>CM028619.1:1249374-11249374 GCA_016735795.1 Caenorhabditis tropicalis
TTGTCGGCATCTTTATCGGCACCTCTTTCATCTTTGTCGGCATCTTTATCGGCACCCTTTCATCTTTGTCGGCATCTTTATCGGCACCTTTTCATCTTTGTCGGCATCTTTATCGGCACCCTTTCATCTTTGTCGGCATCTTTGTCTGCACCCTTTCATCTTTGTCGGCATCTTTGTTCGGCACTCTTTCATCTTTGTCGGCATCTTTATCGGCACTCCTTTTCATCTTGTCGGCATCTTTGTCGGCACCCTTTCATCTTTGTCGGCATCTTTGTCGGCACCTCTTTCATCTTGTCGGCATCTTTGTCGGCATCTTTATCGGCACAGCTTTCATCTTTGTCGGCATCTTTATCGGCACCCTTTCATCTTTGTCGGCATCTTTATCGGCACCTTTTCATCTTTGTCGGCATCTTTCTTCGTCGGCATCTTTGTCGGCACTTCCTTTCATCTTTGTCGGCATCTTTGTTCGGCACCCTTTCATCTTTGTCGGCTCTTTATCGGCACCCTTTCATCTTTGTCGGCATCTTTATCGGCACCCTTTCATCTTTGTCGGCATCTTTGTCGGCACCCTTTCATCTTTGTCGGCATCTTTATCGGCACCTTTCATCTTCGTCGGCATCTTTGTCGGCATCTTTATCGGCACCTTTCATCTTTGTCGGCATCTTTATCGGCACCCTTTCATCTTCGTCGGCATCTTTGTCGGCACCCTTTCATCTTTGTCGGCATCTTTTGTCGGCACCCTTTCATCTTTGTCGGCATCTTTGTCGGCACCCTTTCATCTTTGTCGGCATCTTTATCGGCACCCTTTTCATCTTTGTCGGCATCTTTATCGGCACCCTTTCATCTTTGTCGGCATCTTTATCGGCACCCTTTCATCTTTGTCGGCATCTTTGTCGGCACCCTTTCATCTTTGTCGGCATCTTTATCGGCACCCTTTCATCTTTGTCGGCATCTCGTTATCGGCACCTCTCTTTCATCTTTGTCGGCATCTTTGTCGGCACCCTCTTTCATCTTTGTCGGCACCTCTTTCATCTTCGTCGGCATCTTTGTCGGCATCTTTGTCGGCACCCTTTCATCTTTGTCGGCATCTTTATCGGCACCCTTTCATCTTTGTCGGCATCTTTGTCGGCACCCTTTCATCTTTGTCGGCATCTTTGTCGGCACCCTTTCATCTTTGTCGGCATCTTTGTCGGCACCCTTTCATCTTTGTCGGCATCTTTGTTGGCACCCTTTCATCTTTGTCGGCATCTTTATCGGCACCCTTTCATCTTTGTCGGCATCTTTATCGGCACCCTTTCATCTTTGTCGGCATCTTTATCGGCACCCTTTCATCTTTGTCGGCATCTTTGTCGGCAATCCTTTTCATCTTGTCGGCACCTTTCATCTTCGTCGGCATCTTTGTTGGCACCCTTTCATCTTTTGTCGGCATCTTTATCGGCACCTCTTTCATCTTTGTCGGCATCTTCGATCGGCACCCAACATCTTGTCGAGATCTTTGTCGGCATCTTTGTCGGCACCCTTTCATCTTTGTCGGCATCTTTGTCGGCACCCTTTCATCTTTGTCGGCATCTTTATCGGCACCCTTTCATCTTTGTCGGCATCTTTGTCGGCACCTCTTTCATCTTTGTCGGCATCTTTGTCGGCACTCTTTCATCTTTGTCGGCATCTTTATCGGCACCCTTTCATCTTTGTCGAGCATCTTTGTCGCATCTTTGTTCGGCACCCTTTCATCTTTGTCGGCATCTTTATCGGCACCCTTTCATCTTTGTCGGCATCTTTGTCGGCACCCTTTTATCTTTGTCGGCATCTTTGTCTGCACCCTTTCATCTTTGTCGGCATCTTTATCGGCACCCTTTCATCTTTGTCGGCATCTTTGTCGGCACCCTTTCATCTTTGTCGGCATCTTTATCGGCACCCTTTCATCTTTGTCGGCATCTTTGTCGGCACCCTTTCATCTTTGTCGGCATCTTTATCGGCACCCTTTCATCTTTGTCGGCATCTTTATCGGCACCCTTTCATCTTTGTCGGCATCTTTATCGGCACCCTTTCATCTTTGTCGGCATCTTTATCGGCACCCTTTCATCTTTGTCGGCATCTTTGTCGGCACCCTTTCATCTTTGTCGGCATCTTTATCGGCACCCTTTCATCTTTGTCGGCATCTTTGTCGGCACCCTTTTCATCTTTGTCGGCATCTTTGTTGGCACCCTTTCATCTTTGTCGGAGCATCTTTGTCGGCACCCTTTCATCTTTGTCGGCATCTTGAGTCGGCACCCTTTTCATCTTTCTGTCGGTACCTGAGTCGGCATCTTTATCGGCACCCTTTCATCTTTGTCGGCATCTTGAGTCGGCACCCTTTCATCTTTGTCGGCATCTTTGAGTCGAGCACTTTGATCGGCACCCTTTCATCTTTGTCGGCATCTTTATCGGCACCCTTTCATCTTTTGTCGGCATCTTTATCGGCACCCTTTCATCTTTGTCGGCATCTTTATCGGCACCCTTTCATCTTTGTCGGCATCTTTGTTGGCACTCTTTCATCTTTGTCGGCATCTTTGTCGGCACCCTTTCATCTTCCTCGGCATCTTTGTCGGCATCTTTGTCGGCACCCTTTCATCTTCGTCGGCATCTTTATCGGCACCCTTTCATCTTTGTCGGCATCTTTATCGGCACCTTTCATCTTTGTCGGCACCTCTTTCATCTTTGTCGGCATCTTTATCGGCACCCTTTCATCTTTTGTCGGCATCTTTGTCGGCACCCTTTCATCTTTGTCGGCATCTTTATCGGCACCCTTTCATCTTTGTCGGCATCTTTGTTGGCACTCTTTCATCTTTGTCGGCATCTTTGTCGGCACCCTTTCATCTTCGTCGGCATCTTTGTCGGCATCTTTATCGGCACCCTTTCATCTTTGTCGGCATCTTTGTCGGCACCCTTTCATCTTCGTCGGCATCTTTGTCGGCATCTTTGTCGGCACCCTTTCATCTTTGTCGGCATCTTTATCGGCACCCTTTCATCTTTGTCGGCATCTTTGTCGGCATCTTTATCGGCACTTTCATCTTTGTCGGCATCTTTATCGGCACCCTTTTCATCTTTGAGCCGAGTATCTGAGTCCGCATCTTTATCGGCAATCTTTTCATCTTTGTCGGCATCTTTATCGGAACCCTTTCATCTTTGAGCCGAGCATCCCGAGCAGCATCCTTTCATCTTTTGTCGGCATCTGAGTCAGCACTCTTTCATCTTTGTCGGCATCTTGAGCAGCACCCCTTCATCTTTGTCGGTATCTGAGCCGGCACCCTCTTTCATCTTTGTCGGCATCTTTATCGGCACCTCTTTCATCTTTCATCGGCATCTTTTGTCGGTGATCTTTATCGGCACTCTTTGAGTCGAGCATCTTTGTTCAGCACCCTTTCATCTTTGTCGAGCCAGACTTTGACGGCACCCTTTCATCTTGAGCCGAGCATCTTGAGCCGAGAATCTTTTCATCTTTTCGGCATCTTTGATCGGTGACCCTTTCATCTTTTGTCGAGCATCTTTGAGTCGGCACCCTTTCATCTTTGTCGGCATCTTTGTCGGCACCCTTTCATCTTTGTCGGCATCTTTGTCGGCATCTTTATCGGCACCCTTTCATCTTTGTCGGCATCTTTGTCGGCACCCTTTCATCTTTGTCGGCATCTTTGTCGGCATCTTTATCGGCACCCTTTCATCTTTGTCGGCATCTTTATCGGCACCCTTTCATCTTTGTCGGCATCTTTGTCGGCATCTTTGGGCACCCTTTCATCTTTGTCGGCATCTTTGTCGGCACCCTTTCATCTTTGTCGGCATCTTTATCGGCACCCTTTCATCTTTGTCGGCATCTTTGTCGGCACCCTTTCATCTTTGTCGGCATCTTTATCGGCACCCTTTCATCTTTGTCGGCATCTTTATCGGCACCCTTTCATCTTTGTCGGCATCTTTGTCGGCACCCTTTCATCTTTGTCGGCATCTTTGTCGGCATCTTTATCGGCACCCTTTCATCTTTGTCGGCATCTTTGTCGGCACCCTTTCATCTTTGTCGGCATCTTTGTCGGCACCCTTTCATCTTTGTCGGCATCTTTATCGGCACCCTTTCATCTTTGTCGGCATCTTTGTCGGCACCCTTTCATCTTTGTCGGCATCTTTGTCGGCATCTTTATCGGCACCTTTCATCTTTGTCGGCATCTTTATCGGCACCCTTTTCATCTTTGTCGGCATCTTTATCGGCACCCTTTCATCTTTGTCGGCATCTTTGTCGGCATCTTTTGGGCACTCTTTCATCTTTGTCGGCATCTTTATCGGCACCCTTTCATCTTTGTCGGCATCTTTGTCGGCACCCTTTCATCTTTGTCGGCATCTTTGTCGGCACCCTTTCATCTTTGTCGGCATCTTTGTCGGCACCCTTTCATCTTTGTCGGCATCTTTGTCGGCACCCTTTCATCTTTGTTTGCATCTTTGTCGAAAATCTCTTTCATCTTTGTCGGCATCTTTATCGGCACCCTTTTCATCTTTGTCGGCATCTTCGAGCCGCATCTTTATTTCGAAAATTCCTTTCATCTTTGTTTCAGCATCTCGAGTCGAGCACCCTTTCATCTTTGTCGGCATCTTTGTCTGCACCCTCTTTCATCTTTTGTCGAGCATCTTTGACGTGGCGACCCTTTTCATCTTTGTCGGCATCTTTAGAGTCGGCACCCTTTCATCTTTGTCGGCATCTTTATCGGCACCCTTTCATCTTTGTCGGCATCTTTATCGGCACCCTTTCATCTTTGTCGGCATCTTTGTCGGCATCTTTTCATCTTTGTCGGCATCTTTATCGGCACCCTTTCATCTTTGTCGGCATCTTTATCGCGCACCCTTTCATCTTTGTCGGCATCTTTCTCGGCACCCTTTCATCTTTGTCGGCATCTTGTATCGGCACCCTTTCATCTTTGTCGGCATCTTTGATCGGCACCCTTTCATCTTTGTCGGCATCTTTGTTAATTTTCATCTTTGTCGGCATCTTTGTCGGCACCCTTTCATCTTTGTCGGCATCTTTTGTCGGCATCTTTGATCGGCACCCTTTTCATCTTTGTCGGCATCTTGTATCGGCACCTTTCATCTTCGTCGGCATCTTGTCGGCATCGGCGTCTTGTCGGCACCCTTTCATCTTTGTCGGCATCTTTATCTGACGCACCCTTTCATCTTTGTCGAGCACCTGAGTCGGCACCCTTTCATCTTTGTCGAGCATCTTTTGTCGGCATCTTTTATCGGCACCCTTTCATCTTTGTCGAGCATCTTTATCGGCAACCTTTCATCTTGTGTCGGCATCTTTGTCGGCATCTTTATCGGCACCCTTTCATCTTTGTCGGCATCTTTATCGGCACCCTTTCATCTTTGTCGGCATCTTTGTTGGCACTCTTTCATCTTTGTCGGCATCTTTGTTGGCACTCTTTCATCTTTGTCGGCATCTTTGTTGGCACTCTTTCATCTTTGTCGGCATCTTTGTTGGCACCCTTTCATCTTTGTCGGCATCTTTATCGGCACCCTTTCATCTTTGTCGGCATCTTTATCGGCGACCCTTTCATCTTTGTCGGCATCTTTGATCGGCACTTCTTTCATCTTTGTCGGCATCTTTGTCGGCACCCTTTCATCTTTGTCGGCATCTTTGTCGGCATCTTTATCGGCACCCTTTCATCTTTGTTCGGCATCTTTGTCCCGGCACCCTTTCATCTTTGTCGGCATCTTTGTCGGCATCTTTATCGGCACCCTTTCATCTTTGTCGGCATCTTTGTCGGCATCTTTATCGGCACCCTTTCATCTTTGTCGGCATCTTTATCGGCTTTCATCTTTCATCTTTGTCGGCATCTTTGTCGGCACCCTTTCATCTTTGTCGGCATCTTTGTCGGCACCCTTTCATCTTTGTCGGCATCTTTATCGGCACCCTTTCATCTTTCATCGGCATCTTTGATCGGCACCCTTTCATCTTTGTCGGCATCTTTGTCGGCACCCTTTCATCTTTGTCGGCATCTTTGTCGGCACCCTTTCATCTTTGTCGGCATCTTTTTGCTATCAACACCCTTTCATCTTTGTCGGCATCTTTATCGGCACCCTTTCATCTTTGTCGGCATCTTTGTCGGCATCTTTATCGGCACCCTTTCATCTTTGTCGGCATCTTTATCGGCACCCTTTCATCTTTGTCGGCATCTTTATCGGCACCCTTTCATCTTTGTCGGCATCTTTGTCGGCACCCTTTCATCTTTGTCGGCATCTTTATCGGCACTTCCTTTCATCTTTGTCGGCATCTTTGGCACCCTTTCATCTTTGTCGGCATCTTTATCGGCACCCTTTCATCTTTGTCGGCATCTTTGTCGGCACCCTTTCATCTTTGTCGGCATCTTTGTCGGCATCTTTTTCGGCTCCCTTTCATCTTTGTCGGCATCTTTATCGGCACCCTTTCATCTTTGTCGGCATCTTTATCGGCACCCTTTCATCTTTGTCGGCATCTTTGTCGGCACCCTTTCATCTTTGTCGGCATCTTTATCGGCACCCTTTCATCTTTGTCGGCATCTTTGTCGGCACCCTTTCATCTTTGTCGGCATCTTTGTCTGCACCCTTTCATCTTTGTCGGCATCTTTGTCGGCACCCTTTCATCTTTGTCGGCATCTTTATCGGCACCCTTTCATCTTTGTCGGCATCTTTATCGGCACCCTTTCATCTTTGTCGGCATCTTTGTCGGCACCCTTTCATCTTTGTCGGCATCTTCATCGGCACCCTTTCATCTTTGTCGGCATCTTTGTCGGCATCTTTATCGGCACCCTTTCATCTTTGTCGGCATCTTTGTCGGCACCCCCTTTTCATCTTTGTCGGCATCTTTATCGGCACCCTTTCATCTTTGTCGGCATCTTTGTCGGCACCCTTTCATCTTTGTCGGCATCTTTGTCGGCACCCTTTCATCTTTGTCGGCATCTTTGTCGGCATCTTTGTTGGCACATCTTTCATCTTTGTCGGCATCTTTATCGGCACCCTTTCATCTTTTCATCTTTATCGGCCATCTTTGTCGGCATCTTTATCGGCACCCTTTCATCTTTGTCGGCATCTTTATCGGCACCCTTTCATCTTTGTCGGCATCTTTGTTGGCACTCTTTCATCTTTGTCGGCATCTTTGTCGGCACCCTTTCATCTTTGTCGGCATCTTTGTCGGCACCCTTTCATCTTTGTCGGCATCTTTGTCTGCACCCTTTCATCTTTGTCGGCATCTTTATCGGCACCCTTTCATCTTTGTCAGCATCTTTGTCGGCATCTTTATCGGCACCTTTCATCTTTGTCGGCATCTTTATCGGCACCCTTTCATCTTTGTCGGCATCTTTATCGGCACCCTTTCATCTTTGTCGGCATCTTTGTCGGCATCTTTATCGGCACCCTTTCATCTTTGTCGGCATCTTTGTCGGCACCCTTTCATCTTCGTCGGCATCTTTGTCGGCATCTTTATCGGCACTCTTTCATCTTTGTCGGCATCTTTGTCGGCACCCTTTCATCTTTGTCGGCATCTTTATCGGCACCCTTTCATCTTTGTCGGCATCTTTATCGGCACCCTTTCATCTTTGTCGGCATCTTTATCGGCACCCTTTCATCTTTGTCGGCATCTTTATCGGCACCCTTTCATCTTTGTCGGCATCTTTGTCTGCACCCTTTCATCTTTGTCGGCATCTTTATCGGCACCCTTTCATCTTTGTCGGCATCTTTGTCGGCACCCTTTTCATCTTTGTCGGCATCTTTGTCTGCACCCTTTCATCTTTGTCGGCATCTTTATCGGCACCCTTTCATCTTTGTCGGCATCTTTGTCGGCATCTTTATCGGCACCCTTTCATCTTTGTCGGCATCTTTATCGGCACCCTTTCATCTTTGTCGGCATCTTTATCGGCACCCTTTCATCTTTGTCGGCATCTTTGTCGGCACCCTTTCATCTTTGTCGGCATCTTTATCGGCACCCTTTCATCTTTGTCGGCATCTTTGTCGGCACCCTTTCATCTTTGTCGGCATCTTTATCGGCACCCTTTCATCTTTGTCGGCATCTTTATCGGCACCCTTTCATCTTCGTCGGCATCTTTGTCGGCATCTTTATCGGCACCCTTTCATCTTTGTCGGCATCTTTATCGGCACCCTTTCATCTTTGTCGGCATCTTTATCGGCACCCTTTCATCTTTGTCGGCATCTTTATCGGCACCCTTTCATCTTTGTCGGCATCTTTGTCGGCACCCTTTCATCTTTGTCGGCATCTTTATCGGCACCCTTTCATCTTTGTCGGCATCTTTGTCGGCACCCTTTCATCTTTGTCGGCATCTTTGTCGGCACCCTTTCATCTTTGTCGGCATCTTTGTCGGCACCCTTTCATCTTTGTCGGCATCTTTGTCGGCACCCTTTCATCTTCGTCGGCATCTTTGTCGGCATCTTTATCGGCACCCTTTCATCTTTGTCGGCATCTTTATCGGCACCCTTTCATCTTTGTCGGCATCTTTGTCGGCATCTTTTTCGGCACCCTTTCATCTTTGTCGGCATCTTTATCGGCACCCTTTCATCTTTGTCGGCATCTTTGTCGGCATCTTTGTCGGCACCCTTTCATCTTTGTCGGCATCTTTATCGGCACCCTTTCATCTTTGTCGGCATCTTTATCGGCACCCTTTCATCTTTGTCGGCATCTTTGTCGGCACCCTTTCATCTTTGTCGGCATCTTTGTCTGCACCCTTTCATCTTTGTCGGCATCTTTGTCGGCACCCTTTCATCTTTGTCGGCATCTTTATCGGCACCCTTTCATCTTCGTCGGCATCTTTGTCGGCATCTTTATCGGCACCCTTTCATCTTTGTCGGCATCTTTATCGGCACCCTTTCATCTTTGTCGGCATCTTTATCGGCACCCTTTCATCTTTGTCGGCATCTTTATCGGCACCCTTTCATCTTTGTCGGCATCTTTATCGGCACCCTTTCATCTTTGTCGGCATCTTTGTCGGCACCCTTTCATCTTTGTCGGCATCTTTATCGGCACCCTTTCATCTTCGTCGGCATCTTTGTCGGCATCTTTATCGGCACCCTTTCATCTTTGTCGGCATCTTTATCGGCACCCTTTCATCTTTGTCGGCATCTTTATCGGCACCCTTTCATCTTTGTCGGCATCTTTGTCGGCATCTTTATCGGCACCCTTTCATCTTTGTCGGCATCTTTGTCGGCACCCTTTCATCTTTGTCGGCATCTTTGTCGGCATCTTTATCGGCACTCTTTCATCTTTGTCGGCATCTTTTGTCGGCATCTTTATCGGCACCCTTTCATCTTTGTCGGCATCTTTATCGGCACCCTTTCATCTTTGTCGGCATCTTTATCGGCACCCTTTCATCTTTGTCGGCATCTTTGTCGGCACCCTTTCATCTTTGTCGGCATCTTTGTCGGCACCCTTTCATCTTTGTCGGCATCTTTGTCGGCACCCTTTCATCTTTGTCGGCATCTTTATCGGCACCCTTTCATCTTTGTCGGCATCTTTGTCGGCACCCTTTCATCTTTGTCGGCATCTTTGTCGGCACTCTTTCATCTTTGTCGGCATCTTTATCGGCACCCTTTCATCTTTGTCGGCATCTTTGTTGGCACCCTTTCATCTTTGTCGGCATCTTTGTCGGCACCCTTTCATCTTCGTCGGCATCTTTGTCGGCATCTTTATCGGCACCCTTTCATCTTTGTCGGCATCTTTGTCGGCACCCTTTCATCTTTGTCGGCATCTTTATCGGCACCCTTTCATCTTTGTCGGCATCTTTGTCGGCACCCTTTCATCTTTGTCGGCATCTTTGTCGGCACCCTTTCATCTTTGTCGGCATCTTTGTCGGCACCCTTTCATCTTTGTCGGCATCTTTATCGGCACCCTTTCATCTTTGTCGGCATCTTTGTCGGCACTCTTTCATCTTTGTCGGCATCTTTGTCGGCACCCTTTCATCTTCGTCGGCATCTTTGTCGGCATCTTTATCGGCACCCTTTCATCTTTGTCGGCATCTTTGTCGGCACCCTTTCATCTTTGTCGGCATCTTTGTCGGCATCTTTGTCTGCACCCTTTCATCTTTGTTGGCATCTTTGTCGGCACCCTTTCATCTTCGTCGGCATCTTTGTCGGCACCCTTTCATCTTTGTCGGCATCTTTGTCGGCACCCTTTCATCTTTGTCGGCATCTTTGTCGGCACCCTTTCATCTTTGTCGGCATCTTTGTCGGCACCCTTTCATCTTCGTCGGCATCTTTGTCGGCATCTTTGTCGGCACCCTTTCATCTTTGTCGGCATCTTTGTCGGCACCCTTTCATCTTTGTCGGCATCTTTATCGGCACCCTTTCATCTTTGTCGGCATCTTTGTCGGCACCCTTTCATCTTTGTCGGCATCTTTGTCGGCATCTTTGTCAGCACCCTTTCATCTTTGTCGGCATCTTTGTCGGCACCCTTTCATCTTTGTCGGCATCTTTGTCGGCACCCTTTCATCTTTGTCGGCATCTTTGTCTGCACCCTTTCATCTTTGTCGGCATCTTTATCGGCACCCTTTCATCTTCGTCGGCATCTTTGTCGGCATCTTTATCGGCACCCTTTCATCTTTGTCGGCATCTTTATCGGCACCCTTTCATCTTTGTCGGCATCTTTGTCGGCACCCTTTCATCTTTGTCGGCATCTTTATCGGCACCCTTTCATCTTTGTCGGCATCTTTATCGGCACCCTTTCATCTTTGTCGGCATCTTTATCGGCACCCTTTCATCTTTGTCGGCATCTTTGTTGGCACTCTTTCATCTTTGTCGGCATCTTTGTCGGCACCCTTTCATCTTTGTCGGCATCTTTGTCGGCACCCTTTCATCTTTGTCGGCATCTTTGTCTGCACCCTTTCATCTTTGTCGGCATCTTTATCGGCACCCTTTCATCTTTGTCGGCATCTTTGTCGGCACCCTTTCATCTTTGTCGGCATCTTTATCGGCACCCTTTCATCTTTGTCGGCATCTTTGTCGGCACCCTTTCATCTTTGTCGGCATCTTTATCGGCACCCTTTCATCTTTGTCGGCATCTTTGTCGGCACCCTTTCATCTTTGTCGGCATCTTTATCGGCACCCTTTCATCTTCGTCGGCATCTTTGTCGGCATCTTTTTCGGCACCCTTTCATCTTTGTCGGCATCTTTGTCGGCACCCTTTCATCTTTGTCGGCATCTTTGTCGGCACCCTTTCATCTTCGTCGGCATCTTTGTCGGCATCTTTATCGGCACCCTTTCATCTTTGTCGGCATCTTTATCGGCACCCTTTCATCTTTGTCGGCATCTTTATCGGCACCCTTTCATCTTTGTCGGCATCTTTGTCGGCACCCTTTCATCTTCGTCGGCATCTTTGTCGGCATCTTTGTCGGCACCCTTTCATCTTTGTCGGCATCTTTGTCGGCACCCTTTCATCTTCGTCGGCATCTTTGTTGGCACTCTTTCATCTTTGTCGGCATCTTTGTTGGCACTCTTTCATCTTTGTCGGCATCTTTATCGGCACCCTTTCATCTTTGTCGGCATCTTTGTCGGCACCCTTTCATCTTTGTCGGCATCTTTATCGGCACCCTTTCATCTTCGTCGGCATCTTTGTCGGCATCTTTATCGGCACCCTTTCATCTTTGTCGGCATCTTTGTCAGCACCCTTTCATCTTTGTCGGCATCTTTATCGGCACCCTTTCATCTTTGTCGGCATCTTTGTCGGCACCCTTTCATCTTTGTCGGCATCTTTATCGGCACCCTTTCATCTTTGTCGGCATCTTTGTCGGCACCCTTTCATCTTTGTCGGCATCTTTGTCGGCACCCTTTCATCTTTGTCGGCATCTTTGTCGGCATCTTTATCGGCACCCTTTCATCTTTGTGGCATCTTTGTCGGCACCCTTTCATCTTCGTCGGCATCTTTGTCGGCATCTTTGTCGGCACCCTTTCATCTTTCGTCGGCATCTTTGTCGGCATCTTTGTCGGCACCCTTTCATCTTCGTCGGCATCTTTGTCGGCACCCTTTCATCTTTGTCGGCATCTTTGTCGGCATCTTTATCGGCACCCTTTCATCTTTGTCGGCATCTTTATCGGCACCCTTTCATCTTTGTCGGCATCTTTGTCGGCATCTTTGTCGGCACCCTTTCATCTTTGTCGGCATCTTTGTTGGCACCCTTTCATCTTTGTCGGCATCTTTGTCGGCACCCTTTCATCTTTGTCGGCATCTTTGTCTGCACCCTTTCATCTTTGTCGGCATCTTTGTCGGCACCCTTTCATCTTTGTCGGCATCTTTGTCGGCACCCTTTCATCTTTGTCGGCATCTTTGTCTGCACCCTTTCATCTTTGTCGGCATCTTTATCGGCACCCTTTCATCTTTGTCGGCATCTTTGTCGGCACCCTTTCATCTTTGTCGGCATCTTTATCGGCACCCTTTCATCTTCGTCGGCATCTTTGTCGGCATCTTTATCGGCACCCTTTCATCTTTGTCGGCATCTTTGTCGGCACCCTTTCATCTTTGTCGGCATCTTTGTCTGCACCCTTTCATCTTTGTCGGCATCTTTATCGGCACCCTTTCATCTTTGTCGGCATCTTTGTCGGCACCCTTTCATCTTTGTCGGCATCTTTGTCGGCACCCTTTCATCTTTGTCGGCATCTTTGTCGGCACCCTTTCATCTTTGTCGGCATCTTTATCGGCACCCTTTCATCTTTGTCGGCATCTTTATCGGCACCCTTTCATCTTTGTCGGCATCTTTGTCTGCACCCTTTCATCTTTGTCGGCATCTTTATCGGCACCCTTTCATCTTTGTCGGCATCTTTGTCGGCACCCTTTCATCTTTGTCGGCATCTTTATCGGCACCCTTTCATCTTTGTCGGCATCTTTGTCGGCACTCTTTCATCTTTGTCGGCATCTTTGTCGGCACCCTTTCATCTTTGTCGGCATCTTTGTCGGCATCTTTATCGGCACCCTTTCATCTTTGTCGGCATCTTTGTCGGCACCCTTTCATCTTCGTCGGCATCTTTGTCGGCATCTTTGTCGGCACCCTTTCATCTTCGTCGGCATCTTTGTCGGCATCTTTATCGGCACCCTTTCATCTTTGTCGGCATCTTTGTCGGCACCCTTTCATCTTCGTCGGCATCTTTGTCGGCATCTTTATCGGCACCCTTTCATCTTTGTCGGCATCTTTATCGGCACCCTTTCATCTTTGTCGGCATCTTTGTCGGCATCTTTGTCGGCACCCTTTCATCTTTGTCGGCATCTTTATCGGCACCCTTTCATCTTTGTCGGCATCTTTGTCGGCACTCTTTCATCTTTGTCGGCATCTTTGTCGGCACCCTTTCATCTTTGTCGGCATCTTTGTCGGCACCCTTTCATCTTTGTCGGCATCTTTGTCGGCACCCTTTCATCTTTGTCGGCATCTTTGTCGGCACCCTTTCATCTTCGTCGGCATCTTTGTCGGCATCTTTATCGGCACCCTTTCATCTTTGTCGGCATCTTTATCGGCACCCTTTCATCTTTGTCGGCATCTTTATCGGCACCCTTTCATCTTTGTCGGCATCTTTGTCGGCATCTTTATCGGCACCCTTTCATCTTTGTCGGCATCTTTGTCGGCACCCTTTCATCTTCGTCGGCATCTTTGTCGGCATCTTTGTCGGCACCCTTTCATCTTTGTCGGCATCTTTATCGGCACCCTTTCATCTTTGTCGGCATCTTTATCGGCACCCTTTCATCTTTGTCGGCATCTTTATCGGCACCCTTTCATCTTTGTCGGCATCTTTGTCTGCACCCTTTCATCTTTGTCGGCATCTTTATCGGCACCCTTTCATCTTTGTCGGCATCTTTGTCGGCACCCTTTCATCTTTGTCGGCATCTTTATCGGCACCCTTTCATCTTTGTCGGCATCTTTGTCGGCACCCTTTCATCTTTGTCGGCATCTTTGTCTGCACCCTTTCATCTTTGTCGGCATCTTTATCGGCACTCTTTCATCTTTGTCGGCATCTTTGTCGGCATCTTTATCGGCACCCTTTCATCTTTGTCGGCATCTTTATCGGCACCCTTTCATCTTTGTCGGCATCTTTATCGGCACCCTTTCATCTTTGTCGGCATCTTTGTCTGCACCCTTTCATCTTTGTCGGCATCTTTATCGGCACCCTTTCATCTTTGTCGGCATCTTTGTCGGCACCCTTTCATCTTTGTCGGCATCTTTATCGGCACCCTTTCATCTTTGTCGGCATCTTTATCGGCACCCTTTCATCTTCGTCGGCATCTTTGTCGGCATCTTTGTCGGCACCCTTTCATCTTTGTCGGCATCTTTATCGGCACCCTTTCATCTTTGTCGGCATCTTTGTCGGCACCCTTTCATCTTTGTCGGCATCTTTGTCGGCACCCTTTCATCTTTGTCGGCATCTTTATCGGCACCCTTTCATCTTTGTCGGCATCTTTATCGGCACCCTTTCATCTTTGTCGGCATCTTTTCGGCACCCTTTCATCTTTGTCGGCATCTTTATCGGCACCCTTTCATCTTTGTCGGCATCTTTGTTGGCACCCTTTCATCTTTGTCGGCATCTTTATCGGCACCCTTTCATCTTTGTCGGCATCTTTGTCGGCACCCTTTCATCTTTGTCGGCATCTTTGTCGGCACCCTTTCATCTTCGTCGGCATCTTTGTCGGCATCTTTGTCGGCACCCTTTCATCTTTGTCGGCATCTTTGTCGGCACCCTTTCATCTTCGTCGGCATCTTTGTCGGCATCTTTGTCGGCACCCTTTCATCTTCGTCGGCATCTTTGTCGGCATCTTTGTCGGCACCCTTTCATCTTCGTCGGCATCTTTGTCGGCACCCTTTCATCTTCGTCGGCATCTTTGTCGGCATCTTTATCGGCACCCTTTCATCTTTGTCGGCATCTTTATCGGCCCCTTTCATCTTTGTCGGCATCTTTGTCGGCATCTTTTTCGGCACCCTTTCATCTTTGTCGGCATCTTTATCGGCACCCTTTCATCTTTGTCGGCATCTTTGTCGGCACCCTTTCATCTTTGTCGGCATCTTTGTCGGCACCCTTTCATCTTTGTCGGCATCTTTGTCGGCATCTTTATCGGCACCCTTTCATCTTTGTCGGCATCTTTATCGGCACCCTTTCATCTTTGTCGGCATCTTTGTCGGCATCTTTATCGGCACCCTTTCATCTTTGTCGGCATCTTTATCGGCACCCTTTCATCTTTGTCGGCATCTTTATCGGCACCCTTTCATCTTTGTCGGCATCTTTATCGGCACCCTTTCATCTTTGTCGGCATCTTTGTCGGCACCCTTTCATCTTTGTCGGCATCTTTGTCGGCATCTTTATCGGCACCCTTTCATCTTTGTCGGCATCTTTATCGGCACCCTTTCATCTTTGTCGGCATCTTTATCGGCACCCTTTCATCTTTGTCGGCATCTTTATCGGCACCCTTTCATCTTTGTCGGCATCTTTGTCGGCACCCTTTCATCTTTGTCGGCATCTTTATCGGCACCCTTTCATCTTTGTCGGCATCTTTGTCGGCACCCTTTCATCTTTGTCGGCATCTTTATCGGCACCCTTTCATCTTTGTCGGCATCTTTGTCGGCACCCTTTCATCTTTGTCGGCATCTTTGTCTGCACCCTTTCATCTTTGTCGGCATCTTTATCGGCACCCTTTCATCTTTGTCGGCATCTTTGTCGGCATCTTTATCGGCACCCTTTCATCTTTGTCGGCATCTTTATCGGCACCCTTTCATCTTTGTCGGCATCTTTATCGGCACCCTTTCATCTTTGTCGGCATCTTTGTCTGCACCCTTTCATCTTTGTCGGCATCTTTATCGGCACCCTTTCATCTTTGTCGGCATCTTTGTCGGCACCCTTTCATCTTTGTCGGCATCTTTATCGGCACCCTTTCATCTTTGTCGGCATCTTTATGGAACCCTTTCATCTTGTCGGCATCTTTGTCGGCATCTTTATCGGCACCCTTTATCTTTGTCGGCATCTTTATCGGCACCCTTTTATCTTTGTCGGCATCTTTGTCTGCACCCTTTCATCTTTGTCGGCATCTTTATCGGCACCCTTTCATCTTTGTCGGCATCTTTGTCGGCACCCTTTCATCTTTGTCGGCATCTTTATCGGCACCCTTTCATCTTTGTCGGCATCTTTGTCGGCACCCTTTCATCTTTGTCGGCATCTTTGTCGGCATCTTTATCGGCACCCTTTCATCTTTGTCGGCATCTTTGTCGGCACCCTTTCATCTTTGTCGGCATCTTTGTCGGCATCTTTGTCGGCACCCTTTCATCTTTGTCGGCATCTTTGTCGGCATCTTTATCGGCACCCTTTCATCTTTGTCGGCATCTTTGTCGGCACCCTTTCATCTTTGTCGGCATCTTTGTCGGCATCTTTATCGGCACCCTTTCATCTTTGTCGGCATCTTTATCGGCACCCTTTCATCTTTGTCGGCATCTTTGTCGGCATCTTTGTCGGCACCCTTTCATCTTCGTCGGCATCTTTATCGGAACCCTTTCATCTTTGTCGGCATCTTTGTTGGCACTCTTTCATCTTTGTCGGCATCTTTGTTGGCACTCTTTCATCTTTGTCGGCATCTTTGTTGGCACTCTTTCATCTTTGTCGGCATCTTTGTCGGCACCCTTTCATCTTTGTCGGCATCTTTATCGGCACCCTTTCATCTTTGTCGGCATCTTTGTCGGCACCCTTTCATCTTTGTCGGCATCTTTATCGGCACCCTTTCATCTTTGTCGGCATCTTTATCGGCACCCTTTCATCTTTGTCGGCATCTTTGTCGGCATCTTTATCGGCACCCTTTCATCTTTGTCGGCATCTTTGTCGGCACCCTTTCATCTTTGTCGGCATCTTTGTCGGCATCTTTATCGGCACCCTTTCATCTTTGTCGGCATCTTTGTCGGCATCTTTATCGGCACCCTTTCATCTTTGTCGGCATCTTTATCGGCACCCTTTCATCTTTGTCGGCATCTTTATCGGCACCCTTTCATCTTTGTCGGCATCTTTGTCTGCACCCTTTCATCTTTGTCGGCATCTTTGTCTGCACCCTTTCATCTTTGTCGGCATCTTTGTCTGCACCCTTTCATCTTTGTCGGCATCTTTGTCTGCACCCTTTCATCTTTGTCGGCATCTTTGTCTGCACCCTTTCATCTTTGTCGGCATCTTTGTTGGCACTCTTTCATCTTTGTCGGCATCTTTGTCTGCACCCTTTCATCTTTGTCGGCATCTTTGTCTGCACTCTTTCATCTTTGTCGGCATCTTTGTCGGCACCCTTTCATCTTTGTCGGCATCTTTGTCTGCACCCTTTCATCTTTGTCGGCATCTTTATCGGCACCCTTTCATCTTTGTCGGCATCTTTGTTGGCACTCTTTCATCTTTGTCGGCATCTTTGTCGGCACCCTTTCATCTTTGTCGGCATCTTTATTGGCACTCTTTCATCTTTGTCGGCATCTTTGTTGGCACCCTTTCATCTTTGTCGGCATCTTTATCGGCACCCTTTCATCTTTGTCGGCATCTTTGTTGGCACTCTTTCATCTTTGTCGGCATCTTTGTCGGCACCCTTTCATCTTCGTCGGCATCTTTGTCGGCATCTTTATCGGCACCCTTTCATCTTTGTCGGCATCTTTGTCGGCACCCTTTCATCTTCGTCGGCATCTTTGTTGGCATCTTTGTCGGCACCCTTTCATCTTCGTCGGCATCTTTGTCGGCACCCTTTCATCTTCGTCGGCATCTTTGTCGGCACCCTTTCATCTTCGTCGGCATCTTTGTCGGCACCCTTTCATCTTCGTCGGCATCTTTGTCGGCACCCTTTCATCTTCGTCGGCATCTTTGTCGGCACCCTTTCATCTTCGTCGGCATCTTTGTCGGCATCTTTATCGGCACCCTTTCATCTTTGTCGGCATCTTTGTCTGCACCCTTTCATCTTTGTCGGCATCTTTATCGGCACCCTTTCATCTTTGTCGGCATCTTTGTTGGCACTCTTTCATCTTTGTCGGCATCTTTGTCGGCACCCTTTCATCTTCGTCGGCATCTTTGTCGGCATCTTTATCGGCACCCTTTCATCTTTGTCGGCATCTTTATCGGCACCCTTTCATCTTTGTCGGCATCTTTGTCGGCATCTTTGTCGGCACCCTTTCATCTTCGTCGGCATCTTTGTCGGCACCCTTTCATCTTTGTCGGCATCTTTGTCGGCACCCTTTCATCTTCGTCGGCATCTTTGTCGGCACCCTTTCATCTTTGTCGGCATCTTTGTCTGCACCCTTTCATCTTTGTCGGCATCTTTATCGGCCCCTTTCATCTTTGTCGGCATCTTTGTCGGCATCTTTATCGGCACCCTTTCATCTTTGTCGGCATCTTTATCGGCACCCTTTCATCTTTGTCGGCATCTTTATCGGCACTCTTTCATCTTTGTCGGCATCTTTATCGGCACCCTTTCATCTTTGTCGGCATCTTTGTCTGCACCCTTTCATCTTTGTCGGCATCTTTGTCTGCACCCTTTCATCTTTGTCGGCATCTTTATCGGCACTCTTTCATCTTTGTCGGCATCTTTGTCGGCATCTTTATCGGCACCCTTTCATCTTTGTCGGCATCTTTATCGGCACCCTTTCATCTTTGTCGGCATCTTTATCGGCACCCTTTCATCTTTGTCGGCATCTTTATCGGCACCCTTTCATCTTTGTCGGCATCTTTGTCGGCACCCTTTCATCTTTGTCGGCATCTTTATCGGCACCCTTTCATCTTTGTCGGCATCTTTGTTGGCACTCTTTCATCTTTGTCGGCATCTTTGTTGGCACTCTTTCATCTTTGTCGGCATCTTTGTCGGCACCCTTTCATCTTTGTCGGCATCTTTGTCGGCACCCTTTCATCTTTGTCGGCATCTTTATCGGCACCCTTTCATCTTCGTCGGCATCTTTGTCGGCATCTTTATCGGCACCCTTTCATCTTTGTCGGCATCTTTGTCGGCACCCTTTCATCTTTGTCGGCATCTTTATCGGCACCCTTTCATCTTTGTCGGCATCTTTGTCGGCACCCTTTCATCTTTGTCGGCATCTTTATCGGCACCCTTTCATCTTTGTCGGCATCTTTGTTGGCACTCTTTCATCTTTGTCGGCATCTTTGTCGGCACCCTTTCATCTTTGTCGGCATCTTTATCGGCACCCTTTCATCTTTGTCGGCATCTTTGTCGGCATCTTTATCGGCACCCTTTCATCTTTGTCGGCATCTTTATCGGCACCCTTTCATCTTTGTCGGCATCTTTGTTGGCACCCTTTCATCTTTGTCGGCATCTTTGTTGGCACTCTTTCATCTTTGTCGGCATCTTTGTTGGCACTCTTTCATCTTTGTCGGCATCTTTGTCGGCACCCTTTCATCTTTGTCGGCATCTTTATCGGCACCCTTTCATCTTCGTCGGCATCTTTGTCGGCATCTTTATCGGCACCTTTTCATCTTTGTCGGCATCTTTGTCTGCACCCTTTCATCTTTGTCGGCATCTTTATCGGCACCCTTTCATCTTTGTCGGCATCTTTGTCGGCACCCTTTCATCTTTGTCGGCATCTTTATCGGCACCCTTTCATCTTCGTCGGCATCTTTGTCGGCACCCTTTCATCTTCGTCGGCATCTTTGTCGGCACCCTTTCATCTTTGTCGGCATCTTTGTCGGCATCTTTATCGGCACCCTTTCATCTTTGTCGGCATCTTTATCGGCACCCTTTATCTTTGTCGGCATCTTTGTCGGCATCTTTGTCGGCACCCTTTCATCTTTGTCGGCATCTTTATCGGCACCCTTTCATCTTTGTCGGCATCTTTGTTGGCACTCTTTCATCTTTGTCGGCATCTTTGTCGGCATCTTTATCGGCACCCTTTCATCTTTGTCGGCATCTTTATCGGCACCCTTTCATCTTTGTCGGCATCTTTGTCGGCATCTTTTCGGCACCCTTTCATCTTCGTCGGCATCTTTATCGGAACCCTTTCATCTTTGTCGGCATCTTTGTTGGCACTCTTTCATCTTTGTCGGCATCTTTGTCGGCACCCTTTCATCTTTGTCGGCATCTTTGTTGGCACTCTTTCATCTTTGTCGGCATCTTTGTCGGCACCCTTTCATCTTTGTCGGCATCTTTATCGGCACCCTTTCATCTTTGTCGGCATCTTTGTCGGCATCTTTATCGGCACCCTTTCATCTTTGTCGGCATCTTTGTCGGCACCCTTTCATCTTTGTCGGCATCTTTATCGGCACCCTTTCATCTTTGTCGGCATCTTTGTCGGCACCCTTTCATCTTTGTCGGCATCTTTATCGGCACCCTTTCATCTTTGTCGGCATCTTTGTCGGCACCCTTTCATCTTTGTCGGCATCTTTATCGGCACCCTTTCATCTTTGTCGGCATCTTTGTCGGCATCTTTGTCGGCACCCTTTCATCTTTGTCGGCATCTTTATCGGCACCCTTTCATCTTTGTCGGCATCTTTGTTGGCACTCTTTCATCTTTGTCGGCATCTTTGTTGGCACTCTTTCATCTTTGTCGGCATCTTTGTCGGCACCCTTTCATCTTTGTCGGCATCTTTGTCGGCACCCTTTCATCTTTGTCGGCATCTTTATCGGCACCCTTTCATCTTTGTCGGCATCTTTGTCGGCATCTTTATCGGCACCCTTTCATCTTTGTCGGCATCTTTATCGGCACCCTTTCATCTTTGTCGGCATCTTTATCGGAACCCTTTCATCTTTGTCGGCATCTTTGTCGGCATCTTTATCGGCACCCTTTCATCTTTGTCGGCATCTTTGTCGGCACCCTTTCATCTTTGTCGGCATCTTTGTCGGCATCTTTATCGGCACTCTTTCATCTTTGTCGGCATCTTTGTCGGCGTCTTTATCGGCACCCTTTCATCTTTGTCGGCATCTTTATCGGCACCCTTTCATCTTTGTCGGCATCTTTATCGGCACCCTTTATCTTTGTCGGCATCTTTGTCTGCACCCTTTCATCTTTGTCGGCATCTTTATCGGCACCCTTTCATCTTTGTCGGCATCTTTGTCGGCACCCTTTCATCTTTGTCGGCATCTTTATCGGCACCCTTTCATCTTTGTCGGCATCTTTGTCGGCACCCTTTCATCTTTGTCGGCATCTTTGTCTGCACCCTTTCATCTTTGTCGGCATCTTTATCGGCACCCTTTCATCTTTGTCGGCATCTTTGTCGGCATCTTTATCGGCACCCTTTCATCTTTGTCGGCATCTTTATCGGCACCCTTTCATCTTTGTCGGCATCTTTATCGGCACCCTTTCATCTTTGTCGGCATCTTTGTCTGCACCCTTTCATCTTTGTCGGCATCTTTATCGGCACCCTTTCATCTTTGTCGGCATCTTTGTCGGCACCCTTTCATCTTTGTCGGCATCTTTATCGGCACCCTTTCATCTTCGTCGGCATCTTTATGGGAACCCTTTCATCTTCGTCGGCATCTTTGTCGGCATCTTTATCGGCACCCTTTTATCTTTGTCGGCATCTTTATCGGCACCCTTTTATCTTTGTCGGCATCTTTGTCTGCACCCTTTCATCTTTGTCGGCATCTTTATCGGCACCCTTTCATCTTTGTCGGCATCTTTGTCGGCACCCTTTCATCTTTGTCGGCATCTTTATCGGCACCCTTTCATCTTCGTCGGCATCTTTGTCGGCACTCTTTCATCTTTGTCGGCATCTTTGTCGGCATCTTTATCGGCACCCTTTCATCTTTGTTGGCATCTTTGTCGGCACCCTTTCATCTTCGTCGGCATCTTTGTCGGCATCTTTGTCGGCACCCTTTCATCTTCGTCGGCATCTTTGTCGGCATCTTTGTCGGCACCCTTTCATCTTCGTCGGCATCTTTGTCGGCACCCTTTCATCTTTGTCGGCATCTTTGTCGGCATCTTTATCGGCACCCTTTCATCTTTGTCGGCATCTTTATCGGCACCCTTTCATCTTTGTCGGCATCTTTGTCGGCATCTTTGTCGGCACCCTTTCATCTTCGTCGGCATCTTTATCGGAACCCTTTCATCTTTGTCGGCATCTTTGTTGGCACTCTTTCATCTTTGTCGGCATCTTTGTTGGCACTCTTTCATCTTTGTCGGCATCTTTGTCGGCACTCTTTCATCTTTGTCGGCATCTTTGTCGGCACCCTTTCATCTTTGTCGGCATCTTTGTCGGCACCCTTTCATCTTCGTCGGCATCTTTGTCGGCATCTTTATCGGCACCCTTTCATCTTTGTCGGCATCTTTATCGGCACCCTTTCATCTTTGTCGGCATCTTTATCGGCACCCTTTCATCTTTGTCGGCATCTTTGTCGGCATCTTTATCGGCACCCTTTCATCTTTGTCGGCATCTTTGTCGGCACCCTTTCATCTTTGTCAGCATCTTTGTCGGCATCTTTATCGGCACTCTTTCATCTTTGTCGGCATCTTTGTCGGCATCTTTATCGGCACCCTTTCATCTTTGTCGGCATCTTTATCGGCACCCTTTCATCTTTGTCGGCATCTTTATCGGCACCCTTTCATCTTTGTCGGCATCTTTGTCGGCACCCTTTCATCTTTGTCGGCATCTTTGTCGGCACCCTTTCATCTTTGTCGGCATCTTTGTCGGCACCCTTTCATCTTTGTCGGCATCTTTGTCTGCACCCTTTCATCTTTGTCGGCATCTTTGTCTGCACCCTTTCATCTTTGTCGGCATCTTTGTCGGCACTCTTTCATCTTTGTCGGCATCTTTGTCGGCACCCTTTCATCTTTGTCGGCATCTTTGTTGGCACTCTTTCATCTTTGTCGGCATCTTTGTCGGCACCCTTTCATCTTTGTCGGCATCTTTGTCTGCACCCTTTCATCTTTGTCGGCATCTTTATCGGCACCCTTTCATCTTTGTCGGCATCTTTGTTGGCACTCTTTCATCTTTGTCGGCATCTTTGTCGGCACCCTTTCATCTTTGTCGGCATCTTTATTGGCACTCTTTCATCTTTGTCGGCATCTTTGTTGGCACCCTTTCATCTTTGTCGGCATCTTTATCGGCACCCTTTCATCTTTGTCGGCATCTTTGTTGGCACTCTTTCATCTTTGTCGGCATCTTTGTCGGCACCCTTTCATCTTCGTCGGCATCTTTGTCGGCATCTTTATCGGCACCCTTTCATCTTTGTCGGCATCTTTGTCGGCAGCCTTTCATCTTCGTCGGCATCTTTGTCGGCATCTTTGTCGGCACCCTTTCATCTTTGTCGGCATCTTTGTCGGCACCCTTTCATCTTCGTCGGCATCTTTGTCGGCACCCTTTCATCTTCGTCGGCATCTTTGTCGGCACCCTTTCATCTTCGTCGGCATCTTTGTCGGCACCCTTTCATCTTCGTCGGCATCTTTGTCGGCACCCTTTCATCTTCGTCGGCATCTTTGTCGGCATCTTTGTCGGCACCCTTTCATCTTTGTCGGCATCTTTGTCTGCACCCTTTCATCTTTGTCGGCATCTTTATCGGCACCCTTTCATCTTTGTCGGCATCTTTGTTGGCACTCTTTCATCTTTGTCGGCATCTTTGTCGGCACCCTTTCATCTTCGTCGGCATCTTTGTCGGCATCTTTATCGGCACCCTTTCATCTTTGTCGGCATCTTTGTCGGCACCCTTTCATCTTCGTCGGCATCTTTGTCGGCATCTTTGTCGGCACCCTTTCATCTTCGTCGGCATCTTTGTCGGCACCCTTTCATCTTTGTCGGCATCTTTGTCGGCACCCTTTCATCTTTGTCGGCATCTTTGTCGGCACCCTTTCATCTTTGTCGGCATCTTTGTCTGCACCCTTTCATCTTTGTCGGCATCTTTATCGGCACCCTTTCATCTTTGTCGGCATCTTTGTCGGCATCTTTATCGGCACCCTTTCATCTTTGTCGGCATCTTTATCGGCACCCTTTCATCTTTGTCGGCATCTTTATCGGCACTCTTTCATCTTTGTCGGCATCTTTATCGGCACCCTTTCATCTTTGTCGGCATCTTTGTCGGCACCCTTTCATCTTTGTCGGCATCTTTGTCTGCACCCTTTCATCTTTGTCGGCATCTTTATCGGCACTCTTTCATCTTTGTCGGCATCTTTGTCGGCATCTTTATCGGCACCCTTTCATCTTTGTCGGCATCTTTATCGGCACCCTTTCATCTTTGTCGGCATCTTTATCGGCACCCTTTCATCTTTGTCGGCATCTTTATCGGCACCCTTTTTTTCTTTGTCGGCATCTTTGTCGGCATCTTTGTCGGCACCCTTTCATCTTCGTCGGCATCTTTATCGGCACCCTTTCATCTTTGTCGGCATCTTTGTTGGCACTCTTTCATCTTTGTCGGCATCTTTGTTGGCACTCTTTCATCTTTGTCGGCATCTTTGTTGGCACTCTTTCATCTTTGTCGGCATCTTTGTCGGCACCCTTTCATCTTTGTCGGCATCTTTATCGGCACCCTTTCATCTTCGTCGGCATCTTTGTCGGCATCTTTATCGGCACCCTTTATCTTTGTCGGCATCTTTGTCTGCACCCTTTCATCTTTGTCGGCATCTTTATCGGCACCCTTTCATCTTTGTCGGCATCTTTGTCGGCACCCTTTCATCTTTGTCGGCATCTTTATCGGCACCCTTTCATCTTTGTCGGCATCTTTGTCGGCACCCTTTTATCTTTGTCGGCATCTTTGTCTGCACCCTTTCATCTTTGTCGGCATCTTTATCGGCACCCTTTCATCTTTGTCGGCATCTTTGTCGGCATCTTTGTCGGCACCCTTTCATCTTTGTCGGCATCTTTATCGGCACCCTTTCATCTTTGTCGGCATCTTTGTTGGCACTCTTTCATCTTTGTCGGCATCTTTGTCGGCACCCTTTCATCTTTGTCGGCATCTTTGTTGGCACTCTTTCATCTTTGTCGGCATCTTTGTCGGCACCCTTTCATCTTTGTCGGCATCTTTATCGGCACCCTTTCATCTTCGTCGGCATCTTTGTCGGCATCTTTATCGGCACCCTTTCATCTTTGTCGGCATCTTTGTCGGCACCCTTTCATCTTTGTCGGCATCTTTATCGGCACCCTTTCATCTTTGTCGGCATCTTTGTCGGCACCCTTTCATCTTTGTCGGCATCTTTATCGGCACCCTTTCATCTTCGTCGGCATCTTTGTCGGCACCCTTTCATCTTCGTCGGCATCTTTGTCGGCACCCTTTCATCTTTGTCGGCATCTTTGTCGGCATCTTTATCGGCACCCTTTCATCTTTGTCGGCATCTTTATCGGCACCCTTTCATCTTTGTCGGCATCTTTGTCGGCATCTTTGTCGGCACCCTTTCATCTTTGTCGGCATCTTTATCGGCACCCTTTCATCTTTGTCGGCATCTTTGTCGGCACCCTTTCATCTTTGTCGGCATCTTTGTCGGCATCTTTATCGGCACCCTTTCATCTTTGTCGGCATCTTTATCGGCACCCTTTCATCTTTGTCGGCATCTTTGTCGGCATCTTTGTCGGCACCCTTTCATCTTCGTCGGCATCTTTATCGGAACCCTTTCATCTTTGTCGGCATCTTTGTTGGCACTCTTTCATCTTTGTCGGCATCTTTGTTGGCACTCTTTCATCTTTGTCGGCATCTTTGTTGGCACTCTTTCATCTTTGTCGGCATCTTTGTCGGCACCCTTTCATCTTTGTCGGCATCTTTATCGGCACCCTTTCATCTTCGTCGGCATCTTTGTCGGCATCTTTATCGGCACCCTTTTATCTTTGTCGGCATCTTTGTCTGCACCCTTTCATCTTTGTCGGCATCTTTATCGGCACCCTTTCATCTTTGTCGGCATCTTTGTCGGCACCCTTTCATCTTTGTCGGCATCTTTATCGGCACCCTTTCATCTTTGTCGGCATCTTTGTCGGCACCCTTTCATCTTTGTCGGCATCTTTGTCGGCACCCTTTCATCTTTGTCGGCATCTTTGTCGGCATCTTTATCGGCACCCTTTCATCTTTGTCGGCATCTTTGTCGGCACCCTTTCATCTTCGTCGGCATCTTTGTCGGCATCTTTGTCGGCACCCTTTCATCTTCGTCGGCATCTTTGTCGGCATCTTTGTCGGCACCCTTTCATCTTCGTCGGCATCTTTGTCGGCACCCTTTCATCTTCGTCGGCATCTTTGTCGGCATCTTTATCGGCACCCTTTCATCTTTGTCGGCATCTTTATCGGCACCCTTTCATCTTTGTCGGCATCTTTGTCGGCATCTTTGTCGGCACCCTTTCATCTTTGTCGGCATCTTTATCGGAACCCTTTCATCTTTGTCGGCATCTTTGTTGGCACTCTTTCATCTTTGTCGGCATCTTTGTTGGCACTCTTTCATCTTTGTCGGCATCTTTGTTGGCACTCTTTCATCTTTGTCGGCATCTTTGTCGGCACCCTTTCATCTTTGTCGGCATCTTTGTCTGCACCCTTTCATCTTTGTCGGCATCTTTATCACCCTTTCATCTTTGTCGGCATCTTTGTCGGCACCCTTTCATCTTTGTCGGCATCTTTATCGGCACCCTTTCATCTTCGTCGGCATCTTTGTCGGCATCTTTATCGGCACCCTTTCATCTTTGTCGGCATCTTTGTCGGCACCCTTTATCTTTGTCGGCATCTTTGTCTGCACCCTTTCATCTTTGTCGGCATCTTTATCGGCACCCTTTCATCTTTGTCGGCATCTTTGTCGGCACCCTTTCATCTTTGTCGGCATCTTTGTCGGCACCCTTTCATCTTTGTCGGCATCTTTGTCTGCACCCTTTCATCTTTGTCGGCATCTTTATCGGCACCCTTTCATCTTTGTCGGCATCTTTATCGGCACCCTTTTATCTTTGTCGGCATCTTTGTCTGCACCCTTTCATCTTTGTCGGCATCTTTATCGGCACCCTTTCATCTTTGTCGGCATCTTTGTCGGCACCCTTTCATCTTTGTCGGCATCTTTATCGGCACCCTTTCATCTTTGTCGGCATCTTTGTCGGCACTCTTTCATCTTTGTCGGCATCTTTGTCGGCACCCTTTCATCTTTGTCGGCATCTTTGTCGGCATCTTTATCGGCACCCTTTCATCTTTGTTGGCATCTTTGTCGGCACCCTTTCATCTTCGTCGGCATCTTTGTCGGCATCTTTGTCGGCACCCTTTCATCTTCGTCGGCATCTTTGTCGGCATCTTTGTCGGCACCCTTTCATCTTCGTCGGCATCTTTGTCGGCACCCTTTCATCTTTGTCGGCATCTTTGTCGGCATCTTTATCGGCACCCTTTCATCTTTGTCGGCATCTTTATCGGCACCCTTTCATCTTTGTCGGCATCTTTGTCGGCATCTTTGTCGGCACCCTTTCATCTTCGTCGGCATCTTTATCGGAACCCTTTCATCTTTGTCGGCATCTTTGTTGGCACTCTTTCATCTTTGTCGGCATCTTTGTTGGCACTCTTTCATCTTTGTCGGCATCTTTGTTGGCACTCTTTCATCTTTGTCGGCATCTTTGTCGGCACCCTTTCATCTTTGTCGGCATCTTTATCGGCACCCTTTCATCTTCGTCGGCATCTTTGTCGGCATCTTTATCGGCACCCTTTCATCTTTGTCGGCATCTTTATCGGCACCCTTTCATCTTTGTCGGCATCTTTATCGGAACCCTTTCATCTTTGTCGGCATCTTTGTCGGCATCTTTATCGGCACCCTTTCATCTTTGTCGGCATCTTTGTCGGCACCCTTTCATCTTTGTCGGCATCTTTGTCGGCATCTTTATCGGCACTCTTTCATCTTTGTCGGCATCTTTGTCGGCATCTTTATCGGCACCCTTTCATCTTTGTCGGCATCTTTATCGGCACCCTTTCATCTTTGTCGGCATCTTTATCGGCACCCTTTTATCTTTGTCGGCATCTTTGTCTGCACCCTTTCATCTTTGTCGGCATCTTTATCGGCACCCTTTCATCTTTGTCGGCATCTTTGTCGGCACCCTTTCATCTTTGTCGGCATCTTTATCGGCACCCTTTCATCTTTGTCGGCATCTTTGTCGGCACCCTTTCATCTTTGTCGGCATCTTTGTCTGCACCCTTTCATCTTTGTCGGCATCTTTATCGGCACTCTTTCATCTTTGTCGGCATCTTTGTCGGCATCTTTATCGGCACCCTTTCATCTTTGTCGGCATCTTTATCGGCACCCTTTCATCTTTGTCGGCATCTTTATCGGCACCCTTTTATCTTTGTCGGCATCTTTGTCTGCACCCTTTCATCTTTGTCGGCATCTTTATCGGCACCCTTTCATCTTTGTCGGCATCTTTGTCGGCACCCTTTCATCTTTGTCGGCATCTTTATCGGCACCCTTTCATCTTCGTCGGCATCTTTATGGGAACCCTTTCATCTTCGTCGGCATCTTTGTCGGCATCTTTATCGGCACCCTTTTATCTTTGTCGGCATCTTTATCGGCACCCTTTTATCTTTGTCGGCATCTTTGTCTGCACCCTTTCATCTTTGTCGGCATCTTTATCGGCACCCTTTCATCTTTGTCGGCATCTTTGTCGGCACCCTTTCATCTTTGTCGGCATCTTTATCGGCACCCTTTCATCTTTGTCGGCATCTTTGTCGGCACCCTTTCATCTTTGTCGGCATCTTTGTCGGCATCTTTATCGGCACCCTTTCATCTTTGTCGGCATCTTTGTCGGCACCCTTTCATCTTCGTCGGCATCTTTGTCGGCATCTTTGTCGGCACCCTTTCATCTTCGTCGGCATCTTTGTCGGCATCTTTGTCGGCACCCTTTCATCTTCGTCGGCATCTTTGTCGGCACCCTTTCATCTTTGTCGACATCTTTGTCGGCATCTTTATCGGCACCCTTTCATCTTTGTCGGCATCTTTGTCGGCATCTTTGTCGGCACCCTTTCATCTTTGTCGGCATCTTTATCGGAACCCTTTCATCTTTGTCGGCATCTTTGTCGGCACTCTTTCATCTTTGTCGGCATCTTTGTTGGCACTCTTTCATCTTTGTCGGCATCTTTGTTGGCACTCTTTCATCTTTGTCGGCATCTTTGTCGGCACCCTTTCATCTTTGTCGGCATCTTTATCGGCACCCTTTCATCTTCGTCGGCATCTTTGTCGGCATCTTTATCGGCACCCTTTCATCTTTGTCGGCATCTTTATCGGCACCCTTTCATCTTTGTCGGCATCTTTATCGGAACCCTTTCATCTTTGTCGGCATCTTTGTCGGCATCTTTATCGGCACCCTTTCATCTTTGTCGGCATCTTTGTCGGCACCCTTTCATCTTTGTCGGCATCTTTGTCGGCATCTTTATCGGCACTCTTTCATCTTTGTCGGCATCTTTGTCGGCGTCTTTATCGGCACCCTTTCATCTTTGTCGGCATCTTTATCGGCACCCTTTCATCTTTGTCGGCATCTTTATCGGCACCCTTTTATCTTTGTCGGCATCTTTGTCTGCACCCTTTCATCTTTGTCGGCATCTTTGTCTGCACCCTTTCATCTTTGTCGGCATCTTTGTCTGCACCCTTTCATCTTTGTCGGCATCTTTGTCTGCACCCTTTCATCTTTGTCGGCATCTTTGTCTGCACCCTTTCATCTTTGTCGGCATCTTTGTCTGCACCCTTTCATCTTTGTCGGCATCTTTGTCTGCACCCTTTCATCTTTGTCGGCATCTTTGTTGGCACTCTTTCATCTTTGTCGGCATCTTTGTCGGCACCCTTTCATCTTTGTCGGCATCTTTGTCTGCACCCTTTCATCTTTGTCGGCATCTTTATCGGCACCCTTTCATCTTTGTCGGCATCTTTGTTGGCACTCTTTCATCTTTGTCGGCATCTTTGTCGGCACCCTTTCATCTTCGTCGGCATCTTTGTTGGCACTCTTTCATCTTTGTCGGCATCTTTGTTGGCACCCTTTCATCTTTGTCGGCATCTTTATCGGCACCCTTTCATCTTTGTCGGCATCTTTATCGGCACCCTTTCATCTTTGTCGGCATCTTTATCGGCACCCTTTCATCTTTGTCGGCATCTTTGTCGGCACCCTTTCATCTTTGTCGGCATCTTTGTTGGCACTCTTTCATCTTTGTCGGCATCTTTGTCGGCACCCTTTCATCTTCGTCGGCATCTTTGTCGGCATCTTTTATCGGCACCCTTTCATCTTTGTCGGCATCTTTGTCGGCACCCTTTCATCTTCGTCGGCATCTTTGTTGGCATCTTTGTCGGCACCCTTTCATCTTCGTCGGCATCTTTGTCGGCACCCTTTCATCTTCGTCGGCATCTTTGTCGGCACCCTTTCATCTTCGTCGGCATCTTTGTCGGCACCCTTTCATCTTCGTCGGCATCTTTGTCGGCACCCTTTCATCTTCGTCGGCATCTTTGTCGGCACCCTTTCATCTTCGTCGGCATCTTTGTCGGCATCTTTATCGGCACCCTTTCATCTTTGTCGGCATCTTTGTCTGCACCCTTTCATCTTTGTCGGCATCTTTATCGGCACCCTTTCATCTTTGTCGGCATCTTTGTTGGCACTCTTTCATCTTTGTCGGCATCTTTGTCGGCACCCTTTCATCTTCGTCGGCATCTTTGTCGGCATCTTTATCGGCACCCTTTCATCTTTGTCGGCATCTTTGTCGGCACCCTTTCATCTTCGTCGGCATCTTTGTTGGCATCTTTGTCGGCACCCTTTCATCTTCGTCGGCATCTTTGTCGGCACCCTTTCATCTTTGTCGGCATCTTTGTCGGCACCCTTTCATCTTCGTCGGCATCTTTGTCGGCACCCTTTCATCTTCGTCGGCATCTTTGTCGGCATCTTTATCGGCACCCTTTCATCTTTGTCGGCATCTTTGTTGGCACTCTTTCATCTTTGTCGGCATCTTTGTTGGCACTCTTTCATCTTTGTCGGCATCTTTGTCGGCACCCTTTCATCTTTGTCGGCATCTTTATCGGCACCCTTTCATCTTTGTCGGCATCTTTGTCGGCACCCTTTCATCTTTGTCGGCATCTTTGTCGGCACCCTTTCATCTTTGTCGGCATCTTTGTCGGCACCCTTTCATCTTTGTCGGCATCTTTGTCGGCACCCTTTCATCTTTGTCGGCATCTTTGTTGGCACTCTTTCATCTTTGTCGGCATCTTTGTCGGCACCCTTTCATCTTTGTCGGCATCTTTGTCGGCACCCTTTCATCTTTGTCGGCATCTTTGTCTGCACCCTTTCATCTTTGTCGGCATCTTTGTCTGCACCCTTTCATCTTTGTCGGCATCTTTGTCTGCACCCTTTCATCTTTGTCGGCATCTTTGTCTGCACCCTTTCATCTTTGTCGGCATCTTTGTCGGCACCCTTTCATCTTTGTCGGCATCTTTGTTGGCACTCTTTCATCTTTGTCGGCATCTTTGTCTGCACCCTTTCATCTTTGTCGGCATCTTTGTCTGCACCCTTTCATCTTTGTCGGCATCTTTGTTGGCACTCTTTCATCTTTGTCGGCATCTTTGTAGGCACCCTTTCATCTTTGTCGGCATCTTTGTAGGCACCCTTTCATCTTTGTCGGCATCTTTGTCGGCACCCTTTCATCTTTGTCGGCATCTTTGTCTGCACCCTTTCATCTTTGTCGGCATCTTTGTCGGCACCCTTTCATCTTTGTCGGAACACCTTTTTCAACGCCTTTTTCAACACCTTTGTCGGCACCTTTTCCTTGCGAAGCTAGATTTTCCAGAAATGCCTGTTAACTGACGTATACAGTAGCGAAAAGTATATAGAAAAATTGTGTCGTCAGTTGATTTCAGCGGTTTTAGGCCATTTTCAGGGGTTTGGTTTTCTGATCGTGGGTTCCCGATTGTTTTGAAATTTATTGAAAACATAGAGCAGGCCTTAATCAAGAACTTTAAATTCACACAACTTTCAAAATGTACCTCATTCTCTTTTTATTGGCCGAGTTCAGAGCGACCCCCAAATTTTTTTCGATTTCAGTACTTATACGAATACAATTCGAAACAGTCTTCAAAATCTCACAAAACTGTTTTTCAATGGTGTATTCAATCAGAGTTTGGTCATTGCTCATACGAAGATACATGGGCAGCATTGCGTCTTGGTCAACTAAAAATTGAAAAACGAATATTGTTCGGGAATAAGAGTTATAGTTGGAATTTTACTGAATACGCAAAGCAAAACGGAATCATGGAGAAAAAGTCTGTCGATGCTGAAATCGTCTCGATTCCGTGTTCCGGCTGTTCTGAGCCAACTGTTGTTAAATGTACAGTTGTGAGTAGTTGTTGCCGTGTTGTCAGTGGTCCATTACCAAGTAACACCGGAAAGCTCACTTCTTCGAAAAAGGGAAAGACAGTGGCTTTTAGAAGAAATCCTAAAACCTCTGGTCAATGTGAGAATCATCAAACAAGCGAAAAATAAATAGAATCATATATGAATTTGAATGAAATTGGTGTATTTTCATAAAAACTACCAAAAAATGGGGAAAAATACAGAAAATAACGCAGAATGAAAATTATCTGAATTGCCCTTGGTCCACTATAAATTTCATGAGTCCCACATAAGAAAATCTTATGAATCCCTCAAAAGTTTCATTCAGTCCTCTATATATCCAGGTTTTAGGTGAGTCTCCTATATATCCATGCGTCCCCTATATGTCTATGCGTCCCCTGAAAGTCCATGAGTCCTCTATATGTTCAAGAGTCTCCTATAACGGATAAGAGCCAAAGTTTGTTACGAATCTTAGTTGTTATTGTTACGTATTCTTATTCGGAAGAACAGTAAAAATGATCTGAGACCTTCCATTTTTCTACTCGAGTCTGTATTTTGATTTTCTCGATGACATGATTTTTCCCAATGTTCTTTTGACGAGCAGTCCCGTTTTCGTTCCAATCGATGAAATAAGTTCTCAGAACCTTTCAGTTTTTTTTAAATCCTGTGTTGTCGGTCATCGCCATTTTTACGAATAATATCGTCCCCATATTCAATGAAATTGTATCTTCTTGTGTCTTCGCGTTTTCAGATTTGTGGTACTTTTTGAATAGAAAAATGAAAGGTCTTAGATCATTTTCACAGTTTTCCCCAATAAGAATACGTAACAATAACAACTAAATTTGTGACAAACTTCTAATTGCAGTTCTGTCAGGCTCTTACTTTTGACACCGTTTCTGTTGTCCGACTGTGAGCGCTTTCATGTCCAATAGCTGCACGAAGCTGCTTTGCAAAATTCACATTTGCATGAAAACAGCCGTACGAAAAAAAAATCCTACCATTTTTAAAAGCTTCTTTATGTCAATTGATACCTTGTCTTTGAATGAAAAAAATTGTTAAAAAGCTAGCTGTCAAAGTGAAAATATTTGAAAATAGTGACAGTTTTCAATTCAGGATGCATAATCTACCCAGGCAGCCATCGAAAATGTACAAAACTGTTCTCCAAACTCAATATATTGTATTCTGAATGTGTTCAAAATTCTGTCCTGGATTGCTATTGTTACTGACTCTCTCTCTCTCTCTCTTTCTCGTTTTGTAAATTTAAATATTCTTCCGTTGATTACCGTTCACATAACATATAAATGGTTCATTCTAGTCTTTTAGTAAGTCCTTTCATCTCATAATATTGCTCACCCTTAAATTTGCTTTGTGTTGTCATTGTTGCGTGTCGCACTAGAGAGTGAACAATTATTAGAGGGTGCAGACAGGTAGAGACAGGTAGGTAGCGAGTGCGCTCTACTGCACAACATCAACAGACTACTCACACTGCACTCGTGAATGGTCGTGCCCTCGTTTTCGCCATTCTTTTCTAGTCGATCAATTATTTTGTCCATTTTTTCTAACAAGTTCCTTTTTTCGCTGGTTTGCTAGACAATCGTATGATTCTACCGGGAAGTCAGGAAGAATTTCGAGATTATTCTACTGTACTCTCACTCTTTCTCCCCTCAAATGTGATTTTAACAATTTTTCTCCACTTGACCTCTCGAAACAATATGATTTCTTTTTAGAGCGATGGCCTCAACAAGCTCTACACAACCGCACTTATCTACACAAGCAGATGTTCCAGGAACCTCCGATAGGGCTATTAATCAAGAGAATAACCAATTGGTAAGGGTGATTTTTCTGATCTTCTCTGAAAAAATATTTTCAGGTTATTACTATGGCAAAGAAGTTTATCCTTCGGGAAGAACATTATGAAAAGGGCGGATTTCTCCGTGTAAATCCTGGCTATTTCCTCAACGATTATGAGATGGTCAAATATCTTGGTCGCGGAGGATTCGGAACAGTCTGGCTCGCAAAACACGTTGGAGCTGGCACGTTTGCAGCCATGAAGATCTCAAAATCAGCTAAAATCTATTATGACTTTGCGCAGAGGGAGATTAATGTAAGAGTTCTCATTGAGACATTGAATTCAGATAATGAATTTTCAGTGTTTGCAAGAAATCCAATCTGAAGGCGGTCATCCAAATATCGTGAAACTAATAGAAACATTTGTCACGCAGGAGAATAGATTCAGACATGTTGTCATGGTTTTCGAGGCCCTTGGACCAAATCTCGAGTCCGTGATCTTCGATTCCGGAAAGAAACTTTCTGTGGAGGTAGTTAAACTCATTTCCCGACAGCTGTTGGAGGCGATCAGCTACATCCACAATCGGAATCTAGTTCACACGGATATCAAATCTGCCAACGTGATGCTGGCAGTCAGCGAAAACGACATCAAGAATTTGGCCTCCAGCCAGGACTCGACTTGCAGTCGATACGATATCGATGTCACTAAGGCAGATGCCAGAATCGTTGCTAAACTTGCTGACTTTGGACAGGCTCTGTATACACATGAACGCCCGACAAGACATCCTGAACCAAACTGCTTGTTCCGTGCTCCAGAACAATTTTTGACAACCAATGTCGAAACAGCTTCGGACATGTGGAGCTTCGGATGCATGCTATACGAAATGGTTGCTGGCTCCTTCTTGTTTGCATGCAAGAGATACAAGCCATTTCTCAAGGATAACCAGATTCATTTCATGTATATGGCTTATCATTTTGGACCGATAAACCTTGTTGATTTCCAAGATGGATTGCGTCCAGAATATTATGGAAAGTTCAAACCTAATGGCGACCTGGATAATCCGGTTATTAACGAGACTTTGCCAAGTTTCTTTCAAATGGCTCAACAGCAAGGATTGAGTGATAAAGAAGCTGAAGAATATTCCAACTTCTTGCATCTATTCTTCAAGTACAACAGAGCCGAGAGAATCACTGCTGTCGGTGCTCTTAACCACAGTTTTATTCGTTCAAATGGAGTCAAACGGATGAATGGAGAAGAGGTAATTTAGAAGGTGATAATCAAATCAGTATAAAAACATTATTTTCAGGATGCTCCGGCTGTTCAGCCTCTTGGTCTCGAATATCCGGAAGTCGACATCGTAGAAGAGTTCGATAGAGTTGTTCAGTTTCCCGATACTGAGCAGTTTTCGAGATCGCAAAATCAATAAACTACAATTCGTACAGTACTCACATCTATTTTCTAGTGTTTCGTTTTTGACAATCAATCACGCGATGTGCATTCATGTTTCTTTTTTATCTGCATTCTGAGATCTTCTGTATTTTGTTTCTCTGTTCTACAAATCACCCTTTTCGTGCACATGTAATGCTACTTTTCTTGCCTCCAATGATTTTTTCTCTATTTTTTGCATTTTTTCCTCTAGTAAGAGATGAATAAAGCATTCAAGCTTTTAAAAATATTTGTCTTTTGTTTATAGAGCTTAGTTTTTCTTGCAATAGTTTTGTCTGGGGAAAATAAAGGTCTCGGTCTCGGTCTCGGTCTCGGTCTCGGTCTCGGTCTCGGTCTCGGTCTCGGTCTCGGTCTCGGTCTCGGTCTCGGTCTCGGTCTCGGTCTCGGTCTCGGTCTCGGTCTCGGTCTCGGTCTCGGTCTCGGTCTCGGTCTCGGTCTCGGTCTCGGTCTCGGTCTCGGTCTCGGTCTCGGTCTCGGTCTCGGTCTCGGTCTCGGTCTCGGTCTCGGTCTCGGTCTCGGTCTCGGTCTCGGTCTCGGTCTCGGTCTCGGTCTCGGTCTCGGTCTCGGTCTCGGTCTCGGTCTCGGTCTCGGTCTCGGTCTCGGTCTCGGTCTCGGTCTCGGTCTCGGTCTCGGTCTCGGTCTCGGTCTCGGTCTCGGTCTCGGTCTCGGTCTCGGTCTCGGTTTCGGTCTCGGTCTCGGTCTCGGTCTCGGTCTCGGTCTCGGTCTCGGTATTGGTCTCGGTCTTTTTTTTTGTAATACAAAAAAACTGGAGGTCAAAAGGAATTTTGAAATAAAACTCACTTCTTTTTAGAACGATGTTTATTTTTAGAGCAAGAAAAAAGCTTTCCAATATCGCCAAACGACGGTTGCTGGCAGCACAGATCTTTTATCCTTCCTCTTTGTTTCTTGACTGCTAGTCATTATATAATTCTTCAAGCATACTCCTACATCCAGAAACAAAGTATGGGAGAAGATAAAAATTTACTTGTAGATTCTGAAGAAATGATTTTTAACCCTTGTGGTTTTTTTTTCTTCTTCTGACATCGGCTCACTGATTTATGCTGATGAAACAGTGTGCGGATCTCGCCTATCACTCAAAACTTATTTTTTACGTGATGATTGTACTCTTAAGAATTATGATTACTAATAGTAAGATGGTCGTGCCTAAAAAAGGGGTACAGGGTGGAAATACGTAAGCCCCATAATAAGGCCTCTAAGACTGGCTGCTACCTATTGAGCTAACACACTTGGACCTCATCACTTCTTCATTCAAAACTACAAATAGACAATAAAATTAACGGTTACACAATAGGTTAAGATTCCACAAAATACTATATTCTACAATAAGCGAGGTATTTATACAGGTCCTCGGGACTTCAGATGAGGCGGAGACGGGATTTGGAATCCTCGGTAGGCGTGGGTTTGGTGGGCGATGGGAAGAGTCGAGATCTGAAAGAATGTACTGTTTGCCGAAATAGTGTGTGGAAGACATGGGCTGGGAATGGGATGATGTGATAGAAGTGACGTAGCCTTGAGTAGCCATGTTAACCGGTAAAGGGAAACCTGTTTTCCCTTACGACTTACTTTTGATTTCTAAACTTGGGCAAATCTGCTTTCTCCGAAACTTCATTGCGGCCGGCGACAGTCTTGTTGAAATTCTCCTTTTTGGCCTTCTCAGTAGTCTCAATCAAACGAGTAGGGAGCGATGCATTCAAGTCGACAGACAGCCTAGATGAAGGAGCTCTCGCTTTCTGAACAGTAATTGGCCCACTTCCACAGTTGTCTCGACGATTTTTATATAAAACGGGCTGTCTTTCCAGCTCTGAAAAATAAAGATGAGACATTTTCAAGGTTTTTTGTGTACCTTCAATGCGAGAATTTATCGCTGCATCGTGCAGAAACGTTTTTTCGCCGACTCCTTCGTTTCCAGACGGATCGAATTTATGATGAGCATCCTGATGTTGTCTCTGATGAAATGATTGGTTAGTGAGCTGTTGATGTTGATTCCAATGGAATGATCCGCTTGCAGTTCCTTGGTTTTGTCGCTGTCCTTGGCGAGCCCGTTGGTTTACAACGTGTTGATACTCTCCATGGCGAATCCATCGGCCGGCGATTGTCTGATTTTGACAGAGGCCCTGGTGAAACGTTTTGTTTTCATAAAATTGGCATTGGGTTTGATTTAATGTCTTGTTTGCCATTTCTCGGTCCTGATACAGTTGATATTCATTTTGTGGCTGATATCGATGGTCACCACGTCCACGATGATGGTGATTATCATAACAAGATCCGATTTGCGAAGAAGAGCCAGAACTAGATGGTTGCTCACAGAGAGACATGTTGGCACGGCTGAATCCTCCAGAAGCACAATCAGAGACGTTTCGTGAACGTTGTTGAACATGGCCGGTATTCCATTGGCGATCAGAATTGTTTTGTTGGAAGCTGTTCAACTGGGCGTCGAAAGCTTTTCGATGGAGTGGTCCTTTGCCGTGATGATTGCTCTTCGCTTGTTTCTTGCCTTTTTGATAGCTTTTCTTTTGATTCCCAACAGAATGGCGTTCTCCCATGGCGAACGTTTTGCTCAGTGACGCACGATTGGAGTAGTTCTCAGGTAGGACTTGATCGCTACGATTGCCGCTCTTGTAATAATCACCAATGTCTCCAATATCTTGTCCATTGAATGTTTTATTCAGATTTCGAGTTTCGCTACGCCGAGCATCTTGTTCATCAATCAATCCGTTTACTTTGATGAAATTTGGTTTTGTAGAGTCAACAGTATGCGGGTTACGATGAATCTCGACTGAATCTGCTTTGTAGTATTCATTGGAAGGGCCTTGATCTGAAAGTGAAAAAATAAGTTTTCGTGAAAACGTCGCAGTGTTCTTTTACAAGATTAGCAATTTTGGGGAAATAGCATGATGCGAAGTCTTTTACGCAGAACCGATGCATATTTAATAGTTTGGAGCTTTTGCTTTTTTAACCGTCAGGTCAATCGCACTTTTATTCATTCTCACCATTCAAAGGAAGATCGCATCGTTTACTTCCGTTTTCAGGACGGTCTTGCAATAACGGGCGGCTTGTCTCGTTCGGGCCTCTGCCAATGAAGAACACTCTAGTAAACTGATCTGAAAATTCTAAATTATATATATTTCTAGAAAATTTGATTATACCTGCATTCTCTGGTTGACGACAGATATATTTAGACCGGTTTTGCTGATAATGAAATAACATCTGAAAGTTCAACTTTAGTTATACGTTCATATTCAAAAAATCAATAGAAGGTAGAGGAAACCTCAAGAGAACACTGACCCAGAAAGGGGGTGGTCTGTAGAAAAACAACAACGCTCCGCACGGCTGCACGGCTGCACGCTGTATAGTGGGCTGTGCATTCTGACGTGACGCGCATACACAGAATGATGTTTGCACACATTTATCTTGTTGGAGGGGGTTTCTATTGTCCTCTTTTTTTGCCGAGGAGTTTGGAATGTCGATATTCCGTCTTTTTTCATTGAATCTCGGATTTTTGATTATTTTTCCTCAATAAAATTATTATTTCAGATAATGTATATGTTCTTCAAAAAGAAATCGAAAAAAGCAAAACTTGAGTCGGCGCCTATCGTCAAAGTGGCTACAAATCGCTTGTACTCGGAAAGTGACTCGAGCCAAGTATGAAATCATCAAGTTTTCCCAATATTTTACATCTTTTACAGGACTCAGATACGCTCGTCGGAGGCAATTCGTCGCAATTCGTGCCGGGTGTCTATCTGGACAACAATGGTGTTCCGGATTCAACATTTGTAAATGCTCCATCAAGTGTGCCGGAGAGCAGTAGCCAGTCAACCAGAGTGATTGATGTGATCCCAGAAATCGGCACTGTTCCAGCTTCAGATTTTTTCGTGAGTTGAATGTTTTATTAGCATCACTGAAACCGGGCTGGTTTTTTGAATTGAACAAAAGTTGACATATAAAGACACGAGTTCATCAGATAAACTTTGAAAAAAAAACAGAGCAGCATAAAATGAAAGAAAGTTTTACGAAAAATCAATTTTTTTAATGTCTCTCGAAATCACATTTAGACTCTGAGGCTTTAGGAAGAGTAGCTGCATTATCTCATATTGTTGATTTAAAGTAGAATTTTTGAGACAATCGTTCCAGTTTTCAACTAGACACTGCAATCCATTGCACCGTGTTTATATAGCCATTTGTTTTTTAATCAGAAGTAGATTCATAAATTATTCTTCAATTTTATATTCACATTCCTAATTTTTAATTTTTCAGTCTGCGTTCTTCACTCGCCCTGGCGATCCTTTGCCACTGTGGCAAGTGGTTACTGATGGCAAGATTCGTTGGATGAAATACGCGCATTCTTCGCTGGCAAAACCTCAGCTCAGCTCGGCAAAAGATCACGAACTTGTGGAAGCGGAGGAACGGATGAAGGAATACTTGGCTGGTTTGCAACTGAAACTTCCTCCGTCAGCTAGTCTCAATATCAAACTAAAGAAAAGCGACGACTCAGATGAAAGGAAACAGGGTTCTCAAACAAAACCTGCTGAAGAAGCTTCACAAAAAGATCATCCGTCAAATGTTGGAAAGGCACCGGTTCAAATCAGCCCAGCGAAAGAACATGAAATCGAGGAAGCTCAAAAACTAATGGACGATTATTTTGCCAAACTCAACGAAAAGCACATGATCGCTGCTCAAGCAACTCCATCGACTGATACTTCTTCCCCAGCTGACTCTCTGGCTACTCCAACTACAGCTTTTCTGGCAACTAAAAATGATGAAAAGAAGTTGTTGGCGGTTGTCCAATCACAAGAATCAATCCCAAAACCAACTGCTCCACCACCAGCCGCTGGAAACCAGATAGGTCCAGCGAAAGAAAATGAGATCGCTGAAGCGCAGAGAAGAATGGACGCCTTTTGGTTAAAAAATGCAAGTAAAAGGTGTTGGCAGTTGTTCCACTACAGGAATCGGACTTGACACAAACTATTTCAACTGCAACTACTGCAATCGTCCAAACTGTTGTATCCAAGGAGCCTACCGTTTTGGTCAAGCCGAAAGTCAATGGGCAGGATGCTCGCTTCAAGTTATCCAAGGATCTGAGCCCAGCTAAACCAGATGAAATCGTAGAAGCTCAAAGAGAATGGACGCCTTCATGGCTAGCAAGTCTGGAGCCAAAAAGCGTTGCAAGTGACTCCACAAGCTGTACCTGAAGTCAAAGTAAACTCAGCTCCTGGAAAAGTGCTTCTGGCTCTCAACAAGCCAAACAACATTGATGTTGAGAAAGCCATGACTACTCCAGTTAAATCTGCTCCACAAACCGTCTCTGAGGAGTTAATTGTACCTAAATCAGATGTCGCTTCTCAGAAAAAATTGAATATGACCCTTGCTACTAACAAAGAGATTGAGGAAACAAATAAAATGAACAAAATGGACAAGTCATTCGGAAGTCACATTCAAATTCAACCGAGAAGCGCTGATGCTCCGCAAGTTGTTCAACCAGTGGCTCCATCACTTTGTCCAATGTCACCCATTCCAACGTTTGCTCCACTTTCTGATTCGGTCTGTCCAAAGAAATTGATGACACAGTTGAAAGTTCTTGAAGAAGAGCATAATCGAAAAATGGTAAGGAGAGATTTATTTTTGATTTAAAAAAATTCAATTTTCAGGCTGAGAAGTTGATGATGCCGACAACAATTCAGTCGCCAGTTCGCATGAGACCATGCATTTCAAAACCGGATATGCTGGAGAATGTGCCGGACTACATTGAGCACTCGAGCTCCGTATCAAACACCATTGAAGATGCGCCTTGATGTGAGTTTCCCTTTTTTTTCTTATGATAAATTGTTCTTTTTTCAGAAGAACGAGCGTCCACCACGCCGCTTTGCCATGACTGTCAAGGGAATTTTCCGTAAACGTATTGTCCAGCTGGTGGCTCCTATTCGTCGCAGGAGGAGTGTCACATTTGGAGATGCTCCTGATCTCTCGAGGCCGCAGTCATTCGATGCTTCTGTGAATGAGGGAAGCTCTGGATTCCGTGTACTATTGGTGGTCGATCATGAAACCAACACAGTTCGTTCCCCGAAGTATAATGCTCCTGGAACCAGCACCCAGCACTAAACGATTGACAAATATTACTATTGCATTATTTTAGTTTATTATGGACATTTTTTCTGTAAATGAAGTGCAGATACATATTTGCTTAATATTCGTTTCCAAACACGGTAATTTGTAGAGTATTTAGGATAGACTGAAGCGAGAGTATGTTTTTTTTAAGAGTTTGGGCTCTGATATTTCAACGAACACTTCCAAATATGGAATATGTCAGATCACACCAACTGTCAAACCGAATGAAAATGTTTTCTGATGCTATGTTTATTAAACAATTGCTTTCCTGATGGGTAAAATAATTTTTTTTTCAAATTTCCGGAATGGTAAAGTGGGTTTATCCACATATCGTTTTCAATTCAAAAAAACCCTTGAGCGCTGTCCTTTCAGGAGAATGCAAGCTTGAAAGTGCAAATGTCTGATGACGGGGGGCTGTTATTGTTCACTTATACTCATCGTGCATCCAGTATCAGGGAACCAGCTGTTGGGTAGATTGTTATCTAGGAGTATACTCTAGCAGTAAACTCTAGGAGTATACTGTATACTCTTATCATTAATCTCTATTGTGCACTTGCTCTGGAAGATATCATCCTTTTTGATGATGACTAAAAAATGATGAAAATCTTTGTAGGCGGAGCCTAGACGGTATAAAAGGACCAAATAGATTCAGAATACTCATTCATCCTGATTCACTCATCAGAATGCTCTCCTCCATTCTCCTCTCCTCTATCCTATTTTCCTTGGCCTCGAGCACCGGCCATCTTCGTCTCGAGCTCACCGCATCAAACGTTTTCTACCTGCAACTCAGAACCAACTTCAATTTCCAAACTATGTTCATGATCATGGGCAACACCCGAATCATCAGTTTCCACCCGAAAACCGATCAACCATCTCTGGAATATGGGTTTTCCAGAAGAGCAGCTTCTGTTTTGAGACATGTCTAGAGATAACCCGTCAGAAATTTGTTCTCGATGAGATCGTACTTCTTGTCTCTTCCAAGTTCGAATGTGATGCTGTTTTCGATTATCGGGAAAAATGGTTTATGTGAACATGAAAACGATTGTGAAAGAAATAATATGGGTGACAAAAGCATTGCTTCAAATTAAGCAATTCAAAAATGAATAACAAAGCAAAAATTGATGAAGTAGTAGTTGGGAAACTTTTAGATTAAGAGTACACCGGATAGGCATTCTCACAGAGAGCCAAATGATGAAGATCTGATGATGTGTCATTGCAATAAGGGCAGAAGAATGCATTCAACTGGTGACAGTTTGTCACATGGTGTTTTTGAAAACATCTGATGCATCTCCCGTGACGATTGATGTGGTTTCTTCGCTCAGACACTTCAACAACTACACAACATTCATCTGCCTTGTGTGGTCCTTCACAGAAAAGGCATGGATTTCGGATGTGTTCATTTACGTCGCTCTCTTTACAGATTCTCCGAGGACGTGGGATAATGTCGTTTTGTGGCACATCGAAGTGATTTGAAGGATCCTCAACCTCATTCATCACTCCATCCATCCAATTTCGATTGTGAACGACTGAAACGTGTGATTTTTTGCAAGGAAAATTTATTGTTACTTGGAAACTGATAAATTCTAAAGCCCCTATTCAAGAGTAAATTGCTACAATTTCGAAGCAAAAAAGTTCAGAAAATTTTGATTTTTTTGAAAACTAGGAAAACGAAACTAAAATCCTAAGCTCTTTTTTTATACTCACCATCTAGTCGTTCCACGAGAGGTCTTTCGGGCATTTGTAAATTGTTCCGAGCACCTCTATTGATGAAGTAGATTCTTCTTCCTCTTCCTATAACAAAAGCCCTGTTTTCGTTTTTGCGTTCCTCTCGCATGTTTGCTTGTTCCCGATCGTGAGCCATTCTTTCTGCTTTTTGTTGCTTGTCTTGTATCAGTTCCCTCCTTATCGCCTCGTCAAACTCGATCGGAGAGATCGGTTCGCTAGAGTCAAATTTTTCCCTCGGAATCTTGTCCGCAAGATAGTACACCTTGGAGCGATGGGACTTTGAGACACCGATTTCATTTCGTCCGAAAAACTGAGACGTTCCGTACTCGTTTGTCCCATTCAGCTGAGTGCTCCTACTTTGACCATGAAGACTCATCGGTTGATACTGCTCCCGTTGAGGGCTCGGGCTTCGAGCGTTTCTTATTGGAGACTTGCGTTCATTCCAATTTCGACCGTACTGATTGTTTCCAGATTCAGGACTAGACGATTTATAATCTCTGAAACAAATGTTTGAAAAATGATTTTCTGAAACGTTACCTTCCGTAGCTGTTTTGCTGCTCCCGTTGAGGGCTCGGGCTTCGAGAATATCTTATTGGAGACTCGCGTTCATTCCAATTTCGACCGGACTGATTGTTTCCGAATTCAGGACTAGATGGTCTATAATTTCTGAAAAAAAATTTTTTTTTGAAATTTCTCAACAGTTTGGAGCTTTACCGTCTGTAATTGTCTTGATGCTGCTCCAACTGAGGACTTGGACTTCGTGAGTATCTTATTGGAGAATCACGTCTATTACGAAATTGATTAAAGTGCTCGTCTTCAAATCTCGGACTAGAAGATCCGTAATTTCTAAAAAATATATTTTTTTGAAAATTTCTTTCTTGTTTTCTTTAACTGTACCTTCCGTAGTCGTTTCGCTGCTCCCGCTGAGGACTCGGGCTTCGAGAATATCTCATTGGAGACTGGCGCCCGTCATTCTGTTGATTGATTTGGTCTCTCTGGTATCTCGGATTAAAGGATCTATTGTTTCTAAAAATTATAATTTTTTTTTCGATTTCGTAATTTATGAATTTTACCTCGAAGAAAGGTATCGTTCTTGGTTTCTACGATAGTTTTGATCACGACTGGCGTCGAAACGAGGCGGTTGGTTCGATTGGTAGTTTTGATTCATAGACTGGTTGTGGTTTCTGAAATATAAGTGTGAATGTGACGACAGCACGTAGAAAAATTCCTATTTTTTGGTAAAATATGTGATTGAATTCAGAATAGTTTTATGATTTTACGGTACCATTCAAAATTCTCTCATTTTTTCTGATAATAAATATCAAGAAAGAGAGGTAAAAGTAATTTTTCCGTTCAAAATTTGAGCAAAAAGTGAATTATTCCAAAATACCGTACCTGTTGTTTGATTGTGCTACGTTATCTCGACGGAATCCTCCGAAGCTTCTGCTCAACTGGTCATTGTGGTTCCCACGCTTTCCTCCTTCTCTCACATGATTCCCACGGGTGTAAATATTGTATTCACCGGAACTTTCACCCTGTTGGCTTTCAGTACGGTAGTTTTGATTGTTGGTGGATGACATAGTGTAATTTATCTGAAACTTGGGAAATAACAGGTAAATTGGATGAAGATACGATTTCAAAAAATGAGTTTTAAATTTAATCACAGTTATTTCAAAATCAGACATGCATGAAAGTGAATAATAATAATATTCAGAAGATAAAATAGGAAGTCAAAAATGGGAGAAAGGCTCTTTTTGAATGATTGTAAATAACTGAAATCAAGGTTTACAAGCTCGCAAATAGGGCAATCAAAAAATAGAAACCTTGCACCAACAAGAAGCAAACGAAAAAATAAAGCTTAGAACTTCCCTAAAATTTGTGATTAGGACGAAAAAAGGTTATTCAAAACTATTCTAGTCTTTCTCTGAATAGGTGGAATACATATAGTAATGTGAAAATGTCAAGAAGAGAGAAACATGGGAAAAGAAACAAAGAGAGAGAGAAAAAAGTGAGAAAAAAGAAGAAAAAAGGAAGAGAGATAGAAGGATCAGAATAACTCAGAATAAGAATGAGAGTTGTGCCTTTTTGGTTGACAACCCACCATTCAAAAAGTGCATATTGGAGAATGAGTAAAGACGCAATAAAATCAAAAGAGTGGTGAGGGCACAGGGTGTGTAGACAACTGCAAGGTCAGAAAAGAGAGAAGAATAGAAAGGGAGAGAAGGGATAGAGAGAAGGGATAGAGAGAGAGAGAGAAAACAAAGAAAAGGGAGACATAAAAGGACTATTGGTGGGATAGGTAGTGTAGCTTTCTCGCGCAGTAAAATTCTAATGTTTGTTTTTCGGTAAGAAAGGGATATTGATGATTAAAGCAGACGAGAAAGAAAAAGAGTTCTCAACAAGAAGGTGAATCAAGTTGAATTATGTTATGAAGTAGAGTCCAAAAACAGATCCTTCGAAAATTAACAAACAGTGGTTTCATTTGAATAATTATCTCACAGTTTAGTTTCATAGCCTAAAAACCAAATTGTCCATTAGTTGTTAAGGAAAAATACAAAGAAAACACTAGTTTTTGTGAAATTCACAACTAAAATAAAAATTATTTGGTATCAAACTGATTGAAAAAAATCTATTTCTCGATTCATATTCACATGAACAAACTATCATGTTAAATAAAAATATTTAAAAGGCGCATTTATCGATTGGTGGAGAAAAGGTAGGGTTCGGACAGAAACAGTGCAAGACGTTGTTTTATGTCAATGTTTCTGCTCTTAATGTTGTTGGTTGGCAGAAGACGTCTTAATAATATTGATTAATTTTCGAGAGAGACCATCTGCGCATTCCAACCACAACTTATTTTCAGCCTAACTAGGGAATGACCAGAGGGCAACATCAAACTTGGAAGATTAACAGAGATAGGAAGGATGTTCCAAGAACCGATCGGCAGGTGACCTTTGACACCACCTGTCTATGCCACGCCCCCTTCTCCCATTCCTATATAGTCTGTTGGTCATCAGTCATTTTTTCATTTCTCTGCGTCGCGTGCTGCGTCGCGTGCTGCGTCGCGTGCTGCGTCGCGTGCTGCGTCGCGTGCTGCGTCGCGTGCTGCGTCGCGTGCTGCGTCGCGTGCTGCGTCGCGTGCTGCGTCGCGTGCTGCGTCGCGTGCTGCGTCGCGTGCTGCGTCGCGTGCTGCGTCGCGTGTGCTGCGTCGCGTGCTGCGTCGCGTGCTGCGTCGCGTGCTGCGTCGCGTGCTGCGTCGCGTGCTGCGTCGCGTGCTGCGTCGCGTGCTGCGTCGCGTGCTGCGTCGCGTGCTGCGTCGCGTGCTGCGTCGCGTGCTGCGTCGCGTGCTGCGTCGCGTGCTGCGTCGCGTGCTGCGTCGCGTGCTGCGTCGCGTGCTGCGTCGCGTGCTGCGTCGCGTGCTGCGTCGCGTGCTGCGTCGCGTGCTGCGTCGCGTGCTGCGTCGCGTGCTGCGTCGCGTGCTGCGTCGCGTGCTGCGTCGCGTGCTGCGTCGCGTGCTGCGTCGCGTGCTGCGTCGCGTGCTGCGTCGCGTGCTGCGTCGCGTGCTGCGTCGCGTGCTGCGTCGCGTGCTGCGTCGCGTGCTGCGTCGCGTGCTGCGTCGCGTGCTGCGTCGCGTGCTGCGTCGCGTGCTGCGTCGCGTGCTGCGTCGCGTGCTGCGTCGCGTGCTGCGTCGCGTGCTGCGTCGCGTGCTGCGTCGCGTGCTGCGTCGCGTGCTGCGTCGCGTGCTGCGTCGCGTGCTGCGTCGCGTGCTGCGTCGCGTGCTGCGTCGCGTGCTGCGTCGCGTGCTGCGACGCAGAGAAATGAAAGAATGACTGATGACCAACAGACTATATATAGGAATGGGAGAAGGGGGCGTGGCATATACAGGTGGTGTTAAAGGTCACCTGCCGATCGATTCTTGGAACATCCTTCTTATCTCTGTTAATCTTCCAAGTCGTTTGATGTTGCCGATCAGGGATGGGATTTTACGTTTACGGATTTTACGGATTTACGGGTTTTTTGAGCGCTTTTTGAATTTTACGGAATCCGTAAAAAAGTATCCGTAAAATCCGTAAAATTTGTGAAATGTGAATAGCCGCTTTTTTCGTTCGGTATAGCGCCTTTGCTCTTTTTTGTTCAATTTTTTTCACTAAAAACATTTTTTGTTCTCCCCTTTTTCTCAAAAAAAATGGCGAAAGTTGTCAATTTTTTTTCGTTAATTGGAAACGAATATGTTTGTAAACTTTGCAAGAAAAAATATATTAAACCAATAGACGGTAATTCGAAAAAATCGCGATCGATTTTGAAAATATAAATCCAGGAAGCCAGTCCAACATCAATTATCATTTGAAAAAATCCGTAAATTTTACGTTTTACGGATTCCGTAAAAAAAAAATTTTACGGCCATCCCTGTTGCCGATCTGAAAAGAAAAAAGTTGTAACTAGGGAATGACCAGAGGGCAATTTGGAGTTTCCGTATGAAAAGTATATTGCTGGATAGCTTAAGTTAAGGGCTTTCAGAATCAATTTTCAAATTTTGATACGCTTTTTTGGAATTTCAGGAATTTCGCTCTGAACCTCTCTCATTGTAACTAGTGGTTGTGGAGAAAATAAGCATCTTAACTTCAAATCGATAATGACAATTCCTAATAGAAAAATCTAGAAACTGAGAAAGTGAATATGGTCTGTGCAACGACTGCAAATGATCACGGTGGATACCGCAATGGTATACTTCCCTTCAAAGACTCTTGCTATCTAAACTCTGGCGGCTCAATGACTGCAAAGGGTCCTATACGGTGGAAAAAGAGATACTATACCTCACTTCAAAGACTCTTGTTATCTAAACTCAAGCGGCGCTGTCTTTTGATATTCACAACGCCTCAAACTAAAAGATAGAAGGACACTGATAGAAACTTTTTATTATCATGATATAAAACTTCAAAACAAGAGTTTAATGGTTTTCAATAATAGTTTGCTTATACAGCTGATAAATATTCTGAAAATTGAAGTTTTTTCAAAATTAATTTCTTCCAAAAAATCGAAAAAAATTTACAAAATTTTTCTTTGAAGTTTTTCACAGAGACTTACTAAATCTCGAGGTGAGATTCAAGTTTTCCACTAAAAACCTGCGTCCGTCAAAACCAAGTTGTCCCTTATTGACGACCTTAGATATATTCAACATAGATTATCATTCTCGAACGAACTCCCGTTGAACAAATTTTCCGAGCATTTTTCTTCTCACTAGGAAATGGTACGGACACTGTCTGGAGTTTGATATTCATTTGAAATTAAAACTTCATTTAGCTTTTCAAAACAAAAAATCGAAAGATTATCAATTTTTTTGCAAAAATTTTCCGAATTTTAGGTGAAACACATTCAACGCTATTTCTACAGTACGAACCAAAGTTCTGAAGCAGCGGATACATCGACGGAAATCCCAATTTCAGCTATTTTTCTTTATTTGTAAACCTTTTTTACTGATTTTCAATTGGAAAATTTCTCGAAAATCAGTTCGAACCATTTTTCGAAACTTTTTTTCACCGCCTAGTTTTCCCAGTATCAAAAATACACCATGTACCTACACGGACGTGAACATGTACACCCCACTTTCCTCATTATTTTTTCATAGTTGATGTTCTTTTCATTTGTCGGAAACTTTGGAGATATCAACATGAACGTTTCCGATGAGTTATTTTTTCCTGATCTTTGATATTTTGCCGTTTTCGCTGTTTTTATTGGTCAAAACCCCGCCCATATTGCCCGAATGTCGTCGTTTTATGTGCCATCCCGTCCATATTTTCCGTCTTTTTCTACCGTATCTTTGTTTACTTCCAACGCAGCACGCATATAAAAACGGCGCCTCTATCTCACTCTTCCTTTTTCTTCGAGGGAGACGGGGAGTGTGGAATCGACACTCGTGTTATGTGTGTTTCTCGGTTTCTTCCTATATTTCTTTTAGTTTTTAATACAAAATTTGATCACTTTTTGTTTTATCGAAACTGCAATCTTCCAGAATAAACATACCAAAACAATGATTATTCGAAATTGCTAACTTTCAAACATTAACCGTGGAGTTCTCTATTGTGACATTTTTAAAAACTATATTTTTTCTCTCTCTCTCTCTTTACCCTTTTCCCTATCATTGCCCACACAGATAACAAACTGTGTCGTCGACACCTCTGCCTTGAGAAGCGGCCTTGTACGGTTAAGCTCCGTGGAGACGCAAGTTTGTGGGAAAGAGAAAAGAGCGAGAGACACACTTTTTGACCTTTTCTATAATAAGAAAACTTTCAGGAATCTTTCTACCGATTGAAAAATGAGCAGCAGCAACAACTCCAATCAACTCGGGGAACAAGCTCGTCAGGAGGATCGTGCTCCAGTTTCGAGGCGGTCAAAGGCTTCTCGTAAGTTATTTCTGAACGTTTTATGATATATAAAATGGTTTTCTGCAACTCGAATTTAAACATTTTCCAGGCGCCCCACCTCTCCCTTACGGAGTCAGCGCCAAGCAACTAGAGCTCGAGGCTTTAGCGCGGAGCTGCAATCTTCCATGTATCCCGCAGCCTGATATGTCGCTGCCCGAGTATAGAGGTGAACGAATATCAATTTTCCTATCTAAATTTTTTTATTCAGAATTCCGGGAGTCTGAAATGGTTCTCGAGAGTCTGCGAGAACGAGAGGCCCAATCCTGGCAAGCGTTGACTCTAGCCCGGCATATGAATCAAGAGCACCAAAAGAACAAGGCCGCCATAGAACAGGCGATTCTGAAAGAGAGGGACGAGAAGATGGCGGAGATTGCGAAGATGGAAGAGGAAACGGCAGCCAAATTGAAAGAGGTGGAGGAGGAGATGGAGCGGTGGAAGGCCGAAGTCGGATGGACATCCAAGCTAACTGTGGAGGAAGAGGATGAGAAGCTGGAAAAAGAGAGGATCGAGTTCTTAGCAAGGAAGTATATGGAGCAGGAGAAGATCCGATCGAAGATGAGAGAAAGTAAGAAATGATTTGTCTTTGTTGTTACCAGAGTTGCACGGACAGTCCGTTGTCCATTGGCTTTGGGGGGGGGGGGGCTATCTGTTTTTATTTTAACGATTGCCTTTTTCCAGAGTTCGAGCTCAAAGCTACTGAAGAGGAAGTTTGGCAAGAAATGGACAATGAAGTCGACTATGACGATGTCGAAGAAGAAATTGTAGAAGAAATGGACAATGAAGTAGACTATGAAGATGTCGAGGAAGAAATGGAAGATGATATCGGGTATGAAGCTGACGACGAAGATATTTGCGACGACATGGAAGTCGAGTAAGCAGTTCTCTTCGGACAAGGGATCTACACAATCACCAAACATTGTTTTCTCTTTTTTCTCTGTTACACCTTGTATAACTTATAATTATTGTTTTTCTGTATTTTGTGTCTCTCCCACACTCTTATACCCTCCTCAATCTTTCCGCTCTCTCGTCCTTTTTCTTCTCCCTCTCCATTTCTCTTCGCCCACACCGATATAAGCTCGCGTTTGGCTTTGATTGAGATCATTATTTCCCCTTATATTTCTCCCTTGTTTCCCACAAACCCTTCCCTCACTCGTCAAGTCCCAAGACCCTTTTCCTCTATTTGCTAATAGTTCTGTCTCTGTGGTTCACAACGCGGGGGGTTACCCAACAAGTTGGTGTGGCAGAGAAGAACTGATTTTATCATTCTATACTTGTTAATACCCACCAATAAAGCAGTGCCTAAAAAGTCTGAAAGTGTCTAGTTCTTCAGTAATTTGCAGACCAAGACATTTCAAAACTCGATTTTCCTATTTTCCGCCTTCGAAACACCTCGCCTCGTCCAGTGTTTCGTTCTCAGAACACAGATGTTTTTAAGTGTTGCCGAAATGACATCATTTCGGGTTCACCAGACGTTTTTCCATTTCCCTCTCTTTCTTTTCTCTTCCCCAAAAACCTGCGTCTCCACGAAGCTTAGCCGTACAAGACCGCTTCTCTAGGCAGAGTTGTCGACGACAGTTTGTTATGTGTGTGGACGATGATAGGGAGAAACGTAGAGGGCCTTGGACGGTTGTCTGCGTTTCTGTAACGCTTAACCATTCGATCCGCTTTTCTTGACTGTCTCCCACTAGTTTCAAGAAATCGCTCAAAACTTACATTTAACACATTTGAAAAATGCACATTTCAGTAAAAGTACTTTGCCGAATATTTGATCAGTTCAAAATTAACACTTTTTCCAAAATTTTAGATTCAAGGAATTTTTAAAAATATTTTCTAGAAGATGATTTCTGATTGTCTGTTAACTTCACACTTTTGCCATAGAGCGCATTTGCAGACACCTCATTCCAGAACACCTACAGTCTTGTTATGTTGCACTCATTTTTTTCTGTGTCCCATTCACCTCCACTTATTAGATAAGTATTGATCGATCACTTCATTCCCCACTTCTGTTTCACTGACTTACAGTTTTCAGTCCTTTATTTGTCATGGAAAAACTCTGAAAATTTTAAAACTCCGTATTTTTTATTTTCTATTATATTAACTATGCTATTTTTCAGAAATCAAGGATTATGGCTCACAGCTGGGACGACTCTTCTTCTTCGTCTTCTGAGGATGAATACACCATGCACAAAACAATGCGACCGCAAGATCTTCTGAGAATGGCGATCAAGAAAAAGAAAGCAGTCTACGCATCCGAACAGGAGTCTATGAGGAAAGTAGTACTTCACACCGCCCTGGTGAAAAAAATTCAAGTCCACATCAGAAAACTTTCGGAGTCTCGGAACAACAGAAAAAGGAACTGGGAACAGTCAAACAAAATGTCAGCATTGGTTACCAGTCCAACGCCAGTGAAAATGGCAAACATCGAGAGGGGGGAAACCAAGGAAAACAAACCAAACAACGTTTGCTAATATTTTTCAATAAGTTCGAAAGGCATTATGAATTTGAATATTTTGTTTTCATCTCCTTTAAATTTTTTAGAACGATTTTTAGAATGAAAGTGTTGTTTTTATTGAATTTCAGAACAAGTTATTAGAAAAATTGCATTTTTGTTAATTGCCGCATTCCTTTTATTTATAAAGTTTGATGAGAGTTTTTCTTTTTTTTAATTCACTTGTTTTTCCACAGAACACACACTCCTCACAGACCAAGGGGACAGTCCGCAAGTTTTCGTGATGGTGCACAACACGCAAATCTGCGGACCGCACCCTCGCTCACTAGACAGTGGGGACCACTTGTTGGCCGTCTCATTAAATCAATACCCCTTTCGTTTTCTCTAATTTTTTGCATGTTTTCCTTTGAGATTATTTTTTTTACGTTCTTTCCAATTGAAATAAATTAAATTTCAAACTCTTTTCATTTTCTCACTTTTACTGTACCTTAAATTAAAGTTTGGTAATTTTAGGTAGATCCCATAATAAAATGATTTTCGGTCCCAATACCGGTAAAAAATCAAATCTCCAACTGATCGAAATGATGCTGCAAGTGAGTTTATCCTAGATAAATGCTAAATTATATTCTTCTTGGAAAAAAAAATACGGAGAGTTGAATTTGATATTTTCAGGTAACTCCTCGGCCACGTCCATCCTTTACAAGCACTTACTTCACCAAAGAAGAACCTGAAAGTGTTATGACAACGACCACACCATCGCCATTTCATCCGAGTCAAGTAAGTAGTCTTCCAAGTATTTTTTGCTCTGCAACAAAGACTGCTGGAACATAGACATTCGACAAAATTTCACTGTAAATTACCATTTCCTTATTTCAGCCGACGCTCGATGATTCGCTTCCGGACCCTCGACCAGTCAACAAGAAGCCGTATTGCCACCAAAACAATCCAAAGAGCATCCTGAAACTAACGGTAGGATTATGTTGTGAAAAATAAGCTCCAACAGAAACTGTGAAGAAAACTTTTCTTATTTTAGGCCACTGGTCAGTCGGACGCTTCTTCCAAAAAATCGGTTCGTTTTGACTTCGGGAGTGTCAAATGTATGCAGAGTGGCAAGTCCAAGCACTTCAATCAGTGTGACAACCCAAACCAGGTGAGTTTTTGAGAAGCTTTCTTTGTAATTTTGAATATCTCAGATGACTACTTGTCAATCTCCAGTCGAGACAAAAGCCAATCTGGCGGCTGACCAGCGCCTTCGGGAGACCACAGAAGCCCGCAAAGTGGAAATCGTGGAGTATCAATTGCAGGTGCGTTGTGTGAAGCATAGCTGTTAAGTGTTGAGCCATTCCGGCAATGCACAGAACGTTTTTTCTACAGCAAGTCCATATACATAACTGAAGATTTTAGAAAATAACTATTGAATTTGAGGGCCTAATTAATAGGCAGAATGAGGAAAGTAGAATTCAAAGTGTTTTTCTCGCAGAATTATAGTTGAATTTTGATGAAAAGCTTTTTAATTGCAATTGCATCCTGTTTGCAAAAATTCTCAGAAGTTTTGAGAGTCTCTTTTTTATGCTAAAAGGAAATAGGGAGCGCTTCATTGCCGTAAATTCATATGTCAGCTACAAGTGAAACTAACTTTTTACAGATGGAGCATGACAAACAGTCGAAAAGCGATAAAAAAAGCACACACATCTGTCGTCAAAGTTATGCTCTGGATGCTGGACAACCAACAATGGATTGAGGAGCGTCTTAAGTGTCTACTGCAATGGTAGATCACCATTATTTTGTCTTTTGTCTCTCCCTCCCCCTCTTTCAAATATAGATAGTTTTATTTTACCTGATTCAACTTATTTGCATTGTTAAGTTGAAATGATACCTTACCCCCCTATTGATTCCATCAACACTGCGTTCGTTATTTTAACATTATTCAACTTTCCGGATATATTTTGTAATTCCTCTCCAGTCTACGTGTTCTTTTGAATTAAAATTTAAATGCATCCTATAAAAATTATTATTAAAAAAGTGTAATTGATTTTGAAGCTTTTAGATTCCTGGCGTCAACACTCATAAAGTGATAAAAAACGAGAAAGTTATTCCTAGTGCTTTTTTTAGCAAAGATGTTGATACTTTAAAGATGTTCGAAATAAGTTGAGTAACATCAGTCAGTGTAAAACATAGCTACGACGTCAAAGAAGACAATTCTCTGTAGGAGCAAACCATGTCGAGAAAAATCTAATCTGCCACTATTTCGTAGCGCATGTTCAACGATCAGTTGTCCTTCAATAGATGTTTTTATGAATCTTCTGTGGATCTCGTGCAATCAGAGATAAAGATCATGGAAATACTTTCAAAATTAAAAAAAAACCAAGAAATAAAGATGTTTGGAAATCCGAAACATGGTAAAAAACCAAAATACATAAATATTTTCAAGTTTCCACAGATTTTGTATATTTCGTATTGCCTGTTAAGAAAATTTAGAATAAATAAAACACCACTCTTTCGAACAATTTACAGCTCTTTTTTCTACTTTTGTGACTACTATATTTTGTCATCTCGCCCCTTCCCCGCCTTCCCACTATCGGGTAATTGGACATCTGTCTTTTTTATACACCATTAGGTATTCTTGTGCGACTACACTGGTATGGGCAAGGTCCATTTTGACCAATCAATACCCACTCCTTCTATTTATAAAATACATTGTACAGTTTTATTCTGAATTATGAATTTTTTCAGAAAATGGTGTATCGACTTAAAGAAGACTTTGGTGACGGATTGACTAATGAGGAATTGGAAATTGCTTGGAAATTGGAAACAATGCTTGTCATGTCATCTCAGAAAAAAACCATTTGTCAACCTGGGAGTATTTATCTCGACGAAATCATCAACACCAAGGTGAATGCTTTATTTCCAAATATAAGGATTGTGGTTTCAATTAAATTCATTAAATTCATTAAAAATTCAAAAGAATCTTTCTAGAGGTTTCATAACTTGGCAAGAATACAAAATCATGATATTTGGGAGGAAAATCAAATTTAAAATTTGTGCCGGGAATTTACGTTTTTATCGTTAGAAGTTTTTTCAAAACTGAAAATACAAATTTTCGTGAAACAAATTGTCTTGTTTGATTCGAAACAGAAGTTTTGTCGATATTTAAATATTCAGAATCTTCTAGAATTTCCAAGTTATTCAAAAAAGTATTTACAGCCCCTCCAAGTTTTGGAATCATCAATTTTTGACGGAGAGAACAATAATCTTCCTGTTTCAAAGAATTTGTGTCGTTATGCGTATTACAACGACGTCATTGTCGGATTCATTTGTTGTGAAATGAAAGACATTTATGGAAATTGGAAAAATTTGTATATTTCAACAATAGGAGTACTGCCGGCATATCAAAGGTTACAAATTTTTTCGGAAGAAAAATACGAAAAAACCATTTTTAGACTCGGAATAGGTCAACAACTGCTTTCTTTTGCAGTTAATACTGCCAGAAGCCTGAAAAACGTGAGAGAGTTGACATTGCATGCTAGAGTGAGTTACAAGTATATTTATAAAGTTTTTTTTCGATTTCCAGGCGGATAACAAACCAGCTTTGGAGCTGTATAAGAAAAATGGGTTTGTCGTGAACCTATTGATCAAAAATTTCTACCCGAGATGCAAAAGTGATGCATATTACCTTCTACTGCATACAGCCAACTGATTGTCCTTGTGAATTGTCAATTACAATTTTTCGTCAATATACACATTAATTTCAAATAGAGAATTCATTTGAAACTTTTGACGCTTTGTAATTCAATAAATGACTATCATTGTTGAAGGATTCTTTTTATTATGGTAAAAATGAGAAATGTTGTTAATGAGGTTGTGTGACGTCCCTGTATGGAAGAACTGAAAGATAATGAGAACAATTTAACCTGGACATGAGAACACTTTAAACTGGAAAGCAAGAAACAACGTTGCGCCTTCTTTCAGAAGATGAATGAGTTGGGCAATGATTGAAAGGCTATTGGAAAATTTCAATAAAAAATGTATTATTTCTAAAAAAAAGGGAAAAGCAACTTTGGAAAAATATGAAATTGTATATTATCATGATAATTAGAAAAATGATGGAGTTCCTCTAAATCTGTCCGCAGTTGGCAATGATGCAGTCGTTGGCGGGCTCTCCGGATTCTGAACCATTCGCTTCGATATGTCTGGCCACATCCAGCCCTTCTTTCACTTTTCCGAAGACGACGTGTTTTCCATCAAGCCAACTGGTTTGAACGGTGGTGATGAAGAATTGCGATCCATTTGTGTTTCGCCCGGTGTTAGACTGAAATTTCTTATTATTCGAGCTTATCTAGTTTTTTCATGTAAACTAAGAAAAAAATTAGTGATTTCGAGTTTTTTTAAATCAAGAAATTAATGAAAATATTTAGATGTTAAAGCTAAATAAGCATACCATGGAAAGGACTCCTGCTTCAGTGTGCTTCTCTTTGAAGTTCTCATCCGCAAACAACTCTCCGTAGATGGATTCCCCGCCGCTTCCGTCTCCTTTGGTAAAGTCTCCTCCCTGGATCATAAAATTTGGAATGATACGATGGAATTTCGATCCTTTGAAATGGATTTTCTTCCTGTTTTTGTTGACTCCTTTCTCTCCGGTGCAAAGAGCACGGAAGTTCTCGGCAGTTTTCGGCACAATATCGGAGTAGAGCTTAAAATTAGGGTTTTGGAGATATGATACGGAGATTTTAAACAAGAAAAATGACAAAAAACTGCAAAATACCTCCATGACGATGCGGCCAGCTGGTTTTCCACGGATGGTGATATCGAAAAAGACGATCGGGCGATTCATTGCGTTTAGAGTGATCACTGGAATGAAATTCAGATTACTTGAACGAAAAAATGAAGCCGGACACAGAGAATTACACGTGGAAGTAAAAATTATAGTGGAATCATTTGAAAAATTAAGATTGCGATTTCCCGAATGTTATTCCAAGAGTTACGATTTCTTTTTTTTTTATTGGTGAATAAAAACAAAAAGAAAATGTTTTCAATAATATCACTTTTATTAGCCAAGAAGGGGAAACGGTCATTGACGTATTGGAAAGAGTGGGAAAAAAGAAAAAAAGACAGAGTGCGTGTGCCAAATCGAACACAATGAGGGGTGGTTGGGGGGTAAGACTGAGAAGAGTGACGGGTGTTTGGGGGTTAGAGTGAGGAAAGAATGAGGGGTGGTTGGAGAGAACAGGGGTAGAAGGCAACCATTCGTGAGAACACAAAAGGCAGTGTCTCTTTTGTTTGTTGAGAAAGTTTTGTGACATCACTTCTTCATGAAGGGAAGATAACTGAAAGAGTGTTAGTTAGAAAAAAAACAGATAGTTGAGTAATTTATTATGAGTTTTGAACGGACCGATTATTGTCCAAAATTTCAGTAAATATCAAAAAAGTTTCAAGCAGGTTAAAATGTTCTAAATGTTCTGAAGAAAATGAGAATACTATAGGCGCCATTGGAAATTATAATGTGTTGCTGTGAGTTAACAAAAATTAATGAAACTGACAGATTTCATTGGGGACAAGTGTTACCATGGGTTGTTTCAAAAGATTACTCCAGTTTAAAGGACGGAAAATGAGGAATGAAAAGGAAAGACTAATGTGAATGGTTGCTGTAGATTAGCGTGAATTAACGACAGTACAATCCACTCTAACAACAAGGACCCTCTGTGACGTCACTTCCCTTCATAACTCAACCCCCACCCCTCCCCCTAAATGTTATCTAATCGACCTCTTGTTTTCTATCAGATGGACCCGCAGTGCACACTTTCACAGAGTCCTACTATTGATCGAATTTCATTGCTTTTGTTTTTGCTTTTCTAATGTCTGTTGCTTCTTTTCCCCTCTTTCAATTGCCCAGTTATGCTATCGAAACAGTTCTCCGAAATATGGATTTCTTGGATGTGTAAGTTTCCGGAAGGTGTTTTTGAAATTTAAAATTTTTTCAGTTTTGGAATATCATTTTGCTCCAAAAATTCCAATGCACTTATCAAATCAATGCACATCGTCAGGAGAACAACGATTACTCTCATTCTGTCCGAGAAAATTTCGATTTTTGCCACTTTATCTTCGAAAATAATCAAATTCAGGATTGATAATCGGTATGGTTTTTTGGAAGCAAAATGTGGCGATGAGACCGGTGTTAGAACGTTTCATGCTCAAAATTTCAAACTTCAAGATTGGATGAAACATTTTCTATGTTCAGTCCACATGTCTATCATCCCCTGTTTGTGCATCGAAAAATTTTCGGAAGCTTTGGACTCATTGAAAAAATTTCAATGGAGGAAGTTGGAAGTGAGAATTCGCGGAAATTTAAATCCTGAAATTATTCTCAGTCGGATCATGCCAAGAAACCAACTTATTTGCTATTGTGATCCATTCAGTAACTCAAATAGTTTCTTAATGGTTAATCAGGACATTCTCACAGTATTCTCATCGGCCAGGCTTACTCTGGATGATTTACTGATGCTTAATAGTAGATCGACCTTTCTCGTTAATTCAACTTTGACTCCAAAAGAACTAAATCGTTTTCTGAAACATTGGATGAAAGGTTCCAATCCTAACCTAAAGTATCTGAAGATTCAAATGAATACGGATGATGTTTCCGAAGACGCTGTGTTGGAGGGAATGGACGCAAGAAAAATGATGGCAGACGAAAAGAGATCAGTGGAGATTTTGTATGATATTGCAATGGAACCTAGTCGAGAAACAATCCGAGGTGGATACGATATCAAAGAAGGGAAAGCGACTATTCTTTTGAAAAATGGAGATAGAACTTTTTGTTTCGAAATGTTTGTTTGGAACCTGTATAACCCAACGTAATGATTTTTTCTGCATATTTTGTTCTAGAAATGTTGTCTTTTAGATTTTTTTCTCAAATAAAATGATCTTATTGGAAATCATTTGTTCTAAACCCTTTTTAAAAGTAAAAACGCTCATGCATTAATCCAATTAGTTTTTACGTATAATTTTTCAAATATACAGTAGCGTTTAAAAGTATGAGTGTACTGAAGATGTGTTTATTCAGTTGTTTTTCGCAGTTGCCATTTTTAGGGTCTTGGTGTCCGGATCTTGAGGACCTTGAGATCACTTCCAAATTTTTGGAGGCTTAGAACAGACTTTAATGAAGAAACTTTGTTGAACTGAGTTATTTTTCATGAAATTTCTCATATTTTGCAGTAAAATGTGTATTTTGTATTTTTTTGAACACTCTTTATTTATTAAACTTCATTTTAAAAAAAACATCAAGAAATTCATGAACATAGATATTAAAAAGTTATAGAATTTTGAATTTTTCAAATGAAGAAACCGATAAAAAATTAAATCTTTTGTTCAAGAGATATCGGTTTCTCTATTCCTTGTTTTCCTTTTTGAGCTTCTCGATCATCTCGTCTTTTTTCTTTTTTTCTGAAAAACCTACAGTATTCACCGCACTACAGTATACTCAAACCCACCTTTTTCAAGATCCTCCATTATCAATTTCATGAACGCAACGTCGTTCTTCTCCCTCTCTACATTTCTTCTGAGCTCCACGATTTTCTTTTGGAGATCTCGAATCTGTTTGGCTTTTCCGTTTATTTGTTCCTGGAGTTGAGCTGAAACACCATCAAATTATAATTGTCAAGAAAGTCTTCAAAGAAAGATATCAAGTTAGCAAGTAACTTTCAGAACAAATGTGACCGTTTTGCGTGTACAGTGTGTGTTTTTGATTTTGAAGAAAACTAGGAGGTGGTGAGAGAAAAAATTAAATCAGAACAAGTTTCAATTCAGAAACTAGCTAACATTCCGAAAGGTCCAACAAAAACAACAGTTAAACAACAGTTCAGCAAACAGAAACTTTGGTGTCTACTTTAAAAAACGTTAAACCGGAAATGTTTGTTGATTTTTTTCATATTCAACTGTATCACTGGTTATTTCAAAATTTTCATCTGATAGGTGTTACTGTTTTACAGATACGCAAACGGCAAACATGATGAGAAGAACGCATGGGATTTTGAGAATAGCTCACCTTGGTCTTCGGGGACTGGAACTTTCTCTTGGAGATTTTTCTCCAGCTTTTCGATTTTCTTTTTGGCCGCTTCAAGTTCGGCCTCCAGTTGGTCGGTGAAGCCGTTGAGGAACTTTTGACCACGCGCAGCGATGGCTTGCATTTCAATTTTCTGAAAAGTTAATTCTCGAAAGAAGAACAAAAGACTATGACGATTTACGGTGCATAAGTACAGAATTGAAGTTGATATAAGTTTAAAAAGAAATGAAAGCGTAAAGAAATGGTGTTGCTTGCTAGTTGTTAGATAATCAAATGGATACGGTATATCAATTATGTTAAGTAAAATTCACGTTTTGGAACTTGATGAAAAAATAAATCTGATAAAATCAGTTCAGGACAGCCTGACTTGTTTTCTTATATTCTCAACATTCAAATTTCAAGAATGAAATAGAAAATAGTTTCCGGTCAAAATTCATCAAAAACTATTTTTTTCAAATGACAGCAACATGTTTTACCCATAAAAGTCAGTATAATTATTTGTCATTGATTGTAGTTTCAATACACAAAAACACCTTCTCAACCTTTCTGAACCCCCCTAACCGAGAACTAAAAAATAGGGGCCCATTAGTACTATCTGTCACCCTAAAATCGATTTCACGAATGACTACACTCGGTAGCATAGATTTGAGACGACTGGAGAACATTGTAAAGTAAGCTTTCAAAACTACACAATTTTGCAGATAAATCTTTATAGTAAAGACAAACCGTAACCCGCATTGATTATTTGGTTTCATTCCCTAAGACACCACAGTAAATTCAGAAAACTCCAAAACTGCAAAAAAAGTGAAAAAACAACATACCCCCATCGAGCAAATGCGTTATAATGACGTTGTCTTCTATCTTGTTGTGTGCGTTTGTGAATGTGTACATCTCATTCGGCCGGCTCTCTACACACTCTTTTTGCTTACCAACCTTCCCAGACGCATCCTACCCTCTATACTCTAATTGTCAACTGGTGTACACCAAAAAACCGTAATATAGAAATAGAACTCACATTCAATATTCACTCCACCTCTAACAGCATTGGTGGTCGAGGATCGACCACATCAATGAGGTTTTCGAGGGCAAGGCAGGTGTACAGTAACGTTCAAACACATTTTTTCTCACAGTCCTCACAGTATCTCAGGGAGGAAGGCAATTTACGGAAAATTGGGAGGATAGGAATATAAATGGAGTCTGTCACGAGCGACATTTTTGCCAATCGGAATGATTGTATTTTCAAGTGGTCCCCTTTTTCTCGTTTACGCAAAGGACCATGTTTTTATCGGAATTTCCGTGAAAAATTTATTTTCAAGAAAAATGAGGAACTTTTCTTTTTTCAGATTTTTTTTTCAAAACTTCCGATATGGTTATTCACCTCAAAGTCGTTTATGCTACAAACTTCTATTGAACGCAGGAAAAAAAACTCTCGAAAATGTGGCTGTGGTCACTGGCGGAATCCCACACAGTCGTATCAAGGACAAGTTTTCTCTATGATAACCCCCTATTTGCACCTTTCCCAGACACTGTTCAAATACTCTCTCATTGAATTTAACGATCCCAGTGGATAATTGTAGATGCACACATAGATACACACAGGCACAGACACAATTGCCAAGCAGACCTTTCTGAGAGAAAAGGGTAGTGTACCAGTGTCTGTCATTCAGTAATATTGATCGAAGAACACACGAAGACCGTTCCCAGTGAGTTCTCATACACATCTTCATTCGTATTTGCCCTTTATTTCATCAGAAAAATGCAAGTTTCTGTTGGTTTTCCATTTCTTCGACTTCCTGTAAATGCAACCGAATGTATTCTTGAGTGCATGGATAATTCAAGCATGTAAGTTTTCAAATCTTTCTGTGAAATTTTGGAAATGATTTTTCAATTGGTCCGAAAAAAATAAATTTCAATTTTATTGGGCCTAAAAATAATTTTGTTTATTTAAATTTAAATTTTTAAAAATTCAGAAGCAGTGAACAACTTTCCACAAAATCAGTTCACTTTGCATATTTCATTATTTCAGTTTGATATTCTCAATCACCTCCACAAGAGCGACGCAGCTCGTGGCAAACCACAATCGGCAATCAGAAGCTATTAGGATCAATTTCGGAAATGATATCAAGCTTCATGTGAAGACTAGAGGAGTTTTTAACTTATTAGTTGTTTTCCAACCAACAAGAACAAACCCCCTGGCTTTGAATACCTACGTCCAAGTTGATGAAACTGTTCATTCTTGGGTGAACACTTATTTTCAACTGAAGAATTATATAACTCACGCGATGATTGTATTTAATCAGAAGTCAATCGAAGTAGAAGTCCTTCGAGGATATCTGTTCCCGAAGGACCTAGTCGAAGATCAGTTCAGGTGTTTGGAAATCAAACATTTGAAATTTGGGCACCTAAGAAGAGTATTTTGAAGCCCTGCTTGAATTATTTGGCCATGCACATGAAATTTGGATCCAAAATTCGAAATTGGCAATTGGCACTTCACTCGTTTCAAACTACGATTGTGTGAAACTTGGCTCAATGGTTTTTCTTTTCCAAAACCTGCAACTGAATGATCTTTTGTCACTGAACAGCAAACGGATTGAGATAACTCAATCCTTTAAAACTCCTCGATACTTGAATAGATTCATCAAACTTTGGATGAATGGAATTAACAGAAGATTGAAATATTTACTTGTTATTTCCAACAATCAGTTTGCACTCAGCGAGAATTCTGTATTGAAAGGAGTGCAGAAAGTGGAAGTTGGATACGAAGAAAGAAACAGAATTTGGATGATCAGCAATAAATTCGATTCGCCTGAATTTCAATTAACTGGTGCATACAAAATCTCAGCCAACGACGGAAGACAAGCCACTGTTGTTTTCAAACTTACATACGGTCTTTCAATAGTGGAGTTGATTGTCGGTGATTTTTTGACCGACAACAATTTTCGTTTACGTTGATTTTTAATTCATGTGTGATTTCTCTAACTTCCATTATCTCCTTTAAAATGTTCTTCAATTACTCTATGGTTTTCTTTTTTTTTCATCTTGTAATTTGTTTTATCGATGGATGTTTAACAATAAAAATTTGTATTTCTAATCATTTCTAGGTGATAATACAGCTTAGTTCAAATTAAGTTTCTTGGGATTAAGTTTATTGAAGAATTCTCACAAGTTTCGATTTTTTGACACACACCAAGCCAAGATTGCTGAACTCTACTTGGCATCACGCCAAATAATTGTTCTCATTATCGCTCAACTGTTTTTTAGAGTACTTAGCGTATTTTCGTCTAAAAATCATTTTTCGCATTTTCCCGGTATTTTTAAGGGACTGAAAGTGTTTTCCCTTAATTTTTCGTTTATTCTCCAAATCGAGCAAATGGACAGAAGTTAAGATAAATCATATTATTGGCTGAATGCTCTAGACAAGGAGATCTGTCAGAAAATGGAGCCCAGAAATCACTTCTCGCGAAAATGAGTGAAGATTAGAAAGGATTCTACAAGTAATGTATTTATTTATTAACAAAACAGAATATTCAAACATTCAAAAAGAATTACATATATATATATATATATATATATATATATATAATTCACTTTTAATCAGTTCAGGATTTCGTCTTCACTAGTGATAGTGAGCCGCTGACATTTTTGCATGCTCATTCTCTGGTCAAATGTCTTATGCGATTGCCCGTCAATTATAATCTAAAAATTACATTTTAAAAATACACGGACTAATATAATTCTTACTCTTAACGAAAATTGTTCGACTATTATAGCAACTGACATGGAACTTGCAACGAATTCAGTCGGCCTCCTTTCTCCGCTATCATACTTCTTGTTTCGACGTGACCAGTATGATATCTCCTGTAGAAAAATATGAACCTTAATTTTCCGAACAACGTTACCTGGTCCACGGTTTCAGAAAAACTAAAAGAGGGACATTCGCAAAATTATCATCGTTATGAAGAAAAATTTGAAACCTAAAATATGTTTTTTTGGGTAATCACAGATTTATGAGGGCTTACGGCTTGTGTTTCACAACTGCGGAGACGTTTATCGATGTTCCCTCCATTATTTCTTCGAGTTTATCGGAGTAGAGGTAATCGTATGCTTTTGCATCCGAGACAGTTTGAAGACTTCCAGGTAAGCTATTTTTGACGTTGTTTACAGCAAATGTTGCTTGAACGACAATCACCATTATTACCGCGTAAAAGTTAGTTTTTCATTAATAACTGAAAATTCAAAATTTACTGAGCAATTATGAAATGAAAAAGACTTACTTCGAAAAAAAATCAATAGACGACTTTCACTCCGAGAGTCATTGCGACCGTCACACACAGATGGTCTTGGGTAGAATGAGGAGGTAATCTCATCAGATGAAGGATGGACGAAAGGATTGCATAGGTGAGTAAATAAGGACAAAAGGTTTTTGTCTTGCCTCCCGCGGGGAGATTAATTGTCTCGCAAACAATGGACATCTGGGATAATCTTGATTGGTGGGAAAAGAGGACTACTCAGAAATCGGGAATCTTGATCTTATCCGATCAGATTAATGACGTGTCAGATACAATGAGAACGTACCCATTTAAAAATAGTGGATGGGTATATTGAGCAGAAGACTGGTGCGTCCTTTTCGGTTTAATATTGCATACCAAACACTTTATTATTGGTCTGTCCGAGTATTTACGCCACTAATTTTTATGTTGAGATTATTTATTTATAAAATTAACAACTTATATATATATATATAACTGAATTTCAATATATTTTTGAGGATTAGAGAGGGGAAGAGGAGTAAGGAGTTGACAGAAAGAATAGGAAGGATGAGAAGTAATCAATATTGCATTTTTAAACAGATTTAAACAGTGAGGTGATAAGAGATCAGCAAGAATTGTACTGGGAATGAAGATGATTCATTCATCAAAAATTCTTTTGAGCTGATCAAAAATGGGGATTGGATTAGAGGATTCATTCCGCTCAAAAGCCAATACTGTTTGTAATAAAATATCATGGAGCAGTTTTTTTCTTGTTGGCTGTTCCTGACTAATACGCTCTATTCGTTGTAAAAGATAATGAGAATCCGAATCCAATTCAAATGGCGGCTTCTCATTTCCATTTGACACTCCACGTGGTTCTTCCATCCTGAACTGATGGAACTCTTGGGATGAATTATGTTGTTGTTGTAGTTGTTGATGCTGCTGGAGGAAAATTGGAGGCACTTGTGATTGACATGGAAGTGCTGAAATAAATTGAAATAAGATAGAATAACCTTTTCTTGCTTAGTTCAAAAATGTACCGCTGACCTAATCTCAGAAATTAGAAAATTGAAAGGATTTTTAGAAGTTTTGTAACACTGTGTAAGAGAATTCTTGAAATGTTGGAGATTAAAAATCGAAATTTCTCAAATCTATCGGAAAACAAATCTTACCGTTAGTTCGGCTTGAATCAACTTGGTTCACAGCTTGATCGAAAGGGAATATTTCTCGTTGGAATGAATCAGCTCCAGTTATGTTCCTTTCATTGCTTGAGAATGGTGAAATCAACTCTCTTTCTTGATTTGGAGTTGATAATATCAATTGTCTTCCGTGGCTTGAAGACGGAGAAATCGAAGAGATAGGATCCATCATAGGTTTTGCTTCTAAAACATTATTTAAATTGAGCGTTTCGATTCAAACAATTTTCAAAGTTATATTTGAAAAATTTCAAAACTTTTTCGATCTGAAAATGGGACAAAACAGATTGGCAGATTCACAAATGGCAAACATGTATGTTTTGATTTACTGAAACTTTGATATAACTGGGAGTTCACAACAAAATCTCACGAAATTGGAAAAAAAGGCTTTGTCTCATTTTTGAAACTTTCATAGTACATAGATGTACCAATGAATTAAAATCTCACCATTTTGTTCTCCATGTTCACTTTCGGCCCCACGATGGAAAGAAGGCACATGTTGTTGATCGGAATCAGTGTGCGTTCTATTCATACTGAAATGAATAACTAAACAACACAGATGAAATTTTCACAGAACTTACTCGTCAACCTCGATATCATTACTGATACTGCTGTTGTCATTGGCAAAGTCCATACTCTCATTTTCGTCGTCATTTTCCATTTGAATGGTGTTTTCCGTATCGCTAGAATCTGATGGCATCTTATTTCGTAATTTCCCTTCCCATGCTTGCATATAGTGTCGGTAAAATAGGATACTTGGATACGAATTCCACTTCCATAAATGTTTTTCCAAATCCATTCCATCTAGTTTGAGTTCCGAAATTGCTTTTATAAGACGTGATCGAAGAGAGGTTATTGCTGATTTCAGAGTACGTCGAAGAGAGGAGACTGTAAAAGAACTCTAAAGATTTTTCTAAATTATTTTTTCATCACTCATCAAGAGTTCAAAATTCAATTGTTCATCGAAGAAAGCAAATCACAGCTATCTGAATTTGAAAAATAACCTACTTGTTAGCAGAGCTCCCGTTCGTTTGAACACACTGCACGCAATTAAGGGGTAATACTTTCTCCGTCCAAAAGTGTCTTCTTTTGACCACATATCTGGTATTTTCTCAATTTCGTTCAAGACAACTCTCTTAACAGAAACATCAATACTCCTTAATTTTCGGAATTCTTTTGGCGTTGACTTCAGTTTCTCGTGGTACTCGGTCACGCTGAGTGTTCGGTTTGGGTCTTCAGCTGGCAATTGTGGAAATTTGAATCCATGAGGTGGTGGCTGTTTCCAGGATGGTAAGAGCTCTTCTTTGACATGGGCGGCCAACATTCTTTTCTAGTAGAATGGTAAAAGTTAAAATAGAGATAAGAAAAAAAAAGAAAGACAGAAAGAGAGAGAAACAGAAAGAGAGAGAGAAAAATAGAGAGAAAGAGAGAGGGAGAGAGAGAGAGAGAGAGAGAAAGAGAGAGAGAGAGAGAGAGAGAGAGAGAGAGAGAGAAAGGCAAAGAAAACGGGAAAACGGGAGAGTATGTTGAAATAGGAAAAGAGAAAAAGAGAAAAGGTGGAAGAATAGTAAAAAATATAGATTTTTAATTATTATCTTTTAATAAAAAAAACTTCATCCTTTCAGTGTTTAAAATTTCATAAAAAAATTTGGTTTTTTAAAATCGAAACAGTAATAAAACCACAATCATTTGAAACATTGATGGACTTCATAAATTAAATTTTTGTGTGTTGAAAAATGAAATATTGGACTTTTTAACTGTTAATGTAGTTGTAATAAATAAAATAATTTAACAATTGTTTAACTGCAATGCATTACTAGAATATGCCGGATAGGGTTGCTTTCTGTGTGGCAAATAAGTGGGAAGAAAGGCTGCGGAGACGACAGAATGAGTAGTCTCTCCGTCCAGGGCCGCAGTGACAATGAAGGAATAATAGTCTGCAGCGAGAGGTGTCTGTTGACACGTATAAGAATATGTACGTTTGATAGAAATGGGGGGGGGGGAGACATTTTTGTCTGTGCGTGTGTGCTCAACACGCGGAATGCGTTTGACTGGGTGGTCGGAACGAGCGTACTGAGTGGCGGTGGCCAAGCTAGTCATGAGAAATACTTATATTCAGGTCAATAAGAAAAAAACGATGCGAGAATGAAATGAATGCTACCCGAAAGTTATAACACAAAGGCTAAGTCTATCGAACGATTTAGTCAGACTGATACAATTAAAAATTATCAGAACAGTGAACCTTCATTCCTCTGAAAAAGTTAATGACAGCCAGAGAAAGAATTCGTTGGAAAAACGCTCATTTCAGAAGATTCTTGTTAACTTTGCAAGAAATGAAATTCTCTTACCACCGTTCAAAATTAGTTTGATTTCAAAACAGATTACTAGATTTTCAAGATCTGAACGCAGCTGCATCAAATTTCCTCCCTAATGTCTGTTTTATATTGTTTCCAGTAAACTACAGTTCAATATTCTGTTTGATCAGAGTATTATTACAAAAGTAACCTAGCCTTGAACGAATTTTTTCGAAAATATTTTTCCTTTCTACATTTTTAGTTTTCTGTAGAAACGACATAGATTCCAAATTTAGCAACACTGCTATACCTGGCACATGTTTTGTTCATCATGTTACGTTTCAGTTCCGACCCAAAATTATTCTGGCTTTTTCGTGCATTGTAATATTTATTAGCAATCAAGGATAAAAGTTTAATAAGTACAATAATTATCTTCTTCACCGTGAGTCCTTTCCAGGTTTTCTCCTCGGCAGCAAGCATTCTTCTTTGGTTGGACGTTCCAATTTCTAGAATGATAATGAATATTGTGGGATGAAGAACAGAGCATTGGTACATTATTGATACACTTTGATCCTACATTTCCAAGAAGAACGTTCCTCCATTGACTGAATACGAATAGAAATGGTTGCAGTACCGTATCTGACATTCTTGATCTCGGCTTGCACACATTCGACCGGTTTCGGAGGTGTGATTAAGGCAGTTCCAGATTCTTGTGGGCAGTCGAAGAACGTTGTTGGTGTTATAGAAACCCACGCCAGAGCGGAAGTAACTAAACACATCCAACATCCAATGAAGAGAAAATTCTTACGGATTTTCTCAATGTTTGTTTTACCTTTTCCGCCATGATGTTGGTTAAAGTTTCCTCCATGATAGTATAATTGTAGGGCCCGCGTGCATTTTAATTCCAGTTACCATCATTATTATTATTCCCGATGTTGCTGTTACCACGGTTATTTCCGCATCCTCGATTAGATTGGTTTGTCAGTTTTTCTTGTTCAATCTTCTTCGAAACAACTATTTTTCTCGTTTGTTGAGGGCGAACACTCAAACTTGAGATTCATTCAAACATCCGTGTTTCATCAATCTCATCTACATCGGGAGTGCCCTATAAAAAATTCAATATTTTTGTATGAAAGGGTTTTTGTATTTTTAATCGGATACAAAATAACATATTTTGCTCACTATTCCTGTCACTCTCTAAATCAAGCAAGCGTTTTGCGCTGTCTTACTTTCACGTATCCTGTCGATTCGCTTTTGCGAAAATTTGAAAAAAAACTGTATATCTGTATAAAAAAACTTTATATCATTAAATATGGAGAAACTGAAAATGTAATATTTAAGAGACGATCTCTGAGAGTGTCGAGCATAGGCCTGAAGGCCATGTCACACATACCCCAAACTGTAAAGGGGAGTCTAATATTTTGTGTGTGGGTACCCTAGGGCCTCCTCATTACAAAATCACTTCAGTTATCCCGATCGACCCCTCCTCCCCAATGATGACGTCATCTGAATTCAAAAAATGAAAATCGTCAGTTTTGAAGATAGAGCTTTAAACTCTTCGGAAATCAGTTTAAAACACTTTTTTGAATATTTCCTTAGTACATGACTTGTTTCTATCTCTTACGGTTCAAACGAAAATCTCATTTTTATAAAAAAAATTTCGGTTTTTTTGGAATACTGAAATGTTTAGTACTGACGTGAGCTTAGTTATTGCTAAATTCAAAACCGCCATGGTCAATTACATATGGGTCGTGAAGCAGTTTAGCCGTTTATCAGTGGTAAAGGCACTTTTTTTCACCCTTTTTGACCCCAAACATCTATACAGATTTCGGTTATTTCAATATAACTCATCTTTTCAAGCCGGGAACTAAGGTTTGTTGTGTTTTTATGATTTTATACATCAGGAAAAATAATTAGGCACCAAAATTCCAATGTTTGAATGAATTTTATCCATAATTTCAGTCATATCAGAATTTTCACTTTGAAGCCTCATCCTGAAAAATTTTGTACTGATGTTTTACAAGATTTACTGAATATCTGAAAGAATATGTGATAATACATTAGAATAATTATAATAGACACTTTGATTTCTGCGCCTAAGGCACTTTTCCGGGATTTTCCATAATTTTCAGTTACTTAATCTATATGGGTTCAGTGAACTTGGTTTCCTGAAAACTTTTGAACTGACTTTAATCAAATTCTGTCAAAATATTGAAAGAATATAACACGAAACATCTAAAAAACAATAATAAACCTCGAAGTTTCAGCTCCTAAGTAACTATTTTTGAGCACTTACACTAACTGTTAGGAATCATTAAGAAACACATTTTGCCTTTGAAAATAAGGTTTTTGTAGGCGTTTTTTTAGTTGAAATGATGTTTTTAGACTTGTGTCATACGAAAGAACATATACTGTAGGTTTCTGAAAGTTTTGAAAATTTCATATTTTTTATAATTTTTTCATGTGGTACCCCCCATGAGAAATTTGAAAAAAAATTTTTTTTCAAAAAAACCCCAAAGCATATTTACAAAAAAAAAATACAAAACAGCTGGAATAGTGTATGAAACTCTTCGAAACCCACTGAATCTTCTAAATAAGCTGTTTATGAGACGTTAGAGTCCCGAAAAATTTGAATTTGCGAGTTTGACATGAAAATGGTTTCAAATGATGGATTAGTGAAAGGAAATAAAATGAGTAGATGTAAAACAAAAGTTTTACTAATTTCAAGTAAATGACTTTACGAATTATGTTATGATCAATCCAAGAACACATCATTCTATTGTGAAAAATCCTTTGATTGTGATGAAGAAAGATGCTCAAAAATAGTTACTTAGGAGCTGAAACTTCGAGGTTTATTATTATTTTTTAGATGTTTTGTGTTATATTCTTTCAATATTTTGACAGAATTTGATTAAAGGCAGTTCAAAAGTTTTCAGGAAACCAAGTTTACTGAACCCATATAGATTAAGTAACTGAAAATTATGGAAAATCCCGGAAAAGTGCCTTAGGCGCAGAAATCAAGATGTCTATTATAATTATTCTGATGTATTATTACATATTCTTTCAGATGTTTAGTAAATCTTGTAAAAGATCAGTACAAAATTTTTCAGGATGAGGCTTCAAAGTGAAAATTCTGATATGACTGAAATTATGGATAAAATTCATTCAAACATTGGAATTTTGGTGCCTAATTATTTTTCCTGATGTATAAAATCATAAAAACACAACAAACCTTAGTTCCCGGCTTGAAAAGATGAGTTATATTGAAATAACCGAAATCTGTATAGATGTTTGGGGTCAAAAAGGGTGAAAAAAAGTGCCTTTACCACTGATAAACGGCTAAACTGCTTCACGACCCATATGTAATTGACCATGGCGGTTTTGAATTTAGCAATAACTAAGCTCACGTCAGTACTAAACATTTCAGTATTCCAAAAAAACCGAAAATTTTTTTATAAAAATGAGATTTTCGTTTGAACCGTAAGAGATAGAAACAAGTCATGTACTAAGGAAATATTCAAAAAAGTGTTTTGAACTGATTTCCGAAGAGTTTAAAGCTCTATCTTCAAAACTGACGATTTTGATTTTTTGAATTCAGATGACGTCATCATTGGGGAGGAGGGGTCGATCGGGATAACTAAAGTGAATTTGTGATGAGGAGGCCCTAGGGTACCCACACACAAAATATTAGACTCCCCTCTACAGTTTGGGGTATGTGTGACATGGCCTGCTCGAGTATTTCGGACATCGTCTCTTAATGAGCAATTATGAAACAAAGAAGACTTACTTTTTAAAAAAATCAAAAGATGACTCTCACTCCGAGAATCATTGCGACCGTCACACACAGATGGTTTTTGGTAGAATGAGGAGGTAATCTCGTCAGATGAAAGATGAACAAACGGATTGCATTGGTGAGCAAATAAGGACGAGTGGTTTTTGTCTTGCCTCCTGGGGAGAGATTAATTGTCTTGCGAACAATGGACATATGGGATTGTGTTGAGCGATCGTGAGAACCATTCAGAAAGGGTGAACCTTATCAAATCTTTTCCAGTTTCAAATCTTTTCAGGTTTTTTTTTCAGGTTTCAGGTATGAGTGTCAAATCTCTTTCAGTTTCCCCGGCTTGAAGTTCGATCCGCTCAGTAGGCAATTTTTTCTTTCATTCTTCCTGTGCTTTTCAGAAATGAAAGTTTTCAAACTCCACCATCATGTTAAAATTCTTCTATAACGAAAGGCAAAGAGTGGAGAAAAAAAAAGAATTAAAAAGTTTTATCAAAATAAATTCAAAAACAAACAAAAAGAAATTAAACAAAATGTAGAACAAAACCAGAAATCTGGAAAACTTTAGGCCAATAAAATTTGAAAGTGGGACATGGCTTTCAGAATTCAAAAAATGTGATTTAACAGAAAAAAACTCAATTTCTAGGTTGCATTACTCGCTTCCTTCTCTGTGTGCCACTTCCATCATCGGTTGCATTGTTTCTTTTTCGGTTCTCTCTGTTTTCCTTGTTCTCCTCCTACTTTTGACAAAAATCGCAAAAACAACTGAATTTACTATTCCAATTATAATTAATTGTTACTTGCTCTCCGGCAGCGATTCTTCTCTTTGTAACAATTACAATGGCATTAAAAGATCTGCCTCCGATCTTGCGTAATTGTTTTTTCACGTAGCAATTGGGCTTGCAGGAAGAGTTTATCATTCTGAAAATTTAAAAATTTAATGTTTTGATATTTCAAATAATAATATATGTGTCTAAAATTTCCAAAACTCACGAAAGCTCATTCCCGATTTGTGCACCATCAATGTATATTTTCCTCGTATTTCTACCAACAAAAACGTCAGACTCAAATGTATAAAACATGCATTCCGAGTCATGGGAGTCCTCTCCAAGTTTTTTACGGCGATTGCATTCTCCTTTGGAAACTATCTCCCCGATATATTCTCCAATAGGGATTTCTTGTTCTAAGTCCATTACAGCAACCATTCCGAATCCAACTTTTCCAACTTTCACAATCTCCACATTTCCGTTAACTGGGATCAGACTCTCCGCTTCTCCACTCATATATCTCTGCACTGATTTGTGGGTTTGGTATTTGCATTTAAACGAGGGAATCTGCCGGATTATTTCCGGTTTGAAAACTGCTCTTTCTTCGAAAATTGGTTTGATTATATCCAGTTCATTCTGATGCTCTTCATAGGTTTTTGAAAGTGCCATTTGATTGAAAATTCCATTTGCAATTCTGGGATAAGGGCGGAAGAGAGATTTCAATGGAATAGTCAAGTTGGTCTTTGTGGAAAGAACCTCGACGACTACGGCACCTCTTCCTCCAGACATAATCCTGGCTGCCCGGAACACGCTATTAGTGAACACCAGAACCCCTTCGCCAACTCGCATTTGAGTATTGAACATGCAGTTTTCGCAGTTTTCTTTCTCATCCTTCTTCAAGTCGTTCTGATTCCCAAAAGCCATGGCAACTCAAATGAAAGGACTGCACACATGACTGACACTCAATTAGTTCCTCGTTCTTCCCTTCTGCGCATCCACAACAGAATGGGAAATGTTCGTCAGTATGTGAGGTCGACGGTGCCAGAATTAATCGAGTCTTTTTGTCTTTCCCGAACAGCTTGGTTCCGTAGTAAGAGCCTGCTGGTTGGCATTTCTCATGGAACGCGCGAACTTGGCCCTCCACCTTCACGAGCTCTCCCATTGAGGCACTTCTTTGAAAGGTATCCGTAAAACACAATTCACAAAAGTGATCTGGGCATAACAAGACTCCGTTGTTCTGTTTGAGAATCAGATACTGTGAGTTCCATCGAGGCATCGGTTTTGCGTTCTGAAAACATTCAAACTGTTTTTCATAACACGACAAACTAGAGATACCGTGATACACGAGTAATGGAACCGAATGGAACAAGATTCGTGTCCACATCTAACCATTTTGTCTGCGACCAGTGATTTCCGGCTTCTGTTATTCACCGATAGTTGCTTTTGTTTGAACCACTCAGCGAGAGGGCTTGTTCCAATGTTCCCGCAGAAAATGCATTTTTCCATACGCTTCTGGCGATCCGGGTAAGGGGTGCACGCTGGAATTGATGTATAATGGAAATTTGAATTTTGCCAAGAGTTTATAAAAATTGGTTAAGTTTGCATTTTCTGAACATTTCTAATGAGTAGTTTGAATGTCTTATGAAATGATCAAACAAATATACTTCAAAAACATTAAATAACATTTCATATCAAAATTTAAAATTATCCATGAATAAAGATCATAAGGACTACGGTAGACGTGATCATAAAAAATCTCAATTTACTCTGTTTTTCTTCTTATTTTTGAAGTACTGTATCTCTCGTAATGAGTGTCAAGTTGTAATTTGAGAAAAAACCGTTCCATTTGCTTAGTAAAGCTGAACTGGTTCCACTTTTCTTTTTTTTTCTATCACTGTAGGTATCTATCTCAGTCCTAAAAAAATTCTACCCTATTTTTCATTTGATATGAAAATAAAAGTGAATTAGTGTAACTACAGGACAAAAACTGAAATGAAGATGAATTTCGAGAGCTCGAAAAGAAAAGCATTGAGCAAAAAAAAATGCAATTACAGCAGTTTTCAAGTTCCTTTCTTCATTTTAACATCGGTTTTTTAAATTCAAACTAAAACACTTATTCAGAAAAGTTATGAATTTTCTAATTTTTCAATATATAGGTGAGACATCTCAACAGTAGTGAACAAATGGTTTTCAGATTAATGTGTCTTTTTTGCGACTCCTATACCCCGTAGGGTTATGGTAACTACTGTGAGAAACATCTTTGAAACGTTATACTTTATACTAAGAGAGAATTGCGCAATATCTCTCAAAACTAAACACTCACCATTATTGTCGATCTTCAAATTTGGCATATCCAGATAGTCATCATGGCGTTTGGGGAAGTCCATTTTGAAAATGTGAGCGTTGGAAACGAAGAATCAAAATCTGAAAAGTATTATATCGAGAAACAAGTCTAGCATAGGAAAAACAAAACGAATGTTAGCTAACTCCACAAGTCTTTGACTTTGTTCAAGTCTAAACACTATTGCATAGTATAATAGATTACCTATATTCACGAGAAAGCCTTGTTAGAATACTCAGAAAAACATGGACTCAATCAATGAAGGAATGAATACATATTAGGTTGGCAAGTAATTTTCCGAAAATTTTGCGGACTCGTGTTTAGTGACCGATTTCTCGGCGATGAAATCATATTTCAATTCTCTTTTTTTCTTTTCTGATAGCCCATTGAATTTACTGTTTGTGCCTCAAAAATCCAATAATCTCCTTCTCTAGCTCCGAAGAAACGCCGCCTGTCGCAAAGCCTCCCTTCTTGAAAATGAGCTATCCTTTTTTGTTTTAATTTTTTCAACCACAAAAAGTTTTGACATTCAAGAGGAAATTAGTGATAATTGTGAAAGACATGTTCAGCGTGCTTTTAAAACTAAAACTAGACTCAGCTGAATCGATGTCGAAGAGCTGAGTTTGCGAGATCAGGAATGTTGTATTGAGGGAATTATGTCTGGTGCAGTTCTGTTGAGAGACGGAGCCATTTCTAACTACTTGTAGGTTGTCAACACAAATAAGGGCAACCTATCTAGCAAATGAAAACAATTAAACACTTCTTCTCAATAGAAGAAAACTAGTTTGTTTCCTTATGTACCTTTTCTGGGATTCTGATCATTTGATGAGAGAATCTTTTAGCAACGTTTTCTCAAAAATGAAACAACAGACTCAGATGTTATTATTGACAATAGAAAGTAAATACACTACTGCAACCATGGTTAAAATTTAAAATGAAATGATCAGAGTAAACTGGCGGAAAGCGTCTCCAAACTTGAATTTTAAGCCAAAATCGGTGTGCAATATAGAATGTTTTTTCGTGAGTAGTTGAATAGCAATAGCTTCTCAGACTTTTCATTAAAGTAACAATTACTACTTAACCTACCAACCACCTTAGTAAAAAACAAATATTTTCTGGAGTGGAGGGTACACAATAAGAATTCGTTTCCATCCCAAAAATGACAAACCTTATGTTTATTGAGGGACGAATTCCAAATTGTTGGCAATCAGCAAGGCTACTCTTTTAAGGTTTTATTACATTTAAGGCTATGGTAATTCTAATTATTAACTTTCTGATACCTACCAACATCGTCTTCATGGTCAGAGCTTCAATTCAAAATATAGCCTAAAAATTGGGTACATGGAGACTTTGGGTTCCAGTACACGAGCTGTTCAAGGAATAGAATCACCAAATTGCTGACGTATTGGGGGAGGACTATCAATGTTTTATAGCACAAACTTGAATGGATCCCATTCTTTTAAAAGGAGAAATTCGTCTCAGAAAAGTTGACAAAAATTTTCGGAAAATTACTTGCCAACCTAATAGAAAAGGGGGGAGTTGAGAGCAGTTGGCTATGCTATATGGGACATTTGTAAAGATTAGGTCGAGAAGGTTTTCTTTGCCAGAGGCGGCAATTCGGGTAGGGAAGTCGACGATCTGAGAAAGGTTGTTGGCCTGGAAAACACGGGCGAGAGAAGGATGAGGGGGGCAACCCGTGTTTATAGAGGGGTCCCAGTTGACATCAGGTAGGTTGAAATCCCCCAGAATATATACTTTATTGAAAGAGTTATTGAGTAACTCGTTCAGATTTTGGGCGAGCGAGGTAGTTTGGGGACTAGAGGTATCAGGAGGGCGGTAAACTAGGATGAAACGGGTTCTAGAGGAGGTGTGATCAATAGTGAGAATTTCACAATTATGTTCTGAATAAAACTTATCGCTATATACAAAAGTACTATTAATAACAAAAGATACAAGGAAAAGAAAGAGGGATTCCAAGAAAGCAAACCAGAGAGCGAATGATTCTAGAATGAATGACTGTGAGGGGAGGGATAGGAAGTGGGCCAATTTTTGTAAGTATACTTTTTCATTAGTATATTCTTTTTATTACTATTTATACTCTTATTATCAGTATACTTTATCTATACGGATACTTTTCAAAAATCTCAACTCCCACTGTAGCCAGTTGTTGTTTAGCTAACTCGAAAAAACAAATGAAACAGATTTTAAAAAGTCAGTGATGCTTCAGTGGCAATTCCAGGTAGAACAATTGATGATAAAATGACAATTCAATTCAAAACATCTGAAAATTTTTAGTTTTTATTTAGTATTCGTTGTTTGAGGAACAAAACCTGATAACTCGATTCATAATTCAATAAAAAATGTGAAAAAATTGAAAAATTGCAATGAAAAAATTATCTTTATTTTCCGATTTCTAAGAACTATGGCACAAATTTTATCAGGCGCCACCCCCTGACTACCATGAACATTGCAATTTGGCAAAAAAAGTCGAACGAGATGTAGGATATAGGAGATAAGGAGATAAGAGATATCTCAACAAAGTTATCTAATAAAATGATCAATACTGCTCCAAAAGATGCTTTCAATGGTGTATGAAACGATTCAAATCATTTGGTCAATTTATCAATCTCAGAAGATCCACCTCGTGACATTGAATCCATATCTTGATGTGCTTCGAATGTTGTCCGGGACCTTTGAGGCGTGATCCGGAACCTACTGCACGAAATGTATACATTATTATCGTTTCATTTTGTTCTCCAAAATATATATTCATAAACTTAGAATTTTATTTGAGTCATGCCTCAGCTGTCTGATTGAAAGCCCACAAAACCACTCCCACTCCGGTTTCGTGGGCTTTCAATCGGATGGCTGAGGCATGTCATGTCTCGAATGAAACTATAAGATTATGAATACATCCCGGAGAACAAAATGAGACACTTTCCCCAAATTGCTTTCAAAGCCTCAGTGACTTTACAAATTTGTTTCATTTATTTTCTCAAATTAGCTAAACCACAACTGGATACAGTGTGGGATGAGATTTTTGAAAAGTATCCGAATAGACAGAGTATCCTGATAAGAGAATATACTAATAGAAAGAATATCCTAATAAAAGAAGTATACTTATAAAAATTGGCCCAATACTTCACTAGATATATTTATTAAGTTTATTTGAGTATTCAAACGAGGCTTTCTTGTGAACATAAGTAATCTTTCATACTATGTGTGTTTAGACTTGAACAAAGACAATGACTTGTGGAGTTAGCTATCATTCGTTTTGTTTTTCTCGTGCTAGACATGTATTTTTATTGTTTTTCTTGTTTTACGGTCCACTTGAGACTTCAGAATACAATATACGGGATTTCGGCGTTTTGACATTTTACGATTTTTTCGAGTTTTCCCAAAATATCACAAAAGTTCCGCGAGAAAAACATAAGACGGTTACAATAGTTTATTGAAGAAAAGAAAAAAAAAGAAAAGAGAATCTTAGAGAAGACAAGAATCGTGAAGATGTGTTAGAGATATTCACGACCTCGATGAATATAGACTATTTGGATTGGATAGACACTGGAACAAGCATTCAAGAGGTACACACATAGATTGGTGGGAGAGTCGAAGGCCAAATTGTACCGGTCCCAGAAATAGTGTTCGATGGTGGTGAAACGAGCTCCTCGTCTGAATGTGTACTGTTGGGCCCTGAAAGAAATGAATATACAGATAGATCTATACATACATAAGTATAATTATAGACGACCATAGACGACATGGGAATCAAATCACTTACGATGAACTTGCAAAATGCCGGTTTCGAAACCATTGCGGTGCCGGAAAGTCAAGCGCACGGGACCAAAAGCCCGGAGGCGACGGTTCACACCATCCACGGTCGATTGGGAAAACTCGGAGTAAAAAAATCGCAAAAAGTCGATGCATTGAGACATGTCTGGAACGAATAATCGAAAAAAAAGGGAAATGAGACAATAAAATGAAAATTTACAATCAACTCACGGTTTTTATGAACCTTCCGAAGGATGAACGCGATAAAAACATAAGACGAACAACAGTTTATTGGGAAAAAAAGAGAAGAAAGAAAAAAAGAGAAAAGAGAGAACCTAGAGAAAAAAAAACTACAAGAATCGGAAACAGATCAGATGTATTCATGAGCACGATGAACATAGACGACCTCCATGGGGAAAATGCTCGAGCAATCGTTCAATAAGTAGACACACAGATGTGTGGGGGAATCAAGTTCCACACGATACCTGTCCCAGAAATATCGTTCGACGGTAGTGATACGAGATCCTTGTCGGAAGGTGTACTCTCTGGCCCTGAAAGAAATGAATATACAGATAGATCTACACATACATAGGTATAGATATAGACGACCACAACAGACGATATGGGAATCACTTACGACGTGAGATGCACTTGTAAAATGCCGGTTTCAAAACCATTGCGGTGTCGGAAAGTTAGGCGCACGGGTCCAAAAGCCCGGAGGCGACGGTTGACACCATTCACGGTCGATTGAGAGAATTCGGCGGAGAAGAACCGCAAGAATCCAAAACATTGAGACATTTCTGAAACTAATAATCAAAAAAAAAAGGGAAATGAGACAATAAAATGAAAACTTACAATCAACTCCTTGCTTTTATGAACCTGGGAGGTCGTAAAACGCAATTAAAACCGTGAGGACTGAAAATAGTATCAGGCGGAAAGATGGAAAAAAGAAATTCCATTAAATTCAGAATGACACCAGAAGTCAGAGAAACGGCTATAAAACAGGAGCACAAGAGGTCAATAACAGGAACATAACACGGTGGGCAAGGTCTGCTGAAAATTTTCGAACAATCTTCTTTTTAATTTCAAATAATCATTTATTTGACACACTCTCTGAAAATGTCTATAAATCATGAGTTTACGTGTAATACCAGGCCATGGAGAAAAGAGAATCAGTTTACTTCTTTTTTTCGGTGATCATTTTCCATCCTTCTTGTTATCTCGGGCGCCTCAGTTTGATTCAATTACTTGGTGACGTCAATACCGTCTCGGTTTCTCATTTGCTTCACGGAATGACTTTTCTTATCACGGTCTCCGCAGAGCACCGGTTGCTCTATTACTGTTTGTTTTACGTCATCATTAACTTTCTCCCCCAAAGTTATCCGGCTCTGATATTACCCCAAAAGTTTGAGAACAGATTATTTCGGAATGTTGTGGACCGGGTAGTTCACCGTAGGAGAATAAGACTTTCAGAGGACCGATGGATATTCTCCACCTATGAGCGAGAACCTTTTCTTTAGGTCACTTCCAGCGGTTCTTAAAGAGGTCTCCTCCTGTCTTCTGGTGTTCTTATCTCCCATTCTTCTTCACTGTCACCTTTTTGAAGATGGATCAGCACATCTTCTTTTCCGGACAATTAGAGAATTTTTAAAAAAGCCATCTCATGATACTTATGAATTTAGGAATTGTTTCCTAACTTTCCTGTCTCTTTCATTTCCGAGAGTTTTCTATCGATACGTTTCTCACACTCCTCAAATCTTTCTCTTGGCCGGATGGTGGAACATCCATGTAAATAACAAGCTGGTTCATTCTTGTTACTTATGGTCTTTTATATCTCTAAGTGACTTCCGTAGAAGTTCATTCAGGTGTAGCGGTTTATCACTTATTAACTCTCATGGAATTAATAATGATTTATTAAAAGAATAACTAAATATAAAACATGAATAATAAAAATCACTCTTAAGCGAGTGCTCGAGAGAAGTCCCCAAATGAGCTTATCAGGTGTCTTAAATAGGCTCATTCGTTGAACTGTTACGAAAAAATTGAGACGTCATAAGTTACATCATGACATTAACTATGATTTTAACAGTACACTAAATGATTTCCCAAACAACTTGCCTTCAATTTTTCCAAACTTAAAAATTAACAGATTTAGAGGAAATCGAGTTTTTTCAGGTGGAACTTCGAGTTTTCCAACATCGAAGCCACAAGACAATCAAGAATAAGTAGAAAGTAGCATTTTCAGAGAGTTCATTAAAAATAATCAATATAAGCGTCTATAGGAGAAATGATGCTCATAGGTGGTCACCCTTACACACGGGAACCTTGCAAACAATGAATGAGTGTTATCAGTTGCTCGAGAAGATACATTGCACTTTATTGTATTATCAAGCGTTTCTCGTCACACAAGATAAGAACTCAAACATTCTGTGACCAGAATGAAAATGTGCGTTATTTGCTTTCTTTTGGTTCACTGTCTTTCGTATCAAAACCAGGCAACCAGATAATATTTGGTGACGTTATTTTAGTTTATCCGAATGAAAATAAGTATAGATACAATATTTAAAATTTCAAATATGCCTTGACTTATGGATTTGATATATCACCAAAAAAGATTGTAGTAAAAGCAGAAATCTGCTTAGCATAGTCTGAAATAACTACGAAAACATTGCTTGAAAATGCGAGAAACATTTACATCACTATATCAAGCTAGTGCATTTTTTCATATTAGACTTGTTGAATATATGAACGCAATTATCAGGAAAAAGAGTGCAGCTGAATTGAAAAAATGAGATTTATTAGCAATAATAATGAAATGTCAAATAGCAAAGTGAAATTATTGGACAACAATGAACTTTTAGCATTATCTGCTCCTATTAAACTTTCGAAGACTAGCCGTAGCCCATATCCAGTAGAGACGGCTGATTTTGAAATGAGCTTCTGGGGTCAGTCCTTCAGCTGGATTTTCCAGAGGATTTTCGCCTCCAAAACGTAGCAAACGATCCGATTCCATGTTAAATTGAATTATTTTTTCAAGAAGCTTCCCATCAACTTTTTCTTCCCACACATTTTTCACAATTTGTGAAGAAGTGATATGCTCTCGAACAAATTGAATAACATCGTGTCTCTGCAAAATGCGAGTAGGTTATCACGTCAAATAAAGAAACTGTTGCTATCAAAAATTGAAATTCCACGTACCGTCCAATCCTTCCAATCAGTTCGCATGAACACTCCACGATTCAGTTTTGGTAGGGGCTCTTCTTTTGGTTTCGTGATCTGAAAGTTAATTTCTACAGTTTTTTTCTTATTTTTTGCGGTATTCATTCGATGTTTTTACGAGACAAGACAAACAATACGACCGAAAATATTCGAAAACAGGAAACTCAAAGACCTCAACTAACTTGCCGAAATTTGATTGTTCGACCAAGCATTCACGTTGCAGATTCAAAAATCAAAAAAAGTTTATTTGAAGTCAAAATGTATTTTTTCACTACTGTGGTTAGAACTTTAAGAACTTATTTTTACTTCAAAACTAAGAAATTGAAAACTTCAATGAAAAAGTAAGGTGCTACTACAAAATATCAAGTTCAAAATCAAAACAACTCACTGTATTCTTTGTGGTAGGCTTCAATTTATTGATTAAACGCTGCGGAAAATTCAGGTTCTCCATATTTTCTGTTTTATTATTCCCTAATTTCCGATCCGCCGGAACTTTGTTTTCCTGTTGTTCTGGAGTCTTCTCGGTTTTGGTGCGGGCACTGTTACGTGTTGTTGGAGCCATTTCTGAAATATTTAATTACGAAAACTGAAATAAAATAAGGGCACGACAATGAGGTTGTGAAAAATCGATGAGGGGTATGGTGTTTTAAGATATTCGGGGTATTGTTCTGTTGACCCAATAAGGAGGGGTTCTACCAAAGGTACTCTTGATGGGGTTCTGTGACGTCACAATAACCTTCATGAGAGAACTGACAGAGAGCGTAAACAACTGGGATAAATAAAACTACAGATGGTTTTCAGTTTATGGATTTATCTTTAGAAATGTTTCAAGACTCAAATCGGCATTAGCTCGTTGTGTCGGTTTGAATGATTATAATCATGACCGTTTTTCAATCATTTCAACAAAAGAAATGAGAGAAATACAAACATTGCCATTGTTGTGTTCAAAAAAACATTTTTCGTCTTTGAATACAGTTCTCAGTTACGTGCCTTTTTGCTTCTCAGTATTAATGATAAGATGCATGAAACAGCCGTCATTTTGATGAGAGTTGACCGTTTTCCTTTTGTGAGGATCCAAGGTGCTCATAAAGAAACAATGAGTCTTGTTAGGCGTTATTCACCTACAGTGTGCAACAAACACATCGTTCAGCAACTCACCATGAGAGACAGTCCCTGGGGTCAACACAACAGAAATCGATTTCTGCTATATGTGCAGGGGCCTCTCTCGCTGTTGGTTATTTCTGCATCTGTCATAAAAATACTGTTCTACCCATTCACTCTTTGTGGCAGGAATAAAACGTTCTTCGACTTTTTCTTTCTCACCGAGATCATTTACATAATCTATTTTTAACTGTTTCTACTCCATTTTCTATTACTTTAATGCTTCCTCCGCTTTCTTTCCTTTCAATCGAGGATTAAATAACTTGAACAAGTAGAATTAATAGAAGAAACTGAATTTCAGAACTTCATTTAAGGTTTTTGGGGTAATTTTTGTAGGATCTTCTTTTTTTTACCACTTCGTTTTTGTCGGCTGTTTTCTGTTCTCCAAGTCCACCCTCCCTCCATAACCAATAACACACCTTCTGCCTTCTGCTAATTCTGCGTCTTTTCATGACGTCATCGCCCTTTCCCACCTTGCCCCCCTTGAATGGGCCAGAAAAATTGTTGGAGAAGAGGTTCTCATTTCTAGACACCCTGCCTCATTGCCATTCCTTTGTTCTTATTTTTGTCTTAAGAGACGATGTCCGAAACACTCGAGAAGGCCATGTCACACATCCCCCAAACTGTAGAGGGAAGTCTAATATTTTGTGTATAGGTGCGCTAGGGTTCGCTCATTACAAATTCACTTCAGTTATCCCGATCGACCCCTCCTCCCCAAAGATGACGTCATCTGAAGTCAAAAAATCAAAATTGTCAGTTTTGAAGATAGAGCTTCAAACTTTTTGGAAATGAGTTTAAAACACTTTTCTGAACATTTTCTTAGTACATGACTTGTTTCTATCTCTTACGGTTCAATCGCAAATTTTATTTTTATAGAAAAATTTCCGGTTTTTTGGAATACTGAAATTTTTAGTACTGACCTCAGCTTAGATATTGCAAAATTCGGAACCGCCATGGTCACTTACATATAAATCACAAATGGTTTTAACTTAGTTTTACTGGCTAAGGCCTTTTTTTCGAGCATTTTTGACCCCACACAACTTTACCGATTTTGAGTTTTTCAATATATCTCATCTTTTCAAGCCGGGAACAACAGATTTCAATGTTTCTATGTTTTTATGAGTCTGAATGAATAATCAGGCACCAAATTTCCGAAGTTCAAACAATTTTTATAGACAATTTCTGTCATTTCAGAATTTTCACTTTGGAGCCTCATCCTGAAAAATTTTGAACTGATGTTTCTCAAGTTAAGCCGAAATCCTGAAAGAATATGTTATATTAGATCAGAAAAATTGGAATAGACATTTTGATTTCTGTGCTTAAGGCACTTTTTTCAAGCTTTTCGGTAATTTTCTGTTACATAATCTATATGGGTTTAGGAAACTCGTTCTCCTGAAAACTTTTGGACTGCCGTGAAGTGAGTTTCATTAAAATAATCAAAGATTATAACAAGAAACATCAGAAAAACAACAGTAAACCTCAAATTTTTTGTCCTCAAGGTACTATTTCTGAGCATTTACAGTAACTGTTAGGATTTGTGGAAAACGCATTTTATCTTTGAAAAAATGTGTTTCGTGTATTTTGTTTGGGTTCAAATATTGTTTTAGACGTTTCACATACGGAAAAGCATGAACTGCTGATTTCTGAAGATTTCAAAAATTTTATATTTTACATAATTTTTTCATGTGGTCCCCCATGAAAAATTTGAAAAATTTTTTTCACGAAAACACCTTGTAACAATTTTTGTCACTACAAAACATCTGAATTTATGTATGAAACTTCTCAAAACTCACTGAAAAGTTCAAATGAGCTGGTTATTAGTCATTAGGGTGTCAAAAAGTTTGCATTTGCAAATTCAAACCGAAAAGTGTTTCAAAAGACGGATCAGTGAATAAAAAGTTGATGGTAAGTTGTAAAACATATGTTTGTTCATTTTCCAATAAATTTCTTCTGTGATTTATGCGATGGTCAAATCCAGAATGCAGTACTTCATCATCATATGGTGTCGAACAAAAATGCTCAGAAATAGTACCTTGAGGACAAAAAATTTGAGTTTTACTGTTGTTTTTCTGATGTTTCTTGTTATAATCTTTGATTATTTTAATGAAACTCACTTCACGGCAGTCCAAAAGTTTTCAGGAGAACGAGTTTCCTAAACCCATATAGATTATGTAACAGAAAATTACCGAAAAGCTTGAAAAAAGTGCCTTAAGCACAGAAATCAAAATGTCTATTCCAATTTTTCTGATCTAATATAACATATTCTTTCAGGATTTCGGCTTAACTTGAGAAACATCAGTTCAAAATTTTTCAGGATGAGGCTCCAAAGTGAAAATTCTGAAATGACAGAAATTGTCTATAAAAATTGTTTGAACTTCGGAAATTTGGTGCCTGATTATTCATTCAGACTCATAAAAACATAGAAACATTGAAATCTGTTGTTCCCGGCTTGAAAAGATGAGATATATTGAAAAACTCAAAATCGGTAAAGTTGTGTGGGGTCAAAATGCTCGAAAAAAGGCCTTAGCCAGTAAAACTAAGTTAAAACCATTTGTGATTTATATGTAAGTGACCATGGCGGTTCCGAATTTTGCAATATCTAAGCTGAGGTCAGTACTAAAAATTTCAGTATTCCAAAAAACCGGAAATTTTTCTATAAAAATAAAATTTGCGATTGAACCGTAAGAGATAGAAACAAGTCATGTACTAAGAAAATGTTCAGAAAAGTGTTTTAAACTCATTTCCAAAAAGTTTGAAGCTCTATCTTCAAAACTGACAATTTTGATTTTTTGACTTCAGATGACGTCATCTTTGGGGAGGAGGGGTCGATCGGGATAACTGAAGTGAATTTGTAATGAGCGAACCCTAGCGCACCTATACACAAAATATTAGACTTCCCTCTACAGTTTGGGGGATGTGTGACATGGCCTTCAGGCCTTTGCTCGACATTCTCAGAGATTGTCTCTTAAATATTTATTAGTTTTTTTTTAATGCATTACGGTTTTAAATATTTTATTTCTTCAGTGGCTTTCTTGATCTGTTTTTCTTTGATAGGCGCCACCTCACGAGGTGTCTCAATTTAGAGAAAACCCAGATTTTGGAAAACCAAAATGCGAAAAGAAACCCTTTTCTCTCTTGTTCTTCTCTGCTCGTTCTTCATCTTTTTATGTGTGGTTTGCTCAGGTTCTGCCAGCTGTGTTTTCTCTCCTTCCCAACGTCCTAGTTTTCTTTTCTATCCTGCCCCTTCAGGGTCGTTCTTGTTGCCAACCTTCTCTGGAGAACCCACTCTCCCCCCGTTGACACACCCTGTACCTTTTGCTAATTGTGCGTGTTGTCATGACGTCATCGCCTCCTTTTAGTTCCTCTTTATGGGTTGAGTGGATTGGTGGAAATGGGTTTTCTTCCACAGACACCTTGTCATTTTCCCCAAACCATAGGTTTTATTTTGGGCATGTATTATAGTCCTAATTTCATGCGTTTGGAATGTTTCCTTTAATTTTCCGTATTAGCTCTTCAACACTTTTCTATTCAAATTTGAATTTTTCAGCAACTACAAACAGTTCAAAGCAATTCAAAGATGTCGTCAATTTCAACTGATGGGTAAGCTTTTGTTTATTGATTGAGAGTAAATCAAATTATACACCCATGGTGTTAGAAAGTTAATTAGCCATTTTTGTTCAAAGAACAAACTAGAAAACAGTTATACAGGAAAACAATATTTAAAATCGTTTTCTCAATGAGAAAGGTCGGTTGCTTACTCTTGTGATTATTATGATGTCTCATATCATCTGAAGTATTCAAATTACGGTTTCCAGAACTACATATTCTACACAAAAAAGCAATGAATGTGAACAGTCCTATCCATCAATTTCACTGAGAACGCAAAAATTCTCTGAAGAACTCCCGGATGATTTTCTGGATACGGCTCCTCACTTCCCACCAAAATCACCAGCCATCCTGCAATATCCGCAACAGTCATCTGCGTATCAATCGTCATCGTTGAATCTGGAAAACCAGCAGAACGATTATTCTGCAAGATCTTCAACCATGTCTCCGTCTGACTACATGGAGTAGGTAGAACAATGGGTTGGAAGGTTCTATTAGAGATTTTTCAGGGCGGACGCTACATTTTTTGAAAAGGCTACAACTGGTTTACAAACAAGCATTTATCCGTTTGGGGAGAATCCAAACTATCAGACGGTTGTTAGCCGAGAATATCAGTCGATTGAACAAAATGAAAACGGACATGGACAAAGCTGTGTGTATGATGGAGTTTTCGAAAAACGTCAAAGTAGAAAAAGTGAGTTTTTAATGTTATCCGAAATAGGAAAAAATATTTGGAGAGTTTTGTAAAATGGAAAAATGATTTCTCAAAGTTTTTTGTCTGTATATTGAAAACCCCCTTAACTTTGTTCTACAAAACCCCCTTAACTTTGTTCTACATTCCTCCCGAGTGTCTCGCTGCAGTGCGGTGACCCTTCTATTACTCTCCTACTACTACTTATTGATTTTTTATTGATCGTCAATGACAGACGAAACCGGTTCCCCTACGGGGTCTCCCGTGCCTAAAAGAAAGCGTGGGCGTCCGTCCAACAGTGATCTGATGGCTCTGGTAACTAAACTGGAGTCAATGGTTTATCAACTGTCTGCAACATGCCTGAAGCAATCGGCCGAGATCGAGGATCTGAAACGTGCGGTCAGCACTCAGGGTAATTCTAATTCGTTTCCAGCTCTTAGCAAAAAGACCTGCCCTTTATTTGCCGACATTGTCAAGAAGGACTTGAAAATCTCGAAAGTGGCCGCGAATCTGGAATTGGCCTCAACTCTCCGTACTTTGGAGAAGAAGAGCTTCTTGGCGGTTTTGGAGAACCTTCCGGATTCCAAGACCGATTCTCAACAACAAATTGACACGGAATTCCTCGAAAAACTCGTGGACTCTTCCGACAAAACCCTGCCGAAGCCCACGGAATCGTTTCGTGTCCGCTGCAAACATGCTGATGTATATGCTCGCCCGACAAAAGTCCGATTCGCAACGCAGAACGAGAGGGACCTGTTCATCAGAAACTTCAACAATGTCCTGAAAAAATCTCCGAGTGCGCCACAATGCGCTCGTCCTATTCGATGCCGACGCGATATGACGTTTGATGAGTTGGCTGTGTTGAGGGATATCAGAAAAAAGGCATATGAAGAAAACAAGAAGGTTGGTGAAATTGCATATATTGTCCGCGACTTGGAAATAATTAAGCTTTCTACCCCCCGTCCTTTTTCTGTTTCCACTACTAGCTCTCCTCCTTTTACAGTTATGGCTAAGTAGGGAAACGGCCACTGGACTAACTCTAAGCTTAACTCTATTGCGTCTGATTCCTTGCTCGCTTCTATTTTGCTTGCTCCTCCGATACCATCTTCTTCCTGCAGTCCGCTAGTGGCGCCTATAATCAATACTGCTCTTGTGAAAAATACGCATAGTCTCTCTTCTCCTCCCGTTCGTGTTCCTGCGCGTCTATCATCGGCCTCTCAAATGTCATGCTGCTTAGTTAATGCACGCTCTATAGCCTCTGCTGAGCGACTTCTTTTCTTAGAAACTATTTTCTTGATCACTCTCTTGATATTCTTTTCGTTACCGAGACCTTCCTTTCCTCTGATTCCCCATCGCTTGTGCTGTGTCCCAAGACTTGTCTTGTCTGCGTTTTGATAGACACTTCCCGCATCCAAAAATTAAGGGTGGTGGAGTTGCGGTTTTCTACCGTAACGCAATTTCCCTTACTGTTTCCGATTCCCGTAGCGATAAGTTTTATTCAGAACATAATTGTGAAATTCTCACTATTGATCACACCTCCTCTAGAACCCGTTTCATCCTAGTTTACCGCCCTCCTGATACCTCTAGTCCCCAAACTACCTCGCTCGCCCAAAATCTGAACGAGTTACTCAATAACTCTTTCAATAAAGTATATATTCTGGGGGATTTCAACCTACCTGATGTCAACTGGGACCCCTCTATAAACACGGGTTGCCCCCCTCATCCTTCTCTCGCCCGTGTTTTCCAGGCCAACAACCTTTCTCAGATCGTCGACTTCCCTACCCGAATTGCCGCCTCTGGCAAAGAAAACCTTCTCGACCTAATCTTTACAAATGTCCCATATAGCATAGCCAACTGCTCTCAACTCCCCCCTTTTCTATTAGGTTGGCAAGTAATTTTCCGAAAATTTTTGTCAACTTTTCTGAGACGAATTTCTCCTTTTAAAAGAATGGGATCCATTCAAGTTTGTGCTAACAAACACTGATAGTCCTCCCCCAATACGTCAGCAATTTGGTGATTCTATTCCTTGAACAGCTCGTGTACTGGAACCCAAAGTCTCCATGTACCCAATTTTTGGGCTATGTTTTGAATTGAAGTTCTCGCCATGAAGACGATGTTGGTAGGTTTCAGAAAGTTAATAATTAGAATTAACATAGCCTTCAATGTACTAAAACTTTAAAAGAGTAGCCTTGCTGATTGACAACACTTTGGAATTCGTCCCTCAATAAAAATAAGGTTTGTCATTTTGGGATGGAAACGAATTCTTATTGTGTACCCGCCAATCCAGAAAATTTTTGTTTTTAACTAACGTGGTTGGTAGTTTAGGTAGTACTAGTTACTTTCATGAAAAGTCTGAGAAGCTATTGCTATTCAACTACTCACGAGAAAACATTCTATATTTCACACCGATTTTGGCTTAAAATTCAAGTTTGGAGACGTTTTCCGCCGGTTTACTCTGATCATTTCATTTTAAATTTTAACCATGGTTGAAGTAGTCTATTTATTTTTTATTATCAATAATAACATCTGAGTCTGTTGTTTCATTTTTGAGAAAACGTTGCTAAAAGATTCTCTTATCAAATGATCAGAATCCCAGAAAAGGTACATAAGGAAACAACCTAGTTTTCTCCTATTGAGAAGAAGTGTTTAATTGTTTTTATTTGCTAGATAGGTAGCCCTTATTTGTGTTGACAACCTACAAGTAGGTAGGAATGGCTCCGTCTCTCAACAGGACTGCACCGGACATAATTCGCTCACATACAACATTCCTGATCTCGCAAACTCAGCTCTTCGACATCGATTCAGCTGAGTCTAGTTTTAGTTTTAAAAGCACGCTGAACATGTCTTTCACAATTATCACTAATTTCCTCTTGAATGTCAAAACTTTTTGTGGTTGAAAAATTAAAACAAAAAGGATAGCTCATTTTCAAGAAGGGAGGCTTTGCGACAGGCGGCGTTTCTTCGGAGCTAGAGAAGGAGATTATTGGATTTTTGAGGCACAAACAGTAAATTCAATGGGCTATCAGAAAAGAAAAAAAGAGAATTGAAATATGATTTCATCGCCGAGAAATCGGTCACTAAACACGAGTCCGCAAAATTTTCGGAAAATTACTTGCCAACCTAATACTATCGGATCACTTAGCCATATCCTTCTCCCTCTCCATACAGAAACCCCCAGTATCTATGGTAGCTACCGATAGTAAACTTGCATTTAGAAAATGTGATTTTGAGTCTTTAAATTCCCATTTAGCGTCCTACAATTGGTCCAAACAACTTTCCTTCTTTGGTAGTTGCGAGACTAAGCTTTTACATTTTATGAGAATCTTTAATGAGCTGATTCAGCAGTACACTCCCAAAATCACTCTGAATCCATACAAAAAGTCTCTCAATACAAAAACCATACTCCGAAATTCCGTTAATCGTCAAAAACATAACATTTTAAACTCATCCCAATTGAAAGTCAAAAATCGGCAACGGCTAAAATATATTAGAAAGACGTTGATAAAGCAAGAAAAGAAAGTTATTTCTGATAAAAACCCTAAAAAACTGTTCAACTTCATTAATTCTAGACTTACTCCTCGCAATGAGCTCAACCACCTCGTTATCCAAAATGAAGTTATAAGTGACCCCGCACTAATTGCGGAAGAGTTTAGCTCTCAATTTTCCAAGGCATTTTCCGTTCCTTCTGAACCCTTCCCTGCTTTACCTGCTAATAGGCCACTAAAATCTGTTATTGATTTCTCCCCACTTAGCATAGCTCTTATGATCCAGAAACTTAAGCCAAAAATCGGCTATTCCATTGATCATATTAACTTCTACATGTTAAAAAAGTGCGTGAACTCCATATCAATTCCACTATCCCTTATTTTCGTTGACTCTTTCGATAGTGGACTCTTTCCCAAATCTTTAAAAACCTCAGTAGTAGTCCCAGTTCACAAGAAGGGTCCATTTACAGACTCGGGTAATTTTAGACCCATTAGCCTGACTCACTCCCTATCCAGACTTTTCGAGAAAATTGTAGTCGACAGGATTAGAAAAGATCTTCTCCCAAAGTTCTCTAAATTTCAGTTTGGCTTTTTGAACAAAAGATCATGCGTTTTAGCACTGCTCGAATCCCTTTCTAGAGTCCAATTGTTGTCCTCCAATAAGAAAAAACACGTAGACATTCTCTACTTTGACTTTAGAAAGGCTTTCGACAGTGTTCCCCACGACCTGCTTATATGTAAACTTCTAAACTTTGGCATGGATACCAAAGCATGTTCCTGGTTCCATTCTTTTCTCTCGAATAGGACCGCCAAGGTCAAGATTAAGAATTATGTAGCAGAAAAATCCTTTAAAATTTTATCAGGTGTTCCACAGGGGTCTGTAAGTGGTCTCTTCCTTTTTCTCATTTATATAAACGACTTGATTGATTCATTTCCTACTGACGTTCACGTCACTGCATTTGCCGATGATTTAAAAATTCTAAGCGATAACCCCTTAAGTCTCCAAAAGAGTATTGAGATTGTTGCTGCTTGGTGTGATGTGTGGAAACTGCAATTAGCAGGCAACAAAACTGCTGTTCTCCACGTAGGTAGGAACAATCCTAAAACTCAATATTTTCTTAATAGCCTCCCCATATCGCCTGTTACCTGCATGAAAGACCTAGGAATTATAGTTGACGGTGATCTCAATTTTGCGAGGCACATCAACGTAATCAGTAACTCAGCTCTTTATAAGTGTAGATTAATCCTCAAATCATTCCGCTCAAAAAATGCCACGTTCTACTTCAAACTATTCAACGTTTATATTAGACCCATACTTGAATATGGTTGCGAAGTCTTCCATCCCTCTACCAATCTTCTCTCAAAACGCTTGAGGCCCCACTGAGGTTTTTTTCCCGTAGAGTCTTTCAGAGATGTAACATCTCTTACTTGTCTTATATTGATCGTCTCTCTCAATTTAGTCTCCAGTCAATACTCCATAGGCGCGTCTTGCTTATCCTTAAGACATTCTTCAAAATAATCAACCACGAATATCACTTCCCATCTCTCGCAACTCTTCTTAAACCCGGTCATTCACCTAGATACCTTTATCTTGTTTCTGCCCGCGGCCTGCCTCAAGATTCATTCCTCCACTCACATTTAGCGCTATGGAATCGAATTGCAATGAGAATGCCTAATAGAATGTCCAGTGGTGGTTTCGATACTTTCCTCAAGTCCTTACCATTTCATACGATTGTAAATAATTCTTGATTATCCCCCCCCTCTCTCTCTCCCTCCTGACCAATTGACTATTGCTGGTCATTTGGTCTTTACTCTTTATTCCCAAATTTCCCAGTGTTCATCTCTCTTCTATTACCGGTGATCTCATACCTCTTTTTCTGTCATTTAAATTGTAAAAACCTTTTGTTGCTTCCCTTACCATTCTGCTGTGAATTTTGCGAATAAAATAAAATTAAATTAAATTACATATTTTTTGCAAATTTTTGAAAAAGTTTCAGCTTTTTAAAGTTTAACCTTGAACAGATGCCATCCAATTGAATAACAAATTTAAGAAGAAAAGGGAGAAATAGTGAATTTGAATACGAATGATCCAAAATTTGTTAATAATGCACTAAATAAATATAGTACAATATTTCTTGCATCACCGATTTTTAACACAATTTGACTAAGTATCTAACTTTCAGGTACTCGACGCCCATCTTCCACAAATCGATCAAAACACCTGCAATCTGAAATGGATCAAGACTCAGACAGTTCGGATTACCCACCGAAAACTGAGTTTGATGAAGACTCCTACATCGACACCAAAGACTTGTGTAGAAGAATTGCTATTGAATTGAAGGATAATTCAATTCCGCAATCAGTTTTTGCCGAGAAGATTTTATGCCGTAGTCAGGGAACGCTTTCCGATTTGTTAAGCAATCCCAAGCCGTGGGATAAGCTGAAATCTGGACGAAAAACCTTCCTTCGAATGCAAAATTGGTTGAATCAATCACTGGACAAGAAGATGGCGATACTTGAAATGAATACCGAAGCTGTGAATAGAGCATTAGGAATGTCACCACCAGTTCCAGCTAAACATTCTCCTAGGTTTGTTATCATATGTCAATCTCAATTTAAAGTATGTTTTCTTTAGAAATCCAAAAGCAGTTTGGGCTGGTTCCAACAAAAAACGTATCGTTTTTACCAACATTCAGAAGAAAACTCTCGAAGCAATATTCAAACGAACCGAGCGGCCAAGTCGTGAAATGCAACAAACCATTGCTAGCCATCTGCAACTTGATCTTGAGAGCGTTTTGAACTTTTTCATGAACGCCAGACGCCGTAATAGAAATAGTGAAAACGACAAAAATATTCTAGATAGCGAATCACTTTAATTGTATTCTGAGATTGACGATATCTGATACGGCTTTGTTTCTTGATGAAATTTGTGTGTCTTTTTGAAAATTGATGTTTTTTTCCTGTATTTCCTGTATGACGCAAGTATTCCGAAATAAAATTCGATCACAATGTTTTTTTTGCTATGAAAATCTTATTTTGACTTAGAAGCGGATGAAAAAACTAGAAAAAGCTTTCAAGTTTCGTAATTCAAACCATGATGTTTTTTCCAAAGTACCTAGATAAGCATGAAATTTATCGGGTTACTGTAGTTTCTCATTTCCTAACACATATCCTCACGGTTCGTGCGATAAATTTGGTGAAAATTGAACCTTCTGAACTGCAGAATTGGGAAAAAGATGATTTCATGAAGACAATCTGAAACAGGTTCTCATTATTTCAACTTTTATCTTGAGAACTTCCGGTTCCAGGATTCTGTTGAAATAAAGAAAAGTAACAGCTAGGATACCGAGAATCACTTTTATAGTTTTATACATTGAAGAAATACTTCTGTGAGTAGTATAGTTACTCGAGAATTTTTATAGAATTTATTGTTGAAAATCAAAAATGAGCTGAACAGAAAATGGAAATGTTGGGTTTCACAAAAGGCTAATAAATACCCGTGAACTATGTCAAGCAAGAAAGGCTTTTTTAAATTATGACAAAAATGATCACCCGCTTAGAAAAAATAAAACTAGAAACTAAGTAGAAAACAACAAGTAATAAGAAACATGTCTACACATGAGAGATGTCCTGCAACGGGATTTCTTCTTCGCTCTTCTCTCTTTCAGGCTGTTCGTGCCACCATTCACGAACTATCAGGAAAGCGAATATTGATGACAACGTGAGGCAGCAGCCAGAAATCAAGAAACAGATTGCAAAGGAACCTGTTAGATCTTTGATTAGTCCTGAATCAAAAAAAAATTTAAAATTTTCTATATCTCTTCAATTACCAAACACAAGTGGGCCAATAAACGCGGCGATTCCTTCTACCGTGCCAATCATTGGATATGCCAATTCAAAACTTTTAATGTCTCCTAACATTTTTGAGATGATGATACTTTGAAGCACATAGTTTGAAGATATGAATGCTCCAAATACCATTGCAATGAACTTTAACATATCTTCTCCCAAAATGAAAGTGGCAAACAGTGAGCAGGCGGTCATGAACATTGATGTCGCGTAGTAAAGGGCGTAGAATTTTCGTTGGCTTACAAATCTTGTACAACATCCGATAATGAGTGTCGTCACAAAAGTAGCCGTTCCCATGTAAGATTGGATCATATCGGCATCTTCTTTGGTAAGTCTAGGATGCTCCGTGGCGGAATCATGGAAGAAAACGTATGGGACTTCTAGAGTAGCGTACAAAAAAAATACAGACGCCATCATACTGAAACTTGAGTATCGTGAAAAAAACATCAAATTTTATAATACTTACTAGATATATCCAGGCTTTCTGAGAATCGACGAATACGAGGGTTTATTGCTGGCGTTGTCTTCACTTTTTCGGTTTTTGCTGGAAACTTGAAGTTCTTCGGCTGGGACAGTAGTTTCGGCTGGGACAGTACGCGGAGAGTTGACCAGCTGAAAAAATAGTTTCCGCTCAACCCAATTACTGATTATTTTAACTCACCTTTAAATCGAGATATTCCAAACTTTTGTTGAGCGTCGAGTGATTTAAATCTGGATTCTGAGTATCTGGAGAGGGAGCTATGTCGGGCAACAATCTACGGAAGATCTTCTCTTTTGCCAGGTTCGACAAATGAATCTTATCCTCATTCAGTTTCTCCTCCAATTTCAGCCACTGCTCCATCTTGTATTGGATAGTACTGGATCTCCGTTTGACGTCAAAGACCATGAATCCAAGGAAAAAGAGGAAAAGATAACCTGTTGTCAATGCAATCATGATAGCTTGAAACGGGGTCCGAACATTGTGCAACCAGTTTTTGACCTGAAAAAAAAACTTTTTTTGCTGAACCAGTTCTTCTATAAGCTTACAAATGAAATGAAGAAAGGGTAAATAATTGCACCGAAACCTGTTCCAGATACTGCAATAGCAGTGGGGAGTCCAGAATTTTCATCGAAGTGGTGGTTTATTAGGAGTATGGCAGAATTGTATACAAAACTCATACCTGGAAAATTTAAGATTATACAATTATTCATGCACTCTTACCTGAACCACATCCAAACCCAAGGGTGCATATTAAGATTCCGACGTTCGAAGAGAAATGCGCCAGAATTCCAAAGAGCGTGCAGACCAATCCGCCAAAGATGACGGATTTTTTGCAGCCAAATTTGTCCGAGAACTTGCCAGCTGCGGGGGCAGCAAGAAGTGGCATTGCCACAAATGTCGCCGCCAAGAGCATGGCCGGGAAATGATCTAAGTCAAACTTCTGACAAACAAAACATATTGGAAAACATGAATTCTTATACAAAACATACATTTCGAATGTCTCCGTAGAAGACACCAAAAGAATACGTAGCGCCGTCAACGACGCAGTGCATAAGAAAACTCATCACGACGATGAGCCACTGTCTCCATCCCTCCAAATAAATGTGACTGTCTGGGATCTCGATCTCCTGAAAATTCTAGAAACATGAATACAATCATTTTTCAAATTGAACACATTTTCTTCTCATTTTGAAGAAAAAAGTGTTGAAAAGTCGACATCAAAATGTTGTTGACATTTTGACATCCTGTCTTTATATTTTTCCAAGTATGAGTAGAAATCTGATATTTTATCAGCTTTTTGTTGGAATTGATATGTTTGACCAAAATCCATGTTTTTTTGAATATTCAAGTCAACGAGAAAATCTGGAAACTTCTCAAAAGACCGAAACTTTCATTGAATATTCTGATATCAACTTCAGGACATTCGGAAGGTGTTTTGGATCCTATTTTACGAAAATTATATTTTCCTAGTGTCTCATCTTGTTCTCAGAGATGTACTTATAAGCTTAGAAACTTATTACAGACACCATTTAATTCAGTTGTCTCATTGAAGACTGACAGAACCACACCCATCACAGATCTATGTATTAGAGAAGGCTCACTTGCCCTGGGGATGCCAAAACAAGAAGCGAATCACGGGTTTAACGATGAAATGTAATTCGAAATGTTCAATAAATATGATATGATTTACATTCATTATCCTGATGAATGATACTTTGATCCAGCTACCACACATCCATTCATGGAGGAGGATCTGTTTTGGTGTAAAAGTGGTTCTGTGGGCTTACAAGCTTATAAATGTATTTCGGAGAGAAAAATGATACACTAGGCAGATATAATGTTTGTGAAATCGGATCCAGAACACCTTTCAAAGATCCCGAACAAGCTTTGAAAAACATCAAAATGAGCATTCAACGTCGCAAGGTGGATCTTGTGAGTTGGATACAGTACCGTTCAAAAGGTTGGAAACGTTTGGTTTTTTCACTCTAACTCTTTCGAATCTTCTCGGTTTGGCATGAAATTTTGAGGCGAATTTACTCAATATTGTAGTTATTGATTCAACAATCAAAACCGTTGAAATTTCAAAATTTCTCTGAATATTAGAACATTTTGAAAAATTCTCAAAAAAAGAAATTTTGGTAGTCAGGTTCTGAGACTACCGGTAAACCGGTAAACAAAACCTTATTGACCATAAGATAATTTGGTTTCAATTTAGTTTTTTCTATTTGTCCATATTCACCGGTGTTTTATTGAATCAAAAACTAGTAACTTAAGTAATTTTGCCTCAAAATTTCAGGTTATAGGATTCAAAGAGTTAGAGTGAAAAAATCAAAAATTTCCAGCCTTTTTAACGGTACTGTAAGTCAAATAACTGACTATAATCGGTTTATACACTCCTTGGAGCACCTTTTAAGCCAGTTTCAAGTAACTCGCAAGTCAAATACAGTCCACTAAAAGTCATCTTGCAATCGATGCCACTACCGTCGCAAATCGGAAAAACCAACATTTCAAAAAAAAAAAAATTGAATGAGTACGAAAACTAATTAGTCATTAATTTTTTTAAAGAAACTTTTGAAAAGCTACGAGAATTTGGGTCATCGCTGAAAACGTTTTTCATTTTTTTGATACCAGTTTAACCAAAAATTCTGCAATCTGGCAATTCAGTATGCAAATCAGACTTCAAGATCCATATTTTTTTCAAAGACTATTATGATCCATCAAAAAAAGTATTGACATCGACTTTTATTTGCCATTTTCTAGGGATTTTTCGGGTCCGTCTTCCATTTTCGTCAGTTTTTCAACAGGTTTTTCAACAAACTTATGTTTCTATTGGATTTTACGCAATCGATTACATAGAGAATTTCAATTTTTGACAATTATCTAATTCTAACACTGGGTACAGAACGTCAAAACTAATGATATTCAGATAGAGGACGGCGCAACGGCGGGCGGTAGAGAGGGGGAGGTCGGCGAAGTTTTTTATTTGAGTACGCCACGCTGTGAAGCGCGAAGTAATTCTGGATGCAGTATCATTAAAGAAAGAAAACTAACCAGTTTCTCGAAGAGCATGTTTCCTGGCATGTTGCTGGTCGAAGCACGAAAACTGAAATTATTTTTAATAACAAGTATTTACTATTGCGTGGGCGCTCCCACACTTTTTAATTTATTCAAAAACAAAAAAGAAGAGTTGAGTCTGGGAACTGAATTGGGAACAAATGCAAACAAACTGATGTGAAATGAGACATTTTCAACTAATATGCATTAGAATTCGTTTTGTGAAATTGTATTTGTGATACAGTATATGCAGATTAGTCAAAAAATCTCAATTCCGTAACAGTTTCTTTGATTCTATATTATTCTATTTTGATCTTAAAAAGATTTGAGACCGGAGTACCCCCGGAAAAGAAAGAATGGGTACGAGGAAGAAATATGAAATGGTTTGACACACAGAATAATCATAAAAACTATTCCCATAGACAGAACAGATGTCTGCACTTTATGGAAAAGCAAACAATGTCAGTATCAGTCTGTGTGTTTCAATAAAATAAAAGAATGCGGGGGCAAAAAGAATTGTGTGGGCAGATTGCATAATAATGAGGAAGCGTTCGTTGTTTCTAGAAGTTGAAAGTTGAGTCATGCACGATTTGTGTGATATGTCGAAACAAAGTGTTCTAGACCGATATCACGCCATCTGTTCTCAAATTTGGTGACTCAGTATACACATCCACGGCCATTTTCAGAAATAAAATACATAACAGGCATTTCATTGATTGTTGCTACTATATATAATTATATAGTCATCATTTCATTACTTTTTGCCACTCACATATAAAATATATCTTTAATCGTTGGGTTTACATTTTTGGAATATTGTAAAACCCGTCTTGAAAAATGCTCTTACAAAATTGGGAAGACTTATTTTGTTGTTGATCAAGCTAAAACGAGTTGGTACGAATAATCACGGCACCTCATTTAGTAGACCAAGCCCTTCTATCAGAAAAGTTTAAACTAAAATCTTGCTCGATTTTACAAGGACTATATTTCATTAGTCGACAGCTTTTTGATAGCTGTTATTGCTAGACAGCTATAAGAGTTCAAATTGCACAACTTTTCAAATTTAGTAGGTAAGCTAAAATTGTCAAGTATGAAGTTGTCTTAGCTTAACAAGGGCTATCCATGTTAAAGCCACATAGCAAGAAAAAAAAATTAAAGACGCGTTCTCTGAAAACCCCGAGGATGTCGCTGAAATTCACAATTTTAAGTCAAACCAATTTTTGTGAGTTGGTACTTTTTATGGTGAATGTCCCTACACTTTTAAAAACTATGTCACATATTTCATTTAGGTCCGTCTTTAGCTGCTTTATTAAATTGAAAATAGATTTTAAAAAACATTTTTCCTGAAACAGATCTCAACTGAATCTCATTGGTAGTTTGTTATCATTTTGATTTTTTTTTGTGTTCAGACAGAATTTCTAACTCCTCTCCTTCATAGTGAAAATTTTCACTGTTTTCGTGACTTCGCCTTCCTACTGTCCCTTGAGGTGTTTCTCTTTCAAAATAGCGTTCTTTTCCCATATGAAAATGTTTCTCTTTGTGAGTAGTCAACACATTGTATACAAAAAAAACTCGTATCACTTTTTTCTGCTGCTATCTGCGATTATCTCTCTCCTCGTTTTGCCTCCCATTGCATTGTCATCATTCACACTTTCATCACACATGATGTAGACTGTCCTCCTGAGTGACGGTCATTTTTGATTTTTTATGCTAATACTGTTTGGTTTTGTGACGAAAATAAAAAAAAAGAATCTGTGGATTCAAAAAAGGTAAGTCAGAACGGAAATAGAGAAAAAAGAGTAAGAGGATATAAATTCAAAAATTGATTTCTCACTATAATAGATAGTGAGAGAAAAACAGGTGCAATGTGATACTATTCCTTTCATTTAATAATTTATTCCCATCATATCCATCCCTCCCCTTTGCTCCTCTCTCTCTTTCTTATATGCTACATGTTCATTTCAGAATGTCGATCGAAGTGACATTAAACTGGTTGATATGGAATCCAATGATCCCAACATCGAGGACTATAAAGAAGCGAATGCGAAAAAACTCAAGAAAGTCGGCGCAATCAACGAATTGACCAATTTCATGGAATGTCAGTCGTTCATGCATTGCATTCTATTCGTCACTGTCAAGAAATTGAATGAGATGAGTGTCGAGGGAGTTTCCCATCTTTCGGGCCACGATGTTCTGCAAATAGCACATTTTCAACAAGAACGACGGTTGGATCCATCCGGTAAAACAAGAGGACTTCCACTTATAAATGAGTAATTTTTGTTGTGAAAGTTTTTGAATAAACCCTTCGATCATGTTATATGTTATGTTTCTTCTGATTTCGAAACGAATGCTAGATGGCTGGTGAATTGAGAAAAAATAAAACAAGCAAGCAAGCCACCTAGAGGACAGAATCCCTGACTGCGTATGATTCATCGTGCAGTCTTCCTCAGAGAATAAGCGCTGCCTATTCGAATTTTCAGAGTGTTATATTGTCATAAATAAAATTAAGTTGTTTCAAAATAAAAAACAAAAACCACAGGAATCTCATGACAGATTTACTAAAAAACTGAAAAGCGTCTGAAATGAAGAGACACAGTCACAAAAGTGATCAGAAAGTCTGCTCCTCATTTTTTAACAATAGAAATTGCCGAAAACTTAGAAATACACTGAATTGGGACTCCTACTCTGTTTTTTGCAGTAGAATGTTTGTCTAACATTCTTTATTACTTTTTAAAATCAAGGTTAAAAATTTCTTAGATATTCAATTTGACACTCGATGTTGAGCTTGTCGCAAAACGAAAGACTGTTCCCATCTTGTTCTCTCAGATTCTCTTCGCATCTCCATTCGACATGTTCTCATCAGTGCAGCAATTGAAGCACGTAGCTGGAAAATGGACGTTGACTCATTAATTATGAACTTTCCACTTACTTGACGTTCAAAAAGGGGAAGAGATCTACGAATTTTTGGTTTGTGAATATTTAAAGTCTTTTTGACCACATGTTTTTTCTTGTCGCACATTGCTCTTAACTCAAAAAGGAGATAGTAATCCGCCTCCTCGGAGATTGCTTTCAGCGTATGATAGTCTCCTGGCAGTCTTATGCTCCCGTATCTCAGGTAGTTCAGAATAAGGGCAAAATGTTTTGAATTTCGTTGAATGATATAACATCCATCCGCGTCTCTCACAACCTAAAGAAAACATGGTTTCCAAGTTTACAAAAACAATAACTCACCGGAATAGAGGTTTCCACAAGAGTCTTCAAGAATCCATCGAATTTCTTCAGAGTCGACTTCGTAGTTTTGAAGACTTCTCCTCCAACATTCAATTTGATGATTGCGTTTTGCGATGCCATTGTATCACTCTGAAATTTGTTCAATTTTCAAATTATATCATGGAATTAAGAAAAGGTTAGATTCAAAACTTTGTTACACTAAAAATACCGTGAACGGGTACTAAGATTTTACTTGTTTTGTTTAGAATAAAAAAATATTTGAAAAATTGTTCTGTAGATATTAGACTAAACTTGAATTTTTATGGATCATCACTTCTATACTTTGAAGGAATACTTGTGTGTGTGTCGCGTTGTGCCTAATGATTCCTTTACCCTCGTTTTTCCTTCTTTTCCCTTGTGGTTATGAGTCTTTTATCATTTTTTTTAATGGTTTGCCGTCAAATTATTGTAGGATTACGGTAGAGATATCAACCAAACATTTCAAAACCGGGCTCGTGTAAGGCGGAATAAGCCAAGTTTTCTATTAGGTTGGAAAGAAAGTAACTGTCCATTTTTTCATTTGCTTGTTGTTTGATTCTAATCCAGAAGCTCAACATGCTGTGTTAGGTGGTTGATAACCGACACCGACCCTTTATGAAAAACATTTTATCATCCGATTCTATCAACTGTTCACACGGAAATCATTCTTGACAAAAGACATTTCGCGTATGTTGTGTTGTTCTTATTTTTTAATAACTCTGCAAGGCATATTTTCGAGCAGTGACAGTCTTTTGTGTATTTTAGGACCTTCTTTTACCAAAATATGATTGAGTTTCGATGTCGCAGTTGCTTGTTCGAAATTTATAATTTATCATAAAACACTCATTTTGGAAAGTAAATTGGCGAAATGGACAAAATTAAGCTTTTACAAAGTACATGAAGTTTTGGCAAATTACTTTTATCTGCCTTTTCATTAATTTATAATGCTCCTAACACAGTTTGGAGAGAGAAATTTAGCGATCGCTGTGATACACAAAAAATTACTTATTTTCACCACTGAATTACAAAGATTCAAACGATCTGACTATAAAATAAATTGGTTAGAAATAGAAAGTAGGCACTGTATTTTACTCAGAACATGATAGTTTATTGGATTGGCGCATAGAAACCGGCATATTACGTACCGAAACAATATTTGATATTAGAAAAGGGTTTATTAAAGAAATTTTCTGGATTTTTTATGGGCAAATATTTCTAATTGGTGTTCTTATTAATGCCGAACAGAATGAAAAACATCCTACAACTTCAACAAAAAATTGGGTCTAAAGAGTCAAAGTACCTCATTCTGGATTATGCCACGTGGTACAAAAAGTCAAGCCATAACTGTGCCGCTTTGACAGAACTTTTGTTATTTTTTACCGTGATTGCCCATGTTTGACTCTACCGGATTATCATTTATTTGGAAATATCCAATGTCTGCTAAAAATGATAGACTCTATCAAGGTTAGTGTGTTCAAAAATGCATTGTCGATTTTATTTGATTCTCACCCAGCGGGCTAATGGAGGAATGATGGCTGCAAGCTACATAAACATTAACAATATGTCATACACCATGATAGTGCATAGTACTAATCTCTAAACATTCTCGTTCTTCAGTTATTCACTTTTGAAAAAATGGACAGTTACTTTCCTTCCAACCTAATATGATAAAACCCTTTGGACTTTTACAGAACCCACGCAAAAATTCAAAAAACTTTGTAACGGATTACGGTAGATATGGTAGCTCTGAAATTTTTAAAAAACGATAAATTGGGGGGGGGGGCAAGATGGAAACCTCTAGCGGAGAGTTAGCTTTCCTTTTTTTTTCTTTTTTTTCATAGCTGCCATGATACTGTTTCCGGGTTAGGTAACCAATCTGACATATTGTGGCATTAGGATTGGTCAATTTGGGCTTAAAAATTGAAAAAAATGGCTCCAATAAAAAACTTCGAAACTTGACCGAAATGCCGAAATGAAACTTTTGAGAATGCCCTAGAATTGAAAAAAATGGCGTGAGTTTGCATCTTCCACATTTTAAAGAGAGAGAGAGAAGCTGACAGTGAGAGAAAGAACAATATGAATGGGACGAAATTAGATAGGATTTCTGGTAAGTCAGTTGGTAACACTACGACAAATAGTGTTTTCTCGCGAAAAACGAGCGATGCAACAAGATACCAAAAGAAAGAAGGCAATGGAAAAGACTGGAATTACTGGTGGGCAACTCACACACAATGGACGAAGACACCATATGGTCATTGAAAGAAAGGAAAGTATTGATTGAGAGACTCAAAATGAGAGAGATACGGTGGGCAAGAGGTACGGTTTTGCACACAAAGAGGCATGACGTCATTCATGCACACAGATTGAAAGATTTGTAATATGTGGGACTGAAAACATCGACAGTCCCCGATTTCCGTCAAGTACTACCCTAATTAAACTGTTCTAAAAAACTAATTACGTATTTTTGAAGGACTTCAAAAGTTTTTCAATTCAAAACAAAAAATTTGATTTTTAGAAAATTTATCCGAAGTTTAATTCAAAAACTCACATTTTTCACATTATATGATGCATTGAAATCGATTCTGCAGAGACACTCAAGGATTTGAAGTGATGAAAACAATGGAACATAGGATTTCAGTCTGATTCCACACCATCCAACTGCACGCGTTTTGCCTGTTTCCATTTTTCGCAGAAAACACCTTTGGGAACTAACATATTCCGAGAAAACCTGAAAAATATTACCATTTTGGCATAGTTGCAGAAACGGGACGACCCATAACTTGTTACACTCCACTGGCTGAAGGTTAGAATGAAAAAAGGTGGATCTCAGTGAGCGTGGCGCTAATCAGATTTGTTTAAATAAACTCAGATAATGACAATAGTGCAATGCAGCCGGGCCGAGAATTTTTTCAAAAGTATCTTCGAATCACGTCATTTTTAGAGCTCTACCCTGTTTTTAGAGCTCTACCCGAGATTTATCAATTTTCTAATTGTCAAAGAAATTTGAGTCGAAAGCAAGTTAAGGCCCGCCCTGTTTGCAGCTGAATTGTAATTTGGAATTTTTTTGAAGCAAAAACTCACATTTACATAGTCTACATTTAATTCGAGGAAATCGAAGCAAGACCAGTTTGGAGCAATTTGAAATGATAGAAATAATGGTCACCGACTCTGAAAAACTATTGATAAATATGTTACCCTGTTTTGAGCACTTACTGGGAATCGACACGTAAATATTACACAATTTCTCCAACCAGTCTGATTGGCAAATTGCAGAATATCTGCTGATCCAACTTGAGAGTCTATCGAGCCAGAATTCAAAATTGTGGCAATCAAAGTCCTCGAATCCATTTCTTTTGCAAGTTTCTTCATATAATTCAGCAATTGATTTATTGTCAATGACATCCAAAAGAATACGAAGTTAGTAATCAAATAGTTTCGAAAATAGACGTTATATAAACCTGAAAAACGTTGAACTTATCAATCAAATGGAATAATTTGAATTCCGAAAACATACCTAACAGCGCAGTAATCGCAGGAAACTTTATGAATAGTTCAGCCGTAGTCTTTTATTCAACGCCAATAATTGATATTCAACCATTTTCTTTTCAAGACAAATTTCGCTGACTGTGTGGCAGTATTCCAAATAGTCGTTTAAATCTGGAATGCTGTATCATCCAATAGAGCGCTGGTCACAGGCATCAAGGTGAAAGTCGGAGAAATCAAGCGCCTCCTTAATTTCCAAATGTAATAGTTGTTGTCTTATTACATAAACAGTACAACGTTTGAAACTGGCATTTTCCGAGAGAACCTAAAAAAAATGGTTTCGTGACTTATTCAGATCGTTTAAAATAAACTATTTTGGTGTCTGTATTCGATTTTGATGTTTTTCATGACTTTTCTTGGAAGATTTGCTATTATGAATCATTTATTCTTAAACTCACGTTTCTTATAGCTGATATGTTTTCATTTTGATCAAAACTTTCTGGCACATTCTGTCCAATTTCTTTGAAGACAGCAATTCTATCGGCAATACTCATTGAATCGAAATTTCAAGATTCTTGCACAGTTTATCGGGTTGTTTCTGTAAAGTTGTAGATTGAAACAGAGTTATGGCAACGATACCTTTAATTTTTGTTGATATCTTTGTATTTTTCAAGAACTCGGCGCTTTTCAGGCAGACTTTCCAATTTTTCCCTGATAGAGCCTATATTACTTTGATCTTGTCCACGAGCTAATTTTCGTCAGATGTGTATTGATGTCATTTATCAATATTTTCATTGAAGAAAGCAGATGGGTGATAAATTGCAATTTGAAGATTACCCTGAAAATAAGAATTTTGTATTACTTCAATGATTGTTTACTAACCGCTTGAATGATTGTTTTGAATTGTTTTCAAATTAATCGTGCTGGCTTTGCGTACTCAATTGAGTGATGTAGAGGCGCATTTGAAAACTTGTGGTGAAGCTGAAAAATTACAATTCACATATGAATCTAGAATTAATATGTTCTGGCTACTCCAAAAAGTACTGATTGACTACAGGAATTATCTTAGAACTGAAAATGAAAAAATCATGACAAACACATTTGTTTTCGGCGTGGTGCATGTGCGCGTCAAATCGGGTATTACCTCGGATCATTCGTCGAATGTGATGTTTTGTTTTACCTCATCGTGTTTTTTTCCAATTATTTACAGTTTTAAAGCTTGAATTTATAATTTTTCACATTTTCTGTATTTTTTTTACGTGATCACAATGTATTTGTAAAAACAGTTGCCAAACTAAGGAAAAAAAATCGTTTTTTGTAGTTTTTATCATTTTCGAGGCGTTGCCAACAAACTTTCAGTCTTGTTTTGTTCTAATCTTTAGAAAAACGCAACTTAACAGAAAAAAGATGAATCTCAAAAAAACGATCCGTCAAAATAATAATAATACCCACCTTGAATCTCTCGTCTTGCTTCAATTATCTATAAAATTTCTTCATGTTCCTATTTTGTGATATACAACTGTTATTTTTGCAGCTATCCATGATCACGCCTTCAGTTCACAAGTTTGATGAGAAGAATCTTTCTCCTGGAAAAATGAACAAATTGGTTTTACTGCCATACGACAAAAAATTTGTGAGTTAAGTTTTATTTGGAAAAATTATAAAACGACGATTTTTTGAAATTGAGAGATGGATGAATACAGAGTCGCTACAAAAAAATAAACTGTAAAACTGAATTAAACCTAGCTATAAACCACTCAAAAACGAATTTAAAACGTTAAAAATTATTTTTAATCCAAAATTATAATGTTATATTTTCATCAGAACTTTCTTGAAATGAGCGATCAAGGGAATCTATCAAAATTTAATGTTCGAATTTCAATACACAGAGAATATATTTTCTCTGATTAGTATTAAAAGAATACCGACCACGTGTATGTGAGGCCCCTGCCTTTAGGACAACGCGCATTATTATATGCCTCAGAGTGCACACATTGAACTCTCGATCGATACGTCACGAAGGGGCAGCGTGCTCTCTTCTCACGTGGATTGACGACATCTGTTGTGCTCAGGTCTATTGCGCCTCGATAGACTTTTCCGAGCGGCCCTGTCTACGTCAGAGCATAGAGTGCATTGTATTCAAAGAGAGCCCCGAGAAAAAGTGGATGGGGTCACTCGGAAAAGTGTATCTATATCCAACAGACTCCGTTAATCCACGAAAAAAACGAGTTAGTAGCCCCTTCGGGATGTACAGTATTGATCTTGGAGTCGGTGTGTGCGCAGTATGAAAACCTTCTCTTTCCTTCTGTGTTTTTTTTGTGATTTTTTATAAAAGAAAAATTACATTTCAGATAGAGTCATCAAATGGAAAATGTTATGAAACTACACAAAGAACGAATTTGACAACAACATTCTAGGAATAATAGATGATATGGTGTAATAAAATTAAATGACAGTCGACGCAGGAGCGAAACGAATGTTGACTAGGAAATTTGTCCAGCATGGCCGAAAATTAACAGAAAATGAGGAGATATTTTGAAAAATTCTCAGATTAGGAAGAAAGGGACAGTAACACCGTTACCGACGCTGCCCATGAAAATCGGTGTGAGAACATGAATTCTCAAAATAATTGAAGATATTAGTGTTTTGAAAGTTGGATTTATGTGTTCTCATCGTGTTTCCAACAGAAAATAAAAAGATTTTTTGAAAAGTTCTCAGATTGGGAAGAAAGGGACAGTAACACCGTTACCGACGCTGCCCATGAAAATCGGTGTGAGAACATGAATTCTCAAAATAATTGAAAATATTAGTGTTTTGAAAGTTGGATTTATGTGTTCTCATCGTGTTTCCAACAGAAAATGAAAAGATTTTTTGAAAAATTCTCAGATTTTGAAGAAAGGGACAGTAACACCGGGACCGACGCTGCCCATGAAAATCGGTGTGAGAACATGAATTCTCAAAATAATTGAAAATATTAGTGTTTTGAAAGTTGGATTTATGTGTTCTCATCGTGTTTCCAACAGAAAATGAAAAGATTTTTTGAAAAATTCTCAGATTGGGAAGAAAGGGACAGTAACACCGTTACCGACGCTGCCCATGAAAATCGGTGTGAGAACATGAATTCTCAAAATAATTGAAGATATTAGTGTTTTAAAAGTTGGATTTATGTGTTCTCATCGTGTTTTCAACAGAAAATAAAAAGATTTGGTGAAAAATTCTCAGATTGGGAAGAAATGGACAGTAACACCGTTACCGACGCTGCCCATGAAAATCGGTGTGAGAACATGAATTCTCAAAATAATTGATGATATTAGTGTTTTAAAAGTTGGATTTATGTGTTCTTATCATGTTTTCAACAGAAAATGAAAAGATTTGGTGAAAAATTCTCAGATTGGGAAGAAAGGGACAGTGACACCGGGACCGACGCTGCTCATGAAAATCGGTGTGAGAACATGAATTCTCAAAAAATTAATACTATTAGTGTTTTAGGAGTTGAAAAAGTTTCATTTCTATAGTTCAACTACTTTATCTAACATTTGATGGAAGCCCATTCCCGGTATGTTATTCACATTGTTTTGAAATCATCTGGTTGGGGGAGTTGTAGGCAATTCTTGGTTGCTGTCGTCGTCGTTATCTTGGTTCGGATTTGGTGTCTGTTGCTGCCTTCTCTTCTCGGCGAATTTTCAATCAAAAAGGTTTCCGATGAATCATTCTTTCTAATCTTTGATTCGATATGTAAATTTTAATTTTTATGTTGTTTATTTTATGATTTGCTCCTCCTACATTTCCCGATTTCCCGATCGTTAATATTTTCACTTTTTCCCTTTTTCTCTCCTTTCTCTCTCTCTTGCTCTGTCTCTTTCTTTCCCGAGTTTCCCACACTTTCTCTAATGTCGTTTTTTCTACCGTATTCTCGCTCAGCAAAGCAAAACTATAAAAACCCCTCTCAAAGCTGATTCTGGTGTGTTCTTCTCCCCCATTGTTTCCATCATGTCTACTCCAATTTCTACTCCAATTTCTACCCCGCCTCACGATTCTTTAATGGAATTAGCTATGTCCTCCGAAGATTGTATTGACGATATTACGGCAGCTTGGAATGAAGAATTCGACGAAAATGGAAAATTTGCTTGGTTGTACGGTGAGAAATGTTCAGATCTCTGAATTCAGATTTTTGAACTTCAGAGACTGATAAAGTTGAAGGAGAACAAAACGGGTCGATGAAACTGAGTGTCCCGCAACCACCAGTTTTGGCTACTGAGCAACCACAAGACGGAGCAGCTCTCACTAACCAAGTTTTTCAAAACAGAGTGCGAGTTCAAGTTAATCCGGGATTTGTTTGTCGTCCAATAAACTTCTCCGGAAATGCGGAGACAGCTGGGCAGTTATCTTCTTACTCTGCCGTCGCCACAAGCCAAATTCAGTCTGTCGAAAGGTAAATTCAACAAGTACCTCAATATTATCTATTCACGTTTTTCAGCCAAGGCTACGTCCACTCTAACAACTCCGTAATGAAAATTAAAAGTGTGGAACAGCAACAATTGACTCCGTTAACTTTTGAGGGAGCGATCAGAGTTTTCAATGAATGGAAACTGAATAATCGAGAGAAATTGAGCTTGGAAGTAGACGGAAAAATTAGTTTGTATTTTTTTCAGATGTTTAAAATACTGAAAAAATGTTCAGATTTCGACGTCCTTCTTTTCAAAGAAAATGGAACAAGACAAGTGCCTCAAAAAGTGTGGAAAATTCCGTGTGCTTCCTACTTTCATCTATTCTTCAAAAATACCAAGAAAGACAGTAAGATTAAGAAGACAGAGCTAAAATGATGAAGTATTTTCAGTAGAAAACTGGAATAACGACATGAAGTACCAATTCGAATGGATTTGTGCGTATGTAAAGATCAAGAACTGGCAGGAGGAGTTGCAGAAGATGGGATTGATCGAACTAAAAACTGCAGAGACGTGTTGAATGCTGACTCATTTACTTGCATACGGTACCCCAACCATTCTTTTTCTTTTGTCACAATACCTTGGTTCTTCTACTTCTCTAACAGTAACAACGTTCTTTTCCAATCTTATCGTAATGTCCCAGTAAAATTAATGTCTCCATTTTTGTTTTTCTACTGGCTTTTTCAATCCCAATAAATATTTACCGTATCTTTTTTCAACTCTATGCATTCTAATAAAATTTTTCACACATTCACCTTTTTTCCCATTAGGAAAAGACACACAGAGAAAAGGGGGTGAAGAGAGAGACATGTAAGCGAGTGAGCGAAAAGAAAGAGAGAAAGGTTAGAGAAACATTATAATTATGATTGCATTTATACGGCGACGGCCGTGACAAACAGTAAACCATGCTAATCATATATCCAAAAAACGAGAACACGTTCTATGTTTTTTCAGCTGTTTTCAAAAAAAATTCCACAAAAAAATTTTAATTTGAAAAAAATTTTTTCATACTAAAATTATAATAGATTTACTTTTAAATTCTATTGAAAAAAAAAAATTTTTTTCACCGAGATTCTAATGTTTCTCGAAGTTGTCAGGTTATTGTTACCGTTCGCCAGCTATTTTCCTGATAAAACCGGATAGTGACCCCAATGGCGGAGTAGCAAACGCGCTCTACCGCACACACTAGTTTTCCGTGTTTTGAACCGACATTGTCGGGTTTTTGCTTGTTTTTGATGGTTTTGCAGGGTTTTTCCATATTTCTAGAAGAGAAAAACAGACTGAGTTATGTGAGTCATTTCTCAATCAAAAATAGGTGGAACAGTACTTAAAACAAGACGAAAATCGAAAGTGTCGACCTTTTTGAAAAAAAAATTATTTTGTCATTTTCTCTCAAGATCTTGTGGTTATTTGTAGTGATATTTTGAAAAAGAAATTAAAAATGAACACTGTAACATTTAAAAAATATTTCATAACAAAAATAAATATTTTTCCCAAAAAAATCCGATAATTTTTAAGAAAATGGTAGATATCGTGCAGAACAGCAGTTTTTTAGTTAAGAAAATTGTGTTTTCAATTTCAGCAGATTTAAAGCCAATAACTCAGTTTACAAAATTTTCAGAAATCCGAAAACGGTGTTACAAAAAGCCGAATAAATGATTTTTCTACCGGAAAACGACCAGTTTTCCCTATAATTATAAGAAAACCTCTCTTTTTGTGTTTCACTCTTTATATGTGCACATTCTGCTTCTATTTCTTTAACTCATTACAACCAAAAAAGCAACCGTTCTTATAATAGAACCACACAGAGGGGCAAATGTCTCGAAAACCCCCTTGTATTTAGGCTACCGTAACCTTCACCAAAAAAATGTCCAATAAAAAATGTGCAGACTTTCCCGCTGAGAAATTTCTGAGTAACTTCTTTCCCAATCAAGCCGACTTTCCTACACTTCTTCACGTACTCTTCTCCATTTTTTGTGACCCAGAATTCCGGATAATTGGGATCTGATGGATGGCAGGTGGAAGGGGCGTGACCGGACAATCATTTTGCGTTTTTCCTCCAGTCATTGTGCCGAGCATCTAGAATTAAAGGATTAGAGAGGGTTCGAAGTCAGAGAATATTTTTTGGAAGTCCAATTGAAAAAATACAAGAAAACGTGAGGAATAGTCAATATTTTTATTATAGAACAGTACATAGCAAAAGATAACGAGAGATAGAGAGCGCAGAGAAAATAAAAAAGTATTGTTCCATCGCTACGAGAAGTTTCCTGGACTTGTCTAAGGAATCCAAACGACGTTCCGAAATCATCATTTTGTCTAGCTACCGTCATCAAAGTTGCCAGAATGATGTTTTTCGTTCTTCGTCTTCTGATGGGCCTCATCCCGTAGACCGTTCTCTCTCAAAATGCCATGACTGCTCCCATTGATCGATCGAAAGCGCCAACGGTCATTGGTGGGTGAATGTCATGACCAAGGTGTTGATTCGAAAGTCGACTGAAAATATTTAGATTACGATTGTTTGTCTTGATTGAGACTTTACCAATTGAGAATTCAGAAAAATCAACATAAACATATGATTTTTTTGAACCAGTCGAATAATCAAAGCAGGAATAAGAATAATTTTAAGAAAAATCAGTAAAGAAGGGCGGTCGCCATTCAGGAGGTCGACCTAGGAGACTGTCTCACCACAACATGAGGATATTTGGATGTTGATGGTGTGAATCCAAGTAGAGCAGCGCGCTTTGCAAACCGCAACAGAGTCGTATTGGGTTCAAGCAAAGAGTTTCATCTTCAGAAAACGGTGCGGATCATTTTCGGCGTGTCTTTCAGGTCGGACGGACACTCCATCACTCTCATACTATCTCGTTCCCTCGTTGGCTCCCTCTCTCTTCAGCACTCTACGTATCTACTAGACATAGTACTATCTCGTACCTCCATTCTATTTTATCACTTTTCTGCAAACCCTCTTGTCATCATAGAGAGGGTGAGATCGAGATAGTACTATAGGGGGCGGAGACCTAAAGAATAAGTTATTAAATAGATTGGGGGACGAGATAGTACTATCTCTAGTAGAGGCGTAGAGTGCTGAAGAGAGCTAGAGAGGGAACGAGATACATAGTATGAGAGTGTGGGGTGTCCGTCTGACCTGTCCAACTCACCGAAACTGACCCTTACAGTAGTCTATTTCCACATTCGACCACAATCGAAATAAGTTGTTCAAGTTCTATTTTAAATGCCAATTTTCGCACGAAATTACATTTTTTCGGCCTACGCCCTGGAAGAATCAAACCATTAGGTACTATTTTTTCAAATTGTATGAAAAATACTGTTAGGATAAAAAATCGATGTACTTGAATTATTTTATGAATTTTTGCTATTTTTTAAATTTGAATCTATTTCAAATATAAACTGGAGAACCGTCTTGAGGTAGTATGATTACGGTAGTGTAACGAGTTGTTCGAGTAAATTCTGAAATATTGTTCAAACAACAGAAAACTCAGTTCCGAGATGAACAAACTTTCTGATTGATCTTTTAAAGTGAAATGAAAAGCAATTTTTTAGTTCTTGCAGTTACTGATGTTCGAGAAAAAAGTAATTCGAGCACTATGACGCTTATTTTCTGAGTGTCAACTTCGAGTTAATTATATATGTATTTATTCGTCATAAAGAAGAATAAAGTTGTGAAAATACTTACCCGTCACAAGGTTAGCTTTTGTACAAAGACACGCGGGAAAAGTAGGGTGAAGTAATGAACTGGGAATGGCAAGTGTAAAAAACCGGTAAAAAAAGAAGGGAGAAAAAGAGAAAAAATAAATGAAAATTTGACAACGGATGAATCAATAAAGGATATAAACTGGGAAAGGGAAAGGTAAGTAGAGGTGAAAAGCCATTTTACACAGACGATGCCACTCTCGTTGAACTGTCTCTCGGTGGAGCTCTATTCGACATCGGAATTCGCACCCGATCCATCGTTACTGTTACTGTTTGATCGATGAATTTGGTTTCCTCGTTCGGAATTTCCAACATCAATTGAATCAGTAATTGAAGTGTATTCTTCACTACCATTCCTTCTCAGACTTAGCTCAGATCCATGAAGTTTAATGATACTCGGTTGAATTTCCATTGTGATATGTTCAGCCGAAGGGGACTTGAATTGACCAAATTCAGGCGCACTGTTTTGATCCAAGAGCATACGAAAATGTTCTTGAATCTCATTTCGTTTATTGCTCGAGTTTTCTTCATTCTGTTTCTTCCTTAAAAGATCATCCATGCAATCTTCTTCGAAATAATGCAGCTTTTCAATTTGATCATAGTCCAGAAACAGTTCTGAAATTATTTTAATTTCCTATAGACAAGAAATTCAACTTGTACATACTCAGTGATGAATCAAACATGGATCTTATCGATTTTCTTTCTTCTTTGGATTTTCCCCTGTTTTTTATTGCAACTCGAATGAATTTTACCAAATAGTAGATGTATTGCAAAATAGTGAATGGCGGTGGAATGAATGGTGTTGCTGCATACTCCATTACCTACAATTTCCTAGATAAGAATAAAAATCTTGTTTTTCTCAATCGAACCTGACGATATCTTTGAAACAAGTAAATCTGTTGTGACTTTTCTATGGTTGTATTGTAGACATTGCTAAAAATAACAATACATTAAAAATTTAGTGAAGAGAATTCTCACTTGAACAAGGCATTGAGCATACTGATAATTAAGATATTAGCAACCAACATAAACGCAGGTTGCAAAATTGGTGGAATCCAAAAGCCAGTGACGCAACCTGTTCCAGTTGTTCCATTTCCCAGGATCACTGGCCCACCATTTTCCAAATGATTTTCCCATGCTGGAAATTAAATAGTAATTCAAATATGGAATGAACGGAATTCCCACAAAGCTCTTTTATTCAAATGAAAAATTTAACGAACCTTCATCTCCGCAAGTATCAATTTCGTCAGCGTAGACTTCACCATACAACATAAAATATGGTTTCAAGAAAATGTTTCGAACCAGAATCCAATGCCATTCTTCATCTGGATAAGTAATACTCTGTCGGGGCAAACCGTAAGAAAAAAGTGCGACAGCGAGCATGATGACAAGACATGACATATTTTGAATCATTTTTCCTGTCATTGTCACATAAGGTCCGATTTTTGGATGGACACTCAGATAATCCAATATTTTGACTGTCCAAAAAACAGATGCACAAGCTAAAATGACTCTTCCCACTTTCGGATCTCTATAATTTAGTTTAAAAACTCTGAAAACAAACAGTAAACTCACCCAAATGTTCGATAGAAAAACCCAACAATATAGACGAAACAAGCAAGTATAGTGATACAGTTCCAAAAACTGCTCAGATAAAGTCGAACTTTCTGTAGACAAGATTGGACATCAGATATTAAAATCTATAAAAACACAAATGAGATCATTCGATTTTCAGTTTAACCTCACTCTTCTGAACTGTTCCATTGTGTAAACACCAACATAAGCTATCAGAAAATACTCCAGCATTGTCGGATTTTGAGGCGTTTTCACAAGAAGAGTGTACGTGGATAAAAATATGAAAAGAGCATATGACAGTGTCCATGACCAGAAAGTTGTGATTGGAGCCGAGTAAAACTCATAGAACCGTTTGCTTGCTTTGATTTCTTTCTGTAAGTGAATGGCATAATTAATGGATTCGATTCAATCAAACACTTACAAAAGCTGTTTTCATTCGACTTGGTCGGTTTGTTGAATTGCCATTTTTTGATGGAGTAGCTGAAAATTGTTTATGAAAGAACATCAGGTGGAAGAAACCAAAAAAAAAAAAAAAAATCTTACAAACTGGTGCACACGCAGAAAATCGGTTACTCATATTGGCTCTATTCTTGTTAGTCCCATGGCAACTAAACCAATTGCGAGGAGACAGAGGAGATGATCCGGTTTTCTCTGGAACTGACCCGTATGTAGTAAATTATACTCTACTTTTATTTTAAAAAATACCAGATTCTGCAGTCGGGCTGCCATTCGTGTTCAGTTGCAGTGAATCGTCTTCTTCATCCTCTTCAGAACTCGACGTATCAATAGCTGTTGAATTTGACCTTCGAGTGGAAATGTGTGAGGAACAAAGATTCATCAAATTTTTTTCTTCGGGAGCGGTGACTGGTTCATTCGAGAGCTCTTCACGTTCTTTGAGTTCCAGCAAAAGAATACTCGGGAAGAAAAGGAGGCCAGCAATAACTTTTAAGTTGGAGTGAGTTCTAATTCGAAGTCCACCATGCCAAACATCGGCCAGAAGAATCTGGCAACATCGATGAGCCAGAAAAGGTTCGTTGTTGACCATGACAGCCAGCGAAAGGCACGTTCGATTGCTCCAATTGGATAGTTCATGAGTGAGAAGATGAAGTGTTTGTGTATCATCGGCATGGTAACAATAGTCCAGAAGTTCAACTGATAGGGTCCGGAACTTTCTATAAACCGAATCAATGTTAGAGAGTGAAAGTTTCTATCTGCTCAATTTTCAAAAGCCACTGCTTCAACTCTGGGGTTATCTACTTTTAAAAAACTCAACCAAAACGTTAAAAAACACTAGTTTTTAATAAATAACTCACTCTGCACATTCTTTCAATTCATCATAATATCCCACTGCTAGATGATCTTCAGCGGTTTCTGTCGCTAAATTTTCATACAATCGACATGCAACTAGTGATTTTGCCATCGCCTCTTGACCATGCTGCCACATGCACATCGCCATGTCTTTTTTTCGTGTTAAAACTGCCCAAATCATCAGTTCGTTGTATGGATAGCGAAAATCTGGTTCAACATGCATACCGTCAAATGCAAACAAACGTTCTTCTTCTAATTCTGATGCACAGTCGTGAGATTCATTGAGATTGAGAGATCGTGAAGAATGTGTAGGCTAGAAAACAAACTTTTTTTTCAATTTTTTTCACCAGTGTTTTCAAAATATGTTTTAATAGAAGATCCTTAAACTTATGAAACGCTTTTCGCCTTATCATATGATTACTGAGTTGTTTTGTTCCACTCAGAGCTGCTTGATTGACAGTACCCAAATCCGGATCTCGATTGTTAACTGCAGTTGGAACAACACTGTCCGTCGTCTTTTTCTTTGCTTCCTTCATGTTTTTCCATCGTTCGTACCTTTCTCCAAATTCAGAGGAAGAATAGAAGCTTTTGTACCCGTTTCCCATCAATTTTTCGATAGCCACGCCAATATCCGGAAGTCTTCAAAACAAAACATATAGATCGGAATTAAATAATTTTTACCTGAAACAATGTCCAGGCTTGACACGAACAATATCTGCCATTATATAATACAAAGTGTTTTGTGGTCCCTTATTAGTATTATATAATTTTTCGAGTTTAGATATTGTTAGAAATTTTGTCATATCAACTCCTTGTTCGAGAAGAACATGAACAAAATCGACTCGATCATGAAGCAATGCTTTCATCATGGCTTTGTGCAAAATTGTTGGGTGCCATTCCTGGAAAAAATTAAATATTTTTGGTGGTTTGATTAGTATCTCACATATTCCAGAGCAAAAATATCGGATCGTGCGATGTCAACCCGATTCCATACAAGGGCAAGAGCCAATTGATCGGGTGGTGAACAATTTTTTCCTTTGAAAAGAGCCGTCAAAATTGCATGATCCACGTCTTGCTCTCTGTTCTCGCCTAATCGGAAGACGGTCAATAGATTTTTGTTCTGTGCACATGCTGTCAGCTCACGGAGAACTTGATGTGCCCTTGCTCCACTGCACGCAAACGTTTTCTTGATAAGTTCGAAAAGCTTTGAACAAATTCCATCCGATAGAAAACCATTTTGCGTGATATTCTGATGAGCAAATGCAAGCAAATCTGCAGCTCTTCCACTTCCATCACAAACTACGACAGGAATACTTTGAATGTCAGTCATATAATCGTGAACAGTATGAATCGTGCGAAGGCCTCCTTCAAGAACAATAGAAACAACAGGAACATTTCGAGATCCGCCAACTGTTTTTTGTTTCTGTGAAATGAACATCTCGAGTCTTTTTCGTAGGATCAGATCGGCACCGTTTCTTAAATATCATCATTATTAATAAATTTCTCACAGTTCTTACCTTCCAACTGTTCCATCATCAACCAATAAAAAGTGAGAATGTCGATTATTCAAAGTGCCGCTTCCATTTGATGGGCTCGAGTAATATGTAACTGTCCTTCCTTCTCCAATCAAATCTTGTCTTTTCTTCAACATCCCCCACGAAGCGATTCCGATACAAATAATTTTATTCCTCACCGCCGATTGGGCACCGTTTAGTGCATCTGCCACGAGTTTGGCCACCCCCGTATTACAACCACTTGTTATGATCCATGCTCCAGTTGTAGATACAGCCTTCCAGATACCTTTGCAGAAAGCACGTACCAGCTTCGGTTGCAATCTGAGTTGATTGTATTATCAGAAATCTTACTGGAGGAAGAACTCACTCAAAATCGTCAGTTCCTCCGTGTACGGTGATGATAAGGCGAGGAGGAGAAATCTGCCAGACGTCTTCTATCAAAGACATGATCAAAGCTGGTTCTGTATCTGCACTTAATCTTATATATTGAGCTCTGAACGGGTGTGGTGCGCCTGTAAATTACTGAATTTTAAAAAGTTCTTGAGTTAAAGCTGAACGCTTGTTTCTTACAGTGGAATTCCAATCGGCCAAAGGCGTTGGTTGGGAATCGAACGCTATCTTTTTCGAAATTCCATTCCTCAATTCTTTGTCCCGGAAATTCTAATGGGAACTCTGGAATATCTCTGTGTGCTTCTTGATGTCTTCCACATGAGCATTTTTTCGAATCAAATATTGATGACACAAATCGCGAACATTCGAGCCGAGAGAAGGTTTCCTTCATCCATTTGATTTTTTCCAAAGCCTGAAGAAATAAGTACCTATACAGGAAAAACAATTTCTGGATAGTACCCTTTTCGATCCTCCCATTGTTAATTGGGTACAACATAACAATACATTTATTACTGGAACAACGTTCAGCGTTTTGTCTCCATTTGATTGATCAGGAGAAATTCTGGAAGGTCCTGGTTGCTCATCATTCTCTGAATTCGTCATTTGAGGATGTGCTTGAGTTGCCGAAAAAACACCATCTTCATCAATTCCTCTTCCTCTTGATTCAGTTGACGTGACTGTTAGAGGATCTCGAACTTCGGTATCCGCATGTGAAGGTTGAATGTTTTCGAGCTGAAAATTAATTTTCGTAAGTAAAAATTGTAGGACTAAGTCACGGTCAGACTAACGGAAATTATCTGCGGGGAGATTAGGTGAATGCTGTATCCCCACGCGTTTTTTCTCCAATACACCAAACATTAAAAGATGAAAGAATGTGAGGTGATGATCGTGGTAATTTATCAATAGTAAAGATCTATTTAAATGAGCCTCCTCTCATCATTTTCCAGAGTCTGTTCTCACTCAATCTCAGTTGGTACTGGTCAATTCTAAAAATTTCTGTGCTTTAGAAATGTTTCAATCCCGCATAACAGAGTACGAGGTCTTGAAATCCAAACTGGATTTCGAGAATTCTGATAAAATTAAAATGAATAAGAAACTGAGGAATTATTGGTGTTCAAAGACTGATAATATCTGAATGAGTGTTTTGAGAAGTTATCTCTATTTTCTTACGTAATTTTCAAATATTCAAGTGGTGTTTTTACAAGAAACTCATGAAAGCAAATGCTAGGAAATCTGAGTTTTCAAATATTTCGAAAATATCACTTCTATACACTAAAGGAGCACTTCTGTGTGTGTGTCGCGTGTTCCGCCTAATAACTTTCCTCCCCCAAACAGTTTTCTTTCAAAGTTAGGGAATGGTCATGGGTCCCCGAGCATTTTTGTTTTTTATGGTTTGGGGGTCAGATTACTGTAGGATTACGGTAGAGACAGTAACCGAAAAATTCAAAAACGTCCCGTGTGAGACAGAACGAGTCCACTTTTCTATGGGAGCGGCCTTTGGACTTTTACAGTACCCATGCAAAATTTTTTGTCACGGATTACGGTAGATACAGTAGTTCGAAAATTTTGAGAAAATGATGAATTCTGGGACGGGAAAGAGAGGTCTGGCGGAGGCGTAGAGGGCATTGAAATCTTACTGTTCTGGGCAGTCCACAGGTATACTGTAGGATTACGGCATGTCAATCCGAGCTTCAAAATTCAGAAAAATCGCTTCAATCAAAACCTTTGAAATTTGAATTCCAGCCAAAATGAGAGGGAGAGGGAGAGGGAGAGGGAGAGAGAGAAAGAGAGAGAGAGAGAGAGAGAGAGAGAGAGAGAGAGAGAGAGAGAGAGAGAAAGAGAGATCACCCATGTATTCGCCAAAACGCGACGGAGGCGCGCAAACGTTTCCTGTTTTTTCCAATCGGGGTAAACTGAATTGGATCATATTTTTGGCTTAGCTTTCAAAATTTTCATAGCAGACTTTGAGTTTTTTTCTATTCTCTACAAGAAGTGATAGCCGAAAAACGGAAAGGTGATTTTTAAGTGGCCCCTACTTTAATTAAGGAGTAGGTCACCGACATCACGGATTGGGATTAAATTAATTATATAAGGGAAAAGTTTTATTGAAAAGTTAAAATAGAGCGTGTTTACTGATTGCAATACTGAAATTTGCGACCAGAATACAATTCGATTGATAATGGCTTAAAGTAGCGGAGGGTGTTGGGAAGATATTTAACTGTTATCATTAAATTTGGAGAACCGGTGAGGAGTACAAAATCATTCAAAAACAACACAACATATTTTTGTCCAACACCAAAAGTAACTCGGGAGAACAAAATATCGAAAACTTATGATTTTGACAGAGAAAATTCTATTGGGCGGTCCGTTTGGAAACAAGAAACATTGATAGACACCAATTTTAAATAATTAAACATTTCAGAAAATAAGGGAAAAGATGAAGAACGTTTTCAAACTTTTGTCGGAAGTGTTGCAAACACGTATCTACTCAACCTAATACATATATTATAACTGTAACTCCGTTTCCATCGAGTAAAAAGTGAAAAAAAGTTTCAAACTAACCGATGAGCCACTCGAAAGTGATACCTCGACCGGTCCTTGAGACTCCATTGCATCTTCGGCTTCTCGTCTCATCGTTGTTGTCGAGCTTTCTAGAACTTCCTGAAATTTTCTAAATGAAAAAAGTACGATTTTACTGTCTGAAAAAAAACAAAATTCACCATTTCAATTTCAGTAGAATCCATTAATCTTTGAGAAGCCATTATAATGTTTTGCTATTCTGGTGAAGAAAGTAAGGAAGTCCTGAAAAAATAATTCATAGAAATTAACTGGAGGGATGAAAAACGTTTCACGACAAAAATATGACCTTTTAATCAGAGCAAAGAAAGGAAAACATAAACACAGATTTTTTCAGTTGATTATTGTCCTGTTTTTTCACTCCCTTTCGTAATACTTTCTCTCACACTCCACAAATGAAATGTATGTTTTTTCTACTTTCACACCAATGCAAATGAGATATCAAGGTCAAAAGTTTAGGGGTTTTTTGAGAATATATCCCTTCAAATGTTTTTTTTACGGATCTCCAAGTTTTCAAAAATATAGGTAGTAACATAAAATACAGAGGAAATGTTGAGACGGTTTCAAAATCCATAAATTCGAAACAAAAAGAGAATAAAAATGAGGAAAAAAGAGGGAGAAATAGAGAAACCGTGGGATGAAATGTCTGTCTGCGGAATGAGCGGGGAACGATGAGAGAGACGCAGGAACAAAAGAGTTTGCATTGTCGATTGATCATCGAAACGCTACTGAATCATCTCCTCTCTGGGATGAGTGTATTGGTTCATGTTTGAATTTCTTCACGTATTCACTACCATTTTTTTTCATAAAAGGGCGCTTGCGCTGCGACAAGTCTGACTTAGCACATTTGAGTACATATACTTTGAGTGTAGTTGCAATTACAAAAAATTCATCTTTGAAAATAAAAACCGGAAAAATTAAAGGAATAAACTACTATATTTATTGCATATGTTGTAAACTGGAGGAATTTTAAAGTTGCCCACAGTTGGAGATAACGCAATCGTTTTGCGGCTCTCCGGATTTCGAACCATTTTCCTCGATTTGCTTGACAACTTCGAGTCCTTCGTTAACTTTTCCGAAGACGACGTGCTTTCCGTCAAGCCAACTGGTTTTAACAGTGGTTATGAAGAATTGGGATCCATTTTTGTTTTTTCCGAAGTTCGCCTGGAAACTTATGTTTTTTAAGTAGCTAAGGGTCATAAAATTAATCTCACAGGTTCAATAAGAATCTCTAGATTTTAAAGCTAGAAGAACTCACCATGGAAAGGACTCCTGCTCCGGTATGCTTCTCCGTATAGTTCTCATCTGGGAACATCTCTCCGTAAATGGATTCTCCTCCACATCCATTACCGTGGGTGAAGTCTCCTCCCTGGATCATGAAATTCGGAATGATACGGTGGAACTTGGATCCCTTGAAGTGCAGTTTCTTTCCGCTTTTGTCGACTCCTTTCTCTCCAGTGCAAAGAGCACGGAAGTTCTCGGCGGTTTTTGGCGTGATGTCGGAATAGAGCTAAATATTAGAATTTTGGAAAATAAAAAAAATGCTTTTAATGAGTGAATGGGAATTTCTGACAAAAAATAAGTGAACATCAAAATTTACCTCCATGACGATGCGCCCGACTAGTTTTCCACGGATGGTAATATCGAAGAAGACGTTGGGGCGATCCATTATAATCAGGGAGATTACTGAAATGATTGAATTTACAGAAAGGAAAAAAACTCCTTGTACAAGGAAACACAAGAAATTCACAATAAAATTTAGGCATTTTTTCACTAGAGACTATTTTTTTTTAGATTTTTTGGTTTTTCAGCCATGAACAATCACAAAAAAAACAGAATTCATTGCGAAACACGTAAAAATTGAGGAAAATTTTGAATTTCGTCATGCTTCGTGTTTTTTGTTGAGGGGGAAACTGATGATTTATATCCGAAATGTCTCAACATTTTTTTCTGAATTTATATTCAGAAAGAAGCTTCAAAAAACATAGAAAAATGAGAAAATTAAGCAAAATAGGCCGAAAGCGATTTGCAAGGAACACAAGGGGGGGGGGGCACAGATCAGGTAGCACGCTCCAGCGAAATATAAATGGCGCGGTGTTTGAATTCAGATTTTCATTTCCCTTTCTGATTTTCATAGATATTTGTTATTTGAAGGCACTGTGATTTTTTCTTACCAAATTTACAGGGTGGCTAATAATTAGTGTTACCTGCTTTTAGCGCCATAACTTTTTTAGAAATCATTCAAATGGCACAAGATTCGGCCAAAAGTTTATTGAAACTATTCGAAAAAAGAATTTTAAAAAACTTTTTGATTATTGCGTTTTGGGTTTTGGTGACAGCTCGAAGTATCATCGGTAAATGTTCGCTTCGGCACGTAGGTATTTTTATCGATGCCAGCGCCTGGTATGATCAGAGATGACTGGATAAAGTTGAATTTATAACAATTCAGAAGGGGACCGCATGGGTCAAAAACCCTACAAAGGAATAATAAAATGAATTCAAATCCACGAAACCGGAAAGCCGTTTTGAAGGTGATGTATGTTGGAGAAATTAAATTTTTATCTGCCTAAAGTGAATTTGTGTGCTAGGATGGAACGGAATAAGTTGGGTAAGCCTAATAACTATTTTAATACAGTGCGCGTCATTAACTTAGGACACCCCTCTTTTTTGCCAGTCTGACTCGAACCGAAAAAGTTATGAAAAATCTGTTGACGCAGTTCGATTCAGAATCAAAAATAACCCTTGGAGGCAAAATTTCATCCTGATCGGACATTCCTACCGCCGGTGACGCAGCGAAACCGAAAAAACAGCCGCGTCATTAACTTAGGACACCCCCAAGATTTTTGACCGTTTTTCTGAAAAATGTTGGGTTTTCACTGTGCTTTCTGCTCAAATCATTGTTTTATGTATTTTTGTTGCAAAAACACCGTTTTCACAGAATTATCGAACTATTTTTCATTACATTTTTTTGTCCAAACCACGAAATTCATCATTTTTGAGAAAACTCACTTAACTCACCAAAAACACGAGAAATCTATTAAAACTTTTGAAGAATTTGGAAGATTGTTGAAGATTTTGATCATATCTAAAAGATTTCAAAGTATTCGTGAACTGTCGGTTGAAAATAATTGAGAATTCCACAAGAATTCCAACTTATTATTTTGACGGGCTTCATTCTCATTCATTTTTAAAGTTTTTCGTACGGAATCAGTACTGTAGGTGTTGGGAACTTGCTGGATCATGTTAAAGAGACTATGATCATAATCTGAAAACAGTTTTGGGTGCAGTAGCATCTTCCGAACAAGCGATAAAGCAAATCAAAAGATTTGGTTTCAATCAGTGTGCTTCACCGGTTAAAATTAACCGGTTAAACGGCTTTCGGATAAGTGGTTATTATCCGGTTATTAACCGACGGTTAACCGGTTAATTTTAACTTTTAACCGGTTAACCGGTTAAAATATTTTAACCGGTTAACCATCGGTTAATAAACCGGTTAAAATATGTTAACCGGTTAACCGTCGGTTAAAGCTGCGGTTAATTAACCGGTTAATTGACCGGTTAAATTAACCGGTTAAATTAACCGGTTAATTAACCGGTTAAAATTAACCGACGGTTAACTGGTAAAGAACATCATATAAAATCATATTCCAGGTCGCAAAAGTGATATAGTGAATTAATACAGTGAAATTAAAACATTTTTATTTCGGGATAAAGTAAAGAAAGCTTCGTGATAATTAACAGTCAACTTAAATTCAAGAAAATCAATAAAAATAATTATTAATTATGACTCTAGGTATCAGTAATTGAAGATGAAGGTTCTGAAAGTGGCGACACAGTCTCATTTGAATATCGCTTGTTCATTTCGGCGTCGTCCACATCGGATTCCTCTGGCTCTTCATCTGATGTTTCTTCGTCAGAATCAGCGAAAAACTCATCATCGTCTGTTCCATTTTCTTCTCCCTCGCTCCTAGAATATAGATTTGAAGATGAGAAATTATAGAAATAATCCTACTCCAATCTAGTCAGCTCTTTGATGGTGAGCAACTCATTTAGTGTTTCCAATTTGGCACGGTTTCTTTTGGTCTGTCGTAGAATATCAGTACATCTACTGTAATAAGTTATGAGATAATGACTGAGAAATCGCAATACCTGAAAAGTCTTTCAGATGCAGAAGACGACGCGGGAGATCCCAAGAGTTCCATAGCGATTAGAGATAGCTTAGGAAAATTTTGCTCGTTTCCTCTCCAAAAATCTAGAGGATTCTCGAAATTTGGGCGGTTTGTGTCAAGAAGAGCCTTGTATCGGAGAAGTTCTGACTAAAATTCTCATTGATTTATAATCATGGAAAGTAATTACCTGAATTTTATCTGATTTTGATTCAGAACTGACAACAGAACTATTCATGAATTCTTCAATATCTTCTTCATTTGGCGAAGTATACGGAGTGGATTTTCCACTGAGAGGCTCATCTTTTAAGTATTTCTCGAGATCCAACTCCACCAGTGTCCAGCTTTTCGGAGTAATCCATTTTGAATGTATGCAAAGCGGTGGTCGACTGCCATTGTGCAAAGTAGTCGGGGATTTTCTAGTGCTTCATTCAATCTTTTAACTACTAAATCCCCAAGTATTTTTGAAAATTTGGATGAACTTTTGCTCACGGCACTTTGCACGAATCGAAGCGCCGGAATCGTCTCAGACGCATAGGAATTATCTCTTTCCAGCTGAAATATAACATCATACTTCAACAAGTAGACTTTCTTTCATACCCGTAAGGTTGCAGTATGAATTGGTTTCAGAATATCACGTATCTCTTCAATCTTCTTTAGTTCTTCTTTTTTACTAAGAAACGTTGAAGCTGAGACAGATTCACTGCACTTTCGTACTAAAAAAAAGTAAGTTTGGAACTAAAATCCAATTATTCCTTACGTGTTCAATATATTGCTGGAGCATAATGTGCAGGCCGGCCCACCTTGTGGCAGGAAGTGGCAGTGGAAGATAAGAAGTGACACCTCGCGAAAGAGACATTGCTTTCAGATTCGCCTTGTCCGCCTTTGTCCTTGCCAAATGTGAAGCAAAATTTTGAACTCTTCGTTCGATATTTTTCACTTCTCGATTACCGGCAAAGTCACTGATAATGAGATTTAGAAGATGACACGAGCAGTGAACTCTGTAACAGCTTTATGCAATAATTGAGATGACAATTATAAGTACCTGTCTAAATTGTGTGAGTTAGCAAGTAAAACCAACGGGCTCGCTCCGTCAGAAGTCATAGCTGAACAGTCCGTAAATTGAATGTTGAATTTTTCCATCATTTCACAAAGAGCTTCTCCAATAGAAACGGCATATCCTCCCTTGGTTCCTTGAATTCCACAAAACTGAAAATAATTAATGTTTTTCACTAAAAAATGCCGGCTCACAATAGTTTTTCTGTTGAAATTCGGATCGACGAAGCTGACATGTAAGGAATAAAATTGAAAGTCTCTTCGCAAATCTGAATATCCATCCGTGATAATCGTAACATTTGTAACATTTTTAAGTTGATTTTTAACTTTGTTCAGATGCTCATTGTTGAGATCTCCCATAATGCGACGGATTTTCGACGCGCTCGGAGTTCGGAATGGCTCCGGACATTTTTGAACATATTCAACAAAACGTCTGAAATCTCTGTTTTCTGAGAAGCGGAAAGGAACTAATCCACAAGCAAGCGCTCTGAAACTTTTTGTCAAAGACTGTTTTTTTATTATCCCACCTTCCAAGAGATTTTTCCGCTTTTTCTCTCAAAATCGATGGAGACCAGTTGATTTTTGAAGCTGCCTATAATTATTTTGATTGTTGACATTCTCATCAAAGAAAACTACCTGTTTTTGAATTTTTTGGTAGCTTTCGGGATGTATGTATTTCACATGGTACATTAACGAGCTGGTGCCATCGGAGCAAGATATAGTTTTATTACATTTTGTGCAAGAAACCGAAGAGACACTTGAGTCATCAGGTTTTTGAAAAAACCTCCAAACCAAGGATTTTCGCTCTTCGGTTTTCTTCGTTTTTTTCGCCGGTGGCGACATTTTGCTGAAAATAAGAAAACTTATTGAAATTTCGGAAAAATAAGAAGAAAACTAATTAATTTGGTGAAAATCCTTCAAAATCGGGAGAAAATACGAAGAAAACTATTCAATTTAGTGAAAATCCTTCAAAATCGGAGGAAAATACGAAGAAAACTAATTAATTTCGTGAAAATCCTTCAAAACGGGAGAAAATACGAAGAAAACTATTCAATTTAGTGAAAATCCTTCAAAATCGGAGGAAAATACGAAGAAAACTATATAATTTTGTAAAAATCGGCAAAAATCTTGAGAAAAACAAAAACAACGAAACTCCAATATTACGCTCGCGCCGCGTTGTTTAGCGAAATTTTAACCGGTTAATTAACCGACGGTTAACCGGTTAATTTTAGCTTTTAACCGGTTAAAATTAACCGGTTCATTTTAACCGGTTAATTTTAACCGGTTAAAATTTGTTTGTCCGGATAATTAACCGGTTAAAGCCGGTTAATTTTAACCGGTTAATGACCGGTTAATTAACCGAAAACCGATTTAACCGGTTAATTCTAACCGGTGAAGCACACTGGTTTCAATGACCTTATGAGAGTTTTTGCCATTCTGTACAACTTGAAAATTAAATATATTCCTGTCTTTTATAGTTAGTCAGAACATTTTTCACATCAATTAAAACCGAATCTTATCAAGAAAAGGTAGGTTTGCTCAAATTAAATGAAAATTATTGTTGCTCTCATATATGTAAACTAGTGAAACTTTTGATTTGCTCTCGAGGCAGAGCGAAGAATCCTGATGCACCCAAAATGATTTTCATACACTGCTTACAACTCAAGTAACATGATCCAGCAAGTTCCCAACACCTACAGTACTGATTCCGTACGAAAAACTTTAAAAATGAATGAGAATGAAGCCCGTCAAAATAATAAGTTGGAATTCTTGTGGAATTCTCAATTATTTTCAACCGACAGTTCACGAATACTTTGAAATCTTTTAGATATGATCAAAATCTTCAACAATCTTCCAAATTCTTCAAAAGTTTTAATAGATTTCTCGTGTTTTTGGTGAGTTAAGTGAGTTTTCTCAAAAATGATGAATTTCGTGGTTTGGACAAAAAAATGTAATGAAAATTAGTTCGATAATTCTGTGAAAACGGTGTTTTTAAAACAAAAAAACATTAAACAATGATTCGAGCAGAAAGCACAGTGAAAACCCAACATTTTTCAGAAAAACGGTCAAAAATCTTGGGGGTGTCCTAAGTTAATGACGCGGCTGTTTTTTCGGTTTCGCTGCGTCACCGGCGGTAGGAATGTCCGATCAGGATGAAATTTTGCCTCCAAGGGTTATTTTTGATTCTGAATCGAACTGCGTCAACAGATTTTTCATAACTTTTTCGGTTCGAGTCAGACTGGCAAAAAAGAGGGGTGTCCTAAGTTAATGACGCGCACTGTAGTTTTTTTGGGTGTACAGCCACACTTTTATTTGGAAACGATCCGCTCCTGATCCTTTTTGACACAATGGTTCACAAAAACAAGCAAAATCCTATAATTTGCAAAAACATCATCTCTGGAGCGGGATGAGAACTTTTGTTCCTACTTTTTTCATTCTAACAGAAAATAGAACATCTCTCGGTACTACAGTGCGCGTCATAATTATACGACCACCCCCTTTTTTGACGTTTTCGAGAAAACAAAAAGTTTTCGAAGAAAACTGGGAATGCCGTTGAATTCAGAAGCCAGAAAAACCCCCGTGTGCAAATTTTCAGGAAAAACTGTCGAAAATTTTGGTCATTTTTTAAAAAAATCACTTTTTCAACCGCGTCATAATTATACGACCACCCCCCAAAACAGCGATTTTTAGGCCAAATTGGCTAAAACTAGCTATGAAAAGAGGTCAGAAATCAAATTTTAATCCGATATTTTATTAGTTTTCGTCCCTCAAACATCAAATAATGAGCTATTTTCATACCAAAAAGCTTTTCAGTAGCCCAAAGCTTAATTATCACTTTATCAACAATACTTCTTCTTTGAACTGATATCGAAGCTTCAGATATTCAGCTATTCTTTACTAGATGTCTTTTTGAGTTATTTGATCAACAATTGAACACAATACAAGCTTTTAAATTGACCTGGAGAAGTCAAAATTAAATTTTTCGGCTCTCAAAATCCGGTCTTGATCAGAAATTGAGCCTATCATTTCTACGCAACCCAATTTCACGCTGGAACGTGCTCACACAGAGCTGGAACTGCAAGAAACTCTTGGTACAATGTCTATGTACAGAACCAATCAATGTTTCTTTGATTCTGAGTATCTGGAAGAACTCCTCGTGAAGGGAAGTACCCCGAAATCCCTGATGTATGTTTGAATGAGGCACCTAAAAACTTTACTGGACTAAACGAGCATTCTGATGTATAGTAAAGCGGCAGGAAAGAATGATATTCATCCGAGTTCACAAATAACTGGTTTCGGAACGTTCTTTCACCAATTTATCTGATATCTTATGATTTAGAAGGTTGCAGCTCGTTACACCGCTGAAATGTATGTATGTATATGTACAAAAACAAGTTTTTTCTCCAAAAATCAAGTGTTTAGTTAACCATTATTATCACTGCTTAGAAAGGTTTTTAGAAATGGTATTTTGGCGTATTAAATAAATTGGAAAAGAACAAGAGCAGGTAGTGAGTAGTATATATTAAACTGAATAAAAGATAAAAAGAGAGAACGACTACATTATTTCTAAAATGATGAAATAGAACATTGTATTTGGAAGTAGAAACTTCGCAATGATAAAAGTTTGTTTCTCGAAGAAAAAAGAGCTCACTTAATAAAACGGTGATTTTCAAGAAGTCGAAGGAGTTCAAAAACGAATCGAAGAAATTGAGCAACATGCTATTGAGCTGTATAAAAAGAGGAGCAAGTCGATTCGAGCAATCACCTTCGTTAATTATCGAAAACGAACTCATATAAAAGAACAAGTACCCAATGGAAAATTGAAAATTGAAGAGAATACTCAAGACGATCCATTCACGCGCAAAAAGGTGGAATGCGTATCGTAGGTTCAGAATCGGAATTTGTCTTATCAATATTTCTTTTTCTTCCAGTAACCGAAGTATCAACAGAAAAACCGTCCGCAGCCGGCAAACTAACACAACTCTCACCGTTTTGTGTTGTAAGACCAGAATACAAAACAAACATGTCTAGTCTACACGAATTTGATTTGCATATTGACTTTGATAAACTAATTAATTTTCACACTGTCTCTTCTCCCTAACGGATAATTAAAATGTTAACGAAATGATTTGTATGTATTTTTCAAAAAAAAATATGAAATCAGAGCTATCGATTTGATTTTGTTCTGTGGAATGAACTCTCACTCCTTGAGCATTGACAAGCAACTGGCAGCTGAAAAATGTGAATGAATGAGAAATATTAGAGAAAGGATTTTTACCTGAATTTGTTCAACATTCTAATGTTCACCGTTTTTATCTCCTGTAGTTCGAAACTTTCAACGAAAGTGTAGGGACACCGTTTTCTTATTAGCTGATTCTCCAGAAGGTACTATTGTTTCAATTATGATAATTTCACGGGAACACGAGACAAGAATGGAATACAGAAACTAAACGGGGGAAAAATGGGCGTGGCTTGATGCCGTATGTCTGCGGCAATCTGGGTAGAATCGAACTAGGACACCTTCACCTTTATCTGTAAAAGTATCGAAGATGCATCTCATTACTTGTGAATTGCATTGAACTGTATCAAATATCTATGAGAAACAGCTGCTACTCAATTCATATAATTTTCGTTGTGCAAAACACAACAGAACAGAACACAAACCACCTCCGTCGACAGTCTCAATCGAATCTGTAAAAGTATTGACTAGAATGAAGTTTTTTTGTAGGCTGATCATTTTTGAACACCGATGTCTGTTGAAATTTATACATTCGCTGCTCAATAACGAAAACTCTTTTGAGGTTCCAAATTTTGGATTTTAGAAAATCTTGGACTAGCCTGGCCGCCATCACTCGCTACGCTCGTTCCGGCGGCCAGGCCAGACGCGTTCCGCGTGTTGAGCTTTTGTATTCAAATCACTTTAATGATGAACTAAATATTTTCTAAAATACAGCTGAACTCGAAGCATTTAGTGTGTAGTATGATTTGTCATCATTTCCCAAGAGAACCTTTTGGAGAGAGACAGACGACCACTTTGCTCCTGGGAAAATATATGCTCCTGGGAAAGTAGAAATTAATGCTGAAAAAGCACTTAAATGACCGTAAAAAACTCCATTGTCAAAATTTTCGAAATCTGAATAGATGGGCATCATGCGGCCACCATTTCCTATCTTTTGGTCCAAAAATTATAAAAATCGGTCAAGTGGGAGCCGAGCAACAGGTGTGGACAGACGGACACACAGACACACAAAAAATGTCGACCTCATACTTTCGTAGTTTAAGAAAGGGGGCAGATTTTGAAGTATGAGATCGTGCTTTTTGAAAACTTATGAATTCCTTAAAATCCAAAATTCTGTTTGAATACCAAATTTCTTGACCAGAGCCATAAAATCAATAAATCTACACGTTCCAATTGTTCTTTGCCTTGAACAACCTAGTCTGCTCCACCCGTTGTCTTTTTTTTTGGAAGGTGACACTGTATTCAGCTCTATTAACTCTGTTTATGGAACATGATTTACAATGGGTGAAAATGGCCGCACCCCCTTACTCTATCCAATATGTTCTCTCCCTCTCATTTTCTCATTTTTATTTATTTGCTTGCAACGAGTGCTATTTCTGTTTTTTGTTAATATCGATCTTTTTGATTTCCAGAGAAAAATGCAATCGACTGTCTTTTACGAGGTCGACGAGCTGACTGGAGAAGAGCAACAGGTCGTTTTTGTGGATCAGCATGGTGTCGAGATCCAGTACCCGGAAGGAGAAGATTTTATCGAAGATGGGCAATATCAGGTATTAGAGGTAAGATTAGGAGGATAAGCTTTTCGAGCGACACAGCAACGGCACTGAATCTGAAATGTTTTGGAGGCATAATAGTGATCTGACCACGCTCTTAAAATACATTTTCAGGTCGTCGAATACGTACAGGAAGCTCCTCCACAATGGAAGCCCCGCTTACCACCCAAAGATAATAAACTGAAGCCTCCACCAAACGAATACATGTTGTTCAATGCAAAAAATCAAGAGCTGATTGTTGACCAGAATCCTAATTTGACTAATAATGGGATCCAGAAAAAACTCGGTATTTGTCGAAAGAATTTGTCATCAGAAGAGAAAGAACCGTACTTGGAAGAGGCACAAAAAATAAAAGATGAATTTGAGTTGGTAGGTAATTTTCTTAAAGGAATTACATGCAGCAAAGTTGATTCCAGAATCATCCTAAATCGAAAAACACTAGCAGAAGTCTAAAACGAGTGCGTCAGCAGAATCAAATGGGAAAAGCACCTTCACAACTAACAGAAGAATGCATCAAACGACCACCGAATTCGTTTGTGGTCTTTATGTCACAGAAACGAGTAGAGCTCGCGGGGGAAATGAAAGGAATGAAAAGTGGGCAGAAAACAGTTTACATGGGTAATTTGTGGAAGAGTTTGACTAAGAAGGAGAAACTGCCTTATGACGAGATTGCTGCAAAGGCAAGGAAAGATCATAAGCTGGTGAGTATCTGTTGGTTTTCTTAGACTTCATGTTTTTCCTTATTTCCAGAATTATCCAGAATACAAGTATTCATCGATCAAAAAACCAAGTCGGAATCCACATTTGTCTCTCCAATCTTCTTCAACGTATCCCTTATCACTTTTTCTCACAAATTCTGATACATTGGATCAAGCTCCAGATTATGATGATCTGAATCATATCACCCCAACGGTTCGAGTGGCATTTGATTTTCCGTGGAAACAGGCTTTTCAAAGTATCGGAATCAATTCAATTCCATCTAATTATTAACAAATTTATTTCAACTTTTTCTCATTTTAATTTTATGTTTGACTTTTATAAATTTCGCGGATATTTGCAAACACTCTTAATTGGAACTTTATATATCAAAAAACATGCAGACGATTAGAGAAAAAATACAGTTAATGCATTTTTTCTTTTACCAAATAATATATCAAGAAATATTTTTATCATTACTATTAGGAACAACTTGAAATTCACGTTGGTGTAAAAAAACAGAAAACATTTCTCAAACAAAAACTAATAATTGATACAGAAACAATTATTATCAAGCTCAGTTGTTTAAGTTCAATTAAATAGGGGTTTGTCTGCTTTTTTCTCCCACACAATCATGTGGAATTATCTTTCTTGATCGGGCTCTTGTTCTTGAATTATTGTAGCAATTATTCCATTCTTTCGCTATATGTCGAATCCTCCATTCATCTCATAGCATGAACTACTGTCAAGTCATCATTTGAACTGCCATTTTTTCATAACCTTTTTGTGATAATATTGCAGTTCTTACTATTGTTTTCATCACGCACCTTGGATATATTCTCTTCACATCAACTTCTCGTTTGGTAACTGATGTTCCAGAGAACAAAACATCCGAATCGATCACTTCAAATCAAATGATTAAATCATGGATTATGTAGTATCTTATTTAAAAATTTATAATTTTCTTAAAATCCAAATATTTGTTTGAATACCACATTTCTTGCCCAGAGCTACAAAATCAATAAATCTACATGTTCCAATTGTTCTCCGTCTTGAATAACCTAGTCTTATCCACCCTTTCTCTGTTTTGTGACACTGTATTCAGCTCTGAAAGGTGACACTGTATTCAGCTCTAAAAGGTGACACTGTATTCAGCTCTAAAAGGTGACACTGTATTCAGCTCTAATAACTCAGTTTTTGGAACATGATTTACAATGGGTGAAAATGGCCGCACCCCCTCATTCGATCCAATATGTTCTTTTTCTTTCATTTTCTCATTTTCATTTGTTCGCTCGCAACGAGTGCTATTTCTGTTTTTTGTCCATTTTCTTTCTTTTTTCTTCGCGGCGAGCGGTCGTCTCTTGTCAGCTTTAACTGAACTTTCCAAAAACATTGTCAACGCCATTTCATCTCGATTTTCGGAAGTTCTTGGGTTTTTGACATGGTGACCGTATCGATATAGTTATGATTTTCTGCACTTCGAAAATTTTCAATTTATTTTTTTTCTCTGCAAACGTAATTCAAATACTTGTCTTCGACCCCCGAAGTTTGCACATTTTTTCATTTCGGCTTGTTTTTGAGATATGCGAAATATAGAGGCGTATTAATATGAGGAGCACCGTATTGAATGCGTAACCCCTTTTTTGTACAGAACGGAGGGTTTCCACTAAAACCATTTATCCATTTCTCTCAACACACCATGTCCTCTCGCTTCTCTCCGTCGCTTGCACTCCCCAGAAAAAAAACTGCGAAAAGAAATATCGGCAAACGGCTTTTGGAGGCAAGTTCTCTTCTTCTTACCAGTACAGGCCAGTGTGAGTTTCCTATGGATGCATTTCCCCAATCATCTCAAGACACTACACTCTTTCGCACCTCCGTTCCTTGCAATATATTATTCTCTCTCTTTCCCTTTCTCGTCCCTTTTCTCTTTTTCTTCTCGTACTCACAATTTATTGTTTATTTTAGAATTCGCTTTTGTTTTCTTGTGTTTCCTATTATTTTTTCAAAGCTCTTCCTCAAGTTTTGATGAGGTTTTTTTGCTTTCACTATTTTCTAAGCCACCCTTTTTTTTACTTAGATTCTGCTTGCGGAAAGGAGTGCGCTTGGTGTAGTGGCAGAGGGCGCGGCACGCAGTTTGCAGTATTTCAATTTCCGCCACCGTCTGATTGTTTTTTTATTTTGAGTGAGTAGTTTTTCAGAAATGCGCGAATTCCAACTCTCATTTAATTTTAACTTGGAATAATTAGCATAGATGAAAACATTAGCTAATGTGAAAACTTAAAATTTTAGTATTAGGAAAGAAGAATTATTGCATAGAAAACTTGTCTCATTCCTTCTTACATGAACCGTTTTTAAAATATTTGGTTGATATCTCTACCGTAATCCTACAGTAGTCTGACCTCTAAGCTATATAAAAAACATAAATGCAACAGATCATACCCTCTCGCTCCCATCTCCATCTTTTGCGCTCACGGCAACTTTTTCGCTCTTTTTTCTTTCTCTCACTCACTCATACCTCGTCTTTCTCTTTTTTATTTCATCGGTTCACCTTTTTTGAATACAACATAATGTGGCGCCCTTTGCCTCTGCACCACAAACGGACTGACAAGGCCGCCGCGAGGTTTTTTTTGTTCCTGGCCCTACCGTCTTCAATGAAAACATCTGCCCAATTTTGTTGATACATTGTTTCCTCTCGCGCTGATCGCAGTTTTTTCTTTCTTCTTATATTTCTCTTTCTGTTTTTTTTTCTGTATCTCCCTCTCTTTTTGTTCTCCTCCCTTTTTATGTCTTTTTATTACATTTGTTCTTCCCCATTTTTCATACTCCTCTTCTCGTCATTTTGCGCCATTAAAGTACCGAATCCGTTCTCAAAAATGATCGGTTCAATCTTCTAGCCTAAAAAATCTGAATAAAACGTTCGATTAAAAAATGAAACGACTCAGAACTTTTTTGTTTTCTCGGTGGTCTTGCTACCTTTTTAGTGAAGTTGAATAGACTATCCCACTTTTTTCCGTTTCAAGCCTTTTTTTATTTCTTGCTCATCTTTCTTTATTGTTAGTGACGTGCTAGGATTCTAATTCTCTTTTGCACCAATAATCAATTTTCCAGCTAAAATGTCAAACACCGTCACTCACTATTCTGGATTTTTCCTTGGACATTTCCCAAGATTGAAATATGAACACCCTTCAATTAAAGTTGCCGTGTTCAAAGCCAATACTGAATTCAGACGTATAATGGAATTGTCCCCTTATATCAAACCCAATAAGGTTTATGGGTCAATGATCCATTTTTCCTCAAAGTGAGTAGCAATAATAGAATATTAATTCTGAAATTTATAAACGATGATTTATTTTTAGAGACATCGAATTGGAAGATAAATCTCATATCGAAATCGAGGAGGGATACTCAGACGAAATCTACACTCAAGAAGAGGACAAATTGCCTGAAATCTCAGTAAATTGAATCAGTATTAAAACAAACAATAATCTATTATTACAGTATCAAATGAAGAATGTGGATGTCAGATCTGCCGATCTTCCCAAGCTTCATTCTTACAAGCACTCGCATTTGGGCATGATGATAGACAAACAATCATTAATGCAGCCGGGGCGATACACTTTTGTGAAATTCGTTGTAAAGGATGAAGGTGACACATTTCATTTGGAAATCGTGGATGGAAAACGAATCGAAAATCATCAAAATTTGGATGTTGCTGCCATTACAGAGAAATTCAGCAATATTCACAAACCCATCAAAGTAGAACATGCGTATTATAAGAAAGTGAGTTATTTAGAAATAAAACTACAGTAGCGTTCAAAAGTATATAGAAAAATTGTTTTTTCAGTTGATTTTAGCGGTTTTAGGTAATTTTCAGGGGCCCGATTCTTGGATCTTGGGTTTCCGATCGCTTTGAAAATCATTGGAGATTTGGAACAAACTTTAATGAAATACTTTTTATTCACACAATTTTCATAAATACCTCATTTTCTTAAACAAGTTCTAAGAGACACCTGAAATTCTCCCGATTTCAGTACTAAAATGGCTAAAAATTGGGCTGTCTTTCAGAAATCGTCCAACTTAAAGAGAACGAGGTAATTTTTGAAAATTGTGTGAATATAAAGTGATGTATTAATGATGTTCTAAGTCCCCAAAAATTTTCAAAGCGATCGGAAACCCAAGATCCTAGAATCAGACCTCTGAAAATGGCCTAAAACCGCTAAAATCAACTGAAAAAACAATTTTTCTATATACTTTTGAACGCTACTGTATATGCTATATTTCAGTCGGAAAATGAGTCATGGGCTACGATTGGCCATCTGAAACTTGTTGGATACCAGAATGATGATATAAATGGTCTTCGTCCTATGTTCCGAATCGTCGACAAGAAGCAATCAGATTTGTTGAAAAAAATTTCGAATAGTAAGAACCATTAGGTCTAAATTTTACGTCTGTAATCTTTAAGATAAAGCAGTTGTGATGAGGAAGCAGCGTCTAGTTAATGGCAACTATGTGGATGATTGTAGTAAAACTCCCCAGTGTGCAACGTTGTCTCTGTGTGATAATAAGAAAGTGAGTTTTAACTCTCACGTTTCACAACATCAATTTCTTTCCTTTTCCAGATTGTCATTGCAAAATTGGATCAAATTTTTCGGCACAAATTTGAATTCACTTTTGCAATGGAAGAAATTTTTAGATTTGAACCTAGTTTAGTGAGAGCAACCCTTGACAACCATCACACAGTTCATTTACAAAATGTTATCGAGAATCTCGAGATGGACCCAGAAAACTTGATGGAGATGAGTGATGGCTGCACTCAAAAATACGAATTGAATAACATCCAATATCAAGCGATTCGAATGGCTTTAAATGAAGAAAGAAAATTGGTTTTTATCCAAGGAGGTCCGGGAACCGGGAAAACATACGTTTTAACATTGATCTTAGCAAAACTCGTTTCCATGAACAAGCAAGCTGTTGTTTTTCTTCCAACCAAAAGAGCCATGAGAAACATTCAGGAAATGACTCGCCAAACACTTGAAAATAAGAAGATACCGACGAATAGACGGAGTAAGTTGAAAGATCAGTTCGAAATCATAAAGCACTAATTGTGAACATTAAGCTTTAATGGATGCTGAAACATTCGCCGATGCTATAAACTTTACAAAAGCTGGAGATGAAGCGAAGGCGCAACAGGTATGTACTCACTAACCATTGTACAAAAATCACTCCCAAGTTTTTAAGCAAAAATGGCGAAAAATGGTAGAAGATGGAAAAATGAGTCCAGAAGAAGCTACCAAAAACATGGAAGATATCATTCGCACGACTAAAACCGAAGTGGAACAAGTGAGTTTCTGATTTTTTTCAATCTTACTTCGAATTCTGTGCTCTCTATAGGTTTAACTTATACTTAAATGCCCTTTCTTTCAGTTTTCTTAGTTTTTCTGATTAGAAACATAAATGAATCTTACGGAAATAAAGAAATAAAAAACGCATTTTACTTCAAATTTAAAGAAATTCTAAAAAATGAAAAATAGTCTTGCAACCTCTGTTTGTCTTGTCCCTCTAATAATCTTGCTCTAGGAAATAAGGTTCGAACAGTAGTCATGCATGAAAGTCTAATAACGGTAATTCTCCATTTACAGTCAATTATGGAAGATGTCAGGATTGTTTTCGCCACATTTTCTTCTGGTTTCGTTCCAAAAGTTCTAAGTTTCTCTACTTTCGATCCGTGTATGTGTGTTATCGGTAAGAAATTGCTACCTACTACATTTAATCACTCAACCACTTTAGACGAAGCATCTCAAGTGGTAGCAAACCAGACGTTTCCTGAAGATTTGAAAATGAAGAAAATGGTAGTGGTTGGTGATCCAAATCAATTGCCGCCATTGCCACCACATGCAGAGTAAGTTAGGAAAAGCTTAATTAATTTCCTTTTTCAAATCAGTCAAATATTTGTGTTCAATTTCAGAGCAAAAGAAAAATGTTTGAATGCATCAATACTTGATCAAATAATGAGGAAAAGAGATCGCTTCAGCTGTGTCACGTTGGGAGAACAATATCGTTGTCATCGTGACATTATTCGATGGTCTAATAGTTGCTTTTACCAAAACAAACTGGTCAATAGAACAAGAGACGCCAACACAATTCGGTGAGTTTAATGTGTAGTTAACCGCCCTAGAAAATGTTTTAAAAGACACTCATTGAATCTTAAAATAGAAAGACATAATTTAAGGAGCATACTAATTTTTTAAAATCATATGTGTCCGCGTATCTGCTGAATTGTGGAAAGTTGGGTTGGTTTTCTGAAGTACTGGTTTCCATTCAACCCCAAGAGCTTTCTGAGCAATAAATTATGGTTTTCAGCTGCGCATTAAAACCTTCTCCTCAGCGAAAGTTTGATAAACTTTACGACCCGTTTGTCTTCATCGACACATCTCTACAAAAAGACGTTGAGAAGAGAACCGGAACTTTCGAGCAAATACAATACAACACGATTGGATTTGCCGAGGAGAAAAACTACACATATATAAACATTGGTTTGTTTTATTCATATTTGAAAAATGACTGTTATCTTTCAGCCGAAGCGGACATTGCAATCGAGCACTATAAGAACCTCAGGAAGATGAGAATTGACCCAGCATCTATTGCTATACTTACTCCGTATACAGGACAAATTGATCTTTTGCAAACTAAAATTGAAGAACTCAAAGATTTCAAAGACTGTCACTTGACTAAAATTGGAACAGTGGATAGTGCGCAAGGACAAGGATATGATGTGGTCATATTTTCGATGGTTCGAAGCAATCCGCAAAGTTAGTTTCTTAGAGTCAGAAGCAGCTAAAATGACAAATTTCGACGGTTTTCAGAAAACATGGGATTTGCTAAGGATTTACATCAGTAATACAGGTTGTTCAATTAAATAAGGGTTTTTTGCTTTTTTCTCCCACACAATCATGTGGAATAATCTTTCTTGATCGGATCCTTGATCTTGAATAATTGTAGCAATCATTCCATCCTTTCGCTTTATGTCGAATCCTCCATTTATTTCATAGCATGAACTACTGTCAAATCTGAAATCATCATTTTAACATACATTTTTAATAACCTTTTTGTGATAACTTTTCAGTTCTCACTACTGTTTTTATCACGCACCTTGGATAGATTCTTTTCACATCAACTTCTCGTTTAGTAACTGATGTTCCAGAGAACAAAACATCCGAATCGATCACTTCCATATGGACTTTCATTTCTTTGAATTTCATATCACTTTCCATCCATTTCTTCAAAAATTGGTTCATTTCCACATTTTTCAACTGACTTTCGGTCACATTCAACACCGAACAGTTTACACTCAACAAGTTGTCCAGCGTCAACCAAAAACATTGCCGTAGATTCAACCATTTTCCTTCCATTTTTGAAGCTGTTACTGAACCTTGATTTTTGTCCAAAACAGAGAATATAGTTCTGTTCTCTTTATCCGAGATGTGTTCGATTGCTGTATCTGCCGTATCAGTTCTTCTTCCACATTTTTGAATGAAATCTGGGAATCCTTTCTGACGTTCAAGAATCCATTCCATTAAATTTGCAGGTCCATCAGGATGAAGAACGGATGATACATATACATTGCTGATATCGGTTTTGAACAGGGAACATAAATGTTCGGTGATCAATTTCAATCCTTCAAATTTATCTTGGAATGATAAATTGATTATGTATTCCGAATCTTCATTTAATTCTATGCTTATCGGAACCTTCGAATTTCCCATTTCCATTGAATTATTTGTTGTTATCAACGAAGACGAGACATGGTACTCAACGCATTCCGTTCCCCATTTATCAACGAGTTCCACAAACATTTTCTTGGCCATTTTAACGCTCAATCTAGGTGCTTCTCGTCTGAGACGAAACGATTCGATCCGAGTCCTAATTTTTTGGGAGCAGGTTGACAATATCGTTCTGAGATAGAACATTTTTAATTCAAAATACATGATTTATCATATGAATTCAGCACTTTTTCAGAATGAGTTCACTCTTTGACTTTAACTCAAAGGAATCACAGTTGAACACTTACATATCATAAAGAGGAAGCCTTCTGATAACTTCCGCAAAGGCGACTGCTGGAAGATGAAATAGTGGAAAATGATCCATTTGGAGGTCGAATGAGCTGGAATAGATTAATGCATTTTTTACAAAGTGCTAATTTAAACACTTTTTTTGAAAAATTCCTAGAGTTTTTAAAATTACGTATCATAAGGAAAGACATTTAATGGAGTTAAGCAAAGACGTGAACGCCGGTTCACACATCTAAAAATCAAAGGAGAATGATCGGAAGTTGGATTTGGGGAAAGGGAAGGTTTTGGTTACTATGGCTACACATTCTCTTTATGTAATCTTGTACATTTTTCAGAGAAAGTAACTGTCCAGTTTTTCACAAATGTGTAATTCAACCGGAAAACAAGAATGTTCGGAGACAAACACTCTGCGCTATCATTTTGTATATCGTTAATGCTTGCGTAGAGTGTGGTCGCTATTCTTTCAATAGCCCTCTGGGTGAGAATCTAAAAAACTTTTTAACTACCTTTTCGAATATACCATGTTTGACCCAGTCTATCATTCTTAGAATACCTTGGATATTTTCAAATGTTTGATAATCCGGTAGGCTTGAACAGGCGCTTCAATGGTTAAAAAAGAAGAAAAGTTTTGTCACAGCGGCACAGATCTGGCTTCACGTTTTGTACAACATTAGGCCGTGCAGAATTCGGTACTTCGACACTTCAGGCCCAATTTTTGTTAAAGTTGTTGTGTGTTTTTATACTTTTTGGCATTTATAAAGACACTAAATAAAAAGAGTCCTTATAGAAAAGCCAGAAAATTCCCTCAGCAAGATGTTTTCTGATATGAAATTTGGTTCCGATACGTAATATGCCTGCTTCAATGCGCCAATCCAATAACCCATTCTGTTTTGAGTGAAATACAGTGCCTACTGTGAATGTCCAAATAACTAATTAGTTGGTTCGTTTAAATCCAAAGGTGGACAGAGGAGAAGGTGTACAGAGAAGAAGGTGTACAGAGGAGAAGGTGTACAGAGGAGAAGGTGTACAGAGGAGAAGGTGTACAAAGGAGAAGGTGTACAAAGGAGAAGGTGTACAGAGGAGAAGAGAGACTAGAGAGGAGACTACTGTCTTAGTAATTAGTTTTCAACCCAGTTAGTCAATTTTGTACCATGAAATCCCTACACAAAAATTTTAGTGTATTGAAAAAAACGTTTCAAGAAGCTCAGAAAAAGTTTATAATAAATCTATGTACATGTTTGCAGCCAAGGTTCGATTATGTTCACGGTTTCACAAAATTTACGATTTTAAGTCTCATTGTCAAAACACTGAAACTTATTACCACACAGAGTTCCGCGTAATTGTGAAGAAAAATAAGACCGGATGTTTTAAGGAAAAGCCAAAAACTTGAAAGCAACTTCTCCTAAGCAAGAAGAAACGTTTCATTCTCAATAATTTCTAAGTTTAACTGAAGAATAACAATTAATAAGGACAGTTTATTCTACTATTCTATTAATTTCCACAAAATTTTTCAGAATGATAGAAAACTTGGAAGTCAAGAAAAAACTCATGAAAATAGGTAAAAATTACCTAAAATCAGCTGAAAAAACACATTTTCGACTTAATTTTTAACGGTACTCTAGATATAGAGATGACGATTCATAAAATGTACAGAGAGACGGGTATACAGACGAAAGGGTGTACAGAAAAAGAAGGGTGAACAGAAAAAGGTATAAAGAGAAGAGTGATGTTCACTCACGAATTGAACACAGAATGGTCTATTAGGTGGACCATAGAATACGGTATCGCGTTGCGGTCTGTGATGCGGTCAACGTAACTTACATATCTGCCCTTTTTCCCTGTAAGCCCCTGTCCTTTTCTTCCTAATGACACAGACAGTGTTCCTCATTAATGATTGTGACGTCATGAAAGTCTGTCGGTTTTTTCACTCTCACAGTCGAGGTGGACTGTAATGAACAACAATTGATTCACCTGAGATTGTGGGAAGGAATAAATTGTGTGGGGATCTTTGACATTTTTCCAGAAGGTCTTGTCTCTTTTTTTTTTTCAATGAAACCTCAAAAACCGGCAAATACATGATTTTTTTTTCCTTGAACGATACAAACTTCTGAGTTTCGAAAAAATTAAAATTGATTGAATATCTCTAAACCTTGTAACTTAGACGGTGTTGACAGAAAAATAGCTGGTAACTATTATACATAGTAGCTAGAAAGTGGCAAGCTTATTCTTTTCCTATCCGCCAACGTTGCTATCAATTTTTTTCTTTTGAAATACAACTGAAGAAAGCCAGGAGTAACACGTTTTTTCCCGGTCTCCTCATCACGTTACACACTTGAGTATCAAGATAACCGCAGAAGACGGCCTTCTCATAAATGCAAATCATAGTGTTGTGCACACCCCGCAACGCCAACAGATCCACATTGGATTTTAGAATTTCGGGAATCTGAAACTCCAGGACGCGGATAAGATCGAAAAACGTGCCAAGCCCCCTGTGCGCACAACTCGGACGGTCCATAATTTTTCCGGTTTTGATCTGACATGAAAAATGGAACAACTACAGTTATTTTCAGCCCGAGACGAACAATTTGACACCAAAAAATTGAAATTTTGGAAAAAAAAATTTTTCTCTGTTGGTACTTCGGCTGAGAAAAATGTCTTTCGCTTTCTATTTGGTACAAAAAGTTAAATCTGAACTGTACCGCCATCAACAACATGTTGTACACCATGATAGCGCAAGGTTTTCATCTCGGAAAATTCTCGTACTGTAGTTTTCCATACATTTGTTAAAAAAAGAAGAATCACTTCTTCAACCTAGACAGAGGGGGGAGGTCAAACGACATTCCGGTATTCCACCCTACAAGGTGTATAGCGAATGAGGAGGTGTATTCGGGTCTGGCCTATTCTTTCTTGTGGTCCCTCTCATTTTATCAATTTTCTTTGATCTCCAATGCTAATAAATTTTTTTTCGCCTTTGAAATTTCCAAACATATTGCAGAATGTATTCAAACAAGCTAACAAATGACATGTACGCTCCCTTGCTTTCGGACGACGAGATCGACGTTTTAAACTCTGGAGACGAGGACGATATGATGGGAAGAGGACCGTATCGACATCCAGCAGAAGTTTATATGGCGAATGACGACAATGGAATGTATGAGGATGATCAGTTACAGTATGAATACGTTGATGATGATGTAAGTACATTTTTCCATCTGGCAATTATTTTCTTTTTTTTCAGTATCATCATAATTCGAATGACACTGAAGGATACACAGATGCTCATTTTATCAACACAAATCCCGAGATCCTCGCACAAAAAGCTCGCGATGAAATCTATCTTGTCCATCAGAGTTGTAAGTGTCCTCTTTCTTTTTCCCTCTATTATAATCACCTCTTACAGCGCTAAACGTTGAGCATACATCAAAAGCCGAACGGCTCGCAAAGTTTCCGGAAATGCGGAACTGTCCACCAATGAGAAGACCAAGAAAACAGGTGCCATTAAGGTCGAGACCCGCAGTGGAAGAGGTGCCAAAAACTAGGAAGGTTCTCGATCCGAAGGCGTCGGCGATCAATGCGTTGTTGACGGCGAATCGAATCTATCCGAGTACGGAGGAGGTCAAGAATAAGAACGATTTGGGACCGGTGAGGATTTTGCTTTACGAAAAGTTTGAAAGAACGTATGCCTTTTTTGACACAGAAATTAATAGTTTTTTATGGATCAGATCATAAGATATTTTTCTTTTCAACTCAATAGGAAAAAATTGAGATATTAGTAGCCGGATGGAATAAAATAAGTCAGAAGAAATGAATTTCTTCGAAAAATAAAACTGCCTGGATCAGGTTTTCAAAACAAAATGAATTTAATACATTTTTCAGCTCCTACCAGCAGAGGTCTATCTGAAACAACCGCGCCTCGCCACCGGAATCCATGTCCGTTGTGACTCGACCGCCCTGAATCCATGCGGTGCTTCCTCCTCGAAAATGCTCCATTTCAAGCCAAAGGACACATTCTCAGAGCCAATAATCCAAGATGTCAGTAAGATGACTCGTCTTCCGGACCGATTCTTCCAGAAGCGATACACAATCACTGCAGAGCAGGCCGGATTCGAGTCGGCTTGTCTCGTCTGTGAAGACTGTAGAAGTCTGTTCCGCCAGAAGACTCTGTTGGATAGCCACTTGAAAAAGCACAAAGAGACCGGAAATCTGGATGTCTACAAGTAAGGAAAACTGTGAGGCTAGGTACAGTAACCCTATAAATTTCAGTAGTAATCGAGGAATGATCTGCCCCATTCAACAGTGCAACGTCCGATGTGATTGCATTGCTACAGTAATCCATCATTTGAGACAGACTCACTCCATCAACGATATCATGTTCGAAAGAGTCACGTTCAAGAATATGACCGAGTTCAAGGTATGTCCTTCTATCAGAGGAAGTTCGAAAAATGTCTTTTTCAGTTGTGGAAATCCGAGGTCGAGAGACTGACCTTCTCAAAATTCACCAGGACATCCGGCAAGCAAAATGCCTTTAGTAAATCCACGTGAGTCTTTTGATCAATGAGATAGGATCTCCAAAAAGAAATTACAGTTATTATCAGTGCCACCACTCGGGAAATATCCCAACAAGGGCCCACCCTGCGGAAATGCAGCGCAAAAGAGCTACCAAAAAAATGGGAAAGACGTGCACTGCGTTTCTTCACGTCAAAGAGAACGACGATGGGTGAGTTACTCAAAATGCAAATCAATTATCAAGTGATATGGGTGGCTAGTGTAATTTTTTTGAACTTAAAAACGTAATTCACTCAGTTTTTGGTAGTTTAAAGATTAGGTTTCAAATCATAGGCTGCCAAAAAGTGACCAATTCAAGTTTAAAGACGTGAAGTTTTTTTTCCGATTTCTAAAATAAATGATCACACAAGTTCGAATAATCTTTACGTTAGATAGTCAGAAAAAATGTAATCAACGAAATGTTGTGTTTCATCGTAGAAAGATTACTGTCATGGCCTTTAAACGATATACATCAATCAAAAAAATGACCAAGTAATTTCAAATAATTTTAGAACCGTCCTTCTCCGTGGATGCACTCGTCACACTGGTCATGTACAAGATGTGCGCTTTCTGCCGGTCACCGACGATATCAAAATGGAAATCGCGCAAATGTTGATCCAGGGACTAGACGAGGCGGAGATTTTGGAAAAGATGATCAAGGAGTCGGATCCAACTGATCGAAGATTCCACCTGCAGACATATGAAATTCGAAATGTGTACAGTAAGATTGAGAAGTTCAAGGAAGACTACAAAAACCGTCTTGTCTCCGGTAACTCGATTCCGGATCTTGCTGCGGTGATCAATAGCAAAAGTGATCGACCACTGTACCCGGCTATCTTGGCTAGAGCGAAACTGGCAGTTGGCAGATATCCGGTCGTCGTGGATCAATATGAACAAGAGCAATACTATCCGGAGCAGCAGTCTTCGAGCTGCGGAGAAGTCGTGGAGGACGATGGGCTGTACCACGTGCCAATTGCGCCAGAGATAGTGGAGGAGGAAGAGAAAGAAGAGGAATCGAAAGTGATGCCATCAAGAGATTCGGCGAGACTGGACAAGAGGCAAAAGTGATTGTGATTAATATTGTAAATGGTTTAAAAAACGAACAATTTGTGCTCTTAAATTATTTTTTTCGGTATTTTTGTGTGGTTTTAAAGAACCATTTATATGAACTTGTTTTAAATTGATGAAAAATTCAATATTCTTCTGAAAAGTCAAAATTTTCTATTTCATGCACGAGAAATAAAAAACATTAATTGAAGTTGCCTTATACTTTTGAAAACACAAAAATCACCTATATAACAATTAAAAAATGGCAAAAATATCTAGCAGCGAGTGGTTTCGATCCACCGACCTCTGGGTTATGGGCCCAGCACGCTTCCACTGCGCCACGCTGCTTGTGTTTCATGCACTCTCCTATGGTTGTTGAGGTGGAACAAAACGGGCGAGCTAGCAGCAGAGAAGTGTGTGTTTGAAGGGCAGCGGTACGGATGAACAATAGGAGACCTGACAAAAAACATTGATGATAAAAATAATAGATCTCTGATCTCTAATCAGGATAACTTCTTATTTTTATAATCGATGTGTATTATGATTCAAAATAGTACTTGAAGCGTGGCAAAAAGCCACAGAACATGAAAAGTAAGAAAAACAAGTGTTCGTTCACAAACTACGACTTGTTTTTGTTTTAGCCTAGCGGTCGCCTTTTTTGCGGAAAAAATAATATTGTCATGGCTTGTAAACTGTTCTGAATGTTTGTTCTCGTGGTCGGATGGTCTAGTGGTATGATTCTCGCTTAGGGTGCGAGAGGTCCCGGGATCAAACCCCGGTCCGGCCCATTTTTTGAAAAAAAAAGTCTTCTTATTACACTTTTTATGAATGCCATGAGAAATTCCTATACACATGTGTGTTAGACCCGCAAACCTCTAACCTTTCTTATTTAACTGAATTATATTTATTTCCTTATTCTAAATTATACCCCACATATATTCGAATGAAATACTGATCCTATTTGATATGTGGATTTTAAAATTTATATGATTTTCATTATTTTCTGTCATAGGGAAACTAAGTAAAACATATAAAGTGAGTACAGTACTTCCAGAATGCATGAATTCGTCTGGAAACATTACTGTATAATCAGGAAAATGAGCTGATTCTAACCGAGTACTGATCCGATCTGATATGTCGGTTTTGAAATTTATATGATTTTTATTAATTTCTGTCATAGTGAAACTAAGCAAAACATTTCGAGTGAGTACAGTACTACCAAAATGCATGAATTTGTTTGGAAAAATTATTGTATAATCAGGAAAATGAGCTGATACAAATTACCTACTAATCCGATCCGATACGTCAATTTTAAAATTGATATGATTTTTATCAGTTTCGCTCATAGCGAAACTAAGTAAAACATTTCAAGTGAGTACAGTACTACCAAAATGCATGAATTCGTTTGGAAAAATTATTGTATAATCAGGAAAATGAGCTGATACAAATTAATTTTTGATCCGATCCAATACGTCAATTTTAAAATTGATATGATTTTTATCAGTTTCGCTCATAGCGAAACTAAGTAAAACATTTCAAGTGAGTACAGTACTACCAAAATGCATGATTTCGTTTGGAAAAATTATTGTATAATCAGGAAAATGTGCTGATACAAATTAATTTTTGATCCGATCCAATACGTCAATTTTAAAATTGATATGATTTTTATCAGTTTCGCTCATAGCGAAACTAAGTAAAACATTTCAAGTGAGTACAGTACTACCAAAATGCATGAATTCGTTTGGAAAAATTATTGTATAATCAGGAAAATGAGCTGATACAAATTAATTTTTGATCCGATCCAATACGTCAATTTTAAAATTGATATGATTTTTATCAGTTTCGCTCATAGCGAAACTAAGTAAAACATTTCAAGTGAGTACAGTACTACCAAAATGCATGATTTCGTTTGGAAAAATTATTGTATAATCAGGAAAATGAGCTGATACAAATTAATTTTTGATCCGATCCAATACGTCAATTTTAAAATTGATATGATTTTTATCAGTTTCGCTCATAGCGAAACTAAGTAAAACATTTCAAGTGAGTACAGTACTACCAAAATGCATGATTTCGTTTGGAAAAATTATTGTATAATCAGGAAAATGAGCTGATACAAATTAATTTTTGATCCGATCCAATACGTCAATTTTAAAATTGATATGATTTTTATCAGTTTCGCTCATAGCGAAACTAAGTTAAACATTTCAAAAGAGTACAGTACTACCAAAATGCATGAATTCGTTTGGAAAAATTATTGTATAATCAGGAAAATGAGCTGATACAAATTAATTTTTGATCCGATCCAATACGTCAATTTTAAAATTGATATGATTTTTATCAGTTTCGCTCATAGCGAAACTAAGTAAAACATTTCAAGTGAGTACAGTACTACCAAAATGCATGATTTCGTTTGGAAAAATTATTGTATAATCAGGAAAATGAGCTGATACAAATTAATTTTTGATCCGATCCAATACGTCAATTTTAAAATTGATATGATTTTTATCAGTTTCGCTCATAGCGAAACTAAGTTAAACATTTCAAAAGAGTACAGTACTACCAAAATTCATGGATTCGTTTGAAAAAATTATTGCATAATCAGGAAAATGAGCTGATACAAATTAATTTTGAAATTGAGGTTTTGAAATTTATATGATTTTTATTAATTTTGCACATACTAAAAATATTAGAAAAAAATAATGAGAGAAAATTGGAGAAAAGCACAGAAAATAAGGAAAAGCTACTGACATAAAAAAGTAGAAAACCGAGTGCTCGTCTACATCTATGGCTTGTTTTCGTTTCACACTAGCGGTCGAAGTTTTCGCATAAAGGAATAATATTGTCACAGCCTATAAACCGTTCTGAATGTTTGTTTTCGTGGTCGGATGGTCTAGTGGTATGATTCTCGCTTAGGGTGCGAGAGGTCCCGGGATCAAACCCCGGTCCGGCCCAGTGTTTTAGAAAATGTTTTTTATGAAACTTTCTCGGACCGTCATAGAAAATTCCGGTGCATATATGGATCAAACTTGCCATTCATTAAGTTAATTGAATCGAAAAATTTATTGTTCAGTAATAGCCTTTCTAAAAATTATTTTTCTTTCATTGCTTTTGAACACATCAACTCTGAATTTTCTGCCGTTTTTAAAAATATTTTGGAACCTTTTTAAGTTAGAATTATTTTTAGATTCTGAGAGATGTGGGGTTACAATGTTTCCCCGCCAAGCTTTGTAGCAGTAAATGAATCCGACAATTACTGGTTCCCGATAATACACGGCAGCTAGAAACATTCAAAGCTGACAATGTATTCTCAGGAACCATTAAACACGGAATGCAAAATATGGAAAAATGGATTTTAAAAAACGAATACAGATTGTGTATCATTGAACAAAGCCTCTCGCTATTGAAGGACATGTTAGCCGAGATGAATGCTGGTAAATGTTGGTCGTAAAGAGTGGGCGGAGACAATTTGTTTTTGAATCTGACGTAACAAACTGGTACGACCTTGAGATTAGAGAGCATTGTAATGTGAGAGAGGTTTCACAAAAAAAACAAAACGGCAGGTGCAGAAAGAGGGTGAAGGACAGGCATTAGAACACCAATGGAAGACAAAAAGGGCAACGTTTGTTTTTCGAAGTGAGACAAAGACCAATGATCGTTGGAATTCGTTGTAAATTGAAAAGACACCATAAATTGAAAAGATAGGGACATCTTGAGTGTTCCAGGAGAGTTCGTAAATTTAGACAACGTGGCAGATTCTGAGTGTACCAGAAGTCAAATAGATTCGAAAATTCGTTTGCAGATGTTTCCAAGACCACCAAGGCCGCATTCGGTGTACAGCTAGGAAGTTTAACAGTTTTCGAGAGAAATTCACCGGTGAAGAACTTATTTCTCAATAGTTTTCTCTTTCCTTGTTTTTTCATTAGTCGAAAATATCTTCTCTTCATTTATTTATTTATTTATTTACTGATCATTCAAACTTGACAGTAAGAGAACACAGTAAGAAATATACATACAATAGAAAAAAATTGAATGTGAACAAGTGAGAATCCAAAAGAGAGACACCGGAAAAGTGAAATGGATCGACTGAAAATAGAACGGAGAGGTAAGGGGAAGGGCGTTCAAATTTACAAGTTAGGGTGGAAGCAAGAGAAGAAAACAAGAATAGTACTCGAGAATGGGAATATAGATTGCTGGCCATAAGTTTATATAAAACCGGTTTTTTCAGGTTAATAAATTTTGTAAGAATCTGGTTTTTTGCTGAAAATACCTTTAATTATTGAATCCTGTTGGTTTTTCTCCTTTTTCACCGAATCCTGAAAAATCAAAAATAAATTTTCTGCAAAAAAATCGAAAATTACCCTTTTTACAGATTTTCCCGTGATTTCGTTGTTTGACCTGCGAGAGCTGCTGAAAAAAAAATTCTGATGAAAAAAATAAAAGAAAAAATGACGAAAACGACTCACAAAATAAAAAAAATAGACTAGCTAGAAAATAAAAAATAAATAAAAAGACGAGATCGCGAAACGCGTCAGCCCCCGTTTTGTGCGCACTACTTGGGCAGTCCATAACTTTTTCCGATTTGATCTGAACTAAAAATTAAAAAAAGGATAGTTATTTTCAGCTCGAGACGAATATTTTGATACCAAAAAATCAAAAATTTGGAAAAATTTTTCTTGAAAATTTTTTGTGGGTGTTTCGCGTACTCAATGACAACAGTGCAAGCGTCGGCTACTGTATGAGTAAGGCAATAACGTTGATCTGATGGCTGAATTTGTGTTGCACTATTATGAACTTCTCCCAGAAAACGAGAAGTCGGAATGCAAATTTATTGAGAAATGTAACTGATGTTAATGGAACAAAAATAATGGAAAAATTCGAAATTGATTGAAAATCATCGCGATTAAGAAGAAAACGAAGTGAATCAAGCAGACAACCGATTTCTAAACAGGTCAGAGAGTACAATAAAGCAAAACAAGATGAACAAGCGAAGAAAACCAATGAGGGAACAAGGCGATGAACATTATGAGCACGAAATTAAAATAATCAGAGAGAAAAAATTTAACAGCACTGACTGAAAGAAGAGAAAGGAACATTGGTGAATCCATTGATACATGTCAAAGAGAAGATGTCTTGAGTTATGAGACCCAGTGCGCTGAGATGAAAGAGGAGAGAAGGGTGTGGCGCCATCATTAAGTGGCTCATTTACAGAGAGCAGAGCAAAAGAGGAGAAGAAAGAGTTTGAGAGAGTGGTTCAAACGCTGGATGGAGAGAATGAGAAGTTGCTAGAGTTGTTGAGACCGGTCAACAAAGAGGTGCAGCACTTGGAAAAATAAGAGAGGAACATCGCCAGAGAGCTTGATTTGAAAGTTAGAGCTTTTTAAATTTCAAAAAGCGTTTTGGAAAGTATTCAGAATTCAATTACTAATAGAGACACTTTCAAGGCCATCAATCGCCCTAACAAACGGAACAAGACTCTCTGTGAGATAAAAGCGAATAGAGAAAGAAGGAACAATTAAAACGACTGCATCAATCTCTCGCTCGAATCCTAGACGTTTCCATTGGTCCTCGCTAAAAATTCTATGTTGATTTAGATTAGCATTTATAAAAAACATACCTCTTCTCGCAAGAGTTTGATGCAGTCGTTTTATTTGCTCCCTCTTTCTCATATCGCTTTTCTCTTAAATAAAATGAAATGAATTAAGTTTTCATGGTTTTGAAACTTACGGAGCGTCTTGTTCCGCTTGCTAAGGCGATTGATGGCGGCATCTAAAATTTCCCGAGGATTATATTTTAACAGAAGTTTTCTATTAGCAATTAATTTTTGGAGAATTAATTTTTCGGAATTCTGGAAACTCTCACCCTTTAAATCAAGCTCTCTGACGAGCTCCTCTCTTATATTATTCGTGTGATGCACCTCTTCTAGCAACTTCTCATTCTCTCCATATAGCGTTTGAACCACTCTCACATACTCTTTGTTCACCTCTTCTGCTTTGCTCTCTGTAAATAAGTAACTAGACTGTCTCAATTAGAGATACAAACCTGAGCGCAAAGCGCGATGGCGCCAAACCCCTCTCTCCTCCTTCATCTGAACGCACTGAGTCTCCAACGTGGCGACTCTCTTTCCTGGAATGAATCAAACATTTTCGAGTGAAATTATTATTTCGATTGAAGAGAATTCGAAAATTCACGAACTTCAAAACCCGGACATTTTGAAACCGCTGAAACACATGTTCAAAAAAGTCGCTAAAACTATGAATAATTAATCAAAACTCAACTAGTAACATTCAATAAAACTCGTTTTAGCTTAAGAATGTCTAAAAACCACATTCTGATCACTCATCTTTTTTTTCGAATTTTCGAAGTTTCGAAATATTTGGTTTCAAGATGTCCGGTTTCGAAAAGTCCGGGTTTTGAAATTTCGGGTTTTGAGATGTCCGGGAGCCATTTTTTGGCAGCCCGGTGAAGAAACCCGTCAAATAACTTTTTTTAAACAAACAATTTTCAATAGTTATCAGTTTAAAAAATCTTACTGAGTTCTTCGAGAAGAGCATCCTTCTGATTGAGCATTTGCTCATACTCTGGCTCCTCGAGTGGCTCCGTCTTGATTGCTTGGTTGTCCGACATCCTGAGCCTGTAATTCGCGGTTCATTCATATACAGAGGATATTTAAAAAACATATCACATCAATAGAAATTCCTGATTCCTAACAGTTTCCTACAATTTGAACAATCTAGAAGCAATAAACTTAAAAGTTTTAGAATCTTTTGAAAGCAAATCAAATGAGGGAAAACAAGGAAACGCGCAATATACACCTAGTAAAAAAAAAGTTCCGAAAGGCGGGAAAGAATGGTGTAACAGCGCCCTATTACAACCCACTTGATAGGCGCAGACGTCAGAGATAGCGCCAAATTCGAAAAAAGGTGCAAGGGAGCTAAGTTTGGTAGGGTGAACGACCTTTCAAGTAGAACAACATTTAAACAGCTATTGTAACTATTATTTGTATTATGAAAGATAGTGACCGTCAAACACAAACTTTGAATTTTCAAAATTGATGAAAAATCTGGAGAAGCGTCAAAAATTCTTTTTTTCCCTGAAACAAAGCAAATTGTTACAAATAATTAATCACATTACTTTTTTTCTATCGTTCTCTCATTAGAGAAGAGAACATCTGGCAAAATGCCAAAAACTACTATTAGTATCTCTTTGCACATTCTGATGTGTATTGACCGTTTTTGAGTACGGTCAACTTAGGATGATGCGGTAAAAAATAGGGGCACCTGTTGATGATGTCATTTCCACTAGAGGTTCATAGAAAGAAGACGTCAGTGTGTATTATGCTCATTAGGATTCAGAAAACATTTAGATTTATTTATGTTAGTTTCACCAAACAGACAAATCAGTTCAAAGGAGACAACGTTATTTATATTTTTGCGTTTATTAATATTCACTTCGATTCTCATTTTTTGTTTGCATTCAACCCTCTCAAACTCTCATTTTGAAAGTTTTTTTCAGCAAAATTTATGATTTATCTGATCAAAAACTATTATGATTGCTATTTGTGTACTGTAGTTTTTATGCGGTAGGCCTCATGACCCACAGCTGCCAATTGCATCTTGATAGTTTTTGACGGTGCGTGTTTTCAGAAAAAAAACGCCACGCGGACCGCATCGCAGACCGCGTTGCAGACCGCAACGCAACGGTCCAAATTGCATACTGTATTTTCGTCTCAATCTCATTCATTCTAAATTAGGTGCACACTACTCCTACCTTTTGAATTTTTCCATCTGCCCTCTTTTGTCCTACCATATTGATTGGCAGTTGATACTCTTTTTTCTCCCAGACTGCTTATTTTTCTTTCTCCCTTCTCTTTTCTGAAAGAAAAATTATGCCTTCCCAAAAAAGTACTGGAAGCAAAAAGTCTTTAGTTCCGACAGAAGTAAGTTGCTAATTTTCATTTTTAATTCATATATCAATCTTCAGAAGCTCTTCAATTGTCACCTATGTGGTCAATCATTTCTCAGAGGATGCGGCTTAGCCAGTCATCTGCGGAAGCATAACACAGGAGATCTTTCGGAAAGAACGGAGCCAGACTCTAAAGAAAATGAAATGGAAGGAAAACCCTCGTCATTGACTGCACAAGCCGAACCTGAAATTCGAAAATCGGGACGAGTTCGCCGGAAGGTGACTTGGCTAGACGCCGGATACGATGATGAAGACGACGAATCTTCGACAATGAGAGCGCCTCCAAAGAAACTTCAGAAAGTGAGCAAAACAGTCTGCAAAGCTTCGAAAGCGCCAAGGGACCCAAAACCCGTAGCCACGCAGCTTGTATCTTCGTCAAAGCACAAACCGAAGAAGCATAACATTTTGACGAGCTCACATCAGCCAGAAGCTTCTCAAAAACACGAAGAACCAATCGGCGATCAATCTCCGGAAAACCTTCCGGAAAATCCATTGGTTCCGGAGTCTGGTCTCACAGATAAGCCGTTCCAAAATAATGAAGAACCGGAGGAGGCTGGGAACCGGCCATTGAAGTATTTCTTGAAGGAACTGGCGATAGAGGGTAAGCTACAGTATTTTTCAAACAAAGATTCATCAATAACTTTCAGAGTCTCGTGAGTGCGCGGACTGCTCTTATAAAAACAACGATATTGTTCAATTCCGACTCCACAGGGACAAACATTTTTATGGCTACCACAATAGGTGCAGTGAGTGTAACTATACAGCCACCCACCCAAAATTCATTCGTAAACATCTATTCGAAGACCATTTCCTTCAAGACGTCAAATACGTCGAAGGCATTTCTTCTTCAGAATCCGAAGAAGAAGAGATACCAGTCTTTCAAATTGTTCAGGAGAAACCCAAGAAACGCAGACGCCGTCGTCGTCGTGACAAATGGTGAATGTTATTTCAATACGCCTGTTTTTAATCAAAAATTTCATTGAATCTTCAAATTTCTCTTGTCTTTCTACATTTTATATTTCTTTATGTGTCATCTGATGCATTATTTGTTAATTCCACTTTTTTTCTGATTCTATAATTTTGAAATCGAAATAAAAATTATTTGAAAGCCATTATTGAAATCGTTTCATTTGTCTCACTAATATTGAAGTTTGATACCTTGAAACTCAGACAAATCATTGTTCTGAAAAAATTACGGTATCAACGTGATCAATACCTTGTCTCATGATGTCAGACGTCGCCATCAACATGACACCACAAACTTCCAACATAGACTATCAGCAACAGTTTCCGTGACGGTAGCACAATAAGCACACGTCTGAACATATAAGTGTTTTGAGGAGAAAGAAATAAGGTTTTTCCTTGGACAAATAAAATTCAAAACCTACTGTCGGCTATCCAACTGTCTGCAATCTGTTGGGTTTAGTCGGTTTTACATTTTGGCGTGAAAAGCGGATCGAAATCGGACAAACATACGGCAAGCCGGTTCACACTTCTGAAAAAGTTTCAGAGAACGGTCTCAAATTTGATGTGGGGTGCTGTAGGGTTACAAGTTATCAGAATCCAATCATCCTTCCCGAAAATGACAACATCTAAAGTCAAATTTGTCATTTTTAAAGGTCGTGGTCTAAATTTTTTAGAAACGAATAGAGGGCACGTTTTTGAACATTTTCTTAGTACATGACTAATTTTCATTTCTTTCGGTTCAACCGGTAATTTCACATTTATTTGGAATGTTTTACAAAATATTTTCTCCAGCCGGAAACAATAAGATTCAATGTTTTTGTGTGAGCATTTTCCTGGAAATTTTTGTATTGTCTGTTAGGATCTGTTGAAATTAAATAAGAACATGTGGTCATGAATCGCGCCCAAGACACTGACATTTTTAAATTTTTCACCGAATAATTTTTAAATTTTTAAAATTTAAAAATAATATCTATGAACTCGATTTTCTAAAAAATTTTCAACTAATGTTCTGTGAGTTTCCATCAGTTATCGACACATCTCGTCAATTTGATGAAAAGATGTCGATGTCCAATTCTAAATCCCAAAGTTTTGTTATAGCATCTTTTTGAAATACATTTCAAGTAGAACTTGAGACTTCTAACTTTTTCAGACTAAGGCCTTCATGCAGCCTTCTCATATTGTCAGATGAAAGTACGAACAATTTCAAACTGCTAAGCAAATTCAAATAACGAACTCAATTACTATTGATAGGAATTTTACTCAAAAAGTAACTGAGAAAACGGGTGTTGTGCTATTTTGTGTAATCGAACTTTCATATAATTCTATTGTTTTATTATACTTCCCTCTTACGCCCCCTGTCTACCCGGAGGCGGTGCCAAAAATGCCTCATTTCTGAAATCAGTTCCATTTTCATTAGTCTTTGAGCTCATTCCTTCTAATGTTGGCTCAATAATGTGAAAAACCGAAAATCGAAGAACCTGTTTAAATGGGTATTCTGATGAGATTTGGTAGGAAACCAAGAAAGTTAATCAAAACTATTATAAAAGATAAAAAAACAATTGTTTTATTGTGGGAAAATATAACATTAATTTAGATGTTTTTTTCTTTTTTGCAGTTCGGCTAGCTGGTGGCACGGGAAGTCTTTGTCGTTCATGTCACACCATTGGCTGCCCGCCATGGTGCTTTAAGCGATGAGGAGAACGTGGCTCGTCTCTTTTTCCGTAACCTGGAAAGTGTAAAAAATTTTCTAAATGAGCTTATGATCGAATTATGACAGTTTTTTTTCAAATCAGTAAGACTAGAAACATAAATAAAAACCACAAACTTCTCTAATATCTTTCTCTCTCTCTTTCTCTCACTCTCTCTTCATTTTTTTTGTTAAGTCCTGACTTACCTTTTTTGAATCCACAGAATTTTTTTTCGAATATTATAATATCAATAATAATATCATAAATCAATATCAGGATAAAAAATCAAAAATAAAAGACCGCCGTTCAGGAGGAAGGTCTATGCCTCGTGTGTGAGGAGGACGAAAATGATGACACTATGCAGTGAAAAGCAAAACGAGGAGAGAAACTGACGCAGACAGCGATGCAGATGAGAAAAGTGATACAAATTTTATTATATGTAAATATATGCAGCGTGATCTGAGAACGGGACTGTTTACATAAAGGGAAAACATTTTCATACGGGAGAGGGACGCTACTTTGGAAGAGCAAGCACTCCAAGAAAGGGTAGGAAGGCGGCGTCACACAAAAATCTTAAAGACATATGTTTTTGAAAAATATAGTTCATGATTTTCTCGAGAAAAACGGATAACAAAAGCTGAAATTGTAAGGAACCGTATTTTTCAACATTTTATACATTTTTAAATACATTTTTTGTATTTTGCCCCAAGTTGGAGATGAAAAAAAAGGTAGATTATTGTGGTGTTAATAATAAAAAGTGCTGTGTATGGTTAAAATTACTGCATGATAACTAGAGTTATCGAATAGACCTGAAAATTCGAAAATTTACGTTCAAAAAATGTGATGGAACAATACAAGGATGGATTCCAAAATTAAAAAACCAAAGTTTTTCTAAAATTTAAAAATCAACATTTATAACTTTTGGCGCAACTAAATTGTTTTTCCAGTCAAAATAATCGAACTGAAACTTAAAAAACGTTTTCAGACATGAAAACTCAATTCCAAGGCAATCCACTATACAAAGCTTGAATAAACGCCAATAAAAATTTTAAAGTCAGAAAAGTGATTCGTTTGTTTCATTGAAACAGAGAAATAATAAGAAGAGAAATACAGTGTTAAATATGATTACAGGACGGCAGAGAATCACCGATAATCAACTTTGTTTCATTAAAATACATTTTGACAAACTATTGATATTGTATTAGAGCTTTCGGTAGATTTAATTAGAAATTATACTCCATGAATTGATTTATTTGTTTGTGCACCAACCTTCCGTGAACATCCTTTCTTTTTGATCACAATCATCTGAAAACTGTATCACAACATACTGACAACATACAGCATCATGATATTATAATTCCATGACATTATACATAAACTCTTTGGTCGGAAGCTTTTGTTACCTTGCTTTTTTCTGATTTTATATAATATGATTAGCTCGAGGCCTCCCATCAATTTTAGGGTTTTCTCATGATTCTGAGGAAACAAAGAGAGATGGTTGAAATCGCTCCCAGGTACAGTACGTGCCACGTCACCACTTCCCTTCCCTCGTTCTGTATTAACTCCTTTTCTTCCTCCCTCCCTCGCACCCTCCTCATCGCGCATACTCATACACCTATTGATTGGTATTGTAGAGTGGACCGCATACCATCATTCCTCAGTCAGTCTTCTACTCGTCTTGCAAAATGCATTCGTTTTTCGATTCTGCTGTCCGCAAAACCACGGATTTCTGGAAGTTGTAAGTGTTTCTTCATAATACTTGAGATAATATGCTAAAAACTAAATTATCGAGAATAATTATGATTTTAAAATACTAAAATAAATGTTTTCAGAGTGTTCTCCACTTCGGACAAACAAGCAACTACTGATGTGGAAGAAACTCTCTCTACCGTGCCAAAATATTCGAATGGAGAATTCAAACCACCGGAACCCGCTTGCGTCTCTCCAAATGATTTCAAACGACTCAAAGTGCTTGGTAAAGGAGCTTATAGAAAGGTATATACATTTTTCGTTTTTCAACAGTTTAAAATCAAAATTCCAGGTCTATCAAGTTCGCCGTAAACTGGACGGAAAAGTGTTCGCAATGAAAGTGGTCACCAAACCAAAAGATGGGTCCAAATTAAGAATGATCAGAAGCGAGAGAGAAATTCTGGAGAAAATGAGCTCACCGTTTCTCTGTGAAATGTCGTATTGCTATGAGTCTGCTAAGAAACGCTATTTCGTTTTGGAGTTCCTTGCCGGAGGAGACCTGTTCAGTGTTTGTAATCGCAACTTTGAAATTGATGAGAATGCAACCAGATTCTAGTGACATTGGCTCTGGAGCATCTTTACAACCATGATGTCATCTATAGAGATTTGAAATTGGAGAACGTGATGCTCGATGCAAAAGGACACATCAAACTTACTGATTTTGGATTTGCAAAGTTTTTGGAGAAAGGAAAACGGACATCTACCTACTGCGGAACGGTGAATTACATGTCTCCAGAAATGGTCAGAAAGGCACCGTATGACCATTCGGTTGATCGATGGGCCATGGGGGTTCTGATGTATGAGCTGTTGGTTGGTAACACTCCTTTCCGCGCCGACACTGACAGAAAAAGAAGAAGAAAAATTTTGAAAGGAGAGCACTGTACTTCTTTGAACTTCTCGAAATCCAGTCAAGAACTCATCAAAAGTCTACTGTCAGTTTCTCCCAAACAGCGGCCAAGCTTCCCGCAAATCAAGGATTCAGCGTTTTTCTGTGGCATCGATTGGGAGAGAATGGCCGCGCGTGGATATGATCCTCCGTTGCCGCCCAGAATCAAAGACGAAACGGACATCTCCCAATTTGATCGCTGCTACACGAGAATGAAAGTTGAGGAGTCCCCGTATAAATGCATTGACTCGAAGGCAACAAGTCGGGTCGCCACTTCTGACTCTGCACCAAAGACGGTCAGAAGAAAGTGAGTTTTTATTGGAGAATTTTCACGAACAAGATTCTTTTTCAGATTGTTCTTCTAAACTACAGCAAAACATCCGCAACGCGTCAATACGTGATACAATTTTAACACATCATTTTATTATTTCCCACAGATATTTTTTACGCTTTACCATGAGAATGAAACAGATTTTCAATAAAAAAGTGTTTTTAAACCAATACAAACAATTTTTGGAAAATTGTAAACTTAATTGACGCAGAAAAACATTTTTCATCACTTATCGTTTTTTTTTTCGATATAACTTATTATATTAAAGACACCTCAAAAAACGGTGCCCCGGTAGTTACTTTTTTATAGGACCAAATGAATACGTTTATGTGTCAAAAATGGTGTTGTTACAAATAATAGGGTGAGCGAGAAATCGGATAGATTTCATATGTAATTGGAGTTATAGAAAACATCGAAGGGAGGACCGGAAACGGACGGACCAAACGGATGAAATTTTTCCGCATAGAAAAATTATTTGAGGAAAACAAATAAGTATAATATGTTCCAAATAGTGCAGAACCTTAACGTATCCTGGAAAAGGAAAACGATAGAGTGAGAGAGAGAATATCATAACAGGAGTTTTTTTAGAAAAGAAAATATTAATTCTTGATCAATTGATCAGCCATTTGAGTTTTTAAGTGAAAGCTCAGACTTTTCTGAATTTTACCGCCAAAACATGCATTTTTTAAACTCTGAAAAAGAGAGAAGGAGAGAGAGAGAGAGAGAGAGAAACTCTCCGGTTGGAGAGACGGTAACTATGAGGACGATGAGGAAGAAGCGCCCTCGGCCAAATCAGCAGTGGATGGCACCAAAGTATTGTTGACGTAGAGAGTGTGGAGAAGGCCAGTCCTGGAAATTGCTTGTACGAATAAGCAAACCAAAAAAGGAGGTGTAAAATGCAGATACAATACTCAAAATGGGAGCCACATGGAATACAAAAGGTCTTTTCTTTTTTATATCAGCGTTTTTAAGCCTGCCGTTTGATCAGCATTTTTAAATCTGCGTTTTTGGTCCCCACTTTTTATGGAATTTTCGACTTCTAGTCTACTCACTTTCTTTTTCCACTACTTTTGGCGACAATTCGACACGAAGTCTTTCCTAATTCGAAGTGAGTGTAGCTCCCGTTGTCGACAAATTCCCCCTGTAATCACTGGTTCACCTAACCGGCTTAGCAAAAAATACTTACCGCTGTATCGATGTTACTTCCGTTGGCCCAAACTTCCATGGTTTCCTTGTCTGAAACAAATGAAGTTACAGTAACCTCTCTACAGTATCCCTTACCGAGAACAACCCTCCACTCTTGTCCACTGATCGTTGTCTCCCAACTCAGCAATTTCTTGTTTTGCTCCTCTTTAAACTTGTTGAATGTTTTTCCGTTCACCTAAAATCTTTTGGCTCTTGAATCCTTTTAGAAAACTACCGTACCTCGAGACAGTACTCGTAAGCAAAAGTGCCAAGAGCCTCCACGCTGATTGTGCATTTCATATCACCGACTTTGAAAGCTTCTTTTCAGACTAACTTGAACATCCAATCCCGACGAAGTATTTCCTGGAGAAGAAACACAAGTATAATTTTAATCCAAAAAAACAAACAGAAATTATTAGAATTGAAGAAAAAACGGGGTTTGGAGACTTTCGAAAAGCTGATGATCTTATATCTTCTGCATTTTGGTAAATGTGTTTTTTTTCAAAAGCTCATGAACATATATTATTAAACATAGTTATTAATAGTTGAATTCAGCGCAACATAGTCTTCAAAATGAAATTACCAGGTTTTGATAATTTTGATATTTTTGGCTTGACGACGAATATCTCTTCAAAACTATTACAATTTTTTGAAATAGTTTTAGGCAATTGACTGAGAGCTTATTGCTCCGTGCCCGCAAGCGCCATTAACAGGTACATTTATTTTGAAAATACCTATTCAAAAAAGAATAAATAGAACAGAACTCATTTTCTTAGTACAGAAAAAGAGAAAATCAAAGTTTTGAAACTCAACTGTCACGTGACGGTTTCAGCCTTCAAACCGGCTGAAACTTTTTGTAAACTAATTTCTTTCAGTCCGGGTTAATTTTTTTTTGCTAGTTTCCATGAAACCAATTTTATTTTTAATGTTTCAAATTAGTCATACCTTTCCATCTACCCGAACGATCCTTTTTCCAGTCGTCGTTCCATGTTCAAACTCAATCTTGTGAATTTGTGCGTGAAGGGGCACATTCCACGTGGCAACGATGTCAGCTACAGGCATTTTCCTATAAAATCCTCTGATTAAACAAAAACTTTGAAAACAGCAAAGAAAGTTTCAGAAAAAAGTGAAAATTTTCACAAATAGATAGAAATCATGAGTTGAACGAGTTTCTCACGAGTTTGACGCGAGAGGCCGCTTGTTCCCATGGAAACAAGTACGTCGGATGTGGGAAAAGAGAAGATACGGCAGACAGGCAGAAAGGAAAAGGGCAGAAGCAGGTGAAAGTATGACATGAGTAAGCTAGAAAAAGTGAAAGAAGGTGTGGGAAGATGTTAGAAAAAATGTTATGAAAACAGCAAACTGGGGGAACATGACATCAGAAGGAAATGCTAAGAAATAGGGTTTATCTTGGTATTAAAGAATAAATTGAAAGAAGTTGTCAGATGATTAAAAAAAAGAATGAATGCTTGGTAGTGAATGAGAAGAGCACTCAAAAACTTTGCAAAATAAAAAAGTAGAGATAGTTTTGCTTTCACCTAAATTTGTTGAATATTAGAATAGTTTTGTAGAGAAGTAATTAATGTGAAATCTATATTTAATAGCCACCTCTGTAGAATGTCACATATAACTTCCCTGGACCTTACCTTGAACAATATAGTGCTACAGTTTATCATAAAGCCCCTGAATGACACTTATGTCATTTGAATCATTGAAGTTTTGTTCAGTTTTATGCATCTCTTCAGATTATTCTTCAGCAACGCGAGTTACTTTGCTTGTAAAAAAAGAAACACAATTTTTTTTGCAGTTTCTACCTTTTTTCTGTGTTAATTTTATTGAAGAAAGATTCCTTTTTTATTCTGAATTTTAGTGAGCGCGGAAAAAAGGAGCTATCGAATCTCACGTTTCAAAAATTTTTATTTCAGCGGAATTAATGCATTTTCCACTAATCTCCCAGATTAGTTTCATGTTTCCAAATTATCAAGTTTTATTAATTTTGGTATCTCTTCATTTAGTTTTCTATCCACTTATCGTCGTTTCTCACATTATCCTGCATTCGGAGGGACCAACTAAATTTTTTCAAAATTTTCTTGAGTGAATGGTTTGTTATATGACCCGATCAGACATATGTTTTTAATTTACGCAACAGGATGCACAAAATAATTTGATGGAAACGGATGGATGGATAATATCTCTTTGCTCTGTATTTAAATTTCAATTTCAGTTGGAGTTTTGCAAGAAATAAATTCATCAAACTAACAAACATTTATCAAACTGAAGAAAATATGTCATTATTTCGAATATGTGTACCCTAATTTTCCCTCATTGACAATGCGATCCGGCTTTTGATCTCCTTTTCTCGGAATGAATCTGAAAATAGGAAACTATGATACATGTTTCAAAACTACAAATCACAGTTTTTTTCGAATAAAATACCTAGATTTTTTTTATCAAAACCAGCGCCTAGACCCGAACTTCACAAACTATATTTAGAAATCAGATTGAAGGCGCTTCACTAGCTTTGCTCATGAAATTGAAAAAATCAGTTTTGAAAAATTGTAAAAAAACACTCAAAACAATATATTTTCGTGGACTGTACTTACATTTCCAGTTGAGAGTTATCTGAATCATCGAATCCGTCCGGACAACACAATTCCTTCATTTCTTCATCATTTTTGATTGTACGACATTCTTCCTCGGTGAGATCTGAAATTCGCTGAGGTGATGTGATTATTGAATTCTCACTAAAAATACTTACTACGTTTGCAACTCTCTTCGCAAACACTTAACATATACAGCAAAATACGTCTTCGACACGAAGCAAATTTCGGTCGAAAATGTTCGAAAATAGGTGAGTCAGCCTTCGGAGCAGAAGAGTAATGAGGAGACTTCAAAGAAGTCTCTCTTGGTGCTATTGTGGTGGTTGTAACAGCTATTGCGGTGGCGATAATTAGTGCGATTATATAGATCCAATTCATTGCGCTCACTGTAAAAAAAAATATCGAAAATCTAACTGTACAGAATAATGTGTGAGAACTGTAAAAGGAAAATCTACTTATATTAAAATAGGACTGAACTGGAGTTCAATAATTCGACAATTATTGTAGTTTTGAATTCATTTTTACTGTTGACAACTTTCTGTGATGATGAAATGCGGAAATAGGTTTGGGGTGAAAGTTTTTCATAAGTTTTGGACCGCCCCAGTTGCTATTTTCGTATTTCTGGGAAGTTGTATGCTTTTATTTAACATATCTTTTCATTAGAAGACTAAATACTTCGAAGAAAAAAGAAATGAGTTAAAAAAATAAACATCATTGCTATGTTCAGTCTAAACATCGATTGATTCTTTCAATTAATTACTTGGCATGTGCAGTACTTTCTGACTTTCTTCGTTCAGCGTCCTCTGCTTTGAGGAGAAACTCATTTAATTTGATTCATGGAAACCCAAAAAAAATGCCGCAGAATAAGTTTAACTAGTCAGTTATGATAAATGAAACAGCGTTTTCCAAATCAAAATTTTCAAAAAGCTGCAAGCATCTAATTCTTACGGTACTTGTGCTAACAATATACTGTCATGTGATAGGATTCTTCCAGTCTAAAAAATCATTTTCTTAAATTAAAATATGCATAACTTCGAGAACGTTAATAACAAAAGTATTCTTTAAAATACCCAATTTTCTGATATATTTTGTCTTTACTGTTTTTCCAAGATAAAGCAAACAACAGAATGAGACGGCTGATCAACTTTTGAGAAAAATACTGCACAGTGTGTGAAAAAGAAAAGGCTAGAGTACGTAATGTAAGAGCATGTTTTTAATGGAAATCTTTGTGATTTTTGAGAGAAAGAAAATTGTAGTATTGAAGATGAAGCAGCTAAAAATCGAAGAAAAGAGCTGTAAGCGGAACATACCTTCTCAAACACACAGCGGTTCCTTGCAGTGACACGTCAGCAATAGTGAGCAATGAAATTGTCCTAGAAAGAAGAAGATTTAGTTTTTTCATTAGTTGAAGGAAACACAGAGTCGAACGAAATTGGGGGTTTTAGGAAAGCGCTAGATTAGTTAAATTCGCAGGGAGAGTAGATATATATAAAAAATTGCAAAACCGGGTGGCCCATTGAGCCTTATGCGCGACAGTCTCTACAATAATGTCAAATGGTGAATTTTTTAGAATCAAGTTTGCTGAAGTTCCAATGACTAGCTGAACGAGTTTCCGATGTCTTAGTATTCATTCTAGAGAAATATAAACAATTTCAGAATTTTAATGTCTGGCCTGCTTTAAACAACCACGTTTTACTTATGTAATTACCAGTAGAGTAGTGGTTATCGGAAGATACTCAAAACTACCATTGCATTTTGAAAAAAGAGACATCGAACTAATCAATCAAACTGTAAGTTTCCTTTCCGCCAACAACAATAACGAAGACGTATTCTCACTTGAAGGTTTTCCAGTTGTTCATATGTGACTGATTTAACATTTCACAGATAATTATCTAATTTTGGACTAATATAAATATGTTGAAACTATCTCATAAATTAATTTTGAAAAAATTAAAATCCCAAATTTTTAAAGATTCAATTCAATTCGCAGTTCCTTCTCTTGTCTTTCTTCTCCATTCCACAGTGAGGGAAAATGAAGATATAAGAAAAAACGACAGTTGTCACCAACAAACATTTTTGACCCGTTGGAAAGACGTATGTTCGTTTCTTCCTGCATGGAGAGTGTAAAAAGAGCACAAAGTTCTATCGGACGGGAGAAGGACAGCTGACAACTTTTTTTGAAATGAATGTGGGTAGGCTTCTCGGAAATGAGAATGCAAAGACTTGAGACTGCCAAAAAAAATAGAATGCTGTTTGAGTTTTGAAACATCGCTTTCATAGTTTTCAGATTGATGTCTCAGTAAAAAGCTGAAAAAAGCTAAACTGACAACGATAATTAGTTTGAAAAAGCCGAAGTTGTCCAGAATGCGTTCTTCAAAACTCGGAATCCGGAACCCGGTGTAAGGAACAGGAAATCAATTTTCTCCTAGAAAAAGAAACGCAAAAACGGATCGATTTCTGTTGAGAAGTGTTGAATTAGTAATCAAGTTAAATATGCGTGCATACGGAATTTGGAATTTAAAAAACTAATTGTGTCTTTTTAAATATATTTTTATTTTAAAAACATAGCTTTTTTATTCAGTGACGACGTCAGAAAATGATATGAGAGCATTTTTTTCTGTTCCGAATAGACAAGAGAAGATATATTCTAACCAAAAGCATGTGTCGCTAATCGCAAGAAGAACAGCTGCCCCGTTAAAAAATATCTCATGATTAGTGGAAGTGGATGCATTGAAGTGTTGAATGAAACAATCAAGGATTCAGAGTTCATGTTTGGCATTCGATATGCTTTCAAAAATATGACATCTTACAGTATAAATAGAACAGAAAACCGTTTGAACTCATTTTGTGAGAATAATCTGTTTTTGAACCGGTTTTAGGTTCTACCAGGTTTGGCAATTACGTATTGCTTGTTGAAATTCTGATTTCAGATAAAAAAAATTCGTTCGAAAATTTCAAATATTCCTCTGATTTCACTATATCAAATATTTTTCATTGTGATATTGGAGCCGGAACTTGTAAAGCCATACTGTTTACTTCTTGAAATTGGAGTTGAGAGATATTTCTTTCTTCCAAAAGTTTCATAGCTTCATGGCTTCAAGTTCGCTTGACGTTTGCCGTCGTTTTTTCTAATTTCTTATCTCATCTGTCAACTCCCGCTCCAGCTTTTTTTTATTTCAAAAAAAAATCCGAAGGCAAGATCTGACACTTGTTTTATTACACTACTGTATTTTGGGACAATCCAACCACGCCTACCATCTCATTCATTTCGAATCATGAAGCCGAAGCTGATCGTCTTGCTTATATTCATTCTTGTACTTGAGATTGTCTTGGTTGCTCCTATGACTTCTGACGTTCTCATTTTGAGAAGAACCAGAAGACTCAAGTGTAATGGCAACAAGCCCTGCAGAGAGTTCTGCGACAAGTATAAACAAGTGAGTCCAGTTATGGTTTCATTTTAAAAAATTAGAAATCAGAATCTCTGTGACAATTTTGAAATCTATTGAACTAAAAAGGTGCCGGTTCATTAAAGACCATCGCTTAAGTGAATGTGCGGAAAAATCAGTTCAATATTGTTTTGGAATAAGAAATTCTGTTTCAGTATCATGCCACACCTCGCTGCTGGCAACATCGCTGCTACTGTGCTGAGCCAGAAGCTCCAATGAATGTGGGGTGGTTCTATACGAAGACCACAACTACCACCACCACAGAAAAGCCGGTTATGGAGTCTTCAGAGGGAGCTTCCGGAGAAGGTTCCGGTATGTTTCTCTGAATCAAGTCAGCAACAAGATGAGATAGTCAAGCTATAGATGGTTTCATGTTCACATTTTCAAAATAAGTGTTTCAAATTTCGTTTTTATCCAGATTTTTTGTATGCTTATTTTTTGACTTTTGGTGATAGTTCTATAACATTTTAATAATTTTCAATAAATTTGACTATACTTATAAATTAAGAGAAAAGTTGAACTAAAAGGGCAGATTATCATCCAACAAGCCTATCAGAGGAGTGATCAAATTCTCCTCACTGATGAAAAAACAGAAAGTTCATTTTTCGTGAAACCATTTTTTTTCATTTACAGAAATTAGCATTGGCACGAATTACAAGACTTTTTCGGCAAGGAGTTAAAATCAGACTTCGTTGCCCTATTACTCTTTTTTTCCTAAATTTCTTTTTGTTAACTCTAGGTTGAAAGGAACTCAATTCACAAATGTCTGTTTCGCAACAGCTGTCGTTTGAAAAAAGATGCGAACGAAACAATGAAAGAAGATTGATGAGGCGCCTCTTGAAACTCTATCTTTTTTCAAGAACATGAACATTCTCGAGTCGAAAAAGTTAGTTATAAACAACATACAGTTTATGAAAATTTTGAGAAAATATTAAAAGAAGAGTGTAGAGGGAGCAGCTTTATCAAACATTTTGGCGGGACACATGTTTTTTATTGTTGATGAATAGATAAAATGATTGGTTAACAAAGCAACAGAAAACTGGTACTGTGTGATAATTCAGGAAAGCTAAAAACTAAATCGCCATGCCTAAATACGGTAAACATAAAATTCGTAGTGTTATTGAATGGGATATGGTAATATATTTAAAAATTAGGATGTTATTTACGTTAACGCTTTTAACAAAAATTACAAATTTGCGACCAATTGAATGCAGACTTTTCACTAACTGCTTATCACTTTCGGATGATAACTTCCCCGAAGTGAGGTAGCTACATCGGAATATCAATATCAGAAAACCTGAAGTTGGAGACGAAACACGATTTCCTTTTCGGAGAAAACCAATATATGAACCCAAAACAAAAATCGAAAAATGATAAAATGTTCTTTTTTTTAAACATTTACTTTTTTTCTTAAATAGTTTTGAGTTTAAAGAAAAAATCTTATGTTTGAAAAAAAAAGTTTCGGGCCGCAAAAAAAAGATGGAATGGTGGAGTGACAGCTGCGAACTCATCGAGGAGAAGGGAAACGGAGAACGTGGGTAGAGAATAAAGGAGCAGCGGGAAGAGTAAGATGTTACACTGTGAATCCAACAATAAGAAGAAACATTTGAGCTCTCCGCAAGAAAACGTCAAGCCTTTCACTTTTGAGATGGAAAATAAGAAAAACTTTGAAGTTTTGTTCACTTGTGACTATATTCAACCACCGCTGATGAAGAAAACACGGGTTTCCAACTTTTTAATTAAGTCAACAAAAACACCGAGATTTCATTCTCAATTTTTTCTGGAAACATTATGTTTTTTTCAATCTACTGCTGATGAACAGACATATTTTGTTGATAAAATTGTTTTGCAGTAAAATATCCCTTACTTGCCAATTAAAAGTTGTTCTTCGTCAATTCTGCATGTTTGCCTATTTGACAAATGAAAAATATAAGAGCTTTGATAGACAACTGCCAAAATGAGGACTACTTACATAACACCAAAAGTTCAAAAACACAATACCGTATTTAGTCTTATTGGCTGACACTTTAAAACAACTGCCAGCTTCTTATTGAACGGTATTAACTGATAAGCCGGCACATTGTCGAAATGAAAAGACAGAAGAATATTATTCTTACTTTTTTCCTATAAATTTTCGGCAAGTTTTTCGAAAAAGAAAAGGTTTGAAGAAGAAAATGCATTCTTTTAATGACAGGCAACTCTTTTCCACATCTCACTCAATTAGAACTTACCGTATCCAATTAGACTAAATACGGTAAGTCGAATTTCCTAAAAAAACATATCGGAAAAAACGCTTCCAATTTCGAGAAACCAAATCCTGAAGAAAAAGATAACAAAACTAAAAAAAAAAGAAGAATGAGAGAGAACACGACAGCTGTTCATTTTTTGAAAAGAGAGAATAAACACCGAGTGAGCAAAGAATGAATGGGCAGGAGGACGGGAGTGGACACTATTACACATTTGGTTCAATAGAAAGAAGATAGGCGTTGGGTATCTGACCCCCTGATAGTGAAACCAACTGTCTATTTGTTTGTTTCATTTCAGTTTTAAGAAACTATGAAAACAAACTCGTACCACAACATCGGAACGAGGATGGTAGAACACTATTTTCTTTGATATTTTGAAAAATTGTTCTTTTTTCTTTCCAAAAGCAATATCCTCTCTGAATTTGACTATTTGAATAACCCGTTTTCATCACTGAGAACTGTAAAAAAAGATGCAGAAAAACATTTATTCACACCAATAAGCTTCAGGTTTCGATAAAAAATGGAACAATTGGTTCAGAGAACTCATCATTATTTATTAACCACTTTAAACGAGATTCTAGAACAGTAAGAGATTTGATAAATGAAAATACTTTACGGTGTGGAAAGACAAACAAAAAATTAGATTGGGCTTTTTTAGAATCAGGCATGTTCGAGAGAAATTCACCACTTGTCTGCGCGACGACGACGCTTCCGTTTCTTGGGTTTTTCTTGAATGACTTCAATGACAAGTTCTTCTTCTTCGGACTCCGATGACGAGATTCCTTCGACATACTTCACATCTTGAAGAAAGTGATCATAAAACATATGTTTTCTGATCAGTTTCGGGTGTGTGGCGGTGTAGCTGCATTCCTTGCATTTGTTATAGTATCCGGCATAATGATTGTCGCGGTGACGGCGAAACTGGTCAATATCGTCATTTTTGTACGAGCAATCTGGACATTCGCGGGATTCTGAAATGAATGAGTTAGTCTTGATTAGAAAAGTAATCTAGCTCACCTTCGATTGCGAGTTCTTTTATCAAATACTTCAGGGGCCTGTGTCCTGCTTCTTCCGGTTCTCGGTAATTGTGAACTAGCTTTTCTCTCCGATTCGTGTTGTATTCTTCTACTGCCTTATCGTAAAGCTCTTTAACTTCGTCTGAGTGTCTTTGGTGAATTTGTCCGTTACGAAAACAAAAAACAAAGTCACTATGTCTCGGTGGAGCAGATGAATCACGCCTTGCGATTAATGGTGTTTCCACGACGTTATTCGGAGGTTGATACGGTTTTCTGGGTTCTTCGGGCTCCTGTGACGTTTCTGGTTCAGTTGAAATCTTCGGAACCTCCGTATTGGCTTTTATTGGGACATATTTTGGCTTTGAAGTAGGCATTTTTGTCGAGGCAGATGAGCATTGTGGCATTTTTGTAGTTCTAAAGGCTCTTTCACTGATCTTCAGGGTTTTCTTTGGAGGAGCTCTGACTATCATCGAATCTTCATCTTTGTCATCGTATCCTGCTTCTGACCACGTTACTTTTCGTCGTATTCGTCCTGATTTTCGAACTTGACCGGCAGGTTCGACTTGCGAAGTCGACAACAATTCATCTCCTTTCAAACCATTTTCTTTCGATTCTGCCTCCGGTCTTGATAACAGTTCATTTTCGACACCTGCGGTGTGTTTTCGTAAGTGACTCGCCAATCCGCATCCTCTAAAAAACGACTGCCCGCAAATATCGCATTTGAACAGTTTCTGAAAATCATTATATCATGAGCAAAAAAGTTTGGTACATACCTCGGTTGGAACCATTGCTTTTTTGCTTTTAGAAGATTTTTGAGATGACATTTTTCTGAAGCAACGCTGAAACCATTCGGAATTTATGAAAAAGGGGGTTTAAAGACGAGAAAAAAACTGGAAGGAAAAAAGTAACGAGGAAAAGATGGCAAAGGATGAAAGAAGGGAAAGAGAAAACAGATTCAGACCACACTCGATCAATACGGTAGAACTCAAAGAATAGTGGGGTGGAACCAAAAAAGAAAGGTGGACCGAGGACAGTGGTTTGTACGTTCAGACTGAATCAGATTGAGAATGGTCTGCAACGCTTTTTTTCCTCTGGTCTCCAAATCGCATCGGCTTAATGGGCAACTGACAAAAATTTTTTTCATTCAAAAAACTACAATAATCGCCAACGTGAATGGAATTTCATGCCTGATAAAATATGATGTAGTGTTTTATAAAACAACTATAAAACAACGGGAAACTCTAATGAAACCAAATTTAAAAAAAACGTTCCCAAGTGTAATATGTACAGGATGATAAAACGTAGCAGATAAAACACAAATTGAAGTACAGTAATCTAATCTACACTGAATAATCTAATTTTCTGCTGAACATACATCAGAACTATTATATTGGAAATATTTTTTATCATTTTCCATAAGCTTTTTGAATTCTCATGCGTGTAGAAGACAAAAGAACGGAAAAAAAACTAACAGGCGAGTTGATTTTGCATTCCCCTCAGGAATTTTCTATAAGCTGTTTTTTCGAAAAAAAAAAGTCGGAAGTATCATCTGTGAAGTTTATAGAAAATACTGAAGGGGACTGCAAAATCAACTTCTTTGTAAGTTAAAGGGATACTGGGGAAAAAACAGAAGAAAACAGGAAAAAATGAAAGAACAACGTCTGTTCGATAAATATGGTAAGTGGAAATTGCAGGTATAGTAGGCGCACAGAGTGGTGACCTTACATTCAGACTGAATGAGAACCAAAATGAGGCGAAGAATGGTATACGACGCGGATCGGTCTGCGTGGCGTTCTGCATTCTTCTTCTATAAAGTCCTTTTCTTATTACCAACCACTACCACAGACATGCACAAGGTTTTCTAACCGAGGAAAATGACATCATGAGCAGATGTCAAAAGAGAAAATAAGGTGTGGTGGTTTCTGACGTTCTGACAGGTGTTCTTGTACTAAATGAGAGACAATTAGAAGATTAGATATACTGGTTCTCTCTGGCATTGAAAATTTAGTTATATTTAGTTATATATTTTTGTCCCAACTGAAGCAGAAAAGTTATTCAGAAGAGAAATCGAGTTGTTTCACCGATTTTTTCTTCTAGGAAAGTGATAAAAATTAAATTTTATAACTAAAAGTGCAAATTTATTAATATTCTTCAGGAAATATAATAGAACAATAACTTTTTTTCACTAGGTGACCGGAAAAATGAATGTTCACTTCAAATATGATATGAACTTGATAAATAACAAAATTAAACGATTTATTTTTATTTTCAAAAAATTCTACGCCGACAAACATCTGAACAATGTAACTTCCGCAGAAACAACGAATGCTTCAGATATTCTGTGACGATCTTTCTTCAAATTTCAAAAAGTTTGTTCAAAAATGGGATTTCTTGATGAATTGATATCAGTTTTACCCAGTTTTTCTCACAGGACAATGATCTTAGCATCAATAATTAACTTCTATTAAAAAAATTGAAAGTTCTGGGAAGGAATATGTATGCCAGGTGAAAAAAACAAAACAGCTGTTTCCGCTATCAAGTTGATTCCGAATGCAAATTTTTCTTGTTTCCGTTAAACTTCTCACAAATGGGGAATAATGTCATTTATTGGTCTGTTGAGATTTTGTTTCTTGATTTAATTTATGCCTGCCATGTTCAGCTATTCAGGTAACATCCGCAAAGGGCTGGGGTCGATGAATTTGTCGAATCGGTTGCATACTATTGGAGGTTTTCACTGTTATTTCTGGTTTCCTCCTGAAAAAAATTTAAGATTGAATGGAAATTTAGACAAATTTAGAGGAAGATTAGAAAAAATACAAAGTTAAACAAAACTTACAAGAGAAGCTGTTTTATCACAAAGTTCCGGTAGGGTGGGAAGAAAATTACCAATGACAGCACATTAGCCGACGAGTGCATTGCAAACCATGCAATACATAGTTCAGTGAGCAATTGGGCGTTCTCTAATTCCAAAAATATGATAACGACCACACTTGAAGGCGGAATCAAGCAGAACGAAGACATTGCTAGTTGAACAAGAAGGTTTTGAATGGCTTCCCAGTGTCTTTTGTAGCGATGAGCAGAAATTTTAAGTCTCAATTCGGCCATCATTCGGAATATGTCAATTATCAAGAAAAGATAAAAACATAAGACTATGAATCCTCCTCCGATGATTGCTTTGAGTTGCAGTGATAGTGATGGCGATTTGATGTAGACATCAAAATGTGTCAAGGTTTGGAAATTGGGAAGGTACTGGGGAAAGTTCTGCAAGCCAAGAAAATTCGGTATTAGTTACATAGATGAATATGAAAAAATCTAACCTTTGTAATGAACTCCCATTGCTCTTCCTTATCCAAATGAATCGTGTAAAACCCTCCAGTAAATCCAGTTATCGATGCCAAACATAAAAAATAGCCAAAATAAATCGAAAATTTTGGAGCAACATGTTGATGCAAAAGAGTTGCAATGGTCTGGTGTTTGCTTTGAAAACATAGAACTAAAAAGTCGACTTGAATAATTAACAAAGGCATGGCCATAATCTTAAGAAAATAATTAATTAAGAATTTGTCGATGGCAAACCACAGATACATGCGTAGAAACATCAAACAATTGTGGCAGCAATCCGATAGTAAATTCTCCAAATATAGGGTACAATGGGACTGGTTGCATTAGAACTGTCAAATGAACATCCGTTAGAAAACAGGCTGACTAAAAACAGAAAGTTAGTGGAAAGAGAGACGGTATACCTGATAGATCAACATGAAATACCGTACTCTATCTAGTTTATTACTTTGAAACATCAAAAGGTACAGTCCGAATGAATTCAAAACTACTGAAATCAATCCAATAACATGGTAATAGGTGATCAGCCATTTTGGAACCTGAAAATCTATTGGAGGCATCGAAAACCTATGATTGAAGACTGAGACATACTTGAAAATAACGTGGGTGACAGGTGGAAAAAGCTATTAGCTTTTTTTAGTTCCAAGTGAATAAATAAGAGGTTATCCATTGTTCTAAATGATTCATGATGGTGATCGGACATAATTTCAGATGATTACATGACATTTGATAAAAAAGAAAAAATTCGAAAAAATTGAAACCCAAACGTTTTTCAGAAGTTTTATTTAAATTTGTAAAATAAGAGGGCTGAATTTTCAAAAGTTGTCGGATTTCACTAGAACTGGTATATTTTGATGAAGAGCTATCTATCTGAACAGAGGCTTTGAATGGGATACCTAACAAAGAAATCTCCACATTCCCCTTTTTGTGACACACCGCTATCACCGGCTCATGTTGATAAACAGGCAGATAGTGGGCAAAAGTCCTAAGTTGTCACATGAACGAATGCCGATTTGCAGATATAATTAATATATGATGAGAGTGGTCTGTTTAACTCCGCTCACTCAGTAGGAGGTGAAAAATGCACGCATTTATTTAATTTTTTGCGGGCACATTGACGGAATCAACGGTGTAACCTTCAAAAAATGAAATATTATATATCTAAAGCTGATCTTCGATAGTTTACAACAATTCACTTACCGTTTTTCAATGGATTGATGGCAGCAATCACATAATTCATAAATTTGGAGAGAAATTTATTATTTATGAAGATTTAATTTCTTGTGGAGGAAACATGGTATGCATTCTGTGCGGGGTAAAAATATACGTGATATAAATCTAAACTGTTCTCTCAATCGGGGTACAAACTTTCAGAGGTAAGAAACGGGGCTAACTGGTAAAAAATTAATGGAACCTTTGTTTTGCGTTCAAAAAGTGATTATCTATTACTAAAAATTATGATGCAATTAATTATAAAATTCTTTTGTGGCTGCAAGAGGAGCTTAGAGATTCACTCCATGATGTTCGACGGAGTATCTTTGGCATCAGATTCTATGGCGAAAGTGAACATCTCGGAAGCTCCAGTGTCAATCCATTTTGGTGTGACGGCGCGCTTTTTCTGTAAAGAATGATATGAATCACCGCGATATAATGGTTAAATAACCTGGAGGATGCGTCGGCGCAAGCTCGAGCCGCCAACCATCTTGCTCTCATTGGCAATCAGCTTATTCTCCATTGAAGAACTATCCGAGAGTGGAACTGGAGTGGATGGAGTGCCAGGACACATCTAAACAATTCAGTTAGAATAATCAGATTGTGAAAAACATACCACAGAAAGTGTATCGGTAGAAGGAGTCTTTGGCTTCTCATTGATAGTTTTTGGAGTGACGGAAGCAACCTCATCAGACATAGAGACGTTTGATGGAACGCCGAACGCGGTGCACTGTTTAGTTCCAACAGTGAAGACATCCACACTGCCAACGGCGTCAACCAATCGTGACTTCGCGTGTCCCTGAATTGCACGGGCCTCCACGACATCCTGACGGATTTTGGGGTGTTTCTGAAATATCACTTTCTTATTTAATAAACATTCGATATCTGCATACCTGTGGAGTAGCAGCCAAATCGTTCTGGTCGATTGCCTTGCAATCTGGAGTCAAATGTTCAGTAGTTGACACCTGTGAGAGCACTGGAAGACCATTGGATTGGAAAGAACCCGTCGACGAAGTTCTAGTGAACGCATTGTCAGCTTCAGAAGAGAGGTGGAGACCCGAGTCAATCGAAGCGGTGACTTGGTTGGAATTGACACGTCTCTTCTTTCTTCTTGCTCTCATTTCCTGCATTCGCTTCTCGTCTTCAATCAGATCACGACCAAGGAAAGAGAGTTCAGTGAATGTTTCCTCTTTCACGTCTTTAATGGGCTCCTCGATAGTCTCTTCAGCAGATTTCAGATCTCCCAAGATGATAGATGTGTTGGAAATTGTCTCCTCAAAAGCGTGTGGAATCTTCGAAGCTGTTTGGTTCTGCATGGAGTCAATAAGAATATCATCATCATTATTTGAATCTGAAGACACTTCGATATCAACATTAACTTCGTCAGCAAGATCCTGAATGTGGACAGTGCGAATAAGCGGTGAAGAAGCATCTATCTCGTTGCGGTCATTTTCAGCTTGTGTTCCACCAATCTCAGTGTCCCAATCCTCGTGATCTCTGATTGCTTTCTTAATTGGAGAACTCTCATCGATTTCAGCCATTTTATCGATAAGACTTGCGAGAACATCACGACCACAGTTCATACGAGCTTGTCTATCGGCCAATGAGTTGTGGCCATTCTGGCGGAAGATACTTCTCATGTGGCAAGTCGTCTCGAGAAGCACAATAGGTTCAATACTATTCTCTCCAGAGTTTCTCAAATAGGAGGGATGCATGGAGAGACGAGTTGGAGTTGGTGGGTCAATGAGTTGATCATTCTTTGGGAACCAAACTGGTGAAACCATTTTGACATTTCCGAGAACACCCGGTTGTCTGACTGGACTAGAGATTGGAAGAGTCCGAAGGCTTGGAGATTCTGGGACCGGCTGTTCCATTGATTCCAATTTTCCTTTCTTGAAGTACTTGAGTGGATTCAGAAAGTTGGCAGCTCTTTGCAAGACCGTAACTAATATTAATCAATTTGGCAAAATTACTCACTTTGACCTTAGAACCAATGCTAGCACTCAGCCTAGTCTCTTGGGTGGGCTTGATAGAAGAAGACCAGTAGTTGTCGCCATAGTCATCCTCATGAGAAATGATGCCTTGTGAAGACGATAAGCCATTCTGTGCCGTATTATCATGCGGAATAGTGTCATAGAGTTGGGAAGACACACGTTGGAACGACCCTAACTGCTGGTTCTGGAATAGAAATAAAGAACATCTTAAACTCGGAAATGACATACCACTTGTTCTCCAACTTGAACACCAAACGGTCCGGTCGCAATGAGATCACTCTTGTAGGTACGGCTACTGGGTTTTTCCATGATGTCACGAAGGGGAAGAGACTCCCATGGCTCGTCATAGACACCGTTGGAGCTCTCTGAGTTCATATGAAGAGCAACATTAACTGCATGAAGAACGCTCGGGTCCTGGAAATCAAATTATTGATTTTAGTCAAATTTACCAGTATGTTACTCACCGACTTAGGACGCTGTGACATGAAATCACTAGCCAAGACGTTTCTAACAGCAGGCATCGACAAAACCGAGATGCGATTGCAAGTATTCAGAGTGGCCGTGTGGACATTTGGCGTGTTCTGAAGAACATTCGCGAGCGACGTGGCAAAGTTTTTCATTTCGCCGATTGACGTTCTTCTAGTCGGAGAGAAACTGTCGACGGAAGTCTTGATGTCCCAAATAGGGCAGAACGACTCCTACAAAAAAGGCATTTACTAAACGATAGAAAGTCTTGAACTTACAAAGTACTGTGAAACACTCGATACTTCAGTGGCCATCGTGGTGATAGGCAAAGCTGTAAAACCTTCTGATCCGGATACACTCGACAGAGTCATTATTACTTTGAACTGAAAAAAAAACAATTTTTGACTCAGTAATTTCATTTAAATTCAAATTAACAGAAAATGGGATGATTTGGCTCTGAAAACGGATAACAGGAAACAGAAGGGTAATGAGAAAAACTAGTGTGACAAACAAAGGTCCGCACGCGCAGTGCACGCGTCATGCACCGAATATTACGACAAATGCATACGAAAACAATGCGCGGCACGTCATCGTCCGCACAGTGAAGAAAGGAGGAGACATTAGAGATAAGAGACGCAGACACATGACACGTGGAATCGATAGCTAGAACATAAACACTAATGAATGGAAACAGAAAACAGTTTCTCGTAGAAACTTGTTTTAAGAAATATGGGTAGTATGTCAAGAGAGAGACAAGAAGGAAGTCAGTGATGAGTGTGATGTGGGTGCTAAAGACAATCTTATTTTTAACTGAAGAAAATAAAGTGTATCTTCCATTAGTTGAGTACGTGATAATTCTTTGTGTAAACAGACTCAAAATGTTCAAATACTGATCATCAAATTGTTTTGTGGGCAGTAGCTGTTGACAACCAACGAACATCTTGGAATTATTAGGTCAAGCCAAAAGTTTTGCATCAAATTTTCTTTTTTGTCTAGAACCTTCGAGAAGCATCCCAAACATTTCATGTTTGGAGTATATAAGGGACAGTATATAGGCTACGCATACAAAAAAATTTGGCTCAGTGACAGCTTCAAGGAGCCTACTAGGGCTAGTAACGTGAGGACAATTCTGATTGCTAATTTTGTACAACCCCGATTTCAATTTTCACGGAGACATAATGGAGATCTTTTTAGTATATTGTTAAGTCCCTGTACTGTTAATGAAGAAACAGTTGTCAGTTTGTTCCGAAATCTCAAGGTTAGAGAACCAGAATCAAATGATTTCTCCATAGTAATCGACTTATGTTGTTATTTGAAAACAATGTATTGGCGCTGGCTGATGAGGGCCCTAGACAATTGATTGTAGATTTTTTAAACAAGCTTGAGTACTATCAAAGTATACCTAAAAATTATCTTCCCTAGTTTTGGTTTCCCTGGAAAATGCCAATTTAGCTACCATCCCTTCCGTTGGCTCTGCAGCCAATGATGAGAGTGGAAGTCACATCGTCTCGTCTGTCATACAGAGGGAAGAGAGCGAGACTTTCAAAAGTTATCATGTGTGATGAGAAGTGGACACTCTATGTCAACTATCATCATAGACTTCAATGACTGAAACCTGGGGATTCTGGAGTTCCAACACCAAAATGAGAGTTACGTCCAAAATCCCACTTTTGAGCATCTGGTGAAGCGTAGAAGGGTCGGTTCACTAAGAACTTTTACCAACTAATACAACAGTCACAACAGACCTCTACTGCAAGAAATCAATCAAAGTCTCTGACAAAAGCAAGGCAAAAGGATCGAGTTCACTTGCTCCACGATACCTCTTGACCATGTGTCGCGAAGGTGACTTGTCAGAAAATTCCGAAACTAGGATGGACAACTCTATTCGATTTACCGTACTCTCAGGACATCATTCTTCCTGATTATTACTCGTTTTTTTCTCTGACTCACTCCCTGGACATAAAGGAGTTCCAAAACTAAGACCATCTCAAAATCGAGCATTAGGCTATTTTCGACAGTAAGCCGCGGGAGTTCTACCGAAAGGGAATCGAACAGCTACATGTCCGTTGGCAGTACATTGTTGATGATGATGGTGCATATTATGTTAACTGGTATTGAAAATAAATGAATAAAATTATATTCAAACAATGTGTTCTATTTGATGCAAAACTTTTGGCTTGACCTAATATTTGTTTTCTCTAAACCCATAACGATAGCCATCATATTTTATAGAAACAGTCGTAAATATGCTAACAGCAACACTCTAAAATATTTTTTTGATAACTTCATCTCAGATCCATGACAACATAGCCACACCGTTATTTTAGAATATTCAAAATATGAGTTTTTGTGAGTCAATGAATAGGATAGGATAAATTTGAACGCGACATAGATTTGAAAAAAGATAGTGTTCTTACAAATTTTTTTTTTTGTTCAGATCGTTTTAGAGGTTTGAAGTCTTGTTTTTAAAGTGTTGTTTTCCTTGGAACAATTGGTTTTTTGTTAATATTTCAGTAAATGGCCGACACGGATTCTTTGCAAAAGTGCGTTCTGTGCTCCAAATTCTGAATTTGTTCAGAGACTAGGCTGGACGACTCTTCTCATTCACTGTGCTCTCCAGAAATGTTCCCTTCTGATTTTGATTTCATTTGATCTTTGACACACTTCCTGGATAAGAACGAATCTCGTAATAACGGCAATCCAAAGTCTAGGCTGTAGTCTTTTTTCGACAGAAAGTGAATCAGACAGCTGCCTTTCCGTAATAACACATTTATTATAGTAGACAAGGTTTAAATTTGCTATGAGTTGACCGTATTTGACTTCAGAGTTACTTGAAACTGTTTCAAAAGATGCTCCAAGAAGTATATTCAATCAATTGATCAAGTTATCCAAATCAGAAGACACACACAGTGACGTTCAATCCATATTTTTATGTGCTTCGTTGTTCGGGACTTTCGGAGCTGTTCCGGACCCGACTGCACGAAATTTAAACTTTTCACGTGTCTCATTTTCTTTTTCACCATGTTTTCATGCATCCAGAGGTCAGTTAGAGTTGTAATTACATCAGCCTTCTGTTTGAAAGCATACAGAACCACTCCCACTCTTTTACGGATCTAGCGGAGAAGGCTGGTCTTTCTTTGGGACGCAGGGAGTTGGCAAGGCACGACTTCAGCATCCGAGTGTTATATGCTTAGTAGCCACAATATAAACAGGATTCACCGTCCGGTTGAATGTCATTTGATCCCAGATACCAGCTCAAAACGTTTGTGGATGCAGGATGGTCTGTTATAGTCTGGGCGTTGTTCTGTGGGATTTCAATTGAAGGTAAGTGGCAACGGTAACGGGCCTCATGAATAAATTTTGGAAAACAAAATAAGACACTGAGAAGGTGTAAATTTCGTGAAGTCGAGTCCAGTACACCTCCTGATGCTCCCGAACAACCTTTGAATCATTCCAAACAGTGTATTCAACGTCGCAGGGTAAGTCTTCTGAATTAGCTATGTTGGCCAACTGATTTATATCAGTTTATAGAGACTCAGGAGCCTTTTTCGAGACAGTATAGAGTATTTTGAAAGTCAAATTCGGTCGAATCAAAGCCATCTTGTAATCCATCCGTCTGACTGTATTCCAGGCCAATCTGGACTCCATCTCTAACATATTTCATGGTGTTCATGATGTCAAATGCTTTCTATCTGAGTATTAAACTAGTTTTAATTGATTCTCACTGTTTCTTTTTGTTTTCCGGCTCTCTGGAGACTTCAGAAGTCAATTCACATAATTTCACATAATTTGACATTTTCCGATTTTTCCAAAATATTTCAAAAGTGAATATTTTCAATTGTAAACTTTATTGAGTGTTCAAAACTACGTCTAGTTTGCTCCCAAAAGTGCATTCTGTGCTCCAAATCATCTAATTTCTTTCCAAATAAGTCTATCTACCACGACTATCCACATGAATAGAAACAAAACACTCTTGTTGGATCAATAAATGGTCATCTATGGGCTGACCAACCAAACAACGGAAGTGGGCGGAGACTGAACACCTGTCGCACTACGGGTCTCCTCCTCCTTGCGCACTAGTCAGTACACTCACTCAGTCGCCTCCTCGTCAGGTCTTCTATTCTACACTCTTCCTCACCCACTCTATTGATTTTCGCAAAGATGGCCGCTACCGCTCAATTGGGAGATATGCCGCTGGAAGTGATGCGAATGATGCTAAGCGAGCTTCCTTTTCTCGACAGGTTAGTTTTCAAAACTATTCATTTTGTGATACCATCAAAAAGTAAACTAGCTAAGAAAAAATTTACTTTTCTGGAAATTAACCGATATTTTGAAATTTCGCTCAAAGTCTCCACTTTCTCCTGTTCTGTGTGTATAACTTGCATGAATATTTTTCCCCGTATTCAAGTCGGCTAAAATTTAGAAATATAGTTTTTTTTGCGGCAAATAAAAAAGGTGGTAGTGGATTTGAGGAAGAAATCTAAAAGAAAACAACAAAGTACACAAAATTTAACTCCATTTTTTTACAGAATGCGTCTTCGGCTGGTCTCTCGTGGATTCTACGAAGCGGTGAGCATTTGCCCTCATGTCTTTGAGGATATCGATCTTCGGGTAGAATCCCACCGCATCCACATCACATATACTCTCGATTCCGGGCATGTCATCACCTACCGTCCCATCCAACGTGATAGATGTATGCTGTGGATCAATGATGGCGACGTCCGCAGAACCTATGAGCGCCGTCTTCGATCCAGCGAAGCGGCTCTCCACGACTTCACGGCGCTGATGTCTAACCAATACTTATCCATTCGAAACCTTCATCTCCACATTCGTGTTCCCGAAGGTCTTTACTTCTTGACCAAGTTCGTTGAGGCATTGACTGAAATTCAATGGAAGAGAGGTGGGCAAATCGGATTGGAAAAACTGTTCTTATTCGCGGATGGATTCTTTCCGATGGTCTTAACGTCAGTTGAAGCATTTCAAAGGGATCAATTGTCAGTCTTGGAAATTCAGATGGGTAATCTGGTGGAGGTATCTCAACTGCGAGCACTGTTTGGATGGGAGACCATCGAGAGATTCATCTTCACTGCCGGGACAATCATCGAACTAGACAACATTAGTATCTTCGGAAACGTCTCACAGATGACGATGAATGCACTGCTGACCACCGAAGATGCAATTCGCTTCCGTGATGTGAGTTGGTCCACTTTCGACTTTAAATAATTAATTCATTTCCAGATGTTCATGCGAAAGCCAAAATTTGAGCGTTTTCTTGTATACCTCCATCGTTTGTCCGGGATTCGCTTCGATTCGCTCGCAGAAGCATTAGGAATGGATTCTCCGGTGCTTCGAGACGGACAACTCATTCATCGTGAGCCCATCCCAAACTCCCATAACGATATGGTCCTGACTGCTCGTCCACCAAACACCTTTCTTCTGGAAATGGAGCCTAGAAGACATTAGCTTCTTCTTTCCCTTGACTTGATAGTTTGTCATTAGTCACCACTTATATTTATACATTCTCCCAGTATCCTTTTTTGAAATCACAAGAAATCTCTAATGTTCCTCCCATCTAAATTGTAACCGCGTTTTATTATATTTTATCTAGTTTCCCAGCACTTTATCAGTTTCCCACTTAGGAGAGAAACTCTTTTATGTATCGTATTCATCTTCACCACACAGTTTATTTTGTACCATGAGATTTTTTTTTATAGGGATTAACTTATTGGCTTACTTTTTTTATTGTGTTTTGAGATTTTTTGTTGAGCATTGCCTCACAAATAAAAGTTGTTAGCTGAACTTTTTTCGAAATGTTTTGTGTCAAAAAATTTTAAAGCGACTATGATATTTGTGTTCAGTGTGTTCAATATGGTATGTGCAATTTTACAGAAAATTCCTAACGGCCACGTATTCGGACCTCATTTGTAAACGAAAACCTTCTCAAGGGGGGTGATTAGTGTTGAAGCCGACTGCATCCCCTGTCGGTAGTTATTGAAACCAGATTATCACATATTCAGGAACATTTTACACTAATAACATCATGATATATTTTTCAGATAGAGTTCAGAAGAGGGTGGATCTGAGATATGCGGACTCATGGGCATATGGTCTCATCATCCAAATATCATCCAAATTTGACTGTTACATTTCTCGAAACTATCTCAAAAGATGCTCCAAGGGATGTACGATCAGAATCAGGTCTAATTCCGCCCTTCTTCATAATCCCTCAGCAGTACGCTAAAGATTTGTCTTGAAATCATCGGAATTCAACAAAAACAAAGTTGTTTTTTTTGAGACGCTGACAAAAGGGTATTCTGTAATCGGTTTTCATCAATTAATCTCAAGATAACGGGTTTTTAAAATCTTTCATATGATAGTAAATAATTTTTAGAGTAGAGATTTGACAAGAGTATCAAAACAACCACTGGACATTCCAGTAGACATTCTCATTGCAAAACAATTTCACAGCGTGTGTGCAGGAAGGATTCGTGCGACAGGCCACGTGCAGAAGCAAGATACGGGTAATTATGGGAATAACCGGGTTTAAAGGAGGGCTGAAGTGGTGTTCAATAACTTGAAATTAGATTTAGTCTTGAAATCTGAACAATTTTTTTTGTTAACAGTTTTCTCTGAAAATGTCTCGGAATGCCTTAAACCCGGCTTGACATGAAGAGATTTGATTATTGTGGAAGAGTTTTTCGCAACCTCGACCACGGGAGCTGGACCGCTCAAGGGGCTATTTTTCGTTCTTCTTTGGAATTTTATATTTGTATTGAAATTATGTTCTCATAAAGTAAATGAAACTTCAAAGAAAAAATGAAAGCAGCCACTGGTCAAAACCTGTGGCCGAGGTTGCGAAAATTGCTTCCACCATAATCAAAGCTTTTCATTTCGATCCGTTTTTTAAGACATTTAGAGGCTTTTTCAGAGATAGTTGTGAACAAAAAAGTGTTCAGAATTCAAAACTACATCTAATTATTGAACACCACTTAACGCTCGATGTAGGAAGAATACAATTAATTATATCTCTGAAATAATCAACGCGTAAATAATATTAGGGGGGGGGGGGCTTTGGTTTTTAGACAGTTCATTAGAAGTCGGGTGGAATACTTCACATCCATGTTCTAGCAAAGGTCTGACATAGACATCAAACAACTTGAATTAAAATTCAGAATTTTCGGAACGGAGAGATTTTAAGATCAATTTACATGTATAGAGTGCAGAATTGTTGATAGTGGTGATAGACATTCAAATTCAATTTCATTGACTATGATTGAATTGAATAAAATTTTCATGACTGCATGAATCTACAGGGTGTGTACAAATTACCCGGATCAAACTCAATTCGATTATTTTTGAGTTTACAGGCTCTCAAAACAGCTTGATCTTGTCAATCCGATGTTAAATTTTTCTTTATATAATATCACATAATGATAGTTCGCGGAGTTTGAGCTTGATTGAGTATGTTTTAGAGTAGTTCTGAATTATCAAAAATGCGAGCAGAAAATCGAATAGTCGTCTGTTGGCACTCGGTGAAATGACCGTTTGAGTAGCGTGTTTCCTTGTGATAATTCTATTTGAAACGACGGCCAAAGCTGATAAATTTTTGCTAACGACACTTATAAAGCTTCTGGCAAAGATAGATAGTTGATTTGACCTTCCATTATCTCTGATTGAGCTTTTGAAGAATTATTCTCAAGGAAAATATCAAGAAAGCAAAAAATGCTCAAGAATAAGGGATGTTACTCCGTTTTTCTGAGAGATGTGATTTTACCAAGCTACTCATCTTTTAGTATATTATCACCTGAGATCTAAGCATGATAAGGTACAATTTTGGAACTTCTAATGAAATTATTTGTCACGTAGTGGCCTGCTCATTCCGGAAAATGGGTGCGAGCCACTATCCATGATAACGGGAGTTGTAAATTAACTGTAGCGAAATCCAAATAGGCCCAAGTTGAATAATTTGGATTTTTTTTGTTGTCTGACACATCAACATAGAACCTGGTCAATTATCTTTTTATCTCAATCACACACCACACTTTGTAGATCCGTAAGTATTGAAGTTTACTCTCTGAATATTTCCAACTTTCAGAAATTCAACGACTTCTCCTACAGTGATTAAAAAAAAGAGAGCTTATTCGCAAATAACCGAAGAACAGAAAAGTATTCTGATGAAGAGTTTCTATCAGAGTTCTTCGTTGTCAGATGAGAAAGCGGAATGGTTATCAAAGAGGACCGGATTGAAAAAAAAGACAGTGAAATATTGGTACCAAAATCAAAAGATTAGTTTGAAAAAGAAACAAGCAGCCGGTTCTTCTGAAGACAAAGAGAACATTATGAATTGATGTAGATCTCTGTTTTATTGTATTTTTTTATGTTTAATCGAATGCTTTTGTTGTATTTTCTCTGTTTAAATGTAATCTTCTGTGAATTTTTGTAAATTCAATAAATTATACAAATGGGAGTTGTCTTTCAAAAAATTTAAATTATTATATTTTTAATCATTTCTACGAAAATACTTGTTTTATTCGAAGTATTTCACGAATCAACAAAAAACCAGTTCAAATCTTGTCTTTGAAACGTTGCTTCAATTTAACCTAATAGTTGGAACACTCTAATGTGTACACGTACCTTTCTTATGTCTGTTTGTTCTTCCCAAAACACACAATTCTGATTTAGCTATTTGGGTGACAAAGTGACATTCGAATTGCCCCTGAACAAAGGACTCATAACCCCTTTTCTGTAATGGTGTTCTTCCCATGAGCAATTTTCACGTACTTAGCGGCTCTTTCAGATAAACTGGTATGTTCAGTAGTATATTCTGAATACTTCTCTTGAAATTAGACAAATTATACTGTAAACGTGACTAGATTGAGAAATCTTTCATGCAAACAGTTGTTTCCAGGGATGGTTCTTTAAAACAACATGTTGTAATTTTCAATTGAAAATGTGAGTGTTCAGAAGTTTTTTGTTCAGAAATTTCTTTTATTAATATGTGACTCCAACACGGATATCCCTCGTTAAACTGAGACAACTTTATAGTTGTGAATTCTCAGATAGATGTTACCATTTCAATTAACCCGTTTTAATTGTGTGTTTTGGGAAGAACAAACAGACATAAGAAAGGTACGTGTACACATTAGAGTGTTCCAACTATTAGGTTAAATTGAAGCAACGTTTCAAAGACAAGATTTGAACTGGTTTTTTGTTGATTCGTGAAATACTTCGAATAAAACAAGTATTTTCGTAGAAATGATTAAAAATATAATAATTTAAATTTTTTGAAAGACAACTCCCATTTGTATAATTTATTGAATTTACAAAAATTCACAGAAGATTACATTTAAACAGAGAAAATACAAAAAAAGCATTCGATTAAACATAAAAAAATACAATAAAACAGAGATCTACATCAATTCATAATGTTCTCTTTGTCTTCAGAAGAACCGGCTGCTTGTTTCTTTTTCAAACTAATCTTTTGATTTTGGTACCAATATTTTACTGTCTTTTTTTTCAATCCGGTCCTCTTTGATAACCATTCCGCTTTCTCATCTGACAACGAAGAACTCTGATAGAAACTCTTCATCAGAATACTTCTCTGTTCCTCGTTTATTTGCGAATAAGCTCTCTTTTTTTTAATCACTGTAGGAGAAGTCGTTGAATTTCTGAAAGTTGGAAATATTCAGAGAGTAAACTTCAATACTTACGGATCTACAAAGTGTGGTGTGTGATTGTTCACTGAAGGTGCTGGTGGCTGGCAGGAAGAGTCTCCACTTTTTTCAGGCGACGGGGACTCTTCTTGACTGATTATAATTTCAGAAATAACTGCGTCTGCCTTTGAAGTAGTATAACCAGAACGAGGGTAAACCGAGCTCGAAACAAAGGCTTCGGTGGCCTTATTCTTCCGCAGGTAATAATCTCTTGGAGATTCTTCTCTTACTTGGTTTCCATGCGAATTCCTGAAAAAATTATAGCAAATATTAAATTTCCGTAACTTACAATTCTTGCATCTGTAGAATTCTCCAGTTAATCGCTAGGGCAGCTAGCTGTATTTCATAACCTTTATTGAATGAACTTTCATTTTTTATTGGAAACATCTTCGGTAAGTACAAGTAGTAAAGTATTGAGTAGGGGCACGTTTTCAATATGACTGAAAGAGGTGGGCGGCCCGTGCGCAAAAGAACAACATATGGCTTATACCGCGCCGCCTAGAGAAACACCAATACAGATCAAAGAGACATCTGTTGCTTTTGAGCAAATAGAGAATGCAATTTAGTTTTTTTTTATTACTGTTATATGTCACTTTTTGAGATGTAACCCACCAAAGAAATTAACAGGTGTTTATATCCCAGCAGCCATCGTCATATTACGAACAGAGTTTTTCGAGCATAAAGGGTTGAATTACCCGGTGAAATTTCAAGCTTTGTATCTAGGCTCGTAGAAATCAAGATAAAAAGATAATTGACCAGGTTCCATGTTGATGTGTCAGACAACAAAAAAAATCCAAATTATTCAACTTGGACCTATTTGGATTTCGCTACAGTTAATTTACAACTCCCGTTATCATGGATAGTGGCACGCACCTATTTTCCGGAATGAGCAGGCCACTACGTGACAAATAATTTCATTAGAAGTTCGAAAATTGTACCTTATCATGCTTAGATCTCAGGTGATAATATACTAAAAGATGAGTAGCTTGGTAAAATCACATCTCTCAGAAAAACGGAGTAACATCCCTTATTCTTGAGCATTTTTTGCTTTCTTGATATTTTCCTTGAGAATAATTCTTCAAAAGCTCAATCAGAGATAATGGAAGGTCAAATCAACTATGAATCTTCGCCAGAAGCTTCATAATTGTCGTTAGTAGAAGTTTATCGGCTTTAACCGTCGTTTCAAAAAGAATTATCACCAAGAAACACGCTACTCAAACGGTCATTTCACCGTGTGCCAACAGACGACTATTCGATTCTCTGCACGCATTTTTGATAATTCAGGACTACTGTAAAACATACTAAATCAAGCTCAAACACCCCGAACTATCATTATATGATATAAAGAAAAATTTGACATCGAACTGACAAGATCAAGCTGCTTTGAGAGCCTGTAAACTCAAAGATAATCGAACTGAGTTTGGTCCGGGTAATTCGTTCCCACCCTGTAGATTCATGCATTCATGAAAATTCCTTTCAATTCAATTTCTCTAACTTCATTATTGCGCTATTCTCGTTCAATTGCAAAGTTTTTTTTTCAAATATATTATTGATTAAAGGATATTAATGATAATTATCAGAGTCAATGAAATTGAATTTGAATGTCTATCACCACTATCAACAATTCTGCACTCTATACATGTAAATTAATCCGAAAATCTTTCCGTTCCGAAAATTCTGAATTTTACTTCAAGTTGTTTGATGTCTATGTCAGACCTTTGCTAGAACATGAATGTGAAGTATTCCACCCAACTTCCAATGAACTGTCTAACAACCAAAGCCCCCCCCTAAGATTATTTACGCGTTGAGTGTTTCAGAGATGTAAATAATCGTATTCTTCTTACACGTAGTTTTGAGTTCTGAACACTTTTTCTGTTGACAACTATCTTTAAAAATGCCTCTAAATGTCTTAAAAACCGGATCGAAATGAGAAGCTTTGATTATTGTGGAAGCAATTTTCGCAACCTAATTTCAAATTATTGAACACCAGTTTAGCCCTCCTTTACACACGGTTATTCCCCTAATCACCCGTATCTTGCTTCTGCACGCGGCCTGTCGCACGGATCCTTCCTGCATACACATTTAGCGCTGTGAAATTGTTTTGCAATGAGAATGTCTACTGGAATGCCCAGTGATTGTTTTGATACTCTTTGCAGGATACGTCTCAAAAAAACAACTTACTTATTGTTGAATTCCGATGATTTCAAGACAAATCTTCAGCGTACTGCAAGGGCGGAATAAGACCTGATTCTGATCGTACATCCCTTGGAGCATCTTTTGAGATAGTTTCGAGAAATTTAACAGTCAAATTTGGATGATATTTGAATGATGAATTCAATACCATCTGCCCATGGATACGCATATCTCAGATTCACCCTCTTCTGGACTCTATGTGAAAAATATATCATGATTTTAGTAGTGTAAAATGTTCCTGAATATGTGATAATCTGGTTTCAATAAAAAACCGAGGAGTGGTGATCGAAGGGTGAACAAATGCGGTAAGAAAATTTGGCTACTGCAACATCAATCCAAACGTCTATTCTTTCTCTATTCCTTTCTCTCATGCTTTTTCATCACTTTTTTTTCTTTCTTTTTTTTTAGAGAGGAACTTCTTTTGCTGGTTTCTACAATTTTTATTTGATTATGAAGCGGTGCTTAAAAAGCTTCCCGCAACACAAAAAAAAGTAAACCTAATAATTCAACCTCATAAAATGTCCTATAGTACAATACAATGAACTGGTAGGTTGATATAAATACGACACAAGAAGGAATTTCTCTCAAAAATGGTAATAGAATCAAAAGTTGGGAACCTATATAACAAAAACGTGAGACTGGAATGGACCTAATACATTTGACGAGATTTCAATGGGGAACATAAATATTGACATTACTGGAAACCTTATAGAGAACAAATAGATCAAGTGGTTAGAAATCGATGAAGCTAGTCTCTTCTAGGCTCTTTTTCCAGAAGAAAGGTGTTTGGTGGACGAGCAGTCAGGACCATATCGTTATGGGAGTTTGGGATGGGCTCACGATGAATGAGTTGTCCGTCTCGAAGCACCGGAGAATCCATTCCTAATGCCTAGCGAATCGAAGCGAATCCCGGACAAACGATGGAGGTATACAAGAAAACGCTCAAATTTTGGCTTTCGCATGAACATCTGGAAATGAATTAATTATTTAAAGTCGAAAGTGGACCAACTCACATCACGGAAGCGAACGGCATCTTCGGTGCTTAGCAATGCATTCATCAGCGCCGTGAAGTCGTGGAGAGCCGCTTCGCTGGATCGAAGACGGCGCTCATAGGTTCTGCGGACGTCGCCATCATTGATCCACAGCATACATCTATCACGTTGGATGGGACGGTAGGTGATGACATGCCCGGAATCGAGAGTATATGTGATGTGGATGCGGTGGGATTCTACCCGAAGATCGATATCCTCAAAGACATGAGGGCAAATGCTCACCGCTTCGTAGAATCCACGCGAGACCAGCCGAAGACGCATTCTGAGAAAAAATGGAGTTAAATTTTGTGTACTTTGTTGTTTTCTTTTAGATTTGTTCAAATCCACTACCACCTTTATTATTTGTCGCAAAAAAACTATATTTCTAAATTTTAGCCTACTTGAATACGGGGAAAAATATTCATGCAGGTTGTACACACAAAACAGGAGAAAGTGGAGACTTTGAGCGAAATTTCAGAATATCGTTTAATTTCCAGAAAAGTGAATTTTTTCTCAGCTAGTTTACTTTTTGATGGTATCACAAAATGAATAGTTTCGAAAACTAACCTGTCGAGAAAAGGAAGCTCGCTTAGCATCATTCGCATCACTTCCAGCGGCATATCTCCCAATTGAGCGGTAGCGGCCATCTTTGCGAAAATCAATAGAGTGGGTGAGGAAGAGTGTAGAATAGAAGACCTGACGAGGAGGCGACTGAGTGAGTGTACTGACTAGTGCGCAAGGAGGAGGAGACCCGTAGTGCGACAGGTGTTCAGTCTCCGCCCACTTCCGTTGTTTGGTTGGTCAGCCCATAGATGACCATTTATTGATCCAACATGAGTGTTTTGTTTCTATTCATGTAGATGGTCATGGTAGATAGACTTATTTGGAAAAAAGTTACACAATTTGGAGCACAGAATGCACTTTTGCAAAGAAACCAGACAAAATTTTGAGCTCTCAATAAAGTTTAAAATTGAAAATATTCACTTTTGAAATATTTTGGAAAAATTTGAAAATGTCAAATAACGTGAAATTATGTGAATTGACTTCTGTGGTCTCCAGAGAGCCGGAAAACGAAAAGAAACAGTGAGAATCAATTACAACTAGTTGAATACTCAGATAAAAGGCACTTGGCATCATGAACACTATGAAATATGTTGGAGATGGAGTCCAGATTGGCCTGGAATACAGTCATACGGATAGATCGCAAGATGGCTTTGATTCGACCGAATTTGACTTTTGAAATACTCTATACTGTCTCGAAAAATACCCCTGAGTCTCTAAAAACTGATATAAATCAGTTGGTCAACATAGCTAAATTCACAAGACTTGCCCTGCCGTTGAATACATTGTTTGGTATGATTCAAAGGTTGTTTGAGAGCATCAGGAGGTGTTCTGGGCCCGACTTCACGAAATTTACACCTTCTCAGTGTCTTATTTTGTTTTTCGAAATTAATTCATGAGGCCCGTTAGCGTCGCCACTTGCCTCAGATTGAAATCCCACAGAACCACTCCCAGACCATAACAGACCATCCTGCATCCACAAACGTTTTGAGCTGGTATCTGGGATCGAAGTAACATTCAACCGGACGGTGAATCATGTTTATATTGTGGCTACTAAGCATATTACACTTGGATGCTAAAGTCGTGCCTTGCCAACTCCCTGCGACCCAAAGAAGCCTTCTCCGCTAGATCCGTAAAAGAGTGGGAGTGGTTCTGTATGCTATCAAACAGAAGGCTGATGTAATTACAACTCTAACTGACCTCTGGATGCATGAAAACATGGTGAAGAAGAAAATGAGACACGTGAAAAGTTTAAATTTCGTGCAGTCGGGTCCGGAACAGCCCCCGAAAGTCCCGAACAACGAAGCACATAAAAATATGGATTCAACGTCACTGTGTGTGTCTTCTGATTTGGATAACTTGATCAATTGATTGAATATACTTTTTGGAGCATCTTTTGAAACAGTTTCAAGTAACTCTGAAGTCAAATACGGTCAACTCATAGCAAATTTAAACCTTGTCTACTGTCTGATTCACTTTCTGTCGAAAAAAGAGTACAGCCTAGACTTTGGATTGCCGTTATTACGAGATTGCTTCTTATCCAGGAAGTGTGTCAAAGATCAAATGAAATCAAAATCAGAAGGGAACATTTCTGGAGAGCACAGCGAATGATAAGAGTCGTCCAGCTTAGTCTCTGAACAAATTCAGAATTTGCGCTCGGAAACTGCTCCTTCAGCCCTTGTCGCTTTCTTCCGGTCCACGAAACCAGAAGACCCGCAAGCCTCTCGTCTGTTCTCCCTTCTTCAAGTGTTCACAGCTTGCTTCGGGAAATTTGCTCATGGAGGAAATAATGTTAGCAACGCTATTGCTCCGCTTGTGTCTCTCTATCTTACATGGAAGTACGGTGTTTCTAACGCCACTTCCTATGAAACTCCATGGTATATTCTGTCCTACGGTGCCATTGGAATGTGCGTAGGTCTCTGGGCACTAGGACACCGTGTCATCTACACCGTAGGAGAAAACATCACCAAAATCACTCCGGTTTCTGGATTTGCTGTCGAGTTCGGAGCAGCTGTCACTGTACTTTTTGCTTCGAAACTTGGTCTTCCAATCTCATCGACTCAATGCAAAGTAACATCACTTCAGTTTGTTTTTCGTTCAATTTTACATTCTAGGTTGGATCTGTTGTTTCTGTCGGATTAGTTCAAGCCAATCATCCTATCCATTGGGGAGTCTTCCGAAACATTGCACTTTCATGGATCGTTACTCTCCCAGCCGCTGGTAACTTAGTAATTTGTTTTATCATGAGAAATACCTCCAAGTTGCAGGTTTCCTGTCCGGTGGGACTATGATGGCCCTCCAATACTTCACTCTTGGTTCTTCTCCAGCTATTGAATACATTCATTCGTGGTTAATTTGAAATTCTACTGACCGAGTGTTCCAATATAGTATTTTAGTTATTTAACAGTGGCAAATGTATTTTTTATGAGTAACAAATAGCTTTTTCATGCATTCCGGATGTCCAACAGAACTGTAGTGATACATTTCTGAGTTTGTCGTCAGCGGAAAATCCATGTTTGAACAAAACCTTGTCGGAAGAGACCATTTTGCGATGCAAGTGTTCAGAACATCCAATAAGCCTGCAAGAATATGTCTGTGAACAGTCAGTCAGGTACATGTTCTCAAATTTTTTGACTGACAAGTTTTTAGCCAACAGATTTGTATTCAAATCAAGAGAAAAAGTGGTTTATGATATTGTTCTAGGAAAATTGGAAAGTTTGATTTTTCCGGGTCGGCAATTCAAAATTAGCGGCTTTTTGAAATATTTATATATTCATACCTCTTTTCATCCGATTCATACGCACCTTGCCATATATGCCATCCATACTTCTTCTATCTCATTTCACCTAATGGCGAATGTAATTAGACAGGAGGAATTGCAGCTCTTCCCTTTTACAATCCATGACTTCATCACTCATTATTCTCTCTTCGCTGCCCAATTCGTATTATCAAAAAAAAGAATTAGGATGAGCAAATGAGCTTTTTTCTGGACTCAAAAACAATAAAATCAAACATTACACACGACAATCTCCGCCTCTTGCTATTAATCCAAGGTGGACAGATGTCACAAGTTGTCACGACGATATAAAACCGAGAGCAACGAGATTTTTTCCATTTGAATGCAAGAACAAAGTTTTTATTTTTCAGTTTGAACAAAACTTGAACAATTTTTCATAACTTCAGTTTCTACATATCAGAAATGATAATTCGGTTTGGAATTCGACGAATTTTATATTATTACTGCTACATTTGTCATCATAACGCTGTTCCTACTTGTTCTTTCTGTCATAATTCCACTCTTTGTAAATGGTCGAAGACAAACTAAAGCTATGACATGTTGTCGATAACAATCATAAAAGAATAAAATACAAGTTGCCGATATTATCCCATGTGTAGAAATAATCAAAATACACAAATCGTTGGCAACTGAAAACAGCAAGTTTTCAGTTTCAAAGATCAAAAACCTACATTGCCAGTAGTGATCGATCATCGTTGTGATTGCAAAATACATAATTGGTGCATAACATAATGCAGTTGGAACTGCAATCTAAAATAAAGATTCAAAAAGTCAAACATTTCTCATTTTCACCTGTCCGACTAAAGCAAGTAGAAATTTCACCTGCATTTTTCGAGTTTTTCTCGAAAGTTTTTGCCTTAGAGTAGAGAAAAGAAGTAGCCATGAGCAATGAAGAGCCATCAATCCACATTCGGTGCCAACAAAAACAATTAAGAAACAGAAATAAGGGAAGAGCAGATCAATGGAAGATTGAAGTAGAAATGTGTTTTGATGCAAAATGTCTTTTGGCGGGCATTTTTCATTCTGAATTTTGCTGCTGTTTATTATCGAAATATTGGGCCAACCAACCTTTAATAATTTAATTTTTGCATTCAACTGAATTTCAGGAGACGTGATGAATGCCGGAAATATCATATTACAGTATATTCCATAATTCACAACCATGGTGAATATTTGAGTGATACGGTTAAATTTAAAAATATTATCCATGTTGACAGTAACCTGATGTCGATACAAAAAAAGTAACGCAACACTAGCTACCATAGTTCCGAATATTCCAAACCCCACGTAGATTTGTGCGGGAACCCATATCCCCAAACTTGTCAGAATTCCTAAAGGTCTTCCGCCAATCACAGGAAAATAGAATTTCGGACATATCAATGAAGCTAGCATAAAGTCTGTTAAGTACGTCCTGAACCACTTCAAAAATTCCTTTTCAAAGGTTGCTATACCTACCAACATTGCAGATTCAGAAGGCACCATTTAAAGTTGCCCATGCTATATGAACTTTTGAACACTATACAAAAAACTGCAAGTAATGTGATACAACTTGAAATAATAGTCAGTAAATGAAGGTATAGAAGATAATCTGATTCGGACATCCGCTCAATATGAATATGTTGACAAGAGGAACCAATTAGAGACAAATCGTCATATGTAAAATCAGTAGACTCTGCTAGCAATCGAGCAATCTCTAGTTGATCGGACATAACGAATGACTGAAGAAAATTGAAAATATGTAGAGAAAAAGATTTTTCACCTGTTTTTTTTCTCGATTACTCAGCACTTTGAATTCTTTGTCAGATGGTTCTTATGATATCGCCCTGTTTCTCTAGAAATCGTTTCGCATACATAATTGATGCGAGATTCTAGCTGTCTGCAGGTTAATTTTTTTTTCATGCAAAATCTTATGAAAAAAACTCAAACTTTTTCAGTTTTAGTGAATAAGAATTCTTATAATAATTTTAGTATAACAGTAATTATGTCCGAAATTATTTTTTTTATCTTCATTTTGTAAAATTATATACAGAGAAAAGTATTGTTCGAATTTAATGAAAGACATCGATTTCTTCTTCTTCCTTTTCTTTCTCTTCGTTTTCTTCCTTCACAGTCTCTGGAGTTGCTGAAGTCAAAAGAATGGGGAATTGAGGGAGAAAGAATTGAAGAGGATTGAATGGAAGAAGTGGGATGAATTGTGGAATATTCGGTGCACCCAGTCCCTCATCCGTCTTCTGATTCTCCATCGAAGTATCCGGAAGAATACTAGCAATCGAGAAATCGAGTTTCGCCTTTTTCACTTGTCCAACTTCTGCTGTGTAGGGCTGACGAAAACTCTTTGGAGTGTAAGGGTTGTTCATCGCTTTGAATGCGCCGAGTTCGTCATTCTGAAAATTATATTTTTGAAAAATTCCAAAATCTTGAAAGAAAACTTACATGATGGGCAGTGACTGGGAGAAATTCAGTGTATTCGAGACGGGCGGTATGAATGATTTCCCCTCCTTCGTAGATTGTCAAAATGGGAATATAGCGGTGTTGAGTGAGAAGATAGACCTGCAAATTTTGAATTCTAATATTTCAGAATTCAAGAAGTGTTTTTCATGTTTTCAAAATTTTATAGCAAACAGTAGTCGTGTTTTGCGTTTGAACATATTCGCGAGAAACAAAGAAAAATCAAAAAATTCAAAGACTCACACAATTTGGGCTTTTTTCTGCCGTCGTCTTGCGATTAGTGATTCGAATTTGATCAAAGCTAACAGCTTCCTTCATCCAGTGCGCTCCCAATTGAATTCCATTTTGATGGAAAACCTTCTTCGCTTTGATAATTTCTTCTTTGGAATCCCACTCCGTCCATATTCCTTTTTTGAATAGAAGTCGTTTTTGATCGACTCTTTCGAAATGAACACTCAGAGAATACTGTTTGTGGGGTTCTAATCCATTTATCGAATACTCCAAAGTGGGAAAAATTCGACGTCCGCTGGCAATCGAAGTCATTTCGTTTTTCATTGAGAAACACGATTTCCACAGAGAATCCACTTTCTCCGATAGACAAACAGTAATAGGAACCATGACGATGATGAAGAATGAAGGAAGAATAAGACTGAGCAATGACCAAAGAAGGTCTGCGGGAGTGAATGACAGACTGACTAGGAGAGGTGACACCATAACAGTAGGCCACGCCCTTTTATCGATTATTGTGTGTTTACGGGCACTAGTTTCGATGAAACGTGAAGATACGATATTGATTGTACGTCTTCATTGTATTTGAAAATGGGGGGTGGGGGTCAAACATAGCGTTTATAAAAAATATAAAACCTTTTCTAGAATGTTCAGAAAAATTTCTAGAACCATCTGGAAAAAGAGAGTTTAGCAAGAATTCAATTTTTGTTTCGGCGGCAATTCAATAGCCAAATCTTTCTTATAAAATGATCTATATTTTTTCTAAAACGCGCTGAAAACACGCCCAGTTTCACTGGTATAAGCTACCGTAAATCCTGTAATAGACTTGCATGCAAGACTATTGTTCAACCCTTACTTTTAAAAGCAAGACTATTAGAGAGGCAAGACAAATAGAGGGTGCAAGACTATTTTTTTTAACCATTTTTTAGGTTGAAGAAATTTTGTTGAACTGGTGTTATTTTACATCAATTTTCCCGAAGTTTGATATAAAATGTGTGTTTTTTCCTCTTTTTTTTTGTGAAATTCATCACTTTTTGATAACAATAACTATAGAAACTGACTAGGGAACCTTCTAAGTGGGCGGTGGAACTTAGATATGAAACATATATCGATAGATACCTGATACTTACCTGAAACTCAATCAATACTCCGTTTTTGCAAAATAGTCAATCTGGCCGAAAAATTTCAATTTTTCATCATTTTCAGTACTAAATGGCCTCATTTTTGAGAGATCATAACTCTGTTCAGAAACGTTTTTGAACGGTCAAACTTTGTCAGTGGGCTTTTTTTGAGTATTTCAACAAATTCTGGAAGTTTGAAGGAAAAAAATTTTTTCCAAAATTTTCACAAAATTTCCATGTCCTAGACCATACTTTTTTCTGGGTCGAAATTTTTTGGCAAAGAAAAAAAAGATTTTTTGCTTGGATTTTATGTATTATGAAGCGAAAAGGTGTGAAAAGTCATTTTCGAGAATAGATACTTGAATTCACGCCAGTATCTTTATGAAAAACTGGTTGAAAAACCCTAATTTCAAGCCATTTTGGCATCGAAAGTGACTCGGACGTGAAAAATCAAATTTTTTAAAAATTACTAGAAAGCCTGTACGTTGAACAGAGAGACCGAAAATCAATTTTGGATGGTTCAAAAACAACTTGAAAGTGAGCTTTTGATGCTCCAGTGTATTTGGAAAAAAAGCAAAAAAAAGTTTCCACAGCGGGGTCGAACCCTTCACTGTGAGAACGACTGCCAGCTGCGCTCCCACTCCGGCCATCCACTCGGTTTTCAACTGCATTCCGCAACGAAAGATATCAGAAACTACGTGGCGACCCAAAAAGAGTGGCTCAAGAGTGTGTTACAGTGTTAAATCAACGGATTTCAGTACTAAATTTCAAAGTGAAATTTCTCGATCTGAGTAGCTATTTTGCAAAAACAGAAACTTGGATGGGTTTCAGACTAACGTCAGCTATCGACTCATATACATTTTATAGCCTATTTCCACCGCCCACTTTTGAGGTTCCCTAGTGAGAAAAATGGCTTCTAATTATGAGTTTACCCTCCAAAAAGTGAAGGAGTCAAAGTATGACCGGGTGCAAGACTATTACAGGGGCAAGACAATTAGAGGGTGCAAGATTATTTTTCAAACTACTTTTTCTACCGCAAGACTATTAGAGGGGCAAGACAAATAAAGGGGCAAGCCTATTACAGGTTTTACGGTATATTAAAAATCCAATAAAAACTTGAAATTTATACAAAAAATAAGATAAGTTCAACAGCCACCAAGTGAAAGAAGAAGGAATATCTTGATTTGAACAGATATTCACTATTTCTTAACCAGATGATTTCAGAACATTGGGAGCAACGTACCGTGAATAGTCTTGGTGTTGAACGAGTAGTTGAAGAATGGAAACTCTTATTTTTTTTTGTTTCCTTGGTTGTTATTTGGGTCAATAATTGTGTCCAGCAACTGTATAACATTACGATCTGAAAAATATTTGATTTGAAACTCGCTGGTTTATTGTCTCTCCATTTTAATAACGAGATAACGAATAATTTGTTTCGAGCTGTAAATAAAAGCTAATTAACATGTCGGTTGAACACCTGTCATGTGAAGAAGGCCGACTATAAAGAAGATTTTGATCAAAAGGCATTTCACTCTAGTTTTGTTCTGCAACCGACAATCTCCACCTCATGATGATCCAATTCAGCGAACAGCTGCGGACAGATGTAATAGCTGATATGGTTCAATACCAAATAATAAGTTCGTAGAACAATTCAAAATTTCAAGAGGAAAAATATTATTAGTCATCTAGAACTAAGAAGTCGAAAAGTAAAAGTGAACATTTCAAAAAGTCAACTCAAGTTGCTTGGAAGTGACAAATAACGCTAAAATTCGTGACCTGATACGGTGAAACACCAACCAAGCAAAACGATTTCGGTATTTATTTCGGTGGCCGCTACTGTATTTCATATTTTACAAACAATTAGAATCGCACATAGAGTTATGTCAAATACTGATTTTCTTGGTTGGATTCCGAAAACCGGATTAAGAATAATTAATCGCATGCTGTCAATGAAATATTCTCCAGGAAGTCATTAACAATTGCTCTTCACAAGTCTTAATCGTAATCCAATAACAACTATCTCCTCAAGTTTATTAACCTTTTTCATCCGGAGGTTTCAAAAAATTAATGAAATGTCTGAGTTTTTTTGTGAAAAAACTGCCTATAGACATTTTTTCCATTTAAAAGCTTATTATAAAGTATGTTTTTCATAGAAAGCAAAATATTATTACAGTAGCGGCCACTGGAATATCACTTTTTCGTTTTTCCGTTATAACGTTTCTTGGAGAAAATTTACAAACTTGAAGTTTTCTGGCAACATCTAAATAAATGTTGTGAGAAAAGTTTTTAATTTTCTTATTTCTTTTCCGAATGTTTGAGGGGTGTTTTCACCCATAGTGGAAAAGTCCATACTGGAAAAGAACTGAGAATTTGAAATTTTGAAATATTTCCGAAAACATTTTTCTCATCAAGAAAAACTAATTTGGACTAGCTTTCCGCCTTATTTAAGAATATTATCACAACTAAACTCAAATGTTTATTCATTCTTAATACAAAACTTATAGCCGAAAAACCAAAAAGTGTAATTCATGTGACTGCTTATGTACATACCACACTGCTGTATACTTATGAGTTATTGTCTGTATATAAATTTTACAAAACAATTTTCTCATTCTCGTTCATAATTATCAATGAGAAAGTTATGTCTAATTGCCTTCGTGTTTGAAACATCACGTATCTCATGTTTTTATCATTCACTCTCACAATTTTGCCTAACGAAAAAACTATCCGTAAAGGCTGCGTTTGAACTCACAAAGAATTAAAGAATTATTTTTCCCATCATTTTTTAAACGAATATAATTAAAACTCACTGTCTTATTTTTATGCAATCCATCTTCGAAAATATACATGCTTCAGGTTTATTCAAACTTTGATTAAAAACTTCGGTCAGTTTTTTCGTTTCTCCCCGACATCAGAAGTATTTGGGTTGATCCAACATGTTCTACTGAAGAGATTCCAGAAATTCTTTTTTTGCAAGAATGCAATACACTTAGTTTTTGCGTGGAGGATCCGAAAAATTCGTATAATTATAAATTTACATCAGTTTTTAATTTGATACTCACGGTCTGATTGTCATAGAGTATGATTATGCAAATATTGAAGTTTGGGTAGTAATCACTGAATCCTTCTCATCACAAAATGCAGTAGAACAGTAGCGTTCGAGAGAATATATTCACTGGTTTTTGATTCTCTATGGAGTTTCTTCTTGCGGTGTCAACCCTTGATGTGGTAACGGCAGAGAATAATCTAGAATTACAAAGTTGTGTTGCAATCGCTACTTTTTCCTCTCATTTTTTTTTTTGAAAAAAACTTAGATTCTCTAAACTGATTTATGTTGAATCATTTCACTTGCAGGAGAAAACTAAAGTGTCTCCTCATTTTTCCTTCAACATTTTTTCCTATTGAAGATATGAATTCTGTGTACTGCTCTTTCAAGTTTCTTTTTGCAAGAGAGACCGTTTCACATGGTGTTTGTCTACGTCATTTCTGTCTTTGGATTTACAGTAGTCAAAAAGGACTCCACTGATGTATTGCGGAGCACAGCCACACAAAAACCCTCTTTCCTATGACCCACGCAAAAATGAAAAATTACAAGTTGAAAACTGCGTGAAATTCACAGGTGATTTCAATAATTTTGGAAACATCAGAACAGTTTCAATCATAACTTCAAATACTGCTATGAAAATACATCAACGGATGCAACAACTTGCTTGTAAAGGGGAGTTCCCTCTGCTAACAAACAATGCTACACATCTGAGGAGAAGTTTTTGTTTCAATGAAAAACTTACTCATTGTTAAAATTCCGATCAGTTCCCAAGTATGTTTGATTAATTGCCAACGTCAATTTTGTTATCACATTGAAATTTGCTGCCTGCAGAAATTCCTTTGGAAAAGCAGGTTGCCGAACTTCACTGATAATTGGACACATCTTGCAAAATTGATTTTTCCGATAGCTTTACGTTGTTGTTAATTCAATGACTCTTCCTGAAATTAAAGTTTTTTTCAGTTAAAAATACCGAGATTTCGTTCATTTGTACAGGATTTTATAATATTATACTTCTAAGTCGAACAACTCAACTTCATCTACATTTATTTTTGTTCCTAATATAAATATTGCAAGCAGTCAAAGTTTGAGTCACCAGTATTTTCTGAAACTGACAGTGAAAGTGATTCTTTGAGAGTAACTGATGATCTGATCTAAAGCATCCACTTTTGGTGTGCTCCATTCCTCTCTACATGAAGAATCAATGTCTGGGAACACAAAGTTAATATAAAAATCTGCTGTTTTAGATGATTTGGCATAGAGTCTTACGTATTTCTTAATTTTGAAGTTCTCGCGCAATTTGTTCAAGACTCACGATTTGTCTAACACTGACGATCGGACGCGGACATACTGAAACATTCCAAGTAACATAGCATTTGTTCACGTTTCTTGCAAAAAGAACATTTCCAGGGTGTATGTATCATCAGAGTTGCGATAAACGGTGCTGACTAAGAACAGTACCATATGTTATGAAATTTCTGTAAATCAAACACTTACTTGAATCAAATGAATAGAGAACAAAGTTGGTGGACAATCCTTGAAGTGTTGGATGGCAGAATTCACGGGAAAAGTGTGGAACAGGTGAGCAGTCACACTGAAAATTAAACTCCCTCATTATCTTCCATTCAATTGTTTTCTTTCTAACCAGACAGGTAGATGAACACCAGTAAGTGACACATGTCTACGTCATCATTGAATCTCTTTGTCGTATGCACGTGCTGACCTCACGTTCGATTTGCTACACGATGAAGAGGCAACCTACTCTCTTCTTACGGGTATTAACGAAGACTATTGCAACAGCTGTATCCAAAGTGTATCCGAGAAATATGTTGTGGATGCACAACGACCCCCCTTCTTTTCCTTCCATCCAGCCAAGAATGAGAAGGGATTAGTTTTGATGGCCTAGAAACCCCCTTATGTCGATTTACGAGGAGCGCGTGTAGTTCTCGTGGACAAGATATTTTTGCAAAACGTTTTCAGAACTTTTTTAATACCATTTTATTTTTGAGAAAACATACATAACCAGATGTGATGTGTTAAATTTTTTGAAGCAGGGGAATAATTTTAATCATAACTTTAAGTACTTCGGGAATAATTTTAATCATAACTTTAAGTACGGGAGAAACGAACCGGAAAGAGACTTCCATCAGGTGTTAAATCAGGTAGTTGAACAATAGAACACATTTTTTCAACTCCTTCCACTCGGTACATCGATATTCCCGAAGAGGGACTGAAAAATGTAGATTTAGAAAAAGCTGTTGAGCTGGAACTTACTGTTTCATCACGTCGCAGTATCAAAAAAATGGTGATCAAAGGAAGCTTTCCACGCTTTTCTCCGCTTCAGCCAATCTGCATTTGACACTGGTCCCTGGTTATTTTTGAGCAGATGGAGACAACTAAGTCTTCGGTTTCACTGCTTTTTCCCACGATAATCGTTTCTGATGTTGTTTCGGCAGCAAATTCTGACAAAAAATTATATTTTTTTAAAATTTTAACGACTAATTCATTAAACAATGTACCAAATCATCCAATTTGTCGAAAATCAACGGCGGTACATCAAACTTCGTCTACTTCCAGCTCAGAAATTCATGCCAGAAACCTTTAGGAAACTGTGTTGACTGGCAGACTGGATTAAAAATTGTGATCATTGTGGTGTTGATTGTCTCATTTTTTTCACAAAATGTCCAGCTACTGACAGTATCTGAAAAAACATAATTGTTTTGTTTTTATCTTGTAAAGATCGTTTCCAAACAAGAACTAATAAAAACACTCCCGAGTCTTTCGCTCACCTAGATACGAAAAACTTCATGTTGGCGACCCCTGAATAGTTTGACTAAAATCAAAACATGTGCTTTTGCAAGTATTCAACATAGTTCTAACTTTGATATCACACGTGATCAATAAGTTATATAGAAACAGGTGATTTTTTTCGATTTCTTCAACTTTTCACTAAAATTCAAAAACAGTCGAGTTTTCATTGTTAGAATACACAACAGTAGTTGTGAAAAATGATTTCTTGTCTTGTTTTTTGTTTTGAAAAATGATACCAAAAAATAGTTTTTGGAAAGTGTTGCCTTGAAGTTAATTGGAAAAGGCGGAGTTTAATTATACAATCTGTTACAAAAACACCTGTTTGTGTTTTCAAATAACACTATTCGGCCACAAACTTTTCAAATACATTTCTGAATCGATGGAAAACTCAACTTTGAATGAAGAAACCCCTTATTCGTCTAAAAATTTGTTGAACGTCGGAATAGTATATTTTTTTCTAACTCTCTTAATCTATCCTTCCTACATTTATGTCTATCGGTCTAACCTGACTCAAGACAAAAATACCCCAATATTTTTTATAGTTAGTCATTTTTATGAGGCTAACAAGGTATTCTTTTGTCTCATCTATCTGGCTTTAGCTAACTTTTATTTCATCTCAATTTCCTACTGTTTTCAATATGGAGCCTATGTGTCTTTTTGTTGTGCTGTGTTGATTGGGGTGATAGTTCACATTCTGACTATCATTACTCAGGCCAACTATTTTCTGTTAGCTATCCTGGCTTTCCAACGGTTTTTCATTTATTTTTTTCCGGACTTCGAAATGTTTCTCATTTTCACAAAACGTAGTTTCAAATGGGTGGTTTGGTCAATTCATGGAATTGCGGCTATTTTGTTTCTTGCCGAAAGTATGATGCAAGTTCCGGTCAGTTAGAATAACATATATAGATTGAGGATAAATTGAATCTCAAATCAATGTTTTGAAAAGTTCCCGAAAAAATCGTTTTTCAGAACATTTACCTATTCTCTAACATTTTCTTGTTTATATCCGCTTGTTTTTACATTCCAATTACTCTAAGTATTCGAAAATTCAACTTTCTGCCGTCCGCCAGTCTAAACAATCCGGAAAGATATGTTCTATGGCAACTGGTATCCATAGTTCTCATTAAATTCGTAAAATTTAGTTGTTATTTTCAATGTATTCAAAATTTTCAGTGCTATCCCCTGCTATTTCTGACTTTTTGGAGTGTGGATGACAAAATGGTTAGCAAATGTGAATTTATTGATACTATTGGGACCCCTTTGATAATTCAAATTTCTTATTTTGGAAGCAATCGAAGGAATTTTCGAAAACTGATCTCTACTTTAAAGTTTTGGAATCATATTCGAATATTTGGAAAGAAAAACCAGACGGCTGTGGCACCGGTGGATGATTCAATCAATCCATCAACTATTTAGTTCTTACAAATTACAAGTTTTAACATTTGGTAAAATTTTCGGTTTTATAAAATGATAATTTTTGCAGTTTTATACAAAAACTCACTCAATATTGGATTTGCAATCAGTTTCCGTTCATGCTGGACAAATTTCATCGACGACATTTGTTTCTTTCCCGCGTCGAATGTCATTTGATTTTCATTTCATCGAATCAGGTCTCAATCCTTGATCGTGGCCAAATTTATTCTTCGTAAATATTCGTAACATTGTCCATTTTAAATCTGAAATGTGAAACAAAACTTTTGGTCACTTCTAATAGAATTTTTCCAAGTCAAAAAAGTATACGTTCTTTTGTGTTTTTTGTTATACTTTCATCAAGTTTAAAAAAATATTATGCGTTCACAAAAAAAAACACAGATGGAAAGAGAACATCTTCATACTGTGCACGCATCGACCTAACACTCAAAAAGCAACATCAGGAGGAGCAATTAACTCTCTTTTCTCGTGGATTGACGGGTCTGTTGGGATATAGATATAGATACACTTCTCCGGGTGACCCCATTCCATTTTTTCTCGGGGTTCTCTTTGAATACAGTGCACTCTATGCTCTCTGACGAAGACAGGGGCCGCTCGGAATAGTCTATCGAAGCGCAAAAGCACAACAGATGTCGTCAATCCACGTGAAAAAGAGCGGGTCACCTCTTTATGACGTATCGATCGCGAGGCCAACACGTGCACACTGAGTAGATGCTCCTTCTCCATCGGCGTTTCTCTGAGATATACAATGATCACGTTATCCTAAATAATGATGCAGGCAGGGGTCACTCAGAAGCGTGCTCGGTATTTTTTCAATACTAATCAGAAAGAATATATTCTTTGAGTAGTAGCATTTTTTTAAATTAAAAAAACCAAAAAGTTGTGGACCACTGTTATTTTCCGTTTCAAACATTTGTATCTAGATAATGTCTTTTTTATTCAACGGGTTATGTTCGTTGTTCTTGGAAATCTGTTCAAGTGCAATAACTTCAATCAAGAGGACCCCAAGAATTTACTGTGGATACAGAACGACCCCTCCTAGTCAATTCAGGTAAGGATGAGAAGAGACGGGTTGTCAATAATCTAAACCGACAATCTAGACCATCTGTTCTTCGTTGCACAAATGGATGAACGCTTATGAGTGAGCCCTGTCTACGTCATCGTTGAAGGCAAGGCGCATTAGCAGATGGCACGTACTGACCTCACGATCGATTTGCTACATAATGAAGAGGCGATCTACTCTCTTCTCAGGTGGATTAACGAGGTCTATTGCAACATCTGTATCCAACGTGTACCCCAGAAATATGTTGTGGATGCACAACGACCCCCCCCCCCCTTCTTCTCTTTCCATCCACCCAAGGATGAGAAGGGACTAGTTTCTGATGGCCTAGAAACCCCCACTCCCCATTTTGGCTCTCATGTTGATTTACGGGAAGCGCGTGTAGTTTCGTGAACAAGATGTTTTTGAAGTAGAACTACTTCAACACCATTAGATTCCTGATAAAAAATTCAAAGTCAGATGTTGTCAATTATGATATATTCGAAGCAGTAGAATGATTCTAATCATAACTTTAGGCACTGCCTCAAAAATAATTTGAGGATTGCAATTATACCAACAACTTTCCGACCAGATCATTTCAGAACAATGGGAGAAACTTACCGGGAATATACTTCCATTAGATGTCGAAGAAAACAGTTGAACATTGAAAACAATTTTTTCATTTCTTCGCTCTCTTGGCACATTGAAACTTGTAAAGACTAACTGAAAAAGCAGATTTAGATGGTTTGATTCTTGAAAAATTCTGTTGCAAAGTTATCTTATTTCTGTAATCGCTCAAAAGGAAGTAAGGCAAAAAATTCAATCACATAGCATGAGCATTTTCTTTTTGTATTTCATCAAAACTCACTCAATATAGCGAACTTCAGTGAAAAGTGGGAAAATCACGCGAAGTTGTTTCTTTTGATAGCCTCATATTGTTCTCGAACTGTCGACTACATCTTAAAAATGATTTAATGAAAAATTATAAACTGGTGGCCATCTTTGACGAGACTCCATCATATTTTCAAGTCGAACAATAAGATTTTTGTTCTCGTTTTTTTTTTTCAGGTTCTGTTTTTTCATGAAAGTATCCTGAGCCTAGGAGGAGTATGAGGAAGTGATCGAGAGTGCCATGAAAACTGCTTCAATCCAAAAAAATAATCAGGGACATCTTGACTAATATAATCGAAAATATGTTTTTTTGGTTGATTAAAAAGCGATCATCAAAAAACTCATGTTTGGGCTTTTCAAAGGAAATTTGGCAGAAATTGTTTTTTAATTTTATTCGAATAAAACTCACTTAAAAACGTCGAACATCGTATTTATATCTCATCAAGGTCAGCCAATGGCATCAATGTTCAAACTTCAGCAACAAACTCGATCATTTGACAATAGATTCTGTTTGAAATCGACGTTGTTGAGTAGCGCTGTGCCATTGTTTCTCCAAATCGTAATCACGCAGCCGATTTCCTGTCTGTTTCTGAAACGTGTTCTATATTCTTTTAAATTAGGTCAGATAGATTTTGTTCACTTCTTTTATTAAGAGTTGAACGAAGAAAGTGAATTTCTAGGATTATTTTCATTGAATTTTGATTAAAAATGCAACTCCAATAATTTAGAAAAGAATGAATAGTTTTGTTAACGTGTTGATAATGTTGATAACACTGTCCCATACAGGAAAACCCATTTAGGAGAAGACGATTTGATTCATTTACTCTCATTCTCATAATGTTATCCGGATGACAGGTTCAATCTGCTCTTTTCAACAGATGGTCAGTGACCCCTGCTTACGTCAAAAAAGAACACCGGATTCCTATTTTATTTCACTAAAATCACATAAAAAATTTATTTTTCTAATGATTCTTTTGAGACAAAAAACATACCTATTTTCCTTGTTTCGGTAGTAATTTCTCAGATTAAAGGCTTCCATTAAATTGTTTTCTTGCGCTCTTTCCAGTATCTGCAAATTTTTAATTAATTTTCTCAAGTTTTGTTGTAAAAATGGAAAAATAAGGAAAAATAATCAAGAAATTCAGTATGAATAAAGCACAATCGGAAGAAAAACCGATAATCCGCAGCGACACCAGACTTGACGCGCACATGCACCACTTTTTTGTTTATCAGTTTGAGCACAAGTGTTTAATTGAAATTGATTTATTTTTCTGGTTTTTCTTTCAAAAATATGATTATGGGACATTTCTTGAGTAAAAGTGCAAAACAATGTGAAAAAAACACTTTTTCCATTGGAGCCGATTTTTTGAAAAAAATTTCATCTTTTATTACAGTGTAAATTAGAAGAAATCAAAATTTTTTAGAGCTGGAGGGAACGGAAAACTGTGAGAGGGATGATGATAACCAATCAACGATGACTATAAACACAAAAAATAATGAGCACTTCTAGAGATAGAATGAAAAATGAGAAGCAGACAAAGAGTATCAAATTTGAAGTAATTAGAACTTGATCTGCGCGCTGGAGAATTCATCGGCCAGTTCCATGAAACTCTTCTCCTCCGGATCTTGCCAAATTACTTTTCCGCCTCGATAATAGCAGATTGTGTGGATTGTTTTAAGGAAAAATAATCCATTTTCTGGGTATTTCTTGGAGTTGGCAAAGTATTTGGTGAAGCGGCTGACAGTTCCTCTCACGATTATTGTTTCATTCTGGAGCCTTTCATATTCTTTCGAATCCGATCTCTTCAGGTCCTTCTCAAAAGTTTCGATTTTCTGAAATGAAATGCTCTTGTTGTAGTTTGTCTATTAATAGTACCTCGATAATGAACTCCGAAATTCTTGGATAAATTTCGATTCTTCCCAAATCAAAATCATAAAAATGGGCGTCGGTTCGGAGACCTTTCTTTCTAATTTCCCAGTTCTCAACACTTCGATTCTCCTGGGTTTCCAATGACGAGTGCTTGAACTGGAACGTGCATTCTATCTGAAAATTTTCCAATTTTTTGTTGATTAATTATTTCAATCTATCAATCTTTGCTCGGCTTAAGTCGACTTAGTTTGAAAGTATTTTCAATATTTCCTCACCTCAATGTTGTTTTTCATCATCATCATCCCATTTCTTTGTTGAATTTCACACACGATCTGCTTAGTCGGCTTCACCTTTTCCACTTTGGACACTCGGCTGGCGGTCGTATGGAAAAAAGTCATTGTCTTCTCCCTCGTCCACGGGTCTTTTCCGGCTTCTTCTCTCTTGAGCATCTGCTTATCCCTTTTTGTAGAAGACGCTCGAGAATCAAAGATCAGGTAAGTGTACCACTCGCCTAGCTGTAAACAAAGTTTGAATTTGCAGTTTTTAGCTTGAACCCACTTTCAGAAGCGGATCGGCAGCTTCAAAGTCATTGGAATCGTTTTGGTCGACAATCATCCAACGAGTTAGTCCCGATATTGGCGACCACAAAAGGCAGCATTTTTCGGGAGTCCTATATATTTCAGAATGACATGGATTGACGAAATCATGATCTATACAGATTCCTGTTGCACCAATTTGATTGAAAATTTGCGTGCGGTTGGTATTCTGAAATTTTTTGTCTTAATATTTTAAATTGTCTCCATCAGTTTTATTAGAACTCTCTTCATGCGATGATTTCGAAAATTTGAGTTCTAGCACGAAAGCTTTCTAATTATATATTTTTCCTCAAACAAAGCTTACACAACTATCCCCGTGAAACTCATTGAGAGCCATATCCGCGATGGTTTCCATGCACCACGGCTGAAAAAATTTGATAAATCCAGAGACCTCTGACATTCACTTACCGTCATATTCATATACGACTTATCGGTTTCCTCCGGTTGGCCGTTGAGCCACTTGACCGCCCGAATCACTTCGAAATACGTATCGCCGGAAGGCGCGTATTTGACGACGACCTCACCAACACCCATGAAATTCGTTCTGTAGATGTAATTATCGTCTCTTAGTAGGCCGAGATGAGGGGACCATATGAGTCCCTCATATTTAATGACGACTTCAGTGGGGAGAGCAAGCAGATTAGGTCCGTTGACCAGAAGCTGGACGAGCACTTCTCCATCTTCTACCCACACTTTGAAGTGTGGAAGATTCACGGGATCGCATTTTTTGTATGATACCTGCAAAGAACTGAATTAATTAAGATCAGTAACGTAAACTTACTGGGCTAGAGATCTCAATCCAATCAGAGAGGAAGAGGCAGTCGTCGCTTGAAAGTGATGGCAGTTCGAGGATTTGGCGGCTTTTTGTGAAGACTCGGATTTTGTCCAAGTCGTCTTCACAAACGAATCCGATATCGGTCATTTTGCAATGTCAGGAGAGAAGTTATATGGACTTGAAATTTGAATAATATTAAATTTTGAAAAATAAATAGAAAATAAGAGAACTTGCATCAAAGAAAGAAAAAACTTTGCAAGGTTAGCAACCATCAGATGTCAGAAATTCCATCAGATTACGGTAACTTTAGGAACCAAAATATTCTGAGAAAAATCTCTGAGAGAGTCGAACAAAATAAAAAAATTTATTTTCGGATTTCAGTGTTTGTCAAATACTGTAAAATACTTCATACCGTCGTTTTCGTCTAGTTTTTCAAACAAAACGAACAGAAAAATAATATGATTTTTTTGCAAAATAACCGAAAAAAAACATTTGGATCACTAAAAAAGTCTCAAATTTATTTTCCCACTACTCATAGATGATGGTCGATAAAGCTTCAAAACCAAATCTATAAAATCGAAAAAAATTGAAAACTGAAAGTTCATACCGTTTTCAAAAACTAACCAAATAACACATTTGCAAAAAATACTTTCTTTTTCAGTTGGAAAATTTTCAATTATGTTAGGTGCAGTACCACTAATTACGGTATATGACAATAATGATCAAAAAATGTATTTTACGCACTAACTAGGGAATGGTCAGAGGACAAGTTGGAGTTTCCGTATGAAAAGTATATGGTTGGATAGCTTAAATCAAAGGCTTTCAGAATATATATTCAAATTTTGCTAAGCTTTTTTGGAATTTCAGGAAATTCGCTCTGAACCTCTCGTACTGTAACTAGTGGCTGTCTCGGCTGACCCCGTTTTGAAGGCGTTTCAGTACCACTTCGCACTTCTTTTCAACTAAATTCAGTGAAAAACAAATAGCGGGTGGCCCCTGGGATCGGGACAGGACCAGAAAACGGTGTTTCACTGAATTTAGTTGAAAAGAAGTGCGAAGTGGTACTGAAACGCCTTCAAAACGGGGTCAGCCGAGACAGCCACTAGTTACAGTACGAGAGGTTCAGAGCGAATTTCCTGAAATTTCAAAAAAGCTTAGCGAAATTTGAATAAATATTCTGAAAGCCCTTGATTTAAGCTATCCAACCATATACTTTTCATACGGAAACTCCAACTTGTCCTCTGACCATTCCCTAGTAAAACAAAATTCATGTTTGAAGTTTGGTTTCTAGAATTTTTTAAACTTTCTACAAAAATTTCAAAAAAACACATTTAGAGCAAATTTTAATGTTCATTCAAGACTGGAAAGTTTTGATAGAAACTAGGAAAAATTTGAAGAAAAACGGATAATCTGCAATAACACCAAATCGAATGTACATGAACACATCTTTGTTAGAATTACAAGAAAAGAAAAGGAGAAAGAGGGGAAAGGTGGTTAAATGTGTATGTATATGTGTGTGTCTCTTGTGTCTTTCTGGCCAGGACTTCATTCTGTTCCTAGCCTCTGCGTCTCTCCAAATCTACCATGAAAATGATTCTTCTATCCTTCCCTATACTGTTGCGTGCCGCCGGAAGCCGGAGAAAGAAAGAGAGAGGTATAGTACCGAGCATAATTACCGTAAATCCTGTAATAGACTTGCATGCAAGACTATTGTTCAACCCCTACTTTCTACCGCAAGACTATTAAAGGGGCAAGACAAATAGAGGGTGCAAGACTATTTTTCGAACCACTTTTTTTAGGTTGAAGAAACTTTGTTGAACTGGGTTTTAACGTCAAATTTGCCAAACTTTGAAGTAAAATATGTGTTTTTATCTCTTTCTTTGTGAGATTCATCATTTTTGATCAGAATAACGGGAAAAACTGAAAGAAATGGTCTCTAAATATAAGTTTCACTAATAAAAAGTGGAGGAGCCAAAGTATTGTTGGGTGCAAGACTATTAGAGGGGCAAGACAATTAGAGGGTGCAAGACTATTTTTCAAACTATTTTTTCTACCGCAAGACTATTAGGAGGGCAAGACAAATAAAGGTGCAAGTCTATTACAGGATTTACGGTATATGGAAAAATGGTTCTTTCACCTCAACTCTTCTGTAACTTATTGGATTGACATGGAATTTTTTGACAAAGTTTGTATCGCTTGTAAAAATTGATTTAGAAATTGAAATAGTAGAATTTAAAAATTTCGAACAAATATAATAGAAAGTTTTGTGAAATGTTTGAAAAACACGGTTTGGATCGAATTTGAGAACTACTTCACACTTTTCCAAAAGGTGTTAATGCACACTTCCAGTGTGATTTGAGTAAGAAGTTTGCGTTTGTGAATCCAGAATACAATATCAGCAGCTTCTATTTTGGTTTCCAATGAAGATTGAAAAAAATATGCCAACAGATGAAATGTTTATACTTATGTGAAGCAAATTTTGTATTGTTCAGTTGGAACCAGTGCATATTGGTCCATTTGGGATTAGTACCAAATAAGTTTACCTTTCTCTAATACCGGCAACCTTGCACTCGTAGGAATTCCTGATTCATTTATTCACTAATAACTGTGAGAAGTATTGCTAAAATTGAGTGAGAGAAGTAAAATAATTTATCATAGGTTCATCAGTGCTTTTCTGCGTATTTCCTTCCGCTTGATAAACCACCATAGCACTCAAGCTTTCTTTGTTTATCAAACTGTTTTGGGGTGGACCTACAAATCACTCCAAGATCCGGCTAAATCAAATATTAGGTCAGAACAAAAGTTTTGCAGCACCTTTTGTTTTTCGCTCATAAAACTATGGGGAAGTTTCTAAAACACTTCATGTTGGGGGTATATGAGAGTATGTGTGTGGACTAGATTTATACAAAATCTGGACTCCATGGCGCTTCTGGGCAGGAATCCAGTGAAACTTTGCCAAAGTACCCTTATTTTTCACTTCTTGAGTCTTAACTCCAGATTCGGGGAGTTTCAGTCACTGAGATCTATGATTATAGTTAACATAGAAGGTCCACTACTCATTATCTAAAATCAGTTCAGGAAGTTCTGTTGTCCTTCCTCAGTATGACAAAAAGAAAGTTGCAACCTCCTATCTTCCCTTATGTACGAGGCTGCCGCATCGATGTTGTGTCCAAGTTTGAGTTTTGTAGAAGAACAAGAATATATGGAGTTGGTTCTTAGGCATATTATGATAGTACTTGAACCTCGTTATAAGATATTCAATCAATTGATTAGGATCCTCTTCTACCAGTGTAACTAAACCGTCTCAAAAAATACCTTCTGGCATTTATTATGGAAAAATCATTGAATTCTAACTCTCTATTCTGGACCTCATTAATCTAACGAATACATGTTTCTTAATTATCACCCATGGGACCCTACAATAAATAAGTTTGAGCCTCAGTTTGTTTTGTTATAGAGCCAATACAGAAATTGCACAAATTTACCAATTGGAGTTACCATTGACAAAGTGGAACTGACTTGCTGCCCAGAAGCGCCATTGAGCCCAGATTTTGTGGGAATGTAGTCCATACACATACCCTCATATGCCCCCAACATGAAGTGTTTTAGGAACTTCCTCATAGTTTTATGAGCGAAAAACGAAAAGTGCTGCAAAACTTTTGTTACTACCTAATACATATGTTCGGTATTTTTTGTTTCTTAATGCCATAGTCTTGTAACTTTCTGCAGATTCGTTGGTCTTTGTTTGCATAAAAACTGACTGAAAAAAAAACAGTCGATCTCTTTTTTCTCAACCATTGTGTCGCCCCCCAATCGTTTGCATAACAATTGTTGTGTCTATGTCTCGCGCACAATCTCTGTTTTTTTTTGATATGTGGGATTCAGGTACATAAATAAAAGAGTTGTCACTCTGTGTTCCATAGTTTACGAACTATTCTTTTTTATGTATCCTGCTGCTCCTGATTTCTTCAGAAACCATGGCGTTACTACGGTTGACTTGATCGGTGAGTGTAATATAAAAAACATCTTGTTGTAATTTAATATAAAATTTATTGTTTATGATCCGGTAATTCTTGGAGTCGTTTCAGCAATCCCTCTCTATTACTCTCTGACACCGATTCTCTGCTTCCTTATTTTCATTTCATGGAGCTACCAGCCGGAAGTCGTTTCTCCAACGATTTTGATGTTGGTTCCTCTTATCTGCATGTCTACGTTTGCAGTTTACCGCCGAGAGTTCAATCTTCTCTACCGAGTCCAGGACTTTGCAGTCATTTTTTGGGCGATTGCATTATTCTTCACTCTTCTACTCAAGTTCAAGGAAATTCTCAATGCTGAGACTTCTTCATTTGGAGAGATAAAAATCGAGCGTTTCTACATCTACATTGCCCTTATTGTGGGAGTAATTCATGGACATCTGGAACGTTTGATTGGAGCACATCTAGTTAACAGCGACCACTTTGTTTTATTTGACCCGGATTATTAAAATTTGAATTTATTTTCTGAAATGAAACTATTTGTTCATGATCCGGCTATTTTTTAGAGAGAAAAAGTCCAAAACCAAGGTAGTACTCTTTCACAAAAAGTGATGGAGAAACGTGTCGAAAGGAACAAAATTAACACAAATACCTTATAAAATGAAAAGAAAACGAGGGGAAAGAATGTAAAAAATTTGAGTCTTGCAAATGGCTTCTCTTATTTTTTAACTGCTTCGGTCTGAATCTATTAATGCTTTTCTCTGGTTCCTTGTTTTTTCTTCATTACCCGCGTTTTAAATTTCTAACTTTCAAATTAACTTTATTCTTCAAAAACTGTTGACAAGATAACCAAAATTACATTGAATTATCTCAAAAATCAGAAACGAGCCATCCAATTTGCAGTTTTCCATCCCACAATTATACGGTAGATTCCACAGAAAATTGCTACGAAAATGAAGTGCTTTGCTGGTCCATAGTTCACATCAACCTCTTCTTCAAATTTCGATGCAATAGTCAGCAAAAGTGCAATCAGCGAACAAACGATCTCGAGAACCTGGACACGACAGAAAAGAACACGGTTGTGACGGAATAATGCCCACGACGAGGTGACAAAGCAGGGAATCAACGCAAAAAAGGCTGAGGAAATGACATCTGGCTGAGAATAGTAAGCCATCATGATGAAGAGAATGGTTGCCGTTGAAAGAGAATGGAAAAGTATTATTCCATTGACAAATCCAAAACATCCCTTTGGAGGAGACACATCGACTTTGGGAGTTATAGTGATTTCGACGACTGGAAAGTTTATTAGGTCTATTTGATTTTTTATATGAAACTCACAAACAGGAGGCTCTCTTCCTTCATCGTCATCCAGACTTGGAAAATAAGCAATTGCTTGATGAACACCAACTTCCGCCATGATAGAGAAACAGTCAACAAAATAAGGGATAGCTCTTCTTTTTATGCACCCTATGACACGTAGTCAGGAAAAAGAGAGATAGAGACAACAAATGATATGCAAATGATATGGGGCTACACAATAGCTTAGGGAAATGGAATCGAGACAGCTTTTGATGCGATCAGAAACTGCAAGAATCAGATTAGAGATCACCTTCAGATATCAAACAAATCCAAACTGAAAAGTGCTAAATGAAAAACATTAATCGTGTCTTGAACAACAGAGGAGCATAATGAAGACATTTCGAAACAGAAAAACGTTTTGAAAAAAATTCTAGTAAAAGCACCAAAAAAAAAGACCATCAGGAACAGTCAAAAATTGTTTTTTGAATTACACAAAATCAGTATGGGTCTTCTTGCCGAAAATTAATTGAAGCGTTCACACATATTTTGGAAAGTGCGACGACCACAAAAATGCAGCTTACTTCTCATACGAAATGGACGTCCGAATAACAGATAAATTTTCAACCAATTGTTCCCACAAAACAAAAAAATGTTTTCGCTCCATGACTCACAGTTGTTTTCCCAATTGCGTCTTATAAGTGATTTCTCATTCGAACAAGAAGGACTTGGATCCAGCGATCACTCTGATTGGAGTTTTTACTATAAGAAGGTTATCATTTTGAATAACTGGAGAACTCGATTCGATTTTTCTTTGTTTACATATTCCCTCGAATTTTTTTTGACCATCCTTGTTGTTTTTATGACCTTCCTTCCTTTCGGGCTCTCTCTGCGTCTCTCCACTAGCTTCATTGTTTTTTTCCGAACTATTCGTTTTATTATTCTGTTCGATTTGATTCTCCTTTTCTTTTGTTTTTGACATAAGCTATTTTCAAAATTTATCGATTTTGATTTCCTTTCTTCGTTTTGCCCCTTTCCACACCGTTTACATATATGTATTGTATTAATTAATTTGTTTTACTGACTGGGTCATGCGGGAGAGGAGAGAGAACGCTAAAAAAACTATATTTGAATGAAAACTCAGCAGAAAAGTTGAATAATCGAGAGATTTACAGAGAAAAAACAAAAATTCGGATGAAATGCCTATTGAAATGCCTACCGCATGAATGCCCTATTGATGACTCAATTCACCATTTTATTCGCTACCAATTGCCTTTTTATGTGTACTGCCTTGATTTCTAGCTAAACCAATCACGTTTCGTCCTTTTCTCTAGTTTAGTTTATCACCAATCATTCGCGTTGAGCAAGAATTTATGTTACTAGAAGAGCACGCGTTTTCCGAGTAAATGAACCGTTTAAGACACGTTCTCTGAGAGACTCGAGGAAGTCAGTGAAACCCACTGTACAGTTTCAAGTCAACCCGATTTGTGGGAGTTGGTATTTCATGTACTGAATGTTCCAATACTTCTAAGAATTATGACACATATTTCATTAGGCTCCGCCCCCTGAATTGTGTTCCAGGCCTTCTAATCTGATTTGGAAACTAAACTAATATATGTATTAGGTTGAGTCAAAAGTTTTGACGCAAATTTTTGATTTGTCCCAGGAACTTGAAAATGATTTTTCGAGTTGCTAAAATCCTATCACATGATAGTATGTTACAAGCGCTTTTGCCCCAAATAGTGAGGGCTCACAGCTCTTCCTATGCGACAATTACCACACTCATAATCGAATGATTACTTTTGGTCACTTTGTGTTAAAGATCACTAAAAGACTGAAGATATTCCAAAACAATTTTTTATACTTTCTTTATACAGACAGAGAGTCTAAAAAGTTATCCCACAACATGTTAATGTCTCCAGGCTTTTAGTTCTGGAGATACGAATTCACTTCATAATTGCATATAATCACTAAAAACTCAAACTAATGCTGCTGAAACTCTTCAAATCGATTTTCACGGTTCAAATTGAAGCGAATTGGTCTCAAAATCGAAAGTTTCTAAACACTAAACAGAAGAAATAAAAAAATCATAAAATTTTTTCGCGGTCTCCAGACTAACTTTTCAGACTTTTTCTTCTGTAGGCTCGAGGATTTAAAGTAGGAATTTTTCTTTGATTCTGGTTATATTTAAGACAATGCTGAACCTAACCATCGCTGAACCCAAGGCCTAATAACTCATGAACTCGAAAGCCAGATCGATGTTTTGGCTATACCAAAAAATGGTCATTCGAACTTCTCTGTACGTAACTGCTCGAGGTTTAGGTTTCCGACACTGAAAATCTGGTGGTTAATTAAACTAATATTGGAGGTCATTTCCAAGTTTTTATTATATTTTGATAATGTATATGAATGAAGTTATAGCAACTTTTTTGAAGTTGCATTTTTGCGTCAAAACTTTCGACTCAACCTAATACTTGATTTCATGATTTTTCAAACAACTTTTTTTCCAGAGACTGAAACAATATGAATTCGGTGAACAAAAAGAGAAGCATATCAAAAGCAAAAAATACAAAAAAAGTAAGAATAATAAATCCATTCGGTATTCAAAACAGTCATAATTTTAGTTATCTGCAACGAACATCCTTGACTTGGAAGGTAGATCCATAAATGGAGTTCGTATTGGAGAAATTCTTGGAGAAGGCTGCTTCGGCGTCGTTTATGCCGGAGAGAAAGCGGGTACAAGTCTTGCCGTCAAAGTGGCTAATATTAATTCCGCCAATCAGAAAAGATCCACCACAAATGAAATTGAAATGCTCAGACGACTCAGGAGAACAACGGGGGTCGTTCAATACATTGGAGAGTACCAAGTAAATAAAATGCACTTCATGTGTAAGAAGCTATCGCCATGAAACTAATTTTAAACATTCTAATTTTCAGATTTGGAGTTGGCTTTTATGAATTTGCATGATCTTCTCGGGAAGAATAGGTCAAGAAGATTCACGGAGGCGACCTGCCGGAAGATTATTCATCACGGACTCAAAATTATCCAGAGAATTCATGGAAAGAATATAATTCATCGGGACATCAAAACCGACAACTTCTTGGTTTCCCTTCCAAAATCTCCAATGAATGAAGTTTCTCTGATTCTTGGTGACTTCGGATTGAGCAAGAGCTTGAATGGCACTGATCCAAGAAGAAGGCACGATTTCAAGTCTGCCTTTCATGCAACTCCACACATATTAAATGGATCAATGCCGACGATGCAAGATGACATCATTCAGTTTGGATATGTTGCGTTGGAAACAGTTGGCATGAGTTTGAGCGAATTAGAACTGGAGGAGCTGAATGAGTTCAAAAAAAAACCTGGTGAGTCTTTGATTGTTTTTCGAAACTTCCGAAAAATTAATTTCAGTTAAAAGCACCGGAGACAGCAATGATGAACCAATCAAAGTTCTTTCTTCCCCTATTTGAAGAAATTTCTCGACTGGAGCTGAATACACCGATCAATTACGATAAATTATTGAAAGCGGTTCCATTGAAAAATTTTCATGATTCTCGGTTGTTTCTGGAGAAGAAAAAAGGAGTTTTGAAATTCCCTTGATCTGAAACTGTTGAAAGTTTCCTGATTTTCCAAGTTTTCTTTGTTCTCAGGTATGATTTCCGGTGGTGTTTCATCGTTTCCACGGTTATCCATGACAGCCCCTCTTCTTTGCATTTATTTTATTTCTTCAGTTTCAAATCATCAGCTTTCCTTATCATTCATCATTCAACTTTTTGTGATTGTACTTGAATTCCATGTCAGTTTGTTTTTGGTGTTCATTACTTGTCGTTCCTTTTGTTTGAGTAGATTTGTTCTGTACTCTCTCAATGGTAGATTCCATAAAGTTTTCTCAATAAATACAGTAATCAGATTCACGTATACAATTTTTTTCAGAATCGGTGTTTTGAAACACCGATATTTTTGCTTTGATCAGTATCTTTTTTGTGTCGATCGCATTTCAATAAGGCCTGACAGACAAACATAATATTGTTTAAGGAATCTTTTGAGGCAAAGTTTTCGAACAAGGTTTTTTTGGTTAATAATTTCCATAAAAACCATCATCTTCAAAGCGGGCTATCTCAAGAACCGTTAAAGATAGAAGAAAAGTGGTCATTATGAAAATAATCAATTTGGAATGTAGAATAGGTTTTCAGTTGAACGTTTTCCTCTGGCTACGTCGATTCGTGAGATATAACACTTTTTAGAAATTGAGCATCTTCTCACTCTCGTTCAATCAACAATATAGAACCGTGAGAGATAGAGAAAAGTTGCAGGAGACAATAATATTCAACTCACAATTGTCTATCAATTCCTGTTTGAAAAATTTGAGAATTCAACAAAAAAAATTCTGAAAATTCCAACTTTGGGAAAATCATTTTTACGATTTTCCAAAAATTTCAAATGCTAATCAATAGAGAATTTTAATAGGATTTTTTTTGTCTTTTAAATTTTCTTTCCATCTCCAACGGTTCGCTAGTTATGCGTCTTCAAAGTTTGCTCTGAGTGCGCAAAGAAGGATATATTTCCGGCTCCATATTGTGAAAAATATAAAGGGACTGAAAAACAAGCGGGTGGAAATAAGACCCAACTAGCCCGGCTGAGAAAATTGGAATTGAGAGTTGTTTATTAATTTGCGAGAAAAGTGAAATGTTCTTATCAGTCGGCATTTCCGAACGATGTTTGATTTCTATTGCTGATAAGAGCGGAAGGTTTAAAGCATACAATATGACGTGAAAGTGGAAAGAGTTAGGAAGAAAATTGATTGACAGGAATGATTCAGAAACGAAAACCGAGTCGAAAAAGGGAAAAAACACTAAGTTGTAGTGTGAATAGAAATTCACAAGTAAACTCAATTTCAATCTACAAAACAAAATTTTTTTGGTATGAATTTCAGGTTGTAACTTATCTAATGGTTTTTTGGAAAGCAAAAAAAACCGATTTTATCATTAAACAAATATTTTAAAATTCAAGGCATAAGCTACGATAGAATTTTCCCACGGTTGATAATCAAAATATCTTTGTGCCTGACAAATTAAGGTATTTTAAATGACTGGTGATTCAATTAAAGTTAAAAGTGTCATTTCTCATCGCTATCACTATGATTCGCCATTTCTTCCTAAGCACTATGTGTAATTGTCCACAACAAAATTGACATCTGGGATTGAAATGTCAATCCCAATGTGGCTACACGGTTTCTCGGATTGACACGTTTGGCGGAAATCAGTTGAATATAAATGGGAAGTGAAAGAGGTAAATGGCAAGATTTTTCCATTTTCAATTTTTTTTCTCATCCAAAATGATTGTGATTTCTTGAAGAAATTCAAATTTTTTGCTCATGATCTCAATTAAAAACAAGAATTTTTTGTCTTTTTGCAAAAGAAAACAATTTCAGATTAATCTAAAACCAAATCAACACACAGGTTGATCACAAAGACAACAAAAATTCAATTAAAACTTTCATCTTTTTTTTTATTTCTCACTCTTGCATCAGATTTTTTCCGCTGGAATGCCAGCTTTCTGATCTGAAAATCTTGTGACTTCTCCGATCACAAGATTGACACCCACATAATCTTAATAGATATAAAAAGGGCACGGGGTTGAGAAGAAAGCATCGTTTTTTGTGTCAAAAATGTTTTTTTCGGAAGAAAAATTTTCTGTTAATCTATCGTCTTTTTTATATTTTCCAACTTGAATTAAAAAAAAACTTTATGTGATCAATTCAATCATCACCTATAATCTAAATAAATTTTCCAGAGATGTCTCTTTTATGGAAGGTAGTTGCTGTTCTTTCGATGCTAGCCATCGCTTATGCTGGGATTCCACACAAATCCGACAAGATGGGCATCCTGAATATCATCGAAGAAATGCCAGACACTCCACGCAACCCGAAACCCGTCAGTTCGGATGGCGTAGATGTGAGTTTGGCAGGAATAATTAAAAACTAATGATCATTTCACGCAGATATTCCATGAGACACTGATCCACGGATCAATCACATGCAATGGAAGACCAGTAGCCGGAGCTCGACCATTCCTCCAATCTCCGTGGTACAACAACGTCCCAGAAGTGATCACGACCTCCAAAGATGCTGGATACTATCAACTTTTTACAAACGAAGTGTTCAAGGGACACAGAAGCATGCTTTTGACTGTTCGTCATCAATGCCCACAGGAGAACTTCATTCCAAGAAAGGATTGTGCTATCCCAATCTACTGGTTCGAAATTTCTCTCCCATTGGTTCCTCAAAGACTCTCCATCTCGGTAAGTGAGAAAAACAAACATATACGTCAAAAGGACGGAATCAATTTTTATGTCCACTTTAGAACAAAAATCAGAATTTTGTTAATTACTAAATCGAGGACAAAAAATTCTAGAAAAGTCAATTCAAAAAATATAAAATTCATTTTCCAGATGGACATTGAGCTCGCAAAAGCCGACCAGTACACCCGCTCTGATTGCCTCATCTAATGGATTGTCTTCTCTATCACACTGTCGTATTTTCCTCAAATTTTTTTCAAAGTTTTAAAAGATTTATAAATAGTAAATAAAGTTTGTTGCATCCGGAAATTTTTAAATCAATTTAAAAAGTGAAAGAGCAAAAAAAGAAAGAGAAAAAAAACAAATTGTACCCGTTATCTCTCTTTTTATTTTATTCTCCTCTTTTTTTTCTATTTGCTGTGTCTTATCGGAGAGCCTCAATGACGCATTATTAGTTTTTAAAATGTGTGAGGAGAGAAGAAAATGTGCATAAGTGAACACAGGTACAACAAAAAACACTTATAAAGTGTATTAACAAGAAATTCACAAACAAACAAAAAAACGTTCATTACCAACAATTTTCTTCAATCATATCTTTTATTTTTTGTCACAACATTCTCACTTTTGCTTTCATTACAACATTTCATCAATGTGCAACAATGACGAAGCGTTTTTTTTCGATTGAGAGATAGAGAAAAAACAAAACAAGACGGAGAAGCTATGAGATTGTCTTCAAAAACCAACTCTGGATTCAATGTTCTGAATTCGAAATTTTTAGAGTTCAAACGGGTCACACTATAAAAAAAATTCACGATTTGAGAAGATAACATTAATTTATCAGTGGAGACAAACATCGGTGCAAAGTATCACTGTGCCTCCTTCAAACAAAAAAACCTAGTTATAACTTGTTTACAGTAACCGCTATTAAAAAAGGCTCAATTACAATATCGCTCAGTTTCACACAGGCTATATTTCATTAGTTGATAGCTTTTTGATAGCTATCATTTCTCGCTAGTTATGAGCATTTGAAGTTACGTGTAACTAAATTACGATAACAGCTATCTGAAAATTGTCAATTATAAAATTGTCACAGCTTAACAAGGGTCATCCGCCGTTCCTTGAAATTTACAAAAATCGTTTCTGATTCTTGTGAGATTCTTTGTTTCGATCGAGTTTTTTGATGTGGGAAATGTATGGAAATCTATTTTTTCCAAAAAAACAATATTGTTGTTCTGATATTTATTTGATAAGAAATTCGCATGATAATTTTCGAAAAAAAAACAGATCAACGGTCAGGCTCAAATTGGTGGAGGACAGTCGCGGGCGAAATTGTTGAGGGCTTGTCTTGCTTGTTTTCCCGTCACATCGTCCTGAAAATTAGAGATGAATTTGAAACTATAAGCCTATTTTTCACCTTATAAATCCTAGCCAACACATGATACCCTCTGATCTCGCGATGCAAGAAGCGGCATCCGTTGAGATGGGGAATGAAGTCGTCGTTCTCATCGGTAACAGTGCCCGTTTTCCCAATAAATGCGACTGGAAGCGGCTTGTTGAAGAAACGACCAATAGTGAGAGTGGCCTCCTTCTGGAATAACATTTTTTAATCTTGAAAAGTTTTTTTGCGGGGACTTACAAAACTTGCAAGAAAAAGCACAACGGGAGTGAGAGAAGCTTCGCAAATCGCAGGGTAACGTCCTCGTTCACTGGTCGGTCCGATGTAGAACGTTGCTAGAGGAGTTCCTCCCCTGTAGTTCTCCTCTTGTGTCGTGACGTCGGTCAGGGTGGAAAAAGATGTCGTCATCTGGAATGATAATGTCAACTAACAGAGAAAAGAGAAGAAGAAACAGTGAAAGATAATTATGAAAAGAGAGGAAGCAAGATAGAGGGAAAAAAGAGAAAGAGAGTCCCTGGTTTCATTTTTTTTTAACCGTTCACAATCCTGAGAAAAAACTATCAATTTAAAAATCACAGTAAATATCAGAATGTGTGAATAAAACGATATAATCTTGGGCGTCCATTTGTTTTGAGACGGAAGAGTGGCAGATGAGGTTGTTGTCTTTGTGTGCACCAGTTACACACAGAGACGCACCCTGCGGTCTAATTGAGAGTAGCCAGTGCAGACTGTGCAATCTATTGCAACCGCGCTCTGACGGACTGCGTTAATGACCTTCGCGGGCACCTCTTGCCGTTCTGCCCATCTCTTCCATTCTATTCAGTTTTGTTTTGCGGCCCTCCTTTTTTCTTGCTCTTAAAACACAAACCGCATCCTTACCATTTGGTCAGCAGTTTTTTCTTTTCTTTCTTCCATTTGATGTTTGCAGAAATTGTTGTATTGTTGGGAATGAGTAATTTATTCAAACTTTTTTCAGAGAAGACTACCTGTGTGTCTCCCGTTTCTCCCCACAATACACCACAATACATTATGGATTCGCAAAGAGAAATGCATGTTCAGGAGGACGAGATTCCAAGGTAAGCGCTTAGATTTCTCTCCAAATTCGTTCATTTTGTATTTCAGAGCAAATTTGGCTCCTCGTACAGCTTTCAATGACTATATCATCCTACACGAAATTGGACGCGGTCTTTATGCCGAATCGTACATGGTCGTGGACAGATACAGTCGTCGAACACTTGTTCTGAAGGTCAACGTCCAAGATCCGACAGACGATTCATATCGAACGGAGCTACGAGTTCTCAATGCAATCAGAAGACGCCTCCATTTCCCGAGCATTTCGAACAATTTCATTGAAGGAAATCTCGAATGCATAGGTAACAAGAATTTAGAATCTAAAATTAATAATAAATTGCTTTTTTTCAGTAATGACGTATGCAGGGCTCAGTATTGATAGGATGATGAACATGCGTGGATTAAGACACTTCAGTGCTGAAAACGTCGTCCGGCTTGGTTTTCAAATCTTTGCAGCAGTCAAGTCACTTCATGATTTGGGATTCTACCACAGAGACTTGCACCGAGGAAATGCGACAGCCAGACTTAATTCCGTAGGAGTAAGTAATATTTTTCTCATTTTCTCCATAACTCTGTTTTCATTTTAGAGCATGATTGTCAGTCTCATCGACTTTGGTCAAGCTCAAGAAATCAATTATCCACGCCCCGATAACTACGAAAACAAGACGTGGTTTTCTTCTTTGGCTCTTTTCAATGGATCTCCGTTCGAACGTGTCGACGACTACATTGCCGTTATTTACACTCTTCTGTATTGCAGCGGAGAGCCGCCAATCAGCAATAATGAAGAAACCTGGCTCCAAGAAAAAGCGGAATTCGTAAGTTATCGCTTTGATACTGCAAAATTGAAATATCCTTTTCAGCACCTCAACCCACTTTCTAAAATTCGAAGAGTCGAGAACCGATGGCTCGGTATCTTATACAATACAATTGAGAATCAAAGAGGACGTGGCATTGATACTGTTGAACTAATGAATGTATTTTACGCCAATCGCAATTGTGATCCAGCTTCGAGAATGACGATCGACATTATCGGCAACAGTCTGGTTATCAATTAATCACCCCAATCAAATACTGTTTTATTTTGTTTTCATCCATTCTTCCTTTCTACTTGAATTTTTGTAATGTTTTTCTTGTCTTGTTTCTTTGACCTCATCATTTTATCCTCAAATTTTCATGTCCTTTCGATATCACAAATTCCATTAAAAATGGCAGTGTTCTGTGAACGATTATTTAGTTTTTATTATAAATTGTGAATGAATTCCATCAAAAAATGATTTCTTGAGTTGTCATCACAAAAATTCAATTTTCAGAGCAGTCATTTACTACGTAGTCGACAAGACCAGCATCGCCTAATTTCATAATTACGTCTGATTAATACTTATTTATTTATTTATTCTTCGAGTCAGCGGTAAGAAAAAGAGAGGAGTCAGTAAGAGCAAGATCCCGAACACAGGAGGAAGCCTTGATAGGGAATGAATTGATAGAGTAAGGGAAGGAGAGATATTCGGGACCAAGTAGGGCAGTCTTGGAAGCTGGTTAGAGGAAGACCAGGCTTCAATTTGATCAATGGTGGCTTGGAGGAAAGGGGGGATGACACGAGAAAATTTCGATGTCACCGGCAAATGCCAAGACATGCTTATGGGGTGAAGGGAGCTCAATTAGTGATTTATTCCTTGGAGAACACAGGAGGGAACAGGGGACTAAGAGGATTCAATAAACAGTTGACTTTAACTGAGAAATTCTATTAGAGAGGGATCAGTATCAGTAGAAAGTAGAAATACCAAATAATTCTAACGTTTATCAGTACCGCCCAAAACGGCCCGTTATTTTATCATTTTGGATCTTTCACTCTCTCCCCCCTTTTCACGTCTTACAGTCTGCACAGTATACACCTCCAGTGTGGCGTTTGCCCTACAAATGGGCCGCACGAACTGTATTTGTCGCGCATGCTGCGTCTCTTTCTCTACACATCTGCAAATCATACCGGCGTAGATCGCTTATTCTTTTTTCCTGCTAGCTGTTTTTTAACTTTTATTTTCCTTTGATATGATTTTTCTAGTTACTTTGTTCTTCATTTCTTTTTCGTTTTCTTTGGATTATTTTCAATAATGTCATACTTTTTCAGAAGTATGTCATTCACTACATATAACCAAACCGTTACCTCACCGCAAATCATGGACTGGTCCCTCGTGAAACATCTGAAGAAAGGAAAATACAGCGATGTCTACTTGGTGAAAAACGCGATGACCGGCCAACACCAAACAATGAAGGCGGTTCCAAAGGGCAAGAGAAGTGACTTCGACAAATCCTTCTATCACGAGACGTCTGCTTTGAGTTCTCTTCAGGATATTGGTGGAGTAGTCAACTTGTTCTATTGCGAGAATCGCTTAGCTACCCATAACTTTTATATCATGGAGTACTTGGACGCGAATTTGGATGACCTCCGTATGAAGAACTTCCCGATGACCTTCCGTCCACCCACTATTCTGCAGCTGTTGTATGAGATGGTCAACATTACCGAGGCGATTCATGCTCGTGGTATTTTCCACCAAGACATGAAACTGAGCAATTTCATGATCAAGTTCACTCCAAGGGTTGGTTTAAAATTTTTGAGTTTTTAATTCAATAATTATTTTTCCAGCACTCGCAACTAAAGCTTGTTGACTTCGGAATGGCTGCCACCTACGATGAGACGACTCATCTACCATCCAAAGTCTTTTTCCTAAACAAACCTTTTTCGTCGCCATGGGTTTCCAAAGAATGCGCCTTCCAACCGTCCGAAGAGATTGTCACCATTGGAATGGTTGCTGTCCACATGGCTTTGGGTATCGTCCCATGGTATAGTCCGGATCCAATGCGCATGCTTTACTATAAGACTATGTTTGTAAGTGATTCTCAAGATAACCACATAATTGAACTTATTTTTTCTAGGTTGAGGATCCAGAATCCTTCTTGAAGCCCTACAATACCCACGTCGATGCTGTTGTCAAGAACTTTGTGCAAACTCCATATGGCGAGCTGGTCGACTACAATGCCAAACGACAAATTCTTGCGGATGCTTATTTCAAGATGACGGCTTGTTTCATCAGTAGCAACATCAGAGCCTACACGATTGGAAACGACATCCGTTTGGACTAATAAATATACTTGACTTTTAATTATTGTTAATCATTTCTAATCATTTTAAAATAATATCTATGCCTTGTAAATAAATAATATTTGCCTCCAATTTGAGTTTGAAAAAGAAAAAATTAGAAACTGCTCGTTACGGCGCAACAGCGCTCAATTTAGAAAGTTTCACCTCAATAAACCCAATAGTTTGGTGAAATTTAGCACTTGCATTTTTCTACCAAATTCTCAAGACAGATTATTCCAGAAAATGAAATTGGCGGTCAATCGGTCGTTCTACGTACGGATACCACCCAGATCTCTCAAAAGTTTTTCTTTACAGAAGCGAACAACACTCTGTTAATGGACATTTGAAGGTTTCGTGACAGAGTGGACAGGGCTGGCAATTTTGAAAGGTCTACCAGAAGGAAGTTCTCGTTTGACATTGTCGCCGCTACTAAGGGGCGACTGATTTATCGAAATGCATGTGGGAGCTCTGTTTGTTCTGCTTACTGTACCAGCAAGTGCCTTTTGAATTCTGGCATTTTTTCTGGCTGATTTTGAGGCAATGGTCGTGGAGCGGGTGGTACGACGGACCATCATTAGAAGTTGAAAAGTTTTGAATGAGAGATGAAGAATAAACGCACTATTTGACAGTAACTGAGAAAAAAATCCCATCATATCAAACTGATCACATTTGTTTGAGCTCTGATAATTAATTTGAAAAGTGATTTTTATTATGCATGGTATGAACTATACGTGTGTTCATAGGCAGCTTGTGGCTCTCATCAATTCTATTTGAGTAATATTATAAAGCGTACAATGACATTGAATGTTACTCGTTTATTATTTTTATTTGAAAATAAATCAAAGATCGAAGTCTGTCTAATGAAACAGTGAAACATCAGCTGTTATTGTATTTTCCATCAGCTAAAAGTTCCCAGTGCTCTACTCCACGAATCGTCCAAAAGGAGAAGAGCATTACATTTTAACAGTGAATTTCAGGTTTTGGAACGTCTGCTGACAGTTAGTCTTTGTCACTTTCGCAACATGTGGTCTCGCATTGTCTGGTGGGAAAACACTCCCGCTTTTTCTTCACGACTCAAAGCAATTTTCTTTCTGAATCTTTCCAGTTGGCTGAAGTAGACATCGGCCGTTATTGTTCCGCCTTCATCGAGTAGCTCCCAGTGGTCCACTCCACGGACTGACCACCAAATACACAGCATCACTTTTTTTCGGATTATGCGACATCGTCTGTCAGCTTATCCTTATCAACCCACTGAGCCTTTCTCACATTGTTAGAGTCGTGTACCCACTTCTCATCTCCGGTAATGGGACCACTCAGCCAAACCTGCATTTTGTAAAAGCTTAGAAGAATCATATTTATACTAATTCACCTGCTCGTATTATTTGAATTTTGAGCCTAGGCTGGAAACACGGCATTTTTTTCCATTTGGCGTGGTGCAGCTCTTCTTCATCCAATTTTTCATTTTCCAGAGTCTCCGTTGATCGAACTTCTGAAAATTTTTAATAAAAGGCGGTTTCAGAAGGTCTCAAGTTGAGTAGGCCTAACAGACGGTTCACACTTCCGAAAAATTGTTAGAAAATGATTTCAAATTTCATGTGATTTAATTTCTTTGGGAAAGAAAAAAGGGCACATGTCTCAAAAATTTGTTCTCTTCAAACTTTTAAACTAATATTCAATGAGAATCATTGAATCGAAAAAAAATGATGTCGTTTTGCATGAGATTATCAAGAAATGGATGTTCGAAAATCAGTGTGAACTTCAGATTTTGACCATTTCCATATTATTTCATTGTATATTGTTTAATTATCACCAAACAACGTTTTTTTTTAAAATTTAATATCATCCGTTTGATTTCCACTTCCTGATAACTAAAAAATTTTTTCACTTCCTGATAACTGAAAAAAAATAACTAAAAATAATTCATAAGATAGGAAAAACTGGGATTTAAGGCGGCAGTAAATGATAATATTAATTTACTTGACATCTGATGCCTTTGATAAATAAAAAACTTACTGGCATTATCCGAACGTATTGAAACAGTTGTAATTCCAACTTTTTTCATTCTTTCGGTGTTCTCCAGCCATTTTTAACAAAAACTTTTTTCGTGTGTTTGGCAAATAGCTGAAATGACTAAAGTTTTAAATTATTGTTTGAATACAAATGCTAACTTATTCCTGGAAGAACCAAAACTCCGAGTTGCCTCATGATCAGGTCCGCTTCCTGAATTGTTAATAATCGAAGTTTCTCGTCTCCTCGATCGATCACACTTGGAGTTCACAACCAATCTTCTTGCTCTTCTTCCTCCTATAATACGGGATATATATATTAATAAGGGGGTAAGTGTTTAAATTTTTTTAAGATCATATTTTTTGTATTTTTTTTGTTTTTGCTATTGCTTTTCTGTATAGGAGAATGGTATGATAATTCTTCTAAATACAGCTTTGAGAAAGCACATGTTTTCTAATTTTTCTGTAGGTGGTTTTTTTCCAAGTTTGGAGCGAAATGAAAGAAATAACAGAAAGTTTGAAAGATATGAAAAATAAACAGACTGTCATTTGGCACCTCCAAATGACCGGCAGCCTCTAATAAACTGGCACACAAACTCATGAATTGAAAAATAAACCGGCAGTCTCTATTTGACCAGCACTCGAAAAAATAAACCGTCATGATCGATTACAAAACACATGAAAACCGGGCATTTTCGTATTACTATTTAAAAAAACTGATGAAAAAAACAAATTTTCTGACGAATTTTAAAAAAACAGGCCTCACCAGTTGCTTTTACTCTTATTTAATAAGTTTTTAAAAATAAATTATTCGAAAAAGTAAATTTCAAAAATAAACCGGCAACTTCTATTTAACCGGCACTCCGACAAGACTTCAAGAATAGATCGGGAAGCCGGGCAATTAAAATAAATACGGTAACTGGGCTTTTTCACAGTTTGCAGTGTGCTCAAAATTTGTTAAAGTCAGATGCCTCACCTTTTTTACCTCCTCCAAAATAAAATTATTGCATAGAGAAGATCAAAACCATTAAATCTGAATTCTTTATTTCTGGAGTGATAAAGCTGTGAAAGTCACTTACACATATATTAGATAATTAAATAACCAAAAAGAAATAGTCAGAAAAAATCAAGAAGACCCACATTCATTCAGGGTCGAAAAATAAGTAATAAAAAATGTTGGGAAGAAAAAATAGGGCTAGAACAAGAGAAAAAGAGACCGAGATAGTGAGAGCAAAAAAGAGGAAAACAAATGCTTCTGCTCACCAGCTGACGTGTTCAGTGCTCCCAGGCAGTAAACAGAAAAATGGCGTGTTTGTATATTTATTACTACATGTTTTTGGGCAAATCAAACAAAAAAGCGTTTATTCATCGTAAATCTTTCTGAAAATAGTGAAATTAAGAACGAGATACTAGGGAAATTTATTTTTTGATCAGCCATCCCCTTCAAAATTTCAAATTTGTTTTCTCAATTCCACGTCTTTCAATTTCTTATCAGTAAATTTCCTTTTTTGATTCGAATGAAGAACAGCGAATCTGTTCTCTGGTCCTTCCCTTTCACAATTTACACTCTGCAGTTTTGTGTTCTCCCATCTCTTATCGCTCTCCGTCGATGTTTTTCCCTCTGGAGAGTCTATGGGAAAAGAAAGGAAAAAAAAGGGGGGGGGGGAGCTATTTTCTGGGAGAGGAGAAGGAAGAAGGGAACGAGGATGGGGGGAGTAAACAAGGGTGTTGGCCCCCTGGAGGAAAGAAAGAGGGGGAAAGGAGGCAAGACGGGGTTTGAATAGTATAGTAGAAGTTGAATTTGGACAACTAAAAAGTGGTACAGACGTAAACAAACGGAGGGAGAAAACGGAACTAGGAGTTCCACAAAAATAATTTCAAGAAAGAGACAGGTTTTTGAGGTTTGCAAAAATAGATATATATATTTTAAAATAATTAGGACTTTGAATCCGATGCTATGCTGAGATAAAACAGAAAAACTTAACAAGAATAAAATCTGTTATATAACAAACTTCAAATCTTTTAATTTTTATTTTCATTTTCTGTGTATCCCATGCCTCCTTTTAATAATCAGGGTGTGTACTGGAAATCGTGATTTTCTGAAATTTTCAGAGAATATAGAACATTGTTTCCCATTGACATATACCAAGTTTATAAATTATTCATTTTTAAAATACGAGAATAATAGTAAGACCACTCCATAAAAAAGGAGCTAAAACTGATCCAAACAACTATAGGCCAATATCACTAACTTCTTCCGTCGGCAAACTTATGGAGAAAATTCTCCATAAACACCTTATCTCTTTCTTGAATGAGAACAAGCTTCTGACTAACTCCCAGTTTGGATTCCGTTCTAACCGTGGCACAGAATCCCAGCTTCTTTCTTACCAAGCATGTTTACTCAGTAATTATGTGTCTAAAGCTACAACGCATAGTGTGTACATTGACTTTAAAAAAGCCTTCGATACTGTCTCATTCGAAAAACTTTTGCTCAAACTAACATCTTACGGCATAGTCTCTGAAATGAACAACTGGCTTCGCTCCTTTCTCACTGGCAGAACCCAAAGAGTTATTGTGAATGGTAAATGCTCTGAAGAAACGGAAGTTCTCTCGGGTGTTCCTCAAGGATCAGTTCTTGGGCCACTTTTGTTTCTTATTTATATTAACGACATTGGAGATAACTTCTCTTCAAACTTCTTTCTTTATGCCGATGATTTGAAACTGTTCTCTACTGACCCCATGCACATTGACAGTGATCTTGAGATACTAGAAGATTGGTGTGATAAATGGCAGATGAGTGTTGCTCCCACTAAATGTGAAGCTATATCTTTCTTCCACAAAAAACGACTAAACAATACTAACAACCAATTTTCCATTAACGACGAGAGACTACCAACTGTTGAGAAGATTCGTGACTTGGGAGTAATTCTCAATTCTTCTTTGACCTTCTCTGACCACTTCGCTACCACACTTCGCAAAGCACATCAACGAATCAACATTTTCTTCAATGTTCTCCGCCGGTCTAAGATGGATGTTTTCGTAAAATGTTTCATTATTTATATCCGTCCTATTCTTGAGTACGGTACAATTGTTTCTTCTCCCGTAATCAAAGAGCAAATCAGGCTCCTTGAAGGCGTCCAAAAATCTTTTCTCTATAGATGTTGCAAAAAATTCAATTTTCCCTATATATCCTACTTTGATTGTCTCCGTGAATATAACTTAGAGTCCCTTGAGTATCGTAGACTTATTTCTGATCTAGTTTTTATGTATAAAACACTGGTTTCCCGGGAAGTTGATATTGCCCACAATCTATTCATCTCTCCTCACTATCATAATTGTCTTAGACGCCATTCTTACTATATTCGATGTACTTTAAAAAACTCTTCCAAACTGTCTTCTCAATTTTTTACACTTCGCATTATATCCTGTTGGAACTCGCTTCCAAAAACAGTTTTCCCACCCTCAATTTCCGCTATATCTTTTAAATCTAATTTAACCTTTATTAATTTATCCCCTTACCTTATTTTAGACAGATTTACATTTTAACTAATTTAACATATTGATCATATAAGTGGCTTTAAAGTCCTTTTTTCAATAAATATTATTATTATTATTATTAATAACTGGGCTCAAAGTTTTAAAAAATTGTCTGATTGTTCTGAAAATTTTTAACACTGTGCGCACTTTTTTTGCGAACCACGGTAGAAATCTCAGAAATTGGCTTTCATTAGGAAAGCAGAAAGATCATTTTCAAAAATTCAAAAAATTCGACTCAACTGAAGTGTTTATTTGACACATTGTTGAACTGAGGTTGGTACAATAATGAAAATCGATTTAAAATCACTTTTTTTTGTTAAAAATCTTCCAATAAATTATTTTTTCCGAGATAATGAATGATAACATGAACCATGTGAAATTTTTTTAAATTTTCGAATTATTCTTTCTGACTTCCAAAATAACATCGAAAGCTGAAAATTTTAATTATGACTTCTAACAAAAGCGCGCACCGCTGCTTCTGGATGATTCTGAATATTTCTGGATTTTTTTCAATGCTTCTGAATGCTTCTGGATGATTCTGATGGCTTCTGAATTCTTCTGGATGCTTTTGGTTGCTATCAATGCTTCTGGCTGCTTTTCAATGCTTCTCAATACTCCTGACTGCTTTTCAATGCTTCTGAATGTTTCTGGATAATTCTGAATGCAATCAAAAACATTGAGAAGCCTCCAGAAGCATTTAGAAACATTCAGACGCATGACAAAGCATTCAGAAGCCACAAGAATCATTCAAAAGCCTTCAAATCTGTTCAGAAGCATCCAGAAGCCACCAAAAGTCACTAGAAGCATCCAGAAGCCATCAGAAGAATCTAGAAACATTCAAAAGAAACCAGAAGCATTCACAAACATTCACAAGCATCCACAAGCATCCAAAAACATCCATAATTATGCAGAAAAATTCAGAAGCATCGAGAAGCATTCAAAAATATTCAGAAGCATTCAGAAGCGACCAGAAACATTCAAAAGCATTCGATTCATTCAGAAGCATCTAGAAGTCACCAGAAGTCACCAGAAGCATTCAGAAGTCATCAGAAGCATTCAAATGCATTTCAAAGCATTCACAAGCATCCAGAAGCATTCAGAATCATTCAGAAATATTCAGAAGCATTGAAAAGCATTGCGAACCATTGAGAAGCATCTAGAAGTCACCAGAAGTCACCAGGAATGTGCATTTCCACCACCGGACCCTTTCCTTCCCCCAGAATCCATTATGACTCTCAACGTCGATTTCCCGATTGATATGTGGAGTGTAGGATGTATTTCTGATGTTAAACCAGTAGGGATCATATTGAACAAAAAATCAAACACTGGCCACCAAACATGATCTCGAGCAATGATCCAATCACCATCTGAATTACGTCTTCATGGAATTTTGTTCGGTTGACGTGGGCTTGTGTTCAGACCCCTGTCTTATAAACCCCTGTCTATTATAAACAAAATGCATTTAAGAGACGATCTCTGAGAGAGTCGAGCATAGGCCTATAGGCCGGTTCACAGCTCTAAAAAATTTTTAGAGAACGATCTGAAATTTGGTGTGGGGGTGCCCTAGGGTACTCTCATTACATATATCCATATTTTATCCGGATTCAGTCCTCCTCCCCAAAGTTGACGTCATCTGAAGTCAAAAAATCAAAATCGTCAGTTTTGATGATAGAGGTCTAAACTGTTTAGAAATGAATAAAGAGCACATTTTTGAACATTTTCACAGTACATGACTAATTTCCATCTCTTACGGTTCAATCGGAAATTTCACATTTATATGAAATTTTTCACTTTTTTGAGAATAACAAAAATTTTTAGTATATTTGTGAGTTGAGATAAGTCAAAATTATGAAATTTCGAGTATGTTTACATATAGATCACAAGAGGTTATATTCAGATTTCAGTGCCCAAGACACTTTTTTTGAGCTTTTTCATAGCGTGCCACCCAAAAATTCTACACGAATTCGAATTTTCTGCTTACAAAACATTTTTCCGAACAGGAAACGATAAGATTTGATGTTTTATGTTATTATAAATGTGAAAGAACAAGATTCATGCCAACATTTCTATTTAGAATAAATTTTCCTCAATAAATTTTGTCAATTTGGAATTTCTACTTTGGAGCATTTTTCTGAAAATTTTTGTACTGATGTTTGTTGAGATCTGTTGAAATTAAGTAAGAACAGGTCATAATGTTTCAGAAAAACTAGAACAGTCCTCCTGATTTTAGTGCCCAAGACACTTTTTTGACTTTTTTCAATTTTTACATCTAAAAAATCTATATAACCTCAGAGAACGTGGTTTCCTGAAAATTTTTGAACTATAGTTTGTTTGGAATCATTCAAATTCTGAAAGAGGGTATCATAATGTATTAGATAACTAACATTAGACACTCGGAATTCAGTGCCCAATGCGCTCTACTGGACTTGATCTTTTCACTCCCCGCTCATTCTCTCACAGTGCATCCACAGGATCAGTGCGCACTCATTTTTTCTATCCATTCAGTCCCAGTTTTACATTTTTTGATCTTTGGAGAAAAAATTATTCAAACTAATCCATTTTTGTCTCATTTTATCAGAAAGTTTCATTTATAACTTAAATAAGTTATTTTTCTCTAATTTTCTTTCCGGTTCAATTTTATTTATTTATCTGCCTCTTTATTGCAGAACCGCTGTTTAGAGAAAACAAAGAGTTCGTACAAATCATTAAAAAAAATTGATTTCAGAGGTAATTCATTCGAATCATGTCTAAACGCAATCTCGAGACCATGGAAACTGACAGCCAGAATATGGAAGAACGTCCAGAAAAACTGTCAAGATTCGATGCTCCAGCTGATCCTCCATCATCTGGTATTGATCATGGGCCGACTACTAGCCATCAATCGACATTCGATCAAGGGTCTTCTGACAACGCCCCGATAGAAGTTCCTAGTGTGCAGGCTAAACCATATGTGAGTTTCATTTATTCCAATTGATTTTTTATCAATTTCTCAGAGAATTCGCTGCGCAAAGATGAGCAGCGTTCCTGAACACGCATATGAAGAGAATGGACTTCCACGTATAGCTGTTGGACAGGAAGTTGATGGACAGTTCGACACTCTGAAATTTCTGGGATTCGGAACATATGCCACCATTTGGTTGGTGAAGAATAGGACTGATGGGAATTACGAAGCTTTGAAAATTACAAAGTCGGACCCAAAGTATCAGCGAAAGGCAAAGAGAGAGTCAGCTGTATGTATGAGCTTTTGTTTTTGTTTTAATGTTCAAGTTTTCAGTTCATGAAGTATATGATCAAGATGGGCTCACAGGAAAACATTGTGAAATTTCTGGGAATCAATGAAATTGAAGAAAAAGAAACTATTCATCAAGCATTGCGGTTCGAAGTGCTGGGACCAAATTTGAACGAAGTTCTTCATAGATGCGAATTGAAATTTCATCCAAATGTGTTGAAAAACATGATTAAACAATTGTTGAAGGCCGTTGAATACGTTCATCAAAAAGGAATCATACATATGGACATCAAGCCTGCCAACATTATGTTTGCCATATGTGAAGAGAATGTTCAAAATATTGCCACCAGTTTGGATACCTCATGCAACATCTACCATTTGGACCTCGCCCACGCCAAATCGAAATTCACTTTGAAACTTGGTGATTTTGGAAACTCGTTCAAAACCTTCGTTCACAATGAACGACCAGCTCCATCAATGTGTACTTACCGTGCTCCAGAATCTATTCTGACCACGGGAATCGATTTCCCAATCGACATGTGGAGCGTAGGCTGTGTGATTCATGAGATTGTGATTAGAAGATCATTGATTTCTTGTTCCAAACAAGACGGACATTATCACGATCATCTCGTCGAAATGGCAGAAATTTTGGGACCAATTCCCAAAGCACCATTCAACAATTTGATTCGCCCTGACTGTACTGACTATTTTGGAGCGGATGATTATATTCTTCACCGTGGAACCCCAGATGTTCACAAGATTTTTGCCGATGCAGTCACAAGACATTATTTGAATGCCAAGGACGGTGCCTGCTTTTCAAAGTTTGTGAGCCCGTTCTTCGAGTTGGATCCGAAGAAGCGCGTGACTGCTAAGGAGGCTCTCAATCATGAATTCCTTAAGCCAAATGAAGACAAATCAGTTCGTGGAATCGAGGTAAACTCATTTTTTCTAAATCACATTTAACATTCAACTTTCAGGCAACAGAACTGGGAATTCCTTCAGTTGATCCATCGAAAGCTTCTACTTCACAGCCGTCTTCGTCTGCCAGCGGCAACTAGTATCCAGGGACAACCATTCTTAACCAGTTAAATAGGTTTTTTCAATGCTTTATCTTTTTCATTATTATTCTATCACTCAATTACCAAAGTCTTGTCCCTGCTTTTGTTCAATTTTGCATCACATTTGCAAATATATTTTTGTCTGATATTTTTATTATTTCAAAACGGGGACCAAATAAAACATACAGTCTGTCAATATACTTTTTCGAATGTTCATTTGACTGACACTAAGTCGTGTTTATGATGATGACAGACATTCACAAATGCTCTTTCAGAAAGAAGAATGATCCATGCATTCCTTGAAAGACGGCTAATGAGCATGTGCCTAGAAGGAAGAGAGAAAGATCTTCACCGTCATAATATACAAAGAGTGTCAAAACTCAAAGATTCATTAATCTAAAAACATGAAACGGAGTTGGACCAACTGCTATCCTGACTCTTGCTGTCTGAGCAAAGTTCGGCTTTACGATATGGACAACCTGGTGAACTGCATTCATTTGCGGTGGCTCTGGTTCAGAAAAGGTGGCTCCGGTGAAACAAAAGTCGCTTGATTGAGGCGCCTTCATTTTAGGAGTTGTGAACTGATTTCAAATGAAAGTTCTGGTGGAAGCGACAATGCTTTGCGAGCTTACCATGTTGTCAATGCCACGGTTTTGCCAAGTCTGGCACAATTCTGTTCCAAACTTTGTGAAATATTTGAGGTCTTCCGAGTTGCCTGAGCACTGGGAAAGCTGCCGGACCCAGTTCCGGTCGAGTCGATTCATCATGGTGGACTGGCTTACCGATCTACTGATTCTGTCGCAGGGTGGTGGACTTTGAACGCAGCGGTGAGCACTTATGAATATATCGACTCATTAGCAAGTAGAAACTGTTCATCTACTGGCACCCATCAAACACAATTTCTAAATTTTCTTGTTATTCCATCACAATCTTGTTAGCTTAATTTTCTGACATCCACTGTTTTCCTGTTGTTTTAATGCTTTCCGTTAGTTTCCATGCCCAAGATTTGAAAAGCCTCATATTTAGTGTCAACACTCTAAAGACACCTACCATTAAATCTCTATCACTTTTCTAAAGCTGGCTTTTTAAATATTGTATTTTTCATTTCTTTCCATCTCACAACAAATCATCGAGCGAGAATTTCAGATGTTGTTTCACTTATGATATCTTTCCCCAAGTCAGTTGAAGAAAATGATTATTATACAATCATATTTTTTTCGAAACGATAGCGCTTTCTATTGAAATGAATGAAAATAAACATGCAGTCATTATCGCTGGTGAATAGTATGTTTTTACTGAAATATTTTCGCAAGTTGTACTAAAAATATAGAAAATAATTCAAGAATCAAACAATGAAAATAACCAAAATAGAGCAGTGTAACACAAATTATTTACATGAGGTAGAAGGTTCCTTCTCGATGCTAGTATCCCCATCAGCCGAGGATGTCTGAGATGCTGCCGGTTGTCCATCGGATGGTTCTGTCGGGTGTGGTGGTATCTTAAAATGAATGTATGAACTATGAATAAAAAATGTGTAACCACCTCATTTTCGTGAACTGAATCAGTTTCATTCAGCGAAAGGAACTTATGGTCGAGAGCCTCAGCTGCAGTCAATCTCTCGTTTGGATTGTACTTGAGGCATAGTTGCATGAATTCTGAGAAGGATTGAGCGTCCTCTTGATTCAGATACTTGCTGGCAGCTCTGACAAAGTTTTCGTGAACATCTGGGGTTCCACAATCGATACAATCTTTCACTCCAAAATAATCCTTGTATTCTGGACGTTGCGAATTGGGGAATAGAGCTCCTAAAATTGGTCCCATAGTTTCCGCCATATTTGGTAAATGTGTTTGTTCGTGTCCTTCCTTTTGATCACAGTTTAATACCGAACGTCGTGTCACAATTTTATGAATTGTGCATCCCATGCTCCACATGTCGATCGGAAAATCGATGGTTCTGGTCAGAAACGATTCAGGAGCACGGTAAGTGCACGTTGGCCGAGGATGATGAACGGATAAACCTTTGTCGAACGCAATTCCGAAATCGGCCAGTTTCACAGTGATTTTCGAATTAGCGCTGGTGAGGTCCATACGATAATTATTGATAATTATATTTTCACTGTTGGCAATCTCTTGAATATTCTCTTCACTAATCACGATCATGATATTATTGGGTTTGATATCCATGTGAACGATGTTAATTCCGTGAATGTATTTCACCGCCTCCAATACTTGTCTTATCATGCTTTTCAACACATTCGGATGAAATTTCGGCTGAGACCGATCAAATACATCTTCCATAGATGGTCCCAACACCTCGAGTCGCAACGCATGGTGTTTCATTTCATTATCGAGTATTTCGAAATTACCCAGATACTTCACAATGTTTTTGTGTTGAACTTCCTTTTGTACAAATATCATGACCTGAAAATTAAATGATTTCAATTAAGTGATAGAAAAACAATTTCAGACCTCTATTTCTCTTTTTGCAGCTTTCCGATATTTGTAAGCCGATTTTGTAACCTTTATCGCATTATATTCCCCACTATCATTTTTTTTCGACAACCAAATTGAGGAATATGTGCCACGACCCAGAAATCGAAGAACGGTGTACTCATCGTTAAGGACTTTTCCAGGCTCTATACGAGGAAGTCCACCTTTATCGTATGAGTTTTCAGAGATTGAGTCCATAGGGGTGGCTTCCAACTTCTGAAAAAAAATTACTCTCAAACTATTAGGTTAGAAAAAAAACTAATAGAAATGATTTCACTTACATATGATTTCATTGAAAGGCCACTCTGAGTTGATCCTTGATCGGATGTTAATTGCGGGCTATCAGTTGACAATGGTTCAGCAATATCGGCAGATGTTGAAGGAGCAGCTGGGTTCGACCCGGATTCACCCGAGGGATCTGGTCTTGATCGTTTTGGAGAAGGTTCTCTTGCCTCTGAGCTGTTAGTATCCGCGTTAGGACAGGTTCGTTTGGACATGACTCAAGTGAAGTTTCTGAAAAAGTGATACTTTCACGACACGAAAAAATTTCTTTATGAACTAACCTCAAACAGAGAAAAGTAGCGCACGTTTGCTTGTGTTGAGTAGATTGATAGTCGAAGTCAAAACACTCAAAGTTTTGGCATAGACAATACCTTGAGCCTGGAAAACATAGCTATGTAAACACTTTCACAGATATCACAAAAGATTGAAGAAACGACAAAAAAATAGAATAGTGAGTTGCGCAAACAGTTACTTGAAATAATATACACTACGGTATCCAATCTCTTAAAAAGGAGCTGAATTGAAATAAAATTCTACTAAACGTGTAATTATCAACTAGAACAGTAATGAGAAAGCTGACGGAATCTTACTTATCAAAAAATGTTTTTGAGACTGAACGAAGATCATTTGTCCTGTCCACCTTATATGCAGTAAGAGAGAGGGGTGCGTAGGTCAAATCCAATAGAGCGCACGTCGAACAACAGTGTCTGCGTCTCTCGGTGTAGTGCACGATTAACTCCCCTTTTTTCCGCGTGTACACTCTATTCGAATTGCCGCCATTCAACGAATTCCTTCCTCACTGTTAACTCTTGGACTGCCCTCATTCATTCTTTTGCTCGCATTATTGACGATTTAGAAGCGATTTTATCGGTATTTCTTGTCAAATCGTATATTTGCTTAGGTTGATAGGGCGCTGAGTCATTGCTATTGGATATCTAATCTAATTCAACCATGGCTTCAATTTTTTCTGCTCTGATAGACTTTATTTGATATACCTTTTTTATTCTTTATTGATTCTCCTCAAACTCGAATTCAATTCTATTCATGCTTTCTATTTCAATATAAAAACGGTATGATTAAAATTTTTTTCAGATTTTTCACTTGAATCATGAGCAAACAAACCGGTGGAAACAATGCGGCTGACAGCCAAAAAAAATTGAGATCATCAGTGAAACGGTCTAGACCAGTCGAGTCTGAAGAGCAACGCGGACCTGGCTCGACTTCAGCTGATCCCTCGGAATCATCTTCAAATGTACAATCGACATCGACTGGTCCTGAAGTTGAACCCAACCAAAGCGACAACCGCGAACCTTCTGCCAGTGATGACAGAATTCAAAGCAATAGTTCAGTCACTTCAAACTCGATCTTGGTGAGCATAATGTTTCTTTTATCGAAAGTAATTTGGTGTTTAGCTTACTAAGAGAGGCGAGATAATGCCTAACATCGAATATCAAGAAGGTGGATTTTTCCGTGTTGAAATCGGAGACACTCTGGTCGAGAGATACGACGTTTTGAGATATCTGGGACGCGGAACATATGCTACTGTTTGGATGGTCAAAGATGACATCGACAAGAAGTACTTAGCGTTGAAAATTACGAAAGCTTTTCCGGGACATCAGGAAACCGCCACAAAAGAAGTAGATGTTCGTTTTCATCCCAATGTTTCATTACCAACGTTATGAAATTTCAGATTTGGCTGCATTTGCAAAAAGATGGACAACATCCAAACATTGTTCAATACATTGATTGTTGTGATCTTATAAAAGGACCCTGCGTGCACCTTGCATTGCAATTCGAAATGATGGGACCGAGCCTAGATATCGCCATGAAAAAGAGCAATCAGAAGTTTCATTTGGAAGTGGTAAAACGGATTATCAGGCAGATACTGGAAGCAATGAAGCATATTCATCAGCTTGGAGTCATTCACATGGATTTGAAACCGTCCAATATCATGATGGCAATCACCAACAAGAACATCGAGGATTTCGCCATCGATCAAAATAAAACACACAATCAATATTATCTGAATGTGACCAATCCTGATTCAAATATTATTGTGAAGATTGCTGACATGGGTCTCTCTCGCCTCGCTGAGACAGTTACCGAACCAACTCGACCAGCGTGTTCCTACTCCCCTCCGGAAGGGTTCCTGACATACAAAAGAGATCAATCTGTGGACCTATGGAGCATCGGATGCATAGTTCATCAACTAGTGACGGGAGATTTATTGATACCGTGTAGTAAAAAACTTGATGATGAGCACTACACGGAGCATCTTGCACTCATGGAAGATGTTCTTGGACCAATTCCAGAATCTCCTTTCTATGATGATTTACACGAGAAAGGGCGAGAATATTTCAATAATCCTGTACGTGCGGAATGTGATACTTCCAATGCTACACTGAGAATTCTTTCTGATGGAGCCGTTGCCATAAAATCCAAGAAGGATTGTACGCAATTCACAAAACTCGTGCTATCTTTTCTCAAGCACGATCCCTCGCAACGAAAAAAAGCCGCTGATGCTCTTCTACACCCTTTCTTGAACCCAAATAGTGGAGAATCTGAAACTGAGGTAATACTACACTGTTAATTTATAACATTACAAAACAAATTTCAGAAAGATCTGAAAAATCAAACGTCCTCAGATGAACCAGGAACTTCCACTTCACATCAGTCTACTTCTTCTAGCCGCCAAGATCGAAATGATAGAACGTCTTCTAGCTCAAAGCCGTAATATATTATACAAGAATACTTCTTATCATTTTGACTATTTTCTCTTATTTTTGAATTATTTAGTTATCTTGTTCGCTATCATGTGTTCTGTAAAGCGTGTTTTTCACAATGGTTATTATTTTGTTTAGAACGTATACCAAATAAATCACACAACATTTCAATTTTTCTTGTTTCTCTTTTTAACCAGATTCCTTGTGGAAATGATTCATCAAATACAACATTCATTTGAGGATGGTGAAACACGAAACGTAATTGTTATGTTGCTTTTTATCATGGTAGGTGTTGGTTCCAGCAATTGGATTTGATCAGTTTCGCTGGCGCCAAGTGCTTGCACTACATATAATGTCAAATCATTCAACTCCAGTTCGGTCCTTCAAACATCCCCATCTATCTTTTTTGTAATTCAAAATTTGAAAAACCGCAGCCTATAGTGGTTTCAGTCTTTCTTTCAAACGAAACATCCACGTGTTTCTTCCAACAATTCTCATGATTCACTCTGCGTCTCTCCTCCTTTTCTTCAAGTTTCCCAGGGACGTCCTGCAAATCGAATCAAAGACAATCTATAAAAACTCTCTTTCTCTCCCATATTCCGTATTTTCACTTTTGCAAAAAAGAATTGTTTCTATATTTTTCTCCTCTTCTAAGTTTTTTCTATAGGAGTTACAGTCATTTTTGTCTCTTTCTCTTCATGAAAATCTCTTATCTAGGAACTGTTTTATTGCTGAGAACCCTTTTTATGAGAACGTCGATACATTTTCGCCACTTCCTTTCTCGTTCAAAAAGTCATGTTCTTGAACAAGAATCCGAACGAATGTATTTTTCATCTATTTCTCACCTCAATCTTCACAAACTTTAATGTATTTTTTCTCTATATTTTTTGGTTTTAAACAGAGGTTTAATTACTCAAATTTAAGGTAACGCCATACACACAACAATCAACCGCAGACACTCCCAGTCTAAATTCACCGGAGGACCTTCGAATTTGTGGTGCATCGACATTTTATCGAAACTGAGAGAACTGAAATCAAGTATTGCAGCAAAAGCATCAAAACATCTGGTTAGTTAGATTCAACGATACCTTAATGTTTGACACTCACATGCACCACCCTGTTTTTTGTTTGCTCACCTTTACTACACAGCTAATGAAAATGCTCATATCTCGTCTGGCAAATACTACAAAGAAGGTCAACGCGTTCAATATAGTTACGGACAGTCTTCGAAAATGAGTGAAATCACTATAATATGTCAACTATCACTCTTGTGCAAACAACGAGGCGACGATATTCATTTTTATGGAAAAATAAGAATCGAAGATCGAGTTCTTGGGAAATAATCAAAGGAATCAGCGCCGTCTGTAACGAGTTTGATTTATCAGACCTATTCCATTTGCATCATAGACTCACGAAATTCTTCAAAACTGGTGTTATCGTCCTGTATACAAATATCTTCCTCATATCGTCTCAACATATCGAAAAAAACTTGTTTGCATGGGCTCGTCGCAACTGCATGTTATTTTTGAAAATCAATTGCATGATTCTGTTCCTATTTCACATTCTATTTCACAAACATCGAAGATTGCAGAAACGATGAATCCGGTGAGATCACACCGATGGGTTATGCTCGATGAGACCACGCGTGCACTCCAAGTCATTATTCAAAAAGCGAGAGGAATTGAATCGAATCTGAAAGAAAAAAATCATGTACGATCAATGCTCTTGGCGACCAGAGGACACTCCCTTCAAACTCAGCATCAGGAATCGAAACTCAGTACCATGATGAACGTCTTGAAAGTCCAGTGGGAGATTGAGAAAGAGATGAACGACTATCATGAGAACTATAAGTCGTACAAGGAGAACATGCGAAAAATTGATGATCTCGTCAAATTAAATGTGTTCAATGCAGCAGACATTAACACTGCATTCGTCAAAGCAAACATTGCCGATAAAGTAAATCGAAAAAATTTCAAAGAAGAATGCGAAATTAACGCCAACCACCAAAGAAGAGCTCTCAGAGAAATTGAAATACTCCAGCAGGAAGTTGAAGATGAGCAAGATCAAGCAAAAGAAGACCGACTATCGACATGGAATCAAATCCAATTATGGACAAAAACCATTATGGAGAAGTTGGACGGGATTGAGAAGATTATTGCTGCGGAATCTTGCTCACGTTGCACTCATACGGAGAAGATTGAAAACACGACCGATACCAGATCAGAACCCGACGAAAAAATGGAGGAGGCCCCAGTCAAAAGCGACTCCTCATCGAGAAATAGCACTCCAATTGAAGACTCTGCAAGATACAGGTCATCGACAGGCAATCGAAGCCGAGAGAAAATTTATCGTCTCTTAGTTCCATTCAATTTTTCCATGAATGGAAGCGAAATAAGATGCCAATTCTGTAACCTCTGCCACCTCTCAAACGAGTGTGGAAACTACCGAAATATCGCAGAACGACGAAGTATCATCAAGCATAGTGGAAGATGCAAAATCTGCCTGAACCTACATCCTCGAGCAGCATGTCGTCGGAGGCACATTGAGTGCTCTTTCTGTAGAAAAGACGGAGTTCATGATAACTCTCATCATGCCGCCCTATGCCGACGACCGATGAACAGAACAATGAACGAGAGTGAGTTGAGAAACAATCGTCGAGGAACAGAGACAAAGCCGGAACGCCGGGACTAATTTTGAACGGGTCTCTATTTAATTGAATTTGACAAATTTCACACCTCACTTTCTCATCTGTTTTATTTCTCCTCTCTTATAAAAACTATTCTTCTGCTCTGTTAAAAGTTCAAGAGACAATCTATGAGAATGTCGAGCAAAGGCCTGAAGGCTAAGTCGCACATACCCCAAACTATAGAGGGGAGTCTAATATTTGGTGTATGGGTACCCTAGGGTCCCCTCATTACAAATTCACTCGAGTTATCCCAATCGATCCTCCCTTCCCAAAGATGACGTCATCTGAAATCAAAAAATCAAAATTGTCAGTTTTGAAGATAGAGCTCCAAACTTTTTTGAAATAGGTTTAAAACACTTCAACAAATGAGTTCACTGAACCAGATGGTCACCAGAGGTCACTAGAGGTCACTAGAGGTCACTAGGGGTCACAGAGGTCACCAGAGGTCACCAGAGGTCACCAGATGTCACTAGAGGTCACCAGAGGTTACAGAGGTCACCAGGGGTCATTAGAGGTCGCCAAACTTTCGATTGAACCTAATTATTTAGTCACAATTCTTATTTCATCGTCAGGTCACTAGAGGTCACAGAGGTCACCAGAGGTCACCAGGGGTCACTAGAGGTCACCAGAGGTCACCAGAGGTCACCAGAGGTCACCAGAGGTTACAGAGGTCACCAGGGGTCATTAGAGGTCGCCAAACTTTCGATTGAACCTAATTATTTAGTCACAATTCTTATTTCATCGTCAGGTCACTAGAGGTCACAGAGGTCACCAGAGGTCACCAGGGGTCACTAGAGGTCACCAGAGGTCACCAGAGGTCACCAGAGGTCACCAGAGGTCACCAGAGGTCACCAGGGGTCACTAGAGGTCACCAGAGGTCACCAAAGGTCACCAGAGGTCACCAGAGGTCACCAGAGGTCACCAGAGGTCACCAGGGGTCACTGGAGGTCACCAGAGGTCATTAGAGGTCGCCAAACTTTCGATTGAACCTAATTATTTAGTCACAATTCTTATTTCATCGTCAGGTTTTGATTTTTTTTATTATGAAATTAGAGTGCTTGAACATCAATGAGTTTTGAATAAAATCAGAAAATAATATTCTCAAAAAAAAAGACAGATTAACACGCAATTATAATGGATTTTTTAATTCAGAGAGATCATTTTCTGAACTGTTGTGAAGTCGGTGATTCGTTTATTATTTTTTTGTGGATGGCACCAGGTGATCCGTACTGCATGTTTGACAAAATTTTATTCAGTTGTATTCGTCCAAATTGAAATTTTGAAAATACCATTCATTTTCGAATAACATTATAATAATTTACTCGTTCCATCTTTATTTCCTCTCGGGAAATCGTCTCACGCGCGCAGAAGACTGCCCGCCTTTTTCTGTGCGCATACACCACAAACTACGCGCAAGTGCACACCGCACAGAGAGGTCGCACTCGCCCTGCCATCGCCAATTTTTTTTCTCTCGTCAATGTTTCTCTCTTTTTCTTTTGTTCAGAAAATAATTCTGCAAATCTTGTTTTTTATTGAGAATTATTCATGAGCTAAGATGCGGCAACAGAAACTGAAAATAACAAAAATCAATAGTTTAATATTGAGTCAATTTTTACCGGGGTCACCAGTTGCCCTGTCACTACTTATTTTTCTCTCCTCGATGTTTCTCTCCGTTTTCTTTTGTGATGGTCATTCAGAAAACAAAAAATTAAAATTGTTCCGGGACCCTTAGCTGCGACACACATACTAAAAATAATAGTTTCAAGAATTAAATTTCGCAACTCGATTGTGCTCCCTTTTTGTTCGCGGACACAAAAGGTATTTGAATTTCCTGTTACAAAAAAGTGGGAATGCATCATTTATTGTCTTTTTGTCACTTTTTTCTTATTGTCTCGTTGATAGCCCTATCACTCAACCAATATATTTTGTTTTCAGCGCTCTATCATGCACACTCCTAATCGTTTTCGTGGCGGAACGTCTTCTCATGGGCAGCCAGATGGTGAGACAATTTTGAATTTATGTTTTAATTAAACAACGGTTACAGGCCAGTCCTCAGTGACGTCTCAACATGACTTTCGCCAGATACAAGGAGTGCCTCAACGTCAAACACAGGCCGATGATGGTATGAAACATAAAAATCGTCGTCAGTACAACAAACCACATGGAAACTATCGAAATAACAGAGGAAAAAGCAATAAATGTATTCAATCCGGAAATGCTTCGAGCTATCGTCAACACAACAATCAGTCATCGAGAAGAAAAAATGCATCGAAAGGACTTTCCAATCAGATCTGCCATTCTAAATCAGCCGGTCGCGGACAAGCCGTCTCTGTCAATGGTACCTCTGCAAATTCTCATCAGCATCCGAAGGTCGTGCGTGGACATGGCCGTAGTCCTGCTCCTGATCACTTCCAAAGTCAAGAATGTCAGTTAGAGCAATGTAATCAGTATGAAGAGGACAACGAAACTCTCGATGATGGCTCCACAGAAGATTCAATTCATGAAACTAAAGCTATTTCAAAGCAAAGTATGGAAATGAATAAGTCTTTTGGAGGTTACAAGGATAGAGGTAGACGGATGAAAAGATTCAAAACTATTCTAAAAACATCCGATTTCAGGTCACTTGATTCCACAAATCCATGGTCAGAAGCAGAAGAATCTGAAGTTTTCTTCAAAAATAGAATCTTCCGCAAAGAATACTGCTAAACTACGCGATCTTTTCCTGAATGTTTCTCTCCCGGCTGGAGATCTTGGTAAAATCGCAGATGCCTCAGGAACGGTCAACCTTAACCAGACTATTGGCTTCTTTGGTTCAGAAATGGTCCTCAAAAAGAAAAGTACTGTGCTTTTGAAGTAAGTACCCATCAGTAAAATATCAAAAGTTCACACTTTTCTACCAGGTCTGTTGGTCTTGCCACTCCGCCGACTCCAAAAGCACTTTGGACTCCGATGAGATCTCCAGCTAGGAATAAGGAGAAGCATTCGTCTGTAATCCTTTGTAAGAAAGAAGAAGAGAAAAATCGACCATCAATTTGGAAAAGCTCGTCCCGTCTGTATGTTTTACAAGTGATTGTTGTGGATACTACTGAGTCGTTCGTTGGATTTTACATGACTCACCGTGGAATCGTCTCCCCCATGCCCGATGCAGTTGTTGTGGATGAGGAAGTCATGTTCGTGTATCCAGAGACCAAAACACCTATGAAGATGCCTCCCAACTTCCTCTTTAACCTCTATCCAACAGAAGAACATGTATTGGGACAGGCGGTAGCTGGACGCTATTATTACTTGGATGATGTCGACAAGGATATGGCTGAAATTCACACTGTGCCAAACAAGTACACAATCTCTAACTTACCGGATGCCTTCTTGGATCCATATAAATATGACTGCAATATGAAGTCCGATTGGCACATGGCAGTAGTTTCGGACGAGTTTGGCGAAGACGAAGCTAGCCAGGATAAATCTTTAGAAAGATATCCAACTGGCGCATCATATGATTCTTCTCCGCGACCAGAGGGCTACGACTTCCTCGTTTTCCAAAACGTGGATCTTTCCGTTGTTACTCCAGGACCAGTATTCCAGTCGAAACCATCAAGACGCTCAATCCCTTTGCCACCTCAAGCAAAAAAGAGTAACAATCCAAATTCTGGTCCACGGATGCCGTGAGTGACAAAAATAAATTGCTGTCGAACTGGTTTTTTTCAGAATTGGCGGCGTCTGGCCTGGCGGAAATCTAGCAATTGTTCCAAAGTCTGTGCTCAATCTGGAAAATGAACAAGCTGCTGCCAATGTCGAACCAACTGTGACTTCCTTAGAGCTAGTGGCCCAAGGTACACCTTCAGCACGTTCAACTATTATGCCACCTCAAGTGAAGAAATGTACACATCCAAATTCTGGTCCACCAAAGCCGTGAGTAATTAAAATAATTTCTGCTAAACAAGATTTGTTTTTCAGAATTGGCGTGAGGGGTGGCTGCCCTCAAAAGAAGGAGGAGGCTGTTAAGGATCAGAAAACTCCAGCCAAAAAAGCCAGTGGTCCTAACTACGTCACGCCAGAGTCCAAAAGCGGAAAGAAGAAGACTCAAAACTTCACTCCACTTCAGACAAGCACTCCGCGGAAAACCAGACGTTCGCAGTTCTCTGAGGGGCAAAGTGGAAGAAAGCAAAGGTAAATTTTTTTTTGGAAAAGTGGGGATGCGAGATCTCATATTCCAACTTTTAGATTCTCGAGTTCTTGCAATCCGATTCGTGGTGGATTTGGATCAGCTCCAGCGATTCTGTGTGTCACAGCTACCAGCGCCTCAAGGGACTCTTGCCACTTCAGTTTTGATGAATCGGATGAAGAGCTCGCTCCAGTTCCTATTTCCTGGGAGATCACTCTAGACTCGGATCAAAGTTCGATTCTTTCTCCAGTCTTGATGTAGGACCATTCCTTCATCTCTTCTAAAACACCTGCTTTAGAATATCTGTTGTTTAAAAGGTGTTTTCTATTTTATCCTTAAATTGTTGCTCCATCTCATCACCTTAATCTGTGCCACAACCGTTTATTACCACGTTTTCACCCCTCCTTAATTGTATATCTTGCCAGTTTTTGTGGTATTTTCAAATCCCTGTGCCTTATATAACTTTATTTAGCCTTATTTAAACCAGCTTTCATAAATTACCAAAATGAAAGGTAATTTGAATCTTTTTTCCATCTCAAACACACCAGCAATGTATTAACTTCAGGAAAGACTTTTCTAATACACTTATTGACAAAGAAAGAAAAGCATTTTGTTTCTACAAAGTGTCATTGGCGAGCCTGGTTTATAGTAGTGGCGAGAACTCTCTTATGAAAACCACCAGCTCCATGGGAGTTTAATTTTTCAGAAAGGTCTCCGCATATTTTAGAAAGGTGGAGATTGCTCATCCTTAGTTGAAAGGTCAATTTCGCATATTTGAGAAAGGTCTCCGCATATTTTAGAAAGGTGGAGATTGCTCATCCTTAGTTGAAAGGTCAATTTCGCATATTTCAGAAAGGTCTCCGCATATTTTAGAAAGGTGGAGATTGCTCATCCTTAGTTGAAAGGTCAATTTCGCATATTTGAGAAAGGTCTCCGCATATTTTAGAAAGGTGGAGATTGCTCATCCTTAGTTGAAAGGTCAATTTCGCATATTTCAGAAAGGTCTCCGCATATTTTAGAGAGGTGGAGATTGCTCATCCTTAGTTGAAAGGTCAATTTCGCATATTTCAGAAAGGTCTCCGCATATTTTAGAAAGGTGGAGATTGCTCATCCTTAGTTGAAAGGTCAATTTCGCATATTTCAGAAAGGTCTCCGCATATTTTAGAAAGGTGGAGGTTGCTCATCCTTAGTTGAGAGGTCAATTTCGCATTTTTCAGAAAGGTCTCCGCATATTTTAGAAAGGTGCAGATTGCTCATCCTTAGTTGAAATGTCAATTTCGCATATTTCAGAAAGGTCTCCGCATATTTTAGAAAGGTGCAGATTGCTCATCCTTAGTTGAAATGTCAATTTCGCATATTTCAGAAAGGTCTCCGCATATTTTAGAAAGGTGGAGATTGCTCATCCTTAGTTCTAAAGTTAAAATCTAAAGTTCTAAAGTTTAGTTCTAGTAATAAAATTTCAGCCATCATGAGGTGAGAGTTGAGAAAAAGGTCGGACAGGGGAATTGTGAAAATTATTGTTCACTGTTTTTTCTTGTATTTTTTTCATGTTGAGAGAGCATCCGAGACATTTTGGAGTGTGAAACGGATCTGGTTTCGTTTAACTTGATATATTAGGTTGGCAAGAAAGTTTCCACGAATTTTTTTGAGTCATGTTCGATGTTCGATTTCTCGTCAGCGCACAGTTCTTTCAACTCAATTTTTTTTCTATTAGAGAGCTTATTACACAAGCTTGTCAAGCACCAAATCTTAGGGTGTTCCCACTTCTCAATCAAAAGATACATCGCTTCCTTTCTCGCTCACCCACTAGCACAAAAGTATTAGATTTAGATTTTTAATTTTTTCTACCTGAAAAATTCAGATATTTAATAGAAGTAAACTGTTATTTATATGAAAAAGACCGCTTATTCTTATCACATCAAATTTTGGGTCAGCTTCTCCAAACTGGGGGAGTTCAGCACGATCAAACTTAAACTCCATAAGAGTGACGAATGAATCCACCGTGTTCCACTGAGGAAACATATCCATTTCTAACTTAAGGTTTGCTAATGCCAGAGATAAGGACCACTCATAAAACAAATAAAAACTTGTCAACGTCTTCTTGAACAATAGAAAAAACCGGGTTGTTCCACATCTCCCATTTTCTTATCGAGCACCAAATTGACATGCTAATATTTTCCGATGTTCCTTCATTACCTGACTAGGTTAAAAGTCTTCATTATTGTTAATTGATAGAAGGGACAATGTCCTATCAGTGTGCTAAAATTCCAGTGAATTGATAAACATGGTCATCAAAAAAGTTCCAAAATACGAAAAAATCAGTATGGAGTAATGATGATGGTCTAATCGGACAGTTGAAAAATAGAATCGAGCGAAGAATGTGTGAATTATAACAATTAATCCATATTCTGCTCAGCAATGAGACACTCAGTCAGATAATCACATCCAGTAATAAAAAAAACTCTAAAGATTCTGTGAAGTCCGATGACAAAAAACTCATCTTACTACAAGGGGAATCTTACAATGATTTTGCTTGATCGGTTCGTTTTTTTGTGTTTATTGTGTTTACTGCGCTTGTTTTCTTTTGATTACAAATTTTCCGAATACCTCCAATACCTATTTAGTTCGAAAAACGTCAAGTCAAAACAATATATCAAAAAGTAGTACATTGTACATTGTGTTTTCATGCTCAGAACGCGGCAAAGTGGGGGACTGCCGGTCAAAAACTACTAAGGTGTCAGCGAGAGACCAATAACACTTAAATACAATGAATTGAGTAATTAAACTTATTCTGCTTTGAAAACGGTTAAAACGAAATTTAGTCAAAATTCGTGGAAACTTTCTTGCCAACCTAATATACAGTGCCGGCCATAAATATATGAAAAATGGGTCTTTTCAGTTCAAAATGGTCAACTTTGGGCGTTCGTAGCACAGTGGGGAAAAGTGATACTGTTCTGAATTTGTCAGGGAGGTTAGTTAATAGCTGGATTTGCATTTTCTTTGTAGAAAACTTTTTTCTAAAATCATTTCTAAGAGCTTTACGGCTCGTTGAAGAGAAAGATGTTGAAAAACATGCTATTTTACACAATCGACAAAATTTCAGGGAGGTTTTCTTCAACGAGCCGTAAAGCTCTTAGAAATGATTTTAAAAGAAAGTTTAGTTGCAAGAGGTAGTCTGTTGAAATTGTTTATCACTTTGTCTGATATAACTTTGCTAAATTAGCTGTGCTTGATCAAAAGTTGAATCGAAAATCAACATTTTTCAATAAATACACTGTGTATGTATTTGACTCGATTTCTTGTTTCTTCTACATAAATATTAACCTTTTATCTCACTAAATCACCTTATGCCAGTATTATTTCTCATTAATTTCCACAAAATGAGCTATCGAGAAAAACGTCTGTGTCGGGAAACGTGTCAGTGTCCCTTTCTGCGCAAGAGTGGACACGCCATCGCCCTCTTCACCTTGCCTCATTCACATCTATTCATACCTTTTCTCTTTTGCTGTCTCTTCCCATACGCACCACAGCATAATTTTTGAACTCAGTTTTTCTGAAATTCTCTCAATTGGAATGTGTTACGCTCCTTCATAGTACCCCTTAGCTCCAAATTTTTAAGTGTATTTCAATTTCACGTTCCCTGCGAAAATCGGCTCGTATTAAAAAAAATCGGCCGGTCAAGCACAACAACTCGCAAGACAAATTTTCTTCAAACATTTTCTGACGCCGATAAGAAACTTCTCCGGTCCTTTTTTGTAGAAAACAAAAGAAGATCGATAAAAACTGATAATTTCATTAAATTCTACGCATTCGATTTCATGGAGACGTATTTGATCTATGGCAATTATTCGTTTCCAATCTGGGTAAGGGGAGAAATATTTCGAGGCCCCGCCTACTTACAGTGTCTGTCTCCCCAGTATTGATTTTTCACAGTGCGCCTTATAGGGTCAGTTGAGGGGAAGGCCGGAGGGTCTCACCACGAAATCTGTCTAACTGTCTCGCCGCCCTCTCACTTTCTCACCTCACTGGTAGTTTTTTCTTGTTTTTTCGGTATTCTGCATCAGATTGTAGCTCTATTTTTACTTACATTTCCTACTTTTTACCTGATCAAACCCGTTTAATACAGCATAATTTCAGGCACTCTACCATCCGCAATGAACAATTTCCATCGTCAACGTGGAGTAGAGTACTCTCAAGCTGAGCAAGAAGGTGAGATCAGATTTAAATTTATTGCTGCTCTAAATAAAATGATTACAGGCTCGTCTTCGAGTGCGTCCCATAGAGATTATCGGCCACACGAGAACTATCGGAATGGCAGAGGAAGAGGTTTCAACGGACAGAAGAACAGCTACCAAAGTTCTACGAACCAACCTCAACGCTCCCTGTCTTCCTCCACTCATCAAGTATCTGCTGCTAACAAATCGTTGAATCAATCGGTCTCCAACCGAAATTACTCTACTGGAGAGTACCCACACAGAATGGCTCAGCACTATCGTCAACGTCAGCACAGTGATCAGCCATGGAGAGGAAAAAGTCTTCCAAGAGGACCGTCCAATCAAGTCTTCCCTCCACAAGCATCTGGTCGTGGACGACAAGTCTCCCAGAGTGGAGTGTACTCCAATGGTGCCCCACAGCAACAGATGACCCAACGTGGACGTGGACAACAGCGCGGCAACTTCACAAATAGTCGTCGCGATTGCTCCCAACACCAATTGCATGGTCAACAAAACAATATGTTCAGAGGGAATTCTAACCCAGGACCCAGCAACATGAACAAATCATTCGGAGGGTACCTTGGCGAGAATGGGGACGGTATGTTTGAAATTCTGAATGCGTCAATTTATTCGTTTCGTTTCAGATTCGGTCTTCTTGGATGAGCCAGCTGGAAAAGCCCCGGTCAACGCAAATCGTTACCACCCAAATCCGTCGAACAGAGTCAAACAAGTGGGCGGATACCAGAAGAACATAAACATGAATAAGTCGTTTGGTGGATACTTCCATGAGAATGGAAATAGTAAGTTTAGAAAACCGAAGGGTAATATTTCAATATTCAATTTTCAGATTCTGTGAACTTGGATCAATCAGTCCGTGGAGCTCCAGCCAACGCTAACCAGTTTGGTCAACACCGCACAAGTACTCGTGGCAGAAAACAACAGCGAGGAAACAGAAACAACATGAACAAGTCGTTTGTTGCTGACCAGAGAAGAGGTAATAATTAATTATAAGAACCACTATGAAAGTGTTGATTTCAGAGCATTCAGTTCCACAGAGGCATCATCAAAAGCAGATGCATCCAAATGAACTCGCTCACAAGGTCTCACAAATGACTGTTGGTGACAAGTCCTCGGAAGGTACATCCAACTCCATGGCGAAGATGCCAGTTAGGAATGCTCCACAGAAGAAGTCAGGCTCAAAGAGAAGGAGTTTCAAGAAGAATACCGATACTTTGAATCGTACACTCCCAGCTCTGTCTCTGGATGAGACCATGGACAATGAAGATAAAGTGAACCTCAATCACACTATCGGATGCGTTGTTCCAAAAGGAATTCTCAAGAGAGAAGAAGGAATTGTTCGCTCCAAGTAAGTGAAAACGGTAGAATAACTGAAATTCACTATCTTCTTTCAGGTCTGTGGTATTTGCGACACCCCCAACTCCGAGAGCTTTGTGGTCTCCTATGAGGACTCGCGTCACAAGCAGTATTTTTGGGTTGACACCAAAAAAATCCAAGGAAAATTTGATTTTCGCTGGAAAACAGGAGAAACCATCGACTCTCTTCAATTTCGAAGAGGAGCATATCCGCCCACTTACTTGGAAAGACTCGGTGGTGCTCCACGTTCACGAATTGATTGTGGTCGACACTGATTCCCAATTTGTTGGCTTCTACATGACTCATCGTGAAACGATCTCTCCCAAGCCGGACCTCCTTGTCAAAGATGACGGACTATTCTTCCTCTACCCAAACACTAAAAACTTGATGAAGATGCCATCCAACTTCCTTTTCAACGTCTATCCAACAGAAGAACATGTATTGGGACAATTGGTAGCTGGACGTTATTACTACTTGGATGATGTGGACAATGATATGGCTGAAATCCACACTTTGCCAAATAAATATACCATCTCGAACTTGCCAGAATTACTTTTGGATCCACACAAATATGATCCTGAAGTGAAGTCGAAAAAGTTTTTGGATATGGCATTAGCCGAATTCATTGAGAAGAGAAGTCAGGAACCATCTGGCAACTCGGCTAGTGGTTCCGCTCCAAAACCACTGCCAGCTCCTGAACCAGAGGTCACTGTTGCCAACACGGAAGCTACCGTATCGACTTCAGAGCCAGCGATCGCAGCTCAACCACCACCAATTATGCCACCTCAAGTGAAGAAGTGTGACAATCCAAGTGCTGGTCCACAGAAGCCGTAAGTGAATGAAAAGAACTACAGTAAAATGATTCTTGTTTTTCAGAGTTGGCGCCTGCAACAACAGTACACCAGAAAAGGAGGCAGCTGCCAAAAACCAGAAAACTCCCGTTGTGGAAGCCTCTACTTCAAATCAGAACCCTGTTACTCCGCAAACAAGAAGCGGCAAGAAGAGACGGCTGGAATTCACTCCACTCCGAACCAGTACTCCACGCAAGTCAAACCAGCTAAAGGATTCTGATGAGAGAAGTGCGAAAAAGCCAAAGTAAGTTGAATTCAAAACACTGACTCAAACAAACAGTTTAATCTTCAGATCTTCCGAGCGAAGAGTTCAAAGAGAGAAGTCGGATTCAGTCTACACGAGATGGGGCATTTTCGCAGAGACTCCCAGAGTTCCGGTTAACGAAAGGCGGGCAACCCGTTCCCTCTTCCGTCGTCGAGATCCATTTGGCGAATCACCGGAAGAGCCAACTTCTTCGAACGCCGAGGATACCAAGGGTTCGAGTCCTTCTTCACCATAAGCTGGGCCTATTCGTTGAGGACTAATTTTTTGTCATATAAAAAATCGCTTCACTAACATTACTGTATTCTAAATACATATTTTGCTGCATCTAATTTTTTTGTACCATGAACTAACATCATTTTTTCATTCTAGTGCCACTTCTGGTTTTTCTCATATTCCCCTGTACATATTTATTTTCTGGCTTCCCCCTCCAACTATCATTTCTACTAACACTCACACATTTTATGTCTACTCTCCGGTCTCATTCTTTGTTGTGCCATATCTTTTTCAAAACTCAGTGATATATGTAAAACATCTAACCAGAATAAATTTTTTTCTGGAATTTCTCAGATTTATAAAAGTATTGATTTTGAGTGATCCGGGTGATATTGGTAACCAAAAAGACAGATTGGTAACAGTCTTTTGAACATAATCTGTTTTGGAAGTCTAATAGATCAAGTCTAATAGATCAAATCGTATCCTTTATTATCATGATGTCATGAAATAAAAATGTTAAGATGGTACTTCTAAAAGATAACCCTTTTCCTAATTTTTCATTTCAGCGTGATTCTTCGGAATTATATCTACAATTTGTAAATATGCTCCACAGTCTTTCTTTTCGTGTATTCATAAATTTTTGTTTTTGTGTTCCGCCAATTTCGCATGGTCAAGAGTCGGAGCGGCAAAAGGAAAACATGCTAATTGAATCAAAAATCGGTGTCAAAATTTCACATAATAAAGTTTTCAATTAAAATCGTATAGTGAAGTTCTATAACTACACAAATTTCAATGTTCTCACAAAAATAAATTGACATTATCGCTGTCTCTCATTTCTGGAATTACATTAATTGGTTTCAGTGGGCGGAGTTTTCTTCTTCCAAGTGCCTACAAAGGCGACCGTAATTCCAATGACTAGATGAATCTAATTCCGGTGTCCTAGTTTTCATTTGGAGAAATATGAACAATTTCAAAATTTTGATGTTTGGTCTCCTTTAAGCTGCAGTTGAGTTAGGTTGAGTTCGACTGAGTTAAGCTGAGTTAAGTTGAGTTGAACTGAGTTAAGCTGAGCTGAGTCGATCAGAGCCATGCTGAGCCAAAGTTAGTCAAGCTGAAACAATCTGAGTCTAGTTTAGTTTATATGAGGCAACTTAGGCAAAACTCAGCCAAGCAACACACAAGATAAAATTAAATAGAGTTTAAAATTTCGGAATCGTTTCATTATATTCTCATTTCACTATGATGCTTTGGAATAAAATCTGGAATTTGTACAGTTGCTCTACAGTCCCCCTTTATGCATATTCATGAATTTTTGTTTTTCGTATTCATCTTCCTTCATTCTCTTATTTTGAAGAAAAAACGAATTCTGCATGGTACACACTTGGACTGGCAGAAGGAAAAACATGATAATTGAATCAAAAATCGGTGTCAACATCTCACATGAAAAAGTGTTCAATTAAAATCGTATAGTGAAGTTCTGTGAAAACACAGGTTCGAATGTGCCAATAACAATACTCTGACATCTCTGCCTTTCATCTCTCATAATAGGGGCTTTAGTAGGCGGAGTTTTTTCCTTTTAAGCAGTAGCACTTTTTTCTTTGGTCATTTCTGTCTTTTTTCTCATCACCTATCTTTTGATGGTGTTTATTTTCAGAATGAATCTTCTCTACTGCCTATCAGTCGTTGTTCTCCTTTGTGGCTTTTCTTCGTGTTACGAGTACAATCCTTATGAACGCCCATGGTATGAGAGAACAGATTCAAATGACCAACCGAACGATGAGACTACAGATGATTTGTCTGAAGCTTTCAACTGTACAAGGTAGTTATTTTCTCAAATTTTATAATAGATTAATTGATTATTTGAAGAGGTCAAATCTGTGAAATCGCTGTCTCCTCAATCAAAAACGCGAGCATTCTCCCTTTCACCGTTCCAATTCGCATTGTTACTCTATCCGGACATTTGGAGTTAAGCCTATCAACTGATCAAACTCTCCTCACTGGACTTCCAATGAGAACTGGTTTATCGAAAGGAATGATCACGTATGCTATGAACGGTCAAAAGGCAAACATTTTCTTCATGGTTTTTGTCTCGAGATCTTCTTTGCACAATCATCGATTTGAGATAACTCTGAAACAACCCGACCGTGGTGGTTCCAAAGATTTTGAAGGAGTGGATTTTCTCAAAACCTTAGCGAACGCTCTTGATGGCCTGTATACTAGTCTGACTATGGAGCGCTTTTTGAACCAACATGAAACTCTGGTGATTTACAATAACTCACTGTCTTCAACTGAATGCCAAGGAGATGATATTCTGAATATGAAAGGAAAAATGCTCTCCTCGAATGGGAATATCAAAGAAGAATTTGCTCGCCGCCTCGGTTCCAAGTATCAAATCAAGACGATTCAGATGGAAACATATGATTCCTGTTTGCTATTCTTCCACAACTACACTACCTCACATCGTATTCTCAAGAATACTATATATGTCTGTATCATAATTGTTGTTATTATCATCATTTTTGCAATCTTTTGTGGAACAGCAATTTTCTATATCCGGATGCCTCGAAACTATAACTTTTAATCGACCGCATTTCTGTTTCCGGATCATTTGAGTGTGCCAACCATAGCTCCCGATAATGTTTTTACTCATCATTTTTCTCATTAAAGTCTCTCTCTCTCTCTCTCTCTCTCTTTCTATTTTTGTTTTGTCCTTCCTTACCTTTCATTGTCTCGAAAACAAAACACGCATCTCACTGAACCGGACTCTAATATTGTATCATTTGGATTTGTCAACTACGTTTCTAACAGTTTCGCTTTTTTCTTTCTCAGTCGTTTTGTTTTTTTTCTCTTTCTTTTGCCATCTTTCATTGTCTCAATACTTTATATTAACTCCTTGTTTCGCTATATCTGTTCCGAAAATTCGGAGTTCTACTATAACATTGTTGCCTCCAAAATTAAAATTTCATAAATTGTATTGTTATTCAAACGGAGAAGAGAGGAAAATAATGAAATAAATAAACTACAATTATCTCTTCGGGAAGCCTTTGATCTGTTGTGCCAAGTACCGTATCCCCGTAGAAAGTTTCAAAGGTGTCGTTTTTTAAACCATTTTCACAGGGTGTGCCAATTATTATGAGAGAAACGATGAGTGAGAAGTGTCTCAAACAGCCCAAAATAGCCCCCAAGATTCCAAAAAACTCAGTCCGTCTTCGGAATCATAAAATTCTCCGGATAACCGGGAACGAAATTCCGGATGGTTCTGACGAGGGTACGGTAAGCGAACCCGATCAGTGTCTTTGTCTCCATGGCTTCCTACAAAATTTCAGTGATTTCGAATTGATTCCTGACAGGGATGTACTCCACGAGGACTGTTTTATCCACAAAAGAATTGTTGGAGAGATTGCTCATCCCAATCCTTTTATACACTTGTTTCAAAAATCCAGTCTCGAAAACTCGGTCCCCAGTGCTCTTGATCTTTCCCTCTATTAGAAGGGCATCCTTCCTGAGCTTAGTCTTGGCAAGAGGGCCATAGTAACCTTTTTTCCGAGGTTGACGGTGGAGAAAGTGACTCAGTAATCCAGGTGGAAGTCTTTTCTGGAGGTGTAGGTAGTGAATCTGAGTAGCTCCAAAATAATATTTCAAGTTTTTGGAAAGTTATAAAACTGATTTGTTACAGCTGCTTAATTCATATGATAAAAATTTTCAAAAAATAGAACTCACCCTTTTTGTTGTTTCACACAACTTCCCAGTATCCAATAATAAATAGTTTAACTTGCAAAAATCAGATGAAAAGCGGTAAACCTATTCACAAGGAACCATGAAGAATACGAAATGATATTGCTTCTTCCCCACCGGAGGGGAAGAGGGGAGGGAGAAGAGAGAACAAAAACAAATAGAGTGTCATCATCAAACAAACCATTTCGTGCAGCAGAGGCAATAAAAAGTGGAAAAGAGTTGCTTGTTAGATGTTCATGATTTTTCAAATCACTTCTATACACCAAAGAAAATTTTCTGTGAATGTGTGTCGCGCTTTTTGCTTAAGAACTTCTTTGCCCCTTGACAGTTCTTTTCCATATCCGAGTTTTTTTGTTTTTTATAATTTGGGGGTCAGATTACTGTAGGATTACGGTAGAGACAGTAACCCAAAAATTCGAAACCGGGCCCGGGTAAGACGGAATGAGCCCAGATTTTTATGGGATCACCCTTCAGACTCCTTCAGTATCCATGCAAAAATACAGAAAATTTTGTAATGCATTACGGTAGATACGATCGCTCCAAAATTTCGAAAAAATGATGAATTCTGGGACGGGAAGAAGAGCTCTGGCGTAGACTTTGAAGGCATGATACTCTTACTGTATTGGGCAATCAACAAATATACTGTAGGATTACGGTAGGTCAATCCGATTTCCGATATTTATAAAAATCGCCCCAACGAAAAAGTTTGAAACTCGAATTCCTGCCGAAATGAAATTTTTTCTAGAATGTTCCAGAAGGTTCTATTTTTCAGAAGGTAGTTTTTTTCATTTTTTTTTCAGATTGTTGTTTCATTTTTGTGGGAACAAAGAGAGAATGTGGTCTTATCAATTCTTCAGAACTCGAGAAAAGGTACATAAAAAAGTGACCTGGTATTCTCATTTTTTTCATTTTTTTACGAGACTTTAAACTTTTTTCAATTGCTAGATACAGTACCGTTCAAAAGGTTGTTGACTTTTTGACACTTGGTTCTCAAAAATTCTTCTCATTATTGAGAAGAGATCTAAAAGTTTTGTGTTTTGCGATTAAATTAATTTTTTGATCAATTTACAGCTAACTTTTTATATATGATCGAGTTAAAAAGAAAATATCAAAACTTTTCAATACAAGGTTGTGCATAATTACCAATAAACGTTTATGCCAGTAAAAATCAAAGTTCAATGAGATTTAACTACATACTTATGGAATATGTAAGACAAATTCCTGAGGAAATGTTTCAGTAAAAATAGCTATTTGTGTTTAAACTCACCGCGTCACACCGCCATAATTTTCTAAACGCTCTGAACGAAATCAATGATATTTTCACGCGGGTAGTTTTCCGAAAAACCGTCAGTTTCTGTCAGATAGGTTCTCCATACTACTGGAATGTTGGGTTTTCTAAGCGAATCTTGACTCAGGAGTCGATCATTTGATTTGAAAGTCAGCCGCGTGCCACCATCGATCCTACTCTCGTAGTCTCCGGGACGTCACGATCGCCAAATGAGATCGAGTGTAACAACGATAGATGGTAATTCATGGTTATATATCAGATATGTGTTTTATTCCAGTCTCATAGAATTCTGATTATTACTTTTGCGTGTAGAAGACGTTGAACGAGTACAGGTACATATGAACCACCCTGTGGACCGGAAATTTCAATAAACGTCTTTATTTCGATTATATCAAGAATTATAATAGAACCTGGGTAATTGTTTCGTTCAGTGTCGTTTCCTCTTGGAAGTGACTTGACCCGTCTATCTAATTGATAATTTTTTGAGTGAGAAAAAATTGAGAGAAAACTGACTGCCATGGTGAAAACAATAGAAAATAGTGACATTTTTCAATTCCGGGTTCATAATCTGCTCAGCCAGCTATCGAAACTGTTCAAGACCGTTTTTTAAACTCGATAAAATGTATATTTCAGTCAAACACTGAACTCTTTCGGTTAACGGCGAATTCCGGATATGTTTCCGAAAACTATTCCTCGTTTTTTGGTCGAACAATCAAAAAAAAAAGGTCGGAACCCAATTTGCAATGAAGACGCAAACCGAAGCAAATAGAGAGTGATACGAAAGGAGAGACGGAGACAGAGACTATTATGGCGAGTGCGCTCTACCGCACAACATTCACAAACTACTCGCACTGCACTCATGAATAGACGTGTCCTCATTTTCGTCACTCTTTTCTACTCAGTCGATTATTTTGTCGTTTTTATTCAAACAAATTCTTGGTTCTGTTTGTTCGCTATACACTTATCTAACTGCGTTCGGATCGAGAAAACTTGGGATTCATTTCGCTGCACCCATAATCTCTCCCCTCTCAAATGTGCTTTAATTGATTTTTCTCCACTTAACCTCTCGAAACAATATTCTATTCAGAGCGATGGGCTCAAAGAACTCTACCCAGCCACACTCATCCACAAAGGGAGATGATCCAGGAACCTCCAATAGTACTACACAAGAAGACAGTAGCCAATTGGTGAGGGTGATTATTCTAATCTTTACTGAAAGTATATTTCCAGGTTATTAAGATGACGGAAACTGAGGTTCCAGCAGAAGAGTATGCAAGAGGAGGATTTCTTCGCGTAAATCCTGGCCATTTCATTAACGATTATCAATTGGTCAAATATCTTGGCCGTGGAGCATTTGGAACAGTCTGGCTCACAAAACACTCTGAAGCTGGCACGTACGCAGCCATGAAGATTTCAAGATCCAATAGAAAATATCGTGACTTTGCGCAGAGGGAGATTAATGTAAGAGTTCTTATTGAGACACTGATATTAGATACTGACTTTTCAGTGTTTGGAAGGCATCAACTTTCAAGGCGGTCATCCGAACATTGTGAAACTAATGGAAACGTTTATCACGGGCCAGAATAGAATCAACCACGTTGTCATGCTTTTCGAGGTCCTTGGACCAAATCTCGAGTCTGTGATCTTCGATTCCGGAAAGAAACTTTCTGTGGAGGTAGTTAAACGCGTTTCCCGACAACTGTTGGAGGCGATCAACTTCATCAACAATCGGAAAATTGTTCACATGGACATCAAGTCTGCCAACGTGATGCTGGCTATCAGCGAAAACGACATCAAGAATTTGGCCTCCAGCCAGGACTCGACTTGCAGTCGATACGATATCGATCTCACTAAGGCAGATGCCAGAATCGTTGCTAAACTTGCTGATTTTGGACACGTCCTCTATACATATGAAAACATGACGGACATGCATCCTGAATCAAACTGCTTATTCCGTGCTCCAGAACAATTTTTGACGACAGAATTCGATACATCCTTGGATATGTGGAGCTTCGGATGCATGCTTTACGAAATGGTTTCTGGCTCGTTTTTGTTCCCATGCAAGGAATACACGTTTATTCCTGAGCACGATTTCATTCATTTCATGCTAATGGCTCATCGTTTCGGACCAATAAGATTGGCTGATTTTGAAGATGGATTGCGTCCAGGATTTCTTGAAAATTTCAATCCTGATGGCAACATAAATGTTGAAGTTATGGACGAGTCTTTGCCAACTTTTTTCCAAATGGCCCAACAGAAAGGATGGAGTGATGAAGACGCTGAAGAATATTCCAGCTTCTTGCTTTTGTTCTTCAAGTACAACAGAGGGGAAAGAATTACTGCTGGCGATGCTCTTCATCACGATTTCATTCGTTCAAATGGAGCCAGACGGGATGTCAGAGGAGAGGTGATTCAGGACTTATTATTTGAATCAGTAATGAAATACATTTTTCAGGACGCTCCAGTTGTCCCGCCTCTTAGCCTCAATCATCCGGAAGCCGAAATCGAAGAAGAGTTCGATAGAGTTGCTCAAAATCCCGATGCTGAGGAAAACTGAGCAGTATTCAAGATCGCAGTATCTATAAACTACAATTCATACAGTATTTTCATTTCCTTTGGGCCTAGTATTATCTTTCATTTTTCACAAGTTGTTCTCTCGATTCGCATCCATGTTTCTCTTAATCTGTGTGTCAAGATCACCTGTATTTTTTTCTCTGTTTAGCAGATCACATTTCTATGCGCATCAATGTTACTTTTCTTGCCTCCAATTATTTTTCCTCTATATTTGCATTTTTCCTCTACTTAGAGACGAATAAAGCATTCAAGCTTTTAAAAACTTTCTTATTTTTGTCTTCAGGGAGGGATTAGTCAAGTTTTAATGTTTTGGTTTGGAAATAGCTTTAAATTAAGTTAGAATTCGAATCAGTACAAGTTAAAAGTGTGTCCAATCCCAGCTTTTCAGTAACTATCATTGTTTCAAAGCTTTGAGCGTTTTTTTTCTGAATTCGTATCATTGCATTGTTGTTGACAAGATTCTCAGCTTATTCAAGCGTAAAATATCAAAACTGACTCATAACTTAGATGTTGAAGATAGATAATTCATTTCTCCGACAATATTATTTTTGTAATTGACTGTGCTAACGAATAGCTGTAACAGTTTGGAAACTGTTCCGATTGACTTAAAAAATTGATTTTCAATGATTTTTTATCCTCTGAAAACCTACTGCAAAAACTGTTGTGATACCAGAGAGTGGATGGTAAACACAATGGAAGAAAATTTCACAAAAACTGCGGATGATCAGGCTAATCAGAATGTTTCCATTCATCCAGATTATAGTTCCAATGTTTCCATTTTCAGAATGTTTCAGAAGGTTCTAGAATGTTCCGGAAAACTTTAGAATACTCCAGAAGGTTCTATTTTCTAGAATGTTCAAGAATGTTCCAGGAGGAGAAAGAGAGAGAGAAAGGGAGAGAGATGTTCCAGAAGGTTTTAGAAGGTCCCAGAAGGTTCTGCTTTTCGGAAGGTTCTACAATGTTCCAGAAGGTTCTAGAATGAGAAAGAGAGAGAGAGAGAGAGAGAGAGAGAGAGAGAGAGAGAGAGAGAGAGAGGTCCAATGTTTTTGTCAAAACGCGCCGGAGGCGCGCCCAGGTTTCCTGGTTATAAATACTAACTATCAAATTCCACTGCATTCTTTCTTTAACACCGTCGATTGCAAAAGTTATATTACAAAACAGATGCGACTAATGTGCTCTGAAACCTGAAACGTGTTTATCCATAAAAATTAGAATTTCAAAATTGTATTCATTCATACCCTCATCACTGTATACTACGTGCACTATTCCCATTACTGTTCGTTCACTCGCATTCTATCAATATTCGCTTCTTAACCAAATTTCCTATTCTCTCTCTCAAAATGAAGCGCTCTGATTTTTACATCATTGCTGGAATACATTGTTCTATTATAGAGCATCTCGGTGCTGGTGCATTTGGAGACGTCGGTTTGGCCAAGACGTTCACAACAAATTTGTTGCGTTAAAGATTGCAAAGTCTGGACAGATGGCAACAGATGAATTCAAGATTCATATAAAGTAAAAGCGATCGGCACGGTTTTGTCCCGCATTTGTTTGGAATGTTGAGCACACAAAAAAAATGTTTTCGCAATGGAATACTTGGAAAACGGCGACTTGGAGCAGAGAACAAAAATTGGTGGTCTGACGGAGACGCAAGCGAAGTCATATTTCAAACACAAACACGGAGTTGTGCACAGGGATTTGAAACCAGCGAATGTGCTCATAACATCGTCCAGTAAGTGAAACTATATCTATTGCGCCGGATTCTGTGCCACGAGGTTGACTAGAGAGCGACAATAGACGAAATCAGTTCACACTCCTACTTAAACCGATTATAATGGACTAATAGTTGTCTTTTTTTTAAATTTTTTTCTATTACCTCTTTTCTACTTTAATTTTCTAATAAACCAGCATCTCTGGAACATTTTTTTGAATTTAGATTCCACTTCACATTTTCCTGGAAGAAAATATATACTTTTTAGGAGAAAAGGTTGCAGAAATCCCGTTTTTTGAACCCTAGACAGCTACCGATTTTCGTTGAGAGCAGAGCTGGACCTCTGAATCAAATACCTCCTCAAAGTAAATCTCAAAAAACAATTTTAAGAAGCCAGTTTATAAAATAATAAATGCGTGATATAAAAAAATGTGCCGTAATGCGTTAAATTTTTGACACTATAAATTGAGAGCTGGCTTCTTAAAATACAATGAATGCGGTAGAAACAGAACAAAAAAATAACATGAGAACGTAACTATGGCAGCTAGTGCATAACAAGAAAAAAGATTTTAACAGTCAGAATTTTTGAGCGCTTTAGTTTCCAGTCCGTTTACTGAAAATATGTCCTTGGTAGGCGCCATACTTTTCTGAAAGACCACCGCATTGCTCGAAGTGATGACGCTTGAAGAGGCGCTCGGCACTATCTTTGTTGGCCTGGAAACAGAAAGAAAATATTTTGTTTAGGGTTGTTAAGAGCATACCGGCACAATAGCAGTCAAGAACTTGACATCAGCCATTTCGTTGGCAACTTTGATAGCTCGGCGCAGCAATGCTTCTCCGATTCCGAAACTGAAATTTAATCATTAGGCATTTGTTTTCTTATCTAGTCCTGAAGTCAATGTGCAATAGAACACTTACCCACGACGGTCAGGGGTGACTCCAAGTGTCACGATGGACAAATGGGAAGAACCATCGTGGTTGGAAACTTTCTGGCAAGTGATGTATCCACATGGGTAAACGTCGAAATAAGCGAGAAAAGTGAGCTCAGGAATCTCAAGAACGTTTCTGAAGATACTTTCTTGCTGTATGTGATCAGCTGGGTTGATGATCTCATTGATCTGCTTAAGCGCCTGAAAACTGAATTTAGAAATGTTTTGAATAGTTATTTTACCGGAAGGTTCTTTATAGAGACATTGGCCAAATGGAGGTATCGTTTCTTAATCTCTAAAATCGCAGTATTTCTACCAGCGTTTGTGCCACTTCTATCTCCATCCGTAGAAGTGCCTTGACCATCATCTGTTTCACCCTCATCGGAATCAAATGCTTCCACTTGTGGAATATTCTTCACAATTGGTTTGATAAAGAACTGTGAGTTCTCATATGCACTGAAACCCGAGCGATTCAACAATTCCATTGTGACAGTGTCATCGGCCTGTAAATAAAATCATTCGATTGAAAATTAAAAACTTTCTGAATTTACCTTGCAGAAGTACCTAACAATTTCAATGTCATTCGTCTTCTCGGCGGTACTGATGGCATGCTTCAGGAACAAGTCGATGACTAATCGCTTATGCCTGAAAATGAGAAAAAAGTGGGCGTTTTTCTCAAATCAGATGTGGAATGTTTTAAAATTGCTTCAGATCAAAAATCCTACCTTTCATACTGCTGAACGACTCCCAGTGACATGATGTTGTATTCCTTATGCGGCGGAGGAAACTCAATACAGCACATGACTCCGATCTTTTGGTTGTTGTAAATTGCAAAAGAAAAAAGATTCGGGAATTGGGCGACGGTCTCATAAAAATCGTCACCTTCTCCGAAATCTCTGATCTTTTCGTTGACGGCTCGAACCTCCTGAAAATGGAAAAAAAGTTGTACTTAACAGTTTTTTCTTACCTCGATATTTTCCTCCGTGACATCTGCGATGGTGACTTTCTTGTTGGCTAATCGAGTGTAGATGCGCAAACTTTCGGGAACATCTTGGCGACCCCTCGTGTTGTCAAAAAAATGGAAACGCTCGTAAAGACGAACAAGGACTTCCTGGTGGTCCTAAATTCAAATGATTTATAGATTTCAACAGGTGGACACTCACGTGGACACGGAGGCAAATACCCACCAATGATGTCAATTTCTCGGCAATATTGGTGATTGCATATTGCAAGAGAGATGATCCGATTCCAATTCTGAAAAAAATTGAAATCCAGTTTATCGATAATAAATTACCTTCTGTTGTTAGGCAAAACTCCGAAGTCTTTGATGTGGAGACCCATGTCTTGAGTGATCAGTTCACAGGAAATATAACCAACGGGGCGGTTGTCATACAAGGCAATTGCAGTGAGATGCGGATTTTTCTTTACGTTTTCATAAAATGAGTCGTCAGCTCCGCCTGAAATGATATTGACGAGCACTGTGAGTTCCTGCAACATAATTTGCTTGAATTAAAAGTCTAATCGATAGTTCGCTTACCCTGATTCTCTGTTGCAAGTTCTGCTCGTCAAACGTTTCGATGCGGAGATGGTTTTGCAAAGCGACCATTTTCTCATTAGTGTTCGGCAGACTCGATCTGGTGGCTGTGTTCTCGGGAATTTCATTCCGGGCCTGTGTGGAGGCAACTTGTGAAGGCTCGTTAGACGATGAGGCCATTTTATTATTATCGGAGCTCATAGCTGAAAATATCATGTATGAAGAAGTGATGTTATGCGAAAATTGATAATATATGTTGGCTAAAGATCGGAAAACTGGAGAAAAAGTGTTGAGAAAGGGGAAATGGTCACAAGAAGAGAGGAGCACACACAAGATGACAAATGAGGTGACCCCTAGACTGCGCAAACGACACTCCGTTTGGTTGCTGCTAAACAACGCGCGCGAGAAATAGTCCGCGCAATGAGGAGACACAGCTAGTATGTCGAACAGAGGGGTACAGGGATGGCGGGAACAAAACATGTTTGTTCTGTATAGCATTGGGTTAGATTGAAAACAAAAAACGTCGTGTTATGTTGCAAAGATAATTCTTCAAATTTTTCGCAATTGTGGTAAATTAATTTTGATTGATTTTCGATTTTAAAAATGGAAAGTATAAAAATGTCAAAAAATTACCGAAAGAGAATCATCAAAAATTTCCCTAGAAGTCGGCAGACGTATTTTCATATAGTTTGGTGTAAAATGAGGATGTGTTTTCCAGAAATTGGAATATAATTCAATTTTTTTTTGATACTTTTTCTTGAAAACTTTGAGATTCGCTTTCATTCTCCAATTTATTTTGTCGTTGTTTACGATACACGACTGAATCAGATATTTGTTCTATTTGCGTCTTTATCAATTGAAACTCCAGAACTTTTCAATTTCTGATTACATTCATTGTTTTTTCCGGAAAATCAGTAATTTTAATTTATTTCTTTTCTCCGTTAGAATAGCAACAAAAATGTTCAGTTCTTTAGATCACAAAGGCCGCGGTAATGTTAAAAAAAATAGTGAAATAAAAAAATGCGGAAAAAAAGTTATACGAACAGAAAGGATAAAAAAAAAGGAAAAGAAAGAGTTAAAAACGCAGAGAAGGGGGGAGAGAGAGAGAATAAAAGTAAGAAAGCTAACTCTTCAAGGAACATCGTCGACAGATTGAGGTTGTACGGTAATAGGAGTAAAGGTTATCCGTCGAACTTTTCGAGGCTTCCGAATATAGAAGACTACTGTGCCATAGATCATTGCAATAATAACGATAACACTAACGATTATGATACCGGCATATATTGCATCCTTGATAATACGACCAGAGAATGAATTGTAGTTGTAGAAGAATTCCAAACAGGAATCATATGTTTCCAGCTGGATTGTCTTGATTTGATACTTGGAACCGAGGCGGCGGACAAATTCTTCTTTGATTTTTCCATTTGAGGAGACCATTTTATCCTTCATATCCAGAATAGCATCCCCTTGGCATTCAGTTGAAGACAATGAGGTATTGTGAATCAGCAGAACCAAAGTTTTGTTCCGGTATTGCTTCATAGCTAAACTAGTGTACGGGCCATCAAGAGCTTTTGCGAATTTCTTCAGGAAATCCACTCCTTGGAGATCTTTGAAACGGTCGGGTTGTTTCAGCACTATCTCGAATTGATGATTGCGTTGAGAGGATCTCGAGACAAGAACCATGAAGAGAATTTCAGTCCTTTGACCGTTCATAGTGTACAACATCATCACCTTCGATAAACCAGTTTTCATCGGAAGCCCAGTGAGGAGAGTTTGATCAGTTGATAGGCTTAACTCCAAATCTCCGGATAGAGTAACGACGCGAACTGGAACGATGGAGGGAAGGGTGCTTGCCTTTTTGATTGAGGAGACAGCGATTTCACAAATTTGCCCACTGCAAATAATGAATTGATCCATTATAAAACAGGGAAAGTAACTACCTTGTACAGTTGATAGCTTCCGACAAATCAGGTAAAGCTTCTTCGGTTGGTTCGTCATTTGAAATTATTTGCTCATTCCACGGACGTTCATAAGGATTATATTCGTAACAAGACGAGAAACCACAGAAAAGAACAACAGCTGAGAGGCAGTAGAGAAGATTCATTCTGAAAATAGACACTATCAAATGGAAAAGTGAAGGAAATATGAAAAAATGACGAAAATAAGAATCCCGGCTGCCTTGGAAGAAGAAGACTCCGCCCACTGAAGCCAATTGATGTATTATGAAAGATGAGAGGCAGAGATGTCAGAGTATTGTTATTGGGACATTGAAATCTGTGTTTTCACAGAACTTCACTATACGATTTTAATTGAACACTTTATTATTCGAGATGTTGACACCGATTTTTGATTCAATTAGCATGTTTTTCGTCTGCCACTCCGACTCTTGACCATGCAAAATTCGCTTTTCAAATAAGATAATTGAGGGAGAATACGAAAAACAAAAATTTATGAATACATGAAAAGAGGGACTGTAGAGCAACTGTACGAATAGTAGATAACGTTTCGAAACATCATAATAAAGTGAGAATTCAATGAAATAGTTTCGAAGTTTCAAACTTTATTTAACTCAGTTTCGTTTTTCTTGGCAAAGTTTTGTGTAACTATCCTCAAATCAACTCAGCTAAGCTAAGCTTGATTCAGCGTGGCTCACTTTGGCTCATCATCGCTTTGCTTTGTTCCGCTTAGCTTTAATCCCCCTCTTTTCTTCAATCGGTTTGCGCATTTCTCCTGGCAAATTCATAAACATTTTTTCTATATACAGCGGTCCAATACGGTGCTTTTTCCATTTTTCTGTGTTTAATAACCTTCCTCTTCTCAAAAATGACATTAAAACGACGCATCAATGCAGGACGGAATATTGAAAAGTTAGCCGGTAAATCTACTAGAAAAGACATTTGGAGCGGTATAATATGTTATTTTTTGGGGTAACGTCCTTTTTAATGTGATTCCACTGAAATTTTCAAGTTTGTAATCTACGTATCAGTTGACAGGGTCTCTGTTTTACTCTACGGATTCCTTGTTTTGTGTCTTCTGACGATTCTGAGTATTTCATCTGCTAACGGGTTCTATTTCAATTTTTATTTACGGGTTTCTATCATTTATTATCATTAACGGGTTTGAATCAGTTTTTTAATCAAGATAATATTGTTGACGTCCGTTTATGATTTTCTAAGAAATCTTGATGACTTTCCAGGTACAGAATTTACGTAGGTGCCTGGCACGAGAGATGATGTCATAAAATGACGTCGGGCCGAATACATGGGGCAGGAGAATAAGGAAATCAATCTAGAGCGGATATGAAGCTTTTAGGAACGGATATATACGATATGAGAGCCAGCTACTGACTAGTCATATGTAGATCGCATATTTGGGAAGCACTGTAAGGGGAAACTATAGAAAAAGAATAGTCGAAGTGAACTCACCCGATCTTTTTACAAGTAATATTGAACTTGCTAAGCTTACCTCAGCTACAACTTGGTTCCTCCAAATCACTTTCTCCTTTATTTTATCTGTAAATTTTAAAAATTCCATAGGCTTTTTTTTTAAATCTCACTCACCATACACTAGCTTCACTACACAACCCTTTATCTTAACCTCCCATGTCTCGAAAATTCGGTTGTGGCCTTTCTGGAAGTCATCGAGCGGAATTCGATATTCGGTAACCTGAAATTAAAATCCAAGGACTCTTTTATAGAAGGGCACCACCTACCCTTAGACTTGGCACGAACGTGTTGTTGATTTTTTCAAAATTGAGATAGCATAACATTAGAACTTCTTTTTTTCCCTCATAGCATCTTTCGATCTGTAATAATGACATGTTTTGATATGACCACTAGAATCTAGAAAATTCCGGATATTTCAAAACCGGAATTTTTGAATTTCGAAAAAAAAATTTTGAAAAAAAAACGAAAATTTCGTAATGTCTCAAAAATGGCCGGGTTCCAAAATACCCGTTGTCAATCAAAACATACCGGAGTTTCATTAATAACTCCGAATCTCATGCTCCTCTCCTGAAAATACATATTGGGTCTATGTGCATCTTTTGGTTACTTACGATCCCATCCACCAAGACTCTCTTCTTTTGCCCACACTGTTCCAACTCAATTCGGTACCATGATGGGCCATGTGGAACATCGAATGTGTGGATTGTCTTGGCGGCCATTTTTTAAAGTAGATGAGGAGATTCTGCAAGGAAAAGTAGTTGGGAGGAGGCTCTTTTCTCTTTTCAATAGACCTTATTAATGGAACAATTACTAACAACTCAACCTGTAATTAGTATTTGTGAAGATGCATATTGTATAGTGACGCAAAAATTTTCTTGGATTTCTATGAATTTTCGGTCTAAAAACTCAAGATAGCAGAAAACGGACAGTTCCATCGAATTCTACTTAATCACTTACAATACATAAATATATAAAGGCATCATCACTATAGCTTTTGATTCCCAACCCTGGGTATATGAACGTTGGTGCTGAACGTTGGTGCGGTGGGGCAAAATCACCCGTCCCTTTCATTGCGGTGCCTATGCATATGAAATAATTAAAACTATATATTACTATATTTTCTAGGAGGCCAAATCCTACCAACTGTCTTCACAAGAACAAGTAATCTGTAAATAAACTCACGAGCATTAGAAGAGGAAGATAACTTGGTCACGAGTCGCTGTGTGATTGAATATCAGTAATTAGCAATAGTTCAAAGCACGAATCGTAGTCTGTAGACAAAGATCAATAACAAAAAAAAATAAAAAGATGGAATATCAAATAGTAAGCATTTTAACTTCTTGTCTCGCATGATTAATTACGGGTAATATAGAGAATATTTATTTGATGAAAATGTGAAAGGAACACCATAGAAAAACGAGAATCATAATGGCTTTATGGTCTAAAAATTTAAGTGAAAACAATATTGAGATAGAATTAATAAAACAGAATTTTTAAAACAGAAACCAATCCTACCCGTTCCTTGGGGTAAAGTGTGGCACCTTTTCTCCGTTGAAAAATAATTCGGCCGACTTACTGAAATATTTTAGATTGTACTCTATATTTTTGATCGGAATTTTTTTTATCCGGATTTTGGAAAAAATGTATTTTGACATATGTACTACAAGTTTCCTATCCAAATACTTACCAAAACTTCTCTATTCTCATTTCGAACTGATTTTCCCCCTTCATAAATCTAATACTTCTTCTTCTGGTTGCCTGAAATGACAAAATTTGAATAAATAATGCCCGGAAACCTTACCTCCGCCTCCCCAACGACTTTCCCTTTGACCAGGGCCTTTTTATCTCTTAGGTCTGAAAACAAGGAATCATTTAGTGAAAATCTATGTTTCTAGTACTTACCGAAGAGGACCTTTACGGGGGATCCACTAAGTCTGACCTCCCACGTGAGGAAGTCAAAAAGGTGCCCCATTTCCACCTCATTGAGAGTATGCTCCCGACCTGAAATCTCTATTCTTATAATCTAAACTTTGTGGTTGGTTCTCACCCGTAAAAATACCTCGTCGGACCCGTTTACCCCGACGAGGGCTTCAGTGACCTTAACGTAGGTCTCCCGGAGTTTCCCCATCTCTCCCTCCTTTAGCTCCGTTTTTTTGAGAGGAATGGGGGTCAGAGAATGGTGATGAAGCTCCTCTTCTGTCACCACCTATAATTAATTGGCTTAAAATGTTAAGAAAAATGAGAACTCACAATTCCATCTACTAAAATCTTTTTCTTTCCTACCACCTCTGTTTTAAACCACATTTGACCAACTGAAACGTCGAAAACTGCAGCCATAATACTCTGAAAAATAATTTATTGAATAGAAATCAGCTTAGAATATAAAAATACACAAGGGAGCGTTTAAAACAGATGTAATGAAATATAGAGGGGATTTCTTTACTAAGAATCTCTATCCGTAGACAAGCATTGTGTCGCTATACTATTATAAAAACGTATAAAAAACGAAAGCTTGCAAAAAATGACTTAAAAGGACCTGGATTTTTACACAATGAAGAACATAAAAGAAGAGAACTTGTGTGAATGGGTGGCTGATTGAGTCGTTTACGAGACAAATACTGTGCCCACTTCTAAATCTTCAAGAACTCGAAACTTCTCCCGACAAAGAGGCACGGTGAAAAAGTTTTAGAATCGAGCTTTTTAGAGTTCCAATGGCTAGCAGAATGTGTTTCCGGTGTCTCAGTCATCAAGAAAATAGTGTGTTAATTGCTCATTCTACACTAATCTACATTGATGCAGCTTTTCTATCTACTTTTACTAGATAGAAAAAAAAACTCACTTCCTGGTCTGATCCATTCCAAACAAATCAAATAATAAATAGAAGAAATAAAGAAAATAATAAAAAATTCAAAAAAATCAAACTCCGATACAACACAAATAAGGCCCAACCATTCAAAAGTAGCCAGAGGAAAATTAATAACAAACTGCCATAGATGATTCTATTTATACGGGTATGAAGCTCCGCCCATTATTTTCTAGAAGCTTCTCTCTGTTTCTCTGACATAACGCTCTCTAACTTATTCATATAATCATTTCAACAAATTTCTCTCACCCATTCTTAAATTTCATATGAAGGGGTGTTATTAGTAATATGTCTGCTCCGTGCTATTTTCACAAATCTCATTTCATTTCAGTCGGTCGTCGACTACTAATCCTGTAATTTAGCGGAAATAACAAATGCAAATTTTTCCCTCCTTCTTCAAACTTTGCTCACTTCTCTAAAAATTTTATTTATTCAAAAACAGAAAATAATAAAAGTTTATTGGAAATAAGTTTATCAACTTTTTTAAAACTTTTTACACAATGGACAAAAAATTCAGGAAATTAGAAAAGCACGAGAAGACAAAATAAAATGCAATAAATGATGTATAATGAAGAAAATACAATCAATTGATTATTACCATTTTCAGCATTGAATAAGTAATTTCGGAAAGCCCGGGAAAAACAAATTATGGCAGACGGTTATATTATTTTTGAAAAAAATTAAATTAAAAATTATTAGTATTTGGGATGTGTAAATACTTTCTGTGTATATCTGCTTGCTTCCTTATCTTCGACGCCTTTTTTGTTTTCGAATGTGTCTTTCTTCTGACATCACTCTTTCTGGTTCATTTCAATATATAATCATCTGGATAACTTTCTTCACCTCTTCCCCCAATTCTTCTTGAAAGGTGTTATTAGTAATGCACCTGCCTAGTGCTCGATCGCGCAGACCGCAATTCAGCGGTAGACGACTAATAATCCCGTAACTAAGGGAGATGACAAATGCAGCTCTATCTCTCTTTCCCAGTATATTTCTTGTTTGATAAACTAGAATTATTATTATGCCGATTTTTCGAATAATAGATTTTCAATGCGTAAATGAGAATTGACGTCAAAATTCCTGCTTTGCCGATCAGCGCACAAAAATTATGAACAATTGTTCATCTACCCACATAACTGGAGTGGAAGTGTTTTGTATATTGGTGTGTTTCTTCCGTTTATTTGTACTAAATGTTCACTTTTGAATGAATATCGGTTGATAGTTTAACATTATGACACCAAAAGTGTTTCTTCGAATACCAGTATGGTAGTTGTCTGCTAAAAAACTATGCAACATTTCATCAGCTGATAAGATTTTGGCAGCTTTCAAGTCTTTTTCAAGTTCCTGGGATGATTCAAAAATTTGAAAAGTACTTATTTTCAAAAACTCATAGAAACGATTTGAAAATTTCGAAATGAACCTTTTTTGAAACCAGAGAACAACGCAATGAATCAAACCAGAGTTATATCGATCGATACGTATAGCGCAGAAATCAGGCGGGATTCGAATTTTGCCCATCAATGTTGCTTACTTAACACGGAATTTTTTTTTGAATTGTATAATATAATGAGCATTACTAGAATAGCCAAAAAACCATAGCTATGGCGTTCCTTTTGTGTGAAGTATTTCTTTAGAATCTGTAAAAAATGCTGTCTTAAACCAATCTTTAGTTCAATTTCACAATTATATATTTAAGCATAATTTTTCTTATTATGAAAAGTTTATTGAAAAAAATTATATAGAAAAGAAACAATGAACTTTAATTTAGAATTCTGTTATTAACAATTAGGTGGACAATAAAAAGAGACAGTTCATAATTAAATACACCTAGAAAGTGTTCTCACTATTAACAACTTGGTGGGTAAATTAGAGACATAAAAGTGTTTAAATATAACAATATAATTTATAGCTATAGCTTACATTGTACAAGCTTCTCATTTTGTCTTGTGATACCAAACTCCATCATCGACATCAATTAATTTTGGGACCCTCTGATTGGTGCGTAAGTTGAAGAGCTCGTGCACCCTTAAACAAATTAGTACCACATTGATTCAAAAAGTTAGTAACTTACCATTTCTTCCCATTGATGCTCGTTCGGATTTACAAATCCACTACGAAACAGGAGAATTCCACGAAACCGCCGTTCGGAGTTTCACCGCCATACTGAAACCATTTTCCTATTATTCAACTGAAGAAAAAGTCCAAACCAGTCCATCCACTTTTTCGTTCATACACCAAACCGCAATCTCCCTACTTCTATCTGAAAACCAAGTTGTTTTGACTTTTTTCTGTTTGCCTTACCAAATATTATTCTATGATGGATTTCTCTTGGGCAATATGTCACAAAACGCTGATAGTATATTTTTTTGTGTTCGGTAAGGCATATACGGGCGTTGGATTCCCTATCGACTACCTGTAATATTAATTGATTGAATTTTTGTTAGATGACTAACTTCCAAAGAATATTTATTATAATCCTCAAATCTGTCTACGATAAGGAAGATTCGATGCATGCCCACCTGTAATTTAATTCAACATATATATTTTAAAACCCTTTTCTAACTTACCATAAATTCATCTTCCCTGTGCTTATCGGTCCTGAATGGTTCCGTTAATCCCAACATCACTTCCTGAAACAAAATATTATCTGGAAACATGATAAAGAGTTATCTTGCCGTGGACTTCGATGACTCTATTGTCTGTTTTGTGGTGGCGGACGAGAATAGGAAAGAACTGAGGGCATTGGTTTCTGGTGAACGACGGGAAGCTCCAGGATATGTTGATGGCTGTTTCATTGTCAAACATCTGGGCAGCCATTGTTTCTGTAAGTTTTTATTTAAGAGAGAGAGAGAGAGAGAGAGAGAGAGAGAGAGAGAGAAAGAGAGTGAATCATAAGTGATCAGAAATTGTGAGATGATTTAAGAGAGGTCAATTGGAAAATAAACTTTAGATCTGAAAACAAAAGACCAGACATCATCTTGATAGTTCTATTTCATGGAACTGGGAGAAACTCACATGAAAGATTGAATACAACTAATATAACCTCCTTATTATGGACTACTGCTCCTTTTTCTCTTAGGTCTGAAAACAATGGATTATCTAATAACAAGCTTGTTTTCAAGTATTTACCGAAGAGGATCTGACCGTTGATCTACTGAATCGGACTTCCCACGTGAGGAACTTCACTATATAAAATCATTGGACCTCCTTGAGTGGGTATTCCCCAACCTGAAATCTCAATTCATATTATTTAGTTATCTTTCTGGTTCTCACCTTAACAAAGGTCTCATCAGCCCCGTTCACCCCGGCAAGGACTTCTGAGACTTTCACATAAGTCTCCCGAAGCTTCCCTTTCTCTCCTTCCTTCAGCTCCATCCTTTTTAGGCTGATAGGGGTGAGGGAGTGCCTTTTGAGCTCCTCTTCCACCACCACCTATAATCAATGAAACTTATCATGTTAAGAATAATGAGAACTTACTTAACCATCTATCTTAACTCCTCTTTCTTTCTTAACTTCAATTCTATACCAATTCTCGCGTACTGAAACGTCAAAAACGGACGACATTCTTTCTGCAAAATAATTCATTGAATAGAAATCAGCATAGAATATAATGTATAATTAGCATAATATATAAACTCACTTTTTGGTCTAATTCATTTTAAACATATCAAACAACAAATAGAAGAATTGAAGAAAATAATATAAAATTCAAAAAAATCAAACTCCGATACAACACAAATAAGGCCCAACCATTCAAAGGTAGCCGAAGGAAAATTAATAACAAACAGATATAGATTACTCTATTTATACGAATATAAAGCTCCGCCCATTATTTTCTAGAAGCTTCTCTCTGTTTTTCTGGCCTCTCTAATTTATTCATATAATGATTTCAACAATATTTCCCTCACCCATTCTCAAATATCTTCTCAGGGGGTGTTATTAGTAATACGTCTGCTCCGTGCTATTTTCACAAATTTCATTTCAATTCAGTCGGTCGTCGACCACTAATCCTGTAATTAATCGAAAACAGCAAATGCAAATTTTTTCCTCTTGCTTCAAATTTTGCTCACCTCTCCAAAAAATTTGTTAATTTGAAAACAGAAAATGAAAAAAGTTTATTTGAAATTAGCTATTTTCAACTCTTTCCTTAACTTTTTTTCTGAAAAAAAAATTCTGAAAGTTTGAAAATCACAAGAAGACAAAATAAAAAGCAACGAATGATTTATAATAGATTGGAGAAAATACAATCAATTAATTATTACCAGTTTCAGCATTTAATAAGTTATTTCGGAAAGCCCGGGAATAACAAATTATGAAAGGCGGTTATATTATGTTTTTATTTCCCAAAAATTAGATCTATTCTCATTAGTTTTTGGTTTCTGTAAATACATCCTGTGTATATCTGTCCTGTTTCTTTATCTTCGACGCCTAAACGTATCTTTCCTCTGACATTTTTCTGTCTGGTCCATTTCAAAATATAATCATTTCCAAATGATTATATTTTTTCGTTTTCCACCACTTTTCCAAATTCTTCTGAAAGGGTGTAATTAGTAATGCACCTGCCTAGTGCTCGATCGCGCAGACCGCAATTCAGTCGGTAGACGACTAAAAATCCCGTAACTGAGTTGAATGACAAATCCAGCTTTCTCCCTTTCCTAATATATTTCTCGTTTGATGAACTAAAATTATTATTATGCCGATTCTTCAAATGATATAGTTTTCAATGCGGAAATGTGAATTGACGTCATCATTTTTACTTCTTGTCTCACATGATTAATCAGGAGTGTATTAGAGATCATTTATTCGATGAAAACGTCAAAAAGCACCATAAAAGAATAAGAGAATGAATTAAATTAGAGGTTTAACAATTAAAAGAAGAAAATTAAAGAACCCACTGACAATTAAAAATCAACTGATTACCCAATCCTACTCACTTCTTGGTTGAAATGTGGCACTTTTTCTCCATTCATGGCAATTCTGCAGACTTCCTGAAATATTTTAGATAGTACTCGAAAATGTTTGATTGGAATTTTTCAAATCCGGATTTTTTTTAAAGAAATGGATTTTGACGTATACACTACAAACTTTCCATTTAACTAGTTAACTCACCAGAGCTTCAGCTTCAATTCAAACTCATTTTCTCCGTTCTTAAATCTGATACTTCCTCCCTTGGGGGCCTGAAATTACATCATTTGAACTTTAAATGTTCGGGAACCCTACCTCTGCGACGACCTTCCCTTTGACCATGGCTCGTTTTTCTTTTAAGTCTGAAAACAGGTAATAATCTAGGAAAAATCTATGTTTCTAGTACTTACCGAAGAGGACCTTTACGGGTGATCCACTAAGTCTGACCTCCCACCCACGTGAGCAAGTCATAAAGGTGGGCTATTTGCACCTCATTGAGAGGATGCTCCACGACCTGAAATCTCCATTCTTATAATCTAAACTTTGTGGTTGGTTCTTACCTGGACGAAGGCCTTGTCGGACCCGTTTACCCCGACGAGGGCTTCAGTGACCTTTACGTAAGTCTCCCGGAGTTTTCCCTTCTCTCCCTCTTTTAGTTCCATTCTTTCGAGAGGGATGGGGGTCAGAGAATGGCGCTGAAGCTGCTCTTCTACCACTACCTATAATTAATTGAGCTTAATATGTTAAGAAAAATGAGAACTCACTATTCCATCTATTTGAACTCCTCTTTTTTTTCTTAACTTCAGCTCAAAACCAATTCTCGCGTACTGGAACGTCAAAAACTGCCGCCATATTATTCTGCAAAATAATTCATTGAATAGGAATCAGCATAGATTATAATTTATGATTAGCATTCTATATATAAACTCACTTTTCGGTCTAATCCATTCCAAACGAATCAAAAAATAAATAGAAAAAAATAATAAAAATAATGAAAAATTAAAAAAAATCAAACTCCGATGCAACACAAATAAGGCCCAACCATTCAAAGGTAGCCAAGGGAAAATTAATAACAAACTGCCATGGATTACTCTATTTAAACGGATCCAAAACTCCGCCCATTATTTTCTAGAAGCGTCTCTCTGTTTCTCTGACTCTCTAACTTATTCATATAATCATTTCAACAAATTTCTCTCACCCATTCTTAAATTTCATCTCAAGGGGTGTTATTAGTAATATGTCTGCTCTGTGCTATTCTCACGAATCTCATTTCAATTCAGTCAGTCGTCGACCACTAATCCTGTAATTAAGCGAAAATGAAATGCGAACTTTTCCCTTTTACTTCAAACTTTGCTTACCTCTCAAATAAATGTTGTTTATTCAAAAACAGGAAATAAAAAAGGTTTGCTTATTTCACCTTTTTTCTTAACTTTATTTCTGTACAAAAAATTCTGGAAATTAGAAAAAAAGAAGACTAATTAAAATGCAACAAATGATGTATAATAGAATGAAGAAAATACAATCAATTGATTATTACCATTTTCAGCATTAAATAAGTTATTTCGGAAAGCCCGGGACAAACAAATTATGGCAGACGGTTATATTATGTTTTTATTTTCAAAAAATAAGATGCGATTCTCATTATTATTTGGGCTGTGTAAAAACTCCCTGTTCATACCCGTAAATTCATACCCGTAAATGACGTAAATGATAATAAAGAATAGAAACTCGTGAATAAAAATTGAAATAGAACCCGTTATCTGATGAATCACTCCAAATAGTCACAAGGCACGAAATAAAGAACTCGCAAATGATCCATATGTAGATCGCATATTTGGGCGGCACTGTAAGAGTGAACTATAGAAAAGAAAGTTTGAAGTGAAACAAACTCACCCAATTTTCTCACAAGTAATATTAAGCTTATGGCCTTCTAGATCAAAATCTATGAAAGCCACTCCTTGATGACTGGTTCCGGAGAACTCTGGGAATAAGTTAGCTATGACATTTTTATCTAACGCCTCTCTCTCTCTCTCTCTGCTCTCTCACTCTCTCACTTTCTCCACGAGCTTCTTTAATCCTTTGACTCATTCGGACTCATTCTCGGAATGAAGATGATGTCCTTTTCAATTATGATTTTAGTACACTATACGTAAATAAAAATAGAAGAGAAATTCGAAAAAAAAGATCAAAAAGTGAAAATAAGGCGTCAAGTAAACTTGGCAAGGCTTTTCATGAGCATGTAATAAGTCGTTAAGAACTGATTAAACATTTCATGGTATCAGCATTTTAGAAATATGTAAAATTTTCGGATTTATCTCCATAATTGTTCTTTAGCATTGCCAAAGTATGCTATTGAGAGAGGTTGAATAATGGGAGACAATCATGTAGAAGTCAAAGGTGTTGTTGGATGTCTGAAATAAACAGATTTTCATAGAGTTTTTATAGGAAGGGTTTTTAGGCGTTTTGTCATTCGGATAATTTTTTAGCTCTAAATTTTGAAATTCATCACTTTGAAACTGAAAAAGGCATGCTTCATCTATTTCTTACTAATGCTATTCTTTGGATGTGTTTACCAACACATATCAGCTTAAATTGAAAATAATATCATAAATAGATAGAAATTTATATTCCTAATAGTTTTTGTATGAGAAACACAAAAATTGATGAGTTTTCAGGATGTTTTTAAAATTTTAGTGTCCATAAAACATTAATAGTGGAAAAATATTGTTTGATTGACTCTGGTGAAAAACTATAGAAAAACGAAAAACTATCGTAAGATATTTTTATAATTTGAAAAAAATTACGTTAAAGCATTTCAATACATTACAGAAAAAGAGTTGTGAAAATGTTTTATGTTTAAAAAGCATCGGTTCTGGTGTAGAAAAGGGTTGATTGAACCTGCACAAAAAAAAAGAACCCTGATTTACAGGACGCTATTAGAATATGGGTCCCTTCAGGGTAAATAGGCTCAAAAAATATATACACCTTAAAACTTTCAAGGAAGAAACATCTGTTTTTTGAATCTGCCTTTTTACGTAATTTGAACGGGTCCCATATTATTTCAAAGGGTCACTACGTTTTTATAGAAATCTGAAGAGACACTTATTTTTCTATTTGAAAGGACCCATATTTTTTAGGGTATATCTGTTTTTGGCGTCACAAAAGGTTCCCGGAACAGTAAAAGATATGTGAAACGCAAATAAAAAAGTCCTGGAAAACTTTGCCAAGCAAAATGTTCAAACTCAAACTGTAAATTTTCCAAACGTTTGAAACGATGAAACAAGTTTTTGAAAAAGAGTAAAGTAGGATTTCGTACAGTGAATAGAAATGTAGGTAAACTGAAGTAAATCTCTGAAATCTTGAATTATTGTTTTAATTTTTTTTTGTTTAAAACCCAATTTTTTATATTTGAAGTTTTTCAAAAATGTTTATTTCATATTCAAAATAACAAAAAAAAAATTTTACTTATTCTCATCAGCTTCGTTGCTGCTCCTCTTTCATCATAAACAGTGCAGATAGCACAAACAACTTCAATTGTGATATCTGCAATTAAATGTTCAGAGTAGGAGCATTAGCATTGAACAGAGATATTATAAAACGTTTTTTTAGAAGTTTATAAAATAGATTCACTTACGAGTCGCCTTTCATCTTGCTTCATCTTGCGTATCTGAAATAAAAGTTTTCGAGATAGTTTCTATGGCTGTTCTGGAGAACTGGCATCAAAAATTAGTTCAAAAAATGTGTTTCTAGAATTGTCCAGTCAAACAGAAAATAACTTACGATTCGCTTTTCATCAGGCTGCATCATAGTGTAGATGGCGTGCCATCTACACCCGTCGATTGGATGTTGTCCATCCATTATTTTTCTTGAGCTGAAAATTTTATAATATATATTATATTTTTATAAATTTATGCTACTTGCTAGCTCACAAAAAATTAAGAAGAGATTACGACCAACTCCTGGGCGGCACAATATAGCAATCTACAGAATTGAAGTGCGCAATTATAGAAAAGATAGCGAAATTCGACAACTTTAGTATCTATCGTACTTAATAACCAATATAATTGAAATGAAACCAAATTGTATCAATTTTCGGTGAAAAGTAGTCCATTTCAATTGTTTTGTTTTTTTTAATGCTTCGGAAAATGAATCTCGGCATGTTTTTTTCATGACTTTCCTATTGTGTCCATTTTGAGGGTTACTGTATTTCTAACATTTTTCGAACATGTAGTTATTGTTAGTGAGTCACTGAATTCCAAGAATCTGTTTTTCTTTTTGTTTTTCTTCGTCACCATATAATTATTCATTTTTTGAATGTCAACAATCTCAGTTTTATGTAATTATATGTCTAAAAGGCGAATGACGACCAGTCTGAGAATCTCTAGACTCTGACATTTAACTGAAACCGGAGATCAAATTGGCTTTTTTCAAACATATTCAAGTCAGAAGATGCTACAAATTTCGTAGTTGACGCACTTTTGATTGGTTTGCAATTTGAAAAGTGTCAAATAAATCAAGAGAATAATAGAAGAACTGAAGAAGAAAAAATCAAAAATTCAAAAAAATCTAACTCCGATACGACACAAATAAGGCCCAATAATCCAAAGGTAGCCAAAAGAATATCAGTAACAAACTGCCATGGATTTCTCTTTTCACACGGATATAAAACTCCGCCCATTATTTTCTAGAAGCTTCTCTCTGTTTCTCTGGCCTCTCTAACTTATTCATATAAAGATTTCAACAAATTTCCCTCACTCATTCTCAAATATCATCTCAGGGGGTGTTATTAGTAATATGTCTGCTCTGTGCTATTTTCACAAATCTCATTTCATTTCAGTCGGTTGTCGACCACTAATCCTGTAATTAAACAAAACTGACAAATGCGAATTTTTCCCTCTTGCTTCAAACTTTGCTCACCTCTCTAAAAAAATTTTGTTTATTCGAAAAGAGAAAGTGAAAAAAGTTTATTTGAAATTAGCTTATTTCAACTTTTTTTAAAACTTTTTTTCTGAACAAAAAAATTCTGGAGATTGGAAAATCACAAGGAATATTAATAAAAAACTGCCGTAGATTACTCTATTTATACGAATATAAAACTCCGCCCATTATTTTCTAGAAGCTTCTCTCTGTTTCTCTGGCATAACGCTTTCTAACTTATTCATATATATGTACATATAATCATCTCCACAAACTTCCCCACCTTTTCCCACATTTCATCTCAAGGGGCGTTATTAGTAATACGTCTGCTTTGTGCTATTTTCACAAATCTCATTTCATTTCAGTCGGTCGTCGACCACTAATCCTGTTGAGCTTTTTCCCACATGCTTCAAACTTTGCTCACCTCTCTAAAAACTTTTATTTATTCGAAAACTAAAGAGAATAAAAGTTTATTTGAAGTTAGCTTATTTCGCCATTTTTCTTAATTTTTTTTCTGAAAAAAAATTCTGGAAATTTGAAAATCACGAGAAGACAAAATAAAACACAACAAATGATGTATAATAGAATGATGAACAACATGATCAATTGATACCAGTTTCAGCATTAAAAAAGTTGTTGCGGAAAGCCCGGGAGAAACAAATTATGGCAGACGGTTATATAATGTTTTTATTTCCAAAAATAAAGTGCAATTCTCATCAGTTTTTGCCTTGTGTAAATACTTTCTGTGTATATCTGCCCTGCTTCCTTATCTTCGACGCCTTTTTTCCGTGTTCAAACGTGCCTTTCTTATGACATCACTCTGTCTGGTTCATTTCAATATATAATCATTCGGAAAACTTCCTCCACCTCTTCCCCCAATTCTTCTGAAAGGGTGTAATTAGTAATGCACCTGCCTTAGGCTCATTTGCGCAGACCGCAATTCAGTCGGTAGACGACTACTAATCCCGTATCTGAGTGAAATGAAGAATGCAGCTTTCTCCCTTTCTTAATATATTTCTCGTTTGATGAGCTAAAACTGCTTTCAGTACCTCAAGTCATCTTCAGTCTCAAACAAGAAAAAAAGGGAACAAAAAAGGCAGTCATAATAAGCTTTTGTGAGTTTTTATATGAATAAACATGTAACAGGTATTTCGATTTTTCAAAAAGTCAAAGAGAAGTCATGAGGAAAAACCTTTTAAGAGACAATCTCTGAGATTATCGAGAACCCGTGACAACAGTAATTTCAAACTCTCTGAAATGATTTGAAATTTGGTGTGGGTACCATAGGGTGTCCTCATTACAAAACTTTTATATTTATCCGAATCCGTTCTCCCTCCCTGAAGTTGACGTCATCTGAAGTCAAAAAATCAAAACTGTCAGTTTTGAAGATAGAGGTCCAAACTTTTCAGAAATGTGTTTAGGACACATAATTGAGTATTTTTGTAATAGATCATCAATTTCCATCTCTTACCGTTCGCTTGGAATTTTCACTTTTTCAACTCATTTTTCAGTTTTTTGGGATTTCTGAAAAATTTTACTATACGTGTCCGACGAGATAAATTGAAATTATGAAACTACATGTTCATATACATATATATCACACGGAATTGCTCGTTTAAACCCGTGCCTAACACAAGTTTTTTGCCCATCTTTCTCATATACCATCAAACTCGTTCAGCATCTAATTATGGCTTTTTTTTAAAGCGAACAATTTGGGAATTGGCAGTGACTTTCAGAAAAGGATGTTTTCTTACTCATAAAACACGTTTTCCTTCACTATCTCAGCTTTGAAGATATTTTCATTGCTCACTTTATAGCTATCTACTTTTGAGACTACATTTTTACAAATTACAGAGGACATTGAGAATTTACGTGGGATCTGAGAAGTTTTTTGTATGATTTGGGTCTTTTTACACTAGAAAAAACAAATTCAGCAAGTTTCCGAAATAAAAAATTTTTGGTTTTTTTCATGGGGGGTACCTCATGAAAAATTCTAAAAATCTCAAAATTTTCGAAATTTTGAAATTTAGTGAAATACATGTATTTATGCATAAAAATAACTAAAATTACTCCCAACCTCAGAGAAATACTTTTAAACTTCTGAATTTTTGCAAAAATCATAATTGGTGAAGTGTCAGAATCTACGAATGGAATCAAAACAAAATCAAAAATTTCTGAGCGAAAACGTGCTATATAGAGAAAATGTGATAGAGACAATCTGACGATGAAGAATATTCATCTTTCATAGTTGAAAAAATTTTTGCTATGACACTATTTCCAATATATGAGAAAGATGGGCAAAAAACTTGTGTTAGGCACGGGTTAAAACGAGCCATTCCGTGTGATATATATGTAAATGAACCTGTTCTTCCATAATTTCAATTTATCTCGTCGGACACGTATAGTAAAATTTTCCAGAAATCCCAAAAAACTGAAAAATGAGTCGAAAAAGTGAAAATTCCAAGCGAACGGGAAGAGATGGAAATTGATGATCTATTACAAAAATACTCAATTATGTGTCCTAAACACATTTCTGAAAAGTTTGGACCTCTATCTTCAAAACTGACAGTTTTGATTTTTTGACTTCAGATGACGTCAACTTCAGGGAGGGGGAACGGATTCGGATAAATGAAACGGTTTTGCAGTGAGGACACCCTATAGTACCCTCACACCAAATTCCAGATCATTCTAAACAGTTTGAAAATTAGTGTTGTCAGGCCTTCAGTCCTCTGGTCGATACTCTCAGAGATTGTCTCTTAAAAGCTTGAATTTTTTATTCATCTGTTTTGAGAGGAAAAATGAATAGAAAGGTAGGTAAACTAAAATAAATCTCTCAAATCTTAAATTATTGTTTTTTTCTATTAAAACCCAACTTTTTAGATTAGAAGTTTTTCAAAAATGTTTATTTCATATTCAAAATAACAAAAAAAACTTCTACTTATTTTCATCAGCTTCGTTGCGGCTCCTCCTTCATCATAAAAAGTGCAGATAGCACATACAACTTCAATTGTGATATCTGAAATTAAATTTTGAGAATTGGAGTATTAGCATTGAACGAAAAATTTTCAAAAGTGAATATCTTCGAAGTTCCAGTCAAACAAATAATAACTTACGAGCCGCCTTTTTTTTTATTCATCTTGCTGCATCATAGTGTAGATGGCGTATCATCTACACCCGTCGATTGGATGTTGTCGGTCCATTTATATACTTTAGCTGAAAATGTTTATATTATATACTTTGTGAATTTATGTTACTTTCTAGTTCACAAAAAATTAAGACGAGGTCAAAATTAACTCATTTTCATTGGGAGGCACAATATAACAATCTACAGAATTGAAGAGCGGCACTTATAGAAAAAACTAAGAAAGTTGGAAATGCGATAAGCTATCTGATGTTTGTGTACCGCTATGAATTCAAAACGATACAATTTTGAAACTGATGACAACTTCAACTACTCAACTTTTTGAAACAACCCATATCGAAGCCAAAAAACTTCAGTACCAACTACTTAAAACAATTGAATCTCAATATTTAGCAAAATTCTAAATTCGATTTGTAGTTCCAAAATGGTTTTATTGGTTTTAAAAAATTGGGTTTTAATCAAAAAAAATAAAACAATAATTCAAGATTTGAGAGATTTTTTTCAGTTTACCATAAGCTAATATGTGTCTTAAACTCATCCAAAGAATAGCATTAGTAAGAAATAGATGAAGCATGCCTTTTTTAGTTTCAAAGTGATGAATTTTAAAATTTAGAGCTAAAAAATTATCCGAATGACAAAAAGACAAGAACCCTTCCTATAAAAACTCTACACAGATCGGTCGCAAACTATCCGTACGGAAGAAATATGGTTCGCAAACGGTTCGCACAGGAATTTGAAACTGTGCGCATAACGGATCCGTAACGGATCGTTTTGCGAAAAAATTGCTGAAAAATCATGAAAATCGCCCGTTTCGCACCCATATTCCACCATATCGCGAAGTGCTAAATAAAAATTCCCCCAAAGACACCATTTTTTTCGCTAACCGATCCGTTACGGATCCGTTATGCGTACGGTTTCAAGTTCCTAAACGATCGTTTTGCGAACGACCTGTGTATAAAAATCTGTTTATTTCAGACATCCAACAACACCTTTGACTTCTACATGATTGTCTCTCATTATTCAACCTCTCTCAATAGCATACTTTGGCACTGCTAAAAAACAATTATGGAGATAAATCTGAAAATTTTGGATATTTCTAAAATGCTGATACCATGAAATATTTAATCAGTTCTTAACGACTTATTACATGCTCATGAAAAGGCTTGCCAAGTCACCTTGACGTCTTATTTTCACTTTTTGATCTTTTATTTCAAATTTCTCTTCTATTTTTATTTACGTATACCAAAATCATGATTGAATAGGACATCATCTTCATTCCGAGAGTAAGTCCGAATGAGTCAAAAGATCAAAGAAGCTCGTGGAGAAAGCGAGAGAGTGAGAGAGCAGAAAGAGAGGCGTGAGATAAATGTGTCATAGCTAACTTATTTCCAGAGTTCTCCGGAACCCATGATCAGTTACATCATTTACGGGTATGAATCAGTTTTTCATCAAGATAATCTTGTTGACGTCCCTCTATGATACCCTAAAGAACCTTGATGACTTTCCAGATACAGAATTTACGTAGGTACCTGGCGCGAGAGATGATGTCATAAAATGACGTTTTAAGGAAATGAATCTAGAGTCTCTACTATCTAATAACAGGGGGTTGGATAAGGCTCGGGTTCATTAGAATACTTGGACTCCATCGAAACATCAGAGCTGACTTGCAATCAATACAATATAAATGTTACGGGTAGTTGGGGGATGTCGCCTACATCGTATTATAATTTCAAAATACACAACTTTCGAAAAAAAAAATGAAAGGAGGATATAAACAGAAATTTGGGCCTAACTCTCAGGATTCAAAAATGAAGTCTTAATTGCAGTCTTAATTCATTCTACTTCAATCTACATTGATTCAGCTTTACTTTCACCAGATAAAAAAAGAAACAGAACTCACTTCTTGGTCTAATCCATTCAAACGAATCAAAACAAAAGTAGAATAAATAAAGAAAATAATAAAAAATTCAAAAAAATCAAACTCCGACACAACACAGATGAGGCCCAACCATTCAAAGGTGGCCAAAGGAATATTAATAAAAAACTGCCGTAGATTACTCTATTTATACGAATATAAAACTCCGCCCATTATTTTCTAGAAGCTTCTCTCTGTTTCTCTGGCATAACGCTTTCTAACTTATTCATATATATGTACATATAATCATCTCCACAAACTTCCCCACCTTTTCCCACATTTCATCTCAAGGGGCGTTATTAGTAATACGTCAGCTTCGTGCTATTTTCACAAATCTCATTTCATTTCAGTCGGTCGTCGACCACTAATCCTGTTGAGCTTTTTCCCACATGCTTCAAACTTTGCTCACCTCTCTAAAAACTTTTATTTATTCGAAAACTAAAGAGAATAAAAGTTTATTTGAAGTTAGCTTATTTCGCCATTTTTCTTAATTTTTTTTCTGAAAAAAAATTCTGGAAATTTGAAAATCACGAGAAGACAATATAAAATGCAACAAATGATGTATGATAGAATGAAGAAAAACATGATCAATTGATTTTCACCAGTTTCAGTATTGAATTGATCAAAGTGGAAAGCCCGGGGAAACAAATACTGGCAGGCGATTATATTATGTTTTTAATGGTCTCAAGAACAGAAAATATAACACACAGGAGATTTGAAAACAAGGTATACCCAGAAAAAAGTGAAGGAATATCGAGTGGTAGGTTTAAAAAATTTTGTGAAAAAACAGAAAAATCCTAAGCCTAAAAAAAAGAAAGCTGGATAACTTGTAGTGATTTGATATTAGGAGCTCGGAGACAGTTCAATTTTTATCAGCATTGTGAAACTGGAGAACTCTATCAAATTCTTCTTCGTTGTTGGTTTCTGGATTTTTGAGGTCAAGAACTGGAACAGCTGCAGTTTCCTGAAATATTTATTTGTATATCTATTTGATATTCAAATGACAGTTTCTTCTTATTGAACAGAAACTTGTTTCTTGAAGAGAACATTTTCCGTAGATGGCGAAAATGTAACTAGATGCATCGCCGCTTTTTATGCCTTTATGTTTGAACTTTTGTTTGAAATAAAGATGAGAAAACAATGAGAACAATTTCGCGACACTAGAAATTTTTTTTTAAGAACCAAGAATATTACTTGATTTTTTTAAAATAATAAATGCCAAATCACCTCTTGCCCATTTTTATCAAGCCGTTTGACTCTATTTGGAAGAAGAAAAGCATGTTGGAGAGCTTCGCCCGCAGTGATTCTCTCCGCTCTATTGTATTTGAAGAATAAGTGTAAGAAGTTAGAATATTCTTCAGCTTCTTCCTCTTTCATTCCATTATGTACAGCTGTTTTGTAGAAATTCGGTAAGAACTCGTTGAGATATGGGACCACCATGTGTCCATCACAGTCAAACTGTTGAGAAAACTCTCGACGTAGTCCATCTTGAAAGTCAGCCCGTTTAATTGGTCCGAACAGGTGATCCATCAACATAAAATGGCACGAATTGTGGTTAGGAACGGATCTATATTTCTTGCATGCAAACAAGTTCGAGGCGGCAATCATCTCGTGAATCAGGCATCCAAAGCTCCACATGTCTAGAGCAGTATCGTATTTTGTTGTCAAAAACTGTTCTGGAGCACGGAAAAAACATGATGACGTGGGATGAGAAGGCAGTTTTTCATCCGTATAGAATGCAAGACCAAAATCGGCAAGTTTGGCGACAATAATGGCATTAGGATTCGTAACATCGATACTGTATCGATTGCAAGTCAAATCCTGGTTAGAAGCCAAATGTTTTATGTCGTTTTCATTTATTGCCAGCATCACGTTTGCAGGTTTGATATCCATGTGAACTAGATTCAGATTGTGGATGTGGTTGATCGCCTCCAACAGTTGTCGAGTAATGCTTTTAACAACTTCCAGATGAATTTTCTGTCCGGAACTGAAAATCACCGACTCAAGAGTTGGTCCAAGGACTTCAAAAACCATGACCATGTGCTTGACGTTATCGCCTTCCATATAAAAACTATCCAATAGTTTCACGATATTTGGATGAGAGGTTGGAGTTTGGATTTTTTTTAAGATCTGTAATTTTGTATTTGAAACCAATATTCAAATGAAAACTCTCACTTCAATCTCCCTTTTCGAATATTCTTCATAACCAATAGATGATTTTGAGATCTTCATGGCAGAGTAAATGTCAGTTTGAGTGCGTTTTGCTAGCCAGACGGTTCCGTATCCTCCACGACTAAGATATTTAACCAATTCATAATCGTTAATGAGATGGCCAGGATTTGCACGAAAGAATCCGCCTTCTGAATACTGTTCTTCCCGTACCTTTGTTCTTTCCGCAATAGCAATAACCTAAGAATGGATTTGAATCAAGATAAGAATAATACCTGTTCTCACCATTTGGTTGTTCTCTTCATGAAAAGTGCTATCTGAGATTCCATGAGTATCTTGTTGTTTTGAAGAAAAAGGTTGTGTAGAGTTTTTTGCATTTGTTGAGGCCATCGCTCTGAATAAAAGTTCTCTCTTTTTTGAAAGAGATCAAGAGGATAAAAATCACATTTTAAGGAGAGAAAAATTATGACTGCATCGGAATAAAGTTACAATTTTCCTGAACCCATGTTCGGCGAAAAGGATGAGAGATACTTTTAGGAACTGAACTATTGAACACAAGTCGTTAATCTTTCTCAAAACATACAGTATTTTTTTAATAGACCGGAAGACCCGTTCCTCGTCTTCAGCAGCATGTATCTCGGTTCCCAATGGAGATATTGAAAAGCGAGATAAAAACAGCTAAAGTCAAGTGGGGTGACGGTCTTTTGGAAATGTTTGAAATACGGTTTCTTTTTTATGGAAGACTCACTAAAAATAAACAATGATTGAAAAACTGAAATTTCTTTTTCTCATCGGAAGTGATTATTTTCAAAAATGTTTTGAAAGTATCGTAGCATTTTTTGTGTGGTTTGGTTCCATAGAAAAGTATGCATTTAGTCCGAATATTTCTCCTCAAACTGTGGTTTATACTTGGTGGTTCCGACGCCAGAAACCTAAGTGTTGAGCTAATGGTAGAAAAGAATTGAGCTAACAGGTTTTCAAGATAAACCTTTATAGATGACAAAGAAAATTGCAAAGGGCTGTTCAGTGTTCAATATGTAGATTCATTTCTATGCTTTTGTTTGAACGAACGGAGAGGTCTAATGATAAACTTGAGAAAACGACTGTTTGCAAATGATAAACTGAGGAAACGACAGTTTGCGAGTCCTGTCTCTTTCAGAGAGTTTTTGCGCCATGATGACATTTTATAGGCCCCATCCAATAAAACACCTTTGCAGTGTGCATCGAATGCACGAGTAAAGGGTAACAGAGAAAAAAGAAGGACAATGCAAACACAAAACGTTAAATTCGTGAAAATAAAATTTGAGTGAGTACCAGAAATGGTAGGAAGACAAAGAAAACAAATCAATTATTCATTCTAAATATAGTAAATCAAAATCTCTTATTATTATGAATAGAAGGTCGTGGAGTCACATGACGCATCAACACTAGGTGTTTTTGTAAGAGAATGTTTTTCAAAATAATGTCGAAAAACTATGAATCATCATGTTGGAAATAAAGTTTCGAAACAGTTCTCATGATTTCTCATCATTCATTTTCTCTAAGCAATAATGAGCGCAATTTCGTTAGCAACTTTTCCTTTGAAATCTTTTTCATCAGGAAATTGTTGAAAAACTCTGAAGCTAGTAGTCGCAACAAGCAAAGTCTCATAAATACGGTAAAAGCGGGAGAACCGTCCAGAAAAACAACGAAAATTTAGCATGAGTCACTCTCGCAACACGTGGCATCGCGTCGTCGCGCTGGAAAAACACTCCCGCTTTTTCTCCGTGATTCGAAATGATTTTCTGTCTGAGTCTCTCTATTTGGTTTGTGTAAACAACAACTGTTATCGTCTTGCCCTCATCTGCATAATAGTTAACGGTGTTCGATTCCGCGGACCCATAACCAAACACACAAAATATCTTTTTTTCCGTGAAGTTCGGGTTCTGCGACATCGTTTGGCAGTTTACCTTTATAAACCCACTTAACCCACTGGACTTTTTGTACATTGTTGAAGTAGTACACCCACTTTTCATCGTCAGTATTTGAATCACCATTTTCTTTCTGAGTCTCTCCAGTTTTGCTGTGTAGACATTGGCTGATATTGTCTTCCCTTTTTCTAATAGCTTCCAGTCAGTCGATTATTCTATTGTTCGTCGTTTTCATTTGCTTAGAATGAATTTTTTAGACTGTTCAGAAAAAATTATAATTTTAGTCGGCTTAGTCATGATTTTTTTGTCTTTCTATAATATGTTGAAATGTATTGATTTCTCTCTAGTTGACCCCTTAAAAAACCTTTTTTTCAGTGTGATTACCTCTAAAATTTCCAAGGTCTCTACACAGCCGTCCTCCTCCACACAACCAAACGTTTCGGGATCATCAGATTATAATTCTCACGAAGAGAATAACCAACTGGTAAGAATGATTTTTTTAGATTTTGATTTAAAGTGTATTTCCAGGTTATCACTACAAAAAGGAAAACAAAGAGTCGGGAGGAAGATGATGAAAGACGCGGATTTCTTTGCGTAAAGCCTGGCCATCACGTAAATGACTATGAATTGATCAAGAATCTTGGCCAGGGAAGTTACGGAACCGTTTGGCTTACGAAACACACCGAGGCTGAGACGTACACTGCGATGAAGATCTCAAGATCATCAGAGTTTCTTCGCCGACTTGCGGGAAGAGAAATTACGGTTAGAGTTTTTCATTCAGATATTGATATTTTAGATACTGAAATTTCAGATCTTAGAAGATTTGGACTCTCTCCCCCATCCTAATATTGTGAAGTTTCTGGATAGTTTCATTTGGGAAGAGAATAGATTAGAACACGTTGTCATGACTTTCGAAGTCCTTGGACCCGACCTCAAGTCAGTGATTTCGAATTCCGGACAGAAACTTCATCTGGAAGTTGTTAAAAGCATTACCCGACAATTATTGGAGGCGATCAGCTACATGCACAATCTGAATTATGTTCACGTGGATATCAAAGCTAGCAACGTTATGCTGGCGATCAGTAAGAACGACATCAAGAATTTGGCCTCTAGCCAGGATATGACTTGCAATCGATACGATATCAATGTTACCAGAGCAGATGCCAGAATTGTAGCTAAACTTGCTGACTTTGGTCTTGCATTTAATATGGATGAAAATCTGAATTCGTATCCTCAGTCCAATTGCATATTTCGTGCACCAGAACAAATTCTGACGACAAGAGTGACTACAGCTGTGGATATGTGGAGTTTTGAATGCTTGATTCACCAAATAGTAGCTGGCTCGAACTTGTTTGCATGCAAGAAATACAACTCGATTCCTGACCACAATTCGCGCCATTTCATGTTAATGGATCACCTGCTTGGTCCAATCAAACAGGCCGATTTTCAAGAAGGATTTCGTGAAAAATTCGCTAACAAATTTGACGAGAATGGTAACATGACTGTTCCTGTCATTGATGAATTCCTTCCAACCTGTTACGAGACGGCAATTCAATTTGGAATGACTGACGAAGAAGCTGAAGAGTATTCCGACTTCTTAGTCTTGTTTTTCAAGTACAACACAGCGGAAAGAATTACTGCTGATGCCGCTATTCGCGACAACTTTCTCCGTTCGAATGGAGTAAGACCTAATAATTGAATCAGTATTGAAATAAATATTGAAATAATTTTTTAAAGGATACTCCAGCCGTCCCGCATCTTTCCCTCGAATATCCAGAAACCGACATTGGGGAAGAGTCCAATAAAGTTATTCCGCTTCCAGGTGATAAGGAATAACGAGCAGTGTTCAAGATCGCAATATCAATGAACTACTAATAATACAGTAATCACTTTTCTTTTTAACCCTAGTTTTTTTTTCACAAAATCTTTGAAATTAATCACTTGATTTGCATCTCCTTTTTCTAGACATTCCATGTTTGAAAATCTCCTGTACGTTATTTTTTCTGTGCCTCCGATCCTTTTATTAATGCACCACATTTTTCAATGAAAATTCATTTCTATGCCTTAATTGTTTTCTGTATTTTTTCATTTTTCCTCTGAAAAGAGATAAATAAAGCATTTAAGCTTTGAAAAACAGTTATCTTTTTGTTTTAAGTTTCCATCAATAAATCTTTTGACCTAATAAGGAGGCGGTCTGCAGAAAAACAACAACACTCCGCACGACTGCACGACTGCACGCCGTATAGTGGTGTGTGCATTCTGACGTGACGCGCATACACAAAATGATGTTTGCACACATTTATCTTGTTGTGGGGGGTTTCTATTGTTCTCTCTTTTGCCGAGGGGATGTCGACATCCCATTTTTTTCGAATGTTCAATTTTTGATTATTTTCTCAACAAAGTTTTTGTTTCAGGTGCGAACAGCCCCAATAATGTCTATGTTCTTCAAGAAGAAATCGAAAAAAGCAAAACTTGAGTCGGCGCCTATCGTCAAAGTGGCTACAAATCGCTTGTACTCGGGAAGTGAATCGGGCCAAGTGAGAAATTATCACGTTTTCCAATATTCTACATCTTTTACAGGACTCAGATACGCTCGTCGGAGGCAATTCGTCGCAACTCGTTCCAGGAGTCTATCTGAACAACGCTGCTGTTCCGGATTCAACATTTGTGAATGCTCTATCGAGTGGGCCGGAGAGCAGTAGCCAGTCAACCAGAGTGATTGATGTGATCCCAGAGATCGGCACTGTTCCACCTTCAGATTTTTTCGTGAGTTGAATTGTTTTATTAGTTACACTAAAACCGGGCTGCCAGATTTTCTAAATTGAACAAAAATTAAAACATTAGGTTGTTCCAAAAACTGTTGTTTTTTGATCTTAACCTTGGACGAGCACAACTTGAGTGAAACAGAATGTTATCGATCGGAGTGAAAAGTTTCTGATCTGTCGCATTTTGAGCACTATTAAACCAATTAGAGAATGGAATCTGGAATCTAAAAATTCTGCAATAGACAACCTAGTACGCGCCTTTTTGATACTATTGTTTAGGTGAGTTGACTCTCTTTGGGAAAGTTATTAACATGTATGGAAAAATGGTCATGAGTTAGGAAAAAGTCGAATAAGTATCTAAAATAGTTAGGAGTTTTGTTTTTCTACCTGTTTCGGTTTTGAGCCTCCATGACTATCATGTATATAAGAGCATCATCAAAAAAAAGGAGAAAACTAGAAAAAAAGCACTCATAACTTGCAAAAGAATAGGAAATGGAGCAAATGCCTATAAGGGACTTTTATTTAGTGTCCGGATTTTTGAAATAATGTTAAACATTTCAAAAATATATCATGACGCCGTGCCAACTTTTGAAAATTTTTTGAGGGAATGGTTTTGTTTTCTCAATTAGTTATTACGGTATATGTATGTACTCATTGAGCCATTGGTCTTCTTTATCAAGTGTACAAGCATAAACCATTTATTAATTTTCTATTTATAATACAATATCAATTTTTTATTTTTCAGTCCGCGTTCTTCACTCGCCCTGGCGATCCTTTGCCACTGTGGCAAGTGGTGACTGATGGCAAGATTCGTTGGATGAAATACGCGCATTCTTCGTTGGCGAAACCTCAGCTCAGCCCGGCAAAAGATCACGAACTTGTGGAAGCGGAGAAACGGATGAAAGAATACTATGCTGGTTTGCAATTGAAACTTCCTGCGTCAGCTAGTCTCAATATCAAGCTGAAGAAAAATGACGACTCAGATGGCAAGAAACAAGGCTCCAAATCGAAACCTGCTGGAGGAGCTTCACAGAAAGATCATCCGTCAAATGTTGGAAAAGCACCGGTCCCATACAGAGTAAAAATCGATAGATCCGTTCAAATCAGCCCAGCAAAACCAGATGAGATTGCTGCAGCCCAGAAAAGGATGGAAGCATTCCTAGCTAACAAAGTTGGAGGAAAAGAATTATTGGCAAAGGTCGCACCACAGGAGTCAACTCCAAAATCAACTGCTCCACCTCCAGCCACAAAACACCAGATTAGTCCAGCAAAGGCAGATGAAATTGCTGAGGCTCAAAAACGGATGGAAGCTTTCTTGGCAAACAAAACTGATGGAAAGAAGTTGTTGGCGGTTGTCCGACAACAGAAATCGATTCCGAAACTAATTGCTCCACCACCAGCCACTGGAAACGAGATAAGTCCAGCAAAAGATCATGAAATCGCCGAGGCTCAAGAACGAATGGACGCCTATTTCGCCAAACTAAACGAAAAGCACTTGATGGCTTCTCGAACAACTCCATTGACTGATGCTTCTTCCCCAGCTGACTCTCTGGCTACTCCATCTACATCAGTTGCTACTGTTTCGAACAACAAGAAACCTTCTTCCCAAATCAGTCCAGCAAAACCAGATGAGATTGCTGCAGCCCAGAAAAGAATGGAAGCTTTTCTGGCTAACAAAGTTGGAGGAAAAGAATTATTGGCAAAGGTTGCACCACAGGAGTCTATCCCAAAATCAACTGCACCACCACCAAGCACCACACACCAGCTCAGTCCAGCAAAGACAGATGAGATTGCCGAGGCTCAAAAACGGATGGAAGCTTTCTTGGCAACTAAAACTGATGGGAAGAAGTTGTTGGCGGTTATCCAATCACAGAAATCGATTCCAAAACCAACTGCACCACCACCGGCCGCTGGAAACCAGATAAGTCCAGCTAAACCAGATGAAATTGCTGAAGCCCAAAAAAGGATGGAAGCCTTCTTAGCTACAAAAACTGGAGGAAAAAAGCTATTGGCAGTGGTCGCACCACAGGATCCGGTTTCAAAATCAACTGGTCCACCACCAATCACCATGAAACAGATCAGTCCAGCGAAAGCAGATGAAATCGCTGAAGCCCAAAAAAGGATGGACGCTTTCCTGGCTGAAAAGAATAGGAACATGAAGTTGTTAGCAGGTGTCCCACCAAAAGAATCGGTTCCAAAAGCAGCTGCTCCACCACCGAATTTTGGAAACCAGATCAGTCCAGCGAAAGCAGATGAAATCGCTGAGGCCCAGAGAAGAATGGACGCCTTTTTGGCTACAAAGAATGCAGGAAAAAAGCTGTTGGCAGTTGTTCCACCACAGGAATTAGTTGTGAAACCAACTGTGTCATTGCCGCCTACTACAAAGCAGATTAGTCCAGCTAAAGAAGATGAAATTGCTGCAGCTCAACGGAGAATGGATGAGTATCTTGCCAAACAAAAAACTGCTGCTTCCAAACCTCTTGCAACCACTACAATCGTTCAAACCGTTTTATCCAAGGATCCTACCGTTTTGGTCAAGCCGAAAGTTAGTGGACAGGATGCTCGCTTCAAGTCATCCAAGGATCTGAGCCCAGCTAGACCAGATGAAATCGCAGAGGCTCAAAAAAGAATGGACGCTTTCTTGGCAAGCAAGGTTGGAGGCAAAAAGGCAATGCAAGTAACTCCACAAGCTGCACCAGACGTCAAAATCAACTCAGCTCCTGGAAAAGCGCTTCCGACTCTCAGCAAGCCGAACAACTGTGATGTTAAGAAAACAATGACTACTCCAGTTAAAACTACTCCACAAGCTACTTCTGAAGAGTTGATTGTACCTGAAACCTCCGTCACTACTGAGAAAAAATTGAATGTGACTCCTGCTTCTAAAGAAGAGATTGAAGAAGCTAACAGAATGATGGAATCAATTATCAAGCAGTTGCAAGATGCCAAACAGGAAAAGCAGATTAGCCCGGCAAACAAAAATGAGATCGCTGAAGCTGAGCGTAGAATGCAGGAGTTTCTGGCGAAACAGAGCGGTGGTGTTCAAGTCGTCCCAGCTATCCACAGAGCTACCCGTTTGTCTTCGACTGCATTCTCTGATAGTTCCGCGGACACTGTGCGTGCCGTTTCCCCGACTCTCAGACCTACTCTGGCTGGCCTGGTGGCAACTCAAAAACATTCTACTCCGGAACATTCCTTATTCAGTTTCAGTGAAAAAGATCAGGTGAGTAAAAGTTAAATTGATAATTTTGATAACAATGATAATTTTTCAGCTTGGTTACGCTGAGCAACAAATGTTGAAGTCTCCGGAGGTTTTCGATACTCCAGACGGCAAGAGACCAATTTCGACACCAACCAAGTTTTGCTCACCACTTGCTGATAGCTGCGACACAACTATCGAACCATCACCAGCAAGAACTGAATCACCAGAGGTTGTCAAGAGAACGGTCTACTTGGAGGTTCCTGATCCAAATAAGAAGGCGATCGAGGTACAGCCATCGGACGGACGTTGGTTGGAAATCCAAATGGCCAAGTTGTTCGGACGTCACATTCCAATTCAACCGAGAAGAGAGGCTGCTCCACAAGTTGTTCAACCAGTGGCTCGATCACTTCCTTCAGCGCCACCTATTCCAACGTTTGCTCCACTTTCTGATTCAGTCTGTCCAAAGAAATTGATGGCACAGTTGAAAGTTCTTGAAGAAGATCATAACAGGAAAATGGTAAGAATAAATTTATTTTTCACTTCAAAAAATTACATTTTCAGGCTGAAAAGTTGAGAATGCCGACAACGATTCAGTCGCCAGTTCGCATGAGACCATGCATCTCAAAACCGGATATGCTGGAGAATGTGCCGGACTACATTGAGCACTCGAGAACTCCGTGTCAAACACCACTGAAGATGCGCCTTGATGTTAGTTTTCTTTTTGTTTTACTCATGATAAATTTTTTTTCTTTCAGAAGAACGAGCGTCCACGTCGCTTTGCGATTACTGTCAAGGATATTCTCCGTAAACGTATTGTCCAACTGGTGGCTCCTATTCGTCGCAGCAAGAATGTCACTTTTGGAGATGCTCCTGACCCTTCGAAACCGCAGTCATTCAATGATTTTGTGAATGAGGGAAGCTCTGGATTCCGTGTGCTGTCGGTAGTCGATCATGAAACTAACACAATTCGTTTCCCGAAGTACAATGCTCCTGGAACCAGCACCCAGCACTGAACGATTGACAAATATCACTATTGCATTATTTTAGTTTATTTTGGACATTTTATCTGTAAATAAAAGGCAGATACACAACTTCTTGATATTCATTTCAAAATGTTGATAGAAACTTGGATAGCTGTTGTGAAATTAGGTAATTTGCAAAGTATTTACTATAGTTCAAAGCGAAAATACGTTAATTCAGTTATTTAGGCTCTATTTTATTAGAGAACACTTTCCAATTACAAATGAAGAAAGAAAACGCATAAAAATGATAATTTCAGTGAGTTCAGTTTTGAGTTTTTTTCATTGTTTTTAGTATCTAACAGAGTATTTCCCGGTTCCAATTCTTTTGAATGATCAAATAAATAACAAAATCAAAGACTTCTAGTTTTCTGATATTTAAAAAGATTGGAAGGTGCCATTACTTAGTTTAATTGTCAATCGCATTACAAAAAAACTAATTTTGAACGACAAATTTTTCACAAAATCCATCTCATTTCACAAGATCCCAATGGGAAAATGGGTTTATTCATAAGCCAACAATTTCTTTTGATAATTTTTCTTGTTCTCATGATCATTCAGTCTATGTGCAACATTTTGAAATAGATTTTCGACTCTGGTCTATGTACTTCATTTTAATTCATATTCAAAATATCCAGTTGTTTGCCCTTTTCCGGTCAAATGTGAATTGATAAAAAAAATTTTCGAAAAACTTTTTTCAATATTTTACCTATGAAAAAATGCTAAAAAATGAGTGAATCGATTTTTGAAAGCTTAATGGAGGGTTTTGATAACAGAAAAAACCTAATACTAAAGAATAAAAGAGAAACCACTTAGAAAACGCAGAAAACACAAAAAATGCCTCTTTTTCTAATGAAATAATCTAACAATTTCTGGTTAACGAGAGAAAACCTTGTTTAGGAACTCTTGATGTTTCACCTTTTTACAGAGTTTTTTCATGTTTGTGGAGGTTTCACGTTTTAGATTATTTATATTCAACTTTGTGAACATTGAAATTGAAAAAAACATTGCGAAATTTCATCGATAGTTCCCAGTTCAAAAAAAAGAAATCTTCAACATATACAATAAAGAGCACAGCTTCCATCTTCTTCCTCATTTGAGTTCTGAAAATGTTTCAAAAATCCGTGAGTCACGGTTACTCTTAATCACCTCTTCAGAACTGACGAGTTCATTTTCATCTTCTCCCTTTCGATTGTGGATGTAGAAGTATATATGAAGAACTATACAATGAAAGGCAATCCAAATACAAAGTGGAAGGATGAGAGATCTGTGGTGCCAGCAACTGTTATTTGGAGATGTTGGAATGTTTTGTTTCTCGTTCTAAAATTAAGGAATAAGTCATAGTATTGAACTCTTCATGACCTCAGGTTCGGCCGTGAGTGAATTCTCATCAACTTCGTTGCTTGAAATGCTGTTGTTTGTTTCAAAATTGAATTTGCAGAATTCCACGCTCAAGTGAAACCCAATGATCAACATGTTGATAATGCAAAAAACAGCCAAGAAAACGAGAAATGCCTTTTTCAACATTCTAAAAATGAAACGATGTTCAGAGAAAACTGATCATTGACGCAATTGAGAAAAAACTCAAAATTCCGAAAAAGACTTTATCACTAGTGAAGAAAGTGATAAAGTAATGAGACAGAATTTAAATAAAGTGTGATGTCTGGTTATCTGATATTTGAAAAAGATTGAAACGTGTGATTAGTTATAATGAATGTCTAGTTGAATACTGAGAATGCGCAAATAACAAATCGTTACGGACTTTTGGGAACTGACGTCAGTAATAAGAGAAAGAAAAAAAGAGAGAGGAGAACATTTTTTAGTTGTCTATCTTCAAAATTACACCCTGGGGTATCATTACCTGGGTGTCAGTGATCAAAATATCAGAATATCCCCAACAGTTTCAATGATTTGTAAAATGGTCTTTTCAAAGAGGGTTTCGAAGTTGGTCTCGTTATCAAAAATTTCAAAGTAAGTAAGAGAATGGGAAAAGACAAGTTCTGGGAATGAACACACACAGGGTTTCTGGTATTCTAATGATTAAGGTAGATTGAAATGTATCATTTGTTGAGATAAATGAAAAGTAGAAAGTTAAAAAATTGGCGATTGACAAGTCGCTTTGAACTTTTGAAAACCGACGTCAATAGCATTAACATAGAGTTGTAACAAACGTACTCCGTCTGAAAAATAGAAATTTGAAGCAAAAGTAAAAATAATGAAAAGGACGAAAAAATAGAGAAAGAGAGAAAGAGAGAGAGAGAAAGAGAAAGAGAAAGAGAGAAAGAGAGAGAAAGGTACTCCAAAATTAACGTTAATTGTTTTCAACATGCCCAGTTGATGAAATCAATTATATTAAAATCAAATCATTATTTATTTATCTGAAATCATGAAGCATAACTTTTGATTATGATTGTTCTCATTCATTATTATTTGTATTTTTTGAAAATTCTGTAAACAATTATAAAACTAGTCGCTCATTTGTCTTCTCTACCACAATTCTTACAAAAACAGAAAAACAGTATTTTATTTTTCATGTTCATAATTGGTAGAGAAAAACGAGTACTTTTTTGGGAAGGGTTGTAAGAAGAGTTTTTCCAAATAGTCCCTGCAAATGCCATTCCTTGGAATGTCGTATTTTGCATTAAAAAAGTCAATTGGAAATACATATAAGATATGATAGATAATCTATATTTTTTCTATTTTCTAAAACTCTTCTCCACTTAATTATTAGCTTTTCATTGGCAGTGTGTTCTTTTTCGATCCCTTTTTTTAATTATGCATTTTCTCACAAAATAATCAGGAAGCTCAGACCCCTCTCGTCACAAGGATAAAATCTCAAACTGCCTCTATTTTTTTCTCTCGCATGTGCATCGAATTATTCAATTTTTTTGCGACAAGTCATCCATTATAATCAGCACTGAACACTAGGAAAGTGAGAATGTGATAGAAGAAAGAAGGGTGAGTGCACACAGATCATTTGCTTGGTTAGGCAAGGTGTACTCATTGTCAAGAATGTAATTGTGATCTTCTTGCAGTGGCTCCTCTTCATTTTAATCTACTATCTTATTAGGTTTTGCATATTCCCATGTGTTTGATGCTCTCACTTTGATTTTTTAATTTTTCAAAAAAACAAAATAAAAAGTACATTTTTCGACAAAACAGTTTGATAATTCTCATGCTTTTTGTAGAAACAGGCACTTTGTTACAATCAATTGTCAAGTAGAATAGCATTTCATGTGCTTCGCTATAAAGCATGCGTTTCGATTTCCTCCTGTTTCTATGTTTCCATTCTGATCTATGGAAATAACTCTTTAAAACTATTCTCTAGTCGATTTTTTCTTCTAGAAAAGATGATGGTTGAACAATTCTTCTGACATTTTCCAAATGTTCAATAATTATCATAGTCTGTAGCACTCGTGACAAATTCAGATTCAGCTTAGTGTTGATGTTAGAGAGTAAAGGTCTCCTGAGAAAGTTTCTATTTTATTTTTGGTCTTTCTTGTCAAAATTTCGTTGTTCTTTCGATATTCACGTATCCGGCAAGTTACAATAAAAGAAGAAAGATTACTTCATTTTCAAAATTGATGAAAAACGTATTACACGCTTTTTTTCAAGAGAAAAATTTGAGTTGAGAGCGTCAGAAACTTATTTAATGACTACCTTACAATCAAAACACGCGTCTTATTAAAGTTCCCATTGAAAGTGCAGTTTTCATTATTTCCATCTTCTCCTTACTTTTTAACTTATCTTATAATATTTCATTACTTCGTATTAAGACCTGAGTTTTAGATGGTTCATAAACTGTATCTCTTTTCTTATTCCTATCATATCAATTATGCAGAAAATGACGGTTTACCCTGTAGAAAATAACTAATGTCAAATACAAATACTGTTTTTGCTGTAAAGCATACGTTTTGATTTCCTCTTGTCTCTATGTTTCCATTCTGATCTTTGGAAATAACTCTTTAAAACTATTCTCTAGTCGATTTTTTTCTTCTAGAAAAGATGATGGTTGAACAATTCTTATGACATTTTCCAAATGTTCAATGATTATCATAGTCTGTAGCACTCGTGATAAATTCAGATTTAGCTTAGTGTTGATGTTGGAGAGTAAAAATCTCCTGAGAAAGTTTCTAGTTTACTTTTGGCCTTTCTTGTCAAATTTTCGTTACTTTTTTCATATTGACGTATCCGGTGAGCTCTTGAAATCTTGAAATTGTAAACATGACTGAGGTCTGTGGGAAAATTATATGTTTCAAAATTTCCGGAATAAAAATCCGAAAAAGTGAGTGGGTGCTCATGGGATATGTTTTGTGTGGGAAAGCATCAATTTATTTTAGTGAATTGTTTTACAACTTTTTTGTTTTTTTATATGTTTTGTCAGTAATTCTAATTGACGGAATCAAATGGAATATTTTGAAATAGCAAATTTCGACATTTATTTCGTAGCTTCTTAATGAGCTATGTATTTATTCACTTTCCCTATTTGTTTAACCCTGACCTCCATTTTTATATTCTTTTGTCGGAAGATCTTCTTCTTATCTGCACTAGTAAACCAGTTTTGTACATCAACTTTCGTCCTGAAGGTGGTTTTTAGATCATGTTATTTAAAATAGGCCTATGAAAACGCTTTTTCTGAAGTACCAGAAAATCACAACTTCGCAGTTAAAATGTGATTATTATGCGAGACTAGGCTGCTCTGTCTTCTCCGAATTCTCAAATTTTCGTTATTATCAGTTTAAATCATACTCCAAATCATTTTATTCAGTGTAATGAATTCGAAACCTATTTGGCCGTACAAGACTGAAAGCACTTCTGAAGCGAGGAAACTGAAAGTGAGATTCGATGAGGGATCACCACTGAAAGAGTCCGACATGGCTCCTTATTTTGTTGGCGTCGATGAATTCAGCTTCTTTTGGAAAGTTGATCAACGTATGAAACAACCAAAAAAAAGTGTGGAAATGATTCCTACGGTTGGGGAAAACTCGGTTAGAGTAGTTGTTTTTAATTTTCAAATCTGTTTTGATCATTTTCTAGATGCAAGAGAACTCAGACCAGGGACCGACTGTTAGACGTTCTTCTTCATTTATTTGGCCGGAAAACCATTCCGCTGATCAACCAGTGCCCTTAGATCTACTGTTGAGTCAACCAAAAAAAAGTGCTGAGCGGGTTTCAGTGAGTGGGGAAAACTCGGTAAGAAAATGTTTGACGATATTATCTGATGTGATAGTTTTTCAGATGCAAAACAAATTGGACCGGAGACAGCCAGCTAAACGTTTTTCGCCATTTGCCCGGTGAGCTTTGAAAAAAAAGACCATGCATTTTTTGAACTCCAGTTGTTGAAACGTTGCGACCTTTGTTAACACATATCAAGAATTTTTCATTTTCAGTATGAATGTACGAAAAATGATCTTCTGAAACTTATATCATTGACCTGTCAAGATCAGTACTAGTAACTGTTTTAGTTTCAGTCTGCTAAGAGAGAGAGAGCATTTTTCCAATTTTCCAAATTGTCTTTGTTCTTGATTAAAATTATACCACTAATTCAGTGAAATGAACTCCAAGCCTTCTCCACCGAACAAGACTGGTAGCAATCCAAAAGTAAGGAAGCTGAACAGTGGACCCGAAGAAGAAGCAATGCTTGACGAGAGTGTCTTGGCTCCTTATTTTGTTGACGTCAGCCACTTTGGCCTTTTCATGAAAGTAAATCGACGAATGAACGAAACGAAAAAACGTGTTCAACTGGTTTCAACTGTTGGAGAGAACTCTGTAAGAATTATTTTAAATTTCAAATTTTGATTTTATTATTTTCTAGACGCAAGAGGACTTGGACAAGGAACAGCATGTGAAAGACAAGTGCGAAGAAGATGATGGTGAAGATGAGGAGGAGGATGAAAGAAAGGAAGAAGGAGTCAGTTATTCTCAACAGTGAATACCTGAAATAAAACCTCATGGTAGGGAGTTTTTCCAACTCAATTCATCAATAATTTTCAATTTCATGTCTATCTTCTGAAATGTTTTTTCTTGAGCAACTTGCATCTTCAAACTTCACGATAACAACAATAAATAGTTAAACGAAAAATCTTAGAGTTCAGCAAGAAGAAATTGACATGATAATGACAATTTACAACTTTCACATGCCACAACAGAACAGGATTAGATAAATAGTGTTTATTGAAGGTAATTATGGAACTGGGGAGAGGGCCTAATAATAGAGTGTAAAAATGGTTATAAAAGATGATAAAACTAACATATAAAAAAAAGAGAAAAAAAGAAAACCCTTGACAATATGCTCTCCCACTGTCGCTCATGATAGTGGTTTCTGAAAGAAATCTCTCATTATTTTCAAAAATTCCAGGTTTACCTGGTAAGACATGTTTTTGTATTAGTAGAATGAGAGTAGCGGCGTTTCGTCGTGGTACTTGAAACATGACACCTGTAAATCATATGAATTAAAACAGTTCCTCCCATTGGTTCATTAAGAATTGAAAAATCCAATGTCCTAAAAACACTTTATGAACACTTACCTTATTTGTACCACGCTCGAGCAATCCGAACACCCAGATTGTTGGTCTATTCAGCATTTTGCCTCGTTGATATATCCATAGGAGTTTTTTTTCTTAAATATGCAATTTAAAAAGCGAAAAATGTAAATACGAGATACTCACTTCATCAAAATATTTAATACATTTTTCCTGATTACCAGGATTTGAAATTAAATTGGACAATAATTGTTATCAGCAATATAAAATGAAAAATACTTCTAGAAAAAATCAAAATTTGTGTCAGGCCTAACTATGCAAAAGTAGCCAGAAGCAAAATTGGAGAGAAGGAGACCCCGATAGATTACTCTCCACCACCAATAAATGCAAATAGAATGAAAGAACAAAGAGGGGCGTTGCAAAGTGTAAAAAGAATGTTTACCCTTGAAATCGAACAGCCGGCAGTTTACAATGCAGAAAGAGAAGGCCAAGGAAAAATGGAAATGAGACAGATGTGTGTCACAATTTATTCACGATTTGATTTATGTATGCGTTAGATTGTGAACAAAGTAACATTCGTTTCTTTTCAAATTCTGTAAAACAGACGCACGTGTAATGAGCTCTTATTTTTTGAGACAAACTCGCCGTGAGAGGTTCTTTTGGTTCCCTGTCGGGAAAAGAACAATGTGTAAACTTTAGCAATAACACCAGTTATGACGCTGGTTGAAATTAATGCGATGCATTTTCGTAGCAGATTATCCAATCGGCCAAATGAATAATGTTTTCAAAGAGTAATTCATCTCTTGTAAACGGAGTATTTCAAAAAGAATGATGGATTATTATTGACATTATATGGTTATACATATAACTGAGAAATTTGGAAGATCATGACAAGATAACACCTGTTTTAGACATCACATCTGCGCACAATTACTGCTGACGCAGTTCAAGATTGTTGGAATAGGTGTTACTCTGTTCTTGCCAGATGTCATTCTCCAGATAGCAATCTTCCATTCTCATTGACTGTCCGAGCACACCTCAATACAAGAATATTCATTTAACAGTGGCAAAGGATCGATTGTTTTGGACACAATAATGGATCAATCAATGTAAGTTCTTTTTTCGACTATCCAATAATATGCTATTGTAATTAATTATTTAGTAATTCACAACGATTCCAAATTTTCTATCATACCTTAAGTTTGTATAGTTATTCAGTTTCATGATTGATGCTAAATATGAATTTAACTGCAACGCTAGGGGTACAATTTGTGTTCTTTTTGACTCATATTCCATCCCACCAAAAAAATATTTTGACTTTTTGGATACTTTTCTTTAACTAGGTTTTGAGATCCGAACGGAGATTTTCAAAAATCTCCTATTTACTGAAGTTTTCGTTTTACAGAATCATTCCTCTCACAATAAACGATTTACCTCTCGAAATGGTCAACGAACTGATAGAAGCCTCAGATTTGCCCAGCAGGCAAGTAAAAAACGCAAGAAAACAAAAATACAGTTTTTTTTCCAGATTGGTTCTTCGAAAAGTGTGTAAACGCATGAGGACTATAATCGATGGGAAGAAACAAGTTCATGATTATATCGGCATTCATGTTTCCTTGGATTGTATCAAATTAAGTTTCAATGAGGTGCAAGTAGAGTATACAAAGACAGAGGAGAACACTTGTTTGGTTATCTGTGGGGACCGTACACCCAAGTCCATTGAAAAAAACTACATGGAAGTGATGTTCGACGATTTGAAGACATTTGTGTCACCCGCAAACACTCATTTGAAACTTTTAGAATTGACGTTTATTGATTTTCTTTCATACCTCACAACATCTGAAATTATATTAAAATCACACTCTCTCTCATGAACTCATCTAAATATATCTCATTGAAAGTCTCTAAATTCACATAAAACGTGATAAAACAAAGGTTAACGGGCGTTAGTATAAAAATTGGTCAACTAGGTAAAATAAAAATAAGAACTAAAAACGGGAAATCCCAAAGCATTTCGTGACCCCATTCGAAATAATGAAAGCACCGTATCAGTCCACATGAGTCCTTATGGTAGCCAGGTGATAGGAGTAGTAATGTACACTACCTATAATGTTATGTCATCTCCTGTTCAGAGCAGGAAGAGGCAGCGGAAATCTGAAAGAATCAAGAATTCAGTCCGTAAAGACCACCCAGCGTCAGCTAATTGCGGTGTTATTTTTAGAAAGAGATGAGACAATTTTAAGAGAGAGAAATACTATTATGAGAGAGAGTTTTTGTTATAAGAGAGAATTTTGAGAGATCTTTTACCTTTGAGAGAGATTTTTACCGAGTAACCCTTTTTACCCTTTGGTTACTTCTACTTATTCTATACCAAACTAGTCTACTTCTGTCCGATTTCTCGAAGCTACAGAAGTCGACCTAGAGTCGCTATCCTCGAATATAAGGGATCCATTCCCTATTCCCGTAAACTGACCTGATGCCCAATCGTGGTCGTTGGACCTCCTAGAGGCGATGTTGCAAACTGTCGCATAAGAGTCTATTGGGGCTTACTTGGGTTCCTTTTGAGTTATAGTATTTAGGATAATATCAGTTTAGGAATAATGGAATGGTAAAGAATGTTTTCAGTTTTAAGTGAAAACAAAGTGGTGGGACCTCCATGTGAAGGCTTCGCTTCTGGTGACCTTCAGTTTATTCAACCTTTATCGAGAATCTTGGACTCCGAATTGATTATATATGTGTTTATTGGTATAGGTTATAAGAGTGAAATAATGAGGGATAAATGAATATGAGTTACCTAGTCCTGGAGATGAATCCATCCAAGCCGCGAGGCTTGGAGGGGCTCCTCTCCGGGAGGAGACGACCTTTCAGTAAGTGTCCCCTGAACTAGACTGAGGCTGACGCCGCGCCCTGGTTTGTTGGAGCCCGAGGGCGGAGCCAGTCTCCTCCATCTCTTCTCCTACTGTGTGAGGCCGCTGCCGAGAGAGCACGGAGAAGGGGAGAACCCGGCTCTGTGTTAGAGTCTGATTCTGCCCTTCCACAGTTATAGGCAACATTCACCGAGAAACCAATATAGTTTTGGAGTGTCTTGCCGGTGATAAAGGATGAAAAATGTGGACATTAATGCCGAGATAGTTTATGTGAATACTTGCAGTCCGATGATTTTCCTTCTTCAAACTTTTAAATTAACTTTCTTAGAACTTTTGTAGGTTTTTCACTTTTGAAGATTTTTTTTCTATATAAATAAAATGGTAAAAAGAACTTGTATTTCTTCTCTGCAAAGAACTTGATATTTTTGAGAACGGAAGCCAACCATCCAAAAGTAAGCAGGTCATTAATGAGTAGAAATAGACTCTCATTGTTTTCAATACTATTCTCAAACGCCTGTGTTCTTTGTCCTCCTCTGATATGTGCTTTTGGCACGCTATTTCTCTGACTCCATCCAGTTGCTCCTTTGCCCGATTGTTCTTTTTTCGTTTCCCCCAGTCATCAATTATTTTCTTATCAAACCACAGATGCTCACAGAAAAAAAGAAACTAACGGAGAACAGAGAAGAATTGAAGAACGGAAGCGAAATAAAATGATTCTTGATTAGTTAAAGTATATATAGGAAAGTGATATAGTGAAAATATGGTTCTAGTTCTTTTTTCAATATCTTCAAAATCTTAGCGAAATTTTACCCCTTGTATAGTTCTTTTAGTTGCCGTAATCTACAATAGTGCTAATTGACACCAATCTATAGTCTATTAAAAAATCTATTCCATCCCATCTGCCCAACTAATCTCGTTCATCTCTGCTTCTTTCATGTCTCATTATAGGATTATGTTTTAATTGAAGGGTCTTTCGACCACCCAATCATATGCTAGTAATAGTGTATTTCCCGCTTTTAAAGGACAGCCAGTCATATTATAAAAATACTCTTTAATAAAATAACAATATATCGACATTTAGATGATTATTTTGATCAGAAGGGTACTTTTTCATACTGAAAAGTAAGTAAAAATGTTGTGCATGACAAACGAAAGGAATCAAAAACTGAAAATCTTTTCGGGCGTGTTTTAGTTACTTTTTTCCAGTTTCATTGCAAATATCAGTTTTGTTTTTCACTCCACAAAAAAAAATTGAAGGCAATCCATCTATCACTTTCCTCCTACTTTTTAGAGTTCCCCGCTCCTCTTCCCATTTTTTCTTTTGCATCCTTCTCTTCAATTCATCCACTATTTTTCTTCCCGAAATTTTCTCCGTTTTTATGACACCGCTGTGCGCTGTTTCTCAGTTCTTCTCTTCAATCGTTTCTTTTGAATTGTTTCTCTTAGTATAAGTTTTCCATTCAATGCATCTTCCTTTAAATTCATATTTTTTCATTGCAGAAAATAGAGTAAAATGTTCGGATCTTGTGTTTGGAATAGGTGTGGAATTGGAGTGAAGATGTTTCGTATTTTTTATTTTTGGCCCTGGAGATTGACTGCCACCTGCGAGCGGTCGTTCCAGGAGACTTGATTTTTTTGAGTGAGTTTAATTTTTTATTCCAAGAAATATTAATTTAAATTGCAGATTTTTAATTTTTTATTTGATTACCAATGGAAACTCAAAGGAGTATTCAGTTGGAAGTGGATTTTTGAGGTAAATGATTTTTGATATAATGTATCAAACAAACAGTTTTTTCTTGCAGAACTCCATAAAAATAAGGACAAGTATGGTTTTTTGAACCATACAGCTGCAAAAAAGAAAGAAAAATTGACACCAAAATTTCGTGAGTTCTGTTTTTCCTATCAAAAAATCATAATATCTCATGATTTCAGGAATCCTTCGTTCCAACGAAAACAACAGAATTGGACCTATTGAGGTTTTTAAAGTTAGTTTTGTTTTCCGTTATTTCAATTTCATAATTTTACAATTACAGAAAGAAAGGACAATACGAAAACAGGAGATCTGGACCAATTGAGATTTTTGGAGTTAGTTTCGTTTTCCTTCTTTTTTTAATTTCAAAATTTCACAATTATAGAAAGAGAGGTAAATACGAAAACAGAAGATCTGGACAAAATGAAAAACCGCCAGGAGCTGACCAGACTCGGAAAAAAGTGAGTGAACTTATGAATTCATATGTATGAAAATAGAAAACTGAAATCAACCAGTTCAATTTCCGGTTTTAAAATAATTGTTAATGGTTTTTTTTCAGAACCATGTCCTACACACCACTTGAGTCGTCATCGACGTTTCATCTTCATTTTTTATAATAAATATTATATTCTCATACTTTCTCTTTTCATTGTTGAAATCAAAGTTGGGCGTAAGCAATCCATCAGAATATCGTTGTTCCAAACATTGTGAAAGGATGTTGCCTTCTCCGTTTCAAAAGTGCCCAAGCAGTTAGAATCGTCTTCTTCACTACGTCATCTGTACTCCCCTCTCCATTTCATCGCTCTACCCAGTTTCAAGGAAAGAAAAAAGTGTTGTTGGGGTATTTTTCGGTGAATATATATTTACATAATCAGAGAAAACTCTTTAATTTACACTGCTCCCTAACAGCAGAGAAACGAGAAAGTTAGACGCTTCTATCTCTCCCTTGTCTTTTCAATCTGTTCCTCTCCTTCCAAGGTTCTATTTTTCACCGAGAGCAGGAACGAGGGAGAGGAAGAACAATGAGTGAATGCAGGGTTGGGTCTTGCCACGATAACCCTTTTATACCCATTTAAAGTCTATTTTCCATTAGAATTATTTTAATTTTTAAAGAACTGAACTCATCGAGCTTTTCTGAATCGATTCATACCGAAACCGTTCCTATTTGATTCGTTTTTGTCGAAAAAAGACAATTGGGGATTGAATTTCCTGAGAATTTATTTTTTTTTAATTTATAACAATATATACCGTAAATCCTGTAATAGACTTGCATGCAAGACTATTGTTCAAACCCTACTCTTTAGAGCAAGACCTACTCTTTAGAGCAAGAGGGGCAAGACAAATAGAGGGTGCAAGACTATTTTTCGAACCATTTTTTAGGTTGAAGGAACTTTGTTGAACTGGTGTTATTTTGCATCAATTTTCCCGAAACTTGAAGTAAAATGTGTGGTTTTTCCTCTTTTTTTGAGAAATTCATCACTTTTTGATAACAATAACTATAAAAACTGGGAGAAATGTCTTCGAATTATGAGTTTACCCTCCAAAAAGTGAAGTAGGCCAAGTATGGCCGGGTGCAAGACTATTACAGGGGCAAGACAATTAGAGGGTGCAAGATTATTTTTCAAACTACTTTTTCTACCACAAGACTATGAGAGGGGCAAGACAAATAAAGGGGCAAGTCTATTACAGGATTTACGGTATGCTTCTTTTAGGTATATGCTTTTGGTGTCAATCGGTTAAGAAAATTTTGGCAAATTTATTTCGAAAAAAAACTTTTTTCAGGAGCTAACAATAGTATAAATTTTGAGAAATAGTGAATTCTCTGGAAATTCAGACTCTAATTGTCTTTTTTTGACAAAAACTAATCAAATAAGAACGGTTTTGGTAACAATCGATTCAGAAGAGCTCAAAGAATTCAGTTCTTCAAAAATTGGAATGATTCTGATGGAAAATAGACCTTAATTGGTTATAAAAGGGTTATCGTGGCGAGACCCAACCCTGCATTCACTCATTGTTCTTTCTCTCCCTCGTTCCTGTTCTCGGAAAAGAGATAGAACCTTGGAATAAGAGAAACAGATAGAAAAGACAAAGGAGAGATGGAAGCGTCTGACTATCTCGTTTCTCTCATGTTAGAGAGCAGTTCAAATTTACGGAGTGCTTTTTTGCTGATTAATGATGTTATTGTCTTAGGCAACATTTTCAAAGCATTTTTCATAGATAAAATTGTTTTTTTTCAATCTTGAACAATTTGTAATACATCATTTTCTCCTTCTTTGAACGTTAAATCTGCTTTTTTACAGATTTTAGATCAATTCACCCGCAGTTTATTGTCAGCAATGCCTTCACACAGCAAAAATCAGTGCAGTATTGTTCAAATAATTGGTTAGTTTCATTAATTATATATATTTATGAGTGTTCCAAACATATAATGTTTTCAGAAAAGAAAAACTATCAAAGAAGACACTTCTCATGAATACCGTATTTATTCTAATTGCCCGGCATGCCGGTCTATTTTTCAAGACCCTCGTTTGAGTGCCGGAATAATTATATAAAAAATATCCTGTTTTCCTGAACTTTTGTGTGCGACCATGCCGGCTTATTTTTCGAGTGCCGGTCAATTAGAGGCTGCCGGTTTATTTTTCAATTCATCAGTTTGTATGCCGGTTTATTAGAGGCTGCCGGTCATTTAGAGGTGCCGGTCTAATAGAATAAATACGGTAGTTCACAATTCTGAAGAAAACATGATTTCCGGCGCTGAAAATAATTCACAGATATGAACAATTCACAAAGTGGAAACGAAAACGCTGAACACATCTCGCTTCTCAAAAGGCGGAAAATCCACAACGATATTATTCCAAACGGAGCATGCACCAACCTCTTGTTATTCTCCTGGCTCTTGTCGTCATTGTTGTGTTCAGTCTCGATGAGAATCAGCAATAAACACACCGTGGAGCCTCAGAAACTCCCCGGAACAGTGAGTTTTGTCTTAAATGATACCGATCACCAGTCCCATTTTCAGAGATGTCTGACTTCAGCTGCCGGCAACACCAGGAGAATTATTTCTGCCAATATTTGGCAGCAATGTGAAATGACGTAACTGCAAAATTCAACGTCAACTGTACTAATAATACCGATTATCGGCGCCCAACCTTGAACAATGTGTGATGTGAGTTATCAGTTATCCTTTTTTGAGAACCTAAAATTTTTTCAGATATCTGTTCACCGGATAACTGTCACGCTCATCAAACACATAAAAGATTCCTCCGACAACTAATCTTCCAATCTTCAATTCACAAACGATTATTTCTTGAGAAAAAAAATCTGTGAACTGACTGAAGTGTGTGCTTTCTGATGTAACTCAACGCAGATTCACGAGAAGGATTACGCAAAATTAAAAAAATAAATCCGTGTGATAGTTTTGATAAACATTGCTATTTTCGAAAAAAAAGCGTCATGGCTAAAAATCCGAAAGTTTTTGACCAGTATTATGTATGTTCGCGGAGAGCCCACTACTCCAAGTGGTAAAATGCCATTAAGACGAACACTTGGATTAAGATTTCGATGGGAGAAGACACGTTTTTATTCCTTCCAGCTGGCATCACAAACAAAGGAGGCGTCCGAGGAAAAGAATAAGATTTATTGTACATATTGGGAAGAGAAGAAAGAAGTGTTTTGCTTGTTTTGAAAAAAAAACATGGATTAGATTATTAATATGAACGCGAAGATTTTTTCGATTGTAAAACATCAAATGAAAAAAAAAAGAATTCTTCGAGTAATCAATCTATCGACCTATTTTCTTAAGATCTTCCTCGTGCCAAACGTATAAACTGATTTCGTTGGTCCCCAATCCTACAGTTGCTAACCGCCCATCTGTTTCCCGTTTGATTTCAAGCACATCGGGGACGATACCAAAAGCGAAGCGATTTCGTAGTTCTTCTTCTCTAAAAACAATACTGGATCAGGAAATTAATTAATTGTAAACTTACGTAAATGTAGATTGAGTAGTGGGTATTCCGGTCAAAACTAAATCTGGATTTAAATTTCTATCGGGTATTGGAAAAGGAGAACCACAAGTAAGCGTTCGCATTTTCTCATTCATCCCTGATATCCATTCTTTGAGGAGTCGATTGATGAATGATTCGTTGTAACTCCCGGAAAATACCATGTCTTCAGTGTTTGTATCAATCGAAATTTTTTCGGTGTCGATCCAATTGGCTTCGTTAAGTATGATACGCCGACTTTTAATTAACCTTTCATACTTGAAATCAGGAGCACTTAATTGCAAAAGGAGATATGAGCATTTGATTTCATTCAAAAGGAAGAGAAGGTTGTCATGGGTTACAGGTGTCCCCCCATCAGTCAAAACAGCAAGTGTGCCCAAGTCTTTGGTATATTTCCACAGAAACACGTTTTTCAAATCGACAATCCCGATGAGAAAAACGCCATATTCTTGAACTTTCAACATGACTTTACATTTTTCGAATTCTCGGTGCAAAATATTGGCATATGATTCGTTTTCTCCTACTGGAAATATTATTCGCATGGGTTCTTTCACCAGCTCTCTGTTTGTTGAATTTGCCACGAAATGGAACTTCGAATCGAATTTTGAAAATTCAATTGCAAAATCATTCCAACTTCCCCTAAAAGTTACATCGTCCACCGAAAACTTTAAGGATTCACAGAGCTTTTTGAATTTTTTCGAATGGAATGATAGGTGGAATCTGAAAACTCATTATTATTAAGGTTTAATCTTAAAATTTACATTCTATCGAGATCCATTTGCTCAAGTACAATCAAGAGTGCAACATAAGGAAGTCGAAGAAGGGTGAATGTGTCCATGAGTCCTGAAAATAAAAGAAATATTTAGTTTTTTGACAATTAATTGATCGTGGAGAAAGGGATGCTGTGTACCTCACAACAGTAAACGACAGATGGGTTCTTACGCGGACAGATAACAATGAAATTAAAAAAATTGCGGCACAGAATACTCCCCGCGAATTTAAAATGTTCTCTAACACGAGAGAAATGAGGGAGTCAAATGCTTGCATCTCTCGCTTGTCTTTTCTAGCTGCATCTCTCATAGAAGGTTCTATTTCTTATCTAAGAGTAAGAAAAAAGGGAAGAGAGCAGGAAAAAGGGAAGAAAGACATATAATCGAATGCAGGGCTCGGTTTGCCACGGAACACTTAATGCAAAATAAAGATTTTTGCTTTCTAGCTCATCACATTTTTAGAGAACCGATGTAGCCAATTTTTTCTAACCTATTGGTTCAAAAACCATTTCTAGAAAGGTACACTAGTTTCGTTCTGTGTTGTTGAAGTAGACTGAGAGAAGACAATAATTAGACTAGAATAAACTCTTTGCCCCTATATTTGCCTCAATGACACTGTCGACTGAATTGTAGCCCTGACTGTAAATTTTATTGCTATCTGTCTGCATACCCACCTGTCGTTTACTGTTGTGAGGTACACATCATCTCTTTCTCTACGATCAATTAACTGTGAAACAACTCAATATTTCTATTATTTTCAGGACTCATGGACACATTCAACTTTCTTCGACTTCCTTATGTTGCACTCTTGATTGTACTTGAGCAGATGGATCTCGATAGAATGTAAATTTTAAGATTGAACCTTAATGATAATAAGTTTTCAGATTTCACCTATCATTCCATTCGAAAAAATTCAAAAAACTCTGTGAATCCTTAAAGTTTTCGGTGGACAATGTAACTTTTAGGGGACTCAGGATGATTTTGAAATTAAGTTTTCAAAATTTGATTCTAAGTTCTATTTTGCGGCCACTTCAACAAACAGAGAGATGATCAAAGAACCCATGCGAATAACATTTCCAGTAGGAGAAAACGAGTCATATGTCGATGTTTTGCACCGAGAGTTCGAAAAATGTAAAGTCATGTTGAAAGTTCAAGAATATGGCGTTTTTCTCATCGGGATTGTCGATTTGAAAAACGTGTTTCTGTGGAAATATACCAAAGAGTTGGGCACACTTGCTGTTTTGACTGATGGGGGGACACCTGTAACCCATGACAACCTTCTCTTCCTTTTGAATGAAATCAAATGCTCATATCTCCTTTTGCAATTAAGTGCTCCTGATTTCAAGTATGAAAGGTTAATTAAAAGTCGGCGTATCATACTTAACGAAGCCAATTGGATCAACACCGAAAAAATTTCGATTGATACAAACACTGAGGACATGGTATTTTCCGGGAGTTACAACGAATCATTCATCAATCGACTCCTCAAAGAATGGATATCAGGGATGAATGAGAAAATGCGAACGCTTACTTGTGGTTCTCCTTTTCCAATACCTGATAGAATGTTAAACCCAGACTTAGTTTTGACTGGAATACCCACAACTCAATCTACATTCACGTAAGTTTACATTTCTCCAAAAATTAATGAATTTCCTGACCGAGGATTGTTTTCAGAGAAGAGGAACTACGGAATTGCTTCGCTTTCGGTATCGTCTCCAATGTGCTTGAAATCAAACGGGAAACAGATGGGCGGTTAGCAACTGTGGGATTGGGGACCAGCGAAATCAAGTTATATGTTTGGCTCGAGGGAGATCTTAAGAAAGTAGGACGATATATTGATCACTCAAAAAGTGTTCAATAGTTCAACGTCACGCATCAACATTTTGTTCTTTATTTCTTCGGGAACCATAATCAAAAGTGAGTTTTTATTTGAAGTTTCATGATTATTGTAACCATCGAGCCAACTATAGTTTCCAGTTTTTTATGAATTAATCATTTGAAAGAGTCATCTCATTACAACAAAACGATGCAATATTAAATAAATCCGAATTCCTACGGCAATCCCTTTTCTTTTGATCTATACTAATCACTTTTTTCTTTCAGATAGCTCTTTGAGCCTCCAATCTCCGCGGGTTGTCTCAAGTCTCGCCGCCAGTTTTATTTCTCTCGGCTCCGGACGAGCACAGTTGCAGGAACAGAAATTTCAAGCCGATCATAGCGAAAACATTTCTTTTTTCCATTCAACTTTACCTTTTTTTCTTCATTTTCCTATTTATTCAAACTTGTGAACATCTTAAGACTCTCAAATAAATAATTATTATATCCAAAAGTATTTTCATCTTTCTTTCTTCACAATCGACATTCATCACCATTCAGCATAGTATAGCTTTTGAATCTTCTCGGCTCACAAAGTATCATCAATCGCCGAGAAACATTGAAAGTAAGCGTGAAACCGGGTAAAACAGATGCTATTTGGGATAGTTGCTGTTTTCTTTCAGGACCCTTCTCTGTTTTACAGATTGAATGGAAGCTGCCGGTCATTTGGAACGATTGGACACTTCCCGTTCATATTTCAAATCATCTCTTTGCACATCGGATATTGAGATTGGAATAATTACCGCAATTAAGAATAAAAAAAGAAAATTTGAAGGAAATGAAAACGGAAAGAAAATTATCATGTTGTCAGTGATATCAGAAAACACCAAAAAGGAAGCTGCATAATTTTCTGCGAAAGACGATAGACAAATCAATCGAAACATCCGGTACAACTAACAAGAGGAAGGAAAACCAGATGATGATTAAAAATCATGAACAACGGAAATTAGACATGGGATAGGTTTCGTTCATAGAATCTTGTTTTTACCAGCAGACATGGTAATTTACCAGAATAGCCCCCCACCACAGTATCGCCCCCCACGTACCTGCACAGCCCCCCACTCAGTGCTTTTTGGCCTGAAAAATAAGGTGGGGGGCTATTCCGGCTGGGGGGCTTATCTGGTACAAGACGTATCAGAACAGCCCCCCACTAGTACTAGTGGGGGGCTGTTCCTGCGCATTAGGTAATTTATAAGATAAGCCCCCCCATCAAATACCTTTTCGACCCCCCACCGGCAAAGCCGCCAGAGCCCCCCACTTGGTCTTATTTATGTATCCGATTTGGTCGCATTATTCTGATATCAGATGAGCCCCCCACAGTATCAAATGAGCCCCCCATTGTATCAGATGAACCCCCCACCTGTATCAGATGGGCCCCCCACCTGTATCATGAGCGCCACCCACAGAAAAAGTGACTTCCGGGGCACCATTTTTAAAGGTGTCTCCTTGTCTGGGGCATTAAGCTTAGAAGTCAGCTAAGCTTAGCTTCTACCCATTAGCTGCCAAAACTAAGCACGAATTACCAGTATCATAAGAGCCCCCCGCTGTATCAGATGAGTCCCCCACCTGTATCAGATGAGTCCCCCACCTGTATCATAACAGCCCCCCACTTGTATCATGAGCGCCCCCCCCCCACAAAAAAATGACTTCCGGGGCACCATTTTTAAAGGTGCCTCCTTGTCTGGGGCATTAAGCTAGGCGTTCATCTAGGTTCAGCTTATACACATTAACTGCCAACAATAAGCACGAGTTGCCTGTATCATGAAAGCCCCCCACTGTATCAGATGAACCCCCCACCTGAAAAGATGGGGAGAGGGTAAGGTGGGGGGCTCTTCCGACTTTTCCAGTGGGGGGCACTAATGGTATTTCATGGGGGGCTTATCTGGTATTATACCGCAGACATTTCATAAAGTTCTCATAAAGAGCTGTGCTGACATGAATTTGCCAGATGATAATTTTCTTTCCGCTTTTATTTTCTTCAGATTTTTTTTAAATCTTAAATTGCGATCTTTTTACCAATTGACCGGCACGCCTCATTGACCGAAGTGCAATACAGTGCCCGTCATTAACTTAGGACACCCCTATATTTTTGCAGTCTGACTCGAACCGAAAAAGTTATTAAAAATCTGTGAATGCAGTTTGATTCAGAATCAAAAGTAACCTATAAAGCCAAACTTTCATCCCGATTGGACATTCCTACCGCCAGTGACACCGCGAAATCGAAAAAACAGCCGCGTCATTAACTTAGGACACCCCCCAGGATTTTTGACTTTTTTTCTAAAAAATGTCGGATTTTCATTGTGCTTTCTACGAGAACCATTGTTTAATGATTTTTTCTTGCAAAAACTAAGTTTTTTACTCAATTATCTAACTACTTTTCATCACATTTTTTTGTTCACACCCCGAAATTCATCATTTTTCAGTAAACTCAAAAAATCACCATAATATTCGAAAAATCTACTGAAACTTCTGAAGAATTTGAATGATTATTGAAGATTTTGATCTAATCTGCAAGAATTCAATGTAATTTCAAGCTGTCGGTTGATAATGTTTGAAAATTTTGCAAGTATTTCAATCTATTATTCTGACTGGCTTGATTCTTTCAAATTTTTGAGGTTTTTTGTAAAGAATCAGTACTGTAGATGTTGGGAAACTGTTGGAAGTTAATGACGCGCACTGTATAATACAAACCGAAAGTGTCCAATTGATCAGCCCCAAAAAATAGGGCAGTGTTTTCCGATAACAAAGAAACTATCTTTTTTACTTGCTTTTTGTAGTTATTCAGAACCAATATTTGAGTAATTGACATTAGGGTGAAACAGCGTTCAAAATAAAATTCCAGTGAAACAAAGCTAATGTATTTCAAAGGGTGGCGGTTCTTGATTTGTATTGCTTATTCCACAATAGTTGGAGCTCAGTGGGGACTATCAATGTATTACTTCAATATGATGGATGACTACACTGATCATTATATGAGGTAAAACGTTGTAAGAACACATGAAAAACAAAAAATTCAGGAACGAAATGCAGAAGAGGTATGGATTGAATATTAGCGCAATTGCGAGACTTTCCTTGGTTTCTTATAATGAAGATGGTTCGATTCGTTGGAGGAATAACTCTTGTACTATTGATATGACAATCTTCATGATAGTCCAGTACTCGATTGTCATTTATTGTGCGGTGATTATGTATCAAAAAATGGAAGAAAAATTGAAAATGCTATCAATCTCATTGAGAAAGCTCCATAAACAGTTCTACAAAACACTAATTCTTCAAATTTTTACTCCTACCATCTGCCTATTTGCTCCTGTTGTCTTTATCATTTATCTGCCTCTATTCAATCTCCAAATCAGTATTCCAACAGGAATGTTTTTGTGTGCATTTACTCTTTACCCTGCAATGGATGCAATCATTGTTATGTATGTAGTCTCGGACTATAAGAAAGCAGCTAAAAGTGATCAAAAACGATTATTAAACATTGTAAATAATTTTTTAGAGTTGCTGAGAAAGTTTCTAGATGGACTATATTCTTTTTTTAATCTTAGAGATTTTCGATTGGATGACTCACAGACTACGTCTAGAAAACGATAAATCGCAGGACTCTATCATGATTTGTTTAGGGGTAACTTGAAAAGTGTGAACAGATGTGCTATCCAAACTTTTTTTTGGAATATTGTGAACGAAATCCAAAGTGGACACGAAAATTTCGACTTGAATTATTATTTGCACCAGGTAATAGCTATAGGAAGTTTCTCTTTGAAAATTTGAATTTAGTGACAAGTGTTATCGAATAATCTTTGTATACTCTTTCCATTATTTGTTTCATTGTTAGAAACAGGATATTTGTTTTAGTAGAACAAAATCTATTTTTGGAAGGCCATAAGTACTATTCTATGATGAGATGCGTTCATGCTATTTCCCTTGTATTATGTACCGGATGTTATCGATAGCCTGTCCTCAAAAAGTGTATGCTTACTGGATATGATGCTGCCCTTCTTTTTTGCTTATATAGGTAATAAGTTCATAGTTTTTTATCAGTTATTTCCAGTTTTTCTAGATTATTTTTAGATTCTCCTTTTTATCAACTTATTGACCCACATCAAACTTGCTTCTTGAGCTGTACCGCTACAGTATGGGTACTCAAATAAATTAAATTCTGTCCAATCTTATTGATACCTGGTGTTGATAACCAGAAACAAATTACTACTGACCATTTAGGAAACTGTATGCTCTTTCTAACGGAAGCATCTTCTCTTTTCACTTTTACTGAGAGCTTTTTTGCAAATTTTATTTGCAAACACAATAATAATGAAATAAAAAACAATGAAAGTACGTTTACAGATGATGTTGCAATGGAAATAAGAATAAAATACAGGATAAAACATAATATTAATCGAAAAGTTAGTCTGCATAGAGAAGTTGGCCTTTGTTCGATTCATTGACCATTCTTGAGAGATGCTTGATGATGTGGACGTTTATAACAGCATGTCCTCCAGTAATCCTTGTCAAGTAATCACGAATGCGGTTGAGATAGCATTCCTTGTGAATGCTTTTCGTTTTTTCAACAATAGCAGTTTCGAGCCTTCTGAGAAACAGCCGAGTGTTAACTTGTACTCCTTCGTTTCCATAGTAGTCGTAATAGGGTTGGCTTGTACTGATGATTCGACTGAGATGGTAATTGAACAGCTCTGGCAGATCTGCTGTGAGCATTTGAGGATGATTCTTTTTGAGAGCAGTCTTCTCTAGAACAGAACGAATCTCCAAGAACAAGCCTCTGAGTCCGGCTACTCCATCGTCCGTAAACTGTTTCGCGACTTGTTGAAGTGCTCCCCAGAGCTGTACGCAGTTGTAGAAACTAAAACAATTAAATCAATGGAAATTGAAGGAAATTATCTAGAACTCTGCCAGAAATGTATCAAACACTTACTCGAGATTTCGTTCGTGATTGGAGCTTGCGTTGCACAAAATAGTATTTTCGAATCTTTCGATTGCTCGGACTTCCAATACATCGGGTCCGGTCTCTGCTGGTACCTCCCTGCGTTTTTTGCAGTCCGCAACATTTTCACGTTTCACAGTAGTTGTTGTCTGATTTCGAGAAGACGATGGTTCGGATCTTGTGTCATAAAAGTAAGTACTGTCGAATCGTTCGATTACTTGGATTTCAGGCTCATAGAATCCGGTCTCTGCTGGTACCTCCCTACGTTTTTTGCATTCCGCAACAGTTTCACGTTTCACAGTAGTTGTTGTCTGATTTCGAGAAGACGATGGTTCTTGAACGTCTTTTGTGTCAGTCTGGGTTAGTAAGGCCTGGACTTTCTTCTCTGAAGATACATTTAGCAAGTCCTGGACTTTCTTCTCTTGAGGGGCTGCTTTTGGTGTGGATGTTATCAATTCAGCTGCCCTAGACGATGGTTCTTGAACGTCTTTTGTTTCAGTCTGGGTTGATGAAGAGACATTTACTGAGGTCTGGCTTTTATTCTTTTGAGTGACTGCTTTTGTTGTGGATGCCTTCGATGTAGATGGCTTCGATGCTGATGCCTTTGAAGTAGATTGCCTTGATGAAGATGCTCTTGATGTAGATGTTCCTGATGTAGATGCCCTCGATGTAGCTGCCTTTGGAGTAGCGGTCGTTTTTGGAGTGTTATCAGCTGCCTGCGAATTCCTTTTCTTTTGAACCGATTTCGGTTTAGCAATCGCAGGGGTTTTCGGTTGGACTTTTGGAATTGGAGTTTTGAGGGCAGCGATTCGAGTGGAACGACGGAGAGACATTTCTGAAAAATAACGAATAGTATTCGGGAAAACTGAAAAGCCACAGGCATTAAATAAATCGAAAGGCTACTTCAATTAATTTTTGAAAACAAGGATTGAAGAGAACATAAAACTTGCGCCCACCAACAAACAGTCAATCGAAAACGGATGAAATGTATAATTATGAAAAAGAAGAAAGGAAAGGCCCTGAAACGCCAATCTTACTCATTCGAAGTGAACGTTGCAGACGACTATAAGAAAACAAGAGAGTGCAAAGAGTGAATGGTCGCGCAACAAAAAAACAACACAAGACACGATTGGCGGGAAGGGGGGACCTTGAGGTACACACACGCAGTGCGGTAGAGCGTTCTTGCAGTGCACCCTTGCAAATGTCAACACAAGTTATTCACGGAATTAGAAAGGGAAATAGAGAAAGATGAACTCCGTTTTGGGGGAAAAACACACGTAGGTGCTCGATAAAAAACAGCGAATACTTTTCTCGAAAATTGGAATGCTTGGCAATAATAAATGCAAATATGGATACTATATAATACAAGAGAACTTTTTTCTGTCAGACAACAAATATCTACCGTAAATACCCTAATAGACTTGCATGCAATGCAATACTATTGTTTGTAGAGCCTTTCTGAGGGCAATACTATTAGGGGTGCAAGTCAATCAGGGGTACAATACTATTGTTCGAAGCTCAAAATATGAAAGATTTTCAGAGGAAAAGGGCCGGTTTTGAATGAAAAAGGCAATAATTCTGGTAAAAAATGCAAGTTTTTCAATTTAAAAAAAGTAATATTTTCAGCAGGGCAAGACAATTAGGGGGTGCAATACTATTGTTCAAACTCATATTTCGGGGCAATACTATTAGGTTGGAAGGAAAGTAACTGTCCATTTTTTCAAAAGTGAATAACCAAAGAACGAGAATGTTTAGAGATTAGCACTATGCACTATCATGGTGTATGACATATTGTTAATGTTTATGTAGCTTGCAGCCATCATTCCTCCAATAGCCCGCTGGGTGAGAATCAAATAAAATCGACAATGCATTTTTGAACACACTAACTTTGATAGAGCCTATCATTCTTAGCAGACATTGGATATTTCCAAATAAATGATAATCCGGTAGAGTCAAACATGAGAAATCACGGTAGAAAAGAACAAAAGATCTGTCAAAGCGGCACAGTTCTGGCTTCACTTTTTGTACCACGTGGCATAATACAGACTTCGGTGCTTTGACTCTTTAGGCCCAATTTTTTGTTGAAGTTGTAGGATGTTTTTCATTCTGTTCGGCATTAATAAGAACACCAATTAGAAATATTTGCCCATAAAAAATCCCGAAAATTTCTTCAACAAACCCTTTTCTAATATCAAATATTGTTTCGGTACGTAATATGCCGGTTTCTATGCGCCAATCCAATAAACAATCATGTTCTGAGTAAAATACAGTGCCTACTTTCTATTTCTAACCAATTTATTTTATAGTCAGATCGTTTGAATCTTTGTAATTCAGTGGTGAAAATAAGTAATTTTTTGTGGATCACAGCGATCGCTAAATTTCTCTCTCCAAACTGTGTTAGGAGCATTAGGAATTGATGAAAAGGCAGATAAAAGTAATTTGCCAAAACTTCATGTACTTTGTAAAAGCTTAATTTTGTCCATTTCGCCAATTTACTTTCCAAAATGAGTGTTTTATGATAAATTATAATTTTCGAACAAGCAACTGCGACATTGAAACTCAATCATATTTTGGTAAAAGAAGGTCCTATAATACACAAAACACTGTCAGTGCTTGAAAATATGCCTTGCAGAGTTATGAAAAAATAAGAACAACATCACATACGCGAAGTGTTTTTTGTCAAGAATGATTTCCGTGTGAACAGTTGATAGAATTGGATGATAAAGTGTTTTTCATAGAGGGTCGGTGTCGGTTATTAACCACCTAACACAGCATGTTCAGCTTCTGGATTAGAATCAAACAACAAGTAAATGAAAAAATGGACAGTTACTTTCTTTCCAACCTAATATTAGGGGTGCAAGTCTATTAGGGTATTTACGGTAATTTGGAAATCATTGGTAAAAAATATAAATATAGTCAACTTTTGAAAAAAAACCTTTTTATCATTTTGTTGCCGGGCTACAAATACAACGATGGAAAACCAAAAAAAATTTGGAAAAAGTAACAAAAATAATATTTACTCGCAAACGGACAATTTGTATTTTTTATGATGAAATTCCACCTAGAGCAATTTCATTTGACGAAATCGGCAAATTCTTTAGTCTGGAATCGTTCGATTTGAAGAATGAGCCCGATAAAACAAAGAGAGTTATTAGCATTTCTGAAATGATTCAATTTGGTTATGACGGGCCGTTGGCAATCACTCTTAGCTGCTTTTCTATAATCTGATACCACATGCAAAGCAATAATTGCATCCATTGCAGGGTATAAAGTAAAGGCACACAAAAACATCCCTGTGTGAATGCTGACTTCCAGATTAAACAAAGGAAGATAGATAATGAGAATGACAGGAGAAAAGAGACAAATAGTAGGGGTGAGTATTTGAAGAACTAGAGTCTTGTAAAACTGCTTATGGAGCTTTCTCAATGAATCCGACAGCATATTCAATTTCTCTCCCATTTTTCGATGCATTACCACAGCGCAATAAATGATAATTGTATAGGGGATACTCAAAAAGACAGTCATATCAAAAAAGCAAAAGTTGTTTTTCCAACGAAATAAACCGTTTTCATCATAAGCAACTGAAGCAAGTCGTGCAATCTCACTGATGTTCAATCCATATCTGTTTTCCATTTCATCACTCAATTCAAATTTTTTGCTGTATATTGTGAAAACTATTCACCTCATATAATGATCAGTGTAGTCGTTTGCCATATCAAAGTAATACATTGACAGTCCCCATTGGGCTCCAAAAATTGTAAAGTATCCAATACAAATCAAAAAACGCCATCCTTTGAAATACAGTAACTTGGTCTCGCTGGAAGAATTATTTAGGTTTGATCTCATTTGTGAAATCAATTACTCGAATATAGCCCAATATCGATATACAAACTGAATAGATAATATGCAAATCGTGATTGCATATAACGAGGTGTAAAAGGAAAGTGCTATTACAACAGAATCCGTACTGAAACCGAACGGATGACGGGTACTGAAGAAAACATAGCCGGCATTGTAGGAATGAACTTGCTGTAGAGAATCAATCCGTCTTCCACAATATAACCACTTACCGGATACAGTAGTATCTCAACAGTGGCGAAAAATATGCCAATAGTCGGGAACAAAATCAGAAGGTACTTATAACTTCCAAAGTTTCTTTTAACGCCGAAAACTGTCAAAAATATGAAGATGCCGCAGAAAACAGTCGTGGAACAGAAACCGATTTGAGCTATGTTTTGGGCAATTTGAACGTAATTATTGAAATTTTTCGTTTGGTTAAGAAGCTCAGATTTCATTCTTCTAAAATTTCCACATTTGGTAACATTATATATCAAAAACTTTAATAAGAAACGTATACAAAACTAATGTCTCTCGCTGAAGCAAGATTATTAGAATGTACACTTTAGACGACTGAAATAGTGTAAATTTGTGTCAGTGACGTCTAACCGAGGAACATTAAAATTGAACAATTCGGAACTGTTCTTTTCAAAACAAAATTATCACAGGAGCGGTACAGCTTGAATAGCAAGTTTTTTATACTAGTGTCTCGATAATTGATAAAGAGGGATCTCTGAAAAATAGTACATCTAGCAAAACTAAATATAGTAGAGAAAAAGTTATCATATGATTATTTATATTAGCCAATAACAAAAAGGGCAGCGCCGAATACAGTAAGTATAAACGTTTTTGAGGGCAGGCCATCAATAATATCCGGTTCATAATACGAAGAAAATAGCATGGGCATATCTCATAATAGAAGAGTACGTATGGCCTTCCCAAAATAAATGCTGTTCTACTAGTACGAAAACCCTATTCTGAATGATGTAACACACACTGGAAAAACAAAACAAAGATGACTCCATAAAACTTGATTTTAAATTAAAATTTTCAAAAAATTCAAAACAGTTAAAAGGTCGATAAATAGTTGATTTCGTGAAAAATACCACCAAATGCTTGCAAAAATCATTTTGGACAGCATCTCCGAAAAAAAGGTAGGTTTAGTCAGCATGTATATAGGTCAGGTTACATCATCAAAAAGATCACCATCCTTTGCTCTATCCATGGTCCCAGCAACACCTCTCTAACATTATTCTTAACCAAAAGATCCAGCCGACCGAAAAAGTAGGTCAACCTATTTTACAGTGAATTCAACTTGATTTACACTCTCTATGGTTTGAATACCATCTCATTATCTTTGTTCCTGACGAAAATAGCCAGCCGACACAGATCTGGGTCACCTGACAAAATTAAAATGATCATCGTTTCCTACTGAGTCTGTGTACTTAAAGACATTTCCCTAGCTTCATCCCCAAGCGATTTTGCTCCGTGACCCACTTTCGAGAATTTCGTGACCTGATTCCGAATTCTCGTTCGATGAGAACCTCAACCTCTTAGTTTGGAGTCCAAATACCCTAAACTAAGAATCTAGGTCACCAGGATGTCAGGTGACATATTTATTCGAACTCTCTGACTCGAGTTTAGTCCATCCCCCAACTTTGGGACCAGTCTGGGCATATCTAATTATTTAGGTCACCAGGCATATTTCAGAACATTATCAATTGACTCGTCGAGGCCTTATATGTCGACTCAAGAAGTTTCAAGTCTCTAGGACACCTGAAAGCAAAGTTATGAAAAAGTGAATAAAACCCGTGAAGCTCTAGAGGTCAAAATCAAGTCGATCTGAAGGGAACCCCTCGAAAAATTCATTCCTTTCTTTTTTTCCTCCCGGATCGCCGCCTCTCCTCTTCATGAATTTTCTGGTAAGTTAGAGGAAAAATGGTCTAGCACCGGTCAAAAATAGTGGGAATTTTGGGTAGTTTTAGGGATAGAAAAAAGGGGGTTCCGCGGGAAAATCAAAAGAAATAGGAATAGGAATCGGTAGAGACTAGTAAGAGGTAGCTCTGGGTGGAGTAAAAATCTAGAAAATGTTGCTGACTGATCGCTGGAAGGTCGGGTGCCAAAGGATAGTTGTGAGAAAATCAAAAAAGGGATTTTTTCAACTCAGAAAATAAGATGTTTTGGAAAGGAATTCTTTAGAAATAAGTTTTGAGATCAGTTGGGAATGTAGCAGAGCACCATAGAGTCACCTTCAGCAATCAAAAAAACGCACAGGTGTCGGCTAGGAGCCGTCAGAAAATCGCGAAAAATTATAATTTTTTTCCTTTTTTTCAAAATAATTTGCTGTTTTTCAGGGAGATGTATGAAGCTCTACACGAAAGAAATACCGACACCCATTCCTACTTACAAGAGATGGAGAGGAGCTGTGAGAAGTTCTACACGAAAGAAATACCGACACCCATTCCCACTTACAAGAGATGGAGAGGAACTTTATGAACTTCTACACGAAAGAAATCCCGACACCCATTCCCACTTACAAGAGATGGAGAGGAACTTTATGAACTTCTACACGAAAGAAATCCCGACACCCATTCCTACTTACGAGAGATGGAGAGGAACTTTATGAACTTCTACACGAAAGAAATCCCGACACCTATTCCCACTTACAAGAGATGGAGAGGAACTTTATGAACTTCTACACGAAAGAAATCCCGACACCCATTCCCACTTACAAGAGATGGAGAGGAGCTGTGAGAAGTTCTACACGAAAGAAATACCGACACCCATTCCCACTTACAAGAGATGGAGAGGAACTTTATGAACTTCTACACGAAAGAAATCCCGACACCCATTCCTACTTACGAGAGATGGAGAGGAACTTTATGAACTTCTGCACGAAAGAAATCCCGACACTCATTCCCACTTACAAGAGATCGAGAGGAACTTTATGAACTTCTACACGAAAGAAATCCCGACACCCATTCCTACTTACGAGAGATGGAGAGGAACTTTATGAACTTCTGCACGAAAGAAATCCCGACACTCATTCCCACTTACAAGAGATCGAGAGGAACTTTATGAACTTCTACACGAAAGAAATCCCGACACCCATTCCTACTTACGAGAGATGGAGAGGAACTTTATGAACTTCTACACGAAAGAAATCCCGACACCCATTCCCACTTACAAGAGATGGAGAGGAACTTTATGAACTTCTACACGAAAGAAATCCCGACACCTATTCCCACTTACAAGAGATGGAGAGGAACTTTATGAACTTCTACACGAAAGAAATCCCGACACCCATTCCCACTTACAAGAGATGGAGAGGAACTTTATGAACTTCTACACGAAAGAAATCCCGACACCCATTCCTACTTACGAGAGATGGAGAGGAACTTTATGAACTTCTACACGAAAGAAATCCCGACACTCATTCCCACTTACAAGAGATGGAGAGGAACTTTATGAACTTCTACACGAAAGAAATCCCGACACCCATTCCCACTTACAAGAGATGGAGAGGAACTTTATGAACTTCTACACGAAAGAAATCCCGACACTCATTCCCACTTACAAGAGATCGAGAGGAACTTTATGAACTTCTACACGAAAGAAATCCCGACACCCATTCCCACTTACAAGAGATGGAGAGGAACTTTATGAACTTCTACACGAAAGAAATCCCGACACTCATTCCCACTTACAAGAGATGGAGAGGAACTTTATGAACTTCTACACGAAAGAAATCCCGACACCCATTCCCACTTACAAGAGATGGAGAGGAACTTTATGAACTTCTACACGAAAGAAATCCCGACACTCATTCCCACTTACAAGAGATCGAGAGGAACTTTATGAACTTCTACACGAAAGAAATCCCGACACCCATTCCCACTTACAAGAGATGGAGAGGAACTTTATGAACTTCTACACGAAAGAAATCCCGACACTCATTCCCACTTACAAGAGATCGAGAGGAACTTTATGAACTTCTACACGAAAGAAATCCCGACACCCATTCCCACTTACAAGAGATGGAGAGGAGCTGTGAGAAGTTCTACACGAAAGAAATACCGACACCCATTCCCACTTACAAGAGATGGAGAGGAGCTGTGAGAAGTTCTACACGAAAGAAATACCGACACCCATTCCCACTTACAAGAGATGGAGAGGAACTTTATGAACTTCTACACGAAAGAAATCCCGACACCCATTCCCACTTACAAGAGATGGAGAGGAGCTGTGAGAAGTTCTACACGAAAGAAATCCCGACACTCATTCCCACTTACAAGAGATGGAGAGGAGCTGTGAGAAGTTTTACACGAAAGAAATACCGACACCCATTCCCACTTACAAGAGATGGAGAGGAACTTTATGAACTTCTACACGAAAGAAATCCCGACACCCATTCCCACTTACAAGAGATGGAGAGGAGCTGTGAGAAGTTCTACACGAAAGAAATCCCGACACCCATTCCTACTTACGAGAGATGGAGAGGAACTTTATGAACTTCTACACGAAAGAAATCCCGACACCCATTCCCACTTACAAGAGATGGAGAGGAGCTGTGAGAAGTTCTACACGAAAGAAATACCGACACACATTCCTACTTACGAGAGATGGAGAGGAACTTTATGAACTTCTACACGAAAGAAATCCCGACACCCATTCCTACTTACGAGAGATGGAGAGGAACTTTATGAACTTCTACACGAAAGAAATCCCGACACCCATTCCCACTTACAAGAGATGGAGAGGAGCTGTGAGAAGTTCTACACGAAAGAAATACCGACACCCATTCCTACTTACGAGAGATGGAGAGGAACTTTATGAACTTCTACACGAAAGAAATCCCGACACCCATTCCCACTTACAAGAGATGGAGAGGAGCTGTGAGAAGTTCTACACGAAAGAAATCCCGACACCCATTCCTACTTACGAGAGATGGAGAGGAACTTTATGAACTTCTACACGAAAGAAATCCCGACACCCATTCCCACTTACAAGAGATGGAGAGGAGCTGTGAGAAGTTCTACACGAAAGAAATACCGACACACATTCCTACTTACGAGAGATGGAGAGGAACTTTATGAACTTCTACACGAAAGAAATACCGACACCCATTTCTACTTACAAGAGATGGAGAGGAACTTTATGAACTTCTACACGAAAGAAATACCGACACACATTCCCACTTACAAGAGATGGAGAGGAGCTGTGAGAAGTTCTACACGAAAGAAATACCGACACACATTCCTACTTACGAGAGATGGAGAGGAACTTTATGAACTTCTACACGAAAGAAATACCGACACCCATTCCCACTCACGAGAGTTGGAGAGGAGCTGTGAGAAGTTCTACACGAAAGAAATACCGACACACATTCCTACTTACGAGAGATGGAGAGGAACTTTATGAACTTCTACACGAAAGAAATACCGACACCCATTCCCACTCACGAGAGTTGGAGAGGAGCTGTGAGAAGTTCTACACGAAAGAAATACCGACACCCATTCCCACTTACAAGAGATGGAGAGGAGCTGTGAGAAGTTCTACACGAAAGAAATACCGACACCCATTTCTACTTACAAGAGATGGAAAGGAACTTTATGAACTTCTACACGAAAGAAATCCCGACACCCATTCCCACTTACAAGAGATGGAGAGGAGCTGTGAGAAGTTCTACACGAAAGAAATACCGACACCCATTCCCACTTACAAGAGATGGAGAGGAGCTGTGAGAAGTTCTACACGAAAGAAATACCGACACCCATTCCTACTTACGAGAGATGGAGAGGAACTTTATGAACTTCTACACGAAAGAAATCCCGACACCCATTCCCACTTACAAGAGATGGAGAGGAGCTGTGAGAAGTTTTACACGAAAGAAATACCGACACCCATTCCCACTTACAAGAGATGGAGAGGAGATGTAAGAAGTTTTACACGAAAGAAATCCCGACACCCATTCCCACTTACAAGAGATGGAGAGGAACTTTATGAACTTCTACACGGAAGAAATCCCGACACCCATTCCTACTTACGAGAGATGTAGAGGAACTTTATGAACTTCTACACGAAAGAAATCCCGACACCCATTCCTACTTACGAGAGATGGAGAGGAGCTGTGAGAAGTTTTACACGAAAGAAATACCGACACCCATTCCCACTTACAAGAGATGGAGAGGAACTTTATGAACTTCTACACGAAAGAAATACCGACACCCATTCCTACTTACGAGAGATGGAGAGGAACTTTATGAACTTCTACACGAAAGAAATCCCGACACCCATTCCTACTTACGAGAGATGGAGAGGAGCTGTGAGAAGTTCTACACGAAAGAAATACCGACACCCATTCCTACTTACGAGAGATGGAGAGGAACTTTATGAACTTCTACACGAAAGAAATCCCGACACCCATTCCTACTTACGAGAGATGGAGAGGAGCTGTGAGAAGTTCTACACGAAAGAAATACCGACACCCATTTCTACTTACAAGAGATGGAGAGGAACTTTATGAACTTCTACACGAAAGAAATCCCGACACCCATTCCTACTTACGAGAGATGGAGAGGAGCTGTGAGAAGTTTTACACGAAAGAAATACCGACACCCATTCCCACTTACAAGAGATGGAGAGGAACTTTATGAACTTCTACACGAAAGAAATACCGACACCCATTCCTACTTACGAGAGATGGAGAGGAACTTTATGAACTTCTACACGAAAGAAATCCCGACACCCATTCCTACTTACGAGAGATGGAGAGGAGCTGTGAGAAGTTCTACACGAAAGAAATACCGACACCCATTCCTACTTACGAGAGATGGAGAGGAACTTTATGAACTTCTACACGAAAGAAATCCCGACACCCATTCCTACTTACGAGAGATGGAGAGGAGCTGTGAGAAGTTCTACACGAAAGAAATACCGACACCCATTCCTACTTACGAGAGATGGAGAGGAACTTTATGAACTTCTACACGAAAGAAATCCCGACACCCATTCCTACTTACGAGAGATGGAGAGGAGCTGTGAGAAGTTCTACACGAAAGAAATACCGACACCCATTCCTACTTACGAGAGATGGAGAGGAACTTTATGAACTTCTACACGAAAGAAATCCCGACACCCATTCCTACTTACGAGAGATGGAGAGGAGCTGTGAGAAGTTCTACACGAAAGAAATACCGACACCCATTCCCACTTACAAGAGATGGAGAGGAACTTTATGAACTTCTACACGAAAGAAATCCCGACACCCATTCCCACTTACAAGAGATGGAGAGGAACTTTATGAACTTCTACACGAAAGAAATCCCGACACCCATTCCCACTTACAAGAGATGGAGAGGAACTTTATGAACTTCTACACGAAAGAAATCCCGACATCCATTCCTACTTACGAGAGATGGAGAGGAACTTTATGAACTTCTACACGAAAGAAATCCCGACACCCATTCCCACTTACAAGAGATGGAGAGGAGCTGTGAGAAGTTCTACACGAAAGAAATACCGACACCCATTCCCACTTACAAGAGATGGAGAGGAACTTTATGAACTTCTACACGAAAGAAATCCCGACACCCATTCCTACTTACGAGAGATGGAGAGGAACTTTATGAACTTCTACACGAAAGAAATCCCGACACCCATTCCTACTTACGAGAGATGGAGAGGAGCTGTGAGAAGTTCTACACGAAAGAAATACCGACACCCATTCCTACTTACGAGAGATGGAGAGGAACTTTATGAACTTCTACACGAAAGAAATACCGACACCCATTCCCACTTACAAGAGATGGAGAGGAACTTTATGAACTTCTACACGAAAGAAATACCGACACCCATTCCTACTTACGAGAGATGGAGAGGAACTTTATGAACTTCTACACGAAAGAAATCCCGACACCCATTCCCACTTACAAGAGATGGAGAGGAACTTTATGAACTTCTACACGAAAGAAATACCGACACCCATTCCCACTTACAAGAGATGGAGAGGAACTTTATGAACTTCTACACGAAAGAAATACCGACACCCATTCCCACTTACAAGAGATGGAGAGGAACTTTATGAACTTCTACACGAAAGAAATACCGACACCCATTCCCACTTACAAGAGATGGAGAGGAACTTTATGAACTTCTACACGAAAGAAATCCCGACACCCATTCCTACTTACGAGAGATGGAGAGGAACTTTATGAACTTCTACACGAAAGAAATCCCGACACCCATTCCTACTTACGAGAGATGGAGAGGAACTTTATGAACTTCTACACGAAAGAAATACCGACACCCATTCCCACTTACAAGAGATGGAGAGGAACTTTATGAACTTCTACACGAAAGAAATCCCGACACCCATTCCCACTTACAAGAGATGGAGAGGAGCTGTGAGAAGTTCTACACGAAAGAAATACCGACACTCATTCCTACTTACAAGAGATGGAGAGGAACTTTATGAACTTCTACACGAAAGAAATCCCGACACCCATTCCTACTTACAAGAGATGGAGAGGAACTTTATGAACTTCTACACGAAAGAAATCCCGACACCCATTCCCACTCACGAGAGATGGAGAGGAGCTGTGAGAAGTTCTACACGAAAGAAATACCGACACCCATTCCCACTTACAAGAGATGGAGAGGAACTTTATGAACTTCTACACGAAAGAAATCCCGACACTCATTCCCACTTACAAGAGATGGAGAGGAGCTGTGAGAAGTTCTACACGAAAGAAATACCGACACCCATTCCCACTTACAAGAGATGGAGAGGAACTTTATGAACTTCTACACGAAAGAAATCCCGACACCCATTCCTACTTACGAGAGATGGAGAGGAACTTTATGAACTTCTACACGAAAGAAATCCCGACACCCATTCCCACTTACAAGAGATGGAGAGGAACTTTATGAACTTCTACACGAAAGAAATCCCGACACCCATTCCTACTTACGAGAGATGGAGAGGAACTTTATGAACTTCTACACGAAAGAAATCCCGACACCCATTCCCACTTACAAGAGATGGAGAGGAGCTGTGAGAAGTTCTACACGAAAGAAATCCCGACACTCATTCCTACTTACGAGAGATGGAGAGGAACTTTATGAACTTCTACACGAAAGAAATCCCGACACCCATTCCCACTTACAAGAGATGGAGAGGAGCTGTGAGAAGTTCTACACGAAAGAAATCCCGACACCCATTCCTACTTACGAGAGATGGAGAGGAACTTTATGAACTTCTACACGAAAGAAATCCCGACACCCATTCCCACTTACAAGAGATGGAGAGGAGCTGTGAGAAGTTCTACACGAAAGAAATCCCGACACTCATTCCTACTTACGAGAGATGGAGAGGAACTTTATGAACTTCTACACGAAAGAAATCCCGACACCCATTCCCACTTACAAGAGATGGAGAGGAACTTTATGAACTTCTACACGAAAGAAATCCCGACACCCATTCCCACTTACAAGAGATGGAGAGGAACTTTATGAACTTCTACACGAAAGAAATCCCGACACCCATTCCCACTTACAAGAGATGGAGAGGAACTTTATGAACTTCTACACGAAAGAAATCCCGACACCCATTCCTACTTACGAGAGATGGAGAGGAACTTTATGAACTTCTACACGAAAGAAATCCCGACACCCATTCCCACTTACAAGAGATGGAGAGGAACTTTATGAACTTCTACACGAAAGAAATCCCGACACCCATTCCTACTTACGAGAGATGGAGAGGAACTTTATGAACTTCTACACGAAAGAAATCCCGACACCCATTCCCACTTACAAGAGATGGAGAGGAACTTTATGAACTTCTACACGAAAGAAATCCCGACACCCATTCCCACTTACAAGAGATGGAGAGGAACTTTATGAACTTCTACACGAAAGAAATCCCGACACCCATTCCTACTTACGAGAGATGGAGAGGAACTTTATGAACTTCTACACGAAAGAAATCCCGACACCCATTCCCACTTACAAGAGATGGAGAGGAACTTTATGAACTTCTACACGAAAGAAATCCCGACACCCATTCCCACTTACAAGAGATGGAGAGGAACTTTATGAACTTCTACACGAAAGAAATCCCGACACCCATTCCTACTTATGAGAGATGGAGAGGAACTTTATGAACTTCTACACGAAAGAAATCCCGACACTCATTCCTACTTACAAGAGATGGAGAGGAACTTTATGAACTTCTACACGAAAGAAATCCCGACACCCATTCCTACTTACGAGAGATGGAGAGGAGCTGTGAGAAGTTCTACACGAAAGAAATACCGACACCCATTCCCACTTACAAGAGATGGAGAGGAACTTTATGAACTTCTACACGAAAGAAATCCCGACACCCATTCCCACTTACAAGAGATGGAGAGGAACTTTATGAACTTCTACACGAAAGAAATCCCGACACCCATTCCTACTTACGAGAGATGGAGAGGAACTTTATGAACTTCTACACGAAAGAAATACCGACACCCATTCCTACTTACAAGAGATGGAGAGGAGCTGTGAGAAGTTCTACACGAAAGAAATCCCGACACTCATTCCCACTTACGAGAGATGGAGAGGAGATGTAAGAAGTTTTACACGAAAGAAATCCCGACACCCATTCCCACTTACAAGAGATGGAGAGGAACTTTATGAACTTCTACACGAAAGAAATCCCGACACCCATTCCCACTTACAAGAGATGGAGAGGAACTTTATGAACTTCTACACGAAAGAAATCCCGACACCCATTCCCACTTACAAGAGATGGAGAGGAGCTGTGAGAAGTTTTACACGAAAGAAATACCGACACCCATTCCCACTTACAAGAGATGGAGAGGAACTTTATGAACTTCTACACGAAAGAAATCCCGACACCCATTCCCACTTACAAGAGATGGAGAGGAGCTGTGAGAAGTTTTACACGAAAGAAATCCCGACACCCATTCCCACTTACAAGAGATGGAGAGGAACTTTATGAACTTCTACACGAAAGAAATCCCGACACCCATTCCCACTTACAAGAGATGGAGAGGAGCTGTGAGAAGTTTTACACGAAAGAAATACCGACACCCTTTCCCACTTACAAGAGATGGAGAGGAACTTTATGAACTTCTACACGAAAGAAATCCCGACACCCATTCCTACTTACGAGAGATGGAGAGGAACTTTATGAACTTCTACACGAAAGAAATACCGACACCCATTCCTACTTACGAGAGATGGAGAGGAGCTGTGAGAAGTTCTACACGAAAGAAATCCCGACACTCATTCCTACTTACAAGAGATGGAAAGAAACTTTATGAACTTCTACACGAAAGAAATCCCGACACCCATTCCTACTTACGAGAGATGGAGAGGAACTTTATGAACTTCTACACGAAAGAAATCCCGACACCCATTCCCACTCACGAGAGATGGAGAGGAGCTGTGAGAAGTTCTACACGAAAGAAATCCCGACACTCATTCCCACTTACGAGAGATGGAGAGGAGATGTAAGAAGTTTTACACGAAAGAAATCCCGACACCCATTCCCACTTACAAGAGATGGAGAGGAACTTTATGAACTTCTACACGAAAGAAATCCCGACACCCATTCCCACTTACAAGAGATGGAGAGGAGCTGTGAGAAGTTTTACACGAAAGAAATACCGACACCCATTCCCACTTACAAGAGATGGAGAGGAGATGTAAGAAGTTTTACACGAAAGAAATACCGACACCCATTCCTACTTACGAGAGATGGAGAGGAACTTTATGAACTTCTACACGAAAGAAATCCCGACACCCATTCCCACTTACGAGAGATGGAGAGGAACTTTATGAACTTCTACACGAAAGAAATCCCGACACCCATTCCCACTTACAAGAGATGGAGAGGAGCTGTGAGAAGTTTTACACGAAAGAAATACCGACACCCATTCCCACTTACAAGAGATGGAGAGGAGATGTAAGAAGTTTTACACGAAAGAAATACCGACACCCATTCCTACTTACGAGAGATGTAGAGGAACTTTATGAACTTCTACACGAAAGAAATACCGACACCCATTTCTACTTACAAGAGATGGAGAGGAACTTTATGAACTTCTACACGAAAGAAATCCGACACCCATTCCCACTTACAAGAGATGGAGAGGAACTTTATGAACTTCTACACGAAAGAAATCCCGACACCCATTCCTACTTACGAGAGATGGAGAGGATCTTTATGAACTTCTACACGAAAGAAATACCGACACCCATTCCCACTTACAAGAGATGGAGAGGAACTTTATGAACTTCTACACGAAAGAAATCCCGACACCCATTCCCACTTACAAGAGATGGAGAGGAGCTGTGAGAAGTTCTACACGAAAGAAATACCGACACCCATTCCCACTTACAAGAGATGGAGAGGAACTTTATGAACTTCTACACGAAAGAAATCCCGACACCCATTCCTACTTACGAGAGATGGAGAGGAACTTTATGAACTTCTACACGAAAGAAATCCCGACACCCATTCCTACTTACGAGAGATGGAGAGGAACTTTATGAACTTCTACACGAAAGAAATCCCGACACCCATTCCTACTTACGAGAGATGGAGAGGAGCTGTGAGAAGTTCTACACGAAAGAAATACCGACACCCATTCCCACTTACAAGAGATGGAGAGGAACTTTATGAACTTCTACACGAAAGAAATCCCGACACCCATTCCCACTTACAAGAGATGGAGAGGAACTTTATGAACTTCTACACGAAAGAAATCCCGACACCCATTCCTACTTACGAGAGATGGAGAGGAACTTTATGAACTTCTACACGAAAGAAATACCGACACCCATTCCTACTTACAAGAGATGGAGAGGAGCTGTGAGAAGTTCTACACGAAAGAAATCCCGACACCCATTCCTACCTTACGAGAGATGGAGAGGAGATGTAAGAAGTTTTACACGAAAGAAATCCCGACACCCATTCCCACTTACAAGAGATGGAGAGGAACTTTATGAACTTCTACACGAAAGAAATCCCGACACCCATTCCCACTTACAAGAGATGGAGAGGAACTTTATGAACTTCTACACGAAAGAAATCCCGACACCCATTCCCACTTACAAGAGATGGAGAGGAGCTGTGAGAAGTTTTACACGAAAGAAATACCGACACCCATTCCCACTTACAAGAGATGGAGAGGAACTTTATGAACTTCTACACGAAAGAAATCCCGACACCCATTCCCACTTACAAGAGATGGAGAGGAGCTGTGAGAAGTTTTACACGAAAGAAATCCCGACACCCATTCCCACTTACAAGAGATGGAGAGGAACTTTATGAACTTCTACACGAAAGAAATCCCGACACCCATTCCCACTTACAAGAGATGGAGAGGAGCTGTGAGAAGTTTTACACGAAAGAAATACCGACACCCTTTCCCACTTACAAGAGATGGAGAGGAACTTTATGAACTTCTACACGAAAGAAATCCCGACACCCATTCCTACTTACGAGAGATGGAGAGGAACTTTATGAACTTCTACACGAAAGAAATACCGACACCCATTCCTACTTACGAGAGATGGAGAGGAGCTGTGAGAAGTTCTACACGAAAGAAATCCCGACACTCATTCCTACTTACAAGAGATGGAAAGAAACTTTATGAACTTCTACACGAAAGAAATCCGACACCCATTCCTACTTACGAGAGATGGAGAGGAACTTTATGAACTTCTACACGAAAGAAATCCCGACACCCATTCCCACTCACGAGAGATGGAGAGGAGCTGTGAGAAGTTCTACACGAAAGAAATCCCGACACTCATTCCCACTTACGAGAGATGGAGAGGAGATGTAAGAAGTTTTACACGAAAGAAATCCCGACACCCATTCCCACTTACAAGAGATGGAGAGGAACTTTATGAACTTCTACACGAAAGAAATCCCGACACCCATTCCCACTTACAAGAGATGGAGAGGAGCTGTGAGAAGTTTTACACGAAAGAAATACCGACACCCATTCCCACTTACAAGAGATGGAGAGGAGATGTAAGAAGTTTTACACGAAAGAAATACCGACACCCATTCCTACTTACGAGAGATGGAGAGGAACTTTATGAACTTCTACACGAAAGAAATCCCGACACCCATTCCTACTTACGAGAGATGGAGAGGAACTTTATGAACTTCTACACGAAAGAAATCCCGACACCCATTCCCACTTACAAGAGATGGAGAGGAGCTGTGAGAAGTTTTACACGAAAGAAATACCGACACCCATTCCCACTTACAAGAGATGGAGAGGAGATGTAAGAAGTTTTACACGAAAGAAATACCGACACCCATTCCTACTTACAAGAGATGGAAAGGAATTCGATGAAGTTCTACACGAAAGAAATACCGACACCCATTCCTACTTACAAGAGATGGAGAGGAACTTTATGAACTTCTACACGAAAGAAATCCCGACACCCATTCCCACTTACAAGAGATGGAGAGGAACTTTATGAACTTCTACACGAAAGAAATCCCGACACCCATTCCTACTTACGAGAGATGGAGAGGATCTTTATGAACTTCTACACGAAAGAAATACCGACACCCATTCCCACTTACAAGAGATGGAGAGGAACTTTATGAACTTCTACACGAAAGAAATCCCGACACCCATTCCCACTTACAAGAGATGGAGAGGAGCTGTGAGAAGTTCTACACGAAAGAAATACCGACACCCATTCCCACTTACAAGAGATGGAGAGGAACTTTATGAACTTCTACACGAAAGAAATCCCGACACCCATTCCTACTTACGAGAGATGGAGAGGAACTTTATGAACTTCTACACGAAAGAAATCCCGACACCCATTCCTACTTACGAGAGATGGAGAGGAACTTTATGAACTTCTACACGAAAGAAATACCGACACCCATTCCTACTTACGAGAGATGGAGAGGAACTTTATGAACTTCTACACGAAAGAAATCCCGACACCCATTCCCACTTACAAGAGATGGAGAGGAGCTGTGAGAAGTTCTACACGAAAGAAATACCGACACCCATTCCCACTTACAAGAGATGGAGAGGAACTTTATGAACTTCTACACGAAAGAAATCCCGACACCCATTCCCACTTACAAGAGATGGAGAGGAGCTGTGAGAAGTTTTACACGAAAGAAATCCCGACACCCATTCCCACTTACAAGAGATGGAGAGGAACTTTATGAACTTCTACACGAAAGAAATCCCGACACCCATTCCCACTTACAAGAGATGGAGAGGAGCTGTGAGAAGTTTTACACGAAAGAAATACCGACACCCTTTCCCACTTACAAGAGATGGAGAGGAACTTTATGAACTTCTACACGAAAGAAATCCCGACACCCATTCCTACTTACGAGAGATGGAGAGGAACTTTATGAACTTCTACACGAAAGAAATACCGACACCCATTCCTACTTACGAGAGATGGAGAGGAGCTGTGAGAAGTTCTACACGAAAGAAATCCCGACACTCATTCCTACTTACAAGAGATGGAAAGAAACTTTATGAACTTCTACACGAAAGAAATCCCGACACCCATTCCTACTTACGAGAGATGGAGAGGAACTTTATGAACTTCTACACGAAAGAAATCCCGACACCCATTCCCACTCACGAGAGATGGAGAGGAGCTGTGAGAAGTTCTACACGAAAGAAATCCCGACACCCATTCCCACTTACGAGAGATGGAGAGGAGATGTAAGAAGTTTTACACGAAAGAAATCCCGACACCCATTCCCACTTACAAGAGATGGAGAGGAACTTTATGAACTTCTACACGAAAGAAATCCCGACACCCATTCCCACTTACAAGAGATGGAGAGGAGCTGTGAGAAGTTTTACACGAAAGAAATACCGACACCCATTCCCACTTACAAGAGATGGAGAGGAGATGTAAGAAGTTTTACACGAAAGAAATACCGACACCCATTCCTACTTACGAGAGATGGAGAGGAACTTTATGAACTTCTACACGAAAGAAATCCCGACACCCATTCCTACTTACGAGAGATGGAGAGGAACTTTATGAACTTCTACACGAAAGAAATCCCGACACCCATTCCCACTTACAAGAGATGGAGAGGAGCTGTGAGAAGTTTTACACGAAAGAAATACCGACACCCATTCCCACTTACAAGAGATGGAGAGGAGATGTAAGAAGTTTTACACGAAAGAAATACCGACACCCATTCCTACTTACGAGAGATGTAGAGGAACTTTATGAACTTCTACACGAAAGAAATACCGACACCCATTTCTACTTACAAGAGATGGAGAGGAACTTTATGAACTTCTACACGAAAGAAATCCCGACACCCATTCCCACTTACAAGAGATGGAGAGGAACTTTATGAACTTCTACACGAAAGAAATCCCGACACCCATTCCTACTTACGAGAGATGGAGAGGATCTTTATGAACTTCTACACGAAAGAAATACCGACACCCATTCCCACTTACAAGAGATGGAGAGGAACTTTATGAACTTCTACACGAAAGAAATCCCGACACCCATTCCCACTTACAAGAGATGGAGAGGAGCTGTGAGAAGTTCTACACGAAAGAAATACCGACACCCATTCCCACTTACAAGAGATGGAGAGGAACTTTATGAACTTCTACACGAAAGAAATCCCGACACCCATTCCTACTTACGAGAGATGGAGAGGAACTTTATGAACTTCTACACGAAAGAAATCCCGACACCCATTCCTACTTACGAGAGATGGAGAGGAACTTTATGAACTTCTACACGAAAGAAATACCGACACCCATTCCTACTTACGAGAGATGGAGAGGAACTTTATGAACTTCTACACGAAAGAAATCCCGACACCCATTCCCACTTACAAGAGATGGAGAGGAGCTGTGAGAAGTTCTACACGAAAGAAATACCGACACCCATTCCCACTTACAAGAGATGGAGAGGAACTTTATGAACTTCTACACGAAAGAAATCCCGACACCCATTCCCACTTACAAGAGATGGAGAGGAACTTTATGAACTTCTACACGAAAGAAATCCCGACACCCATTCCCACTTACAAGAGATGGAGAGGAGCTGTGAGAAGTTCTACACGAAAGAAATACCGACACCCATTCCCACTTGCAAGAGATGGAGAGGAACTTTATGAACTTCTACACGAAAGAAATCCCGACACCCATTCCCATTTACAAGAGATGGAGAGGAGCTGTGAGAAGTTCTACACGAAAGAAATCCCGACACCCATTCCCACTTACAAGAGATGGAGAGGAACTTTATGAACTTCTACACGAAAGAAATCCCGACACCCATTCCTACTTACGAGAGATGGAGAGGAACTTTATGAACTTCTACACGAAAGAAATCCCGACACTCATTCCTACTTACAAGAGATGGAGAGGAACTTTATGAACTTCTACACGAAAGAAATCCCGACACCCATTCCTACTTACGAGAGATGGAGAGGAGCTGTGAGAAGTTCTACACGAAAGAAATACCGACACCCATTCCCACTTACAAGAGATGGAGAGGAACTTTATGAACTTCTACACGAAAGAAATCCCGACACCCATTCCTACTTACGAGAGATGGAGAGGAACTTTATGAACTTCTACACGAAAGAAATCCCGACACCCATTCCTACTTACAAGAGATGGAGAGGAACTTTATGAACTTCTACACGAAAGAAATCCCGACACCCATTCCTACTTACGAGAGATGGAGAGGAGCTGTGAGAAGTTCTACACGAAAGAAATACCGACACCCATTCCCACTTACAAGAGATGGAGAGGAACTTTATGAACTTCTACACGAAAGAAATCCCGACACCCATTCCTACTTACGAGAGATGTAGAGGAACTTTATGAACTTCTACACGAAAGAAATACCGACACCCATTCCTACTTACGAGAGATGGAGAGGAACTTTATGAACTTCTACACGAAAGAAATCCCGACACCCATTCCCACTTACAAGAGATGGAGAGGAGCTGTGAGAAGTTCTACACGAAAGAAATCCCGACACCCATTTCCACTTACAAGAGATGGAGAGGAACTTTATGAACTTCTACACGAAAGAAATACCGACACCCATTCCTACTTACGAGAGATGGAGAGGAACTTTATGAACTTCTACACGAAAGAAATCCCGACACCCATTCCTACTTACGAGAGATGGAGAGGAACTTTATGAACTTCTACACGAAAGAAATCCCGACACCCATTCCCACTTACAAGAGATGGAGAGGAGCTGTGAGAAGTTCTACACGAAAGAAATACCGACACACATTCCTACTTACGAGAGATGGAGAGGAGCTGTGAGAAGTTCTACACGAAAGAAATACCGACACCCATTCCCACTTACAAGAGATGGAGAGGAACTTTATGAACTTCTACACGAAAGAAATACCGACACCCATTCCCACTTACAAGAGATGGAGAGGAACTTTATGAACTTCTACACGAAAGAAATCCCGACACCCATTCCCACTTACAAGAGATGGAGAGGAGCTGTGAGAAGTTCTACACGAAAGAAATACCGACACCCATTCCCACTTACAAGAGATGGAGAGGAACTTTATGAACTTCTACACGAAAGAAATACCGACACCCATTCCCACTTACAAGAGATGGAGAGGAACTTTATGAACTTCTACACGAAAGAAATCCCGACACCCATTCCTACTTACGAGAGATGGAGAGGAACTTTATGAACTTCTACATGAAAGAAATCCCGACACCCATTCCTACTTACGAGAGATGGAGAGGAGCTGTGAGAAGTTCTACACGAAAGAAATACCGACACCCATTCCCACTTACAAGAGATGGAGAGGAACTTTATGAACTTCTACACGAAAGAAATCCCGACACCCATTCCCATTTACAAGAGATGGAGAGGAGCTGTGAGAAGTTCTACACGAAAGAAATACCGACACCCATTCCCACTTACAAGAGATGGAGAGGAACTTTATGAACTTCTACACGAAAGAAATCCCGACACCCATTCCTACTTACGAGAGATGGAGAGGAGCTGTGAGAAGTTCTACACGAAAGAAATACCGACACCCATTCCCACTTACAAGAGATGGAGAGGAACTTTATGAACTTCTACACGAAAGAAATCCCGACACCCATTCCTACTTACGAGAGATGTAGAGGAACTTTATGAACTTCTACACGAAAGAAATCCCGACACCCATTCCCACTTACAAGAGATGGAGAGGAACTTTATGAACTTCTACACGAAAGAAATACCGACACCCATTCCTACTTACGAGAGATGGAGAGGAACTTTATGAACTTCTACACGAAAGAAATCCCGACACCCATTCCTACTTACGAGAGATGGAGAGGAACTTTATGAACTTCTACACGAAAGAAATACCGACACCCATTCCTACTTACGAGAGATGGAGAGGAACTTTATGAACTTCTACACGAAAGAAATCCCGACACCCATTCCTACTTACGAGAGATGGAGAGGAACTTTATGAACTTCTACACGAAAGAAATACCGACACCCATTCCTACTTACGAGAGATGGAGAGGAGCTGTGAGAAGTTCTACACGAAAGAAATCCCGACACTCATTCCTACTTACAAGAGATGGAGAGGAACTTTATGAACTTCTACACGAAAGAAATCCCGACACCCATTCCTACTTACGAGAGATGGAGAGGAACTTTATGAACTTCTACACGAAAGAAATCCCGACACCCATTCCCACTTACAAGAGATGGAGAGGAGCTGTGAGAAGTTCTACACGAAAGAAATACCGACACCCATTCCCACTTACAAGAGATGGAGAGGAGCTGTGAGAAGTTCTACACGAAAGAAATACCGACACCCATTCCCACTTACAAGAGATGGAGAGGAACTTTATGAACTTCTACACGAAAGAAATCCCGACACCCATTCCCACTTACAAGAGATGGAGAGGAACTTTATGAACTTCTACACGAAAGAAATCCCGACACCCATTCCTACTTACGAGAGATGGAGAGGAACTTTATGAACTTCTACACGAAAGAAATCCCGACACCCATTCCCACTTACAAGAGATGGAGAGGAGCTGTGAGAAGTTCTACACGAAAGAAATACCGACACCCATTCCCACTTACAAGAGATGGAGAGGAGCTGTGAGAAGTTCTACACGAAAGAAATACCGACACCCATTCCCACTTACAAGAGATGGAGAGGAACTTTATGAACTTCTACACGAAAGAAATCCCGACACCCATTCCCACTTACAAGAGATGGAGAGGAGCTGTGAGAAGTTCTACACGAAAGAAATACCGACACACATTCCTACTTACAAGAGATGGAGAGGAACTTTATGAACTTCTACACGAAAGAAATACCGACACCCATTCCTACTTACGAGAGATGGAGAGGAACTTTATGAACTTCTACACGAAAGAAATCCCGACACCCATTCCTACTTACGAGAGATGGAGAGGAACTTTATGAACTTCTACACGAAAGAAATCCCGACACCCATTCCTACTTACGAGAGATGGAGAGGAACTTTATGAACTTCTACACGAAAGAAATACCGACACCCATTCCTACTTACGAGAGATGGAGAGGAACTTTATGAACTTCTACACGAAAGAAATCCCGACACCCATTCCCACTTACAAGAGATGGAGAGGAGCTGTGAGAAGTTCTACACGAAAGAAATACCGACACCCATTCCCACTTACAAGAGATGGAGAGGAACTTTATGAACTTCTACACGAAAGAAATCCCGACACCCATTCCCACTTACAAGAGATGGAGAGGAGCTGTGAGAAGTTCTACACGAAAGAAATACCGACACACATTCCTACTTACGAGAGATGGAGAGGAACTTTATGAACTTCTACACGAAAGAAATACCGACACCCATTCCTACTTACGAGAGATGGAGAGGAACTTTATGAACTTCTACACGAAAGAAATCCCGACACCCATTCCCACTTACAAGAGATGGAGAGGAGCTGTGAGAAGTTCTACACGAAAGAAATACCGACACCCATTCCCACTTACAAGAGATGGAGAGGAACTTTATGAACTTCTACACGAAAGAAATACCGACACCCATTCCCACTTACAAGAGATGGAGAGGAACTTTATGAACTTCTACACGAAAGAAATCCCGACACCCATTCCTACTTACGAGAGATGGAGAGGAACTTTATGAACTTCTACATGAAAGAAATCCCGACACCCATTCCTACTTACGAGAGATGGAGAGGAGCTGTGAGAAGTTCTACACGAAAGAAATACCGACACCCATTCCCACTTACAAGAGATGGAGAGGAACTTTATGAACTTCTACACGAAAGAAATCCCGACACCCATTCCCATTTACAAGAGATGGAGAGGAGCTGTGAGAAGTTCTACACGAAAGAAATACCGACACCCATTCCCACTTACAAGAGATGGAGAGGAACTTTATGAACTTCTACACGAAAGAAATCCCGACACCCATTCCTACTTACGAGAGATGGAGAGGAGCTGTGAGAAGTTCTACACGAAAGAAATACCGACACCCATTCCCACTTACAAGAGATGGAGAGGAACTTTATGAACTTCTACACGAAAGAAATCCCGACACCCATTCCTACTTACGAGAGATGTAGAGGAACTTTATGAACTTCTACACGAAAGAAATCCCGACACCCATCCCCACTTACAAGAGATGGAGAGGAACTTTATGAACTTCTACACGAAAGAAATACCGACACCCATTCCTACTTACGAGAGATGGAGAGGAACTTTATGAACTTCTACACGAAAGAAATCCCGACACCCATTCCTACTTACGAGAGATGGAGAGGAACTTTATGAACTTCTACACGAAAGAAATACCGACACCCATTCCTACTTACGAGAGATGGAGAGGAACTTTATGAACTTCTACACGAAAGAAATCCCGACACCCATTCCTACTTACGAGAGATGGAGAGGAGCTGTGAGAAGTTCTACACGAAAGAAATACCGACACCCATTCCCACTTACAAGAGATGGAGAGGAACTTTATGAACTTCTACACGAAAGAAATCCCGACACCCATTCCTACTTACGAGAGATGTAGAGGAACTTTATGAACTTCTACACGAAAGAAATCCCGACACCCATTCCTACTTACGAGAGATGGAGAGGAACTTTATGAACTTCTACACGAAAGAAATCCCGACACCCATTCCTACTTACGAGAGATGGAGAGGAGCTGTGAGAAGTTCTACACGAAAGAAATACCGACACCCATTCCTACTTACGAGAGATGGAGAGGAACTTTATGAACTTCTACACGAAAGAAATCCCGACACCCATTCCTACTTACGAGAGATGGAGAGGAACTTTATGAACTTCTACACGAAAGAAATACCGACACCCATTCCTACTTACGAGAGATGGAGAGGAACTTTATGAACTTCTACACGAAAGAAATCCCGACACCCATTCCTACTTACGAGAGATGGAGAGGAACTTTATGAACTTCTACACGAAAGAAATACCGACACCCATTCCTACTTACGAGAGATGGAGAGGAGCTGTGAGAAGTTCTACACGAAAGAAATCCCGACACTCATTCCTACTTACAAGAGATGGAGAGGAACTTTATGAACTTCTACACGAAAGAAATCCCGACACCCATTCCTACTTACGAGAGATGGAGAGGAACTTTATGAACTTCTACACGAAAGAAATCCCGACACCCATTCCCACTCACGAGAGATGGAGAGGAGCTGTGAGAAGTTCTACACGAAAGAAATACCGACACCCATTCCCACTTACAAGAGATGGAGAGGAGCTGTGAGAAGTTCTACACGAAAGAAATACCGACACCCATTCCCACTTACAAGAGATGGAGAGGAACTTTATGAACTTCTACACGAAAGAAATCCCGACACCCATTCCCACTTACAAGAGATGGAGAGGAGCTGTGAGAAGTTCTACACGAAAGAAATACCGACACACATTCCTACTTACGAGAGATGGAGAGGAACTTTATGAACTTCTGCACGAAAGAAATCCCGACACCCATTCCCACTTACAAGAGATGGAGAGGAGCTGTGAGAAGTTCTACACGAAAGAAATACCGACACCCATTCCCACTTACAAGAGATGGAGAGGAGCTGTGAGAAGTTCTACACGAAAGAAATACCGACACACATTCCTACTTACGAGAGATGGAGAGGAACTTTATGAACTTCTACACGAAAGAAATCCCGACACCCATTCCCACTTACAAGAGATGGAGAGGAGCTGTGAGAAGTTCTACACGAAAGAAATACCGACACCCATTCCCACTTACAAGAGATGGAGAGGAACTTTATGAACTTCTACACGAAAGAAATCCCGACACCCATTCCTACTTACGAGAGATGGAGAGGAACTTTATGAACTTCTACACGAAAGAAATCCCGACACCCATTCCCACTTACAAGAGATGGAGAGGAGCTGTGAGAAGTTCTACACGAAAGAAATACCGACACCCATTCCCACTTACAAGAGATGGAGAGGAACTTTATGAACTTCTACACGAAAGAAATCCCGACACCCATTCCCACTTACAAGAGATGGAGAGGAGCTGTGAGAAGTTCTACACGAAAGAAATACCGACACCCATTCCCACTTACAAGAGATGGAGAGGAACTTTATGAACTTCTACACGAAAGAAATCCCGACACCCATTCCTACTTACGAGAGATGTAGAGGAACTTTATGAACTTCTACACGAAAGAAATCCCGACACCCATTCCCACTTACAAGAGATGGAGAGGAACTTTATGAACTTCTACACGAAAGAAATCCCGACACCCATTCCCACTTACAAGAGATGGAGAGGAACTTTATGAACTTCTACACGAAAGAAATCCCGACACCCATTCCTACTTACGAGAGATGGAGAGGAGCTGTGAGAAGTTCTACACGAAAGAAATACCGACACCCATTCCTACTTACGAGAGATGGAGAGGAGCTGTGAGAAGTTCTACACGAAAGAAATACCGACACCCATTCCCACTTACAAGAGATGGAGAGGAACTTTATGAACTTCTACACGAAAGAAATCCCGACACCCATTCCCACTTACAAGAGATGGAGAGGAACTTTATGAACTTCTACACGAAAGAAATCCCGACACCCATTCCCACTTACAAGAGATGGAGAGGAGCTGTGAGAAGTTCTACACGAAAGAAATACCGACACACATTCCCACTTACAAGAGATGGAGAGGAGCTGTGAGAAGTTCTACACGAAAGAAATACCGACACACATTCCTACTTACGAGAGATGGAGAGGAACTTTATGAACTTCTACACGAAAGAAATCCCGACACCCATTCCCACTTACAAGAGATGGAGAGGAGCTGTGAGAAGTTCTACACGAAAGAAATCCCGACACCCATTCCCACTTACAAGAGATGGAGAGGAGCTGTGAGAAGTTCTACACGAAAGAAATACCGACACACATTCCTACTTACGAGAGATGGAGAGGAACTTTATGAACTTCTACACGAAAGAAATCCCGACACCCATTCCCACTTACAAGAGATGGAGAGGAGCTGTGAGAAGTTCTACACGAAAGAAATACCGACACACATTCCCACTTACAAGAGATGGAGAGGAACTTTATGAACTTCTACACGAAAGAAATCCCGACACCCATTCCCACTTACAAGAGATGGAGAGGAGCTGTGAGAAGTTCTACACGAAAGAAATACCGACACACATTCCTACTTACGAGAGATCGAGAGGAACTTTATGAACTTCTACACGAAAGAAATACCGACACCCATTCCCACTTACAAGAGATGGAGAGGAACTTTATGAACTTCTACACGAAAGAAATCCCGACACCCATTCCTACTTACGAGAGATGGAGAGGAACTTTATGAACTTCTACACGAAAGAAATCCCGACACCCATTCCTACTTACGAGAGATGGAGAGGAACTTTATGAACTTCTACACGAAAGAAATCCCGACACCCATTCCTACTTACGAGAGATGGAGAGGAACTTTATGAACTTCTACACGAAAGAAATCCCGACACCCATTCCTACTTACGAGAGATGGAGAGGAGCTGTGAGAAGTTCTACACGAAAGAAATCCCGACACTCATTCCAACTTACGAGAGATGGAGAGGAACTTTATGAACTTCTACACGAAAGAAATCCCGACACCCATTCCTACTTACGAGAGATGGAGAGGAACTTTATGAACTTCTACACGAAAGAAATCCCGACACCCATTCCTACTTACGAGAGATGGAGAGGAACTTTATGAACTTCTACACGAAAGAAATACCGACACCCATTCCCACTTACAAGAGATGGAGAGGAACTTTATGAACTTCTACACGAAAGAAATCCCGACACCCATTCCTACTTACGAGAGATGGAGAGGAACTTTATGAACTTCTACACGAAAGAAATCCCGACACCCATTCCTACTTACGAGAGATGGAGAGGAACTTTATGAACTTCTACACGAAAGAAATACCGACACCCATTCCTACTTACGAGAGATGGAGAGGAGCTGTGAGAAGTTCTACACGAAAGAAATCCCGACACCCATTCCCACTCACGAGAGATGGAGAGGAGCTGTGAGAAGTTCTACACGAAAGAAATACCGACACCCATTCCCACTTACAAGAGATGGAGAGGAACTTTATGAACTTCTACACGAAAGAAATCCCGACACCCATTCCCACTTACAAGAGATGGAGAGGAGCTGTGAGAAGTTCTACACGAAAGAAATACCGACACACATTCCTACTTACGAGAGATGGAGAGGAACTTTATGAACTTCTACACGAAAGAAATACCGACACCCATTCCTACTTACGAGAGATGGAGAGGAACTTTATGAACTTCTACACGAAAGAAATCCCGACACCCATTCCTACTTACGAGAGATGGAGAGGAACTTTATGAACTTCTACACGAAAGAAATCCCGACACCCATTCCTACTTACGAGGGATGGAGAGGAACTTTATGAACTTCTACACGAAAGAAATACCGACACCCATTCCCACTTACAAGAGATGGAGAGGAGCTGTGAGAAGTTCTACACGAAAGAAATACCGACACCCATTCCCACTTACAAGAGATGGAGAGGAACTTTATGAACTTCTACACGAAAGAAATCCCGACACCCATTCCTACTTACGAGAGATGGAGAGGAGCTGTGAGAAGTTCTACACGAAAGAAATCCCGACACCCATTCCCACTTACAAGAGATGGAGAGGAACTTTATGAACTTCTACACGAAAGAAATCCCGACACCCATTCCTACTTACGAGAGATGGAGAGGAACTTTATGAACTTCTACACGAAAGAAATCCCGACACCCATTCCCACTTACAAGAGATGGAGAGGAGCTGTGAGAAGTTCTACACGAAAGAAATACCGACACCCATTCCTACTAACAAAAGATGCCTGGCGCCTTCTACAAACTAACAGCGATTCGGTCAAAGACCGTTTGCCAACCGGGGCTGGAGACTTCATCTCCGCAGCGATACGGCGGATACCCGTATACGAACCGAAGCGGGAGACCTGAATGCGTATAGCAAGTCGCTCGCTAGCACGATAAATGAATGACCACTTTGTTCTACTTATGAACCATGGGGCGGAGTAGTCCGAATAATAGCCATGCTTCTAATGAACATGCGGGACCAACTGATGATATCTGCTAATCGGCATCCTTTCATTATATATGACAACTTGCCTTTTATCTGTTCGTTTATCACAAGAGGTGGAGATGGCGGTGTGTTACAAAAAGGTGAATGTGGAGTCTTCATTGTTAGGTATTCCTTTCAAAGCATTTGTCCAGATGTAAGAGATAGGAGTGTTCAAATTGCTGTGCCATGTATTTGAGCATGAATGAATGAATCAGATAACTGTAGTGGAATGGATTCTGTAAGATACTTTTGAGCCAGGTTCCAAAGTTTTCGATAAACTTTTTGAACCAGAAAAAGTAACTTTTTTGTTCTGTCAGTTCCCATAATTAGTTGTCACCGCGTCTTTTTGCTGGGCATTCTAATTTTGAAAAAACTATTCACTGTTTTTGATCGAGCACCTCCGTGTGTTTTTTTCTCACAAAACTAAGTATATCCCTTTCCGATACCGAAAATATACCACGTGTACATTTGCAAAGGTGCACTGCAAGAGCGTTCTGTCACGTTGCGTGTGTGCCCATCTTTCCCCCTAATTGTGTCAAGACCCTCTTTTTGACTATACACTCCATTGGCCTCCCTTGTTTTCTTATAACTGTCTGCACCCTTCACTCTAAATGAGTCAGTTGTAGAGCGTCCGTTTTATATCTTTTTCGAGTTTAATTTCTTTTATATTTATCGTAGTAGCCTTTCACTTTTCATGCCCTTGCAGCTATTAAGTTTTTTCGAATACATCTCAAAATTTTTCAGAAATGTCTCTCCGTCGTTCCACTCGAATCGCTGCTAACAAGACTGATATCCCAAAAGTTCAAACCTCTGCAATTGTTAAACCAAAGACGGTTCAGAAGAAAAGGGATTCGCAGACAGCTAAGAACACTTCAAGAAGGACCGCTACTCCAAAGGCAGCTACAGCAAGGACATCTACGTCAAGAGCATCTACATCGATAGCATCTACATCTACATCAAGAGCATCTTCATCAAGGCAATCTACTTCAAAGGCATCTGCATCGAAACTATCTACAGCAAGGGCATCTACGTCAAGCGCATCAACGTCCAGAGCATCTACATCGATAGCATCTACATCAGGAACATCTACATCAAGAACATCTTCATCAAGGCAATCTGCTTTAAAGGCATCAGCATCGAAGCCATCTACATCGAAGGCATCCACAACAAAAGCAGTCACTCAAAAGAAGAAAAGCCAGGCCTCAGTAAATGTCTCTTCATCAACCCAGACTGACACAAGAGACGTTCAAAAACCATCGTCTTCTCAAACTCAGACAATAACTGATGTGAAAAGTGAAATTGTTGACGACTACGAATTACCCAAGGAGGTACCGCCAGAGACCGGATTCTATGAGCCTGAAATCCAAGTAATCGAACGATTCGACAGTACTTACTTCTATGACACAAGATCCGAACTCGAACGAGAATTCGAGTAAGTGTTTCGAACATTTGTTGCAAAATGCTAGCAAATATTTACCACATTCTTATTAACTTGATTATTTTCAGTTTCAACAACTCAGTCAAGCTTTGGAGCGCACTTGAATCAGTCGCGAAACAATTTTTGGACGATGGAGTATCCGGACTCAACGGCTTGTACTGGGAGATTCGTTCGGTTCAAGTGAATACTTCTCACAGAGGAAACCAACCTCAAATGCTCTCATCACATCTGCCAGAGTTGTTTAATTACCATCTCAATCGAATCATGTGTACAAGTCAACCCAGTAAATACTATTTTGGACACGAGGGAGAACAAGTTAACACTCTGCTGTTTCTCAAAAGGCTCGAAACTGCTATTCTTGTTAAAACGCGGAGCATGTACAAGGAAAACTATCTCAAGTATATCCGTGGATACTTGACAAGGATTACTGAAGAAGAAACTATTGTAAACGTCCACATCATCAAGCATCTCTCAAGAATGGTTCACGAATCGAACAGAGGTCAAACACTCTATAAAGCCTAAGTTTTCGATTATTATTATGTTTCATCATGTATTTAGTTCTTATCCTCATTGCAACTTCATCTGTAAACGTATTTTCATTGTTTTTTATTTTATTATTATTTTGTTTGCAAATAAAATTTGCAAAAAAGCTTAGTCTTTTAGTAAAAGTGAATAGAAAAGATGTTTTCTTCGGAAAGAGCATTAAGTTTTCCAGATGCTTAATAGTAATTCTTCTTTTTTCATCATAACAAATGCTCAAAAGGGTAGAAACTGATTTCATTTCGTTCCTCAGATTCGTTTCTCAATAGTAATCACCTCTTTTTTGCAAACACTTATCCACCCTTAATGAAAAATGTGTTATCAGAAGAATTTATTGTTTCCGTTTCATTTGAGAGTTTGTTTTCAACAGTATTGGATTATCTACAAATAAGTTTTTGTTTAAAAATGAGTCATTCAGATTTCTGTTCGCTTTTCTCAATGTGTCACAACAAGAAAACGCCTCCTCGCTAACATATCCATGATAAGAGAGACAATAGAAAATTGAGAGCAGCGAAAGTGTTAGAGAAACGAGAGATAGAAAGATACGAAAACGCAGACAACGAGAGAGATGATTCACAGTTATCAAAATGTAAATTTATTCGAATTACGCTTTATTCGTGAAAGAATCTTCATTCGAGCCTCCTCAAAGTTTCTGTTTGCTTTCCCTTGAATCAACGGAAAACAAAATGGATAACGACCCCGAGATCCAGATTCTACTGGAAAAGCTGAAAGAACTTCTCATTTACTTTCTATGCCCTCTGTATACTCTAAAATCGTAAGAATGATACACGTGCCTAAATATTCGAATTCGTCTAATTTCAGAAATTGTGACATTTTGTTTCAATTGGTGATTTTGCTGTGCAATTCTCGAGCACGTTTCACCCGGTCTAGAGATGAACCAAAAGAAGTTGCTATCAAAAGGAACGAAAAAACTGGATACGACTATTTAGGAGGGTTCATTCGACAGAAACTGTTGGGCACTGTGGAGCAGAGGTATGTATATTTAACATGATTTGTAATATCATGAATTCCTAAAACTCAATGATTTCAGAAAAAACATCGATCGGAAAATGATTCTTCAGTTGGTGATGACGCATCTCGAATCTTTGAAGAGTAAACAACAAATGATCACATGCCAATTCAGAACGAGCAGTTTCTCTGATTATAATGTGGAAGAGGTACGAATTACTCAAGAAAATTGGGTGACTCATTAGAACAGCGCCGCTTGCTTGAGGTCTAATGAATCTGGTAACAAGACGTATCAGAATAATATAAGTTAGAATTTTTCATTACTCATAGTTTTGTTTTTATCGAAAAATAGATTGATACCGGTAACCTTTAGTATTAGTTTTTTTCGTTGTGTAGTGGTTGTTATTGCTGTTCAACGCGCTCGCAAGTCTCCATTTGGAATCTTTTTTGTAGAGTTGGGTAGAATTTCGAAACGCTAAAATCTGATTAATTATAATAGCACGTAAAATTCTCAAATTCAGCGTTTCGAAGTGGGATTTTTCGAAATCTCTGGTTTTGAATATATACTGTTTCGGAATTTCACGTTGCGAATTCACTGGTTTTGATGTTTTCTAGTTTCGAAATCGTCACACGTGACGAAATTGTATAGTTTCCAAATGGGAGATTTCGAAATGAAACGGAGCGAAACATTATTGCTGGCCCACATTGACATGGGCCCAGATATAATTTTTTTCGCTTATTTTTTTAATATATTTTTTTTTATTTTCAAAGTTAACTGCCTGTTTTATTTCGGCTATACATTCATTGAAAAAATCAAAAATGACACACAAGAATTCAACATTGTCATAAAAAACGCTGGTTTAAGGAGGCCTGAAGTGGAATTCAGTAATTTAAAATTAGATGAAGTTTTGAATTCTGAACACTGTTTCTGTTGACAACTTTTTTTGAAATTGCCTCCAAATGATTTAAATACCGCCTTGAAATAAAGAGCTTTGATTATAGTGGAAAAGTTCTCAACCCTGGCCACGGGGTTATGAACCGCTCCAGTGGCTATTTTTTTTTTGAAATTCTTTATTTTTACTGGGCTTATCTTGTCATTAGGAGACAGAAACTTCAAAGGAAAAGAGAAAATAGCCACTCGAGCGGTCCAAACCCAGGTGGCCGAGGTTGCGAAAAACTCTCCCACAATAATCAAATCTTATCTTTTCAAGGCAGTTTTTAAGACATTTAGAGGCATTTTCAGAGAAAGTTTTCAATAGAAAAAGTGCTCAAAATTTAAAACTACATCTATATACAGATTGTTGAACTCCACTTCAGTCCTTGTTTGAAGGCTCTCCAAACTTAAAAAAAAAAGTCCATGATATCCATAAAATTGATTCACCAACAGAAAAGTTGTTTGGGTGCACACTACTTTCTTCTCCTTGCGATAAGTAGCTTGAGCCCATTATATTCGAGCCCGTGATCATTTTGGGCCACTTCAATTTTTTCGTTCCCTCTTACAGAAACACGTCCCTTTTCTTTTTGATATAATTTCTCTTGTTTCAATAAAAATTGTGGGACTGGTGACTTGTTTCTTTATAATATTGAAGCCAATCATATTTTTAATATACTCTTAGACTTGTGTTTTCAGGCAACTAAGCGAGCAGATGGTCGCCTAGTCTGGACATCTCAACTCAGAACAATCGACAATCTTCTCCCTATAAAAACTGGAAAGCGAACGTGAGTAGCATTCCTATTTTATAATAATGATTTTGGTATTATTTCAGTCAAATCAATATTTTGTTAGACTTGATCAATTTTGTGTCTGGAGCCAATCGTCACGGACAGTTTCAAAACGGACCCATGAATCGGAATATTTGTTATACGAGCAATGAAAATTGCAAAAGAATGACCGAAGCATTCCGTGAACTCCGTTACATCATTCGAAACGATAAGCGGTTCAACGGGGACCCACTCATAGGGTAATTAAACAAACGGAATTAACATTCTCATAATTGTTATTACAGAACAAAAGCAGTACGTGGTGCTATTCTGGGAATTATGATCGACTTCCTCAGAAATAACCAGAATATGCAAATGCGTTTGCCTTCAAACTACTATCTTTCGGTTACTTCTCAGGCTATGACGATTGGCCCATTGAACTCTGCTCCCAATCAATTTTTCTCCGGAGCCCCAATGAATTCTTCTCCCTGGCTTGCCAGCTTTCCTTCTTCTTCGATGATGCAACATGGGCAAACTGTTGTTTGTACTTGCACTTCTAGCACTAACTCCTAGAAATAAGCTGACAAAAAAAAATTTTCACTCCGTTTAATTCAGTAGTCTTGCAGAAATTATGACAAATTTTTGTGTTCTACATATTTCATCAAAATTATTTCTATACATGTTCATCACATTTTCAGTACATCTTTTAGTATTATACCAGATTCTCTCATCACCAAGTCTTTAAAAAAGAATTAAAACTCGTCGAACAAAAAATCATTATTCATTGCCACATCTCCCTCAATTATGCAACTCATTATCGAATCGAATCAACTATTTGTATCATATATTTTTATTACTTTTCAATGAAGCCGATGTTCATCAATATTATATTTATAATACAATTCATTGCTGTTTTACAGCTAGTCTCTGGTATTGAATTCAAAAAATATACCGAAATAGCTCCTGACCGTAAGTATTCTAATCAATTATCATAGATCGGTTTCAAAATTTAAGAATGTGATGGATGTAAACCATGGACACCATTTGGAAAGTATGCGCTTGGAAGAGCTGTTATTGAGTTAGTGATATCTGTGCATAATTGTCTCCTTCCTTTTATAGATATGTTTCTCTGAAAGGCAAATGTATCGAGTCACATTTTTTCTGCAAATCAAATGCAAAATTGACTTGTTTTTCAATTGACATGTATGGAAAAATAGCAAATGGAACACTTGTACGTCTTGGATCTCCACACCAACTTAGAGTACCATTCAACTGTAAAGACTCGCATTGGGAATTTGAAAACAGGTGGAATTCAGAAATATAAATTTTTCTATATGTGAAAATGTCCTTTTACAGAACCATAACGGACCTCGAATGTCGTTTCAACTGCACTGACAAATTTGTTGACTTCCGATTGATTCCGAGTTATACATTGGATCCGAGTAAAATCATAAAGTTTCCTGCTGATACTAAGCCTGAAAACACTCAAAATCTTGCTCAAGATGCTGGCCACCACTGCAAAATTGGAGATTCAAAGTAAAAGTCAATTTGCTCTTATTTTTCCATGATTCACTGAAATTTGTGAAGAAATACAAGGTTTAAAGTTTGATTCAAATGGCACCATCTTGAAAATGAAGCGGATTCAATCTGAGTGTTTTGAAAAAACTGATTCAACAGTTGTATTATAAATTCATAAAGCCATCCCCGTTCACACTGTATAATTTAAGGATCAAAAACTGAAATATACATTTCATCATGTTCACCATGATACGACAACATCAGATATGAACATCATTTGACAGAGTGAGCGCGAATCTGTGATTTTACATTAATTTTGTTTTTAAAGATCATTTTCATTCTTTATCATCCACGTTTTTTACTGTGAACATGCGTCATTGCTGTTTTTCTAACTGCAAAGGAAACTATACTCCCTCCTGGGAAGGAGGCGTTGTGTGCAGACACGCTGCCGCGCGAACACACACACGTCCACCCACCCACACACACACACATGTGCGCGCATGTATCCTCTCTGTGTGGGACCCATCATTTGTCATCATTTGTCTTTCAGCCACTATTGATTTCCTCACTGTTCACGTTTTCTTCCTCAAGAATTTTTCCAATGCGTTTTTTCTCTACTGTATTTTTGTTTTTTCAGGGTATCTTACCATGAGCAACAGCAAAGACGATACTATCAAAATGTTCACACCTACGAAAGATCCACTCAGTGTCTCAGAGGAACATTATACGCCAACTAAAGGGATGTATGGACGGCATATTCGTGACACTTTCAAGAATTATCAAAGTCCAATTGCTGGTTAGTTGTGTGGAAACATAAAACTCTCAATAGGGAACCTAACGGGGGAAAACTCTCTAAAATATTTCACAAATAAAATCTCCGCATGAAAACGTGATTATAAGCGGAAAAACTAAATGATTTTCAGAGAAATACGTTCCATCAAAAGTTACTAAATCAAATGGTCTCGAGAACAGTGTCACTGCGGGTATGAACACTATCTCTGAATACACCCCAACAAAACTAATGAGTGGAGAGCCTCTCACAAGCGCTCACCCGGATTACTGGCAAGGCCACGATATTGGTTAGTTTTGAAGATTTGAAAACAGTGTATATTGATTACTGTGTTCAGCGCCATACGTTCCATCGCCAATCGAGAAAAAAGATGTGAATGAAAGAACTTCGGAAGAAGACACCACTACGATCAATGAACTCCTGAAAGATATGATAAGCAAAATTTCGGGCGAGCATGAAGGTCTCTCGGACTCATCATTCAATTCTTCAACTAGTTCGATTGATCCCGTTACACAAGATGTTTTGAGAAAGATTCTAGGCAACTACCAGAGCCTTGTGAGAATTGCACAGAGTACTTGCCAATCGACTTCAGAAAACAACAAGACAAGCAACCCAATTGCCGCTCTGCAAAAGGTACGATATTCAATTTCATTATAACAAATCGTTTGATTTTTACAGCAACCAATTCGGGGAATTCTCTCATCTGGAATCAAAGGATCAGAAAATACGACTCGCAGCGTGGTGTTTGCGGACACTATCAACCTTCAATTGATCCATTACCGTGAAATCGAGTCCCGTTGTGAGTCAATTTGATTAGGAAAATATTAATTTTATGTTTCAGTGGACGCCTACGGGTTGAGCATGTCGGAATCCGAATCTGAGACTGAGCACAATTCTGAAAATGAAGATTCGTTCGCCGAAGAAAGACGTGATCAAGTTGGTGAATTGAAGGTTATAAAGAAGACATTAGGAGTCAAGAAAACTGTATTCAAGAAAAAAGAGCCTGTTCTGGAAGTTGTTTCACTGGAATCTTCTCCACTCAATCTGACTTTGCTGAGCGTGAAAGGAGCGATTCCACTCGTGGAAATAACCGCTTCAAAAGACGAGGAACTTATCGATGAGTAAGTTATTGTAGTAGTTTTGAAATCTCTAATTTCTTACCTTTCTTCAGCGACATTGACATTTACACTGACGAAGACCACAATAATTTGGCCGACAAGGTTTACAAGAAGAATCGTCCCGCTTTGATTCCGTTGGAATGCGCTGAACCGAAATCAGTAGATCCAAGACTTGAGGAGCCCTCGATTCGTGAAGAAAAGAGAATCTCCAATACGTTCAAAAAGAACATGAGGACACTTTCAACTGGAATCGGAAGCAGCCGGACAAAAATATTTTCGCAAAACAAATTTCTTCCTTTCCTTCAAGTTCCAATTGAAGCTAAACCAGCGGAGCCTGGAGCATTGAGAGCTTATTTGGTACTTATACAAACTTCATACAACGACTAACTTCACTAATTTACAGAATCAGCCTGCCGTAGATCATCCCGGATTCATGCTAAAATCACAAAAACGACAGATGCCGTGTGAAGAGGAGAAGTCTGCCGGAACCTTGCCGAAACGCCAATGCCTTGGTTCTACTAGTGATAACACTCAATAATTTTCTATCACACATTTTTCTTTTCTCAACCCAGTTCCATTCCTTCCACACTATACTTTGTGAAATCTGAATACTATCCCGAGTGTGATGAACCCAAAGTGTGAATATCTGATGTGGCTTACTATTTTTATATATTTGTGCATGTACTATAAAAGAAGGAACGTTTTAACAAAACTTTTTGAAATTTATTATAGTATACAAGATATTTTTCAACCCGGATTTTCTGTCATAGGAGTCTCTGAGTCTCATTTTTCAACATTCTAATAATCAACCATAATACGGAGTATTGTTGATTTTTTTCTGCTCTGAAAAGTTGATGATGTTCCGAAAATTTTGCCATCGTTATAGAATAACATCGGAAATATTCAAACCAACCGAGAATGTTGTAACCCTCCTATTTCCTGGATATAGGATATACAGTAGCGACCAGAAAGTTGTCACAATCCGGCCACGAACTCTGCATGTATGCATTTCTCACTGTCTCACTACGCTGGAAACAAATTGCCCCGCCCACTGGTCCAATGATTGAAAAGTTTCTCTAACTGTATGCGGTCTCTCTTTTACACAACATTCTCATTTTCTTACAGGAGAAAAAAACGCTGACTGTATAATCACTCTCAGATTTGCAATATCTCTCGTTGAATGGAGCGTGGCTTCTTATGAAATCATGTTTTTCTTTCTTTCTGGAAGAAATATGAGCAATCGTCTTGATAGTGGCCTTCATACGGTTTTCAACTGTTCTTATGATGAATTCTTGTTTTCCGCTTTTCTGAACTATAATTTTTTAGAAAATGAACAACAAACTCGTGATTCTGCTTATTGGCGTCGCAGTTCTGTTGTTCGGATTTTTCTTTACCGCAGCTTACTTCGACCTCTTTGTGTTCCCCGGATTTGCCTTTGCTTCTTCTCAACCCGCGGACCAGGATCTGAAGACTTCTCGAAGTTGTATCAAATGTGTCGGAGGAAAGTTTGTGAGTTTTCATTTCAGTTATTCAGAACTCAATTCAACGTTATTTTCAGCTCGAGAAGAAATGGTTGATGCAAGATCATCGCGTTGCTCAGAAAATGGCATGGTTCGAAGATTGGACTGGAACTGATTGCCTCGAGGGCATTGTCAATTACTATCCTCGATGTCAAACCTCTTGTGTCACTATCTGGATCCAGAGGAAAACTGAAGTCTCTAAAGCTATCTATGACAGTAAGTTTGAGTAAGATGTGATATGAAGAAAATGTTCTTCTAAGGATTTCACATGAATCTCATTGAAAATTCACTCCTTGAAAATTGTTATTTACAGGTATTCTAATGGATTGTGCCGACGATTTGATCTCCAACTCTCCGGACATCCCTCTTTTCAAAAACACAACTTACGGGATCGAGTTCAGAAAAAACGAAAAATTTTATAACGAGCGTTCGGGATTCAAAATTACTTATGAGTTCTCGACGGCCGATTCAAAAGATGCAAACCTGCTGTCCAGCAAATACAAGAAAATGGTGGCCTCCAGTGGGACTACTCTGCAAACGCCTACCGATGATACAATGCTCATCGTTTCTCTCATTTGCGTTTTCATCATTCTGTCGTTTTTGATTGCCCTCTGCTTTTATGTGGGTCTTCTTGTGAGTTGAACAGTATTGAAAGTGGAATTGTTAAACTTTTCAGCTAAATCGCCAAGCAAAAAAGACCAATTTGCAAGCAAGAAATAGAATGAAAGATTGTTTTTTCAACATAATCGGATATAATCAAACATCCCAGAAAAAAAGTCGTGAAACAGCTACTCAATCTGCAGACAATTACGAAATGATTGATTTCCCAACCAGAAATACAGTTAATTCCCGTAGTGTACCAATTGAAGAACCAATTGAGGAGAATACATATGAAATTTCATCAACACTGAAGAGAAAAACGTTGGAAAGAAAACTGATGAAAGCAATAAGTGAAGCCGCGGAACTCGAAACCGGAGAACTTCCAAATGGAGAGGCGCCGAGAGTCAGGTTTTAGGACAATCACAGAAAAAAAAGCAAAACAAGACATTCAACGAGGAACATTATCTAACTTTTGTAACAATACTTTAAACTCTATAGTACTCTCATTATGTAACAAAATATCTTCTTTTGCAGAGCTTTATATATTTTTCACTATTGGTTTTAAACCAACTTCGATATCTTGTTACCTCTTAACCTGAAAAAGGAGCGTCCGTGAATTCCTGCATGTGGCTTGCTGATACACCTTCTGATATTAACTCTGTCCCAATTACCTCAATTTGGAAACATGTCTTGCTTACTGTGTGTGTTTTGTAATCGAACTGAAGTGTTTCGCAAATCATTCACTGTTTTCTCGATGACTCATTTACATAATGCTGAGCTTTGATCATCTTGATTGTTATTGTTATTGTAACTGTCTTTTTTCGTTTGTTCTGGAAGAAATCTGAATCACTCCCTCATCTCTCCCTCCTCTCTACATGCATGCCTTTCGCTCATTCTCTCTATCAAACCTCGTTTCAGCTTGATTGTCCCGTCCAGAGAAAAACAACTGTCTGACTGTATAATTCTATTTCTTTGCAGAATCAATGCGCAGAAAATTCTCGCATGCTTTCTAACATCTCTCTCTCTTTCACTTTATCTGTTGTCAGTTGGGGGCGTGGCTGACAGGGCATGTGTACGGCATCTCTATCGATTCCATTCTAACCCGTATAAATAATCATTTTGATTGAATTTTGCCATTTCATTTGTTTTTCGTCGTGTCTCTTCTCAGTTTTCATGTTTTTGCATTTCTAATTTTGAAGTTTCTCAGCGATGAACCTCAAATTTGGGCTCTTGCTCTCTGTCACCATCGTCTCGATCGTCCTCTTTATCGGACACATTGTTTCGGAGTATTTCGACATCTTCTCGACCCCTTCCAACTCTTTCTCCGCCTCAAACATCAACGAGCCACTCACACCCCAAGAGATCCCTGGACTCAGTGGATCAAGCTCGAGAACTTGTAATCAATGTGTCAGCGGCAATTTTGTGAGTTTTATGGCTGAAAGTATGTGTAATTGTCATATCACAAATAATTGTAGCTGTCGAAACGATGGCTGATGCAAGACGATCGTGTTGCTCAGAGGATGGGATGGATTGACGCTTGGACCGGAACGGATTGTCTCAAGGGAAATGTCAACTACTACCATAATTGTCAAACCACTTGCTTAACCATCGAGATCCAGAATATTATTGATGTTCCAAAATCAATTTATGAGGGTGAGTTTAATTCAGAAAAGGAGGGGAGGGATGCAAGAGAAAATTATAACTACTCCCAGCTTGTTTTCCGTAACAATATCATTTTCAGGTATCATGATGGACTGCGCCGATGACCTGATATATAACTCTCCGGATATTCCAAGAGAAGGGTACAAACACGAGCCAATTTCCATGGTTTTCGAGAAGAACGAGACATTTGTGAATGATCGTCTCAGGCACCGAATCACCTATAAATTCACGACAGCTAGTTCGAAAGATCCAAAACAACTAGCAATTAAATTCCAAAGAATTTACTCCGGCCTATCAAATCAAAAGCCGACCACTGGAACAAACTATATCTACACAATCATTTACGGTATCTTCGTGGGCCTACTCGTGATGGCAACTTGCGCTGTGTGGTGGTTTTACGTAAGTTAAAACAAGTTTCGTCTAAAACTGATTCTTATGTATCTTTCAGAACCGTCGTGAATCCAATGGAAACCGAAACACCACATTATCTCGATGGCGTATGTTTGACAGAGTTCAAAACTACAGAAAAAACGCTGTGCAGCTCAATTTCCATCAATTACTAGCTACGTACCACGTCGCGCCACTGGTTAGACATGAGAACGATCCGATTTATGATGTGCCTCCTGCTCTTGAAACGAACAACTATGACGTGGTTCAGAGTCCTGTCCTCCAGCCACAAAATGAAGTGGTGTATGATATTCCTTATGAGCCCGCAACATCCTTGAATCACACTTACCATATGCCTGGCGAAACATCCGAGCCAGAATGGGATGAATCATCCATCGAAACTACTCAAGAGGACTTAATCGGAAAACAAATCAATGATCAAGGCGAAAACAAAACTAAGGAACAGGCCTCTGATACCAACAATCAACCCGTAGATGCTACAAAGAACAACGATGAATCAGAAACTCCGATTCTCACGAACAAGAACGAATCCGTTTAAATATATCTTTTTAATTTGTTTTTCTTCATTTTATTTTTATGAATACACCCCGAATCCTCCATATTTAAAACAACTCTTCTCTTCTACCAGGTCTTCTTTTCCATAGTCTTCACTTTCAACCCATGCCCCTTCCCCCCCTCCTCAAGTTGTCATTTGCCTTATTCATTTCTGACTCATGACTGGTCCCCTACTTCTCTTCTTCTTTCTTTTCTGCCCCCTTCGATCAGTTTTCAAGAAGTTTTCCTGAATATCTACAAAACATGGGGGATTTCAAATTATTTCTGTTCTTTCGATTGAAGATTCGATTCAGTTTTATTCAATTTTCCGTTTGATATTTCATAAAAACATGTATCGCCGTTTTTAGATTGATTGCGACAAACGTATCTCCCACAAAATCGAATAACTCAATTCTTTGTTTGATCAAAAAATGGCTACTAAGTGGTAAAAGCCGAGTTTTTTCATTTCGAAACTGTCTTTTTTGTCTTTTACTCCCAGTTGATATTATTCTACTAGCGAATTTTTAAAGCAATCCGTCAATCATTTCGAATAATCTCAAAAAAGTCCTTTTTTACTATATCATAATCAATCGACAAAACTGAACCGAGAACAAAGTATGTAAAAATTCTGATTCTGCTCAACGGTATTTATTATGTAAAAACTATGGTTCTTCTCCATCATTCAATTCCAACTCATTATTCCAAATTGGGTTGTCTACTTTCTAGAGACGTTTCAATAACAACGGGAACTAGCTGTGTCTATGGAGAAGCGGGAACACGTTATTATAGAAGCAGTGCTTGCAATGAAAACACGAGGAGGGATGATGAGGCACGTTCCTATGGAAACGGGCGTCGCGATGGAAACTAACAAGGACAAAGTGGAGCTCATTCAATAGTCTCAATAACTATTCTCTCTTCTCTCAATGACAAAACCCGAAGAACACCGTAGCAAATGGACTACACCAGCCGATATGAAGGACTGTAGGGTGTACTGTCAGTCGTCGTGCGTCGCTTTCTCTACCGTATTCAATGGGGACGACGGCACAAAACTAATCATTGCTCAAAGTGGATACTGCGACATGGATAAGCGATTGAGAGTTTTTGAAGGTTTGGTACAGCATTCGGAGTGTGCTCTGGTTGACAAACCGGTCTCTATCGTTTCCATATTTCCTGAACCAGTAAGTATTTTTTTCATTGAAATTGCCTAAATTGATATTTTTTGTAAATGGTTCCGACTTCTGGAAATTAAATTATTTTCTAGAATTCGGTCCCAATGGTCATTGTGGCATCTGGCCCAGCACTTTTAGCGTTCAAAGCTCTAAAACCGTATTACAAACATACTGTACCCGGTAAAGAAGCCAATGAAACCGAAACAACAATATGGAAAGATGTGGAAAACACAAAGGAAGGTCGCGAGAAGCTATACCAATTATTGGAAAAAAGGAGCAACGAAGTATCATTTGCCAATTTGACATATGTTTCTCAAACTTATCTTATGTCAAATGACAAGGAACAAGCCAAAATGATCAAAGGCTACGGGACAGATTTGAAGGATTTTGTAAGGGTTTTGTGAATAGCTCAAATACTATGTTTTCAATTCAAAACTTGTCGGAAAAAATTTGTTTGAATCTGTTACCGATAAAAATCAGTAAATCTCACTGAGACTTTTATCCGATAAAATTATCAGAAAACTGAAACCGAAGTTTATTGAAAACAATAGTTTCAAATTAGATGGAAAATCACCAAACATATTCATCCAAATTGTATGTTTTGCAGCCCTTGATAACTTGCATAGGGAAAATACCGAAATCTCTGAATGAGGTGAAGGATATTGTGGTGATTGGGACAGAACACCGCAAAATAATGCTCAGTGAATGTTTCACCACTTCCGATGAGTTCTTGCTTCCTTCTATTCCAGTCTCTGTTCTTACACATGGTAAGTGGATGTCTTGGAATTTCTAAGTTTTCTTCTGTTTTTCTTGTCATTAAAGATTAATAAAAATTTTTTAGGAACTTATGATGACTATCAACTGTTTGTTCTAACCCGCGATTCGATTATCTATTCTATTAAACGAGGAGATACAGAACCTAAACCCATCATTGTTTCTCAAAGTATGATCACCTCAGTGGCTCTGGTTGGGAAGATGGTGAGCATTTTTTGTCGTATATCACCTGCCACCTAATCAAGCAAAAACATTGCAGATCGTGTACTCCACTTCGGAATATATGATCCATTTCTGTAATTTCGAAGGAGAGATACTGAATACGGTCAAGTGTCAGTCAAAGATCAAAATGCTCGAACCGTTTTTCCACTCTCATAAACAACTACGTGCAGTCATTGCTGTGTTTGAAAAGGAAATTCGAATGTATGATGAGCATCACATGTTGGACATTGTCAAGTACGAGAAGGCCCTCGGTTGGGTTAAATATGGGACATACGGCAAAGAAGAGGGAACTCTTGTCGTTTGTTATGAAGGTAATTGCACAATGCTTTACGAGAAAACTGGAAGTTTGTAGGGAATTAAATCTAAAACTTGAAATTCCAAAAACATCAGAAAAGCTATTTTATCTCGGTTCCCGTTATGGCTGAAAAACGTGAAACAGCCAACTAACGCAATAATCAACTTTTTAAGGCTATTAAATTTGTTGACTACTTTTTGAAAGTAATAACACAAATAGAAGCATGATCGTTTTGAGAAACCACAGATAAACATACTAAAACTGTTATTGTTCACGTCAATTTTTTCAGACGGCCTTTTAGCAGTTCAAACATTCCGTCGTACAGCAAACTTCGAACACAAAATGGAGTACGATTCAGTTCAATGTTGTTAGAAAAAGAGTTTTTAACAAATTGTGCAGCCTGGATTTACTAATTGAATTTTACGATATCATTTGCTCTTTCTTTTTACTTTTTCAATATTTATACTGATAAAGATGGAAAAACATTGATTAAAGTGTGGCTAATGAATCCAAGATTCAGAACGTAAAAGTATTATTTTCAAAAAAAAACTAACTAATGAAGTTAGATTGCATGGAAGTTGTATTATAGGTGATAGCTTGCATCTTCGCATGTATTTCCAGTACTGTTGTTGTTCTCATTCAACGGGATTGGCGTGTTGATAATCTGCAGTATCCACGCGAACAAGTCTGAAAAACTTTCATCCTTTTTGTACTGCTTCAATAAAAATACTCACATTCTGAATCGCCGAATATCTGTGGTCATCTATCAAAAATTTCGTCGTGTTTTTCATCTCATTATGTATTGAATCAAAATGACCTGATATCATGCTACACTTGTTGTGTCGAAATCTTTCCGGCCGGTTTCTTGTAGCATTTGATGATGATTGGCTTCGATGTTCACCTCCTGGTATCGCTTAAGATTTCCTGAGTGTGGCGGAGAGTATCGTTGATATTTCATTTACAAACTAACCGCAATCGATGAAGATAGATAACGACAAAGTTGTATTATAGTTGACGGCTTGCATTTTCAGAAAAGTTCACGATCTTGTTTACGTATTTTGTGACTATGCATTGAGCATTTGTTAATATCGGCAACCAATGTTTTTTCTCGAATTTTCGTATGGATTCTTTTCTAGTTTTGTATCCACTTGAGATCCCTTTGAATGTTTGCAAGTAATCGGAAAAGGCAGCGTTCCGTAAATGAGCGGAAATTCCATCATTTACTAGAAGCTAGTGTGTGTGGAGTTGATTTTCGTCTCATCAGCTTTATAAAATCCAATGATCCACCGATTTTCTACGTGATAAATCAATCCGTCTCGGCAATCCTCGCTATTTTGAGTTGATCTTCAATTTCATCGGCATTTCTTTTGCCGGGATTTGCCTTGTAAAGGCAGAAAGCCTGAAACATAACTTACATTTATTTTTCAGTTAAGTATGTCTTTTCTACCTGGAATTGATAGACGAACTCGTCAATAATGTCCCACAAACAAAAATTTGGAAGCGACAACGGGATAGGATCCTTACTGGAGAGAAGCTCAGAGAAAAGTTCCTGATATAATAGTTCATGAACGATTCATAGCGATGAACGAGAAGTGGTCTATTTCATGCATAGAGTTGGCGATAATAGATCTCCTTATAGAGAATAATGAAGAGCTTATTGCCTGAACCGATGATTCTCTCGGCAACACTCTTGTCTGGCCACATGCGATCACGAAAGAATCTTTCCGTGAGATCGGGGGAAGCTTGATCGTACAAAGTGAGAATCTCGGGAACGTTTTGTTCCTTGATCATACGGGAGGAGTAGACCAAATAATCAGCCACCTCATTCGGGACACCATCTTCATCAGCTGAAAAAATACTATTATTACTTTATCAATCGTCTAATTACAAAACTATATTAGCTTTACTTACAAGTGAAAGTGTTAATGCGACGACGCTCCGTGTGCTCTTCATGGCTCAAATCGAATCGAAAAGAAAACTCATGTTATGAACTCGTTGAATTCGAAAAACTGACTTCGGAAGGATTTTAATGCAGGGGTCTGAAAATTTGAATAAAAAGTAATGTTGGTCGTTAAAATAAAAACGTACTGCTAGAGTTCCAAACAATTCGTATACTGACAGTCACCATTCGTCTATGTTGTTTCCAATATTGCTTCCTCTTTTACACGTGATTTGAAAACATCAGTTTCCGTCTGAAAACCCTTTTTTCGCAAGCTGCAGATGAGAAGTCATTTTGTTGTAGTCAAAAACGATTTTCGAGAACTTGATAGACACCATTTGACTGTTCATTTGCATATATTTCATCCTAATTGGAAGAATACGAGACGGACGCGTTGATTTTTTGCAATATCCAATCTGAAAAAATTTCTTATTTTTTGTACTTTTTTGATTTAAACACTCACTTCCTGAGCTTCCAAGTATTTCTTGACCATCTATCAAAGTTTTTTTGGTGGTTTCAATTCTTTTCCGTCGAAAAATCGAATGGCCAGTGCAAATTTCGAAGCGTGGATCCGTTTCTTACAGATTTCTTGTGGCATTTGATGATTTTCGCTTTTTGTTCCTTCTCCTTTTATTGCTTGTTCTCTCTAAAGTGTGGCGGAGAATATCTTTATGATTTGAATCAAAAACTAACCGCAATTGATGAAGTGAGATTGCGTGATGCAGACGAGAAATCTTCTTGTTGCAGTCGGAAACCGATTTCAATAGCTCCATTTAACGTTTGAACCACCGCACAATAGTTTTGGACGATTGTTGGTAGCCTGAAAAAAGAAATATCTTATCTTGGACAACGTAATGTTTTTATTAATTATTCAGAATTGAATGCTTGGCACGAAATCGTCCTTCTCGTATTGAACAAAAAATAATACATTCAATTATTATTGTGTGAAATCACTTGTTTGACTTCTCGAATGGTTTATTGAAGCATTCGTCAGAATCCCTGACAAGTTCAAATTTTTCACGTCCAAATTATCATTTTGAAAAATTGAAATGTTCGTTTTCTGATCAATTTGGCAGAAAACGTTTATTAGTTTCTCGAAAACTGAGTTAATATAACATATATTTTGTAGAATAAAACAAAAACTTACTTTTTTCCATAGAATAAAGGCATCTTTCTATTTGAAAATATTGTGTGTTGAAGGGTAGAAAGAGCGGCAAAAAAGGAGGAAATGTTGGGCGAGAGACAACGCAAAATGAAGAGAGATAGAAAGTCGTGGCGAGACCTTTCCAGTTGTTCACTAGAGCGTGTTTGCATCAATTCTTGTATTTTGAGGTGTTTTAATTGGAAAACTCATTTTATAAAGGAAGAAGTCATTTTTTTAGAGAACTTCATAATAAAAAAGCATAAATGGATAATTGAACAGCAGTTTCAGTCTATAACGTGTGTTGAAGGTGAGAAAAATGGTTGTTCCTTGAATTTATGAATATTGTGGCAGGTGATTCATGAGGTTTGTCTCTCAATAACAGTCTAGCAAAGATTAGTTATTTTTATTTTAATACTAGACATAGTTATGATGAAAAGATAAAGCAAAATGTGGCATGGTGACGTCCGATGGAATTGCCCTTTTTCCGTGTTCCGGCGATCGGAAAAAATACCAATTGTGTGGTTGGTAGAGGCAGAGACAGCCATCTATAAGACCAAGATCTTAAAACCACGTTCAAAAAGTTTCTTCTCCATAATTCCATTCAAATTCGTTATCTTATATTTGCGTTGTCCACTTTCTAAAGACGTTTCCATAAAAACGGGAAATAGAGCCGTGTCTGGAGAAGCGGGAGACACGTTACTATGGAAACGGGCGTTGCGATGGAAACTAACATGGATAAGAGGAGCGGGCGGCTCATTCAGTAGTCTCAAAAGTTATTCTTTTTATTCTTTCTCAATGGCAAAACCCGAAGAAAACCATAGTAAATGGACGACCCCGGCGATGATAAATGACAGTGATGTGAAAAACTGTGCGTCGAATTGCGTTGCTCTTTCTACCGTATTTAATGGGGACGACAGCACGAAACTAATCATTGCTCAAAAAGGATACTTCTTCAAGAATATGCGATTAAGAGCTTTTGATGGTTTGAAGCAACATTCGGAGTACACTCTGACCGACGAACCGGATGCTCTCATTGCCCTAAATAATGGCCCATGTGAAGTAAGTTTTTGTTCATTAAAACTACCCGAAATTCATCTTCTTGGCTAAATATAGTATTGTTAATATACACTCTTTTAGTAAAAATTCTAAAATAAATAAGATAGCTTCAGAAGATCTCAACCTGGACCGTTTATACTATAGCATAAACTTCTTTAATCACTGAACTGATTGTGCAGAATAGTTATGTCTTAATATGATCAGAAGTCAGATTAAAACCCTGACAGCTAGTTTCTTAGCAATTATTTAGTGATTTGATTTTTTTGAGTCTCTAGGTCAAAAAATCAAAAAAAGTACTATATGATTTTCTTTTTTTAGTTTAATGGTTCCGAATTCTGAAAATTTATTTATTTTTTAGGGCTCGGCCCCATATATCATTGTGGCAGTTGGTCCAGTTATTATGGGGTTCACAGATCTAAAACTGTATCACAAATATATTCTACCCGGTAAAGAAGCCAATGAGGCCGAAACGGCGATATGGAGAGATGTGGAAAACACAAAGGAAGGTCGTGAGAAGTTACACGATTCAATTTTTGAAATTTTCCGGAAAGAATCATTGAGAGGTTTGACATATACTTCCAAAAAGTATCTGATGTCAAGAGACAGGGAAAAAATAATCACTGAATACGGGACACATTTGCAGGACTTAGTGAGTGATTTTTTAAATTTTTCAATCGGAAACTATGTTTCAATTTTAAATTTGTCGAAAAACTGAAGTTGACGTTTATTAAAAAAAAAAGCTTTAAAGTGGGCAGAAAACCACCGAAAACACCAAAAATTCCGAATTCAGTGATGAGTGAACCGGTAATTCTAAATTAAAATCAAGCAAAAAGCCAATTTATGAATCATTCGTTGTTAATTGTATCACTCGATCGTGCTTAGAAAACTAACAGCTCGTGGTTAAATGAGGGAATTTTTTCATTCATAACGAAAAAAAAACAGATTTATCAAAATTGTATGTTTTACAGCCCTTGACAACGTGCATGGGAAAAATGCTAAAATCAGTGAATGAGAAAAAGGATATTCTGATCGTTGGCACAAATCATAGCAAAATAGTGTTCATCAACAGTGAAAATTTGACTGCTTTTGATGAGATCTTGCTTCCTTCCATTCCAGTCTCTATTCATACTCATGGTGAGTCTAATAGCCTTGAAGTTTCCGAGAGTTTCAAACTCTTTTTTTTTTGTTTTTCTTGTTGTTCAAGATTTTAAAAAAATTTCAGGAACGTTTGATGAGAACTATCAATTGATCGTTCAAACCCACGATTCAATTGTTTCTATAAAACGAGGAGAGACAGAACACAAATCAATTATTTCTCGAATTGTAAACACAATGGTTCTGTTTGGGACGATGGTCAGTTTATTTAAGAGCATTTTTGTCGTATATCAACTACCACTCAATCGAACGAAAACATCACAGATTGTGTACTCCTCGTTGGAGAACAAGATCATTTTCTGCAATTTCGAAGGAGAGATACTGAATACAGTCGAGTGCCAATCAAGGATCAAAATGCTCGAACCGTTTTTCCACTCTCATAAACAACTCCGGGCAGTCATTGCTGTTTTTGGGAGGGAAATTCGGTTCTATGATGAGAAGCACATGTTGGACATTGTCAAGTTCGAGAAGACCATTGATTGGATCAAGTATGGGACATACGGCAAAGAAGAGGAAACTCTTATCGTTTGTTTTAAAGGTGGGTGTACATTTTTTCGGGAGAAAAATGAAAGTTTGGAGTGAATGTAATCTAAGACTTGAAATTTGAAAAGTAATATCGAAAAAACTTATGTATTTCGGTTCCTGTTATTGATAAAAACTCTGATTGTGAATTAATAGTATACTGTAATCGCAAACCCATTAGAACCATCAATTTTAAAGATTTTTTAAATTAATCCAATACTTTCAGTCAGAAAAGGAGTGTGCAGTCATTCTGAGTCGAACGATTTTTCCTATACTTATTCAGAATATAGCCGACAGTCGATATGAAACCGTAGATATGTTTTTTGAAGACGAATGCAAAATGTTTTGTTCTGTTAAAAGTCATTTTTCATGAGTAAAAGAGTTTGAACGTACATAGTTCCGTTCAGCTTATTAGAAGACAAAATTTTGATGAGTTTTTTGAAAATAAATACAAACCGTCCGCCCGCATGGAAGCATTAATGTTCACGTGAAGTTTTTCAGACGGCACTATAGCAGTTCAAACATTCCTTGAAACAGCAAACTTCGAGCACAAAATGGAGTACGATTCAGTTCCGATTTGATTATAAGAGAATATTTTTCAACTAAATGTGCACTTCGTTCTAACTAATTGGATTTTTCGATATTACTCGCTCGTTTGTTGAAAATATGTTTCTTCTCTTCTCCAAATAATTCATATTTCTCCACCATCCTCCATACTCGTCTACCCACCCGATTGCTTCATCTTTTGAGTAACACATTTAAATCCACCTAAAATTCATTGAAGTTTTCCCAACAGTTAATCTATATGTTTCATATTCTCAATAATTCATCAGTCTTGTGAATTCAAATAAGAGTATATTTTGTTTCTTTCGTTTGTCAAAAAATCTTACCAATCCGATTTATGGCCGTTTTGAGCATCAATATTTCTAGTTTCCTGGTGATTCTTGTCGTCTGCTAAACTTGTTTCCAATGTTCTTTTATCTTTTGTGGATCCAACAAACACAAAAAAGTTAAATTGTTCATCTGCGCATATTTCAGGCACTGTTCCCTCAGTTTGAAGCATACGTGGCTGGTTGCGTTAACATAATGCAATATCTACGTCAAGAAATCTGTAAACATTTCGTCTTTTTTGTTTTGCTTGAATGTAAAGCACTCACGTAATGGTCACGTTTATTGTGTTCATCTATCAATTAAATCATTCGAGGTGTGTGTCACTAACGTGAATTGGATCCTATTTAATAGGAATGAACAGAAATATTTCTCCATTTGCTGTGTCAATATCCTTCTGGCAGGTTTGTCGTGCGCATTTGATGATAATTCGCTTTGCGTTCCAATTTCTGTTCTTGCTCGGTTTTGTTGATGGTTTTGCGTTTTCGAACTATTTCACAAACTTGTTCACGTAGTTTGAGACTATTCATTGAGCATTCGGTGATATCGGCATCAAATACTCTCTTCCGTTTCCCTTGATTTTCATAGGTTAATGGTTTCTCTTCTAGTTTCGTTTTTATTGCAGTTGAGAACTAATTTCAAGACTTCCCTTGTTGTTTTGAACTTCGCAGGGTACTTTTAGACAAATGCTGGTGGTGTGAACGGATAAGTTGTTGCGTATAAACTCATCCAATATGAACTGAAGCATTTCTGCGATTGACCACGGAAAACGAAAGAAATCCTGTATTGATGAGTAATGTCATCCTCTATCGATGTTTCATCAACAACAATCCTTTGTTTCTCAAATAAGTACTTTTTAATCAATTTCATAGCACGATAGATAGCTCATTTGCATATATTTCACGTATTGTTTCTCTGATTCAAATCGTAAGGGATATTGATTGTCTGAAATATCCACCTGAATAAATCTAAAAAATTTCTTCCGTTTCGAACTGCTCTTTCTCTTTTTAATGGTTTCAAGAAGCTCGATAGACACCATTCGACAGTTTATTCGCACATCTTTCAAATATTGATGTCCTAATTTAATGGATACGTGACGGACGGGTTGATTTGTTGCAATATCCACGTGATCAAATCTGAAAACATTGCGTCCTTCTTGTACTTCTTCAATATAAGCACTCACGTTTTGAACTGTCAAGTATTTGGTGTTTGTTTATTGTATATTTGTGATGTCAATCTTATTGCGTCAAAAAAATGTTTTTAGCAGGGGTCGTTGGGCATTTGATAATTGTTGGTTTTGTGTTCCATTTCCTGTTGTCGCTGGTTGTTCCTAAATAGTGTGGCGGAGAGTATCTTTAGTATTTGAATCACAAACTAACCGCAATAGATGAAGTTAGATGACGTTGCATTATAGTTGATGACTAGCATGGATGAAGTGAGATTTCATGCCGCAGATGAGGTAGATATCTTTTTATTACAGTTGAAAACTGATTCCATGAAACCCATTCAAGTTTTCACAGTTGCTGGTGGACTGAAAAAAGAAGAATCTTATCTCGGACAAATAGAAGTTTGATGAAAATTGAATGTTCGGGACACGAAGTCAACAGTTTCGTAAAAACAACCAAAATCACATTTTAATTTTATCGTGTGAAGTTACTTGTTTGACTTTTCAAAATATTCATTAAAGAATTTGTGAAGTCACTAGCGAATTCAAGTTCTACACATCAAAATTGGTGATTTAAGACATTCAAATATTGTTTTTTGATGAATTTTGTGAAAAGAAATTATTATTTTTGTGGAAAACTAATTTGATATATCATATATTTTGTAAAATGAACTAAAAACTCACTTTTTTCCAATGAATATCGGCATTTTTCTGTTTGAAAATGTACAAACTGCATGTTGAAAGGACGGAATAGCGGTGAAGGAGGAAATACGAAGCGAGAGATACTGCAAAGGGAAGAGAGAAAGAGAAAGTCGTGGCGAGACCTTTCTAATTGTTCACTAGGGCACGTTTGTATCAATTCCTGTGTTTTGCGGCGTTTTTGATTGGAACACTCATTTTCGAAGGAATACACTAATTTTTAAGAGGAATTTCATAAGAAAAAAAGCATAAATGGATAATTGAACAGCAGTTTTAGTCTATAACGTGTTGGTGGTAATGTAGAAAAAATTTGGAACAGTCAAAAAAGCGATATCATGATATGCAGCTTTCAATATTTTTGGAGTACGAGAAAACAAAAATTAACAAAAAAGACTATCGAAACCTTCTCAGTACTCAGTTGAAAAGCCGTTCGCTCCGATACCGTTCTGATATTTTCTTGACATACAGGGTACGAATTACCCGGATTAATTCGACATATTGAATTTGATTTTGTGAACGCATAAAAAATGAATTTTAAAAAAGTTTATGTGATATTGAAAGCCAGCTCCCGGTGTGCCATTTGCGCCAAAGTTTACTCCGAGTTATTTGTACCCATTTTGTAAATCCAGAAAACTCTGGATCAAAGAAATCCTGATGAATGTTCGAATAGTTTCTAATCTACCCCCCTTCCATTCGCAGTTGTTGTTTGAAATATTCTGACGATTAAACAATGTAAAGGTCGAAGTCCAGGTACCAGTTGTTCGATTTCTTCTAAGAATTCGGTAGTAATAATTCAAGTAAACTAGAGGGAAAAAAACGTTTGAAGCAACTGACAACTTGGTTAATGACGTCCAAAGAAGAAAAAAAGAAGTTCTTTTCTTCATTTTTTTGTTTTTCGACGCCAATTGTCCAGTTTATTCACTTTCACTCCGTCACTTACCCTTGGAGCAATAAAAACATCAAGCAGAGGTTTTTGGACGTGGAAAATAGCCTGTTTGAAGAGAACAGCTAAACCGTTCAAGTAGAGTTTCTCTGGGTAACGAGGAAATCTGAAAATCCAAATTGGGGAGTGTCTGTTTCTATTCAAGCTGAAGGAATACTAGTTTATCGCAAAGTCGGTGAACAAATCTGGAAACTGAATATGAGAAATGAAACTGAAAATGCTATAATTACTGGTTTCACAAACAGAAGAACAATGAAGAGAAAATTTTTCGGTCTTTTCAGAAATTTTGAAATACTTTCAATTCCGCCGGATGAATTCGAATTCATTCGTTTGACATAATACAAAATGTTTCGATCTGTAAACCACTATTTGAATTTGAAGGAAGCTAAAAATTGCAATTCATCGATTGGTAAGAGCCCGTATCGAACGTTTGGATGTATTAAAATTTTAAATTTTTCAATTCTTACTAGAACAATTCGGAGTTAATTTTTTTGATCAGCCATTCCGGAATGTTCTGCTCTGTTGCCCATCGTCTGTTATTATTTTTTTCTTTTTTATTCCTGCCGACAATATTGGTTTTTGATTCTTTTTTTTTTCACCACAGAAACTCTGCTCGTGATCCAGGAAACTGCTGGAGCGTCATAAGAGAAAACAATTGGTTCTCTTTTTTTTTTGGTAGGAATGTGGGCGGTTCCACTGATGAGTGTAATGATAATTTCTGTTTCGTGATGGAGCTTCAGCCCTCCGTCTCATTCATTCGACCATAGAAACTATGGATTGGAAGCCAGTTCTTCTGGTTCTATTAGCTCTTGCGGCTCTCGGTAAGCTGATCGACCTGGTATTCATAACCTTTATAAATTTCCAGGTTCTGCGTCGTTCGTCCCATGCCTCAATGGCTGCAAGTGTGACGTCGACGTTTCTGATCCAGTGATTCGCTGTGATTTCCTGCAACTGAACTACTTCCCACTCCCAATCACTTTGCCACACAAGTCCTACAACTTCCTTGCATTGAGCTGCAATCTTCTTGAAACAGTTCCAAGTTATGACTTGATCAAGCAAGCATTCCCTGACTTACACGGCATTGATCTGCAAGGAAACCCCAACTTAAACTGCAGCTCCTTGGCTCAATTCTCTGGAAAACTGGCTGTTCTCTCTGATTGTGATTCCCCAAAACCGACAGAATGTGTCGCCCCGCAGATCATCAGTGTCACTTACCCGACCACACCAGCCCCAGCCAGAGAAAAAACTTTTGAGTACCCGGTAAGCTCATGTTATCATATGAAGTCAAGAATAGAAATCTTTCTAGAAATGCGACCGCACTTGCAAGGATATTCTTCGTCTTCAAAAAATTTGGCGTGACATCAGAAACATGGCCAATTCAGTGAACCCAGATAAAATTTTGAACAAAATGGGCGAACATTTGCGTGAAATCCTTGGATACTAATTTGATAAATGTTTAACGATTGCATTTTTTTTAGTTTTGACATGTTTTCTAAAAATATTAGCTGAATACCAGAATAAATTCGAAAGATAATGGAACTGAGACTTGTCGCCGAGAGCAAGAACGTCATCATGTGAATTTTATATCATTTGGTTTTTGACAAACAATTTTGTGGGAAAGATTTTAAGTAAATTTAACCCGCTTTATTAAAAAGCTTGCAAAAAATTTCGAGAATCATAAGAACCCATAAAAGGTTACCATTTATCAAAAACTCGAAGAAATCTTCATGATCCTGTTAGTGAAGCAACCACTCGCATCTTCCAACATAATCTGCTTCTGATTCTTCATATTGTTCGCATAGTTTCGATACACGGTCTTCATCGGGAAACATTCCATCGGGCAAATGAAGTTGGGCAATTTCCGAGATAACCATCCTCAACATTGCTGGCCATACGTTGTTTCCCAATAAACTACGAGCACTCTTGAGCCACCGACGAGGATCTTCTTTACCACCCAATCTTGCACTTCTGGCCGCAGTGACATAAAAGCAAATTTTTTCGAGGATGGTTGTAGTCGTGTCGACAGCATATAGAATTTCCTTGCAGATTTTCAGAGCTTCGTCATGGCGGTTTTGGCACATCTGAAATTAAGTGGATATTTTTACTGCTGAAGCGATTTTTTTTTATTTTATTGTGAAGTTACTGGAACATTCAAATTGATTCTCGAAAAAAATTATTCGACTATATAAATACATATTTAAATTATTACCCTTAATGTGGCCTCTCTCCTTCTAATCATCGTTCTGATGTCTTTGAGTGTGGTTCCATCTGTTAGTTGCATTGCCTCATTTAACTCTGGTAGCACTTTCTCGAAGCTTCCCATATACATGTATATAGAAGCGACTTGCATATGAATACGAATTCTTCCACGCACATCGAATACTTCCATGTGTTTCAACATATCAATTGCCTCGGTTTCTCTCGCTTCGACGCACATTAGCAGAGATTGCCTAAATGATGTTGTGTGTTAAAATCACAAAAATAAAGCAAAATACCGAAGTTTGAACTCGATTTCCGAATAAGGAGCCAGAAGACTCGTATGTTTTTGACAACTTTCATATCTGGCTTTCACAAAATGCCTTTCAAATCTAATAATAGCATTTGCAATTTCAATGTGTCGATATGATATCCAGCACATGTGATCAGCATAGTGCAGCTTCATATTAGCAATTGTTTTCTCTGCCATATTGTAGTTTCCCTGAGCTGCATAAGAGTAGGCAAGATTGACTGTGATGACCGCCTGGAAATAATGATTAAGGTGACTGTCTGGTAACCATTTAAAAAAGTTTCCCTTACATGTGCTTCAAGTTGTAAGTAACAGTATCGTTCTCCTTCTGGATTGTTTGCAAGGAATTCTTTACTCACAATCCTTGCCTGCTGATACATTCCGTTTCGTATCCTAAAACAGCATTCTAATTAGAAAATATTCGATTTCTTGATCTTACATGTTACTTGTCATAAACGCAGTTCCATATGTCGCCACTTTTTCTCCTCTCTCCCCTTCATCAGTTCCCAGTGGACATGCAATTCCGATTTCGGCAATCCTATTGTACTTCCTGGAAAAAAGATTCAATCTTGAAATCCCGGCCGTGAAAATCTTACAAATGATAAGTTCCTTCGGCGACTCCTTTCATCAGCATCAACATCTTTCCATATGAATCCATTTCTGCTACCAGTTCAAAGTCATCTTCAGATTGTGGACAACATGGACCTGCGCGAGTGTGTCCGTGAAGACTGAATATTATTTTTGCTAAAGATTGAGGTGTTCAATACTTACTCATCGATGTGTTTGAGCGCTTTGCGGAGGATTCGGGGATCTTTGTCGCTGTGTTCCGTTATTTCTAAACAAATCGTATATTTCTGATGCTTCTGAAAAATTTCAACTCACTTCCGTGTCTGTTTTCCAAAAACGGTCCGTTTCCAATGATATCCACCGTATGCAACTCAATATTTCCCATTTGATGACAAATCTCATCATTTCTAAGTTGAGCTTGTTGCAGACTTTCGTGAAGAAGAGATCGGGCTGCATTCCTGAAATTAAACTGATTTAAACTATCAATGTCCATTTTTTAACTCACAAGTCACCAAATAAACGATGAACTCTTGCTTGAAGAATTGGTGCGTACATCAGCGGAGTTTGCGAGGGAACTCCAAGACGGAAAGTTCTCATACAATGCTTCATATTGTTGTTCAACCTAAACATTTGAACATATTCGGTTTGTTTCATCGAAAATTTTGTACTCACTCAAACATTGTCAGTTCAAAATAAGTCTTCAAGCATCTGAGAGCGGCAATAGAATCCTTTGAATTGATATGAACCAAAGCTTCCAGAATATATGTTTCGAAAACATCCGGTTGATGTTTTTGAATTTGATGCGAGTAGTCGAGAAGGTAATGAAATGCATAGGCAACACGTGAGTTCTTTTGAAAATCGTACAACTGTCTTCCGGCAAATTCTCTAGCTCTCAAAGAACTATCAATTTCTTGATCAAGGGTACTTTCACACTTTCCTTTGTACTCTCTGAAACAATAATTAACGATTAAAGCAAATTATTTCCAAACTGACAAGTCAGTATCTTTCGATCTTATCCAATGACGCATCATATTTGTGATATGAAACTTCTCATCTGTAGTCATTTTTGCATATCGAGCAAGAACCTGCAACAATAGATTTGAATGCTTGTACAACTTCTTTCAACACTCACTCTTTTCAACCATCGATACATGAAAGAGTAGGACGAAGAGAAATGCAGATCATCCCGTGTCGCATGTTCAACTATCAAATGCATCGGATCATCCCATGCCAACTTCGGATCTTTAGGGTACTTGTTCGTGTAGAATTCATCTTCAATACCAAGATTGACCTCTTCTTTTCCTGATCCAATTTTCTCCATTCTGTAAACCGTTTTGATTATGATTTGAGTTTTAATAATTTCTTACAAAGCCACAAAGTTCAAATAAATGTCGCGGTCTTCACCAAACGCCATCCGAAGAACGTTCCGATAGGATGTGTAAGATAGTTGGGAATCTTGTGACATCAGAGAATAGAGCCATACAAAAACACTGTAAAAGGTTTGTTTCATTGTGACTTTTGGATAGCCAACTCACTCTTTCTTTTCTTCTTCATTGAACTGTTCATAGTTGCTGCGCATGTGACGATAACCAAAATGTGTATGAAACAGGATTCGGAGCAAGTAAAAGTTAGCGATCTGAAAAGGAAAATTTTTTGGAAAAAAATTTGGAAAAAAAATTTTTTCATTCTGGAAAAAAATTGTTTCATTATTGAAAATAAATCAGGAACAAAATCTGAATTTGTACCAATCTATAGTTTTTTGTTTTACAGAATTCCACATAAATTAAAATTCTAACTAAGAAAACACTCACGTTGTTCGCAGTCATAGGCTCTCCAGTGACTCTGAGGAAGACATCGCCGAAAAGCTTGTCTAAATTGATATACGCCTTCCGGTAGATGACTGGAGGTGGCTTATTCATCTGTAAAATAAAAAATTAATATCAAGGATTCTCTAAAATCCCTATAAACTCAAGAAAAGAGCCGAAAATACGTTAGAATTTCAAATGACATAAAAGGCGCCAAGGAAGGCTTTTACGTCTTTTCTGTGCTGACGTGTTTTTTGTGTGCAGTGGGAAGGGGAATGTCGAGAAGACTCACAAGCACTCACAGCTGCACTCACACACTCAATGTATTAATAGAGACAACGGCCAACTGAGAGGCTCCTCGACAATCATACAAAATCTTCTCCGTCGCTGTTCTGCCCGTTGGACGGAGGAAAGATAGAGTCAGTGTAGCAAATGAAGAGAGACACACGGAGGAACCCCTTCCCTATCAAGCCCGTAGAGGTCAGAACGAGAGACAATGGAAAAAAAGAAAGCTTTGATGAGCACAGAAGACCTTGGCAGATGGAGGAGAGCCTCCTCTTTCTACTCCAACATTCAAGAAAGGGAAAAAATGAAGACAATGACGTCACAAAGGTCCTTTCGTAATGAGATACAGAGAAGAAGGCAGATGTTCTTATAGAATAAGACATTCATCATTCAGACTAAAAAAACTGATTAACATAGTCCACATATCACACACTAATTTTCAAATTTCGCAGATTTTTGGTACAATTGAAATTCCATGAAAAACATTTGAAAGTGTTAGAAATACTTTTCTTTATGTATTGTGTGATAAGAGTATACGATATCACCATGAATAGTAAACTCCAGCTGAACCAGTTTGTTCATAAGTTCACAATGCCAGATAATCGGATAGTGTTCAAGGAAAATGGATCGCACTCATTTGAATTGATTACATTATTTTTACACGAGAAATTCATCTCAGAAAACTTGACAAACATTTTCGACGTCTGATCTGTACAACCAGGTGGCTTCAACCACTGAGGTTCAAGATGATATGATAATTTGCACACAATGTCCACTTCTTATTGAACAAATTCCCGTTGTCATTCATCAATATTACAAAATAAACGATGTATCTTATGATCTCCATTTCAGCTGGGAAGCATTTCCAACTTATTTGATAAGAATCTTATTGTAACAGTGAAACAAATTTGCCTTCTTACTTTTCTATGACCACCTTATGAAGCTCATTATTCGATGATTATTGAATTCTAGTTCTCTGTCTTGGAGCTTTTGTAACAAACCCCATTTATGCTGTTTCTTATCAAAATCTTCAGAAATTTTGACTTATTCCTTCGAATAATGAGTATTCCGATTTAAAACGTAGTAAAATGCAGGAATTGATACAAGCGCGCTCAAGTGAACAATTAGAAAGGTCTCGCCACGACTTTCTCTCTTTCTCTTCCCTTTGCATTGTCTCTCGCCCAACGTTTCCTCCTTCTTAGTCGCTTTTTCTTCCCTTCAACACACAATTTATACATTTTCAAATAGAAAAATGCCTATATCTGATAAAAAAAGTGAGTTTTTAGTTTGTTATACAAATTATATGTTATTTCAATTTATTTCACAAGAAATTGATGACGATTTCCTGCAAAATTGATGAAAAAAATACAACATTTCGAATTTAAAAAATTAATTTTCACGTGATGAACTCGAAATTATCAGAAATTCTGACGAATTTTTCAATAAACCTTTCGTGAGGTCAAACAATTGACTTCACACAATAAAATTAGAATTTACTCCTTTTTTTGATACGATAAAGTTGGATTCGTGTTTTAACTTTTGATAATTGAGAAAAAAACTTCACGTTATCCCAGATGTACGAAAACGACAAGATATTTTTAGTATTGTTCACGTAGATATTGCAAAGAATTAATGTATCCTTTACGTACTATTTGAATTAGAACAGGAAGAGTTCTTGTGAAATGTGGAGGCAAATTAACAATCATCCGAGCTGATGAAAACGAATTTAAAAAAATGAAAAACAAAAATATGTTATTCATTCAACATTGATAAAGGATCACAGTCTTCACTGAGACCGTTTTCATTAATGAGAAGGTGAAATAATTGATAATCAGTCAATTAGCGAAGAAAGTAATGGAGTAATCCAGAGGGCGGATGAGCATAGATTACGGTGGGGAAAAATGAATTTGAGAGAAAATGGGAGAGAATATCATTTTAAAAGCAAGATTCAAACATTTTCAGACTGTTTTCATTGATGAGAAGGTGAAATAATTGATAATCAGTCAATTAGCGAAGAGAGTAATAGAGGAATCCAGAGGGCGGGCCAGCATAAAGAACGGCGGGGAAAATGAATTTGAGAGAAAATGGGAGAGAATATTATTTTAAAAGCAAGATTCATACATTTACAGACTGTTTTCATTGATGAGAAGGTGAAATAATTGATAATCAGTCAATTAGCGAAGAGAGTAATAGAGGAATCCAGAGGGCGGGCCAGCATAAAGGACGGTGGGGAAAATGAATTTGAGAGAAAATGGGAGAGAATATTTTTTTAAAAGCAAGATTCATACATTTACAGACTGTTTTCATTGATGAGAAGGTGAAATAATTGATAATCAGTCAATTAGCGAAGAAAGTAATAGAGGAATCCAGAGGGCGGGCGAGCATAAAGGACGGTGGGGAAAAATGAATTTGAGAGAAAATGGGAGAGAATATCATTTTAAAAGCAAGATTCAAACATTTTCAGACTGTTTTCATTGATGAGAAGGTGAATTAATTGATAATCAGTCAATTAGCGAAGAAAGTAATGGAGGAATCCAGAGGGCGGGCGAGCATAAAGGACGGCGGGGAAAAATGAATTTGAGAGAAAATGGATGAGAATATTATTTTAAAAGCAAGATTCAAACATTTTCAGACTGTTTTCATTGATGAGAAGGTGAAATAATTGATAATCAGTCAATTAGCGAAGAAAGTAATAGAGGAATCCAGAGGGCGGGCGAGCATAAAGGACGGTGGGGAAAAATGAATTTGAGAGAAAATGGGAGAGAATATCATTTTAAAAGCAAGATTCAAACATTTTCAGACTGTTTTCATTGATGAGAAGGTGAAATAATTGATAATCAGTCAATTAGCGAAGAGAGTAATAGAGGAATCCAGAGGGCGGGCCAGCATAAAGAACGGCGGGGAAAATGAATTTGAGAGAAAACGGCAGAGAATATTATTTTAAAAGCAAGATTCAAACATTTACAGACTGTTTTCATTGATGAGAAGGTGAAATAATTGATAATCAGTCAATTAGCGAAGAAAGTAATGGAACAATCCAGAGGGCGGGCGAGCATAGATTACGGTGGGGAAAAATGAATTTGAGAGAAAATGGGAGAGAATATCATTTTAAAAGCAAGATTCAAACATTTTCAGACTGTTTTCATTGATGAGAAGGTGAATTAATTGATAATCAGTCAATTAGCGAAGAAAGTAATAGAGGAATCCAGAGGGCGGGCAAGCATAAAGGACGGCGGGGAAAAATGAATTTGAGAGAAAATGGATGAGAATATTATTTTAAAAGCAAGATTCAAACATTTTCAGACTGTTTTCATTGATGAGAAGGTGAAATAATTGATAATCAGTCAATTAGCGAAGAAAGTAATGGAGGAATCCAGAGGGCGGGCGAGCATAAAGGACGGCGGGGAAAAATGAATTTGAGAGAAAACGGCAGAGAATATTATTTTAAAAGCAAGATTCAAACATTTTCAGACTGTTTTCATTGATGAGAAGGTGAAATAATTGATAATCAGTCAATTAGCGAAGAAAGTGGTGGAGCAATTGATTTACCTCATCATCCTGCAAGTTTTAAATGTCTTGAATCGCAGAAACATTTTATTTCTTAAACCTTTTTGTGCCCCAGATGCTTCTCAAAAAAATTGAGTTTCAGTCAGCAGATAGTAGAATTTCGAGCTGTTATGCAAAGTTGACCCTGCGCATAACTCTCTTAAGACAGGTCAAAGTCATGTGGGGATTAAGTGAAACATTCATATGTTGTTTTTCCAAGGGGACATCATAAAAAACATCTATAATACAAATTTCGTGATTTCGGACCTCTGAATCATGGTCGAATTTCCTTTTGATTTAACGTTGTCAGAGATGTAATGATGCAAATGAGATTCGATTCAACTGACTTTCACTCGAGTTAAGTTCGTTCAATTTTGAATCAAAGAACGACATTCATTCTGTATAAGGTGATATTCACATTTGTATTATGTTTTCATTCCATGAACGATCGTTTCGTGGAAAGCAAGAGAGACCAGACCATCGACAGACGTCAGTTCCTGAGTGGGCAAGTGCAGGTGCGTTTTCACAGAACGATGATTTTATCCCATAATTAGAGCATAAATGAAGCGATACAGAATGCTTTTTGTCATTCATTAATAATGCAATATTCTCGACCATCACATCTTATTCATATAAATGCAATTGTTTTTTAAACTTCGCTAACTGCTCTCATTTGTTGTTTATTTTATTACCAAATCATACGTAATTTTTTCAAAAATTTGTACCTAAATTTGCAAACAGCAAATGGAAGAAAATCAGACATTCGTAGTTCAATCAAAATAATCTGAACATTAGTGTTTCTATTTTGCTTCTGACTAACCTGCAGGGTGACTTTTTAAACAATTTTTTCTGTATAATTATATGTTTTCATGTGAACAATTTCCAGTTCCTATCCGTAATAATTGTTTTTTTTTCAGATGAAGCTGCTGCTCTCTTCTTTCTTGCTGTTTCTCATACTTGTCGCTCATCTTGAATCGTTTCCTACTACTGAATACGTCTCCGAAACCATCAAAGAATGCAGAAGCCACGTCATTCAGACTACGGCACAGTATTGCGGTCACGATTGCTTGAAGTTTGATGGTAAATTGGAACAACTTTTCACATAATGCCTCTGGGAGGATTTTTTAGAATTGTGGCAATTTGCGTGCGGATCCGAAGAAGACCTCCATTATGACGACGTTTCTAAAATGATGCAAATATGCTGTCCAGAAAACTTGAAAGAGTTTTGAATATTATATATGTATAACACATTTCAAATCAAATTTGGTTTCAAAACAGTTCTAAATATTATGCAACATCTTTATATCTCGAATCAATTTTGTCATAACCTCCGGGTTCGTATTCTGTCATTTTAAAACTTTCAAGTGTCATTTTCATTTTTGCAAGTGTCATTTTTGCCCAACGTTCAATTTTTTCTTTTACCCCCGAGAATCTAAATCAGTTTTTCCACCCCTATCATTTGTTCTGTTTTTTGCGGAAACGATATGTATAAGACCAAAATTATTTTTGTTTTAAAATCATATTTCAAAAAAGAAAGGACAGAGAGAAAAACTTTCTAACATTTAAAACATTAGGAGTTTGTATTTTTTCACAAGATCTAATGATATATTGATAGTTCAAAACTATCAATTTTGTCCGTCGGTTCTTGCAAAAATTCGATTCAAATTTTGTTTCATAGAAACAAAAAAGAACTTCCCATGCCGGGAATCGAACCCGGGCCGCGTGGGTGAAAACCACGAATCCTAACCACTAGACCACATGGGAGGACGAGAGAAGGTGCGAGAAAGGCAAACACAAGGCTGACCAATGCTGAAGAGAGATGTCAGGTAGACGGAAGAAAAAGAGAATAATTTGAGAACAGAAAGAATATTAAAACATATAATATTTATTGAAAAAGTATCATAATTTTTGATTGAAAAAATATATAGAACAATGACTTTACTCATAATTATTTCTGGCCAGTTCCTCATGTATTATATAAGTTTCTCATCCCACGCTGCAATTGCGTCGTTAACCCAAAACATGTTTCCCTCCTGGCTTTGATTTTTTTTTTCACTTCATTTTGAGAAAAACTATTGAATTCCATGCTCATTGAAGAATTTCCGTTCGTACCGTAGTTTATGGTGTCACCTTTCAAAACAAGCAAAACAAAAACGTCTCGTTGAAATTTATGTTGTTTGCTTCCGTTTTCCCCGGCATGCTTTTTTTCACATTCCATACCATTCTAGCTCAATACTCCAAATGAGAGTTTTTACTGCATGAAGACGTTGCCGTAATACCAGGAGAAGTGGTTGGTTCTACGGAAGAGAGGGGGAGACGTTTCTATGAAAGCAGAGGCTGCGATAGAAAGGACGAAGGAAAGGTGAGAAATATGGAAGCAGAGGCTGCGATGGAAAGGGCAGAGGAAAGGTGAGACACGTTTCTATGGAAGCGAAATATGCTATGAAAAGGACAGAGGAAAGGTGAGAGGCATTTCTATGAGAATGGATGTTGCGATGGAAACGGGCAGAGATATAAGAAGGGGCTTATCCAGTAGTCTCAATCACTATTGTTTTTTCTCACTCAATGGCGCAAACTGAAGAATATCAAAGCAAGTGGACAGCTCCTGTGATGATGGAGAATGGAGACGTGCACTGTCTGCCCACTTGTGTAGCTCTTTCTACCATATATGATGGAGAGGGTGTCATAAAGCTAATCATTGCTCAAAAAGGATGCGATGGAATGGATGGAAGATTGAGAGCTTTTGAAGGGTTGTACCAGCATTTGGATGAGAAGTTGGAATTCGAACCGGTTTCTGTCCTCCCCTCATGTTATGACAAGGTTGGTTTTATTTTATTAAGTAGGAAACAACCTGAGAGTAAGTTGTAGTTTCCGTATAAAAAGCACATATTAGGTCAGTCCGAAAGTTTCTTCCATTTTTGGAATTCAGTTTTCAGTAGAGGGTTTCTAATCAGTGAGAGTGTTTCCGAGTCTTAGTTTCTTTTTGTTCGAAAGCACTTATTAGTGTCTACTCATGGTTTTTTATTTACATCTCCCGCACCCCTCCTCGCAGAGGGCGGGCTTCTTATCATGGCATATAATTTTCATAATTTGGACAACATTTCATTTTCTATTTTTAGGGCATCCATGCGGGCGACGATGACGCCCGCCCGCCCGCCTCTCGTCCTCGCCCGCCCGCTCGCCCGCCCGCCGACCGCCCGCTGTTGCAATCGAGAACTACTCCAAACTCCTGCAGTTTGCGGCGGCGCGCGCGCATAGCGAAGTGGTTGAGCTCTTGAACGTGAAGGATGAAGACTAGGGAGTGCTAGGTTCGTTCCCTCAGTCATTCAGTTTTCTTTTGCACTCTGTAATTGTTACTTTTATATATTTCTTAGCACACCAAGATGATTACAACGTGTATTTTCTTACGAATATAAATGAAAATCAAATTTAAAACTGCAAATCTCTTTTGGAACAAGTCTTAACTGCTAAAAGACATTAAAAAATAACATTTATATGATGCAAAAGAAAACTGTCTAGTGAAAGAATCGAACTCTACCCTTTATTCTGTCCATCCTAGCGCTCAGCCACTACACCAAGCGCGCGAGTTCGGCGGCCGCGGCAAGAGAGGGCGAGAAGCGGGCGGGCGTGCGGGCGCAACAGCGGGCGAGTAGGGCGGTCGGCGGGCGAGTAGGGCGCCTCACTCTCCTCGCCCGCATGGATGGCCTATCTATTTTTTCTTATGTTAAGGGTTCTGATATCTGAATTTTCATGATGGATATATGAATAGGAAATGCCAATGATGCAACTACTGAAAAGTTTTTAATCGGAAAACTCAATGTTTCCCTGCAAAAGGAAAAAAAATCCCTGCAAAAGGAAGAATTAGGTGTTTCATGGGAGTAGGATATTGTATAAATTTTATACGGAAGCAAGAACTATGAGGGATTCAAGAAACTGACATCCTGACGGACTTCATAATTCCTAATGAACCGTATAGTTATATTGGACCGTATGATTCCTGAAGTACCGTAAAAACCGGATAGAGCCAAAATTTTTTGCACCATTTCTCTTATTCGTTCCCACTATGGTACCCGTCAAGCCTATGTTGCTTGATGTTGAGTTGAAAAACAAGTCAGTACACTAAAATATTGTTTCACGATTAGGGATTTTAAGTATTCTGTGGAGTATAAATAATAAACCTCAGATTTGAGAAAAAATTTATGTATTATCCACTGAATTCAAGTACCCATCGCATTTTCAGGAGTATGCTCCAAGTATTGTTGTAGCAGCTGGTTTTTCCATTCTGATGTTCAAACGCCTATTACCATATTATCGTTTCAATCTAACCGGTAAAGAAGCCAATGAAGCTGAAGCTGCTATGTGGAGAGAAGTAAAAAATACAAAACAAGGTCGCGAAAAACTTTACAATGCTCTAAAGAAAAGAAGTGAAGAATTATCACTTGCCAATCTGACATTAACTTCTCAAAAATACCTCAAGTCAAATGATATGGATCGAGCCGTATTAATTAAAACCTACGGGAAACATTTGATGGATCAGGTAAGTGATATACTTTTTATAAAACTGGCTCAGAACTTAAAATTCATTGGTTTCCGGTAAAAAAAAGGTCATGATTGTTTAAACTATATTCTTTGCAGCCTGCTATAACTTGCATGGAGAGAATGCTGAAATCGGTGTGTGAGCGAGTAGATGTTCTTGTGGTTGGCACAGAACACTGCGAAATAATGTTCATTGACAGTGTTTGTTTCACCGCTCTCAGAGAGTTTTTGCTTCCTTCTGTTCCAGTCACTATTCGTATTCGTGGTAAGTCTAAATTTCTTTTCAATTAACGAACTCGTCTACAAACAAAATTCTTGTTAATTTTCACTGTGTTGTTTTCTATTCTCCCGATCATTGGAGAAAGTTTTCAGGAAATCACGACGGGGGTTATCAATTGATAGTTCAAACCCGTGAATCAATGATCTACTCTATTAAACGAGGCGACACAGAACACAAACCAATTATTGTTTCTAATCGAATAATCACCTCAATGGTTCTAGTTGGAAAAATGGTGAGTTCATTCAAAGCGTATTGTTATTGTTTTAGAGAGTCAAAAATGTCCTGATCCGGATTTGAATAATCGCTAACTGTGCTGGATTTGATAGGGCGCATTTTTATATGTGAACTGTCTTCAACTCTTAAAGAAAACTTTGCAGATCGTGTACTCCACTTCGGAAAACACTATCCATTTCTGCAGTTTTGAAGGAGAGATATTGAATACAGTAAAGTGTCAGTCAAAGGTCAAAATGCTCGAACCGTTTTTCCACTCATATAAACAGCTCCAAGCAGTCATTGCTGTGTTTGAAACGGAAATTCGAATGTATGATGAGCATCACATGTTGGACATTGTCAAGTACGAGAAGCCTATCGATTGGGTTAAATATGGGACATACGGCAGAGAAGAGGGAGTTCTTATTGTTTGTTTCAAAGGTGGGTTTTTTTTTTCAAAAAACTGAGGTTTCAAAAAAGCTTGGCTTGATCGAGATTTCAATGAACGAATTGGCATTATGAATTATCAGAAAAACTCTTCTATTCGATAAAATATCGGTTTCCGTTATTGCTACATATCTCTCAGATATCTAGAGATGTACAAAATTTTCAACAAACAAAATGTTTCTCTTGTTAAGAGCTGAGTTTCATTCGTTTTTTTAAACTCGGTAGACAGCAAAGTTTTAAAAAACAGTTACTTCAGAATGATTTGAAGAAAACATTTTTTGTTCTATTTATGTTGTTTTTTACAGACGGCACGTTGTCAGTTCAACTATTCCATTCAACAGCAAATTTTGAACACAAAATGGAGTATGATCAAGTTCAGAGTGCTGATCTAACAGAACAGCATTGAAGAATGGTTTCAGATCAGGCCGATAAAAGAAGACTTAAAGTCAAAAACTCGTTCTTTCATATCATTCTAATCGACCAGCTCCCCGGTTCTTTTTTTTGAGACTTTAATTTTATTGCCAGTTAAATAAAAGTTGTTGTTCATTTAGAAGTTGTTCGTTTGTTTTTAAAACTATCAATTCATTGTAAAACAGTGAAAAAGAAACACAAAAACCTTATTCAATAATTTTTTTTCCTTTTTCAGTGTGAGTTCACCATCTGAATCATACTAAATTTGGGAGACGAGGGGAGTGGTGGGGAGTTTCTCCTCTTAATATTTCTATCATGATTATTCATTTTCATACTTTTCGCTAGCTATATATTTGAATGCAGTAAACCATTATATAGAGGACCACAAAGAAAATTGTCCAAGAATAACAATGGAACCGTTCGACGTCTCCATAAACAGAGATGGATTTCTAGAGGCTGAAGAAAAAAAATAGCCAATATGCAGAAACTCCAACAAGTGTCAGTCATCGATAAGTAACGTTTTTGTCTTCTCTTTCTGTACTTTACTCATTCCTTGTAACTCTATTTGTTTTCATTACTAAGATTTTTTGTTTCACTTTTCACATTCATTTTTTGCCTTCCTTTCTCTCACATTTTTCCCATTTGCCCTTTTCTATTCGTAGCAGAGTATGTTTATTTAAAGTAACAGAACCCTCAGAAAAACATGAAATAGGTTTTATTGCAAGTTTGAATATTCGAAACATATTAATCAGAACGATTATTAACCTCAACGTTTCCCTCTCTCTCAACTCCCTCGTCTTCGATCTCCACATTTTCCTCATCCGATTCGTCTTCAACTTCGTCTTCGTTTTGACCATCTTCTTCCTCTTGTTCTCCCTCCTGTTCTCCTGCCTCCTCTTCTTCCTCACCGATGTCTTCCTCCTCCATATCTTCCATTTCGTAATCTTGTTCCTGTTGGGCCATTTCAGCCTCTCGGCGGGCAATGAACGGAGTCACTATTTGCATCAACTCTTCCGACTGAAAACAATTATCAAAAATAGAAACAAATCTGTTTTTCAATCTTACCAAGAATCCATCACGATTATGGAGGTGGCAGATGCGAATCATGTCTTGGTCGGAGTTCGCGTTCAAAGAAGCTAGAGGGCGGCGACGCATTCCGGTCTGAAACTTAGAAGAACATGTCATAGGTTACGGTATTTTTTCCAGCGACTAGCTTAAAATATCAGAGAGTGTTAGAAATTGAACACAGTGTTAGAAAAATTTTATAACGAAAATGTCAATTTTGAACTTTTATACATAAAACTGAACACAATTCAACAGTCGCAGATATTTCAAAGAAAACGAAAGAATGGAAAATGTCGAAATCTCACAGAAACCCTATTTCTCTTTTTTAAGTTGAAGACAGAAGAAGAGAAAGAAAAAGAAAACTGTTGGAATCGGAGACAAGCTCGTTCAACAACCAATAGAGAGAGGATGAATGTCAAATGATTCATGAAGTGTGCTGGTAGAATGTGACTGATCACCAAGACGAATGCAAAAAAGTGGAGAGGGGCGGGGAGAGGGGAGGGAGGAGAGAGAAAAGAAAAGAGAGAGTTCAGGAAGCAAAAAATGTTGAAGGGCGAACAATATACAGTAAGAGGGGCCGTTTGAAAAAATTGTATAACATTCCTATTTATTGATGGCTTTGGTAAAAAATGAAATGGGTGAGCGGGTTCAGGAAAGAAAAAGTTCATGGATTTGGAATCTGTGAAAACCTGAATAAATCATATTAAAACAAATGTATTTTTAATACAAGTATTCAACAGAAATCATCAATAATCGTCGAAGATTACGACATGAGCTTCAATGTTTTCTTTGTTAGCCTCTTCGAGATCAATAGGATCTTCATTCTCTTCGTTTGCAATTTCTTCCTGAACCTCCTCCTGAACAACATCCACCTCCTCACGAACATCATTTACTGCCTCTTGCATCACTTCGGCGTCATTTTCACCGTTTTCATTTCCTTCGACGCCAACTTCTTCAACAGGAGCTGCTTGAGCAAAGACTCCTGCAGCAATAGCCGCTTCAGCCGCGACAAGATATAGACGAATGATACGGTACAAATCCTCTGGCTGGAAAAGAGTTTTTGAAGTTTGAAAACAGTATTCAAAAACTTACGAGTCCATCATCTCTGATGTAAATGGCATGCAATCTCTCAAGATCTTGATTGGATCCGGGGTGCAAAGGTGCCAATGCTTTACGGAAGCTCATTTTTTCCTAAAATAAATTGAAGAAGTAGAATGAAAAACTTGATTTTTTAGTTGGCTCACTCAGTCAGATGGTTTTAATTATAAATGGTCTTGATCGAAAATATTAAAAAGAGATTTTAAAAACTGACCAACGCTCGGAAATTTTATGGCAAACCTTACAAGTAAATCAATTCTCCTGAAAATTTGAGATTTCAAAAGGAATTGAAAAAAGTGTGAAAAAGACGCGCCACAGAATAAAGCAAGAACGATAAATGATAACATGTAAGATAAACATTTTGTTTTTGATTTTCTACTCAGCAGAAAAGAATTCAAGATAAAAACATGTAAATGTTTCGAAATTCACATCATGACTAATATCAGCTATGAAGGAAAATAATGGAGATGAAATTCAAAAAACAACACATTTTACAATGAAAAACAATGTGAAATGTTATGAGAGAAAAAAGAAAATAAAAATAACAATTGATGGTGCCTTTCTACAGTATCCATATAATTCCACAAAATATTTTGATCATTTTAAGATTTTTTCGTTACTGTATCCGATCTACAATACACTTTCTTTTGGAAATCACTAAAATCGAGGTTTTCAAGGAATGTTTTCTGCAAGCTGCTTTCTAATCTTGTACTGTTGTTATTCAATGAATGTTTGAAATCTAACGTTACGGCTACTAGGCTGATGTTCTGTTGAAAATCCTGGTTTTTTATAAAACTGACAGAAAATTCAGGAAAACATGAAATGAGTTTTATTGCAAGTTTGAATGATTGATACATATTAATCAGAACGATTATTAACCTCAACGCTTCCCTCTCTCTCAACTCCCTCATCCTCAATCTCAACATCTCCCTCATCCGATTCTTCAACTTCGTCTTCTGATTGACCATCGTCCTTCTCTTGTTCTCCCGCCTCCTCTTCTTCCTCAATGATGTCTTCCTCCTCAATATCTTCCATTTCGGAATCTTGTTCCTGTTGGGCCCTTTCGGCCTCCCGGCGTTCAATGAACGGAGTCACTCTTTCCATCAACTCTTCCGACTGAAAACAATTATAGAAAGTGAAAACAAATCTGTTTTTCAATCTTACCAAGAAACCATCACGATTAAGGAGGTGGCAGAGGCGCAACATGTCTTGGTCGGAATTTTCGTTCAAAGAAGCAAAAGGGCGGCGTCTCATTCCGGTCTGAAACTTGAAAGAACATATCATAGATTACGGTAATTTTGTCCAGAGACTGGTTTTAATAACGGAACTTATTCGAACACCATATCACGGTAAATTGTCAAAATATTACTGATAATTTCAAACTTTTCTACATATAACTGAATTTAATTTAGCTGTCGCAACTGCTTAAAAGAAAAGGTTAAGTTAAAAATGTCAAAACCTCTGAGAAAAAAAGACCTATGTTTCTTTTTCATTTTGAAAAAAAGGAGGAAGAGAAAGAAAACTGTCAAAATCGGAGACAAGCTCGTTCCACAACCAATAGAGAGAAGATAAATGTCAAATGATTCATGAAGTGTGCTGGTAGAATGTGATTAATCACCGAGACGAGTACAAAACAATAAAGAGGGGCGGAGAGAGAGAGAGAGAGAGAGAGAGAGAGAGAGAGAGAGAGCGAGAGAGAGAAGGGGAATGAAAGATATCGATTGAGGACTGCAGGTCAGATGTTCATAAAAACCCACTGTTACCGTATCGCATTGCATAAAACTTGAAGCGTTTGAAAAAAGATATTTACAGAAGAAAAGTCAATTTTTCAATCATTTTTACAACTTACCGAACAGAAGTGGCAGCTTCACGTTCAAATCATACATATCGTAACACATTGGACACTCGGTCACTTTTCATGGTTTCTTGCTCAGATTTTCGATACTTTTCGTTTTGTTGATTATTGCAATCATCTTATTCTTCAGCTTCTGTTTGAGTCCCTTTTTTATTTTCGATGCATCGGCAAGCTGTTCGGAAATGGTTTATTTGTGAGGAACGGAGCGAGATGAAGATGGTCCGGAAAGAACCCCAAATTGTAACAATCTTTTGGGCGCTACTCCAATCATGGACGGCTGAAGTTTGATATAAGAACTTTAGAATAAAAAAATTAGAGTCAAACGTTTCTGGAATAGAAATGACCAGAAAAAAATTTACTGGGTACTGTAGGAGTCTGAAGGGAGCTCCCATAGAGATCTGGATTCATTCGGTCTTACACGGGCCGTTTTTGAAATTTTCGGTTACGGTCTCTACCGTAATCCTAAAGTTGTCTGACTCCCAAACCATGAAAAACGCAATTGCTTGAAACCTCATAATCATAGCTCAAATATAGAAGTCAACTGTCAAGGGGTCCAGAAGTTACTAGGCGAGCAGAGAGAGAGCGTGAAGCATACACACTGACGTATCCCTTTGGTGTATAGAAGTGATTCTTTGGGTTTTTAACCAAAAGAAGAATTAAAAATAAAACACACATTTTCATCATTCTAAATACGTTTATTCAACAAGAAAAATAAATTATGGCCACCATTCTCTCTAATTCTCCTTGTTCTCGTCTCCCATCTCTATATCGTCTGCCTCCTGATCCACCATCATTGCATCTTCCTCCTCCTCCTCAGAATCCTCCTCTTCTTCCTCCTCATCCTCGGCGTCCATCTCTTCCATCTGCTCCTCATCCTCTTCCAGCTCTTCGTCCTCTTCCTCCTCTTCCAGCACTTCTTCCAATTCTTCCTCTTCCAGCTCTTCGACCACTTCTTCCTCTTGGACACCGTCTTCCGCATTCCGATTGATATATTCGATCAAGTAGTCTAGGAGTCGTCTTAGATCCTCGGGAGGCTGGAATTAATTATTAAATATTGATAACTCTATCTGAAATCTTACTAGACGTCCTCCGTCACGTAGAAACAAGTCCCGAACTCTCTCCATATCCTGGTTTGAGTCCGGGTTCAACACACTCAAAGGACGACGATGGCTCATTCTGAAACTCAAAAAATTAAGTTTTTACGAAAAATGAGATCTTTCAGCTGGTTCAGAGCAAATTGTGCAGTTTCTCAGTGAGAACTGAAGATTGCTTGTATTTTTTCGAATGAAAATTTTAAAAATTTTCAGAAAGCATTTAAAATTGGATCAGTAAAAATGACATCAACTGTGTTCTTTGTTTTTGAGACTATGAAAAAAGAAACGAGAAACGTGAACGTATGTATAAGGAATAAGGAATGAGAAAAAGAAATAAGATAACGAAGGTTCAAAGAATGAAGATAATTTCTGGCTTTGAAACCAGTGATAATCACAAAAAAAGTGAACATTAAAAAATATTTTGTATGAAATTTATTTAAACTAAAATACCAAAACGCCGAAAAAACAAGGAACAAGGAATGTGAAGGCAAAAAAACTCAATGAGAAATAGACCGCAGTTGTCAAATGAGATGAATAAAATCAAGGAAAAAATCTGAAAGGTTTTGAAAATTAGTAGAGAGAGGAATCATGTTTTTCTGGTACGTTCCTCGGCTCCGGGACTTTTTGAAACCGGATGTTTCAAAACGCAATTTTTGATTTGAAATTGTTTTCAAGCCGTACAAGAAACGGCGCGGCAAACTCTACGCGTAACCGTCAAACAAGGCAAATGAACGAGCACCTATTTTTAAACATAAATATTTTAAAACTGAACCATTTAGTAGATAACTAAAAAACTGGTAGAGGGGTCTAATAAAACATGCACATAGTTTAAATTTTTGGGGTTTTCGTGTGTAAGAATGCAAAACTTTTTTTTCAGAAAAAACTTGAAAACCATAGGTATTACAGTGATTTGGGGGTTCACTAAAATGTAAGTTTTCGGGGTGATGGAGAATTTCAATTAAATAAAACTTTTCGCTTTTACATTGAGGTATTGGCAATTTTACAGCCATTTTCTAGGTTCACTTCTCGAAACAAAAGCTTCTGAATATACCACATTCTAATTTGGTCTGTATCTCCTGTGAAACGTTTTTTACGAATGAACTTCTTTTTGAAATTTTAGAAATGTGTTTTCTCATCATTTTAAACGAAAAAATGATAATTTGTGACGCTTTATCGTCGGTTTTCAGAAAAAAAGTGAGCCCTTGCTCGAAGTATTCAGAACTGAGTTTCAAACGCATGAGCTTTCTAAGCGACGAGTAGAGTTGGCCGCGCAGTGAAAAACTGAATTTAAGTTGAGCTGGGAAATATTGAATTTCTATTTATTTTTATGTCTCAATTTATTGTTTCTCAAACTTGACCCCTTGTTTGAAAAAGTCAATTTTTTCTGAATCAAACAATTTGTCGAAAGATATTCGTTTTCAATTAAAAAGCGTTTTTTAAACAAAAATCTTCACGAATTTGAAACAAACAACAGTTTGACTTTTTCCGACTGAAAATTGGGGGTTTTGTTAACAAGAGGTGAGTTTTGAGACCGAGAAACAATTCACAGAGACCTAAAAAAGACTAGACACTCGATTATTTCCCAGCTTAACTAAAATTCAGCTTTTATACGGCTTGAAAACGATTTTGGTTATGAATTCGGTTTTGAAAAGTTTTGTTTTGGAACATCACGTATTGAAACGTCCAGTATTGAAATTTCCGGTGTTGAAACTTCCGGTATTGAAACGTTCGGTATTGAATTGTCTCGGTATTTGAATGACTGGTTTCGAAATTTTCTAGAGCCCGTCCTTCCAGTTTCTCGATTAGCTATCTGAAAATATCAAAAAATAATTAATTTGTTACGGTTTGATAGATGCTTTTTTGTAGATAATCATTATACGTTTCAGCTAGCAAAAATTAGTAAATTTAGTGGTAAAATAGACTTCGTTGTGAAAAGTTTCAATATCATTCATTGAAAATTCCCAGACTAAAAGATAATATCATCAGTTTTGAATTTGTTTTCAAAAGTAGAAAGAGCAAAACACCCGAATTTTAAATCACCGTATCTTGCAAACTTCTTGCAAATACGGCAAACTGAATTAATTTCAACATATTTTGAACTATCATTTGAATTTCATATACTCGGAGAAGTTACAGTATTTCTTTCGATGGACCGGTATTTCTGATAGGCTGACAATTCTTTAAAAATCTATGCTGAGACGAGGGGTTTCGAAAATAAAAAGGCCAGTCAATCAAAAAAGATATGGTATCTTTAACAATTCAGACTGAATCAGATGAGTTTCTTAGGCTCAGAAAATTTATGTGAATAATCAATTTTCTCACAGAAAAAAGAAGCATTTGATTTTTTATGAAGGTTTCATTGCACTCAATTTTCAAAACCAAAATTTTCTGAATTTTCTTGCCATAAAATGGAATGCGAATCTGTGAAAAACTGGAGACTTTAGCTAGATATATTCTAATATTGTCTGTAATGTTTTCAGCGTCAATCGCAACTAATCTCTCAACACCTTAGAAATGTTTTGTGACTGGCGCCTCTAGGATACCGGCCGGCAGGTATGAAGACAGCTTATTTTGAAATTCAACTTGAATGAAAATCAACTGAAATACTGGGCAATCTAATTGACTCACACTGATAAACATTCCTTTTCTCATTGATCTCGTTTTGTTCACAGGCAGTTTGAACGGTTCTCATGATTCCGAGAAGTTGGACGTTTGATTTCAGCAACCCGCCTTGTCTGAGCTACTGAAAAGGTTTAGTTATATGTTTTACGAACTGAAACTCACTTGTTTGTTTAGTATAGTTAAGAACGGCGGGGATAACGATGTTAAAAGAGGCGATAAAACCGAGACATATAACTCTGAAGATTATTTGAAATGATTGACAACTCTAGACTTTTTAGTTACCTCTAATTTCATTCTATTTCTCAGCCTCTTAGATGATTTCGTTTCAGTTCTGATTGTGATATTGCTTCTCGAACAAGTTTCATCCAGGCATTCTCTGGATCAGGACCTGGAATGAATTTCTATAATGAACGGTACAAGAGGTTGCAACAAATAAATATTGGTGACAGACGACTGGTAACAAGGTGGTAGTATGAGGATGCGCTCCCCAAAAAATCAATACACAAAACGTGGCAGGACCCGTACTGTCTGGTGGCCCTATCTACCTCTCCTCCCCCCATTGGGGCAGGGTGCGCAGAGTGAGGGACATCCTCATAAGGGTCCGTCAACACACCGCAACATTCAATAGCCTCTTTTTCAGTCTATTTTCTGTTTTCCTGTGCTACTCTCTGATAAATCAATCCGCTACTAACTTTCTATTGGCTTTCAGTCACAATGAGCAATATGTTGAAGACCATGGCGGAAAAGAATTTCGTGGTTTCTCCAGCAGTCAACTATCCGAGAAGTCCATTGAGATCTGATGAAGAATGTAAATATACATTCGAAAAGAAATGCGAGGAGGAAGAGAAGAAACGTATGGATCCTTCTTATATCGTTCCAACCGTTGAGAAGAAAATCTTTGCGGCTCGTGGATTGTTCGAGTTTGCGGGAGTAATGGCGAATGATGAGGTGGTTAGTTTTGAAACTCGTTCTCTTTGCTATCAAAAACAAATTTTTCAGCTTCTCCGAACCCTTGTCAACGCAATCTTTCCATTCGGTACCTACAAGGATGATTTCTATACCGAGGTGCTCCAATCACCATATCCTTTGCTCCATCGCTTCGCTTGCTTCAACGGAGTTGTTGTCGGAGTTGTTTCCTGCAAAGTCGAACAAATTTCAAACGGCAGACTGATGAAAATCCGCATGATTGGAGTTCTTCCAGCCTATAGAAAGTGAGTCGTTTTGATTATGCAGCTAAATCAATATTCATTTTCCAGATGCGGATTCGGTGAGGAATTGTATCAGTACGCTCGGAACCTCTGCAGAGTCAATCGCTCAATCAAGAAAATCTGCACGTATGCTCAGGTAGGCAGTTGTATTCTTAAGTTATAAAACACTGATTTCTGTTACAGGTCAACAACGATGGTGCCATTAAGTTCTTTGAGAAACGCGGTTTCGAGATCAAGGGAGAACCGATTGATGATGTCTACTCTACCGAGCCAAAAGACGCCTACTTGCTCATGAAAGTTCTTGGTAATCCGATCTAAACTGTATCCCGCTAAAATTGTTCATCTCTCTCCATCATCTACTCGTGTTCAATCATCCCATTTCATCCTCAATGCTTTTCCCGTTTTTTGAAACATATACTGCGGTTATTATTCATTTCTATCGTCTCCTCGCCAACAATTACCTGTCGAATGTATTTGAGACTTGAATTTCCCCACAATTGTGTTGCTTTTATGTAAAAATAAATTAATTTGTCGAAACGAATGTGACTATTTACTGGCGTACAGAATGAGTACAAATTAACCGGGACAACTTGAAGTTTTGTATCTCAACTTATAGAAGTTAAAATAGAAGAATACTTTGCCACGCTTGAATTTGATATCTGAAGACTACCACATAATAATGATTATCCCGACTTGGTTTCTTTTGGTGGCACGCACCTATTTCTCGGAAAGAGCTGGCCATTACGTGACAAATAATTTTACTGAAGGTCCCAAAATTGAATTGTATAATATAATGCTCAGATCTAGTCAGATGGCCTCTAAACACAAAGATCGTCGAACTAAGTTTGGCCCCGGTGATTCGTACCCATCCTGTACTGTTCAACATTTTACGATGTTCATTGATAATTTGAAGTGCTCATAAAACTGATTTTATCAAATCTAGCAATTCTGAATGTACACTCCACCATAAGATCTTTACCAATATCTAAGTTCGTAATGTTTTCATTGTTCTTCACGTTCCTCAGTCTGATTTTAAAATAAGTGTGTTTTCTCCTCAAATTTATTACTAACATCAGCCACAACAAGAATTGTGTATAGAATTTCCTGAAAAAAAGAGTTCCCAGGACAATAAAAAATTCTACAATACGTGATTTTATCTCTCCGTTCCAACGTTTCGATTGTTTGCTTTCCCTGTCAGGTTAATTCGATTATGTCGCACTATAAAAAGCTGCAAGGAATAGCTGGCCTTCCTTCTTTTCTCCTTTTTCCTTCTTTTTCAGTTGTTTCTGCCTATCAGTATTGTGCCTGTTCCTGTGAACTCAAATCTATTTTTTCTTTTTCCAGATAATGCTGCCTGATTCTGGTCAGTTTGCCACGGATCCAAGCTTGCCGAGGAATGACGATGAAAACTCATTTGATCTGAGACAACCATTGGAACAACAAGAGCAGACACAAACCGACTTTTTCAACATTGAACCAGAGTAAGCATATTTTTCTGTTAATGTCGATTGGATCTATATATGTTTCAGATTTACCGGCAATTTTTTATTTGGAAACGAGCCACTGTTTTATGAATCACTTGACTATCCGCAACAGCAAATGACGGTTGAACCTGGAGAAACTCAACAAAACCAACCACAACAAGATATTTCAAATTCTGGTGTAAATGATATGAGAAGGTCAATTATAAGACTATTCGAGACTGATGGGAAAACTAAACTGAAAAAAGTTCAGATATTCGTCATCTTGCGACAATGGCCATTTGTCACCGTACACTACGCAACTCGATTCGTATGCCCACAATCAAGTACAGTCACACAATGAATGGGAAATGATGCCTGAAACGCCTGTGGAGCATCATGGTCAGCAACAATCTGACACCATAAATTACGGTACGAACGACAATTCTTCAATGAGCTTTTCACTAGATAGCTCCGATCAAAACAAAATGGGAATAAATCGAAACCTGGAGAGAAACATGTATCAAACAGAAAATCAGTTCCCTCAAAATGCTGTAAATCACAGCGTGCATCAAGAAAAACAGAGTACGACGGTTGACACTGGAGAAATTCAAATTAATAGCCAGCCACAACCAGTAGTTTTTGAAAATTCTGTTGTGAATGATATTAGAAGGTCAGTTATCAAACTATTAAAGACGAGTTAGAAAAGCTCAATTGAAAAAATTCAGGTATCCTTTGAAATCTTCATGTGAAAATGGCCACTTTCCAACTAACACTCCGCAACTCGATCCGTTGCCCCACAATCAAGTACAGTCACACAATGAATGGGAAATGATGTCTGAAACGCATATGGAACAACATGGTCAGCAACAATCTGACACCATGAACCACGGTCCGAACGGAAATTTATCAATGAGCATGTCAGTCAATCGTTCCGATCAAAATGAAATGACATTTCATAAGAACCAGGAGGGAAACATGTACCAAACAGAACATCAGTTCACTCAACATACTGTAGTCCATAACGTGCATCTAGAAACACAGGGTACGACGGTTGACACTGGAGAAATTCAACACAACAATCAGCCACGACCAGAAGTTTTCGAAAATTCTGGAATAAATAATACGGGAAGGTCAGTTATCAAACTATTAGAATCCAATATAAAAAACTCATCTGAATTGAAATTTTTAGTTATTTTACGAATTCTCCTCGTGGAAATGACCACTTGTCACGGTACACTCCGCAACTGGATTCGTTTGCTAACAACCAAGTACATGCATACAATGAGTGGGAAATGATGCCTGAAACGCCTGTGGAGCATCATGGTCAGCAATTGTCTGACACAGTAAACTACGGTTTAAACGGAAATTCTTCAATGAGCATGTCAGTCAATCGTTCCGATCAAAATGAAAAGCATTTTCATAAGAACCAGGAGGGAAGCATGTACGAAACAGAAAATCAGTTCACTCAACATACTGTGTTCCAAAACATGCATCAAGAGGAACAGAATATGACGGTGGACACTAGAGAAACTCAACACAATAACCAGCCACAACAAAATGTTTCGAATTCTGGAGTGAATGATACAAGAAGGTCAGTTATCAAACTGTTAGAAACCAATGAAAAACTCAACTGAATAAAAATTCTAGTTATTTTACAAATTCTCCTCGTGGAAACGACCACTTGTCACCGTACACACCGCAACTGGATTCGTTTATCCACAATCAAGTACAGGCACACAATGAATGGGAAAAAGTGCCTGACATGCCCGTAAAAAATTATGATCAACATCAATCTGAAACACTAAACTACGGTTCAAACGGAGATTTTTCAATGAGCATGGAATTCAATAGTTTTTCTCAAAATGAAATGGGATTTCGAAAGAACCAGGAGGGATACATGTACCAAACGGAACATCAGTTCACTCAACATACTGTAGTCCATAACGTGCATCTAGAAAAACAGGGTATGACGGTTGACACTGGAGAAACTCAGCACTACAATCAGCCACAACCAGAATTTTCTGAAAATTCTGGAATAAATAATACGAGAAGGTCAGTTATCAAACTATTAGAAACCAATAAAAAAGATCAACTGAATTAAAATTTTAGTAATTCTACAAATTCTTCTCGTGGAATGCCCGTGAATAATTATGATCAACACCAATCTGAAACACCAAACTACGGTTCAAACACAAATTCTTCAATGAGCATGGAATTCAATAGTTCTTCTCAAACTGAAATGGGAATAAATGAAAACCAGGAGAGAAACATGTACCAAACAGAAAATCAGTTCACTCAGCATACCGTAATCCATAACGTACATCCAGAGAAGCATGGTGTGACGGTTGACATTGGAGAAGTTCAACACAACAACCAACGAGAGCTTTTGAATCCTGGAGCGAATGATATGAGAAGGTCAGTTATCAAACTATTGAAAACCAATAAAAAAAACTCAACTGAAGAAAAATTTTAGTTATTCTTCAAATTCTCCTCGTGGAAATTACCACTTTCCAACGAACACTCCGCAACTCGATCCGTTGCCCCACAATCAAGTACAGTCACACAATGAATGGGAAATGATGCCTGAAACGCCTGTGCAGCACCATGGTCAGCAACAATCTGACACCATGAACCACGGTTCAAACGGAAATTCATCAATGAGCATGGAATTCAATAGTTGCGATCAAAATGAAATGGGATTTCATAAAAACCAGGAGAGTAACATGAACCAAAGAGAACATCAGTTCACTCATCATACTGTACATCACATTGTGCGAGTAACGCCATCCAATGAAGTTATAACTGTAAGTGGGAAGCATCTGTATCAATCCTCTGCTGAACCAGCTAACCTACAAAAATCGACTGTTTCTAGCCACGTGTTCATCAAATGTGGGAACACAGTAGAATCCCAAAATGAAGTAAGGCAAATGTAAGTCCAAAGAAACAAGACAAAAAAGAAGAAAATGTTTTCAGAGATGCAAATGATACATCAAAAGACAATAGAAATGATAAATCAAATGACAATAGAAATAATACATCAAACGATGATAGAAATGATACACCAAACGGAAATTGTCGTGATAAGAAGAAAACGTTCACGCCTTATACTCCGGCTCAACTGGAGATTCTTTGTGAACAATTCGAAATTAAAAACTATCTCACAAATGAGGTACGTGACGATTTGGCCCAGAAAACAGGTCTGACTCCACACAAAATAGTCGTCTGGTTCTCCAACAGAAGAAAGAGAATACGAGATAAACCTAAGGTCGAAGTTAAGAGAAGAAACATGGAAGCGACCAGAAGAGAAGAAGCAGCCTTGTGTTTGCCCTTTTCACACTTTCTATTGTCCTCCCATGTGGTCTAGTGGTTAGGATTCGTGGTTTTCACCCACGCGGCCCGGGTTCGATTCCCGGCATGGGAAGTTCTTTTTTGTTTTTCTATCCCGTGGTGTTCATAGTAAAACTAGAAAATGTTTTTCATACCACTTGATAGAGAAGATTCAATTCCTCATTTCTTGCTGAAGAGCATACCGTTCTATTTTTCTTAAAACCAGCAGTCCTGAAACACTGAAGCAGTTCTTGAATCAACAAAATTCACAGACAGGTATCATTGTTTCTCATTTTGCAAATGATATAACCATTTTTCTGACGACGGCGACAACACAATTTGAAATCTCTGGAATTTTTCTTTGAAAGGGTCTACTGCTCATTCTGAAATAACTCAAACTTTATATGAATTGATTGAACTCGCGGTAACCTATTCGGGATTTCACATTGAATTTGAACCGTAACTGAAGAATCGAAGGTGCTAGAGAGAAACTTCAAAAGGCAGAAATGCTCAGCTCAAGATTTTGTTCGAGCCATTCAAAATCTACCACGTTTTATCACGATTTCATTCCATCTTTTTGCTTGATCTCATGAATACAAATGACTTGTTGGACAGGTATAATTTGATAAGGATCTATCTATCTGAAAGGTATTAAAAGGAATACCAAAGAATAAGAACTCCACATTTACCTTTTTATTACACACCGCCATCTCTACCTCTTGTTAATAAACAATCAGATAAGGGGCAAATGTAACAAGTTGTCACATAACGGGATGCCGATTAGTAGATATAATCAGTATGTGATGAGCAGGTGGTCTGTTTGGCTCAGCCCACTCATTAAGGGGCATGGCTAGTCCAGCTTAAACAGAGTAAACGCAAATTCAAACTGTTTCATTATATTCTCATTTCACTATGATGCTTTGGAATAATATCTACAATTCGTACAGTTGCTCTACAGTCCCTTTTCCTGGGTATTCATGAATTTTTGTTTTCGTATTCTCCCTCAATTATCTTATTTGAAAAAAAGCGAATTCTGCATGGTACGGACTCGTAGAGGCAGGAGGGAAAAACATGCTAATTGAATCAGAAATCGGTGTCAACATCTCGAATAATAAATTGTTCAATTAAAATCGTATAGTGAAGTTCTGTAAATACACAGATTTCAATGTGCCAATAACAATACTCTGACATCTCTGCCTCTCGTTTTTCATGATGCATTAATTGGCTTCGGTGGGCGGAGTTTTCTTCTTCTTCCAAGTGCCTATAAAAGTAGCCGGGACGACTCTTAATTTTGTCATTTTTCATATTTCCTTCATTTTCCATTTGATAGTGTCTATTTTCAGAATGAATCTTCTCTACTGCCTCTCAGCTGTTGTTCTTTTCTGTGGTCTCTCATCTTGTTACGAGTATAATCCCTATGAACGCCCATGGAATGAGCAGACAATTTCAAATGACGAACCAACCGAAGAAGCTATACCTGATTTGTCGGAAGCTATCAACTGTACAAGGTAGTTATTTCCTTTATTTTATGATATAATAGATCAATCCATTATTTGCAGTGGACAAATTTGTGAAATCGATGTCTCCTCAATCAAGAATGCAAACACCCTTCCCACCATCGTTCCAGTCCGCGTCGTTACTCTTTCCGGAGATTTGGAGTTAACACTATCTACTGATCACACTCTCCTTACTGGGCTTCCGATGAGAACTGGTTTATCGAAGGTGATGATATTGTACACTGTGAACGGGCGAAGGACGGAAATTATCTTCATTGTTCTTGTCTCGAGATCCTCTCAACGCAATCATCAATTTGAGATAGTGCTGAAACAACCCGACCGTTTCAAAGATCTCCAAGGAGTGGATTTCCTGAAGACATTTGCAAAAGCTCTCGATGGCCCGTACACTAGTTTAGCTATGAAGCAATACCTGAACAAAACTTTGGTTCTGCTGATTCACAATACCTCATTGTCTTCAACTGAATGCCAAGGGGATGCTATTCTGAATATGAAGGATAAAATGGTCTCCTCAAATGGAAAGATCAAAGAAGAATTCACCCGCCACCTTGGTTCCAAGTATCAAATCAAGACAATCCATCTGGAAACATATGATTCCTGCTTGTTGTTCTTCTACAACTACAATTCATTTTCTGGTCGTGATGCTATATATGTCGGTATCATACTCATTAGTGTCATCGTTATTATTGCGATGGTCTATGGCATAGTGGTCTTCTACATTCGGAAGACTCGACAAGTTCGACGGATGATGCCCTTCACTCCTATTTCCGTGCCACCTGAATCTGTTGACGATGTTTCTAAAGTTTAGCTTTCTCTCTCTCTCTCCCTTTTTCTCCATCTTGCACTTTTTCTATTCCTTTTTCTTGTTCTTTTTCCTATTTGTCTCACTCTTTTTCCTCATTTTTTTTTCATTTCATTATTTCTTTTAACATTACCGCGACCTATGTGATTTAAGTATAATAACTCAACACTTTTTGTTGTTATTCTAATGGAGAGAAGGAATAAATAAAAACCACTAATGTTCAGGAACAATCATGTTGTCAAAAATAGAGAGATTTCAGAGTGAATGAAATTAAGAAAAACGCAAATAGAAAGTCAAGAAGAACAAGGAATTTCAGGTAAAAGATCAAGTAAAATATCCAGTAGATCGAAATAAAACATTTCAATTTTTTAAATACTCATTTCCATGAAAATCGTCGCTATAATCGTCATTAAATTATTTGCATCTGATACTCCTTGTTTTTGTACTCAAATTGGCGAAGTCATTTCAATTGTTATTTTCTCTACGTATAAGAGGAACACCTTACATGTCTTTTCGTTTCGAGACCCTCTCGCGTAGTCAAACGGAGTGTCGTTTGCGCGGGCTAGGTGTCCCCTCCTTTCTTTTGCCGCGCAGCGGGTCAATACAGTTTGTTGCCACGATGGTTGTTGCTTTCATGTCCTTTTTTGCCATTTCCAAAGAACTTTTTGATTAGTATTCATTTTCCAGCCATGGCGTCTCAACTAAAACAATGCAATTCTTCGGAAATGACTGGTGTAGATAGTGTGAGCGAACCGATTCGAGTTGAATGTTTGTCATCGGATAATTATCATGTGAGTAATGCGTGATTTTTTCTCAAATATTCTCTATTTTGCAGGAGTTTTCGACCATTTGCCGTCTCATTCTTCAAAAAGTCACTGATCAGTTTGTCAAGAACGCTTGTAACAATCCGAAGCTTACGGCAATTGCATATTGCGAGGGAAAGTGTGTTGGTGTCATTATTTGTGAAGACAAGAAAGATTCCTCTCTGGCGATCACAGACATTGGTGTTCTGGATGAATTCCAAAGGTTAGTGTTTGAAACTAAGTCATTTGATTAGTCGAAAAATCAATATCGTCATTCAAAACTGTTTTCCAGGCGAGGTGTTGGTACTGCATTGATGAACCATGTCTACAATATCGCTAAAGAGATGAAGTCAGTTACCACATTGGAATTTGTTGTAGTGGTATGCCATCGCTGTCTTGAAAACTATATTCATTTCAATTTTCAGGGCGAAAATCGGACTGCAATGAAATTGGCAGCATCTGCTGGATTTTCTACTCTCCCGAACGCTAATTCGACTACAGTTTACTTTATGAAGAATGTCTCAGATAACACGGTAGCAATGGAAGTTGAAGAGTCTATAAGTGATGTGATCCCTAAGAAAGACAACGAGTTCAATATCAGAAGTTTGAAATTGAGTGACATTAAGGTGAGAAAGAATTCTTCTGCTGATTTATTTCTTTTTTTCATTCAGACTCTCAAGGTGCTCAATCAAACGGTCGTTCTTGATTCATTCAAAAAACGTTTCTATAATTACGTCAAGACCTTCCCAAAATTCTCTGCTGTGGCTATTATGAACAACACTCTGCTCGGTGCAGTTTGCTGTGAAAAGAAAAAATTAGGAGTCTACAGACTTCTTCACATTTTGACATTGGTTGTCGCTGATGAGTATGAATCGTGAGTATCCTGTATCAAAGAATGAGAAGGAATCTTGAAATATTTCAGGCTCAAGCTGGACATTCAAAGAGCATTACTCAAGCATGTTGTCAATCTGGCGGAGGACTCCACCCGTATTGAAAAGATCACTTTCTACGTCAAGGTAGAATTGAGAAATCAAACGCCTAGAGTATTTACATGTTTTAAGAATACTGACACGCCTACTATTAATATTTTGAAAAGCATGAAATTCAAACAGTGGAAGACGCCAGTGGATGGTTCATCCATCAATTATTCTCTCGATGAGAACTCGGAGATGTACTTCACCAAAAATGTGACAAAGAACATGTTCCCCATCCCAAAAGCTCTCAAACGTTCCAAACATCGTGACGATTTGCTAGTTGCAGAAGCTTTAGCTATGGAAATGGTCACGAAGAACGCGAGTGTTCCCATTGAGGCTCTCAAACCAGGCACTGTTCAGGTGAGAAAATTGATTTTGTTCCTAATTCATCATATTGGTTTCCAGGTTTTGAAGACACTCAATGACCGAATCTTCGGTGCTGGATTCAGTGACACCGTATTCGCCAAAGTTCTTGATGAGCCGAATGTTACATTTTTGGCTTCCCGAAACAACGAGCATGTTGGATTCATCAATTGTGCAAAAATCGCAGCAGCCAATGGCAAATGCAGTCTCTGCATTAAAATAATTGGAGTTCTTCCTCATTATAGACGGTATGTTTCTATTATTTTAACTAGACTCAGTTTTCTATTTCAGCAAGGGTGTTGCCGGGGATCTTCTTGAACACTTGGTTCAGTTTGCTGAGAACACTGAAAATTTGGATTTCATCTGGGGTAACGTACAGGTAATCTCTGATAATCTATGATATGTTTTTCAAACATTTTTAATTTCTAGGAGAACAATGAGGCAGCAAAAAAAACGTTCCTCAACGGTGGGTTTGTTCAGTCTGGCAGAGTCCCAAAACATTTTGGCGAAGTTGCTGCATTGGTATACTTCATGGACACAAAAGCAGGCAATTAGAATTCCCACTCTCTCCTCATTATTCTTCATTTATTTGCAACAAATCATTTTCATCTCTCCTATTGTTTTGATTTAAACCTATTTCTTCTGACGAGTATACACAATCACAAGTTTTCATCGGTAGTTTCTTCTCTTTTACCATTATTCCAACCATTTTCTTGCCCCATGACATTGTTACTTCACAATTAATGCATCATGGTGAAAACAATAAAATATTTCAATACAGTTCTTTTTTTTTTCAAATGTTTGTTTCAGTGAATACCTGACAATGTCATTTTCAATAGATTAATCTAACAAAACTTGTTTTGAATGTTCATTGAAAAAAGAATTGAAAGAAATATATAAGAAAGGGAAATAACATATTCACAGAAGAACGTTTCAGAAAATGTTATTAATTATTGAGCGAAGGGAATTCATTCTCATCCAACATCAATCGACTTCACGCGGGGCACACTGTCTTTTTTTTGAGCCAGTCAGAAATACATGTATTGTGATATCTTCTCTTACAGTTTTCACACTTGACTGTATTCTCATTAGAATCCACATCCTCCATACAAATGAGGCATTCTTTATCTTCCAATTCTTGACTTTTGATAAGATTTTCACATATTCTCGGAGCTTCTGACTTCATCGTTTTCTTATATTGATCCAGAAATTGTTGAGAGAATTGAGGGAAGTCAGGTAAATTGGGAACCCAATTTGATGGAATTTCGGGTTGAATCCGCAGCTTCTCAATGTGTCGATTAACACTCTTTATGTAGATTCTTCCAAATTTCTCAAACAGAACATTCTCGCCTATTGACATCATTTTTACCGATTCATCATTCGATGTTTTCAATAAGCTCCTTGTGATTTCTTCTGCTTTTTTGAGTGGATTCTCCGTATTAATTGTATTTCTGATGGTCAGAAGATTGAAAAGTGCATCTTTTGATTCATCTGATGAAACGGAATTGGAGGGTTTCTAAGACATTGAAGAATTCTTTCGAATCTCCTTTTTCAATTCTTCATTTTTCATCTCATACATTTCATTCTGCGCTTTCAAAACATCAATTATCACTTCTTTTTCTTGCAATTTCTTCTCAAGTCTCTCTTTTTCTTCGGTGGTTTTCTTCAATTGTCTGAAAATTTATTGATGAAAAACTGGTTTAAATTGAAACTCACTCTTTCAATTCTCGAATTAATTGCTCATTTTCATCTTCTTTTTTTGATTTTTCATCTAATTGCTTTTTCAAACTCTTGTTGTCAATTCTCGAAAGTCGTAGTTTCTCGTTTGTTTCCCGACTATATTCACTTGCACGGAAACATTTCGGACAACTTTTTGATTCCGAATTTCTCGGTTCTTCCGGTTTTTCTTTTTCTTCTGTTGTCTTCTTCTGTTCTATCTTCAGCTTTTTCAGAGCCCTTTTTTCTTTTTTTCTCTCCTCTGGAGTTGATTCTGACAAATTGGATGATGTTGGAGAGTCTTCAGACGGTTTAGAAGATGGTTCAGAAGACGATTCAGAAATTGATTCAGTCGGTTCACTGTGCACATCGGAAAGTGAGTTTTCCATGAATCTTGCTCTGAAGCTTTCGATTTGACATTCATGAATTATTCCCTCATTAGAATCGTTCCTGTCATTCCAGTCTCCTTCAGACTAGAATAAACCTCTTCCGCACGCTCTTTGATTTTAGGGAACACTCTCGCCAAATTCAAATAATCCAATTCATTTTTCAAGTCTTCAACTGTAATCCTACGTCTTTCGTTCACTTTTCGAATCTTCTTCGGTTGAAATTCGATTGATTTGTTTTTGAAATGAGATTCAAAAAGAGAATTCCAAGATTGTCTTACTTTGTTCACTTGCTCTAAATTAACAAAATAGCAAGAATCAGCACCACCGTTGATCGATTTGAAAATATCACGGATGAGAGGTAATTCCTCTGGAGTGGCCATTTGAAAAACGTTTTTGTGATGTGTCATATCGAGTTCCAGATGACGAATTGCCGCGTTTGATGAAATACAGTACTCTCCATTCTCTAATGGAATTGGAGACGACGCAAGCTTTGAGTTTTGAATTGGAATTCTGACAAACTGAAAGGAAAAGGGAATTTTAAATAAAATTTCTATATGTAAAACAAACATACCTCAAGTTGTTTAAAATCCTCTTTTCTAACAAAGAAGGCCAAATAATCTGACATTAAGAATTCCAATTGGTTCCTTCGACTGATAGATTTTTCGAATGCCAATACATTCATCTCTTCTTCTCTCATGATTTTTAACAGTTCGTGAACCATAACACCGTCATTTTCAATTTGGCAAAATAATCGAACGATCGGTGTACGATTGGTATTGTTTTGCAGACTGTATTCAGCTTCAATGATGGAGATTTGAGAAATAATTATTTTGAGTAATTCAAAGAACTTCGTGTATTTCTTCTCGTTCCCTCTGACAGGACAATGGTCGAATGATTTGTTGAGAACTACCAGGAGCTCTTTTTCTGACTCCAAAGTTCCACACTTGTTCAAAACTGTTTTCCATTTCTGGATGACGTCTTCCGAGTCCTTGATCAATTCGGCTTTTTCATTCAAATCATCGAGCCTCAAAGCGTTGAATAATTTGGAAATTGTTTCCTTCATGTCCTCCAATTTTTCTCTTGGATATTTTATCATTTCAGAGTGATTTGTCACAAGTGATTCCAAATTTTTTAAATGATAAATAATACTTTCGTTGACAAGTTTACATTTGATTTTGCCCATCGACTCGTGAAGAACGCGGTAAATAACTGTGTATAAATCGATTTTGTAAATGTATTCCTTTCCTTTCGGACTCTTGTAGATTGTTATTCCATTCTGTATTCCAATTTTTAAATTCAAAATTTAAAACTCAAAACTTACTTTGAATCGATCATCCATATCTACTCCAATCACTTTGAAACACCCTGGGTATTGAATAAATTTCAACAAATCGTTGAACAAAGAATCAGCAGAATCATATACTTTTAGGGATCCCTGAATCTTCGGTAGAAGATTCTTGATATTTTCTTCTAAATTCCAAGAGAAGCATTTCCAATTTGATGGAATGAGTTCTCCGGGAATGTAATGACGGATTATTTTTTCGCAGGTAGACGGTTGTAAGTTTTTCATTATTTGTTTAACAGTCTGCATGATGACCAAGAATTAGAAGTTCTCGGAGAATCTGAAATAAATAAGAATCGATGAATAAAAAAAAAGCAAAAAAACGTTCAATAAAAGGATAAAAAAAACGTTGGAGAGAAGAAGAAAGGGAAGTGAATGCATCTCGAGGTAATCCAATAGTGAATGAAACGAATGAATGACTCAGATGAACATCTGTGCGCACCCACTATAAACTCCGCCCCTTACACTCATTTTACAGTGAAAGGCATTGTAAATTATCCCAGACGTGGGGTGATGACGGTTTTCTTTTGAGTGATTCCGATAATTTTTTTTCGTCACATCGTAAAACATCCACTGCAGATGTTACTATGAACAACAACTTGAATGAAGATGTTTTAACATGATATATTTGTTAATAAATGATTTTCTACTAGCTTCCATTAGAATAATATGAGAGAAATAAATTTTAGTTCTGGAATAATAAAAATTTTTGATTTAATTGAACGTAAAAATTAAACAAATGTTGATCAAGAAAAAAATATAAAAAAAAGAAAAATTTATATGAACAGAAAAATTTATTTTTCTCTTTTCAATGCTCTAGTTGTAATTTGATCCCGAAAGATTATCCAAACCAAGCACCTAATTATGCTCCATAGGTGGCTAATCTCCAATGCACCTGTTGACGACTGACCACAGAGAGGTTTGCTCACATGATTTGTTTCACTCTCCCCACTGGAAAACGTGTTAGTTACCGTATTCATTCTCGCTTACGTACGGGCAGCCTCTATGCAAATCCACTCAATAATGAGTTCGCATTATAAATCCCTTATAAAAAAAACACATAAACCGTTTGTTTTCACCTTTTTTAGTTTCATATAGATAATTTATTTGAAAACTTTGGTTGAAAAATAATCCTGCAGTTTTCAAATGACCGGAATGCTCTAATTACCCGGTACTTGAACAGCAGTTCATAAAAACATACCGACGTTCCGGGTAACCAAAATAAAGACGTTAATTGACGTTTTTTGTTTCCAGTTTTCTATTGAGTATCATATCACACCAGTTTGAATTCTCCTGTTCTCTCAGTGAAATGTTATTGGACTATAAAACAATAAGAGGTTTTTTTCCGCTCTAGTTTTTTATGATATACACTTTTTAAAGATTTTTTTTCTGTCAAGGTTCATTGTTCGTGAAAATTAGCAAGAAACCCATTTTTATTCACTTTTCGTCATTGAAATCAATTTGTTAATTTGACTATTTTGTTGACGGTTTTTATTTCAGATTGTTCATGGTGATGTGATGGATCATGGTGAATTTAGTTGGAACATTTTAAGAGACACCTTCAATACGGAAATGATCAATGAAGTCCAAAAAGGAGAATAAGAATTATCTATAGTTGATGCAAAGTGTTCTTCAAATATTTTCTGAGTCTCTCATAATTTGTGAACATGTCAAAATCTGAGAACTTAGCAACAGACTTGTAAAATTAGCAAAAATGTTGAATTTACTCAGAAGTCTTTCTTTCTTACTATTTCTGAATGCTACTTCGTATACCGAAAATCATAATGTGATTTTGAATGTTAATTTAATGAGGCTTTTTTAGATATCAAAGCATTTTTCTACCGATCTTCTATCTTCTTCCACACTTCCGGCTTCGTTCTCATTTTTATTCGAAATGATTCCGAAAGAACAAAAAATTCTATTTCGGTTTTTATGCCACTCATTTGATCAAATTATTGGCAAAAGGTTAATCCGTTACCATAGAATCTCTTCATTAGCAGTCTCATGAGACCGTTTCGTCAGACTAAATGATAAAAAAAAGTCTCGAGTTTTCTTTCAATCGCTTTCAATTCTCAATACTTCCCGTCATATCATTTTTATTCATTCGGAATGAGTATGAATATAACCCTGAGTTTGGAGGTCCCAACTCCACAAAGAACCCTTGTTTTTACTATTATTCAGATGATCTATGGAATTCCCACTATACTCTTGATGGTTTATTTTTTCTTTTTATTCGCAATTTCGAAAACATATTCAAATTCGTTCTATAAAATTCTCCAGTTGGATTTGTTTACGGTAGATGAAATAATAATTGATTTGGTGGTTCAAACTTACATTCAGAACTTTTTTTGCTGGATAAACACTTGGTTTTCTTTCCGACTCGAACCTCATTATCTACTTGTTCCCTTTCTAAAACTCGTGGAGTCGTTTGTTCCCGGAAGTCTCAACATTTTCAAATTTATGATTTTTTGGTTTTTTCATGCTCAGTTTTGGACTGCATCATCAATTGCGCTACATAGATTATTGTCAGTGGTATCAAATGGAAAATACAGTAAGGTGAGTTTAATTTCATAATGTTTGCAAAAAAATAACGGGGAGGGGAGGTGAATTCAACAGCAAAATTCTTATTAAAAAAATTGTTTTTGCTTTTCCTGCATTTTAATGATATGTGCTGTCACTACGTGTACTGTTGTGATATAAATATTTTGAAGAACTGTTGAGCATCAAGCTGAACTACTCCAAGTTGAAGTCGTGCTAAAAACACTCAGTCAGAAAACTTTCAAATATTCAGATTCACACCGGTTGGTATTTTCTGTATGGTGGATGTCTTGCTGTTCTCTGCACTCTCTTTAGTCTATCTCATTCGGGAACTTACAACGATGTTTTCATTGCGAATGGGACCCTCTTCATTACTGCTTATACTGAAAACTTGGAGTCATTCTTAATGCTGAACGCATGGTTTTCAGGTGCTTATTTCATCATTTTATTTGTTGTTGGGATAGGGATATCTATTTATATTCCAAGAAAAGTCACAGGTTTGTTAAGAGAAATACTAAATACAAATACATAAATGAAATACATTCTCAGGATTGTCTCCAAAGGACAAAAAAGTGGGGAAAAAGCTCACGAAGATTTGCCTCAGTTACTGTTTCGTATACCTTGGAATACTCGCGTGGAGTATTGGCAGTGTCTTGAACACTCGTTTAAACTTTTTCGGGCCAACTTCATATGATATCAGTTTCATGTTATTAGGGTTCTCGACGGACATGGTAAAAACAAAGTCTAAACTTTTCAATGAGCATGAATTTCAGATGACATTATCACTTCCGTATATATTGCTGATATTCGATCTCAATGTTCGAAGAGACTTATTTCGGAAAAAGAATAAGATTATACGTGTGAAGAGTTTCGTAAAAATCATAAGCAGCTGACGTTTTTGATATCGGAAAAATTCCTTTGATTTTAATAAACATGTTAACGATGATTTGCTTAGTTAAACATGATTTGAAGGAGGATTGGAGCGGAAAAGATTTTCGCCGTGGATCTTTGGAGTAACCCAGTCTTTTTTTATTGTTTCTTTTGAGAAAATTCAGAAATTGGTAAAGGATTAATTCAATAAAAGCAAAACGGGGGGGGGGGGGGATGGAAATTAATGCGGTCGAAAAGAGCTGCGGGATAATTTGAAACCTGATGTTTCAAAACTGGGACTGCTCAAAACCGCTACAACTCAAAAGCGCTGAAACACATTATTTTGCGCTTGTTTTGAACATCCGGTTGAGCGCTTTCAAAACCTCTGTATTCGAAATGTCAGAATCTGTGGAAAACGCCTCAAAAAACCATCGGTTACCTAAAAATCTTCCATTACTCGGATATTTGCTATTTTTCAATTTTGACATTTGCACTGATTTGAAGTTTACTCATCCGTTTTCATATTTATTCATTGTTGACGGATACATTTTTATTTCATTTCGAACAGAAAAACAAACCATCTGTTGTTTTTTTCGCAGTCTCCCCGGCACTCCCTCCCCCCTTCACCCGCTTCTCACCGGCTTCTCACCCGCTTTTGCAAGTGCGCTCGACTGTACGCCTCGTGCCGTCCGGTTGGACTAACAACATATCATCATCGGCAGTTATAAAACGATTTCCTCATTTTCTCTTCGTTTTGTCACAGATCTGCTTTCTCGGAGCGAAAAATTACCGCTTTAACACAATTTTTTCTAGTTGTGACTTGAAGTTTTGAATTCTCGGCTGAGTCATTTATCCAGTTCAACTTTGTATAGGTTCTTTTCAATAATTATTCTCTGAGTTATCAGCCTGACACTACGTTTAGGTTTCTCTTGCATGTTTAACAGTATTACCGTATTTATTCTAAAACACCGGTACCTCCAAGTGACCGGCAGCCTCTAATAAACCGGCACACAAACTGATGAATAAAAAAATGAACCGGTAACCTCTATTTGACCGGCAAACAAAAAAAAACCACAGGAAAACAGACTATTTTTATATTACTATCCCAAAAAACTGATAAAACTTATGAAAAATAACGGATTTTGCTGACGACTTTGAAGAAATACAAGCTTTACCAGTTGTTTTTACTCTTATTTAATCGGTTTTCAAAAAGAAATCATTTGAAAAAGTAAGTTTGAAAAATAAACCGGCGTCCTCTAAATGACCGGCAGCTTCTGTTTAAACGGCACTCCGACAAGAGTCTCGGAAAATAGACCGGCATGCCGGGCAATTAGAATAAATACGGTAATTCTTCTAGCTTTTTATGAATGTAAAAACGGCTACGAGCTCCTCATCTCGGTTGAAAATCTTGGAATTTTCGAACCATTTTGTAATGTCAATATAAGAAAAGAACTTAGCATTTTTCAGCAAACATGTCAGCTTCAAACAGTTCTTCAAACGAGAAAGATATGGGAAAACGTCAAATAGCGTCCAGCGTTTTGAAGAGATCCAACGACAATGGCTCAACTGGCGCTTCTTCTTCAAAAATCGTGTGCACAGAAGCTGCAATCTTGGCTGGCGATACTCTAACTGCTGCCCCAACTTTGCCACAAAAACAAAAAACATCGCCATCACGTTCATTATCCAGTTCATCTGGAGATCTGGTTATCGACGAGGTATCCGATGCTGTAAGTAAACTACTTCATTTATTGAATATTTCAGAAAGACACCAAAATTTGGGATAAAAATATGGACAATGACAAAGTTTTTGCTCAATTCGGAAACTGTGAGCTCAGTTCTGCATCACAATACTCAAAATTGGTCACCAAAGATGTTTCTGATGAACCAACTTTGCCACAGAATCAGAAAAAATTGCCAACACCGTCATGTTTTGGATTCAGTTCATCTGGCAACTCTGTCATCAATAAAACATTTGATTCCGTGAGTTATCTGCCTAATACTCTAAATATTTGTTATTGTAGTTAATTGACAGTAATTTCGATAACACGACAATTCTGGATGATAATTTTGATGATAACAGGGATACAGTTCAATCAAGTACAATTAAAATCAATTCTTCATCCCATGATTCGATTATTGACATCTCATCGGACGACGAAATCGAATGTATCGATTTATCCGATGATGAAACTCCAAGTGCTGAAAAGGAGACTCCAATCGGCAAAGCAATAATGCTTGATATCAAAAAGTCCAAAGAGAAACTCATTGCAAGCGGAAAAAAAATCTTTCACATAGCCAAAGATTGGAAAAGATATTCTTCGGAAATGTATTCATTGGTTCTTGGTCACTATGCTGCCAAAACGTAAGTTTTTTAAAAGTTTGATCAATTTGAATGAGAGTGATGTTTCAGGAATAACAAGGTGCAAATAGCTGAACCAGAACTGTTTGAATATCTGGTTGAGAATATTGATTTGTTTTTGGACGATGCAAGCGATATGAAATGGGATAGAAAGAAGGTTCATCCTTGGATTGAGAAGAACTTCCAGAAAAACATTAAACCTTTCTGGAAGGACTTGGATTTGTTTGATGCGGAGTTACTGTTGATTCCGATATACGCTGGAAAAGCTTATTCGCTCATTCTTGTCAACAATCTGCACACGTTGAAAAATGAAGATGGCTCTAATTGCACACTCTTCCTTTTCAATCCGGTCACCGATGCTATATGCATGATGAAAGAAGCAATTAATAACGTGGTTCTTGTTTTTCTGGAAAATATGTTATTAATGTTGCATCCCGGAGTTCGATTTGAAGCCAAATGTTTTGATGTTGACTCGCCAATTGCTCAAGATGAAACTGAAGTTCATATTATGTCAGTTTACCATGCTGATAGAATTGTCAGCAATTTGGCCGAGTTTAGAAAGGTAATTTCAAAGACATTGTTTTCGCTTTGAATAAATTCTTCATTTCAGGAATATGTCAATTGGAAGACCATTTTCCCGGAAGAAAACCCGGATTTGATGGAGCACCAAGGACGGTTGTTGTTAGAATTGAATGTCATCAACCCTTTCTAAGTAGCTATCGACCACAATCTGTATATTTATTCGCATTCTAATAACTTACGTTTTTATATTCAGATATTGACTTGTCAAGTAAAGTTGATTTGTTGATTTTAATATAAAAATTTTTCTCTTTCCTGGTAATCGGGTATTCTATTCACTTCATTTTCATTCGAAAATCTATAAATTGGCCGTAGTTTTTAATATTTATTGTCAAATATTAATGTAGAATTGTATTTTTTTTATGTTTACGTAATTTCTACTTTTTGTATGGCAAATACCTTCTCTACTAAATATTTTTTGAAGGTTGTTTCTCATAAAGAATTTGTCTTGTTGAATATGAGAGTTTCATGTTTCAATTAATCTGGGAATATCTCAAAAAACAATATGGAACAAAAAAAAAGAAAAAACTGTCGCCGTTGACTTTCAAACAACTTATACTTAGAAAGTTGAAATTTCAAATCCGTATTTTTGGTTGAGAATAAAAATTTTTCAAAGTTCGAAACTAAAATAAGAAAACATTAAATGTTGGAAATTGGCACTTTTTCAAAAAATTCATCAAAAGTTACAATGATCAAGCATCAAACTTCACTACTTTTCAAAGAAATAACGAAAAAAGACAACTGATCAAACTTAAATGGTGTAGTCTTAATTTAGGCGTATATGATTTGTGGTTGCGCGTTTTCATGACGCAGAATGATAAAAACAAAATTTGTTTTTCAATTCTAAGTTTGTGGTTATAATTAGATATGTTGCAACTAAAAAACATTTCATATATTATAACAGTTCAAACATCACAATCAAAAAAGAGTGTTTTTTCACTGAAAGTCCAGTGTGAGTTTTTCTTTCTTCATCACTTTTTCTAAAATAAAAATAAACGATGATAAGATTTCTGGAATATTGTTAGTAATAGAAAGAATGCTCAAATAATACATCAATTCTGATGGATCCTGTTCCCATTTGCTCATCGTTGTAATTTCATACACAATGAAAATAACCTGTAACAGACCAATTGAAAAAACCGCTTTCGTGAATACAAACTACCAGATGAAGTATAGTAAAAGCTAATGAATGAAAAAATACATGGTTTCTTCCTCTGCCGATTGCAGATGTATCAAAAATTTTATTTTTTTGTTTTCTCAAATTGTTGAATAAGATGAAATAACAAATAATAGAACCGAGAAGAAATACAGTAAGGCAACGGTTTACGATCTGAAATAATTGATTAAAACTGAAACATATCTTGTACCAACCACACTGTATCCAACATTTTCACTAACATCCACAAAACCGTAATTCCTATAAAAGCGTCTGTCAATATTTGAAATGAATATAATAGAAACTGCCGCTGATATAGATGTAAAACATGCAATGAAAAGTAGTTTCAACCAACGAAATCCGACAAAAATTTGATTGTACCGTTCCAATGATGAAACTCGTAAACATCTGTTCAACGAGAGGAAAAAAGACCAGATAATAGAAAAAAAGTTGCTGGAGTAATCTGAATACAAGGATGTTTGACTGCTAACTTGCAATGTTTGAATATAATCTTTAGCCGAAAGCAAGGCTATTACAAATAATACTATTCTACACGTTATAAATAAAGCGAAAACAATCATCATTAGGGAAAAAGAGTCCTGAAAACAAATTGAGCTCCAAAAGAATAGATGGTTACTCACTTTTTTCTTTCTGTCCAGAATTAATGGACACATCATACACACGACTTGAACGTTGAAATTTAAGAATAGTAACGATAGAAAGATCATTGGTTGACTTGAAGGTTCTTCTATATGTTGTTTTTCAATTTCCGAGAACAACAAATTGTAGATGGGAACCTGGTAAGCAGGAGAAGGAAAGTGATTTGAGCATGATAGCACCATTTTCCTGAAGCAAACTGCTGAAAGGAGTACGCAACAGAAATGAAAAAAGAGAGCTCTAACGTGATTGAAGGGTTGGGAAAAAATGAAATTAGGGACTAGATGAGAAAAAAATTGGCGTTAATGTTACCTTTCAACACTCTTTGCCAAAAGTTTTGCTGAAATACAAAAACTGACGTGTCTAAGATATTTTGATGCCAACTACTGTAATTGAAAACTGAATCTTCTCATTTTTGATTTTTGCAGGATAATCTTTGAGTTGAAAAAAACTATAGTATTCCCAAATAAAAAAATTTATTCTGAATTCCCCTATAATTATCAAAAATTGCTTCAAAGGCGACAATGCATGAACTTGGTGTTGTTCTTATAGTTGTAGAAACTCTTCGGAGAATTTTTCTGGAATCCATTCTGATTCTGTTGATTCTGACGTTTCTTCTTTGGTTGCTTCTTTCTACCAGTGATTACTTCCTCAACGCCAGAAACTCTGGAACCACGCAATTCTTCATTGGAAGACGATGGTTGTTGTGTTTCCAGTTGTCGAAGCTCTGAAAGATTATATAGGACAGTTTCATCATATATGCCACTCAACATACCTTCTATCTCAGACCTTTCTACTGTACGTCGGTTAGCAACAAGAGGATGAAGAGTCTCGAGAACATTATGAGTCCTGGTGAGTGGTCTATGAGCCTTCACTCTTTCAGAATTGCCAGTAGGTCTCCGTCCAGAATCAACTGTCTGTAGGACATCACGTTGCTCATTTTGAATATTGGCAGCTCTTTTCATGGCAGCTTTATAAAGATCCGGATATTCTGACACAAACGAGAGCTCGTCAGCAGTGAGGTTTTCTGAAATATCAACTTGTGATAAAACAGAGGATAATTTTAAAAAAACGTTTCTCAGAACATTTTTAAAAAATGTTACCATACCATTAAGCATTAGCTCCATCAACATGTTCTTGGTGACTTCGGATTCCAGAGCACGCCAAACATATTTCTTGAACGCAATGTTCAGAAGAGATTCAGGTTCATTCATCACGCGGCGAGGGCTCAACTTGGAGAACGAAGAAACTTGAAATCCAACAATTTCAATGAAACAGATGCGGACAAGTTTGGAAAACGTGCTCAAACCAGAGGAGACCATTTCCTGAAAATATGAAACTGAGGGTCCCTTACTTTGTTCTGTGTTGGAATGCAATCAAATGTTCTGATCATTAAACTACTTCACTTTGCTAAAATTCTCAGCTAGGTTTTTTTTAGAAAAAAATCCTTGGAAAAAACATATGTCTATGAAATCTACACGTAAAAAGAACACTTGTTTTGCTTGGCGAAAAATGTCAAAATGAAAACGAGGCTTTAGCCAAACGGCTCGTCGGGGCACCTAGCAACATTTCGAATGCTAAGCGACTGCCCATTAAAAGATGACAGAGTAGATGAAAACGGGGTCGCGGGAAAAAAATCAAACATTTTATACTCTTTAAAAAGAAAACATGTGGAGAGTTTGAAAGAGAAGATATTCCGAATACAACTTTCTGAATAAAACCTGATACAAATTTAAATCAGAATTTTCAAATTCGAAAAGTTTCGAAGATCGGAGACAAATGCCAGAGAGTACGAAAAACAAAAACAAAAATTATAAAACCGGCAATTAAGCAATGATTTCTATGCCTAATGTTTGTTATAAAAAAAGAATCGGAGAAATTTTTGGGCAATTATCATCTTGAAAACTCATGTAAAGCCTTAAAAGCGGATACTCAAAACTAATAAAATGAGAGTATAGAAAAAGAAATAATTACATGCCGTAAAATAGTAATAGCGATTCCGAAAAAACATAATATAAGTTTGAAGAGCGATTTCTTTTTTTTCAAAAAGTTATAATTTTTTTTGATTGAACTTCATTGTAATTATTCAAATCAAGATAATGTTTTCAGTAAACATCTCTATGCAGAATTTTCGAAGATGTTAGCAGAGCAATCAGAAAACCGATTCACTCTACCCACAAAACTTTTTCATTGAATAAAAAACGTCAGAGAAGCCAATTGTCAAGGTTTCAGATTGGTTTTTTTCCAGAAAGACTAGACATATATTTGTATAAATAGTGAAAAAATACGTATCCACTTGAAAACCTGGCCTCATCACTTCAGACTCTACTAATAGCAACGTAATTCGGAAAGTGTTATACATTTTGTAATTTTCTCTTGAATTTAGGATGTAGTTGTATGCAGTTTATTTTTGTTAGGCTCAGTACTCGCTTTGATTCACTAGACTTGATTTTTCAAAAGTGGTTAAAGGTTGATATTTTGACTAGGAAGATTGACTCGATTGGGGGTTCAGCAAAACCAGATAGGTGCTGAAACCAAAGTAGTTACGACCTTTAATGGAGGCTCATCTCATCAACAATATAGTATTTCATTGGTGATAGTTCTGTTAGTCATCAGATGATTATTTTCAGGTTTTATTCAATTCTGATTGTTATTTTTCTCCTCAGCTGACTTTAACCAACAACGGGTATATTTGGACCACCATGAAGTGCAAAATTGTTTCTTGAGCTCATCAGAGGTTTTGAAAAATTTGTCGAACAGAATAACATAATCTGACATTCTCCAGAGAGGTGGTAATATTGCTGCTTATTACTTTCATTTCCTTTCTAAGAAACTAGGTTTTTTACCGGCATCATATTTCTTCATGATAGCTTTGTATCTGTTTTTATAATATTTTGAAAACTATAATTCTCTCTTTTTTTTTTGAACAAAAAGAAATAATGAAAACGTCACAAAAAAGAAACCTAAAATTAATTTTGAAAAGTTGAACAAATTCCAATATTAACTATGAAATCAGTTTCTAAACATCAAATTCTAGAAACAAAGAAGAATGAATGTGTTGAATAAAGAGAGTTAACACAATATACAAAGCACTGTAATTTATCTTCGCCTCCCTTTCTCTAGATACCCATTTCTCCTCCCTCCCGCACCCAGGAACCGAAAGGCTGTGCATGAAGAAGAAAAATGTTTAATATCCGCTGCTTAATGAAGTCATCGGTCACTATGAGACAAGCACCTTTTTCGATTTTTTCTCCTTCATTCTTTCTTTGTATATTTTTTTGTCTTCTCAATAGGCAGACTAGACACTTACATAATTATTAAAATTGTTGGGTAGAGAAAGAGAGATTACACACTGTGCATTATTGACTGTGACTCAGAAAGAGGCAGGATGCGCCTCAATTTAAACAAAAAAAAACAGTGGCTGTAATTCGATTTCTCATTTTGTATATTGGAGTTAAAACCTGCTCTTTAACGTTTTCCTTTTTTTCTTTCTTTTTGTTCTGTGATTTTAAATTACAGATTTCAAATGATCAACCTTTCCAACCCATCCGCAATAGAGCCCGAGATTAGACAACGTGTTCAACAGCATCTTGTATTTGTCATTCATTCCCATACTTGCTTGAAAAGGGACCAGGTGTGTGATTTTTTGTGATTTTTGTCTATTCCAGTCGAGCGGTTTTGAGATTTTAGGAAAACGCGAATCGAATCTCATCTGGACAACCACCACGTCATCCGCCCTGCCATTTGGAACACTGTGACACTTTCAAGCAACTGTTGCGTCACATGTTCGAATGCCGACTTGGACCGATTTGTTCAAGTACGCGAACTTTAAAAAAATTTTAGGGGTCGGCAGTAATTTATTAAGTTTTTAGTTATAAGGTTGATATAATAGTAATTAATTACAATACCAATGAAAAAACCGCTGAATTTTAGATTTTCAGCAGTGATGAAAATTTTTGAAGAAGGCGCTAGACCTAAGAAAATTTCAAACTTTTGCTTGTTATTAATTTTAATCAATTGCGATCCACTTTTTCATAAATTACCAAATTCAACTGAAGACTCTGGTTTTCACCCGACTTGACAATCTACGAAAATCTGAGGATATATATATGTGGTATTATTTTCATTACAATATAGTGTTACTTATTGTTTCAGCAAAATACTGTAGCTCATCTCGGAAAATCATGAAACACTGGAAGGAGTGCAGAGATGTGGAATGTGTTGTCTGTGCGCCGATTCGAGCTGCTCAAACCTAATGAAATCGTTGTCATATTTAAAAGTTTTCCTATGTCAGTGCAACTCATTATTTATTTTTCCAACTACCTATTTCAGAATCTATGGAATACTTTTTTCAATTCAAAATCCACAGAAAATTCATGTTCAAAATTGCTATGTTTCACAAGAAAATTAATTTTTTTCTGAAAAATTCATTTTTCAACCTATTATATTTATCTTTTGATAATATTGCAGTATATCAATTAATTAAATAAATGAAAAGACATAGCTGACTTTTCGCATTTTATTTCTTTTTCGCATTCAGTTCAACTTCTGTTCTCCGACAGGCAAGTGGACAAAGAGGAGAGTGTGGCAGTGTGTTGTGAACCCAAGAGAGAGGCAAAACGCCTGTTCTCAGCGCCGTTTTCTCTTTCCTCACTGTCAGGGGGTATAGCTCAGGGGTAGAGCGCTCGCTTTGCATGCGAGAAGTCTGGGGTTCGATTCCCCATACCTCCATACCTTTTTTTAGATAGCTGTTACCGTAATTGAGTTACACGCGTTTAAAGATATAGATACCAGTAATTTTAGTAGGTTGCGCAAACTCAAACGCTCATATCTCGCTAGCAACAATAGTTATCTAAGAGCTGTCAACTAATGAAATATAGCCCTTGTAAAACTGAGCAACATTGTAATTGAGCATTTTTTGATAGCGGTTACTGTAATCAAGTTATGGTTGAGTTCTTGAAAAATAATTTTTTTATTACTGTGGTTGTCTGAAAATTAATCAAAACTCATCAAATCTATTTGATAAGGCTTTTATTATTCAAGTAGATTGAGCTCCCAAAAAGGCAAAAAAATAGGTCCTGGCCGGGTTCGAACCGGCGACCTTCTGCGTGTGAAGCAGACGTGATAACCACTACACCACAGGACCCTTGGGAGAGACGCCACTGAATGAATTTATATGTCGCCTCGTCCAGCTGCCGCCTGCTTCTTTTCTCCCTCCTCCTTTGTTTGGTTTCTCCTCTGTAGAAAAAAGAGAGACAAATAGAACATTGAGTGGAGAAATAGGTGTATTGGGTTAAAACTGACATAAAACTGGAGAACTGGAAAAAATATAATAGTATGAAAGACATGGGTGTTGATATAATAGAAAACGGGTTTTTCAATGAAAACGGGGATAATGGTTGCTCTAGTAATGAATTATAACGTTTCTGGGGAGGCAAAAAATCGAATAATTAATAATGATTATGAAATGTAGGTGGAGAAGACATTGTGAGAATCCAATTAGGATAAGTCAGTTGATGGGCCTCAAAGAGTTTTAGAAGAAGAAGAAGTGAATTAAGTCGACGTGGCTGATGTTCCAGCGGTTGATGATCCAGTTGTTGTATCTTCACACGTTGTTTCCTTTTTGGATTCAGTATTATCCTTATCTTTCTCGCCACTCTCGTGGTCTTCCTCATCAGCCTTCTGAAAAATGATTCAAATTGATGATTTCGAACGGTACACACATATGTACTTACCGGATAAAGGGGCGCCATATTGATGAATGGATGTTGGAGAGCCTCTTTGGCGGATAATCTTTTCCTTGGGTTGAAGTGCAGACAGCATCTCAAGAAATCATAAAATTCAGTTGCATCCGGTTCAGGTAACATTCGACGGATGTCTTGCTTCAAGGTTGATGTCTGTTTAACTGTCTTGCTAGCTTTGAAAATTCCATCCGGTCCGAAGTAATGTGCACAATTAGGTTTCAAGGAGCCATGGAACAGTTGGTTCGAAATTCTGCCAAGCTTCTCGGATATGCGATTCAAATGCGTGCCACAATCGTCCAGGTCATTTCGACATGGGGATAAGACACATCTAGTGAGCAACTTGTAAACAACACAGGCGAAACTCCAAATGTCAATTTTACTGTCGTATTCGCTGGAGATGAATGACTCCAGAGCTCTGTACTGACAAGTTTGAATATATTTCAAAGATGGGCGACGATCGCTGTTGATACAATTTCCAAAGTCTCCCAGTTTTATATTGCAAGCACTATCCGGATTGCACAAATCCACTGCGAAAGATTTTGTGTCTTTGTTTGCTGTAGCTTCGATGTCTTCTTTTCCGACCACGATCATAATATTTTCTGGTTTCACGTCAGCGTGGATAATTCCAACATCATCATGCAAAAAGGAAAGAGCGTTGAGAAGCTGAGTTGCCATTTTGCGAACATTTTTTAGTGGAATGATCTTTTGGTTGGAGAAATAAAAAATCGACTCGAGATTTGGCCCCATGGCTTCGCTGATAATACAAAAATGGTCGATTCCATTGATTATCCACTTGCAAGAATCGAAAAACTGTACAATATTCTGATGACCACCGGCTTTCTGGATAGCATTCAGGAACTGCAAACAAGAAATTTCAGATAAAGAGCGACAGGATAATTTACCTTAATTTCCTCTTCACAAGCCTTTTTGAATTGCTCGCCAGGTTTCGGGATTTTAACGGCATTATACTGATTGGTAGCAGCCTTCTGGGTCAAGTAAACTGCAGAAAAATGTCCACGTCCGAGGAGTTTCATAATCGTATATTCATTGAAAATGGCTCCAATTTGAATTGATACATGCTCCTTGACATCTGGTCTCTTCTCAGCAAACGAACTCTCACGCTCAGCATCTATAATCTGAAAAAAGCCATCTTAGGTTAATGTTTTGGTTTTAAACTTTTACCAATCGAGAATGGTCAATTGAAGACGATTGGCCGAGATTTGCCGTGTTCGACGGTCCGCTCAAGTTAGCCATCGTTGGAGGAGGTTGAACTGCTGAATCTTCAGCTGTTGAATCACCAAGTGGAGAGCCATCGGCACGTCTTTTAGGCGCTCGGTTCATCGTTTACCTTTTGACAGTCTGTAAGAAAAACTGATATTAAAAACTAATTACGAATTTTACGATAATTTTCAGAGAGAATAGAGCAGAACATCAGTAAAAAAGAAGTGTTATCGCATCGGACCAAAAAACAGGGAGGGGTGGACTGGTCTGCGCGCTGGCCAACTGCTGTGTGTCTGCACACAATACGCAAACACATCACTGAATACACCACATTTGACACGCAAATTGGGATATATGGAACCATTTGATATGTTTTCAAACAAAATTAATTAACTAAACAATGCATTAAAAAAGCACTGGAAAATTTTGAGTCGGAAACAACTTCAAACAGAAAAATGAATCTAAAGGGGAAGCGATGCTGAGGAATGGACGAAGGTGTTGATTGTATCACTGATTTATTGCTTGAGAAGAATAAGTAAATAATAAATGTTCTAGAACAATGGGAGAAAGAGTGTGATGCGAGGGGAGAGTTTCAGACAGAGGGTGCGGCTGGGGCGCGTTTGCATCATTCTCCGTGTGTAAGGTAGAGTCATAAATACTTTTGAAAAAAAAGAAAGTTAGAGTTGGGGACAATCTTACTGGTTAGAAGTCCCTTACTGAATACTCTGCTCCATTACTAATACTGTCTCAAAGTATGATCATACATGTTTGCCATTCGTGTACCAGAGAAAATTTCCAAAAACACCACCTGGCATTTTGAAAAAAAATTCGAAATAACCACCTAGAATTTTAAAAATCGGAAGGAAAAAATAAGCAAAATTTTCTCATCATATGTGTTCCTCGAACTGCCATCCTTTTTCACGAGCAGATTACAGTACGGAAGCGTTGCCACTGCGCCACTGGCGCGTGGGAACGCGCGGCCAAATACGAGGGTACAAGAAATTGAGGGTTCGTTGCAAGCTGGCGGAACTGCGGCGGCGGCGGTCGGCCTGTGTTATAGCAAAAAACAGCGGAACGCGATGAGCATAACTCAGCTCCTAGTGAACCGATTTTTCTAAAAATTAGTGGCAGGGTCCTTCAGAGCCATATAATAAAGTCTGTCGAATATCAGCTCTTGAAATTCAATGCTCTTCTCACAATTGAAGATCGTGTACCTACGAGATTTTTCAGTGCAAAATCGGAGCGTGTACCCCGAAACTACACGATTGCTCGTGCTCAGCGAACACTCAACGATATGTTTCGAAATTTTTTTTGGGAACTACTAATGAAAAAATATTAAGATTACCCAATTTTCGCGGGATTTGGTTCACTCCTTCCCTTCGAAATAAATTTGCTCATTTTTCGCAAGCTATTGAGGTACACGGTTGCTCTGCCGGCCGGTAAAAGACATTTTTGCCCAGTTTTCTTTGATAATATAATGAGTTACAACCTTAATTAGCTTTTCAAAACAAAAAATCCGAAGATTATCCGTTTTTTTCCGGAAATTTTCCGAATTTTCGGCGAGATACATTCAACGCTATTTCTACAGTGGAAACCAAATTTCTGATTCTCTGGACAGTGGATCTATCGACGGAAATCAGAATTTCAGCGGTTTTTCTTGAATTTGTGACCCTTACTGATTCATTTTCAATATGAAAATTTCTCGAAAATCAGATCAAGTCATTTTTCAAAAACTTTTTCACCACCTAGTTTTCCCAGTATCAAAAACACACCCTGTACCTACACGATCGCGAACATGTATGGTGTAGTCTGTTAATGGGCAATTCTAAGAAACATACACACATACATGTATATACGATTTATGTAATTGACTTTTTATCGATCAATTCTTTAATTGCAGAATTGCAGAACACTTGGTGTTTAGCCCAACCCAACGCAGTCTGTCGTAGTCTGACGCATCCTGCGCTGAAGACGTGGTAAAAGGAGGCTTGGGGGTCATTTGGGTCCTGCGAACACTGTCTATTTATTGATTCATTTTTCTTGCTAGGTAAAAGAAAACCAGTTGACTTTTTTAATACAACAATTTGTAAAGAAATTTGATTTTGATATTCGTTAATTTTAATCATTACAGATTGCTCATTAAAAATGGTTGTTTCGTGGTTAATGGTGAGTTCATGTTATTATTTTTTTATTTTACCCTTTTATTTAGAAACTGATCTTCTCCCACCCTCTCCCTCCCTCTGAAAAACCATTCCGTCTACTGGACCTTCCATGTGTCGCTTTTAAGGCAATTCTCGAGGAAATGGATATTGTAGTAGTGTAAGTTTTCTTAAAATAATGATTTCTCAAAGAGAAACTTTCAGAATCAACCTTTCCTCTCTATCCAACCGAACGCGATGTCGGATTCAAACCGTCAGACTCCATATTGACAGTCTCGATGTACAGGATAAACCTGACGGCCATGTATTGAATATTGTCAGAGTCGCTGAGTTGAATATATGTCGAGTTTTTTTTATACCGTTGACAGACAACTCTTCTCAAAAACTGGGGTAAATTTTACCATTTAAAAATAATTTAGAGTTAAACTCTGGAAAAAACATTTTTCGACAATTCCACTGGTAAAAATCCAGAGAAAGTGTTTTTGCAAAACCTACAAAACATAGGAAATTAATTTTCCAAATAAATCTACCGGTGGAAAACACCAGAATTCCATTTTTTCCACTGATTCTACCAATAAAAACATTCAAAAATCAGTTTTTCTCAGCATTCTACCGGTCGAAACGTTAGAAACTTAATGTTTTTCAGAACTTCCTCAGACGGTCTTGTGTCCACACTCAAATACGTATTGAACGATAGCGAAGAACGAAAAGCGGTTCGAGACATTATCGCGATGTTCAGAATAAAAAGTATCGCCTGGAGGATACGTTTGGAAGATAATCAAACGCTAGATATGAGACAACTGACGGGTCTACCATTCCATATCTGCAAAAAGTTTAAATTGTCCGGTGGAAGTGTCGATAAAGTATGCCTTCGATTCATTATCAGCCGACTGAACGCCAACACGAAACTGCAAATTTACTCGGAAATTCCCGTAGATTTTCGCTGTGATGAAGCATTAAAATTCTCGAATTGCTTATACAAAGACGGTAGATGGATGACAACAGAACTCTTAATGTCAATGAGAGAATGCCAGTCGCTCGTATTGCTACGTACCAATTTAAAATTCGAGGATGTAAACCACCTTCTTCATCACTGGGCAGATTTTGATACGTTCGACGAATTGAATGTTCAGCTTGTGGATTCTTTCATTGACAATACGCCACAAGAATTGGATTATCTGGTCATTGATTGCACCACATACCTGTAAGTTCTTTCTTGTCGGCGCAACGAGTACAAGAAAATTAAGACGATTCCACCAGTAAAAATCTAAAAAATATTTTGAAAAATTTACCGATGAGAAAACGATAAAAATTTATTTCCAAATAAATCTACCCGTAGAAAAATCAGAATAATATTTTTCTACTAAAACTACCGGTATAAACGTTCGAAAACTAGTTTTTTCAAGAGATCTACCGGTAGATTTTGCAAAAAAAAAGTTTTCCTGCAAAATATACCGGTGGGAAAACGTTAAAATTCAATTTTCAAATGAATGTACCGGTTGACCCCTTTCAAAAATTAGTTTTTCAAGAAAAAAAAATTGGTTCATAGATTATCGAACGATGAGAAGCGAATGTGTCGAGTGATAGACAACAAGAGTACTCAAGTCGTGACGATTAAAGACAACAGTTGGCCGGCACCAATTCTTAGAATGATTCGAAAAAAACGTCGTCTGATCGAGAGGTATTCAGAAATCCGTCAACTCGATTCAGAAGACATCGAAGTGGAAAGAAGTCAAATTCAAGAAGAGTTCGATTCGGTTGTGGCCGAATTGATAGGCGCTGGAGTCTGCGAATTTGGAAGAGAATTGCAATCGGCTGCTCGTTTTGATGCTCACTACATCTTTTAATTCAATTTAAAGAACATCTATTCAGTGCACCACACATTGTTGATCTGTATTTGTTTTATAATAAAATAATTTTTACGTTTGAATGAAGTTTTTGAAGTTCAAATCAAAAAATAAATAAAATTATGTTTTTCCAGCACAAAAAATGAACACGGTCGAATTTTTTAATACAGTACTGGCCAAAAAGGTATTCGCAAACTGTTTTTGAGCTCTAACTTTCTGAAACATATCGTATTGAATTGAAGCTTTAAGACATAGTTTTGAGCCTTTTTTCAGGTTTATTAAATAACTAATAAGATGAAATTTTGAAAAAAATCGTAAAATGTCAAAAAAGCGAAATTATGTAAATTAATTTTTTGAGGTCCCCAGAGAAATAAAAAATGAAAACAAACAGTAAGAAGTAAATGAAACTAGTTAAGTACTTGGTTACAAAGCTTTTTGCATTATGAACACCCTGAAATATTTTTGGGATTGAGTCCAGATTAGCCTGAATCCCAGGCATCCTTATTTATTTCAGGATCGTTTTGAATTGAGGAAATTGTATTTTCAAACTACTCGATACTGTTTTAAAAGATGCTTTCAAGAGCAAAATTTCAGATCGATCCGATAAGTTTCAGAGGAGTTAAAACTAAAAAAACCATCTGTTGTTTTTGGCCACTACAGTAAGTAATGCAAACGCGCTCTATTGCAACACACTGCGAGGAATGTGTGGGCGTCGACAACCAATAACAACGTTCAGCCCCCCCCCCCCTGTCTCTCCTAATACGGTTGACAAACACGTCAATAACCTGCTCGCTCTTTATTGATTTTCTAGCCAACTAAGACATTTATGTGTTCATTTTTCTTGAATTCTGTTTTCCTATAAATTTATTTTTTTTTCAGATGATATGGGTATGGGTAAAACTCCTAAAGGATCTACTTGTGAGTCTTCTAACGTGGAACTATGGAAAGGAAGTAGGCAAGCACTCAAATCTCGCTCTTTCTACAGCAGAGCACGTGGCCAAAGCTGCGGTAAAGAGAATGGCTGCGCCAGAAGATACCAAAATGACCGCTGAAGATCTTCTGCCTCCGTGGGTAGCCGGGGAGTCTCCAACCAAATACATCAAATACTCAGAGGTTCATGCGAATGCGTACGAAACGCTGACGGTGGTCCATCCGATATACTTTCTTAGTCAACGTCGGTGTGCCAGATTCAGAGACGTGGACGAGTATGAGTAAGGATTGATCCATATTTTTTCCTTTCAGTTTATACTACTTTTTCAGGATTTCAATGAGAATTAGCACAATTGAAAGGGACTTGAACAGACACACTCCGGACATCCAGAATCTTATGGATCTAATTATGTATTTCAAGGCTAAATTCATCAATTTGGTGTCAGGATATCCTCGGATTCAAAGAGAAATAATGGCATTCATTCAAAAGTCGGATATTCGAATGAAAATCAGAGAGGATTGTGCGCAGATTGAACTCGTGCTTAATTATTTCGGGAATCTTTGCCAAAGAACGTCATCACCAAACACATTCAGTCGATTCCAGACGGCCTTCAATACCGGCAGTATATTCGATAAGATGAAGTAAGTACCCATTTAAATATTTCCGATAGTTCAGTTAATCAGATTAACCGAACTTCTATTCAGCTTTAATATATATGTGTTCTTTAAACGTTTTCTTGAACACTTTTACTTATTTCAATGTTTTCAACTTTCAGAGCCATTTATAACTGCTTTCACATAACCTCTCTTGAAATGAAGAACTTTACTCTCCAAGTCGACTGGAAACGTCTCCGGAGCGAGTCGATTGTACAAGAAAGAGAATTGAGTCAAAGGACGATCCAGGAAAGAATCAAAACGAGCAATTGGATAAAGAATGCGTACCACCAACTGTATTTGAAACATAAAAAGAACTCGACTAACGAGCCGCCAGTGAAAAAAACTCGAATTGTCTCCGCCGCCCTATTCAACGACGTTATGGCACAGGCCTACGGGATGCTATTGTCATGCACAAAACTAGATGACTATCCCGAGACGATATTCATTGATCGAATTCACATTGCTGAAATTGCTGAAAAGTTTGAAAAATTAATTACTATTATCGCTTCAACAATTGTGTGTTCGACAGTGGCTGGTCCAGAAATCTCCGAAGTGAGCAACTTCAAGATAATGCTTCGAGAGAAGATTTCGGACTCTGAAGAACAGGAAACACCGACGATATCTTCTATCACTGAGCTCTGCATTGAGGTAGTATCTATAATCACCTACGAGTTAATCAATTTCATTACAGCACTGTAACCATTTAGCTCTTCAAATGAATGTATCTTGGAACAATGCAAAGGACAAAGAAATGAGAACGGAGATGAAGAAAGTCAATGATCGAGAGAGTCCTATCAGAAAGCTAGTCTCAAGAAAACTGGCAGAGATGTGCTCTAATCTACTCGTCTCTCCCAACAATGTTCCCCAGAAAGTTCCAAAAGGGCTCAGCGTTTTCAAACAAAACGTTGTTGATTTAATGTCGGAGTGAGTTTTACTTTCAAGATATTTTTCGAGCACCAAGTTAAAAAAAATTTCGAGTTGCTTCAATCAAAAACTTTTCCAGATATGCTCCAGTTGCATTGAATAATCGCGCTGTCCACCATGTTCTTTACGAATCTATCCTCTATGATGTCCGTCTTGGATGTGAACCAACCTTCGATTAATAGGTTAAATTACCTTCTTGAAACCGACTGACAGTGACTTAATATTCAAATTCAAAAATTTCTCATTTTCTGTCTCATTTTTCAACTTTATTTCATTTCTAGGTTTCTATGTTTCATTTCTAGGGTTCTATGTATCAGATTTTTCCTTCATTATAGTCACAATCAACGGTTTTTTATTGACGGGTTTTATAAGTATTTGAATCTTTTGTTTGTCGAATGAAATTGTACAATTTTTGAATTCCACTGAATTTTTTTTTCGAAGCTCAGCATCTCCCAGGAAATTTTTCTTTGGAAAACGACTTTTTTTTCAAAAGACTGAAACTACTACTAAGTCTAAAAAACTTTTATGACTCTGTTTTTTGGATAATTGAATGAAATTCCAGGAGTAGGCAATAGCTGAAGTATGGAAAAGAGCAAAAAATTCGTGTGTGCAAAGGCGCAGAAAGATCTCGCATTTTGATGAACGACTTGTTCTTTCGAAACAGAAAGAGCGTTCTTTTTTATCCGGAGTTAAGCTCCGCCCATTTTGACCTTCTAAACGTGGGTATTTTGGATGGAAATAGGGTTTTTTATTATGAGCAACTTATTCTAGATAACCGCTCTAACCACTGAAATTAGTTAAAGATGGCTGTGTACTCCTCTCGGACAATTTTCTCGAAATTCTTTCCGATGTTTTTAGGGAAAAAAATCGTGGGGCAAAAAGATCAAATCAATATTTTTTTCAAAAAAATTAAAAAAAAAAAAAAAAAAGAAAAGGGATATCTTCTCTCTCATCTCTTTCACACCTTTCGGTTTCCGGTTGCACTTGGATTTTTTTTCTTGTTACACAGTTAGCTTTGCAGAATAGTATAAGAATTTTAAAACTGACTATCCGGAAAAATTATTTTTGATAAATCAAAAAAAAATTTTTTTTTCGAAAAAAATTTATTCAAAAGAGTTTTTTGATCTACCAATCTCAAATGCCAGAAAATAATTTCTCGTGCCTAAAAGTTCATCTAAATCCCGGGATCTTCGTGATAAATTGATGTTTGGAAAAGTTTTGGGGTGTCCCCTATCTCTTCCGGGATCTCTCTCTCTCTCTCTCTCTCTCTCTCTCTCTCTCTCTTCCTGTTGTTCCCCATCCAACTTTACAACCTCTTCCATGATCCTCTACCCTCTTACCTATTTCTTTCTTTTTGTTCCAAAACTCCCCCTTTTCGTCATCACTTTTTGTGTGCTTTGCTGTTCTCTTTAGAGCATCCTCGGTAACTCGGCTACCGTAACCGCTATCAAAAAATGGTCAACAGGGAAGTTGCTCAGCTTAAAATTCTGCGTATTTTGTTAGTTAACAGTTTTTAGATAGCGCTAACCGTTAGGGAGATACAGGGGTTTGGATTTTGAGGAGAGAGACGCAGAGAAAAAGACGCTCTAGCCTTTCCCTTTCTCTGCGTCTTCCTGGAGGCGCCCAACTTTAAGCGCTCATAACTTGGTAACCGTAACCGCTATCAAAAAGTTGTCAACTAATAAAATACGTAGAATTTTAAGCTGAGCAACTTGCCAGTTGACAGTTTTCCGATAGCTCTTACCATAGCCGAGATATGAAGAGATATCGAAGGTTGTGTAAAAAGAAAGAGAGAGCAGAGAAATTCAATTTTTTGATGGGAACACCTCTGCCATCCAACCCATCATGTCGTTAACATTTTGAGAAAACATAAAAACAACAGAAGCTGAGAAAGAGATCCCCTTCTCTCTCTTTTTTGTTCTTTCAACCGCAGACCGGCATAAAACTAAACGATATCTCGAGTTACCTGACGCTTCAGTCTCTGCTCTCTCTCTCATTAGATCCACCTAGACACCTTTGTGACCCAATTTTTTTCAGTTTTTTGGGTTTTTTTACCGGCAAATTTCTTTTAAAAAGTATTATTTAGTTTTTTACTGGTAGTTTCACAGAAAAAATTTCTACTCATTTTTTTAAAATATTTTTTTTCAATTTTTTACCGATAAAAATTTTTTTTTTATTTTATCGGAAAAAAATATTATTTTCCGTATAGAAGCTGGAATTTTCGTTTTTCAGCCATAATCACTGTCCCTTGACAAAAACATCCAATTTTTTGGGAGATGGGTAAACAATAGGAAAATTTTTGAGACCCTTAATTTAGGCTCCGCCCACTTTTTTTAGTAGTCGGTTTTAGCTTCGAATGAATTTGTTCAGAAAATTTTTTTTATTAGTTGAGAGGAATTTTTAAGAGGATTTTTCGGTAGAACTGTTTAAAAAACATGTTTTCATTTAAAAACATGTTTTTTTTCAAGAAAAAATTATACTATAAAAATAGCGTTATTTCGGAGTGTCGTTTGGCGGGTAATGGTGTGTCATTACATTCGTTCTGTATCCTTCTTCCTCATACTGTTTTTTGTTTTATTGATTTTTTTCTCCCGCTCTCATTAAGTAAATTGTAAAAATTTTTAATCAGTTTTTAAAATTTCAAAAATCTAGCTTTATTTTCCGAGAGGAGTACACGGGTAGATTTTGGCTTTCAGCTATTTTTCTAGGTTTTTGATTGATTTTTGAGGGTTGTGTCAAGAGAAAAAGTTGCTTATATTTATGAAAAAATAAATTAAAGAAAAAAAATTCAGAAATTCCAAAAAAAAAATTTTCGAAATTTCGGAGAAAAAATTTTTTTTGCTGAAAGCTATGAAATCTTTTTTTTTTGAATTTTCCAATTTTTGAATTGCTAATCAATTACTTTTTAACGTTCTGATAGTTTTTTCACATCCAACCCTCAAAAGTTGGTCCGAACCGCTAGGATCAGCTGTGTACTTCTCTCGGACAATTTATATTTCCTACCCTAACTTCTAACGTTTATATCTCGCTAACCATTAGCGCTATCAAAAAATTGTCAACTAATAAAATATAGCTTATTTTAAGCTGAGCAACTCCTTACTTAACAACATACATGTTTGCCATTCGTGTACCAGAGAAAATTTCCAAAAACACCACCTGGCATTTTGAAAAAAAATTCAAAATAACCACCTAGAATTTTAAAAATCGGAAGGAAAAAATAAGCAAAATTTTCTCATCATATGTGTTCCTCGAACTGCCATCCTTTTTCACGAGCAGATTACAGTACGAAAGCGTTGCCACTGCGCCACTGGCGCGTGGGAACGCGCGGCCAAATACGAGGGTACAAGAAATTGAGGGTTCGTTGCAAGCTGGCGGAACTGCGGCGGCGGCGGTCGGCCTGTGTTATAGCAAAAAACAGCGGAACGCGATGAGCATAACTCAGCTCCTAGTGAACCGATTTTTCTAAAAATTAGTGGCAGGGTCCTTCAGAGCCATATAATAAAGTCTGTCGAATATCAGCTCTTGAAATTCAATGCTCTTCTCACAATTGAAGATCGTGTACCTACGAGATTTTTCAGTGCAAAATCGGAGCGTGTACCCCGAAACTACACGATTGCTCGTGCTCAGCGAACACTCAACGATATGTTTCGAAATTTTTTTTGGGAACTACTAATGAAAAAATATTAAGATTACCCAATTTTCGCGGGATTTGGTTCACTCCTTCCCTTCGAAATAAATTTGCTCATTTTTCGCAAGCTATTGAGGTACACGGTTGCTCTGCCGGCCGGTAAAAGACATTTTTGCCCAGTTTTCTTTGATAATATAATGAGTTACAACCTTAATTAGCTTTTCAAAACAAAAAATCCGAAGATTATCCGTTTTTTTCCGGAAATTTTCCGAATTTTCGGCGAGATACATTCAACGCTATTTCTACAGTGGAAACCAAATTTCTGATTCTCTGGACAGTGGATCTATCGACGGAAATCAGAATTTCAGCGGTTTTTCTTGAATTTGTGACCCTTACTGATTCATTTTCAATATGAAAATTTCTCGAAAATCAGATCAAGTCATTTTTCAAAAACTTTTTCACCACCTAGTTTTCCCAGTATCAAAAACACACCCTGTACCTACACGATCGCGAACATGTATGAGTATGATGTCACACATATCTCAAACTCTTCAAAATTTTCTAATATTATAATCTGTGTATGGGTACCAGTGGTGTGCGGAACGGAATTCGGAATACCAAAAAATTACAAAGTTCCGATTGAAATATGTATTCCGAAGCGAAAATTTCACTACCGGAAATTCGAAATCGAACGGAAATTCAAAATTCTGATTTCAGTCCTTAGACAAAGTTTTTTCTTTGTTCTTTTGTTATTGTTTTTGTTAACTTTTCGCTGATTCTTTTGACCGAACAACAAGATTAGAGTTTTGGTAGCCAATGACGATTGTAGAAAACAAAATTTCTCGTTTTTATTGCTTAATATGAGAATTTTAAAAATTTCGAAAAACTCCGCACTCCGAATCGTTAAAACTCAGAACTATTCCGAGATTCCGAAGTTTCAAAATGCCCGATTCCGCTCATCACTGATGGGTACCCTTGACAGAACAGCGTAAAAAACCAAGTTCATGCAGGGATGCTTATTTTCATTCAAAAAACTGTTGAATATGCGCTATACTGAACTATTCCGTTTTTAGTTTTTTATTTTTTGTATCATACTTGTCAAATTGTAATTCAATGTCAAAGTTAGATGAAATCTAGAAATAGCAATTTTTAGATTAGAGTCAAATGAATTTTAAACTTCTCTCATTTATGGCATTTATTCTAGTTCAACCTGATTCATCTGTCCTTCGATAAATTGAAATACATCAAAGGTATTGTGAAAAAGATCAAGAATCAAAACATGCAAAACAGACATCAAAGATCATGAAAAAGGTCATTAAACTAAACCATAAAACAACTCATAAATTTTTTGATGAGTACTTATTTTTCAGATATATAAACCCGTGCTTCTTCTACTTTCATCACTGTGTCAAATCATGATGCGCTCTCCTCTCACCATTGTTCTGTTTGTCTGTTTATCAACATCAGTGTTGGGTAAGCGGACTCAACAAGAAACCGGTGAACTTCCACAACAGGATCTCGACTTGACAGCCAAACAACAACTCATTAAATTTTTGGATGAAGTGATGACAGCAATCAACAGCAATGATGAATCTGCTTTGGAAGAGCTTGTTGGCACGGATACTGGTTAGTCGATACCTCTTTTATCTAGCATAACAAAAAGATTACAGACATCCGCGACTACTTGGAAATCAACCCGGATCACGATAGTTTAGACGAGATCGAAGTTCACTCTGCTGTTTTTTATGACCCTAACGACCAGTACGGATGGGAGTCCTTCATTGAGGGTCTCGTCACTTTCACTATTGTTTCCGATGACGGCAGCTCCAAATTGTTCTTCACAGAAGTGACAGTGGCAGAACTTGAACCATACGAATGGAAATTGATTCGAATGGCTGAGCACATTCTCAAAAGATGAATGCATCTGTTGATTACAACTGTTAAAGTGCGAAACTAATATTTCGATAAAGATACGTTTCCAATCTTTTGTGGTTTCTGCATATCTGAAAGATGACCAAAGTTCTCAGGAGTTTCAAAGCCTAACTGTGAGAAACTTACAAAAAATTACCAAAAATGTATTTTAAAAATTGAAAAACTGAAGAGAAATGGAGAACTGGGAAGATAATAGCAGGAATACACGTGCGTTGTAAAAAAACGGGAACTCATAAAAATGGGAGAATAGTTGATTTGGTAATAAATTGTAAAGTTCTTAGACTAGCAATAGATATTAAAAACATATCTAGGATAAGGAGATATTATGAAATTCCAACAACGATGAGTCCGTTGACGATTCAAGAAGAGATACCGAAGAAGAAGTGGACGTGGTCGATGTTCCATTGGTCGACGATCCAGATGTTGATTCGTCGCTTGACGTTTCCTCTTCTGAATCAGTTTCATCCTCATCGTTCTCATCGTCATCATTGTTCGTCTCTTTAGCCATCTGAAAAAATAATTTCTATTCAATGCTTTTGAACGGTACTGATCAGTTAGTATCTAGTAGTCTCACACAAAAATGTACTTACCGGATAAAAGGGCTCCATGGTGATGAATGAATGGCGGAGAGCCTCTTGAGCCGACAATCTTTTCTTTGGACTGAAGCGCAGGCAGCATTTTAAGAAATCCACAAATTCCGTCACATCCGGTTCAGGCGATTTGCTCAAAACTCTTTCATTCAATGTCGGTGAAGGCTTAGCGGTCATTTTCGCTTTGAAGAAACCATCCAGTCCAAAATAACTCGCGCAGTGTGGCTTCAACGTTTTACGGAACGGCTTGTTGGAAATTCTGCCAAGAACCTCAGTCATAATTTGCAAATGGGTCATACGATCATCCATGTCATCTCCACATGGGAATAATGTGAATCTAGTGAGCAACTTGTAGAGGACACAACCGAAACTCCAAATATCGATTTTGAAACCGAATTTCCGGCAAAGAAAAGCTTCTGGAGCTCTGTAGTGACACGTCTGTACATACTTGAAAGATGAGCAACATTCGGGTTTCATGGAAACTCCAAAATCTCCCAATTTCACTTTGAAATTACTATCCGGATCACACAAGTTGACTGCAAAGGATCTCGCGTCGGTCTTCGTCAGAGCTTCAATATCCTCTTTTCCAATCGAGATCATAATATTCTCGGGTTTCAAATCCGCGTGAATAATTCCAACATCATCATGCAAAAAAGAGAGGGCGTCAAGTAGTTGCCTCGCGATTTTTCGGATATTTTCCATCGGAATGAACTTTTGGTTAGAGAAACGCAAAATCGACTCGAAATTCGGGCCCAATGCCTCGCTCACAATACAAAAATAATCATTACCATCAAGGGCAAATTGGAATGTGTCGAAAAGTTCTATAATATTTCCATGGCCGCCGGCTTGTTGAATATCTGTCATGATCTGAAACATTGAGCATTAAAATAAAAAAAAAACAAAAGGAAAGTATACCAGATATTCCTCTTCAAAAGCTCTCTTGAATTGTGCACCAGATTTCGAAATTTTAGTAGCACTGTACTGGTCCGTTTTGACATGGCGAGTCAAGTAAACCGCGGAGAAGGCGCCACGTCCAAGGAGTTTCATAATTGAGTATTTGTTACCAAATGTGTCTCCAAGAACAATAGTTGCGTGTAGCTTTGCATCGAGTTTTCTCTCAACGAACAAATCATCCTGCACAGTTTCGATAATCTGAATGACAATTTCAACTATTATGATATATCGGTTTATCGAAACTCACCAATCGAGACGGATCGATCGAAGAAGAGTGGCCGGGATCAGCTGTTCCGGATGGTTCTGTTGCTGGTTGGCTCATTACGCTTAGGTCTGAAAAAATGTTATTGAATTGGAGAAAAGAAACTCTAAATTTTGTGGAAGGAAACATAAAATTCCATTCACAATCATTACTCCAAGCTGTCAATCACCGTGCCTATTTTAATGGTCTATTTGAGTAAAATCGATAAATTACAAATCTAACAATGTTCGTTAATGAAAATATGATTAAATTTTGCCATAATTTTCGTTTCTCGTAAAAAAAGGTTCTCAAAACAGAAAAGACAACAAGAAAAAAGGTTATAGAGGAAAAAAAAGAGAGAAAGGAAGGAAGACGAGACAGAAGAATACCGAGTGTGTGAGTGTCTGTGTGCAGTAAGGGGGGAAGTGAACACACCATTCACCAAAAACAAAATGCAGACAGCGCGGTGAGAATACGGGTACGGTAGTGGAGTGAATAGAACGCGTTATATGAGATCTTGAACTGCGGAGAATCGAACAATTTGATTTGCCCAAGAGGTAAGAATACTATCTGATCTGCTAAATAAAATTCAAAAGAAAATCAGTTTCTGAAAAAAAAGTTTCCAAGGCATTTTTTAAATTTTCAAAAAGTGTCGAAAATGTATTTCTGTTCTAACGGCATTAAAATAAATGAAAATTGGCATTAGACATCGTTACCGATATACTCGGACTTGATACTAGATATAAAACTATGTTATTCTGTCCTTGTTCATGAAAAACAATTCGAAATGAATTTTTCTATTTTTCGGTACGCAACTCATTTTGAGATGATTGATTTGCAAAACTTGTTTAGCTGGAAATATTGAATAAAAGAGTAAAAACCTATTTTGAACAAGAACAATTGCAAGATTTGTGACAACGATATTTTTTATCAAATTAATACATTTTTGAAACAAGTGAATCTAATATAGAAACATGCGGAAACACAAACACACACACACACACGCAGAAAAAAAGTCGACCTCATACAATGTCTAAAATTACAACAATGAAAATGGAATTAAAGGAATACCAGTAGAAAGAAAGAGATCAGGGGCAGAACATCTATTATGTGAACTGTTCAATTAGACATAAAAGTACTGTGGAACAATTGGAAAATGGTCTAGAATTGGAACAGGATATGGAAATCGCTCAGTAAAAAGAATCCTGGGAGATGAGCTAAATTCTAACATTGAAACAGTACATCTATTATGTAACCTGTTCAATTAGACATAAAAGTACTGTGGAATAATTAAGAAATGGTCTAGAATTGGAACAGGATATGGAAATCGCTCAGTAAAAAGAATCCTGGGAGATGAGCTAAATTCTAACATTGAAACAGTACATCTATTATGTAACCTGTTCAATTAGACATAAAAGTACTGTGGAACAATTGGAAAATGGTCTAGAATTGGAACAGGATATGGAAATCGCTCAGTAAAAAGAAGCCTAGAAGATGTGCTAAATTCTAACATTGAAACAGTACATCTATTATGTAAACTGGTCAATTAGACATCAAAACTGGGGAAGGAACAAAAGTGCCTTTAAGAACTGACAATATGAAATGACCAGGATGTATAAAGAGAAGAACCAGAAAGATCGCTAAAAGAAAATGAGCAAGAAATCAGTTTGAACAGATCATGAAAAGATAAAAAGAATGATTCGATAGTAAAATTAGAGTGAAAGGCTACTTCCAAAGCACTGTTCCCATTCGTTGTCATAGTAACCATCTCAGATCATCCTATTGTACTCGACCTTCTGGAATAGAACAAAGTTAATTATCATAGCAATCCGAAACTATTCTCACTCTGAGTTTGTTCTTCTCAGTTTTTGCCATATATGAAGCTTATTTCGGCCATCTTGTAATTGTTCGCAATCTTCATAGACTGGTGACAGTGATTCTCCTGCAAGAGACTTAGGTTGGGTTATCCTATGTCAATTTTAAAACTTTTTGATTTTGATTACTTCAATTGGGTAATTAATCAACAGTGCAAAATGAGTAACTTGATTTCTTGTACAAAACTTACTGTTGTTACTATTGTACTTTGTCCAATACGTGTCCAGCATCTTCCGAAACTTTGGGTTGGAACCTTGACGAGTCAGTTGCAGATTCATAGAGATCCAGGTTTCGAAGTCGTTCAGAAGTCAGAGCGTCTCCATATCCATCTACCACCAGATAAGTACAGCTTACAGCATCTTGGCGAGTTAGTGACAAAGGCTTCCAAAGCTCCAGGTCATTCCAAATCAAAGGCACATTCATTGGATTCCTGAAAATTTCAGTAAAATTGAATTCCTGTGTCTGGAATCTCTCTCCTACCAGATAAGCTGCTTCAGCTGGACCGATGAATCCCGAGTTGCTATAAATACAACATCCGAGAGTCTGAGAACGTTCGGAGGATATCCGAATTCCGCGTCAGATAAGCTTTCAGAAGCTCCCTGATTTTGCATTGAATCTGGTTAGTCCATTAAAATTGACTGTATAGCTGTCACGATGGCTTTATCTATTCCGGAGCTTCCAGCGTCTAGCTGTTCTTCCCAAACAGAGAATCTATCATCTTCCAATGACGTCCTTCTTGTTACCGATGGAATGCGCCGATTATAGGAGTCTGAAAAAGGAAAAGACCGGTGAGGATTACAGAATCTATTTTTCTTATTTTCCCTAGAAGAGTAGACCGCTAATTCTGAAATTGCCTAGAAATCAATATGAATCTATTCAGCTCGCGGAGCATGATCAAAGTCTAGTACTCAGTTCATTCTAGAGATGCTTGTGAGGCGATATATAAGAGCTAAAAGTGCCAAAAAACAGTGTATAAGAGGGTTTCGTTGTGCACATTTCAACAAGGAAAAGTCCTCATTCCGCACGCGAATATTCAATAAACCAGTGATTCTTTTTCTGGGATAGAATTAGATATAAGATATGATTAGTTGGGGAGGTGATTAAAAGACTCTGATAACCTGGAAAGTCCTGAGAAAGACAGAAGAAGTCACGCATAAAGCAGCGTCAGCTGTCTCATGAATACATTTTTTGTACGCTAAACTGTTTTTCTGACAACTTATCGGGGTCTATGTTCACTTTTCCTACTGGTCCTCTCAAATTCTTCAAAGAAATACATAGTCACGCATTTATTCGGTTTTATGCGCGCACAACGAGGAGATTGCCGGTATACCCCAGTGAACTGCATTCTCAGGCTTTTTGCAATTTTAACAAATCCAGCTATTAAAAATCAAATTAACTCACAACTTTTCTTCTCCGGTCTTCTTTAACCACATACAGATCACAGCATTTCGGCGAGTTAGTGACAGAGGATCCGAGTTGCTCCAAGTCGAAGGCACGTTCATTGGATTCTTGACCAGGAATAGTAGTCACTGAAATTCTGATCAATTTTTTTCTGAAACCAATTCTCTTCTCACTATTTCCTGGGAGACGGTCGCCAATCGATAAATCTAATTGCGCATCCTTTGGAGAAGATGATGACTGCATGTTTTCTATATATTATCCGCACAGAAATGATGGATAACTGAAAAATAATTTGAAGATTACGGTGTAACTTTCTTTTTTCGTAAAAAAGGTCTTCAAAACAGAAAATATAACAAGAAAAAAGGTTGTCCGAAGAAAAATAAGGGTGAGGAAATAAGACAAGACAAGACTGCAAAGAGTGTGAGTGTCTGTGTGCAGTGCGGAGGGTGTAAACACACCATACACCAAAAACAAAATGCAGACAAGAAGGGGGGAGACGGAAAGAGGGAGGGAAGGAGAGAGGGGTACGGTAATAGAGTAGAGAATGGGACATGAATTTCTGAACTGCGAAGAATCGAACGATGCTGTTTTTTATTTGAAACTCAATATTTTGGAAATTGTTCGGTTTCATAATTGGTGTTTCAAAAGTTTTTCGAAATTTAGATATTTTCATCTTAAATCTACTTTGATATTTGACTAATGCCGAAAAATCTAAAAGTTTCAAAAGCAAAAAACAAGATATTTTTCTATATTTTACGTCTTCTTTTTCTCCTGAGGATTCAAATTTGTAGATAAAAATTCCAAATATCTTTATTTTTCAAGAAAATTATTCTGAAACCCATTCTAAATGTTGTTTTCATAAGAACATTTGAAAATGGGAGCGTGTGATTCTCTAACATCCAAGACCGTATAATTCAAATGAAATCGTATTTTTTTCAAGTGTAGAGAAGGGGTTCAATTGCAATGGAGAAGAGATTGTACGAGAAGAGGATAAGAATTACAAATCTAAAAAGAGTGTAAAGGTAGTGGATTAGAGTTTCTCTTATCTTAGATGTCATTCATTTTATATATGAAATTCCTAAGTAGTCTTTGAAAACCTAAACATTTGTTAAAGTGTTTGCTCTTCCCGACAATCTCGTACTATTCTCCCATTCAAATCTCATTCCGACCTTTTCGCAATTTTTCATATTCCTTCATGCAGTCATAGGAGACTGAAACCTTAGCTCAATCAACGTTTTTATACATTATACATACATTTTTGGATTGCTCGGTCGCTTCCCCAATCATGATTCATTCCTGAAACTTCTAACTTCCGATCCTAGACCGATGTTTATCTACAATTGTAAGTGCGCGGCGCTAACTACAAAAATTTCTCGTTAAAATTTGTTCTTGCTCAGAAAACACAAAAACTAATTTTTTCTTGATTTTAAAAGTATTATGCATTCGCTTACTATTGTGAACTTTTGTAATACTTACACTTGTGTATAATTTTTATTTTCCTTTTGTTTAGCGGCTTTTCTGGTATTGTTGTGTTTTATTTCTGTGTATCTGTGTTCTTACAGGGTCTCTGACCCTGATCATTTCGTTTTGGATATATACAGAATAGATTGAGTCATGAATGGTTTGTTACATCAATCACTCATGTTTCTTCATTGTTTCAGTTTATCTAAATTTTTTTAAATTTTAAAACGCTCGGATTCTCTTTTTTCGTTTTATTAAATTTATTGTTAATTTTTTTCAATCGCATTCGATGGGTCATAGAAGAGGGCAATACCCATTTTTGGAAAAAATAACATTTTTTCATTTATTCGAAAAAAAATCACATTATTTATTGGTACAATAGCGTTCAAAACCAATATAGAAAAACAGTTTATCAAACTGATTTTAGCCGTTTTGAGCCGTTTCTGAAGGCCTGGTGCCCAAATTGTGAGTTTCCAATCGCTTTGAAAACTTTTGAAAACTTGGAACAAACCTTTATAAAGAACTTTATATTCCCATTTCAAAAAACAATGAAAAATTGATAGAATAGGTTGGTCACAAAAGAAAAGAGAGAAGAAAACGAAACATAGTTAACAGGTTCTATAATGCCATCGGAGTTGCATCTGAAAATAAAATCGTGATTAAATGTGCATTTTCGAATTCTATTCATACCCATCTCCGTAGCAGCAGCAAGAGGACCACTTGACATTAAAAAATGTATGGTTTTGGCACTTGGAAACAGATTTGCTGTATTTGTTCACCTGAAAACATTCTCATTTTCATCTGCATTACTTCACGGATAAGTTGTTCATTTTCCCACACGGCTTTTAGATTTCTCTAATGAGAATTATCATTCGTAGATACACGAATATTCAGAGAAGAGAAAAGATATCATGTGTTGTGTGTTCTGCCTGATAAAAAGTGATTGACTACAAGATACTATGGTAATTATGGGGATATTATGAAAGATCAGTGATATCGATCATTTCTTACCATGCAGTGTTCTGGGAGGCAGTCTTTTGAGTAAGTTCCATAGGTGTAATCGATGACATGGATACATGCCAGTGATCCGATTGGACATTCCTTTGAGTTGAGAAAAGTATGCAAAAGAAGAACAGAATTTATAAGTTACCTGAACCGAAGAAGAATCGGGAAGAGAGAGACTACCAGATGACACGATATGGCACTTGAGAGCTGATACAGGATAGACTACAAAAGCGATAGTCAGAATGAATAAAGGGACCATTCTGAAAAAGAGGAGATAATGAGCAGTTGGAAGAATGGAATTAAGCAAAAGGATAGAATGTGAGTTTTTTTTGAAAAGAAAAGGAAAGAGAGAGAGAGAGAGAGAGAATGATCGGATATGGGCGGACACTTCGTTAAAAATTTGCCGTGTGACACCAAAATTTCGAGCGTGCGCGTGCGCAAAGCTCAACTTCCCCAAGCCACAATCATATGATAAACATTTAAATAGAGAACGAGACACAAAAAATGTGTGTGAGAGCAACGCGCGCGCTCCGTAACAATGACAACCGATTCGAAACAAGAGGCAAGTGCTTTCGAAAAATGTTGATATAGAAGAGAAAAGAGAAGAGATTTGATAAAAAACGAGGAGGGAAGAGAAGTTTCCTTTTTCCTACCTCATCGTAGTCTCTCCCTTCTCTGCACTTACTTCCGAACTAAAAATGACGGAGCCGGGGAGAGAAAGAAAGCGGAAAAGTTAAGGAAAGAGCTCAGGAATCTCGTGATTTAAATAATTATATGATATAGATATTCACATCTCAAAATTCGAAATAATTTGGAAAACAGTTGATAGCAAGTTAGTATAGAAACTGATCAAAAGTTCTAGAAAGGAGAGTATGGGCGCCTGAAATTGAACAATGGTAGGTAAAAGAGAAAGGACTCAGCTGCCCCTATTATTCGAAGAAAAAGTTATGAGTTCACAATTGTTGAGAGCTGCGTTCATCTGTGATGCAGTGCAGCAATAGGTCGATTGTTGCTCGGATCTGTGCAAGACCCTTTTCTGAGGAGTGGGCTTATGGTCCTCTTTCACAAGTTTGTAAGAACTCTGCTTATGTAGCTTTTCGTAAATATTTTTGATGAAGGTAAAGCTAATCCGTAGATATATTTCAGAGCAATATAGATAGAAGATTGTCTAATCGAGCGTCTTTTTAGTTTATTCAGTAATATATCAATCCCCGAAAGTACAAAAACTCCATCTGTGCACATGAAATCTGGAGCATTGGTAATGACAGTTGATTGTTGTTATTTGAAATGAAGAAGATACTGAAGCAAGCAGTAATAAAAAACAGCTCCGCCATACCAGAGAGTCATGTCTCCATCAATCATCAAAACAATATATTATTGTTCAAGTTGTCACTTCCACTTTTACAGTATATCATTAGGTCTCCCTCCAATTCTTTTTCTGTCTGATAATGCAGTTATTCTGCGACCCTTTTTTTTCACTCTGCAAGTGTTTTTCTCTCTAGATCTACATATACACATTCCTTTCTGTCTACCTCATTAACGCGATCTTCTTCTCTAACATTAGCCATCGGCTGAACGAATATCTGTCCTCCAATGGGATGTATTCAAGAAACAAAGAACAGAGAAAGAGGGACAAATGGTGCGAGTGAGGGAAGTACATAGATGTAGAAAGATGAGAAGAGGTTGAAGGGTAAAGAAGTGGGTGAAGAGAAGAAGACTTACATTCTGCTGTTGAGGAAGACTGTTGTTTCTGTAGGCTTGGGCAATAGAACCTTTTGTGTGTAAGAGTGGTGCTTCACTATTCAATTGTACCACAGACATCTCACGGTCTCTCATCATTTACAATGTTCAGTGTGGTGTGTCAGAATGAACTGCAATATTTAATATGATTTCAGATCAATCGAGTAAATTTTGATAAATCGGATTCAAAAATAGTTATTTTTCGTAAAAATCATCATTAGTTTTTAGTCAGACGCTGTTTTTGAAAAAAAACAAAAACGAAAGAAATTTATTGAAGCAAAAACCACATCACAAAACAAAATTAATAGACAGAAGTGAGAAAATGGGGATCAATAATTAATTTTTGATGAGGAGACAATGACAAACGAAGTTGGGTGAACTCCTCGTCGAAGTCATCGCCGAACCGAACACATTGGCAGTCGACGATGATTTCTTTCGATAGGCGAACGACATTCTGGACATTCTGAAAGGTTTCGTGAGTGAGTGAGTGCAGAGTTATTTTATAATTTGTACGAAAAAGCTTAGAAAAAAAATTTAAAAATGAAAAAGTTGCGTGAATGTGGTCTTTGGCAAAGAACTTTGTGATTTTCTGGTGATGGTACGTCTCTTGCCTGAAACAAAAATTAATATACTGATTAACATAATTGAAACTTACTCCACAATTATTGGCGTGTTCTCAATTATAATTTTCTTTCCGTTTGTTGTCGGTTCTTCATCTTCGTTCACAATAATGATGGTTTCGTTGAAAGAGCCGACGATCCTGGTTTCCGTATTGAAGATGGATATTTGGAGAAGAGGAACTCGGTAGGCGTAACCGACCATTATTTCTTTTATATTTTCGCAGTTCATCACGAGTTTCATGCTGAAAACAAATTTTGATGAACAAATAAACTTTCTGACAAGTTCTCGAAATATAAAAAACACTCACATGAACGACAAACTTGTTCTATCGAGAACCATGAACATAACTTCTGCTGGCAATTTCAAAAGGTCCGCCAAAGAGAAAATTTCATTTGACACTGTCGCTGATGGAGGAGACTGAGTCAGCAAAGCTTCTGTGGGAGCTAAGCTTGTTTTGCTTGTTGTACCGGCACGTGTCTTTTTTTGGATTCTGGCACTTTTCCTGGCCGGTTGTGGGGCGATGGTTGAGGAGGATGCGGTACGACGTGCCATTATGATTAGTTGGAAAGTTCTGAATGAGAGATAAAATATAAACATACTATTTGACAGTAATTGAGAAGAAATTCCATCAGAACAGGCAGATTATATCTATTCAAGCTCCGATACATCATTTTAATAAAGTGATTTTCAATATGACAGACCTGGCACGGGGCCAAGCTAAAAGTTAATCCGTTTCCACTGAAATTGGTTATTCCCTGTGAAAATTCCAATGAATTCAGTCGATAAACTCATACTCAAGCACAAAATTTGGACAATTCATGTTATAGAGTGAAGATTTTCAACATAATTTCATGGAAATTTCAGTGTAGAACACCAGGAAAAACCAATCAAATATAGCTCTACCTATAAACACTCTTTTGTCTGAAGGACATCAGTGTCTCTCAATAGAAAGTTTCAAAACAACTGAGAGAAGAGGAAGAGGGGATAAAGAGGGGATTGGAGATGAAAAAGAGATGGTAGAAGAAGGGAGAAGAGAAGGGAGGGAAAGAGGAGAGAAGACTTACTTTTTGACTGACTGCTCTGTCTGATGACGTGGGTAATTGAACCTGTTGTGTGTATGAGTTGTGGGTCATTATTCATGTGTGCAACAGACAATTCACGGTCTCTCGCCATTCACTATGTTTTGGTTGGCGTTGATTTTCAGAACTGAATTGCCTGAAAAAGTTGCAGACCAAGGAGGAGAATTTTCAAATGTTAGATTTAGTAACAAAACTGCCATGATGCTTCTTATTTAATTCACCAGAATCACTATTGATATTAGTTATCCGTTGCAACCTTCTTCTTAATCTATTATATTTGGACAAATTGAAACCAGTTGGCATCTACCAACTTGGGAGGTCCTCTCGATTTTGTAATCTTGGAGATCTGGACTAACACCAGCGTTTATTATTTATATTTTTTTTTTCAAATTCCAAAAGACTGGAAAAGGTTCTTGCTATTTTCTGTCTTTTAGCATTTTCCTATTATTCTCAAGTGCGACTCAGCCTTTTTGCATTCTTCTATTGTTAACTGACCCTTCTCTTGATGAAACATTCTGATGATCAAATCTGCTATTAAACTTTGTTAAGAAAATTTTATTATTATTGTAATAAAAGAAAAAAATAAACAAAATCATAAATCTATATAATTATATTTTGGGGACTCTTGTCTTCTTGTTTTCGTGTTTTTCAGCTTCCGTACGTAATTGTGAACATCGAAATTTTTCTTTCATCTCCTTTTCGGAGTAATATACTAACAAATCGATCATGTTCAGCGTCATTTGGTCTCCCATTTACACTTGATAGTCTTTTTCTTTTTTGTCAAGTGCTTGTACGCTTCCAAAGCGTTTTTCTTCAACTTTTCAAACCATTTTCTGTAATTTTTAGTTTTAAAAAACCATTAAGCGAATAGATTATGTTGTTAACTATCGTTCAAACGATCTAATGAGAGAATTTTAAACCGACTCACTTTTTCACAATAATAAATAAGAACTTCAGAAAAATCATAGGGACTATGTATGTACATACATGGGGGAGGGGCAGTCACTATACACAAGCGACTTGGGGGGAAGGAATGAGGTGGTTGGCTTCTTGCAGCCGTTTCCAGAGAGAAAGAGACGCAGGTCCATTTTTTTTTTGAATATGGCATGAAAAGACTCTCTCGTGTTTGCTTTCGCATGTGATTCGCATCGATGAGAATCGACGAATGAAGGTAAGAATTGTGAATACTGATGTAGGCTATTCAAGTAAGACACAGGTCTGAATGGAGAAAAGTTCATTGGAATAACAGCTCAAAGTAGAAAAATCCTCGAATAATAAATTACCAAAAAGGTATAAGATTCAAACGGTTCACAATATGTATTGCACAGTTCTATTCTAAGCATTCTTTGGTTGTACAGAAACTTCCAGCTTTCCATTTCTGTAATAAACTCTTGCATTTCTTCCGTCTGCTTTCTGGAAAAACTTGTATTTGGTGGTTCCGACTACATCAATGCCGCTGAAATTTTATATATCAGTAAATTAATTTTGATTAGTATTTCTTACTTGTCACATAAATCTCTAACCACTTTCTTAAAATTGTCGACGATAGGGAATGGAATAACAAGCTTCTCCAATTTGCAATCTGCGTTCCTCCATTTTTTGATTGCGTAATTTAATCTTGGTGCAGTCAAGAATGGGTATTGGCGTCCAACAGTCTTGTCAATGAGAGTCAGTCTCCTGCAGGAGAGAAAGTTTTCCAAGTTAGCCCAGTATCCGTTGACGAGTATGACATGATCGCACCGCATCGCTTTGAATTCCGGCATAGGTACGTAGCTTCTTTTTATCTCATGTGGGCACAATTTTGTTCTTATAACCAGATCATGCACGTTTGAGCAGGCGGTCATAAACTTTCCCAAGCTGGCTCGACGCACATTTTTTAATTGCATGTAGACTAATTCAATTGGACAACTTCTCATCTCAGTATCGTTAATCAACTTGGTGGCGAACATTGGCGCGACGCCTCCCAGTATTTCAAATGAGACGGTTGGCTTATTGAATGTGTCTATTACATCCAAAAGAATGTTTCTCATGTGCTGCATGTAGTCATACTTATGATAAGACTCTGGCCAGTTGTAGTAATATTTGTTTGGTTGGATTGATCCTTTGAAGAGGAAAGGCCAGCTTCCAGCGCTGGATACAATTTCGAATCTGTGCCTGTCTTTTGTACTACTTCCTTCATATTGAATCCTCATCTGCTTTGTTTGCATATTTTCATAGAGATCCTCATCGGTGAACGTCAATGTGAACTTGAACGTATTTTTCCGGCAATGGAAATTCACAGTTTTCCTGGCGCGTACTGATATCGAGGCAAGGAACAGTCTGAAAAAAGTTATTCGAATAGAGGAACACCATTGATCATCGCTTACAGTTGAATCGGAGACATGAAGCGGATAACTATGGTGAGAGCCACTTGAGGGAGTCGAAGGAATTGGAACATTCTGAAAAGTTAGAATTTTGAGAAAATGCATTTCTGGATAAATATAAATTAAAAGAATAACAGGATTATTCATGCAGACTGGCAGCAGAGGAGGAGTATACCTTGTTTTGCGAAAAACTGTTTAAAAACTGTTTTTAGTAGCAGGGTAAAGAGAGAGGGAGAGAAAGAGGGAGAGAAAAAGAGAGAGAGAGAGAGAGAGAGAGAGAGAGAGAGAGAGAGAGAGAGAGAAAAAGAGAGGAGAAAAGAGGGAAATGAAATATGGTAGATGATTGCCTAGCAGCTACCGTGAACCTAATCGAATTCGAAGAAATAAAACTGGATATAAATGATGAGATTTCGAGAAACTTTTCAACTCCACTTCAAATAGCTGAACGCTCAAAAAATAGTCAAAGAAAATAAAAAGAAGGTATGCCGATCAATACGAAAATGGGCCTATTGAAGAAATGTTCACCATCGTTCTGTTCGTGGGGTTCTAGGGTCAGTCTGCATCCCTTTTTATGATAGCTAAATTGCACTTAATGTGTATAGATGTATTTGAACAGAATGCATTTTTGGGAATATCCCTAGGGCATGTTCGACTTTTTTTTGTACTATACTTGAAGGTTGTTACTGTTTTTATAATGAACAATCAGAATATCTAAAACTCTAGGAAAAGTGAGATTTCAATCAGAATATGCGAAAGGGAATGAGCAAGTATGGAAACAATATCAATTTATGTTATGTAGGTTGAACTATAAGTTATATAACTAGCCATTTTCAAAAATGATTTTAAAACAAGATGTATCGAGACCTGATACAATACAAAACAAGAAGTGAATCGAATCAGTGCAATGATTTATAGTCCCTATTTATTCTATCTGTTTTACAGCAGAGATCCCTGTTGGCATTCCACACGACATCTGTTTTATGACTGTAGGTTTGTTTCTTTTCGTCATATACCCAGGTGAAAAAGTGCAATTAATGATGTAATAACCTATCCCTCAAAGCAATGTTGGAGTGTCTTTTCATCAAGTTTGCAACGTCTGTGGGTGCAATGGTTCTGATGGTATTCAAAAGGTGAAACACACGTACAAGTTCTCCTATATAAATCAATTTGGATAGATTGTGGTTTCGAAAATTTCGGGTTTCCAAGGAGGAAATAGATGATAAGATTACATTTTGCTTCTGTTTTCATCCAATAATGACAATAAATTAAAAAAGAAAAATTAAGCTATTAAATACTGATCAGCAGGCAATTGACACTGCACCAATAAATATAATAAATGTTCATCATTCATCATTGAGTAGAATTGAGCTCTTTATCCAGGAAGGTATCCGATACAATTTGACGATCCGCATCTGAAAAAATATTGTTTCATTTTTTCATTTTCTAAACGAGAAACTTACAAACACTTGATGCTTCTCTCCACTCCAATTAGATCTTTTTCAATGTAATATTTGATGGTAATGGGATCTCCAATATTCATTTCTTTCAATGCGAACACCGCCAATCTCGGAATCAAAAGGTCCGTCTCCTTTTCTCGACTATGCGTCACAATGAATACCGCAGATGGGTCGCACGAGTGACTCATAAATCTAACCACACTTCCTGCTCTTCTGGCACAGATCACTAGTTTTGGATTCATTACCTCCACACTTGCTTCGTAGGTCTGATCATCTCCGGCTTTCGGGAATTTCACCCATCCAGTGTACTCTCCAATGTACTGACCAGGGACTATTTTTGCCAAGGTCCGGAGAGTGTAGCCGATATCTCCTGCGTGAAAGACTACAGTTGGCGGTGTCTTTCTTCGTTGAACTTGTCGGCGGGGGCAATTCAAACTACATCCACAGTCATCAGAGCATTCGATTAGAATACGATATAATGCTTCGTCCAGCATGGAGAGATCTAGAAGACCTTCGGAATTCGGCTGGAGATTCTGATTGCATCTTCTTTTGTAAAGTGCCTCGAACTTCTCATTGCACTTGCACCCATCCGGATTCTCACATCCCTGCGGAATCGCATCCAGTCGGCTTTCTTTCATTACGAATGGTTTGTTTTCCTTCCGCGCCATACATGCTTTGTAAACTTCGGCACTCATCAGATTGACCGGAGTGTTTTGGTAGAGGGGCGGGGCTTGTGTCTGGTCAAATGCCATGTAAGTCACACGTCCCATTCCGAACTTTTCGTGTATTTTTGAATGGATGAAACTGACGTCTTCAAAATGTCGGAATAATGGAGTCAATCCGAACCGAAAATCGTTTCCGAGTGCTCCCGCTTCCAAGCTCTCATAGAACTTCACCATGTTTTTTGCTTTATTGAGGGCTTCCGGAGAAAACATCTCCAATATTTCTTCTGAACAGTAAAAGGGCTCGATGACAGCTTCAAGAAGGACAATCCAGTATCCCTGCTTCTCTCGATTCTCAAAAGCAGTTTGACTCGGCCACGTGCGAAGGTTCATCAGGTTCTTCGCCTCAAACTTCTTGTTCGGAACTCCTGGATACACTCCGGGAAGTGTAACGGTTCCTTGATGGAGGGCGGCGATTGACTTGGAGCAAGAATACGGAACTTTTTGAATATACTCGGGGACAATTTTCACATTCCGAGTCCGAAGGAGCTGCATGTGATCCTTATTCATGACTATGGCATCTGGCAGAGAAAATTCTTCCTCATCTTCAAACACAATTTCTTTTGGAAATATTTCTTCATTTGGTTTTTCATCTATTTCCATTTCGTTGAGCTCCTCCTCACTATCGGGAGGCACGTTCTCGCCGTTTTCTTCTTCTTCTTCCTGTTCCTCATCCACATCTTCTTCTGGTTCTACTCCCATTTCATTCAATCGTTCATGTTCTTCCCACATCTTTTTTTCATCCTCTTCCAGTGAATTTCTGAAGAACTTTATCGTATCATATATCTTCCATCCGCAAAGAGCTCTTTCCATGTCCATCTTTTCCATCCTTCTCTTCACGATGTACGAGCGCATCTTTTTTTTCAACGCACTTTTTGATTTCTCGACAAGTGCCATCAGATGATCCACTGAAAAAACAATACACTTAGACAGTAAAGTATGATTTATTTTCTAGAGCCTTAGACTGTCATTGGTGGCCGACTCACCTTCGAATTCCAAATTCAAACCCTTTTCTCTGCCCTTCTTCTCAATTTCCATTTTCATCTCTTCATATTGATCTCTCGTTGGCTGCCCGTTCTTCATGAAGAGCTTCTTTCTCTTCTTGATATACGCCAAAGCGATTTCATCGAAAGAGCTCAGTCGATTGTGCTCGAGTCGGCATCTGCCTATTTTGATAGTTGAAACGATACCGTCTGCACGTTTTGATGGTGTCATTTTTGATTGATGGGAGTTATGCTGAAAAATTAAAATTAAAATTGTAAGTAGATATGAAGGGAATAAGAGCGACTATCAATTGGAAGAAAAGAATAAAAGAGTGCAGAGTGACTCAATCGGGATGACTGATGAGAGCAGGTAAACAAGAAGATGATCCTGTACGGAACCATTATCGGCGTCTTTAAAACAAGGTGCACTATTGCTAATTATAACGTGCAGACTAGTAGGATATAAGACGGCAAAGATTTCAAAATAATGAAAAAACTGATGTAATTTTGTAAATTTCTCAATATTTCGGACAGTTCCTGAAAATTTTAAAGTGCACAAGAAAAGCTGTAAATACGGAAAAAGTTCCCGTAACTTTTGAAATTTGATTTTTGTGAGATTTTCTGTTTTTCCGGAATTCAAAAATTTTTGAAAAACGGAATCCACGTAAAATCCGAAAAAAATATACATTTAATTTTCGGAATCCACGTGTTTTCCGGAAATCAAAAATTTTCGAAAAACGGAATCCACGTTGAAAAGTTCCAGGAGTCGAATCTCTATGGATAAGGAGACTTTTCGATGCACAAGAGCAATTCCACGTAGTGAAACACTTTCCCATGCAGGTTTCCGTTAAGTTGTTCATCAGTTTGACGTTGTGTTCTTCAACTGAAAAGTTTGATGACTTTTCAGACCCAGGGAATTTTTTCCATCAATCGGATAAAATGTAGTTGAAACCTTCTCTCGGACAGATTTCCTAGCTGACAAACTATATTCAGCTACCGAAAAACTAAAAAAAAACGATTTTCATTTGTAATTTTCCACGTGGTTATCAAAAAACTGAAAAAAAAATTTGAACACGTCGTTAAAACGTGGATAATTTTCCTCTGAAAATATTTTTCTGGAAATTGTTTTTCGGTAGCTGAACATATAGGAAATCTGTCCGAGAGAAGGTTTCAACTACATTTTATCCGATTGATGGAAAAAATTCCCTGGGTCTGAAAAGTCATCAAACTTTTCAGTTGAAGAACACAACGTCAAACTGATGAACAACTTAACGGAAACCTGCATGGGAAAGTGTTTCACTACGTGGAATTGCTCTTGTGCATCGAAAAGTCTCCTTATCCATAGAGATTCGACTCCTGGAACTTTTCAACGTGGATTCCGTTTTTCGAAAATTTTTGATTTCCGGAAAACACGTGGATTCCGAAAATTAAATGTATATTTTTTTCGGATTTTACGTGGATTCCGTTTTTCAAAAATTTTTGATTTCCGGAACTCACGTGTTTTCTGTTTTTTAAAGAAAATTATGAAAAGTTGAACAAATGTCGCGTTAATTTTTAAAAAGCTAACAAAAGCAAGCATTTAAGGAATTTAATCCAGTTATTCACGCATTCTAAAATATATATCAGAAAAATGTGCTTGGGTTCCGAAAAATAATGGATTTTTGAAAATAAAATTGAAATTTCAATTATTTTGAAATCCTCATCGTCTTATATCCCAAGGAAATTTTTGAAAGTTCTAAAACATTCGGATAATTTTGAACAGCGTTATCCCAAAAACTGTGATTTTCTATGCAGTTCGAGCGCTACTGCAGCGGATGGACTAATTTGTCAGCATTTTTCTGGAGATGCTATCTAAAAACAACTATCTGTCTTGTCGACAACGATTTATCTATTGGGAAGTAAGAGAAAAGGTGTACTTTGAAGAATGATCGCATCTTAGATCAATTTGCTCAAATCATTTCGAAGTTCTTCTCATTCATTACCAGCAATCTTCTGATTATCAGCTCATCTTATCTCACCCATGACTAAAAGAGTCTTTCAAATTTAAATGTGATTCTTGGTAATTCTGAAAACTCTCTTTTTCACTACCGCCATATGATTTTAAATTCTTCTTAATTCGTTCAGAAGTTGATCTGTTGCAGCGAATTATTCTAAGTGAATCTCCCATTTCCTTATCATCCGTCAAATTATTGTGTCATTTTCCTACTCTTTGTTCCTGAAGAGAAGAACACGATTTGCAGCACTGATCACATTCACCTAGGTTCAATGATACTAGTAATATTTCTAATTCCTTCACTGTTTTTTCGCGTCACAAGATTCCAAAATGACATCTCATCAGCACGACTCCAATAAGAAGATGCATTTGTTTTCAAACTTTGATGTTTTCTCATCAAGAAGCTGATCAAACTTTAGTTTGAAAACTTTTCTATTCTTAGCACGTTTGATTCTTAACTTATGACAATTGTCATCGACTGACTGTCGCTCCACTCCCAGATCATTCTCATTTATTAGACAGTTGAACAGCAGTTATGTGTTATGCGCAAGATGACCCCTGCCACACTATCCAATATCCAGGGATATAGGTCCAGACTCTCTTCTCGGCTCACAGTATCTCTCAACAGATGCCTCCAAACGTTCCTTGCGGACCATTCTCTTCTCGACTCCTGCCCACACCATTATCGATTCTTGCACAACATAGACACAGTTGAGGAATATAGAAACACTGGTAAGTTGATTCAATTTTCCGAAAGAGAGTGTTGATAGAAGTTGGTAAATCGTATAAAATAATCAATTATTCATAGAGTCATTTTTCCAATTGAAAATCTTTTGGTGATCTTAGTAGTTTTTTATAGAAAATGTATAAAATAGGAATTTCAGAATTTTTATTTGAATAAAACCGTGTTTGCAGTTAAAAAAGTAGAAAGCGATAAGATGAACTTCACAACAGTCACTGTAATTCTTTATGAGTGATGAAAACTGCGCAGCGGTGAAACTGTTTTTTTTTTCAGAAAGTCAACAAATTTGGACAAATTATTGATGTGGAAATCATGAACTGACGTATTGTTACAAATACAATGTGCGAAAGCAGCAGTAAGCAAGAAAAGCAAGTTCCGACAGATGATCACGTAATGTGAGACATGGTTACTCTTAATCCATCGAACAAATCAAGCAGTTAGCAAGCAGTGGTTTATCAATAGCGGTTAGTTGATGATTCAAAAATCAACAATAGTCATTGTCCAATTTTTTTTTAGATGAACTCGATCGCTTTCAAAATAGTTCGATACGTAGATGGAGCAAACGAAAGCACTTGAGAAACACTGGATAGGAAGAGAATCCGATTTGACAGTTCAAACTATCTTCATAAATGCCACTCATGCTCTATGAAATTAATATGACGCCAAACTTGAAGCAGATCAAAGATATTGCCAAGCAAAAAGACCAATATGCTCGATATACAAAAGCAGAAAATGAGTATTCAAAGTTTGCATGGAAAGCTTTCAATGGAATAATGAAGATGCTTTTCAGAACTGTTGAATCACTATGATCATCACGTTTTTGCATCCGTAAGGGCTTGTCGTTTTGTGGTTAAAATGCTGCTTGGCATTTGAGAAGCTGAAATAAATCATTTGGTAGAGCAAGGAATGTATGAAACGAAAATTCGATGAATAATTGATCCCGATCGACATCAACAGTGAAATCATTGAAATTAGCGACCTTAACTCTTGTCTATTAAAATACAGCAAATGAGGAGATTTTCGTGGATGAAGTGGAGAATTTCAACAAATATGGATATTCACGTGGGTCACACAGAACAATTTCATTTGGTTTTAAAAATTGTTTTCTGTATCGGAACCTTGGAATATTCCGAGTTCTAACAGTTCGAAACCCAGTATTTTTCAGAACAATGCACAACTGTTCGTGACAACTTCTCCGACAGAGTATTCAACAAACTCCAAATTGCTCACAGCGGTCAGTTCAAAAAATCCAAAATTAACGATACTCTCCGCCGAAATTTTCAGATGAACTGTACTGTTTTCGAAAAAGTGGAACTACTATTTTTTCTGATAAGTGATGTTAAATTCGGATGATGTGTATTTATTCCAAAAAAGTCAGAATTATGCAGCATCATACTTGAAAGGATTGGAAGAACACTGTGAATCAAAACATTTCCCCGTAAATATCTTACTCCCGATCTGCTAAAGATCCTACCTCTGAACTACGATTTGCTCTCCAGCTAATGAAAATGAGTGTAAGTTCAGCTAAAAACAGGCAGAGATTGATGTTTTTCATAGGCAGAGTAAAAATCTAATTAGTCATGTTGCAGATTGCAAACCTTACGAACCAAGAAAGTCATTCGATACATTTGGAAATCTCAATGACTGAAAGAACTGGGGAGTTGTCACTAAAATGAAAACCTTACTCGATGGAATGTGAAATTGAAACAACCGAGCGGACTGAAAACAGAATCCACATCTATGTCATTAACCAATTCATCATTTGGGAATATGAGAAGATGTTTTTCAAGATTTTCGACTATTTTTCTATCGCTATTTGAGCCTATTTGTGCTTATCTGAATTTTGGCTGAGCTCTATTTCAACTGACAGACGATAAATTTATCCGAATGCGCAAGAATGTTCAAAGTTTTGGTTTAAAAAGGGAAAACTTTGAAGAAGATTGAGGAAACATTCTCAGGTTTTGGCCTACAAGAATTTTTTGTGATTTCAGAGCAATTCGAATATCGGGCTGAGCGGGTTTGTCAAACCGATGGCCGTGTTGACGCAAAATTATTTGAGAAAAAAAGTTGACAATGTTCAGGATAAGAAAAAGTTCACAGAAACATGAAAAGAGAAATGATATTCAAATAAGTCCCAGCTCAACCTCAACACAAATCCAGATTTTATACGGCTCGAACACAGGTTTTAGCCAAGAACTCGGTTTGAAACGTCCAGGTTTGAAGTGCCTCGGAGCCGACAAAAATATGAACTTGGTTAGTCTTCACTTACGTGAAATTCTTACAAGCACGAGGTTCATTTTTTCAAAAATAATATCACCGATGGCAATATTGAAATCGTCCACTTTTTTCAGAAAAGCAAACAATGAAGAGAGATCGTGGCACTAAAAATTGTCATAACACGGAGGTTCATTAAAATAGTATTGAGATCATAATGATTGGATCACTCATGTTATTAATCAATACGACGATAAGATCAACTCGATTTTGATAATATTTCATTTATTGGGAGTTGATGAAAACAAAGAATTGTCCGAATTTATGTTGTTCTTTTCTGTCTGCATAATTGAGTACTGCTGCTTCTTCTACAGTCACTTCCACAGTATCGTGTTTCGATTCCCATTGTTCTTCCAATCCTTTCAAGTATGGTGCTGCACAATTCTGACTTTTTTTTTTGGAATAAATACACATCATCCGGATTTGGCATTGCTCACTTCCACTTTTTCGAAAACAGTGCAGTACATCTGAAAATTTCGGCATATAGTATCGTTAATTTTGGATTTCTGAACTGAAATCTTGTATTATAGTTTTTGTAGTGTGTGACCGTAGTCTTCACTCACCTGTTCGCCGAACGGACAACTGCAAATCAAGCTGTTGTGACATTTGAATGCGTTTTCGGCGCGATTTGCCAAGCACAGTTCACGGGCACATCGGCTTCCTTTGTCAGTTCCGCCGGGGCAGTGACGTTTTCCATCGCAAAGCTGGTAGAGAAGGATGCATGTTTCGGCGTCATTCTCGCAGGCAACGTGTTCGAATGGACGTTTTCTCGCGTTCATTTTGATCTTTACCACGGTCGGCTGACTCGTCGGAGCCATCACCGCAGCCGTTTTCGTCGTCGCAGAGCTAGTTCTGGATAGAGGTAGGATGGGTACAAATTGCATTCGAAACTCACATTCAAAATACACCTTCCATTTTCACATTTGAACTGATCCGGTTTACACAGTCTTCCACTAATACACCCGAACTTTGCCTCATCCGATCCATCGTCACAACCCTGCAGTCCATCACATTTCCAAGACGCCAGAATTCAAAGACCTGAAGAGACACACTTGAACTGATCCAAAGTGCAATATTCCGAAGAGACTTCATCAGATTCGTCGTCACAATTGTTATGTCCATCGCAATGATTTTGGAGAGAGACGCATTGTCTTCTGTTGACGCATCGGAACCGCAACGCCAAGCACTGAAATGGCGGGCATCGTTTTTTTGTCCTCATCGGTTCCATCATAGCAATCATTGTCTCCGTCGCAAAGCCAATAAATCAGAATGCACCGTCCGTTGGAACAAGAAAACCGGTTAGCACCGCCGGTGGAGTTACCTCTAACCTCTCATCGGATCCATCTCCACAATCATTGTCACTATTGCATTTCCATTGCTCAGAGATGCATCGGTGGTTGTCACACTGGAATTTCTTTTCCGCGCGAACAGGATTTTGTCCCTCCTTACAGTACTTGCCCCCCTTACAGCACGTCTTCATCCGAGTATTCTCCACAATCATTGTCTCCATCGCATCCGTACTGCGCCTGAATGTACTTCTTCGTGTACCGACACTTGATCGTATTCTCCGCGCATTCTGTCTCGTGAAAACACTTGTCATCTTTTTCATCCACCTCATCAGACTCATTTACTGCATTTTTCAGAATCTTTGAATTTTATTGGTTCCTGCTTCACTTCATTAAAATCCTGGTTTTTTGGCTTGTTCCTCCGAGAACTTTCATTTTTTTTCAACAATCAAATGAAATTTTTTTATGTGACCCACTCGAATATATTCATCATTCTTAGTTTTTTCATCCATGAAAGTTTCTTCATTTGCTGTATTCCAATTGACATCTGTTAGATTTGCCAACTTTATTGAATTCACTGTCGATGTCGATCAGGATCAATTCATCGAATTTTCATTTCATACATTCCTTGCTCTACCAATTGAATTATTTCAGCCTCTCGAATGACAAGCAGAATTTTAAGCACTGAACGATGAGCTCTTACAAATACGGAGACTTGAAGTTTTTAGTAATTCGACAGTTCTGAAAAGCACTTTATCATTCCATTCAAACCTTATTATGAATACTCACCTTTTGTTTTGTATATTGAGTATTAGTCCTCGTGGTTGGTGATATCTCCGATCGGCGTCACATTCATTTCAGAGAGCATGAGCGGCATTTATGGAGATAGTTTGAACTATCAAATCGGATTCTCTTTCTAACCAGTGTGCTCTTGTTTTCTCCATCCACGTATCAAACTATTTTGAGAACGATCGAGTTCGTCTAAAAAATTGTATAATGAGTATTATTGGTTCTTGAATTAAAAACTAACCGCAATTGATAAACCACTGCTCGCTAACAGCCTGATTTGTTCGATGGATTGGTACTAGCCATGTCTCACATTACGTGATCATCCGTCAAAATGGCTTTTCTTGGTTACTTCTGATTGTCCTTAATTTCTCCGTTGCGATACACCGGTTCATGATTTCCTCAGCATTAATTCGTCGAAATTTGTGGACTGCCTGAAAAATAACAGTTTTTACCACTGCGCAGTTCTCATCAGTCACAAAAAATTTAGATTATTATCGATTCAATAAGATTGCCCGTGAAATTTCACGTTGCAAAGGCTCTGGCCATTTTTGAAGCTCCTCCCACTTTTTCCCATCTTTGTTTTCACGTAAATTCAGTTGTTTGAAAAAAGTGGGCGGAGCCTAATCAACGTGAAATTTCTAGGGCTATTTTATTGAAAAAAATAATACTGTTGTGAAGTTTATCCATCACCAAAGAGTTTTCTGTTGAAAAAACGACACTATGAACAATTGATTATTTCTCTAGATGTATCAACTTTTACTCAAAAGTGTTTGCTTTTCATTTTTTTTTTCATCGGGAAATTGAATCAACTCACCAGTGTTCGATATAAATATTTCTCAACTGTGTCCAAGTCTTCTCGATGAAAAGATTATGATGAGCATTCGTTCGAAGGAACATAAAAACATCTTTCCGATTCCGTGTTGTTTCGTATCCATTTATTTTGGCAGCGGAGGCAGACAGTGACATATCCTTTCTGAACATAATTTTTAAGAATTAGAATGATGATTCGCGTCCAAGTTAAAATAAGCCAAATGGAAAAAGTTAGTTTTTTACCTATATTATGATAAAACGAGGAGAAACTGCAGTTTTGTGTAAATAAGGTGAGTGCGATGGAGCGCGAATGTTTCAACTTCACATTTTCGCCCCGGAATTTAGAGAAAACTAACTGAGATGAACGTAAAAAAGGTGTTAAACAATTTTGGGTTTGGGTATTTAATAAAAGTTCAAACACTTACAATTAGAAAACCTAAATCTCCCGATTAGCTCGACAAACAGGTGAACACAGTGATCCTTCTTCAAAACAATTTATTACTCACCTTTCTGTTAAACATGTTAGTCTCATTGAAGTCGAATATACAAACAGTCGTTGTGCAAGAATCGATAATGGTGTGGGCAGGAGTCCAGAAGTGAATGGTCCTCACGGAACGGTCGGAGGCAACTGTTGAGAGATACTGTGAGCAGGAGTCCAGAAAAGAATGGTCCTCAAGGAATGTTTAGAGGCATCTGTTGAGAGATACTGTGAGCCGAAAAGAGAGTCTGGACCTATATCCCTGGATATTGGATAGTGTGGCAGGGGTCATCTTGCGCATAACACATAACTGTTGTTGAACTGTCTAATGAAGAGAATGAGTTGTGGGTGGGGCTACGGTTAGTTGGTCACTAATGCCATTAATCAATTTCGAAAACTAATTTTCAATGAGAAGAAAAATTGATTCACTTCGATAAAAAATACGGAACAGTAAAATATTCGAGAAAAAACTTAAAAAACTAGAAAAGCCGCAGTAATATCTAATTTGTGTCTTCTTTCTTGTTCTTACGTTTTTCTGTTAATTACTATTTTTTTAACTTGAAAATTTGCCACGTGTGGTGGCCCAATAGTTGAATTTTGTAATGAAGGCGGTGTCAAAGATAATACAATGCATCCTGATTACAGAGAAAATATTAATGAATGTTCTGTTTTGATATTTGATAGATTTCATTTATCAATTTTAAAATTGAATGAGGAAAAACGATCAGAGTGATTTAGGAGGCGGTGAAATTTTTGGTGAAACAACTGCCTTCGATCCTTTAGTCGCGTCTTCATCGTTGTTTCCTTGCTCAATTCCTCGCTTCTTTTCTGTTCCATCAACGACTTGATGAGAATCGACATTTTTGTCAATGACTTTCTCATTTTCATCCTTTGCATCTTCAGTTCCTTCAATATAGACACCTGGTTCTTCCGTAACGAGCTCTGTTCTGTTAGCAATCGGTGTAGTGGTCACAACAGTTGAATGCAGCAAATGTGTTCTAGAAATGTAGGATGGGTCCAGTTTTTCCAAGTGATTGTGTTCTTTTTCAGTTGCTGATTCCAATTGCTTTTCATTGCTACTTGAGGTGAGGGATGCGGTCACATAAGTGGGGTGATGGAAAGTTGTCGAGATATCCATTGTGGTTTCATAGTTATCTGAAAGCACAGCAATTTTATTATTTCACTAAATGCACTTACTCTCAGTTGGGTCCTCGGAAACTTCGGTATAACTGGTTTCAGTAGATATTGTTTCAGTTGTAGTTGTGATATCTGGGAAAACAGTAGTTGTGTCATCTGAAAAAAATTACTGTTCATAAATGTTTTGTCTAAGAACTTGCCTTCTCTTGAGTTGTTGAACGGAAAATCAGTAGTCAACCCGGTCGGTTCGACGGTATAGTCTGTTGTGCCTTCGGGAACGGTCGTTGTGCCATTGTAGTTTTCTGGAAGATGAAAATAAGATGAGTCTGCATCTAAATGTTCTAACCCTTAACATCAGTCTCATTCCCGAAATCATCAACATCAGAGTTTGTAGTGTAATCGGCCCAATCAGTAACATCATTATCTGCAGTGACTTCTGTTTCTTCCATCCAAGCCGTTGTTGTTCTTTCAACGATATCTGTAATTACTTGATTGTTTAGTTTTTTCAATCGCAGACGATTACCTGTATAACTCAATTCAAGCTGGTCTTTCAACTGATCGGGCTGATGATGAACAAAATCTTTTTCTTCAGAAACACTCGGAACAGTACTGTTATTCTCTGAAAATGATAGCTGACTATAAAAACATTATTTACGGATTACGTGAAGAACTTTGGTGAGAGGCGTGTTCTGGATCAAGCGTTCCGTAGACAGCTGTTCCATTGGGCGCAGTGGTAGTGGTAGTAGCTGTAACAAGAAAAATAGTGATTATTCATATATCCAATTGCTTTCTAACCAGAAGTTGTTCTCGATGGAGTAGATTGAGGGATTGTAGACGCTGCCGTTCTGTACTCGGTTGTAGTCGGTTGCACTGAGAATGGAGTTCCCATTGGTGAACTGGAGTATATTTTACTTTCAATCGGTCCAGAACGATGATTTTTAATTTCTTCATTATCACTGGAATCTTGGCTGCTCGGCGTGGAACTCAGTTCTAAAAAATGAGGTTTCAAGCATGAAAAAAACTCTGACTTACCATAAGTATTCATGGGAGACCCGAATACATGCAACAGTTGATTCATCATTCCTCGGAACTCCTTGTCTTGTGGTCGATCGAAGATGGCAATACTTTGAAGATGTTTATTAAACTCCGCTGTATCAGCCGATGAAAGTGTTCCGTTCTCGTTTGCTTCCAAGAGGTGTTGCCCGAACTCCAAAAGTTTTTGACGCTTGTTGTCCTCCAGCATTGGGTTCACGAACTTCTCATACCAAGCACGACCCGCAAGAATCTTGTGCAACAACTGTTTCCTCAGAACAGGCTGATTTCGGAAATAAATCATTTCTTTGATCAGTTCGACCATTTCACTTTGCTCCGGATTGTTCAAAAAATCAATGTATTCTATATGACCAAACATGACGCCCAGGATGTCATTGATCAGCCGCTCTTCAATGGATAACTGAGGAAATTTTCCGGTTTTGTCGAATTGTTTCTCATGGAGGTACTCTTCAACTAGACTCTCATCGTCGTTCTCAAATGGTGCACGAACAATTTCACGATTGTTTTTCAGATATTCAGGCTCACTTTCTTCATATAATCCTCTAAGAGTTTCAATGAATGCTGAAAAAATACTTTTTAAAATTATTTTTCTCAGACTTGTCACGGGCCAGGCCCGATCCGACCCGGCCCGGTCGGCCCGGTATTTTGAAAAAAACGTGATTTTTCCGAAAAATATTTTTTTTGAATTTTTTTTTTTATTAAAAAGTGCAAAAATTGACTAAAGTTGTCTATTTTTTGGTTTTCGGTTAGTCATACCTTGTTGTTTCTCCCACCACGTCATTTCATTGAAGTTGTCGATGTCGAAGACTGGAACCTTTTTGATCACATAACCAGCATTCGAGAACCCCTGAGCAATATCATTATAAAACGAAAAAAAAAATGAATGCGCTTACGTGGCCAGGCACGGCCAGGAGAAGAAAAATGAAGACGACCAACATGTGAATCGGAATGAATAGTGGTAGAGGGAGCTGCCCCCTTTTAAAGACGCACGGAAACATGCATAATTCGATTTGTAGGACGGGGGTTTTATCACCGGAGCGTGGTAAGGGAAACAAGAAATAAAATAGGAATGATGCATCATCTTTGGTTTCTACAGTAAGATCAGACGATTGAAAATTTGAAAGGAAAGTTAATGAGTGTGTTGGTGCTCATGATTATTGAAAAAAGAAGATAGAAAAAGAAGAAAAATTCTTTTGGTGTCTTTTTTCTGTAGATATGATATCGAAAAAGAGTACTTCAATTTTTTGTTGCGCAGGAAACAAAATTGTGGAGAAAGAAGCTACCTATTTGCTAGAGTGTTTTCAGATGACCATTAATAGTAAGATACTACTCTTTTAATAATTCACCTTGCCTTGCTTCAAAAGAATACGTTTTGAAAGTTCATCAAAACACAAAAAAATAGTGATCTTACCTAGTGTTGCATATACAACGCAGGAACGAGTGGTCACTTTGACTCTGGTGATTGTAATTCGTATGGATTTGTCTGTTTTCGATTTGAGTCCTGATTGAACTTCAACCAGTTCAAAGAGATATCCACGTTCGCTTGTGAAAATGCTAGTGTTTTGCTGGAAATCCATGTTTTATTATGAGATTTATATAAACTGAAACTTACAATTATGCAGATGGATCCGTCAGGTTTTTCTTGACAATATTAATATTGACACAGATATTCTCCTTAGGTCTTTGTTTTTCCGCGATTTTCGACGTCCTCCATACTTTGCTAAATCCACCTGATTTCCATAACACCATTCGATAAGCTAGCATTTCCATGAGCCGACGAAAGCTAATTTTTGATTCGGAACAGACTAGTTCTGATCTTTTGCTCCAACACAATTGACGCCATCATGATTTGCTTCACTGGTAATAACGTTAATTAACTGTCGTGGCAATCAACTGCAATGTGCCAATCAAAACTAAAGCTTTCCAAATGTAATTGCATAGATGCTCTTTCAGTACGCTGTTTCGTATCGTAGAATCAGGGAAAAATAGTCTTTGCTCACGATATTTCATTGCCACTTGTTGGTTTCGAAAGATACACACGATTTGCAGCAGCGTATTCTCTTGTTTTTCAAATGAAGGACAGTTCGTTTGTTGATTTTCTGAATAAGTTAGTACTGATTCCGTTTTTTAAAAATCAATCCCGTACCCTGTGATTGGCCCAAAATTGAGATGTTGAATTCACAAAGCCTTTTGATCACTATACAGCATCTTCCCATAGTGCAATGAGTTTTTTCATTATTGATCCCTGGCTTGGAACATCCTTATAACGCGATATTTCTGAAACATTTCATTATATTATACCATTAGGTGCTTTTCTTGCAAATTCTCAATACTCACTTCTTCTCTTGCATTATCATCAACCTGATAATTCTCAACTATTCCAAAGCTCAAACGATCGCATCCATAGTTGTCAATGGAATTTCACAAGTTCCTTTGATCTGTTCATTATTTTATCCATTTTGAATACACTCGAACCAAAATGAGGCTTCTATATGGACGAAATTCAACGCGGATGGACAGCGGGCGGATGGACGAGCTGACAGGCCGAACAGAGTACTTTTGTTTCGATGGAAACATCAGACGAAAATGAAGGTTTGCGATTGGATGATTTAGTGGATTCCAAATTATTTTGAAGGTATTTGAGTTTATCTGAAAAATTAAGCAAAGAATATCGTTGACTTTCAAATTTTAAACTAACCACAATAAAATGAATTAGAACCATCTTCTTCGGCTTTGATTGAAATCTTCAGACGTTTGTCAGAAACCTTCTTTCTGTGCCAATACAGTGCAACCAATTATTGAAACATATCATCAGATGGCTTTATGTATATAGACTTCCAACTTCCAACTTCTGATGGTGGCGATTTTGTTCATCTTCCCAGGAGAGTTTAAAACTGCTTTCATATTCCCGAGGAGCTAATTTTTTCTCTCGATCATGCATGTGTGTTACCAAGGTGCTACAGATGTTAGTCCATTTATCTTCTTGTGAAGCATTCTTGTTTTTGTACCAAGTCTTCACCAATTTTTGTTATTGTCGTGCCTAATGGTTCAGTTGTTTTGGTCATTGATTGGGTAACGCAATCGTTTATTTCTAAATAGGATTTGACGCTGAATTCTCAAAAATTTACTTCATCCAATATTGAAAGCGACTCACATTTTTCAACAAAAATCGTGGACTTTTTCTTCTCGGCTGCCACAATGTCAACTACGAAGTGAATTTTGAATGTCTTTCTATTAGCAGGCAGCAGTTTATCATCAGAATAACAGTTTCTTGACGAAAATGTTGATTCCCATCTTCAAATTGCATCCTTTTCAAGAAGTGTTTTTATACACATTGTTCTCCCGGTAACTCCGGAAGTTGTGCACAGTTTTGCATTTTTCCAGATTGAATTCACATCATCCAAAGGAACCCTGGAACTATCCAGAAAGTTTTCAACTCACACAAAAGAAGTTGATTTTACCTGAATAAATCAACAGAGATTATCGTTAATTTTGAATTTCTGAACTGACCGCAACGAATAATTTGGTGTTTGTGAGAGGCTCTGCAGGAGGGATTGGCACGAGCAATTTCCCATTGTTTGTAATCATCTATCAGAAAATCGTTCTTCTCGACAACTTCTGTTTGCACACGTTGCTTTTCTGACCAATTTGCTGATTCATTCTCTATTTTCCATACAGTCCATGCTCATTTGTTTTATTATCTGAAAAAACTCATTCAATTTTAACACTGTGCGGGTTTCAAGACTCAAAAAAAAACCTTACTGATTAAAACTTCCGTTGTGATGAAATTTAAAGCGAACGGACCGGACGGACGTTTCGTCCGCATAGAAGGCTTATTATCGACGTCATATTGATTCTCTCCAGTCAAACAGAACGAAAAACATCGGAATCCTGTTGGGTAAATGGCTCTCCAATGAATTTTTTCTATCTCACTTGTTCCTTGCAGTATTCACTCAACAATTTGCAGACGTTGTTTTGTTACTTTTACAAAGCACTTCACATGTTGATTATCTGAGAGTTGATACTGTTTCCATATTTTGATCCGCTCATGCCGTTTTTCATGTGGAAGATCAAGTTTGCAAATTTGAAGACCGGCAATTTTTTTCAGTTTCACATTTCTTCTCCCGAATTTCTGGCTTTGATCCATTTCCGCTTCACTTTATTGGAATCCTGAATTAGAAGTTATATTTTTCAAGATGAGATGGTATTCAAGTCGAACGAAACATGTCGTTCAATACTGATCATGTCATCTTTTGGATTTCAAGTGAAAATTGTCTCTTTTTTTTGGAATAGGATAACAACAAAAATTGGACATGCTTTTATATGATAGAAGCACAACAATTTTTCTCATTCTTTTCAAAACACTTACTTTCTTTGGTTCGAGGATGCTGTTCCATCAGGTTTTCATTCGAATTTCTTTTCGATCTTCCCCATGCAACTGCTTATTCTTGGTACTGTGATGGATCAACTTCTCCGTGCTCTTGTATACTCTGAAACTGTTATATCCAATTAATTTTTCTGGATGAAATCCTTTATAAAACTAACCTAATTAAAACACAAATACTCACCTTTCTGTCAAACGTTTGCCAGTCCGATAGAGTCAATTGAACGAGCAGGCGTTCTGCGAGAATCGATTACGGTGAGGAAAAGAGTCCCGAATAGTATGGTCCTCGAGGAACGTGCGGAGGCAGCTGTTGAGAGATAGTGTGACTGTTGAGGAGAAAGTAAGATTAATCCTCCGGATATTGGATGGTATGGCAGAAGTCAACCTAGCGCACTCTATATCACACTTGTTGAATTGTCCAATAGAGCGCGTTTGCATTTTTTTTTATCTCTGCATTTCATGGATTTTGATAGCTGGAGATTCTTGAGTGGAATTAGAGTCAGCTGGTAGAAATAGCACGAAAGTTGAAAAAATACAATTTCAACAATAATATCAGTTCATATTGAAAAGAATATTGAACTATTTCTTGATTTAAAAGACAAGAACTGAAAATGGCTGCAATTATAAATAATTGTGATCGGGGAGAAGGTGTTGAATTGGCATAGAATATTGCGAGCACCGTCATCGAATTGATCTGAAATCACAAACAAATATATTGATCTGGTGTTTGTTAAAGATCAGCGGGAGTGTTTTTTCAAGTCAAATGTTCATCGTTTTTCATAATTCGTCAAATACTCGCTCAATTTTCCGATGTTCTGAATAGATTAGTTTCAGCACTATGCCATCCCCCACAAAATATGAAATCATAATACTTACATCAAATTGTTTCTCTCGCATTGAACAGAGCACAAAGCATTGAGACTGTTTTCCGGCATATGATGAGCCTAGTACTGTCACTCAATTCCCGAACATCACGTATCTCTCCCAAAACACATACATTCTGCATAAGAGAGTATGTTTCAGTTGGTTTTTTGAATGACAACAGTGCACGCCACCAATCTGCATTTTCTTCTTTGTCAGTCCCAAGTTAGAAGAGAAAATCGTCATCTATGTAGTGTACTGCAGAAATCAGTACCAAAAAGACTCTCTCGCCTCTTCCATTGAATTCAGTGTTGATATACATCACAGCGAACAGAAGCAGCTGTAATCAAAACAATTTATTGCTTTGAACGTACCAAGATTTGCCTACAAAGTAATTCTTGTTTCAAGTCCACGAAGTCCGAATGCATTAACATCGGTGCGAATTTTGAACATGTATCTTCTCTGAGTTTGAAAGTTCTTCTCTGTTTCTTCCTGTAACTCCCTTTTCCATAATGACAACTGTCTGTATGAGACCTGGGACTCATGACGTTTGTAATGATTTCCATATCATGATTCTCGATGTTCTGCCTAAAAGAAGTATAAATTGACACCGGATTAACTCGAACTTATTATGGTATTTTGATATCTCTTCGAGACAAGACTTGACTTTGAATTCTGAGTGATTGGCCGTGTTGATGAATTTATAAAACGCCCACTTTTCCATAGATATCAGTAGTGATATTTACAAAGAAATTGATCTTGTGTTTGAAGTTTTACAGTCAACAATTGACTGATAAGCGTCCTTTCTGGGTTAGACCGTCAGTATATTTTGTCAACATAATTGGAATGTTCAGGACTGTCAGTATGATTGTAACTTTCAGACAGAGTCTTCAAGATCAAATAGACAAGCAAGTTTTGTATATGACTTGATCATTTTATCAAAGTATTAATTTATAACTATAAACACTCACTTCTACAATACCAACAGCTTGCCATCACATTCTTTTCAACTGTTCCACAGTTCAACAAACTGCATCCGTAGTTGTCGGTGATCCCATTTTGAATGAGGATTCCGTTGAACGACCAAATCAAATTCCACTTGGGAATGTCCAATTGGGATGATCAAGTCAATGTTCGAATAGTTTCGAATGCAGATAAGTCCATCTGAAAAATATGGCGGAGAATATCGTTAATTTTCAAGTTCTGAACTAACCGCCCTTGTTTTATTACTTTTAACAGGCTGATCCCTCGGATTCTGCTCGGAATCAGATTACTCGCTCAACTTCTTGACTATCTGAAAAAATTCCTCTTTCAAACATTGCACAGTTTTCATTCATAAAGTATTTCATGCTTCTATTTCAAATACTGTTACTTTTTGAAGATAAATCTCAGAATTATTGTGTTTTTATTATGAAAAAGTACATGAACAGTTTTTTTTGGAGTATCAACACTAATTTAGAAAAAAGCAAGGTAAAAGGTGGTGAAATGATTTACTTTGGCTAAAAAGGTTCTGCTTTCATTGTGCATTTCACTTAGCCATTTAGCGATGGAAACGATGACTGTTTGACACTCATCCCTTTTGTGTTTCTGTGGTTTGTTTTTGACTACATGCATTGTTTTTGTTTTGATTTAATTAGAAAACCCTAAGTGAATAATGCTAATTGAGTGTAACACATGTTGGTATGGGTCTCGTATTAGTTGAAAATGAGCCTTTTTGTACTAGAAATTATGTGTTTCAATATTGTTAGCATTCAGCCTAAACCGACAAAAAGTGAAAGAAAATGATTCAATTACTTTTCGATTTGTTCAATACTAATTATGTCCTCTTCCGACTATAATCGTCGTAATTCTCAATAGTCTAACAACATGAGTTTTTTTTTACTAAAAGCAAAACGAGTTTCCTCTTTTTTCAAATAATAATACTCACTTTTTGAATTTAAGGCTCCTTTCGTTAGGTTTTCATTCCGAACTTTTTCTGAACTTCGAAGTTCCTCAAATTATTGCATTTTCCCGGAATTTTAGCAGTCCAACTTCCTCGTGCTCTTGTAACCTCTGAAACTGTTATATCATGAGTAATTCTTAAACAAAAGTAGTTTTTTAAAACAATCTGGATGAAACACAAGTACTCACCTTTCTGCTAAACGGTTTCGAGCTATTGGAGTCAATTAATCGAGCAGTCATTATGCAAGAATCAATACTGTGAGGAGAAGAGACCGACGGAGAATGGTCCTCAAGCAACGTGCCGAGGCAGCTGCCACAAGACACTGTGAGCCGACGAGAGGGATCAACCCCCGGATATTGGACAGTGTGGGAGGCAGCTGTTGAGAAATACTGCTACTTTTGAAGAGGGCCAAGTCCTAATCCTCCGGGTATTGGATTGTATGGCAGAAGTCAATTATGCTCAACACAAACTACACAAGTTAAATTGTCTGGTGGAGCGCGTTTGCATTTATTCATCCCGTTAATTGACGGCTGTTGGTACCTCAAGCTAAAAATAAAATTGGAGTCAGTTGATTGAAATACCATGAAGGCTGAAACAATAACATTTCCAATAATAATCTCATTATATTTCAGAAAGAATATTGAACTATAAAATCTGGTAGAAAAAAGGAGAATTTGAAAATGCGTGCTATCATAGATAGTTGTGATTGTGCAAGAAGCTAAAATCTGGAGAGCAGAATTATTTTACATGAAAATTTGCATCAGGTACATCAAGAGGTTATTAGTGCTAATAAATCGGGAAAGGATATTGCGACGGACACAGATGCATCGTTTCCTGAAGAATCAATTAAAAACTTTATTAAAACAAAGTCGTTATAAACTCAAATCGATGTAAACATTGATTTGCTGGGTAATAAGTCAATAATAGAACTTTAATTAAACAAGCTGTAAATTCTTTTGATTTTTGTCTTGTTCAGTGCGTTAAATTTTCAGCCGTACTACATCGTTGCTATTTCATTCGTTCTCATTTATTTTTTATGCCTTCAATATTTTCACTTTCACAGTGCCTCCAATTAGGAGTACCATTTGGTTTTCCTTCTTATTTAAAAAAATAGTTTTTTTATTATACATTTACTGAAGAAGCGGATTGGGTGTGGAGAAAAGACGGAAGAGATAACGAAAAGAAGAGACAGAAAAAATAATTATCATGATTATGAAATTGAACATCCACATCTATCAGAAAGGCTGAGACATAAAACATCATCATTGAACTGCTGTGAATCAGATTACTCGGATCACGAAAATAAACTTTCAGACCAAGACTGGAAATATCACCTCTACAATGTTTTTAGAGAGAATGTGGACCACAGCTTCAAATTAAGAAGGTTATTACAAAGCACCATTTTGCCACTTTCTCACCTTGTTTGATATCTCGTCGTTTCATTTCTACTAAGTTTGTTTGCCTATTACAAAAGTAGTAACCATTGAAGAAGTTGTTAACCGAAGTGGATTTGGATAAATACTGTCTTTTGTTGATCACTACACAAAACAATTTGCTTCCCTGATTTTTTTTCTGTCAGTGGATCTTTCTTCTGCACGTGGATCAGTACCTTTCATTATTTTCTTATTTTTACTTAATCTCAAAATTTCCATGTCTAGTCCATTTAATAAAAACATTTCGTTAGTTGCTAACACTCTCGATGTTGACAACTATTCACGCCTTCCTTTCCCCATGGGATGTTTGAGTTGGTTAATGAGGCTTTCGAGTTTCTATCAAGACGTCGGCGTCTATTAAATAAGAGCGTCTTTTTTGGTTTCTATGGCTACTCATCATCTTTCTGATTAGCTTCAATTTCTAACTTTTTCAATTTCTCCATTTCAACTTTGTATATCTCACGTTTGAAGAACCTATCCTTTTAAACTTTTGTATAATTTTGCTCATCATCTGTTTCAGAATGAAATTGTTTTTCATTATTCTCTGCTCTGCAATGCTAACTGCCACTAATCAACGTCCGGTGGGATCCACCACCTCGGAAAATCTGTTTTCGGTGAAAACAGTCAATGAGACTACGGTAAGTTGTTTGACTAGTTTCAAAATTTATTTGGAGGAAATTCCTGCAACATATTTTTTATTTGAATCAAAGCATTATTTTTAAGGCTTCCCAACGCGAAGTTGTCGAGAGTTTGTTTCGTGTCATGCTACTCTTTCTGTTTGGGATTCTAGGACTTGGCATCCTGGCGAGAATCTTCGATTGTTTAGAGGTCGAACCAGAAGAACCCAATCAAGTGGCTCCGCCACCAGTTGAACCGGAAACAGTTAGTTTTTAAATAAGAAATTCGCAAAATAGTCCTCAATGTATAATATAATTTCAGAAAACTGTCAGTGGAAGAGAAATCGACTCAATGAAAGAATGTCCACCTGAAATCAAGGTTTTCTCCATTCAATAATCCGTAATTCTTCTTTAACTGTTTTCATCAATTTTTAGTGATAAACTTTCCTGTTGTCAAGCTGTCAATAAATAATATATTCTGTTATTCTAAACATTTTTCTTCTCTCTTATGCTTGAGTGCTATGAAATGAAACGCAAGAGACATAACACCAGTTCTCCGGGAGAGAGCAGCTGTTCAGAAGACACGTCGGCTGGTACTCCAAAAACTCATATCGAGAACGTTCTGCAAAAAATTGTGTTCATCATGGATTCGGTAATGTCATAGTCATAAATGACTTTTCCTGCAAAGTTTAATCAACAAATCTGATATCAGAAAAGAACACTGCCAGGTTGAATAAAAACCTGAAACTAGCTCTGATTCAGTTATTACGTTTTCGTTGCATAATTTTATTATATCCACGCAGGATGAGTAAACAGACAACTTTTGTCAATTTGTTCGCCATTCACAACAAGAACCGCTATAGAAGAATATTACAATTATTTTCCATTTTTATAAGGTTTATCGATGATGAATGAACAATACACAAAAATAGATAATTTGAGGCCGTGCTGAATAATTATGAAATACAAATTGGTAACAGAAAAAAAGGAGAAATCTTCTTGCTTTTGGTGGTCCATCAACCGATAGGCACCAAGACGAGAAAAAGTACAAGAAATATAAATTTTAAAGAAATGTATGAGAATCATTCCATGAAAAAGTTTCCATCGATCATTTTCACTCCAAACATATCATTCACAACTTTTTTGGCCCTAGCGATATACTCAGCGGAGAGAATCTTTCTAAGTTTGTGGTAATCAACTGCATCGCCGTAGGTGAGCTTCTTGGTTGCCGTGATGAACGGAATGATGTAGTGTGCTCCTTGAGGAAGAACAAACTCTGGTTTCTCCAACTGAAAAGTCACCTTTTTTTCAAATCCAAGTTTTGATGTCAGAAAATTAGTTTTGGTTTCATACTATAATTATTTTTTTCATTGAAGTGAATTTAAAAAAAACTCACAAATTTTATTTTCTTTTCCAGCATCATTTGCGAATTAGAATCTCCCCATGGAACAGAACCTGAAGCCAAATGAACAGCAAGAAGTGCGATGGAAATCATTTCTTCCGAACATTTGAATGGATGTCCTTGAGAGACCAACGGGGAAGAGAATGTGCCTTCAATAAAGTTGATAGCGCTTGGTTTGGTGGCATCCGTGAATGAGCATGCCAATCCGAAGTCCACAATTTTCATCATTGAGAACTGAAAAATCATTTTGAAAGTGATAAATTATCCAAAATTACTCACCTCCGGCGTATATTTCATCATCAAATTACTCAGAATTGTATCTCTGTGGAAGAAGCAGCGCAGATGAATAGCCTCGAAAATATTCACCAATTCCCACAATATTTGGAGAGTGGTGATTGGTTTGAAGGTCTTCGTTTCGTTTTTCCGGCGGAGTTCATCGACGGTGACGTCCAACAGTTCGAGGACAATGAAACGGTAACTGATCAATGTCGCAGAGTCCGAACATCGCATTTCTACGACTGCATCAAGTCCACGAAGAGCGTTCAAGGCCTCAACCTCTTGTTTGAACGACTGATCCAAGCGGCCGTTTTTGATCTTGGGAATCGCCTTTATAACTTCTCTTTCTCCGTTTTTGTTTTTTACCAAAAACACTTTTCCATAACCTCCTTCTTTTATTTTTTTCAAAAATTGACAATCAGAAATTCTATCCCACTCTGACTTTTCGCTTGAAGACATTGAACAATTGTTCATCCTGAAACAACTCAGAAACTATTTGTCTTTAAAAGCATTTGAAAAGAGGTGAGAAAATTTCTCAAAGACTTTCTAATCACAAATCACGAAACAAATCTTAAAAAATTGGAAAAGCAAACGAAAAGTACAAGAATTGAGAAAGAATGAATGTATTATGACAAAATGAGAAAAGAAAAAGTGGGGAAGAGACGTGACTAGCGAGGGTGATGACTAATCGAAAGTAAAAAGTGAGGGTAGAGGCTGTATGCATCCATGGGGAGCGCATTGGACGCAGCGAAATTGAATAAATTTTTAGTTCTGGAAATTTCATATCATAAATAAAAAAAGATTTCATGAGTTTAGTTTTTGAATTTTGATGAATCTGATGGGCTTTTAATCAAACAACTTCTACTGAGTTTCTATTCTTATTGTAGCCAAATGGTGTCTTCAGAGTAGAGGCTGTTGTGAAATGATGTCATGAAAGATCCATTTCAAGTTTAGTGCACATCGACGTTAACATTATTGGTTGCATGTTCAAATGATATTAAACTCAACTCGGATAAATTGGCAAAAAAACTGGATTGGAAAGCTTTCGTCGAATAAGAATTTTGATTTACAAGATTGAGAGATCACATTTTTTGAACGGTACTACACTCATATGTGTGGTGGGCCTATGTTTTTAGACAAGAAAGCTATGTTTTTAGAAGGGGCATGGGTTGGGTCCTAGCGTCAAGGCCGATTTTCGATTCAAAAAATAAAGGACGGCAAGGTAGCTGCAGAGTTTGAAAAATACGTTATTCACAACTTTTATCCATTTTATTCATTTTCATCCATCGTCAGTGTTATAGTTACACCATATTTCAAATTTAGTTTTAAATCTTCTCGTACTTTCATCATTTGATGTGATCTTGAATTCGGAAATTTATATCAAAAAGGTATTTGTTAAATTAATTGAAACAAGTAGTACAATGGAGTGTGTGGTACTTTTTCTGTTCATCCTGTATTCTTTGTTCTCAGATGATCTAATTGTGAGGAAAACATTGTTGATTTGAGATGAAACTCGGTTACATGTTCTTTCATTGGAGAAAATAAACATTTTCGAATACATGTTGGAAAATGTTCAATCTGGTCTAGAGGTAATCTATTAGTTGCCTTCTGTCCTCGGTCACACAGAAAGTAATATTACCGTACTCAAACTATAATAAAAAGCAATGGGCTGACCTTAAAGAGCCAAGGTGTCGGAGAGGCGTCGGAGAGATGCAACGGGCACGTCGGCTCCTTTTCTTTACCGTCTCGGTGAGGCGGAGCAGAATACATGACCAAGAGAGGAAATGGCCGTCTTTTGAACGACGGCATAGATCATCGGCCAACATGCGTTCACTTTCCCTCACTTTCCGTCCGAATCTCACCCTTTGGGTATTGTAGATTTAATAGTTTTAATTGAACTCAGACATCGTTTTGAAACATTTTTTAAACAAAATTTTTTCAGTGTTCTTTTCTTATCCTTTTCAGTTATCTATTTATTCCATCCAATTGATCTCGCTGTTTCTCAGTAGCTTTGACGAGTTTAGATTAGAGTAACTGACTCTGTCTCGGACTCAGCTTTTTCTGAATATTACGCTTCTTCTGTATTCCTAATGTATACGTACCCATTTCCTATTTGAGTGTTCATATTTGAGAGGGTATTGATCAATCTTAGATAATGATCTTAGATAGTAAGTTGTTCTGAGAGTATACTGTACTGAGAGTATACTGTACTTTCTGAGAGTATACTGTACTATGTGAAGTCTCTGTGAAGAGGAGCAGAGTACACTACCAAGAGAGGCAATGACCCATTTCTGAGTGAAGGTATACTCGCATGGATCATTGGAATATATTTTCCTTCCATTCTTTCTAGTTTGAATCTCAACTTTTGGTTCTTTTATAGATTGAGTCTTCTCAATTGAATTCATAGATTGTTTTGAAACGTTCTTTTATCCAAATTTTCTTGATCCTCTTTTCTTGATCCTTTATTCTATGCGGTTAACTAAGTTCAACTGTTGGTCAAAAAAAACTATAAAAAACGTGAAGAAGACGATGAACGTTTCGTAAGAGTAATCATACAGATTTATGTGATTATCAAATCTTATTCGCACCAGTCAAAGAAAGTAGTACACTGAGATGGTTTTTACGCTTTTTGTCCACTGCTGAGCGGGAAGGTGCCAGAGAAAAAACACCCGGCTGCCGTCATTTCTCCCATATTATCTTCGAGGCAAAAAACACATGAACAAGAGAAACATGGTAGTTTTTTGAAACGACGGCATTCTCACATGCTTGCACACCAAATTTTTTTTTATATATTTTATTGTCATGTGTATTTTCCTCTAGGTTTCAAGAAAGGGTTTCATTCAATCAAGTTGTTCTCCTCTCTTTTCAACAGTTTTTTTTTGAGTTTGGATTACGATAACTATTGATCTTACCTTTTTTCGTTAAATCTGAAATGATGATCTTAGGCAGTAAATTATTCTAATAGTATACTGTATACTGTACTGTGTCCCGTAAGTAGATGCTGATATTGTCTTTACAACGTTTGGTATACTTGTGAGGTGGCGATGCAATGAGATGTTTTAGGGAAGATACAGACTAGAGCAAAATCATATTTAATACTCTGATACCTCACCAACTGGTTTTGCAGTTCAAAATGAGACATTAATTTTCCAGAAATATTTCAAAATTGTTCAATTTTTGAAAATATTATAATTCTTATTTATTTTGAGTTTCTTTTTGTCAATTTTTGAATTATAGCAAAAAACTTTGGAATATTATTCCTGGCTCCCTTCTTCTTCCTCTCTCTTTTATCTCTTTCTATCTTTCTCTTCTCTCCACTCTTTTTCCACGTTCTGACCGTTTTTGTGTTTCTTTGACTTGGCGCCTCCTCGTTATTCAAACAATCGGCTGTGAACATTTTTCGAATATTGTTCCTTCATTTTCGTTTTTTGAAACGGGGTTGAAACACATAGTCTCCTTCTCACTTATTCTCTCTTTCCTTCCCTCTTTTAATAAACGTTAACAATTACCAAGTCAATGCAATTTGGAGTTTTTTTTATCTACGGCACAAATACATTGACTTTGGATATTTTTTGAACTTTCTCCAAGTGACAAAGATGAGAATATTGTATACCAGAATAAAATCTCAATCTCACTGCTTCTGTTCACTTCAAAAAAAAATTGTTATCAATTTTCTCGTTGTTTCATTTGTCGTTGTTCTGACGTTATTTCTTCGATTGGCAATTTATTGATAAAGCCACCAAAAAAGAGAAGATTTAATATAAAAACGTTTCAGTGACTCTTGTCAATTTTGGAACTTGCTAACAGTACGTCTCTCGTTTTTTTCGAAATTTTCTAAACTGAACTTTTTCTAAAATCTCTCTGTCTCTCTCTCTCTCTCTCTCTCTCTCTCTCTCTTTCCTTTTCCTTCGGTTTTCTAACAATCTCAATTTAAAATTTGAGCAAGAGTTCGACGAAAAGCGAACAAGTGAGTGTTTCCATAGATTATTCGATATTTGCTTAATATGTTTTTGAGATTATAAAAATGAGCTCACATTTCAGAAAAAGAAGGCTCAACATACTAAAAAAAGGACATTCTTCAACGAAGTTCAACGCAAGAGACTCTACGAAGTACTTAATGGAAATGAGTCGCGAGTTAGGACAGTTCAAACTGCATTGGCTACTGAAATAGGACTCACTTTAAAGCAGGTACTTTTGAGCTTTGACTAGCTAGCACTGAAAAAATCAATTTCAGGTTCAAAACTGGTTGAAGGTAAAACGATACACGACTAGCAAAAAGGTTAGTTAAAATTGCTCTCACTTATTTGCTTTGATCTTGCTAAATTCTAAACAAATTCCCTAGTTTTCTCATTGTACTGTCAGCGATTTCTTATTTTATCAAGAATTACGGTAACAGTCAAAGTTTCCTAACTCGTTTTTTTGCAGCTAGTTTTTTTTTAATTTTAAATTTAAAAAATGCCAAATAAAATTTTGGTTAAGGTGAAATTCAAGATTTCTGCTTTTGAGATTAAATTCAACTTACTTCAAGATGATTTCCTCCTGCCGAAAATATAAATTTCATTAGCATTTTGTACTAGGAAACAAACTGTTTTGGTTGATTGTCATAAGCTACAATATCTTTTAGAAAGTTGAGCCATAACTTGGCTTACTTACATTTTTTCAGACGTCTGTAAATAATGAAGAATGTATCGCCGAAAAAGAAAATTTAGCCACGGACCAAAATATCCACAAAAATGAAGTGCAAGAGGACTCAGAGAATAGGAATGGAGAATCGAAAAACTCAGAAGAGGACGACTTGGAACCCATGGATATCGATGAAGTTGAATCCGGAGTCGAGGCACCGAAGGAAGATGTTTATTTGATGCAATCAACCTCCGGAATCGACAATCCTTTCGAAAATCGTGTCAACGAACTCAAAAACTATACTGGTGGAGATGGAGACATTGTTTTCATCAAAAACTACTTCGACAGTCTCGTCGAAACAGGTGGCAACAATAGCAAATGGTTCAACAAAACCAGTAGCGGAACATTAATATTGAGCCAAATGAAGAGTTATTTCACCAAAACTCGCTCGTGGGTAAGTGAATGATCGTTTTTTTATTTCTGGTTTTTTTCCGCTTGAAAAAACGAAAATTTTCGAAATAATTAAGATACCGGGAATACTGGGAATAATTTTTTAGAAGTATTTTTAGACTCCTAATATTAATTAAAAACGTTTCATAATTCAAAAATTTCAGGAATGGAAGAATGTAGAAAAGGTTTTGCGAAAAGTTGGATATTGCTGTGGAGAGTCTCTCGAATATCGGAAAACGTTTACGAGATGTGATGCCGAACCGAACAGTTGTGCCATCCAGAATTCGTCACGGACATTCTTCGATGAAAATAGTGGGCAAACACTAAATTTCTGTGACTACCATATCAAGAACCTCAAATATCCAGTTGAAATAAAAGGAGTGTTTTTGGAAAAGAAGCCAAAAACAACAAAAACCGATCTTTCAAAGGAGGAAGAACTGATTGAATGTTCAGAATGTCATCTATACTATCACAAATCATGCCAAGATGCCGGTGGCGTTTCAAACAGAAGATGTTCCTGCAGCCAGAGTGTTTTGTTCTCCCCAAAGCAGCTGGCAGTAACCAACTGTTCTAACCACATGGAACAGATGCTCCTTGATTGGGATACTGATGACGAGACCCGAGGAATTGCTAAAATAATCACAATTCGAGCCGTTTCTTCTTGCAAGTCTCTGGAAACCATCCCGGAAAAGGATAAAATTCGAGAATTCTATGGCACATTCAACAGAACGGTTCCGGAGAGGACATCGAATAAGAGGACCATTCTGGCTTTCTACCAAAAAGATGATCGGGATATACTGGTTCTGGCAATGATGACAAAAGAATATGGAGCCGGCTCATTGGCACATTCTGGAAAAGTAGTCCTTGACCTGTTGGACACAGTCCAGTTTATCAATCATGATCTCTCACGGTCCAAGATATATAGGAGGATCATCGATTCCTATTTTTCCTATGCAAAATCGATAGGATTCCGCCGTGTCCATTGGTGGGCTGCCAACCCGAAAGACAAAGACGATGATTACTTGTTCAACTGTCATCCTGAGAACCAGAAATATGCGGATCTCAACAAGTTGTGCAGTTGGTACAAAAAACTTGTACTAGAGTCAACAGCAATTAAATCGAAGGATAACCGAGTGCTAAAAATGGAAGATATCGAAAACCGAGATATATCTTTCTTTGATGATTTGTTTATCAAAGGAGGATATTACCACGAATTAGTGACGGATACAACTGTGGGCAAGTTCTCCAAGGAAAGCTCAACACGAGAAAAACTTCGAAAACTTAAAGAGGATCTAACTGGCGAAACTGTGAAGAATTCGAAGTCCAATAACAACCGAGGGCCCAAAGTAGTTGAGGAGAACCCGGTTTTCAACCTCAGTTTCTTTGAAAATGAAGAAAACCGAGGAGAAATACTCATCAATGACACGGATCCGGAAATGAGGAGTAGAATTGCTGCAACGGCAAATACCTGGCTCACAGTCCAACGGGCCAATAATCTCCAATTCTCCAACGAAGCCCGTGCCATTTCTTCTACAAGTGCGCTGGTTAAGATGTTGATTGACGAGCAAACTGATTCGGTAAGTCAATGTTTTCTGTCATTTCTAATACATAAAGTAATCCTCGATGTTCCAGAACTAAGACGTCAACAACCGATACTTCCGCTTGCGATCCTCTTTTCATGAATCATCCGCCAATACCTTTGCTCCTTCTCATTCACTTCCTTTTTGTCACTCCGTGATGTTTCCTAAATTGCCTCTTTTTGTTCGGGTAAAATTTTGGCTTTGGTCGAGATTTTCTTTTTCTTTTTCAGAAAACTTGTAATCTCATATTTGAAAGACAGTTTCTATCCCTTTTTTGATTTTTCGAGTATTCAACAATATTTTTTACAATATCAAGCTGTAACTCAAAAATATCAAAATCAGGCATTTTGTACTTGTCAAAGTTGGCACAAAAGCCCCATAAAAATTTGTTGAAATCCTTTTTTTCCAAACCCAAACTCCCGACCAGAGCCAAAAATTCAATTCAAAATACTCAAAATTTTGATTATCTGAAAATTTTTTCTTATATTTTACTTTTTTTTAAAACCGAAGTAATAAACTTAATGTTATTTAATAAAACTTTTAAAAATATATACACATTCAATTTTTTCATCAAGTTCCTAATTATAAACAGACAATGTTTCAAGCCTCTCTGCCGATTTCCACAAGTACCTATCAACAGCTCCAGTTTGTCTGTCTCCCAAAACGTTCAATATCAACCACTGTTTATTGAATCTCTCGCTACTCCACTGATAATCAATCAATTCATTAACTATGATTCTTGTCGCTTTTCTGACAATTGTTGAACGTTTTTTCTTTTTTTTCTTAGATTTATTTTCAACTATTTTTTTATGTTCCAATAATAGCTTAACTGAGATTGAATTTTTTTTCATAACAATGTGATGATTTGAAATAAAAAGCGTTTCTTTGATTTTTGTGAGTTTCTTCAAGTTGGCCAATGTGGGAAGTAGGGTTTGACAAACAGGCGGAACAAACCAATGTAGAAATAGCAAGTCATTGTGGAGAGAGTGAGAGTGTCAGAGAATAAGAGACTTCAAACAAATAATGAGGTCTACTGTATCAACACTACGCTATTTCTCGCAGTTTCTCATGTGATTTTAACTAGTTGCAGCTGTTTTTTTGTAGATTCTCATTCATTTGGTTTATTAAAGACACGTTTATTGAAAGTGTGATTGCCGTCGGTTGTAAGAAAAAACAAGAAAGAACAGAGTCTGCTCTTTGAGAAAGAAATGAATTTTTCTTGAACAAATCGCAAGATTTTGTCGAGTTTCAGTTTCCTGGGAAAGTGCATCACCAATCCTTGTGACTCTGTTTATTGCAAGCAATGGTAGAGAGCATTTTTATTTCAAAACTTATATAACGAACAAATATTATTCATTAAAAAATACATATATAACCATAATATAAAAAAATAAGAAATAAAGAAATAAATAGAAATCAGATATAAGTATTATTCCAAACGAATGTCGTTTCCGATAATAAAAGCTCTGATGTTGGGAGTAACGAAAGTGGTCGTCATTTTAAGGTGTTCTTCTGCAATTAGTTGGCGCTTGGCACTATAGTCGACCTTTTCGCTATATGGAGTTTGGACTAAGTTCATTACAACCGCGTCAATGTTGGTTGTTTTGGGGTTCAAGTAGGCTTCTGGATTATTCACCTGGAAAAATAATATTCATTCTGTAGTTTTTAGTCAGAATCACTTACAAATGAGATCTTATGGTGGAGCATCAACATTGAATCCGGCGAGTACCAGGGAACTCTACCCAAAGCTATGTGGACAGCAACCATTCCAATGGTGACAATCTCTTCGGACGGTTGAAAAGCGCAATCCAGGGAGGCCCATGGCGACGAGAAAGATCCATTGAGGAAGCAGACCCTGGATGGCTGATGCGTTATCTCTTGGTAAGTTGCGGCCAATCCGAAGTCAACAAGCTTCAGTTGAGAGTACTGGAAATTAATGATAGGAATAAAAAATGGAAAATCTCAAACTAACCTGCGGCGTGTACTTGATCATGAAATTGCTCAGTTTCATGTCTTGGTGGTAGATACCACGATCATGAATCGCCTCAGCAATGTTGACCCTTTCATATAAGAGCTGAAGAATAGTGGGTGGACGGAAGGTCATTGAGAAGTTTTTCATCCGGAGATCGTCCAAATCGGCGTCCAGGTATTCCATAATTAAGAAGTTATGACTGGCGAGGCAATGTTTGGAGTAGAACATCTTGACAACTCCTACAATTTTCTGAAGAGAACTCAAAGCGAGCGTCTCGGCATCGAACGTTTTGTCGAGAGCTTCGCTTCTGCCTTTTGGCACTGCCTTCATGACTTGGTGTTCGCCGGTCATCTCGTTTTTCACCAAGTAGACATCTCCGTATTTTCCTTTCTTCAGATGTTTCACGAGAGACCAATTCATGATTCGCTGTGAGTTAGCGGTTTGGAGAGACATTCTGCTGAAAAAGTATGACGTTATTAGAATTACTCTGTTGAAGACAACAAAAAATGACGAAAACAGTTACTAGACGATTTCTATAGAAGAACTTACATATTAAATCTCTGACATATCTCATTAGAAAATTCATGGAACTAAGGTTTCGTGTAATCACTTAACATTAAAAATTCAGTCGCTGTACTAAGGAAATGAAAAAGGAAAACACAGCTGGCAGAAAGAAAGATTGAGCGATCAAAAATGGTATAATTCTCAGACGTGTAGAAAAAACGACACAGCGTGCACGACAGAAACTGTCCTGCACACAAAACGAGCGGGCCATCCGGGGCGCATACGCAACACTGAGGGGTGAACACACACAAACATTTTGCAGACAGTCTGTATGACGTAAAGAGGAGGGAAAGGATGAGGGAACCATAATGGCAGAAAGCAGTCCCTCTTTGGGCGGCACAAAAAACTTTGATGTGATAAACGAACATCACACTTTCAGAGTGTTTACAATTTTTCTATTTCTCCTTTTCTTTCAGTTCAAAACGATTCCCAGATCGCTGTTTTAACAAACAGACATTTTCCCATATGCCAAGCAAACAATATCTTATGTGAATCCATTCCTAATTTTTTTCATTTCAAGATTGTCAAGTTCAAGCTAGACAATACTTTGCTGCAGGAAAAGTGATGATGAACTAAACAAAACTGTTTTAACAGAGCCCAATGTTAAGTGGAATATGATGGAGAACAGTTCTTATATCTCACCATGTGAAAATGGAAAGTTTGTTTGAGAAAATTCAAAATCTATAGATAGATGAAATATAATAATATGCGATTCGGGGTAGAATATGTCAAATAGACCTCTGTCGTTCCTTTTCATTTCAATAAAGAAAGGCGGCAACGAGCAGCTATTGAAGGGAAACGTTAATCGAATCAACGCGACTGCAGGGAAAAAAAGAGACGGAGTTTTAATTGAAGCAAATTATCTGATTATTTTAATCGTGAAATACTGAAAGCTGGGTAGAATTTGAAAAACTGTTCCAAAATTGAAAATTCAGAGTAACCATTGTAAACGCGACAAAAGTTCCAAAAATATACAATAATTAAATTTCTGATGATTTGTTCTACACTAAAGTTCAAAGTTATTCATTTTTGGAACTTCGTTATTTTGAGTTTGAAACTCTGAAACTAAATGTTTGAAACTAACCCAATTTTTTAATTTATTTGAAGCTTTTGAAACATTCTCCGGAGGTTTTTTATGTTACATGAACAGATCAAACCACGCTAGATTATGGTAAATATTAGTTAGTTCATAAGTCAGTATATTGGAAAGCAACTTGATAGAAAATAACAAAATAAATCTAATAGCATGAATTTTTGTGGACGCCTTTCACCGTTTTATCATGAGAGAATAGTAGTCAATTTTTTTATTATGTGCATTTTTTGGGTGTTTTGTTGAAAATCGGTAGTGAACTATTACTTCTTATGTGTCCGATAAACCTGAAAGTTCAAGACCTGAAATTTCAAAATCAAAAACTTCAGTCCAATTAGAATAAGAGAGAAACCCATCTCTCTCTCTCTCTCTCTCTCTCTCTCTCTCTTTCTTTCTCTCTCTCTCTCTCTCTTTCTCTCTCTCTTTCTTTCTTTCTCTCTCTCTCTTTCTCCCTCTTGTAAAACAGATATAAAAACCATTTTCCGGAGCTTGCTAAGTTGAAAACATCTAGCCGGTAACCCCTTCTTGTCCCCTCTCTCTTACTCCTGTACAATGTTCTCTCTCTTTCTCTGCCTTTCTGAGCTTCCATTCTTCTAATTTTCTCTCAAAGCGTCTAGCAAACAGTTTTAAATGTCATTTCCCTTCTTTTTTTCCCTTACCCATTCTTTCATGTCATGTTATTTCATCTCACAATTTTCGTTTTTGTCTCCACTTTTGCTTTATTAATTTCGAAATTCTCTTAGGAAAGATGAGCAAAGAGACGGATGGAACATTGGAATACTTCACCGAGGAAAGTAAGCAGACTATCAAAGTCAATCCAGAGGAATCTGATGACGATCTGGTCGAAGAGTTGGCAAAATTGAACATGCGACTCCAGAAGACTATTGCTGGGAAGGTCGTTGTCCAACTCGGCAAAATCAATGCTCACAACATCAAGGTGAACTTCTTGATTTACTTCAACGTAAATAAACTTATGATATTCCAGCAGTTCAAAAAACTGAACGATTCAGTTTTTTCCATCGTCTACGGAAGCTCTGTTTACGAAAGTGTTCTGCGCTCTCCCGATCTAGCAAGATTCGCGTATTTCAATGATGTTCCTGTTGGCGCAATCACCTGCTCCCAAGAAGGAGAAATGATTTACATTCAAACTATTGGAGTTCTTCCGGCATACCGCAAGTAAGCTTTTATCAAAAATATTAATTGTAATCCTGATTTTGAAGAAAAATAATTCAAGTTTTGCAATAAAAAAATTCTACAAGACAGTTTTCCCAGTTCAAAATTTTTAGACACGGTATCGGAGCTCTTCTCCTTCAGTTTGCCATCAATTACGCAGAAAAGAAAGAAAACGTCCTAGCTCTATTTCTACATGTTCAGGTGAGTGAAATAAAATAATTTCAAATAAGTATCACCGTAGTGTTTTTTCCAGGTTTCCAATCATGAAGCTATCCGCTTCTACGAGAAAAATGGATTCACTCACGTCGGCACAGTCAAAGATTTCTACGAAGAGTGCACTCCACGGGATGCACACAACTTCGTGAGACCGACAGGAAATCGGAGAATCATCAAGAAGATGTGATTTTTTCGAGTCTTTCATGTCATCGTTTTTCATTAACACCTGTTGCTTTTATTTTATTTGTTTCTTGTAATCTTCCATTTTCTCTCTGTTAATCGAATTTCAATTCTCCTTTTCTTCATTTTCAGGGCTCTTCTTCCTCACTTAAATTTGAAGTTCTAACTGTTATGAATCTCAGCCGATAGTGAATTAGGAGTTCATATTTTATGCTGTCTCTATCTCATCATCTTTCTCCACATTTCACTTGTATACGGAACAATTATCCATTATGACAGATGTTGATCACAAATTGTTTACAATGCTACTTGCTTTGATTTGTTCCGACACCTTCGCCCGGGTAGTTCTTGGTGCAAGTGAATTTGTTTATCTCTTTCCTTTTTTACGATGAACAGAGGTCATTACCGGCTTTATAAACAATCGAATAGGTCAAAGTAAAGTAGTGAACTGCTCTTCTCTTTTGGTTTTTAATTAATTAGAAACATATGGGGATCCTTGATGTGGAATACTGTTTAAGACATAGGTTTTTGACTGCAAAAATAAGAAAGAAACAAAGATAGATTCCCTACTTTATTTCTCACTTGAAAAATTAAAACCCGTACAGGAAGTTCGAACTCAGAAAAATTCAAGATCAGTGAATATACTCAAAACAAGGAACAATTATGGAATAGGAGAACAGCAAATAGAGATATCGAAGTTAGCTCATGAAATTTCAGACGACATTTTCAATCGGCTGGCAACAAATCGGGCGTGTTTCATTTGGACGGAGAGAATTGCGCTCAACAGCATACTGTGTTTGCATCTGTAGAATGCACGATTTGGAAGGATTCGAGCTTATGTTGTTTGGTTTTATCGTTGTTCAAAGTAAAATTCTAATATGTTTTTGACGACTGTGAATGTGTGTGTTTTCCAAAAGTTTTTTGCTTGTTTGATGTTTTCAAATACTCCCTTTCCTTTCGTTTTTCTTGATTCATTCATCACCATTGTTTGAAACAAGAGTTATATTCATTGCATAGCAGAAAAACAAATTCAAAATTTAGTTAATGACGTTTATTTAGACATTGATGCCGTGCGCTGTTTCACTTTCTGACCTCTTTTTGCTCATCACCCTCCGGCAGGTTACTGTTGTTCTCGCCTCACACATTTGCTTGCATCTCTGTTTCATGAACAGAAAATGGATGATCCTTATTTCAATTGATTGCATATATTGACTTTCCGAGAAAATTCCGACGAAAAAACGTTTTGAGTGAAGTTTCAGTTTCAATGAATATGAAATTCATAAATGAAAATGGAGAAAAATAAAAACCAGTTAGGGAAAACCCGGAGACGTTGACTTTATCGAACCTGAATTTCAGGCTTACACTTCACAAGACAGAATAGAAACTTTACAAAAAAGAAATCAAATGAAGCCCTTTTCAAAAATCACCAGAATACTGTTACTTTTCTTTCACCAAACCCCCCCTCTCTTCCCCATTCTCTTCTCCAACTGTTTTGTAGACATGGGTAATCTGTTCAACACTCATGATGATGTCATTTATTCCTATCTCTCTTCCTCAACACTTTGCACAGACTGTAGAACGTGCGCATCGGATCGTATTACATTCGATTTTTCTCCTGCGATGAGCAATGGCTACAGGTGGCGTAACACCATACACCTCGAAGATCCCTTATGTATCAATGCTATGACGACAGAAGTTACTGTAGCAGTGGGGTGGCATTATTAGAATTGAAAATGTGACTTTGGTATAATGAAAGTGTCTCATTCTTGTTTAAACTGAAATGATCTGATAAACACTTCTGATGAGGTCGTTTCGTCAGTCATAGATTGTTGAATGAATTTCGGTAATTTCAAGGATAATTCAATGCAAACTATCCTCATCTTTGCCTCCGTTTTTGATTTTCCGCTCGCTGAACAAAAAAATTGTTTTACTTCAACCCACACATTTCAGATTCCAACAAGTCAGAACAAAAATTGAGAACTTGGCTCTTTTTTCACAAATTCGAGTGATTCTCTCCTTATAGAATTGAATTCTATGAGAATAGAAATATGAACAAAACAGTCGAAAAACCAGAAACCAAACATTTACCTTTTGCTATACTCCATACTCGAAACTCGGAAATTATCAAAATCAAATACTGATGATTTTGTTCTAACAAGTCCCTGTTATCCATTCTTTCTCTAATGTCAACACAAGTAATCTGCTCATCACTTTTTAACGGACTGGTGAACGCGACAACGGATCATATTACATTTATCTCTCCTCAGCTATGCACAGGTGGCAAAAACCATGTACACTGTGGATAGGTTACGTGTCAATGTCATAACAGAAGGAAAAAAAGTTCGGTATCTTTTTCTCATTTATCTGATCTCCTTATTTGATATTGAAAAAAATCAGATGAAAACGGATAGCACAACTTTTTTCGAAACATTGACAGATACTAACTGTGTTAAATATTCACATTGGAAACTATCATTTCAATATTGACAACAAAAATAATTCCCAAGTTTCCGTTCTACAATCGCGTTAATTCGATTAACGCTTGCCTTCGATAGCAGCTCGTCGCCTCCTTTTTTTATTTTCAATGCATTTGAGCGTTCCTCTTTTCTCTATTTTCCTACTAGTAGGAATCTCAACATTCGATGAACAGTTCCTCGTTTCCGATTCATCTTCATTACATTCTGGAGAAGTTTGCAATGAAAATAGTTGCGCTGCTTATCGATTTGTGACAAGAATCACTCGTGCTATATATTCTCAAAGCGAATATTACATAAATAAAGGAATCAGTGAAGGATTTGAGTTCAAACCTTGCAAAGGACCAGTATACTCTAGAAGTAAGATCCTTCGACGTGAAAAGAAAAACATCGAAACATTTCAGATGACGTTGTATCTCACATCTTCAGTCTTCCTAAACAATCCAGAGTTTTGATATTAATTGGATCCACTCCTCGTTTGGAAGGGCATGACATGCTAGTATTTACTGCCGATGTGATTGGACTCACACGAAACTCCTTTTTCGCTAGATTCCTGTACAATAAAACAACATATCAAGCGATTAACGGAACTATGTTAAGATGTTAAATGTGAATAAACGTTCTCTGATTAATTTTGTTGATACTTGGAAATCAAACATTTCTAGTTTTCGTAAAACACATTTTATTGACAGAGTCACAAAACTGAGTTACCCGCGCATAGGAGGAGGTGACCCCTTGTTCTTTCATTTTGTACAAATGGCAAAACAGAACGCATTAGTATAAAAGTTACTTTTATTGAGGATAAATGTGGTTTAAGGAATGAAACTTAACATTTCAAGTCAAATACAACAAAAATATGAAAACAAATTAGTGAATTACTGAAGATCGTCATGAGGAAATATTTTTCAAAAATTTTCAGTGAGTTAGATCAAGTTTTTGACCGAAATGAGGAAATGTAATTATTCAAGACTGAGGAGTATTTCAGTATGAGATGACCACAAAATGATAGAAAAACTTGAAAAGGAGGAGAGAAGGAATATGAATCTCCCACAATATTTTTCATGACAACCGGCTGGTAAGGGGAAAACAAAAGGTGGTGGACACTGGGGATGAATGATAGAGAAATCGGAAAAAAAAGAATGAGATTTGAAGAAATGCAATTCAAAATCAAGAATGCTGAGAGGAAAGAGAAACCGGAAAATATTAGAAGAAGAATGTTGCGGGCAATCGATCGTCTGAAATAAAACATTGATTATATGGGGTAGTGAGTGGCGAGAAAACTAGTAAGAATTTGAGCGGGTTTGCAATATTTTAAAGTCGACAGAAACTAGAAACGAAGGTAGATTTGAAAGATAACTCACCAAAGACAAGTTCGTTCGCATCTGCTTTTTGATTATCATAACAAGAGGTCAAAACTCCGATTAGACCAACAGATGAATACTTGGCACGACGTAGCGAACCGAATTCCCAGTTTTTTTCACTACACAGATTGATGAATTCATCTCGGCATCCGAACTGAGGACAATTTCGAAGTGGAATATCCGGAGGAGTAGCAGTTACTGGAGAGTTTGGTGGGATGACAAAATCAATGATGAAATTATCTTCATTATGGAGTTCCATAAATTTCTCCAGATTCGCTTGGAAGTCCGGGCATTCTTCATCATTCTCTGCCCAGTTGAACATGATCGGCCACAAACTATCCTTGAAAACCGGCAAATCAATGGGCTTTTGAATGTTCTTGGTGTTTTTCTCCTGGTCGAAAGTCCGAAACTCCTTTATGATACCTTCCTTGCATCCTCGATGGAAAAATGTAATGTACCATTTTTCCAACTGCTTTTGATTTAATAAGTGTTGCTTTTCTGGATGAACATGAAAAATGTAATCATCTCCTTTGATCGGTGGTTTCGCCCAAATGTATCCATGATTGAATCCTTGCTTTGCCATGAATTCCCAATAGGAGAGCAGAATGGTTTGGTACAGATGTCCTTTCTTGCCGAGAGGCGTGACATGATGAACAGAATCCACATAATCAAGGACCAACCATCCGGTGCCATCTTTTAGGATGTATTCCGATGCATAAAAAACGAAGAACAAAACATCCAAATCACCGTTTCTTTGAAATGCGAGGAATGTTCTGCTGGTGAACGACAGAGACTCCCCATATTTCTGTTTGAACGGACCGATGTCGTTTGCCGGTGAGACCTCTTCGATGGGCACTGAACTTTCGGCATTATGAACATTCAAAACCGTTATTTTGAATTGAACGGCTTCTTCTGCACCAATGAACTTCTTCAGTTCGTCGTTGATCTTTTCAGTCATGATCCTGTCCAAATCATTCGTCGGAATATTTTCGACAGTCTTCGTGACATTCGGCTGTCTACAGTTGTGGCATTCAAAATCGGAATCATCATCTTCATAATAGAAGGAACACATCTTGTGTATCTTTTCTTGGCATTTCCTGCATTCCAAAACGGCCTCGGACTCCTTATGGGAATTCTTCCTCTTCACAAAATTTTTCTTCAGCAAATTGACCGGAAAGTTTCTCTTGAAACATCTCTCACAGAACTGTTTTTCTCCTGTTCCGGGTCTCGCGATGAAGTACGGAGCTTGTTGAGTTATTTTACATTCGAAAGCCCCGTCGCAAGGCAAGTTAACTGGCGTGAACGCCATTTCCTTTTCTTGGCAGCACAGTAGCATCTTCTTCTGTTGTTTCTGGAAAAAAGAAAGTTTATTTTTGCGCTTAAGCGATCAAAAAATGTATTTTAATCCTAATATTGAATTAGTATTGTAAAAATCTAACAATTAATCTTACAAGAGGGCTTGTAAAATTCACGCCCGGCCCAGAGGACGAAAAAAAATCCATTTCAAGACAATTTTCCGACTTTTTTCTGGCTAAAAAATGTTCAAAATGGGTTTTCTTCAAACAATATTTCAAAAAATTTAGTTGAAAATTTCAAAAATTTTCATTCTGAACTTCATTTTGAACAGCGGGCCCACCGAACCGGGCCTCGAAAATGAGGGGAAAAGCCGGCCCGGTCCGGGACAAGTCTGCTCACAAGTAATAAAAAATTGAGAAAATCTGCGATCTCGAACCGTATTTATTCTATTAGACCGGCAGCCTCCAATAAACCGGTACACAAACTGATAAATTGGACAATAAACCGGCAGCCTCTAATTGACCGGCACTCGAAAAATGAGTGGGCATAGTCGCTCACAAAAATTCAGGAAAACAGGATATATTCCATATAACGATCACAGAAAACTTATTGAACTTGTAAAATAACGGATTTTGTTGCCTATTTTAAATCAAAACAGGCTTCTCCGGATGTTTTGGCTCTTGTTTCATCAGTTTTTGAAGAGAAATATTTGAGAAAAATAGTTTCAAACATAAACCGGCAACCTCTAAATTACCGGCAACCTCTATTTAACCGGCATTCAAACGAGGGTCTCAAATAATAGACCGGCTAGCCGGCCAATTAGAATAAATGCGGTAGTTTTCTAATTCTAGATAAAAATTTTATCGATGTACCTCATTTTTAGTTAGAAAGATAACTTCAAAGAAAACTAACCGCTTTTCTATTGCGAATCGGTCCTGGTCCAGAAGAAGCCTGCGAAGAGGTTGTTGCCATCTGAAAACAGAATTATAACACATGAACCATAAGGAGCAAAAATTCATTAAGAATTGTATTTTTTAGGCAGAATATCTTACCTCATTTTTGTCAGTCCCTTGGCTTTTGTCTTGAAGAACGTTGGAATTGTCGTTTGCCATCTGAAAATTCAAACCTATAGTAACGAGACTCAATTGAACTGAGGATTTATCAGGAAAAAAAGACTATGAAAAAATAATTCATTTTTTGAGTGAATGAGTCGTGAAAAGTATGTATTTTCCGTAATAATTCATATATAAAATTGAAAAGGAATTTAGAAAATCCCAGTGGTGTGACAAATAGTAACGAGTATGCCGCATAACCACCGTAGCAAGTTAACAATTCAAAAAAGGACAGAAAGTTAAGTTAACATTCAAAAGTTTCCAAATATGATGTCATAAGTAATGAGAGAAAGTGAGAGAAAAAGTGTTCGATACGCCCTCTTGGTGGACGGCGAGTGACCGCCCCCTAAGAATGTCTGTGTGTTCCTCACTTTGCACGTTGTTACCCTTTCAATCTCGCAGATTGTCTTGGAGCACAAGTGTGAATAGCTGCTTGGTCAGTTCAGTTTCTTTTTTCAGTGACTGTTTTGAATTTCAATTTTAGGGATTTGTGAAACGAAAGTGGTATGAAGTAATAACTCTGTTTTTGTCGAAACGCGTTCATTTCTCAAATTTTTCTTTTCTCATCGTCATAAATTCTTTTCTGGAGAGCTCTGAATGATTCTCTCGCACATAAACATTGGGGAGAGGTGATTTGAATGATTACGATCGAATGATTCATGTTTCCCCGTTTTTATATTCACCCTCTCTTTCTTTCCTCTCGATTCTCCTATCATATGCCAGTCGCTTTCTATTTCGAAACAAAGAATTTGTTTTTTTTTGTTCTGAAAACGTTCCGGCAGCAGAACCTTTTTGAATTTCAAAACCAATTTTTTGTCCGCGGGAAAGTTCTCCCGACTACCGTATACCGGCATTTCTCTTCTCGATGTTTTCATAACATTTCTGTTTCTTTGTGTCCCTTTTTCCTGCAAAAAATCCTACCTTTTTTTTCCTTTATTTGAACTTTTTTTCGCGGGCAAATGTGGAGATTCAAGGGCACGAGAGAGATTAGAGAAAAGAAGTTAAGCCAACTCAGTTTTTACCTGGCTGCAAGTATTGTACTGAAACGTTCATTTTGTTCGAATTTATCGATAATATAAGACTGAGAGACTGCGGAGAAACTTGAAAGATTCTGTATCTCGTCTTTTTCACTTCTTGTTTTCTTCACAAGTTTCTAGAAATGTTCCATTTGTTTTCAGCATGTTTGATATCAATCATCCAACCACCCGTCAAGCACCGGTGCTTCAAATTGTTCAGAAACAGCTTGTGTTCCTCATTCATGCTAATAGCTGCATGAAAAAAGATGAGGTGCGTTCGAAATGTGTAAACAGAATCCCCTCATCCAAGTAAAAACTCAAACGTGAAATATTCTGAAAACCCAAAACTAATCAGTGTCATTGAATTCATAAGATTTGCAGACGAATGAACTGAACGTGATGTGTGGCTTCCCTCGTGTTCATGAAGAATGCCGTTTGGATCACTGTGGAACGTTCAAGAATCTGTTGGAACACTTGAGAAACTGCACTGGACCATCATGCACAAGTTAGTTTTTTGAATGAGGTTTCAAACTTCTTTGGGATTAATTACACACTGACATTGTGTTTGTAGTTGCCATAGTCGACAAGACGTAGACCGAATTGAAAGGTTTTATATAAGTGAAGTATCTTATCTGAAATGATAAATAGCGAGACGCTGAGTGAAAACATATTCTAAAATCATCAATTTAAAAATTTGTTAGTTGGCTTTTCTTGATAGCCTTAGAGACAACTTAAAGAAATCATTTCAGATAGACTATCCAAAAACAGAACTCTGTAACAGTTTCAACACATATTTCAAAAAAACCTCTTCAATTTGTCAATGGTCTCTAACAATTTTGAATTCCAGGACAATACTGTGCTTCGTCCGTCCAACTCATCAAGCACTGGAAAGAATGCAGAGATCAAGCATGTGTCATCTGTGCTCCAATTCGGCGTGCGCAGACTTAAAACTTTCAATTCACATGGGCCTTGTTGCTGATTTCCTTTTTTCTCCCTTTTTCTGTCATTTTGACTGTTTCTTCTCATTTTTTCTTACTGTTATTCCAAAATTGTCATTTATTTCTCCTAATAAACACCACGCCCATGTGAGTCCGTACAGGTTGTTGAAATGCCCCCAGTTCCATAAATTGAACTCCAGAAAATTAATGCGTAGAAATTGCATCTGTGCTTCTTTGAAATTGACGGTTTCTTCCTATGACGACAGTCAACAAACTTTTGGATCAAGACAACCAGAAATTAAATATCAATGACGATCAACACAAATTGGACCCAGAAATAAATGTTTCACTGTTGGAGCTGTTTGACATCAGTGTTAATGACATCTGGTGAATGAACTGGTGAATGATCAAAACGTTCTTAGAGTCTTTTTTCTTTTTTATAAACTTGGCGTTACATTTTATTTCTTCATAAATTGAGCATTGAAATTTGAATATGCCGGAAAAACCAGAAATTAATGCAAACACGCTCTATTCAACACGGAGCATTGTCTCACCCTCTTCTATTCACATTCTCTCTCTCCCCATCCCTTTTTTTTCCTGCTTTCAACACACAATTCATATTTTATCTAATAAAAAGATAATTTTTCAATGGAAAAAAGTGGATTTTTGATTCGTTTTGTTTTATGTACATGCTATTTATATTATTTTCAAGAAATTCTCAACAATTTTCATTTAAAATCGACATAGGCTCATAAATTGGCAATCATTTCAATTTAATGTAATTTCTAATAATTTTTTTGCAGAACAATTAGTTTCGTCGAGATGATTCATATTCACACATGCTTCTCACTGAATCAAATAGAACTTGCAAACTTCCAATGCGTAACGAAGAACAGTCGTTGACAACCCTATCGATTTGTTGTGAACGAAAGAAGAGGAGAGATGGTTTTCTGTCACAGTTAATCTAATCGGACAAGGTTTATTGTGCACTCGACGATGCCTCTCTAGTGAATAACAGACATAGTGTGTCTTTTTGACAACTTGAATATTTCCACGTGAGTCGAGGACTGGTTGTTCGGAAAGTAAGTTTTTGAAAATAATAGAAGAACTATCAAAATTTTCCAGATTTATTTGTTCAATGAAAAAGCGAAACGTGTCTGTCTTGCTCACGACAATTAATCTGAACTGGAGAAAACCAAATGAAGAACAAAGTCTTGATAGTGGCTCATTGGTGAAGAAATGTTGATATCGCTGAAACAGCATGAAAACATCAAGATTCAACCAAAAAGTCGACACCTAGAAGTTCCCGGCTTGACTCGGCGTTGCCGAGCCCATGAATCTCGAGCTCAGCAAGAGACAAAACACGAATCTGAAGGACAATACGACGGAGTCGTCCACAAAAACTCCTTTCGCTCCTTTCCATGAAGACGCCAATTGTTGAGAAAGAGAAGCCACCCGATCCGAATCGGCAAAATATGCGATGCAATGCATGCCACGTGTACGACCACACGAAAACTAATCGAAATTGTCCGCTCTACCTAAAAGAGCCACCGCCGTTGGAGGATGGGTCGGCGACAAGCAGATCGCTTTCACTTCCCACTAATTGACAACGACTGCGGACTCGAGGCATATTCAGGTAGCCTTTCTGAGGCTTAGAATCATTTCAATTCTTGTATTTTACAGCTAGTCGGAACGAAAGGAAAATTCAGTAAAATATTTGATTTGCGAGAAGAAACTCCAATTCGAGTAGACGAAAAAGGGAAGATGCGGTTGTTCGTGAGCGACAATATCATATTCTTGAACTAGGCACCAATTTTGTTTTGGGTCGCGACGATGACGATTGTTAATCACTGACGTTGCGGTCTTCTAATCAACCTGGAGCGGTGAGAAATTCGTTTAGTCAATTAAAAAAGAACGAGAAGAAGGTGGCACATAGATGACGAAGACGCCGATGATGTAGAAGGAGAATCTGCAAAATATGCAATACTACGTATACGGACACATGAACCAATTGACACTGTTTTCGGACTCAAGACATATTCAGGTATCCTACCTGAGACTTAGAATCATTTTAATTTTTGTATTTTACAGGTCGACGGAACAAAAGTGAAATTCAGTGGGAAGATCTCGGTAATTCGAATAATTCGGTACGCGAGAAGGAGCTCGAAATTAAGCAGACAAAGAAGGTGGATGCTGCTGTTCGTGAGCGACAGGAACTACTCTTGATTTTGGCGTCAGTCTCGCTTTGCCTCGCGACCATAACGATCGTTACTTGTTGACTTCGCGTTCTTCTGATCAACCTGGAGCGGTAAGAGATTTTCTTTGAGAATTCCACGCCTACTAGTTTGGGCCGCAACTCGTCGGTTGACAGCTCGAAGCAATTTGCTTCGATGATGCCATAAAAGGATTACCTCTACGACCCTGTCAAACAATACCTTCCTGCTGTTGCCGATCTGAAAACTTTCATAGGCATATTGCTAACTTGAATCGTCAACGAGCTCAAAACGATACCTGGATCGAACGCCTTCTTGACGCCCGTTAATTAAATAAAAGTCAAAGACTACGGTTTGTCTTTGTCGAGATGATTCATATTCACATATGGTTCTCACTGAATTGAATAGAACTTCCGAAACTTCCAACGCGACACGAAGAACAGTCGCTGACAATCCGATCGATTTGTTCTGAACGAAAGAAGACGACACATGGTTTTCGGTCTTCTTCTTGACAATTTAAATACTTTGCCTTGAATCGAGGACTGGTTCGGAATGTAAGTTTTTTAAAATAATAGAAAAACTATTGAAATTTTCCAGATTTATTGATTCGATGAGGAAGCAAATCGTGTCTATCTTGCTCACGACTTAAGAACAAAGTCTTGATAATGGCTCAATGGTGAAGAAATGTTGATATTGCTGAAACAACATGAAACAAATAAGATCTGGATTGTTTCTGCATTTTCGCCATTAAAAAAAACAAAATCACATCATTGGCATCACTTCGTGAATGATAAAAATTCCAGTTCACTCAGGACAGAATGCTCTTTACAACTACTGGCTAATGTTCAAAAAAGACTTCCGAAGATGGAAAACGTGAACAGAATGTGTTGCAATAGCTAACAGAAACATGAGAAGCAATCAGTCACAGTCGAGATTAACGAATGCTCGATGGTTGCAAAATACGTGAATGATTTAAGTAATAAAAGTGATTTGCGGTTAGTTGACAAGTTGAAAACTAACGATACTCTCCGTTAAACTGTTTTAGGAGAGAGCAACAATTGGGAGTAGAACGGGACACAGTTCTTGGCAGAAAATGCAAGCGATTAAGTTGTTCTTGTGAGATCACCGGAACAAATTGGTCGAAATAATCTTTTGAATGCGTGAAGGAAAGATTTTAAATGACTAAAAGAAAGGATAGAAGCAATCAATTATGGTTTGAAGTAGAATATTTTAATAGACGATTTCAAGACACTTGGATGTGGAGATCGTAAGTTCTCATTATAGCACATAGATGAAAACCGATGGTGAAGAAGGAGAATCTGTAAAATATGCGACGCAGTGCATGCCACATGAAAACGAATCCGAATCCTCAACTCTACGTGAAGGAGCTGCTGCCGTTGAAAGAGAAGGATGGGTCGGCGACAAGCAGATCGATTTTACTTCCCACACCGGCTGCAGGCTCGAGGCATATTCAGGTAGCCTTTCTGAGGCTTAGAATCATTTTTATTATTTGCATTTTACAGGTCGACGGAACAAAAGGAAAATTGAGTAAAAAGATTTGATACGCAAGAAGAAACTCCAAATTAAGCAGACAAGAAAAGAAGATGCGGATGTTCGTGAGCGACAGGAGCACAATCTCGAACTTAGCATCAGTTTTGTTTCGGGTCGCAACGATGACGATTGCTAATCGCTGACGTCGCGGTTTTTAATCAACCTGGAACGGTGAGAAATTTGTTGAGGATTCCAAGTTCATTAGCTTGTTTTAAGATCTGTGGTGGCCGCAACTCGTCGGTTGACAATTTGAAACAACGCGCTTCGATGATGCTAGAAGAGGATTACCTCTACGACCCTGTCAAACGATCCGTACTTGCTCTTGTCAATCCAAAAGTGTTCATAGGCATATTGCTAGCTGAAATCGTCAACGAAATCAAAATGATACCCGGATCAAACTTCTTCTTGACGCCAGTGAACTAGATAAAAGTCAAAGACTACGGTCACTGCCAAGCAGGTGAGTAGGAGAAACGAGCCTCGTCATCATTGTCGTCTTCCAGATACTCTAACTAGCCGGAAAACGAATGATCGAGCACAAAAATCAATTCATCCAACCCCAGAAACAAATCAAACCGCATTCCGACAAGAAAGACTGCATCGGATTCAGCTTTATCTTTGGAAAGGCCATTCAATTGCCAAAGCCATCGTTCAAACTGCGACCAATCTGGTGCATACAAATCAACAACTATTGACGGAACTTGAGAGAAATATTCACGCTTTCTGGTTTCTGGAGAAGCTGGAGATGATCGACAAGAAAAGCCACCGGTGGATGAGCATCCAACAGACAAAGAAGACATGGATATGATGAAAGCTGGAGGTATGAGCTTGAAGAATTTCTGGAATATCGTCTCTATTTCAGATTATGATACGAATTCGATGTGAACAGACAACAATCTTGCAGTTGGACAGGTCCTCAACAATGTGCCAATGTCGGATTGAAAGGTGGACGTAGCCGATGAAGTCCGGTGGCTGACTAATGAGGATTATCAGAGATTGGACTCTCGCCTAAATTCTAATCATTCATATTGTTTTCAATTCTCTTGCCTATTATTATTATATAACTAGACCCCGCCTATCGATCGTTGTGGTGCAGAGGATGAAAAGGAGAGGCAGTTGTGCTGGACATGGTCTAGTGAGAGGTTAATAGGATTTCTCTTTCTTATATTGATTTGTTCATTTTTTTTCTCTACTCATTCTTTATCTAACAACAGATTCTTCCCCTTACCCTAGAAAAGACTCTCAAACATTAATGCTTTCGTTTTCTCTTTGTTATCCCTTCCTTCCACGAACTTATTTCATCTCGTTTTGATAAATGAATAATTCGAAGAGATGAGGTTTTTCAAATATAATCGCTTAGAGTTTTGCAATCTCTTTTTTTCGATGTTGTGTTTTCTTGACTGAATAACGTATTTTTGGCTTTGGTCGGGAAAATTGGATTTTGAAGAGGAATTTGTATTTAAAATTTGACGTCTTGGCTGCGCACAGCGTTCGGTTTTGCACAGACTGTATGAGATGGGCCTACTCTTTGGTCATAGTGGTGCAGAGGATGAAAAGTAAGAGGCAGTTGTGGGGGATATGGTCTAGTGAGAGGTGACAGGGATTCCTCTCATATTGATTCATTCAATGTATTCTTACTAGTTGTTTTCATTTCACGTTTTCAGCACTTTCCATACTAAACAGTAGACAAGTACATACGTATGAGTTAGGTATATGTTGCATGATGCCCTATGTCAGTTGACTCTTGGACAGATTGTTTGTACAGTTTAGTAGCTTTATGGCACTTAATCGGGGCCTATATTGACTCTCCCCTCTGATCCTTTTGAATTTCCTCAAAAAGAATAAACCTATTTATTAAATTTTTCGGGTGCACAACAAGAAAATTACCGGGAGACCCCTTTGAATAATTAAAATTCAAAATTTTCTTTAAAATCCGAAATTCTCAACCAGAACCGTATTCTCTTATTTGTATCATTCAATATTTTTAATCTGACTAAATTACAGAAAGAGATGTCAACAGTCATCGGCTTTGTTTGTGAGGTCTCCGAACAAAAAGTTCGGGTTTTCACAAAAAGCTATAAGCTCATCGAGATGCCATATCTTCCTGAAATGGCACCCAGTTATGGTGATTGCTTGAAAATAACGTCCAAAGTGAGATAACTGGTCCTTCTGCGTTTCGATTAGTTTAATTTTCAGGAAAGTTATGAAATTGGCACCATGAACGTCCCTTACTTCAAGATCTCATCAGAAAACGATGACGTTTTCGTTCAACTACTCGTCATTGGACCCGATCGTTTGTCTCTTCCCAAAAAAGTTGCCGATAAATACGAACAAGTCGTCTGGTCGCCACACCTCGAACTAATCAGAGATCCAAATCACGTCTACAGTATAAATTTCAAAGGCGGAGATGTCAGAGAGGTCGTTGTCAAGTACGCACCGTCAAGTGATGGCTCGTTTTTCGAAGTTTTCCGGGCAGTTCAATGGCTCGACGGAGAGCAGGAGAATTCTGAGGAGACGAAGAAGTCGTATTTGAGAATGGCGGTAACGAAATAGAGAAATTATCCGTATTCAATGATATTTTGCAGCCATGGTTGATGGAAACACTAACAGATCGAGCTCCAATTTACAATCTATGTCCGGAGGATATGGCTGTAAGTTTTGGTACTAGAATTCATTCAAAGAAGACTGATCCAATGTAGTTTCGAATTCTGATCTAAATGTTTTTCTGTTGACAACCTTCTTGAAAAAATCTGAATTGCTGGAAGACCGACTTGAAATGACTGAATAATTCTAGAAGTCCTCATTTGAATAAAACAAATCAATTTCAGAGCACGAATCTTAAGAAACATCTTCACAAGGATGATTGTGCGACCGGAATATGCATCCACCACGAATTCCCGAATCCGGGTTTCAGGGAAGACATTAAAGGATCGAGTCCTACGGTTGCGGTTCTGTGGTCGCCAATGACGGGATTGAGTCGTTGGAATATCAACAATCGGGAAACACACACGGAGTTTGCGTTCTCTGGCGATCCGCTCTTGCAAGTGAGTTAAATCAATATGAAAACTAATATAAATTCAAATTTTTTCAGCTCGGCGAATGGTTCACTTACAGTTTCAACGATCAGCGCACATCTGGATCCAAACGTGCTAAACTAGCATTAAAAAGAGAAGAGTTCGGAGAGGACGTTTGTGCACCACGGAATGAGAGGCCGACGTTTTTCGCCGCGACCGCTTCCGACGTGACCCGTTTGGATCCTGTGAAGCCGACGAGACGGATCGTATGTGAAACTTTAACCAAGGATGGAGAGAAAATATTGGAACATAATATTGAGGTGAGAAAGGGAAACGGGTTTTATTCTTGCGCGATTCTTTAAAAACTGAAACTGCATCAATAAATTCTCATCGATATTTGCAGATCGAATGTAGCTTCCAGTTCAAGCACTCGTCCTTGGAAAACGAAAGCAATCGGAGTGTTAAGAACTGGGATGCCAGAGAACGCTGTCTCCGACGCGACGCCCACTTTGACGACTTCTATTTAGGAAAAATAAGAATTTATCCTGAAGAGGCGCGGTTGATAATCGAAGTACTCTAGAAACTATAAACAGCAAAAAATAGCAATTTCATTTCAGAAAATCGAAAACTTCCGAGAAGTTCTTAAGGAATCTAGCTCAGAGGAATATAAGCTTCGTCAAGAAGATATGATCATCATACGCGGAGCTGTGCTTCGCTCCGACAAGTTCTCCACCATCGCGCAAAGCTACCCGACGCGCGGGCTGTTCTACCTTGAAAAGGTATTCAGAATTGCTTATCACCGCGATGGAAAAGTCATTTATCAGAACCCGGAGGAAAAATACGTCACTGAGGTGCCCAAAGACTTGTCGACAATTCAAGTTAAATTTTAATATTTTCTTTCTCGAACCATCCTAATTTTCAAGTTGTCGTTATTATTTTTCCCGTTTCGTGTTCGTGTCACTTTTTTCATGCTGACATCTTACTGTATTTCGTTTGTCCCCCATCATTTCGTTCTCCTCTTGGCCTCAATGATGTGCGACTTTGAATTTTTTTTTCGTTTGTTAATTATGTCATACCCCTGATAATTACTTCGTGAATAAAGAAGGAAAGATGATCAAAGATTTGATGAATACAAAACCTTTATGTCCAATCTGCCACATCGGACATAGCCTCTCAACAATCAAAAGAACTTTGATAATTCTTATTGTGAATGCTCTTGACCACGACCACAACGACGAGACCAACGCCAACAGCGATGCCACAAGCTAAAGAAACGTCTGGAACGAGCCTTTCCACTTTTCTTCTGAATTTACCCGTAAGAAATTTTATAAAGCTGTTGATAGTCTATAGTTAGCATTGTTTTCTCTAGGAGAATTTTTGGATTTTTTCTTCACAAAATTTCGGTTTTACTGGAATGATCTTCTACACCTGTCATCTAGATTTTGAGTTTCAGCCTTTTTATTTACAGTCAGTTCATAATATAAATCACTGGAAATTGGAGTATAACTGGGGGATGAAGAAAAAGAATAAGCGAAAATAATAGGCGGGACACTTGGAAACAAAATGAAAGACGGGTAAGTAGATATAAAACAAAAAGAGAAGAAAAATCTATCGTGATCAATTAGCGTCTAATGACTTGAATGTGAATTTTTGTGAGGATAGCATGCGGGTTGGGATCAATCAAAGAGATTTTGAGCTTGTGAAACGGGCCAAGAGGGAGAGTGAAGAATCTGAAAATGATATATTTTTGAAATTTTGAATTGGGATTTGTTGGCGGTTTTTGAGAATTAATTAGAAATGGATTTCAAAATAAATCTTACTTTCTCTCAAGACTGTATTCCTTAGCATTTCCGTCGAAGACTTGTTGAAGCTGGTGGAATTCATATCTGTTTCTAATCTCCAATTTGTAACTGATCCCATCAACCCATTTTCTTTCCGGCCACTCTCTGATTAGTTGAACCATTTCCGCAGTAGCCAATCCACTGAGACCATATCGGAATTCCACTGATCGATTTTTGAGTTTTTGGAGGAAAGGAATCCATTGAACGTTACGGAGAGTTTTATTCGAGATAATGACTTTCAACGCGGATTCAATCACTGGATGGTCCAAATTCTCTAGCTGGCTCATGGCGTACTTGAATTCCACATATTTCAAAGGCGAGCTCCTGTCTATGTTGATTGCGTTCAGAAAATCTTTGACGATTCCTCCACTTGTCAGTCCATGAATTTTGAAAGTGACGTCCGCAGGAAGCCATAGTTTTATCTCCTTTGACCAAATCGGAACCTCCAGATTCTTGACGATGACTGGACACTGGCGATTTCCAAGAAACTTGGAGATCAAATACTCCCTGGCTTCATTCAAGGAACGAGTGCAATCAATGTATTCAACAATATCCTGATGGCTTTCCATGTTTCTTTCGATGAGTTTGATCACAAATTTGAATGTTGGAGGTCTCCGATTCTTGCGTAGCACGTGATGGTAGAGCTGCATTCTTTCCGTGTCATCTAACCAGTCGAAACGCATTTGCTGTTGCCTGAAGAACCGATCCGATTGATCGGAGAGTTCTCTCTCCATTCCTTCCTCATCTCTCAATACAATTTCTCCGTCTCTCGGCCCCTGGTTTTCAACACGAAACCCGTATTCATCGATATTGTGAGAGATGACATCAACCGTTGGATAAAGAGAGTTGGCTGGGAGTTCCTTATCGTCCATGATTTGTTCGTAGCCGAGCAAGTAAATAGTCTCATTGATGGTGATGTGTTCTGGTTCCAGTGTAAGAGTGTCGATCACTAACGGAATCAGTTTCTCCACGTTCCGCAGAGACGGACATTGTTGAGCTAGTCGGAATCTGAAAGAATTACTTATTTTCGAAGTTCGTCATATTTTCTAACACCATTCAGCGTTCTGATAATTATCCGTTTACATTTTTCTCTATGATCTGTATTTCGAAAATGCCTAATTTTGTGGAACAGAAAAACGGTTTTTGTGATGTAATCAAATTCACTGTCACATTTTCAATTTCAGAGTATAGCTGCCTTATATTAAACGAAAAAGAGAACCATACTTACCGCTTATGTGGAGCCATGAACTGCAGAACAGAGCACATCGGAGGGTAGGAAAGAGGAATGTTGGCTGCCATGGAGATATTCTGACTCGAAGCTGTAAAAAAGCTATAAGAAAGTGAAGCAGTTGATAAAAAATAACAAGTAGAAAAAAGAAACATAGAGCAGAGAGCGAAACAACGTTTCTAACGATACGTGCAGGACCTCTGTGACTCTGTTTCTCATGCAATAGATTGATGAGCATGTTGCTATTGATTTTCTTAAATTTTCTTATATTCAACAGATGTCATAATCGCGCTTATAGAAATGTTTTTTTTTTATAATTATTCATAATGATTCAATCAAAAATCAAACTTCATGATCTTCTATGCATTTTAATCAACATAAAACTAACCGTAAGAAAAAATACGGAACAGTGTGTAAAAAGAACCCTTCTAACAAAGCAATAACTAACAGGAAAATGCGCGAAAAACGAGTGCACAAGAACAGCAAGAATGAGGAATGGTCAGGCAGTAATGCGCAGAACAAGAGAGGACCACATCTTGTTGTTTACTAATTGGCCCCGTACACTCTCCAAATGTGGAGAATGTCATAATAAGACGTACCATTATACTGGAAAACACAGAAGACATTCACAGTCAATGCGTTTATTAAATTACCCTTATGAGAAATTATAAATTTGAACATGTAGACAGTAAGTAATCGGAAGAATATCAAATAATATATTTTAGAAAGGGTCGTATTCACAGGCAGCAGAATAGTAAATGTTCTAGTCTTCAATATGAAAGATCTAATCAAAGCAACAAAAAAATTGTAATACATAAGTGTACCATAAAAACAGTAATTTCAGCGAAAATTAACTTTTTCATTGCTCTGACAAAGTGGGATTTTCACAAGGCGGGTTTGGAGGCTGAGCTTTTTTCGACTCGGACCCGACGAAACAACTATGGTTCAATCATGAGCCATTTCTCAAAAATACTGATCTGAACAGTATTTAGCTTTTCACTAAACCGTAAAGACGACAAATTGCCTCCTGTGGAGAGATATTGGTTTGGAGTGATACGGTAGAAGGACTCATGCAATCCGGGACGGCGGCACAACAGCGTATAGCATTGTCAATCCGGAAGGAAGCGAACTCCGAGAGCCAAACCCACAAATCCACAGCGACACGGTAGAAGGCCGTATACGAACAGGGGCTGACAGCGTGTAACAGATCGCTCACCAGTACATTGAATGAATTTGCTCTAATTATATACCATGGGAACGGAGATCAAGTTTTAGATATGTCCCTAATGAGTGTACGGAGCTAAACAGACCACCTGCTCATCACATACTGATCATATCTGCTAATCGGCATCCTTTTATGTGACAACTTGTGACATTTTACCCTTATCTGTTTGTTAATTAACAAGAGGTAGAGATGGCGGTGTGTCACAAAAAAGGGAATGTGGAGTTTTCATTGCTCGGTGTTCTTTTTTAATGTCTTTGTCCAGATAGATAGATCTTTATCAATTTATACCTATCTTACGTGTCATTTAAATCAATGAGATTAGGAAAAAAGATAAAAGGTAATAGTAATGAAATGTGATAGATTTTGTATAACTTGAGAAAAAAACGTCTAAAGATGAGTTGTCTCTTGAAGTCAAAGTCAATGTGAAAACGAACAAGTGATGAATGTTTTCAACGACGTTTAATAGGTTCACTGAGATGTTGGTTAATTTCAAAGAGATTCTTTTTGAATATTTGCGCGCACAACGGGGACATTTTTCATTGAAATTTGGACAACGAAATTCCAGTTTACACTTTTCTTCAGCACTTTGGGCGTTTATATCTCGGCTCACAAAAAAACTCTAGAGATTCATTCGAGTTGGGTAGAACAGACTAATGCTTAATGACCACCAGTTTTGCTAAGTTAACTGATTGATGACTTGTTGAGGATTAGTGGCTATTTGTTAGATTTTCGTAAGAATTTCGGCTATTTTGCTTGTGAAAATGCTTGGCTACCTGGAACTAATAACTATCAATGAAGGAGCAAGAGAATAGTTCATGCTGGAGGAATAAAATTCAAAAAAAAATGGAAACATCGTCGTTTTGAAGTAAAACACGTTTTTCAAAAAAGCAATTTTTGAACAGTGAGTCTTTTCAAGAATTTTTTTTCTTCATCCTGAGGACAGATTTCTTATTCTGTGAAGTTGGCAATAAATAATATAATGAGTTATTTCAAGTTTTTTTTCCTTTTCTTCTTCTTCTTCTTCTTCTTCTTCTTCTTCAAGTTTAAGTGTTATGAAGCACACCCTTCTACCTTTTTCTCTAATGATCATTCTTTGAAATGCGCAGTATCACAAGTCTACACCCCGGACCCCAGGGAACGCATACTTAACAACATCTCGTGATTCTCTTAATAAGAATCAATTTCTTTTCATGAAAGAAGACTGCTCTTTGTTGCTTTCTTTACTTCTCTAACCGACGGTGATGCCACTTTCTCCGATAAGCTTTCTCCAATATATCTAACAGACCGAACGAATTAAAATCTTTGGAGAAACCGATTCGAGCTTATGATCACTTTAAAATAGTTTAATCATATTTTATTTGCACTTTTACTAACATCATATGTACTTAGACGTGACATCATGTTAAGTTATTTCATTAGCCATGTTTGATGAGGAAAATCTTTCCCACCTGTGTTATATGTTAGATGTAGACAGGATTAAAAAGTACACGATGACAAGCTCATTTCTCCGTGTCAAGCACAGACACGTAACTTTTGTCAGATATACGTTTTGAAACCAGAAGACCAGATTTTAGTCGTCTGATTTTAGTGTCTCTAGTTCTTTCAGATATCAGTTACTCAGTTTTTAGCCCCTCTCTCCGTTCTAAATCAGTTATTTTGCACATTGAATAAATTAGTTGCGCGTATCACTGTGTAAATTGTGAACTTCTATTTTTAATTATTATATCATGAGCCCCCCCCCCCATATTAGAATATGCTCGGTATTAATACAAACTTTGTAATTTCTGATTTAGGTTTCTAATGATTCTACCGGATTTCAGCATGAATATGAAAGCAATTTTGTGCGCTTGCTTTGTTCTCATCGTCTGTGATGTGTTGGCTTTATTGATTGCCATTAACCTTATCAATGAACACATCGATTCCGACGTCCAGAAGTACAAACCGTTGGATAACAGCAATCTCCCAGTTTCAGTCGATACACTCGAATCGGTTTGAAATCTTTTGAAAAACTTGTAGTTAAATTATCCGTTTCAGACAGCAAAGTGTCCAACTGTCAAAACTCAGCCACAATGGCTCACCACTTTGTTTTATTATCTTGTAATTTTGATGGACACTATTGTCATAATATTCGAATTGACATATGGTTTCGTCATGAGACAAAGAATGCGCGAATTAGAAGTGATTTTGAAAATCGTTGTTGAAGTGTTACATGATTCATTTCAGAGACCAGATGACCACTAGACGTTTTGGGATCTCTACTCCAGTCTTCAACGTTAATCATACACGTATTTGTTTACATTCTAAATTCAGAAGCTTGAACGTCAAAAATTTTTTTTGAATCTGTACAATATTTTTTGGAAATAAAATTCGGAAAAAAACAGCGTTCAATTTGTGTAGATGGCACACAAATTCATGCACTTTGTTAATGTTGTTGCTATCGAGTCAAGCAGACTATTATGAGAGCTTACTGGCTTAATACTTGTCTGTTGTTAGAAAACTTAACGAAGTTTCTACTTTTTTTGTCGAATTCTCCGGTCCGTTGAACTCTAAAAAACTGAATGACAAGAAAAAATTCATTTGATATATTGAGAGAAACAAATAAAAAGTTCATAAAAAAGAGTAGAGGAAGATCACATGTTGCTCAAAATGGAATGGCAGACGGGCAACTTATTGATCTCTTCAACATTCACGATTGGCGCGGCTTTCTGGCATCCAATGCAGAAAATACTTCCCTTCTGCTCATAATCAACAATACAACATCTTTCGCATAGAATGTGTCCGCACTCTTGAAAAAACGTCCCGCAAAAGTGAACCCATTTGAATTCCCGCAAAAAATTTTAAACGACACTCCTTCATTACGCTCTTTGCCTGCCGCTTATCGTAAATTTACCCGATTTTTATTTTCGAAAATACTCTTTTTCCCCTTGTTTTTGTTCATTAATTCTATCATTTTGTTTATTTTTCGAGTTTAGAGAAACAAAAAACACGTAGAAGCCACTTGGAGCAGTTGGAAATCTCAAAGAGTGCAAACAAATCCCAAAAATACGATTGGTGAGCTTTTTCGTCAAACTTAGTAATAAAATGAGGTTTAATAGATAAATTGACATGCGTATTGCATTTATGTTAGTTGCAATACAACAAATAAACATTAAAATTACAAAAACTCTGAATATCTGCTGGAAGCATCACAAACTTTGATAAGACATCTGAAAATTCCCATTTTTTGTTGAACCCAAATGATTAGCCGTTTATAACGTCGAGTTGTTATTATTTTTGATTGAAAACTTCAAAGCGTATTCAATATCCTTGATTTTCAACAGATAACCAATAATTTTGACCCGATTTCCGATTTTCGCCCCTATTCACTGTCTTCTGCTTCATAGACTGAAGGCTAAAGTTAGTTTTTTTTTCAGATCATGGTCAATGACGACAGAGCAATGTTACGACGCAAAGGAATTCTCGTGAATTGGCTGACGATGGCTAACAATGTCTTTCTGTAACATTCCACTTGCATTTTGGCAGTTTTTCAATGGTATACTGCTGAAAGCCTTAAAATTTTCAATAGTCTTACTCTAAAAATGGGTTTGAACAATGGAATTAAATCCAAATATGAAGAGGTCTTACAGTATGCTTTTAGATCATAGCAGTTTCGTGACTATACAATCGGGTTCAAGTGGCGTAAATGCATCAAACTTCGGCTGAAAGAATCAGTTTGGATCTTCATCAATTTTTTGAGATTTTCATGCAATTCACCAGACGTTTGTGTAAGAAGGGACTGATAGCTCACATCAGAAATATTTGGAAAATGATCGGAAGCTGTCTTATTTCGGTTGGATTTGGCAGAACCGTTGAGAAGACAAACAACGGTCAAGGAGAAATTTAAAATGGATGTTCAAGTCAGCTGTATGAAGGAGACTCGGTTTAAACAGTTACACCGAGAAGGATGTAGACGCAAGTTGAAGTCATCTCAAGAACAAAACTGGTGAGCTTTTTCTTTGAAAATCATACGCAACAAAACACAGAAAAAATATTTCCTACACAATTGAGGTGGTTTGATATGAAATAATCCATTTCAATGAGGTGCTTGTAATCTAATAAAAAGGCGTTCAAAAAAAGCCTTGAATTTGCCAAGTGAATTTGTCTTGCTCTAAGAATGGGTTTGAACAATATTATTGAATCCAAATCTGAAGAGGGCTTACAGTATCCTTTCAGATCTTCTCGAACTGGTCTTGGGACAACGCGAACGGGTTCGAAAGATTCCATTTTTACCATAATCAACTTTTCAAGAATTTTACGCAATTTTCCAAAAAGAATTTTTGGCGGCTAACAATAGCTCCAGAAATTGGATTAGTAGCAGTGAAATTTTGTTGGATACGAAAAATGTGTCATTTGAGAAGACGCGGAAAGGTGAGAAATATATTCAAATTTAAAAATCGATGTTTTGTTTCAGAAAGTGAACACACAGCTGCTGGAGCTACGATTCCAAGAAACATCGAAAACGGACCACTTCAGAATACTTGTGCAAGTATTTTCCGAATCCGCCAAGAAAAATATCTCAATTGAAGATTAGTATGATTGACCAAAACTGATGAACTCTGAAGCTGTTCTTGAAACTGGACTTGTCGCTACTTTCAAAATTCCCTCAAGCTCCTGGAATGAAACGACAAAAGGGAATGAGGATGACTTCATCAACCAATGCTGCTAAGAGCAATGAACTTCGAAATATGCAGTGTACTTTTGAAAATTTTACTTTTATTTTTGTGTCATTGCAACCAATTTAACAGAATTTCGGAAGAACAACAAAACACATAATTTGGAAAAATAGAAAACGAAAATCACAAGAAATAGGAAGCTTTTTCTTAAAGACAGATAAAAAGGAGAATTTGGTTGCTGAAAAAAGAGAGGTAAGCATAAAATTTACAAAAACGATACTGACGGTTCCATGTCGGGGTAATATGAAATAGAACAGGTTGAAAGAAATGTGGCTAACCATGAAAAGAGAAAATTATCAGAAAGTCACGACGACATCATGACAACTGGTTGAGCATTCCGTCAGTTTCTCCAAGAGGGATTTCGGGAACCTGGTTTGGCATAGTGGAACACAAATAATTTCCTTGATCTTCTTCTTCAACTGCGTTCGAAGTGGTTGCTCGATGAAGTTCTTCACTTTTATGTACAATGATTGAGAGATCACTACGAAAGTAAGAAGAGGGTCTACGAGCAAATAGGAGCGAGATAAGGAATCATTTGTGATTGATAGAGACACTGTGTAAACTCTCTTTGTCTTCACTGAAACTGCACCATTCGTGGGTGTTTTTTGCGTAGAAAGGAACACACTTTTGATAGGTTCCATTTCTCCACATGATCAATGCATTTGCCATAAAACAATCGAACATATTTATCAAATTTGTATTTGTAGTTGTCCCGCATCCCAATTTTCACCCTTATCCGGTACTTTTTTGTTGGGCAAAGACTGGAAACGTTGAATGAAACAGTTGGTTTCAGTCGAGTTTTCTGTGAGATTGAAAAAGTATCTGAATGATAGGTTCCGTAACGATTATCTGAAAAGATGATGATGAATCATGTGTTGTTTTGTTTTATTCAACAAAGCCCCGCCCCTTTTATGATGAATTGGTAAAAGGGGCGGAGCAATAAAAAAAAGAAAAAAACATCATAATGATGGGTGGGAAGTATTTATTTTTGCGAACGGCTTACTGTAGAGAGGTGACAGAGAGCCTGAGAAGAAAAATCAGAAAACAAAGACAAGGGTTCAAACAGATGTTTTATTGCAATAGAAAATAGGTTTGGAATAATTAAAAAATTGAAAAAGAAGGAATTGAGAATCGGAGAGGTAGCTTCCGATGTCTAGATGGATCAATCAGATATTGTTATTTTTGTTCACTCCAAACTGAAAATACCTTTGAATTGAGTTTTTTCGCTCTTTTTTTTTAAGTTAAATTTCAATTTGATGCAGAGGTAGATTGTTCGATGTGTGCTGTAAATGTGTTCATTTTCAACCGTTATGATTTTGGCACTTTTGTCCCAAGAATGTGCCAAACCGCTTTTTGATAGCCGACAAAAACCTTTTTTGTTTTTCAGTTCCTTTGTGTTTCTCTTTGTTGCTGATATTTTTCTGGAAAGCTTGTATTTTCATTGTTTGTTATTTCCCAAATCTAATGAGCTCATTCATCGAAATCACTATTTCCAATCAATTATTTCATGATTCACTATTGTTCGCCTGAATGTTTTCTGTGTGCGCCTCTTCCTCGTTTTTGCGTTCGCTCCCTAACTGTCTGCGCGCCAACATTTTTTGTTCTCTAATCAAAATGGGCGGAGCTTGGGAGCGGAGATTGCACAATGTCTGCCTGTATTCTAGATCGTTCCCCCATTTCGACCGCTCCAGTATTTCATTTTTCTTTTATTTTATGATGAAATTTTCTTTTTTTACTTGCTTCAGAACACTATCTTCATAAATCCTCATATTTTTTATTTTCAGGTACAACCGAAACAATGAAACCGACTGGAATTCCTGGTCAAGGTGATCACGTTGCTAATCCGGCTCCGGTTGAGTTAGCCTTGAGTGATGTTTGGAATTACTTTAACGTTGTTCAACAACAAGACGACTTGAAATGGAGAACTGTCAACGAAATCGTCAGAATGTTCATCAAAGAGAAGCTTTTCACGGGGAAACAACTGAAAGAAGCTTTGAATTGGACCCATATCGTGAACTTCGCCAACAATAAGGCTATTCTGTTTAGAAATAAATCTGGATCTGAACAGGTATGTTTCCTCACTAGCCGTTGTCATCTCAGAAAGTTAGGGAAGTAGAGATTGTTTCAATTTCCTATACAAAAAGTGGCTCTATACTAGTTTAGAGGTCCCATGGGAATTTGGAGGTCCCATAGGATTTCAGAGGTCCCATGTAAGTTTAGTGGTCCCATGGGATTTTAGTGGTCCCTTAAGAGTTTGGAGGTCCCATAGTTGGGTTTGAGTACCACATGTCTGAATTTCATCATTTTTTCATAAGTCAAGATATTTTTCGTCTTTTTTCTAGTATTTATCTGCTGCTGAAATATAGACAGTAACTCATACAAATTTTAGTTTCACCGTTAGGGAACAAAGTAAGACAGCAGAAGTGCTTTGCATCATTTACTAGTTGTGCCAAAAAATGACTTAATGCTATGGTTAAAGCACAATTGTACTGTATGCTGAGTGCTCCAAACCAGGAGACACCTCAGAATATGTTATACACTTCCTGTAGGGCACTACTGATACATACGCTATTGGAATCATCTAACGAGCGAACCATATTCGGGCGGTGAAAAAGATGGTTTAGCTCAGTTATTTGTTAAGAATAAAAAGGTTAACATAGTTGATGTTGTTTATGATGCAGACAACGTAAAGACTTGATAATACAAAAATGAGCACAGTTGTGGAAGCTGGAAATGAAGCATCCATCCTCTCACTAACGGTGAAACTAAGATTTGTATGAGTTACTCTCTATTTTTCAAAAGCAGATAAATACTAGAAAAAATCTTGACTTATGAAAAAATGATGAAATTCAGACATGTGGTACTCAAACCCAAGTATGGGACCTTCAAACTCTTATGGGACCACTAAAATCCCATGGGACCACTAAACTCACATGGGACCTCCGAAATCCTATGGGACCTCCAAATTCCCATGGGACCTCTAAACTAGTATAGAGCCCAAAAAGTTAGAAAAGGGGAGGATTACTAATCCGATGACTTGACGAGAAGAGGGAATGGGGTGATAGGGTGTGAGAATGGTGTGTGTGTGTGTGTGTGTTACTCGTTACTTATCATACTATTGCCTTTGAGGAGCGGTGTATGTGGAGATGAGTAGACGTTTATCACGGCATGGGGGAGACTTGGAAGAAAGAGAGAAAGAGAGAAAGAGAGAGAGAGAGAAAGAGAGAAAGAGAGAAAGAGAGAAAGAGAGAAAGAGAGAAAGAGAGAAAGAGAGAAAGAGAGAAAGAGAGAAAGAGAGAAAGAGAGAAAGAGAGAAAGAGAGAAAGAGAGAAAGAGAGAGAGAGAGAGAGAGAGAGAGAGGGAGAGAGAGAGAGAGAAGGAGAGAGAGAGGTACGGGAGATTTGTAAAAGGTACAAAGCAGACATAATTTTCATGGTTTTCTTTTGTTTCAGAGGAGCAAATCTGGCACACCGGACGTAGTCGTGCCTACTGGAATCCCTCTTAAACATGGATTAACCTCTGGTTCCCCGATTCTGCCCAAAACCAGCTCATTGACCGGCATTCCGTCCTCTGCTAACAGTTTCGTCAAACAACAAGATCTCCCATCGAACTCGGGTCTTCCAACTCATGCCACTAACGCATCAAAGAACTGTCCAATCTGCAATCTTTCGTGTTCAGAAAACGTAAAAAAGTGTCAGGTCAAGCTTTTTCGACTCCAAAAACCCCATCGACTCCGGCAACATTTGGAGTTTCCGAGAGAAAGATAACAAAAATGTCATCCGGAGATCTCCCAATTCCTCCAACCAAAGAATCAATTGGATCCACTTCCAACATTCTTCAAAGTCAGCAACAAGTTCTTTCATCTTCCAACTGGAAAGATCTGTCCAAGTTTTTGACGACGGCCATGGAGCAAGTATTCATTCAGAAACTTCCAAGTCTCGATAATCACACACTTTGTGACATTTTCTCGAAGTTCATTCTGTTCATCCGCGAAAAGAAGAATCAAGTTCTGGATGAGGATCCATTCCGTCCAGAGACTCTTGTTCTTCAAAACCCGGAGATTTGGAAAACGGTCTTTGGCCTTGCTCGCAGATTGGTTGCAGAAAAAGAGGCAACTACACTCACAGAGGTATATTTATAGTTTATAATTCTAAAGATGACGTTTATTGTTGCAGGCATTCATTCCAAAGGAAGGCACAGAGGAGATCAATCCAGAAGCCAAGCGGACCAGAAAGCGCACTTGTGTCGATTCGGTTTCTGAGGATTTGAAGAAGAAAGACAAAAAGGATATCTAAATCTATCGCCAGCATCAACATTCATAATTTGCATTGACATCCGCATCCTCATAATCAATACTTACCATAATCAGGGCGACGGTGTTTGTTTTGAACAGCCAGCATACTGATTAATTTCAAAAATTTAGTTGAAATGCCGGTTGATTGAAATGAATACGGTTACTGTTCCGATACTTCATTTATTCACTCAAATCACAAGCTTTTCTTCTGTGTATCATTCCCTTTTGTTCACAGTTTCGTTATCAACTTTCATCATTTCGATTGATGTTCACATGTAAACAAACGATTTAATTTATCCTCCCCTATACGTCTTTTACAATCTCGTTCAATTTTCAATTTACCGTACTCCTTTTTCATTCCGACATTTTCTTCATCAGTCTCACATTCCCTAATTCATTTTTCTTGATTTCGAACAACAGTTCCTTTTCCTGGAAATCTTTGGTTTTGGGATAATTTCGGTTTCAAATTCATTTTCATTGCGAAAACGATGAGGTTTAACAACGCTTAGAGATGAGAACGAACATAACAATGACTGGACTATTGGAGAAGAAAAAACAGGGTGACGGTGTATGTGTCTGGTGGTTAAATGAATAGACGATGTACAACTATAGAAAGACTAATACGAGAAAGGAAAGAACCTCTTATAAACGCACATTGTGAGAAACCTCATAAGACACATACACATGCATTGCTACCACCTCTTTCTCTCTTCATTTCTTCTTTTGGGCCATATGGGTTGCACACAGAATACTGTCTTTCTCAGCTAAAGAGTAGCCTTTGAACGAACTCACTCATTCAGACATTCTAAGACGTTGTGTGTGACATTCATTCTATGAACACAAGAAGAAAGAAAAGACAGAATGATGGGGAAAAACCTCTGTAGCAGAATAATACGTGGAGGAATTGAGCATGGTAGAGTTGCTTGATAAAGCAGAAGATTGGCAAGAAGAACTAGAGAAAAAGCTGGCACTTTGGAACTTTAAACTGATGAACGTCAAAGCAAAAAACTTTGTGTCCCTCTCAAGTCCACAATTTACAGTATTAGTTCTCTGACATAGCGAAATCCACAGTACTGTCTAAAAAATAAAAAAATGCCTTATTTGTTTTGAATATTTCAATGGTACTGATAAAGTTCCTTTTACTATACGTAATTTTGATTTTTCTTATGAACACTGCTAATGTTTCAAATTTGAGCAGTTTTTCATAGTTTGTATACAGTTTTTAGTGAAAATTGAGGTTTTTTGAACATTCGAAAGTCTCATGTTGATGACAAATTTAAAGATTCTCGATAGCGCTTTTTCAAAATGGTTTTCGCCGGGGATAACCTTGGCTGGAAATGTTCATTCGTCAATTTTGTGACTTTTTGTATTATACTTTTCTATAAATTATTTTCAGCTGGAAGAATCGAAATTGTCACTGCGAAAAAATCAAAAAATCATTTCAGCGAAAAAAAACACATAGAGAGTTGAACCTGGTAGAAAATTAGTTATCCTGTTCTACTAGCAATCCTTGTCGGCCCTTAATCTAACCGTTCATCATGTTTTGTAATTTTTGTAAAGCCCCTTATCAGAGTTCTTAGATATAAAACCTAGTTAAAAACCCTTTCAATTTATACAGTAGCGCTCAAAATTATATAGAAACATTGTTATTTCAATCGATTTCAGCGGTTTCAGGACATTTTCAGGGATTTCTTCTATTCAAAAACGCAATTTCAAACAGGTATTTCAAAAGGTATAACAATTTTTCCTAACACTACGAAATTTGAAAATTTGAACGTACCGCCAAGGTGAACCCATTTGAATTCCCGCAAAAATTTTTTTAACGACACTCCTTCATTACGCCTTGCCTGCCACTTATCGTAAATTTACCCGATTTTTATTTTCGAAAATACTCTTTTTTCCCTTGTTTTTGTCTATAAAATCTATTATTTTGCTTATTTTTCAAGTTTAGAAGAACGAAAATCATGTGGAAGCCATTTGGAGCAGTTGGAAATCTCAAAACGAGCAAAGGGATCTCAAAAATATGATTGGTAAGCTTTTCTGTCAACAATTATAACAAAATGCGATATAAGAAGTAAATTGGCATGAGTACATACTATAGATGGATAACAGTGTCTTGCCGTAACATTTCACTATTCATGTTGGATGCAAAACATCAATTAAACATTGAAATCATCAAAAAAACCTGAATGAATGCTCGAAGCATGCCAACAGTTAATGAGCCACCTAAAAAATTCTTAGACTTAAGGTTAATTTTCGTTTTGTTTCAGGTCAAAGTTAATTGATACGAAGCATTGTCACGACGGAAACAAATTAGTTAATCGACTGTTGATGGCTAACAATGTCTTACTTCATTTGCATTTTGGCAGTTTTTAGATGGTTTTTGTGGTGTTCTCAAAAACTCTGTGCGGATATGGACGAACATCTCTGTAGTTTTGCAGAGTCTTCAAAAGCCATGAATTTTGAAAAAATTCGAAAGAAATTTGAAATACAATGTAAAAACCAGACTCCTAAAACAAACCAATAACTATCAAATTTCAGAGTTTCAATGCAAAGATTGGCAGCAACAATAAGAAGATTACACTGACGATTTCATCTTTTACCAGTTGAATCTGTCTCAATCGAATGGTTTATACCCAATAACTCTCGCAAACGGATTTCGATGTTACCTTTCACAAAATTAGCATTCTCCCAGGTTTCCATTTTTTCGAAAACTTCAATGGGAGAGGAGAAACTTTCTGGACCTGACGTCACATACGGATACATCTGTCTAATCTGTCAGTGATGGGAAATGATCCTGTCTATCAGTTCATACCATCAATGTAAGTTTTTAAAATGAATTATACAGTAATTCTGTAGTAATTCTGTATCTTTCAGCGTTTCTTCGAGAATTTAACGCAGTTCTTCAAATTATGTGTGGATGGTGATTTGTATCTCAGGACTATTTGGAAAATGATCAAAATCTGTGTAATTCCTGTTTAATTTGGCTGGACTGTCGGACACAGTTGAGACGACAAAAAACGTGAGAAACAAAATATAAAAATTGAAATTCGTGTTTTGTTTCAGAATGTGGACACATAGCTGCTGGAGACTCAACTTCTAAAAACTTCAGAAACCAATTAACTTCGGAATACTTTCATACACGAGTTCGGAAGATTGCTTCATTTTTTGGCGAACAGTTCAGATTTTCAAAAAAATTTAACTCATCTCAAGGAAAAAACTGGTGAGCTTTTTCTTCCGAAATCATGATGGAAAAATCGATTGATATAGTGCTATGCACAAGTATTGTAGTTCTTGTGAATGAAATACTATCAATAAGTTTCAAAGAAATTGAAGGATTGCTGGATATGATTCAGAGCATAACGAACGGCAGAAAAAAGCTTGTTTTCGAAAGTTCAGAAGTTTTTCAAATTGAAAACAATGTTTCAACTGTTTTTCTTGGCTGCGGAAAAATTGAAATGTTTGAGAAAACCCTACTTTTCAACTGAAAGCTTTGGTTTTCAAATAAAGTCCTAATCTTTCTCCTCATTTCCTGACTTCAATTTCTGAAATGATCGTGAATTCTTATCCTCCAAGGAATATGTGTAGAAAAAACCTTCTTCAACATCAACTAACTATCCAAATAACGATATTTCCTCTTTCGCTTTACATTTTTCGTCAGAGTTTTTGTTGATGTATTATGAAATTGAATTATTCCCGGAATATGATCATAAGAGCTGTTCTCGTCTCTTATCATTTTATTCCACGCCAGTGCTGTTATCTCATCAGTTACCCATCTGTCCATTTTTTCATTCTGTTTCCGTTTTCAGAGTCTCGTTCGCTGTTTTTTCAATTTGATATTTCAAGGAGTTTCAATTTTATTTTACAGTCAAGAAATGCCTTCGTCAATGTCGTTACTAAATGTTTCCAACGTCGCAATGGACACAATTTTGAGAGGATGTGACTTTTTATCATTGTGAGTGTTAACTGAGAGACGCGATGCTTAAAATGAAGTTTTTCAGGCAAATCCTTCGAAAAGTTTGTCACGATATTCGGAATTTTATTGACGATGTCTGTCCCTTCAAAATAGTGGTACTTGGAATCTTAGTTTTTCCCAATTCGATTAGTTTCCAACTGGACTATATGACAAAAGAAGATGGTCTTGTGAAATCGGTGGATTTCGACTATGATGAAAACATCGAAAATAGTTGTTTTGTCTCTGCAAGCGCTGAAAAAGATGGTGTAAGTAGAAGAGCTCTCACAAACAGAGATTTCGTGGAGGTGTTCATGAGTGACTTCAGTTGCATTTTAAAACAGTTGAAAACTGAGATTGGACGATTCGAGCTGGTCATGCGTCCCTTTACACCAAATCATTGGACACCTCAAGAGCGTCAGCAAATCGATGTAAAGTTTTTGAACAATTTCAAGGAAGTATTGAAATCGAATAAAATGAGAACAAAGAATATTGTTCTGAAGATGAAGCAATCAGATAATGGATGTTTTACCATATTTGGATGCTGACTGTATCGATGGCATTGTGTTAATCAACACTGAAGGCAACTCGACAAATTTGGATTTAACTGAAATTGGAGAGTGCGACCAGTGGAAAAAGGCCAAGAAAGTGGATATTATTCAGTATTCAAACACTGGTTCTTTACATAAGTTCTCTCATTTTTCAAGCGTCGGAATGGATTTTGAATCTCTCGGTTTCGAAGGAATAGAAAATGTTAAAAATGTGCGTTGAGCTGATTTTCTTATGGTTAAAACTTTTTTCCAGGCTTTCTTGAATTCTTCGGCTCCTCGTAAACTTACCATTCAAGGTGTCAGCCGCGTTGCGTTCATTCTTATTCATTTATTTGAACCGTCTGAGCGAGAAATGCAGTCTAATATTGGCGGTGCTCCTCTTTCCTGGTATTTCGCGATTCCAAACTCCGAAGATGTTCTATCAGTAGTACTTTCGGATGAACTCAAATTTGAAACTGTCTCCAGATCAAATGTTCCGCCTCAATATCTCATTAATTGATGTTCATCTTACTTGAAATGCTTCACATATGTGAATAAATCTGCTTTTTCACTTTTTTTTTCAATATAAGTCATTTGCTGTATAATTGAGAAATTAATTCATGTGTTCATCATTCTATTGTCAACTAGTATACAATTTTACAAAACTCATTAAAATAACATTCATCACTTCAGAAATTAAAAATTCTGATTTGAAAATGCCGGAAAATGCTGGGATTTAATGCAAGCGCGCGCTACTGAGCTCTGAGAATGGTCTCACCACGACTTCCTATCTCTCTTGTTTTTGCAGTGTCTCTCACACAACCTTCCCGCTTTTCCTGCGGTTTCCTGCACCCAGCACATAATTAAGACTTATTCAAATTAAAATCTCAATATTCCATGGAAAAAAGTAAGTCTTTGCTTTTCTATTATAATTTGAATATTATAAGAATTGATATCAAAATTATTTTCAAAAAATTCATAAACATTATTTTTGAATAAACATAGGTACATAAGTTAGCAATCGTTCACAAATATAGATAATTATATCAATTCGTTTACAGAGCATTTCATTTCCATAGGAGGCATTCTCAACTTTGAACATGATTCTTTCTGCCGTGAAAAGAACTTGCGAAACAAACGAATGCGACACGAAGAACAGTCGTAAGCGACCTTATCAACTTTCTGCATACAAACAAAGACAACATACCTTGGCAAATCTAATAGGACACCGTTTTTTGCTCATCCTGCGATGCCCCTCTCGTGGAGGGCAAACAAATGTAAGTCTTCTCTTCGACTTTGTATGCCAATCTATCTATCTTTCCAAAAAAATAATGAATAAGTTCATTAGCCGCATCAAAGGAAAATGTCTTCTGAACAGATCATTTTTATACCGCCTTCAAATATAGGAAAAATACCAGAAAGATGCAAAAAAGATATGAAGATGAATCAAATTAGTGGTTTACAGAAACAAGATGAGAAGCTATGGTCAAGAGTAACGAATATTTTACGGATAATTACAAAAGACGTCAATCCGTTTTTGCAATCCATCCGAGGGAGCAGGTTGCCAGAAAACACTCATTCACTACGGTTGGTTTCTATTTTTTAAATAGAGTTTTTCAGATGCATAGTACCATGTTTCCACATCAAAATTCAGTTTAAACATCACAAAGATGTGTCACCTGCATTAAAAACGACAGCGAATTCTGGATAATAACTGAATACCAACTTTTCTCGAAAATATCTTCAAAAAATTTGGTTCAGTGTTAGTTTAATCATCACATGCTATCAAAATCCTGCCGTTCATGAACGCAACAAGACGAGGATTGCTTCTGCATTTTCACGATTTGAGAAGATTGAAATAATGTTAGTGATACCTCATTCTGGGTAAGTGATAGAAGCTCCTGGTCATTCAAGAAAATTTTCTCTTCCAGGGTTGCCCGCAAATGTTTGGAGAAGCCTTTTGGAGATGCAAAACGTGATTACAGAGTGTTGTAAAACCCAGAAGGAACATTTGAAGCAATTCATAATAAAAATGAACGAAAAATTGATAGATGGTTGAAAAACCCCAGAAGTGCTTATATCTTGTTAATTGCGGTTAGTTCTTCAATCGAAAATTAATGATACTCTCCGCCAAACGATTTCAGGTAGTAATGGAGAATGTGAAAAAAAAAGGAACACCATTGTTGTTCAATACACAAACATAAAAGTTCGAATAATCTCCATTGTCTTGTCGATGCGATAATATCAACTTCACTATGATGATATTTCATTTTTGGTATTCGATGAAAATTAGGAATCATCTTCATTGGAAATCGCTGATTTCGTTCGAAAACCCAGAGAAAAACTAGCCATAGACGACAATAACACGAAATCTGTTGCTTCATATGAACTCCATCAATAAGATTTCCTCGAAATAATATCAGTTTTGCAACATTGTCTTCATTGGTTTAAAACAGTAAGTGTATAATTCAGGCCACACCAAATTTTTCTCTTCATCTTTTCAGATATTCGATCTCTCTCGGTTTCACATGGGGTTCAAAACGCCACACGATCCGTTCATCAGAGACATCAACTTCAGAGAAAATTCATTCTATTCAAGAAAACTCTGGAAACTCAGGAGCTCAATAACCTGATCAAAAATCTTCTAAGCTATTCTGCACTACCACGATGAGACTATCTCATCCTATTCAACCGAATACAACAAACATTTCCAAAATGATTTTACTGCGACTAAACAATGATCTTGTGCTTTATTCAAAAAAAATCTGCTAAACGTGTTTTCCTTCTGTTCACATGGGATTCATTCGTGTGCTGATGATCAGCAAGTCTCAGTCCTATTAGAGCTGTTCACTTGGATACAACTGCCACAGTAGATGGAGTTTCAAATCGTGTAGACAGTGTTGCTGATCGCGGCACAAAAATTGAAAAGAAACCTCTCAAATGGAGAATGGATTGATAGTGAGAGACGAAACAGGTTGACAACTAACATCATTTTATTTTACGGTTAGTTCATAATCAAACTGATAAAAATACTTTTAAATCATGTTCCAGATAGCTGAAGTCAGAATCATATTCCCTCTTACAAACCAATTCAATATTATACTGGAAGTGGTATCAACTTCCGAATGAGTCTTGAAGGATGTTGTACGATGTATAGAAGTTCTTCTGTTTCTCCGAATTCTTTGAATGTTTAACTGAACTGCCTGCTTCCCGAGAAGTCGGAAAATGTAAAGAACAGATCAGAATGAATGCAGAAACCGAGTGGTGATGTTATGTCAAAGAACAATTCGAGATAGTCCACTGATCGTTGCAATCTAGCAGTGGTAACAGAATTCATTTAAAATGCTTACTGGCAACCGACTCCTTGTATATCTACTCTGTTTTTGTAAAAGAATAATTAAAAAAATACGATTTTGAAAACATGTTTGTATTTGAATTATATCTTGATTCATTTCATTTCTAGAATTCTGAAATACAAATTCTGTGAATCATTTGTAAAACTCAATGCGAATATATTAAATGAACACCCAAAGACGAAGAAGAACATTGAAATGAACGAGTTATACAAGAAAACGTTCAAAAAACAATAGTATGGGTAGGAAATTTTCTCTATTAAAAAGGGCGACATCAATACTCAGCAATATCCTGAGCGTCCTTTTTGAGTCGATTGGAACAATGCATGAAGTATTGGAAACATAAAAAGTGACTGGATCATTTGAAAACAGTCGATGAGGCCATCTCAGCATATATTGAAAATCAAACGGCAGTTGATTGGAACGGAAAGTGTGATAGGAATCCGGATCCGTCATGAACAATGAGCACTGTTTGTAGAATAGAGTCAACATGTTTATGGACCACAGTGTCGCTTGGCGCTAAGAGCTTGGAGACACAAAGTCAGGTTCTTTAATTGCTCTTTCTCATCGACAATATCAATTACATGATTTTTCCATCCGGATTTCGTGGTTTGTGTCAGGAAACCTCGCATTGTTTTTGAGCTAATAAAGGAGTGAACCATCACTACGTCGTTGTTGAACAAAATATCTGTTTATCAGGAAAAATCATGCAGAAGCAGGATGAGTTGATTCCAAATGTTCACTGAAAAAAGCCAGTTTTTTTGAAAACTCAAATAAAATTAACCTCGTTAATGAAAGCCTGTGAATCCTTCTTGATCTTTTTCATATCGGCGGTTTTCAACTTTTCCGTTGTCTCATCGTCGTCTCTTTAATGTATACAATGCGTATGGTTCCCCGACTTCTTTTCTTCTGAAGCGCCTCACCTCGTGCCAACGTTGAAATCCTCAATCCCATTTTTTTATTAGCAATTCAGATTGATCGCTCGACGCCGTATTCATAATTCGATATTTGCAAGTTTTCCATTGTTTTTGAATTTTCACGATTCAGAATTTTTCTGAGCAAATGGACGGTGACAGCAGCAATGGCGAAAGAGGAATCGGGAGGTTATCTGAAACATTAGACTTTCAGGTCAAAACATTTGCTGATCTGAAGATTCAATTACAAATATAACCCTTCGAGAAAAACAGTTTTATTTTGATGTATTTCTCTATTTTTCAGTAAAACTCACTTTTCCCACAGCGAGAAAGTGAATATTCGCTCCAGTTCTTTAAGTTCTGTGCTGCTTGAATCCATCTGAAATAACCGAAACTCATTTTCAACAGAAAAACAGTAAAAACGAATAGGCGCTTTATAATTTTAGCAATATTTGAGGTAAAAACCCAATAAAACGCTTATGAAATTTCATCAAATAGCAGAAAATGAAAGTGCGCTCTGCCGCGCGCTCTGCGCATCTCTACTCCGCACACTCTCTCCTCATTCTCAGTACTCGATTTAATTTGAGGCCCTTTTAATCGATCTTTTTTGCAGGAATTTCGGTCTCTCTTCCGCATTCGTTAATGAAATGAAACATGAACGAGCCGGAAACAATAATCAAGAAACTGGAGGTAAGAAAGTATCTCAAATTCTTCAAAAAATAATGAAAAGTTAACAGAAACTTCAACAAATTCGGAAAAAGCGTATTATGCAGCTGGTCCGAGCGTACATGGAGAAGGAACGTCTGCAGATTTGATGGACAAAGAAGACGATATGCGACCATTAGGTAATGTTCGAGTTTTGAATGATTTTTAATGTGTTCACAGTTTTAGAATGTCTTGAATTCGAACTACAGCAATCATCGTTGAATGTTCAAGAGATTGGGAGAATTATTGCCGACGGAATCCTGGAAAAAGAGATTTCAAATGTAGATTTGCAAGAATTGGCAAAGAAATGGGGAAAGTCAATGCAATCGCTGGCAAATATCAACGTGGGAAGTCTTTCGGAAAATCTGAGTAGAGGAACGATCGACAGTCGCTTGGTCGTCGTCGGAAATGCTTTTTTGGTATCAGAAACTCTTTTCCCAAATTTCTTCATAAATATTATTTACAGTGGAATGTTCTAAAAGAGTCAATGTCGACCGTTCGTGACAAATTCGACCATTACCAATTCAAAATGAGCACGATGACCCACTCTCTGATTGCTCCGATGGTCGTTGATTTCTCGACAACACGAGTGCGGATTGGGCAACATATCGTCCCTCGAGACGATATTTTCCGACAATTAGACCTACTCGATGTATATTGCTCAGTGGTTTTCCGGAAAACCGGAGATATCAACAACAAATCGAAACAATTCATCAAAGCCTATATGGTGGTTGCCACACAACCGAGATGCGCCATTTGGCATTATAGTCTTCGGCAGAGTGGCTCTTCTCACAAAAAATGGCTTCAGAATATTCCCGAACACATTGTTAGCTGTCTATTGAGTAAGGAAATTATGGATTTCCCTGATGCTAATCGAGTTTTCAGGTTTCCTTCTCGCATTGGCTGGTTTAGATGTACCCGAATTAGACGGTACTAATGATCAATTGGATGAAGGCGGAAGGTTATTTTATTCCAATTATTCGAAATTTTGAAAATGATTTTCCAGATTCTTCCTCTCCCTCGGCGAAATCGATGAGATGCGTGCCTCCACATACAATGCGATGAAATCGGCACGCGAACAGCTTCTTTCCAAGTTTAGAGCCTGTGTTGCTGGTGCATTGTGAGCAAATTTGACGAAATCTTATTGGAAAACTGAATTTTTTCAGGAATGAAACTCGTGAAATGCCGTATAATACAAATACGAAGGAGCTGATGGCACCGCCGGTAATTATTTTTGAATTTAATAGCAATTTTATTTGGAAAATCTTACAAAAAAATATAATTTTTCAGCGCGGAAAACCGATGGACAGTCATCATTGTGTGACGTGGCGTCAATACGAAAGCCTGATCAAACGATGTGAACTGGATCCGTCGAAAGAGAATTTGGAAGCAAAACATGTCTTGGAGTAAGAGAAATAGATTTTCTTAAAATTCCTTTAATCACTATTTTCAGCACAAAACTTCAAATTTCGTATGAACCTTCACTTGAAGAGGAAGAAATGCTAAGAAATGTGAAAGAGGAAGTGGAATGAGGCAATTGTTGTATTACCGGCTCACTCATTTATCAATATCATGTTCTTATTCAACTTTTTAAAACAAATAAATATTATTGTTCCAAACGCTCAGAGTTCAGTGTTTAAACGTGATCTGCTCTTTGTCAGAACATTGAATTATCTTGTTTTTATTCAAAAAATTCAGTAATTGAGCCACGCTAGGTCTTTTCCATCCAAATCCTGGTGAATTCTCACTTGTGCTTCAGTGTCACAAAGTGTTCTTGGTATCATTTTCCTTTAATTGTAAGAAAATTGAGATTGTTTCGGAGTTTTATCTTGTTATTCGACGAATTATGTCCTTTCAAATAAATTACTTCTAGCACATCACTGTTTTTTTTTCCTTAGCGAAGCATTTGCGTCAACTGTGTGTATTGACACTTCTCCCGTCTTATTCTTGGCGCACTTTGTGATATTCGCATTTCTGCCAATAATTCCTTTTTCTTGTGTATTAATTGAAATATTTCTTCCCAAAAATAGTAATAATAAAAATATAAGTCATATTTATATTATAAATTTGAAGATTTATCAAGTAAATCAACAGTAAACGATCAAAGTTACTCCGATGGTCGTGGTTGCCGTGGCCTAGTTTCTGAACTAGTCCCTCTTTTACCGCGAATGACCATCTCTTTCAAAAAATGGTCGTTTCAGTTATTTTTTTCAACAGAGTGGCTTTCTGAGTTTTCTATTCTGAACTTTTCAGTAAATGTTTTCTCAAAAACATTCATTTTTTGAAGCTCATCGTCCTTTCAACTTGAAAATGTGTGTCATTCGGAATACTGAGAAATACAAGGCTTTCTCTGATATAACTGCCACGGAAACTAATGCTTTGGGAGTTTGACAAAAGCCTAAGCCAGAAAAGCGTTTATACAACAATGTTTGCATAATCTCAGTTCTTTTTGATGCAATAAATCAACGAAATTGATTGATGGAAACTGCATAGTGCCATAAATAAGTTTTTTTCAGGTCACGAATACAAAACTGGGATGGACGTTAATGACAGAAACATTTTTACTCGAATGATTAGTTGAGTTCACCATGTTCACTGTAAATACTGTGGATCAAGCAAGCAGCAGTCACTGCAGCTGAATTCAGCCATTGAGATGGTGACGTTGGAATGGACTAAACATTGTGACACCGACAGGAGTAGAAAAAACGTCGCCCTCGGTCAGGCATGTGTGCAGAATGAAGTTCCATACCAATCTACACAATTTTGTTTCCATGGAGGCACCTCCTGCCAAAAACTGTTGGACCAGCAGCATCCATATTCTGTTGTGAGTTTTTTGTTGCCTAGCATGTCCAAATTGTTTCATTTTTAAGCAACCAAGACTGAGAATACCGATGACAATATATTGGTCTGTTTTAAGAAGATCACCGTCATTGTTATCATTGGAGAGCTGAATGTGCTTGATATCGGTCAAACGGTTATAAAAAAAAAGAAGAAAACTGCATAATCTTGATTAGATCTTCGTTCAAAGAATGTAATAAGAAAAATCGAACGTGAGGACTAAAATTACCACAGGCTACCAAAATCCTGCCGTCAAAGCATAATCACAACAAGACTAGGATTGTTTCTAAATTTTCACGATTTGAAAGCGTCAAAATAATCTCAGTGATACCTCATTCTGGGTAAGTATTAAAGGCTCTTGGTAATTTCAAATAGTCTTCTTTCAGGATCTTCCGCAAATGTTCAGAGAGTTTAATTGGAAATGCAAAACGTGAACACAGGGTGTTGACTAACAGAAACATTCGAAACAATTAATGGTCAAAATTGGCGAATTTTTAATAGGTGGTTGAAAAATACGCAAATATTCTTTTAATTCGTTAATTGCGGTTAGTTCTTGAATGAAAAATATATGGTACTCTCCGCCAAATGTTTTCAGGTAATAATGGACAATATCAATGGAAGAGGGACAACATTGTTGATTAGATGCGACACAAAATGCTATGTGAAAATAGACTGCCAGAAGGTTGATACAAGCAATAATCATTTCAATGGAATTGGCAAGGAAAAACAAAAGTTGGAGCAGAAGCAATGATAGCAATTGGTCATGTTCGTCAGAATCACAAAGTTCAATGTACAATCATGAAACAAGTGAGATATCGTTCAAACGGTTACAAAAAAAAGAAGAACTGCATTCTCTTGATTAGATCTTCGTTCAAAGAATTTCATTTATTTTTCGCACAAAAAAATTTTAGTTAAATATCTGAATTCACTCTTCAAAATCATGTTAGCACTAGTCATCGTTTTCATACTTTTTGAAACATGACAATACAACTGGAGCTAAACGCGCATGATGTGTAACTTTTCATGAACGAATCAGAAATTATAGAAAAAGAGAAACAACGGGCATCCATACAAGGAAATGAGAGGCGATCAGCAACAAAATATCAGGTCGAGTAGTTATAATTGCATCACTTGTAGAGAAACTTTGGAGCCAAAATTTTTAAGTTAGTTCATAACCTCAGTCCACAAAATATGGACCATCATTATCAACAATGTCTTGCCAACAGATGAGTAACTGTTCAATTCGCTTTTGGTAGAAGTCCTGCGGCTTACCATCAAAAAATTCTTGAAGACCAGTTTTCAAATCATTTTCATCTTTGAATTCCTTCCTGTCCAGGAAGTGATTGTGCGATCAGAAAAAGTTATAATCAGAAAGGACCATGTCTCCAGAGTACGGTGGATGGGGTAGAGTCGTTCAGCCTAGCTCCGTAATTTTTTTACAAGTCACCTTCGTGACACGTCATCGAAAGGTGTAGTGTAGCAGGTTAACTGGACCCATTTTTCAATTGCTTTTTCAGCAATTTTGTTCGATTGCTTGCAATAGAGATCTGCTGTGACTGTTGTATTGGTTGGTAAAAGATCTCAGTGAACCGGTCCTCCCACGCTTTACCAGATGCACAAAAGTACCTTTCCGGGTATAACTCTCGTTTTGGCGTTGGAACTCCAGAATCTCCGGGTTTCAGTCACTGGCGTTTATCATGATAGTTGACACAGAGTGTCTACTCTTTATCCCTATTATCACATTGGAAAATCTGGCTGTTGTCCATTCGTACAACAAGGGAGACGATGCAACATGCGCTTCCACCACTGACTGGAGGGCCAACAGAAGTGACGTCAACTAAGTTGCCACTTTCCAGGGAAACCGAAACTTGTGAAATCAACTATTAAGCATAGTCTGGTAGTACTACTGTCTGTCTATAAGATTCACATTCAATTGCCCTGAGTCCTCATCAGCCAGTGTTAATGCATCGCTTTCCATAAATAACATATACCGTTTACTATGGAAAATTAATTTGATTCTGCCTCTCTAATCTTGGGATTTTAAAACAAACTGATAACTGCTTCTTCATTAACAATACTGGGACCCTACAATATAATAATCAGATCTCCATAATCTCTCCGCTCTGATTAAAATAGCGCTTGTTGAAAAATAGCGATATGAATCGCTCTCATGTTGCTTGTACTAGTAGGCTCCTTGGAGCTGCTATTGAGCTAAAATTTTATGTATATGTAGCCTACACACTTTCCTTTATATACCCCTAACAGGGGTATTTCCAGAAGCTTCTCAAAGTTTTTAACGGGAAGAACAAAAGTGATGCAATTATAACTACTCAACCTGATAAACAGTGCACATACACACTTACCATCCAAAAACTGAGAATCTGAACTACTCATATTTTTCTCTTTCTCAAAATCGTGAACATGGGATTATCAAATCGGAATGATTGGAAAAACAAGTGAAAACGACAGTGAAGATCGAAGTCTGAATCGAAGAATGCAAGAGGAAATTCGATGATAACTGAATAGTTCTGTTGTGCGCTTATTCAAAGAGAGATATGGTATGTTTCTGAAAACTGATTTTATTAAAAAATTTATTATGCTGATTGTAGGAGCGAAAGAGAACAAGAAATATTGAAAAATATTGCGATATACATGGATGATGAGGTTATTCTTTGCCAGGCACAGTTTTGAGTCTATTCACAGTTGTCGGTTTCTCTCTTCATCATTTTATGAGCAGGCATGCCATCTCCAGCGGTGTCTTCGTTTGGACGTTTGGTCGGTGATCTTGGCTTCTCAGTTTCTTTTTCATAATTCTTGTGCGAATGGGAGACGATGACAAATGAGTGGAGAGGATCACAGAACTCCTTGACAATCGATCCATCAGCATTCTTGATCACAAGTGACGCCTGGTAAGCTCTTCGTGTCAGTACTTGGATAGTGTCACTTTTGCATTTCTTGGCTGTAGAGAGGATCAATTCACTGAAGACAATCGGATAACTTGTCCAGAAAGAGCCGGGCATTAGTTCCAAATGATGCTCAATGTAAGCAGGCTTCATATGCTCTGGTGTCGTCTCTTCAATCGATTGGCGGCAAAACATTCCAAGATCGGCTCTATATTTGTACTTGAAACAGTCGACAAGCTCTATTTTCATAAAGAACCGATATTGTTCTTGAGGGCACAGACCAGAAACGACAAAGCCGAATTGTGGCTTAGGACGGCTACGTTGAGTGGTGGCCGTTACTGATTTCATTCCGGTAGTCTCCCATTGAGATGGATTCGAGACGGCGACTGTCACGATTGGCTCTTCTTGGATAGTTACTCTTTCCATGGGCTTGTTTTCAATATCGAACGTATTGGTCGGTTCTTCTACTTTAACAGTGTTCATTGGCTCAATTTCGATACCAAATGTGTCGACTGGCTCGATTTTGATACCAAATGTGTCGACTGACTCCGTTTTGACGTTTATGAGGTTGGTCTCCTTCTGAAAATCAATAATTGCAATTTTTCGTTATTGACTACTTTTACTTACCTGCTCCGTCATTTCCGTTGTATTCTTCTCAACGTTTTGCAGAGTTTTGTTATCTTGCTCCATTTTGATAGCAACACTGTCGACGGGCTCTTTCTTGATCTCGACTGTGTAGAACGGTTCCATTTTGATATCCTGTTTCATCTCAATGGCAACAGTGTCGGCGGGCTCTTGCTTGATCTCAACTGAAGCGAATGGATCCATTTGGATATCTTGCTCCATCTCGATGGCAACAGTGTCGGCGGGCTCTTGCTTGATCACAACTGAAGCGAACGGATCCATTTTGATATCCTGCTCCATCTCGATGGCATCAGTGTCAACAGCCTCTTGCTTAATCTCGATTGTGTAGAACGAATCCATTTTCAGAGTCTGAAAAACGTAAAAATTATCATGAAAGTTGATGTTCAAATAATATAGACCAAAACATGAAGAGTGAATCAATACTAAAAAAAAGGGTGGGATGAAGAGGACTCAAAAGAGGGTCACCAACTAGCAGACAGAAAACAAGACAGAATGAGGACTGCAGAAAGGAGACAGTAGTGACGTCTTCACGTTACATTGCCAGGAGCAAAAAGGTTCTTCACCTTATAGTCATAAACAGATTAATACCCCTAGATTCTGAATTAACATATCCTTGGAACATGTTGTTTTAGATCTCTTGCAACCGACAAAATGCCTAAGATAGTATTCCACCGAAATGGCTCTCAGACGGTGATTTCAACAGTCATTTAAAAACGATAGGAAGAAGTGAGGAATCTGAAGAAGTAGATTTTGAATAAAGTATTTAGATGCAAATGAAAAATGAAAAAAGAATCAAAACTGTAAGATTTGAGAAAAACAATTGACATTGAGAAGAATATCTGAATAATGGGTTTCGTAAGAATTTTTTGAATAAATGATGAATCATGTTTTGTTTTGTTTCTTTCAACACAGCCCCGCCTCTTTTATTATGAATTGTTTAAAGGGGCGGAGCAATGAAAAAAAGACATCAGAAAAACATCATAAGGATGGCTGAGAAATATATATTTTTTTGAAAACATATCACCTGAGAAATGATTTTCATATTGGATAATAGATCGAACTGTCCAAACTCACAACTTTACCTCCTTGAACATATTCTTTTGGAAACTGAAGTTTATTGTCAGAAAGCTAAAATACCCGACATACAGTGCGCGTCATAAAGATAGGAGACTTCCCTAAAATAGGGTTTTGAAAACTGAAATAAATTCTAAAATTATCTGAATGATAATCGTTTTAAAATCCAAAAAAAACCCACGGACACAAATTTCCAGACAGAACGGATAAATTTTTGGTCGCCTCCTCATAAAGATAGGAGAGTCTCTGAAAAACGGGATTCCTTCACTTTTTTCTCAAAAAATCATTTATTGTTGAGTTCAAATTCGAGTAATATGTACTGAAACATGTTTATAGAAACCAGTTTTAATGTTTTCATGCACTTTACAAAATGTTTGGAATCAAAAAATTTGATCATCTTTAGCTTTCCCATAGTTTTCTCAATTTTCACTGATACGAGCTTAATGCTTTCAAATTCTTGTCATTTTATTGTTTATGACAAGATTCTTAACCTATCCGAGCTTAGAATATCTGAATGATCTTTGGAATCTCTCTTGCACTATGACTTTTGTGATAGACAGTGTTAACCGAATGCTGTAACTTTTCTGATACTGATTCAGACATCGATATATAATACATTGTCGTGCTTGGAACAGATATCGGTCGGATTCCCGCTAACTAGACTGAAAACTTGGAAGTGATTTTCTGGCGTTTTATCGGAGTCTATATTCTTTTTTTCTACTAGTTCTTTTGAATTGCTCGAAAAATATGCATGTATTTATTCAATTTTTTTTTGTGTGTACAACAGAAGAATTACCAATAAGAATTAGAAATACCCCTAAAAATTTCGGCAATTGAGCTATAAACCTGACAATGAAAACCCAAAAAAAAGAACCCAGTGTTTGAATTGAACAAAAAAAGAGCAAAATGAATGGTAAAAACATGTGAGTTTACATACATATAATCATCAACATCAACAAGTAGAAGGCAAGAGGGATGATTTGACTTAGTTTGATTTGACTTCTGGATTAGAAAAGTAAAACTCGATCTTAAGAAGTGGATGTAGTTGTAAAAATTGTAAAAAAGATGGGTATATTGAATGAAATAAAAAGGATTCATATATTGGAGAGGGAGATTTGAAGCGACGTTCTATTGTGAATAAGTTTGCGGTCAAACTTTTCGCGAGTTTCGTTTCTGTACAATCCATTCGTTTATTTTCGCTTTCAGTTCTTCATCTGGCACCAGCTGCTTGGACTCCAATGGCGCCCTATTGAACGGATTATTCGGTGTGCTGAGCAAGTGACGTTCGATGACGGCACGATCAAGGACGTGTCCCGAGGGGAGGCGGACCGGATCCACCATGATCGCATCCATTATCGGATCTTTGAATTCTTCGGGAACGTCGTCGTACTCTTCTTCGAGTTCTGCCTTTGCCGCGTACTCCTTCTTCACATCTTCAGCGAGGTACTTGAATCTTTCGAGTTGACTGATTCTGACGATTTTGCGTTTTCTCATTCGTTCGATCACGTTTTGAAAGAACTCGGGATTGTAGGTACGCTGGAAGATAGGGATTATGGTGATCAGAGGGTAGAAAATAGGGTTCTGAAGTGGAAACTGATAGTCCGCTAAAAACTAACCTCATCATAGGCTATATACTTGACGAAAGCCGGAACACTAAGTCCCAAATAAATGGAAACAATCAGATTCACGAATATTTTTGGCTGCCATCCATAACTACCCGGATTTCTGACCTTCAATCTTTCTGAGTTGGTTCCGAGTAGTTGGGACATGTTATGATTCAGCATCGCCGCAAGGCGTTCGCCAAGAGCTGGTACTTGGAACGGTACTGGTGTGTTGTTACTGATCGCCAGGATCAGTTCCAAATTTTTTTTGGCCGTTCCAAGCCATAATAACACATTTTTCTTCGATTCTTCTAAATGTCCGAGCTCCTGGGTTCGTGTCTCCCAATTGTTTCGATCCCATTCTTCTTTTCTGAAAAGAGGAGGGATTTCTAAGGGTTGGAGAATCAGGAAATCGTCTCATTTTTGACGGAAAATGGTTTTTCAGATTAAAACATATCTTTTCTGAGATGAAACTAGACTTTTTGGGTCAAAAACTAGAAATTTTAGCCAAAAAAAGGGGGATTTTATCGTAAAACGAGGAGTTCCAATTCAAAACTCTTTGTAACTCACTCGGCCATTTTCATTTCGATCTCATGAATTCTTTTCAATCCTGAGAGAGTCTCATCGATGCACCATGTGGCATCGTTGATGACCATATTTACAAACCGAATGAACTCGATGCCACAATCTCTGGCCATATTCATAGACTTCGTTTTGTAAAATGCATCGTCGGCCATCTTTTCGAACATATACTGAATATTTCCGCGGACATTGAATTTCTCGTAGAATTCTCCTCTATCCTCGAACTCCGAATAGAATTTAATCATACACAGTAACAGTTTCTCTTGTGTCATTCGAAGACTGACCACATGGAACCAGAGGGGTTTTTCAATAGCGGCGAGCACGCGGACTAATTTAGCGACGAGGAATGGGCTATTAATGTACTCGTATCGAGTGAAGAGAACGGTCAGGCAAGAGATCCAATTAGTGTTCGATACCAGCATAAGTTCAGGTGACGTTCCGATCGCAAAGATGAAAAAATCAAAGACATCTTCCAAATAATTCTCGGGATAGGCACAGAATAAAGCAGTCGGCTCAGCCGGCAACTGGCTATCATCTCCCATCATATCCAAGTTAGCACAAAGCGAATTCATCACCAGTTTCATTTGTTTATTCACAAAATCCATGACCGATGCGAGAATTGCCGGATCCTGTGCGTGGGTTTTCAGACACAGCAAATGACGACACATTAACTGCCAGTGTGCTTTCTCCGAGTTTATTTCCTGCTCCAGTTGACTTTTCTCAATTCCAGTCAGCGTGTTCAGCTGCTCCCTCATCGCTGCCAGCGTTTGCTCGAGATCTTTGACATGTCTCGTGAGCTTAGAAATCTGTCTAATCAGTGGGGGGATGACGAGCTGTTGGGCGGCGATGGTTAAGAAGAAGCAGACCGTCGAAAAGTGATATTCCACAGGGCGTTCAGCTGAAAAAAAATCAGATTTCTAGGGTGAATAGTTGTGGAAAAGCTTTTTCAGCCCTAAAACTACATTTTTCTAATTGAAAACGTGAATTTTGAATACAAAATTCAGTTCTAGCTGTGTTAAAGCCGTCATTTCTCTCCTAATCCTTACCGAATTGCGCAGCAAACGCCAGCGCGCTCTGCTCGTCCATCCTGATCCTCGTCTCTTTTGTAATATCAACCAGAGTCCCTGGTAAGAACGGATACTCCATTATAATCTTCGAAATGTCAATTTTCTCCGAAAATCTGTACATAACTGAGAGAAAGTTGGTCATAAAATGATCGCCTATCACATTCGCCGGATCATACTGAGTTCTGGTTCGAATGGCGTTGGCAGTAATTAATCTAGCGAACCATTTCAACGTGTTTTTTTTTGCTAGCTAGATCCGAGACCAATGGGAGGACCATTTGATGAAGAAGGCTTCGAATACTGGACATTCTATTCGTGTATCGTTGCTGCTCCAGATTCTTTAATCCATCGTTTTTTCTGGCGTCCTCTTCAGATCCAACAAAGACCCGGTTATTGGGACGACGACCGGAAGACTCTAGACCGTAGTTGAAGAATGGTCCGAGGTACGTCATCAATCCAAACTCTCTTCCCTTCATTGTCTCGGCTATCTTCGGAAGAAAATCGGGGCGATCCACGAGGAGAATACTCAGTGGGCGTGACCCGTCCTCAGCTATTCGAATATTCAGAAGGAGATTCATGACTCGCAGAATCTGCTGTACAATATCATCTTGATTCTGCTCAAAGTGTTGGGCGACTGCTCCGGCTCTCAGAATATCAAAAATCGGATTGAAAACCTCCGCGGCCGCTTTCTCATCACACTCCTCTTCATTCGCTGTGTATTCAATCAGATCCTTGATGAAGTTGAAAGAGATAGTATCATCAAGAAGACGTTTGACAAAGACGAGCGAAGCACGACGTCTTTGAAGTTGATCGTCGAAATATCCTCGTTGCATCTCGACGAACACAGAGAGAACGGCGGTTTTGGTGACCTCCAGCACTAGTTTCGAGTTTGACGGGAGGTTGTCCTGGAGAGTAGTCAGAAGAGGTTATTGGGTTTGAAAAGAGAGTATTTTTGATATCTAGAAGTTCAGAATAGCCAGTTTTAACCGAAGAATGGAAATTTTAAAATGGAAAACACGTTTTTAGATAGTTTTTGACCGAAAAATGGCATTTCTAAAAACAAAAAAACTTCGGCTCTACTCGGATATTTTGGTCCTTGAAGAATATTTTCGTCCTTCAATAATTTTTGGTCCCTAAGAAGTTATGCGCTTTTTCAGTATATGGCGCTACAAAGAAATAAGAAAACAATTTTATTTACTTTCAACATGAATATGTTTATGATTATAGTTCATTGAAAAATTCTTCATCATCGTCGGAGTGCGAGAATTCTTGGTCATCTTCTTCCACAATTATGAATTTCTTTTAAATCAAACCGTTATATCCACCTGAAAAAATCATGATTTTCTTTTTTCTGGTAGTACTTCACTAGTAAAACTGGACGCGCCTTCCGTGCATTGACTCGAAGATGTAATACATTATTCAAACGAACACTTGATTTCATGCTAAAATGAACAATTGAATTCCCGTCAAAACGAAAAATTAAATTCCCGTCAAAATGAAAAATAAATTTCCGCCAAAACAAAAATTGAATTCCCACCAAAATGAAAAAAATTCTTAGAACCTTCTGAGTTATTCTAAAACCTTCTAGAACATTCTAGAAAGTCAGTTTTGATGACAATTCTTAGATCTTTGATTTATCGTAACTACCGTAACCCTCTACAGAAAATTCTAATTGTTTGCATGGGTACTGTAAATGTCCAAAGAATTCTTCCGAAAAAAAAGTCGACGCGTTCCGCTGTCCACCGACCATTTTAGAATTTTTCGGTTTCTGTACCTACCGTAATCCTACAGTAATCCTGGCCTGCTGATTTTCAGGTACGTCATATTTAGATTACAGCTCTTGCTATTAAGCTCCCCACGTGGCTTTGATGGACTGTTTGTGAACACGACGGTCATTAATATCCACAACATTCACATTATGGTTTACCAATTCGTGTCTGTAGTCTTTTTGTAGCGTACTGCCACCATAGGCTCATATATTTTCAAAGACCAAAATATCCGAGGAAAGCCAAAACTTTTAACTTTGGGTTTTGTCTTGATTTTTGAACTAAAACGGGAATCATATCCTACATTCTTAAGTGTCAACAAGGATTTCTCACCTTTTCAAGTTCATCATTGCATCTGGCAAAAGACGCCAGGAGAAACTCAATAGCTTCTTCCTCCCGACACCCAGCCACATCCGAATAATCGATAAAGTTGAACAATCGACACGAGACGTTACTATTCGCTCCACCTTGTGATTGGAGAACAAATGTGGTGAAAATCTTGGTGATGTGTGACTGCACTGTCAGCGGCGACGACTCAACATCCAACGTCACCTTATGAACATCACTGATTGCTCCGGCGCACCGAACCTTATTATTTTCAGAGGGACACTTGAATAGACTAGTCAGAAAATCTCGAATGTGTTTTTCGGCGTTGGAGGTGTCTTTCGACTGGAAAGCGGATTTAAGTCAGGAGAAGTCCGTTCGGGTACTTACCTCATCGCTTTTCTTTTGACTTTTTTCTTCCTTCATCTATTCTTTTTCGATCTATCTTTCTGGAATTAATTTTTTTCTTTTTTCGGCAGTAGTGTCAGCTAAAAATTACGTGATTTTTAGAAGATTGATGAGGAGAGGTCACGGAGATGATTTTTCGGGTAATAAAAACAAAAGGAAAACTCAAAAATGACGAGAAAAAAGAAAAACACGACATAGTTGTTGGCTTGTGCATCAGAAAAAAGCTTTATCAATAGAGCGCGACAGAGCAACTAGGCCACGGCCATGGGGAAGAAATGAATAACAAGCGGAATGAACTGATAAGAGAATAGAAAAAATCTGTTCACTGTGGAATTGTTCCAATTTTTTGGAATTTAGCGTCAAAAATTAAATTTTTGCCGTAAAAGCTATTTTTTTTGAAATTTTTATTTTTGTTGGCAACCTAAAAAAAGTTGACCGCAAGAGAATGTTGCAAATACGCTCAGTAAAGCTTCTCATTTTCGCAGCTAGTTTGAAGCCAATTTTATTACATTTATTATTTTTAGTTGTCATTTTCTTTGCATTTTCTTGCAAAATTAGCTTTATTTTTTAGATTTATTGTGAAATATATTGCCATTATACTATAATAATCACCAAAATGATTTTAAAATCATCTTTGTGATTATTATATTAAAAACGATCATCAAAAAATTCAGAAACGAGAGTAAGAGAGTGAAAGACCGAGAAGCTTCAGTTTGGAGTGCGGGTATTAGCTTTTTGGGAGCGGCTACGTGCTTTCTACTCTTTGAGATACTTGCGAAGATATTTCATGGCAATTTTCTGTCCGTTCTTGTCGTCCTGTAATGAGTAATTTTAAAAAATATATATTAATTCACGGAAAAATTTGATAATTAATATTATTATGAAACTTACAGGTTTAATTTCGAGGAATAAGTCTTTATCTTGATGACGATAATGGAAAAATTTCTGATTGACGAAAGGCACGAAGGAATGAAAACGGTCATTCGAGATAAACTTGACATTGACTTTGCGACCATAGAATCTTTCGAGAACTGATGGAAAATAGTCCTGAAATGTTTAGTTGGTTTGATGAGGATGATGGCTAACTGACGAACTTACTAGAATCATAATCTTAGTGAACTCAGTGTCCGGGACAACTGCATTGCTTCGAAGATTTGCTTCTGCTACTCGCATCGCTAGACCCTCTGAGCTATCAGGCTTCATACCGCTCGATGTCTGTTTATAAAGAGTTTGTGCATAAATTCAATGTCAAGAAGATAAAATGTAAAAAAAAAGAATAATTTGCCTTGGAAGCAGAAAAAGAAATGTCAGGAACACTTGTTTTTGAGGAGACAGAAGAGAAGGGGAACAGACATAACATCTGCCAGTCATGGGTTACTGTTCATCTGGGGAGTAAGGTTTGGGACTAACTATTTCGCAAAATACATATATACGGTACAAACCCTGATAAACTGGATTTTCGAAAATAGATGTTGGTCAGAATAAGATTTTCATAACGATTAAAGTTTTTCTATCAGAAAAATTCATCAATTTGATCAAGTTTTTCAAGCAAAAAGTCAATGAAATTTAAGACAAGAACGACTACGCAAATGAAAATTTAAAAAAAAACGATTATAAATCATTCAAAAAGTTGAATGTTACGAATGGATTCTGTGAGTTTACGCGATTTGTCATCGTTTAGGAGAGAGTAAAAGTGGTGACACGCAACAATTTTACGAGACACATACTGTGAGAAAAACTGTTATTGTGATGAAATAAGAGAGAACAGCTCCCTCCAAAAACAAAAAAGAAATGAGGAAAGAAAAAAACTTGTAGAAATGTAAACAAAGTTGAAGGTCATCGAGAAGAAATTCTGGAAGGTCCCATGCATACAGTAGGACAGAATGAAAAATTAAAAACAAAAAACAATGTGAACAAAGAAAAATAAGCACGGGATTCCGTGAATAAAGATAGCGTTATCAAACCCACTGGGACTCCTGAATATTCAAGTTTTTGAAATATTCCATCCAGTTTCTGGTCTTGTAACTGTTGAGGGGAGTTTTCGCTGTTTTCCCGGCTTCATCATCCTATTACTGAATCAAAATCGAACATTTCATCATTATCCGTTTGAGTATTTTTGAATACCTGATCAATTTCACCAAAAACGTGCTTGTTATCGAAAACAACGTAAAAGAAACGATAGCCATTGAACAAGCGAGAGTCGTTTTCAACTCGAATGAACTTATTGCCAAGTGGAAAAACAATGCGCAGTTCTTTTTGGTAAAATTTGCAGATTGTGTTTTGAAATGTTCTCTGAAATTTGAGTGTGAAACAAACTTCAAGAATCCAGAAGTATACCTCAGCATATATTGTTGTAAAGCAACTGTTTGATAATGACAAGTCCCACATGGCCTTTTGATTGAGTTCGTTAACTTCTATGCAAGAGTGATAAGAAATTGGAGATGAACATTCCCAATTAATTGATGATAGCTCAGACATTTGATCACTAAAGATTAAACTGATATTTTCTTTTTAACTGAGAACATACCGGCGGTCATGCGACAAGAGAGCCAGATGAAAGTGTCAAAAAGGTAGAAGAGAGAGAGTAAAAAGTGATTGTACTGGGACTTGTCATTTAGAATAATTGCCTTTTTTGTGAATGAGCAAAATGGAAGGAAATATGCATTGTCCAGTTTGTTTTGCTAACCGTATCAAAAATACTAGGGCCCATGCATTGAAAAATAATACAGGAAACGTTTCAATACATTTGATGATGTGTATTCATTGCAGAACATAGCAGCCGGACTACGTTCAGTTTTGGCCTAAAGTCGCGGCGCTCCTTCATTTGTTTCACCATTGCGATACATTTTCTCTCTGAACCTTGTAAATCAAACATCCGGAAGATCCGATAAGAGTAAAAACTCATTGATATGTTATAAAATGTGAACAAACGATCCGCCAAACTCAGGATTTTCATCCTACTGAGTATTCTTTACTTTTTTCCATGATTTGATATACTCTCATCTGAATGCATACATAATGAAAACAATTAAAACTGTCTAATTTATTCGGTGGAAAATATTCAAAAAACCCTATAGAAGAACACGTAAATTATAAAATTATTGAGTATATATACAGAATTTAGATACTATTCCTCTTGTTTCAAGGGGTGTTCCTCAACGACGTCTTCAAATTTGTCTCCAGATACGATGGTTCGAATGAGAATATTCTCAGCTTGTTTAATTGGTTTCCATGATGCTTGAATCGAGTCGTGTATTATCTAAAATAATGAATAAATTTGGACCTGACATCAGTTAAATGATTTACCTCATTATAGTCCCACGCCGCGCAGACAGTAACGAATTTATAGAAGTCGAGAGTGATTTTGATTATCTGCTGCAACTGTGGAAGTTTTCCTCTCTGAAACAAAGAAATACTTTCAGGATATGATAAAAAATGAAATTTACCTCCATACGCAGAAGCTTGCTCAAGCCGCTTAGTTTCTTTTTGAAATCGTGCATTTCACGCGTAGACAGCATGAGTCGTTTGTGAGGAACGATTGGTTTTGAGCACTTTTTTGTACGTGGAATTTTGAAGACAGGTTCCAAAGTGTCGGTGGTTGTGTTGGATGTTTGAGGTTCCATCGCTGGGTGAATTTTCAATTTGCCTGGAATGAATAAAATTTGTAATTCACTCATAATTGTTATAGAAACTAGAAAGAAAAACGTTTCTCGAAATTTAGCGATAATCTCAGAGAGAGTGATTAAAGCTATACGGGCGACATGTCGCATTTATTTGATGAAACAAATGAAAACGATCGATAAAGATAGAAAAAATGTGATGGGACCAGAAAAAAAAACACCGCAGTCACACAGGTGCACAGAGGACGTTTGTAATGAAACGCACAGGGCACACTAACACACTCACGGGTACCTCACCCATGAAAACTAATCGATGACAGACCATCCGCGTGTAGAGTAGATCTGCATTGTTTATAGTTTGGTCAGAGAAAAGTAGAGCTACACTGTCTATTGTTTCGTTTGGACGGATGGGATAGAATATGAACTCGAACTCACAGTTATATTCTCATGAAAACTGTTTCAAGTAGTGGACTTAGTCTCTCCTGATCCGGATGTTCAGAGGCACACGTGTTGATTCATTTAGGCTCGAAATTTTTGTTTATACAAAATGCGGTACTCCTTTTTTTGAGATAGCAGGATTCCAATTAACGAATCAACATACTAAATCCAATAATTTTGTGTTTTTATCTGATTTTGTGCTGAAATATCAAAAATAAATTATTTCAATTAAATCCGGAAACTTTGTGAAGTATGAAGTTCAAGAATAGTGTCGTTTTTTGTGTTGTGATCATCTTATTAGTTTTGAGAAGTTATTTACTACTAAAATGAGTTTCCCTCTCTCTGAGAAGTTTCAATTGACAGCAAACCTGCAATACATCTATCCTTCTGCGTGAATTCAGTTCGACAAAGTCATGAGAACATGATTATGAAAAATCTAATCTTTGAAAAAGTCAACGATAAATACCATTTTGCTTTCATTCGTAAATGTTACTTTCTCTCATTGGCATTATTAATAAAATGAACACAGATTAAATCATCAAGTTTATTTATTAAACGAAAAACATTTTAATTTTGGTGTTTAGTGAGTCATTGAACCCAGTTCATCGTCGTTTTAAGAATCATTAAAATTGTGGTCTGTGTTGTTACTCATTTCAATAATGTGCTCAATGACAAAATTAGTGAGAAATTTAACTCTCAATATTTGAAGTATTCATTTATTATAAGCATAAACCAAAAAAATGATGATGTTCGGAAGATGAATCATTTCGATCAAGCAGCAGTTGTCTGAAAAAAAAAAAAATTCTACAAATTACTATTAGCGGTTATGAGTAATTGAAATTAGAGACCATGAAATGAAAACAACTATCTAATTAGACTATGTAGAGGGTTAATCTTCAATGTTTCTGTCGAGAACTTACAATGGCAGCATTGCTCACTTGACTTGTTCCATTTGCGTGGAAATTGTTTTTAATCTTGGAAAAATGATTCCGAACATTGGAGTCGAAAATCATCAACATGTATGGAAGCGATAAAGTCATCTGATTTTTTTTATATTTCAATTTTTCTAATATATCCTTACCATATCGGACGAAAAAACCAAAAAAATAGAGTTGTAATCCCGAAAAATGCCTGGGAACAGATTAAATTTAAAATCGAGTGTGGTCAAGAAAACCCATAACACTTGCGTGGAATAGATTCCTGTATATATACGGTTAACTTTGACAAGTCTCTTAGACATTCTGTGGATGAAAATGCTTTCTGAAAGTTTTTACTTGCAACTGCAAAATCATTTATACTCACCGTCAATTTTAGATACTAAATTTGCCAAGAACCATGAGACAGAAACCAAAAAAACGAAATAAAGCAGCGACAAACAGAAGGTAATTTCTAGTGATGTCTCTGAGGTATCCAGATACGTAACTTTGATCAACTCTCCCTCGACCAAATGCACTCTAATACTGATCCCAAAAAGTGGTAAGTTAGGTAAGGCACTGTAAATTAACGAGAGTGAATAAAACACAAATATGTTAACCCTCTGACGCTGAAAACTTCTCATTAAAAAATGTGTAGTAAGCTCAAATTGATTACAAAAACAGTCAAGGTAGGATATTTGATCATAATAATACGATAGATACTCAAATAAGCAGCCGATAGAAATTGAAGGTGCATGAAATAGTTTACTAGGAATTTTGTAATCGTGAGTGAGTTTGGAATTCTTGCTTCCAAGCCCTTCAGAAGAGGAATGAACGATGGAAATCGTTCGAGACGGATTGCTAGCCACGTGTTCAAGTAGCAGAGTATGTTCTGGAATTCGGCAGTTCATTAAACAAGAATCATGAGAATAATAGTTACCACAATCATATCAAGCCTTACGACTGTGTAGAATCGACTAGAATATTCCTTGCTACAAGAAAACAAGAAAATGAAGACAAGCATTAAGATAATGGAAACAAGTCCGTAGATTACTTGGAAGATGGTGAGTTTGATAGGTGGATCAGTTGGATTTTCCATAGAGATGGATAAAAGATTTGGGCTCAGTTGAGAGAAGTTCATGGTTTGATTTGATGTCTGCAAAGTGACTTAGAGAAATTGAATGAGAGAGAAGAATTAGTTTCTAATAACAATAAAAATCGAAAGGAAGATAGAATAATATAAAATCTGAATGACAATGAGCAATGGCCGTGTTTACAGCAAAATTTCGATTCTCTGGACCCCTTGGGGACGATGCTGTTAAACGGTTGATGCATTGTGGCAAGTATGAGACTTTAGTCTAAGTGGTAAGGTAAAAAATCAGGAGATTCAGTAAGAAGGCAGGAAAACACTCGGTAATGACTTTGCCATTAGTGCAAAATACTTATTGGCTGAATCACGCATATCAAGGCTTACAATTTTTTGCTCGATGATGCCGAAATTTTCCAGTTCTGTTTGCTCAATTATTCTCTGAATGTTTCGATCATCGATGTTTCAAACGAACTAGTTGCAAAATAATTGTGCGTGATTAACTTCATAACGAAAGGACCACTAGGATCAAACCGTAAAGTCATTTCAGAATGAATCACCATTGTACTTCATGATTCCAATGGAAGCATATTCAGGGGGTTGCTAGACGCTTGTCACAAAAACGCATAGACAAATTATGGTAATGCAAAATAATGAGCCAGTGAACTTAGAAGAGGAAATCAGAACATCACTGGTTATGGAATAAAAAAATGAGATGAAAACTCAAATAATATTTGATGTGTGTTCATTTTGAAACGTTAACTTTGAAATTAGCCTAATGTGAATTATAGCGAACATTTCTCTGGTATGGAGATTAACACAGTAGCTGATTTTTGATTTCTAACAAGAATTGACTGCCGGAGTAATTGTGGTGGTTTCATCTTACAACTTCATGATGCTTCATAAACTCAGCCAATCAGATTAAAGCATTCCGCATATTTATCGAAGTTCAATTAATTCCATGATTACTCCAGGTGTCCACATCAAATGACACAAAAATTTTGAAAATTACACATACCTTATGAATCTCAAGTAGATGGAAGCAAAAAACTTTAAGAAGAAATGAATGTAGCCAATTATCTTCCAATCAATTTATAATGTAAACCTATTGCTCACAACTTCCCGGTCTGAAGCTCCACCCCTTTTTCGAAACTTTTCTTCTCTGCCTCTTCCGCCGTGCCAGGCAGGAGCTGGCGCAAGGCACAGACCTTCAAGGCAGACACTGATCCAACACACTTCTTAATTCTCTAGAGTCATCCGAGACGGCAGCCTAATGAACTGAAATCAACGAGAATATTTTTTGAGTTGATATTACGAATTGATATACGTAGCCAATGAACAATTTCGTGTTTTAGTGAGTGACGCACGAGAAATGCTTACAATAAAAAGAAATCCGTTACATCAAACTTTTTTTTCTCTAAAGTTAATGAAAAAATTGAAAATGTGCGACATCGATCAACATTAGTTAATGTTAAAAAACTACACAGCTTTCTGATGCTTGTCTTTGGCTGAGGATGACCCATGGGAGTAAAAGAAAGGGCGTCAACAACAATTGGATTTTGGATTCATACGTAAGCATTGGAAGTGTCAACCGGTATATAGAGAAGGTGAGAGTGAGAAGGTGAAGAAGTTCTGGGGAAAAAAGTTGTAATGGTGGGCGCTGGACTTTTCAATTTGGAACAGACTCAAATTAGAAGCGGAAAAGATTAATTTCCATAGATATTGCCAAAAGCAATCATATGAAATATGTGCATCTCAACAATTGAAAAAAAAGAAAAAATTTGCAGAATTCCAATTTGCAGTTTTATCGAAAAAATTTTAACTAAATTAATTATTAGATTGGAATTTTGAAAACGCTTGATTTTTTCTGACCTCGTGAAAATTCTCTCTGGAAACAATGCCATGTTTCTTGGATTGGTTGTAGTGATACCGGCCGAAGTCATTTTCTTCACCGAAATATTATCATGGACCGAACTCCAAAACAAGACCGGCTAAAAATGTAATATTCAATCATGGTTTTTTTGGTTATTTTGATAGAGTCTATTGAGATTTCAATTGAATAATGAACTAAAACCATGGCCGTCATGACCGCGAGTGAAACTTCGCTTCAACAACGAACGGCGTTTGGCCGGTGGTACTTCGACCCCAACTTACAACAGAGCGGTTCTTTTCGTATATGAAGTGCATCCCATCGATTTATTCAGAATAAAAATGTTCTTCTTGAAGACATGTGTTATGTTTCAAGGATAATCTACAATTTTGTACACTAGTGAGTATCACAATTGTTAAATCTGAAGCATCTCTTATGGAGTACAAAGTCAAGCAAACATGATACTTCTTTCACTCCCGATACTCTACTTTCTCCGCATAAAATGAAATCGCTATATTTTTCATAGAATTTCAACACTTGTTTCAAGCAAGTGATATACTTATTTCCGAATGAAAACATGACATAATTGTTTGGACTGTTCAAATAATTCAGTTATATAATTAAATACAATTTATGAAAAACTATCAATATTTATCGTTAGAAAATGCAGTATTTATATTATTTATATCAAATCAAGTCGTCCTCTGTCAGCGGATACTGGGAAAAGACGTCGTCATATTGTTCTCCAGCTACGATTGTTTTTATCAAAATGTTCTCCACTTGTTTTATATATTTCCATCTCCACTGAATGGACTCATATTTCTGCTGGAAAAAATGTATATGGATGTAAAATAGGTAAACTTGATTTACCTTGTCAAAAAATGCATTGGAAAGTCCAGTGACAAGCTTGTAGAAGATGAGTGCATCGCTGATCAGGACCTTCAATTCTGGCGATTTGCTTCTCTGAAAGAAAACTGAATCAGAGCACGACAAAGGATAAAACATACCTCAGAAGACAACATATCGCGCAGCCCATTGTACTTTCGCTTGTAGTCATGAATTTCTTGCTTAGTAAACATCTTGCGGGGGCGTTCGCGTGACTCGTTTCGAGATTTTCTCGCATCAATGGTTTCTGAGAGTTTTCTCATACTGGGAATCTTGAAGACAGTTTCCGAAGCAATACCAGTTGAGTTGATAGCATTATTGTTGGCAGACATTGTCAGAAATTTGAATGGTTTACCCGTTAGTGTCTAAAAATTATAATTATATGATTTGATTATAATTATCTTGAAAACTCCGAAAATAAAGATTCTTCAAGAATTAACATTAGAGAACTTGGAAAGTTTAATGGATTAAATCAAACTGAATTGATGAACATTTGAAACTGTTCCGAGTAAGATCAAAAAAGAGCCGAAAGGACGAGAACAACACAAGGATAGAAAGGGCCGTCCGCAACCACAATACACACGCACACACTTACGCACACTCACAACCTGAAAACCAATCAATAAGGGACCGTCCGCGTGTAGAATGAATCTGTTTCTACAATATTTTGGAATAAACAAATTTGATAGAATCTCGAATATATGATTATCTTTTCATGAATGAATCTAGTTCAAATGTTCTTTTTGAATTCATGAAATACTGAGAAAAGACGTGTAGATTTTGGAAGTTTAAAATTGAATTTTCAGAAGTAATTTCCACGTTTCAGCAGATATTTACTTTCCTTCATGATAGACTGTAGATCATATCAAGGTCGATAGGTTTCCCCTTTCATTTCTTAAAATTAGAATAAATCGAAGTCATTGATATTGAATTCTCTCTTTTCAGATAAGGCAGAGTATTTTACAATGTAGATATTTTATTTTCAATAAATACAGTTTATCAATTTGACAATCAAAAAAGATTTAATTTTCGAAAACATTCTCTCATAACAAATTTTCAAAAAGTGAGAACTTCGATAACAACAGAAATTGAAATTCATGCTCAATTTATCATTTAGTCTGTTTAGTCTGTAAGCTACGGAGATGGGAGCAGAGGGCACATTTTTCATTCTTACACGCTTTCCAGTGAGTGACGATTTGTTTCAAAGACCAGCAGTATTGCTCTGGAATAAAAATTAATACTATGACTGTTGAGATGGCTATTTATGTACAACAATTGTAGTGGGTTTCGACATGATTACTGTAACTAGAAATAACTCAGATGAGTCTAACTTAAGACGGGTTTCACTTTGTGAAAAATTCTTCTGGAAAATGTGCAATTCCGTTTTGAGTTTCACTAAAAATTGAACGGTAATCGTTGTTTTCATAATAACATCAGTTTCTAGCAATACAATATTTATAAACAATTTTCATACACCTTTCTGGTATGTAGTCTATGTAGTCACTGATGTTCATGTTAGCAAACCCTCAGAAAGTGAATCACATTTCAAACTGATTAAAAAACTGTCATCATCATCAATTCTTGAGCTGAATAAGAATTAGAAGTACCTTTACAGACTGATCCCAACTGGCAGCCTTTCATATGATTCAAGACGATCTTGAATTTTTGGCAATCAGGCAAATTGCAGATGGGATAGCGTGGTGGAAGGCCACACAATACATTGAGCTCGTTGGTCTGAAACTTTTATAAGTTGTCTACTAACAATCATTTTCCCAAACCTCATCTTTTTTGTTGCAATGATTTGCATGAATGAGAAGCATGAGCTGGTTTTGAACATGTTCAATAACTCCCGGAGCCCAGGCAGAAGGATGAGTGATATCGAACAACATCTGAAAGATTGTACATGATGGTTAGAAGATTGAAGATAGAGTATAAGAAGTCGGGGTGTAGAGCAAGAAACTGACACACAGAGAACATGGAAAATGACAAAAGTAATCCAAATCTAGGAGTCATATGGTGAATGAGAGTTTGCGTGCTGTTGAAGGCAAGATTAGAGTGGGCTGGACATACCGTAACAGAAACAACTCGAGACGAGGCAATGTCACCTACATCAAAGACATCTGTTCTGTAGCTAAACAAACACATGAACACCTAAAAATGGTGCCCCAATGTTCCCTTATTGCTCTATTATAGGGGTTTCGCACCCAAAATGCGGGATACCCAGAGGCAAATGTCACCTTCGGCAGACCAGACCTCCGACCTTTGGATCTTTTCGGGTGTCGGGGGAAAAGGGGTATGAAGGAGAGCGGTTTAAAATAGTAGATGAGGAGTACGGTAGTTGATTCGTAAAAAAGCAAAATAAAAATAAAAAAGGCGAGTCATAAGGTGAAAAAGATGTTCTAATTTGTTTGTTGTTGATTTAGAATACACTTATTCTCAACGTCTGATTTCAAGTAAAAATAATGAAAGAAAATGAGAATGCAGAAGAAGTCAAAAACAAAAACTCAAATTCCGGAATATAAGCTACTAAAATTAACAAAAAATTTTTTCGGTATATTTTTGAATTCTACCGTATCCAACAAAAAATCTTGAAGAAATCCAAGCTTTTTTTTCGAAGAATAGTATAATTACTCCTGTTTTTAACGTGTCAATGAAAAATGGTTCAAAAACCCAATCGAAATTCCCTATAATAGATTGTTTGTATTTGTCCCCTTTGCAGTATATTACAGGGTTATAACGCTTCGATTGCCTGCGGTCAATCTGAACAATTCCATCTTAACAACATTTTCTGAACAAAAAGTCGCCTTTTTTCAATCCAATAGTTTTTCGATTCGTTTCAACTTGTTGGTCCTTTTTGTTATACATTTTGGAATAACCTGACTCGCTGGTTTTTCTTTTTCTGTCCATTGCGAACTCCCGCCGCCTCGCCTCCAAAAAGGTGTCTAACCGGCGCTTGGCGCTCTTCTCGCTAATAAGGAAAAACGGTGCAACAAGATTTTTTAAGCAGATAGTTTTAGAGTTAGTTTTGAGAAGGGTGCCGCGGGTGACCCTTTTTTGTTTTTATTCGTTTTTTATTTGGTTTTCTTGTTTCCTTTACTTGCGTCTTTTACTTGGATATCATGGTCTGTTTTCGTACGTTTGTTTCAGAAAATCCGTTTCTACGAAGAAACACTGTGTTTTGGTTTTCCTTTTATATTCAAATTTAACCGGTGTGCTTTTCCCTTGGAAAATGAATTGTATTCCTACTAACTGAAAAACCTCTTTTTTTTAAACTCTAACTCCGTAAAATTTCAAAGTTTTGCATGTAACTTATTAAAAGTAGCAAGATTAGGCGTCTATAGGCGCGTCTTGCTCATTTCAAAAACCTTCGTTAAAATAATCAACTATGAATATTATTTTCCATCTCTTGCCTTTCTTATTCAACCCGGTCACTCACCCAGTTACCATTACCTTGGTTCTGCTCGCGGCCTCTCTCATGACTCCTTCTTGCATACACCTCTAGCGCTATGTAATTGCGTAGTTTCGACCCATTCCTCAAACCCCTATCATTTTAAAAACTATTTGAATAACCTTTGATTATTCTACTCTTTTTCTCTCCCCCCACCCCCCCCCCTTGACCGTTTGGCTATTACCGGTCATTTACTCTTTGACTTTTTTCAAAACCCGCTCTCTTTTTCTTGCTTTGCACAATCCAGTACAATTTTCTCTTTTCATGGTTTTGAAAATAAATAAAATTACATACCTAACTCCCCGGATATTATCCAAATCAGATTGTACGTTTGACGCACACGTGATTGACAGGTAACACACGGGAAACAGGGTGTTCGGACCATTCGTGTGTCTTATGTCATTCCCCGGGTTACCAGTTGAGAAGAATACCCATGCTAACCCACTTTGTCTATCTCATTCAACTGTCATTTTGGTATTTTTCTAGAATTTTAGATTAGTGTTGAATATTTTTTTCACCGTTTAATTCAGTTTTCTCGTCTTCTGTCAATCTATTCAAAATGAGTATCTAAATTTCAGGTTTCAAACACTGTTCTCACAACACTACCAACTTATCGTTGAAGTAATCATGTCTCGTCTTCCAACTAGCACCCAAGATGTCTCTCTGCCCAACGAAAATCTGTCCTCTACCAATTCCTCTTCATCTGCATTGGTAAGTTTCTTGATATATCGGGTTAGCACATCTTTAATGAGGTGAATTAGAGTTCTCTATCAGTAAAAAGATAATTTTCATAACATTTTGTATTTGTTCTATAATACTTCTCTATGAATAAAATTTTCAGAACACCGATCTTCCAATGGTTGATTCCTCGGCTTTTCCAAATAAATACGATCTGATCAAAATGAGAAACAGAAACAAGGTATGTTATTCAGTCTGGATTTTTTGATTCATATGGAATAATACAACAACTGCAGTTTTTAGTGTCATTTTCAAATGATTCCATTTTTCAGGGAACAAAAAATTCATCGGAAATGGTCGCATCTACTGTAAGGAAACCAAAGCAGTCTGTGAAACCTAATCGCAATAACAAGCAAACCAAGGTTGCTGAAAATTTCGGGTTAGGAACTAATGATGAGGAATCAACTGGAAGCAGTTCTCGAGTTATCAAGGAAGCTGGAAGAAAACGAAAAATTGAACAAACAGTGGTGAGCAAGAAATTCAAAATTTTTTTTACTATGTAACCAAAACAAACAAAGAGATATTCAAATTGAATAAAAATATGAATCTGATGAATATTATCATTTTTTTGAAAAATTGTTGAAAGATTTACTCTATTCAGCAAGACGCATCCATAAATGCAGTTCAAGCCTTAGTCAAAAGATCTTCAAACACTAATGCTGAAAAGTCAACTTCCGCCTCATTGACAAATGTCAGCTCAGCGGAACTTGTCAAGAAAAACCCGAGAAAAGCCAGAAAAGTGAGTTTTTTGCTGGAAATTTATTTGTTTAATTTTTATGTTATTTGTTAAAAAATAACTGCTTCCACGTGCAGTCGGGCGACAAAACTAAAATTTGTACAGTAAGAACTTTTCACTTTTAGTCGTGCGTCTTTGAAGGCTCCCATTGAAATCTTCAAAGGTGCATGGTTTGAAGTTCTTACTGTACTGATTTTACGTTTGCTCTCCGACCACGTGGAAAAATTTGTAGCATTTTTGGCCGAAACTGCCATTTTTCGAGACCAGCATAACATGATGAATTTTTCAGCCACTGTTGGATCTTCAACGAGTTCAGACTCAAAGCAACCAACATCCGCAGAACTGTTCTACAAGTCTCTCTTCATCAGAAAGTTCAACCGTAAGTTCATTTCAAACGTTTTTCTTGTGAGATATCTCTCCTTTATCAGTACGAACCAATTCAGACTAATGCCGAAAAGACAGTACCACTCAAGGTTTCTACACAGCTGTCTTTAAACCCATATGAATCAGAGAAAAGAGCTGGATTGTTTATTTGTGAAAATGCTCCAAATATTCCCATTTTGAAACAAAATGATTCGTCGATGGCTGGAAATTCCTCAGTCCCAGTCACCTCTTCGCAAGTTTCATCTACGGTTCGTCCAAAAGCCACTAAACGCAGGAACAATGCTCGAAATGCTGCTAAGCCACTGGTAGGTTTAATCCCTCTTGTTCTCTCGCTTTAAAAATCACTTTTGACAGTAAACATTTCAAATTTTCAGTTGCGAAAAAACGGAATAAAGTGCTGTGACAAAAAGAGCATGCGCTACAACACTCCAAATCTTCCATGCGATGGGGAGTACGACTGCAAGATAAAGCAGAGCCATTCGTATTGGATGGAGAAGGATGGAAGTCGTTTTCAATATTGCACGAACTGTAGTAAAAAGAGATTTACAAAAAACGATCTCGAAGAAAAATTCGATAAGAAAAAAAATGTGGGCATAGAGGAGGAGTCAGTCTACGAATGCATTCAGTGCAAAGGCGGTTTCCATCGCATGTGTTCATACTTTTTTGATGAGGATCCTTCAGAATATTGTTGTCATGAATGCCGTGAACCTGAAGTCATCAAAAACGTTGACAGTTTCTCTAAAAATGAAATTGATTCGTTCATTTCGGAGAAAGTAAATAAGAAACTGATGGACATTCTGGGAAACCAAGAGAAAGCCGACAGTTGCAAAATATCTGTGTGCAACGTGCACAACGCTGAATCTTCTGTAGAAACAAAATATTTGGCGCCAATAAGTTAGTTAGAGGATTTCAAGAGACGGTATGGAGACAAATTGGATTATACGGAAAGAACTTTCATGGCTTTTCAACGGAATGGCGACACCGATATTCTATTTTTCGTCATGTATGTGCAGGAATACATCATGGAAGACGGTGTCGGTTGGCTTGTCCTGGACTACCTCGATACTGTGCCTCATGTGGAACCAGTCGATAAAAAAGGAGTCATCTATCAAACGATTATTCTTTCTTATTGGGAGCACATGGTTTCACATGGGTTCACTCGAGGACACTTCTGGGCTAAGCCGCCAGCAAAGGGAGATGATTATATCTTCCACATCCATCCAAAAGATCAGCACTTTCTCAACCAGGCCAAACTTGAAAAATGGTACAAGAAACTTTTGAAAACCGGATGTGATGATGGAATCGTTAATCACTTTCGTCTCTTCGAAGAAGAACAAAAAGCTGGAACTATGAAGAAATTGATTGATTTGCCGGTCTTCAAAGAAAGTCTTTGGCCCCTCATGTTTAATTGGGCAGAGAGTGACGTGGATCATAAAGTGGAGAAGAATTTTGAAACTGCAATGGAAAAATATAAGAGACAACACCAAAAGGACAACTTTTATATTTATTTCAAACAATCTGGTCCTTCCGTAGCCATCCGTCCAGAAGTGCCAATACTGAAAATGCCACTGTTCGGAAGTCGCAGCGAATTCAATGCCATGTGCGACGAAAAAAATTGATAGTTCATAACTCTACGCCGGGCCAAGTACTCATCTATTAGAATTATCAATACCCTTTCAGAACAATTCAAGCAACTGAATGTAAGTTATGGTTTAGTTTTCTGCAAGAAACCTTCTGATCGATTAACCTATTTTCATCTTATAATTCATATGATTTCAGCCAGGATTGGACCAATGAGTGTTCCGGTGAGACAACAATTGCCTTTTCAACGCATTCCTACATATTTTTCGTCTTATTGCTAAAATTGAAATAAATTATGATTCATTTAATGGAAATAAAATATAATGTATACCCTCAATGAGATTACAATCCCAGGAAAATTGAGTCAACAGTATAACTACTGGAGAAAGAAAGGAAATGATCAAGTACTGGGTGGGGGACAATACTCAGTCAAACACATAAAAGAACTGTACTGGAAATATAGATAGAAGTGAAACAAGACAGGGAAATGTAGAATAATAGTGAAATAACCAGAGAAAAACCCTAATGAAAATAATAATTTTGTGAATGTGAAAGAATGATCAAAGAAAGAAGAAGAAATTAAGGAAGAAAAAAGATAGAATAGAGTGAAGAAGTTCGGAAATCAGAATAATAAAGGTTATGGAAACGGGATGTGGATGTGGCCATCAAACTTATTTGCGATTTTTCTTCTTTTTCATCTCTTCCTTTTTCATCTCTTCCTTTTTCATCTCTTCCTTCTTCAATCTGCAGGCTCGGATGGTGCCTCGTCCACCCGGGTGCTTGCAGTCCCGATGGAGGAACACCCGGGTTCTTTTCTTCTTCACACGCTTAACCGGCCACGGTATTATATAGTAGTGTGGCGGGGAGAGAATCTGTGGGAGGCGGAATCTGATGTTGAAGTCGTCGATTGCGTGGCGGCGGTCGGGACGTGGGAGAGCAGGAACAGCAGCCATGGTGGACACACTAAAAACGCAAATAATGGCTCGTTCAATTTTTCCAATAAATTTTTCAACTTACATCTATCCAATTTCTTGAAAAGAGCAGCGAAGAAAAGTGAACTTGAACTGTTGCTAACTGAAATTAAACCTTTAAAAAGATGTTCAATGTGAGTTGGAGAACAGTTTGAGAAGGAGAGGCCTGATACGATAAAATGATGAACACACATTGTGTGAGCGAAAGGAAGGAGGCTCGTCTTTTATTTTATTGTGAGGTCGTTTGGGAACGTGAATATCGAAAAGGAATTTATTGATGCGAATGGAGGAGGATGGGAAAAAACAGAAAAAACTTTGCGTTCTGGAAATATCGATTTGCGCTACGGGCTACTCAGCAAAAATGACGTGGATACTTTTCACATTTGCAACAAAATGAAGAAAGTAGAGTATACGGAGGTTTATATAGCGGGGGAGCACAGTACTCATTTCAATGAGCGGTTTTATTACTTTAGTTCATACCTTTTTTCACGGTTTCGGTTTTTCCGTTTCTGTTATTTTTATTAGTGATCGGAACTACGTCATCGCTTTGCAAAACATACCTGATAACCCCACAAGGATTAAGTGACTGTGCACTCAAGTCTTAATTTGAATACATACACACTGTCATAGGCAAAGGTTAAAGTTAAAATAACTACCGTATTTATTCCAATAAACCGGCACCCTCGTCACTCGGATTTAGCAGCATTTATCTCGGTTGCCAATGAAGATATTGAAAAGTGATCATCGAACAAAATATACCTTATATTGATAAAAACATTTTTTTTAGTTGATCACTTTTCAATATCTCTATTGGAAACCGATATAAAAACAGCTAAAGTTTCAGTCTTATATTTGAATTTCAAAAATCAAAAATGATAATGGAACGTAAACGGACCTAGGTAGTCCGATGGCACAGTTGAAATGATTGAAAATAAATTGAAAGGCAACAGAATAATGCTAGAGACTTATTTTTATAATAATTCCATAACATTATTTCAAGATAAACACACTAATTCTTCGAAAGTAGTTAGGTGGCTTGATTTCAAAAAAATTCTAGTCACTACGATGCTTTTCTGATGTTTTTCTTACAGCATCTTCTTCTGATTCATCACAAAAAAAACGTGAAGTGTTTAAAAAAACAAAACGAAACATGAGTCACCATTTTGGAAAATTGATATAAAACCAATTATTCAGATTTTCTTCTCAATCTCAAACGTTTCTTTTAGTTTCTGTAATTTTTGGTCTACTGTGAGCCATTTCAATGAAATACTAGCCTCAGCATTGACTGCCCTGCATTGACTGCTGCAGTGGACACAGAGAGACTCGGCTGAACCCCACAGTTTCATTCAACGTTTCCGGTCTCTGCCCAACGAGTATATACCGGATGTGAGTCAAAATTTTGATACGGCACAACTACAAATACAAATTCAGTAAAAACGTCCGAATGTTTTATGGTAACTGCATTGATGATGTGGAGAAGTAGAAAGCTGTGTACAGGGAGCATTCTGCAAAGGCGCAACTGGGCTCTGTTTGGCAAAATGGACCTATCAAAATTGGCGAAATTATTCTTTTTTTATTCTTTTTCAGAAGACACCGAGCAATAGTACCGTTTCAGTGAAGACAAGGAGAGTGTACACAGTATCTCTGATGATCACAACTGATCGCATTTACACGTCTATGGGTTTGTAGATCCTCCTCTCACTTTTGTAGTGATCTCTCCATCATTGTTCAGAAGTGTGAAAACCTTCACCGAGCAGTCATCTACTTGAAACGCAGTTGAAAAAGAACAAGAAAGATCTTCGCGTGCCATTAATCCTAACCATGTTCCTGGAATCAGTCTTAAAGAAGCCGACGGAATGCTTAACTAGTCGTCGCGAGGTCCTTTTTTCAGAATATTTTCTTTTTCATGAATTAGTCTCACAATTCATTCATTTAACCAGTTTTTTCCTTTTTTCCTATCACTCCAACTTGTTTCCTTAGTATCCCTTTTATTTTTTCAAGATTTGTGTATACTTCTACTTTTTCCCATTATATTATCATTCATGTTTGTCTGTGTTTTCTCATATGATTCCTACGTTTTGTGTGGTTTTTACTTTTCTATTTCTGTTTCTGCTGTGTTTTTTTGGCTTTTTGAATTCTTCCACACTATTATATATGACTGGCTGAAAACGCGTCCGATCCGGATATCATTTCAAGTTCGTTGAAAATTTTCGGATCGGCGAAAGCACGTAGGGATTGCTTGACGAAGCCTTGAAGGTAATCCTTTTTTGGTCATTGGATCACGTCTTTTCGAGATGCCAACCGATAAGTTGCGGTCACCACAGATCTGAAAATAAGCTAATAAGCTTGAACTCCTTGAAGAAAATCTCTTACCGCTTCAGGTTAATAAAAAGGCCGCGATGTCTGTGAGTAGCGATCGTCACGGTCGCGATGCGGATCGCAACTGATGCCAACTTCCAGTTTGTGTTCCTGTTGCTCACAAACAGCCGCTCTCTCCATCTTTGTCTGCTTGATATCGAGTTTCTTCTCGCTAATCAAATCTTTTTGAATTTCCGAGAAGTTCACATTGAATTTCACTCTTGTTCCGTGGTCCTGTAAAATACGGAAATTGTAATTATTCTAAACCTCATCAAATATACCTGAATATGCCTCGAGTCCGAAGCCGATGTCGATTAGTGAGAAATAGAAGCGATCAATGTTTTCGCCAAATAATCCTCCTCTTTCAACGGTGTCAGCGGTTATTTTCCGTAGAGCGGAGAATTCCAATTTGTTTCATGTGTCCGTACGCGCGGCATGCAATGCATAGCATATTTTGCAGATTTGGATTCGGCGGCTTCTCTTTTTTCGTCGGGTCCCTTCAACGTTCGATGATTCTTCAGTTGTTGATTCGCCGTGATTCTCAAGTTCTTCGATGCTGCCATGGCCTTCCCCAAACTGGGAAGCGTTTTTCTTCTACTTTGTCGTTATTTCCCTTTTTCCGCTCTCCTTTCTGCATCGTATCTACATAAATCATTTTGTTTCCGATCCCCTGTCTTGTTCTCCTCCTTCCTAAAATCAATTATTGCCTTTTCAAACAACGAAATGTTCTTCTTACCCTTTATGCCTCTAATATACTCCAATCGAGTTGCCGATTCCTCGTTATCTGAATCCGCATCCGATGAGTCGCTGTCGATGGAGATTGGCTCTGTGTTGGCAAGTGACTGGGTTTGCAGATTGAAGATGCGTTGGCAGTGTTTTAAGTATTTCTCCATGTGGAATGAACTGAAGCAAGTTTTGCCTTGTGCGAAATGAGCCTCCCCCGATACCACTGAAACTGGGGAAAGGGTTAGTGACTTTTCTATAATATCACAAGCAAACGTACTTTTACCTTTTTCACTTTGTATCTTTTTCATATTTGTTTTGCATCCTTCAACGACAACTTTCTCAGATTCGGGTTGGTTCCGGTGAGCAGCTTTTTCAGCACCAGTCTCGCCTTCTCATCTTTTTGTGACTTCTGAAAAACTCGGTCATAGAATTCCTGGCCACATTCAGTTGGATCGGCAATTCCGGTCTTATCCAAACGGCATTCTCGCTGGGAAGCTGGAAAAACACTGCTGGTATTCTCCCTATTTCTGTTCGGCAGCCATCATTGTTGACAAGGTAGATCGATGCTCGGGACAAACTGTTTCCAATGTTCTGAAGCGATTGGCCCGGTAGCAACTGTCCGAGAAACGAAATATGGGAGAACGCTGCTTTTCTCCCCAGTTGATTCCCTGGCGCCGCATGAAGAAGTTCTTGATTTTCGACGCTATTCCAGGCTGAGACAGTATCACCGGATGTTCTTCACAATACTCCCCCATCACCAGCATCTTATCTTCTCCGGTGAAGTCCGTGTTGCATGAATCGATATTCAGAAGCATTCATATGAACGAATCTGAAATCGTTCCATTTGTTTCATCCTGCTTGAATGTATAATAAAAACTCACGATCGAAACGTCCAAGTATCATGCCATCATCAATTAAAATATATCATTTCAGACCATGACTGATTGCTTTTAACCATTTGAAAACCATTTGTTCTTGCCGTCAAAAATTTCTTTTAACCCGTTTCATACGGTGATCTCGCTAAAACAATTCAATCACTCATGTTTTCTGCCAAATATCATGTCGTGTTCAGCTCCCTATTGTTCCTTTTTCCTCAAACAGTTTGGCGGAGAGTATCGTTAATTTTCAAGTTATGAACTAACCGCAAATCATCTGTTTTATAAGATCATTCCCGTATTTTGTAGCTACTTCCCTTTCAGATTGATCGTCGTTAGCAAGCCAGGCACAATTTGAGTTTTCATAGAATGAACCTGAAAAATGATCATAGTTCTTCAACTATCTCCAAGAACCTTACATTCGAAACAACCAGTCCTTTACTCAAAGAAAAATAGATTGATTCATATTGTCGAGGAGAAGAATCATTATGTTTGTTTTTCGCGAAAGAGGCATCGTTGAGTGATCGAAACACCTTGCCCGATTAGTTTGACAGGGACACGAAACCATCTCTCCTCCTCTTTCGTCTACAACAAATTGATAGGATCGTCGATGACTCTTCCTTGTGTCGCATTTGAAATTTCGCAAGTTTCATTTAATACAGTAGAAATCTTCTGTGCAAATGGATCATTTCGACGAAATTGATTGTTCTGTAAACGAATTATTAAAATATACATTATTTTCGGATGATTGCCAAATTATGATAATTTTGGATAAAAATTGCTTCGAATTTCTCGAAAATAACATGGATAACATGTACGAACGGTAAAATAAACTAAAAACTCACTTTTTCCATTGAAAATTGATATTTTAATTAAACAAACTAAAGTTTGAAAGAAGCGGCGAAAAAGGGGATGGGGAGAGACAATGCTCAAAGAAGAGTCCAGTTGTTCACTAGAGCGTGTTTGCATTAATTCCTGTTTTTTCCGCATATTTAAATTAGAATGCTCAATTTATGAAGGAAAAAAGCAGTTATTCAGTGAAAAACATACGTGGGAGACGGAATGGCAGTCTTCATTGTAGGATAAATTAGCGCCGTAAAAAAGAGTTGTTCGCTTCATTAATAAAAAATGAGAGAACTTGTTGTTCATCGCTTATAGCACCATTGTTTCACTGAAGTGTTCTACAACTGCGGAAAATGTTATTCTGGATCTACAAAATAGGAAAAAGACGTTGAGGGATATTGATCTGTGTCATAGGGGGGATTTTGAAGGGAATTTCTCTTGTGTAGCCGGATTCACTGACAACAGAAACATCAGTGAAATTTTCCGATTCATTATATGTTCAAGTTGACGTTGTTTGGTTTCTAATGCCGTTTGGAATTGAGCGTGCAGCACCTGTTTGTCGAAATTTCGATTCAAAAAACATACATTCTATATTCAATCATTTTCACATCGTTTTAGTATTCACACATGAGTCCGGCAGTCCATTCGAATTTTACAGAAATTCCACTGTTTTCTTTCCTCTTCCCACTTCAATATTTGTCGCTATCAACACAGAATTTGCGAAAACCGAGAGGGACTGTTGAAGAAATGACGAAGATGATCAAACATTCGAAGTTGTTCCCCTCGTAACATTGCTTTGGACCAATTGGATGCAACCTGTAATTACAATGTTAATTGACGCATGTCTGTTTTGTTTTGGAGTCTCAACTTTCCGTCTGGAAAGCATAAATTATGCGGAAAACTGGGAATTTGGACAAAAAACAAGGCTTTTAGTTAGAAATCAAAATCATTTTTTTGGATATTCCACATTTCGATTTTTGTCATTTCTGAAGGAAAAGCTCACCAATTAATTTCGGGAGATCCGTTCCATTTCGTGAAAGATTCCTAACTGTGCTATGAGTCTCCAATTGTTCTTGGTTTTCTTGTTTTCTGAACATCTGAGGCACCAGAATAACTTTGAAAAGAGCTGAAATATATGACATGTTTCTGGTTAATGAAGAACTAGGAATTTTCTTACATTGTAAAATTTAAACGGAGAACCGGAGCAATTATTCAGTACTGACAGATATTTTTGGACGTTCAATTTGTTTGTGACGTTTGGCAGGAGACTGGAGTCATCAAGACGATGAAAGGAGCATCTTTCATTCATTTCTTTTCATAACGGCTGTGAACGGTGAACGTTGAATCCGACAAGAGTAGCTTTTCAATTTGATTTCGCATATTTTGACACATTTGCAACTTTATCTTTTCTGTATCTCCACAACGGAAAGTCTTCTGGAACGGTAGGAAATCATTGAGAAGGTGACGAAGATGCAAGAAGAATTATTCAAAGAAAGCATTGTTGACTGTCAGTAGTTGGCTTTCAATTAATCAGATATTTGAGGCTCCCGGGCATCTTGAGACCCTCCCATATTTGACCTTTCGTGTATTTTTTTTCAAAAAATGCAGATACAAGCGTTTTGGGTTTTGAACTATCCAGTTTCAAGATGTCCGAGAGCCTGATTTGAAGGCTGTTTTTCAAAGTGCTACAGTTGTGAAGCCAAAACAAAACCAACCGTTAATTATATTTTCATGTCTTTAGCTATGTTTCTATTATGTTTCAAATAACTCACCATTTTGATTTTTGACCATTTGAGCCTCCAAATAATTCTGACTTGTTCCTCAATTGTTTTCAGGCCTGAAAATATAAAACAATGGTATAATTCAATTGAAAACAAGAAAAAAGGTGTTGCACAGATAAATTTCGATGAAATTTACAATAAACTTGCTTCCAGATATTCCTCAACAATTCGCGAATGGGAATAATACGAAAAAGCGTCTCAATTACTTTAAAAACCACGAAAAAAGAGTATTTTCGAAAATAAAATTCGGGGTGATTTACGATAAACAGCAGGTGGGGGGTGGAATCTTGGAGTGTCGTTCTAAAACACTTTAGCGCGTAATTGAAACGAATATATTTTGCCCCACGTTTAAAGTTTCGAAATTTGCAATATCGCTGAATCTTAGAAATTTCTTATTGATGAATGCTTTTCTGATTTGGAATAAGTTGGATATAGATAGATATGAACTCTCAGATGAAATTTTCACAAAAGTTCATGCATGTTCAAAACATATAATTATTAATTCAACAGCATAGAATTTGAGAAATTTGTATAGAAATCGAAGAGAGTTTAATTTCAAATAGGACCTGTTTGAATTGAATGTCGTCTAACTAAAACTTAGAAAATGATCTGATTGATTTTTTTTGAACCCGAACGGGTCTTTTTACAGTGCTGGGCACCGATCAGAAGGTCGAAATGATTTCAAACTAGATCAACAGCTTCCGGTTTACAGATGAACAAGATCACGCGTCTAGAATGATTCCATCACAGTCGGATAGTTAAAAAGAAAAGTGAGTCAATTTTTTTTATTGAAATGGCTAAGAGATTAATTTCAAAAATTTTGACTATTCCAACTAAAAATTATAACAAAAACCAACGTTCTATGAAATTGAAAAGCCCTATTTTATGTGTAATGAAAACATTCATAAGAAAAAAAACCATGTAAAACAATAGTTAACGTCAAAGAGTGTAAAATATAATTGAGAACATTTAGAATCACCCTGAAATTGAGGGAACAAAAAAGACGAATGAATAATTTAGGCGAAAAAAAACTGCGAATTCAAAACTGGGAGTAGAACAAAACTGCGCAAAGAGCAAGTGTCATAGGAACTATTGAATGTGGCAGATCTACATTTCCCGATATATCAATTGGTCAATCAAATGTAATTGCTATCAACGACCTTTTTCAACAGTTTGTTCTTGTGATAAATGTTGGCAACAAAAGGGGCGACACAGATAAATTTCATGAACGGGGTGCCTAAATATTTTTGTGTTGTCAAAACGGATCATCACCACCGAAGATAAAACTCAGAAGTAATCATTTTTCGATTCGGGTAGATTTCTTCGAAAATGTTAAAACTTGTTTTTGTAATCAAGTTTCGACACTCAAATAGCGTAATAAACAAGGAATAAATATGTACTATTTGGACATGACAGCAAAAGTATAGCAATTTTTGTTTGGAATAATCACATTAGTTGATTAAAAATTGACAGAAATTTTTAATCAACATCTTGCAAACCTTACTTTTTTTCACTAATCCTTGAAAATAAAAAAAGGAATAATAAATTTTCTCGTTTTCGAGCCAGTTGTTCTTTTTCGTGATTGAGTCTCATTTTCAGGTTTTTGAAATCACTTTTGTTTCCTTTTCTTTTCATCTAGTTCTTGTTGTTGTTCAACTCTGTTACCGGAAGAATAATTTTCAAATGTGCATATTCTCTTTAACTAATAAACACGCGCTAGTCCCTCTTTCTGAGAAGCGCGTGAGTGCGCAATTATTCGCCATTTCATTTTCATATACTTTGAAAGCGCATTGTAATCACTACCCTAGACATTTCCATAGCAACCGACACTAACGAACCGAAAAAAATTTCAAAGAGGAGAAAAATACGAAATGTGAAGTGGCCTTTTAGATTTTTCTCTTTTCTTACTCTTATTTTTGTGTTGTTTTCCAGATTCGCCATGAATGAGCCTGTGAAACTCGAAGAGAAATCATGGACCGAGGAGTGCTATTTACTGAAGGTAAATTCTTATTTTATTATTGGTGTGTCGTTTTCAAAAGTTGAGATATTAGGAAACCAGTTTCTTGTGATCCCTACTATTGACAATGCATTTTAGGAGGACGAGTCACTGACACCAATCTTCTGTAAACCAAAGTTGATCCCATTGAAGACGATCACGACTCAAAAAATCGAAAAGGTGCAAAAGGAACAAAAGGAAAAACTTGAAGCTCTTGAGAAGAAAGTGAGTTCAAAGTTGGTAGCACGTGACTTGGAATACCTTTGTTGTTTGAACAAATTGATATTTTCATGCTAGATATTGTTAAACATTCATAATTCTGGACCTTTTGTTTCAGAAAGAAAGTTCGAATGAGGTAACAGAGGAAGACAAACTTGTCAAACAACTGTCGGCTGCCAAAATTAGAGAACCTGATATCTGGACTGCCAGCGTTTGATGTATATCTTTTCTGATGATATAATAATTTGGGTGTTTTCTTGAACTCATGTAAACCTTTGGCTCCTCATCCTCAAAATTCTCCTCTATTAATTGTAAGTGTGCGGCTCCTTTTTTTCAAATATAATAATAATAATGGAAAGCTGTAAATTCATATTCGAAGATGAATTTTAGAACAAAATTTTAAAAGTAACTCATCTCCACCAAGCTTTTCATAATTGTATTTTTCGTTGTTTGATTTTGAAGTGGGCACGAAATCGCTCTTCAATCATTCTCAGATTAAAAAGTATGAAATCTCAAATTGAATTCAAATCATAAAATATATTGAATACCAACTTCTCATTGTGAGCTCTTACGATCTCAGACCATTGTGTTAGAAATTCATTCTATGTTTTAAATCTACGATCTACGTCATATTTCTGCACATTGCTCTTATTCGTAAAGCTATTCATTGTCGGCATCCAAATTGTACTCACTATATTATGTTTCGAATTTTTTAGGAGAGAGACTTCGTCTCCTCTCTGAGTTCTCCTTTGTATTGTTTGAATGATCCTTCGTTGGTTAAGTCTTGGGAATCATTTAATGTATTTATTTTAATCAGACTTTCCCGGTTTTCATGTTCCCCTCCTTTTGTTATCTTTCCCGCATCTTTGGAACTTCATTTTCTTTCTTCCGTTGAATTGTCACAACTATATATATATACTTCTATTTAATAAACGATTGAAATTCCAGGCACAGTCTTTTTTAGTTTTAACACAACTTAATGGTCCCGACACTTTTCTTCTCTATTCTATGAAGAAACAAGCTCAAGCAATAATCTTCCAAATGTTGTAGATTTTTCATCTCTCTTTTTGTTTCTACCTCACTTTTTCCCTCGCTCTCCTTTTGTGGTTTTATAGATGTGGATGAACACATCAATTCTGCATTTTATCACCTTTCTCTTCTTTTCTTTTCCATTTTTCTCTCCTTTTGTGACGTTTGCTTAGTCAAAATTCGGACTGCCTTTTGTTTTCTCCACGTGTTGCATAGTTTTTCTAAAGTCTGTATTCCTCTTCAATTCGTGGAATTTTTTTTCACTTTTCATTAATTTTTCAAAATGAGTGTTCCATCTCTTGAAATGATTGCCGAACATCGGTGCAGAGAAGTCCTCTTTGGAAGTAAGCATTACTAGTTTTTTCTTCTTTACATTTCTTCATTTAGCAACCAGGCCGTACGAAAGATTCAGTGATCATTTGGAGAAATTGTCGCTTAAGTACAGTAGGATGTTTCTCGAAGATCTCTGTCGGTATCGAAAAAATGAAAATGGAATCAGTTGTTTTTCTGATATTTTTACATTAGAAAAAATCAACTTGCTTGTTGAACAAACAAGAATTTGCGAGATTTTAAGAAAATGCAATTTAACTTCATTAGTGATTGAACTGCTGATGCCCACATTTGAAAACAATTATGAAATTAATGGTGATTCTTTTTTTTTTTCAAAGAAAAAAACTTCATGAGAATTATTTGCAGAAAATTACACTTTTTTTGATTTTTTCCGGCTCGCGTTCAATCAGTGGACAAGAAAATATTTGAAAAACTTGGAAATTGGTGAGCAGTATATGATACACGAAAATTGGATGTACGCTCAAAACTCGCTCGAAATGTCTCCCCTCAAATTGGTCAGAACATTCTAAATTCTGTACATTTGTTGAATTGCCTATTCAGATCCTCGACATGTTTCCTAAACTCGAACATCTTGCCGTTCGAGGTTTCAAAGTCACTCAGCCATTCAAACCAAAGTCACTTGTGTTCAATCAACATGCATCGATTCGAATCTTGGACATAATGGCATCGACTTTGAATTCACTTGACGAACTCGAGAACTTGGTTAACCTCGAGAGATTGATAATGTCAAAAGTCAAGTTAGCGAATTCTAAATTGTGTCCTCTCAACAAACTTACTAAACTCAAGTATCTGGATTTATCTGATAGCAGGTGAAGATAGTCTTCCAACATTAATAATTGATACATTTCAGACTCAATTGGTTCGAACCGAATCGCTATTACGAATTTGATTTGAGTACACTTGCAAGTCCGAGTTTAGAGATTCTCGACATTTCGTACACAAGAAAAAAACTCGAGAACTTTTGGCAATTGGAACAGTCAAATCCTAAGCTGAACAGCGTTTTTGCCTTCTGTATGTTTTCAAATGCTATTGGAAGTATTATAGCATGAAACAGAAACTTCAAAGATTCAAAAGCCTTGAAGCACTGAGTGAATTTGATTTTTCAGACTCAAATGTAAGATGCCATTCCGTTTCTAATGTTACATTGTACACACATAAATTTCTACATACTTGTATTCATGTTTTGTCTCATTATTCGGAATACGGATTGACAGGACATGTGGCGCAGGCACTTAGAATTCTCACTGCAAGTTACAAGTTCACGCGAGAAAGATATGAGCCGTTCCTGGATGTTTTTATGAAAGTGAATTATGAATGTAGAATGGACAACGCAGTAATGATTCAAATGTTGAATCTGTTGTGGACATGCGACAGGTAAGAACGTGAATTGTTTGTTTCATCAACTGTTATTCTCAGAAGTGAAATGCTCTCATCACAACAACGTCAAGCTCTTGTTGAACATACTTTCGACAACTTATCAACATTCAGAAGTGATTCCCATTGTACAGAAAAGAATCGATGTGCTTTGAGAATGATTAATAATTGGTTCGAACAGTTTCCGGACGAGTTGAATCAAAAAATAGCAAAACAGATGCTTAAGTGGGCAAATTGTTCACGTTTCGACTGGTTCGTTTACGGAGATACATTGTGCCAATTCATTCGTTTCCTGGACCCATACGATATCAAGAGATTGGGAGATACCAATGGATTAGCGATGAACTTGTGTGAAAACGTTTCTTTGAGAAGAACGAACATTGCGTTTAAAGAGTTAACAAAATTCTCTACAAAGTTTTGTGATGAATTAGTCAAACTGAAGTACTCATATTTGTATCGAATCGAAAGAAATTCTTATATTGGATATTTGTTACGTGTGTTCGACGATTCAAGCAGTGTTTATCAATTTGAAATCATTCGGAATATTCTAACGAAGATAAATATACCTGATGACTTGAAAATGGAAAAACTGGATTTGGTAGCGCTCAATTTGAAATTGCTGAGGTGAGTTCGGTTTTTAACATACCCTCTTTTTTTTATATACTGGAAGTTAGAAAACGTGAATCAGTGTTTTTTTTTCAGACAAGAGGATGAGGAAGAGAATGCCTTCAACCACAGAGACGATACAATCAACTCGTTCATCTTATATAACAAACTTTATTTATGTGCTGGAGCTATTTGTGCCTCTATCTGTTCTTCAAGACCTCCAGTTGCTGCCTACACGCTTGTAGATATATGCACAATTCCAATTAATCAAATTTCAATGGATTTCGTTTCGTTCGTTGGACACGAAGAGTTTATATTGGGGAAGGCACTGGTCTCACAACGAGATGAACCTGTATTGTACGGATTATACACAATCCGTCTGTTGTTGAGAGATTCGGAATTTATTCATGTTTTCAACAAACTCAAAATGGGTCAGATAATTGAAAAATTGAAGAACGATGGAAGTAGAACACAAGAACTTGGTGGAAGGATACGTGAACTCGCAGCAACAATTTTGGAAACTGTGGCTTTTAAAAACAGGAATAGATCATAATTGGGATGTGTTATTTGATTGTTTTGAATTGGGAACGTGTCTTTCTCATTAAAAAATATTTTGTTTTTTTTTTTTGAAAAATCATGATTTTTGTGATAATTTTTACACAATACCAAAAGGAGAAATGGAGATATTATATTATTTGATACATTTGAAATAGTCGAATAAAGAAAATAACAATATGAAATGATATGTTTACAGAAGTGAATTTAGAAGTAGTGACGCTTATCAAAGTTACGGAAGGATTAAAGAATCATAAATTTAGGGTCTCCTTTTATGAGCCGGGCTGAGTCGGGCTACATGAAATCTGTATTTACTCATTAAATTTAGAGAATTGTCAACATTTCTATGAAGATATCGGAAGTAAAAAAACTTATGAAAGCCAGTGATTTAGACAAAATTAAATATCGCTCTTCCTTATTTCTTGAATCGAAGACATGCTTTTCTCTATCCTCAGTCTGTTTCACTCCCTGGAATTTCCATATCAGCAATGACTCCGGATACTTCAACTTCATCAGTCAATTGGTTTATTTCGTTTTTTAAATCAATCCAATCATCAGAATCGCCGTTCTCAGAAGCAAATGAGTCTTCATTATCAGTTTCTTCTTCCATTTGAGAATAAACTTCATCACCATCCGATTCCTCTCGTAAATCCGTTTCCTTATTTTTCTTACAGTACTTTTGCTCCTGATCATCAAATCTAGGCAATCCAAGTCGTTTCTCGTATATTTCAATCAGATTTTTGAATGAATCAAGACATAATTTCTGCGCCGAGTTCGTATTTTCCATGCATCTAATTTTTTCCAATGCACTCTCGTGATCTCTTCTGTATTCCTGTATTCTTCGATTCAAATGTCTGATTTCCTTGTTCTTCTTTGCCATTTCGGCTTCATGAATTTCGTATTGCCTGCAATAAAAATATTGAGTAAAACGCCAATCAGAGCTTATTTCTCAATCAAATTCGGAATCACAATCTCAACATATATGATATCGTCGCGGAATGTGTGTCTGGCTCTTCGTGCCTGACATGGGCACATTCCTGTCACATCTGTTCTCTTTTTCTCCAGATAGGCTGCCTCGGCGGCAGCTTCGAAATCATCTTCTGGTTTTTGCATATTGTTTGATCTGAAAAATGAATAAAAAGGAGTGATAAAAACTATTTTTTCAAAGATAAGAATCTCGCATGATTAACTTTTAAAATTTGTTAGGAAAAAAATTAAAGAGTTTATCAAAACAGTATTAACAGTGAGAGTAGATGCCGATAGAATGAGTATGAAAAAATTGGATAGGCAGTTGTCGTCTTCATAAAAAAAGCGTTGTTCAGCTCACCAGAATGAAAAATTGCGTTCAAAAAACAATTTAATTAATCAAAAGGAGGAATGAACGAAACACCAACAGAAGTGAATAAGAAAAGAGGAGAGGAGTCAATACGTAATTCATCTGCTCAACAAGAATGGATGGTAGTCTATAGAAATGCAAACAGAAAGAAGATAGCCAATTGGTTGAGACACACATTGCGTAATGAGTAATCCAACGTTGTTCTCAATTGCTGAGTAAGAAAAAGATATTGGCATGTTCCGAGAAAACGTTTGGGAAGAAGAAGAAGGGGGCACACTGGATGAGTGGAGTAAACGGTGCTAATGGAGAGATCAGGCGAACAGATGTCGATTTGACAACCAAAGAGGCAGTTGTCGGGCCAAAAAGTGTACTATGAGATCTTGAGACGAGACCTAAGAAGTTTTTCATCGCTTTTCATTTAATTCGTTCTCCATCTGGATAGTTTTCAAATAACAAATATGGTTGTTTCAGAAGAAAATAGGAGAAAACAAGTGGAAAACTTATGATAGCATAGTTTTCAGGCATAATTGTATGAACTTCTAATAGGATGTATTGTGTCCTGATATCCTCTTTCGCAGTTATTATGATGCTTCCACCCAGAAAAAATAAATGTACTCTTATCACAAGAGTTTTCGACAAATCTTCAGCAAAAAAGTTTGCTAGCGATCATTCTGATTAACGTCTCGATAAAACATGAAATATGAACATTTGCTCTCTTTCAGAAGTCTTCAAACATTATGTGTAATCATTTCATTTTGCAGATATTCTCCACTACAACAATCATGGTGGAATAATCGTGATTTATCAGAATCATTGTATTCAGTCAAAAAGTGACACCTGATTTGTCGGTAAAATCCTTTTTTCATTATTTTCATAGGTTATGCCGAATGTTTCCCGAATTGTTTCTTATATCAGTGGACTCTATACTCTTTTTTTTCTCTTTTCTAAGTTGTCAAATGAGATTTGTTGCTGAACAGTTTGCCTGCTCTTTGTTTTTTGGACTCTGTTTTTGCAAAGAGTCATTTGAATATCAGTCATTTGCAATTCATCAAACCACATGGACTCATTAGAATTGCAAAAATCGGCAATAAATACTCGGCCAAATCCGTTAGTTTCATCGCAACTGTCAGAAATGACTAAAGGAACCATCATCCTTCTTGTGTCTACCATTTTCGTCATTGGAGCTTATGGTCAATGTGAGTTTATAGTGATTGAGCCAAAAAAAGTATCATTTAAGCGTGTTTGAACTGTGGTGAACCCGTCCAATCAGTTACTGATGACAAAATCAAATTAGACGTCAAGTAAATAGGACTGTTGTTGAACTATAAATAATAGTTGATTCCAGTTATGAAAAACGAGAACTAACAAATGAAACCTGTAAATGGATGATTCAAACCTGCATTCTTACTGACACTTCGTGTAAAATTAGAGTGGACATCAGAGATGAAGACGGATCTCTTTTTGAAGGCTTTGACGCTCCAGGAAAAAACTACACTCTCGAAATGAAATGTGTCAGAGATGGTAAATCAATGGGATATATGTACAAAGCAATGTAAGAAACCATTGTTCCCCGGTAATGATTTACAAAATCATTCAGATACGCATCTCTTAATTGTCAAGCGATCTGCAACAATGGAGGTGTCGGAGGTGGAGGCGGCAAGGTGACTTTTGCCGACGACACTACTTCGACCGAGTTGACAACTACTCTCTCTACCACCACTACAGAAGAGCTAACTACAACTACGGTCACCACTACAGAAGAGCCAACTACAACGGTCACCACTACAGAAGAGCCAACTACAACAACGGTCACCACTACTGTGGAAACCACTACAGTAACTACCACTGAGCCTACAACCACAACTGAACCAACTACCACAACCACTCCGTCCACTACAACAACCGTAACTTCAACAACCGAGTCAACAACTCCAGAGGTCACCACCGAATCCACTTCCACACCATCACCACGTGGATGTCACGTCAAGAAATAAAATGCGATGTCTTAATTCTCATGGTTTCACTACATGAGTTTTATGGAAATCTGATACGAATAAATATTCTCAATGCAAAAAAAGCGTTCTAGCATTTTTGATTGTTTTCTTGATTGAGAAAACTTGAAATAAGAGGAAAGTGAAGAACATTTGAGCAAAAAAATCACTTCTAGAACACAATCTTGAAAAAAATTAAGAACTCGAAAAGCAACGAGAGAAATACAATGTTATTGGAGAAAATTCTCATTCATGCAAGACAGTATGCTTATCAAGTGGGTTCATCAGCGCATTTTAATTTAAAATCTTGATAATTCAAAGATTTTTAAAAACGTTTTAATTTTTTTTGAGTAGTTTTTTGCACTATGAAAAAAGAAAAGTGCTTTCAAATATTTAAAAAATTACGTAAAGTCAACAACACCTTTGATATATGCACATTCAACTTCCATTCTCTCATTTTCAACTAACCCATTATTCACAGTTATTTATGTTTGAACAATTATTCATAACTCAAATCTTTTCGAACGCCAAGCACCCTTTTTGACGCGTTTCGTTCAAGCATATCTGATATGAAGATAAGCACACCCCTGTAGTGACTCGAAACGCAGAGAAAGAGAGAGGGTGGCTTGATTATTGGAAATAAGCATGCGCTCTGGCATTTCACTTTACCACTCTCAGCTCACACACTTTTTCTCTCTTAGTTTTAAAGTGTTTTCAAATAAAATGTTTTTAGCGTCACTTCTATCAAGTAAAAGATTACTTCATTTTTTCAGCAAACATGCCCGATGTGTATGAAATCTGCAAAGGCGATACTTTCTATAGAGTATTAGAAATGAAGTCGGGTAGCTCTCAGAAAGGACGTGAATTCATGTTTCGAAATGTGAATTGGTAATTAGCTCAGTTTTTAACATATTATACAAATATATAATTTCTTCAGGTACATGCAATTTGAAAGACGTTCTGACATGTTTTGGTTGTTTCTTATGTGCTCAAAAGAGAGCGGAAATAACGAACCGTTTACCGTAGAAACTACTATCAAACCACGAAGTATTACTTTAGATATTAACGAAGAAAAAACATTTTCTAACACAAATCCTGTTTGTCCGATTTTTTCTGTTAATTCAACAGAGATCCCAATCCTTCTGGTCAATGGCAATCTTTTCATTGAACTTGAAATCCGCGTGAGTAACTCTACAGGAATCAAGAAAGACCTTATGAGCTTCCAAAAGTCATCATTTAACAACACGCTTATCACTTGTCAAGATCTTCCAGTTTTTGTAAACAAAAGTGTGAGTTTAGAAGTTTCAAATTGAAAATTTCATCTAGTTTTAGCTGTTGTGCTCATCATCTCCGGGATTCAACCAACATTTCACCACGGGAGAATCATTTAAAAACATAATCAATGATTTTGATATGTGTTGTTTTCAAAACTATCTAGAGATGATTTATGGACATAATCAATTGAACGGTGATTTTTCATTTTCATTCATTTCGTATTTTATCATTTTTTTATAGATGACATTGTCACCGGCGTTATCGAAGTTGCTTTTGCCGTCAACACTCCACTGATTCTGGATGAATGTGAAACATTTCTGATAAATGATTCGAAACTGTCAATTAGACGCAAGGAAAAAATTGCATACAGATTCAATTTGAATAAGCTAGAGGTGTTCAACCATTTTTTTTCATTACACTGAGACAATAGTTTTCAGAAGCACCTTGCCGATATTCGCAATCCCGACAATCTCAATGGTCCAACTATCCCAATGGAAAATGACCGTGTACCAGCAGTTCAACAACAAGAAAATGGTGATGAGCCTACTGAGACGATTGAAATCGATTAATTTCTCAGCTCATTTGTATTTTGGTTCATTTCAATGAAATGCCTGAAATTTATGTTCTCACAAAGTTAATAATAATAATATTATTCATTCAAACCGAAAGGCTTTTGTTCAAATGACATAAGCATGTCTTCATTTTCGTAACAGAATTTTTAAAAGTCGCACTAATAAGATGGACCATAGGCAAAGGCCTCGATGAAGAATGTTTTATGAACTACATATTGAATTGGCCTTTTCAAAATCGAAAAACATTTCCTGGTGAAGCTTTTTGGACTTTTCGAAACAGACAGATTCGTCATTCAGCTCTATTGGAATTCAGAAAATCACCGGTATTTCCGTGAAATTTTCACAATTTTTCCAAGAAAAGTCAATAGTAGAAGTTTTTTCCCGTTTTGATTTTACAAGATAAGAATGATTAATATCAAAATTGAATTACATTCTCAATTCAAATTTTTTTAATGATCAGGTCTCAGCCTGAAATCACTTCTTTAAAATCTACATACTTTCTGAAAAAATATGAGAAAAAACCTTCTTCCTAATATTTCCTGATATTATACTGATATTATATCTCCCTAAAACTTTATTAGTGTGATTCCTCACGGTTTGCAGTTTTGTAGAAAGTAAAATAAAAACGTCCGCCACGCCATTATTAAATAATTCATTTTTAAGTGCGTGAATATGTACAATCATTTCTACATCGGAAGTGAAGATTAGGTACTGTATAAAATAGAAAAGTAAAAATTTGGAGTCATGAAAAAATTATTGAAGTAAAAACGGGAGATCAATGAACATAAAATCGGGAAATCGGAGACAAGAAACGCTACCAGCAGAATAATTTAATCTAACACAAAAAAGCTCCTCAATATTAGAGATTACTGTAGTCATTTACACACCGGACAATCATAGATCCTTTGAAAATTTGATGGAGATTGAAAGTGACTCGTGGCGAAATGTTGAAATCACAACCAAATACTATTATACTTAAACGATTAAAAATGTTTTCACGAAATAATTCGAAGTATATATACCACATTGAGGTGAGTTATGAGAAACAGAGTTCGAGAATAAGAGAAAGATAATTGAGCAGCCAACCAGAATATTGAAGTTTTAATACATTTACAAGAAACCAGATGCGTTATGATGATGTTCATCTTCAGTTTCGTCAGTTTCGATGGTTTGAGCGTCAAAATCACAGACTCTGAAACAATTTCTTTGTTAACATTTGTTTTTTCCATCACGTGAAAGTCGAAATTTTAATTTTGGCCGTGACATAGCACTAGTTTTCAGATTTCCTCTCACCTTTCTGTTTGATCAAAAAGAGAATAATGAACTTCATATTTCGATAGTTTTTCATTCATCAGGACCATTGGTTTGAATCTGAAATAATCTGTTTCTCGAGAAGTTTTATTTGAAAAATCTCACTTGTAACCCCACAAAATTTCATCCGGTAAAAATGACGTCCTAGCTTGGAATGTCATGCCGGTTGCCTCGACGATTCCTTCAACTGTCATAATCAACTCGAAGTCGGCTTTCTGTAATATCAATGGTAGGATAGATATTTCAAATGCTCAGAAACTTACAGCAATGTTATCTCGAGTTATCCCGTAAAGTGGGCTATCTTCGTTGATCACATGTCGAACAATAATTGGCCAGAGGAGTAGAACACGATCCCATCCACTGTCATAACCAACATTCATGTCTTTGACTCCAATCAACTCTCTGTCACCTCGCTACAAGTTAGTTGATTATATAGCTGGAAAAAACATCAAAACTTACACTGTTGATTCGAGAGCAAGCCATATACAACCGAACATGAGATTCGGCTAAGAACAGTTTCTCTTGAATATCAGCGAGTCTTATCATGAGAGTTGGTCTTTTGTCATGCTCATCCAATGGTCCGACAACTGCCATTCTCGAAAATCGCATTTCCTTAAAATGGTTTCTCTGCCAATATATTTGCGTGTGTGTATATTCTTACTTGTCTCCGTTTCTTCGGTCGCAAGATTTTGGCAATCACAATTCCGGCTAAAACCGTTTGTAAAAACACTCCGACGACACATTGAACACACAGAGTGAGATATGCAGGCGGGCACAAATCCGTCATATATCGCAAACCATAACCGATGGTGTGCTGAGACTCCATACTGAAAGTTTTGTTTGAATTTTTTTTTTGATCAGCCTCAGTTAAATATTATTTTGTTGGACTGGAGGACTTTGGTTTTTATAAATTATTATTTCCCATGCGAGTTAGATGTTCTAAAATAAAAATTTTTTATGAAACGTTGCATAATCTAGGAACTAATTTTTTTAGATTAAAAAAAATTCTTCAGTAAAGTGTCTAGTGTTTTGGGGAACGTACCTGAACAAAAAAGCGCTGATGATAGTGTCGACGTTAGCAATGCAAGATTCATCCTGAAAAATAGTATATTTGTTTCATTTGATGAAATTAATAGTGATATTGACTTGGTGACCTACGAATGTTCTGTCAGAATGTTCATTATCTTAAGTTGTGATTATCAAGAAACACGCAGAAAATGTTCACCTCATACCTTTTTAACAGTTTTCAACCTGGAAATCACATAGTAAATGACTGCAAAAATGGTCCATGATAGAATGAAGCCGAGCAGGAACAAAATGCATATTGTCCTCCAATTGCATTCGATAATGAGATGAAACCAGTTTCTGCAATACCTCCATCTATACAGACGGTGCGAACAACCGTCGTTGTTTCAGGGATAGTCACATCAAAATAGAGGAAGGAGTTGAACACAAAACAGACTTCAATTAAACAAACTTCATTATTTCATATAGGTTTTTGTTACTATGTTTTTTGTCGGTGCGTGAGAAGAATTTGTCACAGAAACCTCTCACATATGTGGATATGTGAATAAATAAAAAATAAATCATGCGCCGAAAGTTTTCGAGAAAATAATCACTTTTTGCATTGAATAGCAATTAAAAATAATCAGTTCAATTCAAAACTGTTCACCGATTTAGAATACAGTACACACAATGCCTTGACTATCATGCAAAGCGAAGAACATACTTGTAGGCTTGTCGAAACCGTTCCGGAATTTGGATATTGTTGAGTAGAGTTTTGCCGTCTTTTGATACTAAACGAGCTCTCTGCACACCCAGTTCTGGCGCCGAACTAGAGAGTCGCCAGCCATCTGAAAGTTACAGTTAACTTTTCTTAGTATTAATCAAAGCTCAGATCCACAAATCGCCGAATCAGTATTTTGCACTAAAGATTATGATCTTTCTTTTATTTTTGTTCGATCTGTGAAAAGATTTCATTGCGGGCTCTTGAAACTAGTCAAGCATAAGCTCTGACACTTTTCTTTTTTATTTCTTTTTATTTCTTGTTTCCAGACGCTTGACTACCTTTCGTCTTACACCGGACAATCATCTCGTTTTCTTTCCGGAGAACATAGTAATTGGACTGGACGCCACTCCACCATAACTTACTCAGATCTTTCTTTTCTCCATTCTCACTGGATAATCGTTCCAATTCTTCGGCTAACGACATACTCGTAGTCTGGTCTGAAATATTGAAAACAATTTGATTCGAATTTGAATTCAATGCTTTAAAGAAAAGGCCACATTAGTACATGAAAACTACAAGAAATATTTTAAGAGCTTGTAAAAAGAATTCAACTGAGGGGAAGAGGGCAAAAACAGTGGAAAATTTGTGGGGTGTATGGAATTGAAATGTGATATGGGTCGAAGGCGTCGTTAGTTGCGGTAAACGTTGAAGCAACATCTCCCTCTTTTTTTCTTTTGGTCCCATGACGCGGTTTCATAGGAGAAAAGAACAACAGGAGCGTTGGACACGCTCTAAACATGAACTTTTTTTTGAGAAATGATGATGGAAGAGAAAAAATGTCTTGTCAACCAACATTTTGGTTATGAAAGAAAAAAAAACCGTTTTCTAACGTTCAAATAAATCTTATCGTCAAAACCGTATAACCTCGCCCTCTCGATTCTGTTCATTTTCAGAATATAATACTTCTAGAACAATCCAAAGCAAAAAATTAAGCTTCCGGTTTCCAAAATGAAGAAAAATGCAGAAAACAAGCGCACTTTGTGATGTTGCGTCTAATGTTTGAGAAGAGCTTCTTTGAAAATAAATGAAATTGAACTCCCATTTCAGAAAAAGAAAAACCAACGAGAAACTGAAAAATGATTGCAAATCTAAATCGAACAAACTTGAAAGTCTTTTTTTTTGGAAAACAGTGTGAAAACCATAATCTGTTATTAAGAGGATGTCACACTTCAAAAGCTTTAGTTAAGAGTATTAAATCCTACTGATCTACGGAAATGTTCGTTTCCGAATTTCATCAAACTGGGTCAATATAAAATAGGATACAAAGTCGATCTACGCAAAAATAATTTGTTTACAAAACAAACTACTTATGAAATTAGACGAGATGAAATTTCAAATAAAACTGAAACAGAGTTTCCTAGCACTTCAATTTTCCCTATTTTTAAAGAGTTCCAAAACTTCTAGGTATATTCATTTTAGTTCAATCTAGGATATGCGTCACGAGTCTATTCCCTCCCTCTTACTCAGAAGTCTATTTTGAGAAAGGTCTGAAATAGGGTAGCGCCCACCCATTAAAAAAATTCAGTTGAAATTCAAAACTTGAAGTTTTTTGCAGACCCCATTTCCAGGTTCTGCAGTTCTAAAACACACTCTTTGGCGTTGAGCCGGAGAATTGAAGGGAAGAAATAGAGAAAGTGAAAAAGGAAGAGTATGGAAGAGAAGAGAAGAGGGAGAAAAAGAAAAGAGAGAATAAGACAAGAAGCAACACGAAAAAAAAGGAAAATGCGAATCTACACATGTTCTATTAGATTTTATAAGACTGCGATTTTCTCATACTTCAGAATGATGATGGCAACGAGAAGGAGCACAAGATTATTGGGAAACTAAATTCTTGTGGACATTTTTTCGTGTTTTCTGCATTCGAAAAACCAAAACAGGAGGTCATCGATGCATGTCTCTCTCTTTTTTCAATTAGACGATGAGCGAAACGAGCAGAGTGAAATGAATGATAGGACGAGTCAATGACATCTCTGACATTTTTTCGCTCGTTCTCCAAACCACTAATTGGAAAATGTGAGAATTGACAGACCAAAACGTGAGAGCCGAGCTCTTTTTGAACTTAATCTATGGTGATGAATGAAATAATGACGAATCAAAGAAAAACGAAATTGTTGAAATCCTGAAAAAGTGAAATGGTTTCAAGAATGATCACGTGTTGAAAAAAAGAATAATTCACTCTCTCATGTTATATTTATCCAAAATTCACTAAAATTTTTCGATTTCCAATCTTTCCTATTTGGGTTTCTCTGTTTTTTTTGTTCAGATACATTATCAAAAATGATAGTTGTACCATTGAAACAAAGAATGTGGTGGTACATTAACAATAAAATTTGGAAACCAATAATTCATTGTTTAAATTGACAAAAGTAAAAAATGATCGTATTCAATTTTCAATAATAATGATTAACGATGAAGTACGGATGTTTGAGTGAAAAGTGTCGAGCTCTGCCTCACAAGAAAAAAAACCGGCTTTTCTTCTTGTTTCTAGACTAATATTCATTCAAAATCGGATTAATCCCTTCTCTCGCTTTTCTTTTTCTTTTGTTAATTATTCCTTAGACACATTTTTTCGGTTAGGGAGTATCGAATAAAAGAATTTATGAGAAACGTATCATTCGCGTTTACTATACTTAGAATAACTAACGTTATCTGAATTTCATATGTTCATATGAAGCATGATGAATCGAGTTTTTATCGAAAGTGAGTTATTTTAATGCCAAAAAAGGTAAAATCCGGTAATCGAAAGAGAGGATTTTTGTGACGCAGTTTTGAAGTCTCACGCAGTTTTTTTTATTTTGAATTTTTTGTTTTGAGATTGAAAAGAGGTTTTTTTAACTCAAGTACTGGGATAATCTGTTTTTGAGGATCAAAAATACATAAACACTAATGCAGAAAAATTTAATTTTTAGAAGAATCTAAAAATTAAAAATCATTTTTTAGACAGGGATGAAATTTATTGAACACATCGAAAAATCACTGAAAAAAACAATATTTGTTTTATTTCTAATTTTCGCCCTTTTTTTCTGAATATAACGCTTTTTTTGAGAATAACGTAGTTTCATTAGTGAAAAAAGTTTAAAGGAAATGATTCTAGAAGTGTTATCATTCCTCTTTTTTCAATTCATCTCAATGCATTCAGCTTGCTAATCCGGCAAAGATCTCCTTTCGACTTGAGAAAATGCGACATCAAGTGAGGTTTTGATGAGAGGAGAATAGCAGCAGTAAAAAAAACAGAACATGTTATCAACGTAAAAAATATGCTTGGAAAGAATTAATGCGAACTGTTGGTTCTTTTGGCTTTTTTAGAGAAAACTACAAAAATGCCGTGAAAACAATAGAAAATTATAGCGAATCTGGCTGCAACAGTTTTCAAAAGTCTAAGATTTATCTGAATACTTTCAGAATGTCTGAAAGACTACCCAGTCAAGTTCAAAAAATCATTGGTCTCATAGAAAGACCAAAACATACAATTACCCATAAAAGAGTCTACTGGATTTTATTTCAAAAAAAAAAAGAAAATTGCCGTATTAAAACTAAGTGGTTCGTTTAAGTTTTTGTTTGAAATATGGAACCAATAAAAAAATTGGAAGCCGGATGGGGCCAAAGTGAATTATAGGTTAGGTTTCGAAAGGTATAGTTGTGACGTATGAAGCCAGAATCTAAAAGACAAACTGATTTTGGATTTTGTTCCGAAGCTCATGTTTATAAACAATTTGTGTTCATAAACAATCTTTGGGGGATGCTATTCAAAATATCTTAACTACTATTTTAGAATCAAGTTAGGGAAACATTGAATGAGCTGGATATCGAAAAAATTGTGTCTCGAGACCGATATATCAAGTTACAAATTTTTTTCCTACCGATCAGCTGATGTTTGTAGAAAAAATTAAATGAGATATATCATTAACAGTGGAAGGAGAACGTTCTCTATGCGTGTGTACTGAGCAATCTAACGAGAAGAAGAATGAATTGATTGAAGAAAATTCCATTCGATTTCGAAACAAAGAGAACTTTTTTCAGAAAAAAATATATAAAATCATGGCATAATTTTTTGCGCGTGAGCAAAGAAAACCCTGAGTAAGATGAAGAAGAAAGAGCGCACGCAAAGTGCAGGTTTCCCTTCGTTGATAAATCTAATTGTGCAGACCGCAGAAGAAGCAAAAAAGGCGTCATGAGAAAAAAGGAAAGAACGAAAAATTATGAAGAAAGCTGGAGAATGAATGGGAAGATTCTCATCATTATTGAGTCAAGGAAGTCGAAGAATCACTAACCGATAGTTTTTTCTCAGTTTGGCAAGTGGAAAATAATTATCCAGAGTTTTTTTTTCTTTTCTCTGAAGACTGTCAAAAAATGTCTACTGAACCCTAAGTACACATTCACCCTTTTTCCCCTTCTCAATTTCAATACACTTGGTTAAACATCTTCTCATTTTTCCTTCTCGACGACTACATGAATTGTTTGCATAATAAAAAAAGATACTTGTCGTTTATTACTATGAATATCCGGGTAGTTAAGAGAGGAACACGTTTCATATAATATAAAAACCTTCTCGATAAGTATCCGGGAATTCATTTTCACCTGTATCATCGTTCTTCTAATGCTCTTACTGAAATTTGTTGATTTAAAATAATAAAAATGTAGATTAGTCTTATCGAGACGTTTTGTTATAAAGTTAAAAAAAGAAATTTCTGCGGGTAAAAAAGAGAATTCAGAACACACAGTGTCACTTTTTGTGGCAGCTAAATAACGTTTGTGTGCGAGTGCCTACTGTGATGTCCTTTGAAAAGGAATCAAGCTTGAAGGAAAAAAAGAAACTTTGTCTTGTGAGCGTGTAATCGTTGGTTACCATGGCTCCAAAATATTCAAAGTGTGAGTATCTCAAGAAAGGAATGAAGAAAAACGTGATAGAGAGAAAAAAGGTTTAGAGAGGGAGAGGCCGGAGCAAGTGAGAGAGAGAAAGCAAGGATATGGAAGAAAAAGAAAGGGAAAATCTGAAATTAGCACTAGGAAAAGTATATTAAACACAACGTGACTAATATTATAATTTTGGACGTTTCAATCTTTATGCGGGGGTTCATTGAACATCAAAACAACTCATATTGTGGTTTAAGTACAAAAGAAGCTATTACCTATGTATCCTTATCTTCGGATTACCAAGTGAATGTTTTTTCCTTTCTTGCTCATTTCACATGACGTCGGTGGGAACAGAAAAACGAGAAGAAAAAATACATAAAAATGATAAGCCGGTTGGATAAACCAATTTTTTTGAGGAGGCATCTCGTCGGACGTGAATAAGAAAAATATCAAAAAAAATGGATTAGGAAGACTGGTTTTGATAAAGACTCAGACAAGTCAATGCGTAATAAAACCTTATTGAAGATTCGAGGTGTTACAATGTTATGAAAATATTTAGGGAAAAACTTGGAAATTGGAAAACATCAAGAATCAGGTCTTAACTACTTCCTTCTAAATTTTAATATATTCCGAAATTCATCAGTCAATTGTAAGGCTTCCACGGATCCGAATCCGTTCTTTTTGTTTGCCGCCTTGTTTGTCCGCATTCTCTCCGTTTCGTTCCGCTCTACAAATACGCCTTACAGTGAATGACTAACACAAACGTATGGGGCTAGATTCACTTTTGAGAAGTGAAATAAGGAAGGTCATAATGCCTAGAAGGTTTAAAAATGAACGAGTTAGGTTTTGAATAGTGTCTAATACAAAAGCAACCAACTCGCAAGCATTTTGAATAGCAAAAATAGATTATAATAGCGTTCTTCGAACCACTAATAAAAAAAAGTTTCACTAAATTGAGAAAAAAAATTGAATTCAGTAGTATGAGACGTTTCTCAATCACGGCTTTTGATTGAGTGTATTCAAAAGACGACTTTTGGTTGATGCAAGTTGCCTTTTTAACAAAATTTGTCTTGTAATACAATTTAGTTATCTTCGATGGACAACTTCGGAAAGGAAAATCAAATATGTTCATCTGAGATATATCAGCGCTCTGACTGAACTGGACCATTGAAAATCTTATGTCTACGTGTTCTCGAGAGCAAATCGAAAAATATCTGAAGAGATTTCAAAGAGGAGGAGAGCAATGAAAAAAGCCGTATTCACTTTTTTGCTGCTCCCTCGGTTTTTTGCGTGTTGAGTGAAGAGAAAGAAAACTACGAATTTTTCGTATTACCATTTGTTTTTTCATTCTGCCGTTCAAAAATACTGAAAACAAGATTTCAAAGAGAGACTGGATTTAGTTTTACTTGCCATATGATCAAAAGTACTGAACATGTTTTGACCAACTGAAAATAAGCACACGGTAAAAATATGATTATCAGGGATTGGAAGAAAAGTCAAAGAAAATGTTCAAAGTAAATGGGTATTGAATCAAATTTCAATTCAGACCGAATTTTTATAAGCTTTATTTTTCACCGAATTAAAAAAATTAATCGTATACTCATTTGGCATCTTATGGAATATTTACATGTTGAATAAAGAAATAGAACGATAGAATGTGTAAAATGTGTTTAATAGCGTTCAGTTATCCGTGGTAATGTATTGAAACTGTTCGCGTTGTTGTTTGCATCCATGTGTTTTCTACCGTATCGTCTCGACTGATTTCTTCCCATGCGAGAAGGAAGCATATAGATTTCCACATTTCTGAACAACGTTGATCAGGAAAAACATAAAACCGTTTGCTTACCCAATGGTGGAATCAACTTCCGCTCTTCGGAGTCTAGCTGAACGCACTCCATAGTGTCTCAAACTCATATCACAAAATGAAAGCAAACGTTGAACTTTAGACAATAGATCAGTTTCTAATTGGAATTTTTGATCAGCAATGTGAAACAGAAACATGAGGAAAGCATGGAAAGGTAGACCGTTTCCAGAATAATTTCGCTCTCCAGTGAAATAGTAGTTGATCTCAGCGATCTTTGCATCCACCTTCACATATGGCAGAATATCGGCTAGATTGCACTTTCTTAAAACATCAAGTATAATACAGATAAAGAGAGAAAATATACATACTTAACAAATTGCTTCAATCCGGCACTAGTGATATTCACATTGCTACGTAATTGCACAAATTGCATGTAGATGTACATGGCTTTATCCAGGAAGAGAAGATGGCCACTGTGGGCGCCATAGCGAGTTGGGAAAATCTGAAACCGGTCGGTTAACGTGAGCGCTTAGATTCAAATTTTCGCAATGTTTTCAAATGAAAAAGTTGGAAAAAAGCGCTTTGTGAAAATTTTCAATAATTTACTTATTCATTCAAACACAGGAATCCTGCAATAAGATAAGCCTACCTCACTTAAATGTGGTTTTTTCCTCAATTTTCCTGTGTGAAAGTCATCCAATGATTTGGTTTCTCCTCCTCTGAATCTATTCATTTTCACTTGCACTTAGTTTTTTTGACTCACAAACTGCTCGTCGTTTGATATTCCTCTTCCATCAATCCCAGTACTAGTAGAAGTGTATCTCTGACCAGTGGAATTTTAATGACCTCGTCAACAACACTTCTGACACGTTGTCCTCCTTCCGTGAGTGATCGTCCGGGATACGGTACAATGTGGTCAGCAGTTAAAGATGGAGCTGCATTGACCTCAAGTAGAATTGGAGTGCCATCCTCCCTGATCATGACGTCAAAACCCATTATCTGTAAGAGGGAAGTGAAAAGTGAATTCATATTAGGCACACCTGAAAACACTGCGGTCCGGGTGAGTCATAAAAATGATGTTCATAATGAAGCATGATTTCCGGTAGCATAGCTAATGTTGTTTTCACTAAGATCAGTTTGATATCATGCCATAGTCGTTTAGTTTTAACACCCTTGGATTCTAGTTGGTGAAAAACTGTTGACAAGAGACGTTTACTGCCTGAAAACTTAATTTGAACCTAAATTTCGGAAAGTTTCTCTTCCTCACCTTTTGTTTGGTCTTGCAGAGTATTGCTGTGAACATACGCCTCGTTCGCTTTGTTCAATGAATAATTTGTTAGATGAGCGTAGAGGTTTTTGAAATTGGACGAGTCCGGCTTTTCATATTTTTCTGTGCAGAACCTAGCCATTCCTAAAATAAAAATTTAAAAAAATGAAGAAACTGTTGATAGAATAACCTTCTCTTGCCACATAAATCGAAAGTGGATTGATACTTTTGATAACACCATAAACTCGAAAATCAAACTTCAATTTGTCATTCATCAGCATTGGATCAGTTATATACTCTTGTACTAGCTGCTGTTGATCAACGTTCCTGATCTGACTTGGATTACTGATCAGGTAAATTCCTGTTCCCTGAGCACCATCGTCGGGCTTCACTATAAACCACATTTCTGTTTTTCCAAGAGCCTGAGCTTTTCGATAATATGTCTGAAAACTCACGTATTAATCGAAGTTATGTGATCAAAGTTACATTGAAATCATTAAGATGAGCCGGAAGAAACCAGGACTTTGGATAGAACGCGTATTCATCGGGAAACAATTTTTGCATAGACGATATGGCATGCGTCAACGAGATTTTTTTCGCCAACTCGGTCATCCCTAAATTATTTGAATCTGAGGTTTTTTTTGCGATTAGCAAACCTGGAAACTTGTTGACCCTCGAATGTGATGAGGTAACAATTCGATTCATATCAGAAAGAACAACGTTGTGCCAGTAAACATCGCAAGGTTGTTTATCGTCACGACCATTTGGATATTCAATTATTCCAATTTTCTTTGAGCATAATGACACCACAAACTGGTTTGATTTGGCACGTGAAGTATCAATTGTATAATGACGGGAGATAGCGCTTTTTGAACGTTGAATTCGTGTGAAGGATGAACTGAATGAATTTAAGTTATAAATAACAGTTGAAAAAACTGAATACTTACTTTGAGGTCACACTCGGCGGCCGATTCTCCATTATTGAGCTCAGTGATGATGATCGAGTGAGCGGTAATTGTAAAGTCTACAATAGCACTTTTGTTTTTGTGGAATTCTATTCAAAAATAGTGACTAACCTCTTTTGACTCAGGTTGTAGTGAAATTCGTCGTTGTGTTTCTTTAGTTTCTTTGTTTGTAAATGAAACGTTCTGTTGATTTTGCCGGTTCGGTGGAGGCTCGTTATTGTAAAACTCAACAGTTTTAATTGGACGTGAGGACGCGGAAAACTGAAACCAGCGTTCAATTAGAAAAGAAAATTATGTTTTTGGTCTGTTTTGTTCATCTGATGAAAAATAAGGTGCTCAAGAAAAATTTTGAGAAACAAGAAGAAAACTTAGAAGAAAAGAGACAGCTGAAGAGCAATGTTCATTTTTCTCTATATATGCAGAGCGAATAGCTAGATAGAGAAGAAAAACAGAAAAAGCAAAAATTATATTCTCTGGTATTATGGTCACGAAGATTTCTAGTTGCTCTTTCCAGGGATGACAGGGAAACAAATAAAACTTGATGAATAGAGTGAAAAAATAATCCTTTGCGTTTTTTTTCAAAATATATACTCAAAGCAAAAGCAAAAAGTGGTGAGAAAAGAAAGCAAGAGGAAATTACACGCTTGATATATATCAACCTAAGAATGATATCAGAAACATTAGAAAATGTAATTGCTACCTGTTAAATTGTGAACTATTAGCCCACAAAATAATAAGAACTTCTCAAAAAAAACTCACATCAGACGGATGAACTTTGCTCACGGAAGTAATGGGATTCTCCAAACAAAATTCCGAAGATACTTTGCAACCCATCAATCATATTATCACCGGTTTCATAAAAAAAATCTGAAAATTATCAAAAAAAATGTTAGTGATAAGGAACATACAATAAACGAGATGATAATGAGAAACAAATCTTATGTAGTGTAAAACTGCCAATTAAAATGTGTTTCAAATGCAGATTATAAACCGGCAGTGATTATTACATAAGAATTTCAAATAATCTTCTCACATTTTTCGAGTAGAATGGAATTTCTATCACAGAATTTTCTCTAGAAGGGGATATACAAACAACAAAAATTGAAATGAAATAGCGGTGGTGAAAAGCGGCACGAAGATAATTGAGAAGTGTGGGGGGCTCACAAAAAAGAAAGGAAAAAGAGAGAAAGAACTTGGATTTGGTTTCCTGGCAACATGAATAAACGAAGCAAGTGTATAGAAAAATGCGATGACATTTCAAAAATGGAAAGAAAAGGAAAGGGCATTAAGAATGAACAAGGTCCTAAAATTGTAATACCCACCAAGTCACTTTTTTCATTTTTTCTCCCTTCTCCCTCACTGCACAACAAGAATAGATCAGAGTGTCCGGAAGTAAAGTGACCAATATATTTCCGGTCTAACTCAAGAAGCTTTTTGAATGAGAAAAAACGATTTGGCGTTTGGGTATTCATCATAGATTATGAAATATTTGTTTCAAAAATAATGTTTTATTGAAAATTAATAAGTTTGCTCCGACGTTTCAATTCTTCCAATTTGCTAAAAAAAAGACCAGTTTTTTGGACTCGGAGTTCTCAGAAATTTTTCTTGGCTTCCTCAGTTTTCGGATTTTGTTTTTTTCAAGTTAAGACTATTATATCTAAGGTTAAACTTTTGAAAAACATTTTCGAAAAAAAATGACTACACATGCACTTCTGAATGAAAAAAAAACTTTAATTACTCATAAATGTCCGTTTGCATTTCTCTTCAGCGAAGAACTAGGTAAGTTTTACGCCCATAGCACATTTTAATAGCTGAACCCGAAAACTGAACTTTATTTCCTTTCTTTTTCCTTTTGCAAGAGTACTTTTTATGTGAACAAAATGTTTTTCTCTTTTCGTATGTGTTGCGCTTTCTTCATTTCTCTGAACAGAGTCCAGCTTCCTTCGCCTTTCCTTTTTTGTTCACGCGAAAGTACGACAGAAAAAAAAGAAAAAGGAATAGAACGAGGGGCTATAGAAATCTAATATTGAATACGTTTTCGGGAAAAATCGGAAGAAAATTTCATCAAATTGTTTTATGACGGTTAAAATGCGTAACTTGATCAGTTTCCTGCGTCAGTTAGAGTCAAGTTGCTAAAAATAAAGCATGAAAACATTATTTTTTCCAAAAAATTTATTAAATTTCCAAAAAAAAATTTTCCAAGTATTTCAAACTCAAACAACAAATTTGAAAGAATATATAAAACAAATAGATATATTTTTGAGATCGATAAATTAATTATAAATTTCCCATATCCCACTTTTAACGTTTGATTTGATCATCAAGATGAGTGACTTCCGAAAAAACAAGGATTTTTGATGGAATTTTGTCTTGCGGGCATAGAATGGTCATTGATTGCGTTTCCATGTCAACCTGAAAATATAACGTGTTTATTCTTCCCAACTGGCACCACCGATTGTCTGGCAGCCTTCAATAATAAGCCGGCACGTAAACAACCACTCAAAAATTTGGTGATTTAACAAAAAAAAAGTGTTTTTGTATCATGTTCAGAGAAGTAAAAACTGTCAGGTTGTTCTTCTTCTCATTTTGTTGGGTTTTCCCAAACAATTTATTAAAAACGTCCATTTGTCGATCTTCTGTTGTCTATTTTTTAAATCGCCCCGACACTCAAAACACTTTTTTTTTGAAAAGTAAGGTTGATGATTATAGCATAATAAATATGGTAATTACGAATTTTAATTTGAAAATATTTTTACTTACATCTGTGACAAGACAATATCCAAACACAGGAGACGTGATAATACTCTCATCAGCTCTCGTACTTTGTGAGAATGCAAAAAGATGATGTTTCACTTCGATCGACGGTTCCATGATAACCACTTTCTCTTCATGATTTTCCACTTCCATACCAAACGGGATGCATGAGTCCGGAAGCTAAACAAAAGACATTGAAACAATGAAAATAATTGAATAATCACCTGCTCAGCTCCAATCTTACAAAGAGTGACGGCATTGAATGAAATGTCGAATGTGAACGGGAACAAGTTGGTTGTGCGAGTGCCGTAGAAATATCGATGAATATTTTCGCCTCTCATCTGAGATCGCACTCGTGCATTTCTTTGTTCGACTCCTCCGGATTTCGGGACGTGGGTCAACTGCAAAAATATCAATTAATTGAAGAAAATAGGAATTTTCTCTTCTTACCCTGACAAACTCCGGTAGCTCTTTGCTCAAATCACTGTAAAGTCTTTCATGATCGAGCACAATGACTACATCGACTTCGAAAGCTGATGCGGCTTGGACAATACATTTGTACCTGAAAATGTAAGTTTGAGATCTATTGAGTGCCTATAATGCTTTTTTCTCCATTTTTCCATCAAGAAACCAAGAAAACTAACCCAGGTCCATCAACCCATCCACAAGTGTTAATGATCATTCCTCCAATTCTGGCGTCGTCGTGATGTTGAATCTGAATTAAAGATTGATGAGCAGATAAGTCAGAACCAAATTACCTGTGAATTGATGGTGTGAGCGAGTTGCTTGAACAATGTACTATAGAGAGTCAGATTTTTTCCGGGGGATGTGTGACCAAACTGCAATCGGACCATAGTTAATTAGGATTACAGAAACTTATGAAGCTGACTAATTTCCGCATTTTCATATAGCCAACTCATGTTCAAAGTAGTACAACATTCGAGAATTCAGCATATATAACGTTTTGTAACTAATAATACTCACATGATAAACTATCGGCAAATTCCTTTCGAACCCGTCTATGACATCGGCAGTTTTATGCACAAGAACAGCGGCTACAGTGCCAGGAACAGATATACTGTTTTGCCCGACGTCTAGCTCAACAAAAATCGGAGTACGTCCTCGACGAACCGAGTAATTGCATAGTATCCGAGATACAGTGCTTTTACCGACGTCTGTTGGTCCAACTGCAACAAATATCATTTCCCTAGAAAACTTGATGAAAACTAACCTAATAATAAACGTGGGCCGGCTGGTTTATGCAAACTTTGCTCCTTTTTTTGACGGGCTTCTTCCATTGCCGCGTGAATGTTCAGATATGTGACCATGGGAGTCGAATCAGCAACGTATGCACTCGTTGTGGGTCCGACCAACTCTAACTTTGTACCTGATTTCCAGGTAAAAACAGCTACACGAGATCCTGAAGTAAAACAATTAGTTAACTAAACTATTGTTTGAACTCACTTGCTGGGAACGTATACTTCTTATTGAGCATCAATTCCGTTCCAAAAACTTCAGCGTATCCGGAAATGAGCTCCAAACAAACATCTTCATCGCCGGCGGCAAACCGGAGCTCTGAATCTTCTCCTAATGTGAATTCCTTGACTTCTTCGGATGCCATTGTGAGATCTGATTTAAATCGAACAGGAACATTGAATGTTTCGGATAAAACAGAAAGTCTAGTACGGGTTTTATAACACGAGAGAATGCCCAGTGTTGACAATTTAAAATTATCAAAACGAAAAGGATACGATTTCTTAAACGTCCCTCATCTACTCCAAAATAGCTTTTTCGGGGGACCTCGAAAACTTTGAATACTTTTAACCAGCTTTTGTGTCAATAAATTTTTCATGTTCTATTTAAAAAATATTATTAACTTGAATAGCCTTTTTTAATAAGTCACTGAAATTTTCGATAATTTAAAAATATTTCACTTCTTTAAGAAGTCTATTCGTTTTATACTAAAATGAACGGCCTTAGAAAAAAATGACTACCAATAGTATTAAAAGGTGCCTTTATGAGAGGTCAAGTCACCTGTACAACGGTAAGAAATCAATGAGGTTCACCACGTAGAAAGAAATACGTGCATAACGCGTCGATGACGCGAAGCGCATTGCAAGAGAGAACAGTGACCGAAGAGGAATAGAGAAGAAAAGAAGGCAGTATTTGCTTCGTGTTGGAGAGGGCAGTCATTATGCAAGGGATGACAGCTGCTGGTCTTTTTGGATTGGTATTGTGAGGGAATGTATTAGAAAGACAATGACGACCATAAGGAGAACAATAAGAGATAATATCATATTCGTTGTCCTTGTGAAAAAACGGTTTTCAGGCAGATGGTAAAAAATAATGTTTTATTGCGATGAACATTATTAGCAGAGAATAATCAAAAATAATGATCGGAAGCAAATGCACGAATGTTTTTATCACCCTTTTGGCGACGATTTCGATCACCAACATGACGCCATCTTGGAGGATTGAAGTGTTTTGTTTTACCGACATCCTGAAAAATTTTTCATGCAGATATCTGGTGTTTAATGTTACCGCTTTTTTCATCAGCGTCTCTTTTGGAGGAAGTTTCAAGTTGCTCTCTGACTTCACTCTACGCAAGTTCGATGTGGGTTTGGGTTTCCTAGCTTGCTCTAGTTGTTGAGCACGGCGATGACGGGCCTGATTATAAAGGAGCTTATGGAATATTAAAACAAAACGCTCACTTGTTGTTGCCTAATAAGATCGTTTCTTTTTGGAGTTTTGGTAACAGGTTTAGTTTTTAGTGTGGTGGGAGGAACATAGATCTGAATTTGTATTGCTTTTAAATAATTTTCTGTAGTCCTAGAATACCGGAAATTCTGCTACTGGTTGCCAGGTTGGTTTTTTCTTTGGAACAGCTTTTTTAACTTTTTTCTTCTTTTTCTTCACAGTTAGAGGATATTCTGAAAAAAGCTAATCGGAGGCAGCAAATAAGCTAAACTCACTTTCTTCCGGATCTTTGAATTCATCTGTAAAACTGTGCGATTTCTTTGAAAGTGGTGGAAACAGGATTTTTGTCGGTTCGGACTCCGCTTCACTGATTGGAGAAATTTCTCGAACTCGATCTGCTTCGCGACTCCAACTGAAATTTCAGATAAATAAAACAAATTTTCGATTTCAAAACCTGATTCGTCTTGTGCTCTGTCGAGTTGTAATTTGTCGAGGAGCTCTCGACCGATAATGTGGGTTGTACGCTACAAAATTAAAAGTTAAATTTTTAAATAAAATTTACATACGAATGATATCCTGACGTGGTATTCCAGAATTGGGAAATTCTGGAGAATACGAACGATGTTCTTCTGGTTTTTTGACATCTCCTTCAAATTTCAGACGGTAGAAATAACATCTTTTCAAATCTAAAAGAAAATTGAATAATATCAGGATTCTCGACTCCGGAACTTCTCAATTTTTTTATTGGAGAGAATAGTCAAACTAATGAAAAGTGATTTTTGTTGTTTCCTGGAACTTCACCAAATGACAGAACACCTACCTCGATCAACGCGAACCATATTTTCCCAATTGTCGACAATTGTCAGCTGACTATGAAAAATGAAGAAAAAAGCTTGTTGTCTCGGCTGCCTAGTAACAGCCTATTGTATAGAAAGACTTCAATAATTCAAACATTTGCCTGGATACGCTGTAAGCGATGAAGAAGATTCACAGAAGAGACCAACAGAAGAAAATAAAGCAGATTATGAGAAAAATAGTTGATGATAAAATGGCAGAATTTTAAAAAACCGGTTGGAACACAAGCAAGAAATACAGATTTTTCTTGTTTGAATTCAATCTCCAAACGGATAAGAGTGGAAATTCAATACCAGAGAGAAAATATTCTGATTGTTCACATGAAACGGAAATTTCCACAGGAGTTTCATCTTTATTCCGATTTTTGGAATGTTTATTTAAGCGGAAGATGATAGATTGTGGTTGGAAGAGCGCAGTTATAGAGCTCATGTCGATTTTGAACCGATGTGAAAACTTTTGAAAATAATGCATTTTTAAAGATTGCACGATTTTATTTCTTTTTTGCAATGAAAAGATATTTTTGGAGACAATCACAAAAAAATCGAATGCATTTACTGACATCATTTGTTTTTCTTAACTTATTTTTATGTGTACAGTAATCCAATTATTTCCACTACTTCTTTGAAAACTTCTTTCGAATTCCCATGAGTCGGTATCCCGTGAACAAATAAAATCCATTTTGGCACCTCTTCCATTTAATCAAATCACTTCTTTGCGAAATGTCCCTCGACCCATCCCTCACTTTTCTTACTTTCACTCTTCTTTCTTACTTGCTCGTTTTCCAATCTTTGAAAATAGGAAAGTTTCTCTGATTTTCGAAACAATTTTTTATCAAGACAACATTTTTTGAACGGTCCATAAAACATTTTTGGTCTCCATCCCCCTTTCCCCCCAATGGATCATTTGTCACTTCAAACTTTGTCGCTTTGCGTCCAAACTGAAAAGAAGTGTTCAAAATAAGTGTGATTTTTCAGTTCCTGAAAAGGATACGGCCGCACATTTCATTGACTGCTCCTTTGGGAGTAAAAAGAAAAAGTGAAGAGAATGCATTGAAACTCTTCATTTTTCACACAAAGTTGTTCGCCGGGTGCGAATTTCAATTTTTATTGTCTTCATCATTGTTATTGACGTGTAATTGGAAATTACTGATAGCGTCTGTTACAAAGTGGAAACTTAACACATTGCGACGGAGACTACGGTAGAACACATTTTTATCGAGTTTCGAGACTCAAAAACCGAATTCATCGAATTAATTTGGTCCTTATCTCTAAAAGTTATATCTGAAACTTGTTCAAGTTCACATCACTTTTAACCCTTCATCTACCCCAAATAGTATCTTTCAACTCACATTGAATTGATGATGTCAAACAAATGCAGTGACTTTGAAAACCGCTCCTATCTTCTTCAACTCATTTCAAGCGAAAAACTTGTTTTCTGTTTCTATTTTCTCTAATTTTGTGCTCGCGCTAGTCATTTTCCTCTAGTTTTTGATGTCGTCAAATGAATTCATCTGGAACATGTTCTCCATTTGGATTAAAAACTCTGAATCATTGCTCCTTCTTTTTATGTTAATGTTTCCTTCATTTCTACTCGACTTTTTCCGTGTTCTCAATTTTTTGTTTCTGCAAGAAAAGGAGACGAAGAAAAACATCAAAAGACAAACGAAAACAAATGTGGTTTCAGTTTTGACCCAAGAAATTAGACAGAGTCTCGAAAAAATATGTTTTTGGTTACCAAAAATTTTGCTAGAACATATCAAAAACATTACCAGAATTTAGTTCTCGCTAAATATTTTTGTGAAAACTAACGTTTTTCGACTGAATTAGGTTTTTTGATCTTCTGATGAAACCTATTCACTGTACCTCTATCTGACATATTTTTGGATAAATGACATCGGAATGATTCGAAACGGGAAGCTTTTCAAAATTCTCCCACCACATTTCTTATTAGTTTAAAACGGATTTTAAACAAAACATGTCACTTGCCATCTAGTCTAAAAAGAAGAAAAAGAAGCCGATGAGAAGAGAACTGAACAACCGTCAAAATACAATTGGTTTGTTTTTCTTCTCTTCTCATGAGGGATGCGAGTTTTTGTTCATACAAAGATGGTTACCTTTGAAAATTGATTCCGAAACCGATTTCGAATTTTATAGTAATTTTCGTGGAAGATGTTGATATTTTCAAATTTTGTTCCGGGTAGAAGCACTGTAAGCCGATGAAGCCTTTTTGATTGTTTTCTCGATTGAAATCATTCAAAACGTCTGAATCTTATTGTTCAGAATGATTCAGACCATTTCTTCATCATATACTTTCCTTTCTAATATTTTTGTTCTCGTCTACTACTCGGCTAGTCGCAAGTACAAACAAAAAAATGTTAAACAGCATATAAGTATCCTAACACGTTGATGGGCTTCGGGTGTCAAATTACAATAGAGTGAAATGAGTGCGACGAAATCCGAAGCTGAGTACATGTGTTCAAGGACAACTGATGTCTCTGAGACATTTTTAGTTTTGAACCTGTATTTGTCTTTTTGTTACGTCACATATAACGTCATTACGACCAATGAAGCCAGTCTAGGCAAGCGTTCAAAAAAACATTTGATATGCGAGTTAGCTGAAAAACTGCCAAATTCAGGGTGTCCAATCGGCTTATTCTTGGGAGCCTCTTATTCATAAAGATTTCCTCTCGCGTTTAATAAACATTCCGCAAAAGTTTGCAAATTATCCTAAATCTCAAAACTCAATTTAGTTTTTCTTACCAGATGCTTTCCTTCTAAACATTTTCTCTAGTCCTCGTTTTGTAAACACTTTATTCATCAAATCACACATCTGCTTTGAAGCATCTTCAATTCATTGTGATTCAAAGACCGTCAGTTTGCATTAACGAAAAACCATATGTCGGTAAGCTCTTACCAAAAATTCTCAAAATATTTTGCACACCTTCAAGCTTTTTTGTCCTGTTAGAATAAAGTTTGTCTAGAAAAAAGTCAATTATCGTAGAGTGCGTCATTTTTTCAATTCAAACCGCCAGAGTCTCCATATGTGCCCTGCATGTGAACCTCATAAAATTGGTTTGACACACACCGTATGATTGAGTCGTTTCGAGCAAACACTCAGAGGGCTAGTGACTTTTAGTCTGTACTAATCAGAAGTTTATCTATTTTGAAAACTCTCTTCCGATTATATGTACCAATGTTTACTCAAAAACTATTTTATCTTAATTTTTCTCTGTTTTTAAATTTTTTCGAAGGAACGAAAATAACCTGGAGAACTTGTCGTTCTTTGATCACAAAAACGAGTTTGATTTTACTCCGACCCCAATCTGAACCAGGCTTTCAAAGAAAAACTCTAAAACCCAAAACCCACATCGCCACAATCATCTTCCTTCCGGAGGCACAAAGTGCTACAAGGAAACAAGACCCATCTTTTTTCGGACGTTTTGTCACAGCTTTTCTGATTTTTTTGCCATTTTCAAAATCTATGTGACCTTTGGGTTCTTTTTTTCCAATTTTGAAGACGTCATAGTTAAATACAATGAATGTTGAATTAGTTTTCTGAGCGTTTTAACAACATTGTAACTGAAATTCCAGTATAGTCTGAATGATAATAACACAAAACAAATCCAATTAAAAAATTCTCGTAACAGAAAACATAATAAGATTGCTCTGCAGAAATTAAAAACCTAGAAGTGATGTGAAATTCCCGTTTCATTCATCCCTCTCTTTCCGCATTTCTTCTCAAATTGAACAAGAACTTTGCGAATAGGAAGTGTGGAAACGAGGAATGAAGGAACTGCAAAAAATTTTGAAAATTAATGTGCTCTTTTTCATTTCCTATATTCTTGATGAAATTTTTGAAAAGTAAATGAATTTTGTTAGTTTTTCGTCTGAGAAGGCGATTTTAAGATTGAATATTCTTTGACGTGGATATTTTCTGGCTATTTATAGAAACAATTCTCTTGGTAGTATTCTGTATTTCACTAACTTGTTTATCTCAAATCACCCGAAAAACGAGGGAAGAACGAACACATGAATTTATCATGAATGGGAAAGTTTAGTGCTTTTCTTCGAGTGCATTCGGAATTTTCCATGAAATTAGTGTGTTTTTAGACTACCCAGTTGATTGTCCTCAATTTAAATTATTTTCACGAAAACAACTAAAAATTAACGAGTTACCAACTTTCTTCTCACACAAGGGACCTAAAGAGCTTGAACATTTGAAACAGTAGGCGGCTGAATGAAAGCGAATCTAATTTCGAGGCACCGAAACACAATTCGAGATTGCGTCATCGCTATACGTGTGAAGAAATAAAAAACAAATAGGATAGAAATTTAAAATCCTTTTAACTTTGGACTTTTCTTCATTTGAAAATATTGAAACTTTTTTTAAATGAGCTTTCCACAACATATGTTTTCACATGACCCCTCTAGCCTTTTCCCACTAGTTCAAACAGAGAATGTTTAAAAGAAATAAATGCATTCAAGAAGAAGAAAAAAGGAGGAAGAATAGAGAGAATCCAAAAAATCGCTGGTGTTGAGAAAACGACATTTTGTTGTTTTTTTTTTTTGGTTTGTAATTTTCAAAAGTTGATGGCTTCACAAAAAAAGTAACTAATAGTATATGAATAGAATGAAAATTTAGTATTCAATCCGACGAGTAGTCTGCGAGAACTAAGAATTGTAAGAATAATTTAAGAAAAGAATTTTCCGAGATTCAAAATACATGATTAGAAAGAGAGAGTGCTAGTCGTTCTATGTTTTCTTCTATTCATTTCAGTTTAAATTTGTCTTAAATCCATTCGTTTTCAATAAAAGAAAATTTGAATTTGAAACTCCTCCGAGTTCCTTTTTTTTCACTTTCACTTCAACCACACAACAAGTCAAACCAATTATTATCTAGTCGTTTCCCGACAACCTTTTTTCATTTTGAACACCCAAAACTCAATATTTCCAAGATTTCTGCTTCTTCCCCCCTCAAAACTTCTCTACATATACACTTGTCTACTGAAAAATAGAATTGCAAGCGAACTCATTGAAATTCAAATCTACTCAACGTTTTTGTTCGCATCACTTATCCAAGACAACTTTGACGTCTTCTTTCTCTGTCTTCTTGTTTTTTGCAACATTATTCCAACTTTTTAAGAGCAACCTCGAATGGTAAGAAATCGATTATAAATTTTGATTCTGAAAATGGACGAACCAGTGGATATTTATGAACAGGCGGCACTCAACATGTCAATTCCGGATGGGTGTGATGTGAATCGGGCCGTCTACGCGTCAATTAAGCAATTAATCAGTCATGATATCATTGATCCGAGTTTGGTGGGATTCCAGAATTGTGAACCATTGGTAAGTTCAGTTGTTAGAAATCGTTGAAAATAAATTTTTCAGTGTGGAATATGTTATCACGGTTCGAAAGAATGGGACTACATTCGGTTTAATATCATTGTCATTGGAGTCATTCTTCCCATTGTTGGAGTTTTTGGGATCTTTGGAAACGCTATCTCTGCATTTGTTTACAGTCGTCCAGGTACCCTCATTTCCCGTTTTCTTATATGAGACTGGGGTTTTTCAGAAATGCAATGCTCTACAAACTTCTATCTTTTCTCTTTAGCTTGTTCTGATACCGGTGTAGCTTTAACAGGAATTTTCTTATTCTCTCTGGAAACATTCCGGCCGTTTTCCTTGACTGTGGCAAGAATGTCCGGTCAGTTGTCGGCTATTGTGTATCCAATGGGCATGATTGCTCAAACATGCTCCGTCTATTTCACAGTGTGTGCTGGAGTCGATTGTTTTGTGCAGGTAATAAAAGAGGTTTGTCGGATTTAAACTCGTTTTTTCAGGTTTGTCTACCAGAAAAAGTGCGTCGAATGTTTTCAAGAAAAGAAACTGTTCATTTTCTTGCTATCTGCGTTGTTATTTTCTCCGTTTTATACAATGTGCCTCACTTTTTCGAAGGATTTGTGATTGACTGTTACCATAAAGAGCTGGGTGGTATGAGTCGAGAGGTTTGTCCAGCAACATTGAGGTACAATGAACTGTAAGTATTTCTGGTTTGAAAATTTGGTGAAAACTGAAATTTCAGGTACCAATCCATTTATTACAAGTACATGTACGCAATTTTCCTTGCTGTCGGTCCACTAATCACTTTGATTGTATTGAACACTTTCATTATTGGTAGGAAAAACAAGAAATTCTAGACGAAAATCCAGATTTTAAGGATTTTCTGTATTCGGATCAAGTGCCTCTAACATGGACGACACAATGTCGCTTATTCTGGTTGTTCTTCTGTTCATTTCCTGCAACACAATTGCCTTAGTTATCAATATTTTTGAGAGTTACTTATCTGAAACTTTGGGTAGCAAAATCAATTATATTGTGGATTTGTCTAATTTTCTCGTGGTTTTTAACTCAAGGTGAACACTTTTTTCAAAAACTTCTTTTTGAAATTTTAATAATGTTTTCAGTTTCAACATCATAATTTATATCAAGTACTCCCGACCATTTGCTGATACTTTGTCCTCTTATTTCTGTCAGCGAAAACCGAAAACAGGAGGTCTTGGACCTCCAGTTGTGATTACTGAAAAGCCATCTCGGTCGAAAAAGTGTAAAGAGACACTGTCTCGGTTGTTAGTCGCTTCTCAGCCAGAGGTACTCATTTAATGCGATTGAGGTGCGTGTTTGTTGCTTATAATATTATTTTAAATTCAAAAAAACTCCTTCTAATCATAATTTCTGAAAAAAGACATTTTTAGGAACTCCAAGAATTGAATATTTTTTAATTGCGTATTACTTTCTCTTAAGTTGTGTTTATGAGTGAAAAGCTTTCAATTCGTTCCTGGTGCTTGATGTGAAAAACAAATCTCATTCAGTTTCTATATTGTCAGCGTTTCAAAATGATTTGCTTCCAATACTCGGTTATTTCCAATTTCAAAATTATTTTTAGTAATAGAATCATGTAAATTGATCTTTTTTTCAGGTGGCTCCTACTGTAACTCCTATCAGATCTGAAGTTGTCTAAGTCGCGACTTCCTTACTTTGCTTCAACATTGGCGTGCTCATTGTGATATTTTCCCGAAGATTTACATTTTGAATTCATACTCCATTCCTAAATGCAGAGGTGTTTATCACTTTTTCATTTCTTCGCTTTGCAATTGTTTCGATTCTTCAAAATAAAAAAGCTTTGAAAACCTTGGAAATTATTAATTTTGCTATTGAGCATGTCAATTTTACTGATAAGACGAAATTTACTCTGATCAAACTCATTTGAAGTTTTCAACATGTTTCCAGATTTTTTTGAGATTTCATCTGCCTAAAAACGTTTCTTTTTTTTCAAAGATGGCTGCAAAAGTTTGTAAGACAATTTATTTGTATTTTTCGTTAGTCAAAACAGCAAGAAACTAAATCAACCCTCTCAAATTCAATTTTGAATTACTTTCTCTGAGAAATTCAAAAAAAAGCTTCTTGTATGATTTTTATGAATACTGCAGTTATCCAGTATACAGATTGGGAATTGATCATCATTGTCAAAAGAAACAAGAAAGAAAAAAAAGGTCCTGGCCGGGATCGAACCGACGACCTTCTGCGTGTAAAGCAGACGTGATAACCACTACACAACAGGACCGAGCAAATAAATGTGGGCATGCCGCCTTCACACGACATGCTCGTTTGAACAGCCAAAACTAGTCGTAAGAAGTTTGAATGAGATGCTGAATAGAGAGGAAAGAGTTGTGAAAAATGAAAAAAAAAGTTCAAATATATTGGAGAAAGCTGATAGGTTCTGTTATCCAATTTATAATAACATATGTAATTCGTTTTCTTATAATTCGGACTTTTCTAGACAGAAAAATTCTTATTTTTGGTAATTTCAAAAAAGTGGAAAAGGATATTTGAAAAATGAGTTTTCCGATTGAACAAAAAGAAATTGAAATTAGTTAAGATCAACAAAAATTATAAAAAATGTGATGTAGATTCAAAAAACTAATTCAGAAACCCAAAAATAGAAGATAAGTCGTTAGGTTTTATGAGAAAACTGAAAAATAATTGATATAAAAAGAAACACTGAAGGAAACTAAAAAACTGAGTGCTTTGCTGGAAAGCTGAATGTAGCTTTTTTCGATAATTGTAAGACGAGGAGCTCACGAACAATCATATGTTACGTATTATTTTCATTTGCCATTTTTTGTTCAGTTTTCGAAAATTTTGAGTACTGTATTATAGATATGAATCATGTGCACCGATGTTCCAAAATCTGAATTTTTAAATTATTTTTGCAACTTCAAGTCAAAATTATTTGTACTGCTGAAATATTTTTAGACATGTCCAGCTGAACAATTAGCTTGAAACAACCTATTTCACTGTAGACTGAAAAAAATTAAGTCCACTCTTCAAGAAACTGTTATAAAGGCTTCTCTCTTTTTTCTTTACTCTGCAATGTCAGTTCAAAAGTTCACTCCGTCGAAACATGAAATATTTTGCTCAGTGATAAATCTCCCTGATTTATCTAATCTTGCAATCATAAAATTCGTTCCATACTTCAATCTTATGTCATGCTAAAATAATAAATCACTGTTTTTCGTTTCCTTTTTATGGCTGTTCACATGACTCGTTTGATCTGAAAGGTCCCAAAAAGCAATAAATCGTCTTTTTCGTAGAATATGATTTCATATTTCAAGCTCCGCCTATCTTTTTCTGGAAACCCACCCCTTTCTTGGAGTCACAATTGAAATTCACGACCTTCTCTCTCCATCTTTCTTGGTTTCAGTCCTTTCTTTCACTGCTCCCAGTTTCATCTTCTCATTCGACTATGGAGAACAATATTGGAGCCGATTGTCAGCTTGCTTACCAACTAAACTATCACCCAATATTCCGCATCTCTGTATTCTGGACTTTCCTTGTCTCTTTCTGCGCGATCCCAGGATTGTGCTACTTCATCATCGGTAGACTTCTATCTCTGAGATTCCACGGAAATTTGAAATGCTTACTTCTTGTCTACTTTTGTAATATTTTGTTAAGTGCAATTCTCTCTTGCTTTGGATTTGTGAGTTTTTGCATTTTTAAATCATTTTCAATCCTAAATTCAGGGATACCGATTTTTTGTTCCATTCTTTGCCAAAACTGAATGCGATTTACTAATCGATCCAACATTTTTCAAATACTGGCATGTCACTTCCCTGCTTGTATTAACCAGCTCTACATTGCTTCCTATTGGATTTTCTATTGAAAGATTTGTCGCATTGAAATTAGTTGCAAGATATGAACACTTCCGAACCATTCTTGGCCCTGCTCTAGTTGTTATACTGGTATGTTTCGTTATTATACATTAATACATGCTAAAAAAAACAGATCGGTTCTGACCTTATTTGTGTGAAACTAATCTATCTATACGAAACCTTTTCTGGTCCACATTTATCTCTCATCCTTGTTCCAAGTACATCAGCTATGCAGTTCAACATTTTCTTTTATTTTCTTCTGAGCGTCCAGCTATTCAATTTGGTTTGTAACTTTTTCATCTTGAAACTTCATTCACGATTGAAGACTCGGTAAGTTGAGCGGAAGTGAAACATCGAATTTTCTATTATATCAGATACCTACAACGAACTGAGACTTTATCTCTACGTTATGAAATGGAAGAAATCGAGCAGTCGTCTAGATTTACTCTTGTCGTCAGTTTTACTCACATGCTGTTTGTCGGATGCTACATCGTCTGTGGAATTATCACTCGCACTGTTGGTTCTTCATTTTTTGAAAATTCAGTCAATTACACTGCAATCAGAGCTATTTTCTGCTCGTTTCCAACCTATAGTCTTGTAATCGTCTTCATTGGACTCTACACTTTACACCGTTTACATTTGAAAAGGAAGAATACGGTTCATGTAACTATTCAATTGAAATCAACTGGATCTGAAGGAATGCAGAACTATCAAGATGTGATTTGCAAACATTGGGATCTCCCTTCTCAAATCTGATAATTATGAATATATTTATTGGAAAACTGTTAATTGACTTTTTCAATCTTGAATAAACCGTTGATATAAAAAAAAATAACTTAAAACTTGAGACTATTTTTCCATATTTCTTCAACCACTGTTTATCGTGAAGAATGGCCTTGAGAAGTATTATTTTGAATGGTTCAAACAATCCCTTACCACCTGTTTTGGAAAATGTCTCAAGCCATTGCAGAAACTTTTACATTTAATTTTCAAACATTTAAAAATGTTTTGAATTTTGTTTACCATGATGCAGACATGTTTTATGAAAGCATTGAGTATTAATGATATTTTTTGAAATTTTAAGAAGCGATGAACAGATCTATTCATTAATCTTGAATAGAAGTCTTTGTTGAGTACTGTTCACTCAATCAATGTCATGAGACAAACCAGATTCCATCTTTTCCCTAGGTCATTCATTATCTTTTCCCATCTTTTTTCTCAGCGTATTCTTTTCTTCTCATTGACTGCCTTCCACTTATTTAGCTTTTTTTGCCTAGTCTTTGACACTTTTTTTTTACAATCGGACACCTTTTCAAAATGAACCGTTCGGAACGATATGCTGAACGATGTAGAGAAATGAAAAATCGTATTCTGATGCAAAACAGAACAAATAAGAAAAGACTTCAGAACAGACTCAAGCAACGTGAGTTTTCTATTTGTTTGTTTTGCAGTTTACCCCTGAAAAGATGTACAGATAATTTTATTTGTTCAGGAGAAAAAGAGGAAAAAGAAAAAAGAGAACTGTTTCAAAAACAAAAATCACGGCTTTCTAAAGAGGAAAAACGAAAAGCCGAAAGAAATGATCAAACTGACGATGAAGAAGTCTTGTCTAACACTGTCAAGAACAAAACAAAAACTGTCACAACAAAGAAAAAGGAAATGACTGCTAAATCTACTATCGAAAGAACGGTAGTTCCAAGATTAACGAGAGCTCGCTTGGCAGCAGCAGGAATGGACAATAATGTTCCAAAAAGTGAACAAATCAGTGTACAAGAGGAAATAACAGGCGCCACCTGCCTAATCAACATTGGTTCCCCTTCCGATGATAATTTATCTTCCAGTGACGATGAAGATGAAAGAGCACCTAGTTTTTTAGCAGTTGTTCCTAAGAAAGTTCATTCCCCTGATCCATTAGTGGTTTCTCAGGATCAAATAGCTACAGAAGGTACATTGAAAACACTCAAATTTTGTTTCCTACCCGTACTCTTCCAGAATCTATCAAAACGAACGCGACAGTACATCCTGAAAAAGATGAATTTGTATCATCCTCAAGTGAATTTGAAGATGACAGTGATGACTATGAAAATGAAATTGGCAATACCAAAAGAGTATTTAGATGCTCTACCGATGTTGAAGAATCGTTATCTGACGATTCGGAAGATATCTCAGATGACGAGGAGTTGGAGATAGGCAGTAAGTTACCGTTGTGTTGAAGACATTATGAAAAAGCTTTCAGGCCCTTATAAGCCGTTCTTCTATCAGTTTCAAAAGCCTCTTCTCACAATAGAAACTGAACCAACTACGGTACCAGTAAACGATGAAAGCAGCAACACATTTCGATGCAAGGAATGCTTGCGTATTTTCAAATCTAAACAAAATTGCAAGGCACACGAGCAAGCTCATTCCAACACTCCAGAAGTTTGTTGTTCACAGTGCAGACTGAAAATTCATCATAAAACTAATTTCAATCTTCACGTGTATCATTGCGTTCAAAATTTCGAAAGTAATTACAGTACTGTATGTTTTTTTTGGAAAATGAGAGAATAGCCCTAACATAGGATAATTTCAGTATCTCAAAGAGAAAAAGTACCCAGAATATTTCAAAGCAGTAAAAGAGTCTTCCAAAGATTTGAGCGTGCCATTACCCAAGTTTGAAGATTTCTCCATGAATTTCAAAATGGACAAAAAGGGAATGGTTACTGGATTGGATCCAACTTTGGCTACCTATGACATAAACTATCGAATGGCGGTATGCCGTATGAATAACATTTTTTTTTAATTGAAAGCTGTTTCAGAATCACGATGACGACTCAGAAGACAGTGACGAATAGGAGTTTTCAACAGAATGACGCTATTTTTAAATTGAATGTTCTTCTTTCAGTTTTATTATTATAAAAACTTCAAATTTAATTTTGAAAAGTCGGTATAAAAGCTATTTTTTCGAAAATCCATTCAGTTTCCTGGAACCAGGCCAATGTTGCATCCCCTAGTTTTATCTCGTTTATTACAAACATGGATCAGAGTTGCTCAAGATTCGTTATTTAATAAGAGACATTCAAAGATAGAGACGCCGATGCATCAAGTCTGCCCTATTGACAAACAAATAGAATGTAAAAGAAGGAGGGGAAAAAGAAGCGAAGCACGTTTGTGCGCATATGAATGGTTCTCCTGCTAGGTCCATTGACAAAGGGCCATGCCTGGCGGAAATCGATTCTTGCAGTATTTGGATCACTTTTTTTATCCAGGCGAAATTTTTCAACTTAAATTACCATGTTCCTTCCTCTATTTTTTCTATGTTTGAATTTTACAAATTGGTAACATTATTTTTCAGAATGACGGAGTCTCTCAAAATTGTCAGAATTAATCCAAGAAAAAATAAAAGAGAACAGACATCTTATAATTGGAAGAAACACTTGAATGCTTTCGAGCTTGGGAGGACTTCAATTGTTCCGGCAGCAGCTTTTAGTCAAAGTCTTCTTAGAGATTTCAACGAAATGATCAAGCCAGGAATTCGAGTGAGTCTGAATCCCAAAGAGAAACAATAACACATATCGATACTAAAGGTGGAAGTTCGTCTGCACGATTATGACGCCAATACTAACGGTGTCGAAACTCGATGGTTTGGAATTATTGAAAAAGTAGCTGGACTTCGGGTGTTAGTGGAATGGCTTGGATGCACATCAAAAGTTTGGTTGCACAGTCTGACCGATGATATTCATTTTGTTGGAAGGTACATTCATTCTCAAATTAAATGAATCACCCATTTCGACTGTTTTAGTTGTGCAAAAATGGATTCAAACGAATTGAAATGTGCTTACGTCCCACCAGTGTCAATGGATCCTGCTTTTCGATCCGATCTTCCCGGATTCATTGCAGTAAGTATAATATTTATCAAAGAAACGACTCAAAATAATGCAAAACTTCAGCAATGCGTTGACACAGCGGTAGTTGGTGGCCGTGGACTCACGAAGCAGTATGAAAAACACAGAAAGTCAATTTTCAAAACCAAATTTCGTGTCGGACAGCGACTGGAACTACTGAATTACAACCTCTCGACAGAGCTTCGTGTTGCCAGAATCAAAGAAATGGTCGGTCGACGGATGAATGTTCTTGTAACTGAAGAGGATTATCCGGGAGACTTGCCAGACGATGAGGATCGACAACTTGCAAACAACAAAGACCAGTATTGGATTGATCAAGATAGTTTCTTTGTGTTTCCAGTTGGTTTCGCCGCTGTTAATGGATACAAAATTGTTGCGAACAAGGAGTACTTGTCACATACCAAGAAAATTGCTCACGCTATGGCTAATGGAAAGACTCCGAGATATCACCCAGACGACATTTCTTTTGAGGACGCCGAGCGTGATGTTCCTCCAGGAGTGATGAAAAAATTGAAAATTGGTCAGAAGTTCGAGCTTCTGGATCCCTTAGCTCAGGAGTTTCACGATCTAGTCGTTTCGTCAATTCTTGATTTCTGTGTTACCGACGGCTACTTCATTGTTGGAATGGACGGGCCTGATGCCAAATCCGACAGTTTCCCAATGCACATCAACAATTTGTTCATGTTTCCCGTCGGATATGCAGAAAAATACCGATTGAAACTGACCAAACCGGAAGGATTCAAAGGGAAATTTGTGTGGGATAAATATTTGGAAGCAGAGAAAGCCGAACCAATTCCATTCGATGCATTCAAACCAATGCCGTCGAAAGATAGATTGAAAATGTTCCAGGTATGTGACTGAATACTTGAAACAAAAAAACTTTGATAAGGCCTTCATTGGCGACCCTTATTCTGTATTAATTCTCAAACGATTTAGGTTGGATCGCACCTTGAAGCAGCCGATATGTGCGAAAATCAATTTATATGTCCTGCCACTATCAAGTCAGTTCATGGGCGTTTGGTCAATGTACATTTTGATGGATGGGACAGTGCTTTTGATGAACTTTATGATATTGAGTAAGTACGAAAACAAATGTTATGAGGTTTCGGTGGACTGCTTCGAGAAAACGTTCAAGGGGTCGGAAAATGTGAAGCAAAACTAGGAAAAAACCATGATGCTCAAACTTCTGACTTTTTTGAGTGATGTTGGAGTCTCTCAACTCACAGTAACCTTAGTACAGCAAAATTTTTGAAAGAACAAATTGAATAATCCAATTTTAAACTTTCTCATTCAGAGGTATCATTAAAATTTTTAGGCTTTTAATAGTAACTTTTCCTGTTTTTGGAAGTTTTAAACATGATTTTTCAGCTCTCATGACATTCTTCCGATTGGTTGGTGCGAACTCCACAACTACGAGCTCCAGGAACCAAAGAAATCAAACTGATCTACATTTGATAATGGGAATCGGGTTTCAACGGTGAATCAAATCAATCTCTTGCCATGCGCAGAACTTGAAATTCAAATTTTCTTTAAAATCTTTTAACTTTCACAACACTCGAAAAAGCAGGTTTTACAAGTTCTTCTATCATTTCCAGCATAAATAAATGTGCTATCAGAAAAAAGATTATCAAATAAAAATTTCACCGGACGGTTTATGATTAATGATAATTTGGAATGCTAGTTGGGAGTAATAGCAGCAAAAACCACAGAATCTGTGAGTCTAAGCCTCCGATTCCCAGACCATGATCGAGATTTCTGGTTCGAGTGCAGCAGAAACAATTATATTCCTTCGAGGGTGACAATCCGTTGACATAACCGGTGCTGGAAATATGAGAAATTATTCACATTTTCACTGAAATAGAACTCACTGGTATGTCCTTCAAGTTTTTGAACAATTTCTCTAGTTTGAAGGTTCCAAATATAGATGTTGTTGTCTTCGGATCCGCTAACAATGAACTTTCCTCCACTTATCGAAAAGTTCGCCGGAATACAATATCCGCTGTTTACGTGTCCAGAATAGTCTTTCAAACATTTTCCTTTGGCGAAGTCCCAAAGTTTCAATTTTCCATCCAAATTCGACGACAGAATGTATTTCCCATTAGGCGAAAATTTGACATGAGAAACTGGTGCAGACTCCTCGTCCGCTAGAATTTTTTTGTGGATGGGCAAGCCATCTGTGTTCCAGAGACGTATGCAGCCTTCATATGAACCAGACGCTACAAGACTTCCGTCCCTATTGAAAGCCACCGATGTGATGGGGTCCGGGTGAAGTCTGAAGATTTTGGAGGTTCCAGTTTCCAAATACCATAATCTGACGGTTGTGTCAAATGATCCTGATACAATGATGTTTCCCTGTGGATTGAAATTAACACAAAAAACGTAATTCGAGTGGCCTTTGAATGTATGAACCAAACTTCTGTTAGCAACTTCAAAGTATTTGATAGTTGTGTCATCGGATGCCGTTACAAGAAATCGTCCCGTTGGACTCCATGCAAAATCATTAATTCCTAGTTCGTGAGCGTTAATCTGAGGAATAATCACACGTGCTTCAGAAAATGTATCAAGAAAAACTAACCACATGTTTTTTCTTGAAGTCTGGTTGAGAAAAAATAATAACACGTCCATCAGCCGAAGCGCTGCCAAGCAACGTTCCTTCTGGAGAGAACTTTAGTACTGAGATGGATTTTGAATGGGGCTTTTTTATTTCCAACACTTTTCTGTAGTTTGGTGACATCGCTTGGTTGCTTGTAGGGCTTGCACCTTGACTATTAGCCGGGTTGGGTGTGCTCACGAATATTGGGGTTGGGTTTGAAGAACTCTGTAATTTGAAAAAAAGTATTCTGAAGAAAGATATTCAATAGAAAACTGAAATTTTGTTTTCGCGCTCACGTGACATTACTCTGGGAAACTTTATAATGTTAAAAATCAGATATGATATATATAACGAATAACTTTCATTCCTGAGAAAATGGGCTAGACTTCTCACGAAAAACACCTACCGATGCACTTTTACGACGAACTTCTGCAGAATCGCTTCGTCCTTGGTCCATTTTGATATAAGATACTTCTGTAAATAGAAGAAATCATGAGAAATTATAGAAGAAAGTAATATACTGAATTCAAATTTTTCAAAAAGTCAACTTCGATGCGATATTGAAAAAATAATGGTTTGTTTTCCTCATTGTCATAGATTCGTTACAAAAATTTTCTCTAATGAATTATGTGTGAAACATAAATCTTCAGACCCCAATTAATCGGAACTTCAATAAAATCAGAAAGAAGGCTACTAGGACTGCAAGAACATAGATAAAAAGAAAAACTAGCGAGGGTAGAAGAGATGAATCGATAAGGGAGACTTGATCGGAGAGATAATGAAAAGAAAAATAGTACAATGCATAGAAAAAAGTAGAAGAACCAAGAAATCTAAGTTCATTGCATTCGGAAAAAGACAAGTGAACTGTTTTGTCTCTTTCAATTAGTGTATTGTGTCATCAAATATCACTCTTGGAAAAATTTGAACTTTGAAGGACATGTTAGAAAACATTGGGAAATGCTGAAAAAATATTTTCACTCATAAGTCTCTAATTTTCCTTCTCATCAGTATCTATTTCACACGTATCAAATACTTTTTTGACATTGGGTGACCTATATTTCACAGTACAAGTCTTTTGATTTGATACTTACATCGGTTTCTTTCTTATTCACAGAAATGTTTTTATTTTATTTGGTACACAGCAAAAAAACCAGATGAATATCCTTCCAAACACTGATTCTGTAGCTTTGTATCAATTTAATTCGAAGTCAAATACATCTCTTTCAGAACTGTGAAGAACAAATAAACTACCCTAAAACCTGGTTGTCAATTGAAAATAAGAAGCGTTAGCTCTTCAGGGCTTTAAAAAATGAAAATCTATGTATGTACATTGTTATTGAAGTTGATTTTTGAAAATGAAAAAAAGATAAACATCAAATATTGTTGTTTCTTGTACTTTTAAGTTCCTCTACAGATGGATATTGCAAATGCTCTACGAGAAGCTGTCGTTGGTGAGAAGTCCTCAACTGCCTGCAATTTGTTATACAGTACCGTCCAAAAGGTTGTTGACTCTTGGTATTTCAGCCAAATAGGGTAGTTGTCAACTATATTTTTTTCTTTCATCTCTGAAAGCACTTGTATATGCTGCTTTATATGTATATGCTGCTTTATATCTAATTTTTTCAAAGATGGTCAACATCAGGGATAGGTGGCAACAGAATATCAAAACTTTTAAAAAGTCAATTTTTCAAAATTTTCATTGAAAAATTCAAAAAACAACATTAACATGTTAACAACGAACACTAAATGTGAAATAACAGTTCTATTCAGTCTGTTGAAGCTAAACATTGTTCTCGGTTTTTCAGACTTGAGAATTTGTGACAGTTCCTATGCACTGATCAAAAATATCAATTGCATTCAAAAGAAAATTCACCAGATCTCTTCTCATAATTGAAAAATATTTAAGACCGAGTGACATAAAATCGGTCACCTCTTGTCTGGTACTGTGCGTGTGAACAATTACAGTTCACTCTCTGTTCATTTTCTGAATGCAGTTCACTCGAAAAATCGAATTCGGCCGGAAATGTTAGTCTGATTTCAAAATTTCATTTCACGTAACATCAACAACTTGTGAATTTGAAGATAGCATCGCCCCTTTCCTTCCGGTGCATACACATGTAACATTTGATTTTTTACACTTCTTACTCAGTTCTCTCTCTTCGGTAAGCGTGGGAGTAACCCGATTTGCACTATCAGATCGAAAAAAAACGCCCTGTTCTCACTAGCCATTGACTTTATGGTGCTGTAAAATTTCTGATAGTGTGTGATGTGTTCCGTGTTTATTGAATGTGAAATTGTCGGTCTTCAGAATGAAGTATTACAATTCTTAAAACAAAAACAAATACAATTTATCTAACTTTAAGAAGAATTCATGGGAATGTGATTCAAATCTCTTTTTGAACCCAATAAACAGTATACCGAACTTTTGCTGAAGTTGTCTAATGGGATTCCCTCTCTTCTTTTGTTGTATTTTACTGCACCGACATAAAGAGTCGTTTGCAATCATTCTCTCCTCCATCGAAAAATTTTTTGTTATCAGAAATGATGCCATTAACACAGTTTAATGGCGAAAGTGAGTCGAAACAAAAAGAGTGAGCAAAATTGGGACGAAACAGAAAAATGATAAGTGACGACAGAAAATTGGAAAGAGATGATAAGAATGAGACTCGAAACCAACCCCACCCAAAAACTGTGTGCTCCGTCATTTTGTTTCTCAATTTTGGCCTATATCGTTTCTTGAAATTGTTTTGTATATTTGTTTTTTTTTAATTTCAGGATGTTGGCCAGAGTCCTCCTGGTGACACTGCTAGCTGTAACAGGTGATATTTGTTGAAAAACTTTGGATTAGAAAGTTCAAATAGATTCTAGAATCATTTTATTGTTGACGAAGTTTCATCATATCTCCTTGCCTGGATGAAACCCTAGGAAATGAAAGAAAAATTGCAAAATACTAATGATAATGGGAAAACTGGAACCACTTTTAGGCGTTAATTGTGCCTGCAACTGTTACACTCCAAACAATCAAATGCTGACTGGGTCAAAAATCGTATTGAGCAATGCTTTTGACGATTCTAATTTCTCATCATGTTATGCAGGTACCTGCGGATTCATTGCTTACAGCGGTGACCCAACCAAAGGATGGAGTGTCAGTGCTTAGATCCGATCTCCTGATTATTTATTTTGTTCAGAATATAAATGTGAAGTTCGGATCAATTCTGGATAATACTGGAGTTTTCAAAATTTACAATGGAAACACTTCTGATCCAAATCTATTGATGAACACGTAAATTACTTCTGGCAGTTTAGTAACTAATCAAACTAAATTCAGGTATGGTTTTGCCAATAGTCAACAAAATATGTCACTGACAAGTTCAACTCCGTACATTTACATTGCGTACTCTCAAGATGACTCTACCAAGCCAAGTAAGATAAAATAGTTTGCGGTATGACCAATAATACAATCTTAGATTCATATTACGGGACAATAACTGCTGGCGGGCCATTGGCTGCCCCTACAACGACTGCTGCTCCTACTAGTCCTACACCAACCAGAGCATATAACAATTCATTGTATCCCAGAGACCCATATCAAATCTCTCATGATATTCTCGTCATAGTGAACCAGAGAACAGATCAAGGTGCACATGGATTGTCTGCTGTAGGAAACTGAATATGGTTCAGATAATCTTTTTTCTTCCAGACTAACCAACTGGCTTCAAAGTTTGTTGGTGTTCTCAGTAATACAACAGAAATACCACCTGGAATAGATTCAACATCTAAAGTTCGTCTGGGACTTGTCACTGTCACACCTTATAATCCGTTTTATTCTGCTCAAGGAGAGGTTTGTTGTTTCTCTGTTCAGAAAATTACAATTTCATATCAACCAACTGTTATAGATTCTTCTAATATTTATTTATATTGTTCGTAAAAAGAAAGGGCAGCAAAATATTAAAAAGTTTCATTTTTCTACATTCGTCTATTGTTTCAGATCTGGAAAATGACAAGTGGAGATGTGCAAAGTGCTCTCCCGCAATCTGGAATCAGTATCAATGTAGAAGTTGTGTCGTGAGTAAAAAAATCAGGGAAAATTGAAAACAGGATCTTCAGAGCACTGAAAAACGTGGTGCCAACATTTTTCAATGTGAATGATCCAATCGCACCAACCAGAAAAACTGTTCAACGATCTGTAATTCTTTTTACTGCTTGGTGGTCAGTTTGAATCAAAGCTCTAAGACTTCTACAAATTTGATTCAGGGGAGATAACACACAAGTTTTGGATGACGTAGATAACACAGTAAAAAAGATTTACGATCAGTACGGTGTGAATCTTGCCATTATCGGTTTCAACACAACTTCAAACCAACTTGTGAGCAATAGTTGGTACAACTATGCGTCCTTGACCAACAGCACTGACAATGATGTTGCTCAATTTGTCAACAGATATTATTTCAATTCGAATCTAGGAAATTCATTGATTAATAACTGTGAGTTTTCTGTGAAGAATTGGAAATTTGAAAAAACCAGACTTTTAAGGGTGCGCAAAAAGCGCCGATCCAGTTCCTACAGATGGTGGTGCCACTTTCACCGAACCCAGTAATTATGGAGGACCAACGACTAGTTCTGCAGTCACCAGTTGGGACCCCAATTTTGATGGACAAACAAAGAGATATTGTAACTTTCAAGATACCACATACACTTATACAAGAAAAAATGTAAGAAACAAAGGTTTTTAGTTTTAGCCAACTGTCTTACAGTCTGTATTCGTCTTGAAAATCACAGTGTTTTATGAACTCGAAATCGAACAAGACTACCTCAAGTTCTATGCCGATGGAGTGGAAATTGAGAGGTTCAAAAAACGTTTTGAATTACAATTAGTTTTTTGTTTTCAGTTTCACTGGAGTAGATGTGAACAACGCTGTGTTTAATGCAAATGCTACTGTCATCACAGCAAGATTCACTACCAATAATGCGATAGTCCAACGAGGATTCAGCGTGAAGATTGAGGAAGTTGCTCCAGCCTAAAAATCTAACCAATTGTTCCGAGTGTTCTTGATAATGGCACAATAAAACACATAATTAATCAGACTTCTCGATTTTTATATTTAAAAAAACATAACTTATCAATATTTAAAAACCGGTAATGGGAAATTACAAAAATTCAATTTGCGCCACTTTAAAGGGAAGTGTCATTTGCGATTAGAAGGTTCACAGAGTATTTACATTTTCATATCTCATTTCAGGAAACTTTTTCATCCCGCTAACTTTTGAATTCTTTAGAAGTGTTTTAAATTCAGTTCAAAAATCAAGAGATGAATTCTGCGGAAAAGTGGACTGCCGGGGATGTTTCTTTGAATGTTCCGTTTTTTATTTTTTTTTTCTGCAAAAATAATGTTCTCTTTAAAAAACTTCCGTCTTCTTTCCAAAAATAGATCTTTTCAATTCAATTACATGCATTTCTCACCATGGAAACTTTTATTGCAGAAATCCACTATTCTTCTTTGTCTTTTCCTTATTCTCAGATTCGCTTTGCAATGTCTCGGCTCTTGCTATTAATTATTATAGCACACACTGTTTTGGAAGTATGAGTCGTTTCACTCTAACTCAACTGAGGTTTATATTTACAGGTACAATCTGTATTTAAAATGGTACTCATTTTCGGGCAACCTGCTTCTTTCAAATCATATGCAACTCGTACGGCAACAATGTCGAGTTGCATGAGTTACTGTCTCAGTGTTAACACTTGTGTGGTGAACCTTGTAATCTATCTTCTGTTATATGTCCTGTTGGTTTCAGGCTGTATATGTAGAATATCAATCCAAATCTTGTTGGGTTTTTGGTGTCGGTCAACTTTTGAATCTCCGGGAAACCTCTAGTTCATCAGGACACAAAATTGCCATAAAGGTATTACTTTCGAAGGTACGAATCGAAAAAAAAACCGTTTTCAGATGGAAATGTCGAGCAATACGTGTGCCAAAAGCTTCAACTCAAACTCAATGACAGTAAGTAGGAAAAATTAAAATTAAGAAACAAGTTATATCAGGGCTCTGTTACATCTACCACCGGCTACCTCACTTATCAAATCCATTTGGGTGATGACGGAAGATGGATTTTCACAACGACCTCAGTTCTAAATTGTCCCGAAAACTATCGCCTTTTTACACGACCAAAGGGTCTGTGGTGCATTGGGGTAACCAATCCTTATTCATTTCCGCCATTAAAAACTATCTCAGGTAATATCCGTTGGTCAGTGCATTGCTCAGCAGGATACTGCACCAAAATGTGCAGCTTCTGGAGCAGTTTTATCCGGACTTCAAACTATGGACGAAACCAATTATATTTACGGAATTGGTCAGGCTGTACTGAATAAAGACAGCACATACAACAGATTCGGTTATTGGGTTAATGGGAAGAGGAAGTCCAAGTGTATGCCTCCGGCAAAACGAAGTGCTTCGTGCAATGGATCAAATGTAAGTTGGTCAACAATTTTCAATTAAACTCCTTTAAATGACCATCTGATTTAGGAATTCGATTACACGGACCCTTTGTTGAGCGCAACTGGTGGCTACCAATTTGCACCAAATGAACCATCTGGAATCATTGCTCAGTCCACAACCGCTAATTGCTTGAATCTCTTGTTTGGAAGAACAGTTATGTTTGGTTTGGACGATAACGGGTAGGCCCATAATACAATGTTGTATGTTTCAACTGCAATTGTGTTATAGGTGTGGCCATGCAAACGAAGAAACTAATATCTGTTATAAAGGATATGTTTGTGGAATCAAACCAAGCTCACCATGATTTTAATATGAAATTCGAATAAAATGTTAACTGAAACAGAATAATCGAATATATGTTTTTCCAGTTTAACCGATTTCATTTACGAAAAAAGGTTTAGAAATTTGAAAAACCCGCCATTTTCAGATATTGAGTCATGCTAGACGATGTAAAATCGAATTTCCTAATCCAGTTCTATGGCTTACCCTGTTTTTCTTGCCGCCGGTTTTTCCCTTAATCCGTAGACCACAAACAGATTAAACTTGACATTTCTCGCACCGCCCACAAGAAGAAATCTTTACACAATTCACTGCTTTTGAGTCGGCTCTTCATTAGTTGTCATGAACTTCTCTCTCTTTCTAATTTCTCTCTTCTTGATACTCCATGTTTCTCAAATCGATTGTGTTTCTGTCAATTCTCGAGCGAAATTTCCAAATTGCCAGAAGCAAATCGCAAAAATTGCAAGAATGTCGTGTGAGAACATACTAGGTAAGTTCTCCAGAGAAATTTAAAGTTTTTGAAAATTTTTTCAGAATCTGAGATAGAATTCATCACACAAAAGTGTTGTGTGGAACATTGCAGTCCTGAAGAAATAACGAGCTGTGGACGAGGAAACGTATTCTAATTGATTCTTTTCCTGTTTCATCCTGTTAATAAATAATTATAGAAAATCAAAAATAAGATAAAATTTCATGAGAAGTCAAACTAATCTTAAAAACCAAAAACAAATCACAAAAGTGACAAAGACTAGGGGGGACGCGGAACAAAGTGGATCAAGAATTGGAATGTCGTGAAAGTGATGATTAGAGAATTGAGCAAAGTGTTCAAAGGTGTTGGAAGAAATTTAGTCTTTCTTCATTCTGGTCGTTGTCATACGGTAGATAATGGAGTCCTTCTCTGGATCAATTGAGGCCATGCCGACGACAATATAAATAAGAGCCTGAAACACGGAACTTTTGTTAAAATGGAAAAGTGTCACTCACCACAACAAGGATAATAACCAGTCCAAGGAAAATGGCGAAAATGGCTGGGTAATCCGAAGAGACTGGAACAGTGACTTGGAATCCCTTTCTGGCAGCCTGTACAGAGTCCTTGTAAGTGACTTCTCTCTTCTGAATGTTATGAGTTTGGTTTTCGGTTTTTACTCCAGTTTCAGCATCAAAAGTGAGAAGCTCGACAACGGCTTCTCCTCCATAGGCGTTGTTGATAGCGGTGGTGAGCGTTTTGATGGCCGCCTTGACGTCGGTGACGGCTTCTTCCTTTTCAGCTGCATCAGTGATTCCGACAAGTCCGGTAATTTGGACACTAAAAATCAATATTGATGAAAATAATACTGATTCAATAAAATGTTTCGTTTCAGCTCTGTTTTCTACAATCTGGTGTTATTCATGATTTTTAATATAATGAAGAATAACTTGAACACCCTCAACATAATAAAAAAAGCTTACCTAAATACATCAGCATTATTATCCGATTGAGCTCCGGCAGCATTGATAGCAGCTGCGAGTTGATAAACAGCTTGAAGTTCCTTCACAAGTGTAGCGCTTTTAGTAGAAATCACACTAGAATCAACTGATTCTTGCTTGGCGGCAAGAGCAAGCTGACTTCCAGTGATCTCTCCAGCAGACACTTGAACAGATTCGCGTCCTTCTCCGAAAAGAAGAGCCATGGTCTGTTCAAAGCCAACCGTCTCAATTCCGTCGGATTTAGTGGTATATCTTTGTCCATCGAAGCTCAACTCGTCCTCTCCGACGACAGTGAAGACGGCGAGAGCGCGTGGACGAGAGAACAAATCCACAGAAACTGGGAATCCTGAAATAAAGTTTTGTAGATTCAGTTAAATTTTATTCTGACTCACCATCAACGTTTCTGGCCGAAAGCCCCAAAATATTCTCGTTCAGTGTAGATACTTGAGTAGTCTTCAATGTGGCCCCCGCGTCTGGAAACTTGACTGATCCCGGGGCGGAAAGAATCTCCAGCGATGAGGCGGCGCAGACTGCAATCAAACTGGAGACGAGAAGAATAAACTTCATCCTGAAAAATTTGGTTGAATAAGCAATGAAATAGCATTGAAAATACGAAAACTGTATAAAAACAGTAGAATAGGAGAAATGATGAATTCAAATGAAATTATTTTTCATTCACATAAATGTTAGTTAAAAATCCCAGAACAGTTCCCCGTTTAGAAAAAAAGACGGAAATCACAAAAAAACATTTGAAAAGGGCTACGGGGGCGAGAAAACCAAGAAAAAAGCTGTGTTTGAAAGAAAAATTGTTTTGAAAACGTTGGAAGAGGCAATAAAGCTGCACGCGGGCTAAAATGATAAAGTAGGCTAATCAACCCAAAGAACAATTTAGTAAAAAAAGAACAAAAATGATTATACTTTAGATGAAGATGTTATGTAAGAAGTGTGGATGATCGTGAGCGGGAGCTTTTGTTCATGTCCAACGGGTTCGCTTTGACCATTCGAGGACGGTTTATCATAACTTTGATCACTCCGTTTAGATCGGCACTCACAATCACCTGAAATGAGAATTCATTATTGAAACATGAACCCGCAAACTGCAAACTTGAGTTTCTAAAGTAAACTAATAACTCACATGTCCCGGGATGGAAATGTTTCCATTAGAATTCAAGGAATCCGACTGTCCTTGTCCCGTCGAGATATTCAAATCGATAGAATCTGATTTGGCGTGTTTATCCCTTTTATTCAGCATATTGAAAAATACTTGAGGTCGAGGAGCAAAAACGGCTACGGGCACAGGAGCATTATGTGTCCTTACTCGTTCCCACCACGAATTTCTGTCTTTTCTTACGGATAAGGCAACTGTGGTGTCGCTGGCTCTCCAGATGTAGACAAACTTGTCCTCAGAACCGCAGATAATATGCCGGCCATCCGGCGAAAATGCGGCTCGGATTTGAGAGTGGTCGTTTTGGACACCCTTGAATTTGCAGGTGAGTGCCTTGTCTCGAATATCGTACATACGTATTCGGGAGTCATTGGAAGTGACCTGTAAGGAAATATAGTGGTCAGGGGGATAAAATTTGCCAGAAACATCTTTTTCACTAAAATTTTAGTAATATTGGAATTCAAAAAGCTCTTAGGTAAGTAGAAAACCTTACCAATAATTTATCTCCGTGTGATGTCAGTCCAGTGACTTTGTGTCCACGTGCATTTTTACCTCTAGTCGAGCGAACATCAACAGCCGTATGGTACTTCAACTGCTAAAAACGGAAACAATTAGCAAGAGATGCACTTTTTTTCAAAACTTACATCTGAAGTGTAGAAGATACATTTTCCATCATATGTGCCAACCACCGCAAATTTTCCGCTCTTCACAAATGTCATTGCGGTGATGTATTTCTTCTCAGTGTCATTCCACACAGCAACTTTTTTGTCAGGAATATGCCACATGCGAAGTTTTCCGTCCAGGGAACCCGATAAAAAATATCGGTCGTCTTTGGGAAGAAAAGCGACACATGTGACAAAATCAATGTGTTGGAAGCAACATAAACACTCATTTCTTGACAAATGCCACAATTTGACAGTTCGATCCATTCCAGACGATAGAATGAAATAATTCTTTGACCAGGAAACGTCTAGAATATCAGCGGTATGTCCTTTGAGAACAGCAAAAGGCTTGGCACAGAAGAATCCGTTGGTTTCAATTGAAGACGCGGTAGTTGATTCACTGTTGACAACACTGCCCAATGAGCTTGGTGGCCGGAACTGCTCTAAATTATTGTCTACAGAAGTCATTGGGTCCGTATCTGATCCATTGGAAGAGTATTTGTCTCGAAGCTCGGTGAAGTATTGAAGATGAGAACGGACCACCCAAATCCGAAGGATAGAATCTTGGCCAGCCGTAGCCATCAGTTTTCCACAAATTGAAAACTTGATGCACCAAATTGCTCCTGTATGCTCATTGTTGAGTTCCTGTTCAACTGTCAGATGTTCAAAGTCATAGGGTCCCTTCTTGCTTTTTCTCGGGCGTACAATGCTGCTAGGAGCAGCAGAAGCATGATGTGGCTCGTCGCTCTCTTCACCGTCACTAGTTTCTTCTCCAATTCCGTGCCGACTGATGTTTGTTGATCTGGAAAAATGAAAAGTTAACAAACGTTGGACTTCTTTTGAGCTTTTATTGCAAAACATACATAAAGCAGAATATTGCAATCGGTTTCATACTCAAACTTTGTATTACTCACCCTGGATGAGTCACAATGCGAACTCGTTTGAAAGCGCCTCGCAAAACTCCACTGGCATATCGGACAGAGTTTCGAGCAAACGACGCAGCAGATCCAATTCCTGTTCTTGAGAGTGTTCTGTTAGATGTAGTTTCATCCCTAAAACATAAAACATGGTCTTCAAATTAGTAATCATCAAAACTGACAATGATCCCAAACTGTGTTGATCAGCCTCCTGTTGACCACTCCTTTTCATGCTCAATCTTCGTTCCACATCCAATGTTATAGGGTCCACAGATGAAGACAATTTGTCCGGCTTAGCGGATCTCAACTCGTCGTTTGACAAGCTCCTCGAGTTGCGGTTGGCGCATGTTTTTGCAGTACAACTCATGGTTTCCAAAGTACCAAACGATTTCGATGAACATGGCTCTTCAGAAATCGGCTCATTAATTTTGAAATTCACGACTTCTACTCGATCAGAAGTTGGAGAAGACGCCGAAGAGTTGGAAGCTGACGGGATTGTCTCAACGCTGTTATTGTCCGGGTACTCGTCGACCTTCGCGTTCTCCACTTCCATAGTCAGCTGACGGATCACTTTTTCTGCTTCAACGTTTCGTTCTTCTTCTTCACCGGTAGCTTCACGACCTCCAAGAGCCAAAGCATTAGGTGGAAACGGTCCGGTCTGAAAACATTTGAATTTATTTAGAATTCACCATCGAGAAAACTCACTTTCAGTATTTTAGCAATAGTCAATCCTCTATCCATGGAGTTTGACTTCTGATGCCCTCTTGTCTCTAATTTAGACTCTTTTCCTTCTGATTTGTAGTTAATAGCATCACTCGATGGACTAACAGACACTTCTCGTTGCACACCATTCTTCTTCCGTTCCTCCTCTATTCTGTTCTCTACTTCAACTGCTATCGGATCCGGAAGCTTCATTGAAGGAGTTCTTGGTGGAAGAGGTGGCGGATATCGAGGCACAGGGCTGAATGATAGTGGAGACTGAAGAACTGGAGATGAGATAGGCGCACGAAAAGGTATTGGTGGAGGAGCACGAGCACTCGGTGAGATTCCAGAACAAGAGCTATCCGTGGGGGTCCAAGTAGACGATCGTTCCCTAGTTTCTTTTGGAATCATCACATTCATCGCCGAAACAGTTTCGTTTGCTGTAGAAGGTGTCGGACTTATTGGGGACACAAAGTCAGAATTTGCATGAGGAGCTGCACATGAACTAAGTGTATCGGACGCTTTCACTATCTGAAATTTTATTATTGATAAAGACTTTCAGATGGAAAACTAACCGTTGTCTCATTCTTGACGATCATCTTGTGGTGCCACGAATGCAGACTCGGAGCATCTGAAACTGTGCTCATCGTCTCATCGTGCTCATAGTCCATGTTAGAGGATGGACCAACAAGTTGCCGGTTTCCAAACTCTTTGTTCATTCTGTGACGCAAAGAAATCAGTCGATCTCGATGAGAAGAGTCTTTCGCTGAAGCGGAACATGTTGTGGAGGATGGAAACTGAAAGAAAATCAATTTTTTGGTGATTCCAAAGGTTTTCGTACCCTAGCGGTTGACTGAAACACGGCAGATTGTCCAGATGGAGTCGAAGCTCTCAATGGCTGACGGAATGCAGGGGTCTTTGCTGTTGAGTTGATATTGAGATTGCTCGGACGTTGAGGTGTCACAGTATAGTGGTTCTGAAATAAAAACATGTCAAAAATTAATCTTTCTTTGAAAAGGCGATAGAATTTTGCTTCAAAAATTCTCCAAAACTAAATTTAAAACAGAAACACTTACCTCAGGCCTTCCAAATATAGATCCACTTGAACAGGGAACAGTTTTGCACTCCTCTGGTTGATCATCCTCGTTTGGTGTCGCGTGGCTTGTTTTTCGCATCATCTCTCATCCCCGATACAATTTGACTAGAATAAGAGCATTGCATGATTTGGAAAAATATCAAGGAGAATAAGAATAATGGTGGGCGAGAGTGATTCCAATTTCATATTAAATTTAGTGTTAGGTGAAGTGATTAAGGAACAATGAATTCAAAAAAAAAGACAGAAAACCAAAGACCGAGGAATGTCCTCTTTTCATATACAGAAAGATGAGGTTAGGTAAGAGGGTCCAGAGAAAAATCTCTTCTGAAGAACACACTCTCTCGCCTGCAGAGGGCATTCTCCGCTTGTTTTGTAGAGCGCACTTGCATTCTCTTGCGATCAATAGGGAAAGATTGTTGGAACCTTTCTACGCGGGGAAACGTGGAAAAAAGGAGGACAGGTTGATTTCCCCTTTAATTTTGCAATAAGAACACAATGATCGATTGAAATACAATACATAGCACTATTGTAATTACAAATTTTGAGAATCGAAGCTGGAAAATAAGAAAAAAATCAGAAATTATTCTAGCAGTTCAAATCAGATAAAAATGGCTTTGACGGTAATGGAAATTTCTGAAAAATGGCTTGTTTATCAAAAAGGTGCACAGTCGAATAAGCAAGATCCCAAGATTTTTGGGCCACATTTTTTTTTCAAACCGATCGGCGGTTTTACCAACCCAAATTCGAGAATAAAGTTTGAAACGGTGAAGCAACTTGGCCGAGAACATCTGGTGCTGAGTTAATTGTTTTTGTGCTTGAGAGTATCCCAATATGAATGGCAAATTCATTCCCTGAAACTGGACCACGCGAATGACAAAGCGATAACCTGCTTCGTACAGTTAATTAGAGAAACAATTTATTTTTCAGATTTATTCTCAAAAAAACGGATAAAAGATGTCATTGAATTATGAGCGTTGAATAGGTCAAACGATCTCTTGAGTGTACATAAAGCCGATAAAAATGATTAGGAAGTAATTTCCGATGAAATGTGGAATCTCACTATTCCCATCAAAAATTACTCAATCTCGTTTCAATTTTCTAGTGAAAACATACATTTAAATCATTACTTGGCTGGGAAAACGGTGAGAGTGAACTCGACAGTTTTGTGGATGAAATGATACGGATAGAGAAAATACATAAAAAGGCACTTACAAACATCGCAAAAAAGAAAAAATGAAACAAAGGGTAGAATCATGTGAATAAAAACTAGAAGTTTATGCTAAACAGATTGATACACATCAGATTTTCGTTGGTTCTTTGGAAGTCAGGTTTAAATACGGAACTTGTCAATAACGGCATCAGCAAAGTCGACAGTGGTGGCATATCTGAAAATAAAATTTTGAAAATTTCATGTAAACATGCACAGGTCATCAAAACCTTCCTGTGAAGGAAGATCGAAATCAAAAAACTCGACTTACCCTCCCAAATCACGAGTGCGCACTTTGCCCTCTTTCACGACATCAGCAACAGCCTGACGAAGTGAATTTCCCCAAGCATCCAAATGCAAATGGTTCAGCATGTTGGCGGCGCAAAGGATCATGGCGGTGGGGTTAGCAATTGAGCGTCCCATAGCCTCTTGGAAAGAGTGACGACTTCCTGGCTCGAAAATGACAAAGTCGCGTCCCACAGATTGTCCTGGGACAACTCCAGCTCCTCCGACAAGTCTAAAGATGATAAAAGAGTTAGCAATATAAGAATGGCAAGACTTACCCGGCGGCCAAGTTGTCAATAATGTTTCCATAGAGATTTGGCATGACCATCACATCGAATTGCTCTGGCTTAGAAACAAGTTGCATGCAGGTGTTGTCAATGATCATGGACTCAAACTGAATCTTTGGATACTGCTTAGCAACTCCTTCACATGTTTTCAAGAACAATCCGTCTCCCAACTTCATGATGTTTGCCTTGTGCACAGCAGTAACCTTCTTTCTTCCAGTTTTGGTCGCATAATCGAATGCAAATTTGGCAATACGCTCGGCCTTGGTCCTAGTAGAAATCTTCAAGCATTCAATGACTCCTGGAACTAGCTGGTGCTCCAAGCTGGAGTACTCTCCCTCCGTTTGCTCTCGAACAATCACAAAATCGAGATTTTTTCCATGGCGTGTCTTGATACCGTCGAGGGTCTGCAAAAGGAAGAGTTAGTTTGGTCCAATTCAGAGGAAAATCCTTTTTCCTTGATATCGAAATACAGAGTTTTCTCATGAAACTTCTAGTCATAGTGGTTTTTTTTCATTAGTTTCATAAAAGTGACATTATTTATTTCAGCGAAAACCATCTCTGATTTGTGAAATAAAAACTCCATTTTTGTTTTGAGCAATTCACTTGTTAGTAAAATCAAATGCGTATTTCCCGTACCTTAATATGAACAACGTTGGCGAACAAGTCGAGGGATCGTCGAAGTCTCATGTTCAATCCTTGAAGTTCTCCTTCGGTGTGCAAAACAGCCGATTCTTCAATGGCTCCTTTAAGAGCAACATTGTTGTTGCGGCCAATCGACTCGACGGCGTTTTCGATCGACGATGAACGAGTGTAGTGTACTTCAGAGAGGAAAATTTCTGAAAAAGTCATGTTTTCATTGTTTAATACTGCCCTGCTAGCTGCCTACTCACCTTCAAACTCAATTGGAATTCCGGTTTGCTTGACAATGTCTTGAACAGTATAAATGAGTTCTGGTCCGACTCCGTCTCCTGGGATAATTGTGACCTTCAGTTTTTGATTGAGCTCATTTGGTGGACGTGGAGCGGCGATGGCGTACTGGCGGTTGGAGATGGTGTTGACAGCGCCAAGTGTTTGCGGAGCCACGCGGCTCAGCGACGATATCGACCGAGAGAGCATTCTGTAATAAATGAATTGTTAAAAGTTGAATTTGAATAAAAACGCATGAGGTCTGGCAGTATACAGTGCGTTGCATAATTATAGGGCCACCCTAATCTTTCGGTCTGACGCTGTTCTGAGCGGTTTTTCTTAAATACTGTTATCAAAATCAGATTCAGCACAAAAAGTTACATATGTGTGAGAATTTTGGGATTGATATCTGAAAAATGAGGTTCACAGTGATCAGAAGTCTGGAAAAACTCCTTCTGCAACCGTTGCACAATTATAGGGCCATCCACCGAATTATGAAGAAAGCGTGCGTTTCTTAAAAAATATGTTATGAAATACGGATAATAAGTCTCTAGGAGTATTATATAGAATTTTCAATCTATTCCGGTAATTTTCAACTACGCCACGTGGCTGACTCCCATTAATTATGGAGGAAGTAGTAATTCATGGTTTGAGGGCTTTTGAATGTACTAACCGGCCAATATATGTTTTCTAAAAGCGTTGAAAAACCTATCTAGATAAGTTTGTCAAAATTTGATTCATTTCAGTAACTTTGGGTAGTCCTCGGCTGAGCTGAAACTCAGTTTCACAGGAATTAGGCATTAGTTCACTGAATTGGAGTAGAATTGAGAGCTGAATTGGCATCGCACGAGGACCAAATCTTACACTCAGCTAATAAAATGTCAGAAAAAACACTCATGCAACATTGAAATGTTATTTGGAAATCTTCGCAGTAACACACAAACGTAAAGACTTCGCAGAACTTAGCCAATCCATTGACACCAATGAAAACTTAGGTTTTGAATGACACAGAAGTGATTAAAAGCTTCAGTTGATGTCCCCTTGGGATGGTTTTGAACAAAAAAGGTTAATTAAGACAATTCCGACATATAAATAAGCTTCAGGCATAATCTGATAACAAAAAACATACTCTCTTCAGATGGTACTTTGATATTTGAAACTTAATTATGTAACAATGCTTCACACCTATTTCGAGGTAAACTCAAGTGACATTTGAATGTTGCATGAGTGTTTTTCTGACATTTTATTAGCTGATCGCAAGATTTGGACCTCATGCGATGCCAAATCAGCATTGAATTCTACTCCAATTCAGTCAACTAATGCCTAATTCCTGTGAAACTGAGTTTCAGCTCAGCCGAGGACTACCCAAAGTTACTGAAATGAATCAAATTTTGACAAACTTATCTAGATAGGTTTTTCAACGCTTTTAGAAAACATATATTGGCCGGTTAGTACATTCAAAAGCCCTCAAACCATGAATTACTACTTCCTCCATAATTAATGGGAGTCAGCCACGTGGCGTAGTTGAAAATTACCGGAATAGATTGAAAATTCTATATAATACTCCTAGAGACTTATTATCCGTATTTCATAACATATTTTTTGAGAAACGCACGCTTTCTTCATAATTCGGTGGATGGCCCTATAATTGTGCAACGGTTGCAGAAGGAGTTTTTCCAGACTTCTGATCACTGTGAACCTCATTTTTCAGATATCAATCCCAAAATTCTCACACATATGTAACTTTTTGTGCTGAATCTGATTTTGATAACAGTATTTAAGAAAAACCGCTCAGAACAGCGTCAAACCGAAAGATTAGGGTGGCCCTATAATTATGCAACGCACTGTATATTGAGATTATTGGAAGAATACCATGCAGAAAAATCGATACATCTTTTCTCACGTGGCACTATATTTTTCCTTACTCAATGAAAAACGTTTTGCTGTAGGACTTAAAATTTGTAATTTTCAGAGATGAATTACGATAAATTATTCAATTCTAATCAAAACTACCCTATTCAAAACCGATAAAACCAAAATTCAGAATCAAAACAATGCACGGATCACGCGTCATGGGCAACGGGCGAGGTGAACTGCAAAGGTGTCAATCTGCCGTCTTGGCGTCTTTCTTGTGCAGGTGTATCTAATCGGCCATTATGTGTGTAAAGACAAAGAAAGAAAGAGATACACGTTGTATATGCAACGAATGAAGGGGCCAAGGGGATGTTCTGAGTTTTGTTCGAAGGAAAAATATCAGTTAAATTCATTATGCAACAGAAACAAAACATTGCGATGGGAAAATGAATATAATTAGTTTTGAATGAATAATTTGTTACTAACAATACAAAAAATTAGATTCATGATTTATAATTTGTTTTCTCTCACATCTTCCAATTGTTTTGTTGAATTCGGATCCCACTTCAGCTAGTTTCCAAAACGAAAGGTAACCCTTGTTTGACAAGTGTAAAATTTTCATTCGTAATAACGTCCTCGTATTCGTATGTAGGTCATTCCTTTTCCCGTTGACCACCCTCTGTATTTCTTTCAATGCATTCTCGTTTCATGTTTATACCTTGTGTTTTTCTTTTAGTTTTTAGAATTCCTGCTCATATTTGTCCTTTCAGAACATGTCAACTGTCTCATTTTTGTTGTTTTCTGCGTTTTCCGTGATTTGGGTGACATCTCTATGGTTTGATGTTCAACACCAACCCAGGCTAGGTCATCATTGGTATATTTATAAATTAGTGATGCTGACTAACTTGAATTTTGTGAGTTTCATTCACTATTTGTTTTTGATAGCTTTTCTTTCAGGTTTTGGATGTTTTCTATTCTGTATTGGTAATCCTCGGATACAGATTTACAAAATTGAAAAGTATAGCAGATTTCATGCACTTCACTTCAGTATTTCCTGTTGGAATTGTATGTTTACTGAATATTGATACAATCCAACTGTAGTTTTTAGGTCACCTGTGGATTATTCTGGATTCTTTATGCTATCGATCCAGCTCTTGTCATGCCCGACTGGATTGCCAAACTGATTCCAGCATGGTTGAACCACATAACGCATACTTTCCCAGTTTTTTACATTTTCTTGGATAGTTACTTCCATAAAAGGTGAATAGAAAAAAAAAAGAAACCTTTCAAAGTTTTTTTAGAAAATCACCAGGAAACAAATCATGTTGGATCATATCCGCTATCCTCGTATTCATATACTTCACAATGTAAGATCGGAACTATAAACAAAGTGGATTTTGATTATTTCAGAATTGGATACGTAAGATACTACGATGGCTATTGGCTTTATCCCATTTTAACAATGTTTGCCATCGAACATTTCGTAATCAGTTACATTCTGGCTTTCTTTGGGTTCTTCTTGTTAATTAAAGCGGCCTGTTTGCTGAACAATAAGCTACGTAAGTTTTCATATTAAATTTTGTAGTTTCAAAAAGCATTTTCAGATGATCAAACAAATTCAAAGTCATCTGCCAAAATTGGAAAGGTCAAGAAAATACACTAATAATTGGAAACAACTCTATTAGAACTCAAATTCTATTTTAATAAATTTATTTTCATTTTCCATTCTAACCAGAATCGATTTTCAAAAAATCTGAATCGAAAAGAGGCGCCAATTCAAACAAATTTCGTTTCAAATTTCATTTTTAACCTGGTATGCTTCAAACTGAGAATTTTGAAAATAAAAAAGAAGGATTACCTGCGTCCACATTCTATCGATCAATGTAAAAACGGTGAGAATAGATTCTGTGACAGGGAGGTACATCTGTCACTGCGCGTGAATACACACAAACATAAACAGAAGGTTTTTGTCACAGAATGGCAGTAATTTTTGTATTTACTGAACGAACTTTCTATTCTGATAATGTTTTTTGGTAATACTATACAAATACATCAAAAGTTCCGCTTTTTCAGAACAAAAGATTTTGAATCCACACAAATCTTCGGAATTGTGTTATAATAGTTGTTTTTTCAAATTCTTCAATACTCTCTTATTTAAAACAGACTTGCTTTTGAATTTTTTCAAAATGATGAGAATCTTTTGAACAAAAGGTTACCGTAGTCTAACAAATCTTTTCTGGAAAAGATTAACGGGGTTGTTTACTCGTCAAATTTTTTTTCACGGAAATAACTTGAAATTATCATCTTTGCAAAAATCTAAAAAACGAACGCCTTGTACAGGAATGTCAATTTGTTCCTAAAGCAATCTGTCCTATCAAATAATACGTGTCGGAAAGTGTTTGAGTAATAGAGGTGTCACGTAATGAAGTGGGTGTTCTCAAGAGGATTACGCCATCTTAGCCACCAAAAAGCTTTCCGCTCTGCCGACCACTTGCAAGAGCAAATATAGTGTCTTCGGGACCATCATTGCAATATGTACTTCACGGAAAAGTACAAGTAAAGTCCTGTTGTTTGAAGTAATGTCGTTGAATTGATTCTAATTGTTTACTTCATGAAAATTAAAAGTTTTCTTCAAAATAAATGTGAATTTTTGGTACATGCAATATGAATAATGGGAGATTCTTTGTGACACATTGTGAGAGAATTTACGATGAACTTAAGTACGGGAGTGAGATCATGAGAAACAGATTGAAGAAGTTCACAATTGAGACTGATTACAGTATGCTGCGTTGTTTGGAGTGTAATCACTTGAATACTGTGGATAGTAGAAGTTGGAGGGGAAATAGCTATTGTACGGGTAAGCATACGGAGTTGCTGCAGTGTATGTCCAAGCTGGAAATAAATTAGAAATAGAGTTTTGAAAATCAGAACTTCTTAGATCACTTACCTGCTGCTTGCGCCTGTGGCAAAAGTGCTTGTGCAGGGTCATATTTGATCTCCGGAGATTTCGTATCCTCCAAATCACTTTTCGCCATTTGCTGTTGCTGATGTTGTAACTGTTGCTGCTGTAGCTGACTCAAAACCAATTGGTTTGCCTGCAAAACGTGTGAAATTAGGTCATTTCCGGCCAACATCCGGTAACAGCAGCATATAATCAAAAGTACACATACACACACAAAATCAGCTACCTCATATTTGGCTGCAGTGTGCGCATCAAATTCCGGTGTGCCCGGAATATGAAGGGTCAACGTTTTGGCATCCGGTTTGCTCTCAGCCAACGGTGAACTAGAAGACCTTAAAGAATATATTATTATCGTGATCAAAACCAGCTATTACCGAGAAGAAACGCTATCATGAGTTCCATCGAGCTTCTTGTTGTTTCTCTCCTTGGCACGACGGTTTTTGAACCAGACCTGAATGAAAAAGAATGTACATCAGTTAAATATTCAAATGAGTACCGTAATCACTTGAACGCGTCCTTCGGGAAGATTGATAGCCTTAGCCAAAGCTTCTCTTTTGTGAACATCAGGATACTGTGTCTCAACGAATACTTTCTCCAACTGGTCTAACTGAGACCGGTTGAAAGAGGTGCGCTCACGACGCCCGGCACGGCGGCCGTCAGTGGTACTGAAAATATAAGGATAACTTATCAATAAACGTTCAAAAAACTATTATGATCATCGGTGCTTTTTTAAAACTGAGAATTTTCATGCTTCAAGATTACTGGACAATTAGAAGCGCAGGTCGGTTGGACAAGCCTCAATGTCTAGAGTTACTTACTTAAAATCTTGTCAATCGTTATATTTATCAAAAAATGACTAGCGGAAAAATGAAAATGGAAGAAAAGAAAATCACTGATATCTGGCGTATCGAATTTTCAACTGAGCTCTGGGCGGATATAAATTCCTACTTCTGTTGGAAGGCTTTGCTTCCGGTATTTAAGCCTGTATTAGCCTTCACAAAGTCTTAACGTAATCTCAAAATCCACCCTAATCTTGATCTGCATGTTGATTTAGTTGTTTACAAATTCTGCTAATTCCAATTGTTTTCCTACCTGTGATTAGAATTCAGTGTGACAGTCGTTGAAGCACTGGTCGTTGAAACGGTCGGAGTGACAGTTGCGGTTGGAGCAGCGGTGAAAAACTGCGGATAAGCCGTGTAGCCGAGTCCTGGAAAGGCGGTGTAGAAGTTGGCAGCCATTGTGTGTGTGGGCAGGAAGTGTTTATCACAGCTACGAGGGGGCGTGGTTGCTAATGGTGGCTTTCTGAAAAAGAAGCCGATTGGCGGGAAAATGTGACACGAAGAATACGATAGGACGATGAAAAGATTGAATAGGCATGCGGATGAGTCTAATGAATTTGGATTGAATCCCGGAGCCAAGAGAACAAAAGACAGTTATCGGTAATCCATTTGATAATCCTAATCCTGCTAATGTTATTAGCTTTGTAAATGCTACCTCATGACACTTTTCTTTGAAGCTTTTAGTGTGTGTGTCTCACAAGAATTCAATTCTCATGATCCTTTCAAAATGCACCACTTTCCTTCTTTTTCAAAAGGGCAAGTTCAGAACAGAAAGCGTGACGTGTCATCTGGAGGAAAGAAGAAACCTTGCATGACTACGGTAAGTGATGAAATTGAGGGAATAATAATTAGCAGTGTTCTAAGGCTTCCTTTCTTGTTGGGGGAAAGATTCTAATGTCAGGATTATAGAAAAGGGAAATGTAGGGAAAAAGGGAGAAGAGAATCATTTTTTGGGAAATTGCTTTTTCTAAATATCAGGGTAATCATGTGACAGATAACGAAGGCTAGAAAACGTAAGGGAATTGAAAACTATTGAAAAAAACCTATTCTTGACAATGAAAATTACGAGAATCGATTCCAAAAACACACCGTTTGCTTGGACCCTTCAAACCATCTGCCTCCTATTCCTCACAGTATTGCACCGAAAGGCGGGGTTTGTGGTGAGAAAGAAGACCTGTGAGAGAGTGGGTGACAACACGCACTAGAAAAGAGTTGACAAAAAAGGAAACCGCCGTTTGTGGGAACGTTCCATGACAAATAAACGAGTGGGTGTATGGTAAGAGATACTCGTAATGAACACCGCGGGATCGGATCATTAGCTGATCCACAGTTTTTTACTACAATTTTTATCAGGCACTGTTTCATATCACTATGACAGACATTTAATCTGAGATCTCCCCCTATCTTGTGAGCTTAACGTCCTACTGATCTCACTGATAAGCTAATCTCAAGGGGTGAATCAAGGTCCAGGCTGATTAAAGAAAATAAGTTATTGATAGTTTTTGTAGATTAGGATTAAGACAAACATAATACATAAAAGTGATTAATAATCATAACGTTCTGAGTAATTTTTTGATGTTGGAGAATGTTAATAGACGTTACGGTAGTCATTGTTTGTGATTCTCATTGTGCGAGCACACATCTGCTAATGATGGACAACCTTCTGACACGGTACACCTTGACAACCATGTCGGCATAACTTTCCGTGGATCTCCATAACAATAAAAAGTGACATGTTGGTACCTGTGTGCCCAGAGAGAACCGTTAAATCAAACTTAATCCCATTGTTTGGAAAATCCTAGTGCAGGTGTTTTCTTGAGTAATGGGTTTGGTACTCTTCAGGAATGTACCTCGAGAATTTCTTTGCGGTGAGGGACAATATACAGTAGGTTGAGTACTATTAACCGTGATGAGGACGTTTCTATTTGTGAAATCTTCACGGTTTTAATAGGACCTACCGAGAAAAATTGTTATAGTCTTTCCACTGAAGATATGAAGATTTCAAAGGGTAAAAGATTCACCACGAGTGTCATTATAGTTTTCTCAAGCTCCGCCCATCGCTAATTTGTATTTCTTCTTTTTTCTTCGTATGATCTCTATTCATACTACGAGCAGATGAGAAGAAAAAATACTTGATACATTTGATGAGGTCACATAAATGGCTTCTCTTTTTTCTTCTCACATTGTCATGACTAGAGCATTATGATAAAAAAAACTAGAGAAGAATCCTTAAAGGAGCAAAGAAAAAATTTTGAAATTTGAAAGTTCATTAAGGAGAAAACAGAGGGAATGAAAAACACGCCATGCAAAAAACAGTAATGTAACACACTAGAAAACGCTTTTTACGTGAAATGAGTTCTACATTCGATACATTTAACTATTATAGGAATCAATCGGTCAAAAGTGTGCTAAAAAGCGACATTACGTAACGTGTCACGAAATCCTGTGGCCTATGCTAACCAAACAACATAATGTAACTGTATGCAATGGAAGTTGACACATTGTGCAACTAATTCCGGGTTAAGGAAAGATGAGGTAATGGTTAGTGGGCATTCGAATGTTGAATATATGTATTCTATGAAGCTATCATGGGTTATTCGAAACACAATGAATGTCATAAAAGATAAAAATTCAATGATACTAGAGACTTTTAAAGCTACGGTTTTTCGAAACATCTAACTTCCATTTTTAAAGAATCCTATATAGAATGAGAATTCAAGAACACGTATTACCTTTTTGTAATTGTCATAATCTTTTAAATGCTTCCTTTGAAATGAGAGAAGCAGAACATGTGTAATCCTAAAAGCGTTTCTCTTTTATTCTTGCCGCATCCATTCTCGGAGTCAGAAATCAATGGGAATGCACAAAATGTGTAATATTCAAGCTACGTGTACATGTATATAACAAACATAAAAATCTATATTTCATAAACGATGAATATGTGAATTCCTGAAACAATAATGTGAAAGTACAATGATTCATATTATCTTCTTAAATTGTATGCACTCTAACACATTTATTCCCCAGGTATTCTGTTCGAAAAATTATGAAGCTTGTCAGAGTGTACTTTTATGAAACGAATAAGACACAACGTTAGAAAGTTTTATCAGAACATTTTTAACATTGTTCTATCAATGATTATGAGTTGAAATCAATTTTTTGTAGATTACGAACGATTTGTTTCGATTGTCTAAAGTATAATGAATTCAAATGTTAGTAAAAAGAGTGGCATTCAAATTGGGAAATGAAACAAAAATCTGATTATGAAATCTGAAACAGGTTCGCATAGAAAAATATCGAAACTTCTCCTTTGACTGCAAGTGGGACAAAACAATCAGACCAATTTTTGAATGCTCTTTCAAAGTGTTGTCACATTGTCAAAATGACGTAAACACAACAAATTGCCAAATACGTGATGTAGAATACCTGTTTCTGTGAGTTATTTTTATTTTTTCGATTTGAATCAGTTCGAAATAGGGAAATATTGCATTTGAAGGCAAGTCAGATACAAGTTTCTCGCTTAATCTGTATACAGTTAGCAGTTACAGGCTGAAACATATTAAATTTATTTGATAAACATCGTTTTCTTTTTGAGACAGTCAGTATACTCCAATAAAACGTTCAATTTGAATCCCATCACAATTGCCACGTTTCACGCTTTTAACTAAATCCCTACTGAAAAAATATTGAAGTGAATATTGAAAGCACAAGAATCTTCAGAGATGGAGTGGTTTTCTTGCTCACTTTATCTGAATTGAAAGTGAACTCGTTTTCCGACAAACATTAATAAGTGTTTAAAATTGAGAGATTTTAAAATTATATTGTTGAATACTGAACCACCATCCACCAATTTGCTTCACCGTTTCATACAAATCATATAATTGCTCCAATCTCACCCCTTCTTCATAATCCTTATGATGCATCCTTTTCCGCAAAAAAGCAGGTGGTCCTGAGTGTTACCGTAGATACGAATCGGAAACTGGACACGCAATACTGTAGGTTTCTTCCAATTATGACTGTGGGGTGGCACCTGCCTCTCGTCACACTCCGCTGTGAACATGACGACTTGTGGAGTTGGAGAAATAAAACCGTTTAAAAAGAGTCACACATAATAATGGCAGTCATCCGTCGAAAATGGCTTTCTGAAAGCTTTGGCATAAAATTTGGATCCTATACTTTAAAAAAAACTTTGGTACAGTAGACTAGATGCAAAACTGTATTTCTACCGAACTATGGTAATATTTACCCTCTACTTCAAACCCGCATATATAAGTTTCGCTCAGTCACCAAACGTTCCGAACTTCATTTCCAACCGATTTAACATAAGAACAATAGGTTAAAGGACCATTTCCGACAATTGGTCCAAATAGGGGTGACCCTCAAATTGTCTCTCGTCTCTCTTTTTGTTCCGACACCTCTCAAAAAGAAGAAAAGGCGAGAGAAACGAATAGGTGTATCATGCCGCTAATCTCTTTCTCTGTCACCTGCTGCGCAACTGTTACCTTTTTTGTGTATTGACTGCGTGTGACGAAACTGTTATGGCGGGAAAAGTGTTTTTGATGAATGAATAAATACGAAGAGAATGGGAAAACGATGAAAAATTTTATTTAGTCAGTTTCTACAGTGTCATTTAGAGTCACTTAGTTTTGAGTTATTCCTGAAATAGTTTTGAAAGTGGCTAGTTAGTGAATTAATATTTTCTAAAACTTATCCAAAAATGTATTTTTGTTATTTCCATAAAAGGATTCAAAAATTGCTCAAAGAGTAAAATGCTCCGAGTAACACCATGAAGTCTAGTCCATCAAAATACAAATTACAAATGTGTATTTGTGACGTCCCTTGTCTTGATTCTCAACTTAATTCCGTCACACAATGCCATTTTAATCTGATAATAGAGGCCATCCTGTTATCATATTCATTACTGTAGATGTGTGTAAATAGATGATTTATTGAGGCAAACACTGTTTAACGAAAAAAAGAATGGGGGAATGGTATGAATTACAGACTTCGAGGCGAAAAATTATAGCGGAAAAGCTTCAAAGCTGAAAAATAGGGATAAAATTAGGTTACAGAAAAACCAGAATAGAAAATACAAAAAATGACGAGAGAGTTACACACTACGGACAATGGAATGCACTTAGCTCGGGAAAAAATGGACATTCTTTTTGGATAATTTTTTTCAATTGTTTTTGGTTCCTAGGCATTACAGATTTACAGGAATCCATTTGGACTCCAGAATGAAGCTCCTGGGTATGGGGTCTGAGAAAACTGAGCAGCAGTGTATGGCTGATTAGCGTAAGTGGTATAATCAAAGCTTCCCCATTGTGGGTAAATTGCTGGATAAGTGTTGTAGACAGTTGGATTGAAAGACGTGGATGCAGACGCGGTGCTTGAAGAAGATGGCGTGGTGCTATCAGCCGATGGGCTCACGGCAGCGGATGTAGCAGTCTAGAAAAACTGGTTTTCTTCTGTCAATAATTTATGAACTTACATCATTCTTTCCAAATCCTGTTGTTTTTTGATCAGACGGCCAAGAAGTTTTGGAGACTGGAGTGTTAGTAGTGCTGGTATTACTATCAACCGGAGAGATGCTCTTCGGTGTGCTCAATTTACCACCACTGTTGACCACCGCATTGTCGCTGTAAATAATTCTATAATTCGGATTACTAGGGATGACAGGGCGCAAAAAGGGCGGACTGATCGTGTGTTGTAATCGGCTTTATGAAAATATAAACCCCTTCTTGGGTACCTACCAGCTCTCCAGTTCACTTTTGATTTGCGGTTGATAACCCGGCGACACGTTTCCTTTCAATGGTTCTCTTTCATGTATTTCCGATTGTTGCTGATCCTCGCTTTTTAGCTCTTGATTTTTCTCATTTCTCGTTGCTTTTGGTTTTTGCTTCTCTTGAAGACGGTATTTGGCACGACGGTTTTTGAACCAAACCTTGAATTTTGATATTTTTTCGACTTCTGAATTTAAAAAATACCTGAATTCTGCTTTCCTGAAGTCTTATTTGTTCGGCAACTCTTTCTCGAGCAAACACATCTGGATACTGTGTCTCATTGAACAAGTTTTCGAGAATCTCCAGTTGTTGTCGACTATAAGTCGTTCTTTCCCTACGATTCTTTCGTGGGATCATAGCTGAAAAATGAGTTCCGTAAAATTTTATAGTAAGTTCAATTTTCGTCATAATCTCTTACAATTTTCATAGTACAAATTCATATTTTGATAGCTAGCGAATCGGAGGAAGAAAAAACGGTAGGAGAAAATATTTCGGAGGTGTCATACACAATAAACTGGTATCTTGAAAAAGAGAGAGAGAAAGAGAGAGAAGGACACTGTATGGCGTATGCAAATTTCGGTCAAATGCGATTATGATTATTCGCCTCTCTTCCTCTTCCAAAACACTTTTTACAGTAGGAAAGAATCGTTCTGAGAAGTCATCACCCGGATTATTTTAGAACGGGCGGAGGGTTTACTATTACCATTTCTCATCCGAAAATAATTGGTTGGGATATAATAGCACACCTGGCCCTCTCTTATTTCAAAAATACTCTAATTTTGTTTACCAGTAACTCTTCCCGGATAGTGAGGATTTTCTAGAAAACTAACCTGCGCTGTACGGAGCACCGCTAAACATGGTCATTGGTTGAACCGGATAATTGAATCCCGCAGTACCTGCAGCCGATGGAAGAGTGTAGAAACTGTAGCTGGTCATACCTGAAAAGTGCATTTTTTAATATAAATTACGGTGTACTGTAAGACTGAAGCGGAAATGAATTTGATTCACTCGAGTGGTTTATATAACCTTAAATCATTAGTAGAAAACTGTGAAATTGTGAAAGTAGATTCAACTCGAAACAATTAGCACGGAAGCTAAATGAGGAGCACGCTTACTGTAGTTAGATGCATCGTGTTCTAGATCTAATCTATTGATGGACCTAACATCTGCCGGTTATACTCATTATAAATGTCTTTTTGGTTCTACAAAGAGACCACGCATTATGGTATTACACTAGGTTAATCTAGTCCACATGCCGCCTAAAGATTTACTCTACGCAGGTAAGAAGATTTGAAATAGGATGAGCCGATGAGAATTAAAGCGCCTTGTTTCCTTTCGGCTACTCTCGGGGCTCGGCTTCTCATAATAACAAAAAACCACATAAGAGGGTAATATTAGCTTTGTGGAGCAAGTGTGTTGAAACTGAATTGTTAGTTTTGGCAGAGCAGCAAAATTCAAGACCAATACCCTCTAAGCGGTTTATTGACGCCTTGATAAAATAACATTGGAAGAAATATGGAGTGGTATTAATATGATTGAGAAGTGAAGGGAGGACACAAAAGAGGTGGAAAAGAAAGCTCCGCCTTGAAATTACTGTAGGAAAGGAGAAAGTCTAATTTATGACAGGTCTAAAAGTCATTTTCTTTGAGAAACTTGATAACGCAGATTTTTCATAAGGACTCAATAAGTTTTGGCTCAAGCGATCCCCAAACGTATACAAGGGTCGTGTTCAAAAAGTCAGAGAAGTGAGTGTGTAAAAGATTGACTCTAGGATTACAAACAGCCGCGTGCAAGACGTTTCAATTAACGGGAACATACATATGAAACTATTGGAGATTAATCCAGAAGCAAGGTTTATCGCGGGTTTAAGGTAGATTTAAGAGGGTAAACGGGACAGATTAGTCGCTTTTCTCATCTCAATACGGAACCTCCCCCGCGCAAGAGAAAAAGGGGGGAGAGACCATTAAATAAATGGATCATGAGCCACGCGTTGGAGGGTCGGCCCACCTTCCAATAGACAGGATGGGAGGAGTCTTTTACTGTACTCGTGTTCTATCTACCTCATCTAGGAGAACAATGAGAAGACAAGTAAGAAGTGTGATCACAAATGTTGAAAACGTGGCAAATGTGCATTCTGGGTTATGAATAATGAGTCAGTAGTGAAAGACTGGATTACTGTTCAAGGTGTAGTTGGAGGTACAGTGAGAACGTTTATGTCCAATGTGTCAAAACTGAAATTCATTGTTGCGCAGTGAAAAAATCTTGAAAAGTTAAAAAAATTAATATTCTGTTGGATTTACGGGTTGTTTTGAAAAAAACCGCAATTTGATATTCTTTCACGAAATTTGGAATCTTGTGTAACTTTGTTTCTACATAATTGAAATTTTTTGGAAATTACGGCCCAGTTATAATTTTATCAAAACGAGAATTCAAATTGAATCATTTCAGGATTTGCAGGATCATTTTACGAGTTAGAAACTGAAAAATTTATATACGAGAAGAAAACTCTATTCATTTCAATCTTTTTCTCCAATACTTTTATTTCTCTACAGTTCTCATCGCTCAGCGGGGTACGATAATTCGATGAAGATTTCAAGATCTGACTGCCCTAGTTTTCAAATGCATCACTCTTTAACCAAACTTGACAAATATTCGTTCAATTTGTGTCAAAAAAATAACGTTTTTTCGAATATTTTCGAAGTTTCATTGTGTATTCAAAAAAAAAGTTAATGGAAATCATTTTGTTCTCAAATTTGAATTTTTTGAGTGTATCCCGAAGGTAAACTGTTTCTGTCTCCAGAATGGGTTATAAAATACCCGCTCAGCCCTAATTATCCGGGTCGGTTACACAACTCGATGATGATGGGAGGAGAAACAGTTGTAAAACTTCCGGTCAGGCTATATAAGTTAATTGGGAGGGAGGAGACCTCACAATGTTTTTATTGAAGATACCAATTTGAAAGATTTGAAGTTTTGAGAAAGGTGAAGAGTAAGAATGAGTTTATAAATGAAATTGTAGAAAAGTGTTATTACAATTAGTTATTTATGTTCCCATGAAAGTGAAGAATATACTTCTCTCCGTTCTCCGGTTTGCTGTTCCTATCAACCAATCTTATCAAAACAATGTATGGACCTGTCACCGGTTGCGCAAGAAATGATATAAGTTATAGTCCTTTCAGCAATTACCCACATGTTTACTATTATCATTAGGGTATCAGTTTTGGGGAAATAAGCGACATGGCAAGTGAACATTGTGTCTTATCTGGGCCCAAAAAGAATAAGTGTTTGTTTTAAGGAAAGCATGAGAATAAGAAAAATAATTTCCAGGTAAACTCAGGAAATATCAAATTAGATGTGGTAATTATAAGTATAGATGACGATTTTTGTCTATTTTCCCATAGAAAGTTCATTCTGCAGAAAAGTGTGGGAGAAAATAGTAAAAAAATGTAATAAACTTTCGAGAACTTTTGGTAATTCGGGAAACCAACAGAAATAAATTTTCCATCACAGGTAACACTAATAAAATCTTTTCTATACACTTCATTCCGAAACCTTATTTTCAATTTCAATTCAACTCTAATTTGTATTTGTATTCCTTCCCTCTTCACGACTCTTTTCACCTAGAATTCCATTTACTCCTTTCACCTTTCACCAAATTTACATGTTCTCAGAAGAGATTGGCAGGATGTGTTACCATGAAGGCTCATGGGATTACTATGCTATGTTAGTGTGACCATGAGGTTGATCATTTGAAATTAAACTTACAGGAGTGAATAACACTTTCTCGATTTTGGTTGAAACTAGAGTATCAAATATCGTTTTTTCAACAGATGTTGCAAAATTCAGGAATTTAGACAAAACACATGACTCAAGCGGAAGAAAAAATCAAAAATTATCAATAATATAAGAGACAAATTTTTTTCTGCTACCTTATCTGATTTATTAGAACCGAAATTATTATGTATTTTCTCAAAAGTCAATTTTTGTGGTTCATTGTGGTTGGAATGAGAATTTCTGAACTCCAACTCCAACTTAATACTGAAAAATCTTCTGATTACCTGTGACATGTCTTCAGTGACACACGTGAGACAACAGGTGTCAACACGTGAATACGAGCCAAGTGAGGTCAGAATAAGGGAATGTGCAGAAAGTATAAGGTGAAAAGAGCCAAATGAATCCGAACAAGACTGACAAGAAATTGAGAGTGTATAGCTACAAATATGTGCAACTACATTCACGAACAAATATATAAGACTTTAAAAATACATTAATGCAAATACAATAAATATCATCTTTTTCAGACTAAGGGAGACATGATTTTCTGAACTATGAACCATAATAACAAACTCAAGATAATACAAAAAAATATTTTTTGAAGAAGTGTTTTTTCAAATCTCTTCCAATGACCCTTCATTTCCTATTTCATCCATGATGCAAAAATGTTGAAAATGTCACACTTTTCCCAGAAGTCATTTCAGTTTTTTTTGTTTAGCAATCTTTCTTCTCATTAAAAAACAAGGTTCGGGTCTCCCGATACCGGTTCGGACCGTTTAAGCTGAAAACTAAGTTTTTCCCTCAACTCTTAGAGCTTGGCTTCTGTTCCAAAAATGCCACGTTTAGAAATCTTGTACAATATTGCGTTCCTCGACTCTGTCCCGTCTTTTCCATTCTGTACTCCAAACACAATTCGAAACGTCTCTAACATTTTTCCGTCAACTGCCAATCAATTGCAGAGTCGTAAATTATCGATAGCTGTGCTAATTCCCCGCTTAGTTCACTTTTTGTTTGTTTAAGAGAAAACCAGTGAATGTGATTCGACACCGAATTGAAAAAAAATTTGAAAAGGGAACAAAATGTTTTCAGGTGTAGGGAATTAGATTAGGACCACTGGAAGTTTGAGTTTTGCATAAACATGATCATTAAAGAAGCATTAGAACAACAGAATGTGTTACGAAATCAGGTGTACTTTTCTTTGACAACAACAACAACAATCCAAATACATTCAGAACAAATTTTTGTCATACTCATTCAAAATGCCACTCTCTCAATTACTCTTGAACGTTTTCCTGAACAACACTTAATTCTGTCAACATTGATAACACTATTTAATCCTCTATAAATCGATCGTAAAATTTTGTTGATTCGGCCTCCGTCTTCAAAAGGAGGAGCACACTTACCATTAGTCATCGGCGGTTTCGCCTTGTCTGCAGCCGTTGGATCCATCATAAACGGGAGAAAGGGAATTACGTTTGAGTAGGCAATGACTGTTAGTTTCTCGGATAATTAATTATCAACTAGAGTGAAAAATGGCGGGGTAGAGAAGAATGTTGCGTTAGTTACAAAAGTGAGTTTTGAAGTATTGCAGTGCGCCCTGTATTCAGTGTCTCTCGTTTTTCACGCTCTTTTTTTGCTCACAAATGTTTTGTTATCAGTTGTCAGGGCCGGGCTCAGTATGACGATAAATCATTATCACACCCACCGTCTATGGAGAGTGTACTCATGACATATTGTTGAAATTGTATTGGGTGATTGGTTGTTTTAAAATTAACGAGCTGCCAGGCGAACATTAATCGGAAAAGATAGTGAGAAAGTAGAAAAAAGGAAATGCACAAAACACACTGTTTAGTTTTGAATTGCAAAGTTTTGTAAAGAAAAAAAAGAAAAGATTGAAAACTTACATTGATTACCACCATGATTGAGTTCCAGACGACTTGAAAACCACTACGACTAAAATCTGAAATGAACCAAAATGTTTCGAGTTAATCCCAAAGAAAAAATAATAAAAAAATTTAATTTGATGAATGGGAGGTGACTACAGAAGCGTCAGCAGTCAGTTGGCAGCAGTTCAAAGTAATCGACCGGAAGGACAAACGGAAGCGCATTAACAGAAAAGGCAGGAGACCCGTGCTCTCTTCACGGAAGACACATTTAAATCAAAGATTGTAAGAAGATGAGGTGCATTTAATTAATCAGCTGGTAATGCTTCAAAATTTTCGAATACATCGAAAGAGTGTCGTTTCCTGACACTATTAATTTGTTAGTTCTGCACTTTGTCTTCATATATATTCAAATATTATAGTTGAAAACTCCCGCTGGTTCTGACCGTGAAGCATGATCGAGAATTTTTATTTGAAAATACAATTTTTTAAAATACAAAATGAAAGAGACCAAACCACCGGATTGTCGAAAAGCACATTTAAACTCATTCTGTAACGGAAGCAAAAACCAGGCAGTTATCTGAAAAGGCACCCTCATTTCCCCCCATATTCATTGAATAGACTCATTAGTGTTTTGAAGCTTCTATGAAATACCTACTAACTAACCTGAATGTTATTGTAAAAAGGGTTATAGGCTCAAGTGGAACTGAAAATTCGTTTCTTTCTCCCATTTTCTTTGCTCAACTGTCGGTTCAGATTGGAACAGTCAAGTGGTTTCTTTCTTTAAAAATCTAAAAAGAAAATTACATATGTCATAGAAAAAGCTCGTGTTTATTACTATCTTTATATTAATGATGACAATAAAATGGAAAACGAAATAGATTCAATGCAAAACAACCACACCTAAGCATATTCAGGATCCCAGAAAGCGTATACAATAATAGTTCAGCGTGTATTAATAGAGAAAAAACGGGTAAAAACATGTTTTCTGACCGAAGTGTACCACTTCCGTATGACCATCAGGCTGTTGGATTTAATTATGATCATTTGTGGAACACTTCCGGCTTGACTGAAAAATAAAATCACTGATAAGAAGCAAAGCTCGGATTCAAAAACCTACAATTTTACAGGCCTCCAAAGATCGAAGAAGACTGGCAAACTCGTTCGGCGAACAAGCTTCTATTTTGGATCTCGTCTCTTGATTGTTCACGAAGAATTCCACTTTTTGACAGAGAGATGCCATTAGAAGCTCAGTTTCATGTATTTTGGCACTAGTAGCATTGTTATTGAATGGCATTCTGCTCGACGGACCATTGAAACTCGAGTATCTTCCATCGTATTGAATAGGGCGTGAATCGGTCGTTTGATCATAGCTTCCACGAGCCTCATGACCGTTATCCATTGTATATTGTGGTTGAGCATTTTCGGAATTAAAAGAAGAGTAATAGTCAGGACTGAATTCAATATTCTGATAACGTCTATCAACATTTTGAGAATCGACTGATTTCCGTTCTTCCTCCAATCTCTCGTACTCAAGTTTTGCTCGTAATTTCTGTCGTGCGAGGTTGTCTTCAGCTTCGATTTCCTCAGTCTCGTAGCCAAGCTGAAATAATTCATTTATTTGATATATCCCCTCAGTTACTTACATTTTCTCTTTTCAGTTCCTTTTCGTTGTGGATAAAATGATCCATAGTGCTTATAACATCCTGAACAGTCCACACAAATGCGATGATGTTTTCTGAACCCTCTCGGTAGGTTTCATCCACCATTCCACGGGGGACGCGACACCGCTGATATTTGCACCAGCCAGCCATTCGAGCTGCTGGAGGCTTCCCTTCGAACAAAGCGATGAGTTCATCAGAAAATTTAAAATTTCGAGAATGGTATATCGTCTGAAACATGTTTTTTTGAAACGTAAACTATATTTATTTGCTCTAAACAAACCTCCTCAAGGAGTAAAACGTTTCCCACATTCGGGGAACGGAGAATATATCTGCCGTCTAACAAGCACTTCGTATTTTTTTCAAGATCCAATTCTAGTAATAGAAAACATTCGTTTCCTATCAGTTTCATTCGTTGTTTCTCTTCTGCCAAACCAAGACATTTCTGAATAACATTTCAGAAATTATTCAACTTTTGAAGCGGGACGGTCCTTGTGAGTGCTTGCTCACTTTATGTTTTCAATTGAATGCATAGAACGAGATCAAATAATACTTACAGTGACTTCAAAAGGAGCTCCAAGAGTTTCAGAAGAAATTGGGATTTTTGAGTACTCGCAAGAAAAGTTGCAACCGACATAAAGATTCTTCGGGAAACTTTCGCTGAAAAAAATTGTTAATGATAATAGTTCAACACGCAAACCTTCGGAAAACTGCAGCTGCATTGATATCTAATAAATAGATCAGTTTGAGAGGTCCGTCAGATTTGATAACTATTCCAGTGGATGTCTCATTATGCCGTGGAGTTGACATATTTCTGTATAAACAAGCAAGTTAGATTAATACAAAGAAGCAGAATGAATACAGTAACAGATGTATGACGCTTATCAAAATAAGCTGTAAAAGCTGTTTTCCGCAATGAAAGCTACTCACCCTTTTTCAATTTGGTCTCCTTCTTCAGCAGAATCCTTCATGACACTATCCATAGTTCTGCAAAATATGGTTTCTTTGTCGAGAAAAGAATATGAAAACGGTCGAAGAAGAAATAAAATACACAACAATAAAACGAAACAGTGTAATGTAGAGAATTTTTTTTTGTTTTTTATTGATTTATTATCTGTGCGTTGCGATTTTACCTATTCCTCTAATAAATTTTCTTCCAAGAAATTGAAAACGAACACTAAGAAATGTATAACTAATCTTTTTCAAAGTGAAAGAATACGAAAAAATGAAATCGGGGAAGAATGGAGAGAAAAGATGAAAGACCGAAACAAAGTGCGGAGAGAAGATGAGGAGGTCCCGAAAAAAAATGCTGAACAGTTTAAAAAAGTGCTGACGAGACCCACTGAAGCTCTGTTGCTCAGACATAAAAAGGACATCAGAAAATAGTGTGATGCAGAAAGAGACTGCTCTTGCGAATAGCTGTTCTGTGCAATGACTCTTTTCTTGTGAATGTGAGGGGACCTTTTTTCTTGCGTATGTGCGTTTTTCATACGCAAGGTTTAGCATCTGACAATCAGAAAAATGAATATTATATCTGAGAAATGGAAAAAAAGTCAGAAGTTTTGATGTATTTTATCCAGGTTCACTTATTCAGATTTTGCTTTTCATCGTTATTTCAATTGAAGCAACTGGAAAGGAGCACCATTGGTAAAGATATAACTGGCGTTTTGTTATGAACCCCTACTGCCGGAAATTGGTTTCACATTACGAAAAAATTTACAGAGTTCATAGTTTAGCAAAATCGATAATGACACTTGAAATTCAAAAAAAGAAAAATCAGATAAGGTTGATTTCTGGTTCGTAATTACAATGAAGGAGAGTACATGGAGCCAGCCAATCCAAGTTTCCGGTAAACTTTTTTCACTTAGTTGAAAGTTGAAACACTTTTGCATGAACTTTGAAACAATGCTGGTTTGTTCAACAAAAACTAGTGATTGGTAAATTTTCATTTATTTTTTTTGTGAAAACCCGACTGTCGTTTTTCAAATACAATCATCAACATTTTTTGTTTCCAAACTTTGACCTAAAGCATTCTTCTTTACGTTTCATTACATTGCCACCCACCCTGTTATTCCCTCCAATCACAAAGAGTACAATTTACTAATCAATCACTCGGTTCGCGGACGAGACCACTTCTTTCAGGACGACAAGAGGCACGATAGAGGGCAGTATTCTGAGAAGCTTGGACAAGTTTTTTAGAGAAAAAAGAGGCATTGAAAAAACACCAAAAACCAATTTTTCGCACATTTTCGTTAAAGCTCAGGAGAATAGAATTTTGAAGTGATTTGTCCTTTGGAGATATACGACGGCCAAGTGTCCAAAATAGTTTCTGCGTTTTCTAAGACAACTGATTTTGCATATGAATTTTACTACATCTCATGACAGTCACCATTTTCAAGATAACACCTCGATTAACAGCAGAGGAAGAGTTTCTTGCAATCCTTCATTAATATGGTCTCAGATTCCATTTTAGAGAGTTTTTCGGATTTTACCTAGCATTTACAAGATTTATATTGAAGAAAATGATTACTTTCTCAAAAAAGAAACAGAGAAGACTATTATTTCAGTGAATCATCATTTTAAAGGAGGACTGCAGTCATTTTCGAATCAAAAAATTCTCATGTAATTCGCCCTGAAAAATCTAATTCTGCCCTTGATTTCTCATGAAATTTCCTCTAAAATGCTCCAGCTGCGAGCAAGCCGAAAAACTTATGATTATGGTGGAAGAGTTTTTACAACTCGGCCACGGGGTTTTGGCACGCCCTGGCGGCTATTTTTGTTCTTTTTTCGAAGTTTCATATTTGTATTGAATATATCTTCTCATTAACAAACTGAAACTTCGAAAAAAGAACAAAAATAGCCGCCAGGGCGTGCCAAAACCCCGTGGCCGAGTTGTAAAAACTCTTCCACCATAATCATAAGTTTTTCGGCTTGCTCGCAGCTGGAGCATTTTAGAGGAAATTTCATGAAAAATTAAGGGCAGAATGAGATTTTTCAGGGCGAATTACATAGGAATTTTTTTGATTCGATAATGACTGCAGTCCTCCTTTAATATGTTTTAAAAACATTTTCAAATTTTTAAGTACCACGCTTCTCAAAACTTCCAAACAAACAAGTTTTACACCGTCGTTATTTTATAACGACATAGATCTTTCTTCCATTTGCTTAACGAGAGTCCCGATGTTCTTGACACGAGCTTTGTGTCAGTTCATTTAGAAAATTGGCAGCCTACCGTAGTCAGATCTTCGCTCTCCGATTTTTCATCCATTCGCCTTCAATAAAAGTGCTCAAGACTAACCCCCTTTCTCTGCTGTTTCTAGTTGAAAATTTTGAAAGCAGTGTGGTCAAGTGCATTTCTAAGTGATGCATTTGGTGTAGATTGAAATATCTAGATAACAGAGTCAAATTTAAGTTAGGAGTCTACCAGGAACGCGCAACAAGGCGCATGTCATTCGATTACGTCTTTTTGTGAAGCCTCCTGGATATCTGGCGGTTTCATCTCAGAAGGAAAGGGGGGAAAGACAAGAGAGTAACTTTTGGTATTTCCCTTTTCCTCACGACTTTTTAATGCATGTGCGATGTGCTTGATTTGCAAAAAAGAAGTGTACTTCGTATCTGATTTTAAATATTTTGAAAGAAACTTTTCCGAGTTGAAATTCCAAAGAAAACGTTTGATGGCAAAACATGCTCGGTTCTCATTTCCAATGTTTTTCAGTTTGCCAAATATGTTTCTAATAAGAAGAATAAAATTAATTTTTCTGATTATTTTCCATTTTTGAGGGATCGAAATTTGATGTTCCGCCGTGACAGGTACAAAAGAACAAATTCTATTTATACTTTGACTTTTCATTTTCAAAATTAGCCTCGGCTTTGACTTTTCATTTTCAAAATTAGCCTTCGTTTTTTGTCTTCTCTTCCACAAATTGAATTACATTTGTAGACGAATTAAAAGTTTAATCATTTTATGCTTAGCAGATATGTCACAATGGCTGAAGTATTGGTGACAGCTGGTGACCTGAGCCAAGAATATCATCCAAAGTCAGTTTTCAATTCAGTTTTGTTCCTTCATCTCATCTATTCATATTTGTTTCAAGTTTTATTCTCCTCTAATTCAAAAACCATGATTTTTAATTTCACAACTTGTCGTGTTCCTTTTTTAAAGAAGTTTTGTAATTCCCTATTTTCTTTTTTGTTTCAGTGCAGGTGATGCGCTAGTGTCAAAATGGGAAACCGCAAGAATTTGGTGCACCGAATTTTAACGCCAAGACTATTGAGAAGAAACGAGGAAAGGTACCGGGAAACAGAGACATTGGTGAAGAAGTTCAAAAGAGAGAAGGAATATGTGAGTTATTTTTCGAAATGATAAACTTTATTTGAAAAAAGTACAAATTTTTCTTGATACTTTCAAGTTCTAATTTCTCTTTCGGGGGAAAGTTTACTATTATTATGAATCAGAGTATTTTTTGTAACAGAGTCGGATTTATTTTTTCAATACTTTTTAATTCAGCATTCCAGAAATTTTCTTTTCGTTTGCAAATGTCGAGGACAGAGAGAAAAACTATGATTCCATGCATATGTTTGTTAATTCTAAAAATTGAAAACCTTAAACTGAAGTTTAAACAATTTTTAAATTAAAATGCTGAAAAACTTATGGAAATTTTTCATTACGCCGATCTTTCAAGTACTGTTATGTGTTTTAGCACAGAATGAGAGTTCCTTTTCAAAACCCATAATCACTAGACTTTTATTTTAGTGCGTTTTGATAAGAAGAATGTAGCTTTGTGCGTGATAGAGAACATTAGAAGAAATGCGGTTGTGTAATTGTTACTAAGATATCTATCTTATAAGTCTGTGATTTTTAGACTTACAACAGTTTTTGTCAGCTTAGTTTTCTTGAATTTGTATTGAAACATGATAAACATGGGATTTTCGTTCATTTGCTTTATTTTTGGAGAACAGTAAAATCTGGACCCAAACTACACGCAACACTATTGTTTGAAAATTACTCTTCGGAGCAAAACTACTGTGTTTTACAGAATAATTTTTGATGAGCATAATGAAAATCATTTAAAACGATAATTATTTTCTAATTAGATTTGGGAAATTGGATAATAATCACAATTAATTGATTAGCGGCAGGTTAACTATGAAAATGTTCACTTCTTCTCCAAAGAAGAGCTGGTACATTGATGAATCTTTATGACTTAGTCGTTGTGATTTTATACTGTTTTTACAATTTTATCCTACTGAAAAACTTTTTTCCATCGTGAAGTGGTTGTTCGGCAAGTGGAAAAAATCAGAAAATGTTCTAAAAGTTCAATTCAAAGAAAGCATTTTGTTGCATGAGTCTCCTTTCGTCATTTCCACCAGAGAAACGTAAACGACTCCCCTGTGGGCCACAATTCACATGGACCTTTCGACGCCTCTACCTAAAAAGTCTGCGGCGGCCAACACATTTATCCATGTCATTTCGGAAAACGCCACTGGGTGGTGGTACTGAAGACATTGGAGCATCGTCTTATTTTTGAAATACTGTTGCAGTTCGCGAATGTGAAGATCTAGTCTTGAAAAAATGCTTTCATGTGGTGCTCTGAAGCGGAAAATTTGTAAAGCACCATATTCAGTTTTTAGTTCGTCATTGGTGAGTTTTTCAAATTTATAACGTAGTTTCAATTTTTCTTCGTTTAACATCTTGATCTCATATTATTGCATATTCATGAGGAAAAAAGCTTTTTTTATTGTCAAGTTTTTACTAAGGATCAGAATGCGGCACTACTCTGACATGTGAAGTTTTCAGTTTGATTTATCTCTGAGAGGAACTCATCCCCTGGCTTCGAATATGAAATTCCAAAATTTAATTAAAAAATGAAAATGATGATTTTTCATGTGAAGATTGTTTTGAGAGTCTGCATCCTCTGATTTTTGCCCCACTAAAACTTCCGAAATAACTTATCTTGAAATTCAATTTTTTCTCACAAAGAGTTTTTGCGGCTTTAATTAAATGAAGAACACCCAATGAGGTGAGCCGCAAATTCAAGCTTTCAATAAAAAAGCGTTGAATTTCTGTCCAAAACTGCTGAAAAGAACCACTATACAACATAATGATACGCTACAAACTGAGTCTCGATGGGCCACGACTCTTCTCGTACACTTCTAAAACTTTATTCCTTCATCGTCCACCCAGTTCAAAAATCAAACTCATTTTCCCTAATTGAAACCGAATCTCTGACCTTTTGGAAAAACTCGAATCCCCGGGTATGACCCACTAAAAGTCAAGCGCACTTCTTTTTCTCTTCCGTCACCTCCTCCCTTCCGCACTGAATTGATAGATTTGGTGAGAAGCCGCCGACAGACTGGGCCTCTTGACTCCGCCCACCCATCATCTGACACCCGAGCCAAAGTGTCTTTTTCTTTCTATTGTTTTTACTGAGCCACCATAACCATTTTATTCACTCAAACCCTATCACCACTGATTATTCAAAAACTTATTTTACCATTTCCAAATTTATAAAAACAATGTGCTAAATGGTATTGAGTATTAATCCTTCATGTGCTCCTCCAAATTATGAGCACTCAGTTCTACAAGACCTTCAGACACCTGTTCCGGTGAGACGGAAAAGTTCTATATTGGGAGATGTGTCAAGAACGTTTGCAAAATTATCCAAGGTACTTTAAAAAGGAAAGAAAGAAATAAAGAGAGATAGAAAAATTGACGTGTTAAAAGCTAAGAAAAATAGTTTGATGTGTAGTCCCTAGAGAGCTGTTTGTCAGAAGATTTTAACAAGTTCAAAAGGCAAAAAAGAGCTTGAGAGAGAATTTTGTAACACTGTTAAAGAAATACCTCAAAAAAACCAGCACATTTCAGGATGTTGGGAAATCATTTGCTGATGACGGTATTGGGAAAGAAGATGAAGGCGCTGGAGATCAAATCAAAAACACTGCGAGAAATTTTTGTGAGCAAACCACTTTTCATGGAGTTAACATGGTATGTTTGTCTCGTTTTCAATTATAATAATTTTCAAATCATTTATAGATTTTTACCACTTCTCTCTACTGGGTTCGAGTTCTTTGGGGACTTGTCATTTGCGTTTCTATTTGTCTCCTTATGTATTCTTTCTCTCATGTCATTGCAAAATATGGACGGAAGGAGAAAATAGTAAATGTTGAGGTATGCTTCTCGAACAGTTTATCCAAGTCATATTCTTTTTAAAGCTGGAATTCGAGTCAGCCAATTTCCCGGCAATCACAATATGTAATTTGAATCCTTTCAAAAATCATTTGGCAAGGAGTGTTCCCGAAATTTCCGAAACGGTGAGTTTCTGAGGTGTTTGGCTCTTAGGGCTCCCGGGGCTCCTGGACGACGTCAGAATCAAAGAAAAATGGACAATGAATAAGGAATGAGTGCATGCCCTTGTGTCAGGTGGACACAACAATATTTTTTCGATGATTTAAAGAAGCAAAAATCTCTCTTTGGGTCAATCTAGTCAATATCAAAATGTTGATAGTGTTTCATTCAAATCTTTCAGCTAGACGCCTTCCATCAAGCAGTCGTTTATAGTAATGACGCCACAATAGACGAGCTGACAGGACGTGGAAAACGAAGCTTAAACGACGGTCGTAAGTTAATTCTCCCTTGCCACTTGGTTTTCGTGGGCAATGAGGTTATGACAAATTGTGGTGGTGGCTTCTAGGAGGGATTAGTCTGATGGCCTCAAAAAGTGGTCAAAGACGGTTCAAGTGGTTTGTGGTTAGCAAGAAACAGTGGAAAATGATTCAGAGAAGTGGAGTTCATTATTTTTTTGATACAAGCTAATGGTGAACTGATTAATTTAATATCATCAAGTTTTTTTTCTGACTGATCCTATTTTCAGTAAACTTCAAATATCTGCAATATGAACCTGTTTACTCGGATTGTGTGTGCATCCCGGGAAAAGATGAATGCATTGGTAATCTTTCTATTTTGTTTTCTCTATCACTCAATGATATTCAGCTCAAACTTCAATTCCACAAAGCTTGGAAAACGCGTGCATATGTAATTACGATCGACAGGACGGCAGTGCTTGGCCGTGTTATAGTGCTCAGTATGTCCCTTCTTTTATAATCAGCTGATTTCATTATCCATCTCCGGAATGCAAATCCAATAAAAGGGTGTGAAACATCAAATTACAGAACATGGAAAAAGGCAATATGTCCCGAATGCAACGATATTGGGTTTTGTAATGTGCCAAACACTACGGGAAACGGAAACATTCCATGCTACTGTCAATTGGTGAGCATAGTCGATTTTTTTTCAGGAAGTTTGATTTAATTTCAGGCTATGGGTTATTGTGTTTTCATGCCAGAGACTCGAGTCCGCAGAATCTGGGAGTTCCAGGGAAACAAAATTCCTGAAAAAGGAAGTCCACTTCGGAAAGAATATTTGGAGCAGCTGACACAGCTGGGTTATGGTAATATGACAGATCAAGTGGCAATTACTACACAGGCAAAAGAGAAGTGAGTCAGAGAAATTGTTCACGATGAGCATAACAGGGTTTAGGATGATTTTGAAAATGTCGGCATTGCATCCACAACGACGAGCTGCCCTTGGTTATGGAAAGTCGGAGCTTATAAAAATGTGTTCATTCAATGGACAACAGTGTAACATTGAGAAAGACTTCAAGTGGGTTTCACAATTCTCAAGTCATTTTTAATTGCTTTTTTTCAGGCTCTTTATTGACTCCTCTTTCGGTAACTGCTACACTTTCAACCATGATCCAAAGATCAACCTAACTAGTAGCAGAGCGGGACCAAGTTATGGTACGTCCCCCATTCAAGAATTAAAAAAAGCTATCTTTTAGGACTACGTCTAATGTTATTTGTGAACACCTCTGATTATCTTCCAACCACTGAAGCTACCGGAGTAAGGTTGGCAATTCATGACAAAGAAGAGTGTCCGTTCCCTGACACTTTCGGGTATTCCGCACCGACCGGAGCAATTTCTTCTTTTGGAATCTCATTGAGAAAAGTTAACAGGCTTGACGAACCGGTTGGTAGTTGTTATGACAGTAAGTATCCACCGGCAAACAGTATCTATAAGGACTACAAATATGAACCAGAGGTGTGTTCTCTTGATATTATTCATAAATAGGTTTTTGAAGGGGTGTTTCCGTTCCTATTACCAGCGACGGATTATTTTGAAATGCGGTTGTGCGGATCCACGGTTTCCAAATCCATGGAAACGAAGTCCATATTGTGATTCCAGAAATACTACTACATGTAAACATTCAGTAGGTTGCCGTTTTTCATAAATAAAATTTCAGTGAATTGTCTCACTACGGAAGGATCAAAATTGTCTTTGGGGTCGAAGTCTCCAAGTAAAAATAAACACTGGAAGTGCATGCATCCTTGTATACAAGATCAGTATACAACAACATACTCAGCTGCAAAATGGCCAAGTGGTAGTATACAGGCACAATGTGAAAACCATGCAAAAGATTGCAATAGGTACCTACGGTGAGTGTTTTGCATTTATTCAACCATTTTCATTGAGAATTTTCAGGGAACATGCTGCCATGATTGAAATTTTCTACGAGCAAATGAGTTTCGAGATACTCAGAGAGTCTATATCATACTCATTGTTCAATTTGATGGCTGATATGGGTGGCCAAACTGGATTATTCCTCGGTAACTAATATCCAAAACCTTCCTCGTTCAAAAAACTACTTCCAGGAGCAAGTATCATGAGTTTGATCGATTTTTTGTTTTTTGTTGTCCGAACGTTAGGAATCGCATGCAAATCAAGAAGATGGAAAAAGAAAAATGAGTTGCTACAATCTGAAAGAATCAATGATATTGAGAAAGAAGCAGCAACAAACAACAATTGTTAAGATCTCGGTTTCAGCTTATTTCAAGAATAAACTGGTTTAATTTCTAAAAATTTTTGTAATATACCACATTGTTTATGAAAATATAGATAAGGTAAAGTAATAGTAATTCACATGTTTTCAAATATTGGCATGGATGGTGAGCTAACAGCAAAAAAATGGAGATCCTACTTCAAACTCATTGTTTGAACTTTGGAGGAGATGCTGGGGTGAGTGTTCTGGTGGCTCCTCTTTTGAATTCATTTGATAGCTCCTATAAGAATATATTAGTTCATTTGAACATGATTTTCACAATTACCATCAAATCGTATAAACATTTCTCCCGTTGAGCCTCGGTCATTTCATCGTTTGACACAGAAAGGATATTAGTGAACTCCTTGAGACTAATTTCCATGTCGTTGAATGCAGAGTTCAAATGGTGAACCAAATTTTGGTTTGAACCCCCAATGGCTGTTCGTTGTCTCATGAGTTCTTGTAGTTGCTCACCAATTACCACAGCTGGCTTTGGTGCGTAGTTGGGAGTGTCACTGCAAATAAACCAGATAGATACTAAACACTGAAAAACAACTTACAAAGGGAATCTGCTCGAAGTATCATTAATCCACTCCTTTTGACGCTTTGATTCTTCTTCTGCTTGCTTTCTTATGCGATCTTCCAACCGTCTCTTGGCTATTTCGTGACGGCGAATTTGTTCAATTGCTTTGCGGTTTTCTTCGAAAGTTCTTTGAGATTGGTTATTTTGTGGATTCGTTCTGAAATATTGTCTTTGAAATTTTTGTGTATCAGGTGATTCAATAAGCTGCATGAAGTAATACAGAATACTCCTTTCTGATTGAAGTATTACATTTTTTAAGCAATGAAAACTTACATGGATTGCATTCCAGGTTGATTGATGATCCCTTTCGTGATGGGGCGAGATGAAGTACATGGAATAATCAATGAGTCCGATGGATTGCCCGGCTTGAGTTTTTTCTCCTGGTCCTCATTATCCTTTGTTTTCTTGTCAGCAAGGAATTTCAAAAAATCCCGTAACGACGGCTCTGGCTGATTATTAATCTTGGCGTCCTCAATAATTTGTTGTTTCAAGACATTCGGTTTCGCTTCGGTGCTTTGCAAGTATTTTTGTGGTATCGAACATGGTACTGGCGAGTGGAGTGGAGAAGGTTTGGGAGGGACGAGTGGAGTGGATAATACGTGTCGTCCTTTCTGTCTGATTTTCTGCTCACGGACAAAATTTCGCATCGATGGTGGAATATAAGGAACTGGTTGAACGATTCTTTTGATTTTCAGTTGAGGGTTAACAGTAACTCTGATTCTTGCCAAAGCCTCTTTTTGCGCTTTTTCATAATCGAATTGTTCTGATTTGATAACCTCTGGAAAGAGGAGAGGTGGTCCATCGTCGTCCGGATCCGGTTTGACTTCTTGTCTTGGGACTACTGGAACTAATGTTTTCTTGACCACATTTGAACCATCATTTATTGTTGTTCTAGTTTTGACAATGAATCTGCGTGGTGGAGCTGTTGACTGCACACATGGTTTCGGAAGTGAAACTGCTGGTGCCTTTGAAATCATCACTTTGGGAACTTCATCGGATGGCTCTTGTTTGACTTCTTGTTCGGAAAACTGAAATCCGATATCAGTCGGTTTGACTTCCTCTTTGGGTACGACTAATGAACTACCAACTGGTCTCGGTGGACAAATTCTAGAAACTGTTGGCTTAGTCGAACTCAAGTTGTTGGTAACTCTTCCCAAAGTGTCCAGAGGTTTTGATTCTTCGGGTATTGACAACAAATCAGTTGGTTTTGTCTCCGTCTCCGGCATTACCACGGAAGTGGATGCAGCGTTCACTAGCCTGATTGGTTTGAACACTTTGACTGTTTGATTTTGTATCACAGGGTTCCGTTTCAAAACCGGAATAACCACTCTAGGGAGAGCATTTGGCTGGAATCTTGGAGATGATTGGTAGAGAGTTTTGACCACGTTCTGCTGATTCATCGACTGTTTAGGCAACTCCATATTTGCGGCAAACATTTGAGCGGGTTTCTGAATGGGTCGTTGCAGTTTTGGCTTTGCTGTCAGAAATGAAGATCTGGGTGGGCTGAATTCTCTCAGAGGTGCGTCTGGATCAGGAATGTCATTGGCATCACCATCTGGGAAGAAGAATTTATAGTCAATTTCTGGCTCTTGTTTTGCAACTGGTTCGGGCTCTATTGGTGGAAGCACACGTGGGGTTGTCGAAGTTCTGAAAAGCGTGATTAGTATAAATTAGTTCAGTAATAAAACTCACTTTTGCTTTTTTGCTGTAGTTGCTGCTTTCATAAGTTGTTTCCTTTTAGACGCCATTTTACGAGGACGAACGGGTTTTGGTCTGAAATAGAAATAGTAACATCTTTGATAAGACTTCAGATTTTAATTGACTCACAGATATGGATACTTCTCACAATTGCTCAATTTGTCAAAGTCCCGCTTGAATGTCACCCTCTTTTCCTCCTCTTCTATTGCAATTTGCTCCATAAAATTCAGAATATTCTGAGTGTTGAGTTCCGGTCTTTGAGCATACTCTTCAGCATCATTATTCACTCCAGTATCGTTTAATTCACAATCCTTTCGACCAATCAAAAAGTCGTCTCCAGCTGCAAATCGAATGATACCTCCTTTGTTGAGAATCACTCCGGCAATTGTTTCAAACTCGGCAAGTGTATCATCTTCAACCGGTCTAGAAATGGCAAAATAGAGCTCCATTTTAGTCTTCAAATCGAAATTCAGGTCCATGATGCTTTCTCGGAGATCTTCCATGAAACTGAAAAATATTATTTTAAATCCTATTGCTCAATCACAAAACTCACTGCTCGCTCAAGCTTTGCCAAGTTCTTTTTATCTTACAGTCATCAATAAACTGCTTCCAGAACACCCAACCGCTCATTTTCTCCCGGATTCGCTGAACCCTTCCGTTGCATCGACTTCTCCACAAAATGTATTGCCAAATCAATTTGTCTTCCTCTGGAGTATAAGGTAAAGTGTCAGCCCATGTTGAAGGATGTTTGAGTGTTGACAGTCTGTTGGTAGAGCTAATTCCAATTATTGATTTGTATTCACGGGATTGAAGAACAAGGTGTGTGGGGCAGTTCGGATATTCCACTAAAAATCCTTCCTCATCTAATTTCACACCGGTTTCTTCCACGAGCCTGCAAGAAATCAATACTCGTGATTAAGAAATAAAGTTGCTGTGACTAACGTGTGTCTGAATTCTATTGGAACGACACAGTTGAGTCTGTAGTATAACGCAGCCTTGGTTTCAATGTCGAAAGGCATTCGCCAGAGATTTGGAAGCAAAATTCTGTTGTATCTGCAAAGAAATTTGATTCTTCTGTTAGTATCAATAATATCTCACCTTCCACGATAGGTTTCAGCTGCTCGGCAGATTTTCGAATATCCCAAATGTTTCTCCTTAAAATCGTCCCACGCAATTCTTGTATACACTTCTCGGTATTTGCCGCTATTAATCTCGTCGACAATGAATTGCCACATGAGCCCATCATCGTATTCAGTGAATTTAACCCAACCGGGAGTCCAACCGACAACTTCTTCGTCGTCAGGCTCACTATCCGGATGAATTAAATCCCAGTGATGGAGAAGTAAGCTTCCAGTAATCACTCCCATTTGATTGAATTCCACTTCGTATTGCTGTATCAGCTTTTGTCTCATTGACTTGTCAACACGAATATCGAGTGCATAGTATAAATCTGCTTTGTCCAGTAAGCTCAGTCCCGAATGTTCGTGAAGCTTTCGAGCGTAATGAGTGAAGCTGAAAAATAGTTTTTTTTTAAATTGTTCGCAACTTTCGGGCCTAAATATTGGTCTGGTCACTTTCAAGCAAATTGTTGCCGCTTCTTTGAGATATATCAGATCTGTAGCAAGCTCAGCCGTGCTCAACACAAGTATCAGAGCTCACAATACTTCGGAGTGGCATTGACCCAAGTTCCGAGCTAGTATTCAACCAATTCTGAGCAACAATAGGCGCTCCACAAACTCAGATCAACGTTTTGGCTTCTGTGAAGCAAAACGTACTTTTCTTCCTTCATTTTAGACGACAACTAACCGACTTTTCCCAAAAACAGTCAACAACAGCCAAGTTTTAACTTTTTTAATATCTCATCCGCTTTCATAGAACACTCACTGAGTTTTGTATGCAATCGGTTCGCGATCTCCACCAACAACTCGTTTGCATCGCTCCCAAAACTCCATTGTGCTCAATTCCACACGACGTTTAGCCACCCGACCAAGTCTATCTGGATGTTGACTTCGAATTCGGCTGAGAATATACTCGAAAATTGCTTCGCTTTCCTCTTGTGAGAAATACTGTGCAGGTTTTGATTTTTTCTTGGTCTTCGTTACGGGGGTTCTCTCTGATTGGTAGCGTCTCGGTCGACCGACTCGACGAGGAGCTGGAGTCGCATACACCTCTTCTTTTTCATTGGATGATGTTTCTGCAAAGAAGAATAGTTTTTTTCGATCACAATACCCTCTTTCAGTATTTAAAACAGATGGCGAGACTCACCCTGCTCGTCATCTTCGAATTCTGAATCAGTCTTGAGTTCCACATAATCATCACGTTTCACTGGTTTGCTCCTTCGTTCCGAAGTCCGAATCATATTTGAAAACTGAAAACATAAATGTAAAAATAATCGATTGGTAGACTGGCTGCCTGTTGCGGCATCCCCCACAATACAGAACAAGAGAAGATGGTAATTCAATGAAGGGAAAATAGAGAGGTCACATTGATTTGTCATCATTTCCAGAAATTTTCAATTTAAAAAAGGTAAACAACAGATTTCCAGAAAAATTCCACTATTAAAATTCATCTCAATAGCAACCACTAAGTTTAAAAACGAAAAAATTTAGGAGAAACGCGGGAATCGATGTGAGTGTGAGGGCGAAAGAGAAAATGAGTGGCCGAGGACGAATACGGCCCCGTCTTTTTCTCTCTTCCTCTTTCTCTCACCCTGTCCTGAAAAAGACTGTAGGAGAAATGAGAGCCGAGAGAAAAAGACGCTCACACACACACTACTGCCATTGTGCGTTGACTGAAGAGAAAAGGAAAAGAGTAGGAGAGGAAGAGAAAAACAGTCTGTCAGGGTATTAATAGGACCAAAAGGACTGTTCATGGCATATTGCACACAGAAATCTCCTCTGAGAATTACTTGTAAATGACTAGGAAGTTTATAAGGAAGAAAAATTCGGAATAAATATATTTCTAATCGTATCAAGCTTTTCATTCGCTCGTCAACTCGGAGAAATGTTTTCTGACACGTGTTTAATGAAAAAAACACGATTTAAATTTTGAAAAAATCCTTTAATGGATCTGTGCTCTTGCATTTATGTGTCAGAATATTCTTCAAAAATAAAATAATTCAATAAGAACAATTTGATAAACTTTTCATTAGAAATAATAAAATTAATAAAGTTGATGAGAGAGAAAAAACAGAATAAGTACATGAAAAATGATTCTGTTGCATAAAATGATAGAAATCAGAAATTTAAAAAAAATTAGAAATCATTCGGTCATAAGTAAAAAGTCTAATCTATAAAAAGTTCAAAAAATGTATCAACAAATAAACTTTTCTCGTAGTGAGAGGCAAAAGTACAATCAAGTGGTAAGTGGCATGAAAAAATTTAACAAAATTAAAAGTAGAAAATGAAACCCGGAGTAATGGAAAGGGATACTGTGACAGTCTGAGGAAGCAAGAGAAGCGTAGTACTTTTCTATGACTTCCGTCTTACATTCTACAGTATCCGAATATTATCGTTAGAATGTTCTGACTTAGAAATATGATCTATACTGAAAAGAGATGAAAAACAAGAATATTTTACAAAGAAGTTAGTGCTGAATGAGGCAACGACCCGAATGAGCAACTGGATTCACTGGCCGCCTTGGACTCTCAAGAGTTGGAGGAACACAAACTGGTTGAGCAGCCGGCGTTGGTGGTTCTGGAGCTCCGCCATTCATTTTGTTTGGTACTCTGAAAATATTCATACTTCATAGAAACATGGCTCTTTTTTTGCTTCAGAAAATTGAGAATTAAAAATACTCACCTTAGTTCAGCAGGCAACCTGTTGAAATAACGATGAGCCAAGGTCTCAGAAAGCTTCATTCGTCCAATCGGCTCGTAGTTCAGCATATGCTCAATAATTTCAAACAACTCGACGTGTTCTGGATCGGAACTTGTCATGGCACGCTGAATAACAATATTGCTTTTTGTAAACTATTTTTTAATTTACTCTCAACGGCTTGCAGTTGTCTCGAACATAGGCGGCGTCGGCTGATGTTGTCGCCCAGTCCAACCGACCGTCAATGAAGTTCTTCGTCCTGAAAGCTCTTGAAAAATTTATATAACGAGTTGTTCACAGCAATTCGTATTAGGAACGCATCAATTTGTTAGTTCAAACGGTCACTATCAACTTACTTCGTCTTTTTGGCCATCCGTTGTGGAATATCACCAAGAACACGCTCCATCATTGCCAGATGCTCTCGATTCTCATGGGTTTGGAAAAGGGTGACACCTGTGTAAAGCTCGTAGAGGATACAACCAATCGACCAGACATCACAAGGTTGGGACCAGCCAAGTTCTGAAGTGCACACATTTTCAAGAATGAACTTTAGCAATCCTCTTACCTAGAATGACTTCTGGAGCTCTGTAATGGCGTGTGGAGACAATTGTCGAATGATGTTCATGATCGAAAGTGGCCGAACCAAAATCAATCAAACGGACATGTGTGAAGTTCAGAACTCGAATAGGCTTCTTGTCAATCACTTTTGTGGTATACTCGCTGTTCACAAACAGAATGTTCTCTGGCTTCAAATCTGTGTGGGTCAACTTGTTGTCGTGAAGAAACTTGACTGCATTGCAAAGTTGCCAAGATATGTGCAGTGTTTGGTCCATTGGATACGGTTTGTAGTGATTGGCCTTCTGAAAAACCTTCTTTCAGTCTTGTTCGTGAAATTTAAACCAACCAGAAAATCGAATATACTAGGGCCCATCAAATCGAACAACAGACAAATGTGGCCATGGTAGTCGAAATACGAGGACATGTGGATAACCCAGCTGAAATGAATGAATTAAGAACAGCCAAGGTATATACTTAAAGTATTGATTTTCTCTTTTTTGATGAGCTTTTGTTCACGCTCTCTTTCTCTCGGAAGAGAGAATCATAATTCATCTTTTCTCTATCTCTCATCTTTTCCTAGACTGCAGGGGACGCCCAAGAGTTTCCAGGAATTCACCTTTAAACTTCTTAATGCACTACACTTCAAATCATGTTGTTTCGTATGAACAGTTGTCTTTTAGCAAAAGTCAGTGGTAGTGGCAAGGAAACCGCAGTAAGCAGAAAGGAGAAGATTGGTTAGAGAAAAAAAAATTAAAAGAGAGATTTTTTGTTGGAACAGGTAGTATTCCTTAGTAAGGAGCTTGGCAAGGGTTATCGTCTGTTTTCAAGTTTTTCGAATGACCCGAACCTCTAAAACCTGATTAGCGTTAACAAAATTTCAAGTCGTTTCTCATAACATTTGAATTTTATCAAAAAAATTGTTTTTCAGGGTATTCCCTAGTCTGAATATCTGAATCTACTAATGAACATCTCCTTATTTCTTCAAAAATTAAAGATTCGAATTCATTTCAAGTGCTTATTTTTCAATAATGTCAACTTTTACTCACTGCTTGTTTTGCGGGTCCCTATCAGCCAATCGTTGTAACACTTTGACTTCTAATTTGGCCGCCTCCCGATACTTGCTGACATTCTTGATAATCTTCAACGCTTTCATGGTGTCCGTCGATTTATCATTGACTTTCACCACTTTGCCGAATGTTCCCTCACCAAGAGTTTCATAGATGGTAACTGAAATTAATTTTATGAACTGGGAGAAAAACTGATAAAAACTAACATCGATTCAAAATGAAATCTCCCTTTGCGTAGATCAAATGACCATCTTTGTCATCCTGAACTGCGGGCGTCAGATTCAGTTCGGCGGCCTTAGCACGAGGTGGCTGTGCTGCCTGTAATAATTTTGATTGAGTATTTTATAAGGAATTATTTTCAGTGTTAGAAAGTGAGTGTTTTATTTTTGAATTTTCACCTGTAAACCAGCTCTGGACGGTTTTCGCGCTTTATCCCCACTGGCAATTATTCTATCAACTTTTGCTGATACAGAAGCAGGCAGCTGGAGTTGTGACAATAAGTTTTTAACAGCTGCAGATTGCACTTTCGGAGCCTCCTTAGACGTCGTGGGAGGTTCTTCCGCCACTTGTGCAGTGTTGGATCCTGCTTGCGTTGAGAAAGCAGCAGCAACAGCGTTCACGGTTTTCTTTGCTTGTTGCTCATCAGTCTGCTCCTTATTATTGTTATTGTTGTTCGCACTCAGCCCGATTTCCACACCAGACTTTGATCCAGTTAGCATTGAACTTCCTGGTGGAACACCTTCGCCAGCTAGTTTCTTCTTTCGAAGTGATAACTTTTTCTCAATTAGCCGTTTATCATCATCTTGTGGATGTGCTTGACTAGTTGACGGAATGCTGGGACTACCGATCGCACATATCGTAGTACCAGATTTAGAGCCATATGCTCTTCTAAGAGCTTTTGGACCTCCTGAAGACGTCGTGGGAATCTGATTATCATCAGAATCTTTTGGAAGAAACTCGATTCCGTCGATTTTATGCACAGCTTCATTAGGCAATTGCTTCGGCGGCGCCCCAACAGATCTTTTAGGCTCCGGTGGTTTTGGAAATGAGTTCTGCTTAGTCGCCGGTGGTGGCCTAATAGGATTGGAACTTGTGGGAGGAGGACCACCTTCTCTTAAAGGAGCAATAGCTGGGGCAAAAGGTGAAGGCTTCGAGGGAGGCGTATCCGATGCAGCAGTCGCCGTTTTCACTCGTGCTGACACTGCAGACGGAATTCTGAGGACAGTTTTTTCAGTTTGAGGGCCGTTTTTGCTTTTCAACTCGGTTAACTTCCCGGAAACTTGCTTGGTAATTGGAGACGGGGTCGGAGCACTGGAGTTTTGAACTTCTGGTTCCGCAAGTGGAGCCAATGGAGCCTTAACAGGCGATGCAGCCTTGGGGGCAGCTGGAGACAACTTGGGAAGTGGGGTGACAGGTTTCAACGATGGAGTACTTTTCTCATGTTTATCGACTTTTTCTGGCTTTTCGGAAACTGCATGTGGCGCTGGTAACTTGACTGGATTTTGAGTTGGCATTGGATTCGGAGTCAACTTTTGATGTGCTGACATATCAGGGGTAACTGGAAGTGGAGTCACCGTTTTGGGAGTGGGTGCACCGGATTTTTGTGGAGTCATCGGGCTGGAGAGTCCTTTCCAGTGATTGAAACTTTTGTAGACGTTCGGATCAGAGACACATCTTCTCAGACTGGCAAGAAGTTGAGTATTTCGACGACGTGACACATAATTCTTATACTTTCGCTTCCGAGGTATGACAACGAGTGGCAGTCGACGGAGTGCTAGAGAGTTCGTGTTAGTGGCCGGCGCGGCGCCAGTCGACTTTTGATGATGAACTGGCATTACTTGAGGTGGTACCAATGATGATAATAGAGGTTGAGCTCTAGTCTTGTCTTCTCCGCTCGTCTTGAAAACGATAGCAGCTGACTGGATTGGCGGTGCGTTCGAAAGTACAGCTCGCTGAGGTAACCGATGCGAGATATAGTGACGACGTGAGGCGAGTGGTGATAGAAGCAAATGATACGCCGAGCTGTCTGATGATTCAGATGGCGGGTTGGGTGACGAGCACGCTGTCAGACAGTACGGTGAAGCGGTTGGAGACGTTAAATATGACGTGGATGGGTCCACCGTCGTTGTTGGCACAGCCACTTTGGAGGTGGCTCTAGAGGAACAGGAAAGTCAACGCACTGGAAAAATTCAACGATTGAAGGGTAGAAGAACAGCGAGGACTTGAGAGGAACCTGATGTTTGGAAAGGATACTTAGGGTTAACAGCTGACATCTAAGAAAAAGATCTAGAAATCGATCACGTCACCTAATGACTCATGTTATCGAAACAATTTCATAATTGCATCGAAAATGGTTTTGACTAAAAGCTATTCAGTTGGGAAAAAGATATTTTAGAAACCTTTTTGCGTAAACTATAGAATTTGGACTGTTTGAACAAATGTTTTAGAGTACTACTAACATCTGTTGAATGAATGGTTGAATGACGTGGCTTCCTACAAAAAGGCGTTCAAAAGAAGGAAAGTATCGAAAAGTGAGATTTTGAGCATATCATGAGGGTTCCTAGGAAATCAATGACGCCTTGTGACTTTACATTCATCATGGACTAGACACCTGACATCGGGGGAAAAGGACCATTCTAGAAGTGTGGAACAAGAACCGAAACAAAAAATTGTAAAATAAAAGATTGATGTTCTAGTTCGTTGTTCTTCTCTATAAGCAAGAATCAAAAAGAAAGGGAAGAGAGGGGAGGGGGTCGTAAAAAGAGATAGATACACGCACATACAATATAAGAGGTATCCTTGGCTTCTTTTTGCTTCTTCTTCTTCTTCAAGTCCCCCCCGGAAAACGGGAAAGAACTCCACCAGAATATGAGCAATCAGAAGAGACACAGAGCCGCCCACCACCACCGAGGGGAGGGAGATATGCTCCCGCGTCGTCGTCGTCGTCTCCCGCTTTATTTCACTTTACAACACCGTTTCTTCTCCACTTTCGCTTCTTCTTCTTCTTCTTCTACCCGCGGGAGAGAAAGCTCTTCAAAGCAGCAGTTTTAAACTATCTTCCCGGAGTCTTCATCTCTTCTCTCAGTGTCCGATGTCTCTCTCTCATGGTCCTTTCGTTGAAGGCTCATCCCGGCAAAGATTGCTTGCTTCAAAATCCAAAGTCACGTCACTACGCGTGCCCGTAGTGTCTTTTTCCGTCCAAAATCAAGAGAAGCAGAGAGCAAAACAAGAACAGAAATCTCCAATCAAAAGAGGCGCTAGAGAGGACGAGAACCCTTCGGAAAATGAAGATAATGAAGAAAGAAATCAGTCAATAGATAGAGTTCCAAAATCGATATGAATGTGTACGAAGGCTCGAGGGTTGCACAGGGGTTAGCATCTCACACACACACACATTTTTTGCGCTGGTTTTAGATAAATTGCAAGTGATCTGAAATAAAACGTACCGGTATTGGTGTCCTTTCGTGAGGTTTGGGAGGCTCTTCCGGTTTCGGCTTCCTGACAACTCGCAGATTGTATCTGAAACACAAGTTGGCTGACAACACTGATTTGTTTTCCCAGGCTCCTCTGAGTCATTCTTTTTTCTAATTTTAGGTGGGGGTGTGTCAAGCAAAATTAATGTTTGCTATACACTTTTTTCTCTCCCATTTTTCAATTTTTTCAATTATAAATGTCATAGTTAAATAGAGTTCAGTAGCATCTACGTTCAAAAAACTCTGAACACTGAGACCATTGCGGGAGCTCGTTATAACTGTCGAATGTCATATTCTGATTGATGAAACAAATAACGACAATCTTACCTCAACAACTCTTTGTCCCGCTCTTCAGACGTCAATGGTTTCCATGGTGAGTACCTCTTTTTGGAGGGAGGTTCTTCCTCGTTCATAGTGACAACTTCATTAGGACCATTCCTCAAATCGAGCCGTCTGGTTATATTAGTTATGGCGCTCCTCCCTGTCATTGGATTGATACTAGTCCTTTTCTCATGTGTTATTTTGACGCCATCTTCTACTTTCACTGTTATTATTGGTTTTGGTTGTTCAATTCGTTTTAGTTTCGACGGTGGAGCTGGTGAATTTGTTTCTGGTTGCACTGGTGTAGCATCGTTTTTCGCAGTTGCAGCCGTACCATTTCCTATTTGAGAGCCATTTCGGGATGCTGACTGTGACTGTGATGAGCTATTCTTTCCGTTCTTGCGTGCTCCATTACTCTGAGAGTTTGTGCGTCGACTAGGTCTAGTATTACCCTTCGGCGGGCTTGGGGATAGTGGTACCACTCCTCGACTTCTGAAATAGTGAAAAATCATGAAAAGGAATATGCAAAAAATTGTTGTTGACTAAAACGACTGTTTTGTAGAGGTGTTTGTTGATGTCAATATGATAACATTTAGTTTTGTTTTTTTTTTAATACAAGACTACAACATGATATCCGTTGCTACAGTTACCGAAAATGCTGAAACAGTTAATAAAGCAGTTTTCAATGGGAAACACTTTTTGAACCTGTTCAGAAAAAAAGTAAATGATTACATTCGAAACAGTAATATAAAAAAGGAGAAGCATCTTTAGGTTATACTCTAGGCACTAAACAAACATTCGCGGCAAGCCCGGTTGACCCAACGAAAAAATGAACACTGTCAAAATGCGTTCTAGTGAGAATCAAAAAGTTCACGTTAATTTTTTTTAAAAGTTGCCTTTCAATACCACTTAGTGGAATTTTCCGGACAAAATGAAAACGAGGCGTTTTTGGCCAGTTCGTACAGAAAATAATCCTTATTCGTGAAAAATACGGCTTGACAGGTTTAAAAAACTTAGCTAAATTGTTATTCACATTTTTTGTTTCGTTTGAGGAACGAATTAATTCGAATAATGTTACACTTATTAGCAACTTCTTATAGTTATTCAAAAAAATAGAGTTCTGTCTGGCGTTTCAAAAAAAAATACATGTTCGTCAATTAGGCTAGATACGGTATCAATTCACAATAACGACAAAAATGAATAATAAAAGTGTCGTGAATGTGTGGTCAACCTGCTTTGAAATGAACAATCGATGCATTTACTACAGAAACTTTCTTGGCCTCAAGAGACAAAGAAACATTACAAAAGTTTGAAAAGGTGACTCACTTTCGGCGAGATCTTTTTGGTAGTGAATTCTGTGCGGACTCCCTGGATGTTGTCGACGAATTAGTGTTGGTTCTTTTCCGTGTCTTGCTCAAAACAGCATAGTCGACTTCCTTACCAACTCCAGTAGCCGAGCGCGTGCGTACCATACCTGAAAAATGCAATTAAAAAGTCGAAAAATCGCTTTGTTAGAAAGATTATGTAAATGAAGTTGGAAACAGGTAGGTCTGTCATTGATCGGTGAAAGAGGTAAGTTTTGAAAAAAGAAAAGGATAGTTTCGGCAAAGAGAAAGGTTGACGGAGGAACGAAGAAAAAGTGGAGTGAGACCAGGCAATAAAACACCTGGCGCACGTAAAAAAGGAGGAGATATAGAGTGTGAGTTGGATGTAGAGAGAAATCAAAACATTATTTAATTATTTTTCTCTACTTGAAACAAAAAATCTAATTTTTAAAAAATTAAAAAAAAATTTCTGTTGGTTTTAAGCTTTTGTGGGGATTCGTTAATTTTGAAGAGAAGTCGAGAAATTTAACCTTGACCATTTTAGGTGGTAGCAGGTCTATAAAAAATGCAAATTTTCGTTCGATTTTACTTGGATCAACAGTATGAACTTGGCTATAACTTTTGTTTTGATATCAAAAATACAATTGGTTGAAAAGAAACTGCCATAATTAATATCAACTCAAGAAATTTAAATTAGAAGAGAAAAACGACTTGAATCCTAACTCCTCACATCTGTTCAATGTGACTGTACTCACAGGAATATAATATTTTGAGAAGAAAAAGAAAAGAAGGGAACATGAGTACTTAAACATGTGAAACCAGTTCAAAGAACAAACTGACCACCTTACTAGAAACAGAACGGTTAGAAACAAAGCGTGGGAAATAAGTCTATAGAAAGAAAACCCCTCAACGGTGACGTTGTGTTGTCTCTCTCTCTTCTTTTCCCCTCTCTCTCTCCCTCAGCACACAAAGAAGAGCGCAGGCCAGCGGATCAATAATTGGTCAGAGACAGCCAAAGATGCCCGACACACATAAAAAAAGGAAGCAGGGGAAAAGAGAGGAGGCCTGGGGGTCGGCTGTGTATTCAGGGGAGGCCCGCGATGCGACCTCGGTCTATGCACTGCGGTCGCTCTCGTCGTTGCCAACTGCTGTGTGGGAAAGGATTACTAGTACAACTCGGTTTTCTAACTCTTAAAATTAAACTTTGAATGTATGAAATTAAAAAAAAATCAAGTGTATACAAGAAATGCATTTCAGAGAAAACGGAATACAGTCAAAAATTGAATTATTAAAATAGTAAATATTTCAGAGTTTGAAACGTTTTAAAATAGCACAAAAACAGTTGTTTTTTGAATGAGGATAGTTTCTTTACTGTATAATTACAAATTTTTAAAAATTTTCTAGAAAAACGGGAAACGAAGGTAAAATGAATATTGCAAACTCTCATTTTACGTTCTGATAGACTACACCTACACACATTGTTCCGTTATCGTAAAATTGAAAGAGGGAAGAAATGCTATCATATTGAAAATGTTGCACTCGATTCAAGTTATAACGAACTAACTATTATGACAACTGAATTCATTCTATTATATGAATGTGCCCAAAAAGTCAACGGCAGGTAATGGTTCGCCGTTTTCTCGATAAGTATCTTAGACCTTTATGGGGTACTGTGGGAAAACAAGTGCGCAAGATTCACCAGATTACAAAGGACTATTTTGGTGAACAAAAAGATTCGGACACTTGAAAGTTGGCAGTTTATTAATTTTAAAAAATGTTTCTTATAGATTTTCTGAATAAACACTTAAAAAACTAAGAAAAAAATCCGGACGGGTGGGATTTGATTTTTTGAATAAAGTCCACATGGATCATTTTTAATGACCTCTACACAATTATCATAGTCGCTTTTAACAATGTCGCATGGAAGTCGAAGACATTTGGCTCTAATACAGTCAGATATCATACAATCTCTATCGCTCTATTCATTACCTTTCTCGCGATAAACAAATTGAGTGGCTGCTGTTGAGAGGTGAACAAGTGCAATTAGAGTTTAATACCAATGGTTCCAATGCAGTTTAGAATTATAATATTGTAATTTCCTCAAAAATTTCTATGAAATATACTTTGAAAAAGAGAAAAGTTTATTGAAATTGCACCGTAGAGTATTGCATGTTGTATCATTTACGTCATGTTTTAAACAGAAAATTTAAATTATTATAGAGAAAGGTCACCAAATTATTAGGCACGCATTTTTCAGACATCAAAGATGAAATCCCAATTATTCATCCTCTGACTCCAAAATGAACAGTGGCGCAATACGTTTTTCCGATTGTGAAAAACAAAGATCTTGGCAGTTTTGTTCGAATAAAATAGGTAATTCTTCCATCTCTTCCATTGAGGAACATCGGGGGTAATGATATGGAATGCAGACAGATGATCCTTTCTGCAATTATCAAAAACATTTTTTTAAAAATTGTTGAAAACTAACCGGACGGTACCATCTTTTCACAAATTTAGGGTCAATTCCATCTGAACACGTGTTTTTGATGATCTTACAACAACGTTTGTTGACCTCGCCTATAAGTTTTACTATTTCAAACTGAAATTTATGAAAAAACATACAATCTGGATTGATGTCTAATGGTAAAGGATCGTCCGCCAGTGTTTGTACAATCTCATTGGTCATATAAAGTTGAGCAGTTATTTCAGAAGCATGTTTCCGAGTGTTGGGAACGTAGCCGCCAGTTTTAGGCCAGTAAAGCATAGTTGTGGAGTCAATATAGTTTGGAGTTGTTGTTTCTTCAATAAATTCAGGTTCTGGGGTTTTTGATTCGACAGTTGTTGTTTCAGTGGTTGTGGTGGTTGGAGCAAGAGTTGAATTGACCTTTGCTGGATATTCATCGGCGTTGCTAGTCACTGCTGTGACAAATGCAGATGCTTCAGTACTACTGGGAGGGTATGGAGAAATTGGTAGAGAAGAACTAGAGTTTAATATTCCAGAATTCATTAAACTCTGTCTCTGTCTATAGGCATCTACTAGAATCTTGGAAAGTTTTCTGTTTCTTTTCATTGCAGACTTGATGTACTTCTCATCCAATGGTTGATTAGTATCCAGGGCTTGTTCAATTTTTCGGAGCAAGTTGCTCACAGAGTGATCCGAATTAGGCCTAGCTCTTCTGTTACTGATGGACTGAAAACGGTTTGGCATTCTCGTTGCGGTGGCAAAACCCCTAGCTTGATCGAAAGATTGAAGATGTTCGCGATAAGAAGGCATTGGGGTAGAAGAAGGAGAAGAAGTCCATTTGGTGGTCACTGAAACACAACGTATGAAAAACGTGTTCATGCGTTTACATAATAGGCGACTGTTGAGTAATTAGGAGTACTTACAGTCGTTTCGCCATTGTCTGTTTGTCATTTGTTGTGTTGAAATATCGATAATCGGGTTATTGGTGTTGACAAGATTATCTGATGGTTGCGGTCCGTAGCGTCGATTAATCACTTCATCCAGCTTGAACAATTGTTCGGTTTCACTTATGAACTTTTGCTTAATAGCCGCTTTCTGGATTATCAAAAGTTTATGCCAAGAAATACTTGCCTACTCACTGTCTTATCATCTGCATCACTTCCAAATCCAATTTTCTCCATTTGTCTTTCCACCAGATTCCTAGCCGACTCAGTTGCATCTCCCCCTCTTCCTTTACGTCTTTCTACTTCGGTCTCGATGACAACTTGTGGAGACGGCGAAGAAAGTTGTTTGTAATTGACCTGCAGCCCAGACTACCTATTATCGCCTTTTGCTTTCTCCGTGAAGCATTTTTCAATTATACCCTTTAGTTTCTTTTTTTGGTAGCTAAAACTGACATGTCCTTCTCAAATTTGTCCTACATCAGAAGAAACGGAAAAATGACCTAAAACGAACAGAAGAGTATTGTGTAAAACGCTTGCTAATAGAAAAATTGGAATAAAAAACAGTGGAGGAATAGACAAGGAATTGTTAAGATTATTAATCAAAGCTTATAAAAATGTTGTATTTGTATCAGGCAGTGAAAATGAACATGTATTGTGTGAACTTCTGATAATCCTTAATTGTTCGAATTTTTGTGACTATTTCTTGACTACTGTACTCGGATAACTCCTCTAGCTTTATTACATCTCCCTGTACTAGCGGTCGCCGTGACTTTTTTCATGTTCTTAAAGAATGAGAGAAGAATGTGGAACGACAGGACAAAATGAGGAATTGAAAGATGAGCAGACGTAGATAAAAAGACACTAGGCGGCGAATGCACTTTAAAGAATCACAGATCGAATGGGTTGGATCAAAAAACTAAATTCACTCAATGCTTGTCAAATTCCGTTAAAAAAACTTGAACCTTACCATATTATCATTTTCACATTCAGCACGGTCGCAATATTTGGTTTCATAGAGATGAGGACACAACCGTTGCATCATTCTACCTTCTTCTGTTAGTTCTTGAAGTGGCGGCTGAAGAACATCGCGGTTTCTCACTATCAATCCTCTTTGACATCCTCCATGACATTTTGACCAGGTACCCCATTCAGATACAATGCATTCTGAAAATCATTTTTACTGAGATAGTAAAAAGACGGGAAGAAGCTAAGGACCATGAACATCAAAAAGTTTTACCTGATTGCAGAGAGCTCCTTATGAGCCAAATCGATACAAGCGTGAGCAATTTCATTATCAAGGTGCTGGCAGCCTATCCCTGCAGCTTGAAACTGAAAAAGAAGATATCTAGAAATCCGGATAAACTTGATGGATTATTCCCAAAAAGGGTGTGAAAAGGAATGTGAGTGGCGGAAAGATGGAAAATGAATAGTGCGAATAGCCCCGCCTCCTATCTATCTTTCGCATCTGCTTTTTGTGGTTACTGTAGAGGAGGACATCGCTCGTGTTCGCCCGTTCCTGATCCGGAAAAGCCACACCCCCTCCATTAAAGATTTCCGCTTTCGCACTTTTTCCTATCGCTTTGCCCAGTGGGTACTCTTGCCGGCACATATTTCAGAGATAACCATCTCAATTTCATTTCTAACGACTAAAAAAGGGGGCCCCGCGCACTTTCTTCCTACCTCTGTTCCAATGTTTGCATTCCAACGTCAAGTTTTTGTCATCCCTATTCAAACTTTATCTAGCGAGTTTCAGTTTTGTATGTGTCACAGCCATTTTTCTTTTGAGCGCGTCGACCTAAAAGATGGGCTTAGGCGTGATTTACGAACGTCAATCTTTTAATTCATTATGTTCGGCCGACTTTTGAACTTGAATTTTATTTTCTGAATGTTCAAATTTCTATTGCACATTTCAATAAAGACAAAATGAATAACAATCACAATTGTTCATTTCAACCAGTAATAAAATACCAAAAAGCAAGATAGCAAGTAAAATTACAAAGCAAGCAAAACTGATTATCTGAAACATGAGAATGTGTTTAACCTGATGTAATAAATTAACACCGAAAACTTTTCCAAAAGCAGATTCCAAATAAATTATACCCAAAATATGAAAATGCTAATGTCTGAACCGAGCATCACTTGATTTTCGGATGATACTAAAAACAACAATTGAGGTTACTGCAGAGATCAAAAATATGACATCAAACCAGCGATGATAAAAGTTGAACTGAAGTTTACCCAATACTTGTGTGAGAATGATTCGGTATTGTGGCGGGACGTTCATTCTCATGAGGAGAACGCTTGAAACGAAATACATTCCCATGATTTGAGCGAAGCCAAGGACAATGATGTTGGAAGAACGGATGTTGGAGATTGACACGAAGAATTTAGCCATGGTTATGAGAAGGCCTGGAAAAATAAAAATAAAATCATCCTTCAAGCTTATCAGCTTAAAATCAAAATTTATCTTTGTTACACAAAGATGTTATTATTTATTTTTTGACTCAACCGCTATTTTTCATGAACATGGTCATTTTTTGAGCTGGGAGCTGGGAATTTGTATTTAGAAAAATGAAAATTTGATATGTTGGCTTGAAAACAGGCACTCAGATCAAAAATCTGATTTCTTCCTCACCTCGAACGGAAGTGATTGCAATGACTCCAACCAGGAAAAACGAAATGTATTGAGACCAATATCTGACATCCATGTCTATGCCAACATAATTCACACTGATTTCAATCAGACGTGTGACTGGATCCACCTGTAACGAATTGTTTTCTAATGCCCAACGCGTATGTAAAAATACCTTTCCGACTCTATCAAAAATGATATTGATAAATGAAATGAAAATTTTCCAAATGCAGTACAGCGAGAAGAAATGACCGAGAACGTTGAAATACATCCCAAGGAAGGTTTTACTGAAGGAACCATCGATTAATATTGTTTCCTTTGAACGTTCAAGTAAAAATTACCTGAATTTGACTCTATCCAACATGTTTCTCAATTCCACCAACTCAAGAAACAAGTATTTACTCAAAGTCTCCAACGGCTTTATCTCACTTTCCATCCGGCTTATCTGAGATTCCAAATTTGTTTCACTGACACCTTCATTGAAGTTCGACCACAATCGTGACAAGAAGCTGGGTTCTTTCGATGCTGGAATGGGTACCAAGGTTACAGTTTTTTATCACTGGACTATTTTTACAGATAAACTTACATTTCTCGGCATTTAGTCTTTTCAACTCCAATTGATTCCTCGCCATTTTTCTTTTCTTGCTCACAATCATGTCCATTGCATGAATCAACCTTTTTTCCAATTGTTGTGCTTGAATTTCTTCTACCTAAATTATACATTTCCAAACAATAGAAACTTAAAGTCTGAGGCGTTTCTCCAAAAATCATTTTTGAGCCACTAACCGGTCTCATGAAAATAGTCATATACGTGTATGGTGCGTTAACAGCTCCAAATCCCGAGAGAACTGCCATTACCGTGACACCAATCACTCCAACTCGAGATATCACTTGTTCAATTGTAAATATACCTGTAATGATTCATTTGGGAGAAAAACAAATTTAAATGGAATTACCATGTTTAGAGCTTAAAATAGGGAAAGGATCTCCTATTTTCCAAAAGAAATACAGGAAAACAATCCAGAAAAGAAGCGTCAATGGTAAAGTGGCTTTTGGTTGGACTGGAAAATAGTGAGATGAAAATGATATTTATAATGAAACTCACTAAATTTCAAACTTTGAATCGATAAAAAAGCCATGTAGATTGGAATGACAACGACTAAAGTGAATAGAATTATTGACAAGCAATTGGTCCAATAGTTCTGTCGGGACCTGAATCGTCATTATTCCGAAGAATTAAGAATCAAAATGCGCTTACACTGGGTCGAGAACGTCTGCGATTTCGAAAATGATAAGTTCAAACAGAGAACATGACAGGGAGAATGTGAAAGAGAATATAAACTGTACAAATCTGAAAAAGTAACTGTTTTCTTATCTTATTATCGAACAAAACACTCACTTATTATGCACTTCATAATTTTTGAACAGTTGTTTTGTGTAAAATATCCAACCAGTAATAAAGAATAAAATCAGTGACGCTGTTACAACCCAAGTGTCATAGTTCCCTTCCATTATTTCAGCATTCTCGGCTTTTCAACACCTGAAAGTTACAAAACACCGTGGCTTTAATATTTCTTTCGTTAAAAAATATTGAACGATAGTAATTAAACAATATTTACATTTATGATAATTAAAAAGGGCAAGGAGCGAATACTTTATAACATACATGTATTCATATACATTGAAACCACAACCAAATTTCTTGAAAACCACATGAATTTACCAATAGTATGACAGGAAAAAAGAAAGAATTGGTATTGACAAGACCACAATTTGTGCACACGCGGAACATAAGAAATCACAATAATCTGATACAAAGTAGAAGAAGAAAAACTGTTTCGAAATGAATACTTGAAGCCAGAAGGCTGAAATTTTACAAATGCAAAAATGACTCGAAAACATAACCAGGGAAAGATTGAAAATGCCAATAAACGCGGGGTGAAATCTTGAAAAAAATTATACAAATTAGGCTTTGTGTTGCTCCAACAGTTGGCTTGATGAGTTTCGTGATCCCGATTGGAATGATCGCCGTTTCTCAAAATTTCTTCGGATTGCCTTTTCATCATCGTCTTCTGATGCATCTACTCCGTTTACTGTTTCAGTGTTGTCAGTGTCAGTATCATCAGGAAGGCTTCTTATGGACATCTGGGTCTCGTCTTCAGATAAAACAGAAAAATTGGAAGAAGAAGCAGAGGAATCACGGTGTTTCTGAAAATACAAAACGTCTGAGATTCTAGTTTTCGATTAATTAGTAAAACGATACGTTACGAATTTCTAAGCTATTATAATTGATTAACCCAGCGTTTCCTTGATACGGAGAGTTTTCGTGTAACAATTAGTAAAATTAACAGATAATCTAAACATGTTGTGCATAAAGACTGTTTATGCCAACATGCTCTAGTTTGGTTATGTTGAAACAAGATGCCAACTTTTTTGAACAAAAAAATATCTGCCAAAAGGCCTCTTGTGCAGTTCATTATTCTTTGGCAGTAATACCATCAAGAGGTTCAATCCTTCATCTAATTCTCACCTTGAATGGTTGTGAACTAGAACCACCAAAGCTTTCTTCGCTTCTCAGCTGAACGACTGGTTTTTCGTTGTCTGAGGGTCCTATAGTCTCTCCGTCTTCGTCGTCGTTAGCAATATACGTCATCTCTATACATTCGGGAGTGTTGTCTCCGAGCTGTTCCATTGTCAACACTTGGTGCATTTCCTTGCCACTCCTACTGCTTGAATGCCGTTTTCTTCTGGTTGACGAGTTAATTGTCGAAACTGGGTCGATGATAGTGGGTAATTGGGTGAAAGAGCCATTCAAGCCTTCTACTAGACTAATCGTTTCGTAACTGAAAGATGACATTATTCAAATGATTTGTTACTTATTGGTACTCACATTTGATTTCGAGTTTGTCGATGAGCTCGTAACCGGATCAATGCTCGGAATGGAGAACGACAAATCGGACAATTGTTGTGCTGAAAAAACAAAAAATGATGATTAGGTACAAACAATGCATTTATTACCTTATATCTCAAGGCGTCAGCACAAACACTGCATACACATAAATGACGGCAAGGTAGAATTACAGTATCTCGGATATCCGATAAGCAAATGATGCATTCTAGGCCACTGTCTTCGTCCATATTTTCGTTTCCTTTGTTTTCAATGCCGAAAATTTCCTGAAAATGTTCTTCTTTTTCATTGAATTCTAAACTTCATAATAAACTCTGATCTTTTACACGTATCAGAAATTGATTCGAATGAACCTCTTGACATTAGAAACGAATGTCTTATCATGTTGTTTGTCGAGAAAACTAACCTGTAGAAGATAATTGACCCCATCACAAGCGATCTTCTGTCGCAGTGGCTTCAATACCAATGCTTTACTGCTGTCGTTCCCTGTCTGAAAAAATACAATTTTGATCATGTCTGAATAACATTTCGAACCTCTATAGTGCACATCGTCGTCTGCATTTGAGTACTTTCCACGCCTGACGTTTGGATAGAAATGACAAACGGATAGTAGAATCCCGCGGTGTAAGATAACTGAAAATGAACATTTCATATTTATTTGATTATTTTCCCTTCATGGCTGTTCTCTAAAACAAATTAGACTTTGTAAATTTCTCGAATCACACATGACTGCCCATAAATAACGAACACTCACTTCAGCGGGGTCATATCTGGATGCATCAAATACGTATCCTCCAAAACACTGATCTGCCCCCATTTCAAAATGGAATGTTTCCGAGCTTTGAACCCGACGGTTTCGATACGTGAATCTGAAATAATGCAATGTCATCATGTTTTTTCTGTTGTTCCAAAGCGAAATTATTATGTTTTTCATGAGATTCTACTCACTGTATCTCTCCATCTTGATAATGTTCCTTTGCATGAAAATGCATTTGTATCACACATGCAACATCACAATCGAATACAAATGTGAGTTGATATAGATTGGGATCATATTCACCGTTATCCTTCTTCACCCGTTGGAATTTTACAGATTCTTTTCGAATATTCACAAGCAAGTTGAGCGGTCGGATTTCATCATTTCCCATTGGTCCAGGTGGGTAAGGGAACTGAAATATCATTTCATTACACGTGGTTGAAATTAATTGGTTAATTTGACCACTTCGTATTTCTATCAGTTTTATCCATTCATCATGGGTTAATTTGTTTAATAACTTATCGTAGAACAAACGGATATTTTTTTCTGTAACCGGACACTTTGAACCAAATACTTACACTGAGTGCCCTCGATCCTAACTGATCCAGGTCGCTATTTTCTCCGAATAAGTAGGCTTCGGGTCGAGCCATTTCAAATTTGCAGCCGCACATGAGAAAATGAGAACCGAAGTAGGAACCTGAAAAAAGCAGAAGTTCATTTCCAACATTTAGGTGCAAGACACTTTGACATGAACTAGATTTTTCAAAATCCCCAACGAATCACTCACCCGCTGCATTTGAGAAGGTTATCTGCGTTTCGGGGTCCTCTTCATCATGTGAGCTGCTTCGAACATGTGTGTTCCGCCCTCGGAACACACTGGCTATTTGACCCATAGTGTTAGGTCAACACCTGCAAATGAATATCGATATTCAGAAATATGTGTAATCAAGTGAAACAAAATGGAAGAGGAATAACGAATGTGAGTCGATAGAGGAAAATAAGAGTTAGATGAAGTGAAGACTAGAAAAGCATTCGAAAATTATTTTCTTAAAACTTTGAATAATTTTAAATCAAAATATAGTAATGCTTTCTAACAACGAAAATTTGTAAATTCTATGATTTTTGATTTTCAAAGTAATAAAGTTTGTCGAAAATTTAAGGAAAGACAATATCAAAACTGGCTTAAACACTATTCTACCAAACTATTGATTGATGCTTCTATTTTATACTATACGTCTTTTCGTTTTCTTACCCTCTCTGGACCAACCTAATTATATCCGAGACGAAAGCACGTCCCCAACCCGGTACAGAAAAATCAATTGAGAGGATTAGTGTGTGTGAGGAGACCAACCAGCCCCGTCGAAGAGGAAGAGAGGCAGAAAAGGAAGCAATTTACAGGCAAAACGACATTATTGTGTAAATGGTATGTACGGGAGAGAAAAGAAGACGCACTGAGAGGTTGGATAGGAGGTCGTGTGTAGATGCTGCTTCAATGAGAGACGAAGAACCGATTGAATAGCGTTGATGAGGAAGAAGCGCAGAGACCACACCGCGACTACTGCAGCTATCTCTTCTTCTTTCTTTGCATCGCACGGGCCGGTTGCACTAGACAGAAAAGTCTGTGAACACTATCACGTAAAATTGCAGAAAATAGGCTTGGCCTCTTTTTGTCGCTTTTGATACGATTTTACAATGTGAAGCATGAAAAAGAAGAATGCTTTTTAACAAAAAGGAAACATTTGGACATGGCTTTAAAGAGTTGAAATGTTAAGATGAAAATTATAAAACGAAAAACGATAATTTTATTCTCAAAAATTAAAATCGATTATTCGAAAAACAAAAAAATCTTTTTTTTGAGGAACAAATTGTTTGTTTTTCGTTTGTTTTTTCTTTACAGAAAAAATACGAATTTTATATACAGTTTCATTCATATACAGTTCTCATTTGTATGGAAACTCGCTCAAAAATGCGAATTCAAAATAATATACAAACAACTTCACCCTATTTTGGGCAAAAATTGGATATGATTTGAACTACAATCCAAAAATCAAAATAAGAAAGGTCACAGTGAGTCTAACTACGCAACTACAATGTAGCATCAAAATACAAGGCCCTACTGATAAGACAACGTGTCCGCACTGGTATACTCACGGGAGACACACAGAACACTTCTTGCGTTCCACTGTTTTTTTGTTGTTTTACTCAATATTTCAATTAGGATTCACAAACTTTTTGATTTTTACAGATTTGATTGAATTCTAATCTCTTAAACACTGTTTTTTGAATTACTTCCCACTAAATATATAGATTAGCACGTTTTCACCTGAAAACTATCTAAAAATAACATTTGCAGAAAGAATTCAAAAGAAAGAAAGAAATGAATCACAACTATCCGGCTTTCGTCAGTTTTCATTCGCTGAGTAATTGCTTTGGATATGCGAAACTACTGACAGCTATTAATGGCAGCAATGATTTGTCATCAACCAAAGAGGTAAGATAAATGGGGCAGATGGGTGACGTCTACATTTGGGTTTCTTTCGGAAAATGAGCTTTTTCCAGAAATTAAACGGACATCTCATTGGATGTTTTCGAATGAGAAGCTGTGAGAACCCAAACATTTACTGCGACCTCCAGATATTCGGCCAATTACCATTCACTAACGTTTTCATCAATTCTGTGTTCGCAGAGGTCTCCGGTTTCCAGGATGGACAAGAGGTAGTGAAAAGTATAGGGTAGGAGAGAAGATGTAATTTGAGAATAACGAAGCAGTGAAAGTGTTCCCATAAAAGTATCGTTGAAACATAAATTATTTTTGATATTATACTTCTTGAAACCAATGCATTAAACGCAGAACTACCAAAAAATTGAAAAATTTTCGAAACTGTTTGTATTATTCGATTTTGAATTCAAGCAACAGTATACATAAATCTAGAAAACTAAATTCCAGGTGATATTAGAAAAAATGGATTGCAAAACGTACTGTTCGTATATTGAAGTGGCTCCACGAACTGACGACGACTACTCGGTTATTGTGAGTAGAAACAGAAAAAGGGGATTGATAGTGAATCTGCTTACAGGCTCAGTCACAAGCGTCTATCGAAACCGAGTTTCTCAACCAGACATGTCTCGTGTCTCAAAACATGATCATCCCTCATTTTTTGAGCCCAGGAGTTTATGTGCAGTTCAGAATTAGTAAGTTTTGACTACGGAATATTTAAAAATCTCATCTATTCAGTAAAAATTGTTCCCGAAACGATTCATCCAGTGATTTTGAACAGTGAAACAGAATTACACGTACAAACTGTTATGGCGGAATCACAAATCGACGGAAAAGCATTCATGGCACATAACGTTTCTAATGTATGTGTTATATTTGAATAATGAACATAAACTGCAATTTTCAGGTTGTAAACAATCTCAGCACTCATGGATTTTTGTCGAACTACGTAATCAAGCTGGAAAATATTCCAATGGTGATCAGAGTCTTACCGAAGCACATTGTTGAGAAGTGGCTCAAGTCAGAGGCTTTGAAACTTGATAAGAATACAGTTTACGTAGCTGGCAAAGGTATTTTGCAACTTTGACTTTTAAACTAATTTTAAATTAGACTCTTGGCCTTACATGGAACATGGGATAGTAGAAGTAAAAACACGTACAAGACCAGATCACGGAGAGAAATTTCAATTCTTGTATCTCCATCGCACAAAAACTACAAACCTCAGTATAACTAAAGATGCTTTGAACGACTCATTGGCACACATGTTCGATTCCCTGCAGGTTTGCTTGAAAACTGAGAGAGAAAGAGGAAATAATGTGTATTTCATAGCTAGTCAATCGTCAGCATTGTGTTGACGGAAGTGGGAGCTTGGAGCCATACGCGAATATTAAAGTGGTTGGAGTTCCACAAAATCGAATTTGCATGTTGAAATATTGTGAGGTTATAATGGAAACGGAGGTAAAATGTTGACAGTACAGTAATTTTCAATATCACAAAGATTTTAGACGCTTATGTGGGTTGAGGAGTATGATATGAAGAGTCTTCTGATCAAGTCTTTACGAGATCAAGTACAAGGAAACCCTATTCTTTTATCCGTTGAAGGCAAAGAACTAGATGTGCTTCTAGATGGTAATAATCACCACTTTGGTTGAGCTAAGAGCGTTTTACAGACAAAGTTATCCGTGTCAGGGTGTTTCCAAGTATAAAAGGTCTTCTCAAACGATGGAGCGAGAAAACATGCTTCTTGTTAGAATTAACGACGAAGATGATTTTCAAAGTGAGTTTCAAAACACTAAGGGTTTGAAAGCAGAGTTATCGAAAAGTTGTTCATTTCGAATTAAATTAAAGTTTCCAGAGCATCTCTGATCCCAAGCAGAAAACCACAACGGAACCCCGACGACGACGAAGGAAAAATGATGAATCGGAGAACACAGCTGTTTCAAAACCAGAGGACTCCGAAACTTTCGGTTTCTCTCTAACAGAACAGTTTGTACAGATCGGGTATGTCTACTCAAAACAATTAAAATAGCATTTCGACATTTCAGCAGCCACACCGAACTTCTTTCCCATTTGGATAAAATTTGTAAACGCGGAAAGCAGCACGCAATAGTTTTAGGAGATAGTGGTACTGTAAAATAATATCAAAACTAAATCAGTTTTCACTAAATTTTCTTTGAAGGCTTCGGAAAAACGACATTCATCAAGAAATTGGCTCGTCGGCTCACTTTAAACAATTCAGCGACATTCTGTAAAATTATTCCGTGTTCACTACTGAAAGGAAAATCTGCCGACCTTATTGAAAAACTGCTAACTGATACTTTTTACGAATTGGAACTGAAGAAACCTGCATGCCTGTTTCTCGATGATTTTGATGTCATTCTACCACGAATCGATCAAGAGCAACGACATTTGGCTATGGAGAAAGTGGTTTCAGGTAGAACACAAAAATTATTCAATTAAACCTTCGGTTTGCAGTATTTTGTCGAAAACTGCGAACAACTAGCGTTAGCGTGATACTTGTTGCTCAACGATTATCGTCGCTCAACGGCGGGTTTGTGGAGCAAGTGATGCGTGCGAGGCCTATTGTTTCAAAGAAAATTGAATTGGTGCAACTGACGAAGGTATTTATCATTTTCTGTGCTCTCAAAGTCTTCATTAGGGAAATCATGGAAAATCTTTAAAAATAATTCGAAAGAAAAAATTCGGAGATTAGAAAAAAATTGAAGTGGCAGAAAATCATCAGAAGAAAATATTTATCTTATATCAATTGTTCGGCAGAGGACATTGTACCATCGGTGTATAATCGTTTGTAGGAACGATCCGTGTGGTCGTAGATCTGATTAATAGTTTTTTATTCGAGATAGTTATCCTCAAATCTTACCTGCGCGTAAAACTGCACAGCTCGACGATGGAGCCAAGAGTGCTTATTGCAAAACACGATATGGTATCTTCCGACGCGATTCAAATCAATTCCATCAATTTCGTGAACTAGTTTGGCGGTAATTTTGAGCCATGGATAGACCATTTCCATATTATCAAGGTTTGGTTCTTGTTGTTCTTCGTTGTTGTTTGTAGCGTCTCCCTAGAATGTAAACTTTACTTCTTATTTTCAAGAAAATGTTCCAAACCTCGAAGAAAACACCAAAATAAATGTCTCCGTCTGTAGTGAAGTACCATTTGAGATCTCTGGCAGTGGTCACATTCAAACAGACATGCCGACTTTTACGTGCCGAAACGTGGAATCCTTCAAGAGCATCAATGAGATTAGCGTTGTCAACTCGCCAATAGTTGTTCGGGTCGATTTTAATGGCATCCGTGAATTTTATATTCTAAATTTGATTTTTAGATTCTTTCTTTCTTTCGCCACACTCACCGCATCATTTCCGCCAAGACTAACTGGAATGTCATCAATTCTAATATCCTCGGTTAGCGTCTCGAGGAAATGTCTGTCATGAAGACGAAATTTCTCTGAGAAACCAGTCGGCATCATTGCTTTTGCAATTTTGTACGGAACGTGAATCCATTTGGCAATGTTGACCATGTCGACTGGTGTTACCTAGAAACCGGTTTTTAGTTGCAATTAGTCTCACCTTAACCACTTACCAGCTCCGGATAATTTTCAAAGTGGAAGAGTTGAGAATAGTAGGCCAACGTTCCACTCGTCACAAAAACCATAGTGAATGGGTTGATTTCATATCCGTCCATGTTAACAATGTGGCGAAGAGAGCTTAAGCATCCGGTACGTTCCTCTTGCTCCATTACTTTACGGAGCATGTATTCGAATTGAAGGAATTGGAATTTGCAGGCTTCTGAGCTGCGAATCGAGTGAGCAATGCTCTAAAAATTTATTTTTGAATAACTGGTTTCTTAAATTACAACATACCTCAACAGTGATGGTGGCATATTCGATGTACCACAACAATCTGTTTTGGCTGTCAGTTTTTGAAAGAATCTCTCCACGAGGCATCAATTTTTTTTGGAAAATTGGGTTGTCATCGAAACTCGGAATGTGCTCCACATCCAAGTTGAGAGCTTTGCGATAACGGAGATGGTTATTCAAAGCTAGTGCAGCGTGTTTGATCACATCTCGTTCTTTTTTATGGGTCCGTGAGGCTGCCATGATGAAACGGTAGACGTTGAAGTCAGTGTTGAACTGGAAAATCGAGTTGTTACATGAATATTTTTGGGACTTACATTAGGATGGATTGGTTGCCCGATTCGGAGTCGGCAGTCATTGACCATTTGTTTTGCTTCTTCGGTGAGTGGATATCCAAATGGAGAGTGACGGGTCATTTTTCTTTTTTGTTTTAGTTTTCTTTTATTTCCACAGTAATCAACTCGAATTCACTTAATTCCGCCCAAGTTTTGCACTGAAAGTCATCTTATCTATTAACAAGAACTGCAATACTTCTTCAAAAATGAACAGACGCTCAAGAAATAGAAAAAAATGAACAAAGATTGATTTCCTGTTATAGATAAAACGGTATTTGGTCTGATACTAACGTCATGAGAAATGTGACGACAAAACAAAAATCCACTTGACAAATGAACTTTGACGAGTAATTTTTCAATTTTCGAAACATGGAATCATAAAAACGAAAAATTGTTAAACTGGGTCGGGACGTCATTCAACCCTTTCCAATCCCGTTGTTCCTTTCCGTCGGAACCAAGGGAACAGACACAAAATCTGTTATAGCGGGAGAACAGGGCGTCCAGCGGATTAGAGTAAACAACACCTTCTTCCGTACCGGCAAACCTGAAGAGGGGTGAAGATAGTACTTTGGCAGTTGGAATAGAGGGGACAGAAAGATGACCTCGTTTCGCAAAGATTGAGAATTGGATAGATATGGATTGGAGGTGAGGGGGGGGGGAGGTGGATGAGAAGGGCGTCATAGAATAACCGGACGGTTGTTGAAGCGACGAGAATTGTAGCAAGACCTCCAGTTTCTTCTAACCACCAATTAATTAACCGGTTCATTGTGTCATTCAAGATAACTCCTGCTATTTTCGGTAGAATGGCTGAGTTAAACACAATTATTCAGCAGAAAAATGTTTTTTGAAATTCACGACATAAAATGAACAACAAGTTCTGAAATCCATTTCCGAATTTTGGTAATTATCATTTCTAGAAGTACATATTCTCCATAGTTCAATATGTGACTCTCATGCACGGAGAACTCCAAGTCAACATTTATAGACATTTTTTGGAACTGACAATCGAAAAACTCGAGTAAAATAGCATACAAAAACCTTTCTTCATAATGAGGTATTTTCTAAAATGACATCGCAACACCTGACCAGCTAATAAGAATCGTATTCGTTGAGAAACACAAAAGACCAGTAATGATTGAGGTGGTCTGTCTGGTTGGTCAAATGGCGAGATGAAGAAAAAGAGGAGAATCGAACCGCCCGTTTCTCTCCCTCTCCCTCTCTCGTTTTTCTTGAGATAGAATAAGAAGATGTTGCCTACGCAATCACTTTGTACTTTAGTTCGTAAGAAAATTAAGAGGAGGGAAAAAAAATGGTTAGAAACTTGATTTGACCTTCAGGTTTTGATGAAAAAGTGAGAATGGTATCAGATATAAGAATTCCTAAAAAATGTTGAACCTTTAGAGAAAAAAAATAATTTTCAGAAAGACCGTCAAGAGCTTTTCGAAACCTATCTGAAATCTCATAGTCCGGACGTGATAACCGAAATTGTGAAAAAGTCGGATGGATACAAATTCAGTGAAATTGAGAAATTAGCGACGACTATAAATGTAGAATGTGCAATAAGAGGTGAGAAAAGCATAGAACATGTTAATTTAGTAGTTAGGGGGTGATAATGTCCTCAGAAATTGTTTGTAAAAACCAAAGGTTTTGGAAAAGATGAAACTGGTTTCATCGCAACGCTGCTACATTGATAAAATGATATAATGATTGGAACGATGATATAGAGACCTATTACGTAATGAACTAGTTTGATTCAGGTTCTGATTGCGTGACCCTTGAAGACGTGGACAAAGCATTTGACAGCTTTCTAGCTGGTAGAGTGGGCAAAACGGAAGAGAATCTTGTGTAAGTTGTCAATTAATAAACTGTTTTTATACCCGGATGAACCACAAACCAATAAGATCAGCTACCATCAAAGTGCAGAACAATTTTATCATTGCACTTGGTTTGGCTAGATTCTCTGCAAAATGAGAAGAAGGTCATCCAACACACAAAATCTTGTGATAACCGTGATCTTTCTTGGTTCTTTAAGTGAGAAACTGTAGATATATTGAACTGTTGGATGAAAGTTTCATAACTTGAGTTAGAATTTATCGAAGCAAATTTATTTTTCAGGCTTCCAATATTAGAACATGTCGGTGGAATGTTCGAACAGAAGAAACTACTTGAGCGAGTTATTTTTTGGCCAAAAAAGGTTAGTTTTAACAGAAGAAAGCACATTCTTCAAACAACTATAACGCCTTTATCTGACATTCTCAGTCTTACTTTAATGAAATTACAGTATCCTCAATTATTCGAATCTGTTGGTGTTCCTGTCAGCAAAGGGATATTGCTTCATGGTCCTAGTGGTTGTGGAAAAACTTTGCTAGCAAATGCAACTATTTCTAATTCCAAATTTAATGTAGTAAACGTGAAGGTGAGATAGAATAACAGAAAATCAAATAGAAATGTGAGGTTGCAGGGTCCGGAACTGCTATCAAAATACATTGGAGCAAGCGAGGAGAATGTCAGACTTGTTTTCGAAAAGTGAGTGTATCTCGTCATTGAGAAACAGTGATTTTTGTGTTTTAATCTAGACTTGAGACAATTCAAATGGACATGAAATCTGACACCAAAAACGCCTTGTTTCTCACATTATTCCTTTTATTTTCTCCAATTACAGAGCTCGCTCGTGTGCTCCGTGCATTCTTTTCTTTGACGAGCTTGATTCATTGGCACCAAAGAGAGGGCATGATTCAACGGGAGTGACAGATAGAGTCGTCAATCAATTGCTGACCGAATTGGATGGAGCAGAAGGGGGAATGAAAGGTTTTTTCGGAATTAGAATGGGAATAGAGGATTAGAGAGAGAGGAAGGGGGTGGGAGTGGATTTCTTGAAGAATTCTAGTTCAAAAAAAAAACTTTGAAGAACTGTCTATTTTAGGTGTTATTATAATTGGTTGTACCAGTCGAATAGATCTTATCGATGATGCTCTGCTAAGACCAGGGAGATTTGATCATCATGTTTATTGTGGATATCCGAAAAACGTTGGTGTTTCGTAACGTACTCCACTATGAAATTTTTTACAGCAAGAGCGACTCGAAATCATGAATGTTCTCACTAGTAAATTACGTACGATAGACGTGAATTATGAAGAACTTTCGAGAAAAACCGATGGATGGAGCGGTGCAGATATACAACTATTGTTCACTAACGCACAATTTTATAATGCTAGAAAAGTTCAGAAAGGTGAACTTTTCGTTATATCAATCATTTTACCCTGCAAATCTTTCAGAAGTTGACGAAGAAGATGACGTGGCAATTGACGCTAACGCAATTTATCAAGTTTTCGACGACTCGGTTCCGAAACCAAAAAGGCCGCAAGTGGATACAAGAGTCGGGCAGAAAATGACGTTAGCTTAGAAACCTGCGAGTTTTTTTTCCGTTGTTGTTTCATATGATTGATTTATGTGAATTTTCCGTTTTGACAAACTTTTTCGTTGTATAAATTAGTTTTTTTGAGTGGTGACACATAAATTTGAAGTTCACATCAAGAAAAGATGGATGAAAACTCGTAAATTAATTTTGGAATTGCAAAAATACAAAAGTTCTATCACTTAATCAGGCAAATTCAAAAATTATACTAAAAAAAATTTAGACTTCCACAAATTTTTTTTCATGAAATTTTTTCTGATTGTCACCTTTTTTTTTTACAACACATTACTCTTGTTGCAAAGTCTCAAATTTCCTTAATTTGAATCTCGGAAGCTACATTGGAACAGAGTTCAGATACCGTGGCATCTTTTTAATACAAAATTGTCCTCTGAAGCAATTATCTTTATCAATATCTCAAAAAAGATTGATTCTCAATTATTTATTCTAAGCATTACGGAATTCCTGGTAAGAAACACTATATTTTGACATTTTTGTGATCTCTACAATAAATCTTTTGCTCAACCTTGACTCCCTTGAGCTCCTATTACTTCGCATTCTATTATCTTGTTCATCTCTTCCATTAATCGTTGTCTAATTCTCTACAGACACACATGATCTCTAATAGAATGCCATCTGCCCGGAAAACCCGCCGAGAAGGACCAATCCGTTTCTTACTGCCAAGCTCTTCTAACGATACTCCGTTGTACACCACGCGAGAGATATAGCATCTCTCAATTTCTAATTCGGCTTTCCTGATATTCGGTTTAAAAAATGAATTTGATGTAAAACAATGCTCATCTTGAATACATAAATTATGTTTTCTTCCTTCATCATGCTGAAACTGTTTATCTTCTTCACGCTCATTACCAACAAAGTGGAAAACACAGATATAGGTAGTTTTTATATTTAAAAGATCTCTAATTAATTTCCACACCTTCAGATAATTCGTTCATGCCAACAAAATGTGAAAGTTGCGCTCTGGTCAGCATAGAATTCAACAACAAGGCAAAAAACGTTCATAAGGTACGATTTCATTTCAAAGTTTGAAAAATCATCATTAACGCACATAAACGGAATTTCATCTTTTCAGAGACTATCAAGCGAGTTTGCCGATATCACAGAAACAATATGTCAAGAGTTTAACAGTTTCAAAGTAAGTTTTTCTATATTTTGAGCGCCATGTTTTGAACGGATGTAAATTTACCGAATGATAACCAAAAAAACGATAAGACTCTTTTGCATTGTTACATTTAATGAGTTTCAATTACTGTAACCGTACAAATTTTCAACTTCCAACTCGAAACCGTCACCATGTGTAAGGGGTGTGTGTATCTTTTCATGTATTATAATAAAATGAATGAATAGGACGCAGCGTTCAGCGTCTGAATAACAAATGAAAATTTTAAAATTGTAGATCCACAAAGAAAAAAACGGGTTGGAACGTTTCTCAAGAGCCCCTTCAAAAACTATCGAAACTTTGAAGCAGATGAAAAACAAAGGAGTGCAAGTGAGTTTCAATATACACAAATATTCACTAGATTGATCAAAAAAAATAAATGTCAGAAATGTTTTCGCTAAATGCTTTTACGTCTTTAAAATTTAATCAGTTTCATTTCGCGTGATATTCATACGATGTGTAGAAACTTTTTCCTGAGAAGAAGAGGAAAACCGACTTTTGATGACCCCCCTTTTTATTAAAACTGCGCAAGGTTCACTAACTTCACTAAGCAAAAACAAAAAATGATACTAAGGGCTGATGAAGCGCAGTCCATTCTGATGAGCTATCGAAAATTCAGATTTATTGGAATGTAACATTCTATCAAAGAATTTTTGGTGTAATGTGAGGCTCCTGGTTCAACATGTATTCCTTCTGTTGTTTCTTATTCCTAAAACTAAAAAAATTGACTCATGCTGCTCCAAAGTTTTCTTGTCAGAAATGTGCATCAGATTATTTTCTACTGGCTTGAAGCACACTCTAAAACAGTTCACATTCTAGTTGTTCGGTCTTCAGAAATCATATTATACCGGATTAGTCCCTTCAGGAAATCCCTTATAATTCTGAATGTTGCAAAAAATCAAAACAGTCCTGCGTGTTTGGGTATGAAGTGGACGTAGTAATTGAAATCCATTAAACAACCCGCCATTTCGCTCAAAAAGTTTCACTGGACTCTCACTTTATTCCTATTTCTCTCACTTCACCTCACTCGTTAATCGCAACATTTTCCGTGGAAACGAACATATCCGAAATGGTGTAGTTACCTCTGTATGTATAATTATCATAGGGCGGATGGATAGGTACACGATGGAATGGATATAATGGACTTCTCGTGGATTCGCTCGCTGAACTGGTTTCGTTTCTCTAGGACAGGGGGGGGGGCACTTCCTTTTACCTAATGCGCGCTAAAATGAAATGTCTATCGTTGCGAAATGGCGGTTTTTTCGCTGTCATGCACACGGTTAAATCGGTAGAAGGGTGCCAATTATGAATTTCCAAACACAACAATATGAAGTCTGTGTAAGTCATCTCATGCGAAATAAATTGTAAATTTGGATGACTCTGTTTTGTTTCACTATTTGGGTTACGCATCTAAACTACATCGTTTTGAGAGGTTATTAAATGGAAAGTGTTCTACAGTATCCTCTTGCAAACTGGATCGAATTCCATTTGCTAAAAAATTAAATTCAAACCATAAAGCAATAATGCTTTATCAAAATATTGAGAACTTTCAGGTTGAACTTGGAATGCCATTCGAAATGTGGGATCAGCCTTCCGCCGAGATTGTTGCACTACGCCAAAGTTGTGAATCATTACTAGAAGAATATGAAGAAATCATTGAAGAATGGTTTTTCGAAAAGACCGATTCAGAAGATCTTTTCAAAAAGTTATGTGTTCAAAACGCTATCAAAAACGGCGACATCAATTGTTTTGAAAAACCTTATCATTCAACGGAGCTATAAAAAGATCTCAATCGTGTCAAGTTCTCACTTAATAAAATACTTTTGAACTGATTGTAACGCATGTTTCAGATGAAAACCTCTCATTCCTTGATAATTGGTTCTTTACCTGAGCCTGTATATGTCTAAATGTGTAAATGTATGCAGGTTTAGAGGACCAAAATGAACTTTTAGTACCCGAATGAGTTTAGAGTTCCGATGAGAGCTTACGATGGAAGTTGATTTAGAAAGCCACTCCGAATTTTTCATACATTTTACCGCGGGTATTAATTTTTTAATGCTCCTAAGGCTTCATCGGTCTCCTAATTTTTTTCGTGGCTTCTGAATTCTTTTCGGTCCTCTAAGCCCGCATAGAACGCCAAAATTCTCAATTTCCTGTGCCTTTTTTCAAGATTTTGGTGTTCCAGCGGTGTTTTGCTGAAAGAGCACATCACCAGATGATCGAGAACCCCCCTTTCCCGCAAATATTTGTGCTCCGAATAACAAGCAGACAAAAATGATGAGTCTTCTTTTCTCCGCTCTCACAAAAAGAAAACCAAGGTGTTTTGGCCGGGTGGTTCATGCGTGTATGTTTGCCCACCTTGCGCTGCTCTTCTGCTCTCGTTTTCTCTTCTCGTTTTCTTGCGCAACCCTCTGAAATAATAATAATATTTTATTATTATTATTAGGTCACGACGAGCCTCCTCCTCCTCCCATTGATGTTGGTATTACACTGTGGTTGGACCAGAGCGGCTTCTACCCCCCACCCCGCCACCTAGCGAAGAACTCTTCAAAGCATGTTTTGGCACCGGTTTTTGTTGGCTCAAGTATTGAGAGGGTGAGTGAGAAAGCTTATGCGTGTATGCATTTCTTTCCACCTCATGTTTTCTTCTCATTCCCTCGTCAAATAAAATGTTTTGGCATCAAGACTGAAGAAAGATGATATGGTGAACAGTTGAAACGTAAAGTGAGACGAAAAAAACTGGAACTGACTGTTCCAGAAAGTTTTGCCAGTTCCATCAGATCCAAAGTTTCTGAAATCATATTCAGAATGTCAAAAAACATAACCATTCATACAGATGATGATAACTAACATTTGTAGCCCGAGTTCCAGTTATTCGACATTTTCGAAAGAAAAACGTGAATCAAAAAAAATAAGGAATGTTGGTGGGACAATTCTCAACAGTAATAGCAGACTGGAAGTTATTACTGATTTACCTAGAAATATAGTCACTGAAGAAACAGTTTTAAAGCTTAAAACCCTTTACTATGATATTTGGATTCCTGAAACATCCCTTTTCATGACTCTGTACAAGAAAATTTGCATTTCAAAACGTTTTCTGTCCTTCTCTTGTTCTGTCGCAACTATTTGTTTTGAGTTCCACAACGCATTTTCTCCCGGTTTCTGACTTTTTGAAAAGCTTTCAAACATGAAAATATTCATATGTACATACTGAACTTCTCACCCTGTATTCATGTTTTTGTCGTTTCTCAAATGCTCATTAGAACTGCATTCAATAGATTTATTTGTGGAAGTAGCAGAAAAACGTTGTGACATAATGTAATGTTCTCATGAACATGAATTGAAGAAGAAAAAGACAAAGTTTTCTGAGATTACAATAAATTGTGGAAAGGGAATATGTTTTCGAGGTAGCAAAACTACGGAAGGTGTGAGAATTGGTGGGATTTTCGAATCATAATTGGGAGGAGGGGGGTTGTGGGATCAAACCGGGGGCTGAATGAAATTATGCTGACATGAGAGTCTGAAAGAAGAAAAGCACAGTGAAGGAGAGAGAAGGACAGTTTGGGGTTGAGAGCTCCGATTAGTCGCTGGAAGTGTGAATTTTGGCTGCGGAATCAATAGAGTCTGGGGATTGGTGGTAGAAAGATCAGGAAGCAATAATAGGAATCAAGTAGAAGGATTCAGAAAAGTCTATAATTTAAGAGAATATCTATATACAAGCAAAGTGAAAAAAGCCTAAGTCATTAAAAAAACGGGTTGAAATGGAAAAATGTGGTGGTTGTGCTCAGAAATGGTATTGAATGGGCTTGATAAGTAAGAAAAGTTAAGCCCTTACAGAAAAAAGTAAAATGAAAAGTATATGGAATTAATGAAGATTACTGTTCTCCCTTGAAGAGATTTGGGTCAAACGGCGGGAGTGACGGGGTTTGAGTGTTCCCGTTGCACAGATTCTGCGACAAATTCGGGAGAAGTCCGGCGAAGTTTGCTGGTCCAAGAAGAGACAAATATCTTTTCCAGACAAGGTCGACATTGACTGGTGGAGTGGATGGTGCGACTCTGAAGGAAAGCTGTTTAGACTAAAAGAGATTTCTGAGGTTTACCTGTTTGGTCTGCCCTCACGGAGGGTCCAGTTGCGAACTTTGGCATTGTTCTTCAAGTGGCTCAATATGAGCTTGGCTTTGCTCAGCTGACTTTCAGTTGATAGCAAATCCCATTTGAAGTATTTCATGGTTGCCTCGACAACGAGACGAATCTGTAACGGATTGTTGTTCTGAATTGTTTTACGAAAAGATCTCATTGTCACTCAAACCCCGTGCCCCTTGTCTGTTTTTGCCTAACCAATTCTGAATGTCTCTTTGCGTCTCTATTTTCAAATTGTCCCGAGTTTGCACTTTTCCGCCGCCAACGTCTCAGGCGACCTGTTCATTTGTCTCCGTCTTTCTCAACACTCGTTTCAATCAAGTGTCACAACCAGTGTGCATACGTCTCCGACGACCTTTGTAAAAAACTACGTATCACAGATTACGAGACTGTTGGCCGAGGGATGGATATGTGAAATTCGACATTGAACAAAAAATGAATTTGTTCGGTTTCGAAAAAAACGAGGAAAGCCGGTTTTTTCTTCCCATCTACTAGGGTGTTTTTTGGCATAAATCAAACGGGGGGAAGACGTGTTGCCAAAGTGCAACAAACCTTCTGTAGTTGACGTCCAAGCAAATGGTCGGCGGTTTCACCATGGAATGTGCGCAGTGAAATTTGAACATTTCGAAGCTCATCATCGGTCACTGACTCACGGAGAATTTGCCAGGCGAATACCTAAAAACTTTCATTATGCATTGAAATACTTCCTCGTTGTTCTCCTTCAATCATTCTTGCCCCCTCTCACAAGTTCAATTTGGAAAAACGACACATAACGTCAAAACAGTCAAAACAACCCCCTCACTTCCCCCTTCAACACTCTCCTATGGAAAAAATCTTGTTTTTGAACTGATAGACACCATTCTCTTGGAAAGAGTACGCGCATAGTAAAGAGAAAATGTTAAAAATTGAGAGTCAAGTGGTTTTTCATCCGTTTTTTTTCTGCGTCTGTTTTTTTCTCTGTCCTGGATAGATTAAAACCTGAAATACATGAGAAAAAGAGACAGAGTTCCACAATTGTGGGAGGTTGTTTTTCTGTTTTTTCTTTGTTCTGAAACGTGGAATAAAACTAGTTAGTCAGAAACGTGGTGAGAATTTTGAAGGTCAACACACCATGTCAAAAACATGCCCCTATTTTTGAGAAACAGTTCTATAAGCAATTACAGGTTTGAGCCGTATTCTCTACAGTATCCGACCCCTTTCTTTGGTTTTTCCGATTTCATAATGTGCCACAAAACGATGCGTCCATCTGCATGACAACATACACAACGCATTGGTTAGGAGGTGCAGCTTCCCGCGCGGAAAGAAAACACAAAGTTTGTCTGCCGCCGTACAAAACGCGAAGAGGGGGAGCACCAAAAACTTGCGCAACACCATTGATTCTATCATATGTTTGCACACGCGCCTACTCTTTTGGAGAAAGAGAGATGGACATCAGCTGTTCTGCGAATGAAGAGTTTCGGAAAAAAAGTAACTTTGCAGGGAAAAAAGCGGAAAACTCGGAAATTACTTGGCTTCAAGCCAGGTGTCACTTGAAAGTAAAACAGTTTGGTAAGCATGCGAAAACCAGTTTTTAAGGTTCAAGGATCATAAGCAAAGAGTCGACTACCGTATGAAATATCTTGAACAATAAATAATTAATTTGTTGTTCAAACCCCCCCCCCCCCCCAAGTTTAAATCCTTGAGATAATGATTTAGTGTTTGGTGACCCTCTTCTATCCTCCCGAAATCATTTGCTTGATTTCTCTACCTTCCTCCAACAAAAAACATTCCACTGTTGTCACAAAACAGGTACTCGATGACTATTTGATCTTTACTCGTTACTTCTCGGAGAGCTCAACTGGGTCCTAACTGTTTTTCTTTCCACTATTTTTTTAGTGTAGAGTCAACGAATGGCAAATGTGTGCACAGACTGTTTTTCAACGAAATATTTGAGAGAAATGGTTGGAGAGGAATGTCAAAATTCGAGAAAAAACAGAATCACGAGGGGGTTTATGATGGGAGCTCTGTTCGGATAACTTAATAAAAAAAATTTGATTAAGGGTGTTTTCACTTTTTCAAGTATCTAATCAGTTTTCAGTTTATTCGGATAGTTCAAGCTTTTCGAGAGAAGTGTTAATCCTTGTCTCACATTCACACCTAGTTATTAATTCCCCTTGCTGGATTTTTTCCCAATCCAACGTGACGTGTGTGTTGATGGGGGGCTCCCCCTTCTCTTTCATTGCTCAGCACAAGGCGCGATACCGGTTTGTAACCGTTTCTTGTCAAATATTTGCTATTCGATAAGCCCGCCTGACGTGAGTTTGTTGCGTGAGCCTGGAGAGTGTGCTGCTGCCGCGCGGAGCACGTCAGTTCAATGACTGACCAGAAATACAATATACCAAGCTGGCATCACGTGAACCATACGTATTTTTTTTTCAAAACCGGAATGTCCAGTCAAATACTAAATTGAAATGGTAGTTATCAAGTTGATCAAAATCAACTGCGTATGCGACAGTCTTACTCGTTTTCTATCTAGACCCTCTTCAATATGCTTGATCTTCGTTTTCGATGGACAGCCAACCTATTCAACCTGAATGATGACACTATGCTGCGGACGACGGATTGACTAGCGGTTACGGTACCAGATGCACTTTTATACTAATCGGGCGCTTTCGTTGTCTTTCTGTTCATTAGACAGACGAAGATGCGATTCCGACCAATCCGAGAGTTTGGTTTTCTAATCTCTTCGCAGCTAAGGTACGGTATTTCGAAACGTGATAAATGGTATCAATGGAAAAGAGATGTATGCTTTCGTGAATCTAACAAAATGGAAACTTATACTTAATTTTCTATTCCCATTCGCGTCCAGTTCCAGTGTTCACTAAAAAAACGACGTGATTGACATTCACACAATGCGCTTTCACAAATTGATGATGCCAAATTGCACACCCCGGACACATTGGCAACATGTTTTAAGGATACATTTTCACATTCGAACAGGGTCACAATCGGTCAAAACAAACCCCTCTCGCGTTTTTTGTGTGATTCTCTCTTTCTTTGCCAATGGTTCTTAATGTTCCTTCTTTTCTATACAGTGTCGGTCTTTGTTAGATGTCCCCACAAAAAAAAGCGAACGAATGAAATCACAAATATATTTTGGAAGCCATTTTGTTTTGAGAGAGAGAACCAAATTGTATGGTGACTAGGTCCATCTCCTTTTATGCTTACATTGTGACGCTAAATAAGAGGGATGGCATTGTACAAAAGCGTGAAAAATAGTATTATTGTAAATAGAAAACCTATTTTTGATCTAACCTCTTCTGGTACCAAAACACGCAAGTATGCAAATTTGAAGAAGAAATGCAAAAAAAAAGAAGAATAGAGTAAAGGGGAGAGGAACGAGAGAACAGTAAATGAACGATGGCAACAAATTGGTTTAGCGGAAACTAGAGAAAGTGGCTTTGTGGGTCAATTTGTGGATGTCATTCAACTTGTTATGCTTATGTTCTTTCACTATTAATAACCAATAGAACCGAAAACTGACCTTACGGTATGAATTCGACACTGTGGATATGAAATGTTCTGTTGTGCATAACTTAATAAATATAGTTCACAAAATTTCACTCTTAATCGGTATGTGATTCACCCAAACCCTTAGCCCTCTTTCATAAAGGGTTCTGAGATTTTTCAAAAAGATACCATAAGATCTGAAAGATCTGTTTATTTCTCAAAACTATCGCCTTTTTCTATCCCGCCATCTTTTTTCCGATTTGAACACCTTGTTTCATTTCAAAAAAAAACGCCTCTACTACTTGTTGGGGGTCATTTCCTCTCCCCCCACCCCCTCCCCCCATACATGTTCTCTCTCACTCTCCGAGAAATAGAACCTCTTTTTTTTCTCCAATCGGTTCAACAATAGCCATAAAAAATGAGATTGACTGCAGGAGAAACTCTTTTTCGAAATGCGACACATCACACTCAAAAAACGATTGAACGCATCACCCGTCGTTCGCCCTTTTCATGAGTTAGATAACAATCATGGTGGTAAAAGAATTAAGAAATATATGACCCCCAAAAAACGGCTGCGAAATGAAACTTTTGCGCGGAGAAGAATGAAAATCTGCGCAAAACTGTCTCTCAACAAATTTAAAATCGAAATTCGAAACCCCTAAATCACTCACTTTTGGCTGAGTGCTCTGGAAACTTCTAGCCGCCTTTTCAGCAGCTCTCTTGACAGCTCCCTCTGGAAACGGACCATCGGCAAGAACCTTCTCATCCTGAAACAAATCAACTCAGTATCAACTACCAAGGACCTATATTGCTACCTCTACCTCGGTTTCCTTTGGCGACAAGTTTCTTTGACTCGGCTGACTCTCATTCTCAAAGAGCTCTTCAGTATCTTCTTCTCCTTCCATATCCAAATCACCATCAGAGTCTTCAGTTTTCAATTCAGTCTGGAACAGGCTCTAGAAAAAGAAACTTAGTCTTAATAAAGCTTGATGTCAACTTTGCAAAGTGTTTAGTATAGTTATAAATTTCTGTGCTACTTAGACCTTCTCGAGTGGCTTGTCTAGCATATTCCAAAATAACTTGCTAGTCCTTACCTTCAAAGAGCTTGTAGTTTTATCTGAAGTCGAATTAGTGGCACTCGGAGTGAACGATTGAGGTGGCGCCTCCGAAATGACCGTTTGTGGAGGTGACGTGAAAATTGAGGGTATTCTGCAATTTAGGCATCAGGCAGGGAAATTGCAACTAGGATACCTCTGATCAGGCAAACGAGCAGCAAGTAGCTCTAGAATAAGAGTCAATTTGAGATCCATGTCATTGAGTCGCATACTCATTGCATTTAGTAAAGCTTTGCACTCGTTATTGTCGAAAAATGCGGCCAACGGTATTTGTGCCATCTGAAATTGCGACGGAGTAGATTGAGTGTTGTTATGTGAGTTGGCCATAGTCTACAAGGACTGCACTAGATTAATCGGCAAAATGATACGGTACGAAGAGATCATTATCACATCTTGTGAAAGATAAAAAGTTGGAAGATCGGTGTTTTAATAACATGGAAAGCAATGAAAAACTTGAGAAATAAAAAGTTCATTAAAAAATATTGAAATGATGTTCCTCCTCCTTGGAGAAGTAGCCGGAGAAAGACCAGCCCATTTGATCAGACTGTCTCTTGCCCTCCCCCCCCCCCCAGGCATCAAGCCTCTGGGTGGAGTATGTGGTCTGGGAAAAGCGAAACGCAAGAGACTAGGCAAACGGAAGAGTGGAGAGGACGGAATGGGCGGAGCGTGGGTCTAGAAACATACTGTATCCCTCGTTTTGTCTCTTCTACCGAGTGTTTGAAAATGAACCACCCTTCTACCCCCCGTCTCTCTGCCTTGAACCGCCCCCTTTTTCGTATTTTCAAAACACCATTTCACCGGAGGAACTCTCACAGTTTGTTCATGTGATCGGGCATATTTGAGGTAGGAGAGAGGTGTTCGTGAGAATAGCACAGGAGGGGGGGGGGGAGTACTCGGAGAATGCCAAACAACTGAAAATATTATGAGCATCCGAGATTGAACAGCTGGAAGTCTAGAGAGCCTCTGGCAAGATAAACTATATTGAATTTTGTGAAAAACAGGAATAATACAGATTTGCATTTCAAGCGAGTTAGGAGGGATTGCAATCTGTAACCGTACGGTATCGAACCTACATAAACCAAAAAAGTACAAATATAACAAGTCAAAAAAATTTTGGAGCTACAAACAGAAAACAATGGAAAACCGTCATGATTAGAGAAAAAATTGAGAACTTCGTTAAAAATTTCGTCTTTCAACAAAATTTTTCTACCTAATCTTACCCCCAGGAAGTTGCTATTTTGTATTTTTCACTTCTGAATGTGTAAAAAATCTGAACAGTAGAATCAAAACTGGAAGTTCCCCCCCCCCTCACTCTCCATCCAAGGGTTCTTGGCTGAAAAGGAAAACAACAGAAAAAAAGTGGAAGAGACCAACAAAAAATGGTTGATCGACCATCGAATTTCAGACACAAAGAGGAAACCTAACCAACTCGAATTAAATACAGGTTTTTTTTCTCTCACTCCTTATTTTTTTTTCGTCTTCAGACATTTTTTGTGTATGTGCGTATTGCAACTGAGTCCGTTTAGGGTAGGAACAAATGATTTGACATGAAGGAAATGGATTTTATCATGATTCGGAGGAAGTAAATTTTCAGGTGAAACGATAAAAAAAACAAAATATCAAATAGGATCATTATGTAACTACATTTTTGATTTTGAAACTAATGCTCAAACTATCAAAAAAAGTTTCAAGAGAAATAACAAGCAGCTTGTTGAAACCAAAAGTAAACAACGACCGTTTTACATGGTTACAAGTAGAACCACGCTTTCCTGTATCAAGTAAACATTTGAAAAGGGGGCACCCGTACAAAAACATTTTTGAACGAAAGCCCACTTTCCTTCCTTCTTTCAGATTTTGTGCCCCAGTCGGAGGCAGTTGTGCGTTTGCCAGAAAATGAGGGATTAGCATGGTCTTGAAAGAAAAATAAACTTTTTGAATTATTATTACGCCAGTTCCAAACATAATCTTGTTTAAAATGGAAACGACCCAAACTCAACTTAACAAGTTTGTTGAATTGGACCAAAAATGAAGCATTTACAGAAAACCAGTACTGCTCAATGAATCCACGTCAAAAATTATTTAGCAGAAGAAAATGATGTCTGGAGTTTTTTTTGTAAGGACCGCGAGATGCTGATACTCAGTACAAAAAGCAGCCAGAAAATAGTTTTCCGGATAAGGTGTCGTTGTCAACCGAATCATTAGCTCGTTTTTGGCACAATGTTCAATATAATTTCAGTAACGTTAGTTTCAAAAAAAAACGCTCCAAGACATTATAGGATCGAATACTTGGTTTTCAACACTCCTGGCTCAGAACGCTTAGTTTGTAAGTTTGGTTTCAGAACAACTTATTTTGACATTTCATTGATCGTCATTATCTAATTATTCGGACAACAATTTCAGTTTAAGGCCCCGATACTTTAACAAATTGTGACACATTTTCTATTTATTTGTGGGTGTATACATACTCTGCAACGTGTTGAACAGAAGCACAATACTAAACAGTTGCGTAAGAGCCAACGCAACATTTTTCAATTTCTCGAAGCATTTGCAACTCTATGCGTAGCAGTTAACCTTTGAGATCCTAATCAAGGCCAGTTGTCCGTTACCTCGTCTGTTCCGGATACCTTCTCTGGTTTGCACTGCTTTCTTTTGTTTGAACTTGGTTTCGAATCAAGGTCATTCTTGGGTTTGTTGAGTAGTAGCTTGTTCATTTTTCCAAATAGTTAGAATAGTAAAAATGAAAATTTGGGAGGCGAAGAATAGAAAAATAGTTTTTGCTGTACAAAATGTGAAGTTGAATATGTCAGAAAAACAATTTTTACTATAATAATATTATAGAAGAAAACGTCGCTCGCCGCTTCAAAATTACTAATTGTTTTTCGAAATCGCTGCTTTATAATATTCAGTGGCACGAGATGGCACCAAAAACTGTATAGTAGAGTCAACCATCGAATTCACAATGTTTGAGGGGTTATGGATACATAGAATCCACGGTAAATGGATTGATTATCAGAAATGAAGCGAGCTGTAAGGGTGGTGGTCGAGGTGTAGAATGTGCTGGCGGAGATATCATATCCCGTGAAGCTGAAAAATTTTTTTAGAAAATTCGAACATTAAACTGAAAATACCTTGCAATCAAATTGTTTGATGCATCATAGAAGTTCAAGAAATCTTTTCCTGCTTCGAGCTCAAAGAATACTTGAACTTTCATTGTATTAGCAGTCTGAAATCGAAACGTAAAAATTGAAATTTACAAATCAAAATTACAGATGGCATGTTGTAGGTGTACACACTATTTGCAAAGTTACAGTATCTGTTGCTCTGTCCATCATATGAAGAAAATCCGTTCCAGTCTTGGGTACCGTATGGTCCTGCATAGTTGTATGGCTCCTGGAACCACACATATGTAGTATCAACAGACGGGGTAACTGGATGCGGAGGGCACCCTGTAATAATTATCTAATTATATGTTAATATTTGCGAAAACAAACAGTAATTAGTTGCTGAACCATCGTTGAAATAGAATGGGTTCACAAATGAAGCAACTGCTGGTGATTTTGTTTGTTGAGTGTTTACAGCGTTGTACCACCGGTTGTCTGTTCTCAGTAACTGACTCTGCTCAGTGTCAGTTAAATTATACCCAACAATCAGTAGGTTCACTCCTTTTGAGTCGAACTTGTTTTTTACGTCTAAGGACAATTGAGCATTGGTAGGCCTGAAAATTGTTTTTCAACTTCAAGTCGCGAAATACAATAGTTTTAGCAAAAAAAATTGTAAATTTTTTCAGAATATGAAAAATGTGAAAATTAACTTACCATTCTCCCGTAAACAGAATAATTGACCTTTGTACATTTCTTCTACTATCGGCAGTGGTATTCTGGTTGACAGTGAATGCTAGATCAACCAGCCCTGTTAGTGCTCTGGAATTTATAATGACGCACACAAATTTTTGTGTTATCTTGATTTTAATTTTTTGGGTGGGGCTGCATTCAATTTGAAATTGCTCCATAACAATCGAAAGACTAAAAGATTAAGAATGAGGTAAACTAACTGGTCAATATTTCCTTCGATAGCAATACCATTGTAAGGGAGAGCAGTAGTAAGAGTAGACGCGTTCAGTCCCCAAATCTAAAATATAAAATTACGAAGTTTCAGAGAAATGTACAACAGACATCTCCTCTAAGGGCATAGTATGGATCATATGGAGTTAGACTGGCCAATGAAAGTCTCGTACCGGAGTCACTGTTTGCATTAGTAGTGGTGGATAGTTGACCAACAAAGTTTATAGCAATTGCATTCACCTGCAAGTTTTATAATTTATTATATTGAATAACTCAATATCGACTAACACCCCTCAGAGCACTGGATCCTCCATTTGTTCTCTGGTTAATCACCACTAAAATATCGTGAGTTATAAGGTACGGATCTTTTGGGAAATCTGGGCTAGAGAAAGAACGAGTCACGGGAGCTACGGTGGGTGTTGTTGGAGCAACACTTGGTGAAAGTCCTGATTCTGCTCTAATGGTTCCGTAGTAAGCATCTGTAACAAAATCTCTTGTAGAAACAACAAGAAGATAGAATTTTTCAAAATAAAAAATTTTTAAATTGAAATATCTCACTTGATCCATTTCCTGTCTGATTGTATCTGATATATATTCTTGGTGATGTACTTTTGATGATGTTCTTAGGAGAACCGGCTAAAATATTATCTCCTTCTTGGACTCTAAAAGATTTCATTTATCTTCTTATAATGCAAAAAATAATTACTGAATGAGTGGTGTACCGGAAGCATCTGAACCATCGAATATTTCCAAAAGACCACCGGAACCGGTTGTAGTAGCCCAATTGAGAATGAGACCCTTAAAAAACAAAAATTATGAGAAAAACCATTTCAAACTAACAGTCCATCCATATGTATCATCTCCACTGTAAGCTACATACGAGCATGGTGGGGAGTTAAGAAAGCACGGTGAGAAATCGGATTCTTGATAAGAATTGCCTATTGGAGCAGAACGTCCTGTGTAATTTTGAGGTTGGTAGCATACACAACTTGCCGACGAATCTTGAATAACACTTTTTTTAATATTTTGGAGCCAACTTACATTTGATGCATATCGCCAATAAAAACACCGCAAATTTAAACACAATCATAGGAAAAGAAACAATGCGACTATACTCGTGATAGAGTCTATGAATGAAGCAAACCGAAAATTTATCCTGATAAAGGTTTTATAGTGTGGGAAAGGTATTCTTATCACAAAATTTTCTAAATATCAATGGTGTAATTTGGTTTCTGATCGAAGCGCCGTGAGTGTTGGATGCTTCCTTAAAAACGGTTTTAGTCCTTATCGTTTCAGAACTATCATTAAAAAATAAATAATGTGTAGTTTAGCAATAACTTTTTAGTATTTCTCTAATTGCTAAACTTGCTTCACAAATCAATTATTCTTCAATTTTCAACTCGCAAAACTAAATCTGAGGCTTTGGCCTCCATTCATTCATGAATGCTCGTAAATAAGAAAAAAAATGTTTTTTTAATTTTTCTTCTGTGTGTCTCCAATTAGACAGCTGAGTCAAACAGCAGGAATAATCGGCCAACAGTGGGAACAATTTTCAGACAGTCGAATCCCTCAGCAGACAAAATTGTTTCCCAGAATCGAATCTCATTGAAAACCTATGGGAAGATCGTTTGAAATAATCGCAAGAAGAGTGAGCATCAAATGTGGATTGAAATGAGTTCGGACAATTGATTCGGAACTCTCCAGACCCTTCTGGATTTCATTCCGAGAAAATTATTCATGCAAATTTCAACTAAGAACTGAACCAGTTTCAATTGTTTTGTTTTGTGTTCGTTTCTGTTTACTGGTTCACAGGAGGTATCAAATGCACATTTTCATGTTATTACTTTTTCTGTCAAATTTACGAATTTTCGGTTAGTTTTAAATTTTTCTCAATTTCTACTATTTTTGCTTATAGATTTTTAGGTACTTGTCTGAAAAATACAAATCAACCGATTTATAATCGTTCTTTGAATATCCCAAAACATTGTATTCTTCCCTTTCCAGAGTCAACCATTTCAATTCAATACACTATCTTCTCTCACCACCCAATGTTTCCAGGAAGAAAAGAAACAGAGCAGAGTCGGGCGGAAACGTTTGTTGTGTAAAAGAAGAAGGAGGAAGGAGAAGAAGAAGACGCGAGGGAAACAGTGGAAGAAAAGAAAAAAGAGAGAAGAAGAAAATATGTCATTTTTTGTTGGCGGTCTTTCCTCTCTTCATTTCTCGTTACCTCTCTTTGTCTCTAGTTCTCTTTCTCTATTTTTCGTTTCCCTTTCCTTTTTCTTCTTCTCTTTTAGTCCTGAAAATTTTCAGTTTGAGAATAGAGGAATAACGTTTTATTTTTACATTTTTCCTTCTTTTTCCATTTTAAAAGAGTGAACATTCAATGGATGATTCATTTTTTTTGGAAAAAAAGTTTTTCATTTCAATCTCAATAGAGCAACTCTCATAGATGTCCTATAAAAAGTTCCGAATCAAATCGTCTTGAATTGTTTTAAAATATAATTCATTTTTGCTTCAAAAGTAGTTTATATTTTGAACAGAATTAGTTTGGATCATAATTATTTTTTTTATAATCTTGAAAAAGCCCAAAAAAAACCACTTTATGCCTCCGAACCTTTAATATTTTTAGACGATTATATCGAAAATACACTCACTGATAACATTTTTTTCTAAAATCGATTTCAGTTTTTTCTTTTCCTTTTTTCTGTTGTTGACGAAAGGAGGTTTGACCACGTACGCCTCTACCACCACTCTCGCTCCTCACGCAGTTTCTCTCTCCCCCTCTTCTTTTTTCTTGTTGTCGTGTTCTCTAGTTCATATATGATGTGAACTAATGTGGCCGCGTGGCCTAATGGATAAGGCACCAGACTTCGAATCTGGGGATTGCAGGTTCGAGTCCTGCCGTGGTCGAAATCTTTTGCTTTTTTTTGGAAAGCTTTCTGAATAGAAAGAGACAGAAAAGAAAAGGAAGAAAAGAAAATTCAATTAATTTTTTTTTCTCAAGAATACCCTGTCATGGCTTCTTCGTAAATTTTCGATAGACTTACGAAATTCCCATTGGTGGAAAGAATGAATGCCCACATTTCATTTGTGCCATCTATCTTCCTTCGCCCCATTTTTCCTTCCCTCTTTGCTAAGAAAATGCTCATTTCATTCGACCAGGCAGTCGGATAATCCTTTTCCTTCTTTCCCCTCACACGCCTCGAGTTATCGATCCAGCTTTTTTTCTCACAGGAGGCGGGGGGCTCTCTGTTCTCCACTGCCTTTCAGCTCAGTTTCCATGGTTATCTGAGAGATTAATAACGAGAAGAGAAAACGAATTTCGTCGAGATACGAAAAGCATTCGCATATAAGCTCTTCACTGAACGAATTCCTAGTGCGCAAAGGTATCAGAGGTAGGCAAAACGAAAATTATTTTCTGAAAGGTTAGTTTCGAGACTTTTGAAAGAATATAGTTCCAGACTTTTAAGATATAAGGAAATTAAGAAAATGCAAATTTTTGAACATTTTTCTAGTTCTCAAAAACCTCCAGCAGTTTTGTTCTTAATATTGATATGTACGTGAGGAACAGACTTCTAACTTTTGGAAGTTCATTCTCAAAGATTTCTTTACAGTTAATCTATTTTTTGATTTTTTTTCAATACTCTCCGGTACTAGGATTTCAACGTCTTACGAACTTTGTACTTGTAATATTCCTATCGTTCTTTCATTAAATCTTTTCACGTGAAATTCTATTTCCAAACTAAGAGTGGTTCTTACTATGCGTTGTTTGCCCTGCTCTATTTCACTTTTTTTTCTTCTCCATCTTCTTCCCCTTTCCTTCTTTTCTTTTCCTCCCCTCCTCTCATTTTTCTCTGTTACATCTACATGTGACTTGCTGCCTATCGCTGTGCTGTATGAAGAGCGGTGTCGTGGTTTTTCGTGGCCAAATTAGGTCTCTCTTTCTTTTCTCTGCTCCCTCTCCTCTCTGCTCTTTTCACTTTTTTTGTGTTGGTGACAGCTCGAAATGAGTGAGCCCTCAAATTTATCGAATTTTCATCTATTCGCCGTGTCTTTTCTCATTATTCATCACTCTTCGTTTTCTGGCAGCTTCCATATAACGTGCATTTTAAAAAAGCTCTTGAAATTGAGACTGCTACATTGGTTAATTAAAATCATGAATTTCGCAAGCCTTAGCACAATTATTGCCTCACATTTAGATACAATAAATTTCATCTTCTAACGTTTCCAATTGAATATCAATTAGTAAAACACGATGGTAGAATGTATTTTGTATAATGAGCTACCGTAATCCGACACATTTTGACAGATTTATGGTGACTGCAACCTAATTTTTTCTCTAAACAAAAGATTCAATCAATTTTTTCTGATTCTCGCAATTTTATCTAAATGTCACAGACCAACAGTGATTACGAATAGAAAAAAATCGTGATGCAAATTTGAAAAATTTACATCTCACACGTGGCATATTATTTTGACTATTCTGTGTCCGCCCGTTCCATCGAGAGGAAGCAGTTTCAAATTGTAGCCACTTGCACTACAGTGCTAAATAAAATTAGTTCTATCCTGCATATCGAATCAAAAAATACTTCATGTGGTTATACTATTGAGCTCATGCTTTCCTACGTAAAAGAATAAGTCAGTACTCAACGAAGGGAAAATAAATTGGATATGTTTTTTATTCACACAGCTAGCGTTTGCTCTCGTGTTTCATTCTTTTAATGAGCACTTTCTTTCTAGGAACTCACGTCCATAACTTTGTCTCTGCTCATGAAAATACTCTTGGTTCACTCTCTCTCTTGATATTATATTCTCTAGTCGTTTTGTCACCTCGCTTGGCGGTCTTCTGTCACAATTCTTCGAATACATTCATAACGAATAGCTGTTTCAGAAGAAAGTACGAAAGTCACGTTGAAATGCCTACGGAAGAGTATGACGTAAGTTCCTGTTCAACCATCTTTTTGCCAAGCTACAAGTGTAGCAAGAAACTGAACTTTTTTAGGTTCACGCCAAGAAAATTGGTCGGCCATCGAACGTAATGAACCAAATGAGAGCAGAGTATCTTCTAGAAACTACTCTATTGACAGATCGACAGTTGAAGATGGGTAAGTGCTAAACGGAGAGGGAATTCACTGAATTCACAATCTTTCAGCTAGAATCAAGGAGGAAAAAGAAAAAGAGGAAAGGGCTAGACTGCAGGCACAACAGATGAAAATGGTAGCTAAAGAAACATCGATAAGATATAATAAAATACATTTCAGTCTTCAAAACCAAAGAAATCCAAGAAGAGGGGTCCAAAACCAAAGACCAAGTCTCGAGCACTTCCAAAACTTAAAAAATCAACAAAAAAAAGTCGAGTGATTTACAAAGATTCTGACGATGAGTATGAAGATGAAGATGAAGATGAATCCGATGAAGATGACAGCGATGAAGAATTCTTCCCTGAAGAACCATCCACATCAAAAAAGAACAAAAAGAAGGCGCAGGCTGAAAAGGTAAGAGAAGTCGCATATTCGAAAAGATATTCTGAAAAATATTTTTCTGGAAAATCTGGACGACCAGCAGCAAAATATTGCTCTTATTTTTTCAACTAATCTGAGTTTAGTTCTTCCTGAAATATCAATACATTGATTCCTCTTGTAAAGTTAGCCTTTGTACTACGATTCAGTTAACAGTGAAGTGTGATCTTTCAAAAAAAAACTTCTTACAGAAACTCGTGATAAATCAGGGAGCCTTATCTCCTGGAGCGGAAGAGATGCCGGTTTTACAACGTGAAGATCTGCCAATATTGCTCACTGAGACGTATGAAAGCGACGGACTGGATCATGCTGAGGACGTAATGGATGGTTCAACAACAGTTTCCGGTATCATGGATTCTGAACTCTTGTTGGCAGAGCCGCCATTACTTTCTGCTCAACACGAGGTTCTTGAAAAGGAAGAAAAAGAAGAGAAAGGAGAAGAAGTGAAAGGAGCAGAAGAAAACAAAGAAGTAGAAAAGAAAAAAGAAGAAGAAGAAAAAGAAGAAGAAGAAAAAGAAGAAGAAGAAGAAAAAGCAGTAAAAGGAGAAGAAGAAGCAGTTGAAGTAGAAGAAAAAGAAGAGAAAGAAAAAGAAGTGGAAGGAGAAGAAAATGGAGTAAAAGAACAAGAAGAAGGAAAAGAACTAGAAGATCATGACTTTGAAGAATTTTTTGATAGAAAAATTAGCACTCATTCCGAGATCTTGCCAGCTTCTAATAACATGGAAGTCTTTGTAGAAGCTTCAAATGAAGCGCAGACAAGATCACCATCTCCAAAACAAGTACTTGAGGTACCAAATGAAATTAAGCAAACCAACGAGGGAACTGGTAAAATCATCTTCGAAGATAAGATTGAGTTGACATCCTCGGAACTTTGTTACCCGGTAAATGATAGAGAACAAAGTGCACACCAATTAGACACGCCGAAGAATGTTACATTGAAACCGGAGCCGTTTATGTATCAGGAAATTAGAATCGATCAAGTTTCACCAGTGTCAGGAGAGCTCAATTTAGAATATTTGATTGAGAAGGTAACGCGTATTCCATTTATCTCAATGAAAATCAATTTCAGAATTTGTCGAATTCGGAAACAAATTCTCCAGGAAGTTCAATTTCTGCATCACCTGATCTCAGTCAGCGTATTAGTCCAAACGAAAATGTTCAGCCTATACATTCCGAAAATAGACAACAAAACAGAAAACGATTTGATATTGAATCAATTCTGGGCGTTTCGGCCCAACAACCAACGGCACTAGATCAAATCTTAGCTCTTCTACATAATAACTTACCGGAGCCAGCTATAGTACCTCTTGTTAACAATGAATTGTCTCAACAGCTTCTACCAGGAGTAATAATTCCTCAAAAAGATGGGTCAGACGATTATTGGAGTTATTGTTTGTTTGTAAGTTTGGATAATAACAAACTGCTGAAAATTTCCTGTTTAATTTCAGCCAAATGGAACTAACAATAGTGGCTATGCGTATGTAATGAAAGAAATTGTATGCACAGAACAGACGTTCTTAACTGGAGTGTACTTAGAAAGATCCCAACTTGAACAGTTTATGAAATTGCGAATGTCTGCTCAGTCGAAACACTATTTAGGGAGTGTTGAAGGAAAATATGTTAAGGTAATCAGTAACTTTTGTACGGTCAAAAACAATATCTTACAGGTCGCTGGTCCCATAAACCTTCCTCCACTCGTTGATACCAGTGAGGCGGAATGTTATTCACTTTTAGAAGAAACGGGTATTCAAATAGAACACATTACTCGTCAACATGAGTTGAGATATCCAGATTTGAAGAAAAGTCTGATGCATTTGGTGGATATAGTCATACAGGTAAGTCATAATTAAAAACAAAACAAAAAAAGTCACGTATCTGTTTTCAGGTTGTAAAAAATAACTGTGGAACCGGAGGGGAATCACAAACTCAGCAGATCAGTGGGGTCACAAACTCAGCAGATCATGCACAATCATATCAAGAACAGTTACCAAGCACTTCGGAACCGATGGAGTTTTCTCCGAGTTCGAAGAGACCACGACTAGAAGAAACTGAACCAGTTAATAATTTTATGAATTCTTTTCAATCAGTTATTTCCTATTTTTCTCCACCCCCTCAACCTCAACCAAATCCAGTCGCTAGTCAAGTACCGATGCGAGCAATAATTCAGAGTGATTGTTCCGCATTCAAAACATTTTCACGAGACCAAGGGAAGAATTAATTTGTGTATTGATGTTCTCTCAATATAATTCTTTATTCCTTTATTTGAACTCATCTCGAAAATAAATTTTTCTGTGAAAATTTTTGGATCGTATCTCGATAACCTATAACAACAAGCAGTTAAATGGGATGCTCTGCAATTTTCATGCTTCCTAAAAAAAGAAAGGATTTTTTACAGAAACATAAAAAAAAAGGAAACCACAGTTTATTGTAATCATGGTCCGGACTGAATACTTTGCGAGAAATAGTCTGAAGGGTTTCGAAATTTCTTTTTCATGCGTGAGGGAGGAAATCTATCAATGTATGAGAACAAGTTTTTCAAAACTTGTTTATAACAAACGAAAATCCAAATAACAGCATAAAAATTGAGAAAAATTCCACTTGAAGTAAGAAAAATGATATAAATAGATTATTATAGAACATTATTAAAGATAACCAGAACAGGTACTGAAGTCTCGATATCATAAAATTCCTCGGTGATTGTATGGTGTAAAATCTGAAATTTTGAATTATTTTAATCTGTTTGTCTCTTTTGGAGCATTACAAATTCTATAAAACGAATAAAAACTTACCTTGGCTTTGCGAAGTAGATTAGAATCCGGCGAAATGATCTTTGTTTCTCATATTCCGTTTTTTACGTGGAGAGTCTTCAATCGACATTTCTGTGAAAATTGATTCGAATTGTGAAGTGTCTTCATCATTTTCAATTTTTGGTTGAAACGGTGGTTCGTAGAAATCTCGACTAGCTGCCAGATCCCAATTATACAGAGCGAAAAATGGCGAACTTTTGATTTCCGCAAATGACCATCTCTCATTTGGATCAGTTGTGAGAAGACCTCTGAGAATATTGACACAATTTTTTGAAAGCCCTCTCGGCGCATCAAAGACTCCTGTCACAATTCTATCAGCCTGTTCGGCTCTTGAATCACCCACAAACGGAGGTCCTCCAGTGAGCATATCATACATTAATATGCCGAGAGCCCAGTGATCAAGAGAATGTTCATACGGCTGTTTCTTGATCATTTCTGGTGCCATACATTCAAATGTGCCGCAGAAAGTGGATGTCTTTGTTCCTCGTTCAACTCGCTTACTCAAACCAAAATCTGTCAGTTTGATGTTCCCTCTCCTATCGAGAAGAACATTATTAGCTTTCAAATCTCTATAAATGATATCATGTTCATGAAGATGCTCCAAAGCAAGAGCGAGTTGTGCAATGTAAAACTTGGTTTTTTTCTCTGTCAATTTGTGTTCTCTGTTGAGAAGAGAGAAAAGTTCCCCGCCGGGAAGAAATTCGAGAACGAAATGCTTTTTGTGGTTAGCCTTGAAACAGAATCGCATTTCACACAGAAACGGAGATTTGACTGTCTCAAGTATTCTCTGCTCTTCTTTCAAATGAGTTTTATCAATTTCTCGTCTCGGCCGTTCGGCAACTTTCATTGCTAGAATTTCTCCGGTGCATTTGTCTCTGACCTGGTAAACCTGAAATCAAAAATGTTATTTGTTCTCAAAATGGATATCTCACTTTTCCAAATGCCCCTTTTCCAACAACTTTCAACTTTTCAAAGTCGTCCAGTCCAACATAACTTCTTTCTGTAATGATGGACATTTGATTGACTTCTGTCGCCAAAGAGGCGACCATATTTGATGGAGCTCTGAAAACACACTCAGTGAAACTGGAAAGCTTAAAGAAAACTAACCTTTTGGATGCCATTGATTGAGGAATTTTGGACGAGATGGTCATGTCGAATCAATAATTATAGAAAAGAGGGACGAATACAATGGAGGGTAAGAACGAATGAGACGTTGTGCCAAATAATCTAGATTAGAAAGTGTAAATGCAGTCTACAGACAATGAGGAGTGAGCAGATGGTTCATCTTTTGTGAGCGACTATTATAGAAGGTGGAAACTCCGCCTAAGGGATTACAGGTGTAACTGTGAGAAAATTATTCTCGTATTATATGGTTGGTTTTTGAATGACATCCTATACATAATTCTAGAAAAATAGATAAAGTTAAAAGAAATATTTTTGGCATATGTTCAACGGATGATCAAGAATCAGTTTTATAAGCGGCTTCAATACCATCCTTGACCAGTTTTTTGACATGAATTTTGGATTGATTCAATTGAAGAAGTACATAGTAATTGATGACATCATTATAGTGTTGCCCAATAACATGATATAAACTCAAAAGTTCTGCGAAACGTGAAGGGCCAAATTGTTGATAAGTCAGCATGCAGTATTGAAGAAGAGCAGAGCTATACATTTTTTGATAAGTAGATAGAAGATACTTTCCACTACTGGAAAGGTTTGATATAGCTGAACAAAAATCATATATAAAAATGTATAGATGGGAGGTTACCTGGATTACAAAAAAGAAGCACGTTCAGCAACAAAAATTCCTCATGAGTTATTTTCAGTTCCCTCAGCTTTCCAACCACTCGACATCTAATCTGGTTTTCCAAGTGCGGGGATATTTTTGGAATAACCCATTCAGTTCTTGGCAACAAATCTGTTCCATCAGGAAATGATAATGCTTCTTTTCTTGACATGAATGCTCTAGTTGAACTGACAAAAGCGCCAAGTTTGATGTAACAATCCTTCAAGAGAATCTTCTGATCCTCGGGCATTAAAAGATTGACGAATGCAAACTTTTTCATAAAGTCTACTGTGACCACGGAACTATGGAAAGCCCAGCTGTTGTGATTCATAGGATGATCACCTGGTTTTTTGATGTATTTAATCTGATCCATTTTCATGATTTCATCCATACTCAGATCCGTTTCAGAACCGACGATATAATTGAATAAATGATCCTTCCGTTTAATATCCATGTCTCTCAAATCTCGAACAACCGTCTCCAAACACTTTTCTTTGCTTTTTTCCGTAAAAATTAGACAAGAAGGAAGTGTCATGCCTTCCTGCAGACACTTTTGGAATCGACAAGACTGGCATTTCATTAAAGAATCAGATTCTGAAAAAGAGAAATAGATAGAGTGTTAAGTTAATAATCTTACTGATATAGCAATTGTTCTCAAGTGGACATTTTTTGAGAGGTTTGGTGCGAGTGATGATTCGGCGGAAGAAGACTTTGCACGCATTGCATGATGGGACCTATAAATAAGAAATTGATAACAATAAACGCAGAACTAAACAAAGCATTCAGAAACGAAAACAAATGCTTACGAGAAATGTTCCTGAAATAATTGACTGATACCCCTGTATTCTGAAAACTACTGTATTTTTTATAATTGACCAGTAAGCATGTCAATTTCTTCTCCAACCCAACTTATTACAATATTGGTTTCAAAAATCTTATTCAAAAAAGTAAGAAGAAGTATGTGTTTTCGTAACCTAAATGTATCGGCTTTTTGTTGGAATGTCAATCAGTTAGAAAAAATGGTGTACGAGTTTTCTGCCTATTTCTTGAAATAATACTCTGAAAAAAAACGTTTTGTTAAACTTACACTGTAATTGAATTCTGTGGTGAACCGACTACAGACGACACACTTCTGATTTTGAGTTAACATCTGGCCATTGAATAAAAAAAGCTGAAATACTAGGTGGTAAAACGACTGCCGGGTGCTTATTTTAATACTCGAAAAATAGGAAACATAGATGTATTTATAGGTGCGCGACAACGAATCACAAAAACAAAAATCACGCCTTCCAAAATTTTTTGGACTTATGGCTAATCTTTTAGTTCTGATCCTTTCTCTCAGAGTTCATTCATGTCTGATAAGATTAGCGCGTGCGTCGAGCCTCGGCTGAATGAAAAAGATTGTTAATGTTGAAATAATTGAAAAAATTAAATATTTGATGAATATAAAACCACTATGCTTCTGAGAAACTTTTATTATTTGTTAATAACAAAAACAAACTATAAATAGAAAAATACATAAAGTTGCCTGAGAAATTCAGGAAATGTTTCTGCCTATCTTGTTGTATAATGAAGTTTTTTACGTATACTTGCTTGATAAGTTATCTGTCTGGTTTTGATTTGTGCAGGTGTTTTTGCAGAAATCAGATTAGGTTCTCTCGTTTGATCGCGGTATGCTCATTGGTTTTTTGGACAACACAACTAAACAAATGATACGTCCGTTTTAAGTTGAGATGAATTTGAGAGAATTCCACTTTCAGGGTAGGAAAAAGCATCAAAATTTCCATGGATCTAAAACTCCCCGACTCACTATCTCATCAATGCTCAAATCTCTGAACGAAAATCTTCGACAACAATGGAACTGCCTGAATAACTCCTTATTGGTACACTTTTTTGAACTTGAAAAAAATACAGAAACGTCCTACATTTCAGACTGGAACTACAATAAAAAAAAATGTGTAATAATTTTGAAATGAGCTGGAATTAAGCTAAAATGTGTCACTCGATTACTTTTCAAGGCGGTTTCAATTAAAATAATATAAAATTTGTATAATGATTCCTTTGTGATTAACGTTGCTTATAAATAATAGGTTTTTGCGGTTTCTTGTTGTTTTTTCGTCTTCAGGTTTATGAAAATTATATTTCTTAAAACTGTATCAGGTTTATTCGTTGTCTCTGTTTTTGTAACTATGACTATGTAATGTTTTTCATTTTCCGCGATTTCCACGTTTTTCAGAAAATATGGTTTCGACATTTACTTGGTTAAAAATGACTTATATTTTAGAATGTTCTGTTTCGTAATAAAATTCCAGTATTGTTTTTTTCAAATTTCTCAAACGATTTTTTTTGTTTATAAAATGTTCTGTTGAAAATATACATATTTTCGTGGTTTTGAACAGTCATCTCCTTCAGAAACAAAGAAAAAACGGATAACAACAACGCAATGAAAATGAGTCATCGAAGTTAGTGGAGAATCTGAGACACTGGCAGCACACTATCTTTTTATTCATAGTAAACAGATATTGAAAAAGCGATATGATTGAATGCATAACTGTTCATTTGTTCCGAACTGTTTATATCATTTTTTTTGGAGGCTTCTTTTTATATTGGTTTTTTTCATTACGTAGTTAACTCTGGCAAGTGAAGATTTTTGACATGCTACTCTTACCGTAACTTGCATCATATCAATTATCATTTCTCTCCTCTTTGAATGGAAAACTCATTTTTTTAGCTAGCTCTTTTTTTGTGTGAGCGTTTTGAAATCTAGTTTTCATTAATTTTGATCGACGTGAATCGCCAATGATAGTCCAATTAGCAAAAAAGTATTCACAGTTTCCTTGAACTTAGAGAACTCTGAAATTTATGGTTTTCTAAATCATTTTTTTCAGAAAAATGTTCATTGACTCCGATGATGAAATGACTCCAACCTTCACTGTGGGAGGAAAAACAGTCTCCACGTTGGAACGATTGGGGAAAGGAGCGTTCGGAGCAGTCTACCTCGCTCACTATTCGGATACTCCAGATCAAAAATTTGCTTTAAAAGAGATTTCCATGAGAAAAACTCTACGCGTGGATGCAAGAGAAGAACACAGTATCCATTCGAAGCTGTTCCAAAATAAAACGGACGGGAATATTCTCAAAATATTCGGAATTGAAGAAATTGGAATGAGCACATTACTCTTCATGGATTACATCCCAAGTGGAGATCTCTCCCAAAAATGTTCCGGCAACCCAATGGACTCCCTGACTGCTCATAATTATTTCAAGCAACTCATTGACGGTTTGGAATATATCCACGAGAGCGGCTACATTCATCGAGACATTAAGCCGCAAAACCTGCTCGTGACTTCATCTAGTGAGTTTTCGACAATTTTTCCTTCAAAAAACTGATTTTTCAGATGTCATCAAAATCACTGATTTTGGTCTTGCGACCCAATTTCGTTTTGAGAACGAAGAGCGTCTCGTTTCCGGGTGGATAGGTACTCCCGCGTATTGGGCACCTCAAGTTTATCTCAAGTCACCAATCGAAGCACCACCACTCGATATTTGGGCATCTGGATTAGTCCTTTTAAATATGGTAACTGGAAAACTCCTCATCTGGGAAGAGCCCATTCTGTCGAATGAAAAATATTCAAAATGGTTGAATAAAGTGGATGACAGTGACAATGCGTGGAACGAAGTTCCTCCATATGTTCTTGGTATTTAAATATATTTGATATATCCATAACAGTATTGGCTAATTCCAGGTTTCCTTCGCACTATTCTCAATTCCACCGGCATCTCAACTATCCAAGATATCAAAAAACAGGATTGGTATGTTCAAGCAGCCGAGAAATGATGAGACTTTAGCGTTTTCCAATTCTCTTCATTTATTTTACTTTGTACGTATTTGTTTTCGGTTTAGCTTTATTTTCTTATTAATATGAATAATTTTTCAACTGGAAAATGAATGAATTTTGTAAAAATTAAACTGGATTGCGAAACATCTTATCAAAATCAATGCCTGGTATCTCGCAAAAACAAGAAATGTTATGAAAATCAAAAAACGAATATTTCTCAAGATGAGTAATGTTGATGCATCATCACAATAATTCAATTTTGGAGTGAAATTTACTTCATGATTTTTTTGTAGCAGATCAATTGTTAGATTATCTATTAGTCGGCGGATTTTCAGAAATGAAAACAAATGAAAGAGGTTCTGTGTGATTAACCTCACTGCTCCAATTGATCTGGTGTTGAGTTAGTTAAATAAATGTTTGTACCAGAAAAGAATCTCTCTGAAAATATTTCACATGCTCTACCCATCAGAACTTGAACATCGACAAACCTTCCGAATCTGTGCTAACATTTCTGCCTTGGTTATGGTATTCTGGAGAAATTCTGTAACTTGCCAATGGCGGAGTTGCTCGCCCTGTTGATTCGAGGAACTCTGAATACGTAATCGGATCCGACCAAGTTACCAAATTGGGCCGAGAAGAGTTGTCTTCTTCGATTGTAGGTTGTTCGATTTCTTTGGCTGACAACCCTGTGGGTGAGAGATCACTTTTATTCTCTGCAAAGAAATGTTGCTGCGTCCTCGGAACTGCTCCATCTGCAAAATTAAATGTTTCTCGCAGAGCAAAGGTCAATTGATTCATATTTTTTTCACAAGAAACTTACTCTCTGTTCCAATGTTCATTGCTTCACAAGCTTCTTCCCATTCTGTTTTCTCTGAGACAAGAGTAATCATTTTGGCATTCCTCTTTTCTGAGTACTCCCTTGTTTCTCTTCCGACATCTTCTAACAGTTGCTGAATTCTCGGACACTCTTTGTATGGTTCTTCTTCTCCTCGGTTTAATATTTTCTTCTTCTCTTTGCTGAACCATCTGTAGACAGTTTTGTTGTGTGTATCGATCCGTTTACTCAAAATTCGCATTTCAGTATCCGAGATATGTGAACATTTTCTGAGACGAGCAGAAACTATTCGCTTCAGAAGCTCTCTTCTCTGTCTCAGATTTTTCACTCTTTTGAGTTCCTTCAGTTCATCTATCAAACGATAACTTCCCTCTCGGTACTCATGATCAGGCAGCTTTTTGAGTTCTTTCTTTTTCAGGGTTTTTTGCGATTCGGTTCTTCTGGCATAAGAATTTGATTTATATTGCTTCATCTGCTGATTCCATTCAAAAATATTCTTGTCGTATTCTTCTGCGAGTTTTTTCTTGTCAGATTGATTATGGTTTCCAAACGTAAAACTCATTTCTGGCTCAGACGACTGCTGATGTATACCTCGCAACAATTGTTCGATACCTCTCATAGATTCTTCGTCCAATGCTTCAATAATTTGCGGGTTTTGATTTCTGTTGACAATCCAACTATGAAGACGTTCCGGTGTCGTCTGAATGTAGGCAGCCAGACTATTCAGTTCCTTTGGGCTCATCCAAGCATTCCAGTTTGCTCTCATCTGCATAACATTCAGTTGGAATGTGCTGAACGATTCGTTCCACATCTGAAAAGCGGAAATTTTTATGATATAAAATAAAATATTATAAAAAATGAAGTAAAGTTGGATTGAAATGAATGAGGAGTTATGAGTCTTATGAGTCGCATCATGTGTGTTAACCCGGGTGGTCACCATGGACACGAAACGACTCCTAGCTTTTTCTAATTAATGGGCTTTAGAGATAACAATGAAAAAAGAGATGGAGAGACACAGCGAAGATTAGTTGAGGAGTCTCATAATAACTTCTCTGAAAGTAATGAACAAACCCAAAAAGAAACATTGCGAATGGAACATTTTCGATAGATGATGTGAAAAAAAAATATAATACATTGGATGACAAGTTTTCCCAAAAGTTAAAGACATGTGTTACTGTTATTATTGTTGTCTTGTTGACTTTAACATTATTTTATTCTTTGGCTTAGATTTTTGTGAATAGCGTTTTTAGACAATTGTGACGTTACTTCTTGTCTCTTATTATCGTGAATTCTGTTAAAAATAGAAATATTCAAGATGAAGAAGTGAAGGAGCCAACGAAACATATGCCAAATCATCCTTCAACGAGGCAAGAAAGTCATGTTTGACATCTGTACTTACTCAATTCGTTTCCATAACTTCACTAAGCAGGTCATCATAATTCCTGAAAAATTTGTCACAACTGAATTTTGAGAAAATGAGAACGAACACCTAAATTTTGATGATGCTTCACAGAGTTCTTATAGTTTATTAGACAAATTACGTTTAACAGTATTAAGAAAATGACAAGAAATGCTTTTAATAACATTCAAATGAATATTTTCATACGGCGAAGTCGTTCATCTGCACTTTCACAGTGATGTTCCAAAAGTTCCGCTCTCCCGGAACCTGTACACAGTAAACGAGGAGATCCGTTGTTTCCGTGACTGGATAGATAATGCATAATGGGAATAATGTATCTCTGAAAAAATATGGTTTGAACTATTTTAAATAATTTATGTTGTTATACAACGTTACCTCAACTCGTCGCGGGTTTCAACTCTTGCATTATCCCAATTCCTTAGCTGCTCCATTAAATTCAGTGCCTCTTCAACTTGACTAGGAACCACTCGGAACGAATAACAGAATCCTGCTTCTTTCTGATGTCTTACCCAATTTCGAACCAGCTCCGATATCTTGTCTTTTGGTAAAACAGTTTTGACAATGTGAATACGACGTTGAGTGAGCTCTCCAAAACGAAGGTTTCTCGATTCTCCCACCATGATAAGACAATTTGCATTGTTGATGATAGTGTTTTGAAACGGACCATCTTCATAAACTTCGACAGATTTCAACGGAAAGCTTCTGCGGCTCAGAATTGGTTTTATTGCATTGCAAACGTTTTTTGCTTCGTCAGTAATGCTCAAATGCTTCACATGCAATTTCAAGGACAATGGAATACGTATCAGTCCACCAGAATAAATTCGAAGTTTCTCGATTTTGATTGGCTTCGCTTTTTCTCTTTTTCCGACTAGCTGATTCAACAGGTATCTCATGGCTTCGTGTAGTTTCCGCTCGTGTTTTACATATTCATAGCTCTCGACAACAGTATTTCCTTTCCGTTCGATAGTGGTCAACTTGATGAAATGCTTATATGGAGGGACTTGATTTTCTCTTTGAAGAACGTATGGCTGAATTGTTAGAATAAGGTCTCTTATCCTCGTTTCGAGTCCTTTAACTATTTCTTGATCTGTCGGATTTGTTGATCCCAGTCGCATGTTTCTATCTCTTTTCAACTTTTCCAAGTCTTCTTCCCACTTTGGAACTGATGAATGATGACGTGACACCGGTTGATAGCCCCTTCCATCCACTATGATCTCATCATTTTGTTTCGTTATTTCTTGTCTGTCAAGCTCGAATCCATAATCGTCAACATCAAATTTCAGACCTCCATTTTTATTGATGGTTTTGATTTGTTCTGGAATTTCTTCTCTGCCATAGGAACGGACGATCCCAAGTTTGTAGATGGCATGGTCAATTTTGAATTCCAATGGAGACATGGACATTTGTTCAACTTTGAGAGTTGTTAGACGCTCGGAGGCCCTGCATCCCTTACATCGTTGCGATAATTTCAATCTGAAATCTATTCATAAAAATTTACTATTTAACATTAATAAATTATACTTACCGCAGGTTTGAATCCATAAACAAGAAGATAGATTGCATTGATAGATGTGAAATTTTCATTTTAGGTGAATTTATTGATCCGCAAAACCGCGTGAGCGCTGCACAGAGAGAAAGGGGGTAGAGGCCTCTTCGAACACCCTGTGCACCTGTATGAGCGCATATGACACAACGCATCCAGAGAAACGCTATCGGAGGGTCAATCGAGAAAATAATGGGAGGATAGGAGAGACAGAGACATAAAAAGGCGAGAATAACGTCGGAGTAAGACAATCTAGCAATTTCTTTCTGTTGACAAGAAACATGAAGAGCGCACATACCGAGTGTTTGAAAATCTTTAAGAAAAATGCATTCGATTCAAATTTTGTTTATGATAAAAATTGATAAAACGATGAAATAGTAAATAAGGATAAACTTGGACCAGTATATGAGTTGATGAAAATGAAACTGAAACAAATGCGAGTATTATCAAAACTACATAGTCGGTGATATAAAAAAAACAATACTCACTTTTAAGCAGTTTGTTTCTTTTTTGGAATGAAACTGTACTTATATTAAGGACATATGAAGACATTGACTGGAAACAATTATAATAAACGAGCTGTTAACATGAGTCGTGATATTTGGTGATATTGTTTCGAACCAATCTAAATCGGTTTCCATTGTCCGTCGATAAACGCTAAAACAGGTGTGGTTTTCTGTTGTTTCTTACAAAATAGCCACGAATTCATAATTTTTGTCCTAGTCTGAATAAAATTATACTTTTAGGGGAACCAAAAAAATATAACTAATTACCGTTTTGTGGAAAATTAATAGTAAAATAGGATTGACGGTGGATAGTGCATCGCTGATGAACGGTAATATTTTCACATAAATGCCTGACAATTCCAAACTTTGAAGAATTGTTATCGCAAGTCCGAAAAGCTGAACTACGGTGATAGCTCCCGTGACAAACAGTTGATTTTTCTCTCTTTCTTGTTTTTGAGCGGATAACAAACTTTGAGAGCTTCTCAAAAACACGAATGACATGCAATTGAATACAATAGATGCCGCCATTAGTATTCCCAAACCAAAAATAAGTCGGAAAAATTGATCTGGCTGAAAATCTGTTTCATTGAGTGCAGTATTCTCAGAACAAACTCTTTCTGATACAAATGCATAACCGTCTTCACTATAAATTACTGACGCTGGATAAAAGAAAAAATCTCTAGTGTCTAAAAAGAGTGAAAGAAGGAATATACCACCGATCCACAACCACAAATGCCATTTCTAAAAACAAAAATTGCATGAACACTCAGGGGGACTTACTTCGTTTGTTGAATTCCATGCTTTTAGTATAGCATATTTGTTCAAAGATAAAAAACAAGCTATTGAATACTGTGAGTAAGCGTTTTGGAAGCTTATCCAAACGAAAAGTCGCTCTAGAATCTTAATGTCACGGAGCCCTTCATAAATGATTGCCCAGAAGTAGGATGAGGCAGTAACTGAGCTCAGGCGATACACATAAAATGCATTGAAATAGGTGAACAAGTTCACAATCCCGTCGACTTTGAAAATGTAGTACCACGTTGAATGATAGTTTATTTTATCTTTGAACAAATATAAAATAATGAAAAAGTATAAACTTATCACGGGCAGGCCATACGCAAGAGAGATTAAGAGGAACAGGACGTTTATGTCCATGGTTCCTCGGTTTTCAAAGCTCTGAAAAGAAATTAGTTTTATTTCTATATAAAAATTAAATTCGACGACAAGTTTTTAATCATGTGCTCTATCAAAAAAACAAATTGAACCAATGAGTCAACCACTTTGCGCGATGCTAACTAACATTCTAAATCACAGCGGTGTTTAATTAGGATGATTTACTCGAAGATCATAGAGATTAAAATTTCGTATGATCTTTGATTCACTTTCGTATCCTGTATCTCATGACTGTGGCAATTATGATGTAAGTACATGATTTAGACAAAAGTTCACTAAGATTATATTAATTTGTAATCAAGACGTCACAGAAGATACGTATTCCACTCTAAATATCGAACCACTAGAATTAGTCACATGAGTAAGATAGATATTGAATACGTAGAGGGCGAAATACACCTAATTGGTGTACTTATCACAAAAAAGGAAGTTTCGAAAACGGCTATACTTTGATTATGATTATTGGTTTAGAATTTTGACTGTTTCTTTCACATTAACAAAAAATGTACAGAAAATGAATTCATTCATTTTTCGAGATCTCAGTGTCATCCTTTGTTCTGATATCTCTTTTAATCTGTTGTGAACCAATCTAACAGGTAAAATTTTGTTTGAAAACCTGAATCTATTTGAAAAAAATTAGTTGCGGCTCCAACATGGCTGGATTTGAAAACACCTCTTATTTCAAAGCATTGGATGTATTTTGCGACTAAACACTCAAAGCACGCAGACTCATTAACAACTTGATGCCTATATACAAATGTATAGTCTCGAAGGAATCAGCATGTTCTCAAAATTTTTTCTCTACCCTTCGCAATTGAAGTCTCTACTAAGGTAAATACTACATGCGCTCGTTAATTCTGAAGGAAATTGAACACTTTGGACAGTTCATTTCTAATAGAACCATCAACTGCTGGAGCTCATTATCTGCTCACGTATCCCCGATTGAAGTTTCTACTGCTAGTTCCAAAGCAAGAATAAACTTCCGGATCTAACCAAGTACCTCATTTTGAACCGGTTAAACTATTAATATAGTTTCCGTTTCTACATTATAACTTGTCTCTCATGATGAGCGTTGGTGATATTTTCCCCAACATCAATAAGTATCCTATTCTATCCCTTTGTATTCAAGTTATCATTTTTTGAACCAGCTATTATTCTGACGTATTTTCATCTTTCTCTACTAGATTGTAAGCCACAAGAATATTGGGAACCAAAAGAACAATGAAAAACTTACATTTGCTAACTCTCCGGGAAGATGAAGCCAACGATGGACGAAAAAAATAAGAATGAGAGTTGAAGGTGATGATGCACTCTTTCATAAAGAGATCGAGTCTTCGTGCCATGGGGAAATCGGGAGCCGATCGAAATGCCACGATGATTTTCATTTCCATTCATGAATCAGAAGTGTACTTATATGTAGTAGACATGATTAGAAGTCACAGTGTAAGATCAAACCATTACAATTATTTTTCTTCATCCGTCTTTCAGTTCCAAATAGTTCAAATCAAGATAAAGTTGTGCTTACGCACGTCGTTTACAAAGTCCAACGGAAACCATGAATTTGAAGAATAGGTCCACGAAAGAGACTCAAGAGAGTAATAATTCCAACTTTATTCCTCAGATACAGAAGTTTATTTAGAAAAAAACAATACAAAAAAATCCATGACAATAGAAATGAAATTAGAACAGGAAATGAAAAACTGATAACAAAAGAAACTAATTGAGCCGACAAATGAGTTCATGTTCCAATTGGCGCTACATAGTTTGGTGTCCGGAATATCTTTCTTATCAGATTCCAAATAGAGCGAAAAATCCATCGAAAAGTTATAAGAGACCACATACTTTCCACATTCTTCTTACTATAGTAAATGAATGAAACTTCTATCAGAAATGGTACGGTCGCAAAATTGACAGCATTCAGCATAACAAAAATCTGAAGCAAACTGAAGATTAAGACAATTTCTTGTAGACTTACACTTTTAAGAGAGTCGAAATAAGTATCATTGAACATCAGTATGGCATTGAAAACTATAAACGGGTAGGTAATCTAAAAATACAGATTTAAATTCGAAAATTATTAGGAAAAATACAAATTTTGATATGCAAATAACCACTGACTGATACATTATATATTTGTCTAGTTTATATCGTACTACTGGCTCTATAAACTGTTTTTTTGCGAGACTTATGAAAATTGGTACGTAGATGAAAGCAGATAATGCTCCAGCGACCTCAATATAGAAGTAGACTATCTGTAAAAACTAATTTGAACAAAACATTCACAAATCTTATTACCACGTAAAAATTATCGCATACAATTGCAAACTCCCCGATATTAGAATGATTTTCAAATTTCCATAAACTTTCGTTTCCAGAGAACAAGTTGAAATCAGATTTTAAAAACTCCAACGAAATGTTGGAGACTAAAAATATAAAGTGTAACATTAATATTAACCACAGCCATCTTTTTTGTTTTATAATCATGCTTGTTCCAAATTGAGATGAAAAATAGATGAATAATCTTTGCAGAGCAAGTGAAATCAGAATAATATTGAATACAGGAAAAACTGTAGCCGAAACAAAATAGTAATGAAACACGATATCAAGAGGGTTTATCTCTTTTCCTTCATCATAGTTGAAAATTGTTTGTTTTGAACTGATTTTGAATAATTTCTGACTCACTATATAACTGTATAACTTATCTCGAGAAAAAAAATGATTAAGATGATAATCATGAACAAAACTATCAGATGAAAATATTTTATTATCGGTGCAGTTGGAGACTGAAAAAATTGTTTTCAGAATGAACATGAGAAATTTGGAACCAACGTTATTTTCTTCATTACTATTTCTATAATACAGAACGCAGTAAAATGGAAACAATAAAATATGTAGAGGAATACACATCATGATTGATAAATGTATCAAACCTGCCACAACGCTAACTGCGATTGCATAAACTGTACTGAGAACTTCAAAAAAGTCTGTGGAACTCATAGTTTTTGAAGAGGCCGTTAGAAGTAACAGAATGATGTTATTCACTAAAGTTTAAGACACGAGAAACATTTCACCTGTTTGTGAATGCAGAATTTTCGTCAAACTATGAGTTGTATTTGTAAAATCCATATGGAAACCAGTCTCGATTGTCTATTAATTGAGTTGGCAGCATTTATACACAGAACTTGGAACATAAACCAAATTTTCAGTGTTCTCAATTTTATAACGATTTTTTTATATTCTCAATTTTATAATTAAACATATACCGGAACATTTTTTCACTTTTATGACAGAAAACTTTTCTTTCTTTCTCAATTGTTTCAGTCAAGCGGAAAAAAAGTTCCTCGTGTCAATGACATCACCAAACTCTCAGACTAGAACTTTTTCTGTCCGTTGTGTGCCCCTAAATCGAGAACAGGAACACAGTGTGTACTTCGTTTTGTTCGAAAAACATATTGTGATCAAACATGCTTTCTGTCCCCAGAAAACTAATTAGTCATCTTAGGTTCTCACGGTAGACTGACGGAGGCATGTTCTCCGAATCAAAACTACTCAACCAGTTTCCTTTTTTGTTTTCCTCGTGAAAACTGATTTCCCAGTTAGTTTTTTCCCTTTTTTCACTTATTGGAAAAACAGAAATTGTTTTTTTCATTCAAATTTCTGTTCTGAAAATCATTCTGGAAATGTCAAATTCAAGTTGTGCTCCTCCTTCTGATGTCGATAGACTTTCCAGTTGGAATTTCTTGATATCACAATACGTTGGAATCACCGCTATCATTGCTACCCATTTGACCACTATCGTAGCTGTACAATTGATATTCAAAAAATCAATTTTCGAGAAATCAACGAAGATTCTGCTGTTACAAAGCCTATTTTACGCGAACCTATTTCAATTCTGTTACTGCATTGAAGTAGTTCAACTTCTATACAAAAGTTTTTTCAAAACAGATCGTCCATGTGAACTGTTAAAACCAGAACATAACTGTGCAACATACTTCGAGTTTTTTCTCTGTGGAACTAGTGGCATCATTTATGGTCAGACAGGATTGATGATAGAAAGAGCATGTGCAACGTTCATCAGAAACTATCCGAAAAAAATGCGACGGACGGTTGGATGGTTTCTTTTCTTCATCATTCTTGTGGCTAGTGCCATAACTGGTCATTTATTATTGTGGGATGATCCTCTGCAGATGTATTCATTTGCCTGTTTTGTAATACCAAAACAAAGTGTTCCGAGAGCTAGTCGTTTCTATATTGTCTGTACTATTCTAACACTGTTCAATCTAGTTATTACAGTTTTTATCATGAGGCGTAACAAACGATTGGAATATGCGTAAGTTCCAAACGATGTGTTTCCGATTTTTTAATTTATGCGTTTCAAAATTCAGAACCAGATTCAAAATTGGAGCAAGATTCGAGAAGCGACAAGCTATCGACTCAACTGGTACAATTTGTTTTTTGGCGATTTCGCTTTTTATCTTCATGCTCATTTATTCAGTTGGTCTTTGTATTCTCTTGAATATAAGGAGCATGATATCTCCAGTGGTTTTCAATTTTCTCATTGCTTGGTGTTATGTAAGTTTTGAATCACATCATTCTTATTTTGAAAACTTTTTGTTTCAGACAATCCCTTTCATTGCAGTAATGCTTCCACTACTCATCATCTATCGTGTGAATCTCTCTCGTACGAAACGTGTGAAAACTATTTCTGGAATCACAGGAACAAAACAAACACAAGACGACCATATCCGACAAATGAAAACTATGTGGGAGTGAATTTTCATAAGATGAAGGCGTAGATTTAAATGTACATTCATTTGTGGTATTCTGCTCAATGAAAACTTTCTTGAAATTAAAATTGCCTAATTTTTTCCATTCCTGGCATTTCTGGGAAACATTAGTCTGCGGAACCAAGAGACGAGGAACAACAATTTTGGTTTTTTTCAAAGATCTGCATACCTGAAATACAAGAAGTTGTTAGGAAATTCGATTTTTTATCATTTTCTCTTTTTTTCTAGAGTTTCTGCAGTTTTTAGTTTTTAGTATGACATTTGTTGAGTATTTTTAAAAAGGATTTATTTTTGAAAAAATTCAATTAACGATATGCAAAATTTTGGAATGGAAAGAAAGCAAAACAAAAAAGGAAAAATTACGAGATTCGAGTGTATGACGAAAGCATTACAAATGACGAAAATAATATATGAAGAGAAAAAACACAATATTGCAAATATGTTGTAATGGATAGTATGTAATTATGAAATGGATGAAATTTACATCTCAAGTTCGTCGACGTATTTCAATTGCCAACAGTTTGGATTTGAGACATCAAGCAAGAAGAACTGCCCGTTTTCCCAAGTCTTCAAGATTGTCTCACTGATAACAACGTTGATTGTCGAAGAGATTCCAATGACCACTCTACCAAGACACTTTTGGACAATGAACTTTTCGAGCGCATCTTTGAACATTTCCTCGTTACGTTGTTCGATGCGAACGATAACGTACAATTGATCTTCTGACTCATTTTTGTTTGAGACGTAGAACTCAAGGTACTCGGTTGGAGTTTCGCTGCATTTTGGAGTGATACGCGGTTTTCGTTTCCATATTTTCCGGAGCTTCTGTGCAATCTCGAAATTTGATTGGAACGTTGGATGGTTTAGTAAGTCATCGGACATTGCTTTTGTTTCTGAATGCCTTGGAATCTGGGCAATGGGATTCTCAACGATTTCATGAATCTGTAAAAATTTCAAATGAGCCTTGAATAAATTTTGTGTTTTACCTTTGAAGTTGATGGCTTAAAATCATAATCGAGTCTCTGAGGGCTGGCTATTTCAGACTTCAAAAATGGAAGCTGAGCAAGAAGCATTGGACGGGGCGAAGCAGAAGGTTGAGTAAGAGAAGATGTTGATTGAAGATTGGTTTTCACCATCTGAGCATAAGCGCTCTGCACAACAGCCATTGTTGCTGCGGTTTGCTGTTTTTGGATTTCAACCTGATTGTGTTCCTCGAGCCGTTTAGCAGCCGCCTCTTGCTCTGCAACTTGTTTCCGAATCTTCCTCCTCTGAGTTGGATCCGAAATGTGGTTGACGACGTAAACATGATTCCGTTGGATAGTTGTGGGATCCAAACCGTAGAGACTGACTTCCTCATCGGTTGGTTTTTTGTGATTGTGGTCATGTATAAACGACTCAATTTCTTTATTGTGAATATCCGTGTGCATCCGTGCTTTACAAGTATTCTTGAATTCACACCTCCAAAAGTGTTTTGTTTTACACGACGAAACTTTGTCGAATGTCATGAAGAATCCGTTCGCGAACACTTTCAACCGAGTTTTCTTTGGTAGCCCGATTGGAGACATGAGGAGACTACCCCGTCTTTGTGTTGCTCCAAACATTTTTGAAACCAATGTGTTGGCATCGAAGTTGCTTCCAAGAGATGACAGTAAACTTTGAACTGATGTATTGTTCTGGAAAATTTACTTGAAACCTTAATTTGACACTTATTCAACTCACCAGATCAAATGAAGCGTTGGCGGGCTCAAGTTCTAATGAACTTGTTTCAGTTGGTTTCTCTTCGGAAACTGTTTCCACATCAACAATAGGTTCCTCATGATCTGGTTGAGCAGAGTCGTTGTTATTGAGTGTATTGTTCATTCTGAAATTGAAATAGGTTTGTAATTTTTTTAGAAATGAGGAAATTTGGAGATAGACTATTAAGAAATCACTCCATTTAGGTGAGTTCCAGTGAAAATGAATGCAATCGTTCGGAAATTCACTTTTGGAAAGATTTGTATTTTTTTTTCAACGAGAAAACAAAAGGCTTCTCTAGAAAGGAATCTTGGTGTGCAAAAAACAAAGTATTTCTGGTCTACCGTTGTCGCAACCCCAATAACACATCTCATCCGTCTACTGGTAGACAGGTGTCTCTAATGCCGTACCTTGTCTCGCTCTCTTCTATCGCGATTACAAAAAATAATGGAGAGAAAAAACTCATTGAAAAGAATTTTCTCTGGGAACTGAACACTATTGGCTAACGCTATATATCGGGAATGCTAAATGAAACGTACTGATTAATCAAGCAATAAAAAGTATGGGTGATTTCAACAATTTTGGTTAAGTGATAAGATAGATTATATCAAAAATTCCGAGAGTTATCATGGAAACCAGTTATTATTTCTAGAATAGTTGTATTGAATGACAATAGTGCTATCCAAAACTACTCTGCAAGTATATGAAACAATTCAAACTCACGTATTAAACCGTTCACCAAGACCGTGGACCAATAAAGAAGGAGAATGGTTCGCAGGGCCGTCGCAACAATGACTGCGTTGCAAGCCCAGGGGTCAACCCGATGGAATGACGTAACGCGTGGCAAGATGCATCGGGTGGGCAAACGGGTACCGTATACTAACCTGCGTATCGCCATTCTATAGGTCTGTGCTAATGCTAAGCCCAAGTGCCGTATGGATGGGGTCGAGTCGGTCTGTGTATATGTGTGGGTGTGTGGAGAGGGGTTGGCAACGAAGGGGTATCTCTCTTTTGGTAGAAGAAACATAATATACCGAGGAGGATAAAGATATTGGTAGTAGCAGTTGAGCTTGATTGAGGAAGATTGTTCTTGTATGATACAGTGAAACTCATGTGGTTTTTGACTACATTCTATTTTGAATTAATTCGTGTTTGTGGAATTCTAATAATACTGATGTAAACAAACCGATTACGTACTTAAATGAACATTATATAAACCAACAAAAACCTTTTTATCAGTACATTCCACCATACCCCTGCCCTCTTTCCCTCTCCCAGTATTCTATGAATGTTCAAAAAATGAACTGAAACATTTAGGAGAAGAGTTAGATTTTTAGGAGAAAAAAAATTAGCATTTTATATTGCATTTTGAAATTATATTTTCAGTGAATTACACAAAATGCCGGTTCGGGTCTCGATACAATCGTTTTGGATTTTTTTATTCGGCTGATTTTGATTTGAATACGTTTTATACCATAGTAAACACTCTATTCTCAAACCTGGCAAAACGATATTATAGTCATGATTTCCAATTAGGTATGATTGACAAAAAAACACCAGATGTTGTGGATTACGAGCAAAATTTAAAGTGAGTATGATTTTCAAAACTGAGAAAAATATCGTTTCAGTCGTTTTCTTGATTACCTGGATGCAAACCCACCAAACATCTCATTAGCTGCTGACTCTAATCAACCATCTCAAGTGGTTTCTCTCATCTCAGTACATTTCATTTTTCTTCTTTGGAAAATAAATAAAGTTTCAGGAACTTTCTGGAAGTTATATGCAGAAAGGCGATTCCCAATTATACATTTTGACACGTCTCCCTGCAGATGAGGATTTGACCGAACTTATTTACAACAACCTAACATTGACAGCCAAAACTGTAAGTTTACAGTGGTTTTCACTTCAAACAATTCATTTAGATCTTCATCATCCTCAACAATAATGTATTATCAACGGAGAGTGTACCTAAAGTTGAGGTGTTCAATAAAATAGCAGCAGCTTCAAATGGTCATTTTGTTGTTGTCAATGATCCATCACTCTCGTCTGTTTATCGAAATGACTATGGAGATGTAAACGTGCATACAATTTGAAATATTTTTCTTTTTCTTCTCAGATCGTATCTCGAATAATGAACTTCAGTGCCAATGGACAACTCATTTTTACTAGAAACCTTGCAGCATCCGTTCTAGCCAGAGACAATGATTTGGGAGTGTTACTGGTACCACAATCTTTGAAATCATCAGTCAGAGTGTATATTTCAATAAGCATAGCAGTCAAAAATAGTTAGTTTTCTTTTTTTTCAATCACAAAAAGTATAATGTCAGTGGATGCTCTATCAAAGACTTCAATTTCTATGATGTTTCTAAACAACTCTTTACAAATGGATGTATCGTGTCCTGAAAACTATGTGAGCAACTATAATAATCTGTTCCCTGAATATATATTTATTCAAGCATGGTTCAAATTTTTACACATGTCAAGTTGATTTGGTTCCTGGGCAGAGAGTTGATTTGAAATTGGTTTATCAACCCACGGGGATTAAGAATGATATACTCATCAGATTTTGGACAGACACGTGAGAAACATTTCAAGAAAGAAACATTTCTATAGTTTTCAGAATTATTCCTTATCAGTCTGCTTTTATTCCGACTTACAGAAATACCTATCCTTTCAATCCGGATGAATTTGAGGGCGCGGCTTATCGAGTTTGGTATACATGTGTTCAGACTGAAGTGCATATCGTCTTTGACCAAACATTCTATATGTTATTTGTAGGGAGAAATTATTATCACTGACTGTCAAGGCAAAATCAGCAAGAAATTTGATGCTCAGCAATATTTGCCAGTGCAATATGTAGCTGATCAGCCTGCATTCATTTTTGCACCCTTTTTTTGTGACAATCAGGGAATGACGGATTCCTGTATTTCTGGATCTGAAAATAAGTATGATGTTCAGTTCGTTGGAGGCTTGTTCACATTTGCTCAATCGTTCTTTTGCCGTCCGGGAGTTGGCCCTATCAACTCAAACTGCACTAATCAGGATTCGTATGGAGATTATTATTGTAATCGAGATCAACTTCCCTACAAAAGAGGTTTGCTATTTTCATGGAAGTTGAAGAGATTTCAATTTTAAACTATTTTTAATTTAGGTCCATTCGGACAAATACCAGACTGCCTCCAACGCGGATTCCTTGCATATGATTTGCCCAACCGTTCTTACTACTGTGTCTGTTATCACGGATATTCTGGAGTTTCATGTGAACAACAAGATCGATAATTTCAGCTATTTTACAAAATAAAACATCAAGTTCAATTATCTTTTAAAAGCAACAGAAACATAGCAGTTGAGTTAGCTTTTAGTGATGTTCGGAGTTACTTCAACATTGTTCCACAACCACAACACTCCAAATGGAGAATAGTCAATAAAATCTTCGGGATGCTCATCAAAAGAAAAATTTTCACGAAGCAAAAACTAAAAAAACGTTTGAGTTCGATTCATTTTTTGAACGTTGCTAACATTGCTAACATGAGATCATGTTGAAGGCAAAGCAAACTGGATCTGAATAGGTATATCTGAAAAAAGTAACAAAATATTCCACAGGATGGACTAGAATCATTTTTCTTCAAAAAAATTGCCTCTGTATGATTCAACGGATTCAAATAGTTTCCTCTTCAAAATAACTGTTGATTCAACTATTATTATTTCATATTCTTTTACTGATTTCATATAGAAGATTTTACATTTCATTTGTTATGATGATTTATCGAAACTACATATAAGCCCGTTCATTATTTATGTACACGTTAAATCATATAGAACCAACAGCTTTTCACGAAATTCATATTTTCTCAATTGATTTCTTGACGGGAACTAGTATTGGATAAGACGGTTCTAATTAATTATTTTTAGGTTACTGTTGATGGACTTTTGACCTACTGGAGCCGCTGTAAACCGTAAGTTCAACCACCTGTCGTTTTTTCATCAGATATGTTTCAAACACTGATAGCCTATCATCCAAACGCAGCGTTCAAATATATTTATGGCACACAACTTCACGTACTTTGTTAATCTTGTTGCCATGGAGTTGCACAACCTTACTTTGGCAACTTGTTGGTTTAATACTTATTCATTTCTAGAGAACTTTATGGTGTTTATACATTTTTTAAACATTCTACGGTTGTTCAACCTCTGAAAAACTGCATTACAAGAAAAATTCATTCGATATACTATAAAAATAATAAAAAATCCATCAAAAAGAGTAGAAAAAGATCACATGATGCTCAAAATGGAGTGGCAGATGGGAAACGCATCGATCTCTTCAACATTCGCAATTGGCTCGGCATTCTGGCATCCAATGCAGAAAATACTTCCGTTCTGCTCATAATCAACGATGCAACATCTTTTGCATAGGAGGTGTCCGCATTCTGAAAACAATTGATTGTTGTATTGAATTGTCTCAATCAAAACTTACTCAAAACGAGCGGCGCAACGGATTCATTAGTGAAATAGCCACGGCAATATGGACATTTCTTGAGATTCTCAATCTTCTCACGCTCATTTTTGTCCTCGTGTTCTGGATCGACGTTATTCTTCAATTGGAGCAGCTCGTTTGTCATTTTCTTTAGTTTTGCGGACTCGGCCTTGTGTAGATTGCATTTCTCTTGGAATTCCTTTTGAAGATCAGGGATACGCGTTTTCGATGCTCTCAATTCTTCCATGATAATCTGAGTATTCAGTCTCATTTCTTCTCCTTTTCTCTTGAATTCATCACGTTCAGTTTCCATTTCTTTTTGGAGGGCTATCATAGTCTCGTTCTTGCCAACAATGTCGTCATTCTCCGATTTCAATTGATCAATTTCCTTTTGCAAGCGATTCTCCTCTCTTTTCTCATTAGTCTTGGCAGTTGCCTTGGTTTCATACTCGTTGTCTTCGCTGTAACGAACTGGCAATTGTCTCTTTCGAGTACTCTTTCGCTCAGCGGCGCCTCTGGACATTGGATCAGACATGGAGAACCTGAAAATCAGTAATAATGAAATTGATTACCTAGTAACGAGTGAAAACACTTGCGATCGAAGGCGATTTCTTAAAAAAAAAAGAATGATGAGAAATGATGAAACATAAAAACTGATTCTCTTAGAATCTCCTTCAGATAGTTACGGAAAGTTTTCTAATTGTATTAATGTTATTTTGAGAAAATCGGGGAAATAGAGAGAACAAAGTGTGTTGTGGCGGTATAGAGAGTGACCCGGACCATTGCAGACACAAAAAGATTAGTGAGTGCGGTGACGTAAACATGAGGTACAAGACACCCCCGCACTACACGAATCGATTAACGTGTACCTCCTCATTTGTAGATCATTTGCAGTGTCTCCTCATTTGCACACCGTTTTCCTGTCTACACCCCACTACTCATCTTTTCATTGCTCACTCTTAATCCGTTCAAATACAGATATGGGACAACTACTAGAATTTCTGTTTTTTGAGATTGTTTTTGTTTTTCGGTCTCGACTATTTACACGTAATTTCTCAGTCTGGTTATAGTTATGTTGTTAGCCTTTAAAACTTTCATTGATAGTCACTTCCACTACTTTTTTCCTTCTTTAATTATCTGTTTTTGCAGAAAATGCCTAGAGCGACCACCAAAGCTAGCAAAGACGGCAGTGACGATCACCCAACCGCTGCCGGGCCATCCAGTTCATCACAACATCGCTTCGAAACATTAGAAAAGGAACTCGAGGATCTGAAGGCTCAAAAAGAGAAGAACACAGCCGAAGCGAAGAAAATCGAACAGAACAAGAAGTTGATTGAAGATGCTGTGAAAATTGAAAAGAAACTGTATGAAAGAATCAAAATGGAGAATGATAAACAAGCGCTGCGTCTCCATGAATCTGAAGAAAATGAGCGGAAATTGAAGAGCAAGATTCGTGATAAGGATGAGTTGATTCGTGTGACAAAGGAACAGATTGAGGACGTTTCACAGGATATCAAGACTGAAATTTGTCTGAATAAGTCTCATTCTGGATTCAACGATGCGCAGAAACTGCTCCAAAATCTGATAATATGCACAGTTTGCAACACAAATTTCGACAAATCGGACAAAGCACCAGCAACGCTCCGTGAGTTTCAAAATGTGTTTTAATGATTTCGAAGATGATATATTTTCAGAATGTGGACATATCGCTTGTAAAGCTTGTTGCAACGTCAAAGAGAATAAGATCTTGATTTGCCAATCGTGTGGAAAGTCGATGGAGATTGAGGATGAGCAAAGCGTCGAGGCGTTGCCAATTTGTCAAGCAATCATTAATTTGCTCGATTAGTCTTCGCGTTTTTATCTTATATAAAGTTTTGTGCTATGAATGGTTTTGTTTTTAACATCATAATCAATCAGCAGATTATTCTTATTCAGTCAGTACTCAAAAAAGGAAACAAGTAAGAACAACATGTTCAGTTGACACTCCGCTAGTTTCGCGATTCATGAAACTTCTGCAATGTTCAGGTTCAGGTTCTTTAGGGTTTGCTCACATTCACTCAGTCGTTTTTTTTGCCGTCCGAGAATTGGGCTCATCGGCAGAAACTGCACCAATCAAAATTGGAGATTAATATGTTATAGTTATAGAAATGGATACGTGGCCAGCTTTCTTACAGAAGAGATAATCTATTTCTATGATTGTTGTATTAATTTGGTGGACAAGGCAGTTGCCACAGATATTCTGAACGTTCACTCCATGAAAGTTTATTCTCTCTTTTACAACTTTTGATCAGTTTCGGAAATGTTGTAGTTGTTAATTGAGAATAAACTGTGTTTGTGTCGATCCCTGATAAAAAAAATCATATAGCTTGAATGACAACAGGAAATTCATTTAACAACAGAACAATTCAATGTTGTAACTATCGAGGAGACTTTTCATGCTCAAGAACCACGAGTCTTGATTTTTTTGTTACCAGATCTTGTTTTTTTATATATCAAAAAACTTATTTTTATATCATTCCGTCAGAACCTCTCTGACTAGAGGAACATACAAACTGTATAAAAATCATTATTCGTCTGTTTTCCAAATGTGCTTTTATTCAACTGGTGTCAAAAAAGAAGAATGCCCGAATTAGTTGTTGCGCGCCGTACAAATTAGAAAAGTGGTTGTATGAAAAACAATCGCTGAGCGTTGAAAAGTTACTTTGAAGTCGGTGGGATTTTGATTTAGTTGAGTTTTGTCTCTTTGAAAAAATGAATTACAATTTTACGCGAAAAGAATTGTTCAGCGTGTGCATGTGTTCTATTCTAAACCGTTCTTTTACTTTAGCATGTTATTTTTAAGAAATGCATTTCAACCTTTCGGATAGCTAACAAAATTGTTCTTCTCAGTTAGTGTTCAACATTTCGAAAATATATTGAGCTTAGTCATGATAATCACCATTTTCAATCAATTATTTCATGATTCACTATTGTTCGCATATGTATTTCTTGTACGCGCCTCGATCGTCGCAGACATTCATTTCGTTCTTAGTCTGATGATGAAATTTTCATTCCTGCTTGGCTGCAAGCGCTTTCTTCATATTTCCTTAAGATATTTAATTTCAGGTATACCTTACGCAATGAAACCAATCAAAAATCCTGATGAACGCGACCACGCTACAAACCCTGCTGCAGTTGTGTTCAACTTGTGTGATGTTTGGAGTTACTTCAACGTTGTCCCACAACCAGAAGACTCAAAGTGGAGAACAATCGATGAAATTGTCAAGATGTTCATCGAAGACAATGTTATGACGATGGAACAACTGAGAGAGCCTATTTGTTGGATCGAAATTCTAAACATTGCCAACACGGATCTTGTTCAAAAGATGACACAAGTTTTGTCTGAAACGGTATGTTTAAATCTTCTTTTTAGTTGCCCCAGGGGTGTGCGGGACGGAACTCGGAATCCCGAAATTTCTAGAATTTTCGGAACGAAATTCCGATTTTGGGCCCAGGACTAAGCTTTTCTTTTTTATTCCTTTTTCCAGTTTTTCACTTCCTTTTCACTAATTCTTTGACTGCAACACCAAAAATAAATTTTTTATAGCAAATAGCAAGTGTGGAAAAAAAAATCTCTCATTTTTATTGCTGAATTTGTGAATTTTCAAAATTCCGGAAAATTCCGAATTCCGAACCGTTAGAAATCGGTATATTCCAAGATTCCAAAATTCCGAAAATTGAAAACTCGAAATATTCCGAGATTCCAAAATTCCGAGAATTCCCGATTCCGCACACCCCTGAGTTGCCCCCATCTTAGAAAGTATAGTAACTGTCTAGGTGGCCATCAGACTTTCTCCTTGTACGAGGAAGAGAGTTACTCATCCAATGAGTTGACATCGTTATAAGAGTAAATGGGATGAGTGGGAGCAAAAATGGTGTGCGTCCGTGTCACTTTTCATGCAGAAAGTTGGGTGACTCAGGCTGTCTAGAGGGCCAGTCTCACCTCAGGAAAAGGGGGGAGGGCAAGATGGAGATGGGGGACTGTCATCATAGGTGAATGAGAATGAGAAAGAGAGAGAAAGAGAGAGAAAAAAGAGAAAAAAGAGAGAGAAAGAGAGAGAGAAAGAGAGAGAGAGAGAGAGAGAGAGAGAGAGAGAGAGAGAGAGAGAGAGAGAGAGAGAGAGAGAGAGAGAGAGAGAGAGAGAGAGAGAGAGAGAGAGAGAGAAAAAGAAAGAGAGAGAGAGAGAGAGAGAGAGAGAGAGAGAGAGAGAGAGAGAGAGAGAGAGAGAGAGAGAGAGAGAGAGAGAAAGAGAGAAATATAATATTCTTTCATTTCAGCTGAAGAACTCTGCCGTATCCGCGGCATCTACTACTGGAGTCGTTCAGAAATCTGGATTGGCTGCGGGTTCCCCGATTTCTCCAAGAAACGGCTCATTGACCAGCGCATCAACTTCTGTTAGCAGTTACTTGAAACATCTATCGAAATCTGGTCTTCTAACCTGTACCACAAGAGCATCGAAAAGTCGTGGCAAAAGCTGGAAGTATAAGACTGCTGTGATTCCACCAGCCGAGAAATCATCGACTCCACCGACAACTGGAATTTCCGCGGTGAAGCCAACAGAAGTGTCATCGCAAGATACCCCAAACTCTCCAAACAACATCTCAACTGGATCCACTCCAAGCATTTTCCCGACTCAGCAACAGCTTCTGGAATCATCCGACTGGGAAAAGATTGCAGAAGTGTACACGACGGCCGTGGAAATACAAATAGACAAGTTGCTTCCAAATTTGGACCTTCCACTTTCCAAAGCTAATCCGGTGGTCATGTTTCTCATTAACTACGGGGTGAAATTGATTCTGGATGAGAATCCATACAGTTCAGAGGAAATGGTTAAGCCGGAGACTTGGATAGAAATGTTTGGCAATGCTCGTGAGATGGTCAAAAAATGCCTAGCAATTTTACTCATTGAGGTAAAATACAATTTCACCTTTTCTATCGATAACGTTGATTGTTGCAGAAATGTCAGCCAAAACAGAACACTGAAGATGAGACCAAGCCAAAAGCCAAGCGGGTCAGAAAACGCAATTCCGTTCAACCGGTTTCTGGAAAGTTGAAGAGAAATCGCAGAAAGAATGAATAACTCCATCGTCATCATCATCATTCACAATTGGCATAAACAACTGCATCCTCACAATCAATAATTATTAGGTCAAGCCAAAAGTTTTGCATCAAATAGAACACATTGTTTGAATATAATTTTATTCATTTATTTTCAATATCAGTTAACATAACATGTACCATCATCATCAACAATGTACTGCCAACGGACATGTAGCTGTTCGATTCCCTTTCGGTAGAACCCCGCGGCTTACTGTCGAAAATAGCCTAATGCTCGATTTTGAGATGGTCTTAGTTTTGGAACTCCTTTATGTCCAGGGAGTGAGTCAGAGAAAAAACGAGTAATAATCAGGAAGAATGATGTCCTGAGAGTACGGTAAATCGAATAGAGTTGTCCATCCTAGTTTCGGAATTTTCTGACAAGTCACCTTCGCGACACATGGTCAAGAGGTATCGTGGAGCAAGTGAACTCGATCCTTTTTTCCTTGCTTTTGTCAGATACTTTGGTCGATCGCTTGCAGTAGAGGTCTGTTCTGACTGTTGTATTAGCTGGTAAAAGTTCTTAGTGAACCGACCCTTCCACGCTTCACCAGATGCACAAAAGTGGGATTTTGGACGTAACTCTCATTTTGGCGTTGGAGCTCCAAAATCCCCAGGTTTCAGCCATTGAAGTCTATGATGATAGTTGACATAGAGTGTCCACTTCTCATCACACATGATAACTTTTGAAAGTCTCGCTCTCTTCCCTCTGTATGACAGACGAGACGATGTGACTTCCACTCTCATCATTGGCTGCAGAGCCAACGGAAGGGATGGTAGCTAAATTGGCATTTTCCAGGGAAACCAAAACTAGGGAAGATAATTTTTAGGTATACTTTGATAGTACTCAAGCTTGTTTAAAAAATCTACAATCAATTGTCTAGGGCCCTCATCAGCCAGCGCCAATACATTGTTTTCAAATAACAACATAAGTCGATTACTATGGAGAAATCATTTGATTCTGGTTCTCTAACCTTGAGATTTCGGAACAAACTGACAACTGTTTCTTCATTAACAGTACAGGGACTTAACAATATACTAAAAAGATCTCCATTATGTCTCCGTGAAAATTGAAATCGGGGTTGTACAAAATTAGCAATCAGAATCGTCCTCACGTTACTAGCCCTAGTAGGCTCCTTGAAGCTGTCACTGAGCTAAATTTTTATGTATGCGTAGCCTATATACTGTCCCTTATATACTCCAAACATGAAATGTTTGGGATGCTTCTCGAAGGTTCTAGACAAAAAAGAAAATTTGATGCAAAACTTTTGGCTTGACCTAATATTATAATCATGGCTCCCGTATTTTCCGAAAATCAGTTGGCATTATGCTTTATTTATTGAGGTTTTAGTTCTGACATTTCACTTTTTCACGTAACTTACAAGTATCCCCTCCTGATTTCAAATCATTTCGTGTTACTATGTTTGTAATGTTGCTTCTATCTCTTCCCGTGCCTTCCGGTTTTCCATATCTTTTGAAACCAAATCATCTATATATCTCTTGTTCTTCAAGTTCTTATGTTATCATATATTGAACCGTTTTGCTTATTTGAGAATCGCCAAAGTTATAATAAATAAACAAGTTGATGATATATTTCTGTTGAACTATTATAGTTTGAAAATTTCCTTTTTTCTCTAAACCAGATTTATTCTCATAAAATTCACCAAAACTAAGTATTTCACAGGATATAGCACAGCTACAAATGAAGAGACTACATTTAAAAAAAACAAAACAAGAAGTTAAGCCAAACTAGCGGTTTTGGTTTTTGGTCTTCAGATGACGTCATCTTTGAGGTGGATGAATCAATCAGAATAACCCGGAAGAACTTGTGATAAAAGTATCCTAGAGTTCCCATACACAAAATTTCAAACCCATCACCCCTTAAAAATTGGTAGATGTGTGACATGGCCTTCAGGCATTTGCTTGACATTTTCTGAGTTTTTCGAATGCAAAACATTAGTTGTTGAAAAACCTCTGACGTGTTTTGACATCCTTCTAAAAACACTACATGCATTCTGCTAAATCTATTGTTATAGTGAGAAACATTCATCTCAACCATCTCAATTTTGGGCAAATTTTTTTTATTATGACACTACAAGTCGTTTTGTTTTAATTTTCATAATGCAGACTTTTTTTTAATCATCATGTGATACTAGATAATACAATTTTACCTTTATTTCTGACTTTTTAGGTAACATCTATATAATGAACTCTGCTCATCAACGCAGTCATTATGAGGTGGGATCATGTGAACAAATTAATTAGTACCTTGAGCTTAACTTTGTAGAATATAATAATGAGGATGAGGCATGCTCTACATATTTGTTGATATGAATAACGGTTACCATGAAATCAAGGCCTTGTTTTTTTAAATACATTTTAGTTTCAGTCTTCTATCACCCTCTGTTTAGAAACGTCTAGTAGAAGTGGTTTCAAAATTATTAACACACGTGTCAAATATCAGAAATTTGATTGAGCCATCTTTCCCTTCTCACTAAATAGCGATAACGTTATATTGACAGATTCTACTCGAATATCTATTCTAGCTGTAATTCGTCATTTGCAGTAATTTTCAATAATATTTACACGCCACATACCCTCTAATTTTCTGAACAACTTCAATTTAATGATAGGGAAGAAAGCTCTCGTTTCTTTTCATATTTTCCTTTTTTGTATAGTTGGATGAAATTTCTATTCAAACGTTTTTTTCCAGAAAAAGTTAGATTTGTTCAGAACTATTACAACTCTCCGAACAATGTCAACATTGTGGAATTACTGCTTTAACGGAGGAATAACCTGGCGTATCCAGTTCGGTTTGTGAACATGTCCACTGTGTACATTCGTGACGCATAATTTTCAGATACGTCAATTAATGCCATTAGAATCAATGGAAACGTCATACATAGCTCAGTGAGTGATACGAAGAATATTAATTTTTGACCAAGCTCAATTATACAACTTTTCAGCACCAATTTCACTCGGATGGTGTTTCCATTTGTTTCAAACTCTTACAGTTTGACTGTGAGCTACTGATCACTCAAGATGCCAGGTTTGAACATTTTCATGCCAGTGGTAACCACTGTTAACTACTTGAAAAATTACACTGAGACAAATAGGAGCAACTACTGCTATGGACAAAATTGCAAAAACACTTGCACTTTTTCAGAATTGGGATTGTTCGGACACTCTTCATCCAAAATCGCAAAATTGACGCGATCAATTAGCTTTCTGGTAGTTGGGCATTTTTCTGCTTTTTTGCTCTCTTGTACTCTTCAATTCTTGCTCGCTTTCCTATTTTGTTTTTCAATAAGCTCGGAGGGGCTTGAAAAATACGTCTTTTTTTGTTGACTTTAACTTTTTTTGTAACGAAGATTTATTAGATATTTCAAATTCAATTCATTACCAAATTAGTTGATACAATCTGATTTTCAAATCTCATCATCAAAACTGAAGTACTTTTCAACACTACTGATTACCTTTTCTCTATTGCAACTCCTGAAATTGTGAATACATTATTTTTCTATTTTTTCGTTTTTGGCTGGCAGCTGTCAGCATCTTTCTTATCTCAAGTGAAATTTTTCTAACATGCACTAATTGTTTGCAATAAAATATTTCAGAAATAGAACAATTTGTTTTTTTCGTGTTAGATGATTGAAATCATGATTATCTTTATAAAAAAACATCCTTCAAACTTTTCATGCATAATAGAAACTCTAAACATATTATAATACATAATGTGCACAATGGAAAACATCTTTAAGGTTCAAAAATTTCCAGTGGAAAGATTTTCAAGATCTTTCTCCATGTGTTGAACTGACTACTTCTCTGGGAGCTTCCACAGGTGAAATGTGCGCTGTCCCTCTCCAGTGGCACAAAAACAGTCTCCAAGCACTCCTAGATCTTAATGAGATAATCAAAGATTCCATATTTTTTCGGTTGCAACCCAAATAGCACATTTGTATCAATAATGGCATTGTGAACACATCGAAAGCTTGACACTTTTCGAGGAAACTGGCTATTTCGTTAAAATCGCTGTCAGAAAACAATGTTAAATAATAGTTCGAATCCTGTAATAGGAAAAAAAATGCAGGGAAGATAGATCTATAGATCAAAAGAAATATTTTTTTTTACTGTGGGGGCTTACGGTTTTCATCATCACTATTGAAATCAATTGCCAAAGAACATATCTTTGTGGTTTATTAAGTTGAGCAGAAGTTAATCGACTCAATTTTAGAATACTAAAAATGATGGGAATGTAAAGAGTAGCAGTGATAAACAACATCGCATTCTGGAAAATACTCACTCCCTGAAAAATTCAATTAAAATACTTTTAACTGTACATTCGCCAACCACAAAAAACCAGAAGCACCACGATTCATTTATCATAAACAATGGTCCTACAATCAAACATTGAAAAGTCACCAAACAAAAAATGACTTTAACAATTGTTTTTCCTGCGTTTTCCGTGAAGTTCAAATATTTTTCACTGCCACGATAGAAATATAAAATGAACCTTTGGATGGCCAAAAGAGATATTAAATATTGATATGTATGATCAACAACATTGAGATAGACAGTAATCGCAACACAACAAGCAGAAACCGCATATTTTAAATATTGTATCTGGCCAATGAAAACATGAACAACTGTATAGCACATAACAAGATTTATACCAAAGTAGGACGTTCTAACCAAGTTGTGAGATTGATTCACAATTTGAAAAATAGGAGTCGCTTCGTCACGTTTTTTGTTCGACTTGTAAATATGGTTATAAAATGGGAAAAGCGTGAAAAATATTAAATAGTAGAATACGACTGATATTGCCCATAATTGATTACGTTCACTTGTATCAACTAAGGTCAAATTTAAGCTTGAAAAATTCATCATGCTTCAAACTGCTGAATTTTTGTGTTGACTGTGGTGATCAGAATGCGGTGATCAGAAATTATAGACCTGATCAAAATTGTATGTGTAGAAAAAAATGCAGGTGTTTAGTTCTAAACTAGAAAGCTTTTCAATGCAAAAATGTTTCTTTTCGTAAAACACCTGCATATTTCGACTTTCATTTTTGTCTTACTGTATGTCCCACGATTTCACAAAACAGACAACAATATACATTTCAATGAAACACTGGTTCCTATGAAAAAATGATGAGGTTTTCTTAACTTCTGAAATACAATGACCATACAAAAGTCGATATCTAGAGAAGTTTCAGACATGAGAAGAGATTCTAACCGGATTTCACCACGTTCGAAAAGTTTCAGATATTTTCAGTGCGGAACTAATCATGCTTACTGAAAATTTTTAAGACTATTTGTTTGTCAGATGCTATTCTCGAAATTCTTTTTTTGAGTTACAATAGCTTATTTTTCAAAAATTTAGAAAACTAGCTAAGAGGTCATCTGGGAAAAAGTTGAAATCGAAACAACTATTGGAAACGATTGGTTATGACCATAAATGGCAATTGAAGCTTCAGGCCGTTTGATTCAGTCTGTTTTGTTGGAGAGCCTAAAATGCAGTCCGTATACAACAGAAAAAGATGAATTTGGTATTGAAATGCAAAATAATGTAATAACTGTATGGGAATAAAAAAATTCTGATGAAATCTATAAATCAGAAAATAAGAAGCAGAAGAGATGATCGACTCGCATTTCCCGTAAGTTCTATCATCGATATCACATTTTAAACTTCATTGTTTGTTGATATGTGTTTCAGATTATCTCGAAATAAACTATCTTCAATTGTTTCCATAGTATGAGTCAAATTTGACGCTTGCGCTCTATTGAAACATTTCAGATACGAAGCCCACAGATGTCCCAAAATACCATTTCGCAATGTCTCCGGCCCCGCATATGTTTCACGCACACGCGTACTCATACAGTTAGTTTCCCAGTTTGTTGAATTTTGTTCTTTATTTTGATTCAATTTATCATTTTACCAGAGTAATAATGAAATTCGAGAATCAAGTGGGTGGAAAAGCAAAAATCACCAAGATCTTTGAAGGTCATCTTTTGAAACCGACAAACATCCGTGAAGTAACAAGCTATCTCAATCTTCCTCTTTCGGTTGCAGATATTGCACCAGAATGCTGTTTCATCGTATCGGTAAGCTTGTATAAGTTTTTTAAAAATTGAAAAATTATAAAATTGAAGAATGGAGAGGTGATTTCAATCAAACAGTGCGATTCGGAATGCAAACCATTGGAGGTTGTTCAAGAGCTCATGAAATCTCAACCAGAGAAGTAAGCATTTTAAAGATTTTTATGCTGAAATCTGTTAAACTTTATGATTGCTAGATTATCGTAGAAGAATTTATAGGTAAAATTGATTATAATTATTATATTTTCTGAGATCAGTCAACATAATACACATGAGTCACAATTATGAGAAATTGACCGGGAACCGACGATGTTTCCTTTTTCTGAACATTCTAGAACGTTTCTGAGAATTCTATACGTATAGGTTTGAACATTGTCATGACAGAATCAAAATTGTTACTGTTTAGTGAATGTTCACAGTAGAGGTCTATTGATTCTGCTGCATTAGATGGGTGACTTCCCAGAGTTCCCCCCTTTAATATTCCGACTGATGCACAGACATTTCTCTTTTTGGCAGAAACATAAGTCTATAATCACCAAAAATGAAACCCACCTCAGACAAACCAAGACTCAATCGCTTACAGTAATGAATTTCAGATATTATTTAATCTTAAAAGACGCCACTCACAACATGAAGCAGCCCAGAATTCTTGATATGAAGCTTGGAACTCGTACTTATGGTGATCATATCACTGAGGAGAAAAAGAAGCATCACGTTCTCAAGTCAAAGAGCAACACTACATTCAGTTTGGGACTTCGTTTATGTGGAGGCAGCTTCTTTGACTCTGAGGACGGACAAATGGTCAATTATTCTAGAGCCATGGGTTCGTATAATAACTTTGATGAAAATATAAAATCGTTTTGCAGGTCACAGCTTGAGCGAGCCAGAGTTCATCAATTTGGTCAAGAAGTTTTTGACTGTCTCCAAGCAGAAAAAGGATGTTGCTATTGCCCAGCTGCTCAAAATCAAAGAGGTTATTGAGGCATGCCCGACTTTTCGTTTCTTCGGAAGCTCACTTCTCGTGATGGCTGACGACTACGACGAAACATCGATCAAGATCAAACTCATCGATTTCGCTAACATGGCTCGCTCGGAGCTCAATCAACCGCAATATGCCGGAATCGACGAGGGAGCTGTTTTGGGAATCAACAATTTGATAAAGCTTCTTGAATAATTCTTTTTGTTCTCCATACTGTTTTTCATGGTGCACGCAGTGTTTCAAAATATGTACATGACATGTGTTTCCGAATATGTAACCTTTCCATATTACTTCTGATAACTTTTCACTAATCAAATAAAACCTAGATATTCTGTAAAACATTTCATCCGCCCGAATACGACACAGCTCATGTAGTTATATGAGATAAGTCATTGTTTTCCTGTATGCAGTTTTGATTTTATTACAGATAAATGACACCTGAATTGGCCTATTTGTTCAATTTTCATGAACGGAGTCATACGTCTCGATTACTGAGCTCAAGGTGCGTCCGCCATACAAACTACATTTTTACCAGATTTCAAATACAATTATAATCCAAAAGCAATCTTTTCCGGTTTGCTCACATTATAATCTGCTCTCAAAGCTCTATATCATGTGAGAAAAAGGGGCGTGTCCTTTTCGAATTCGGCCTGATACAAATTGGCGGCTAGAGCAGGAGCATGTGCCATTTTCTTGTCATTCTTCCCCCACTCGCTGGTGCTATTGAATATATTCTGAATACTTTCAGGAGTTACTTCCCGTCTGTTTCTTTCATCCAGACCTAGATTGGAGAGATGAAAGACATATGGGTAGTGATTTCTGTCGAAGTAATTAATTGTTGAAGTTTTAAACAAAGTGGACATCAAAGGGCAGATTGTTTTGGCTGTTTCATGAGGAGAAAGAGGGTTGAAGAGAGAAAGATATGGCGTTACCACGTGCTTCGCGTGGGGAGACTTGACGCACGAGTACTAAGAGACTGCTCTAAGTTCTCACGAGTTTCCTAGACATCATGATTGGAAAAAATTGAATGTTATTCAATGTTGTTTTGAAGAGTTAAAATGGCAAGCGGGTGAAACATGTTGATGTTTCTGGCTGCTTTGACGATAGGAGAAAAGTGGTGTATAAAGTGATTTAGAAAAAAAAATTGCAGTTTCTCTTCAAATCGAGCAGCACCTCTAATTGATCGGCACTCAAGAAGAATTCTGAAAACCCCAGTCAACAAATCTTTCACAAGAATCAAGAGAAAATCACAATAGTATCAAATCTTCTTCTCTGAGTATATTATATTGGAAATTTTTCACGTCCTTCTTTTTCTTCTCTTCACATGGTGTATTTCTTCAAAACTGGAGAAGAAAAATATACATTTATTCGGTTTTTTGGATGACATAGCATTTCCATGTTAATGAAAAAAATCGAGACTGCTGTTAAGAGCACTACTTATTCAGGTTTCACTAAGTTTGTGTTTCCTTTGGCGGACAAAAATGTTCCGTGCATTCTTTATTTTTCTCTATTTAACGGAGCGAGAGCGATGACGAATGGGTTGACGTAGGAGTACATAGAATGACTAGACTACAAAGGAAAAATGTTGTTTTTTCTGGTTTTTTTTCTATTTCAAAAATACCACGTTTCATGTTCTCAAAGAAACTTAAACTAATTCGAAACAATCGAGTTCCAAGCACTTGGAATTTATGAGAAAAAGGTTCCAATAAAGCTCCTTCAAAGTTTTTTTGTTCAAAATATGCACGAAAACTTTTTTGCTTTCCCAAAAGATCTGCGAGATATTGAAAGAAAAAAAATTACATTACAACTCGTAAAACACCGGTTAATTAGAAATTCACTCGTAATAAACTGTCTATTCTATAAAACCTAGCTCACAAAAAAAATCAAAGATGCAAATTTAGCTCGGTGGAGCAGTTCATCTCACCCAAAGTATGCTGAATGAATGTAAGAATCGATTGATAATCTGGCGTTGCTCCATACTCCTGAGAATTTATGATTTTGATGACAGGAGCGAGGCAACGGTGATTCGGCAAATAAATTTCGGGGTATTTGCCCTGAAAAGACTTGTCTCTAAAACTTCAAATTTTGATTTTTCTACTCACAAAATGGAGTTTCTTCCGTTGCATGGCTAGTGCATTTTGAGCGTACCATGGGACAGAAGATGGACTTTCGAATGCCATGTAAACAGCAACAATGGCTGCAGAGACGAGGTCCTCCGTTTCCAAATACTCGCTTCCTGCTGCTGCTCTCGGTGGAGAATAGGGAACCGAAAGGAAGTCGAGACCAGCATGAGGAACTGGTATTCGGTTGCCGGTTGTTGGATCACGGAACTTCGCAGCAAGGCCGAAATCGATTAGAACCAGGTTGTACCGCTGGAAACTAGTTTTTTCTCGAAAATTCGGTCCTAGCAAGCACCCACTCCATTATTTTTTTTTACCATAATATTATTCAATTTTACATCACGATGCACAATTCCACGACTATGCACAATTTCAATTATTTTGACTACGTGGTACACAGTTTGCAAGATTGATGTTAGCCTGAATTTATATCCACGGTGCTTAAAACGAATATCCTCCAAATCGAAGTCGAAAACTTGGGTAGCTGAAAAATTGACAAAACTTTCGATTTTTTCATACCGGTGCTTCTCTTGTTGTATACGTGAATTTTTTCTTAGGAACACCTGTGGACCCGTGGGAACGTGTCAGAAAAACACTAGAAGGTACAAAATAGTCATAAAGCGGCTAGCAATATAGGGAGGATATTGTTTGATTAATTTTCAAAAACGCAGTAAAATACAAAACCAAATCCCCTTTTTGGAATTTTGAGCTCACAGGCAATTTTGGGACAAAAACATACTGGAGTTCTATCAGCCCAACTCAGAAACTATGGAAAAAAGAAAAAAGAACACACATACACGTAATTATAACATCAAACAGTTCTCACCGAAATAGTTGTGTTGTCCAATTGACCCGCTCGAGATGAATTCGGGAACTCCGACGACGCCTCGAAGAGCTTGTCGCTTTCTTGGAATTTTGGAACCAGTTTGATTGCTACTACTTGATTTGTAATCAAGTCCCTAGCTGACCAGACGACTCCATACGATCCACGGGACACATTTTTCACTAATACAAAGCGGGCATCCAAAGCTAGACCCGGTCCAACCATTCTGAGATAAAATATTTGAAATTACTGTTTCATAACCGTATTATACAAAAATTCATGAAAAATTGCACATTTCAGCAAATTGAAACTATCTGTAACTAGTTTCGAATTCAGAAATTTTAACAAAAAAAAGTAACTGTGCCAGCAATTAATACAGGAAAAACAATAAAAATGGGGAAAAGCTGGAAAAATTCACGAATGAGTAAGATTTGATGGATGAGGAGAATGGAGAGAACAAAAACAATCAGAGAGAAGAAAACTGTTAGTCATCGATGGTTCATTCATTCATTGGTTGGACGGTTGGTCGCTGGAAATTTCGAAATAACAACAAGAGAAAGAGGGAAAGAGACAGAGAAAGGATACTGTAATAGAAAATTTTCAATCTTACTAGCAACCTTTCAACAACCTTCAGCTAATTTTTGGAAACTTATTGCGTTATGAAATCGAACAGTTTCCAAGAATTTGGTTTCAAATAAAAGAGAGCATATTTTAATTCTTCGTAGTTCAGAACTCCATATCCCATTGTCTCTTCTATTACCGTACCCCTCTCCCATCTCCCCTCTTCCCTGTCTGCATTTTGTTTTTGGTGTATGTGTGTTCACCCTGCAGACAGACTCTTCACCGCCCTCACTGCACACCGGCACTCACCCTCTTGGCGATCTTGTCTCATATTTTTTCTTCTCTCCCATTTTCTTCGGAAAACTTTTTTTCTTGTCAGTTTCTGCAAAATATCAAATTTATTTTTGACATTCTGTCGGGTAATGTGTGTAAACTTGTTACTACGAATGTGAAACAATATTTTCAATTTGCCGTTGTTCAAAAATCCATCTCCACGACGCTCTTGCATATAATCGTACCCGTACAATTTCAAGAGTAGTTTCTTAAGAAATTGAAGTTTTTCGCATATCTACCACCCAACTCCGTATGGCCCGGCCCGCATTCGAGAAAAAGACCTTATTTTAACACTAATTATCGTTTTTTTTCAAACATTCTGATTAGAATTCACAGAAAAAGAGTAATCTTGAGATACGAAATTTATACGGGATAAGACAGCCCAAAATGTGTAGTTTTACGTTTCCTTCCTGAATGAAAACATGTTCTTGTGGTTTTTAATTCAATTCGAAAAGTTCCCCTAACAGCCCGGCCTCGCTTGTAACAAATCTGCGTAACTCGGATCCTTACAAGAAAAAGTAGACGTAAAATACCTTCTGCAGAGATGAAAATACTTTGATTTCCCTTTAATTTTCAAAAATCTGTTGAAACGAGAATTATGAATCCAAACAGTTTCCGAAAGTTGCGTTACAAATGAAAAACAGCGTATTTTAATTTTTGGTAGTTTAGGATTCCATATCCCATTCTCTACATACTCTATTACCGTACCCCAACTCGATGTCTCCCCTTCCTGTCTGCATTTTGTTTTGGGTGCGTGGTGTTCACCCAAGGGGTCACTGCAGACTGACACTCACACACGTGGCAGTCTTGTCTTCTTTCCCTTGTCTCCCTTGTTATTCAGACAACCTTTTTTCCTGTAGTCTTTTCTGTTTTTCCTTCATTGTATTGATTGGCGTGTTATTGTATACTCCTCACTCACTCGGTTGCCTCTTATCCCAAATACTCGCAATAATTACATTTTCAGGTAATCTTATAGCTACCAAACAATGTCCTACCGACAATCCAACTCAGCCCGTAAGCACGGACAATACAAGAAATTTTTGAGCGGTGAGTTTTTACAATTATTTGATGAACTGTTTTGTATAATATCTTTATAGAGTCGTCTCCCCGTACTGCACTGGCCAACAACTCTATGATTGAGAATGGAGAGGGCAATGCCCATTGTTCTTCTTCCATTCGCAATCCTGTCTCATTGAACAAGAGCTTCGGAGCTGGGATCAGTAAGGGCAAACGTGTTTTTTCTATAATCAACAAATTCCTTTTTTCAGAGAAGCGTAGATACGATTTGAACCGCTCATTCGGAGGATTTTTCGATAGTGGTTTCAATTCTTCTGCTGGATCAAGCCAGTATTACGGAGAGCGTTACATGATCGATTCGGGACATTCAGAGGCTTCTGGCAGCTCTGGATACGACACTGGTAACACGTCCCGCGTTGCTCATCCACATGGATCCCGCAAAAGAGTGTTCAACCGTTCGATGTACGAAAGAACATTTAACAACTATTTGGACGCAACAGTCGTCGAAGAGCCTGAAGAGCTAGAAGAACGTGTCTCGAAAACCCCTAATCTGCCTCTAGGTGAGTTTAACAGGAAGAAACACAATAAAAATCACTAATTTCAGGTTCTGATCAGCAAACAGATGGTGTCGTGGAGAGCAAAATCCAGTTCCTGCGTCCACACACCTCTAAAGATCTGGAAGAGGCGAGAAGGATCTCCGACGTCAGCTCTTCGGACTCTAGTCCACAACTCGATAGCGGTTCAGGTAAATCAAAATGTAGAAAAAATAACAATCAATCATTTCAGATCGTGTCTCACCGAAGGAGCTCGATAATAATACTCCGTCTATTTCTCACCACGCAAACGATTTGTCTGACGTCCTTGCTGAAATGATGGTTACTAAAGGTGTTCGTTCTAGACTGGAGAAAAATATTGAGTCGGCGAAAAAGTCTGCCATTCAAAGGGAACCGCAGTCAATGGCTGTGAAGTAAGTTTCAACTTTTTCTACAAGTTTCCTGATTCTAATTGGTCTTTTCTCAGAACTCCTTTGTTTGCCAAAGGGCGTCTTGAACTCGCTCTCGAGAAGAAGATGGATGTCGAGTCGATGAATGCTCCCATTGCTGCTTCTCAACAAGTCCTACCAACCTCCTCGAAAACTGTGGATCCTTCAGAGCAATCGGTTGGAAACACTGGATGGAAGAGCAATGCATTCATCATTACTTCACTCCTTGTATCCGCTCTCCAGCAAGACAAATACGTCGGTGTCTACGTTGCTCATCGTGGAATCGTCAACACTATGCCGAACCTTCACGTGACATATAAAAAAGAAGTCTCGTTCTACCATCCGGTCACCGGTTCCTTAATGAAAATGCCACCATCGTTTGCGTTCAACTTGATTCCAAATGGGATCGAGGAGCAATACAAAGTGATGGAAGGATGGTATAGTTACCAGAAGACTCCAAATGCATCTGGTTATAACCGATACACGGTTCTGAACCTTCCAACGGAATTGTTGGATCCCATTCACCATAACCAAAAGAAGGCTATCACCAGAAACCCACCCATTCTGCCACCAATGAGCAAAGGTCCCAAAACACCATCTACAACGTAAGTGTAGAGCAATTGTCTATATAAGAGAATATAACTTGTATTTCAGTGCTGCCAATGATTCCGCCCAGAAAACTATTGAAAAGTCTCCGAAGGGAGAGACTCCACGCGTCCCGAAAGTAGCTGTCACTCCCGCCGAGAAGCAGTGTTCTGATGACGGTTCCAAGAGGTATTAAACTAGAGTTGTTGTGAATTCAATTCCAATTGTTTCATTTAGGCCATTGAAGCTCACGCCAACGCGCCCGCGGCCAGTCATTGAGGGAGAAGTCAGGGCAAGATTCCCGTTTTCGCGTTGCATTGGGGAGGCCTGTTGTCCGACTAAGCAGAAGTCTCCGGCGCCATCTACTCCAAAGATTGTCAAGGATGATGCATCGTCGAGCAGCAACGGGTTCTCCACGCCTTCTCCACAATAGAAACAGCTTTTTCTCATAATTTTCCCCCCATCCATTCATTCTCCCGGTGTTTTTTTCAATTATTTTCGGTTTAAAGAATTGTGATCTTTATATCACAAGATCATATAAATTTTTACTGTGCCTTTTCTTGTTTCAATCACAAAAGATGATACCAATGTTGGAGATATTGTCCAGACCTTGAGTAAGCTTGAGTAAACTAGTTACAAATCACAAGATGTGGAGGCGTCTATTGAACAAAACTTCCGGACTCTAAATTTTATTCAGATAAATTTTCGGAGGAATATATATTACGAGTAAACCAATTAGGATAGTTTATGGAAAATGTTTTCTGTTGGTTCTCGTGTGTTCTCAATCAAAATGAATGAATATGTACTTCTCACGCTCAGCAATATGAACTGAAACGCTATTACTGCTTTGTGCTTGGTGTTTCGCTTGACGAATCGGGACATTCCTGCAAAAAAATCACTAATCGTTCAGCAGATCGCAAATTTCAAATCAACAGACCTTGTCTCCCCCGAAATCAGGTTTCTTGACCTCAAACACGGGATGCAGCTCAAGATTGAATGGCTGAAAAACAGAAAAGATTTAATTTTTGAAAATTCATCTAAATTTTTAATCTCACATATTCATTATCGACTGCAGGCATGGCAGGGAGTTTCTTGGGTCTGAAACAAACATTGCGATGCGGGATTGATGTTGATTCGGCAGGAGTTGCATCCGGAACCAATGGAGTTGGCGGTTTTGTTTCCGTCTTTTCCGTTGCGGTTGGTTCAACAGCAGTTTCTTCTTTTGGTTCAACTGAAGGATTTTCCTCTGGTAGAGCTTCAGGGACCGTTTCAGGATTTTGAGAATCTTTAGATGGAATGGTTTGAAGATCAGTAAACTGTGGGCACGGAGCATTGTCTGGTTGTTCTCCCGTAGTTTGTTTCTTCGGGCGGCCTACTTTTTTGAAACAGCAGAAAATGGACTTCAAAGCGTTCATTGGATCTCTGAAATTTTAATCAATTATGTTAAGCGGTCAACGTTGCGAGAGGCTTATTAATTTGATCACATCTAACTTTTAAGATTTTTTTGAAACTTCAGAAAAAATTCCCAAATGAGAAACTTGACACCAAAAAGAACAACTCGAATAAACCATTTATGAATGGGAAGATGGACCTTAATGACCGGATCATAAAGTTTTATTAGGATTGAATGTTTCAAAAGAAGAAAGAGAACACAAAATGAAATGAAGCTTGTCATTAAATCTCTTTGAGAACAGCCTTTATATAGCAAGAGAATGGGCTGGGCCAATGATGCAAGATGGGCGGAGTCTACTGAAAACGATGGAGCTCACAAAAAGCGTCCAGCGCATGAGAAGATTCGAGAGCCGAGAAGAAGAAGAGAGTATATAGAGAAGTAATGAACCACGATAGCTGAGTTGAAAGCGAACTATTGTGAATGAAACTGTTTTATTGTGCAAAAATAGAATTTGGAAATATTTGAGAATATGTGCGAAACTGAAAAAACTAGAATTTGAGTAAATTGTTCAAGTTGGATGATCAAAAAAGTTTTCTTAGTTGTTTTGTGTTGAAAAGAGCACAACGCAGTCCCGGTCTCCAAGGAGCTGAATTCATTCGATTCTTCTCTTCTGAAAGTCTGAAAAAGTAGTGAGTCAGATGCTCTTTGCCAATTAGCGTGGCGCGTACCAAGAGGTGCTGGGCGCGGGACAAGACGCAGAAAAGCTAGAGAAGTAGAGCGAGAGGTTTCAGATTATGTTGAAGGAAGAAGCTCATCGGAAAAGGAAAAATATAAAGGGGCGGCTTCCGAACCTAGAAAAATGTACAGCGACTGGACTGAAATTGATAAATGGTTGTCATGAAAACTGAAATAACAGGTTTTAATGCAAGCTACAGGAAAAATCCACTGAATGTAAATTGTAGCGCTTCACACGGAACATTATAAAGTCGGTATTGTCTCCGGCAAGAACTATTGACACAGTTCAAAAAAGATAAATTGAGAACCTACACTTCGTTATTACAAATCTGCATTTGCGACCTCTGAGAGTCTGAAAACTGAGCCAACTGTTCTATTGTTGCCTATTTATCAGAACGCATTTTTTCAAAACTGAAATATATGATTTCAGTAGTAATCTCTTTAACTGTTTCAATGGATTTAGAGATAACTTCAATTTGACAAGTTCCCTTGCCTGAACTTGAACATAATATTTCCATGAAAACAAAAAGCAGAGCGGAACGACTATTTCCTTCTCCTTCCAGTTAGTCTGTAATTTCGAGAACCAGCGGATGAACTGGTTTTTTGTTTTAATAAAAGCTTCAGTTGAGCATTGCATTGAACTGCGAGGAGTAGAAAAAACATGTGAGGATTTGACACGTTTTATGAATTTGCGCATTAATCATTTTGAACACTGAACACACAACAGTACGTTGTTTCTTAATTTTAGATTCCACTGTGCTAAAAACAGTCTAATTAGAGAAAAAAAATTCTAGAAGTTCTAGAATTTGTTGCTACGTCAAGAACTTCATATTGTTCGAGGCTACTCAGATGTTGTGTCACTTTGCAATATAGGAGAGGAAAACTCACTCAGACCCCACCGTTTTTCTCTGTTTATGTTCATTTTGACATTCGATCAAACTACTGTCCTCAGAGAACTGAAGATACGGTAGTAAGACAGTATTAGACTAGATTCCGTTTACGTCACAGAGTCAGAGAAACGCATACATCGCTCGACATCCGTTTGGGAATTGAGCGCCTGATCGAGACATTTTGTCCGCTTTTTCACATCATCTTACAATGGTTGATGAAGTAAACAACTTCTTGATCTGGAATATTCTGGAAAATGTGAGAAGAAGTTGGGGAAAAGGAGAAGAATTGAGAAATTACCTTGTTTTGACAATCAGAACTGCCATTGCACTTATATACCAATAATCAAGATGTGAGAGCTGTTCCGAAAACAACATGACATTTCTGAAAAAAGATAAGATCATAAAAACCTAAAAACTGCAGACAGGTCTTGCCGGTATTTTTTTATTTCCACAGTCATCTGTTCCACAAAAACGTTGAATAATGCCTTTGATTTCCCAATACTAAAGCGCAAAACGTCAATTAGAAAGTGTCATGAAAAGCAAAGCAGAAACCAGGAGAGGACAACCGTATAACCGAGATTGGAAGAAGTGAAAGATATTTGAGACGGATTAGGATGACTGGTGGTGTGTTGTGGTTGGTAGTAACAAGAACATAGACGGATCGGATTTGAATCTCATGGTAGCGCATAATTACCTGGACTCGTATAAAGTTATCTATGCGAGAAAGAGAAAATCAGAATTTGATGAAACTCAACAAACAATTATTTAATAACTACAGAAAAATTGAATTACCACCTACACACTGTTATATTTCACTCAATCTTTTTTGACAATTGTGACTCCTCAAAAGACTTCAAAGTAAAGCATAGATGGTCACATGCGACTAAATTTTTAAAAAAGCTCGATTTCTGAGGGAAGATTTTAATAAAAAAAACCAATGAGTATCCTGGTCAAATTGAGCGCTTGCTTTATTTTACCGGGTTTCTAAAACTGACTTACCAAACTTCCGGGATAAAACAAATTTGAATCCGGTGTCAAATCTTTGTTTCTAGTGGAAAAATCAACGTTTTCAACATATTTCACTCAATCTGGGTTATATTGGTAGGAAGATAGATCGATCGGTCGCCGGCACAGGAATCGAGCATTTTATCGGAATATGAGCATGTGAGCATCGATACCTACTTCCAAAAGAGTCACGATCGTTAATGGAGAAAAAAGGAAAGAACCCGTTTTTAGTTGTATTGAGTGTTCAAAATGCCTTATCTAATTTCGATTTTTACTTTTTTGCATAGACGATGTTATACTAGTCCGGGTACATATGCGCTAACCTGTATCTGAATTGATTTTTTTTTTTGGGAAATGAAACTGGGTTAAAATTCAAAAATGAAGTACAGAAAGGCGTTACTCTCTTTACTACCAGATGCTCGTTACTACCAACCCCAACACACCACCCAGTCATAATAGTCATTCTAATCCGACTCAAATTTCTTCCACTTCTTCCAATCTCGGTCACATGGTGGTCCTCTCCTGGTTTCTGCTCCCCCTTTTTCCGCGTAGAAAATTCCAAATTCCAATTTTTTCGTATTTTCCCAATTCATTTGTTTCAGTTCTTTCACTCGAAGAATCTCGGCATACGGTAGCTCTAGAATCGAGAAACTGATGTTAAAATAAAAGTTCATCGAAAAAGTATGATTATAAGTGCAAGTCTGACAATTTTGGTAGGATGAATCAGAAAATGAGATGGGTGATAAAACAAAGTGCAGATTTCATTTTTCGCGGCAGTTTAGTTACTGGCATAATCGAAACCAATGATGGGGTTCACAAAAATTTGGAATATGGGAAGTTAGTGTTATTTATTTGGATTAATCATCAAGTTCCATAATGGAAAATGTCTACTCTTTAAAAATGACAGTGAAGGTGGTTTCATTATTTTTCAAGCTGCAGCAAACAGAGCTTCGACAAACAAAAAACGCTGTAGTATGCTCTGATTTCAAGCATCTAAGCTTGTTCCAAATAATTCATGCACACCCTGTATGTTGATTTCATCTTGACCATTTTTTAAACCTCTCTGAAACTATAGTATCTATCTATTTTGAGCTCAAGTAAAAGTTATGTTTGTCTGTTGGCGTGTGTCTGCCATGTTATCTGCAGAAGAGCTCGGCCGATTTTCTGTGAAAGATAACAGCAGTTGAAAAATCTGAAAAATTTCATCGAATTTGGTTTTCAAGAATGTATCAGAAAATTCTAAAAAATTCCAGAAAGTTCCAGGATGTTCCAGAACTTTAGAGAACAATCGGGAAAAATGAATTTGGCGGGAAATCTTATCATCATTTAGAAAATGTGATGTGTTTTCCCCAAAAAGGCATTCTCATTCTTACTAGTAAAGCAGAGTTGTCCAAACATAACTACTATCAAACTGAATCAGTCTCAAATGAACAGACCAAATCAGAAACGTCATTTCCAAAATAATAACCGAGCTTTTTGTAGTTTCCATGAGTCAGAATTTCCTGAGCACACCCGCAATAATTGAATTATACATATTTATCTTCTTGACAATTGATTTGGAAACTCAGTTTCCTATTCTTCATTCTGGTCGTTTTGTGTTGCGCAGTTTTTTTGAAGATAGATCTGATTCATTGGCTTAGAATTTGGCAGTTTTTAGACAGAATTAATTAGTGAATTTTGGTAGCTCCTCTCCCCCAGCAGGTTTCCCCGCATATTTTTGGGTGCCCTCCCAATATGCCAATGAATACCTATTATAGGATTAAGCGAAAGTCCCTCCTTCTCCTGCTCTTTATCTTGAAATTTGAGTAGTCACTTCCTTGTTTTATTATTATTATTATGTAACCGCTGAAATTGTTCCATATTCCAGTTATTTTTTCATATTATCATGAACATCCGTTTGTGTTTCCTTTATTCGTCTATCAAAGTTAGTTTTATATTTCATTTCAACTTTTTGTGTTTTCGTTCGATCAGTTCAGTTATTTCAATTTTGATTGCTGACATCGATCAGTCTAGCTCTTACAGTATGTTGACTGAAAACTGAAATCCATGTTTTTGTGTTCAAGAATTCACAGACTGAGCAGTGAAAACAAATCTGAAAATATGATTTTTTGAACAATTCTCTGATTCTTCTGATTTCACGTGTTTCTCTCCTTCCCTCTCTTTCTAATTCCTCGAAAAGCGTAGTGCGCGTGCAATAGAGCCCTTTCGTCTCTCGAGCTTCTGATGTCCATACCTATCAATTAGTTTGTTATTCGCCTTTTTCTTTTATCACGAGCCCGTTTCTAATAACATAGTCTACGAATTGTTTTTCTTAGCAACGGCGAGCATTCAATCTTTTCTCTGAGTATTCAGCTCTTCTTTTCTCGTCTATATACACAATATTTTTGGGAAACAAACAAGACAATGAACTACTGGAACCAGAAGGTTAGTTTTATCGAGAAAACCGTGTTTGAAAATTAGTTTAGAGACTACGTGAACAACCACTGCAGCAACAATCTAGTGAGCCGGAAATTGAGGTAACCTTAGTCTTCCTTATGAATATAGATCGGTTTGCAGGATGGAGATCCGGATAGTTTGCTGTGTCCGCCTGTTCCCGACCCCCTTCAGTTTCCGTTGCCGCCACTTAGAAAGTAAGATGTTTACAAGTTATTGAAAAACGTCAAAGTTCAGAATCTATGGACCACCGCCATACCCACTTGGTTTCAAACTTTGCAAAGTCTCTGGTCATTATGGTAGTTCACTTCCTTCTTTCTTGTCGAATCAAAATTTTTAAGGCGCTCTCTTTGCGCCAATTCCGGGATACAAGTACGCTGAGCCGGAGATCAAATCAGAACCATTTGTTGGAGTCAAAGAGCAAACGCAAATTGTCAACCCTATTCCAAGAGAGATAAATATTCGGTCAAACATAGCGATTCCAAACCCATTACTGTACCACAGCTACAATTGTCTTCCACCTCATCAACTACTGGCTCTTCAGAATGACATTCTGCATGCTTTAGCACCATTCAATTTAGCAAACAGGTTGGTTTTTCAACAAGGAGACTAAAAAGAGAGAGAGAATTGGTTTTTTCAGAAACTGGCCGGCCAATAGAACGGGAAATCCTTTTTTCGCACCTCCTGGACTGCAACGTAAACCCCTCAACGGATAGATTTGATTTTAACCAATTTGGTCATTTTATCTCAGTTTTTCGACAACTTTCTTTGCTTTTTTCTGTTTTAAAAATCAGTTAGTATTGCTATTTTTCATGTGCTAGCGTCTTGATTATCTCTTCAAGACGATTTGTTCTATTTGCGATCGAAACCCGACCATATTTGAGTATCCTATTCCGAAAAATGCAGGAACGAGATCCTCGGATTCATTTTTTCTGTGATTTCCGGAAGCTGGGATACTCGCACTAATTTCACTAAATTTATAAATTGACCATATTGAAGATTGTCTCAAAATTACGCATGCTGAATGGTTGAGCGAATTTTTTTGTTCGAAATTGATGAAAGTGTGAAACAATTATGTCGTTGAGCACATCAAAAACTGAAGAAGTACGTGAATTTTGTTTGAGATATATGTAATACACATTTGTCTGCCACCTGGCACCATAAGTACTGGAAACCTAACCTCTGTGTTTTAGAGAACGGGAATGCCAGTTGCTCACTCTGACCTACTCACACTAGCTAGACAATAGTGACTAGGTCTCTCCAAAAATTTCTTATGTTTTTTGATACACTTCAAACATAAACTTTTGCAGCAAAGAAGAGATACTAATTAATAAGTGAATGATGGTGTAAAAGCAATAGTGACACCCTAAAAATTTGGAAGGTGTGAAGGAAAATTCAAAGAAAAAATGAATTCGACGATGAAATGAGAAGATGACTGTTCTAAAAGTTTCTATTCAGGCTGAACAGTCTATTTAAAACAAAAATCAGGCAGAAATCACACTTTACAGTCGAAAAAGTAGAAAAGCATTAGTGACACCGTCAGGTTGGGCGCGTGTGGGGGGAAAATTCGAAAAAAAAAATGAATTCGACTATGAAATGAAAAGATGACTGTTCTAAAAGTTTCTATTCAGGCTGAACAGTCTATTTAAAACAAAAATCAGGCAGAAATCACACTTTACAGTCGAAAAAGTAGAAAAGCATTAGTGACACCGTCAGGTTGGGCGCGTGTGGGGGGAAAATTCGAAAAAAAATGAATTCGACTATGAAATGAAAAGATGACTGTTCTAAAAGTTTCTATTCAGGCTGAACAGTCTATTTGAAACAAAAATCAGGCAGAAATCACACTTTACAGTCGAAAAAGTGGAAAAGCAATAATGACACCGTCAGGTTGGGCGCGTGTGGGGGGAAAATTCGAAAAAAAATGAATTCGACTATGAAACAAAAAGAAGACTGTTCTAAAAGTTTCTATTCAGGCTGAACAGTCTATTTGAAACAAAAATCAGGCAGAAATCACACTTTCCAGTCGAAAAAGTGGAAAAGCATGAGTGACACCGTCAGGTTGGACGCGTGTGGGGGGAAAATTCGAAAAAAAATGAATTCGACTATGAAATGAAAAGATGACTGTTCTAAAAGTTTCTATTCAGGCTGAACAGTCTATTTGAAACAAAAATCAGGCAGAAATCACACTTTCCAGTCGAAAAAGTGGAAAAGCATGAGTGACACCGTCAGGTTGGACGCGTGTGGGGGGAAAATTCGAAAAAAAAATGGATTCGACTATGAAATAAAAAGATGACTGTTCTAAAAGTTTCTATTCAGGCTGAACAGTCTATTTGAAACAAAAATCAGGCAGAAATCACACTTTCCAGTCGAAAAAAAGTGGAAAAAGCATGAGTGACACCGTCAGGTTGGACGCGTGTGGGGGGAAAATTCGAAAAAAAAATGGATTCGACTATGAAATAAAAAGATGACTGTTCTAAAAGTTTCTATTCAGGCTGAACAGTCTATTTGAAACAAAAATCAGGCAGAAATCACACTTTCCAGTCGAAAAAGTGGAAAAGCATGAGTGACACCGTCAGGTTGGACGCGTGTGGGGGGAAAATTCAAAAAAAAAGAAAAAAAAATGGATTCGACTATGAAATAAAAAGATGACTGTTCTAAAAGTTTCTATTCAGGCTGAACAGTCTATTTGAAACAAAAATCAGGCAGAAATCGCACTTTACAGTCGAAAAAGTGAAAAAGCAATAATGACACCGTCAGGTTGGGCGCGTGTGGGGGGAAAATTCGAAAAAAAAATGGATTCGACTATGAAATAAAAAGATGACTGTTCTAAAAGGTTCTATTCAGGCTGAACAGTCTATTTCAAACAAAAATCAAGCAGAAATCGCACTTTACAGTCGAAAAAGTGAAAAAGCAATAATGACACCGTCAGGTTGGGCGCGTGTGGGGGGAAAATTCGAAAAAAAATGAATTCGACTATGAAACAAAAAGAAGACTGTTCTAAAAGTTTCTATTCAGGCTGAACAGTCTATTTGAAACAAAAATCAGGCAGAAATCACACCTAGCATTAGAAAAAGTGAAAAAGCAATAGTGGCACCGTCAGGTTTGGCGCGTGTGGGGGGGAAAATTCGAAAAAAATGGATTCGACTATGAAATAAAAAGATGACTGTTATAAAAGTTTCTATTCAGGCTGAACAGTCTATTTGAAACAAAAATCAGGCAGAAATCACACTTTACAGTCGAAAAAGTGGAAAAGCAATAATGACACCGTCAGGTTGGGCGCGTGTGGGGGGAAAATTCGAAAAAAAATGAATTCGACTATGAAACAAAAAGAAGACTGTTCTAAAAGTTTCTATTCAGGCTGAACAGTCTATTTGAAACAAAAATCGAGCAGAAATCACACCTAGCATTAGAAAAAGTGAAAAAGCAATAGTGGCACCGTCAGGTTTGGCGCGTGTGGGGGAAAACTCGAAAAAAATGGATTCGACTATGAAATAAAAAGATGACCGTTCTAAAAGTTTCTATTCAGGCTGAACAGTCTATTTGAAACAAAAATCGAGCAGAAATCACACCTAGCATTAGAAAAAGTGAAAAAGCAATAGTGGCACCGTCAGGTTTGGCGCGTGTGGGGGGGAAAACTCGAAAAAAAATGGATTCGACTATGAAATAAAAAGATGACCGTTCTAAAAGTTTCTATTCAGGCTGAACAGTCTATTTGAAACAAAAATCGAGCAGAAATCACACGTAGCATTAGAAAAAGTGAAAAAGCAATAATGACACCGTCAGGTTGGGTGCGTGTGGGGGGAAAATTCGAAAAAAAAAATGAATTCGACTATGAAACAAAAAGAAGACTGTTCTAAAAGTTTCTATTCAGGCTGAACAGTCTATTTGAAACAAAAATCGAGCAGAAATCACACGTAGCATTAGAAAAAGTGAAAAAGCAATAATGACACCGTCAGGTTGGACGCGTGTGGGGGGAAAATTCGAAAAAAATGAATTCGACTATGAAATAAAAAGATGACTGTTCTAAAAGTTTCTATTCAGGCTGAACAGACTATTTGAAACAAAAATCGAGCAGAAATCACACTTAACAGTCGAAAAAGTGGAAAAGCAATAGTGACACCGTCAGGTTGGACGCGTGTGGGGGGGAAAATTCGAAAAAAAAAATGGATTCGACTATGAAATAAAAAGATGACTGATCTAAAAGTTTCTATTCAGGCTGAACAGTCTATTTGAAACAAAAATCGAGCAGAAATCACACCTAGCATTAGAAAAAGTGAAAAAGCAATAGTGGCACCGTCAGGTAGGGCGCGTGTGGGAAATTCGAAAAAAATAGATTCGACTATGAAAAAAAAGATGACTGTTCTAAAAGTTTCTATTCAGGCTGAACAGTCTATTTGAAACAAAAATCGAGCAGAAATCACACCTAGCATTAGAAAAAGTGAAAAAGCAATAGTGGCACCGTCAGGTTTGGCGCGTGTGGGGGGGGAAAATTCGAAAAAAATGGATTCGACTATGAAATAAAAAGATGACTGTTATAAAAGTTTCTATTCAGGCTGAACAGTCTATTTGAAACAAAAATCGAGCAGAAATCACACTTTACAGTCGAAAAAGTGGAAAAGCAATAATGACACCGTCAGGTTGGGCGCGTGTGGGGGGAAAATTCGAAAAAAAAATGGATTCGACTATGAAATAAAAAGATGACTGTTCTAAAAGTTTCTATTCAGGCTGAACAGTCTATTTGAAACAAAAATCAGGCAGAAATCACACTTTCCAGTCGAAAAAGTGGAAAAGCATGAGTGACACCGTCAGGTTGGACGCGTGTGGGGGGAAAATTCGAAAAAAATGGATTCGACTATGAAATAAAAAGATGACTGTTATAAAAGTTTCTATTCAGGCTGAACAGTCTATTTGAAACAAAAATTGAGCAGAAATCACACCTAGCATTAGAAAAAGTGAAAAAGCAATAATGACACCGTCAGGTTGGGCGCGTGTGGGGGGAAAATTCGAAAAAAAAAATGAATTCGACTATGAAACAAAAAGAAGACTGTTCTAAAAGTTTCTATTCAGGCTGAACAGTCTATTTGAAACAAAAATCAGGCAGAAATCACACTTTCCAGTCGAAAAAGTGGAAAAGCATGAGTGACACCGTCAGGTTGGACGCGTGTGGGGGGAAAATTCGAAAAAAATGAATTCGACTATGAAATAAAAAGATGACTGTTCTAAAAGTTTCTATTCAGGCTGAACAGTCTATTTGAAACAAAAATCGAGCAGAAATCACACTTAACAGTCGAAAAAGTGGAAAAGCATGAGTGACACCGTCAGGTTGGGCGCGTGTGGGGGGAAAATTCGAAAAAAATGAATTCGACTATGAAATAAAAAGATGACTGTTCTAAAAGTTTCTATTCAGGCTGAACAGTCTATTTGAAACAAAAATCGAGCAGAAATCACACCTAGCATTAGAAAAAGTGAAAAAGCAATAGTGGCACCGTCAGGTTGGGCGCGTGTGGGGGGGAAAATTCGAAAAAAAAATGGATTCGACTATGAAATAAAAAGATGACTGTTCTAAAAGTTTCTATTCAGGCTGAACAGTCTATTTGAAACAAAAATCGAGCAGAAATCACACCTAGCATTAGAAAAAGTGAAAAAGCAATAGTGGCACCGTCAGGTTGGGCGCGTGTGGGGGGGAAAATTCGAAAAAAAATGGATTCGACTATGAAATAAAAAGATGACTGTTCTAAAAGTTTCTATTCAGGCTGAACAGTCTATTTGAAACAAAAATCAGGAAGAAATCACACTTTCCAGTCGAAAAAGTAGAAAAGCATTAGTGACACCGTCAGGTTGGGCGCGTGTGGGGGGAAAATTCGAAAAAAATGAATTCGACTATGAAATAAAAAGATGACTGTTCTAAAAGTTTCTATTCAGGCTGAACAGTCTATTTCAAACAAAAATCAAGCAGAAATCGCACTTTACAGTCGAAAAAGTGGAAAAGCAATAGTGACACCGTCAGATTGGGCGCGTGTGGGGGGAAAATTCGAAAAAAATGAATTCGACTATGAAACAAAAAGAAGACTGTTCTAAAAGTTTCTATTCAGGCTGAACAGTCTATTTCAAACAAAAATCAAGCAGAAATCGCACTTTACAGTCGAAAAAGTGGAAAAGCAATAGTGACACCGTCAGATTGGGCGCGTGTGGGGGGAAAATTCGAAAAAAATGAATTCGACTATGAAATGAAAAGATGACTGTTCTAAAAGTTTCTATTCAAGCTGAACAGTCTATTTCAAACAAAAATCTATTTCAAACAAAGCTGCAAAGCATTTGCTTCATTCATACAAATAATTCCTTTTTTTTATTCTCCACAACAGCTCACAGTACTTGTTCTATCAAAAATCACTTGGTGTGTTCAGTGAGAAAAAATATGAAACAATGAAGGCTGGGTTGTAGTATTGCCGGCCGAAAAAACAAGATCGGCCGGAACATAACCGGCCGAAATAACACCGGCCGAACAATTATCATCGGCCAAACGTCGAAACAAGACCGGCCGAAATATCAGCGGCGTTCCATTCATTATTCAGTTGAAATCTCAATTAATTTTTGTTGGAATTTTTGGGCCGGTCTTATTTCGGAGTTCGGCCGGTGATAATGTTCTCAAGCTTTTTGGCCGGTGTTAATTTTCTTGGCCGGTGATACTACAACCAAGCCAAAATGAACTGGCATAGGTCACCACAAATGTTTCATGTCATATCCTGGTTCATTTTATGATTTGAGACTGATTTTTGAACTTGGAAATTTAATTTCGGAGAACTAGTCAGAATGTTGTCCTGATCAGATAAAAATCGCAGTGTAAAATTTTTGTGGCCGTTAGTCTCAACGTCTGTTGATCTTTTTTAGAGAGTGTCAAACATCAATTTATATCATTATCAAAGTTATATAAAAATATCAGATCACGTCATCGATGATTTCAATCAAGAAAACAAATGATAATAATGTCTGTTGATTCCGTTCTTTATTTACGAGTAACTTGTTGATTCTCAAAGTCACGCCTCATTGTCACTAGAGAAAAATTCGAATCAGTTCCTCTTATTCATTAAAAATGAATACTATTCTGACTATCCTTTTCCTTGTTGGATCCGTATCATCTTCCATTCTATTTTGGCGACGCACTCCTACATTTTTCCATGCCAATGGTACTTTGTATTGTGGAATGTACAAACCGTGGTGTTTCCACGTGTCCATGTTTGAAACTGATTACCCTTTGTTAGTTATTGATCGACTTCTATCAATTTTACTTTTCCTGTTTCAGCGGTGACGACAGAATAGATTTTTTCGGAACTAGATGCACTTCGAACGCATATTATCCTTATGATATCAAAGGAATACAAACTGGTGATGGATTATGGAATGTAAGGTTTTATCATCAACCAATTTAAAAGTAGATACTTTCAGGAAGACTATGAGTTAACTATGTATGTATCCCACAATTGCACACGCGGGGGTGACATACGAAGAATCGAAAGAGTCACCAAAAACGTCCCTTTGAGTGATCAGTAAGTGCAATCAGTTGAAAACTTTGATTGCCAAGAGAATTTTCAGCCATGTAAACATAGTGTGGAACGTCAATGTCGCTGATTTGGGGGAATTTGTGGACTACTATGCATAAAACTCATTTACTAGCTTTTCTGTGTTGTCCAATCTATTTTTGGTTCTGTTATCGATCTCAAAATGAAATAAAGTGTCCGCGTTCTGTGTTTTTTCATACTTTGTTCTTTAAAAAACTCTTTAGTCTATTCATTTATTTTGAATTCACCACAATTTATTCAAATTTACAGGGTCAACTGTTAAATTATTCTTGATACAATTGAGATACAGATGAAAATACAAAACGTGGTCTTAGAAAGTCTCACGTTGTTAGCTGCAAACTTATTCTCAAAAAAAAAGTTTCCTTTTGATTAATGAAAAACGCATGAAAACAATTTTGGAGCTTGATTGATTGCGAAAAACGAAGTTTTTAGAGAACATTAGATAGTGGGATGTGAAAAATGGGAGAAGTGGAATTCAAAATGGTGAGGATCTTAGGGAGAAGATAATTTTTGTGAAAAAAAGGAGAGCTCAGTGATAATAGCGGATGGGGAAACTGCGGGATTTGTGTGGACGTCGTACAGGATTATTTGAAATCATCGACAGATAATTAAGAAATCCCATAACGATGTTTGAAGCTCTCGAATTCTCTGCCTGCTGGTGGAATTGAACTTGGAATCACGTACATGGTGATTCTCTCGGTCTGCATGTTTCGGCCGCGCCCAGCGACTACAAGATGGATCATTTTTTCTCTGTCGTCCATATTGATTCGAATTGTCTCCGTATTGCATGGTCTGAAACAAAATAATTTCAAAACTTGAAAAAATTTTGAAATTTTCAAACTTACACGACATTTTTTTTGAAATATCTTCTGCACAATTCCATTACGCCTCTTCTGGTGAAGGTGTAGTTCAACTTGGATCCGACAGCGGCGTCGTTTCTGATCCAATCTTGAGCCAATTTCAATGGAATACCCATCTCAGATGATGCGCCTATCTTCCACTGCTTGACAGCTTTCATCTGTAAGAAGAGAGCATTGTTATCTACATACACAAATGTGTTTTCCAATATTCCCATAGCAAATTATTAATTATGACACAATCTTCATGCACACACGAAGAGTGGAGATACTAACCGATTCAAATGACAGAACCATGTCAAAAAGAGCGTAATCTTCGATTTCTCTGATTTCCACTGATTCCAGGCGTTCCGGCGAGAGATTCTTCAATACGAGTAGAGCTTGGGTGGTGAGCGATAGAATCTTGACGTTTGTTACTTTGAATGGAATCTCCGTATTCAAAGCAGCAATGCTCTCCTCGGTGAAGTCTGAAAAACATTGTTTTTGAATCAAATATGCACACATTTTCCGACAAATAATTGAGGTTAACTCACTTTTTCTCTCGTGCAAGACGAGGTTCGAAACGATTCCATTTTTGAGCAAGTAGGAGAACATGGGGACAACTTGACCTTCAGTGATACTTTCATCTTCAGACATTATCTTGTACTTCTCATCGTTTTCCAACTGGAACTCGACGATCGATCCATAGTTGATGTCAGACAACGAAACCTCCTTCAATTTGAGCTTTTCCATGTCGACAATGGTGCGATCAGCCGTCGAAGTGGCACGAAGACGGATTCTGGAAACATCGGATTATCTTTAGGGATCTTACTGAGTTCTGTAAAAACTCACTTATCAATAAAATCCAAGTGCTGGATGCATTCTAGCTTCAGCTCGGGGACCAAGGCACCCCATAATTCGAACGTGGTTAACGAGCTCATTTAGAGATGGACAACCTTCTGTAATCAGAATATCAATGAAAAGGGCTAAGACTGGTCAATAGATAAAAAGGAAAGAGCGAACAACATTTTTTATAATATTGCACTAGTCAATATATTTGTCGGGGGCGGGCCGTCGTTTTTCGCAACAAAAAACTTAAAAACTTTTGTGTGAACGCGTTCAAAAATAAGGAGCTTTGATAGCAGGAGAGAAAAAAATGACTTCAAATCAGAAAATTGGACAAGATGTAAGTGTTATCACAACAACACCTATCTCTATTAGCGCTAATCAATATATTATTCTGATTCGAGAAAAGTCACGAGAAGCTCGACAACCGAGAAGAAAACACGCGCATGTTTACCGCATTGAGCGATTCAGAAGACGTGACAGGGTTAGATGCAGACGGGAGGAGGTTTTTGCGCGTTCTTGGCAAAGAGCCAAGTGTCTCCATTCCACGCAGCCTCCACCAACGAGCCAAGCCGAATGGGGTAGAGAAACCAAATGCGCATAGGAAGAATGGATGAGATCGGTCGGAGGAGGTACGCAGAAGAGAAAGAGAATGGGCAACGACTGCATTATTTCACGAATATTCTAATAACACAGAGAATTATATGGAGGGTGAATGAGAGAAGAAAATTTCAGGGAGCATTCAAAAACAGCATTGTTTCTGCATAAGAGTCAAAGAAGAATTTGAACGTATATAGCTTAATTCAATTCAGAAAAAAATCCTCTACTTATGAAAATGTAGTAAAAAGGATTTTAGAATTTTATTAAACAAAGGAATGTGATGTATATGAATGAAAGAGAAAACAGTGAGTATTATACAAGCACTGAAAACAAAAAGTTGCCCGATGGGTTTGATAGAAAAAGAAGTCTTGTTTCTGAATCGAGTAATGCTTCTCATACAAACTGTTTTGTTCGGTGGTTTAAATGGGTTTTTTTCATTCAACAGTTTCTGAACATGGTCTCAATTCCTGATTTTTACTGGGAAATTTTTAATTGTATTGTATACATATTAATGTATTGTTTCTTCGTTTGTTCCTCTTCTCATGTTGTGTACAACGCAACTGGACTCTTGCCTTCTGGTGACTGTCATCTCCATGGACCAATAGGTTCGGATGGTCTCCGAAAAAGAGAGAGAGAGAGAGAGATCGTTGCAAGACCCAACATATCGCATTGGTTCTTCCCTCCATTACCTTGGCATTCATTCATACATCTTACCATTTCATGAACGTAGGTTCACATCGAAACCAATTCTCAAATCAATAGATTTAGCTCTGTTTTACACGCGCTTTCAATCCAGTATATTTTTTTATTCTCTTTCCTCTTTTTCTTTTCCTTTTTACTTTCTTCAGCACGAACACACACAATTCTCATTCCAAATATCAAAAACTCTTGAAAATTACTTTTTTGTGAGTGCAAATTTCAAAGATTAGCATTTCAGCTATTTTGTTCAGTTTACCGTTAAAAAGCGGTTTCGAAATTCCCTTTCCCAATAGCAAACGCGCTCTATTGCAGCTTCGTCTCTTCTTTTCTCTGCGACTCCTCATTCATGTGCTGCTTTTCTCATTCTTCCACCCCATTTCTTCTTCAAACCCCTAAGCGCGGCAAATTTTTCTTTGGCAAATAATCCCGGATTTTCTACCAGTTTGAAAATTTTTCTGATTCAGAAAGCTGAATCCTGTCGTTTCTATATTTTTCATTTTTCAGGAAAAACATGTCCAAGCGTAAAAACCCGACTGAGCCAATGTTCAAAGTCGACGAAACGCTTGTTGCCATCGTCGAAGAGACTCCATATGAGGCCGTGGTGATGAGTATCACTGATGAAAAGGGAAAGAAAAAGTACAAACTTCACTTCCCCGGATGGAGCCGTCGTCATGACAAAAAGTTTGAGGTTGGGACGGAAGAAGGACGCATGTTCAAAACGACGTTGGCCGAATACGTAAAGGAGCATAGAAGCGAGCTGAGTGCCGAGTTCCTCGAGGAATACGATAAAAAAAAAGAGAAACCAGCTGAAAAGAAGGAAGAGGTCCCTCCAGCAGTGAATGTCATCGAGCCGCCCAAACCGGATACAACTGTGAAGTTAACGAAAAAATTGATCCAGATTTTGTTGTTCGATAAGGATCAAACTGACAAATGTTTCGTTTGTAAACTTCCGGCAAAGTATCCAACCGATCAAATCGTGGCCGACGTGAGTTTCTGAATTATAGATGATTTCATTATAACATTATTTTCAGTACTTGGCAACCATTATGCCTGACGCCACCCCAGAAGTCATCGATGCAATGGTCAAGACACAATCATCGGCCAACATCAAGTGTGCCGACGCTCAAAAAATTTGCACTGTTCGGGGAATGCTCGACTACTTTAATACTGTCACGGGGTATGTTCTTCGATATTTTCTATTTTGACAATTCCACAAACTTCATTTTCAGGCACCACTTGCTCTACAAGTTTGAGCGTCCACGTTACAACGACATGGTTGAGATGAAGACTGGTATTCGTGATTTCAAATACGGATCGATCGCCACACTCTTTAATCACGGAGTTCGAGCGTCTTCCGAATACGGCTTCATTTATCTTCTCCGACTGATCGTGAAGCTTCCAGAGCTCATGCTGTCGATCAAAGTTGATCCGGTTCTCGTTGGCGTGAGTCTTTTTTAATTTTTTAAGTCATTACTAGAAGGGAATTCGGATATGTGAAACATCCCACCGTCTTAATTTTGAGTGACTATAGTTTGAATGCAGATTTATTGAAAAGTAATCAAAGGAAATAATTGGCTTTTGAGCTCACTTTTTAAACAGTGAGACTATCCAACAAAAAGGGAATCACATTTCTGGCGATTTTTGGTGGAAACCCTTTTCAAAACGTCTTGCGAAACAACTATCAAATTTATCTTTTTGGAAAACTGTTTTTTCATAATTATAAAAAATGACATTTATTTCATTTCTTGAATTATCTTTTTACAGATGGTCGCGAAGGGACTTGTGGAGATCATCGCCTTCCTAGATGCTAACCACGAGAAGTACTTCGAGGGAGAAATCGAATACGAGGCTGTCAGCCCTGACTACTACCGTCGAGCAACCGAGACCTTCCGTACTGGCAACTAAAGGAATCTTCAACTCATCTGTTCTTCAGATTCCAGTGTGAAATGTTCCTTTTTTAGACATTAATTCTTTCTGCTTTTTTGTAAAGGTTTTTCGATCTCATGTTATTGCAATTTATTTGTTTTTCATCAATCAATTCCATCAATTTCCCATTCATCGCTTCCTTTTCTCTTGTTTTTTTCTCGGATTCGGGGTTGAGCAATCATGATCTGATTCATTTCCATTTCGTCACAATAATAAATCTGTTTTTGAGTTTTATTTTTTTCTTACATAATTTCAGAGAAAAGAAAAAAATGCAGTCATTCTATCGATGACTTGACGAATTTGAATTCTCTTTGAGACAACTAACCTATTGGATCTGCTATAGAAAAAGATTGTCAGAATTCAACAACAGTTCACAGTCTCTCTCATTTTTCAGAGAGCAACAAACATGATCACTTAATTTCAGAATACTAAAAACTCAATTTTTAATGAATATCTTATTCAAGATCATCTCCTAATTTTTCTTGTGCTTTCAGACCCGTATTGTTTTTCACTGGTGCTTCATCTGACATTGAACGATCAAAAATCATTTTCATTTTTGTTCTGGATGTTTCTTGATGGCTTAGAATTTTGTTTTTAGCACGCGTCCGATGATGAAATACTTTTCTGTACAGCAAGCTCCGCCCATTTCAGATGAACCGCCCCTTTTCCTTCTCAATTCCGTCAAATCTCTACTCTTACTGTATAACACTCTCTCATCTTGGTACAATCTTTTTTTCACAACTTACAAACAGATTTCTCTAAATCTCGTTCTCTCGTCGATGAATCAGAACCACAAGAAACATGCACATTTCTCATTCTTCAGTTATTATTCTGGAAGATTCTTCATTTAACAGTTTTCTCTTACGGTTTCTTTGATTTACTCTTTTTTAGCCCAGAATTAAGCTTTTTTTACTCAGAATACAGAGAGTTATTATATGAAAACTTAACTCAAGTTATTGAACATCTCTCTTTCTCTTTTTTTCTCTGTTTCTTTCTCTCACTCCCTCTGTATAATCAGTTTTTTACAGAGTCGGATGCACTTGGAGATCTTGCTCATTCTTCTTGGGGCTATTTCCGCCGCTTTTCTGCAGGATTATTTGCCATCAACCTTCTTCGGACGTGTCACTCCAGTTCACAAAAACTATGAACCCCTGACTTCCGTATCGACCACACCTCTCAATTCTCCACTGAACGTTTCGAAGACATGTGATTACTCTTGCGTGAGGTTAGTATTTCTCAAACGATTCAAGAATTTATCTGAAATTATTACAACCAAGATGAGATGTAGGATTTTCTGAACATCATCAATTTCAATAAATAAATACTTACAGTGGGGCCAAGTGTGAACTGGTTTACATTACCCGCGCTGATCAAATCCTCGATGGAATCGAAATTTCTGTCAATGATCTTGACGACGTTGAATCAATCAAATACAAAAACCAAAGCTGGAATGTAGCTCCTTCGATTGACGCCCATTTCCAATACACTCTGAGATACATGGACGAGAAGGACCAAATATCTGAAATTAATGTCAATGTGACTGTTGTGAAAAGTGTTTACCGTAACCAAAAGTTTTCTGTTCTCTTGGACAAACTGACCCCTCGCCAGAACCCGAAGATTCAAATCAAAATGACCAATGAATATGTTGACGATGTTGGCGAGCCAGTATCGAACATCACTCTGCTTCACCATTGGAATTGGAATGAAAGAAACGATCTCACTTTTGTGAACAGCACCCTCCATATCTCAATGTTCGACGAGAACGGGCAAAGAAAACTGTACAAAACGATGGATCTGTTGCCTGGCGATCACGAAAAAACAATTTTCGTCGGAGAAAAAGCTGAATCGCCCCTGACTCCTTATCAATACTTCGTCAAGAATCCTCTGAAGTTCTCCATCAAAGTTGTGGAAGAATACTGCCCCCCATATCTCAAAAAGATCATCCTTTTCATTTTTTTCGTTTATACACTCAAAGAGGCTGTTTGTTTTGTTTGGTGGGAGAGAACGGAAAACCCGGATCCAGTCCATCCAGAAGTTATTGAGCTGCAAAATGACATCAATCACATCATCTCTTGGCTGGAAGGGAGCGAGAGTCGCGAGGTAAAACAATAAATAAGTATGATTTCTTCTAGATAATGGTTTTTTTACAGAGAGCTTGGGCCCAGGCTCAAAATCAATTGGCTGCTCTTGAGCCAAACGACAATGTTGCGCTTTGAGACTCCGAAATGTCAAATTAATTTCATAATCGATATTGATCTTTGTCGCTTTTACTACTAACAAAATATATAAATACTACTCTGACTTTTAAATCACTGACACCCTTTTCGGAAATCGATTTGGCCGTTTTTCTCATGTATTCACTCATTTGTCAACTTAAACACACCTTTTTTGTATTGCTTCATCTATTTTTTCTCATTCATCCATTCTTTCTCAATGAAACTGGTATCACGTCGACACTTTTAAACTATTACAAGCGCTCTGAAATGAAATTAGTTAAATATGCTATGCACTGATTTTGAGCGGTGCGAATTGATTAAAATCTGTTGTTATGAGATAGTAAAAGAAGAAAATTGAAAAGGGAACATTTAGAAAACAAAATAAAATAGTTTTCGGTGAGCTGAATACATTTTTTCTCGCAAAAATTCCTAATAATAAAATGACACCGCCATGTGTGTGTCAAAACTATCGGGTGGCCTAGCCTTGACTGCGGCCCGGGGACTAGAAAACTGAACGTGTGTACTCCTCTCGGACAAATGGTGTGTCGCCTAATAGTAAAGAAATATCATGTTATTTCATGTGTTTTAGCCGTTTCTCATTCAAAAATGTCAAAAAGTCATTAAAAAATTTATTTCGAGAATTGAGGTGATTAATGTAACATTATTTCATTTAAATTGACAAAGAAGTTTAGAAAAATAAGCTTTCATGAAAACCCTGACCATCATAGTTTTAACTCCATTTTTTGAAGCATTCAAAACAGGGATGAAATGAAAAGGCAAATCAAATATTGAAATTTTCGTTTTATTTATGATCAAACGGCGATTTCTGTCACTGACGGTTACGAACTAAGTCAGGCTGAAGCGGCATTCTACCAAGTCCAAGGTGTTCGTCGTTCTCCCCTGGTATCATAACTAGTAATGGATGAATTGGGTTTTGATATGGTATCCCTCTAGCCATTTGCTGTTGGTTGACAGGTCGCATGTCAAGCCCGATTGCAAACGAGAAGATGTTGGCTAAGTTTTGGCCGTGGTCTGGAAGTTGCGGAACTTGCAAATTCTCGGGTTGTAAGACAGGTTGAACTTGATTGCCTTCTTGACGAATTTGATGAGCTGGATTAACTGGTTGACCAAGTTCTAGTGTTGCATCAACATGATTTGGAGATAAAACAGGCATGGATGAGGCCCGAGATCTGGAGTTTAGAACCAAGGGGGCGAGTTCTTCTTCTTGCGGTACATGCACATTTTGAGAGGTTCCTTCCTGTTTTTCAGCTTCAACATTCACTTTTCGAATTGGTCGACCTCGTGTGAGTCGATACTTCAGCTCGTCGAATGAGGGATAGATGGGATTCACTCTACTAGCACGGGAAAATGACGATCTTTGACTAGTGCAACCTGCTGAGGTAGGTAAAACAGCCTCGTGACGATTTGAGCTATTCGGTTGCTTTAATTGCATTCTTTCCAATCTGATGGAAGAACACGGCAATTTCTTGATTCCCTTAACAAATGCCGATGATGGTTGAACTCATTGCAAAACTCACAGGAATTTCAGTCAGCTCTGTGTTTCTAACTTTGTCCATTGCGTGAGAGACGCACATTTTGGTTGGTGGGTTGAATGACGGACGCGGCAGCACAAAGTGGTTGGGAAATCGTGGAACTGGAATAGTTTTCTTGTTAGTTAAGTTTTATACCTTAGTTTTTGTATGCAAATAATATTTTTCGATGAACGGATAATTCAAAAATGAGAAAGTAGCAGTACCTGGCAAACCTGCTCCGAAGATTGGTGTAAACAATACAGAAGACAGTTCAGACTTGCAAGAAGTCCTTAAAAATGGTTTTTTGAATCAAATTTTAATTATCGTAAACGTACTCCACTTCTTTCCAGTATTTTTTCAGTGCATCATAGCTTTCCTTTGAATAGCCGGTTCCAAAATTCGCGTGATTCGAGAGGAAATAGTTAGGAACAATTGAAACATACTCTCCAGTCTTTCTCTCCACTTTCGATGTCTGCAAATTCCATTCAGTTGCCCTTTTCAGTTGCTATTGTTTTTTCAGTTGCTATTGTTTTTAAGCTCTTTTCAGTTGCTATTGTTTTTTATGATGTATGAATAACGAAAAACCTGATGAAAGTTGAAAAAAACCACAAATAATTATTGGATTCTCACTAACCTGTTGAGAATCTATTCCCGGTTGTCGAATCACAGATGCGTTGCAAGATGAATGCATTACCCAACTGTTCTCAATTCTGAATTTGGAAGTTATTTACGAAAGAAAGAATAAAAAAGAAATACAAGGCGACCGAAAAAGCAACAGCGTGGACAGAGTAGGAGAGAAGAAAAAAACGGCGAGGCCCTTTTTTATATGACAGAGGAGAAGAGCACAACACTACGGTACTTGCGGCGTCATAAAACTAAGGAAAGACGGAAAAGATGCAAGAAGACAGAAAAACGAACAAGTTATAAAGAAAGGAAATAAGAGAATCAGAGAGTATTGAACGTGATTCATCGTGAACGAATACATAATGAAAAATTAATACAATTAAAGGTATTGTTCAACGGAAGAAGGAAGGGAGTTTCCGTTCGGTATTGCTCTAGACACATATTATAACTTCTGTTCTCAAAAAGAGATATTATAATGAAAACAATATGTGGTCGTGTTTGTTGACAGCAAAATGCAAGTGGAATGATACACGTTTTTTTCTGATTAGTGTTTTCATGTAAAGCGAGCATTCGAGATACACCAAAAAGAATCTTATTGTGTGTGGAACATCAGCGTGAACACACACAAAAACAATTGCGAATTTTGAGTGATCCTGTTTAGCAAACGCCTATTAATACAAGTTATATAAAATATCATTTTTCAGAATGTTCAGAATCAAGTATCTAAAACTGAAAGAAATCGAAGAAAAGTATATGAACAATTGCTTGGAAAGCTGGGAAAAAGTATACGTCAAGTGACTACATATGTGCGTGATTAAAAGAAACAACGCGCGGCGACATACTTGGTGCCGGCCCTTTTTTCAAGAAATATTCAGAAGGGAAAAAACATTGTTTGATCTGTGCTGTGAGAAATCAGCGAAACTATTCGTGTTTCTTTATACAAAATAAGATTCGGTCCAGAAAAATGGTACTCGTTAAAATTCGAATGAAATCAGATTCGAACGGAAGTCAAAAATGTAAATTTTCGACGCAAAATCCTACCTGGCTACACATACGAAGCAGAGTCAACAACAAATCTTCACCTAATAGCATATAAAAAATGCGGTTTAACTGATTGATGTCGGAGTCAGAGAGTTACAATCTTAGTCAGAACGTTTGAAAGTCTTCCAAGGGTTGAATGACTGGAGAGATAGACGACGTATCACAGGTTTATGAAAATGTCAAAATGAATTAATATCTTCAAACTAGTTATATATACTCAGTTGCTCACTAGAAATACATTTGCAACGCTGGAAGTAAACTCATATGGCTCATTTGAGAATGATATGCCACGGCACCTAATGAACTCACGTGAAACTGATGAAGCAAGACACAGAGGACTAAACGTGTATTTTTACTCGATAAGCCAAAGAAGAAAAAATAAGAATCTGAGTTTATTCGCACGCTCAGAGATATAAAAATTCTTAAAAGCAGAAATTGAAACAATTTAGCTTTTATAGAGGTAGCTGTTCTCAAAAATTTGCAGATTTTCGAAAAAAATATCGGAAGAAGGAAACGAAAAAACAAGAGATATCCGAATTCAAAAACAACTCTGAGATAATATAGGATGTAACATAATGATAGTGTTTTTTGGTTTGAAAACTATGGAGTTTTTCAAAATAAAGATAACTGTAGGTTTTCTAAATTAGTAGTTTCTACGAGTTTTTTAGAAGAAGATTTTTTGTCAGGAGTGATGGAATCTTGAGATATCACATAATGAGTTCCCACTCTTCTTTGTATCCTCTGATTTTTTTTTCGGAAACCAGGAGCCTTTTCACATCAGAATAACCTTTTTTTGAACATCTATTGTTCCTACATTACCATTTCTCTCCTAATCTCTCTTTCGTACTCTCTCGCTCTCATTTTATGTGCCTTCATCTCCTATAACTCATGATTTGAAAAACAGAGAATGAGAAAAGTTTCGACGACGTTTCTCACTATTTACACAAGAGACACCTCATCCTAATTTTGCACTTTCTCTCACCATTCCTCTCCCTTTCATCTTTTTTCCTACCGTTTAACGCACATTTGAATTTCATTCTTTTTTTTGATTGTTATTTCGTAAGCATAACTGATGTTAAGAAAGATTAGAAACTTATTTGTAGCGAAGGTTACATGAGTTCAAAGCTTTATCTACCAACTATCTATCTTTTGCATACAAGATCAATTTCTGATAAGAGCATTCGTCTATTTGAGTGGAACATTTAGTTTTTTAACACAAAGTTGTTGTTTTGATTTATTTCGAAATAACTAAAACTTACGTGTCGTGAATTCGTAGCTCCTCTTTTTATAAATGTCACAACATTTTCTGTATTCTCACTCTCCCTTTGTTCAAAGTTGTTTGTGGCACCCACACTTTCCAATAAAACAATTAGTTTTATTAGAGGCCGTGCGAAATTCAGGGTACTGCCTGTTGTTCATTCTCCTTTTTTGTCTGCTCTACCCCTCATAATTCGTTTCTACAATTCAGAGATGGATCCGAACGAATCTTCCAATTATCATCGCCTATCGGTGCATCTGAGAGGTAATCAGAGATTTTGCAGTAGACGGTTATCCTCATATTTTGATGACATGTGACAACAAGTTTTTCAAGAAAATAATAGCTTGAAGTCATTGAGATAGGAAAGTAGCTATCTACCAAAAACTGTTGTTTTTTTCAGGAGTTTGGCACCTAATTCAAAGAGACTATCTTCATTATTTCGAGTACTACGACTGCTCTACTGTTGATTACGGAGGTAATCAAAGTGAAGCATGTTTCTATTTAAATTTTCTCGTTCAGAGATGAAAGCAGCAGTTCATCAGTATATCCTTGACAAAATCGAGGAACTTTCGATGAACAACAGCATGGCGGCTGAAGAGGCTGCTCGATTCTGGTTGTATGCAATGGATAACTATGAACAAAATCTCGATCTCTGCATGGACATCTATCTTCTCGACTCCATGTGGCACTTTCAGGAGCATCTCGAGGCGGAGGACATTGAGTGGTATATCATGTACAAATACGGACCTTATTGAAAGCTTCCTCTATCAATACATGTCAAAACTTTTGTAAAACCTCCGTCTTTTTTGAAATCACATTGTAAGGACAGGTACGCTTCTCATGTATGTTTTTGTTACCACGACTTCTCCCCACCTGTCCTGAATTTTTTGTTGAATGGTCAATGTCAACCTTTCTTTTTCTCATGTATCCATATCTTTCATTTCCTCTCGTAATACAACTTTCTGTCTCTCCAGAAAGGCAACTCTCTTCTCTCATACTGTTGTCTGGTGCTATTTTTGAATTTAAATCCCAAGCTTCTCGGAAGAATCCTATTTCTCAGTACCTCAATATTGTGTTTATGCATGAAATAGGCACCTGCTGAGCGATAAAATGGTATTTCCCCATTTATTTCTCTGCATTTCTCTTTTTTCTGATACATACTTACTAAATTCGTTTTTTCTTTGTTTTTCTAGAAAATAAATCTCGAATTAAATTTGCATGATTTTTGTAAAAAACTGTCGATTTTCAAAAACAAACGCTTATTTTGAACTTTTTCATTCTTATTTCCCAGTAGTTCCGATGATCAATATTGCAGCTAACATGGACGAACACGTCCGAAAAGTTCACAATGCGTATTATGAAAAAGAGGAGAATTCGAATGACGATGAGATAGTCAGGAAAATGAAAATGATGAAGCTCTCCAAGACTATTCGAACCAAAGAGAATGTGCAAATGGATGGCATATGCAAGGCTAATATGAAAGTAAGACTTTAAAATGACTAATACCTATATAATACTTGATTTTTTAGCAGCTTCAAGTAATCAATAAAGCCACATCAAAGTACAAATACAATAAGGAATATTATGAAAATGTCCTTCTCAATCCAAAACTATGCTATTTCGCATACTACTGTGGTGTTCCTGTAGGAGCTATTTGCTGCAGACCTGAAGATGACGGAATTTTGGAATACGTCAACGTACTAACACTTCAAGTGTTGCCTGCCTACAGAGGGTTAGTTTTTTCAGTTTTTAAATCATTTTATGAGTTTCTGTTGTAGTTTGGGAATTGACGAACTACTTCTCAACTACATCTGCTACGTCGTCAAAGAAATTGGAAGTTCAACACGGATGGTTGCCATTGGAACCGATGTCGAACTCACGGACACTACACTAAAGCATACTGATAATAAGACTCAATGTTTCGTCGCTTGGGGAAGTTCTCAAGTACTTGAAACGGGACGATTGCCTGAGAATGAGAACATGTTGAAGCCTGATAATTAACTGTTGTTTGAGTAATTCAATTATTTATTAATTTAAACTAATTCTATGTTCTGGTATGAAAACTTGCATTTAAACGTCTAATTTTGTATGTGTTTTACCTTTTTTTATAATATTTATGTTTTTGTTTTGCAATATTTTATCTAATGAACTACACTTATATTCCAACTGTTTTCTTTTTGTGTTCTACTGGTTTCCATTTATCGTTGTCTGATACATCAGCCATCTGGCAATACATCTTGTGCGCGAATACAGTTCATAAACAATAACTAACCGGCAATAGATGAAAGAAATAAACAGCTTGAGGGCAATAAATTATGACTGCGATCAAGTTTCCATCAGTTCTTTATAATTTATGATAGTTAGCGTATCGTTTTTCGGAAAACTTTTTGTTCAAAATTTTTCCGATCATATAGTACATCTGTGATTCAGTCGGATAAAATAGAAAAGTGATGGATTTGATATAATGAATGAACTCTTTGAGTTTGAAATTGAAAAATTATCAAATTATTAAAAAATTCTGAAAAATTGATGAATACGAAAAATATTCACTAGTTTCCAGGAATAGTAGGTTTAGTTTATGGTTTCCCTCTCCCTGCCAAATTTTTGTAACAGAATGATTGCGTGTAACATGCCATATTATGGCTTTCTGGGTTATCTAAGACAATTAAAAGACAATGAAAATTGTGTAAAAACTCTGGTTGAAATTACATTACTCGACAAAAAAGTGGCCAAAAAAAAGTTATTAGTTCAGTGAACACTTTCTATTATATAAAGAAGACGAGACAGGGCATTGATAACAACTGCCGTAACTTTTTTCGAAAGAGATAGTGTGGTTAGAAGAAAAGAGCAACGGGAGGCCGTCATTAATTACTTGTGTAATATTGAAGACTGTGAAACGTATTGAAAAAATACGGATATTCTTTTTGTTTTCACTATAATGCAAACCTTTGTATACTGACATACTTTCTAATTGCTATTCAAGTTTCATTATTCGTTCGGCTTAATACAGCAAGCATCTTCCCAATTAGAAAGAACAGAGGTTGATTAAAATTTTCTATTGAAAGAAATTGTTTTTTTCCTCTCAAAATTCTCTTTTTTTCTCTATATTACCCTTAACTACGGTAACTAACAGAAAACAAATTTTAAACTGCCGCACTCTTTGTTTATTTTTAAATTGTAGTCTGATCCGAGACAGCCACAAAGTTCGTCTCTTCGATTTTCTTATCACTGTATTATTCACCTTAACTATTGTCCAATTGCCTTCTCAATCATCAGACTGGTTCCTGTTTCTTTTTTTCTCTGCCTTCATTCTCTTATCGTCTACATTTCCTTTCTTTTCACCGTTGAAAACAGTTCTCTTTTTTTATTGTTTTCCACGACTTTCTTGACTTTTTTTTTTGCATTCTAATGAGTGAAGAATCAAATATTGTCTAGCTGATGGTAACAATTATGTCATTCGGTCTTTCTCGTTTTATTTTCTATGAACAACATTTTCGAAAACTCAGTCAGATCTGATTTTTCCTGATACTCGCTTCTAAACGCTAGATAATAAATTACATACTCATCATCATTTTTCACTGAACTCGGAAAGCGGGAATGCAGAACAGTTGGTCCTCTACGACTTTCCAAACCTGATTTATTCTTTCTTTCTATGAGACCAGACCGCCTTTCAGTTAGTGATCAGCACCATCCGGAAACTTAATACTGAATTAGTTTGATCATTGCTTATCAGTCAGCCGGCCGTGATAAGAAATGATTTTTCGTGGACAGCTTTGAAAAACATTAATAAATTTTCGAGAAGACATTTCTCTTTTATTGTTAATTTCCTAGATCTATCTATTATTACCTTTTTCGTTATATCCCTTCTGATTGATTTACGACGCTTTCCTGGAAATTGTATAGTATTTAGATGAGCAAAGCAAGTAAGAAGTCGGCGCCTCAACAAAACAAGCAAAGTTTGAAGAAAAATGGTATGTTTTCCTCATTGAATTTAACAAATTTCTGAAGAAACTTTTTTTGAAGAGAAATCTCACGGTGCTTTGTTGATTTTTGTCAATCCACACAGTGGTCAAGGCAAAAGTTTGGACACATTCAATAACAAAGTTGCCCCGAAGCTGGATCAGAATAACATCAGATATGAGCTGATTATTACAGGTAAGCATAGACTCATTACTTTGTCAAAATCTGGATAAAATTTTGAAGACGGACCGAATCATGCACGAACCGTACTGATGGAAAAAGGTGATCTTGGAACTTTCAACGGATTACTGATTTTATCTGGAGATGGATTAGTGTTTGAGGTAACAAGGGTTGATTATTGTTTTGGTATTCTTCATTTTAGGCTGTCAATGGAATTTTGGGTCGAGATGACGCTATGCAAATTCTGAAATCTCTCCCTATTGCGATTGTTCCTAGCGGTTCTGGCAACGGATTGCTATGCTCTGTTCTTTCAAAGTATGGTACGGAAATGAACCCGAAAGCTGTGATGGAGAGAGCACTAGAAATTGCAACATCGTCCTCCGCCAAAGCTGAATCTGTGGCGTTGTACTCTGTAAAAACGGAAAAAGAGAATTATGGGTCGTTTTTGTCCATTGGATGGGGTCTAATGGCAGATATTGGTCAGTTAGCATTAGGAATAACTTGAGCCAGATTATTATAAAATAACCGCATAATCATTAATTTCCAGATATCGAAAGTGAAAAATGGAGGAAGTCGCTTGGTTCATTCCGTTTTACAGCCATGGGAGTTGTCCGCAGTATTGGTAAGTCTGCACTCACAGTAATAATACAAAACTGATGGTCTTTTAAAAAATGTGTGTTTTTTCATTCTACATGCACTGATTTTCTGAAAATTCATGTTGAACTAGCTATGATATTAATCGACTAATAAATTTTCAGTATTACGATCATATAAGGGACGTTTGACTTACCGCCTTTACGAACCCAATGATTACCAACCGAAATCCAATAAATTTGATGTTTATGAGAACAGTACGCAAGAAAGGGTGAGAACACTTGTTACTCTCATCTCAATACTTTAATGATTATCAGATCGAAAAAGGAAATAATCTCAAAACCTGGGAGCTTCATGAGAACTCTGCTGGCGAGGAAATTGTCGTAGAAGACGTTTTTCTCAACGTATACGCCGTGACATTGTCCCATATTGCTGCCGACGGTCCGTATGCCCCCAGCGCCCAACTGGAAGACAATCGTATCCACTTATCATACGTGCTGTTGAAGGATATTGGTACTCGAATCGATGTGGCTAGATATTTGTTGGCCATCGAGCATCAGAAGCATCTAAACATGGCTTTCTTGAAGGTGGTTAAGATAATTTTGATTTTGGTAATGTTTTCTCATTTTCAGACTGTGGAAGTTTCTTCATTCAAGCTAGAAGTGCTTGACAACAGCTCTTATATTGTTCTAGATGGAGAAAAAGTGGATACAAAAACAATTGAAGTTCAGTCGACACGAAACACAATTAGCGTTTTCTCATCTACCGATTGATTCGGCTTTTTTAAAATCTTTTTTTCAAATGTCTTTTGTGTATTCAAGCTTTTATTTTTCAAAGACGTGCTGGGAGTGCTGGGAACTCCATTTTCTCTCTTATTTCGTTTTTTTTAATGACGTGACTCTCTATTGATGATTCTTTAAACTGTCATCATCTTTTTTCATGAATCATACGAAAAGTTCAATTTCTTTACCAACCTGCCCATTCTTCGATAAGAGAGGTCAATAACGAGAACACATTGCGAAACTTTTCTCAATCTCTTCATACAAAAGTAAACAAAAAAAGAAAAGCTTGGCCGGTGTTCGACAACATGGATGATGAATATTATTCGTGAGTTTTTTATGAATCGCTCGTCATAATAAATTTTTAAAAAATCTATTTAGTTTTAGATTATCTTAATAATTTTTTATTCAGAGTAAAGAACCGTGATTGTAAATACCTACCTCGTGTCGTCAAAAATGCATCGGCCCGCTTGGGAATGTCTCACTTAAAAACTGAGGGCACTCTCATCAAATCAATTCATTACACTGGGGAACAACCAGAAGAATTTGATCCTATGAAGCCTTGCTTCTCTGATGATTTGACTCCATTGACTGGATACTCCTTGAATAAAAGAAGAAGATGGGAACTTCAAAATAAAGTTGGACATCAGATGATGGAGGATTTGCAGAAATTTCATGGAAATACTCCTGACAAAATTCTATTTTTGGAGAGAGTCAATTTGAAAACTTTTGAGTGGAAATGTAAGAAATCAATTCCGTTTGATTTATTCATCAGATTTTCAGATCTTCCATTTGTTCACTTTCCAAAAGATTTTCTCATCAACTCTCTTCACAGTCTCAAAAAATCTCAAAACGGAAACGTGTATAAATTTTCAAAATTGAACTCTATATTTGGCCAAACCTACACACACTTTCTCGATGAAAATCGAAAACCTGATAAAAAGGAAAAAGAAATTCCGGAGAATTCAACAGTGGTGGTCTACAATTTCATTCGTTCTCCAAAAAATTACATGACTTTGGGAGAACAGAACTTTGTGGCAAGCAACTATGGAGGAAGATGTAAGTGAGATTTCAGAGGAATCAATTTTCAGAATCAAATTGATTGAAAACTACTAACCAATTGAACATTTTGATTAATGAAAATGGAAACAATGCTTTCAGACCCCTACTACGCCTACGAAAAACGAAAGGCGAATTGGAAAGATTTTCAACAAGACATAAAAGACGGAATTCGGGAACACTATAATGGAACTGATCTCAGAAAAATGAAATAAATAAAAGTTTATATTTAATTTTTATTTCCCATCTCCCGAAATAACTTGATGTTGATCATAAAGCAAACGTCCAAATGACATGCGAATTCCAAAATAACTGATAAGAAAGCATATTAGAGAATTTTTATCAACATGTATTTATTCCGTGGCATTTCTCCGCGTAGTTTCATTCTTCCTTTTTGAATGACCATGTGGAACTTCACTGCAATTCTACTCTTCACATGTTTTGTTTCTTGTAAGTTACTGAAGGAAAACTTAAAACTAAGCTAGTTAAAGATTCCTCGGCAAACTGTGCTTGCTACGAATTCGGAAATTACACCGGCCGTTCTGCTCCAATAAGTAATTCCTACCAAACAGACGACTTCTCACCGTGCTATGTCGACTCTCCACCATGCGCATTCGTTGCCTATAGTGGAGATGACACCCGCACATGGACTGTAAGTCAGTGATTAGTTATCTCACTGGTATCAATTTTTAAGGGGCTCACATTCAACTGGGGTAGTACCACCAGCTCCGGTGGTCTTATCGAAATCTTCGATGGTCCAGATGCTTCCGGTACACCAATCATTCAGCAAGTTTTATATTGAGAAACAAAAAGATCATAAAAACATTTCAGAGTCGCAGAAGGAGAAAGTGTGTTGAGTGGCTCAACGAAAAGTAAAATCAGAAGTTCATCGACCAGAATCACTATCAAATACTCTCAAACAGGAACTGCTGCTGCCAGTAAGATTTTTACCCAAGAACATTTTTTCGTATAGTTCTCTTCAGTAAATGGATATAATGTTTCAGATGTTTACTACGGAACTATCAGAGCGGTGCCAACAACTCAACCAAATGCAGCCACCACCATAGCCAATTAACCATGTGTGTGCTGTTTAAAAATCATCATTTTGATTAGTTATACTATGTATTATAATAAAAATTTTTATCGGTTTCTGAATGGCACAAATATGTAATTGGAAAGAATATATGATTTTCAATAAAAAATGTCTAAAAAAGAAACATTTTCTCATTTCAAACTCCCCTTTTCAATTTTCTGCCAAAATTTTGTGTTACCCGTATTTATTTATTTACACACCCCATATGGGTCTTGAAAACAATGAGCTGTACAATTGAAAGATGATGGCTATTGGGAAAATCAGCAAGAGTAGAGTATAGGAACAGATAAAATTATAACTCGATGGAGTATCTTATCAAAATAATTTTTGCATTGAATGATAGTGATTATGTTAGAGAATAATGAGATCAGTGGTTACGAGCAAATTGGGAGGCAGTACTGTTTCAAACATAGAGAGCTAATAGATATACACAGGAAAAGGTAAGACTTATTGTTATACTCTATATGAAAGTAATCCAAAGCAACAATTTAATGAAAAAGTTAAAGAACTAGTTTGCTGTTTCGGCTTATTACTATTGGAAAAAAATAAAAAATGACACGAGAATAAAGGGGACCTGTTTCATTATTGCGCTTCTGGCCAGCAAGTCCAGTCGGTATCCCGCGGATCGTCTGGCAAGAATGAATTGAGAGATGTTGTATCTGTCTGTATTGATATTGAATCATCAAGGAAATTGGGATTTAGGAACGATGTTGGACTTGGTTGCTCCTCTTTTGAGGTTTCTATGAGGCTCATTTCGAAAGCAGGGATTTGAAGTAAGAAGTTGTATCCCTCAAGATGAGTGTTCAGTGGATGATGAGAGTAATATCGAACGAAATCAGGAATTGAAGTAAAATGCAGTTTGTGAAGAAATCCCCATCCAGCTTCATTCTGATTAATTGGCACGTGAAATACTTGTTTCTCAAAGAACGCAGTCAGGTAAAATTTCCCAGGCTGAAAAAATGAAATTGGCTTTAAACTTTTTTTTTCTGACATACCTGAGTAACTGATTCTCTAATCAGAAAAATGGCCCCATTTAACTTGATATCTTGAGATTTGATTTTATTGAGAGCAAGGTCTAATATTCTCTCTGCTGATTGTCTCGATGAACGACGCATCATGTACTCCACCGGTGTCCAATTGAGCTCTAAGTCAACTAAAAGCTTTGTCAGATTTGTTGACTCACAAGCAACAACTTGGGTTAAAATGGAATCGGCGTTAGGTTTTATTTCTTGATTGATTTCTTTCTCTAACAGCATCTTTTGCTCAGTGAGCTCATCAATTTGTTCGGAAGACGTGGCTTGTTGTTCGACAGACAATACAATTTCTGCTTGTTTTTTATGAATCTCTTTTGCCAAGCCCTGTGCATGAAGTGCCAAGTTTTTGATCTGGCCTTGTGCTCTTTCAATTGAATACTGATTCAAGTTGAAAAGTTTGAACTTTCTGATAGAAGACAGTTGATTCATTCTTAATCCTTCTGAGTGACAAGCATTCTTCCAGTCTGTAAATGTCTGTGTCAATAAAAAGATTCTCAAAATTGAAATTCAAGAAGTTTGATTATTTTTCGGGCACTCTTTTCATGTTTTGAAATACTCACCCAGGTCATTATCTGCATCAAGCATCTTTTTCTCCTCAAGCTGTCCAGCTTTCATAATCCAATTTACGGCTCTGGAAGCACGAGAAACTGGATTGATAAGCACAACGTCCAAAAGACTGCTGTATGTCTTCAACGAACATTTCTGATAAAACTCAATGAGCCACACAACAGTATCGTAATACAAGCTATCAAAATCAAATCCGCATTTGTTGTCCCTCACCACAATATGCAAATGTCGCACTTTGCCATCACACCTGAATTTCTCAGACATTGTTATTTAATTTGAAAACTGTACTTACTTGATAGAAAGTGTGAACGGTGTTGGTGGTCTGCTGTTTCTGACGATGAATGAACCGTCGGGCTTGCAAATCAGTTCTTGCCAGATATATTCCTTCTCTTCATTCTCCCAGTACCAGTCTTGCTTGTACAGATCATATGTGACATCATATCTTCCATCTTTTGCCACAGGAAAATAAAGTTGTATATCCATCAACTTATTGTAAGACTTCAACGAATTCTGTTGATAATACATGATCAGATCAAAGACGGAAAGAAAATGGAGGCTGTCTGGATGGAATCCGCATCGTTCGTTTTTGATAATGATGTGCATGAGTTTGACAGCGCCGAAGCATCTGCACATATTATTAATTTTGATGAACTCATTAAAAAAGACATACTTTACTGAGAGTGTGAACCATCCAGGTGTAGAGCTCCTTCTGACAATGAAAGATCCATCCACTCTATCAGATAATACTTCCAATATTTTTTCTCTGTCCGCCTCATTCCAATACCATTTTTGTTCGTAGAGGTTTTCAGTAACACCAGACCAAGTTATTTTTGACATGAAATCTGAAAATTTTCAGAATATATTTCAAAATGTGATTTTCTGAAAAAATAACATTGACTGTGAAACGAAAACCTTTGATTTTCAAATAGAAAAATCCTGCGTAGAGAAAAAATTTGAAGAGCACAAGGCCTGTTGACCGGTGGCATATGAAAAAAAGAAAAAATGAACTTATGGTGGGGTCTCGCTTTTTATATATTCCCCGCCTCCTGTCACGCGGTCGTACATCTAATTGAGTTAGCCTGCTCCCGCTCGAATACGGTACAGTGTATTCTCTTTGCGATGACAGGCATATGATTCGATTTTAGTTGTTGTTTTGTTCACAGAAAGAAAGATGGTTACTCCGCCAAAACAAAATAATTGACTCGAGTCAAAATTGAAGTTCTAGAAAGATTTTTATACAAAAGTTCTTGAGCGGGGATCTATCTTATCTCAAGTGAAGATAATCGGGAAAATTTAATTATGCTGAAATACTGTTTTATTAGTTGGTAGAAGTTCTTAGTGAACCAGTCCTTTCACGCTCCACGAAACGCACAATGCCAGCTCATGTCGGAAAATTGTTTCTCTTCTCAATTAAATTTTTGAGTGAATATAGACAAGATGCCTCTAGTTTTGAATTGCAAGAAAAACTGATCAGTGCAAATCCAAATGAATGACACTGTTCGATCTTTGACAACTCATTCAAGATTTTTGTTTTAGGATGATAGTTTCTATGATATGGGCATTTTCGTTTTTATCATTTTTTCAACAGTTTTTTTTCCTATTTCTTTTTGTTTTCTGGCTGAAACAAAGAAGAGTTGAAGAAGAAGAAGGACATCAACATCTTTATTGGAAAAATAAAGAAAAAATTGGAGAAAAATCAAAGTAACTTAGTTACTTTCCAGAATTATTCGTGAATTTGACCACTTTGAAGTAGTAAGGAAGTGTATCCGTTTCTCTCATGATGATATCGGTTCGGTAGACCGAAGTGTTCGAGTTGGTAGTGGTGATCTTCAATGTGGCTAGTCCTTCGATGACTATATAACTTCGATTAGCGTTTTTCTCAAAGTGGATTTGTGCTGAGTGGGCTTCGAAATCCAAGTGAGAGTTGTTCGAATAGTGTAGGTCTGTAAATTCACTATTTTGATCTACATTACTTTTAACTCCAAACCGGCGGAACTCTCTACGAGCTGGTTGAGATGAGCTTGATCATGGGAATTGAATGCTTCTCTGACCAATTTGAGTATGTGGTCGAAGAGGTGGATAGCAATCTTGTTGAGATCCGTTTGGTTTTCGATCCGAATTGGTTGCCCAGATGTAACGATGGCCGATTGAGCAAGAAGAATAGTCCAGAGTAGGAAGTGTAAATTCATGTTGTGTGAACACAATGAAGAAACCCTTGGAAGTTGACCGTTATATAGGTGGTTCATAAAAATTTTATTGAGTGTTTTATGATTCATTTGCTTCTTATTTTGTGATTTAATACTTTTTTTATAGATCCCTCCTCCGGTTTTTGAATTTGATGTTTGATGCCGATTCTCGGTTGGATCAATAGATTATTAATTGTTGAGCAAGGTTTAAAATAAGAGAAAAATAAGGGTTTTATTGTCGAATGTAGAAAAAGGAAATATATTAATTGAAAATAAGAACAACTTTCGGAGGGCAGTATAAAAAAAACTTTTAAAAACTCGAAAAATAGAAAAGGGAGAAATTTTTTTAAAAAAGTGATTTGTTCAACAATTTCTCACAAAAGTACTGAGAGCAACGAGAGTAATTATTCAAGTTTGATTTTCTTAAGTTGAAATTTAAGAAGAACGAGGGAAAACTGCTGGAGTTGGAAATGTCCACATGATGCAAATTATCACTCCAAAACAGAAATTTCGAATGAATCGTAGTAGGTAGTACAGTGCCATCCTTTTGAAATTGCACCGAACACTTTTGCTCTTCTCCCGTCATGTTTTCTTTGTATTATGTATGGCCCTTTTGTTTCGGTGAACGTGTCGTTTGTGTCGACTCTGAAAAGACGTTTTGTTTGATGATTTTCTGCAGCTACTAAAAAACTCACTTTTGGAACTCAATTTCTCTCAAAACGATTGACAAATTAAGGTTTTCGAAAATAAGAATAAAGTGCTCCAATTTTGGTGCCGCTCCAGTGATCCACGCTTTTAAATATTCAGTCAAATGGGCTTGATTAAGGGTATGTTGGCAAGCAATTCTGATAGTTCGGCAGTCCATGTTTAAAATGTGTTTGATACCTAACCAGACCCCTCCGGCTCCGATGGTAAGATTGTCGTATTCAAACTTTTGAATCACGTTTCGGAATTGCCCATCTCTAATAATGAAGGGTCCCCATGTCATGTTCCGGACCGCGCTCAACATGTTCAGTGCAGTTACCATTTCTTCTTCAACAGTTTTCATGAATGTGACAGTTGCTCTTTCAATGAACGGTTGATTTTGATTGATTTGTTCCAGTAGATCATAACACATCGCTCCAGGTTTCACGACATATATGAGATGGTTGATTGGCTTTTCGTAGAGGCATCTCATGTGATTGTAAAATTCTTTAAAGACTTCATAAGGGTTTTCCCAATAAGATAGTGAGATCGAACGTCCAAAAACATCTTCGGGGCTTGAGAAGTGTTGATTAAATGTGCCTGGCATGTCCTCGAGTTCGGATAGATGGCAATATTGAAACTCCATACCACAATTATGGTGAACATCAAGTTTAAGTGTCTTACCAACCCGAAGATCGAGAGAGCATTTTTGATTTTTGACAAGACTGTTTATTATTCTAAACGACCTTTTCGAACATTTTGACAAGTTATATCTGGAAAATGAGGAAAAAAAAATAAAATTTGACAACCTCAACTAACATTTCTCTTGGATCCAAGTGTTTGACAACTTGTTCAATAGCGAGAAACGCCAAACGATACAAGTGAAACTGCATTATCTGGAAAAAAAATCGAAGAGATTGTGCGTGGACAAGGTAAGAAAATGTATGAATACAATGAGTAATGTAGATGTGTTCGTTGTGGGCGAGAGTGCTGGAGGAGTGTACCTTGGGTAAATCAAACGCCATATGGTGACAATAGCATTATTGCACTTTATGATAGTTCGAAAAGAATTTACAACTAATCACACATCGAATTAAAACAATTATTAGCTAATTCCAATATTACAAACATAACATATCTTGTCCAAGAGAGTAATAAAAGAAATCTAATCGTTTTTCTTCTCATAATGATTTCAAATATAAATTTTAGGTTAATTTTGAATTTTCTATTCTGTCGTTCTAAACTGAGATTAATGGCGATTCATTGAGCTTTGCAACTTGAGGTAGAAATGGACTCCAAAGTACTTGCAACTTCTTCAAAAATTCAAACCTAAATACTGGAAATGGTGGAAAAAAACAGAGGATCAAATGAAAGAGAAGACGTCAAACCAATCCTTCCCTCTACATTCGCACATCTTGACATCTTTACCCGCACTACCCTAATCCGTTTATTGCCCTTTTTGTCGGAGGCCGCGGTATGCACGTCTTAACATCTTTGCCGTCTCGGCTGGAACAAACCGCCTTTTGGTGCCGTTGATCGTTGATCCACTGGTTTTGACCAAGTGATTCTCCGACACTTTCTATAACTTAGCTCAAGTTGAGTTTCGATTCACAACACTACCATTGGTCGTTTCCAAAAGAAAATATTTTCATTTAATATTCAACAACAGGTTTGATAATATATATGCAGAACAGTAAGACTAGTTGTTTTAACATTTTATTTTGATTTCACCGAACAAAAAAATTGTAGAACTGAAAATTCTCAACAAAATAGAAAAAATGAACAACGAACTCAATAAGGAAAAAAGAGTCAAACATCGAAAGATTTGTATAAAAATCCGTTGTGTTAATTGAAACAGGAATCATATCAACGTTCACTCCAAAACTTGGAACTCAAATGAATCAACTTGAACATGCGTATGCCATCCTTCAGAAATTGAACCGAAAACTTTAGCACATCTTCCATCGTGTTCACGTTTTATTTTATATGGCCCTTTCGCAAAAGTGAAGTTATCTTCGGTGTTCATTCTGTAATACATTTTTCTGTCTTTCTGATGTTTAATTTATGTTAAGCTTACACTTCGCATTCAATATCTTTCATAACAATGGACAAATCAAGATTTGGAAAAAATGCAACAAAATTCTCCAGTTTAGGCGCTTCCCCAGCCATCCACGCATCCAAATATTCGTTGAAATCAGTTGTTGTCAAAGAATTGGTTGCAATTTTGATGATACGGCATTTCATATTTAAAATGTGATTAACATTTAACCAGAGACCTCCGTCACTGATTTCGAGATGATCGAATTCAAAACTTTGAACGATTTCTTGATAATCTATTTTATCATTTCTATTAATGATGCTGCGCATTGTTATAATTCGGACAGTCTTCAGCAGGTTTAGCAAATTGATCATTTTTTCGCTCGAACGTATATCTAATGAAACACTCGCACTCTCGATAAAAGACTGATTCCGATTGACTTGTTTCAGTAGGTCATTACACATTAATTCCGGTAGTCCAGTTTCAACTGAGCAAAAGATATTGCTTATTGGCTTTCCGAATAGGTTTCTCATGTGGTTGTAAAACGTTTCGAAGGCTTGATAAGGGTTTTCCCAATAAGTTTCATACCGCAAACTGTTCGGAAAAGTCCAAGATTGTGAGAAATAAGACCCGCCAAAAAAAAGGCCAACGAAAGAATTTGGGTAGAGGGTGAAACGTGAACATCGTTTCATTCCCATGGCAAACTATTAGTGTAAATTCTGAACACATATGAAGACGGAGAGAAATATTCAGAACTTTTACCATGGTATTCACTGTTCTAAACGATTTCTTAGAACACCGCGAAAGGTTGTATCTAAAAATTAAAAATCAAATTAAATAAGATGGGTGTAAACTCACATTTCTTCAATATTCAGATATTTTATGACTTCTCCAAAAGCCAAACTGGGCAAACCTAACAACGCGAACATTGTGAAAACAGTCAATAAGGCCGCGTATGACGTGGATCAGAAAACAGAATGAGAATAATGAGGAATGCAGGTGTTCTGGTCGTCCGTATATGTCTTGTTCAGAATGCAAAGAGTGCAACGAACAGGTTAAACGACAGATGGTGATAGGTGTCTGATGACTCATTACAATTGCTTTAAACGCTCTTTAACGAGTTCTAGTTACAGTCAAAAGTGCGGTTATCCTTGCACCTTCATTTTTTTTTTCTTTATACAGTAGCGTTCAAAAGTATATAGAAATATTGTTTTTTCAGTTGATTTTTGCGGTTTTCGGTCATTTTCAAGGGTCTGGTACTCGGATCTTGGGGTACCGATCGCTTTGAAAATTCTTGAAAATTCTTTCCAAAAAGACCTCATTCTCTTGTAATCAGATGAGTTCTGAGAGACACCTGAATTTCTCCCATTTTCAGTACTAAAATGGCCGAAAATGGGGTGTCTCTCAGAACTCATCTGATTACAAGAGAATGAGGTCTTTTTTGGAAATTGTGTGAATGCAAATATCTTCATAAAGATTTGTTTTAAATCTCCAAGAATTTTCAAAGCGATCGGTAGCCCAAGATCCGAGTACCAGACCCTTGAAAATGGCCGAAAACCGCAAAAATCAACTGAAAAAACAATTTTTCTATATACTTTTGAACGCTACTGTACAAGTCTCTCTATTCGATAGGCACAGAGCAAAACAGATCTACACCATTTCTATTCCTCCAGTTCATTCAAACGTTATCAAGGCAAAAATGTAAAACAAAAAAGTTTTTTGCCACTCATCCAGACGAATGAACTGAAAGAAATTATGTGAACTAAATTTCAAGCATTGATATTTTATCCCATATGTACTTCACACAGAAAAAAATTGGGAAAAAACAGCTAAGAAATAAAGCAAAATCTTCGGATAAGTTTTTTGCTAATTGAAATGAAATGATATATTATCACATATAGTAGCTAATTTTGAAAATTACAGTGTTTTAATGGTTATTTTGAATCTTTGTGGATTTTTACTTTCACAAAAAGAAAGATGTGATATTAAGATTAATCTAATCTTGCCCATAATATGCGCATACGTCTTGCCCGTCTGTCTTACAACCAACCTCCTCATTAGTCTGCTCGTTTCCACGGCTTTCCTCTCACAGACGTCTTCCTTTTGGTTGCTACTCACAACGTTCGACAAAATGGGCGCTCACCTTTCTCTTCTCAAGCTTCCGCAACTGGTTCAGAAAGAAATTATTAGCATGATGGATGGATACGAACTGTAAGTATTTTTTTCAGCTTATTCCAACACAGGGTTCAAAACAATGCAAATGTATTACAGAATGTCAATATCTCTGTGTTCTAAACGTTCCAAAGCGCTGCTGAAGCTTTTGAACCGTCCTGACACCCATATGATTGTTCAAATTCACGGCAAGATTCAAATTAGTATTGAAAACATGAGAGAATTGTTCGAGCTGCAGTGCAGAATCCTTCAGTGGACTGTGACTTCGCCGTTTGGTGGAGTCTGGGAGCATAACAAGTACAAGCTGAAACAATGGATTCAACATTTCTCCATGGTTTTCAAGTGCAAAAAAGTCTCATTCATTTTCTTTGTTGGTTGTGAAAGATTCCGAGTCGACGACATTCAAAAAGCATTTGAACATCTGGAAAAAGAAGCTCTTCGTATTACACATCAATCTACTCCAATCATCACTCAACTTCTAACAACTTTCCTGCCAGTCAATAATCTCTATTTGCTTGCGACCCCACCAACGTCCTTGTTTCGTCAATCTCTTCGCCACGAGTACAATGAGCTTTTTCTTGACGGTACTGTAGTTTTTGAAGATTTACACGCAATGAATTGCAAAATTGGGAGAGCGAATCGAGCTAATTTGTCGGAAATCGAGGTGAACACATTTCTCAAAAACTGGGTGCATGGATCACATCCAAGACTGAGGGAGCAGCAGTTAAAACCTGAGAGACGACTGAACATGGTACAGGTATTGGATGGATTGACTCCTCAGATCTGGAAGGAAAAAAGAAGATTCCTTGTCTCGAATGTTGGACAACGGGATTTAGAAGAGGGGAATCTTATTACCGCTGCTGACGGGAAGAGAATGAGAATCTATGTATATGATGACGTAGTTGACATATTTGATAATTTTCAAATTTTTTTTGAAATCTTTTAATTTTTAATTTGAATGAATATAATTTTGTAGATACTTTTTATTCAATTTCAAACCAATATCACAAGATCAACCGATGAATGTAGTTGTAACTGTTTCCGTTTTCCGGTTCATCTTTCCCGTCTCTTCATTAACGAATAATCTCCGATAATAATTTTTCCTTCTCTATTCCAAAAACGCGTGTTCCTATTGATCCGATCTCGTCCATGATGGACCTCGTTGCATTAGACTCGTTCATTCAATAATAGTGTGCTATTCATGAGTCACAGAGAAACATTGCACGTCCGTCTCTGTGCAGTGGATTGCATTACGTCATCCCTGTACATCATTTACAAAAACGTCTTGTTCGCGTTACTGCGCAACTATGACTCCGCACAACGATGAGAGAGACCATTTGGAAGGGAGGGGGACGAGAAACCACAGGGGGACGAGAAACCACAACGTAGGCCATATTTATTCAAATTAAAAATTTTAAAAACACAGTTCAACAAAGTCTCTTCACTCTAAAGAAAATGGGTTGAAAAATCTATAACAGGTTTTACGGTAAGTTTAATTTTATGCTTGCGTGTGGATGTTCTTGTTGATCTTCTTCTCTCCTTCTTCCATTGAGACAGATGTATTGTGTGAACGTCCCTGTCAAAATATCGTCTGTGGTCCTTGTCTACGTCATCATAACCCGATTGGATGGGATGTATTCCCATCTGTACAGCAACCTTACACACAATCTCAAAAACGGGAATGCGTAGGTAAATCGATTCCACAACCAAGTTTACATGTCCATTTTTTCTAAGTTCTTTACGGACAATAAATTTGCATTATGAATTTTCTCGGCAAAATTCATTTCATTGTTAGAAAAACAAATGAAATCCTATACAAAGGTACAGAAATTAATTTGTACAAAAATCATAGTGATAAAACCAGTCACAAGAGTTCTGCAATGATCACAAAACAAGTTTATTTTGAAGTGTTCTGAACTCCTTCCAAAGAAAAAGTAGTTTTCCCTTTATTTTCCCATTAACCCTCATTCCCATCTCCCAGATGCGTCTTGTTCATCGTTCTGTCAATGGATACACTCTTTTGGGTGACCCCTGTCTACGTCATCAATGGAAATAGTGTGCATCATCATATGCCCACAATAAGACGCAGACAGATAGAAAATGCCTTTGCTGTGTGCACGCAATGACCTCACGATCAATATATGGCACATGAAAGAGCGACCTGCTCTCTCTTTACGTGGATTATGAATGTCTGAGACCCAGATACACAATGAATAGGTTTTAGTAAGGTTTATGAATCAACGTTGGGAAAATAGAGATCGATGAACATTTGAAGATTTGGGATTATGAACATCAATAAGAATAGAGAATCGGCTGGGGAGACAAACTATCTGATCAGGAGAAGGGGTAATCATCAGAGACCCATAGAGGAAGAGAAAAATGAGTATCGCAATGATTCGGTAGGCCTAGTGGATATGCCATAAAAATTGATTATGGTGTGAGCTTCTAGAAACCATTTGAAACAATAAACGCACAAGAATTGAATTTTATTCACGGCGACCGGGGTGGTGAACGGGATGGAGAACGAGATGGTGAGCGGGATGGGCTACGAGAAGACGAACGAGTACGGGAACGACGAGATTCAGATTTCGTATTCTCACGACGATCGGAGCGTGGCGAACGAGATGGGCTCCGGGAACGACTGGCACTTCGGGAACGAGAACGTCTGTCTTCACGAGATCTGCTTCGGCTGACGCTGCGAGAACGGCTACGGCTGCGAGAACGGCTTCGGCCTCCGCTTCGTCTTCTATCGGAACTATCCTTGACTCGGATGTACGAAGTTTCTCCCTGAAATGTTATCATTACAATCTTGATTCTTGTCATTTAAACATACCTCATGAGACTTGAACTTGGTATCGTCAAACTTGCGAATGGCATACTTGACGTCCTCGTAACGTAAGAACTCAACAACTCCATTGCCATGACGATCCACGTTGGCATAGCATATGTCTCCAGCCGTGCGCAGGTGATCTTTCAGATCTTGCCAGGAGCCAGTTTTTGGAAGACCCAAAACGGTCACACGGAAATCACTGCGTCGTTGTGGTCCTCCACGTCCTCGCCCGACACGATACTCTCCACGGTTACTTCCACCTTCACTGAGCGGTCGACCACCTGGACCACGTGGTCCGACTCCACGAGGAAACTCAACGCGAAGACGACGTCCGTCAAAATCGTATCCGTCGCGACCATGTACTGCATCATCAGCATCTCTAAAATCGATATAACGTTACTTTGTACAGTGGATCGTCAATGAATTACCTATGGTCCTCAAACTCGATGAAGGCGAAAGCTGGCCCACGATTACTTTTGATGTCAATGTATTTCATTCGACCGTATTTATAGAATAGATCTTCGACTTCCTTCTCACGCACACCCGACGGCAAGTTCCCAACGTAAATTCTTGTTTCAGGCATAATCAATCTGAAAAACAAAGTTTGAGATACGAAATAGAGAAAAGTACGAAAAGAAACAAAGTGCGCTCGATCAATAGCATGGCCCATAGCAACGTGAGGGCAATGTGCGTGGAGAGAGGGGAAAGGTGAAAAACGAAAAAAATGGGGAGAAGACAGCCAACTGGTCACAACGCAATGAGGGGGAACTGTGCAGAAAACCGCGTTGCGGACCGCGACGCACCTAGCATGGTCCCTCTTACTGGAGAGGGGAGAGGACAGGTGGACAGAAAGGTGTCGTCATAAGAAAATCGATCGTATAGGGGGAAGAAAACGTGGAGATATCACCTGTAAATTGTAATAAACCAACATAAAACTCTATTTTAGATTGAGAATGTGATGAAGTCTTTTTTTGTATGTATACATGTTTTTTCAAGCTGTATACAAGGTTTTGAAAAACATTGAAAGCCAAGGAGTGAGCATTGTGGATTTTGTTGAATTCGGGGATTTCCATGGAAAAACTCTTGATGCACATATCAAAAAACATATCAATTTGTGGAAAGTACAAAAATCGAGAGTTACAGGCAACCGTAGGCAGATTAATACCGCTTCTTGGATATGAGAAGGATTTGGTTAATTCAGTATGTGAGTGTGGGCAGTTAGAATAGATTTTCAAACTAGATGAGTTCAATGAGCCGAAAGTGAGTTCTAAAATAAAATATTAAAGTTCACACTATTATTCTAAAGATATATGTACCCTTCCCCCCTTCGTTTTTTTATATTTCAGTTATTTTACTTGTCATCCCAGAGTGATTCCGTAGATCAACCAAATGATCATTAATTGGTGGAACAAGATTTATCATCAAAAACCCTCAAAGATGGCATATTGACATCTCCCTAAAAAATAGACAGAGCTGTTCATGTTTTCAAAACCACATATATCAAAACAGGCTGGTAATATAACTTCGAATTTTCTTGAGTTTTGTTATAACAAGATTTGAAACAAGAAAAACATCTAATGAGCTACTGCCTATTTGTCATTCTGAAAAAGAAGAAAAAAAGAGCCCCTTCGAACTGGCCAAATCGAAACTCCAAATTTTGTTTGTACCGTTCCTCAGTTAGACTTTCAACGTTTTCTCGCTATTTTCCCTTTTTAGCTCACATTTTTAATTTTTTTGCCAGTTCCCCTCCATCAGCCAGAACTTCGTATAAAGCAGCATGTTTCCTTTAAAAAAAAGTATATACATATTTCTCACGCTGATCAAAGGCGTGACCAGTACTCATGACAACGTGGGACAACACATGTTCGATGGAGGTTTTTTGTAACAGACATACATTCGCTCATGTGAACAAGTTACCATTGGAAATTATTACCTATTGAAATACATTTTATCTGTTGAATACGGGATGTTGAACCAAAAAGTTTTGAAATACCAAGTGGTTATGTCTGAAAAAGTGTTGCTTCGTATATGGTTGAGTACGTAGCTCTCCATTTGTACTTGTGTAATATATCTTCCAGATTGTGTATGAGTAAACACAACGCTGCATGTTTTGTTCCAGATAAGCATATTTTTTCTGCCTAAAGATTGCATCCCAATACTCCAGTTTAGTTTTCCTTACCTATCACAAAACACGTGAGAATTTTGAAAACTCGGGGAAAAGACATGTTTTAACCATTTTTCAACCAAATTGGAGGTGTGAGAACGCAGTAATATGTAGACTATAACACGAGTTCCTTGTTCTCCCATATCTTCATTTCCATATGCGAGAACGCCCACGTGATCTGAAGAAAACACCGAAATAGTTTTCGAGTCGGGTGTTTTTGACGTAATAAAAAAGTAAAAAGGGTGGATAAAGGACTATTTGTAGTTTTTCTGACAATAATTGCCTGTGGTAAAGTGTCGCGTCACTAAAACGTCATGAAATTGAATGAATAAACAATAAATACACTAGCTCAGCATCTCGGCTCCTGGAAACACACGATCACCAAGTGAAAAATGATGAGATGGGATTTCACAAATACAATGTGCCGGTTTACCTAAACGTGCACCTTCTGATTAATAGATTCTAATGTAGTAAACCGGTTCTTTGATAACCAAACTTAAAAAATGAAATCTTCATTGTTACTGTATAATCTCTTTTTCATACATCATTGTCTTTAGACTCCCATGATTCTTGGAACAAAAATTATAGTTTTCTGATCAATCCCTCAAGAAGCCTCCCATACAAACCTCCCCTTCAAACAAAATCTCAGTTTTATTATCATGATGTCGTCTGTCACAGGGCTCAGAGAAATGACGAGCCATATTCTCACTTCCTCTTATCTCATTGTTCTCTGCCGAACCCTCATTCAAGAATTCATGATTATAGTTGTTTGGCTTTTCATGTTGCTTCTTGCTCTACTGCCCCATTTTCAAACATGTCATTTTTTCTTTCTGAAAAAAAAGATAATTTCAACATTCTTCCGCTTGAATAGATTGGGCTCATCGTTTTCACACTACCTACCATAGGAAGGAAGCGAGAAATCTTCCGCTTCAATAACTGATTTTCAAGTCCATCAGAAATCCTGTTGATAAACATCAGAAACATATTCCCGCCCATTTTTCTTGTTAAGCCAACATATGCTCCTTTTTCTTCTTTTTGTTCTCACGAAACTTTTTCTCTGACATTTCTTGTTCAACTGTGAGTATTCAATTTAGGATAGTATTGATCACTTCCACTACGAATCATGTCTGATAAAGTCAATAAAAAGACTTTCGTCGTCCCACTGCGCGCCGAATGGTACACCATTGAGGTCATTGAGGGAGAATGCCCAGCAGACCGCAAAGTGTCTGTTGATGGAATTGTGGGTTTGAGTGTTTCCAGGTTTCAGACAAAGCTTTGTTTTAGGAAATTCCAAAACGCGAGAGAAAGACAGAACGCGAGAGAACGCGAGAGAAAGACAGACTCCGCTGGAAACGAGGTGTTCACTATCGTAACCGTGAAGAGCGGAGATCTCAAGTGCTCATTGTTCTTGAATCCCGAGACAGGTGTCATTGAGTTGAAGGTAAAAGAAAAAAATCTTTGGTGTACATCTGAAATAGTTACAGGTCAATGACATGCTTCTCTCAGCTTACAAAAAGAACTACTATAAACAGTATAGCTGTTGGGTAACGAGCATCTCTGGAGTCTCGAACAGAATCGTGCTCGGTATGAATGAAATTTTTGAAAATAATCAAAATAATTTTCAGACAAGTCAGTGATGGATGTCTGGGTCAACAAACTCTTCGTCAAATCTGACGTATGACGAAACCTATCATTTCTAAGTGATCATTTACAATTTTTCAGAGCTTTTTCATTGATAACGGAAATTACGTAGAGTTCCTCATCAACTCTGTTCCAATCAAAATCATCTCAGTTCTTCTCGCAAGAGGTCCAGACGATCCAACCAAGTGAGTTCTCTAGTCTTTACGAGTTGTTGTCATTATTCCCGAAATTTATAAAAATTCCTGATTTTTCAGAGTTCTGACTCAAACGTTGTACATCAACGGCACTCTTGCCGACCCACCAGGCCCAATCGTTGATTGAGATTAATCTCCATACGTTTTCAGACTCATTGTACTCTAAAAAAATCTCTCTCTCCCTCTCTCTTTTTTTGTTAAACCGTTATTTTTGACAATCAAACATCGAGCACCTGTCAAGAAAAATAATGGTATTCCTTTAGAGATTTTTTTCCACTGAAAAGTATTACTCGAAAATTTTATTCAATAAACAAAAAATCAACAATCAAATAAATATTAAAGAGAGAGGACGAAATAATGAATATTAATCAAACAATTGAGATACTGTGAAATTGTAAAGAATAAAAACAGTTATTTAAGAAGAAAACAATAATAACAAAAAAACAACGTTATCACAACAATAATGAGCGACTATGTGATAGCAGATGCCACATGAAACAAGGAAGATTTCTATTGGCAATAAGAATTCTCGCGGTTCTCTTGATCGTTGTCAGCCTTAACTTTCGGAAAACTCGTGTTGTTTTTACCTATTCAGTACAACTCACCAGATTTTCCTTCTTGAGTTCAACGAAAACAGCAAAGTAATGAAGATCATTGTTTTCCAAAGACTGGAATAGATTTCAATCGGCTTCTTTGAAATCAGTTTTCTCCAGTTTGCACATTTCACGGACACCTTCTGATTGTTTGTAACTTCCAAAGTCCACAGAAAATGAAGATTCGCCGTCAAACTTCGCATATACGTTGTATCTCAATCTGTTGAAAAGATGTTGATTTTTGCTGATCCACACATTGAAAATAATTTGTTTGGCAGATTTCCGAGCATTGTGGACCTCACTGAAAAGTTGGAACCTCAGTACTAAAATAGGAAAAATTGAAACTAACATGGCTTCGTTCGATTTCGCAGAGAATGGTTCGCGGCGAAGCGAGTTCTTAACAAACACTTCGAAACTGATATTTTGGGGCATTAGTTTTCTCATTGCTTCACCTGAAAAATCATTCATTGTTCAAGTTGATTCCGGCAAACATACATCTGGCCTCGTAAATTGCAATTTGCTGTATGAGTTCGCGTTTCTTTTGAAACTCATCGAAGTCGTAAATAGTCAGAAAGACGTTTCTTGGAGGCATTGGTGGCTGATACCACGGAAGAGACAGGCTCTTCTGATACTCGAGCATTTCATTTTTAGTGTTCATCATTTCAAAAATTTCTTTGGTTTCTGCTTTCAGTGTTGGATGCGGAATCTCTCCGCCAGGTACATAGTTTGGAATAATTGAGTCGCCTGGGTGGTTGTTGAACTTACCAGGTGTACGCTTTCCGATTAACACTACTTGATGGTCTACAACACGACAAGTTTCATAATAAGCCTTGTCGTAAGCAATAGCCCATGAGCGTCCTCTGATCACCACTGGTTCAATCTGATCGGGCATACGGAGAACCTGCTTCATATAATGGACCATCAATTCGTGATGATGTTCTGTCAGATTCCAGTTGAGCTTCTTCTCGTCATATTGAGCTTCACTTGAATATTTTCTCACCATGTAAACCATCGGCATAAAGCAATCACCCGAATAGTAGTATTCCTTCGCACTGAATACAAAAACCGCTCCGGCGCGCACCTCGTGGAATACTTCCTCTTTATCAGAAAGTGCAAAACTATTTTTCATGAAGAAAATCATTCTACGAATCGCCAAAGGTATGTTATTCTCTCTCGAAGAGAATTTCTGAAATCGGTTGTAAAGTATTAAAAACGTATCAATAGCTCACATTTTTCATGTTTGAAACCATATTCCTGTTTGTCGCATTGTGTTTAGAAAATACAGTTGGCATTTCGGAAGCACCTGAAATTTATTTCTCATTGAAAAGAATTAAGAACACATAAAACGAGAAAAGAAAATAATTGAGAGGGGGGTTTGTGTGATAGAAGGTAAGTCACACCGAGGCTCTCATCAGAACAATAATGAAGAAGAGCGGATATAATACCGTATAGGAGGCGGAGTCAATGGGCGGAGCAAAGGTGTCGTGGACGGACAGGAGGACGACCGACCGAACAGGCGGCACAGAAGAGCTCGGCACATGGGCAGTAACTCATCCCGAGTATCGATACATTAGTGCAAACGTGCTACACCGCACCATTTGAATATACCTTTAACCGCGTCCTCGATGCATGACGCTGTGATGGGGTAATAATTCTTTAAAAGCTGCAGCGAATAACAAGAGTTAGCACCTGGAAAGATCTTAAATTTGGCAATAATAAAAACTGTATCAAAGCAACTCAATTAGTTGTTAATTTAATTACAGTACTAGCCAAAAAAGTATTTGCAAACATTACTTCAAGTCTAACTTTTCTGAATCTTATCCGATTGATCTGAAATATTTAGACAAAGTTGTGAACACTTCAAAAAATCATTTGAACAATAAAAAAGATCCAATTTCAAAAAAGTTTGGAAAAATCGTAAAGTGCCAAAACAGCGAAATGTGAATTTTTTCTGAAGAACTGGATAGATGGCTTTGAGTTGACCGATTTCAACTTTCAAAATATAACAAAATATTTTAGGGTGTTCATGATGCCAAATGCGTCGTAACTAATTACTAAACTTGTTTTACCTACTTTTTACTGTTTGTTTTAGTTCCAGATTTCTGGAGACTTTAGAAGGAACATAACATAATTTCCCTTGTTCACACTTTGCGATTTTTTGACTTTTTCCAAAATTTTCCAAACTTCCTTATTTTTAATTGTTCAAACAACGTTATAACCCGCTCAAAACATTGTCTAAAAATTTCAGATCAATTCTCAGTAGAGGCTAAGACACTGAGTGCGGATTCCTTTTTGGCCTGCACTGTATTTGCTGACGTGTACTACTGTCTATTATACAGTTCTTTTTATTGAGTTACTCGTCACTCATCTCTTGTTGCACCATATCGTAACACGTAAGAGTAATTGGATACTCTGTAGAATGCGTGGCCTCTTACCCAGTTGCCCAGATGCCCCCGTTGCACATTGATACACCGAGACAACAGATGTCAAAAATCACGAGAATGTATCATTACGTAAACGAGTGTATGGATCAGATTTCTTTTCTAATATAAATTTGTTAGATTGAACTTTTTAGCAAATTACAGTTGTCACAGTACCTAAAAGGTTTTGTAAAGTAACATTCGTCATTGAACCTCCAGAATGTTCTTGAGCTTAGTTGTAATTTTAGTTTCTGTCAAGAATTTGAAAACGAATTCCGTCGAGAACCATAACTTTGACAAACAAGCTTGAAGATTTGCTATTACCGTTTCGAAACCAGATTTTTGAAGAGTTTAACCAGTGTAACAAAACATATAACTGTCTCCTATATTTTGTTTTTTTCTCACATTCAACATTCAATATAGATATTCCTCGCTTTGTTATATAGTTGTGATAATTCTATAATATAACAAGAGTGTATTTGAAAATGAGTAATTCATTTGAGTTCTGATAATATTTCATCACGTTTCTTATCAACAGTTTTGGGTCACGTATTGTAACCACAATCTGACGTTTTACATGTTTCACTATGATATACATTTTCTTTTCTCACGTTCAAAAGTATAGTTTGTTCCAAAAATGCCGGAGCTTGACAGGAGTTGATAAGAAGTTCAACTCATATAAAAGTGCGAAGCATATACAAGAAGATATTATAGACAACCTCATCATTCAACTACTATTTCTAAAATCCCTCCCAGAATCACCTTAGTTGAGCATATAGCGCAATCAGAAGCACCTAAATTGAAAAATAAAAAAAAAGAACTTTGAAATTTTTCTTTGTGATATTCATTCATGTTCCAGGCTCTTGCACGCAAACAAGTCCCACGACACTTTTGTTCGCATACTCAAACGATTTTCATTATTGGACTGTTCAAGAGTCCATAGATCAAATCACAAGTCGGCTGGCGAAAAATAAGAAATACGTGAAATATGCCAATATCCGGTTTGATGTTCAAAAACAAGAAGAAATTTTATATCACGACACTCTACAGTGAGTTCATTTTGTATGAGAAAAATTCTTTTTTCTCCATATAGAAGTTTCAACGAGTCGGTGTATTCCCATTTACCCGATGGAAAACTGAGCTATCAGGATGACAGTACTGAAAGTGATATATTGGAAATCCTAGAGGTATCAAGTTTGTTGGGACAGATTTTATTTATTAGCAATTAAGAAATACATGAACAACACACAAGCTCCTCTTTGTGGATCACTGGTCACAATAATCATGAAACGTAATCCAAAACGAACTGAAAATGAAAAATTGATCAAGTCTCTACAAAGCAATCACGTTTTTGTTCGTATCACAGGCAGCTCTTCACTTTTGGGCGGTTCGAATCCGTTGATCATGTACAACTTAGCTGTCCGCACAAACGGTTTATACATATTTTCTGACGAGATGTATGAGGATTTCACTGATTTCGTGAGCTTCAGATAATTTTTCAGAAAAATAAAGTTAGTTTTTCAGGATGTTCAATATTTAGTGTACGCCCCATCAGACACAAATTTGATCCGTGTTTCCAATCCAAGTGTAACTGGAAAAGGAACACTGCAACTATCACCACTTTCCCTATCCAACAACATGCAAAATCTAATTCAATTGGTTTATGTTGAATTCAATGTGCAGAATCATGGTATAGAAACATATTTTTTCTATCCAGGTATCTTTTCCAGGCTTATCCGATACATTTAACAAAGCCATATTGACAATTGGCGATACGTCTTCACAGTACAGTATTCAAGTTCAATGCGACAAGAACTCTATGGTGATTGTTATATGTCTATTCTGAAAGAGCTTTACTTACAGAGAAACCAAACATTTGAATTTCACGGAGGCAGTTTGATGAAGGGCATGTCCTACAATATGTCCTTGGATTTTGATTACACGTCATCGGAAATGGAATCATTGGAGATCAGAATCTGGATACTTGAGTATGTGCATTCTCTTGAAAACTTAGGCCAATTGATGATGTTTGCAGACCGATAAACAACTATTGGCCACCGTACCTCAACTGATATTACAAGTTTTCTTTATGTGCCAAAATTCACAGATATGAGTGTTAACCAAGAATAAATGATTATGGAAGTTTCTATAATATTTTACTTTCGGGGAAAATAGACTTTGAAACTTGAGAAACAATTTGTTGGGTTCATCCCTGCTATTAGTACACAAAACATCTTATTTCTCTGAATAGTTTAAAAACAAATTTTTGAGCACCTACCACTTAAATTACCCAATCATACTCAATTTTTGACTTCAATCTGTACATCGGATTTATCATTGTTCCTAATTTTCTCAGAGAACGTCGTTCAAAAGGCTTGAGACAAAGTAGAAGAATCTCGTATTTGTGAAAAGTGAGAAAACATAAAGAAAACGGAAGAGTAGACAGTTGGCAGGAATCAACAGCAGAGAGCAAATGAATAGCAAAATCTAAAATTAGAAATTATTTGTTACTTTTTGAATTGAAGAGAAACTTTACAGTAACACTTTTAAAGTTGATTAACGAGATGATTAGAAATCAATTACAAAATTTAAAATCTTTAGAGCACAATCCCAGATCCCTACTCCAAATTCCCGTTGGTCCCCAATTTCTTCACATCTTTTTCTTGTTTACGGGTATATACACCACTATTGATTTGCCCTACCTATCTTGATAATTATAGGGGATAGAAAGGAAGGATTTCGAAATTGGAGCCGACACGACAAGGCACAGGATTATTGGAGAGAGCTCACTGCTTTTCGATGCATAATGAGTACGCACGTGTTCAACAATAATGGATATCACGACGAAACGGAAAACGTATTCTGAAACTTCCGATCTCATCAACTGCCTTTCTTGTTTTTCATGTGGTATAGCTAGGCACCACAGCATATTTTTCAAAGTCAATTTTTCTGAAATATTTCTATTGGAATATGTTCCCCTCCCTTATAGAAGTCCATTTCCAAAATTTCAGCGAAAAATTTTTTTCCAATCTCAAGTTATAGACGTTTTGGTGGAAGACCTCAATGTACTGATTTTCTCCCCAGCGGCGCTGGAAAAAGGCGAAGTGGGCGGAAGAAAGTTCGATCTGGGGGCCGCCAAACGAAAAACAAGCGCGCAACCACTCGGCCACGCGGGCGGCGGGCGGCGCCAATCGAGAGGGTGTATAAGAAGTGGGGGCGGTCTCGAGCGGGTCCACCTCATTTTTCTATCAATTTATCACAAAATTTTCACAGAAAAAGAGAAGAAACTTTTTCGGGTAACACGGATTTTCTTTTTTCAAAAAGAGGTTTGTGCGAAATTTTGCGTAGAATCCAATGATGAAAAGAAAATCTGCGACTTCGACCTGCATCACTGTCTAAAATCGGAAAAACTAAATTTCTTGGAAATAAGGACTTTTCGGATAAGCACGAAGACTACTTAAAATTCCCCAATCTTTCTAAAATTGTCAGTCGTGTACATAAGACTTATATCTATCAATTTCAGTTAAGAAAAGTAGGGGTCATCGCTGAAATTTTTTTCTATTTTTGATACCAGTTTGACCGAATATTCTGATATTCGGGTAACACGAAAATTTATTGAACCTTCAAAATTCATTTCTCATGTCAGAAGCTATCAGAATCCATCAAAAAAAGTAGCGACTTCGACTTTTAATCACCATTTTTGACCGACTTTGTCAGACCATGTCCCTATTTTCATCAGTTTCCTATCGATTTTCGTTGAAATGTTTTGAGATATCAAAAAACTAATTTTTCCATTGGATTCTACGCATTTGATTACATAAAGACATATTAATTATATGTCAATCATCTATCCCTATTCCGCGGTACAGAGCCTCAAAGTTAGCGAGGTGCGCTGGGGAGAAAAATTTCGACGCCCCGCCCACTTTCATTGCGGTGCCTAGGTATAGCTCAAAAAGTGGTTTGGGACACCCATGAACTACCAATTCACATGAATCGATTTGACTTGCAAGTGTACATTGGATTTACAGAGTCTTTTAGATAACGTGTGTGTGTGTCCTTTGGGTCGATCGAGCTTTCTTGGAATGTATACATGCAATTATGGATGTCCTTCCAATTTTAGTTCTCGAACACTATCTGTGAATGAAAATAGAACAGCTTGAGCATTGAAAAAAAGCTTTTATTTATTGCATATCTAATATAAAACATTTAATAGTATTAATCTTTCAAAAATAGAAAAACTTTCAAATTTAACTCCATAATTGTTCTATAGGCATACCAAGACATCTATTTGAGAAAGGTTGAATAATGAAAGTAACCATGTTGAGTAGATAGCATTCAATATCTGCAAACAGTTCATTATTAGAATAGTTTTCATAATTTGAAACTGTTTTTCCCTATTTGTTGAAATTTCCCAATGTTTTTTTCAAAAAAGAACCTACTTTTTTCACTTTTCCTTGCTCGCATAACACACATGCAGCACACTTCATTTAGCTGAAAATTTCAGAACGATTATTCAATAAAAAATTTAGAAACGGTTAGCTCACTAACAGTCAGCTCTATCAAAAAGTAACGAACTAACATAATTTCAATCATTCTTTAATAAATGCTTCGCTAATTGACATTTTTTCAATAGCTACTGCAGTTCGGAAGTTGAGAGGTTTGAAAAAATCTTCTTCCCCAGACTACAGACAAAAAAAATTTGAAAACATACCGAAAAAACAACGAATCAATTACTTCTCCTTTCGCGCATTTGGGAATGGTTAAAAATTCTGAAATTTTTTATCTTTGAAAGTTACTTCTTCATAGCAATAAAAAATTTGTGATTGTTCAATATTTCTTGAGGGTTTTCTAACGAGAAATGCAGGAATCATCTAAAATTCTAATGCTTGTGTAATTTCTTTAGTTATCAAATTTTGTCGCATTGGAACCGAACACCTGAATTATTCCAAAAAGATGTTGTTCGAAGAATTTGAATAGTGAAATTTTAAACTATTATCAGGTTCTGATAAGCATATTTTGATGATTATTACATAATTGATGTTTTTCTGGAACTTTAAATCAAAAGAATTTGTTGAAACCCCTGTTATCAGTAATTAAATTGAAAAATAAATCGGTTCACAACTCAAAGAATACTGCTCAGAATTACCAAACACTATTTTTATTATTTGATTTTCAGTTTGTTTTTTTTTATGAAAAAACCTACTTTTTTTACTCACCCCTTGCTTGCATCACACGCATGCAGCACACTCCATTCAGCTGAAAATTTCAAAACGATTATTCAATAAAAGCGTTTGAAACGTTCAGCTCACTAACTGTTAGATCAATCAAAAAGTGATCAACTAACGAAATTTCGATCATTCTTTAATAAGTGTTTTGCTAATTGACATTTTTTCGTAAGCTACTACGGTTCGGAAGTTGAGAGGTTTGAAGAAGTCCTCACCCCCAGACTACTGACAGAAAAATTTGAAAACATACCGAAAAAACAACAAAGCGATTACTTCTCCTTTTGCGCATTGGGGAATTATTAATAATTCTGCAATTTGTTATCTTTGAAAATTACTTTTACCATTTGGTTTTCAGTTTGTTATATTTCAAAAAACATACTTTTTTTCTTTCCCTGCCTTGCACCACACACATGCAGCACACTTCATTGCGCTAAAAGTTTCAAAATGATTATACAATAGGAACGTTGGAAGCGTTTAGCTCACTAACAGTTAGGGTTATCAAGAAGTGATCAACTAATAAATTTCGATCATTCTTCAATAAATGCATTGTTTATTGACATTCTTTCGTAAGCTACTACGGTTAGGCAGTTGAGGCTTCGAAGAAGTGTTCACCCCCAGACTACTAACCAAAAAATTCGAATACATACCGATTGTTATTTTTCAAAAAAACCTACCTTTCTCCATTTTTCCAATGCTTGCAGCATACACATGCAGCACACTCTATTCAACTGAAAATTTCGAAATGATTATTCAATAGAAAATAATTTTTATGTGTTTTCGCAGCGTAGGAAAAACTGCAAAGCTATGCGACATCAATTTATCATATCCTAAGCAGAAAAGGTTTGAATGAGTATAAACAAGAGCCCTTGTTAGAGCGTTTGAAGTAGTCCTAACCCCCAGACAACTAACTGAAAATATCGAAGACATACCAAAAAACAGCGAAGCAATTTCTTAGTCAATAAAACTTACTGCAATTCAAAAGCTTTGTTGCAAGCGCAGCAACACTGCATAATCAATAAATAAATAATTAGTTTAAAAAAATCAAAAAGGAGCTTCTATCACACGAAACTCTAAGAATCAATATGGGAAACCATGGCAACCAAGCTTCTCACGGGTATCCTCTTTCACGATAGAGCACGATTGCGCACCTGCATATCAAACCTGATCATTAATTATCAGTGGTATCGCCGTATTTATGACACTTTTATGAAGTCTATTTGTTTTTTACTATCACATACATATTCCAATGAGCCCATTTCCAATCTGACCCCCAAACCATAAAAAAACAAAAATGCTCGGGGACCCATGCGCGACACACACACAGAGGTACTCCTTTAGTGTATAGAAGTGATGTGAAAAAAAAAGATTTATTATCAAAAAAACTATAGAGAAGCGAAGTTCCGTAACTTTCCCTCACGTCATTTGCTGCAAAGGAAAAATTAGGATCACACAAACATTTCGAAAACCTCACTTGTTGTGCATTCTTCGAAGCATCATGTCCTCCAATTGACTCTTTTATGTTTTTTTTGAATCGTTCTGCTTTCAATTAAGTGATGCTTCGAACCTAAAATGGTGAACTGTTAAATTAAGGTTTTTAGTTTTTTAATGGCTGTTTCTTGCATTCTATGTTATGATAAAAATTCACAAACTTACCTCTTCCAGACATGCACGATTCGTCTCAAATAGTTTCATAAAAATTACTGCATCATGTCCTCCAATCAATTTTCCTCTCCCTATTGTTTCAATTCACATCCAAAAACTGGATCCAATCTAAATTAATATCATGGGTGAAATTAGTTGTGTTGAAATAACATAAACTCACCAATTCAACTGTTAATCTATTGAGATTCCATATTCTCCGCCATCAAAAATTAGAAAAAATCAAGAAAAAAGTTCGGACGAAACACGGACGTCCAAGAAAAATGTAATGAATAGTAAGAACGTCAATGTCAAATCTCTACTCACAGCGGGTGCATGCATTCCATTAAGCTATTGCGCCACAAAGAAAAATTTAGAGGTGAGATATTCAATGCCAATTTTTCAATAACACTTGACAGGTAAAACGAGGAAAAATGTTTCAAAGGTGTATGGCGTCATGTATTTCGAAGAAAATCTGCGGTGAATAAATTTTTCCTGCTGTATGCGGACTGTCTACCGATTCTTTAGTTATTTTGTTTTCGGTTGATTCATATGTACCAATTTGAACTCAGTGAACTGACTTGTTGAAGTAGAATTCGATCATTCGATGAAATTGAACAGTAGTTCATGAGAAATATGAACTTCATCACGGGTAGCTGCGCAGATACTTTGCATGTTCAATGAACTCTACATCGTCAATCCCATTTTTCACGTTCCCACGAACTTGATTCTTGATGTAACACAGACCGGGAAGTTCAATTTTTGTTTTTAGGTTTACTTGTATGTTAGCTGAGTTTTTATATTTGTGTAGTCTGACGAAAAGATTCGCTTGATTCGCATTATTCTGTTCAGTGAACTCTAAGTGAGGGTGTTGCCTCTTGATCAGTTGCACGTTTCTGATTGAAATGTCTGGACGGTTTTCGAGCATTCATGGTGATCCAAATTACATTAACTATGAGTTCAATTGGATTCACTTTACTTTGGCTAATTTCTGCCTTATTATATGGCCGGTTTATATGATTCCTACTATTTTTATAAATGTCCGCATGATTCAAAAAGTTTGGAATGTTAGGCGGCAAATCCATTCATCAATATCACCATACTTATTTTTGTCATTCCTTCTGGTTCAAATGGCTGTAAGCTTTTTCTAAATTTTTAGTTTTATTGGTCATACTCATGTCTACATAAATTTTTTTTGAACAGAACTATGCCGTATCCCTCACCGATATCATTGCATTCCGTCTATCCACCACTGGCCTCATCACTTCTTGGTGCGCATCAAAAGACCCCAATCATTTTCTCAAATCTCTTTACATGATTGTTTTCTATTCAAACTATTCATCTAGAATTCAACCTGCTATTTTTTGTACTATTCGAGCTATTATTGTATTCTTCCCACGAGATCACCAGTTCTATTGTCAGAAAGTGATGAAATATGTAGTACCCACGTCCTTTCTCATACCTCTCCTACTCGTATCTTACATGATTCCTCAAGTTGGTTTTTGCACCCAGCTAGCACCCCCTTTTGAGTTTGGTCAAGTTGGAATAACTATTGACATGAAAGGAGTAAGTTAGCTTCATAATTTTGAGAATAATGAAATTTAGTTTCAGCCGATTAACGAATTGGTCCATCTGACAACTTCAATGATTTGTATGTCGATCACAGTGACTTCCAATATCGCAACACTCTTCAAAATTCGGCATATTATTTTTGTTCGGAGAGCAATTCGACCAAATCAGAAGTCATACAGAGCTGAGTTCTCATTGAGCGCTAAAATGTTGTCTCTTTTAGTTCCATTCACCACTGATGTGATTTATGCGGTGAGTGGGACACTTTTGAGTGAAAGGTTCCATTTTCATTGAATCGAAAAAATTCTAAAATCAAAAAAAATTTATTTTTCAGATTGTTTCGATTACACGTCAATCGGTTCTTGGATATGTTTTGTCTATCCGTCCGTTTGCATTGGATTTCGCCACTGTTATTGTTGCATGGATCTTCTATCTCACTCATCCTCTCTTTCGAAGAAGAAGTATTGCTGGCATTCCAAGCCTTTCAACAGGAAGAATGGTACACGCATCTGATAAATCGACAACTCACTAATTGTTCATAAATTCTTACTAATACAACTAGAACATGACGGGAAAAAACTATTTTAAAACATAGTTAACCATAGAACATAAAAATTGGGAGGCGTTAAAACTGGTTTTTCTCTGATTCGATTCATTGGAATAGGAAAACCAATAAACAGAAAAAGGCGTAACTGTAGGCGGGAAAAACCAATAGAGTAGCATCTATCGGGACAAGACAACACTCGAAAAGAGAAACGGAGGCAGAGGCAGCACTACAGCAGTACTGTATTAGAGACAACAAATAGGTAAACAGATTTTTAACTGAGAAAAGAATATTTCTTATGATTTCAGTTAATTTTTGAACACTTGATTCAATTTTTAAGCGATCCAACTTTTTTTCAACGCGAATTCTGGTATTAACTTTTCCACCCAATTAGCAGACTTCGCAGTTCAAAGGAATATCGAAAATATGCATTTGCTCAGTTCAATGGAACGTTTCGTCTAAAAAACAATGGACACTGTTTTAAAAAAACAATTTATGCAACATTTCACTTTGAAATTACGAAAAATAAAAACCGATGAATATAAGAGAACCTCGAATTAAATTATAAAAACCCCAAGCATCGAAAAAATATCTGATAGACTTATGCATCTATTTCGTCAGCGGTTCCCTTTGGCATCACCTCGATGACCAACATTTGAGGGGTCGGCCAACCCGATCCAGCCAATGCCCGAAACTCGGCCGGAGTTTCCGAACCATTGATTATCAGTTCCGATTGATTGTCAATTGGTAAAGTTAAGACGAAGGGAAATTTCCCAGAACTGAAAAATGGAAGAATTGTTTTCAAAAATCAAATGTTTTCATTACCTTCTTCCGTCGATGACTTTTTTCTGGGCCTTGAGCCAAGTAACTATTGAGAAGATGAATTGCGGAATTGTAGTAGCCTGCATGGTGAACTTGGTTCCGATTTCCTTCTTATCCGAAATCCACATATTGATAAGTGGAATCAAATCAAGAAGATTGATTTTTTCGGCCATGTGAACATGGGGGACTGGCAAGTTTCGCAAGAGATCCGTCCACGAATCTTCTCCTCGTCCCGAATAGTCGATCACAAGCTTTTCGACTTTGCCAATAATCTCATCCTCGAACACTGGATCATTTGGACTATGGACCCGAACGGTAATCTTCTTCACGGATTCGATGAATGGGGTCAAAGCCTCCAGAGCATTATGAGATCGTTCCGGGCATTTTAAATGTCCGATTGTTATTTTTGTTCCTTGCGGGAACAAGTTTTGCCAAGTGGAACCAACAATAAATTCAGCAATATAGACGGAGGTTCCTCGAAGATGGTTCTCGAAGAACTGGTGGATTGCTTCGAAGAAGCCAAGGCGAATAATTTGGCGTGGCGATGTGACTCCATTTCGATCGGTGAACTCATAACCCATGGCCATTTCGGCTTCGTCACCAGCTTCGTGATGTCTGGCCGCTACAGCGACAAATCTGTGGGTCCTATCGTTGATCACGAATCCCTGGGCATTGGTTTCGAAACGATTGATTCTCTTTGGAACCATTTTGTCTATGTTGACAATTGCTGGCATGCGGCTGACGTATTCGGTTCTGAAAAGATTTCCGATTTGATTAATTTAATTAAGATCAAAGAAAACTTGCCTTTGGTGGAATTCCAACTGTTCAACAACAACTCTCAAACATGGGTAGGTGAGTGGCTCCGATTGAGACATTTTTAGGAGAATGTTCAAGAGAAAGAACAGAAAATCAATAGAATGCAAATGGGGATGCACACAAGAGTGAATGCGATGAGAATGATTGTGGTGGTGGGCTGTCGAATGGTTTTTTGCGGATGGAGGAGAGAGAGAGGGAGAAGGAGAGTGAGAGGGAGAGGGAGATGATGACAAATGGCCTAGACAACGACTGAACACGAGACAACACGAGTCGCTCAAACACCAACACTATCTTTCGATCAAAAGCTTCCACGGAGTGGAAAAATCAAATCTCAGAGGGTTGTAAAATTGTTTCGATTGGTAATACAAACCCTTTTGATTCGCAAAAAAACTATTTCTTTACCAGCGACCGTCGAAACCAATACAAGTATTTCCCACGATGAATCGTCATAGTCAAAAGATGTGTGTGTGTTGTAGAAAAATACAAGGAGAAGAGCAGGGAGAGAGATGATTCTTCATTCTCAAATCGTGGAGTTGTTTAGTTGTATTGAACAAAATCTGAACAATAGTTATTTGAATACATACTTTGCAGTGTATGGAAATCAGTCTTGATATTGAATCATCTCTTAAAATTTAAGAGTTATTGACAATAACTTCCAAAAAGCATATATTGCTGATTATAATTGCGTAGCTTATTATTTGTCCAATTGTGACGTTTTTTTCTGATCTGCATCATATCAGGCAACCGCTTTATAGTTCTAAAAATATATCTGAAGTTTTACTTCCGTTTCATACGCGGTGGTGTTTAGGGAATCATTAATTAAAAACTCGAAAAGGTTGAACACAACTTTTTATTAAATGGCATTAAGCTCAAGCATAATCTGACTAGTGAGAGACCTATTTCAAGGATGATAAAAGACAAGAGTGGAGTTTTCTTAGGGCGAGGAAATGAATATTCAAAAATAATAAGGAGAAGAACAAATCTCATAAAATAAAAGAAAGAATTCAAACAATTGAATTTTCATTCCATTGTTAGTCAAAAGACTAGGACTTGCAAGTGAATTAATAAACCTGAAAAAAATCTGGAACCTCACGTTGCGTTATTTGCCTGTCTTCCCAAATCTATGTTACTTTCAAATTGGAACATTCTAAACAAAAAATGGATGACAATTAAGGCTTCCATTCGGACAAAACTCAAAGCGGACGGACGGTCGAGCGGACGGACCGGACGGACCAAATTTCGTCCGCATGGAAGCCTTAATGACAATAAATTTTAAAATCATATTGTCTCAACTGACTTTTTCACTTACTTAAGAAATGATTTATTAATCCGGTACTCCCCAAAGGAAGTAATCAGTGCCACGCCTCTGAATCATTGAGTAAAAATCATTTCCCTCTTCATTCTGATTGAAATCGCGGCAATGGTGGAAGCTATTCTATCAGCTCTATTTCCTTCCTTCCTACTTAGGTATTTTATGATTTTCAGTTGCTTCTTCCTAGTGCATCTATATATTCTTGTTGCTATTATGAAAACAAAAAAATTTCACTACTGTCTTATTTTCACTTCCATTATTTTTGTAGTAAGTGAAAAAATATTTCTATTACAGTGTCAAGAAAATGTCTAGTTGATTTATTAATAGAGTTTTGATTTACTCTGCTATTTTTAAATTTGTTTTGAAAGAAAACTTTTCAGAACGTTTCCTACTTTGTTCTGACAATGATTCTTTATCAAATCCCATACTACACAAGTGATCTAAAAACTTCAACAAACAACACCGAAGGAGGCTCAGTTTCCTTTCTACATATCATTCACGCAGTTCTCATGACATGGCAGTGTGTTCTTAAGATGTTTACCTGTTTGAATCGGCTTATTGAGCATACTGAAATCCAACTTTCAAAACGTGGCTTGATGGGTTCTCTGTTCATTTCTTTTCTAGTTCCCGCATTATTTTTCGTAGTCATTGCTTTGACCAGATTTAATACTATGCATGTGAGTGTTTTAAAATATGAAATATCTGCAAATTAATTACTTTGTAGTGGATTAACTTTTCGCTATGCGTAATTCATGTCATCGTTCTTGTTGTCACTGGCGCACTAAACTTTAATCTCTACTGTCGAATTTCCAAAAAGTGAGTTTTGACTTATTCAGAATCTTTGATTTGAATACTTGATTCAATGAAAAAGTTAATTTTGTTTACAGAGCCGTCGTTGAAAAGAATCCTCTCGTGAATCAAGAGATATCTGCCGAAATGAACAAATCAGCTGTGAACTACTCTCATTTACATTTGGCAACTTCAGTTGAAACTCTATTTGCTATGGTGTCTCTGGTAAATATATTGTCAAAATCTTATCCTACAATGCCAGTGGTTTCTCTAATCAAAAAGCTGAACATACCTTTGATACACTTGGTGATCAGAGACATGCTCATGTTTATTCATCCATTGCTTCTTCCCCTGATAGATGAAAAAGTGAGTATGATTGGTGCGCAGTTGTTTACTTTTTAGATAGTTTAGATTAGACGAGAATGTGTTCAACTCATGCCTTCAATAATTCTGAATGTTTTTGAATGGGTCCTGAAGAAACTGTTCTCTAGAAATCAGTAACTGATGTATTTGTTGTTTTCCATAAATGTAAAAGGTAAAACTCAAAATAAACGGTTTTTTGTTTAATCTTCTCATCGCAACCCCACGTAACATTTAAAGATTGCAATATCAAATCAGCTGGTTCATTTCATTATATCATTTTTTTTAAATGATGATTTCCGTTATTCGCCGCAAAAGGACACTCACGACAGTTGGATTGCACTTGTGAAAATATTAGATGGAACATTTCTTTAGATGTCATTCGATTTAGACATCTGTCATCATTTTGACCGTTTTTAGTTTTTTCTGTGGTTTCTCATTTTTTATAGTTTTAGTTTCACGCAAAGTTTATGACTCTTTGAAGCATTGAAACAAGTCCAAATGGTTGTCGTAGAGTGTTCAGCTCTTTTGTCTGTTGGATTGATAGTAAGTTGGATCATTTGGATAAAGAAGAAGCAGAACAACAAAAAGAAGAAAGCAGAGTTAGAAGAAGTGAGTATTGTTAGGCACTTGATGTAAAAACTACTTTTTTCAAATACCGTTTGAATGGGATTCTATCACTCCTTGGGATGTCCTGAAATGTGAAGAAACTGTGTCAGAATGCTGCTCGGAAACACAAGAAGACGAAGAAACATACTCGGAAGAGGTAAAAATCAATTTTAGATGAACTTTATATGATAATATGTCCATTTCGTGAGGAAAAATCTGAAAAAGGCATAAGGTTGTGTGCTCAAAATGTTATTTCTACATATTCTTAAAGCTCAGTGAATAGGGTACACCGCCAAACTTTTCTTCTAAACAGTTTATTCCCCAAAGTTTTCAGGTCGATTTGGAATACGATGAAATCATCCCCTGGCATTGAACTTCCTGGTTTCTGTTTCCAATATATATTTTTTCTATTTGTCTCTAATGGTTCTGTTGTTTTTTTTAATTGAAGCCATATCTGAAATTTTCGGTCGAATTTTTTGAGAGTACAATGAAACATGCAATTTATTTATTATAAAAATGAAAATTTCAAATTTTTTACAGAATTGTAGTTAGAAAAAGTTCAGAAAAAAAATGTACAAAGCGAGGATAATAAAAAAGATGAAGGATAAATTGAATAAAACTTAAAATCAAATGACAATGAAGTTCATATGATCAATTAAATCAGTATCCCGAAGAAGCATCACTCGCCGCTCCATTGGCAGACTCACTGGTAGACTCTTGGACGGGTTGGTTGGCAGTAACAGATTGAACGCCATTGAGAATAATGGTAGCATGCGACCAGAATCTCTGCAAAAAAAACTCATTTGAATCACTGCATTCCATTTTTACCTCTTGTTTCTCATTGTTCTGCACCCACTCGACTACACGCGTCATGTCCATTCTTAGCTCAACTTTCTCGGGATCGGTGTTCTTCGGCTTTTTTTTCATCGGGCAGAAACACAGGATAAAAACTATCAATACGATGGTTAGTGAAATGGAGAAGATCGCGATCAAGACTTTCAAAACGGTGTTCCATGGGTTTTCTTTTGTGAGTGGGTTTTCGAGTTCCGAAGCCTTTGGATTATAGTTTCGACACGTATTGAGAAGGAGCAGAGAGACGCTGCGAAGATAGTAGTGGTCTCCCATATCTTGAGAGAACGTTTCCTTTAATTTGGAGCCATGAGTCATCATCCCTTCCATCTTCTTGATTCCATCCATATCACATGTCAAAAAACGGAGCGAGTAATTGTGAAACGTGAAGGCCGTTTGGTTTTCTAACAACCAAATATGTCCCAATGAGATGTCAGTAACCGGTGATCGAAGAGCGTTTCCCAAATGTTGAACAAGCTTGATGCAAAGTTCTGGGTTCTTCCGAAGCTGAACAGGTGATGGTTGATCCATGACAACATGGAACATATGATTGGGCGGTGGAGCTCTCAAAACGATGACGTCAAATGGAACCTCATAGTTCTGGCCGCCTGGCACTGTGTATCCAAGAATATACTGATAATGATTCTCGACAAGCGGCACTCCAATCAATGTTTTGTTCTTCATGATCATCCAGATATCAGAATTATGCAACCCGGCAATAGACATGGATGAATTGATAGCATCATCGAAATCCAAGGAGTGGTCAGTGAAGTTCATGGTGCACAGAACACCGCTGAAAAAATTGAAGAAGTTGACTATTAAAAAAGATTACAATTTACCTTGCGCAATAAAATTTGAGAGGCTTCTCAACAACAATCTTGGTGGCATAGGTTTCGACTGTGGTGGCGTAGACAGATGTGGAAGTTGATGTGTTCGCAGAATTGGCAGTGACCGAGAAACTCCACAGGCCAAGAGGAATCAAAGTGACCCAAAGCAGGAAGACTTTCATTGTCCTGTAAGAATTAGAAATAGTCTCTACCAAAATTTCAAAGTGTCAATGTTTCGAATTTACGATGAATGTTTTTCAAAAAGAAAAAATTTTCTAGAAGCTGCGATGATTCATTCATAGGGAAGTCAAAGATCTTTTTTTTAATATCAGATGATCAAAAAGCAAAAGTTTCGAAATTCACAGTTTCAAATGAGATTGAGTATTCTAAAAATATAGAAACTGCTAGGATTCAACTCAAAAAGCGCAGCAAAGTCCGAGTAGTTTTTTAATAGGTTCTTTATTAAGGGTGACTTTTGTCAAATTGCTCTGACATTCGAGAAATGAGGCTAATCAGTTGAGCATAAAGCTATTAGCTGCGCTAACAAAAACTAGAGCTTTTTGAAACTAGAGCAAATGTCTCTATAAAAAACATAAGTGGTAGAATTCCTTTGTGACCAGGAAATGAAATTCGGAAGAAGTGAAACAATGAATGACTCCTGATGGCTGAAAAACAATGAGAATCAGAAGTGAGAGATATTGAGAGGCTAAAGAAGTATAGGAAATTCTAGAGACGATGATTGAAGGAGAGTGCGCTAGACATGTATACTGTTTCTTTCTGATTGGATTTTCACTAAGGGGCGGTTCTTGGAAACTGTATGTACAGAGAGAGTGAAAAAATAGTGGTCGCAGAATGAAAAAGATAGAAACGGTGGGGAGGAGGCGGAGTTTCATGTGGAAAGAGAAAAATAAGTGGCAAGATGAATGAGAAAAAAACAATGATTCATTGTTATCATGCGGGCCTATTCGAAATAAAGCAGCATTTTAAACAAATTTTGAAATATTATTGTTATTGAAAAGCAAAGACCAAACATTTGAAACCGAAGATTAACATTTCGAAAGTACTGAAGGTACCGTACCAACAACTGATTTGTTTTCTACGTCTTCGCAATTAATGAAGAATAACAAAAAGAGTGCCTCAGCTGGATTATGAAATGAACTGAGCATTGTAGAATAAAAAAGCAAAAAGCAGCTGGGCTGAATTGGAAACAGAAATGGTCGGAAAATGGTGTGTTGAATGATTTGTTAGCAGCTGATGCATCGAAAGATGGAGATTTGGTAAAATTATCAAAGGCAGATGAGATGTTATACCAAAGAGCACCCACCAGAAAGATTAACGGGAGATCCAGAATTAATGCATGTTCAGACGGCATAATTTGATGGCAATAGCAAAGAAATTTGTTGTTTTTGAATTTCAGTCTCGAAGTTCTTGACAATATCACAAAGTGGCTCTGTCAATCCCTTTTCTGTGAATTCTAAAGAAATCTGAAAAAATAACAAAAATTATTGCGCAATTCGCTACTTAAAATTGACCTTTGTTCTCCTGTATTAGCAAATCCTCATTTTTCACGTTACGTACATATATCAAAACTTTGTGTGGAAAGAAACACTGCAGTTGAGATACCATTTTCTGAAAATTAACAGCATTTTTAAATGATTCTCTGCTCATCTGGTAATGTTCGATCGGACTGAACCACATTCAGGCCGCTGGTAGATTTGATCTAACGTAATTTTCTAGAAGAAATGAAGAAATTCAAGAGACTTTATCGAGTAGAAAAAACTGTTTTGAAACTGAGAAAATGATAGTTTTCTTTTCAAATAACCAGGTTATCTTGGAATTTTTTTTATTCCACTACCATGCAACAATTTCTGATTTTAAGGATCTCAAATACCGTGTTCATCAATGTTCGAAATCTGAAAAATTCTTCGAATCAAACACGTTAGTGATTCAAATTTCATTCGATTTTGCATATGTCTACACAATCGTCTACACAATCGTTATTGCATTCACCCTCAAAAACTTTATTCACTAATCTTCCCATCAAGAACCCTCTATTATATAAACGATCTGTGAGTTGCATTTGGCTTGGTGGTGTAAACACCTTGAATGACACTCCGACGTAATAATGCACACTCAGTTTGCGGTTAGCTGATGTTTATTCTTTTTACCTTGTATCTCACAAAAGTTATTTACTTTTATTTCTTTTGAAAAAAGAAAAAAATAAAAAATTTAGAAACCAATGATACCAAATGTTGAGAAAAACGAATGATAAATCATTGGCTCAAGAACTCTGCGATTAATCTCAATCGGATGGCACAAAACCTGTATCTGTTGCAAATAAGTCATTTATTGGAATCATCCATTCTTGTATTTTAGTATAACAAGAAATTTTCCAAAATAAACTTTTCATTTTTGAGCAAGAGAAAAAAACACGTCAAGTTGAAAAACCTGAAAGATTCAAAAAACCAGAAAAATAATAAAAACCGTTGTAAAAATAGAAAAAGATAAAAGGGAGATCTATAATAATTACTAATATCTAACAAAAAAAAACACACACACAAGGTGAATATTTGGGAAGTAATAAATATAAAAGCAATTAGAAAAAAAGTAACGAGCAAAATTTTTATCTCTCCATTGGCAGCCATTCGATGCAGTTGGCCGATCCACATCTGAAATTTATTTTTTTTGAGCTAATGAAGGCAAGAAATTTAGCGAAATATGTTTTCTGTTTTTTTAATCAAACTCACTCGCACTTGATGCCTCCAACCTCAGACTTTGCGTCTGTCAAATCATAATAACATAGACAGAGCGGCTCTCCAAACGATATATCCTTAAGTGCGTAGACAGAGATCCTCGGGATAAGCACATCTACTTCAAGTTCCCGGCTGTACGTCTCAATAAAGACGACGTTGGGATCGCATCGATGATTAAGGAATCTCGCAATATTGCTGAAAAAAAGAAATTTAAACAAATCTACCTCGTTCTCACATACCCAATTTTGGATGCACAAATGATGAGCCTTTGGTCCATCGTTTGAAAATCACTCTCATACGATGTGTCCTTATCCGAGGCCGCAATATCTTCACCAGAGTCGACCGGCGCCTTTTCCTCCTCCCCACAATCCAAATCCTTGTAAAAGCCCTCTCCGACATATTCACAAATGAATTGTCCACCTTTGATAGGGGCTCCCGCTCGGACTCCGAATCCAGCTCGTCCCTCATGATAAATTATGAGAGGAATCTGTTGGCCTCTTTGAAGATTTCTCCTGGGGCATTTACTTGAGCATCCACATTCGTCGGAGCATTCCACGACAATTCTTTTTTCGCGACTGTCGAAGTGGCGGAAGTTCAACAATCCATCTTCATCCGGAACCAAGTTGTTCGATTGGTTGAAGTATAGGGCGTTGAACTGCAATTTAAGTAATTGGAGAACTGATTGGATAGGACAGGGTTGAAAATGTTGAAAAACACTAACCCTTCTATTACAGACGCATTTCTCTTTATTTTCGCAGTTGGATGGCTCGAATAGCTCCTCCAGCTTGTTTTCGATCAACTTCAAGAACGGTTTGTTTTCATCTTTTTCAATGCATCTTTTGTAAGTGATGGACTTGAAAACATTAATCGGGGAGTACTGTAAAGTGTTATAATTCGATTCATTCTATAAAAGATTTCTTTCTACAAGAGTTTTCTTGCCAGTTGTTATAATTCACTCTTTGATATGATAAAAAACCAAAAACTTACCGAAAAGGCCTTTGGCAGAGTGACTCCATCCAAAGAGACATAAATCAGAGGACCTAGTTTGTGTTGTCGTTGAAGAGCAGTGTGGAAGTAGGTAAGGTCCTGCAGAAGCCAGAATGGAGAATTGTGATCGAGAAACTCGAATTCGACATCTTCATCCATCAAAAGCCGCATTTTTTTGGCATTCTTTTTCTCTTCCTCTGATCCTTTTCTCTCGATTCTTCTCAAAAAAGCGTCTCGGATTTTATACATGTAATATGCTTCTGGAGCTGATGTTTTGATTTCTTGAACATCTTGATCAATGATGGTAGAGAAGCCTTCATACTGCACAGACAAGCGACTTGAATCGTCATATCTCTGGAAAATCATGATTTTCTTTCATCCGTACTTTGCTAATCCCACCTCAAAGACGCCTTGTACAAACCAGCAACGTTTTTTGTTATGAATCCGTTTATATTGATTATCGGAATTCTTTCTGTCGGGGATTCCTGGAAACTTTGCAGTGCTTTGCCAAAGTCCTTTTTTCTGCGCTTCTCTGGCATCATTGCATGCCGCCGGCAACTCGCATTCGTATTTGTTTACCATTTGTACTCTGCTTGAATCGACTGTTTGACGGAGAGAATCATCTTCAGCGCATTCGACAATGATGAGAGGTTCCGGATATTGACTGTAAATGCAAATTTTAAAATGGTTCATGGTATTTTCATGAAAAACGCTAACTTTTAGTTTTGTGTGTTAAGAACCTCATTTTTATTGTTTTAAAAACTCACGATTTTCTCAGAGCGTGCGAATACAGTTTGTAGCCGTCCGGAAAAACAACTTCTTTTGGAGCATCCGGAAACTCGAAAGTGGTGGCAATTGGAGTAATTGCGCTGAAAATTGAGAATAATCACTGGAACATGTTTTGAAAACAAACTCATTACCTTTGCAAATTTCGTGATGGAATGACATCAACCTTTGAATGGCTATTGGATTTTCTCGTTTTAGAAGAAGTCGAAGAACGAGTACTTGAAGACGATGTGGATAGAGAATAAGAAGAAGCAGAAGATGTGGATGAAACAGAAGAAGAAGCAGAAGATGTGGATGTGGACGTAGATGAAGATGATCTGTAAAAGTAACTTTTTTAAAATGATTTTTTCTTCAAAAAATTATGTAATACATTTTGACGTGAAAGAGGCAACACTGTTTTCAGCTTTCTCTTCAAATTTGTACCCCGATATGAGAATTTTCCAAATTTGTTTTGCTATTTTTGAGCTATTTCAAACTATTCTCTTTTATTACTACTTTACCCCCGTTATTGAGTTCCCTTTATAGGATTTCGCAGTTTGACACTGACAAAAATGAGGTTGATATCCATTGATACAACGGAGGAGTCATAAGATCGCATGATAATCAATAAGGAGAATTCTGAAAAATGCTAATGCCTTTTCTTGGGTGTTGAGTTGAGTGCTATTCTAGCTCAGTGATAGTGTCCAAAGCGTTAGTTTACATGAATTCCGCCGGCTCGTAATACAATTTTTGTTAATTGAAAAAGCAAAAACAAAAGGGCAGGACAATGAGTTTATTCAACTCGGACTTTTTTCTTTAAACGTACTCGTTTCTCGATCGTTTTTTTGACATATTTTCACGTTCTTCATTCTCGTCCATTGCAGTGTTTGGTCTTCTATTGGATTTTTGAGTTGAGAGACCATTAGAGGACGAACCGGTTGTATGAGAGCCCCTGAAACAAAAAGTTTTAAATAATTTTTTTAATAAAAAGCTTTGGCTCGGTTGTAGTATCATCGGCCAAAAAATATACAGCTGGCCAAAATAACACCGGCCAAAACATCACTGGCTGAATCATTATCACCGCTTGAAATTTGAATAAAAACCGGCTGAAATATCACCGCCCGATGACTTATAACCGGCCGAATGATAGAATAAGACCGCTCCAAAAACCGAAACAGTCTCTGAAACGTTTGTAAAGTCTTCAAGCCCTTTCCGTCGCGTTCATAGTAAAACTAGGAACTTTACTGGCGGTCCTGGTGGAGTTCTGTTTATTTTTAAGTTGAAATATTAACGAATTTGAGGCCGGTCTTATTTTGGCGTTCGGCATGATGCATCAACCAAGCCAAAGCTTCAATGTTTGAAAAAAGCCGGAACTTGAGTTTTAAAAACAGAAGTGTAGAAAACTCACGTTTCTTCCACTGCTTCTTTTTGTTCGTTATCCACCGGCATTGTTCCGTTTTCTATTCCATCGACTAGGCTGCTCTGAAAAAAAAAGAAGTTTCAGCCTATCGGAATAAAATAGGTAAGAATCTAAAAAGAATTTTCTCTAGTTTTTGCTATTCAACCCGATTATTTAACTGGACATGCAAATCAATACTAGGGTTCCGGTCGTTTTTTCAAAATAATCACTTGCAATCCGAATTATCAAGAAAAACTGTTGATTTTTTGAAAATATAAAGCAAAGACTTACAGTGTTGTTATTCGATTGCATGATTTGAGTATCGTTTCTAGTCTAAACTCTGAAATTGACAATATTTAATTTAAAATGCACATGTAAAAGTAATTGATGAGGCCGAATAAGACGAAAATGAAATACACAGCAATGACATAAAATAGTTTGATAATTTCAATTGAAAGTGTTCGTTTAATTAACGCTTTAACAAAAAAAAATCAATCTTTTGCTCCTAAATGTTCTTTTTGGTAATAAAAACACTGGTGGAAGAGAAACTGTTTCGCACTCTCTCTCCCGCGCGCACTATTTCTTGAAGGGCGGCCTAGAAAACAACAGCCGTGTAGTCCTCTCGGAGGAACAAGAAAAAGTTGTTCTAAGTAACAAAAACAGCCACTTCAAATAAAAAATGCTTGTAAAATGCTAATTTGAACCGCTACAGTTGCGAGATATGTGATTTGTTAAATTTGATCAATGTCTGGCGCATTCTTTTAATTTAACTGTTCTGAACAATTCAAGTAATTGATGAGGCCGAATGAGAAGAAAATAAAATTACAGCAATTGCAGGAAAAAACTTGACAATTTCAATTAAAAATATTCTAACTGACGATCCAACAAAACAATCGATCTTTTCTGCAGAAATGTCCATTCTGGCAATGAAAACACTGGTGGAAGAGAAACTGTCTTGCACTCTCTTTCCCGCGCACACTATTTCCTGGTCGGTGGCCTAGAAAAGGCCGGCCGTGTACTCCTCCCGATGAAACATAAATAGTTGTTCTTATAGAAGAAGAAGAACAACCATTTTAAGCTGAAAACACTAGTTATATCTTATTTAGATCTATCTTACAATATTAAGTAACAGCATCAAAAATAGTTCAAATTCTCTTGAATTATAATAGGAAAATGCAGAACAAAACAATTTTGTGAAATCTGTACTTTGTTAGTTTTGATTGATTCCTGGCTCATTCTGCCAATTTTACTATTCTAAATAATTCATCCCCGTTCTTTTCAACTCATTTCTGATGTTATCTCCCCTCTAATCTTGCAGAATGGCTGATCTTTCCGTAAAATTGAAGGTCATGACCTCTGTTTTTCTTTGTCTAGCTTTTTCTTCCCGAAAAAATTTCCCAAGTCGCGATCGAAAGCTTACGGATATGAGAACTATGAATGAGTGTTCTTTTATACTGAGAAACATGGAACTGGTTAAAAATATTTGTTTCAATCAAAAAAATAGGCAAATAATTTTATTTTATAAAGGATTGTTGTCGCAAACACACAAAAACTTTACGTTTTCTTACAAGAAAAAAGATCATTTGTACTTCGTCCAAGAGAATATAGCTGAAGAGGAGAAAAAGAAAAAGAAAACGAAGCCAAGGGTAGCTCGTGTGAGGTCCGTTGATGCTCGAGGAGAAAAGAGAAAAGGAGGGAAAAGAGGCGATTGATGCCTTTCAACCCATCATTAGAGGAAAAGATTGGCGTACTTCATTTAAAATTGAGGAGAAATTTTTTCGGAAGAGTTTCGTATTTAAAGAAGAAGTATTCAGAGTTAAAATCTTCAGTGGGAGAAAACTAGTTATAGCCATCAAACTAGAGCGAAGAAAAACGTTTTCACCTCTTTTTCAGGATTTAGTCTATCGTAAAAACACCCGATCTTTCGGTACGAGATTATTGTTCCGACTGGTCCTTTGAGCAAAAACGCCAGCACATGGGCAGAACAAACAACGTGTCAACTTTAATTGAGGTTTAAATGTAGGTGAAAAAGTACTAATAGGTATCTTTCGGTTTCGATGAGTGACAGGTGTCGGCAGCTGTCCTTTCTTATCGTCTCGAGACACTATTTGGGACAATCGAGATGGTCCAGATACCTTATTAATCCTGTATGCGTGTTCTTTCTTTCGGGAGAGATCAATTACAAAACAAAGTAATTTGCGTCAATCGGCTTCATATTTCTCCTCATTATCCGATAAATGAGGCTCTCAATTAATTCCAATATTGAATTTTGCACCTGTTCTTCTTCTATTGAGTAATGATCCTCTTTATATCTTTGTCTTCATCTCCGTTTTTTTCGCATCAAACGCGGCTTATTTTTCATAAGTTCCCGGTGGGAAAACTGATCCGACATTAATTAACCGATTAAATATGAACCGATATAATTAGAAGCAACGAGAATGGTTTTGGACTGAATTTCTCATCAATCTTTTGGTTATTTTCTCCATAAACCACTCTATCAATCAACTTGTTGAATTCTTTTCCGCCTTCAGTAGCAGTTCTCAATCAGTTTCAATACCGAAACTTGCATAAACTCCTCCTTTTCATGCCAAAGTTCCTAGGGTCTTTTCTTGTGGTCCTTTCGTATCTCCTCCCTCTTTTGCCCCTCCTCCTTCATTCTCCTCGGCCAGCAACGCTTTGACTGCCACATAGGAAATACAACGGCGAGTGTAGATGCACAGGCGGACATGCAACTTTCCGTTATTTGACAGAACCGACGGCCGCTTGGCTACCCAAAATCGATACTGTCCTTTCATTTATTTTTGTGAGGCTGTCATTGTTTTGAATTATAGCTTCACAAACTCTCAATCTTGCTTTGCTCATTCATCTTTTTCATTAGACTCCGTTCAAATTATTTTTTCAGTACATCCCTTCTTGCACGAAGTCGTCCGAACATGGCTCCGCCAAAAAAGAAAAAGTCATCCGAATCCACTTTAAACGTAAGATTTTTTTGTTTTTATCACAGTTAAATTAAATGTTATTTCAGCTTACTCCTACCGCCAACTCGTCTTGTGACAGTCCCGTCTTTGCTGTTCCCCGTAGCACTGCTCGCATGGTGAGTTTTATTAAAAATGATACGAAAATCAAACTATAATTCAATAATATGACATTAGATGATGTTTCGAATTCTGAACAATCTTATGTTGATAATTTTCTCTGAAAAAGCTTCCCATTGGTTTAAAAACCGGCTCGAAATGCATCAAAATGATTGGCGTGGAAGAGGGTCAGAAGAGTTTTCAATGGAAGTTGCCAACAAGATAAATGTTCAGAATTCAAAACTACCTCTACATACAATTCATTAAACTCCAGTTCAGTTCTTCTTTAAAGCTTTTTCTCATCAGTGGCGCATTGTATCAAGTAGAACGTGCACAACGTTATCTTATCATCTATTCAAACGAAGTTTTGGCCAACACAAGTGCCCCTTAGAGCAGTAGAGTCTGATAATGAAAAAAAACTACAGTAGAAAGCTTCCAGACTTTTGGAATCAGAAAGAACAGACATCAACCGTCAGATTTTTCTCACATAGAGAAAATTTTACTAATGCGGAAGGTGTTAAACTGAATGAGAAACAAAACCAATAAAGCTAGTCGCTCTACAACTTTTGAACAACCGTATTAGCCGTCATGCGTTTCGAAAAATCTTGATTTTTTGATTTTCTCAATCGGAAAAAAAGGCTTGGATGCTGCATCTACGTTAAAACTCGCATCGAGAAAATGGTCTACTCGCGTTCAAAAAGCAACTGAGAAAAAAAATTTCAGAATGCTCAGAGAAACGCTACAACGGGAGAACCAAAACCGGTGAGTATCTCTCTGAAAATTGTCTTCGACTATCGGAATTTCAGCCTCTCGCCGTTCGACGCCTCGAGAGCACTTTGGTTGAGAGGCAATCTCCTGGTCGAGGATCGAGAAACTCAAGAGGAACAAGAACCCCAACGCCTGTACGTTCTCAAACTCCAAATGACTGAATTAGGCAAGCAATTGCAATTTACAGGGGTCGAGTAGAAGCTCTTCGGTGGGTACAAGCACATCATGCCAGACTCCAACTCGCCAACTTCACGGAAGTTCCACTGAGACTCGTGAAACCAAGGCGAGTTTTTGAAAGAGTTACATTATTCTCATTTTTGATATTTCAGCCACTGATTCTCAAGAAATTTGATTTCGCTTCTATGAAAACTGAAGTAGATCCGAGAGAAACACCGACTGAACTCACTGATCAAAATGTTGTTCAAAGTTTCAAAATTCCCGGAACATCAAAACCTATCGAAATAGTAAGTTTTCCGTTGAAGGGGATTAAAAAGTAGTAGAATAGATCATCAAAAAACCTATGTATGAGGCTGAAAATAATGTCAATATAAATTTTAAAACAATTCACACCTTCACAACCAATATCCGAGAGTAAAAAGGCTCAGTTATTTTGATCATCTGGCCTGAAAACTCACTAAATAGAAATGAATTCAGCTGATCAGTCTCCTGAAAAATTTTAAACCAGCTACTAGAAACATTTCTACTAATTCAAGAGATGATGAGCTGTAAATTCAGGGTCCGGTTCTCTGAAACTACGGCAGTTTCTATACCCAACATGCTAACATACGATTTTACGAATAATTCAATCAGAAAGCCTCTCTTGGTTGTTCACTCACACCGAGCCATTTGACCTTTCAGTCATAGTTTCTGTTTGATATAACAATTTTTTATAAAAATTTTGTTAGGAACCTTAACCAGATAGATTCTATATTGTACTCAGAACACTTTTGAAGAAGTTGTTTTTTGAATAACAATGAAGCGTTGCAAGATTCCTCGCAAACCGTGGACTCGTTGAGAAAAAGCAATTTATGATAATCAAACTGATATTGAACGTTTCAGGTTCAAACCGGACCATCACCGTCACCAACAATGCTTTCGACAGCTCCATCCACAAGTCAGAAACCACCAGAAACAGTGAGTTTTTATTCACGAAGATAAACACATTGAAATTTCCTATTTCCAGGAGGAGACCAATCCTATGCTTCAAACAGTGACAATGGCTCATGGGGTATGCTTTGCCATTCCTCAATGCTTGCTTTTTAATATCAATATTTTTTCAGGACTTTCTGATCTCCAAAGTAGACACTGGTCTATTGATGGGTATTCAATTTATCAAAAACATGGTAAGATTTCTCAGTTTTCTATTGCAGACAAATAACAATGAGTGTTATTGTGTCTACCTCAATTATTACTTTTCAGAGTGAACAACGTGTTCAATTATGTTCCGCCTGTCATTGTTTGCTCGCACCTCGCACAACTACTAGCACCCAAACTGAAACTGAAACGGAAACAGTCGTTCAACAGAAAAATAAGAGAAATAGAGGACCTCAAACGAATACTCCACAAACGAGTGTGACAGCTGTAACTGGCAATAATGTGCGCTCAGTAATTCAGAAAAAACGCGGTTCCTTGACTACTGCACAAAAGGTAAGTTTTGAATCATTGTATCTGATTCAATTAAAATTTGAATCTAGAAAACTGGTCGATCTGCGAGACGTTCTTCGAATACTGCACAGAAAAAAACAACAATTGAAACAATTTCATCTGCGTCTCGAGTAAGCGTTTCACAAATCTTTTCTTTGTATGAATGAGTTAATTTAGGTACTTGCAAGTACATCAACATCTAGTTCGACCCATGATCAGCCTGCCGCTGACACGAATGTTCGCCCAGAATTACAACAAACACGCGACTTCTTGACTCCGACACCCATGGTAAGCTTCATATAAAAACATAGTATTCATATAATCTATTAAAATTACAGATTCAGACAGCCGAAGGGTCCACAAACCGTCTTTCCAACGTTGGAAGAAAACGGAAATCGAGTCGATTGGTTACAACTGCTCCTCGGGTATGCGTTATACACAAATCTGATTTTCTATATAAATGAATCAATTCAGGGGCTTTCACGCTCATCATCGGTTTCTTCGAACAATGATTGGTCAGTCACTGACAATGATGTGCGCCCAGAACAACAGCAAACATACGATTTCTCACCTCCGACACCGAGGGTGAGCTTTAAATGATAGTATATTTGAAATCCAATGAAAATATGAATTCAGGCAACCGGAAGATCTACAAACCGTTTTTCCAACGTTGGAAGAAAACGAAAATCAAATCAAATGATCACAACTGCTTCTCGAGTAAGCGTTATACACAACTTGGATTTCTCTCTATAAATGAATTATTTCAGGGGCTTTCACGCTCATCATCGGTTTCTTCAAACGATGATTGGCCATTCTCTGACAATGATGTGCGCCCAGAACAACAGCGAACAAATCGTTTCTCGACTCCTACAGATAATAGAGAATCTATCAACCGTTCATCGAACAATAGAGGAATGACCACATCAAATGAATTAACAGGAACTGCTTCTCGAGTAAGCGTTACACACAGTTTTCATTTTTCATTATACGTATAAGTAAATTTATTCAGAGTCGTTCAAGCTCATATGTGTCTACTACAAGCAATGAAAGTGATTGGGAAGTACCTGAAGCTTCTGTGCGCTCAAAACAACGTCCTGCATACAGAGTGAGTTTTTTGTTAAACTATGTAAGTAATCCAATGAAAATTTGAATACAGGCAACCAGAAGATCTGGGAATCGTTCTTCAAACAATAGAGGAATGCTCACATCAAATCAATCAATTCCAATTGCTGCTCGGGTGAGCATTATACACAACTCTGATTCTATATATAAATCAATTCAGGGGCTTTCGAGGTCACCATCGTCTTCTTCAGTCCATGATCCGCTTGTCACTCGCAGTAGTGCACGCCAAGAATTACAACAAACACGCGATTTCACGGCGTCTACACCCATGGTAAGCTTATATATATATGTTGTATATGTATACAAACTGTCCACAAAAAAGATACCAACATTTTTTTTGAAAAACCTAATCATATTCATGTAATCTATTGGAAATATGAATTCAGACAAACCAAAGATCTACGAGAAATTCTTCGAACATCGGAAGAAAAAGGACATCAAATCAAACGATTCCAGCGGCTTCTCGAGTAAGCGTTACATAATTATTTTTTTCTATATAAATCAATGAATTTAGGGATTCTCAAGCTCATCATCAGGAACTGCGACTCATGTTCAGCCCTTAATTAATACCAGAGTTCCAGAGTTACAGCAAATACACAATTCGACTCCTGCACCCAGGGTGAGCTTCATATAATTGCATATTTTAATCCAATAAAAATATGAATTCAGGCAACCGGAAGATCTATGGACTCTTCTTCAAACGTCGCAGAATGGCTTGCTTCGAATCGAACAACTCTAACTGCTTCTCGAGTAAGCGTTATACAATTCTTGGTCTTTGTATAAATAACATCATTCAGAGACGTTCAAACTCATCCGTGTCTACTTTGGGCGATCCAAGTAATTTGTCAATACCTAACGTTAATGTTCGTTCAAAACATCAGCAAACATACAATTTCTCGACTCCTACACTCTGTATAAATGTATCGTTTCAGGCGCGCTCATCAGCATCATCGGTTTCGTCAGTCCATGATCCGCTTGATACTCAGAGGAATACACGCCCAGATCAACAACAAATCAACGATGCTGCACCTATGGTAAGCTTTTTGTTGAAGTATCTATACAATCCAATAAAAATTTGAATACAGGAAACCGGAAGATCTAGGAACCGTGCTCCAAACAATAGAGGAATGCCCACATCAAATCAAACAGTTCCGATTGCTGCTCAGGTGAGCGTTACACATCTCTTATTTTCTGTATAAGCAAGTCAATTCAGGTGCGCGACAGCTCATCATCTTCTGAATCAGATCATGGTCGGCAGTCTCCTATCGTAAGGCAACTTAGTTTTACGAATACTACAAATTTATATTTCAGCAACCTCGTTTACCGCCAAAACGACGCCGCGAACTGACGGTTAGTTTTTTTTGTCAAAAATGAATAAAAGTTTTCTATTTCTAAAAAAGAAGCAACAAACCGTAGTCAAATTTAATTCTGTTATTATTCCAGGCCAGTGAAAGAATCGATCGCTCAATCAATTCTGTGATTAACATGCCACGGCAAGATTTTGTGAAAGCAGTAGCTAAAATGGAATCATTTCATCGACCACTCTCACCAGCCCCCACTAACACGCCGGTGAGTATTGAACGAGAAAAATTTCAGTGGTACTGTAATTAAACTCACTAATCTGGCACTCGAACAATAATATTTTTCGAAAAAAAATTACAGTTCGGTTAACAAAAGTAGGAAATATTAACTCACCAATAACACTTTTTTGCAGACTTTCTCTAGCAATGAATGGCTAGTGGTGACTGATATTCCAAGCCTCGTGAGTCTCATCTCTTCAAACATTAAAATTCATCATATTCCTTACAGAAGCGTACCAAAAACGACCGTAGACCTCTGCCAGAATGTTTCAGTTCCAAGAATATTTATAACACTGCAGTTCAGGTAATTGTTTACACGTCAAAGCAAAAAGCATACTATGTTTTCAGAATCGAATCGATATCGATAAACGCTATTGGAGAATGTTCCTCAATAATCGCCGCCAATTTGATACTGACATGGAAACTGAATTTGATCCGGCAGATTTGCCTGTTTTAAGAGATCGGTTCAATCGCAATTGGGAAGATCTTCGCGGTTTCGTCGATGATACAATTCATTTAAATTATACAACTCGCAAAGTATGTTTTATTTCAATGAAACAAATCGAATTGAATTTTCAGATTGAATTTTACTTCAACTATAGAAACGCGGCATGGAAGAAGAGACTGGCACAGAGCGAAAGTCCAGAGCGAGAGGTAAAACATTCGATTAATTTATCTAGTTTTTTAATTGTTTCGTATGCAGGTGCAGGTAAAGAGAGAACCAATCTCATGATTTGAACGCGAAGCCATCATGGCCTGGAGATCACATCACACATTTTCTTATGTTTCCATTTTTTCATTTCTTCTTTCTTTGTTGTTATCATTGGTTAACCTAGCTTTCCTGATCGTTGCAATTTTTCATAACAGCCACGAGAGCACGTAAGCTACCATCATATTTTTTCTCTTTCTTATATTTCAAAAGATATCTGCTACATTTTCATGGTCAGTTCGTTTCTTCTTTTTATATTGGCTCCTTTGTCCGCTCCGATCAGATATGTTAAAGCTATGAAGAGAGGAAAAGAAATAAAACGTTCAGTCATGATTTTGTGGCTAGAGATACAAACACCTGACATAAATCAAGATGATATCGCAAAAATTAATTTGAAGTGGAATTAAATTCCTCCAATGATGAAAAAATGTTCAAAGAAAAAAACAGACAGGAAGAGATCAGAATACTTTTTCAGATTGATTGGTTGAGTTGCTTACACAAGAACGGGTTGAAAGAAGGGGAGAAATGAACATGGAGAAAACACTCGTTATGCATATAAACGAATATGCAGATAATGAACAAAAATAATTAGAGAAAAACGAAGTCATATTCAAGATGAATTTACATTCAGACTCGAAACTTTGAAAAACAGCCACGTATATATAGAACATCGAGAAAACAACGGAAAAATGATGCACGTCATGAAAACGCGATGATTTTTATTTTGAATGGTTTACGTTTTGAAACCTTTTATTATCCATCTGACTTTAAGCTAAATGTTTTCAACAGATTCATTCACCTCCGAACACAATTCAAAGATCTTTTCCTGATTATCATCTTTGACATGTCGAATTTATAATTGCGTCAGATAAGAAATGCCTTTCTTTTTGTATCGCTTTGTTGCTTTTTCTCCTTTCCACCCTGCGTCTCTTCAAGAAAACTACTAACAATTAGTGTTTTATTCTTGCTTGTTCAATGAATTCGTACTTTTATAAAGCATTCAGAAGTTCACTATCAGAAGTTGTTTTTCTAAATCGAATTCTTTTATAAATTATGAAATTATTCGAAAAATTTTGAAATAGTTCATACTGTTCAACTAAAGATTTTGTCAGATCTCGTGATTTTGTTATTCTCGACTTTTTGTTTTGAGACCAATTTTTAGGTTAATTGTAGTGTTCAATATTTTTGAGAAAAATCTGAAAAGTGAGAAAAATGTTAACAGAATAACAAAATTCTCAGATGAGTCAGATATGATTCTTAATTGATTTTTTATCCCTTCCTGCCGTTTCTGTCTTTTAAAAATTGTTTTCCAGGGAAATAGGCGGTCATCCAACAATGCGAAAGCAAATGAGTTACTCTGACGTAATAACAGGCAATTCATACCTCACCGTTATTTATAAATTTTCAGATTCCGGCAAGTTGGTTCGGGGTCACAGACTTCCCAGAAGATTTTCTTGAACCGGATGAAAAAACCACTAAAGCTCAATCTAAGCCTTCTTCATTTGGATCATCTCATTGGGTGAAAAAAACAGTAGCAGGCGAAGATATTTGCTTTGTTACCCTGAAAGAAACAGGCAACATAGAGAAAATTACACCAGGAACGCTTGACAAACTGTTGATTGGTGAAGTGCCCACCAAACTGTATTTTAAGATAGAACCAAGAAGAGAGCATGATCGAAAAGTGCAAGAAAGAAAAGAAGAAGTAAGGAGAAAGATTGAAAAACAATTGAGAAGAGAGGAAAAGCACACGAAACGATCTAGTAGCAGCAAGAAAAAGCAGCAAAATGAAGAAATCGAAGACTACGATGATCCAGAAGAGATTCAATTCGAGTTGAATAGATTGATTTCAAATCTGGAAGGGTCAGTTTTTGAAAGATTCCATTCAACATTCAAGTTTTGCTCTACAGGAACAAACGATATTTGGCGCAGAAACCAGTTCAAGCTCGAAAGTTACCCGAAACCATCGGCCACGTAAGGAAAACGTTCTGATTGAACTTTCCATTTTATGTGTCCCAACATGTTTTTTTAATCCGACTAGAATTTTTTTGTAGAACACTAGAACATAATTTTTGCCTGTGAATACAACTTCGATTCTCTCTGTAACGCATTCTTCAATTTTTTCACTTACGGTCTTTTCATGTTCAAGTTCCATTATTTTGCATAACTATAACATAATAAACGCTGTGACAATGAGTCGATCATTCTTTTCTCAGTCCAAAACTAAATGTATCCCAAATCATGACAGATTGTGTCTTATATTATGACAGATTATGACAGAGCCAAACATTTTTTGACGCGATTAACGTGAAATATAAGGATTTCAAATACGCGATAAGCCAGTTGGAGGATTCAGCTACAAACTGGAAATTCCAAACAAGTTCTCGACGGAAATGCTAGGAACAAAGTGTTCAGATAAAATAAAATTCAATTTGAAGTTTAGTTCATTCTTCGTCAGAAAAACGCTTAAAAGTGCCATTTACAAATTAAAAATTGTAGAGAAACTGATATACATTGAAGTCATCTTCTTCGTGCAGATAGACAAATGGAACTCACTTTGTCGTCAAAGCAAATCAAATATTCTGAGAAAGACATTGCGCTGGCTCCGGTTGCTCAAGCCACTCCATCTTCTGCTCGACTTCAAAGCTCCACGGGTTGTAATAATCCCATTCAAGCGAACTCTTAAAATGATTTGTTAGATTGGAGGAAATTAAAACGTTTACTGAGGAACTTGGTAATCAGAATTTGGAACAAACTAGATTTTTTTGTGAATACTTCCTGTGTCAATGGGAATCTTACCGATTCAAATTGCTCTGGCTTCAGTTCTGTACTTTTGAGGATTTTCCATGCGGCATAGCCACAGACAAGAGTTGAAGTTACGAAGATGACAGTTTGAAGAGTTGTCATTTGTAGTTGAACGTTGGCAAATGATAGTTGATGTTAAATGAATTCCAAAAAAATGGGATAGCAGCTGCTCCAGACCGAAATTCTCGACATAACAGGTGCTGTTATAATGCGCATATAGAGTTTCAAGGTTACTGTATCTAAAAAAATTGTCGAAAATAAACTTTCACAAATCGAACAGCTGTCAATGGTTTGTCTGTTCTGGTCATTAGAGCAAATATAGTGAAAAAAGGTTTTCGCTTGGAAAGAAGATTCTTGCTAATATCAGGAATAAAGAAGAGACAAAAAGCTAAAATCTGGGAAGAAGAAGAACATTTATTGTTTCAGAAGATCACATTGTAGTTGTTTGAGTTTCGGAAGCTTATGTTCGAATGAGTGATATTTTGACAACTTATTGGTTATGATAGAGGTTCTTTTGCTCAAATTCTCATCATCTCTAGAAATTTTCTCGCTGGCAGTCCTGTTTTCTGTGTTGTGTACAGTTGAATTTAAGAAGAAAATGTGTCTTAATTGGGTCATAGTAAACAACCTTCGAATTTGTTTTGACACTTTCCCTCCGGGCGGAGTCATAATTTGTCTGTATTTTTCAGATTCTCTTTTTTTTGTCGGCTCAGTCCGTTGTTTTCCTCATAATTCATTTCAGAATTCGAATATTCTTGAAAATCTTTTCCTCCTCACATACCCCTCACTTGACAGTTTCAAAATATCTCTCCATAAGAATGAAGCTGGAATTTTTTCTCTTCACCGTCATACTCCTTGCCAGCGTCATTTGTTACGAATACAAGCCGTATGAACCTCCATTCGAAGAGGTGCCTGAAGATTCAAACACTACCATGAATCCCGTGAGTTTCGCTATTATTTAATGAATGAGACAACTTATCACTAAGCTCATGATTCTGGAAACAAGCAAAATTAAAAATTTCTTTTAGATGTTTCCGACTGCCCTTCAAATCTCTCAAATTACTCATGGATCCTTGCCAGTGCATGTTGAAACAACCGAAAAAACTGAGAACCCTGGTATCCATAAGATGGGAAAAACCATAGGCCCCGTGGAGTATTCAATGAAACCGAAAAACAGTGTTTTCCAGTGTACAAGGTATTCCAGTTTATAAATCTTTCAAACTGAAAATCGTATCATTTCAGAGGACAAATTTGCATCATTCCAATTTGTTCAATCAAAAAACTCAATTCACATCTCATTATCACTCCAATCCGCATTAGCGCATTGTCTGGGAATCTGAGTTTCAGTATATCACCAGATCAGACTAACCTCATTGCACTTCCATTGGAACCTGGCCTATCAACACAGAAAATGATACACTACACTATGAAAAGAGAACTCATAGAGATCATTTTCAATGTCTCCATCATCGAAAACCCTTGGCATAATCATCAGTTCAAGGTTGTTCTGAGAGGACCATCATCAATTTATTTCGACAAGTATCCCGAGAATTTCAAGGATTTCGTGATCTCTTTGGCAAAAGCTCTCGAAGGACCGTCCACCAGTTTGTCAGTAGATAGTATCAACTACGAGGGCACCACAGTTGTTTTCAACATTCACAACAACTCACTTTCATCGACTGAATGCAAAATGAATGAGATTCTCGCAATGCAAAGAAAAATGTTCTCCATTCCGGGAGAGCTCGACAAAGATTTTGTGCACCGCATGGGAAATCATTTCGAAATCGGCACTGTTCGCCTTGAAACATTCGGCACCTGCAACAACAAAAGGATTTTCGGATTGTTTTCAGCAGTTGATTTCACACTGATCGTTGTGTATATGATCTTTGCGGTTTTTGTTATTGGAGTTTTGATTTATCTGGTTTTCTACACCGGGGACTTACACGATAATTGACCAATGCCAGTCAATGAGTTTGAATTGGTTTAAAATTCATATTTCTTGAAAGGCTAGTAGTTGGAAAATTATACCATCATTCTTGATCATTTGATTTTACTCACGCAACATTAATAACTCTCCTCATAATCCCTCCACCTTTGACGTATAATAAGTTTTGTTCCGTTTCATACTTTTTTGAGTATTCTGTATTGCTGACAAACACTTTTTAGGGGACCATTGATCTCATTCCTCTCACTATTCCTCTGTCATTCCAAAATAAAAATTCTACAAATCCAAAAATTTATTTTCGTGTATAGTCTAATAATGATAATATTAATGTTGAAGACTGGAGTAGAACTCCCACAATTGCTCGCGGTCATCTCCTTTCTAAAACATAGCGTACTGCATTTTGACGATTACTTATTAACTCACTTCTAAGTCGATCATTCTCTGTCTCATGATCCGACGTCTGATATTGAATTTCCGGATGAAAATGTAAGCAATTTTGCATATTATGAAAAAAGAATCAATCATAATTGCAAATTGAAGAAGTCCATCTTTGATTGGACTTCGAACCGATGTGAGGGGCTTCGCTAATAATGGAATTTCACTGTTATCTAACGGTTTATTGTTTTGAACTTTGGTATCGATGAGTTCATCAGAATCGTGCATGACAATCCAAAGAACCACCAAATTGAAGATGATCAGAACAAGATAAAAGCATACGACTACTTTTGCAATCATGCTGAAAAAAAATACGTAGAGAACACCAAAACCAAAAGTTTTTTTCTTATTCACAGATATAGTTATATCAATAGAGAGTAAAAGTGCACGGAATAGAGTAAATAATTTTTGAAAGAAATAGAGAGACACCAAAATGAGACGGCTACAATCCGCTCTTCTGGCTCCAAAACGTATATGTGACAAAAGCTGCGTGTGTAATACGAAGAAATGAGCTCGCTATAGTGTCATTTTTAATCTCGTATACCTCTTACTTATAACACAGGTTATAAAGCTCCTCCTCACCAAAAATAGATACCCTAAGAACTTTATATAATGTTATATATATATATATATATATATATTTTGTTTATAATGACACTTGAGTACTTATGAGGGCAGTGGACAATAACATGTAAATCAGCTCTCGTTGGTTTTCCAGAAACTCTAATTGTCTATTTCGTTATTCTCATTCATTCAGTCTGTTCAAGCCACGTTCATTGGAGGAAGTGGAATCACCGTCAGTTAGAGAAGTAGAGCACGCGACAATGAGCAGAACCTGCTCTCTCAGTAAGAAATTGATTCTTTTCAAACGAATCACAAGGTTTTGTTGAGTTCGCGTTCCCTTGGGGGGTCACATACTTGTGATACTGCTCATTTTGAAGAATGATCATAAGAGAAGAGAAGAAGGTTGCGTTTCATGACACTCAAACTTGGGAAAGACAGAAAACATAACAGAAAATATTATTTATTGACAGCTTGACACAAAATAAGTAATCAGTCCTCAAAAAAAGAAAGAAACAGAACTGTTCCAACGAAATAGTAAAATGATGAAAGATCAAATGCATGAAGGATTGATATAGGGTGAACTTTCTTTTGCGGATTCGATTTTTCCTTTGCATATTGTTATCTGAAATCATACTATTCTTTCAACAATAATTGCCAGCTTTCTCATCTAAAAACTAACCGTTTTTAGTTCGACACCCGCCGGAATCACTCGATTCATTTGTTTAATTCTCATCTTACCATAATGATGCAATATAACAAGGATAGTCAATGATATAACAGGGATTGGAGCATATACAAGCGCGTAAATCTTAAGAATTAACTTTTATGAATTCAATATGTTCTTAGTTTTTGAGATGTTTTTTCAGTCGAATTATGAGACTACTCACAGTATTCTCCTTAACCGTTCTCTCAGAAGAGAGATTTTTCGGTGTGGTTGTTTCCATTTGACATTGAGTGGTTGCAATCAGCACTGCAGGTAACAAAACAAAGAAGAGTAGTTTCATTCTGAAAAAATTGCTAAGCAAAATTCTGTAATAAATTCAAATGGTAAGAAAACAAGAAAAAGCTATAAAAATTGAAACCAATCGAGAGAAGAGCGTTAATGTGTAGCCATAGAAACGAAGAGAAGTGGCTCTGATTTAATGAGCGCTAAAGTCTAAATGGCAATTCAACTGCTTCATTACTCAAACTCCCCAGAGCACACAAAAGGCGTGAATAGTTGCCAGTATCAAAAGTATGGAGAAGTATCTAAAATAATTTATTAGATGAAATTAAGAAAGAAAAAAGAGAAGGTGCTGATTAATATGCAGCAGCAAAGTCCAATGGCGGAGTGTATTTAGGGAAGCGAATTGTGTTTGCGTTATGATCAACAACAGATAAAATTCGAAATCCAGATCCACCTCGGTTAACAACTTCATCAAATGTGACTATTTTTGTAGCACCTTTGGCAAATGACACGTTTTTTTGGGTGCATGTTGGTGAGAGACTCACCGATTTTCGCCTCTGAAATGATTATTTTGCTTTGCAATAAACAAAACTAATGATGAACATCCGAATCCGGCGGATCATCAAGAAACAGCTCAACTAGTTTAGCTTTCAACCATGCGGGTTCTGCAGGATTATCATCTTCATTTACCTTCATGTATTTTTCAAGGTCAGGTGAGAGAGTCTTTGTGAAATCAGCATACTCGAACGCTGAAAAAAACATTACACTGTGAACAGTTTTTTTCAACTCACATGGAGTGTTTGCGCATTTCTTTTTACGACAAGTAGGGCAATCTTCATCAACTGTTTTATGGTTTGGGAGTCGTAACTGTTGCTGGTTTTGATGAAGTATAAACGTCTGAAAACAAATTTCAAACTGATGCTGTTTTTTTTCTAATGTTAATCAACTTTCTTTTAACGTACTCCGCCAGTCTAAGATGAATATTTTGTAAAATGTTTCACTATTTATAACCGTAAGTAATTGGAAAGAAAAGTTTTGAAGTGGACTGCTCTTGTCCTTATTTTTTACTATTTTCGAAAATTGTTCTAATGAGGAAAGAATACGCTCAAAAAGAATATAGAATTGGAATGGAGGTGAAAAATAAATGCTGCGGTCGTTAGAAAGCTAGAGCCTTCGCTGGTGGACTGCTCTCGTGAAATGAATCAATATGCTAATAGTTCAATCAAACATATACTCACGTTTATGTTTTCCTGAAGAATATTCACTTTGTTGAGAAGAATCGCCAAATCAGAGGAAACACTTTTGTTTCTCCGTTCTTGATAATGTTCTTGTTCATACTGGAAAACAACTTTTTTTCTCAACTCGTGAAAACGGGCTGATTTACCTGTAGCAGTCTCTTGATAACCTCCACTTCAGATTTGAGTTCCTGATTGTAGCTGTAGAAATTAAAAGCCAGAATAACTGTCGAAACTCACTTTGATTCTCTCTTTGTTTTCTTTTTCCTCGTCACATAAACTCATGTATTTCTTCCAGAAGATGAAAATGATACCGATGAGACAGGTAAAAAGGAATTCACGTGCAGAATGAGTTAGAATCGATTCAATAAGTTTCCAAAAACAATATATCGGTGATTCTAGATTTGCCTTGTGTTCCTCTGACATACTTTGCTTTGATTTTCTGAAAAGAGACGTGGTAACATGAAAACGAACTGTCAAGCAATAAATATTTTAAATGTTTCGGAACAATAAAATTTCAGTGTAAATCGGTTATACAAACCCAGGTCGAACAGATCTTAACATTACCCAAAAAAGAAAACATACGCCAAAAGGCGTAAGCCAAGAAGGACAGATGTTCTTCCGAAGACGGAAATGAAAAATACACGTGTTCAAAAAACGTTTATAAAGAGCGAGAGTGTGTAAAGGGAAAGAATGAAATGGTATGTGCAAACTGTGGGGGGAATTCAGCAGAGAGAAAAATATGAATAAAACGTGGGAATCGTGTAGTAACAGGAACACAGGAAGCAGAGTGAAGAATTCATTCCTTTTTTATGATCATTCATCTCTTTCCAAAAAAGGATATTTTCCAGACTCACTTCTTTTACTCACAGTTATTAGTTCCATCTTGAAAAACTTCTTTCCTCCTTTGGTATGCAGGTAGAACCAATATTTTAACACTGTCTTTTCTTTCCTTTGTGAAGGAAAAAGAGAAAAGATGTGCTTTCCATTCGCCACTGTCCGCGATCTATCGTGGAAATATAGTGTGAATGCCGTTTGTCCATCTCAGTCTTCTTTATTCATTCACTCATTTCACTGTGTTTTCTCAGTTTATTTCCGAATATCAATCACATTCTGCTTGTTAAAACTAGTTTTCTAGGTTTTGACCCCTGAGCTGTCAGATTTTCCGCCAATCTTATTTTTGCCCATTTCTCCTGTTTCAAATTCGAACATTGTTTTCAGACCTCTGGTGAGTTATTTTCCACGTGCAACAACTATTTTGTCATTTCTCGGTAAGAAAAAAATGCGCACGTTAAATCTGGCGTCTACAGTCCATCCCAAATCAACTCCAACAATTCCAATATCATACTTTGTCTTTCCTTCAAAACTTTCAATATCAGTCACAGTTTGCCTCATATAATCAGCCCTACTTCACTGATAACTACAAAACTCATCAAATTCAAATTTCCACTGGTGCTCATGATTCTTGTCATTTCTCTGACAATTGTTGAATATTTCATTTTTCTTGTTGTCAATGTTTTTTTTGAATCATAGTATACCTATTTTCCAAAGTTCTGTGATGAGATTTTTGTTTTTTGGATCTGGTAGCATGATGTTATGATTTGAAATAATACAACGTTTCTTTGATTTTCAGAAATTCCTCAGAATCGGCCAATATGGAGAGTACGGTCAGGCATATAGGTGGATCAAACCAATAAAAAAATAGTGAGTGATCGAGGAGAAAGTGAGAACGTTAGAGAAGAAGACACTCAGAACAAATAATGAGGTCTACCGTGTCAATATCGCGATGTTTCGTCGAACTGATTCTGCTATTGTAACTAGTTACAGTAAAGCTTTTCCCGATATTTTTTATAGAATCGTAAGATTTCCAGAGATTTCTTCATATGGAATAAGTTTTCCAATTCGTCATGTTTTTGAAAGAATCAAAAATAGAAAAACATCACTTCGTTTGTATTTCTTCTCAACTTCAATGTTCTTCTAGTTCTACAAATTTGAAATGACGTCCGAGTTCTTGGAAATATCAGTTTGTTGCTTCTGATTAGTATCCTTACATAAAATGACAAGTTTTTTGTGCGTTCTCTGTTGTTACAAACTATAATCTATCATAATTTTTTTTATTTTAATCTTTTTTCAAAGTTCAATAACCGGGTTCAATTTTATTGTAAGGTATTCCTTGAGAACCAGGAAAAACTATATCTGGAAACCTAAACCGAGAGAATAAATCTATACTTTGAATGCAAAATCATAGGATTTCTTATGTTGGAAAGTTCAGTATTCCATACTTATTTTGATTTACCAATCAGATTTATGTCGTGACGGGGATTGGGAGGGGAAAACATCACATTGGCCGCCACTGTTTCTCACTTTTGTCAAATGCTTAAGCCACATAGTTTTGACTCCAGTATGTTGTTCAATAGTTACTCCTGTTCAGATCTGTTTCATATTAAAACTTCGAGTTTTTATTGGATCTTGCGACAGTTGCTTTTTATGTACAATTATAAAACTTCAGAAAACGAAACGAAAACTTGCAGAAGTATTTATTCATTAAAATCGTTAAAAAATATTTTTTCAGCGAAAATTAATGGATGGTTGAAAATCATAGGAAGCTGAAGCGTACAATTCGTTTCATGAATTCGAGGTACTGGAAACGGACAAGATGATTGCAATGATCATACGGGCAATAGCAGTATTCCAACGGAGTAGTTTCAACCATCTGAAAGATTTAAATGTGCCATTTTAACACAAAGCGTTTTAATAACAAATCTTGTATAAATTTTTTTCAATCTCTACTAACTAACTTCGATGAAGCAGGATCTCGATGAAAGGTCGATGTCATCATTGGTGCCGAAATAGATCTTTTTGTTGATCTCGTTGTCCTTGACGGTCACACAGTATTTGTAACCGTCTTGCATGACTGCATGGTACTCGTTTCCAACCAAGCACACAATTCCGGATGCTGGTGGAGCCAACAGAGCGAGAAGGAAAACAAGAGAGTAGGTGTAAAATGGGAAAGATGACATCTCGATCCGACACTCGAAATCGGGAGAAGTATGAGTTTTTCTGTAAATTCCAGATGTTTTAAGCAATTAAACTCCGCCCTCTTATCAGAAATATGGGGAGGAGCTAATGAAAACAGCAAGACGTTTTTTGAACTTTGTATATTGTACAAACTAAATGATTTGTAGAAAAATTCTATCTTTCTGACTTCGTATTATAACAATTCTAAGATCATTCCGTGCGATCATAGCATGAATAGAGTTCACGAAGAGAAATAACGTCAGAAACTTTGATTTTGACGAAAGCAAGCCTAATCATTAGCAAAAATAATAAAGGACATCCGTATTCCACGAGTAAAAATGTTCAGCTGATTCAGTTCCTACTAAGGATTTGAAAAACAAGTACGAGAAAAATGAAGAAGGAAATTTCATCAAAATCGTTAAATAATATATTCACACCAAAGTAGTCGCGGTCATTTTACCTGTATAACTCGGAACGAAAACATGAAGTTGACTTGATAAAGGTTTGGTAAAAAAACAATTTGACTCATATGCCGACTTTTATTTTTTGATATGAAAATACCTTGTTTGCTTAGCACTGTGAAAATTGGAACGGAATCGGGTATTTTTCGAAGGTGCTGTTTTCATAGATAGTTCCTTTTTGAAAATCTATTAGAGTGACAATGTGTAATACAGGAACCTATCTGTGATAATGATTGTCATGTGTCTGTCTTTCTAACATTTTGATTTTCAATCCAAATGTGGAACTTTACATACATACATCTTACAGATTGAAATCTTTTAGATTGGAATTTGGATCTAGAGAAATGGAACAATGAGCGAATGTTCATACCGACTGGAACCTCTGAAAAGTTTGATAACAAATTTTTAAATTTCATTCGCTAACAGAAACGGAGAAGGAAGACGTTTTATTTTCTCTTACACGATTTCTTGTACTGTTCCTATATTTCATCCGACCATGACTCAATGTGCATTGTTACATTGTTTCCTCAATCATTATTAACTTTTGTAACATTCCATCCCCCGCATTGTTACTGTGCACATATCCCTCCCCCTCCTCTTTTCGATCTTCTTATAAAAGAAAAATCCCTGAAATGAGGATTCTTTTTTTTTTAATCATAAGGGCTCTAATGGTTTTTTTCAATGAAAATTTTCAATATTCTGTCCGTTTCTGATGAACATTTTGAGAAAATATTTTTTCAGAAATGATCATTTTGGGCTTCTTATCATTGCTGGCCGTTCTAGCTTATGGTAACAACGTTGCACCAGATTGTACCGGCCAGAACCCGTGTTATGGATTCCCTTCGAACTGCCATCCAAACACTGATTGCGACGTGATCTTTCAATTCGATAAGCAAAACAATTTGGACGTTACCGTGCGCAATGTGACTGACGATTCCAGATACCTCGCGATTGAAGTCAGAAATATAGCTGATCTTGTGACTGAATATCTGATTTGCGTTCCTCGCCTAAAGTTCCGTGCCCGAGGATTCGCACGTCCAGGAGAACGAATTCACATCACTGAACCTGTAAGTTTTGAAGGTTTTCCACTGAAATCTATTTTTTATCCCAATTTCTCAAAGCAAATTCATTATTTTCAGTATATGGCTCAATACGTGAACGAATTGCCAAATGATTCTTTTGTTTGCACATTTCTCAGAAGCGAACTTCCCGCCGAGTTTCTTTTAACAAACGATTATGTGGTTTCCACTGGAGAATATTCTGAAGATATGGTAGTCTCACATGGAAACAAACTTTCTTCTCTCAACGCCGACTTTGTTTTTATTCACAACATTGCTGCTTCTGTCAGGCAGCCGGATGCTGTGATCACTCCAGATGAATCCAAACTGACGTCAGATCTCCTTGGTAAAATGACTAGAATTTCGAGCGCCAGTGGCAATGATTTAGATTTGGAGTCACTTTTTGAACAAGCCGAAAATAAAAATGAAGAGGAGTCTTCTGATGATGAGGACTCTTTTTCGAATAATAATGAGATGAAACCAAGAAACGGTCACGAAGAAGCCTCTGACGAAGAGCAAAAACCGGTATGTTCCATAACTAAAGAGGATTTATAGTATCATCCGAATTTCAGAGAAATAGAGGAAGTCGTCGAGGCGGTTCAAACAGAGACGAAGAACTGAAAAAGGTCAGACCAGGAATGAATGACAACGATAGTCAAGAGGATGAGGAGTAAGTTGTTTCTGAAAAAGCAGCTTTCAATCTAAACTTTTTTATTTCAGCTCCGACACAAACAGAAGAAACAGCGAAACAGGATACCACTATGTCTACTCCTTCACTCTCGTCAGTCTCCTCAACTTACTCGCAAGACTTGATCACTAATTTCACTCTTTTCATTCCTTGAAACTATGTTTTCATTTGATATGTTTTTTTAAATATGCATTTATTCTTCAAAAAAAAAGGGAAATTCGGAAAACGTTGGAAAAGTTGATTTCGAAACACCAATTATTTGAACCCAATAACCGTGGGAAGAGTCATAGATTTAGACAGTAACCACAGTAAAACATTAAGAAAACAAAAATTTAATTATTCTCGAGCGGATGTTCAGTTGCATTCGGCCACGCTGATTCCTGGTTTGAAGAAAGCGGAGTATTGTTTGGTAGTCCAGCGGTTGGTGGTTGGACTGGATCGACTAATCCGCTGTTCTCATCGAAATGGATATCGCGACGGTCCGCGAGATATTGCAACGACTCGGGTGCTGCAGTCGATTGGATAGGCTGGTTTGTTTCATTCACTGCTGGGGCTGCTTCAACAATTCCCAGTTGATCGGGAAACTCCGGAAGTTGATGTGTTGTAGTCGGCGGTTGAAGTGGGATCACATGATCAGAATCATTTTCTTGTTGAGTGGCCGAATGGATTCTGTTTTCTTCTAGAAGTTTCCAAAGGAAAAACTGTTTCGAGTTCGTGCAGTCTGCATCCGGCACCGAATGAACCAAAACAGTTGATGTGCTAAACTTGAGAAGTCTTCCCTTTTTGATAAGCACATGGCCATGAGTGTTCATCCTTAATTGATGTCAGTTACACACTTTGAGTTCTAAAACGTTTTCCACTTACTCTTCAATGAATATTCTGGGAACCTTGATGTTTGTAACATATTAGGTTGGCAAGTAATTTTCCGAAAATTTCGAATGCTTATGTTTGGTGGCCGATTTCTCGGCGATGGACTTAGTTTTCAATTCGCTTTTGTGCTTATCTGAAAGCCCTTCAAATGCACTATTGGTGCCTCATAGCTCTTATAAACTCCTTCTCTAGTTCCGAAGAAACGCCGCCTGTCGCAAAGACTCCTTACTTGAAAATGAGCTATCCATTTTTGTTTCAACGTTTTCAACCCGAGAAAGTTTTGACATTCGAGAGAAAATTACTGATAATCGTGAAGGACATGTTCAGCGTCCTTCTGAAACTAAAATTAGAATCAGCTGAATTGATGTCGAAGAGCTGAGTTCGCGAGATCCCGAATGTTGTATGTGGCGGAATTATGTCTGGTGCAGTTCTATTTTGAGACGGAGCCATTTCTAACTACTTGTAGGTTGTCAACACAAATAAGGGCTAATTATCTAGCAAATGAAAACAATTAAACACTTCTTCTCAATAGGAGAAAACTAGGATGTTTCCTAATGTACCTTTTCCGAGTTTCTGATGAGCTGATGAGACAATATTTTAGCAACGTTTTCTCAAAAATTAAACAACAACCCGATAATCTTTTTGTTGTTAATAGAAAACAAATACACTATTTTAACCATGTTTGAGATTTCAAATGAATTGATCAGAGTAAGCTGGCGGAAAATGTCCCCAAACTTGAATTTTAGGCCAAAATTGGTGTGCAATATAGAATACTGTCTCGTGAGTAGTTGAGTAGCAGTAGCTTTTCAAACTTTTCTTGACAGTAACAATTACTATCTAAACTATCAACTACTTTAGTTAAAAACAAAAATCTTCTGGAATGGCGGGTGCACAATGTGAATTCGTTACCATCCCAAAAATGACAAACCTTATGTTTATTGAGGGACGAATTCCAAACTGTTGTCAATCGGCAGGGCTACTATTTTAAATTTTTAGTATATTTAAGGCTATGGTTATTCTAATTATTAACTTTCTGAAACCCACGAACAACTTCTTCATGTTCAGAACTTCAATTCAAAACATAACCTAAAAAATGGGTACATGGAGACTTTGCATTCCAGTACTCGAGTGGTTCAAGGAATAGAATCACCAAATTGCTGATGTATTAAGGGAAGACTATCAATACTTTATAGCATCAAACTAGCTGGATTACATTCCTTTAATACGAGAAATTTGTCTAAGAAAAATTGACAAAAATTTTCGGAAAATTACTTGCCAACCTAATAGCATATAATGATTCTGCACTCAAGAGGAATCAATTTGTTTGTAAGATAAGAGAAAATGAACCACTCCCAATGAATCATGAAAGCCGTTTTTGTCAACCCAATAATCTTCTGAGAGAGTTGATTGTAGATATCATCTACGTTGAACTTCTTGGCGAATCCTTTGTTTTGCACTTCGTTTTCCAGATGCGACAAAAGTATAAGATCATGTTTGGGAGACCACCAGAAGCGAGTGTTTGGACTGCATCCGCATTTGAAGAAGCCTGTGAGTGGATTTACTCCTTGAAAATGCGGATCCATGTCGACACGAGGAACTGTAGAATCTTGCTCAGACGACATCCTTAAAAAATTGAAGAAATTTGCTGCATTTTCGAAAAAAAAAGTACAGTGACTTAGAAAGGGGAAAAAATAGAATAAAATTCAAAAGTCTTAGCCATCCAGCAGAAAAGAGGCCATATGGGAAAAATTCGAATCGAGGAAAAGTTTTTTGGAATACGATAATTCGATTAAACGGAGTGGGGCGGGATGGAAAAGTTTTCTGCAATAAAAAAACGAGAAAAACGGAACTCGTGGGAATGAATCGTAAACAGGATATTGTTTTGTTATACAGTTTTCACGGGAAGACTCATTTCTTCTCCAAACGAAGTGAATCTGGGATTTCTGAAAAGCACTCCATAGCAGCAGATCATTCGACTGATATTCATTTTGTTCTGATTAAGATTAAAAAAAAGAAACGTTTCATAGAAATTTTTATCAACATCCAAAGAGAATGAATTGAGAAATTAGAGATCGCAAATGAATGATGAGAATATCGAAATGTTGGATTGAGATGCACTCTTCTAACTAAGCATGAGATATCGAAGAGGTATTGGTTACAGAACAAAGAAGAACATAAAAGATTTGTCATTTGATACGAAACTCGATTGTTTAATCATGATTTAGTTATCATTATTGTTGTTCTTCATTTCTTTCTCCTCACGATCCAAGTCATTTTTTTGTTTCTGAAGAGCTCGAAGTATGTCCTCGCTTTTCTCATATTCATACATATTATCGATCCATACGTTCGTTGCCCTGTTGAATGATGGGGTTGTTTCCTGAAATAAACTTCATTTGGTGCTCATTTTTTCATATATTAAATTAAAACAAATTATTTATTTCACTGACCTCTCCATCTGGCATCGGTTGCATGTCATCAATGCGTTTCTTAACCTCCCTATGAGCATCGTGCAGTTCTATCTGTCCTTTCATTTTTTGTTGCATTGTGTTGATTCTGGAAGTGTTTTCGGCTTGTCTTGTTGAATACTGAAAAGAGAATAATCAAACAAAGAAAACTATAGATACGTTTTGTTGAGATTGGACAAATTTAAAAACACAATATTATAAAAAATCTTGATGTCTAACCACATTTACTCACAGGTTTTGTCTCGTCGATTGTGGGAATTTTTGGTGGAACGTGACCGAAAACTTCGTAATGAAGTTTCGGATCTGAGTGTTTGGGAAAAGTCTGTAAAAAGTTGATAAATTCAAACATAATAATTTTAGAGTTCTTCACATCGGCCAGATTTCCGCCAGCTCTCTCGAATTCAATCAGGAGCTTTTGAAACTGTCTCTCCTGAAAACTGCTGTTAAATTCTCATTTCTTTTTGTTATAATTACCCAAGAAGTGAGATGCTTTTTACCAGAAGTGGAAGAACTCATATTGCACAATTGCCCTCGTTGGAATGGACACTTGGAAACTTGATGTCTATCCGTCTGGCTATTTTTGTTTGAGTATAATGAACTCTAAGAAGAATGAACCAAATTACCTGCAACATGACAATGAATTAGTTGGTTTTGTTTTTAGAACAAAAATAGATTAAGAAAAAGGTTAGTTTGGTGGGAGAAAAATGAAAACGGCGTGTAATGACTTTTACTCCCCGGGTTTATAAGGGAACATTCAGATGGGCGTGGCTTATTATCTTAGCTGAAAAAAAGAATGTTTTAGAGTCGGTCACACCCCTATTCAATTCGTGATTGGTTGAAAAAGAGGCTGAAGAGTGAACAGAGGGGGAAACTAACTCATAATTGCTCAAGGGGCACTCTAACCAATACTATTTCGCGGACACCACAACAACAAAGTTCATTTTGGAAATGTTCACGAAGACTTTGAGAAGGAAGTTGATCTTGCACAAAATTAAAGTTCAATGGAGCTGTTGGGAAGAAAAATCAAACATCAAAAGAAAACAGATTACGGTTAAATAATAAAATAATGAGTTACTAGATTGATGAGTTATGAAATAATTTTCACAGTTGAGAACTGGAAAGCGAATCTTAACAGTGACAGAAAGTAAAATTTTTGAATCGAAATTTTGAGAATCGCTTGAAATATTCATCCAATTACTACATCTGTTGAATACATACTTAATGAAAACTGTTCGAAAGAACAATTTTTATTTTTGGTCTTTCAATTCCGGCAACGCTCCAATTCAGATAAGTCACATCACATAAGCTACACGCAACACATCAAATTTTCTCACATCGCCAACATGATCACTCTTCTCCGTTGCTAGGATAACTGGGCCGTGCAAACTAGACTTAAGTTTGCAGATTCATTATAGACTACCTACTCTAGAATATGTTTTGGAAAAAGGGCTAATGATGTATTTTCCAAATGAGTAGATGAGAAAAAACGGTATTTAAACGGCAAAGCACCTCGTATATTTGTTTTACTAAAGGTTTAGAACTTTAGAAACTCACGTGCAATAATACTGCTTATCTGCGTGAAATGTCTGTCGAAGACTAATAGATGGGAAAATGAATTCAGGCATTCAATGTTTGAAAAAGTTTTTTCATGAACCAGAATATCAAATCACAAACTCCAATATTTATTCTGATTCGTGGCCACAAAAATTTTGAGCATGGTCTGTTTAAAACAACAAAATTATGTGAATCCAGCCATAAAATTAAGATGGAGTGAAGAACATATTTGATCTTGTGGTTTTGAAAGAACATCAAAATCTCTTAACAAAACATTCCATTCGATCCATATTCTAAATAATGAAGGCGCGAAATACAAGCCTTCGACGAAGAAGTTTCTATGACTTTTCACAATAAACTAAAACATATAGTCACGTGCATAGTGTGTTCTCACATCTCCCAACTCCTTTGGTTTTTCTGGACTAGAACTATCTTCTATTTATAAAAATACAGTTGCTCGCACAAAGATCACAATTGCTTCTAGAAATTCTGTTTGACGTTTTGTCTTCAGGGAATCACAAAGTCTTCGATTTGTCGACTATTTCACCTTTCTTGACGCAAATGCCGGATGACGAGCAGAAGAAGAAGTTGTAAACACAATTATAAGCATCATGAGACCTTTACTCTCTAACATCAACACCAAAACCAAATCTAAAATTATCCAAATTGTATAAGAGTTCACAGTAAACATTGAACTTTTAAATATGTCTGAACTTAAAAACTGTATCCGCATCAAACATCAATTAATTTCAAATCAAAGAGAGCAAAGTATGCATATTTTTGAAACTGATACAGCAATCCTTTTTATCCAACAAGAGTCACAAGTGAGTAGACGGAATTGAAGAAGAATTTAGTCCTACATTTCTTTGTTTTTTTCAGAGTGTAGACATGCTTTAAATGGACAGACACGCCTATTTCAGCATTTGAATGTCTGAAAAACAAGAGAAGAACACCTAAAAACAAACTTTCTGAAATTCAAAAAACGTATTATTGTTTAGTCGTTTTCAAGTTCTAAATAAATTTTTCCTTACGTAATCACATAACTCATAACTTTTGTTCTATGAAATAGACTAGTTATCTTCTATTTTTAATCCTGATTATATAACATCATGTTGGAGAAGTAAAATGGATGGAGAAGTGAGAAATGCGAAATCATGCGCATTAATGGACCTTTAGCCACCAACTTTACGACATGAAACTAAACCAAGAATCACTTCAAGTTCTACAAATGATGACAGTTATTTGAAATAAAAAATTAATGCACGGGTTGCTGCTTCATATCATTTGTTCGGTTGAATAGACAACAGAAAAATATAGATATGTTTGAAGTAGAAGATGTACTCGTGAATCACCATTATTTTCAGTCAGTTCAAAAAGAATAATTTGCAATTCATTCAGTATTGGCTTCAAGGCTTTTTATTTTGATAAATCTACTGAGAATCTCCTGCAAATCAATATTGCTGTCTCCACAATGTTGAACAATCCTCCTTAAGAAACAAACCAATGGACCAACGGGAACATCAATCGCTGATAAGAGCAAAGGCAGCTGTTATTTGATAAAAAGAAACATCAGTTGTTATCTGACCTTTTTTCTGTCGTTTCTTTGCGAAGAATGTCCCCCTGTGACAAGCGAGAAACGTTCAGTTCACCTTTATACATTTTTTCTCTTGTTTTTAGTTAAAACGTTTTAGATCAATTGACCATGAGGTCTCGAATAATAGTTCAAATGCCAATTACAATTGCAATGCTGTGTGTTGTGCTAGTATTAGGAAAAGGCATTCCAGATCCATGCTTGGATAACGAAGAAGTTAGTTTTCCTATAAAAATGCTATTCATTTATTTTTTCTAGGTAAACAAATCAGAATTGAAAATGCCACAGAGATTTGCCACATTGACCCCGCCTTGGATCGGACAGAACGGTGGAGTAGCTAAAGTGATGACCGTCTTTTGCTTTGAAAAACTATTTATTTTGAGGTTTTGAAAAGCAACGGACTATCTTATCATTGGTCGTGGATGAAATCGTTGCCTGTCAGAGGACTAACAAAATTAGTTGACGATGTGATACATTTTTTGACAGACAACGACTGTTACTTTGTTCCTTTCGGTCCCACCATTCGATATACAGTGCTAAAAGAAAAAACGACTTTTATTAGTGGAGAAGTCAGCTGTGAACTTCCACAGGTACTTTTTTTGTAGTTTATACACGATCTTCCATTTTCAGCTATTTGAAAAATGTGTTTCGGAATACGGACCTTCTGCATGCTTGTTGTATTCTGTCGATAATGGTCGATGGAGCAGTTATCGCTTAGAAATTGGCGATGCGAGCGTTAACCGAAGTGCTTACGTGTACAATGCAGAGCCAATAGTTCTTCACGAATGGAGATCTCTGGTCGGCGCTCCACCAGATCAATGGGGATTCACTGTCGATACACTGGCAATTTTCGATGATGGAGTAGGTCACGTTTATGCTGTCGACCCAACTCACAAAGCGTTTCAACACATATGTGACAGAAAGTTTGCGTTTCCCACTGACGATTGGTGGTATTGGGGTCGGAATCAATCATCAAAGCTCTTGGGGTATTCGATTGTTGTCTTTTCTGAAATTATTTTCATTCCAGATTTTATGAACTACGATCTACGGGATTTGCTCCTCAAAACGAGTCAGTGCGAATTTATGTGAATGAAAACACAAGAGTGATGGAGAAAGAGAACGCTCAGAAGTTTTACTGCGAGAATGTTTTAAGAGGAGTTTCAAGTTTGACCGAGCCCATTTCGATGTGTCATATAAAGAATCTTCATAAAGAGGATCACAATCGTATTTCAGCGTTGAGAGTCACAATGATGAATGAACTCGGTTAGCAACTTTTTGAAAACTTGCGATTTTAACTTATCCAACAGGTGACAATTGGAATTCTTCAATCGGAAACGTTGCTGATCAGTTGATGGTTGTCTTTTTGAGTGACCAAAAATTCGTCGAAATTCGAAATCTTTCACTTCACGCACTCAATATTTCCTATGTTGAGACTGTCATTAATGTAAAGAAAAATAGAATCGAGAATGACGAAGAAGACTATTCTGACAAAGCTTTTCTTCGTAGACCATATAATCCCAAAGCTGAAGGTGATGTTGAAGCATATCCAGTGGAAATAGGAAGGCGTGTGGAAGATGAAAATAAGTTCGACCAACAAAAGAGCAACCGTCTACCAGTAATGCAATTCGATACCGTTGATGAGAAGGATCTTCCAGAAGTAGAAGCAGTTCCATATAGCATTTCAGTTGAATAGGAAAAATCATGAACAGTATACATTTACCTACAATGATATTTTATCAGCTTTCAGTGTTTTAGTGAATAAATGAATGTACTCACAAGAGCCGACTGTTTTTAATTCAAAAAAGTATTCTGATAGAGATCATGCAGGACTCCGAAACAGACAGACTAAATAATCATGACTCCATTCGACTGACATGATTCACAAAATATCAAAAATGCAATCCATCAAATAATGATAATTTCGGGATTTATCCTAATTGACCGGCAGGTCGGTATATTATTCGCGGCCCTTGTTTGAGAACCGGTTAATCAGAGGTTGCTTTTTATTCAAAGATTGCGAGTTCAAACCTACTTCTTCAACGAATTTATCTTGAAAAAACCAAAGAAATTGGAGTAAAACAAGTTTCTACTCTGTTTTTGTTATCAGAACATGCTGTTTTATTATTGAGTGCCGGCCCATAATAGTGATTCAGAGGTGCCGGTCGATTAGAATGCATACGACAACATATATTTCAGTGCTAGGCTGTAAGCAGTCATTTAAGTCTCAAAAAAGTCTCATTTGAATAACTTTTAAATGTAATTTATTGGGTATTTTTTGAAACATCCGATAATAAAAATACTAGTATTTTGAATCATTAAGTGTTTTGACCGTTTTTGGAAAACTCCGGTTTTTTAGACATGTTTCAGCTTGTCTGGATTAAAGTTTCATGTCTTCAAAATGAAAATCATTAAAAAGGTCACTAGAACCTTGCTGAAATTCATTTGAATTGATCATAATCCATTAGAGATCTTCTATTCCTCTTTTATTTCATTTTCGAGTGAGTTATGTAGATATTCACGATTCAAACAAGCGGGTCGGTCAGTGATAGAATGTTTCTGAAATTTATATTGATCCGATGGAACACGTCAGAAATGACAACTTACTTGTACAAGATTTCCGTAGATCTTGTCCTGTTTGCGAGTGTACGTGTCTGAGTGATCGGTTGTTACTTGACCATCGCACTTCACAGAACTTTTTGACTGTCTTCAATCTGAGTCACTGGACATCCTGGAGACTACACACAATTGAGAATTCACATTATCCTCCTTGAAGTGAAAATTGGTGAGGAGTTTCACATACAGCTTCTTTCATTTCTTCCAGTTAGCTTCGTCACTTTTTTTGTTGTCACAGAAAACATTATTTCTTCTCCCCAAATGTATTTTGACATTCATCATAACCCAAGCACTCCGCTTCTGCGATCATACTCGACTGACTGTGATCGATTTTCTCTCTGAAATTATCATTCTTCTCATTGAAAAAAGTTAATGCAACATACATTCGGTCAGTCTGAGGAATCTAATCACAAATTGGATTGGCATCATATTTGGCAACGACATAACATCATATACCGCAGAAAGCCACGAAGAATGTAATGAAACCACGTCTATTGATTGTCATTTCCAGATGTTTCCTCCAATTCCATCAGAACGGTCTGAAATATAAACAATTGCATCATCTCTGTGATTCATTCTCACCTTTCAGCCTAATTTCTATCAACGGAACAAACGAGAATCGCCAGTAACAGATTGATGTGATTGAAGATTTTGAACTGGAAAATGAATGTTATTAAAAGGATTAAAGCCATGTCAAAATTAAAATGTATTCAACATGTGAGAAAAACAATTTGAAAACGCAAAACGTCGCTTGATTATTGTAAAAAAGCTGGAAAGGACCATCTTATTTGAAGCAGAGCAAATTGCATAAAAGAAGGGATTGGTGGAGAAACCTAGGCCACGGCCACCGCGGCCATCACAGTCAATTCAATCGTTTACCATTGATTTCCTCGACAAATCCTGTAATTCATGGTCAAAATATAAAATAGAAGCATATTTCCTCCTTATGCTGCAAAAAATGCTCAAATTACTACTTAAAAAATAGGAAAAATTGCCGAAAAATGTAAAAATCACGAAATGCGCCAATAGAAAAACGGGAAACGTGCCAACAAACCGTTGACACAAAGTTTTCACGGGCAATCGTGAACAGCAGTGTATTCGGTGAAATTCACATAAAATTATTGGATTTATTGAAAACCAAGAACCAAAACCAAAAAAATAAAAATCTATCATACAAAAAACTAATCACACTTTCTTTTTCTTTGGTGAATGTCCGGATTTCAAGCTGGAAAGAGTTTTTTCATGTTTCTCTGAATTTTTTGCCGCAGTTTTCCGATGATTTCTGTTTTTTCAATTGCGTAGACTAATGAGAAGTTTTTTTAATACTAACACACGTGTGAACTATAAATTTATCAGTCTGGAGAAATTCAAAAGATTAATGTGAAAATTACGTCAGATAATGGGAAAACAAACAAGAATCATGGAGTTCACAAAGGAAAACGTTAAAAACAATGATGAAAATTTAAAAAAAAATGATCCGAATAATGAATGAATTTGGGGAAAATGAATCAATTTAAGACAGTGTGGAAAGGAAGTGAAAAATGAGAAAATAAAAAGAAAGTAACAAAAAAAGTATTTTAGATTGCAAGGCGTTTCCGAATTGAAACGGTACATGTCATATAATTGATGGAATGAGAGGTTGATCATGAACATACACAATGTGTGATTGAACGATTAATTTTTATTGATGTTGATGTTGCTCCTGCTGCCGTTGAAGTTGCTGTTGCTTCTCCTCTTGCATTCTCTTGACCGTTTGTTCGTAATGAGCCAAATCGTGCTTGTACTTCAAACGGCTGTATTCATTCAGAACAACAACAGTGAATTTTTGAAGTTTCAACCAAACTCCTCTGATTGGATTCATATCTCTCTCCAGTTTTTTGTCCAAGAAACAGGAGAGAACGACTCCTTCGAAATCTTCACTCACTAGTTGATCGATGAAAGCAATTTGCTTCTCTGACGTCATGAACTTCTTTCCCCAATTTCCAAGATCGTGTTTCTGAAATGGAGATTTAATTATTTATTTTTATCTATTCATCTGGTTCCAATTTTATACACATCGAAGAAGATAGCATCTAGTTGCAACTCAATGAGTTTTAAATTAAAATTTTAGCTCGAGATTAATTTTCTCAAATTTCTTCATATCATCCATGATCTGTGTTCATAAAGCTAAATTTACAGTTCTCGGAACGCAGTCAGCAATGTAGATGAGTTTGATTTTTTATTTTCATTGCTGACATATTTCCTCTCAGATCTCCAAAATCTTCAGGTGTATCTTTAAATCTAATTTTTTCGAATTCTAAATACTTACACTCCATGTGTTGTAGTCGACACTGCAGTTGTCAGGCAAGTACAAATCCTGGCCGCTCTGAAACAAAATAAGTTATGATACTTTACAATGAAACTTTTCCAAGTCTTACCTCTTCGTAGTAAGTTGGTTCCACTGGTTTCTTCATTGAGGAGTCGTATCGCGGAGTTGGGAAAACAACCGGTGGAATGACTAAGATTTTTCTGCCTCTTTGTCTATTCTCAGCGTTCTGGGATGCTTCTCCGTCGTTCTGCAAAACTGGTGCAGCTGTTTCATTGGCTTTGGGGATTGATTTTCGAGGAGCTGGATTTTGCGGAACAGCGAATTGTGGGCTTTTTGGTCTATCAGATGGTCCCGCTTGTTGAGAAGATTGAGCCACTGGAGCAGTTTTGGATGGTGTGATTTCTAAAAAATTATTCTTTTGTTTTGGTTTTTTTCAGAACTGTATTACCTGCTGGAAGCATTTTCTTCGGTTGAATGGTCTTGACAGTTGGACTTGGAGCTGCAGAAATTGTTTTTATCTGTTTTGGTGTCTCAGTAACGACTGGAGCAGGCTTATTTGGTTTTGGTGCCTCAGCAACTGTAACCGGAGCTGCTGGATTTGTGACTTTTGGTTTTGTTGTCTCAACAGCTGGAGATCGCTGAACGTTGACTGGTTCTGGTTTTTTGACCATTGGAAGCGGTTGATTCGATGCAACTGGTTGGCGTGGAGCTGGTTTTGGTGCCTGATGAGCCATGTTCACTGGAATGATTTTTCGTGGTGGGGCAACCACTGGTACCGTTGGAGCGTTTGCTTTCGGGGCTTGTGGTGCTTGTGGAACCTTGACATTGACTGGTGCTCCTCTGATTTGTTGTTTGGGTGTTGAAGTAGTGGCCATTTTCGATCGGTCAACAGGAGCAGTCGGATCAGCCGGGACTTGTGGAACTTGCGGAGCCTTGATATCAAGTGGTGTTCCTCTTACTTGTTGTTTTGATGGCAAAGTGATGGATGGTTTATGCAGTTCAAGTGGAACAACGGGAGCCTTCTTAATCTTGATTTCGACTGTTGTTCCTCTAACTTGATGTTGAATTGAAGAAGTAGAAGGTGCTCTTGATTGGACCATCGGAACAGCAGGATCTTTGGGAATCTTGGCATCGATTTTGATGGCATTCACAGGTTGCTTAGGGGCAGAAGAGGAAGCTGTTTGTGGCCGGTTGACTGCAGACGGTATTGGAACATTCATTGGAACCTCTGGAATTTCAGGACCTCCCATCCAAGGAGCTGAATCTTGATCCTGGGCAGAAGGCACGAAACGTTGTGGGGCACGAGATTTCCGTCTACTCGAATCATGGGCGCGTGGAGCGGAAGCATCTGGTGGCGATGTCTGAACCGTTTGTGGTGGAGCTGGCGGTGGAGCTGGCGCTTGAACTGGCGCTTGAGCTGGCGCTGGAGCTGGCGCTGGAGCTGGCGCTGGAGCTGGCGCTGGAGCTGGCGCTTGAGCGGGCGCTGGAGCCAGGATCGGGGTTTTCTTTGTTTCAGGAGCTTTAGATTCTTGACCAGCAGCGGAACTGGATGAACGACCTGATTGAGCCGGAGAGGTCAACATGCGTGACAAAATTGTAACATTTGGAGATCCGCCTTCGTTAGCATTACGGATAACATTTTCAGAGAGACGAGCAATTTTAGCTGGAGGAGGCTTCGAAGCTTCAGGAGTGTGAATCGCTGTTTGAGTTTTTGGAGTCGCGATTTTTGGTGCAGTTGTTGAGGAGCCTTGTTGTGATTTGGAGTCCACAGCACGTTGTGGAAGTTGTGCTGGTATTGAGCTTCTTTGGACTAATGGACGGCCAGAAACGCTATCAGATAGACGAGCCATTTTGGCTGGAGGAGGCTTCAACGTTTCTGGAGTTTTGGTTGCATTCAGAGACTTCGGAGCAGACGAGGCACTCGTTGATGGATCTTGTGGCGGTTTGGAGTCAACAAGACGTGGCGAGGCTTGAACTTGAGGAGGAATAGAGCTTCTCACAGTGGTTGGCCGAACAGCAGTGTTTTCCGGAATATTCTTAATTTTTGGAGGAATTCCCGTTGAAGAAGGCCCAGCAATATTGATTTGTTCTGGAGCGTTGGACTTTGGAGAAGGCTTTGAAGAAGAGATTGGAGTCTGTGGTGTAACTGAGCCTCTTTGGTTGGTTGAACGAGATGGATCGTTTCCTTGAACACGGGCAATTTGTGCTGGAGAAGGCCTTGCTGATGTACCAGGAACATTAGATGGTGCCGAAACATGGGGTCTTGGAAGAGCTCGAATCGGGTCGGCCGATGAAACCAAGGTACGCTTTGGAGCTGATGTTTGAACTGTCATTCTCTGCTCAACCGTTTTTGATGCTTCAGGAACAAGTCTAGCTTGAGGAGGGTTTGCTGATGCCGAGGTTCTCGGAGCGTTTTGTGTTGGAGCATCTCGGTTTGGAGCTATCGGAGCATTTTGGTTTGGAGCCGTTGGAACATTTGGGTTTAGAGCAGTTGGGGCATCTATGTTTGGAGTAGTTGGAGCATCTGGGTTCAGAGCAATCGGAGCATCAGAAGGACGATGTTGACCAATTGGAGCTCCATCACGAAGACGAACAAATCTTATCGGGACCGTTCCGCTTTGCGAAGTTGCCTGATTTGGAGTCTTGTTCAGCTCGTTACGTGCCTGATTTGCAGCCATTTGTTTGACGACTTCACGAACCGACATATTCTGCGCTTGTGCTCGACGAATAGCCATTTGCTGGTCAGGAGGAAGCTGAGAAATGTGTACAGATTTTGGACGTTGTGCTTTTGGCTGCGTTTGTTGAGGTGGCATGTCTTGAGGAGTTTGATTCTGTTTTCGTTGCATACGGTCCATGTTGGCCAACGTTTGAAGTTGAGCAACACCATTTGGAGTCGAGAGAAACTCTCTCAATGGCAACATTGGATTAAATTGATCCAATGGCGCAGGCTGCTGCAGCTGTTGTTGCTGCTGCTCAGTAGTATCATTTTTTCTCCGGCGATGCGGGATTCTTAGTGGAGGAGTAGATGAAGATAGACGGGGTTTCGGACATGATGGATATATGCCGAGTAGCTGAATATTGTTAGTTGGCTCGGCAGGCTGAGGTGCCGGAGCAGCTGGTCGGCTGATTCGTGGAGCCGGTAATTCTTGGATATCATCATCCGAATCGATTTGAATAACCTGCTCTCGCTCTCCTGGCATTTCAACCTGAAGTTCCAGTTTTGGAGCCGGTTCGTCATCGTCCATAATTATATCATCATCCATAGGAGGAGCGTTAGATGATTCTCCTGGTTTTGGAATATCAAATACCGCTGCTTGGAACTTCCGTTGCGAAGGGCTGGTGTTGAACAGCTGCTCTGGCTTCTCATCCTTAATTGGAGTATTCCCGCGGAATGGTGTCAAGACTGGAGGTTTCTCATCGAAATCTTCTGCATTGAGAACCGGCATGTCCTGTTGTTGTGGTTGTTGTTGTCTTGCGACCGATCTTCGTGGAGTTCTTCGCACAACTGGAATCCCTTCTTGCTTTTCGACTTTTCTAACAATGGGTTCTCCAATATAATCTTCATCATCGAGATCTTCCTCCTCTTCCTCCGACTCCTCTTCTTCCTCTTCCTCTTCTTCTTCCTCCTCTTCTTTTTCTTCTTCTTCTTCTACCTCTTCTTCACTCTCACTTTCCACTTTAATCCTCTTTCTTCCAGATCTTCTTGAAATTTCTTTTTTAATGTCTCTTGGCGGGGTCACCGGAGTCGCAGGAGTGCGGATACGTTTTCCAGACCACTCCGCAAAGACTTCTCCGAGAGCTCCTCCTTCTTTCGGTCCGAAATCCATTTCGAGCAGTCTCTCGCCTTCCGTCATTCGTTTCTGGAAAAAATTAGAGTTCAACAACAGATCTGTGATAGGATAGTTGGAGAAAAGAGATTGGTGTTTTCGAAACGCTCACAAACAAATTTGAATAATATTAGGATTCAAATATTAATCACATTATACACCTGGTCTCAACGCGTTGCTATGTGCAGTTGAGTGTATTTGCAGCTGCTAATCAGGTGCTTATCCCTTTTTGGCGGGAATTTTGTTTTAAAACTTTCAACATTTCTAGATTTTTATACTATTTCCTCAGCATTATTACTCTAAATGTGACCTTAAAATTGAAAAATGGTTAGAAATCTCACTTTTTTGACGACCGGAGTCTTTTTTGCTGCATCTTCTGCAGCTTTCTTGTCAGCTTCTTTCTTGTCAGCTTCTGCTTTTTTGGCCGCCGTAGTTTGCTTTGAATCTTTCTTTGCAATTGCAGCATTTCTAGCATCGGCAGCTCTTTTTGCAGCAGCTTTCTCTTCTTCTGCTCTTCTTCTGGCAACAGCTGTGACTCTTGACGACGGAGTGTCTATTGGTGGTCCGAAGAGTTTGAGGTCTTGCTCCTCGTCCTCATTCTCACCATCTTCGTCGTTCTGGACTAACACAGTTCTGCAAGTAAATCAATGTTGAATCAGAAAACTTGTTGGAAACTTGTTTTTACCTAGACCGCAGACTTCTAGCCGGTGTCAGCGATTTTTCCTCTTTGTTCTTTTTCTTCGCTGAAGTCTCGGCCTTCTCATCTTGCACTTTCTTCTTAGCAGAACTACTTGGGGCTCTTTCCTCGTCGCCTCTCTTTCTGCCAGAAACAACTTGCTTTTCTTCTTCCACCTTAATTCTAGAAGAGGTGCTGGAGTCTCTTCCATCTTCAGCCTTTCTTTTAGCACCAATCGAAAGTCTGGCATCTTCATCTTTCTTCTTAGCTGAAGTAACAGTTTCCTCGGTTCTTCTTCTAGAAGAGGAAGAATGAGCTCTACTGGTCTGTCCAGTTGCTAGTTCCGGTGTCAGGAGCGGTCTGTCTCTGTCGTTAGTTGCAACCTCTCTGAAAAAGAAATGTTTTTTAATTGAGCATTTAAAAAAATTTAGAATTCCCTTACCGAAAACGTAAGTTTCTCTTTGGAGTTTCAACTCGACTGATTCTTTGGTTTTTCATTTGTTCAGCCGCTTGTGACAGTATATTCATCACCTTGGTCGCTGAACTGTTGCTGCACTCTTCAACCTGCAAAACAACAGTTCATTTAATATCGAATCCAGAATCACTGTACCTTGCTAGGCGCCTGGAAGACATGCTGAGCAGCTGGTCTTGGTCGTTCGACTTGCTCTTTAACTTCCTTTTTGACTTCGAACGAAGTATTGTTTCCGGTGTCACCAGGTATAGTGGGATGTCCACTAGTTACCGAAGTTCGAGCCGGAGAGGGTGCATTGGCCAGCTGTCTGATTCGAGAAGACTGAAACGAAGAAATAATTTATTTGGATTCCTCTTTCTGTTTCTATGAGCCGTCAGCTCACTATGACACCTGGTGTTTCTATTACACTAATCGTTTGTCGGGTTCCCGTTCTAATTACTCTTATCGACACCAGATCTTCTATAATACGGCTTTTCCGCACCTGCCGGTTTAGGGATACAGTCAATACTAATTGATACTAATGATCCCTAATTTGAATTTGAAAGGGTTCCACATTCCCCGCGCTTCTTTGATGTTCAAATAGCAGGTGTGGGCTTTATCACCCTGTCTTTATCACCCTAGCCACTTTATCACCTCAGCTAAACAGCGCGGTTCCCTTTTCTTCTATGAAGACTCAAATGTTTGACTTTGCGGTGCGCCCTTTCAAGGTTGATTTCAACAAAAGAATGACCTGTGGCATTTTCTGATGGCAAAAGGAGAAGAGTACAGAAGAAAAGGATGGTGAAGGAAAAGAAAGAGTGTGGAAGGTGAGACTTCAATTTTTCATAAAGAGATACTGTAAGAGTATCAATAGTAAAACACAGTGATAGTGCAGTTAAATCCTGTTTTCATCCTGCATTGGCTAATCAATTGAATCATTATTGATTCAATAAAATCGCCTATGAAATTCCACGTTGATTAGGCTCCGCCCATTTTTGAAGCTCCGCCCACTTTTCCCGTCACTGTTTTCACGCAAATTTAATTTTTCAAAAAATGTGGGCGGAGCCTGATCAACGTGAAATTTCTTGAGCAATTTTATTAAATCGATAATAGCATTACCAAATACTTACCGAACGTCTTTCACTTCCACCAAGAACAGCAGTCGTTGGCGGATTGGGTACAGCAGTATTTCGACGGATCTCAGAATCTTTCATCAACCTGTAATAAGTTTGATTGTTACTACATTTTGTAATTCAATGCGATGATTGAAAGCTTCAATGGTATTCCCTAATAGTTCTGTTTCTGATTCTTCATGTCAACTATCATACGTGGAATAGAAAACGTTTAAGATGAGTCGACGAACAGAACAACATTCGCTCATCGCAATCGCTCACACACACGCAACCATTCGCTGGCAACGATATTTTGTTTTCCCGTCTCAACACGGCACACTATCTAGACTCTGGTGCTTTTTCTCTGTAGTCGAAGAGGCACGACACTCACAAACGCACACCAGATAGATTCGTCGTCTTTCCTCTCCGTCACTCTCCTCCACTCACACACACACTCTCAAAAGTGGTCCGGGGCAAAAAAAAGAGAATGGAGAATACTGATTGGGTACCCATAGGTCAGTCAAAAAGAGTGAATGACAAGGGCAAGGAGAGGTAGGAGGCGGGGAGAAAGGAGGCGGGGCAGCAGGACCCTATTGCGATTGCTAGGGGTAATATGAGTTGGGCGTTTCAACTAGGTCAACAAACAAGAAACCGATAAGTGTTGCTCAATCAGAAAGATACAGTTATCATCTGAATGATTTACACACGCCTGTTTTCTGCGGAAAAGAATGGAAAGCGATGGAAGAAAAAACGAGAACAACAACTCCGTTTTTCGAGATTTTTATGACGCACAGTCCCTCTTCCAAACAACCAAACAGAGACGCTGTGGTGAGAAGAGCGCAGAGAAAAAGGAAAAATACCATGTAGAACGCGATTTCCATTCGACACTCGCATAAATTTAGAGAAGAATTGAATTCTACAAATCTGACTGTACTGGAGAGAAAGAGAACAAATAAACAGAGCTCTTGTTTTGGGAAGAAAAGAAAAACTAACTCTTTTTGGGCTCTAGCTTGTCCTTCTTTGATAACACGCTGCAGTGCCAATGCTTCAGAAGTATCTGGATTTTGGAATACTCCATAGTCGTCTGGCTCTTCCTCTTTGATTTGCTGTTGCAATTCTTCTGCAAAAAACTTATAGAAAGCCAAAAATACAAGAAAAATCTACTTCTTGACTGCGGAGAATGTCCACGTTTTCGAAGTCTCATTTCAGAAATATTCTTCCGGTAAAGGTCCGTTTTCTGCCTTTTTGTGATAGGCACCAAACTCGAGGTGGGAAGCAGTGCAGTTTCAGGTGCCGAGCTGATGACGCTCATGATCTGAGAGTTTCTCTGAGTTTGGAAGTAAACGGCTGCCTCGAATTTCTCGTCACGAGACTCTCCTCGCTCAATGAATCGTTCTTCTCGATTATGATCAAACTCAGGCATTTTTATCTCTATCCTCCTTTTCCGAAGCTGATCATTGTTGATGACCAAGTTGATGTTGCGTCCTGAAAATAATGGTCTATCTTAACTGCCTGTATCTAGCTAATGATTGGAAACTCACTTTGAGTTTCAGCGGGTACCGTGATTTGCACACTGGATCTCCGGGCATTTCGGCCAGCACGGCTATCATTGTTGTGGACGTTTTCCTCCTGAAGAAAAGTTTCGATCAAATTTATTGATCATAATGTTTCTCGCAAAGTTCAATTGTTTCTATGAGCTTACAAAACAAGGGTTTCATCACACATTTTTTAAAAATTCGTTTTTATATTAAATTTTCGAAAAAATCACGCGTGCGATCAAAAAATTAATTGAAATGTACTCACCATTTTTTGGGAAACTTCCTTCTCGAAAGGTTGAAGCAGCTTCCCGTAAAGTCCAAAACAGTTAATTCTTTAGTTGAACTGGCTTTCGAAGACACAAAGGCTCTGAAATGAATTTTGAAATTAATATCTAAATTCGTTACGCGCAACAAAAATAAAAGCTATTGATCGAAGGAAAGAAACTGTTGAACTGAAAATGATTCAGCAAAGAAGCTTTTACTATCTATTTGTTTGTCTTTTTCTCTAGCCGCTCTATCGAATACGTGGTATTGTCAGCATAGGACGGTGGTGGGAAGAGATGGAATCTTTGTTTCTTCAATTCTCTCCCTCTTCCATTCTATTTCACTACAGAGGTGCATAAGACGTCAGTGACTATTGATCGTGGGCAGAGGCAGACGGGAAGAGATGGAGGTCAACAGCATTTGAGAGGGTTTGAAGAAAGAAGAGAAAGAAAGGAAGTACTGGAAGAAAAAGAGCAGGCGAGCAGAACACGATGAGAGAGCACGGAAGAAAAGCGTTCATAGAATGGGCAGCTAGAGAAGACGCTCGGTGTTTCCATGGATTGAATTGAGTAGAAATTCCAAATTCCAAGAACCAGAAACCTTTTTGATTGGGCTGATTTGAGAATTTGTTAACTAAAAGTGATTTTTCTGAGCCTCTAAGATAGTTTTAGACGTATTTAGACAAAAAACACTGGAACATCTCCAGGATATCGTGGATCAAGCGGCAAATGCACAGCAAAACGACATCTGGGAAGACCTCCCCGGTGAGAAAAGGGAGGAAAGCGGTTAGGAAGACATATGTCGACACAAAGACGTTCTTGCGTGTAGGAAACAGAGAAAACCTGGTGCACCCGCTCGGAATTGATTGACTGTCCTAGACTATCCAATTGGAGAAGTTCGAGGAAACAAACTGAATAGTGGTGAAACATTTATGAAACAAAAGAGTACCCAAAGGAAATTAGGCTGAAAACGGTACTAATACAGTACGAAACAAATCATAGGAAAAAATAGAGTTTCTGAATTCCGACGGGCCTTCTCTCTTTTTTCTCTTCATTTCTCTCTTTTTCTCTCTTTCTATCTTTTTTATTGAGTCTTTGATTTTCTCTAACCGCCTCTTCCCATGATATTTTTTGATGTTTGCCGATTCACAGTATGTGTTTAAACCAATTAGTGAGAATGCAGTGATCCTGTTTGAGGAAACTCAAGACTTAGCCTTCAACGTGCTGCAAAATTCAATCTAGGTGTAGCTTTGCATTTGAGAACGTTCTGTTTTCCAAAATTATGCAACTTCGAAAGGTCAACTAGAACAAAGACACGAGAACAAAGGCATGGCATGATTGAAGGTTGAGTAATCCGTTAGAAACACTTTTCGGCTGATTTTTGTTGAAAGAAAAATAGAAGGATTGAAGGTTTTATTTTCACATCTGGAGTAAACAAAAATTTCTAAACAAATTGAACAAACCGCTTTCATCAAAACAAAAATCGAAAAATCGCCATAGAATTGTGAAATGTATACTGAAATTATAAGTCAGCACCTTATGCGAATTGGTGTTTTCATATGTTGTAAAGTGACCAAATGACCAAACGTTCGGGAAAAACATGTTCGGCAATGTTGAAAAAACCAAGTGAGTCATTAAAACCGAACTCGATCGGGTGGTTTGTTACATGTATTCGAACAGATAAATATGTTTTATAAAACAATACAGTTTATTCCTAATTCAAATCACAGGCTTTTTGAACAATCTTGGTTTCAGATACAAGTTGAATTGTTATGTTCAAAGAAAAGAGAAGGTTGAGCGATGCAGTTTTTTCTGCTGAAGGTTCTAAGTTAGTAGTTGCATTGTTAGTTTTTCGAGCAGCAGCTGTCTTGTCTGTTGTGGCTGGTGCCGTAGTAGTTCCCGCTGTTTTTCTCTGGCTAGTAGTTTTCCATGTTGTTGTTGGTATTGTTGTTACTGGGACAGTAGTGGTCTCTGCTGTAGTTGTTGGCACTGTGGTTGTTTCAGCAGTTGTCGTCGGAACGGTAGTTGTTTCTGCTGTAGTGGTTGGCACTGTGGTTGTTTCAGCAGTTGTCGTTGGAACGGTAGTTGTTTCTGATGTAGTTGTTGACGGGGTTTTCCTCATTTCGAAGTACCATAGTTGTTCTTGAACTGAAATTAAACTCTCATTATTTCTATAATAGTTTTTATTTACCGTAACAACCGACAGTATTATTTATAATGGGCTCGCCCGCCCACCCATTTGGCCAACAAACGAATTCAGCCTCTAGTGTAGTTATGAATTGGTCATCTAGACTGAGCTGAAAAAGTTTGATAATGGAAATTAGATGGACAGAAATACTTACTACTACTTCAGAATTGTCCTTTGAAAGGAATACACTCATAAAAGCTAATCCACGACCATAGCATCTAAGTTTCGCTGTTGGGCAACCATCTTTATTTGTGCTGTATTGAATGTAGAACGTTTCTGACACTTTGAGTTCTGAAATGTAGCTCCTTGTGGCGATTTTCAGTGGTTCGCAAAACGATGCGCATGAATGATCGCTCTGTAATATGAATATCTGTAGTCGGCACAATTCGATGGAAAAATGTTAACCTCCAATATTTTTTGAGTAATAGTCTTTCCAATATTCTACATTTCTCTTTTGGGATTATCGCTCACTTTATAAGATTTCTGAGTTGATCGAGTTTTTATACACAACATCCAAAGGATTGACAGCAACAATGACAGACGAATCATCATCTAAAAACGTTGCTCAAAATGATATGACAAAAAAATTGGGTTCTATAAAGTTATGTATAAATGCTCGAAAACTTTGTAAGTAAAAATGGATATTCGAATGTTTTTCAATTTGGGTTTTGACGTATCCAGAACAAAACATTTTGCGCGGGAAATCTAATTTCCGATATGCACTACATATGAAACATTTAGTTTGATGTGGAGTTGATGAAAACTTATTCGATCCTTTCAGATGGATGATTTTTTTTGATTATTAAAAATAAAAAATGGTTTCAACTTATCTTTTCCAATGTTAAATTCTGCAAAACTATAATAATTCTGTCAGAAACTCTTTAACCTTGAATTTTTAATACTTGAAATTCAAAAGAAAACGACAAAAATCTGATAATTTCAAATAATTTCATTCTGATAACCATCAAAAAAGCAATGAAAGTTTTATTGATTACTAAAAAACTAACAAGAATGGCAGAGAAATACAATTTTATGGAACAAAAGACATTTCGGTATGAATTCAATGCATATGAAACGGTAGTGGGATTTTGGGTCATCGGCTACTAGAAAAATACAATTGAATCGGCAAGTCTCACAGAATGAAGTTGAACGGGTTTCAGAAACAAGATAATGTGAAAAGTTAAAAGAAAAAGCGAACATAGAGTCGAAAATAGATGAAAGTTATCACACATTAGAACAGTGTTAAAAAAAGCAGAAAAGTTGATACTCCATATCGCATTCAACTCATAGGTTGAATAGATTGAAAATATGAATTAATATACGGATTAAGACTAGGTCTTGAATGAGGTGATGAGTTTGTATTGGTGAATGAGCTATTTCGGGAGAACATTTGGAAAAAGTTCATGCTGTGCACGCGTTTCCCGAGAAGTATCGTGATCTTGCTGTAGTGCGGAAGGAGCGTTATGTGACATAAAAACACTTGGTGTGGGAGGGGTGCATTCCGAGTTCGATGTGGCAGAATTCTTTGGAGGAGTCCCGGACGGAGAAAGTTCTGGACTGGACGAGCTCTGAAGAGCTGGAGTAAGAACAGGAGCAGGAAGATTTTGTAATGGTGGTGTTGATGGTGGTCGTGACGGCGAACGAAGAGTAGCTTCGGGAGAAATTGAACTCTCTTCTGAAGAGGATGAAGAACAAAATTCGTGAGGCGATCCGTTATTTGACTCTGGTATTCTCTGAAATCTTACAATTTTTTATAATTAAAATAAAAATGAACGCACAACTATATTATCGGAGCCGCCTAAAACAGCACATGTCTCCAAAAAAGAATGTTCTAAAGCTTTTTCAGCCGTCACTCGTGTTTCTGGGCAGAACCGTAGCATTGGAAGCAAGAAGTTAGCCAATCGAACCGAGTAATCCTCTGTCAAACCGTTCTTCACTTCAAGAAGAGTGGCCAACACCCGTCCGTTATCGTATAAAATGTTTCCGCTGAATCTGCCATTCTTGAAAAACAGCGACTCATCACGACTATTCTTGAAAACTGATGGATTTATGGTGCCAAGAAGATTTTGAATTTCTTGAAGATGATGCATGCGGTGCAACTCTCTGCATTGTCGGTTGCACGGAAACAGGCTTCTACCAGTCGCTAATTCAAATGCGATGCAGGCAACACTCCACATATCAGCGGCTGGAGTCAAGTCTGCTCTTAAAAATGCTTCTGGGGACCGATATTCACAAGTTTGAACTGTTTTGACGGTGGGTTCATAAGTGAAACTCGAAATGCCAAAGTCTCCAATTTTCACAAATATATTTCTGTGGGGCTCGCAGACATCAAAACTGTAGTAGAGAGGAAACGAATTGTTCTCTGGGTTGTCTTCTCCTTCAATTTCCATTCTCATTGTACTGACTACTGCATTCTTATCAGCCATCCTCTGAAATCAGAAAGTTAGACTTGAGTCAGTCGTGTATACTGTGTTACCTGTATATCTGCTTCGTTGATAGCAATCATTATATTGTCAGTTTTGAGATCACAGTGAATAATCTTGCATTTTGTGTGAAGATAAGCACAAGCCTTGAGAACTTGTCTTAAGATTTTCTCTGTCAATCGAGGTGGATACTTTCTGTCTGGAAGGTTTCTCGCTGCCCGATGAAGAGATGGACCAAGAACCTCCATGGCCATCACAAGATGCGGTCCAATACAACTATCAATGCTGAACGATTCGTGCATTTGCATAATGAAGTCCCATCCAATATGATCTCCTATTTCATTTGCTGCATTCATAAACTATAAAAATAATTATGAATAAATGACACATCCGTTCTAGTATACCCTTATTTCTTTCAAGCATCCCTCCTTCTCCAGTTTACCTGCTCTAGTGATTTTGAGAGCAACGTACTTTTTTTGCTGTTCTTCGTATCCTAACCAGACTTCGGAGTAGGCACCTTGTCCCAACAGCTTCAGAGCACTGTATGAGCCTAACTGGTCTCCAGAAGTGATTGGACAGTAACCCTCTCGCACCACTTCAACACGTTCTTTGGGAGTGTGTGACCCGTCTGTTGCTTGCTGTAAAATTACTTTCTTCGGAGTTATATACATTTTTCTTACTAGAAAGCATGATCTAGTTGGAACTTGGATAACAGATGGCACGTTTGATGGTCCTGCATTCAGGTTCTCTCCTTGTTGCTTCAATCTGTCAATATCCATTTGTTGAATTTTTTTTAGAATAAAGCTTCATAAACTGAGAAATTATAAAAATTTACCTCTCATTTGTTTCTTCTGGGGCTGACAAAGCTCTTACTTGAACACCCCAAGCAGCCGCAGCCTCCACGTCATCAACCACATGGTTTGAGAGCCTCGGATTGTCAGTTTCCTCGAGCTAAACTTTAAATTTACTTATTACAGTCGACTGTCTAAATATTTCTCAAGATAGTTCAAAAGATATCAAAAATGACGAAGTGAATTATTCTAATCTCATGCTAACCTGCACTGGATTGCCTCCTGTTCTCAATCTTTTTGCTTGTGGCTCATTGTCTTCTTTACTTCTCCAACTCATCTTAGTACCAGCGTTTTCTGGAAAAAAATTAGGTTACGTATGAGAGATAAAATGAAAATTCAAAAATCCAAAGAAAAGCAAAGTTTGACAGCTAGAAGAAAAAGCACTTTATATCTCAACACCATTCTCTTCGCTCAGTCCGTTTTTCTATCCGACCCCCGAGAGCCCGAAAAAACGTCCTCGTTTTCTTCTTTCTTTCTTCTCTCACACCAACGGGCAAAAAAAGTTCGCTTTTCTCCCATTTTTCCAATTTTTCTGCTTTTCTCTTCTCGGGTTAATCTCAAATGAAAAGGATAGAGAGAGAGAAAGAGTGTGGGGCATTGAAAAGTCATTAATCAACAAAGAGTGGAAGTGGGAGATGAGGGGTACGTCTTCCCTTTCACATTATTTTTCTTCTATATTCAAAAAATCAAAGTTGTCAGGGTGGAACAGAGTAAAGTCATGAAAACCTAGAGAAACCCGCTATGGATCAGGAAATAAGAACAAAAAAATTGAAATAAGCAGTGAATGTATAGTTGAGAAAGTTATTTAAAGCATTACTAATATTTGTATGATCCTAGAACAACAAAGAATCTAAATGTCGAGGAGTAATGTGAAGAGAGGTAACTTACGTTTTGCCCGTTCCAATTGAATCGATCGCGTCTAGGTTTAACTGCCGTCCTTCGAGAAGAATATTATTTTGATAAGGACTGAAACGAAAGTCAAATGCGGTGAAGAATGAATGTCGAGAAGAAACTAATGGAAGAAATGGAACGAGAGAAAAGAACAAAAGAGAGAAGGGAGTGTATGTCACAGCGCTACGTATTCGTGCACTCTTCCTCCTTTCTTCTCTACTGCTCTGCTTCTTCCCTTTGTCGTTGGCCACCCTCTTCGGTTGCTTTTATCTCTCTTTCACCAGTTCAACTCACTATTTTGACAGTTTTATACTTTGACACGACAAATGAAACCACTCTTATCGAGTATGTACATGTCAACGAAATACTTGATGGAGAATGTTGTGAAACGCAAAAAAAAGTTGCTTGCCGAAATTAATGATAAGTGGGAATGAGCATCGAAAGATTGAAACTATTTCAGATTATCAAGAATGGGTTACTTCAAAATTGAAATGTATCTTTGTGGAATTAGATATAGAGAAGGGCTAAAAATTTGAATGAATAATAAGGAAGAACGTGAATAAATTGAAAAATGTTGTGTTTGAGTCGGAACTGAATATTATAGAATACGGTAAACGCAATGAAATCAAAATAGGATTTACAGATAATTACAAAACAGTTTTATATGAACCGAAAAATTTCAAAAATTCTAGAGTGGACGGTTGAAAGTAAGCTGCTGCTTCTTGTTCGCGGCTTTCTGATTATTTTCGGAGTTTGATACTTTCTTCAAAAACGACTCTGACAAAAAAACGTAAACGACGAACTTCGTGAGAATGAGTATGATAGTGTCCAGTAGACTATCCTTTCATGCAACCCGAATAAAACATTATCTTAAAGCACTATGCCTTAATTAAAAACAAACACAATGTTTGAGACTACGCTGAAAGTTTCATGAGAAGAATAATGTTTCATCAATAGAATAGAAATGGAACAAGTACGCCTCGATTTCCTGAATTTAGTTCACCTGACTTCACTATACCCAACCTTCCGAATTTGGGGAAGAACTTAAAATTTGTCTGGATTTATCTTCTATCCTACTAACCTTTTTTGTCAGTTTTCATGAAATTTTTTCTGTGCTCCATGATAAAAATAACTGGTTTTCATTACAAACATTTAAAAAAAAGATCATGAGATTTCAGACCAACTGATTGATCAGTGGAATTGAAAAAAAACTTTTTTTTCAAAGAATATAATGCAAGACTGTGGTGAAGAATGATGCTGTAAAAATCATGATGTAGATAAAAATGAGTGAATGTTGAATGATGATCATCGATTGTGTTTGTATTGCAGAAGATGTTCATGAGTTCTGATTTGAGACTGATTGTTGTTCCTGGAATAATTTGACTGGTATCATTTGATAAAATTAGAATCGAGATTTATAATTTCAAATGCTAACATTCTATAATAGTATTAACAAAGCGCAAAAGAGTCTGTTGATGAACCTGCAGATATTACAGATTGATATGTCTTATTTACTGTATTTATTCTGATTGACGGACATGCGGGTTCAATTATTGCTTCGATTTTTTGCCGGTTTAATAAATTCATTCAGTTGTTTTTCATCTTATTCGAAAATTTGCTTCAAAAAAAAACTAATGGAAATGAAGTGAAAATAATGTTTTCATGTGTTTTTGTGATTGGATACTGTTTTATGTTTGAGGCCGGTCGATTAGACTAAATACGGTAGCTAAAAATGTTAAAAAAGGACTATATCGGTGAAAAATTGAGAATCATAACTCACAGTAGAATCAGCAAGCGGCTCCAATTGGATCTCTATCGGAATGCGTCCTGAAAATTGTACGTTTATAAACTGCAATTTGACATTCATCAAACTCATGTATACATAATCAGAAATTTTTAAATAGGAAACAATATGAAGTTCTAATACTCACCTAGATTACTTAGGAAACCGTCAGCGTTTTTGTAGCTAAAGAGCCCATCCTTTGTTATCGCATTTTCGAGAAACTAAAATTTTTCAAAGTGTGAAAACTTGATGAAGTACTACTCACAGCTATTCTCGTAAGCAGCTCTAGATATAATCTTGGCGTTGCAAGAAACCTTGTAGCAATCTCTCGAACCGTTTGATCAAAGGTTCTACCTTCCGGTATTTCTATCTGAAATTATTTTTGAACTGAAAAATGGATTTAATGATGGTGATTACAGTTACAGTTTCCATCTCGGAACTATGAACTTTGACGATTGGATCCGGTGACCTAACGAGAAGATCAGCGCAGCTTCTCATAATTGAAATGTACCTATCGCTAGCCACAGAGCATCCTCTGAGCAGTTCCTGGCAGAAGCGTTGCTCTGGTATCTGACAAACAGTATCTTTGTTTTAAATCTTTACAGAACATGTAGAAAAAACTTACAATTGTCTTATGGGTGTTTACCATTGACAGAACTGAAGTCCAATGTGTGCGGAATTCAAGTTGATGCACGACAAGTAACTTTTTCGCCACTTCACTGCAGTAGCCCAATAAGATTACTTGTGTCATAAGTTGATCGGTGGCAGGCTGAAAACTTTGGAAACTTTTATATGTGCTTATGAAATATTAGGAGAATGATTTTAAAAAAGTTGTAAAATTAGAAGCCCACCTTTTGTTGAGTAGTTTGTTGCTGCTGCTGATTTTGTTCATATTCTTTTGGTGGCTGCGATGATTGTTCAATTATTTTTAGCAGGTGTCGCGCGTAGGATCCATTCAATTGTTCTTGCTCCCTATGCAGATCTTCCTGTGTCTGATTAGGTTGGTAACCTTGATGTTGTAGTTGAATTTGATGCTCCAGTAGCTTCAGCGTATGTCGCACATGTTGATCATGTTCCTTTTGCAAATCTTGCTGATGTGGTGGTTGCAGATCTTTCCGTTGAAGAATTTTCTGCCGCAAATCATTCAGATTTTGCAGTTGTTGATTAATCTGATTTTGCTGTAGCCGTTCACATAAAAACTGCTTTATATGTGGCCAAAAGGGTTGATTTTCTTGACGCACATTATGCTGGTTCTCCAATGCTTGCAGTATCATTTGCAAGTTTCGATTCTGTTGTTGCAGATCTTGTTGTTGCTGATGTTGCTGCTGTGGTTGAATCTGATGCTGCAGTATCTGTTGCGTGTGCTGTGGGTTTTGTGGAGGATCTTGCTGTGGCATTTGTTGTCGCTGCTCTTGCCGATGTTGCTCGTTTTGCTGCGGTTGGACATGAGCAGCAGTTGGAGGAACTTCTGGATATAGGTACAGCATTCCATTTACTTTCTTATAATACATCACTCTTGCTGGTTGAATGCGACAAGCAGACGTTGAGGATTGTGGTTGAGCAGCAGCGGTGTTATGAGCACGTGGTACTTGTTCAGCAGCATTGTTATGAGCATGTGGTACTTGTTCAGTAGTACTTTGAAACTGAAATTGTAGGGATTGAAAATGAGAAAACTAGCTAAACTTATAACCATTTTCTTCACTTCGGCTACCGATTCCATCATCGATTTTTTGAGATTGTCTTCAGCTTTTGTTCGAATCTCATTATTGAAGTCACCAGTTACTTTGGGAAAATTGAACTTAAATAATTATTAGGAGTTTATTTGAATGAAAAACCAAAAACAATTACTTCTTTTCCAAAACCATCGGGAAAATGTTCCTTAGTGAGTGGAAATGGAATATCAAGTAAGAGCTTTGACACCGTTTTTTTCCTGATCACATATATTGAACAAGCCATATTAAATGCGTCTTCCAATTGATCAAAACTCACTTTCCGTTGCGGAACATTTTCATTCTGAAATTCTATTGGAATTCAAATTGGGATAGACTAGTAACCTGTTGTATCTTTACGACATCGGCTTTTATGGCTTCATAAAGCCATGTTCCGTCAGTTCTGCTCACAAATGCAGCCATTCTTTTTTCAAGTCTACCAGGAAATTGGTTCCAAAGTTGAAAAATAGAATGATCCTTTTTTGCCATCATTTCGGAGTCGTAGTAATTAATAATTTTGACAATATTTGGATGAGAATTACTTGGTCGATTCAGTTCTGGGTTTGGAATAAGATGAATGGATTGCTCATTTGATTGATAATCATCGGGAGCTTCTTGTTTGATGACTCGATCTCCGATGTGTTGCTCAGTTCTCCCCATATTGTTATTTTCCTCTTCACCATTAAAATGAGCATTCAAACGTCGCATTTTTTTGAATTCAATCAGATTCCTATTCTCCGACTTATGTAATACAAAATTTCTCTTCTTTGTTCCGGATACTTGAGAATCCGTTGAAATTCCGGAAGGGACCAGCACATTTTCTGGGTTAATGACATATCCGTTCCCTGTTCTTGGTTGTTCCGAAATATGTCCCGTAGTTTGAGAAATTGTCGGGAGTTCATTTGTCGTATTTACCTCTTCCTCTTCTTCCTCTTCTTCCTCTTCTTCCTCTTCTTCCTCTTCTTCTTCTTCTTCTTCTTCTTCTTCTTCTTCCTCTTCCTCCATTTCCTCTATTTCTCCTTCTTCTTCATTCCTTTCTTCTTCTCGATACTGTTTCATTACTGTTTCGGTTTGGTTGCGAGTGTTGTTTTCAACTTGTTTTGTCCTCAAATACATATAATAAGCTTGTCATTTGTTTATTTCCCTGTTTATTCAAAAGGAACGCTTTGCCTTTAAACTAATTTACCGGATGCATTTTTAAATTTTTCTAGATAACTGCAGAGAAGCATATCGTAATTTTTATTCGGTCGCGCAGGAGACACACTCCTGAGTGTGAATTGGAATCTAAATAATAGCTGATTGATTCTTTTTTCTCAACTGAAATTAGAAAACAGCGCAAGGCATTGTAAAGAGCGTCGCAACAGTGTTTTCGTAAACACTAATTTCAGATCTCAAATAATGATTCATGTGATAGGACTTGTATGAAGACAGTTGACACAGAAAGGTGCTCTCTCACTTTACTGCGATCTTTTAAGCCTTTTTCTGATATCATTGTTAGAAGCGCACAGCAGAGAGAAAAAAAAGAGCTCATAATCCCACTAATACTACTCAAAGCCGAATCGAAAAGAAGACCAGGCAAAAGAAACAAAGTCAAGCGCGAGAATGGTTATCATGCAAAAAATGAGAAGAAGAGAGAATGAGCAGATCTATAAGAAACTTTTTGAAAGAGAATTCGAGAAAGCATAGTGATAATCCATAGCAACGCGGACACAGTGCAGAAAGTAGAGCTCTGTTCAATGTTGATGAATAGCCAAATGACAGAGAAACAAAGCGGTCTCTCACTTTTCTGTGATTTCAATTGCCTTCTTCTGATATACCAGTTAGGGAAAAGAATCAAGCTACAGATGTAGTGCAACAACAAAATACTAAAGATGGATTATGGCTACTACTGAAAAACAATTCACAGTCTGCTGGTTTTTAGTACAGAACGAAGAAAACTTTGAAACATCTTTTGAAAGGATATGGTATTTAGACACATTTTAAAATTGTTACAATTAGACATTGTCATGCATTATGATGCTTTCTTCAGTGTTCCTTTTTTTGAGTGAAAAAAAAGATCAAATCTCGAAACTTGGCTAGGAAATTATATGTAGAAATTGAATGATACAACTAAAAGGTTGTTGTGAAACACTTGAAACTATAAAATGAAAATTCACATACCTTGATAACGCAGTTTCCAACTTGATATTCTAGCCGGTTGATATAGTTGAGTTGTGCAAATGAATCTGTGATACACAAGGAGGGATTATGTTATGAAAATGAGCAAAGAACGAAAAAGTTGCTGGTTGACAGCAACAGCTTGAAACGGCTTATAATCCCACGGTGAACGGCATAAGGACAAAAAAGAGACTCAGATTTCAAGGCAGAAAAGATAGTGATAAGCCAAGAGCCTCCCGACAGATGAGTGAAGCTTGGGGCAGACAACCTAAGTAAGGGAGGAGAATACAACATAGAGTGCGTCAAGCGCTGGAAATCTTTTTCAGGTTAGAGAAGTAGAAAGAAGGCACTAATCAAAGAAGACTAAAATGAGAACAGATGCTACATAGCTGTGTCAAAGCCTTTCTGAAAAACATGAGAACTCTCATTTCTCTGTGAATTCTTCTTTATTTTAGGGTTTCCATTTGGGCAAAAAGATTTCGGGCGGCCACCCGCCCGCGCCCGCCCGCGCCGCCCGCAGTGTTTGCAGACAACACAACGCATACGACGGTAAAGCTCGAACTTCTTGATTTTTTCTGAGATTTCAACACATAATCGACTATAAATTCACTAAATAAAACTAAATAAATGAAAACTCGTTGAAGGGAAGGAAAAAAATGATGAAAAAAGCTTATTTCCAATTGAAAGCAGATAAAAATATACTTCTGGTGATGAAAAAGGAAAATTTACATTATTCAGTCGTTTTTCAGAGTAAAACTTGTTGTAAAGTTGAAACAATAGTGAGTTAACTATTTTAATTCGTAAACTATCAAGTTTACGTTCGATTTCGGTGAGAAAATCCGTTTTTTCCGGTCTCCTGGTGAAAAATATTCATTATCGTTAAATTTCGCATCGAATAATATCAAATAACTATTCTTAGCTGTGTATTTTCCAATTTCCTTCAATTTTTTGATACTTTCTTTGAAAAAATCAGTCATTTGTGTTCATTTTTATTGGAAAATGTCGTAATTTCTCGTGTGTTTTCTGTCAACACCGTTACGCAACATTGCACGGCGGGCGGCGCGGGCAACAGCGGGCGGGCGGCTGCCCGCCCGGGCGGGCACGGGCGGGCGAAATTTTACCCAAATGGAAACCCTACTTTATTTTTGTGAAGTTTCTGTAAGAGATGCAGAAAAAAACCGTTCCATAGTGACTAGTCAATAACAAACACCTGCTTGAGCTTACGTTCCTACGGTTGCAATTTGGAGAAAGCGTTTACTGTACTTATACAATAACTGTTTTGAGATTGAAAGAAGATCAGTAAGGAACTTGATAGCTATAACTGATGAAAAGGAAAAGGTGAAACACGATTCACTTAAAATGTCTACTTGCCTTTGTAATCATTGTTTGGAGTCAAATAGTTAGAATGAATCTTCAAATCGAGAGATAGAACTAAACAGATAATTCACGGACAAAAAGTAAAATGACGGAGCGGCTAAAAGTTAATCCTAATAGAGAAGAAGAAGATAAACGCATTATATAGTGTTCTCAACGCCCTTTCAGTACACGCAGATAGAAGTTTTCGTCTTTTTTTAATCTCTTCTTTTCTAGCTCTGATGTTCTGGGTAGAGACGTAGAGGGAAGAGGTTGGTGTGGTAATTCATGTGTATGGGTGAGAACGATGAAGAGCGACAGCAAAAGACTGTGTGCGGCTCATAGGAAATAGTCAGAAGACAAGTGAAAGAGACAGCGATAACGAGGCAGAAGAAATAGTAATGAGCGACAGCGACAGGCTCACAGTTCATAAGAGAGAGAGAGGGCAAGAAACAAAGATATGCGCAGCATAGTTATATCATCCACTCACTCTTCGAAGTCTAAAAGACAAAACTCTCTCTTTTTTCTCTGATCTCCATCATCCGTGCTCTGATGGCCTGGTCAGAGATGCAGAATAGAGATCGAGTTGATAATACGTTTCTATGGGTTAGAAAAGAGCTCTCAACAGCGAAGATAGCAACCGAACAAACGACTAGAAATAAAAATGTAAGAACAGGGGGGAATGATGATAACCTAGAGAAATCAGAATCTGACCGAGTTTTTTTTCAATATATCGCTTCTGTGATATTAAGATCATGTTCTGATTCTCTTATTGAAAGAACAGAGTTAGGAGATTGGTTTGGTAATTCAAGTGTATCAGTGTGAAAAGTTGATAACAAAATACTGGGAAAGGTGAATGATCTAACAGCTTAGAAAGATACTAGGAAACGAAGGCAACAAGAGTAACAAAATGTTCGATGTTTAAAATAGAAGGGTGAGGACCTTTGGATGTAACTAATATTCTTCAGATTATGTTTTTCTCTGAATGAGAGTAACATTTCTAATGTAGGCAAAAAACAATCAAAGTTAGTATAGGAGTTGGAGAATGCGAAATACTGAGAAAATCAGAAACTCGGTAGCTGAGATCAGTGAATTTGAAAAGTATGTAACTTAACTTACTTCAAAGACGAAGTCTTCAGTTTGTTGTGGTTGCTGATTGCTGATGAAGTTGAATCTGAAAAAACAAATGCATCAATTTCATGATTGACGGTTCTCAATAATTGTATTCAAGAAACAAAAAAAGGGAGCCGAAAAGAGTCGCGCGTACTCCAGTAGGAGACGTAATAGGTTGACATTAACCAAACAACGCGAGGGCGCGAGGTAACGCAAGGGCGCGAGGCACAACACGGTAATGCCTCTTCCTATCTAGATTTGAATTCTGGCAGAAATGAGCTCTCTCACTTCAATGCAATCTCATCCGCCCTTGTTCTGATGTCCTGGTTAGAGACGCAGAAAAGAGAATGTGCTGTGCTAATTCGCGTGTATGCGCAATGAAGGTGAAGATCGACAACAACAGAAAAAAAGTTCACATTCCCACAGGTAATACTCAGAAACAAAAAGAAGAGACTCAGATAAGCAGAAGAAGTAGTGTTAAGCCATTGAAGCGAGATAAAGATGCATAGGACAGAGAGAGAGAGTAACAATACGAAGAAATTCATAATGGAGGATATAAGAAAGCATGCACTGACATCATCAGGCGAAACCTTTGCGCTTTGCTAGAATTCGGCACGCGACGGACAAAACATTTGATTAAGGGGACAGAGAAAACGTCCATCTAAAATTCAATATGTGACCTTTTCGGCATTATTGAAAACGGAATTGGAGACAAAAGTGGACAATGGATGAGATGAGAATTGCCTTATGAAATAATTCAATTAGCGAGTTTTGTGGGTGAAAAATTTCGTAATTCGACCATTTGTTTTCGCCAACAAAAAACATTTATATACTATTCCCTGGCAATTAACCTGAAAACTCTAGCGTAAAAAATGCAAACTGTTTTGAATTGAAAAATAGATTATTATCTCGAGATCGATTCAAAAAATCAAGTTTGAAAACTAGTGAAAACAGTGGAAAATTTCATCATCAACTCAAAACAGATTGAACAGTTGGGAAATTAACAAAAAAGTGGGAAAATCAGAAATAGAAAATTGAATCATTAGAAGAAAAAAAACAGGAGTATAATTCAAATGAAAACCGTTCAACAGAAAAAAGTGAAAATTTGCACAAAAATAATCGAACTCATTTGATTATTCGAAAAACGCCTGGATGACTTCTCCTTCCTTCAATTGGATAGAAATCGGGGTGTCATTTTTATGAAGACGGCGACCGGCGCGTCTGAATCTGAACCGACAAATTTTTTAATGCTAGATATTCCGGCAAAACTTACAACAAACGATTGACTGGAAGATTGAAGTGTTGGGCATACAATTTTCCGACTTTCGCAATGGGGAAATTGTATTTCAGTGATAATGGAACCGTCTGCGCATTCTGAAATAAATCTGATGAGAAAGTTCAACTTTGCTTGACCCACCTCTCGAATGATATGGATCATGACTCGATCTGGGAAATTTTTGATAGCAACCTCGTTAGCAATTTTCTCATAATCTGGAACAGTTCTCGGATGAAATCTTAGAAATTTTAAAGAAACTTACTTCTATCAAGGATCACATCAATTGTATCGTAATCCTTCATTTCAAGAAGTTTGGGACTGTGGCCTTCGAAGATGGTTCGATCTTTGTAAACAAAACTGCAACGTTTAACTGAGTTGAAATGAAAACAGATAACACAAACCTGAACTTCTCGAATGGCTCTCCCAAATCTCGAGCAAATTGACGCAAGAGGCTTTCAATCGGATGATCAAAAGATGTCTCACGAAATATCTCTGTTTTATTGCCGAACTGAAAAAAAGGTATTTCGTGAGTTTTATGAGCAGATTATATTACTTTTGTGACCAACTTCAGAATGATTGGGGTTGGTTGCTGAGATTTTTTGGGTTTCCGAATCACTCTTTTACGAAGTTGGAGGTTTTCTGTAATTGAAAATAAAATCTTCAGGATTAAGTAAATACGTTTACCTGGTCTTTTGATTTCCTCAACAAGTATGACATCATCTTCCGACATTCTCAACCTTTGAACGAGAATCTGATTTATAAGCTTTGAATAAATTTTTTTTTGGTAAAAACTTACATAAAATCTTCCACTTTGGCTCCGTGTTCACTGGCATGCTCTTTCATGATATTGGAGAAGGAAGAGTTATATTCTATAGGAAAACGCCAAACTGTCTCATCCTGAAGTAAAAATATATATCTTTTAATTTTTTTTGGTTTCACTCACTTTTGTGTAGAACAATTGGACGGATATTTCGTCATGGTCCTCCATTTTATGTTTACTTGGCATGTGAACTTCTATTGCGTCCTCGCTCTTCATGCACAGACTTCTTGGAGTATCGGTTGAGTCTACGGTCTTTCCCTTGTAAGTAAATCTAAAAATGGATAATCTAAATTATCCGAAATCAAATTCACACTAACACAAAATCACTACTTCCGACATTCTCGAGCTGCCTTTTCTGAGCATACTCTAGCATAAGTGATGAGAACTGCTCATCAATTTCCATCGCGTACCCGTCCTCGATGAAATCCTAAATGAAGTCTTTATTGAACAATTTTTCGATATTAATTACCTCGTTTAAAACGTTTATTAGAAAGATTGGTGGACAATCGTCATCGTCAGAATCCGTATGAGACATCGGTACTGGAAAAACAATCAATGGTACGGGTTAAATATATGAAAAACAAAGAGAGAAAGCATTCGCAATGTCACGGGCGCAGATGAAATGATAAGCAAGGACACGCAACAAAACGAAAATCTTATACGTATCTCTCCTCTTCGCACTTTTGAATGCTAATGTATATAACTTTTCCCCCTCTACACAGTATGTACTATTTCCCCCCTTTTATAGTTCACTCGACCGACAGGGACGCGTTCGAAGAAGAGAGGCGCGAGCCATTCGTGTTTTCTTTATTCTTTGTAAGACAAATTGGAAATAAATTTCAGACTTTCGAAAGCAATGGACTACGTAGCCAGCGACTTCTTGGATCTTCTTCGAGGAATGGATGTCGATGTCAGTTGGCACGAGGTCGTCATTCGTCAACTATTCGAGTAATTTTTAAATTTTTCATCTCCATTAGAACATATAACAATTTTCAGAAAGAAACACGGATACGACGGATACACTATTGCTTTCGTAAACTCCGTTTTGAAAAAATATCCGGAGTATTTCGAAAGCGAGGGAGGGTTGTTCTGGAAACTCACCCCTCTCGGCAGCTCTTTTGCAAATCGTCGAGTGTCTTCCTACCGACGAGATGAGAGTCAACAGAGAAGATCTTATACTAGCCAAATCGATATTGGAGAGTATCCGGGAAGCGGAATTTCAGCTCAAACTCTCAAGGAGTTTGAGGATTTTCTTGCTTTCTCTGATTCTGAGTCAGAGTCAGATGAAAGAAAATCAAGAAAGAAGAAAAACAACACGACTCGTGGATTTGCCCACTCTGGCCCCATCCACACTTCTTCGTTGTCGGATTCCGCGAAAGGAACGGAGCAAGAAGAGACAGTGGAGAAAGTTCAGAACTTCTTGAATGTTTTCAAACAAATTCCGTAATAATTCTTTTCCGTTTTTTTTTTGAAAGTTGAAATTTTTCCAGGAATCAAGGAACTCATCATGAGCAAAAGTCGAAAAATGAAGAAGAAATGTCACAACCAGTGAAGAAATTTATGGCGTTTTTCCAGCAATCGGATCATCAATAAGGTAAAATAAAGAGAAGTTGAAACAGTATTTCAATATTTTATTACAGCTGCAGGACTCCATTTCCCATGATGATGCTGAAGAACCCCTGAATTCATTCTCAATTTATAACCAATTAATGATCCTCAATGTCTGTCCCATTTTTTTATTGTTCTCCTTTTTCCGTTTTTTTATTTTCAGTGTGTAAAAATAACACAAAATTGTAGTTTTTTAATTTTGATATTGGGAAATAAAAAAATCTACATTTTAATTGTTCGAAAACACTGAATTTCTGTTTGAATACCTTTATACTGTGGTTTGATTACCATGAAAATTATACTTAACTACTACATATTCAAAAATAGATTTCTGCACAAATGAGCATTTTAATTTAAAAATATTGAGGCTTACAACGACTCTCCCTTTTTACACCTGACGTGGTCCTCAGCAACAGTTCGCTTATCATCAAGTTTTATCATCACCATCAAGCCTTCGCATTCCTCATACTTTTCTTTTTCCAAGGTACCCCCATTTATTATTAGAATCGATTAGTTGGACATCTACTATCTCATTAATGACAGCTGAACAGTATCCGCCCAACACCGAGCAGAGGCGACCATCTGTTGTGTTGACCTCGACGCGTGCATATGAGCACTGTAGCAAAGCGGTCACATCACCTCTCATCGATTTTTCCCACCAACGTCTTCTGAGAAAGGTTTATGTTGATATCCTCTAATTCAGCTTCAAAACTGCCACGTTTTTTTGTTTAAACGAATCAATGTTCAAAGCAGTTCTAAATTCAAAAATCTTCCAGATTGCAAGAGACTCCTATCGAAACAAAGACAAAATATTGTTTCCAAATGGAAGATGCAATGTGAATTGGAAACGATCGTCGAACCATTTCTTGTTGTCAAAGTGAGTTGTTTTAAAAAGTTTTATGAGAAATTTGTGCACTTAGTGAATAAGAAACTTTTGTAGAATGATTTTTGAATTTTGTATCTATTGAGGTTTATGCCTGATCCCCCACAGGAAAAAACATGAATTGGAACATTAATTTTCATAAATATTTTAAGTGTACAATCAGTAAAAGCGACTTTAGAATCTCCTAGTAATTTTTGCAGAACATAAAATTCATTATTCACCACAGTCTCCAACCTTTTCAAATGATTCGGCGGAACATGATTTCTATAGCCAAAGATGTATTGAAAAGTAGTTGCAAAGTTTTTTCTGTAATCTAACCTTTTTTCTCACAAAATTTCCTCATATTCGATTGGATTTTGAATCGAAATAAGATTTTGAGCATGCCAAAAATGTTCTAATCCTCTTCCAAATCTGTCAAATCACGATATTGTTTGTTTTCGTGCAGTCGATAGAATGAAATCAATCAAAAATTTTGAGAATATGATCAGAAATGATAATTTATTCAAATATTGATATGAAAGAAAGGCTGAAAAAACAGCAGAAATACAATTATCAGTCCATTATGATCGGTTGTCATAGGAGTATCAACATTGCTTCAAGTAAGGGTGTGAAATGATTTCGTCTATCGTCGCTCTGTCGTCAAACTCGTGGCACAGAATTCGGCGCAAAAGATCCATCACATCGTCCGGAAATCCATTCCACAAATTTGCTTCATCCGCGATGTTGTTTCTCTAGTTTTGATAAGCTCTGTTGTTTTCCAATGCGGAGGTCCAAGGGTGTCGACATTTTGTCATCAGATTCACCAAGATAATTCCGGTAGCCCAAATGTCAACGGGAGGACCTCTGACTGTATCATCCTCATCCGCATTCCTGCTCTCAGGGGCAAGGTAAACCGGTGTTCCACGGCGGGCGGGTACTTCTTGTTCGATTTTGCCAATTCTATAGACACAAGCCAAACCGAAATCAGCAATCTTGAGTTTATCTGAAAAAATCAAATTATTTCGTTTATTATATAAAGTTTCACTTACTGGACGATGATAAAAGCAGATTGGCAGGTTTCAAATCCCCGTGCACAAATCCGTGTTTGTGAATGAACTTTACGCCAAGAATAAGTTGTTTGAAATACGACTTCACTTGCGTTGCCGTCAGACGACCAAATTTCGTTCTCTCCTTCAAGTCGCCGTTTCCCAAGTATTCCATTGCGAAAACAATTTGTTTTGGTTTGCTCACCATGCCATACAAATGCGGGACAAATCCCTGCCGATCTCTTTTTGATAATTTCATGTGAATCTTGAATTCATCGGTTGCCATTTGTCCACGCTTTACAATCTTCAACGCAACGAATTTGTTGTGGGCGTCTTTTGTCTTGGCCAAACCGACGTCTCCAAATGAACCAGATCCAAGACATTCAACAATTGAACAATGCATGCCAGCAATGACGTAAGAATCAGAGAGCTTCATTTTGAGATAGAATAGTGGATAATGATTGGAAAGCAATGAATGATAGAAATAAGATGATGTGCGAGTGAACGTACAGTAATGGGAGTACGATACTGGAATGAAATGGGTGTCTGCTCTGAGACCTGCCCTATTATCATCCCCAAAAATGATGACAATTGATTTGTCATCATAGATCCATATCTGAAAATTACAGATGACAACTCTTCCTGTTGTGATCAGTCAAATATGGAGATCCTGATAATTATCAGCTAAAGATCTGATAATTTTCTGAGTAGTAATAGACGAAAATGATGATTTTCATAGTTCGGAACAATAAACCTCTTTGTTGATAAACTTCAGAAACTTGGAAACTAAACTAATTCGTTGTTTAAATTTGCAGAAAAGCTACAATCGACAAGAATTGATGTGCCTAATAGAGCAAAATCCTTGTGGACACTGATGTTCAGTTCATGCATTCTCTGATGGAAACTCGCACAGCGTTCGACATTCATTATACACACACCTCAACAGAATGTCCCAAATCTCTGTTTCCAAAGAAAAAAAGTTATTTTCTGGTTTTCAGAATACCAGAAAACTCAATGATGTTTCTGCTCTATACGAAAAACAAATTGTTTGAGCTGAAATCGACATGCAACACAATTCAAAGTTTTCAATAATAAGTAAAACTCTACATCAGCCGTCATTGTGTACTCGAGGATTCGTTGAGGATGCGTGGAAATCACTGTGAAAATGACAACCACGTATGAGTCAGAAAAGAAGACAGAAACAATTGAAAAGCAGAATACGTGAAGGTGAGACTTTTTCGTGCTTCTGGTTAACTGAGAAGGTTTTGTAGATGAGGATAACGTTTCTCACCAGAATTTTCTGAGGAACTGTATACTGGATTGAATAACATTTTGAGGAAGAACCACGTCAAAAATAATTTAATAAACAATAAAACAGCTGAAAGTAAGTCAAATTTTGACCCTTATATGAAAAACAGGCTAAACTATCCGATTATATCAGAAAATAGTCAAATTTAGTTCCAATGAGTAGTAGTATTTTTATGTGTATCTTTTGTTCTCTCAATAACTGCCAAACAGTATCCGCAAAACACCGAGCAAACTTTTTTCAAATAATCTGCAGTTGAGAAAATGGGGGATTCCAGAAGAATATTTTGGCAAAACCTGTGCTCGAATTGTCATTAATAAAACCCTACTGCTACTATGGTTTCATTTTATTTTTTAGATATACGTGCTATTCAAATCATGAAACTACACGCACAACACCAGCTTTGTTGACCCCGAAGATAACTTCACAATTCAGATGAACAGGGTTCAAGATGACAGACATTTTGATAGCACCTCAAGATGGCAGACCATTGAGAAAACGTGATCTGTAAGTTTTCTGAAGAATTTTCTCGAAGACGTATTATTTCTCTGCTTTTCGGTGAGGGTTAATGACAGGGAACATTCAAATGTTGTGTTTTTGAAAAAAAAAACTCTTTTTTCTTGAAAACTCAAGTTTAAAGAAAATAAATTGAATCAGTTCACTTGATGTCGGCATGACATGGAGAAACTAAAGCTTTTATAGAGAACCAAATATGATACGGTCAAGTGACGGTGAGCAGGATTCTATGAAAAAATAAAACACCGAGATTGTTCGGAAATTCATAAGAGTTTGGATTCAAGATTCTTTGGGTTCATTCAATTTTCATTAATTTTACAGACTGAGGAAACGCGTCTGTATGTCGTTTCAAATCATGGCTATCTACAACAACAATGGCATTTCTAAAATCATGGTGATTGGATGAATTTGAAATCTGAAGTGGAGATGGAACGGATGCTCTTTTGCTTTTAAAGTGAGTCAAATACTGAATTTATTTCGAAGAAGTTTAGAAAAAAGATTACCTGATTCGGACAGTTTTTGAAGCAAGCGTTCTTTAAAAAAATTGGAATAAAAGTTGAAAAATCAGTTGATACCGCCCGTATGTAATTATCAAAATACTTTTTTCAATCATACTCTGAGATAGATGGTTTTTTTAAAATTCACTTTCAGATTAGTGAGTAATACTAAAAGCAAGCATAGTTTACGTTAAATGTAACGTTGAAAAACGAGTTTTTCCTCATTTAACCGAAATTTCATTTTAGAAATTCTAAATCAGCAAAATTTCTGAGTTCTGCCAGAAACGTTTGGCATTTCTTTGTTAATTCAACAATTTTTCCTGTGAGAGCATCTGATCAAAAAAGTCTAGTGTAGAAATGTATTTATTTTGAACGGTTCCTCCTCGATAATTAGAACTTAACAGTAATGAAAAATATCAGATTCATTATCATTAGACCAGTAACTGCTCTCCTCGTCTTTCATTTTATAAGCAGGGTCATTATCCATAATAGAATTTTTCCAATCTTTGACAATGAGAGAATGTAGTTTTTTGAAGACGAATAAAAGTAAGATAAAGATGGCTGTATATGAAACATAGAGAGGAAGGAGGAGGAGAAGCATGATAGATCTGGAACTGATAAAATTAGACGGAAGCTTCAAAAAAAGATTTTAAAAGACGGTTAGTGTAAAAATTGAAGGAAAATGTCGAAACAAAAATTTTTCTAGACTAAAAATAACGCGAAAGTTTATTATTCAACATGCGCAGGACAGATAATTGTATGTTCAGTTCCAATTTCAATATAATGTTGTATAATAGCATGTTTTAAATATTAGAAAAATGGCAACAACCACATTTTGATTCACTAATATTGATTCCTAGATGATTTACTCTCCTTTTCACTGAAAAAAACAAAAACAAGTATTTCAAGGAGTCTTCTCTTTCAAACACGTCCTTTCCACAATTGTTTGTGTCTCGCCTCACTCTTGCATCGCCTTTCTTTCTCTTGTTTACCACCCCACAGCTGTATGCTCCCATCGCCGTTCTGGCCGAGTGGTCTAAGGCGCTGCGTTCAGGTCGCAGTCCTCTCAGGAGGGCGCAGGTTCGAACCCTGCGGACGGCAAATCTTTTTGCTGTTTTCTAAATATTTCTCTCTAGATTTTCAAGTTCCCAAAAACGCGTAAAATTATTAAAAAAGATAATTTTCAATGCTGATTCGAAATCTATAATAAAATGAAAATATCTATTTCTCTTCCAACATGATCCATATCTAATTACTATTTTCAGGTTAGATCCGCAACTGTGGGAATTGTAACGTCGACTGTCCAGAAGGTTTTTACATACTCTTTCTTCCAAGAAATTGTTCTGAGCTATTAACTTATGCGAGTTCTTTTTTTTCGTTATTTATTTGTTTCAATAAACGAAATAAGATTGTGTTTACTTCTCGAGGGAAAACACAATTATGGAAATCAACTAATCATTTTGATTTTCGAGTTGGGGCCATCGTGGTCCACTAACCAGTGTTTGTAAAAATCGGTGTTATGTGAAATAAGCGCAGACTTGAGTAGTTGGAAAACAAGAAGAATGTGTCTGTCAGTAGATTTTTTGTCACAATATTACTGGTTTTTTATTCATTCATTCATTTATTCTTCAACAGTATGGTACGAATAAAAAAAGATTACGGTTATAAACAATATGAACAGAATAAATGGGTGAGACTAAGTGAGTAACCCGAAAGAGAGACATTTGGGAAATGAGAGGAATAGACATGACCAGAGGGGAAATTGAATAGATTAGAACCGGGATATGGGAGAGTTGATGGGACTTAGAAATTGAGGGGGGTTAAGGAAGTAATGATAATTGTTAACTATGGCAAATGGGGGCAGTAATAAAGAAGAAATGATTAATACCGGGATGGAAAAGTTTAAGGCACATGGGGCTGCGTTTAAAAGAGGTGAATGCAATAATTGAGAAGAGACTAGGGATGTAAGAGGGATAAGAAGTTATAGAGAAGAAATAATTGGGATTTAACACTGCGATGGCACATAGAGGATAAATTAAGAGAAATAATGAGGTTGTGAAAAGAAGAGAAGGGTATATTACAGCATTGGAGAGATTGGGAAGGAATTGATAAAGTAACGGAAGTAAGGATTTTTGGGATCAAGGCCAAGGAGGGTGGTCTTACAAAATGATAGCGGGAGTTGATTAAAGGAAGACTCAGCTAAAACTGAATCTATGGAGGCTTATAGGGAGGGAGGATGGTGAGAGAAAATTTTAATTTTTCTTTTGGATACGTCGTACTGGTCCTCCTTGAAGAACATTTCTTCTGGCTCCTTGACGTTGATTGTCGCGTCCTCGATGAGCTGCTCGAGGAAGACGATTGATCTGAGATCTTTGCCTGATCTGCACTTGCTAAAATTAAAAAGAATGAAGAAAATCGAAGAAAATTAATTTCTTACCCTGCGCGGTCTTCTTCTGATTGGAAGTCTTTCTTCCTCATCTAACGGAGAATCTTGCCGAGTCAAGACTGGCATATCTTCCAGAGACTCCGGAGCTGTCATGATGGAATCTGATGGGAGTGCGTCTGTCGGCTCCTCCCTGGGAATGGAAGCATCTTCCCGGATAAGAACGGGCATGTCGTCCAGGTCCTGAAAATTCTTCAAGTAGAAAATTTTAGAATTTTTATATGTTACCTCTTCGTCTATGTTGTCTGCATCAACGTTGGAAACGAGTCGACGACTGTGAGCTGTTCGAGGGAAACGCTCCATCTGAGAGCGTCGGAGCAATCGGTTGTCTTGCCTCTCGAGTTGTGGCATCTGACTGCTTTCATCTGTCGATTCTTCTTCCACGTCTGTCGATTCTTCTTCCACATCCTGCCGAGTGAGGAAAGGCATGTCTTCCAAGTGTACTGGCCGATCGTTGGGAGAGAGCTGAAACTTGTATCATTTGTCATTTTCTGTTATACGAGATGTGAAAAAGCTTACTTCTTGAATCGATAACGTGTCGATTTCGACACAATCGTTTTCTGGATCAGGAGAAGAGATACGGGGGACTGATGAAGTGGTGAATTCGTCGATGTCCATCTCTGCAATGTCTTCCTCCATTGCCTCTGCCTGCTCCTCCTCTTCATGATCCTCTTCTTCTTCTCTCTCATCTTCCTCCTCATCTTCCTGTTCGCCGTATCCCAGGTCTTCATAGTAAAACCTCATCATCGCTGATGAAGCTGTTCCATTCTTGATACTTTCAAGAACCGGATGTTGTTGAGAGAGGGGCCATTGCTCTGAAGTCCTTTCAGATGTTTCTGGCTCCGCAGAGAGGACAGGTGTCATTGAAGGAGCAATATATTCAACAACGTCCTCACCATTGACTTCTTCCATTGCCTGCTCCTGGTCCTGCTCCTGGTCGTTGGGAGAGAGCTGAAATTTGTATCACTTGTCACTTTCTGTGATACGAGATGTGAAAAAGCTTACTTCTTGAATCAATAACGTGTCGATCTCGACACAATCGCTCTTTGAATCAGGAGAAGAGACACGAGGGACTGATGCAGTGGTGAATTCGTCGATGTCCATCTCTCTGATGTCTTCCTCCATTGCCTCTGCCTGCTCCTCCTCTTCATGATCCTCTTCTTCTTCTCTCTCATCTTCCTCCTCATCTTCCTGTTCGCCGTATCCCAGGTCTTCATAGTAAAACCTCATCATCGCTGGTGAAGCTGTTCCATTCTTGATACTTTCAAGAACCGGATGTTGTTGAGAGAGGGACCATTGCTCTGAAGTCCTTTCAGATGTTTCTGGCTCCGCAGAGAGGACAGGTGTCATTGAAGGAGCAATATATTCCACGACGTCCTCACCATTGACTTCTTCCATTGCCTGCTCCTTGTCCTGTTCCTGCTCCTTCTGCTCCTTCTGCTCCTTCTCCTGCTCCCGCTCCTTCTGCTCCTTCTCCTTCTGCTCCTGCTCCTTCTGTTCCTTCTGCTCCTTCTCCTGCTCCCGCTCCTTCTGCTCCTTCTCCTTCTGCTCCTGCTCCTTCTGTTCCTTCTGCTCCTTCTCCTGCTCCCGCTCCTTCTGCTCCTTCTCCTTCTGCTCCTGCTCCTTCTGTTCCTCCTGCTCCCGCTCCTTCTCCTTTTGCTCCTTCTCCTTCTGCTCCTGCTCCTTCTGTTCCTCCTGCTCTTTCTCCTCTTCTTCATTAAATTTTCTTCAACTTCCATTGCCTCCTCTTGCTCTTGCTCTTCATCATCCTCCTTCTCTTCATCCTCCTCTTCGATTTCATCCTTGTCTTCAGTTTCCATTGCCTCATCCTGATCCTCCTCCGGCTCCTCTTCTTCATCATCTTTTTCCTCAACATCCATTGCCTCCTCTTGCTCCTTCTCTTCATCATCCTTCTCCTCTTCATCCTCCTTTTCGATTTCATCCTCAACTTCCATTACCTCCTCCATCAAACTCCAGTAACTTCCTTTATAAAACAAAACCGTTTTTCCCTCATTGAATTTGGGCTTTTCTTCCAACAATATTTTGTTCCCCCGCTCGATTCTTTCAATTTGATCAGGAAGAGAATCGATGATTATTTTCTTCAGTCGAACCTCGTGGGTCTTCTTCTTGAGCTCTTGAAGAAGATAAGCAGCAGGCCCTGAAAATGCTAAAATAGTTGTTCACTATATTGAATAGATCTTAAACCATAGTATTTCATGTTCAAATTTTCAAAAGAACCATGGTCCGATTTCACATTCTCTCGTCATATTTTTCACCAAAATTTTGTTATTTAAAAAAAGGGAAAGTCTAATATTCAATAAAACTTCAGAACTCAGCGGTGAATTGATAAAATTCACGAGAAAACGCCTGAATATATAATATCCTTCAACCGTATGGTATCTATTCCTATTGGCCGGCATCTATAAACAACCGGCAATCTCTCATATAAGATAATGGCATGAAAAAAAAGCGCTGTACACACACACACACATAACTGTTACTTTAGCTTTAAGTAGTATATATTACTTTCTCCTACTAGTCCTTCTGAATGCTTCACGAAATACTTACGCGTCACTTGTCGAGCCTGTGGTTGAGCCGGATGATTTTCCGGATACAGTGGACCTTGATGAGCTTGAGGAACAGGAGACGTAGCTGTAAAAAGCAAATTTTCTAGCTGTTACATTTATCACGTTAGAAGGAGCTCCTCATCCCCCCTTCTCCTTTTTTAAAGCTGTGAAGGGAAACTTACGGAATGGTGGCATCCTTTGGATCTCGTTTTGTGGGGTATGTGAGAATATGGGGGATGATTGAGGAGCGGTATCGGAATCCAATAATTTCCATTTCCTTCCTTCATAAACCAGAATAGTTCCTTCTTCATTCATCATCTTCGGTCTCTCCTGCACCATTTTTTCGTTTTCCTCCTTGACTGCGGTTATATATTCTGAACGAGCTTTGATGAAGACGTCTAGCTGTTTTATTTCTTCTTCTTTCTTCTTCAGCTCTTCCATTGGATCAAGAGTAGGCCACTCTGAAAATGCTTAAATAAATTTTTACTATATTGAATGATTCCTAAATCATAGTATTTCATGTTCAAATTTTAAAAAAAACTATGGTCCGATTTCAGGCTCCGTTCACATTCTCTCGTCATATTTTCACCGAAATTTTATTATTCAAAAAGGTTGAACCTAATATTCAATAAAACTTCAGAACTTTGCGGTGATTCGATAATATTGACTAGAAAACGCCTGAATATACAGTACCCTTCAACACTACGATATCTATTCCTATTGGCCGCCATCTATGTATACACAACCGGCAATCTCTCCTAAAATAGCATTCGAACAGATTATTTGAAAAATAAACTATGAATGACCGTCACTCAAGGTACAAAGGGTACTCCCATAGAAAAAAAGGATTCACCCGGCCGTTTTAGAATTTTTTGGTTACTGAGGCTACCCTAATCCTACAGTAATCGTGACATGTGAAGTTACGGTAATTAGGCGCTTGCTGGTTCATGACTATTTGCCAAGTACCGACCCTATCGGCTTATTTGCATCTAGAATGAGAAGTAGCTGTAGAAGACAAAACTTCTAGCTGTTACATTTATCATTACATCAGAAAGTGCACCTCATCCCCCTTCTTCTTTTCCATAGCTGTAAAAGAAACTTACGAATTGGTGTCCTCGGAACCTCTGATCCTCTTCGTTTGACTTGGGTGAAAGCCCCCTGAGTGGCCCTCACGCTTGGAGCCTGTGGCTCTTGTGGAGCCTGTGGCTCTTGAGGAGCCTGTGGCTCTTGTGGAGCCTCTGGTTCTTGTAGAGCGTCTGGTTCTTGTGGAGCGTCTGGTTCTTCTGGGGCCTCTGGTTCTTGTGGAGCCTCTGGTTCTTGTGGAGCCTGTGGTTCTTGTAGAGCCTGTGGTGGAGACGGGTGGCTTTGTGGAAGATAGGTCGCTGTAAAAAGCAAATTTTCTAGCTGTTTTGTTCTTTTAAAAGCCCCCCTCCATCTTTCAAAGCTGAAAAAGGAAACTTACGGAACGGATTGAAATTTGGTTGCTGTGTACCAGCAGAACTTGGGAAGAGTCTCAAGTTCTGCGGTACACAGAACGAACCGACACCGCTCGGAAATTGGATGCCAAATCCACGATTGCTGGGAGGAAGCTGATTCGAAAGAATTTGGAGTGGAGCAGGAATCTGAGGAGCAACATTTCGAGCTTCGTAAGAGATCGAGATATTTGGAACTTGTTGTTGTGGTAAAGACGAGAGGAGCCACGAGTTTGGAACGATTGAACTGAGACTAGTCGAATCGAGCCCAGTACCGGCCTGGGAATATGGAAGCTGGGGGAAGAACATGCCCTGTTGGGGAACAATATTGAACGCGGACACCCGATTGCGTTGAACTTGGATTGCCGGTTGTCCTCCAGATGTACGAGGAAGGTTGCTGGCAGGTGGGCCATTCAGAAGTCTCTCAATTGAATGCATATGTACAGGGGTTGGAGCGGGAAGACGAGGAGCATTTCGAGTTGAGCGGGACATGGAATTATCAGAGTTGGAGTTGGCAGCAGAAGACGAGTTGTGAGACATGATGTCGTGAAATCGGGTAGGAGACAGATGTGTGACTGTAAGTTTTTTGTTACATTTCAAAAAAAAAAGAGAATAACAAGAAAGAGAGAAAGATTGCAAGCAAGTGCAGTCAAGAAAAGTCACAAAGATTGTCCATTCTCGGCAACTAAAATGAAGGTCAACGAGAGCAAAAGAAAAAAAAAAAGTAAAAAAACCCGCCTATCATCTGCAGACTCCGCCCATTATATGGTTTACATTATCTATCCGCTTTCGGTCACTTTATCGTACATCAAAAAAGTATTCGCGCAAAAGTGTCGGGGGCAAAAAGCCGACCGGAGCATAAACAATTGAGATCAACAGAAGCAAAACTGTATGGATGGCAAAAGAAAATGATGAGAGGAATAAAAAGAGAAAATATGCCTAAACAGTTCCCGGCAGCCGGGGATACCCAGAGCATACGGCGGAAGACAAAGGCGGAGAAAAAAATTGATAACATCATCATGCCAGGTTATTCAGAACTACTTCCAAAAAATTATGATGAAAGAAAACTTGCAGAAAAGTCACAAAGATAGGAAGAAAAGCAAGAGCAGAAGTAGAGAGAAAGAGAGAGAGAGAGAGAGAGAGAGAGAGAGAGAGAGAGAGAGAGAGAGAGAGAGAGAGAGAGAGAGAGAGAGAGAGAGAGAGAGAGAGAGAGAGAGAGAGAGAGAGAGAGAGAGAGAGAGAGAGAGAGAGAGAGAGAGAGAGAGAGAGAGAAAGAGAAAGAGAAAGAGAAAGAGAAAGAGAAAGAGAAAGAGAAAGAGAAAGAGAAAGAGAAAGAGAAAGAGAAAGAGAAAGAGAAAGAGAAAGAGAAAGAGAAAGAGAAAGAGAAAGAGAAAGAGAAAGAGAAAGAGAAAGAGAAAGAGAAAGAGAAAGAGAGAGAGAGAGAGAGAGAGAGAGAGAGATAGGAAACGATCTTGAAACAATTCTTGCAGTACCCGCCTATCATCTGCAGACTCCGCCCATTATATGGTGTATTCAGTTTTCTAAAAACAACTATCATCTAAATTAATCTTTTTCGTTGTTCAGCTCTCAAGTTGTTGTTCCAACTATCTATCCGATTATCTAATAAGAAAAAAACTTGCGCATGCGTCAAGTCACTATCGATTGATTTTCAGCTTTAATAGAAATGTGGTGTTGGAATGGGAAAACGGAAAAGAAAGGAGAGAAACGATAAGAGGAGCGTTCCCATGAAATTATACGGGAAAAATATTATAATGTGATTTTTGGAAAGAACAAAGAAATGATTCATCGAAAACAAACAGATCGCGAGAAGAGAATTATATAAGTTTCCGGAGATTTCAAATCAGTTACTAAATCAAAAAAAAATGAGAAAAAACTGACCGCTCAGGACAGACAAGAAGGAAGAAACAAGGAAAAGTGGGAGAAAATGAGCGGCAAGTGGCGGAGCGACAGTCGAAATGGCTACATGAATAGGCCACACCCCGTTCATTACATTACCTCCCCAATTTTATTGCATGGCGCGATGCCCGTACGTTTTGAAAAGAATAAAAATGGCTCTGGTCGGGAGTTTTGGATTTTGAAGGAGGACTGCAGTGGATTTCAATAATTTGATATCAGTTGTAGTTTAGAATTCTGAACACTTTTTCTGTTGATAAAGTTGTCTGAAAATGCCTTCAAATGCTCCACTTCAGTCCTCCTTTGAACATGCAAAAATAATGATACTTGTTCAATGTGGCGATGCGAGATACAGACTAATAAAGCGTGAGAACAGTTTGTACCTTTTTGAGAACAAACACTGTCTATGTGTAAGAACATTTGAAATGAAGCCATTCACGTTTGAATTTCGAAAAATATCGTTTCTCAAAATTTGAATTTATTGATTTGGAAAAATTTTTTCCGCTTTCAACTCACCAAAAAAGAAAAGGAAATATGGGAAGCGATTCTCGAGATGATAAAAAGGAAGAAATGGTGACTCTCTTCGATTGAAAAAACAATAGCTACCTCAGTCGCTCGGAATGGCAAATGGTATGAAACTATTAAAAAGGGAAAGAGACACAGACAAGTAACCCGCGAAGAATTCGAAAGTGGAGAATGAAGAAGAATAGAGCTGAGTTTAGAGGAAAGAAGAGAAATATTTAGGTTCTAACTGCTACAACTCAAACTACTTTAGTTTTTTGAGAATTCAAATTTGTTTCGCTTTATTTCCCTTTTTGGAAAAAGCGGGATGAGCTTAAATTCAGCTCTATGCCAAGTTTTTAAAGCTAGTTTTCAATCAGATACTACAGATAAGTATTAACTCAATAGAAGGTCTACGTGGGGACTTGGTACAGGGCAGAAAATTCGGGAGAAAAAGAGAAATGAATCATGCAGTGGTCGTCCGTTTATTTGCGTGTCGAATGGAGCGAATTTCCCGTCATACGTTTTAATGTGCTCTCTAAATGTCGTGGGATTCGGTATACGGTATTCGAACAAAAAGGGGAATATTTAGTACGGATCAAAGTACAATGTTGAAATGTTGAAGGAAACGAAAAATTAATTGCGAGAGATGGAGAGGAGAGTATTCAAATTAGGAATCAGTATGACATATGCCACCTTTCATTTCACCAAAAAGATTAAATTTGGAATGTGTCTGACTAGTAGACAAGGTGAACGAAATTTTAGAATATTACATTGAATAGAAATTTCTAAATACAAAATGGTTTTCCAGAAAACTATAATCGGAATAGGATTATAAAAGGAATTTGGAAGTTTTTCGTATTTCCCCGTGTCACGAAAAACCATTTAGAGAGGTCTAGCTGTAGACATCTGTAGAAAGCATGAGGAAAAAACATCTGCGTTGCCACTTGGACGACTAAAACAAAACGGTGGACACTTCTCTGCATTGAAGCATACCCTTAGGCTAACAGCAAAAAAACGACAACGAACGTGAAATTTACTGTTATATTAATCGTCGGAAAAAGAATGCGCTCAAGTGCAAAAAAAGGAAAAAATGGAGCAGTTGTCTCTCAGCACTACTAGTTATTTGCGAACACCTAATAAATTTCATGCAAATTGCTGTTTTCACAGTACTCCACACTTTTAAGGAATTGAGAAAATCAAACTGCGCTCCTACTTTATCACTGAGCCAAAGACTCCGGTGGATAAGTAATGATTCATCAAGCCATAAAGAAGAGAACTAGAGTGAGAAAAGTTGCCATGGTTTCCGAAAGTCTAAATGAGATGATAAAAGAAAGATGCTAATGACTTCGCTGATTACCGCATTTTTTTTGATTAGCCGGGCATGTCGGTCTATTTTTCGAGACCCTCGCTCGACTGCTGATTTATTATAGACTGCCGGTCATTTAGAGGTGCCGGTTAACTAGAAGGAATACGGTTTCTAAATTCTAATCAGAAAATATTAATGAATACACGTTTTCATGTTATAATCAATTATTTGATACCACTTGAATCGTTTTCCACTATATACAAAAACCTTGTATCAACATTCACAATCATAAACAAAATGCGGGATTTTTATATTAATTAAATGTTTATTCAAAAATTTTGTTGCCTCGATTCATGATTGATTGAACAGAAATGACGAGAAAAATAAAGGAAAATAGTTCGAATTTAAGAAAAACAGTAATGATGATTTGTCGAGAACAGTTGAAAATCGTATGGCAAAAAAAGTACATTGAGAATTGGATGAACTGATGAAATGTGATTACAAGTCTTGGTGACTCTTTTTCATTAGACGAATCATCAGAAGTTGAAAGACCCATACACGGAAATTTCTGATTTCACACGGAAATTTCTGACTTGAACTGTCCGTTTGTGGAAATATATCCCTTGTTTAGCCTTCTTTGCGGAACAGATTGCTTTGATTCCACAGCAATGAAACTCCTTGTTGGTCAGCGGAGAATTCGAACGTCCCAAGCAGAAACAATGGAACTCTGCTCCGCATGTCCCACAATATACCTGAAATATATGAAAATGAGTTTATTTGATTAATTCAATTCAATTATTACCTTATAGGGTGCTCTATCTTTTCTTTTATAGGTCGACATAATACAGAAATTTCCAAGACTGCAGGTTCCGTGAACGTTCTGAAATGTAATCAGTGAGAAGGAGAAATTTTTTTTTGAAAAACTGTTACCTTGCTTGTTTGACCATGCAACTGAGGAAGGCCACCACCAAGGACAAAGGGTCCTGGGTTGCCCTGAAACTTTGGAAATTTAATGGGAGTTTCTTTTTTTGTAGCAAAATTACCTGAAGTGCTTGCCCTCCGGTAGAGTAGTCTCCATGATCATATCCGGTGTTCTGTAATACAAATGGTAAGTAACTTGAAACATGCTGAGACAACTGAATTTTGAATTCACGTTTAAAACACTTACAGGTTCTTGTTTCACTTCCATCTTGATTCTTTGGAAACCTTGGATGTTGTTTTGTAGTTGTTGCAAAGGAGCTGGCGGAGGAGCAACATAGTTCATGAGAATGCTATTTATTTCTTCCACAGGCTCCGTTTTAAAAAGCATGGATACATTCGAGTTGTGGTAACTCGGAAGAGTTGGAAAAGGGAATGGATTTGGTCCCAGATTTTGCGATAGGAATCCTGGTGGCAAAAGGGAAAAATTGGGGGTTACTGTAGGGACAGCAAGTGTGTTCCACCATGGAAACATTGGAGCTGCTGGAAAGAATGGAGAAGGGAGTAATCCCGCTTGAATATTTAAGAGTTGGTCCATCTGCAAAATAAATCAATTCATGTGAAAATGAAAAGAAAAAATTAAGTTGATATCAACACGGAATCGAGAGTATCAGGAGCATTCAATGTGACAATATCTAAAATCATAAAAAAAAGCTCGGTGGTCGCAGAAGAAAATAAAATGAAACCTGAAATTCGGAAGAAAATATGAGAGAAAGTGAGTAAGAGAAAGAAACAATAAATCCATCAAGCACTTCTGACTTTTGTCCTCTTCTCTTTTTGATACCTATTGCCCTGGAAACCAAAGGACTGGGTTTTTGTTTTCTCTCGATACCTCTCGTCGGGTTCAACAGAAGAAAAAGAAGAAAAAGGACGGCCGCAATCATAACAAAATAAAAAGGGAAACGAGAAGATCACGTGATGAATGGAACACAAATTTTTCGGTAACTGATGCAACTTATGTGAAAATGAAGAAAAGGGACATTGGCAACTAATTTGTTTTGATTTATGGGAACGCGAGATTTGTCCGATTAGACTTGAAAAAAAGACTTCGAATTTGGTTTTGTATCACTAGAATAGTTTCCGAATATCAAAAATAAAATGAGATGAAGGAAACATTATGAAATTGACACGTCAGAAAACACTTAGTCTTCAAATCGAAAGCCTCGTGAATGAACAATGAGTCATTCTCTAAATGGAGAAATAAATGTCATCGCACGCAAAAAATGAGAAGTTGGCGTCTTGCTCCCTTAATTTCGAAAAAAGCCATTGGGAAATCTCATTCTTTACGTATTAGGCCATAAACGGGAGCACAATATTTGAAAAGAAGAATAGTCTGACCAGCAAGCAAAGTTCAACTGGGAAAAGTGATTTAGACGCACCAGCAGAAGGAAATATCGATGAGGATTAGGGAATAAAATGTGTTTCAATTTTAATTTTTTACTTTGTATTTAAAATGATTATGAAAAAGTTCCAACTATAGTTGATTTTGGGAATCGGTATTTCTAAGAAGAATGATTTTTTTTACATTCAACAGTGTTCTACATGTCATGAAGGTGATTAATAGTGAAGAAAAAGAATTTTTCAAACCATAAAATTAGTATTTTTCAGTGAAATGATGCAATTTCCATATTGAAAGACAAACATCACCTGTTTTCAACCTAGTGAGTTGTTGAGGTCTTCCTCTCTTCTCATTTTGCCCTTTCTTACACGAGATCAATAGAAAAGAGAGGTTGCCTCGATATGAAACGAAGAATTTGGCTAGAAAGGGGGAAGGCGAATGAGAATTAGAACATTTGATTCCTAGCATTCTCATTTTCATTAAAGTAGATTATTCATGTTGAAGGGCACATAGAGAAAAAAAATTAGGCACATTCAAAATTAAATATTTGTGAAATGATATACATGTTTGGGAAAAAAGATGAATTAAGAGAAGAAAAGTCACCGTCTCGACAATGTTTTTGAGTAGTGTCGATGAAAGTTCAAAAAAAATTTTTCTGAACTATAATTTAGTCAGGAGAAAATTGAAAACTAGGGATGAGAGTGTAGACAACTCACAAATGAAAAAAAAACAGAAAAAGCTGTTTCAAGATAGAAAATGATTTACCGAAATCTCACAGTTACAGTATTCTTGATCAGGTATTAGAAACATTATTACTACTGGTTCTCCCGATCTCTTTCTTTCGAACACTGGTTACTGCTACCCCTCTTTCTGCCCCTCCCACTTCTGTTACTGTACCCTCTTTCGTCATAACATTGATACACATCCTCTCTCCCGAGTGAATAGTTTTTGCCACCTGCAACCTCATCTTACGACAGATATTGAATGTAATACGATCTGTTGCACACGTTGCACAGTTAGTAGAAAAGTGTTGAGGAAAGATGGGAATAGATGACATCATCAGACGTGCTGAACAGATGAACCATGTCCACGAAGCAATAGGGAAGAGCTGTGAGGACGTTCTTTTGAAAAATACCAATATTTGATTTATATGAGAAGTTGCTGCGAGAAAAATGTTCAATTCTTCAAATGACTTCAGAAATTTTAATGAGAAATGGAGAGAAAACCACAAAAACTAAACTGTTCTTCAATTTTGGTTCATAACTTGTGAATAAATTTCAGTTTCCAGGTGTTTGAGAAATAAAGTGCTAACGTGGTTTTATATGGAACTTTGGATCCATTTTATTCAACTTTTAGTGCTCTATTTCAATCTGAAAAAAGAATCACAGATTTGCCTCTGTAGCGATTTTTGAGAAGTATAAAGAAAAATGAAATATGAAACTCTTACGTGAACTAAAAAAATTTGGTATATTGTAATAGCATTCGTTGTTAGAGAACTTGATCTTGGTTGCCATGGAATATTATTTGTCCTTTGACTGGTACCGCTGGCCGTTTTTCCTGAATTTTTTAAATTTCCTCGATTAATGTTTTAAGTTTCGGATTTCCTTCAACTGGGCGAATCTATTGAAATCCGAGAAAAGAGGGATAGTTGAATTAAGTAAAATTGGAACGTGAACTTTTGGTGGAGAACAGTTGTTTTAAATCATAGAATCGTTTTTAAAAATAGAATCGTGGAATTGTTGATATGTTTTGCAGAACGGAATCATGAAATCTTCAAATGCAGAAAAAAAAATGGAGGAATGGGAGGTATCTTGTGATAATTTGTCCTTCTAAAAGTTTCAGAACACCTTTTCTGTAATTTACTTTGAAGATGTGAACCATATTTGCCATTCAAGACTACATATCTCAATACATCAGTTCAATACAGTTCAATACATGTTAAGTTATTATCTATTTTGAAATTATCATATGTGTTTCCATCCCCCTCTGTGCTTTATTACTTCTTTAGTCAATTTTGCTACTAAAAGGTTACTTTCCTTCAAACGCCTGTTACTGTTACTGCACCTCCTGTTACTGTACCCTCTCTCATCATAACATTGATACACATCCCCTTTCCCGAGTATATAGTTTTTGCCACTTGTGACCTTTGCTCATCAAACGAGAAATTGAATGTCATACGACCTGATGCACACGTTCCACAGTCCGTGCAAAAGTGTTGAGGAGGAGAAATGGGAATAGATGACATCATCAGACGTGTTGAGATGGAAAAGATGGGAGAGGGAGTCGGTGAAACAAAAAAATTCAGCATTCTGGAGATTCTTGAATTCCCCTTTCAATATTTCTGAGTAGATGAGTAATATTAGCATCGAATTCAAGATAGATAAAGTAAATATCTCCAAAACTATTCTGAAATTTTAATTTTTAAAAATCCTGCTTTATGACTCATTTCATATTTCTTGAAACTGAAATTTCCACCGTTGTTCTCCAAAAATTGGTTTATTAAAAAAAAAGAATATGTATATATAAACAGTGAACACCTCCGAAAACAATTGAGCCTTCCTTCATCACTCATCAAATGGGGGCTCGTTTTCTTTGTTCCAGTCAGCGTCAATCATCAAATCTCCCTGCATCATTAAACGTTGTTCTGAAATATTCATAATGATTAATGCTTCAGAAAAAAAAGTCACTCACGCCGTTCAATAAATTGCAAAATCTCTCGCCTGGCATCAGACTCCGGATTCGCAAGATCCGCAGCTGTGAACTGCACACCATTGCGTAAATGAAGAATCAATGCAGCAGAAAGTACCGAGATATGAATGTTGTGGACAGCCAAAGCTGTCTGAAGCTCTACTGGAGTTAGGATAATATTGACTGGAGCAGCAGGTGGCTGATTGTTCTGATTTTGTTGCGCATCCATCTGTAACTGTCCAAATTTTTAAAAAAGAAAAAAAAGAAAAAGCAAAACGAGAATCAATATACTATGTACAGTGATTTGTTATTATGAACCTGTGTCATGTGTCAAAGAGGCAGGGATGGCCGGAGAAACTGTATGGGCGGAGCCAACCAGACGTTATGAGTAGATGAAGGGAACAAAGTGAAACAGCGTACAGTATCGATGACCAGATAAACGTCATCAACTAAACTTTGAATTAGTATTTATGCTAAGCAATAAAGCCACTTCATAACAATCAAACAAAGATGATAAATTGAAGTAGACACCGAAAAGAAAAAAATAAAAAAAACACGGTGCGGACAAAAGGTTTCAGAACACATACACATTGCAGTAGTCAACAGAAAATTTTTGAATTTTGTTATAAACAACGATACTTCGAAAAGCTGAAAAATTTTATTTTTTGGTAATTTCACATCAAGTAATTATATAATACGTTTCGGTATTTTTATATAAAAACCGAAAAAATGTTGTATCTACGCGGTTCTCAAACTTTACATACAGGTTGAAAAGTAAATATGGTAACACACATAACCCGTTATTTTAATTTTCAAACTGGAGATATTTTGATAATTTTTCCATTGAACAACCACTAGGAAAAGTTTTACATAAGATTCTTGAATTGGCCTCCTGTCTGAGAAAATGAAACCTTGAGACTTTTCGGCAAATTGTTGATCGTGGAGGTATTGTCGCGTAATTGGGTCAAAGCTGAAACCAATTCTTTCTTGAGGTGTTCGAATTCATTTCAAATTGTTTCCGGTTCTGGAACCTCTTCTATCCTACTTAATTAAGAGATTACTGATATCCTTGAACAAAAATCCTAATGTTGTTTTTCACAGACACAAGTTTTTTGTATCAAAAACAAGATCTATCAAAAAAAAAAAGAAAAGTTCATAATAAGATTTTTTTTTGAGATTTTCTTCTTCAAATTGAACAGGCTCGGATTTGGTGTTTCTCTATGTCACCCAAGTGCACACGCGCGCAATTCTTTCTGTCCTGATGGAACATGTCCGCCGCCAACCAATAGAAAACGAATTAGATGCTAAGTTGAAACTAAATATTTAGATGCTAAGTTGAAACTAAATATGAAATTGTAACTCTGTTTTTTTTTGTCTTTCTGCAGGAAAAGAAAATGTTTCTAAAATTGAGCGAACTTCAAAGTTTTTATTTTTTTAATAAACAATCAAATGAAAGAAAATCCCTCATACAATACTCGGTCTTGATCTATAGGATTGTTTATAAAGCCGGTAACGATGTCGGTTCATAGTAGAAAAAGGAAAAAATAAACAGTTCGGAGTGCACCAGAAACTACCCGGGCGGGGGTGTCGGAACTAATCAAAGCAAGCATCGCTATAAACAGTTTGTGATCAACATTTGCCACGATCAGACGACCGTATTGAAGAAAGATGAAGTTTGATATGAAGATGAACAGTTTCAGATATGTAATGGTTACAACTCCAAATTTATTCTGTAGAAAAAGTTGAGGAAAAAAAGAAATATTGAATTTCTGGTTTTTGATTATATCAGTCCTTGAACTAATTTTATTTCAATAATGTGGTCCTTCATCATTGTTTTCAGTTCCAGAATTCGTGTTACCGTTTCCTTGGAATAGAACTGAAATAGTAGAAAACTAGATTTTGAAACATGAGAAACATTATGCATACCTTCGGAGAAGTCAACGCCTAGAAAATAGTGCCATTGTGGTGAAGTAATGTCGAATGGTGAATCCTCACGTTTTTGGCTTCTTGACAAACAACTTCAACTCTTGCAATTGATTGGGCAGACTCGGGCGATGCTGCATTATCCCGAGATGGCGTAGGATCCATTTAGGAAATGCTGCAATACCAAAAATAAACCGACGTTTAGAGGAAAAGAAACCGAAAGCTTCACAGGACGAGACTCTGGGAGAAGCTATACAATTTTTGAGCAAAGGAGCCGGAAGCAATCGAAAAACAGTTGTCACAATCAAGCAATTGTATATTTCAAAAATACACCTTAAAATTGATTACAAGAAGAGGAATATTGATGAAGAAATCTTCATTTTTTCAAAAACAAAATTAATAACCAAAGACTGAAATAATATAATGTGGAAAAGGAACTATATTGACTGGATATGTACTGGCGAAAAAATTAAGATAGTCGTATATTAGAGGCTGGCAATAAGGGGCTGGTAAAGAACAAGAGCATTGATATGGAAGGAAGAGGGGGGCAGGTGGCAGGTAAATAAATGGATATGTATATGAATATGTGTTTCTACACAAAAAATTTAAAAGTCTTCCTTTTTACTAAACCAAGAACTCCAAATGAAGAGAATTAAATCTAGGAACATAACAGAATAAAACTAGATTAAGGGGACGTTGCATAATTTTTTTCAAAGTTTTTGTATGCGAGTCCTCTCTTCGCATTTGTCGCGCATTTCATTTCACTCTCTCCGCAACAATAGAAATGAGCAGATAGATCTATTTCTCCATCTTCTGTCGAGCATATGCACATCTGGTGATACCATTTATCACATTCATCGCATTGAACCTGAAAAAAGTTATTAAGATTATGTTAAATTCTGCTTTTAAACGCCGCTTTTTTTCAGAATAAAATTTGCACTTACCCATGGGATGTTTCCTTCGAGGTCAAACATAAATGGGATGCACCATTTTCGGCGAATCGCACAAGGCTGAAAAATGACAATGTTTGAACTGAATAAATACAAAGTTGGGAAAATATTAGCTCAAGAACTATAAAATAATTTTCTTACCGCTTCGCTCTTCACAAAATCAATGTCGTCGTCTCCCTGCTTTTGAATTGCAGCAGAAGTGGTTGCTTGTGGTTCAGATGCTGGATTGGTAGTCTTTTTGATCGTGTCGAGTCTTTTATGTTTTGCAGCGGGCTCCTCCTCGTCAATTTCCTCCTCAACCTCTTCCTTGATAATCACATCCGTCGGAAATTCTCCTTCGCTGGTTGAAGGAGCCGATGGTCCTGAAGAAGCATCAGCTCTTGTTGAGTTTCGAACAGCTTTTTTCGAAGAGATTGACATTTTCTTGGTCTTAGTCTCTCGTCGTTTTCTTGAGCTTGTGGTTGCGGGAGCTTCAGATCTCAGCTGTTCTTCTGAAAATATTTTTACGTTTAGTAAAAGCCATAACTCGTTTGATTCATACCGCTGGTTTGAACCGGACTCTCTTTTTCCTTAATTGACGGAGGGGAGAAGATTGTCGCGGAACGTCTATTGTCCTCCTCTCTTCCATTTCCCGGGTTGCCGCTTCCAGTTTCCAGGTCGGCAAAAGATTCCAGCCTTTCTTGCAGGTTTTGGTGCGACTGGTTAAGATTATTATAATTTTCGAGAAGATCACTGATGAGTTTGTCTTTCCCTCTCAACTCTTCATTTTTCTGCTCAACCTCAGCAGAAAGGACATTGACTTGACGCTCCAATTGTTCTTTAAGAGCTACAATCCTCTCGAATTCGACGGCATCAACAGCAGGTCTGCCTAAAAATGCTGATGTGGTTTTTTACTATATTGAATGGCTCATAAGTCATCGTAGTTAAGGTTCAAATTTGAAAACCCATGGTCTAAAATTAGGCTCCACCCAAGTTTTTCTCGGAATGTTTTTGACCGGAATTTTGTTATTCAAAATAAGGGTGGAGACAAATAATCAAGAAAATTTCAGAATTCTGCTGTGAATCAATGATATTCACTAGAAAACGCCTGACAGAGTTATTGCAAAAATTACGTTTTTCTACATATATGTTGTTAAGACACGTTCTCTGAGAGACTCGAGGAAGTCAGTGAAACCCGTTGTACAGTTTCAAGTCAAACCGATTTGTGTGATTTGGTATTTCATGTGGTGAATGTCCCAACACTTCTAAGAATTATGACACATATTTCATCAGGCTCCGCCCCCTCGCTGCTGTAAAAAATTGAAAATAGGTAAAAAAATAAAATTTTTTCCTGGAAGAGATATCAACTAAATCTCAACGGCAGTTTGTTACTAGTATCATTTTGATCATTTTTTGTGTTCAAACAAAATTTCTAACTCTTCTCCTTCATAGTGAAAATTTTCACTTTTTAAAAAAAATTCGAGTTTTTTCGATTTTTTGCGTTTAACTGGAGATAGAAGCGGGGGAACGCTTAGCTGATAACAGATTATTATTTAGCGCAAAATTTGACTTTGGTATATCATACTCCGGAGTGAATCGACTGGGCACCATTTTTTGCTAGAAGCCAAAATATGTGAAATTTTTTGAATTTTTTCACGTACCCCTACGTTCCAAAAAAGTCATAGTCTTGAAATTTGATTATATTTATATCAGAAGTAGTACTAGTCATCAGTAACTGATTCCCACAATATCAGCCTCTCTCATTCTTGCTTTCTCTCATGGCACCACTTTCAAATTTTTTCAGTGTATGAATTCTTCAGACGACCATAACTTTCTTCATTTTTTTATCAATTTACCCAAACTTTTGTTTTATTGTTAGCTTTTACAATATACTACAGAAATGTCAACTAGAGCACATTTGCATCATAAAATTGTAAATTAATAGTGGTGTCTGGAAAAAGCAACCTAAAACATGAGTAGTAATCCGTTTTCGAACTGATGACACAACTGTGCTCTAGTAGACTTTTTTGTAGCATATTGTAAAAGCTAACAATAAAACAAAAGTTTGGATAAATTGATAAAGAAAGAACAAAGTTATGGTTGTCCGAAAAATTCATATAATAAAAATTTTGGAAGAGGTGCCATGAGAGGAAGGAAGAATGAGAGGGGCTGATATTGTGGGAATCAGTTATTGAAGACTAATACTATTTCTAAAACAAATGAAATCTCAATTAAAACCACGGTTTCTTCAAAACTCAGGTAAATCAAAAAATTTCGAAATTTCACATATTTTGGCTTCTAGCAAAAAATGGTGCCCAGTCTAATCCCTCCGGACTATGACAAATAGACGTCAAATTTTGTGCTAAATAATAATACAACGTCATCTAAGCGCTCCCTCGCTTTCATTTTTTACTCAACCTGAATCACAGAAAAAGTTGTGTTTTCCATCATTGGCGAAATTTTTTTTCTGAACAAAAATTATATTTCCAAACTAGTTTGTATTTAAAATTCAACATTTTTCCAATGTTTTCAATACTAAATTCCTCAATTACATATATGTTATGCACTCGAAAAATGGTATTTTTTGAATACCATCATATTTTGGTCCGTAGCAAAAAATGGTGCCCAGCCGTTTTTGATCCCACCATATAGGTTCGACGTCAAAAAACGCGTAGATTATGATTCTGATATCAGCTAAGCGTTCCCCCGCTTGTATCTTCAGTTATTCGCGAAAAACAGCAAAAAAATCTAATTTTTTTCAAAAAGTGAAAATTTTCACTATGAAGGAGAAGAGTTAGAAACTTTGTCTCAACACAGAAAATAATCAAAATGATACCAGCAACAAACTTCCGCTAAGATTTAATTGATATCTCTTTCAGGAAAAATTTTTATTTTTTCACCTATTTTCAATTTTTTACAGCAGCCAGGGGGCGGAGCTTAATGAAATATGTGGCATAGTTCTTAGAAGTGTTTAGGTAACCACTACATAAAATGGCAACTCACACAAATCGGTTTGACTTTAAACTGTACAGTGGATTTCTCGAGTTTCTCAGAGAACGTGTCTTAAATGCTACCGTACCACTGAACCAACATCATAGAAAAAGTAAACTTAACTTGTGGAGCCTGAAGTTGCGGTAACAGTGCTGGCAGAACTTGTGGAACATGAGCAGCAGCTGTAAAATTCAACCTTTCTAGCTGTTCTACGTTTTTTTATTTTAGAAAGAATATCTCATCCCCTTCCCCCCTCTCCTAAAGCTGAAAAAAAACTTACGGAATGGAGGCATCATTGGTGGCACGAATCCCATTTGTGGCAGTTGGGGGAACGCCCAGTTTGGCTGAGCCATCAAACCAGGGGTTTGTTGCTGTGCACCAGCAAAACTTGATAACGACGGGAACGGTATCACGTTTTGTGGTGCACCGAACGTGCCGAGACCGCTTGGAAATGGGAATCCAAGTGGATTGCTGGCAGACGGCTGCGGTCCGTTTAGAAGACTCATGAGGTTAAACCCGGGATAGGGGGTAGGGGTTGGAACAAGAATCTGGGCTACATTTGGAGCTGCTTGAGGCGTCGAGTTATCAGTGGAAACAGAAGACGAGGCATTGGACATGATGAAGTGAAATGAGGTAGGAGACAGAAGTGTGACTGTAAGTTTTGTTTTACATTTCAAAAAAAAAGAGAATGAGAAGACCAGGAGAGAGGAAAACGATTGGCAAGCAAGTTCAGTCAAGAAAAGTCACAAAGATTGTTCATTCTCGTTAACTGAAATGAAGGTCAACGAGAGCAGAAGAAAAAGAAACAAAACAAAAGAACCCGCCTATCATCTGCAGACTCCGCCCATTATATGGTTTACATTATCTATCCGCTTTCGGTCACTTCATCCTACATCAAAAAAGAATTTGCGCGAAAGTGTCGGGGGCAAAAAGCCGACTGGAGCATAAACAATTGAGTTCAACAGAAGCAAAACTGTATGGATGGCAAAAGAAGATGATGAGAAGAATAAAAGAGAAAATATAAACAGTTCGATATATTCATCAAGTTCCCGGCAGCCGGGGATACCCAGAGCATACGGCCGGAGACAGAGGCGGAGACAAGCATTGATAACGCCACCATGCCAGGTTATTCAGAACTTCTTCCAAAAAATTATGATGAAAGAAAACTTGCGTATGCGTCAAGTCGATATTGATTGATTGTCAGATGCAATAGAAATGCGGTGTCAAAATGGGAAAACGGAAAACAATATGGAAGAAGGAGGAGGAAGAAACGATAAAAATGCGTTCCCATGAAATTATGCGGAAAAAAATATTATAATGTGATTTTTGGAAAGAACAAGGGGATGATTCATAGAAAGCAAACAGATCGCGAGAAGAGAATTTTATAAGTTTCCGAATATTTCAGTTCGATGTCTAAATCAAAAAACAAGACAAAGAAATTAACCGCTCAGGACATTCAATAAGTAGGAAGAAATGAAAAAATGAGCGAAGAGTGGCAGAGCGACAGTCGGAATGGCTCCATAAATAGGCCACACCCATCGCATTACCTCTCCAATTTTATTGCATGGCGCGGTGCCTGTTTAGGAGTTTCTATTTAGGAGTTTCGCAAATTCAAATTTGGCATAAAACGGGCCAATAACAAACAATTTATAAGAAAGTTAAGCTCATTAGTTCAAGCCCTTTTTTCTGTTAGAACCTGTGGGAGTAGTAAATTGGAAAAAAAACTAAAAAGATTTGACACGCAATCGAAACTCATTTTCCACAATACTTAGAATTTTTTCGAAAAACTGTTGAAAATTAATTGGATTCTCAGAACAGCTATTTATTGTGATTGAATCTAAATTGAAAACACTATTTTTTAATGTTCATAAGATCAAAATTAAATTTTGTTAATGTTTGGGAAAAAGTGATGAATTTCTCCAAATTGCACAGTAAAGTGAAATAGGTTTCTATGATACACATAATTTTCTAATGGAGGTCTTTGTTGAAAATTCCCCTGACCCGATCTCACCTACCTGTACTACAAACAGCTAAATCTCAAAGTTTGACAAAATCCACTAGTAGAAACCGCTGTAAAAAACTGACAATGGAAAACAAAAAGACTTCGGAAACAAATTGAACGGTTTATGACTGTTGAGATTTTTTATCACTAGAATTCCATAAAATCTCAAATGGTGATGAGAATGGTTGTTATATTGTTTTAGAGAAGAGATGTAAGCAATAAAGTACAGTGCTCTTTATGGGAGGACAAACACTCGCTACTTACTGAACTCTACAACAGAAAGAAAGCTAGAGGAGAAATGAGGGGGAAGCAGTGACAAAAGTCGCGCGTGAATAAAACCTCATTTCTCGTTATAACTCCATCATCATTTTTTTAAACAGACTAATGAATACAGAGTGACTAATTGTAATCAAAACTCTGTTCTACTTATCTACTCAATTTTCTTAAATAATCCGGAGGGACACACAGTGATTTGAAATGAAAAATTACAAAAAAGAGAGGAAAACGCACAAAAAGGTATGAGTAAAAGTGTGAGACCTATTTTATAAATTTAAATTTCATAAATTTAGAGAGAACCTGCCGGTGAGAAAAAAAGGGAAATTTTCAATATAAACATTACAAGATGTTTGGAATGCTCACTCATATAGACGTCTCATGAGATTGAGAAACGGTAGCTGTGAATAATATTCTAAAACATTTTATTGTTTGAAAGTAAAACGGTCTCATGATTCATGTTAATAAGTACGACCCAATTTCGAAAACAATGTTTTTCAAATTAGTAGTTTCCTTTTATTCTCTATTGTCCTCTTTTCCATCTCAACACCCTTTTCGCGATGAAACTGCATTAAAAATTAGAAGACTAACATGCTATATTAGAAAATTGACGGATTACATTTTATGTTTGTTCGAGAGAAACAATAAGTAGTCAGTTAAAAAGAAAATATATACTTGAACTGAAAACTAAAAACAATTCCAAAATAAATGTAAAGAAAAAGAGAAGAAGAAAAAAATAACCACGTTGTAAAAACTATCATTTTCAATAATAAGATACGAGCAAGCAGAAACCAATCACGATAACGTATCAAATTTTTTGAGAAAAATATGAATGTGAATTTGGATCAACAGATGAAATAGAAAATAAGATGGAACACATCTGTGTTAGGAGAAAACTCAAAAGGAACGACTATTTTCTGAACACACTAGAGCTTTTTTGGTTTCAAGAAACATCTGGTCTTCACCTGTTGATAATCTCATTCGGTTCTTCCTTTTCTCTAACCCTTTTTGTTTAACCTTTTAAGCGGCCGCTGGATAATTGAGAAAAGGGGGTGAGAAGGCTCACGCGATATGATTTCAAAACCAATTAGCCGAGAGTAAAGTCCGCTTTAAAGAAGGATTTAGATTGAAGCATGGAATGGTGTTTTCAGTTAGAAGTTGAAATGAGAATGGGAAGAAATCGTATTATAGTCTTTAATGATATTGGTATTAAAAAGTTTAAATAACAGAGAGCATGGGTAACAAGCCAGATTAATGTTCTGTGTTTTTTACAAGCTATTGATTTTCAGAACCGATTGCTACATCGAGAAATATGGGATTCAGCCACATTATTTCCTTAATAAATAAGAATACAGTACTACGCGCTCAAATTTAAGAACATGTTTGAAAAAACTCAAATGTGGAGTTGGAGTGAAGTCAAAACAAGGAAAAAATGAAAAAAGAACAACTGAAGAAATCAAAGCGGATATGTTGATAAACTTTGCAAAGGGATATGTTTTGTACTGTCTGGAGGTCTAAGGAGGTTATTTGAATGAGTGTCATAGTGAAAAGTCGGTACTTTTGAGTTTGTCTAGATTGAGATTTTGAAATATTCAGATATCCAAGTTAGATAAAGTGTAATCCCACAGCGTGGGTGTTTAAATAAGAAGATTCTTCATAAAAAGAAATAAATATATAATAGGAAGAGAAGAGAAACAATACAAAACTTCAGGAAAAAGGGCGAAATCGTAATTGTATTTGAAAAACATTTCTGAGAGTACAAAACGTTTTGAGATTATCTTTCACATCAAAAAACATTAGTATTTGGTTGTGAAAATGAATTCGGTCGAGTGTTCATAATCAATGTCAACTGAGTTTTTTTTCTTAAAAAAGCTCACGTTTTAATACGGATCACAGCGGTCTAAAACAAAAATACGCATAAATTATCAAAAAAAGGTCGAAAAACCTATGTGTTCGAAATTTGAATAAATTAGAAATAGATCCGTCTTTCCAAATTTCTATCAATCTCTAGCTGGATTGAGTGACATTTTGTCTCTGTTTTTTTTTTGTACCAGAAAAGAAACATGTAGAAAAAATTTATATTCATTTCGTGAAGAATTGGGAAAAAAGAGCCGGGGAAAATGAAATTTTTGTATTTTTAGCCCAACGCCAAAAACTTTACCTTTAATCTCTTCAAAATCACTCTACAGAAGGTTCTTCATGTTTTCAAAAATAATGCAATGTTCTATAGTGTTGCATATTATAAGAAAAAATTTATTGTTTTGATTGTGACACACAAATCAAAAATTTTTTGAAACAAATGCACGCATGGAAGAAATAAAGTAGATAAGTGAAATGAAAAATGGTCGTGTTCTTCCATAACCTATATTTTGCTCTTTTCTGAAATCAAACAAAAATGGACAATTGGTGGGTTCGTTTTTGAAGAAACATAGATATAAACTACATTTTTTTCTTTTCTTTCCACATTGAACGATGAGTTTAGATACGTCATCGGTTGGGAAATGGGATGTCGTCGAGCTGCAGCAGTGACTGCTTGCTTTTGGTGCCCGTATAATGAATGGGTCGTTTTATCAAAGTACTCGCTAAAAGTGTTGAATGAGCACAGGGAAAGAAAAAAATGGGGAATCCGAACAAATGAGGTATTGAAAGAAGGTCGAATAGGCTCCAACGCGTTTAAAAGTACTCCAATGAACTTTCGTCCGCTTGTCAGCAGGGGTAGACTGTTCAGAAATTTTAATTTTAAAAGGAAGGAGAGGGGGGTGGGGAATTTATGTTTTTTTCAATTTTCATCATTTTTCGGTGTTGATTCTGGCTTCTGACAGCTTCCCACATCTCACCAGTTTCATTATGAAACTATCCAAAAATGGAAATTGTATCCTTCAATTAATAATAAGTCGGATTTTAATAATATTCATGAGACTATGGCTGCTCCCAAGCTACCTTCCCGTTTCGTTCCGGAATCGATTAGAATTTACCTGAAAACTCAATTTCCTGCCCGCAGTTAATCCCTCGAAGGGATACGGAGGGATTATGTGGACTTCATGTGGTAATCATGAGATCTATTTGTAGGCTCATTTCTTAATGTCAGAATACAATCAGAATCTTGTAGGTTCTTGTAGATTGCAGATTTTAATGATTTTTTTTAATTCATCATATCTGAATGCTACTTCTCCGATTTTTCTCCGAGCCTAATAATTTGCTCTGTCATCCTTATTTCCTTGACTAACCAATTTTCATTGAATTTTTCATTGATTTTTTGCTGAAGATCTGAAAAAAGTTATAGAATCAAAACTCTTAATTATTTTTGAATGTTTCAGAAAATGTATCAAATGGAATATGATATAACCGTTTTTCCTAAAATCAAAAACTTCCAACTAATCCATCTTCTCCCCCTGTTAATTTTTTGTTCATTTTTCTCTAAAATTTCAATTTTCTTTCTTCGCTCACAAAACTTCTAAATTGAGCCAATCATTTGTCCGTTAGTAGTCTACTAAGACCCCCGAATGTCGCGCAGCTGGTCAGAAATGGCTGCTTACGTCGACGAAAGGTCGCAATAACTAATTGTGGCCCGCGTGTGTTTGCCGTCTTCTTCGTTCTTTCTACGCTCAGCATAGGCACGAATCATTCGTCCTTCTTTTCATTCTTTTAGCAAAATTCTCTTTTGCATCAAATGTAAAGCGTTTTGTGAATTCATCATTCTCGAATTTCGAGAGAAATTTCCAAATTTAGAATAACTACTTTGATAGTTTTATTTTTTTTCTTGTTTAGATTTTGAACAGAAAATAGCTTCTGATAGTTTCATTCTTCGAAAAATTCAAATTCTACGCGTTTATCGTCTCGAAACACTCATTGAATCTCAATTCAAATTTCAAATCATGACTATTCTCTTCTCTTTCGCGCTCTTTTCCGGAATATCTTAGTGCGCTGCCACCTCTTCTCCTACCCACTCTCTTTCCTACGCATTTATTGACTCTGGTGCAGCCCTCTCGTCCTCTTCTCTTTGCTTGATTCGCATCCTAACCGTCTGCGTCTTCTTCTTCCAATACGTTGCAAATATCTCTAAACGGCGAAAAAAAGAAGAAAACGCTTCACGTTTACCGTAAAACCTTCATTAGATTATTTTCTGAACTTTTATTGTTCCTCAAAAAATCATTCAAAAAGCATTATCCATTAGAATTTTTTTTGCTCTCATTTTTGTGAGCAATACACTCTTTTTTTTCTTCCATGTTCCATTTGAATTAAAATGTAGCTTCATCCAATATAAAAATTTATTTTCGAAAAAAAAGTCTGAGGTTTTGCGGAATATCAAAACCACGTGTTATTCAAATGACTCATTCTTCATTGCTTAACTTTTTTTCTTTCTCGTTAATTTTCATTTAATTTTTTTTTCAGATGGAGAACAAAGAAAAAAACGGAGTGAATGAAGTTGTTAGCTCCGATGCGCCGGCTCAAGATCAAGATGAAAGTGTCCAAGATCCGCCACCGGAGAAATCTGAGAAAAATGGAAAGACTGAAGTTCTGAAGCCTGAAGACGACGAAGCAACCGATTCTGAGAAGGAAGTCGTGCAGAACGTTGATACTGAACCCACCAAAACTCCAAAACCTTCATCGGCTGCTCCGGAACCTGTGGAAGAATCTGAACCAGAGACTTCAACTAAAAAGCCAGATGAAAAACCGTTTCTGGCTCCTCGCAATCCATCTCGTTCAAAAGCCAAACAAGACATTGCTGCTCCATACTCGCCGGAGCTTGGCGAAGAAATGGAAACAGATGATGTCGATGAAGAAATTGTAGTAAAAGCTCCAGAAGACGAAAAAATGGACACAACGGATTCAAAAGAAGAAGAAGAAGAAGACTCAGTCCCTTCGAAAACGGAGAAAACTCCTAAAAAGTCGAAAGATCCCGCACCAACTAGCTCCAGACGAGATTCATACAACAAGAACACGTACATCATGCTCGATGTCAACCATAAAAAAGTAAGCTCTTGAAGTTATGCGAGAATTATCAAATTATGAATTCAGGTTGAGCCAAAGGATATAATCGAATACGAGTGGCCTATCAAATCTGGAGACCGCTGGTTCCTTCAAGAACAAATTGGAGAACTGCTCAACATTAAGTCATTCTCCAGGAAATATCCGCAGTTGTGCCGTCGGAAGGTCAACAGTGAGGAAAGAGAATTTCTGGAGAGAATCTACAACGTTCATAAGCTCCTCAATGAGACATGTAAGCTTCCTTTTGTTATTTTAAAAAGGAATGTATCAAATTTCAGCTCTGAGAGATATGATTGCAATGAGAGCAAGCGAAATTCATGATATGATGCAGTCGGATTTTCTTGAAGTCTATACTGAATATAAGAAAGTCGTTGGACAGCGTGAAAAAGAAATTCAGTTGAAGAAAGCTGAAGAAATGGGAGCGGTGAGTTATCGATTCAAATAAAAAGTGGTGAAAGGCTGATTGCAGATCAAGAACGATGCCGCTCGTTACGAAGCCCTTCGAAAAGCGTCTCTTCAAAGCGCCGTCGAGTTCAACAAAGATCTTCAGTCTCGCAGAAGAAGCGAGAGAGCACATTTCTGGGACATCCAGACCAACGTATGTTTTCTATAATCGTTGACTTAGCTCGTTCAGCAGACATACGTTCCACAACTGAGATATTTCGCTGCTGGTCATTTCGCAGTTTTGCAATTAGATGTGTCGCAGCCGCAAATATGGCATTTCTGTGATTAAAATCAATCACCTTTCGAGTTTATATGTGTTTTAGGTAGAATTTGGCATGAGGTGGGAGAAATGGGCTGAAGCAAAACGTGATAGTCAAAATAAACGTGTAAAAACTGAAACTCCGTTCAGCACTAATGTTTATGTGAAACACATTCTGAAACCAATTTGAACAATCTTGCTTTCCAATGCTCTAATTTGCGGTCTGCTTCAAACCCAGAAATACATATGAAAAAACTGCAAAGCATCTAATGGCAAAATATCTGGCTGCGGAACGGCTTAAGGGCGTCTCACTCATGATTTTTTGGAATTTCGAAATTTTCTCATCCTATTTATTACAGATCATCCAATCCCCTCGAAACAAATGGAAGATCATGAAGCCGGAAGCTACCCGGCCGGGACCTTATCCTGTGGCAGTGATCCAGGGTCAATACCAGTCCTATTACAAGACGTTTACACCAGAAGAACTTCATCGTTTGCCATTGGGAACAGTAATGGACTCGAGTTACTTGTTCCCTCCAGTCCGCGAGCCTTCACCGCCACCACTCAATATCGCAGCGCATGATTTGATCCGCCAGGAGAAGGAAGAGGCGCTAAAAGGGAGAGAATCGACGTTAAACCTTACCCCGAGAACATCTACACAGGTGCGTATTCCGATTTGTTGTTACAGTGAGATGTTATATGCTTGAAAATCCTTCATACTTCATGGAACCATATGTATTTCAGCTGGAATCCGTTTATACACCACCTCCTATGGACCCGAAACGCAAATGCGACTCGTGCGAGAAACTTGGCGGAGAGATGATCAGGTTTGTCCACCGTTCATTTGAGCATTATATCAATTAACTGATTCAGATGCTCTATTTGTGAGATTGTCTACCATCCAGCGTGCATCGAAATGCCTGATCGCATGGTGCGAATCGTGAAAACCTACGAATGGGTTTGTGTGGATTGTCGGGTCTGCTCAGTTTGTGAAAAACCAGAGAAGGAAGATCATGTCGTTTTCTGTGACAGCTGTGATCGCGGTTTTCACTGGTATTGTGTTGGGCTCAAGGGAATGCCACGTGGAGGATGGATGTGTCAGAATTACTGCTCATCAACTCAACTCAGAGCTTTCGCAAAAAGAACAATGTCAGCCAACATGCCGAGCACCAGCTACTCCTAGGTAGAGTGTTGGTCAAAAGGTTGTTGACAATTGAATTTTTGATCGCCACTTTCTTATGAAAGTAGGCAGAGACCTAAAAATTGTTCAGTTTTCTGAGAGCAATTGATGCTTTTTATTGAATTTGAGCCTATTTTTCCGTAAATGACTAAATCGGGTGAGAATGTTATAGTTGAAACAATTTGAAAACTCGACACTTTTGTCAAAATATCCTGAAAACAATGATATATACGATCATCAACCCAAAAATAATTATTTTATCACATATCCTGATTGTTTTTAAATTTTCATTGCTGATTTCAAGATGTTTTTTTAGAAAGTTCAAATACTTTACATCCACATTGTCTATTTATAAAACAAATATGCTATAAACTGATTAAAAGAAATTAAATGCTCTCAGAAGCTTCGGAAAAAATATCTAGTTGTTTATCAATCCCAAAAAAATATTATCAAAAAATCAAAAGTCAACAACCTTTTAACTGGTACTGTATGCATCATTTAATAACAATGCCTTTACTTGAAACTTTTATTTTACCCTGTTACCACTTCGTTACCCAGAGCTGTATTGAACACATTCGCATTATGTGATCTTTCTTTATTATAATAATTTATTTCATAATACCCGAGAATTGTGTTCATAGCATATTTATATGTTTATTGTGATCTCTAAATCTTGATCTCTTATTTATCAAATAAACCTATATTTATGGATATGAAACCATTTAGTTCTGAGAAAAACTTAACCAACATTAGAAAAGAAGTAATAATAATTGCTCTACTAAAATGATGAAAGTGATGAAAATGTCTGAAACATCTATGAAAACGAATACAACCCCAACGGATGCCCGGCAATAATTATATGCGCGTGTTGTCTTGATTCGGCCTTGTGGAGAACAAGTCGCTTTGAACACATGCTGAATGCAAAAATACAATTTAACCTAAATGTATAATCTAGAAATTGTGTTCGTACACTTTTATGCAGCACAAGGCATGTTGAAAAATAAGAAATCCATTGGATGTTTCTAATTTGGAATATTTATTATTATGACATTTGAAAGAACATTAAAGTTAGATGTGCAAAGTATTCTCATAAACAGCGGAAACAGAAAATGAACCAGGAGAAGTTGAAATAGTGAAAAATGGGATGAAAATAATGACAATAAAGGCAAAAACATTGAAATGTTGATGTATATAAAATAAAAGCGAAGAAGAAATCGTGGAATATTGGAAATAAGAAGAGAAGAAAGAGAAGAAGAAAGAAACATTAGTTTTAGGTTGCATTGGATGAGAGAGAGTCAGAAAACTTGAACGTCGAGAAGAAGAAAACGTGTGGAAGAGAGGAAACAGGAAAAGGGCGAGGTATGTTATTGAACGATGTAAGCCAGAACGAATCCGAGAAAAATTGAGAATCAGAAGAAAGGAAGAAGAACTCGAGAAAGGAAGAACATCGGTCAAAGTTGAATATTTAGTTTCTTTTCAGAGTCAATGCTCTGGTTGTGCTGATGAATCTGACTCCGACGCGTGGCATGACGCCGCTTTGCCACGTAAGAAGCATTTGAATTCCTTGTCGCGATAGATCTTCCATTTTATCGAGAATCTGAAATTATTCTAATTTTCAGAGAAAATGTTCATTGACTAACACACCTCTGGGGTTGGCTCTGTTCCAAATGTTTTTTGGAAGTTATCGATGATGAGCAGTGGTGTTTGCCGTTTCATCAGAATGGCGACAGCGAGGGCCACGGCGGCTACAGGCATGTCTACTCCACCCGCGGCCATGAGCAACATCTTCTGCGAGCCATTTCTCAGCGTCATTTCTATTCCTGATTGGCGTGGCATGTGTACTCAAGATTTGCTTTCCACGACGGGTTCGGTGTGATCTCCGTATAAATTTGATTGAGTCTCAAATTCAAATCATCTATGAACATTTTGAAGTCGACGTGCCTCTTCTTTTTAATCTGGAAAAATATGAACTTGCTGATTTTCAAGCATAGAATTGAAACTAACATTCTTTAACTGTTCTTCGACTTTTTTAAGATTGGCCGACTTTCGAACTTTGCCGGTTGGCTTCTTCTTCTTCTCTTGTTCGAAGCTCCTTTTGGCATCGTCGTGGAGCTTCTTATTGAGTTCCAGGCCAGCTGCCTTTTCAAGGAGCTGGGAGAACTTTGCGGGAGTGAGAACAACGAAGCTCTCCCAGCCTCTTTCTAAACCAAAAATGTTTGTCGCATTCGCGAAGACATTCAACTGGTTTAGTTCTTCACTATAATTTTTGAGAAGAACTTTTTTTTGGTCAACTTTCAGCGTTTCTACTCCAGCGGAGCTGATACGCTGGAAGAGTTTTTCAAATCCATCGGAGACTTTTAACTTGATGAATACGGAAAAGGTTTCCGTTTTGGATTTGTGAACGTGCTCCTGAAAAAAGTAGTAAACTTATATTTTAATTCCAAATTTGGAGCAGGTTTGGTATCATAGAATAATTTTTTTTGTTTGGAAGCTGGGATAAAGGTTTTTCAAATTGCATGCAAAGTTGTCGAACCATTTGCTACATGTCTTAGTATATGACAGGGGTATAAGGCTCGGTGTCAAAACATAAAAATAAAGTTAGTTTTGTGAACATTTGTTCATCATTACATATAAACCGACTGTTTTTTTTTTGAAGAAACTAAATGTAATTTTAAAAATTCTATGTCACCAAAAATAACTGCCAAAAACACATAGAAAATTTAATCAAAATGAAAGTATTCTTTGAAATCTAAGTCGTATCTAAGTTCACATTTCCACTAACTTTCAATAAATATAATATTTAAATTTAATCAGTCTCGAATCTTCCAAATAGCTAAGCTCATCAAAAGTGATCATAAAATTCGTATACTAACTGAATTATTTCATCAATTTGTTTTATAATTGAGAACATATTTAAATACTTACGATGCGAGCTCCTAAGGCATACATGATAGCCTCCACGAGAATCGACTTTCCGGTGTCGTTGCCTCCGATGATTGGAGAGAACTGGTCGAATTGAACTGTCGAGTTGACGATGCATCGGTAGTCATCGATTTGAACGGAGACGATGGAGCATTTTTGGTTTTGCATGGCGGTAGAGATTCTATAATGAATATGAAAATGAAGAAGAATGGGTGGCAAAAAGGGAGAATTCAAACAATATAAAGGACGGTTTCTCAATCTGCACAATTCGATTAACGCGTACAAAACGAATAATGTGTGGGAAACCCGCGTTCGACATTTTGAAATAACACGAATAAAACAGAGGACGGTCGAATATGAGTAGGAAAGTAAGAAGAAAACAATCGAAACCTTTAAAATAATAACGAAATGAAAAATGCATCTGAACAATACAAAAAAGTGAATATTATGATGCAAGAAATTGAACGAAATGTATGAAGAACAATAAAAAAAGAAAGAGCAGTGCAAGCAACAAGAAGTGGTATGACATTTACGCAGATTTTATGGGATGAGAAATGAATGAATCACCATAATAGTGAAGTATCGACGAATTATGTTGTGAAAGAAAAGATACTGTACTTCTTGGTTTTTTGAACTAAATTCTCGATTTCGAGTTGGAAGTGAATTTTCGAAATTTTAATAAGAAGTGGAAATGATTATGTTTTTGCAATAGACTTTTCTCACTCAGTGAACCCAGAAAAGTGTTCCGAATTTAAAACACAACAACATCTTGTTTCACATGCTAATTCAAAACCTCCAAGTACGAAATGAAATACGTACTACTGAGATACTCTCGAAGCTGATAATTATCCAGATTAGTCGGCTTGGTTGTAGTATCACCGGTCAAAAAAATTAACACCGGCCGAAATATAACCGGCCGAAATAACACCGGCCGAATGGCTTCAGAACATTGTCACCGACCAAACTCCGAAATAAGACCGGCCCAAAAATTTCAATAAAACTAATTGAGATTTCCATTTAATAATAAACAGAACGCCACCATGATATCAAGTAAAGCTTCTAGTTTCATTCTGAACACCTCTAGATAGTCTCCATTACTTTATACGAGCTTCAGTCATTGACTCAGATTTTGGGCCGGTCTTATTTCAGCATTCGGCCGGCTATAAGTCTTTGGCCGGTGATATTTCGGCCGGTCTTAATTCGACGTTCGGCCGGTGATAATGTTTCGGCCGGCTTTATTTCGGCCGGTTATATTTCGGCCGGTGATAATTTTCTTGGCCGGTGATACTACAACCGAGCCGATTAGTCTATAGATAACTTCTATGTTTATGAAATTTGATATCCTTGGCTTTCGTTATTTTCTCAAAGGAGGTCAGAACAAATGAGGTTTTGAAATATTCTATGAAACTATACATAAATCATTTCAAATTACCGCTAAAATATCATTGTCGCTTCCTGCACAAACGGCTCAAAATTAAAATTATTTGGGGTCTAGAATCCGCATATTCCTTGGCCCAGTCGGGTTTTTTACTGTCTCTGTTTTAATTATCTTTCTTTAATTGAATCTTTATTTTCCTTAATTAATCCATACTTTGTTTCAAATTTTAAGCATGTTTTTTTCAGAGGAAGTATTTTTTCTGTTACATCATCGACATTTTTGAATATTTATTCTTTCTCTTTGTGGTTGGATTAGGCGAAATCATGTCTGTCGTTTCCAAATAGTTCTCATATTCATCAAACTGAAATATGATCCATGAAAAAAGTTGTTGTCCATCCGGGAAGCCCACAATTATGAGACAATCTACCATCGCGTTTCCGGGAGAGCGGGAAATCATGACTCCACCTATCTTTTACGTAGAACTTTTCATAAACACGTCGCGGTTTTCTTTTCTTCTCAGTTTACTTATGACAAAACTGGTTGTGTTCTTGGTCACTGTTTCAGGTCGTTCAATTTGATTGGACATTTCAAACAACAACTTGGAATAAAAACGTCGGGTTTTTTACCAAAATTCTGAAATTTTCAGAACTTGTTTTCTCGAAACGATTATATTTCTTTCAGAGTTTCCAATCACTTTTCTTCCATTCACACTTTTAAGAGAGTTGTGTCTTCATGTTTTTTTCCCACATTAGCAGAATATCTGACTAAGAAAAGACCGAAATGAGGTGTGTGGTTTAGATATGAATGAAACATGAGTTTTCCCAAATTTCCCAGGACAGAGTCAAAAAAATATTCAAAACTTTTTTTCCCAGTTTTTCAAAATGAAAATAATTTTCTCAAGGTTTTCGCTCCCATACTCAGCCCCCATCTTATGTTTTGGGTCTAGCCAACTCTCATTCATTCCATCCATTTTCTAAGTCAGACTACATTTCTCACTTTTTAGACTTTGTAAAAATCAGAATAAGATTTGCTTTGTCGCTTCTCAAATTCTCAAAACTTCATTCAGTCTCTCTATTTCTATTGCTGTCTTACATACCACGCGAGTTTCCTAAGCAAAATTTTTACTTTCCATACTTTCGTCATCATTTCCTAACCCAACAATTTATTGAAAACAACGCCCACTCCACTTTCTAATTGTTAAAGAAAGAGAGACACGCCTCTAGATTTAATACACACTAATTAGTGTTGAATTCAAAGCTCTATTCTCTCCTTCTTTTCAGAATTTTGTCTTTTGTGCTCTCCTATTTCTCATAAACGCACATCTGGTTCTGAAATTGTTTGTTTATTGCAAAAAAGATTCTTTTTGCCGCCGTGTTTATTCCCATCATGGAGGAACCAATGAACCCCGAAGTAAGTGAAACTTCTTTTCTCGTTTTCTTAGTATCTCATCACAAGAAAATACATCAAATTTGAATTGTTCTTTTCTCTATTTGGTATACATTTCAGACGAATGAAAATCAAAACAATCAAACTATCACTGTCCCTCAAGCAAGCATTCGTTACATTGCTGACGGTAAGAGTTGGTTGTCTGAAATTGCTAACTACAGTTTTGTAGATATGGTTCCTGTTCATGTTGCTATTGAGAACTTTTTCGACAATTGCAAATCAAAAATCCATAAAGAGATAGAAAACAACTATCGAAAGAAAAAAGACGAGCAGATTAAGAAATTGGAAAATGAGAACACACAGTTGAAGGAGTCCATAAGTGATGCAATCACAGAAATAATGAGCTTGAAAAAAGTCAAAGATGAACTTGAGAAAGAGCTTCTGAAATCATACACAAACAACGTTAATATGGAAACTAACTACGAGAAATTGAAGAAAGATGCCGAGAAGCTAGCCTCTATCGTTTTTGCTCACACCGGAGCAGTTCCAGAAGGAATGCAGTACCTACTTCCAGGTACTCTTTTCCAAGCCAATTCAAGCGATGGTGAGTCGAATGCCTTTTTGAAGTATAGTTAACCATCTTAGTTTCAGATCAAACTCTTAATGGCAATGCTCTATCCACTGCTGAAATCAAAAAGGAAGTGCTTGAGTAAACGTCATGGTCGCCCTCTTCCTTCTATTCTCACAACTCTATTTTATTTTTGACATTTTCCCCTTATTTTGTGATGTTTGATTTCAATAAAAAGTTTGCTTGAAAAATTTAAAATTGCATTATAATTACCCGAAATTATCTAGGAAATTGTTATTCAAATGAACTTTATGTTCAGAAAATGATTTGTTTTGGTATAAAAAATGACGTGTTGGGAGGAAGAGTCATAGACAACGGAAATTGGGAATCTATCTGATACGTTCTCTCGGAAAAGCCCAGGTTACAATTTGATATTTGAACCTCTTGAATTGTTAAGATCATCTGATGAGATAAGATCTCTCAAGAAGCTCCAGAATCATTCAATGTAGCAAATATTAATCAAAAGATTTTATCGGATATTGTTGTGTCTTCCAATTCGTTCTTCACATATGTATCAACAAAAACAGCTGTCAGTTTTCATTGGTGGTTACCCCTTGTGTCCTTCTTCTCACTCACCTTTCTTTACCGCAATGGGCACCCGTCCTAATCTGCGCTCACTTGCGTTCCTCTAATAAACGTGCGCGCATTTTGAACATTACGTATCTCTATTCTCTCTTACTAGTAAGTGTGGTTGTTACTCCTAATCCATTGATGCGGGTATCCAAGCGTTGATTTTATTCTCAAGTTTCCTCCGTTTTCCAAGTAATCATTTTGATTTTGCAGAATGGAGTTTTCTAAAGGTACGGTGCCGTACAGCGAAACATTCCAAGTGAGAAGTCTAAAACTGAATCTAATAATTGAATATATTTTCCAGATCAAAGTAATTCAAGCTTTTTGGGGATCAATCGATTTACAGTTAGAAGGCCATAATAATGTGCTGATCTTCAACTTGGACGATGTAAGTAAAAACATGTTTGTAGAAGTCAATAAACGCTTTGCAGGAAAGTGACGACTGTAATGCTCGTATATCAATGTCAATTGAGTTCACTTTGAACTCGGACACATTAAACAAAGTAATTGTGTTTAAACCAGAAGATCTTTTGCAGTTTTTAGTAAGTTGTGTGTATTGCCGTCATTTTGTAACAATTTCTGTTTTAGTACACTCCAAATGATTCTACTCTCACACAACCTCACATCATTATTCTTCGCCTGCAGCTTTCTGGCTTCCAAATCATCCAGAAACAACTTCCAGAAGAGTGCAAACAGTGGGCGGAAGTTCTCGCAAGCGGAAAGCTTCGATCCCATAGCTTTTCAGAGTGAGTTTAGCCTATCTATATCAATTTCTACTTAGTTTTTCAGCAATCTCATTTTTGTGTGTCATCCGGAATCGATCTCATTTAATAGAAAAGAGCCATACATTGACAAAACCGGAAACTGGACCGTTCTTACAAACAACATCATCCCTCATGTAAGTTCACGATATTTTACAGAAATGAATGCTTTTTTGCAGCTCAAAGACCACTGGAGCGACTATTTGAGATTTACAAAGCAGAAACCAGAGCAAGATGATTTGGGCAGTCCTTTGGATAGAAGAAATTTCACAGCTTTGTATTCGGATTTTGGGCTGTCCAAAACGATATCCTACATTAAATACGGAAATAACTTGGACTTGTTGAAGCTCCAACTTGGTAACGTTTTCGGAAATGTCAAAATTGATTATTTTCTTAGTAACTTGCAGGGACGATTACGATAACTTTGGATTGATCACCGCCAAGCATGAGAATATCAAGTGGAGGCTAAAAAAGATAATTTTGAAATGATTGATTTTATTTTTTTAAATCAAACACAACTATCTCTCTATTTTGATGTTTCTCTGAATATTATCCGATGTTTGCCAGTTTGTACCATTTTTTAGTGATCTGATTTGAATTTTCCGCCTCCTTTCTTGTGGAGTTTTCTCATAATTTGTGCGTGATTGTTTACTATTTTGTTCTTACAAAAGTCTTGTTTTTGGCCGCCTGTTCTCACTTTCACTTTCCCAATTTATTCCATTGCGAATCGCTATTGTTTTTGTTTTTCCAAAAGTTGAGGACCATACTATAAATATTCGTTCCCTTCTTCGTTCTCATGCTATGTTCCCTCAACTCAGTTTCAGGGAGCTCTTCTGCTTCACCAATTCACTTTCTAATGTTGATAGAAGGTTGCTATGAGAAACTCATGATCAGAATCGTTCAACCGTCAATTATGAAAGTTTCTCGAAAGAGTATAACATATAACCTTTATACTTTAAAACTACACGTCAGCCGCGACGTTCCAAAGACATACGTCAGAGATTTCTTCGAGAGCCTCGCTCATTTTCCTGATCATCATTCAACCTTTTCAAAGATACACATAGCTCTCATTCGGTAATCCTGCACTAATATGTCGGAATAATGAGTCAGAGAAATGTATAACTCCAGCCGAAAAGATGTCGTTATATTTGATCCAGTCAGGTCAGATTTCGGTTTTTTTTCCGTGATTTTTTCCCTTTCCCGCTCTTGACACTTTTATCCAGCTCTAGTGCAATAGCATAGATAAGTCGGAAACAATATCTGGATTATCAGGTGAGCTCAGGTGAGCATTCTCTTACAATCCAAAAAAGGAATTTCGAAAACCCTTCTTAATCCCATGCACGCCTTTTCCCCTTCCTTTCCCCATCCACTACTTGTTTCTCACACTGAACACATCTCATTACTTCGCCCTTTCTCTCTCTCTCGCTAGGTACATGCCCACGACCTATGTACACTCTGGCGCGCAAGCCCCTCCTCTTCATTTTTTTTCTCTCCTTTTATCAGAGTGTCTCTGGAAACAGAAGGCTGCTGGTCGCCACATGAATCTGGCCGTCTATCATAGGACACTGACGGCCAGATTAATCGATTTAGTTCATTCGGGCGGCTCGCTCGTGCATGTGTCCGTTGTCTAGCAACATAAAAGGGGGAAGGGATCAGCGGCGGCATGTGTACTTGATTCATTTCTGCTTAACCCTTTCGTCTTTCTTCGGTGTCTTTCATTCTCTCTCTTCTCTTCTCTCTCTCTCTCTCTCTCTCTCTCTCTCTATCAACTTCACTTTCAGCATGGAGAATCCTCCGGACCAGAATGAATTGGACCCATCCGTGGTGACAATGACGGTAAAAACTATCTTACAGTTTCTCATCTCTTCTATTGTTATTGCAGCTCAAGGTGGACCAAGTTTTCTGGGGATCTCGTCTTCTTATGCCTGAGAAGGAGAACGAACTCATTCTCACATTTCGCAAAGTAGGAGAAACAAACTCTAAAGGTTTGATCAACTTGTTTCAGGACGAATCGAACCCTCAACAACCGCGATTGGAATTAGTTCAATTCATTCTTGATAAAACCGACACTTTCGAAACTTCGGTACTCGAACAAATAGATATCACTTCTGTGCGGGTGAGTCGCCTAGGTTACTGTAGTCGATTAGTATACACTATTATTCTTACTTGTGTTCTAAATTTTTTCTTTTAGTACACCCCGACACCGGATATTCCAAGATATCCACATGTCCTGATTATTCATTTGAATTTCTCGATTTCCTACGCATTGTTTGAGAAATACTTCCCGAAACAATTCGAGTGTTTCAAAAGGGCAAGAGAGCTAGATTATCTCAATTCACCATTGTTCTCCGAGTGAGGTTCCAAGCATTTATTGAGTTGATAGCCAAATTTAAGGTATCTTGTCTTCATCATCAATCCCAATGAGATCTTAGTTGAAAGGTCAACATGTCCACCAATCGAACAAACTTGGACTAATCTTGTCGAAGGCGTAGGAAACAATTGTGCATGCCATCAAGGAAAAGAAATCATAAATTACGGTTTCAGTGACATTGGACGTAAGAACTTACTTTTCGATCTCCATTCTCACCCTTAATTTACAGTCCCCATGACGGCCGATGATTTCGAGTTGGTGAAAGAAGAATTGGGGCTGGTTGCAGCCGAAACTGATATCATCTACGACAGAGTCAAGAATCTCAAGCTGTGGAAATTTGAGCTTGGTAGGTGAAACTCTCCAGAAAGTTGTCTCATTTTGACTTTCCAGATCCTATTGTGGAACTCGCAATGGAGATAGTAGTGACGCATCTTAGAAAAAAGAATACAAATGCTCGTCGTGACGCTGAGAGGGGGGATCCAAGGAAATGCAATTGGGAATTGGTTAGAATGATACAGTCACCTAATCCAATTTAATGGAAGCAATAGTCTTCTTATTTCCCTCACCGAATGATCATGATCCCAGTCGATTTCTCTCTTCAAGTTTCCAAAATCCCTCATTTCGTTCCTTTGTTCTAACTTTGAACCCGAACTTTTTCACACAATTACACATTTGTATCATTCTATTTATTTGTGCATGCATAATATTTGGAAAATAAATACCATATAACCAGAATGAAAAAGAAACTTGTGATTACTCTGAACAAAGATTTTCGATCGGCATAGATTAGATCTCTAAGAAAAAAGAAAACAATGAAAAAAGAACATTTACTGGGTAATAAAGTCATACAAAAAAGGAAAAAAAATCATTGATATTCAGCATTTAGAGAGCAATTTCTCAATGCTAAAGTTTATTTTTTCAGAACAGGACTCTTTTTGATTAGAAATTGTTTCCTTTTGTTGTGGATCCTGTACTGGTTGAAAGATGTCATCAGTGCTACTAGTTTTTGTAGTGATAGATGGAAAAATGGCTGGTAGAAGTAGTGGCATGATCTGAAATATGGTTCTCCCTGGTTATAATTGGGTTATGTTCACAACCAAAGATTTTATTGTGAAAAAAAACAAATGTTAGCTTACTATTTTCCGATAAATATCAAAAATGAATATTGAAAATTAAACGATAAACGAGAACAAATATAATTTTTTAAAGATATTATTCGGATAGATACTAGACATATTTTTTCACTTACCAGTGGGAAAAGGTGAGGGTTTGTTAACTCCTCACTGTTAAGTGTTAATGGTGCTGGTATAGTTTCAGAAGAAGAGATAGATGAATGAAGGAGAGTTTGTTCAACACTCACTGGAGCAGCACATTCCATCTGAAAACGTACTTTCTCACGAAATAAAATTAAAACTAGACCTCAGATTCATGAATTCTCCGTAACTTCTGGCGGGTGTTATTGAACCAATTTTTGACCTGAAATGAAAAGTGTGAAGATACTGTCAACCGAAGAATAAGTACCTGCATCTGAGTCAAACCAATGGATAAAGCAATTCTCGTTGTAGCTTCTTTTCTTGGATTCGTATTCATTTTGAAGTGCTCGGCGAGAATCGACTTCTGTTCTTCTGTGAAAGGCGTATATCTCGGACGATTTGGTTTTAGTCGGATTTTCTTTGGTTTCTAAAACATGGGAAGTTTTGAAATTATCTGTTATGAATATCTCTAACCGGTGTAACCCCATTCACTTCGAGTTTCTCGTTAATCTCCATTTCTTTCATCAGAGGATTTAATCTGAAATGTTTTGTAAGGGATTTGTAAATAACCTCAATAAGACAGCAAAAATACTACAAAAAACTAAAAAGCAAGATCAAGAAAGTACTCTCAAATAACAATTTGCGTCACGTAGCTGGAAGAAACATGAGAATATTGCAAAACTCTAACCATCAACCCTACTTGTTAATTTGATACAAGGTTCTGCTATAGTAGCTCACTAAGCGAAGAAAACAAAAATATGATTTTCTGAGAAAGACGAGAGACGAATTGAAAAGTGGGCCAATAAATTAAAAAAGTCAAAGAAGTCAATCAAACTTGAAAACGACATATTTCGAAAATGTTTTTATAAAGTTATTTATGTGTTTTACGAAAAAAATTATTTTTCGACATATTCCGTAAATTAAAATTTCCGATTTTAGATTCTGTCATGAAAAGACTATCTGCAAAAGATAACAGTTTTTCTCCATTTCATCAAATATAACTCCATGATTCGAACTACACTTTCATTTTTCAAATGAACCATTCTCCCCACATTTTTCTGTCCTAATACTGTATTTGTTCATTTTCTCGTTCTTCCTAGAGGTGACAACCGAGAACTCGTGTTCTTCACATACACAAAGAGATGACATCTCTATCTTAGATTAGGAGCATATTTTCTGAATTCCCGTTATCCATCATAAGTCACACTCGGTTTCCCACCCTTGTCGCTTTGTTTAGGATCAGGTTGATATTATCTCACTCATTCACTCATACCTCCGCCCCTCCCCGTCCTCATACAAAACTATCGGTGAGTGAAATCTGTACTGGGCGGTCTACTTGAGCTACAATTAGAACCAATCGTTCTGTACGCAAAGAGAGGCATTGTTGTGTCATCTAAAACCTTAACCTATTCTATTTGCAACGTTGCGGCCGTATTTGGACGGTGAGCTCAAAAACCCTTGGTGTTATGTCTTTAAAACATGGATCACAAAATGGCCATTTTGCAAGTTATGCGGAATATCAGTCAGCTAAAGGAGACCAGACAAAAATGCTTCTGAAGTGCAAACCAAGAAAGTTGTGAGTTTGAATTTTTTTATGAGAAATGAGTAATACGGTTTCAGGTTTCTGTATGCTATGCAAGACAGTTATTGTTACCGAGAAGTTAAAGATTTGGATTTCGGTATATCTAATTTGTATATTCACAGTGGTAAAAATAGAATCGATATAAGAATTACCATAGAACTCGAAGGAATGCCTTACTCAGTGTTTAGAAAAAATGAAATTAATGACGGAGGTAATTAAAGATGATCTACATTTGAAAAACGTTGAATTGCAGAAATTCATTTCTCGATTGTATTGAAATCAGAGGACAGCAGAGGAAATAATCAAATAGAAATTGACGGAATGAAGTTCGACAAAAAGTTTGTTTATTCAGAATTTTAGCGAATTGTTTATTCAATTCTTCCAGGAATATGGGTACCCACCGCCTACAATTGAGTACCTGTGACGAGTTTGAGGGAGCTGTTTCAGTATTACGAGAAGTTTTTCGATTGTTTCCTGCTTTCAAAACCCACGTTCATCTCGATTTAGGCGGAGCACATAAAGACGTTCTTTATGAAATTTTGAAAATTGATGACTTTTTCTCGGTTAAGCGGCTCACTGTGTACCGTAGAATTGAACTTTCTCGCTGGGAAGATATTTTCCACACATTTCGGAATGTTAAAGAAATTGTTTTGGGAAACAGATGCACGAATGAAGAACTGACTTTGGTAAATGATATTGCAGTATTTGATCATCTAAAGTCAAATTTTCAGATTTTGGACCACGTGAAATCAGAAGGAAAAGAGTGGTTCGTTAGAAAAGCGCCGTCTCGTTATAATCAGGAACAAGTTCAACAGTTTTATGAAATCAATTTGTTTTTGGATGTTTGAATGATTCATTTCCACATTTATGTACTACTACAAGTTTGCAATGCTTTATTTCGTATATAAAATCTGTCACAAAATACATTTTTTGTACATTTATCCACATTCTTGAAATCGAATTTCCCTTTTTTGCATGTGAAAACGTTCATATTCCATATTTCTCCTCAAATTCATTGTTGAAAATAAAAATCTTGATTTATGTCTTGAAAATTCCCAGCATGATTTATGTGCAGTTCTCCGAACAACTCCGAAAAGCAACTTGGTGACCACTAGATACGCCTAACAACGTTCTTTCTTTTGAATGTATATGTGTGGTACTATTGAATATAAGCTTTACGTCATTAAGACAAGAATAGAGTCTTGTGAGTTCTACCACTACCCCAGTCATATGTGGTTAATTAAGAGATTAGCACTGGTGCTGGTAGGCAGATTTCACGCACTTTTAATATTCATTTACCCCGATTATTTCGTAATATTATATTCTACCTTCTGTTTTTAATTATATAATTATATTTCAGAATGGCGGACAATCCGTACGCGGTAGTTGATAATCCGGACTACATTAACCTTCATGTGTCATCTAATGTGAGTTTGATGGAAACTCTTGAAATTTTTTTCCTGTTATAGAGAGGCCTAAAAACGTTTCGAATGAACATTTGGTCATCAATTGGAGAGCTGAAGCAAGAATACAGTAAACACATCAACGAGACTACTGAAAAAATCAAGTTTGTCAAACCAACGTGTTTTGATCATGATTAGAATTTTCAGTTTCATGTACAAAATTCATACTCTAAGGGATGAGGATACTCCAGAACTGTTTGATATGAAGAACAATGATAGGATTACTGCTTGGTTTGCACACAAAACTCAAATGGAAATTGAGGCCGAGAACAACAGCGGACGAGGCATGGAAGATCTGAGGTTAGTTCAACAAGACGATGTACATCTTGAAATAAAGGTTTCAGAAGAGATCCAAGTGGTATTCGTACTGACGAAAGTTTATCGGATGTACCCTCTACCAGCAGCAATGATAATTAAACACTATAACAGTCTCCATAAAATAATTATGGTGTTTCGCTCATGATACCAATTTCCAACCCGTGCGAATCAACAATAAATCATTTAGCATTCCTAATCTGCATAATAAATCAATTCTTTGGCAACAATCCCAATGACATCACTTTCAAATGAATAATTATTGTTATCTCAATTTGATTTTTTCGTCGACAATTGTTCGCCGACAAATAGATGAGATCTTGAGAGAGACCCGAGGCCCATGCGACAATGTGGAGTAACTATGAGTGTCTTGAGTTTTCACTGTACAAGCGGCATCCATAACGAAGGATTGATTGTTTCACACAGAGAAAATACAAACTGCATCATAATAATTATTAAGGACAAGACAATAGAAGAGAACAAGAATGCTCATTTTTCCATACACTCCACATAATTTTTGTTGTTTTTCAAAACAAAAATTGTTAGAATTGAGAGCTAAGAATCACGGAAAAGGCTGACATTTTTCAATCGATTGAGTTCCTGTTTGAATATCTCGTTGATGGATCCACATTTTCGTTGATTTGATAACCCACTTGCGTAGGACGGTTATTATTAATGATCTAGAACTTCCGAGAATGTTTTTCATTTGTTTTTCCATGTAAACAAACCCGATATGTTCGTGCTCGTGACACTTGCAACTCTCTCATTTTATCCTGTTCGGAGTCCGTATTCAGTTCGGCAAGTGGACGCCGTTCAGTCATTAACGTGTTCATTCTGAAATGTTTCGAAGACTATTTCATAATCTTCAAATAAGAAGAAAGTGGCAGAAAGCCAATCAAAAAACGTAAACAAATAGAGAAATTGCCAACATGAATGAACAATTATCCGTTTGTTATGTATATCACATTCAACTTTAAGTATAGTTCTGAACTTATGAAATCTCATTGCTCCAATCTCCTGTTTTGACCTATAATTATCCTTGTTGTGCACGTAGTACTCTGATAGAGCGTGGGCTAGGCGTGTTTACCATCTCCTTGCTGTCAATGATATATCACATGGGTAATTCTGATAATCGATCGGTTTGATGAAGGAACTGCTTGATATAGCTGTATAGAGGTACTGGAGAGTATTCATTGAATATCATTCCCATTTTTACTTCGTTTGATGATACGATTTGATGTAGATCCGAAATTTTTAACCATTCCCTCATATGATTCTCCTTTTTTAGGTCAATTTTTTCTTCATAACAATCAATTAATATCATCTTCACAGTCACAAGTTTATTGGGTCCCTTTAAATATTTTAATCGTTCCTTTCATTTATCGCATCCAATAATACATTCAATAAAATTCTCCATAATCTTAGTCTTCTGATTCCTTCAGTTTTTTTGCTGTCAGTCGGAGCAGCTGAGTCCAAGGGTAGTCTTTTTTTCTTGGATATGACAGGTATTCCATTTTGGTGGTCATCAAAAGGTCCAAGGTTGTTGTTTTCAGATCGGTTTCTTAACAATGCTTAGTTTTCTAGTAGATCTTCTTATTCATCAAGATTCGGCATTCTGAGAGAACTATTTTTGACTGATGAGGTAGTCCACTTGTTTCCTATAAGAATCAACATGTTCGCAAAAACGCTTAAACTTTGAAACAACTCACTATTCAATTGAGATTTCCATTGATATTACTGACAGATGCTTGTTTTTCTTGATGTTCATGAACAATTTCTAAGAACTCTTCCTAATGGCAACATATTTCTTGGCTGCATTCCATTTGTCATGAGGTCCAGTTGTCCTTTGGTTACTGGATTTCATTTCACATGTTTTCGTAGTGTTGGAATCCAGAACCTTCTTCTTGTCATAACCATCGGGTGTTTCGTGGTTTTGTGGGGTTTTCCGTGACTCTTCCAGATTATCTGCCTTGCCAACGTCGATTTTGGTGAGATGATTCTTTTGCGGCTTTGTTCATTTCGGCGAGAATGAAGGAAATCTTTTATATGTTGAACGTCGGAGAGGTGTACTCGGATTGAAATGAGTGAAATGCCTGCAAGGAAAATTTTTTTTGAAGATTATTGGTTCATTATCTTACCTTATACACAATTTCACTCGCAGAAACCGATATGCGTCACAGTATTCTCGAAAATTAGCTTCATGTCGCTTTTTCAGTCTACCGAACAGTCGATGTTTTAAATGAAGAAGCCCGAAAGGTGTGGATGAGGTCATTGCTGGCTATCTCGATAGTGAGCTTAATCCAGGGCTCTACTCAACAAACGGTAAGCGAATGATGTTTTTCTGTGAATTCCGAACCATTTACACAGAAATTCAATGCAACTCACTTTTACCAGAGGATTCTGCGCGTTTCTAATTGGTCTCATCACAAGAGAGTTTGGAGCAACCGTTCAGCAAATGACAGAGAACCGGTTCATCCAACAGCTTTGTGCCAATCAACAGTCTCGTTTGAACTTCTGGATCTCTCAGATCATCGGTGATTGAACGCATGTTTGGCACCGGACACATTCGAATGAGCTGTTATATTTTCCGAATCAATCTCTATCGTCTCCAAATTCGTCTTGAACGATTCCAGAATCTTTACTAACAGGTGTTGTATCACCAAGCATTCAAATCTCTGTTATGTGTATTCAGATTGAAATGCGAAAACATAGAATGCCTGAAAGAATACAATTTGATTGAGTATTATTGATTGAATGTCTTACTTTAGCACATTCTTATCCAACGGAATTCGCAGAAATCGATACATCACGTTTTGCAGGACAATAAAATACTAACCCTGAAAGAATGAATGTGTGCAGGAAAAATTGGAACAAAAAGGTTCAGAATAAATCAAACGACTAAGAAAAAATTTAAAAATGCAGACAACTACTTGATTAATGTTAAATACCTGAGAAGATCCATATTATATAAAAGAGGAGAAATTTGAGAGCAAGGTGGGCTTAGTGCAGAAACCTAGGCCACGGCCACCGCGGCCATCGGAATCACTTTGACCCTTTACAGCCGATTTATTTATTAAATCTTGACATTTATTGTCTAAATATGTAGTAAAATTTTGTTTTTATTGTATTTTCAGAGAAATACTCCAATTAACATATCAGAACGGAGAAATTATAGGTAAAAACACAAATATCACGAAATGCGCCAATAGGAAAACGAGAAAAGCGTCAACACACATAACGCAAATTTTTCACGTGAGGAGATAGACATGCGTTCAGAGCAATTTTCTCAAATATACTGTATTTTTAAACAGAAAAAACAAAAACAGAATCATGCTCGAATTTCTCAAAATTAGTTATTAGGGAATGGTACGAACACATGTTGGAGTTTCGGTTCAAGACCCACACTACTATGAATGGGACCCCAGAACCGGTTTCAGTTTTTGCGGAATGGTCCTAGGGGTGCGAGAAACTTCGATCTGAAAATTCAGTGCTGAAGCATGTTGATTATAGCTATTTCACACGTGCCCTCATTTCTTGGAACACCTCAAATCTCTATGAGACAGTAAAAAAAATTCGGTGGGATGGCTGAGGGGAAGTGGTCTTGTGTGGAAAGCGGATTACCTGTTCGACTCTACGCTGTGTGCAACTTATTAATTTTTTTTTGCTAAGGTACCACTTTCTAACCCTAGAATCATTTCTGTCGTTTTTTAAAAGAGTTACTTCTCCTTTTGACTAACCAGCTGTATTCTCGAAATTTTCGGCGAAAAAAATTTTGGAAAGTTGTTCATTTTTTCCTGGGTTAGCATGGGTTTTTTTTCTAAACTTTCAGCATTTGTTTTTGTCAAAAAGGTATATGAACTTCAGAATTCACTATGTGAATAATCAAATTCATCCACCGTATCCCATGACAAATACAAGAGCTCCTCTCGAGCCCCAATCCCGTGAAATCGCTGATCACCTCCTCCTTGAACTAAATTTATTTTAACCGCCTAGCACTTCATTTTTACTAACAAGCCACTTTTTGAGAATTTATCACTTTTACTAGACTTCGAAGCAAAAAACCATTATAATTGTGATAACTTTTTTTTTATACTGTGAGTGATTACTACCGTTCAAATCTTCATACTCTCCTACCAGCTCTCCACTACCTTCTCGTTGAACCTGCACATTGCTCCATCATCTTTCCTTCAAAGAGTCAAAATTTTTAACTACAAAAAAAAATGCGAAGTTGACTCACTCAATGGTCATCTGTCTCTTACAACTGTCCACGTCAACTGTCAAACTTATCTTCAACCGACGCCAATTTATTTTGCTTTTTTGAATACATGTTTGTTGTCGTCCAGGTGCTGACATTATTCCTATTAACCCCAATTTCTGAATAGCTTCAATTTTACCAAAAAAGACCCTGAAAGCTGGTTCGCATGGTCATTTTTTGTTTTGTCTGCTGCGAATACTCATGATTGTTCCTTTTTCTTTTGTGAATGTTATTTTTTCTCATTATTATGCAAATGAAAATAAAATGGAATTAAAACAATCGAATTTATTCAATCTGAAGAACGAAATCCAGAATAAATTAAAAATTGAGCAACGAATTACACGTTTTCATGTTTTTTTCTCATTTGAACACACGGATCCTGCGACATTAATTGATTTTGCATTGTTCAGATAGTTCTTGTTGTCTCTGTTTTTTATTTAATCTGAAAGGTTCTTTGAGGTTTTCCAGATTAAGCGAACTGTTGCAAAAGTTGATATTCACACGATAAAATATCAGAACAAAGACAACTCAGATTACTGGTGGTTTTGGAACTAGTCCCGGTTTTTACGGCAATCACAGTGGATACAATTAGAGATACGTAAAAATCAGGTTGAAATCTTTTTAGATGCCAAAAAATAGCGAAAACTCTGATATCTGATGAATTAAAATATTTTAGAACTCGAGGCAGTATGTTTTGATTGTTTTGTTATTTTCCAAACATTTTCTATTCCAGTTGTCACCAAATTCTTGTTTATTAGTTCAACTCATGAATCATTGTTTGGTGGCTTGTGAGAACATGATTCGGAACAAAAAAACAAAACGGTTTTAAATCTTCTCGTTGTCCTTTTCTTCTTTTTTCTTCCTCTTCTCCGTTCCTCGACTCGTCTCCTTTCCTCGATAAAAACCAAAGAGAGCGCTGCTTTCGTATTTTATATTTTATTTATCCCGTGACTTCACGGAAAATATATACACTGTATCGAAAAATGACAGTTGCTTGCAGTTTCTTCTTTGTGTTCCTTCATTTTTTTTCTCGGAATAACTTCACTTTGCTTGTATTCCTGTTCTCTTTATTTAGTCACTCCTATAAATTTTTATTTCAGAACGAACATGAGTGATACAGGAGCAGTCAACTACTTGATGTTTCGCGTCTGCCATCAGGTATAAAACCTATAAGTGGAATCATATAACTGTCATTGTTTCAGGGCGGATCCGAGGTCCACTTCCGTGCACGGGACACGGTCCAAATGGGCAAAGTGAAGCAACAAGTTGCCAATCAATGTGCTTTGAATAATTTCTTGATAGGGTCCACAGAATCATCAGTGTTTCTCTTCTTGATATTGTGTCGGTGTTCGAAAGAAGGCTCAGTGGCTCCGTCGATGGCTCCGTCGTTGCATAACTCCATCTCTGAAAATTGTTGTTGTGATTATGTTCAGTCATAAAAAGAAACTCACTTGTTCCACAGAGTTTCGGAAGTTTCAGGTTGTCGTTCTTGCTTATTCCTGCCGAGAATACGCCGACGACAAAAAGAGTGAGAAGAAGAACAAGAGTTCTCATCCTCGGTGAATGATACGAGGAATGATATTCTTGTGAATTCTCAGACTTTTAAAACGGGTGGATGTGCATGTATGAGAATGCGGTTTTTTCTCAAAGAATTTCTGTGCCGCCCACCTTTTTCCCAGCAAATGTTGCTTGCGAATCATCTGAATTGATTTTTGAATCATGGGAAAGACACTATAGAAAACGAAGAGAGAAAGATGATATTCATAATCCGGGTACAGTATCATGACACCACAGTATTGAAAAAAACCTGAACTTATCGGAAGAATGATGCATGATTGGAAATTTTGAGCATCTAATACTTCATCAGCAAGGAAAAGCTCATCTAAACAAATTGAAATAAGATGATTGGTCTCCATGAGCATTCTTTAAAAACCTGGGGCATACACAAATTCTGAATAAGTTCATTAAAAAAAAGTTTAGAAGCTGTTTGAATTAGGTTACATCCATAAAAAATATGAAAAATTATTTTATAACATTCGAACAGTTAAATGACTCACTGATTTTAAAAGTCATTGATCTGTAACTCAGTGATAATATGGTGAATACGCGTGAGTGAATTTCAAATTAATTTTCCAGTTTAGAATAGTTGATGTATTCAATCAGTAAACACATATTCAACTTGTGATAAATGTGAGTTACATCGTGTCCATTCGAGCGTGCTCTAGCAAACTTTAGCCCCTTAATATTTGTTCTTGTTTCAAGTAATTCACTGTTGAATTTTTGCCAAAACTACATTCTGGTACCGGTTATTGCGCTAGAAAATTGAACCCGTAGTTAACTCTAAAATTGAAAATTACACGTGTACGTGTACGAGTAGCCGGTGTCACATCTAGTTGCTGTCTGTTGAAACGTTTAATTTTACATTTTTGCAGCCCAGACCAGATACCAGAGCTTCAACAAATCGATTTTCTTTTCATTGGTTTAGTGGAGAGAAGAAAAAAGAGAAGAACACGTGCCAACTGGATGAGTTTTCCACGTCATTTTTGTTTAAAAAAATTCTTACTTTCGACATGTTTGATTCTTGAAAATGCCTTCAAAATTCAGAATAACCTGTGGGGATTCGTTTGATGAATGTAGCAGTTATCAGAGTAATGATTATTGCCACAGTAAATGCAAACGATTTTTGCAAAATATGTCTCTTTAGTACAGAACTGACGGGTAGTTCTGGTTGGTTTACTTTTCCTCTCTGGACTTATTTCACGGCAACGTTTTCGTGTTCCCAGAGCTTCATCTTTTGTTTCTTCTTTCTCATTGTCTTTTTTCATTTGAATCCAATTTCGTAGATTAGCCAGATGATCGGTTTCAAATATGATTTTCAGTTTGGTATTTTTCAATTTTTTCTCTGCCTCTCTCCAATTTTCCTCGAGTCCTTTGATATCAATGTCGATGAGTGCAACTTGATCATCCGACAGAGCATAGCGCTTTTTCTGGGCTGCTTCGGGTTTCTCCTTGTAAAAAACGTACCGGCTCGCCTTCACGCTTTTTTCAGCTTCCTTCAGCTCTTTATAGCTTAACTTGAGCTTTTCTTCGAGATCATCTCTCTTTTTGTTCAACTGATTGACACTCAACTTTATCGGATTGCAGTTGAATACGTCTTGTGAGTGATGGCATAATTCTCCTGCCTGTCGATTTCTCCGACTCTTTTCCCAAGCTTGGCGAAGTTGATTCGTCACGGAAGTAGATGACTCAATCATCGCGGCGAACGATGCATCTGACCAAGTTTCCTCCATTTCTGAAATCAATTCATTTCGGCGAGGTGAAAAAACAATACACAAAAATGAACTGTTATGGATAAAACCGCACTTTTATTTACCCCAGTGCACTCAACTATATTGTTTTATAGCAAGGTAATAAACAACTATATAACAGAAAGTAGAAATCTGAAGTACAAAAAATGTGATCCAACAATCAGATTTTTTCCCGGAAGAAATCAACCGGGAGTAATGAAATTAATCTCACCTTTTTTCTCGTGGTGGCCACAGATGAGTCTCCAAATTGAGAACACTTGAGTGTAAGACTTTTCTCTTAAAAAATGAAAAAATGATAAGAAATTCAAAGGAAACATGGAAAACTAAAAAGGAATGAAAATGAAGAGTCTCTCAGAGGCGTATGAGAAAATTTATTCAATCATCGACATAAAACGAACACATCGTAAAACGTATGGAAATTTTTGTTTTTTTCCTAGTATTATTTCTTTTTTTGAAAACTTTATGTGTGTCTTTTTTTTGTTTGAAAGAATTACTTCTGTGAAAATGCTGTCCACATTAACACTTACCACATTCAATTAATTGTGTTTTGTCACTGCTGGGTTGAGTTGGGTTGAGTTCGAAAACATGTCTTATACTTTTTACAACCGGGTAAAAATGAAATGACGATCAAGGTGAGCAGACTCGACAATGCCTAAATCTATTTTAAAAAATTAATTGAAAAATCATCTGGTGGAAAATTGAGTTTGGAAATTAATAGTAATCAACAGTAACTAATGTCATTAAACAGGTTCTAACAATTTTTGGAACAAACCCAAAGTCTTTTGTATTCAAAAACTAAAAAGTATCACTCTTATTTTTGAGTTTATGTAAAAGCGCGACCTCATAAAACTCAGCTTTTTCATTTTCAGTATCCCTTTTTGCAAAATGAACCAAGTAGTCAATATATAGAATTTGAAATTTACTTTCGATTCGAACTACGATACAATAGTCCGAAGCCTGTTTTGAACCACTGGCTAGTCGGAGCTGATGATCTATGCAAAGAAATCTCAGAGTTTTGAATAGTTTTCGACTTCATATGTATCCAGTTTATTGGCGAGCAATTTTTAAACCATAACCAAGGGCTTGAGATTTGAATTTATTGATGAATACGATTGAATAAAGAAGGATAAACAGTGGAAAATTATTTTGTTCTCAAATGATTATGACATCCCGCTTGACGGGAATATTGAAATCCTTATTCTGATGAAATGGTGTGGAAATGGTGTTCCAAGAACTTTTTATACGTTGAATGATGATTACACAGTGATTCGAAGCAGAGACAGACGTAAACATAGAGAAAGTTTTGATTTTCGTGCATCCGAGTTTTCTGAAAACATAAAGCTGATACTGCGTTTGCAAATTTTGAATGAAACCTACAGTCAATTGGCAGCTCGTTTTGTTTTGTAGAGCCCACGCGTAAGTGATCTTGTTTTCATCTGTCCAGTGACTTCCAGAACGATCAACGTTTCCACTAACCGGATCGTAGTTGGCGACACAGAAGTCTTGGTTATGCATGACTTCAGTCTCTTCGGGGTATGAGCTATCTTTAATGCAATAGATAGCCGATGAAGTGTTGATGAGAACCATAGTGATAATCAAAATCACTAACATTTTGGGAGAGGTAGAGAGAGAGAGTGGGGAGGTGGCGAGTGGGGTTCAGCGGTTTATGCTGCCAGTGATGAAAGTAAAACTACCGGGCTTTTTATACGCTTTTTGTGACATTTGGTTGAAAAGTTCCGCCTCTTTTTCTCGCGTTCAAGTATCAGAATCCTATTGTAGGCTCCGCCCAATTTGAGGCACGCGGCAGAAAAAGCGAAAAAAATATCTATAAGATTTTGAAAATGGGAGGAGTTTGTACCTCCGTATGCTTTATTTTTGATGCTTTGTTTCAGAAGAATCCGAATAACATAGTGATATCGTTGATTCAGATAGAAACCGGGAATGAGATATCTAGTAGAACGTGCGTTTTTTTTAATACTAAAAATATTGGAAAATGTAAAAATTGTACCATGAATAGGAGCTCTGCCACATTATGAATGCAAAAAGAACATCGAAAACGGATCTACCAGAAGGAACATGAAATTTCAATGAAAATGACGGTACCTGGTGATTTGGTAAAATGAATTAGCAGGGTCGCATGAAACAAAAAATTGAATTCTAAAATGAGGAACACAAGGAAGTTCCACCATTGTTTTAAAAATTTGGGACACCTAGTTATGAAATTACATTTTCTATTTTTTTTAGTTCAATTAGTTTTCGAAACACTTGAAAATAAATGGTATGTTCAACAATGGTTGTATTATATTGGAAAGTGATTTTTCAATGGTTGGATAATTATACGTAATGAAATGTTTTGGAACAAGGGATACCCGAAAACTTCAAAGATAGTTGAAGTTACCGATTCCTGATTCCTCACACACGTACCACATTTCTGATTACACTGTGTTCTAACTGCAGAATCTTTCTTCAAACCATTGAAATATTTATCCGAGTGGCAATTCAGTCTTTCAGTGTTCCCTGCAGTTATGAAGTCACGGTATTTGATAATTAGCATCACTTCCATCCAAATGAGCAAGTACTTCTACCCGCTATGAACTATTATACTGATGTTTAGGTTTATTTTTGCTACTTAGTATCCGTTCGTACTGATTTTGTCTTGTTTTTCGCTTAAAAAACGTGGAAGTAAGTATGATTTCAATATGTTGTTAATGAGGAATTTCTGGATTATTTTCTTCTCAACTTTTCAACCCTCATTTTAACAATCATTAGTTTGTGAGTAATAGAGTTTTGCATTCAAAGACTATATTTGTTTTTGCTATCACTGTTGAATTGAATTTAATGACGCAGCTGGGTGATTAAGAAGACTTTTTTGAAAGAAAGTCCACTAGTCATACTTGAAACTTGACTTTTACGAATATGAATTTGAGCTCTGATAACATTACCATCCCTGCAATTATTTCAATTTCAAACATGCGATACATCAATTAAGAAATAATTTGAAGTTTCCTCAAGAATCAAAGTTAATAACTGGTTGGGGAAAGTGTTAAGAGAGCAGAAACTTCAAAGTTTTGTAGTCAGTCACAAAAAATTTCAATGAGCAGATGACGTAGTTTCTATCATAAATGAACCAGTCAAAGCTGAGAAATGAAGATAATGAAAAGAACTAAAGTTATGGGCGAGTGTATATATGTTTTTAAATCGCTTAGTGCATTTGATACATTTAGCGAGCTGGAAATGTCTGTGATAAGTAATTGCTCCAGAATAAATTTTTTCCGGATCCTACTGCTCACATCTCTGCAGATGTTCAGAAATAAGCGGTGTGCACAGGAATACACAATAATCTACACGAGCAAAGTGATTTCAAACAAATGAGATTTATTCAGAACTTCTGTTACGACACGTATCTGGTCGGATCACGTACAAAGTGATGATTCACACCTTTCAACACTATATTGTCGCCTTTATTCAATTGCTTGTCCGCTGGAACAGAGGTAGACATTAAACACACAATAGGATACATGAGGCCAATTTCAGAATGTAACGTTTATAATTTAAGCGTGATACTCGGGTTTGTGAAGCTGAACATGAGTAAATTCAAAGTATCCAATTGCCTTGAAAATATACATAGAGGTATTTTGTCTTCTATCGGTTTGCCTCGAATTTACATACTAGTATTGGAGTGCTGTTAAGACGAAACTATAATTTTCAACTCTGTCATCAATTTAAAAATAGATGAAATCAAAATTAATACTTCCTTCAATGTTATTACTTTTAGTATTTCCTCCTTTGTTCTCATAATCCCGGATTGCATTGAAGTTTATAATGATGTGTGTACCTTGTGACGTTTTCGGATTGAAAAGTGAAAACACGCGAAAGAAGAAAAAACTCTTTTGAAACTGTGAAATGTGAATCATTTGCAGATAAACTAATGTTTTTTTATAAATGAAACAGTAATCAAGTAAAGATTATTTTATTTGCTTTAACTTCCTTGTTGAAACTTTTTTGAGAATTTATCATACACTCTAATTATGTTTCAATATTCATATCAATGTAGCATTTTCTTCAGAAATTCTCAGAAAATGTTAAGAAATGCTCTTTGACTCGAAAGCCAACTAATAATCGAGGAGAACATGTGAGAATAAAAAACAACATGATGTGTATACAGTTTAGTTTGATGAGCTCAGTCACACCATTTATGAATCTCGATTCGAGGATCAATATTTATTGCGTTTTATTCGGTCTAGAACCGATAGAAAATTTCGTGTAGTTAGTGACCAGGTACTTCACCTAACATTTAATTCATCAAGGGATTTTACTTTTTGCCGAATTTGTTATCATTGAAAATAATAAAAAGATAATTGTCAACAACATCACATTTATTCGAACTAACAAAAATGATACATTTCTTTGAATAAAGGATCAAGTGGAAGGAGTATTTGAATTTCAACAAAGAATGTTTCATCGGAATGGGAACATTTCAGAAGCGCGATCCTCCAAGCTGCTCCTGGTAGACTTCGATGATGTCGTCATCCTCCATCTCTAGAGTTTTTGGAGTGTCGTCGTCGTTGACGCGGCGTCCATCGAACATAAAGCTGGAAATTATAAATATAGCTCACGTATCACATATCTGAAACTCACCGGAAGCTATTCGGGTTCTGTCCGGTTCTGTCAGCAAAACTTTTCTTGACTTTAGCCATCGGAGTTCCATACTGAATTCGAAAGTTAACTCTGTCGCTATCCTATAATAAAACAATTTTATGCACTTGAAATTCCCAGAAATTCATACCTGTCCAATCACCTTGATACTGATATAGTCCGTGTTTGCGGGCATTGTTGTCGAAAAAGCTGGAAAGCTTATAGTGAAAAGAGCAGTCTGGTTGTGAGCGATGAGAAGGTTGTCATAGAAACTCAGTCGTATTTTAATACGCTTGTCTCGATTCAACATACAAAGTGTACGTCCTTTTTTTCCCCTTCTCATGTGGCTGAGTTGGATGTCAGAAAAGATTATGAGGAATGAGGAGACAAAAACGGAAAAGAGTGCCGATGAAAGTGTGCTTTTACAAGCGAATCGAGAAGAGATTTTATACAGCTGACATAATGAGTAGATGAAACACAACGGAAAATTAGAATAATAAACATAGAGAGAATTGAAAATTTCGCCGATTTTAGAGTTGGTGTTCACTAAAACAGTTTTGTTCGAACTCTTTATTCATTCTGAAATATTGTACTGTGCGCAATGACTGAATGATGATATGGTTTGTAATGAGAGCTGATGGAAAAGGAGATACGTGTAGTTAAAAAAACAATTATTCTCTGTCTTCAACAAACACAGTCCTAGGTGGAATCAAACACAATATAATCTGAGAAAAAAAATGAAAAATGGTTTTCTCCAAACAGTTTTTTTGTTTCTTCACACATTCTCAAAAAAGAAAAACTTTTTTCTTATGGAATGTTCCACAGATTCAGCAATTGTTTTATCCATAGTCAAATTAGCCCATCAAAAGAGACGTGTGCACATCTACACTCTAATTCACAAGGAAAAGAGTATGACAACATGTGTCGAGTAGTGACAGACGGCGCAAGGGTATCATTCTGCTAACTTATGGTCACAAATAGGATTTCTCGGTTCAATAGCCGATCCATATTGGACTTGGAGCCAATAGACGGTTTTTAACTTGCTAAATGTGCATTCTGAATAGAAAATTTTTGGTTATACGCTATTAAATAATGAATAAAATCAAATTCGACTTTTTTTATCAGACTAAAACGATTGATGCTATATTTATTGAAGATGAATCTGGTGTCTATACCGAAAGTAAAGAACAATTATATTTTAACCATGCTGAAAATAGCATTTTCTACTTTTCTTGGCAATTAATTCTTTCAGATCGGTCAACAACGTGCCATTACTTTCAACTGTTTCGCAAATGTCATCTTCATTTCAAAATCAGTCGGTATTGTTGTTGGTGGCTCCGAAAATTTTGAAAAAATGAAAAAAATTTTCATGAAAAAATTGCAAACCTTCACATCAAAATGAGTTTTGAAATACCACAAAACGAATTTTAACATATTTTCACAAAATTTCTGACGCGATAACAAAAGGAAGCAACAATTTCGATTCATCTTAATCCAAGAGAGGTTCTGAAAATAATAATTTTTTCCATCGCTTTGTCGATACCTAAATTTGAGTTTGAAAAAGTAGGACAATCGAGAGAAGTGGAACAGCTGTCGTCTCAAATTTCTACAGAATGCAACTCTGATGCAATATCATTTTAGTAGATTAGCATAGTGCCTTGACTCAAACTAGCAATATCATCGAAAGGTCGCCATGACGCAACAAATGTAGGATGCTCTGTTGAGGAGAACGAGGAGAAGAGGATAGATTGAAGGTGTAATAGACATAACGAGACTTTCAGTTGTAGATACAAATTAGATAAACAAATATTAGCTAGATGTTACAACTTTTCAAATTCAAATACACTTTTAAACACCCGCAGAATGAAGTGTTTACTTACAAAGTTCCGAGAGGTAAAAATGAAAATAAAGAAACAATTCTCATTCATCCTAATAAAGCATCCACAGACAGGTTCTGAAAATTAGAATTATTTTTCCGACGCCTGGTCAATATCTGAATTTTTCAGTTGCGATAATTGTGTTTGTTCTCATTCTTCTTCAAATTCCACGAATTTCAGTAGAAAATCAAAGACAGAGTCAGGAGAACAAGGACAATCGAGAGAGGTCGCTCCTAAATCAGCTGACCTCTGTCCAAATTGCTACAGAATTACAGTCTGATGCAATATCTTTTAGTATACCACATCGACTAGTCAAGATTACCTACAACAGATAACTCTGACTTTGAAGATATTCTTCAACCCAAAAAAAATTAGTTTTTATAATTGTGGACAGTCCGAACACGAATTGACAATAGCTGGAATCGCCTATTGGATCCAAACATTTTCCTGAAAAAATATATGAAAATCTGTGCAAGTTCATCGTAAAATGATTGCCGAAATCGGTTCTTATTTGTAGATGTTGCCCAAGTTGGTGATTTCTATTTTTTTAGCGCCAAAAATGTTCGGTCTGAAACAATATATGGTGTGTTCCGCCTAGCCCGTTTTTCGGTTTGAGATAACTATTCGGAGGAGTAAGTAATAGTAACAAAGTTTTGGCAAACCGAGAATTTCATTCTTGAATTACACAACATCTTTGTGAGATTTTTGAACATCTGTGAAACACCTTCAACTATCCGATGATTGTTTCCCAGGAGAAAGTAAGGTGACAGAGAAAGGGGGCAAACCTAATGGTCCGCCTTTCCTCTCCTCCTTCACTCACAAGTCAGGTACATCCCAACGAACAGTCATCCCTTTTTTCTCAATCGGACACTTAGCCCTCTCTTGTCACTCTATTACTTATTGTTTCAAAACAACTTGCGCATGTTATAATCCGTGATTGTACACGGATTTCCTTAAGCCTACTGTACTGGATAATTTTTCTACGGCAATTCTCAAGGTGCGTTAATAAATTTTAATTAGATTTTTTACTCTTTTGCCTTTCTCTCTTTGTCTCTTGGATTACTGTATGCATGTCTAGAATACTTTCCCTTTCTTTATCTTTCCTTTTCTTTTTTTCTCTTTATTGTTCCTGGTTTTTAGATTTTCCTATATCTTTTCATTTAGATTTACCTGCATCTTTTATCAGTGAATTCGAAAGTTTCAAAGAATTGCTATGTTTACTAACACCAAGCATATAAACTATCTGAGCTTTTTATGTTCTCTGTATCAAAACACTCTTAAACCATCTTAATAGATATTCCTTTTGTAGAACCGCCAATTCATTTACTAGCGAACAAATCTTTCCTTTTTGTAGAAAATTGTCATCCTCTCATTTAAAAGGACCTAGTGCTACCAAGCCTATCCCTCAAACACAATTCTTATTGTTTTCTTTTTTTAGTTTTCTCGAAATTTTTTCTTCCCTCTCATTATCCCGATCGGTTTTCTTTCCTTTTCAACAGGCGTCTGCTCTGTGTACACTCGAGGTGTATGGGCAAAAGAGAACGTAGTTGTTCCCTTTTCCCTCTCTCCTCTCTCGCCTCTCTTCCTCTCCTCTTCCTCTCGTCTCGTTGTTTGTATATAGTAGAAACCGAAAGAGTATACTCTCATCGGTCCTATGGTGTAGTGGTTATCACGTCTGCTTTACACGCAGAAGATCGCCGGTTCGATCCCGGCTAGGACCTTTCTTTTTTCCATTTTTTTTTGACGGAAATTCAGTGTTTTTTGGAGTAAATTGGAATGAGAGGAGAGGAATAACAAATAATAAGAAAAGGAAATTTCATTTAAGTAAGCGGATTATATCTATTCCCACATATTTTACAAAAAACGGTGTCAGCTGATTGCTCTGCACTGAGAAGAAACTGGACATGGTTTGTTGAACTAACATCTCAGTTCTGACAAAAATCTTCCGTTTCAAACAATTTTTGTTAGATGACCTCTCATCACAGGGTTACGGTATCATTGGACGAAAGGACTAAAATGTGGACGAGTAGACTAAAATATGGACGAGTAGACTAAAACATGGACGAGTAGACTAAAACTTGGACGAGTAGACTAAAACTTGGACGAGTAGACTAAAACTTGGACGAGTAGACTAAAACTTGGACGAGTAGACTGAAATTTGGACGAGTAGACTAAAACATGGACGAGTAGACTAAAATGTGGACGAGTAGACTAAAATGTGGACGAGTAGACTAAAATATGGACGAGTAGACTAAAACTTGGACGAGTAGACTCACCTGAACGAGTGACTTTCATAAGGACGAGTGGATTAGATAAAGTCGAGTAGAATATTTTAGAACAAGTTTATGAAAAAAAGATTTCTACTTTTGTTTTTCAATGATAAACGAAGATATTTGAATCTGATAAAAAGCAGTCGATATGATGATCAGAATGTTATTAACTTTTACAGCAATTTGCCCGCATTTTTCATTACAAAACTTCTGAAAACACTGTTCTAGGGTTAGACTTACATTATTGGACTTTTAAAAATAGAGAAAGACTATCATCATTGTGAGGAATGTAGAGTAAAGTCGAAATATGAGAATTTTGATAGAATATTAACACCTACTATGATTAATCATATCAATTTTCTGCTAGTTCTCAATTAGTTTGCTTGGCCGCTTTTGCTTCACGAAAGAACAAATCAGAACAGTTTCAATTGACCACATCATTTTCAATTAATTTTGCTAACACAGAGTAAACAAATTGCAAGTTTGTCATGTTAGTTTGATATTCATTTTTGAAATTGAGCATTTAGTCTTGCCAGGCCAGACTTTGAGACAATGGGGTTGAAGATTGATGATTTTCGTATCTATTCTAACTGATTAGCACGTTGCCTAGTTTTTCAAAACTTTCGTTAGAGTGTCATCTAACTTTTCGTCGTTGGAAAATTCTAGTCGTAGTGGGTGCCGGTCAAGCTCAGGCTCAGGCAGGGTCAGGCTGTCTTCCCGTTTTCCAAATTAGCTGTTTGCGTCTGAGTTTATTACAGATTGCCGGTCATTTAGAAGTAAAAGTCAATCAAAATAGGTACGTTATTCATTTCGGGAAGATTCTGAACTGTTTCATTAAGTTCAAACAATTATACTTGAAATAACTTTTTCATAATTGATAGTTTTGAATCTCACGATATTAACTTCAATTCAATTTTACCACCCACTGTTTTGTAATAGATAGGCTACCGTATCAACAATATTATCTTAATTTAAAAACACTTCCAATTACCGAAATCTTCTCATAACCCGGCAGACAAACAGCTACATTCAAAAATTTACCGCCAGCTTTTTATTGGCAGACGTTTTCAAACAAACCTTCGATGACTAAATCACAAAAACACAAACAATATAGTTTAGTCCAAATATTTGAAAATACTTTCCAAACTTGAAAACAATTTATTTTTGCATATTGGAACTTACCACAAACCATTTTTTACTAATTTTATCACAAAACAGCACCTTGTCTCATTTGATCCGTGATAACTTCTAGGTGTTAATTAAAACTTTTTTTTTGGGTTTAACTTTAGTTAATTTGTTAAGTTTCACTGTTTCATTGTAAATCTGGATTTATTTCGAATGCCATCATATTCATGTTTCAATATTAGTAGATTAATAAGAGAATTAAGTGACAGGTAAATAGTGAGATAGGCCTTCGTATGAGTTTTTCAAGATTGTTTTCACTGTTACATCTCTGTTTTAAGTGAACTGAATTTTCAGATATTCATTTTTCATTTAATTCTCCATCCATTCTCTCTATCGCATTGTTTTTAATTGGCATTTTAGAGGGGTATACTGTTAAATTTCAAAAAGTTCAAAACATTTATGAATTTCCTGCTTGAACTCTACCTAGTAAACCGTTGTTTTTCTTGAAATACATGTGTACCAAAATATCACCGCTCAAAGTGCCAAAAATGAGAGGTTTTGTATTTTGCAATAAAAATCAACAAAAAAGTATCTTTGTTGTGCACGCGAATATTGAATAAACTCGTTAACTTTTCATCCAAAAATTAGGTAGTCGGACATAATAATGAAACAATTAGAATGGTCACTGAGTAGATGCAAAAACTTGCGAGTGAGATAAAATGTATTCATGAGACAACTGAAAGCTCACCATGTAACATATGTGATACAAATTAAACCACAACATAAAATAGAAAGAGTGAACTATCAGTAGCTCTTTTTGACTCACTTACTCGATCTATCTCCTAATTATCATAATCATATTTTTTACTGTTTTTTCTCTCACGTAGTCTAGATTTTAATTCCAACTCAAGAACATAAAAACTTCTAAAATGAATTTTCAAAAAGTATAGAGAAAAAGTTACTGTAAATGATCTAAAACTAAATTTTTCACTATATAATTCCCGGGATATTTGTTTCCCTCAGAAAATGGGTTTACCGGGTAAACTTTACCCAGTGAATGTTCAAGAATACAGTTTCCTTTTTCACGTCAGAGGCATTATTCCCCTAACCGCTCCTATTTAATTTCTGAGAAAAGTTCACGCGTTTGTTCAATATTTAGCGCGCACAACAAGAGAATTACTAAAATATTTTTCAACTTCACTTTTTTATTACAATTTTTTTGCTCGTCGATCTATTTTTCTCACCGTTTTTCCTTCGCAATGATTACTCTAAACATTTCTATGCCTATTCCAATTTGTTCAGATATCAATTTTCGAAACTTTATGAGAATGAACGCAAACACGATGAACGCTCACGAGATCTACCGAAACGCCAAGCGGTTCACTGTTAATGACAGACGTAAGATTTGACAAGTTTTCAAGTGGTAGCCTTTGAGTCTGTCAGATTGACCAGACGACGTTTCTCTCAGTAGTACAAATGATCAGAAACTGAAAGGCTTCGTCGAACTGATGGATCTTCGTTTCAGAAGCAACTCCCCACAGTAAACGCCCATCCAAGTTTGACAAATGCATCGTCTGTGAGCAATTGGTTGCTCCTGAGGCTCTTCAAGAAGCTTTCAAGAATGAAGCAAGAAAAAAGATTCAATATCTTAAAAACAAGGATGCTGCAGTTGATGCCCTCTGCGAATTGGTGGACTGTGGAGATGAGACTTGCCCCCACAAATTTCATTTGGCCTGTATTAATGTAAGTTTTTGGAGGTTTGATTTGAGAGAACTGTGTTTACTATAGTAGTTGGATTCATGAACTACTGAACCCAGTTCTTTGCATACCTCAGGTCTGAAAAAGAAAAAAACCTGATCCCGTTTCACAAATCTTTTCGAATGTGTAAGTTCTTTGAGGTAGCGTTATACTACAGTACATTTATCATTGGAAGTGATTGTAATAAAAATCTTAGATATTTTATATTTTCTGGATGAAGAAGAAGTGAATAATTTTCACAGAGGTATTCCAAAGGAAAAGCAAAAACACACTGTTTCTATTTTAGTGAAATGAATTTTTTCAGAGCCACCAACCGATTCCTCGATATCATGCTCAATATTTGAGTATGGAAGAGAACTATGGGAAAGTTAAGTGCCCAGATCACTTCTGTGAAATCTGTTTCACAGAAAGTATAATTGCTTCAAGTGGTCGAGACAAACTGATTCAAGTGAAAGATGAAATCAGAGCGTTTCATGTGAATTGCTACCCTGCAGGAGCATCTGATGATGGGGAGAGGATCATCAGTTTAGCTGAGAAGACGACATTCAGTAGTGAACATTTTGGAATATGTTGCGGTTGTGGAGCAGGAAACACAGAGGAGCTAATCAAATGCTCATACTGCTCAAAGCTTTTTCATCGCAGCTGCCACGGAACAGACTTTCCAAATGAAAATGTTCCTGAGTGTGAGGATTGCATCTTCGGCACTCAAATCAGAAAGACCGACCTCATCCTTGTTCAAAAAGAGAATGGCCCGTTTTTGGCAGCTTCAATGAAAGCATGGAGACGGAATAGTAAAGGAGTCCAGGAGGTTCTAGTCCAGTTCAAAAATAGAAGCAACCCCGACACATGGGTTCCACTGAGCTATGTTTGTCGCATTTATCCTGCCCTCTCCAAAACGTTCTTCCAAACAATGAAAACTGAAGATTTGTTAAGAAATTTGGAAGATGATAAGACATACGATGAGGAATGGCGGGCAATGAGCGAGCACCTCGAAGCTCAATTCCACTTCCAGCCGAACGTCAAGTCTCGTCCCCTTCCAAAGATGGTGAGAGCATATAAATCTCACGTATCCTTCTCAACAGTTTTTGGAAAAATCAAATTGCCGAAACCCATGAAAACAAATAAGAATATCAAGATCAAGTTTGTGCTTGGAAAAGGTTACGGCGTATTCGCCAAGAAAAATTTATCTGACGTCATCGCTGGCGACTACGTTGGGGAGTTAGTTTCCGTGAGCGAAATGAAGAAAAGGTATTTGATTGGGAAGGAATCGCACGATAAAGAACAAAAATTTTATTCCTTCCAATCGGCTGGCGAGAAGAATGACAAACCCATCAATTTTGGAATCGATGCGGCATCTCATCAGAATATGATGAGGTAGGATTTTTTGAGTGATCCAGTGGTAATTCATTTTTGCAGTTTCATCAATACCCTGCCAAATTGTGAAGTGGAAAGAGTGCAGGTCAAAGTCGCCACGAATGTGATGATCGAAATTTTGAGAATTCGCATTATCAAGGTGGAAAAGGGTAAGGAGCTGACTCTGGCTTATAACTGGACCAAGTTTCCTTGCTGGTGTGGGCTGACGAAAGAATGCAAGAGTGCATTGCCAAAAGTCGATTGGGCGATTCCCAGCAGGACAGTGGTTACAAATGTGGATAATGTGGAGAATCTCAATACCGAAACAGCGAGTGGCCAGAAGAGAAAGCCGACAGATTCAGAATATGACAGTGAAATGAAGAAGCCAAAATATTGATGAAGTTAGTTTCCTCTCATTTGTTTTTTTTTGGACAATTTTTGACCATTTCAAAATAGCTTTTTTCAGTTATTTCTTCCATATCATTAATATCAAGCAGTTAACAAATTCCAAACGCATCATTCACTTCAACAAATTTCCTTTTAGAAGTTTTTTTCTTAAATTTATCCACAGTTATACATTTTTCATTTTGATACTGTGTCGTGTTTTAGAATTAACTTTATCGAAAATTTTCACTTTCTTTCTTCTGTATGTTTTTTGTTTTCCTGCATTTCAAGTTCTTTTTTGAAATTATTTCTTTTTTCCTTTTTTTTCTTTATAAAAAACTCAAAAAAGTATTTTTACCATTTTCAAAACCTCTTTTCTCATACGTATCGGTTTCCTACCGTACCCAATCTACCTATGTGTATCACATTCTAACTCATCTTTGCCTGTTGCTTCCAGAAATCATCGATTTTCTAAACATTCAAAAAAATAATGAGCGGACAACCATCCACCTCGTCATCTTCTACCAACCAGCTCAAAATTGTCAATCTCTACAGAGATGCTCGAGTCATTCGTCGCAATGAAAAAAGTAAGTATTTTTTAAATGATTTTTCCTTTGAAAAAAGGAACTTTCAACCTAAAAAACCAAAAAGCTGTGCTGTAACGTGACACTTTTCCGTCAACACCTCTGAAAATCTGTCAGTTTGTGATGACCAGCGTGTAATCATTAACTTTGTTTGATACATTAGTTTTTATCCGCCCCTCAAATAACCGTGAAAACAGGAAATTTTCAAGTGAAATATTGTCATTTTTCAGAAGCTACTCGTCATGCAGTACGGCCATCGGATTTAAGCAAGTGCATCTTCTGTCAAAACGATGAAAGCCCTAAGAAAATCCGTGGTTTCAAACACGGAGATCCTTTGATCAAGTGCAAGAAGTGTGCTCATATGATGCACCTTTCTTGCTATCACGTACGTTTCACATCTACATCCGAAAAGAACTCGTAGAGAGGGAGAGGGGGGACACTGTTAACTTGTTTGTCTACCTGAAAACATAGGACTGATTTCAATTTCTTGTTCCCTGTTTTGACAACTACCATATTCATGAAAAACCGTGTTATTACCTTCAAAATCATTTTAACACTACTTTTCGAACATCTTATTTTTCAAATAAGTAAAGCTACGGGTTAAGCTTATCATACCATAAAATATAATACATAAATAATTGATTTTTTTTCAGTTCTCCAACTCGACTCCTCAATTTCCGGCGCAGTACCTCACTCAAGAGTACAATTATAAGGCACCAATGTGCCCTGATCATTTTTGTGAGGTCTGTATGACGGACAAGTTGATGCAGTCCGCAGGAAGAGAAGAAGAGGAGATGGTTAGATGCGTCGACGAAATCCGCGCATTTCATAAAAACTGTCGCCCTATCAACTTCGACAGCTCTCCGATAGAAAATCAAAATGAAGAGAATCGGAGAATTTTGAAAGTCTTCAAGTATGATCAAGATTACGAAGGAGGTCGGATCCCAGTGTGCTGTGAATGCGGAAAGACGTCGAACGAACTTGATGAAGAAGCGACTCAGAAGAAGCTTTTGAAATGCAGAACTTGTGTGAACATGTTCCATGGAACATGTCACAAAACCAGCAATTTTACCACAACGAGACAGAAGTCACGCTGCAAGTTCTGCATTCACCAGACTCAACTGAGAGGGAATTCAAATGTTCTGATTGTCAAGAATGGACTTTTTCGAGCCGCAAAAATTGTTGGAAAGTCCGGAAGAGCTAATGAGGTGCTAATTCAATTTTTAACGAACCCAAACGAAGAATTATCGGTACCAATTAACTCATTAGCTCGCCTGTCACCAAGTATTGCCGATCAAATGTTCGAAACATTGAGAATCATGTGCATGGCAAAAGGTTGCTCAGAGCATGATTGCTCTAATCTTCATATAGAATTTGAAGCTATACGAGACCACCTCAAAGGATTGATGAATTTCGCACCGGATATCACCAAACGACCAACCCCTAAATTCCGACAAGTTCATATTTCACATTCGTCGATGGACAAATTGATTGAAGGCTCACGACTTCCCCGTAAAAAACGTTGCCACAAGAATATTGATGTCCAGTACAGCGACGAAAAAGGCTTCCATGTCATTGTTTCTAAATCGATAAGAAAAGGAGTGACAGTCGGACCATATATAGGACAAGTGATATCCAAAGATGAGGAGCTTCGTCGGGAAAAATTGGCAACCGAGTCAAACGATCGGGAATGTAAATGCTATACCTTTGCTAGCGATTTAATCTCAACGGATTATCATAAGGTTCCAATCAGGGTTGATGCAGCTGATCATCAAAACGAGATGAGGTAAGAAATTAAAAATAAAATAGGTTTCATATAAAATATTTTTTCTTACAGTCTCATCAATCACTCGTGCAAGCCTAACTGCAAAGCAGAAAGAGTTGGATATGAACTGTCTAATGGAACTACTCTCAATGTAATCTATGTGAATACATCAAGAGTAATCGAGGAGGGAGAAGAGCTTACGCTCAATTATGGTTGGACCAAGACTGGCTTCATGTGCTGGTGTGGGATGACTAAAGAATGCGAGGCAAATATTGAGAAGAGACAGGCAGTTTTCAAATTCGACTCAGCTTGCAAGCAGGAAAATCGAAACACTGTTCGCCCTCAACCACCAGGGAATGTGATTCCAAACGTACTGCAGAGTCAAAAGAGAAAAGGATCCAATCAAACGTATCCCGAGAACACAAATAAGAGAAAGCGACAAGCGATCAAGAGCTCTACAGGCAAGAGAGAACTAGAAAATGGAGAAGAAGGGGCATCTGAAAATTGAACACGAGGAGTAAAATCTTGCTTTTTCTTGAAAAAAACCACAATATCTTTTATTACTATTTATGTCATCAATTAGGACAGTTGATATCGTCGATTTTTATATATTCTATTCGAATTTTTTGTATTCAGTTCCAATTTTTTTTGTATGTACCATAATTTTTTTTTTGAATGCATTATTAGTCAACTATGGGTATATTTTGTTTTCTTTAATTGTGAACTTGTGTTGTGATTTTTGATAATTTTATTTATTGATTCAAGTTTTCTGAATATTACTTTATATTTTTTTCCAACTATTGATTTTCTTTTTTGGTTATTTACCGTATCCATACCTCAACAACGTTTCATCAGAAACAGTCCAACCTCTAATGTCCTATCAATTTCAGAAACTTTAACTTCAAGTTTTCAAATTCGACCACTATGGGCAACACGAACACGGTTCTCTCTCTCTACCAAAACTTTGGAAAATTTGATGTTGATGAAAGAAGTGAGTTTCTCTTTTCAAAACATAAGTTACTGTTGTTTCTGTAATTGAAATGACATTATTGGCAAAATTAGAAAATTTTCCATATTAAAAGAGTTTTTAGAGCCATCTCTCCACTGCAAACGTCCAACGGATAATGAAAAATGCTTCATTTGCCTTCAATCAGAAGCTGAAGTTCCGGAGAAATTTCTATCCGAAGCAAAGAAAAATTTGAAGAGTCTCGACGAGCAAAGCCGCGCAGAAGCAATAGAAAGATTGGGAGATCTCGTGCAATGTGAGGAGGACGACTGTCCTCATAAATTTCATTTACATTGTCTTACGGTATGTGTTTGCAACCATGTAAGTTTGTGTATCTTTCGAATTTTCAGTATCTCCGAACAATGCCCTGGTTTCAAATTCAATATTTATCTCTGGAGCAAAACTTCAATAAAATCCGATGTCCTGACCATTATTGCGAGATATGCTTCACCGAAGGAAACATTCAATCGTCTGCACGTGGAAAATTGATCAGGTCAAAAGAGGAGGTCCGTGCTTTCCACGTAAATTGCCGGCCGTCGGGTTCAACGCCAACAACAAATGGAATGATTTCTCTGCAGAAAAGAATGGAATATAAAGGACCTCATTTCAACATTTGTAGTCAGTGTGCCGGAAAACACCCGCGATACGGAAAAAACAAATTAGTGAAATGCTTTTCGTGTGTCAACACATACCATAATGCGTGCCAACAATTGGACAAATTTGATGTCAATGATCCTGATCGATGCGAGGACTGTATATATGATACACAGATCAGATGCTCTGATCTGGTGTTGGTGAAGAGAGGAAGGAGTGTTTTTGTGGCTGCTGAGATGATGGACTGGAAAAATGACGAAATGGGAAATCCAAAATGCTTCATCAAGTACAAAAACAACGGAATCCCATCAAATTGGGTGGCCACCAATGCCATATTTCGTCCCCGTACAAAACTTGGCGCCTCATTTTTCGAAAAAATGAAGGAAAAGGACTCGTTGAAAGCTTTGAAGCAGAATCTGAACAATTATGCGATTGAATGGTCCACTATGAGTTCTCATATGAAGGCTATCTACTATTCGAAGCCGAATATTCCTGCCCGTTCACCTCCACAATTTCGAGAAGAATATAAAGTTCATATCTCTGCAGCCAAATATTTTCCAACGGGTTTCACTCTTCCAACACCAGCTCCCACAAACCAGAATTTAAAATTGGATTACACGTCTGAAAGAGGATTCGGAATAGCTGCTATGGAAATGATTGAAAAACACGACGTTATTGGTGATTATATAGGTGAAATCCTATCCTACGCGGAGCTTCGTCGACGCGGCGGTTTAGGAAGAGCCTCAAACGATCGTGAAAGAAAATTATATTGTTTTGAAACAAAAATCATAATTAATGGCAAGAAAAAGACCTGTGGGATTGACGCGTCTGTACTTCACAACGAGATCAGGTAACATTTCGATACAAATTTCGGTTCGAAATTTTGAATTTTACAGCATGATTAATTCGAGCTGTTCTCCGAATTGTGAAGTCAGCAAAATTCCTGTGGACGTGGGAGACGGTGTGAAATTTATTGTTCTCCGAGTCATAGCAAAACGAAAAATCGAAAAGAACGAGGAGGTAACGATCTGCTACAATTGGTCGCGCTTTAATTGTTGGTGTGGTCTCACTAATCGATGTAAAAAGGCAATGAAGTCTGTCGATTGGTCGCCTCCATCGATTACCGCTCCGAATTCTGAAAATGACGAGAACTGCATTTTGGAAGGGTCAACCCGAAAACACAAAGCCGCCAAAAGGAAGAGAACTGGAACTCCATTTGCTGCCATCAATAAGAAACCTAAGCAGGTTAGTTTTATCGAATTTCAAAAACGCAGTAGTTTTAGTTATATTTAAAATTATATGTCAATGTATAAGAATTTTCAGGAATAGCTTCTGCCCTTCACAACGGTCTCTCTCTGATAACGTCTACCAGAATCATTGTATAAATATTCAATCCTCTCACAACCTCTTTTTTCCGATTTTTGTTCATTTTATACATATTTCAAATATATCTTATATTATACATTTCCATTGTTCTATTTTTTCTATTTTTTCAAACGGTTTTCACCGTAACCCTTCTATCTTTGTCAACAAGTTGAACAAATGTTTCATTTTTTGCCTTTCTTTCAGAAATATCTTCAAATGGCTAATAAAACAATTGCTTTGCATCACGCTTTCCGGGAGGCTTACATCGATTTTCCTCCTGACTATGTCAAAAGTAAGTCATACTAATCTTTGAAAATATGTTAACTAATTAACTTTTTTCAGAGGCTTCTGCCCATTCGACTCGTCCAACCACATCTGAATGTCCAAATTGCTTGATTTGTGAAGACACTGTCGTCCCGAGCAACGTCGAACAAGACTTTCATAATCTTCTTGATCAGAACACACAGAAATTGACAAAAAGGAGCAAAAGAAAGAACGTGCATAAGGAACTGAAGGAACATTCTGGCGACTTGCTCGTTTGTGCGGAAAAAGGCTGTCCGTACAAATTTCATCTTCCGTGTCTTGTGGTTAGTTTTCACTTTTTCACTGAATTTATCAATTTTTTATTCTTTCAGAACCATCGACCCATTCAGAATTATGAAGCTCTTTATTTGTGCTTGGAGCAAAATGGTGGACTGATAAAATGTCTCGACCACTACTGTGAAATTTGTTTTGCGGAAGGGCTCATCCAATCGGCTGGACGAGTCAAATTGAACAAAGCCAAAAATCAAGTAAGAGCCTTCCACTTGAATTGTAATCCAGCGAGGTGCTCTGATGGAGAAGAAGGATCGAACGATATAATTCTGCCCGAGAGTACGATTTTCACTGGAAATCATTTCATGATTTGCCACCAATGTGGTGGTGAGGAAGAAGGAGAGGTATCAAATGTGAAACCTGTGTTAGGACTTTCCACAAGAAGTGCCATGGATCAGAATACACCGAGACTGACGACGGAAAAGGAAAATGTGTGGCTTGCCTCTACGGAAACCAGATACGAAAGAGTGATGGAGTGTTGGTAGAAAAAGATGGGCGATTCTTCCCCGCAAAAATGATCGATTTTAAAGTTACTGATGAAGGAACTCTTACACAAGTCGAATTCCGGACCTCGAAACTATCAAAGTGGATTCCATTAAACGCCGTTTTCTGCCCGAATCCAAAAATTGCTTATACTCTCTTCAAGAACATGAGAAAAATTGAATGTCTGACCATCGATTGTGGAGAGCAATGCAATTGCGGTAAAAACGCGGAATGGTCCACTCTGGCTAAGGAATTAAAACTCCGTATGGAATTCAAGCCAAAAATTGTTAAGCGGCAGTTCCCAACTTTTCGAGATTCATACGAATATCATTCATCGTTCCTAACGCTCCTCCCGAAAAACTTCGATTCCATACCAGAAACAAGAGATCATCCGGGAATCAAAGTGGTGAGCACCAAGGAAAAAGGATTCTCCACAAAGGCGATCAAAACGTTGAGAAGAAATGAGTTCATCGATTTTTATAATGGCCAGTTGATTTCACTGGAAGAGAAAACTCGTCGAATGAATATTGGTTTGAGATCAGGAGATTATGAATGTAAATTTTATATTTATGAGACTCGTCTCACAAAAAAAGGAAGACGAATGACATGCTTCATTGATGCTGCCGTTCATCAGAACGCGATGAGGTAACATTTTATACATAATAATCAATTTTCCCATATTTTTTTCAGCATGCTAAATAGTTCCTGTAAACCGAACTGTATTACCGTGAACGACTATCGCTCACATCGATTTGCTCCTGGATACGTTCTCGAACTTCTAGCAATCAGGACAGTGTCAGAAATCCAAGAAGGAGTCCACATGACGCTGGATTACCAATGGAAAAACTTTCCTTGTTGGTGCCAAGCAACAGCTTCTTGCAAAACAAGTAATGAACAAGATTGGAGTATTCCTACTTGTTCATTGAGGAAGAGCATCGAAGAAGAAAATGAAGCAGAAGTCAAACGGGAAGCCAACAAAGCAGCGCGGGAGTTAAATGATCGGAAGAAAGGTTTAAAGAGGACAGCACCGGAATACGTGTCCCACTATGCTCTGAGAAGTAAGAATAAGAGAATTAAACGTACTGAATGTGAGGTTGACAACGAAGAGGAAGTGGATGGCAGCCGACAGAACCAAGTCATTGATCGAGGCTGCTCTTTGGATACGGGAATGAGCGATAACTTGAATCACGACAATCGGATCAAACCGACTGTCAATGTTCATACACTTCAGGCCCATCAAGTTGAATGCTTGTCAAGCACCCAAATGAATGTGCACTCAGATTATGACAAACAAGTTGGACCAACCGACAAACTCTGCTCTCATTCTAATACCAATCAAGAACCGAATGATGACCCGGAGAACAAAGATGCGACTGCTTGAAACTATGGGAATTTGAAATGAACCATGTTTTCCAAAACCAAGACTTCTCAATTCGAACAAACATGTAAGTATAATATCAAAGAACGAGATCTTCCTGAGTTTTCTCAAGTTCAGTTGTTATTTTACAATTTATGTTTTCTCCATTTCCGACCACTTATGATTTGAAATTTCGAAAAAAAATTTGAAATCGCAACGCAAAATTCGAAATTGCTGAACTTCTTAATTTTTCGGAAGTATTCTCATTGTGCTTAATTCATTTCCGCCAAAACTGAGTGGAAAAAATAGTTAGAGTATTTGCCGCAATTAACAATTGCTCTCGTTATCATATATAATAATTTTTAGTTTAATTCAACTATGAAAATCATTATTTTTCAGATTTGACTCTGCCAACAACTAAGAGAAATCACTATGCACCTCCTCGTCGTTTTTTTTCCAGTTTATTTTTAAGTTATCGTAGCAACTCTATTGGACTTGCCTCTTTATTCGCTTGCCACACTGATAGTTTTACCCTAGAAACAGTTTGAGCAGTAGTCTTGCTTCCTTTAATTGTTTTCCACCCAGTCTTACTGTGTCTTATCACTTTTTTTTATTTGTTTCACTTAAAATTTAGATACCATTCCTCCTAGTTCATATAGCTATGAAATGATACGAAGGGAGAAAAAATTTCGAACAATACATAGTCTTGCATGCAATTTTAATACAGTTTTCACGGCATATAGAAAATTACTACTCACTGTTTTCATTTCTTCATTTTTCACCGGGTTTTTGTTATTTTGTTCTAAGTTCATATTTATCTCTTACTTTTACATTTTCATAATTTACTTTTAATTTAAAAATTTTCCATAATGTTTTTCACATTCCATATCATTTCTTTTTATCTTCTGAAATTTCACCCCACTTTTCTTTTTTCAGTCAATCTAGAAATTTTCGTTTCTGTTTTATTTGATAATTGTGCTATCGTCCATAAACAAAAAAGATTTCTCACAAGAAAGATAGTGCCACATTAATTTATATGTTGTATACTGTGATAACTCCAATATTATTTTAGTTATGTTTGTTTTGTTTTAAGTTGATATTATATTAAAAATGAATTTTCAAGATCAATTTTTTATAGTTTTCTAATTTATTTGAAGTTTTCAGAAGGACAAGTCCGGTTGCAAACTAAACGGCACAATTTAATATAATACTTCCAGTCAGAAGAGAATTGAACGAAGCAAAAATAGTCATTATAAAACAAAAATTTTTTTGTTATCGCCAGCTCATTTCAGATTCGAGGACTATACTTAATCATCTATCTGCAACAAAATTAAATGATGGAAATTGAGAACGTCTTCAGACACCCATGTCTAATAAAATAAATCTGATTGCTGAATTCGTAAATCGAGAGACAAATAACTGTGTGACCTATAAAACAGACGGTTTAATGACAGATATGAAAGAAGATACTGCAGACACTGTTTACGATTGGGCAGGGGCTCTTGCAACGAGCCTAATCAAAGAGAAAAATAACGAGGAGCTCTGAGCAGATGCTCTGCGATTTTATCTCAGAACTGTAAAAAATATCTCATTACAAACCTTTCGCAAGTTTGACAAGACGGAGAGAATATTTATTATGTATTATGCAGACGATTATTCGGCAGTTGTGACCTCTCCGGGCCGGCCCTAAATTTTACAAGTCTGTATTTCAGTGTTTTGCTTCATTCCTTATTTATTCTCTTTAGTTTCAAATTTTTCATGCGTTTGTTATTTAGTTGAAAATAATATTAGCGTTTGCATTGAAAATAGTTCATTGCTTTCTCAAATACATATGTTGATTCCTATATATCATCCCCATATAATATGTTGATCCCCATATATACATTTTTAACACATGGTAACCAAAAAAATTTTGCAGTTATCCAAGATTCAAATGGCTAGAGTTTTAACAATTCACCATCTATTTCGTGAAGCAGATTTTAAAATTGATGAACGTGGTAAGTCAAAATGTTATTGGGATAGCTGAAGATTAGAAATTCGTGCTATTTTAAATATAAGTACGCATAATATTAGGTTCCATTCAATTATTTTCAGTCCCTTCACCGCACTCACAACGCCCACCAAATAGCTTCTCACTATGTTTTATATGTGGCCTTGAAGCAGTACCAACGGCAATTGAGAGAAAATTCAAAGCGGTGTTGAAAAACAATAAAAAAAAGTTCAAGGAAAATAGCGAGAAGATTAAAATCCACGAAGATCTCGCACATATGTCCAAAGTTTTGACCGTTTGTGGAGAGGCCAATTGTCCGCATCGATTCCATCTGGCATGCATAGCAGTAAGTTTTCCAATTGAAAAAATGTTTGTTTATTTTATCTTTTTCAGTATCATCGCCCATTCCCACGGTTCCAACCCTTATATCTGTCTCTGGAACAGAATAATGGATTGATTAAATGCCCGGACCACTTTTGCGAGATCTGTTTCTCAGAGAGCCGCATGCAATCGGCTGGGAGAGGAGCATTGCTCAGAGCCACGAATGAAGTGAGAGCTTTTCATACAAGTTGCAACCCAGTAAGGGATCTGGCTCAAGAAACGGGATCAGCTCACATCGTGTTGCCGGAGAGAAGGACAGAGTTCAAAGGACACCATTTCCCCATTTGTTTCTTTTGTGGAGTGGAAAGGGCTAATCAAGAACTTAGGGAATGTCGGACGTGTTGTCACACTTTTCATATAGAGTGTGACAAAACATTGATGTTTGGATCATCAAAAAAGATCAAAATTCCAAAAACACAATGTGCAGATTGCATATTCAGTACTCCGATCCGGAAAACCGATCTTGTGTTAGTTGAAAATTTGACCACTGGCCGATTTGTGGCTGCTGAAATGTCGAGATGGGGAGTGATTGAAGGGCAGACGTTCACGAAAGTTATATTCAAAAGCACCGAAATGGAGTCAGATTGGATTCCACTCAATGCAGTTTTCCGGCCGTATCCTCACCTGGCTTCTTTGGTGTTTCTTACCATGAGATTGGAGGTGTTAAGATCAATCAGCTGTGGTGACACCTGTGAATGTACTGATGATCCAGAATTTGTGGCCTTAGCGGAACACCTGAAGAAGCAGCTTGCCTTCAAACCAAAAATTGAAAGTCGTCCGGATCCTGAATTCTGCAATGAAGATACACATCATCAACCTTTTCCTACCGTATCTTCTGAATCTTCCTCCGATTTCTGAAAAGCACGAAGGAATTGCTCTCGACCACTCTGATTCCAAAGGATTCTTCGTTAAAAGTGTACAGCAATTGGAGAAAGACACCGACATTGGAAGATATATCGGGCAATATATTTCAGAAGAAGAAGCTGATCGCCGTATAAAACTTGGAAAAGCATCGAATGATCGGGAATGCAAATTTTATATTTATCTCACAAATCTCATAGTGAATGGTGAGGAAATGACGGTTGGAATCGATGCTGCCATTCATAGAAATCATTTATGGTAAGTTTTCATAGATAATATTTGCGAAAACGTTCATTTTTAGCATGATCAACCATGCTTGTAAGCCGAATTGCAAAGCTGACACAACAACCAAACATATTCTGGCTCCTGGCATTGTATTGGAATTGGTTAATATCAAAACTATTACAAAAGTCGAGAATAACGAAGAGCTGCTGTTGAACTACAATATGGATGGTTTGAAGTGTTGGTGTTCCATGACTCAGAATTGTCGAATTAGAAATCAAGAGGACTGGGCCCAACCTACTTGTAATTTGAGAAAGATTCTGAATATCAAAACAAATACTCGGAAAAGGAAACACAACGACGTTTCAGAAGGTCAAGAAACACTGGAAAACGTTTGTTCAGATAGAAATACGTCTGATGCTAACGACAATGCTAATGATCAAGGCATTCAATCATCCAATCACTCTTCATTTAACAGAGAGCTTACTGTTCCTGAATCGCAATTTAGTGGAGAAGATAATCGGAAAAACGAATGACATGGGCATCAAATCAAGATCGAGGATCCAACTGGGTGAGTTTATAAATCTAAAAATCACAAAGTGTATTGAATACTGAATATGGTTTTTGAATTGTCTATGTGATAGTATATGGATATCAGGTTTCAGAAGTGGTTCTACCCGTGTCAAACTACAATACTCTTTCTAGCTGTTCCTCCAACTTGTTTCTGCAAATCAAAAGTAACCACGATCTATATTGTTTTCTTTTCAATCAGTTTTCGTATATTTTTTATCCAATTCTTAGCTTGTTATTCGAAAATTTTACATAGTTATAATTTCCTTAAAAAAATATTTTATTATTTTATTTTTCAAGATGTTCCTTTTTTCTCCCACTTCATTATGTTTCTCATTTCTTATTTTCATTATATTCATTTGTGCCATGATTTTTATGTTAATACGGTTACCGAAGTTCCACTGAAATATATCAATTTTCACCAATTGAAATTGTTCTCCCTTTAAAATGATTTACTCATACATGGAAATATGCAAGAAACCATTCAAACTCTAGCGTTGAAATATTTTCAACACTTGATTAACTTAAAAATCAGTGCTGTCATCCAACCAAATATCATTAACCTTCCTCAAACCAAACCTTATTACCAATTTGAAACAAACTAGACAATGCATATTCCCACGCCTACCATTTTTCTCATTCACAAAAAAGGCCGTTAATTCTAATGACAAGTTTCTGTACTCGACCACCTTTTATTCTCTCTCATTCTTCTACCTTGTTGACACTTTCATTTGGCTCTCTTGTCGCATGACAACCGGTATGTTCTCAGTTAAAAAGAAAATATGAATTTAATCTTTAGTAATCAAATGTCCGAGCTATCATCAATTAATTGGGAATGTCCATCCCCAATTTCTTATCACTCTCGCATAGAAGTAAGCGAACTAAATCAAAAGGCCATGTGGGACTTGCCATTATCAAACAGTGATTTTACAACAATCTACTTTGCTGAGGTATACTTTTGGATTTTTAACGTTTATCATACACTTGATTTCAGAAATCGTTCCAAAACACAATCTGCAACTCTTACCAAAAAGAACTGCGCATTGTTTTTCTACTTGGCAATAAGTTCATTCGAGTCGAAAATGACTCTCGCTTGTTTAATGGCTACCGTTTCTTCCACGTTGTTTTCGATAACAAACACGTTTTTGGTAGAATTGATCAGGTATTATGAAATAATTATGAGTAGAATTTTAATTTCAAGCCAGTTTTAGGATGATGAAACAGCAAGAATCCTCCTCGACAGTTACAAGACCAGAAACTGGATGGAATACTTTAAAAACTTCAACATTCAAGAGTCCCAGTGGGTTTGATAGCGCTATCTTTATTCACGGAGGTCCGTGATTTTTTCTTCTGTTTACATAATCTTTTCGTTTTTAACTTTTCATTCTGTCCTACTGTATGCATGGAACCATCCAGAATTTCTTCTCGATGACCTTCATCTTTGTTTGCATTTCTACGAGTCTCCTTTCTCTTCTCATTTCTTTTTGTTTTTGGAGGGAGCTGTTCTCTCTTATTTCATCACAATAACAGTTTTTCTCACAGTATGTGTCTCATAAAATTTGTCGCGAGTCACCATTCCCCTCCTCCTAAACGATGACAAATCGCGTAAACTCACAGAATCCATTCGTAACATTCAACTTTTTGAATGATTTATCGACTTTCTTTTTTTATTTACGAAATCGGTTTTAGCTTAATTTTAATTCTTTTGTTATGTTAAAATAACTTGATAAAATCAATGAAAACTGTTTATTTATTGAAAAACTTTGATTGTTATAAAAAGCTTATTAAACCAACAATTATGGCCTGAACTCTAGTATATTTTTATGGTTTTTACCATATATAATATATGAAATAATTCATTTTAAAACCTCATTTCTCATTTGAACAGTAAACCTGACAGATGTTTTGCCCGCTTTCATTTCTCTGCCGCCTCCTCAAACACGAGTGTTCCTGACACCCTTTTTCTCGCTCATTCCTTTTTCTTGAATTATTTCTTTTGACAATACACTGTCTTATCCACAGGTAATGCACATTGTGGAAGAAATTGCTACTAACGGCCCAGTGGTCCAAAAATTTCGAGTAGCGGAAGCGAATTACTGGAGCCGTGTAGTTGTCCAGGACAATGAGTTTACTACAATCATGATCACGGTAAATTTTATTGCGTCAATTAACCATCAAACAAAACATTTCAGGACAACTTTCCGTCAGTTCTCAATAGATTCTACGGTCACAAAATCAATGCCCAGTTTGTATCGAGGGAGTTTTACTATCGCCCCATGCTCTTCACCAATCAGAAGTTCTTACATCATCATCATGACGGAATCGACTTGTTCATTGAAATTAATCCAGTAAGTTTTATATCATTTTTCATTATTAAATTCTTTTCACTGTACATTTATGATTTTCCAATAAAGACTTATTTCAGGACAACGAGGACGGACAGAAAAATGCCATGAAACATATTTTCAAGCATATCGTGAAGAATCATAAATCCCATTTCACTCGTTATTAAATTTTTTCGATGCTCTTTTAATTTATTTCCGTAATTGATAATAATGCATTCTATCGAAGTTTTACAGTAAATGTTTGTTCAATGGATTATAATATGTAAATCAAAAATTAAAACAAAACATTCAAATTTTCTCACTGTCAACTGATCGTGGGTTCCAAAGACAAAAAGTCTCATATAAAACAAAAAAGAATAATTTTTCATTCTCGTGTTTTCTTTCAATTTTCTTGAAGGACGACTGCAGTGAAGTTCAATAATTTGAAATTGAATGTAGTTTTGGATTCTAAACACTTTTTCTGTTGGCAACTTTTTCTTAGAATGCCTCCGAATGCCTTAAAAACCGACTTGAAATGAGGGAGATATGATTATAGTGGAGGAGTTTTGGAACCTCCGCCACAGGGTTTTGGGACGCCCCAGTGGCTATTTTTCTTTTTTCTTTGAAGTTTTATTTTTTTATCAAATATGACTTCTCATTAACTTCAAAAAAAGGAGAAAACCAGCCACTGGAGCGGTCCAAAACACCGTAGCCGAGGTTGCCAAAAACTCTTACACTATAATCAAATCTCATTTCAAGAAGGTTTTTGAGGCATTTTGAGGCGTTTAAAAAGAAAGTTGTCAACAGAAAAAGTGTGCAGAATTCAAAAATAAATCTAATGTCAAGTAATTTTATTCCACTTCAATCCTCCTTTTAGTCGTATTTTGATGGGTTTTGAATCAATCAAATCGGTGCATGATGTGAATATATGATTTTGTTCCAGCTCAAATTAGGAAAGTTTTCTGTCGCTCATTTTGCCAATTTGTTTACAAGCATTTCTCAACACCCCTGTAGATGATTAATTGGATTCCATTTTGGTTTATTAGCACTAAAAAAATTGTTTTTGTTGACTTCAGGAGTCCTTAATCGTATTTTCATTTTGGTTGTGATTCTGTTAATGTTATCCCTTGAAGAATCTAAGGAACAATTTTTCTCATTCCCCTACGATTTGCTCGTTTTGATCAGAACAGAAGACGTCATTCCTCGTGACAACGGATGTTTATCACAAAACCCTTACTTGCCTTGTCTCATGATACGTTTCTGTCGTGAGAGCGTTGGTTACCTATGGTTACCTATAGTAAAGCTAGCAGCTCTATATTATACTTTTAATCCATAACACATGCGTTCGTCTCCTTTCTCTCACAAATTTTCTTTCATCTTTTCTATTCGCCTCTTCCGCACTTTATACTTGTACTCTCCGTTTCCATAGAAATTATCCTCCGCTCATTCATTTCTTTTGCGCATTAGATGCTGTCCAAAACACAATATTGTTATTCTCAGAATGGCTAAAAATTATTTTATTTACCGAAATAACGCTTTCCGCTCTCTACCCATCTCACTATATATTTTTTGTTATTCAGTAGAGCCTAGATTTTCAAATTACAAAATATTATTTTTCTGATCTACTAGTCATATGATTTTTTCTCTCTTGATTCACGATTATAACCGATTTTATTTCAGACTTGATTCAAGAGGTACAAAAATGGGAGACGAAAAACGTAAATCACCTGACGTTGATTCTGAGTCTGAGCATTACGTCAGAGAAACTCCAAAAGAAACTAAACGTGGAAGTGAGCTAAATTTTCTTTTCCTTTTTTTTCTTGGGTCCGTTTTTCATTTCTCAATATACAGGTAAGGGGAAAATGGTGGGAACAAAGCCCATAAAATCAAGAAATCCAAAAAGATGTGAATCAGCCGTTGAAGTATCCGACATCGATCCTAATGAACTACCACGTCCAGTCTGGATAAAAGCCGTGCCAACCCCAGATTTTGACGAGATAAAAAGGGATGAGCTACCAGTTGTTGAAGGAGCAGTGACTGGTGGACAAAGTTCTTCTACAATTGGTAAACTCAAACAAAGTTTCTAAAATAATAAAATCGGTTACTATTACAGTGCCCGGTTCTCTAGACCTCACTTGTGATGTGTGCTACAAAGAGTATCCCAGCAAGCAAAGCTTGAAGAAGCACTTAAGGATTCACAAACCAAATGCAGGTGGGATCTGTATGTTTTGTTTCAAGAAGCTGAAGCACAAGAACAATGTAGCAGCTCACGCCGTCACTTGTGCTGGTAAAGAAAAGCTGAATAAAGTGAGTGATTGCAATTGAAGGTCTTTAGACAAGCTTTCTCCTCTACTAATTTCATGTGGGGCAAATATATATGTAGAAAGAAAGAAGAAAGAAAAAAGTTACATCCGTAAATTTCGTCTTTTTTCCAGTTACTGGATGCACAATTGGATCATTTGATCACGCCAATCGAAGAATACGGAAACAATGTAAATCTTCCAGTCCCAGACATTCCCGGGACAATGGACCGCTTTGGACGTGTTAAACTTGACCCGGAGTATGCAGAGAGTATCTCACTCTACAAATATCCATACAGTAATGTAAGTTCCAATATAACTTATTGAATAAGATGTATTTATTTCTAGAAATGAGCATCGAAGAATGAATGTTCCAATCATCACCATACGCTACTCCAATAATCATTGATATAATTTTTACTCCTATTCTGTATTATTATTTCCAGTCTCTCATACCGAAACTTATTTTTCACCGTAACTTTTTTCTTCTTTACATTTATTTTGTCTAAGTCGCATTTTTTCGTAATTTTTATTTTTCGACTTTTTTATTCTTCACAATAAACTTATTAATCAAATGGAAAAAATACAGAGGGATAACATTAAACCAGTGTTTGTTGACAAGAAATGAGGAAAAACCAAAAAATTTCGTGAATAATCAAAAGAAAAAACATAGCGATAGATCAACGGTAGAAGATGGGAATGACTGCGTGGAGTATAACAGAACTTCGACAGGAATAGTTTTATCATTCTTTGTTACGTTGTTTCGTTGTCATGTTCGACCACCAATCTGTAAAAAGAATGATATAAAAACCAGTAAAAGGTAGTAGTTATGGATTAGAAACTGTGATAGCATGTTAGTTGGTTAGTTGATGCACTAAAAATCGAATCACAGTACCTTTTTCCATAAAAAATCAGCGGAAGCACATGAAAAGCTTATCGAAAACCCACTTTCTGGCAGCACTACTTTTCGACTTCGGTTCACTCTGCTTTTTCTTTTTAGTCTCCGAGCATTGACAGTCGAATCCAACAAACGGGTCGTTTTGGTCCTCCACTTTCATTGGTTTGAATGGCGAATCTTCTGGTGGCAGGTCAGTGAAACTGGTGTCAAATTGAGAAACATCGAGTTCGTTTTCAAGGTTTGGTTTGAATGGCGGTTCGAAATCACGAGCTCTTAACTTTTCCCAGTCGATAATTTTGAAAAACTCCAGATTTTTGATTTCAGGAATTGCAATTCTTCTATGCGGAATTCTGATGAGAAGACTTCTGAGAAACGCTTTTCCTCCATCCGACAGATTACTTGGCATTCTAACTTTGCCCCTTCGAATATTATCTATTTGCTCTTCTTCTGTTTCTCCGTAGAAGGGTGGTCCTCCTGTCAGCATATCATACATAACAATTCCAAGCGCCCAAATATCGACAGAATGGCCGTATGCTGATTTGTTGACAATTTCTGGAGCCATATATTCAATTGTTCCACAGAATGTCGAAGTGCTCTTCCCTTTTGGAACATTAAATTTGCTGAGTCCGAAATCGGTCAATTTGATATGCCCATTCTTATCAAGCATAATATTGTCTGGTTTCAGATCTCTATAGATTACATCGTTATCGTGGAGATGCTCCAATGCAAGGGTCATCTCGGCAAGATAGAATCTTGATGCATCCTCATTCAGTCGTTCTTCTCGATTCAAAAGGGTGAACAGTTCTCCTCCAGAAAGGAATTCAAGCACTAAGTACAGTTTCTTGTCAACTTCAAAACTATAGTGCATCTCACAGAGGAATGGAGATTTCACGGTTTCCAGTATCTTCTTTTCGTCATAAAGGTGTTTCAGGTCAATTTTCTTGGTTGGCCTTTTAACAACTTTAAGAGCAAATATCTGCTTGTCATCCTTCTTTTGTGCTTGGAATACCTGAAGATTTGAGGGTTTAATCAAACGCGTTAAAATGTCATCAATGTTTGGTAATTATTTCTAAATTACTATAAGACAAACTTTGTCCGGATTGAACACTTTTTTTGATTTTATAAGGTTCTCTTTTTTTGAGGATGAAGATGAAAAACAAACAAAAATGGAGTAGAATTTCGAGAAAAACCACAAATCAGGTAGGAAAAACATAACCCATGATTCGTTTTACTCACTTTTCCATATCCTCCTTTGCCAACCAATTTCAACAGCTCAAAATCATCTGGACCGAGACATTTATCACTGACTACCACATTTTTCAATTCTTCTACCAGAGGCTGTTCAAATGACGGTAGATTTCTGAAACGTAAGAACTTGAAGCGAAACACGCTTGAAACTTACTCTTTTCTAGGCTCTGTCTTAGAATTACAAACTCTATCTCTTCGAGTCTTCATCGATCAAACGAATCAAAAGGTTTTGGGGAGAGAATAGATGGAAGAACGAAAAAAACAGTTGGACTGCAGACGTTGCCTATGGGGGGTCGTGGAAAGGAACACGTCTTCGCTCTTCTCGCGATGTGATTTTGATAGAGCCTTTCCAAATAGTATGGAAATGCAAGAGGAACAGACAAAAAAGTATACGGACCAACGCAGAGAGCAGATGGTCTCCTGTGACGTAACGTGAGGCGGGCAGCGTTCCCATCATACAAACTGCAGGTATACTAGGGTGAATACTAAGATGAGAAGAAAGATTAAAGAATAGCGAAGAAATGTGTAGAGTGTACACCTTTTGGTGAGAATTGTCAATTTACACATTAGTGTGGGATCTTGTTGGAATACCCTTTTTGGAACACTGCAAATGACCATTAACATTGAAAAAAGCTTGAAACACGTAAACATAATTGATTGTAAAATAAATGATGAATGAAAATGAGTTATTTCTGTAAATAATGTTCCTCTGAACTTGATGAGAGTTTTCACTCATTTTAGCCGGGGTTTCAGTTTACATGGTCTGAGAAGATGTATCCTTCATATTCGCAACATTTCATCATCATATCATAAGTTTTTTATGTTTTTCAGTTTCACTACATACTAATTATTTTCGAAATATTGAGAAACTGAAAATTAATATTCAATTTATAATTGTTATGCAACATTCAAATCAGTTAACGCAGAATTTTTTGTTAGTTTATCTTTCGCCGTTTTCCGATGGCTGTCAATAATCATAGTGGTTCACTAAAGTACAACTGTAGAGTTGATTCATTTATTTTCTTACGGATTTGCTTATAAATTTGTCTCATGACTTTTCGAATGACTTTTGGCTAACTCAGAAAATGATTCACTTCCTTTCATCTGATTTTTATCCTTCTAATACGTCTAAAATTATTGTCAGCATGGAGTATAAATTTTTTGTAGTTCATGATCTCGACTTGTATTTTCATGAGGTTTCCAGATATTATGACGCAAATGAACAGAAAATAACCTATAATCATTTGTACATGTCTAAATTTGGGCATCATTTTCTTTCCATTTTCCTTTGTTTGAATAAAAAAGTTAGCTGTCAGAGCTAGGTTTGTTATCTTTCATAAAAAACCCACACCCAATCGATTTATATTAATTACTACTTTGCCTATATCTCATTTCCGATGGAGCTGTTGTTTCTCACTATCTTATTCGGTAATAGAGTTTTATCAGTTTTTTCGTCACTTGATCGAGATGTTTTCGGTTAAAAACGTTGTTTCGATTATACGAAAATGTCATAACAACTATTTTACCTGTTGCAACGTCATAGTTAGTGCCAAATCGATGCCAATATCCTACCTAAAAACTGTTACAGGGAAAGTCATTCAGAAATATTGTGTTTCTCGCAATATAAGCTTGCGCTTGCTCGAACTGTCATATGATTTTATATCAAAGACGCATTCATTCATCTCTGCGATTAGTGCAAATCACCGTGTCTTTTTACTGAAGTAGAGAAGGGAACATTCGGTTCTAACTTTTTCATTACTCGTTCAAACAATTCACCTGAATACTAATATTTTTCGATGTGTTTCAAAACTCTCCTTCCTTCTGATTTCTTACATTTCCGACATTTAAGTTTTACATTTTCGACAAAGTGTAAACAGATAACCCTCATATTAACTCAATCTGTTTGCTACAGAACCTTTGAACAACCCATTATGTTTCAGATATGCCTCCGTTCTCAAAAATTTTGAATGAAAACTACAAGATTGTTCCTCGGGGTCAGCATTTCATGGAAGACATTCGCTTACAGGTAATAATTAGAATGTTGAGGGAAATGGTGTTGATTTAAGATGATAACATTGTCGGGAGACATTATACATCTTGCCCAAAAGCAAAAAGAAGACAAACTCCGCGCAATCCAAGTTATCGCTCTTGCTGGATTTCATGTTGAAGAAGAAGACCCGGTGATTTCAAATCAAGGATCTCTTCTTCTTCAAGACGATCAGAGGGTAAATTCATCCGGTTCCTCACTTATTTTTCATCGCTTTGACTTTCAGATCAACAATTTGGACAAAGAATTGATCCAAGGATTAGCCAAGTATTCCAGATCGGTCAGTGAAACTCGTAATTTCTATATACATTTTGGATTTTTAGTTGTATCATCTGGGAATTGTGATTGTCACGACGACCGAGGAACGCGGAAAATTTGTCCCAATTCAAGTTCCACGTTTCCTTCAAGGACAATACTGGTCGTTCACATATATCAATGACCCGAAGGTAACAAATAAATGTTTTGGACTAATTCAATGACTCCGTTCAGATAAACAGAATGGTTGATAAGTATTTGGATGGAGTTGATTATCATCCACATAAATACACGGTAAACTTTTCCGTCGCAATTTCAAGGTATCAAAAATGAGATTTTCAGCGTAAAGGAATGTTTCTCGATCATGACAACACAAAAGTCGTTAAAACCATGCAGACTCGTCAATGTTTTGTTCACTTTGGTATTTTGCGCGTCGAGCCTCCGCCACAAACACCTAAATGTTCTTTGAAAGTTCTCATTTGTCTCTTTATGATTGCCGCAGCTATTGTAGTATACTTCTGCTTCCGTGACGATATTTCTCGCATTCTCTCTCATTTCTGGACTCTGCTTACTGGAAAATGATTTTTCATTTCCATGTGCATGAAATTATTTTAGTGGACCACAAATTCAATGATAAAAATACATAAATGAAATATTTCTTTCTCTTCTATTTAATTTGAATTTTGGAGACTAACTCAAAAGCTCTAAAAATTAAACTTTTATGGTTCATCATCTTAAGTGAATTGCAAAGCTTGAAAATACAAACAATTCTCTTCCAACTGTTTATATCAGTATTGAGTTACAATATCAATGTGTTGAATGTTTATAACCATTGTGTTTATGACACGCCTCTTCGGCTCCCTCACCTACTCATTTTTGAATCTCATTCATTATCTTTTCAAAACTTTTTTCCGGAGTATGTGGCTGTTACGATTTCTTCCAATAAGTAAGTTAGAAATGTATCATTTGGAAGAAAATGTGAAAAGTTAAGTTTGCTTATTGGCGTTTCATGTGGAGTCAAGTCGGAGTAATCTCAAGTTGCAAGCAAAGCTTCTTCAATATTATAATATGAAATATCGGCCAGTAGACAACGAGTCAACAATAACCCAAGTGAATGTCTTTATGAATATTGCTCACGTTGAGAAAGTGGTGAGTATTTGAGAAACGGAAGCTACTGTAATCCAGGTTTTTAGTGAGTGGGTTTAAACTTACTAAATTTTTAAATCATTTCAAACGCAAAAATCAAAACAAACGTTTTCAGGACGAAGAAGAACAAACTGCACTTGTTCATGGACATCTTTGGGCAACTTGGAGAGACGAGCACTTGATATGGGATAAAAAAGCAGAGAACGCTACAAAGATTTCGTTGCCGTCTGTGAGACTATGGCAACCTGCTTTATCCCTTTATAATAGGTATATTTCATCAGGTTTCAAATCTAGAAATGAAATTTTCAGTGCTCGTGGAAACTCATGGAATATACAGATGTCAAGTATGCCAGCTACAGTATACCACACTGGAAAAGTATGGTGTGGAGGTACTTTCTCATTCTTCATTACATGTCAATTTGATTTCACTAATTGGCCCTTCGATCGACAGGTATAAATGTACACAAGAGTTTCATGCAGCCTATCAAAATCATTCAGGCTTGCCCTATTGTGATCGCAGATTGGGTGTACGCCTTAGCCCAAGTGAACCTAAGTGATCCAGTTTCCTTGTCAGAGTACTCGAAACCTTCAGTCAAAATGAATTATGATCCATTGAACACCGCACATAGAAAAAGACATGTTGGCGGTAACATTGCTTCCAGAGATTTTTCAAATAAAAAAAAGATTCAGGCTGGGAAGTGAAGGACGCTTGGAAAAAACATTGTTATTGGGGACCAAGAGGTTGCTCTGAAGAGGAGCCAACCGAGAATCTGGACATTTATTGGTCACTCCTAGAGTTTGGATTCTACTTAAACAGACATCTACCGTACTATCAACTGACAGTTTTGTTTCCTATGGTAAGAAACGCATCTTGAACAGAAAATAGTCTGCTTTTTTCAGTTACTGAGTATCTCACTTATTTTGTTGTGCTTCTGGATTGAAAGTTTCAATACAGCTCTTCTGACAACCATTTTCAACCTCTTTCTACAAGCAATATATGGATGGAATCTTCTTCAAAAGATGCCACCAGGAAGTGGGAGAACACCTAAAGTTGGTAAGTTCATTTATTCATAATTATTTGCTAGTTACGATTGTAATAATAGTGAGAAACAACATTCAATTCACTCTTGAAATATCAAATTTCAGTTCAACTCTACGAAATGAACATTTTGCTGACGACTTGTCAGATAGTATATGTGATTTATTCTGAATTCATCCTTCAACGATTCCCCGAAGATTATGAGTTTGATCCTGGATTTGATATCACCGAACTTCCCAAAAAGTTTGGACTCGAAGCATTCTTCGCTCCTAAAGGATTTTCTTTTGACCCTCAAGAGTAAGTGATTCATGGATAAAACTGAAAAGTATCAACTATTTCAGACTTTTCTTTGGCACTGACCAAGCAACACTGGAGGATATTTTGGAGAGAGGGAGTGGCTCGTCGAGTACCTCTATTGGGATTGGTAATCCATTAAACGACGATGATTTCGACAACTTCCAAGGTCCATCACCCAGCGGACAATCAGTAGAAGTTCCAGCTACTCAACCTCGTTCCAGTGAAAACATCGAAGAAATTCCTGAAGACAAAAAAGTTGTCATCAAAATGAAAAGAATGACCGACACTGTTCTCATGAGTCAAATCCATCATTTCAGACGTTATTGCTTTTATGGAGTTACCTTTTGTTATATAATTGCATTGCTTATTGTTCTTTACACCTAGTCATTTCAAATTGACAACTTCTGTCTGACATTTTCACATAATTATCAAAATAATATTTATTCTGAGATGATAAACAAAAATATACGTTTTGAAAAGGGATTGTGGTGTTTTGAATAAATTTGGAGAAACCTGAACAACTCATTTTCACGTATAAATTACATAACAAAGTAGGGAAAGAAGAAAGGAATGCGCTTTTAGAGAAGTGAAAGTACTGCTTGGCATACTGGTAACGCGTCGACACCTTCATTTTCTTTAAACTCGAACTCTTTCCGGCACAAGGCGCAAAAGTTTTGTGTTTCCTCTAGTTGCATTCTCCAGTACTGAAGACAGCATTCCCGGCAGAAAAGATGTCCACACTCTGAAAGAATTTATATCATTGATATCTGTTCATGAAAAAAATCAAACTCACGTATAGCAAGTGGGACCCTATCAGTTTTATTAAAATCATCTTTACAAACAGGGCACCTCTTGAGATCGTTGACAGCCCTGTGGATTTCAGCATGTCCATCCAGAGAGCTATTACCGTAAATTGTTGACTTGAGATCATGCTCATTTTCATATCTTTCTGCTTTCACGTTAATGACTTTGAGGTTGTCACGTGCCAGCTGTATTCCTAGATTTTTCTGCCGCTCTTCTGCTTCGTCCAGCTGCTCTAGCATATTCAGTTCCTCAACGTTTCTTTTCTGATCTGCTACACAAGATTCCTCCAATTCCCTATTGAGCACAGCTCTTTTTCTCAAAATTTTCTTATTTTCATTTATATGAGCTTCTCTCTCAGTTTTGAGTTCATCGCGTTGTTGCGTCAAAATTTCTATCCGACGCGTTTTCAAGAGTTCTGCATTGTCCGATGAGCCATCAACTTGTCTTTTTTTGCCTCTTGTATTCATGGAATGAGTGTTTGTGGTTGATGAAGAAGAAACTGACGGCATTTTAATCTCTGGAAAAATTATGAACATGAGAACGTTATTGAAGAACATGTTGAGATGTAAATTTGAAAGAAAAGTCATACAAAATCAATAGTATTGAGGTCAGTCTAGTGTACCCATAAGATCGAAGAGAGAGAGAAAGAGATGGTAACAGTGTATGTGTCTTATGAGGTATATCCCAACGTGCGTCCAAAAGAGGTTCTTCCCCTACTCTTATTGCTCTTTTCATTGTTATACATCGTCTAGTCATTCGACCTCCAGACACATACACCGCCACCCTGTCTTTTCTTTTCCAATAATCCATTCATTGATTTGTTCACTCTCTTTTTTAAACGTTTTTTTTTAAATCAACAAGTTAACTATTGTTTCCAGATTCACAATGTCAAATGGTGTTGTTAGTAAAAGAAGAAGTACCCGCGAAAGACAACTGCCGCATCGTTTTCGCAACGAAAATGAATTTGAAATCAAAATGGTCCCAAAAACCAAAGATTTCCAGGAAAAGGAACTCTTACTGGAAATTGAGAAAATCAAATCAGGCAATGTGAAACTGATGAAGAAAAATGACGGAATGAAAAAAGAGAATGGTAAATTGAAAATTAAACGGGATTGTAACAGGCGAAACGGGGAGATTTTGGATCAATTCTTGGGTGGTATGAGAAGAAAGTTGAAGGATATGAACACAGTATGCTTTCCAAAAATCCAAAGAAAAATAGAAGACAGCAAGGAAAACCATGAAATGGAATTGGATAAGTTGGAAAAATTCAAGGAGTATAAAGAAGAACAAGAACTCCTGAATCCAACAAAAACTGACATGGATAAGCGAAACCTTATCGAAGATTTGAAAAGATGTCCAAATTGCAAGAAATACTTCAACTCTCACATCAATACTCCCCTCATTCTCGGTAATAGTTGAAAAAAATGAAAGTAATATAAAAAAGGTTTCCAGGTTGCGGACATAATTTGTGTAGAAAATGTGCTCTCCGCGATTTTAATGTAGATGGAGAAACGGAGTGCCAAGAATGTGGAGTAGTAGAAAAATCAGATGAAGTAGAATACACTGATTCCCATCCTATTTGCTGGGCTGTTTTGAGTATTATGTGATTCAGTCTTCTACCAATTTTCATTTTTCATCCTGTTCTTATCTGTACAAAAGTTTCTAAAGATGGAGATGGAGAAAGAAATAGTATATTTCTGAAATATTTGTTCTAATCGGTCTTTTTTCTTCGGAATTTTCTTCGCTCCTGTCACATTTAATAATTATCATCCTCTTTTTTTCAAATAAATTATTATTATTTATTTTTTTCTTTGATTTTCATTTCATATGTTCTTTCCGGGTAGGCTCGAGTGATTTTACTCTTTGGCAACAAGAAGAACAGAATACATGGAGTTGTGCTTCAGAGAATTTGTCAAAAAAAAAGATTCAAACTTTAGAGTAACTTTGAGAAGGTGTTAAGCCAGCAAGCTGCCAGAATAAGTCTGCTCGACTCCATAGCAACAAGATTAACAAAGTGCATGGACTTCTTGCCAGCCCGTATAGCTCAGTGGCAGAGCGTCTGTCTCGTAAACAGAAGGTCGGCGGTTCAATCCCGCCTGTGGGCAATTCTTTTTTGCTTTTTTGGGTAAGTCCTTTAGTAGAAAGAAACCTGATATTGATGGGGGAACAATATGTAGAAACGGAATTCATAGCACAGAACTTTATTTAAAATGAGGCCAGGAATGAGCAATGAATGAGCAATGAAGAGATGAGTAAGAAAAAATAAGAATGAGCAATGAAGAGATGAGTAGTGGGATATAGACAGGAAAACGATGCGTAATAAGGGAGACACTGCAAACGATCTACAAATGAAGAGGGCATGTGCGGTACGCGTTAATCGATATGTGTCGTCGACATGGTGCGGAGGGGTCTTGTACCTCATGTTTAAGTCACCCCTCTTTACTAATCTTGTTGTGTCTGCATGCATGGTCCGGGTCTCTGTACCGCCACAACACACTTTGTTTTCCATTTTGTCCCGATTCACTTGAAATCATATTTGTGAAATCAGAAAACTCTAAAAAGTCGTCGTTTCCTACTCTCTACTGTAGATTAGCTTAAACGTTCACTGGTTTTTAGGTTCTCCATGTCTGATCCACTGTCCAGAGGCGCCCCTGAGCGAAAGAGTACTCGAAAGAGACAATTGCCAATTCGTTACCGAGAAGACAACGAGTATGAAACCAAGGCGACTGCCAAGACCGCTGAGAAAAGAGAGGAGAATCGCTTGAAATTGGAAATTAAACAATTGAAATCGGAGAATGACGACATTGTTGGCAAGAATGAGACTATGATTGCCCTCCAAAAAGAAATGGAAACTGAACGTGATGAATTCAAGAGAAAAGGAGAAGAAATGAGACTGAATACTCAGACTATCATGGACAATTTGAGTGCATCGGAAACGCGTATCGCTAATCTTCAAAAGGATTTCCTCGAAAAGTTCAATGTACACAGAGCCGACTACGTGAAACTGAAGAAAATGAAAGACGAGCTGCTCCAATTGAAGAATAACGTCGATCCGGAAAACGAGGACAAAAATGAGCGTGAGAAGATTGAGAATCTCAAGAAATGCCCATACTGCCGTGGTTATTTCACTAATGAATCCGTTGCACCGCATTCTATGCAAAAGATGCTGTATTGTTGATTACGAGCAGAACGGAAGTATTTTCTGCATTGGATGCCAGAATGCCGAGCCAATCGCAAATGTTGAAGAGATCAATGAGTTTCCCGTCTGCCACTCCATTTTGAGCATCATGTGATCTTTTTCTACTCTTTTTGCTGAATGTTTTATTATTTTTATCGGTATATCAAATGAATTTTTTACTTGTCATTCAGTTTTTGAGGGTTGACAGGAGAAATGACAGGAGAATTTGACGAAAAGTAAGAACTTCTCAAATTTTTCTAACAACAACTATTATATTCAGAGAATTAGTCAAAAAAATTGAATTTTCAGAGTAACTTGAAAAAGGTGTTTAGTGAGCAAGCTGCCAAAGTAAGTCTGCTCGACTCCATAGCAACAAGATTAACAAAGTGCATGGACTTCCTGCCAGCCCGTATAGCTCAGTGGCAGAGCGTCTGTCTCGTAAACAGAAGGTCGGCGGTTCAATCCCGCCTGTGGGCAATTCGTTTTTGCTTTTTCTTGCGTAAATATTCTCACAAAATGCAGCATGAAATGTTCATTATTTAGTGAAAACAAAAAGAAAAAAAGACTCAATCAACTTTCTGTTGATGGGATTTCCCGACTGTTTTGTGTTTGTAATACAACATTCAATGCAATCAAGTCTTTGATTTTACACATTGATGCAAGATCTGGGAGCCCATATGAGAATTCTACAGAAGGCGGGAGTGAAACACCTTTTGGAATAGGAAAATGACTATATTTAATGGTGTGTAACTGGAAATCTTGACGATTTTTACACTGCCTCTCGCAAATTGAGCATTTCCATCTATCGGGTGATAACGACGGCTTCGAATGGAGTACGGCACCTGTTGATGCACAATGCATTGACATGTGAACACGGAAAAGGATGACGTCTTTGAAGATGATGAGACATTTTGTGCATTTCTGAAAAACGTTGGGAATCTTAGCTTGATGCTTCGTCATTTAGGTTACCTACCATCACAATTTCTTTGTTATGCTTCATTTTCTTGACAGTTTTGAGAAACTTCAGCAGAAGTAGTTTATCTTTGCATTGAGACCCATTTATCCTTTCTTGTTGGTAGTTCATCTCATTTTCTATATTTCTGAAAAAAAACAAAAAATTAGGTAGAGGTTCTTGGAATATATCAAGAATATCAAATAAAAATTGATAGAAAAAAACTGATGTAACTCCGATGTAAGCAAAAATTCAGGTACTTGAAAACATTATCGAAATGTGTCATAGTGGCTTTTCGCTTCACTCAACAATTTTTTGCTTGAATGCAGTGTTGTTATTTCAAATGATACCAATGACTTTTCTAATGAAAGAATTTGTCAGATATGAAAAAAAAACTGAATGAAATAATATTCTTTGAATTTCAGACACAGAAAAAGGGGAATAAAGAATTAGGGGTGATGAACAATTGGAACTGATAATGATGTTGCAAAAAAAACCATTAAATGAATATTTCCAGATCCCCTTTGCTCTGAAGAATAAATTTCGGTGGATTTTCGATAATACCACAGTCTGAAAGTTGCTAATTGGATAAGTGCATGTATTGTTCACCCATTCCTTATTACAGTATACATATTACGTATCCTTAATTGACTTTTCAACCATATTAAATTATAGAGCCTATTCTTCTATATACTGAATTTCTAATAAATGTAATTTCGTAATCTTCTTGTTTCAACTATAGAATTTCATTCAGTTTAGATGATCTTCCCACTGTAGTTCCTCTCACACTTTTTCGGCTAGACGGGTGATTTGCTCCGATTGATGAGATCATAACTTACCTTTTGTCGGCATTGTATTCTTCATCAGAGCCGGCACAGGGCGGCGGGAATACTTTGTTTCTCATTCCCTTACATTGCCTCGATCAAATCAATTGATTGCCCTTTTCCTTTCGTCATCTCTCGCTGCTCCCCATTTTATGCGTTCAGTCAGCGAGCGACAACACAGGTCTCTCCTTTCGCATACATTTATATCTATTGTTTCTCGTTCTTCCTTTTATTTCTAGATATTCTCACTTTTCTCACAATTCTGATCTTTACATTTCATTTTGTAACTGCGGTCCTAGGGGTTTATTGCTGATCAAAAATAATAGGAAGAGTAATCTCTTGAACTTCGCGCATGTATTCTTGAAAAATGGGAATTTTAAAAGCAATTTCGTTTTGCAGTTTTCTTTGAATAGTTTTCGGGGAAAAACAAATGGTTGAGTATTTGTAGGCAAATCATATACATTTTATGAAGATTATCTGGATTCTCATAAAAACCGTTCTCGTCCTGTACATAACTCCTTTTGTGAAACACTAGTCTGCCATTTTCCGAAATTCACTCTTCCTCCGGGCCCGTTTTATGAACTCTTTATCGCCTACTCCATTTTCTTTCTTTGTGTCTCTTGCGCCACTGTAACATCGATCTCGTGACCGTATTCACAATCCCCCTCCCCCTGTTTTTCTCTGCATTTTCTCCGATGGCAATGAACTCATAAAACAACTCCTGTGTTTTTGAATTTACTCATTTGATTCTTTTAACAAGTCAATCTCTTTTCTGTTTCTGCTTTTTCCCTTTCATTCCCAAACTTTTCATTCATTTTCAGAGCTTGGTTCATCATGTCTGCCCCTACCACAAGCACTTCTTGGCAAGCACCTGAACCAATCTTGACCGATCTTCAGCGTCAAATGAATTCCGGTTAGTTTTTCGAACGAATTAAACCAAATCTGGGAAACCGAAAGAATTTTGATCATAGTGTAGTCTATGTAGAAAACGCGACGTTTCACATCAGACTTTTTGTCTACATATGCATTTTTTGACAACCTCAGAAAAGTAATAAACAATGGGGAAGATATGGTTGTGCTGAGAAAAAAGACAGGCTTTTTTCGAATCGCTTTTATGTGGATAGGTATAATGAGCAAATCAAGAAAATTTTAGAAATTAAGTATAGTTCAATTCTCAGGAATTCCTCTCAACGCCGATCAAACGCGAATTCTATTGACTAGTCTCTGTTCAGATCCAAGACCGGTTAATGGTAAATATTATATTTTCTTGTGCATTTTTGACCGAATAACCTATTTTCAGTACCCGAAAAAGTTCTTCTCAAGAGCACGGATCTCAATGATCTTCTTTTGATTGCATCAGCTAACGGCTACCACTCTCAATACACCGGTAAGCTAGTAAATTACCACTTTTTTTTCGAAGACAGCAGTTCCAGGAATGTACACCTACAACTGGCAGAACCCTAATGGATCGGATTTTGCACAAATGCGGAACAAAAAACGATTCTGGAAAAGTGGTTAGCGTGTTTTTCGGGAATGATATTCAACACCAAATTTCAGAGTACATGAAGCTGGATCTAGAGTTCAGAACATTAAAAACCAGAAGCGGCGATGAAAAAACAGAACTATCTCTTGAAATCAATCGTCTGAAAGATGCTCTCGCTATGAAAGAAACTGAACTTGAAGATATCAAAGATAGTTAGTTTTTCGAAGTATGATCATACAGTTCCTTCTTCTGTTTTCAGAGAAAAAAACTCGGAAATTGGCGAAAGAAGCAAGGAAAGCGTCCGACTCTGCGCAAAGTTGCTCTAAAATCGTCAAGTGATCAGAAGAATGATCACATTTTATTCTTGGCAATATCCATTCAGAAATTAATAAATGTTAATAAACGAAAATGTTTCATAAACTGAACTCTATACTGAAAAAAAAAGTACTCGTTCAATTGATTATCTCAATAATATAGAACACAAAATCTGCAGTCACAAAAACAAGCAGTTCTTAGACGAATTCTCCGTTCTTAATATAGTAGATCTGAATCCCTAACTGTTTTGTCTGACTTAATGAATCACTTTTTTTGAATAACATTGTATCCTCAATTGAACGTCTTTCCTAGCCATTTGGATTTCTAGCCATTTGGATCAAGGTAGAGACACAACTGTAAATCGATTGTTTCTATTCACTGTGGTCCGCACACGACTGCGGGCACACACGCACATACACACAGAGACGTCTCATTCCCTCATCCCGCCCGTCGTCGTGTCCTCTTCTTGTTCTCATCTCACATTAGCAATGACTCTCTTTTACTCTGTCTGCGCTGGCTCATTTTCTTGGTTTCCTCAACATTTTCGTTGTCAAACTGATTTTCTCTTAAAAAATATTAATTATAATCCAACTTACTTTGTTTTTATTGATATTTTTCAGAAAGCCGACATGAGCCGACGCTCCGACAGCTTCTCAAGCCAGCCATCTCGTCGTGGTCGATCCGAAAATCCGGACTACAGAGACATTCGCGAGCCGCCGACACAATTATTCCTAGACTTGGATCTGTCGTCAATCCGAAACACACAGTCGACTCAACCAAGGGACTCAATCAGAAACTCTCGGAGCCAGTCTGTCCATCGCTCTTCCAACATTGACAATGGAACACCCGGAATCACGCATCAAAACCGCAACACACGAGAAACTCTACAGCGTGGTTATCAATGCTCGACGAGGTTTGTTAAAAATTTTTAAGTAAAAAACATTTTAGTTTTTTTTTGTAGGCGAAATGATTCCGTGCCTGCCGCTCCGAAACCGACTGCTTCACTGGAAGCTCTTTTCACGCAGCAAAACTTGTCTTCTATTCCCAAACCAAATCAAAACGATGAGTTTGAAGTGCAACAGTTCTCCAGACGAGAAAGATTTTCGCATCACGATCCGGCTTTTGACAGGTAAGATATTTCTTAAAGAAACCTGAAGCAAAAGTTTTCAAAACAGATATCAGTCGAGAGAGGCTCGGGAGCGTTCTCGTGCGTCTTTCCGCCGGATGCCACTTGAAGAACTGAATCTATCGTCTATCGTTAATTCTGATAATGTGACTGGTGGAGGAGAACAAATGACAAGTCAGATGAAGGGAAGGGTCGCTGATGACTCGTGGTAATTCGGAAAATTGAAGTTCTTCTATTTTAATAGCATTATTTTCTAGGATTGGAGGGACCGAAAGACAAACAACCTTTCACCCGTCTGACAGAGGTCCACGAGTTCCAAGAGTTTCATCTCAGGCAGCCTCCACTTCCGGAAGTTCAATTGGAAGAGCCACAGGGTCTAATATGCCGAGACCCGGACACTATTCATTTGACCGGACAGAGAGGATTCCTAATCTGCCTCCAATTATCGATTATTCGGATCCGGGGACAGATAACGGACAGAACATCGATTTGTAAGTTTTTAAAAGAAAAAACCCAGACCACGTTGACAATTTCTAGGCTAGCGCGTAAACAGTATTTGAGTCCGCCAAGATGGCAGCCGAAGCCTTCCGATAGGCATACACCTATGACAAAAGCGGAAAGACAATTACTCGCAAAGATGATAGGTCCGGAGAAAGACCTGGATAATATGGACAACTTGGCAACGTATCGTCCGTTGGATCCTCTCACTATCGAAGGATCGCCTTACCAGCGGCGCAGCTACAAAACAAAATTTGGAGAAGGAGAGGTTCCGCATCTAGTGACACTACCCAGATCAGATGGCGATTTGATGACCAAACGATCCGACAACATATCTGACCTCTATCAAATGATTCCGCCTCCGGAGCTTCATGCCTTGTCAACAGAGGATGGAGAATTCGACGCAAGGGGATCCGTCACTAGATCATTGAATGCAAGACCTCCAACTGTCTCTTTCCAATCAAAAACGAAAACTGAGCCAACTACAGTCACAACCCCTCAGGTCACTCGTAATCAACCTAACAGACAGGAAAATCAATCGCAGAGTCTGACTGCTCCGAAGACTGTGGTTATGGGTAACCGGCGACCGTCCGATTATGTGCAAGGGCGAATCGAGAAGTTCAAGGATGATGTCCGAATTCCTGGCAACACCCCTTTTGCCAGTGCCCATTCTCCTATTAGGTTGTTCAATAATTTTCCGAAAATTTCGAATGCTTGTGTTTGGTGGCCGATTTCTCGGCGATGGATTAAGTTTTCAATTCCCTTTTGTGCTTGTCTGAAAGCCCTTCGAATGCACTGTTAGTACTTCATAGCTCTTATATAGTCCTTCTCTAGTTCCGAAGAAACGCCGCCTCTCGCGAAGACTCCTTAATTGAAAATGAGCTATCCATTTTTGTTCCAACGTTTTCAACCCGAAAAAGTTTCGATATTCAAGAGGATATCATTGATATTGGTGAAAGACATGTCCAGCGTACTGATAAAACTAAAACTAGATTCAGCTGAATTGATGTCAAAGAGCTGACTTCGCGAGACCAGGAATGTTGTATGTGAGGGATTTATGTTTGGTGCAGCTCTGTTGAGAGACGAAGCCATTTCTATGTGCTCGTGAATTATTAACACAGATAAGGGTTACCTATCTAGCAAATCAAAACAATTGTAAGCCTCTTCTAAATGTAAGAATACTAGGTTGTTCCCTGATATACCATTTCAGGGATTCTGATGAAATGATAAGAGAATCTTTCCCTTCTGTTTTCTCAAAATGAAACAACAACCTGATGTTTTTTTATTGTTGATAAAAGGTAGTACAATACCTCAATCATGGTTCAAATTTCTCACAAATTCATCAGAGTAAACTGGCGAAAAACGTCTCCAAACTTGAATTTTAAGTCAAAATCGATGTGCAATATATGAAGCTCTCTTGTGAGTAGTTGAATAGCAGGAGCATTCAAACATTTAGTGATAATAACCATGACTGCCTATACTTTTGAATGACATTAATGAAAAACAAAAATCTTCTGAATTGGCGGATACACAATAAGAATTTGCTTTCATTCCAAAACGAAAAATATTTCCTTCATTGAGTAACCAATTCCAAACTGTTCTTGATTGACAGGTCTATTCTTTTAAATTTTTAATACATTTGGGGCTATGCTGATTCTAATTATTAACTTTCTGGAACCCATCAACAACTTTTTTATAACTAGAACTTCAATACAAAACATACCCAAAAATTGGGTACATGGAGACTTTGCGTTCCAGTACTCGAGCTGTTCAAGGAATAGAATCGCCAAATTGCTGGAGTATTAGGGGAGGACTGTCAATGTTTTATAGCACACAATCAAATGGATCACATGCTTTTAACACGAGTAATTCATCTCGAAAAAATAGGCAGAAATTTTCGGAAAATTATTGAACAACCTAATACTCAACGGCCAACTAATTCCCAGCCTTTGAGAGACACTTCTCCACGTTCGGAGTCCAGAAGACCGTCCCAACCACCGAAGGATAATCTTCAAAAGCTGATTGAGTGGAACCGCACGAGAACTATTCATCGAGATTCCTCTTCCAATCCTCGGAACCCTCACCGTGACGACTCTATCACGTCGGATAGTACGATTAGTTTCCTGGTGCATGAGAAAAGGTTAGCGTCAAATTGCCAGATCTGATATTATTATTTGTTTTTCAGAAGTAACGAGCAATTCCCTCCAATTCCTCGTCAATCAACTACTCATGAACCAGGAACTGCTCAACAAGTACATTCCGACAGTATGATCAGCTTTTTGGAAAACGAAAGAAAGTAAGCCCTTAATTTCTTTTGACATTTATCTTATTTTGAATTTTCAGAAGCAACATTTTATATCCGCCGACACCGGAACCACTGTCAATGTACACGAGTGTATTTAGCAACACTTCAAGGCAGATGCTTCCCGTTAAGAGCAGTGTCAGCAGTTCGGCCGTACCATCGGAGATGGCTTCTTATAGCAGAGACGGCTCTGCTGGTCGGACTGGCACTAGAAGATTTTCTTCGTTTTATCAAAAATACAAAGACGATGGAAAAGAGTCGACTTCTTCGTCATCCACACTAACCCTTCACACTAAAACAGGGTCTTCAGGAAGCACATTTGAATCTGCACCGTCAGAGAAAACCACAAAAACTTCATTTTCCCGGTCGGCGTGGGAAAGAAGGTGATTTCATTTTTCGAAATTTAACAAAAATGTTGTATTTGTTTTCAGATCGACGGGAAATATTCCCAATAAAACCACCGGAAGACCTTCGTCGTTTACAGTACCAAAGACGTACACGGTTACGAAAGCTCCGGAAGTCTGCAAGAAGCCAATCTGGAAAGTGCCTCAAAAGGTTCCGGAACCAGCTGCACAACAGCCAATCACTCTTCCGGGCTTCTCTCCCACCGAATTGTCAAATCTTGATGCTCTTCCAACGTACAAAACAGATGATCTGTTCCAAACATATATTGAGAACGCAATTCTCCGTCGTCCTTTTGACAAAAGTAAGTTTTTATTATTATTTCAAATAGATCATACGATACTTCATTTCAGTTCCTTCGACTCCGACAACTTTCATCAAGAAATTGGACTACAACTGGTATGAATTTGTCGAAATGAGAAACGATAGTGCCGTCAATTATAAAATAAAAACGTTGGCCATGAAATTCGTTGTCAGTCGAGAGGAATACTGGAGAGAGGCGTCGCGTAGCAGTTCGAATAAAGTCTCGTGGATTGCTCGGAACTACCAGAGATGGCGACAGTATTTGGAGAGAGGCGAGCCGACGGCTGTGGCTGACGCCTACTACATGTATAGAATGAGTCAAGTCCGACTCACATTCAACAAGAACGAGTCGGAGTTCCTCCGTATGGTTTATCTTCCCGGCACTCACAAATTCTAAGCGGTTCTGTTTGTCAAGGTTCTTGTCTGTAATAGTATCTGTAATATTTTCTAAATCTTCTCCTAAGTAATCACGTATTCCTTTAAAGCCATTTGAGTTTTAAGATAATGTCCAATCCCCTTGCCACATGTATCATTTCATATTTTTGAATCGCCTCTAAAATCTCCGATGTCAAATTTACCTAATTCGGTTTCCAGTTATTATTGCCATTTGAACGGCCCATTCAATCGCTCCACCAATGTTGTAGAATAAATTGTTTTTGAGAAAAATTGTCGAAAATGCTTATCTTTTCATTTAATCTTTATTATCAAAGTTTATTCAAGAGGTATGAACTCATTACAACAGTTTTCAAAATAAGTACAAAAATTAGACACTCATTTGGAACAAAAGACTAAGTTGATTGGCAACAATATAATGAACTATGTAGTATTGTTTCCGAATAACCATCTCTGATCAAACTGCCCATCTCGTATCTCCTTCCAGCATAATTTTCATGCTTGCCATTTTGGCGTTGTCTTGCTGCCACATTCTGGTAAGTGATGCCTCCATAGTTTCAAACTTTCTCTGCTTCTCCTCGAATTCTTCTTTCTGTTGGGCTGAAGTGTAATGGAAATTATATTTTTCTTTGAATCGTGGTAGTTCTAACTCACCTATGATTTTCTCCATAGCATCTATTTTAGACTCTGCTTTGTTGAGCTCCTCTTGTAGATTTCCGACAGTTTGCATACTATTTTCTGATTGTTTTTGTTGTATATTTTGAATTTCAGCCAACAATTGCTGATTGACCTCAGCCTGATGATCCCTCGCTTTTTCGATTTTTTCAATTTTCAAATGAAGTTCTGCGATGAGAGCCTGTTCTTCCGAATGATCAGATTGGATGACAACGTTGACGGTTTTCTCATTTGATTCTTCCACTGCTTTCTTGAATCGCTGAAGGTTTTTAAGTTCTTCTGACTGAGTTTCTAATTCTTCTTTGAGATCATTCACTTCTTTTCCAAGTTCAATTTTTTCTTTCTTCACTCCATCCAGTTGCTCTAAAGCTGAATAAAAATCCCGTGAAATGGCGGCAGTCATGTTCATAATAGATTCTGCGATTTCTCTTTGTACATCATTCTGAGCGATTTGTTTCTTCAATTCGTGATTCTCATTTTCCAACTGCTTCACTCTTATTGAAAGATCGTCCATCTGAAAAATTAAGGTGGGGAGGATGAAAAGAACCAAAAAACGGTTGACAAATTACAAAAGCTATAACAAGAGAAAAAACATATGTCACATTCAAAAGAGAGTCTGGTGAACTCCCCTCAGAAGCTATACAGAGATCATACATTTTTGAATGGGTAATTTGTACCTAAAGCAGGGATTCTTTTGGTATAATATTATCCTCATAGTAAAATGTAAAAAAATAAGCAAAAAACTTGGCTTTTCTATATGAACTCAGGAAAGCGAATCTAATAATGTCAAAGATTTTTTTATGAAAGAAAAAAAAAACAAAAGTCAGATACCATGGTGCTGCCGCTGGAGGTATTGAAAAATAAGAATAAATGTATGAAATGAGAAAAGAGACATCCAAGGCAACTCATTCGTTTTGAACAAAAGAGTGACAGATTTTTGTATGCGCAGAGAGCGGCTGCTTTTAGGCACAGACATAATACATGGGAGAATAGACGCGTCATGAGATGTTTCACAGGGGGTATCATAAACACGCAGAAAGAGGCAGATAGTTAGTTCATTAAAAAGAGGTATAGGTTTTCCAATCAGAATTCATTAAGGTTTTACACATGTTGTAGGATCAGTTACATAAAATATATAATTCATAAACATATCATGTTTGAACAAAAAAGAGTGAATCACAAAAATATTATCGACTCCGAGAATTTTGTGAAATGCAATTCTTATTCCGTTCCTCATTCATCGTCAGTATCCGAAGCTTCCAAGTTGGCATTGTCAGCAGAGTTCAACTGAAACAAAGAATATGGTTTCTAGGAAAAATTCAGTGTTTGAAATCTCAAATTATAGATGACGTATCTAATTTGATTGGGCAATCATAAAGCAGGCATACCCATCGTTATTTTTCAACGCTGCTATTTATTGCCTTTTGAAAAGATCAAAACATTTCCTATTAGTTATAAAAATCCCTCAATTTGAAACATAGCTGTTTTAATTTACAAACCTGTTTTGTTGCCACGTTGACTGGCAGTTTGAAAAGAAAATTTTCAGCGAAACAATAAGATCCAAAGAATCCATTCACACCATAACAGTTTTCAACGCTCAAATGTCTCGGAAATTCAGGCATTGCTGCTTGTGCCTGCAATTCGCGGAGAACACTCATCCAGACCAAATCTGTCAGTGGGTATACAGCAAACAATTCTTGCATAGTTTTCCATGTTGCGTTTTCTAAGACGCTACTATGAGTACCAATTCGATAAGACAATCGACGGTCTCCAAGCTCCTCCAGTTTGACGGCTGTCTCAAAAAGAAGTGTCGAAGATGGAACATCGGGAGCATGGAATATCTGAGTTTATTCTTAATTTTCAGTTTATGTTGTGGCTAGACTAACCTCCAGGCCCTCTTGAACCTTTTGAATCATTTCTTCCATCATTGGCTGAATAGTCTCAAATGAGATGGAAAGGCCTACTGACTGTTCGATGGAAGATTCTGAGCTGACGGAGTTACCACTGAAAATGAAAATGATTCTCAAAGAAACGTTGATTCGAACTCACATATCAAAATTCATAGCTTGTGTCATGTTTGTTACGTTTAGGTTCATCTCAGCGATCAACGTGTCTAAATCAGCAAACGCCTCAAAAGAACGGCGTCGGTTGAGACTATTTTCCTAAAGATTTTCTTTGAAATAAAAATAACGATAAACATCAAAAAACACCTACCATTTTTTCAAAAACAATTTCCGGTTCAGTAGTGTTGGCAGGCACCGGAAATTAATGTGCAATGAGAACTAGCGTGATGTGATAACAACCGGAAGAAAATCGAAACACTCTTTTCTGTTGTTATGACAACTATTTTGCTCATGTAAAAGATGCGTTGAGATATGAGAGAAGAAAAGGGAGAGAGGGCATCGTGTGACTCGTGAGGACTTTCACGAGGGATGGAAAATGTTAAACCACCGTGAGGCGGAAAACAAAAATCGAGCGAATGAAGAATATATAGATAGATTGAAACCGAAAAAGGGGGAAGTTTTGATTTTATAAATAAAAATAGTTTGAATGAAGTTCAAATGACGGAAATTAACTGAGAATAGTTTTCTTTTATAATTTAACTTTTCGTAACAAAGCTTCTTAAACTTCATAATATGATTGTCAAAGGGTTTTCTTGTTTAAACGTGTTTCAAGAAATCATCTAAAATAGACAATAGGGTTGTCAGAACATGGCATTAGAATATCAAATCTATGAAAAAACACCTGATGGGAAAATATTTTAGTTTGTCCATGGATCAAAGCTTCAGAATTCCTTTTGAAGAACGCTTGGAGATGAAGATACATAGTACAACTTTGCTTAAATTTTGATGTTGTTAAAGATTATGGGTGCTCCTCTAGTTCTCTTCTTTTCGCCAGGCGGCTAAAACATCAGGTACATATTCTCAAACACGAATATTTGAACGGTTGAATTGAAATAAGTTTTCAAAATAAACTTATTTTTTTCGAATTACTGTTTGTGAGTTTGTTCTAAAACTCTTGTTTTTACCTGTATTTTTAATTATTTCTACACAAAAAATTTTGACTAGACTATTTATTATGGAATGATTGGATTACAGAGGTTTCAGATGATTATCGTTACAAAAGAAGAGTGAGGACGAGTGAAAAGAAATAAAAGGATATCAATTTATTCATCTGAGTAGAAGTCGACAACGGTCTTGATAGCAGCGTCCTGATCGGCAATGAACAGCAAGATGGCATTCATGCTGTCCTCCTCCGATCTGAACGTTTTGTGAAGAAGCTCGAAGATGACAGCTTGGAAGTCTCTCCAGTTGTTGTAAGCACGATCGGCAGCCTCTTGGAGGACTTTATCTTTGATCCACATTGGATCAACTCCGCGCTTCTTGTAGAAAAGACGCCATTCCGCGGTCACGACGTTAGCGTGGTGGCTCATGTTCTGAAATAAATTGAAATTTAGGATAAAATAATTTGTTTTGTGCTAATCTTACCGCCACAGCGCATTTCAATGCGATTGGATCGTTCTTCGCAAATTGAAGACGTTTGTAGAGCTCCGGAAATTTGGAGATCTCTTTTTGGATCTCCTTTGGAGTACCCTTGCACGGAATCCATTTGGTGATGTCTTCCGGATAGTACTTCTTCTGAAAAAAAAACCTGTGGTTCATAAGAGATATTGGAGAAACAAACCTCAGACTCTCCCTTGATAAGCTTGCTTTTGTTCTCCTTCCAGGATTCCTCAGTGACACCGAGGATGCATTTAGCGAGAAATTGGAACATTCTGTCGCAAATGGTACGAATGAATGAATGGGGACACAGATTTTTCAGATTCTTCAAATTGTGGGCGGAGTTCCAGACGAAGGAACTGTATTTTTCACGAGAGGGACTTTGCCAACTATACGATTTTCAAATCTGAGCTCTCGCTTTTCGTACAGTGAAAAGAAGACATAATTGGTTGGACAGTCTTTCTAGAAGAAAAATGAAAATAGTGCTTGCGAACAAGACACGCAGACTTATTTACCGCCGGCAACCACTACCCAAAAGTTACGAATTTTTGATTCAATTAGGCAATTTGCTCTTCTCCCCGCGACACTTCTAGAAGAAGAACAGTACTAAATTACTAGAAGAACGATGAAAATAGTACCTTAAACTTAGAGACTCAGATATATTCCGTGCTGGCCTGTACGATTTCTGTTTTCGAATTTCTTTTGTGCGAATAACAATATTATTAGTGAATAGTGTATATGCAGTCACCAACTTGGAGAACTGAATGAAAATTGAAGTTTAGAGGGACGGCTGAGAAGAAGTGCTGTTCCGAGCTATTCTCAATTTGAGAATGATCAAAACCACATTTTAAAATGAAAATTATTCTATCTGAAACACGGAAAATGGCATATGAAATGGAAAAAAATCTGGAACTAATTAAATGGAACAAACTTAACCGGTCTCAATATAACACAGAAAAACTTAACCCGTCTTCAAACCAACTCTATCCTGTTTTACTAGCTTTAACATCCCTCAACAAAACTTCACCTCACTTCACTTATCTTCACCAAACACAATCCAGCATAAAACAACCAACACTATCTTCACACAACTTTTTTTGACCTGTTTTCAATTAACCATTCTTTATTTCACCAGTCTTGAACTAATCTTGCAAAACAACGCTTGTATTCACCTCACAACACCTTTTTTCACTAGTAGCAACTCGACAAAACAAAGCTTACCCTCTTTTCACCTAACTTCACTTCACTTCACTAGTCTACATTTAGTATAACACAGCCTCACCCTCTTTTAACTGACTCTATTAAGTTTGACTGGTTTCATCATAGCAGAATGGAGATAAAACTCGGGTTACATAGTTTAATGTACTGTTCTGCAGTCCACCTCGCTTTTGAGATGACTTTCTAGTTTCTAGAATTCTTATCTGCAAGATCACTCCTTTATAGGATTTTTGACATATCAGGTCCCTAACATGGAGGGTAAATGAAATGAAGACAGAAAGAACTTTTTTAAATGACAAATAATTTATTTCAAAAGAAAAAAGAGTTTGAGAAAAATCATCAGAAAACTGGTTCAAAAAGTGATCAGGAGACCGGAAAAATGGAAAAAAATGGGTAATTGAAATGATGGATAAAAGCAACTGATTGGGGAAAGGGAAAACGACAATTAAAAAATCATTTAATCAAAGAAAACTATCAAAACTCATGTGATCAAATAAAGCCCCTAGTTTCCTGCAGTCTGAACTCCCGAGTGCTTTACCACGGGGCCTCTTGTCTTCGTCCATTGATGCATCAAGAGAAGTGTATCTAGAAGACTCTCCTTCACCTCTCCTTTGACATTTGGGTTATGGGTAACTGCTGGCTTGATACACTGGTAGATCTCATCGGTTAAGTCCATCCAGCTGATCCAGAGTTGTCGTTGGGAGGCATCGCAGAGCTCCGCAAGAGCCATCGCACAACTATTGACCATTTCAGGATCCTCGATTACCGTATCCTTCTCTTCCTGGCTGCTCGTATATCTCTCAGTATCTTCTCTTACTACTTCGATCCATCCTTTTACAATACACACAACGGTGTACAAAATCGGGTTTACTGTATCGAACGCCTTCGCCAATTGTCTAGGCCAACGAGCACAGAGAATAGCTGACAAAACGGCTGGAATCGGTTTTCCATTCCTTTCGAGAATATATTTCGAAGAGAAATCCATTATCTCGTCCGACATGGTGCATGCAAAGATGTGGTTCTCTGAAAATTCAAAATTCATTAGACATGGGGCACTTTTTTATATGAAAGCCAGTTATGCTCAAAATGTTTAGCATCTTTAATATTACTAATTCAAAAAGAGAAACAACTTACTCAATAAGACAATCATCAAATCGGCTACAAACTCCGGTTGGTCGAAGGCCGTGTTCAGCATCCCCTTGCACACCTCTTGCCAATCATCCTCACTCATCGTATCGATCAAGTCGCTGCTCGCGAGAATATTTCTCTTGATCTGCGCCGCCGATTTGTCGTTTTTGGTGGATAGTTCGGTGATCTGATCGATAATGTCTTCAGGATAGAGGAGTTCTTCGGTAGGCAGCAATTCTTCGGTCTTCTGGATTGGTTTTTTGACAACCTCTGTATTTGGCGCGGGGACTTCTTCAATCTTTTCAGTGGACTTGGGCTCTTCTTGCCGCTTGAATCGATCCGAGTAGGTTCCTTGATAGCCTACGGTACGCTTGACGCGTGGACGGGTTTCAGTAGTTTGAGAGATGACAGTCATGGTTGAGAATGGAAGGAAATTGTCAATAAAGACAGAACACAACGAGAATAAATGACTCGAATGAGAATGAATGACCACTGACACGCTATCTAACTGTCCTGATCTGAGCCCCGCCTACCCGCCCATTCATATGACGTCTATGGCAAAGGTGAAGAAAGAGACTCATAAACTCCCATATATCTTCCAAGTTGGAAGGTTTATGCGGCAATTAGTTATTAAAAGGTGAAGATCGGCAACCTCTAACAAAGGAACAGGTGTGCAATTAGAGATACTCGTTGTTAATCGATTTTTGAGAAGATTTACACGTCATCCTTTCGAGTACTAAAAAAAGGGTTGCTAACATTTAAACTACACTATTTCAATCACAGTAAAAATAACAAACAGTATCAAGGAGTGTGTCACTGAACTTGAAATATTGGTGGCTTACATGTTATTGAAAACCCAAAAACCAATGAAGGAAAAAGTAGAGGAACTGTATCAATGATCTTAGCCAATGCAACTTCGACTTCAAAGGTTCCCTCTAGTTTAAAACATGGAGTTCCAAATAAGATTGCTCTTAATTTGAGAATACTCAGTTCCGTGCATAGATTTACTGTATATCAGTCTGCATAAGCTACCAAAAATTTGTAATGTAAAAAAATTGCTCAGTTTAAAACAATGCATTATGATTATTGTTTGTCACCTGAAACAGTTGCCATTTTAAACTATTCTTTTTAGCTATTTATGGTTTTTGAATGATATATCCGGAAATACAAAATAGATGGATTCCTTGAACAAGAACATGGTGGATAATAGATAATACAGATGTAAAACACGGCTGAGGACAACTTTGAGTTTAACTCGATGTACAGTGCTGACCATAAGTTTATGAAAAATCAGTCTTTTCAGTTCAAAATGGTTAACTTTGGGGTTTGCACTGAAATGTTTAAAATTTTAGTGAGTTTTTCTTCGGCAAGCCGTGTAGCTCTTAAAAATGATTTTAGAGAACAGTTTTCTACTGAAAAAATGCAAATGCAGCCATCAACTAACCGCCTTGAAAAAATCAGAATCATGCCACTTTTCCCCACTTTACTACGAACGTCCAAACTTGATCATTTTAAAATCACTTCAGACCATCTCCAATTGCCCTCTACTGCCTCACGACAGACTCCGCTCATTTGGTATAGACCGAGCAACCGTATCCCACCAGAAAACATTGCTATTGAGCAGAGGAAAAAAAAGACTCCAAGAAACAACTCCAAAAAAGTGTCATACGACATCTGTTGATGTGATTTCTCTACCTGAAAACCCCGTCAGCTGTGTTTGTCAACCCACAATAAGTCCATTCATTCTTTAGGTTAGACTCACTGAGTACCAGAACACTCATTGATTTTACTCCATTTTTCAAGACCTTTTAGCTGTATGAGGCTGTTTTCAGATTATTTTGGCTTCGATTTTTTTGTATTTGAATAATTACCTTGTTTTGATTTTTAGATTGGCTTTCCACTTATTCCGTTTTCCCGAATTCATTCATAAGAAATTTAGAGAATAGCGAATGAAATGAGTTCTGGGATTCAATACAAAAATGGAGTATTGTTGTATAAAGTGGTGCCGTGTTCTTTTTATTTATTCCGTCTTCCACATCTTGCCTTCATGAATATCATCAATGCGATGACCGCTACTGAACAGTGAGTTTATGCTTTAATGGTTGGATAATAGCTTAGTCTTAAGTATTTTTTCAGGTGTATGACTTCACTGTGTTCTCGTAGAGCGTTATCTACAATCAAAACACTTCGTCGCAGATCAGAAAAAATCAGGATAATAGCTAGCGATAGATTTGTAACCATAATTAGAACCGGCCAACAGCTTCCCAGCCAATTCGCCAACAGTTCGAAACCAAATGAAAGTGTGATTATCAACGGACTCTCGGTCTTTTCCGTTTATTCCAAGGACGGCGCCCCTGTCATCACGCGTTGGGCAAAGCGTACATTGGGAGCGATGGAGCTCATTGAACACGTATGTAGCCTGTTCAATGAACAAGTGGACACAATGGTCATCGAGAAAAATACGGGTACTCAATTCACGGATTGAGTGCAACAGCGTCAGAGATCCCTTCGATTGGTGGAACTGAATTCGTATAATTTAATGGGCCGTCGATTCGAACCGGATGATTTGAAAAACAGAATAATGGAATGTGTAGCAGATTCCATTCAAGTGAATGCACTTCACTCATAACCATTTGAAATGCAAAACTTGAACAAAAAGTTTAACGTTTTTGAGTGTCTACGTGGGACATGGATTACTATAGACAATTTGATAACGTTGGATTGTATCAGTCTTACTGTACAAGAGAGAAAGTTCACGTGGGCAGAATTGAACAGATTTATCAAGCACTGGATGAATGGGGGAAGCGTTCGGTTGAGAATGCTCTTGGTAGCAGTCGGAGCAAAAAGAGAATACAATCATCGCGAAATGTTCGACGGACTGAATGCCCGGAGGAATGTTGAGAGGAAAATGATTGTGAGGTGAGTACAGAATACATCATCTACAGTCACGTATGTTTACAGCTATCGCCAAAAAGAATACCAATTCGCTCATTTCTTTGAAGTTGATAGCAATGGCGGATTAACGGCCGGATTCAGATTCGACAGTGTTGCCGGTCTAGTCCGGTTTGGAGTGTGGCCGAGTGACACTGGAAAAATCATTGACTTACGTCTTTACTGATCTTTTGATTTCATCGATGATACTTGATGAGATGACTTCTGGAGTCACGATTTATTGTTTTTCTACCAGTAATATAAACATTTGTTATGAAAACTGTTTTGTTAAAAATCTCATTTTCACTATCAATAAACTGCTAATGTCACTTTCTTGAACCATTTCCATTGAGACATTCCCGTTTTTCTAAGAAAACTGGTAGTTTTTTGAATTGATTATGTACCTAGAACTGATTAAACATGTGTAGGCTGACCTTCCCTTCATAGAACTTGTATACTATCTCCACAAAACTTCTCTCAACTTTACAATATAGAAACAAACTAAGAAAAACTCAACCTGTCTTCAACCAACTTAACCCTGTTTCACTAGTTTCAACACGACTCAACAAAGCTTCACCTTACTTCACCTCACTTCACTTAGCTTCACCAAACACAACCCAGCATAAAACAGCCAACACTAGCTTCACATAACTTCTTTCAACTTTAATAAATAAAAAACAACATAGAAATACTCTACTTGTTTGCATTTTACTGATATAAACTAAAGTTGGCAGAGCAAAGAAAAGTTTCACTAATATCTTTTTGGACAGTACTGTAACTCTTGCAATACATTTCACGAGAATAAATACACATTTAAAATTATAATTTTTGCTCACAAAAGAATCGGGTTAGTAAAACTCTTGAGATTTCCCCAAAATTGATTTTATTTAAGTTATTTCATCATCTTCTTCCTCATTTTTCATCAATGAATGGTTTCTGAGTCACAACTGATCTTTAAACTTGAATGACTGTTTTTCTCTGATATTTTCGAAATGTTCTAGAAATTTTTTTTGCCGTGACTCATAACAAACAAAATTCTGTCATTCTGCGTCTATAATTCTTTTTTCTCTCCTCCCCCTGCTTTTCTCTGATTGGAGAAGTCATTCCTTCCGCATTCTGAACAGCAGAGGTTCTCGGAATGGTTCCGCTTCAAGGTCCGATTTTGAAATCGATTCTTCTTCTTATTTTTGTGATTCTGATTTCTGTGAAAGCCCAAACCCGCAAAGCACCATTCGATGGAATTATGAGAATGAAGAACACCAAGAATGTGACTGGCAGTTTCCTAACAGGTAAGAAGTTTTACCTCTCATTCACACATAAGTTTTCTGTGATTTCAGCTCAAGAGAAAAACTCTCACGTTCACATGTTTATGGTTTCAAGAGTCCCAATTCATTATGAAATCGTCAAGTGCAACAAAACTTTGTTAAGTACCCGAGTCAACATGACTTTCCAAGAGGTCACATTCACTAACGCCTGGGTCAATTGGATTTTCAACGACAACTGCTCCGAGACTGACCAGTAAGTCCTTTATTCTTTTTCCGAAGCCAGATGACGAAATCATTGTGTTATTGATTATTGATTTCGCAATTTCAAATTTGAATTGATTTCGCAATTTTATAGTGGATTCAATAAACAGTAAAAATATCATATCAGATCTAGAAAAGTCAATTGATGATTAATCTATTATAGCTTGAAGTTCAACGTTTTTGCCAATAAATATTTCAACGTCACATTCGGAATTGAGTTTCTATCAGGAGAATCTGCCAAGTTGTTGGATCCTGATAGAATTCATTTTGTACACCACGTGGCAAACGAATCGTCGATTTTCAATACTAGCGTCGCCCCTCTGTTTTTCGAAGGTTTGTTAACATTTCATAATTTTTTAGATTAAAAATATTTTCAGCGAATGCCACAGAAGGCAAGAATCTTCATCTCATCAGTGATCTGACTTCTCGTGCTACGGTATCTTTTGGCAAATGCGGCTACGAACTCTCTAAGTACTATCACCTGGAAGAAGATGGTGATATTTTTTTGGGAGAAGAAGATATCGAGAGCATCTTGTATCTTTCTCACATCAAATGTCCTAAGAATGACACAATCTATAGGTGAATGACTCAAAAAGCACATAGTTTTGAAATATTCAACTTTTTCAGTTTCGAAATCTACTTGGCATCAGAAAAAAACGTCACTGGTACCTTCACATTCCTTCTCCGCAATGACAATGACAACTCTACCGGACTGTTGGCTAAGATTCTTTTTGGCTCCGGCGCCGTGATCACTGTCATCGGCTTGGTTATCTTCGCTCTTTGGGTCAAAAAATCAATGTCCTGGACGTATTATTCCATCCCGCAACAAAACTCAATGAAGATTGATTATCTGATGTCGGAGATAGAAGACGAATCTGGTTGTGAAGACAATCTAGTTTTTGAATAATGTTATCCGTGTTATCCTCCAAATGCATTCAATCATTTCTTAATTTTATTTGTAAAATCGGTTGAGACTCTGTTGAAAATTTGTTTTGGGCCTTGCTACAATTTTGAACGCCTCAAATCTAACATTATAGCAAAGCCTAAACCTACAAATTTTTAATGAATCTCCTGAGAATCTCTCAATTAATTTTTGTCCTGTATTTCTGTCAACTGTACTTTAATCTGCATTCCATTACCAAACTGCCTTTTTAGGTAACAACTTGAAAGCGGCCCTCTTTCTTCATATCTAATTTTCTTTTAATTTTGCTATTTCATTGAATCATTCCTCCTTTTTTTCAATTCTTACTGAGTCACCACTTTATTGATAAAACGGAATTTTCAAGAACAAAATAAACATACGCTGAGAACATGATTTATTCAAAAAAATTCACGTGATTTGTATGAATGAATAATCAGGAAATATTTCAATTTTCTAAACAACAGTCGGTCACAAGAGATCATTCTACACACAGAGGGTTCAAAAAAAAACACTGTTCTGCGCACACCCCGCGAGAGAGTGTTACAGCAGATAGGGACCCACAGAAACAGAGCGGCTAAATCAATACCGTCAGTCACCACACCATTATTCGTTTTCCTGTTCAGTAATGTTCTTGTTTTCTTGTCGAGTGGTGTTGTTTTCTTCTGTTTCTTCTGTTTCTCGATGATTTCCGGTGTTCATGATATAATTTTCAGAAATTTTTCTCAAATTTGTTGTTCTTCACCGCTAATATGTACCCGATGCACGAAAGGATTCTGGCATCGAATTTGTCATCGGCTCGGAAAACCCACGTGTCACCAATGTTTTCGGTACGTTTCTAAGTTTTTTTCTCTCGAAAACTCAATCATTTTTAGGAACACGCAAAAAAACCGATCAGTGATTCAATAACCGAGGAGTATGGAAAGCACCACCATTTGCCAATCATGGACGAGAGCAAAACATTTGTAAGCCGTGGCAAAGGACCAGCGAGAAATTTGTTCGGAGTGAAGGATGATGCTCAAAAACCGTTGGCCTCTCCAAAACCAATATCTCCACCAATTATTGAGAAAAAATCATCTGAAAAGTCTGCTAGTACGCCGTTGAAACAATTTGTTGGCTACACCGGTCTCAGCCCAACAAAGAAAGTACGCCCAGTTTCGAACACTGCAGAGGTATTCCGTTTTTTTTTAACTCTAAGAATGAAATTTGATTTTTTTCAGACTGTGAGCTCTCCGATCACTCTTTCTCGCCCATTGGCCCAGCCGCTTGCATCTCAGCTCATGAAGATTCAGTTAGATACGGAGGTAAGGAACTCTTCAATTAAAAAGAAAAAAACTAATTATTTTCAGAAACCAGCCACTCCGACTCACTGGATTCGAGATGAGTCTGAACTCAAACTGGCCAGAAACCATCCGATAGAGTTGTCTCCATCGAAAAAACTCAAGGATTTCGTGACTTCTCCGTTCAAAAAGATGTCATTGTTGGGATCCCCCGGGAGTGGACCATCGACATCGGACAAGGTATGATGATTTAAATCCGTTTCTCAGAAAATACTCAACTATTTCTAGGTATCTCACCTGCAAAGTCGTGTCGCCCAGTCTCCGGAACCCACAATGTTTCCTTTTCCGTCTCCAACAAAACGTAATCGTCTGATGGCTGAAGTCTCTCCAATCGAAACCGGCATGGAATCCATTTTCAACAAAACTCCGGAAAAAAGAGCATCTGAATCGCTCATCAAGGCAAGTTAATCTAGTCAAAAACCAAACCAATAAACCCAAATTTTCAGGAGACCTCTTCTAATGGAATAACTCCCATTCCCATCTTGGCGACTCCTCGCGATTGCATTCTGGAGCACGTTTCGGCGACAATCAATGTCAAAAATATGGACGACGTTCTCAAAGAGTTTACGCCAAGAAAGAAAACGTCACTCAAGAACATCGGAAGCCGCATTTTGGTTAGCTGTTAGAACTTTCGATGAATAAAAATATATTCATTTTAGAACTTTGCCACGTCGGTCTTCAAGTCGAAAGATAAGAAAACATTGACCCGTTTCAAGAATCGCCCCGCTATTGTTACGCCAGCGTATCACTCTAAATTTGATGTGAGTAGGAAGATCTAATTATTCACAAACATTATGATTTCAGGTCTCCGATGACGAGTACGAGCCAGTTTTGTTACACGATGTTTCTCTTCCACTGTCTGCATTCCGCAAGAAGACTAACCCGACTTTCGCGCGCGTTTACAATCAGACGCCAAAAGTGGAGAGATCGTTGCGAACGACAAAGATTCCTCGCCGACGCAGTTTTGGGTCGCTTTCGATGAAGAAATGTTCCATCGGACGTGATCATCACTCGGAATCTTCTCGCAGCTCCAAACGCGTCTCCGTGGATACTCTTTCGCCGGACGAGGCTCACGAGAAAGTGATGGCGTTCCGCGCCCGTTTCATCGATAAGATCAAGCTGCCGGTTTCGCCATTGGCTCTCACGCCACCAATGGTCTCAGAGCATTCCGATCCAACATACGAAGATACTTTTCTCGACCATGAGAAGGATTCGGTCGACGGCACTGTTGCCGATTTCTAATTTCGAATGTATTACTAGATATTTTCCTTGACAAAGATCAACCCGTTTTATAATTGTACTTGCCCGCTTTATTTTTTACTTGCCCGCTTTATTTTTTACTTGCCTTTTAATAGCATTCCATTTAGTTTTACATTAACTAAAGTAACCAATCGAATAAACTCATTTTATTAAGCTCTAGTTAGCATGTTGAGATTGTACAGTCAAGAATCAATAAGTGGAAGAAATGAGAAAATTTGGAATTCGAGTAAGAGAAATCAGATTAGGAATAAAAAATACTTACATCCATTGATTATGATAAGAGATGGACCTCAATGTCTTCACCACAGCTCTCGCAGCGCGGACGCATTGATTTCATTTCGTGAATCTCGGATTTTTTGTTGTCCTTGTTGTCACAACAGCCGATCCAAGACATACATTTCCAGAAACAGATTTCCAAGAAGATGAATCCAACAGTAAACGCAGCGACCAAACTGACTTTGATGAGGTGTTCATCGAAATTGTCTTCTTCGCCGACAATGGAGAGAATGAAAGCACCAGTAGAGTTTTCGGCGGACGTCAGAAACATTTGAAAGCTGAAAATAAAATAATTGCTGCTGGAAGTTGAACATAATCCACTGACACATTAGTTCTGTTATTATCCGAACAACAAATATTCGCCAGGGAGTTGATATTGCTCAGATCTTCTTGTTCCATGACTATGTCACCGGATGTTTGCAAATCGAAATGTTTCGGTATTTCGTAGTCACATTTCCCAAATGTTACAGTAGCCGGAGTAGATAAATCACTGATGAGATGAACTGTCTTTCCTTCTGTCGCACTGACTAAATATTCTATTCATTTTCCAAAATTCTGTCTTTCAATTAATACCTTCCGAGAAGCTGTGAGCAACACTGCTATAGTAAACACTTGTTTGACTGGCTTCATTCACTACTGTATACACTGGGAACCCATTGAATTTCTCTTGCGTTTCAATTTTTTTGATGGTCGAGAAGACGAATAGTCCGGAAGTTGGTACGGTAGGGTACAATCTTAGCTCCAGTCTGTAACAGATGAATCATTTTTGTTTGTTATTATCTTAGGACAAATATTATCTGATTTTTGATCACTACAAAAAAAAGATGACGTGGCACTGGTAAAAGGAAGGGCCGAATCACATGCCTGATTTCATCAGAATTTCATAATAATTAAAGTTTCAAAAATTAACATACTGATAAGTGTCTTCATTTCCTGTTGAGCAGGTTCTGATGCTCACATTATACATCCAGCTGATCCATTCATCATAAAAAGTTACTTCGTGGGACAAAATTTCTTTTCCAGTGCTCATCAAAATTTGGTTGCATTTGGCAAATTGATAACGAATTGGGTGATCCGAACGAAAAGAGAGATAAATCGACTGATTGTTGTGTTGTGCTGTAAAATAAACAACTATTCAATTTTTAGAGAAGTGTTTTCAATGTTACCTGCGACGAAAATGCGTTTGATGTCGAATGAGATATGGTTATCCGTTACTATGTTGTCGAAACCAATTGTTTTGTATACCGGGGAAGCACTCACATGAGCTAGAATGAAAAGGAATATTGGGAGCATTTTGAGAGAATCTTTCGTAATCGCTTCCATTCTCTCAAGAATAACACAAAAAAATTCAGTATGTCTCATGCAACATTAAAATGATTGTTTTTGTGTTGAAGACGGATGGAACCACAGAAATTGAGAGACTCAGATATTTTAACGATAACAGTGATTCATAGGGTCACAAGAATTTATCATGGAATAATAACGATCGAGGCTTTCGTAAATCGTGTAGTTTGAAATGAACTGAAATCTTCAGGGAGAACCGCAATGGAATGTGCATAGTTGAGTATAATGCAATTTTTGGAACAGAAAAACTGAAAACTGTATAAGAAGATGTTGGGAGTTTTCAAAACTATCACTCCACATACCTTTGATCACTTCTAAAATGTTTTCCATTGTGGGATTCCATACGTATATGGAAGAAAAATACACGTTTGTTCATGATAACATTTCAGGAAGGTATCCAAGTTTACATTGTATTTTTTTAAATGATACGTTACAACTGATCTAATTTTGACACCTACAGTAGGACCTGTGTTCTGCATTTCATTTCAAGATCCCTTTTCGAGAAACTGTGCAAGAAGTATTTCTTTCGAAAGAGGTCCACTTATTTTCCATTATTCATGCTATTGTTCTCGAAAAATGTTTGCTTTGGTTGTTAATCATCTCAAATCTGTACGTGTTATTCAGTGTTTTAATGGGTTAATGTCAGAAATGTGATGATTCATGCACAGAGAGTAAGGAGAGGGAGTCAGGAGGAGCCTGGTGTGGCGCTCGCAGAAGGGGACGCAGGAAAATGGGGGATTGGAAGAATCAACGGCTCTGTTGTAGAATAGAGGTTTTTTCGACAAATAGGGGACCTATTGAACTTGAATGAAAAGAATAGGGGTCTCTCTGTTTCGCAATACAAAACTCAAAAGATAGAGGTCCGTTCAAGAAATAGATTGGAAAAAAGCGGTCCTTTCAGGTTTGACAGGCTCAAAAATTTAATACATAAGAATCCCCGCCATTATTGTAGAATAGGGGTCCCTTCGAAAAATAGGGGTCCTCTAAAAAAATAGGAGTCCCTTCAACCTACATCAGAAAAATAGGGTCCCTTCAGAAAAATAGGGGTCCCTTCAGAAAAATAGGGGTCCCTTCATCAGGCATGATGAGGCTTTAGAAAAATAAGGGTCCCTTCAACCTGTATGAAAAGAATAGGGGTCCCTTCAAAAAAATAGGGGTCCCTTCAGGCTTAATAAGCTCAAAAAATATACAAAGGAACCCTATTTTTTTTGGTCCTATCAGGCCTAGCGAAGGGACCCTTATTTTTCTGAAGGGACCCCTATTTTTTTGGGGTCCTGTATCGGCTGGCGAAGGGACCCCTATTTTTCTGAAAGGACCCCTATTTTTCCGAGAGGGTCTGAAGGGACCCCTATTCTTTTAAGGTCTCATCACGCCTGATGAAGGGACCCTTATTTTTCTGAAGGGTCCCCTATTTTTCTGAGGGGGTCTGAAGGGACCCCTATTTTTTAGGGGACCCCTAAACTACAATAGAGCCGAATCCCCTATTTGTTGAGGACTCCTAAACTACAGAAGAGCCAAATCCCCTCAGCAATGAGTTAAAACATCCGTAAAACTCCGCAGAAAGCTTTGGTTACGATAATTACTTTTTAAATCACGAATTCGAATCACCAGAATAAGAAGAAAAGAAGAAACCAGGCAGAGCTCTTTTAATTTCAGTTTTTCCTGTCTAGTTGCTTCTGATTATACATTTCTTAAAATTACCTTCAAAAAACGAAATCATTGGAAGCATGTCAAACTGCCATTCTTTGCATTCGTCTCAACGCGCCGATTCCGAAAATATTAATTATGTACCTGTACCTGAACCCACTCGCCTCAAAAGTTCAATTATCAGAGTCAGTAAGACCAATCATACAATCACTCCGTCTAACTGTCTGTCTGTCTGTCTGTCTCTCTAATCTCTCCCTTTAGAAAACTTAACTCCGCCTCCTTTGCAAAGAAATTTCTTCGTTTTACTGTTTCTTCGTTCTCCATTCGCCAGCTCCACCTCTTTTCACAAGCTTGTCTTCTCATTGCTGATATCAATTCGCTAGCCACGCCCCCTTCTAGAAAATTCATTTAGCTCTGATCAGTGTTACTGTTTTCGCTTAGACTTTGAATTAATTCTCTTTTTTCTCCGGGTCATGTAAACTTATTGATATTGTTATTATTGCAGCTCAAACTTGGATAATCAGTTCTCACCGCACTCTTTCAACCGTTCGCTAACTATCCCACTCTCTGACAACATGGAATGCGCTATCCCAAACATGTCCAAGTAAGTAAGATGGATTTCTGATAATCCATCACATCAAAAAAAAAGTAAAACGTCTGGCACAAAAAACCGAGCCGTCTAGAACTTTTCATTTTCCAATTCTAAATGCCTATTTTTCAGAGTCCAAGGATATACCGTCAACTCATCAGTCCAAGAGGACGTTCGTCATACAATCTCCAATGAAGAAGTGCAAGCCTACGCTTCTTACATCAACGTTACATTCGGAAATGACAAGGATTTGGCTCATCTTTTGCCGATCCAGACCACTGGAGGAGATCTCTTCAAGAAGGTTGGAGACGGCTGGATCTTCTGCAAACTGATCAATCGTGCAGTGGAAGGCACAATCGATGAGCGAGCGATGAAGAAGAAAAACCTCAACGCTATCTCGAAACTCGACAATCTTACTCTTGTCTGTCGATCCGCTCAAGGAGTCGGAATCAGTCTTGTCAACAACGGACCGACTGACATGGCAGCCGGTACTCCTCATCTCGTTCTCGCCTTCCTCTTCAAGCTCATCAAAAAGGTTCTTCTGGCTCCAATCAATCTGAATATGTGTCGTGGCCTTCAAAATCTTCTTCAAGATGAAGAATCGCTCGCCGATCTTCAGCGTATCTCCCCGGAGGATTTGTTGATCAGATGGGTCAACTACCAGATGAGCCAAGCCGGATGCCACCGGAAGATTAGCAATTTCTCGGCTGACATCACTGATTCAGAGGTCTACTCCATTCTTCTTCACCAGATTGCCCCACCTCAGTTCGGAGTCAACTTGGAAGCACTTCGGCTCACCGAGAAAACCGATAGAGCATCGAAAATGCTCGAAGAGGCAGCGAAAATCAATGTGGACAATTTTGTGACTGCGGCCCAAGTCGTCGGTGGGCACTCTTGGCTCAACTTGGCTTTCGTGGCCAATGTTTTCAATAAGTTCCCAGGATTTCCCGAGGTGGAAAACAAAGGTAAATTTTGATGCACTTATAAACCTTAGAATAATTTCTTTATTCAGGCCAAGTTGAACAAATCCAACTCGAGACCAGGGAGGAAAAAATGTATCGACATTTCTTGAATTCTTTGGGTGTCTCTCCGCAAATAACACATCTCTACGATGGCATAAAAAATGGTTTAGTTCTTCTGCAGGTAATACAAAAATCACTCACCGATAATTCATCAATTTTTATATTCCAGGCTCTAGAAGTCGTTTCACCGGGTTCGGTCGACTGGAAGAAGGCGATTCAAAAGATTCCCAATCGTCAGAAGACATTCTCGAGCCTCATAAATCTAAACATTTCGATTGAAGCAGGAAGAAATCTGGGATTCCGTCTAATAGGAATAGACGGTAAAAACCTCTTCGATGAAGATCAGACCGCTGTATTCTCTCTTCTGTGGCAGCTGATGAGAGAATACACCATTGTGACTGTTCGTAAGGCAGGACAAGGCAAAATCGTATCGGATACGAAAATTTTGTCGTGGGCCAACGAGAGTTTGCGATCAGCTGGATATTCTGTCGAGTTGAGATCATTCAAGGATAAAACATTGTCCGATGGAAAAGTTATCCTGGAACTCTTGAACTGGATCAAGCCAGGAACAGTTGACATGCAGCTCTTCGAGGAAGGCCAGAGTTTCGAAACGAAAATGAAGAACTGCCGTCTAGCCATAACCCTCTCGAGAAAGATTGGAGCTGTTATATACGCCCTTCCGGAAGACATTGTGGAGGTAATTTTTCTATTTTCGGTCTACAAATATTATTTTTTTGTGATTTCAGTGCAATTCGAAGATGATGCTTACCGTTTTTGCCGTTCTGATGTCCGTCGCTGTTCAAATGGCATAATCACGATCGTCTTCTGCTATATCTTCCTTCTTCTCTCCGAATCCTGTTCCGTTCGTCGGATCCATGTTCCTATAATCGAATATTCTCTAATGAATTCCATTTCACTTCTAGGCCCTGTTCCTCTCCTCAAAATCATCTCTTTTCGGTGCTTTTTCTTCTTCTACGCTCTCATCAATTCATTCACGCTAATCAGCTGACGAACTCACGCTCCAGTTTCTCCCACCATATGTTTCTCAAGTTTCTTACTCAATATTCCATTTTCCCTATTTCAAAAACCCACCTCATTTGTTTCCAACATTTGATATCTCCATCTCTCCATCATCGAAAAGCTAATCGAACTTCCATATGAGAGCATTCCATTTCTTTGATTATTCTCTTCTTCCACCATCACAATCAACATCCATGGATGCACCCATATTCGAAGTTATCCTTTTCAATTGACCTCTCATACAACATTCTTCCTGAAATAAATTGATATTATATAATAAATGGAAATAAAGTTGTTTTTAAAACGTTTATGGTATTTTGTATTTAAAGAACCGTGAAGTCACAAGAAATAAACTCAAAAATTTTTACTTTGAGGATTCAAAATCCGTAAAATAATGCAAATGCGCTCTATCAAACAATCGGAGAGCGGTAATGCATAATGCGCAAGGATGACCTTTGCCACACTATCCAGGGGATTATGTCAGGCTCTCTTCAATGGTCACAATATCTCTCGGCAGCTGCCTTCGCTTCCTCGAGGACCATTCTCTTCTGGTCTCTTTCCCCCACCTCTATCGATTTTGGCACAACGACTGCCTGGTTGAGTCCAACAGGCCCGAAAACGTGTAACAGAACGGTGAGTACTTCAAAATTTACCTAGATTCTTCGTAAAGCCATACCCGGCTCTTTACGGTATAACTGGATCCATGAGAGAATAACTGGTCCCATGGTAGGAAGAACGGTCCCAAAACGGAAAGAGTGGTCCCATCAGCACAACACTGGTCTTAAAAATTAAAACTAGTCCCATGGTCATAAAACTGGTCCCATTAACTATCTACAGGTCCAAAAAATGTAAACTGGTCCCATTAATTTGACACTGGTCCCATCAAGTGAAGACTAGTCCCATAGTAACAGAGTGGTCCCAAGTGTAGTGTCTTTTTGGACCCTCATTTGGTGTTTTTTATTGGACCCTGTGTTCTATGGATGTGACCTCTCTTTCATTCTTGGGACCACTTACATTTTTTGGACCAGTACGTTGCTAATGGGACCAGCCTCATTTTGTGGGACCAGTCTTTCTCTTTGGGACCAGTATCGAGCTTTTGGGATCAGTCTATTATTGTGAGACCAGTCTTTTCGTTGGGAATAGAGCCGCCGTACCCATGAAAGCTTGACTAAAATATTATCATTTCAGAGGAGGTTGCGGAATGCATAAGTAAATTGTTCATAAAAAGATGCAGTCATAAGAAAAAAAGAAATTCACTGAACCGAAGCAATCAGGATTGGAACGAGATTTGATAGCAAAAAAAAGTAAGTATTCTGTAAAAAAAGTATAATCATCAACCCTCACATAAGTTATTTTTTCTTTTATTATAATATCCGAAAAGCGACGATTTCCTTGTTTTATGAGAAAGAACTGACATAGCCGGTAACAAAAGCGTGACATCAATACTCATTCAAAAACACGCAATGCAATTTGGCGTTTTGCAGGACACGACCACAAAATCCTCTGACTCCGTTCAAGCAAACAACAATGGGCACCAATGTTGCCGAGCATTCAAAACTGAATGAAAAATCATTAGCCTATCAGAATCTGTTGGGATCTTTCACAGTTTTTGCACAGACAAATCAATGTTTCAACCAATCCGACTTGTTGGATCTATCAAAACATCATCAAATCATGACCGGAACCCTGAATTCTCATCCAACTTTTAATGATATTTTCTGAATTTTTGCTCAGGAAATCGATATCAATGACAGTCTGGACAATGTAAGTATTTGCAGATTTATTCAGAACTTTGTTCAAGTTGTTCGTAAATAATTACTTCATATTTAGAGCCCATAACCATTGCATAACAAAAAATGCCCACAGAAACAATCACGAACAGTGAACTCACCAGATTTTGACAAAAAGGCATATGTAAGCCCTCAGAGCTTCAAAAAATATATTTTTTCGCATTTTGAACCCATTTAAAGATAGTTAAATTTTTTTCATAGATGTTTATGTTCATGATGAAAAACTCGCACCTGGAGACGAATAATACCCGAAAAATGAGGGATTTGAAAATCCGGACTAAACAAAAGAAATTGGGAATTTAAGTGATTTTGTTCATAAAATACTAGAACTCATGTCAGAGATTCATCTACACAATAAGTTTTCAATCACTTATATTTGTTCGATGCAGGAGAATCAATTTGACGTCAGTATTTTTTGATTTACCGTGAGTTATGAAAGCTGCGCAGTATTGAACATGAATTGTTTTCTTCAGAATTGGAAAATCTCTCTGGATCAATTTATGAGAACTCTCTACTATGAAACGAGTGCATTCAGCTCAGAAATATACATGAGTTGTGTAACTCTGGTAGTGATTCGAGGAGCAATGTGATTCAACTAACTTTTCAAGACTACTTGGCGCTCGATATGTTACAAGTTCCTTCGCTGCGAAAAGCTTTGACTTAGTGTTGTGGCCAATGACTACAGCTCATGCCGGCTGCTGGAAAGCTTAAAACTTGTAGCAGAACTCAAGAAGGTAGTCAGAGTAACAACCCCAATCTGAATAACTCAATTTTTTTCAGAAATTCATTCTCTCCGATTTCGATGTGATTCGAAAATAGTGATGACCATATGCGGCAAACTGATAGCCATGTTTTCATGCAAACCTTATCTTCACGATAGAGAGAATCAACTAAGTAAAACTGGAGAGAGAGAACCCACAACTCTACATTCTGAAAAACAGAACAGCTGAAAAGCATTATTAACAGACAACGGTGATGAAGTTTCTTGGGATCGAATACTATTAAGGGCAAGCCCTAGTAGTGAATTAAGAGTATTTGACGAAAAAATGTTAGAATCCATCTGACAGAGTGGTTCAGTAATTGATTGGACGCGGTTAGTTTTAAATTTGGCAATTAACGATACTTTCCGCCCAACTTTTCAGGCGAACTCGATTGCCTTCAAATTAAAATTAACCGGATTCGGCGGCCACGCAATGATTATGAATCATTTTGCTCGTTGTATTCATTATAGCACTGTGTTCTATTTCAATAACCCATTTATTGAATCGGAATACAAGAAGACGTTGTTCAAGCAGTTCCACAATTATTCACCGTTTGGGTTAACAAATGCGATGATCACTTCCCAGATTATGAGAACCTCCTGAAATGGACACCGAGGATACTGTATTTGCAACATCGGAACGAATGTGAGATTTTGTGAGACTGGTGGAGAGGTTGTTGAAACGTTATTGAAGTTCCTACGATAATGATATTGTGAGAAAGTTTTTCTGGTATATAAATATATTTTGTTTTGATTTCAGAGCAACACGAAGATAATGTTCACCGCTCCCGCCTATCTGATAGCCGTGTTCATACAAGTTGTTCGAAAAATTCTCTGAAAGAAAGTATTCACAATGAAGAAAATCAACTAAAGCTAGATGTTACAACGCTCCATCGACTCCTCATGGATCACAATCTCTTCAAATTTTTTGCAACCGCCAGAAATACTGATATTGAAGGTTCAAAAAAAGCATAACAACATGAACCCTCTGGAGGTCGCCATGGACAGTGTCAAAAGTTTTCGTAAATTTTTGTGAGTCTTACATATCTAAACTTCATACATGATATTAAGGTTTCAGCGTCAAATCTTCTTCTAAGAAATTGCTGATATACAATAGAAGTCCAAGAAAAGCGAGAAAAGTCGTTCGGGAACGGAAATGTTCTTCCATAGTTGTTTCGAGATTTCAAAACGAATAATAAGGAATCCATAATCAATGCCATAAGTTTCAGTTTTAATAACGTATAGAAAAAGGAAAGAACCAATTGTACTCCTCGATCATGATTATTGTTCAGTACTTTCTGATTTAATCAGATGGAATAAAATAATCACATCGTTTGACTTTCCAATTCACTCTTAATTACTATTTCGAGTTTTGTCTCGAACAATTTTACCTGTTAATTCCGTCGTGTCGTCCGTCGTCCGTCGTGTTAACCCCTGAATTGTTTTGTTTAAATCAAAAAACTGATTTTTTCCATAGAAAAAAAAATGAGATATCGTTAAATAATGCAAATGCGCCCTTCGGAACAAAGTGGAATGGAGGAATTTATTCTCTTTTTTCGGTATTGTTTCACGTCGTTTCCATCTGGTTGTGGTTTTTAAAACGAAAAGTGAGTATTTATAGTTTGAAACGGGAGGTCTTGATATAATAGAGAAGTTTTTCCAGGATTTGCACGGTTAGAGAGGAGTCTTCAAGAGTCCGTAGAGGATCACATTCGGAAGAATCTGTTGCTTGTGGTTCAAACCAAATGTTCGCTGATAATCGGTTGAAAACAAAGACAGTTTGATGATTTTGAGGATGGCGAGAATTCAACATGATCTCAATATATTCACTCTCACAAAAATATTGCTCAACTATGATACAACTATTTGAAATTGGCGTTCATTCCAAACAACAATGCTAATACGGAATCAATTACGAGGGCTATGTTCATCACATGCAACAAAAGCAATTGTTAAGAATTGTATTTATTCAAGTCAGTAAATTCACTTTCTTGCTAGCTATGGAAGCCCAATGTGTGAAATCAATTTTCTCAAACTGCCGACAAACTGATCGAAGAGTTTCATGAAGATGCAAATCAAATCAACAAAGTGGTTCATAAATTTTGTGAACAATAGTGATCAAGAAGAACATTCGACACTTGCGCCCCCTTCAAAACTGCGTCGATGATAATATTCAAAAAAGTTTGTGGTTGAAATCAGATGTTGCTTACCAAGATGGACATATTCATATTTTGGTCTGGGAAAGAATGGAAACCTTGTAGAGGAATCAAACGCCATTTCGAAATACCCGTTGAAGAAGAACGTTATCCAGTGTTACCTGATAGCTCCATCATAAGAGACTAAATTGAAGAATCGATTTGCCGTCAATTATCGTATTTTTTTGTAAGTGTTGGAAACTCTACAATGTTAAAAATAAATTTTTTCAGTTCGCCAGCAGATTGATCAGAGAATTTCATGCAGATGCAAATGTGATCAACAAAATGGTTCATAAAGACAATGTGCGCAAACAGTAGTGTTCAAGAGGTACGAGTAATTGTCAGATGATAACAACATGTGAGACTCAGTTGATGGCAATTCTTCAGCTAAAGCTTCTAACAAGGGAACATTCATTTTTTGCGGTTAGTTCAAAATTCAAGAATCAACGATACTATCCGCCCGGTTTTTCAGATCAAATCAATTGATCTCAAAACTGTTCAAAATCTGAATGCATCATGTCATGAAAAATGTCTAGTTGCTTGGAATGTCTTCAACTCGGATGAACCTACAATTATCCACTATCCACAAGATATTGGAGGAACGATGCAATTCTTCTTAAACTATCCATAAGAAAAACGACACCCACAGTTTCAGTCGGAGTGTATGTTTGTATTCAACAGCAATCGGACCAATTCAGTCTTTTGCAAATCAATAAACTTGAATAAAACCAAGTGCTGATTTTCACGTGAATGAGCTATGAAACAGATACCTGGTGCGCACCTTTCGAACAAAGTTTCTTTCATCTGGTCAGCCATAAATCAATCACAAAAAACAGTGTTGAGTGTTGCTCTGACCTCTGAATTCTCAGATGAATCCCTCCACTAAAAATATCACAAGAGTGTCACAGTGTAAGAAAAAAAAACACTGGCAGAAGGATCAGCAGAGCTAAGAGAAAGAAGAAACAACTTTCATGCAATTCGATGTTTAGTGGTTCAGCTTCATATACAAATTTCAACAGTTCAAGGTACACTTCGAGTTTTGTAAGGCTCACTAATAGATTGAGCTTTCCTGTTCTCACGATAAATGAAATATTGTGCGCATCTTGTATACATGACAAATATTCTCTGCGAAAATCGCTTGATCCCGATGTACATACATGTAACTATGATTAATTTGTTGTAGAGCGATAAACTATGCTTCAATAGTTGCCCATCTCTTCTTCTCGTGCCGCTGGAAGAAAGAATAGTTGGAGAAGACATTTGTCACACAATTTCCGCGTTGAGTTCTTCTTCTCCGATCGAGTTCATGGAAGTATCATTAATTATTACAAAAACGCCAACGACCTCATCGCAGTGTATGATAAAAAAACGGCTGAGATAAGAAAGAAGAAAGCAAGAAAAAAAAACGTTTGGATGTTGAGAAAAGCGAGAAATCTCTCATTGTAGAAGCACGAAATATCCCATTAGAACTCAATAGCAGAATGTATGTGTCTGTTGCTCAGTGCGGGTCAAAAACATTGGGCAGCCCATAAATGGTCATAAATTAGGGATGTTGAGGACTGATTCTTGAGAAAATGTTCTATCTTTCCTTTGATCCTATTATGAAAGGTAGATGAATCTGCCATTTTTATAACGCGCGCCTGTATACTTTCGAGTCTTTTTGTTGTTAATATTCAAAACTATCAGATGTCGGATGATCAAAAAAAGGCCTATACTTCCAGATATCTAGTTTTGCAAACATGTAAATTGAAAATTCTTCCAATAGATTTCCAGAGACATGTCTAATTATATTCTACAATTGCTGAAACTTTATGAAATCAACTGTCTTCGATTTCTGTCAGAACACCCACCAAAGCATCAGCATAGTTTTGATATCACATTTTTTGATATAGTTTCAAAAATAACCCAGAGAGCAGCCCGAAAAAACAGCTGCCACATCGTTACCGCATCAAGCCGCCCAACCTTTCACATTCGAGTGGATCCTCATTAATAATCATGAAAAGTGTACCCGTGCGTGACGGAAGAAACACTGGAGGAATGAAGAAACAAGAAGAAGTTGTTCTAAGATGTGTAATATTATAAAACAATATAATAAGTTTTTGTTTGAAAATCTTGGTGGACCGGTGAGGTAGTTTTGCCGTTTCGACCCATGGGCCCGGAATGAACGAAACTGATTCCCAAATTTATGTTTTCTGGTAAGACAGAAGAGGAAATCTATTCATTTCAGACTACTCCAACCCAATATGTCTTATACTTGAAGATTAATCTTGCTTTGAAATCTTTGTGCAGAACATTTTTTGAAAAATATAACAGAAAAGTATGAAAAATTGTCGGCCAGCCGGTATTGCAATAAGCCTGCTCAAAACTATTTGTCCAAAAACGCTTGAAATTGCCAACAAATGGAACTGTTGTCTGCAATTTGTATAATATGTAGCCATGCGAAAATATTTTGGATAAAGATTCTCATTTGATAATAGTTATTTTACTTTTGAGTTTTGCAATTGATACTAGTTACTTTTTGTGGTTCCGACATTATCTCATGATTCCATATTTTTCCTCCTGATTTCGCAGAGATCACCTTTGATCAATCTGTTTCTCACAGATCAACCTTGTGCTCCATTTTTTTCTATTCGCTGATTCTCGTGAATCTCTCATTGTATTGCTACGTAACCTTTGCTTCTTCGAACGATTTTTTGTGTTGATTCGACTCCTCCCATATATCTGAACGATTTGGCTCCTCCTATTTTTACGATCGTCGAAGACGGCTCATCCCTTCTCATCATTCCATCGGTCTCCTCCAATGGGGAAGGTGACCCTCCTCTTGGCTCTCTGCCTTATTATTGGCTATGCTTCATCCACTACAGTCCATGCAAAAGGAAGGATGAAGTGCACATATCCAGGCCCATGGTGCTACTTCATCAAACTGATGGAGTTCGATAACTTCGAGTGAGTTCTTATACCTTTGAACTAAACTATTGAACTAGATATTAAAATAAAAAATAAATACAATTTATATTTTTTAGGAATCATGATGTACTGGACACAGTTGGAATCCGCTGCACTCACAATCATATTGAGCCATACGAGTTGAATGGAGTCGTTCATGGAGACGGTCCATGGAATGTATGTTTGAACTATCTCTAGAGGATTCTACATAGAATGTTTTATTCTTTTAGAACTTCTATGAACTCGGATTTGTTTTGACTCACAACTGCACTAGAGGAGATTACATTAGAAAGCTCACAAAACAACTGAAGGACGAATCTATTAATCAAAGGTTAACTATACTGATTTCAGCTTAGAGAGAATTGTTTCCGATTTCAGCACCATCAATCTCGACTGGAGTGTCAGAATTTACAACTCTGGTCTTCTTGTCAAACAATGGGACTAATGTTTTCATGTTGGAATTTATAATAGGACACTTTTTAACTTTTTACACTTTAAAATTTTTTTTCATTCTGCCAATAAATATCTTGTGAAATAATAATCATGTAATGAAGTTGACTAACTGAAATAAGAACTATCAGAATTGATGAATTGAGAGATGAAATCGCAGGAACACAGTAGTTTGTGAAATTTGAAGAACAGCTTTGAACGATTCGTAGTTTGGATAGTAATGGCAGAAGGGAATTCAGCGTTTTTTAGCACGAGCTTCTCTGAATTGTCGTTTTCTCAGCTCAGTCATTGAAATCGAAACTCACGCTCTCTTGGCTCTAGCTGATATCTGCGATGGATTTTTGTCGAAGGGTATCTTTCGCATGAAAATGCTCTTCCTTGTCACGTTCAATAGATCTCCGTCGCTGAACTCTGAGAAAAAGAGAAAACATTTATGTTTTAATAAAAATAACTACGAACCAACACTGTGCAAAACAATCTCCTTAATGATTTCTGCCACTTTATACCTTTCTGTGACTTTATTGTTACCCCTCTTGACTTCGCGAGTGTGAATCTGAATTGCAAAAAACACTAAATATGAGATTTGAATCAAAAGTTACAGTGGCGATTCCATATGTAGATCTGTTTGAAGATGTCACTGTCCATAGTTCTTTCATGAATGGGCTTTGCTGTTGAACAACCTAAAAAGACAACTTCTCAACAAGATATACTTTGTATCTTTCCCCACTTTTATAGTTTGCTCAAGATACACTTTTCTTACTATTCCTTCGCAAAACTCTGCATGATGAACTTTGGCACTGACGAGATCTCCAACAGAAATATCGGACAATGAAATCTGAAAACAAGGTTCATCAAATATTATTTATCATTTTTCAACTGACCATTATGATTCTGTTGAACAAAGAGCTAGAGGTTTGAGAAAAACTAGTGGGGAAATAAAAAAGAAGAGATGCTTCAAACTGATGTTTATAGAGCAGATAGTAGTCACGTTTGAAGGTGTGAGCAACAGAAGTATAATATAAATCCTTTAACATTTCATTCTCAAATTACACACTCTTTTCAAGTCAAGTTTCCATAGTGATCATACCTACACGCATAACAGAAAATGAAAGAGATAAACGTGATACCCCTAATTAGTGGTTGGCGGGGAGTCGTTGAAACGGATCAGTTGAGTCGATCAGCTGACATCATCACAGCAATACATATCTTTCACGCAAAAGTAGTTTTTCCCTAGTTGAAACATTATAATGTTAGTTAGAACTAAATGTTGACCAAATATGGATCATTTATAAACGCCGCATTGTGGATGTCATCATGTATGGAAGACATTGAAGAATGAGCCGAAGGGAATTGTGTGTTAGGTTTCAGGTCTGAAAATCAACAAAATAATTGTTTCTATTTATTTCCACGACATTGGAAGAAACCTGTAATCAGTTAAAGATTTTCTGGCCGAAAAGGCTGATTTTCAGACAAATGTGTGTTGGGATCCAGAGAATTTTGGAACAACTTATTATAGTATCACGAAAAAAACTGATGAGAACCATTTTAGACAGTATATGGACTTGTGAAGCTAATTTTCTATCGGTGCCCCCTTACGTATTTGATAGTGGCACAGTGGAAGGCACATAATTTGTTGTTATGTTTCTTTTCCGGGAGTGTTCAATGTCTTGTATACAGAATTTCAGAAATATTAGGTCAAGCCAAAAGTTTTGCATCAAACAGAACAAATTTTTGAATTCAATTTTATTCATTTATTTTCAATATCAGTTAACATAATATGCACCATCATGATCAACAGTGTACTGCCAACGGATAGGTAGCTGTTCGATTCCCTTTCGGTAGAACTCCCGCAGCTTACTATCGAAAATAGCTTAATGCTCGATTTTGAGATGGTCTTCGTCTTGAAACTCCTTTCTGTCTAGGAAGTGAGTGAGAGAGAAAAAACGACTAATAATCAGGAAGTATCATGTCCGGAGAGAACGGTAAATAGAGTAGAGTTGTCCATCCTAGTTCCGGAATTTTCTGACAAGTCATCTTCGCGACACATGGTCAAGAGGTATCGTGGAGCAAGTGAACTCGACCCTTTTGCCTTGCTTTTGTCAGAGACTTTGGTCGATTGCTTGCAGTAGAGGTCTGTTGTGACTGTTGTATTAGTTGGTAAAAGTTCTTAGTGAACCGACCCTTCCACGCTTCACCAGATGCTCAAAAGTGGGATTTTGGACGTAACTCTCATTTTGGTGTTGGAACTCCAGAATCCCCAGGTTTCAGTCATTGACGTATATGATGATAGTTGACGTAGAGTGTCCACTTCTCATCCCACATGAGAACTTTAGAGAGTCTCACCCCTTCCCTCTGTATGACAGACGAGAAGATGTGACATCCACTCTCATCATTTGCTGTGGAGCCAACAGAAGTGATGTCCGCTAAGTTGGCATTTTCCAGGGAAACCAAAGCTCATGAAGATAACTATTAAGCATACTTTGATAGTACTCAAGGTTGTTTATGAAATCTACAATCAATTGTCTAGAGTCCTCATCAGCCAGAGCCAATACATCGTTTTCAAATAACAACATAAGTCGATTACTATGGAAAAATCATTTGATTCTGGTTCTCTAACCTTGAGATTTCGGAACAAACTGACAACTGTTTCATTATTAACAGTATTGGGACCTAACAATATACTAAAAAGATCGTCATTATGTCTCCGTGAAAATTGAAATCGGGGTTGTGCAAAATTAGCAATCTGAATTGCCCTCACGTTACTAGCCCTAGTTGGCTCCTTGAAGCTGTCACTGAGCTAAATTTTTATGTATACATAGTATATATACTGTCCCATATACTCCAAACATGAAATGTTTGGGATGCTTCTCGAAGTTTTTAGACAACAAAGAAATTTTGATGCAAAACTTTTGGCTTGACCTAATATTTGACGGTGAACTTTTTTTTTTCATAAAATCTCTTCTCTGGTATTTTCAGGTGATTTTTTTCATTGCTCTTTCCTGATCACATTGTGAGTTTTCTGTGCCAACTTGAAAGAATGTGTCGAAAGGGAGAATTCTGCATAGCAGTGCGCTCTGCTGGACTGACTGCGCGGACCTTCTTTGAGGTCTTTTTTGTGGTGTAGTCATTGTGTTGCACCCCCCCTCCCCCTCTCTCTCTCTCCCTCTCTCTCAGCTCTTTACTTACCCATTATGCTAGTGGTTTATTTTTCGTAAATTTTTATTTTGTACGTTTAACCTTATGACTTATATAAATTCAGGCCGCAAAAATGGTTTATGTGACGAATAAGGTAGATAGACAAATGAGATTGGAGAAGGAGCACATTATGGTGGTGGGTTACTATCATTATTGATTAGGCACGGAAATTTGTATTTTCAGTATTCTATGCTGGTGTTAATGCTCATGGAAGTTGTCATTCTGTTGATCAGTTTCTATACAACTTTTGATCCAGAGACATTCCCCATGGCGTACACAGTTTTCTACGCACTTTGGATGTGGAGTATGATACCTGGATTCACCTACTTTGGATTCTGCTTTGGAGAGTACGCCCTCTTGTTGGTATACCGATTAGGTATTCGGGTCAGTTATTGTTTTCCTCTCATAAATTATGTATTAGTTTTATTTCAGACTATCATGTTTATCGGTTTCTCCATCATCGTTCTCGTTTCGGATTTTGAATTGTTGCCAATGGATGCTATTGCAATACTTCTCATTGAGCAAGCCTATTTGTTTTACGGCTGGTATACAGAAAATGTGAGTTCATTTTTTCTCCTCGGGCACAATGAACAGTGATTTAATTGCAGTTAACCTATCCCGGAAAATGGATTTACATTCTTGTCCAATGGTTCTCCACTGAGAATGCTGATCCTTTCGTCGATTCTAAAGTCTCCGATGTGTGGACTAATTCGGAGTTCTTCGATGAATCCAACTATGTGAACAATGTTTCCGGCTTTACTTCTGATTCCGATTCCTCTATAACCACCAATTCAAACTCCTCGGCGGATTCGGCGTCCACTCATACCGCCTATTTGAACTATTCAGTGGATTCGGCGTCTACAAATATCTCTGGTTTCAACTATTCAACGGACTCGTCTACCCTCCCAACCAATGACTCGTAAAGCCTCAATAACTTTTGTTTTCAAACACAGTCAACAGTTACCACATTTATTTTATTCCTCACCCACTTTTATTGTAGATCTCAAGGTTTCGTTTCATCCAAGTTTTGTCACCTCTTGTTACTTGCCTTTGGCATTGTCATAGCTGTTCACTTGTTTTCTGTGGTTTTACTCTTCCCCGTGCAAAGCACACTTTTTCGATGTCAAACCAGAATTCTGTATTCACAAAGTTTTATCTGTTATCCGCTCACCTCTCGGAAGTTTTTATCTCATGTATTTACCAATAAAGGAGAGAAGGTATAATTGATTTTTTCAAAAGAACAACATATTACTTTACTTTTTCGATTTGATACAGATCTAGGTTTGAATGTTGTGATATTATTGCATTATCACGAATGAATTGTGAATTTCTATAATTTTTATAGTTTAAAAAGTTCTAGTCAATCGAAATACTCATTAAAATTGAAGAAAAAGTGGTATTCTTCTAAGGAATGAAATCCCGACAGTCTTTTTGGAGCAATTCGATAAGAAAAAATTCGCAGGAAATCCGTTGCATCGAGAATCTGAAAATATGGTTTTCAGATTTCTCGCAATTAGCTTTCCATTACATCTCTAACATGTTGTCTAATCGTGTAATACTCATCAATTTTCACACTGATTTCAGTATTGATAGCCTCCAACTTGGTTTTCATCTCTGCCAGAAGATCAATGGCACTCGCGGCGTCCCAGTACTGCGCAGCCTGACTGATGATGTGCATAAGAAGGCTACGTGTTGCGTTATAGTACTTTTCAGAGACATTTCTTGAAAATGTTTCATCTTTTTCAAATAATCACGGACATACTTACTTTCTTTGTTCATCTTGAAGCAGTACTCCCATAATCTTATCTGCATCTCTCAAGAAGTAGCTTATTTCCCGAGCCAGCTCGTAATCATTCGGTTTAATTTGACTTTCTTCATCAGCTGCCTTCTCTCCAAAATCATTTCTTTCATTGTTCCTGTACTCTCGTTGCCTTCGACAGTGTTCCTGGACTGACTCCACAATAAGGCTTTTGAACTCATTGAGTCTTGCTTCATCGTTGGGAAATATTTCTTGAGTTATAGAATCCACATTGTAAATTACTCTGTCCAGAATACGTTGATACATGTTGCGACTGAAAATCAGATTCAACTATTTTCGTGGTTTTGATAGTGATCACTCGGGAACAAGGAGAAAGAAACCATTCCTAAACGGCGACAGAATTCACTTTTTCCGTATTTTTTAGAGCTAACAAGTTGTGCGTGTTCTATGAAGTTCTGGTACCTCTCACAGTAACTCACTCCATTACACGATTGCATTGTCGAAGATTTACGAGCTTCAGCTTTTTCTCAGCTGCTGGTTGTGCCTCCTTGATAACGTAGTACTGGTCAATCATATTCAAAATCCGATCTTCATACTCTTTTAGTTTTCTAACGAAATCCAAGGATTCAAGTTGCTCAAAAATCAAACTTCTGTACTGTTTCTCTTGATTTTTTTCTTTTTTGTACACATGTTTCGCACAAGGAACATTGGTTATTGGCTGAAATATTAGAAATCTGGAAGATACTGTAAAGGGGAACTAACCTGTTTGTTGTTTACACATATCAAGTAATGAATGAATATATCATTTACAGATTTTTGTGGGTTCATGATAAGAGAAAGATCAACATTTGCCAATGATTCGTCACATGCTGACGATAAAACTCTTAGATGGTCTTTCAACATTTTCTTGGCTTCTTCACTGTTTTTAGCGCTGGACAGCAAGCTTTTGACAATGAAACTCTTTTCTTGTGCATTTTCGTGAAGAATGTATTCCATTTTCAGCTGAAATATCATAAACTTCCGATGAACTATAATACAAAAAATAATTTGAGAGTAAGTAATAAGCACTTCACGAGAGGAATCTTGAATATATTATTATCAGAAAAAATTCTGAGGGTTATTGTTAGTAGTAAAAAGAATCCTCATATTCGAGGAGTCTGCTCAAAACAAAGCTTGGTAGCTTTTTGAAAACGGCAAATTTTTATTTGGAGATCCATAATAAATTTAGTCTCGAGTGCAACCGTCAATCATAAGAGAAGACGAAAAAAGGAAGAATAACGATTTCACGGGAGGTTTGTGTGCGGCGACATAAATGTATAATTATAAGGGGAGCTTGTTTATTTGTTGGAGTAGAAGAAGAGAGGAAATGAAACCGCATATGTTTTTGGAATAATGAGAATTGGTGATGCACAACCTAAGATAAAGTTTTCTTTTGGGAGAACTCTCTTTTTCTGATAATAAAAACAAAAAAAAATATATTCTCCTCTTAGTATTGCAGAAAACAGAACAAACTTGCAAGAGAGTTAACCTTCGTATCAGTTTCAGGAGAATAAGATGAGATAAGAAGATTTTAATGGTTTTCGAAGACAGTTTATTTGAAAATTTGTGACATTTAATTGTGAGTTAGAATTTAAGCTGGACTTTCGAAAAATTGCGTGCTGAGTGAATGGTCATTTGGTGAATTGAAGAATTTGGTAACTCGAAGAATTATTGAAAAATTCACCATTCAGAATGCACTTTATAAAATAACGAACGACAACACATAAATCCTGATGGAAAATCATGATAAGGTATCTTTGAAATCACTGGTTTTAAGGCTCTGGTACTGAAAGTTTGAATTATTTGGAATACAATTCCTTTTTTTTTGAGTGAAAAGTATTGCTGAGCTCTAAAATGAATTTCTCTCAATATCCCATGTGTTGGATTTTTTCGAAATCAAGTTCTCCTTTGTGATATGTTCAAATCTGTTTCATTCAGTCCCACTTTTAAATATTGAGTTCCTTTTTCCAAATTTTTTTGCTCATTCGATACACCTGCTAATGTTCTCCGCACAAATGAGTTTAGTTTGACTTGATCTTTTTGTCTAACCAAATTTGGGCGCAGTTTGAGTTCATCCAAACATATACTCTTTTTTGGGGTGGTCAAATCTCATGTTACCTCTGACATTTTGACGTTTGTCTGTCTCTGTGAGTTCGGACTACTCATTTTCATTTTACTATGTTCACGTATTACCTTTCGTCCTTTCTTATCATTTTATTCATTTTCTCGAAGAATTGCTTTGCATTCTACTATAATCCTACGTTATATGGTAATATCAAAAGATGATCCGTGATAAAATATAGTTTTCAGTTCCAAAATATCATGAATTTCTTGTTAATCAAGCCAACCTTACAAGAGACCTTTTTGCTACTTATGACGCTACAGTTTCTCCGATTTACACTAAAAGTTTGATTTTTTTGGTTACTAAAAATGTCATTATTATAATTCCAGTCGACCCCACAAAACCAATAGGCTATGATCCAGATGCTCCTAAACGATGGAATTACACTGTACTTTTGTATTCTTTGAAGCTAGTCGAAGTTGTAGAACCGGAGGAGAAAGTTTCTGTGGTCATGGAGGTCATGGAGGTCGGTTACTGTATCAAGCTGAGTGACAAATCAAATTTCAGTATTGGTACGATCCACGATTATGTTGGAATGAAAGCCTTTATGATGATATCGGGGCATTTTTCACCCGTCAGTCAAATGTCTGGAGTCCGACACTATCTGCATTTGGAGTGTGAGTCAAATTTTAATGTTTATTACGTACATGAATTGTTTCTGAACAGGTGAATGTTTTCTAATGACCCCTGTGCCTTTCAGGAATGATTTGATTGATTTCCGTGACCAAGACTTCCGATTAGTATGTGTGAACAGTGTTGGAATGCTTTATGATTACATATCAGTCCGTGTTTCTGCTAACTGTCCTATGGATGTGTACAAATTTCCTTTTGACTCTCAGATTTGTCAGATCAGATTTTGTTTGCCTGTTTTCAACAGCGTTGAAGTTCAAATAACAAACGATATTTATCAGGGTGTCCTGAAATCGGAAGCTTGGAAGACTATGGTATGAAGATAGTTATCAAAGTTTTTTTCAAAAGGATTTTTCCAGGGGAATTCTGAATGGAAATTGACCAATCTCACAAATCGTGTAGAAACGTTGCGATATGATGATGGCTTTGGAAATTTGGATTTGGTAAGTTAAATTTTGTTGTTCTGAACATTCATTCATAGATATAAGGGTATTTTCGAAATAACGATACAGCGAAATCCATTATACTATATTTATATGATCATTTTCCCATCATTCATTATCAACTTCATTTCTATTGTTGGAGTTTTCATGAAAGGAGCTGATAAAATGTCTCGGGTATGTTAATCAAATGTTTCTTTTCATTCAACTTTTTTCAGTTGAATGTGGGGCTCACTAACATTATGACAATGACATTTATCCTTGGAGTAATGTCCGATAAAATTCCAAGAACTGGGACAGTACCAATGCTCGGTGTTTATATAATAGTCAACCTTGTTATTATGATCATTGCAATAGCTATTGTAACCGGAATAACCGAACTACGTCGATGGGCTCTTCCAAAACTGAAAAAGAAGCAGACTACGTTTAGGTAAACATTAGACTTCAGCGCCAACTATTAAAGTTCGGAGACAACTTTCAGCAGGAAACTTGAAACTTTCATTGGACCACCTTTGGAATACATCTGCGCCGTGCTTCTCGAGTTGATGACACTTGCTCTTTTCCTTATTATGATTGGATTCTGGTTGTGGGATAATTGAATAATCTTAATATTCTTGTCAAAAATGAATATTGGAAGTATTTGCTTTCTTGCATTAAAAGAATATAATTATTTGTAAAAAGGAAAGGGATTTTATATAACACAAAACACAATCTCCAATCACAGACTAGATAATTTTCAGTCAGCTATCCGTGAGAGAGTCCAGGAAGATAGAGCATACAAACTGTTTTGTTTGTAAAATACCCGATTATTTGCCAATCTCTGTGTAATTGTTCTCGGGTAACTAGTTTGTAACAAAACATCGAACTTTGGTAGAGCAAAGTAGTAGTTTGGTCGACCAGTAAACTTAACTATTTGTAAATTGTGTTTTTTCAAATCTTCAGAAGTTTCTCATTATCAAAAAGAAGTGGGATACATTTATAAACCTTATTATCCATCCTTATCGTTATTTCATTTTCTCCTCTTATTTCTCTCTTTCAGTGGACAGAAGAGTAGCCAGTCTATTTTCTGCGGTCCCCCCCCCCCTCTCTCAGGGCAGCTGACATGGCAAACGGTCTCAATTCCCTTTTTTCTATAATATCTGAACTCTCTCATTCTCACGCTCTAACCGTCGAGTTGTCTCTTGAATCTTCATGCTATTATGTGTTTTCTCGCCGCAGTTGTTGTTGGAAAAAGGAAGAAAAGAGGGCCGTCGCCCTCTTTGCAGTTGTGTGAGAGGGGAAGACCAAGAGTAAAGAGGGGGGAGAAGAGGGGAGGCACGCAAAAGAATCGGTGGGAGGGGGGGAGAGGAGAGGAATAGGGTGACGTAAGTAGAAGTAGACACACTTGCTTGATATGACTGAATTTGGGGAACGCAGAAATACATACTTCTCCTTAAAAATATTATTTTTCGGCTTTAGGATCCACTTTTTTCATATATAAAGTTTATTTTACAAAAAGAAATTTAAAGGCAGAAGAAACATAATGTATTACATGGGTGAATGAGATTGATGATTTCAATTATTAGTTCAAGGTGCGGCATGGTTGAATTATTTGGTATTTTGAGAGAAACAGTATTAAGACAAAAGGAAGTGGGAAGAAGTTAATTGATGAAAAGTGTTGAATACAATAAATACACCGAAAAAATGAAACATTGGGGTTCCAGAGCCGGGGGGTTTTCTTCGAATTCTGTGGGATGTAGAAGCGCAAAAAATTATTTAGCATAGGACTGAAGCTCCTCGAAAAACTTCTCGAGCAATCCGACGCCTTCCATTTTACGAACGACTTGGTCGTTCAGCCATCCCTGAACGGACTTGCGGACGAACACGAAATCCGATTGGTCTTGACGTATATTCGTGAACAAGCGATCTTTGGATTGTTTGTGAAAAGTAAGTTCATCGAAGAAATCTGGATTCGATCTGGAAAAATCGAATTTTTTAGAGGATTTTTAGTACGCTTTCTTACCCTTCGACGACACTCTCTTCCGTTCTCGAGGTCTTCACCATTCTGACTTTTGCGCTCGGATCTATGAACTGGTTCTTAATTGCAGTGAGGCTCGACTTGGAAAGATCTGGCAATACTGCTGCGAAGCATTGGCTTGAACCAATTTCCTGACCTGCAACATTTTTGTTAAGATCTCAAATGTTTGAATTTATTCCCTTACCAGCAAGAACATGGAACACTGGTCCGATGGTTTTCTTTGCCTTGAGAGTGATAACTTCCACCAAGACATCTTTCTTGTTCTTCCCAATTTTAGGATAACGGCTTTGAATTCTGTCGGTAACTAGGTGGGCGGTTCTTTTGATCTCGTTCACCACATTGTTACTCAAATTGAGTTGCTCAGCCATGAAGCCAGTAGAGCACCTGAAAAAAGTTTAGAAGTTGAGGAAACATTTCAGCTAACTTACTTCTTGATATGCATGATCAGGAAGTTGTAAATGTTCTTGAGACTGAGCTTGGTGTGAACGAACCAGCTTCCATATTTGATAGAGACAGATGAACAGTCTCCCTTCTTTTCTCTGCTACGACAACGCCACTGAAAAACCCACAGTAATCTTCTATAGGTTCGTTAATGACTTACCTCGTAGCAGTTCTTTCTGCGACGAAGATTCATGGGTCTGTCACAACGGCGACAGAGTTGCTTTCTCTTGATGAGCCCTCGACGCATCATGATGCGAATCGTTGTTGGATAGCAATCCAGATTAGCAGCGACTTCGTCTATGATCTCCATTGTCGTTGGTGGATCCTCATCTGTCTCGTCGTCTGTAGCGATGGCTAGAGTAGAAGGCTTGGGAAAGTTGTTCTTGGCCAGTTTTGAAGAAGTGGAGCCATTTAATGCCAATAGAGCCACTTGGAGTGGACGTGTAGGATCGAAACTTCCTAGATCGTCGGAATCCATGTTTGATTTGTTCTGTAAGAAATAGCTAAAGAATTGATGAAGGAAGGAAAATGAAGAGAAAAAAAATACGATTTTGACTTTTGAGAGTAACACTATCCAGGGTCCTAGAAAAAGACTAGGCTACCGTATGACAAGAGATAGCTATGATAGTTTTACCCCCAGCTCTGAGAGATGGATATGATGAGCCTCTAGCTCTAGACTCGAAGTGTTTCAAAATAAGAATAAAACACTAATTAGGCAAAAATGTGGATCGATATGTGTTTGTGAAAAAGAAATAGGAGAGTTGGAGGTTTGGGAGGGGGGGGGCGTAAGGGAGGGGGGGGGGGGGACAGGGCTGGTGTCGCGAAAGAGTGAAAAAACGACGGAGGATGCAATAGAAAGAGTGGGGAGAAACAGGAGGAGGCTGTGGAGGGATGACACCCCCCTCTTTCTCTCTCCTCTTCTTCCCGTCCCTCAACTGTTGATCGAGAAAGAAAATTGTATGTTACTCATTGTGAGAGGGGGGTCTAGGACATGAAGGACCATGTATGTACAGTGCTATCATTTTTGTGAAACCACTGTTTCATGATTTTGAGCAGAGAACAACGAAATTAACATGCATTTTTGACTCGAGAGAAAATAACATATTGGAAATTCTGAGAGGATACAAAAGCTGGGGGTATGAACATAAAGCAGGTTTTTTTCTCAAAATATCTAGAAAAGTGTAATTTCCGGTTTGAAACAGATAGAATAGCGTTTGATAAAGGTATATTGGCATAGAAATGAAAGTAATTTCCGCATTCGCGCTTCCTAGCACCTGAATATGAGATCTGCCGTAGGAATAATACAAAGAGGGCTTGGTGGCAGAGACATGTGTGGTCATGGCGTTGGATAATCTCGAGAAGCCGAAATAGGCAAACGGGCCAGTCTCACTGCGCAATTACTGGTTTAAGGTCTATTGGTCCAGGAGAGAGCTGCTAACTAAATAAGAAATGTTAGTGGCATTTACCTGTTTATCATTGTTCTTCCGGACAGCTTTAACTCACAACACAAACTTTTCGCAATTTCACGGTTCTTCAGAGAAGCATCTTATTCTGAAATGTCAGTGGAAAAACCTTGGAGCCAAGAATTTTCAATTCCATAAAAATATTTCAATAGAAATGAGGAGATTTTCTCCTAAAACAATGAAATGATAGCTCGCTTCCATTTCTTTAATCTTCTATCAGTTTTATTCTCACTTTTAATCACTCAAACAAATTTTTTTATCTTTCTTCATTGATAGCCCATATTTTTAACCTTTCGCCTAGTTTACAAATTTTTACGAGATTTCGAAAAGAATCGAATATATTGTGAATTGTTGATGTCAGACCCTACAGCGGTGTGCGTAACGGAGATCAGAATGCCAAAAAACTCCGGAATTCCTATTATTTTCTTATCTCTAAATTCGAAAAATTTCAATATTCCGAAAAATTCCGAATTACAACTGTTAGAACTCGGAATATTACGAGATTCCGAAATTTTGAAAATTGAAAACCTGGTGTATTCCGAATTCAGAAAGTTCTGAATTCCGAAGATTGTGAAGTCGAAATATTCCGAATTTCCGGAATATTGAAATTACCAATCAGCCCATCCCTGACCCCCGGAAAACTGTAATGCAACCAACTAATATTGAAAAGAAAATTTTTTCAAAAATCCAAGCTTCTAATTAAGACTCGCTTGCAAATTATTGGTGTCCGTTGTTGTTTTTGCTTTGAAATACAACATACAGACTTTTAATTGCCGTTTTGAATTGCAATATTTATCAAATTTTTTTTCATTGTTATATGTAATCAGTTTATTCAAATTTTAAACGTCAATTTTCATTAAAAAGTACAAACTGCATAAACGAAAAGAAGGACAGGGAGATTTTCTTAGGATGCATAATACCCAATAGTGTATATTTTCCCATATAAATATAGTTCGAAATCATTCACTGGAAATTTGAAGAGAAGAAACACAAAGTAATGGGGTGAATAGGATTTTGAAAAAAATGTTGCATTGAGATTATTGAAGAGAACTATTGAAAACTTATTATCGAGAATTTACTGTATCGTTTCGAGAGAAGATATCATCAATTAATCCGCGTATGCCTGCAACTCTTCAAAAAACTTTTCGAGGAATCCAGATCCCTCTGTCTTTCGAACGACTAGGTCATTTAGCCATCCATGAATGGACCTTTGGGAAATATCGAAGTCAGGTTTTTTACGAATATTTGTAAACAATCGATCACTCGAATTTTCATGAACGGCCAATTCATCGAAAAATTGTGCATTAAATCTGGAAAAATCAAATTTGTTAGAGGATTCTTTAGTATGTTTCCTTACCCTCCGACGACACTCTCTTCCGTTCTCGAGGTCTTTACCATTCGGAGTTTTGCACTTGGATCTGTGTACTGGTTCTTTATGACAGTGAGGCTCCACTTGGAAAGATCTGGCAATAATGCTGCGAAGCATTGGCTTGAACCAATTTCCTGACCTGGAACAATTTTTTGTTAAGTTCTCAGATGTTTGAGTTTATTCCCTTACCAGCAAAAACATGGAACACTGGTCCGATGGTTTTCTTTGCCTTGAGAGTGATCACCTCTAGCAAAACTTCTTTTTTGTCTTTCCCAATCTTCGGGTAACGACTCTGAATTCTGTCGGTGATTTGATGGGCTGTTTTCCTGATATCGTTTATCATGTTGTTACTCAAATTGAGTTGTTCTGCAATGAAGCCTGTAGAGCACCTGGAACAAAGTTTAGAAGTTGAGAAAACAATCGATCTAACTCACTTCTTGATGTGCATGATAAGGAAATTGTAGATGCTTCTGAGAGGAAGTTTTGTATGCTCGAACCAGCTTCCTTCTTTGATTGAGACCGATCTCAAGTCCTTGGGGTGCAAACCGCTTCGACAACGCCACTGAAGAAATAATAGTGTATTTAATTTGATTTAAAATATTACTTACTTCGTAGAAGTTTTTCTTGCGAAGAAGAGTCATCGTTTGGTGGCAGCGATGACAGTCTTGCTTATTCTTGAAGAGCCCTCGACGCATCATGATGCGAACCATTTTATCGTAGCAGTCCAGATTAGCAGCTATCTCATCAACAATTTCCATAGTTGTCGGCGGATTCTCGTTGTCCATAGCGATAGCCACTGTGTTTGGAATATTGAAAGAATTGGCGCCATTCAACAACAAGAAACCCATTTGTACTGGACGTGTAGAGTCAGATCTTGCTAGCTCGTTGGAATCCATGCTTGAGTTGTTCTGTAACGAATATCTGATAAACTGAAAACGAAACTGTTATACAAAAAAATAAAAAGCTTCTTATTCATGTTATAACTTTAATAATTAATCCACGCATCCAGAAAGTCAGTTATTTTGGAATGAGCAAGTTGGAGGATTTTTTTTACAAAAATTACTAATTCGCACTCACCTCATTGTTTCTTTGATAATTTCCCAGCGGCAACCCAAACGCTGCTAGATTTTTTGGATTGTCGTAAAAAAAATTTCGAATCGCAACATTTTCAACTCCATCCAAAAAATTGGAGAGTGGTTCATCCGATGTGGTGTAATCTGCCTTCACAGTTGTGAAAAGGAAGCCGTTTTCCGATTCTTTCATTCCAATGACTTCACGGATCTGTAAATAAAATTTATTCGAAGAAATTGATCAATTTCTTACCGGCCAGGATTCAGTGCCATTTCCATTGAAAGAGACTCCGATTTCAGCCAAACGAGCTTTCCTTTCGATAGCAGTTTCTTCTTTTGCATCAACCACACGGAGTTCCTTGATGTCTTGCTTCAAACAATCCTTTTCCTCTTTGACAACTTCATCCATATCCTCATCGGTATCTTCGTCTTCCTCGTCTTCCACGTCTTCATCGCTTTCCGGATTATAATCCGAATCCAAATCTTCGAGTTTTTCTTCGTACTCATCGTCGGAGTCTTCGACACACTTCTTACTCATTGTTCCTTTAAAATATTAAAATATGGATATGAATAAATATTTGTAACGATAATACACAGATAAAAATACAAAAAGTGAATGCGGTTAAGAAATTATTGGTAAGAAATACTGGTTGAAAAGTATCTCTGGCAGAAAAATTACTAATTTTGCAAGGTGAAAAGCGGGTGAGGAAACATGGAGTACAAATGAGAGAAGACTGATCAATGGCAAAGGACCGAATAAGAAACAAAAAGGGGAGGGAAACAAGGACGACTGTGCACGTTGACGACTGTGCACGTTACCACAGATGTCCGTTCAACAGACCTGTGCGTATAGGCATCGTGTGGTATAGTTGTGCAGCTAGGATTGGCTCAGAAGAAAGAGGTGTGCCCAATGATAATGAAAAGTCGGCATTGGAATATGACGATTAACTGTTGGAATAGAGAGAACAAAGCGAAAGCTTCCCAGGTTCACAAGGTAACCTAATTCAATAGTTGCACAACTAGAAAAATATGTAGAAAAAGGCATCTTGAAATGAAAAATGTTGTCGAGCCGATTCCCTCTGCTCTTGTTTTATAGTTTGAAACTGTGATCATTTATAAACTTTTTAAAGCAGAAAATTGACATTTGAACTAAATAATTTGATTGTTCCTCGAGCAAAAACACAAATGTATTGAGTAGAAGGAAAGTGAGACGATATGGATACGTCACATAAGTTGGAGTCATCTGTTGAATAGGGGTACAGCAGTTGTACAGTACCAATGATGCAACCAAGAGTAAGGATAAAAAACACATGAAGAGAATGCGGTTAAAAAGTTATTGCCGAGCAATTCTGGGTGGAAAGTATCTCTGGCAGAAAAGTTCACAACTTTGCAAAGTGAAACTCAAGTGAGAAATCGGTTGTCTTGCATCTGATGTTTCCCAATCGTAATCGGTTTTGCTGGATCACAACTCTGATTAGTATATTTAAAGTGATATAACCTTTGAGAAAAGGAAATGATGCGTGCGAAATGACAGGATGCTAACAAGTAAACGACAGTCATAGTGAGAGAAGGGAAAATTGAGACGACATGGATACCTGTATGCACACGTCATAACAGCTGACCTAATCTATTCATTAAGAGCACGGGTTTTAGTATAGTACGATACATCCAACAGCAGTGATGAGTAGTATAAGATTTAAAACAGACGACATGGAATGTCAAAAAACTGCGCAAGGCACCAAGCAATTATTATTGCCGTATAAATCCCAGTTATGGTTGATCCCATTTCCGATTTTCTACTCAAATTGCATTCATTCCACAGTCTCAAACCATTGAAATTCAGTACTACTCTTCCACAAATTCTTATTCACGCTTTTTGCAGTTTTCTCAAAATTGACATTCAAAGTCGAACATTTTCGCGCCATTTCTAGAAAAAAAAGGAAGAGACGGAAAAGAAAGTCAGACAAATCGAGAGATTGGCTGCAGAGAAATGAACAAAATGAGAAACTTAGTGCGCGAAATTTGAAAACAGAAAGCCTAGCATGGCGAAACTGCATAAAAGCAAGGAGAATGTGCATTTTTCAGCTTAATTAATGTTTTCCAGTCAAATAACTCAAATACACTGCAAGTGGTTTATTTTTAAATGAAAAACTAGCAAAAATGGTTATTCTATGAAAAATTCAGTCTTGGAGGTTTTGGAACTAATTCGAAGTTAGAGGAAGACTCAGTGACAGATAAAGCACAGTATTCAATTTTTTTCATTTTTCGTATTTCATTAGTTTTTTTTGATAAATAGTAAGCCAAAATTGCTTATAATTATCTTAATATTCTTGGGGACTCGCTTCCAGCTTTTCTCCGTTATATAATGAATTTATTTGAATATAAACGTAATCAGTGGTTAGAATGCAAAACAGAGACTTGGAGTATTGTGAACAAAGAATAGTTTTTTTCCGAAAAAGAAAAGAAGTAATAAGGACGTGTTGAGAGAAATAATATGGAAATTTGACTCGAGAGAAAAATAAAAACGGGAAAAAAGAAAATCGTAAGTCGAATGGAGGGATGGTAGAAATTAAATTACGAGATGGTGAACTGGAAAACAAATATTGGAATGTTTTTTATTAACGTTGACTCTAAAGAAGGGAAAGGATCTATTCGGAGCCCTCAGTCTCATCATCAACGATTTCTCCCTCGCTCTCTTCTTCGGAATCAGATTCTTTGATGTGATGAGTCTCAGCTGAAATTCGAAAATTACAGGAATGATATTGAAATTTGAAACTAACCGTCATTCACTGCGTTTTCAATCTTCTCTGAACTACTTGAGCTGCATTGTTGATCAGTTGGCTCTTGATAATCATCTCCATAAATGATTTTGTGCAGAGCAGTTTTGATTGAAGCCATCACTGGGATTTTGCTATCATATTCAGCTGGAAGTTTCTCTTCAGTCTCGGTGCTTTGCCTGGGAAAAATAGTTTCTGATTTGAAAAAAATTGTTTTCTCACGTTTGTCCCTTCTCGTGACGTTCGTAGCACTTGGGGCAGAATTCAGTGCCATCTAAAATACAAGACATAGAACTTCTCGGAAGATTCCTCTTACCGTCTCCTTCATGTAAAACCAAGTTCTTCTGGAACAATTCACGCCTCTTCTCCATTTGCTCATTTGCCGGATTCTTCTGAATGTTATCATGATTACGTAGTGTATGATAGAAATCAGAATTACCATATCAATGTCGAATTGCTTCATCTTCTCGTAAAACTGGTCTCGATACTCGTTTTTCAAGGAAAAAATCTGCTCATCTATGTTTCGCCCAAACCACTCTGGGTGCTCGGTGATTGCGTATTTGTGAAAATCAGGATACTTGTTGAGCATTCCTTGATCATGAAGCATTTTGGTTATTATTTCCATTGAGTCCCGTTGGCTTACACCCCTAAATGCGAGAGTTTACATGTTTGTGTATTTGAATATGATGTTTCTTTATAATTTTTTAGGTTCTTCATCTGTTACTGCTCTACTCAGTATGATACAAACATCAGCACATAAAATATTATAACAGGAGACCGTATTTTCCTATTTCTGAAGATTTTTGATTACTGTCAGAAATGAACAATTTTTTCATTCGATTATGGCGTGATACTCGAATGTCTGAGGTCTCAAAAAAGGACAATTTCTAAATTCCACATTTTTCTTCGATCAATTTAGTATTTTCCAACTATTTTAATCAAAAGATGGAGTTCAGGAAAACAAAAAAAGAAATGATTAGAAAATTTCTGACGAAACAAATCCAAAGAAATAATGACCACTTGAGTCTTTTACAAACTATCGTCATAAATAGAGAATCAAGAATAGGTGGGTAAAAAATACAATTAGAACCTAGATAGCTACTGAAAGAAATCTTCTGATATAATTAACTGAATAAAAGTATTTAAAAGATTTACTTACCCATTCAATCGAGCATTCCTTTCTCTTACTTGCTTCTGACGAGCCTTTTCTTTTGTTGCTTCTCCTGAAACAAAATGCTTTTAATTACCAATGATAAGATTTTAAAATTACTTTTTTCGATATCTGCCAGCGCTTGTTTCTTCAATCGCATCGCTCTTTCCGAGCGCTTCATTTCTTTCTTCTCCATTATTCACGGGGAAAAAAGAAACGAACAGAAAAGGCAAAGTGAAGGAGAACTGAGAGCGAAAGCGAGGCGAATGTGTCTTGGAGAGAGAGGCGTGCACTTTTTGCGCTTTAGTTCTGTGTCAGTCGGACAGCACGCGGCCAAGCACCCTACTCTCTCTCTCTCTCTCTCTCTGTGAGCAGATTAATTTGGCAGTCTCCGTCTCAATAATCTTAACGTGTTGACGAGCTTCGTATGAAGATGTGAAGCCGAGAAAGGGATTGAGTCTGACACGAGTTCTCTATCCAATAACATTTTTTCCGAAAGAGAAAGAGAGAGAGAGAGAGGGAGAGTGAGAGAAAACATTTGTTTTTAGAAGAGGGTTTGAGGAAGAAACAGAATGACGTTGAGGACAAAAAAAAAGACGCTTGCTGCATATTCGGAATAAAAATTATAAAAAACGAAAATGGTGCTTACGAGCTGGTGGACAATTGTAAAATTGAGGATAATTCTGAAAACTTTGTTTTGAATTAGTAGACAGTTTTTATGAGAGTAAAATGTTTCAGGTTGAAACTTGAAAAAATAAAAGTCTGTCCAAACTGTGGCTTTTTGTTACAATATAAAACACAATATTCTCGTAAAATTTTTTTCTGGAAAAATTCAATTCTAAAATTAATCACGTTTACGTTACTTCAAGCTTTATGAAACAAGCTTGTGCGTGCATCATTCATACGAAAATCTTATCTCACTTTTCAATTCATCTATGTTCTAACTAGAAACATTCAACACCTGTTTCAGAACATGTGTATTAGATTACCGTGGTTCTGCCATAGTGATACATTATTAACACTTCGAATCACCAAATATTTCGTTTCCTCGTATATTCTTTTTGACTTCTTATATAAAACTTTTTGAATACGTGTTAAACTGTGATCTCAACGTCCAATGAGACATTTAGCACAAAAAAAATTCTTCAAAGTTTCAAATTACATCACATTTTCTGAAGCATTTGGCATTTAGACCCCATTTCATTAAAACGTTCGAAAATGAATTTCAATCGTTTTATTTATATTTTCGTCACGATTCCTACTGTATTTTGTTATTACGAAAATGATTCTTATTACGGTGAGATTTCTTCAAATTTAGTGAAAAAATGTGCTGATTACAGTTCCCGAATGGAATAATTTTCTGAATCATCAAAAGAAACTGATGGTTGATTTGTTCAAAGATTATGATAACACTGTAGCACCAGTTTATACTAAGAGTAAGCTTTTCAATTTTATTTCATCATTTTGAAATAAGTTCAGTTGATGTTACAAAACCAGTCGGCTATAACCCATTGGCACCCAAACCTTTCAACTATACTGTTTATCTTTATTACTTGAAATTGGTTGAAGTAGTTGAACCGGAAGAAAAAGTGTCATTCATGTTAGAAATGGCGGAGGTTAGTGATTCTGGGTTCACGAAACATCCAGTTTTTTCAGTATTGGTACGACCCTCGACTTGCTTGGAGTCCACCGTTGTATGGTGATATAACAATGTTGCATATGAGACAGGATAGAGTTTGGAGTCCAACTCTCAACTCTTTCGGAATGTAACCTCAAGTTTTTATATAAAGTGAAAAAACCTTAATTTTAAGAAATGATATCGCCGACTTCCGAGACCAAGACTTTCGTCTCGTTTGTGTTGAAAACACAGGTCATGTGTACACATCCCTATCGCTTCGAATATCAGTCAACTGCCCAATGAACGTGGATCGGTTTCCATTTGATTCACAAACATGCACCATTCAGTTTTGTATGCCCCTGTTCTTTTTGCAACACGTAGAGATTCTGAGCTCTATTTACACCGGAATTCTCAACAAGACAGTTTGGCAGAGAATGGTTTGCATTACTTCCCCATTCAATATTTCTCAATTTTCTATTGCAGGGGAATTCTGAATGGGATCTGGTAAATCTGACCCATAGAGTTTCGCTGTTGACATATAATGATGGTTTTGGAGATATGCAGTTAGCAACATTTGAAGTGAAAATTAGAAGAAATCCAATGTATTACTGTTACATGATAGTGTTTCCTTCTTTCATCATCAACGGATTATCAATAATAGGGGTTTTCATGAAGAAAACTGACAAAATGTCAAAGGTTAGTTTTTTTTTAAATATGTTTCCTAATTTCTCTATCTGCAGTTGAACGTCGGATTAACTAATATTATGACGATGACTTTCATACTTGGTGTTATGGCTGATAAAATTCCTAGAACAGGATCAATTCCGTTATTGGGTATTTATATTATAATAAATTTATTCATAATGATATTCGCTGTTGGAATCACTATTGTACTGAATGAATTACGGAGATGGGCAGTTCCACGATTGAGATCGAAGACAAATAAAATGAGGTTAGTGAAAATTTAATTTTTTTCACAAATTATACGTTTCAGTATGAAACTGGAATATGCTCTTGGGGATCCTCTGGAAACAATATGCATGACTATTTTGGAATTGGTGAATGCTGCAAACTTTTTTGTGATAATTGGATTTTGGATCAGTGATTCAGTCTGATTTTTTCGAAAAATGTTTCTCTAACTCTATAAAGTACTCCTATAAATAGAAAATCGAGACTACAAACGTCTAGAATTACTTGAAAGATGAGTGCAGAAAATAGCATATGCAGAGAAATGGCACACAATGACGATTGCGTACCTGAGAGTCACATTTGTGTTGCGGTGTCTTTTTCACAGGTCCTTTCCTGGAATTGCGTAATATAGCAAATATAATGTAATCAAATAAATTTGAATGTACCCAAAGAAGATAAAACTTCCTATTTTTTTATAGTTATTTTCATTTAACAATATTAATTCTTCTAATATCTGATCAATTAAAAATAACGATTCAAATCAATAAAAATTGAGAAACCCCAAAAATTTCGCATTGCGTAATGTGCACGCAAAATGAGAAGGTGTGACAGGTGGGGGTCGTACCCTACGCAATTCCCGGATCGCATCTGCCCCTCCTCTCTTGGTACACCATTCACTATCATTGCTAGTCGTTTATTCTTGCATTCTCTCTATTTTTTTTCTCAACCATAATGTTCTCATCATAAACTTTTTCAGACGGGTGCAGTTAAACGGGTCGCTAATAGATATGTCTTGCTCTAAATTTCAGTTATTGGATCTCCCTTTTGTAGCTTTGCAACATGTTACTCAGTTAATGGAACCTATTGATATGTTAGTCTATCTTAAGAAAAAATGTTTCCAATCAGAAATTCTTTAGTCTGGATTTCTCGCTCTGCTCGAATAGAGCTCGGAAATGTGCTTGTATGCACCGTCTTCGTCCTTCTTATTGTAATCTTGTAACAAGAACCACTTTCGATAGGAAAGTATGTGTGGAGATTGTTTTTTCGGAACATGTGAAGCTCACTTGGATGTTCTCAAAGTGTTTCACAAAGAAGATGATGGTTCCTGGAGAAGTGATTTCCGCAAGGAAAATCGATGGTACGGTGTTAGAGACAAGGTATGCATCGAATATAGAAGAACATGTTCAATAAATCATATTTTCCAGCTGTAAATGCTCTTCAATCAACACAATCATCACTTTCTCCGCTCCCCTGGAATCATCATTCCAATTGGTCACTTCCTACCTTCTTTATCTGTTTCCCTGTCCTATTCGTAAATTTGAATTGGATATGAAGTTTTTCTCTAATCTCACCTCTTTTTCTAAGCTTATAACTGTTGAGAAATGTGAGATGTTAACGCTGAGAGCAGGTAAATCTTCTAAGGAAAACGTGGAAAAAGTTTTGAATTCCTTCGATGGATTCAAATACTTTGAGATGATCGGTTATGTTGGTGAAGGGATTGCTTGTGAGAAGGTAAAATTGTTTTAAAACGCAAAATAATAATTTGGTTTCAGATGAATGGATTGGATGTGTTGAAGACAAACGATGCCATTTGGCTTCCCACAAACATATTCATGAAACTCGACTGTAGGAAAATTGAAATCGGAGAAAATGATTATTTGCCTTCTGACATGAACAAATTCATCAAGAAATGGTTGAATTATGGTTTTGAAAACTTGGAGTACTTGATTGTTCATATGGAAGAATTATTTGAAGAGGAAATAGAAATGATCTTAGGAGATGTTTTTGTAGAGGACTGGGATCCAAAGATACGACATGGTTACTACAGGTACGGTTTTTCGAAATTTTCAATGTTATAATTAATATTTCAGAACAAACAAAACCACACTATACGACTGCAGGAAAGGACACGATATCATTCGAGCGGATGGAAAGGTGGCAACGGTTCTCTTCATCAATTACTCTTTCAACTTTTTTGTTTGGCATAATCGGTTCACAGATTTCACTCTCCCTCACGGAATGTTTTACACTAGAAACCCAAAGCAACCGATCCTCGAGGCCAAATATCTCGAGCCAACCGTTTTTCGAAGCAATGAAGAAGTAGAGAGGGAGTTCGAATTTATTTCATGAGCAAAAAATACACCGTAATTGAAATTTTTTTGAAAATAAATTTTTATATTTTGACTTTGAATCTCCAAGTTTTGGTAGGCGGAGTGCATCCAAGGTTTTTGTACAATTCCTTATTTTTCTTCCGCAGAGATCTATTTTCTTTGAATACGGCAATCAGCGAGTTATCTTCTTGATACCTAAGCCTAAAAATTTTCATTATTTTAAGATTACATCACTTTTAAACTCACTCTCTCAAACAATAATCCAATCGGTTCTCCACTTCCAAAACTCTCATTTCTGTCAGATTGAGAGTTTCGAAAAGAACAATACAATGATCTTGACGTATGAGGGCCAATGTCTGAATACCCATTCCCGGTTCAGGAGCCATTGATATCACTCCACTGTGAACATAATGACCAACGTAATGTGTAACAAAAGGTTTTGCGTTGATCTGAAACCTTTTTCAGTATTCTGAAATTTTTGAATTTTGTTACTTACACTTATTTTTGCAATTATTTGCTCTGTTCGTTCCATTTCAATTTTCCCAACATATTTCTTCTTCTTTGATTCTTTCTCCCTGTTCCTCCATATTTTCTCATGTTTCACTTGCTCTCCGTTCCACTTTTCAACCACAATCAACTCTCCCAAGTTTTTCAATAGTCCACAAGATTCCATGAGTCCTTCGATAACACAAGACGCTCTGATATGTTGAGTATGAAGGCTCCATACAGATACAACTGATTTTTTCTCGGATCGATGAAGAGTGAATATTGAAGAGAATGATGCACAAATCTCAACACAAGTATAGTGATCCTCTTGAATTGGTAGTGTTCCATAGTAATCTATCAAAAATGACACTTTCTCAAATGCATTTTTCGATTTTCCCGGACGTTTTTGAACAATCTGGTATATTTCTACAGGTCCATGTTCCACAAGACAAGCAACGTAATTTTCATCGACACTCATTTCCTCAATGCTTTTGTTGTGTTCCTTACTTGTCTCTACCAAACCATCAGATACTATTAAGATGTTATCTTTTGTCTTGTATGTGAATTCGGTCACATCTTTATCTCTTCCTAAAGATTAATTATACCCATATGGAGACATATTCTACTTACTATCTCTACTTTTTTTGAATAATTGAAACGCCTCTTGTTCCGCCAAATTGGCCTTGCTAAAAATCCTTGATTTCAAACTTTTCATCTTCCTCCACACTCTCTGTGTTGTTTGCCGGTCCATTGTGTATTCTCCCACCTCATATTGTCCGACTGTCAATTCTTTGCCAAACCTAAACTGCCAATTAATTAGGGTGCTGTCAAGTAATTACTTACGCAAGGCCATTCATATTGCGTACAGAACCATGTCTGTGTTGGACCACTTCCCTCTTTGGATGGGGTTGCGTGAAGAGCTGAATTGGTGCGGTACCGAGTGTTTTTTGGTTTGCTTCGTACGCATTCGTCATCACTCTGTCAAATCCAAGAGGTGGAGAATTTCCAGGGTAGACCTGCGAAATGGTTCTGGTTTGCAAAAAAAACAGGAGAAATATTACCGCTGGATGATAAACATTAATCGAATCATGTGCTGCTTTGCCTCTTGATTTGTATCCAAATATCAAATCAATCCAATGATGTAACATTGACTGAACATACTCCGACTCTGAATAATCATTTTATCTTCAAAAACAATGCTACTAACTCATACCAAGAGCATGCCGATGGAGATGAATAAAATTGTCATGAACAGCTTCACCTTTCACATAACACCATTGAGGAACATCTACGTCATTAACAGTCTCTCCATTCTGTTTCTCTCCGAATATGTTTCTATTTTCGTTCCTCAGTACTTCCGCAGTGGTGAATAGCTCTGGAACCAGCTCCTTGTAGTCGTTACTCGATTCGATTTTTCCGAGGCCTAGACCCGATTCAATGTTATGGAAAAGGCGGTCTGGGAAATCAAATCTTCCGTCTTGCAGTTCAATTGCTTCTTCTCCAAATGGTAATAGTCGGATATTGTAGAATGAAACAACGCCACGATTTGAGCACATAGATCCAAAATGATAAGGGGACAAATGGCTAATTGCCTCATTATCCTTCAACTCATTGTAGTGTTCTTTGTGTTTTTCAACGGACAACAAATCTTGTGCAGCGACAGGTCGATCTAGTTTACGGTAGATTGTTTTGTCCTGAAGATCTATAGTAGAATCTCCAAATTTAGCCAAAATCCTGGGAAATATTGGATAGGTGCTACTGTCGTGTATAGTTCGACCAGAAAACAGATTAAGCATTGTTAGATATTCAAAATTGCTCATTTTTCCTTCTTCCCATTTTCTGGTGAATGCCAGTAGGTGAGTTTCGGTGGCTATCAGTTTTCCAGCGTATTGGTTGACCAGTTTTGCAAACCTCTGTTGCGCAAAAATCAGAATAGTGTCGTGTGTATTCATCATTATCTCGAACGAGACTTCTAATGCATCCCATGGCCGCATTGGTCTCCGGAATATCATTGTCATGTCTTCAAACAGGAATGTCTTCTCAACAATATGAGAACCATGGGGTAAGGCATTGATTCCTGATTTGTGAACATGAAATATTGGGTTTGTCTGAATTCCGTTTGTTATTAACACTCCATGTAGACAAGCATTTCGTAGTTGTGCAAACAAATTTGGTTTTCGAATCCATGATAGAGATAGCGCTTCGAATACATCAGGAAATATTCCAATTTTGGTAAAGTTCTCAGTGTGATTGAACATGTCCACAGATTTCAGGTCTGTCAAATCAGTCACCATTCTTTCACCTCGAGGACCCAAAACTGTTGTGATTTTTCTTGGCACATAATTGTTTTTAAGCATGGTCAGTCTCGAAAAAACTTGCTAAAAACCAAAATAATTTGAATTCATTTTAATTTCGAAAAAAACCTCATTTTCTTGGATTTTCCCCATGAGTTCACAAATCTCATTAATTCTCTTCATATTCCTTGGAATTGCCAATGTTTTCTGCATTCTCTCCAGACTCTGATTAATTTCTGACACATCACAGTAAAGCTCCGGAATTCTTCCTTTCAAATTAATCTTTCCAATGACTTCATTTCTCTGATCCAGCCAATATCTAGATGCAATTTCGCTTTCCACTGTCATTTTTTGTATTTGATCTGGCGTTCCAGGTTGTGGAAACTCATAGTTTCTCATTCTAGTCGGACTATTCAAGAAATGAACGGCTAGTTTGAACAGGTTTGAATTATGGTCTTCTCTTTGAGTGATATTCTCCATAGCTAACCGAATCATTTGATCAATATCCTGAAATTTTAAATTTTTAAAGTAAAAACTAGTTGATCTACCATAATATTCCGGAAAACTGTCGAAATTTTTTTATTGGATCGAATTAGTTTATGGAGGAGTATTTCAACGCGGGAATTTTTCTGTCGCACAAATACTTTATCTGAATTTTCTTGTTTTTCCGAGGTATTAAGTTTTCCAACTTACTAAATGGAGTGATATACTGATGAATATCAGTGAGAACAAATGCTACACAATTAGCAAACACATTGGTTACAAACATCATGTCTGCTGCCACCCAAATACAATTCGGCCAACATTCATCTAGTGTCCACTTCGATAACTCTTCGAAAAATATTCGATACAGACTGTCTTCCTCATCACAGTCGATTCTGTTGGTAATTTTGAAGAAATATTGGCACAAAGTGAGCACATCCTTAATTCGATGTCGCATTTCTTCTGCTGTTAACGGTGATTCTTTATGTTTTCGGTATGGACACTTCAATAAATTATGATTTGGACCAAGTACACTCTCCTTCACTTTTTGAGCAATATCATCCCAAAATTTGGTTGGTTTAGTGGGAGTTGCGTCGATTTCCTCCGGCTCTTCATCGTATCCCATCATGTGCAACGAAGAATTACTCGCTGAGCGGTGTTTGTTTGAATCAGCTAGAGCCAGATCCAACAAGAATTTGAAAAGTTGTAACACAAGGACACACAGGGCCCAGTATACGTTATCACGGATTAGTCGTTGAGATTCGTTTTCAGGATGATCCAACAGTTTTCCGTTTTCTTGAGTGTAAAACAAGAGAAGATGAGAAATAAAGCGAGAAGCTCCTTCAAATACAGAATATCGTCCGTTGACTCCTATTCTTATTATACTGATGGCAAATGCAAACCACGGATCTAACAGTGCTTTCAATTTTTCATTCCGAATTCTGAAAAAAGGTTCATTTATTATATTTGCATAACTCCATACCTGAAATCTCCTAATTTTGAGAGCTTCTCTAAAATGGCTACCATATGCTCATCAATTCCAGCAGCAGTCATTGCTTGTGTGAGTTGATTATTGAAAGTGTATGCCTTATTGAGTGAAGTGCAAACTACAGTGAAAACCGCAATTTCGACATCATCTGCTGATTCTTCGAATATAGTGAGTAGGGGGTAAACTGCGTGACAGGATATAGTGTTTGGAGAGAAAGTTTCCAAATGTGCATTGTCAAGACCTGCAGACACATCGACTTGCTCCCGGAGCAAAATTGAAAACAATGCGTTCACAGATTGCATTGTCAATGGTTTATTTCGAAGTTGGCGAGCAAGAATAGGAAGAAGGTTTAGCTGCACAATTTTTGTGATTTTATCCGAATAAATGTTATGATTCTGAATAGTTTTCACGGTGTAAAAATTGAGAAGCTGTCACTCACGATAATAGCCTCGTACATTTCAATCAGAGCTCCCACGACTTTTCCATTGTGGTTCACCTCAATTAAGTAGCAGATTTTCTGAAAAAGACTTAAAGATTTTCTGAAAAAGACAAAACGGCTAAAGATCAAATACCTCAGCAGTGATGGAATCAAAAAAAGCATACTTAGTGTCTGGACAGAGAACATATGATTGATGGATGATTTGTAGAAGACCTTTCATCATATAATCCTTATTCCTAGCCATATGTCTCAAATCCGCATCTGTCGGTATCTCTGTGGGTGTCAAAACGTGGAATAACTCATCGTCGTCCACATTACCCAACGGCAAATCCAACTGGAGTAACTCTCTGTTAATTCTTCTTCTTGTTACCTCATCTTCTCCCGAATCGTCTCCATTAATACTTAGCAATGGTTGTCGAGACATTTCTTTTTCGATTACTGAAATTTGATTCTTACTGATGGTTTCTGGGAAAAATTACCATTTTCGTCAAGCCACTGGAATTTTTGACTTTGGTTGTTTATTTTTTCAAAATCAAATAAGTCAAGCATGAAAGTGACAAGTTGAGTGGTCCGTACCGCATGAGGTTCTCTACACCAATCTTTGAATATTTCAACGGTTACAGTCACAATGTCATGAACCACATCGGTTCCTTGATCACTTCTAATTATTCGCGCGACAATCTGAAATCTCAGCTTTTTAGTCTTTTACTGGACATTTCTGTTACCTGTAGAATCAATGGCAAACATTTTTCCAGGTTACTCCCTGGAATAGAGGACTTGAATCTAATAAGAAGCCAGTAGAACATTGTCAGATCGTTTTCCCAATAAGACGGTTCCGAGAGAATCTCGTTCAGTAGTACAGCCTCCCTGATTTCATGATTTGCAATCATACATTTGTCAAATATATTCTGAGAGAAATTGTCAGAATGAGGTTGATCACGTTTTTAGTACCTGAATTATAACTTCCGGAATTTTACATTTTGTGTGCCGAAACAACAAGGATGTCATTTGGAGTGCTTCGGTTTTTGAAAACTTTTCACTACTCAGATATGGAGTGTTGAGATATTTTAATAGCAGTTGCCAGTGTGGCAAAGTATCATCACTGCTTTTCGAGTTTATCAACAACTTTGAAAAATTGTGGAACACAAATCCAAATCCTCCAGCCGCTTTCAACTGCTCGAATAAATTTTCAAAACCTCTTTGATCATATCGAAGCGCTATTGTTTGATTATGTCGGATAGGCATAACTGAATGAAATATCTGCCCAATATTCAGTTTTCTTCCTTTTGTAGCCAATGTCAGACGGCGAAACTGTTCCAAATGTTTTGAAGTGATTCCCATTTGATGAACATCGAAAAGTGATTGACGGTCACCTGAAACAATCTATCATTCACCGGAATCTTGGAAAGCTCACCTTGGAAGATTATTGGAATTGTGTGATGAAGAGAATTTATTGAAATTTTGAGCTCATCTATTGGTCGCGTGTTTCTTCTATTATTCATCTGGTAAACTTTGCTGGGGGTCTGAAATGACTCAAATTCAACATGATTTTGTATTTGGATACTCACAACAATGTAAATTTCATCTCCGTCACTGCTAATTTGAAGCATTACGTTGTGTACTTTAAATGCAAGATGATGAAGGATCAGGAATTTATCGCTGAAATATTTTCTTTTGAATATCCATTAATTATTGTAAAACTCACCCATTATTGGTCGTCACCAAACATCTCAATACACTAGAATCACATGAATATTTCATTTTTACCACCAAATTCCCAATGGTGATGACCACAAACTCAGATCCGTCAACTTCATTTCTCAGTTTGAATTGGAAATAAATATTGATAAACAGCTTTGTGCTGCCAGAGACAGTGGTTCTGGAAATGAATTATGTAGGGTCAACAAAACATTTTTATCTTACAAATACTCCATATCCTCGTGTTGAACGGGATGAGTCCATGATAATTGCAATGCACGTAGAATGAGTGCCAAGTGATTTTTTTGTGTAGAGTTGTTCTTCGCATTTTTGATGATTGAGTTCACAAAAGCTGGAATCATGGTCCCAGGTTTCATGTTTTCGTTGAGACTTTGTATCAAATAAAATGATAAAATTGACTCATTACAACAAATGTTATCAATATTCTGGAAATATAATTCACCTTCAGTGATTCGGTTACGGTACTCACTCGATGTATGAATGTTGGTAATGGAAGCTGGATGAATGTGTCCACCAAATTCTCCGATATGCTTTTTCTATTCAACATCAAGAAAATTGGAATTCGATCTCTTAAACTTTGTAGTAGTTCTCCGGGCGGATATGGAAAACTTGTGGAAGTATTCAAAAATCTGGAAGAAAAAGGTTGGAAAAAATAAGGAAACAATAAATTACTGTTTGCACAAAATTTGAATATAAACGTCTCGTGCATACAGGAAATGATAGGAATTCGCACTGTCAGACATTTCCAAAATGCGATCAAGAGCTCCAAACCACGTTGACAAGGGAGGAAAAGAATGAGTTTGGTCGCAAAAAGTGATTATCGATAGACAAGTAAAGTGAACTTGGCAGTAGTGATCCAGTAGATTATCTAGGCAGTTAGCGTCAACTTGGAAGTGTGAATCAAGAATGTCAATTTGATTTGAATCGAATTCCCTGATTTTCTGCTCAATATCCCGTAAAAGTTTTTCAATGCCAACAATTAACACATCTTTTTTATTGTACGTTTTTCTCATGAGATCTTCTGAAAAAATTGAGATTACGTTGAAGTTCTAAGTTATATACCTGATGAATGAGATCTCAGTACTTTAGCTAACATCAGTAGAAAATGATTGAGTGCATGGTAATTGTTTAAAGTTTCGAGCAGAAATACAATTTTCTCCGCCATGAAATTTCTCTGAATATTAATATTTCTTTTTTGAAATTCTGTTTTTAATTTTACCACATCGTTGTTTCTTTGGAGACAAGCATTTTGAAAACACAAAGTGATAATTTCATACGGAGTTCTTGAATTCATAAACACAGGAATATTAATCAGCATGTCAAGAAGTCTCTCAAAACACATTTCTGCTTCTATAGGAGAGAGATTCACAAAATGAGTGAATGTCTCGGACTGCAAATTGGCTATCAACTTGTATCCTTCATTCTCAATTTCCATCGGAATCGAATTGATACTCTTTTTCTGAACAATATCCGCTAGTTTTTTGTAATATGAGTATGAAGGGCTTTCGATTAAATATTCTTTTGATAGATATGCCATCCTTTTCAATTTTGTTTTGATTTGACTCTCAACACCTGCTATAACTGATCTAATGATGATCCGTTCTTTTAGTTTTCTTTGTTGTTTTAAAGAGCAGGCAACGATATTATCCCACATGAACTCAAATTGCTCTGTTGACATCAATGGCTCTTTTTCTTCTGTTTCCATTATATTTGCCGGATCTTCGCTTAGGGATATAGGAGGAAATGTGTTAGAATCAGTGAATTTTAATATTGTCAGTGCCTGTAATCTAGATTCTATAAATGATATTCCTATAAAACTTACCACATTGCATGTGGAATCTCTTGAAGCGTGATAAAAAGCGAATGTTTTTGAAATAACCCCGTTCTGGGCTATTTTTTGTTGAACGATCAGATTATTAACAAGGTCGTAATCCATTTCTGTTTTTGACAAAATAATGAATTGCATGATGACTTCATGCAAAAATTTTCTATCTTGAAGGGTGACAGAGTTTATGGGATACTTGGTCCAAAACTCAATCATACAGCATAATATCGAAATTGATTGGAGTGACTCTAATATTTCGAATTCAGCCCAGTTTGATATCTTAATTACTCAAATTAAATATATGGGAGAATCCCGCTCACCTTTCCGTCGACAGCCATTTTTGATAGAATGATCCAGAAACATTGTATATTCAATTCTGCTGCTTGTCTGTTTCCATTAAGAACAGTCATACTCTAAAAATTGTGAATACTTTTGAGAACTTTCAACTAAAACTCGCATTATAGGAATTGATCAAAAATTTCAGCGAAAACCTATATTCTTGTAATATATTGGACTGTTGTTGCGAAGTGGAGCATGTTGAAAATTTCAATAAACGTAGAATCATCAACTAAAATTTTGGTTTCTCATAATAATATTAATAGAAAATGTATTGTAACCTCATACTCTAAAAATGTGTGTCTTATCGTTTTTTCTGAACCTTGTGATGCCACATTTTTGTAAATCTTCTTCAATTCGTGCTCCTCTAATACATAACTAGCAATATGCAACACTACATAGCACCTTGACTGTACCATTTCAACCAGTTCTTTTTCAATCATGTGAGGATATTCTTTGTACCATCGTTTTACAAAGGGAATGTTTGTTAGTTCCTGGAACAGTTTCATGAATATCAAAGTGGATCATTTCATACCTCATTATCTTTTTCGGTCCATGAAACTTGTCTTCTCTCATATTCATCAGTTATTCTTAAATCAGGAAACATTGTTTTTAACTTTGAAAGTGAAGTTTTTTCTGTGTGATTAAATATTTCCAGTGTTCTGAAAAACAAAAAATCATGTATTTCACAAATTATACTTACACTCTCTCTAATAACGCTGTGTTTGGCTTGACTTTTTGAATATGAGACTTTGCCAAGCTCTCATATTGCTTTTTGAATAATTCTGTCATATTATATTTGAAAACATCACGTTTGTATGTATCTTTTTTGCATTCTGATATTAGAAATTGAGAAGCCTCTTTGATAGTGTGACCTGAAATTCAAAATGTATGACGTCATTGAACAGTTATGAAACTCACTTCTGAATGGCTCAAAATATAACACGTCATGGTTCAAATCACTCTCAGCCAAAATGTCCGCTGTCAGAGAAAGCGTTTTATTCTTCTCCATTTCTTCAACTGAAAACATTTCAAAATGAAAAAGAAGCCCCGGGAATACACAATTTTGCCAACAGATTTATAAGCAGATGTAAAAATGAATGAGAGAGAACAGTCAATAATTAATATGGTATTGTTTGTTAGTCGGCAGCTGGCAAACGTTTTTTTCTCAATGTATTTGGAGATTTACACCCATTAAAGTGAATATTTCACACAAATTTGTTTTCAGAAAATATTTTTAAAGTCGCTTCTAATAATTTCAGGACTCCGCTGGATTTGGATCTCAGATCAATCAGTAGGAAATGGACTTTCTCCATTTTTTAAAGAAATCTTTTCTAAAAATATATTATGAATTCATTGTATTTAGATTCATCTCTACTCATTCTCTTCCTGCACATTTTGTAATACTTCTTGTTCAACCCTTACATTCAATCCGTTTGTCGCCAAAAAGTTGTCAAGCGTAGCGCAGCGGCTCGCGTTAAACCGTGTCCAGGAGCACAACAGGCGGGCGACAAACATTGTATAGGTTTGAAGGGCAAACGTCTCGTACGGCGACTTCCGCCCGGGGGGAGATGAAAACAAGCAACTTTCTAATGTTTGTTTCTTTTTTCTTCCGCATTTTCTCCAAGACTTCATGGATGTTCATAATTCATAACGACAAGAGAAGAGTTGAGACACAGACATAAGACGGCGGGGGGTGAGAGCGAGAAAAAAACACAATATGATTAGGTGGTGGACACTTGGCACTTCCGTGGAAGTAGGCGGGAAGAGTCACTCCCGGAATATTCACGGACAAAAACCGGATAGAGTGGACGAGTGGAAGTATAAAAGCATGGGTACCGTGGTATCACGTATCAAATTCTCTTCTTAATTTTTGGTTTAGTATAGCTAGATCGAGATATGACTCAACGAAAGCTGATAGTTTTAGCTGCGTTACTTGGTGAGAATAGTAGAAATTGAAACGGTTTTTCATTTTTTTGGTTTTTAGCTTTAGTCTCCACTGAGATGACAATGCAAATGGTGGCTTACAAAGCGACAAGAACACCTTGCTGCCTGGATACGTTGATGCCAAATGTGTGCAAGGCTCTTTACAACAGAGATCATGAGAAATTCACTAGACAATGTAGAAACAACGCCGATTTCTCGTTCATCCAATGTTGCCATTCTTGTCATTTCAACTTGGATATGTTCACTAGTGACAGTGAGTATAACTAAGATTTCAGATACCAACGAATAGATTTCAGCTATCCCAGTACCAGCCGACCTCTACCAACACGATGTAGAAGAGCTTCTTCTCCGTCATCACCCACAAAACTGTTTTGATCGTCACGGGACCCAGTTCTGCGAAGCTTTTGTGACGAGAACAGGAATGTGGGGAAGAAAAGCGTTGACTTGCCAACACTCTGCATTTGCTTTCAGAGTTTGTAGAAAAACTTGTGGATTCTGTGCTTCGTGAGTTTCGACTTCGCTTATCTCAATCAAAAAATTATTTCAGCGTTAACAAGACGGCTACAGTAAGATACGACTCGACATTAGCAAAGAACCCGAAATCTTGCGAACGACTCTTCTAAATACTCTTCTACCTCATATTTATTACTTTCTCATATCTTCCATTTCATAATATGTGTCATGACCTCCCAAAGTATTCATGCGAACAGTATTTTTTTACCTTCTCGAACAACCGATTTCAAGAAAAGATTATCGCAAATAAAGACTATTGACTTATTGGTTCTTATTTCTCGAGAAAAGAGGTGTCAATGACCCTTGGCGCGATTTTCAAGCAGCCGAAATCAGTCATTTGGGTACGGTTTCTTTGCGAAATTCGTATTTGCAATCTTTGTCATGTAATACAGAACCAACGGCTTTTGAATACACAAACACTACTACCAAAACGGGAGGAGGTGTTCACACCAAACAATCGCCCCCTCTTTCCTTATATTCTAACTCCTCCTAGTCTTTTGATTTTCAACACCAGTCTCCGGTATTGTCGGTTGATGGGAACAACAGCAGTTTTTCTTCATGCTTGCCGTGCGATTTCTTATTGTCTGCACAACAAGCGTCTCACTGTTATCCGGTGTTGCGCAAGCCGGTGAGTTTTATGCATTTCTCGTCCCATTCATTATATATTTCTCATTGAAAATGAGAAGAGGGAGGAGAAATAAATATTTGTAATAAGATAGTCTCAGATCAAAATTCATCGTTTTTAGGAACAACGCCAAACTTCAATTTCAATCAACCTCATGATATCAATGACAGAACACCATGTTGCGTTGACCGGCTGACAACTCTTACTTGTAGCCGAATGAGAGTTAATACCCCGGCAAAATTTGCTAAAAGATGTGCGAATGACCCAGATTTTGCGTTGATACAGTGTTGCTCATCTTGGTAATAGAGTTTTCGAAAACTAGTCAAGATAGATAACATTTAAGTTTCGATAGAAGAAGTGCGGGAAGTGACGAAAAATATAATCTGGTAGTTCGGAGACATTTAGAAGACCCTATGAAAGCGACTTGTTTAGACAGAAGAGGTGGAGATTGGTGTCAAAAAATGGCAAAGCGGTGAGTAAAAAGAGTTTCCAAAAAAATATGTTGGTTTATTTTGATAGTCAACTTTTTGGAACTGGAGAATGCTTCTTATAATAATGTGATAAATCCTTCAAAAAGATTTCATAACCAAAACGTAATTTTATAGAGAAAACTACTGGCAAGACGCAAGTTTCAGCACTATTGGCGGATGTGGAGCATTCCCATCAGCATTCAGAGAGTGTCGTAATACGTGTGGATACTGCTCAGCGACTATGCAAATGACCGTAGTGAAATATGATTTCCGGCTGGCTACTAGTACACAAAGATGTGATATTAAAACTTATTTTGCTAGAACTGACGATGAGATGAGGAAAAAGTACAGTCAGGCTAGGAAAGGTAAGAAGTTTCAAAAACATTCAGTGATTCTTGTTTTCAGAATTTGATCCGCTGGCCAGGTTGACTTGGAAAAGACCAAAAGACACCGATTACTTTATTGTCGAAGATCATAATTACGAGGATTTCATGTAACTCAAATAATATCAACAATGATACTCAATTTCTTTCTCTTTAAATAAAATCTCAATAAAATTTCAAAATCAAACTATAAAAAAGGGAAAATTGAAAGTGAAAAGCCAGAAACAGTGAGTTTGAACAGGGAAACGTACCCGTTGTGCATTATGAAACTCCTCCGATAACAATCTGTGTGACTGCTCCAATTGATTGTTTTCACGTGACGAGCGATGACAATAAGATATGATAGCATTTCTGAAAACAATGGACGGGGTTAAAGGTCAAATGTGTTCGATAAGATTAAGAGAACATTTCTATCCATGTCTTCTCAGAACCTGCCCTCTTACGTGTTTTCTCCGACGATTCCTCTTTTTTTCACCACTTTACGCAACATTGCAACGCAGCCTGCCCACAAATCGGCTATTAAAATCTCTGTGTATCAACTGGATCTTCAATCACCTCATATCTCTTTCTGTTCATTTCCTTTTCCAAAACGAATTGATTTTCTATCAAATTTTCCCTCTCTTTTGGTTTGAAACAGAGAAATGAATGTGGATAGTTGGTGTTATCAGTAACATGTTATCATACTCTGATGTTTTGGCCACTCTCTCCCTCTCTATCCGTGATGTGTGTTTGCACAGTATTGATAACTTGTTCGTGTCGTCAGGAATGGTCAGGCGGTCACTAAGCTTTGTTTCTTACTCCTTTTGCGGTTTTATTCGATTCCAGTAGGAAAACTCCTAATTTTTCGGTTTTCAGAACAGATACAAAAATGAAGATTGGATTTATTGGCGCAGGAAAAATGGCGCAGGCTTTAGCCAGAGGCTTAATCAACTCAGGTAAGATTTTTTTCCAGACTCTTTTCTCCAACATCTTTATTCCAGGAAGAATCACAGCTGACAACATCATAGCCAGTTCTCCAAAACGTGACGAGTTTCTCCTTGATCAGTGCAAGCAAATGGGTCTAAACACTACACATGAAAACGCGGAAGTTGTTCAGAAAAGCGATGTCATATTCCTGGCAGTGAAACCTGTACATGTGAGCAAAGTGGCATCTGAAATTGCTCCAGCTCTGAGCAAGGAACATTTGGTAGTGTCGATTGCTCTAGGAATCACTATCAGAAATATTGAATCGGTAAGTCAACGCAGAAAACTAATGCAAAGAAGTTTGGATTTTTCAGTTGCTTCCAACTAAATCGCGTGTTGTTCGTGTTATGCCCAACACTCCGTCTGTTGTCCGTGCTGGCGCTTCCGCATTTGCAATGGGTTCCGCTTGTCGTGACGGAGACGCTGAGACAGTTGAACGTCTTCTGAGCACAGTTGGTTTTGCAGTCGAGGTTCCAGAGATTCACATCGACCCAGTTACCGGTCTCTCTGGTTCTGGCCCCAGTTACGTGAGTGTTCGTTGGTCATTTGATTCATTACTTATTGGTTTAGATGTTTGCCGTAATCGAAGGACTTGCTGATGGCGGTGTAAAAGTTGGACTTCCACGTGATCTTGCTCTTAAACTTGCCGCCTACACACTGTTAGGCGCAGCCAAGATGGTTTTAGAGACTGGAGTTCATCCAGCCCAACTCAAAGACGACGTTCAAAGTCCTGCTGGATCTTCGGTGTATGGAATGCACAAATTGGAGAGTGGAGGGCTCAAGGTAAGTGATCATAGTACATAGTGATGACCGATGATAACGGGTCACATTGCAGGGTATTCTCATGGATGCTGTCGAGGCGGCTACAAACCGGTCGAGAGCGACAGGAGATAAGGCGCTGCCAAGAGACTTCCGAAATACCGAGATGTGAATACTGGGGACTTATACATCATTGTTTTCCTAATTTTGTCCATTCCATTAATTTATCTCATTTTGTCTTCTCTCCTCCATTCCTTTGTTTCGCAAACCTCTCCGTTACCACGCTCTTAAAACAGGTGTCTGCATGTAAACCAATTAATAGTGCCAAGTAAAAATCACAATTTCCATGAACGTAACAAGTGAATCTAGACGCATTAGTTTTGTGTTTTCTCCTTCTTCCTTATGTTTAGTTCTTCTTTTTTCGGGAAGGGAAGAATTATTTATTTAAAAACGACAAATTTCAGAGAAGAAGAAGGAGTGACCAAGCAATGAACGAAATTGGATTATTTCGATGAATTAATTAAATTTGAGTACATGAGCCAAGAATTTTAATTAAATGGTTTTTGAACATTTGGAATGAGTTAATAAAAACTGGTTTAATTTAAAATCTATATTTCACGTTTCAAGAGGTTTTATGCATATTTGAGTGTAAATTTATAGTAATATGATATGAAAAGACTTCTAGCTTCATATTACAAGCAGCTCTTGAACTTTTGCCAAATTTAATCGGTTTTTGGTGAATTGTTTCACTTGAGTTAGTAAATTTATCACAAGTTTTTCTTCGTCTTTTGATTGTATATAAAACTCTATCACATCAATATTTTCCGAGGTGCAACTTCTCTTCAGATTTTTCTCGTGTCTTTTCGATTATTTCTGAAAACTTCAATCTCAACATATCATTTTCAATTTCCGGTGAACTAAAACATCTGACAAAATCAATGGTCGTCAGGGTGATGGGCAACAAACAACAAACATCGTGCTCTTCATTGCATCGACACGAGCAGCAGGCGTATATGAAAGAAGAAGAAGACGAGAGAAGGAAGGAGGGGCGTGAGGAGGCCCCTTTTCCCATGCATTCAAAAAACTTTCTCATTGCTGCCTCGAGGAGAGCGTATAAACGGGAAGGGGGGCCTCGGTTTTTGAGAGCACTCATTTCTATGGTATTGCGAGTGTTTTGTGGTTTCCGGTTCGCATTTCTGTCGCTTTATTGAGCTGGAAACGCAAGAATGGTTAGTTAATCTTGTTCATTTTTTGAGCTCAATGCAAAAGTTCCAGAATAACTTCACTCCGGGACCGCCCAGAGCAACAAAGTCGGCTCCTACGGTATTCTGCTTTATATGTGGACGTCAATTCGGATCCAAGAGTATTGGTATGTTTTCTGGTCATCATAGAATTTTATAGAGACATGGAAAACAATAAAATTAGATTATTACAGCCATACACGAGCCGCAATGTTTGAAGAAGTGGCACGCTGAGAACGAGAAGCTACCCAAATCGAAGCGACGAGCCGCGCCAGTGAAACCAGACGCAGTTGTTGGAGACGGTAGGCAATACTTTACACTGAAATAGGTGAACTGTGATCGTTTAGATGGGAGAATAGATGCGGAAGCGACTAATGAGGTTCTTTGGAAGAATTCGCAAGGATTAATGGTCGAATGCGAACATTGTGGCCGCAAGTTCAATGTAATTTACTACGCATTTGAATGGGTTTTATAGAACTTTTTCTTCAGGAGGATCGTCTATCCGTTCATCAAAGAAGCTGTACAGCTGAGAATCCGGCAAAAAGTGTTGGCCGAAGCAGGTCGAAAAGTCAACCAAAACGCTAACCTGTTGGAAATTAAAACTTGATTGACTCATCCGGATCGGTTGATTTTCGATACGTCATGGTTACACCTGAAATTCGTAATATTTTATTTTTAACTATATTTTCCTTTGTGAGCTTTTGCACTTTAGAATTCCAAAAGTTCCCACGCTTTCTCATTTCCCTTCACCCACTATTTGGCTGTTCCATCTCATTTATTCTATATTGCACATCTCCGCGTAGCTTATTCGTTCTATCCTCTGTGAAATTATATGAATCTCTGACCGACGTCTTTTCTCTTGAAATTCTCTCAACACAGAAGAAACAGCACGCGGCAAACAGCGACGTGACAACGAGAATGACCAAATGCCAGTTGAGCTGCAGAGCGGGAGCGTAGAAAAACGCAGCGCACGAAAGAGCCGACTGGAAAAATGGGATTTAGGTAAATTGGCTGAATGCGAAATGGAGCCCAAATGGAAAAACAGCCAAATTGGATAGGGACAACAAACCTGATACAATTTGAACAGCGAAAACGCTTGGGCACTCTGTTTTGAGAAGGTATCACAAAGGAACGAGTAGATTTGAGTGTTCCAAATAGCGTCACCAAATCCCAATAGTGCTCCACAAATCAAAACGATTACCAGATTCGGTTGAATGAGTCCACCCATTTCATCAGTTTTTTGGATCGGCGAGTCTTGGGGAAGGTTTATGTAGCATAAAGCATACACAATGAGATGAACAATAGTTCCGATAAGAACAATTGTGTCTCGACCAACTTTTCTGACTCGGTCTCCAAGCACTCCGGATAGAACACCAGCTAAAAAAGATGAGATAGATTGGAATCTGAAAATAGAATACCTGCTATCTGTCCAAATCCAGTACAAATTGCGTTCAGAGCCAGTAAAGCGTTTGTGTTGCTTCCGAGTTGTTTTGTGAAGGAGATGCAAGTTGGGTAGATGGCTGAAATTTATTTTTGAAGACTTTTTGATCATTATCAGCAATTTTTAATGCTCAGAATTTTCTTTGGAATTACTGGAAATGTCAAGACGAATAAATACAGAAACACTTTGAAATTTCAAAAATGTTCTGTCTGAATGCATTTTTTCAAAACCTCTCACCTGTCCAAAAAGATTGCTCAATTCCGGTATAAGCAAAAACAAACGCGAGCAGGAACATTTTCTTGGTGAACATCAACTTGAAGGTTGATCCAACCAACTTCCCGTAATTCTCTCGATCGACGGTTTCCGGATAATAAGGGGCTCTGAGTAATGCGAAAATCACAGTTGCGATGAGTGACAAGACTGTGAACACCGAGTAAAGAATGTTTATCTGAGAGTGGAAATATGAAATTTCAAAATAATAGTTTCTGAACTTACTGTTGACGTTGGAATTTTCTCTTGAGCTCCTTGTACGGTAAAAACAATAAAAAGAAATAGACCACCACCAAGAAGAGAGCTTTCAGACATCGCCCAAAGCATTGAACTGTTTCGACTATTTGTCTCTTTGGTACAATTTTGAGATAAATATGATCCTTGTCCAGTCCAAATGACTGAAAGAAAATGTTCACCTCATTTTTCAGAAGCCGACCACTTACTTGCAGCACCTAACCCGAGAAGTGCACTGCTTGCATATAAATACCATTCGTTCAAAAATAAGAAACCGACCTTAACAGTTTTGGTTATTTTCAACAAATTAAATGAAAATTACCTGGAAAATTGCATAACACAAAGATCCCAAGACCATGGCCCATTTCGGAGTCAGAATATCCACAATTGGAGCTGCGATGAAGTTAGCCGCTGTGAACACTGCATAAATAATTGCTAAACTGTAGTATCCTGCATGTTTATTTATATTTCCACTGTCAGCTGCACTGTCAATGACGGCTTCCTCTATGAATCCTTGTGAATTGAAAGCGAAGAACGTGGAGAAAAATCCAAAACCGAGTTGTATTACATTTAGAGTAGGTATATCAAGTAAAGGCATAGTTAACCCTGCAAGACAGTATTCTTTGGTTTGACAAGGGAAAAGGGAGGTGGACAATGTGGCTTATAGTGATAAGAGAGTTTGCCATGTTGCAATTTTATGGTCATTTTGACTGCCATACAGTAAAAATGGAAGGCAAAACCAAAATCGGATTATTAAGAAAAATGGACAAAAGTTCTTGAGAGGAGAGGAAATGAGGTGCGCGTAATTCTTTCGATATTGTCTTTGTCGAGGGGTCGTCACACTATCCTCATAGATATTTTGAGTAGATAATAAGTGAACAAGAAGAAGAGGGAGAGGAATGAACGAATATGTAAGAAAGGAACACGGAAACAAGGGGGGACCTGAGTTGTAAATTCACATTTGATTGATTTGGACAGGAAACATGTGTTTGTTGTGACGATTAGGTGGGGAGGAGGCACAAAAAACAGTCAACATTGTCTAATCCATGAGCTCTTCGCTGCCATTGTTGTATCGTTGGCCGAGTTTGAAAGACCAATATGAGTGCGTGTTACGTTCAGCACTATCTTATCAGCATTCCTGGATGACGATGACCCATGTAAACGACAATCTATTCTGTTGGAATGAGACGAGTGTCTAACATTGTCGTTTGAACCAGACGCTTTATATAGAGGACATACAGGTTCAGCTCAGACTGCATTATAGTTCAAAACAACAACAAAATTGAGTACAGATTATTCAAAATTTCCAAAATGCACCAGTTAAAGTGGAACCGGATTTTATGGAAATTTGGTTTGCTCAGGCCAGAAAAAATATTATATACCCGGTATTTTCTTCAAAACAATAGAATTTTAAACAATTCCATATGATACCCATTCTTCCCATTTATTTGTTCTCATCACATGTCTGTCTCCTTTTTGATAACTTGTTTCTTTTAGTTTTCACAATGAACAATTTTCATTCAAACAAAATGTGACGATTCAAAATAAGACTAGAGTTTTGTACTTTTTTGGGGAGAAATTTGACTTAAGAAATGAAATTCAATGTCAGTTATTTTCCACCGGCGAGATCCACTTCCATGGTTTTGGCAATAAGACGATCAGTGACTTGGAGTTCCTAAAAATAAAATTTTTCATATTTTATTTCAGAAACTGTTACCATTTTGAGCTTTGGAAAGCAATATGTGATCATTTCTTCCATCTTTTTCATATCATCTGCTGACAACGGACCAGCTAGAGATGAGTCGAACTTTGTAGATTTGGCTTTGTGAACAGTTGTTACGTGAGATTGTATCTACATATATACTTGTTTCAAAGGTACGGAGTGAAGAAAACATACCCTTTCCTGAGTTGTCCGGTAGTGTTTGCATATTCTGCATTGAAATGCTGCCATTTTTAAATGATTTTTTTGAACATGATTAAGAGCACTCGATCCACTGAAACAAAAATTTTGGTGTTGAATAAAATGTTTTAAAAGAGTTTTATCTCGGAGGTATAGTTTTTTTTGAATTGAAAAAATTTAAAATTTGATTAATTTTAATCTTATTAATTTAATTTCTAGAAGAATACTTACTGAGATCCTTTCGGTAAAACTTCATCACACTTCCTACACTGCATGTTTATAGGTATAATACCACAATCAGCTGACGGCTGAAACTCTTAAATTATTTTTTTCCTCACATTCTGCTTACCGTTGGTCGAATGAATGGTTTTGGTACCAGTTTCTTGGCCATGTTCCTTTTCATTTTGAAATGTGGAAACTGAGGCAAAAGTCGGTGTCTCGGCTCTAACGAAAGTATCTCTAGTGGATTCCCATTTGAAGTTGATGCTTCTTGATGGCACGCTGACAATAGACGTGACGATGGCTGCTGTGATGAAAGCCGTGGTACACCTGTGGATTAGGAATTATTTGATAAAGTTTTTTTTGGCAACTCACTCATTGGAATCATTGGAGGCATTGGTGGTGGCATCATTGAAGGTCCCGGTAGTACTGTGAGATCAACAAATTCATGAGCAGTCTAAAAATAATTGTTTTTATTACAAATGATATTTTCTCATTAACCCTACCAAAAGTGCCATTAATCTCTGAACATTATTCCTCGAATTGAGTCCAATGCGCATACAAATGAAATGATCAAAAACAATTGGAGCCGATGGTCGATCAACTTCTTGGTGACTGAATGCATAATTTTCATTTATAGTTTAAATCTAAACTTTTGTTTGTTCACTTCCAATATTCAACCCCTGCTCATGTTTCGCAACATTTTTTTCAATATCTTCTATTCTGACCCGCTCATTTTGCACTCGATGAGAACTCATCAAGCTCCAAAATGTGTTTGTATCTTTACAACGTCTTTACACTCTTCGCAGTGCGACCAGAGAATAGGTGCCCTCTGTGTGTTGCACAATATGTGAACCCTGTGAAGGCTGAATTTTATTTTTATCTTGCCAGCTGTCTAAAGGTTAACTGATTGAAAGGAGAGCTTTATCTGTTTAGGGCAAATGTACTTCCTGCTTTTGTTTGTTGTTAGCCTCTCATTCAATTTTACTGAAAGGATTAACTGAAGAGGATGTAGTTCTTTAGCGTCAATTCAAAATGAATTATTCCTAACGAGCTGAAATTTATTGGGTTTCCCAAAGTGCTTATCCTAATTCATAGATCTCAAAAAATGCTATCCAGCAACCGAAAAAATCCGCAACTGGGAGAACCTGTCTTTCAAAATAAAACGACGAAAGTTCCGATTGATCGAAGCGTGCCGCAAATAGAAGCCACCGACCGGTATTCATTTGCAAGTGGCTCGCGAGCCACCCGGTTTTGTATGTGATTTCGCCCTAGCAGACAACCGAAATTTCTTGGAACGGAACAAAAGTAATGAGTATTTTGAGAAATTTTGTTTCTGAAAACTCACTGCTCTCGGATGATATGTACGGGCGGAGGGGCAGGAGAAGGAGAGTTTGCTTCGAATTCTTGTTTTATTTTTCGAGCTACCATAAGAGCATCATCATCGTCTTCTTGCTCTCCCCACCTTTCAGCTTCTTCGTATTCTAAATCCACGATCTCTGCTTTCGCTTGTTTCATTCTTCTGGAAATGCAAAAAAATATATTCAAAATTCGGAAAAAAAGAAAAATTTGGGAAAATGAACATCTGTGAACCAAAAAAAATGTAATCAGTTCGTATAGGCAAATTGAGGGATCTAAACATGTGGAACGAACGCAAAAACGGGTTGAGTTGGTGGAAAAGTGAGAGAAAACCGAATTACAGGCAAATGAGGGAGAGGGCGGTTGCCCCCAAGCATTTGGGCGGAAAAGAGAGAAAGAGGAAGAGAGAGAGAGTGAAGCAACAGTGTGCTGCTGTGGAAGAGGGATCCGAGGGAGGACAACCATCCAAAACCGGTCCTCGATTTGTTCGCGTTTTCTCAATAACCGGCTTGTTGTACGCACCCGCACCAGGGTCCCCCACACACACACACAACGTTTTGACAACAATAAAACCCGTCTTACAGTTGTTGCGCCAATTTCTCACATTTTGACAACCGCCCTACTAGATGTAGTGGGAAAGAAAAATACATGGACCAGTTATTTTTTGGTGTAAGGGTTTTGCAACAAGAACAATGAGCAGATAACATTAAGGGATGAATTTTCTTTCAGACCTGGTAGGAACAGCAAACCACCAGTAGCAAAAAGAAGTGTAAAAAATTCACACACCTTTGAAAGTTTCAAGATTTGAAAGTCTTTCGAATTTTATTTTTGATTTTCAGCTTATAATTGAAAAAAAACTTCCGATCAAATAAAAACAAAGCCAATGAAAAAGTAACAAAATCACAAATTTTATAAAATAAGAATGAGAAATCGACTATTACATTTTTCTTCTTCTTTTTTTCTGGTAACTAATCAATTGATTTATCATGTGATTGAATGTTCTTTTCTTTTTGATGATTCTCGCAACTTCTCAGAAAAGAATATAATAAATAACTGAACTAGAAATTGAAGCTTACACTTGATTTTTAAAATACCTGCATGAAATAGTTTGCACTTAGAAAAAACCAAGAAAATAACAAATAAGAAGAAAATCAAGTGATTTCAGTGTCCAGGTTTCGGAATTGAATCAAAACGTTTCGTCTAGTCGCTGACTATAAAACAGAGGCTTGAAAAAACCGGTTGAAACATAAATACATATACATACTTATGGTGGGAGAAGATTGATTCTCATGAGAACTAGATTGGAATTCTAGCAAAAAGCTAATTCGAGAAGAAGATTCTGTTTGAAGATAAGAATAGGGTTAGTTTTAGTTAAGTTTAAGAGAAACTTCGAGATGTAAAGTTGGAATCAGGAATTTTATTCAATTAACTGAAGTCTTGTAGGACGACCAGATAATGGTGTCACGTAACGGTTGAGTTTTGGTTAATACTGAAACAAATGAAAAAGATTTCACTATCGGTATTGATATACATTATCTAAGTTAGAACGCATCAAAAATGAAATTTTAAAAACGTGAAGCTTTCCACTAAGAAATCATTCCGGACCGTGTACTTCGAAATTTACGTTTTCAGATGTAAAAATGTTTTTTAGAAACTAAGTTTTTTCTCTGAGTCTAATATTGTTGCACTAATTAAATGACTGAAACAATTTAATCGAGAAAACAATTTAACAAATTTAGAGAACCTGAACGACTCTTTATTTCTTCCTTCAATATGTAGCAAATTTTTAATTTAAATTGATTGTGCTCAACATTCTCGTTGGTGAAAATTTTATATTTAATTTTTGGATAGAAATTTCCTCATTTATTTTTTAAAATATCTTTTCTCCTGTGATTTTTTTATTCCCTCAAGATGTTCCTGAAATATTTCAATTCAGTTCATTCATCAATATATTTTTTTAATTTCTCAACATTATTTCATCATTCTTAGAAATCCCCCACTTTCAATTTTCTTAGTTACATTTTCCTGTCCACATTTTCCCAAGAATAGTGAAAAGGAAACTTTCCCATGTTGCTTAGCAAATGCGCTGATTCATCTTCCGATCCCTTTTGCACAACTCAGGTACGTGTTTCTCCGATAACTATATGTTTGTGCTCGATGTGCGAAGGTCAAAGAGAGAAATTTGAGGTGGCACAAAACAATTGGGTAAGAACAGTTGCAGAAAGCCTTTCCTCTCGAGCGACGTTCGCAAATAGACACACAAAACAATGACACAAAAAACCTCTTCCACTGGCTACGAACGTCAATAGGCAGTGGTTTTTCATGACATTTGAGAAGTAGCGAAAGAACATTTCCGCAAATATAACCTGGATCACGTAACAGATGAGTAGACTCTTTTTTCCCCAACTTTTAGTTTTCTTCGATTCAAATTCAATTCTATTCGTTTCAGATGAAAACGACTGAGAAGGTCATAAACTGAAAAGAAAGAGGGAAAATGAAAAGAAGGAAGAACTATAAACAGAAGGTAATGATGGATGTCTGAAACCGGTTCCGGATAGAAAACTGGAGAGAGAAGAAGACCGATGTATTAGGTTGAGTACAGTGCATTAGAATCGAATCGAATTATATTACCTTGTATACCTAATTGATTTTAAATTGTGAAAGTTAAGTGTCTGTAAACCGGTTTGAGAACAATCGGACTGGTCTCAAAGATGTTTGCAACTGTTACGTTGAATAGTTGAATTTCAGAATAATACATTTTTTGGTAATCAAGACTAACAGCAACTTTTAAATTTGTTTTAAGAATAGCTTTTTTTTGAAAATTGTTCTTATGCCAGAGAAAATAGTCATAAGATCCCGATCCCCAAAGTAAAAACTATCACAAATCCATCTATTTTCCAGATGTTTGTCATTTTGTTGTCCATATCTTGTGTGTCAAAACCATCTGAAAAATGTATGTGTCTTGTGCCTTCTCTCCGCCATTGTTTATCTGATTTTCTAATGGGATGCTTGAATTAGATTGATGCTGCATCAAAAGCTCTTTTCCATTAGATCATCGAGCTAACCACGAGATTATGACGATAACAACCACAAGACACAACACAATTTTTATAGTCGGAATACTACATTCAGTTTAGATGTACTATTGGACAATTTTTGTATCAATAACAAGATATGGAGGGCAAAAAATCAGAGTCCAGATGAAGCTCAGCTTGCTGGAATTCGGTAAAATTCAAAGTGAGAGAAAAATGATTTTGAGTTTGAAACTGAAATTCTGAATACGTAAGAGCTTTGTGGCTCAATTATGCAATGTATGACAATGGAAGAATACTTTCAGAGATAAATCTGAACTGAACATTTATTTTCAGGGCCAATGAATTTGAAAGATGACCTAATTTTCACATGATGTTGGAATAATTTCAGTGTAAATATGGATCGTAATACTGTTCTAACAAAATCAAGCAGTAATTAAACTGTTCCCCTCCACTTTGTGTAGGTGTTTCGAAGGTTTCCATTGATCGTCGTCATGTTTCTACCACCGTTTGTCTCAACCATGTGATCCATTTCTTTTTCTATTGTGTCGCCCTCCTCGTGCTCTTTGAATCCGCCCGATGCCCTCTCATTTATCTTACCCATCTGCAGCAGCGCGTCGTCAGGTATCATCAATCGAGCCAATCGACTCACCACAAAACGTTTTCTACTGCAGTCTAGTTGGAAGACGGAATACATATGGTGTCAATTCACTCAATGAAAATGGGAAATTTACGATGTAATTATTCGAATCATCAAAAATCTAGTCGCCCAAAACTCAGTTGCTTCAATCCTGAAATAAAATATGAAGATGGGCACAAGTTTCAATTTCTATTTGTTTTGAGTCCACAAAATGCATCTTGCATCTTACTGCCAAAGTAAACTGACTCTTTGTGTATTTGAGGTGTATTTGTATAAATGTTTGGCACACTTTTGAGCGAAAACGATGGGGGGCAAAAAAGAGTTTCGAGGTGCGCGGCTAGACAGACTGTCCCCAAGAAACCAGTAAACAGTCTCCTGGGCTGGATTGGGTGGAAACATCAAAGAAGTTTCAAAGAAATCTGAACTTAATGAAAAAACATTATAATTTTGTTATATTAAAGTACTCTAGATTTTTAGTTCCTTAGAACTTTCTTTCTGAAAATAGATTTGTATTGACATTTGAGATATGCTTGGGAAATATCATCTGGTTTTTGATTCAAACCAAACCCCTAATTTCTATCAAATCAAAATTTCACCGATCAAAACTTATTCTCTTCTCTCTCGAATTAGTTTTCAAGAAAATTGTACTTGCAGCCTTGATATTATCCCACGCGGAATATGTTTTCTCATTTTCCCTGAAATCTTTGCACTTCCTATTTATTCTGTCCTCCACATCTCATTTCATATAATATGATGAAGCCTAAATATAGACTCTACGATGAACCTAATGATGCTGCGTTGAATGTAATCAAATGGAAGGCTTCAACTTGTTATTATTTCCTATTATATCTAGATTTCTGATTCGTTAAGCGTGTGCCTTTTTCTGAAAGTTGGAAGAAAAAAAACAGAGAGTTGATTGCCCAGTAAACTATTCATTTGTAATGTGAAGACATAAAAACACAATGAAAGTGTAAAAAACTTGACAAAACTTGACGGGAGAAAAGAAAAGCAGAGACCAAAAGAGTGTGTGGGATGGGGTGGTTTGGAACAATACCATTAAAAAACATAATGCTTATCGACAGCTATCCAAAAAAGGAGAGTAATGAACAACATCAATCACGAAGTGCTTGAATGAATGGATCAACAAGAATTTCACTATTATTAAGGGGGTGAGGGGGGAAGGGAGATAAAAGTAAGGAGGGGGGAAAGAAAACTGGATTTTCACAACGTCAGCAAGAATTGTTTGGGCCCTCCAGAAGAGCGGAAATAGAACGAGCCCTCAACTAGGCCGGTGCAATTGCATTCATTTATGCAAGAGAAAAAGCGTCAAGAGATGCTTTGTGGTTCATCGAAAGAATCGAGAGTTTTCTTTCAAAAAGATTCAGTGCTGACGTTGAATGAAATGAAAACAAGAAAGTGGTAGAGCACTGAAGAACAGACGAGATAACCGAGTGAAACGGGACAAGAATAGTTGGGGAGTGTCCTTCTGGACAAGGATCGGTGTCAGAAAATACAAGTATGATTGCGGGTAGGATGGTAACAAAAGACCATTGAAGTCACACAAAAAATGATATCGATTTGTACTTGGAAACAGGTGACTGTTTTAAAGGGAGGGGGGAGGGGGGACGGTCTTGAAAGGAGAATTTTTTGAACTTTGTTTTTTTGTGAAAATTGGATTCTAGATAACCAAAAGATGAATATAAACTTGGCCAGCAACATACGTGGAATGAATGAAATGAGAGAATTTTTTTTGAACCTTTTTACTTTTTTTTCTAGATTTTTTTTTGGAATTTTTTTCGGGAATTTCAAAACTAACTAAACGTTTCGGATAAAGTATGGAGGTTCGAGTGTTAGTAGGGATGGGTTAGAGAATTCGAACAAGCGAAACAAACAAAAAAGCATGAGATATTTTTTTGGGAGATGATTGGGTGGAGGGGAAATAGGTAGTTGGGTTGGAAATTGTGATAAAGCTTACAGGATTTGCATGTTTTTTTGAAAAGTATGAACATTATAAGCTTATACGTACAGCTGATGGAGGTCTAGCCAAATGGAAGGATGTGTGCAGTTAAATATGAAATTGCTACTTGAAACTACTAGAATGAGGGAATTGAAAAAATGAAGTGGTCTACACTATGTCGTGCGCGTGGTGCGATTCAGAAGATTCTGGCAAACGGTCCCTTCTTCATGTACTTCTCCATGAATCCGTGGCTCACAATCTTAGCGGACTTGACAGGAGCGGCGAAGAGGTCGGCAATCTCCTTGGTGATGTCGTCGCTGAGCGGCGCCGGCAAGAAAGTTGAATTCTCCTTGCACTCCTCGGCCAACTCGACAGAGTTGTCCGAAGCAAATCCAAGAGTGTCATGCACTTCCTCCTCCTTGATGTTTTCCGGCGCAATTTGCTCCTCTTCGTCGAGCTCTGGGAGTTGCTCGAAGAATGGCCAGAACTCGTAATGACGCTCCTTTCTTGGCTTCTGACGCTCGGTTGGGTAGTCGATGATCGTCTGACGAGTGAATGGTGACGTTGCCTCATACCTGGAAATTAACTCTAATTAATACCTGTGGGAAATGCGAGTATTATGAGAATAACACATCTACGTCAGAGTGGCCTAATTGCGGCTGCTTCATCTTTCTCACAATGCTTGGTGTATTATTTATTCTTATTCACCAGATACACAATGTTCGGTTTCTTGGAAGAGAAAATGAGAAAGCTGAAGTCATTTCTCCATTTCTCAGAAAAGATACAATTACAGAACAAATATTTCTGGTGGCTCAGCTTCTAATATGTCTTTGCAAGATAGACTAAGAGCAAAAAGTGAGAAGAATGGGCCCGTACCCCTTGAAAACAAGAATTCGCAAGTGTATGTACGTGCATAAAACGGAAAAGGAATTGAAAGAAAGAAGGAAAAAGGACCAGTGATGCTTGTAAAAGCACAAAATTCTAAGCTTTTGGTGTCTAGCGGAAGACGTGAATTTAGAAAACTCTGATAAAACACTCACTCCAATTGGAATTTCTGGGTCTTCAGGATCAAATTGTTGAGATGAACATCACGGTACAAGCTGACGAAGATGCGACGCTTTGGCAAGTGTCTTGGTTCACGATTCTTCATTGTGGAGAGTGGCACCGGTACGGTAGTCTCTGTCATCAGATTGTCCACTGCACGTTGGATGACTGACCAGCTTTTGTGATAACCCGCTGCTCCGCTCATCAGCACATCTTGCTGAACTTCTTGTTTCACCTGGGTTGGTACACGTTTACGAAGAGCTCGCTTATTCTCGGCGGCTCCTTTTTTGATATTGTTATTGTTGGTTAATGATGTTTCCCCGTTATTCTGAACTGCGCTCATTGTGAAAAGCGAATCACCTGAAATGAGTTTAGTTTTAGAAGATTACCAAAGACGGGATACGGTAGAATTGACGGAAAAGACAAATGGATAATCATAAACCTTATTGGATCCGAAATGCGTCACCCTCTTAGCTAATCCCTAAGCCATTCATCTAATCCTAGAGGTCAAAGTCTTTAATTGCTAAACACCGACAAAGCCGACTAAGGCTGGAGAGCTGGCTGGACAGTCTATCCGGTTAAAGTCAGACTGATTCTCGGTTGCCGCTTCCACAGGCACACAGCGGACCGATAAATCGAGTGGAAGAGGCAAAGGGGGGGGGGCGATTCGCCCCTCGAGAGGGCGGGGTCTCAATAAATAAGCGAAAAGGGGCAGGGCCAGGCCCAGGGAGGAGAAGAGGGGGGCTGGACAGGCGGAGAATAGACAACGGGAGGAAAGAGAGAGACATTTGGGCCGCGGTTAGAGACACATAGACACTTTTTCTCTCTTCTGACACATCTTTTACTCTTCTCTCCCATAGACTGTCATCGTCTCTAAATCTCGCTATCTCTCCTCCTACGTTCACAGAGGCGGAGGAGAAAAAGGTTTGGGTAAAGAAGGCTCAGAAGAAGATTGCATCAGAATGAGTGCGCGCGCACACTGGATATGAAAATATAGGTATTCAGGATAATTAGTGGCAATATTACGGTAGATGTTCGTAATGGAAGTGTCCCAAAGATGATGTAATCTCGAGATGGGGCCTCAACTTTCGGAGCTCTCAAGAGCAGGAAATGTGGAGAGTCGCTGCTCTCGCGCGGTTTTTGGTGTCTTCCCTTCTCCTCCCAGCGATTCATTTCCAAATTTCCAAGTTTGTGTCTTAGTCGTTTGGGAAGCGGACGGAAGGCACTAAAACATTGACTCGGAGGGGAAGTAATAAAAGAAATTGAGAAGAGAGGACCCTTCCTTTGTATCCACACACCTGCTGACACCATCTGGCGGTGTTGGTGTACGATCGAATGACATCATAATTTTTGATCGGAAGATGACAATCTCATAAATGTACAAAACACTGGAGGAGTTTATCTGATGGAAAATCACCTAAGGTTTCCAGTGTTTTCCGGATCCTATCTACTACTTTTACTGTAAATGGAAGGGCCATTGTTTGAATTCAAAAGTATCCCTATTTCACTAATGGTCTGTAATCTGATGCAACATTTTTGAAAATAATAGGTTGAGAGTGCCCCTCCCGCATAACAAGATGAAAACTGTTGATAACTATGTTCGCCATTTCAGTCGAATTTAGAATTTAGCATTGCGAAACGTTTTTGTTGAGGGTTAGTTTCGTAAAGGAGAAGGTGTCAATCAGTCTATAAGTCAACTGACTTGCTTACGTTCACTTAAACCAACACTGATACACCGTTTGCCTAAGACTGCACGGAGCCAACGGGGCTTGTCTGATTGACTGATTAGCAGAAAAACAGCGTCGTAAAGAAAGAGAAGCTTTAACTCGAGAATAGTGCAAGTTGATGAAAGAAGTGAACCTAATGAACGTAGCAATTGGCTCTCTGATACACTTTAATTTTATCAGTGCCCTCAGCGATATCAGAAAATCGTCGCTCTGGTTTTCGCAGAGACTTGTCTCGATAAGTGTTGCACTTTTCACTTTTCACCCGTTTTGGATAATCTTATCAGTTCACGCATGTCTTGTCTTTGTTGCGTTTTCTGCAAGTGTTGCACAATTCTTTTAGTGCCTTTAGTGTCTCCTACACAATGAATTATGAGACAAAAGATCTTTTTTTGAATTGAAACATCGAAAACAACCTGCCGATCGCGATAAATAGGGAAGTAGAAACAGACTGCCTGTTTTTTATTTCAAAATGTAATTTATGCAAGCCACTTATTTTGCGCTTCGGTCAGAAAACGAACTAGGAGGTGATTTCCAGAGAGGAAAAGAGAATGGACGACGACGGAAAAACAGCCATTTCCATTTCCATCAGGCCCCCGAAAAGTGTATGTATATGTATTCGGGTCGACACGTAAACACAACAATAAAATTGCGCGGCTTAAGAAAATGTGTTTTCTTCAGAAACTCGCCGCTTCAAGCAGCTGGAACGTTGCGCACCTGTTACAAGTTGTCGCCGCTTTTCAAGTGGACTGTGAAAAGATGAAAGGCGCCGCTGAAAGAGGCTCTTCTGGCCCATACATAAATTCAGTTATCAATTGTGTTTCTACTAAACACAACATTTCTATCGCAATGCCTAAGCGTTACGCTTGTACGTACCGTACTCCCACTTCCCCACTCACACTACTAATTCATTATCAGTGTTAGAATGATCGGGCGAAACTCGATTCAACTAGAAACAGGCCAGACAGTTCAAAAATTCATAGGGTTTCCATAAAATTGAAATCTACATTTATTTGATGTTTGATTCGAAACTGATTTTACGACGAAATTAAACCACCGTGTCTGCAAAAACGGTATTGGAATCCTCAATAAATCTGTTCAAATAGTACAACAGTTTGGGTCATTGAGATCACACAGCGAGAGAGGAAGAGGGGGAAAAAGCACGGACGAAACTACACTGTCCTAGTTTCTGGCGGAGCTGACGTTGATTGAAACGCGACGGCTTGTTGGAGGTCCCCAAGAGCAATAAGAGCCCACCCGTTTTCTTTTGTCTCCGCGCCGACAACATTAATTAACGTGGACCTCCCAGCAGAAAAAATGTAGATAAATCTTGATTTAGACGAGCTCAATGTCTCAGACACCGCAAGTCGGAGAGAAAAAATGTTTATGTTTGCTCAAGTTTTCCCGGATTAGTTTTTGAAAAGTGTACTGTCGGTGGAAAGTTGGAACTTTGCACCTCCTGGTGAGAATGTCGAATTGGAAAGGGGCTAACCGCATTTTTTGTGCTGATTGATAACCCATAACTGATAAAAAAAGTCAAATGGGGTGACCACGGCATTTATGCCACTCAACTTTCCAACTCGACGAAAAAAACGATGGTGAAAATGTCCTTCCGAGAGGAATATCAAACTCAATGAATCATAGATCATCTTTTATATGATTTGTTTCTCTCTTCGGCCGTTTTATCGGGTCTGTTTGCAAAGACGACGGCCTATAGGCCTACTTTTCTTTCTCATCCAAACAAAGCAACAGATGGACTCTCTTTCTCTCTTATTTCCCCATTTTGGCCAGTCGTTGGACAGAATATAAAACGGATAAACACAAAAGGTCCATTTCGAGCGACGGAATAAGAGAGGACTGCTTGTGAATTATTTAAAACCGTCGTCATCAACACACCCTAAAAAGGGCCCCAAATGGAATGGTCCGACCCCGAAGTGCTTTCTTTTCTCTGGTGTCGTTTTGAAATAATTGTGTTTTGAGTTGTGATCCCATCATCGTTAGTGCCACTCATTGTGAAATTCGACTAGGCTCAAGTCTATCGCTAGACTGGAGCGCCGCACGGGCTTTTCGAGTAACTACACCTCCGAAAGACAACAGTCGTGTGTCTACGGGCCGCCCTGTCTGAGCATTTCGTATCTTTTGCGTGTCAAAAGATCAATCGAGCAATAATTGAATAATCGGTGAAGGCTATTCTGATCATTACGTTGAAAACAAGTAGGCCTGTTAGACGAGAAACCAGATTTCTAAAGGTAGATGGCCAGACCTTTTATTACGATCTTTTCTCTTCTCTGTCTACTCTCCACCAAGTGCGGTTTGATGACGTGGCAGCAGCAAGTTCGAAACGAAAAAGTGATGTCTTCAAGTCGTTTGGCAGTAAAATTCAGCAGTATAAGACATAAAGTCAAAGACTGGTCCAACCGGATGAATAAATTATCACGGCATGCAGGAAAAAAGGGGACAAACACCATTAAATAAAACCCTGGCATGTTTTCGGTTGGAAGACGGAGGGTGCTGTTTTGGGTTTACTACACTTGACTTCAAAAGACGAAAAGGTACAATAGTCCATAAATCTTTTTCTCGCTTCCCCCCTCTATCCTTCCAACACCAATCTACCGTATCAACCCAGCATGGGGGCACCGGAGAGAGAAAATAGAGGGATAGATTTTTCGCAGGAGGTCTTCTTTCTATCTGTCTCTCAAGAAATCGAAAGGCAAGGGCCAGCTGATAAACGGTGAATTAAGAAAAGAAGAAGAAGAAGAAGAAGATAATGAAGATGGAAGAGACATCAGGTTCTCATACTCCTCTTGCGATTGCCGATTCCAAATTTTTATTATTTTCAAGGTGCTACCCCCCACCACGGGCCCCGTAACTATATAATTGAAACCTTTTGTCGATCAGGCGAGAAGGGGGTCTTCCGCTGTGATGGCGGTTTCAAGTTTTCACTTTCAGCTGTTTACGTATTCCAGTGTAAAAAAAGGGTCAAAAGAATGAAACCGTCCCCGCCTCTGTTTTTTTTCTCCCATTGAAAAAGAACCATCAAGGAAGGTCATGTTCATAATTGGAGAGAAAGACCGGAAGGGTATACTGTATGCGTCACAAGAGGTAAGAGTTAGATGAGGAGGTGGAAAAAAACGTTCTTTGGACCGGAGTACATTCGACAACAGTTTACAAAGTGGTGACAATTCAAAGAATGATCGTCGTTAAATATTTCGAATAAAAAACGGGAAATTCAGCTGAATTTAATGAGATGCGTCGAATCATATTTCAAATTGAAATAAAAAACTAGAAAAAAGAAATGTTGCGATATCGAAGAGGAAAATTTGATTTCAGTGTAATCTTGACAAGAAAATAAAATTATGAAATGATTTTCGTTCTTGTAACCTGATGAAATCTAATTTTTCATGAAAGTTGCAATTGCTTCGAAAAATTGAATGCAGTAGGAAAACATTGAGCTGGCAAAAAAGAAACTTGAGCATGGAATATATATCAAGAAGAGCAAAAAAAGGAAAGAAACATGAGAATGAGTGGAGAAGAAGGAGCCCTCCACAAAGGGGTAGAATAAGAAGAAGAAGTCGGCGGCGAAGGAGAAAAGAGAGTTTTCAAATCTTGATGCCTTTTCCCTTTTCCACGCATCTCCAACACTTCTTCGTCGGGATGCAAAAGGGGGTACTAATCGCGAGAAACGATCTTTGTTTTGGCGGCGCATCTCAATTTTCCTTTTTTTTCTCATGAATTTCTGTTTCGAAAGTTTTTTGTTGCTCCAAAGAATGGATGAAATTGGAGTTACATAGATCAGACAAGGGGAAGAAAATCAAAAACAGACTGAAAAAAAAATCAAAAACCTCCTTCTAGATTGTTGTTCCTGGAGGTAGGACTCTCTCTTACGTAATGAGCAAACACATTTACTATCATCTTCGTCTGCTATCAGACCGCCGGTGGTTATTTACGCTGGTCCTTGATCGGCAAGGTATCAAGGCTCGGACAGAACCCTTTGTGTTCGCCTCCGACTTGTTTCCCCCTAGCTTTGCTTTCCCACGAGCTCGCATGTGGTTGTTACCTATATCTTCAAGCTTTTCTCATTGTTTTGCTGATCGGCTGAAACAGAAAAAAAGTTTCCATCGGGGGGAAAATATAGGAAATTGGCTAATTTCCTCTTTATCAAAATTGTTTTCCTGACGAGTTTTTGTTTTCGAAATCGAATGGCATGGGAGAGGAAAACTGCAGAGGACGGGTTGGCAAGCCTCAATCATGTTCTATAACCTTTCTCTCTTTCCTCTACCCCCTGATTGTCACGTTTCATTCGTCTCGTTCGCTCTGGATGATTGACAAATTACTGTCCTAGGGTAGTTCTGGCAGATGTGGATTGGAAAAACTTGAAAAACGGAAACGAGAAAATTCTGAAACGGAAGAGGGGTCTTTTGGATAAAAGAGAAGAATCGAGATGAACTTTAAGAGTTAGTCGATCGAAACAGACATCATCGATGGAACAGCTGCCGATCGACGAAAAAAAGCGGACCTCGATTACCGGATCAATCGAAGACGCCCGGGGGGCGATCTCTGTCAAGTGTTTTCGTTTTTCTTTCTCGCTTTGAAGTTTGGGTTGAGCCAAAGGGGCCAATTTGGGCGAGACTGGCGGACCACCGAGTAACAAGGTCAGCCACCCTCTTTTCCCCATCCAACCCAATTATTTGTGACAGACTCGTCAAGAAAATTTTCAATTCTCGTCTAACGCCGACAATAGAGCTCATAGGACTATTCACAAATGAACGGAAGGAAATAAGGCCGCTTGTTATTTTTTTTGGTCTCCATAATAGAAAAGGGTGTAATTACCAAACCTATTGTTTTATGACTCATTCAACATACCCGCTACCGTGTTTGCTCTTGAGAGCCCGATCATAGATCAAAAGATCAGACTTGTTCTTCAAGTATCCAATGTCTATAGGGAGCCCTAGGGCTTGAATGTATTGAGTTTCATTCGTCTACGAACAACTGGAGAGTAATTCTCAGCCTTCGTTTCGGTTCTCACAAATGCGAAATTGGAAATGTTTTCGTCTCCGGTCTTACTCCCGAACTGTTTGCATATACACGACATTGAGAATACAGTGGGGGGGGGGGGGGTTCTCATTTCTATTTTGACACCGACCTGTGCGAGAGAAAATGAGATCAGCGCCTTCGCCGCCGTGGTGGTCGGTTGAATTGAAAAAAAAATCAACAAGAAAACACGGAGAAAATTGGCAACACTTGAGTCAATGAGGTCTTTTTCCTTTTATTCGCGATGATCATTAGATCGATGTAGTTTGAAATTTTTCAGGGGAAAAATAGAATCGAGTTTTGGTGGAAAAAGGGGGATTTGAAGAACACGACCAGTTTTAATCATAATAAAATTTATACTTAAAGTACTCTACAGATTTGATTGATTAAATATTTCCTCCAGTCACTTTCCATTTTGTCAGAAAATTTGATAAATTAAATTTTTTTCTCTAGTTCTGGAAATTTCTCTTTTCGTATCTCCTCTCCTGTCTAGAAAATTGTTTTCGTTTTGTGGATGGAGAAGAAAATTGTATGAATAGCTAAGAAATTGGGCATTTCTCTCCTCCTAGCTCATTGCCAACTACATAACCGTTTCCTGCACTTTTATGTGGTAATTGTTCTTGTTTGAGAGACAGGGACCGCCGTCAGAAGACAATCATCATTTTAAGGAAGCGAGACGACGAAAGCAAAGCAACAATTTGACTTTTGGCCGAGACGGGACGCAAGATGGAGGGGTCAAATAAATTTCACGTACCAGAACTTGACATTATGCCATGTCACATCTAGTTTCGACCACCCGTATCGTGTAAATTAGTGAAGCGACAACGAGCTGTCAATGTATATTACCTCGCTTGACGTCTTCTCAATCAACGACGACAACAACAGGTTCGCGCCTGAGTGAGCGCGCGCGCCAAATCGATTTACTTTGAAAATGTACTCGTCCTAGATTGCCTTCTTCTCCTCTTCTCGCCCAACACACTCGCTTGGCCGCTCACTTTTCGTGCCATTTTCTAGATAGGAGAGGCGAAAGCGAAAACCTCTAGGAAAGAGATGAACAAGTGTGAAAGAACGAAACAAAAAACAATTGCCTTTCAATTTTAGGTTTTTGTTTGAACGGGGAGGAAAGGATTGTCCTTCCCGATTTGGTTGAAAAATGACGATTACTGTTTGTTGGCACGAAAATATTTGTGATCTCTGAAAAGAACTCAAAAACCCGGAAAATATTTTTTTTTCTCGCCAGAACCAACTGAAATTCTGATAATTTTTTCTTTTCCCTATCAATTTGGAATTTTCGAGAATATTGCACGCCGAGTCGGGCGGCCGACGGTTTTTGATTATTTTGATGATCACAGACCGATCAAACAGTACGTACAAATTGCACAGGCGTTAAGCTTGTCCGTTGAGTCAATAAGCATGCAATCCTTCCGACGGGATAGTGGGGAGAGAAAGAGAGAGAGAAGGCCGCCGCATAAATTGAACCAAACACTTTAGGCCGTCGGAAGGAGTAGATTCTTTGATTCTTTCACCGTGGGGAAACAAAAAAAGTTGTGCATAGTCTGATCGGAAACATTTGGGGGAAAGGAGAGAGAGCTCCCAACTTCAGAAACAATAAGCATGTGGTATTCATTAATTGTTACACTCCTGTCTTTTATCGAATTTCCCATTGTAACCTCGTTACGATTCAGTCGTTGTTTCTTTTTTCCCTTCGGTTTCTCATCTTCTACGTATTCTGAGAGAGAAGGGGGGAAAAAGAAGAAGAGGGAGAGAAAAAATGTGATTTTGACGAGAATCATCATCAAACCATACCTTTTCAGGGCCAAAAAATGATCCATCTTCTCACTTTCGTTCAGAAATCATCTCGATTTTTTTCTTCTTCTCTCTCTCTCTCTTTGGATTGAAAATGATGAAATCAAATGGAATGAGAAGGGGGGTTAGAAACGACAAATGTTGCAAAACGTGCATCCTCCGGACAGCACAAAAGTTTGATTTGGTGGGAGAGAGATAGATTGATGAATCTGAGAACGTCATTTGGTGCCTTTTCGTATTTTAGACGTGCACTTTTTGCACTGGGCTCCGCGACTCGGTTTCGTCTAAGTGCATTTCGTTGTGACGTCTGCTCTCCCAAGGATTCGTTTGAATGACAAAGGGGGTTGTTTTTGCGAACGAAGACTATTCCAGGCTGTTTCCCCCCGATAATGGCCTTATTTTTCAAACTGCGAAAGTCTTTTTTTCCTTTTCCACTCCACAATTAGCTGGTCTTTGATCGGTTGCGTGAGATGAATAAAGAAATTCACGAGGGGGGACCGCCCGTCAGACAGATGGAATGGCCCTCTGGCTAATTAACACCACGTTTGAGTTTTATGGCATTGGCGGAGAGTCTCCTTAGCCGAAAACTCTCGTCTTTTTACCCAGTCTTTTTAGAAGAAACAGAAGACGAAACGGATCGAAGAAAACGAGGACAGCTGGTCCACAGCTGCACACGAAAATTCGTTTTCCGCACTCATCTACTGTTCCATCGCGTGTGCGTCCTTTTTTTTCGACTAGGTTGGCATGAACACATACAATTATGACAATAAACAGCCTAATACTGGTCATTATTCGGAACAACTGGGGAGAGATGACGGAAGACAGAAAAAAATGAGTGGGGGTTCTGCTGCAAAAGTTAATCTATCGACTAATCCGGCTTTGTATTGGAATTCAATGACGATTCTGGTGCAGAGAGATTTGATGCGGATTGTGCGGATTTTCAAATTTGAAAATTCGAAAATTTTGCAACGGGTAAAAAAGTTTCGGGGTTCAATGCGATCAGAGAATGCTATCCAGTAAACCTTTCTACAGGATTTTTTTCAAAGTATTCGAATTTAAATTTGAAAACCCAAAATGGCTTGAAGTCTGAAAATCTCCGATATTTTTCTGAGATGGGCCAAATTGAGTTTCTATCAAATGTAGTATTGAGAAAGTTCTAGTCTGAATCAAAAGCGCAACAATTTCTCTTATCTATTGAAATTGCTCTCGTACTCGTCTTCCCCCATCAAACGTAAACATTTTTTATACAAAAAAGTTTTGAAAAAAAATTGTTCACATCTCCCAGACACGCATTTGTATAGACGTCCAATATCTTTCCCAGTGTTCAAAAATCAGTTTTAAGGTGTGGTACGTACATTTATGTTCGATCGATCAACAATGCGGCATCGGTTTCATCACCAATCTATATTTGTGCACACACTCGGCCGAGTCCATTGTGATCGTTGAACAATTTTTGCCTTCTCCGTGTCGGAAAAAAGAAGCGGGGAAGAAGCAGCATATGCAAAACGGGGAGTACATTCATCCCATCAATTTCATTTCATTCTATTTCATCCCAAAGATCTCATTAGAGATGTCGGAAAAGAAGATGGAAAGAGACCAAAGTCTTGAATTTTTGCAGAACAAAAAAAGTACATCTCATTGAGCTTTTGGTGTTTCTCATCACAATTTCTTTTCTTTTCTCCTACTATCCAAATTCAATTATCCATTCTTCGCACACTGGAAAGGAAATGATGACAGAGACAGAAGATGGGTGAAAGACATCGATTAGCATAATTCGAACTAATAGGAAACGGCCGAAAGTCATTAATGATAAGATGAATCGATCGGGGGGATCTAAAAGTGACACAACCTGTTTCGATATAATTTGCACCTCTCCGTTTTTGCATAAGTCCAATGTTTATTTGAACATTTCATTTTCCACACAACGTTTCCTTTCACGGCGACCCGCCGTCACCAGGAAACGGGAGAAGATGAGAGTGTGTACATAAACACGTTGAATTTTTGATCTCACACATTTCTCTCTTTGCGCCCCGCAACTACTTATTTCCTGAAAAAGGGCCGATTCATACGCACGGATGGAAAATGAATGGATGTGTAGAGGAGAGGAGACTGAAACGGTGATCTTTGCAGCCGCGAGATTCGACAAGGGGTGCAGAAGACAAGTTTATCATATTACACCACATTTTCTCCATCAATCACTGTTTCGGAGAATCTAACACTTTCACTTCGCAACTTTCTTTTTTCTTTTTTTTTTAGTTGCCTTCACTTGTGTCCACATGAAAAAGTAGAAAAAGTAACCGTTGGTTTTGACGACGACGGTCTTGTGACGGGCGGCTCTTATCATACATTTAAATCCGAACACCTAAACGGTATGATTGCATACGTGCCATGCCAAACTACAAGAAAAAAAAGTTGTCGTCGCATGTGACTTTCGACTTTCGACTCCGCTCCTTTTTTCACTCTATTAAAAAGAGAAAAAAAAGAAGAAAAAAGAATTTTCGGGCGTGTGACGAGAAGGGGAAACGAAACGTTCCAACATCAAAGCAGTCAATCATTGTCATAAACCCAGGGGTTTTTGTGAAGAAATCTTGATTTTCAATCGCAAACTCTCTTCGCAATACACTGTGTTCTTCCAACATTCAACAGCTGATTGGAAGGCGAAAAAGATGAAACAAACAGGAGGAGATGAATGCTGTAACAGCGGCTCCTGGCACGAAGGTCATGTGCACCGGGAATAGAAAGCAGCTGAAGCCTCCAACTGTGATTTTTTGTGTGAGAACCGAAAAAAAACTTCCTCGTGATGAATGGCTGTGTGATGGTTATGGGATGCCATCGAAGATCAGCGTTACAAAATCAAAATAGAAACTGAGAATTGAGGGAGAAGGGACTGGTTATCTGATTTTCGTTTCTCAGGAGTACGGTAATGCGTGACTTTAACTTGAGACGTTTTCAAATTTTTATATAGTTTTGGTTTTCCGCAATAGTAAAAGTTATCAGTGGACAAAAAGAAGATGGGTGGCGGCAATTTGATAGTATTGGTTTCCCATATTGTTTGATAGTAATTCAAGGGAGACTGATGATGTTCAAAAATATTGTGAAAAGGGGGGTTATATTTTGGATAACGTGAAAAATTAGTCCTGGATATTCGAATGTTCCAAATTCCATGAAATTGTCCTAAACTAAAAATTACTAAAAAAAAACACAAATTCAAAAATTTTCTGAATCTCGCAATCCTCTTGTTTTTATTGCATATCCCAATTGACGTTTCAATTTGCATTACACTTCTCATTGTCCATCCGATAGAGATCAGTTCCACTTCCAATTGAAAGACCAATAATTGAATGAAAGATCAAGCACTCCGGTTCAGCCCATCGCCTAAGCCGCCTTCGACAGACACTATAAACCATTCTTTGACCCACACACCTTCTTCAAATACTGTCTTGGATACACATACGGCGCCGCGTCGGATGGATAGACAGGAGGGAGCGAAGAGCGAGAAAACCAATATGTTACGTGAAACCGCGATAAGTTGAGCCTTTTCATGCTCTTTCGTCTCGACTCTTCAACACAAAAACTACAAAGGACCCCCCAAGTATTTGTTCTTCAAGGTTTTTTGTTAACAAAGCTGAAATGTAACTAGAGATCAAGTGCTGGAGGAGTGAAAGGAACGATAAAATTGCACGTAGCCAATATTCCATCCTTCAAACATTTTATGTTAATTCAACAAATATATTCAAGTTGTGAGAGGAGAGGGAAATGAAGGAGAAATAATCTGGGTGCAATTGCACCCAGTGTAAATCTTTGTGTTAAGTGGCCTAGCCTTTTGTACAAAAAAATGGGGGGACAATAAATTACGCCACGTCATTTTCGCTACCGAACTTGAGATAATAGGGGTCCATTGAGTAATACCCTTCCATTCTTCTCTGTTTCCCGTGACCACCTGCACAAATATGTCCGTAAGAGACCGTATTCCCATTATCAACTATGCATTAGAAGACTGCTAATCAGTTTTGTGTTTAGTTTGGTCGAGTGCACACTGTTTCATTGATGTTAATTCAAATAGCACAAGCACTATGCGAAGAAAGGGATTTTTCGACAAAAGAAAACATGAAAAATCAGCCGAAACAGATGTGGCGGGTACAGTATTCCACATCAAAAGAGTGCCTTCGTTCCGCAATCTTGATTGAAAAGAGAATTAATGGCGTGAAAAACGTGATTGCCTGTTGCCATATGCTACTGATTGTTTGTTTTTCCTACATCCATACATTTCTTATTTGTTGATCTCCCTTCAGATCACAACAACAAAAAAAACACTTAAAGATTTTTTTGTTTGCCATCGCAAAGAAATCTTTGTACACATTCTGTAATAATCCGTTTCTTCACAAGAAAACAATATGCAAGAGAAAGGTCTAGGTCATATCGGATCTTGGGTGGGGTCGGTTAGGTATAAAAGAAATGCGATACATATAAATATATTCGAGACAACCGGAGGGGGTAAAACACAGGCCTGAGAGAACACGAAAAAAGTGGAAACACGAGACACAGTTTATGCATCATTTCAAGTTGCTACGTTGGATCAAACGACCGGTCCCGGTGTATTGGGAAAACCTTATTTTATGACCAGGTCTCGGTGGTGAACGATGTACAAATTGGCAGCGGTATCCCCTTTTTTCTCAGAATGTAATAAACTTTTTCAGGGGTTTTGAACTTTGTGTATTCAACCATTCATTTTTGAAGCAAAACACAATTTGGATATCATATTGAAAAAGTTCAATAGAACTATTCTCATGAAAACACAATTGAACAATAGACTTTCATTGAATAACAAAAATCCAAGCCCGGAAGTGATTTCGGCCCAAAAGAATATTTTTTGAAAATCATGTCTTGCGTCATTTCAGAATCACTAAATAGGTATCATACCCCGGAAATAGTGTGGATTTCCGTGCCTCCATTCTTCCAATAAAACATTCCTGAGAATTAATACGAATTTCAATAGATTCGACTATTTCCATTTGCCAGATTGGATTATTCTTTCCAACTTCCTGATTCTCATGGATTTCTGAACTTAGCTATTCATGCTCTGCAAATTGAGTCACATTGTATGTCACATTTTGAATTCAATACACATTTCGCATTCAGATTGTTCAAAATTTGCAAAAGATGCACGTTTTTTTCATATTCAAAAGAATTGAATAGATATAACTGGAATTCAAGAGAGGAACCGACCGCATAAACCGTTTTTCGGTCGGTCAACAATATCAGGGCGTAGAATGATCAAGAATCATGGAAAATTATCGGCTTATGCAAATCTGGCTACTTTGAGTGCATTCGAAATGTGACCAATCGACAGTGACAAAAGAACTTTATCCCACATTTCCCACTCATTTCTGATTCTCAGAGAAGAAGATTTCCGCCCGGAAAAAAAAGATCCAGAAACGTGCGTTTCACAAAAATCATAGAGAATGCACATGTTTGATGAGACAGCCGGAGACAAATTGGGAAAATTTGGAGAAAAACTCAAAAGGAAGGGAGAGAACTTGGAATCCGGAATAGCTGAGTTAGTTCTCGTTTCAAATTCTGAAGTCTTTTCATTCTCGTTTCCAAAAGTGCAAACGGACCAAAAAACAGGATGGCGAGGTTCTGGGAACTCGGGGAATTCATAAGGGAGCAAAACACATACCGCGGAAATAATTCAGATTTCTCAGCTGAAAAATTATGTTTCTTCTTGGAGTTCGTGAATTTTTTATGAAAATGAACAGAGATTGACAACAGATTGATATAGAAAAAAAACCTACTGAAGAGACTTAGTTTAAAATCAATTAAAAGTATAAATCGAAGAATCTAGAAGACATACCTAGTTTTCCGTAGAAATATTCTGAAAATCACAAAAAAAATCAGGTGTCTATACATCAGATCCTATAACAACTTCTGTAGTTTTCAGATGAATTTTCAATACTTTCTTTGTTTAAAATCCTAAATTTTTTCTCAAAATCACAGAAAGTCTCCTGAATTTTTCAAATACTGTTTTTCGAAATTTTTAATCCTAATAACACCGAAAATTGTCAAATTCAGTGAATTTCCAGTGATCATTATGAACTGACTGAGAGTTATCCGGCTTTATCACATCATTTTCAATGCCGGAAATCTTAATCCTGTCAAAGATTCCCCGAGGAAGTTCAAAAATAAGTTTTATCAAATGTAGTTTGTATTTCCGCCTTTGAGATGTTTCAGTTGTTGATTCACGTCCGGATTGTGTCAATCAATTCACTTTTTTATCATTCAAAGTTTTTATGAGATTGATGTGGGTAACAGACTGAAAACATGTTGACAGGGTGCTTGAGTTTCATGTGAAGAATATGCACACAGTATCGTTGACAAACTTCTCATCATAACTTGCCTAATACAAGAACGATTGGGGGCAAAGATCGTGAACAAAATAGGTGTGGAAGATGAGGGGAGTGAAGATAAATATCCTGATTATTGCCCCCGATAACCGTTTTGCGGGGACCTACGTCATTCCTATTTGCCTATCGTTTAAAGTTGCGCTCGCGCGGTCCGCTCCGCTCAGTCTGTTACATATTTATCATATTATTGTTTGTCATGGATCATTATCTTCAAGACAAGACAACAGACAGTTTGGTGCGCTCGAGACCCCCCCCCCCTATTCACTCATCCTCCCAAGAGTCGACAAGTGACGTGTGCTTTTTTTCTCTCTCGAACAGTCTATGATTGTATTTCACTGAAACAAACGGAACGCTGCGGGGGATCTGAGGGAGGAGGAAGAATACAGCCGGTCGGGGGTCATTGGGGGTTAAGATGACGCTATTTACATTCGCCTGACGGCAGAGAGAAAAAAACGATTTCCCATCTGTCAGGTCAACTTATTAATAAGAACGTGAGAAATCATAGAGTCAAATGAAAACCGCTGTGGGGGACCAACAAGATATTATTATGTGAATAACCTTTCTTTCAAAAAATCATGTTTTGTCGAACATTCAAAAATTGTTTTACAGAATTGGTTTTTTGAACAGCGTTTCAAAATTAATCTATATCAGACGTTCAGAAAATGCATAGTTCATTCAGATTTGAGGAGAAAATACTATAAATAGGATAATCTGTTATATTTCATGCTCCTTTAACTTATCCTGGTTTTAACTATTCATCTGTCAGCATAATACTTGATTTTGTTTTATGGATCTGACACCTTCCCAAAACATGAATTGCTACACAACTTAAAACATTTACACTCATAACATAAATCATCAATACTAAACATAAAATATGACATCTCAAAAAACCCGAGTCAGTATCAGTTGTTGTTTTACAGTCTGATCATTATTCTTATCGTGTTCTTCTATCTCTTTTCTATCCAAAGCTCAAAGTAGTATCACCGAAGTAATTTTACACACTTTCTCTCCACCGATAGGCCAATATTTTGAGGGGAAATGGGATTGGGTGGATTGATGGGTGGCGGATCAGTCGAGGGAGAAGTTGCCGAACGAAAAGCATCTTCTGATGATAATGGATAATGGGATTAGCTATAGTGAAGAAGCCAATTGAACAGTGGATTGATAGCATTGGCTACACAGATCACAGATTCCCGGCCAAATTTCAACATGAAAAGGGATTTGGTTAAAAAAATAAATGAATGAATCTAAAATTTTGCTAGAAATATAACACGAGAATTCAAAGTACTATATAATTACAACCTATTTAATCTGATCTTTTACAGGGTTAGTCACATTTTACACAAGTGTCGACAATTGGGAACAAAGTACGCACAGTGTTGTAATGATTCAAATTTTTGAATAACATCTGGTTTTCATATTTCAAGAGGTAAAAACGTTTTGTTTTACTTTCTAACTATGTCAGTTGATCCTGGAATTCCATGCTCTCCGAAGTTTCTAAAGAGATTGGTTAGTCACATTATATGATCGAAGAACTATTATTCCCAACCGAAATTTTACAATCTCACAAGATTGCAGGTCATGCTATCAGAACATTAAATTCACGCTATTTTCACTTCCACTCTGTTAACTTCGTTCTTTGTTCATCTTTTCGAAGTGCTGCTGTGTTTTGATGTCAACCCATTAAACCGAAGTGAATTTAATTGCACAAAGAAGTGAGCTAACTTCACTTGAAAAAGAAGGAACTGAATTTTGAAGAAAAAAGTTGAAAAGGGAACTGAGAAAAATGAACGATCAGTCAGATTCAATAAGTCATGTATGAACCATATTTAGTGAATCAACGATTTTCAAATATTGAGTTAAACATAACGTTTCAGGAATGCTATTATAATTTTACAGCTAAAGTTGTTTCGAATCCCTGAAAAAATATCTCAGCTTCTCAAAATATTCATAGTATCAAGATTCTTATATAATCTAGAAATCATATCTTTCAATGATATCATGTTTAAACTTGACATTTCCCGTTCAATTGCCCAAAATTTTTCGAACATAGATGATGTATCTAGACGAACTTCTAGAACAATTTTTGCCGGAATGATGTGTGAAGTAGACTATATCATGTTACAGCAGCGTCCCATTTTGCCATTCCGTGATCTTTTCTTTTATGAATGATGTTTGAAAATAATTGTTCTGTAATCCTAAATACACTGTTTTCATTTTAATCTCAAGAATTTGTTTTTTGGTGCCTCTGATTGTTCATTTCGATGAAATTCCAAGAAGTTGAAATCTGAAAGTTCTGAAAGAAGAAAACACAAAAACAACATGATTGATTTATTATCCAAAAAGATCACTCGGATAAAAATTGCTGATGGACTCGGAGGGGTGTGTGTGCGCGAACGATGTCATCGATGGAATTGATGATGTTAAGGGAAGTGACAAACGGATCTTTTTTGTAATCTTCTCTCAAAGATTAAAAATAAGACATTAAAAGAGATAAAATAAATGGACACAAGGAAACAATAATGGAATGTGTGTGGGGGTGAATGGATTGAATGAAAAAATGTGTGTTTATATGTAATGTTCTCTCTCTTTTCACCGGTGTTATGCACAAAACTACGCAAATGATGGTAACTGGGTGAAATGAATGATTTACAAAAGGAAGCACTTCTAGGTTCAAGACCCTGATGGGAAGGTCTTGAAACTAGAAATTGGAAGGAAGTTAGAACTTTTTGGTTAGAACCTTCCAGATCTTGAATTTGAAAGGGGTTTTTAAGTATTTTTTAAATTGAGGTGAGGGGGAGAAGATTCAAAGAAAAAGTGAGGCGAAATGAAGAAGTTGTTATAGTACTGATGATTTTGATGATGGTGAAGATGTTAGAAAAATTTCTGCATGAAAAAAGTCTGAAGTATTGTTGACAAAAAAAGTTTTTTGGTTTTTTTGGTGAAGAGAGAACAAATGAATTGTTCAAGAGGGGAGTAATTACAAAAAATGGATGAGGGGGAGTCGATATGTTGCATCGAGCACCACGTGATTAAGGCTGAGCAGCAAAGTTGGGGTTGCAGACTTCGATGTCACCAGTCGGAGCAAGACCCGGGCACTCGTAGACACTGTAGTTGTTCTCCTCATCCGCACCGTCTTCTCCATCGGATTCAATGATTCCTGGAGCGTCCTCTCCGCAGATGATCTTCTGCTTGGCTTGTTGGTACTGGTGAAGTTGAGCCTTGTAGGCCAACGTCTCATCTCCTTTGTTTCCCTGAAAGAGTTTTATCTCATATTTTTATTCGCATCAGATTTCTCCTTTCCGGTGGCTCTGTTTTCTGAATATTAATCATGCGGCACACACACATCATTTTTTGTCGCCTCTTTTTATTCTAGCTTCTCTGTCTTTCAGTCTCATGTAATTCAGTTAATGGATTAGCTCACTTGCGCGACCCCCTCGTCATAGAGAGAAAAAAGGCAGAGACGACTCATTTTTTATGAGCAATATACGCTGAGACCAACGGTCGGGCTTTGTCCCACTAATCTCTTCAAACTCTCGGAAATATGAAAATTTCATGCGTTTTTTCCAGAAAAAAGCTGAATCATCTTTACCTTGTTTTTACGGAATCCAGGTCCAGTTCCAGCGTACGGAGCATATTCACCATCATCCGGAGTCTCGGTGCGTCTGTGATGCTTGTAGTAGTAGGAACCTCCAGCGACGGTTCCGACGAGTCCGACACACATGACAGTTCCCACTGCTAAAAAAAAACAAAAACTTTCTAAACCTTCCATTTTTCTGTTTACCGAGAAGCAAGAGGCTGCTGCTACTGTATCTTGGTGCACTTCCAGAGTACTCAGCTGAGGTAGCAAGACGACGTTTGTCAATGGATTGAGAAGCGACTGTCTGTTTGGCTGGTTGTGGTTCCGGCTCGACGAACGAGACGAACTCATTCTGTCCTTTCTTCTGTGGCACCTGAGGCTCACCGGTCGCCGTTTGCATCGCGCTTTCGAGCGATTCAACGTTGACCTTGGCAGCATCAGACTGCTTGGCCAGCTTCTCCTGGGTCTGCTTGAGCTCCGATTCCTTGGCGATTTCGTTTTCGAGCATCAGCTCCCCTGAAACCAAATTCTTTTTGGTTAGACATCCAATTACATTCATCTTCATTCCCTCGCCTAACGTCACTATTTCATTTATGTGTGTTTGCATCTCTTTTCTGTTTCTGAAAGCCTCTCCTCTTCGTTTTCTATCCCAGCTTTCAAAGGCAGCCAAATGAACTCAATTATAAGCTATTTAGAAGATAGATAGTCACGCGCGTTTCTCTCCCCTTCATGCACTAAATTTCTTCTTATTATTTCTCTTCATCCGGAGATGAGAAAAAAGAATAAGAAGAACTACAAGTTCCAGCTTCCCGGATTCGCATTATCTCCACATTTTGCTCCGTTTCGCTCGCGGCAATTTGAGTGTAGAGGAGCATTCCAGGAAATATGACTTCCGAGCAGAAAAACGAAAAACGGCACGGACAACATCAACTTTTAAGCCGAAGCACGCACGTCATCAAGCGAAACGCGAGTCGTTTGAACTAGAGATGCGGTCATAAGATTTTCTAGGTGTGAGGGGTCTTGGTCGAGAGATCAAAAATTCGAATAATTAACAATTCCCTGAAGACATTTGCAGCACATCAAATTCTAAAATTTCATATTCTCATCATAACTTCCTGGCACGGCGATTCTGAAAAATAATCGAAAACAAGACTCCCTAGGGATCAATTTGAGTCATTCAAGTTAGTCGCTCATCGTCACACTATTTGTTGTCATCTTCTTTTTTCTCTTCTAATCATTATAAATGAGCACACGCTTGTTTCCCTTTTTGAGCGGTCTCCGTTTTGTGTTCGCAGCTCTGCTCTCATGGCGAAAACGGATAGAACCACCCACAAAATAGAAAACTGAAAACAGAGAAAAAAAACAGAATAACAGCACAACAAGAACTCAGGATGAAGACCTATTTTCCTTAAGGAAGCCAATTTTTTCAAAAGCCCCCCGTTTTCTTTGAAAACATGCCCTTACCTTTCAACAAATCGTCCAAGTCAAAGGGCTCTTGAGCCGGCTTCTGAGCTTCCACTTGTTTGTGGTGCTCTGGAGCCAACGGAGCCTTTTGAGCGGATTCCTTGGATGGAGTCTTGGCATGCTCCTGAACCTGCTGCTGCTGCTGTTGTTGTTGTTGCTGCTGTTCAGGCTGATTCATGAACCAGTCGAGCCACTTGTCAGTGTCCTCTAGATCACGACCCTGGCGTTCCTCAGGTTCTTGAGCATACCGGGGGAAGTTGCCGGGCGAGTTCTGAAGAGCCTCCATATTCTCGACCAAGTACTCCATGAACTGAGCATTGATGTCGTCTTGGGTTGGTTCCTCTTCCTCGTGGCTGTTCTGGCCAAAGTACTTCTAAAAAGTTATTTTAATGGCATAGACTCAAAAATGCGCTAGCTAACCTTGTAATCCTCGAAGGCGGTCTTCTCATCATGCGCTAGTTCAACATTCTTGTTGGCTTTGTCAGTTTGTCCATTTTGGACAGCGCCTCCTTCTGAAAATTATGTTCACTTATTCATCTTCTAGTATTTTCAGGTCTAGTATTGTACCTAGTTAGTTGTAATGAATGCGGAAGTGGTACGTGTTTTCTGTTAGGCCTGCTCTAAGACAGAACGATTCCTTTTCTGAGAATTCTAAGTTGAAACCTCATCAAACGAAAGAAGAGACGAAGAGTTTCTGCTTGAGTTGGCTCTACGTCACATGAGATTCCTCTTCTTCCCCTCGTTTTACCCAAAAAGCGAAAAGAAAGTTTCTTGGTCACTTCGACCCTCAGAAATCTTATTCTGAGTCCTTTCAATACAGAATTCGCATTGAATGTGTGAATGAAAAGAAAGAGAAGAAGAGGAATTCGATTCTGAGTCATTTCTCAATTTTTCTTTAGATGACAAGATTTTTCTTTTCCTCTCCTTCTCGTTTTTTTGAAGGCTACAACCGGCCATATATTTTCGTTAATCCTACCCCCCGTCGAGTTGAAATTTGTATTCCTGTTTTTGTCTTATCTATCCGAATGGAAAAACAAAACAGTCAGAAGGGAACGAGAAAAACATAGCAACGAGTAGAGGGAGCAATTCACTTTCTTTTTCCACCCTCTCATACTCGGAATTCCTTCATTCCATCAGTTGAGTCATGTGAGAGCTTTCTGACACCGTGAAAGGCTCCTCTCTTAATGAGATTCGTCTCGTCCTTTTATGCATCAAATCACATGCTCTTAATCTACACTTTCAGAAAGTGTGGGCGAGGAGAAAATGAAAAAAAGTGAGACAGGTGGGAGAAGTTGAAATGTCACAAAATTGCACCTGTCATTTTAGAAAATATGATTTTCTTTTACTACGGAAAAGTTTCGAAAAGTGACGTGACAAAAAGAAAAACCAAGAGAACAGGCAATAAAAAATTGACACTCTTTAAAAAATTATTTGATTCTTAGTATCATTACAAAAAGACTAATTAACAAATCATGATATAGTATTATAATCCTCTTAATTGAAAGTCATCAATGAATTCGTTAGACAAAACCTCTAGAGAATTTGAAGAAAAGAAAACCAGAAGTCAGAACGATAAGAATGATAATCAGTAATAAGCGATTGCTTGCAAAATGGCTAGTAGACTATGACAAATAATTAATTATAAGTTGGACTCACCTGTGAAGAGGGCGGCTTGTGTTGTGGCAAAAAGGCAAGCGAGCAGCACAACGGCTCGCCACATGCCCATCCCGTATGAGGGCCGAAGAGTGGTGGCAGTTGCTCGACAGCGGCTCGCCGAGTTTGAGAGGCGGGCCGGCGACGTCGTCGTCGTCGCTGCTTTCTTTTCGTCTGAGAATCGATATCGCATCTGCAATGACTCTCTCGTCTCTTTGGGCTGTTAGATGACGTGTGCGTAGGAGACGAGCCGCGCGGTTTCTTCTTTTGCCTTCATTCGCTGTTGGTTCTTTCAGTCGCGCACTCTTTCGCGCGTCTTTTCTTTCTCGCACGGAAGATGAAAGCTTTGAAGAAGGGGAGGAGAAAAGAGGGGGGAGGAAGAGTGAAAACAGAAAAACGCCTGAAGGCAATATCTGAGCAGAGCATTGGACCATAGAAGAGCACTCTCCCCGAAAAAAGAAGGGCCCTCCCCTCAGGCTTCACTAACATATATGCATGACATACAAAGAGAACTGGGACACAAAAATGGGTCTTGTGACAGAAAAAAGAGAGAGAGAGAAGGAAAGAAGAAGAAAAGCCGTCCTCATCATCCCTTTTTGTTTCTGGAGCCCTCTTACAACAAGTGGAAAATCGAGGAGAAAAGGGTCTTCTAGGTTTCCGAGAGTCTTGTTTGACTTTCATCCGAGAATCTAGAGCTCATTTTGTGTTGCTCGCTCTTTTTTTCATTTCCTAGAAGAGGCGGAAAGTGAATCAAATAGAAATTGAAAGGAGAAACCAATGTTCTAGAAATCCGGTGGGTCTCTTCGAAAGAAAACAATCAATGGACAGGGGTCACGTTTCCCATCCACAAGACCCCGCTAAGAAACAGTTCGGGAAGTCTCACTCAGCGAACTACCGTAATACTAAATATATTGAGGCGCATTCTGATTGGTTAGAACTCTTTGCAACTCGTTCCTAAATCTAGAATTCTTGGGATGTTGTGTCTCAATTAGAAATGCACAATGATTCATTCTGGTTCCCTTTCATCCCATCTCCACATATCTTGTTTTATAGTCAAACTCGAAGACCACCCCCCGAAAACCCAAAAACAAGTGAGTGTCAGCTGATCAAATCTGTTTTCTTATTCGCCAACATACAAAATCATTTATATGAGAAATGGATATATAAATTCCGTTCGACACTTTATTCGCCCCGTAATCCAATCAAAAGCAGGGAAAGCACATGATCGTATTAGCCAAAGCCTCCGATTGGAGCTATTTTTTCTCGTAGAATGATGGAGTGGAAACTTGAGTCGGGTTGTCAATAGAGACTAATGTTTCTAGTGAAACCTGTGCTCATTTTCTATATATTCATAACAAGATACGGTGGAGGATATGCATGAAATAATGCTAATTGTGCGCCTGACAAAACATGTGACGGAGTTATCGAAAAATAGGAAGATGAGTACATCCATCTCATTAGCAAAGTGTGAATATTTCATTTTCAAGAAGAAACGGCTTTTCAAGATGAGTAAAGAACAAAGGACGGAAAGTGCTGATCAAGGGCAAAAAGCCTTAGTTTGGCTCAAAGAAAGAAAAACCATAAAAAAGAGGAAGTCATCAGGTTGAAATGGGAAGAAGAAGGAAAAGAGAATAATGTATTTTTGTGGGCCGAGGGAGCAAGAAATATGGATTGAATGCTAGTCGCTACATTCTGAGAACTTGAACCAGAAAAAAACAAGTGAATCAGCTTGTTACGTGGAATGTTTTTCAGGTGTCCACTTCATAATTACCGGTGAGAGCTGTCTACTTAGTCATATTTTTGTACTTTGTTTGGTTCGCACCATTTTCCCAATGACGCACGCGGGGGGAACTTGAGCAATATTCTAGACTCTCATATCTATCGATATATTTAATCGCTTTCCCGTGGAGAGATTCATGAACTTCGAAGATAAGCCAAATGAATGAACACGGAGGAGAAGAAGAAGAACATTCTTAACCCTTAATCCCTCTACAACGCCTCCGCAACACCTACTTGATCATGCACATCAACATATCTTTCCCCTAACTCGAATGAACTTTATTTAAAGAAGTTCCCCAAGCAAACCTAATTTCCTTCTAGTTCTGAGGAAGACCGGACAAAAAAACAGCTGGTAAAAATGAGACTTTTCAAAAGAAGAGAAGTCGAAAACGTCTTCCGATTTATAAAATCAACATCAAACATCACTAGAAAAAGAGGGAAGGGGATCCGAACTTCTGTCCTATCTATCTTCCCGAAAAAAGTTGTGCCCTCCTAAGGAAACGAATGACTTGAGGGAATTGGAGGCTTGTGAGAAAAAGTGAAATTAAAACCAAGAAGGAAAAAGAAGAAGCAGCCGGTCGAACGAGCTTTGTAACAGCAAATTAGTAGAAAATAAGTGATGTCATGAATGGTTTCCGGTAGGAGATAGGATAAGTTGGAAGGGATTATGGAGTGGATTATGAATATAGATTATGAAAAAGGATGAATAGTAAAGTAGGAAGAGTTTTAAAGCTGAAGTCATGTGAGTAGAGGTGTTAGAATAAACTCAGGGATCTTCGTGGGTGAAAGATAAAGAATTTTAGATAAGGGAATGTTTTTACAATTTCTGCCGTTCAAAACTCATGAAAACATATGAAAACTCAAAAACAAGAAAAATACCTGCCACCAGGAATTTCGCCACATTGATCGATTTTAAGGAAAACGAGGGAAACGTGTGATAACTGCTGATAAGAGACATGTACACCATTAAAATAGAAGGTGAGAGCAATCAGCGTCATAGATGGTCTTGTTTGTCTTGTGGAATGTTGGAATGCGGTGAAAAAGGTCTTTTATTATGATACAAACCGATAAGATCTGTTACCGTAATCTCGTGAGTTTTCAAAGTTAGATGCGCCGCCCACAATTTTCGAAGGTATAATCGAAAATTGCAATCTTCTCACAACATGTTCTCGATTTCTCTTCTCAACCTAAGAATTTCCAGAAGAAAAAAAAAGAGTGGTTCGATCAAGTGCAAGATAGCGTGTTGCGATGCCATTAATTATGTTTCTTCATTTCGCATCGTCGCTTTCACTGACACACGTCAAAACCGCCTTCAGGTCTATTTTAAAATTTCTGAAAATGGGAAGAGAAAAATCAAAAGAAAACATGCCGTGTTTTTTGGTTTCGATCTTTTTTGACGTCGTTACTGCGTAAAACTACAAAATCGGCAAGAATTCGTGAAGTGGAAGATTATAGAGATAACGATTATTGAAATAACGCGTAATCACGAGGCTTCCGTTCTCAAGATGACGGAAGTTTGATTTTAATCTCTCAATCTATTGACTATTTTGCAAGTTTTATCGATGAAAAACAATTGGCGTCATAGGGACGTGAAAAACTGAAAAAAAGCATGGCGATAGGTTTTCAATTAAGAAACCAAATTGAATTTTCAGCTGCAACTCAGGATATTGAATTTGAGATATTCAGGTTTTGCACTAAGTAAACAGAGGAAATGTTGAAGCAAACAATATATATTTGGGGTATTGGCACCTCTCAAAATATTCATTTTTCAGAGAACCATCGATACGAATTTATAGAAATGATTGAATTGTACTCTCAAAAACCGAAACAAAAGTATGATGTACTTTCATATTCTTGAAAACGTGACATTTAAATTGCGATTCGATATTCTTGGACTCGTTAATCACCAACTTGACATTTTGTACGATTGCTCAAGTGGGCGTAGCTATACTAAGATTTATATTCTGTCTGAAATGGACAAATGAATGGCTTGAACAGCAAATGACATTTTGAAATAGCGTGGGGACATCATATAATGAAAGGGTAATTGAGATACTGTAATGAGGTTTTGAGAATTGGATTTCTAATTTTGGTAGCGCTGTGAAAGATGAAAAGGCTGAGGGACTGAAAACCGACTTTGGTTCCTACAAAGTTTCAGTTTTTCAGGAAATCATCATCGTTGGAATATCTTGAATTGTTTACTGATAAATAGTCTATCACTAGTAAAATTCAAAAAACAATTGGAAACATGTTTCTCAAAATAAATTATTCTCTCTCTGAGATTGCAAAATGAGAGAATATCTTGGAAAAATTTGGATCAGAAAAAAACCAAAAGCTCGATTTGTATCTAAAATGAATTCAGTTTCAGTTCTTCTTTTTGTGCTCATTCGCATTCTTTTATGTAGCTGGAAGCTTCCTTCCAATTGTAGTCAAAAGAAGAAAACGAAAGAAAAACAGCTTCGAAAAGGAGATATAAATTGGATGTGAACAGAAAGCAATGATTGGATAGTGGCGGGTTCTAGAATAAAAAATATAGCACCAAAGATAATCTGAGATTCTCGAATGAGATTAAGATTAAAGATTGAATGAAGGAGATTGGTTTAATCTGAGCGCTTTTGAATATAAAAAAATGAGAAGATCTGTAAATATTTTTGTTATTTCAAAAAAGGGCCTCTTTCTCTCTGGATTATAACCAAATTGAGTTCTTATGAATCGAGGACACGCATATTCGTTTTTTCTTTTTGAAAAGCCTAATTCTGTTCGTTATGAGTTGTGGCGAAACCCTTCTCTCGTACTTGTTTATGTGAGACTTGCTCAAAAAAGCTCGAAAAACATCTCTGACTCACCTTCAACTTGTAGTCATTTGAGGAATATTTGGTAGAAGTGAGAAAACACTGGAAAAGGGAAAAATGTTTTTGCTATATATTTTTTGCCGAAAAACATTGCGGAGGTTGAGAAATGAGTGTTCACCTTTGAAGAAGACAAATGTAATTAATTATTTCTTTGAGTAAAAATAGAATGTCTCAAGGACATTTTTGAAATATTTCTTGAAAATAGAAAAATTGAAAGGGGCTATTCACAAAAGAGGCGAGCGGATTGCCAAACAAGTAGAGAGACCGAGTTCTCACATTGTTTCGAAACTAGGTCCACCTGATCAAACGGATAAAATAAAATAAAACAATTTGCGGCCCGTTGTTCGTTTCGTTTTGTTTTTACAAAATCCTCTGTCTCTCACTCATTCGCTTTGTGTTGTCTTGTCATAAAAGCAAACATTCAACTTTTTTCCGTTTTTACGTGTTCTAAAATGCATGAAAATAAGAGAAATGATTGATGAAATGGGTGTGGGCGGACGTGAAGGTTTTCAGAGCATTTTCAAGTTATTTTGAGTTTCAATTTTGAGTATAATGAAGTAAAGAAAACAGCAAAAAAACAAAAAGAATGTTGACAGGCAAAACGTTCGCTTTTTTTTCTTCACTGAAAAAAGGAGACTGAAAATGAGCAATGCATCAAAGTGTTTTCCATATGAGGGGTCATAAACTATTCACAGGTTTCGTTTGATGTTCTAGAGTCATGCAATGCTCATCAGCCATATATGATAACATAATAAGGTTTCATATTAGTCAGTGATCTTTCGAAGAAAAAACTAAAAATAAATGATCAGAAAGAGGTGTAAAAAAACAAGAGTTCTGAGCAATAATATGATATTTCAAAAAAGAGCAACAGTCGTTCGATAGTTTCCACTCACTGGTCATCCTTCATTTCTGTTTGACAAGTAGTTTTTGCAACAATTCAGAACTCGTTTGTTTGGGAGAAATCAGACAGAGAACCCATTGTAAATGACAGTTCTTGCAACAGTCAAATTAAATTTCTCACTTTACAGCATTATTAAATGAAATTTATGGCTATTATTCAAAAAAAAATGCATTCGAATGGAAAAAATAGCACATTACCGTCAAATTTCTATTTCCACTTTTGCACAAAAATCCTCGAAGTAGTGAAACGGAATATAAACATATTGAAGGCTTTTTTGAAATGCGACTGTCACAGCTAAATCTGTGTATTTTATAAAACATAAAGCTATAAGAAAGCAGAAACACTAAAAATGGCATAGGCTTTCTCAACAGGTAATTGAAAAAAAAAGAAAAAAAATGGAAATCGTTCAAATTCATAATGTTTTCCAAAACCTACAGATTAACACAGTTTTTTTAACGTGTGTGTGAGGCTTACCGGAAGCGTAGAAAGGAAAAATGAGTGTTCAACCCGCATTTTTGTAAATGAGTACAACATTTTTATATAATATTATAACATAGAAAAAAAAGAATAAATAATCACAAATTCATGCATCTGAGCATAGTACAATCAGTTCACTAAAAGTACTTCACTGAGAAATCTATTTTTCATTCGAAACTAATTTCCAACGTCATTTAAAAAAACCTAACCCGTTAATTGTGACTTTAGTTTCTGTTTACAGTGAGCTTTTGAAAAAAAGTTTTTCAAAAATAGAGAGAGCACAGGAAAGTACTCGCCACCCAAGTACAGTAGCGTTCAAAAGTATATTTAAAAATGGATTTTTTCGGTTAGTTTTAGCTGCCATTGACTGTTTTCAGAGGTCTGATGCTCTGTTCCCAAGTTTCCGATCACTCTGAAAATAGAGAAATCTGAACAACCCTTATTAATGAAATTTGTCTTCACACAATTTCTTTAAAAATGCCTAGCTTTTTCTATTATTTCACGACTTCTGAAAAACACCGCATTGTTCATCTTTTCCGGTCATTCTATTAAAATTAGGATCAAACATGTTTTTTTTAGGAATCATGAAAAAGTAAAATGAGAGGTATTTTCTGAAAATTGTGTGAAGACAGTCGATTTCATAGCAAAAAACATTTTTTCAACATTTTTTTCTGCAACGAGCCGTGAAAGACTGGTTCGTACGTTCAAAAAAATATGCAAAGAGAAATTACCAAGTTTCAACTCAGAGAGAAGATGAATCATTCTGGAGTCTTTATTTACGTTCAATAGATACTCCACGTTTGGAATTTTCACGGAAATTCACGTTTGTCCTCACAAAAATTTAAAGGATTTCAATCAGATTCTACTTGCGGAATGGGACAAACTGCCGCCTAACTACTCCCAAGCTACCATCGATGGATATCCAAAGAGAAGGAGGAAAAATATCAAGAACAGAGGTGCGAGATACGAACAACTGTTGTTTGTTTAGTGACTCACCCAACAAAATTACAAACAGACCGTAAAAATTAGAATAAATTGGTTTCATAAATTGGGAAAAATACGTAGTAAAACAACGTTTTTCGAGTTTTTACATATGCACATAGGTCTTGAAATTATAAGAACTGAGTTCTTAATTAAACTTTTTTCCGAAGAACCTATATTGTCAGGTCTCAATGAGAGTAGACTACTGAGCAATTCTCAGAAACTACTTATATAGGGTTGAACATATCTTCCGTCTCCGCCCTCTGCCCATATCCTAATTAGGCACTCCCCAGTGTCACCGCAGACTATGACTAAATTGCGTCTCCGTAGAATGCGTTCTTATCCTTTCAATGATCCCGCGGAGAAAAGGGCACCTGCGTAACCACACAGCGTTTGGTGTCGCAGTAGACGGTGACTATTTCGATTATTCAAAAGATCGAAACGTCATATCAGAGTTCAAGTAAAGAACGAATGAGTTCACTATTGAGGAGGACATTTGAAAAAAAGCCGACTGGGTTTCAGAAAAAAAGTTTCTTGAGAAAAAGTCCAGAAGAGTATGAAACCAAACGTTTTTCTCTCATAAACTTGTTTTTCTCCTTTTTACTTGATTGCATGCGCACAACACTCACTAGACTAATGCCAAGGGAAATATATGCGTGTGTTGCGCACGGAGCTCGAAAGTTCAAATCAGCGCACATGATGAGAGAGCATGAGAAAATTGAGCTGAGTTGGGAAATTATATAGAATTACGTATTAATGTTATATCGACGTCAGTTGGTGAATCGATTCTGAGAAAGAACCAAGAACTCAAATAACTCTAGTAGTGAATGTGAATAGGGGTCTTCATACAAAAGAGGCATTTTTACACACTTGTGTAAAAACAAAATCAAAAGGTTTCAAACAATTGAAACAGTTCATGAAAAGATGCAATCATAGAAAAAACGTTGGTTCTCTGTGAAGGGAACTTTAATATTCAGACTCTGCTTCTACCCAAATTTTATTTATGTGTAAATATTTTCAGACATTTACATTATAACGAAGAATTTTAATCAGACTCGGAAATTCAAAATGAAAGTGAACGCGGATTGGGATTCCGAAGAAACTCTGAGAAAAATTAGATTTTGAAGAAAATACTAGATCCAAAAAGTCATGATTCTGATTCATTCACTAAAATTCGCTCTACCTAATACTTTCTGGATGAGAATGCTTGAAAAAAACGGAACTTCTTTCACACCGATAGGATCATAATCTGTATCCATTACCAAGATCTTCACTAAAACTGTTGCATCACATTTTCTATTGATTATTAATGGTGAGCTCCTTCCGCAGAGAAGAAATGATGGAGGAACATAAAAAAGTATTTATACGACAACTTGGTGCTCAATAGCAAAATAAGAGATTTTTATCTGGTTTATTTTCAGGTTAGGCGTTTTGAGTCCTTCACTTCAAATGATTTCAATGCAAAAAGTTTTTTAAAAACTCAAGCGCCTCTTCTTTTCTGAACAACGAGTGATACAATATGTATACACGTAGCTGACATTTGACGTGTTCACTTCACCGTTATCTGTGCACAACGGAGGAGTAACTAGTTCATCCATGAGAACGAGAAAATATTCATTTTTCTGATGAACACAATTAAACATTTCATTTTCGACTTATCGTGATTTCAGTGTATCAAAACTAGTGAGAACACAAAAATTACCCGTGAAAACTAATTTTTCAAATTTTTTGAGAATATTGCAGATGAGCAGTTTTTCACAGAAAATTGTTGCATCACACCTTTTATTCATCACAAATGGTGAGGTTATTCCGCCACATCATGGTGATGGCAAAATATTATAAAATTTTCCTGTCAACTTGGTGCTCAATAGAAAAACAGGAGACGTGAAAAAATCCAGTTTTTTGTCCCAAGAGATTTTGACAGGTCTTTATTCATTCGTTGGGTGGGTTTTATCACTAGTAGTGCGATTTTAAATGTTAGAAGTATTATTTTCTCACTAGGGAATGGTCAAAATCGGGTATGGAGTTTGGGCATGAAAAGTATATCGTTGGAAAGCTGACGTTATGCTGATTTCAGATCTGGTGTCAGTTTTTGCATAATGCTTCATATGTCGAAAAATCGAGGTCTGAACTGTTAGTACTGAAACCAGCGGTTTATTTTCCTCATTCCAGAGTTTTTGTTGATTTTCTTTTTGTGTGAGCTCAAAATGGTTAGTTTTGAAGAGTTTCTGAATGTTTTCCGTTTCCAAATCACAACTATCTGAAAAACTTTCAAAAAAAAAATTTTTTTTCTCGAAAAATCCGGCATATTTCTATGACCGGAAATTCACTGTTTTGACCTTGTTTCTCGAGGTTTAGGGGCTGAAGCTGACCCGAATCGAAATCTAATGATGAGTACAGTACCTATCCATAGTTCCAGTAACCTTTCCCACAAGCTACAGGAGAGATTTTCAGAAATTTTCGGGAAATAGTGTTTTCACTGAAAATTTTCTAAGGACTTGGTCAGGAAAAAATCAAAGTTTTTTGAAAATTTTTTTTTGCTTCAAACTTACAGAAAATGTTTGCATGAAGCCCAAAAGTACTTTCACGAAGTTTGAGCGCTCAGAAATGGATTTGACGGGAGTTATGAAAGTCCAAATTTTGTAAAATTAGCACTGAAAACCCACAAAAGCTGAATTTTCTCGAATCTGTGAAGCATTATGCAAAAACTGAAACTTTATCTGAAATCAGCATAACGTCAGCTTTCCAACGATATACTACTCATACCGAAACTCGATACCCGATTTTGACCATTCCCTAGTCAGTGTAACACGGTTGATTCGTTTGTCACTCGGATGTTATTTGAGATCAAGAATACCTCCACTTTAAAGTTGCTGACTCCAAGTTCGATGGGTGAAGAGGTAAGAACAACATTTATTGCATGTTCTAATTGTTTCTATTAGAAAACTTCAAAAATCTATTTAATTTTTTTCAGAATTATCAGTTCGTGTGCTTGTTCATTTGTTTTCCACCAAACTCCAACCTAAACTCGTCAATCAGAACCAAAATCACTTGTTCCAACTAATGTGAAAGATTTTCTTGGTTCATAAAATTGTTTGATTTCTAGTGTTTATTTAATCAAATATAAGAATAATGAGGCTGCACTGTTCAGAAAAAATTATAACGACCCGCAATTTCAATTTTCTGTTGAATGCAGGTAAATTGGTAAAACACTCGTAAGTGTTGAGGCTAATTTGACAATGTCTATGCCCTCCTCCCCCCAAACATCTTCAATTTGTTTTCTATCTTATTTGTTTTTCATTCAGACCAGGTCTGACCTCCACGCTGATTCATTCTGAGGTTTTGATTTGTCGTCATTTTGAAAGGTATTTCCTGAACTTCTGACTCCTTTTAATACTTGAGAGTTTTACAGTTCACAAAATAGGCACTTGAAAATGTGTCTTGTGGTTGTTCCAGACGTTTTTAGGAAAAAAACTAAGAAAAGAACAGAGGTGATTCAAACTTTGAATTTAACGACGTCTGGATCTTCCTAATTGAGTATTTTCTCGCCTTCTTACCTCGTTTCGCCACTTGTGAGACATAATTTGCATTTCTTCTGCAAAACGTGTTTCCCGCACTTTTCATCACTATTTCTCAACAATTTGATTAGATATATCATCTTCTCCTTTGTGTAGCGGATCGAAAAAAACGTTTTGTGATCATTTAAACTGATTTTTGAGATTGGTTTTCTTCGAAACGGTAGTCAAATCAAAATAAAAATCCTTAATTGAAACCAATGTCGTATCTTTTCTCTTCGAATCCTGTCAAAAATTCAATTAGTGATAACGATTTCACCTGTCTTTTCAAAACAACTTCTGTTTTATGTCTATGGGAAACCTATTTTATTAGGTTTCCCTTTTTAACCTTATCAGTTTTTCCCATATCTTCTTTTATATCTTCTATAAGGTGAGAAGTCTTCGAAGATCACTCTGACGTCATTCCTATTCTTGACCACTATTCTACAAGTGTAGGTGATTTCGGCGAATTTCGTTGATGCGATAATCGATTCAGATCAAACACTACAATCAGCCACCCGAAACATAGTCATCTAGATCAAATAGCCCGTCCCCATTGAGTCTCCACCTCTCGTTTCAGTTCTCGACTTGTTATTCAACCCGATGTCCGATCACTTGATTGCCTCTCTGACGTCGTTCATTAGGATGTCGAATTTTTAATTACAACAGTTTCAGTTCCTACCCCACCCTGTTCCTCCGTTTGTTCCTTCTGAAACTATGCTAAAGAAATCTTTTCTTTAATTTTCATTTTCAGCCCCTTCAAGTACTATGAGGTCTTTAACCATCACTGTGATAATCCTAAGTACTGTATGCATAATGCAACAAGTATCATCTGAAACTGACGAGAATCCAAATGAAAACAGTCTATCGGATGAAACAACAACTCATCACCACCATCATCATAAATTTCATCGGGGGAAAGTTCATCGAAAAAGGCAGCCAGTGTAAGAATCGGCATGTTTCGTTAATTGAATTAATTTCTGAAAATTGTAGGTGTGTGAATGGAAAACCAGTAGACGGCGGTTGCGAGTGTGAATTGGACTTTGTTGGAAAACATTGCGAGAAAAAGAAGAATTGTCAGTCCTATCGGCGGTATAGGAATGGATCGTGAGTTTTTGAGAAACATTTTCGGATAAGTTTTCTAATCTTAGTTGTAACAATTTTTCTGGAGAAAAACTATAGATTTCAGAATGCTTTTTCACTAAAAATTTCTACATAAATATTATTCATTATGACAGAAATATCAAAACTTTTAAATTAAGTAATCTTTACCAATAACCGATGAAACAATTTGTCAAACATCAGAAACATCCTATCTTTTATAATCTTTGCAACAAAGATCACCATCTGATCTGCCTCTAATTAGCGAAGAACATTTTTATAGATGCCCAGAATGTTTGAAAGGATACAAGGGAGAATTCTGCGAAGAGATCATCTGCTATAATGGAACTCCAAACACCCACTTAACTGAATGTGATTGTGATGATCCGTACTCTGGAAAGCATTGTGACGAGTTGGAAACCAAGAAGATTTATAGCTACTATAACCGGAAAGTGTTCCTGCTAGGACCACTCGGAGCTATTTCACTCATTCCAATGTGTGCAATGTACATGATTTGTGAATACTTTGCTAAGAAACGACAGGTGAGATTTTTGAATAATGAAAAAGAGAAAAATTCGAGTTACAGGTGAAAAGAGTTGGTCTTATGATGGAAGGACAAAATATCAATGTTCAAGATAGAATGCTGGAGAAACTCTTGAATAATATGTGATTCAATCATTCATTTAATCAGTAGTGACGGTTTCAAGATCTTCATGGCGACGAGCTTTTCTGTTTTATTTTCTATCGACTATCCAGGATGACAACCTTTCGAGTTTCGGAAAATGTTCCGGAAAATTAATTGCACTCATTTTTAGTGTTTCATAATAAAAAGTTTTACTATCAACTGGTTTAGCGGCAGTGGCGATACACTTTTCCGCTGCATTCTTATCAAAACAAATATCGAAAAAATGCTTTTTGTGTTCTGTCCTCTTGGCTATCTTTAAAACGTGACAAAGAGAATCGCGTGTTTTTTTTCTACTGACTTTTTCCATTATCAGTTATTAGTGTGCCCCATTTGACGGGCCACACTATCAGTATTCCAAATTTTTTGAAACTATCAGTTCATTCTCTGTAGACAGTGATGGCAGCGCCAGTTATTTTTCTATTAGCTTCATTATTCATTCAAAACGTCTCTGGTCTCAAAGTGGTAACAACGAGTTATGGAAAATTAAGAGGGATAACAGAGCGGTCTGATCCCGAAAACCCTAAGTATATTTTCAAGGTATTCCGATTTAAAATAAAATGATTTGTAAAACAATTTTAGAGTGTACCCTTTGCAAAACCACCTCTAGGAAACCTTCGATTTTCTCCGCCACAGCATCCGGACTCCTGGAGTGGAGTATTGGATGCCTCGAAATATAGCCCCGCGTGTATGTGTAATTCAACCCAGACAAGTACTCCTCAAGCTTACATCAGTGAGAATTGCCTCTACATTAACATATTCACTAGTGAAAAATGCTTGGTAAACTCTATATCCATTAAAAATTCAATTATGAACGAGAATTTCAGTTGAAAAAATGTCCAGTGATAGTCTATTTCCATGGAGGTGCATTTAATTTGGACTCAGCAACCATGTTCCCGGATGAATTTATACTTGAGAGATATGTTGCCGAGGATGTTGTTTTTGCAATTCCGGCGTTCCGTTTAGGAGTTTTCGGACAATTGTACTTTGGTCCTAGTGCAGTTTTAACTGAAAACTTGCTGATGTTTGGTTAGTTTTTTATTATCATTACATAGATCAATTTAATGTTTCAGATGCTGTTCAAGCTATACATTTCGTTCATCATGAGATAGAAAACTTTGGAGGAGACCCAAAAAGTGTAACCGCAATGGGACATTCCTCCGGCGCAACTCTGGTGGATGCATTAGGATTTTCAAAGTAAGAATTCGTGGTCTAACAAAAAAATTGTGAGATTTTCAGTTTGATTGACCCAGATATGAAGATGTTTCAACAGATGATAGCATTAAGTGCTCCTGGAATGTTTGGATTTTACGATTTGGTTGTAGAAAACTCCTTCATATTTGCTGAACGGCTTGGGGTTGATAGAAAGTCATTAAGATTAATTGAGAAAGTAATTTTCAGTGTCTACCTGAAGGAATGGGCAACCGATCGAATGCAAACGTACCAAAAATTTTGAGTTGTTTACGCAAAATTGATAGCTTTGAACTTCTGAGAATTCAGAGAGAAATGGAAGAGAAAGATAATCTGAATTTCCGAAGCATTTTAAGAGGTGCACCATTCTTACCACTAAATGGGAGAATTGCTGACCTCAAAAGAAAAACATCTGTAGGTTCGTGCATTGAAAATATTTTTTAAAAAAGTGTTTTAGCCTCGAAATTTGATATATGGAACGACAGAACATGAGTTTCGAACAGTGAAGTTCAGAAACCCATACATCTCCGGCTGCTTTATGGATTTCGAAAATCCTGTGGCAGTTTCTAGATACTTTGACCATCAACTTATGGATCATGGTGAGTGTCAAATTATGTTTTGAAAATATTGGGAAACTTTAGTTGATGATTGGATAAATGGAGACACCGCTGGAATCTTCATATCGGCGGCTACATATTCTGCAGCGATGGCAAATGCCGGAGCCGATGTGTATCTCTTTGAAACAAGACAGAAACCATACAGTTTTCATGTTTCTGACATGCAATACTTCATTGGAATTCATCGAGAAGTAGTTCATTTTAAAGATATGGATATTCTGGATACTTTTTATTCAAAAATGTTGGTCAACTTCACCAAAACAGGAGTACCGTCACCTAGTATGTCAATTTGTAGTGCAACACAAGACAATTCAGAATTTCAGATTGGGAAAAACTGAATCCAAGTAGGATGAACTATCTTGAGTTGAAAGTTGACACAACAATGGAGGAAGGACCAATTATGCTGGAAAAGTTCCATGAGAAGGAAATGCGATTTTGGTTTGGAGAAATGACAGATATCGACCGAAATATCACAAAACTCGTAACTGAAAATTGGAAAGAACTCTAAACCAAAAACTTTTCAGAGAAAATCAAAAGGATTGGGGCCTGAGAGTCATGAAGTCAGTTCTCAACTGAAGACCGACCATTCAAAGAACAATTCGCCAGTCATGCTCAAAGCGATTGAAATATCTTCAACGACAGAAGAACCATTCCATGTTTATCTCTTTCAACAATGGTGGTTTTTCCTGGTTGTAGGACTGATTCTCTTTGCTGTCGCCATTCTCACATATATTCTGGCAAAGGCGACAAATGAAGAGGAACTTCCGCTCATTTGAAAAAAAGTCAGAGAACAATAAAGAATTGTATAGTTTCATCGAAAAGCATTACTGATTACACCATTCGGTCATAAACACCAATCAAAAATATTATGTTTGCACAAACAGTAAATAGAGACAGTTTAACGTTTTCAGTTCCTTGTTATTCTTATCACCTCTTTTTCTGTCAGACACATTACCCAATGCTTCTTATACTATTTTCATGGCTATTCTCTTTATCTTTTGGTTTGAAAACTGTGACTACCAGTTATGGGAAGATACGAGGGATTACCGACTATACGAATGAAGGGGATCCAAAGTACATGTTTAAAGTAAACGTTTATGATAGTTTTAAATTATCTTCCATGTGGTTCAGGGAGTTCCATTTGCAAAACCGCCGCTCGGAAACCTAAGGTTTTCAAAACCTCAGAAACCGAACTCATGGAATGATGTTCTGGATGCCTCCAAATACAGGTACAGTTACTTAGTATCACTGTGAAAGTGCAAATCTTTAGCGCTGCCTGTATGAGTAATTCAACTTGGACTTCGACCCCTCAAAAGTATATCAGTGAAGACTGTCTATACATCAATATTTTCACGAGTGAGAATTGTCTGGTGATTACAGAAATATTTGATTGACAGTCGACTCATCATTCATTTCAGAAAAAAAAGTGTCCCGTGATTGTGTATTTTCATGGAGGCTCATTCAATCTGGACTCGGCTACAATGTTTCCTGACAAGTTTATATTGGAGAGATACGTAAACGAAGGAATTGTTTTTGTGATACCTGCGTATAGATTAGGAGTTTTTGGACAGTTTTACTTGGGAGACGCAAATATTGTACCGACTAATTTATTAATTTATGGTGAATGACAAGAATCATAGGAGAAAATCCAAATATCTGTTTCAGACGCAATTGAAGCATTGAATTACGTTAATGAAGAGATAGACAACTATGGGGGAAATCCAAAGGATGTTACAATAATGGGACACTCATCCGGTGGACAACTCGTAGATTCTCTTGGGTTTTCAAGTGATGTTGACCCCGGAAAAAAATTATTCCAAAAATTCATTGTCTTGAGTGCTCATCCAATGTTCGGATTCAAAGTTTATAAACTCAGCAATTCTTTCGAAATCGCACGGAGATTCAATGTAGTTCTCCAGTTTTTCAAAAATCATACTTGGTTTTTAGTGTGTTTCTGAGAGCCAGCAGGAAATCGTTGACTGTTTGAGGAAAATTGACGCAAAAGAGCTACTTGGAGCCCAAAAAGCAATGGAAGAAATTGGAATGTTATTCAAAAGTATTTTGGCAGCACCTCCTCTGATGGATCTCTATGGAAAGATATCTGACCTGAAGAAAAATGCTCCAGTGAGTCCAAAACAATTAATTTTCAATGATAATCGCATTTCAGCCAAGAAAAATGTTACGTGGTGTGACAGAGCACGAATTCGAAAAATTCAAATACAGTAATTATCGAGTCAATGGGAAGTTTTTGGATTTCGAGAATCCCGTTGAAGTCATTATGACTTATCGGAACAATTTTACATATAAAAGTTGAATTTTTCAAATGAAAACTTGAACAACGGTTTCATTTCAGCTCCAAATTTATTGAACAGTGATACTTCTGCCGTTTTCGTCGCAGCTGCCACTAACTCTGAAGCTCTTGTCAACGCTGGAGGAGAAGTATATTTATTTGAAACAAGACAGAAACCGTATAGTATGCATGTATCGGATATGCAATACTTCATCGGAATTCATCGAGAACTTGATCACACTTCTGATATGGATATTTTGGATTCCTTTTATTCAAAACTTCTCGTTAATTTCACAAAATATGGAAACCCATCTCCTTGTAAATCTATTTAGATAATGCTTTTTTAATCGAGAATTTTAAGATTGGGATAAGTTGGATCCGGAAAAAATGAACTTTTTGGCATTGGAAATAGATACAGAAAATGGTATCGTGCCAAAGATGGAAGATGGATTTCATGAAGAGCTCGTGAATTTTTGGATGATAGATATGATGGAATTAGACAGAAACATAACAGAACAGGTGAATTGATCCGAGATAAGATCCAAGGTAATAAAATCATTCCAGAAACAAAAGAGCAGTCATAATGTTACTCCTGCATACACTACTGTACTACTTCACACTACTACTTCACAGATAGTGTCAAATGTGACTCAAAGTACCGCATTCTACAACGTAACTGCGATACCTTTCAATGACCCACCTGTGACCCCTGAAAGTTTCCCAATTTACAACCAATGGTGGTTTTATGCAGTTTTAGTAGTTATTGTTATTCTAGCCTCTGTTATAATACTCATTTGTCTTCGCAAATCTTCCCCTGAAATTCAACCTCTCCTTGCCTAATTTTGCTGTTTTGATTTCTCAAATTCATTTACATAACGTTTTCGGTGAATAAAATAATTTTGGCCAAACAACGTGACTTTGTTTATATTGTATGCACTTTTTCTCTTATTTATTATCAGCAGTGTACAACAATTAATGTTGACAACACTCTTTTCTGACCAAACATGTTCTTATTTCTATTGATTTTGTTTTTGGCCCCTTCTGCTCTGAGTTTGAAAGTAGCCACTACAAGTTATGGAAAGGTTAGAGGAATTACCGTGTGGTCGGATGACAATAATCACAAATATGTATTCAAAGTTAGGATGTTTCCTTCTTTTTTGTAGAAAATACACAAATTCAGAGTATTCCATTTGCGAAACCACCGTTAGGAGATCTTAGATTTGCAAAACCGGAAGACCCTGACCCATGGGATCATGTTCTTGATGCCTCAAAATATAGGTTCGAAAGTTCCGTCATTTAAAAATCGACTGATTTAAACTTGCAGTTTTGCGTGTATGAGCAACAATACACGTTCCAAATACCAGAAGAAAACAAGCGAAGATTGTTTGTATATCAATGTATTCACAAGTGAACGATGCTTTGTAAGTTCTTCTATTTTTCATGAATCAACACCGATAATACAGGCAAAACACTGCGCAGTCATTGTCTATTTCCACGGAGGGGCGTTCAAACTCGACTCGGCAGTAATGTTCGATGACACGTTCATTTTGGAAAGATACGTTTCTGAAGATGTCATTTTTGTAATTCCCGCGTACCGATTAGGAGCATTTGGACAGCTGTATCTGGGACCAAATGGCGTTTTGAGCGAGAACCTGTTGTTATTTGGTATTTTTTGTTTTGATTGATTGAAAAGGAAAAGAAACTCAGATAATGTGAAAGCATTGCAATTTGTTCACAACGAAATAGAGAATTTCGGCGGGGATCCGAATCGTGTCACAATAATGGGACATTCAGCTGGAGGGACACTGATAGATGCTCTGGGCTTCTCAAAGTAAGCAAAGAAACAGTATTCTCAACAAAAAAATTATTTTCAGAATGATTGATCCAGATGCATCATTTTTCCAACAGATGATTACATTGAGTGGTCAAGGAGAATATGGGTTTTATGATGTAGCAGTCAACATTTCTTATAACTTGGTGGAAAGAGTCGGGGTTAGCTGCTTATTTTTTATGGGTAAATCAATTGTCCGAAATTTTCAGTGCATGCCAGAAAATCAAAACAGATCTTCTGCAAATATCGGAGACATCATGAACTGCATGAGGAAAACAGACGCCATAGATATTCTAAAAGTGCAGACAGAAATGATTGATGAAGATGAAATCAACTTTAAAAGTATCATCAGAGGGGCTCCGTTCATGGAGTTGAATGGATTAATTTCGGATTTGAAGAAGAATGTTCCGGTGAGAATGCATTGCAGAGAATTCTAAAAATAGCTTGCAGAAAAGGAATATGATATGTGGTAGCACGCAACTAGAATATAAAAATGATCCTTATGAGTTTCATGCTGCCGGAACATTCATCGATCTCGAAAACCCTCATGAAGTGGTTGAACACTATTACGAGTCAATGAAAGGCAAAGGTATCACACAGAAAATAATTTATACAAACTGTCGAATTCAAGAGAACAAGTGGATAGACCCTCTTTCGTCTGCCATTTACATTTCTGCAAGGACTTATTGTGAAGCAGTGGCATTATCTAGTGGAAATTCTTATCTGTTTGAAACGTGGCAAAAACCTTTTAGCTCTCATCTCACAGATATGCAGTATTTCATTGGAATCCACAGAGAAAAGATTCACACTCCCGATATGGATATTTTAGATTCGTTCTACTCAAAACTGTTAGTCAATTTTACAAGAACCGGTATCCCATCTCCAGGTATTTCTTTGAAACAAAGCTTTGAAGATGAGAACTTCATTTTTAGACTGGGAGAAACTAGATCCAAAGAGAATGAATTATCTGGAGCTAAAAGTTGATTCTGAACTGAATGAGGGCCCGGTGATGAGAGAAAACTATCACGACGAATTGTTCAAGTATTGGATGGGACCAGTGAAAGAATACGATATTAATGTAACAAAATGGGTAAAACTCGAGACTGTTGATGTAGTCAAATGAATAAAATTACAGAAAGAAGGTTTGGTTAACGAAAATGTCTATTCAACGCTGAAGTATGAAAGTAACACAACTGTCAAAGACAACGTTACAACTGGCACAACAAAAATAATATTTCACACAACGGGCTCAACAACTACCAAATTTCAGTCAGAAGCTCTGTATAAAAATAACTATTCCATATTTGAACAATGGTGGTTTTATTTGATTGTAATACTCATATTCATGATAATTGTTCTAGTGTTTATTTCTATAGGCAAATCCAGAACGGAAGAAGAAACTCCACTGTTAAATTAATGAAACAGTATTAATTATTGAATGGAAAATCAAAAAATAAAAATTGAAGTGAAAGAAAGGAAAAAATAAGAAATTTACAGAAAAGAGAACCAGCTCTTGAATGAAAAATTTACATAAAACACACAATCATTATTTTTCTTGATTTCTCTGTGAGGAACCATCAGTCGGGCATCGTTTTTTATATCTATGTGAAGCTAATTGAAGCAATTTCAGTTCTACCGCCCTTTCAGATGAGTACTGCAAGAAAGGTTTTCATGCAAAACAAGCTATGAAGCAACTTTAAGATATAAACCGGATGAACAAATGAAGAAAAAAAAGTTTAATATTACCTGCTTGCGAGGGTAGACATCAACGAAACATTTCCGGCATGTTTGAGCAGTGTTCGCATAACTTTCTTTGCTGACCCACTTATTTCTGCACCCGTCACACTGAACATCACTAATTTCTCACTTCATAACAACTTTAAGACTTACCTTATATTCTCCGAAACATTTTTTATCACCTTGGTACGGAGTAAGGTGACTGAATGTATTCTTCAACTCACAGTCCTCCACTCTGTGGTCATTCATGACTCCGCAGCATCTACATTGGTAGTTTGATTTTGGTTTCTGTTGAACCGTAATTTATGAGTTCAACGTTTTGACAAACTTACGGTTTTAGGAAACTCTAGATCCTTTTGGTACTCAGCAATGAAGTCTTCTGAGAAACCATCGTCTTTTGCAGTTGCTGGAAACCTGATGGATGTCGTCGGACTCGGAGAAACTGGCTTCCAATTTCCTATTGGAAAATGAAAACAATTCTCAATGGTATGTGTATCTTAAAATTTGAGAACGGTTTTGGGTGACGATTCTGAAACCTACGTTTGAATATGTTATTGCTATCATTGGTTTTAGTAGAACTTCTGTTATCCGTATCGGAAATGGAATTTTCAGAAGAACGTGACTTGGCGACTCCAGGTTCAGAATTCATCAGAGATAGTCCTAGGTCAAGTCGATCATAAGCAAACATGTTGTAATAAACTCCAATTTTTTCTCACTCCTGAAAAATCGAAAACAGAACAAAAATTCAAGAAATAAGAAAAAATGAAAACCTTTCCAAAAATGATAAGAATCGACTTATATGGGTAAAGCTTCAGACAAAAAAATGATAAAATTGGGGAAAAAAGTTCAATTCGCCTTGTGACTACTGCGAATACCACGTATTCAGCTTATAAGACAGAGCGCATTGGCCAAAAAACGCACACAAAAAAAGAAAAAAATCTAATTCCAGATTATCAAGTTCAAGTTAATGAGGAGTTGAACGATTTTGTATATTTTGGTTTGAAAAATGGTGAACCTTCTAGTCTGTATCTGCTTTTGAAAATAACCACATCTTTGAAATTCTTGTTTTTGACTCATGAAATTTACAAATTTCAAAAAATGTGGTTTCTGAACTTTCAATATCTAGTTTAAATAGACTGGTGTACAACATGATTGTCAGTTGGAAAACGCAACATGTGTCTGCTCCATTATTTGCTGAAACTGTCACTATCGAACTAAATTTTGAATACATGATCTATACTAATGTCGTTCTTTTCTTTCTTATTTGTTTTTTTGTCTTGTTAATTAATTGTCAGAGAATAATATCTACTAGTTATGGACAACTGAAAGGAAAAACAGTAAATAAAAACCAGCATATGTTTAAGGTGAGCAAATGATCCTTGTGAAATTCATTTATTTTTTAGAATGTTCCTTTTGCGAAACCACCGGTTGGTAAACTCCGTTTCAGTTTTCCGGAACTAACTGACCCATGGATGGGAATTCGAGATGCTACAGAATATGGTGTAGCATGTCTCAGCAACACATCACGCACAAGTTTAACAAATAATCTTCCAATGAATGAAGATTGTTTGTATCTGAATGTTTTTACTAGTGAATATTGTTTGGTAAAAAGAGAAAGAGAGAGTTTGTTTCAACAAAGTGCTTCTAGATCACTAAAAATTGCTCAACGTTGATTTACTATCATGGAGGTGGGATAAACTCTGGTTCTGCTATTCAATTCAACGACACTTTCATTTTAGAGAGATATGTTCAAAATGGTAAACCCTTTTTTCAAATTTGTACGTCAATTTGTTTCAGATATAATATTCATTATTCCGGCTTACCGAATGGGAGTGTTCGGTCTTTTGTTCTTTGGAGACGACAATCTGGTGCCTCATAATCTTGGAATTCATGGTAATATTTCTCTTTATCTCAATCTTGTATTCAAATTATCTCACCAGATTGCAAGCTCGCACTCCAATTTATCCATCAAGAAATCTCCCATTTTGGTGGCCATTCAAATGACATCAATCTAATGGGACACTCAGCTGGTGGTCATATTGCAATGGTTTTTGGTTTTAGTCGGTACTCGGAACCCATTTTTTATATTCAGAACTTTTATATTTTCAGGTTGATTGATCCGGAGCGTCAACTCATTAACCGAATAGTTGTTATCAGTCCAGTGCCATCCTACGACATGCCCGAGTTGCTTATCAAGAATTGTTATGAACTGGCAAGCAGAGTCGGGGTTAGTTGAACAGCAAAGCAAGGGAAAAAATCACTTTTCAGTGTTACACACCGAATATCACTAGCGACTCTGAAATAGTGGAATGTTTACGACTGAAAGATAGTCATGAGTTGATATCGATGCAGAGATTAATGGAAGATGACCTTGTTTTCTTCTGGAATTTCATGGCTGGAGAGCCTTTCATGCATCTCAATCAAAGTATAGCAGATTTTAAGAAAAATGCAGTGGTAATCGATTTTAGAAATGTGAAACACTAGAAAAGTTTTCAGAAACGGGAAATGTATATTGGTAACACAATTGATGAGAACGGGTTTCCTTGGAGAGAAAAAGAAAAACCGTCAATTGCCGGCAGTTTTATGGATTGGGAGAATCCATATGAAGTAGCTGATAAATTTGATGAATACCACGATAATGCTCCATGTAAGCGTGTTTCTTGTGACTCTCAGTTTGAAAAAAAAGAATTCAGTAGGAACAGTGTACGAGTCGTTTACCCAAGGAATATTTGTTTCGGTGGCTACTTATTCACAAGCTCAGGTGAATGCCGGTGGAAAACTGTTCTTGTTTCAATCGAAGTACGTTACAGTATCTGATTCTCTTTCTAAAAGTTTTAATCTTAGCAATAGACCGTCAAATCATGTTTCTGATATGCAATATTTTGTGGGTACACATCGAGAAGAAGTTCACACACCGGATATGGATGTAATAGATACATTTTATTCACGAATGATTGTAAATTTTACGAAATACGGGAATCCATCTCCTGGTGAATTTTCTTGATTTTTCAAGCAGTTAAAAAAATATTTTTCATTTTTTTTCAGTGTGGAAGCCTCTTGATCCATCAAAAATGAATTACTACGCTTTGGAAGTGAATACGGAAAAACAGATTTGGCCAAGAATGGAAGAAGGGTTTCATGAATCAGACGTCAACTTCTGGTTCATCAACATGACGGCGTTTGACAGAGAGGTGACAAGACAGGTAGCGTTTGACGCCTTTTTCTCATCCCTCCACTCCCCACCGATATTTTTGAAAACCTTGTTTGCAGAAACAACTACTCTCGAGACTCCCGATGTATCCGGGACCCGTTATTCTTCCCCCAAATGAATCATCACCGTCCGACGTTTCCGCGCATTGGTGGTTTTACGCACTTATCGTCGTCGTGGCCCTCATTATATTCTACCTGATTTATGTTTTGAAACGGGCAATTCTCAAAACGCCCGAGACCACCCCGCTTCTTTACAAATGAAATCAGATCCCTTCTTGTTCTTTCATTTCCACCTTTTCTTAATCCAAAATTGAAAAAATGGAGAATTTGCTCTCATCTCCCATTTGAACCACACAATACAACAAATACTGACTCAAAAATCGTGTCGATTGAATTATGTGGTGCCAGGGGAAAAGAGGGAAAGCAGATTCATCGTATATATCATTGATGATGGCAGTGCCTGCTCTCAAGCGTATCGTGTCTTGGGGCAGTGTAAAGTATTCGGAAATCATTCTGATTCGAAAATGATTTGATAGAGTGGAGAGATAGTGGTCCAGAGATTTCATGGAAACACATAAAATCAAAATTTTCTCACATAAAGATTTTATAGTTTGTAGGAGAGAGAGAGAGCCAAAGTGCTAATTAGCGGAAAATGCTTTTATGCAAATCTGGCCCTGAAGAAGTGCTTAGTAGGTGTGAAGGGTTTGAAAACATTTTTTTTTGTTTATTTTGTTTTTGCTCTTCTTCCTTCTATGTTTATTTTCCAAGTTTCCAGACTCCCACTCGTCTTTTTTTCATCTTTCTTGTTTCTCTTGTTCCGCGTATCTATTTCAAAGAGAGCTATCGGGTTACTTTTACTAACTATTTTTTATGTGTGTCCCCCCAATAAACTTTTAACTTCCAAACCTTATGGCATCCGATGAATAATTGTAGAGCGACAGAGATTGACCAGCAGATGTCTAACCCTTTTTATCGTTTTTTATCTCTCTCCAGAGCCTTTCACTCGATTATTCGCCTCCGTCTGGCAAGCCGATTGTTTCAAATCCGAATCCTCCATCAATTGTTCTTTTTTTTTTGCAATCCCCGTCTCTTGTGACGATTTCCAATCTTTTCGAATCAAATCCCAAAGTTACACAATTGTTGTCCAAGTGGATGAAAACACAATGACATCACGTAACTACCGTTGTGTTAGAAGTGTAATTTCGGAATGTCCCTATTCCCATCATCACTTTTTACGAACGCCTACTTTTGAGAGATCCTCAAACGTAAAACTCTTTTCTGACCGATCAAAGTTGTATGTAAGATTTATCCGGCATTTTGAAGAACATTTTTCAAAATTCTTTTTCAAATTCACTGTATTCTAGTAATCACTGTACATTTAAAAAAAACCTCCATTTTCTTTGCTTTGAGATTTACTTTTAGATCAAACTGTTCATATCAAATTGCTAATTAATAAACAAATTATACCTGCTGCTCGGCTGATTATGCAATCCGCATCATCTCTCTGAAATCTGGCCGTTTGCCACACGTTTCCTCCTTCCTCCCCCCCCCCCCAAACCCGATAAAAGTGACACCTCTCACTAATTGACTAATTGGATATCACATTCATCGGGCTTTGGTGTATTCAACACCTCACCAGGCGGGCAGGTGGTCCAACACACCCCCACCGGGGTTTAATGAAACAATTGTGAATAAAGTAGAACACTTTTCAAATTTAGGTGTCTTATCAATTGTCACTTTCCCGATTTGTGTTTGTGATACGCATATGAATATAACCTATATCTCTCGTTTCATCTGAATACTTTTGAAGTTCATTTTCTTTCAAATTCTGTCGATTTAATAGAAAATACAGTTACAACTAGTGGAATTCAAAACCTTCAAAATTTGTATCTGTTTACTCATTATTGTCAAGTGCGCGAATTTTCTCAAGACCAAAAAACAAACCACTCCCGTTCCATCTTCATAACTCAAAAGTCAGGTCACTCATAAAAACGTCTTGACCATCTCCTCTTTTTCTAATCCTTCCTTCTCCTTCTGTTGCAAATATTTATGTTCTCCTCGATGGGTGCTGTCGTCGTCGCCCGCCCCATGAGTGAAGAAGAAACCGCCGAATTGCAAATGACCCTCCACACTCCGATCCTAAACACATCCCCTCATTGTCAGCTGTTGTTTCATTATTGTTTTGTGGTTTCTGCCTGGTCCCGGAGTAACATCACACCTTGGGTCATTTCCGAGATAGCGTCTTAACAAGAGGCTCTTTCTGTTTCCCCCTATCTGACTTATTTTCTAGATAGTATACAAAAGGTGTTATGGGGTTGAGCACCATACAAGCTCTTGACTATATTGACCGAAAGCATTATGACACGTTCTTTCCCCCCGGCGAGCCTCTTCCCTCTTTCATGTTGTCATACACGACCTCGGTACGCGGTCTCCGGACCCGCCGAAATTTATGAACTGATTTTATCTAGCCATCCGATTTTCTTGCATGATTCCATGATTCTCCCCCGTCTGTCTCGATCCGTTCCTAATCCCTAAACTTTTATTGCCTTCATCTTATTTTCTTCAACCCCCTTATTTTCTCCTTTTCCGGGTTCGGCTCTATTCTTTACGATTCCAACGTCTGTCAATAGACCGATAATTCTTTTTGGGAAGTGACACACGTTTGCCGCTATCATTAGTGTGGTCAGTATAATTAGATGGGCGTAAATATGCATATCATTTTCTCTATTCACATTCTGTTAGATTAGGTTTGACGTGGTGTCTCCAAACAAACCAATCACATAAAATTGAAATGGCCCATAGTGGTTCGTCAAATGTAAAATACTGGAATTTTTCTGCCAAAAACCGAAGAATCTAGAAAAAAACCAATTTCGAGGTTGAAGGACCGCCAACGGAAGACAATCATTTCTCATTTCCTCACATATCCGTTCGGGTGCTCTTCGTCGAGTACTCAATGTAATACGCCGAAGAGATACGGGGTGTTAAGACGCAACAAATGTTGTTCTCTGCCAGGAGAACACAAAATTCGGATTTCGTTCAAATTATAGACTAGAATCTTTTTTTTTCGAAGAAAAAAATCAGAAAATTGAGGGGTGTGTAAAAAGAGTGTGTATTTCGGAATGTATCTTTTCCGAAAGACCCCTCCCCTCCTCAGAAGGCACAGAGACTGACTCGTATTCAAATGTAATTTTTCATTCTTCTCAAACACTGATGACCTCCGCCATCGGGTTGTATCTCTTTTCACTTGTCCGAAACCCGAATGTTCATTTTCTTCCGTTTCTTACGCACTTTCTTGATTTTTAGCGTTATCTCTTGAAAAATTTGAAAAATTACTACTTATTTCCTTTTTTCCTTGGGAACAAGGTCGTTTTGTTTCTAAGACGCAACTATTCTTTGACATTCATGTTCCCACCGCTACGTGTAACCTTCGCAAAAGCTGACTAATATTTCTGTCCACATTTTTTTTGAATGCAAGTAGGCGTTCAAATATGCGAATGCGCAGGATGTCTATTATTCGACATATTGCTGACAGATGTTTCATTTTGGAACGGCACGAGGGAGCAGTAAAATTTTTGCATAAAATTGAGATAAAAAGTCATTTATAGGGCTGTTATTTGGTTTTTCACATAACCACAGATTTCTGTAAATCAAAATCCATTAGATAGTTTTTCTAAAGTATTTTCAAATACGTCTGCATCTCAACCAATTATCTTTCACTTTTGGATAACGGAAAACCTAAATAAAACCTTCAAACCATATTTCCGTTTTTTAAAAAAAAATCCCTTTGCCTTCTTTTTCTCTCCCAACCAATTGAATTGTCGTGATTTGCCAAAATTCGAGTCTGCTTTTTCCCTTCGACAAAAGCTTCTAACCCAAAACTATCTCTTTTCGGATTTCTCTCACACAAAACTGAATTTTGAGAAAGAGTTCGAAAAAGCGCATCAGATTGCTATTTGAGAATTATCTAGGCTTTTGATCACGGAGTTTTTGATGTGAGGGAGTTTCCTGCTTGCTGCCAATCCGCCTCTCAAAACACACCCTTTCTCAAGTACCCGGGTCGCCCTCTACGCTTAAGCGTTCTTTTAATCCAACTTGTCAGATTGAAATGTGATCTGTTCCTCGACGCTTTTTTCTCATTCTTCACCCATATTCTCAATACCGTCCATTCCGTTTTCAATTCCATTTCACTACTCTCCTCCCACCCCTCTTCGGCTGTTCGTCTACCACACCGCAGGTGGTCCAGCTGGCATATTTATTCCGCCTTTCCTATTGGATAGTATCGTTTTGTGGAATAGAGCGGGAGATATTACCACCCGTTGTGAACATTTCAAGCTCCATTAATTTTGTTTTTCAAATTTGGAAGATGGAAGTTCTGGAGAATAGTTCTTCGACTTTACCGTAGTTTTCTGTCTTTATTTCTGAAACAAAAACAGTGGAATCCGAATGTTATTCACGATCTATAAACTGATTGTCGAAAAATAATCGTTATTACTGTAAATAATCTAATGTTCAGTTCACAACTTATGTTTTGGAGAGCTTATTTATGACAGAACAGCTGTAAAATAATACGCTTGACAGTCGTCACAAGCCTCAAACCTAAAAACCAACATCTGCAATACTCATTTCAGCCAGAAAAAACCTGTTACGAAATAGGTTATTGAACAACTACCAGACATAGATACTTCACCCCCCTTAAGGCCCATCTTGTGCATTTCATTTTGGATGTTGTTTTCAATTTTATAGCTCATCCTCCTCTCTCTTCATCGTATCTTCTTTATCCCTCGTGAAACCACTACCACCACAAACCATAAAAGTTACTTGTTATTCATGAGCCCCATTTGGTATGTATGGGAATCCGGAGGTCTCTTCTGTCGGCAAAACTTTTAGGGTCTAAAGTTTCTTCTTTATTGCTGTTTTAGTGTCATCGCTAGTCACTCTCTTACCCTAGTTTTTTATCACTAAATTTTCTCGTTATTTTTCCCTTCTTTTCGTCTCTAGAAATGCCAAACGCCTTAACACGGCTCATTAAACAGGCCAATGTGAAATGAAATAGTGGGAATAGACAGTATGCAGGGTCAACAATCCAGATTATTTTCCTGAGATTCTGTATAAAATAGTAGGGAGACGCACAAAAAGTGCGAATCGTTCAGGCTTACGTTAATACGAACAAAAACGATAATTATAGTCGATCCCTCCCCATCATTATCCTATTAGAGACGGATTCGGTAATTCTACTGGAAAAATGAAAAAGCAACTTGAAAAGAATTCTGGCAAAGTTTTTGCATTGTAATTTTATTTTAATTGACCTAGAGAATTACAGAAAAGTGGAATACTCATTTCCCCATTACAGTTATCAATCTATTTATAACATTCCGACTTATTGTAAGAAACTAATGTTGGTATTTTCCGTTCTACCCCTCTTCTTACCCTAATATTTGTCATGCCAACAGTTGTGGAGTTGAAGTTGAAGAAGCACCGAGAGGGTCACAGTATGTTTGGTTTGCTTTTTTTCGTGCCTTTTTTCTTTATTCTTTGTCAAGAGTCAAGCCATCAACTGTCTTTTATCGTTTCAGAAAAAGATGCTGTGCTTCAAGTTTGTTTCTTTTTTGCCCATATTTTCAGTTCCTTTCATCTAAACAAACAATTTTTCTTCGCATTATGAAAATTACGATTTTAATTTAACCGGCTACAAATCAGTTGGGTAAACATTCGACATCAAGCTTCCAGTTAATTCCTGGCTTTAAAACAATATCGAATGTTTTTATTTATTTTGATATAGAAACAACATACAAGACGTCATAAACTTACAGTAAGAAATTCTTTATTTTCATTGGAATATGAATATAAAACAAACAAAAAAGACAACAAAAAAGTTCTCAATTTCACTTCATGAGCATCATTGGCTTCTTCTTTTCCTCTCTTTTTTGTTACAAGAAAAGAAGGTCAAACTTTTTTTTGTTCTCCGAATATTTGCTAAGCAAACTGCCAGCTTCTTCTAATTCCACCATAAACACAAGTTCTTGGTTTTTTCTTCACATGCCAATTTGAAAAGAAGTTCGTATGCTACTATCCCGTCAACTCTACTATTCTGACTCATATTTCAATTCCTTTTTTGTACTTGTCCAGCAAATACAATGTTTTCATCTGAAATTGTATACTATCAATCTGGATAACTTTTTTGATATACCTGTTTGAAAGGCAGAAAAAAAAGTGAAAACTGAATAGTTCAGTCATCAATCACTTTCCGCAAGTTAGAGTCACTATAGTGTTACTATTTCTATCTCTTATTACCACTTACTTCCGCTGTTTTCACACATCTTCAAGCGTTTTTTTTATTTTGATATCTAGATTCCTTAGTTATGTCATTTCTACGTTTATTTTAACAAATTTTGTGCTTATAAATTATTTGAAGTTTTCATTCGAAAAAACCCAATTTAGAATCTGTAGCTATTTATCTCTATATGTTCGGTATGTGTCTAACCATGTAACTGTAGGTTTTTCAAACGTATTTTCTTCTATTGTCATAAATCTAAATATTTTTGGCTAGTTTGTATATTTTTGACGAATCATTGATTCACAAAAATATTCCGGAAACAGTGATTGTGTTGAAATTTTGAAAATAGGGTTTTTGAAAATAGAACATTCGAAAATGGTCTAGTTTTGATTATTCATCGAACAATATCAAGATTTTCATTTGAAAAAACTCACGAAAATCCGATTTTATAATATAATTTTCATCTTCAGAACAAATTTATTTCTATATTCAAAAATTGGGAATTTCTTCTAATAATTGATTCCTACTGGTTCATCAAGGACCTCCAATGACTCATTTACAAATGATCTTCGAAAGAGATCTGATTCTCTCAGTTCTTACGTTCAAAATTCAATCATTCCGTCTCATTTACTTTCCATCATCTTTTTCAACGTCTCATTTCCTTCAATGAGTCCCCCTTACTGAATGGATTTTTTGCATTTTTCAGATTCTCAAATGAGTGAGAAAAAATCGCCGTTTCTCTCGTTATTCCGCCGAAAGAAGCGAGTCACTGAGGAGATGCCCCAGTCTGGAGTGCTGTCGCCAGTCAAGAAAAATGTGAGTTTTATGGCGCTTATCCATGCGGCTCGCCGGGTGCCTCCAAAAAGAAACATGAAGCATGACAATAGCGTGTGACTTCTTCTTGTCACGCCAAACACCAGTCTCGCCTTCCGCTTCACAACAAAATATCCCCCGGGTCCCCTGTGGGATCAAGGAGGGGCTCCTGAAAAACATAGAGGTTTTTAACAAGTGCGCGCCCTCACGTCGGAGGGAGGACTCCGCTTTACACCACTTGTTGCCATTTTTCTTTCATCTCTCATGACATAACACAACTCCACCAGTTTTCTCCACGAATATGTTTTAGTTATTTTTTGTTCTTCAAGTATGTAGTTCCCCTCTTCTAAGCATGCCTAAATAGTGTAAACAACTGTGCACTTTAACAGATTCCCGTTTCAGGACAAAGAGAAAACTGGAAAGGAAAACAAAGGTATTGTGACCAGCAACACGATGCCTGCTGATATGGATGGGGGAAAAAAGAACAAGAAATCAAAGTCGGCTAAAAATGGAAAGGATTTTGGAAAGGTATGGAGTACTTGATTTCAGTAAGCATGTGGAATGCCAAAAGACCTTTCGAATCTTTTTGAATTTCTTATTTGAAAAAAAAGAGAAAAAAGAAAAAGTTTTCAGTCAATGTCACTGGATGTTCTTCTGGAAGATGAAGCAGCTGCACTTGTCGAGGCACTTGAAACGTTCGGAGATGAAAAGCCAACTGTTGCCAGAAGTATTCCAAAGCACGCACGTATCGTCAAAAAAGAAGATAACTCATTGAAAAATTGTCTCTTCGAGAAAGAGGTACATTTCAAAGTGGAATAAAAAAACAATTTCATTTTTAAGGTTTACGACACAATGCTCAGCGACTCGTTGCGAGTGTGTGAAATGCTTCAATCACATCTTGACGATTGCATCGTTTCCGTCAGAGCCAAGAGTCCAGAGCCCACCTCATCGTACTCTCTGGATGGAAGGGATTCGGGACGTGGAGCATCTTCTCCGTCATCTACCATGTCATCAACGGCTAGCCCAAGCACTAGAAGAGTTGCCAAGGAGACTCATATGTAGATCATGTATTCATCCGAACTCTCTCATTTCATTCCACATTTGAGCCAAGAACCCTATGCTGTACGAAATGCTACTTTCTTATGACTTTTACTCCTTTCGGGTTCACAATCCCAGCTTTTGCCTCATTGTATTTTATCTACTTTGTCATCCTCTAGACCATCACTCCTAAACCATACCACAATACCAAAAAAACGAAACTATTCCGCATGATGAATGTATTTAGATCTACAACCATATGTAGTACAGGTTCCCCTTTTTCCAATTATTTTCTCTTTTTTTCTTTTACCAATTGTAATAAAAATGTTCAATAGACTCAAAGAAACAGGCTTCCGGACATGGCCTATGACTCATGCTCTCCGCAGACACACTTGAAATACGTCGACTGACGTGTGCTTTTCTGAACATCTGATCGCAATCATCGGTCTCCGGAAAGAAGGAAACCAGCCGCGCCGAGAAGCTGGTGATTAATTTGTTTGAATGGAGTCGTTTTTTTATTCGAGTGAAGTCTATTGACAGAAGACCTCACAGCAAGTTTTGAAGAGTAGTCTAGTGATAACAAGCTGATGAAATTTTACCGAATACGGGCAAGATCTTTGAAACTTTTTTGTCTTTCCGACGCGATTTTTGTTTGTCGTTGTTGTCGAACACGGTGATCGGGTGTACTCAGGACAAAATGAAGAGAAATGAAGAGATGAGAACAAGGGGAAGGAGACAAATGAGGGAAAGAATGTTGTTTGTTGTTGTTGTATTCGTTTTTTTATTCTCTCGAGAAATAGTGATTAGCTCTTAAAAAACAGTACAGTATTTTTCAGAATGTCTTTCAAAACGGTTTGAAGTACGGTTGATTAGTTAGAATATACTATAATTTGTTTATTTGATGGGACTTTTATATTTTGAAAGTTTAATATGAACAAAGTGATTGTAATCTCAATTTTGAAAAATAAAAATTACTGTAAGAACTTTTGAATCTATATCTTGATATTTTCAATCTTTATTCCAATTGATGCGAGTTTAATTTCATCTCAATGTTTCTAGTTTTCAAATTTCAAAATAGACCCCTCTTTTCATTAAATCAACCGAATTTCGCAAATTGATCCAAATGGAATCAAAATATCAAATTTCGAAAAAACGCTTCCTGTTCCTTTCGCAATCCCCTTCCTTCTTAGTTCATTGAGCTCTATTGGGCAGTCAAATTTGGCGGCTTCTTCCTTCTTCTTTTCTCTTCTCATCATCAGTTTTAGTGCCCCCCAGTGCGAACCGCAAAAATCGAAAAACAAACGACAACGGTGTGCCGAACAATGCTTCTTCCTCCAAGGCATTGCGCCAATTAAAAACAGGCGGAGGGGAGGCACTGAAAATAGTGTGCCACCAGGTGGAGGGGGCACATTTTTGGGTCATGTCGAAGCTCTCGCTTTTCCGCGCAGACACAAGCTGTTTGCCTGTAGCAGCAGCTCCGGTGGCTTGACCGTGGCGCCTTGAGAGAGAGAGAGAGAGAGGGAGATGGAGGGGCGGTACACGGAGCCGGTTTCGTGTTCTGGCTTCGGAGGGCAGGGCATGTGCCTTCCTACTTGAAGCCCGTGTTCGGCCATCCAACAGTCATATATATCAACGTCTTGGTAGAGAGGACATTTCAGTTTTCGAAAGTTTTCAACTTCTTTGCGACAATTTTTTTTCGTTTTGATAATTTTAGTCTTTCAGAAAATGCGTTGGTGTACTATACGGCACCTCTTCAGTGTAAGTGCTTTACTTTTCCTTTTTCCTTATTCCGTTCTATTCTTTTAGATATCCACAGTAGTCCTTCTTGTTAGAGCCGGGTTGGAATGTGATCCAACGTCGAACGTCAAAAAACCAGATCCAGGAAGCCCTGAATCATATTTATACTGTAATTTGGAAGGGTGAGAATTCTCACTTTATGGCAGTAGTTATATGTTTTCTTTAGATCCTTCTCGAAGCGAAAATGTGCCAGTGGAAAAATATTTAACAGCGAAACTGGTGAATGTGATTCATTAATGCAAGCTGATGACCCGATTGACGATATTTTCTCTCAGCCATTTTTCCAAGCACCAGATGACTTGTGTGGTGAGGGTATTCCATTGACTATTCTCTCTGCCCCAGTAACCTGCAATCCGTCAATCAGCAGTTGTCCAGATGGTAATTGGAAATTTCTAACATTTCCATCAAAAAATATTTTCAGGATACAGTTGTCAATTCTATGAGCGTACCGGATCCAGCTACTGCTGTCAGAATCCAACCCCAACAGCTAAAAGCTCTACTGACAAAATCCATTGCGGAGAAGGAAGAGTTACATACATCGAAGTGAGTATTTTTTGAATAATTTCGGCTCGTCTTCTCTGTTTGTTTCCTCATGTTTGCACAGTTTTCATAAACTTTCTGGGTGGTCAGAGTCTTAGCAAGACAAGCCGGAATTAAAATCGAAGAAAAAAATAAGAAAACAGTGACCCAGAAGGAAATGATTCTTTGTTCCATCATGAGAAAAAAAATGACAATAGCTGAAGCCGATTGGGGGGTCAAATATTTGCTTACTTCCGTTTTTTGCAGATGGCCACTGGAAAACCACGTTCCTGCGTTTTGGCCAACGACAACTCATGTCCAGCCGGTTTCGGGTGTACTCTGGTTGCTGGAACTACCACTAGATGTTGCGCCAAGGATATGGGATGTGCTATCAACTCGGCTCCTCAACTAAGAGGTAGCAATCCAGTAGAATGCTCACCAACCGATGGCAGTTCTTGTAAGAATGGATATGTGTGCAGCAAGAGTCAATACTTGAACAAATTCATTTGTTGCTCAAATCCGGATGGTGAAATTATGGGTGAGTAATACGATCCGTCATTTTTCTTTTCTTCTCTCCCCGATATGAAACACTCTCAGCTTCTCGGCCCCGAAGAAATCACAACAATAGCAATTGTATCCTATATCTTTTCCTATTTAGGCTCCTGTCCTGGAGGTGAGACTCCACTTGAGAATATCCAGTGTTCTGCCACAAAGCCATGTCCAAACGGATTCTCTTGCAACGACAAAAAATGTTGCCCATACGCGAGTGTCTGCCCTGCTGGAGCCCCTTTGAATAACAGTCCGATGAAATGCAGTGAGAATGCTCCATGTCCAGAAGGTCACTCTTGTATTAGTAATGCTGGAATTCAATACTGTTGCCCTGCTAAAGAAAAAGTGTGCTCGCTGCCAAGAAACGGAGGAGTCCAATGTGCCTCAACCATGAAATCGGCTAATCGTTATTATTTTGACATTGCCACCGCCACTTGCCGCTCGTTCAAGTTCACCCAATGTGGTGGAAATGCCAATAACTTTGGATCACTTGAAGAATGCGAAGGGTTCTGTGTTGACACTCAATGCCCAAATGGTCAGGCTCATCGAGTCGGCGCAGTGAATGCCAACTGTGCGCTCGCTCAGGCAGACACTTGCCCAAATCAGCACTTTTGTCAACTTCCGCTATTTGGACCGAGCCCGATTTGTTGCCCAACACCGGAATTGACGTGCAATGAGATGGTTTCAGCGGGAACTCCGTGCTTTGGACGAGGACTCACTATTCAGAGATATTATTTCAATCCTTCAACACAGTGAGTTACAAAATGCCTTGAACCCTAAGTATAAGTAATATTTCTAGAAAATGTCAACCATTCCATTACTACGGATGCAGTGGAAATGGAAATAACTTCGAAACAATCGACCAATGCCAAAACTTCTGTCTTCACTCTTCTGATAACGCTTGTGATGGCCTCGTCCCGTTGAAAAACCCCAACAGAGAACTCCAAAGATGCAGCGAGGACGATCCATGCCCAGTTGGTTATGAATGTAATGATGCTGCATTCTGTTGTCCAACTTCTGAAAATGCTTGCAATGCTAACATGTCAAGAGGAAACGGATGCAAGGGATCGACCCAAAGAAGCATGTGGTTCTATGACAAATCAAAGAAGAAGTGCTCTCAATTCGTCTACAATGGATGTGGAGGCACTGCTAATCGATTCACCAACAAAGCAGCATGCACCGAATCGTGTGTTCAATCAAGTGCCTTCGGTCTCTGCCCAAGAGGAATGAATCCGTTCACTGAAGAAGGAGAGATCACCCCGAAGACTTGTACCCTCAATGTCAGAGCTACTTGTCCAGATGGATCCTCTTGTGTGAAGTCATCCACCAACCAGCCAATCTGTTGTAAAGCAGTCACTGCTTGCCCAAACAATCGTATTCCATATAATATCCCTGGAACCAACTCAGTGGTCGCTTGCAGTATTGAACGGGATGACTGCCCAGAAGACTTCCAATGTCTTAAATCTGCAACCGCTCCAGGATTCCATATGTGTTGCTCTGGACCTCTCCCATCTTCCCAAAGACCAGTTCGTCCAATTCCACCACAACAAAAGACAAGAGTACCATATGAGCCAGACAGTTTTGCGGAATTCCTCACTAACATCTCCCCTTGCCCTCCACAACTTTTGAGCAGCGGACAAAGTTGCACTGTTAACCAGATTGGTGATTGCCCCAAGAACCATATCTGCTTCCGAGATGTTGGATTCAAGCAAGGATCATGCTGCAGAACCACACCACCAAAGTGCAGTCAAAAAGGATATGTGCCGGTTTTCCTCGACAAAACTCAAGTTCAAGTGTGCCAAGTGGATATTGACGGATGTCCAGACAACTCAAAATGCATGACATCTAGTGTGGCGAAGCTCGCAATTTGCTGCCAAAAATATCAGCCACCCAGTGTGAACAACAGACCAATGAACAGAGGAGTCAATCAAGGATCAGCCACAAACAACAACAACAATAAAGGAGCAATGTGTGCGAACGGCGAGACACCGTTCCGCGGACTTGACAACAAATTCCAAGAGTGCAACTTTGTGCATAACACTTGCCCATCAGGATACCAATGCGAGTTCTCGTCGACCGGACAAGCTGTCTGTTGTACCAACAACAACGCGATCCGTTGTCCAGCCGGTTCTTCGGTTTTCGAGTACGGAGGTCGACCATTAGCCTGCCCAGCTGGAAGTAACAAGTGTCCACAAGGATACAGTTGCATGCCATCCACAAACCCACAACACCATCTTTGCTGCTCTTCTGGAACCGGAATGGGACACTCTCAGCCACAATGCCTCCGTGGAGTTGCCTACGTGAATCCTGCCACTAATCAGAGACAATTCTGCTCTCCAATGAGAGCTGATTGTCCAGCCGGATATACTTGTTTCGAGTCTGATCAATCCTCCCAATTCATCTGCTGCACTCACGGAGATCTTAGTGACAGATTCCAAGGATATTGCCCACCTCGTCAAATTCCATATATCTCTAGAGATGGATTCCCACCAACCTGTCACATGCAACTATCTCCATGCCCAACAACAGCTCCTTATGTCTGCATTTACTCGCCGGAGAAACAAGACTCCTACTGTTGTGCTCCAATTGATACCGCAGTTCATGTTGTTAATCCGGATAGAGGATATGCTTCTCCAGCCAAGAACATCGATCTTCTTGAGACTCCAGAAGCCCCTACTTCAAATGTTCCAGGAATGACACAAACTTTCCCAGGAGGACCAATTGCTCCGGGAATGGGACCAGTCGCCATGCCAGATCCAATTCCAGGAGTCGAAAATATCAGATACTTGCCTCCTGCTTTAGCCCAAGCTGAAATGGAGAAAAAGATTCGCGAGAAATATGCCAAGCAAAATGAAAATGGTGATTCTTCCCAAGGTTTCGGTAACTTCGGAAACTCTGGTAACAACAACTTCAACTTGGGCGGAGGAGCTGTACCAGGGTTCAATAACCAAGTCTCTCAAAGTGGATGCCCACTCGGATCTCGCCCTCTGATTGGTTTCAATCAACAAATCACCGAATGCTCTCAACAACCGTGTCCAGATGGATTCTCGTGTGTTTTCGCTGAAAAGGATAACCGATTCCAATGTTGCTCATCTGTTTCTATTATGTTGGCTGTTAACAAACCTGTTAACAAACAAACCACACCATCACCAAACGGTCAAATCGAATGTCCACCTGGATTCTTCAATATGGACGGAAAGTGTCTGAAGATTCTTTTTGCTGGACAGAAAGGATGTATTACTGATGACCAGTGCAGTGCACGTGAAGCCAATTCCACCTGTGACAACGGATACTGTATCTGTCCAACCGACAAGCCGCTTGTTCACGGAGGAAAGTGTATTGCTGCTTGCCCAGAAGGATTTGCCAATATCGCTGGAAGATGTTACGATCCAACAACTGTTATCTTCATGGACTCTGTGGATGAGAGAAAGAATGGGACTATTGGAGGATACTGTATGGAGACTTTGATTGAAGAGAAGAGATGTCTAGTTGAGAACAGTTATTGCTCAGAGAAGACGATCACCTGTACCTGCAACCTTGGGTATGAGCTTGAAATGAACTTTGAGGATAAGGACGACAAAGGAAAGTGCAAGAAGAATAGCGACTCAAAATACCATGACCTGAAAACCACAGCCGCACCATTCGATGACGAGCTCTATTTCATTGATATCAGTAAGTTTTTATAAAGTAATCCAAATTTTAATTATCACTAAATTTTAGGCTCAATGAATCACGAGAGCCCATTGAACGACACGGGAGTAGAAAGCGAGGATTTGAACAAGTACCTGTTTCAATCCGACGAAATGATTCCAGTTTTCGCCTAATTATTCTATGATTTCTGTATATTTCGGTTCGACACATGTTAGTAACGATGACAAACGGGAAAAAACACGAATTATTAAATTATAATTTTATGACGTGAAATTATTTATTTATTTGTATTCATTAATATTATTTTCCAACATTTATATTTATTTTGTATCATATTCTATTGATTGTTGAGTTTATAAATATTGCTTTGAAAAATTATTGACTCAAAATACAATACAAGGCACTTTTTGTGAGAACAGAAAGGAGTTTGGAAGATGACGTTTCCTTTTTCATGTGCATATCATTTCATTATCATAAGAATTTGAGAAAAGAGCTTTGTCATGTCCTTGGTGGCACCAGATTCTCAGGACCAGACTTCAAAATCCAATCTTTGAACTTTTCCTGCTTTTCGCTTTCCATGTGCAGCATGCGATTAACACGGGACAAAACCTGAAAAATGAAGTTGAATATCAGAAAATGGATAGTGAATAACCCACCTCTGCAGAGTTAGTATTTATGTGACATTTCAAATACTGAACGCACTCGGAGAATGACGGGCGTTCCGTTGGAGAATGTTGCCAGCAAAGTTTCATTAATTTATAGATCGCTCCGTGGCAATACTTCGGTTGAGGGTTTCTGTGTCCTTGCATGATATGATCAACGACATGGTTGTCAAGGATGTTAGCATATGGAAGGTTTCCCAAACTGAAAATCTCGTAAAGGCAGATTCCAAAAGACCAAACATCTGATTTCTGGGTGTACATGTAGTTTTCCAGAGATTCTGGAGCCATCCATCGAACCGGAATTTGAACGTCCTTGGTTACTTTGAGTCTGAAATGTTATGAATATTTTATCTAATAATAATACACACCTGTAGTATGTTTTGTTCAAATGTTTTTTTGCCAAACCGAAATCAGCTACTCTGACAACTTTGGTCTTGGTAACGAGAATGTTGCGACACGCCAAATCACGATGCACACACTGAATATTGAGGAAAGAATAATTTCATTGTTTCTTGTTAACTGACCGGAACACTGGCCAAGAACTCCATTCCATTTGCAATTTGTAATGCAAAGGAACAAAGGTCAGAAGTGGATAAGGAGTTTAAGTTGTTAGGATCCAAGAGCTGTTCATCAGTGTCCGGGGGAATTCTTTCGGACTTGTATTTTTTCTTCATGACACTATTTTGAACCATATAACCGTTATTCAGTGTTTCTTCCTCTTCAAAAAGTTCATTGATAAAAGTGGATTTACATTTTATGAGCAGTTCCCGAAGTTCTCCACCATCGATATACTCAGTGACAATCAAAAGTTGACCTCTGTGAGAATATTATGAGTCGTAACTTTAAAACAACTAGTTGACTCACTTCCTTATGTTTGCAGTGACGCCACCAATTAAAGCGAGTACATTTGGATGTTTATCAATAGCACACATCACCTTCAGCTCTTCTGCTATCATTTTTTGTTGTGCAACGTCATATCGGTTTTTTGAACTTTTGACAGCAACTGGAAGACGATTTTTTTGCTCCATTCGACGTTCAGAATCAGCCATTTGCAAATACCCTTTTCTAACAATTCCGAAGTTTCCTTGTCCGAGTACTTCCAGCAGCTCCAAGTTCTTTGGATCAATTTCATGTTCAATTTTGTATGGTAAGTAGTGAGTACGCTCTTCAATTGGCAGTTCTCTCAGTTCTTCTGGTAGCGGCCCAATGTTTTTCTCCATTAGCATGCTGTGCAATTCGAAAAGTTCTCTTTAAAAATTGTTTTTCGTTCTTAACCACAGAAAAATTTTCCTTACAAGTCTTTCTCTTTTGTTGTTGCTTTCAGTTTGTACACCAAAAAAATAACGGCTAGCAAGCAAAAGCCTGTTATTAATACTGCCATGCAGTAGAAAATCAAAAACCGCTTTGGTGCTCCTTCCACTTGCACTTGGATAAAATAATTGGTTGATCCTGCTCGATTTGTTGCACAACATTGGAATTGTCCGGCATCTTCAACTCTAGCTCTGCTAACCTTCAGGACACTTCCATCTTGCACACCACCCGTGAAAGGTTTTCCGTCTTTAAACCAAACATATTCGGGAGGTGGAGAACCTGCGATGTGGCAATCAATTTCGAAATTGTGATCAAAATCAACAGTAATCACGTGTTCGGAATCGGATTTTGTGTGATATGGCTTTATGGTTGGTTCAACATTAACAGCTGTTTCGAGCAACTCCTCAGAACCATCCTCTTCAATAACACACGCATATTTTCCGCTTGATCCGACAGTAACATTGCTAATAGAAAATTAGTATTACACAAATGCAGTTATTTAACAATAAACTCACTATAATTCAAGAATCACTTGTTTCGAATGTCCCTTCGATTCTACTCGTATTGGTGATGACAACGTTTTTGAAGAGGTGCTATCAAAGAAACGCCACGTCACATCCCAATCGACAGCTCCAATTGGAACAACACAAGCAAGTTGTACATGATTTCCCTCGTAAATCAATTTTGAATCTTCTAATTTGGATGCATTCTTGTTTTTTTGAATATAGGAAACTATATGTGGAGATTCTTCTGCAACAATGATTTTCTTCGTGACTGATGATATCTGAAAATAATGAAGTGAGAAAGAAATTCTTTTACTTTACCTTTCCATTCCTTTTGCTAGAACATCTCAGTTCTGTGTTTTTGTCTAAAATCATATTCAAGATAAATCCTGTTCCAAATGATCCATCTACTCCAATAAGAGAATTTTTATCAATCTCTTCGAATTGTGAGCTTTCACTATTTTTCTTCTCAAAAACAACATTTTTAGAAACCGAGAGGCATTCAACGTGAAGGTGCGTGTTCCGTGGAAAAAGTTGCTGGTTGAAAACAATGTACGAAAACGGTTCGCGAACGGTAATTTGCACATCTGGTCGATCATTCTCAATTGTAACCTTCCATTGAACTATTTGTACAGTTTCAAGAAGTGAAAGTGATAACACGTATCTACAAGGTTATTTTTTATATGAATCTCTGGAAAAATACCTACGTTCCATTCATCACTGTTTCATCCGGGCTATTCATCGACAAGGATTCTACAATATAATCGACATTCTTGAATACAGTAGTGGAAATTTTATGAGTTCTGTCTGGGATTATTGTCACATTTTGTGTACCCGCTTCCATCCATGAGTTGTATCTGAAAATCCAGTGGGCATGATAACTATCCAAATCAGTTGGATATATAGCAATCTTTGCAAATAAGTTAATCTCCTTGTTGTCGTGAAGTCTCATTATCTGCGGACTCCTCTCAATCACTTTTATCTGACTCATTTGCGGCGCCACATGGAGAGTGGTTCTGGTTTCTAATGTTGCGTTTGTCCCTTTAAGTGTTGCAATACATAGATACTCTCCGGAGTCTTCCAATTCTAAACGATCGATTTCCAACTCAGTATACATTATTCGACTTCTGATCTCCATCCTCTTGTTACGAACAATAACATGTTCCTGGAAATAATTACATGCATCGTTCTCAAACTACAAATTCTTACGTTATCACAGCGAGGACATTGAATTTTGAAGTCGAGTTTATGCAGGGGAAAGTTGAACTTGTAAAAGCTTGGATCATACAAAAAACAAGTCATTATATAGTTTGAATATCCAACATAAGGCCATTTGAACGTTGTTATCCAGTGTAACATCGAGCCGTTTTCCTGAATTACTACGAAAAAAGCACTTTGCTGCGGCTTTTCCCTGTATCTACACTCAAACTGTACATATTCAAATGATGTCACATCATAGATTTTTTTGTCGATCTTGTCCCCGAATCTGGAATTAACACTTTAAGAAATGTTTTATTTGCTCACATCTTACCGTTGATCATAATTCTTGGAAGCATTTTCAATAAGCACGTTGTTGGCGTACAATTCTATATCATTGTTGTCAATGAACATTGTAGTTATACAGGGAACCATTATTTTACTGTCATCGAACAATACAAATTTGAAGTCGATTGGGATGAAAATGTGCGATCCATGAACAAATACGTAAATCATATCTATCAGAGACACTCTGTGATAGCAAAGACACTGATATGATCCAGTATCAACTTCTTGAACATCGGTGAGAGACATAACTTGGACTCCAAAACCACTGTCAGTTTTGACACGATCCGAATAGTTACTAGACTTTTGCATGTATTTTTCATTACTTGGCATGAAGTGAATTTGTAACAGCGCAATCACTGAAATCTTAGTTTTGTTTACTTTTCAATAAGAACAATGGTTCCAACATGAACAGGTGCAATTGAAGACTATCGTTTCGTGCTCTTTTAACTCAACAAACTTTCCGATACTGGAACTTCCCTGAAAAAAAGGAGATTGAAAAATTAGGAATCATTTCGATTCACTTGAACTTGGTGATTTTCCACGTTTAATTGGAGAAGCGGTGTTGCTTCAATGGCATACACCGAGAGCAACACGACCAGGAGAACCCTCATTTCTGAATGTGTGGCTTTTCCAGGTGTTGTTTTATCAGCAATCTGCAATGCTGTAATATTTGAATTGATATTTTAAATAGAAGAAAACACGAATGTTTCAGAAAATCAATAAAATTGAAAACGATTAAACGTGATTGGCAGAGAAGAGGGAAAAGTTGGTATGACGCATCGCTACTCTCCATGGGGATGCCTATTGATTCTTACAGGAAAACTAAAAACAAAAACACCATTTAAACCGAGAAAATTGTGTGAAGTAAACACAGAAATCATAGAGTCAGTAATTGCAACAACGAGTAGGTGATTTAAGATATTGCTTATATGTCAAACATGAACATTTACTATATAATATTTAGTTTTTGTTTGAATAATGACTAGGTTTCTTCTACCAGGCAGATGGGACTGTTTGCTGCAGTATACCGTTAATGCACTAGAGAACAATCAAAAAAAAAGTTTGAGTACCCAAATGAAAAGTAATGCGCCACTGCAACACAGAAAGCCGCATATCACTGGAAACTAGGAAAAATCAGTAGCTTTTACGACACTAGAGCTCTTAGCTGAACAATTAGCTGATCCTTCTTATGGACCCCAGGTGTCCAGGCTCCTGATGAAACCACTATCACCGTCCCCTTCAATCCCTATTGAGAAATTACTCTGTTATTCTCTTCCAATCATGACTAACCAAAACTGCACACGCAAATTCTATTTTAACAGTAGTCTATTCGAAATGGATTTTCATAGAACAACTTTCAATAAAAATATTCATTCATTATGAAGGTAAATACATCAAATTTGCCCGAACGAATGAAAAGACTAGTTATGAAATAAAGATCCCGTGTAGTTGAATGAAAAATATCAAATATAAAACAACAAGTAAATGAGTGGAAGATCAGATTTGTTTGAGAATTAGCATTGCATACGAAATGAGTATAATACAAGTAGAAATATTCAGTGTTTCATGTGTCCCGTTGGAGATGGGACAGTTATATCGGAAACAGGAGTTATCGCAGTTAGATTGCTATCGGAAAGAGAAATCGTGTGCTCATGGTCGTATTCGCTGCTTTTGGTGCTGTATGTGTGCTTCCAGATCTCAGCAAGACAAGCCGAACTGTGGAATCTGCAAAGTATTTTTAAATCAAGCTCAATACCATCAAAACTTACCGGTAAAACACTAAAAGTGGTCCAACTGCATAAATGATGTAGTTGTATTGTGTGGCTGCTTTGCTAGAGAATCCGAAGCTTGATTTCATGCCTTCAAACGTGTGAAACACGAAAAGAGTGACATTCGAGACTAATAAAAATGTGATGATTTCCTTGCCGGGTTTATGTTTTATAGAGTACTTGGAAAGGCAACGCAGTCTAAAAATCCAAATTATGTTCAGTTCTCAATTTAAATTTTACCTAGAGGTGGTTAGAATAAACGCAGCTTGAACCACTACTTGTATCATCCGGATTACAAACACAAACGCTGGGAGGGCGCTAACTGTCAAGTCAGCAGATCTTCTGCAAGTAATGAAAACATCGATTCCCACTGCACAGTACAAAATTTCGCCAATTAGACCGATGATCAGCAAAATCTCGTCAATGACTTCTCCATGAGCATGAAGACGGTATTGGAGGAGACGCATTCTAAATTTCGCAATTTTTCAAGTTTTTGAATGATGATAAAATACCTCCATAACCCAATTACGCAGGCACCCAAAGCTATGGAAAATAGGGATAAGTCTACGATTCCGAAAACTAATTGAGCTCCAGAACTATTGCGTAATGTTTCGAATATAGTGTACATTCCCATTGATACAAGAGAACCGATTAGGAATATGATTCCAGCGAACAATCCGGTGGAAGAAGAGCTGAAAAATATCCTAATTGGAATGAATTTTTCTTTTATTTCAAGTACCTGCAGTCAATCCTCATTTTCACTTTCCGTTTTCCACTATTACTTTGATGATGATTGTTCTGACCGATAGATTTCCACAGAATGAACATGATGGCGGCCCCAATCAAAGAGTACCTGCATAGAAAATATCAAACTACAGTGCCGGCCATAAGTTTATATAAAATCGGTATTTTCAGTTCAAAATGGTCAACTTTGGGCGTTCGTAGCAAAGTGGGGAAGAGCTGTATTCTTTTGAATTTTTTAGGGCAGTTAGTTGATAACTAGATTAGCATTTCTGTAGTTGACAACTTTTTTCTAGAGTCATTTTTAAAAGCTACACGGCTCGTTGAAAAGAACGATGTTGAAAAACAGGCTGTTTTGCACTGAAAACGACAAAATTTCAGTGAGTTTTTCTTCAACGAGCCGTGTAGCTCTTAGAAATGATTCTAGAAAAAAGTTGTCAACTACAAAAATGCAAATCCAGTCATCAACTAACTGCCCTAAAAAATTCAAAAGAATACAGCTCTTCCCCACTTTGCTACGAACGCCCAAAGTTGACCATTTTGAACTGAAAATACCGATTTCGTATAAACTTATGGCCGGCACTGTACATTCTTTTCATCAATTTACTCGTTTTCCTAGAAAGTAAGTTTTCTAAGAACTCACTCGACAATGCAAGTGGTCAGAAACGTGGCAACATCACCGAAGTGCTCGAGAGCAAACAATCTGCTGACCGCTGGCTCCACCGTCTTTGTTGCGGGTGTGTTGTTGATCTGCAAGGTTTCTCTTTGCATTTGTGACCTATGAAAATGGGTACCGTGGAGTTGAGAACTGCATTTATCAGATCGTGTATTTCTTCAGATGACGACGAGGAGGAGGAAGAGTAATATTTTCGGAACGTCTGTTTTAGTTGCGCTTTTTTGTGAGCTTTAGCTTCCTGAATGACACAATTTGCAAAGGTGGAAAGTTACCAATTTCGATTACCTGCTTAGCAAGAACGAATCTGAACCAAGTCCACAAATTCACCGATATCAGGTGCATCATACCAAATGCAACTATTTTACGAGAGCTATTCACTGTTATCTGAAAATACAGTTGATATTCTGATCTAAAGAGAATTATCACCTTCGAATTGCAAAATATAAAATGCATCTGAATAAAAGTGAAAATAATTGCCACAATCATCTTCGCAATTGTCACTTTCCTGCATGTCGCATTCTCGATGCACAGAAACAACTCCAAGCCAAACAGAACAGTTCCGACACTTCCGAAAACTACGATTTCATTGTTACAAGTATCTAATTCCAGCTACTTACAAAGAGCTCCAAGTCGTAAGTATAATGTACCAGCTCCTTCTCCATTGTGTTGGCTTTGCATGATAAACCAGTCCTGAAAATAAAAATTGGTTTCTAATTGAACTTTTCTTGTATAATTTGATTGTTTACCTCCGAGTTTTTGATAATTTTATATCTTTGAAGAACTGATATCAAATGGTTGTATGGTCCAGGATAAATTATGAAGACATAGCAGTAGGCAAAAAACAGAATTCCAACTCCATACATTCCTATGTAAAATATCTGGAAAAAATTTCAAATTGAGTTTTGAAAAACTCAAAATACCGTTTCAGCCTGCCACATGTCGGTCCTCCATGTTGGTGAAACTTCAACCACTAATGATATAATAGTGAGGATAAGTGCATATAAACTAGTTATGAGTCGAACAAAGAAATTTCTGAATTGAAAGTTGATCTTCTGACCATTTTTACAAAGAATTTATATGAAAACAACAAAAAAATAATTTCCGACTCACGTGGCTCTTGGTTCCATAATCCATGGCCTCCTGTAGAGCTCATGATGATGTGTAGGGGAAGACGGTAAACTATCACTATCACTTCCCCCTTTCTCCATGTCATCGGCAATCACAATGGCTGAAGACATAATACTGACTTGTTTGAACATGGGTTCAGTTATTTTTCACTATTTGTAGAAGACAAGTGCAAAAATAAGTCCTTTCTATTTGTTCTTCAAGAAAACTAGTAAAAATGAGGCTGATCATGGAAAACAGCTTAACAAGTTCTAGAAACTCACGATTCGGACTGTACATCGGACCAATTTTTAACTGCTCGTCGACCATCAGCATTCCTGAAAGAAAAATGTTTCTAATGAGACAAAGAACGGAGTTTACAACACAAATTGGTGCTTAGACAGTAAGGCTCAGCTTTCAGCTTGTAAGTGGGTTCAAGTACTTATTTTGTGTTGGCTCTTGCCGAAAAATCCGGTTATTATGCAGCTACCAGTGATGTTTGTAAGAAAAATTGGAACATTGGGTAAAATAAGAAGTTATGAAGTATAGAAATGAGTAAAATTTTAGAGAAAAAACGGAAGGAAGCAACTGGTTGCCGTGTGCAGCCTATTTTTAACTCTTCAAACCGACTGGTTTCATTAGTCACTTACTGATCAGTTATCAGTTTAGCTTCTTTCTTTGCTATCGAAAATGAGGAAACCGGGAAAGTTCACAGGTTTTTGAGTGGACACAGTAAAAGAAAAAGTGAAGAGTGGCCACAATCTTAATATGCTGGACAAATAATGAAGAGGCGGTTCACAGTTTCCTAGTTCATAAGTTCCATGTAAATCTATGGTTTATTGCTCTTTAACCTAGCATAAATGACCGGAAGTTTGACCACAGTTTCTCTGTTCAAAACGGTAATGTTGATCGAGTGCTTTTGAGTCTGTCGCGAAGAAAAAAAACGTGAAAAGTAGTGTTTTCTCTCGCGATAAGTGTTTTCTGCACAAAGTACTACTACTTGATTAGCTTGGTAACCCTAGAACTGAGGGAAAAGAGGAAATGGAAAAGTCAGTTTTCGTCGATTTCTTTAAATGAGAACTTGAGAGTAAAGTAACTCGGGATAGAAAGTTGGTAGGCCGATTGGGAGGCGAGGAAGTGAGAATTAATCAAAACTGGAATATATTTGTACTGTGTACATAGAGCTTGAAACGAGGCAGCAGCCTCCTCCCGTGCCTGCCAATGTTTGTTTGACATCACAGATGGCAACCATTTTTGGAACACTGAAGATTTTCCTCTCTATTTGACTCGTCATTTCTTGGATGGCTGGAAAAAGAATGAATGATCTGCAAATAAACACTGGTACACACTGGGAGTACAATTAAGAGCATTGGAACATGAAGGCAAGCTGAAAATAGAACTTCGGGTCAGAGTTCAGTAACTATTTTGAGTGCGAGGGTTCGATGTTTTGGGTTTGTCTGTAGGCTAGATAGTTTCAGTGTATACACTGGGAAACTAAAAAATAGTTATGACTGTTTGCGGAATGATATGTTTATTTTGTTTGAAAAGTTACATTTTGCAAGGATTGTTTTTCGGAATAATAGAATTATTTTAGTTGCTTTTTCAATAATTTAGACATCATTTTCTAGTCAATGTCGTTTTCAAGTTAATCTGAATACTCATTGAAATTTGGAGTGATGTGATACATTTTCCGAGCACTTTCTTCAATTTTCACGATTTGAACTAACTATTCCTATTTATTTTTATTATAACAGTTTTAAAAGTTTTGGAACATATTTTCGAATTATGAACTTCATTTCTACAAAACTGAACTTTGATTTCTCAACGTCTGAAAACCAAAAACTATTCTTACTCATCATGCTTCTACTCTACTTTCTAAAACTTGTTCTGAAAGTAAGCAAAGTCAATATTTTTATTAGCAAGGTATCATTCTTAATTGCTTTATGCTTTTTTCCTTCGTATTGACAAATCATGGGTGTGCGAAAAGGTAAACTCTCAATACTGAGCGACCTGCGCAAAGTTCAAAGCATCACTCGGATTAGTAACTGACTCTAAATATTATAATTACTGGACTGGTTTCCCTTTTTGTAGTTTTTAAAATGGAAACATGGAAGAAAACATATTACTCACAAGTTGGCTTCAATTTCACGAACAATTGAACAACAGAGAGCTGCACCCTATATACAGTTTGAATATTGGAGCTAATCTCAAATGTCAAGATGATACAGTCATGCATACAAACATACACTTCACAGTTTTGGCACTCGACTTTTTTAGTCAACTTTCCTCCGTCATGACGAAGTACTATCCTGAAGTTTTGTTTCACGATCTTATTCTCCAAAATATTGTGAAGTTTGGTAATCGTGAAGCTTTAGTAAGTTTAGTCATTAGTTCAACCTTAATTATTTTTCATCTAGATTCATAATGATCAAGTCATCAGTTTCAAAGAACTCCCTTTACTTGTTTCAAAAATGATTACTAAATTACTGGAACTTGGAGTAACCCAAGGTATTTTCACATGATTGGCGAATCAAAAACTAATTTTCAGGAAATATTGTTTTGGTTTGTTTGCCGAACTCTATTTGGTATCCGATTTTATTCTTGGCAACAGCGAAAATCGGTGCTATTCTTTCTGGAATAAGTTCTGAATCAACACCAAGCGAGATAAAATACTGTTTGGAACAATCCGGAGCCACTTTCGTTTTTACCAACAAGCAAATTGCAAAAAACAATACTTTAACTGATGTGAGAGGGCATTCTGCATTAAAAAATGCGTATTTTCATTCAGGTCGTGGTGGAAACCCTTCCGGAAGATGTTAGAAGTTATACCGAGGAAATTTCTGAAATTGAAAACTTGAGTGTCGAGACGAAAGACATTGATTCTATTCTTCTTGCTCCTTTCTCCAGCGGAACGACTGGCGCACCGAAATGTTGCCTCTTGACTCATCGCAATTTCTTGGCATCAACTTTTTCGTTGAAACAGTTGTTTTTATTCTTGTAATTCTTCTCATTTGAATTTCAGATTTCTTTTCGACAAGCTTCTTGCTCAGAGTTCAATGAGAACCCTGGCTTTTCTACCGTTTCATCATGCATCTGGATTCTGGGCTCTTTTACTGTGTCTCTTAGAAGGGTGCACTACAGTAATCATGTCGGAGTTTCATCCGATGGTCATGATGGATTTGATTGAGAAATATGACATCGACACTATAAATATAGTCCCGTCAATTGCAAATATCTTTTTGAAAATGGGAATTCTTCAAGGAAGATGTTCAAGCTTGAGAACAATTCTTTGCGGATCGTCTGGTTTGACTAAAGATAGATGTAAACGACTACTAGCAGTTTTTCCACAAGTAAAACATTTCATTCAAGGTGAAAAATACTAAAGTGTTTGAAGTAGTGCGGTAAAATATTTTTTCAGGATATGGAATGACAGAACTAGTGGTTTTAAGCTGCTTCACCCCTATTGATGATAATTTTGAGCATTTGGGATCGTGCGGAGAACTGTTACCTGGATTTGAGGCAAAGGTGATAAAATAGAAAAAAATTGTTCCCTAAATGTTTAGTTTCAGCTACTCGAGCACCCTACCGGAGAAATAGAGCTTCTACTAAAATCTGACGCCATTATGAAACTCTATCGGAACGGGATTCGTAATCTGGATGAAGATGGCTTTTTGCACACTGGGGACGTAGTCACTGTGAAAGATGGTTTCTTCTATGTAGTAGATAGAATGAAGGACTTGATTAAACTCAATGGTTATCAAGTTTCGCCGACTGAAATTGTAAATTTCATTTTCCAGTGACTTCACAATGAAATATTGCAGGAAAACGTGATTCTAACTATTCCGAAGGTCTCCGAAGTTGCAGTTGTTGGTATTGAAGATGAATTATGTGGACAGTTACCTAAAGCATACGTTGTTCTAGAAATAGGAGCAGACGAACTGTTGTTCCGCAAACATTTGGAACATACCATGAGAGGTTTTTCTCTGAAATTTTCTTTATTACAAACAAAAAAAACTGAAATATTTTACAGAAAAACTGTCAGCCGTGAAACAATTGCGTGGTGGAGTCTCTATAATCAAGGAGATGCCGAAGTCGGCCAGTGGAAAAGTTCAGAAAAACAAGTTGATTATGTTGAATTGAAAGTTTATTTAATAAAGTGGATGTGCTATTTGGTTTTGAAACCAGTTTTTTTTTTGGCTTCAAGGTTTTTATTGAGAACACAGTTTCTCCGGGCATTGATCTTAGCGTTTGTTACAGTTTTTCTGTTTACGTAACAACGCCGTGAATTAGGAAGATGTGCTTGAGAAGTTTCTGTCCTGTCAGTGGGAAAAAAGAGAACGTACGATACAATCGGTATTTCACCATTTGCTTGTTAATCATTATATTGGAGACTCGAAATCCTCCAACATCTTTTTCCACACATTGTTCCTCCGCATGCTTTTCTTTCTCTCTTTGAACTTTCTTGTTGGGATTCCTAACATACTGTTGAACTTCTGGGATGTTACAAGCCAGTTTTGCTTTGACAAGTGGGTATCCGCTTCTTCCGGAAAAAACTTCGACAAGATTTGGAAGTGGCTCACGAGAGATAATCTGGAAAAAATTTCAAACATAACCACGTGAAGACTCCATTTTTGCTTACATTCATATGTGAACTTCTCAATTTTGGTGAGCACATTTCAATTTTAAGAGCAAATCAGTCATATCAACGAACACAACTCGTTCGAACAGAAGATGTTGACTGGATGTGCTCCTTTTACGTGTCGAATTGAAGTAGCAATGCTGCCGCATCGCAATGAACGCTCAGCAACTGAACTCCCAAAACCTGCTGCGTCTCTGAAAATAGACCATACTTGTGGATGTATCTTTTATAGTCTTACCCCATAAGATTTTGATTCGTAGCGTGGCGTGTCTTGTGGGTCAATAGCATAGGTTGATGCTTAAAAATGAAGTTGCAGTAGGAGCAGGTGGCACAATTGAAAACAAAACCAGTATGTTTGGCTGGAATCGTCATTCGGGTATGAAAATACCGATCCGGGAGCGGAATCATTTCTTTCATGGTAAACGGCAAATATTTTTGCGGTTCAAAAAATGCTGAAGGACTTGGCATATACCTCGTCAAGATTGGATGCATTTCCAAAACGGCACAATGATCCGTGCATATCATCTTCTCGAGTTTGTTGAGATTAGCGAGCTGAAATTTTTTCTGTGTTTCTGCTCTGCCAGTTAACACACTAACCAGTTTAATTCTTTTCGCTTCATTTTGTTGCTGGTTTTGCCGATTCATCCCGAAAAACTTGTTCTTCGGGTATTCAAATGAGAAATGTACCAATTGCTCTGGATATGTTGCCACGCGTTCGGCAGTGTTCGTCGAAACCACTGACAGTTCTGCAGCACTGTTTTTGTTCCTTTTTTGTTAGGTATTATTAACCACTGAGCCACTGATTTCATTGAATTTATTCCACTCTTTTTGCTTCCACATTACAGCACAAATCAAATGGTCAGCATTCATGTATTCTTGAGACATCCCTTGATGATCAGCATAGTTTCTGGACTGCCTGAAAAGTGAGATTAGGAGCAGAGATGAATAGTTCAAAACCATACGCCTTGACTCATTGCATAATGTTGATCGTCATCATAAGCTCCATCATCCACATATAAAAATAAGCTGGATCAAAAAACAAATCGTCACTAGCGTCGTCCGGAACTGATCATTTGACCGGAGTTATCGAAAACTTTGATATCGTCGTCTGCCAAACTCATTGACTGAATCCATTGTGTTTTCGAGAAATACATTCTGAAAAATTGAATTTGAGAACTTTCTCGTGCAGAAAAAAATATTTTAAGAAAAATAGGAAACATTTCGAAAGCTTAATAATCAAATTATACTTACAATTTAATGAAATTAGATCTGAAACCGACCGAAATTAATTTTCATTGTATTCCGTAAAAAAATTCCGAAAGGCTATTCACCAAGCAAGGTGTACAACGGAGTGTCGTTTCAACAGATGGAGACCCCTCCGTTGCCCGCTTCTGTTAGGCCCTTGCTGTGTGCGTACTCTCCTTTAGTTTCTGTTTCTCTCGATTTCCCATTGTATCTAACTGTTGCCCTACAGCGTGTTGTGTCGTCATCCGTCCGTCCTCTGTCCTCCTCTTTTCTTCCTCCAATCTTCTTCCCTCATGTCGTTCATTATGTCTCTTCTTGCAACGACACACACAAATTTTTGTATTGTGATTTGTCACCCCTCTAAAATTAGTCGAACACCAATATAGTCTTCTAAATAAATTATTTTCAGGTTGGTGAAGATGATTACGGTATAGTAAAACATTTTTCATAGTTTTTAGTATTTGATTTCTTGAGATTTTGAAAAAACTGAGGGGTGAAGGATTTTTATGTAGTGTTTTGTTAGACTAGTCATTTTCAATCCATTTCTCATTTTGGGAAGAGCACTTTAAAAAGAAAGAGTGGCCTTATGAAGAACGAAAACTCTCTTGAATTCCCCTGTCAATCATCAACTACACTCCCATTCTAATTTTTGTTTTTTGTTCTGTCTATGGACGCTTCATAGAAAATATATCTTCTCCGCCAATTCGTCTTTTATACGACTTAATCAAGCGTAAAATCGTAAAGTGTGTTCGTTTTTTTCCTTCAAAAAAGTAATTTTTATCGAAATCTTTCGAAACGAATTATCACATGATTGAATCGGAAACGGTATCGTTCTTTGCATTTCATGGCGGAACCTGATCCAAAATGGAAAATCCCACGTGTGAAGCGTGCGTGTCTTCTATCTTTTTCGCCGCTAGACTGACAGTTGACGACATCGAAATTTCGCTTTCTCTCTTCGACAAACCGAGAATCAAAAGTCATCGTTTTGTAATTCAGTTATGCGGAATTCCTATTTTGTGCGAGAAAACTATCAATCTCTTGATAGAAACTTCTTTTGAAATCAGGAAACATGAGTTTTTCTGAGTCATGTTTCATAACAAAAGACGTTTCTAGATTCGCACCTTTTGTTGTTGAAAAAACGTATTGTTGGAAAACTCGAACAACAAAAAGGAAATGATTGGGTCAAGTGTTCTCTAGTCCATCCAATGTGTACTTATTTGACTACCCGGACCTATTTCACCTGGTATCCGATTACTTTTCCTCGGAAAACTCTCTCCTTTTCTCTCGGGACGCGTTCATTTTGTTTTCCTTACTCTTCCTAATCAACTCAGCTGCTCTCTTGTGGTAGGCGACGTTAAACAAACTGAATTCCAAAAAAAAACGACAAAAAGATCTATCTTTCTCTTTTTAACCTTCCTTTTTTCTGGTTTCTCCCTTTTGTCGTCGTTTTTAATCCTCCAGAGAATATGGAAAATATGAGTCCTCCTCACTTTACATGTAAAGTGTACGGAAGAAACTTTCAAATGTTCTGCACTTCTATCCGATTTCCTCTCTCTGTTTCCCCTCCTTCCGCTGGCCCCTTTCCTCTCTCAAAAAATCTAATTTCCATGGGCTTTTACTAAAAGCACTGAGTGCATGTCTGCCGTCACTTCTTCTAGAAACGTTTGTCTCCAATGTATGCGTAAGGCTACGTGCACTCATCGGTTTTCGTGTGTCAAGGTACACGAATCGCCGCATTTGTTATCAATCGATAGTGTTCTTTGCGTTTGTGCCACCAACCGATAGGTATAGAACCCTCTAGACTCGATAACGCATGATTTTTCGATGTTACAGAATAGGAATGTACAAGTTTTGCCAGCCTTCCGCCTCCTTATCTCATCTTTTCTCTAATTCTCCCATCTTCACATCACATTCAGCTTGAATTATTATATTTTTACGCATGACTCCTCATTGTGCCCCATTTCGATAAATTTTCTTGAAATAACATTTTTTGTTTCTCTTTTTTGCTTCCTTTGACTGGCTCAATTATCTTTTCTTCTTTTTCTCCATCTTTCTTCCGAATTTCCAACGTTCTATTTTTAGGGTTTGCCGCATCGAAAAGATGTCTTCATTCAAAGACATTCACCACCAGCGAATCAGTCACATGACGGCTTCCAAATCAACGACGATGACGGAATCGGATGAGGTTCTCCCAAAATCGGTAAGGATTTGCGACTAGTCGGCTTTAGTGTTTGCTGTCGTCTCGGATTTAGATTTAATTGAAAATAGTGACTTTTGCAGCCAAATGACAAAGAGGCATTTGCACGTCTTCTCTGGATCAACCAATGCTATGAAGCGATGCCATCCAGCTCTAAGATGGTCGTGTTTGACCAGGGACTGATGATGCACAAGGCCTTCAACGGACTCCTTGCCCAAAGCACACGTCACGTGTTGCTCTCCGATCCGGATTTGGGTGGCAAGCTTGACGGAATCCTCAGTGTGACCGATTTTATCAAAGTCATGCTTAAAATTTACCGGTTTGTTTCTTGAAGCAGATAACTCGATTAAGGAATGCGTTTTCAGAGAAAGAGCCAAGATTGGGGACAAAGAGCCAACGGAGCTTGACATGACTCAAATTGCTAATGAGGAGATTGGAAATATGACCATTCGTCAGTATCGAGGTGTGTGATTTGATTAGAAGTGTAGCGAGAAGTCATAAGACCATTGAATTCTTGAACTTTTCTTCAGAACTCGTCAAAAACGAGGGTCAACTTCGATCGTTGGTCTCAGTGGACGCAAGCGGAAGTCTTCTCGATGCTGCCTGCATTCTTGCTGAACATCGTGTCCATCGTATCCCTGTCATTGATCCGCTCGATGGATCAGCACTTTTCATTCTCACTCACAAACGGATTCTCAAGTTTTTGTGGCTTTTCGTAAGTGCTTTCAATTGATAAGTCAATCTAGCTTATATTTTTCAGGGAAAGCATCTTGCACCTCTTGAGTACCTTCACAAGTCGCCAAAAGAGCTTGGCATCGGAACATGGAGCGGCATTCGTGTCGTTTTCCCCGACACTCAACTCGTCGACTGCTTGGATATTTTGCTGAACAAAGGCGTTTCCGGACTTCCTGTTGTCGAAAGAGAAACTTTTAAGTAAGTATGAGAACCTCTTTGCCCAATCACATTTCTAACTGCAGGGTCGTCGACATGTACTCCCGTTTCGATGCCGTTGGTATCGCACTCGAAAACCGTCTCGATATCACTGTCCAGGAGGCGTTGGCGTTCAAGTCGCAGGGAGGACCGTTGAAAGTAAGTGGCGAGACATGGTCAAAGTGTAAAATGTATTCGAACTTATCGTTTCGAAGACGCCTCTAGACGTCAGAAAGAACCGGTTATCAGTTTTGAACATTTTCTAGGAAATGTACCCAGAAGAAGATAATAAACAGAGATCACACATCTATTCAAGTGGCAACGTGATTGAATAGTTATGAAAATTTGCATAATCCAGTTGAATAGAAATAGTTTCCATCTTTGATATTTCTAGCGGGTACTGGGTTTTTACAGGCTACTAAAATAAACTTTTCCAGGCTTGAGTTCAAATTCGAAAAAAAGATTAATGTATTATCTTCAAATTACAAGTGCACTATTTCAGAGTGACGAACGAGTTGTGTCAGTTCGCGACAATGAAAGTTTCTGGAAAGCCGTCAACGTGCTTGTCGACCACAACGTCCATCGTCTATGCGCAGTCAATGAGCAAGGTGGTATTGAAGGAGTCATCTCTCTATCAGATGTGATCAACTTCATGGTCGTCCAACCTGGAAAGCATCTCAGGAACATCACGCCACCGAAGAAACATTGGGCTCGACACCATACCGGAGATATGAATGACAAGGTGAGGAATCTGGATCATTTGACGCCTGAGGGATAATTTTGTCAGTATCACAGCTGATAATCATGGATTTTTTGAAAAAACTTGTGTTCAACAATGAAAATGTTTCAAACTGGGACAGGTAAAAAAGCAGTGAGCTTAGCCGCTGGTCTTCATCTGATATGAAAAAATCAATACGAAACTATAAAATTAAAGAAAGTGAATTTAAAAAAAAACATAACCACCCGGTCCAATAATAAAAAAAAATTTTCCAGGAGCTCCGCGAGATTCTTCTGACCAATGCCGCCAACTTCGAACAAGAGTCCAACTCAAGCAGTGCATCTGGCTCAGCCCTTCCAAGCAATCAGAACAGTTACTCCAAACATCCACCTCATCATTAAATATCACATCAAAACCACTTCATTCCTTTCGTCGTCTTGCGTATTCTTCTGTTATTTTCTGTTCCAGACAACAATTGTATGTTAATATCACGTCAACATTCGTATTGGAGTTCTTGCCCTAGGATTTTGACTTTCCCTCATATCTAGGCATATTTGTTCCGTTGAAACTAGAGCTCATTTCTTCATTTTTCTCCCCCCTCACACACATTGACCTTGAGACAAAAATTGTGATATATGTAATTCCCTAAGTCATTCTGGCAACGTTTTTTGGCCATTCTTCCTCATTACTTTTCTGTTTTTCTGACCAATTTTCTTTTTTAACAATGATTCGTTGCGAATAAATGTATTAGCACTGAAAGTATACATGCACATAGTTTGTGTTCATTTCCCATGTTTCCCGTTCACGAGACATTTTTCAGACCCTGACTATACACAAAAAAAGTGAAAAAGAAGAAGGCGGTGTTTGTAATCAGTGTGTATTCTCTCCTTTTGAGACGGACAAAAATGCCTTTTGCTCGTATAGAAACCTGGTATACTGTCTATTTCGCCTCTCGAACAATGATTCGATAAAGAAGACTATTACACTCCTACAAATCATCATTCGACTTTATTGCCGTCGCCTGCCTACCCCCCTCGATCGATCACTCGAACTTTTTTTGTGGACGACGAAAACCGTATCTGTGCGCCCGTGTGTGTTATTAATCTCTCTACCATTTCACCACTGCCGACTGATATGGCGACGAGAAAGAGGGCATTTTAACTGTAGACTGATTAGCCTTATTACTTCTCTCTCATTTTTCTCTAAATGGTTTTTTGTAAGTTGAAGAAACAATAGGTGAGGTAAGTGACAACGCAGTTCTAGAAAAGGAAGTTGTTTTAAACACTGATAACAGAAAGTTAGCAACACTCAGGGTGTGAAATTGCAGTCGAATAGCAAAACATTGTTTCCTTTTCATTTGAACTTTTTGAAGTCACATTTTTAAAATTCCTGAACAATTAGCTATCCGAAACAGTTTTTTCTAATTATTTTTCAATTGTATCACACCAGTTTGAAAACAGTTTTTATTTTATATGTAGCTAATCACCAGTGTTGGGTTGCACGTGAACCCTTGAGTTTACTTAATACGCTGATCATTGTCCCAAAAAAAAATTTGATCCAGAATATTCACTTTCTAGCTTCAGATCAAAACGAAAGATGGGAAAACCAACACTTTCACATTCATTTTCCAGGTAGGTGAGAAATCAACCCAACAAAGCGACAGAAGAATCAAGCCCGTTCTTGGTCCGTACTACTTTCAAATTGTCGAATACTCGAGTATCGGTATGACGTCGTATCTCATTTGACTCATTTTCGCGTCCTTTTCTGGACACGCAAATTTTTTCTTTCGTTTTGACGACGGGTGGCATTTTCCATTTTTGTCTTCTGATGGACCCCCCAATCCACTTTTTCTAGTCAATTCTCTAATTTGCAATTCTTATTTCCCCCTTTTCGGGTGTTTTCAAATGAAAACCGGATCCATTCTTCGTCCGTCTCTTTGAGCCAGTGAATGTTCATCAAAAAAGCACTTTGCTCGTCCCCTCCTCTTTTTGGTTGTCCTAGGCGAGCACTAGTCTTCACTACCAAAAAAAGGAGCACAAAAAAGGACGTCGAAGTGAATGAAAGGCGGATGGGACTGAGAGAAAGTCATCAATCTGGGACGGACCTCCTTGTTCACACTCTGGAAAGCAGGGAGAAGGGCAGAAGAAAAAGTGAAAATGAGAATGAAATGGGGGAGGAGAAAAGAGTACCCGCAATGAATTTCTGGAGACGTTCTTTTGCAAGAGGCGCGAAGGAAATGGAAATGTGAAGGCTTCGTACTCGCACTTTTTCATTTTTTTTCCGTTCAGTTTTCAAATGAGAAGTCATCACGTCTTGATTAAGACACTCTAATTCACTTCTCATTGATGTTCTCTGGAAATGAGTAATTCAGACAGACGAATCGCGTGATGTAGATAGAAATCTTTCAACGGGGGCGGAGCTACAGTATTCCTCTCACAGTTAAAAAAGAACTTTCACTTTTTCTTCTCTCCCTGTCCCCCCAATCTGTATTTTTTCGTTTCCCGTGCCAGTCACCTTTCTCCTCTCCCCTCATTTTTTTCTTACACTTTTCACTCCCCGTATTTCTTGTCCGCTTTTCTAATCAAGTATTTGATAACCATTCGTTGCAGGATCACCAATTGTGATAAGAACAACACCGTCGAGACAGTGCATTGACGCCAACGGAAATCTGGTACGTTTTGATTACGGTAGTGGTGGTAAAATCGGATTAAATTGGTAGAAGGGAACAAAGGAGAAGGTAGAGGGGAATGGAGAAAAGTGCAATTTCAGAAATAAATTGCAAGAGAGAAAAGATGGGGAACAAAGGAACTTTAGATTTAGAGAGAAGATAGCAATTAACAGAGGGGTTCACTTATGAATATCAATTTATTTGATTATCTCAAAGTGAGAATCATTAGAAAACCGTCAATGGATATACAAAAGAAATATTGCGCGTTAGATAGTCTAGAAGATCACGCCTCCCATTTGTCCATCCGTTTTGATGAGCTTTCTGGTGTTGCTGATTTATTATAGTTCTAATCTTACTGTAGCTCACAATGAACAGAGTCGGATACTATGTCCCTCTTTTAACATTTATTGTCCAATACGTGTTTTTTTCTTCAAGAGATATATAAGTCTTATTCTTTTTCTAAGAGAATGATTCATTTCTTACCGAGAAAACCCTCGACCTTTGCATATTTTGTTTGCTTTCATCTTCTACCGTTGATTTTTTTTATTCTCTAAAGTTTTTTCTTACTGCTGAATTTGGGGGAACAATCTGGTTGTAGTTGATGAATTTATTGAATGAGAATGGTGTATTTATTGATGTTATGCATAGTTTTATAACCTGTACATTTTTGATGTATTGAAATGATTCAATCCTCGAGAATACTGAGCATGTTGTTGACCCCGAAAAGAGCGCCGTCGTCGGGTCCCTCGTACTGCGGCTGGCCGAGTTCCGAGCGGGCCATGCTTGCGAAATCAATCATCTTTATGATGACTGTTTTTCCGTCGAGATCATCGAGCACAGCAAGCAGAGAAGCTCCGAAGAAGCGAAACCCCGGGCACGACTCCAGAGCAGTTTTGATTTTCCGAAGTTGAAGAATCGTGTCCCGTTTCTGCGGCTCTGACACATTGAAGAATGCTTTCATCGCCATGGAGAACTCTTCCGAAGACATCTCTTTGCCTTGAAAACACATTCATAAATTGAAGTTTTTGACAAGTGACTAACCCCAAGCTTTGGACCACTTGATGATCTTTCCCTCCGTAGCTCCATGGAAACTGGCACCACACATACGGACTCCGAGACGAGAAGTGGTATTGCGGAGAGCTTTTCTAATGTGATGCTGTTTCCTTTCTTCAGTGATATAGTCACTGTAGGTACGAGTTCCCAGTTTTAGATCCATTAATCTTGGCTTTTGCAAGTCGTGGGCTGCATCTTTCATAATAAGATAATAGCTGGAATGACTTTTTTCTACTGGAAGAACTTGATATCTGAATTTACCCTTTGGGCCGAGCTTGCATGAGATCTTGGATCGAATGGAACGAGTTGGAGCAGGCATTGCACATCTTGAGAGGAATTATATCCTCGAGCTGAAACCTTTTTGTTGAACCTATTCAATGAATTCGAAACCAACCGAAACCACGAAGCAGATATCGGGGGCCACTTCGGCGACGAGGCGTGGCAGACACATATAGTTATTCACTTCGTTTACAGTTGTCGGCTTCAAGAGGTGGTCATCGAGGACCTTGGTGATCTTGGCGCGACCTCCGACCTGATTAGTGTATTCCATCAAACACCTGAAAAACTGTTGATAAGAGCGAAAGAACAAAGTGTCAGTGACAATACATTATGAATGGGTCTGGCTCAAACGCTCTCAGACACACGTCCAGATTTGCATTTCTGATTATCATTGAATTGGTAATCATCTAGTACAATCAATAGAGAAGATTCGACGAAACACAATGGAATAAATTAAGCAGTGAGCAAAAAACGGCTCAGAATAGAAGAGAAGTGAAAGAGCAGGACAGTGCTTATCAGTAAAATGTCGACCTCTCTATCGTCTTTGTTGGACAGACGAGATAGAATGAAAGCCTTTTTTGTTAGGTGAGCACCATTTGTTGACGTAGAGGAGCCAACGAAAACTAATCTGTAGATTGAAAAGGAGACGAAGTTTTTGGAATTCTTGAGAAATCTGCAGCGAATTCATTTTGAGAGGACACTTGAACAATGTGTATCTGTTTCTGAGAGCTACTAGAAATAAAGCATTCGTTTTAAAAATGTGATTATTCTAAAAAGTCACTAAAATCTTAGAAAATATTGAAAAAACTGGCATGAGGTGTATAGAAAGATGGTCGGAGTCCGCCATATGAGCACATGTCTGAGGAACTCACTGTCAGACCGTCTCTAAAAATTACGAAATCGTTTCGAAACATGTGGTATGGGTCCGACTGTCTCAAGACACGTGGCCCAAACTGTCTAGGAGCTGTCTAGAGATCATCTGCGGAACGGCTAGAAGAGTATAGTTTGAAAGTTAGTAACTAATAGATCCGATAGATTCAAAAATATACTGGGAATCTGCCATATTTGATAAAAGCCAGTCTCACGGTATAATTAGTCGTATTATAGATTTCGCACAAATTTCAAGATGTTTTCAAATTCATTAAGTTTAGAAGACTTTTGAATTTTTTTTGATCCAAAGGAATTAGAAAGTCTATTTTGATGAACAAATTATGAATTTTATGAAATTAAAATTTTCGGAATATTGGAACACATTTTTAACCGAGAAAAAACGGCTGCCCAAAATTGGAAAGTGAACATCTGTACACCTGGTGGTTCGATCCACACATGTTGAGGGTCAAAGTCCTCGAGAAATGACTATTGCATACGACAGTCATGAGTCATAGCTGACTATTTGAATTCTGAGACACAGATACTTAGAAATAGTCACAAAAACAGAGGGAAGATAGAATTTGATAAGAAAAACATACATTCAATTAAAAAAAAAGGTATTTACTATTGAGGACGGAAAAATTGAATTCTTCGTTTCGAAGCCGAATGTAAAAACTGATTGGAAATATGTATTTGTGCTTGAGAACATCTGTAGTAAAGTGGCTACATGAAAATTTTGTAACATTTTCTTTTCTGATCGAGGGTACCTGCTAACTAAGTAAACATATCCGGCCCCACTTACTGTGTAACTTGTCAACTTTCTTTTAGTTCCAATCCATTTTGAGATAAAATTCGAAATCTGAAACCATTTTCCCTCTCTTCCCACTTTCTAGATTGACAAGATGATACATGCTTATGTACAACAACTGAAATAATTGTTGTGTGCCGACACTAAACCAAAATTGATAGGTTTGTTCAAAGAGGTACCAATTTCTTTCTTTTGAAAATGTATTTCTGTCTCCTGCATATAATTTTTCTTTTCCAAGATGTATATAACTCCAATTTTCCCCTTTTTTGTCTACAACACATGACTGATACAAGTACAAATCACTCCATTCCTACTGTAGCTATACACTTTCTTCCACTTGAAGTTGGCGGCTTAATTTCCGGCTATCGGGAGCCCCCCGCCGTCTTGAGCCGGCGGCGCCCAAGAAAATGAAGAAGCCGTCGTGCTTTGAATTAAGCAGATGTTTCCCGAAGAGGACGCCGCCGCACCCGACGAAAGGACGAGATGGATGGTTAGGCGGGCCCGCTTCCAAAACCTTGACGATGTGCTATTCGTTTTTGTCAGCTTTTTTTCACTTGGTCTTGACTGAAGACTCGCTTCATTTATTTTCGATTCTATTTCTCTTTTCTTTAGTTTAGCCAGTTGAATCGAGGAAAATTTTTACTAAAAATTTTTTACTTCAAGTCCGATTTGGTCATAATAAATTTGATGATTTATAAAATCTCTAAAAATTTTGTGATTTATTAGCCAGAAATCCACTACGCCGCTATCCATTTTGGGCATATCCAACGGAGCATTTACGACTTTTCATCTCCAAATTTATGTTCGGGTTCACTTTCTTCGGAAATTTCACTTTTTCTATACTAGTTTTCCTAATTTTCAAACCACCGTAATCTGATGGCTATTTATGTTTTATTAGGCCAGAGAAAACATAACTTTTAATGATCGCAAAAGATTATTTTAGTCGGAGCAAATCACGTCACTGAAACTGTGAATTCATTGAAAAAGACAAGAAATGAGAAGAAACAAAACGTTTATCAATACAGGAGTGCAGAATTCTTGAAAAATTAGTTTTCTGATAAAGAAGGGAGAGTTCAGTTTTGTTTGATCGGACTGACAGTTTCGATGCCGGAAAGTCTGGAAGAATTTGTGGAAAAATCAAAAATTACAATTAGGAAAACTTTTTATTTTTATTAATCAGAAGAAGTTGAAAAGTGAGTACCAATTGTTATCGGTCTTGTTTTATGAAAACAAGGTTTCAAATCAATACACAGTTACTTGATAGAAACGGTATTAGATCACTTCCTAGTTTTGACCTGTTTTGGAAGTTCTGAGAATAAGAATTCTAAATCCTATAACCTCTTCGAACTCTATGAATTCTGGATATTTGTGTTATGCATTTTGCACCAGAAGTTGCCAAATTGAAAAATAGTTCCCGCAGAATACCATATTTTTCGACCTAATTTTGTACCTTTCTGACGTTTTGAAAGAATTTGAAATGAGTCTGTTAAGCTAAGAACTGCAAACGAAATTCGCTTGATTACACCTTGAATTGCACCATGATGTACGTTTTTCCAGTTTTTCGAGTACATTTTTTCTGTACAAAAAACTTCTATCTTCCTTCAACGTACACTTAAAATTTGTATAGCAGAACCCTTTCTTTTCTGACTTGAAGATTATACCCATGCCACGTCATGCAAGCTCCGCCTCTTTTATATCCCACTAAAATATTCCTACTGTACTTCCCAGCTAGTGGTTAGGCCCTCCTGTTTTGAAACGTTAGGCCACGCCCATTCCTTTTGTTTCTCGCTGTTTCTAGAAAGATTCCTCTCATTCAGTTGTCGTTTCACGCTCCGTCTCGTTTCCTCTTTTTCTCTTCGTTTTCGCTTTTTAGGACCATTCAGCTTTCAGACTATCTGTAGTCTCCATTTATCGTTGCTTATGAAACACTCACGCATTTTCATTCGACCCCCTCCGTTGTTATTGTTGCTTGTAGCGGTGAGTTTACCTCATAATTTTTTAATAATAACAAACAAAAACATTAGATTTATGTTAGTTTCTAGAAATTTTTCACCTGAAACTTATGTTCCTTTTTGAATAAAAAACCCCCATCTATACGAAACGTCAAAATAATTCGTAATATGATGCATCATATGAACCATAACTTGATGTTTCTATGGAGATCAAGAGATCCTTCTAAGGCTACTTTTTGATGGTTGACAGAAAAGTCGGGAATTGAAATCTAAAGTATGGAATAGCAACCATAGAAACCTTCGGGTTTCCAAACAACATAATTTTCAGATACATCTACTTACAAGCATGATGAACTCTATCGGAGACCATGATGATCATCAAAACAATGATAACAACAACCAGGGTAATAAACCAGATAATGAAACAACTCCTGGACGTGGTGGCAGAGCATCGGGCTATCCAAATGGAAAATATTCAGGAAAGAGAAGTCGCGCTTATTACCCCAATAACATGGTTAGACAACAATGGAACGGCGTGAATCCAGGAGGTCAGCCAATGGGATTTTATCCATATGGTTATGTCCCAGGAAATCACGAGAATTGTCCTCCACCACAGACTACTTATGGATTTTCTCAAGGTACCAATAAAATCATGGAATTGAAGAATTTATTTACAATTTTTAAAGGTAACCACTCTGGATATCCTCAACAATTCCCGCATCCCATTATCTTGCCACAAAATGTTCTGGCACAGTCGCAGCAACCTCCTCAACAAAATCAACCTGGTTGCGATGTTCAGAGCCAAAACAACCACCTTGCTGATAACAATCGACAATCTAATTCAAACCAGCCACCAATTTCTTCAAATCAAGATTTATTCGTGAACAAAGCCTTATTGGAAACGAAGAATGAAACCCAAATATTCTCCAATAGGGATAACTTTGCGTACTCGATATTACCCAATGGCGATTTGATAAACGGGCTCCCGCAACAAGGAACCGGGAACAATAATCAGCCATCACAGTCGGTGGGAGAGAAAAAAGAGGTTCAAGCAAAAAACTCGCCTCGAAAACAAAGTGATACACTTGTATCAGTTTCTCCTGCTTCATTTCCGTCTTGGAACGGAGCCGTTCAACAAGCTCAAGCAGGTGCTCCTGAACAACCAGATAATAGATCTTTCCAAGGGTTCACGTTCGATGGAACCAACTTCCCACAAATTGCCGAGAATGAATCTTTGAAAAAATCGGATGCATACAATACACTGCTGGCTGACGTTAGGAAATTGGTCGAAAATTTCATTCAAGGGCATCTTCAAACCATAAAAACGCCAGAACCTGTAAAAAATGTCAGTGAAGAAATTGAACTGAATGAGCAACCAGTGAACACGTCTAATCGAAAGAATGAGAAGGATCAAGCTAAAATTCCTGAAAATAGCGTGCCACAAAATAAGAAAAACAATGGATTGTTCAAAATTGATGAGCTGTTACCACTTGATGACGTTTTGTGTCGCGAACAGGATAAAACTGAATGCCGTCGCCGCTTCAATGATATTCCGCCACTGTACACTCTAGTTTTGTATTGTATTATTTTATAATTTAATTTCAGGGCGATCGTGAACTTACCAATCTCCTTCGAAAAAATGTTCACCAATCCACGTTCAGAGGTTGATTTTCTTTTTTTCGCTCCCAATTTTGAAATTCGATTTTCAGGTAATATTTAATGGGGACAAGGTCTCTATATCACTCAATGATGGTGATCTACAAGTATTAGAAGCTATGATTCGAGAGGCTACAAGCGTCACTTTTTTAATGTATGCCAATTTTTCAGGGTGAGAATTTACAGAAAAATTCAATTTTATAAATATTCTATTTCAGAGATAGCCACGGGCAATCTTTTGATTCTGATACCAGACCAGACTCTCCAGATGAAAACCAACCTGGACCAAATGAGCCGAGCTCATCATCCTCTTCCAATCCACCTGCAGCTCAGCATAACAATAATCCCTCTTCTCGCCAATCTGATTCTTCAAATAGAGGAGAAACCTCAACTCCAGGAAGGTCATCCAGTCATTATGTACATACGACTAGAACGGAATCTGATCAGCCGTGTTCATCTCACCAAGGACCTTCGTGTCAGGGTCCAAGTTCCTCTAGCCAAGAGCCTAGCACATCTGAACAACGTCCAAACCCGGATCGAATTCATCGCCGTCTTCCAGAGATTCCAGCTGAGTATCGCAATGGTGCCCGTCCAGTTCCTCTTTGGGTTGATCAAGAGGATCAGGAGAACGCTCAAAACAATCAACCGGAACCACAAGTAAGATATTCCCCACCACGTCCCCGTCGTCATCATTCCCATGAAAGTGTTATTCGTAACGAGTCATATCCACAGAATTGGGATCATCATCAAGAACAAATGAGATTCATCGTTCCTGAGCACGGAGAGTTCCACGCTCGTCTTCCATTCCCTCCGTACAGAATGCCATTGATTGGAGTTGCACGTAGAGCTCCAGGGTTTGTTTCTTTTTTAGTCTGCTAACACGGGGGGTTATGGCAAGGGTAGTGAAGTAATCTTTACTACCCTACTAACATTTCAGTCCCAACTATGTCCCGACACGTATCCTCCCTGCTCATGAAAATTTTGCTGCATTCAGAAGACGTATGCAAGAGATGCGAATGAACGACGATGTCGGTGATCCTGACAACGTTCGAGGTGAGTTCATCGAAATGTATTTTGGTTGGTGCTATATGTATTATTTGTAGTAACACTTGTGATCGTGCTAGCCATTTTTTTGGTTGTGCTTTCTAGGAAACGGTCCATTGATGTTGGAGCCACGCGGATTCTGGTATCCAACTGACGATGAAATGGAGGAGTTGGAGCGTCGATATCAAGACGATCTAGCAATGCAACAAGCCAACGACGCTGCCCAACCAACTTCCAGTCAATGTGTTCCCAACGATGCTAGAAATTACCAAGGCATTAACTATTTTGTGTTGTGCTACTAATAAATGGTTTTCTTTCCAGAAGGCCAATTGCCTACTGATCAAGCCCGCTATACTCAGTTTAAAGCTCAGTTGTTGTCTGAAAGGGAGAAAGAGAGAAAGAGACGAGAAGCAGCTCAAAGCTGCCAGAGTGAAGCTTCGCTTCAAAAATATGAGCTTGATTCAGACGATGATTCTGATGATGAAAACATGGGGAGCTACTCCCAACCCGCAACTAACTCTCAGCCTACCTCCTCTAGAACAAAACATACAGAAAGAGCCACCAAATGCACTGCTCATAAAAATCAGAAGCGACGAGAGAAAGAAGCTCAGAGAATCAAACGTAAAGAAGAGGAGAAGGCAAGACGTGAAGCTGCGCTTTTGAAAAAAGAGGAGAAACTGGCTAAGCAGATTGCTGCTGAGAAGAAGAGAAAGCTGGAAGAAGAAGCTTTGGCTCTGAAAAAAGAGGAAGAGGAACGGCAACGGAAAGAAGTGGAAGAACAGAAGGCACTCGAAAGAGAGAAAATGCAAGCTGAAAAGAGAAAATTGATTAACAAGCTGAGCAAAGAGAAGAAGAAGAAAGCAAAAAAGATTAAATTCGAAGCTAAGAAATATGCGGAGGAAATGGAACAATTTGAAGAAGCTGTCAATTTGGATGACCTTAGTGAGCAGGAACTTCAAGAAGTGATTGAGAAGAAATATTTGATACTCCAAGAGAACAAGAGGAAGTTAGATGAGAAGTTTCATCCTGAAATCGCAGTGAATCAGAAAGAAGCGCTACTCGCCAAACAGGAGAATGCTTTCAAGACGTTGTGTGATTATGAAATGTTGGACATGTGTCCGATCAGAGAAAGTGAGAGACTTGTTAGAAACTTTTTATATTTGTTTCAAATGTTTCAGGATCCGAGAAAATTTGTTCGTATTTTGAATTGGACTCGAAATTCCAAAAAGACATGCTTCAACAGTCCCTGTCTCCGGAAGAAGGTCGATTCAAAGTGACCGCTGGAATCTGTGCAACAAGAGAATGGGAAAATATGAAGGTGACCTATTTTGTTTTTTCGAACATCATTTGTCATTTTTCAGCTCTATGATACTACCCGCAAAATTAAATATTTGCAAGCCGTCCGCCAATACCGTTTCTGGGTAGATAACATCTACAGTGATCTATCTTTGTTCATCAATTACATTGTTGGACTTGCTGAGCCAAAACCAAACGATCCAACTATTGAGTTATTCGAAGAGTGGGCAATCTTCAGTAGGAAAAATCCTGAACCAATAACAAAAGAAACTGTATTGTAATTGTATGTTGTGATTTTTCCATTTCAGTAATTGCTTCTCAAAACCCATGCTTATTACTTCCTGTATTCCCCTGATCTTTTCTCTACGATACAAATGATTTCACAAAAGCTTCTTGCATTTCAATGAAATAGTTAATCCAAATGACGCAATAAAAGAAAAGAAAAAGTATCACTCAAAAGTTCACTCGTGAGAGATATCATAAAATAATTACACTCAAAGGTAGCTCTTTTTCCTGGTCATCTGTCGAGTTACAACGTCTTTGCTTCATCTCAATTCGTTTATATTTGAAGTTCGAGTTGCGTTCACATAAAAGAATCCAAATGAGTCAGGAGTGGAGGGTGGTGCTAGATAATGTAAACTGAATCTTACTCACAAGTGGCGTCTTCATTTCTTCTTACCAACTCATTTCTGCCTCGCGATGCTTCTCAGTGTTTTTATCTTTATATCTGCTCTCCGGACATGTGGTTCACAGTTGATTGAAGGATCTGGTGAAGATAATTGTAAGCTTTTTTGATACATCATTTTTGTGATTCATGTGTTACAGTAGTTGACGAGTATTGGCTTCAACACCTAATCGAAAGAGTTCAAATTCCTCATTATCTCACCCAAAAAGCTTATCAGCGAGCCGAAAATGCCAAAAAAGAAGTTGATGATGAAGAGTTATTAACCCTCGATGCATCTGTACCAGATCACGCTAAGCAGGTGTATACAGAACAAGTTCTGGATGATGCAGACGGTGGCCTCGAAGCGTTGATAAACTCAACTGAAAAGTTCATGTCTGTCGTCTATTTTGCTTTTAGGCCATTTGGGTGCGATCAAGATGTTAGTTTACAAAAAATAAAAAAAATGCGTATGTTTTGAACTTTGCAGAACATTTGGCCGAGTGTTTACAATTTGACGACAGACAACCTCGACTGCATTGCTTTTACGTTGTTGCAGAAAGTTTACGACAAATCAGAATTTGTAAGTGTGGAGAAGTTAACTTTTGAGAATCTATATGTTTTCAGACAAGAAAATATTTTGCGAGAGCTATTCACTTCGGTATCACCAGTGACGCACCGATGGATCACAGAATTCATGAAATGGTATTAGTTCTTTCAATGAAATTTTCATCAAATTTTGCTTTCAGATGGTATATCAATACCTTCTTCCAACTCTTGATCGTGTGTGGTTTAATAGTGTTAAAATTGAATTCAAGAACAGTTTCTGGAACGAACAGGAGACATCAAAGACACCAACTTATGAAGATAACAGTTTCCTATGTGGTTCAATGCCATTTGCAGATGAAGTACAAGAGAAAATTAATTATTATTACTCAAGTTTATGATACTTTCGAAATGTGTATTCAAATAAAATGTATCACTGTGTAACGGCATCTCCAACCTTGACATGCGACATGTCATCCATTTGCAGAATAGATTGTAGTTGATTCTGGAACTCAAACATTTCAATTTATTCATGACTATAGTGAAAACCTTGAGAATCCGATTAGCCTCGACAAGACGCTCATTGGTATCCTTCATTCGTTGCTCAACAATTTCCAATTCTTCCTCGCTTACAATTTTATCCGTTGCCAATTTTTTCTCCAATTGGGCAATCTGCAACATCCGATATAGCTCGCTCCTCCGTTAATTTCTATTTCCCCCTTTCTATTCTTCCTTTCACTATTCATTCGGGCCTAATGATTTTTTCTTTCACCTTCAAAAGAAGCTCCTTATTCTTCTCTTTTTGCACTTTCCATTCAGTTGTCGCTCTCGTTTGCTCGTTTTCAATGAATAACGCCTTTCGAACACCTGAATTCTTCTATTTTCTGGTTTTTAAACTAGACGTACCATAGGCGATTGCCGACTCTAAAACATTTTGGTACGCAGCGAACGTCATCCGAATTTCATCACGTACTCGAACCAATAAAAGACCACGTTCGGCGCAAGATACGCTGACTTGACGGATCAGTTCATCTGGAAGAGAAAAGATACACACCTGCCCTTTCATTTCCAAAACGCATCATTAGGCGCAGAAGGAATTACGTAAAGAGGGGATAAACTGACCAAAAAATTGACCATAGAGATCTCGACGAATCGGGCATATTCCAAATGGTTTCGCACCACGATCTTTCAGTTCACTCTCTAGTTTTTCTTCCAGGTTTATCTAAAACTCTCGTTTCAAAATAGAATATTCGTATAACTAATCTACCATGTCAAGTCTTGTTGCTGGGTGTAGGGACGCTTGTTGTTTCCATAGTCTTCCGTTTTGTTCGTATACCCTAAATGTTATTTTCACATTTTTTCGATTTGGTTGCTTAGTAATTTTGAAAATTATTGCTTTTCTCACCTTGGCGGTAATATACAATCAAGAATAAGCTGAAGTTGATGCTCGTTTTCCACATGATCGTCTTCAGTGCTTTCAACAATACTTTCGAATGTGATAGTGGCTTCTTCGCCTTGTTTTGTGCTTGTTTCTTCCTAAAAATTTCTGTTCGATTCATCAATACATGTAGCCCAAAAATCAGGCGTTCCCAATTTTCATGTTACATCTAATTAGGCACTAGCAAAAAAGAATGGGAGGTCTTCTCCCAAATTTGTTTCCGGATAATTTGGCATGGGGGAAGACTTACTGCCGGATTCACATGTAAGAAAATATTGGACGGCGTTTCGGCCGAGCCCAGAATCGTTGATGTCAGCGAGCTTTTTAGGCCTTCAGTCGCCATTTAAAAGTAAAGTAATAAAAGATTTTCGAGCTCAGAATAGAGAACTTTTATAGGTTTTGAATAACTTTTGGCTTTGACTTGCGCATTTCATTCTCTAGGATTTCTCTCGATTTACAGGATGTACGCTCCACTAGAGACTTTAGGTATGTTTATTCATTGATCCGTGAAATTAGGCTAATTTAAAGTTAAGTGATGTTTTTAATTAATTGTCTTCAATCTGGAACCGTCTGAAATTTATGGAAGTATTCTTAAAAATTCTATTACAGAGATGGACACCCCAACTCCAGATCCATCGATGCGTGACGCAAGTACACCTTCGCCATCACCAAGCCACCGATTGCTTCAAAAGTTAGTATAATTGTTTATTAGAGCATGTTTGGCTGCCACAACAAGGGAATAAAACAAATGAATTGTTGGGAGAAGTAAATGAATCGAAAACATTAGGCCATTCCCATGGTGTCTGTCGGAGTTTGCTCCGCACAAATGTTGCAAACCAAACGATTTGCCTCTCAATCTTTATCATCTTTTTTCTCTCCTTTATGTCAAACTAGTGACACCCGCTGAATTGTTTCACAGAACATTTTTTGGCCTATGATTGTAATAAACAGCGTGTCTTTGACACGGCAGCAGTCACAGCACCTAGGCTTCCTGTTTCAAGAAGAGATCACCTTTCCCGAATAAAAATTGCTACTAGTTTCGGACAAACTTCTGCATGACTGCGTTCTTTATAATCCTGAGCCAAGATCAGTGACGGGGAAGTCTCATTTGGTCTTATTCCTTTTATTTGGTCTCAAGTGGTTTTTGAAATTTTGGAAACATGAAGGATTTGCTAACAGTAACTGGCTTTCATAAAGACAGAAGGTGAGTATGATAAAAAATCAAACGAGTTCATCTGAACACAGTTTTTAAAAAAAATAACCACGTCTTCTCTCACTTACCACTCTAAAATATTCTATAAGTCCAATGGGTTTGGTTTTTTCATTATTGAGTCCCGTTTGAAGTATTGGGAGCCGTAACTGGCTGGACTGTCTAGAAGCCGTCAAAAATCCAGCAGTCCTTTATACAGATACTTGGTGTTTTCAATTATGAATTATTTATTTTGTCATTTTTTGCACAATTCATAAAATTTATGTGAGAAGAAAATAGGCTTCGAATTGAAATAATTACTAATTTTGTAAAAACGAACCCAGTTCTCTTTTTCAAAAATGATTTCTGATGCGTTGCAGTGCTTGGAAACTTTTAATGACAAACAATGAACCAAACCGCCTATTAAAAATCTCTTTCCCCGACTTTTGGCTGATTCTCACGAAAGTCCAGAAGATATCTCGTTTCATATCCTCTTCTCCTTACCCTCGCCGAATATTATTTTGCCCTTTCCTCCTTTCCCCATTCTTTTTTCTCACACCTTTTCTCATTGTTTTTTTTTCTTATGGAAAAATTCAATGGATAACAAGATTACTCTCTCTTTTTTTGTTCTTGCATGTTGCGCTTGTTTCACCATGTATGAAAATGTGTTGGATTCCTGTGCTAGTTTGTATGCATGGAATTTCGAAATGTTCTATTCTCTGATATCCTGCAACGAAGAGAACAAACGGAAGAAATGGATCAAGCAGAAGGCGATGACGGGAGAAGTGCAATTCCCGGAGGTGTAATGAGTAACTTCACACCCTGAGGCTCTTTCTCAGACCACTTGCTCATTTGTGCATTTGCCAACAAAAGAGGCGCGCAAGCACTATTTTTGTACATCTTCCCTTTTGACCTCCTCCTCCTCTTTTCTTCTGAAGAGTCGTCCTTCCACCGATTGTGTATGTACATGTTTAATCGGTATAGCTCCAAAGAAACTGACCCGAAGAGTGGTCTTCAACATCTTCAGATTGTGCTCTTCCTCTATATTTTCACTCTATTCTCGCCTGAATGCTGTAATCACATCAGAACTGTGACGACGGTGCGTAATGAGTGGTGTGTACATACCCACCTATGTTGCCAGAGCCAAGAAAAAAGGAAATGAATGAGAAGGCGTTGTTATTCCTCATTTCCTTTCTTTCTTCGGCTTCTAATATGGCATCATGGCCGACTATAACTTTTCTCGGTGTTCCTAGTTGGAAATAAAACTTATATTACGCTTTTTTTTTTGAATTGATCGAATTTCAAGAATCCATGACTTTGACAAGGCTACTTGATATTTCAAGAAACTTTTTTTTGAATTATAATTTTAAGATTTTCGAAAACTGGGAAAACTTTAATCCTTTCACGTAACTAGTGATAAATCAATCAGAACTTTATTTCTAGACATAAATTTGCACTCTCGATGTGAATACGTCACACTGCTCTAGTGTTGCTATAAACACATGATAAGAATATGTATCAGAATTAACAATCTACCTATAGGCTTTCAAAATATATGAAATTTCTTGAATTTCTTGAACTATTCTTTTTCCTAGACTTTTGCACTTTTGTTTGCCCCCAAAAGAATTGAAAACAATATCCGAACAAAAAACGTCTAATTAATTCTAGATTTTTAATGACTACATAGAATCGTTATTTGTCATTTACTTAGAACATCTATTAACAATTAAATTGAAGTAAGGAATCATTTTTTTCCCAAAATTCATATGTTCTAGATCTTGAATACTTAGCCACCAGCCCTCTAGACTATATAGTTATGGTTTCAAATTGAGTTAAGCGTTTTCTATTACAGTGAAGGGACACCAGGAGAAGAAGTGCTTCAGGAATCACCGAGCATTATTCAATCAACGACTTAATCTCAGTGCGCGCCCTCAGCCCTCCTCCCACCGCATACTAATTTGGGCACTCAAGTTGTGCTAACGAAACCGAGACGTTTGATCAAGTGGCGTCCGTCTTCTCCCCTTCAACTTTTTGTCAGCTCTCACTCATTTCCATATCTGCACCGATACTACCACTAACTTTTTCAAACGATTTCCTGTCTCGAAGCACTTTCAAAACCAATTCCTACATGAAAAAGAGTTGGGAAGGCACATAAAGAGACAAAAAAGAACGGCACTAACTATTCATCTGGACGAAGAAAGGGAAGAGTGTCTTCCACTACTAGCGGATTTCTGACTTGGACAAACAATTACCAAATCGGCACTTCCTTTTGAGAATCTCGAAGAAGGCTCATCAAATTGAATGCAATTGTTGAGACATTCTCTACAACACGAACCTCAGTGACCACTACTACTATATGTTAAATATCTTATTCTAATCATGCTTGCTTCGTCTTCACCCACTTCTTTTTTCCGAACTGTACGGAAATCGTTTCGAAGGTAGTATTATTTTGTTGAGTGTTGTTGACATTCTGTGTATTGAGTTTAAACTTTCAGAAAAAATTTTGTGAAACATCAAAAATATTTCTAAGAATACTAATTCACTGATTTCAGGCATCGGAGCGTGCGGAAACGAGGAATGGCACACGCAAGCTCCGGAATTAATTTGGAGGTGCGTTTTTATCTTATTCGAATGATGAACCACAATAATAGGAAGTTTTTTCAAAACTGCCTCAGGCGTATAATACGGAACGTTGGCCCAGTAAATATATAGAAAAAGAAACCACTATTCCTCTTTGAAGCCTACTAGGTGATAAGTTGATTTAAAGAGAATGCTTCCAACGGCCCTACCTCACGAGATCGCCTCGGCATTTCGTGTCCTTTGATTTATTTGTGTCTCATTGAGATGCCATTTGTTGTAATTTTAGTTGGGGGGATGTGTGAGAGCAGACACAAAACCTCACATTCTCACACCACACCTTTCTGTTGTTCAATTCGCATTTAATCAACCACATTTAGGGTTAGATGTGAAGTTTCAGTGTTGTTGTGCGTTGATTAGGTGTCAGAAGCGAAGAAAACTGGGTTTTATTGAGAAAAGTGATAGGATTTCACTATTTTTTCTGTCAAACTCTTTTTCTTCTTAATTTTTGCAAAATCTCATTAGTTTTGAAATTATAAAAAATTGAAAATTAGATTTCGAGATTTCTAAATTAATATTTTTTGTAAAATTTGAAATCGCTACCTTATTTCATTTTTGTTTTTTATTCCGAAAAAACACCCCTCCAAATTAATATAGAATTGAACGCATTTCAAAGAAAAAATTAATTAATTCATATTTTTATAAAGGTATAAGGTGTTTGTCAGATGACCATAACTCACGTCAAAATACATTTTTCTGATTCTCTAAAATATTTTCTTCACATTTACACTTCAATATAATTATTCTATTGTTCTTTTGTTCTAAGAACACTTCAACAAAAGTCCGTTGTTTTCTTACTATCTAAACGGATAAAAAGATGCGTACGTCAAGTTTTCAAACTACACAAGTAAAAAGTATGCATAATTTTAGGGCCCCCTGCCTCCCGAGAAAAAGCGATATATTCAAAAAATGTTTCACGCATCTAACCTTTTTTTCATTCTCTAGGTCGAAGTCCACTTCAATTTCGAGTGAAACATATTGAGAAGATAGGGTGGATATTGGCCACTTAAGAGGTGTTGCGGTAGAAATAGAAAAAGAGATGGAAATACATACACACACTTTGTCCACAAGTCTTTTCACATAATTAAACTGCACTTTTTACTTTGGTTGTCACCACTTGCCCCCCTCTTTCCGCCATCCCCAAAATTGTTTCGACTTATTTTCTCACCCATTAAACCTACTTCGTTTTAGAAAACGACAGAGATTCCCTCCCCCCTTCTTCAATAGCTCGATGAGTTGAGGTTGTCGTCCAAAAATTTAAAACATGTTACACACATTGTCTCCTTGTCTTGTCCAATACCTCCCAACTGATCGCGACCGCTGTGGGGAGGATGGCTGACAAGACATTTGTAGTCTTGAGCTCTCATATTTTATATCAAGAGGAAAAATGATCGAAAGATCTTTGAGAATGTAGAGTGTAGGAGTAGGATGTTGAAAGTTTATAGTGTTTTTTGAAACTACCGTAGTCGAGTAGAGTCTATTTTTGGTTGTGTTTTGCACTAATTCAGCGATTTCTTAATCTAGTCGTATAGATGAATGAAGATTATATCAATTAAACAACTGAGAAATATGGAATAATAATTTTTTGATAGAAAAATTTCTATCCTGTTGACTCCTATATTTTGTAACATGAAATTTTTGAGTTCTTCTAATATTTCTATTTTCTTTTCTGAATGTTTTTTCTAAATTCCAACTTCTCATTCATAGCCCACTAAACAAAACAATCTTTGACATATTATTCATATTATTGTCAAAATAATAAAGTTCCGGCATTGAATCGCCTCAAAAAGGGGCGGGATTTCTAACGAACGAAAACGCAGCGTGCGCACACGCTTTCGCAATATGCGCCGCACGGTTGTTACATTTTCTCTATTTTCCCGAGATTCTTGAGTTTTTCCAAGAAAATCTCAGTTTTTTCGCATTTTTTCAGCCTTTTTGATTGGAAATTCGTTTCCTAAAGGCTTTTTTCTTGTTTTTATCTCATATTTATCCGTTTTTGTGTAGTTTTGACGCATTTCTGACTCTAAAACGAAATTACACGTTATTTGTCTTTTTTATTAAAAAATACATTTATTTTCAGCTCAATAATCATTTATAAATCAACAACAACAAGGATTATTAGATGTCATTCAATTTTATGATGACGATTGCGACGATTGTGGATCGAATCGCCTGGAAACGGCAAATGAAAATTTAGAAACGTATATTTTAATCTTACTTGATATTTCTATTGATATTCCTTGTTGTTGTTGATTTATAAATGATTATTGAGCTGAAAATAAATGTATTTTTCAATAAAAAAGACAAATAACGTGTAATTTCGTTTTAGAGTCAGAAATGTGTCAAAACTACACAAAAACGGATAAATATGAGATAAAAACAAGAAAAAAGCCTTTTGGAAACGAATTTCCAATCAAAAAGGCTGAAAAAATGCGAAAAAACTGAGATTTTCTTGGAAAAACTCAAGAATCTCGGGAAAATAGAGAAAATGTAACAACCGTGCGGCGCATATTGCGAAAGCGTGTGCGCACGCTGCGTTTTCGTTCGTTAGAAATCCCGCCCCTTTTTGAGGCGATTCAATGCCGGAACTTTATTATTTTGACAATAGTACAAACACCACTAGACTTTTCCATACTTCCCCAAAAATAGTCAGCACCAAAGGGTCCATTCTTTTCTGGTTCACTTATTTTGGTTCTAGTAAAATTTCCAAATTTTGACCGAACATGCGTGTTTAGGATTCTCGTATCTAATTGAGAATGCATGTTTCACTTCGTACTCTAGACACTCACCTTGGGTGTACTCATATGTTTTCTTCGAAACTTGTTAAATATGGATTTCTGAAATGCAAGCAAACCATCATATTTCAATGAGCAATGACAAAAGCGTTGTAGTTTTTTATCTTCCAGCCATTCATGTTCCTTATTTTTATTAGCTGTACGACGTAATAAATTTCTTCCAAATCTTCATTTTCCCACTTCTCTTCAACTAATTTATTCTTGCATAAGTATTTCGCACTCTTAATATTCCTTTGTCATCTACGTCATCATCAAAATCTAGAAAAAATGGAGCGGAGTCCCGGTGAAGAGCGGCGGGTGATGCACAAAATGAGCGCCACCGAGCGTCGGCAGCGGATCATGCGTCGTATTCACACTCTGCAGTCCGAAGACACCGGATATAGTAATGAAGGGGATTCGCGACGGAGTAGCACTGCTTCAGTGAAGGATGAAGCATCGGCACCTCCATCCGCTTCAATTAATCCAAACTTGTTGTGTGTGCCAGATATTAGATCGCTCGGCTTGGATCGTGGTGAAGTGCCACCGCATAAAAGGGTGCGTATATGTGTTAGGTTCTTCTCGTCCTCATTCTTCCCTTTTTTCTACTTCCTTCTATCTCTTTTTTTTCTGACACAAAAATAATATCTCGTGTGTGTGTGTATCCAGATTTTTGAAGCCCAGATGACCTAATATGAAAATTCATAAAACCTCTACTATTTTCTCCAGAAAGGTATGTAGAGTAATAGATAGAAAAAAGGAGAAGAAGCAACGTGTTTTTCTTCCTTATTTAGAATCAAACGCGTTGACAAATTGAATTTCAACTGAAATAACCTCGAAGTAACTGACAGTGAGAAAGACATTCCCATTTTTTTCGCGTGTTGATACTCTGTTTTTTCTGCTGATCATGTTTTGAAGTAGGTAAGAAGCAAAAAATAAGAGTTTCATCATAAAAACTTGTTCCTACTTATATAGTTCTTTTTTTTTAATTTCAAAAATTAAAAATGTCAAGCTATGTTATGAGCATTATAATATTATGTGAAAAATGTATTTTTCAAAACCAAAGTTAAACTTCGGCTTTACTTTTTTAGTTCAGCTCAGTTTATAAACTTTTGAAATGAAATATTTATTTAGTACGCCAATTTCAAACTCTTTTTCATTTCAATGAAAATTTATAATTAAAATGAATTATAATTGGAATGGGCAGCATAGAAATGAAGTAACGCTAGAGTAAATAAGCCAATTTTATTGCAACTTTTTCTTTTAGGATGCCATTGAGAAGATACCAATGCGAGCGAGATCACAGAGTTGGCTTATTCGAACAAGACATCTTCTACACGAAGAAAGAGTTAGTTTTACTTCTTGATTTTTAAATAATGAAACTGTTTTTTTGCAGGAACCACCACCACTTATTTCTCATATGATGCTTGTCTTCTCATTTCTTCTCATTCTCCTCTCATTCCCATGGTGTCTATTCTTTTGTGTAAAAGTAGTCAAGTAAGATTTTTCCTAGTGAAATGAAAAACACTTTTTTCTTTTTTTTTCAGAGAATATCAAAGAGCTGTTATATTCCGGTTGGGTAGACTTATTAAAGGAGGAACGAAAGGTCCGGGACTATTTTTCGTTTTGCCATGTATCGACACGATGAAAATAGTGGATCTCCGAGTGCTCTCGTTCGATGTTCCGCCACAAGAAATTTTGAGTCGAGACTCTGTCACAGTTTCAGTCGAAGCTGTTATATATTTCCGTGTTTCGAACCCAGTAATCTCTGTAACAAATGTCAATGATGCCCAATTCAGTACCCGTCTTCTCGCTCAAACCACACTAAGAAATGTGTTGGGTACCAAAACTCTCAGTGAAATGCTTAGTGAACGTGATGCAATTGCCAGTGTAAGTGACTCCGGCTTATCTGAAGCTACTTATTCGTTCAGATCACTGAAAAAGTGCTGGATGAGGGAACCGATCCATGGGGAGTCAAAGTGGAGAGAGTCGAGATCAAGGATATTCGTCTGCCACATCAACTCATGAGAAGTATGGCGGCGGAAGCAGAAGCTGTCAGAAGAGCACGTGCTGCTATCATTGCTGCCCAAGGAGAGAAAGATGCGAGCGCGTAAGTTCATTTGCCTTTCTTCTCTTCCTAAATTGAACCCAAATTGCAGATGCCTCCAAACTGCTGCTGACACAATTGCACAGAATAGAATGACAATTCAATTGAGATATCTTCAAACTTTAACAAAAATTTCTGCAGAAAGGTTAAATTGGTTAATAGACAATCTTGAAACACAAAGTTTCAGAAATAACACCATTGTGATGCCGTATCCGATTGAAGTAGCCAAGCATTTCCTGAAGAAATTCCACCATAAAAGTTGATCATCGACGCTTTTTTACTTCAGTTGCACCGGTAACTACGCCACTTCGTCATCATCAACTGTTTTTCTTTTTTCTCCTTCTCACATTCATTTCAATACAAATATCTATTTTGGAAATTTTAATTAATTATAAATCTTTTTTTGGAACCATTTGTAAAATGAGAAGTTTGAAAACTACTCTTTCCAATGAAAACTAATTTCGAAAACTGGAAAAACTAGATTTTTTGAAAAAAAACAAAGTTATTGCTAGAAGACTTTTTTGATAACTTTCTCTATTTAATGAAGAAGATAATCCAGTTTATCTGAAGATGAGATAAAACCGGTGTTGACCTCGTGATGATCATCCCGGAGACGGGGGGAAAAATAGAAACAGATGTTCTATCCGGCCCCTCCGATGACACACTGATGGCCCTGGGAGAGCACGACAAGTAATTGAGAGACCGTATACTTTATCGGAGACGCAGCAAAAGAGATCTCCCGTCCGTTTGGCCGTTTGTCCTCCCAAAGACACACAGGGAGGAGAAGACCATCGGCTATTGATTGCGCTTTGACTTGCTCGCCCCCTCACATCGCACCACATACACAAAAACCAACACTTTGCCTCGTCTTTGGATATCTTAAGGATTTTGTTTTGAAATCCTGTCATCCATCGCAAAGTTCGAGATGATGACATAACTTCCTTTCGATATTTACCACTTTTCATTTTCTCACTCGATTAGTTTCCGTTCTTTTCCGTTCATTGATGATTTTGTTATCAAATGAAACAAAAAAGAGAAGCGGAGAATTAGAAAGTGAGAGTGGGTGATTCACCAAAAAAGAAAAGAAACGTTTAAAATATACAGTTTTCTTTCAGTTTCCTATTTTTCTTGTCACTTTTTCCGACAAACTCCACGGAGTTTATGTCACTTTTCTTTGTTAGTATAAAAACGGAAAATTCAATTCCATTTTGGCTTTGAACGGGAGGCATGGGAGCAATTATTTACGCGACCAAGACGTTCTCTCTTTGCGAAATCGCCTTTTCTTTTGCATTCATCTCAAGTATGTGTATTCGGCTGCCAATTGGTGTCCTTGGATGGCCACATATCTATTTTGAATCTAATTGGTGTCTTACTCAATTCGAAGTGCATAGTTTTTCAAAGATTTCACAATGTTTTTTGTCAACTTTTCAATTTATAAATTTTGTGAGCAAATCCGCCAGAAAATCTTTCTCATTACACTTTCTATTTACACTGCGCAAGGGTCTTTGGTAGGGGGGTCAGAAAGTGCGCTCTAATGCAAAACGAACGGCGGCAACGGTCATTTACTGTCCAAAGAGGTCCTCACGACACAAAAAATGAATCATCTTTTCCCATTCTTGTTTTCTTCTAATTCCTTCTTTGTTTCACCAACAATCGTTTTTCTTCTAGAAAAAATATTGCGAAATTTTTGAATGATTCACTTTCTTTGTTTGGGCTACCAGCTGTCAATGGAAAATCTTTCTTTTTCAATCTTTCAATTTTCATTCAGTTATTTTTTCACTAGATTTGAACCTCATTAATTTCCGAGCACCGGAATTGAGAAAACATTTAAAATGCATGTGCCAGGTTTGAAACGCGATACCTTTGGAATTAGTAAAACTAAATCTACTTCTTCTCTCAACCATTCCTATTGATTTCCTACTTAGTTGCTATGAATTTCCTTTGCTTCTCGTCAAATGATAAGGTTTTTGTTTGCTTTTTTGTTACAATATTCTTATCATTATGAAATACATTATATTTGTTTCAGGATAAAGACATGTCAACTCAAGAGGACTTTTTGAAACGCCTGGAGAATGTGACCATCCGATTGGAGGCAATCTCGGGACAGAAACCTGCTTTGGCACCAAAACCCACGAACTTGGGCGGACCGAGTGGTGAGTTATTGCATCAAATACCAAATACAGAGTGTTATAATCACAAAAAAAAGTGTTTGCTCAAAATCTTATGACTAATGCATTATGTCTTTCATGTGTTCACTGTGTCCCCCCACATTTTCATAACTCAAAAATTGTTCTCGTATCATCATGAGGCTACGCGTGACCTATCAAGGAGTCACTGAGTATGTTTCTGCTCCGAGGGGAGTCAGGAACATTCCAATACGCATCATTTGTGAGTTTTATATGGGGTTTACTACCGTCTCTGCTTCCTGTTTGCCCCCCTTTTTTTTGGTTAATTGAAGCTTGACCCCTTTGTAATATGTATCCGAATAACTATTTTTTGAAAAATGAGAGGCGTCAATATTTTTGTTTTGAAATTCAAAGATCAGCAGTAGGTTGGGTTACGGCGTCAACGAGTCTGTCATAAAAACTTTTCATCGGCAAGAGAAATAGTCTCGTTTTCCAACCTTCCCCCGATTATTTTTAGCAAAATAGTTGAATTCTGTGCTCATTCCCTCCAAGATCTCTGCTGGTACGTACCAACCCATCCCTTCTTATCTCGCTTTGCACAAAGTTATCAATGGCGCCAGAACCGTCAATCCTTCTCGTCGCTTCCTCATCATCACGAAAGTGTTTTACAGCAAAAATTGAGGGAGTCGTTTTTCTGTTCGTGAGGACACATCCTCTCGACTTGCATGCTCTCTTCCTCCACACACTGCCGACGGGGGGACCCGCGTCTTCCCGTTCAACAGTTGCTCTTCATCGTTTCGGTGTTTTCATCCGTCTAACCTCTATCTCCGGCTTCTTTCCTCTTGTTTCTAGGCTTTCCCCCCTTCTCCTCATCAGCAACTCGAAACCCATCAGCGCCCATCATTCTTCTTGTGCCCTCGATTCTTAACAATATTTATTCGTTTACCCACTTTCTCTCTCTCCGCACATGTTTTAGTCACTTTCCTCTCTTACTATTCCCCTCAACTCATCTTCTATTATGGATTCACTTTATTATTCGGCTCCCAGACCGTTCAACAAATATCCACGTGGCTATCGACCGGTTACCGATAGCACACAAGACCTGAGAAGTTTCGGAGGCGGACTACGTCCATCAAGCAGTTGGTCCTCGTTCCCCCAACAACTTGTCACTGACCAGCGGTCAGCGACCCTACCCCATTTTCCATCTTCATGCGTATCGCCAGCCTCTCCATTATCACCGGTTGACCGCAGTACTAATTATTGGACTAGTGACGAGCCGCCGAGATCCCGTCGTCCTATTCGTTCCGAGAGTAACTCAACGGTATTCGATAATAATTTCTCACCCCGCGAATTTTCTCCCCGTGAGTTGTCTCCGTTGTCAGTCGCCAGTGAGTACTGTAACAATCCGATGCCTCCCACATCCACTTATGGTCATCGAAGTGTCCAGAGTCCCGTGCAAGCATATCAAGAACCCGCACCAAGAGGCTATGATAATGTTCCGAGGCCTGCCGTATACGAATCCCACACAATGCCATCTCAAAGGGAAACTGACTTTCTAAGAAATCTGCAACGTCAGAAAGTGGAAGCTCAGAGCATGTCTTCAAGTTGGTATGGAGGAGATCAGCCATCTCGTCAACCGGATTGGAATCCAACTCCAAATCCACCTCAACAGCCAAGACGGTTAGCGAAAACTCAATCTGACCTATCATTTGACTCTCTTAACAACACCTATTTCAATAATAATCCAGTTTCAAGTGTTCAAACTCCCAACGAAACCAATCAGGGAGGGTTACTCCATAATTCCATTAATAATTATAATTCTAATGGAAACAATGGAAACCAAGGACACCGAATGGACGGATTCTTCCGAAATCGTGTGATTGAGCCCAACTGGATGACAGATCCTCCTCCACCAAAGTCGTTCCGAGAGGATTATATCATCAGAAATGTGCCAATCAGTACTTCGATGAACTCGGATTTCGAACGATTCCGCTTGGATCCATCGTACCGGGAACCAACTCGAGCTACATCTGTAGCCACCGAGCAGCCCAACTTTCGAAGTTACCATCGAGATGGTCCTCCTTCTCCTCCTTCTGTCCAGTCCCCAAATCATCAAGTTGTGCAACCTGAAATCAATTATCAACGAGCTCCTCACTACATGCAGCAACGGGAGCCGAGTCCCGTCCGCTCGCCGCCAGTTATCTCTTATGCTCACCAAGCAAATCCGTTCTCGTTCCCAAACCCGATCAATCAAGTCAACTACAACCAAGAGGAGAACTTGGCGAGAGCGCCGACAGGCGGGTACCAAGACCGACGGCTTGGGTCAACAGATAGGCCAAACGTGTACCAGAACGTTCCACCGACGGCGGCTGTTGCTTTTCGAGAGAAGGAGAGACCAGCGAGCCAGTATTTGGAGTCTAATCGAAATTCTGCAATTTATCAAAATGAGCCCATTAGGTTGACTAATGATCGAGTTCTTCGAATTCATCCGCTTCAACCGGAACAAGATAACCATCAGGTTCCAGAAGAGCCTCATTATGCACCTCCCACAATTCCACATTCTCAAAGAGCTAGAATTCAGTCTCCACTCCGTGATTATGCTCGTCTTACTTCACCTATCAGAGAAGTTGCTCCACAACCTCGTGTTTCCAGCCCTGATAGAATATTCAGTCCAGTCGAATCAAAAGTATTCAACCGGTCCGGTCCAACTGTGATTAATGGATTCACCAGTAACCGTCACACCTACAATAGTCACACGGATGATTATGAAGCGAGAAATCGCCGTGACTCGTCGCAACCACCAGTGGCCGTCATTGAGCCCAATATCAATGTGCACATGCCATCCGATCCCATTCCCTATACTAAACCACATTTTGGACACCATCACACCCATAATCATGGACATAATGTGCACCCGGTCAAACCAACCACTCACTATTCTAACCCCACATTTTCACCCAATTCGAATTACGACAACGACAGCGATTTGGATATCGAGGAGATGGCGCGTCGCGCTCTTCCTAGATATCTTCGTGACAACGAAAAAACGGGAAGACACGGAAATTTATACGGCGATAATTTGCACGGGATACTCATTAAAAATCCATCACTTCATCGGAGCTCTTCTAAGAAAGTTGTATTCATTGATCAGGATAAAGGTGAACAGTTTGTGTTACTAACCAAGTTTGAGCGAACAGTTAACTGGGGTAGTAATTTTGTTTTGGGCAGAAATTTTAATCTTTTAATTTTCAGCTTCTGCCGGTGCTGCCGCGTCTGGAGAGGTTCCAGCCCATGTTCGTGCTTACGATGATGCGCTCGAAGAACCCCTCAGCAACTGGACCAAATTAACCGACCAAATTGGAGGAGATGTGGCTGCTATCGTAAGTATCTATCAGTTTTAGCTTCATTAATTGCTTTTGTTTAGAAGCCAAAGGTTCTCGCTATTTTTGATAGCCTGCGCAACTACTTGTGGACTGCTGCTGGCAAGCAAGAGCCTTCTGCTGAAGAGGCTCAGAAGATGCTCACCCCAATTATCAATCTTCTTGGAGAGATCAACAACTTCAAGGATGCCCAAATAAAAACCGCCCAACCAAACCATCTCAAATCGATTGCTGAAGCTCTCCCGGCTCTTGGTTGGCTCACTGTGGTAAGATTTCATAACTTTTGGTGACATTCTAATTTGATACCTTCCAGAAGAAAACGCCAGCTCCATATATCAAGGAATACGTCGAGGCTTCTCAATTCTACATCAACAAAATTCTCCGCGAGTTCAAGGATACTGATCCAAGACACGTTGAGTGGACCAAGGCCTGGAAAGGAATCTTCGATGAGATGCAAAAGTTCGTCCGACAGGTTCATACCACTGGACTCGTCTGGAACAGTGCTCCAGGAAGCGCTCCAGCTGCTACCTCTGGCTCCTCTGCTCCAGCAGCTGCTCCCAAGGCTTCAGGAGGTCCAGGAGGTCCACCTCCACCACCTCCACCACCACCAGCTGATTTCTTCGCCAATATTGCTCCACCACCGGTTGATACTGAAAAATCAAACCGCGATGCGTTGTTTGCTCAGTTGAATCAAGGAGAAGGAGTTACTTCAAGACTGAAGAAGGTCACCGCTGATATGCAGACTCACAAGAATCCAAATCTTCGTGGAAATACTGCCGCCCCTGCGTCGGCTCCACAAGGTGGAGCTTCTCCAGCTAGACCAGCGGCTGCACCGGTCAGAAAACCACCACACAAGGAGCTGGAAAACGGAAAACAATGGATTGTGGTATGTATTTCGTAATCTATGTAGTGGAATAATTGGCTCTGTATGGTTATATGGGTCCAAAAATAATATATGGGTCCGAAAATAATATATGGGTCCGGAATTAATATATGGGTCCGGAATTAATATATGGGTCCGGAATTAATATATGGGTCCGGAATTAATATATGGGTCCGGAATTAATATATGGGTCCGGAATTAATATATGGGTCCGGAATTAATATATGGGTCCGTTATCAGTTTTAAGCTAGAAATAGGCCAATCAAGTCCCAATTAACACGCCTGGCTCATTTTATCCTCATTTCTCATCCAAATTATCATTTTTTCGATTTTCCATTTTTTTGAGTCCAATGCATGTGAGGGTGTATATTGAACTTGCTAATCTTGTTTTGAAACAATTAAAGCTCAAATTGATGTCAAATAAACATCAATTACAGAAAATAATTGCTCCGTCTATTCATCTTATGATGATAATAATGAGTTTGTATGCCTCCACTATCAGGTATGCGGCATACCGTACGCTCATTCTTCTATCGCCTTCATTCTGAAGATCCCGTTTGTTCAGGGAGTGATTGAGATATAGGAGTTACTAATAATCAGTAGAGAACATGTTTGAAGACTACTACAAATTGAGTAGAGTCGTTGTGTCTGATTCACGAATTCTCTGACAAGTCATCTTCATAAGAAGTGAGTGATCACAGTCGTAGAAGAAATAAAGGCTCTATGGTAAAATAGGGGTCCCTTCGAAGTATAGGGGTCCCCTAAAAAAATAGGGGTCCCTTCAACCTACATGAAAAGAATAGGGGTCCCTTCAGAAAAATAGGGGTCCCTTCAGGCTTAATAAGCTCGAAAAATATACAAGGGACCCCTATTTTTATGAAGGGACCCCTATTCTTTTTCCACAAATTGAAGGGACCCCTATTTTTTTGGGGTCTTGTATCGCCTGGCGAAGGGACCCCTATTCTTCTGAAGGGACCCCTATTTTTTTAGGGAACCCCTATATTTCGAAGGGACCCCTAAACTACAATAGAGCCGAAATAAAGTCTATCATCTTTTTTTTTTGAATTTCTCAGAAATTGACATTCATTCTTGAAACTAATAGAGCAAAAATTAAAAATTCTGCAAACTTTTGGGTTACACCTAATAGTATACGGATTGGGTGTCTCACGTAGGAAAGTGGCACGCAACACGTACCCACCCACGCCAGCTGTGGTGGAAAGCCGGGTTTCTTATCATCTAGTCTTCCTCCTCTAAAATTTTTCATCCAGAACCGCAGCTCGTAATTTTTTAAAATATTCCGGACTAGCGCATCTATCTTTCGGAAAATTTTCGAAATTCATTATGGATACTGTAGAAGCCAAAGGAGTTCCTCGGTGGTCGCCGTCATCTTTTAAACATAAGTTGATCAGCTTCTAAGTGAAGGTTCGTCGGATTACTCTTAGGAAGCTCTCTGAAGCCGCCGAAGGTTTGTTGACCTTCTGAAAAATTTTCGACCAAAGGTTGATAAGAGAAAATAAGCGTCGCTCGTGTCTTCAACTAGGCAACGCCTGATTTTCTTCAACTTGTCTGTTCCAAGAGTTTAAAATTAGAAAACTAGAATCAAATGGTTTTGGTTACGTGCAGCCTATATAGTCTTTGTTAAAGACGATGTAATGACATTGACTGGTGAGGGACCTAATAACCTAGTTAAGGATCTTATAGAAAAACTCAAGTACTAGGATAGGATGCACAGTACTTGACTTTGAGAGTTTTGGTTCTCATGGAAAATGTTGACATAAGTAACGCATTTTTCGGGCCTTCATGCCTACAGTGGACCCTACAAACAGCATCGTCTCTTCAGCCATATTGATGAGTGATAATGAGGCTTTCCAATTCAATTACTGGGATATTTTCTTATCTGTTATCGCAGTCTCATAAAATCAATGACAGTAACTGAGTAAATCAAGGAGAAAATGAATAAAGTTTAATTCTTAATGATAGTGTTCAACTACTTATTGCGAAGATGGCTTGTTAGAGAATTCTCGCGTTATACTGGATGACTGGACCCTATCTGTCGTATTAACTGGACAAGAGTCCTACTGATAATCACTATATCCCAAAACCCAGTTAACTCCTGGGCGAATAGGATTTCTTGAATGAAAATGATTCGAAGGGTACCAGTGATTTTTTATTAGTTAGTCTCCGGGCTCTGGCGGAGAGTGGATGAGGCAGTGCCCACATTGTTGATAACCATGAAGCATATTGTATATTGAAAGTAAATAAACGAAATTCGTTACAAAAGATTTTTTGTTATTGATTCAAAGCTTTTTCACACCTTGAAAATACGCATATTGACAAGTTAACTTCAATTTAACATCAAAATGTTTCCTATAAGGTGATTCATACTTGGATGATGAAATCGGGTGGTTGAAGTCGCCTCACTGCTTATAGCTTCCGACAAGAATCAGACAATCTTCTGACCAACTACCAAATACTGCTAAACTTAAGAAACGTTTTCGGCAACAGGAGGCTAAGAACTTCTGACCATGGTCCGACCAAAACTAGCTAAATTTTTGACATGTGTTCTCCCATATATAGCAACATCTAATTTGCGCCTAGAAGTTGACAAAGATCTGGAAAAGATCTGACTCAACTTTTGTCCGAAATAAGCTTAAGAGTCGTTCAAAAGCTGTGAACGCCCTAACTTCCGCTGAAAAGTTGCAACTGGTCAGCCCAGTCTTTCCGTTTTATACGATCCTTCAAGAATCAAAAAAACCCAATTTATATGTAATTCATACGGTTCTTGACTGTAGGAGAATTACACAGCTCATTTCCAATAGTTCAAAAATGCTTCTCTCATGATTTTTTGTATGCACATAGATTTCGCTTCATGTTTAAGTTACGTGGTCATTTTGTTTTTAATGGAGTATGACTTATGGCAAGCCTCACCGAGAGGACTACGTAGTTATATTCACGCCGAGTTTTAAGATGCAGTTTATCTAATTGCTTGCCGAGTATAGACTTTATCGGCCCATCCTCAATCGAGTTATGCAGCAGACACAGAGATCATCTTGTCACTGATAAGTTAATTAATGGAAACAATTAGCAAAGTCGGTCAATAGAAACTTGTGGACAGTGTGCTACTCAGCATTTCAGCTTTGAGTTAATAGTTGTAACTTTCAGAAAACGTATTTGTACTCGAAGGCAAAAAATATTACTTTAATGGTCGCTACTCTATGGCTCAGCAAAGTTTTATGAATAGGAAACACTTACTGATATTCAAGAGAACCATTGAATATTAATGGCACCAGAACACAATCTTGTATCGTAAGAACCTGTTTAAGAGGAGAAATTTTCTCCCCTATACAAATAGATTCTTAAACTTATTACCTGATAATGGAGGCATACAAACTCATTATTATCATCATAAGATGAATAGACGGAGCAATTATTTTCTGTAATTGATGTTTATTTGACATCAATTTGAGCTTTAATTGTTTCAAAACAAGATTAGCAAGTTCAATATACACCCTCACATGCATTGGACTCAAAAAAATGGAAAATCGAAAAAATGATAATTTGGATGAGAAATGAGGATAAAATGAGCCAGGCGTGTTAATTGGGACTTGATTGGCCTATTTCTAGCTTAAAACTGATAACGGACCCATATATTAATTCCGGACCCATATATTAATTCCGGACCCATATATTAATTCCGGACCCATATATTAATTCCGGACCCATATATTATTTTCGGACCCATATATTATTTTTGGACCCATATAACCATACAGAGCCGAATAATTTAATTCTTTCAGGAGTACTTTGTCAACGATCCAAACATTGTGATTGATGTGGCTGACAAGAAGCAAACTGTCTACATCTACCGTTGTGAAAACTCTGTGATCAAAGTGAACGGAAAAGCTAACTCGATCACTTTGGACGGATGCAAGAAGACTTCGGTTGTCTTTGACGCTCTTGTGGCTCAATGTGAGACTGTTAACTGCCAATCCGTGCAAATCCAGGTGATTTTTTATTTTCTTCTCGTCCTCAACCATTATGACATTATACAGACTCTCGGAGAGCTGCCAACACTTTCGATTCAAAAGACCGACGGGTGCCAGGTGTATCTTTCAAAGGTTGCCCAGGGCTGCGAAATTGTCACTTCCAAATCGAGCGAAATGAATATTTCCGTGCAAACCACCGATGATGGCGAATATGTATGTTTTCAATTTTGTTTGATTTTCATTAAAAAAGCTTTTTTCAGTCTGAGTTTCCAGTCCCTGAGCAGTTCAAGACTACATTTGTTAATGGAAAGCTGGTTACTGTCGTCTCGGACATAGTCTAAAACCCCTAACCCACTGTATAACCAATTTCTCGTCATATTTTACATTTATTTATCGTTTCTGTCGAATAATATTTGTCCCATCAGATTCTTCATAAGAGTCTGATGCACTTCGCTTTATCTGAATCAATTCTTTTATAATAGATTGTATCTGCCTGACTGGTGCTCAACCTATTTTTTTTCAAAGACTCGTTTTAAAGTCGAATAAAAAGATAGAAAGCATGTGTTTTACTTAATGATCGTCACGCGATATATATATTTTTATGCGATCATTAATCGGATCATTAAACAAGGTGCCAGATGTTTGAAGGAAATGAGAAATAGAAGGAATAAACGACTTGATATGTTCAAAGCCCTTATAAGTTCAAAGTTGGAACACTTTGTCAACGATCTTTCTGAGAAACATCTTCATGTGACAAAAACTATGCATTTGAGATGACTCGAGCACATTCCGCCGCTCACAGTCCCCATTTGGTGAGATCTTCTCACAAGACTAGCCTTCTCCTTTGTTTCTTGCCTATGTTTTACTTTTCAGAATGTCATGGATGCAAAACTTGAAAAACTACCAACATCTACGGGATCCATCAGAATATATGTCACAGGTGTATGGGGATCCTTTGGCATATCTTCAAGAAAACACGAAATTTGTCACGGAAAGAGAATATTATGAAGATTTCGGTTATGGAGAATGCTTTAACTCATCAGAATCAGAAGTTCAGGTATTTTTCGATTGTCTTGGTTTTCCTCATACAAGCATAATATTCAGTGTGAACTTATAACCGGAGAGTTTGATCCGAAGTTGTTACCATACGACAAACGACTCGCTTGGCATTTCAAAGAGTTCTGTTACAAAACATCGGCTCATGGAATTCCAATGATTGGTGAAGCTCCGAATGTGTATTATCGTGCAGTTTGGGTTATGCTTTTCCTCGGTTGTATGATCATGCTCTACTTGAATGCCCAATCTGTGCTCGATAAGTACAATAGAAATGAGAAAATCGTGGATATACAGTTGAAATTCGACACTGCACCGTTTCCTGCAATCACACTGTGCAACCTGAATCCATATAAGGCTAGCCTGGCAACAAGTGTGGATCTTGTGAAAAGAACCCTCTCAGCGTTCGACGGAGCAATGGGTAAGGCCGGTGGAAACAAGGAACATGATGAGGATAGAGAAATTGTAACCGAGCCACCAACCACCCCTGCACCCACAACAAAACCAGCTCGTCGTCGTGGGAAACGTGATTTGTCGGGCGCGTTTTTCGAGCCCGGATTCGCAAGATGTCTTTGCGGAAGTCAAGGTTCCAGTGAAATGGAAGAGAAAGATGAAGAAAAAGAAGAGGAGATGCGCGAAACGACCACCAGAAAGCCATTTAACATTAATGGTAAGCGTTGAATAGACAATGAGATGCCGATGGATGTGTTTCAGATGCTGACGAAGAGTGGGATGGAATGGAGGAATACGATAATGAGCACTATGAGAATTACGATGTGGAGGCGACTACTGGAATGAATATGATGGAGGAGTGCCAATCGGAAAGGTATTCAGGATGAATTTAAAGGTGGCATTTGTTTATTTCAGAACAAAATTCGATGAGCCAACTGGATTTGATGACCGATGCATTTGTGCCTTTGACAGATCAACTCATGATGCTTGGCCTTGTTTTTTGAATGGAACATGGGAGACAACTGAATGTGACACCTGTAATGAACATGCATTTTGCACAAAAGATAACAAGACAGGTTAGTATCTCGGGTGAAATCCTCGAATAAAAAAAATAATTACAGCAAAAGGTCACAGATCTCCTTGTATCTGTGCTCCATCCCGATTCTGTGTGGCATACAATGGAAAAACACCGCCAATTGAAATTTGGACTTATCTTCAAGGAGGAACACCCACTGAAGATCCTAATTTTCTTGAAGCTATGGGTTTTCAGGTAAACAAAAATTTAGGATGATTTCAGAAAATTATGAGGTTCTAGGGTATGACTGATGAGGTTGCAATTGTGACAAAAGCAAAAGAAAATATTATGTTTGCCATGGCCACCCTTTCAATGCAAGACAGAGAGCGACTGAGTACCACAAAACGAGAATTAGTGCACAAGTGCTCTTTCAATGGAAAAGCTTGTGATATTGAAGCGTAAGATTCTATATTCTGACGCTTATAATTATTTTTTTCAGAGATTTCTTAACCCATATTGACCCTGTATTCGGTTCATGCTTCACATTCAACCACAACAGATCTGTGAACCTAACCAGTATTCGAGCAGGTCCCATGTATGGATTACGTATGCTGGTTTATGTGAATGCTTCTGACTACATGCCCACGACAGAAGCAACTGGCGTCCGATTGACTATTCATGACAAAGAAGACTTCCCATTCCCCGACACTTTCGGGTATTCGGCTCCGACTGGCTATGTGTCATCGTTTGGGTTGAGATTGGTGAGAGAAAAATAAAAATAAAGAGATTACTTTCATGATTTAGAGAAAAATGTCCCGTCTTCCGGCTCCTTATGGAGATTGTGTGCCTGATGGCAAAACTTCGGATTATATCTACAGTAATTATGAGTATTCTGTAGAGGTAATATACCGAATTGATGCAGCCCCAAGTTCTCCTGTTCCAGGGTTGCTATCGATCTTGTTTCCAACAACTCGTCCTCAAAGAGTGCAGATGTGGAGACCCTCGATTCCCTGTCCCTGAAAATGCGCGACATTGCGATGCTGCAGATCCGGTTGCAAGTGAGTAGCCTCTCTTTCTTTTATTTGAACTTATCAATATGTTCTAGGACGATGCTTGGACGCAAGAATGAATGATTTAGGAGGTTTACACGGATCATTCCGATGCAGGTGAGATTAGTCGACTGTTTCCAGAGACCGGTTGTTTTGCAGATGTCAGCAACCTTGTCGTCAGTCGATTTATTCAGTGACGTATTCTCCTGCAAAATGGCCGTCGCTTTCTTTGCAAATTCAGCTGGGTTCGTGTAATGGAACTGCAGTTGAATGTAATAAACACTATAAGTAAGATTAGGGAAATTCGATTTCATGTCTAGTACACGCTTACTTTCAGGGAGAATGGCGCAATGGTGGAGGTTTTCTATGAGCAATTGAATTTTGAAATGCTCACAGAATCAGAAGCTTACGGAGTGAGATAACCCGTCATTTTTTTCAAATCACAGTAAAATTACAGTTTGTCAACTTACTGGCCGATTTCGGTGGACAACTTGGACTGTGGTGTGGCATCTCTTTCCTAACCTGTTGTGAATTCGTGTTTTTGTTCCTGGAAACTGCTTACATGAGTGCTGAACATAATTATTCGTTGTATAAGAAGAAAAAAGCAGAGAAAGCCAAGAAATTGGCGTCTGGATCGTTTTAATTTGGCAAATTTTTCGTTATCCGATAAAAATGTACATTTACAATTGATCTGTCAACGTTAGGAATCCGGTAATTACAAAAGTGGGGGCGATGGGGGCGTGAATTATACAGAAAAAAGAACTGGAAGTAAATGAGAATTTTACTAGAAACAGGAATATAAACACTCTACTCGCACAAAAAAGTCTATTCACAGAAGAAAGTAATGACAAAAAATATTGAAAAATCATTGATTTGTTACAGAAAAAAGTTCATTTGTTGGCTGAAAAGAGTTGAAAGCGGCTCTAGAAAGTGGAATACGTGGCAATTAGTGAGTGGGAAAGAAAATAATTGAGAGAGTCAAGAATAGTTACAAAGAAAGTCTTCTGAGCTGCACAATGACCAAAAATTGATAATTAGATTAAAAATAAGCTTGATAGCCAACATGAAAAACAGGGAATGAATAAGAAATAGTGTTGAGAGCAGGATGTGTTTCACAAAGTTAGCGAGCCAAAGTTCCGATGAGAGCGGCGCAAATCTCGAAGAATTGCATGGTTTGCGAGAGCTTTGCACCTCCCGGAGATGGTGGCGGAGTCACGTCGCACTGAAAAGACCAGGTTAATCAATGAATATCTAACTCTTACCACTCAGAGATTTTAGAATAGAACTGCAAGATACTTTTCCGAGTTAAAAAAAAAGGTCACCAAAAAGTGTAAGAAACAAAAAACTTCAACTCTCACCGACATATCCGAAAAGTCATGCACCTCCATTTTCTCAATACTCGCCTCCATACTCATCGCTTGCGGCATGCTTGAGGTTCGCGTTCCTCGGATACTGGCAGGCTTCTGGGGCATTGACATGGATGCATGACGGGAAGAAGATGCACTTGCAGCTGAAAATAAGAGTTTTACTTAGAATAACGTTCGAGATCAACATACATCCAGATTCTTCATCGGCCAAACTTTTAAAGTCAAGAAGGTAGCTTCGTTGATCCACCTGATACAATTGAAGCGACATTTTTGGTGGATCAGAAGCTGGTGCATCAGGCTTCCGGCGAACAATGACGTGGTATGGGTTCAGAACCTTCCATTCCATGTCAAGTTGCTTCATCGCGCGGAAAACTTCGAACATGATGTCTTCCGGACGACTTTGCGATCGAATACCGAGATGCCACTTGGCACGTTTGTTGCGAGAAGCGCCGGTATTCTCAGTGTTGTCCAGAGTTGGGGTGATCTTGCTGCTCACCGATGCTGAAATGTGATATTTAGATTTTTTAGCAGTCCAGCTACAGTTACCTGCAATACGTTCCGGATGGCGGTGAACTGGTCCGGGTCCCTTGTTCGGTGTAACTTGGTAGAACTCTTCAATCGACAGTTTAGCAGTCTCATCAGCAATTCTCTTATTGTCCACAATCAAATTGTAGGCAATGGACAAGTGATGATGTGGATCATCTCCCAATAAGGCTGAAGTAACCTCCTCCTCAGCGACATGGTAACGCTGAAACTTTTTGAGCGGTTAACAACGCTCCTTTTGAATTTTTGTTTACCTCTGTAACCTCTCGGACAGCTTCAATATCAACAATCGATGCTTCACTCTCGTTGATTGGTGGGAAAAGATAGTTTGGAAGATCCTTCTGGAACCATTCGTGAGCACTGAAAAAGAATATGATACCAGAAATACGTTGATTAGCCGCTTACATAACATCCTTGATGGTTGCTCTTTTCATTGGATCAACACACAGCATATGATGGAGCAAATTTACAATAGGACGCTCCAAGAAATCCGGTGTTGGGAAAACTCCAGCTGTAATTTATAATTTATACAAATCACTTAAATATGTTTCCTTACATTTAATTTTCCTGAAAAGGCTTGGCACATGTTCATCGTCAAATGGCAGAGTTCCGCAGAGCAATGCGTACAAAATGACACCGCAAGACCAAACATCGACTTCCGGACCAGCATACAATCTGGAATAAATATTTGTTTTGGCTGTACTCAGTACAAAATAAGTGGCTGCAAAACAAGTACAATTGCGCGTGACCGTGTTTGCAGAAGAGCAGAGATGTATCTCGCGGCACCATTTTTTGATGGAATTGTACTTACTTTCCACTAATCACTTCTGGAGCAGCATAGTTCGGTGATCCACAGCTGGTGCGTAGAAAGTCGCCATCAGTCATAATGTTTGAGAGTCCGAAATCCGCGATTTTCACATTGTTCTGCTCATCGAGCAGCAAGTTTTCAGGCTTTAAATCTCGATGAACCACCATATGACGATGGCAGTAATCCACTCCGGAAATGATTTGCTGGAAGAATCGACGAGCTTCGGCGGTCTTCAGACGTCCGTGCTTGACAATGTAGTCGAATAGCTCTCCTCCGGATACGTGCTCCATGATCATGAAGATGTCCGATGGGGTGCTGATCACTTGGTACAGACGTATGATGTGTGGATGACGGAAAAGCGAGAGGTTTTGTATTTCACGACGAATTTTGCCGACAACATCCAGTGACTTAATCTTCTGACGATTCAGAATTTTGACAGCCACTTTGTATTGGGTTCCCTCGTGAATGCCAACTGGAAAATAATAGATTTGGAAAGTTAAAAGAAGAGTTGATAGCTTACCTTTGACTTTTCCAAAAGTACCAACTCCAAGAGTCTCCTTGAGAATGTAATGTCCAATTTTGATTTGAGCTTTGAGCTCAGGCAGTATTTTACTCGAAGCCTCTCCACCTGGTGACGACATCTTTGAACTGTTATCCGTACTATCACGGTCCTTGCGTTCTTTTCTAGAAAATAGATTTCGAAGCATTGTTTTTAGAGGATGAATGGAATATGGAGATCGGAAGGAAGAGTTTTTTGGGGAGGAGCTGTGTGGCTTGGTAGCTAGCCCAGAATATGAATAAAACCTGGGAATTTACGACTGGCGACGACGACGACAACGACTGGCGACGTCTTTTTTCACCATGACGCCTGGACTCAGCAGCCTCGCGGAGCCACTCCGAATGGAGAAGAGAAGGCACATAAATTTTGGGAGAAGAGGAGAAAAAAGAGATCTTGTGACGAATTAACTACTGGCTAGGTGAAGACCACTTTCGAGGATGAGAAAAAAAACGGGATCTTTTTCTGAGGACTTACCGAAATTTTCAAACTAGCAAACGACTGAAAAATCAATATGATCCTGTGTCAAAAAAGAAATTGGGTCTTGTGAAAAACAGGATATTAGAGAAAATAACGAAAAAAACTAACTTGAAAACAATTCTGGGTCTCTTCAATCTCTCGGCTGAAATAAATGGGGGAACGAGAGAAAAAAGACGAGGACGACAAAAAACGAAGGTTACTCCAAAGGGTCAGTGCACTATTGGACCCATAGAGTAAGAGGGTCCCGCTAACCTCTCTCTCTCTCTCACTCACTCTTGTCCTCTTCCCATCCAAACACACTCTCACCCATTTCCCTCCACTCACACGACCCCCCCCCCCCCATACACCGCTCACTCTTCCATCTTCTCCCTCACAATTTTTGCCTCTTTCTTCGCACACGCAAACACGCGCTCACAGTAGTGATCAGAGAGACCTCCTTAGCACGGGGTCAAAAAGAGGAATATAGAGAGAAAAAATGGGGGGAAGGAGAAGAAAAGAAAGACAGGCCATCCGTTCGCTTTTCTTCCTCTATACTCCTCTCGTCTCACTCTATGAGTCGAGATCGGGGTCGCAAACAGCGGTAGAAATTGGAAAGTTTCATCAAAACGGAATGCGTTTGCTGATTCTGTATCAAAAAGTGGGAATTTTTCCGAAAAAAAAGCTTTCTTCAACAATAATTTTCGTTGTCGATATAGTGTGAGAAGAGAGGATGCAGTGTGAGAAAACCAGAAACGAGATAAGATTGAAAACCGAAAATCGCCCGCGTTTTGTAAAAGGCAAGTACAATGTGGACACAACATGGGGCGACGTTATTTGACCATGTAAAGATTGATTGCTTCTTCTTCTTTCCCAATATTCAAAATTGATAAGTGAACATGACAAGAGAGCGCGTTTTCGAAAAACGGATCAACATCTTATCATGAAACCGGGAGAGCGAGAGACAGTTCAATCAGAAACTGTTGTTCTTTGGAAAATGCATGAGAAACGGTATGAATGGTGGTGGTCGGAGTCATATGACGAATCTAGACACCAGACACTAGATTCAAAAACAGTGGGCGACCTTGTCATTTCTAAATGAATCGAATGTCTATAGACAAATTCTAAGGAAAACTAATCAATGTAGAGCCGACTAGTAATTTCGGGCCGGAAAAAGCTAATGGCAAGAGAAAACAAGCCATCGGAGATAGAATGTGGCCGTTGCCGTCGACGAAATTTGATACACACAAATGAGTGGTAGTGGAAGGTAGAGATAACGATTGATACTATCAGGAGTTACTTATGGAACAATAATTGTGACTATTTTGAAAACTAGTGAAGTATTGTACACCAGGAAGTCTGTGCCTTAATCTAATCCGAAAAAGATGAAAGACCCTAGGTCCAACATCCGGTGGTGGTATCTGTTTGTGTTTTTCATGATATACATGTGACTCCTCCAAGCTTTGGCGCGTCCACACACACACACACATACAAATACACAGACGATGAGATCACTCAATTTAGCGCTATTTTCAACAGAGAAGAAGAGAAAAACGACTCTGCGTTGGTCGCCTCACGCGCTTTAACGGGGCGCCAAAGACCCCTGCGTCTCCCGCCCAGCGCAATTCTATCAGTTCGGGAAGAATTGGGAAGAAGAAGAAGAAGAAGGACAAATCTTTGGTTGTTCGAGCATGAAAAGGAAATGGGACATGAATGGGAAACGTATTGGTGGAGTGTCGTAACGTGTATGGTTTAGAAGAGGGTCCCCACACAGTATTGATCCACACTGTACGCCAAGTGACCCCTCTCCTGCCGATCTTCACTATTCATTCACCCTTCAGTTTTCTTTTTGTTGTTTTTGCATGAGACCTTGAATACTCGATTACTTACCGCGATTTAGCCGATAGTTTTCTTGAAAGATTTTTGACGCGATTAAGTCCGCTGGGTTGACTGCGACTTTTTGATTTCATCTCCGTATTATCAGTACCATCATCTTCGCCACCTTTCCTGTCTCGATCACGGTCATGATTGGAAAACATGTCTGAAACTTTTGAGAGTTTTGAATAGAATAGAGTTGAAGTAAGGCTTTGAAAAAAGCGAAAAATGAAGTTTTTCCTTCTAAGAAATGGCGGAAAACGTGAATAAGCATATTTTTGTCCGTCAACCTCAGTAACCACCAACTTATTTGAGGAAACCCGACGAGCTCGAAAGTTCTTTATGTAAACAGAATATTCACTGAAAAACACTCCCCCGAACTCACGGAACACTCTTCTCATTGTTCTAGCAGTAAATAGATCTTATGAGCGGATTCAGAATTTGAGGATAGCATAATGAAAACCCACGAATTCGCGTGAATCCGCAGCTTGCTTCTCGCATATTTAATAGTGCATATATGAATTCGATGGACTAAAACGAAAAAAAAAGCGAAACATAGCTGACGAAAAGAAGGATTAATCTTGAATATCCTAGGCGCTTCGCTCAAAAAAGTGATGTTGGTTCTCTGGCCATTTTCGAAACTGACTCTGAGCAAATAGTTGGCTTTTGCCCTTTTTTGTACTAGTATTGATCGAGAAGAGACACTTTGAAACAAAGAATTGAATGACAAATTCATAAATTCAGAGCCTCCGGGAAGGGCTGGGCTACTGTGTACGTGTGACGAGGAGAAGAATCAGACTCCGACTTTTGTTGAAGTAATCGGATCAGAACGGGCAAAATATATATTGAGTATACTACCCTCACGTGCCGTCAGACAAAAATGAAACTGTGCAATATATATAGATTTATAATTCCAGCTAGGAAACATAGACTTATGGCAGCGCAATAACAATCCGTGAGATTGAAGAATTCTCATGTGATAACGCTTTCAGACCGAGAAATATATAATAATAATAATCTGCTAAGGAAAGAGTTAACTGAAAACATCTAGTCTCCCGTGAGACAAGAACTCGAGAATCGATAGAAAGAGTAACAAAGAGTCGAATTTCGAAAAAAAAGTGAGGTTCGGGAGGAAACTTGAAACAATGTTTATTTCTTGGCACACTAGTCATCTCGGTCAGCCATCATTTCTTTGAATTTTTTGTTGTCCAATTCATTTTAGTCTCTTGGTGGCGGTTTTCAATTCAGAATCCCTAAAATTTCTTAGTTTTTTCGTTTATCACTCTCAAAAAACCAATTGTATTTTTTGAAAACCTCCATAAACATGTTTTTCCACTTGAATAGACAGAAAAAATTGGTTTCTTCTCTGAAAAGGTCAATCAAGGTCAACTAGTTGTTTGATTTTGTATTTCTATGCTCTTTTCCGTTTTCGGAGTCTTGACTTTCGCGTATTCTTTTGACCAAGAGATTTTTAATATTGTCATTTCAAATCGAAACCTGTAGTTTAGAAATCAATGACCAAATAGATGTTAATCTGATCCCAATGCCCTTTCTCCTGCAAATCACGTTGTTTCTTCCTCTATTTTTTTCTTTGAAAACGAAATTCAAAATGGTCACGTCGAAACTCTCAGGCAAACAACTTTTTCACCCCTTTCCTCTCTACTTTTGAATCTATCCGAGATGGCATGTGTTGTGGCTTTGAAATAGTGTGTGCGTTGTTGGAGGGTGCACGGCGTGGAAGAGTTGTTGGGGCCGTCCGTCTTTGAGAAAAAACACCAACTCGTTCGATTTTTGAGTTAGTAAATAAAAAAATCTCTTTTTGAATCCCTTGAACTCTCATTTTTTGTGAAAACTCTCCTTTCGCCCTTTTTCCAGTTTCTTCCATTTCCTATCTTATCAGTTCTTATAATCATTTAATAACCATTATCGATTGAATACTCGCGTTGAGAAGAACAAAAAGCGTCTTTCCCAATATAGATGAGGTGACCACCACGAGATGACCTCTTTTTGACGTAGTCTTTTTTCGATTTTGATCTCCTACACTATATAAATGCACCTTATTATCGTCAGTCGCTGTGTTGACATACACACACCCCACCACCCCACTCGTTTATTCTCTCTCACATTTTCAGTTTTGTCTTCTCAACAAACCGTATAATTCTTTGTTTTACAGAAAAACCGCTCAACATGTCCTTCTTCGACGGAATCCCGGTTGCTCCACCAATTGAGGTGTTCCACAAGAACAAGTTGTACCTCGAGGAAACTGCCCCAGTCAAAGTCAATCTTACCATTGGAGCTTATCGTACCGAAGAAGGACAACCATGGGTTCTTCCAGTTGTTCATGAGACTGAAGTCGAGATTGCCAATGACACCACATTAAACCATGAGTACCTCCCAGTTCTTGGACACGAAGGTTTCCGTAAGGCTGCTACCGAGCTGGTTCTTGGAGAAAACTCTCCAGCAATCAAGGAAGGACGTTCTTTTGGAGTTCAATGTCTTTCTGGAACTGGTGCTCTTCGTGCCGGTGCTGAGTTCCTTGCCAGCGTCTGTAACATGAAGACTGTTTATGTTAGCAACCCAACTTGGTTAGTTTTCTTTGGAATGAAATATAAATATGAAACGATTTTCAGGGGAAATCACAAGTTAGTTTTCAAGAAGGCTGGATTCACCGCCGTCAATGACTACACCTTCTGGGACTATGACAACAAGCGTGTTCACATTGAGAAGCTCCTCGCCGATCTCGAAGCTGCTCCAGAGAAGTCCGTGATCATTCTTCACGGATGTGCTCATAACCCAACTGGAATGGACCCAACTCAAGACCAATGGAAGCAGATTGCTGAGGTTGTCAAGAGAAAGAACCTCTTCACTTTCTTCGACATTGCTTATCAAGGATTCGCTTCTGGAGACCCAGCTGCCGATGCATGGGCTATCCGCTACTTTGTTGATCAAGGACTCGAGATGGTTGTTTCCCAATCGTTTGCCAAGAACTTCGGACTCTACAGTAAGCTTTTCATCATGGCGATTTCAGATTCATGATTGATTCAATTTCAGATGAGCGTGTTGGAAACCTCACCGTCGTTGTCAACAACCCAGCCGTCATCGCCGGATTCCAATCTCAAATGTCTTTGGTCATCCGTGCCAATTGGTCCAATCCACCAGCCCATGGTGCTCGCATCGTCCACAAGGTGCTCACTACTCCAGAACGCCGTGAGCAATGGAACCAGGCTATTCAAGCCATGTCTTCTCGTATCAAGCAGATGAGAGCCGCTTTGTTGGCCAAGTTGACCGAGCTCGGAACACCGGGAACATGGGGACATATTACTCAACAAATTGGAATGTTCAGTTACACCGGACTTAACAGTAAGACCCATCTACTCAATTATTCGATTCAAATCTTATGTTTTCAGCTGCCCAAGTCGATCATCTCATTGCCGTTCACAAGGTCTTCCTTCTCAGTGACGGTCGCATCAATATCTGCGGTCTCAACACAAAGAATGTCGAATACGTCGCCAAGGCTATCGACGAGACTGTTCGTGCCGTCAAGAGCAACATCTAAATCTTCTAACACCTTTTCTCTAATTAAGCGTTAAGTGTAGACTGAATATTTCTATGCACTTAGAAATTCTTCGCCTTGTATTATTTATTTTAAACATGAATTTCACAATTTTTGAAGTAATCGTTTTAAAATTATTTATTTTTTAGAATTCATATAGCGAGCGGAACCAACATTTCAAGTGTCTTCAAGTTCAATGATGAGTCAGAAATCTGAGAAAGCAACATCATGCAGGATCTTAAACTTCAGAAACAATAGATGACATCATAACTCTACTTTTTTCTTCCAGTCAACTAGTGCGTTGAAGAACACCAAAATGTAATATTCCAATTGAACTCAGATTTCCAGTGATTTACCACTAGAAAAATGTTGAATGAGTTTATAAGTACTGACAATTGAGACTATAAAATAGTTTTCTGTGATCATCCCCCAGCTGTTTTAGGTACCATCTGATCATTCAATACAAAATGTTCTTGCTCAGTGTTCTTGATCGTAGTAACATCTGTGGCTTGAACTTGAAACATGTTGGTTATATGGCGCACGCGATTTACAAGAATGTTTGTATTTTTAGAGCAACATCTGACACTTTGGAATTTACACGAGATGGTTCATGTGTTTACGATTCATCATTTTTCGTCATCTCTTTGCGTGGGTTTCTGGCTCCTATAAATCTATAGACAATCACCGATGTTCTCGTTTTTTCTGAATCAAAGTAGATTTGTTGTTTGAATTGTACGATCTTCTTACTCGGTCCACAACTAACGACAAATTATGAAGTATACCGACTTTTCTAGCATCTCCGTGATTACTTCTCATGACAGTCATTTCGAGACGTGATCGATTCCGCATACCTACCGCTTATCATCTAAATTCACTTATAGGCGTAGTACTTTTTTTGGGAACAGTATCTTTTCTCTTCCGATCAACTTCCCAATGTATTCCTAATCCGATTAGTTTTTCGGTGAAAAAAATGATTTTGAGAAACACGTGCAAATCTGTGGATACTATGTACTTATGAACTGAAATGTGAATATTTTTAAAAGTTTATAATCTGGAAAAGGAACGCTGCTGAGAGAGAATTGAACTTTCATTTTGAAAAGCAATTTTTGGCAGAGATATGTAGAGCTTTCAAAACCTTTTTTCACTGATAAAACTGGAATAAATTTCGTTTTGAAAGACAGTATATAAGCTCTACTTCCTGATGAAAATTTTTTAATTGTGACGCTAAACTAGATCCGTGACTCAGTTCCTCTGATGCAATAACCCGAGCTGTATGCTCTTATCACCGTTCTCTAAACTGAGTAGTCATACTCATAAATTCTCGCTCCTTTCAGTGCCAGATGGCACAAACCTGTCAAGATAAGCGTTTCCGAGACATGATCTCTTTCTTTCGACTATTGAACTCCATCTTATAAAAGGTCAAGGTTATCAGCGCTCCTTCCAAATTGAGTTTTGATTCCGTTTCTGATTTTTGCTACTCTCAAAATATTTTCAGAAGTCTCATGGAGTTTTTCAATGACGTTCCTCTTGTTGTGCCTCGATCTCCACCCGAGGAAGTCCTGGGAAAAGGGATTGATCTAACAATTACCACATTCCGTACAAGTAATGGTAACTCAGTTGTTCTCCCAGTGGTGAGACATGCGAGAATTGACTATGCCGAGAGACCGTATGGTAATCATGATTATCTTCCCATTTTGGGACACGAGGGATTCCGTGAAATGGCCACTGAGTTAGCATTGGGAAAGGAGTCGCCAGCAATTGTAGAAAAAAGAGCAATGGGAGTACAGTGCCTCTCAGGAACAGGTGCTCTTGGATCGGGTGCCGACTTCTTAGCTCAAGTTTGTAAACTGGATACTGTTTATTTCTCCAATCCAACTTGGTGAGTGGCTGGAACATTTCACTCAAGTTTTTTGTTTTTATAGGGATACGCACAGACGCATATTTGCAAAAGCTGGTTTCACTAACATCCGAGAATACACTTATTGGGATTACGATCAAAAATGCATTAATATTCAACAACTACTTGTTGATCTCAAAGAGGCACCTGAAAAATCTGTCGTAGTTCTCCATGCTTGTGCACATAGTCCAACCGGAATGGATCCATCTCCCGATATGTGGAGAGCTATTGCGGATGTCGTCAAACGTCAGAAATTGTTCACATTCTTTGATTTTGCGTATCAGGGACTTGCCTCAGGGGATCCAGATACTGATGCATGGGCTATTAGATATTTTGTCGATCAAGGACTGGAAATGTTTGTGGCTCAGTCTTTTGCGTTCAATTTTGGACTATACAGTGAGAAATCATTAAGTGTTACTATGTATAATCTGTTCATTCTCAGATGATCGCGTTGGTAATCTCATAGTGGTCATGAACAATCCGAAAAACATTGAGAACTTCCCATCGCAAAAGACCCGGGTCAACGTTTCAAAATTTTCAAATCCTCCGGCCATCGGAGCCTGCACCGTTTACAAGATCCTGTCTACTCCTCTTCTCAAATCATTATGGCTTCAAGATGTGCAAGACATGTATATGAGTATCAAACATCGGAGACTCATGCTGTCCTTCTTACTGACGGGAAATTCTAAACCATGGTATCATATTGATTGTCAGACTGGAATATTCAACTTTCTAGGATTAACCAGTAAGTCTATAGAATCTAGGTCTCGTAAAAACTGTTTTTCAGAAACCCAAACTCATCATCTCATCAATGAACACAATGTGAATGTGTTTCGCAATGGCTGCTTCAACATCGCAGCCCTCAATATGAAAAACATTGATATTGTCGCCAAAGCTATTGAAGAAACTGTTGAAAATGTGAATTGATGGAATTTTCATTGGAATGTCGCATATAATGCTACATGTTTAAATTTTGTAAAAAATTGTGAATATATAACGCTTTGTGAAATAAATGCTGGTCATTATGCAAAGTGATTAATGAATACCAAAATTTAAGCCGTCTGGCTCTCGGCATCGTCAACATCTTCCTCGGCAACGAATCCGCCTTTCTTGACAATGACGAGCGGGTGAGGGCCAAGGCGCCAGCCGTACTTTCCTCCCATCTGAAAGAAAAACATTGGAATTAATAACATCTTTCAGACAGACTCCGTAGTAACTTCTAAGTGTATTTTCCACTTACCAGTTCAAATTTAGTGATATCGTCGTATTTGGTGATGCAGAAGAAGTTGATCACAAAGAATGAGATCAGGAAGAGAAGGACACAGAAGATTGCTCCGACGACCAATGGTCCGGTGTAGTCGAGTGGATTGAAGTCCTGCTTTGGCATCCTTTATCACCTGTAACCAACTAAACGATTTGATAGATCACCAATTTCTCAAATATTGATCATTCGGAAAATCGTTTCAAGTAGAAGAAGAGGAGGAGGAGAGTAAGGGAGGAAACGAGACAGTCGTCGCGAGGCCGTGTCAACAACAACATAGAATGAAAAGTGAAAATGTAGAGGGGTGAATTTTGGAAAAGAGATGTGTTTCGGAATAGCGTTGAAAAAATAGGAGACGGCTGAGAAGTCAGTAATGTTTCGATTCGGCAACCAGTCGGATACGGTTAGGACGTTGGGCATAGATTTTTGAAAATGATCGGGTTATAATGTCCAACAATTGTGGAAATGAATTCCGAGTCAGAATAACGGGGAAAGAATTGTGGATGAATGAGAATTTTTGTTTTATTGGAGTAAGGGCCTGCATTGTGCACCCGAATTGCAAATAAATCAAGAGAACGAAGAAAAGGAAAGCTAAATTTAGTATTCTAGCATTTTCTCCTTCTTCAGATGAGATTGAACCGCCGGAAATGAAAATCGCGAATTGTGATTTGATTGATAACTGTCGGAAGCAGATTGTCTCTCGTATCAGATGACTCATTTGATTTTAGAAAAGAACAATAAAATCTGGGAGACGCGCCGGCAATATAAGAGGACAACAACAAGGAATTGGACTGGCAAAACAATAAAACAAGGGGTTTTTTGATGTTTTGATACTATTGGTTAGAAAGAAAGATCTTCAAGGCATGAGAGTACGCACAAAACCTTATTCTAAGTAGGTTGCAAAAATGAAAGCAGGATCTTTGAAGAAAAGTTTATAAAAACTCTGGGAAACCAAGATGCAAAGCCAAAGTCTTCTGCAGTTTTTCTTAAAATCAACTGAAAACAGTAAATGAAAGGCAGAGTAAACATTTAACTTCAGATACATACCGATTTTTTCTCTGTTTGCACTTTTTGAAATATAAAGTGTCTCATACAGAGCAATCTGAAAATGAGTCTACTCTGCCCTCTTTCCAGTTTTCATCTTTCTTTCCCTTTTTCACTTGAATAGAATATCTCTAGAGAAATTATTTCTCTTTCTCTCAACCCATGAATAATTATGAAACATTATGAATCATAGATGTGAGTAATATCAAACAAATTCAAAAATGCCTCATTTAAAAGCACTAAAACAATTATAAAAGACCTTTTGGAAGAAAAATATTCGGTGTAACAATTGTTTAAACGCACTGGTTGGAGATTTTCACAACTGGCCATCACTTTGAATCAAACAATTGGGTGGTTGATGGCACTCACCGCAATTTATCTCATGTTGAAATTGTTTCAAATTTTTTTCATTCTATCTATAATGGTTAAAATTTGTGGAATCAATGACTTTTAGATTTCTTGGCAGAAATGAGAATAATGAAGTAGGAAAAAGTTTAGATGTTGTTCTATTTTTAGTGAAATGAATCTTTTAAAATGAAGGAGTATAGAAGGAGAAGAATGGTCGCTCTCGGCAGTTGAATGACCTTCAGAACTTCAATGCGATTGTTTCTGGCCAGTATCGACGCATGGCTGACTTAGAAAAAAATAGAATAAAACACAGAAAGGTTAGAGAAAAACACTACGACAAGGGGTAAAAGGGAAGATGACAAGTTGATATATTGTTTCATTCAATGAATGGGGTGAAAGGTTGAAGAGGAAGGTATTTTTAGAGAGTTGGAAAGTTCATTCAAAGCTCAGATCCCAAACAACTCGAATCCGTTCTGATATTCAAGTTTGGAAATCTTTTGATGAATAAATAAGAAGAAAAACAATGAAAACTGTTTTTGCTCCCTCAAAATTTCTGATGAAACCACTCATTATGTATATCGAACTGAAATATATGAACTTAAACAGATGACATACGTGAACCAATAACAATTACAATCACAAAAATGATGAACTCATATTAATTATTTGTTTTTGAACCAAGTTCTCGAAAGAAAAAAAAACAAATTATTTTTGATTCCTAGATGCAAGACACCGACTTATTCTTTACCTAACAACCCAAAAATGAGATTAGTTTTCTGTTCACCTAATGAACGATAGTTTTCAAATCTACTATTTTTTTCAAAGAATGAGATAAAAATTCACAAACAACTGAAAAAAAACTGACATCTTCCACTCGTGAGTATTTCAAACTTTATGAAATGAGTAGAAAAACACACTCGTGTGAGCTTTGATTGTTTCAATCTCACACTTTTCCTCTTTTTTCTCATAAACCAATGTGTCCTCATCCCTCACCAACTGTCTATCTTTTTAAATTGTGAAAATATCTGTCTCGTTTTCTCCGTAGTCCGACCAATTGGTTTTCTTTAATACAAAACTAATCTATTTTTTCAATAATGTCACATTGCTATAGAAACTCAGCCCCTAGAATGGGTTATGGCAGCTGAAAAATTAAAAAAAGAGTTGATAACGCCTAACAAGAACATAAAATGTGTCAAGTAGCTGTCATGTTTCTTTCAGTTTTATGGCTCTTTTTGCTTTTATTACCTGATTGTAGTTGCGAACGAGAATGCGTAAAGTGTGATGGAAGAGCAATTTCACCAGATAAAACGTAAAAATAACTGGAAATTGTGAAAACCAAAGGGTTTTCTGTTTCAGATGCTCAAACTGTACTGGAGACTATTGCTATTCAGTGAAATACAGTCATGTGCACACTTCACTTAAATCAGAGCAATCATTCTTCCAAGTAAGTCTAAATGATCTCAACAAAACCTAAACTTTTCATAGGGCTGCTTCTCATCTCCGACTGACCTTCCGTTAGGATGCTCTCAGAATAAAAGAGGAAATGTTTTCTGCGTTTGCAAGTATGCCAAATACTAGAAAACTTTCATGAGCTGATTTTTTCAGCTCAACGGATTACTGTAATGAGCTTCAAAATGTGAAAGATGTGAAAGATATCAGTTATCTGACTTGTAACAGTATCGAAAACTCATTATGGCCTGTCACCGAACCGTGTGTTCATCCATGGTGTGTCAAGAAAGCTAGCATTTACAGTGATGAGGTGATTATTTCTAGAGGATAATAGACTTTCAACTCGAAAAAATTCTTTTTTTAGACTTCTTACTGCAACAGCCAGCAAATGGAAATTGAAATGTTCAGTATTGGGTGAGCAAAAATATAAAGCTAATCTTATTTTTTACAATCACTCAGGTTCACTGTGGATGCTCTGTTTCTCCCGATTGACTCATGTTATTCGATACAACTAGACCCAAATTTCTCGAGAGATCAGTATTGTGTGTTTCGCACTGTAAGTAACTAGTTTTTCACACTTTTCAAAAAGTTGAATAAAGAACAAAACGACGCCATTCAAGCAGAAAACGCCGGGTAATATCAAATGTTTTGCTCCGACTGACACGAAGGAAAGAATGAAAGTAAGAAAAATGGAAAGAGAGAAGGTAGAACAAAAGAAACATTGAATTTAGAATTCAACATGTATCGGTCAATTCTGCTTTACTTCCAGTTCTGCTTTTGGATGCATATCTCAATTCAATAGGGAGGGAGCAGTTTTGAAGGTAAATAATTGTTAGGAACCAATATAATATGCAAAATTGTTCCATTGTCTATTTTGAAACAGTTTTTTTTAATTATGAAACACTTTCACACATTGAAAAGGGTAAAACGAACACATGTATAGCTTCCTATAGTTTTGAAAAATTTTTGCACGCAGGTTTTTTTTAAAGTTGGAACAATGGAACCCGACTTTTCATGACTCATTTTTTTTTCATTTCTTTAAACATTTTCTCATAATTCATTTGAAAAACTTCAAAAAGCGTTCAAAATTCAAGTTTTCCAATTTCAAGTGTTTTTCCCATGAGAACCCTTAAAAAGTTCACCGCTTTTCTTACCCCTGTTTTTCAAAAAGAGTCCAAATAATTTTCAAAGCTCCTCCACTTCTGATCGTAGTACCCCCAAACTAAACAAAAGAAAGTGCAATAAACCCTTCATGTTCAGGCCGGCTTATACCATATTACACCGTTTATAACACCATTCCACATCTGTGATAGCGATTTTTGCAACAATCAAACGGTTCGTTTCAGCTCTTATCACTAGTTCACACCTTTTATGTCAGGGAGACGAAGAACATTAGTTTCAGATTGTCGATGATGAACCAGAAAGACATTTCTATCCAACGAAATATGTTTGGAGTTTTGCGAGACACATGAAACTCTTTGTCCCTTATCTCATTGCCTTCATTACTGCCATCTTCATTTGGCAAGCATAAAATTCAGAATAAGGGCAAGACCTCAAGCAGTTGCCCTTACTAGAAATGCCCTTTGTACACTACAGCACGCTGTCTCTTTTTCATTCTCTATTCAAAGATCATTCTCCATTTTCTAGAACCCTTCTTTTTCTTATATGTCTTCTTTGATCCAATAAAGTTGCTATTTTGCACTTTTTGTAACATAGACACGAACGAGATAAGAAAAATAATAAAATGAGAACTGCAGCTTTCAATTGTCATATTTCCACCGTGAATATTTTCTTCTCTGTGGGGCAAGCACTTGCCATTTTCATTTCCTCTTTTCATTTCAAATTCTTCTTTCCTAAGCACGTTATATATATGAAAATGAGAAGCGTTTTTCGAACATTCTGACGTGAAAAGCAGACATGAGGCTTTTTGGAGTGTGCGACAGGCAGGGAGAGAGATTGCATCACATTTGGAGGAGTATGAGCAACACAAAGACCTTCTGCTTCCGACTGACCAGGGGGGCCCACACCGCGCACTCTTTTGCATACATTTTGCGCTGGTGAGTGTAACTTTTTACTTTGGATATCGAATGACTTTTACTTTCACATTCGAATACTTCAAGTCTAGATGTTCAATTCTTATAAAATATATTTTGAATTTTCTTTTGGAGAGAAAAATACAAAAAACGATTACTGCTATAGATAAGAAACTAATTTGTCACATCTGGCAGTTAGAGTCTGAAAACAAGAAAAAAAACAAGGAAGAACCCTTAATCTTCACTCTACATCTTTAAGCGGGTGTTAGCTGGCTCAACATGTGGAGAATGTCCTTTTGTGTTATCTAGATGACTGAATACTATAAACAGAAATACACTGAGGACCTTTCATTCATTCTTATATAAAGAGTACGAAAAATGATGTTATTCCTGTTGTTCCCATACTTTTGAACGTAATTTCATTATTTTTCCATCCCGTTCATGAAACATTTATTTTCACTCATTGAATTCTTATCACGTTTGCTACCCATCTGACTTTATCCCATTCCTATTCTCGTCTAGGCTTTGTTTTCTCCTATTTTCCCCCGTTTGCCCGGATTAATCCAATCAACAATGGTGTTGTTTGAAATTCGACACATTTCTACGTACTCCTTCTTCCTCGTAACTGGACACCTTATACATAACACATTTTGAAACTTGTCAACTGACCTGTAGCCTGACCCTTACTTTTCTTTGTTTTCTGTTTCTTCGTTCCAGAAGTCTTCCTCTCGTAAACAATAATGGTGTGCAGATGTTTTTTGGCTTATTTCTCATTCCGTATCCTTTTCTTCTTCCTGACATCACGACAGAGAGGAAGATAAACAAATTTAGAGGGTCATCCTACTCGCAATTTGTTTATTTGTTCAGAATTGTGATGTCTGCTTTGTTCTGTTTCTGATAAATAGGAACATTATATCCGGTCGGTGAGTGATGAGCCAGTGGTTTCCCTTCCAATTATTGAACTGGAAGAATTCATGAAAAATGTAGCTTCCTATGATAATAACTTTCTGCCACCTGACAAAACCGATGGTTGATTCGGCGGTTCTTATCTTTTCCAACAGGCAGCTCAAAAAAAAAAACGATTGGAATTTTTCATCATTTTATTTATGGCCAAAAATCATTCTTCTTCAAATTTGAGTTATTTACTCAAAGTCATCTATTTTTGGTTAACCTTTAACCTACACTTCTCAGTTTCCATCTCTGACTCAGAGTCAACTCAACTATAGCTTCAAGCACCTACACCTATACACTCAGAGAGACAAAAGTGTGTAGAATGGAAGAGAAAGTTGAGAGTTCGGTAAGTACTTGTCGCCAGAGGTCTTTCGAACAGCTGTTTAGCGTAATTTATGTATATTTGCTTCGTTCGTTCAATCATACACCCACCTACTCTGATCACTTGATATTAGAGGACACCTCGAGGGGTCCAAAGCAAACGTGACTTGTTCTCACAGAGACTTATCATCTTTCGACGTTTTTTTTGTCTTTCTTTTACATTCGAAGACCCAATCAATCAACCGAACATCGTCTCGCCTTTCGATTTCATTATCAATTTTATCAGTTTTTTTCGACGCAAAACAAACATTTCTCCATGTGGACGAGTCCTTGATCTCCAAATTCTCCGAATTACCGTTTGAAGACACTGATATCAGTTTTTGGTTCTAGTCTTTCTTATCATCGTTTTGTAGAACTAACAAAGCAAATTGCAACAAAATGATGACAGTCATTTCAATTTTAATTCTTTTTTTTTTGGCCTAAAGTTTCAGTTTTCTGGATCTAATTTATATACTTTTTACAAGATTTTTTGAAGCTCTGAAGTCTATTTTATTTTCTATGTGCAATTGAATCGATTCTATATACCTAGTGCTCTTAGGATCCGAATTTTTACACTCAGGTTAACACTAATCAATTAGAGATGAGCAGACGGAACGCTTGTCCATCATGTGTTCAGTGCAATTGTGCTCTCCCTCTGTGTGGTTTCAGTTTTCTTCCGTGACGTAGCTTTGATCTGTTACCAACAGCTTTTCGAAGACTTCCAATTTTCTTTTTGAAATGATAGCATGTTCCTATATCAGAATAGAATTGACACTTGTTAAATCAACTTTCACACCATTACATTTCATCAGAATTTCATCTTTTATTCTTTGTTTTCTCTGCAAAAGTGGACGGAAATGATCCGCTGCGGAATGTTGATTTACAATTATCACCTTTTTCATCTTCACTTATTTCTTGGGTTCGCTTTGTATACGGTGAAGGACATCACTTCATATCATCACCTTCTGCATGTGTCAAGTATCTATCACTGCTGCCAGAATCCATTTCAAAATGACAACCACCTGCGCGACGGTTGTAACACCTTTTTTTGTTCAAATATTACTTTTTTCCAATTCAAAACTTCTGTCGATTCTTTTTCTTTCTTCTCCGGTCACTTTCAAGTTCACCGACAAAAATGACTTACAGAAGGAGTCAAAAACAAATAAAAGAGATGACTGTTCTTTTAGTTTTTGAATTACATTCAAAAGCATTATTTGAATATAAGAAGATAATGATCAAACATCAGAAGTAATTATAGGGAACGGAAGTTAGTTGGCACATTGAAATCGAGCCGTAAAAAAGAATTTTTTAGCGGAACGGGTAGAGCTTGATTCAAAGTGAAAGTTGTTGAACTATTGTGTATTCGGAATTTAATTCTACTATTCCCAGCCGAGTTTTAGGCATTTTTTCAAAATTTTTCTAATTTCCCTATACCGATACTCCATTCAAATATATTTCTTCTCTCTAACCATTTTTTTTTAATGAATGCCTTCTTTATTGCTCCTTTCCAACATGAATTTGTTGGTTGTAAATGGTCGAAACGCACATACTGATAACTCATTTACCACTCGGTTTCCTTCTTTCTACAGTCTATCTGTTATCAGTTTCGCCCTAGATAGCGATTGTTCCAAACTTATGATTTATCTTCGACTTGTGTTGAATACCGTGTTAATCGTTTGGATTAGGTTGCCTACTACAAGATGGAAACTGTTTTCGACCTTTATGTGTCATCAAGTCTAAAAACAAAGAAAAAAATTTTGTTTTTTGTTTTGCTTTACATTATGAATCATGCATATTCCATTTCTTCGAATTTTCTAGAATTACAAAAAATTTGATCATTGAACCCTCTGAACGCATGTTCTATTAGAATTAACGCCTTCTGGACATGTGTTTTACAGTTCCAACAAGATGGTCTAGACGCTTTAGAGTGTTCTTTAGACTTGATAGAGGATTCCAATATTTCTGAGATCCAGGGAAACTGTCACGTTTCATCATTTTCCATTTCTGAAATTAATTCTTGGTCGGCAAACTTCAAAGACTAAAGGATATTTTCTCAGAGATTTTCAATAAAAAAAAGTTTTTATAAATTCAACCAAAGATTCTTTCGCAGAATCGCAAAGCTCCGAGGTCATAAATAGTTTATGATCAGCTATCATTTGTCACATCCCGCAGTGTAATCGTCTAAATAAACTCTGACCCATTGAAGTCGTTCACATAGAATTGTGTGTTTACAAGGGGTTGCAAGTATTACGTGACATTCAAAAGAATTCTACCAAATAAGAAATTCTGGAGAAACTTGAGTGGTAAAGATTTCAAGTAGAACCACCACTCGCCACCAATTAGGGAGCTTTTTTCTGTAGTCCTCACTCTTTTTCGTTTTTTTTTTGTTGACGTTCTTCAAATTTCCACTTTCTCCGAGCCTCTTGGCGGGTTTTTTCTTACTAACACCGAGAAAAAATAATTTTGCATATATTTTCAGACAACCTTCTTTCAAACAAATAAATTCCGTTTTTCTGAGGGCGGATGTTTTCCTTTTCAGCTTCCGGTGCTTCCAGAATTTCAATTTTGAAAAAGTGTTTTTGTAATATTGAGTCAGAAGAGTGGTTTCGAGGACCAGGGAACCATCATGTTTCATCATTTCGAAATAAAGAGATTAGCTCCGCCCACCTTGCCCCGCCCACCAAGAAATTCGTATAAATATGTTCGATTTGTTTCGAAATTTCACTTTCTCTCCACTCGTGATGTTATTTTTTGTCCTCAATTGTTCTCCTCTGGACATTGATCTCATTCGTACAACCCGTTCAAAACCCATCCAGCAACTGTGCCCCACACAGATGTTCGTGAAGTACACATGCCATTGTCCACCTCACAATCACTGTCTGCACTCTCTCCCTCTCTCACCCGGTTCCCTTCGCTCCGCCCCTGCTCGTCGTCATCCCTCTTGTCTCCTTTCATTTACAACCTCAACCCCATACAGTCGTCGGTCCTTCTCTCCTCATTCACCCCGCCATCTGCCCTCCGTTCTCCTCCCCAACGGGTGCCCTTTCTCCTTCCCTCACCAAGTGGTTCTCGTTTTCTCAGCGTCTCGCACACTCTCACTCATTCCTCATTTTTTGGGACATTCAAATCTACTCGTTGTTACTGTTGTGTGTTTTTGAGCGCGATATTTTTGAATCGAGCGCAGCTAATTACACCATTCGATACGTTTTCGTACTGTAGAGTTGGACAAACAAAAGTGCGAGATCATAGCATGAGATTTGTATCTAAAGAATACCGACTCTTGAGGCGTGATGGTATCAAGAGAGACGTGTGAACATGATTAATGAGCGCGCGCATTCCTCCATTTTACTTCTTTGGTCTTTTCTTCACTCGTTATTCCATTTTCTCACCCTTCGATAATTTTTTTTTCAGAAAAATGACTGGTGCACCGGTGTCGTCGGGCGGTGGAAAGTTGGTGCCGTTGCCTCCAGATGGCGGATGGGGATGGGTCGTCGTCATTGGATCTTTCTTTGTGCACGTCTTCGCCGACGGATTCGTCTACTCGTTCGGAGTGCTCGTCGAGACGCTCATGAAGGTGAGTAGTTTTATCTCGGCCCCAGAACCCTTGTCAATAACACTGCTGTCACATGTGTAGGCTCTTTGGATAGCAAATCGATGAAACGTGCGATTTGAGCAATGTTTCACGTGAACCAAGTGGTCCTTTAGCTATGATCAAAATCCAGAGCCAATAAAACATCATATTTCAGGAGTTCGACGCCAACAACACTATGGCATCACTCATCATCTCGCTTCTCACCGGACTTACTCTTGGATCAGGACCACTCGCATCGGCAGTTTGTAACAAATACGGATGTCGTGTCACCACTATCACCGGGGCTGGAGTTGCTTTCATTGGGTAATCAATTCGTTTTCCAGCCCCAAGACCATTGAGTTTCTTTCAGATGTACCCTGTCGTACTTTGCAACTGCCATGTGGCACATTGTGATCAGCGTTGGTGTCATCATGGGTATCGGCTTTGGATTGATGTATTGCCCAGCTATTGTGATTGTCACTATGTACTTTGAGAAGTGAGTTGCTTGAATGAAGAGTATCAAGTTCAAAGAATCTTTTCAGCAAGCGTTCTCTTGCCACTGGAATCGCCGTCGCTGGTGCTGGAGTCGGAACAGTCCTTTTCGCCCCAATCAACGCATTCTTCATCACCAACTATGGATGGCGCAGTGTCTTCCTTGCCTTCTTGTTCGTTCTCGTTCTCTGTGCTCTTTGTGGAGCCACCTTCGCCCCATTAGAGTTCGTTTTGGTGCCAGATGAGGAAGAAGAGACCAACGAGGTGTTCGATGAGGATGGAAAGAAGGTTACCAACGAAGAACACGGAGAGAAGGCCACTCTTCTTAGCCCTCCATCTGCACTTGAGAGATCTATGTCGCAAAGCTCCGGAGTGCAGAGAACCGGAGAGAAGATCCGCCCGGCCAGCTCAGTTGGAGCCGTTGACCTGGAATCGCAGCCAAGATCTCGTCGTGGAACTGTTGGAGAGCGTGACAGTGGATATCTCAATCGTAAAGACGTCTTCTACACCGGATCGATCTCCAATGTCGCTGAATTCCGTGAGGATCCTGATAAATACCGTTCAACCGGATCTCTCCATGGACGTCACACGACTGTCGGAAGTATCCCAGCTCATTCTACCGGTAAGCTTGATGATGTTCGAGAGGGAAGTCAAGAGGACAGCCAAGCTCTTGATATCAGTGAGAAGACAAATGGAACCGACAGCACTGACAACGTCGAGGGAAAGAACATGTTCAAGACTATCAGCAAGATGCTTTCGTTGCCGCTTCTCTTGGAGCCAACTTTCTTGCTCTTCGCCGTCTCAAACCTCCTCACTTCCGTCGGATTCAACTCTCCATTGTACTTCCTCCCACTCCATTCGGCAAAGATCGGTCTCACTCCTGTCCAAGGATCCAAGGTGCTCTCTGCATTCGGAATCTCAAACACTATTGGCCGTATCGTCTTTGGAGTTGTTGCTGATCACAAACTCCCGCTTCCAGGAGGTCTTGGACAAGACACCGCTCGTAATCGCCTCTGGATGTACAATATCTCCTTGACTGTGAGTTTGTGCAATCTTGTTATCATAAATATATTTTCATTCTTCCAGATCTGCGGACTTCTCACCACATTCTGCTACAAATTTGTCGGATACATCCCACTGGCCACCTACTCCGCCCTCTTCGGATTCTCCATCGCTTCGTACATTTGCTTGACTTCTGTCATCCTTGTCGACCTTCTCGGATTGGAAAAACTCACCAACGCCTTCGGACTTCTTCTTTTGTGGCAAGGAGTGGGAACCGTCTTTGGACCACCAGTCTCCGGATACCTCGCTGACTACACCGACGACTACACTCTCTCCTTTGTCTTCTGCGGAGTCAATCTTTTGGTAAGGGTTAAAGAATGAATTCAGTGACTTACTTGTCTTCTTCAGATCTCCGGATTGATGCTCTTCGGTATTCCACTGATCCAGCGCAGAAACGCCAAGGCTGTTGCCAAGCACTAAAGGCTACTAACTAGTATCGCCTCCTAATGATATCATTTCTAATGTTTTCAAATTAATCCCAAACACCCAAACACACACCCAATCTCTTCTTATTGAAATTGTATTATATTATTGGAATTTGTTATCTAGATAATCACATTTCCAAACATATTCTCTCCATTTCACTTGTTCCCCTTTTGGGTTTTCCGTTCACTTTTCATCCACCGCTAGACTTCTCATTTAGCTCTTTTTTGTTGATCCAACCTTTTTCTATCAATAATTTCATCTGGTTTTCCGTTTTCCCCCAGTTTTCATGTGTGTATAAGTGCCTTACTGCTCACTGAGCTTCTTCCTTCACACCGGCCTTAACATTCCTATTTTCTTCCTATCACATTAATTATACCTCACTTTCGAATTTAAATAAAAATTGAATTTCTTGGCTTTTAAAAAGATTTAGTTACAAAAAGAAGACAATTTGGGCAAAATAAACGGAAATTGAGAAATTCATGCGGAAAAAAAGCACGGCCATGGCCTAGAAACAGTTGCGGCGGTCACGGTCATGTCGATTTACGACATTTGATAGTCACATTTTTGCTGGAAAAACCTTAAAAAATATGTTTAATTGATTTCGAAACAATCTTTTCTTGTATAACATTATAAATTAATGAAATCCATTGTATTTCTTAATCTTTTCACTAGTTTACCACATATTTTATCGTAATTAGATGAATTAAAAAGCTATTTTAGGTCAAAAAATAGTTCATTCAAGATAGTGCATTGAAAATTTCACCCTTGGTAAAAAATTGAATCCAAAACTAAAGTTTACTGGAAATAATTTTGCTACACCACATTTTTTACCGACCTATCCAATTCGTTCTGTTCATTTTTTAAATATCAAAACACATCCCCTTGAAATTCATTTCGAGCAGTTGAAAGCGATTGGCTTTACACTCTAGACGACATTTCACCTTTCGGATGCTTATTTCCATAGCAACCACCAACATTTTGTTGTTAGGTAGGATTTATTTCATTAGGAAGAGGAAACATCACATTGAAAATGTTATGGTAGATAATTACATAGGTAGACACAGAGAGGTGTAAACGAATGAGAATGTACAATGAAGATATTGAAATTGAAATTTGAATCAAACGATAGGAGATGAACCATAAACTAGTAATGAAGATCATGTGATTTGTGTCGAACGAGAAAAAAAATGGAAGCATAACTGAGTAGATTATTTCAAATTCATTTGGTATATGTGCCAGAACCGCTAGAACTATGAGAAGGAGAATCAAGAATCCTGTTGTAGAAGAAATCGCTGAGATATCCAAATTCTTTCCTCTTTGGTGCAGTACAAACCAGCGTTGACAGAAAAGCGCCATTCTCGAGTTTTCTCTCTAGATTGTACTTTCTGATTTCCAATTTCGCTTTTTTGATAGCCTCAGCCGCGTTGAGTCTCTTGATTTGGAGGTGTTGTTCACTCTCCAAAAGATCGCGGCGGCTTATTTCTCCATGCTTGTCAACTGTTTCCTCCAGATACTCTCTTCTCTGTTTCTCGGCAGAATTCCAATCCTGTTCCTCAACCAACACCTTTTCATATTCTTGATAGTAGACTGCTTGCTGCTCCATAATACTTGAAACTCTCACGTGAAGTTGGCGCTCCCATGGAAACTCCACATGCATGATAAATGTTTTCTTTTCTGGACTTTCTTCTCTCATAAATACTGTCACTAAGTGCCCCTTATAACAGCGGATATCAAGTCCATTGGTGGTAAGTACCTCAAGTTGCTTTTCGATTGACATATCACTGAAAGCTATATTCCATCTGTGTTTAGAAAACTGTTACTCACTGAAATTCTCCGCTTCCACTCTCTGTGACATGAGTACCAAATTCTTTGAAGAATTTGTCAGAAGGTTTATATTCGAACTTTTCGATAGTGAGCCAGAGAGTTGTTGAATGAGGAAGTTTCAAATTAGCCAGTGAATAGAAAACTGCATTGCTAATGACATCAGGTCGGCAGGATTTTAGATAGATTTTTCTGTTATAGCCAACTATTGTGCCAGCATACAGTATACCAGTTATTATCACACTTGCATTGGGAGTATTTCGGAGCTAAAATCAAAAGTAAAGAATTTAGAATACATACTAAAAATACCTGCTCAGGTGGCATGAAAAATCTGATTGGAATCTGAATATTCACCGTATCAAGAATAGTCATGTTGCTTAAAATATTTTGGATTGCAAGACTCTTAACATCATTCGCCTCGATGGAAGTGCCCCTAATAACCAGAGTATTGCATTGAATTCCTTTGAGTTTTTGTAAAATAAAATGTGACGTTCTTCTCGTATTGAGAATATTCTCGTCGAGAACAATTGTATCAATGGTAGTTGTATAAATAGATTGTAATCCCTGGAGGTTTTTGAAACAAGCAAACACGGCTTGCCCTTTTTTGGTCCGTAGAGCAATAGATTCCGGTGAGAGGTTACTGTAATAGTTCAGAATCTGATCTTTTGAACATTAACGACATAATGGGAAATTCCCAACAGAATAACCTTTTCTCTCACATAGTTAGTCACTGTCTAGTGATTAGCGATCAAACCCTGTTTACGGGTATCCACATTTCACTCGTGGCTTAGTTGAGCACATGACAGAAATTTATTTCTTCTGTCATTATTTTATTTTTATCACTTAAGTAAATTGTGATATTAATATCAAAAGTGCGCTATTAGTCTAACAGAACCTTACTCACAGAATCAACCACTCTTTTTTTCCTCCATTTGGAAAATACTTAACACAATTTGAATCAGGATTGTTTTGTTTGATAAAACGCCAGCAGAAGTTCAATTCTCCGTTGCTCCCTTTGATATCAATCTCTGAATTATTCATCTCCAACCACAACGATAATGACATATTCTCTTTCGGCGCCACTAAAGCCTCATCAGACCTATAACAAGAATTAGAGACAGAATAGGTCAAGATAATGTTAACTTACATCATGCCTTCTGCTAGAAAGTTAGCTGGCTTTTCTGCCTCCATAACAGTAATAAGCGACTCAGTTTATGAGAAAAACAACTTTGGGCTAAAGGAGATGTGCACGAATGAAACGCCTATAGTTACAATAACGTTTCTCTGCCAATGTATCTTGGCAACCGGCTCAAGCGCCCACTCCGCTACTCTATTTCTAATTGGTAGAGTGAGACGCTTCCGTGGGGAGTATGTGTCTACATCATTTTTTGTTTCAGTTGTAGTGGGCATTCAGTTTGAGTGGGCTTGAGATGATTGACGGTTAGAGGGTTTTGAGGAGGCTGAAATTGAGGGGTGGAAAGGAGAAGAAGTGTGGGATAGTCGGGTGAGAATCAAATGCAAAGTTTTGCAAAGATGAAAATGGAAACATCGAAAGAATTTTGTAATATTTTTCTGGCATTTCATATTAAAATACTATTTGACAATTTCTAATGAGTAAAAACTCAGGATCTCGATTCTCCCAAACTTTTACTCCCAAAGACACACATTATACTTCCAGAATCAGAAACATTGATAACGTGATCAATGATTTTTCAATGAAACCCCTTTCTCTCCCAGTATTTCAACCCTCATGATTTCTAAACGAAATCACGCGCAGTAACCTGACTGCTAATTATGAGATTTGGCTCTCTTTAAGGGCGTTGCTCTAATGACAGATTAAGGTTTCCATGAGCCGCCATATTCATGAAAACAGGAGCTTTAATGCAAAATGATACCCGGATTTTACCTTCATACGCATGTGTAATTGGTGTTTACGCCCTTTATTTCGAAATAATGAGTATGGGGAATTCTACGTATTTTGTGTGGTCGGTGTTGTCTGGAACCCTTGATTATAATATTCTCTATGACTCTACTCTACTCAGAATAAGTCACAATTATAATATTTTTTTTCACATTCAATCTGTTTTTCTGCTTCTCACGTCCCAAATATTTCATTTCTATCGTGACTCTAGAATATGCACTTTCTCTGGACTCTCTCATAATTTCTATTCTTTTCACATTTCTTTTTCGATGCCTCAGCCACCCCTAGAAACACAAATTTTGTAGCCGCTACCTAGGTGGAGTGTTTAAATGTACATTATCACTGCATCAATAACCCTTCCCCTTTTTCAATGCCTCACTTCATTGCGGTTCTCTTACCCTTGAGCGATTCTCTCATCCCATGTTCTTGGAAAAAAGATTTTCGAAAAAAAATCATAGCAAAAACTTTTCAGGATGACATCAGAACAGAATCCGGGAACTAACCATAACAGAAGACATCTAGAAGCTCCAGTGATTAAGGACGGGGTTGAACTATGGGTGGTAAGATGCCACCACATTTTCGAAATCGTATAAACGACATTCAGGTGAAAAAAGTTTTGAACCTGACCCAGAAGTACGGAGTAGTGAGTTACGAAACATTGTGGGCAGAGAAAAACATGGTGACTTGGGAACCGATGGATAGCTTCCCTCACCGATTCAATTCCCAAGTTCTCCGTGACTATCAGAAAAGGCATCCGAAAAGATGGGCAGACGTTCACCAAAAAGGTTAGTTGAAATCACTTACCTCCTCAATGAAAACTTTCTTGCAGCAAAGAACTTCCGAAAAAAAATTGCCAAACAAGAAGTAAAAAAGCGAGAGAGAATTTCGAAAGCCAAAGAAGTTGAAGCTGCTTTTGAACAATCATCAAACCAACCAAATAAAAAAGAAACTGATGAGGAGCCATATTCAAAAAAACTGAAGTTTCGTCATCTTCTATCAGATGATTCTGATGAAGATTATGATCCGAGAAAACAGGGGAAAACGGTAACAAAAGATACTTTAAGATCTGTTGAAAACGATTTTGTTTCAGAGGAAGGATGTAATGGACATGACCCATAAAGAAGGACAATTTTTCTTCAAAACCCTATGGAACGATGAAACGACCACTTGGGAGTCAATAGACAAGTTTCCATTGAAACATAATAATTTTCTGGTGAATCGATTCAAAAACGAGTATCCAAATATATGGAATTCAGTACGGGGCGCCGGTATGTTTCTCAAACTAAGTCACTAAAAAAACAATGATGATTACAGCTGCTAAGTACCGTGAAAAAAATAGAAAAAGAGAGCAAAAATTGAAAAAGCTACAAGATGTAGGATCGGGTACTGACTTTCCAATGTTCACTGGCGCATGGGAAAAATGGCCAGCCGTCAATGAAGCTGATAGTGAAGAGAAAGAATCAATCCCATCTGGATCTGAAACAGATGAACCTGGTCAATGTGTTAATCAAGACAATTCCACTTCTCAACAAAGTCAGACTGTCTACAAGAAAACCGGGAATGAAGAGTCGAAACTGTTCCATCATATTGGAACTGTTGCTTCCGCACTACTTCCAAAAACAATTGAGTTATTCCAGAACGTGAGTTGGTTTTTTTTTCGATTTTTCAGTTAATAAGAGAGCATATCCTATACAATAATATAGTGCTTATTTCTAGAGTGTTAAAAAATGCCTAATGTTTGCTATTTCAGGCCGTCGTTCTGTTAGGTAATACAGAAGGTAATAAAGAGCAAACCGTGAACAAGACAATACAACCAACAAACGGAAACAACGAAACAAAACTAACTGAAAACTGCAACTTTTGAAAACGTCTTCCGTATCATAATTTTTTGTTCGTATTCTGACAATCTCACTACGCCTTCTGAAACACTAATCTTTCAATCTTTCAACTGACATTGGTTTCTGATACTCACCCTTCTTCTCAAATCTCAACGCTACTTTCTCGCCCAAAGTTTGTACTCAGGAATAGCGAAATCTCGTTATTCTGACTGATCATATTCTCTCTTCTCGTTGTGGCCCACTTTTCTCTTATCGGTTTTCTTGCTATCAACTGAATAATTTTTACATATTGATCTGATCCCCCTTTTTTTTACCATACTTCTCGACTACATTTTGCTTTATCAATAAATGCTATGTACAGTATGGGTACGAATGTTTGAGTTTAATTGAATGAGATTCATAGTATAATAGTTCTGATCAAAAATGTCTGTAGAAAGTTGAACAGACTTTGATTTGCACGCGGTGAACCGATCGCTCGAGTTTTGTGTCTCCCGGTGATAACAGTAATTGAAACGACCGGCGAAGCTGATAACCTTCTACGACATTCATGAAACTTTTGGCAATGATTTATAACTGATTTGACTTCTTATTTTCTCTCAGTTCGAGCATTTGAAGTAGAAGTTTTTTTTTCGAGCCAAAGTTTTCTCAAGGAGAACATAAGACAAGCAAATTATGACCAAGAATGAAAGATGTTACTCCACCTCTTCTGAAAGATGTGAATCCGCTGAACTTCTAATAATTGGTATCTCGGAATATTAGGTCTAAGCATTATAATGTTTTCCCGACTTACAAAATTTAATTTTAAGCCCTCCATTGAAATTACTCGTTACGTAATGACCAGCTCTTCGCGGGAAAGAAGTGCGTGCTACCATCTATTGTCACGGGTGCTGTAAATTAACTGTAGCGAGAGCCAAGAACGACCAAGTAGGATAATTTTCATTATGAAGTAGTCTCTAAATATCAAATAAAAATTTAGTCAAATATATTTTATTCCGGGTAATTTGTACCCTACCTATACATCCAGATCATTTTTGAAAATATAATTTTTGAGGTCCGAAACCCTTAAATTAAAAACAAATGAAAGCAATACTTGCTTTCTCTTTTCTCTTCTCACTCGTCGCATCAATCGGATCTAACAGACATTTTCTTGAGTTTTTGCTTTGCTAGGATGCACTATCAATCATACGCATAAGCCGTTTTTTCATCGGAGATTCATATCATCGGTGTTGTGTATTTCATTACCACACACGTTTCTGATTCGTTCACGGACATAAAAATCAACGGAAAACAATCTAAAACAGATTTCGTCATATACGCGTGTTTTAAAATAATCTCAGGATGTAGATTTATTTTCAGATGTAAAAAATAATCCGACTGCAATTTGCAGTCATAAAATACACTTTTCGAAACGAAGCCGCTACTGGAACTAATCCTGTGTCTTCTGGAGAAATACTTACTCCTATTCATAGAAGGCGTATTTATTATTACTGTCATTTTCATATAATTTTTAGTATATAATTATAGTTTCTACACTCATTCTAAGCTCAATGAGACATTGTTTTGAGGAAATTGGAGAATAATCTTTCAGAGTTGAATTTTATCTTAAACTCAAGAGTTCATCGTTATATTTCAAATTTCGTGGTATTGAGGAATACTTGAATAATAAAAATATGAACTTATTCTTGTTTGATGCGTATTTTATCTTAAACTTCTTGTTCTATAATTTTCCCCATTATATACCCACCTTTACTTTCTCTATTTTTCGTTCTCCCTATATCATAACTTCATTCAACATGTTACCTTGTTGTCATGCACACATACACACTGGCATAGCCCCCAAACAGCCCGCCTCTGTTCCCTTCCTCTGTTGTAGCTGGTCATCTTCGTCTCTCCTATCTCTTACATACTCGCCATTCATCCTCATCATTCGGCTCATCTTCCCACTGCTTTTCTATCTATTTCTCCACCTTTCCCAGTCTTTTTTTCGAGCGGTTCAGTCGTGGCGAACCTTTTTTTTCGTATTCGCTATCAATAGATTCTGCTTATCAAACACTGAAACGGTGTGCAAAAAAGGAGAAAATCAGAAAAAAGAAACGGCAAAAACGTCACATTCTCCGTGTCTTTCTTCTTTGTTTTATAGTTTTATGCGAGTCGTTCTCGTGAACGAATTTCTCACTTTCTTTTAGAAAACGATCGCTTTCTTGCCGTGTTTCTCATTCTATTCTAGTACAGTTTCATCCGAGTTTCCTGTAACCCTGGAAACCTTATTCGATTCACCTCCGCATTTCTTTTTTCATTTCCTCATCTCTCTCAAAAACATGACTCATGTTGAATTTCAGAGTGACTAGTTCGAGAAACATTGTTGGGATCAAGGAGGACGTTTGCTGAGGAAGTTCCAGTCGAGACTATGGAGGACTCAGTCCTCGTCGATCAATCTCCAAGCCCGATCGAAAGCCCTAATATTGAAGAAGATCGGACTTCACCGAATGCGGTTGCGATGAGCGACCAGCTCAGAGATCTAATGGCAGGAGGCCATTTGGGAAACGCAAGAAAAGTTCTGGAACGGATGAGTCCCGAAGAGGCAGCTGAAGCCCTCAACACTAGCTACGGACTCCACCAGGTAACCTTTTCCTCAAATGCCTTTTCTGATTTTAATTGTTTTCAGGCTCAAATACGTCGGGGTTCGGATGAAAAAAAAATAGCTCTACATATATATAAAATCTTGAAGTGTTTACCAGAAGCGTACGTATTCGTTCAGGAAGAGAAGAGATGGAATTCATTGCTCCATTGTTCGATTGTCCAAAGAAACGTTAGTTATCTCATAAACCCCTTTCAATGATAATCGTTTTTCCAGGATCATTCCGTGAAGTATCTGTTGAAAAGAGGCTCGCCACTTCACTTGTGAAACAGAGACGGTCTGACGCCTTTGGAGTTTGCCGTTCTGACCGAAAACATCGTCGTTCTCAAGATGCTGATAAACCACGGAGCGTCTTTCCATCACCTATTCAAGCAAGAGGATTTCGACATTCGTGCTGATCAGTAAGAACATTTGTATATGCTATCATTATCGAATAATCATTTCAGCGGAAAATTGAGCAGCCATGTATGGCAAAAACTGGACAAGTACTACGAGATACTGGACACCGCCGATAAACAGAAACAACAGATCAGTAAAGTATTGAAGAAGCAATGCGGATATAAATATTACAAAGGACAATATGTGACTGTCTATGGACCACTAATAACATTAGCTCACACGATGTTCAAGGATGGAACGGACAGCCAGCAGTTCAATTTAGATAGAATGGCTTCCGACTTGTGGGCGCGGGACACCCATATCGTACTGGTGATTGCTCATTTGAAATATAATGATGAGATGGTTAGTTTAGATCTAATAGTTTCTAAACACAATCTGATCATACTTTCAGAAAAGATACTGCGTACTCAAGAATTGTCCATCCATGCAAGAGCCACTTGTCAGTGACTCAATTTGTCCTCTGTGGGACACGACAAAAACAGCACGAATGTTTGACGCGACAGAAGCCATCAGGGCACGTTCACAGATTCCGTTGACTATTCCACCAGCTGGTCTCGATTATAACACAATTCCTGCTGCAGAGCGTAGTCAAAAAGTGAACGAGTGGATCAAAATTCCGTTTAATCCAAAAATCAATCACATTTCAATTCGTCTTGATTCGCCATTGGAGACAGGATTCTTGGCTTGTCAATTTCTGGTTCTGACATCCCATTACTCTCCAACATATTCAACTCCAGATCTGACACTATCGGAAGATGAAAATGGTAGCCCCATCTCACCCGTGTGCAGCGTATTCTCCCCAGACATTCTGCCTATTCAAAGCACTCCGTTGATGTCTCCATTAAATTATGAGGCCATGCGTACTCCGATTAGGGACCAATCTTACTCACCAAAGTCACCTACATACACATACGACACAAACTCTCCAAAAATGTCCACACCTGAAGCAGAAGAGTCTCTCAACAACGAAACGGGCAATAATAATGTGCAAAATGTTCCTACAGAATGCTCATCGGCAATGCTCTCTGCTCCGCCACAACAAGATGAATTCCAACAGAATATGCCAATGCCAAGTTTCCCTGCTCAGCAATATCAGCCACCAAGTTCCCCAGAATATCAAGCGCCAATCTATGGGTTTGGAATCACTCACGCTTACAACCAGCCAGTTCCAGTCGTGCCACCTCCATATCAGGAACAATATCAGCCACCAAGTTCCCCAGAATATCAAGCGCCAATCTATGGGTTTGGAATCACTCACGCTTACAACCAGCCAGTTCCAGTCGTGCCACCTCCATATCAGGAACAATATCAGCAAAGAGAGCCAAACTATGGGTATGGAGGAGCTCACGCTCACAACCAGCCAGTTCCAATCGTGCCACCTCCACATCAGGAACAATATCAGCAAAGAGAGCCAAACTATGGGTATGGAGGAGCTCACGCTCACAACCAGCCAGTTCCAATCGTGCCACCTCCACATCAGGAACAATATCAGCAAAGAGAGCCAAACTATGGGTATGGAGGAGCTCACGCTCACAACCAACCAGTTCCAAACATGCCACCTCATCAGGAAAGAGCGCCAAACCGTAATCAACGAAACAGAGATAGATCTACAGATCGGAGGCGTCACTCGAGAAGTCCGTGTCCTTGCAGAAGATGTCGTCGATCGAGGGAACGGGCGCGGAGACGTCGAAACCGTTATGAAGAAAGATCGAGAAGCCGATCTCCGAGACGACACCGCAGAGGATCACCTCATCGTCGTGATCGTGATAGCCGTTCTCCAAGAAGAAATCGCAACGGGTTTCATCATCGCCGCGATCGTGAAAGCCGCTCTCCAAGAGGAAATGACCGCAGATACTAACACATTTTTGAAATTGGTTTCAACTTGGCCCCTTTTTTTGCTTTTATCTGTCATTACTTTTTCGAAGACGCTCCTTGTCTATAATTCTTTGTCCACATGCTTCATACTATAGTTGAACGAGCTTCTGAAATGTTAAGGAATATTTTCAATTTCCCTAAAAGCTAATTTCTTCTTTCGATTCTTCTTCAAACTTTTTGTCTTGATTGTAACAATTTCCAAACGTTATGTTTTCACCATTGCAATCTGCTCCAGTAATTCACGTTCACTTTTTTATGAAACTATTATCATTATACCTTTTCCTTGGTCACCATTTCCCAGTACTCCATCAGTTTGTAACCACGCTTTCTCACTTTTTAACGATTTGTCTTTTCTTTCTTTTTTGCTTTACATTGTAAAACATGAACGCTGAATTTTCATAAAACACGAACGACAGAAAAAATACTTTTTGAAAATTAAAGGAACTATTCGACAGAACTTGAAGCCTTCAAATCACATTATGCATATTGAATCCGGCGTTTATTCAGTGTGTCAACTTATTGCGTTTTTTAGTTGTTCGCAAAAATTACTTTTACAATCTACATGATCTCATCAATTAATTTCTATCTGTTGCTTTGCTCGATATCTTTCTCCTTCTGGTTCTCTTACCTTCATCTACTCTTGCACATTGTTGAATTGGACCTTTCATCTTTTTTGCGATCTTCACGTGCGTTTCCTTTTTTTCTTTCTCTTCCTATCTCTCTCTCTCTTTCTCTCTCTCTCTCTTTCTCTCTCTTTTTTGTTGCGTTCGAATGGAAGTAAATGAGAACTACATTCAAAGAAGGTGGACTCCGCCCAACTGACATTCTGACGGATGTGTATAAATACCGTTTTGATTTTGTTATATAGGGTGTTCATCTCATTTATGTTCTTTGAACTAATAAAGCAGTGGCCATCCATGTGGGGTTAGATCTATTTTAGGAATCCTCCACCTAATTCTTCGAAGAGCTAAATTTTTTCTCTAATCATCGATTAATCTAAACAGTGTTATTACATCTACTTCTCGCATGAATATACAATCAAAAACAATATAGAAAAACTGCAAGAGTCGATCAGTTTTAGAAGTTTACCACAGATCAAAATACAACGCTAGTTTTTTCATGTTTGATTCTTTTCTTCTTTTGCAGTTTCCATTTATTGTGGGATAGGGAAGATGCGGATGCTTTTTAACATTGAATCGAAGTTATATGCTCTTAGTGTTACCGTTGCTAGTTGAGTTTAGACAGTTCAAATGATTTTTGACTACCGATAAGAAACGCTCAATTTGTGTGTTAGAAAGGGAGTGATTGTTCAGTGAAAACACGACAACTTTATTGGTCTGAAATATTTGTGGTACAATCAACTTCATGTTTTGTTTTATTTCTGGATGTCGCCTGAGAAGGTCGTTGGTTGCGTATGCTTCAACACACCAACTTTTGTCATAGAAAAGAATTAATATAACCTTTTCTACTCTACATATGACCCTTGTCCATTTCGCCTAATACAAGTTAGCGCTATTGTTCAACCAGTACGCGGGAAAGTTCAAACTGGATAATACAGCACGAAATGAGCACATTTTTCCAAATAACTTCGTAGCAAAGTGGAAGGTTCCCATAATAAGAAATCGTTGTCTTCTAACATCTCTTTTTCTCATAAGAGTTTCAATTTTCCTTTTTCACACCTTTGTTCTTGCCGCTCCCCATTTCAATTCGGGTATGATATTTTGCACGCTACTCTTTCGTCACCACCACCACCGCTGCCCTCTTTTCATTCATGTCGTCCTTTCTCTCAGAGAGCGCACTTTTTCCTCCTGATACTCTTGTTCTTCACAATCTCTTGATTTGTTCGTTTTCCCTTCTTCTTCTTCTACTTGCGGTGACATTAACAGCACATCATTTGGTGCTTGATGCATAGTGTATCTATACGTGGCTGTAACACGCCACTAAACGGATATCAATTCAATATTCAAAACTGTTTTTTGGAAGGAAACTCCGTTCTCGATTCCCGGTCTCGGAGACCAGTCACTTCTCAATTTTTTGAATTTATCTTTCTCTTATCACTAACGACATAAATTGGTCTTATCGAAAGAAAAAAACGACCAACAGAGGGTACAATTCACTACTTTTTTCATGCCACTGGAATCCAAAAGATACTCAAAAATTACGAATTTCCAGATAGATAATAGTAATGAATCAAACGATTCGAATTGTGTATTTCGAAAACTCAAAATTTTGAAGGTTCGAAACCCCGATTCCGCACACTCACGGAAATGTCGCAATACATAGTCTCTAATCTAATTATGGAACAGAACGGTTTTCTGAGTGCGTTATTGTGTTCTATTCATACACAGAAGAGTCTCACTAAGTAATGAAAACTTAATCCTTCATCGACTCTCTTCAACTGAAGTTTAGTCCAAAGTTAATTGGTTCTCTTTTTTCTTTTCTTTTCGAAACATTGAGTCCAATCGATCTTTTTTCCTAAAGACGACTGTGGAAGAAAGGGCTATCAATCTACAGTAACCCATTCCATTTTCAATATATCATAAAAGTAACATAAAACGATCGAATTGTCGTCCTATAAAAACTCATTGTCTTTCTCTCTCTTTTTCCATTTTCATCATTATCTTCTATCATTCTGATCTGATGAGGGGAGAAATCTGCGGCCACGTGGCCGTGAAAGATGATATTTTGGCACAGAAAATACGGTAATAAGGTCATAATAGAAGGTCTACACGCACTTAATTAATTTTTTGAAACGCTTTTCTTCCCATTTTTTTCTTAAAAATTATAATAACCAGAACTAGGGGAAAACATGCAGGAAAAAATAAATATTACTGATTCAATGAAATCGCTTGTGAAAGTTTTGAAACTCCTCCCACTTTTTCCTGCCGCCGTTCCACGTAAATTTAGTTGTTCAAATAAGTGGGCAAAGTTTCAAAATTGGGCGGAGCCTAATCAAAGTGGAATTTCTCGGGCGATTTTATCGAATCGATAATAAATAGTTTTGTGGACCTACTTTTAGAAATATATTACCGTAGTTTCCGTGCTAAGATATCTACTTCAACGCTCACGCTTAGACGGACCTGATTGGAATGCAGAAATATTCGGTGAGTTCACTTCTAACGTATTTTCAACATAATTATTTTTTTCTCAGGACATGAAAATAACAGATATAGTGTTTAAAAACGGGAGATTCTATTGCCACGTCCTTCGGAATGGCGTCGAAAAAACTGTCGAGCGAATTGAAAGCTTCAGAGGAGGATTGCAACACAGAAAAGTTGCAGAATTCAAGACACTCCACCCAGCGACTTGGAGAGCATTGAAAGAAAAAAGTACGTTAAACACCCGCTTTTTTGTTCAAAATTATTAATAACAGGAGAGCAATATCTCGAGAAACAGGGAAGAGTCAGTTCTCCAAGCCCACGAAGAAAGCCATTCATTGGCCTTCTCGATTCGGATGATGATACAGAGAACTCCGAGTCTGAGTCCGTTGAAAGTGGAAACTCATCGAAACGGAACGAATCGTCACAAAAGAAGATCAAGGAACCTCAAAGTTCCACATACTTCCCTGATTTATCATCAGATGAAGAATCGGTCAGTGTCTCAAACCTAATTTTTTAGAACTTCAACAATTATTTGTTATAGGACACCAACTCCCATGGTGACGAGAATGCCGACGACATGGATGATTCCGAAGATAAGGAAGCGGACCCAGTTATAGAATATGAGGTGAACTATAATATTTCCAGAAACAAATCTTTTCCAAATCCTTCATTTAAACTAGTGCGTAATTGCGCTACAGTATATTAGCGGCTTCATGCTAGTTTAAATATTTTGAAAGAATTTATAGTAAAATGATTACATGATCAAACCAAATATAGGTATTATTAAATGTTCATTTTCAGGTTACAATGATCGAGAACATGAGACTCGAGGGAGGAGAGCTCATGTTCGAGACATTGTGGTCGGATATGAGCAAAACATGGAAGCCATTATGTTCATTTGGAGAAGATGGCTTAAAACACGAAAGCCTCCAAATCTTCAAAAGAAAAAATTTGAAAAAATGGGAGACGCTTCTCAAAAGTGAGTTTCTTTTTGTTATTTTCGAAACAATTTTCACTTTCAGAAGCTCATATTCGGGAACCCTGCTCTCAAACACAAGAGATCAAGCCGACTTCATCAAATTCGGAACCAGATATAGAATATCGAGTAAGTTATTTCCAGAAGCAAATCTATAAGAACTTAAAGGTTCTATAAAAATTCCAAGATGTTATGAGATTTTCAAAATTGTACAACAGATTGAAGGTCCCATATTTGAATTTGATAAACAAATGTCTCATTCTAATCATTTTCTCATGAAAAATGATGTTTTTCAATTTTTTAAAGCTGATTTTTTCGACAATAGAAATTATTCAAAACACAATTTCACCGTTAGTGAGGAAGTGACTACATCTTGTGTTTGATGCATAGAACTTCTGGTGTCATACTTCGTTCACTAAAGTTAGAAATTTTATTTTTACAATAGTTATTATAGAAACAAAATCATTACTGACATTAAAGGCGTACAATAAAAATATTGCTAAAACTGTCACCTTTTTTGATTGCAAAGTGATTACATGGTCAAGCCAAATATATTAGGTTGTTCAATAATTTTCCGAAAATTGTCGCCTATTTTTTCGAGATGAATTTCTCGTGTGAAAAGCTTGTGATTCATTTGACTGTGTGCTATAAAGTATTGACAGACCTCCCTTAATACTCCAGCAATTTGGCGATTCTATTCCTTGAACAGCTCGAGTACTGGAACGCAAAGTCTCCATGTACCCAATTTTTGGGGTATGTTTTGGATTGAAGTTCTAGCCATAAAAAAGTTGCTGGTGGGTTTCAAAAAGTTAATAATTAGAATAAGCATAGCCCTAAATGTACTAAAAATTTAAAAGAAAAGTCCTGTCGATTAAGAACAGTTTGTAATCGGTTGCTCAATAAAGATAAAATTTTTCATTTTGGGATGAAAGCGAATTCTCATTGCGTATCCGCCAATTCAGAAGATTTTCATTTTTCATTAATGTCATTCGAAAGTATAAGCAATTATGATTACTGTCACTGAATGTTTGAATGCTCCTGCTATTCAACTACTCACAAGAGAGCTTTAAATATTGGACACCGATTTTGGCCTAAAATTCAAGTTTGGAGACGTTTTTCGCCAGTTTACTCTGATGAATTCGTGAGAAATTTGAACCATGGTTGAGGTATTGTACTACCTTTCTATCAACAACAAAAGATCATCAGGTTATTGTTTCACTTTTGAGAAAACATAAGGGAAAGATTCTCATATCAATTCATCAGAATCCCTGAAATGGTATATCAGGAAACAGCCTAGTATTCTTACATTTAGAAGAGGCTTCCAGTTGTTTTGATTTACTAGATAGGTAACCCTTATCTGTGTTAATAATTCACGGGCAGTTAGAAATGGCTCCGTCTCTTAACAGAGCTGCACCAAACATAAATCCCTCACATACAACATTCCTGGTCTCGCGAAGTCAGCTCTTCGAAATCGGTTCAGCTAAATCTAGTTTTAGTTTTATCAGCACGCTGGCCATGTCCCTTACAATTATCAATGATTTCCTCCTGAATGTCAAAACTTTTTCGGGTTGAAAACGTTGAAACAAAAATGGATAGCTCATTTTCAAGTAAGGAGTCTTTGCGACAGGCGGCGTTTCTTCGGAACTAGAGAAGGAGTTTATAAGAGCTATGAGGCACCAATAGTGCATTTAAAGGGCTTTCAGACAAGCACAAAAGAGAATTGAAAACTAAGTCCATCGCCGAGAAATCGGCCACCAAACACAAGCATTCGAAATTTTCGGAAAATTATTGAACAACCTAATAGGTATTATTATATTTTAATTTTTAGGTCAAAATGATCAAGAAGATGAAGTTCGAAGAAGGAGAGCTCCTGTTCCAAACCATGTGGTCGGATACGAGCACAACATGGGAGCCGTTGTCTAGTTTCGGAGATGAAGGTTTAGATCATTCAAGTCTGCAACAATTCAGAAGTAGGTTCCCAGAAATATGGGAGAAAACACTTGAAGGTGTGTTTCAATTTAGTTGTCCTTTGAAAATTTTTCAATTTAAGAAGCATATCCCCGTGAACGCTCAGAGAGTTTCTCGGGGAATAGCTCTCAGCGGAGCAGGAGGACTTCATTGAGGTCAACGGACAGCAATAAATCTTCTATATCATCATCAAATTTCCAGGTATGAGAATAGGTTTTGAATGTTAAATCTAAAAATTGGTTTTTCTCTTTTCAAAAACAGATAGTGAAATATATACTCACTGGAGTGTTTTGGCAAAATTCAGCAAAATCGGCAATTGAAAACAATTTTTGTTGAAAAAAAAATAATTTTTGAACAAAAACCCATGAAAACTGTTATTTTTCCTTAATGTAATATATTTTGCCAAAAAGAGAATATTGCGTTTTTCTATGTTTGTCCAAAATGATACCGTTAATGCATTTTTTCAAAGACGCATATCAATTTTTGTCGGGTTGGTCGCAAAACGAACGTTCATCATCGGTATAAAAACGTATATCAATGAGAAAATCATTAATTCCAATTATGAATATCTGAAACTTTATTGTTGTTTCCAATTTAGACATTACAGAATTTGATGGATACTGATGATGATATTGATGAAGACAACAGATCCTCAATAATGATGTTCCCGAATGAGTCGGAACTGGGAGACGAGAGAGAAGAAGAAGAAGAACAAATAGAAGAAGAAGAAGATGATGATATATGTCTGGGACCATCGCAAGAGGGTAGAAGGACAGATGGACGTGCTTCCCGCGAAGATGTGGTCGTGGACCTAGAAGAGGCTGAAATCGGAGAGCTCGAAGAACCAGTCACTCAAAACCATGCCCATCGACTGGTTCAAAACAATGAACTCGCAGGAAGAAGAATGATAAATTTTGATAGAAATGAGGTTTATATGGAGGTTGGTTGAAAATATATTTCATCGAGAACAATATCTTTTTTTCAGGCGATTTGTCAAATCAAAAAATGGAGGCCAACAATCGTTCGATTGCCATCAAATGGATCGACTATTCATGACGCTATAATGCAACTGATTGATGACACCGTTAAAAAGATGTTGCTTCGCATAGATCGAGAAATCATTCTGGAGGAACTTTCGAGAAATTTTAGTCTCCATAAGGTGAGTCAAAATCATCAAACCAGTAATAATTGCTATTAATCAGGTAATGATGGCGGTATACACCAAGTTGGACACGGGAAAAGTCGAAAAAACAAAAATTGTGATGAATTTGGTTCTCAGTAAAATTCCTTTGGAGATTCTAAGTGTCCGCAATCACGGACGTCTCAGCACCCTTCTCCATGTTGCCATAACTACACGATTGGTAAAATCTGATAAAAATTGTTTTTCTTGAAAATATTTTTAGGGTGCTCTCGCGAGAAGAATGGTGAGACTTGGCTCACCATTGCACCTAATCAATCAGGAATTTCTAACCCCTGTTGATTTTTGCATTGTCAACGGACAATTGGAGAACTTCGAGTTGTGTTTGCAATACGGCGGAACGTTCCATTATATTCTCCAAGGTTTTTTGGAAGGCACATACAAGTTAGTTTGTCAAGATCCAACTTCTAGTGAAGCGTCATAATATTTTAAGTGATTCTCTGCGCTATCTGTTGTGGACCAATCCGACGGAGATTGCAAACGAATTTCTTAGAATAGCGAGGAGCGCGAATAATAAAATGCGAGAAGAGTGTGTCCGCATTCGCCAAGAACTTGGGCCCCTCATGGCAGAATTGGATGAGAGTGTTATTGTAAGCTTTCCCAGGCATTCAACCACAGAATAGTGAGTTTTTTGAAAACAATTTTCTGAGACTTCTATTGAAGAAATTTAAAAAAATTAAACAAGTTCGAATTTTCAGAACCGATTCTGTGGTTCTCCAAATGTGCCTCGAATGAGGACTAGACCGGCGCTATGCCGCACGGAATGTGAGCTCGTCAATATCCAAAACCGTCGAACAATATTCTTTGATTGCACGGAGGCTCTCAAAAGGCATTTCGGCAATGTGGAAAGAAGTCGGATGTCCCCGCCTATCTGGAGGTCTCAGCCAAGTGGCCCAACGCTAGAAGGTTTGACTTCTACGTACTATGAGAACACTGTGCACGTTCCTTTCCATAAACGAGTGTGCACGGTCACACTCGATTTTGCAGTCGGCGAAGTGTACTCCTTCGTCACCTGTCAAATCATTCGATATCGGTAAGTTTTCAGATATTTCATGAAATAGAGTATGAAAGTATACATTTCAGGAAGAATCTCAATGTCCAACAGCCTCAACAACTTCCATGCACTTCCAATTACCAACCATCGACTTCCAGTCAACAGCCATCGACATCTAATCATCAGCCTCGCTATTCCTATAACCAACAATCGACTTCCAATTACCAACCATCAGCTTCCAATCAACAGCCATCGACTTCCAGTCAACAGCCATCGACATCCAATCACCAGCCTCGCTATTCCTATAACCAACCAACCACTTCGACTATGCGTTCCGGGTTCTCCACCAATCATAATCTGTAAGAACTGTTTCATTTTTTAACCATGTTCTATTATTCAACAATAGTATTGTTACACGGGTCATCAAAAATTGAAGTTATCTAATCCTTACGGGTTGTTGTTTGAGAATTCGCTTTTCTGTTTTCACAGTATCCGGGTTTTTGACTACAAATTGTGATTATGCTGCCTCATCTTGCCGAATGAAGTTTTTTTTTCAAAAGAAAACGCGTCTGCTTTATTGGGAAATATAATAAAATTGATTACAACCAATCCCGATTTTCATGATCGTGATAAAGTTTACTGGATAATAGAATCTACCAATCAGAATTTACCGAAAGGGGTGAGTGAGGAGAGTAGTTAGAACATCATCGAATAAGTGCAAATATTGCATTGAATATCATATGTACAAGAAAAAGAGGTTTTGTAGTTACACACGGGAAGTGAAAAATTTTTTAGAGGGATTATAATAACAAATTCGACAGGAACTAATCAAAAAGATCAAAAATGAACAAATTATGGAATTCAGAAACTTATTGGAAGGGGGTGGGGTGGGTATGATGCATTTGAGATTATATGGAAAAAGTTGCAGGCGGGTCAAAGTTATTCCTCAAATCCTTCCTCCTCTAATTCAAAATGGCCGTAGTTTTCTCGTTTCTCGAAGCTCTGATAAGCCAATTGCTCAATTCTTTTGCAGTTCTCCGACAGTCTTTGAATAATGTAATCCTCCCAGTCATAGTCAGATTTTGATAATTTGTCCATCATGAGAGCCAGTTCCACACTCAGTTTCTCCTTCTCGTCAATCTTCTTTGTAAGTCTTTTCTCATTGACCTGAATCATACTCATCAGTTCCATGGCCTTCTTTTTCTGTCCAGATTCAATGTAAAAGACTAATTTGTCTTTAAAAGCTGCTTCGAAGGCGGAGAAACGTTCTTGTTCCATTCCAGATGCATGATTCACAAGCATTACGAAATTGAATTCGTTCAGATGGACACTATAAAAAATGATAGCTTCCGAGTTATCCGATTTTCTGATGATTTTGATGCCGGTGCATTGTAAGTGACCAAGTTTTCTGTTTGAGCATTCAGCGGCATTAGAGCATTTTGAACTGAGAAGTTTAATTATTGAAATTACACGTAACTCATTCAACTCACCCAAACCCACAGCAAGGTTGCTTCAAACCTTCAATTAGTGTGAGACCATTGAAAAAATTCTCAATGTTCTCGTTCTCGGCATTCTCTATTTTCAAGATCAAAGTTGAAATATGAGTGATGTTGGATTTGAGCCAATGACGAATGAGTTGGTTAACATCATTAATAGAGAATTTGGGTAGATTGAAAACAGAATACTTTGAAGAGTAACTCATAATTTGTTCGGGGGTTGCTGATAGAAGATTAAATTCAGTGCTGGGAACGGCGGAAATCTGAATTTAAAGATACATTTGTTATAGGAAAAGTTCTCTCTTACCATCTGAGCGTTCAAACTTCCGTCGATTGGAGACTCTCTGATAGTTATCTCTTTCAGTATTAATAATTGATTAAGAAGCTCTGTGGAAGCAAAAGCATTGTTCTCTCCGTGACCATGAATACGGAGGTTGTCACATTTTGTTATCTTGTTGACAAATTCGGTCAACTCGAAATATTTATCAACAGATGCGAAAACGAATTGGTCCAAAGTAATGGTTCCAATTTTTCCGGGGAAAACACCAAGAAGACGTTCAAGAATAGCGCAAGCAACAGAAACCTCGGTAGCGTTAACTACTCCATAAACTTGCTTGATTTTAGTCATTCTGTAACAATTCTCGTTTGTAAAAAACTGAATGATGTTCATCCTCACGTGTTGCTCTCTTGAAACTTGAAAAATTCTTCGGAAACAAAAGAGAAATCTTGTTTAGCTGTTCCGATGAGGACTGTTATTCGGGAGATCCCCTCTCCCAAACTGAGATCATAAACTGCAGGTGAGTTTCCGTGTTCAGAGTATTCAGCGGACAGTTTTTCGGCTTCATAGTCAGAAAGTTTTCCACTGTGGGCTCTGAAATTTAATAGGTTTGTTTTTCTGAATGAAAACTGTTCAGCTATTATATTTTTAATTGACAAAAAACTTCTGAAATGACAGATTGAAAAAATTTAAAAGGCACTCATGAAATATTTTAAACTCACAAGTCAACCACTTTGGAAACGAAGTCGAAGACTTCTTGGCCGTCGTTTGATGACGTCTGGACTAGTTGATAGCTCATGGTTGTACCGATTCTTTAGTTTATCTAGAAAGCAATAGAATATAATTTTAATAACCAGAGAAATAATAATTTCAATAATGTTGTATTCATAAGAAGAAGTTACTAAGCAACATGAGCTCCATTACTAAATATAGAAACTAAATGAGCACTCCCAAATACCTTGGAGACATTGAGTTTTTACGTCAATGACTGAAATTTCCCCGCAATTATGTAACATTCATATATAGAGTTTTTAAATAACTATTTCAGGAATGACGAGAGTAAGTAGAAGATCTCGGTTGTAAAGGGGAACTAGAAATATTTCTTGAATTGCAAAGGGATGTTAGAAAAGCCAAAGTGGGTCAGAATTTCTAACTGGTAGCTCAAAGAGTACAATCCTCGGCAAATGTAGTCAGTAAAAAAATTCAAACCATTGAGTTATTCTGTGTATGAAAAAAAAAGCAATACTAACTAACAAAAAATCGTAAAAAGAGAATTTTATATCGGCAATGAACATGTGAGGAACAAGAACAACGATTTTCTAATTTCCGGTACAGAGCGTGTTCGAATGAAAGCCTATTGAGTGTTTCTCTCTTATTGATTCACGGGTAGTTTCTCAAAATATACTATCTAAAAAAACATTAGTGAGAGTAGAATCTTTTATTCGATATGGTGTGACAATTCATCGGTAAAATATCACAAAGCATCTTCGGAACATCAAGATTGGAATTGAATGAAAAAGATTGTTATCAAAGAAATCAGTTATAGAATTGATCTCCCACAACAAGAGGCATTTGATTGAAAGTGATGTAATGTAGATATACAAAAATTTTTCACCATTATGAAACAAATATGCAGCCCCCATTAACACTAAAAAATCTGACATTATTATGAAGTTTTCAAAATTTTTCGTCACGAAAATTTGAACAGTTTTTTTATATCTCGTGATATTCTATTTCATCATTTTTATTTCTGTGTTTTCGTTTCAGATCCATTCGAGACAACTTTTAAAAATTCCTTTTTACGTTTAAAGGTGCAAAATGCCATATTTTATTTGGCATTCAAAAGTATTTCCTAAGAGACACCTTAAAAAACATAATACATATATCAAAATCATATTCCAGTTTTTCCTGTCGAGATTCATGTTTTTCAAACAATAGAAGCTAAATAGCCATTTTATTTTGAATACTTTTGTAAGATAGTGCAAGTTGAAAATTCTAAAAAATTTTTGAACTTTTTTCTATGTACTACAATGTTTATATTTCAGACTATAAAAATCAAATAACTGTTTTGAACTCATACACTCATGTCAGATAAGGTAAGTTGAAATATTTTTTTGTAATTTTCATATCATCTTCAGTTCTCACTTGTTTTACCAACTACAAAATCATGAATCATGTGCCTCTCTCCTATTTTGAGTACCAATGATCTTCCGAGTATTCTTCTTATTGAATCTAACAGAGCATTAATCCAGTCAGACAAATACAAAAAAAAGCAATTCGAACAACCAGACATTCCAGCACCAACTAGCATTAAACTTGCACTGAATCTCGAATTTCGTCGCTTTTGGAGCCCTGGTTGTACTGAAAAATGCGTTTGTCACATGTTTCTCCATGTTCTCAATTTACACCAAAAAACTCCATTTTTCGCAAGTTTCTTCTCATTCCTTCGCTTTTTTTTGTTATACGTAAATGTCGAAAACATTCAACGTCGTTAACATTCATAGGTTTCTAATAATTTGAATGAAGTGTTTAATTCGAATTTATTGTGTTCTGATTGTTTCATTTTCTAACTTTTTGTATGTTGCTGAATGCCGCAACCTTTTTTCTTCAACAATCGATGCACTTTTTGGCGTTTTAAAATGATGATGTATTTCAACGTCACCTCGCGGAGCACAGCGCAAACATATCACAAAGTATGCAATTACATTCCTTCACTTCACACCATCTCCTCTGTTTTCAACTTGCTCTCAAGTTTTTGGATGCTTTTTCTCCAAAAATTTTATTTGTTTTCCTCTGGTGGAAAACAATCTACAGGAACAAACACTAGCTTACTCAAACCCCCAAAAAAATGTTCAACAGTAAAATTAAGAGAAAATATATAGATCTCTATAAATTTTTGAACTCATTTTTCCAATTGCCACTCTGCATTTACAAATTTGTAGCCAGAGCACCCTGCCTCGGTAAAAATACTCAGTTTAAATCAAGTCAGATCATTGTCATGCAGTGTCTAGCCTCTTTAAATTCGAATGCCATCCAAAAAAACTATTTCCTTTTTCTGTCATTTCTGCTCATCATCATTCCAGAATAGGTAGTAGCTTTCAAAAACGTCCTATCACGTTTCGTCAAGTTCTCTCGACTATTGCGTTTCGTAGAGTGTGTCGCGTCTGACTGAAATTGTCCCAACTCATCCGCTTTTTCTACTCATTTGAGCTCATGGACCTTTTCCTCATGAACTTTCTCTTTATTTGCCCACCCTTGCTTGCTCGAACAAATACACAATTTTTGAGTTTTGAAAAAGTTCTATAAGTGGAGAGAGCATGTCATATGATGAATTTCATGCACGTACCGCAATTATTTTAATTGGGCGAATAGAGATGTGCCTAGGAGAGGTAATAACTTTTGATCCGTGTCCGAGGTTTGAAAAATGAACAATACAAGTTTTTGCAAAAACATCCGGATAAGTCTTTGTTCTACTGGTGGGCTAAAAATATGTGGGAGGTGAAAAGTCTGAGAAGATTTGTACGTCATGAGACATAGCCATAGGCAATTCGTCAAACCAATGACCGTAATTTGATTCATTCATCCGGTGATTTTTGATTTTGAGCTTTTCTTTGTCAAAGTAATCAGATAACAATGAAACAGTGAGCAGAATTGGTTTAGGAATACATACTTCGAATTCTGCTTTCTTTCTCTCCTTTGGAATCCTCTAACTCTCAAAAGCATTCTGGATATGAAAATGAGTGCATGTGCACTAGTTTATCTGAAGCAAAGTACTTTCTATTTTCAAATAATTGGTGTTGCGCGATATTACTTCTCTCTCAACAGCACAAGCCTGCCTTTTTATTGAGAAAACTTGACAATTAGAGTTTAAATTATTTTCGGTCACAATAACTAGTAAAGCTTTTTTTATTAGTGAGTTATAAAATTGAAAAATAGTATTTTTGAGTACATAAACTCCTATATCAAATACACAATTTCCCCACCACCATCACCTAGCCGTTCTCCCACAAACTTCCATCATCCATGAAATCATCCATCACTGTTGGGTACAAATCATCGATGATATGTATCTCTACGTAAACGGAATTTCGATTGTTCATTCATGTGCACTCGGTACTCACTGATAATCATTTTGGACTCGTTTCGAAATCTTATTCCTTCTGTCCTAACAAGAAGTCATATCCACCTTTATTCACCTTTTATTCGGCTTCCTTCCCATTCTGACAAAACATTTCCGCAATCTTGAGCTGTACTTGTTTTCATACTCTTTCTTCTTTTCCTCCTCTCAATTCTTCTTTCTTATATGCACAACATTGCGCGTCTAATGAGCATTCTTTCAACGATTGAATGGCAAAATCTTTCTGCGCACGCGGGGCCCTAGATCAAATTTTAGGTTTCCAAATACACGCACCGCGGGGCGAGTAGCCGTGTTTATAGCGCTCGGCTGGTCATTAGCCGAAAAAATAAAACTCGAAAAATTGTCGTTGCAATGAAGAAGACAGAAAAAGAGACATTCATTTTTTGCATCCAATTTCAAGTTCTTCTCCCCTCATTTTTACGTTTCCATCCCTTTCAAACTCAGCCATCCAGTGCGACTCATCTACATCTCTCCCTACCCTATCTTTAAGCCCCGCCTTGTATAGTCGCCTGGCTCCACCCCTCTTCAGACCCATGGCTGTTAGAGGGAAGGGTAAGGAGAAAAGAGTGTTCATTTTCTTCATTGTTCTCAAAACACATTCTAATTTACAAAACTAACCCAATAATCTTTCATGTTTCGTCTGAATCTTATAATCTGCATATTTTCCTTTCATCTATCTAACCCGCCACTTATGTTTACTTCTATTTAGTTTTCTAGCCTTCTTCATCTCTATATGAAAAAAAAAGATTTCTTTTCACATTTTTGATTTGTGTTTACTGTTTGTAAAGAAAAAATTGCGTTTCATTATTTTACTTGTCTGGTTCAACTAACAATCTCATTCATCCTCTTTTTCAGAACATCTCTGAATCATGCGTCGTCTTTTACGCTTCTTCTTCATTTTCATTGCCGTTGTCAATTTGGGTATATTTCTTGTTGGTAAGCCTCCAAAACAGCACATATCAATGGAATACTTGCTATTCCAGGTCTTGGTGTCGGAATCATGCAAAGCGACCTTCTGGTAGTTTCTGGAGTGCTCACAATTCTTGGGTTTGTCGGAATGGTGCTCTCGGCTATCGCGTGGTTTATTCAGTCATCGGTAAGTGCGATATGTGGACAGAAAGCACAGAAACTTGACACTTAGGCTTATAATTTATTGATGACCGATAACGAAGAAAAGGGTTTTTTTGTCTAACCAACACCCAAGTAAATTGGGTCCAAGAGAACATTGAGGCGAAAAAAAAGAGTTCTTCGATCTTCTCAACAAAAAGTTTGTTTGTCCCACGATCATCAACTATTAATGTGGGAAACGAGAAGGACTCATAATTGATTGAAGTTTACGCAGTTATTAGGTCAAGCCAAAAGTTTTGCATCAAACAGAACACATTGTTTGAATATAATTTTATTCATTTATTTTCAATACCAGTTAACATAATATGCACCATCATGATCAACAGTCTACTGCCAACGGATAGGTAGCTGTTCGATTCCCTTTCGGTAGAACTCCCGCAGCTTACTATCGAAAATAGCTTAATGCTCGATTTTGAGATGGTCTTCGTCTTGAAACTCCTTTCTGTCTAGGAAGTGAGTGAGAGAAAAAACGACTAATAATCAGGCAGTATCATGTCCGGAGAGTACGGTAAATAGAGTAGAGTTGTCCATCCTAGTTCCGGAATTTTCTGACAAGTCATCTTCGCGACACATGGTCAAGAGGTATCGTGGAGCAAGTGAACTCGACCCTTTTGCCTTGCTTTTGTCAGAGACTTTGATTGATTTCTTGCAGTAGAGGTCTGTTGTGACTGTTGTATTAGTTGGTAAAAGTTCTTAGTGAACCGACCCTTCTACGCTTCACCAGATGCTCAAAAGTGGGATTTTGGACGTAACTCTCATTTTGGTGTTGGAACTCCAGAATCCCCAGGTTTCAGTCATTGATGTATATGATGATAGTTGACGTAGAGTGTCCACTTCTCATCCCACATGAGAACTTTAGAGAGTCTCGCTCTCTTCCCTCTTTATGACAGACGAGAAGATGTGACATCCACTCTCATCATTGGCTGTGGAGCCAACAGAAGTGATGTCCGCTAAGTTGGCATTTTTCAGGGAAACCAAAGCTCATGAAGATAACTATTAAGCATACTTTGATAGTACTCAAGCTGGTTTATAAAATCTGCAATCAATTGTCTAGGGGCCTCATCCGCCAGCGCCAATACATCGTTTTCAAATAACAACATAAGTCGATTACTATGGAAAAATCATTTGATTCTGGTTCTCTAACCTTGAGATTTCGGAACAAACTGACAACTGTTTCATTATTAACAGTATTGGGACCTAACAATATACTAAAAAGATCGCCATTATGTCTCCGTGAAAATTGAAATCGGGGTTGTGCAAAATTAGCTATCTGAATTGCCCTCACGTTACTAGCCCTAGTTGGCTCCTTGAAGCTGTCACTGAGCTAAATTTTTATGTATACGTAGTCTATATACTGTCCCTCATATACTCCAAACATGAAATGTTTGGGATGCTTCTCGAAGTTTTTAGACAAAAAAGAAAATTTGATGCAAAACTTTTGGCTTGACCTAATATAAGTAATTATTTTCATCTCCGAAAACGGATGCACTCAGCGTCTTCTCTTCTTTTTTCTGTGAAATGTAGGCAGTGTCAAATTGTGGGCACATCTTGATATTGACGCACGAGAGAGTTGAAATTGTACTTCTGTTTGCAGAAAGCAAGAAAATTCATGAAACAACGGGAACAAATGCCGGAAGAATTGATAACCAGAGATACGGCTGAAGCCGTGATGAAGAACATTCGAGGAATTCCGTTTCTGATTCAGGTTAGAGTTGACATTTAATCAGGAGCTGAACTAGTCTCAGCTGGATTACAATGAATATCACTTCCGTTTTTGTTATTTTAGGCTATTCAATACTCAATGGAGACTTCTTACTACCGGAACATAATGAATGACTTGGGAGATGGAATCGTTAGAACATCCGTTATCCACACAGCTCCCGCTTGTCAGTCAATTTTAGATTCCAATGAAGACCCGGAAACTTCCCACGCCACCCCAACCCCTAGGTAATTCAAAATCATCTAAAACCACAGTATTCCATTTATTCAGACCATCCCGAAACTCGGCTGAAGAGCAATGGCTGGCTCACGGAGAGAAATGGCGAAACGAACAACTCCGTTTGTCCATGGAACGCGAGAATCCACATTTCTTGGTCTTCCCGTACAGCGAGGCGTCCCCTCACCGTGACTCAATGAACAATATGGACGCCTTAGTACATGAATTCTCCAGACTCGACAGCATCAAACGTCCGCATTGGTAAGTGCAAGATGATATTTTATGTTTCATATAGCACATGATTTCAGTTTCACGAAGCAACAGAAAATTGCTCACAACCACTTCCAAGTGCGTTGTATTGGAATGTCAGCAGAATTCATTGAAAGGTAGTCATTTGGAAGTTTTCAGAGGATTAAAACTTCAAAAAAAAAGTTTCAGATTCAACAACTCATTTGGAGCAAATACTAATTACAGCTAATCTCATTATCTCATATTTTCGATCTCTGCATATAATGATTTTCCTTTTTTCTTCTCTTTTACTTCCGTCTTGTCTTCAAATATTTTCGTCGAAACTGCTTCTATTGTTTTTCTGAGAAAAAAGTCACGCACAACACTGTGAAGTGTGTTTAGGTGCTGATGAAACTATTTATCCTCATTATATTCAATTTCCAGATACTCAATGAGCAATAAAATATTTTTGTAGCTAGAAGATTCTAGTAATGAGGTACGAATAGGAAAAAGTGCAAATCAGAAAATGGGTACAACTATACCACAATTCTCGGGTTTCAAACTACAGAGTCAAATGGCGCAAATTTGAGCAGACGAGAGATGCACTGACTTGTTTTCTTCATTCCGTACTATTTCTGAGATGCGATACACAAGAAGGTCAAAAGATTCAGAGGCGAACTTTTTGATGAAAAACAGAGAACATCTTACGGAATAAGTAATACTTCAGAAAACGGAACACAATGACGTTTGTAGATGAAGAAAATAAAATGTAGGATGGAGGGTGATACTTTTTTTTTAATATCAAAAGACTGTGAACTCAAAATTTGAAATTAAAATAAAGCTGAGGTGAAATTTGGTGCATGTTCATTTTTTTGATTTGATTAGAATGATAACTTTACATCAAATGAAACTTTGTTGAGCCACCGAGAAAGGATTTCTGATTGGAGCTTCCAATGTTATGTCTCGTGTCCGCTTAACAGTTAACCAATTGATTTTTCCAACGACGAGCACCGTTTTTCATGCTATAATTCGATAAAAAATGTTATTGGCAACAAACTAAACAATTATTAACGGATTTTCATTTTTTGTTTTCTCAGAAAACGAATCACCTTCAAATATTAAAACATGTAACGGATAAAGATAATTTATCAAACGATATACCTGCAACACTAAAAGAACTAAAAAAAAACTGGATTTTTAACGGTCTTGGAGGTTCAACAAATATCATTGGACATCCTTATGTCTTGCAGAAACTTTGAAAAACGCCCGAAGTTCCTCATCTAAAAAAGGAGGCAAGATGGCAACTGATTTTTCCTCATAAGTCACTGCATCGAAGTAAGAGCATTTTGAAATATGTTGTGAAAGTTGAGAGGGAATATTCCATTCCAACGCTGGTGGCGCTTCCGTGGAGCTTATTTTCCACACCTGAATATGAAAAAATATAATGAAACGGCTATACTGATAATTCTTACAAAGCCATCTTGCATCCACGATCCAAACGTATCAGACTTCCACACAGGCTCAACATAACAACGACCGGGACACCCCATGAAAACCATGTGTCTCATTTTTCTAAAAACAACACATTGCGAAACAGATCCATCAGTTTCAACTTACTTGTTGGTCAATGATAAGTTGTACAGAGCAGAGCTCGGAAGATAAGTCACCAGCGATTCATAGACCCATAACGGCAAATTTTCTAGATTCCATTTAGATGATTCGCGTTGCTCTCTATTATAATCCGGTAGTGGTTCATGGGTTAAAGTAGATGAAAATACGTGAAATCTGAAAACTGAAAACTTAATGAAAAAGCTAGAAGTTTTCAAGTGCCCACCTCAACTTTCCAGTTTTGACACGAACACGGCTATCTACAAATGGGCATCCTCTTTCCCAATTTGGACATCTCAAAACCATTTCATTCAATAGATCAACAGAGTTCGTGTGTTGAGAAAGACAATGATCTCCATATTCCGCTCTTCGAACTGTTTTCAGACATCTGAACTGTTAACTGTTTGCAAAAGCCTCGGTTTAAATTTCTCATCCTTTCGAAATGAATAAATTCAAAACAGTACAATTTTGCAACATTTGACAAAAGTATTGAATTTCAGAATAGATAAATTTTACAGCGTGACGTTTTGAAATTTTCAATTTCTAATCTACGTAGTTTTAAAAAATCGGGATTTTAAATGCCAAAATCTAACTATTCAACATGTGAAAATCGAAAAATCAGCGTTTAAAAATGAGTTTTATCACCATTTTTCTGATCATTTTCGAACATTTACGTTGAAATATTTCTAACTTTGAAATTATTAGTCACAAATTAATCACGTATAGCGAAATCGTATTGTTTCAACTTTATGTTTTTCGAAATGATACGGAGAGCCAGTTTTAGACTCACTTCAGAGTGTAAAATGTTCCTCCTTTCTTGATTTCTCTTATATTTTCGCTCTTAAGTGTTGACTCCGGAACATTTTCAACAAAGTTGCTGATCTGAAGAGCGACATTACAATCACAATAAAAATTTTTATATCAGATACCTTTAGATTGAGCTTTTCATGAAATTTATCAATAATTTGTTCGGTTCTTCTTCGTTTCTTCAGTTTCTCAATGTCAGCACCGTTTCCGAGAGTATGCAAGTGCTGAACAGATGGATCCACTTGACACATGTAACAGTTCGCGAACACCATGCGCGACTTCTTCATTTTTTCGCGCTGAAAATTAGAGTTGAATCTTCTTGAATTCATTTCAGTTTAGTCGTTGTCACACTGTTCGGTAAGGAAAAAAAATGGAGTTTTGATATTAACCATCTATGTATTTGCGACCAACATACAGATCTATTCACATCATACAGTCTCAGTTTTCAAAGGAAAACTCACTTTCTCTCGAAGTTCATCTTCACTGCTATCCTCGAAACCCTCTGTAGTTGATGAAATATCATGCGGCTGTAAAGCATTCTACAATTGTTTTCCTGTTTGTTAAACTTACCATGTTTCTCAACGGAATCATAGGATGTGCTGGATGCAAAGGATCCCGTTGTTGAACTCGTTTCGAACGGGACGAGTTATAGCTGTCGATAATCAGATTCTGGTCATAGCACGTCAGTTGGATATCAATGTGATCTTCTTCTCGGACTGGTAGAAATTCTTTTTTTCTTCCCATGTGCTTCAGTTGTAATTTGCATTGCTTTGTGTTCAGTTTGCGGCAACGATCTCTGAAAATACATACATATTACATATGTGTTGAGTGCGTTGATTGAACTAAACAAAGAGAACTGTACCTGCTACATACAACAACACTGGCCACACAAATTGGCAAATGACTGATACATTTTTCCCGAACCAATACAAGTGAGCAGCCATACAGATAATTTGGACACTTGGTTGGCGCCTGTAAACCTTTTCAGTTAGTAGTAAGGAACCTGATAGATTAACTCACCCGTCGACATATTTCTTCGATATGTTCTTCCATTTTGCAAGCATGTAATGGAATACGGCAATGCTTACATTTAGTCACAGAGCATTCTGTGGAAGTGCAGGAAGTGATGAAACAGTTAGAACAGTGTTCATCATGGAATGACATGTTGAACGAATGAAGTTTCTGTTGAGTGAATCAATATCTCAATGGAGCTCGCAAGATATTTCTTTTTCTTTTCTTCTCTTTTATGTTGGCTCTCTTTTGCACTTCCTGTTCTCTCAGCAGAAAACACTCATTTTTTCTTCTTCACTTGTGGTCACGGGATCCCTTTCAAGAACAGGATAGTTTTCTATTTTTTTTTGTTTCTATTGGGTAAATGTAAAAAATCAAAATATGGAAACTTATTCTTTTCCACGAGAAACGAGTTTCTCTTGTTTAAAGAGCAGGAGCTACTTCCAAGTTTGGTTTTTTAATATGTTTCTGTCAATTTTTATTGAATTTGATCTGTTTGATTACAGTTAAAGATGAATTCGTGAATAGAACACCGCGTGCTGATGAAGCCGTATAATGATATTACGTGGAGGCGGATTCTGGGCCTTTTTCCAGATTTTCGGGTCCGGGCATTTCAAATATCTTTTTCCTTAAGTTTTTGATTTGAAATCCGGAATGGTCTGGCTTTCATAGTTTCTACAAGAGAATGCCGAATGAATTTTTTTTTTCATCCTAGCCATATTGCAGTCGGATGGCCTGAAAAACTCTGGCTTGGTTTTGATATAGTTTTTAACAACATTTAATAATTAAATTTATCAAAAGTATTTCAGAGATGATAAAAACTCACGTTTGAAGTCCGTTTTTAGATTGAACTCGTTTTTCCTCGTAGATACATTGTATTTTTCAATAAACGTCCATTTTCTTACGCGAATTCAATTGCTTTTCATGCTATTCGAGTTGAATCATGGATGTCGGGTAGCCTGATGAATAGATGATGTGTAACGATTAAAGGAGAATGTTTACGTAATAGACAAAAAACAGGAAACATTGAAATAAAAACTTACATTCAAAATATTTCCTTGGATCGAAATTTGTCCCATTAGTGATGCGGCATATAACCCATATAAAAAAATGTTGACGATGTGTCTGAAACATCAGTATTATTGGAATCCTCTTTTCAGAAAAAAGAAACAATATTATATTTTTGAGATGGAAAAGAAAAACGCATAGCCATTAGCCGACCTTAAGCGAAGCGTGCGCCATTACGTCGGAGTGTCATTGGATGTGTTCACACCACCACACACACACGGAATAAGACGCGCAGACTGTGTACATAAAGGACAACGATTGATGTCGAGATTAGTAATGAATATTTTGCAGGTACATATCATTTATGAAATCTTCAGATTAGGTGGGGTAAAGAAAAAAGATTAGTTGATGACAATGACGTTCCGAAAATGACATTGAATGCAAAAGAAGCATTAGGAAGGGGATGAATAAATAGACTTTGAAAAGGCATTGGCGTTTATTTTTCAACAAATTGAACATATTACAGCGTTACACTTGGGAAAGATGACCAAAGGCGTTCAAGTCAGAAAATTAATGTAAAAGTATTCTATGATGTTGGAAAAAGAAAAAATTAAGAAAAAAGTGAGGAAAAACTAGCAATAGACCACAATAGTGCTTACTGTTTTTTGCTATATTAAGAGAAAGCGATTTTATTTTCTATTTTTATCTCACTCATTTCGAAATTCATCAATTGGTGACATTTCGAATCTCAAATATATAACGATTTATCTTTCAATTTTTCAGAATCATTTACAGATTCTATGCCAAAATGTCTTTTTTATAATATATATTATAATACAACTCTAAAAATGTTTTTCAAAACCGCTGTTCGATATTCTTGTGTGCAGATTTTTCTCTAAGCAATGTGGATCTGCACTACAGTTTCATAAGAATACCCGTTGACGAACAGGACATTAGGTCTCACAACAGCACAACAGTGCCCACTGTCGCTTTCTCTGTGTCTCTAATGTTTCCTCCTATCTTTCGTACGTAGCATGATTTGAATTTCCCGCCATGCTACGACACTCCGCCATACTTTTTTTTTCAAAAAAACGCTGCTTTTTTTGACTATTTTGATTTTTGCTTTTACACGTTTCATTTTCGTGAAAAAAGTTAACAGTTATATACTTCGTTTTTGTTCTTCAGGAAAATTGTAGTTTTTGATGGAAAACCTATGTTTTATCGAGATAGTGATCGAAAAAAAGATTATTCAGAGAAATATCATTGCAAGATAATTTCAAAATTCTTGTTGACATAATTTTTTAATTTCCTTCGTTTTCTCTTGTCGCCACGCTCATTAATGTTTTTTTTCTTCAGAAAATGGGTCTCGAGCAGATGTATGTGAAGGACTTTAAGTGCTTCAAATCGCGCACCATCACAGATTTTGGATCGCTATGTGGGCTGACCGGAGCCAACAGTTCCGGAAAATCAACGCTCATACAGGCCTTCGTGTTCGTCATTGGAGGCCTGTCGAAAGACTTTCATGGAGAAGAGTTGGAGGTAATCAGTAAATTGTTTTTTCATAATATAAATGATTTGTTTTCAACAACTCATTCGTTTCAATAAAAATGAGTGCTCTGTGGTCCTCCATTGGAAAAATGAAGATGAATCAACGTTGACGCTCAGACGACGGTACAAAAGAGATAACGTCCGTTTTGATGATGAAGAGGAAGAAGAAGATCACACTGATGATGAAGAAGACGAGGATGAAGAAGAGGAGGAGGAGGAAGATGAAGAATACGACGACTTCGAGGATGAAGATGAAGTCTCAGAAGAAGATATGAATTCTGAGTACTGGATCGAGGAGAAGAAAGTATCCAGAAAAAGATATATGAAGGCAGTGTTGAGCCTAAACTTTTATTTTAATCGACAAGTAGTCGCCGTTATAAATTCTCCAAAGATTCCTAACTCCAATAAGGAGTTGAGTCAGCTGTTAGAAAAATATGCGGATTCCGAAAAACACGGCAGTGAAATGAGGCGGTTGGCGGTGGAGAGAGATGCTGCAGAATCCCAACTGAGGAAATTGGAAAAAATGAAGGAGGATTTGGAGAAAGAGCGACGTATGGCAACAGAGCTATTCTTGCTCACTTTGTTTTCAACGGACGAATCAATCTCTGAGAATGAGAAGGCGATCATAAAGCAGGAGAACGCTTTCAATCGAGTTAAGGTTAGTTGGTTTAGTATTATTTGCAGTTTGATGATCAGAAATTCCAGGATCCTACGAAAAAAAGGATGGAAGAACAGAGAATACACAATTTGAAGGCTGAGCGGAAGAAGTTCTATGAAAATCGTCTGAACACTTTGAGAGCGGCAAAGCGTAACAAAGTCAATGTGCCGCTGGTGGATGGACAACTCGGAGGCTTGTTATCGTCTTCAAATAGCTGCACGCCAGAAGAACTGGATAAGATAACTCTTGTGAAAATTGATTATGGAAGTCTTATTCAGAAACAGGTAAGCATTAATGATCAAACCATACATTTCTAAAGTTTTTTTTTCTAACAGAATAATCCATCTTCATCTGGAAATGTGAAACAACGAATCAGTGATCTTCGATCAAAGCTAACTGGTATTCAACTTGATGGTTTTACGAAGATTGAGGATATTCCAACTCTCATAGAAAAAGAGCTGTCGTGCCAGGAGCTCATCGAGAAAGCCGAGAGAACCAGAAGACGCTTGGAAAGGAAGATTGATGCGGTAAGACTTTAGAGATTCATTTTCCTAAATCAATCGCGACTACATTTATTCAAAAAGAAACTATTTTTAGACGTCGCGTCTTCGTTTAAAACATTTCAACAAAGTTTTCGAAGGAGTGGCCGCTACAGTTGGCGAGTATGCCAAGGAAATGTTTGGCGAAGTCGTTCATGGAATCAATTTGTACACGAAGAACAGTAACTGCCCATGGAAAGGCGTTCGTTGCGAACTTGTCGAATCGGGAGGCGTTGAAACGGGAATAATGTCGTGCTCAGGAGGACAGAAACGAATGATTTACCTAGCTACTATGTTCTCGATTCTGGCGCTCTCAAAATCCCCGATTGTATTCATCGACCAACTTGATCACGGTGTGCACTTCGTGAATTACGGTGCGGAGCTCTCCTTCAAAAAGGTTAGTTTTTGTTTCCCCTGATACCGAGAAACCGAATTTTATCAATTTCAGTTAATCAATTTCCTGGCCGACGAAAGCGAATCAACGCGTCAAATCATCTATGCTGTCTCAAACAGAGAAACCACGCAAGTTCTTCAAAAAATTGGTCAGAAAACAAAACTCTTCAAGGAAGACCAATAGTATCGTTTTTTCAAGTTCCCAAATTTGATACTCATCAGCCAGTTATCTTCCTCCTGTTAAATCATTTCTATCTTCATCCTCAACCGTTTTCCTCATCGTCCTCATCTTTCTCACCTTGCTCATCATTTGGCTTCTCTCAATCGCATCAATTTCCATTTTAAACCCGGCCTTATTTTTGCGGCCGCCCTCTCCACATTACTGCCGTTTTCAAAGTGTTCATACGTTCTTCATCAAATCTTCGCCGCTCAGCTTTCAAATTCTTCGTTCTCTGTTCTTCGATAGCCTTCCCACGTAACCCTAATCCGGTTCAAAGCATTCTCCTGCTTTATGATTGCACTCTTATTCTCTGATATCGATTCGTCCGTTGAAAACAAAGTGAGCATGAAATGCTCCTTTGCCAATCTTCTCTCCTTCTCCAAATCCTCCTTCATTTTTTCCAATTTTCTCAGTTGGGATTCTGATGCATCTCTCTCCACCGTCAACCGCCTCATTTCACTGCCATCTTCATCTGAACCCGCATATTTCTCTAACAGCTGACTGAACTTCTTATTGGTGTTAGGAATCTTCGGAGAATTGATGACAGCGACTACTTGACGATTAAAATAAAAGTTGAGGCTTAATACTGCCTTCATATATCTTTTTCTGGATACTTTTTTTCCTCGATCCAGTAGTCGGAATTCATATCTTCTTCTGAGACTTCATCTTCATCCTCGAAATCGTCGTATTCTTCATCTTCCTCCACCTCCTCCTCCCCCTCATCTTCGTCTTCTTCTTCATCATCAAAACGAACGTTATCTCTTTTGTACCGTCGTCTGAGCGTCAACATTGATCCATCATCATTTTTCCAATGGAGGACTACGGAGCACTCATTTTTATTGAAACGAATGAGTTGTTGAAAACAAATCATTTATATTATGAAAAATCAATTTACTGATTACCTCCAACTCTTCTCCATGGAAATCTTTCGATCGGCCTCCAATAACGAATACAAAAGCTTGAATGAGCTTTGATTTTCCGGAACTGTTCGTTCCGGTTAGCCCACATAGAGATCCAAAATCTGTGATGGTGCGTGATTTGAAACATTCAAGGCGTCTCCCTCCATTTGAAAACGCCTTATTGCTCTGCCATGTTCTTCTGATCCATCTCTCTAGAAGCTGACTGAACTCTTTTTTTTCTAAGGAATCTTCGGAGCATTCATCACTGTGACGATTTGATTGTTAAGCTTGACGTTGAGTCTTAGTACTTGCTTCATATATCTTCTTCTTGCTATTCATTGGCGTTTATATCTTCCCCAACTTCATCTTCATTCTCAAAAATGATCGTGTTCCTCATATCCACCTCCTCCCCGTTTTCTTCATCATCAGTTTTCATTCTTTCTTTTTTATCGTGAAAAGGAAAATTATTTTTTCTATACTAAACTCCAGTTTTGATCCATTATCATTTTTCCAATAGACGTAGTACTTTTTTCTATTGAACCAAATGAGTTTCTGAGTTTCTTAGAATTCCGTCATATTTCTCTACGGTTCCAACATTATGCATTTTTTGTTTGTTTTCTATCACCTGGTTTTTTTTTGATTCTCATTTGTTTTTTCAAAAAGGTTTCACCGCTTTATTTCATTGAAACTGGTAAACTATGTTGCCGGTAGTTCCCAATTCACTTCACTTTGTTGTTTCACATTCTTGACATTGAAATTGTATTTTTCTTATGAATTAATTTTGAATAAATTTTCTGAATATTTTTTGGTTTAGTACCTAGCTTTTTCCAAACATTAGCTAGAATACAGAACAAAATCAGATTGATGCCGATTCACTACATGGTTTACTAAATTCATGAAATTAAAACAAACTTTCGCGAACTTTATAAACGTAAACTTACCCTTATATTCCATAACCAACTAACATTTTTCAATGGAGCAAAAATTTAAAATTAAGAAGTATTATTTAATAGTTTATTTATTGGAAAGGTTGAACTAACATCAATTTTTGGTGCAAGGAGAAATCTCCAAAAATGTACAGAAATAGTGAATAAGTGTTTTTCAGGATGTAGAAAAATGGAGTGATGCGAAGAAAGAGAGAGAGAGAGATGGAGAGAGAGAAAGAGAGAAGACAGGTAACATTTTAATTTTGATACGGAGGGAAAGTCACAAAGCCATGTACGGCGGGCGGAGAGAAAGGGATCGACTGGGGGAAAAGGTGTATGACAGATAAGAAAAAATGTTTGTTTGACAGGGGTACAAATACAATTATCACTGGGGGATGGAATAAATTGAAAAAAAAAAGCAAAATGCTGCATGAATTGTGAGAATAAACAGAATTCTGAATAGAATGTATTGATCACAATATCGTGGGAGACTGGAATCACGAGATTTGGTAGCATTGTGTTATAAATAATGGATCTACTTTTAAGAAAACCATTCTCCAGCACTAGCAGTTAACTAAAAGCGGACAAGGATGTGGTTCCAACGAAGTGAAGTAGGACAAGAAACAAAAAAAAAACAAAAAAAAGAACGAAGAATCCCGTGAGAAAAAGATGAACATTTGGATTTGTTTGGAAATGTCTAGGAAAAGCTAGCAGACTTGCAGCCACTATGCCAACATGGAATTATGAATATATCACATGGAAGGTATACAGAATGAAAAGAAACGGAATTTCGAGTCGATACATATGCAGATCAATGCCAAGGTAGATTAATAATGTCTTTGTGTGAAGAGAGTGTGTTTTTTTGAATTATGCCAGTAACTCGTGTGGTTTTTTGATTTTTAATTTGATGAGATTTTACTGAAGTTGTTGTTGCTGCATTTGCACTTGCAATTTCAAGTTCCTCCACTGCATTTCTGTTGTGCTGATTGCGGCTTCTCGACCGTTCAATGCCGGCCAATATCCTTTGTGAATGGCGATGACCTTAAAATTATCAATTAGTTTCAATCGGTGATAGTTTGTCAACCAACCTTTTGCAAAGTTTCAAGTGCACTTTGATTTGGTAAAGACTCCAAAGCCGAAGTGCTCAGTCGACCCGCGTCATCTGAATCTCCAATTAGAGCCTAGAAAAAGGATCATTTGAACCAGAAAACTTAGATTAGATTTACCTGAACGCATTGCTCAGCAGAATCTGAGATACTAGTGAGATCATAGCCACCTTCCAACGCCAACACCACTTTTCCATTGGCATACTCCAGTAGAGATTTAGTCATATAACCGAACATCTCCGGGGTTACTTCATACCCACCGAGAGCGTTTGGATGACCATGGCATGCATCAAATCCAGCTGAGACCAATATGATATCCGGGCAGAAGCTGCCAAGTACTGGTTCCACAACAGTCCTCCATGCGGCAAGATACTCCGGATCTCTCATTACGTCTCCGGAGAACGGAATGTTGACAGTGAATCCTTTTCCGTTGTTCTTTCCAATTTCTGTGACTGATCCGGTACCAGGGAAGAAATTTCCATTGTCGTGACGATGCAGAGACATGTACAGCACATTTGGGTCATCTTCAAAGCTTAGTTGAGTTCCGTTGCCATGATGGACATCCTGGAAATTAGAATTGAGATAAGAAATTATAGTTTTTCACCAACCCAGTCGATAATAGCTATTTTTGCACATTGAACCGGGTACTTGGATTGAAGAACTTTAGCTGTCACGGCTACATTGTTGAAGAAACAAAAACCCATGGCTTGCTCAGCTTCTGCGTGATGACCTGGGGGACGGATGCACGCAAAACCATTTTTCAACCGTCCCTCGGCAACCTGAATATTAGAAATCAATATTGTTTTATTTCCCTTTTCTTACTTGAGAAGACAACTCGATTAACGTTCCTGCAGCAAGACGAGCTGCAGTTTGAGTGCTAGCATCATTGAAATAGGTGTCCGAGTCGACACCAATTCCACCACATGGAAGTTGAAGGAATCTTTTCAGTGGAAGTGAATGAGAATCAATCTTGAGGCACGCAGTAGGTGAAACAGCAAAGAATGTGGTGTAAGTTTGGGAATGAACTAGTTGAAGTTGCTCTAATGACGCCTTCTTTGCAGTGATTTTTTCGCATTTTTGAACATGGCCATTCTCGATCAGTTTCGACCAAATACTTGTTATTCTGCATCCATTCTCAACGTGTGAAGCGTTGTTCCCACAACAACATTCATGACGTGCCATGGCTGGATCATAGCCAAGACCTGTTGTGCACAATGGTTCTGGTTTTGGAAGAAGTCCAGATTCAACAGCCAGTGCTTGAAGTTGTTGGAGTTTCGCTTGTGGGAGAAGGCCGTTATAGAGTTCTGCAACTCCTTCGCCTTCTGGGTCTTCTCTCACAAGACTCTTCCGTCGGAGGACCAAGTCACGGATTTGTTGTTTGAGAAGAGATTGGTATTGATGGGCTCCCAAGCTAGAGTTGGAGGTGAGAGAAGAGCTGGAGGACGAGCTGAGAAGCCCATTCCGGTCTCCCTCGTCAGTCAATCCACCAAGCTCCAACTTTTTGTTCAACAAACTGGGAAGACTCAAGAATGGACTGAGACTAGCAACAGCCATGAATGCATTGAGATCTTGTCCTGAAACTCTTTCATTGAATCAAAAACTTCCAGAAATAACTCTTACCAACTGGCAAATTAAAAGTGCCTAGGGCTCCGGCAGCGGCTAGATTCGGTAATGATGGAGATGGCAACATGAGGTGTGGTAGATTTGTTTGAGAGCTAGATTGCATGAAATCGAGTGGCACGTTTTGAGAAGTTTCACTATCACTTCTAAATTCTCTGACTAATACTACAAACACTTCTATCATTGACTTACCTTTTGAGCTGAGGATGAGTGAAGTTGAATTGTGAGTTTGTCTGTTGTACATGTTGAACTGGACTGTTTCCCTTTGACAAAAGCTTTGCCCGTATTCTCATCTTTAAGTTTGGCTCTGAATTGACCTTCCTGAGTTGAAACTCGCTGGCTTGCTGCAGGTTGTGAGCATTGGCCAGACTAGTTGGCAGCTTGTATGGCTCAAAATGTGGTGAGGACACATTGATCTGCGAGTTTGAGTTCTTTAACTTCCTTCCGTTCTCATGTGCGTTCCCATTCAATGTTGAGCCATGTGAAACCAGATTTGATTGGCTGTTACTCTCCCCTTTACTCCTGTTTGCAATCATATTCTTCAGCCGATCTTTGGTGAGTTGCGAGATTGTGGTAGAATTTGATCTCGGAATGTCACTGAAAAATGGATTGTTTCCGGGATAGACGGCATGCAGAGCAGGAAGTCAAGGAGAAAAGAAACCTACCACTTTCGATTTGATGATGGAGCAGCCGGGTGGTGCTCTTTAGTTGGAGTTTGTGGAACTGACAGATTACCATTTGAAGAGGAGAGAAGATTGGTCAGTGAACTGGCCAGTGATAATGGAGCAACTAAAATTAGACACTTTTCATAGTTTTCAAGTATAAATATCTTGCAGAGATCTCTAGTTAATTAATATTTTTGAAAGCATTATTACTATTTTTCATTATTCATTCTACGTGCAGACGACTTCGTCTCAAAACCTGTCAAAAACACTCAGCTCATTAGCCGTGGCTATTTCTAGTCGTACCTGGACCTGAATTTTGATCCTCTGACGACTGCTGACTAATCAACAGCGGATTGACGGCGCTTCGCTCGTTTTGCAAGTTTTGCAACTGTTGTTGTTGTTGCAATGCGGCGTAGAGATTGTGCATGTGCTGGACGCTCAGCTCTTGCTGAGCACGTTGAAAGTGACCAATGAGGTCCATTTGCTTTTGCCGATACTCCTGAAATATGATCATAAGTGTTGGTTTGAGCGCGAAAATTGAGACGGGCGAGCTGAGAAAAGAGGCTCAGTCTGCAGACATCGAAAAAGGTAAGAAAATGAATTGGTTCCACCACCCTCATTTTTTTTCTTCTTCCTTATTTTTAGAGGACCCAAGTATGTTGTCCTTCTTTTTGCCCCTTCACACTTTTTTTCGGGGAGCCTACACGAGGTCAGTCAAAATAAGCTCAGAGAAACAGAAATGTAACGGAAAAATTGTTGGTGAAAGAGATAGAATAAAGTCTTGCTCGCTTTACTTGGGATTCTAAAAATGGCTCATGGAAGTCTTCGGAGAGCAGAATTGTAAATAAACCAAGTATTCGAAAAGGAGAGAGAGAGATGAGGAAAAATGAAAAGATAGAAAAAGAAAGAGCTCAAGATATATAATGGCTTGAATGAATAATCCTTTATATCACCACAAGCATGACTATTTTTTGAATTTTTTTTCAATTGAAAGATATGAAAAATTTTATAGCATGAGACACAATCCAGCATCTCCGGATCTGATGAAAAAGTTGACTAATACGATCGTCTCTTTAACAGATCACAAATTAGCATGTAAACGTTTCTTGCGCTCGACTACTTTTTTGAGAATTTTCAAATGAGCAAAAAAGATCGAATGAGAAGATAAACCGAGAGGACAGACATTCTTCTGACAAATAGGGCTGAAGCTCCCGCCCCTCAACTTGTTTTTAATAGAAAGGGCACTCGTTGTTCAAAGTGCAACTTGTTGGAAAAGTCATGTAGGGAAGTGCACTTTGTCAGTGATATTTTTAAAATTGGAATGTGTTTGAGAGGAGGATTAAGCTAAACGGACAAGAATAGAAAATGCTCGACTCAGCTCAAAAACAATGCTCAAAAAAGAGAGAGAGCTCATTAGCGAAGCAGGGGGATATGTTGTCGAAGTAGCTCTATTTCTAGAACTAGTGTTCCCCAAACTTGACTCATGATTATCTTAGAGCTGCTCTGTTTACTGCTTCTCACAAGCTGAATGTGTACACATGCTTATTTCGGTTTGCAGAGAGATTGAATTAGATTGAATTGTAATCAGAATACCAAACCAAAATACACTTTTTATCCAGCGAAAAGAGCACAAAAGACAGAGGGAATCCTAAAAATAGATGGGTGGTTGGTGTTATCTATTGCACCCCTAGGAATCGGTGAGCGGGACCTCGAAGGTCTTTTGAACTTTCATGTCCCTTTCTCTTTCGACCTACGGAGCATAAAGGAAAAATGAAAAAAAGAATTGGTTATTCATAGAACACTTAAATTCTTATATTATAACTAAAGAAAACGAAGAGTCGGTTAGAGGGCGTGTTTATCCCGATGAATTCTTCTCAGAATATCTATGTCCATAATAAAAAACAAAGAGAGACTTTGGGAGTTCTCTGTATGTAGGCGTTCCTTGTTCCAAAAGAGACCAAGTTCCTTTTCAAGCCCCTGTCTAGACGAATTATCTTTTTCTTCCATTTTTTTCCACAATTTTTAAGAAACGCTGGTGTCTGATTCTCTGAAGGCGATCCAAACTAATATGAAAAACGTCCAGACAGCCAATCAAAATCGTACTCTGAGAAGCAAAATCGACCAAAAGTATACCCTGGAAACTAAACAAGTCTAGACTAATAAAAAAGTACATCAAGTCAGAAATTGGTAATTGAGAGTGACATTTAAAGGATTTACGACGCAACACAAGCAAAGCAATTGATGGCACATGGAACGTCTGAGAATTGCTTTTTCTAAGTGAAATTGGTTTTCTGGGAATACGTTTTCAGAGAACCGTTGAAATAGTTCAGTTCCCAGATTACAACTTGAAGAATTTATGTTTTCAAAACAGCTGATGAAGTGCATAACCTCGAACGCAAAACACAAAACAGGACAAGCACTTCATGTTTAGTACAACTGGTAGCACGTGTTTAGAATAATAAATATCCATGAGAGAATGAAAAAAAAGATAAAGAATATAAAAAAGGAGAAATTTGAATAAATAGAGATCTAATCTACTCAATCTCCGATCTCATGGATTTATCACAATCTTGTTTTGCTCAGATGCTTATGCACTTCTATTCAGTAATATGAGTACATTCGTATAATAATGAATCACGATATTACTCTCCGAAATTAGTTTAAAAATAGACAAACTAAATTCATTTCTCATGTTTTTCTTCTTTCAAATAAACATTTCAGCGAAAAAAGAGAGGAAAACATATGAGTCAGTGGATGTCGGTTCGAGAAAAAGAACGAGACTATTTTTCACCAAAAAGAAAACAAGTGGCAAAGAATAACGGAAGTGCGGTTGCCTGGGATTACAGAAAAAACTGAGAACGGAGGTATAAGAAGTGTGAAGAATAAGTGTAAAAACGAGAATTTGAGATATGCATTTTTTAATTATTGAAACAGGGCATTTCAAGAACAGTCAACTGAACCCGGAAAGAATTCAGGAAACAGAAAAATGAATGAAATCAAATGAGAAGAGACGACATGGAGATTACGATTTGCAGAAAATGAATGAGAAAAGTGAGAGAGTGAGCAAAAGAACCTCTTTTCACCATGTCGCTTTTCTTTTTTTAGCCTCACATTCATTAGTCATAGTGCACAACCGCTTCTCGCTATCTCTCCGCTCTTCTCTTTCTCTCTCTCTTCTTTTCTGAAAGACTTGACAATGGGAATATCTGAAAATAGACATGTGTCGAGAGGGAAAGAGGCTCACATGTTTTGTACGTATGCATGTACATTATCAAAACAAAAGAAAAGGAAGTTTTGTGTAGTACTCAGAATTAAGATTTCTTGGGAGAACTACTTGATAAGATGAGAAAAACAGAAAAAGTACGTGTTCCTCGAAAAGTATTAGTGAACTATAAGAAATTCAGATGATTTTTGATTAATTAATAGCTCAAAGTAACAGATAATGGTACATTTGGAGAGGGAACTTCAAAAATTGATGAAGTTCAGAATTTCTTGAAAAATTAACCTTGAATCAAGAATTTTCTTTAAAATTTGAAAAACAAAACAAAATTTATACACCATTTACCTTTTCATCAATTAGAACGTCGTTGACACTAAATAGTTTTGTAAGAAAGTTAGATATATGAACAGGAAGATAGATTTCAAACCACGATCAAACAGAGCTTCTTGGTTTTTAATTCTGGAAACTGGTGACCCGTTTGGTCTTTGTGAGATTATGCTATGAAATAATCGAACCACTCAATGGGGAACAAAACCGAAATAGCTGAGCAAGACTCCTCTCTAGACAAAATCAGAATCTTCGTATAGTCAGAATGACATAAATTGTAGTATGATATTCGTAGGTCATGCAGGTGAAATATACTTGAAGAAATTTGAGAGAAAAATTGTAAGGGGGTTTATCTTCATCCGAATTTATTTTTTTGATAATGTTACCTTGAGCTGTATAGCGACGGAAGTATAAGCCGGCTGATCTCAAGATTTGGATTTCGTAAGTCTAGGTGTCATCTCAAAGCAGTATTTTTTCTGGTAAACAAGCCAGGAATAGTAGGTCGGGTCATAAGCCGTGCTTAGAGAAGTATTATCTAGGATGCCATTAAACTGAGCCGTATGGAAAAAAAACTACAGGAGTAATTGAAGTTTATGGAGGATAGTTGTTTGGCAGGTGTGAGTATTTGGTTGCTTTTTGCATGGAGCCATCGAGCATTTCCTGTTATTTTTGCATTGTATGTACAAACAGCCCCCTTTTTCCATCAGTCCACATCATAGACACACAAGCCTTTCGGGCAGGAAGAAAAACAGTGTTGTGGAGAGTTGGACTGTCCGAAAAATCAATAACACCGTTGCTTCATTCTCTCGTCATAAATATGTGGAAAAAACGGTGGAAATAGGGAAAGTTTGGGCGATGAAAACGAGAACCAGGGCAAACACAAAAACCGCCGCGCACACTATTTTTAGGAGAAAGATAGTAGAGAAAGTCTATCTAGCACCGTTGCGGGAAGAAGTGATGTAGAAAAATGAGAAGAGGAGGAATAACTCTTCCAAGCGAGAAAGCAAATTTCAAAAAAGGAAAACACCTGGACTGGCGTCCGTAGAAACGAAACCATATCATCAAAACACCAGTTCTAGTTCCTATTTCGACTTTTGACTGATTCTCGATGCTCTTATCAATAAAGGTTATAATAAAGATAGAGGCAAAAGTTGCGTACATGTGTGTGTATGTATAAGTATCTATGAATAGATTGGCAAAAACACTAGCACTCCACGATGACACCACACACCCATCGATGCACATGAAAAAATAAGCGAGCGTAGAATGAAACACAACGATACATGGAGTAAGAGTAGAGGGAAAAGGAAAAAGAATCCTGCTTTGTGTTTTGGGTGTGAGACTGAGAAAAAGTGAGAAAAAAGTAGCGAGCATGTGGTTTTTTTCTTCGCATCTATCGTTGTCTCATCACATGGCATATCATATCAAAAACTGCTAGACACATTCCTAAATGAGGTCAAATGAACTCGAGTAGTTCCTCGAAGATGTTTTCGAGATGAAATGAACTATTCCGAAATAAACTGATATCTTTGACCATGCTTCGATCATAGACGGCACCGCCCACAAAGATTGCAGACAGGTAATTCGGTTGGCTGTTTTCTTTTAATGAATGAGTTTAGTCTAGTTGATCAGAATGCTTTTTGATGTCACTTCCCAGATGAGATTAAAAAATCGAGGATTATTTCAGATTTGAGAAGCCTAACCAGAAATATAGATATTTTCAAATGTGAAAAAAGCTAAAAATGTTTGTCTTCTGAACCAATTTCAACTCCAGAACGTTTTAACATGTGATTATTCTATAAGAACTTGCTTTTTGAAAATTCAGAAATCATGAAAAAAATGAGTTGAACGGTATGTTTTCAAACACAAAAAGAAGAAATTTGAATATAAACCTAAGAAAAAAATGACGAAAAGGGATAAAATAGAAAGAAACGTTGAAACTTATCCCAGAGTACTACATGTTTTCGGGTAGGATGAAAGGAAAAGGAGAGACACGGAAAAGGGGTCATGAGGTATGAGGGTGGATGTTGCCGAATGCTCGTTTTGCCAGAAAATAGAGTAAAATCAAGAAAAATTCAGGCAACGGACCGCCCAGTATTTATTCATTCATCCCTGTGCCTTCGTCTCCACTTGCTGGTCCTCAACTTTCTATTTTCAGCCTTCTGTGAATGACTAGTAAGCAAAAATAGTGTGTCAAGCAAGAGAGATATGACGCCCCGGGACAGCGAGCCCAAAAAGGAAAGCCTTGAGGAGATGCGGATTGACAAGAAGAAGACGGAGAAAGGGGGATGTGAAGAAGATGATCGAGGCTCTTCTCTCAAAGTTATTTGGACATACGTCTGCTACCAAAAAGCAAATCTAGTGTTTTTCTCAAAAATCTGCAAATGTTCCAGAATTGTTTTGAAGACTTTGAATACTGGAACGACGGAGAAGATAACACGGAAGGGAGACACGGAACCCGACCGGAAATCGGTCTAGCCCTCTCACATCATGATCTTCGAATTTAAAGATGCGAATGATATTCTCTAGAAGAATGTCTAGAATGAAATCTAAACTTTCAGAAGAGGGGAACTGCCAAGTGAAAACAAACAAAAGGCGATTTCATTTTCTCATTTAGTTTTTCATCGTTTTCTTTTTCTTGGTTGGTATTGGTATTCAAAATGAGAAAATGGGAAAGTAGAATCGAAAAACAGATAGGAGTAGACTGATGACGTTCATTGTCGCTTCACTATGAGGTTTTGTTGTTCTAAACGCTAATGAAAGCAATGAAGATGACAATGGAAAAACAAAGGAGCGACGAAAGAGAATGTAACTATTTTCAAGCCTTTGCTTTTTCTTCCTTCTTTTCTTCTTTTTTCTATTCTCATGATGTACCCTCTCCTCTCTCTCTCTCTCTCTCGTCGATAGACATCGACAAACAACATCGTCAGGTTTTTCCAGGCTTCTATTTTCGACACATCCGGAAATAACCTCTCCTTTTTTTCCCTATCTCTTACAAGTGAGGGGGTTGGATAGAAAGACTTTTACGGCTGAAAATACACATCTGAATCCGTCGAATCTCGAAAGGACAAAGTATTACGTAAGCAAAATACGTTTCTGACATAAGTTGTATCAAGACATCGGAAAATTTGAATTTTTAGAAAATTGCATACAATTTTTGTGTTTTCAAAAATTTGGAGTTGAAATAATGTCTATGATCTAAATATATAATGATAGATTATAGCGTCATAGAATTAGTCATATGGCTTAATCCGCACGATTCCAAAAAAAAAAGTTAGCATTATTCCGATACTGTTTTCAAAATAAGATCACAGCCTTGTATTTCATACAGCCCTCAACATACAGTAACCATCATATCAAAACTGCTAGTCTTCTTCAGATGATAACTCCCATCGAAAAGTTATCATCTGAAGAAGAATTCAAAAGAACATCAAGATAACGCCTTCTTCTTTTCTTTTGACAATTCCTAGAACCAATTTATCATCTTTTTCTTCTAAACTTTGTGTTCACGACTTCCTATATGACACAAAGTCTGATATTCTTTTGAAACAGATCTGTAGATCAGAAATGGTTTATCACACATTTTATCTGTGTGTTTTTTCTAGAATCATGCCATGAAACTGTTAGGCGACTAACCTGTAGTTGTGATTGTAGCACGGCGATCCGTTCCGGTTCCAGGTTTGCTTGTCCTAGGAGACTTTCAGGCGGTAGACTAGGCCCCGCCCCGCTCCCTGTTGAGGAGCTGGCTTCTTCCATCTACCTGTAATCAATGATGAGTTTTGGAAACAGTTGAAATTTGATGGTATTAAATTCAATGGAAATGTGATAGGTGTGAAAGTGGACATTGAGATAGGTCGATAGTGTGTAAAGAAGAGATGAAGCCGGTTCAAGAGAGAAACATATGATAAAAGCTGATAAGATCTTTATTACACTGGCGATGCTGTTTTTTTTGTCGGGTAAAACAATTTTTGATCAAATTTTCGTGTGGAACACCCATACTGTGAAACTAAGCCGTCTGGAAAAAGCCACTGAATGTCGGAAGAATCAGAAAAACAAAGGTGTAGCAAGTGGTGTTGTTAGAGCGAGTATTCAGAAACAATGCTAGTCCCCGGGATGAAAAGACCACCCGCGACAAAAGTTTAAAAATGAAAAGACCTGGCAGGCGGCACCCCTCCCGGCAAAAGCAACAGATTTTTTGGGGGCAGAGAAGGAGGAGCTCAAAAAAGTTTTCTGTGTTGCTTTCTGCCTCATCAACTTTTTTCCACTTCCGAATGAAAATTGGAGTATTAAAATATGAGTTTTGGAAAGAATTCTGAAGGGAGATGTGGTTTGGTGGAATAAAACATATATGGAGACAGTGACTGCAATGAAGAGGACAGAACTATCAGTATCACTACTAAGTTTCTGAGATTGTTATCCCGAAAAGTAAGAATGTCAGAGCAAAAAATGATTTTTTAAGAATTAGTGACTCAATAAGCCAAATTTTTCGAAAAGCGGGATGATTGAAACATAAACTAACTGGAGACCCAATTGTTTATGTTCATTTTTCCTCTACTTCCAAGTATCTTATTTCACTCATCTCTGGAATGCGGAGGTGTAAGACCTCCATTTGAAACGAACGACCGGAGGGTAAAACCTCTCATCAGTAATTTATGACTACAAACGTCAGAAAGTCTTTAAGTGAAGAAGTAGGTAACTCACAAAAACGGGAAGAGGAGGAAGGCACGAAAAAAGGAAAAATCGGAGAGCCGGGGCGGACCACTGAAGAAAAATGAGACAAGAAAACGAAAAAGGAGGAGAGGACCGAAAAAGAGGGGGGGGGGAACTAGCAAAAAGAAACTTTTGATGCAGAGAGTCCGTTATGTTGGCTATTCAATTACAAAAGAAAGAAATGGTCAAGAAAGGAAGAAAAAAGCATAGAGTGAAAGAAGACAAAGGTTTTTAGAATTTTAAATTTTGCAAAACTCGGAATCGATTTCAAAACTTTCAGAAAAATTAGTTTGGCTTTTTGCAAATGATTTGGATATAAATAAGTTTTCATTCACTCTTCTTTTCATTTGATGCGCATCTCGTAAAAATTCATTAAAGCAGCCCATGCGATGAAAGAGCATCTTGAGTTTTAATGGATTTCTTAAAATAGCAAAAGATGAGCAAAAAGCTTAATGCGACTATCAGACTGGAACTAAGTGTTGCAATTGACGGTCGAGAAGAGAGTAGGGAGTAATTAAATCACAATTAACAGATGATAACCATCGCATCATTTTCAATAATGAAGCCAAGTTTGAATGAGAAGAGTATCACGAGAGATAGAGATAAAAAAGAGTGTATGTCAGGCACGAGAGGACGAGGACCGAGACACAGTTCTTGACAGAAAGACGCAGAAAAGGAAACGAGAGAGTATGGCGGGAAGCGGACGGACATACGGCCTCACTCACACAAACACTCACAAATACTCACTAGGATCCGGAGAAAGAGAAAGACCAGAGAGCTTACAGGCAGACTGATACGCAGAGATAGAAACAGAGAGACACGCAAATAGACGAGAAGGGAAGCAAGAAAGGGGGGGGGGGGCACTCGCCACTAACAATTCAACCCCTAAGAACCACATCACCTAAACTGGGAGACACTTTTATAGTAAGGTTACCTCATTACTCCCATATTTTTGGAAGTAGATGATTATCTAGAACTAGTTTTTGAGCGAAACCATAAAATCGAACAACTTTTCCAAACCCCATTGAAGTTTCTAAAAATAGACGGATTCTCATTTTTCGAAACTACATAGAGAGTAATGTGGTTTCATCCAAATTACCTTATCACCAGTTATAGAAGAATGATTTTCAGTTTTGAAACAGGTCTCTTATCTGTTTGACTAGAATAGAATTATATCAGCTGTTATTTCCCAAAAATGGAGCATTCCTTCGAAAATTTTGTTTGATAACAAAGGCGAGAAAACAAACAAAGCAAACAGAAAATACGTCATCTCCCGCCAAGCAAGCAACCTTTTCCTATTCTCCCATAGTCGCTATCATCACGTTTTATAGAGGTGCAACATGTTGCGATCGACCTCGAGGAAACCCCTCAAAAAACTTCAGATGGTTTAGGTGTTTACACGTATTTATGTGATTCTATACGTACGTTCCGTTTTTTTCCCTTTCTTTACTCCTTATCGTTCCGTTTTGTCGGTGGTGCAAGCGTGACGATTGTATCGACGCATCACGGGGTTTTCCTATTGTGGCGGACAGGAGAATGGAGAAAAACGGGAGGAAAACAGTAAGAGATAGGAAAGAAATAGATGGACGACGAAAAAAAGCAAAATTCTGAAAACATCGTGATGATGACGACATTCGTTGCCAAATTGGAAAAGAGATAGAAGAAATGAGATATGGTTTCAAACATTTCTATGACACTAAATTCCATTTCTTGTGATTAGAATGTATTCGAAATTATTCAAGCACATCAGTATTAGTTTTTTTTCAATTAAAATATTGATGGAAAAAATTTTTGGATCTATTTTTAAATCAACTTTTGAAAGAAATGCTAATAAAAAATCTCTTGAGCCAACTTTTCTCACGGTCAAACTAGCCTAATCTGTAGCTCTTCTTCTCTTGGTCGCTTGAAGAGCATATGATCCCATATCTGCCCAAATATTGCTCCAGTGGGCGGAAAATGGATTAACACAATTTCATATACACATTTTTATTAAAACTAATACGCACTAGATTACTGAATAAAATGCACTTGGAATCAGAAGTTCATAGTTCAATTGAATATGATAGTATGAATTTTCCAAGAAAATTTAATTTAGAAAATGTAGGTTGGCACAATGTAAGTCAGAAATGTAACACCCGACAACAAAAACTGAGAATTTATCTCAGATTCCAACTACTTCTATTCTAGAAATGATACCAAAGATTGTACTTCTTTGCTAATTCAACTAGAGAGAACTAGAATGAAACCTAGACATAATGAGTTGAATGAAGGAATGCAGCTGTAAGACTGATCTCTGAAGAATACGTTTTCTAGAGCATAGATCAATAGTGCACTGCAGTTGTTCATTGTTAGAAGCGAAGAAGTGCGCAGTTTCTGACCGGAAACTTATGTATGCACCTTCCACAAAGAAACTTCACAAAAACTTTGAGCACACCTCTTTTTCTCTTCTGCACAGGATGTTTGGTTCGTGTACCTTCTGAAAAACACCTACCTTTTGCTGTCATCTTCAGTAGAGGGTGGAATAAGAAAGTTTGTTGAAATAGTGAGAGTGGAGCTAAGAAGTTATCCATCGTTGCCATGGTTTTATTCAATCTGGAAGAAGAAGAAAAAATATTCGGCGATTTATTAGTGTATCGTGTCAAGTGAAGCAGATTGAAACAAAAAACTAGATTGTGAGAAGAACAGTGTGAAATAATGGAGAAGAGGAGAAAGCCCAGTGAAGTCTGAATGAGCTTGGATAAAGGTAGAATCAGTTTGAACAAGCTTGGAATTCCCAGATGGTGATAGTTCTGCGTAGTTTCAGTCGAATCTCTACTAGAGACCTCCCAAAAACTACTTTGGAGAAAGGATATCCGGATGGATTGTGTTTTGGCTTTTGAAAGAGAAAAAGAGAGCTGGGAAAAGTTGAAAAGTAAAATAGAGGTTCTCATGACGGATTTTCACTTTTGAAAAGTGCGAGAAATGAGAATTGGACCTTTCTTCAAAATAGACTGATAGGAACACATGTTCGAAGGCGTTTGAGCATGAAGTGAAATGCAACAGAGCATAGAATTGAAATAAAACGAATAAAACGGAAAAAGAAGCTGGCAGGCCGTCATGACTTTTTAGCTCCAAGGACAAATGACGAGCAGTTCGCCATGGTGCCGTCCACTTCGGCCGTCCCCCGGAGCTCCGTTTTTGGAAACGAGGAAAAGAATGGGAAGAAGGAATACGGATGAGAAACAAGAAGGAGAAGAAGAAGAAGACGTGTGCGTGTGCGTGTATTTTTATTCAAATCGAAACGACAAGGAGAAGAAGAAGACTATTTGAATGAGAACGAAAGCTCGAGCAAGAGAGCAATTGACTTACGTAGCACTTAGCCATGAATCAAGAACGGGAACAGCATTTTTGCAAAAGGAAGGAGGATCGCAGTGGATAATAGCTCTTCTTGTTTCATGAACAAGGCGCAACGCTTTTTTTCAAAGATTATGACTATGCTGCTCGAGATGAGCTGATATGAATAAGATATGTGAATCCTAGTGCACTTCTTATGTGTAACAGTTTTATTATTCAATTACACGCCAGGTTCTTGGGAAAAAAACCAAACTTTTCTCGTGCAGTATCAACTGTATCAAATTATTTTTTCTCACCTGCTCATTTTCAGCTTCGAACTTCAGAATTCCTATTGAATAACATTAACCAAGGGAAACACTACTCGGCTTTCTTATTTGAGTCATTTAAAATAAAAAGTCCCAATTTCTGAGAAACCATTCAGAATATTTATTAGAGCTTCAAAATACCCGGAAGTGCGCAAAACGTAGATTTCAGGAAATTCAAAATACAAGAGAATAAAGTGGCTACGATGAAATCCACATGAACATGAATCACAAACTGATAAAAAATCAAATTATGAAGAAAAGATCGGAGATCAAGACGAAATGGGGTTTAGAAGAATCCTCCAGACATGCCAATGTAATAGAACCAGTAAAAAATGTTGAATGCAGTGAAAAGAAGAGGGAAGAGTTTCGCGGAGATCTGTAATTGCCATCAATAATGGAAATTAGCATTTTTTGGCTCGAGACAACCAAACCTCGTCGATTTTCTCCCCATTCACGAAAATTGGACTTTCCATCTGAAGCAATAGCTTTTGTCTCTTTTCTTCACTTTTTCGCCGCCGCACGTTCCCATTCCCATCGTTTATTTGAATTGTATGAGTTGCATCTGGAATGGAAATGTTTTCTTTTCAAATGAAAACTTTAGATTGTCACCTGAATTAGTCTCTGTAATTTGAGGACGTTGTCCTGATAATCGTGAAAGCCACTGTTGTTCAGAGTCACTTCTCATCATCAGCTGCTCTTTGCACCTAAAAATTTAAATTCATCGTTAAAATAGTCCCTCTTTTCCAGACCTATTATGCCTCCTCCTCTTAGCTTCCAGCTTGTCAGCGAACCCGACTACAGCAAGCTGAAAAATGATAATTGAAGGGTTCACTCGCCACAAAAATTGGTACCTCGACAAGAGACAAGAAAATGAAGCCGACACATCCGAACATCCATATGTCAAGGGCTTTTACATAGCTGACACGCGGAAGATTTTTCACAATGTTACCGAATTGGAACGTGAGAGCCATCAATGAGGACACTCCGAGAGTGATTCTGGCTGGGAGAGCCTAAAACAATTACAATGATAATGAATGTTTTCGATACTATTTTATTTCAAATTTCTTCCGGAACATTTATCAAATTTTCTAGCTTTTATTCCGTGTTAAAAAAATTGAATACTTGAAAAAATGATCTCTTACCTTTGTATCAATCCAAAATGCAATCCATGAAATAAAAACGGAGAGATATGTTGGCATATATGCCTGCAGAACATAATAACCGTATAGTCTTCTGAAAGTGAATTGCACTTCCAACTGATCCCATAATCCTGCGGTATATACCAGTGTCGCATTCATATGTCTAAACAATGTAAAACTTTTCTCAAAATCCCTCCTATCACTAACTTGATATCGACTAATTCGAAATCCGGAAGATTTTTCGAGTCAGGGTCTGGAATAGTTACAGCATCCCAATCCCTCCACACAATTCTCACTTCTGCTGTATTATATGAGTAGCTCTGAAAAAAGAAGGAGAGATGAATCTCTTTTCGTTTAGTTTTCAATTTGTTTTCGTTCTTTGTATATTCATCACAACTGTCAATGCCACCAACCACTTCTTCCCTATTTTTCATACATCATACTCACCTCGAAAACAAGATTGCACGATTGTCTATCCATTGGAAAATAAGTCAAATCGAGTTTGCAGGGACCTATAAGAGAAACTCGAAAGTTGAGCCAAACCGTTCCATTTGGAAATATCAAGAGGAGAATGTTTTGTGATGGTGAAGCATGTATTTCCACCTGAAATTATTCGCAGTTTGTATTTTCAGCTTCCCCAGAATAAAACTCGAATTGAGTGCAATTCATGAATATTTTACGAGCCTTCATTTTTCTCTCATTCTAAAAGCCAATTTCCAACTACGTATGTTCAATTTGGCTGGTGCGTGTTTCCAAAAAGTCCCCATACACACATATATGCGTACATGGTCCTAATAAAATTGAGAGAATTGGTTGGACCCACAGGACTACCCGACTCACTCACTTTTTTGCTATTCACAAAACACACGTTCGGCGACCACATGGTCGGCAGTTTGTGTGACGCCAGTGAAATGTTTTTGAGACAGTAGTTTCGATCGGAAAAGTCGAGACGAGGATCACGCCAGATTTGAGAGAACCAAACGTCCGCTTTGAAACTGGAGGAGAATTCACTGATTTCGGTGATCGATTGGACTGTTAGTTCGACGATAACCTGGAAAATGAGAATTCAGAACACCTGTGATCAAAAATTCTGGAGAAGTCTGTGAAATATTTGGAGTTTTAGTTATCTTTCGAACTTCAGATGAAAACGTTTCTCAACACTTCTTCTTTCCATTTTTGAAAAGATATCCGACTATGAAAACTCTGCTGTCATTTTTTCAGAATTTCAAAAATGACTGAACCTCTTACCTCTGTGGAATTAGCACTGGGTAGATTGTTTTTATCATATGAATCATCGAACAGTTCCTGAAAAACGGTATATCTCAGTGTTTTCCAGTCCCTTGTACTATTTTAGAATGTTTCTCTTCCCAAATTCCCTGACATTTTGACCCGTTTAAAACATTAATGTTCATCCGAATCACGTCTTTTGTTTCGTTTCACCCCTATTTTCAGAATGAGCAATTCCACTTCTTCCCCGCATAGTTTGAACCCCTCAGGCAATGGATTAGCTTGGAGTATGGGAGAAAAAGAGAATTGAGAGTGGAGAGTCCATACTTTGGTCGTAACTGAGTTTGATGATCTTGCACACATCTTCCAGTTATTATTGTCGATTGTTCAGAGATGGGAGGAGTCGACAACAAAGAGTCGACAAAAATTGGATCTTAGGAATTCGTTGATGAATCATAAATTAAATTATTGCGTATTATTGAGAAATGATGAGAGTGTAAACCAGTTGGATGAAAATTCCAAACGATATGTGATGTCTGGTTCATCAAAAATTCTTGAATGATCGATGTATTTACCGACTCTATTTCAATAGGCTAATGAATAATGAATAACTAGCTGAAAAGCTACGGTTGATGTAACAAGAATAAGTAAACAATTTTTGATCTTCTTCCCAATTTCAAACGTTCCCTCAATTGTTTTCCAATTCGCTCTTTCTTCACACTTTCGGATAGATAAGTTCTGTTGAGAGATGCACAAATAGAGCGGATGAGCCAGAAGTAAACGAGGAAAAAGCTTCTTTCGCCCGACAAAAAGAGAGAAGCGACGAAAGGAAGTGTAGATGGAATGAAACGCAATAAAGTGAAACTGCGGCAGTTTCGTCTGATTATATGTGTGCCATTTTTTAACTAATTTGGTTGGGTATTCGGATGAAAAGAAGGGTTCCTATTTTTCAAATCGCTTACTTGGAAGCACTAAAAAAGTGCTAAAATGGATTTCATAGAAGAGGATCAGGTGGACAAAATTAGAAAACCGTCCAAAAACAAAATTTCCATACATATACATATTTTATTCACAGGAAAATTTCAAGTTTCTGAGAAAATTGAAGCATTGTCATTGAACTTTTGTCTTCCGTTTTTCTTTTGTTCGAACTGTTTATTTCCTTCTTCTGAGTGTTTTTAATTTATTAAGTACCCTTTTCTTTTGATATTTCCTAGTTTTTGCATAATCATTCGATTTTTTGACAGAACCGAGAATAGCCTATGAATCCGGCAAACATAAAAAATTTCAGTTTTCTTTCCAGCCATTCAGTACGTTAAAGAAAATTCAATTAAAACAAAACAGATATTTCCAAATCGCCGTTTCAATTTTGGACATTCAGCCTTGTTTCTGACACTAATCAGTTACAAAACGCGAAACAAAACAGCTCTGTGGCCCTGCAAAATTTGATTAACATTTAGAATCGCGCGGACTTATTCTATTCTTTTCTTGGGGGCCCCCTGTTTTTTTCTACGCCTCCTCTTGAAAAATGATCATTATCACGCCTCATTGGGTGTGCATAATAAATGTGAATGAATGATTCCAGTCAGTGTCTGCGTAAGGCTTGCTAAAAGGGTTTTTGTGAGTAACGTGTAGTCGGAAGAGCACAAAAATCATATTTCTGGGTCCCGGGCAAAGGGTGAGCTAGAATGTAGAATTGAGCTCAAAAGTACATTTTGGTCCACTTCAGCTCACGGAAAGCTCAAGATATGTTGCAACATTCTTTGTTTCCGGTGATGTCAACGATAGATCATTATTCTCCTTTTCCTAGGTCGCATGTACATATCTTTGTGACGAAAATGGAGGTGGAAAAACCCAATTTCGGGAGCTTGCGTGTAAATTCGCTCACCGACACTCTTCTATTATAATCGGTTTCCCCCCTCTCTTCCTTTTACTGAAAATGTAAGAATGAAGAATAAGAAGAAGAGAAAATAAAAAAGGGGAAAAAATACGAGACAATAGGTAAAGAAAGATACATGTATCTTTTTTTTTAGCTGTTTATGTCTGTGCACTGGGTCTCTTAATCTAGTTCCGCGAGTAGTTGGTTTGAGATTGACATAAAGAAAAACACTCGGTTACTTGTGCACCCCGAGTTTTCAGAAAGTGTTAGTGAAGACTTAAAATTTTGAAGGAAAACAGAAAGCATCATAAAGGATTAAGTCAAGAGTCAATTCTCGTTGAGCGTGGCACGGGGAAAAACTTTGAAAAGAAATTGATAGAAGGCTTCGAACATCAGACGTGCGGTTCGAAATATGTCAATTGAACGACAAATTTTCCCACAAAAAACGTACCTGCAACAAGTTTTTTCTCAGAGTTTCATTAATGGCTGTACACGGTTCGTCGACTCGTTCTTTCCGGAATTTTTTCCGTTTTCCTCCTTCTCTTCGTTTTTCGTGTTGGGTTGGTGGAATATTAGGATAGGGAAACGTTCGATCAGGTGGCATCTGTCCCAGTTGTATAGAATGCTCCTATAAAATTTTCTGTAGCTATAATAAAAATATGTTATTCTGACCTGATTCTCAGCTATTTCTGCTAAACGATCAGTATCTCCAGATGAGAGTTCGGGAAGTAAGAGGACGATCCGAGCCAGATATGATATGATCATAATTCCGGTGAGCAACGGTCGTCCAGCCGATAGTTTTCGAAGGGACGGAATGGTGATAATAGAAGTGAGGAACAACAAAATCAGATCCAAATGTAACTGAAATAAAAGAAATGGGGGGAAATGGTGGAAGAAGAAAGAAAAGAAACGAAGGGGGGTGGAGACAAAAGGAACAACACGAGAGACGAAAGGGACCAGTGGTGCCGCATCGGAATGAGGTGTCACAGCCAGAACTGCATCGTGGGCGTGGTCACCGAGGCCTCGATGAGCCTCCTCTCCTTCCTTTTCCTATCTAGGGATAGAAAGTGGAGTATTGGAAAGGATGAAACGAATAGACGAAGAAGCCTTCTTAAACGACGATAAAATGGCCCCTCCCCCTATTTCACGTTTCCTTTTTTCATTGTCTGCATTTTTTTTCTCTTATTTTTTAGTTAGTCACAGATATAAAATTTAGATACGAAAGAGAAGACGAAATACGGGGAAATGAATTTCAGAAAGATTTCAAGAGAAATTCAGTTGTCAAAAGAACTGAGTCGAAATTGAATTTGAGCAGTTTGAAAGAACTCACTGATCAGGAAGATTCAAAAAACAAGGAACCATCAAAACACAAATAATTCATAAAAAGTGTCAGAATGAAATAGTATCAGCAAAACTAAACATGAATATTTGAAAGTTTCTACTCACGTTGCTGAACTTGTTTTCTTCCGCATGCAGGAAAAATAAATAAAAGGAGTATGATCAAATGACTATGAAATTGAAGGGAATTTCAAAAAATAGAAGTTGCAAATTAAATCGATCTGTTTTTGGAACTTCTGTTCCTGCGAAGATCCAAAGTTCTACTAGAACCCTTGATACGTTTGACTGTTTTTGAATAATTTTGAAATCCTTAAATGATATATAATTGTCGAACAAAGTTCAAACTGTTTCTGAAATAATTTTAAAACTGTTTCTGAACATAGACTCTAAACTTGACCTTAACTTCTGTTGGTTACTGTATGTGAGAACTCCGAATACTGTTTTAGTTTAAATGTTTTTCCCATGAAGCATCAAAATCTCGAAATATTATAGTAAAGTTTTCTAAGAGGTGAATTTATCTTGTGCTGTTCAATGAATATGATTCAGAACAAATAGAATCTCTCATCTTCGAACCTTTTTCTTCGAAACAAAATAGATCAAAAACATACACGTAAAGTATCTGAGTCATTTTCTGATGAGGCTAACTAGAACAGACTCACTGTTCCTAAAAACTTCGCTTCCTTTTGAGATGTCGTTCCGCTAGTTGAAAATAGTGCACTAAGCAATTTTATCTTCTAGTAAACAATGATGTAAAGAAAAACGGATTGGAAAAAGTGAAAAACAAAGCTACTGCCTAAATTTTATGTAGTGAGTTTGAAAAAAAATGAAAAATAACAACTTTTTTCCGTTGGTTAACTCAAAAACTCAAAATCCATCTGTTATGTGAGATAGACTTGTGGTTCCAGAAGCAAGTGTCTATATGAAAATAAGAAACAAAAATGTGGATAGAAAGAGAGAACCTCAAAAAACCCATTGCTCCTTCGGGATTATTAGTATTTTTTGCGACTTGTGGCTGAGCGAAAGTGTAAAGTTGCTCGTAAAATTTATTGCAGGGGCTGGTGGGAGAAAAGGTCACAAGTTTTGTGTGCTTCCAATATTTCGCCTAATCTGTATAATTCCTACGAGGGGTAAGGTTGGAGTTTTCCATCAATTAGGCAAAGGTCACTTTTTGCAACATGTTTTCCTCTATGCTCTTTGGTAGGTCAAGGCCTACGTGTTGTTCTCAAGCGTAAGCGATGCAACCTTTTTAATTAAATTTTAATGTTTTTTCCGTTCTAAAAACATGATGGTTCGAGAAACACATCTGAAAAAATTTCAAATCATGGTTTTCTGCCAGTGATTCACAATCCAAAAAAAGACAATGCATACAAAATCAAGTAAAAATGACAACAACATTTATTTCTGATTTAAAAACATGTAAGAAAAGCTGATCTTTGAAATCCCTCGTCAAAAACCGCCACAGTATTCATAACTGAAATGATTCATAATTTATGACAGAAAACAGCACCGAAAGGTCAGTGATACGACTCCTTTTGACATCTCCCTTTCCAAAGCGGCTTCTCTTCAAATTTCAAATTCAGACCGGTTTGTCATAATAGATTAGTGTCCATTGAGAATTTTTGAAGAATGCAGCTGATGCCTTCTGAAAATCTTGAGTTATGTTGGGCAGAAGCATATTCATTGGAATATGAACGTTATCTTCATTGTATAAACACAATATTAAATGGATGATACTCTGAACATTTCCGGAATAACTATCGTTTTAAGCATTCCAATACAATCACTTTGCACACTTTCATACAAGTTGATGCAGAATCTAATAAAATTCGAAAGGATAATCCTGATTATCTGTCAAATCTCAAAATGGAGAAAACCCGTCGAATGTATATCTTCGATTCAAAATACCAAATACGATTGATGCAGAGTCATTATTCAGAAGCTTTATTGCAGCATTGCTAAACAGTGGCATTGTTCCACATAAGTATATGTTCACCCCCAATGAGGGAGCTTATATTTCTAAAAGTTTACATACCTTTTTGAAATGTGGCAGAATTCTATGTAACAGTATTTGATACAACGTGCCAAATTTATTAAAAATCACAAAATTGGAAATTTTGCACAATTTTACTAGAAAATACAAGATTTTAAACTTTCTTGAGAACCCATTCACCTGAAAAACTTCATCAAAGATCAACACTATCCGCTGAATACAAAACGAAAAATGAGCGAAAGTGTTAAAATCATCATATTTTCTTGGTCGGAGTTGAAGGGATTCAGATGATGAATTGAAACTATAATAATCAAAAAAGTCGTACTGGATACAATTCAAAAAAGGAATCTGGCACACAAAACAACTGTCTGAAAAATTCAAAAACTTTGATTATCTGAAAAATTGAGGGTGAATTTATATTTGTGTGGAGCATTGCTCTTTAAAACCTGTTATGGAGTCGGGAAATTGGGAAAAAATGTTATAAAACAAACAACTTTTTCTATTCTTTAAAACCTACCATCAAATTTTTGACCTCAGTTGACATAGCAATTACACCATCCTCGGGTTTTAATAGTCACATCTAATTGATGAATAAATAGGTGTTTCAATCTATGATTGTAAAAAATTTTCTGTTGAGTCAGTTTCAGTCCAGAAAAATCCCTCCCTGCCATGCATGATTACAATTTGCAATATACGTGAGTTATCAGGAAACCGAGCGTTTACTCAGTAATCCTTGTTTCTTGATAAGGTTAACTGTATTCATAGGAATATTGGTTTTCTTCTTTTAATCCAATCGAGGACCGGTTGACTGATGTCGATAATCTCATTAGATTACCTGTGCAAAATAATATCCATGTTGAGTCAATGGATGCTAGAATGAGGCTGACAAGCTTTCTTCTACGGTAAATGCTGTATATTAGCTCTGCTTGTCGTTTCAGTGGCTGATTACGTCACGTGTTCAAGAGTTGAAATAAATCCCTCACATTGTGCATTGAATTCGTTTCGAAACTCTTCGAAATTTTTTGGTTGATCTTTGTGTTCTATTGAAGTCACGGGATTATATCCCCACGGTTGCCTAGCGAAGTTTCGTATTTGGTTCTAATAATAACTATAAAACAGAGATTTTCTTTCTCTTTTTTCGATTATTCTAGAATGTCAGACTTTGTAGTATGATAATCTCACGTAGTTGTAGTTCGAGCTATATTGGGATAGAGAATGAGTAACGATGGGTATACTGGAAAAGATGAATCACGGTGATTTGTGTTGGTCTATAATTTTCAGGAGTATCGAAGAAAGATAATGTTGACAAATAGAATCAAAAATAGGTATGTATAGAATCAAAACTGTGATCAATCGAAATTCGGAACAGATGCTCTGAAAAATTTGTTATCGGTAAAACCGAGTTGAAATCTGCTGAACACTTCGAAATTGAGCAACTGACTCACTTTCCAAAGAACTAAGTTCTTTTTTTTCCTCTATTAAATCTGGAAACCCATCCCCTGCCAAACGTCACTGCATTGCTTCTTCTCATCGTGGTTGCTTAGATGATATATACTTTAACAAACGCAGTGAGTATAATTTAGTTTGAAATACATTCTAGTATGATGATCTTTCTGAGCAACAAATATTATATACTAGACGTGACATCAGGTAATAAGAAGGTTTTGTATGGAAAACTCAAGTCGACAGAGCTAAACTTCAGATGACGAAAGTATAGTCAAAATTTATGAATCAGTAATTTGCAATTGTACTTTCTTATACAGTTGAGAGACGTTGTTTTCAGAAAGCTGACTATCTTGAAGTGAAATTTGTTCAGGTGGTTCTTACAGGTGCCTTTCATGATATTTCGGTGTGAGCTGCATTTATTTCAGGCCGTTCGATGAATAATTGGTTACTTTTGGAACGTTTCAAATTCAGAAAACCATGTCTTTTATCAGAATCAGGAACATTAAAACACCGCTGTGCAGTGGTTTCGAACATTTCTTTTTTTGTCTCAATTATCATGCAACTGTTGTATCTATATATAAACGCATTGAAAATGATTATTGGTGGTTGAAAAAAGTTTTAAAAGGATTATCAAAGGAAATGGAAAAGTTCGAGAAAGTTTCTGGAAAAAATTTTGCCGAAAATAGGACCCGGAAGTTATTGCTTTCACTCAAGAATAAACACAATGATTATGAATTAGAAGCTTTTCTTGTACAAGTAATCTTGCTGATTCTGTTAGCCTCCCGGAACGATCGTCTGAAAATGACTCATATAACGTCTTCACATACACAGTACTTCTTTTTTTTCCATGAGCCTCGTGTAACAGCGTTGCGTGATCTTGGTCTGCAGTACTTTAACCATTGTGTGGAAGCTGTACAAGTGTTTTCCAAGATAATTTTAGGTTAACGAACGTCATTTTGTGATTGCTAGATGTGTTGTCCGATTGAAAATCATGATTACACGGTCCAGTGAAACAAACTTTGGGAAATGGCAGAAGAAATGTTAGATTCACTTGTTCTGTCGTTGTTCTTTGTAGTTTCAGGTTTTGCAGGTTTTGCAAGATTGATAGTGACTCAAATTATAGAGGAGTATTTCAATTTACCGTTCTGCGCATTATAAAAGCACTCCCAGTTCAGAGCTTCCCTAATCTTAATCAACTTCTCAAAGACTAGAAATCAGCCATATTCGAAGTTTTTTATCCAGATAATCTCTCATTAGACTCACACGTCGGCAAAAAAACGCTGTTGCTAATCTCTTGAGTGTTAGATTTCAGAAAACTAAAGATTGCATCGTCATCAACACATAGAGCTTTCACAGGATCCGAGATACTGTAGCTGTAGTAGTTCAAAAGTCAGAGTTGAAAATGGTTGAAACTGATGTAACTATTGGGATTTCCCTGCTGAAAATTCTTCTAAGGAGTATTATGTTTTCAATTTGTTCTTTTTCAAATTATCTTCTCAAATTATTACATTAGACAATTCTGAATGTTGGGTATTTCATCGGATTCTTTAATAAATATTAAATTTGGTATCAAATACTTCCTAGCGTGTATCTGACTCTTCAACTCGTCACCCTTTCATTTTCTTTTTTTTCTTTTTCAGTGTCCGCTTTCTCTAATACCTCTCTTTGATAATAGTGTATCAGGAAATGGGTGGAATAGGACACCGTCAAGCTTCTCATTATGGGCGGGGACTGCACACAGCGAATAAACATTCATTACATCTCCGAAAGCGAGCTGAAAACCTATTCTGCCCTCCCATCTTCAACGCCCTTTCATCTTCATCATGAGTAAGGTAAATAGCTCTGAAAATTTAACTGGTGATGTAAAAGATATGTTTTAGCGTCGCCGCTGCAACTACGATAATAGGGAAAATCAACGGTTAATGTGCCTGCGTATTGAGGCTGAAACGGCGAGGTTCTTCGAGGAACTGAACGAGGATGAAAAAATGGAGCGCTTGCAGAATGAGAACAAGCTAAGATTGCTCGAAGAAAGAATGAGAAGAGCTGATGCAGCTCGAGAAGCCATTGCTAAAAAGATAGAAGAGTTGAAGAGAACCAATCAAGAACGCAAGGCTGAAAAGGAAAAGGGAGAGAGAAAAAACAATGAAAGCGACAAGAAGAACCAAGAAAGCGACAAGAAGAACCACGTAATAATAAGTGATATCATCATTTATTGCTTTTTCGTTTCAAATAAAGTATTTTTGTTAATGAAAATTGTTTTGTTCTCCGATGAAAATAAAGTGGCTCACTGAACTCATCAAAAAGTACAGATGTGGAAGTTGATTATACTACAGCGTCCATCTCTAATGATTCCATAGGAAGATTACTCATACGCTGTAATTCCACGTAAGATCATAACCTAAGAGTCCTTCTGCGTTCAGTCCATCAAAACATGGTCCGCCGGCTTCAGGAAGCTACTTCCGTTACCTGGTGAACATATTATAGAAAAGACTCTTGATGCGAATGAGATCACTCATGTCCTTTCAACTGTATTGGATCCATAGTTGTTTCAACTTCAGTGATCGTTTTTATCGAAAAACTCTGCTTAGAGAAGAATTTTTTTTTAATGACAAAAATAAATTTTCAATTTCTTTTCTCAAACGTCCGAACTATTCTCATTCATTCCTCATTCGGTTCATCTTCTTTTGTTCTCACAGAAAACCTTGTATTCGCCCGTTATTTTTCACTCGGTTGCTATGAACTTCATGTCTAAAAACGTTTCGCTTCACCGAAGTCATAATCCCACGTCTCACTGCTACAACCTTTAGGAAATGAAGAGGGAAAGTCTATATTTACTTTTTTTCGTTGTTGATCTATGATAGTGATCACCGTTTTTGCACGTTGGTTGAATTCAGATGACCAATCTGTTTGAAGAAGAAATCAGCATCGTGGATAGGGTAAGAGCAACACATATCATTTGGGTTAAATGTAACATTTTCCATGGTTCGTATTCCCATCACTTCAATGTGTACATTTTTTTCGATTTTCAGTCGTTTACAGGTTTCCGGCTTGAAATTGAACGTGACCATGGATTTAATCAGCACAATCTTCCTTTGGGCTCACACAGATAGCATATCTGTTTATTGTTGTTAATCCGTTGGAAGCTAAACTCTCGAAAAAAAATGAAACAATTATGCACCTCCATCAGTAACTCTATAAATTTTCATATTAGAATACACATCAAAATACAGATTTGATAAAGAGTTAATAAAATTGATAATCGTGAAAATAGAACACAGGCAGCAACTACTTATGTACATAAGGGGATGACACAAATGAAGGCATGTTGTTAAATTGCAAAATGAGAAAGTTTAATAAAATAAGTAAAATTCATTACAAACATACTTGGTAGAAGCCACCAAAGCACTGATTTCATTTTTCATCTTCAATTGGACTTTTCTTCCTTGTTCTTTGTCTCCGCGACCTGTTCGTCATGCGCATTGCGGTCTCAGTGAAATCAGTTGTCTAAAAACGAAACTCAAGTATTATTATCAGTCTTCAGCAATTAATTACCGGATTTCCTTTCAAAATGTCATCTAGATGCTTTATGTACAGAAGTGCCAACTGGAGAACATTTGCATGAGAAACTCGACGTGTCATGTCTTTAATGTACGGTATTTTTCTGTAAATAGTTTTTAAAAAGAGATTATCAAAACGATACTTACTGCTGCAGTGTCTTGAACATTTCATTGACTGTCGCTAAATATTCTCTCTGGTGTCCTGCCCTCCACTTTTTCTTCTGTTGAGCCGTCAATCCTTTTGGTGCTATTCGAACCTTTTTTCTCACTGGATAGGTAACTTCTTCTTTTTCATCATCTTCTGTCTCTGCTTGTTCAGGTTTTATACTTTTTTGATTTTTTCTCTTTTTTCTAGATGCTGTAGTTCTCTTTTTCACCGGGGATTCTGAAAGTTGTTTTACATAATCACAGAATAAAAATAAACAGAACTTACTTATTGGTTGGGTCACACAACTATGAACAGGGCAATCTTCGGGACAATTACATGGATAAGGTTCCATGAAAAGACTGGCTAAACGTGCTCAACCTAAATTTCATATGATGATGGTGGAAGGAGAAGAGGTTGAGAAGGATATCGTCTAATTAAAGGATACTTCCATAACAGGGCAGGTGGGGTGGCAGGTGTCTATTTCGGAAGGCGCAAAATTGAAACGCCAATTAGTAGAGGCTCGGGAGGGTGCGGTTTACAGTGTGGTTTAGCAAGATGAGAAACACGGGGTATAATATGGCTGAGGTGAGAATCAATGTGAAACGGATGAAATTGGAACCACTACTTTAGTCTATCCATATGAGTATTACGGTAGGTCGTCAACACGATGCAAGCAGTCAAATCTGTTTTCGACGGAACAGTTGAACGCTTTTGTTTGTATCTAAACCAAATATTCTGTATTCATATAGAGTTCAAAGTTTAAATCTTCCAGATGTTCAATCAGTGATAGCTTGTTTCAATATTTTTGAGTTCTGGAAATCGCTCGATTTCTCATCATTTCATGAGAAGTCATTTTCAAAGTTGTGTCATACTATATTTCTTAAATCAAAACAAATTTACTCTTTGAATTCTGAATAGTTTTATTTTCAGTTACTTTTCCTGAATTCATATTTTTTAACGTTATCATTGTTGACACTTGTTTCCAAATCTTATTTTCTCTGCTACCTCTTTTTGATAAGAGTGTAACTACTTTCGAAAGGACATAGACATATTAATCAAGGGGCGGGGTTTACTCACACTCTTTTCTATAAATCTTTTGAGGTTAACAGGTATCCTTTAGTACACTTCTCTCTTCTCAAAAGCTTTCTCTATATTCTTCGCTCAGGATGGTAAGTCAGCAAAATCCAAAAGTTTACAATTTTAGAATTTTAAGAACGTCGGAGGAGAAGAAAACAGAGACGATGTTGATAGAGCTGACAATGAAGAAGAACAAGAACAAGAAGTACAAGATCAAAGAGAAGAAACCGAAGAAGAAAGAAGAAGACGCCATTTTATGGCAATGTGGGATGAGATAGAAGCTAATGAGAGAGCCGAACAATTCGGTCGGTATAACCATAACAATTCATACGACAACGATACGGTAGTCGGCGTATCTTCATCATGACATTTTAATCTGTTTTTTCAGGATGAGCCTCAGAATTATCAAATTGTCTATTCGGATGGGATCCGTCTGTCTAAATACCGTTTTAATCTCCTGTGTCCATATTGGGTTTGTTTCCGCCGATTTACTATATGTTTATTATTATGCAAGTTTTTAGACTGGGCTGAATGATAAGGAAACGGTTCAGTGGCAAGGCATAATCGATAAAAGTTTGGAAATGCAGCGAATTTACCAAACCGAACATTGAGATGAATAGGTTTCTAAAGTTGATAAGAACACGCTACCTCCTATATGCGCTCAAAATTCTTTTTTTTATTTCAATTTTTCCCTCGATTTTTCACAGTCACTTTTGATACTCATTACTAAGATGATTTCGATATTTAATCTATTTTTTCTCTCCGTCCTACCATTTCAATTTGAGCATACAAGATTTCTTCTGATCCAAAATGTTTGAGGCTATATTCTTTCATGCAGTATCATATAAACCCTCGAAAAGTTCATCCTCAAATGTTTCCTGTAATTTATCTCATCTACCCCATTCGCCTCATCCTCATTACCAAATCCCTCTTTTCTTTTGATTAATACATGAATGAGTCATTTTTAAATCTATTTTTAAGCTCATTTTGCTTCAAAACTGCATGATCTGTTATGTCTGTTTGTACTACTAATTAAATTCTCACGGTCGACCGACAAAAAAATGTGAAAAAGACTAGAAAACATATTTTTTCATAAATTTGAAGATTAATATCTTTGGTCTTTGAATGAAGAATTTCTTTTGAGCAAGACGTTTCAGATATACGTGATGTATGTACGTGAAAAATATAAACCCATATATTCCACTGTATTCAAAATATGGGTTGGTAAACTTCAACAAAAACAAAATAAAGATGGAAATATAATATAATACTATATGTCGAATGATTTTGAACGAACAGTTGGAAACTCCTCATAATGGGATGCTGGACCTAGCAATCCAGACAAGCCTCTGCAAGTGAGGACCGGGCACAAGATTGAATATTACATTGAGAAGAGATTACTGTTTTTAGAGATTACAAAGGACGGTGTTCAAATCCAACCCTAATCTACTAACATTTACGACGACTTGATCAATCGCTAAAGTGAATAGCAGAAAAATTTCAGTTCTGTGGAAGCTTTGAGAGATTCTGAGATTTTGATTTTTGATTTTTGGTTTTGAAACCAAATTTTCAGATTTCGAATAACTTTACATGTAGGCATGTCAAAAATCATTAGTCTGTGTTCGAATTACTTTTTTGCGACGTCAATGTGTTTTGTGGTTCTAATTAGCATGTTTTTTGTATGAATTTAGCAGTTTTTTCATTTTTGAAATCTTTATAAAAGGAAACGCATATCAACACTTTCTTTCTATTCCATTTGTTTGTTCAAACTTCTTCGAGTCTCCTATTCTCTGATTTTAATCTTTTCAGATTTTCCTAATTTGTTTTTCACACTTGTTGTCAAGCAGTCTACCAATTCGAGTTTTCTTGACATTTACCATAACGATAATAATTTGAATTTTCTCTCCATTTTTGAATTCTGATATGTTATCTTTCGCCATTTGGTTCATGTCTGACATTTTCCCTTATTATAATTCAAAAAAGGCTAGACATGCAAAACAGCAGATTGGTATGGTATTATTCCGTCGGGAAATTAGAAAACATCGTTGCTGAAATTTGAATGGAATAGGACCAGTCGGCTGACGCCGCCTAACGGCTGCGCCGTGGTAGTTCGGCGCAGCAGCCGACATCTCGCGGGTTTCGCCGCCCACTATATTTTTCATGTAAAAACATATACTTTCGGAAAACAGCTCTAGATGTCTTCAAAGTAAAAATTTTAGAAAACTGAAAAGATGGGCATCATCTCGGACAGATTCTCTATCGATCTATATAAGTTTTGTCAAAAACAGTTCAAGGGCGGATCCGCTAGGGCTTGCGACCAACAGACACACACACAGACACACGGAATCTTCTGATTGTTATTAGTAAAGATAAACACAATTTTTAACTGAAAATATTACATTCAGGCATTTTTCACCTTTTTCCAAAACTTTTTCGATTTATTTCGAGATTTGAGAAATTGAAAAATAAAAGTGGTTCGAATAATTTAGGAATTCCTCACAAACATCAATAAATTTGCAGAAAAAATTTTGTTTCTGATTGCGCGTTTTTTAAATCTTGAATAAGCTCGATCGAAAAAAAAACCTGAACTTTCTAAACTTTCATGTCCAAAGAGATTCATGTTATCTATTTCGGAACGTTTTCTGCTGAAATTCTCTGAATATCTGTCAACAACCCCCAGTTTTTAAACTAAAGCATTTATTTATAGCTATCCTTGTTGACTTATCACATGAGATCTTGCATGAAGAAAAATATCATGTTTTCCAGTTATTACAGATATTCTCCCCCATTTTTGTGCAATTCTTTTTCCTCTTATTGTACTTCCTGATAATCGGAAAGTGTAGTGTGGATTTTGTCACGAGATAATCAAGGAGATTAAAGCGATGAGTTTGATTTGTTTTCTTCTCACGAGATATCACACACGGCGTATTACACCACGACGTTCTGACTTATGAAAATTGAAAAGATTTATTATTCGTTTCCTGATGAAATTACAGATGATAATCTTCAAATTAAACTGCAAACTCGTGATTTCTCCTCTTAAATATATCCTTTTCAAAGGATTCACATATTCTATCTTTTTTTTTTCTTGCAAAAATTTCTTCCAACTTTTACAATCCCGTTTCCGGTTGTGTTGCTTGCTTTTTGCAGAAGTGCCGAGGATAGAAAAGAAGAACATAGTCATAAATAATGGCAATATCATGTGGAGGGCGTCGATGCAATACGTTTTGAATGAGACTAACTAGTCATCATTCTGGGTTCTGCCTCTGAAACTAATCCTTTTCTCCTATTTTTTCTGCCGCTATCTCTTCTTTCTTCGTTTTTGAGAAAAACAGCATGAGAGCCTTAATCATATTGCCTGCCCCCAGCTGCATGATTTCGACACATGATGCACTCATCTCAATTTCTAATCTCATCATTTTGAGCTTCTCTTTACTCTATTCAGTCTTTTGAGAACCCTGTGGTGGTTATTTCGTTTAGTTGAATGTCAATGAAAGTTCATTTCAAAATTCTTTTCTGCCGCCATTTCCAATGATAATTGCACGTTTCTTGAAGCATAAGGGCAGCTGATATTTTCCGATTTTATGTTTTACTCTACATGGAAAACGGTGTTTGTGTTCAGTTGCAAGTTTGGGATGTATTAACTTGCACGTTGTTCTGATTTGGTCTTTTATACAATTTTCCAATTACTTTTTTTCTTGTGATAGACAAAAACTTTCAGATGTTTATTAATCTTATGATAACGTTACTGAGGCTTACATAATCCTTCTAGAAATCTTTTGAACAATGAGAAGAAACTCTTTTTTTCTCATATTCTGATTTGTGACTTGTTATGTACTACTTCCCTTCGTCATCATACGTCATAACACTTCCGTGTATCCGTGTTAGTCGTTCGGACACCCCCTTACCGTATTTCAATCTTTTCCACATCCTATCAAATTCACTGAAATGATATCTGCCAAAAAGCCAGGAATTGCATAATATTTGGAGCAAGGAATGCAATTTGTGTTTCCTAAAATCTCAACTACTTCTTCCCTGTTTCTTTCTTTTCTTGTTGCTAGAAATAAGAATTCTTTGGTTTCCTTCGTCCCAATTCCTAGTAATTTTCTCTTCCTCATTCTCTTCTTGACCATAGCTCTTGTGGCTCCCGCTCATTTCTTGCTAACTAATCTACAACTGGCAGTAGCACAAAAAAAAGAAGGCGGGGAGGAGATAAGCATGCACACTCCCTCTATCCATCTATATTTCTTTTTAATCTTGCACACCACATTCATTTACGCCCCCCCCCCCCCTTTATGGCTCCCCAACTTGCACAATTTATTGACAGCTCCTCTGCTTATGAGTTTCAGAATTATTGAAATTTATTATTAGAATGAGAAATTCCACGCAAGCGGATCATTGGTTATTAAATTTCATCACGTCATTTTTTCTTTCTTCCGATAAGTTTTAGATTAGGATTACTGGATAAACGTTTCTAAGCCTCGTCATCCTTTTTGTTGAGTTTCTTTTTTCTCAGTTCAATATAACTTTCGTTCCAGATCATACGGCTGTTGAAAACATGTTGCAGTTTTACCTATAATTTCGTTTTGATAAATTGATTCATAACTGAATAAGATAAACACAAAGACTAAAAACCGAGTTGTGTCATGAAGAGCAATTCTGAGAAATAAAAGCAATTACATTTTTCAAACTCGCTCACACCTCAAAATAGCTCAATTTTATCTGTTGCAGTTCATTTCGATCAAAAAATTTAAAACCAGACTAAAAAGTTCAAAAGTTTAACGTTTTCATGAAGTTCGAATATTTAAACGGAGCTTCTTCCTATTTCCAGACTGACATTTTTTGAACTTTTTTGAATCATTGCTCCCGAATATCTTTCCCAGTCTCTTGATCTTCGAAACCTTTGTGTTTTCCCACTGACTGAGAAACAGACCTGATGGGAATGTTTTCGAAATGAGAAACCTGACGTCACTGTCTTCATAGTAACTCTTGAACATCTGTCCTCACCCAAAAAGATGTTTCCCATCATTTTTGCCCGTATTTCCAAAAATAGCAGCCCTCATGTATTCTCGGGTTTCGTCTTGTTCTTCTTTTTTTTTGCAGAAACGAAAAAAAAACGGACGTGAACTTTCGGAATTCACCCATGGGCCTCTCTTTCTTTCTCTGTATTCTAACGTGCTCGGCAGCTCTCCTCCCCATTTCAGAGATAAAAAGGGAACATTGAGAGACCCGGCGTCTTCGACTCCGCTGAGAAGAGGTTTTTGTTACTCTGTCGCAAAGAGAAGAGAAAAAAAAAAGTTGATTGCTTTTTCAAAGATTCACTTCTATCTCAAATTGCAACGTCTTTCGGCATTTCCTTTCCTTATTGTGTACCTTAACAATAGAAAATGAAACTTTTTTGCAGGTTTCACTGAAAACAATGGCCAACGCTCTGGACAACAACGTTGACACCATGAACCAAGTATGTTTTTTTCTTCCAGCTGATACAATTTTTGTCTTTCCAGATGGACACCTCCGAACCACATGACACTCTCAAGCGCAAAGCAAGCGAGGCTAATCAGCAACCGGCCAAAAAGGCAAAGGAAGATCCGCAAGGCTTCACTGTGCCATTTCCATCAGCTGCTACAATGGTAAATAATCAGATGAGAAGGCGTAAATGTTATCTTGATTACAGGGCATTCACACCCCAATGGATATTGATTATCTCCGTCTTCCGAAAGGATTCAAGTTGGGTGACTTGGCTCGGGAGAAGTTTGCGGTGAGTGTAATAGAGTAGAGTGTATTCATAATTGGTTTCTATTTTTGATCAGAAAAAATAGAGTTGCGAAGTTTCATATTAACACGCTGAATGAACTAGAAATGACTTTAAAGGGCACAGAAACACAGCTTTTCAGCTATTATGATGCACTTTCTATAATTTTCTCTTGAGAAATTAAAATTAATTCAGGGAATCGTTATGGCTGGACTCTACGACAAGTACGAAATTCAAATCTACTGTCGTCTCTTCGAACATTTCTCCTACTTTCCGATCTACTTGTTCGAACAAGACGTCTGGGTTGCCGCTCATGACCATGCCATTCAAGAAGTCGTTCGATTCCGTACTCCTCCATCGGTCATGATGGCTGACACCCACCGTTCATAATATAATCTTCTCCTCTTCTTTCGACAACATTCCCGGCTAAATCTTGTTAAAACACATCTTGCTTGTAGTATTAATCCGTTAATCTCTTCCATCCACGAGCTTCGATACTCTGTCCCTGATACCGCGTTCTTGTACACATTTCTTCTCTCACCGGATAATTCCTTCTTGTCAATCATTTCCAATCTGAACTCTAATTCCTTCTTTTCATTCAGTTTTTTCTCTCCACAAAGTAATAAACCTATCATAAAACATTATTCATGCACACTCTCGGCAAAGAGTTTGCAAGAAGTGCTCACTGAGTTTGCAGAGAACCTCTTCAGATGAAAAACCCGTTCATTCGGAAATTGTGTGTGTGTGTGTGTGCAGAAAGAGCCAAAGGGAAAACATGTGTTGTGCAAGAACAGGGAAATTTGCTGCAAAAAGTGGGGGAAACAAGTGAGAGAACAAAGAAATAGCAAAACAGGACGATAATAAGGCAAGGGTTTCTTCTGGCAGTTTAGAGCATTTTTGAGCAGAATTCGATTTGATTTTCAAATAATTTATTCCATAATAAAGAAAGAATACAAGAAGATTGATGCTAGCGTTGCTTTTTGAACTTTCAAATAATTATCTCGATGGAACCGGTTTCAAAAAATTAGTGATGCCCGTGGTGACCAAAACCATGATGACCGAATCCATGGTGTCCATGATGAGATTCATGATGGTGTCCAGAGAAAACATGACCAATTCCGTGCATCATTCCGTGATGATGGTGTTCATGGTGACCTCCGTGATGTCCTCCATTATGTCCATAAATTGGTGGTGGGGCAAATCCAGGGGCTCCATGCATTGGTGGAGGAGCGTATCCTCCGTGTTGTTCGTATGGGTTGTATCCGCCGTTTCCGAAGTATGACATTATTCTAAAAGTGGAGAAATTGTATGAAAAATATAAATCAAAAGAAAAAACATATATTACCAGAAAAAAGTAAAGATAAAATAAACAAAAAACTGATACATGAATAGAAAATTGTCCGAGTTTTTAAACACCTCAAACTGTGAAATTACGTCATCAACACCTACGAAATCAAGATAAGAGTTTGGGAAGAAGTGACGTCCTGTATCGATATTAGTCACTGGGTGTTCTTATTACACAAAGAGGAAAAAACGATATGGATACTGATTAATGACTCATCAGAGGAATTGAAGCTGAACTATGTCGCTGAACTATGTAACCATTATTTCAATTTTCACATCGTTTTTTGAGAATTTTCAACAAAAGTTATCGGTTCAATGTAGAAATTCATAGTTTTTAAAATACACCTAATTTTGTCCGTGACGAGGAAAACTTTTATGTCCAAAACCATGATGTCCATTATGGCCGAAGCTGTGGTGACTATAACCATGATGACTTTGATGATGATGGGTTGTAAACGCGTGCTCAGTTCCCTTTTTTATTCCAGAATGATGTTTCTCCTGCCAATTTTGGTGTTTATTCCCTCTCTGATTTCCATAGATAAATGGTGGAGCAGATCCGGATGCGTTGTTCATCCATGAAAAACTGTATACTCCTTTTTTACAGTTTTTGGGTCGATTGTTCTTGCAGTATGGCATGATTCCAAAATTAAATAAATGTTATAGTAGAAAAGGAAAATAGAGGAAAAGTATGAAACCCTAACTTAAAATGGATGAAAGAGAAGAAAATGTTCGAAATACACAGTCGAGCAAATTTTCGTCGGAAGAACCATGTTATCAGCTGCCATGTCAAACAGTGGAAACTAGCAAGAAGAAACATTGTACGGTTGTTGACTCTAATTTTTTCCTAAGAACTGTAGGAAAATATTTTAGATGATTCTTTGGAAAACAGTGGTGCAGATGAACTATATGTAAGCATGTGGAGTCCACTTTATGTGACCAAAACATTTTTTTAAACGAAATTTTCAGCAGTGCACCATGAAAATCACGAATGTGCTTAGTATGTAATACTACAGATAACTTTTCATTCGAAATGTATGGAAATTCTTAATAAATTGAATAACATTATTTATAACACCCACGATTGACAAGAATTAAAATTTACATAAATACAATTATTATGAACAAAATGAAGTTTTGAACTCTTCAAAACATGATTAATCCGTGTTGAGTATCAATTCAGGGTAAATTAGTGATGCCCGTGGTGACCAAAACCATGATGACCGAATCCATGATGTCCATGATGGCTTTGATGGTGATGTCCAGTGAAAGCATGACCAATTCCGTGCATCATTCCGTGGTGGTGGTGCTCATGATGACCTCCGTGATGTCCTCCGTGATGTCATCCATTATGTCCATAAATTGGTGGTGGTGCAAATCCAGGGGCTCCATGCATTGGTGGAGGAGCGTATCCACCGTGTTGTCCGTATGGGTTGTATCCGCCGTTTCCGTAGTACGACATTTTATCTATAATAATATAAGTTAAGAAAAAGGTAGAAGGGTCTAAAAATAAGCTGCATTACAAAGAAAGAACAAATAATTATATTTAAAAAAGAGAAGAAAAGAAAATGATACCTGAACGACAAAATGTTCGAGTATTTATATCATTTGAATCAAAAAAAGAATTGCGTCACAAAAGTCGTATCAACCCTCCCCTAAAACGATAAGAGTTCTGAGGGAAGTGACGTACTGTTATTTGCATTAGTCAACAGTTCTTCCGATCAAATAACGAGACAATGTGGAACTTCCAGGATGATTCATCGAATAATAACATAGTGAAACTGAACTATTATATATTATTTAGAAAGGCTAAAGTTTAAAGTTTTAGAAATGTGCCCGTTTGCTATTTTTTTTAAAGAAAATAGCTGAATGAGGTCATCTCGTGAGCGGTGATTGCTCTAAACGTGATCGGAAATAGAAAAACAACATTATTCCTAACAGTTTCTGAAAGTTTGAGCTTATTTTTTCAGCCCCGTTTCCTTCATGGAGAGTTGAAATTGTGAAACTAAGAACAACAGAAACAAAGAAATTTATTACTGAAATGCAGAAAAAAAAACAATTAAGCTCCGCATAACATTCTGAATGAATAATAATGTGTGTCAGAATAAACTAAACTTTTAAAAACCATGTTACTGTTGTGGAAATTCTCAACAAAGCCTATTATGAGGCGTGAAGTTATTATTATTGGGCGCACTGTTTAACAAAAAAGAAGTTTTGCTTAGTCTCATTGATTTCTATCAAATTTATACTTCTGATCTTCTTATATCACCGGATTCTGATTCCGAATTTTACAGCTCTCACCATGACATATTTTTCTCTGCTTGTTAGTATTTTTGAATAGAAAACATGATTATCGCAATATTAATATTCAAACAATGATTGTGTGATATAACTTTTCTTCAGTCGTATCGTCTCGGATACGTCAATCAGAATATAAGTGGTTCATCAAAAAATAAAAGGTTTAAGCAACATTTCTCCGTAATAGATCTGGCCCGTGTGCGAATACCCAATCACAATTTTTTTGAAAATGTTCTGTGTTACTCGAAAGAGTGACTCAATCTTAATTTGGACTTGTTCGATTGTACTTTTCCGAATTCCGGCATATCTGTTTTAGGTGTAAAATATGTTTTGACAAGATTGTTTTTGTTTGCAGAATAGAAAGAAAAGACATGAAAAAGTAGTTCGAAATAATTCATAATTTACTTTTGTCAGCAACAGTTGAAGTTTACATAAATACAATTATTATGAACAAAATGAAGCTTTGAACTTTACAAAAATGATTAATCCGTGTTGAATACCAATTCAAAGCAAATTAGTGATGCCCGTGGTGACCGAATCCATGATGACCGAACCCATGATGTCCATGATGGCTTTGATGGTGATGTCCAGAGAAAGCATGACCGATTCCGTGCATCATTCCGTGATGGTGATGCTCATGGTGACCTCCGTGATGTCCTCCGTGATGTCCTCCATTATGTCCATAAATTGGAGGTGGAGCAATTCCAGGGGCTCCGTGCATTGGTGGAGGAGCGTATCCTCCGTGTTGTCCGTATGGGTTGTATCCACCGTTTCCGTAGTATGACATTTTATCTATAACAATATAAAAATAAGCAAAGAGTCTAAAAATAAGCTTCATTACAAAGAAAGAACAAACACTAATATGAAAAAAAGGAAGAAAAAGGAATTGATACCTGAACGACAAAATGTTCGAGTATTTATATCATTTGAATCAAAAAAAGAATTGCGTCACAAAAGTCGTATCAACCCTCCCCTAAAACGATAAGAGTTCTGAGGGAAGTGACGTACTGTTATTTGCATTAGTCAACAGTTCTTCCGATCAAATAACGAGACAATCTGGAACTTCCAGGGTGATTCATCAAATAACAAAATAGTGAAGCTGAACTATTTTGAAAGTTTTGAGGTCAATATCGGAACTTTCGAGGTTATTTGTAATCAGTTACAAAAATTATTTTAACAGAAATGAGTTAGGAATGAAATACTGAATAACAAAACTATTAACAAATTGATTGCTCTGTAGCTGAACACTTCAAACTCATGACATTGACAGAAATTGTGCGTTGTAGGCATAGAGTAAAGAACACATTTCTGGCTGGTAGAACTGAGTTTTATCAGATTTTCAAAAAATTACTGTTTTTGTTGCTATTTTCTTGATTGACCGAAACTTGACAGCCTGATGAAAAATTGTGATTTTCAGTTTTAAATATATTTAAACATTTGGATGGGACAACACCATTGATAAGCTTGAAGACTATTCCATGCTTTCAATTCTGTTTATTACAGATAACCTTGTGATTTGTTTTCTTCCAGACTTTTCCATCAAATTTAAGATTTCAACATAATTTAAGCCTGTACAAATCAAAGGTCACGTGACATCCGATTGAATCTGATGTTTACAGGTCAATATTGACTCTCGGCGGCTCCCATAAAAATAAATGTCTCCGAATTTGATGTCACCTTCCTTCCCATTTCATTCTTTTGCACTGATCTTCCTTTTTACGATTTGTGACTCATTGAACCTTATTTTTTCGCAATAGACGGCAACAAGGGAAACGTTTTTTGGGAGAAAAGGTGTCACACTATTTGCATATCAAATGACGTGTTTCACCTCTTCGCTGATACTGAAATGATATAAAATACCTCGACCTATCAGCCTATTCCATCAATGCCTCGTCTTGTGACATTTGCCTTTTTACATACCTTCCCTATCAGTTTGCTCCGCTTTTCTTTTTTCATTTCGCTTTTATTTTCTTTCATTCAACAACTTCAATTTCCCATTTTTCAGTCTTTTATTCACCATGGCCTACAATCCCTACAACAACTCTTACCCATACCCACCACCAGTTGGATACGCTCCACCACCAATCGGATACGCTCCACCACCAATGGTTGCTCCAGTTCCAATGGTTGCTCCAGTTCCAGTTCCAGTTGCCGCTCCATACATGGCTCCACCAGTCTATGGAGCTCCACCAGTCGTTGTCATCGAGGAGCCATATCATCATCATCACTGGAACCCATTCCATCATCATCATCATCATTGCTAAGTTTTGCCTGGATTCTTGTCGAAAACGGATGTGTTATGATATGATTTTTGAATTTTTGTATGTTTTATGTTTTCAATTTTGAACATCTAATGAATATTGAATATACATAATATGTTTGTGATTAAAAGTCAATAATTGGAAATACGAGATTTCTGAAAGTTTTCAATTGAAATCTTGATTTTGAACCAAATTAAAATATTGCATCAAGTGATGAAATGTTGGTAAATAGTTCTAAAACTTTATGATGCTGGTTACATTTTTGATAACTATGTTTGATCTGTTGAAAGTCAAAAAAAATCCACAAAAAGGATAAAATCGCGATTCTAGCCTCTCGGATCTCAAAGTACATAGCAATTTTTTAACTGACGTCTTGTTTCAATCTAAAACCAAACTATGTCGACCGGAAACTAGAAAAATAACTGTCACATGTTTCTATATTTCAGTGTTATTTAATATCATCCTGCATCCTCCGTTAACAAGTTTCGACTTTCAATTTCAAAAGTGTTCGATCAAAAAGTGGTGACAAGGACACCCGATACATACCTCCCTTAATGGCGTAATAATTATATGAATCGTTTATCAGGGGGTTATGAAGAGAGAAAAAAACGGGTTCTGCTACTGCTACCAAATAAGATATGTTCTCTTCTCTCTCTATTATCACCCATCATCATGTATCATTTTTCTCACTTTTACGTCAAGACCCCTAACCGATTTATGACTTCTCTACGCTGATTTACAACCAAAGGAATAATTTCCAAAAATGATCAGGTATGTTTGTTGACAAAATACTTCAAGAATCATCTGAATTACAAAAAATGCAATTTGAAAGAGGTAAATGTGCATATGGTTATAAAATTCAAAGGGATGGTTTTGCGACGGGTCTTTGATTCTGATCTAATACCATTGTACTTAAAGTATACGCGGTAGAAATGGGGGAATAAAATAATTATCACTGTTTGATAGATAAGAACGGGGGTTTTGTTTCTTTTTGTGCATTTTCACAACTCATCGACCCTAAAAGTGTGAGTCAAGTTTTATAAGCAATGCTATTTCTGAAATTTCAAACGGGTTGTTTGAAAAAACTAGAGCAGTAAATTGTTCAGCGATTTTGTTAGCGGTATTGGATTTATAAAAATCACAGAAAATTTGAATTTCGTAAAAGTATATTCACCGCACCTTTTTCAACCATTCCTTCGCTGACCAAAATAAACATTCTAATCCAGCGTTCATACAATTTTCTAAACTTTTGTGTGACTAGTCATCATTTCTGGTATAACTTTTGTAGAGCACTATCGGATACTCCTCTTCTTGAGGACATGATTTCTCCGGATTCCAAGTTTGTCGGTGAAGCTCTCGAGCAACGAGATGTCCGCACTGTTTTTGTTTCTGCAAAGGAAGGTAAGTGCCATGATGAATTTTGGATATGACTTTTCAAATTACAGATAACAAGGAAAAAGAGAACCGTGTTATTTTGTTGCTAGGGGCAGCAAGTTCCCAGAAATCTGAGTTAATTGATTTTCTCTGTAACTATTTCTATGGCGTTGAGCCAACTGATCAGAAACGGTTTCACATTGCAGACGAGGTAAGAAAATTGCTGTTTCCTTATGGTTAGACGAAATTTCAGAAATTCAATGCAGAAACCCCAGCTCGCCCGGTCCAATGTTATATATTCAATGAAACAGTTATGCCTGTGAGGCCTGTTATTCTGGATATGATCGGGTGTGGAGATACTTAGTAAGTTCCTCTAATGAAAACTTCGCGAAAATAAAATTTGAAGTGACGGTTTCGATACACCGGCTTTAATTAATAAGTGGTTGCTGAACAATTGGAAAATGCGACTGGACGTTGTGGCTATTGTATTCTCAGATTTGCACAGAATGAGTATGCACGAAGAAGATGAACTACAGCAGGTACTTGATCACTGATAAATCTGAAAAGAAACTGTGTTCAGGTACTTTCCGACCTTCCGGATCACGTTCGGGAGAACGCTGTTGTTTTCATCACTGCTTCCGATGGTTCTAGAACTTTCGAGCCGTTGTTGAGGAGGTTTGGTCTCTCTGATTGCCCCAAGTTTACTATCAATACGGCGTGCACATTTCAAAAACAGATGGGTGAGTAAGTGTATTGATTCGAGAGCAGCGCTTTGCCCATTTTTAAAACTGTAAACAGAAAAAGTTTTTGGCACATGGAGTGTCTCGATAAGAATGTGTATCAGCGTTTTTCGCTTCGGCCGTCTTTTCTCGTAAAATGCGTCCACTTAAATCAAACATTTGGGTCGATCAAACAAATTCTGGCAGTTTTTGGGAGGGAATCGATAATCCGCTTTTCTTAGATTTTTAAATGATTTTTGACAATCATTACTGACTTCAGAAGATCGACTGAATGACGAGCATCGGAGGAGGTATTGGAAGATGTCTGTGAATCAGTTCAATAATTTTATGGAGAGGGTCCAGGTAAGCTTTTCAAATTACCATGCCCTGTAGAAACGATTTAGGAAACAACGCCTGTCACTATTTCCGGACTCCCATACATCGATAATGGTATTTATGGAGTACAGGAGTCAGCACAAAACTCATCTAGAAACAGTGTCTATTCTTCGAGCAAGTAAGATTTTCTTTGAAATAATAATCAAATGAATAATATTACTAACATTCTCACTCTACTAGATCCACAGTCATTGAAGTGGAGCAGAACTCGAGAGCTCAGACATCAACACGATCCGTTACTCGGCCAACATCTTCCCCACCACTTCCCCCACCTCCTCAATCAAATCCACCGGCCAAACCATTTCCACCTCCTCCGCCACCAAAGCCAACAATACGCCCGCCACCTATTCCGGCATCTCCGCCTCCAAAACCGCCGTCAAACGAGCCTGTCGGCATACCATTGTACAGTGAGAAGCAGCAACAACTTCCATCACAAACAACACACGTCTCGCCGCCAAAGCCTCCAAGTTTTGCGCCGCCTGTACCGCCTGTTGCTCTAATCACTGACACCTCGACCACCAACGCTCTAACAAATGCAATGTTCGAACAGTTGAAACATTCTAGGTATTTTTTCAAAATGAGAAAAGTATTATTTCCAAATACTGAACATCTCAAAGAAACTGATTTTTTTTCGTTGGTTAAAAGTTTGTTTTTTGAGTGAAATTCCATTTGAATTCTAATTTCGATGATGAAAAAAATTTCTAAATTCATCATTTCTTGTTCTTGTCAATTATTGTCATTTACTGCAACATGTCTTGACAATGCTATTCTAAGCACATTTCGTACTCCAAATTTCAACCAGTTTTTAAAAAAAACATAATAATGAAGAATTTATCACCCGAAAACGTTCCAATATATTCCATTTGCCTATTTTCCAGTGTTCAATACGACTATGCGACATATGGAAGTGAAAGACCGTACTCCTCTCAAATGCCACCCTACGATGTTCCTCCAAGTGAGCCAGCTGGTCTTGGGAATCGTCGACACAGTGTACCAGGTACTATTTTCAACTTTCTAATTTCTAATCCCCCTCAACTTTCACAAATTGGAAAACGATGCGTGATTCATCTAGTGAAATTTCACGCTATGTGTGTATTTGTATGTGCGCGACGCGCGAATCACTGATTCACCATGAAAGGGCAACAACACTGTTTGCTATTCTTCTCTGTTTTCCTTAAACTTTACGATATGGAAAAATCTTCTGATAGAAGTGGCTAGCCGGAAGAAAGAGACTAAGAAAGGGAAATACTTCAACATAGGGGAAACTCCAAATAAGAAAACGACAAAACCCAGTCTTCAATCAATTTTAACGACTTTTTCGGTAGTATTCCTAAAATAAGTGGACAATTGAGAGTACGAAAGAAATTCAAGATAAAAATATGAGAAGAGTGTAAGAACAAGAGAAACGCAAAGAAAATGATGGGAATGCTTATCAACTGTACTAACGCCCTCAAATATTCATCATGCTCACTTGGCCTTCATAGTGTTTTGAGAATAACCGTTTTGTGTCTTATTCCTGTTCTTCATACTTTATTTTTAGTTGAAGTTTAAATTTATAAAACAGCATGCCATAATTTCCAACGGTAAATTTTGCAAATTAAGCTTGTTTTTCTAGGAAAATTGTGTTCTGTTCATATTTTCTCAACATATAATAAAATACGAATTGACAAAGTTCTTCGCCTGTAATCATTTATACTCAGCAAATCAGTTCGAATAAGAATTACAACATCCTTCTATTCTATTAAATTAATTTTACCTCATTCTTGACCTCTGTCCGTCTGAAAACAGAATCGAAACCATTCTGCACCTGGTACCTGATAAGAGCGTTCCAAACCATCAGAGACAAATAAAGTAATCGAAAATAGTCTTGAACACCCCCATAGTGAGTCACTGCAGCTCCCCTCCATTTCCATCGTTTTTCATAAAAGACGCTGTTCAATTCGTTTCCCTCTTCTTTTCAGACGACATTCGTCACTACGCTGACGAGACAACTCCGCCGCCTGTTCTGCACGACGTAGTTGACAGGTAGTCATTTGAATTTAGATTTGTTATTTCTTTCTTTCTTCTAGATATTCCACTGTGGCGTATATGAACGAGGAGCCCAACCAGTACAACACAAGAATTTATTCGCGTTCCCCAACAAGAAGCCAGGTTGGAGTGCGTGACGCTCATCGTTTGAGTCGAGACGATCTGAGAATAGTTGATGCACAAAGCAGTCCAAGTGATTCACAATCTGAAGAATTAAGGAGAATGTATTCGGGACGAAGTGGAAACTCGGTTAAACCAACAGGCGACATTACGTGAGTACATTGATAACACATTTTCATCTTGATTCTTCCCTATTTTTGTTTTAGTGCACGCTACGTTTACGACACTGCTAATCGTAATTATACAGCATACGGAGAGAAGCAGGAAAGACAATCGTACACTGCAATTCCCGCAACCGCGACTGACAGAAAACGATGGTCTAGGTGAACTTTATACCTGGAATTGAAGAGAAGTCAGTAGTTTTAGATCATCGGAACCTCGAAGTGAGACTTATATCAATGATCCATACTACTCGGGAAAAGATGTGGTGTCAGGGTATGGGGTTATTGAAACAAGAAGAAGTCGTACCAGTCTTCATAGTCACGGAGGAAGTGTTCCTGAACTCATTCACTCGGAAAACAAATATGACTATCAGCAGTTGTCGGAACAACAAACTCGGTACTTAAAATTTGCTTTGACCATATGAAAATGCAATTTAAGGGAAATGGAGAGAAAGACTCGTCAAGACATTGATCGCCGTAGTCGACGTCAATCAGAAGGATCCCATCAGATCTACATTGATCGTCGAATCTCTCCTGAAAGACAACGCAAAGATCAACTGAATGGAACATACACCAATGTGAATATGCAAGACAATCCGAAATACGTAATTCCGAGAAGAGAAGTTCCACCGCCACAGATTCCACCAAAACCCCAAGTTCATAGAGTAGGGTACCTTATGGGGTCAGATCTAAAGTTTTGCTTTAGGTTAGTGGTGGCGAAGTGTTAGAGGATGAGCGTTCGATATACGAGGCATACAGCCAAATTCATCACCAACGCCCTCCAACTCATATTGGCCAAGGAATCCAACCAAATCCGGTTGGCACACCACCACTACAGTATCCACCACGCTATGATCAAGTTCCGGATCGTTAGTTACCTTTTTTAAAATCTAACATTCAACTAGAAATTCAGAATCTCAATCGAACATTTATATCATCCCCAAATCGATGCGTGGATCTGGATCTCCAATTCAAGTACGCGTGCAGTTGTTAAGCAAATCCCCAGAAACTCTTCGACGTGTATGATTTTTCCCTTATGTGTCATTTTTCCTATCCTGCATGTTTCATTATTAATTTTAGAAATTTTTACAATTTTATGAATCGATTCCAGCAACCACCACCCCAGCCCCTGCAAGTCCAACAGCAATATGATTCATATGGAGAGCCGATTTATGTTCAAAGAAGTGTACCATTGGGAGTAACTGAGGAGACAACAACAACTACAACTACCACAAGAAACGAAGAAATTGAGAGAAAGCGTAGGAAGAAGAAAGAAGAAGAGGAGAAGAAAAAACAAGAGACTGCAATCATACCAGTATATGATCCATGTAAATTTTTGTGGCCTAAAATAAAGAACTGTGAAAGTTTCAGATGCAAACAATCAAAACAACGGAGGCCAGAACAACTACCACCATCATCACCGTGGTAAGACCATCAGGAAATTACGAAGTGCTCATTATTTTTCCAGATGTAGAAGATGCTTTAATCGAGGAGGAATATAGAACCCATCACCAAAAAAGAACAACTGAACAACCACAAAGAAAATATCCAAAGAAAACTGATGACAGATATATTGAAGATGATTATAGATATGGACGGGAGGATGATCGTCATCACCATCATCATGGAAAATCCAGGTATAGAAGGATAAAAAATAGAACAACATATTACGGAAATGATTGTCAGCGCTGGAAAGTTGTATTTTTCATTGAAACTCTTGCTCCGATTATTGTTGCTCTCTTTTTCCTAATACTACTTTTAATGTTTGTATATAACGAAGTGTCCAAAAGAACTAACAATCACTAATCAATTTTCAGCCATACTAAAGAGGTTCATCGACGTCAAATCGGTTGGTCTCCGTCTAACTACCGTAACCCACGTGACTGTTTTCTTAATCTTCTATGTTTCATCATTGCTCCGCTAGTGATCATACTCATCATAACCGTCATTATTGTCTTCGTCATTATTCAGTAGATGGATTTAACCTGTTTTGTGTTTTCTTTCAACAACGTCTATTCTAAAACTCAGACAACTGCCATAGACTAATAAGCTTACAAAGTTATCATTCATTTCCTCCTTCTGTTTGTGATGAATTTATGATATGTCTCTTTTATTCAACAGAATATTGTATTCTGTGTTCCGCTTCTATATTCTTATTATTTTTCATTACGTATTACATTTTTATAGTCAATAAATATTTTTGCTCATTTGTTTTTGAGTATTATTTCAGCCATACGTGATTTAAGGGAAAAATGTTAGTTGCACTTTTAACTTCAACTGAATCTGCCAATTCTTTGAATATCAAAACTTTCTGCTTGAAATAATATGCAATTTTTTAAATTTCACTCAAAGAACTTCTTTTTTTCAGCTGCTTCTGATATAAAAAAATTGAAAAAATGAATATGAAAGTTTTCAAACAAAAAAATCTACGTCAACAATATTCAATCTGCTTTTTTGATTCCTTTCTAATCAAGGATTTATTCTCCTATTTTTTTTCATTTTCTTTCTTGTCTCACATAAATCTTATCTCTTTCCGAATATGACATGCTTGACAAACTTTAGTCTTGTACTCTGTGCTCGTGCAAGGACATGTTACATTCTTAATTGGTCCCGGTGTCTGTCGCGAAACTTGTTCCCGGTGTAAAAAGAGACTCAGGTATATGGGGGGAAACAGAATTCTAGTGTGGAGAAAAGAGCAGATGTCTCCTTTTTCTTCAACTGCCTATTTGCATAATTGACGTTTGGACTACTGGAGAAGGAAGGGGCTCACCTTTGAAAAGGCTAGTAGTGGTCAACGCCTTCTTTATAATTACGAGATATGAACGAGAGATAGAGAAAGGGAGAGGGAGAAGAGGGGGAAATGAAGAAAAGAGGTTTAGTCAGCCTACCTTTTCCCCTCTTCTCCGTTCCATCCGTTTCATCCTCTCCTGGTTTTTGCGCACGACTGCTCAAAACTGCTCTTCCATACATGCCCTGATGTTTTTTTTTGTTCGCTGGCAAAATTTCTTTGTAGTCATGGAAATCATTTTCCATTTAGACGAATTCAGTAGAAACCACTCTTCTCTCGAGGACCTTTATGGGGGTGGTTGAGAGATCATCATATTTATTTCTGTTTTCCGGTTCTTGATGAGCCCATTTGACCACTGAATAATCGACGTCTTGCTTTACGAACACTTTTTGCCTATTTCGTAATTCTCCACATAGTGTCTCCTTCGATATTTCTGAATAACTTTTCTCTTTTTCAGAACGACGGAAAGTGGAAAAATGGCTCGAAAAGGATTCAAAGAAAAGTTGAAAGTAGGTTTTTTCCGGGGTAAAGTGTTCGAAAAAACGTGAGAGTGAGAACAAAAGCATATATTTTCAATCTTTAGAAACTGAAGCACATTTTTCTTGGATTTGTAAGAAGCGTGAGATGAATGTAGTGTGAGACCAAATATTATCAGGCTTCAGTGTTCAATTTTTTCTTTCACCATTCAATGTTAATTTAGATATTAATTAGACAAACAAATTTATAGATGGATAATATTTCGAATTTATAATTATTGTGATACTTTCAATTTTTCAATTTTTTCATTTCAAAATTCTACCAAAAGTTCAAAAGAGAGCAACTAGAATTATTGCAAATTGTGATATCATAAATGTTTGTATAGTTCATTTGAACTTTCAAATTTGTATGATGTTTTTCTGATTGTTTTCGTATTTGAATAAGAAAACATATTTTTCAGGTTACGAGAGAATCCATTGAACGTTTTTGCCACGATCTCAAAATCGTGAAAATGTTGACGAGTCCTGATAGACCGGTGAGCTGTTACATTATTATAATTTACAAAAAATTGTTATCAGGGATCATCCGGAACTGAATCAGCTTCTCTTCTCAGCGACGAAGATGATGAAAAATGCTTCAAACCACGACCATTCATGGAACGTCTCGATTTGTCACACGTCGGTCCGTCCGATGTTTTCAAGGAGAGTGAATTGAAACCTGTTATCACTACCCCTCGAAAAAACATGAATTTTGGTGAGTCATCACATGCTCAAACACTTTTCCATTCTCAATATTTACCTTTTTTGCAGATTTGCCAAGGTCGCCTCGTTTCGAAACGACATCCGCTGACCGGAACGTGGAACTGAGAAGGTTCGATTTTCATTTTTATTCTTTTTTTTTGTTTTAGGTTATTACTCACTCTATATCAAGTTCCTAAGTGGCTCCAATATTTTTCCTTTTTTTCCACATTTCATTTTAAAGTGCCTTTCTTTCTCTCAAATTTCACGTCTAGCTAGAATGTTTCAGTATTTTAGTGTTTTACCCCCGCACATGTATAATTTATTTGCACTTTACGATGTGTTCAATATGTGCAGCGCGACTGCAAAAAAGTCTCCAGGATAATAGTGTGTTCTATGCGTAAAATATCGAATTTCGTTGTACAGGCTCCGACGCAAATCCATCGAATCGCCGCGCACATTTCTGAACGGTCTTGCCGGCATCGAATCGCTTCCGGCAGTGATTGCAAAAAAGGACAACAATGTGGATCCGTCACAATCTCTTCTGGTTAGTTGGGTCTCTTTTTGCTACACAATTAGGTAATCGGTCGGGTAGGAGAATGAGATGACGACGCCATTAAAATGAGTCAATTTGTAAGGAATTGAAAAGATGAAGAGGGGGGGGGGGGAAGGAAGGGAGGTAAATGCAAAATGGATCGAGTGGAAAAGGGCAGTCGTTTTTCCGAAGAAGCGAACGCTGTTTCTTTCAAGTGTAACCTGAATATTTGATTTTGTTATAGTCAAGGAAAAAACAATCAGAAATATAGTACGTGTTCCTTTTCTGAAAAGGAGAATCTTAATTTCCTGTTCTTTCTGTTTTCAAGCAGATAAAACTTTTTTCTTTGATTGGCAGTTCATAACATGTGATTTTTTTATTTTTAACGTTGGTTTTTATCCCGAAATCCGCCTTAAAGTCTGAGACTCGGTTTTTTGGAAATATAGAGAAAATCTTATTATATATTAAAAAAGACATCTCAGAAATTAGTTGATCACTTCAAAAATCATATCCTGGGAAAAAATAGCCAAGGCGCGGATCAAGTTTCGTCAAAAACGCCGAACTTTATCACCGAAACGGATAGGGAGGAGGTCAAACCCTTCTCTATTGTCATTTCTTTACCGACGACAAGTGTTACTCACATTCGGGAAACTTCCTTTCCCCTATCCGTTTGGCTACCAGTTTCGGTTGGGAGGAAATGACGAAGAATGCGAAAAAAAAGATTATACTCGTGTACATCATCTATTTCTTCTTCGCACTGTTTCACTCTAATTCTTCCAGTTTTTTCTGGCACGTCTGTAAACTGGAATAGTGCAATGTGTCCTTTTCCAACATTTTTCCCATCTTCTCCTTCTTCTTCTGAAAACACCCATATGACTGATGACACATTTTTTCTTCTGTTATATATTGTTCTTCTTTTTTGAGAAAGTAGCAATCTTCACATTTTTTCGTACATTTCCTGATGACTGTTGATAACTTTACCATTTTATCAGCCTTGACCTGACTACTCGATCTTGTGCTAATTCTCTCCAGTCAGTTGGCTGCCTGCCTACCCCCGGTTGAAATGGGGGGAGGGAAACAAATCTTGTTTTACACTAGTTATCGCACCCGATCATTCTTTTTCGTCAATTAGGTGTACTAATGATAATTTTGAAATACGGTTGGAGGTCTTCCAAAATCAATTAGGAATTTTGTTGATTGAAAAGATTTCAGTTTGGGGAAATCTGGAGTCTAGGTCTAGTTTTCAAGATGATTTTTGGAATAAGTTGTCTGTCCTCAGAAATCATTCATTCGACGTTGTTTCTTGAATGAATCCATAAGGTTTGCTCAAATTTCAGTCAGCCAAAATTATAAGAAGTTGGAATGTAATTCCTATTATTAGCAGAGAATATCAGAAAATCTAGATGTGCTTGAAAGTACATGATTTGTGATTTACAAACGTTTTTTGCACTCAACAACTGTCAATTACATGGTTAATTTCTCCCACTGCTTCCTCCGTCAATTTTTAACATTCACTCTCCACGAATTCTGTTCTCTCGGAAATATTAAAAAAGTACTAAGCTCGTTTGACTGATTGACAAGCTTTCATTCTTCTAAAAAACCCACGCTTCTGACTTTTCGCATACTTTTTTGTTTCTTAGCAACATAAAAAATTCCCATAATGCTATTCTCATGGAAAAAGATTTAATCAAAAGTGTATATGTTTCCCCCAGCTTTTTTCCTCCAAAAATGCTTCTCTTTCCAATGTTATTATGTTATTCCTATTCAGCTTTCTATACATATCAGCTTCATAAAATTGATGTTGTGAATCGTAAAAGTTAGAATGATGATGATTAGGTGACCACGCATTGCACTTCGATAGAGAGTGTCCATTGATGATAGAAGAAAGTGAGAGGGAGAGAAAGAGCAGGCGATCTATCGACAGCTGTCGGGTCGATCGAGTAGAAGGACGACGGGACCCCTGAAATGCAAGAAAAACGTATTCGTCCCCGGGTTTTCTCCTCTCGAGAGCCGGGTGAGAGAGAGAGAGATACGCTTTTCAATTCTTTCTTCCGCGCTGTAACAATACCAGTGTTCTATCGGCTCTCTCCACCGCCGCCGGCTCGTTTCCTGAGCCTCGAAAGTCTTCTCGGGCCGGCAATTTATTGGCTTCGAGACCATCTTGCTTCTTCTTCTTCTTCTTTTCTTGATGCTTCGTCTCTTTTTCTTTTTTCCACACCACCGACGTTCTTGTTGCACTCGATCGACTACCTGCCGTTTTTCTGATCGTCTACCCTCACATCCTTCCACTTTTTTCGTATCATTTTTTCACTCTTCTTTTTAGATCTATGACAAAGTTCATCTTGATAGATTCACAAAGAAATCCATTACGTCACAATTTCTCACAGAACACTCCCTTCTTCCAGTCATTTTCCAAAAGTTGTTACTATTACTAATCACTTTCATCTCTAGTTCAGCCACTCCTTTTCCTCATTTCGCACTTTCAATCTATGTTTCATGTTACTAATTGCCGCCAATCTCAGTCTGCAATCTCAAAAAGAATCTTTGCGAAAAATATTTTATTATCATTAGGCACCACAGCATATTTTTCAAAGTCAATTTTTCTGAAATATTTCTGTTGGAATATGTTCCCCTCCCTTATAGAAGTCCATTTCCAAAATTTCAGCGAAAAATTTTTTTCCAATCTCAAGTTATAGACGTTTTGGTGGAAGACCTCAATGTACTGATTTTCTCCCCAGCGGCGCTGGAAAAAGGCGAAGTGGGCGGAAGAAAGTTCGATCTGGGGGCCGCCAAACGAAAAACAAGCGCGCAACCACTCGGCCACGCGGGCGGCGGGCGGCGCCAATCGAGAGGGTGTATAAGAAGTGGGGGCGGTCTCGAGCGGTCCACCTCATTTTTCTATCAATTTATCACAAAATTTTCACAGAAAAGAGAAGAAACTTTTTCGGGTAACACGGATTTTCTTTTTTCAAAAGAGGTTTGTGCGAAATTTTGCGTAGAATCCAATGATGAAAAGAAAATCTGCGACTTCGACCTGCATCACTGTCTAAAATCGGAAAAACTAAATTTCTTGGAAATAAGGACTTTTCGGATAAGCACGAAGACTACTTAAAATTCCCCAATCTTTCTAAAATTGTCAGTCGTGTACATAAGACTTATATCTATCAATTTCAGTTAAGAAAAGTAGGGGTCATCGCTGAAATTTTTTTTCTATTTTTGATACCAGTTTGACCGAATATTCTGATATTCGGGTAACACGAAAATTTATTGAACCTTCAAAATTCATTTCCTCATGTCAGAAGCTATCAGAATCCATCAAAAAAAGTAGCGACTTCGACTTTTAATCACCATTTTTGACCGACTTTGTCAGACCATGTCCCTATTTTCATCAGTTTCCTATCGATTTTCGTTGAAATGTTTTGAGATATCAAAAAACTAATTTTTCCATTGGATTCTACGCATTTGATTACATAAAGACATATTAATTATATGTCAATCATCTATCCCTATTCCGCGGTACAGAGCCTCAAAGTTAGCGAGGTGCGCTGGGGAGAAAAATTTCGACGCCCCGCCCACTTTCATTGCGGTGCCTAATTATCATTAATATATCTTCCTCCTATTGTTCTCCTCTTGCAATCCTGTACTATCTCTTGCCATTTTGCCGCTCAAATTTTGTTGAGTGTGTTTGATTTGTCGAGTTTTTACATGTTTTTGTGCATTCTTTTCTCCAACTTGCTGCCCCTTGACATACTCAACACATTTTTCTGCAAAATGGTAAACTCTTTTGATCCTTTCACCGCCATCACTTTATTTTCTCAATTGAATTATGGTTTTCAGTACTAGCAGGGTAAATGTACCATCTTGACGACGACTATTTCGCAAGATTGAACCAGCCGTCGTCTTCATCAGTACAATTCCCGTCGGAGTCGTTACGATACGGAGGAAGTGGTCCGTCTACCACTACTACCACTTTTGGTGTTGAAAACGACCCACAAACGACGCGTTTCCGGTCGCAGTCAGCCGATAATCGAAGATCGGCGTTTCAAAGTCAGCCGCGAACAATCTCCGAGGATCACATTCACGAGCCGTGGAATCAAGGACCACTTCGCGCCTCGGAAGTCAATTTCCCGTCTCAACAGCGAAGACCAGCCTCCACCACACCGTGGACTCATTCAGAGTATCACTCGGGTCATAACCTGTCAGTGCCCTCTTCCTTCACGGAACACCTTCGTGAAAGATCTCCAGCCAGTGGCTCTGCACTACTCGACTTACTCTCTCGATACCCCTCTGCACAGCATTCTGTGCAAAATTCGCCAGCCGTGCAAGCCTATATTGATCGAATTCACTCGGACAGAACGCCGCCAACAAGGACCTACACTTATCAGTCGTCAGAATCCGGTTTTCCGTTAATCGAGTATTCTGTACGACAAGAGGCACCAAACGGTGTCCGAACGACGACGTCCGTTTATCAAAACGTGGTACCCAACGGAAACGGTTATCCAACCCATCAACGAGTGCAAACCACATTCACCTCAAACGGACCAGTGACTTCAACTTTTCAACGAGAGTACCACAACTCGACTCCTCATCAATATCAGCACACCAGTTCACTTGGTGGTCCTCCTCCGCCACTTCCACGCGAGTCGTCATTGCAACAGCAGCCGCAACAGGCGCACCCGTTCGAAAATCGATCCGAGCTTCTCCATCGTCATCAGCCGCCGCCATCTTCCTCTTCATCCCATCAATTTTACAACAACGGAGGAGTACCCGTCTCAAGTGCGTCGTCCGGAGGTTTTCGCCAACCCGTGTTTCACGACACAGACCAATTGGATATCATTGCTCAACGTCTCCTTGATGACAACATGAGTCGGAGTACCTCGGAATGGAGCAAGTCTTTTGAACAGTTGCAAAATCGGTTTCAAACGTTGGAAGGTGACGATTTGATGGGTTCATCTGCATTCACCACGAGCGGCTCAATGACACTACCGCGACGTGGTACACAGCTGCCGATTTCAAAGTCTTCCAGTAACTATGAAATGAATAGCTCGCTTCTCGGAAGAGCTGTGGAGCGAAAAGCAGCTGAAGCGCCAGAGCCAAGAAGATCTGGAGCATTGGATAATTTCTGGAGTCAGACTATCAGTTCAAGACCTTCATCGCCAACGATTCAGAGAATTCCAACAAGTCTGACGGCAGCAGAACGTCTTCAGATGCTTCAAGAGCCAATTGATACCGAAAAAAGATTTTCGCAGAGATTTGGCAGTGGTCAAGGGGTGGCAGCACGGAAAGCGGAGTTGATGAGAGAACCAGCAGTTGAGTACAATGAAAAGCCAAGGACACCTCTGAATCCTGCTTTTCCTTCGAATTCCTTCCTGGTTCCCAGTTTCAATGATCTTGATAATGCTGTTAACGAGTTATCAAGGACAGTTCGTGGAAATGGATTTTCAGGGACTTCATATGGAACTTCCACTCCAAATGATACTTTGAATCGAAGACTTGGAGGATGTGGAAGATTCCCCACCGGAGATCATGCATTCAGTCCTCCCCCACTTGAATCTTCAAAGTCTCCACTTCATCGAAAACTTCATTCACCCTCACCAACAGATGAAGTGAGTGAGAGCTCTTCAGTGTATCAGATTCCAACCGGACTTCCTCATCCAAAACCAAAGCATAATGTCAAGGAGCAACTTTATCTGGCTGGAATTCAAACGCCCGGCTATCAAGTTTCGCGGACCATGTATCGAAATGGGCCCAATTTTCCAGTGCCCTCAACCGGAAGTGTTGCTTCACGGATAACTGAATTTGAAAAACGACCAGGCACTCCTGTCGTCCAACTCTCGACCACCACTGTCAAATACCACGAAAACGTACCGGTGACTCCTAAAGCCGCACAGCAAACCAATGGCAATATGAGTCCAAGGAGCGCAGTATTCCGTGCCAAGCCAGTTATTCACGTGGACATGGGCAGCACATATCATCAACCGTCTCCCCCTGCACCACCAATCCGGCATATCCAAGTTCATACGGCTCAAAGTCCAGTTCAACCAGCTCAACAAAATCATCAATTTGAATTGAACCATCATCAAAACTATCAACAACCAACCCAATATCGGCAACATCAGCAACTGCCAATTAAGCAACATGACACTGCCACTCATTCCATCTTTGACTTCAAATCAAATGTGAGTATTTTATTGGGTTTTTGTTAGTTTCGGGTGAATTTTTTATATTGTTGAAATGTCATCTCTAGCCAGAGGATTTTTTCGAAAGTAATGACAGTAAGTGGTTCTTCATAATACTTAGGCATCTCAAATGTTCAGTTTCATATTGAATTCAGTAGCCAACATGTGATAAGCTTATGTATGTGTACTCTCGCTCTTCACATGTAAACATTAGAGAACCCTCGAAAAAAGTGTCACCGAAAGTGTCGAGACCGAGGTCACCACTCATGTTTCTTTGGGAAAAACTTCTCCTAATATGCAACTTCTGGACATTCAATAGCTATTCTTACTTCTCCTCGATATTTCCGTTACCTGACTCAACCGAAATTTGATTTTTCATACTTCATTTATCTATCATTCAGAATGTGTTATAATCTCATCTTAAAGGCTTCCTTGTTTTTTCAAAATTGTTTCTATTTGTTCAAATGCCAAAAGTTCACACGTGCCAAAACACCAAATATACTATGAATTCTTTCACATGAGATCATACCACATTTATCATTATTCTGATCACTTAATCCTACGTAATCCGGGATATTCTAAAACGTTCGATAATGATTACCATTCTTGGGGGCGTTTTATTATACGGCTTCCATTTGTTTTTCTCGACTTTCCAGCCCCACTTATACACTTTTTCTCTTGATAGCTGGTTTTTACGGTCGGAGTCAAAACTAAAGTTTTCGACTTGAAGACTAGACTAAAATCAAAGCTATAAAGTGAGAAACGAAAAAAAGTTAAATTTAGCGAACGAGGCTCACAAGCTAGCCAGATGAAAGTTTTAGAGGGGAAGGAGGGTACTAAGTCTCCGCGAACGATTCTCTTCCGTCGAGCCTTTTTATTTATTTTTGGAAGATGCGCTTTCGCCTGCTCCTCGTCCTTACCTCCTCCCTCCACCACTACGACTCTTTTCTTGTTATCATGTACATTACGATCAACTACCGTTTGTCTTTGCAAAATGTTCGTTCTCGCTACCTCTTCAATGATCTTTTATCGAGACACCGAGGCCTTCTCGCGCACTAGTCAAATGCCTAAGCTCATAAAGTCGGGCAAAGCTCCTCACTACTGAACTTTGCCCTCTTCACAAAAAACGACGGGCCCATTGATTCGACTTTTCAAGATTCAAGGCTTTTCGCACGATTAACTTTTCACATTTTGCGAACTTCTCTCCTTTTCGTCAATATGCCCTTTGCATTCTTATATATCCGGCCGTCTCTTTTTTTCTCACGATGACGCTTTTGAACGGGTGGAATATTTGATGGGTAGATGGAAAACTCTTTCATAATTCAGTTTTCGGATGAAACTCGGATGATAATTTTTTCTTTACGTGTAGAATGGAAAAAAAATAATTTTCGGAGAATAAATGCTACATAACACTTCTAAAGTGGGATTCAAGCATAAACAAAAATTTAAGAATAAACAAAATATTGTTTTGTTTTGAGAATCTGAATATACTGTATAATTTCTTTCAACTAATTCTTAATTATTTTTATTTTTATCTCAAAGAGATCTATGAGAGACAAAATAAATCAGTCGGACTAGAAGAGAAAAAAAACCAATTTCTATACATTCCGAAATTCTTGTCTAACGAGTTTTCCCGAAGCTCACAGACCTCTTTCTTGTGATGAAGCAGATAGAGTATGCAAGACGCCAACAATCCCATTATATGCATAGATAATATGATTGCAACACATCTTTCCTCCATACGCTCGTAGTGTAAAGGAATAAAGAGTGTTTCGGTTTGGAAGAGAAAAAAAACCAAAACTCATCTTGCATCTTGTGCAAAGAAATGTACTACAGCTGACCTCTTTAGCCGTAAACTCTCAGATTCTCGACTTTAATGTCTTGCATCTGCTTTCCCTTTCTCATTTTTCCAATTTTCGTCGTAGATTCCATTAGTTCCCTCACAAAAAGATGATAGGTTATCAAGTACTCCTACTATCATCATCTACCCACTCAAATTCTTCTACAATTGATATCTCTTGGCTCTATCACCTTGATGTACTAGTTCTTTTTTTGTTGACTGCTATTGTGTTTTTAGTTCTTTTTTCTTTGGAGACACAACAAAAATCCAATCGCTTCATCCGACATATTGATACAAAACCGTAGATGTATTCATATGTAAATTCAAATCTGTTTCTCTTGTCACCGTTCTCATCAAAATCCCCCTTCTTCTTCCACTTTCCTTTGGTAACTGAACCGGTTCGTAGTTGTACATACTTCCTACCAATAGTTTTGTTAAAGTTTTCAGTTTTTAACCAATATTCAAAATAATGGTTCAAAATAACGGTTTTTTCATTTTTTTTCTGTTGTTTAGTCTTCTTTCCCGTAAGATGACCTCTTTATGCGAGAAAAAAGTAAAAGGGAATGAAACAATGATAATTGCAAGAAGACGACGACTTTAAAGCGATGTGGTAGTGCGTGCCAAACACTTTTTGTGATTGATCTCCTTCTTTTTCTTCATCTTTTCTCTTCTTATCATTAACGACATCATTCCTAACATAGGCCGGTGTCATCTATCACTTCCTCACAGTTTTGACCCTCAAAAAACCGTGTGTAGCTTGGGGGGATGAAAATTGAATAGCAACCCCCGAAACACCTGTAGACTAGGATGCTAAGCGAAATTCCAGCCTAAGATTGTTTTAAAATGTAGACAAGACAAGAAATGAAGTCTTATTAATCGAATTCGAACTAGGCATTTCTTTAGAAATTTTTCATACAACCTATTGAATACCTTTCATTTGCATGGATCACTGGTGATTAGAATTGAGCATACAAAAGGCGCAAAATGAAGAGTGAAAAAAGAGAGAGGGAGACCGGTCTCTGCCTCCTTTTCTCCTCAACTGAATTTAGGGGCCCTCTCTCTTTTCCACTCATAAATATATGACTGCCTTGCGGAAAAATACCGTGCGCGGAATGTGTGCCCGCGTTTTTTATTTACGCTACGGTTTCAATTCATATTGTCTTTTGTATGCTCGCGCAAGTCGGCCCCTCGTTTTTGCCACCGGAAATGGTTGTTTCTTATCAGAGAGCGCAAAAGTGACCGAATGTTTCGGGATAAGCGACATATGCACATACATTTCCTTTTTCTCCCCTTCCAATAGTCTTGAACACCTAATACTAATGTTTTGAATTGTTATCTGAGTCATAAAGTTGTATACTATGCATACAAATGTACATGTTGAAAAAAATGCAAACGGGATTGTTGGCATGAATTCTTTATTCTGAGCCAAGATTTTCGATGATCCTCTTTTTCTTCTCATTGTTTATCCTTTAAGAAGATAACTGATTTTGAGAATTATAGGAAAAGAGAATTACCAGTTCTGATCGAAAGCAGCTAATCAGAATAAACGCTTGCATATGTATGATCATATAGCGCCGCGGTCAAAATTTTAATATTCGATGAGAAAAATGTTTTCGATGTATCTATTCACAACCGGAAGCTAATGTTTTTGAGCTAATGTGACCTCTTAGTAGATCAAAGTTTTCTCAACAATTTTACATGTTTACGGTAGTCACTTCATGATTAAAAGTGTTATCCAAAAAAGTTTAATGCTGGTTCTCACCTCTTAGTAGATTAAATTCTTTAAAAAAAGCTTTTAGAATATTGGAGTTTTTGTAAGATTTCTGTAAGCTTCATTCTTTTTCATTTGACTTTCTGACCTCAATCCTGACGTAAATTTACGTTTTGTAGTGTTTCTCGAACATTCTTCTCATCATTTTCATAGTAATTTGGCATTTGAATAAAGGAAAAAATTCAAATTTCTTGCCTTTCTATAGTTGACAGTTAGACACTGATTTTATTATAATCACTTGCTTTGTTGTGAACAAATACTCTTTCGCTTTGCCTCTTCCTATCTCCATTTGAATACCCTCTGTTCTCAAGTGGTCTATGATACTCTCCGACAGACTACAGAGTACGTACTGGACACAGTTTACTTCATTTTTCATCCGATAAATAAGATTATAGAGCAGCAAGTAGTGTGTTCCGGTAATTGATGGTCATCATCTGAGGATGCTTCGGCACACGAATATTACCTGTAGTTTACGTCACACTTATACACAAATCAACGAAAATTTTTGAAAGTTTTGTAATGATAAGGGACGAGTTGTCTACGAAGTTTTGAAGCTTAGTGATGATGTTGCCTCGTTATCAACAAATTAAGGCATCAACACAAATTTCCTGTATTACATTATTACGGTGTGGCGTGTTTTGGGATCGGTGAATGTGCCAAGTTACTTCCCCTTATTTATCTTCCGTCCACTATGTACTTCTCTTTGGCTCGCATAATGCGTTAGTTAAATAACATGGAAGAGTGAGAAAGTTAGTATACGTCTTGTTTGGTATCTTTATAAAACGCAAAACAATTTCGAATGCCAATCAGTCATCGTTTTTCGAATATTCATGATAATTTTTCATCAATAACTCTCTTTTTATCAGTTCCTCTTTTTTTCTTTTCATCCCATTTCCTTATTAGAGTCATAAATCTCAGAAATCCTCACTTCCTGCAAAAACAATAGTGATCTCCACTTCCTTTTTATATATTCACTGAAAATCAAATCCAATTCATAAAAACTATCTCATAAAAATCATATACGAACCCTACTTCCGCTTATGTCATCCGGTGTTAGTTCAGTTTCACAAGGGAGGCGCCCCTGCTTGTAAGAAGAAGAAGAAGAGTAGTTTGCTCCTGGAAGCTTTTCAATTTCGCAACGTTCTGCAATAATTACTTTTTAATTTCAAGAAATATTATTTATATGTTATACATCTTCATTCTGTTTTCCATTTTCTTTTCTTCCGTATCCTGTTCTCTTCACTTCCGACTCTAGAATTACATCATCCCAGGTAGCACACTGGAGGGGCCTAGTCATCTGGAGTCAATACGTCCTCTGAGCCTGCTGATGGAGGAAGAGGGCTCCAGACGTCGGCCTAGTGACGCCGTTCTGTGTGAATGTAGCGTTCTAGCCGCACGAAGAACCGCCAGGTCTCGGACGAAAGCGGTGGTGGTAAACCCGCGAACGTCTTCACAACGGCGTTTTCGACGATTTATCGAGAGCATTGTCCGAAAAGTGTTTGATAACCAACGCAAATCTCCGCGAGATGTAAGTTTTTTGTGTACTATCTGGCAGTCAACTACCGTCGAGTAGAATACATACGTTTTTTTTCGCGTACCCTCCCCCTAAACCATTCATTTTTTTCGTTCGTTGTTTCCGTCTGACTGGCTATCTGCAGTGTTCGGCAAAAGTGTAAAGTCAAATCAAAAAGCGCTCCACTTTCTCTCTATATCTCTCTCTCCTGATTTTCTTCTCTCTTACTCTTTCAGAATTCCCCCCCCCCCCCCCCACTTTCTCTTAGTCTTGTTTCTGTGTTGGTGAGGAGGAGAAAGAGAGAAAGAAAAAAGGAGGGGAGATCCGATCCCGTCTTTTTTCTATATATCTTCTACTTCTATATTGCCATCTGTTTTCTGACGGCTATTCACTATTCCAACCAATTCTTGCTGATCTATTTGGGGTGCTTCTGAACTTTTTGAAGTTCCCTAACAGACCCGACTGCCAAAATTAAATCCTCAACGATTAACTCGTTTTTTCTACCACATTTAGTCGGTGAAAAATGTGAGAATCATCGAAATATGCAAGCTATCCCAGCGCCAAGAAACTTCCGTGTCTGGCGATTATTAAGAAATCGGACGGTAGGTTTCCACAAAAAATATATTTTTAACGGGTTTCATTTATAAAAATGGGTGTTCATACAGAATTTAAAATCGGGCATTTATAAGAGCGTCTGCAGAAAAACTAATTCAATTTCAAAAACTTCACTGATTTTTGTTCATTTCAGAACGTCTCTGCCGCGTCGGCCACTCAAATCCAAGCTGATGTCACTCCAACCAAGTATGTTTGCAAATTTACCGAGCTTACTCAGGTTTACCGCGCCGGCTGACGAAAGATGTACCAGGGCCACTAGAGTTGAACAAATTTGAACAGCATGGCCTGTGACGAGCTATCAACAATCAGTTGAACTGTGTTCAGCGAAATCCTTTTTTCCATCTATCCTTAACATTTTTTTTCGTTAAGAGTTTCCTAGAGTACGCGCGTGTAGACTCAAACTTTGGAAAGTTCACTTTTTTGTCGTCAACGTGTGAACAAGGGTAGATTCGTTGTTTGCTCATCTCATCTTATCCCATATGCTTGAGCCCTCCAATCACTTGCTGCGAGACCCCTCATAGGTGGTTGGGAGGGAAAGAGTAGACACAGCAACAGCGGGTGGTGTTTTGAGGCGTAGGATGGATCGGGAAGTAGATATTGGTGACGCAAGAAGAAAACAAAGAAACGGGGGGAGAAACAACCACTAAACTTGTCACCTGGCGGTGCAAATCAACTACCGGAAGTTGTCACATCACTACCTGTTTTTTTTCCAGAAGTGCTCATTTGGCAGAGCTCAATGTTGTATCCCCGCCGAAACGAACTGCTTCTGCACCGGCGTCTAGGTTGAACTTGAATGGTACTCTTGACACAAATGGAAACTACGGTAGAAAATCTGCATCACAATCGGATCTCAATTTCTCAGCAGAGCTTTCTGTGGCAGCGCCTACTAAAAATGCAATTCCCGAATTGGATTTGACATTTGACAACTATAATGACGAACAGTACAGGCCGACACCAAAACCGGCTCCAGTTGTCAGCCGACCTCTACCACCAAAGCCTCAGGCGCCAAAAGAACCGTAAGTGTCTCTCAGCCATTAAAAAACTTGTTATTTTCAATATTATCACTTCAGATTCTACTACCCACAAGGTAAACCGGTGCCCCAGCTTCAAAATGACACAGCTTTACGGCGAGTCTGTGAAGTCTTCCGTTCATTCCCAAATCAAAAGGTGAGAATGACCTACGAGACATTAATCAAAGTGCTTTATAGTGTACACTGGAGAACATGCCGGCAGTTTGCGATGCCGCCGGGTTGCCTTTGTACTGGAAGATGCCCGTTTTCTTGGCCATCACCAACGACGAGGACCGATTGGCTTCACAAGTGGATTTCACCTCATGGTGGAAGGCGATGACATCTGTTGCTCATGATGAGGCGGCCAGGTTTTTATTAGATCCTCAATATACCCTCAATCGAATTTTATTTCAGATTTGTGTACACATTGAGCATGGGATCAAGAAGTTATCTTCAACCGGAAGATTTCTACGAGATGCTTATGGATATAATTCATACTCATCCGGGGTTGGCGTTTTATCGAGAAGCTACCGAATTCCACGATAAATACTGTCAAGTGGTAATGACAAGAATATTCTGGAATGATGCCCACTCTTGGTCTGGAAAGCTTACGACTGATCGACTAAGGAAGGGCGGAGTCTTACAAGCTATTAGAAATCTTCAATTCGACGATGACATCAACAAGTCGCTCAGATATTTCAGGTACACAGGAATTGTTATGAAATTTGTATTAATCATCCTTGTTTTTCAGTTACGAGCATTTCTACGTTGTGTACTGTAAGTTCTGGGAAATCGACTCAGATCATGATCTCAAAATTACTAGTCAAGACTTGGCACAACATGCTGGCGGAGGTAAGAAAAATTGGAGTATTCAAATAAAACCTTTTATTTTTCAGCTTTGGTACCAATGGTAGTTGACAGAATATTCTCTGGAGCCGTATGTATGAATCCTACAAAAGTTCGACATCTGGAGGAAATTGGATTGGCAGAATTCACTCAGTTCCTATTAGCAGAGGAAGATAAGACTCACCCTACAAGGTTAGCCTTTCTGACATTTTTCCCAATACTATTATGTTTTTTTCAGCATCGAATACTGGTTCCGTATCCTAGACACCGACGGTGATGGCATTGTTACATTATACGATATGGAAGAGTTCCACACTCAAGTCCAGAAGAAATTGGCTGCCGAGGGCATCGATTCAATGGCTTTCCCAGATGTCGCTTGCCAACTCATCGACATGCTCAATGTGCCCGGAGGAACCACTTCTTTCCGGTTAAGTGATCTGAAAAAGTCATCGTTGCGAGGAAGATTCATTAACACATTTGTGAACTGGAGAAAGTTCTTTGCCCAGGAGACCAATGAAGGATCGGAGTCACCCAGAATTGAAGATGAAGGAGGACAAGAGCTGACTGAATGGGATAGGTGAGTGATAATCAATTCGGTGGACCAGTTGTGATAATATAATTTCAGATATTGTATCGAAGAGTATGAAGCAATGATGGAAGATGATCAGGCTGATGCTGAAACAATGTAAGTCTTTCAAAACTCTGGGATTTTTGAGATTGAAAGATGAAACCATTCATTTCAGTTTTTGATTTTGGATCCAAACAAATTTATTTATTTTGTTCATATGGTTTTATATACATATTTCGGATATAATATTTTGGATGTAATTTTGGATATATAGTTGTAGGGATCAAGCAAACGAGATTTTATCAAAACACTATTATGTTTCAGAAGTCTAAATCTGGAAGAAGACGACGTTCGAACAAGCTTAGCTTATCATGATGTTCTCTGAAGTGCCATAATAAATTGTCTCAAAAATGGGTCTAATCATACGGTCATCAACTCTCAAAGTCATCGTTTCATCCCATCATCCTCATTCTCTCCTCCTAGTTTCTAGTTGAATTGTCTCACTTCTGCTCCCCTTTCTCATGATTTCGCCATTCCCCCCGAATTCACAACAATGACTATTCCCTCATAGAAATTTATTTCTCACAACGCATGGGTTTATCAGATAATTTATTGATAAACGTGCCGCCCCTATCATTTTCTTTGTAGAAGAGAATCCATGAAGCCCTTTTCCCTTAAACTCTCTGAATCCATCCCTTTCTCTCATTCTTCTTTACAATCGACGGTGCTTAAAATTTGTCTCTGATTGAATTTAACAGTTTTCAAAATGAAAAATCTTAGAATTGTAATGCATATTTGGTATCAGACAAATGTTTTGATACATATAAACTAATTCTTTGTGTTTTATTCGTCCAAACATACTCTATCAACAAACAAGTTCAGAAATTGAGGAGAAAAGGCAAAGAAAGAAGACGTTCATGTACAAACAGCTATTCCACCTTTTTTCCAATAAAAAATAAATAATAAGGCAGATATAAAAAGACAATTTTTAAAAAATGAAAGAAAAGTGGGAAGAGACACACACAAAGTTTCCTTAAAGAAGCGTTTATACAGAACAAATAAGAGAAGAAACGTTGAGAAAGTTGGGAGATGACCCGCAAGGTGTAGTGCTAACTACTTTACATTTACAGATAAGAATGGGTGGAAAACGTGTTGGAGCATAGAGAGAGAAGTAGTCACCGTTCATCACAATTTATCGAATCTAGTCGAGTCTATCTGAATGAATGAGAGAGACTTTAACCCTGTACTGTGTCATAGTAATCGACGTCTGTGTCTTTGTTGTCGGCCGTTGTGGCGCATTTGTCGGTTGCGCAGAAATCCGCTGAGATGTGCACCATGTCCTGAAAAATTAGTTTTAATTGAAGCCTATTTGAAAAAATAATATAGAATTTCCGAAAATCAAACATTTCCCGGAAAATTTAGAAAAACTCATGTTTTTTAAAAGGCTATCATGTTATGTTAATGAACATATCAAAATATTTTGAATAATTTGAGAAATTGAAAACTGTAAAAGTTGAATGACCATAATCGAAAAAAAACTCACATCTTCAAATGCAACATTAGCTGCTTGTTGTGTGTAATCGAACATGATTGGCAACTGAATTCCACTCTTCAGCTTCTTTGCCATATCCTCATTGAGAATGAGCTCTGTGAGAGCATTCACTAAGAATTCCAACGAACTCTCATCGATACCGTCCACTAGGGAAGCAACCTTGAAATATCAAACTATAGACTTCCGCCACTCGAAAAAATAGTCTTACATCAGAAATCTTGAACTTATCAATTCGCAATTCTCCGTGGAGGACGAAATCTTTGAAGGATGGCTTATCCAGTTTCACCTCGGCGTTCATTGAAGCGGTAAGGAAACGACGACTGCGGTCTTGTTGCTGAAATGACACAAATGTTTGATTGCAAAAAATGGACACTCATAATCATTATCATAATGTGACTCCACGTACCTGTACAAATGCGTCCACTCTGCTGTCGATGTAAATCGTCATGTTGTTCTTTTTAAGCACCACTCGAGGATATGACACTGTGTGCGACTTGATCACAACTTCTCCTCCAGGGAAACGCGTTCCAAGAGCTGAAATAGATTTTTTATTGAGCCAATGCATCAGAATCCTACCAGGGAACAATGTTCCAGCGCAAATATCTCCAGTTCCACAGTCTGTTTTCAAATATCCGACCAAAGCAGAATTATTGGTGGCTTGTCTGCTAATCTCGTAATCAAACTTTCTGTATTGGTCCATCCAGAACAGAAGTGAGCTGAGAGTGTAGTTGGAAAGGTAGAAATCAATCATATGTCCCGAATCGGCAGTTGGGATTTGAAGTGGTGGACTTCTATATGGAAGACGGAAATCGTTGAGACGAGTTCTTCCTGAACCTTAACATGGGAATCGTTCGGATAGTGTTAGTAGAATATGTTAGTCTTACCTTGTCTCAAAATTCCAAAAGAGTTTCCGCGATGCTTCAATGTAATCGCTTGATTTGTGAATTCAACAGGTCCTGAAAAAAGTTTTTCTATAGAGGAGTCCTCATCCTACTACTTGTCACGCTCGTCTCCCCCAGTTTTCTCCCCTCACGCGCTCTCTCCCGCGTGCAGTCGGTATTTAAACACCCCGTGTCTCTCTCACTTTCGGCCTGCTTAGTATAGTGGTTAGTACTCCACGTTGTGGCCGTGGCGACGCTGGTTCGATTCCAGCAGCAGGCAACTCTTTTTGTTTTTTTCTGGGACCAACCTAGAAGTGCATAATTGATGAAATATTGCTCGAATAGTGAAGCACTGAGTGGTGTATTCATAATTCTATTGGATAACACTGGGACGAGCTCTGCGTGGAACGATGGACACACAACCTGAACAATTTTCTTTTGGTGAAACTGGATTGAAGCGTTGGTATACCTGCTCGACAGTTTGTCGGATAAAATTTTGCATATGTGGAATATAGTTAGCCAAGAGGGCAGAATCAGCTTGACTGAATTGCAATTGCAAGTTGTTAGCAGCCACTTTGCAAGTAATTAGATCCGTCTTCAAATGCCCATCTCCATTTACACCGGTCCACAGAAGAAGTTCCACATTAGTCCTATAAAATAAGATTTTATCAGAAGATCAAAGCACATTCAATATTTTGTTCTCAACAAACGTTCGTTATCACTTTCACTTTTTCCCTCATTTTTGTGAGAGACTTGTGTCTGTTTGAAACTATTACACAACACTGTCTCTTCAGCGTACTATCACTCACTTGTCAAACGACAACGGAACATTTCCTGTGATTTCGCCTTGTGTTGTTAATAGACTGAAGCTTGCCAACAGCGTCACATTTATGTTGGTACCCTGTAAAGAGACACTATTTGGTTTGAGAAAAAAGAATAGAATGAGGTTACCGTCCAGGAAATTCCTTTTTGTGGAACAATAGACATTGAGGAATCGAAGAAAAGCTCATCGAATGAGATTATCCTGGATGATCGCAAGGTGAACCGGACCTGAAATCAAAGTTTGAATAAAGTGTTTCTATTTTATTCTTTTAACTAACCTGATTGGTGAGTGGAGCAGAGATATTGAATTCTAGGCCATCAGAGTTCATGAATTTGATAACCCTATCCTTCAACTGATCCGACACAATGTTCAACGCCTTCTTGTTTATCCTCGTCACGAATCCTGGTGAGGTGCCTTCTTCCGCAAACAAGCTATCTGTAAAATATTTAATTAAGTATCTGAAGAACAAAACTGTCAGCATACTTGCGAGACTTTGTTGTTGTGTGACATTGCTCAACCCGAGTATGACAAGTAAACCCCAAATCATCAGATCTGAAAATGAATTGTTTGAGTGATCAGAAAACAATGCGTGTAAAAAAACGAAAAAACCAGCTTCTCGTTTGTATTTGACGAAAAAGTAGTATGAAAGTGAGATGGCAAACTGGGAGGTATGAGAGTGAAGGAACAATGCTTCTGGTTGTGTTGCATAATCTATGACAGGTGGGGGGAAGAAGGGGACAATTAAAAATAAGATGAGTAATGACACATTTCTCTGATAAATACACATAGCGAAGGCCACCTAAATAGGTTTGGTACAAAGTATTGTTATTCTTTATTCTTTGAACTGAATTGCAATATTTGCAACACCCAATCTGTTCCATTTCAAAATTTGGAGCGAATCGACGTCAAAAGATGCGCCGGTAAGATTTTGAGATGAAGAAAGAAAAGGGGGGGGGGATTGACTTGGTCTTAAAGGAAGGCGACAAAAGAAAGGAGAGAAGATGAACTAGATATATGGAAAGACAATATCTGAAAGCGAAAATAGGAGGGAGGAAGTGTGTGTTTGTGAAAGTGAATGGAGAAAAGTGTGGGTTGAGAGGGGCGCAAAATGACTGAGGAAATTTGGAGTTCTTACTTCATTAGTCTTCGTTTTCATAAATCTTTTGAGTACGAAAGTGTGGAACTGTGGGTCTGAAAACTTTGCGGAATCGATACGAGCTTCATCAAGTCATCACATAAAAACTATAGCCAGGTCAGCTTGGAAATGGTATTAGCCGTCCTCCTCGATGCTTTTCAATAGCATCACAAAATGGCGGAATTAGTTTTGGGGGGCGCGGAACTGTTCGGGTAACAGAGACACAAACGAACCGAAAAAGGCAAAAACGACGAAAAGTGAGGAGGGGGCGAGCGATTGGGCCTAGGGAGGAGTCAGTGAAGCTAGAATGAGAAGGGACGGGGGATTGTGTAAACTTGAAGATGAAGAAGTCAACACGTTAGTGAAACCCGTGAAGAGAAATCGAGTAAGAACTGAACTGAAATAGAGAAAGTTGCAAGTGAAAATGAGGCGAAAAAAATAGAAAACGAACGAAAGGGGGGCGCGATAAGATTAGGAGATAAATGTGTGAAGAACAACATTTTCCGACTCGAACATATCGATGAAACTACTGAGAGACGGTTGAAAAGCGAAAATTTTTCATCGGTACTCTTTAAGCAGTCGACCTTGAAGATGTCAAGAGATCAAGGCAAATATAGGCACACGGATTCATTATTCCATTCTCAACAGCCTGAAGACGTTGTCGTTGAAGGAAAGAAGAAGAAGAAGAAGCGACTGTCGTAGACATTCAAAAAATGGAAATGAAGGACGGAATGGCGGAATCGGGCGCCCTTTATTCTAGGTGATGTCATAGTTCGGGAGGAGTTCGATTGCAAATTACCTGGCTAGCAAAAAGTGGAAAAAAAGTGGGGAGGGGGTGGGATCCAAAACAAGACAATGCTTGAATCATTCAGGGGACACAGTGAGGACGGGCGGAACAACAAACAAGAACAAAAGTGGTTGATGCCATCACTGTGATTTGCCATTGTCTCCCGAAACCGTCCTTTGTATGGCAGCAGTAAGTCATCACTCGACCCCTTGCCCTCTCATTTCTAATAAAGGGCGCCAAGAAACGACATGGCTACAAAAGACTCATTTCGAGTGTTGTGTTCATTGGGTCTGGAAATGGAGGGAGGAAGACGAATTGGCCAGGATGGAGGGGGTCGACCACTGGTTATTATTTTAAAAATTACAATGTCGCTTTTTGGACAGAAGAATAACGAGGGTGGTAACATTGTAGTAGTTTAAAGTAATGAGTACAAGGAAAAGGTTAGGAGGGGTCAAGAATGATATATAAGAGGAATTCTTAATGGAAACACTAGAAAATTTATTTTCCAAGCTTTTTTTCCATCAAAACCCGCAGAATTATTGTATTTGCAATTCAAATGAGTCTCCGGGTTCCAAAAGTGATTATTTAATATTTCGCGGTAAACTGAAAAAAAAACTCTAGACGGTAGATATGGTACGGATGAACGGATGAAGCGGAGAAGTAGGCCGTCAATGTTGAGACATGCTGCGGATCGATGTGACGGGAAATCAAGGAGAGATGCGTGGCGGATGAAAATGTGAAGAAGAGGTAGAGTATACATAAGATACATAAGATATAGTGTGGCGTGGCGCCAGAAGAGTGACGGATAAGTATATGAGACACTTTGGAAAATGCGCGTCGCTTGTCGCCTCTCTCTCGTCTGTCAGAGATGAAGGGGACCCCACCATCGCGCGCGGGGGGCACAGGAAGACGCGCGGGAACAGAACAGCAGGAGGGCTGAGGAGTGCGACAGAGATGGAGGGAAGAAGCTAGACCCCAACCGATCATCATCATCATCATCATCATCGTCGACATCATCATTGTCTTCTCCGTCTTCTTCATCTTCTGTTTCTCCCTCAACAATTCCATCCCTCTCTCTCTCTATTCCTTTATTTCCAATTTCTTCCTTCTTCTTCTTCAAGCCAGCCGCATTTGGACTGATCTGGACTGCTTTGACACACAGCTGTCCCTGTCCCCTCTTCCTTCCATTGCCTCTCATCTCAAACCTGAACCCGCATTTATCTCTTCCCTTCTTCTTCTCCTGCCTTCTTATTCGTCTTTTCTTCATACATTAAGCTGTTTTTCAAAACCAATCGACAGTTGTTCAACAGTTTTTTGCGAGACGTGATGATGACACAAAAAAGAGCACATAATCTCGAACATGTTTTTCCAGACCATTTTACTGCCGAAAAACCAGCATTGTTGAAGTTCGCAGGGAAATTATTCAGAGAAGCTATTTTTCCTCAAAACAAGAAATTTTACTGAAATACCGAAAATGTAAAGTAGTATAAAATTATTTAAAATTATAATTTATAGATTATACCTAATTATCCTAGCTGCCTGCTTATTAAGGCCAACATAAGAGCTCGGATTACTGCGAGTTGCTTATTTCTATTCTGATAATTTCAAAAAACATGAACCGGTCCATATTGAAATGAAGTTTGAAACAACATGAAACCTTCATTTCAAATTCAGAAAACTTTCAACCCATTAATCATTCAGCTACAGTATCTCTGTTAGACTACAAAAGAAGCGCTTTCGATTTTGCTTGTCTCTTGTTTCATCTTCTGGCATTATGAAAAAGAAAAGCCAAAAATCTGCGCCGATTTTTACATTACGGCGTTTCACCATTTCGATGCGGATTTTTGATCATTGCGTTAACAGCAGCGGGGGGGGGGGGGGGGTGGGGTTAGGCTTTAACTACGAAAGAGGTTCAACGGTTGTTCGGTGAGAGTGAGAGGAGGGGGAGATGAAACACTATTTTCACAAGTTTTTTACAACATAGACTTGAAAAATGAAACATGATGGTTGAATATGAGAGGAAAATGAGAAGGAAAAGATACAGTCGGCATGTCGGGTTCAAACACGTTCTATAGACTATGGAGAGTTTTTTTTAGTTCTACAACCACACTCACATCCTTATCCCTAATCTATCTTCATTCGGCAATGTCTGTTCTGAAGATGAAGGGGAGGGAGGACGCCCATTCTTAGTTACATTGATAACCTGAAGTTCATTTATTTTTTTGGTTTGTTTTTTGGGAAAACACCCAGGAAACTGTAATATTTGTTTTGTTCGGTCAACATTTGTTCACTTATGCGGTTGCACAATTGAAAGGGAAATTCAAACTTTTTAAGTTTTATTAGCTTTATCACAATTCCATCGAGATCCGACACCTCTGGAGTCACAATTGAAACAGTAATAGATATAATAAATAATAAATAAATTAAGTAGCTTAAACCATTTGCATAGAACTTTGTTTTGACAGTATCTGATACAGAATACGACACAATCCTTAGAAAGGAATGGAGATGAGATCATCGAGATTTAGAATCCACCTTGTTGTCCGAACTGTCCTTGGTAGTGCTTTTGTCCTGGATGATGTTGGAATGGGAAGAGTCTACGGTAGATGGTAGCAAGATCTGGTTTCTTGAATCCAAGGAAGCTCTCCTCGTCGACTTCTTCGGTTTGGGTGGTTTCTGGGATAACTACTTCGGTTGTGGTGATTTCTGAAAATTTATTTTTTCTAATGGAAACCCGAGTTAGAATTTACCTTCAGTAGTGGTAGTTGGCTCCTCAGTGGTGGTAGTAGTAATTTCTTCAGTAGTGGTAATGGCTTCGGTAGTGGTAGTTGTGGTGGACTCAGTTGTAGTAGTCTCAGCCTCAGTGGTGGTTTCAGCAACAGTGGTTGTGGCTTCGATGGTCGTTTCAGTAGTTGGGGCTACTGTAGTTGTCGTCTCTTCGACTGTAGTGGTAGCTTCAGTGGTTGAAGAAGAAGCAATCTTCTCAACTTCTACCCCAGAACCCTCTCCGAGAACAGAGAGGTCGTCATATTGCAAGAACTGGCAGGATGTCGTAGCAATCAGAACGAAGAACAAGGCGGTATTAAGAGCAAAGTTCATAATGCTGATGGGGGAAAAGAAACAAGCGGAAGGTAGAAAAATTGAGAGGAAGTTGGAAAAGCTACGAAGTGATGGTTGTAGCCGACGATCCAGGCTCTTTTATATTCGCGAAGGGGGTTGGACAAAACAAAATGTGCAGGTTCGGGTGGGGCAACGGTCAGTCAGCAGATCTGCCAAAAGCGACCGTTTTCTCGCGCATTCCTCCCTCTTCAATATTTATGTTTGCATTATTTTTCGTGTTGCAACACAGGTGCCGCCGGCCCGGCTCGGCGCGTCCCGGACCGAAGGCTGCCGCTGTGTGCCGCGACTGTGAAATAGAGAACCGCCAAAAGGCACTGGGCGACGAGAGAGAAAGATTGTGTTTTTAGAAGACGAAAACAAACACGGATTGAAAAATGTGTGCAGGGTCAACACATATAGACAACTAGGTCCCCCGTATTTCCTCTTTTTCATTCCAGCTGAAATCTATGCCCTTCCCAGAGAGCGCGCGCGCGCTGCTCCGAATTGTGTGCTATGGCAAACTTTGCATTCATCTGGACACTTTTTCGCCGCATTTTTTATTCGAAAGAAACAACAAAAACAGAGTCTAGAATGAATGATCCCGAACATATTGTCTTCTGCATATTTTCACACCCACTCACTCCTTCCCATTGTTGTTAAGTTTGTTTCTGCAAAATGTGCCGACGGGCAAAAAATACTTTTTTTTGGGGGAAAGACCAATGTGTTCAAACACTTTCAGGACGCATGGTCAAAACACATACAAGCACTTGAGTTCAAAGAGGCTACAAGGTGCTATGTGTTTGTCAACTCATCAATTCAAAAAGTGTTCGCCGAATCTTTTTCTTCCGACTATAGTGATGTTTTTTACTTCAGCACCTTCTTGAAAAGCGAACGTATTTCAAAACATCACATTTTATTTGCAAGTTTTGTATATTTAACGGAGCAGAATAAAAAGTTCCGAAATGAAATGCGGTCTTCTTTTTTCTCTCCCGAAACTGGAAAAATGAACTTTATCCAGAGTCCACCTACCTTTCAAACTATTGTTATGCGTTTTGTTACTTTGACTATTTCAATCAAAAAAAAGTGTAAATTGTGGTTTTTTTCCTTTTATTCAATCTCCATAATAAGTATCTCCGGGATACAGTCTACATGTCCAAGGCTTTTGGATTTTTCAGCCATCAAAGTTTAATTGAACTTTATTTAATTGATTAAAGGTAGGTATGATGTTCGCAGATTGCATTACACCTAATTTTGAAATTAGTAGCTTGGTACATTATCTGATAGTAATTTTACTTTGAAAAACTCAATGTGTTCCAAATGTGTGTAGCTGAAAGGTACTGTTTCCTAAAATTGATTATATTAGCTAATGAACATTTTCTAACCCAGGAAAATTTATTTTCGGACACTTTCAATATTATTGCATTTGCCTTTTGTTTCAATGAAAAATTATCAATGCCTTCTTGTCTATGCGACAAACGCAAAAACGGAAGTGCCGTGCCACTTTTTTTGCCCTCGGTCGCTTTTGTCTTGCGCCCTATTCGCTTCCATTCCATAATTAACATACTCTCACTTCTTATATTTGTACAGTCCGGGGCAAACAAAAGATACTGGCTGCTCTTTGAGGGCGGCTGCTCTTTTCTTGACTTGAGAAAGTAGAACCTCCGAAGGTGGGGGCAAAGAATATCGTGGTTCTTTTTTTTTCATTTCGATACGAACACTTGAAATCTGAGGATGGACAACGTTTTTATTGAGTACCAATTGATCTTACAAGTTTATCGGGTAGAGATTACAGAGTGATGGGCATTTAGAGAAAATCGATATTGAATGACAAACTGCTCTGAGTTTTGATTCCGGTACTGTTGGATGGTGGAGAGATGAGAACAAATTTTTTTGACCGTGTTTTCCTCAAACCTGGATAATGAGGAATACTGCCAAATTTTCTGTCTGTTCGACATATCAACACACGGTTCAGGGATAATTTCATTTTGAGTGAGAGAGAGAGAGTGAGAGAGAGATGGGGGAATCAGCACAATGGAACTGTAAAGAATGACGTAGGAGGCAACCCAAAATACAAATGACGGATTCTTAAGCAAAGCGGACAGACACAAGTGGATGAGGGTAGAATTTGGGATCTTGAGGCGGATTACAACTTTATTTGACAGCAAAAAGTGAAAGGGGGCTTAAAAAGAAAATGCATTCGAACAAGCTTAAGGCAGAAATAAGAAAACCCCTAATGAACTGAATCCAAAACTAACTAAGATTACACAAAAAGAGCAGTAAGAAAACACTTTGATCTGAGAAAAAATGGACTTTATTTGAGGTTGGTAATGGGAAGAGGAAAGTAAGATTTTACGCGTGGTTGGAAAAGTTGGAACAAGAGAACCCCTATTATGAGAAGGAAGAGAAATAGATCAACTGGCAGACATTTTTATGAAAAATACAAACAAAAGTAGTGATTTTTTTCCCGTCTGATCAGCAGTAAAGGAAGAAGAAAACAATATAGAGAACATCGCAGACCACGTTAAAATAAAAATCCGGAGGCAATAAAGTGGGGGGAAAAGTGATGTGACAACACAAATGTGGGACAGAGTATATCTTCATAACAAGATAATTTTCGTGAAACATGTTGATCAATAAAGAGAAACATCGGAAACCAACTTTTTTTGATTTGAGGATGACAACTATGTCAGGTTACTACAGAAACTCATGTACTTTGATAAATTACCCATCAGGCTTTTATCATCAGAAAATTTTCATTTTTTGAAGGAACTTCCATTTTCTTTGATAAACCACCCGAGGATAGCCTACTTATCAGTTTCCAATAAATCATCGTTTTGGATTTACCTCAAATTCGATGAATTCCATAGTTAAGTTCATCCTCATTTCGATAAAAACTGATTCTCGGCACTTCTCCTTTCAATTAACAAATTTCTCTCTGATCACCTCGATATTCTGACAGACTCTCGTGCAGACACATCACTCAACGTAACACACACGATCAAAAGAATGGTAATGGAGAGAAGACAGAAATGGAGAAACCATAAAAGTAATTTGTTTAAGAAAAATGGGATGCAGTAGAGGTAAATATGTGAGCGGAGGCATCTATTCAAGGAACGAGTAGTGATAGTCCTCGGATGTGGTTGGGGCAGCTTGTTGCGGTTGAACGATTCCGGCCTCCATGAGCGCGCGGTTAACCTTCTTTGAGTAGTCTTGAACTTCGATTTTGGCTGTTGTCACTTCGATAATGAGCCGGTTGTGCTCAAGCTGAAATTTTCATTTTTAATTCGTAACTTTATTAAAATGTTACCTTCTGGCTATCATTCATATACTTCTGTGGATTTTGTATATCAACCTCCGTGGTCTCATCCGGAAGTGAGCTCTCCACAATCTGTTTCAACTCATTCTCAACACTCTCCAGAGCTGGAATCTTTATAAGAAGCATGTTGACGTATTTGAGAATAATTGGTGGCAAGTTGGCCAACATTGTCACACTTGGATCCAAGTATCCCTTATCAACTGCATTCTTCAACATTCCAGCGACAGCAATCTGTGGGTTGCTTCCTGGTTCATTGATTGGAATGGTTCCACCCTGAACCCACGATCCGGTGGAGTTGTCGTTGAGGAATGTGGAGTTTGGAAGATACCATGGATTGTGTTCAGTTGGCACATCAGCAAATCGATTGTTCTCATCGAAGATAGTCGACTCGCTTTTATTTGGATTGTTTGGATCGTTCTCCGGAAGCTCTCCCCATCCAGTAACCACAATTGGACGTTTTGGTGGAATTGGGAATGGGAAGCGTTGATTGTCATCTCCCTGTAATCGATATATTTATTATTTTGAGCATTTAAATTGATCAACTCACTTTTTTCTGTGGAACTGGACATCTGTTAAGAGCAGTTTCCAAATCCTCATCAGCTCCTTCAGCAACAGTCCACAAGTTGATGGCACGCTCCGATTGCTTATCCGGGTCTCCCCAATGTGACACTCCGGTGTCTCTCTGCCACTTTTTGAGCTCTCCATTCGGATCATGCCATACTGAAAGAGTGAGATCATCAGATGCACCTCCAATAGTGAATGAGGAGCTGGTGTAAGATTGAGTGTCAGAGTATTGTTGCATGCTGCTTCCGCTGCTTCCGTTGCCTCCGCTATTCCACATGTTTTGTCCTCCTTGGCTTCCAGAATGGCCCATTCCACCACGGCTGTTATAGCTTCCTTGTCCGTGTCGGCCGCTTCCTCCTCCGTTGTTGTTCTTCCAGGATCCATGTCCTCCAGTTGGAGCTCCCATGTTTCTCATTCCACCCATGCCGCCTCCCATATGCATATCCATTGGTGGTGGGACGGAAACGTCGACTCCGCCTCCCATATTACCTGGATATCTTCCTTGATTATGGCTCTGGCGCCCGTTTCTTTGCTGCATACCGGGCATTCCTCTATTGTTGTCTTGTCCCCATGGTCTGTTCATTTGCTTGTTACCACCCATATTGTTTGGGCCACCCCATCCGCCTTGATAGTCCTGCTGCTGCATCATTGGTCCACCACGCTGTCCCTGTCCAGGTGGTCCATGATTCATTCCGCGTGGATTCCATCCGCCTCCTTGAATCAGTGGCATTGGATAGTGTTGTTGAGGCTGCTGTTTCCAAAATTCATCAGACTCTTTCCCCATTCCTCCGTTGCTCCACACAGGATGTGCTTGTTGTGATCCCATCGACCAATCCGATGAAGGTCCTCCTATACCATTTAGTCCGCCAAAAGCTGCAAGAAAGGGTCTGGATGAGTTTAATTAAAATGGGTAGACTCACAAGCATGAGGCGGAGGCGGTGGATACTGAACGTCACTTAATGGATTCGCCCATATTTGTTTGTCGTAATCCGAGTTGGGCATTCCACCCCATTGTCCTTGATTTGATGGTGTCCCACTTAATCCAAGTGCTTCATCCACATTTTGATCTGTAAGGATTTATTGTTTTGGATTTTGCAAACGATTAAGAAAGCGCCAAAGAAAATGAATGAAAAACTAACCAATATCTCCAGAATCCTGCTGCCAGGGAGATCTGTTTGGAAACTGCTGAACAGACGGTGCCCAGACGCCACGTGGTTGTTGTGGTTGTTGCTGTATCCCGCCGCTTCCCCATACTTGCTGCTGATCATGAGGGCGCCATGGTGCGTCGTCTATTGAAATATTATTTAGACTTCTTTCAAGACTTTCCATGGCTGTGGTGATCGCGCTCTGGCGATCAGAGTTTGAGCTTATCTGTAAATGAATCGATTATGATAACATTATAGATGGCGAAAAGATGGCAGAGAAACTGATATATAGTCATTGATAACGAATGTTTGACATGTTGAGCGCACAAAAAATGATAATTTTCTGAGTGGTTTCTCATGAACCAGGTTAAAAATGTAGGATTGGGAAGTGGAATTTGATATTTTTCTCAGTGAACTGGCAAATTATTCTCTCACGTGACCCATGATTTTTCAGTTTGAGAAACTTTCTTTTCTTATGAAATTGACCTAGAGTAATCTTTGATTGGAATACAATTTTTCAAAAAATGAACACCTTTGAACCAGTTCTGACAAGAAGTTTTTGGAAGACAAAAAAAAAGTATTTTCTGACCAAGACCGATTGCATCTCAAAAAAGAAAGTCAGAACAGACGAAAAAAAAATTTGTAAACGTACAAATAGTTGTAAAAATAGGTAGGGCCCAAAAGCCCCTGGGGCGCACAAGGTGGGAGAGGAAACAGAAGAGTTGGGAGGGAAAGAAGAGAGAGAGAAACGTCAAGCATAAGAAAACGAGAGAAAAGACTATGGTTGGAGACTGGGGGGCTGCTACGAGGCAAGGCTACCCGATCGAGGGCGAGAAAGCGACCAACGATGCTTCTCTTTCAATGAGTAGAAAACGGCGAGAGAGATGGAGGGTGTCGAGAGAAGAGAGGGTGGACAGTCAGAATCCACATCGAATTGCTTGCCTCGGGCCAGAGACGCAGTAGAAAACATCCCTCGCTTCTCTTCGTCATCAGTATTCCCTTCCGTGAGTGTATATGTGTGTGTGCGCGCGCTTCGGGGCCGAGTGTCCCCCCGTCTCTTCTCACTCATCAGGCCACCCGTGTGTGACTACTCTCTCTCTCTCTCTCTCTCTCTCTCTCTCTCTCTCTCTCTCTCTCTCTCTCTCATTCTGGACGAATCAATGAGACCGGTGCGGCGGAGGCTGTGAGTGTAGAGGAAAGAAGAGGTCAGAGCCGGAGACGCGTAGAGTTCGAGAGTGGTAGAATAGCAAAGTCTGGAGGGAAAGAGAAGCGCGTACACTCATAGACACTCATCAGACGCCGCTCACCCGACCCTTCGGTCTCCCCCCTCTCTCTCCCAAACTATTTTCTCTTTTTCTCGGCCTCCTCTTCTTTTGTATCACTATTTCTCTCAATGTGTGGCCAGTTCCACACACACACACATACACACAACCAATATATTTTCCGATATGTGGGACGGAACGGGACAGATGAAGCGCGGAGACGAACGGACGAATGGGTCACTCGGAAACATGGAGCATCTTAGTGGGGTTCGAACTATCACAATTTTATCAGAAACAGATTCAAAATGCAGGTTATTCTTGTCTTATCGGAAACAAGCACCGGTTTAAAGTGGATTGTCAGAAAAAAAGGGAAATCGAGAAATCGAGATGATATCTGATATCTGGGCAAACGAAACTAAGCAAAAAAAAGAACACACAAGGAAAACGGGTATACATTTAGAGAGATGGCTATTCTCGGCAGATAACGATCACCGTTTTTTGATACAGTGAAACACCTTTTCTTCAAAATGATGTATGACGTTTTCAAAATAAGAAAAAACCTTGTGTACAATCTGAAAAGTAAAAGTTTGTTTTTCTCCCCAGCTGGCGTATAGATATATATAAATATAGTTCACGTGACCCTTCAAAAAATGTATTGAGCGACGACAAGATGAAAAAGTGCAAACGTCAAAAACAGATAGGAAAAAAGCCATTAGTAAACCCCAGAGAGCTTCATGAGATTACAAGCAGGTGTTACTATTTTTCTGAGAAGCGGACGGGGGTCAGTGAGAGAATCTGGTAGTAGTAGTGTCCCCTCTTCAGCACGGAACAAGATCGGAAACGTGTAGCAATTGGAAGGATGAGTCGAAAATAGTGCGGATAGCGAAGAGATTGCGAACGATGGGTATACGCTTTGCGTTTGCCTCTCTCTCTCTCTTTTCCACCCCTATCGCTGATCAATCGATTTTTGCACCCCTGTCGACGCGCCGGGGGCTACTCAAACTCATTTCTAACACCTCATTATATCAATGTTTATTAGTTTACAACATTATTTTGTTTTGTTACTGTAAAACTTGAAAAAAAACTGTATTCGAAACAGTTTTAGGACGTTTTCTCGCAGGAAACAAGAAAACATTTTGTTTTGATATGACGAAGAAAAGAAACAATCGTTTTTTTCATGATTGTGCCACATTTCTTCCAAGAACAATGGCCAGTTTGTCTTGTTTATCAAGATTTGTGATAAGCCTAATGTCTTAATTGACTATTATCAAATTTCCCGCTGAATTTGAATACATTATAAAATTTATTACGGGTCATGGCTTTCTGATCGCTCTAGAGATAGTATGAAAATGTAAAACTAGGTTTCTGACTTTCAAATTTATGTTTTTCGCAAATTTCTTCATTTTGAACTCAAAGTTTTAACTTTTTTTCACCCCATCAAAAATATTTTTTCAGGGTGAATGAATCGATCGGAAGTGATGGATCCGCGCTCTTCCGATGGCACAGGATCCGATCAGCGGCGTGTGCACGCGGTGCCGCCGACGCCCATGTACCAAGGCGAAACAAAAATATTGGACTCACTTCTAAAAGAGGCTCAACTGAATCCAAGTCTGAAAGCGAGTGGTGAGCAACGCTACCGAACCACGGATCTTTATCCTGTAATACACTGTTTCAGTTATGAATCATCAAGCACAGTCAAAAAGCAAAGAAGAAGATGAAAAGCGGTTGCAGAAGATGTTGGAGAAGTATCAGTTGGAGATGAACATGCAAAAAGCAAATAGTAGGAAAGACTTGAACTCTATATCCGGACGTAAGTATTACGGGTTTTTATGCGGTTCTATGCATTTTTTTCTAATTCCAGCATCTCCAATTAGTCATTCGCAGCCGTGCCTCATCGCAAGTGGATCCCGGTCTTCGGAGTAAGTGTCATTCCAATGGGTTGCCTCAATCCCGTCTTAGTTTCAGTATTCCACCCACCGAACCCAAAATGAATTCTTCTGCATATCAACGAAGAGCTTCTGCTTCCGGAGATCAAGCTCTGGACGTGCCAAGTTTAAACAGCAGAGTGAGTACATTCACAACACACACAAAATCCTCAATCATGCACATTTCAGAGCATATCCAGCAACCAAAAGCTCATTCAAATTTTACGAGAAGAAAACATTCACTTGAAGAAAGAGCTCGACGCTTTTAAACGGAGTCTTTCAAAACTACAGCAGGTTCGTTGCTGGGAACATCATAAAAATGAAGTTTAGTGTTCAGATTGAATTTTCCTATGCCCGACTGGAACAAGAATATGAATATCTAGCAAATGAAAGGCAGAAACAGGAGAATTTAGAGTTGAATGTGATTATTCAACTGGAAAAGTCGATCAAAAAGTAAGATTTCCTTTAAAATCATGAATCTAACACTGAATTCAATATATCAACTGAAATGCCCATATAATTATCATGCGATTAACTGAAAATCACGCATAAATCATTTTCAGACTCACCATTGAGAGAGACGATTTGCAAGTTCGACTGGAGAAAGCGACTGCCGAGCCGACGATAGTGGCGAATCTGATGTTGAACGAAATTCAGCAAAGTAAGAGGCGAGAGACTGAGAGAAAACCGAGAGAAGCAAAAAACGAACGAGCAAGACATATTTGATTGATTCGCATTTTTTTTCTTATTTCCGCCATTTTCTAGAGCAAGAACTCTTCGCGTGTAAAGAACGACAAAAAATGGAGATTGAGGCGCAGAATCAGACGTTGGAGGAGCAACGAAATCATATTGCGATGCTTGAGAAAGCACTGGCCAATTCGCAAGAGCGTCTTGCAAAACGAGAAAAAGTATGCTTGAGACTGCCCTATTTAACACAAGTCTTGAGCCTTTTTTTCAGAAGTGCGACGAGTTGTCGGCAGTTGTGGCCCACGCAGATGAGTTACGAAAACAGCTAAACGAGGTGTGGGAAGAGCAACAACGACGCGATCAGATGGTTGAGTCGGAACGGGCTCAGTGGGAAATGGAGAAGACACAGTTGAGAATGCAGCTAAATAAAGACACATCGCTGACTGGAAGTCTTAAGGTTTGTCTCGGGGAGTATTAAATGAAAGTTTTATGGGGGTGTGGACAAGCGAACCGGTTTCGAAATGATGAGAAAGGCGAGGTAATTATGGTTTCACTGACTGCCTGATACAGATCAGCGTTTCGAAAGAACCTTTCTTACTTTTTGAGTAAAAACTGTTGAGAACCGAGTGAAATGAGACAAGGTCACAAGATTCTGAAATTTGGAATTTCTCCAGATAAGAATCTGAGAGCGGAATTTCGAAAGTTTGGTACAAATTCTTTTCCTTTGTGAATCTTAAGTTCAGAGAAATTTGAATCGAAAAAGAGTAATTAAAAATTAGCAGGTTTTTTCGAAAAAAGTATTTCGAAACATTAAAAAAATGAGATGAGCCTTCATACTAATTCTGACGGTTTTTCATTACAAACTGAGAACCCAGAAAACACAACATTTTCTCAGTAAGCTAGTTCTGTTACAAAGAAAATATATTCAATGTTTGGCTATCAAGTTACCCAAAAAACTTATTCCAGAGAACCACGACACCCGGAAGTACTGAAGATCTCATTCGAATGCGAAAGAGCATTCAATCAAAGGATGAAAAGATTCAGCAATTGGAAAGAATGGTGAACGATTTGAGAAGGTTTGTGAAAAGAAATGTGACAATTATGCAGAGAAATATTACAGAACACTTGGTGATGAAACCGAACGTCGAAAATCAACGCTGGCGACTATCACAGATACATTTGAATCTCAAATTGATAAATTGAAAGATGAAAATTATGAGAAGGTAGGTGTAATACCAAACTGTCTCTAGAGTCATGCCAATTTTCAGGAGATGCTCATAACCGAGCTCAGATCAGAACGGGACAAATACGCTGCAATGGTGGATAAAAGTAAGTATATGGAAAGCGAAGGGACCCTCGGAAAACGGGGAAAAAAGGAAAAGAAGAAGCGAGGCGACAGCGTCTCTTTGACATGTGAAGAGAGCAAGCTGAGCACTCTTCCTCCTCTCCTTGCCCCCGGCCGCTTTTTTTCTTCTCCTTTGCATCTTCCCTTTTTTTCAGATAGCGGTGACGAGGCATTGAGTAGGATGGAGGAAATAAGACAAAAAATACAGGAAAGGAAGAAAAAAGGGCGATTAGGAGTGACAGGAGGGTAAGATTTCGTTTGTTGACTGAGCAGAGAAAAGAGAATTAAGAAATACATGTTCTTGTGGGAAGATCTAGGATTACTGTGTTCATGAAGAATAGAGTTAATTTTTTTTTTATTTTTAGATTATCGGAGCATGCAAGGACCTCTTCAGGATCTATGATGCAGAGTTCATTACATAGAAGGTAATTATTGAAGAATATTATGTGATTGTTTTGAAAGTTCTCCAGAAGCGCTTGATAAAAAAAGCAATTTTCGAAGCATGACAATTATCGAAAAAATTACTTTTATAGATCCTCCTCTGGTTCTTCGTTCGACCCGGTACCAACTGGTCCAATTCAGTACAACATGTTCAAAAACACAAATAACAACAAGTCAATTCATACGGATAACCAGTTTCATTAACTCCTTTTGTGCTTAGTAGCCTAGTCATCAATTCTATTTATTATTTATATTTACACTCTTCTTCCTATTACTTTCCCTTCCAAAGCATAATTCTGCAATTTTCAATTTTCCAAAGTTCATTCCGCTTATGAATGCAAGATGTATGTATCCTAATGTGTTAGAATATTTCAGTTTCTATTTTTAACTTCTAATATAGTCGGTTCTGATGATCTTTCTTTTGTTAATTGCTTCAGTTTGAGTTCCTTAAAATGCCATTTTTAGTTCATTTTTTTCTACTTGTGATGTGTACAATATCAATTTGTTGTAAATCGATTTTCTATTGAACAATAGAAAAAGTAAAGTTTTTCTAGTAAAAACTAAAAATTAGGCAGTTGACATCGCTTAAAAGGACATTAGTCTAGGCTTTCAAAAGAGTGGAATTTAAAACAAAAGGAAAGAGGAAAGCGACAGAGGAAGCTGAGTGCTCAACTGGCCGGAAAAGAAGTCTGCAAATGAAGAAGAGAACAGAATAGGATTCAACCTACGCCTACGAAAGGCTAATAAATGATTGGCTCAAGGAATGCTTTTAGATTTATGTTTGACGCTATATAGTAAAAAAATAATTGGTTTTTTTTTCAAGCTCTGTACGAAAAATGTGAACGATGAATGAGGAAAAAATGATTCTTCCTTCTTCATCTATCTCTGCGAGCAAAATATTATACAGATTTATTAGGGGCAGTTCAAAAGCGAAGGATAAGAATTATTTACGCGCAAACAATTCGAGAGAAATAAAAGCTTCTAGTTGCTGAGAACAATATCCCAATAAATGCGCATCGGCTCTAAATATTCACTGTTTCTTAGTTACGGGAAACATCGTCATGGAAAACTGTGTCGAAATTTTGTTTTCCGAAGAATATCAATATTTCACATGTGGGAACTAAATTTTTTTTTGTAAACTGTGAATTGCGAGTGGCAAATATGCGGATGGGAGGATTCAGCAAACATTTCTGTTCTAATGAAAATTTTATTTTTCTTTTATTAAATTGTGATAGCTTCCGATAATTCTGGACTTTCTTGAAGAAATTTTATTCAAAAAGTTTAGGAGTTTCGTTTATATGAATTGAAACAATAATACCATTATTTTGTATCAGTTTTGTGAAATATTATTTTTCTAAATTGACCACTTTGTATAAAACCAAAAGGAAATTGAGATCTAAAAAATCTTTGCCAATGGTTTTTACGTTCTACTTCAAAATTTCTGAGTTTTTATAATATATAATGAATTAAAGATTGTTCTTTTTTCTCACAAAATGTTGTATAAACATAGGTTTTTCCTATCCTAATTGAAGTTCTATTTAAAGACATCTAATACAATTAGTTTATTTTTCAAAAAAAGAAAGTGGTCGAATATGAGATCTACCCTGTAGTTAAAAATGAACTGCAAAGTTGAGAAACGTAAAATAAAAACAATTAAATATTGAGGAATGAGCACTTTTCAGTTGATAAAGTAAATGAAAAACATAAAAAATCACCGATATGAATGTGAAAGAGCTTTGTGAAAAGACGATTGTTAAGGATATATACAATGACAATGTGCAATTTGATTGAAGCGAACAAAAGACCTGTGAGGTTGGGGCGTTGGGAATTTATATTTGAAAATATTTAGAAATAGACTGTTGGCGAAGCACCTGATCCATCAGAAACAACAGTGACTGGAACGAGATGTGCACCCTGGGATCGTTTTGGACCAGGAGATTTCGATTCGTAACATCTGTCCCTGTCGCTGTTCACCACATACCTTAAAAAATAAGTTTTCATTTTGAAATTCTATACACCATACCTGGAATTGATTGGTGTTGTTGTGGTGATAGAAATTCCAGTATCTGTTGTTCCATTCAACCAGCATATGCTAGATCTTCGATTTCCTTGCTTCCACTTCTCACAAAATTTTCTGCATACAAGAATCGCCAACATTGCAAATATCAGACACAAAATAATCATTATCAACAATGCTAGTGTAGTCGAGGAATGGAGGACAAATGCTGGATTGTCAATGTTGACTTTGGTGATTGCCATCTGGGTACCATCTTTGGCAACCACTATCAGTTCACAATTTTTACAGTTGAGTCGAGCTTTGGGCAACAGTTTTACCACTCCATTGTTATCCACTTCGAAATCACTGAAACTCTTTGTAGAAAAAAATGATCTAGTCTTATAACTTACCTGTTCATGTTCATTAGAATATAGTTTGGCTTGTTCCCAGTTCTCGAAGTGGCATTCACAACTCCCAACACATTCAGTTTTCCAATCGTCATCTTGTATTCGAACTTTTCGAATTTGATCGGAGTTCGACAGGATTCCTCAGAGTTAGCTGCCATTAAATGCAGAGTTGTCGACACAACCTGAAAATTCTGATTGGGGAGGTCAAATCTCAAAAAAAAACTTACATTTTCTCCATCACTGGCAGTGACATTCAAAGTTTCCGGTTTCTCCAGTTTCTTCCGCAGGACAACGTTTCCAGAGACTTCATCAATTGAGACAGTATTAGTGTCCGCAAGAAGGGAATAGGTAATCGAAGCATTCTAAAAAAATACCGATTATCGGAAAGTGTATTTTTCAAAACCCACATTTTCGGAATTTGCTGATACTGTAATGACAGTTGAACCGATTGGAGTTGATGGAGAAATCTGAACACATTTTTCCGTATTTCAAACGTTTCTGATTACCTACCGTAGTAGAGTAAGTGTTGTGTTGGAAGGCCAACGATGGTTGGAGTCTAATCGACAGAACCGCAGTGCTGTTTCTTTCGTGGTCATCGCTCTCGGCAGCCTGCAAAAGTAATTCTACTAATATTATCCCTTCTTTCCACATTTGTTATGGAAAACGGTTCCAATTAATTTCCGTGCACTTTTCGACGTTACAAACAACCCCCCGGGCGCCATTAGACCAAGGACACCTATTTGTATTTTTCTCTCAATTTCGAACACTGGGTGTATACTTGGCTTCAAATTGAATGTGGAATTGAATAGAACGATGAGACATCTTGAAGTTGTTCAATGAACCAAGAAAAAATAAAGGCAGATAAAAGAACACCAATTGCTTACCGTCACAAAGAAAGTGGCACGTTGTGGAGGGTTCGGGGTAATCGACCGAATGCGTCCGTCGTTATCAATAGTGAAGTGATCCGAAAGTTCTGGAAAAAAAGAGTGAATAGTTAATGAAAATCAAATTTCATAAAATTTGCGATCCATAAATTTTCACTTTCTCTACGCGCCATTCTCCTGCCGTTTTTCTTAATATCCCAAAACTTTTTCTCGCAATTGTCCGCATAAGGCACGCAACATGAGGTATGAAATGATATGCGGCGCCTCTTTTCTCAACACATACCTCCGGACAGAGAAAAGATCAACGAAGCGTTGAGACGATCGCCATCTTGGGCTGAGATAGCCTCCGGTTCGAAAACCAATATTCCGTTCTGAAACGTTTTTTTGTTTTGCGTTCAAGTTTCAATAGTTGTATACCTTTTGAGATTTAGCAGTATAATGCAAATGTTTGAAACGGGGCAGTAGATCGTTAACATCCACAACTGTCACATGAAGCGGCACTTTTGATGCCAGACTTGGTTCTCCTTGATCTCTGGCTTCAATTTCCACCGAAAACTTTTTGATCTCCTCGTAATTAATTCGATCTTTGATGGTGATCACTGGTTTGAAAGGGTCAGGAATATCCAAAAAGTGAGAGTGTTGTCCAGGAACAATAGCATACTGAATAAAACTATTCGGTCCCGGTTGATCATTGTCGGTGGCTTCGAAGTCAGTGAACACAATTGTACCTGCAAGTTGATTGTTAAGTGATTAGTGTTCTTGACCTATTACCAGCTGGTAATTCCTCTTTAATTTCCACAAAGTACTCTGCCGAATCGAACACGGGCGCGTTGTCATTAATGTCTTTGACGGTCACAAAAACCGAGATGTTCAACTGTAAATCAATTGTTATCAGATTAGTCTCTTTTCGATAAAGCTTGTTTTTTGCCTTCTCATCTGTCATTTTTGATCATCATTCCCCCCTACCTGACTGAAATCGGCATCCAGATTAGAGGAACGACATTCAACGACCGCTTCGAACTTGCCGACTCCCTGAAATTATACATTGAATTAAAAGATGGTGTCTCTTTTTCGCCTTTTTTTGTATGCGCCCCCCCCCCCCATCATTGACTAACGCTTCATAAAACTTGTAGGCCAATCTTATGTCCCCCAAAATGGTAGGTTTCTCCCAAATAGGAAGAACAGACCGAGTGCTCTTTTGTTTTACATGCTAACCACTTAGAATCGTCTGTCAACAACTAAGGAAGAGTGCGCCCCCTGCGCATCGCAATGCTCAACTGTATTTAAGGTTTTGCGGCTCCGAGAGGGCCGCCTCAGATTTCATGATCACGACCGAGATGGGAAGGGGAGAGGGCGAACATACTGTGATAAGAAATAAGCAAACAAAATTGTGGGTCAATTGAACTAGATTAGAAGAGAGACTAAAAATTAGAACATTACCTCATCCCTATCCAATCCTTTCTTCAGAACCAAATCGTGACTGCCAGGTTTCACATCCACTAAATCACTTCCTTTCACCACCTTCAGCTCGATGGTTTCCTTTGATGTTTCCGAATCGAAAGGCAGAGTGCCGATTACATTTCCTGCAACAAGCCCCCAAAAAACATTGTTGATTTATCGGACTTATCCACCCGATTTATCTAGAAAATCTCATTGGGTTTCGCAACATCGTCAATCATTATCCCATTATCGTCATCATGGTCGTTAGTTACATACGACCGAATTGGTGCTAATAATAAACTTGCCATCACATGTCTCAATCTTTTCATCCTTCCTTCCTTCTTAATTTACTTCGACTACCGCGTAAACTACCACAAGACATGTTCTGTGTCTATCAAATTGGCTCAACTAAATCTTGTTAGCAGGTTCTACCCCCTCTACTCTATTGTATGCCTATATCCGCCATTGAAGGGTGTCTAGTCACTAATGATCAGCAGCCGCTGGGTGCGGAGTCTATCGTTTTCACCAAAAGCGCCGATGACATGAAAATAATTTAGTAAGACGAATGCGTCCGAGCAGAATAATTGGGGTTTTCCGGAAAGAAGAAGACCAGAAAGAAAGAAAGTAAAGTTACAAAACGGTTTCCATTCAGGTCGGGAGCGCATTTTCGAGAAAAAAAGAAAGCCAATTATCGTTTTACTTTTCGTACGAGTAGAAAGAGAAAACGGATAAAAGTGACGTACCTGGTTTCAAATCCTCGAACGCCGACAGATATACAGAACTCATGCCATTTTTCAAAAGACACGAGTAGGCGGCTTGTGCTAGGAGAAATAGGACCGTAAGACCCAAGTGGGGTTTCATGTCTGGAAACAAATCGACGGGATAAAAAAGGAAAAATGAGACAGGAAAAAAAACGAAAGAAAAAGAAAAGTGTGGGAGGAATTTGAAGCATGACGAAACATCAACAAGATCTGGATTCGCTAATGTTCGGAGCTTTGGCGCAAGAAAAACTTGGTTCGAATCTAAGTGAGACAGGGGGGGAGGAAGGCAAGAACATACGCGGAAAGCTGAGTGGACAGGCACAGAGGAGAGCTTGCGGAGAGAAAGAGCCGCCCGCCAAGAGGCCTTCCCAGTATTGTTGTTAGAAAGGGATGACAGTACTGTCTAGATTTTTCCACGGACGATATTCATTTTTCTACGTGGTACTTCACGCTAAGCTTTTGTCGGCTTATGTGCTCAACATAGATCCAGAATTTATGAATATTGAATTATGAATAAATGCAGAATGAACAATGGTAAGTACACAATAAAAGTAAGAAGGAGAAGGAGATCTCAGAGAGCCATTGGATATGAGTATTTGAATAATAAAGTAAACAATCAAAATGCTGAGACAGTGATTCGAAAGAAGTAACAATCTTTGTATTTTCTGATGTGTTATTGCCAAACGAAGAAGTTGAGGGGAGATAGAAGAAGAGGGGAGGAAGGGCGCCAAAGTATGCGCCGCCCACTTTTCTTGCGCCGACGACTACCATAATCGGGTGAGAGAGGAGAAAACGATTGAAAATGATTCATGCGATATACATCGGAGGTCCACTGAAAAAACTCAGCCTTTTCTCTCTATGTACATAGGATTTCACAGACACAAGAAAACGGTAGAAGTCGGAAAAGGATAAGAAAATGAGAAAGGAGAAGCCCACCCATCTGCCAGTTTTTCATTCTTCCAGGAAGCGTACGGCATTTTTGTCTCTCTCCGACATTGGGTTATGACTATATGAAGGATATGATTGAAAACAATCTTAAATACTAATAAAGCAACGGCTATAAGCCTCTACTTGAAACACACACACATGAGACCGCGCACTTGAACCTCTCGTCCCCCGACCCCCCACCCCAACACCTCCCTTCATGCAAAATGAAGGCCGCTATATGCAATTTCGGGAATGAATTGAAAGCGAAAAGCAGAGTGGAAGGAAGAGAGGAGGTTGCGGGACCTATAATTAATTGCGTGTGAAACAGTGTCTTTTAGGTTTTCAACGCTACTCAAATTATCGTCATTTGTTAGAATATGCGTCTTGAAGTGGCTGCAGAAATGAATAAACCGGCAAAAAGTGTAAATATGAAAAGATGCAACTGAAAATAGTGTGGAAACTACGAATAGTTTCAAAGCTTCTGGAAAAAAAAATGAATTCAATTTTAACCGCATCAAAAATTTACTTTCTGGAAGTGATTAGGATTGAGTTGGTGAATATGAACTTTGAACCAAAGTGCATGATACTTTCAACATTACCGCGATCTTTGAAAAGCTGAGATACAAATTCTAAGTCAAAATTCAGACAGAAATTCACGAATTTCCATTCTAGGGTAATAGGGGTATAACAAAATTCAGATGATACTCTCAAAACTGAAATTGACCAACTTTTTCAACAATTAATGACAAAAAACAATGAGAATCAGCCATCTGCTTAATATGACAACTTTTTTTTGCACTTGAAACTTTTCTGGTGAATTTTCAACAAAACTGTATAAGCCAATATTTCATTTTTTTCATATAATACCAGGTTCTCAAAATGCTGAAGCCACAATTTTTTAAATCAAAAATACTTATTTATGTAGTTGCTTCGATTTAATTCTGTACAATTTTGATTTCCACTAATGAAAATTTTTGGTTCAGAACTATGATCAACTCTAGAACACGTGCTGCTAAAAAAATTTTTAAGGAACAGACGTTTTTCAGAAAAGAAACGGATAGATGAGACAACAGATAATTCATTGAACTCTTGAGAAAATCAAAAAATCAGAACGATGTGTAAAAGCAGTTGAAAATACAATTAGCAAGAGGAATAAGTTGGTAAACACAAGCTCAACACAAAAGGACGTGGGATAGCTAATTGAGAGCCCCCCTACCCTACTTCTCGCGATTAGGAGCGCCTCGTCCACTCCTTTTCTCCACAACCTGACATGTCGTACTGTGTGTGTGGACTTTTTTGATGCTGTCCTAAGACAAGTTGCGGTGTGCGGACAAACATAGGAGCAGCCATCTCTCGCGCGAACCCCCGTACATCGACGGTAATGGGACACCTCTCTTTTCTTGTTTTCCATCGCCGCTTGTTCCGCCCCAATTTGTGTCCTCTTACCTTTCACATTCTTCTTGCCATGACCGAAACAGTGCTCCAAGAATGGTATGCGGCACAAATGGACAAGAAATAGGAGAAGAGCAAAAAAACATAAAAATAGTTTTACAAATATATTGCTCAATTTACAGTATTGTTAATTATCATGGTGAATCTTCAAATCTCATGGTGCGTCTGTGTTTTCTAAAAAAGACAGTGCTTAATGGGGGGATGTAAAAAAAATAGCCGCTAGATATTTGTAATCCCAAAAATCAGCCAAAATGGGAAAGTGATGTATATTGAAAAAAATGTTTAAATGTCCAGCTAATATTGAAAACTATAACAAAATTTGAGCTTTTTATTATTTTGAAACAAGACAGATTTGCTACACGTGGTTCAAAACACTCGAAACTTCGAAACAAATCGATTTCCTAGCATGACTTTTCAAATTAGTTCATTCCGAATCTAGGCAGTTTTAAAAATTTCAATTTCGAAGCGCTGAAAGCTGATAATTTAGCACGTGAAAACTCGAATTTTCTGTTTCGAAATCACGAGTTTCGAATATGGACCGTTTCAAAACATTCACGATGTGAAATTACTGGTTTCGAAGCTTCGTAATTGAGAATTCGTCACTTGTAGTGAAAAGGTAATTTTTGGCACTTGTTAATCTCAAAATGATACGGAGCCAAAACCTGGATTCAGTTTTATTTTTTTTTCTTGATGGAAAAATAGTAAACATATGCTCCACATATACGGCTACCTGGTAAAACACCGTATCGGGAATGAAGTTCAATGATATTTGGAGAGCTCACCCGAACAATTCATATTAAATAATTGATTTTCTCAAGAAATTTTGTTTTTCCTTCGTCATCGGATCAACATTTCATCATTTGACAGCTTTGGTCTAATGAATCTTGAAAGACTTTCCAAGCTCTGTTGTTGAGCGTCGTTTTCGAAAATTTTTTTAGACTGTGTTCCAAAACTTTCACTACACATGAGTCTCCTGAATCTTCTGCTTTGATATTTTGTCTATTTTCTCCACCCCCAGGTAAACTACTATTAGCAGCTAAAACTATTCCGTAATCATTTTTGTTACAATCTGTTATCTTGTCCACAAGATGAAATAAATTTTACATTATGGACCTCAGGAACTTTTCTTATTTTTAAATGTGAGTAGAACTTATCGGTAAATCTTCTGCTTACAACTTCAGACGCCCAGTGAGAAAAAATGCAAAATTCTAGGCAGTGACACATTTTGAGCTGTTTGAAAAATTCCTCAAGATTCTGGTGTCAATCCAATAATCTTTCCAGTCATCGAAGTGTGAATATCTAATCACATCAAAAGATTTTAGTTCCGCCATTTTGCTATCACTGAGACTCACTGTAAGATCACTGTAAGATTGATTATTTAGTGTGATTTTTTTGTCATAGGTTTTCGTCACAAGAAGAAAAATCGCTGGTTTAATTTGACAAAAAATTTATTAAGTTGCCAGTTGCAGTTTTCCTTGTTGAAAATACACCATCTACCTATTCAAAAATTCATCTTCATCAATTATATAATCCAGAATTTTTCAAGAACCCCGTTGTTTGTCACAATATTTCCAGATTCTTGCACACAGAATCGCTTCTTTTCTCATAGTTCGGAAGACCTTGAAGCAAACAGAAAGCATGTGCTTTCCCTCGTTTTCAGTATTTACTCTCCATTTGCTTGATGAGTTCCCTGAGACACGTGACTAAACTGGAAATGAAAAATCTGACAAACATTGCGCCATCATCAGATGACTGATTGATAATCCAAACCGTTCTTTTGAACCATTTTGTTGATATGTTCTGTTCTTTTTCTTTTTTTCACCCAAAAACCAAAAACCTGTGCCGTTTTTTGATGAAAATGCAAATCCCCCCGTTTTTCGCCACTTTTCCTTTTTTGAAGTGAAGGAAAGAAACACGTGTTTCCGTATTGAATAATGTTGCAGATGCTGTGCTGTCAAATCTTGTTGAGGCGAAAGAGTCAAGGCACTCCAAAGAGTTCGACCTATAAACTTTTTCTCGACAAAATTCGAAGAACGAAGAACAGAAGTCATCGCCTTTCAAACAAATTCGCCGAAAGTTCGTCGCCAACTAGGACCCCTCTACATTTCTTTTTCTTCGTTCTGTTGAAGATGAAGAAGCGCCGAATAGGTGCCAGAGCATGGATAGAAATTCGGTGTGCAATTCGATACCAATACCCTACTCTCATGTTTCGTTCTCTCGCACACACTTTTTAAGATGAGTTGATGAGAAAAAATATGAAAGATCAAGGTGAAAACGAAACTTTACAAAGAGTTTCTATATATTCATTGAGGATAGACGAAGGATCAAAAGTTTAATGACAATTGGTCACGAATAGAGAGAAGACAGGGGGAAAAAAGATACGTACACGTGAATGTAAAAGAGATTTCGACGAATACAATTTTCAGACAAACTGAAGGAATTGTACTGAATTTGGGGGGAAAAGTGTTCAGAGTGAAGTATAGGGAAGGAAGAACAAAGTGGAATGAATTTCAATAGAGATGAATTGTTTTTTTCGAGGATACAATTGGAAACGTAAAGATATGATTGCCGTTTGGCATATTTACAAGAAAGTTTCCTTAATTGCACTATCAAAGTGATTGAAAAGGGTCAAATGACGTCTTGGGGCTCCATTCGAAGTGGACGCCGTGCTGGCAGTAGACGTGGTCATCATATCACTGACATCAGATGCCAGCATTTTATCCGCCTTTTTACAGTCGACACAAGAGTAGGATCTGATTGGCTGGCAAGTACCATTTTGGAAAGTAGAGGTAGTAAGAAGAGTTTGACTCTTATGATGGACCTGAGCTTTCTCCGGTGTGCTCGGCTCATCAAATGGCGGCATACTGATGATGGTAGTCAGTGATTTTTTGAGAGGGCTCATGATATGTTCAGGGAAAGTGACTTGATTCTTGGGAAGAAGTGGCTTATTCTCCTCATCTGTCGTCGTTTCTTCAGTTGTGTCTCGAGAATCACGAGATGGATGATTTCTTGGGAATGATGGAAGCGAAATCTGAAAAAGAAAGGGTTGAATGGTCTTTTGATTCCGTGTTTTGTGCATCAATTTTCTGCTGACCAGAATGGATTAAAAACTTTTTTCATTTGCAGAAAAATAAACAAATATGGGGGTGTGGAATGTTTACAATTATGTATACTTCCTGAATAAAAGAATACTAAAGTACATAGCCCGCAAGATTAAGAATTGAGAGTAGAGAGTTACTTACTTTTTTCTTATCACTCTGTAATCTTCCGTTCATCTTTCCGTGTGGCTCTTCTGTGATCTCTGATCTTGCCCGGCTAGTGTCTGGCCGTTCCACACTTCTTGCTGACCGTGTTTCATCCCGAACCACCACTGACGTATTCCGCTCATTATTTGATCGTGAACTGTAATTATAAAATTTTTCCCTGAATGAACAAACTCCGTCCTGTAATATGATACCAAAGTTTCTTTTTGTTCCCATTAACGTCATTTTCTGTACACTGAACATTGGAACTTCAGAAAACATCTCAAGAAGAAAAAAAGTGGGAAGCAAAAAGATAGAGAAGGCTGTTCAGTTTCTTCTAATAGACCAATTAGTAAATCATTTATCTTCTTTTTCTATCTCTCGTCGTTTGCTCATTTGATCTTAGACTTGTTCTTTAGGCTTAAATAAATCAAAATAATTAGCAATGAGACAAGCTTCCTCTTTTTCTCGATTTATTTATGGGAACTGGAACTCGTCATAAATTGAGCCATAAGTCTACCGGAAATTGTCAAAGTCATCAAATCCCTCAATTGTTTTTTCAAAACGTTTTTTTTTCTTTTTCATTCAATGGAAAATCGTTTTGAAAGAACCAAGTGCTGCCCACTAGCTTTTTTTTTGTTTCTGCACACTCACCAAGTATACGTATCCGGTACAATTGTTGTGGTATAGTTACGAGAATACATTTGATGCGAGTCCCTCAACGGATGGAAGCACTGACAGCGGAGAATCCGAACGAATGCTTGACGGAATCTCTTGTTGAACACTGTATAGATAATTGGGTTGATTGTGCTGGATACATATCCAAGCCATAGGAACAGGGAACCCATCCAAGATGGTAGAGCACATCGCTGTCCACAGAATCCGGCAATGAAGTTGATAATGAAGAATGGAGTCCAACAGACAAAGAAGCAGACGAATACAACAGCAAGTACCCGGGTGGCTTTGTGTTCGTTGGCCAGTTCTTGGGTGGCGGTCTACAACAAAATGCGGTATTATGCTAATTTTTATACTATTATGTGAAAAGTTGAAATTTTTCCCTCAAAAAGCATATTTCAAAGATCCTTTTTCCTGACCTCAATAAGGAAATTCAAAGAGTTTATTTGATCTTTGCAGTAAAAAAAATGTTTTGTTCAGTTTCATCTCTCTCTCCCCCCTTCTTTACCGCACTTTTCACTGCTCTTCTCACTTCCCCTCCCCACCCATCTCAAAAAATGTAGCGAAACATGTTGTAAACTAAAGGCAATTCAAACGCGCTCTTCCCTTCACTAAGGGCGGCCCTCCCCAACGTCAAAAAAGTTGTGAAAGTATGAGTGTATGACGAAATTTGAGATAAGATATGTGGTCGAAAAATGAGGTTACCTGAAGTGAGCTCCGACGGTTCACCCGATTAGTGATAATGTTGTAGAACTCAGAAGTTCGGGTCTTCCATCTGTTGATTGTCGACGCTTTTTGCAGTTGCTTATGACCATTGCGATTGATTGATGGGCGGTTGGTGCCCAGACGTTCTGTGTCTCCGTTTTCGATGTTTGAAATGTTAGACATGGTTCTTCCATGTGCTCCGATTGCTCTTCCGTTGGTGGTTCCATTCACTGTAGCCGAATAAGTCCTAGCATAACCTAGTTTTCTATGTGGCATAGTTCTCCGAAGACCGTTCCTGTCATCTGCTTTTTGGCTCAGAATTGATGCTTGTTTTTTAAGCAGTTTTGTAGTTTTAGTATAGGTAACCAGCATGATCATGAAAGGAATCAAAAAAGTCATTGTGGATCCATAGACAATATAATATCGACTGAAGATCATGCACTGATTGTCTTGCAAAATGTTTGAAGTGTCATGCATCGCCATGGCTGCTATCGGACAGGAGACAAGTAGAGTGACAGCCCACACGATGGCAATTTTGAGAAATATCAGTGTTTTTGATCTGTTGCGGTTGCGAAGTGGCTGAGAAATTCCCAGATATCGGTCAAGTGAGATAACCGACATATGGACTATACTGGCCGAGCAAAGGAAGACGTCCGAATAGACATATAAAAGACACATTGAGACGCTCCATGTCCAAACTCCTGAAAACAATTGTTTTTGTATGTTATTGCACTGTTATTTTGACGTTAAGCATTATTTGCTCACCTTGTTAAAAATCATAGAACATGAAAACAAGTTGAACGACTCACCGTGCCGAACTTCGACAACTATACTTAGTGGCATCACTATGCAGCATACCAGAAGATCAGCAAGTGCCAGAGAGAACAGAAAGTAGTTTGTGACGTTGTGTAGCCGTCGATCGGTGGCAATTGCCACACAAACCATAAAGTTGCCGATCAAGCCCACCAGGCAGAGAATCGGTAGAAGGAAGAGGGCGATCCCATTGAAATGGAAGATTCCCATTGGTGGGATCAACTGAATCCGTATCGACCATACGCTTGTAGTGGAAAAGTGCGGAGCAACGGTCGTCGCAAATGTTTCTAGACGTAGATTCGTTATTGTTACAGGAGATTTTTTTGGTAATTGAATCAAAAATAAATTGAATCGGAGAGAAGCCTTGATGCGAGGCCTTCCCTAGATTAGATTAATCTAGGGATGTGCTTTTTCTTCTCTTTCTCTCTGTCACCCCCACAATTGGTTGTTGGTAATAACGAAATGTATATCAAAAGAGGGATGAGATAGACGGAAGATGATGCGTTTCCGAATGTCGTTCGTCTTTAAGAAATAATCCTTCAGGATTCGTGTCCTTTCGTCAAAGGTGCATGAAGGATAGGAAGAAAAGAGAGGCAAAATAGAAGGGCTGACAGGAAAAGAGGAAAAAGAGAGAGAAAGGAGGCAAAAGAGAAAGGATGCCAGAAAAATGATTTTGCTTCCTCTAGCCCCGCCCTTTCAGTTTCCAGTTTCCGTTGACCTGATCAGTTTTTTTTGTGTGGTCTAAATTGGATATGTCAAGCATGAGTTGATTAAAACGAACTTTTTGCAGTTTTAATCCAAACCCTTTTCATATCTTTTCAATCATAGTTTCAGCATGGAAAAAATGATTTTTGAACTTCAATTTGGGATTTAATCAAGAACCTTTTTTCTAATCCGTTTATAATCGTTTGCAGAATTAATCATCATAAAAAAGGTCGAGCTATTCTAGGAAATACCAGGAAAAAACTCAAAAGAGTCATTGTTATTGGATACTTTCTTTTTTTCTGTAATAGTACACGTACGTTTGAGACTCCTCGAGATTTAGGGAGTTGATCCCTTGCCCGTGAAGCAATCAAACAAACAAAACCGTCTTTCTTAGTCGATGTCTCGTTTCCTTTATGTCATGAGGAAAGGGGCTATAAGGTATATCGGAAATGTGTTCAGAACTTCCCATGTTCCCCGCCTTTCATCTGACGGGAGCAAAAAATCTGGTGGGTGGTAAATAGGAAGGAGACGTAGACTTAAAAACGTTAAAAAAGACGGTGATTGAATATGCACGCACGTTAGGTATGCGCATAACTTCTTGAGTTTTCCCTTCTCCTTTCCTACTTTTCTCCACGAAACTCTTTTGTTCGTCAAGAAGTGTCTCTGAAGCCTATTCCTAGAGACAAAACAAAAAACATCATCTTCATCACCAGAATTTTTTCTGTCGTTGGTTCCAAAAGGGTGCAAAATAGAGAGAAGAAAAAGAGACCAAAAGATCATTATACAGTCTTACCGTTGACAAGCGCTTGATATGGATCCTCTGGCGGTGCTGAATGTGAGAAGAGTTCAACAAGCATTAGGGATGTGGTCCCCCCTCTGTCTTCCCTGAAACAAAAAGAAGCACTTTTCACGTAGTTCTGGCAAATAGGTGCTAATTGCAAAGTCAATGGCGGAAAGTCGGGTAGAAAGCAGAAAAGAAGAGGCAAGAAAATGGAGAGGGCGGAAAAATGTGTGAAAACACACAGGAAAAGAGGTTGTTGCATAAGTAAGGGCCATTAGAGATTAGAGTGGTCATTTCTCAAAGTGCCAAGGCACTTGTCACCTATCATATGGTCTACGGAGGGCGACAAACTTATGTGGACCTAGGAACCCTGGCAAGGAAGGGCGAAAAGCAAGGTCGCGTTTGTTTCCAACAGCTTTTTTATGAGTGCCGACCTACTGGCAAACAACACAACGTCAGAATGGAGAGAAAGAGGCGAGCAAGTGGTAAACGCCTCAGCCGGGATTGAAGTGGGAGGTCTGTACTGGATATCTTGTACCTTAGTACGTACAATTCATTTAGCGGCTTTATCGGCACACAGTACAAAGAGCAGTGTCAGAAGGGTTTCGAAAGTTGACAAATAAGCGGCGACGATGAGTATCTGTTCGGATTTTTCGACTTTGTGTCTACAGTCTGAACCCTATGGAATGTTTTTGAGATTAGGATCTTAGTAGAGCACTCTAAATTATTACAGAGAACGTATAAGTTTTGAACTAGAATGATACTAAGATCAGTCTTGTCAAATTTCTCTTGATCCTAGACTTAGAAAAAAAATTACATAGATCATCTCTCATGCAAGAACATTTTCAAGGAAACTGACTAAGAAATAGTCCTGGTCTAAACGTTTGCTACTCATGTGGATCCAGAAACATTTTTCATTAAATAAGATTGCGTAAACAAAAAACTTTATCTCATCTAATATCGTGTGGCCCTAGAAGTTCGAGCCGATCACAAATCCTAAAAGGAAATTGGAAAATAGGCAACCAAACATGAAACTTTCTCACTTCCCTTACCCAAAACCCTCATCTTTAGCGATCCTTGGAATTGGGAATGAAATGAAAAAAAAGTTTCGTGTGCAAAAGGCTAAGTTAGACCTTCATGAAACTTCCGGGATGTTCCGTGTCAATTTATAAAATTAACTCGTTTCATGTAAAAAAAAAGTGTATGAACATCTTGTCCGAAACTAGTACTCTCTTTGATTGAATCTGATGAAACTAGTAGTAGGGAGGAGGGGAAACAAGAAAGAATAAAGAGCAAAAGCTACAACAATGTGCTGCAAAATAGGAAAGCGAAGAAAGAATTAATTTGAGGCGCGTGAGGGAAGAAGGTCCGTGAAAACGAAACTTTTTGGTAGTGGTTAGGCAATGTTTGTCTTTGGTTCGCGCCCCCCAAATATGTGTGACTTTTTCCCATTTTTGTCATCGAAAATTGAAACATTTCGTGTCTCTTCTGGTGAATTTTAGAATAAAGGTCAAACAGTAAATGAGTGAAAAAAGAGACAGCTTGAAAAATACGAGGGAGTGGGACACAAAAAAAAATGAGAAGAAAGAAGAGCGAGCGAAACATTTGAGGACGCCCCGCCCCTTTTCGTCGCGTCTTCCCCTTAATATATTTACTTTTTGGACTTGAGGCCACATCAGCATTTCTAATGATAGAGCCCCCCAGCCCGGGTGCGAAAAATAGAAAACTGACAAAACCATAGCACAATGAGCAGTGGTTGATAAGGTGCTTCCATGGGTGGCAATGAAAAGCAGAAAAATATAGGAAATGACAATATGAGGAATCAAATGACGTGGGTTAGTATCCCGGAAAGAATAGAAAAGAATAAGGAATGAACACTAAAAACAGGAACAATAATTTAAAGAGAAATGTCAATGAAGCCCAAATAATCTTGGTTACTAGATTTTAGAGTTGAATCATAGAAGTCAGTATTTTCAAGATTTCACATTTTCAGTTTTGAATGCTACAGTAATCATGAAATCGTTTTTCGAAAATATTTAGTGCTCCGTTTTTTGCAATACCACGAACCAGTGATTTCTGGTATGTTTTAAGCAAACTGGAGATGTTTCGTGATTAAGCAGGATCAAATTGATGGCTTATATTATATATCATAGAACATAGAATATATCATAGAACTATTTTCGATTTCCTTCAAAAATTTTCCTTGCAAAAATAAAAAAATCAAATACCAGAGAACTCAGTTCGATCAAGGTACCACTGCAGACTCTCTAAAACGAATTTTTACCAATTGTAAAGTACATTGTGATTTTAATCAACAATGTACTCATGATTGGAACAGAAACTGATTATTCTGGGAGGAGAAGTTAATTCCTTAAAGACCACAGAAATTTTTGATCTTCTAGCAGCAGATCGAAAATAATATGGGTAGTTACCAACAGAAACAATTAAACGGGGGTGACGAATAGAACAACAATGTGGACTAAACGAGCTATTTATGAGCATTTTTGTGGCACATAGAAATTGTTCATCATTATTTTTCTTGCGTTTTGCACATCTTGAACATGGAACACTTGGGAAAACACTAGATGGAGATTGCTCGGAAGTATTTTGATCACTAAAACATATTTCAAATTGGAATGATTGATGCCCCATAACCAGACGTTTGAAGTCGGGAAACCAAAGGGAAAGAACTGATTGATTCCCTGCTCGTCAGAACTTCCTTGAAAAAAGTTTTGTTTCCTCTTCCAAAAAAATAATGCTCATTCATCTTTTTGGCAAAACGATCGGGGTCTTACTTTTTTTCTCGTTCGGCAAGTTTCTTTTCGCACAAAAGATACATATTTCGATTAATCAACCTCTTGTTCCCCTATGACGGAGGAGCATCTTTTTTCGGGCGCGGTTCTCTGTGGAAAAGTTAAGGCAACTTTATGAAATCATTTTTAAAAGATGTTCAGACTCATCGAAACCTCGATTCAAGCATCCACTTGAATGCTTTTGATATTTATCTGAGGATTACTGATCAAACAGAGGTGGGAAAGGGGTAGGAAAAGAAAAATGATTTCACGGATCAATGTCCAAATGGTATTCCACATAATAGCTGTCAATTTGGTGAACCCGTCAATTTGAATATGAGTGTTCAAAAGCGAACAATCTAGAATTCTACACCAATTAGAGAACGCAAAACAAATATCTGTTTGAATAGGAAAAGCGTTTCCGTGTGTCTCTTTTTGTTTTTTCAGTTGAAATAGCGTGGGTGGTCGGAAATAAAGGAGAGCTCCCAATTACTTCTGTTTTCAGTCAGCAGAAAAAAATTCTTCAACAAAATATATAAAAGCCAGAATTTTTGGATAATGAAAAAGAAGAGGAAGGAGAAGAAAAAGAAATGAACACTTTTGACACAGGACAATTGGTGTGTGGATCTTCGGAAACAAGAATGTCTCGTTAGCGAACGATGATTTAGTATGATGCTCTGTCGAGGTGATGACTATCGCATAACAAACACTCCGCTAACAATTCAAAGTCGATTGGATATGTATTGGAGAGCTAGTTAAAGACCACAACACTCCCGGAGATGAATGTCCTATTATTGTTCCATATTACTCAGAAAAGCGGAAAACATTGGTAGACCAGAATTGTGCCCGAGTTGAAACATCAAAAAGTGGCTAGTAAAGAAAAGAATCAAGAAAGGACTTGGTTTCCGGTGGCATCACTTTTCTCTTGGCGGTCTATTCAGAGAAAGTCTAAAAAAAGAAAGACAAACTTGAGAGTTCCATTGTCATCTCTGCTTTTAGATGCAAAATGATAGACTATGATAATTGATAGTTAATTTTTAATCCGATAGTTTCTAAAGTTTGTTTAATGATACAAGTTCCGTTGGCGGAGCAGGGAGCATCATTTTCAATAAGCTCATTAAGGTTTTTGTCATTCAAAATGATAAGAAGATGAGCACAGATCTACTATACGTTTGGTCACACTAGGCAAAGGCAAAGAAGAAATCAATCTATTTTTTTATATTCTGTATGAAAAGAAATCGTCTAGACTATATAAAGGGAAAGGGGGGAAACTCATAAAACACTTTTATGGCATAGAAACTAATCAGTTCGGTCTGTTCTTAGAATATATTAACGACGGGAAACGAGCAGAAAAAAGACAAATACCCAGAAAATATGGAAAAAACCAAGATCGGATAGATGGAAGGACTTATAGTTGAAAATGAAATAAACATTGGGGAGGAACAAGAAAGATATACGACAACATTCGGGTCCATCAGAATAAATATTTGAAGATTCAAGAAACTGAGATGACTAATATGGAAAAGACCAGAAACGAAGAAAGAAATCAACCGAATATTTGTTCCATGACACAATCAACGACGATGGAACAGAAATAATGGAAGCCACCGACGACACTAGTTTTCCAATTATAGAACTTTACTGATGGTGACAATTATTTCTCATTTTGTTGAGAAAAAGGCGACTGGACGTTTTTTTTCTTATTCTACAACTACGTGACTTTCTGTTAGTGCTGGTTTTGGGATAAAAGAAGAAGAAGAAGAAGAAGTGCTCTTCCACTAAGGAAAAGAAGAAAAACGGAAGAATCTGCTTCTTTTTGAGTTTCCTTGTTTGCAGGAAACGAACTCTCACCCCACTGAATTACAATGGGAAGGTCCCCGAAAAACACACACGAAAAAAATAGAAACATGAGTAGATCCGTCCATAACTAATATACCGAGGCATTCAGAACACAGCACAAAACAGAACGGAATAGAATTGGAGATCAACCGGTGGGTGGAACACGAAGAGAGCAGTAGGAAAATAATGAGAAGTGTGATTTTGACATGGAATGCAAAAACGATAAGTTTTGCAGAAGACTTCTTCTTCTTCTCCTTCTCCAACCACAAAGTTCAAGTAGCTTTTCAGAAATTGATGCGGGGGGCGCGTACTTAGAAATGAGGGGTTTAGGACTCTGAAGATTCGCCTCATGCCCGAAAATTTCACACGCAATCTCCGACTTGCTTACCTATTTCTCTGAGCCTCCCCCCGTTTTTCTTTTCGGGAGGGAAGTTTCAACCACTCCTTTCACAGGTTATTTTAAGTAACTCTGATGCTATTCTCGACTCTGTTGATGATGTATTAACGCCCTCGCGGTTGTGCTCTTGATTGCATCCATCTTGGCGTGTGTGTGTTTGTTGGAGTTGTTAATAAGTGTGTGATAGTGGTCTTTAGATATTCATGATGGAAAAGGGAAGAGGTCCGGCTTATTGAATGAGAACTTGGTTGGGGATAAATTGTTTATGAAAGTCACGTTTCCATAAGAAGTTTAGAAAAGTGAACTACGGAAAGGAATAAAACTGTGATCTAGGCAGCTTTGTTGGTTATTGGAACGAAGAAGCTTAAAAGATCGAGAAATAAAATTCTTCGATTAGAATAGTTTAAATTCTGTATTCCGCCATTCATTTTATATGAAAAGCAGTTCCCCAACTCGGTAAAGTATAATCATATTGCACTCAAGACAAAGAACACCACGTCTCAGGTCAAAAATTCAGCTTCCCTCTCAAACAACAGCCGAACAATACGAAAACTTATAAGATTTTCATAGGACAAAGATGAGAATCGTTCACAACACTTCTCTCAAAGAACCGATTCTCTATTAGGTTGTGATGTCTTCAGTGTGAGAATGTCTAGAAGCAGATTCACACAATGCAATTTTCAAGAGACGCGCATTCGAGAGTACAATTTTTTCAAACTCAGTTTCGAGAAGTTTTTTGAAAAATTCAAGATCCGTTATGAATTTCGAAAAAAGTGTAATACAAACAGTAACAATTTTCGTGTGAACTTGTCAGTTGAAATATCAATTTATAGAATCTATGAATTGACTTTGTCAACAGTTTCTAGGAACAATAACTGAAACCAGAAAATACGTACATTTGATCTCTGCAAAATTTCGTATTCTAAAAAGACTAACTCGATTAACCCAAAAAAAACCTTCAACAAAGGGCATTTCCACTTTTTCAGAGCAAGACAAAATCCTATTTAGAGAACATTTCCTCCATTCACTCTGAATTAGGGCTGAGTAGACAGATTGATTTATTGTTTGGTTTGGAGTTAAGTTTATGATGGAAAAAGGATGTTGTCTACTACTCAAACTTTAAAAGTTTTGGTTTTGGATTTGGAAGTGCTGGTTATGATTGAAATATCAGGAAATGTTATTTATTCTAATTATTAGGTACATTGCTCTTTATTAATGTGGGGAAATAGATTCTAAAACATTTCTGAATCTCTTTGAAAAATTTTAAGAGAGCTCTGAATTTTCGACAAGTTAGACGTTCGAAAAACGAAAAGTGTTCAAAATTTTCAGCCGTCTGGTCAGTCTCAAACTGTCATTAGATAACTCATATGTCTAATCACTGGTGTCTTTGTGTGCGTGATCTGCTCAATTCTTTCGAAACCGAACTTTTTTTGAACAATCACGCCATATTTGTTTGTCTTTAGAAGTTCGCAAGACATATCATATCGTGTTGGTCGTTGAAAATGTTCGAACATATATCAACTCAAATGAATGGGTTTTCAACGACGCCGAAAAAATAATTGAACATTTCAATCAAACGTTTTATTAGGCCATTGAGATCGGCGAAGGGTTGGGGGAAGGGGGTTTTGAGGTGAACAAAATCGACAGTTGATAAGGGATACGGTAATGGGTCATACATACAGTGAAATTTGATGATAGAGTCAAGAATAGCATGATGTATTACTACTGCAGAAATGACTAGTTGTTTTTTATGTCTAAAGAGAACAGAAAGTGGATGATAAACCAAGAAGGGATACTGTAACATCAACCACATAAGATCGAATGATTTTTCCAGAGTGATATCGAATTTAGAATTTCGGCACTTGTGGTGTTATTGAGAGACCATCCATTTTGCTATTCCAGTGTATACTAGAGGATCCTTCTGAGCTAGATGACTCACTGGAGGATCTGGAGTCTGTTGTGTGGACTTTCACAGGAAAGCATATGGAGAGGTTGGAGACTAGCAAAAAGTTTTCTCGAAGCTTCTTGGATTGAGTGATGAGAACCAGGATTAATGCAATGAAGAAGATTGGGATAAGTGTTAACTGTAGTTCTGGGTAGAAAGAGTATTCGATGACTTCATCCAAAACTTTGTGAGTGACGACCGTATCTTCATCGTATTGTGGGGTAAACAAGAGGATAATCTGAGAAAGAAAAATCATTGAGATGAATTCTTCAAATTAATGACTAACCAATTCAGCTGAGAACACCATTAGACAGAGAACGACGATGATCGGCGCCTGAACATTGACCCATTAGTTTTTTTGATTTGCTTGCCTAAGCCGTCGACGGGTTATCAATCTAATCCCGATGAGATAAAGAAATTATGAGGTTTAGAAGGTGGCGTGGTTCAAAAGATACGTAATCTATCTCATGAAGATCAGAAATTAAAGGTGTTCCCCCGAAAAAAGCGAAAGTCGTTTACCATTAGACAAGTCGTTGACATGTTTTCATGCAAGTTGTATCTTGCCAGGACGACTTGAAGATGACTGTTCTCGATGATCTTCTAGAAACAAAAAAGAAGGGTGTGGTCGGAATATGTAGGTGACAAATAGTAATTACCATTCGATAATAATTTATGATCCAGAGAATGATGAAGACGGAGATGGCGAGGACATTGAGAAGTGCTTGCCACGTTGTGATGAAATGGTAGAATTTGTAGTCGTGGATCTTAAAAATAGAGAGAGTGAATAGCCTGGTATCTAATTTCTGCTATGAACTGGAAACCCCAAATTCTCTAAATTTCAATGCTCACCTCCGGCAACGAGTACGGATACATCTGCTTTGGTAACCTCATGTTCCAGATTGGAATAAAACCCACCAAGACCTGTAAAAACACTTATCTCTCATCTTTCTCTATCACCGAATGTTTTCATTTCAACTATCCCATTCTTTTTTTCCTTTTCAACTATTTATTCTTAGAAAAAGAAGTGATCAGAGATGGATGACCGTTGGCGGGAAAGAAAATGGGATAGAAAAACGGCGGGGGGAACGTGATGTTCAGAAAACCATCAACACGATTGGGACTGGCGCCGCGTTTTTGTTTCTCTTCTTCCTATTGTTCATTGCTAATTTGATACCTGGACAACTACCAGAATTGATCCAAGTGTAGGTTTTGAAGGGTAGTTTCGGTAAAAGATTGTAGCCACAGTTCGTTCAACGGCGAGAGCGATAGACGAAGTGGAAAGACACATTGACCCCAACATCTCGATATGTCGAATCACTGAAAACAGTCTTTGGACTTGCGTGATGACCACCGTATACCGTACCAAGTCCATACTGCGGGTTGAAAACTTGAAAATCACACTGCATATAATCGGGCATAACATTGGAGATGAAAAATTTGTATAAACAGTCGATTGTTATACCTGGAAAATCAAAAATGAATTTTCGGCAAGGTTGCTTCCAAAAAATACCTGTATTACATGTAATTGCAGAAATACATAAAACGAATAGAATAACTTTTGTGTTAATATGAATTCCTTTTGTTTTCACAATAGTAGCTGACAGTAACCCCATGCCCATAGTTGCTAAGGGTGCGGTCAGTAGTCGTAATAGAATCGAGTACTCCATAAACGGGGTTCCGTAAATGACGTCGGCAGTTGCACAGAGTTCGCATCGTGTACAGTTCATGTACTTTTTGTCCATAACTTCAAGAAGACAATCATTTTTTGTGGGGATTAACACCAAGAAAGAGAAACGAGTTTGAATGGTTGCGATAATGATAGTGGGAGGATAGATAATCAGCTGATAAGGGATATATCAGGGCTTAGTCAATCTCTCTTATCTCTTTTTTTCTTTTTGATTCCCTCCGATTTTTGACATCAAGAAGACAGATTTAGGATAAAGGAAGTTAAAAATAGATCAGTTACAGAAACACAGCATTCGAGAAAAAAAATTGGAAAATAGAACTAGGAAGTTGTTGAAAAAAGCGGGAGAAGAGAGAAATCGAGTGAAGACGATGAAAACCATTTCAATCTGTTTTTCGATTCTTTTCTTTCTTTCTGATATCAGAAGGGTTGACCGATAATGGGGAATTTACGCTGTTAGTGTGTGTGTGTGCGTATGTGTGCGTATGATTGTGTCTTGGTGAAATGAGAGAAAAATGGAAGCGATTGAAGACGAACTTCAGTTCAATGTGAATTTTTAAGACTCTCATCTCAATTTATTTCTCACAGTTTCCAAATTTCAAATTTTTCTAGGCTTTTTTGGTAAAGAAACTCATCGAAAACCAAAAAATATCCGGGAGGTCCTCAGATGGACACTGAATGTAAACAAGACGGTTTTAGATAAAGAAAGGGTATAGAAAAAACAATCAATGCTTAGAGCTAGAGATGTAGAGACACAAAGAAAAGAACTGGTCTATGTCTTCAGGAGAGTGATATGAATGACTTTTTGTATGAGAGGAGAGGAGAAGCAGAAGCTGACGTCCATCGTGTCCGTCCATCAATGGTAAACGAAGAGGACGGACGGAGGAATAAGCAAAAGTGATAGATCTTGCCGCCTGGTGCCCCAGCATACTATCATCGGCATTGTTATGGATCTGGAGTGAGATAGATGGAGAAAAACGGTCGGCGGATGACATAAAGTACAAAAGTGAAAATACGGGACTTTCTTCTCCATTTTTTCTCACATCTCTCGCCAAACAAATCCGACGACTAGATAAAAAACGGTGATTTTACCGGACAATCAATCACTGTCAAAAAATAAGGAAAGTGATCGCTTGGCACGTTTTATAGTGACCGTTTGTACGCCCATTCTTTGATTCTTGACTGGTTACTGTAGGTAATTATGACTTTGAAAAAAGATCGACAGTCTCGACCAATCCCAGAGAATCGAGAAAAGTACACTGTTGTTAGTTGTAAAATTCAACATGTTTGAGAGTATGTTGTGAAAATTAATGAAAAATAGGGAAGTTACGGAATTATTGATAATACGAAAGGAGTTCAACTAGTGTTAATGAAGTGCTAATGTTGTGAAATTCCTTTATAAACCAAAAATACTAAGAACAAATTTGAAATTTCATGGTTATTTTGAGAACTAAACTTTCCAATAATAAGAATTTTGAACACTATATTCAGATACTTCTCAACTTATTACTCTTGTTTATTCGAAATTCAGTCAGGTTTTAATGTTTATGAAAATTCATTATTTTACCCTATTTTTGTAGTTATAAACAAAAAATCTATACCTCTAAAACATTATTTGACATTTGAACGCAATTCTTCACTAATTGTTTCCTCACGCCGCGAGGCTTAATCTCAAGGTGAGTGACCATTGCCGTTTTCACTTTCAGACAACCTCACTGTTACATTGTGTCAACTTTACATCGATTTTCAAAAGGACGACGGCAGATGAGAAAGTGTTCTAGGTTTGAGGCGCCTGTTCTGAACAAAAGCTCTATTGTTGTCGGTTTTCCAAGCAAATATGTCTTTTTGGGATGTTTCTCGTTTTTTCCACATTTCGTGTTAACGTTCTCAATCATGAATTCTGATAAGAAAATTGAAAATTTTAACAAATTCACTATCTATTCTAACTTCATTACCGCATTGAACATAGTATGAAAATAAAAAGATGAAACATCTTGTTTTATGAACCACCAATTTCTGGCACCTTTTATCTTTTTTCCCCAGTCAGCTTGTAAGCAACACCTAATCTACTCATCGATTTCATTGGTTTGGGCGTGCTCACAAAGTGACGTTTTTGTTCTACGTGGCTTTCAAAAGGACTTCCTTTTTTGAACAGCTCCCATTTCCTCTTCCATTCTTTCTCTTCCACGACTTTTGGCGCCGTGCACACTCTTCATATCTCTGTGTCTCCATTTATCGATGAATTTGCATGTCTGCTTCCCATTCGTTTTCGTATTCGATTTTTCCACGTCATGTGACGGCTCTTCTCGTTTTTCGTTTGAAATAACAGTTCACAAACAGATTTTACAGGATGGAGAAGCTACCGAACGAGTTGCTTCTCCATATTTTGGTTGGCTGTAATTATGCTGACATTTTATGCTTCAGAGCGGTGAGTTGGTTGGAAATCGATATTATTTCGTAATCCACGTTGCATTTTGGAAAACGAAAAAATTACAAACAACTGATTGTTTCTGAGATCCGGTGTCTGCTTTCGACGATAAATACGAAAAAAACAATAGAGATATACCCACTGACAAAATTCAAAAAGTGTTGCAAATCTAGTCTCCATCCAAATTATCTTTACTTCTTTTTTTGCAGACATGTCGGAGACACTTACAGATTGGGAACTATCTGCTTGGAAAAGAAACAACTTTCGATTGGCGGTATTATAACGATCATCCTCACTTTGGAATTCGTACTCGTCGTGTTGAAAAAGGCCAGAAGAGAATTGGTGTCAATTTGGATGGGTACAAGGTAGCAAATCACTTCTCTTATGTTACAAAAACGCTCGGAAACTGTATTTTTTGTTTCATTTCTATTTCTTCAGATGACCAGATTCATGAGATATTTTCCCAGCATCACAACAGTTATTTTGGCTGAATTGCCCAATATGTTCAGTTTGCTCCAGTTTAGAACAGTAAGAAATGAAACAAAAAACATTTCAAAAACGGAATATTTCAGTTGTCGCAAGCAGCACCTAATATCAAAAAATTGGTAATCTTCCAAAACAAAGAGCGAAAATGGATTCAGCATCACTCGCTTTTGGGTCTCGCATTCTACCAAAAACTTGAAAACTTGAAGATAGAAGGATGGGAACCTTTCGTTGAGAAGAAAAAACGAGGTTCGTGATCTGAAGTACGACGGGGACTAGTTAACATATTCCAGGTCGCACAGAGACCGAAGTTCTTCCGGATCCCGCTCTTGCCAAATTGACCGAGTTTAGTATAATATGCGAGCGAGAAACTGTGACGAAAGTGCTGAGATATATACTTTCTCGAAGAATCTCCATGAACAAGTGTGTCACGGCCACGGTAAACTTGAATTTTTTTGAATTTCAATTCATGTTTTTCATTCCAGTTCTACGTGGAGAACCTTAGATCAGACGTCGTGCCATATGTAATGCTATACCTCCAGTCTCATCCGAACCTTCAAAAACTCTCGTTCGGTGGATTCTTGTTCTCTGCAGAAACAGATGTGGATGATTTCTACAGGTAATTTGTCTAGGATACAAGCTTTATGACAGTTATTAATTTTTCCAGCTATATCCTGGAGCTACCTCATTTGGAAGAAGTTCATTTTCAAAACTGTGTCTGTCGTGCTCCTATCGGAAATGATGTACAAGAAAACTTCATGACTGCATTGGTAAATCGCGGAGTTGTGTTCTCAAAAATCATCAAAGGTCGTAATTAATTTTATTTACAGTTTTTTGTTCAAGAATAATTAAATTAATGTTTGTCTTTTTTTTATTATAATGAAATAGCTAATGGTGATCCAGCCCATCTCGCGACAAAGTTTTGCACATTCAATAAATTTTCTGTTTGATGAGATTTGATAACGACGAGAAACCTGAAATGGGTTGTTCGGATTACGGTCACAATTGATAAGTGATCAAAAATCGATGATGAAACGAACTTGTTCAAATTGTCTTTTTCGGCAACCATACTTCCGATACGAACTGTACTCTCGATGACAGGATAGCCGGTTACCAGGCACGGGTCTGAAGTGTTGCCTCTCCGATCCGTCAACGATGCTTCAAATACTCCACGTCGGTCATAAACGAGCTCTTTAGCGTGCGTGTCGTCGACTGATGCGGCAAGAACCCATTCTTTGATTTCCTCGTGTTTTGCACTCTGAAATAAATCAGGTTAACGTCCATTCTGTGACTTGAAAGTGTGTTCAACTGTACCTCTAACCATTGTCTTGTGGGAAGTGACACTTCTGTCGGAATATCACTGTTTTCGAATGGACTATAGTCGACCAGCTCTCCGTTCCCCTCTTCAATAGCATCCACCAAATCAAGATAATGATTCAAAAGAAGAAAACCAAGAGATTCATATTCATTTCCGATTTCCTTGGCAGCTGCACCAGCTTCATAGAAAATACGATCTGGTACCAAGACATCTGTGTATCTCAACAGAGATAGAGATTGTTTCAGGCACAACTTCTGTACTTCAGGAATTGACATGTCCAGTTCTTCGAGAGCACTTCTCATGGAAATCAAATGAAGAGCCCATAACGATTTGGTGAACTCTTCCACGTGAGCAGAACCTTCATTTTTTAATGCATTTAAAGCATCCAAATAAACATTTCGGACACGAGCAACTTCAGAATACTCGAATTTAGGTTTTGCGAGTGTTTCCTCCATCAAATGCTTATAAATAGAAAAGTTCGCAGGATTTCCCGATGCTCCATATCTTTCCAGAATTGTCAAAACTCTAGCCAAATCGTTTCGGTGTACTAAAAGAGCCGCATATTGAGCAACATATTTGTCGAGAAGTGGTCGATACTGAAAAAAAACTCGATACGGAGATTTTAATTCGAAAACTTACATTTTGAGACTTCGCGGTGTCCAATGCCTTATCCCATTGGTCATTTTCAATCATCATGTCAATGGCAGTTACTACATCCACATCTATTAACTCTCCCAGTCGACCTTCACTCTTCAGACTCTCCTTGTACATTTTTTCGATCTCTGCTACCATATCAGGTAAATACTCTTCGGCGACCTAGAATACCATGTTTTTTCAAATGAATTTGTTTTTGCAGTTCTATACCTGTTTCGCCTTTCCCCATTGTCTGGCTCTGCACAGTGCATTGATGGCTTGCCTTGTTTGACCGAACTGCAAGAGAAGTTCAGCAGCTTTCTCGTTGCAGTCCGCATCATCCAAAGCTCCGAGAACAGTTCCAATGTACTGAAAATTTAACTATATACAGGTTCCTTGTTTGAAAATACCTCTTCATCTCCCATCAGGAACTTCATGACTAAATCCGCCGCTTTCTCGGTGCTCTGCTTGATCAACTCCATATTATCTGTAGATTGTCTGTTGATTCTGAGCAATGCTTGAACTGCTTTTCTCCATTCTCCATTCAATTCCCACTCCTTCGCTTGAGCAACATAGGAATCAACTCCACGAGCTCCGCTTCTCAACTCTGCCTTCTCAAACTGCTCTTGTATCAATGCAGCTTGATGAGGCAAATAATTCTGAGCAATTCTCAGTGCATCTGGCCACATCTCATTCTCCACAAAGTATTTCAGAATGATATCTGGTTTGTTGGCTCTCAAAAGGAATGTTTCAGCTCTCATGTTGTCGCCTTCTTCGATAGCACGACGAGCTTGTCCAGTGTAGACGTCAGGAAGGCGGTGAGTGCAGTGTTCTGAGGCAATTTTCTCAGCTGCCGCCCAGTCACCGTCACGTATAAACATGTCAACAGCGAGATCGGGCTTGTTACCTGAAAATTGAATGTTTTATGGAGCTCATTATGAATAATTTACCTTCAACATAATGCTTAGATGCATCTTCTAACCTTCCTTCCTCTTCCAGCTGCGAAGCGAGACGAGTATGAACTAGTGGCATTTGCTCTTTTGCTCCAATTCTTGATAAATCAAACGCCAAGTCAAATGCGCCTGTCTCACAAGCGAAATCGATTCCTTCCAGCAACATTCCATGTTTATTGAGAAGTTTGACAGCGGCATCTCCTCCAATACTCTTTGCCCACATGAATAGAACCTGGAATATCTCTGACCATCAAAAACCACTGAACATTTTCATTCATACCTGCTTCTCCATATTTTCTCCTCCTTCAGTTTTAGCGATTCTGTAAGCATCTGACCACATTTCATTTTCTCTATACATGTTAATTGCTGCTCGGAAGTCGCCAGCCTTCAAGAATTCTTCTTCCGCTGCTCTCAAATCTCCACGCTCTTCATATTGAGTTGCGAATCGTTTTCTTGTCTCCTGAAACTATCTTTCATAATTATTGTTAGCAAAGTGTTACTTGCCTGTAAATGATCTCCATGGTATTTTTCCACCAATCTGAGAACATCTTCATCTCTTCCCACTCGATCATACATTTGAATCGCTTTATGTGGCATTCCAATCGTAATATAAAGTTGTTCTGCTTCCGCAAACCTTCCATGCTCATCCAAATCTTCTGCTTTAGCTAAGTACGAGGAAATAGTGACTTCTCTTCCGTGGAACTCTTCTGATAGACGATAAGCATCAATCCATTTGCTGTTCTTTGTATACATGATAATTGCATCATTGAACAGGCCAGCTTCCACAAATAATCTTTCAGCTCGCTGAAAATAATTAAATTTTCACTGAATATTATTAATTGGTTTACCTCAAATTCTCCTTTGCTTGAATAATGATCAGCAATTTCTCCGTAGAATCCAGTACGAACTTTTTGGTCTTGTATGTTTTCAACAATCTGAAAATAATTTCTTATTTATTCAAGATGTCAGTTATATCTCATACCGATAACGCTTTCGGCCACTCCTTGGCCCGAATCGCACACTCCACAGCTTTCTTAAGATCATTTGCTTCGACAAAGTGATTTACAGCAGCATCATATTGTCCAATATACTCCAGATGAAGGCCCCATTCTTGTTCTAGACTGACCACTTTTTCTGGGAATGCAAATCGAGCAAGCTGAAACTATAAGTTTTTTTGGTTTAAGATTAGGTTGTTCTACCTGAATAGCTTTCCCGAATGAATCTCCTTTCTTATAATACTCTACCGCTTTGTCAAAATCTCTCAGTTTCTCATAAACATCTCCTGCTCTGTCATACAACTGAGATTTAATCAAGGAGTCGGCAATTTGTCGCATAACTCCTTCATCTTGGGATAGAATGCTATCGTTAGTGGCAGCGTTAAGAGCAGAAAGTGGTTTATTAGCGTTGATGAATAGTTGAATGGCTGCCAATGTATCTCCGTCGGTGGCTTTCAGCTGAATAATGTGAACTTTGATTCCATAAACATAGTTGTATACTAACCTCAGCAGCTTTCGAAGTCTGTCCGGTATCATTCAAAGCTCGAAGATAGCTTGACTTGAGTTGCTCATAATTTGGATAATTGATAACTTTTGCTAATTCCAATGCCTCATCCCATTTATGAAGTGAAGTATACATTCCAATAGCTGATTCTGTGTCATTCTGTTCCAAGAATATTCTCTCAGCTTCCTTGAATTTTCTCTGCATAATTGCAATCATCGCTCGGCATTTGTAAAAGTGTGTTCCATCTCCTCCAATAGTTATTGCCGCTTCGTCGGCAATTTCCAAAATGTCCTGAAGTTCCTAGATTAAATCTAAAATTGCAGAATGCTCTTTCTTACATGAAGTTTTCTGACTTTGGCCACATCACCAATTGCTGCATAACATCTCTGAGCCACAAAAAGGTTTCCATGTTCCAATGACATTTCAGCCACTCTGGTCCACATGGAATATGAGTCTGCTCCTCCGGTATTCGACTCCAAAAATGCAACTGCTCTATCAAAATCTCGTTTCTCAAGAGCTGCTCCAAACTCAATCTGAGTGTTGTCAAGTTCATACGCTATTTTGGCAGTTGGTTCCTGAAAGTAACAATTGTTGTTCTGAACATCCTGCTCATGATTACCTGCACAATGACTTCAGTTCTATCTGCATCTCTGAACACAGCTTCAACTTCTCCTTTGATTTTCATATTTGTTACTTGTTCAGGAAGATCCGGATTGTACCAAACAGAAAGATTGTCTCCACTCTGAGCTACTATCACGTCACTCATTGGTACCCATTGGACATATGTGCAGAATGATAGAAGAACGTTCCGCTGATCTGTTGTGATGTCAACAAGGGTCACTTTAGACCTTTTATCACGATACAAAAGTTTGGAAGCTGACTCGTTCAACTCAATCCAGTCGATTGCTCCAGGATGATTGATAAAACTTTCTTGCTGGCCGGTGACCAGGTTGACTGAAAATATGAATCAAATTTTGAATATCCTCATGAAAATCTTACTGATTGAAATAGTGGTTGGGTCCACTAAATAAGCCAACTTCTTCACTCTCTTATGTTCTTCAACTTCCGGACCACTGATTTGAACACTTAGCAAATGAGGGCTAGTAAGTTCTGTTCTCACCCAGCCAAGGGCTCCATCGACACCATACTCTACTACAGTTACTTCTCCAGCATTGATAATGAGACAGCAGTTATTGAAATCGAAATAAAATTTTTCATGCCCTCCACTCTGCCATTCCAACTCCGAAAAGCGTTGAGATTCTGTGTCAGCAATGACGATACTAGATGAAGTGTAACCGATCACAAATCGGTCCTTTCCCACAATTTTCAGTTCATCGATTGCCAATCCTCGATTTGAGATTACATTGGTTCGGGAATCATTGGTAACATCTCTCAGGATAACATGAGATGGAGCAACATAAGTAGTTTCAAAACGGCTTTTCAGCATTCCACGACGTAGACAACAATCCACCGAGAAAACAGCTCCGCAAACTGTTCCAGCATATATAGTGCTTCCGTCCATCTTCCAACCAAGGGCTCCAATTGTATAAGCATTCTGTATTTCCAATGGAGCTCCTTCGTCCCAGGCACCTCTTCTGGCTGACCATGAGAACAGTCGGATTCTGTCAAAACTAGCGACGACGACATTTTGAGCAGTTGGATCCACTGATATTGACGAAAATTCCTTTTCAACTTGATCATTGTAATCAAATTGCTGCTGTACTACTCCGTTTTCTGTATAGGATAGCACTCTTCGGTCTGCAGTTGCCACAACGAGTCCGTTGTTTGTGAATACCAAATTATACGGTGGAGCTTGTAATGTGCAAATCTTCGATTGGGTTCTGCTTGCGAAATTGTACAGAATGATGGAACCATCTTGGTGAGCAGAAACAAATGAAGTCCGTTTTGGGCTGGAATTTTTAATTTTGGGTTGAATATTAGAAGAGATGACATACTGTGTTTGAAGTGCGACAACTGTTTCTTCAGTTTTGAACAAGGAACTGCATTTGTTTGTTTTGATGAGACCAATACGTACCTGAATGATTTCATTTCAGTTTCAACCCTTTGTCTTAGTTTTTTACCTTCCCATCTAATTGTCCCACCAATATTTTGTCATCAAACGGCCAACTCAAACAGGTTACCGCCGACGGCTGCACAAATTTGTTGACAATCACTTTCTTCTCGTTCCTGCATTACCAACTATTAAGTATGAATCAGAAAAAAAAGAGATCGACCAACTTTACACTATCAAGAGACTCACCACGACGTTCCAATCTTATAAATGAAGAGCACATTGTCACTTTGTCCGATTGCGATGCGTGACGAATCAGGTGAAAATGTCATACACAACACCGTAAATGATTTTTTGCCATACTGAAAAACAAAAGGAAGATCAAGCTGAAAGCTTTACAGCAACAGGTGAATGACGAACCTTTGAGTCAATTGGTTTGCATGAGAATCGATCTTTCTGCTGTCCATTTTCATCAAGTAATGCAATTGAACGATCTGCACATGCAATAGCGGTTCTGTTTCCATTTGGAGAGCAAACAATAGTGCTGATTTTGGCTTCGCCGTCCTGAAAAATTAGTTTATACAAAGATTAAGCTGAAAAAATAGGAAAAACAAGGAATCTCTTTCGTTAATGCGAACAAATAATTGCCCGCGTAAAAAGAGGAGACAGCTAAACCTAGGCCAAGGCCACGGCCACCAGCCCTCCAATAATCCCTCTTTTTTCCAGAACATTTATCAAACTATAATAACAACAAAAAGATTCTAATCAATAGTTAAAAATGTCGCAAAAAAGTGAACAAAGGAAGGTAATTAACAAAGAAACCGACAGATGGATGATTTACCTTATAGAGTGTCATAAACACAGTGATACAATAGGCAAGATGTTATCTATTAGTCATTTTTGGCAGACAAACGTGTTCGCTACTTGTTTTTTTTTCTAACTTTTATTCGAAAATCATCACTAAGAGATCCTAAACAACCGTTTTTAATGTATTTAGCTTAAATTTCTATTTAAAAAATTAATACCATAAAAATTACAAACTTTGCTGGAAAACACACAAAAAAATTTGCTGCTCACAATAATTTTTTGTTTTTTGTACGAAACTAACCTGTGCAGGAATAACAGAGGCCAGATACTTAAGCTTCATGGTGCGACAAATCGAGAATGCGGAGAAGCGGGACGCATGCTGCTCGTTTAGGGTACGCGTCCATGGCAACGGAATAATGCCGTCTCTCACACTCTTCTCTTCCTGAGCGCTCCTTGCCTCCTTGGAAACTACTAGTCAATTCAGTTTATTTATTACTTTATTTTATCAAAGAATGTGCGTGAGGGGGAGTGGAAATCGAGATGAATTTCGAGATAAAAGAAAAAAGACTTGAAGAAGAGACAAGATTCGGTATGGAAACGGTTGAGGAGGAAAACATGAAAGAATGGCAATGTTAATATGAGCACACACTTAATTTGAGTGAATCGCTTCTACAGTATAGTACAAACATGTAAAGAGTTTGGATGGGTGGATCGGTTCAGAGTACAGAGAATTAATGCAACTGAAAGGCAGTTTTGGATAGTGAGAAAGAGGAAAAACTGGATGTGAGAGTGGTGAAAAACAATATTGAAAAGGGGTTACTTCTCAAGAACTGAGTTCCTGTCGGGAAGTTACAAAAAAAGATCATTGATAAGGCACGCAAGATAGATTTTTGATAATTTAAGAATACAATGATGACACCAATTTGGATTAACAAACGAATTGGAGGACTGCAATAATACTGGTCACAACTGGGAAACGGAAGTAAAGTGGAGAAAAGGAGAATTGAGGAAAGAAGTGATGTCTGACATCAAATGATAGATATTTCCAGATTGAAAATTAAAAGAGCGTGTTTACCACTGCTCGTGTGGAACGGTCTTTCCATGAGAATGCACTTGATCAGTGTAATGTTGTTGTACAGAATTCACGGTCTGATCATGATCTGGCATTGGATACTGTTGATTGATCATTGTGTAGTCGAATGGCTGGTATTCTTGTCTTGCCGAAGGAAGTAACACGCAATTGTCTCCCACAAATTGGTTGTTATGTGGCTGATTGGTCTTATCCGAAATGACAAATGCACTGTTATGATATACTGGATGTCCGAGCATCATTTCCGGTCCGGTTAGAGTGTATCGGGGCTCATGCTGATTCACATTGGTGTAGTCCATTCCAGAAGAAACTGATGGCTGAACCGAAGATAAATGGTGAACAGGAGGCTGGAAATAAAGCAATTAAAAATGAATTTTCGTAGTTTTCGGCTCACCAGTTGCTGAGTTCCAAGTCCTCGGAAATTGAGCATATTGATTTGCATTGGGAGTGGAATACTTACAGCTCCACCAGAAGATGAACCGGAATCCGATTTGGAGTCACTCAGATTTGAGAGCATTGTGTCGTCCAGCGACAGCATTCCCCCATTGTGACGCTCATCACTATATCTGAAAAGAATTCAGTTTCACCTAATGTATTTTATAATATTACTTACCCATAGAGCTGCATGAGAATATTTTGGTTCTGACTTTGCATCAATGAATCAAGGGAAGTGGTATCCAAGTCAATCTGGTGGTCACTTGGTGGCACAAGAGCACTGGCCTGCAGTGGTTGAATATTTGCTCCAAGATGAACTTGACTCAAGGAAGTTGTGATCGAATTGTTGTTATTCTTATTTTTGAACGTCTTGTTCCGCTTCTTGTTTCCAGATGTGGTCGTGATAAGGGGGTTAGAAGCAATTGACGAAGCTGATGAAGACGGTGGACCACCATTCTCTTCCTGCTCCATTTGCAATTTCCTTTTGGCGGCAGTTGCATAGGTGAGTTGACGAAGATCATTATCCAAATGAGCCGAAGTTTCATTTTTTCGTTGATGCATATCTTTATGACACTGAAAATTAGTTGATTTTTGAAGAGAACTTGACCCTCCTTATGACATTTATTTATATTTATGTACATACAATCACTCAACGACTGACATTTATAGACAACACAACAGAAACTTACATGAATCTTTTGTTAAACAAATATTATCTGAGATGAGTTAGGGAGAGTAAACGTGGTAATGAGGACTCACTTTCAAACTATTTTTCCATTTGAATGTCATTTGGCATACTGTACACACAAATGGCTTCGCATCCGAGTGAATCCGTTTGTGATTCCAAAGCGTCGATCGTCGGTTAAACCGAGCGTTGCAAGTCTGGAACTGAAAACTTATTATTATGATTTCAAAAAATTCGAACTCACATCGCATTCAAACGGCTTCTGTCCGGTATGGGAATTCTGATGCTCTTCCAATTCCATCTTTGAGCCGAATTTCGACGCGCAAAGATTACACGGATACGGTCGTTTTCTGTCAGCGGCCAGCGCTCGACCATTTGCATTCGTTTTCGGATTGTTGTTGTTATTAAGCTGATCAGGAGCAACAACTTGGGGACAGAACCCGGAATGCAGAGGGAAACTCCCGAATACCATCTCAGGAGTGGTTTCCAAGTCTGAAAATTTAGTTTTCAAAAGTGGAAGACGGAGTGATGTAAAATTTGAAAAAGCGCTGAGCTAAGAAATTGAAAAACAAAACAGGAATGAAATCAAAAGTCTTCCAATTATATTAAAAATAAAATATCGCTCTTACGCTTGCAATAAAATTTACTACATTCTATGAACTATAATTGCTTTAAGTAAAGTATAAGTAGATGTTCAGTAAAACGTTTTAGCTCTTGCTCAGATTATGTTAGGAAAAAAAAAAGAGCCAAATGGCAGAAAATAGAGAAATGGGAAGAAGAATGGGCTAAGCCTATCTCATCACTGCAAGGTGAGCAATGAATAGGAAAAGAAAGGGAAGAAAAAAATAGAAGGAAAAAGAGAAGAAAGTGCGGTAACTCACATGAACTCTTGATCAGCGTCTTGGGTGTCGTTGGGGGCTCACTCTTTACAATCTCATATGGATTATGGTGCAGCATCGGCGTCTGAATCTCCATGATGACGTGGCTGGAAAGATGTCGGCGTGTGACCCGTGAGATGCCAATATCTGAAAAAAGAACCGGGTTGGGACGGGTGATTTCGGTATGTTTTATAAGACGACGCGTGTATTTAGCAACGGTATCACTTTCGTTTTCCGAAGAAAAAAAAACGAGAGGGAAAAGATAGAAAAAAGGATAGAAAGAGAAACAAATTTGATAGTGACCACCAGATTCAACTTCAACTTTCAAACGGGGCACTAGAACAAAAACAATGGAGGAGTAATCGGGAACATGTCAGAAAGAAAATCGAATGATATCGATCACTGATACATAAACTATTACTAGACGGTTAACCACAAACGGAGAGACCTGGCGAACAGGTGCGATTGAGTGTAAGAATGAGTTACCGCGGATCCTACACGGTTACTCTGGCCACGCCCACCAATAAAGTATGGTGAGCAACTGTAGGTAGGAGAGCAGGAGGAGAGAGGAGGGGCGGAGAAACGGCAAGGGCCCTTTGACACCAACGTCGGCCAGTTGATCAATGTTGTGGAACGGCCCTCCTCGGGAGAGAGACAAGGAAGATGTCTCGGGAAAGGAGGCGGAGCTAAGACAACGGGCGGTACCAATAGGCTCTTTATAGGATGAATGTTCATGTGGAAAGACTAAAGGAGAAAAGAATGGGAAGAAAAATATGAAATAGGAAATGACAAATAGCAGAAAAAGAATGACAATGAATCTAAAAAAAGAGCAAGATTCAGGAATTCGAAAGTTTGACATATGACAATCGGCAAAACACAGCTTCCCACTATTGATGAATCATTTTTTTCCCGTTGCGAAATTTAATATTATCAAAGAGCAAGATGTATTTTAAAATTTCAAGAAAAGAAAACACAAGTAAAAATAGTTAATCAAAAAACACGACAAATCTATGTTTTTCATTGAGAGTCCCCCCTCTCCCTCGTTTCAGACTGTAACAATTATAAGTGTAATGCAAATGCTTGTTGTTTAAGAAGTGTAACATCATTGGTTCAGTAGGCTCGAGAAAACTTGCCCCGGGCACACGAGAGGCATTTTGCTACAATTTTTGCTTCGTGACTGGTGACGACTCGTCGGATTTTCAATCTACTTTTTTTCATAATTTTTTTGGAAATTATTAGTTAGTATCATATTATATTAGAGTGTTATAAGTTTGAAATGAAATCTTCTATACGTTAGACAAAATATTTTAAAAGCATCGGATTCTCAAACAAAAGATGCGAATTTAGAAGGTAGAATTTCAAGCCATCTATTTTAATTCGACTATTATTCTATCTAATATTCAATTTGATTCCGTTTCTAAACTTTCTTTCATATCAATTATCAAAAAACTTTTCAATGATATTCAAAAAGAAAGAAATGTTAAGCTACCGTAGTCCCCCGTCTCTCGACACTCTAATATGCCCCAGTAACTAAGCAATTCATCTTAGGCAAACAAGAAGCTGTCTTCTTTCGTTTTCTCGAGATGGGGGACCCGTGGGGGCAGGCGAATCGGCGTCAGGTGACACCCCAACAGATAGCTCTCGGAGAGCCTTGTCACTCAATCCGTTTCCAGCAAATCCCATTTCTTATATCTGAGCCTCTTGTCAATGAGCGCTCTCTATCTGTGTCAGGATCACCTAACTCATTCTCTAAAGACAAAGAGCAGCTTGCTTATCGGTCAAAAGACGGTGGGGAGAGACGAGAAGAGAAGGAGTAGAAGTCGGGGGGAGACACAAAACTGAAAACCAGAAATTCCCCGGGACCTCCTCAGACCTGGTAGGCTAGAATTTCAATTTTGGAATCATCAACAAAAACAAATACTTTAAATGAGTGAGTAAAAACGAGAGAAAAAGGGGGGAGAGAAAGGGAATGGGAGGGGGAGGTTAAAAAACTAGAACGGTGAGAAGAAACTGTTATCGTCAAGCATATAAAAAATTCTCTCTCTCTTTCTCTCTACTAGAAGACGCCTGGCAGGGAGAAGTTAGACATTTGACGAAACGTGTCCTGACGTTCCGCCATCAATTTTCAACTTAAAAAAGTAGACGTCGTCTATGGGGGTGAACCGTTGATAGGCATTGCCTAACTTGATTGATAAGGTGATAGCGGACAATTTCAAAGAGATTAATGTGAAATCGTATCGTTCGAATTAGCTAGTACTTGATAGAAAATTAAAACATAAGTTATTTTAAAGACTGTATCTTGCTGAAAATAATCTTTGAACAGAAACTAAGAAGACCTTAGGAAAACTTCACTATAGAAAGATGGCTTCATGTAAACATAGAATTGGGTGATTTTCAGTGAGGTTCAATCAAGTTCAGTCAGGTTCACCCCTCGCCCGCCAAGACAAAAAAACGGGCGATAGGTGATAAGGGCAGAGAGGCTAGAGAAGTACATATACCCGTTTGAGAAGACGTGAATGCCAAATGGCAGATAGGGAATGAAGGGGGGGGGGGGCAGAGAAGGAAAAATGGAGATATAAACACATATGCGTACAAACATGCGAATACACCACCAGAGATATACAGTCATTCATTTAGTTTGAAGCCTTTGGCAACATTCAGGCAGACGGGGCTGGCGACCAGTGTCAAACTGCCAAAAGCAGAAGGCAGCAGCGCCAGGCATAAAGGAGGCAAAAAAGGGACAAGGAGGGGAGGGGAGAGGGGGGACTGATTTTTATCGTCGGCTGCCAGCTTCTACAGCTTCCTTGACGTCGTCGTCACGTCTTTTCTGAAACTGGGCTTAATAGAAAGAACAGATGGCAGGAAAAGGGTTTTTTTCTGCATATGCTGAGAGACATTGGGGGGTTGCCTGGCAAAAGTTAGAAAAAAGTGCCGCTTCTTCGGCGTGATTGTGGGCGAGTGAGAAGACATAAGGTCTTCATTAGAAACATCTTGAGAAACGAAATAACGGGAAAGCCTACGGATTAGAATAAGTTCGTCTTCCTCCCCCCGTCTCCGCCGCCGCCGTCTTGGTCTTCAGTAACCATAAAGGAAGGATCGTGAAGGCGAAGGGCGAATATTATGGCTCTTCGACCCATATGTGTGCAATCGAAACGAGCTGGGTGGAAGGAATGCAAAAAAAAGTCCGAGTGACAGATGAACATCTTGGAAAAAGGTTTCTGAAGACCTTTGCATTTTGTTTGCTTCCAAAATGATATTACTCATGGTTCTTCTCGCCCTATTGTTCTGTTTGGTTTTTTGGCTACGACTCATGAGTTTCTCGAATGACATTACATTACACTAAATTCAAATTCACCTCTTGTCTTTCTTCCGATGATACTATCCGCTAAGAGCAAGAAATAGCAACAACTGGCACTGCCGGCGTTCACCTTTGAAGCTAAGCACCTTTGCGCGAAATGTACCATTTTTCAATTGATGGGGTCCCCCCTCTTTCAACTCGGCGGCGTCAGCCATCATTTCGCGGATTATCCCTTCTTCCCCCGGCCCAAAGTAAAAGCAAGTGAAAAGAAAAAGAGATGAAAGCAAATGATAGTGCGTCTTGACAAATGTGGGAGAATTGGAAGAAAGGTAAGTAGGTGGTGAGGTGAGAGGAAACGAACATCATTAAAAGGATGATTGGGGGCGGAGGGGTTGAATGGCAGACGGAAGCTGCTTCCCGAGAGAATGATGAAAACAACAACGCTAACACACAAGTTGGGGAGTATTCGGAAAGTAGTCCTGATTGGTTTAAGATTAATGAGAAACGTTGAAACGATTAAAGCAGCAGGTATGGCTTGAAGAGGATGAAAGAGGAAAAGCAAGAGAGGGGGGGGGGTTTAAGGAGAAAGTGGAGGGGAGGAGGACGTACCGGATAGGAAGTTATCCCATCGGCAATCAAGAAGAGTGAAAGGTGAGGAGGGTGAAAGAGAAATGAACAAAACAGGCGGCAAGAAAGGAGGGAGAAGCAAAAAAGCAATCATATCTATCTTGGCAAAAGGAGGTTATGCCCCGAATGGGGTGGCGGTTGGGCGGCATGAAGAAACAAGGGCGGGAATCAAGTTTGTAGGGTTAGAAGAGGTGGGGGGGGGACCCGAGTATAGCACTGTCTCATGATAGTATTATTGGTCTACGAACATAAGGGGTCATAAGTTACTTCGAACTCTGATCACTCGTCTTCCCAAGCTTCTTCTCTGAAATTACCTGTTGTTTGTGAATTCTGCCCCCTCTTTCTCTCTACTTTTCTTATTTGTTGCCATAAATTATGCAGTCTACAAGATGATAATTGGGTTCTTTTCAGTCGCCCCTTTTTCTGATGTCACTTTCCCATTTTTGCATCACCTGCAGCTTCTCTCTTTTCTTCATCAATTTTTTTCTGGGTCGCTTCTCAACGGTTATATAATTAACTATGATGGAAAAAATGACGAAAGTGAAAGGAGGAAACTAATGATAACTAGATCTGGGTATCTTAAAGTGGCAACCAACATTTTGGAAAAAGTTGTATGTGCGCGATCAGAGTTCTTTGGAGAGTATCCGGAGAGGATTCGCAAGATACGCCAACGCATAGTCGTTAAAAGTCATATGGTAGATGGGGGCTCCGGAGAGTCGAAGCTATAGAAGAAGAAGGAGAAGAAGGAGAAGAAGCTCGTTTCTTTTCTACTTTTTCATATTTCGAGAAGCGAAAGAATACGGAGAGACATCTGGATACGGCCAATTCAATGAGTAATAATAATGAGCTCCAGATGAGAATTCGGTGCTGGAAACTGAAAAAAGCGAGAGAAAAGGAGAATGAGAAAGGCATTATGCAAATTTTTAAGCAAAAAAAGGGGAACAAAGTTTCGAGATGTATATTTTTTGCATGTGTGTTTGCTTCTATTTTTTCCCCCTCTTGTCTCCTCCACTAATGAAATTGAAAACGCTTGACGACGGTTTGACGACGGATCAAAACTTGCTAACGGATGAAGCTGCGATGGCAAGTGAGAGCGAAATTTCGGATTGCGTAACATCTTTTGCGCAAGAAGGGAAATGGAAAAAAAGGAAAATGGGCAAAAAAAGAAAACAAGGGAAGGAGGAGGAGGAGGAGGAAATGATGAAGCTAGGAAGAGAAGAAGCTTGTTTATAGGGAAGGATCGATCACCTCTTCCTGATTTGGAAGATTGAAACAGATCAATTTGGAGTTTTGAAATCGAATCGGCTTAATCCATAACTCTTATGAAAAATGATCGCAATGACAGTGATCTCATATTTCTGAGCGACGTGATAAATGGGTGAAGAAAGACGAGCAGTTGCCTAGATTTGAGGAGGTGATGAATAATTGACACGAAGTTTGATGGGAATATAACTAACCAATAAATTGCCAATTGTAATAATGAAGTATTTACCACCCCCATTTGTCATTGATTGGTTATGTCAGCTTCTCTTCTTGAATTCTTCTCCGAGGGGTTTCCCCCAAAAATTTAAAGTTCTTTTGCTGATTGTAACATTTTTCCCACGGGATACACTCACAATACACACTTCGCTCCGGTCAAGATGATTTTTAGTGTAAATTCAAGATTTTGTAAAGTCTAGGCGAGCATTTTATCTCTTGGAGAACAAAAATCTCAGTTTTTTTCTCGTTTTTCTCTCTGATCATTTTCCAAATCAATTATGAACCAATTAGCTTTCTAATTGACTTATCCTATCTTACAAAATTGATCTTTTGCTATTAAATAAGGGGGCAGAAAAGAAACGTTAACGTATATGTATAGAAAAAAGGCATATAAGTGGGCAAAGAACAGATCGGAACGCTTTGCTTTTCTTTTGCCAAATCAGATTGTCACGCTGGAAAAACAAGTTCCATGAAACACCTTTCGGACAGTGTATGTATATGGAAGTGACCATGTTGATGTCATTTAGGGGTGACAATTGGGAAGACAACAAAAAAAAGCGTTTGAAAGAAAAGACCTGAAAAACTGGTGGCTCATGCAATTGAACTATGCGAAATAGATCAAGCTCTCCCTCTATCTTTCTCTCTCACTTCTTTATTCTTCTCTACCTACTTGCGCTCGGCCCACTCGGATAAAGAGATAACGCGGCTCCTCGGGAGCACATGAAGAAAACGGTGCACAGTTTTGCTCCCAGTCTTTCACGAGATATTGCACGGCGGCCGGAGACGAAATCTCAAGAGGTACTAGAACAGGGGCAAATATGATGTTCCAAAATGAATGGGGCGAGTAAAGGAAGGACTAATCTTGGACTTTTTGGCACGTTTCGATACCCTCTTCTTCTTATCAGCGATTGAGTTTTTTGATGCCGCCCGCCAGCGCCATATCCCCCTTATTTCTTCTTTCTATCTGTCAATTAAAAACATTCGATGAGGAAAAGAAAAAAAAGGTCTGCGGCAATCAACTTGATGCTTTCGAATGTTTCAAGCGTAGTGTTCAAAACATAATGAATGTCTTTATCAAAGCTTGTAGATAGACATTTCGGCGCTTTCAACTTCCTTGTTTGCGAAAAACCGTACTTTGTCACAACCAACTTGAAAATAGTCTTCTAGTAATGTTTCCCACGTGACACCTGAAATCCGATCTAAAATCCGTTGACCAGTACGTTTGTCGGTCACTTTTGAGACTGATCCATTGGAGGCGCACAGCAAGTCGTTCCGACGGCCCTCCGTAACCGATCTTCTTTTTGTGCTCTCCGAGAAGGAGGAAGAAAGAGGCCATTTGAAAAGAAGAGCGTCGATTGCCAGTTGCGGGCAGCTGTTGCACATTTTGGCGGCATTTTCCTCCCTACGTGCGCATATCAGTGGCAATTCTCGACATGAGAGAGATACGGCGACGACGCCATTCCTCTCCGCTTTTTCTTCATCCGGGACTCTGCTCCTGGAGGATAATAACTCTTTTACTTGTCAGGTCAGAGCGCTCCGCTCCACGACCCACGAAACAACAAGTGGTGCGTCTTGGAATGCCACATTGCGTATTCATTGGGTAAGATAAACAGATAGAGAAGGGATCTTCAAAGAATGTTGTATCAAAAGAAAAAGGATTAGTTTCAGATATCGGTATATTAACAAAAATAAAAGGAAGAGTATATTACGTAGTAAAACATTATTCAACACCTTTGAGGAAGACAACCGTCTAAACAAACAAAGATTAGGAGCAATACTAATATACTGTAGCATTGGAGTATTGTTTTAATTCAAAATGATAATCAGAATATGGACAAAATTGTTCAAAAACTTTCAAATCTTGTATTTCTCTCTTTTATTATCACCCATTGATCCTCATAAAAGTCTGTAACACCATTCATTCAATCATAAATCTTCTTCAAATCTAGAGAACACTTGTCACCCGGATGACGTAACGAGATGCGCGTTTATGACACAATGCAGCAGACGCGCGTTGAGAAGGTACGACTGTAGAAGACACAATCCGACCGGGAAAACTGCATTGAGCCGCCAAATGGTATGATACGTTGCGCAACGGGGGGTCATCCATGGAAGATGAGCAGAACATTAGTAATCTGAATGTTGTCAAGAGAGAAAAGGGATTTTGACAGAGTTTATTATTAAGATTATTATAAAATATGAACATCATTAAAGAAAAATGAATTTTTGCACACGAAACACTGAATAAAATTCAGGAAGACTATACATTTTCTACATTTTGAAATGAATTTGAAATATTTGGAAATATGGGTATACAACTCGGGGAAAACATGAATTTTGCAGAAAAAAAATCAAAGGAATACAGTCTAATCATAATAAAAATTTAGTCACAATACAAATAAACGTTATGAAGATTTTTTGGAGAATCGGGTTCACATGTTCTCTAAGTGACATTCAAACAATCAAGTTTTCAAGGAAAAATGATTTGAAAAAGAATTGAAGAGAATTTTGTTTCGTGACCGATCGACTAGAAAGTACTAGAAAATTTTGGAAACTAATACATTAAAATGATCAGCTACGTCAAAACCGGTTTTTGATAGAATGAAAGGAAATACAGTATCATGTCCACAAAAACAGACAACAGGAAATAGGGCATAGCATGGTTCAGAAAAGAAACCGTTCCAGAAAATTCTAGAAAAATTTCAGTAATCAAGACTGATGACTGTGCCGTTGTCCTGCTGTTCTTCTTCTTCATCTTCTTCAGTTATAGCATCAAGACTAGTTTTTCTACACTCTTCCACACGACTTGTGAGTATATGGTTCCAAACGAAGAAGAAAAATCGATTTTTGGTGAATTTGATGGTTGCGAGACGCCCATCCACTCTTTCGATATCAAATCCAGTGCTGCAATCGAAGTCTTTGTCGCAGAGAAGTTTACCTATGGCAGAACGAACACTGTAAAATCTACGATTAAATTGTTTCAAACAGATTTGCATACTGATCATAAAGACTGTAGACGAAATTTTGAGCTCTCTGTTTCGGGTTCCATCTTCTTGCTCCGAAACGTTTTCTGAGCTCATCCTTATCGACAATAAGCGCGTCTCTGGTTGATACAATCATAGTCTCCAAATTTCTCGATTTTCCACTCATCCAGTGTTTCAAAAATTGTAAGACATCGGAAAAATCAATGTTGGCACGACAAATGAATGCATTTTCCCCTTCGAAGAGCAACAAGTCAGTTCTCGTTATTTCCTTTCCATCATTCACAAGCAAGTCGAGAACTCGATAGAACGGTGAATCAGATGGAAATCGGCCACGGAGTTTGTACGTAATAGTCAGACAATCTTTGGCCGGGACTCTTCTGAGAAACTTATCCAGATTTTTTGCCTTGATTATCTCATTAGGGTTGTTATGGTCCCGAATGTCACCAAACTTCATATCCCGAATCCCGTCGGCAATAAGATGCTTTTTCACTTTATGCAATTCCACTCCATGCACCTTTTCATTGAACAAATTACAAAGATATTTGACAAGAACCGAGTACATAGACTTCAGATATTTCCCATTCAACCAAAATATTGTCTCCTGATTTGAACAATCAATGCGCCTAAAATAAGTCTAATAACTAAAAATAGATGATCTATGAAGTTATCATCACTTTTGTTCACTCACCTGACTTTCAAAGTACACCCGTCAATGTCCAAAGCGAGTTTTGGTTCCTTTTTCAGATTAATGTCCCCAGTGTCTTTTGTAGAAAATGAAGATTTTGATTTGAAGATTAATGCAAAGTCAGTGGGGAACAGGCTCAGCAGTTTGATCTCAAAGTGATTTGGCTTTCCATCAACAAAAATATTCGCTTTGCACTCCCCGAATCTCACAGATTGAATCAGTTTCTTAGTTTTTTTCGAAGCAAACGATAGCATAAAAAGGCTGACCACATCCAAAGCCTTCAGTAGTTCTTCTTGAACTAACCAAGGAAGTTCCAGTAGACCCATTGTTTGAACTGCAATATAAATCATGACGGTTGAACACGGTAAAGAAAAGAAGATAGAATGACGGTATCAGTTGAACTTGTCGGCGAAACCATCAGAAAAATGGTATGTTTCAAGACATTACACCGGGCAAAACACTATCAATCATCAAGAGAAGACGAGTGCAGAGAAAAGGGAGGAGAAAGTATATCATGGAAAATTGTGAAAACCAAATAAAAAAAGAAGGCGTCATTTTGTGATATTAGTTCTATCTGTCGTCGAGATAAACCTTTAAATACGGAATTTGGAGGCGGGCGCTATGGTAACGTTCAAAGGTTTAAACACACGCCCACCTTCCTCTTATCTGTTTGGTTTGATTAGGAATGATTGATACTGTAACTTTGAAAAGGCAGAGAGAGTAATTCTTCCAATACTTTCTGACTTAATAGTATTCTTGGCTTCCATGAACAATGAAAATAACTGAGTAGCTATATTGTTTCTAAAGAAAATCATAGGAATATCATGAAATTTTCATTCAGTAAACCAAGCGATGATAACTTTCTGGTCGAACTGTCGCAAAATGGAATAGCAAATTTTAAGAAACTAGAAAAAGAAGAAACCAAACTATGTAAAGGAGGAGAAAGACAAAGGACAAAAGTCAAGAACCTAACCCCAAACAGGTATAATTATCAAACGACTGTTCAAGAAAAACGGAAACACGAGGATAGATATCATATACAAAAGATACAGAATCAATGAATACAAAGAACTTCGATCGAGAGAAATTCCTGATTATAAGAGAAACCAAAACCGATATTTAAAACGAAGTATTATGAAATATCAAAAAATATGCGATACAAACGGGAGCTAGGTAATGTAATCATTTGTGCGCGGGCCGATTTATGCATCACCTACTGTTCCATTTGAATACATGTAGAAAGACCCAACTTTCAGATTAAATATGATCCGTTCTGATAATGATCCAACAGAAAATACAGATGTCCCGGGTTGAACCAAATTTATGCGTATGAGATTTCTAATTGCAAATATTACTAGCCCATGAGTGTAAAATAACAGCACAATTCGCAAACTCATGTCTTCTATGTCCACAGCACCTCAAATGCGTTTCTCTCTGATTTACTTCTAAATTTCTGCAAACAAAATTCAAAAAATGATGAAATTTTTTAAAGAATCGCACTTCAGTTTTCAATTCAGAGTCACGAAAAATTTTTCCCTTCAGGGGTTTGTCAAGAAAATTTCCGGTGAATCACTGAATTTAAAGAAAAAAAGTAACTTTTTTTCAGAGTATTATTTTTCACATTTTGGAGTGAGAATCTTCCCTTGCTAACACGATAGCTTTCAAAATGCCCATCGATGCAATCAAGGCAATTTCCGATGACATCAGAGAACTGCTGAAACTACTAATAAGAAAAAAAGCTTCAATTTTTTGAATTGAAGTCTCCAGTGTAGAAGCACCATTTTTCGATTGAAAATGGATAAAATGTTGCTCTGATTGTATAAAAAGTGTTTCTTGAAAACAAATCAAGGAATTTAATGTTCAAATATTCATTCAATCGGAAACATCCAAGAAAATTAACGTGGACGGTAGACTGGGCGTTCTGACGAACGGCGATGAGTGGCCAAGCATTGCAAATATTCATCAGCTGGGACCGAATCGCAGTTATCATACGAGAGCTTTGAAGGACGAGGTTGATGTTGCTTGATATAAGCTTGATGTTCCTCGATGCATGCCGAATACTTCTCAGATGGGACCCGATCGCAGAATTTGAAGGACAACAATTCTCTTGGGAAGGGACAGGGGGGGAATCTTCTGCACTCTGATGCGACCATGTTCGCAACAGCGAGAAGAAGGAGAATGGTGAGAAGAATCTTCATTTCCAGAGAGGAGAGCAGAAGAATCTGATGAAATTTCTGAAAAGAATAGAGGGTATTTATATGCAGTTCATTTGCATAAATCCATTAAAACGGGGAGAGGCGGACCGTTTTCTTGTGAATAGTCAAGAAACATAGAGAAAGATTCAGATTTTCAAGTATGAATCATTCGGGAATAATGATTCCTTATCATCTCATTTGAATATTCAAATGTGAATATTAAAAATTGTAAGAAAAAAATATACTAACTCTTCTTCACACAGTTCAGAAATCAAGAAATCAGGAGGAAATCAATCTGGAAAATGTGGAGAATGAAAAAAAATACTCAGGACTACAGGAAATTAACCCCTAAGTAATTTACAATTCTATGAATTGCTCGAGTTTTGTAATTCTAGAGTTCTGTGTACGAACCAAACACGATTTGTTTGGAAAAAAAGTCTGAGATATATTTGAGCAAAAAATTGAATTCTATAATAACAATTTGGTTATCTACAAACAAGGAGGCTCATTCAGAATTAGTACGGCAAAGTTTTTTCAGATCACATCCCCGTCTATACTTTCGATATTACTTTTCCCTTTTATTCAAAGTACTTCCTCATAGAATTCATACGTAATTTTATTTTTAGACTTTCCATATTTTAAGTTCATGTTCCCCAATGACTAACTATACGAAATCTTGTGACTACTTGAGCCATAAGTGTATCTAATATCAGCATTTGATATTTACAGCGTATAATTATAGACATTTCATATCTATTATCATATTCTCAGAATTTAAACCACATCAAATTGATGATAGAAAAACTTGTGACTGCTTATTATATCAATTATAAGATTACTGATTACACTTTTTGATCAAAAGGGCATGTGACGCTTTCGACTGATCAACACCGTTGCCTGGGTAATCACTCCCAAGCTCCGCCTTTATCTTGAAAGTTCCTCATTTTTCTGAGAAAACTTTATCATTTTATTTTTTTTTCGATTGTACTTCATAACTCTGCTTATAGATGGATCGAATGGTTATAAAAGACTTGAATGACTTACAAGCTCTCGATGTGACCGATCTTCTTTGGAACGTCTTCACACGAGAAGAATGTTTCAAAAACATCGACGTCATTCGGGCTTTTCAATTTGGAACTGGACCACTTATCTCTGTTCAAGAAACTGTAAACGGAGACAGTGAAATTGTGGTCAGAAGTCACAAGAATACAACTGCAAGAGCATTTTTCACTTGTCGATCAATTCCGTGTGCACAACTGAACGCTCAACCGAAGAATATAATTCAAATTGATCGACGTATTCTTAAGTTCAGGTGAGTATACATATGAAATAGACCCCAATTGTTAAAACTTCTTTAGAACTCTACAAACAGCAAATGATCGCAGAGTATTTCTATTCAACGAGAAATACCAGGAGGCCATAACATCCAATCTCGTCCGATTCCTTTGCGAAATGTTTAATGTGACGTTGTACAGTATCCGGTTTCCGGATTTTAAGAAGAATCTTGTTATTAACCAAGCTCTTCATTTGGTTATCAACAATAAATCTACACTTTTCGGTCCGGTGGGAACGAAAGCAAATCAGTTGGACAACTTTCTCCGTCGGATTCCGATTCGTGAATCTCTGATTGTAGAGCAATGCATTAAAGGAAATTTTCCCTCTGATTCTCCATTTTATCATATTCCTTTACTTGTAGTCAAACAAGGAAATAACTTGAAGAGCCATGAGTTGCTGCTCTTTCAAGGCCAACATACTGTTATTCATGCAGCGAACTTCGGTCTGGCCGATATTCGTGCTTTTCTCGACACATGGTGTTCTGGAGAATCTACCAAAATTCACAGCTTAACCATTCATACAAACATCAATATATATATCGATGAATATCGTCTTCAACAACGTTACTCAGCCAGAGCATTCGACCCAACAAAAAGAGTTCGCACTTACTCCAATCAGCCAGGGTGAGTGTGATAAAGATTTTTTGAGGAATGGATAGTTTTTCTTTCAGTTATGTCGGAATTTGTCCCGATCTATACATTCAATGCGATTGTGCCGATGGGTACGATATTGAACGAAAGGATGGTGTCCTTGCTACAATCAAGTTGGCGCCCAACACTTTTCGCTTCTTCGTCTGGCATAACCGTTTTCCAGGAGTTGTCGGACAGAGAGTTGTAACAACCGTGTAACAACTTTTGGCTTTTCGGTTCAAAAGCATCTTTAATTTTTCTCTTCCCCCTTAACTCTTTTCTTTCCTTCAAATTTTCAGAAAATTTCAAATATTTTTCTATCGCTAATTTCAAAAACTGTTAATATTCATGGAAGAAATTGTAAATAAAAAGATATGCTCTTATTTCTTGAACAGAAAAATATGCAGCGGATGAAGCTATGAAAACTCAGTTGAGAGGTCAAGTTTTGAATATTCCGATGAACCACGTTTATTGACAACTTTGAATGCAAGCGCTTTAGCAGCTTTCTGGGAAATGTAGTGTTATGAAATTCCGTCATCTTTCATTCAAAACAACAAATCAAGAAAATTAATGTTCAAATGTTCATTCGATCAGAATTATGCCAGAAAATTAACGTGAACGGTAGACTGGGAGTTTTGACGAACGGCGGTGAGTGGCCAAGCATTGGAAATATTCTTCAGCTGGGACCCAATCGCAGTTATCATATGAGAGCTTTGAAGGACGAGCTTGATGTTGCTTGATTAGATCTTGATGTTCCTCGAGGCATGCCAAATACTTGTCATATTGGACATCATCGCAGTAATAGATTGACGATTCATCATCTTTTTCCCAGGGACACGGTGCTATCTTGCAGTATCTTGTGCGGAGACGGGAAGCGACCATGTTGGCAACGGCGAGAAGAAGGAGAATGGTGAGAAGAATCTTCATTTCCAGAGAGGAGAGCAGAAGAATCTGATGAAATTTTTGGAAAGAATAGAGGGTATTTATATGCAGTTCATTTGCATAAATCCATTAAAACGGGGAGAGGCGGACCGTTTTCTTGTGAATAGTCAAGAAACATAGAGAAAAAGGCAGATTTTCACGTATGAATCATTCAGGAATGATCATTGTGTTTGTACGCATTTCTTGAAATATGATCAAGTGGGGTTGATAGCAATTTCAAAATTACACGTCGATTCCAATTCCCTCTTAAAATCTGTACTGTAGTTTCATGTGTGTACAATACAATATAAAGCCTGTGAAACGTCGACAGCTCACTAAGAATCAATGTTTTGCTGACACTAACTAGGGAATGACCAAAGGGCAAGTTGATGCTTCCGTATGAAAAGTATATGGTTGGATAGCTTAAGTTAAGGGCTTTCAGAATATATATTCAACTTTTTCTAAGCTTTTTTGGAATTTCAGGAATTCTGTTCTGAACCTCTCTCATTGTAACTAGTGGTTGTCTCAGCTGTCCCTGTCTTGATGGCGTTTTAGTACCACTTCGCGTTTTTTTTGAATGAGAGTGAAAAACAACTCTCGGGTGGCCCCTGGGATCGGAACAGGACCAGAAGACGGTTTTTCACTGAATTTAGTTGGAAAGAAGTGCGAAGTGGTATTGAAACGCCTTCAAAACGGGGTCAGCCGAAACAACCACTAGTTACAATGAGAGAGGTTCAGAGCAGAATTCCTGAAATTCCAAAAAAGCTTAGAAAATTTTGAATATATATTCTGAAAGCCCTTAACTTAAGCTATCCAACCATATACTTTTCATACGGAAACTCCAACTTGCCCTCTGGTCATTCCCTAGTAAGTTACCTCCTGGGAAGACAATAAAAATAACATGTTGAACAGTGAGCGGCAGTCTTCTTTTTATTATTTTGATTTTTTCTAGTTTCTTTCTTATCTAAACCTTTTCCATATCAATTATTGGCAATTAGAATAAGTTTTTCTGTCATTTGTCTAGTTTTCTGAAAGCTGACGTTCCAAACACAACTTTTTCTTATCAGATCGGCAACATCAAACGACTTGGAAGATTAACAGAGATAGGAAGGATGTTCCAAGAATCGATCGGCAGGTGACCTTTGACACCACCTGTCTATGCCACGCCCCCTTCTCCCTATGCCACGCCCCCTTCCCCAATCCTATATATAGTCTGTTGGTCAGTCATTCTTTCTTCTCGTCGCGTCATTCTTTCTCAACGTCGCGTGCTGCGTCGCGTGCTGCGTCGCGTGCTGCGTCGCGTGTCGCGTCGCGTGCTGCGTCGCGTGTCGCGTCGCGTGCTGCGTCGCGTGCTGCGTCGCGTGTCGCGTCGCGTGCTGCGTCGCGTGTCGCGTCGCGTGCTGCGTCGCGTGCTGCGTCGCGTGCTGCGTCGCGTGCTGCGTCGCGTGTTGCGTCGCGTGCTGCGTCGCGTGCTGCGTCGCGTGCTGCGTCGCGTGCTGCGTCGCGTGCTGCGTCGCGTGCTGCGTCGCGTGCTGCGTCGCGTGCTGCGTCGCGTGCTGCGTCGCGTGCTGCGTCGCGTGCTGCGTCGCGTGCTGCGTCGCGTGCTGCGTCGCGTGTCGCGTCGCGTGCTGCGTCGCGTGTCGCGTCGCGTGCTGCGTCGCGTGTCGCGTCGCGTGTCGCGTCGCGTGCTGCGTCGCGTGCTGCGTCGCGTGCTGCGTCGCGTGCTGCGTCGCGTGCTGCGTCGCGTGCTGCGTCGCGTGTCGCGTCGCGTGTCGCGTCGCGTGTCGCGTCGCGTGTCGCGTCGCGTGTCGCGTCGCGTGTCGCGTCGCGTGTCGCGTCGCGTGTCGCGTCGCGTCGTCGCGTCGCGTCGCGTCGCGTCGCGTGTCGCGTCGCGTGTCGCGTCGCGTGTCGCGTCGCGTGTCGCGTGTCGCGTCGCGTGTCGCGTCGCGTGTCGCGTCGCGCTTCGCGTCGCGTGTCGCGTGTTGCGTCGCGTGTCGCGTCGCGCTTCGCGTCGCGTGTCGCGTGTTGCGTCGCGCGCTGCGTTGCGTGCTGCGTCGCGTGTCGCGAATGGGAAAAAAATGAAAAAGGGAAAGAACAGAGAAGAAAGAATGACTGATGACCAACAGACTATATATAGGAATGGGAGAAGGGGGCGTGGCATAGACAGGTGGTGTCAAAGGTCACCTGCCGATCGATTGTTGGAACATCCTTCCTATCTCTGTTAATCTTCCAAGTCGTTTGATGTTGCCGATCTGAAAAGAAAAAAGTTGTGTTTGGAACGTCAGCTTTCAGAAAACTAGACAAATGACAGAAAAACTTATTCTAATTGCCGAAAATTAATATGGAAAAAATCAAAATAAAAAATCATAATAATAGAAAAAATCAAAATAATAAAAAGAAGACTGCCGCTCACTGTTCAACATGTTATTTTTATTGTCTTCCCAGGAGGTAACTTACTAGGGAATGACCAGAGGGCAAGTTGGAGCTTCCGTATGAAAAGTATATGGTTGGATAGCTTAAGTTAAGGGCTTTCAGAATATATATTCAAAATTTTCTAAGCTTTTTTGGAATTTCAGGAATTCTGCTCTGAACCTCTCTCATTGTAACTAGTGGTTGTTTCGGCTGACCCCGTTTTGAAGGCGTTTCAGTACCACTTCGCACTTCTTTTCAACTAAATTCAGTGAAAAACCGTCTCCTGGTCCTGTTCCGATCCCAGGGGCCACCCGAGAGTTGTTTTTCACTAAATCTCATTTAAAAAAACGCCTTTTCATACGAAAGCTCCAACTTGCCCTCTGGTCATTCCCTAGTAAGAATCAATGTTTTGCTGACACGATAGCTTTCAAAATGATCATTGATGCAATCAGAGTAATTTTAGAAGAGACTCCCCACTATTCGGTATTTAGCCTCTAGTATCGTTCTGGTTGTAAGAAAACTTTCTTTTTCAGAACATCAAATCAAGAAATTCAATTCTCAAATATTCATTCAATAAGAAATGTTCAACAAAATTTACGTAGACAATTGAATGACAGTATTGATTGACGGATATGAGCGTGATCGGTCAAGAATTGCATATATTCTTTAGATGGGACCCAATTGCAGTCAATTGACAAATGATGTTCTTTGAAGGGAGAACGGTGGCTTTTTGCAATACTTACGGATCATACGATAATTTTGTGTAATTCTCTACAGTTGGAGAGAAAACCTGTAAAACGTCGGCTACTCACAAAAAGGGATGTAAGAAAAAACGGTTGAATAAATCGGCCTGTGGACCACAATGAAATTTTTCCTGGCATTATGGCGACTTTGAAACGTCATCATCAGTGAACTAAGAATAATTATTTTTCATTTATCAAACACTTTTTCTCATTTTCCATTTGTTCCAAAAAAATCTTTTCGAATGCAGCATTCATCAAATCAGAGTGAATACATACTCTCACGACAAAAATATCCTGAAATACTAGGCTCATACACTTAATCCGAGAGATTAGAGTGCGCCAATAAATTCCGCTTCGTTTGTATTTGCCTCACACATTTTGGACGGATATATAATTCTGAGTCTAGAAGTTGTGCTTCGGTGGGATGAAAATCAAACAAGTCATTCAACCACTTATTTTAATATTGGAATTAGTTTTGAGATAAATTTTATCATGGTTTCTCCAGGTTTTTACAAACAAAACAACTTTTCTTTGTTTTCGTATCCTTTGAATGAATAGGAGGCCTCATCACAACAATTTTCAGAACACCCATAAAATTCCTTTACACGTTTTTGTAACTTAGTCATAGTAACTGACCCAGTCAACCGTCTATTATTCAATCTGTTTACCATCTTTCTTGTCATTTCACCTCTTCTCTACTCTTCCCGTCTGCCTTGATAGCTCAGTTGGGAGAGCGTTAGACTGAAGATCTAAAGGTCACCAGTTCGATCCTGGTTCAGGGCAATTCCTTTTTCTTCGTTTTTTGTTTTTTTTAGGGTTTTGAACATTTTTTGATTAAAGCTTTATTAATTTTTTCAAATGTAGCCCTCTTTTCATTTTTTCTTTCTCAGTCGTTTCCATATCGACGTGTTATTTTCGTATAGTAGTTTGTGCTCATTAGGAGTTTTACTTTTTTCTTCTGATATTTTTTGATTTTTCATTGAGATATCTTGTTTTTTCACAAAAAAACTTTTCTCAGATTTTACGAAGCTTGAACGAAGCAATCGATTCACGAAAAAGACTATATCACTGTGGTCTCTCATGATTTACATTTTCAATCGCTCTTTTCTAGCAATCAACGCACAGAAAGACACAAGACTGTCCCACTGCTTTTGACGCACGCTTCCTCAAAGAAAACGATCCATTTTTATTGTCGATCAACAGTTCTTCTCCTTTTTCATTTCCCCGTCTTTCATTTTTGCTAGTTTCGTATTTGGAAATATGACTAGCAAGGAGGAATCAGATTTTTGGAAATCTCCAACGACAGATGCGTGAGTTTAACTGTTTCTCAATTTATTTATTAGGTCAGTCCGAAAGTTTCTTCCATTTTTGGAGTTGAGTTTTCAGTAGAGGATTTCTAATCAGTAATATTGTTTTCAAATCTAGTTTTGTTTTTATTCAAAGGTGCTTATTAGTGTCTACTCATAGTTTTTTTATTTACATCTCCAGCACTCCTTATTGCAGAGGGCGCCCTTCTTTTCATGCCATACCATTTTCACATTTAGAACATCATTTCATTTTTTGTTTTTTACTAATCGAAAGGATTCTGTTATTAAAATTTTTATAATGGATATTTGATGAGGAGATGCCGCTAATTCAATTACTAAAATGGATTGTATCAAAAAACTCAATGCTGGAGAATAAGGCTAGATTGTTTCAAGAAGCCAAGAAAATTGAATTTTAGTCTACTGCATTTCATTGAGAAAACAAATCGAATCTAACCTTTTTGTAGAAGATTACCAAAGTGGAGGGTCACCCAACTAACTTATGAAAATAGTCCGAAAACCTCTGCCAGGGTGAAAAATGAGACGTTTCCAAAGTCATGGTTTTCTGAGAGTATGACCTGGCTGATATGGGTGCATTCATTCTCAGTTTTCTTACTATCAAGACTTTGCTAAAATATGTCATTAATGGTGACAAGAGAAGGATAAATGACTCTCACAATGAACAAAACAATCAGTGAATTCATAAGGAGAAACAGCTAGAAATTCCCTTCAAACTCAAAATTAGGGTCAATTTTGGTATGTTCTATGAATGGCGACTCTACTCGAAATTCAAAAATAGAAAAACCCGACCAAGTTCAGGATGATAACAAGTGATGTTGTCACTCTCCGAATTACTGGTTCTGAGGAAGAAATAATTTCGAACAGCTTACCAAAAATTAAAAATTATTTCTAATCCGATAATACTAAACATAGGCTTTCTTGAACAGGGAATATCAAACTATTGACGTTTGTTCAGACTGTTCTTTTATGATTACTGTGATTAACGAACAAGGTCTCTCTTGTCTATTAACTTTTTGTAGTCCTCCAATATCTTTTTCATTGAAAGAACTTTGAGTCAAAACATGACATCAAAAATGAGTACTTCCATATTTTGTACTCCAGAATACGGGATTGTGGAGGAAAAGAACTACCATTTTGCTGGGGTATTGACCGATCACCAACAGTGCTAAAACACAATTACTCATTAGTTTATTCCACTTTTGCTACGAAAACAAGTTTGTCAAAAACTCATCAAAAATCGGAAGAAACTTTCGGACTGACCTAATATTACTCAATTCACAGTTAGTGATTTTAGAACCGAGTTCGTTCTCCAGTTGATTGTATTACATGTTTTGCCGGAAAATGCGGATTCAAGTATCAAAAAGCTTCGAGAAGGTGAATAGAATTAAAAGTGTAACCATATTAGAAATTTTACAGCGGTTCTCTGCGTCGAAGTATTCATTCCAAACTCGCGTGTTGAAGCCGTTCGCAGAACCGCATTTGAGCAGTCGAACATTGTGAAAGTAGCATTGCACCTAACGGAGCCAGAGATGAAAACCATTGCTGGTCAGGATCGTCTTGCCAAACGTCTCTACGATCTGATCCGTATGGATGGACAATATGTGACTAGAAAGGAAACTCTCGACTCGGGTTAGTTTTCAATTTACTTTTTTTGGAAAAGGAATTTGTTTTCACAAAGAGTTTTATTTTCAGTCATCCAGCTAATGGAGATTCATTCTCTATTCAACTCTCAAGTGCGGGCAAAGAAAGTCAGATTCAGTTAATCAAACTTTGAATTATGGTTTTCTTTTGAAAGTTTTGTTATTGACAATAAAAAATCGTCTGATGATTCCTATTCTGATAGAGCTTACAAACTCTGTTACCACAGAAGATGTACCGTCGGTTGGAAATAATGGGGGAAATATTTTGAGGTTCAGCTTTCTTATTCAGCCTGTTTTCATAAACCAAATTTTCAAATTCTGCGCAATTTTTTCGAGAATTCCAAATTATTTTTTTCAACCATGTTTTCTTAAACCCCATGAAATCTTTTTCTTGCTTAGTTTTCAATTCAGAATCTGCAAAACAAATAGGGCAATTTCATTTCGTTCCGGCTCTTCAAAGCCCCTCGGGGGGCCTTTTTTTCAAATACTCGCTTCCGTGTCACACAACCTCCCCATCTTTTTTTATTGAGCAATCTCTCATTGAAATCCTGACACATACGTACACTCATTTGTCAGTTGTGGAACTGAGTGACATGTTTCAAACAGAAAAAGCTTTTTTTTCCATTGAAATGACAGCTAGAACATTTATTGAATACAGAAGTAAGAAAAATGGAATTTTGTATGGAACCCATGGGTTTCGTGTCAATATCTAGAGAATTGTATTTGGCAGAAATTGCAATTTACTACATAGAAAAAAGTACATCGGGCTGGCTGGAAGTGGAAATCGAAAAGTGGAAATAAACTGGGTTTGAAGGAGAGAAATTTAAGAGTAGGACCTTTTGTTTGGCATTTTGTTCAGTGGTACTCGATTCAGTTGGCAACAATGTGAACAATCTTTCGGTCATTCAAGTTTTGGGTCGGGCGGTAGTTCTTCTTGATTGGACGTTTCTCAATGTCTTGGACTTGACGGAAGAGTTCAAGTTGATCATGAGTAACAGTAACTGGTTCCGTGAAAATAGTCCAAGTGACAATTTCAGAGCAAGGTGGGGTGGTGAGAGATCCTTCGTATCTAAAAAATATTAATGAAACCACAGAATTAAGCATTTATTTATACCTCCAGAAAGATCTTCTGTTATTTGGAAGTTTCTCGGAGAGTCGAACATTTTCAATGCGAGTAACGGTTTCAGGGTTACGAAGTTGTCCCAAAACACGTTCCTCATTAGACAACGCTTTGCCTTCCTTTCCAAGTTGGAGAAAAACACCAACAACAGCCAGTTTTCCGGGGTCTTCAACTCCCTGGTGAACGAGATGGAGCTCGGCCGGATAACGGAGACCGCCAAGAGTGTGCTCGGAGCCCTCACTATCGTTCTCTCCCCAATGGAAGTGGTATTGAACGAGGCGGTAGACCTGGTCAAGTCCTCCGCCGTAGATCTCCGGATGCTCAGAACGCAGTTCCGGGGTCATTTGAACTGAAAATGAAAAACAAACCTATTAGAATATCTGAAAAACACCTACCGGAATGTCCATTGTTCACAATATCCCCCTGAATTGGATGGTCATAGTTCACAAATTTGATACCATCATGGGTATCTTTCCGTTCAACCTCACCCAAATCGATGTTGATTGGAGATTGGTGCTGACCAGTAGGCCAACGGTTCGGTCCTGTAGTTATTATAAGTTTTTCGAGGAGAAATGATTCAAACTCTTACCACACTCATCATCATCGCAGTAGCTCCAATGTCCTGTCATTTTAGATGGAGAGACGCGTTTAGACGTCGAACAGAAAATGTGATAAGAGGTCTCTGCAAGATCGTTATTAGGGGGCAATTCACTCGATTTTATTAGGAAACGTGGAATAATTCGCAAGATAAGACTTCCGGCTGGGTGTCTCCTTTTAGAAGAAGTTTTTCTTTTCAAGAGGCTCCACTGAAATTGAAAAAAAGAGAATGAAAAAATAGTGGGAGGGGGGGAAAGGGGGTCTGAAGAAGATAGATAGGGAGCCGGAAAAGGCGGGGTCTAAGGGTACTGCTGAAGATAAAATTGAATAAGAAAGCTGAAGGATGGGAATGAAAAATATTGTGCCTAGTTTTTTTGCGCTCTTTTTTATTTTTACTTCCTAGTCATTTTTCGAGGCACTTGACACTTCTTTTTTTTTGGGGGGAAGAGAATGGAACAAAAAACACGAACGAAATTTCTTGGCAAGCTTCTGAAAAAACGACTCCTCCTCTTCTTCGGCAGCTGAAGATGCCATCGTATGTGTAGAAGAGGGGAACAAGTTGTTTTTGTTCCTTTTGTTGCTCCAGAAGATGATCAATGCTTTTTGGACGTCTTCTTCTCCGCCTCCTTCAACAAAGTTTCAACTAGTTTCAAACAAAATCAAATTTTGTCCCACAATGCACCTGCACACTCTACACACAAAGACAAGACGTTTTCACACGACGACCACAACATGAAGTGCAGTATGATGAGCTTAGAAGAAGTGGAAACGAAAAAAAGGGAAGGGAGTGGGGGGTTATGACGTAGTCCTTTTGAGTAACGTAGTGGTACTGACAACAACTTTTTGTTCTTGTTTGAAACAAAGGGGGTTTGGGGGTGGAAGAAACTAAAAAGGAGGGCTTTTGAATTTTCTGGGAAAGGAAATAGAGCTCTTTTTGTTTACTACGTCGCTCATTGAGAACCTTCGCTTCTCAAAAATCATGGAAATTAGAGACCCTTCACCAATTTCTGACCTTCTAGATAACATCATTCTTAGAGTGAGTTTAGTGAAAGACTCGCATCTTGCTAAGAAAACGGAATTTAGCAGGTATGAATATTCAAGTATTTTATAGCACGACATGTGTTTCATAGATGATTCAGTTTGTGTTTGGTCAGAATTAAATTGGCTTTTGAACACTATATCCCGGAAATCCATACAAATCACTGAAAAAAGAGATTAGTCGTTGAGATTTGGGAGTTTTCTCAATAATGGAAGGACCTTTGACTTCATGTGCAAATGGTGTGGGAGTCTCCATCAAGTGCTTCATCACATTCTTCCAAAAGTTTTTTTTTCGCGGGGAGAGCGCCCCATCCTTTTGTCTTTTGACTTCTTCTCCAGAGACAGAGATCATGAGCGGAATAAAAGAAGAAGGAGAAAAAAAATGGGGAAATGTCGGGAAGAAGGAAAGAAGTGATGTAATGAGAGCAGAAGGGAGCAAACCTGATTTGTTTTTAATTTTCTCCACGTTTTCACGCTTTTCTGATTGCTTTTTTTCCCGATTCCTTGTTTTGGAACGGACAAAGTATTATCAGAGATTTCTGGAAAATGAAAAGAAAAATGGTGAGAAGGAGCAATGTGATCTATGTTTGCGTGGCGGGGTTTTATTGCCCGCAACTATTTGACAGTTAGAGGTTTCTGATAAACCTACTTAGAAACTGATAACACTCTGAATCATGATTCAAGACGCAAATAACCTCTAGCGCAAGAAAAAAAAGAAGTTTAGTCACAGATGTATGAAGTACAAAAAAGCAAACATTTTCGAAATAAACGATGAGACCCCCAGAGAAATTAGATCTCTGGTTTAGAAGGCAAACTGGAGGGACGAGCGAGGGAGGCGGCTGAGCTTCGAAATGTAAATACGCGGCTGTTCAAATAGTTGTATGTATATGTGCATTTTTTCTCATAGTTTTTGTGCTCTCTAGCCACCCCCGTTGGGAATAATGAAAAACACAGAAACCACAAGTTTGGATGGTCCTCAGGGTTTTTTTCAGAAATTTCTGGTAAAAAGAGGTTATGATAGGAAAACAGGGAGTGGGTTCCTGAGAACCCGAGGTAATAACAACCGCCCACCATAACAGTTGGTCTAATTTGATGAATTAGTTAGTTGTTGGAAGCCGGAGAGAAGCATGGAAGAAGCAAAAACAAGTTGATCATATTGGAAGAAAAGGATGAAATGAGCAAAAAACTAAGAGAAAAAAGAAGAACTCGTTGAACTAACTCAATCCCATTTTCCATTCGCGAATTCTCTGGTCCGGAACAATTGAGCAATATTCTTTAAGTGCACCTTTCAAACCAAGGTTTATTGTTGACGTGAAAAAACTTTTTCCTTGAAAAGATTTTCCGAGATTTTTTTTCGATGAGAAGAAGAAATCGGAGAGTTTTGGAAAATCTGAGAGGGTAAATAAGAAATTCTACCAGATTTTTTGGAATTTTTAAACATGGTGATGACGGGACCATGGAAAAAATGTGGGAAATATCTTGAGCAAGTGACGCATCAATTTGCGCTCCGGTCTCACTGGATCAATCTTTCCCTCTTTCATTGGAATGACGCTTGACGTTTGATGTTTGAAATTGAAAATTTCATCTGTCTAACGAGAACATCAGCATTTCAGAGCACCTCTTTTCAGATGAATTTTTGACGGAAAATGGGTTTTTTATTTGAAAAAACTTTAAAAAAGAAAGAAAATTGGCTTATTTTACTACTATTCTCTTTTTTGGATGAAACGAGGACAAGCTCTTTTGCGCGTCTTTGCATTGTTTTCTTTTTCTTTTTCGCCTTTTTTTTCCTGCTTTCTTCTCGGTTGAAGCTCGACGTCTTCTTTGAAAACGAAGAAAAGAGGAAAACATCGAGAGTCACTTCCCCATTCAGAATACTTTTGTAATCGTTTTAAGCCATGACTTTTTGAAAAATAAAAGAAAAGAAGCTAATGGAAAAAAGTCGATTAACAAGTGATGGATGAAACAAGACGCGCGTTTCCTGTGGAGTCTTTCTCGAGAGAGAAAATAATTCATTTGGGAAACCAATTAACGTTTTTTTCCCTTCGACTCATTATTTTTTAAGGATTACTGTAGCTTAGTTGGAACGAAACTGGTTCAAAAGAATTCCACTTCAAACCCCAATTTGAAAAACATTTTACTGGTTTTAAAATAAGTACCAATTGTATTCGAAATGGTCAATTGGGTTCAAAAGTTGACATCTAAAAGGTTTCAGTTTCTTCTGTTCCGAGAAAACTGCGACACATCAACACACTTAAACACACTTACTCACTCAAAAAAAAAGCACAAAAATCAGTTTTGCAAACAACGGAAACCCTAATTCCATGGTCCTTTGCCCCAACCCCTCTCTCGCTCAAAACCAGGAAATGGACGGAAAAAAAGAGCGGAAAAAACCGCTATGAATAGAAAATGATGAGAGCCCTCGGGAAAAGAGTGTACTAGAAAAATGGAGATTTGCTCGGAACCATCAACGCAGCGCTTTTTTGTCTCCTTTCTGAGTGACATATAGTGCATCTGAAAAAGGGAAATTTGACATTTCTGGCGTTCGATGAAGGACATGGCTAGAAAAATTGGAAAATTTGATAGAAAACGTTTCTTATGACAAGTACAACGAAAGTTTCAAGTTTCCGGGTGAACGGGAGATTTTGCTGATGCTTCAACAGCTGCTGCAAAGGAGAAAATTGAACTTTGGGAATGTGAGAAAATGATATTTCACACCGGTGCTCCTAATGTGTTAGATCAAATTAACGAAACGTCATGCAAAATCATAAAGGTACAAGAAAGCACAAGCAATAATTAGATTCCAATTATTATTCCCGGCAAATACGGAAGTTTGGGGGGAAATTCTACGTGAAGTTTAAAAACAAAATATAGAATTGGTTTATTTTTAGTTGGGGGAAGAGATGAAATGAATCCTTTCATCTGTTGTGTGGAATCAAAAATCATTTCAATTTGAATTCATCAATTATTTTGATAAAATTTCAAAACGTTTCATTTTCAAATTTTTTCAACTTTTAAAATTACTAATCACATGATTCCATTTTAATGGTTTGAAAAAAGTGAACTTTTCATATCAGATCTTCACTATAATTATCAACAAAAAAGTGAAACAACTTCTAAATGCCGGAAATAATAATTGTAAATCAAGCCACATTTATATTCAAACTATTAAGAAAACTCACTTTTTTCTTGCTGGAATCTCTCTTCAGAATGCTTTGCGTCAAAAGTGAAGATACCTAAAAACAACAGAATGAAATATATATCTTTTTGGATGTCATCCCAGAAAAAGCAATCGAATGCTTGAACGAATAATGGGATTCTGGAGCAAGGAGAAGAGGACAAAAGGAAATGGAGGAAAAGTGTTATTTGTTCTGGAAATGGGTGTGAGTTGAATGACGGTTTATCACATCATTGGATTAGCGATCTCTGTGAAAAACGGATAGGAGTGTGAGGATTTACTATCAAAGTTTTGAATAGTTGTAGAATTAGAAGAAGAATAGAATAAAAAAATGCATTTTTCTCATAAATCTGGATGTTTCCATAGCACCTGCTCTATCTCACTCTTTTCATTTATATTCTCTTTTTTCGAAAGATCAAACCACCAAAAGATAGAAGGGTAGACAGGCCTAATGACTGGAAAAGAGCCACTGGAAGCAAAATTCTAAGAACAGTTTATTTTAGTGAATCATGTAAATAATGGATAGAAAGTGTACTTCAAAACCGTGACTTGAACCGGAGAAAATAAAATATTGAAAAATTCTCACAAATCACAAAATATATGCCAGGAATCTCTGGATTGTCTGAAGTTATTGTTGTTAATAATGCCCGAAATGAGTAGATCTCTTGGATACGCTGGAACTTTTTTTTAACATTCATTCGGGACGTGAATAATTTCTAAATTCAAATATTTGTAAGTAAAGGAAGGGAATTTTCATATTTATTTTTAGAGACCTGATTCTAAAGTTTACAAAGAATAATTCTAAAATCAAGTTTCAACAGCTGCGTGATGTATTTCCTTGGAAATACCATCCTTTCAGAATACTAAATCGAAAGTTCTAGCTGTTAAGCACTTCTGAATTTTGAAGTCCAAGCTTTCACAAACTAGCTTTTATAGACGCTTACTCATAGTCAGAATTTGTTTTCAAAATGATTTCCTGATTGAATATGACATAATATAGGGTTTAGGGAATATTAGGTTTTTATGTCTGTGTGAAAAAGAGTTCAAAATGATTTCTGAATCCAAAAAAGCTCATCTTAGAATTTACATCGATACAACCAGAAAGGTGCAATCGTGAAGTCTGTACAAAAAAGCGTTAGCTGATATCAGACACTGATCTCAGGATGTCAAGTACAAAAAATGGGATCAAAATTCGAACCGGAAGTAGTAATTTAATTCTGTTTGTTTCGCGTTTTTGATGTGAAAAACCATAGCGATGTTTGAATTAGAATGAATGAATAGAAGCCTTCAAATATCATTATGATATATCTTGAAAGCCTGTCTCTTCAAAACTTAATCCCAGAAGAATATAGTTTAGATTTTATTTTAATCAGAAAAGATTCCGAGATCTCTGATATTACACTGAGTGTAAGAAAACAATAAATACCAAAATAAAAAATGATGTAACCTAGTTTTCATAAAATAATAGATTTTTTTTTTCAAATAAAATTCACTGAAACTTCAAAAACAAGCGGTTTTTAGACGGAAAAAGTTGTTTCAATGCTCAAATTGAGAATCCAGTGTAGTCAATTATATAGTCTTTTCCAAAAGGTGGTGTATCCCGGAGAAATGTTCTTTGAAGTCAAACACTGGAAAAAGGCGGAGAAATTCAGAGAGCGATCAGGTTATTCTTAAATTCGATGACTTCACTCCTAGATACTAATGTATCTTAAAACGCAATGATGTCTTGAAAGTTTGCAGAAAGGTGGAATCCATGAATTTTTTATTTTAATATTCTAAGAATATCTGTCAGACTTGTATAACAGAACAGTATGAATTATTCAATATTACGGCTGTTTTTAACTTTTCAGAAATTCAAGATTTCACTAACAATTTGAAAAAGGTGCCTACGCATTGAACAAACTAGCTTCATTTCAAAAAAAAGTTTCTAAGAAATAGAAACATCACGAACATTGTTTTGTCTCTTTTATTTACATAATAAACTCAATCAGAAGAAACAAGGATGTTAAAATAGTTGAGTCAATGTTGGAATTAGGTTTCACTACAATGTAATATTTATGGCCACCTTAAAGAGAAAATAGATTGATTAGTGGATAAAGATAGAAAGAAAATGAGACGACCTGATAGACCACATGTTTTCAGATCAAAGAATTCAGAGATAATCCAATCCACTCAGGCAAATATTATTAAATGATCAACCTAGAGGCTAATCTCATGAATTTAGTATGTCCAATACGTAACTTCTTCTATTAAAACACTTTTTATATCGAACACTTGAGCATGAATATTCCTAGAAAGAATGGATCGTTGTAACAATGATCACTCGACGCTTCACCCCCGAGGCTTACATTTCACACATCACTTTTCTCAAACAAATGAGTGTAGAGTACACAAAAACAGTTGTTTTGTTGGTAAAGACATGAATAAATCGGCGAAAGGAGGGAGAATGGTCAAAATGACTTCTCAAGAAGAACAGCTGTCAAAAAACCAAAAACTGAGGCGGTCATGGGAGAATAAGACCTGTTTCTATGAAATTTTGGGTATCGTTTGATACATATTTGATAGTGTAGCTTAGTTTCTACCGCCTGATCAGAGATACAAGTTTTGATTAACCATTGGAACAGTCTATTTGAACTTTCTGGGTGTTTTTTTTTGAAATAAAACCTCATTATCAACATATATTTATTCAAATCGTATTAATCCCATCAAAATTAAGTAGAAGTAATCGGAAAGAGAGACATTTGTTTTGGGGGTTTAACGAACTATGGGGTGACACATCACCGTTCATAATTCAAATTGCAGACAGGGAACAGATGGAACATATTGCCTGAAATCATAATTCATAATTTACATGAAAAAGAAAATAAAAGTTGGGATTTCGGGATGAGAATGCGTCAAAAGGGAAGAGAAGAACATCGAGTTTTGAGAAAATGATTTGAAATCGTTGAAAAATAAGTAGGAATAGACACGAAAATTGAAAACTACAGGGAACGGAATCACTACTTTAAAAGTTTGTTACACGCGGGAAAATATTATTTGAATTACAACCAAAAAGAGAATTGTTGACTAGTAATTATCTACCAAATTGAAACCATTGAATGTTATGAAATGAGTTTAAGAAAAATAAATATTGAAAATAATTTTTTTTTTGAATTTTTTGCTATTTGTTTTGATTTTTAGGAATGTTTTTGAAAATTTGAAATTAAATGGAGTGAAAGGTGATTCTGGGACGGAGTATCTACTGTGGCAGTATTTAACCTTCAGAACACATCATTGACGTGAATATCAAAAAATGACTACGGGAGATGTTACTTGAGAAACAAACCAAAATGTACAAAAGTATTGATAAGCAAGGAGAAACTAGACAAAAGGAAAGACTACAAGCGATTTTAGAATGAAATATGTGGATGAAAATTAGGAATGTTCGGGAATTTGTGACTGGGAAAGAAGGGAATGATGGGGTGAAAAGTCTAAAAATGAGAAAATTGGTACCGTTGACCTATGACAAAATATTTGATTGAACATTTTCAATTGGTCTAGTATTCTTTGAATTTAGAGGCGAGGTTATCCATGACATCGATTGTCGAATTAATGATCAGATCCTCAACCATGCTCTCAACTTCATGTGAAATAAGTGGGGAAGACTCATCAGCCGACTCTTCCTCTTCTTCTTCTTTAACCTGAACAGATCTTCTCTCACTCAATCTCTGCGAACGAAGTGATCCGTATGGTTGATACTCTCCAAGAGCAGCCAATCTGAGCTCTTCTTCAGTAACTGGAAGAGCAATACGAACTGGTGTATCACTGCTCCGAGAAATTGGGACTGATGGCATATCGTTGTAGTAAGTTGGAATTGCAACGTCTGGAATTGGGACAACTTCCATAACAATCGGAATTCTTTGAGTATGACGCTTCGGCTTCGGTGGCGGAATAGGAGATCGAGTTGCAGTAGAAGTGCCCTCCGAAGAAGTGTCAGTCACCAGAACCATCTCAATTTGTTGAAGCATAACACTGGTACGATTTGGTTTTTTCGGCGGGTAATCTGAATCCTCGAAAATTTCTTCGATAAGAATTTCCGGCTCACTATAGCGATCAGGCTCCTCCACTTGCTTTATAACCGGCAGACTGTTTACGGCTTCTTCGATTTTGTCTTCTTCTTTGCATGCTTTGAATTCCTCGTCTTTCATTTCTTCAGTCTTACACAGCTCAACTGTTTCGAGATCTTTTTTCCCTGGCCAGAGGATTTCATCAACTATTGTGTCGGTGGGCATTTCTTCAAGATGGGGGTTTGTAAAATGCTCATCCAGCACGTGTTCCGAACAGTCGGCGACATTGAGATAGTAAACAAGACGACAGTACTCGTTGTCGACTTGATCGGATATCAAAATGTTCATGTTTCCGATTTCTTCTTCATTCAGACGACGAAGCCAGATTTTGAGAATCGTTCGCATTTCCAATGAAAAAATTGTTTTTAATGAGCCTCGAAGATTGCGGAACTGCAAAAAACCAGTGTTTAATTGTTTAAAAAAAGCTTGGGAACTTACAATATCAGACATTTTAGGAGTGATAACAGATTGCAAAACACGAAGACCTGGAGTGACCGGAGTATGAATCTCAGCCTGAAGATATTTCAAGAGCTGGACTGTGTTGTTCAAGTTTGGCCATTTGTTCTGAAGACACGTTGATCGGAAGCAAATGTCGTCAACGTTTTGATCAGTTGGTCCAATGATAATAATTCTGAAATATGAAATTTTATTAATTCGAGTTCTGAGCATTCAACCTTTGATTTCTTTCTTGGAGCTGAGCCAATGTAACTTCACGAAGATCTGTGTGAGTATCGCAAATACGGATTCCACATCGCTCTGCATTGTTGGCCAACGGGTGGAGGAAGAAGCGGCGGAAATCAAAGTCTCCCATTAGATAGATGTGGCTGGCGTTGAGGATGATAACCTAGAATGAGAAAATGACAACCACTTTTTGAATGCATCCAAACCTCTTCTGGGTTTGCTTCCAAAAATTTCACAATTTGTCCAGAGAGTTGAAGCCAGTCTGAGGAGTACAATCCATGGACTACGAAGCAGCTCTGAAAGAAGTTCATCAGTTTGGCACCTGAGGAAGACTGGTTAGATGGGAAAGAAGAACGGCACAATTGTGTTAGAGACACTCGGAGAACAACAGCAAATACTGAGTCAAAAACTAGGCACAACAAAGAAGTGTGAAGAAAATCGGTGTGATGAGTAGACTACCTTTCCAGAAGTTTCGTCCTTTGGATCCTCGGTTGTGGCTCTCCGCTGGCAACGCACTCGACGCTAAATGACGAATAAACTGATAATATTTAGAACTGAAGCAATAGGGAGGTAACCATGTTAACTAAAGAAATACACATCGAGTTTTGGCTTACCGCGTTGTAACGAGTGTCCAGAGCAATCTCAAGTCGTAGATCTAAGAAACGGACTCCAGCCAGTAATTGATCCTCAATAGATAATCTGTAACGAGTAATGTCGTTGACACCAAAATAATATGAGAATTACGATTGAGTGAGTCCCCATCGTTTAACAATTCGTTTGATTATACCACATCGCAAGCTTCGAATGTAGCGAAGAAATGATTGATCGTGAGCATAACCCAATCGCATATTGAACCAATGTGCTCCGCTGTCATGAGACCCTAAAGCAAAAAAGATTTCAAAACGAAGTCAATTAGTGTGCTAGAATGTCTACTCGATGTTGCTGTTTATACGTTTTTTTCTCACCTGGAATAACCAATGAGCAGAATGGTTTGTTCTTCACCGCATCCGGCAGTCTTCCCATCCAGTCGGCCATCACTGCTACTTTGTTTTGGTTTACCTGAAAACTCATTTATTAGCGTTTTCAAGATGGGTCAATGAGAGAAATTCAACGGAAAGAGAAATGGAGGAAAAAATGAAAAAAGGGAAAAATCCGGAATCAATCTTTTTCTTGATCATGTATTGGTTCTTCCAGTGGATTATGACGTGTCGTGGTAACATGAGTCCGTTTTGGTGTATTTGATCTGGTAGATTCACGATACTCGGCAACAAAACCCTTTTCTTCCTCAGCATTGTCTGTATGCATGATCAACAGTAATTCTGGACCTAGAATAACAAAATGAGCAAAGAAAATTAAGAAGATTTGTTACCTGTACTAGTTATAACCTCAGGAATAGTGTCACCACAGAAACGTCCAACCAGAGCCTCTTGAGTAGCCTCAGGACCATCGTAAATCTAAATGCAACTACATGAAAATGTTTTCGCGAAAACAAAAATCAAGAGACAAAAGATCATGAATTCAGAATTTTCTCGAGAAATGATATGACTCATAGTTGATCAATCACCAAAACGTTCCAATTGCAAAACAACCAACCTCAACATAATCATACTGGCATCCTTCCTCAGATTCGACATTAAAAGTCGAAAATTGAATTCGAACGCCACGTGTTGGTGTCTTTGCCCTCACACTCCACGAGCAATCCTGAATGTAATAATAAGAATCGTTGAGAAATATGAAAGAGAAAAAAAATGTTCTCTCATAAAACGTCAGAACACGAAATTTTCGTTTCGTTTTTGCAGGGACAGGTCGGTCGTAAACGTTGAGGGTTTTAATTTGATTTCCATGGTTATTCATATGTAATAAAACATTTTTCGACTCTCTTCGCCTCCGAGGGCCAAAGTCGTAAACCTCTTGCTACCGTAGTCCTCTGCTCTTTTAAGGGGCGGGCGCTATCGCCGGGGTTTTGGCGCCAAACTTTTTTTTTCTTTTAATCCTCTCACATTTGCTCATTATTTTCTCTCAATTCGCCTACGGCACTTTTCTCTCGGCTATCCAACTCTCAGAGGCTATTCACAATTAATCTGAGAACCTGCAAGTCAAAAAATGCTGGGAAATGAGCTCTCTCGCTGTCTCTCTCCCAACACACGTCATACCCAAAAGAGTGATGGAATGTAGGCTACAGTAGGAAATTGGAAATGAGAAAAACGGCTAAAGGGTGAGAATAATTGAGTGAGAGGAAAAGAATGGAGGGATTTAGGATTTGAATAATGTGAAAACCATCTCATCGTCACTTCTGGCGGAAAAGATGCAAAAGAAGGAAATCAAATGAAATTGAGCGTCTTAGCCCCCGAAATGGTGAAATGCAAATTTGGAAGCTGGAATTACAGCTCAGCTGGTTAGAGATGCGTGAACCGCAATTTTCACAACCATATTCTTATGGTTCACTGCAGTAGTCAAAACCATCCACATCAAGGAGGTTTATCAAAAGAATAAAAGATAAAAGAACTGCAAGACTCAACAGTGCTCCGTTAGATTTCACGTTAGACATTTTCGAGCGGAACAACATTTCTAGGTTTTATTCATACGTGTGAAGCGGAAATTGAAAGTCAGAAAATGGTGAATACGATGTTCTCAATGCAATACAGTAATCCTTATTAAATTTCTTGAATTCCACTAGATTTTTTCCCAACTACTGCTTAAGTAACTTTTCGATTGTAAGCATCAATGCTGTCAACCACCCCTCTCTTGAGTACTTACCTGATTTTTTCCATACTTGCTATCACTGAATGTTGCATGAGAGTAGATATGTCCCGGAGTTGATTCCGCAGTAAGACGTCCTCCACAGACTGAAAGAATAGCATAAGTGATCTCAAACCACGAACGCATGGCAGAAAAACCAGCAGACAAGAGAAAAAACTCACCAGAAGTGTAATGAGCCTGAAAGCCTCGTCTTGAGACTGACGCGTCTGAAGAGAAAGTGAGATAGAGCTCATTGGAAGACGAAAGAAGAAGTGGGGGCGGGGCCAGGCCGCAGAAAACGCCTGTCCAAAAAAGGAGATGTGGAAATGGATGGAAAGAAGGAGGGCAACGGTAGGCGGGGATAAAAATGGAATGGACTCACCAGCCACTTGGGCGGAGTCATCGCCCCCGTCAAACACTGAAACTGAGTCGTACTTGCACTGGGCGTGTTCTTCAACTTGAAATGTTGAGAAGGTCTTGAAATTGAAAATAAGATCAGAGATTATGAAGTGGAAGTACCAGCATTAAACGATGCCCTGGTGTTGTAACAAAGTGCCATGAGCAATTTTGTCCTTTTGAATAGTCATTTGGATAGTTTGGAGAGTTGATATCCCCTGGAAAGAAAAAAGTGTGAGGAAACTGAATTTTTTATTCAAAAAATGTGTTTTTCAGAGAAAATTTGAAGAATTTAAAAATTCAGTCTTTTGAAAACATACCAGACGGAGCGTTGACCTCGAAGAAGCAGCTTCCCTCCTTACAATTATGCTTGTCCTCTGCCAATATATACCCGGGATTGCATGTACACACATAGGAGCCTTCAAAAAACGAGGAAATAGTGCTAGATGAGGTCCCCCATCAATTACCAAGCCGATTTTGGCAAGTGTGCTCGCATCCCGCATTATTGTTCTGACATTCATCAAAGTCCGCTATAAAATTTGCAAAGAATCCATCACGTTCCACAGATGAATCTGAGCTGAACTCAATACGAACCCGATTTCTTGGCGTTGTGAAGAGAAGGGGTTTATCTAAAAGAAAGTTAATTTCAGGATTTTTGATAGCTATTTTTACCGTATTCTCCACACAGCTTTTCACTATCTCCTATTTTTACATAATCATAAGCACATTCGGTTTTCATTCCTTCCACTGTGAATTTTGTGAAATTGAGGAAAATGTGGTATCCTTCTGGAGCTTCAATTTCCCAAATGCACGTTTTCGAATTTGGATACATCTCTGGGAAGTTAGGCGAAGCGATGGACCCATTCGATGCTTTAAGGTAACCACCACAGGTACTATCACATGAAAAACCATTACTGGATAGACTGTATCCAACTCGACAGGCACATTTGAATCCACCTACAATGTTAATTTGTGATCCTCAAAGTTCTATCAAAGGAGCAGTGACATTTCAAAACATAAATCACCATGTCTACAAGATGACGTTCGTTTTCAAATCTCCTAGGATATGCACGAGAAAACGGTGAAATTTCGAAAAATGACTGGCGACCAAAAATATCTCTGCGGAAACGAAGAGACTAAAAACAACCGGGGGGAGCGAATGGAGACCCCCAAAAGATGTCTCGGCGCCCTCCAGCAGATGTCTAATGGTACATGTACACTATTGAATCGCAATGGTTTGACAGCTGTTGTCAAATCAGAGTCGTGGGGTTCCTTCGGCTTCGAAAAAGATAAATGACCTCCAACTCTCACTCACCAACAGTGTTCACACAATAATGATGGCAGATGTTCTTCTCGGTCGCGCATTCGTTGAGTTCCTTCGAAAATCGTAATTCGAAACCACTTTTCTGAACGGAATTGTCGGAGAAGAATCTACAAGCTATGTTTTCTCAGAATCAGAAATTTTCTAAATAGTACGAACCTCAATGAAATCTGATTAGTTTTACTGACAATGATCTTTTTCTCAATGACACCACAGAAGGTTTCACTCATTTCTTTCCCTGTTTTCTTCACTGATGTAGAGGTGCCTTCAGTTAAAATCAGGCGGTCATATATACATTCCTTGTGTTGTTCCAGCTAAAATTCATATATTTTTTTTCGAAAACCTTTGGTAATGCTCTTACATGGAAGTAAACAAATTCAATGGCAACTTGACTGTTTTCATCCACATGAATTGTCCATTGACAATCACTATTCGGAGGATACGATTCAGGATACTTGGGGCTCTGAACTCTAGTTTTTCAGTGAATTTTGAGAAATGGCACCCACGTGAATCACACCTTCATTCGCATAAATGGGACCCCCACATATTGCATAATATGTCGCGAATGGTAATGATGGAGTTGGAGTGGTAGATTTGACTTGAATCAAAATCCGGTTTCCGGAGGAAGCAATAGTTCGAAAATGGGAAGCGCCACCGCATATTCTATCTAGATGGCTATTCATTAAACACAAACTACACTTGCAGAGCATACCTAATACGGGAGAAGAGATCGATACTCCGTCGCGCACCGTAATGACATTGTCCACCTCATTTGCGCAGGTCGATGATGGTGATGGTAGTGTGGACCCTGAAACATTCTGATTTGATAGTTACAGTATAATAAAGTTGAGAAACATAAACAAATAAAAAGACTCTTCTCGAAGTGGGCCACCGACTACCCAGACGAAAAAAAAATTGACGGATCGTGGTGGGCCTCCTCTTACCCCGCCTCATCGCATATGAGGTTTAGTGGCAAAGTCATTAGGTTGGCTGACTGGTGTGTGTGTGTGTCTGCACACAGTCCAATGAAAAGAAGAACACCAGGTGCCGGCATGAGAGCTCAGACATTTTACATTTGAACGGAAATCTGGGTTGGGCACAAAAAAAAGTTATGCGAGACGTGAGTCGCGGCGGAGACAATGGGAGAGAAGAGTTAATCTTTTTCCCCACCGATCCCGAACCGCACCCACGCTTTGGGCTTTTTTTCTACGAAACTTCGTTTTCATTGATAATGATTTATTAGTTCTCGCTAGAATTCAGATTTTATGCAATGATATGGCTTATTTATTATATGAAAGATATAATATTTTGAGAGCAAAAAAACCTTAGCATACCAGTTTGAAAACATATAAAAATAATTGCAAACGAACCTGTGATATTCAGAAAAATAGTGTGACCTTGTGGAGAAATAATATGCCATTTGCATATACCCGCTCGCTGAATTGCCAAATTTCCGGACTCTTGCATCAAAGTGCCGCCGCATTCTAGAAGAATAAAGGAAGAATCTCATCTATTTTCAGACGAAGATTTATTTGAAACCTGCGCATTTATAAAGCTTCTTTGTTTGCCGGATATCGCCTTCACTCAGTTGGACGCGCTGTCCAATTTCCAATCGGAACCCTGAGAAGGTTTAGATTAAGAGGTTCAGAGGGGGTGTGCAAACCTGAATTTGGTTTTGGAAGAATAGTATCATAAAATGCGCCTCGGGAAAATGTATCTCTAGCGTAGTGCATAATCTAAATGAATGTTTTTTGAAAATTCTGAAAACGAGCTATTACCGATGAAAAATCGTAAGGTTCGTCCAGTGAATCCACTTCTTCTGGTTTAGACTTATCAAAATTGTAGTCTTGTCCTAGAATCTTTTAAGATGAGGGGTCCCAATAGACCATCTAACCTGTCTGTATACTCTTATAAAAAATATCCACATACAAATCGCGGTCTGGTCTAGTGTGCTCGTGCCAAAAACCAACAACGTGTCCAAGTTCATGAACCACTATTCCAAACTTGTCGCAGTTTTTTCCTATCGATATTGCCTGAGGTCCTTCCCCACGCCGACCGACGTAAGAGCAACATCTGAAATCTCCTTCATGTTCTCACACGGGACGCCCAAACATTCAAATCCGTCTACAATGTTTTTTCCTGCTTTTTTCTCAGTCTTTTAAAAACGTTTTCTATCCCGGATTGGCGCAGAAAAGAGAATAACGAAGTACTTCAAGGGAGGGGGGAGTTCCTCATTTTCTTCCTTTCCTGAGTGGTTTGATTTACTCGTATTACGCGACATCTTGCGAGTTTTTGTGCCCTCTCGCTTTTTTTGAAGACGATGCCAATTAGACCTACGGAAAAGAATTGGAGAACTACACCCCCGGAGAAGGTGTCTACACAAATTGAGAGAAGGGGGTTTCAAATGTTCGCCAAAGTTTCGAATGTTCTTTTTAAAAAGAGTGACATAGCGACAAAAACTCAAATATCTAAAAATGTTTTGAATTAGGGATCTAGCCGGAGAAACACTTTTCTTGAAAATATCCAGATTATTTTCCCAAAAAATTTTCTGTTGACCCGAAATCATAACGAGATATCTATTGTGTTGTGTAACATGTCATTTTGAAGATTTCTCCGGAGGCACGTCAAAAATGTAAAGTTGACATGATAAGAACACCTGCTTATCAGGAACTTCATAAAGTGGAACGACTGTGCCAAATTCAGATTTTTTTCGAGAGCTTGACTCGAAAAATATAAAATTTTGATCTTCTAAACTACAGTTTACAATTTTTCAAATGGAAAAATACAAAAACCCCAGTTTTGATAGAAAAGAAACTGACCCGCATTTATCAACAGTGAAGGTGATGTAATGTTTATGGTGTAGTTGTCGTGGAACAAACGAAACACAAGTGTAGTTCTCCCAATGTCTCATTGCTCGAAGAAATAAATGTTGGTGCTCCCCTAAACTTGAAAATTTTCTACTTTTTACTATAAATTCTTGAGAAAAATTCAGTTTAACCGTATCGATATTTTGTAATTTGAAGTGTTTTGCATTTTCATTGAGAATATTACTAGTTCAACAAATTCTAGACGTTGAAAAATCGTTTTTTAAATTCACTGTTCCAAATAAAAATCAAACCTGAAAAGTTGGAAGCTATCACAAATGGAATAATTCCTTCCGGCCATATCCGTTCCTTTTTAGCTGTTGCCGATCTAGGCATCCTTCCCTGATTCCTGTAGTATCTTCGGAATCTGACATCTCCGTCATTCGAAACCATATCCGTTGTGAGAACCACTTCAATGAGCAAAACAGCAATGAAGACTTGGCTGGTTGTAAACCACATTTCGAGCAAAATACATGAAAATTGGCGCGCAATTGGGTGGTAGATGAATATGTCAAAGTGGAATCGCTCTCCGCTGGGCGCAATGGTCGGCGGTGTCGGTCAGCTGGCGGTGTGCTCTCCGGCCACCCTCTCAGACCCCACGATCCACTTTTTGTCAGTCTTTTTCTCGTTTCGCTCCAACTGATTTGTGTCAATCATTCTAAAATATTTTCTCTTCAGAAGTTTTTTTTTTCACTCGACAAGAAACAGATTAATTTCAAACGAAAGCTTTTTTCGATGGTGAGATAATCAATTTGATTCGCACGGATCGGATGTTTCCCCCCTCTCATCGATCGATCTCCGACACAAAATGTTACTACGCCAATGTGAGAAGTGTCGGCGGCGGCTGGGGTGAGGAGGAGCCCCCCTTCGTCCTCGGCGACCGGCACATCTCTATCTACTGCAATAAAACGTTTCGGAAATCAACGCGTCGCGTGGAACTCTCCGCTTGCCTCCCTGATGCAAAAACAGCCGTTTCTATGCTTTCTGACAGGAAAAAAAATAAAAAAACGAGAGGAGGAGAGAACGAAAATTGAAATGAAACTGTGAGAGACAGAGAGAAGAAAGGAAACAATTCTCGATTTTGAGTGCAAAAGATAAGAATCTTAACACACTTTGCCGGTGGGAAAAACTAAAAGAATGGAATTTCGAAATATACGGATGAGATCATGAGTCACAATATAGAAATGGCCCGAAAATAAAAGCAAAACAATCGGGTCTCCTAGGATTCTTATAAAAATACTGAGCATCGACGCTTTTGGTGTATGGCAACATGAAAATGCCGAATAATACTCATAGAAACCAAGATATACGGAAAAATCCGACAAATTTTCTGTTCTAGTTTTATAGTTTTGAGATCTCACGATAAGCTACAAATAGAATATCTCTAACCTGCGAATCATATCCATTGTCTTTTTTGATTCCCTAGTTTAACTGGAGATCAACTATCATAAATAAAGGCAATGAACCGTAATTGTTCCTTATCAAGACAATTACTGTAAAACGAAACTGATAGGAAGCGGCGAAATGATTCGTATAGAAAAATTTGATTCTTTTCATGACTCTACCCACCCGAAACAATACTGTTCTAACTGCCTCTCGAAAAATAATCCTATTAGTTTTCATCTAACTTGTTCTTGAATCAGCGTCTCTTCGTATTACTTTGGTAGCCGATTTGAGGGGGCGAAGAATGGTGGCAAACGGTAAGGGCTAAGGAATAATGGGAAAAACGAAAAGGGGAAAAGGAAATTTTGTGAAACTATCAACGAAAAAATGCGGGCTCGGCACGTAGACACACACAATAGAATTCGGAAATAAGCTGATAAAACCAAAAGTCTAGAACGTCACAAAAACTTTCGATCGAAAAAATTGGAAAGTATGAAGCCACAACAATAATATTTGAAATCAACTTGAATTAATTGATGACTTTTATGCAAACGATACATTGTGATTAAAATTAAAGTTGTGTTTGGTATGAGGGGAGAAAAAGTGTACAGGCAGTTGAAGAAGCTGGTATCACTCATTTACTCTTACTAGAAACAGAAACACGGATAATTTCATTTCATAAGAACAAAGGATGAAGGAGAGAGAGAGAGAATTGGTGTGGGGTGGGCGATGCGGGCGAGAGCTGGAAAATGAGGAAAAATGGGGTGGTGAAGAAGGAGAATGAATATTCGATTCTTTCGCACTTTTTTTGGTTGGTTTGTGTCACAATGCTACACAATGCGACGTTAATTACAATTAGCTGCACAAGATAGACTGGAGGTATCATAAAAAGAAATATAATAATGTGGGCGGGGTTGGGAAATAGAGAATGACATCAATCTTAGACTTTTGTGATACGACGTGGACCGGCACGTGGTGGAGCTGGACGGGCGAATTGTTTTGGGGCTTCTACCGGGAGTGGATGAATGACTTCGAGGAGTGCTTTCTCGGAGAGATCGTCACGAGCGTCGACTTCCATCTGTAAAATACAGTTGATTTGAGTAAACTTCAAAAGGAAGTACGAAAATACCTTATTTGTGATGACAACGTTGTATTGGTTTTGAGCGGCACTAAGGAATGGTCCTTTACAACTGGAATAGAGCATTCTTTCTTTGATTGAGCTTCCAGACGATGGCAACGAGTAGATGAACACTGGAAATTAATAATTATTAAAACTTATAAACTGCATGAGGTCGGATTTATATCTGCAGAAACTGCAGGTTGATGATTTTCAATATAAGGAAAGCTTTTATCAACAAATCAAAACTGGACAGCTTTTTGAAAAATTTTTTTCAATTTTTATGACTACTTTTTTCAATTATACGTTGGTTAGCAAATTTATTGCGCTGACTATGTGATCTTAAGCTTAGATGATCGGCCACCCTCTCAGACCCCACGATCCACTTACAAGTGCATTTTTTTGGGACACTTTCCCTATGAAGTTGATTTTCATTTTTTTTTCTATATTTCGGTGCATAAATACACTCTTTCTAGCAATAAAAACAATTTTCTCCCATGAAATATTCAATAATTCCATTTTTAGACTCATTTTCTCTCATCTCTGAAGAATTCCCAATTATTTTGCGATTAAAACTGAGAGGATTTTTATATTGTTCTTCTTTCTTCCCCTTAAACGTTTGTAGTTTAATCTCCGACACAAATACTTACAAGTGCATTTTTGTGGGACACCTTCCCAGGTATGATCGAAATTGTAAAATGTATATCTTGGCTTATCACGTGGAACTTTGGAAGCTAGAGCCGATGGCTCCAATGAGTCGAGTGTTCCTTCCAATTTGATGGCTTCATTGAGAGTGTCAACCTGCAACAAAGGGAAGTATGCGAATTGAAAATGTAGGTATCGATGCATATTTCATATGACTTCATTAAAGAACAATCCAGTCACACGGCAGTGTGTCCGTTTTTATTTTTCTCCTTTTTATTCTCTTTTTCCTACTGTCGTGAGAAATGAATTAGCCTAATTGAATTGGTTTCAATTCACATCCACTGGAACCTCATGTCATTCAAGTGTACTAATGAATTGTGTCGAGGGAGGGAGTCTTCTTACCGAGAGCTGAACAAAAGTGAGCTGTTGATTGGCGAGTTTTCGGAGAGCTTCTTCGGCATTTCTATCGACGGGGAATGCAACACCCTGAAAACGGAAAATTTTGATGAGGGAATAATCTTTCAGGTACTACCTTCAAGTGTTGTGGTCCGGCGTGTGCGATAGCTGCTCTCTCCTGTTGAGCATTGTGAAGTTCTCTTTCAACTTCACTCATTGGTCCTAACTCGGTTTTAGCCTTGAGCCATGATTCGAAGGCATCAAGAGTGAGATCCTGAAATGAAGAATTTTTATATGAAGATTCTTGAAAGTCGTTCAGCCCCTGCATTCCTTTCAGATTGTCATACAGGTTTTTCTATCAGCTTTCACTTTATTTCTACCCCTATCACGTCAATTACAAACCTTTCGATCAGTGACGTGCTTCTCGTGTTCAATGTAACACTGTCCAAACTCGCTTTTGAATGTGGCACATGTGGCTGCCAGAAGCATCTTCTCACGGACAGGAGCACGATCGTCGACGAATCTACAATATTTGAATGGAAAACATCTGGTATTGACACAAAAGTGGACGAGTTCGTGTTCTCTTGTTGAAAAAACACTTTTTTGAATAACAATAGATGGTTGATAAGGTTGAAAGCTGTTGTTCGATTTTTAGAGAAACAAATTTTGATCACTGAAACTTACGTAATCAGAACCCATTCGGTGATGGTATTGAGACGGAACAAAATGAAGCATGGTTCATAGGCATCCACACACTCTGGCAGACAAGCCTTCCAGTCGTCACGCCAATTGGCGCTTCCAGCAAACTCGTAATTTGGCGTCATTTCCTCATTATTCACGACAATCTTGATGAGTCGCAGTTTGGCCTGTTTCCCCGAGTTGAGTGCATTTCGAAGTGCCGCGTTAGCTGCAAAACGTCGTCTTCTCGTCATTTCTTTTTCACCCCCGGCTCTTTTTTTTTTGTGGGTCTCGTTGGTGAAACGCGCCTCTTCCTCTTTTTTTGGATGGGGGGCTCCCAAAAGAATTGATGTTGTTTAGTTTTGGGAGCATGTCTAGGAATTGAGAAGGAGTCCAACTAGTCTTTTATGTTATCTTACAGATATTCAATGTATCCTTTCATAAAAACATTGGTGCTCTATGAAGAGAGAGTGGGGAGATTGATAGACACTATTTGCCGGAGAGAATCGAAGCGAGGGTCGAGGGAAGGACTTTCAGTTTGTTTTCGCGCGTTCTCTCCTACCGTAAGCGCACTATTTCGCGTTGTTCACCTGGCAAAGGCAGGTTTCCATTATTAACGAAATGCACCCCTCACTCCACAAACGGACGGTTAGGGAGACGGGCTACGTCGGGATTTGGAAATGAAATGGGAGGATGAGGAGAGTAGATCAAAAGCTCGATTTCGCCCCTTATTTCTCTCCGAGCCATTGTCAACATCCAGGAATCCGAGTGCATGTGTATGTAATATTATCCCTCGGAACCTCATATCCATATATCAGCGTTTCGAACCCTATCCTTTTCAATGAAGAGATGTGGAAAAAGAGAATGAAGAATCGCGTCAAGGTTATATGCGTAAACGTCAAAGGGGGGGGGGGGGGTGTTCACTTTACTAAAACCTCCCATTGAGGATTTGGAATTAAAATGAGGAAAGAAGAGAATAATCCTGAAAGGAACTATATAATACCTTGAAGAGGGTCAACTTTTTGGGATGGTTGATTGTCATCCATGTCGAAAAAGGAAAGAAAACTTTTTGAAATGGATCGCATATTTGGATAGTAGGGGCAAAAGGCGGGAAAAAAACTAGTTGAAACTCAAATATTGGTCATCACTTAACTCGCACTAAACCCCCATCTCGCACTTGCCGCCCATATAATACTCACCTCTGATTCCAGTTTGGCACGCCATCTAGGGTTGTCGGCGATGTTGATTGGGGGTCCTTCTGCGGGAAAAAATATATAAATGTATATTTATAACAAGAGGCAGTTGAAGACAGAGAGAGAGAGAGCAGCTAATACAGCGCGCAACACAACGCAAAACCAACGCACTAGTGCCCCCATCTTCTCGTTCTTTTTCTTTTCCTCCTCCTCGCCCTCTCGTCCTTTTCTCTTTCCATCTCCCCCCTACAATCGGCCTCCTCCCGCTCTTGCCCGTCCAAATGTTCGCGGTTGCACTCCACAACTTGAATGCTATTTTGTGGACTGACTTCTCGTCTGGCAGCCCTCCACAACAGGCATTGTGCATTCTCACTCTCTCTCTCTCTCTTCTAGGACCTCCTGTTTCATGGGGTCTCACTTGGAAAAGGATGCAATGGACAGAAATGGTTCGGTTGTTAGAAACGGCCTATTAACACCCTCAGACCTCCTTTCGTGGTTTTTTCTTCGTTCCATAGTTGATGAAACATTCAGTTCTTGATGACTGAACGAGAAAGAGAAAGTTTAAGGGTGTGTGCGTGCGTGCGTGTGTTTCTGTGTCAGTAGTGTGTAATAATTTGAAATTTGAAACTGAACCAAGAATCGAAGATGACGGAACATATGTGCATCATAACGTTTTACAGGAAAATTCCTACGTAAAATGACAGATAATATTTCGAAACAATGAAATTCGTTTAAAATAACAGTAACGTGTTTTTGAATACAGTAAGGTCTGATTCATCTTAAAATAATTCAAAACACTCTTGAATGAATTGCATATTTTATCAAAAAAAATTCATTTCAAAATTTTCAAGAAGCTACTGTGGAATATACCAAAGAATAGCCAAGACTGATCAAATTAACACTTTTTCAGGTGTTTTTTCAGCTCTGTGTCTCTAATCCACTCAAGTCCAATGTTTCCTTTTATCCCTCTTCACGTCACTGAACAAACAATCGGCTCTCTCAAAAAACACACAGAAAAAGTCCAAAGAAAGCCGTGTCCACTCTTCGGCTTGACTAGAACGTTCCAATAATTGGGAGCGTCTAGCCTTGAAGATTTGGGTGAACGAAATGAGAACCCCGTAATTTTCTGTCCTTCAGCTGAAGAATTTACACGAAGACGACCGATTCTCTTTTTTCGCCTACGTCAAGTACCCCTTACTGTTTGAATGGTTTTAGTTTTTTGAATGATGCCACCATCAACTTGACTTCGAATTTCAGAAACCAGGTAGAGACCGAGATGCTTGAAGAGACAATCGTTTCTTGGGTTCATTGTCACTGTGATTTCTAAACAATAGCAGTTACTGTAGTTTGAGAATAGGGTTCTAACGAACCATTGATCAACATTTTCAAGACAATATTGTAAGAGGGACAAAAATCCATACGATTTTAAATAATTACAGAAATGAAACTGAATTTCACTGGAATCAACCGTTTCAACAGTAATTACAGTGACAGTAGCAATGCCAAATTAATTATAAATAATATAATACATATGAAAACGTTGTATTTCTCTACCATAGTGTCTGTTTTTTTGTATCGCATGAAACAACCTCTTTTTTGCTGAAAAATCTGTGAATCACATAATTTCAGACAGATACACTCAAAACTGATTATGGTTTTAAAACTCGAGAACAGCAGCCGAAGATAGAATAGAAGACTAGTTTTTAAAGATTTTGTTCAAGCTGATAGCTTTTTTTCGTTTTTCTGATGTAATGTTCGACAATTTTTGATTGATAGTAGACGCTTGTTATTGGTGAAAAACTATCTACGGTTCCAGAAAGTTCTAGTCTGATCAAAATAACTTACTAGGGAATGGCCAGAAATGGTTCTGGAAATCCGTATCAAAACTGATACCACTTCAAAGATGACCCTCATAACCTTTGTTTCTATACAGTTTGGGGGGTTCATGTGAAGACGGAGAAATACAAAATCGACAGAGGTCAGTACTGGAATTTCAAATCAAAACACTTTTTCCTAAAATTACAGATCAACGAAGCAAAACTGAAAGCGGTTTCGAGGTCTCCTAAGAGTCTCCACTAAAGTAGCATAAGTCTTGAACCATATTTACAGACCCGATTCTGGCCATATCCTAGTTAATGAGAAACACTGAAACTTTAGAAATTACAAAATGGAGAATGGTCCCTTGACCTAAAGCATTGGAGGACTTCAGCTACACAAGTCCTATGATACATTTCAGCTTTCAAGATTTGACTTTTTTGATCCCTCATTCATATTCTGGTCTAGACCAGAGAATTATTCGTAAATCACATTCAAAAGCTCATATTATTCAAGAAAACACTCTTACCACCCTCTCAAATTCTCGATTCAGTCTTTGGTTTTCATTAAAGATATATCAAGGTATGTTGAATGTCTCGCAATTCATTATACTTTCAAATGAGTTAGAAGGAACTTTTCCGGGTTTTTATCCTTGTTTCGTAGCTATACTTGTCAGTTCCGGTTACTAAATGAAGTCAGACAAGACAACGTCAGAATAATAATGAGACTGTAGATCTTCTCAGGGAAAACCTTTGAAAGTCTGGAGTTTACATTTAATTGAAGGGTATTATTATGAAGTGGTTAAACTCACAAAAATTTTTGAGATAAGAAAGACAAAAAAACACCAGTAGACAGTATAACAAAATGTCTTTATTGTTCGACATGGTTATAGATAATCTTAAGAACGTGGATCTGCATTTATCATGGAGGATTCTGCTGAGAATAAAGATAGAAGGATGCAACTGAAGAACTGTATCGTTTATCCACGCGATGGGAAGTATGAGTATCTGGAAATGTCAGACATCAATGTTGGGTATCTTCTCATGACATTTGTACATTTGTACATCAATTAAATGCGACCCTCCAGTCTAAAGATGATTTTTGATATGCATACTCGAATATTTCTTTAATTTTTTCTTCTCACTGCGGATGTTAATGCTCAAAATATAGCAGAATGCGTATGTTCATCAACTGAATGCCTAATTGAAGCGGAACCAATTTTTCTTGGGAAACTGCCATAATCCATCACACAAAAACGGAATATGAACAAAATATCCAAAATAATTTTTCAGAAAAAAAAACAGATAAATACCTTTTTTCTCCCATCATGCTCTTCTTTCCACGAGCCGCTTGGAACGAGAAGGCCCTTTTGGCTGGAAGATAATCGGCGTACTCTCCAAGTCCCTCAACAGACGGTCCATCATTGAAAGATGGTTGGAACTGAAAAACCTTTGAGTTGATGACGTATAAAATGTATTTCTTGTATTTGTGAAAGATTAGGAAATTAGTTTTTGTGCCAAAAAAACGTAGTAAATCTTCTAAATCTTGTATTGTTCTAGTTAAGCTTTTTAGTATGGTAATCCGCTAACACCCTCAATCAGAAGTTTATTTTCGGCCTATCTTTTGCTTGGGTAACAACGTACTAAGAATATGATCATTTGGTAAAAAATGAAAACTTATGATGGGAAAGGCTATAGCGTGAGAATTCGGTTTTAATGAACTTTGAACTAAGCTCAGAATCCTGATCTGCATCAATGCAAATTTACAAATAAATAATTGATTGATTTTTGTTTGATTAAAGGTTCTGAAACAGATTGATGAATGTTTTAGGATCAGCAGGACTTCGTTAAGAGTTACTCTTCAATAATACTGATTCAAAATCAATGAGTAATTCAAAAAATTACAATTCTAATGAAAATAAGAGTTTTAAAATCAGAGTTTACTAATTAAAACTTTTTGTAAAAACTAACCTTTGGATTGTACAAAAACCGCTGCGCGGCAACTGCCGAAAGGCAGGCAAAACAGAAGACAGCGATGAGAAGCCGGCGGAACATGCAGAATATCCTTTGAAAATCACGGGTGCGTACCTGGAAAAATGAAAAACATTTGCTACCTTGCTCCCGTTCGCTTTGAAAGTCAATTTGTCAAATGCACAAAAAAGAAAAGGTATAACGAATTCATGGGGAATTGAATAGATACTACTTGGAGAGTCGACAACAAGAGGAAAAGAGAAATGAATGAGAAGTATGTAGAGAACAAATTGAGAACATCTAATGAAGCGATTCTGGAAATGTCAGGAAAGCCTCCACCCCCTTTATATACCCCAACACACAACTCTAGAGGGGCGGAATCAAAAAAACGAGGGGCGGGGTGGATTAATGAACATCACTCTTTCACTCGCTTTTTTCTTCTAGTGGGGGCTCAGTATCAGATGAATGACATAATTTTATTGGATTAAACCCACACTCAATAATTCAAAACTTTTCTCCCCCTCTCGCTTCTTCTTCTTTTATCCCTTCAATTTCCACTTCATTGAAAACGAGGTAGAATGACGATATTTGGACTGATGGATAAAAGGGATAAGCGTGGGGCGGGACAAGGAATGTTTTGGTTGGGACAACATTTCCGAAAGTTGTTACACTTGGAAGTGCGACAAAGGTATTGAGAACTCGGGGAAAAAATGGATAAGTGGGGAGCGAGATATGCAAGTTCAGCTATTCTAAGAACTCAGAAAGAAATGAATTAACAAGTGAAGCGGAGCACCGATGCGCTTTTGGATTTCAAGATCATCTTCTGCTATTTTGTGTGCTGAACTGCACGTTTTACCTTTTCCATACGAAAACACACATCTGGAAAGGCACAGAGAATGACTGAATTTGTTTACCAAGGTAGAGAAGGATTGGGTGAGGGGTGGGGCTTCGTGTCCTGCGTGTGACACCATGAAACGGCACTAATTGTGACGGTGTGACCGCCCGCATTTCAGGAAAGTTATGATGAAGAGTTGAGGACAAAGGGTGCATTTGACAGCGCTAATCAAAAAATGTTGAAAGCTGAGAGATCGAGCCGATTCGTAGATGGTGGGTGGCTGTTTCTGATGTCTTCTTGATGTTGGCCACATTTCCTTGTTGTCCTCACCAGAAATAGAGACAGGGGTGGGAGAGGATAGTAAAAGCGGAGAATAATTCAGGATACTAAGCTAAATTGCACCCGCAAAGAAGGACCTCGTGCTTTGGGTTCTATGGGACTGATCAAAAAACGAGGCCGTAAATTTTTCTGTCCGAGGAAGTTCCCCATTTCATTTTCCGGGAAGAATAAAAATGCAATCCTAATGAAATTCCAAAGAGAGTTGTTGGAGAAATAGTGCAAATGGTAATATTTTTCTTAAAAAATGACGTTTTCGATGATTTCAGATTACCTGGTGAACGATTATTAGGGAGTTTTCTGAAAGAAACACATACTTTCTATTAGCAGTACATTCATCAGTTCATTATGGCGTATTGTATCATACAAGGTACCTAAGATGAACACATGATGTTTCTGAATTGACTCAAAAAAATATTATTCGTGAATGATGAATGATTCCCGAATGTTTGATGTCACCTATGAACTTTCATATGATTAATAGAGTTCAAGAATCCAACCCGGAACCTCATAAAAACACTGTAGTTTTATGAGATTTTGCAGAAAACCACTCAAGCAGATGAGGTTATGAGTGTGGAACAATAAACATGACGTATTTTTGGGCAAAGCACAAAAGTTCACCAGTTTTTCAGAAAATGGGAAACGAGCCATTTTCTGGAACAATCGAGTGCTCACTTAATCGTGATGGCTTTTGATCGGCCGCTTTCAAAACTGCTTTTATTTCGATGGAAAACACTATGACAGCTCAAGGAACAAAACGTTGGAAGTGGAAGACAAAAGGGTAGAAAAATGGGAAATGCACTTGAGCTTTTCGACTGGGTCAAAAAATGAAGGGGTCCCATGTGACTTACTTCAAATAAAATTATAAAAATTCATTTCATGTTGTAAGTTATATGTGAAATGCTTCAGAAAATAACTCTGATAAAATTGAAAATTTTTCTGTTATTTCTCTTTTCTGTAACTCAGAAATAGAAACCAAATGGATCAGAAGTCAGTCAAACTGAAAACATGGACCACAGGAAGTTTCAGATGTACGTGACAAAAGAAGTGAATTCAAAGCTTATGTACGTTTCTTTTTTTGGACGACAACATCTTGAGCAAAGAAAGGATGACATGAGATCTAAAAAAAAGTTTTGTATAGTACATAAATTTTCAAAATTTATGTCTTAGAAACGCTTTTTATTATTGGAAACCATCCGAAAAATTTTAAAATTGAATTTTCCAAAAAGTTGTGTGATCCTCGGAATGAACACAATGAGGTTAGAAATTGAGGAGAAGAGGAAGAGTTTGTGGAAACTGAAGTCGTTTTGCAGAAAAGGCTGACTGGGAAGTCTCTACTTAGCTATGGACATATTAGTCAGAGAATTGTGATGAAAAAGGATGAAAACTCACTCCTAATTGCATATATTCATGAAAACGTATGACAGACTGAGTATTGGGAAATGTGTTTCTGGCAGTATACTATCAATATATCATTACAGCCCGTGGATTATATTTTCAGGCAGTTTTTAGTCTGAAAACACACCCGGCGGTGTTTCTATAGCTTTTCAAAGAGGGTGTTTCAGGAAAATACGGAAGTGAGTTGTTCATTATTCATAGTGCCTTTGAAAAATGGTCTTGTCGATTTCTTTGGCGGCGTTGTTAAAAGGCTTTCACAGGACAAAAAACAAAAAGGCTTTCGAAAAATAGAATGAGTGAAGTATGAACTAACTGCAGACAAATAGAAATGTAATGAACTTAACTAAACATTATTATGCAGAACTAACCCACGTACAGTATCCCTGCTGCTAGAGGATATTGTTAAAAACTAATCTCATTGATGTTGTCGACGTTCCATTATAAAAACACCTTGATTTGCATAATTTATGAAAACGAAATACAGAGAAAGTTATCTGAAGACAAGCGAGACAACTAGATGAATAGTCGAAAGGATAGATAATAACAAAATGACTGGGACCACCGAACACTTTTGGTCTATAGACTAATCCACAGCCGACCGAAATATGATTATCGAATCTTTCTGGTGTTTGAGATTTGGCGACTGACTGAAAAGAAGAGTCTGACACTGGCAGCCTGGAACAAATACGTCATTAATTTGTTTTACAATAAACAGCATACTCAAAAATGAATAATTGATGTTTTTCAAATGTGCTCGATCAAACCAGGTTCCACATTGAGAGACAAAACAAGAGAAAACACCTGAATTCCATAACTCATAGTTTTGTGTTCAATGCACCTAGATCGTTGAATAATGTGTCTGTTTTCAAGTTTTCTTTCAAGTTCACAAGTTCAATTCAAACAATGAGTATAAAAATGATCGACAAGAAAAAGTTGATTTCATTGAATTCTATTCAATCTTTGTGTTTCTATTGTTCGAAAAAAGTAATCTTGAATCCATATCTCATAGTACGTGAAATCAACTTTGATAGAAAAAAAAGGATTTGAAAACATCTGCGGGGGATAAAGGAGACATGAGTGTGATTTGATCGCAGTAATTGTTCAGTCAGACCGAAAAACGCAGTTTTGTTATTTCAGAGGGAACTTTCTGGAATCGTTTGTTTTGAATTATTCACTCATGACAGATGGAGAATTCCATTCCTGGTAAAATCCCGAAAGAAACAAAGATTGTTTTGCTTTACGGAAGCATTTCATATGAACTTATGAATGGATGAAGGTGGAAATAGAAATATTCCGTGTAGAAAACGAGCATTTGGTTGAAAGCTTGAAATGGATAAGACTGCACCTGAAAAAAACCGGATGAAGGTAAAAATAACATTTGTTTCATATCTGGATGATATCAAATCATGAAAATACTATCGTTAATTAAAAAAAAAATTTAAAAAGGGTATTCAATAGGTTTTTTCGAGAACGAAAACTACAAGGGAAAAAATATAAAACATTTTCTGAATCGTGCAAAACCAAATATTCTTCTAAGTTCACGTAATTCAAATCATGCAAAAAACCGGCAAACTTTCCGTTGAGTCAGCAGAAACATCAAATCTGCTCTTAATTTAACATTTTCCCCGGTTATCTCAATTCTAAATGTCTATTTCCATATTTGGAATGATTGCGTGGGAGATGAAGATGTGTGTCTTTCCGCCGCACACGTTTTCCAATTTCTACTTTCACCAATGCTTTGACTTTTCCATCCGATAATGACTTGGCGGAAAGGAAGGGAGATGAAGAAGGAAATACCAGCTTTCACCTTTTGAGACGAAATGAAAACACAAGTGGTTGAGACGGATAATTGCGGGTTTTTTTCAGATGCAGGTACTCGTAATGGTAAAGAGAAACAATTTCTTATTACTTCTACCCGTCTTCTCTGATTCATTTGCTTTACCTTGTTCAGTATTCAATGTCGGAAACGCATTAGGATTTCGTAACTTCGCCAGTTTTCAAAATCCCTCCAAACATCCGCTTCAACCTGCCAACGTTTCCAAAATGTTGCCAGGCAACGAAGGATGAAGAGAGGAAAAAGAGAGAGCAGACATATCTTATAATGGTCCCACACATACTACATATTTTACCCTTCCGGTTGTATCTTTTTACTATAATGTTACTTTTTTGACGTTGAGGTAGGTTTATTCATTTTTTCCGAGCAATAGACGAATGAAAGAAACTGATTAAAAAATTCGCATATTTTTGAAAGAACTTCTTAACTTGCAAAACCTGACAGTCAGTTTTCAAAAACTAGATCCTATGTACACCACCAAAATATAAAAATAGGTGAGAAAGGAATTTTTTTCGACATTTCAAATTCAATGAAACAGAAAAGAAAAAACTGCTAGAAATAATTTTGGTTTAGCAGAAGCATTCTACAGTAACCTTTGTAAATCTCAGTATATCAAATTATATAATGAAATCATCAGTTCAAAGCTCATAACTGCGGAATTTTTTTCAAAATAAAAGTTTTCTGAAATACTGTACTTGTTCTTCGAATCTTAAGAACCACGCCCTTTTTTATTACCCAATATTTTTCCATCTGTCATTACTTCAAACAGTTTCGTTCCATTCTTTGAAAAACACATTCAATGATGTATGCGTGTGTGATATAATGATCCGAATGCCCTTGTCACCGTTTCTCTCATGTATTTATCATTCGGGTAAAGAAAGCATGACCGTCAAAACCTGTATGTTTTCTTTTCTCAGTTCCTGTATGTTTCTTCGAATGGCATCAAAACTTCAGTCATTTTTTTCTGTTGGGTGATTGCATGATGCCATTCGATATTTTATTCATCCGCCAGCCACTATTAGGTATTCCACGCGCTTTACGAACATTTTTCTCTCTTGCAATCTTTCAGAAATCTGAGAAAATGTCTTGTCGGTTTTTTATTGGGTAATGAGGGCATGAACCGCAAATGGTTTCTATCAAAAGTGAATAGTGAGAGGGAGGAAAATAGACAAAACTACGGAAGACAGACAGTCGAGGGACGGGAAGGCAATGTCCCCACCAGTTCTTCAACAACGACTTTCCCCCTCTTCCTCCCCTCGTTTTTCTTATTCTCGTCCCCCCCCACAAATCAGGATTTCGTTGATCGAGATGTGAAGAAACCGATTATTTCTTTTGATTTCTATATGTATAGCTGAACATATATGCCAATTCGACACGCCACGTTTTATTTCATTTTGCCAGATCCGCTTAACCTCTTTTCGATGTGTTTACGCGGCATTGTTTCCTAAATGTTGCATTTTCATTTTACCTGAATTTTCTATTCACATACAGGTACTACTATTATTTTCAATATTTATTTCTTAACCAATATCTCTTATTCATCTTCTACAAAGCATTGTTCGAGAAGTTTAACATATAGGCCCTGTTTGATACGTAAAATCAAGAATATTAGTCAAGCCTGGCGACAAAACAAATGATGCCGCATCTTTCTGTTACTGTTCTTCTCCTGCTCACTGATAACACAAATATCAAGTGTTTTGGATATGCTTCTGCTTCCCGATCCTCGCAGAAAATACACTTTCTTTCTTCGTTTCTCCACTAGACTGTCCCTTTCCTTATTATTCTTACTTATTAGAAGCATTAGCATCGAGAGGAATCTGTTTATAAACAGATTTGCTCTTCTTTTCCGCCTTCAGCGCCACTTTTGTTCACTTTGGTCTTCCTTCCCTTTTTCCTCCAACTCTTTATGCGGTAACCTTGAGTTCTTCTTCAGTGCGCATAGTGCAAACACTTTAGAAGTGACCGGTATGACGGTCAACCGCTCCACAATTCTAAAATCGTTCCTTTTTCTACTTTCTGCCTCACGTTACCTTCCGCCCATGTTTTTGAGTTTTTGCAAAAAATAGATAAAAATGAAACCGGTTGATTTATAATACGAACAGATTTTTTTCGTGATGATGCTTCTATTTTTGAGTTAAATGGATAAACCACCATCTAGCAGTTTTCATGTTTCTGTTTCACTTTTCAGGTATTTCGCAATTGAGAAATTGAGAGAAACTTATTCCAAAACTTCTTCATTCAACGTTTTCTTATTATTATATCTTTGTTTATATCTGGATTAGAAAACAAGGGCATAGATAGTATAAACAAACGATCGTTTTGTTTTTGCTTTATGTTTTGTGTACTCTCAGAAAGTGCAATTTTGAGAATCTATGCGAAGTTTTATGGTTTTCATTACTATCCTCTGTGTTTTTCAAAAGACTCAGAATATGGAAAACTAAAAAATACAATGTGATGTGGTTAGAGAGAAAATTCTAAATGTTTCACATTTTCTATGTACCAAAAAAATTATTCGAACACTTCCTTTCCGGAAAAATCATATATTTTTCATTTCTATTTGCAACTATAATCTGTTCATCTCTTCTTTCCGGCATGTTTGTGTCAACACAGGACGCTCCTACCTTTTTCGCCCATTCAATTTCATGCTTTTCCGACAACATTGTTGAATAGTTTCAAAATACGTGTATTTTTTCTCTCTCTCTCTCTCTTTCTAAAATTCTTCTCATCATTGTATTGAACATTTTTTTATACTATGTTTCAGAATAATAGATACATTCACCAGTTTTATTATCTCTTCTCTTTCTCTTTTTTCCTATTTTTCTACTTCTCGTACAAATTTTGTGACTCAAGTTGAGTAGAAGGACAATGTTCCGAAAGCCATTTCAAATTTTTTAGTTTTGGGGGGTTGGTATGTGTCGCAAATCGGAATTGAAGAGAACAAGACAACAGAATAATGTATCAATGGCCTCCCATCCTAATGACGTTTTTTCTTGGCTACTGGTCTTAATCCAACTAATTGTAGTTTTGACTTTGAATTAGACCACTCCCAAAAACATTTAAGTAGCAGTCAAAACGTTAATCATTTCCTAGTTTAGAATTCTGATTTTCTCAACTTTCTCCTAAATTTTCAGCTGTTTTATCTAACTTTGGATTTATATCTTATTTGAATACTAAATCATATTTGATCGATAACTTTTCATAGAAAAAGTTATTTTTCATGGATTAGCCAGGTTCTCCTTACTGCTTTCTCCAGAAATAAGTTCTCAGGAGTGTTCGTTGCTATGGAATAGAGAACGCCGGACTAGTGCGCATAATAACATAGCATAACATAAATATGCGGATATAAATGTGCATGCATGCCGGATGGGTGGTCAACAGATTTGTATATTATATCTATCATATAATATATATCGATGGTTTTTGTATAAATAAGCTGCTGGGTGTCTAGAGTCTCGCGAAACAGGCTCTCCGCAAACAGTCCGCTATTATTTCCACACTTCTTGCAACTTTTTCACCTTCTAATTGATTTCTGATTTTAAAACTCTATTTGCGAGTCCAAAAAGTCTTTTTTTTTCTTGAGGAAAACGTTTTATCAAGTTTCCAACACATGTAATACATGCCCAATATTATTTCTGAGCCATCTGGGAGAGGTCAAGTGGACGGCCAAATAGTGATCAGCATGTGCTTCTATGTACTTTTTTCCGTTAGTTTTATATTATATTTTATTGAATAGCGACAGCTCTTTTTCGGAGAATATTAAAAAAGTGAGCATTCGCACAAAGTTATCAAAATATGTAGACTCTATTCAGTTCACTGAAATAGAATTTCATTATTAAGAAATTTAATACTATTTATTCCTACTTCTAAAGGCAAATTCACTCCAGAGTACTGAGAAATTTTAACAATAGATTTTCCTGTCTGATTTCTAAGCTGCAACCATAATTTTGTTTCGAAATAAAAAATAATATTATTTTGCTAAAAGAACAAAAATCATTTTATTCAATATTTTCTGTTTATTTTTTTATAAACCCCTATTTCCAGTTCATTCTAAATGTTTTCTTCCTCTCGTTTTTCACCTTCTGTTTCTCCGCATTCTGATTCATAAGTTACCCTGTCATCACTCTCACCATCCCAAATATTTGCAGCAAAACTGTATTTTTCCGTGCGTCCGTCCTAATATCAAAATCTTCTTCACAAATAGTTTTTTCTGACCCCATCTCGGTGCCAGTCAGTTAGTACGTGCAACGGGTCACTTGATTGAGTCTCGAATTACTTTGAAGGCGTCATAAGATTTTCAAATTAGCAGCAATGTCATCTCTAATTTACTTGTAGATTTCGGTTTCCGATAACTTTTTCTGGTATTGGCTACGGTATCAAGGAAAAATATCAACAAAAACGGTCATATCGTTCAAAAAGATCTTTTTGAGATGGTAGAAACCGATATTTATCTGAAAAATCCTAACTAAAAATAGAAGAGTACGGTATCAAGAGTTCAATAAACTTTTCAATCTTTATGGTTTTTAGCTGGACTTATTCGAATTTTCTGTTGAGCAAACAGTAGTTTTTGAGTCAGAAGTTCGAAGTTGCAGAATCGGATTTTTTTGCTGAAAGAAAGTTCTAGGTTTTGACTGAAAATCGTCTATTTCCACCTACTTCCCATCCAAAAACGGTTTCGGTTAACCGAATAAATAAACAATGACATCAACTGAAGGGTGGGCGCTGGATAGATGGTGCTCAATCCGCGCGCCACAAGTCTCGTGTTTCCCGCGCGTCCGTGTTGTTTTTCGCTCTCCGGAGCAAAACCCAGAAGAAACCACAAGACGTTGAAAAAAGCGGGGAGTATGTCTCTCCCTCTCTCTCTCTCTCTCTCTCTCTCTCTCTCTCTCTCTCTTGAAGCACGGAAAAAAACGGAGAAGCACCGTATTTGCTCCGTATTGGGGAAGAGAAGAGGCGAAACAGATTCAGCCCATCGGCGCCACTGTCACGCCTACTTCGGACTGTGCGCGCGGGCCCCGCCGCCCGGTCTCTCACACTTTTTCCACTATCGTTTCTCTTTTCACTCGACGACCGTACGCTGTTTCGCCCTCCCTCGCGACGACCATATAGACACAGTAGTGGCGACGGACGCAAAACACGGCTCACTCGTCGGCCCCACACTTGGCCTTTTTCTCCCGCTGAGCTCAACTCGGATTGTGTCTGTCGACTGATTATCTTTCGATCAACACTATTCCGAACACAACAACAACAACAACAACTAGTACCATTCATTCACTTCATTCTGTATTCTCACTGACATCACGATGGTGCCGTCGCCGGCTCTAGTCGGAACACCTTCCGTGTTTCCACACCATCAATCTACATCATTCTTTCAAGAAACTGCCAGCTTCTTCAATCTAGACTGGGAGCGTTTATGGTAAGAACAACTTCTTTTTCAAGATTTCCTAGGTTTTTTTCAAATTTTTAGTACGGTACATGGAACTTTTTGGGTTGGAAATAAGACATTTCATTATTCTGAAAAACAATTTACAAATTTGAATCGAAGAAGATTAAGGAAAAGGAATATCAGATTTTAGGTTTATGTTGGGGCTTGGAATACTCATATTTGTGCTAGCTCATTGAGAACAGTACAGACACAAACCTTAAATCTGATATTCTTTTTTCTTGATCTTCTTTTAAACGAAGTAGTTTTTTATAATCAGTTATCATTTCTAGCAAGAAGAAATCTAAAACTATTGTCACCACATCCTATTTGACAAACTATAGTATATTGTCAATAGTTCTGATTCATATCCTTGTTTCCTCTTCATTCCTTCCTTAATCAGTAGAAAATTAATTTTTGTCTTCCTTTCTATTCATCAAAAACTCATTGTTTCTGTCCTTCTCTTATTGCAACACAATGCTCTTCACCCAGTCCGTGAGCGCCATTTCTGTCCGTCCGCAGTCCGATTGGTCATCGACAGTTCCAAAAATACTTTTGTGTGTGGCGCGGCGCCATCACGGAAAACCGGCGTTTCCCAATGTGTGTCGTTCTAAATTTGGAACAATCGGTACACACATGCATGATGGCATCGAACGCTGCCGTCTTGACCAAACCGGGAAACTTTTTTCTTGAAAAAAAGGGGGAGAAGGAATAAGGAACTGATCTGTGCAACAAGATAGTACCGTTCTATTTGCTCTCGAAAACCAAAATTTTAGATAGAGGTTTTTCTGCTCCGAGGAGAGAGAGACGTGACAACACGAGCAAATAGCCGCCGGTGGACAGTCATCACTAGTGCAAATCCATAGAGAGAATTTATATTTGGGACACGAAGGGGTCTATGATAACATGTTTCGTATACATTGAGAATGTCTCACGTATAACGAGACGGCTACTAACTCGCGTTAAATGTATCAGCATTAGCAGCGACCAGGAAAAAACATGTTTGTGTGGGGGGAGACGGGTAACCTGTATACATTGAGAAAAGAGGGGGGAGGTGATGTCTCCGCAACGTTGCGGATATACGCTACGCAACGAGGTCCTCCCTCTTTTTTGGATGGTCTCCTTATTTCCTCCTCAGTTATTATTGATTACCTATATACGCGGACAGTCATTTATGTGAGAGTGAGGGTGTGTGCGGTGAGTTGAATAACATTAGTTGGCAATCCGACCCCGACCCTTTTTCTCCGTTCTTTTTGTCCTCATATCGTTTGATCTCACCTCAACTGACCGTCATTCGTTGTCCGTCAATGAGACCTTCTTATGAGAATTGACTGAGAATCGTTTTGTCTGCTTATTTTTCCGCATTTCCACTTTTTTATCACGCGTGGGGCGGTGGCGAGAATTTGGTGATAAGCAACTTTGAGAATGACACAACAACGGCTCACCCACCTCCTTTTAAAGAATGTATACACCGTTTTAAGTTTGCGCACTGCTTCTCGATCATCGCCAATGTTGACAAAGACGGCTTGAAGGCGTTTTGTTAATTAAAAGATGACGCTTGGTGTCAGAGGTTACTTGATTTCTTCTCTCTCTCCCTTTTTTTGTGTCTTTCCATTTGAGACCTCATTTTCAGTGCAGGCCCTAAAAAAGTGAAAGACTTCCGGTCCCGCAACTATTGACTCTTTTACTCATCGCTGTACTTTATATAATGAAAGCCTTTCGGTTTCTGATGACTCAATTTTTATTTTTTCCAGGCATTCGCGTTCAAACTCAACGTCGTCGCCACGGAACTCGCCATCCCAGTTGTCACCACCGATGGCAGCTACTGCAGCGCTTCGCAGGAGTTCTGATTACGGTGAGTTTTCTGTTTTCCGGAGTTTTTTGCGAGACGGAAGTGACCGTTTAAAAAGAGAGAATGTACAGTCTTTTACTATTTTTCTCCCGATTACTATTCATGATGGAATTCCATACAAACAAGCAATATAAAGCACTGTCAACATTTTTCGCTCCGTTTTTCGCATTGTTATGCGAACAAATCACTATTTTCACTAGCCACGCATACCACCTGTAAATTTAAATATAGTATGTGGCTGACTGAAGTAGGGAAATAAAAGAAAAAAGGCAAGGGGGGAGGTACGGCGAAAAAGTAGTAGTGCTCAGCTGCTCGTTTATGTATGCATTGTAAAGGAGGAGCGCTGGTCCCTGGGTCACCGGAATCCTTAATTGAGTCTTGACCACAACTACATACTTGGTTACATATTTCTAACTAGTATCCTCTTACAATTCTTAAGAAATCGTCTAATTCGACCGTGATTTCCAATTTTGAAAGAGACGCAGAAGGAAAACAAACGGTAAAAGTAAAAAGAGAGAAAAAGTATGTATACACACAATTCTCGTCTTTGGCCCGACAGTCATTCCCGCTTGTCGACCGTTATTGATTCTACATAAAACGTAGACCAATTTGTTCTCTTTTTTCCAAAAATCACAGGCAAAAAATTAACTTTTCTTAGTATTTCTCGATTAAAACTCTTATTTTGTGAAGTTGCGTATATCTCAATTGATTTTTCTAGTTCTTAGTCACCTTCGGCTTCTTTTCGTCATTTTTCGCGTCGGCTATGATTTGATTATTTTAGGGGCAGACACTTAGATACATTTCTCATGCCTCTTCTTCTTTTCCTTCATCTTCTTTATTGAAAACTTTTTTTTCATAGCTTCCCACTAAATACAATATGTACTAATCTGAAGTGCAAAAGTGGGCCGACTGTCTCCGCATCCCAAGGCCAAGCCGATTATCTGTCGCTGAAAATTGCGCACCAAAAATGTTTCTGTGATGCAACTATTGACCGCCATTGTCCACTTCTCAACAGTTTTTCACTTCAGTAGATCAGAATCCAAGAACCAGAATGATTTAGTGTGGAAGAGGGGGGGATAAAGTAGAACATTCGCTTCCTCCTTCTGGTGTTCGGACACACAAAACGTTTTGTCCGCCGTTTTTTTTCTTGGATATGAGAGAAAAAGTGAGAAAAGTGTACACATCATCATCTTTTTGCGCCCATTATCTTGAATTAATGCCTATCCAGCATTATCTATCAACACGATCTCACATGTCGGAATTAAGGGGCTTTGAGAGAAACAACGTTTAATGGAATAAAGTTTCAATGTGGGGATCAAAAGATTATGAAATCCAGAAATTTTTGGGAGTTTTCGAAAAATAATAACTTTTGCTGTATTTTGATCGGAACGCACCAAAACAGACTTCCAGAAAATTCGCGCATCACATTCTGATCTTTACACCCATATTTTTCGCTGTCATGTGTGTTTGTGTTGGCTTTAACAAAGAGAACTGATTATTCGCCCTTTTCCGTCGTCTCGTTCGGTTAGAGAGAAGCTCTTAACAAACAAACACCTTTGCGCCTAACGGGCGGATGAGACAGAAGAGAAAAAATAGTTGACGGTATTTTGTCCACTTTTTGTTTCCTAGTGTTAATTAGCCATCACTTTTTGACCGTAGTGAACGCTTTCAAAAATTTTCATGCGCATTCAACCAAAAATAAAATAAGCTGATGCATCATACTTATACTTTTTAATTCTCCAACTCTCTGTCTCTCTTTATTGTGTTGTTGTCTTCTTGCCTCCAGAATGGGACATGGGGGGAAAAGCAGCGGGGGCTCACGACAACTGGGTTTGTTTCGGAATGAACAAACGGCGGCGGGTGGCAAAAATGGACAAGAGGAGGGCGACGAGGGTGTCGTCGTCATTTGTCATATTTGTTGCATACACTTCTCTCCATTTTAGGCCTATTTTCATTCCGCCCTTTTTCGGCCTATCTTTTGTTCATACTAACCGATTGTTGTTCTTTTGTCATTTCCTCCCACCCACCCAAACTTTGTCTCTTTTTCATCTACATTGGCTTTGTAAAAAGTGAAATGGAAGAGGCGTTAGAGTGGAAAAAAACGTTTATTAGAGACCTCTCTTCCCTTTTTTCCACTACTACTCATCCCATCGTTTTGTGTGTATATGGCAGTAAACTTGTAGGATTGTTCATTCATTCTCTCCAGTTTTCCTCACTTTTCATTCCTCCCGTTTTTTTCTCCACCTCCTTCGACTAGTCCTTCTTCGTTTCACAAGTTGACTGACATTTTGAAAATGAAATCCAGGTCCTTCCATTTCTCATTGTACACGCCTTCTTTTTTTGCAGGATCCGCAGACACCGAGTGTGGAGAGCCGTGTGAGACTGGAGATCCCATCCCGCTAAATGAAGTCGACGTTCTTGCCAAGATGGAACAGTTGAACAAGTACGGTAGCTTTTCTTTCAACAAAATATTCAGAAATTGTTATGTTGAAAAACAAATGTTCGAAAACAGATCAACAAAAAATCCAGTTTTTTTAAAGAAGTTTTTTCCATAAGTGGCATTGACTCCACATTAAAATGCAATTTCGAATTTTCATATCAGATATTCCGTAAAAATCAAATAATTTTGCTTGATTCAGCTAAAATACCTCTCATTAAGCAATGTCTGTTTTGTTGCCATTAGCCAAATCACTAATCAGATAACTCTTCAAAAACTTCTGAGTCTAAGTTCATCGTTTCCATCCAGAAACCTTTCAATTTCCATTTTTGCTTTCAATTCGCGTGCGTATAACCATGAAAAGCAGTTGGTCAAACATTGACCAAGCCGAAATTGAACAAAAAATAGTAAATACCGTAGTTTTTCAATAATATTCCCAAATCAAATGTTTATTTTTGAGCAGACAAAGACAATCCAATTTCCAGATCAAACGAGGAAGACTCACGCAGTGTTGCCTCCAAAAAGACAGGTTCCAGTGGTAGTCGGAAAGGTGCACGAGAACAGACACATAGTCCAGAAGAAGATGAGGTATTAGAATAGGTTCATAATCAGATTGACCTTCTTTGTCAGTATTTCCAGGAAGATCTATGGTCGGTATGGGGAGAACTCATTCTGAACTGGGAAGTTGAAGTGAAAAAGCGTCCGAATCATATCAAAGAGCTTGTCAAGAAAGGAATTCCACAACATTTCCGAATGATTGCATGGCAGAACTTATCAAATGCGTCAGTTTCCAGTGTTCATGACTTGTACAGTGATTACATGAGACAATCCTCCGTTTATGAGAAGGTACTTTTTTTTGGAGAGAATCGGGAAAAAATCACATTTTTCAGGTTATCCAACGCGACATTCCACGCACTTACCCTGAATTGGACTTTTTCAAAGATGGCGAACGTGGTCAATCGCTTCTTTTCAACGTCATTAAAGCCTATTCCGTACACGACAAAGAAGTTGGATATTGTCAAGGAAGTGCCTTCATCGTCGGTCTTCTTCTGCTCCAGATGCCCGAAGAAGAGGCGTTCGCCGTCTTGGTTAGCCTCATGGAGAACTATAGACTTCGCGAACTCTACAAACCAACTATGACTGATCTGGGATTGTGCATGTTCCAACTGGAGTGCCTGGTTCAGGATCAGATGCCCGATTTGTACACTCATTTCAATAATATGGGATTTGATACGTCTATGTATGCTTCTTCTTGGTTCCTGACGCTATTCACGACGACAATGCCATTGGACATTGCCAATCGGATAATGGATTGCTTTTTGGTGGAAGGAATGGATTACATCTTCTGCATTTCGATCGCCATTCTTCAACAAGCCCGAATCGAGTTGCTTCGACTCGATATGGAGGGAATGCTCAAATACTTCCAGCGTGAAGTTCGCGAGCGTTACGAGAACGACGCTGACCTTCTGTTCGCGGTTGCCAATCAGGTTCAGTTGAACGCGAAACGAATGAAACGACTCGAGAAGGACTATCTGGCAAAGCGGACCAAAGAGCAAGAGGAAGCCGTCGAATTGCGGGTGAGTCGAAAAGGATCATAAAAGTCGGGGGGAAAAAGAGAAACCCATTCCATTATTTTGTGCGGCAAGGGAAGGGTTGAGATGCACCAGCACATGTTTCCTACACACACCTTCATGCACATTATACACAGATGATGACGAAAATGAGTATGATGATTGGCGATAAAACGCGAGGATTCTCTCCTCTTCTCTCCGCGAATTTTTTCCTCTCCGCCGTTTTCTCTCTGCCCTCTTTCTCTCGCTGATTTTTGTCGATTTTGTATCGAGACACACACCAACTCAATTTCTTTTTTCTTTCTTTTCTGTGAGAGTTGTATTGCAAAAAGCTAGATTGATTTTCTGGCACACTTTTTGACACATTCGTCCCTTTCGAGAGTTTTTTTCCGCCATCATGGTCAGAAAGTGACCTTCTAAAATCTGTCCTAAGTTTTCTTTTTGTTATCAGATCAGTGGTATTGGAAAGTACAGTTTGGAGAAGTAACACACCCTTTTTCAAGTTTATATAACCTACTTTCGAAGTTTTCAAGAGAAATGTATTTTTTCTCCTTAAATCAAATTATTTTTCGACAATAACAATTTTTCTGGATATGAATCATATACCGATTTGCATTTCCTTTGATACTGTGTTTTCCCATTCCTTGAATTTTATTATCAGAAATTCCAAAAAACCTTCCAAATCATTCGTATCATCTTTGATCATTTGATAGTTTCCTCCCATCGATTCTACCAAAAAAACAACTATTTCGAAATTTTATGCATCGGGTGACCGTTTCATTTCTATTCAGAACGCGGGTTCTTTTAGAGTATTTGTAAAGTGACACATATTACTTTTTCCTCTATTATTCTTACCTCCACCCCAATTTTTTATTAATACACATTCCCGGCTTGTCATCAAAATGAAATCAAAAGTCAATGCGGGCCAAAGAGCACATGCCAGTTTTGAAAACGTTCGATTTTTCCATGGTCAAACTCCAATATGGCGAGAAAAAGGGAAAAAGAGAAATAAGAGGAGATGAGAGTGTCACTGTTTACCACCTCCCACTTGACGGGCAATAAAACAACGAAGCTCAAGATAGTCAGTCTGTGTGTGTGTGTGTGTTGATTGCTTCTTCCAAAATTGTGTTTGTGAATAGAAAAGTGAGGAAAAGTTGAGTCATTAATGATAATACATTACATTGATTATTTCCGGTCTTCCCTTTTCCATCATTTCCATCAGCGTCTTCGTCTCCTCCGCCCCCAGGTGACTAACTGGCTAGTCTCTTAGTCGTTATGTGTCGGTCGATCAGGCCCCGGGGGCGAAACGCAAAAAAAAGAAAAAGAAAAAAAAGAGATTTTTGTTTGTTGTAACAAGACTTTTCGTTCAATTTCTTCCCCTCGTCTTCAGTTTCTATTTTTCTACCTCAAAGTAACTAGTGTTCATCTTCTCCTCCCCAACCACCTTCCAAAAACAGAAACAAATCAAAGGTAGCGCCCGCTGAGCGCAAACTGGGCGGAGAGACTTCGACCCGCCTTTCTCGTTACATACATCGAACCCCGCGACCAGGTGGCGCTCCCAAGTAGCTGAAACCACTTTCTCTAGCTTTTTCCATCATTTTTCCAGTAGGCTTTCCACCACTTTTTTGCTACTAATTATCATTCCGTCACCTACTTCCTCCCCATCTTTCTCTTCTTGTCTTTTATTCTCATTTCTAACGCGCTCCCCTCTTTCTTTCCATTCTCTTAATATTACTTCCATTCATCTTGAGTGACCAACACATTACGCTCTTCCCTCATTGTGCGTGTTCAACGCCCTTCATTTTCTTCTTATTTTTCGTCATTTCACTCAAAATCGCAACTTTCCAGTCATGAAAACGCGTGCCCAAATTGGAAAACAGCGATTTATTTGGACTAGAAAGGTAAAATAAATTATACGAAACTTTAAGTAAATCGCTGCCAATCATAGGGGGTTTCTTAACTGAACAAGGTCAAAAAACCTTTTTTCCTTCTTCTTTTTTGCCCCTTCATACAATTCGTTTCTGTGCTGGGGTACCTTTTCCCGAGAAATATTTGTCTTGACATTTGATCGTAAAATAAAATAAAAACCGAAGCAGATTGGTCTCCATTGAGTGGTTTTTCCATCTTTTTTTTTCTATCATGGTTAATAGTACAGTCAACATGGAGGGGGAACGAACTATTATTATTATATATTGTGAAAAGTTGAACAGTTTGGATGGATTTTTTTCTCTCCTGTATAGGTTATGTAAACCGGAGTGAATGCCATGAAAGGGGTCGTCAGCCACAATTGGAATTCAGTCACCGGCACTAAATTTGTTCTTTTCCCCCCTTCCCCACCCATCATCATCATATTCTCCGTCCTACTTGTACATACATAGACAGTTTTGTAGACAGAAACCAGTCTACTGGAAATGAGGACCGGGTGGATAAATGAACGATAATCTCCCCTTTAAATGTGGTGGCGATGATTATTTTTGAGGTGAAAACGGAAATTTCGGGTGTCACACCCTCTATTGTCCCTGTGGAGTGACTGATGAGGGACCCCTCTAATTCCGTATGCATTGAGTACGTTTCGAGAAAAGCGCTGCTTTTCGAACCGACGATGAATGGGTTTGGATTGTGTTTGTGTATTCGGTCTGTTCCACAGAGAATGAACCCTCCGAGGCTTATGAGAAAGTGTGACAAATCGCCTCATCATCATTAATTACCAGCTCATAGCGACGCAACGCGCACAACTTTTACACTCTTGATCTCAGTTACCCTCTCTCTCATTTGAACCAACACACCACGTTCACATACAAATACACATATGTTGAAACATCTCCCCGGGAGTTCTAAAGGAGGGGGGAAAGCTCTTTCTGTTTGAACGGGGGGAGGGCGCCACATTTTTCAATCAACTTCCCGCAACAAATATTATGAGTGAACAATGGGAAAGGGGGGAGAACATGGGTAAATAGGAAAAGATGGTCACAAAAAGCCCTATAATATTCCATGCCATTTTCAGCGTCTTCGTACCGAAAATCGTCTTCTGCGTCAACGCATCGATTATCTGGAAGCAGAATCTTCGGCACTCGCCGATCGTCTTGTGAAAGGACAGGTACGTCTTTTCAACCAAAAACAACACCCCAATTAGGAAAACGAGTTCTTCATTCATTCTTTCTTTTTTCCAGGTGAACCTTGCCCAGGAGGCAGAGAACTACATCAACATTGCACATGAGTTGAACAAGTTGCGCGACATGAACTCTGATGTTCACCGCAAGTTGGAGGGTGCCTATGAGACTATCAGGTGAGAGATGCGACACGCTGCCATCCATTCTTCTGTGTTACCAGTCGAACTAAAACTATCTAACTAGCTGAACCTCAACTAGATTCGTCCGCACTGGCTATGAGAAGCGTCTGTGACGTGTACAAACAATGCGGTATGCCGGCAGTCTTTTCATTCTCCTCTCTCTTCATTTTCATTCTTCTCCTCTCCCCTCTTTCTGTAAAATTTTCGCATACAGTTCCGATATTCATTTTTGGGGGTGGAGAAAAGAGGAAAAATGAATTCGACTGATTGATGTGAAGGGAGAGATCCAAAATTGAAATCAATGTTATCATATCTCGCTTTCAATCCAAATCGCAATTTCGAAATCGCCGTCACTCTAATTTGATTGATTTGCGGTCAGAAGGCGAAATGATAACGATTGAGAAGGAAGACAAGTGAGGGGGGAATGATACACGTATCACTCGAACACGAATGTAATCGAATACTTGGCCACGCTTAGCTCGAGAAAAAGTACGAAATGACAATTGTTGTTTTTCATTGCAGAGAGTTGTCCAGTGCTCGCCGCGAAAACATCATGGATACAGCAACACAAGTGGACGATACGTCGATGATTGAGCACATTCACTCACTTCAACAGGAACTCATAGAGGCTCACACCAGACAGGCGGATAGTGAGAACGTGTTGAGAGATGCCAAGCTCCGTGTCTCGGTAAGAGGAATTTCGAAAAACGTCTTTGTATATAATTTTAAAACAAAGAAACCCGAATTAAATACATCTCCAAAAATATCTTCTCTTTCAAAACGACTCCTCATAAAAATGCAAATTCCATAATTCTTGCAGGAACTCGAAATGGCTAACAAACGTCTTTTGGAGCATGAGCCATCCGAAGACGTCGCGGGACTTCAGGAAGAGTTGATCTCTGTGAAAATGCGTGAAGCGGAAAGTTCCCTTGCCCTCAAAGACATGCGTCAACGTCTCGCCGAGTTGGAGCAACACTGGGCAAAATACGTTCATGTTCGTGCATTTGATCCATCGTCTGCTTCCATTGAAAAGGAGTCGACTTCTGAAGTTCACTCTACTCAGCAACAACCATCACCACCTTTGACTTCTGCTCGTGCTCGTCTTGCAAAAATCACTGCCTCACTGATTGGAGGATCTACTGAAGAGCCGGAGCATTGTATTGGTGTCCGAGAGCTTGAAGATCAGTTGATGGGTGTGAGAATCAAGGAAGCCGACACACTTGCTGAGTTGAAGGAGATGAGACAGAAAGTTATGGAGTTGGAGACACAAAGTCATGTATGTAACAACCAACTGAAACGACAAGATGAGGAGATGAAGCGTGTTCGTGAGGAGTCAGAAGTATTGTTGAAGAAGAGGAGAGAGTTGGAGGAAGAGCTGAAAGAAGAGAAGGAGAAGATGGCGAATAAGGAATCGGAGATGAATGAGCAAAGAATTAATGATAGGCTCAAGTATTCGGAAGCCATGCAGACGATCCAAGATCTTCGAAGCAGTATCTCTCAGTTGGAGCTCAAGAAAGCCGAGAAATGGACTCAGAATCAGTTGAGGGGAAGCAGTGTTTGTGATCTTGATGAGGACTCGGTATGTATCAATAATATAATATTAAATTTTATTAAATTATCTCCAGAACTCCCATGGTTCCATTTGCTCCAACGTCGACCATCTCTCAATGGCCTCCGACGAGATGAACGCTTTGATTGCCGATATGACAGTCCGTATCCCAACTCTTGATGAGCTCGCCGAAGAGGGTTCAGCAACTGAAACCGACGAGTTGCGTCCAAAGGTAACAACCCTTCTGACAGAATTTCACACACATAATCTTGACCAGTTATTATAGGAGCTCAACGACGGTAACGATACGACTGATTCCGGCGTTCAACTCTCTGATGGACACTAAGTCTTCAATCTTCTCACACTAATTTTGCCTTGACTATTTCATGTTCTTCACTCCCCCTGTGTTTTGTAAATACGTGGTTTGTCTCACACAACTTCTCCCATTGCACAATACATACCCCTCAAAACTCTTTCTCAACTACACACTTCTGACGGTATTAGCCCCCCTCTCATTTTGCCTACCCCCTCTGACCGACTTATCTATTCCGTAATAGTTTTCATCACCATTTGTACAGTGCTTTCATATCTCCGTCGCCAATAATTGGTAGAAAACGGCATTTCGTTCCCCCTTCTTGCTAGTTTTCGGTTCTTGACGATTAACTAGAGAGTTAATCCTTATTCTGGTAGCTTATCTATAATTTATTCGCATCTTTTTCAAACAACTCTAGTTATCTGTTGTTTGTTCTTATCTGGTAGTTATTATTGTCGTCTTCACCCATTTCGATATTTTCTTGTGACCCATACAATCCCACCATCCCGAGGCCTTACTTTGATTTGCTTACGGTATATTCTGATGCTCCGATGAGAGCTCCACCCCTACACACAAACTGAAACGCCCCCTATCATTACTTGTGATATAATAAACATTTTGACTGGACTTTCGATAAATTCATATAGACAAAATCGAGAGAAGCCAAAAGTCGAAATATGAACGCAGCATGAGCAAAATTCTAAACCATTCCATGATAAGATAAACACATCTTACCGGTGAATCTAAACATCTTTGCAGAACAGTTCTATGCCTTCGTGATTTCCATTAAACAAAATGACGGTTTATGCAATTGGACACCGCCATAATCACAAACTATAATCAATAACAACGGACTATCATATCAATTCACGTGAACAAAATTCACTTCCTTCAATATTCTTTCTACCGTTTGTCTAAAGATCCAACACAAAATATAGAATATGCAATTGAATATCAATTTGAAAATAAACAATATCTCGAATTACAGTTGTATAAAAGCAACGGTCCCTGGCATTAGAAGCTCATTTTTGCATTTTGTTAAAGTAGCAACATGGCGATGAGATATCATCATCTCCTTAAAAGCCATATAAGAGAACAAATAAAAAAAACCTATCCATCGTTGATGGATGAAATTCGTGAGTTGAAACCTTCTTTTAACATTCGTAAAGATTGTTTTTCAGCTGAGGAAGAAATATCCTACTCTGATAACATCTGGACTCCATTGATCTTATTCGCCGTTGGAACGCTAGTTGGAATCCTCCTGGGATATCTTGATCATCTTCGGTGAGTAACTATTTGATTAAACGAATTGAGGACATGTTTTTAGCAGGAAACGCCGCGTCTGCCGCCACATTAATTTTCATCCAATGAACCTTTGATCTATTGGAATAAGATCACTTTTAATTAACAGAACATTTTCATTCAATTAAATCTTAACTCTTGTGTTTTGATCTTTTGGGATTAGTTATGCTTTTTTTGGATGGAATGTTTTGATTTTTTAGGAAGTGAAATAAACTGTTAACTAACTCAAAAGTTCTGAGAATCGGGAAAAAAATGATATTAATGGCAGTTATCATTTGTCTCTTCACTATTCGAATTAGAAGCGCAAAAGGCAGTGACGATCCAGTGACCAAATCCAGCTCCGAGAATCACAGACATTGCTAAATTAAGAATCAAAATGATTTGAGAGAAAAAAAGAGAAACACTTACCCAGCCATACATTATAAGTCATCACAATGAGCACCATCAAATAAGCCAGGCATAATTGAAAAATGTAAAGTAAGGCTTGAGTAACACGATACAGAGAAAATGGGCTGGGACTGAAAAACTTGTTTCGTTTTTAAACCTTGATATGAAATTAATACCGTTCTGATACTTTTGTTTTAGAGTTTTTCACAAGGGGATCATTGACTTTGAAATCTTCCTTCAGGGCTCTTCCATCTGTGACGGTTACAATTACTGGGAGATGGAACTATAAAATTGAAATCAAATATTTGATAACAGACTAAAGCAGACACTTACTGATTCTTTTCTCTTGAACTTTTTATGTAGAGCAAAATAAATTTGATACCATTTTAATCCCTCAAATAAAGCACCCAGGATGAATATGGCAATACATGAGATAATCATACCTTAAAACATTTGTTATTCTTTTTATTAAGTTGTTCATTTACCTTTGGAATTGCGAATCCTCCAAAAATCAAAAATGACAATCTCGCTGCTTCCAAAATGCAGCCAGTTACTACTTGCATAAGTTTGATCCTCTTCTCTAGCCATCCTCTTGTTCACCGATTCATAATTACAGGGAAAACATTTTTTGAATTCAGGTTCTGTCTCATTCGGCAATCTGCCAACATGACTGTCTTTGACAGCTTTGACACTAGTGATGAGCATATCATGAAGTGTCTGGTCTTTGTGATTTAAAGGAACATCGTTCGGAGGGTCTTCTCCGACCATTGCAAAAAGCGCATTTTCCACTCGCTTTTCTTCCATAGTCTGCAATTTTCAAGGTAAAACAAGAAAGTTGTTGAAAATGTACCATTTCCTTCAAAGATGACAAGACTCCCAGAAGGGAAAGAAACCACATGAATTTGAACATTTCCAAGTTTGATTTCTGGAATAAAGAATTGAAAAAAGGAAAAAAGCTCGAAAACTGATATCAGTTGGATTAACTGACCAAAAATCAACCTTTTCAGAGTGAAATTTTGGAGAAATTGATATTTTAAATTTTTCATTACGGTGAGTGGAAATAACAACCTTGAATATAAAACGTTGTAATTAGACAAGATTTTATTTGTTGAAAATATTATTGTCATTCTAAACTATTTTACTGGATATTCGGAACTAACTAGATGATGCCAAAAAATTGAGAAACCATATCAAAATTTTTAATGAAACTGAATCCTAGACTATTCTGACCATATCAAATCCAATAAAAGAAGGCGGAATGTTTGTATTTGTGACGCCAAGATTACACACCCACTGACGTTTACTCGTTCCTTGGCCCCAACATGAAAATAAGAAAACAATGGGTTGTCTGTTTCTATGTGTCGTTTTTCAATTAAACGCGTTCCTCCACCCATTTCGATCGTCACCCTTTTTCATTAGTTCACTTTTCCTGGAAAAGATGAGCCATAAAAGCCTTATTTGATTGAAATGAATTACTTTTTCTGACTTTCTGTTTTGTCTACCGCTGATTCTTGATCCACCCACTTCTTGCTCAAAGCTGCCGATTTTTCAAAAACTAATGTGTAGGGGAGCCTGAAAAAAAGGATCATAAAATCACGGGGTTCAATCTTCGACTGGCAGTGGAAGATCCCTTTAGTTTCTGCCAACATTGAAAAAGTGAGGGAGAGAGAGAGAGTGCGAGAGTTTGGATCCCGACTGAAGTCTTCTTGCTCTTGTCGAGAGCCAGCCGTGCAAATCGTCAGATATACAGCCTCCAGAAACGTTTCGGTCGGTCGAAGAAGCGAAAATGTTACAATGTTGGCGGTTGAAGAAGAAGAGGAGCCTTTCTCTTCACCTCTTTCGCTTTTCAATGGAGTTGAAGGCGATGAGTCATTGCGACGAACAGCTGCCCTATCATCTCAATACTTACGGGGCACACCGTCAATCTATATACCTATAGAATTTAGCAATGTGGATGTCACTGGTTGGTTGGACCTGGATGCACCAAATGTTGCCGATAGGGTTGATGGGATGAAGAATGATAGTGTGGATTGATCGAGTAAAATAAGAAAAGAGATAAGGAACATTGAATTTGTCAGAAATTAAAACATAAACATTGAACTCGATAGATCAATCAGCGGAAGGAAAACTCAAAACATTTAATTTTGAGTTCAGAAACACTTTGATCGGGAAAAAATTTATGAAAAGTCAAATTTGTTCTTGAATTCAAAAGTGCTCAGCGGATAACGTTGTGAAAACATTTTCAGACTAGTTTTTGAAAAAGTCCAATTGGAACTCCTTCGTTCTGAATGAAAATTCTGCAGATATTTTTTATTGCTTGGAAGATCTATAATTAACCAATTTCCATCTAAAGAAATGTATTTTATTGCTACACTTCAATTAGATATGACCACCTGCCGGCTGTAACTCTCTAGAATCTTCACATACTCTCTTTTCTTTATTATAACCATTTACTGTCATTATGCCATAAAACTCAAATGTTTTGATCTCTATCTTTTATAAATCTCCACCTTTTTTTTCCTGTTTATATGTATCATGAGGAAAACCGATCAGATGTACTTGTCAACTATTTCCTTCAGTTTCTATGTTTTGCTCTCAAAGTAAGCCTCTATGATGATCGATCCCTCTGAGAGTGGGGCGAACAACTGCTTGTAAACGCTGCACTCTCCCTAAAGGACAAGAAATGCTGACGGCATTGTTTACACTCTGCAACTGCCTGTAAACAAATTGGTGTGGAAGAGCTCCCCCCACATCCTTGTGGTTCTTTTTCAAGAAACGTTTTTATAATACCACATATGTGCGATTCATCATCTTAGTGCTTCTTCTTCTCCCCCACTCCTTGGCAGTGAAGAAGTGTATACAAATTTTGATCAGCGTGAATGAAGAATGTTTATGAAACAGAAAAAGAAGCGTTTCATCTTTTGTCCATCATATCGCTTCGAAACATCAAACATCCAGAGGAATATGAAGAAAAACTATATGTACAGTTCAACAAACTGAAATTTTGTTTGCATTCCTATTTTTTTTGATTTTATCAAATAATCGGTCTCGACATGCACCTGGAGCAGAATCGGAAAAGGATATTTTATAAAAGCATGACCTCGCTTTTTTCCAGTCCAGATGTTCTTCATGTGCTCAATTCAAGTAGATTTCTTCTCAAAGTGCTAGTCCGTGTCGGTTCGAACAGCTGCTGAAGTGCGTTTCGATGAAAACTGCAAAAAAAACTTGACCCTTGTCGCTTTTATCTCACTATGTTGCCAAAGCGTCAGGAGGCGCTTAAAGTTTCGTTTTCGCTATCGCAAGTCGTGGTCAAGAAGAAATAGCCGTAATGTTGTAAAGGAACTTAAGAAAAAAGCTTATGTAGTGGGGATAGATAGAATGATAAGACTCATCAGCTAATGAAATCAAAAATAACAAAATCAAAATCGAAGAAACAAAATGGAGAATGATACTAGACCAGAACTACATCATAATTACATCAAAATAAAAAACAAAACCTTTCTCATCCGAAAACAAGTTCACTCGAGTGATGGATCCATTTTTCTCTTACTTTTATCAAAAAACTCAAATTTTCATATTCTGCTAAACCAGAATGTCCACATGTCGTACAAATCAGTTCCAGATGCTTCTCCAATTTCATTCAACTTATTCAATATCGGAAGATTCAAATGCTCATCCGTTATCATCAATCAATTGTTGACAGCTAGATGCACTTTATCAAAGTTTTCTTGGAAGAAGGGTCAACAGATTGATAAGAGAAAAGGGAGGAGAAGATGGATTTAGATCTATTGAAAACAACAATCTTTCATACATGATAAACCTGCAAAAGAGATCCCGAGATAGAAAATAGTTTGTTCAGGAGAAGAAGATTATTTGTTAGTTGAAGGATTCAACGGAACAACAAGTACACAAAATTTGCCATGTGTTGTTTTTTTGATGCCTCTTGTCGGGATCCCCACAGAAAATAGAAATTCTTGAAAATTTTTACCTCCGTAATAGTTTTTGGTGGGTCTACTGTAATATGAGCTTGCATCAGTTTTCTGTCAATCTGATTTATAATCATACACATTGCTCATCCTCAATTCTTCATTTCTATCTTCTGAACTTTTTTCTCCTCAATCAATCTACTGACCATATGTATGTTGCGGTCGGTCGGTGGTGTCGGTCCCTCGTAACAATCTGTGTCAGTTTTTCGAAGGAAAAAAAGTTCAGTTGATTCCGCATCGCTTGGATCAGTGCGTTGGTTGTCTGCTCGACGGGGGGCACTTCATCCATCTCTGCATTCTCTTGATTTCGATCATATCCGACGCCAGTATTTCGTTATTACAGCGTGTGCTGCTGTCGTCTGTGCCTCGATTGAAGACGACGGACGGAGCAGCGGGGCCCCTCCTTTCGATCATCTTGCGACGCTCCGCCCCTTCTCTAAGAGTTGATTCTTTTCTTCTTACTGGTGCTCTCACAGCCAACGGCTGCCTACCACCATGAAGCAACGATCGGCTCTCGGGTAAGTTTTCCACTCCATTTTGGGATTTGGTACTGTATTTTTTATTTTTGAATTTTCAAAAACGTGAAGTTTTAAGCTGTTTTGCACTTTTTCTTGAGTTTTTTAAAGTATTTCATGTTAAACCTAAATTAAAAATAAAAATACAGTACCCCACGTTTTACCCTTTCACTTTCTTTATTCTGTTTTCTCAGGCCGTTGTTGCGACTGGCCATATTGGCCTTGCTTGCTGTGAGCTATGTACAATCGGTGAGTGATTTTACCTCAATGAAATATAGTTTCAATTTTTCTATTCTTTTTTTGAAGAAAGCGTAGATTTCAATAAGTTGTTCGTTCATTTACTTTCAATCAACTGTCACAAGTTTTATCTTGAGAGTTCCCCTAAAATTTTAAAACAAGTCAATACCTCTTCATTTTACAAATAAGATTCATCTAATTTATCCTGATATGAAAAATAACTAGGCGAAACTCAATTTTTCCTTGCTATCAAAAAATATCGGTGATCAATTTCTCATGAATCAACTTAAACGTTGTACAGAAGTGTTTTGTGAACTCCTTCAACCCCAGATTCTTATTGTGAACTACTACTTTTGTATAGAGCCATGATAAATCTCTTATGTTCAGACCTCACGACAATCATTCTAATTGACTGAAAAACCAAACAATTCTTTCCCAAACAAACTCTTTTTTTTTGAGTTCGATTTTGATATTTATCGAATTTGCTAGGCTTCTCATTGACAAAAACAAACTCTAAGAATAAAATAATAAAGATTCAATAACTTCATCAAAATTGAAAAATTTTCAGCAAGCTACATGCAGAGATTGCTCTAACCGAGGATGTTTCTGTGTCGGAGAAAAAGGATCTATGGTAAGTCGGACAAAGTTCAATGACCTATACAGATACTGAACTTTCAATAAGTACATTTTCATATTGCTCCAACATTTGAAAACTAAGTTTCCTTCCTGATAGGTGCGCTCATTGATTGAGCATTTGCTGATTGTAACATTTGGATAAAGAGATACTAGTGGCAGCGCGGTGCGGGCAGCCGATGCTTCGCAGCTGTCACTATCTTTCTATCCAGCGTGGCACTCCGTGGGAGGAAGGGGTCAACGGGGGTCACACAACAATTGTTTGTAAAAATCATCACCTTCCAGAAACATCTACTAAATTTGATTATAAACAAGTGTCTATATTTCAGGGAGCACCAGGACCACAAGGGCCACCTGGAACCCAGGGAATCCGTGGATTCCCAGGACCAGAAGGACTCTCCGGACCAAAAGGACAAAAAGGAGCTCAAGGTGGGTAAAAGTGCAAAAGATCTGTTTGGATCTGATCAAAACAGAAAGAAAAAAGGGGAAACTCTTCAATCATTCTGTCGTTTTGATCCGTCATTGTACAATTCAAACACTCAATCAAAATCTTTAATCATCTTTTCAACGCCGAGCCAGGTCACTGCTATCTTCTTCTTCTCCTTCTCCTTTTCTTGCTCACTCTTATCCTTTCGATTCTCCGCAGAGCATAGGACAGAATAATTGAGTGGGCTCTCTCTAGGCTGCGAAGAGTCCGGAGTGTTGTAAAATTGGCATGACAGAGCGCTCATGAGTCATCATTGCAGGACCACCCGGACCCAATGGAATCAAGGGAGACCGTGGAGCCGTCGGAGTGCCTGGATTCCCAGGAAATGACGGAGGAAACGGACGTCCAGGAGAGCCAGGACCACCAGGAGCCCCTGGATGGGATGGTTGCAACGGAACTGACGGAGCTCCAGGAATCCCAGGACGACCAGGACCACCTGGAATGCCAGGTTAGTGATATTGTAATAGTACTAGTTGAGAAATGCGCTTATACAAAGGTTAGTGTCTGGATTATTAGTCTGAGAGTCAGGTGTCGCGTGAAAAACAGAGTGTGGCATTGCGGTCAAGTCAATCAGTCGAGACGAGGAAGCGAGAGCAAAAATCTTTTGTTGGTTGAAAAAAGCTGCATCAATCGCCTACCCCACACACATATTTTCCCGCCGAGCTCAGTTTACAACGACAGTTGCTCTTCTCCTGCCATTTCAACCGTTTTTATGTGTATGTGTGTGTTGAGTCAAGTGAAGTGTTTGAAAAAGGAAGAGAAGGAAAAAAACCAAAAAATCAAGCATCAAAAATTTAGGATTCCCCGGACCACCAGGATTGGATGGGTTGAAAGGAGAGCCAGCTATCGGATACGCTGGAGCTCCAGGAGAGAAGGGAGATGGCGGTATGCCAGGAATGCCGGGACTTCCAGGACCATCCGGACGTGACGGATATCCAGGAGAGAAAGGAGATCGAGGAGATACTGGAGATGCTGTAAGCCGGGTTCCTGATTTACAGATCAATAGTATTTGGTTATAGGGACCAAGAGGACCACCAGGAGAGGCTGGACCCCCAGGAAACCCAGGAATTGGAAGCATCGGACCAAAGGGAGATCCTGTGAGAAACTAGGGCTTTTAGGGATACTTTTAGCTTTCCGACATTCAATTTCCCTCTTAAATCCTTAAATTTTTTCAATTATTGTATTTTCAAAATTCTAGGGAGATCTAGGTTTGGTCGGACCACCAGGTCCACCGGGACCACGTGAGTTCACTGGATCCGGCTCAATTGTCGGACCGCGCGGAAACCCTGGAGAAAAGGGAGACAAGGTACTGTTGAATAATTTTTTTCATTTTTAGGGAGACATTGGTGGCATGGGACCGGCCGGTCCGCCAGGCCCAATCGCCTCCACCATGTCCAAGGGAACCATTATCGGTCCTAAGGGAGACCTAGGAGAGAAGGGAGAGAAGGCAAGAACCATTTAGAGAAAGGCTAACTGAACGTCTCCAACCAACTATTTCTCGTTTTTCAACCCGCCTTATTTTCGCTAACCATAACCAAAAGTTTCGCCTCAGTTTCTCTCAAATTTTTTCTCTAAAAATTACTTCTATTTTCTTCTTGCCTTTCAAGCTTCTATTTGCATGCTCTTCCCAGAGTTCATATAGATTAGATTAGTGCTTTCAAAACAACTCCTACTAGCTCTATCAAAAACGCTTTTATCGCAAGCTAATGATAAAAGCTAGCTATCTTTTGATCTTACAGATTTGGCTAGACCAATAACTGCATAGTTGTTTTGATGTGTGTTTTTTTCTTTCTGCTTGATTTTATTCCCCTATGTTTCTAATGGTGCGTGTCTTACAGGGAGAGCCAGGAGAGGGTGGACAACGTGGATACCCAGGAAACGGAGGACTCCCAGGACAGCCAGGACTTCCAGGAATGAAGGGAGAGAAGGGATTGTCTGGACCAGCTGGACCAAGAGTGAGTGTCCCGTCTGAAGCAATACTTTTGTGAATTGTGTATTTTAGGGAAAGGAAGGAAGACCAGGAAATGCTGGACCACCAGGATTCAAGGGAGACCGTGGTCTTGATGGACTTGGCGGAATTCCAGGACTTCCAGGACAAAAGGGAGAAGCTGGATACCCTGGAAGAGACGGACCAAAGGGTAACTCTGGACCACCAGGACCACCAGGAGTGAGTAATCTATAGCACTCTCCACTCAAAAATCATTATTTCCAGGGAGGTACCTTCAATGACGGAGCTCCAGGACCACCAGGATTGCCAGGACGACCAGGAAATCCAGGACCACCAGGAACTGACGGATACCCAGGAGCACCAGGACCAGCTGGACCAATCGGAAACCCAGGAGGACCAGGACTTCCAGGTTACCCCGGAAACGAAGGACTTCCAGGACCAAAGGGAGATAAGGGAGACGGCGGTATTCCAGGAGCTCCAGGAGTTTCTGGACCACCAGGAGTTCCAGGATTGCCAGGACCAAAGGGAGAACCAGGGTAACGTACCAATTCCTAGTAGTTACAATATAAAAATAAATTTTAGATACCGTGGAACTCCAGGACAAAGTATTCCGGGACTTCCAGGAAAAGACGGAAAGCCAGGACTGGACGGAGCCCCAGGAAGAAAGGGAGAGAACGGACTTCCAGGAGTTCGTGGACCACCAGGAGACTCGCTCAACGGATTGCCAGGATCTCCAGGACCACGTGGAGCCCCAGGACCAAAAGGATACGATGGACGTGATGGAGTCAATGGACTTCCAGGAGCACCAGGATCAAAGGGAGATCGCGGAGGTACTTGCTCGGCTTGCGCTCCAGGAACCAAGGGAGAGAAGGGATTAGCCGGATATCCAGGACAACCAGGACCACAAGGAGACCGTGGATTGCCAGGAATGCCAGGACCAGTCGGAGACGCCGGAGACGATGGTCTTCCAGGACCAGCTGGACGTCCAGGAGCTCCAGGACCACCAGGACAAGACGGATTCCCAGGACTTCCAGGACAAAAGGGAGAGCCTACCCAACTCGTTCTCAGACCAGGACCACCAGGATACCCAGGATTGAAGGTATGCAGTCAAACATTAATTTCATATTAAAAATTTTCAATTTACAGGGAGAAAATGGATTCCCAGGACAACCAGGAGTTGACGGACTTCCAGGAGCTCCAGGACCAGTCGGACCACCAGGACAGCCAGGATATCCAGGAGAAAAAGGAGACGCCGGACTTCCAGGACTTTCTGGAAAGCCAGGACAAGACGGACTTCCAGGACTCCCAGGAAACAAGGGAGAAGCTGGATATGGACAACCAGGACAACCAGGATTCCCTGGAACTAAGGGAGAATCTGGACTTCCAGGACTTCCGGGAGCACCGGGACTCCAAGGATTGCCAGGAGAGCCAGCACCAGAAAACCAAGTCAACCCAGCTCCACCAGGTCAACCAGGACTTCCAGGACTTCCAGTAAGCTAATCATTCCTTGATCATAAAAAATTCGATTTTTCAGGGAACCAAGGGAGAATCTGGATTCCCAGGAAGACCAGGAGAAGTCGGACAGCCAGGATTCCCAGGATTACCAGGAATGAAGGGAGACTCCGGTCTTCCAGGACCACCAGGACTTCCAGGACATCCAGGAGTTCCAGGAGACAAGGGATTCGGAGGAGTTCCAGGACTTCCAGGAGTGCCAGGACCAAAGGGAGAGCTCGGAAACCCAGGACTTCCAGGACTTTCTGGACAGAAGGGAGAGCCAGGAGTCGGAGTTCCAGGACAGCCAGGAGCCCCAGGATTCCCAGGATTGAAGGGAGACGCTGGTCTTCCAGGGCTTCCAGGACAACCAGGACTTGAGGGACAACGTGGATTCCCAGGATCCCCAGGACTCAAGGGAGAGAACGGACTTCCAGGATTGTCTGGACAACCAGGATACCCAGGAGAGAAGGGAGACGCCGGACTTCCAGGAGTGCCAGGACGCGAAGGATCACCAGGATTCCCAGGACAAGACGGACTTCCAGGACTTCCAGGACAAAAGGGAGAAGATGGTCTTCCAGGACTTCCAGGAGTCACTGGACTCAAGGGAGACGCCGGACAACCAGGACTCTCTGGAGCCCCAGGCCTTCCCGGAGCACCAGGATACCCAGGAATGAAGGGTAACGCCGGAATTCCAGGAGTTCCTGGTTACAAGGGTAAATTATCATTTGGTTTTATGTTTTACTCATGAATTTCCTTTTTAGGAGACAGTGGACTCCCAGGATTGCCAGGACTTAACGGACCAAAAGGAGAGCCAGGAGTTCCAGGAATGCCAGGAGCCCCAGGACTCAAGGGTAACGGTGGTCTACCAGGACTCCCAGGACGTGATGGACTCTCCGGAATCCCAGGGATGAAGGGAGATCGCGGATTCAACGGACTTCCAGGAGACAAGGGAGAACCAGGACCAGCTGCTCGTGACGGACAAAAGGGAGATGCCGGTCTTCCAGGACAGCCAGGACTTCGTGGACCAGCCGGACCATCCGGACTTCCAGGAGTGCCAGGATTCAAGGGAGAGGCTGGACTTCCAGGATACGGAGCCCCAGGACAACCAGGAGAGAAGGGACTTCCAGGAATCCCAGGAAAGGCTGGACGTCAAGGAGCACCAGGATCACCAGGACAAGACGGACTTCCAGGCTTCCCAGGAATGAAGGGAGAAGCTGGATATCCAGGGCAGGACGGACTCCCAGGACGTGATGGACTTCCAGGAGTTCCAGGACAAAAGGGAGAACTCGGAACCGCAGGACAGCCAGGACTTCCAGGAGCTCCAGGACTCGACGGACAACCAGGAGTGCCAGGAATCCGTGGAGACAAGGGACAATCTGGACTCCCAGGAATTCCAGGAGACCGCGGAATCGATGGTTACCCAGGACAGAAGGGAGAGAACGGATATCCAGGACAACCAGGACTTCCAGGACTCGGTGGAGAGAAAGGATTTGCCGGAACTCCAGGATTCCCTGGACTTAAGGGAGCCCCAGGATACCCAGGACAAGATGGACTTCCAGGAATTCCAGGATTGAAGGTGAGAAATCTGAACAAGAATTATAACTCTATGAATTGACTTACAGGGAGAATCTGGATATCCAGGACAGCCAGGACAAGAGGGTCTTCCAGGACTCTCCGGAGAAAAGGGAAATGCTGGACTTCCAGGACTTCCAGGACAACCAGGACAATCGATTCCAGGACCAGTCGGACCACCAGGAGCCCCAGGATTCCAAGGAAAAGATGGATTCCCAGGACTTCCAGGACAAAAGGGAGAGTCTGGACTTAACGGACTTCCAGGAGCCCCAGGATTGAAGGGAGACGCTGGCTTGCCAGGATTCCCAGGAGCCAAGGGAGACCCAGGATCGAATGGAATTCCAGGAAAGCGTGGAGAGGACGGTCTTCCAGGACAGCCAGGAAGAGACGGACAACCAGGAATTCCAGGACTTAAGGGAGAACTCGGAGGAGTCGGAATGCCAGGACAACCAGGATTCCCAGGACTTCCAGGAATCAAGGGAGAAGGAGGTCTTCCAGGCTTCCCAGGAGCCAAGGGAGAACCAGGATTCCCAGGATCGCCAGGAGTTCCAGGATACGCTGGAGAGAAGGGAGACTCCGGACTTCCAGGACTTCCAGGAAGAGACGGACTTCCAGGATCTGACGGACCACAAGGACCACCAGGAGCACCAGGACCACAAAACCTTGTCGAACCAGGAGAGAAGGGTCTTCCAGGACTTCCAGGAGCACCAGGTCTTCGTGGAGAGAAGGGTATGCCAGGACTTGATGGACCACCAGGAAACGATGGACCACCAGGACTTCCGGGACAACGCGGAAACGACGGATACCCAGGAGCACCAGGAATTCCAGGAGAGAAAGGAATGGGAGGACTTCCAGGATTCCCAGGACTCGACGGACTTCCAGGAGGACCAGGAGCCCCAGGACTTCCAGGAGCTCCAGGAGCCGCTGGACCAGCCTACAGAGACGGATTTGTTCTTGTGAAGCACTCTCAAACCACCGAAGTCCCAAGATGTCCAGAGGGTCAAACCAAACTTTGGGACGGATATTCCTTGCTCTACATTGAAGGAAACGAGAAATCCCATAACCAAGACCTTGGTAAGTTATTTCAAAAGCTGTTATAATATTTAACTATAACTCTTATAGGACACGCCGGATCCTGCCTCCAACGATTCTCCACCATGCCATTCTTGTTCTGTGACTTCAACAACGTGTGCAACTACGCCTCAAGAAACGACAAGTCATACTGGCTCTCCACATCTGAAGCCATCCCAATGATGCCAGTCAACGAACGTGAAATCGAGCCATACATCTCTCGTTGTGCCGTCTGCGAAGCCCCAGCCAACGTCATCGCTGTCCACTCTCAAACCATCCAAATTCCAAATTGTCCAGCCGGATGGAGCAGCTTGTGGATTGGTTACTCGTTCGCCATGCACACCGGAGCCGGAGCCGAGGGAGGAGGTCAATCGCTCTCTTCTCCAGGATCTTGCTTGGAAGACTTCCGTGCCACTCCATTCATCGAGTGTAACGGTGCTCGTGGATCTTGCCATTACTTTGCCAATAAGTTCTCATTCTGGCTTACCACCATCGACAACGACTCTGAATTCAAGGTAAGAGTTATTTAGAAGAGAATGCGAATTACCAATTGTCAAATTTACAGGTGCCAGAGAGTCAAACACTCAAGTCAGGAAATCTCCGTACACGCGTCTCAAGATGCCAAGTCTGCGTCAAATCAACCGACGGACGTCATTAAGTGCCTACTCACTTTACTTAGACACTACATGTTGCAATTTTTCTAAAATAATTATCAAACTCATAACGAGCCAATACTTGCTTTCAACCTTTTTTTATTGCCAATTAAAATGTTTCGACTACTCAATCTCTCTTCTTTTATTCTCTGAAGTTGTCCGGAACAGACAACCCTTTCTTTCAAATTTTACTTACTCATTTCCCCCCTCCATCATTGTGATGTACAATTTTCTAAAGAACACCTTCACCACAATCCACAAATACGACTGCCGCAAGTTTCTAACATCTCTTTCTTGTTTTTTTTTTGTAAAACATAATATATTTGACACCTTTTGCTTTCAATCAAAATTCAATAAAATTTATTTTCAATAAGAAGTCCGATCAACAAACAGTCGCTCTTCGATTGGCTCAGCTTCATCACAGATTTCAATTCATCAAAAATATTTTTACAATGCCGTCGGAGAGATACCGCTGCCTCATCTATCTTCCAAGACAGCAAATGAGTCTCTCTTTCTTTACTGCCCATCGCTTCTTCTAATGATCTACTATGACCCATCTTCTTTTGAAAGACGATGCACATCACAACCAACTGCTTCGAAAGACATTTCATTGGCGCCTTGCCATTCGATATCAGCGTCAAGATAGCTTTTCATGTGAAGAAAAAGATTTTGTAACAGAAAGAGCAAAATATATCACATATAATCAAGAATTTATTGCAAATTTCTGAAATGGGACCTTGAAATTTCAATGTGAAATTTATATGTAAAACTATACATGTTGATACCAATGGACAGAAAAAAGCGTAATTCACCGATCGAGTACTATAAAGAATCCGAAATGATTGGTGAGTGACTGTAGAAGAAGTGAAGATTGCACAAGACGTTTAAAACCGATAGTGGAATGGTGAGAGAACACCCATTGTTTTGACATGGTTGTAGAGAAGATTTGATGAAGCAATGTTTTTTTAGACAGCATCCTCAGATCTGTTTGTAGTCGGCGGATTAGTGCAGCATCCGACATTCTGATTGTGACAAGACGAATCAATACAGATTGGGTCATTAAGAGATGAATTCTCATTATGATCCACAAAGACTGGCTCGACAATCACCTGAAACAATTAAATAATTTTGGAATGAAATTTCGATTATTTTTTAGTTGAAATGGTTTTTGCTGAAAAACTGGGCTCTTACATCGTTCGCTCCTTCTTCTTTGATCTTGGAGTGAAGAAGATTTTTCAACTGACTAAAATCTTCTGCTGCTTGACTGACCCATCCTCTATTGTTTTTATCAACCTGCAAAGAAAATTATCATTATCTTTGATTTGGCTTAGTCATGAGTCAATGCTTCCAATTCAGCAAAATTCACAGCGGGCGGACCGCATCTTTATGAACAGCACTAAAACCCAACAATATCGAGGCTGATATGACGCTCGTCACAGAAGTAGCAATATGAATTGTTTTCACGTTCATAGGACTAACAGACTTTAAAGCTTGTACTGAGCCAAAATTACTGTATACTTAGCCTATCCTTTATAAGCCCCAAACAGAAAGTTACCCAGAAAGTTTTCAAAGTTTTCGGATGAAATATATTCTAAGTGCTGCGAAGGGTATGACTCGATCTAGTAATAAGAAAAAATGTTTCTAGCTCAATTGCGGTTGAATTCTGAACCGTCAAATTCTTTTTTTTTATATTATAGCGTTAAAGTTACAAAATTATGTTTGTCGATTTGATTTTTGAACTTTTCTTGAAAGAATAGATATTCATCATTACGGGAAAAATCTAACTACGTAAGTATATGTATATAGAGTCATTCACTAACCTTGATATAGGCTTTCAAAGAGACAACAAAACCGCCGGGCCACTCGCAGCTCGCGTGAACGTGGTCGACTTTGTCCAAGTTCTCATTAGCCGATTTGACGGAACTCGTTATTTTTTCCAAATTGAAATTTTTCGGTCCTTCCGCGAACAAGTATTGTTTCTTTTGGACGACTGAAAACTTTTATGTGAAGAAATCTCAGAAAATGAGCACTTACGAGAATAGATTGCAATGGAGAGGCACAGAAGAGTCAAGACGATCGATGTTAACGGTTCAATGTGATGGTCAATCCAGTCGTTGAAGAGATTCAATTCATTCGTGTTGTAGTAGAATACAAGAATCGTGACAACTGAGGGAGACACCAAGACCGTCGCTGATGCAAATGTATTGATGGTCAGAGCATTATGGGTGATAGCATAGGTTGATTTGACGAGAAGATCTACTATAGACAAGTAGAGAACATTTTCTGAAATAATATTCACGTTTTTGAAACGTTTTGATGAAATCTAGCTAGAATTTTTCGTGTTCTTTGTAAAAATGAGATTTCATATCATTTTTATAAAATCTTGAATGATTCACAGACCAAAAATACTTACCCGAGAGTTGATGATGATGGTCTTCCTTCACTGGTGCCATTGTTGTCGTCACTTCGGATGATGCGAAAAATTTATCCAGGCCGAAGGCCTCTCCTCCTTCGGTTAAATCCGAGATATCCTCGAAACAGTGTGTGAGATTCAAGAACGAGGCTGCGATGAAGAATATGACGCCGGCGGTTCTGCAGGACATTTAATCAATAACTGTGAGCATAACGGTGTCTTACCTGTAGAGAAGAAAAACACTCTGGACGACAGTTTCTTTTTGGCTGTGCCATTTTCTGACAACCAATTCGACAGCACAACAGAAGGCCAGTCCAGAAGAGGCGAATTGGATACTCAGAAGCGAAGAGTGATTGAAGATCACGTAAGTATACTGAAATTAGTCATTCTCGAAATAAATTTGGAAAAAATGTTACCTGAACGGCTCCGAGTATCATAACGATGATAACCAAGGTTTGAAGAGCACGAATAGAAGCACTTCGGTTTTCGACATCCTGGAGGGCTAACAATTGCTCTTTTCTTTCTTCTTCTTCACTCTTTTTTGATTGCGGGCTGCCATGTTCAGCCATCGCCTGTCTTGGAGCAACTGGGTCTGAAATAAAAGTTATAATATTAAGAAAAGTAAAATATTATCTAAAAACCATTAGGAGTTAGAGAAATACATTAATTTATCGGAAGAAGTGAAAAAAAACGCGCGTTATGCAAAATGTCTGGTGGACTAGCGATGTATTTTTCTCTGCCACCTCTCTTCCCCCTTCGGCCACCACTCTTTTTCTAGGCCACCCTAAATCAATGAACGCTGTCCTCATTGAACAAAGGGCCATAAAAGAGAAGAATGGTCCAAAGAAACAATAAAAAGATGGTCCGAAAGGACAAACAAAAAGAGAATGAAAAGAAAATTCGACTTTCACGTGTGAGGTATTCATTTTGAATCTAAGGCTGATAGGCCGAGAGATGATAAGAATGATAAGAGCACCAGGCATATTTTATGGATGCAATTCTCTCTTTATCGATCGCTACAAACCTTTCGATGTCTCTCTGAATAGAGGAAACGCGTTTAAATGATAAGAAATGGGGAACAATTCCAAAATAATAATCCGGAACCCAGATTTTGACATGAGCAAACAATCTCCGGAAATGAATTGAGAAAAACAAAAATCAGGTTGTGATTCCATTTTACTAAGTTTAATTCATCTAGTTCGACAGAATTCGTTTAAAATGAGAGACTAAACAAAAATGAGTAGGTTGAATGTCTTTGTTCTATTTGCGTCCGTCTCTTAAAATCAGCCTGGCAAAGTACACTTTCATCAAACCATGAAATTCGGGAAAAAAAGATACCGGACGAGAACAGTTTAGGGAGTTGCGACCTCAAAAAAACTAACTGATAACAGCATTGAGAATGCTTTCCCACCGACTTCAATCAAACGAAGTGATATGTGTGGGCAGGTTATTGGAAAACGAACCAAGTGAAGCAATTTTAAATTAACCAGAAAACTAATAGATAATGATTTTGCATGAACATCATTTAAAATTAGCGGTTACTCAAGAACAATAAGTTATCTTTTCGTTTTCGAATTTACATAATTCAGTTTCTGCTAACTACCAACTCAGTCTCTACTGGCTGTCATGAGAACCGTAACTAGAAGGTTCCCAAATAGTGTATAGTTAATTTCTGAGAGCAATGTGATATATAGAGTGTTTTCACATCACTTTTTCCTCAAGAAAATGAACTGAAATAAAAAGCATCTGTTTTATAATTTTTTCATTTGAAGGATATTTAAATTTCCAACAAAGTTTTTCAAAAGACTTACCATCTAAGAAATCTAGCTCGAAATCAATCATTTAGTTCACAGGAATCAATAGACTGTTCTTGATGATGAATGATGGTATCAGTAGACTGGGTGCTGTTTTATAGCGGTTTTTTTTCTCAACGAGAAGTATAGTACGACCAGGGACTGAAGTCCACGGAACCATTTTTCATTTCTAGAGATAAGCATATGGGAGCACATGATGGACGATAATTCTCATTTCGATGCCATTTTTGTGACGTTCGAGAGAAAAAAAATCACTTATCAGTTTTTTAATTGATTTATTCATATGAAATTTTGTGTCCGTGTCCGTTAAACAACGATTGGAAAAGAATGTTGTAATGATAAACGACGGACGAATTTCTTTGTTTCGAAATCACATCGCGATGGCAATTGTCAATCAAAATGTACATGGTTTTCAGTATTAGTATCGTCAGCAGTAATGGAAAGCTATGTGTTAAATGAGAAATAAGAAAGGGGGGCGGGGGAATACAAAGTTATCAACTAACCAGCATTATTTTACAAATCTAAGCTCATTTTGACCGAAAAGCATGAAAAATGATTGGGAAAGGAGGCGGGGGAAAAAGCAAATGGAAGAGAGGTACGGTTGTTTCACCTAGAAAAATTAGAATATTCGGAATGTTGAATCGAGGAATAGGAAGAGACATTGACAGGGGGTTGCTGACTCAGGAAAAGTCAATAAGGAATTTGAAAATAGATGGGGAAAAACTTGTTGACATAAGGACTATTGCCTATATTTATCCACCACAAGTTTCGCTATCAGATTGCCTATACGTTTGATATCTGCAAGAGGAAAAAAGTTGAATGGAGAGAAGGTGACGAATCGTGTACCTTTTGTACTGTTCGAAATGATACTGCCAGTCTGTGATATACTCGTTTTGCCATTTGTCCATTTGTTGTTTCCACACCAAATAGGGGTCACCGACGTCAGCTGAAAGATAAGATTTGTCGATAATACTCATAATTATCCTTTTTTCTTGACTATGTCATTAGGAAACCTTTTGTCGCATAGTACTAGATTAGATTTTCTTACTCACCGACAGCTGCCATCAAATTTGGAAGATAGGCCTTCCAGAATGCACATTCTTTCCTTCTAGGCCCATGTCCTATTCGGTTCATACTTGGATATGATGACTCCACTGTCATATTCATATACTCCATAGACACCGAATTGTACTTTGGCCAGATGTCCTGCGTAAACGATCCATCTTCATTTTTGTTAGGGTCTCTGTAGTTTTTGATGATTTTTTCAATGATAACTATCGGCCAAGAATTTTATTGTCTGAAAAACTCACCCGGTTTTAGCAAAGTTGGCCCAGTATCTCATGAAACGATTACTCAACTCCCGTTCTTCATCAGTATAGTTGAATTTTTTCTGATTGAATGGTTCTCCGAATATAAAATTGATCTCATAGCCATGCAATACTCCCATCCATTCAGGCCAAGTCTGCTGTGTTGCTCTGAAAGATTGATTCTGAGCTATTATACCTGAATATTATTCTACCTGTGTGTAAAATAGTAGTAATAAGTGTCGCCTCCATGTTTCGTATGAGAAAGAGCCATTTCATTGACACTACATGTAAAATGATAGTCTCCGAGCATTTTGTCCATTGCATTCAGCCAGTTTCTAGCTGTCACCGGTAAATCTTGAGGCTCGTATTCATGTAGTACAGCAGCAAGGGTCAACTGACATTTCAGTATTTGTCGGGGCAACAAATCCTTGACACCTTTTATCCACGTTTGGCGATCTTTTATGAATTCTGATTTTGAGAAGAAATCAGCAACGGGAAAGATATCCGGTAGTTGATATGTCAAGAAGTAGATACTCTCGTCCCTATTACTTCCGGCCAAAAGTTGAGTTTTCTTGAAATTCCCTTGTTTCAACGACGTTTGAGCATTCTCCAAAAGAAAATCCCCGTCCACCACTGGAACCCATGGAAAATCACCAAATTCTCGAACAGGGGCCCACTCATTCTCTCTGAATGTTTTGATATTCTGACTCAAAAACTAATGGAAAGAATACCGTAATGCATCAGCATCTGCTCGTTGGAAGCAATCCAGAATTCTGTCATAGTCTGGACTAATGAGCGACATATTTCCACATTTCATTGCATTGTACAAGATAACAGCTCTTGCCAGAGCAACATCTCGTGGTTCGATGGCCCATGGTGATGTTGCTGACCCGGATTGGATGATGGCTCTCTAGAAATCAAAATATTCAGATTTTCTCAAATTATGAAACACAACTTACATGAAAGTAAGGCGCACTCTTTTGACTCAACATATGAATGCTGACAGATGCGGCACCTGCAGACTCTCCGAACAACGTTATCCGACTGGTATCTCCTCCGAATAGGTCAATGTTTTTGTGAACCCATTTCATTGCTAATAACTGATCCCACATTCCCATGTTGCCAGGAGCCTCTGGTCGATTCATGTAGAGAAACCCGAAAATTGATACTCGATAGTTCATGGCAACAAGTATCACATTTTCTTCCCTGAAAAATGTCTCGTGTAAACATTCTCTACTTAAATGACTTACACAGTGAGTATCCTCCCATCATAAACATCAAGTGTAGATGTACCTGACCAGAAACCTCCTCCATATACCCATACCATCACAGCCAACTTCTTGTTTGGATCAACTTTGCCTGGCACGTAAATATTCAAATACAAGCAGTCTTCAGATATTTTTGTGTTTGGATTCCACATTGTTGAGCCAAAGAAGTCTCCGAAGTACGTGTCATCACTTTGAATACAACTGTTTGGAGGCGTGGTTGCATTGTACGGTATTCTCCATGGCTGTTTTGGTTTTGGCTTTCGAAACCTGATGAAAATTCCTAGAAATCTTTAGAAAAATTGAAGAAAATACCTGAGAGTTCCAATTGGGGGCTCTGCAAAAGGAATACCTAGAAACCTTGTCAGCGGTTTTCCTGTAGCTGATAGAACTTCCTCTCCGAATAACGGAGATCCATCGTGGAGGTGTATGAGATCAACAGCAGCTATCACCTAAAAGCCATTTCAGAAATGCGATCAAAGATTCCAAAATAACTTACGCAGGGCAGGAAAATGAAGAATAGTTGAGAATCTCGCATGCTTGATTAACAAATCATAATCGTTGGACCGGATTTCGATGAGGTCACAGAATGAAGTGGAAATGTGTATATGCCGGCAATCTGAAAATATAAACAAAACTATTTTAGACGTTTCAGCCACATGTGAAGGGAAGAAAAGTCACATTGGCACTTTCGACCAGATGGTTCAGAAATAAACTGAAGGTGACGAGCAGAAAGCGCGAAAAACAGAATAATATGAAAAAGAGAAGGGGTGGTCGTAAAAATAGAGTATCATAAAAATGGACAATTTTCAATATATCCACGTCACAAGGCCCAATTTTTTCTCGTCGTGGGAATGGGGCTTTTTCTACCTTCCATCTTAATCTTTTTCCGGGCCATTAACTCTCGGACAAAAAACGAGAGAGCAACCTGGGGAAAGGTAAACGTTTTATGGAAGAAATCGGTTTTATGGGCATTGGTAATTGAGATGGCTACCTCCACTCAAGAAAAATAGAACTTTTTGTCGAAAACTCGTATCTTGAAAAGTCAGAGGGTAAAAGCGAACAATAGAAAATCGACGGAACAAGAGATCGTGGATAAAGTCGAAGAGTTACATGTGTACACAACACTTTTGATCTATCTATCCGCCATCGCGCAGGGGGCAGCACACACAAAACCAGACAGTGATTCCGATAAAGAAAAAATAATGGTTTATCAGGAGGGGGTGAAATGGGAACCTAGGTGGACAGTTTAGCAGTTCTCGAAAAACTACGAACTGGGGACTTTGTGCATCTCATGAGTTGTAATTACATATCAGATGGATCTCGTATTTCATTGCTTATCCATAACCACCAACTCATCAACTACAGATAATAAAAAAAACTTGAGAATCACGTGATAGATGTAATTATGTTCAAAAAAGATGATTGAATTTTTGGGTTGAATTGCTTAACCAAAGATTCATAAATAAAATTGAAAATTGACCTATGGTATATCTGTGACTAAATTTTTCTACAATAAATATTACTAGTGAATGGGAAAAACACATTTGAATGGACAGTAGTGGCAGGATGACCTATCTTTCCAAAAAATTCACTGGAATCGAAGCCCAAAATTTTAAACGATGGTTTAAAAAACGATTTTCTTATTTCGGCCAAGAAATAATGAAACTGTCCAGAAAGAAGAAAACAACTGAAAATGGGTCATTTCAGGAATTGATCTCAAATGACCTTAAAGAATATATTTTTGACAAAAAAAGGTTCCTAGACAAAAACTATATCAGATCAGAACGAATCGATAGCTCATGGCTATCTATCTCTTCAGCTCAACGCTCCGAGCATTTTATGACTCTTTATCTCTTCCACTTTATTTCTGCTTCACTTCAAAATCGCAAACGACAATCATAAAAATATCATAAAAGCTGGATGGAAAGAAGGGTCCACCCTATTGATTCATATGGCACACTCTCTCAGAATAGAACAGTCGGATGTAGATGTGATTCGGATCATGAGAAGAAAAAAGTAGAGATCAGTCGAAGAGAAGATATTATTGTGCGAGAGGAAAGAAGAAAAAAGTAGTTTCTTCTTCTTCTTCTTGCTGCTTCTTTTCTTGCTCTCGACAGGGAGCCGAGTGACAAGACCAATGGCGAGGACGGAGATTGATAAAGAGGGACTATCATTTTTGAAAAAGTAGTAGCATCTTCGAAACGTGATATGTCTAGTCACGTAGTTTTTTCTGGCTGTCAAACCTTCAACTTTCACACAAATTGGGTTTAAAGTTTACGAACGTTTTTTGCACTTTTTCAGGGCGCCACTTGCTCCCTACTAAATTATGAATGGGAAGGCTAGCACACTTTGAATTTTCGCGTTGATCGTTTTAGTGGAAATATAAATAAGTAAACGGTGGAGAGCAAAACGAATAAAAGTGATAAGAAGACATTTTGAAATTGATAATAAAAGAAGAACAGATAGAGCACACCCGTCCTCCTCGCCGGTCCCCACCCGTCATTGCCAACCACATTTCGTTGTATATGTTGTAGAACAGTTGTGGTCCCTCCCGAAGCCCCCCTTCCTGTCGCCTCTTGCCTCTTCCAATTCGTTGGATCTATCAGTTTTTTCTCGATTCTATCCATCTTCCTTGGGGTTTTTTGTGATTAAAAGACTCGACATCTTGTCGTTTTGCTTGTCTTCAAGAGGGTCCGTGTAAACTGAGAAGTTTCACGATAGGATAAACAAAGTGAAAATTGATAGGAGACAGCTAGAAGAAGAAGTGGACATTGCTAAAACATAAGAGATGCTTTAACATAGCCCCAAAGACGGAGAATATCCAATTTCCGGTGTTATCAATCTCAGGATGAAGACCAAAAGCAAAGAATACTCAAAAGTCAGGATCACTGAGAAAAGGAAATCCCAGAACGCGATTTCCATGTTCTGACTTGTCAAACAACAAATTAGAGGGGCCGACAATGAAAGAACGTTAATGAAATAATGGTGACGGCGGAGAAAAGAGTAGACAGAAATTTTGCGCCCAGGTTTTTTTGATAAAAAACTAATAGAGAACTTCCTTATCGATAAAAAAAATATAACTGGTTTCTTTCAATATAAGTTGGTTAGGGGTTGTCACTGACAATTTGTTGTATTTCAATTTTGATGAAACTTGCAAAATGGTCAACATTTATAACCACATTTTTGACCTGGAATGATGCGATAAAATAACGTATTTCAGCGTCTTTCATTAAATTTTTACCCTTCCGAAAAGTTATTGTAGATCAATCTATTATAACGTTGGAGAAAATCTGGAAAAGTATTCATGAACAGTCTCTAAAAATGTGATGTTTGAATCGAGAAGAACATTTATTTGAAGCTAATCGGCTTAAGAAAAACCAAATTCTACAATAAAATGAAGAGCAATGAGTAATAATTGACATCTCATCTTCACAGCTTTTTCCGCTTTTTTGACCTCCTGTCAGTGTTTTCCGGTCGTCCGTTGATACTTGACGTCATGGTGGCAAAGGTGAACTCACACACATACGTATCTATCTTTAACAGCTCATCTCTTTTCCCCAACCTGACTCAAGAACAATTACGTGGAGGAGCAACAGCAGAAGGCAATGAACAGCAGCACGAGGCATCCATTCTTCCAGGTTTTTGCTTGCGTCACCTTGCTTTGCGTCCTTTTGTCGAGTACCACCACCGAGTTGGATCGAGACGAAGAAGCTGGCAGTTGGCCCGCACGGGCATCCATCAAGTGCCCAGTATTTTGTTGGGAAGGGGTCCTCTGATCAATCGTATAACTAATTTTTCTGTTCATTTGTATCTGCACATCTATCACTCAAAAAGTCGGTCTTCTCTTTTCGTATCTCTTCTTCTTTTTTTTTTCTTATCCCTAATTTCTTGTTTCGTTTTTGTGATGGAAGAAAAACGAAATGATGCTCTGTGAGATCAGCCAACAGGTGTCACCTTGCTCTAGTTTCATTGCAGACCACAAGTACGACATATACAAAAATATCTTCCATCACAAGATAAGATCTTGACAGATAGATGAAGAGTACAAAATGTGGTATCGAGATGCTCAATCTTCAATTTTTATCAGAATCAAATGACATTTGTATATCAATTATTCACAGAGAAACGATATCATGTTTTTAATACTAGTTCTAGTCAGCAAGAAAGGTGGAGAAAGACAAGTTTACTGTTTTAAAAGTATCAAATCTCATCTTTCATTGTACAACTAACCAGCTAAAGAGAATTAAAGCTGATAATGTAACCGTTTTGTGCATTGGGAAGATTAGTAGGATATGGCAAATAAAAATGAGTTCGGAAGGGAATCAGAGCTCTGTGGATGATGGTGTTGAACCGGTCGGAGTGAGGAACGGCGTTGGAGTGAATCCGTACATGTCGACGGTTTGGTTTGTGTTCAGATCCCTACAAAATTGGAGCTTGGTTTTGAATTCCTTCAACTAACATACCAAACGCAATCCAACTCTTTTTTAATCTCCATTTTATCCTCGATGGCTGCAGTCAGTGGTGTATTGGTTTGTTGGAAGAAACTATCCGACAATCGTCCACTGACCAGCTCATAAAACGTTTCTTCCACAGAATAGACATTGAAAACATGAGTGATCTCTACATCTTCTTGGAACCTCCTCACTGATCTCTGAAATTTACCAATTGACTAGTCAAGTTTCATTGTGACCGCCTACCTGAAGAGCTGGCAGCAAAACCAATAGATTTGCAAGTCGCATTGAAGGATCGTTAATCTGTTTCACTCTTCGATAGTAGTACAGAACTTCTCGTAAAATGAGTTCTCTGTTCATTCGAGCCATATTTACACATTCTTCGACCTGACCTTCAAGTCCATGATCCCAAAGAACTAGGGAGCAGAGAGTAAAAAATTCATAATTGTCCACTTTTTCTCGTCGCATTGGATCAAGAACATTCCTTCGGTAAATTTCAAAAGATGGGCCGAACATTCTTGAAATTATACAATTTTGATTTCACTTTCGTCCACAACCTACCTAATTGCTTCCTCGGAACTCATCAAGTGAGAGTTGATTTGATGACCGTAAAAGGTTTCCGGTCGACTGCAGTCAATGTAATCGCCAGACGGCAAGAACAGAATGTCCGTTCGATCATTCAGACAACACTGATAACCGCATTCCAAAATCATGAAAGGAAGAAAGAAGTTACGATAGAGAAGTTTCTGGAATCCGGGGTCAAAATTTCAGACATTAAACACACAACTCACTTTTTGTTCCTGATGTAATCTTTCAAAATCGGGATATGATTTGATTATCCAGTCAGCGACAAGTCCAATTTCTTTTAGGTGCACACTATGTGCGTCAGTATATGCGACTGCTTTTGGTTCCCGACGCTGCAAATTGTTCCCATTATCAAATTATATTTGGAAATCAAAACTCACTGCAAAAATATTTTCACCACCTGTATTATGAATAACCCGTCTGACTGTACCCATATGCATATAATTTTCATTGATTCTGTTCAGCGTCGGCATTCCAATTTCCTCTGTGTTCGGTGGTGAGAAATCCTTCAAAAATGGCTGTTGTGTAGAATAAATAAGAAAAGTTGGTACCATTGGCCAGCTAGAGCTTGGCGATGTTCTCATGGTGGATGACTCTGGATATTCTGCTCCAGCAAAGAGTTCACGATGACGTTGAACTGCTGAAAATAGAATGAATTGATTGGGTTATACTGGAGAATATGTCAAAGATCAAAACACAAAATCAATTACCTGATTTTCTCATTCCGACAGTAAGACACTTTGTGAATCGACAGGCGCGGCACATACATCGAACATCTGAAAGAATGAACACGGTCACATGTCTCAAGTGTTATTGGCTAGATGAGAAATAGTTTTGAATAGAGGCAATAGTTCAGAAGATCATGTTCTCATATTACGAGATGGATTGAACTTCCCACGCTTTTATTCCATGATTTGTGACTTATTACTGCATATTTTTAGTTGAATTGACTGGAATAAACTCACTTTTTTGAATTACGCACGTGCTCATTGCTCTACAAACATACATTTTGTTCAAGGCAACACTTCTCCGGAAAAATGCAGCACACGCTCTGAAACATATTATTAAAATCAGAAGTAAAACAAAGACTAACCGACAAGCTTCCGCACCGAAATGAGCACCATCACCAGCTTCGCCGCACACAGTGCACGGCTTCTTCCCAATTATCATTTGTCGAATATTTCCTGGAAAACCAATTTTGAAACAATCAAAGTATTGAATAGAGAGTGGGAAACGCGAAAACAAGTGAGACGAGTAGAAACAGGTAAGAGAAAACGGAGGGGGAGAGAGAAAGAAAAATGATGAAAAAATTGGGCGAAAAAAGTGCATGTGATGCAATAATCTATGACCTATGATGGATGAAATTGTTAAATAACTGCTAAATGACCGAAAAGAACGTTGAGTTAGTTCTGAGAGACTCTGAGCAACTTTGGGTGGGGGGTCTTGTTTGCTTTGGTGACATATGTCGCTGCCGGGAAAACTCCGTGTTCATTGATTTTCTCGAGTGCAGGTAACTTGGTATATTAATTAAAGCCCATTTTTTTGAAAAATGAATGGAAACCAAAGTTCAAATACTGTCTACCGATCAATACGTCAACAACATATTAGGGTTATGAGGAGAAAGACAGAACACACAGGTTCTATAGAAAAAGAAATGATAAGATAAGAGAGAAAAACTTTAGATGTAATAAAAGAAGCGATTTAGTATCAAGAAATCATAAGTATTGGTTTAATGATGTTTCCTCTGGAAAATGTTTCTGTACTTTTAGAACATTTGAAACAAAACTTCTAATACTTTTGAAAATGCATATTAGACACAAATCACATTCTAAATTCAGCTGCTATTAATCAGGCTTCGGGGAAAAGAGTATTAAAGAATCGAAACTGGACACTAATCTAACATCATCGTTGTTTTTGCAACTGAACATCTGACATTTCTGCTCAATGAAATCTTCAGAAAATAATTATAGTAAACTTTTATTATTTGGGTTCTCATCGTATGACTTGTTTGGTTATTGGTACCTACATCTGAATGAGGGCTACAAAACAACACATCACAAACTCTAACTGTAACCTAACCACACTTAGGAATCGATCACGTGGAATAGTTGTTTCTTCCCATTTTCCCCCCATTTCTCTACCAGCATAAGGCACAGAGCCTTGAAGTACAAAAATTCAAAATGTGGAAACTGGATGTTGAGCCCGCCAGGCGCAAACATACTCTCCGACTCTTTTCTCGCTTGCTCTTGCTCTTATGTTGACCAATTTGGAATCTATTTTACATTAACAAATAGAAAAGTGAGAAGTAAAGTTTTGTCTGGAACAATTCAAAAACTATCGACTTCTGAAGTGAAAATCTCGTTATGAATTATGAAGTTTCTGGTAAAAAACGTGGGAAATGTCTTTCACTTTTCAAAATGAACTTTGATCTTGTATACATTAAGGACAAAATCACAAAAAAGATTAGGAACCTATTAGAGATCTATTCAATCTGCATTCCACGAATACTACTTTCACCTGCTAAAGAAAAACGTAAATCTCAAAATCGAAATGGGAAAAAAGAATGAGCGAAGAACAAAAATAGACAAAAAAAACAGGTTCTCATTTACAGACGACTAGTTCCTTTGCATGCTGTTCCTTGTTTTTCCCTTTCTATACGAGTTGGACTAAGCCTGCCCTACTATTTTCAGTCGTTTTGGTTTGATGATCAGAATTAGGGCATATGTTATGTTAATCAGATGAAATGAGGCCCTCCTTAAACACGCGTGGGATATTCTCAAACAACAAGAAGCAATTTTCAAAGTTTCTCACCGGTCACAGATCGATTTCTTGATTATCGGTAGATCGGAAGATCAAGAACCAGTTTTATAGAAACTTCATAAGAGACACGAGAATTCAGCGAAACAAGCGATTGCAAAGGAAACAAAGAGAAATATTTTGATGGGTAACCATCAAACACTTTTATTTTTTCAGAATGAGCGAGCAATTGCAAAGGAATATCTTTAGATATTGGCAAAAAGAACAAAAAAGTTGAGAAAATCGTATCTAAAAGATAAAACATGAATGACGCCTATCTGAATAGACTGATCTGCTGATAGGATAAAAAGTTTTTTTTCAATTTACAGAGAATTGCAAAATGTTGTTATTTCATTCTGCCAAAATGTTTTTTTTTTTTTTGAAATCTGTCTACAGTCTCAAAATAAGGAAACAGAGAAGAACCGAAAAGTTGTTTACTGTTCAAGGTATGTAACGCCATGACTTCAGTTTCTTATCCGAGGCAGGTGGGTGAACACCGGAAAACGAGTAAAATTGAATCTCCAGATTTGCGGGGTTTCCTTTTCCAATGTCTAACTAAATGAACGCAAACATAGAAACACATCAAGTGAAAGAATAATTCTTGGAATCAATTTCGTGCTAATCTTTGTTTCAATTTTCATTTATACCAAGAAAAGCACACTTTGAACATCGAAAAACACCCGGAATCGCCCTTATAATCTCGAAAAACTTCCTCTTTATTGTTTTCAGCACGAAGGGCAGTTAAATTGACTATGACTTCAAAAAACAACAACGTCTGGGTAGTTGACCTCACTCCTGGGAAGGAACAGTGAACGTTTTTGATGTTTTGATGGAAATCATCAGCGAATAAGCACTAAACACCTATTGTTTTGATAAAAAGTTGAGATGAGCTGCACTTACTGAGAGACTTCACCGAAACAGAGAACAGTCAAGGGCGTATGAGGTTGCCGACCAAATGGTGACATTCTTTCGGTCATTCTTTCTCTTTTTCTCTCCTCTAATAGGAAACCATCGTTTGCGGAATTGTTATCTTCTTCTCTCAAACCAGAACACGTATCGATTATTTTGCAATATCGATGATGATGTTGATAAAAATAAAAATCATATCGAAAGTTCATATCATCAATCAGAGATAACCTATTTGAGTGCTCTCTGGTCTGTGGTTTTTGGTTTTCCCCATTTTTAATAGTTATTGGACTCTTAATTTTCAAAAATAGTTTTAAAACTCAGCAAATCTCAAAACGAACATAATGCTATTTGTATGAAAAGGATTTTATTACAAAAATGTGACTAGGTAAAACATGACTGGGGAAATCTCAATCATTAATAATTAATTGACTTCAAAAAATGAGATAAGTGAAAGACTTTCTGAGGGGTCTTAGTAAATGTCAAAGAGGTTTGTATGTATAAAAAGTATTCAGAAAAAATCCTAGCAAAGAAATCATGAGTTATTATGACAATTTCATGGATGGGGGGTTTAACAGGAGAGAAAAAATCGAAAACATACGATGACTTAGGCATAAAGTATTGAAATCACACACGGTTCACTTAAAGTATGGAATGTAAAAAAACTTATATGAGATATCTGGTGTTAAACAGTGAATAATTGGGTTGAGAGTTATTAATTTTTCTTTCTCTTTGCAGATCCTTCCGATCCATGAGGGCCATGGGCGGGCCGTTTTCCGTGCTTCTTGCTCTTGTTGCCTTTACTGCACCGATTACAGAACCATGATGAGTCGGTGGGTTCGGCGGTTAATCCAACACAGTGCCTGTAAAATGAAAGATTGTTCGAAAGAGCTCTAAAGATCAAGAGGTTTGTTTGCATGGGTTATCGAAAAGAACAATTTGTTCCGATGGTTAGTACGTAAACATATTGAGCGCTTGCTAGTTGGAAGACAATAAATTTCAATAGGATAAACAAGAGGCACTCTTTAATGCCGTCATTTTTTGCAGCTGCTATTATTTTGAGTTTTCAGTTCAACTTACCAATGGAACCAATCCTGACATTGATCGCATCCAACCATGTTAGCACCAACAGTGTAGGCGACAGAGCACACGGGACAAATCCAGATCTCTTCACTACTCTCCGAGCCTTCAGATTCATTGTCTTCTTGGGATAGAAGTGGTCTTGGAGCCACTGCGGCGGCTGCTGCTTCTTCTCTTCGTCGCTGAGCTTCTTGCTCCTCACGTTGTCGTTCGCGTTCCTTCTCACGCTCTCTTTCAAGCTCACGTTCCCGTTCACGTTCACGTTCCAGTTCACGCTCCCGTTCCTTACGCTCCCGACGTTCCTCCTTCTCTTTCTGACGTTCCTTTTCTTTTCTTCGTTCTTCACGACGCTTCTCCTTCTCTCTTTTCTTTTCCTCTTCTTCATCAGCAACTCTTCGGGCTTCCATTTCGAGGCGAGCTTTTTCTTCCCTAAAAGAAGGAAAATTTGGATTTTTTGATGAAAAAACTGGTCGAGTCAGGGTAGTTGGTTGAGTGTATGTGAAAAGAAACACAATCTCATAACCAACGCACGACGACTACTATTACTAACATTTCCCGGCGAGCTGCGTCCTCCTTCTGGCGCTCTCGCTCCTTTCGCTCCTCTCGTTCTCGCTCCTTCTCACGATCACGATCTCGCTCCTTCTTCTCCTTCTTGTCCTTCTTGTGCTTTTTGTGCTCCTTGTCCTTCTTCTCCTTCTTGTGATGTTTCGAAAAGGTCGGCGACTGGAAAAAAATGCAGTCAATTAGAAAGAGAAAGATGGGCAAAAAATGAAAGAAATTGCCTAAATCCCATGTAACTTTAGCCAATTCTAGAGCTATGTGACATGAGAGTCATCATTTTTCCGTTTTGCAATGTCCAAAAACGCTCAAACGGTGACCGGAAATTGATAAAACAAACCTCGACTCGAAGAGAAGAATCTGGTCTATCCGACGTTGTCTGTGTCTCTTTTTTCTCGTCCTGGAGCTCACTTGAATTGAACAAATTCTTGAACCTAAACTTCAACGGCGGAGGGTTCGTCGGTGGAGGCGGAGCATTGTCAGTGTAATTGTCTCTAGATGACGTCGGGCGACTACTGGAACTTGTTGGTTCAGGTCGCATCGGGGCTTCGGCTGGAGCTGGTGTAGGAAGAAATGAAGATCCAAACTTGATTTTCAATTTGAGTTTTGGTTTTGGAGCAGCTTCTGAAAGAAAATGTTTAGAAAAGTGTTGAAACACAAAAGAGCATCCTTAAAATCTTGCGATTCACAGAATATTCCGGGAGAAAATAGAAACGACATTTAACATTGCCCTTCGCCCTCCTCCCACACACTTCACTTTCTATTCTCATTCATAAGAAATGCAAGAGCCCCAAAAACTGAGACGAGGCGGTGGAAAGACTCAAATGGTGGGTTCGCGAAATTAGAAATAGTTTCTTATTGTTCCCATGGTATCGCCTTGGAAACTCAGCTGAGAAAAGGACCACCAGCCATTTGAAAGGGTTAAGAAGAGAGCGAGAAAACAAACAAGACGACGGAAAAGATACATTGGACCAAGATTTGAGGGCGAAAGAAGCAAAAAAAAGAGGTCCACACACAAACACACATGAGAAGGACATGGAATGAAACCAATGAATATCTCTCTGGATATCTCTGGGTTCTCCAAACTGAATTTGATATTTTTGTTCGGCGGAATGAGGGGACCCCCCAATGAAAAGAGAACTTGTTCTCTCAATGTGTGAGTGTCGCTAAAAAAATCAATTGATTTTCCACGTGACTGAAACCCAGAACGAAATAAAAAGTTCGATGACCGAAATTTGAAGAATTGCTAAAGTGGGAGGACGGAAAGTACTTTTGAAAATCACAGTTCTTCGGTCGGTTCTCCAAACATTCCGTTGTGTGACTGACTCAAGTTGGCGGCGTTTTTGAAACTATGGAACTTTCCTCTCTTCTCGTCGACAACGATAATTAGCTGCCGTTTCTTTTCTTTTGCATTTTTACGTTTGCATTTTAAACATGCAAAAGGAGAGATCGCCAGTGAAAACGTGAATTTCAAGAACAAAAAAGTCAAAAACTTGACCCTTATCAGACTACAAAGAAGAAAATTGTATATATGATGTTCTGGGCAACTTGGTGCTTGAATAGTTTACGTAATGGAAACTAAACATTGAAGAAGACGGATGGCAGAAAAAAAGAGCGTCATGACTCACATATTGGATTGTTTCGTTTTGCAATATGTATCAATAGTCCTCTGATATAAGGGAAAAAGGGACAGGATACCCAAAGAATAAATGATGATCGGGAACAAAAAAAATGATGGTGAAGAAAAAAAAGAGGAGAATGAGAGAGAGAGAAAAGCCAAAAGGATTCTTGTTTCTTTTTTCCCCTTCCTACACAGGGGGCACTTCTTCTTCTGCTCTTACGTCTCTTCTTTTTTGCTCTTTTCCAACGTTTTTTTTGGAAGGAAGAAAAAAGACCACGGGAGAGGGGGAGACGAGCGAAAGGCAATGTGTCTATTCTGTGTATTTACATCATGCTGATGGTTGAATAAAAAGTAATTTTGAATGGACGATGGGGCACGGAGAAAACCGATGAGGGGTCTTCTCGGGAGGAAGGAAAGGCAGGAAAAGGAAATGTGTAGAGGAATTGAGATGAAGAAGAAGAAAAGATGGCGGTGGATTATCTGACCGACCACTAATCTTTTTTTTCGTTCTCGCGATTCATAAAACTCATAAAGTATATGGGCAGCCGCTTGCGACACTGATTTCTATGACATCCGTATATCGAAAAGTCGAAAACACCACGAATTCGAAGAACAGAAATTGGGATGTAGTAGAAAAAATACAAATTTTTTAAAGCGAAGGCCACTTTCTGTGTTTCTTTGGATAAAATTTGAACTATATCAAGCAGTGGAACAAAATAGCTATTCATCGAAAAAGATTTCTCAGTGATGAGCCACAAGAAAATCTTTTTAGGAAGCGTTTATGCTCTAAATAGATCTCAAAATTTCTACTCAGGTTTCTCAAATATTTTGAAAGCTCACCCGCTGGTTGTTCCTCAGTTGCCACTGGTTCTGGTACAGGAGCAACTTCAGTTACTGGAACAGGCTGTTCTTCAACCTTTTGCTCAGACTCCTTCCGCTCCTCACGTTCACGACGACGCTTCTCTTTCTTCTGACGTTTGTACTCCTTGTATTCCTCAGAGTTTTTATCTCGCTTTTCTTTCTTGTGCTTCTTCTCCTTTACTGGAACAAGGTCCTGTGTTAAGTCAGCGTTAGGCATTGGTCCTCCGGAAACATCAGCAGTGTGAATTTCAACTTCCATTGCAGGATCATCCATAACACATTCTTCACCTCCAATATCAACCATTGCTCCAACTACAGGAACATCGGTGACTGTCTCCATAAAAGTGAATACCGGTGCTGGCACTGGTTCGGGTTGAGGTGGTTGTGGAAGAGCACAATTTGGAAGAACCATTTGACTTCTGGCTCTGAGAAGTTGGTCACGAATCTCTTCAGCTAGTGTCATCTTCCTGGACTTCTTTTCCGGTCTTTCAGTCTTATCCTCCTTCATTTCATCAGCACGCTTTTGTTGTTGAGCAATCACTTGTTCGCTGAGACGTTTTCTCTGTAATGAATTTGAATTTTTTGAACCAACAGTTATAGATCTGCTCACCTTCTCCAAAGTTGCCTTTTTGGGTGGTCTACCTTTTGGTTTTGGAATTGTGACCACTCCTTCAGGCTTTGGTTTCTTCGGTCGTCCTGGTCCAAATTGTTTCTTGATCGGTGTTCCCAATCCATTACCAGGTCTCGAGTTAGGAGCAGATCCCGGATTCGAACCGGTTCCAGATATTTTAAGAAGTGGCTTATTGGTTCTGACGATTTCCGACATCTTGAACGTTGGACCAGCATCTTCGACGCTAGTGGAAGGAATAGAAGGATCGACTTCAGTGAAACTGGACACACTGCTTTCGGGTGCCTAAAAAGGAATAATAGAGTGAATGGCAAACCCCTTTCGGACAGAAAATTAGCATATGCTAATCAATGGGCCGCCGGAGGCAAGATGCAAAAAGCAAAAAATGGAGCTTACTATGGGCTCATTTCTATTCTTTTTTGTATATTTTGAAAACTAACCTGAGAAACTGTTGCTACGAATTGATCAGTATTCACGTTGCTACTTGGACTCACAGCGGATCCCGTCTCGTTCCGCCAATCTTTAGTAAGAACCGGGTTCTGCCAGTCCCCTGGTCCAGGAATAGAAGTGGACGGGAGTTGGGCAGCAGGTGCTGATGCAGCGAGCATTGCGGCAAGTTTGCTAGCCTGTTGAGCCTTAATTCTTTCAGCTTCCAACCTCTTGCTCTCTTCGTAGTCTTTGAAGAATCCCATTGCATGATAATCCATATCCTCAAAATTTGGGAGATCAGAGTCGGCGAATGCAGTGATTCCAAGATCAAAGCGTTCTTTGTTCCGTTTTTTATTGTATTTTACTTCTTCAGCCGCCAGCCGTTCCTTTTCTTCTCGAGCTTTTTGAGCTTCTGGAGTTTCGTTCCGCCGGTACGTATTTATTCTTTTCAACTTGTTGAACTCCTCTTGCTCTTTGTCTGCAGCAGTTTTTACCACTTTCTTTACCACCTTTCCAGCAGCTTTTGCTTTGTTTTCTTCTTCAATCCAATCAGGGTGAAGCGCTCTTAGGTAAGGTAGCATATGAGGTTTTCTTTCTTCTAATTCTCGTTCTGATGGCTTTGGTCCGTACATCGCTTCAAAAAACGATTCATCTGATTTGTGAATATCTATGTCAGGTACAGGAAACAGTGGTAGCTGAAACAATTTTTCTTATGCCTGAGTTCTGAAAAACAAAAAACTCACTGCATGCAGCCTTTCTGACTTGGCGTGTTTCGCATAGTCGTACAAATCTGTTAAATTGACTTTTCGTAACTTCAAAGCTGCTATCACATCAAACACTGTCGATTGTGTTCTACCGGCTGAAAACAAGGATAGGTTATAAAACTTCCGATTAAAACAAAAAACTCACTATTCTCCGTCATTACTCGTGTATCTTGTGAAAACTGATTAAGTTTACTCCGTAAAATTGCTGATAGCTTGTTGATCGCGTAGGGCGAAACAGCAGTGAACCCGAACTCCTTGCAGACGCTTTTGCATGTGTCCTGCAGTTTTTGAATGGCAAAATCATGACCCGATATTGGTTTTGATGAATTCATTGTGTGCTTCTGTAAGAAAGAAATTCAGTTATTAGATGTTTCTTTCTGTATTAAAGAGTAAAAACATGCGGATATTTTGAGATGATCACCTGTATTACATAACAGTTTCGGTATTTAATTATATAAAAGTTGTCGCAGATACTGATAAACTCAATCCTTCCTCTTCGCATTTTCATTTCTCACGCCTGTTTTCTCACGATTTGTTCTGTAGATCGGTTACCAGTCAATGGGAAAATCCTTTTGCGCGCTCTCACTTCAACGCTTTGAAATGACATTTGTTTTAGAGCGCATTTGCAACACGCCTGTACATTAATGTGGGCATGTTGATCGTTGGGAAGAAAGGGGGGTAGAGAAACGCTGGACAGAAAACTGGGGTCGAGACAGTAAGAGACACGAAGAGGAATGGGACGACGGGTGAGAGCGTTTTCAATGTGTGCGACCTTGCAGTGATGACAGAAGAGAGATGAGAACCAAAAGATAATAAGATCTGAGAGAGACACAGACAGTTATAGAAAGAAATGTGGAGACAGCAAAAAAAAAGAGCGGGCATGTTTGTTCAAGACGTTTTAGATTACCAAATAAGGTTCTTGTTGTCTAATAAAATTTTGAGAGACGCGAGCAGTATAGGAAACATTTTGAAACGTTTCATATAAAACTTCCTTGAAGGGCCTCGGCCTGAAGATTGGAAATTAGATTTTCTTATATTCTGAAAATGCAGGTGTAACTGATATTGAACTACGCGAAGCGTATCGCTGCACAAGTTTATAATGAAATTTCTCATTGCTCAGGTCAGAAAATCATGTTTCAAATCACTGAATTACGAGAGAACAAAAAGGAGGAAGAGAAAGAGACAGAGCAGGGGAAGGTGGGTCGCGGCCTTTAGGACTGTGTGTAGGAACGACTAGTATAGAGAGCAGATGACGGTACATGTGGTCCGTCTTGGTACACACAAAGAAATCGATGACAGAATACTTTGAGTTTTTACACAGTCTTTGGTAATTTTTTTTAGATGATTGACAGAAAAGTTTCTCTTGATTCTCAGTTTTTTTAAATGAAAATTTAGAGCAGATTTTTAAATAACTGTAACAGGTTTTCGTACTTACTACCAATTTGATGTTCTGAATATCTAAAATAATGGGAAACTGTGTTCCGTTTTTAAAAAACTTGCTTTTTAGCAGACAGGACTCAGATTTTTTATACTAAGAAGGTGATGAAGCTTGAAAACAGTCACGAGAGAATACAAGAAAATAGATTGAATGCGGAGACACGCTCAGTAACACGATGGGAAGAAACAGGGAAATAAACCGCTGAAAATAATACAATCCGAAAAAAGGAAGAATGAACAGATACGCAACCTGGGAATAAGGAGCTATAACCATGAAGAATTATAGAAGGGTGGTGTTAAGGAAATGAAGCATTAGCCTTCACAACAGATGTAAAAAGCGAAAATGCGTCATGGAAAACATCAAAATGGAAAAAGCAGGCAAAACGAATATTTGTAGAGGGTCACAAACGTGATGTTCCAAGTTTCTGAGAATTCGTTTTTCTTTGGCATCTGATTTATTGCCATTGAAAATGAAAAAAGCGAAAGTTTCAACTGAATTGTGATACAGAGAAAACCTGTGTTCGTGACTGTATAGATTATGCTAATTCAAATTGCCTACCAAAATGATATACTTTTTTGGAGTAATTATTATATAAATATGTACACATATAAAGAGAAAGGGATCAATTTTTCTGTATCTCAAACGTCTCTCGGGAAAATTAAGTTCAGAAAAATATATTGGAACAGGTGTTATTTTGAAAACTAATCGTTGGAAAGAAGAAAAGAAAAAATAAAACTTTTTGACTAAAATAAAACAGTTAAGAGATGTGATTGGAGTCTTAGTTAAGATAAACAAAATGCCTCAAAAAATAGTTTTTCTGCAAGAGGTTTTTGCAGAAAGCCTCATTCAGGAAGAAAATTATCGAACATTTTGTAGTTAAATTTTCTTATAACTCGTTATATTTTCAACAAACACGTCATTTGTCTATTGAGAACTTTCAAGAGATTTACTATTTCCGAACAATGCACTCAACTTGTCAAGTGAACATGTCAAAAAAAACTACGCTGGAGTACTAAAAACGTTAATTCAAAGAATCTACAAACGCAAAGTCGTCAGAAACGAAAACATTCTTTCCATAAAAATCTAATTATTTTCCTGAAATTGATGCTGCCCTGCTTTATGGTCTGAACAAGGAATCCCCTATGCATTATTCGGTTCTAACCCAGAAAAATGAATCGGTTTTTGAAAAATTATCTCTCAGATTAATTCCGTATAAAGATTCATAAAACATAAATGGAAAAAAATGTTCAAAAAAATAAAGATGATTGAAATTAAGACATTTTTCTTAGTCAGAAAAAATTCAGAGTTATTTAAAAATCTATTTATAATTTTTGATTCTGGATCTTTTCATATTGTGGAATTCTGATCCATAGAAAGTTTGAATATAATAAGAAGCAAAAAAATGAGGAAAGTTTGTAAATCGGAAGAATTCGAGCGTATGAAAACTGATTCAGATAAAATAATTTCATAGTCCAGTTTTATACTTCTAAAAGACCCCTCGAAATCCTTTTTCGATTTCCGGAGCTGTAACATTACACTTGGACATTCTATTTCAAAACATATGAATCACATTCCTTCCGGATGCAAGTTGCAGAAGAATTCCCTCATCATCTCTTCTTCCTTCTATCATCTTCCACGACATTCCAGCTCTTCAAAAACTTCATATGAAAGATTTCCTCTCAACAAAAAAAACCTGAAAATGTGTTCTGTAACCATATTGTCAACCTAATTCAACCATCTTCATTCCTTTTCACCAATATTTGCTGTTATACGATAGCCTTTACTACTCAACCTCCGTGTCAGTTGGTTCTCGAACTGAATATATTCAAGCCAGAGCTAACTAGTTTTTTAAACATTCCTACTAGAAACTTTTATCCGTCTTCTGTCTTCTCCTTCCCAAACAATCGTTCGTTTTCTCAGAAAACTGCTGACATGAGGAGATGGGGCGGAAAACTAAAGTTGAGAAATTTATTTATATCCATGCGCCAATATTTCTCAGTTCTTTTCTTCTTCTTCTCATCTGTTTGTGGGCCCTTCGGGGTCCTTCACTCTATTTCCAATTTCCAGATGTTCTCCATCCTTTTCCTTTCATTTTTCTTCTCCTCCTTTATTTTCGCTTATTCCTATTTTCTTCGATCGCGTCACTTTTCAATTTTTCCTATTCTTCCCTTCATCAGAAATGAAAAATGAGGAAGAAACGACAGCGATTCATCTTCCAGCTTCCTTTCTGTTTCACAAATGAATTTATTCCAGAAGCAAAAGAAATTGTTTATTTAGATTTCTGTTCCAAAAGTTTGGCTTTTTCTCTTTCTTAATCTCATTTAATTTTGTGAGTTGAGTCTAAACTTCAAAAGCTGCTCATACGAATGCCTGTCTTCCTTAATTTTTTGAGTGAACAACCAGCAGAAAGATAAGTAGAAGACGCAGTGGGCGAACCGAAATAAAAGGGAAACGAAGTAGTAGAAGAGGCGCTTCGCTAAACGAACACGTGAAGAAGAAGACGAAGAAAATGTCCGTTTTCTTGCGCCTTCTTCACCTCCTCTTACCAAACTCGTTTACATAGTTCTTCTAAGGGGATGTCTCTATGTGTTTTCACGGGAAGAAAACGAAAAAAAAAGATTGACCTGACAAAGAAGCGGCAAACTTTTTTGGCTTTTCCTGTTTCTTCCCACGTGTTTCTCTTGTCCGGGTTAGACCGACTTGAATCCCTAATGAGTTTTTTCTTTTTTCTTTTAGTTACACGAGTTTTAGCTCAAAACTGTCCACAAAATTCCAAAGATTTACATTTTTTAGAAGCGGCTAGACTTCAAAAAATGCAAAGTGCTTTCATAGAAGTGGTTTATGGGAAACTCTTGGGGCCAAGTCCCAAAACACCTTCGCCACAAAAAACTTTTGTGTAACTTATGAAAACTGACGCCTAAAGCTGAAAAATAAACAAGGTCCTCTCTAGGTGTTTTGCAGAAAAGTTATTTTCTTTCTAACTTAACCCTCTGTTCTGGAATTTTATTGAGAATCGACGTCATAACCACTAAATTAGGAAGAAAGAAAGGAGGAAATCCAATTTAGAAATACGAATAGGAGATGAAAAACAATTCTGAATCAGGAAATCATCTTCTTCCCACTCAAAATGCTTATTTTTCAAATTTCAACCTAATCCAATTCTCTCTTCCCGTGTTTCCATATTCACACTTTTATTCCTTTTTATGCCCTTGAATATAACTGTGTTTCAAACGTAAATTAGTCGCCGAAAGACCCCAACATGTCCGACCTTTTCGTCTTATATTACCTCATTATTGGGTCGTATTAGAAAACGAAAATTAAGGACAATTCGAATCGAAAAGCTTTCTCCACCAATTTTAGTTTAGTGTGAAAGTGAATTGAGGAGAAAACTGTTTATGATAGTTGTAAGAAAATATTATTGCTCACTTCTTACAATAACAGTTCTCTTAGAACTTTGAGCGCTGATTCTTTTATTATTGTGAACTCTTAAAAATAATAAGAACTACTTGTGTACTAAACAATGGCGACCATTTTGATCCTTATTTATTTGAAAACTCCACATATTTATGGGATAGACAAGTTTGCTTAGTATTCTGAGCTATTTCGAACTTGTTGAAGTTAGTTTAAAGTCGAGACTGAACAGCTGAGACGCGCCTTCTCAAAATAAGTAACACATGTGTAATAAGGGATTCAACTGGACACTCGAGTTGCTTTTGTCTTATGATCAGCTGCAATCATCAACAACGGCGTCTGCAAGTTTAAGGCTTTCATGATTTTTTGATACAGCAAAATAGAGAAAAATCAGAACAATAGTGTTGAAACCCATGATTTGGGATTTGTCCAGAAGGCTCAATGTTCCAAATGTTTGCGCAATTTTATTGACTCTCCTCTGTTCTCTCCGCCAATTTTTATTCGGCCTTTTTTTGACGTTTGATGACCAAGCGAAGCATTTCGGTGGCAAAAATTGTTTGGATCTCTACCAGATCGAAATCTGCCTGCGTTCAGTCTCTGCCACCCTCCCCACAGCAGTTTGCGTTGTAGATCTTTCACTGAATCACTAACTAGTTCACCCTCCTTCCTTCTCCACACCTCTTGTTCTTTTACGCAACAATAACTGTTGTACTGTGTGGAAAAACACTGCTCGGTTTTCGTTTGACACAATAAACATGTTTAGAAAACTTGTGTTTCATAGAAATGAGAGTTAATTAAATTCAGAATGCAGTTCATAATGACAGCCAATTAGGCGTGTCTTGTGTGGAATCAGTTTCTCATCTTATGATCTTACACAAATGACTCAATTCTGAAAATCATGAGAAATCGAGTCTAGACTAAATTGATCATCATTTTCGTCTGTTTTCCGATTGTTATTTTGTTTTCCATGTTTTTTTGTCATATTTATCTAGTCAAAATTTAAAAGCTCCGTTCAAATATAAGTTATGGTAATTCATGGGAAATCTCTTTTCGATAGAAAAGTCTATATTGAAAGTTTTCCAATATCAGAAACATGTAACAATATATCTATATTCTCCTGAGAATCTTGAAATCGCGTTCAAATTTAGCCAATTTTTTTCGATTAAGAATTTTCATAGGAATTTCGATATGAATAGCATTTCAATTTTTTTAGTAACCATCCTTCCCCCAGTGACCTCAAATTTTTTAGACAACTTCACGCCCTCCACATTCCAAACAATACAGTGGGCAGAGCTTTTTACACGTAGTTTAATGTTTTTACGTCTTACTCTCTCCCGTTCATTTGTAACCGTGCTCGTCGTCCAGAGTATTTGCTTCTTCCAAATGACGCATCTTGTTGATTCAACTATCCCTTGACAAACTGAACTATCCCTCTCTTCTTTAAGTTTTTCTTCCCTTCGACTCCCGTCTGGCCTTTATACTCTGTAGGTAACTAATCCCGACACTTTGTTGTTCTAACTCTCTTCCCAGCCATTTGTTCTTCCTCATTTTTTCTTCTTCATCTCATCCTTCTCGCTTTATGTCTAAATATAAATGCAAATAGATCGCAGAAAATAGGCCAGCGAGCCTCCCAGACTCATTGGGTCGAAATATTTTGTCTGTGGGCGCAAGTCGCAAATGAAGAACTGAACCCTAGAAGGGGCGGAGCTCCGCTTTTGGCTTGAGAGATGGCAAAAGACAAAGAGGCGTAGAGAGGAAGAGTGGTAGAGCGAGAACGCCTCCATCTGCGGTTTTCAGAAATACACCATTTAGACCGATTCTTCTTCTTCTAATATTCAAACCGTTTCATTTTCTTCATACTGTTTCAAAACAGATTGAATATTTAATTTTTTTCATAGATGTCTTCTATTACTAGAGCAGTAACATCGAGGATCAGCGAATTTACCAATGGTCGGCAACGTCTTACATCGGAAAAACGTTAGTATATTGTAGAACTTAGGGAACAAATTTTTTTAAATCATTTTTTACGAGACTCCTAATAATTTTTGATATTAAATTAGTAAAAAGTCCCAAAAAAGAATCAAAATTACATGTTCAGTGAAAATGTGAGCAGATTCATGATCATTTTGGCATTTGGTGACAGCTTCCTATGAATACCTTGTTTTCCTCTGACTGAAATTCTAGACTCTAACAAAATGAGATTTCAGAATCGGTTACACCTGGCCAATTCAACTACATCATTCCTCCAGAGATTATTTGGGAAGATTATCAAGCTCAAAAACAGGTATGATAATAACAAAAAGTGCAATTTTCAAAAGAAAAAATGTTTGTTGGCAACTAGTTTCCCACTTTCAATGATGTACTTAGAATCAAATTCAGAACCCGGACAGGAACTATACAAATTTTTTTTCGTTCATATTAACACACAGCAAAAAAACCAATAACTGAGTATTGCTACTTTATGTTTGCGAGGTGACGGCCATTCACATGAAAGAACAGGCATTTCCGCACCGCAAAAGGAGCGTACAGACAAAAAGTTGGAGGGACGACAAAAAAAGCAGACTTTCCGGTCGCCCAAAGTGCTATTCCGCCACCGCAGCTTCAAGTTCTTGTTGTTATATGCCACAGAAAAAAAATGACGTGATTGTTTATTTTATCGCTCACTAAGCACGAAACTAGAAATTATGTATTGGTTTTATGTGAATACTTGTGTTTTGTGAAGCATTTCTGAAACTCCTTATTTCCAGGAACCCCTAAAAGTGGACGTGGAGCCAGAAACAAAAGTAGAACTTCCGGAAAAGAAGACAAGTCCAAGCATTTTCTCACAAAAGGTTAGTCCGAAACGAGATCTATTTCCTTGATCGTAAATGGCTTGTAAAGTTGTTTATTGACCCATTCAATTGTCCCTTTTGGCCAACTGACCGCTTTATGGTTAGGAGAACCCCCGAAAAGAAACCCGAATTCTAGATGAGCGCCGTCGTTCGCAAGTTATCGCCATTCAGCGACGATAGTTCGTCGTCATCATCAAAGGAAAAAGACAACGGATCGAATGGGATGGCTGCTGAAGATGACAAGTCGGCAAAAAAGAGTGGCGGACGATTCAAAGAAACGGTAAGCTACAGTAGTCCTAATGCGATAAGAAATATGATAAGAGAGGATAAGATAACAAAAAATTCTGTGATTTGATTTCAGAAGCAAAAAATGGAAAGATTCAAAAAACTTCGTCGGTCCAAAGATCGTCAACAACTGATCGAATCCAGCGACGACGAGTGCTAATATGTCTTCCTTTCCTTCCTCAATTCATGGAAATTCCAAATGCGTGTCTGCTTTACCAAAATTCCACCAAATGTTATAATTAATCACAATTCATGTACTTATCCACCAATCCACACACCGTCTTAGCCAAAAGAAATTAAAAACTCTAGAAAATTATAATGAAAAATGGAGAAACGACTCAAGATTTATTCTGAAGAATGACCCAAATTATAATTATATAAAATGTCTGATGATTGTACTAGTAAGTATTAATAAATGATTTGAATATCAAACCCAGTTAAAAATCACAAAAATTATACAAAGTTGAAATATTATGACTCAGAATCTTCCTCGTCTTCTTCTTTCAGTGGATACCTTGGAGAAAGTGGCATTTTTTCTGCTCTCGAAGCTGCTGTCTCATCTCTCTTTCGGTATTTTGCAGTAGTCGGATCTCGATATGGTTTTGGAGTGATCGACTGATCATGCGCTTCCAATTGCAACTCATCCATCACTTGATCAAGGCTCTCAGCGCTACCTGTAAGGCATTTGTGTGTGTGCTTTGTCCATCTCAATGAGTCTCAACAAAGTCCACCGAAAAATCAGAAAAAGTTTTCCAATGATTTGATAAGAGAAAGCGATGAAAAAACAACACAAACTGTACCATGATTTGATACGGTCTCATCAGTGGCAACCATCTTTGTCAACTGTTTTCGGTGCTTTTTGAAGTGGCGCGTATCCTCGTCGCTGGCCTCAGTGATCACTGATAAAGCACCCGATGGTGATCGATTTCCCTGCCCTCCAGCAGTTGTCAAGTTGGGAGCTGAGATTCCGATCGACTTTCCCAATGTAGTCGGCTCTTTTGGTTGGCTCATTTCGGCGGCGTGTGGCCATGGTGATCTGGAATTTATGTATACGTTCAATTCCACTAGTTACTAGTACCCTCTTGAGCTGTTGGCCGAATTGGAGAGCATCTCATTGCTAGGGAACAAAGTAGACGGACGTTTTGTTCTGGAATAATACGATTTCTTTTAAGGGGACAAATGCCATTACAAACCCTTGCTGATTCAAAATACTTTCTGATCGCGCCAGCAATTTTTTCTTCATAGACAGATTATGCAGCATGAAAGTTCCTAGAACTGGAGGCGGAGCTTGAGGGGCTTCTCCAGGAGTGAACACTGTAAAAAAATGTTTCAAAAAAGAATTTTCATCAAGTAATTACCACTGAATCGTCTTTCACTCATCGGACGATCTGGCATGTTCTCCATACTGTACGCACTATTTTTTTGTCTCCATCGAATGGAATTCTGAGAATTCATCTTTCCAATGGCATCACCCCACCCTAAGAATTGACGTGTTCCTCCTCCGCCTCCTCCGTTTTCAGATGGCTTCTCTGCAGGTTCTTCGGCCTCTAGTTCTAATTTCTGGCTTTCCTGGTACTCCTGATCAATCAACTCTAACGCCCACATGTACTGATTCTCTACGCGTTCTTGTAAAATAGCATAGACCATTGAGAAAAGCGCAAGTCCGACGAAATAGAGGATGAAGAGACCTGAAAATATTCATTAGCATGCCATTCTGTTTTTTTTCTATTTATAGGCACAAAAACAACATCACGAATTACCACATGCCGTCCTCGGGTGTTCTGGAATGACATCACCGAATCCAATTGTGGAGAGTGAGACGAAAAAGAAATAGAAGGCGGTCAAGAAATCCCATTTCTCCCAAAATGAAACAATAAAAGAGCACACCATCATGAACAAAAACACGATGAAAAGGGCCCACTTGACGGGAAAAGTGGTGATTCGCTCCTCGTTGTCCTGAAATTGCACTATGAGGGAGGTTTGGGTGATCTCAAATGAGAAGGGATTTTTTATAGAAGAATGGATTTTTTCCTTACTTTTTTCATACAATTTACAACTGTGGAATTTTTTAGAATATTAAAACTTACCGATTTTTCACTATCCTCATGTACCATTTCATCTGACGCAACCGATTCGATAGTGCTAGCTCGTTTCAAGTTGTTTCTTATGCACCTTCTGACAGATCTTCTTATAGTGTACCGTATCTTTTGAACCCAGTTAATTGACAGTTCACCAAACACTTTCAACACAAACAACATTAATGGAATACCGATTAGTCCATAAATGATAGTGGCGATTCTTCCAATACTTGTTTTGCAAGCCAGATTTCCATATCCTGAAATAGGAAATGTTCAATGAAACCATGAATATAACTACCGATAGTTGTGAATATAGTGGCGGCAAAGAAAACAGAGTTCCAGAAATCCCATCGCCAGCCATCTCCTCTGATTCCTTTTTCGACTTTGTCTGATCTTTCGATAAACGCTTTTGTGATTAATTCCAAACATTTTTTCTCGTTTGATTGACCCTAGAAATAAATTTTTTTTTCAACATGTAGTATGAAATATCAAACTCACGCAATTCCATTTCTTCAAATAACCCAATAAATGTTCTGCTAAAATAGTTGACTCTTCCACTTTTACCCGTTGCTCTTCTTCAAGATCCAATAACTGCTGATCATGTTCCAACGTTTGGAATATATATCCTCCGAGACAAGCATAGCCAAGGATCACAAGAGCCAGAATAATATACTGAAGACCGAGGAACTGATAAAGGAACTTGCCAACGCGAACGAACCAAGATCCCCATGATTCACGCTCTCTATGTCTAGAAGAAACAATATGTTGAAGGGAATTCATCAAAAATGAAATATTCTTACTTAATTTCACTCCGAAAGGTTGTTTCGTGTAAAGGTGGGGATACTGGTGGAAAGTGGCTGTCTGCGGGTACAGGACCAAGGGGACTTGAACTGAACACGCAAGAGAGACGTTCAGCAGGTGTGAGATTTCTGGAAAATTCACGTTCAACAATGATTTTTAAATAGAAATATGACTGTAGAAAAGGAAGTTTTAGCTATTTTTAAAAATAATTTCAGTGAGTCTTTACCTGGAAAACTGATAAGCCGATTGTGTTCCAACTGGTGTTGCTGCCTGTTCAATATCTACACTTTCCTGATTGAAATTTGGATATTTTCGTCGCACAAACTTTTCCAATAACTGAAATTATATGATTTTCAGTATAAATTTGATACCTCTACTTACTTTCATCGCATCCTTAGTCTGTTCATCATCGAGTTGGGTACGTTGCCGACGAATCGGGTTTCTTCGTTGCATGCTTCTATCATCAGAGTATTCCTGATTTCTAAAATAGAAAAAAATTGAAAATACTTTGAAACAGTTGAATGGAGATGAGTCTTATCATTGAAAAATTCAATTTTCTTATCATTTTCCGAGGTTTTTCTCACCGAAGAGCCAGTCGCTCCATGCTATTTTGGTCATCAAAATAATAGGATGAGTCATTATCGGAAATCACTGAATCAGTGTCTGGAGAGTGCAAAATAACAGTAGGAACTTCCATTTTTCATACTATCACCAATAGCGAATTGAAAAACAAGAATGCAGGTCGATAAAAAGTAGGAACTAAGGAATAGGCGGTAGTAAAAACAGGGCTATTAATTTAAAATGCGCCACCGTTTCAGGTACATATTTGTTCAAAATAGAGGAACAAGGGTCACTGTCAGATGGGAAAGGGCAGAAGAATGAAATGAAGGAAAAGAATGGCCATTTGTTTCCAGAAGGAAATTTCCGTGATTTGCATAATGATGAGTCACCAGCCCTTTTTTCACATAAGAAACGGTTTTTCAGTTTTCAAAACGGCCACCCTTATTCTTGATTCCTTTTTTTCTATCAAGTCAGTTCTCAAAAAAATCGAAACCTAAGAAGAACTGTTTTGGATTTGATACCGAACAATTTTGAAAATGTGAGAAATCTGAGAAGCAGAGAAAAGAAAAGCCAAAGTTGATGATAAAATGACGGACGTCTTGCAAAGACATGTTGGCAAATACACGAAACGACCGGCTCATTGAGCAAGCAAGAGACTCTTGGCCCCGACTATCAGTTCTTGACATATACGCTAACTTTCACTAAATACTTACACATTTTCATTATTTTTTAGTAATTCTTCATCCATCGTGATAAAAGAATCTAAGTTTTCAATTAGTCACGATCAAAAGGAAATGAAATTGTGTCCTCTACCCAAGTCAGTTCATTGAACTTATCAGAACTGCTTAGCATTGATTCCATTCTCGTCGACCGGTTTTTGGTAATACGATTCGAACGCAGAAGAGGAATTGATTCAAGGCCATATATCGACCTTTTGTGAAATATGATTCCATTTTTGAACATTGTTCTCATTTTTTTCTGAAAATTGAATCAAATACTTACAGTCTTCCTTCGTTGGGTGTTGTTGTTTTCGAGCGCTGCATTTCGAGGTTGATGATGATGCGATTGAAAGTGACCGTCGGTCAGTATGATAATTCTCGGAGCAAACATTTTGGTGAAGGGAAGTTGATGGAAACAATAGGGGGCGAAAGCTACCGGCGCCGTTTTTTTCGTGTTGCAAAGGAAGTGCTGAAGAGAAATAGGATCGTTTGTTGTGAGAAACTGTATATGTTTTGGAAAATATCTGAGAAATTGTGACCACAAAGACTACAAAGAATGATTATTCTTTAGAATCTTTGGTTGATTGATCAGACAAAAAAAAATTTTAAAAATCATGGAAAAATTTTTAATTTAAATATTCGAAACAATTTTTTTTCCAGAAAATTATATTCGATTCAAGTTCAAAAAATAATTTATTCCAACAAAAAAAAGGAAAAAAGATATCTGATCTCGGGCGGGCTCGAACCACCGACCTTCTGTGTGTTAGACAGATGTGATAACCACTACACCACGAGACCGATGTTGTAGCATGGCACTAAATTTGAAGAGAAAGTGCGCGCGTGGAAAATTGAGAGATAAAATCAAGTTACTCGTCGCGGCCACCGACAAAAATTCACGTAATGGGTGCATTCTTCAAGAAAAGTACAATGAAAATAAAACTGAAAGTTTATTTGGAAACAAGATTATTTTATTGAAAACATTGATAGTTTTATTTTGACTTTCGATCATTCTTAATTTCATGAAAAAAAACTTTCATTTTGTTGGGATGGAAACATTAGACTCGTGAAAACTTTAATTTTGACAGTTGGGAATACCTTTCGAACATACGGCTTTCCAATCACTACAATAATTCCAATAACAATTTTCAAACAAGAAACAATCTAATTGAATTTTTAACGTTTAAACAAAATTATTCTTTCACAAAACTAGCTCCACTTTTTCAGAAATGTGCAAAAAAAATAATTTATTCAACTAGAAACTGATCAGAAAAAAAGAAAAAAGAAAACTGATCTCGGGCGGGCTCGAACCACCGACCTTCTGTGTGTTAGACAGATGTGATAACCACTACACCACGAGACCGTTGAAAGGGATGGGGGTTGACGGGGTTGAAATAGAAAGAAGGCGCCGAGACATGTGCGTTGAGGAGAGGGGGAAAAGAAACCGCAGCACAACGAACTTTTTGATTTTCCTGTGGAGTGCAGTTTGTGTGTTTACTTCTTCAGTTTGTAGGCTACGAACTGCCACTTTTCACAATAATTAAAGACGAAACTGTGTTTTTATCGATGATTACGGTAGTTGAAGTAGAACAATTAAGACTTTCAATTATTTTATTACTCCGAATACTTACTACTTTCGATCAACACATTTTTTAGTTTAAAGATGAGATGATCAGCAGAATACACTTTCTGCTTTTAAAAGGTTTAACAAAATTTTTATTTCCCTTATTTCGTGAATGTTCCTTCTTCATCTTCTAATGGGATACGGTCTTCTCTTAATCAAGATCCATCTCTTCTTCTAATTTCAAGTCTTCTGATATTCTTGTCTCGCGGAAAATGATTAATAGACTTTTCGAAGATGTATCAGATTAACAACCCAATGAGATAATTATCATTATGTTACACTTTCCATCGGATTATAATCTTTTCTCTGCCCAAAGTATGTACCAAGCCTTCTATTTCTATCCCGAAAACGTAAGCAGGTGTCTACGCCACATACATAATGAATGACACACTGCTAGTGTGTCTCTTTCATTTTCATGTGTATGCGCCCTTCTTCTGGCACAAAATGATAGGAAGAGATTGTTGTGCATCGGTTTCTCCTCTCCTCCTGCTTTCCCGCCCGCACAATTGTCAATTCGCCAATTTGTGCGACCAATAGGCGAGAAAAAAACGGGGCGAACTCGTTTTGTTTGCGTTTCACGTTTAGGGGGAAGCAAATAAAGACAGGGAGAGACATCTGACATAAGCACCGTTGTTCGTCGTTCGACTCCATATTTGGGATAATATTGTGTTTCTGGTGATTTTTGAAATCAAGAATCTCTTCTGAAACCTGGCACTCTTAGTTTTGAATGCGAGAGATAACAGGAATTCAATCAATTCTTTTCCATGTGTCCTGTAACCCTATCAAAAATGTTTTGAAGAAAAGTGCAATGACGAAATCTCGTTTAACTGTCTCTCAAGTGTTTTTCCATGACACATATAAAATGATTGTCCTCATTCTCTCCCCACAACTCGTCTTCTTCCATTTCTCTCTTAATAACATATTACTTTCTCAATCTATGTGTAGTCCAGTCTCTTCATTTCGCTAGTTTCGCATTTGTTTCTCATACGTCATGTGGAAATCTAAAGCAAGAACCATTTGAACATCTAGGAAACCACGAGACAAAAAATTTAGTTCTGGTGGCGCTTGGTGAAAAAAGTCATCGCTTTTTCTTTCAGAATGTTTGTATTTTGAAATGATGTGGTTCGAAAAATGAGCAATTTTTCTAGTTTAATTAATCCGTCGACTCTATAGATTCCTATGTGGTTTCCTCTAAATTCTTGTAAATTTGAAAAATGACATAAATGATGGACGTCTTATAAAAAAAGAGTGTGATCAATTTGGTATAATCTAACTGTTGAACAAAAACTCTAATTTTGCTCTCTCTTTCTCTTACTACTTTTGCAACGTTTGTTTTCGTGAGATTTCAATCATCTTTTCCTATGACCTTCTATCAGCCAAAGCAATATTAAAAATCAGCGACCACTGGTGTTGCAGCATCCAGACACACTCTCGTTCAACTGACACTTTCGCTCTCAATGACCTTCATACTCCAGTGTTCTGTATACTTGCTTCCTACATGTTTAACCATCTGAAAGTAATGGTGTCGAGAAAAATGAGACTTTGTACTTCTCTCTCTCCTCCCATTTGATTCAATGTGTTTTTTTGCTTACTACCTGCCCCCCTAATGTTTCTTTTGTTTCCCTCTTCCCTCTAAATGTCGGTCTGAGCGGGTCCCAAAATAAAACGCTCTTTTCATTAAAAACTCTCAAACATCTTTCTTTGCTTTATGTCATCATCTTTTTATTTCTGGAAACTAGCGATATGGAAGAAAAGAGAGCCTCCGGCCCCTCTCAAGACATTCAATTTCGATGCGCGAGAAAGATATCTAGCGCACTAGCATAACATATATTCATCTCTTTCCGTCTTCATTTTCCGTCCTTCTCGATGTCGTCAGCCAACAAATAATTTTTTCATTGACCAACAAATCACTGAAATTATGCATTTTTGATTTTTGAGAAAAACCATAGGGTTTGATTCAGACTCTTTGGTAGACTCTCAAGCCTCTCGAATTTCCTTTTTTGTTTGGCTTTCCGATGAAAACACATTCAGTTGTTGTATTTTCTGTGAAATTTGTAGAATACTACAATAATTCAAACAGAATTTGTAAGATATTTTTAAAGTGAGCAATAACACTTTCAACTGAAAGAAAACAATTCGATTTCAACGAATAATCCGTAGATTAAACCCATTTGCTACTACTGTAATCGCTTTTTTAATGTGTGACCCTTCACACTGCTCTCCTATTTCTCCATTCAACAAAATGTGGCCGGGTGGTGACACCAAACCTTTTTTCATTTTCTTTTTTGGTCTTTTTTCCTGTTTCCTCTTTCTTTTCAACCCATTTCTACCGATTAAAGCACATACTCTCTTTCGGCTTTCTCGTAATCCATGACCCGTGCTCACGAAAATCCATTTAGTCACAGCTCGATGGAATCACCACCATCTTCCAAAGAAGCCATGCAGGACGACGGAGCAGCTGATGACAGTGGGATTATAATGGTGAGTGTGTATTGGGATTTGAAAAATTGAAAAGATGAGAGATTATATTTCACGAGGAGGACTTCATATTCTAGAATTCTTACGCTTCCTTTATATCTCATAACACTTTCTCATCGATATACACTGTAGAATATCAAAAGAAAAAGTGCTGCGAATATACCTCTCAAATCGTATATGAAACTAGTAGTTTTGCAGGAACTGGACACTACAACAACTACTTCTTCGGCCTCATCAACCACTACTACTCCGTGCAAAGTGTCACGAATCGGCATCAGGAAACAGCGTAAGCTGGCCGGTAATCTGAAACAATCCAACAACAGCAAATCGACGGTGACAATGGCTCGCAAGCTTGTTAAGGTAACATACTATGATCGTAAAATTATGAGACATCGAATTGTCCTGAATATTAATAAACAAAATTGGAAATTCTGCACTTTTCTGAAAAAATTCAAAGATTTCCTGAATATTTGATTTTTTCCCATAACACTTACTCATCCCCCTGTTATTGAAAATAACAAAAAAGGATAGAAACTATGAATTCTGCGGAAACCCTCAAAACACTCATTCACTACTATAAAATTAGCCATCTTTTTCTCGAGAAACCACAAAAAAGAGCGATTAGAAATCTGAAAATTGTTATTGCCTACAATTCTACACACATTGTTTTCCCTCACATTTCTAGGTGGATACGGTATGAAATTGTTCAGTGAACAGACATAAAAGAGTTTTCTCTCTTTATTCTCCCGATTTCAGTGAACCTTGAACGTTTGATTCTTGATAAGCCAACACGTGGGTCTAGGTTCGTGTTCCAACTTTGTCACGTCTTCCAACCATTTTTTCCTCCTCCACGTGCAGAAGAATATGTCACGTTTGTCATTCACATAAAGTCGAAAAACTTGTAACGCGCGTTCGTCTCGAGACCCCAATCAGCCATTTCCTCGTTTTCGACGAACTTTTTCCTCTTTTTTCCCACATTGTGCGGCCGAAAAAAACATGGGCCGAACATCTTTTTTCACGAGAATTGATGTTTAATGAAAAAATGAAGCGGAAATGAAAGTTTATGGACATAAAATGAATTTTTTCGTCAGAAAAAAAGAAAAGAATGCGGATGATTCATGATGGTATGTAAGAAAGGTTTGTCTTCCGGAATTGGATGAAAAGTCATTTTGATACAACTGAAAACATACTTTTTCTACATTCTTCAGTATTTTTTGTGATTGAAAATTGATGTCTCACCTTCAAGAAATAATTTTCAGAAATGAAAAGTTCCGGCCTTTTTAATCAAATTACAGTTTTTTACTTCCCCAATCAAACAAATTATTTTTCAATAAGAATTTCTCATTTCCTCAATCTAGTCACGTTTTTCACCGTTGAACTACATAAATTACCACCATTATATTTTGTCATACGAAGAATCCGGAGAGAAAACATCCTTTTTTCGTGAAATATAACCGCTACTCTTCACATTTTTTCTTTGTTATGTCTTCTTCTCTGCAAAACATCAAAATACGGCTTCTTCTCGCTCACTTTTTTTCCGATCTCAAAAATGTATGGGAAATTGTATGTGGATGTTCTTGATAGAAGCCCCATCGCATAGGAAAGTGCATTTACTCAGCCACCCACTTGCCATTCACCCTATTTTTAGTAGCAATATCGGCCTTTGTCAAACAGTGACTTAGCAGAAAATGAATAGTCGCAAACCATTGACCAAGCAAAAGTTTTGTTGGTTTAACGTTTGAAAATGCGCAAAAAAATTAAGAACAAATTTGTAGAGGCATGGAACGTGTGGCGGAAGTCTCATTTTGAGTTGACTGTTTAGTAGAGAAAGTCTGGGTTTCACTCGAATCATTGTAACATTTCAGTTTTTTAGATCTACATTTTCTGATTTTGAGTTTCCAATCTTCAATCCAACAGAAATAATTTTCACGGAAAGTCACCAATATCAATTTCCATTTGCCGTCAGCAAATTTCTAAGTTTCAGTATGGGAGACCTTGAGGGCCACGCCTATTTTTTTTCATTTCGTGCTCTGTTTGTTTATATTGGATGGAAGTACTCACATTACAAACTCAAACTCATTCAAAACTTTCTCATCTCGCGAGCAAAACTCCACCCTTTCCTTCGCCTTTCAATGATTTCGACATCATTAATTTTTCCTATTGTGCAGAACCTTTTTGCAAGTTGGAGGTTCTGGAACTCCTACCAAAGTTCCTCTCGGAAATTGAATTCCTTCCAGTGTCTTATTCGGTTCTTTCTTACTTCTCAATCTACCACTGACAATTCTGCAACGAACATCACATTTTTATATGTCACGTTGTTATCACTGATCCGTTATTCTACAAACTCTTGTTTTGAACGTGACAATTCTAGAATCGTCATCTGATGCAAGTTTTGTGATGTCGAAAAGTCCTTGATGTCACCCACTTGGCACTAAAACAACAATAAAAACCGTCTGTTCTTCTTTTAAGTCATGGTAACCACAACTACCTATCAGACACCACAAATAAGGCATCACAACAATCATACGAAAACCAAATATGATTTTCTTTTTACCGACTAAACTTTCTCGTTTACCCTCTCTTTTTCCTCTAAAATTGATTCGTTGAACGTCATAAAAACGGCGAAGAAGCGATGAGGTAGTGAGATCAGGTGTCGCTACCTTTTTTAATGAAACCTCGTAAAATGAAGAGAAAAGTGGGCTGGAAGTCGGGCGAAATTCCACCTGCACGTGGTCAAATCTGTCGTCATTCATATAAGAACTCTCTTCCTTTCAATCGTTCATTTCCTCTTCTTTCTGCATCTTCCATTCTCTAATCTTTCAGAAAGCCATCAAAACTCGTCCGAAAATGGAGAACAATCAGAATCGTCGTCATCGTCACTCTCAGCTATTGGAGCAACTATGTCGCGAGAACTATGAGCATACTAATGATGAGACGAAGAGAGACGACTACGAGGAGCCACCTCCAAGGCCACCAACCAGACGATGGTCAGTTCTGTGCTAATTATAGAATATTTATTAAATTGTTTTAGCATGTTCTACCGAGAGGATACCGAAGTCGTCGCCAAGATTCTTCGTTCTAAACAAGCCTGATTCTTCTTTTGAAACAATCAACTTCACCACAAAACCATAGACACATTTCGCTGCCTCTTCGTTTAGCATTTCATTTTCTTTTGCTTCTGTTACTTGCTTTCATGTCCTAGTCTTTTCTTCCCTGAATCCGCCTTCCAATCTCACTTCTTCTCATAATTCCTATTATAATCCCATCAACAAACATTTCCATGGTTTCCTAGTTCCACAATCATTGACCATTCTGATCCCCGTTTTTATTTGATTTTTCGTATCTCTTCGCCGAGTTACTGTGTAGTTTTTACTGATGTGATAGTATTCTTTTCTCGATAATTCCCATTCCTTGTAACCAGTTCACCATCATTGTCTCTTATTTTTCCCTGACTTCTCGCCCTCCCCTTTAAGTTTGTTCTACGGTAAATCTTCTTGCAATTTGAATGATGCTTTTAATTGATTGAGCTGATTCATTTATTAATAAAATTATGCTGATTTGTTATTGAAAGGAGATCTTATCCAGACTTGTGCCCATAGAAGAACTTGAAACAATTAACGCAAGTTCAACGAAAATGAAAACAATAATTGTTGTCAAGCTTCAGAGAGATAATACCTGATGACACAAACTTAGTGTCATGACAGACTTTCGAGAATAATTTATTAAAAGCCCATTTCATGAAATAACACATATTCAGATAGAGGATACAATGGGAAAAATTGAAGAATATTTTTCGATGTTCAAACTCCTTTCTCTTTTTCTTATAATAACCAAAAACAATTCTTTGTCTGTCTGAACGAATTACATTTTTTAAAAATAGTTTTAAGAAAACTAAACGATCGGATTTTTATTTATATTCGTATTCGGATCATTTTAGACCTTCATTATACAATCGCAACATTATCGGAAAGAATTATCAGAGTCGCCGACTTTTTAAACATTTTCCGCCCACCGCGCGCCTATCTTTTGTCTCTTCCGATTTTCCACTATACACTGTTTTCTGATTGTCCTCGTAGTGGTTGTTGTCATATAACATTTTCAAACAACTCTTTTTTCTCAGCTTTGAATAATTACATTCCATTTTGAAGATTGTCAAAAATGTCTTCCACATCAACCAATAGTGAGCCTTCTTCATCCACCTCTAGACCATCGTTCAACCAAACGGTCACTTCAAGCACTCAGAATTTCGGTGCCCCAGGATCCGGAAATCGAGTTTTGAAAATTGTGACTTCTTCCTCGGTTAACAGTGGACTCTCTCCTTTTGGTCAGAATGCCGCTTCCACTATCCGTGATCACCATGAGCGCGAGAAGAAGGAGATCTTGGAGTTAAACAATCGTCTTGCTGAATACGTTGAGAAAGTCAGATTCTTGGAAGCACAGAACGAAAAACTGGCCGCTGATCTTAAACTGCTCCAAGGGAGGTTCGGAAAGAAATAATGACGCAACGATTATATGCGGAAGTCGAAAGCAACATATAAAAAACCTATGTCTGGCCCTCGATAAAAAATTACTTTTATGAAACAAGTTGCCAATAAAGCCATTATTCTGAAACTTTGCTTAATCTCCAATTTAAATCGTTAAATAACTATTTTGTGGAGTCAATATGAAATATGTCAGAAGTTTATGATCATCATAAAATTGGTTCTGAAACAAAATTCCAAAATTCAGAACATAATTGGATAAAGGGAACCATATTTCAGTTAATGTTTGATTCATCAACCAAATTATGAAGACCAATTCTAAATTGATATTGTTGTTCATGACCTCATATCATCTTATTTCACTGTCATAAATGATGCATTACAAACGGAATCATCTTCCGCGCCACATTGACTGCAGCGTTTTGTAGTTCTTTCCCCCCGAAGAAAGAGATAACAAAACACAGTTCGAGAATGGATGGGGGCTTCCGTTAGTCTAAATCTAGCAATTCATTTTCGTTTCCCGTGGTGGTCAGACGAGAGAAAAGAAAAAGAACTCATTTGGATGTGAAACGTACAATAACATTTATTCGTCCCATTAGGGGGGCTGCCGCTGTTGCCTGTCTCTACAGAAAACCTTCTCAATCCTCTCGAATTAACGATCTCGTCTCGTTTTGATCCTGTTATGTCTTCCATTTGGATTCCACTTTTTTGTTCAAATCGGTGTCACAAACATGAAATCAATGAGAAAAGCATCTTCAAGTAATCTGAAAGAGTTAAAAACCAAACCGATGAAGTTCTTCAGAAGAACTTCATTTTGGAAGCTTAGAATGAGAATCAAAAATCTAGAAGAACAGTTTGATGAATCATCTCGTAAACTTTTACTGGAACACATTCCATCTTTAGTCATGTCTTCTAGATGACACTCTCTTCGAAACCAGTTACTTTACAACTAAATAAACATTTCTTTTTTCTCTTCAAGTATTTCAGAATCCCTCCAATTCCTTTGAAGTCTTCCGCTATTTGATCATTGATAGGTACTGTCATCCCAATTTCTAAATTGTCTCCTATAATCATTGTCAAATGAGGAGAATTTTGCGATATCTATCACCTTATCTATCAGTTAGTCACCTTGATTTGTGTCAGATCAATATAGAGGATTTCGACAGTTTTTGACGATGACAACAGACTAAGAAGTCATCAATCACAACCACACCCAACCATTTTTCAACTTGACTCATCAGACACATACATACACTGGATCTAACGCCCTTTTCTGGTAGAACAATAATTCACAACAAGAACATTCTGTCACTTTTGCAATTCCAATTCCATCATTGGAGAGGAAAGGGGGCGGGGATTTCGAACGGATAACGGAGTGACAGAGTGGAAGGGGGGATCGGAGAAAACGATAAATTGGAGAAAACCGCACCCTTCCATCATCTTCCCCCCACTGCGCCCGCCTATCTACTGCCCCTCCCGATCCTTCAGTATACACCTTCTTCTGAGTATAAGAGGTTGTTGTTAGCTGTTACTCGCAAGAGACGTTTTTTTTTCTTCTTCTCATCTTCCAGTTTTTAATTTTCCATTAGTTAGGTGTGGTCTGATTTTGCATTCTTTGTATTTGGGTGTGTCCTAATAGACGTTTTTTCTCACACTTCACCTTCTTCACCATTTTCACTTGTTTCTAAAATTTATATTCAGTCAAGATGACGGATTCGGACACCTACCGTAGTTCCATCACCTCTAGACCATCGTTCAACCGAACGGTCACCTCAAGCACTCAGAATTTCGGTGCCCCAGGGTCTGGAAATCGAGTTTTGAAGATTGTGACAGAGATGTCTTCTTCCTCGGTTAACAGTGGACTTTCTCCTTTTGGTCAGAATGCCGCTTCCACTATCCGTGATAACCGTGAGCGTGAGAAGAAGGAGATCATGGAGCTCAACGACCGTCTTGCTGGATACATTGAGAAAGTCAGATTCTTGGAAGCACAGAACAGAAAACTTGCCGCCGATCTCCAATTGCTCCAAGGGAGATTCGGAAAGAGTACTGGATCTGTCAGAATTATGTATGAGAAAGAGATCACAACTGCTCAAACAGTTGTGAAACAGACTTCGAAAGAAAAGGAGGATGCTGAAAAAGAGATTCGCAAGTTGCAAGAGCAAGTTGACGAATTCCGCAAGAAGTAAGTTAAAACAAAGAAGAAAAAGACCAAAATAAAGTTTTTCAGGTATGATGAAGCTCAAAGCGGACGTGCTGAGGACCGATTGAAGATTGATGAGCTTCTTGTCACTCTTTCCGGCCTTGAGGCTGAAATCACTCTTCTCAAGAGACGTATTGCTCTTCTTGAGGAGGAGATTGCTCGTCTCAGAAAAGAGAACGCATGGCTTCAAGCTGAGCTCCAACGTGTTCGCGTCGTAAGTTTTGCCTAATTGAATCCACTTTTATCCCCTTTTTCAGAGTCTCGACCAAGAAACTCTCAGCCGTATTGACTTCCAAAACAGAGTGAAGCTGTTGCTTGAAGAGATCGATTTCATGAAGAGAGGATTTGACTCCGAGCTCAAGGATCTTCAAGCCATGGCTGCTCGTGACACTACCAACGAGAACCGCGAGTTCTTCAAGAATGAACTTGCTAACGCCATTCGTGATATTCGTGCCGAATACGAGCAGATGATGAGTGGAAACAAGAACGAGTTGGAGAACTGGTACCAATTGAGAGTACAAGAGATCAACACTCAATCTAACCGCCAGAATGCTGAAAACAATTATCAGAAGGAGGAGGTGAAGAGACTACGCAACCAGACTTCGGAGCTCCGTGGAAAGCTTTCCGATTTGGAATCCAGAAATGTGTTGCTCGAGAAACAAATCGAAGACCTCAACTATCAGCTTGAGGATGACCAGAGATCCTATGAGGCTGCACTCAACGATAAGGATGCTCAAATCAGAAAACTTCGTGAGGAATGCCAAGCTCTCATGGTTGAACTTCAAATGCTCTTGGATACCAAGCAAACCTTGGACGGAGAACTCAAAGTGTACAGAAAGATGTTGGATGGAGAAAGTGACAACAACGGACTCCGTCAACTGGTCGAGCAAGTCGTGCGTACCTCTGCAATTAACGAAGTGGCCGACACCGAGACAATGCGTGTGGTGAAAGGAGAACACTCCAGCAGAACGTCTTATCAGCGATCGGCGAAGGGAAATGTGGCGATCAAAGTAGGTTTATAGAGATCTTGACCACATAACAACAAACGTTTTCATAGGAAACCTCCCCAGAAGGCAAATTCGTCATCCTGGAGAACACACACAGAAACAAAGAAGAACCACTGGGTGACTGGAAACTTAAGAGAAAGATCGATGGAAAACGGGAGATCGTTTTCACCTTCCCATCGGATTACGTCCTGCACCCATTCCAATCTGTCAAGGTATATCACCTAGTCTCATTTTATATTCGAAATCGCCCAGTGAAAAAGTTAAACCTGTCAGATATAAAACACTTTTTGAATTGGTTTCTCGGAATAGGAGATGTTGTTGTCTCTGCGTGTGTGTGTGTATGTCGAATTGATAATCTAATGCGCGATTGCGTTTGGGTGTGGCAAGGTCATTCGGCCGTTTCTTCGTAATGACGAAGAGGTGGATGGGGAAGAAAGAAGTGATAAACAAGTCATAGTGTGTATATGTGGACAAAAATATAGTGATTTCAAAATTAGAAAACAATTGTTTTTCTTCCAGATCTTCTCCCGCGGAAACGGAATTTCCAACCCTCCAGAAGTCCTTGTGTTCGAAGGAGATGATACCTTCGGAGTCGGAGCCAATGTGCAAACTATTCTCTATAACAACAAGGGAGAGGTAATCCCTGCCTTTGGCACGTGCAAAACTTCAATTCTTTCTTTTTGCAGGAGCGCGCAACGCACATTCAACGTCAGAGCCAACAGACGACCACATCTTAAATCTAGCTTCTCGCTTGAGCTAATAATTTCTTTTCTTTGTACCAGAAATCTGAATCATTCACTGTCCTGCCTGCTTTTTCTTTTCGTTTTCAATACTCATTTTTTCTTTTCCATTTTCAATAAATATTCAATTTCAGAGGTCAGTCACATTGACAGAGCAAATGGGTGACTGATAACGTGATCTAAAACAAATATAATCGCGGGGTGGGACAAAAGTTAAGCTTTGATAAGATAAAAATGGTCCATTCTGACATTTTCATCGGCTCGTGTGCACAATGGGTAGTTTGTATTACTCTGGTAGGTCATTCCAGAATATTCTTGAAAATTCTAAGTGAAAGGGGTATCACTGAATGTTTCATAATTTTTGAATTCCCTGTAAAATTTTTGATTGAAAGAATGACATGCAAATAAAAACCAAAATAGCACCTGCTTCACTTTTATTTCAAAAAAATTCCATGTCAAAAAGTGCTCATTAAATGTTGATAAGAGTCGTGAGACTCTTAACTCGATGTGAAAACTCAGTGATAAAAGAGAGGTGAATGCCATGATTCGCATCCCGGAAATGACTCCGTTTCTCATCGATTTTCTTCTTTTCAACTAGTTGTTGCTTTTTTTTCTGAACCTCGAATGTAATTATTTCCCAGAATCAAGTATGAATCGAAAAGACGAAGTCACCTGCGATGTTATAACTGGAGACGATAAAAAAACTGTGGTAGTTTTTTGAAGACGACCAGTTGCATTAGTCATAGTTTTCAGGTGTATGCCATCCGTATTGGAAATGGTCCAATCATGCAAAAAACTTTTGAAGATTACGAACGATTTTTTTTGACAGTAACTCCAATTTTGAAATAGTGTTCCAACTTTTTATTTCAGGTCAAAGAAATGATCCCAGCTACACTGTTTGTGGTTCCAAAGAAAAAAAAGTTCTTCCAATTTGAGAGCAAGTTTCTCGAAAAACGTCGAGCTTTTGTTCGTATGATTTGTCAACATCTTGTTGATAACCAATCGAGAAGGTAATCTGATTAAAATCATGTTGAAATGGAAAAAAGGTTTCAGCGAGGAAATTCGCCAATTTTTCCATATTGAAGTACCTGAAGATGATGATAACACTGTGGATTTGGGATCCAGTGAGAGTAAAACGTAAGTTTAAAATTCATCCGTTCGTCTGTATAACTTCAATTTCCTAGCGCATCTGCCACTGATTTCGATTTTTTGACAACAATTGGAAAAGGAAGTTTCGGAAGAGTATACCAAGTTCGTCACAAAGAAACGAAAAAAATATACGCAATGAAAGTGCTCTCAAAGGAACACATCAGAAAGAAGAACGAGGTAATTAGAAACGGAGCTTCTTGAAACTACATCCTTTTTGAAGGTCAAACACGTCATGGCTGAACGAAATGTTCTCATTAACAACTTCAAGCACCCGTTCTTAGTGTCACTTCATTACTCGTTCCAGAACAAGGACAAACTCTATTTTGTGTTAGATCACCTGAATGGGGGAGAGGTAAAATTAGCCTTCTCTGGTTGTGTTGGTGAATGACATTTTCAGTTGTTCTCGCATCTGCAACGCGAAAAACACTTTAGTGAGTCCAGAAGTCGTTTCTACGCAGCTGAAATAGCATGTGCCCTCGGTTACCTGCATGAGAAAAACATTATCTATAGGTATCGTTTTGATTATTTTTTAGAATTATTTCCGCATCAAAAAGTAATCAGAAATCTGAGATTGATCTTTCGATAACTGAGACGTTTTGCTTCAGAGACTTGAAACCAGAAAATCTACTTCTGGACGACAAGGGATACTTGGTTCTCACAGACTTTGGACTGTGTAAAGAGGACATGCAGGGAAGCAAAACGACTTCGACATTCTGTGGAACTCCAGAATACTTGGCACCGGAAATTATTATGAAAAAGCCGTATGACAAGACAGTTGACTGGTGGTGCCTGGGATCGGTTCTTTATGAAATGATTTTTGGACTGGTAAGTTCATACTGTCACGTGATAACAATTTATCAGAATTCGGAAAACAGAAAACGGAAAGAACGATGTGCAAAAAAGAATGATTAGACAGTTTTCGTTTTGAAAAAACAATGAGAAGCAAGTTTTCAGCCGCCGTTTTACTCAAAGGACCATGCCGAAATGTATGACAAGATTATCAACCAACCTCTTCGCCTGAAACACAATATATCGGTTCCATGTAGCGAACTCATCACTGGACTTCTCCAAAAAGATCGTTCTAAGCGTCTTGGACACCGTAATGACTTCCGCGACATTCGTGATCACCCATTCTTCCTACCGGTTGACTGGGATAAGCTTCTTAATCGTGAGCTGAAAGCACCATTTATTCCGAAAGTAAAGAACGCTATGGATACATCAAATATCTCGAAGGAATTTGTGGAAATTCAAATCGATCCAGGTATTTCAATGCTTTTCCCAAAAAGATAGTTACTATAGAGACACCTCTCGCAAATCCCCTTCACGGTTATAAATCCTTTCTTAAGAACAGCATTTACTTTAGACGAGTAGTATAAAGGTGAGGCTCAACACGTAAGTAAGTGAGACATACATACATATAAGTTCGTCGGAACCAAGCATATACATACACACACACATACACCGCTAATTAGGCCCCGGGCTTTGCTCGCATAGTCTCACACACTCTTCCAGTCAGACACACGCGTTGAGTCTCACCCTCACTCCCAAACACAGGGGGATCATAAACCCTTTAAAACTCCGCCCTTTATCCTCGTCTTCCTCGTATTATTCGGTTTCTTGGGTTTCAGCTTCGTTGGCACCACAACATCTGGCTGTCACTCACCGTGACCACGACTTTGAGAACTTCACGTTCGTCGACACTAATCGTATTTTGGCTTGATGACTGTTGACCTTATTTCCACTATTTTTTGTTATTCTCTACATACATTGTCATTTGAAAGCCCTTTTTGCTTCTTGTAGAATAAATCTCTGATCTTTGGTAGCTACCTTATTCCGGCTTCTTTAAAGAGTGTTTCTCATTTTTCTCTTTTCACAAAAACAAAAGAAACATGATCAGCAAAGCTTCAGCCTACTTTCTAATGCATACGCATACTGAAACTTGGCTTGGATCCAATAGAGAAAAGTCAGTTACCCATCACAATGCAAAATGATCAGAAAACATTTGCCCTTTTTTGACTTGTGGCTTAGGAAAAGTACGATTTGCAGGAAACGCTTTCATGTTCGGAAAAAAACATCTGCCTTATTTTTCAAAGAAAAATTCAAGCACATTTTCTTTTAGAACTTGTTAGAATTTCTTTTTCTTTGTGTCAAAGTTTCAATGATCTCTATTCAAATTTAAAGTGCATTTGAATGTATTTTTAGTTTGGTTTCAATGCTCTCCGGATTTAGATTTCTTAGAAATGCACTAATGAAAATCATAGTTTTGAAATAAAGAAGCCTTGTACTTTTATTTCATCATGATTTCTTCTTGAAAACACTTCCTTTTCGATTCGATATTTCTCGTTCGCTCCTCCATTCTTGGCATTTCTCAGTAAAACGCACATGAACATTCCATTGGAATTGGAAGAACGTAGGAACCAATAGACAAAATGAGACGCAGAGCTGGTTGAGAGGAGGGCGACGAGAAAGAGACAATGCGAGTTTTTCATATTCACGACCAAACACAAAAGCTTAAACCTCCGGGGCTCATGACACCACCAGTAGGCGAAAAAAGGTAGTGAGAAGAGAGAGAAATGGAGAGATAAAAGAAGTCAAACATTTTGTGGAAATACCTGACGTAGAAGGGTGCAATTGCAAAGATTGGAGTTCATTTCGACATTTGTTCTTGTTCCTTCAGCTTCTCCTTCTCTACTTCTTCCCCCCTTTTTTCTCGATTGCCCGGCTAATCACCCACACCCCGACCACCTGCTTCTGGTCACTCAGGAAGCATGTATAGCTTAGACATATCTTATCTTTCGCTTTCTGACACACTCCTTTTTCAATGTTATTTACTATATTCTATCGTTATTTTGTTTTTTTTTCGGCTTAGAACATTTCCTGGATAGATTTTTGAATTTTGAAGTTTACTTTTAAAACCGATGTCATTCAGTACATCGAACCTTTCCTGGTAAACCCTTGTTTGGCAACATAGTTCGCACTTATAACGCTTTATAAGCTTCACTTCCGAAATTGGAAAAGTCTTAGTTCTAAAAGCTAGAAAACTCTTCGATCGAAAGCTCATCAATTTCGAATCATCATTTTCTTTCTCGATCTTGATCCAGTTTCAAACAGGTGAAATGTTCTATTTTGTTCTAACCTAAAACTAAGAAACAGTTATAATTGAAAAATTTCAATGAGACTTTTCAATGGGTTTAGCTTGAAACGACCAGGAAACGAAAAAAAAACCAAATTTCCTAAGGCGTTTCAAAAGGTTTCGAATTACTATCCCCAACTCTCTTTATCGCTTTCTTTGTTGCTTTTTTCTTTTTTTCATCTATTCATCGCTTTTCTTTCCTATTTTTCTTCTGCTATGGTTGCCTTGACTGTTTCCACATTATATTCATTTATTTGAATTGCATTTCTCAATTCACCTGCTCTCAAAAGAACATTGCCAATGTTATATTTTGTCTCTAGGATTTCGTCTTCCACCCCGTCCGCCTCCCAGGCGGCTTCTTCGTATTCTCACTTGACATCGACCCCACAAAGCAGCAAAAATGAAATAGACATGGATTATAATGAGATCTGGCCGTACACTATACAATCAACCATCCTTGTGTTTCTATTCATCGTATGGATGTAAGTCCTTTTCTTTTCTAAGTTCTATAGCACTTTTTGTGCACTTCCTATCACGAGATGAAAAAGAAATGAAAAACCTTTCCGATTATTATAGGATTATCGGTGTATTTGTGGCAAGAGAGGTAATGCTGGTAGTTCTCGATCATCGGAAGATTAAGTGAGTCTGTTTTCAAGATTTTTCAAAAAGCAAAAGAAAAAAACGAAAACACAAACTATCATCCATCAAATGAACGATAATTAGAGTCAGATGGCTAAACGAGTCCCTATTGAAGAAAAGTGAAGGGAGAAAAAGCAGATATTTCTGTTGGAAGATGGATAGAAATTTGATGAGTGGGTACTAAATGCCGCCATGAATTCTGTTTTCCAAACATTTTGAAATACTGACTGAATTAATGGGATCTATGCAGAAAAATAGTTTCTTAAATTCATTTCATAATGTGAGAAATTTAATAAAAATCTCTACTGATATAATAGGACAATAGAAAACACAGAGTTTGTTTTTCAAACTATCAAATTTTCTCAGAACGTACAATACTTGAGTGAATTAATTCATTCAGAACAGTCTGAAAACATGTAGCTAAAAATTTTTCAAAATTAGAAAGATGGTTGTGAATGAAACAATGCAGAGAATGACGGAAATGGATTTTAAATACAGTTTTTTGGTTATTTTGAGACCGCATAATTCCGTGTTATTTCTGAGGAGCCTTATAATATTTCGTGGATGTATAAACCGGATAGAAGCTGAAACGTTGAAATTTTGACGTCACTGCAGACGGACGTTCTGCAAGTTTGTATTCAAAACCGAATGAATAACTAATGAATTGAGCCAACACACTTTTATTATGAGTTGAACTACTCAACCTGTCAAAACTTCACCTGTGCAGGCTGAAAAAAAGTTTTTGATTTTGTTTTAAATTGAACTCTTTGCAGAAGAAAACCTATACAAAAGCGAAGATCCTACAATGGAGTATACAGTGTGAAGAAAAAACGATATGTGAACGACAAGAACTATCAAGCAGTGGCGAATGGAGGAAACGAGATAGTGTGATACATGCTCTTATACTTTAGAATTTTGAAATTTTCAATTGCTGGGAATCTCACGTGTACTGAAAAATGTTCTCTTTTTAAATTTCATGAGAACTGTATTTTTTCACTTACTTTCAAAAATTTTTTCTTTTCTGAAAATTAGCTCTGTGATTTATTCAAACGATGTTTTTGTTTGTATGTACGGAACATTTGTTTTTAAATAACTGTGACTTATCAAAATAAACTTTTTAAAAAGAAATACATAAAAATATTTTTAAAGTAATAGAAATACAATAATATGAACAGCAAGAGGTTACTCACATAGTTCATGTAACTCATTGACTTCATTCTTTTTGGATAAAGTTAGTGGTTGAAAAAAAACGTTAGTGGTTGAATAAAAAATGAAATTATGCCAAGCATTAGGAAATACTTATAGCTCTTGGCATAGATGATCAGAAACTAGTTTCTTATAATTTGTGAGAGATGATATTTCAAAAAATATAGATACAATATGATATTTATCCTTTATATCGATGTGAGGGAGAAAACAACTCGTTTATCAGTCCCTAGTGAAAAAATTTGTTTTTACCAGGTATATAGAAAAAATAAACGTTTTTCTTCTCAGTTGTGAGTTATATTGACATAATCCTCGAACAGAACTTGCTTTACAGGCTGAATATTCTTAAAGCAGCACATTTTATCAATTGAAATTATGGTGACCAGTGTTTCAAAGTTCGTTTGAAAAAGGATTTTTGCATTGTACTGATTTTCTTATTCTTTCTGAGAAGAGAGACATTATTTTAATAAACATCTCTTCTTGTTTTAGTTCCATAGTGTTCATGATCATCTTTTGAAAATCAATCGTGGTATGCATTCTCTTTAGGTAATTCTGACTAATCTATTGTTCTTGTATTGTTCTGTATCGGCCTTTCACTCTGACCAGATGTTCTTCTTGCACAATACTAGCAGGGTCTCGACGCGAATTGTGCGTATCTAGATGAACGTTGACTTGGGTGAACGTTGGAATACCTGCATTCACCTGTCCCACCATTCATTCACTCACTCTGTGCTCTCCGTCGTCTTCTGGTCGTTCTCCTCATTTTTTACAATCTCATATTGATTTATCGTTCTTTCAGAAATCCACAACAATGCCATCTAACACTGTTGCCGATGTTGCCTCCGTTCCCAACGACAACATTCTCGAGAAGAAGAACGAAGAGTTCGTGGTCATTGCAATTCGCGATCCGGAGTCAATTCAACGCCAGTATGCCATTGCTCACCAATCAACTGGAAAGGAAATCACCGTTTTCATCGGCATCTTTGCTTTGATCGTCTTGGGCTTTTTCGCCGCCGCCAAACTTCTCTAATCAATAATATGTTTATCTTGTGCCTCTTCTCAATCGTGTTGTTTTCCACCAAACTGTACAGATCTTCGACCAAAATAAAAAGATTTCCGAAATATTTTTCATGTTACATATTGAAGTGACAACAGGCAATGACTTAAAGATTTTATACCACTACCATGAAATAATTTTTTGAACACAGTTTTATTTGGAGAACTGCATACTCTTTTGAACAACGCGTCTTGCAATTCCCCATTGCTACCCGTTCATCGAACGTTGTTCCTTCCTCGGTTTAACAAGAAACTGGGTCTCGTCATCATCGTCTCGTCATCATCCTCTCTCTCGTCACCTCCCATCAGAGTCTCGTCTCACCCCTCTCGCCCTTCGCTAGCCTACTATTTGTTTTCTCTGCGAGTGGTCTCTTTCGTGCCGTCGATAGCTCAGTTGGTAGAGCGGAGGACTGTAGAGTCAGTGGTTATCCTTAGGTCGCTGGTTCGAATCCGGCTCGACGGATTTCTTTTTGCCTTTTTCTTGAAAGTGTGAAGAATAACAATGTTATGCTATTCAGTTTTGAAAGACCGCAAAAATATTTTTATCATGGTTTTTAATTAAGTTTCTGAGAAAAAAAAAATTTATGATATCATGTATTGTTCCATGCACTTCCTATCTTGTTGATTATTGTGCAAATTTTTAAATTGAACGTTTCAAATCTTTTCAGACGTAGTACTGTCAAATTTCTATTTCAACGCGTTTCCCTGAAAATTTTAGTTTTTTTCTAGCTCGCTTATTCGGTTTCACCATTCCCGAAATTCTCAAAACGAATTTTTGGAATTCACGGAATTTCTGAAATCCCCGAAACCATATTCTAGGAAATTCACAACTTGTTTCAGTTCCACACATTCCTGGTCAACACTACTCATTTGAACGTCACAAAAACCGATCGTTCAGAAATCGTCTAAAATTGCTTCTCAACCACTATCCAACAGGATTTCACGGTTTCGGAACGAACTCTCTCCATTTTTCAATATTTTTGGCAAAACCTTCAACGCCTGTGATAAATTAATAAACGAAATAAATTCTCTATTCAGTTTTCAACCAAACAGTGATAATAAAAACTATGAACTCCCCTCTAGATTTCTGTCCCATTTCTGAGAATTGTGATGTGTATAGCATTCCTCATTTCTCATTTAATGTCTCTTTGAGAACAAAAACTGCAGAACATCTGTCAGTTTTCCCAATTTTTTCCGAGAAAAGAGCACTCCCAAAGAAGACACAAAGACCAGCTGGTTTATTGAAACTCTTACTGCTCGAACATAAATTCTCAAACATAAACATTTTGTCCTCAAAAACCGGTCGCCTTTTTAATTTTGCCATCCAACTTTTTCTCAAGTAGGTTTAAACATCGTCTGTTTCCCGTTCTTCTTTCTATCTTGCAACCAGTGACCCGAGAATTGTTAGAGAAAACGAAAAATGAACTGATAAGTTATCATTCGGTAAATTGATTTGTCAAGTTTTCTTTTTCATACTCGGTATTTTTTCTGTTTTTATTATGAACTGATCTTCATTTTTTCATTTTCTTGAATCCCTTTCTTTATACAGCATGTTCTTATGGTATCTATCCTAAAAGGGGAAATGTCCAGAATTGAGTTCCCTTTGCCCATTTCGAATGCACATAATTTCAGAGAGAATGCAATGCTTTTTCTCTTCTCCATTCATTTTGCAATGCACTTCACACCCGCCCTTTGGCTGTTCTCTTCTCTCAATGCGCCAGCAAAAAATCGACGCTTTCATTAAGAGTATTCAGTGGTTGGAGCACACGTTGCTATACTTTTTTTTGAGAAGTCTATCGAGGCAAAGACTCGGTACAGACGGATGCATTGATGTCTGATTACTTGGTAGTATCAAAAAGTTTTTTTTATTCGGTTGATAGGTGAATAGGGAGAAGAAGTCACATTCTATGATAATCTGGTTTTTTGGTTCTCTATCTAGAAACTCTTCTTTTCTTTCCTCTTTGATACTAGATTATAGTATGGAAAACTCAAAAAGATAAAATGTATCTCGACGATATGTCACTGGGTTGGATGAGGAGTGAGAAGAGGTGGATAATCTTCTAAGATGTGGGCTTAATAAAATGGCAAGAGAATGTAGATTTTCGTATCCATTCCATAACCTAGGTAAAAAATCCTGGTTCTTTTTCGGATTTTTAGCGATAGTCACACTCTGATTGATCTTTAACCGATGTTTCAATTTTCATCAAGTATCGGCTGATCAGGAAATTACAAGTTAGATTCCTGTGACAGGTATCCCTTTAATTCCTCTTGATACCGTAAGCTCTTCTGATCGTACCACTTTTGTTTTGAAAAACGTTTGCCTCCGTCTGACAATATTCCCTCATTACTTTTTTGTTTCTGCAAAAAACTCAATTCAGAAATAATAGTTTTATCATATTATTTTCGATATAGTTCACAAACAGAGCTAAACAACTATTCTCGAGTTTTAGCCTCATGCTCATGATTTTTAATAAAGCCTTGTGTCAAAGTTGATCACCTTGGTGACTTGATGAAGTCACGTGTTTCTAGGTGAACCGACTACCGCTTGTGGGCATGTGACCTGATACATTTGTTTTAGATGAATCTCTTACAAACATGTCCATTTTTGGAGCTCTCCAAACTGGTTTTAACAAGATGTGGTGAAGTTCACCATAGGAGAGCAATGTTTAGTTCAGTTCAGTGGATGGGTGTGCCTACGTTATACGAGAATGTCGTTAAGTGAAGTTGTGGTAGGGACCAACGATTATGATTATGTTCAAACAAAAATACAGTTTCTACAAGAAACATTGTGACTGAAACTGCTCAGCGACGATACTGTGATGAACCTTAAAAAAAGGCCTGTGTTGAATCAACGACACCCCGGGTTTACTTCTTCGAAGATACTGTAGCTTGAAAATGTGCGGGAAGTGAGAACGAAGCATTATTTTAATTTTTCACGCCAAAACTATACTCTCTCCACTCGTATTTCGTAAGGTTTTGCTTATGACTTTTCTATATTCAGCATCTCACATGACCCACAAGATGCTTACAAACGTCGCCTTTGATTCCCGTTAAGCAAGAAAGCGAGACACAATCTCATAATATGTTTTCTCTAGGGGGTCGTCATATTTACAAGATACCTAGAAACGGAGGCTCTAACACAATCATTCACCCGGAAGGATGTTGTTTACAGCGCGACACTATATTTCTAGCTTGCACACACCGATCTATGCATTCTTAGAGCAGAGGAGGTCTCAAAACAACCCGCCCCTCATTTAGTAATCTCTCTTCTCTCTTTCCTGCATTGTCTCGAAAGTCCCCATGCGCTCAGATTGATAATACATTCCAATTAGGTCTGTCGCATGTCGTCTCCCATTTTCTCTGTAATATCTCATTCTATCCACCCACCATTTACCTCTTACTACTCGCCACGCCCACTTTTCAGACGGCTCACAATGAAAGTGAAAACGACACACGTCTCGGTCAAAAATTTATTCGTGTTTCGTTTCGATGCGTGTCCATAAAAAACGTAATAGCTCCGCCTTTTCAAACAGAAGCGCAAAAAATGGAGGGATGAAGTGCTAGGCAAGAGGGGGTACACTAAGCCGCTTTTGCTTTTTGTCTGCCACCCGTAGAGTTGTTTTTGTTTATGCCCCGTGCCCCCCGGACCTTTCCCGTCTAGAGAGCCGTTTTTCTTCTAGTTTTGGCTCGCGCAGATATTCTTCTTCTTCCGGGGTCGTTTTTTATACCCCCCTTCCGCAACTTTTCTCATCGAGTTCTTTTTTTCTGCTCTTTTTACTCTTGAGAAACCACGAATAAGAAAAAGGTTCTTGCTCTTACGTCTTCTTCTTTTCCTCAATTTTTGTTCCCCGTTGCCTTCTTTGCGTTTTCCATCGTCTTGCTCTTCTGCTCGAGGGGTTTTTTTTTGCTTCTGCTGCTGCGTACATCACAAAGCCTCCAATCTTTCCTCTTTCCTCAGCTCCGCGCATCGTCAGCAGTGTCAGTGTCATACCAAGCGGCGGCGGCGGCGCCTTCCTCTCCTCCCCTCCTTCTCATTTTCTCTGTCTTCTATCGATTATAAGATGAGCCGACGGCGCATTCTGAGCTCTTTTTTGTGCTCCTCACACGTCTGTCCGCTTCTTACCGATATGTGTAGATAGAAACGGGAGGAGAGAAGGACAAAATGTCTCGTTTGCATTGACGAATGAATGAGGAAAAGGAGAAGAAGAAGAGAAGAGTGAAAGAATAAGAAACACAAAGATTGAAAGCTATGAGTGGAAATGCAGATATGGCATGGGCGCGGTGCCAGTTCAACCAATAAGATCTTGAGTAATCTTAGAAAATTTGTATAGCCAGCGAGTATGGCTTTCTGGCAGGCCAACTCTTTCTCTCGGTCTACTACGCACGGGAAAGATATGTAATCAAAACCTATAATTTTTATTCGTAAAGCTCTAACCAAACATCCTGTTGTGGTCTTTCACGTAAAGTGCGCCCGCGAGGAAAAGGGCATTCTTACTAGGGAAGCTGAAAACAACCCGTGTATTCCGCTTCTTGGAATAGTCTTAGGTGTACTATTGCTGTAAACAGTCATAGAATTAGAGAAAAGCTCTCAGTGGTAAATAAAAGATCGACTATTCTTCTTTCAAAGAGTCTAGATATGGGGGGTTTTTATTTCTATCAAAAATTTGCAAACTCAGATTTTTAGCGGCAGAGGTCGATTGAAAGTAGATTCCTCCAGAGACTGATTAGTATATAACACTGGGCATCCACTTTGTTTTATTATATTTTTGATTGATTTCATAGCAATCCAAAATGTTTCAACTTTTTTGACAGAATGGGCTTGGTTCCAGATTAATTTCCCACGGGTAACTATTTCTCATGAAATCAAGAACATTGATAGAAATTGATGTACAAATCTCAACATATTTGACGACATATATGTTTAGAAGCATCATTCAACCTTGAATTTTGATTGAATTGATTTCGGAGAACTCAACAACGAAAAGCTAACCCTTGATTTACAAAAAACACTTCAGAACACCTGTGGTTTTTCGACAAGCGACATTTTTTTAATCAAGATCAGATTTTTGAAATATGACAAATGTCGATCTCTAGTCATTCTAGGACCTACGCTGACTTAAATTTCCTTGGGGAACCTGCATGTTAAAATTAACAAAGTTTCTCTCACAAAATTCACATTCAAATTGGGAAATGCCCTCAAATCGTGTAGATTCGCACCTGAACAAAAAACGGCCTTGGAACTGTTGAACAGTCTGCGTCGATGAAGATTTATGCAAATGCCTACTGTTCTACGCATTTTGTCTGTTCAGTTTAAAACCGAATGGTTTTCACCACTTCATTCCCTCGCGTTTTTTGCCCTCATTCATCTTTTTCGTCGCAACAAGAATCTTAATGAAAAAGCATTTGTTTAACTTGAGCCGTGGACCAAATTGAGAAAGTTTTTTTGCTCTTTCTTCCGTTTTCTTCTTCTTTTCTTTCCCCTTCTGACATGTGGGCCAAAAGCTAATAAGAAGACGGGAGGGCGGATGCTGCTGCGGAGGCAATGAAATTTCGAATTTTTTCTTCTCGAACCTCATATGTTTCGCTTTTTTCATTTCTCAATTTATTTTGATTGCTGGGCGAATTGTGCAGAATCTCAAAAAAAGCTGTGCATTCTCGAAAAAAGAAAAAAAAAGAAACAGAAGAAAAAAAGTCAGTGTGATCGTTTTATGGGTTTGTGGACAGGGAGGTCCATGACAACCCGAATGCGCCTTTTCTTTTTTTTCATCTTTATTCAAACCTCCTTTCGATTCTCCTTCTTTACGTGACAAACAAAGTCGTATTTTAGAGTCACGACAGTGATGCTGGGTATTAATCCACATTTTTTAGCAGGTACGGTGATCATCGTTTCTTTGTTTGTTGTTTGCTACACTTAAAATTTTCGATTTGAAAAATATTCTTCAAAACTTCATTTTGTGTTGTGGAATGCGCCTTTGTACTTTTTTCATTTTCTGATTAAGCACGTGTAAAAGGTTATCATCCTCCTCTTCTTTCCCTTATTTTTTCTTCTTTTAAATCATACCTTTCTATTCTTTTTTCTTTCAGAAGGGGTGTTGGTAATGAACACTTTGAAAGAAGTTCTTGAGTATGAATCACGTCCGAAAACGGAGCAGTCGACAACTACGATGCCAGTCGGGATCTCGTCTCAGTATGAACTACTCAAGTTATTGTTCACAACTGATCCGGAACTAGCAAAAGCTGTCATCGATATTCACACATTCAAACATCCAGTGGCAGTACAAAAACAAAAAGCGTTGTTCGGTTACCAACCGGGACTTTTCTCATTGCTTATCAGTGTCACCACTGATAGTTATCATCCATTACGTGGTTTTGATGAATTCGCGCTTCTTAGAAGTCTCTTGGACAAGACTTTCCCAACAATCACCAACAGCTTCGACGACATTCTTGATTGGTCACGCAGATTGGATTTGGCTCTTCTCCGCTTTCTTCATTGCGCTCTGGTTTATGAGGACAACCCGGGTCGTCTTGTGTCAGGAGGAAGATACCCAAAGTTGTTCATCGGTATTAGCCCAGTTTTGTTCACCAAAGAATATGTTCATGCTGCGCGACTCATGGATCCGCCACTTCCGATCTACCGTATCGGAGTTGACATCACCAACATTGCCGGTGTTCTTGTTCATGGACCTATCGTTGAGGCCCAAGAGCAGTTCATTTTGGGAATTGCTGCTGCTCATAAGTACTTCATGGCTAGAAAGATCACCATTCTGAAGAACTTGGAGGGCAACACAAAATTTTCCGTCGGTTTGTACAATGTGATGACTAAAGTGAAGGAGACTCCATTCATGTGCATTGGTTACAGAAGTAGGTTTTTATTCTGATACTGGTTTACATTTTAGTCTAAATCCATTTTTGTAGTCAACGAGGAAGACAGCCATAATATTCCGGAACAAGGAATCGACTTTAACGACATTGTTCCGGTCATTTGCGTTGATCCTAATTGTCGCCAAGGCTCCAATTGTGGTATGCCTATATTCCATAAATCCTTAAATAAAGACATTAATTACAGTTAACTCAATGCGTGAGTATAAATATATCTACATCAAGACAAGCACTGTTCATCTTGGAGAACCCCCATATGCTGCATCTAACACTGTTGATTTCGCCGGAATGAAGAAGGCATGGAAGAGAAAGACCGAGGTGAATGAGTACAAGTCTGTCGTTGATCCAATGGATATCGATAAAGGACGCAAGTTGAAGTTCCGAAAGAGAAAGGGAACTGACTGTTCGTTCAGAATGATCTGGGAGGACGCATACCTCAGATTCTTAATGCGCGAGTTCAGAAAGAAGGATAAGGAAGACATTGAGATGATAGAACAGCATTTAATGCCAATACAAGCGGGAGAACCTTATTCAAGTGAGTTTTCATGACCTACAGTTTCAGACAAAATTTTAAACTTTGATTTCAGACTCCAACTTGCGCCTTGATGATGGTTTTGGAGCTGCTTTTACTCTTTTCATGCCAAGCATCTACCAGAAGCTATGAATATTTTAATGGTAACATACATCAGTATATTATTTTTTCCTCTGTTTCTCGTCACTTACCAAAATTTCAAATCCAAAAGATTGTAAACTTTTAATAACTCGTTCTACTAAACAGCCCAATGGCTCCATTCCTTTTTTCTCTTCCAGTTTCTAAAACTGATGGTAATAATTTGAAGTTGCTGATTTTTCTATATTCAACATTTCTCAATGGTATAGCAATTTCAAGTTATTCAAATTTCAAATTTTATTCTCAAAATTGAGCTCAAAAATTGAGCAATCCAAATTAATTCTCCCGGTTTCCTCATATAATGACACTATTCTTATTTATTGTAACTTTAATGATATTAAACGGTATTACACGTTTCAAAACTTCATACAACTTGCATGCTTCACCGTCTTGATAAGACGTTTCCATGAAAACAAATATTTTTGATTAATTTGTAAATCCTTTACCCTTCCAAAGTACCTTTTCAATTGTAGGAGTGGCATATCTTTAAAGATACTGCACGACGTTTCCAAAACTTTCCTTTTCGTTAGTCCTTTCTTCCTTCTCTTTGATCTAACTTGATAAACATTCCTTTTTTCCTCTTATCTTCTCTATTCCATTTCAATTGTACTTGACGTAACCATTCCAAACCGTCCCTAATCTCGCTTTATTGTACTTGACATTTTATGATACTCAACAGTTGGGAAGATAACAATAAATCATACTGGGATATCGGGGGGTAGTTTAGGTATTCTTTTTCAGCCAGGCATACACTTCATCGTAGACAATCAGCATCACAGCTCCACCTGGTCCGAGGCGCATCACTTTTGGTAGGAGTCCTTTGTACAAAGCGCCGAATCTGGAAAATGAGTAAACGTGTTTTTGAGCTAAATTATTGAACAAATTTATATATTTTATGGACAAAGTTTGATGAACTAGAAAAATGCCAAAAAGAGAGAAAATCTCAGAACTCAACGTTCTTCCAAACGCCGACTTTAATTGTAAAAAGCAATGCGATTAAACGTTTCTTCATCCTTTTTGTCGATTCAATAACGTTTCAAAAACCCCTTACAAATTTGTGGCATTTCACACTTTCCGACATTTCCAATAATTTTTTCTGCGTTTTCAATCTGAAACTAACCCTTCTTCTTTGTAAACAAGTGCAATTGTTTGCATAGTTCCACTGTATTTCCTAGACAATGGATCCGGTTGTGGGCCCTGAATTCGACTCTTGGCCACATCAAACGGAATATTGAAGATCGATGCCAATGATCCAGCGGTGAATCCTAATCCAATTCTTCCTAATAGATTCGATGTTGGATTTTGCTAAAATTAGAATTTCGTCGAAAAATGTGGATCATCAACTAACTTTGGCATCCGGAATGATCTCTTTACAACTATGATAGAGACCGAAGTAGACCATGTTCCATGCTCCGTGCCTTCCGAGAGTTGCCCCAAGGCCACGATAAAGCCCGCTCGTTCCGAATCCCTCGGTTTTATAAATTTCGCGCGCCATTGCGGCTGTTGATCTTTGCTGGAACACCGGAGATTAATAATTTATTTTCCACTCGTTTTTTCTCTCCTAAGTTTTCGTAGACAACATGAGAACGAGTCCCCCTTATTTTTTTTCTTCGGAAACCAAAGTTTACCTCTTTAACGCTTGATTTCCTGTCCGCTTGCAGTCTCACTTTTACCACCTCAAATGGGCAGATAACGATGGCCTCGGTGAGTCCAGAAAAGAGTCCGGCCATTGACATTGTCTGAAAAATAGAGACGATTAGCCTACACGTCATAATTCAGCGTCAAAATTCGCTAAATGAAAAGGTGATGATAAGAGTCACTGATAAGGAACAATTCCGAAAGAATTATTCTGAGAAAACTTCACGAAAGACTTCTTCTGGTTTTACCTATTCAAAAAATCAAAAAATGAACTCACCAGAGGCATGGGAATTTCCGAGTGTGTGAAAGCAATCTTGTACTGCTCAAACGTGAAAAACTTGGTTGCTCGTTTCGGAGTTTCCGCTAGAATTGGCGGAAGGATCCCCTAAAAGCCACATCTGTTAAATTTTTCCAAAATTACTATACCTTGTAAAAACCGCCGATTCCCTCATGTTTCAACGTTTTCACCACACAATCCATCATCCCTTTGTCTTGCTGTCCGAGTTGTAGACGTGTCTTCACGACATCTAATGGGTACATAAGACATACTTCCACGAGACCTGGAAAATAGATTAAGAATTTGGTGGTACTTTTAAAAGTTCGAACATCGGTACTTCTCCAAAATCTAATTTTTTATTCAGAGATCCGTGAGACTAATCCTGTCAGTTTTAAAAGTTAGTGGTTCCAAATCCGTAATTCCCTCCCTAAACTCTTTGGGTGTGTCAGATTTCGCATTTTTCGAAAATATGTTTGATGATGAAAGATCAGTGTCAGATGTTTCTCGTTAACACGAAACGATGAAGCTGTGTCGTAGGTTACCGGCTGATCATAATGATCATCAAGAACATAAACAGTTTTTTCTTACAAAAAAACTGCATAAACACCTTATACTGCGGTAATGATAAAAATCACATCGTAAAATGGCGCGTCACATATTCGTTCTTGAACCCTCACCTGCGGATCCGCCAGCTGTGATTTGTCTGCCTCCCTCTTTCAACTTATCGGTCACACTCATCCTCTTGCTGTAAAGTTGTTTAGAAAAAGTGTAGGATAAAAATAGCCGGAAGAACTTGTGATAAAGAGTTTTCTAGGAAAACAATACGTTTAGTTTTTGCAAATTTCTTATAAAATTATGAATAATTCAAAAAATATCTGCAAATTTTTAATTAGACTATAAGACTAGAAATACGTAGTTTGTTTGCCAACTCAGCATAAAACGAACATAGATAAGAAGAGGGTTTAACGAGAGCGAACAAAACAACACAAAATGCCAAAATCGATATTACATCTGCACAGAAGACTGTCGAGGAGGGAAATGCGAGCGCGGCACACCGTCCTATCTCTTTTTCTCATCGCATGAGAGTCACGTCGTTCTTTGTGTTGGGTTCAATCAAAACAGTCAATAAAACAGATAGAGAAAAACGTTCAATGATTTACAACGCAGAGATTGTTGAGAGCAACAAAATCAATTCCCTCAAACACTTTTTATTTTTGGAGGAAAAAATTATTTTCCGAAAAAATTCGAAACAAAACATGTTTCTAAATAGGGAAAGATCAAACACTATAAAAAGACGAATTTTGTAAACATCATCAAAATTCAATGAAACACCGTTGAAGTAGAACAAATGGTCCGTGATGGGAGGGGGGAGACAAAAAACAAAACACAAACACACATGAGTCCTTTGCCACGTGAGCAGTGGTTTGAAAACACGAGAAGATCTGCAAAAAGATTCATTTTTCATGATTAGTGTGGTTTGAAGTAAACATTGCGTTGATCTTGATCTCCAATCGAAAAACATATTCCGCAGGCAAAAAAAGAGATATTTTCATGGCCGATGTCTGATTTCGGCTTTTTAGATGTTCGCTTCTCTAATTTCCTCTTTCCTGCCAGACATGAAATTGGGAGTGCTAGGTGGTGATGCATCGTTTATCAAGAAATCAAGAACCCCGAATCGGTAGTTTTCTCTTCTGCGAATCGTTTAAGCGCTTCCTCTATCAGTTACATCTTTCTCTTCCCTTTTGTCACTGGTTCGGGTCAAACAAAAGGGTAAACGTGTGTAATAACAGTGTTATTCGGCTTCTAAGAACAAAGACCTGAAGCGTTTTGAGGAAAGGTACCAGGAAATAGAGAATTGCTGTTATTCGAGTACAAAGAATCGACAATAACAGCCCACAAGCTGATTACACAACGCGCTTTCGACCGATGAAATTGTCAAAATTCAAAGATTCCGTTATCAATTGTTTGCCACACTTCTTTTTCCTTATTTTTCTTGTCAAAATTCAAATATTACACCTCCGATAGCGGTTATTTTGATTCAACAATTTATTAGTAACGATCGTATACTGATGTTCAATTTGTGTTCCAAAAGTGGTCCAGATCTCGATAGTGGCTTATTCTCATGCAGTTTATCATATTATTCTTCGTTTTTTTTTTTGAAATCAAGTAAGATTAATTGAAAAGAAAAAATGGCTAAAAAATTATGGGGTGTGTGTGCGTTTGGGATTTTGGGATGGAAAAGAGGTTGGAAGTAATGGGAGGAGGGATGAAGAAACTGATTATGATAAGAAGAGAGAAATTTGAAGAGAATAAGAAAATGGAGAGTTTTTGGAGTCTACACGGAACTATTTGTCAACAGGGAAGTTAAATTTCAGATTTTATATAGATATAATAGATTTTTCGCCGGAGTGAGGGGGGTTGTTGTACTGAATTATATGCAGATAACGTTCATTCATTTTGTTCAAATAGGACGGAACAGAACAGAACAATTTAGAGTTGAATGGTAAGGGTTTTGCGACCCGCAACTTTGCTATGCGACTGCCGCAATACGAGATCGGAACTTCAGGAGTTGAGAGTAGGACGAAGGGGGGGTTCAGGGCGGTGTGGTCGAATATGACGAGCTTTTGGATGGGGGAAGAGGTGGTGGAGGGAACATGATGAAATGAAAGAGGGGGCAACGAAATTGGAATGGGAAGAGAGTGAGAAGTGGTGGGAATGACTCTTGATCACAAAATTATGACAATTGAGGAGAGAAAGAAGAGAGAGAGAGCATCTAGTAGACGAAGACATGGCCACCATTCTAATTGCGTGTGAAGAGGCATTGAATCGGCGAGAAGTAACAGTTGCGTGGATACGACTTCTTTTCTGAAGCTCGACGAACACGATCAGTCAGCTCTATACGGTCTTGACGGGAAAGTTCTCGTTTTGCGAGTACACGTTCTGCCAAATCTCGCTCCACGAATTCTCGTTCCAGATCGCTGAAATATCACATTTATAGTACAGTTAACCTTTGAATCATGTGCTCTTAGTCATTGTAGTCCTTAAAATGTCTGGAAGAGACTTGCAGAATGAGTAGAATATAAATGAATTCTGACTCCTACACTATGCAATAAAACATGTAGGATTCCAAAAAGCTAATTAGGTTTTTTTTAACGGGAAAACAATCTGCACAATTGAATCGACTCTTGACCTCAGTGAGAACTCAAACTACACTTCTCCTTCCCTAATATCCACGAAATATCATGAACTTACTTCAGAAGCGCCTCATAAATGGCTCGATCATAGCGTTGGGCGTGCATGACGTTGGCGAGGGCGACAAGAATGACGAGCAAGAAAGTGAGTACCCTCATGTTGAGATATTTGACACTGAAAAGAAAAAAAAAGGCTAAATAGTTGAAAATGAAGGGCACGATGGTAGTAGAGGTTATACGAGAAGGAGATACTCAATAAACAAACAAATAGTGACGAATTGAGGGGGTGAATGGATGGATTGGGTATATTAATGGTTGCGTAGGTAGTATGTGAACATGTCTACATGGGAACTTGTGACGTGGCACAATGGAAGAGTCGCTCCTCCCCGATGCCCGTCCGTCCCATCTATGAATGAGAAGAAGCGAGAGTGAGGATGAATGAAGGCGTCCAGCCGAAGAAGACGTCTGGCGGTCTAGTGGGCGGAGTTAAAAAAGGAAAAAAGGAGAAATAAGAGGTAGATGTGTAATTGTAACATTGGCGAGGGGAGGGGGAAAGAGATGGGGGAAACCCCCAAGTAAGAATCGGCAAGAGAATGACGGGGGAAACAATGACAAGAACTTTTTCTTCCAACCTCCGCCTCTTTTATCGTTAAGTTTCGTTGAGAGCTGATTTGGTCGTTCTTTTGATAAAATGTTATGGGTGTCTGATAATACTAACAAATTATACTTTGCCCCGAAGAAGAGCACAGTAAGCACACGCCACTTATCAGACGGATTCGCCGAAATGTCTGATTCAGCTCCGAACAGGAACGTGTTGGTCTTTGGAAGCTTTCTGTGCACTTGCTCATAATTCGATTCCGAAACGAGAAAAATTGGACTCCCCGTCTTTCGAGAAAAAGTAACACGTCAAGAAATGCTGGATTTTTTTGAGCAGGTGCAATAATCAAATGAAGCGGGATTCAGATGCTGATAAGAAATAAGACTAAAAAAACCAAAAGTTCTAATTCATAGACGTATCTCTCTTTCTTTTTGATTAGATCTACTTGTCGACAAGATCGTGAGACATTTGTGATGTATTGTGAGAGTTATTTTTCATATTTTTTGTGATTCTTTTTTCCAGAATGACACCATGTTAAGATTTTGATTCTGGGATTTAGGCTGTTCAACGTTTACTCACCCGTATTTGGAACACTCGCAAAAACTGGGGATCATCTTTTGAAAATATGAGACATCTTTGAAAAAAAAAGTCTCTCAAAAAGTTGTTTTTGAATCAGCATTTTTAGACCACCAACATCATATAAAAACATATAACACATCATTGAGCCACTTCTTATTTTTCTCGCAGTGTTCTGTTGAGGGGAGCAGAGGGACCACAAATGAGACCAAGAAAAATTCTGATCCTACACCAAGCTTCGCGTGATGATATGTTGATATTTTCAGTATTTTCAGAAGAAAAACCCAAAAAAACAGCGTCAAAAGGTAAAAATACCTTGAATGAAGAAAACACGATGCGGTTACCATAACCAGAACAAGGGAGGAGCAGTTCACGAGTAGTATCATAAACCGAAAAGAGCCTATCATGTGATTGTTCTTGTACTTGTTTTCCTAGTGAAAGTAGGAATCAAACACCTTCAGATTATCCCTTCCCTTTGCCTTATTTCGAAAAAAAAATAATTAGGAGGAGGCAACTTCTGAATGAGAGGAACCAGTGACGTGTGAAGTAAGCACAGAACTTCTGTTCGCTCATTGCAAAAGTTTTGAGCAAAACAGGGTGATAAGTCAACCAAAAACATGATCGTAACAAAACTAAGACATGTCGCACCGGAAGTTATCGTGTAGAGCCTAGAAAGGCTCAATGATGTAAGCTGAATGTGGAAGTGAAAAGAGAAAAGAAGTCGTGGATGACAAAATGGGGGTCCGCACTCTTAATTCCATTCGTTTTTTTTTCGAGAGGGGTGGTGGGAGGAGGAGACAAGAAAAGGATCGAAGGACTACCATGCTTCAATGAACTTCAAGATACACACATCTAATGTGTGTTTCTATTTAGATATCCTGAGGACCTTTATATAATTAGTTCTCCCCCTCTCCGTCTCCTTCTTTTTTCGGGAATTTCAAGGAATTTCCCGTTTCCTCAGACAAGCAGAAAAAATATATTCATTCAGACAGGAACGTAGGAGTGCCTACTTGACTATAATGGGAAACGATACCATATCAAGATATCTGGTTACCACTTAAAAGGTGGCAAATTGCAAAAGTCATGTATACTGGTATCGTATGTCATTGATATTCTAGACAGCTCTCATGCACGACCGACTACTGGTTGTTGGTTTCAAAGAAACGGAAAGACTAATCATTATGATCAGCTCTTCTTTGTACTAATTGCTTCTTTCCTGTTATCGCTTATTTTCTTGTTCGCTTAAATGGGAGGGTGGTAATTTCCATCCGTTCGCTTGTTCAATTGTACGTCTAGAGCTCACTGACGTGTTTTTTTTCGAAATCTAAACACGTCATATGAGAAAATACAGTAGGAATGCTAGCTGATGTGTCTTGTTGGAACGTCGTGTTGGTGGGCGAGGCAAAATAATACAGGTGAACTTCATCAAAAATAATGATTGTCACCTGTATTTGTATAGTTATTGTTATTATTTAGCAGAATGTGAATATCCAGAAAAAAAAATCAGGAAACAGGAACTGAATCACGACCTCACCATTAGGAGGCGGCAATGAGGGAAAACAATGAGTATGCAGACCAATCCACTTTTAAAATCCATTGAAACCGCTCTTTTATCTCATTGAGGGACCGAAGAGCCTAATTGAATCTGTGAGGACTATCGAAAATGAAACGTCAAGCCCCGCCTACATTTTTGAAACCAAATTACCGACTGTTTCGTCAGAAGCAATTGGAAAGGAAACAAGGATGAGATTGGAAGGAGCAGTGACTCAAAAAATAAACGTGACGCCAAACACTTTGGGGGGCTTTCTCTAATTGTCTTATTATAGAGTTGAGTAATCATGTGAGAGGAGTAGGCGATCCCAACAGATAGAATCATCAGTGAGAAATTAAAACTGACTGCTGGGTAGGTGGTCTATTGTCTCTATTTTCGGATAAAAAGAACTTACGCAAGCGGCTTGCAGATCTGGATTATTTTCGGAGAGATTTCGAAAATCAGCTTCGAAGCTTCCTTATAGGGTTGAAAACAAATATAATAAAAATTTGTGGAATAATATTAAAATCTCCTTTGAATCTTCTATAAATTAATGAAAATGCTATGAGACATACCTAGACTAAAACAGGATTACAGGAAAACTAAAAAACAAAAGTCTGGAAATCAGTAGGGGACTCTAAAACACATATTTATGAAAAATTGGATTTCAAAACATGAGGTTTTTCACACAAATAGCTTTTTCGGGTACACAAAGTACACCATGGCAAAAGTATACTCAAACTTGGTGAAGATGACGTCTCAAAATAAGGTGGAAACCTCGCTGGACCTCCATTACGTTTTGAGACAACATGCTCCTTTTCAAAAGTTGTCAACATTCAAGGAAGCAAAAGTCTAGAAGATTAGACGCGAAGAGTCGATGTCTAGGGGTGTTCTCTTAATGAAAATGGCTTTTGAAGTGTTTGAAAACGTATTAAGGGTCCGGAAGAAGTCGAAAATGAGAACGAGGAAAATGTTGCGAAGTGAAAAAGAAGGGTAATACGGGACACACATATATTTATCTAGTCGCCACAACAGCTGAAACTTTTTTATTCTCTTTCGCTCTCCCCGTCTTTGATCCTATTAACAAAAGTACGTCATTTTCTGGCACACCTACTACTCCTACGTGCAGAAACTCAGCGAATGTGTTCAGGATGTAATGAGAAATATCATGCTCTTCGTCTTAATTGACCACTTTCACAAAAAGAACACGGTGGTTCCATATCTATTGTTGTGAATAACACTGGACCAAAAGACACAAACAAGCACCATTTTACTTTTCTCGCGTCGCAAAAATATTATTCAGCTTCTTCTTCGCTGAAAGGTTCCATTCCAGGCTCTGAGGCGAAATCACTGATTTCAGTATCGCATTTTTACGATATCAGTATGTAAACAATCCCCCCTCCCCTCCACTTTTTCCGAGCCCGGTGTTCTGCTCGGATCAGCTGTATTTGTGTTCTCCGACTTTGGTGGTGATGGTCGGAGGGGAGGGCGGCCGAAACAGGGAAATAGAGAAACATGACGTTTTTGAATGGTGTGGTCATCATCTTTAAGAAAAAAACAGATCGGCGGTTACACAAACAAGGCTGGTGAGCTCAAAACCTCCTCCTGGCCTTTGAAACTTTCATATAAATGTCCATTGTCCATTCTCGGAAGATGACCCCTGCTTTACGTAAGACGTGTCCCTCGAACAATAAATAAGAGACGGACACGGATAAATAGAATTTTAATGAAGGATTAATTCCACTTTTGGTTAATATAAAAAGAGAAGAGAGTCGAAAAAAGGGAGCGAATTAAGGATGTAGTCTTGGTTTCACAGAATTTATATCTCGATTTAAAGGTTAGCGGGTGCGGATTAGATCAGATAACATCATTCGTTTAACTGGTTCCTTCCGATTTGGAGGTGAGCAATTATTGAATTGGATTAAAGAACACAGTGGGGTAACGGAAATGAGCAAAAATGACAGAATGAAGACCTCACTTTTGAACACCACATGAGTCAAGAATTAAAACCGGCAGTATTATGCGGGATAGTGCAAATAGAAACCGCGCCTAGAAAAATCTTGAGATGACTTCCAGTTCCTAGTGTTTGTCATGCTGGTGCCCGGGTAGGCACATCACGTTCGACTTTTTTGTTCCTACCGTATGTTTAACGTGAAAGTTCCACGTAGTGGGAGGTAGAGCAAACATACCACCTAATTTTTTATCAAGACAACCAGTTTTGGGGTGCGTGAGTGGATCGTTCTTAGGAGAGGAGAAAACGTTGCAAAAATAGCTGACAGAGCCATCGGTAGTACTATACTGTGATTTCAAAAGTTACATGGGTAAAAGTACACATGACGTGATGGAGAGTGAGGAGGAACATGATTTAGATCATACAAAAAACAAACACAAAGACACATTTATCCGAATGCCATCGAAGCCAACTCTCTCAGCCCCCTTTGGATCTATTTTTGACGTCATTGAAATGAGAATGGTGCCAAGTTTTGTCTGGTTTTTGAATGAAAAATGAGTCATTTCACAACAAAATAAGCAAATTAGAAATGAATCACTAGTCACCCGTAAATTATGGAAGCCGCTTTTGATTACTCCCTGAGAAGCAGCACATTTTCATATTTCGTCTGTTCTCATTTCTTTTTTGTCGGTTTTCGCCGTCAAAATATTTGCCTGATACAATATGAGTTTTTGGACAAGGGGAGTGGTGAGATCATGCATTTCACATTTACGTCTTGTTATGATAAGAAAAAAAAACTGATATGACACAACTCACTATCCATTCAGATCATGGGCTGGGAACAATTGTTATGATTAGATATTTTTCTGATTACGGTATGATTCATGCTGGAAGAGGCTTCTAAAGAGAATAACAACTGTCTTACTATCAGATCCACAACACAATAAAATATATTTTATAAACCGGCCTAAATATTTAGTAGACACATTTTTTCCAAAATTCTGGTTTTGAACTTTTGAAAACAATTATCAAAGCCAGACGTTCACTTATCAAATTTAGTCGCTATCATCAAAGATCAACCGGAAAAAAGTCGATCAATCAACTTCCCCGTCTACCGATGTTATCTTTTGAACAGCAGCTCCTACAAACTCAAAATTCTCAGGAACAGTCACTAAAATCACCCGTAATCAGAACAAACATGATATAATGAATGTTTCCGTAACGTCAGAACACGTTTTGACATTATCATGATACCTTGTTTTTCTGTTTACATTTGACATTGACCTTTTAAAAGGAAACGTTAGGAGAGAGAAACTAAAAACTAACTCGTGAAGAAGGGAACGAAAATGATGGAAAACATGTGTGTGGGGGTTCATGAAACTGGAATGATTTGATCGGCATTTCCTGATGTGTTGATGAAAGGAAGGAGAACAAAAATAAGGAGGAATTGAGACAAGGATGTGCGAGTGAGAAGACAATAGGTTTTTCTTTTTCATAGATATTCAATTCTATTTAAGGCACTGAACATGACACAATTCACTTCGAAGTGTTAGAATGAACAATGAGGTTGAGTAACTTCAGCTTTTTAAATTTTTTCTTAACGTTATTCATCAAAATTGAAATTCAAAGAATGCGAAGTATGATTTGATGGCAAAGTGAAACACTGATACAGAAGATTCTCGTTCCCTCTTCTCTATTTAAAGTGTGCGTCCAACTGGAACACTTCTAGTTGAGACAATGATGATTTATTGTTTTCGTCTTCACATATCATAAATAATTAGACTTGCTTCAAATGATAGGTACACTTTTCATGTGATGTGTTCCCCCAGACAAATTTTTTCGAAAGGTGGCGTATAATTATAAAAAAGATTTTTAATTGTTATTTTTTCGAATGAGAAATATCAAATCTATACGATATGAAATGAACACCTTGAACGGACTTGTTTTTATCCGCGAGAAAATTGAGCTGCTCAACGAAAAACAGTGATGTTAATCATTCATTGACGAACAGAATTATGACTATACACGGGGACTGATTATCCACTTCGAACGCCCCAACGTTTGGCGATCTTTAAACATGACGGTGTAGACATTGTAAGATAGAAAATCCAGGAGATGCAAACAATCCGAGAATTCTGTTGTCAAACGTAAAAATTGAAATCTCAAAAATAGCATTTTATTTCTCAGAGATCAACGCAAAACGGATGAATCGACCATCTTCTCAAACAATGTCATAAGTTCCTTTTTGTTGCAAAAACCATATTTTGCATTCTAAACCGTCACAAATTTGCATCGTCACTCTTTGCATATCCCCATTACTCAGTGAATGTTAAGGTTCTGTAAATATTACGAATACGCAAGGTGTTTTTGTCATCATTAAAATGGCAGAGAATCTCGAAAAACAAAATACTTCCGTTTTTCTAATGAGAATGACGAAACTTCAAAACATATGATACCGAGAATGTGCCAAGGTTTGAGAAAATCGGTTCAAAATTTAATGGATCAAAGATTCGCAACTTTTTCGGGGGAAACAATGTTTTGAGAATTGACTGCCTTAACAGCCATCCAAAAAGATGTATGTTGCTCTTCACGAGTAATTTCCCAAATTTTCCAATTAAACGTCCAGATTCACCGAACTAATTTCATTTTGTTGACAGAAAGAACCTAGTTTTATAGCTTTTCACAAGCTAAGCACAGATATTATTCTAGCTGTTGAAGATACTCGAGTCTTTCTGTTTCATGATGCACATTCCTCCAGTTAGGACACCGATCTTCATTTTCCAGAGAAAAACATGTTATTCAATATACAGTAATACATCTTTGCAGGGAATTCTATTTTGAAAGTTGTTGGTTTAGTGAAATCCCGATTAGCTTACTGTTTTCTTCCATAATCATATTTGAATCTTGTACATTACGAAGCGATGGTTTACAGAAAAGCGAAAACAGATCAGTGTTCATCTTACTATTTCCATAACAACTATTTATCTTGTTGACACTAAAAAAGAAATCTTATACCAGTTTTGACAAGCCTTTTTGTCTAGACATTTTCACTGACATGGCATTACCAGGGTCTGACGATTCTCAATGATTTCATTCTTTGAGCTGTTTGGTACTAGAGTGACAAAGAAGGGAATAACGTTCAAAACAGAATTCAAAAATTGAATTATTCAATTCTCTAGAACAGACATGGAGCTAAACAGGTTAAAAAACGACGAGTAATAAGCATATCTTTTTTTAAAAACGCCGGACCCACTTGAGAAGAGCCAAAGTTCACTTAAAAAAAGAAATGAAACGGCAAAAATGACGTAGGAGGTCTTCCTCCTCGAAACAAATATCCATACTCTGCCAGGAGTAATATGAGTGGGTGTGGATGGCGAAATTAAATCGTTTGTTGATCTGATGATGAGCAAACTAATAATAAGTCTTTATAATGTTTTTGCAAAGTTCGAAATTCCAAGAAATCGCATTTTCTGCGGTATGTATCAACACCAACAAAAAATATTCGGTTTAAACCTGAAAATGAAAAAAAGGTTCAGTGAAAATAAAATCCTGATTGAACAGAAAATCTTCAAATATTGATATTTTTTATTCGAAGTTTCCAAATGGCAACAAATTCATCTGCGAAATGAAACTAAAGACCAATAAATTTCCAAAAATAAATGAGCAAGATTGTTTTGGAAAACATCTTCATTTTCATGAAATCATAACGCTCCGGAAAGTGTTTATTCAATATAATTGGCTTTGTTCTCATCTGCAACTGCTCTGGATATAGATCAGATTTTGCCAGGGGCTGTAACGAACGTTCGGATGTTTATACTGAAACTCAGAAGATTCAAAAAAGGGACGTTTATTTTCGGATCTTTCCAATTTTTGATCATTCGTTCAGTTTTCCAGGATGTGACCACAAAAACAGTTAGAAATCAGAAAAACGGCAATTAGTTCATCAGTTTTTGCTCTCTCCTGCACACGTGATCACTAACTGATAAAAGAAATTAACACGTGTAGCCATTATTTCCCTGATAAGGGATCATCTTCAGTTTCTTCACTTCTACCAATTCATCAATACTGTAGATAGTGGTCAAAATGTGGAGAAACGTTTTTGGTGAGTTGAATTTATTTTATTCAGTCTTAAGAAGCTTTTTCAGTGATTTCATGTATTGTTCTGAATGTTCTCGCAACGCTTCCGGATATCGGAGCTCCGGGATATTCGTGTGATGCCACTGTTATGAAGAAGAGTAAGAAGATTCCAACGAATGTGAATTCTGTAAGACCGGCGGATATCAAGGTTATCATGGCTCTTGGAGATTCTTTGACGGTAGGTGGTCATTCTCTAAATTTTTTGTCACGTTTCGAAGCTTAGCTGTGGGAGGCAGGTCCTTCAGAATATCTCAGCAAGCGCAAAGAATAGAAAAAGAGTTTTCAACAAAGAATCAAAAGCATTGAAAAATGGGAACAAATTAAAAAGTATGATTTTGATTGTTTTCCAACACATAAAACAGTTCTTCATCGAATAACGTTTTTTTATCTCAAAGAAAATATCACATTTCCTGAAAATTTGAAGAAGCCTATCGATTTGAAATCAGATTCCAAATCTTCATACTTATCATCGAATGTTGAGTTATTGGTTATTGTACACGGTAACTGTAACTTATGACCAATTTCTAAATTTGTATGAAGTGACAAAAGCACGAAATCAAAGTAGAATTAACTGCACTTTGTTCCCCTTTTCATCAAAAACATCTTGAGAAACGTGATTCAGGCTGCCAATGGCGCTGGCGCCGAGGACCCGGTGGCAGTTGTTCTTCAATATCGCGGACTTGCATTCCAAGCCGGAGGCGATAAGTCACTCGATGAGCACGTCACTATCCCAAGTAAACCTTAACACGATTACCCTTGAGATGATCAACTTCCGTCTTCAGATATTCTCAAAAAATACAATCCTGACGTCTTCGGTTACTCTAATGGAATCGGGTCACCGAATGTATGGGAGATTGCTCGTCTCAATGTGGCGATGCCCGGTGCCAACGCCAAGGATCTTCCGGGACAGGCGAGACAATTAGTGTCGCTTCTTCAACAACACAAGGAGGTTGTAAAATGATGTTTAGAGGAGAAGAAACTGATTTTTTCTAGGTAGTTAACATGAAAGAAGATTGGAAACTTTTGAACATTTTCATCGGCGGAAATGATATCTGTGGGTACTGCCGCAAGCCAGTGGTCGGTTTCGCAAGCCTATCATCAGCTAATTTGTTTCAATTTTGCAGGAGGATTCACCCTACAACTGCGCGCAAAATATCAGCCAAGCCGTCCAAATCATCTTTGACAATGTTCCACGTGTGATCGTTTCGTTGACTGGCATGTTGCATCTCGAAATGCTGCGACAAACTGATACCGGTCACTACTTCTGTCAACGTTTGCATCAGTATGTTGCAGAAAGGGGTTTATCAATTGAGATACATTTGTTTGCAGCGATGAATGCGGGTGTGAGAGCAACAAAAACTTTACCGATGCGGACATTGCGCAGGTATGGAGATGTCGGACCCAGGGTTTCTGATCAGAGACAAGCTTTCTAGTTTTTCATTTTTGAAAAAAACACACTAAACTAACTGTTCAGGCGTGTTATGACTACAACAAGTATGAAAAACAGATTGAAACGGATGGAAGATTTGAGAAAGATGACTTCACTTATGTGGTTCAACCAATGTTCCAAGACACCTTGATTCCTCCAATGGAGGTAAGATGATAGCGAAGGTTCATAAAATGACTCATACCGATTTTCAGAACGGAAAGCCGTCTCAAAAATTCTTTGCTCCCGATTGCTTCCATTTCTCTCAATGGGGGCATGCTCTTGTGAGCACATATCTCTGGAACAATATCCTCCAGCCAGTGGGATCCAAGTCTACAGTATCCAACATGTCAGAACCGCTGCTTCCATTGCCATGTCCTGATCCGGTATTATTACAATCTTATAGAATTCATCACTCTACTTTCTTTGATTCCAGGCTTGCCCATTCATCAGAACCCCAAAGAACAGTCAGGACTGCAGCAAGTACATGACCCCTCACGATTGATTTTCTAGTTTTGTACGTGTATGTATTAAACTGATTAAACTATGTTTCCCATGCTGTGTATTTTGAAATAATTTACATAATACCCATTTGAGCGTTATCAGTAAAGTGCGGCTGACCGGAAAATAGTTGCGAAATTGGACACAAAATGATTTTCTCATTTTTCAGGCAAACCTAAAGAGAAAAACGCCCCTTTTTCAAATTCCTTTCCGCCGTTGTCATCAATGTTGTAATGTATGTACATTTGGCTCACCATTCAATTCCAATCAATCCCTATAACAAAATTACTGAACAAATAATAAGTGCCTTTGTGTCAGAAAATGTTGTAATATTTTGGGAATGATTGGGGGGCAGATGCAATATAACACATAGTGTTCACCAATGTTCTTTTTTTCTTTTTTCTGCAAAACATTACATTTCGCATTGTTCGTTTTTGATAGAACCTTGATGTGATCAAACACTGTTTGTAGGTGATGTGAGTCTCCAACAGCTGATACATCCTCAGAGCTATAATCTAACTTTAATACAGATTTTATCCCCCACCTACAAACAGATTATGAAAAAGTATTAGTTTTACGGCATGCGCTTGGCATTCAGCCAATTCTGAAGCCCTATTCGATTATCCCGTTTTGGTCAAATCTCAATCTCTTCTCCGAAATTTCCGATTCCAAAGAACATACTTGGTTTTCGACAATCCTTTTTGTTCTATGTCTTCTAATGTTGTCGTCGTCGTCGTCATCATCTCAGCTATATGCATATATAGTTTCTGTGTCTTTTTTCCTCGTCCCATTCGCCCCCCGCGCTTTTCTCTCGTTTTCACTTGCGTCAGAACAGTCATGTATCTATCCGCACAGCAGTCCCCTCCTTTCCTCCTCAAAACGCTATCGGAACTAGACTGCGCCACACATAACATACACATGGGCCACCGCCGAGTCAATTTCGTCTCCTCTCTCTTTTTGTCCCCCTTTCTCACCAACCCGCGACTGTCGGCCTGTCGGCAGGTTATCATAAATGCCTTTCTTTGCTTCTTTTTTCTTTTCTTCACTTTTTGCGCCCTATTCTTCCTGATAACAGATTAGTCTCGGGATTATGTTACATCTCATAAGAAACTTCATTCTACTTTTTTCTTGTTCGGTCGACAGATCGTGTCTAGTGTAAATTGGAATTGATTTGATTACTTTTGACAGCTGACCTAATTGTGTCGAGACTTTTGTACTGATTATCTTTGTTAATCCCTATTGGTAAAGTTGTTGCCCGTTTTTCCCCCGTTTAAATGCCATGTTTGTCAGAATAACAGCTGGTTTTAAACGGAAAACAAGAGAATAACACCTGCAATTTATCTCGGTGAAAATCAATTTTGATCTGGGTTTTCATAAAAATTTTTGTCAGCTTCAAAAAGAATTTCTGGTATGAAACATTTCGATGACGTGAAATTTCGTTTTTGAAGTCAGAAATTGAATTATCCAACCGCTGGCCAGCCGAACCGGTTTAAGCCCCACCGTCTCAAGGTGATTTAGTTTTGGAAAACTAAAAGAGTTTCAATACCCAATCATTTTCTCCCTCATTATCTTCATTTTGCCTCATTTCGTCCTAATCACCACCACTCTTTCAACCATTCTCTTCCACTTGTCTTTTGTCAACTTTTCCCTCCTCTTCTCTTCTCATTCAATTTTAGAAGTATTCCCCAGTGAATTTCTCGGACACTGAGGTCTCCATCTTCTTTTAGACCCTTGGACCCCCCTTCCTCCTTCCATCGCCTCTTTTATTCTCTTCATATTCTATTAGGCCGATTGGTCATTTGAGGGCAACGAAGGGGTTGCACACACATACACTCCGTCCCAAAAGTACACCTAATTTTTCTTTTTCATGCACTCTAGCCAATCGAATGCACTTTTCAAATGATCGAAACCCTGGTGACTGCTTTTCTTCAGTCGGCACCGGTGCCTTTTTTCTCTCCCGTTTTCTTTTAAACGTGTTTTTTCGTCTTCAATCAGTTCAAAAAACGTCAGTTGGAAGCAAGGTGGTGCCAGGACAAGTGTAGAGAGTAGGTCGCAAGAACTGAGCAAGTGAGAGAAAGAGAGGGAGAGAGATGCTCCCGGGCCATCTTCTCGAACGACGGGAAGTCTTTTTCCCCGTTTCTCTCTCTCTTTTCTTCAACACTTTTATTTGCTAGTCTGATTCCTATGATTTCCGTAATGCTCATCTTTTGTTTTTTGTTCCCAGGTTCAAAAGAATCAGTGACGAAATGTTGCTCAGATCATTAGTTTATGTTTAGAATATTACTTTTGTAGATATTTCTAAACATAATATTCAAATCGACTTTCCAAACTTTCAATCAGCCCTATATTTCCAAACGTTTCGAGTTTTCTGTATACCATATGAACCTTTACTAAGCAAACATCCGCCCGATGAGAACGTTTATTCATATTTCCAAAAAAATTGTTTACTGTGAATTGGTTATGATGGGAAGCAGAGTAGTTTTCCGCTAAACTGTGACGTATTATGCCCCACTGTGTAGTTCGCAAAATGAATTAGCAGCGTGCCGTTGATAACATTGATAACGATATGTTTCGAGAAGTTTCATTTTTGGGCTGTTATCTAGTACTCCTTGCTTTCACAATTGTCGAGTACATTGTTTTCTAGCCACAATAATATTTTCCTTTTGTTTTTCTATTTTTCAGACATTACACTTGAAGTGTTCTAGTTAGGTACTCACGTGTGTGTACTTTATAATCTCTCCCCACACTGTTTTTCTTGATTTCCTCCAATGCCATTTCGACTGTTGAAATCTCAATAACTTTTTGCCTTCTTTGTTCGGATTGAGAGAAAGAGAAGAAACATCGAGTACACACACAGTACAGAAAGGACGAAAGGTGAGCGATTTGCAGAGACTTATAGAAACAGACTTCAAACAAAACGACGCGCTCGGCTTTTTCAATCTCAATATGTCACTCCGGGAAATTGAGAGAAAGTCTGTTCGGTTTTGGTACGTCGTAGGAAACCATACTTGTCTTTATTAGAAAAACTGCCATTCTAAATCAGTTTCAAAAGTTATAGAGCTAGTTTGAATAGGTCTCTTCATTGTGTTATCTTATCTCATTTGATTTCACTTATCAATGCTCTACACATTACAACAGTCTTCTAATTTCTTATCAAAATTCTGAAAACGTATTTTCTTCTGATTTCATTTTTCCAAATCTTCTATAAAGATGTTTTTGAGTTCTTGGTTCCCAGTAAGTACAGAGAATCTCGTTCTCACTCCAGATGCCAATTTAACCGTCGACAGTCAATAAAATAATGAATCAGGGCGTATATGCACCTGCTAGATCTGTCCTGACGTAATCTTCTACGTCACAGGCTATGCAACACATAAGAACAACAAATTCTCGATTAAGTCATCTAAACGAGCACTCCATGCTGTTTTCACGTGAATAAAGCATATTAACGTGTTTCCCTTTGTTTTCTAACAGTTTTCATATCTCGGTCATTCACAGCACAATGTCTAGCGTTTGCCAGATGATATCATTGTTATTGAAAGAATTGAAATAACATTTAGAAGTTATGAAATCATCTTGCTCGATCTCACTATCCAATAATTATAAATTTAATTGTAGACGCAGAATACTGGTATAATGTTATCTGATAATGTTATTCAAACTTTTAAGTTCAGTTGATTTGTCATACGATAAGATAAGGCATTAGGCTTATCTCAATACATATTTTTCAAACATATTCGAGCGGTTTTCTAAAGATCAAAGCAAACGATCTACTCTGATCCGACATCTTGATCTGAAATTTTTAGTATTAGTTATGCATCCAGTCAGATCAAAATCTTGATATTGTAGAACGCTCAGAAAGAGCCACCACTTTGATCAAGTGAGCTGATATTGAATCGTCTGCTATTCTTTGATTTTCTAGATAGCCTCAATTTTTAGCAACTATGAAATCAGTTCTGTCACGCCCTTCTCATTGATTTATAAATACCTGCTGCTCTCCAAATCAGTCACAACAGGTCCTTCAGCTTTTCCGACCCTATTTTCGTTTACTCGTGAGCGAGCTTGGTCAGTGAGGCAACACGTAGAGACACAGTATGTCACAGAGACACTACCACCCATACACACTGTACGTACCTCTTCTACCTTCGTGTCTCTCAACTCTCTTTCTTCCTCCTACCTTGTCCTTCTTCTCATTGTTCTTCCCTCCTTCTCCTAACGATTTGCGCTTGTCTCCTCTTGTTTTTTTGTCCGCTTGCCCTTGTGTCCTTTGACTTTTTTTTGAGAACAAAAATACGAGTGGTTGAAAAAATGAGAATAGGCGATGAGAATTTTGATGCCTCAGGCAAAGCTTGATGTTCTTATATTGAACTTTATGCGCTTTTTTTCGAAAGTTTATTTCCCCTTGTAAGAGCCCTGGAGCAGTTTTCCTCCATGCCGAATCAATCTCTTAGAGTGCTCAAGTATAATCCGATTTTTTGGTGTACTTATCCGGTGAAAAATCCTCAATTTTCATGAAGGACAATGAAACCAAAAACTGCAAGAATATGATTAATCTTTTCATCTCCTAACAATTCTATGAATGTTCACTTCTGCCCTTTTTGACCTCCGCGTTTGCACTTTTTATAGAACAGAAGCCAAAGAGCATGAAAAAAATGGTGTCAGGCATAATGCTTTTGCACTCTTCAAATCTTTTCCGGAAACTGGAAAACGGGCTATAAAAGACTGGGTGAGAAGAGGAGGCGGACAGAAACGTCACTCTTTATTTCGACTCGTACCCCTCCTCGCACGCCCCAAATTGTTTTTCTTCTCTTCCTTATTCATGCACGTTTTAGCTTCTTCTTCTTTCCCTTCATATCGAATAAGTTTCTGTTGAGAAGAGGACAAAAGAACTCTCAGTACCATTTAGGTATGTGCATACATTGAGAAACTGGGCCCCCGACAAAAAGTGCTCGTGCCCTAACGGATGACTCTACAATGAGCAAACTTCCATGCTCTTATTCAGTACTAAGGAGAATTGAACTGAAAGTTCTCGGCATCTCATCTGCATTGGCACTTCTCAAATTTCAAAAACAAATTTCTCGACACTTCCTTGTGTGCTCATTTTCTGTCTCTGCCAATGTCCAACACCATATTCCTCATTTTTCGCTCTTGCCCCTCCTCACTCTCCCTTCGCGCGCGCGCGCAACATTTGAATGGGTCATCTTGCATCATCATAGCCAGAGGGCCCTCCCGCCACCAATCTAAATCTCTCTCGCGCGCTTACTTTTCCTCTCCCACACACACACACACCATCCGCCTCGTTCAGCCGTCCGCTCTGACCGCGCTGGCCGCGTGCCAAACGCCCCCAGCACTACTCTCCACCAAGATTTAACTTTACGTTGCTGGGGGCCACTAATGACCTTTATGATGGAATGAAAAGCATAAAATGATGCTTGTCCTGATGTCCGTCAGGTGCCTAGACTCTCAGTGTTTTTTGTGAGTGTCACACAAAGTTAGTGAATGTGCAAGACTTTCAGTACCCGCCCCTTTTTCCCTGTCCTGCTATCTCTCGATTGCCCTCTATCTCGTTTTTTTCTCTTCTCTCAGTCTGCCCTGTTCCATCATACAAGAGAATTGCGAAATATTTAGTCGCTGTATGTACATGTAATTCTTATATAAACACCTTTCAAATGTAATTTGCTTTGCGCGCCCTCACCCCGCTCGCTCTATCTCCAAACTAACTAACTAACCAAAACCAGTACCTTGTTAGTGTGTTCATTTGAGACAGCTAGATGGCACTGTTTTGTGTTTTGTTCTGAAATTCTTCACCCCTTTTTCATTTCCGTCGAGAATTACAGGTTCTACAAACCAAACTTTCAGATGCTTCTTCTTCTCTTCTTCTTCTTCGAACTTATTTTTATATATTTCTTCGAGTTCTTCCATCTCCTTCTCCTCCTCTTTTCATACTTTTTTTATCTTCTTCTACTTTCATTTATTTTCGTTCTCGCCTCTTCGTATTCTTGCTCTGAGACGGGTTTCGCTTTAAACTAAATCCACGACTTTTTTGCAGGTAGTCGTCGCGACTCCTCTAAACTCTGGTGGTTAGATTAACCGTTTGGCCTTCCACTTCCAATCAGTTAGGTAAACTGACTTGACGGGAAAATGATGACCGGATATGGTTACAACCCAAATCTGGTTCAGCAGCCAGTTCACCAAGGGTAAGTGATCTGGGCACATGACCTCCCATGTGTTCATTGATAAGAGATCAGCTGAAAACAAGTGTCGTGTTTCAGAGTCAATGACAATTGGGGACAAACTGCTGGTCAATCTCAGTACTACACGGAAAGTGGAAACACGGCCTGGGCTAACCCAATGTTTGACGGGTTCTCAGCTTGGAGTCATGCACCGCCAGTCTATAATTATCCACAAGATGGCGACTTTATTGGACAACATAATCAAGAGGATATGACGCCGTTTGCAGCGCACAATCATCTGATGTCCACCACAAGCTCGGCGCCACCGCCACAGCCAAAAGTCTCAATTTCTGATGCGGAGCTTTATCAAGCTCTTAACATGTCGCCGATTCCAACAGCATCAACAGCTTATTATGCTCAGCAATCTCATCAGCCACAAGCTCAGCCGATGACTCAGATGCCCACGATCCAGGCGCATCCACAAATTGGTAAGCAATCAGGAAGTATGCCCAGTATACTAAAAAAAACAAATTTTCAGATTATTTGTCGGAAGTGTGTTTTCCTTCTACTTCCACATTTGATCCAATGAGCTATAACCAGAGCTATATCCCACCACCATCTTCAATTCCACCAGAGGATCCACACAACTACGGTCACGACGGAGACGATGAAGAGTCATTCGGAGAGCCGGAAAGATATGAGACGATGTCGCCGACGTTCTCAATTCATTCGTTTGCCCCAACCACTTCGACGAATACGGCGGAAGCGGAAGATTTAGAGGTTGGTTTTCATTTTCGTTGTTACTTTGGTGAAATGTGGGCTCTATTCGAAAACAGCTGGAATGACGTCAAGAATCTTGGCACGATGCCAGGAACCGATGTTTGTTTACCCAGCAGCTCTTCGTCTTCTTCGTCTCCTCTCGCACAAACTAATATTGTGTTGTTGTCATTTGAAAAAGGAAATAAGAGAAGACGAGAAGCAAAAAAAAGCAGAGGGATGAGAAGTAGGACACAGAGACCAAAACGTTTTCCGGCCATTTCTCCGCGTGCTTTTGCAGTTTAGTTATTCTACATGTACCACTGACTGTCCTAGGGCCGTGGTAAACAAGAACGTTTGAGCCGTCGTGCCAGGGAGACTGATAGGATACAACAACAAAAGCGGTTTTCTGTCCAAAAAATGTGTCGTCGGGGCATGTGCCCCAGCGTGTTCTTCGAACTAACGTGTTTTGTGCTCGCTGACCAAGAACCACACCAAGTTCAAAACAATTTTTTATAAAAAGGGGAACTGAGAAAAAAATATTTTCAGGTGGAGCTGATTAACAATCACAAGCCGACTCCAAGATATCGAATGGCCGATGACATTGACATCTTTCTTCATACGGGAACCACAGACGACACCGAATACAACGACGAAAGTGACTCTCGGGTAGGTATAGGAACACAATGTGACCTCTACGCAGATAGAGACGACGAGATGTAGAGTACTCGTCATCCCTTACCAACAGACCGCACACATACCCCCTCACTCGCTTTATCGATTTTCAGTTTCAATTTGAACATGCACGCTTCTTATCTCACTTTTCTTCCGAAATGCTCTTGCAATTCCTAACTTTTTAGTTTTTTATGTGGGTAAAAATGAAAAAAATAAAGAGAAAAAAATTAGAAAGACTTATTTGGTTGCAAGAAACTTTTAAATTCCTCATACGCTTATTTCTATTGTGGGGAGTTTTAACATCACTGTTTTCTGGACAAGTTCGAAACAACTGAAACCGAATAGTGTCAATACGTCACATTTATTTGCATTCATTGTTAGAAGTCGGATTGTTTTTTGATGCCGCTTGTTCTCAGTTTTTCGTCAGTATTAGAAATATGCCAATTTCATAGTTTGTAGCTCTTTTCCTTATTTTGTTTCGTAATTTCCCAAACCTCTGTACCCCCTCCTATGCTTTGACGGCCGAAGGCCGTGGCCGAGAAACCCCCGCGGCCTCCCCCCTCCCGATTTACGCGCCAAAGTTACCTAAAAAGTTTCTCTCCTTATTTTTCGAGTCGCTATCCTGAATTTGCTATGAATATCGATGAAATTTTAATGCGGATAATAAATGTAAGTAATAAGGTCATTAGAAAGTTGAAAAGTCTCTTGAAAACTGTTTGTTTTATGGAATCCGTTTTTTTTCAAGACTGCGCACTATTTTTTCTTTTTATAGTTAATTATTCAAAAATTTTCAGCCGACAACTACGTTCTCTCATCGAAGCAACAAAGCGCCAACCCCACCGGCGTCTCGTCCGGCCTACGCACAGAAGCTCACGGCTGCGGCTCAATATCAGAAGCCCGAGCCGGCTCCAGTTGAAGTCGTGTCGCCGGTCTCGAAAACTTCTCCACTTTTCTTGCAAACTTCAGTGCAAGACCCAGCAGGATTCACTCCACGTGAGTTATTATATTTTCTTAGATGTTTCAATGTTATTGTTTTTTTTCAGTGCTGACTCCAAACTCGGACGCCTTACTTCAGAAGAAATTGAGTGAAGTCGTCTACCAACCGCCACAGAGAGCCGTTGGAATAAACTACCCTGCTTTCCCCCAACAAACAAACTTGGATCGTTTCCAAGAAAACCAGCGCTACGACAATTTCGTTGAGTATCGTCAGCCTGCTCCGCTTCATACTGACGGATATTATCAGACAACTAGTCTGACTAACGCATACGGTAAGCTTTCCGACTATCAATAGAAAGTAAAGCATTTCTTCCAGATTATCAAGAAAGTCAAGACAACTTTCCGCTTCTTCTTGATACATTCAAGCCAATTCCAGCACCGAAAGTTCTTCCTTACTGTGATCCGGTTCCAGTCTCCGTGCCGGCAATTTTAACCTCGACTGAGAAATTCCCTCGAAAAATTCAACCATCGGCTCCAGTTAAAATTCAACGTTTATCAGACCAAGAATTTGACACGCAAACTGAAAAAATTGCATACGACGTTGTGTCGAATCTATTCTCCAACAAAAAAGAGATTCTTGATCACGCAGCGAAAGTCAACGCCCCAAAGAAACCTGTGGCCAGAAACCTGTTTTGCCACGACGCGGAGAGTTTGGCAAAAGCGAGAAACTTCGAGCCAAGCGACATGAGCGTGTTGGACGATTGGGAGACTGCTGATGATGAGGATTTGACTGTTCGGATGGAGAATCTTCTTAAGGACAAGAAGAAGGAGGAGGAGACAAAAAAACCATTGGCATCAAAAGCTCCGCCACCACCACGTATTTCTGATTGGGATCCGATGTTTTTGCCACACGTCCTGGAAATCTATGGAGTTCCAGACTACAAGATGCAAGGAGATGTTGTGAAAGCGATGGAGACAAGTGGAAATGGAGACTGTAAAGTGATGTGGATGGAGAGAAAGGTCGTGTTCGCTGTGTTCGAAAATGTTGCCAGGGCTAAGAATTGCTTAGCTGTTTCGAAGCACGACTGGCTTCGCTTCAGAAGTCTCGCCGATTCTCCAAAGAACGTTCAGGATTCAGCAAAGGCTAATGCTTCTAGCCTCGGTATTCCAAAGTGAGTTTTTATTCCAAAAGGGTCATCAAAATGCTTATAAAAACAAAATGAATGTTATTTTTTTCCAGGAAAAAGCAACAAACAACGGCAACAGTTGCGCGACGAATGGTCGAGAATGCACTTGGCAAGAAAGCATCAGTGTCGACCGAAAAACGTCAAGAGGAGCGAAAACAACTCGCTGCGGCAAAAGCCGCCAAAAAGAACACTGTCCAATGGGACTGAGAGTTCACATCTTCACCTATTGTCCTAAATTAGGAAACCAGTATATCATTTTCTCATAACCCCCCAAGCTATAGACATCATCGGATTTATAATTTGTTCTCTCTTCAACCGGATGTCTCCCCTATCAATTGCTTTGCTACAATAGCGAAATTCTGAATCTTGTCCTGTATCAGGTTACACACTTCACTCAGTCGAAGATACTAAAAAATTACCCATCAATTTTTTGAATCAAAACTCAAAAACGTTTTCTCACAATCATGGCCAACAATGGCTTTCAAAACTTCTCAAACCATTTTTTTTTAGCCAAACACAGCTCAAACAATAGCTAGTACCGATTAGAGCGTAGTTGCAACCTGAAACTCACCAGGACAGTGCTCTCTAGAAATTGTTATTCTTCCCCACACACAAACACACTCTTACCACATTTTTTGTCCATTGCTTTGACCCACCCACCATTTCTACCCATTTCTCTCAATTTTTGTATTTGTTCACATGCTCACATTTCTGTGCATCTGCCTCAGACTGAACACATCTTGTACCAAAAAAAGAAACATAATCATTGAAAAAACCCGAAAAAATGACTTCCCCCACATGTTATTAGCTCAAAAACTGTTGTTTTCTAATTTTGTTTTGCTGGAGTTTTGTGCTGTCGATTCATCGAAAATGCTCATTTTCGCGACATGCCACATCCTCTACGTCTTTTCATCATACATCCGAATACCAACATTCTAGTATGTTTGAAATTGTCTTTTTTCTCCCCAATTTCTTGTGCAGTGTTGAGATTGTTCACACTAGCCCCTGGCCTTCAATTTCATGTATTCTCCTATGTTATCTCGAATTTCCACACGACTGTAGTGTGAAGGAACAGTATTTTTAAATATTGTTCTGTCAGCAGGTTGAATTGTTCCCTGACTGCGAGTTCTTCTTTAATTATTCCCCCAAAATTCTTTTTTTATCTAATAATGTCAAAAAGACTGTAATGAATTGGATCGAATTAAAGATGATTGATGTTGAGAAGTTTCCAGAGAAAGTTAAATTTCAGGATAGAAATGTTTGGTTGAAAAGTTCAAAGTGATCACCGACAAATACTTTAAAACATGGATCATTGCAATGGCTTCCGTTCTTCTTTCATCTTGGGTCCACGTATCAGAACAGGAGTTGACCGGTGGTGAAATGTTTCTCATTAGAACTTTGTCCCATCGATGTTCGCGTAATAAACTATACCAATTCAAAAGCATCAGTCCGTCGGCAAGAAACGCGTTTAACATAACTAACATTCATTTTTACTACTATCAAACTGTTTCTTGAAATGTTTTGAATTTTTTCGAGTTTTTCAGAAAAAGAAAAAACAAATGAGACATCGGAGACTCCCTGCTTATACAGGTCTTGTGCATAATAGATGTATCCTCGTACTGTGAAAAGAAACATAAACGGAATGGAAAAAAAGATCAAGTTTTTCATAAATGAAACTTAAACGGCATTCAATAGACAATTATTGCAGATTCTCATAGATTCTCTATTAACAATGATGCAATTTTCCAACGTAAGACCATAAAACACAGGAATTTTTCTTTATTTGGCATCATTGTCTATCACTGAAATAAATTAATGTACAGATACTTCATTTATTTTAATTCAGCAACATTGATCATCCCTGACACTGTTCCTACCTTTGCTCATATTTAAATAGGAATTCATTTATTTGTTTTCTTTTCAAGAATGTCCTTTCTGTTTACTTTCTTGGTGCTTTTTCGTATTTTTTTCTTGTTATTTTTCCCGCTTTTTTTGTGTGTGTGCCGATAAATAGAAGTAAAAGAATGAAAAGATGAAAGAAGATGAAAAGCCCTTGAATGGCTTCTCGTCCCTCATGAATTTTAGATTTATCTGGTGAAGAAGCGTGTGGTTCTTGAACTTCTCATAACGAAGCACACCAAAAATAACACGTTCTTCATCTCGTATCACGTCAATTTTTAATACTGATGCAAATTTCGGCGAACCCAATCGAAACTCAATTTCCGATTTAAAAAGCAGGTGAGCTTTTGCATCAGAGTTTTGAAAATTTTTCAACAATTTTCCACCGATAATATAATTTTTCAATATCGTGAATACAGTAGAAGAATAATGTAATTCTAAGTTGAGAACATTCATTTTACTCCCGAACCCTGTTTTTATAAGAAATCATCGACACACTTCGTACTTTTGGAATGGAGAATGTTTTTATTTTTAGAATGAACCCTATTCGTGTTAGTTTTTAAAATCTCCGATCATCTGACGCAAGTGCTTTAACTTTCAAAAAACCTTATAAAAATAGCGCCCGTCTAGACACGCTTTCATCTTGATCCCCTACAATATGAAATGCCAAGAAAGCCACAGTAAATATCTTAAAATATAAATAGCGATTTATCACAAGAATTCAGGATTTATTTTTGATTAAGTCTGTCTTGTTTGTCATGCACCTAGATTCAATTTATAAAAAGCTTTCGAGTTCTATTTTTTCTACTGTCTGTTTGAGTGTAACATTTTTTCTTGTTGTCTGTTCTGCAAAACGTTGTTCTTTTTTCAAGAAAGTTTTCTCACATTTTTTATTTCCAATTAATCTGTACCGTATTGGAAAAATTATCTATTTCTGTTCAACTTAATCTTTTATCCCGATCTTCTCCCATTCCAGCCAATTCTGTTTTCATAATGTTTTTTAACGCTCCACAAACCAAACTAAATACACAACCACGTTCCCTCTTAGAAAACCGAACAGATGTGTTGTACCGAAAGAGTTGACCAGAAGAAAATCTCTCGAGGAGAGGGTCCCAGACAAGCAAAGGAGGGTGGGCATAGCGTGTGTGTGTGTGTATGTTTCGAAATACGGCCGACTGCCCCGAGTGCTGCTCTGCCGTCCACCGAGCCTAGTCGACCACTTCTTTTTCTTCAATGTTGCCTTGGCCCTCTTCCTCCCGTCCCCCCCTCTTCTTCCCATCCTTTTTCTTTCCTTCTCGAACGATCGTTTGGAGGTTTTAGTGTATTGTGGTGAGTACTGCTACCAATATATGCCTTAGTTCTGCGGAGCTCAAAGACCACTGTGTTTTCTGTTGTTTTGAAGAAGGAAAAGGTCTTAGCTAATCCCAAAAGTCATCTAAGTGGTAGTTTTTGTCTTTCCCAAGTTTCAAGTGCTTATAATCCGACTCACTTTCCTCGTGGCTTTTTTGTGACTTTTGGACTCCTGAAGTATCAAAATCTCGCGTTTTCTTTAGTTTTTTGTTGAATCTCTAAAAAACTATCACTTCCATGAATCATATTCGACGTGCAGTTTTTGCCTTCTAACTTTATCTCATGATTATCGACTATTCATAAAGTTGGTTCAGGTTCAATTTCCTCTCACTTTTTCCCGCGAAAAACCAAAATAGCAAAAGAGCTTCATGACTGATTTTCTGTTTTCCATTTTGCGCGTGACCACCACTCCGCCACTAGTTGTTTTTATTCCCAGACTCCATTGCTTTTAGCTCCGATATTCTGACTAGCTGAATATTTATAGGAAGCGTATAGAAAAAACACTAGAGCTTTCTCTCTTTCCTGAAATTTCGGCATTTAATACACTCAAGACTACCGAAAACAGAGTTAATGGAGAACACGATTAATTGGATACTCAATTTATTCTGTTTTCACCATTTTTTTCTTTGAATTTCCTTTCGCCGAAGACAACAAGAGCGAATTCTAGAATTTCTATTTACATACTGCATAAGCTCTTCTTGGAGGTCCGTCGACCCCCTCCTTTACTAGAGTAAAACGTGACATTTTCCTCGTTTTTCTTGGTCCGATAATTGGAGGCTTTGTTGGCTGGTTGCGTGGTAGCGTGCGCCATGACGACACCACTTTTCCAGAGCAAAAATTCATGGTGGTTTTTATGAGAAGCAGGTGTCACGACAATAGGGATCGAAGAAAACATAAGGACACATTTAGTACCCACGCCTGCTGCTTTTGAGAAATGTCTTTCTCCTTGTCTTTTGGTCGTTGGAAAGTAGACCACGAAAACCCGAGAAGGTGGTTTTTACGCGTTCTTAGAGTGTCATGTGGCTGTGCCGCCGTCTACTCGGGCTACCCAAAAACGCGGTCGAATGTTTACCATCAACTCGTGTTACTCTGGGAAACGTGCCAATGGCCAATTTCAACACATGTTTTGTTTGCGCTTTTAGGTAAAGACAAAAAAGCACAAGCAAATTATCAGTTTACGATGCTCCCCTCTCCCTTGGGAGGCTCGCGGTTCGTCTTTGATTTCAAGTAAACAAGCACTTCCTCGAAATTTCTAAAAATCAACACAAAGGCTCATTGAGCTTTTTCTCTGTTAAAGTCAAGTTTTTCCACGTTTAGAGACCAATGAGCCCTGAGGTTTAATAAAAGTTTTAATAGCAATCAAAAAATGAACTGTGAAACTGATAAGAAATCAAAAATTAAAAGATATCTCGAAAAATTGATTCCTGCATTTAACACAACAACACTTTTTATGACATTTGCAAGATTGTGTACTTAAACGTCTGATATCATTGTTTGTGACCAAAGCCCAATGAGGCAGCAGTGTCTAGTTGAACTACAAAGACCTTTGTTCTGGATATCCTATTCGTGAATATTGCCAAGGTTAGCAACAGATTGTCTACCTTTTTTTCTTTTTTCATTCTTTTTTTTCGATATATATTCAAATGGAAATAAGTCACCCTAGTTACTACAACAATAGAACTGATTGAATATTTATTGTATTTCATTATTGAGTACCATTCACGGACTCTTCTAAAAAAAAAGAACTGCGAATGTCATTTTTGCTCTCTTGACACACCAAAATTTGTGATGTTGTTTATAGGGACTGGGACACACGTGACGAAGCATCGCATCCTTTGGAAGACACTCCCAAAGCGGCCACCCATTTTGCCTCCTTGTTTTCCTCATCCCCCCCCCCCCCACTCCGTCCGTCTTGCTCCATCTACTCCTCCTTTCTTCTGCTTCTTCTTCTTCTTTTTTCTTTCTCCTCCACTCTTCTGCTCGCTCTCTGTCTATGAAATTCGATTTTTCTTCTTCCTCACACACTTCCTTTGTCAACTTTCGTCTTTCGAGAAGAGAAAGTTTCATTTTACTGGTTCAGTTCACTTCATTTCATCATCTTCTTACAGAAAATGTCTGAGGATAACTTGCAAATGGTGGTCGTCCAGACCGTCAACTCGGGAGTCTTGCACGTCTACGTGCAGGGAAATCTTGAGGAGCGTGGTGGCAAGACCATCATTCTTACCGTTCACGACATTGGAACTAACCGTGAGAATGCGGGCTTTTCGTGATCGAAACGGTATTCTGAATTTTAGATAAGAGTTTCGTTCGTTTCGTCAACCATCCGAGCATGGCTGCCGTCAAGGAGAAGGCCATCTTCCTCCATGTCTGCGTACCAGGACAAGAGGACAACTCTGCTGACTTCTTCGGTGATTTCCCGACTCTTGATGGCATTGGAGACGATCTCAATGCTGTTCTTGACAAATTCGAGGTCAAATCAGCCATCGCTTTCGGAGAAGGAGTTGGAGCCAATATCATCTGCCGATTTGCTGTTAGTTTTTATTTGTTCTGGGTTTAGCAGGCAGCATGGAGCAACTGGCTTAGAGCTTTTTGAACAGCTATTGTTTTCAGATGGGACACCCAAATAGAATCATGGGAATCATCTTGGTCCACTGCACTTCGACCACCGCTGGAATCATTGAGTACTGCAAGGAAAAGGTATATTTGAATTTGATATTTTTCAATTTGTCATTGAATCCATGTGCACACTGATTTCCGCATCGAAACATGTTGTTGTGTAACAAAATGATAATTGATCTGCATTGAGCCGCTCAATGTTGCTCCGGCTCAAGTCTATGCTCTAGCAACGTCATTTTGACGAGCAATGAGCAGGACCCCAAGGGGTGAGAAAAAAAAGAGAAAGGAGGGCAGGCGGAGTGAATATTCTGACAAAAGAGCGTCGAAAATTTGATTACGTCAAGATGAACAACGGCTGCGAGGGAGGTAGAGAGAAAATGATGACGTGAGAAACTGAAAAAATTTAGAGGAAGTTATAAAGAATTCAGTTAGCAAACCTCATAAACCTACAGTAATTGACAAAGGCCAACTAATTTAATTCTCAGGTCATGAACATGCGTCTTGAAAATTCGATCATGTCCGATGGAGCATGGGACTACTTGTTGGCCCATAAATTTGGAGGAGTGAGTTCTAAAAAATAATTTTTCATAATTTTGACCAATAACTAATAACCGAGCAAACTAACATTTCAGGGAGATGTGAGTCAACTAACATGGGTTTCTCGTAGATTTTTCATTTTTTTAAACTTTAATTTTATGTTTGACGTCGTCACTTGACAAAATTAGCTTATTGAGTAGTCTTCAACGCACTATTTGATTCCATTCCCCCTGATCTTGTGTCGTATATTGTTTATTTTTAGTTTAGAAAAAAACTCCTATTCATAACAATATACTAATTAGTAACGGATTTCAGGAGTCCAAATCTCGCCAAGAGTACTTGGAGGAGCTGAAGGCGACCTTGAATCCAAAGAATTTGTCCAAGTACTTGGTCGCATTCACAAAGAGAACCGATCTCTCGTCTACCATTGGAACTAAGCTCGAGACGTAAATCATATTTTTCTAAAACTCCAAAAAAAGGTTATTTTCAGTGTCGACGCTCTTTTGGTGACCGGAAGCAAGGCTTCTCACCTTCACACTGTCTACACCACTCACAAGTCGATGAACAAGAAGAAAACCACTCTTCTCGTTGTCGACAACGTCGCCGATGTCATGCAAGAGGCTGTAAGTAGTAATTTTCATCCAGAGAGATAGAAAATATAGGTTAGAAGATATATAATTATAAGGCTTGATATTCTTTCTGCTCAAAATATTTATTCGAAACGATTCATAATTTAAGGCAGGACCAACAGCATGAAATAATTCTTTGATGCTCAGAGGAAATTGAAGAAAATATTATTTTGATAGCACCGAGTGGTGAAAACTTTTAAAACTTTAGGAATGGGCAATTCTCGCAATACTAAAAATTATTTTTCAAAAAGCTCGCAATTTTCTCATTTTTCCTAGATTTTTGAATTTCTTGAAGCCATCAGAAAACAGATATAAATGAAAAATTCATAATTTTTTCTAATTCTCACAATATTTTTGTTTTCAGCCGGACAAGCTCGCTCGTTCTCTGATCCTTCTCTGTAAAGGATGCGGAGTTCTCTCCGGAGTTGCAATTCCAGGAATGGAACGCCAAAGAACTCTCTCCAGCTCGATGGAAGAGGCTGACCGTCCGCGTCGCATGTCTGTCACTCAACCACATCTTCCACCAGTTCCATCGGCTTAAACTGTATACTTCTTTAGCACCATCTCAATTCGTTTTAATCCTCGCTGCTCTCACTCTCTACGCCCACACCCCCATTCCCGACTCTTCCGAATAACTGTAACTGTTTGGTCTTTATATTCATATTTAGTTGTGCTTCTCTTCAAACTTTCTCATTTAAACTTTCTGTTACCACACAAAAAGGTTGTCCCCCCCCCCCCATCCAGTTCTTCAGTTGTTTCTGTTCTTTTGCCGAAACATGGACCTCCAGCTTTCGAACTTCATTCTGAATTGCACTATATCCCTCTTCAAACTTCATTTTCCTGCAACACGGCATTTTCTGTTCTTCATTTTCTATACTATCTTTTCCGAATTAAATAAATATAGAATACTGGGCGGTGAACGTTTTTTCATGACAAATTGAGAGAATGATACAATCAAAAAGGGGATTAAAAATCGAAGATGTAATGAGTTTGAGAAGAGATTGTACATGTACATGGAAGGGGACAAATATCACACTAGCGAAAAAAGGTTATTTCTGGGCGTTTCAAACGTTTTCTTCACGATCACCACCAGTATAGTTGTATTTGTCGGTGAAGAACGAGTAAGATTTCAAGACAATCGTCAGGAACCATACTTCAATAATGACAACGGCAAGTGAGATGAAAATTTCGAGCACTATGAGAAGTTCTTCTTCTGTAATTTCACAAATGGGTTCATGAGACTATCAGAAAATATTTACCTAAAGAGTTGTAGCCGTTTTGATCAGGATCGTCAAGAATTCCGGGCTTGATGCCCATGATAAGAGCAAGGAAGAGTACAAAGAGAAGACCAACGAGGAGCGTCTGAAAATTTTTTATCTCACGAAATTTAAAATTTTTTGTTTTCTCTTATTCGATTTCTCTGGAGAATTGAATAAGTCAAGAATCATGTCACATGACCCATCCAAAAATGAAAAGTTCAAAAATCCAGAGATTTTTGGTAAGGAGAGTGATATTCAGAATTCAAAATACGGGGACACCCTTCAACATTTCATTATCATAACTGACTAGTCTAGTTTTGAAAATTTCCACTAACCTGAGCAAGAACATAACCGGTGAGAAGTTTGCGACTTTCAAGTTTCAGTCCGAGAAGAAGGATGATGGCAGCAACGAGGCATAACGAGGCAAGGAAAATTTCAGCGGCAAGTTCAATTCGAGACTTTTCTGTTCCGATACATTTGACAAGCCACGTGAATATACCACTGCACAGTATAATATGAAAGATGGCGATCAGAATGGCTCCCGTCTGAAATCGATTATGTGCCATGAGCGAATGAGAAGAGCTGTTTTTCTTCTTGTTCTTGTTCTTCTCATCCTTTAGACTCTCTCCATGCCAAAAACAATCGGGCATGCAATTAGGAATTATTCAGGAAGAACTTGCCCACAGAAGTTCGCAGTACGCCCCTTTGTATTCTTGCGAATTTTAAATCTGTGCCGTGTCATACTTCCTGATCCAACTGGGGGTAAGTCAAAGGAAGAAGCAACACGAGGAGAGGACAAGAACTTTAATTGTCTTAGAAGAAGAAGGAAAAGAAGAAGAAAACAAATATCCTTCTTTAAGAAAAACATTAGCGTGGGTGGCCGGGTGCATATTAAAAAATTCTAGACTTTGAAAAGAATCCATCACGACATTTGGCTTTTTTGTAATTAAAAAAAAACGGTACTGGGTTTTTTAATGACAAGCTATTTGTTGTTAAGATTTTGGGAAGTGAGAGTTACACTGAAAATCAGTTTCGGCACATTTTGACTTACATTGGAGTGCAACTGCTGAAAGCAGCATGCATATTGGGCATGAGCCGGGTTGAAGGAAGCATTCGGCGACCGTTGTTGGGGTTTAGGCACGCAGGGCATTGACTGACATTCACTGTAATTTTTAACCTTATGAAAAACAAAAAAACATAGTTGAAGAGAGTCTAATTCATAGTATACGACTCGCATAAACTAACCAGAAAACAAGTCTGAATAGGTTGGAAAAGTTGTACCTCATCTCTTGATTACCTATATTAGAGGGAGATTGAGGGTGGAGCAAGAGATATTCTGACCAAATGCGACTTTTTGTCACAATTTTGCTTTGTTTGCCTAGGAGGCGTGGACGAAAAGGAGAAAAAGACACCCTCAATCCACATCTCATTTTATTCCGAATCCTTTTATTAGAGATTCCAATTTCATCAGATTTTACAACAGGTGCTTTTTGGATAAACCAAAGAATACTGCTTTCATTATTTCTTTTTGGTGTGGAAACATAGAAATGAAGGTTTCGAGGCAATTTTTTATGAGTAAAGCAAATATTGTGAAATGACCAAGAAAGATCAGATTTGTTATGCAGATGAAAGAGCATTTCTATAGAATTATGAAAAATGGCTATCATAAAATAAGATTTGAATCTAGTGTCACACGACTTGAAGATTTAATTTCTATTGTAAAAACAAGAGCGAATTGAGTGAGTTTGACAGATGCAGAACATGAAGAAGACAGAAAACATGGAAAGTGGCGGTGCAAATAATATGAGAAGGAGCGGCCAAATGGAAGAAGAAGCAAAAAGAAGAAGAAGATGAGCTATGTATATCGGAAGAGTGGGACACATATGTAGTCTATTCTAGAAAACTGAGTGTTATATGTTTTACGATCAGGCTCCAGAAGAGATCTAAATGAGTTACAAATCGTTTTTGTTTCTGAGGGGTTGTTCGAAAACTAGGGAACAGGGGGCGCCTTAAATAGAGTAACTTGAATGGGCGGAGTCAGAAAGTGCTTGCGTCAGAAGAAAAGCTACAACATATTCTTTTTGATTTTGAAATATATGGCTAGTTTGTTGTCATGGTTGGAGTCCGAAAATGTATTTCTGGAGGATTCTAAGAATTCTGAGCATACGGGATGACAAAATGGGTATCTGAACAGAAAAGAGAGTTCTATGAAAAAAGTAATACAAAACGAGTTTTCGGTTTTATCAAATCAGAATCACCTGTCATTTATGAAATGTCACATACATGTATGTGACTAACTTGTTTCTAATAATAACTGAAAAGGGTAACTTGATATTAATCAAAATCCAATTTGTAAGATCTGAGAATGAGTTTTCTTGGAGTTTCAAAATTTTTTCGCCAACCAAACCGCGTTTGGGTAGATTTGGCTAACAAATATGAAAGTAGTTATCAATTTGAAATAAACTTTCGAATTCTGGAATCACAGATCTCTGAATTTTCAATTGTAGAACTAAACTAGAGCCGATTCCGATCACTTCCTGATAAAACCGAAAATTTTTTCCTGAATTACTAATCACATGTTGCAGATCTGCACTTAGAGCAATACACACACAAAAAACTCGTCACTTTGAGAATTGTTGAGCAGTACAGAACATTAGGCAACCGAATAGACACAAGAAAAAAAATAAATCGAATTACTAAAATTAGAAGAAAATGAGGTCAAGTTGGATTTGGTGTTTGAGCATTCTAAGAAGTAGAAGAAGCAAATATGGGAGGAAAGTCATACGGGATCGGTTTACATTTTTCCCCCGGTGGAATCTTAACCAGTGACCATACCTGCTGTCGGAATCAATGCTGTTTTTTGATTTTGAGTAAGAAATAGCAGTCATTTTAAAAGGGGAACCAGCTGAGAGAATATCTGATTTAAAGAAAGAATGGAAAAGGGTGGGGAGAGGCCAGGAGCTAGAAATTAGGAGTGCATTTAAGACGGATTGGTGTTGAAGAGGAAGGGGGAGTGAAACCCGCTTTTCGCATTCGGTCATGAATATAAAGTGGGTTGGGGGTCCAATGGCACCAGATCACCTTCTTTTTTACCATTCCATTACTCTAATCTGGCTTTTTCACGCCTCGCTGGGAAAATAATTGGTTTTGAAGCTGGAAAAGCTAGAAAAAGAACGAGAAAAATTGGTGGGTCCCTACTCGACTTCCGATTTCAGGATCGAAAAACCAAAAACAATTGGGATAGAGCCAAAAAATGAGGGATTCTAAGAAGAAGAAGAAGGAAAAAACACAAGAATGCTGCAAGAAGCGAAGGACACAGTAGATTGAATTCGGGCTTTCAATGCAATTAGAATCAGGAGAAAAAAAACAGGAAAATAGTAGGTATAATGGAGAAACATTCGATCATCTAATCTGATTTGGGGGGGGGGGGGGAGATTGAGAAGGCTAGCTTAGAAAAAACGACGACAAGACGGAGAAAATGAGGAAAAAGAGCAACGTAATAGCAAAGAGTTGCCGAATTGAACTATTCGTCTGAAGACTTGGAATTACTTTTTTTGTTCTGTGATATGGACTTTGAACTGAGGTTTGGACAGAACTGTATAGGAATTGTTATCGTAGACTTGAGAGTTACCTCTTTCAAAAATCAGAAAATCAGTTAGGCACGGCTTTACAGATAACTTAGCTTGAGGTTTGCATTCGAGAAATTTTATTTCTCAATTTTTTATTTCATTATGAACGCAATAACAACATTCATTATGAAAGTCTGAAATGAAATTACATTCAGTCTAATCACTGACATAATAAGAATATGTATTTTGAACAAGCTATATCTAGTCGAGACAGGTCAAATACATGCATCCTCAAGTGAAATTGAATAAGACATCGGCTATAATTACGTAAACTTGAGAGCTGAAAGATGAGATAAATTAGTGAGGGTGTTGAATAAGTTCAGACGAGAAGAAGCGCCTTCTATGCGTATTATTTTGGAGTTTTGTGGAATTTCGACGAGTGTTCAGTAATTTGATTTAGTGAGTGAAAAGATGCGGATGAATAGGAGAATGATGTTGACTTTGTACGTGGAGGTACGAGAAGACTACACATCATTCTTTTAGGATGAGTACGTGATTTTCGGGATGAGATGTTTCAAAAGAGGGTTCTTTGTGTTAGTGGAACCGAGAAGGATTGGTTCCACTTTTTGAATTATAACATTTTTCAGCTGCCTTGAACTTGAAAAAAAAGTTGTTCGATAAAATCCTCAACGCGAAAACATGCCGAAAAGAAGGGGCCAAAAGCTCTCTACAATTGTCACAAAAAACTATCAAACTTGTTTACGAAGAAGCTAACACAAACAAACACACGAGACATTTTGACATTGATCAGTTTCTGATTCCAAAGAAAGTATTTTTCTGGAAAATTAGGAAATGAGGTGTCGTCTATGTATATTCTCGATTCAACTCTGTCCGTCACAAAAGAGAAGATGTGGAATCGTTTCTAGATCTTTCGCATTACAACTAGCAGTGAATTTGAGAAAGACCGACAAAAACTGATGTTCGTGTCACGCGGAGCAGCGGGGAGGATAATAGTGGATGGGGGAGTCCTCCGGAAGCCAGTGACGTGAACGGAAGACAAGGGATCCCAAAATTATGATTGAATTGTACATTTCTAATGAGGCTCTGGGCCCCAAATAATATGGAACTTGAAAAGTCATCTAGATGCTTCAATATGGACATTCTTCACTGGAAATGGTACTTTTTATTTATGAAAATATTTATTACCATGCTCATAGATCATCTGAATTTATTAGGCAGTCAGTTGTCGCTAGATAATTTCAAAAATCTGATAAAACCTGTGTGTAGTTTAACCCGAGGGCTTCGTCGGAAAGATAAACGGAGTAGACAGCTGATAAAAACATGTGTTACCTAATTGCCTCTCAGAAATCTGTGATCAACAAGAAACCGATACTTAATGAGTCTATGAATCCCCTCGATTGTGCCACCCAGTGAACTTTGAAGTTTTGGAAGCAACTAAAGAAGAAGACGAAGAAGAAGATGAAAAAGGAAGAAGTGGAAAAAGAGAAATGAATTCCATGTCTCGCCTGACAAATGGTGACTAGGGACCCACTTATTGAGAACGAAGGAAAGAAGAAAAGTTTGCTAGTTTAGGTTAAGAAACTAAGAAACTTGCTTTTGAAAAATTGGTTTTGCGGCTACTTGAAAAAAGGAAAATGTTATCTTTCGGTAGATCCGAGGAGGCTTTGCCGCCGGTAATCAGTTGTGTTCTGAACTACAAGAAAATCCGAAACTTCATCTTAATGAAATCAGATTCTTTCTGATTCCACAAATCACAGAAGCATTGTAACTATTCCACCTGTTTCATCAAGCGGTGGGTCAGCAGACTTTAGACGTCCAAAAAGACGGGAATAAAGACAGAAAGGGCCCTTCGGAATGTAACAAACTTAACAAACGGTGACGACATTGGTCGGTACGTAAAAGCCCTATCTGACAAGAGGAAGAAAAAAAAAGAGACAAGTAGAACACGTAAACAATTGAAAAAGGAGGTGGAGCACAAAAAAGAAGACGTAGTATGAAGGATGGACGAGATGGAGGAATCTGGGTGCTGATGAGAAGAAAACGAACCCTTCTCCATCATCCTCCTTCTATCTTTCTCTCTTCCTTTTTCACCAAAACTTCCGGTCTTTGACAGAAGAGAAAAAGTTGGCATCCACCCTCGCCTTCTATTATGAATAGACGACGCGCAAAATATTTGGCGAGAATCACAAAGGAACGATGAAAACAGAAAAATACATGAAAATCGCCAGAACTTTTTTGATGGCAAGTTCCCTGGAGTAAAATATTTGGCCTATTTGGTGCATCTTCCGCCCTCCACGAGGCCGATAGAATTTTTGATTTTCTCTCTTTCTAAGGGAAGACACATTGAAAGAGTAAGAAAAGTTTTGAGTAGTTCAACTTTTTTCGAGTTCAGACTTTTTCACAACAGGACTGAATATTGTTAAAAGCAGTTGCTTCAGAACGTGTGTTATTTTTTTTTTAATTTTGTATTATTGAATTCTCTAAATATGACGTCTTCAAGCTCATGACAATTTCTCTCACTTTATCGTATTTAGATAACCAACCACCAAACAACAAAATAGTTGGTCCCAAAAAAATATGTCCAACAAGTTTAGAGGAAGCAAATGGCAACAAAACAAGTGAGGGTGGGAATGACTTTTTGGGTTTTGCCGTTTTTGTGTCATTTGTTGCTTTCGATGGGACCCTCAGTGGCTAGTGGTCCGGCTAAATTGAAGTATGAATAATAAATGGTTAGTAGAAAGTAAGGTGCATTGGAGGGGCGGCAAGACAGAGAATAGAGGAATTACAATAGAATAAAGTAAGAGGCTAATGTATTTTTCGGTTTGTTGACTTACACGAACAACATTGTGGAGTAGTAGATATTGGTAACCTAGACGGTCGTTATTGTAGCCATGGAGTTAGGGAGGGTTGTGTTCAAGACGGGACACTGAAAAAAATTATTTTCGAAAAACAGAGAAAGTAAGAAAAGTGAATTGTATACATAACTGAAAAAAATTTCCCTTAATATAGAACGAGTAATTAGAAAAAGAGAGAGAAGGGAAAGGGCAAGTGGGTTAGAAGATAATAATTATCTTCCTCAAAGTGGAAGATGTTTCAAATAGGGAAATATACGAGGAAATGCCAAACTACAAAGTTCGGTACAGTACACCCGCAAGTGCCAAAGGTTCGATAGACGAACGAAAGTGCTCTCGAGAAGTTGTTTTATTTCTCCATCGAGAACATGAATCCTGACCCCCTAGGCTTATCTAGAACACGCCTTTCCCATCATCCATTTCCGTTGCTTTTTTTATTCTTCCCCTCTTCTTCGCTTTATTTTTTCCTACAATCCAATCCAATCTTTCTTATTCTTCCAATTTGCCTAACAGCTACTCCCCTAGAGTACATTCTTCAATAAAAATGGAGCAACTGGTAGAAGAGAGAGTTAGAAAAGAAGGGGAGGAGTGAAAAATGAAGAACTTGACAAAGAGATGAAGCAAGTGGAAGTCATGCCACCCCGTCGCGACCCGAAAACCGATGTCTCCGTCTTGTGCTTTCTTCGGATAGCGTTCGGGGATGGATGTAAGAATGGAATGTGAGAAGTGAGGGTTAAAGAACGAAACCGCACACAATTTGTTCAAATATCTCCGTGCTGATTCACAAAAAGTGTCGATTACCTAACAGTAGCTCAAACTCGCAAGTCTTCGAACAAAAATAACCCACGAGGTCCGCCCAAAAATATCCGATCATCTTCAGAATGATTTGTGATGCGCGACGTTATGTCATCGTCAACGCCGTCTCCGTCGGAAGACAAAATAAAACAGCTCTTGACGCGCGCGCACGCATCTCCAGAAGGTATATTAGGCGGAAAGTATTCGGAGGGGGGTATAAGTGGGGACTGATGCAAAGTTCTCGATGGATAGGGCAATGTAAATATTCAAAAACAAACAGAGAATATTAAGATGTTTTCAGTTCTTTGCCAGGATTTTCCTTCATTTGAATGATCTCATCAAAAAATGAGAAATGCTAAGAAGTTTTTGTGGTCTCCGGTCCAGATAAATTCTCGTTCTGCATAAGGGCTCGGAACTCATTTTCCAGAATATGAAGAAGGTGAAACTATAGAGCCTCAGTTTTTCATTGAAAAAAAATTCTAGAAGAAGAAGAAGAAAAAGAGGAAAAACTTCTTGAGCAATAATATTTAGAAATGTACCGTAGCTTTTCTAACCAAAACTAGTGTAGCTAAAAAATTATATAGTATGATGAAAACTATATTACAAAAATGTCAGTACGTGAATTAGGGGTCAATAACATTTGAAACAGTATGGAAAGGTTTCATATTGTAGTTGGAGTTGAATAAAAACCGGATTTCTCTAGTTCCAAAAACCCAAAATCAGATTCGACTGTAACTCATTCGTGTGAGACTCACTCAAATTATTGTAATACTGGCAAAGGTATACTTTGTAGAACGAGAAACAAAAGAACTCAACTCAAAAAACAATGAGTTGACTCTTGAAACAAAAAATATCCATGAAAATACATCATAGCAATGACGAAACAACTCAACAGAATAAAGATCGAATGTTCTATTTCAGAAGTTCTATTTTAAACGTTTCCCTATCCGAAAATAGAGAAAACTCAAAAGAAACGCATTCACTTTTTGATATAGGTGCTCTTGTCAAAAGGTGTCATCAAAAACAGATCACATCCTTCACATACACACACTGAAGAGTCCTCCATGTGCAAGAGAGTGGAGAATGTGAAACCTGGCGCAGGTAAGCGAAGCGCCAGGACCCGAATTGTTATAAAACATATGCCTGCTCTACGCCTCCCGTTTGTGTCTTCTTCTTCTTCTTCTTGCTTCACTCCCTACACTTCTCTCGGATTCCCCGCTCTTCTGACACTTGTCGTTTGACCTATAGTCTAGGTCTAGTGAAAAGACATGGAAGAAAGAAAAAAAAGAAGAAGCTATGAAAAATAAAAACACGACACAATACATCCTGTCATCATCATCCTCATCATTGTCAGTGGCACGAACAGCAGGTTGTCTTGTTCGGCTCTTTTGTCTGCATCCCTCCTCACATCCGATTTTTGAAGATTCCGAAAGAAATTAGCGGGGAATAATGTGTTTTGGTGAAAATGAGATTCGGAAAATTGAAAACATCTGTTTTGTATAGAAAATGATCCCAAGGTTTATTGAATTGCAAATCGCACATTGAAGAAAAATCTTATAAAAAATCGGTTCCTCATGTTTCATCATTATTTTTGTCATTATTATACCACTCGTAATATAGTTATCATAGTCAGAATATTGTTTTGTACATGGAACGATTACATCGCTTCTAGAATGGCCTTAAAGTTCACTACCTAACAAGATCTGATGCCTAGAGACGATAGAGAAGGTATCCAAACACCAAAATGATAAATGACATGAGATGGAGTACATTTCTCGGGATCTCGAAGACTTCTTCTTTCGCCCTTTGATTCATCTCTGTTTTCAATTGTCCATTTCGTTTCAATTCCTCTTGCAATTGGCGTTGCACCTAAACCAGAAACATGAAAAATGAGGGATCGAATCCGATGACTTACACTCGAAACATACTCCAACGCTTCTTCCCATTGCTTCAAGAGCTGCTCATTTTGAAGCTCAAGACGCTCTCGATCCACCATTGCTTGTTCCAGTTTTGACTCACATTTACATGACGATTTGTCACAACGGAAGAGGTCACGATGGCAATCATCACGGAATAAAGAAGAGGAAGTCATGATTCCACCACCACTGCTTCCACTTTTTTCTGATGAACATGGCGAGGTCGAACTGCTGGATGCAACGATCTCGCGTTCAATTACTGTGATTTCGCTCTCGCTGTTGATGGACTCCTGAAAATCAGAAATGATTGATATGTGTAAAATTGCATCACTAATTAAAATACTTTCTATAAATGTTCCTCGTTGTAAAGGTTCAGAAACCCTAGAGTTGACTCTAAAAACCCTTTTGGCCGGCAAGAAAAGTTCTTAGGATGAGATAATGTTATTGAATGCATGAAAATTCATTGTTGGTGAATCTAAACGAAAAGGCAAAAGTTGCTTGATATAGCTTTAATTTAAACTAGTTTCAAGGATATTTTATTGATCTCCTCATTATTAGAATCTGCATCAACAAAGAAATATAAAATTTGCTTAGATTTTATGGTATCTTAAAGTACTACCACAACTACATATTATCATTTTAGTATTAATTTTGAAGAAGAACAAGCTGAATATGATTCAATTTTCGTTTTAAAAACCTGGAATAAGAAACTATTCATCACAACTTCCTTGTTCTGAACAAAGATTGAAATTCGCCAAATAGAAAATTAAAATAGAATAAAAAGAATTCTCACCGTATCATATTTATTGTTATTGTCACATCGAATTGCCTGTAACTGTGTCTGTGATGCTGATTCGTTTTCGAGAATGTTGATGAGATTGTTCTGCTCGAAAATTAACTGTTCCTTTCCCCGAATTTCTTCTTCCAATTGAGAAATCACTGTTTCGCGTGTCAAAAGCTTCTCGTTTGAAACATGAAGTTGAGCCTCGAGTTCTGCCAGTTTGGACTTGTAGTCAATGCAATCCATCATCTGAAAAATGTTCGAGATGAATGTAAAAGTAAGTCACTTGCAAAAGGCAGAAAAGAGAGAAATGGTTGTCGTGTATGGTTTATGCTTAGTTTATGGGTGGAGGAAGATAAAAAAGTTTTCTGAGCGATGCCTCTTCTCTCTGGTTGCCCACAAAACCAAAAAGAATGCGTTCGAGATTGGATATGTCAGAAATACAGAAAATGAAATAAATGTATTCAGATTCAGGACAAGAGACACAAATTTTTGGAGGAAGAGATGCGATTAATTAAGAGAAAGAGTGTACGGAGACGAAATAGAAAGAAGAAGTGATACGGAGGACAAAAGTGGTGGAAATGTTTGTGGTCGAAAGTTAGGAAAAAGGAAAAGAGGGAGAAGGGATATCAATCACAAAAGGATGTGAGGAGCTAAAAACGAACCAAAGAAGCTATGTTTGTTCAAAGAAGACGTCGTAATTGGCTTGTTCTTCCATTCTTTACAACTATCCAGATACGTTTTTTTAAACAGAAATGTCTAAAGTCTCATGTACCAAAATGGAAAAGTCACGGGTAACCTTTGACCAACTTCGTCACTTGTCAATTGACCGGAAGCTACGAGTGCATTTCATTCCATTTCACGGCACCTCTTACTTCACCTGCGGTTTTTCGTATTTACTTGACATTTTTGGATCTTAGAAATTCAAAACGAAAATAGGTGACGAAAAAATTGGTTGATAGGAGGAAGATGTCTAATTGGAACTGACGAACAAGAACAATGAAAAGGAGGAGAAGAGGAAATAAAAAGAGAAAATTGGTTGAAGAAGAACGATAAAGAATGTGTGGAAATGATTGATCATGATATCTTCGAAGCAGAAACTTGATATATTTTTAATGGTTGCGTCACAGGTTTGATATGAACGGCAGAAAAAGAAAAAAAATAACAAATGAGAGTTTTTATTGAAATTGATTCAAGTGGAACTTGAGACGTGTTTGCCGGTCATTCGCAAAAAAAGTGAACCACTTTTTAGAAAAGTGAAATACTATAAGTGAGGAGAGTAGGAAATTGTGTGAAATAAAGTGAACTCAGACGGTTTTATGAGAAAATTTTTTACCTTAATTTAAAAAATAAAAATTGTCGAAAAAGCAGATAAAACCTTATTGATGCCAAAAAACACAGAAATTGTTTAAAATTTTTCATATAATTCAAGCCGTCTTATGTGATAGTACCCATCAAATATTAAAAAAGACAATGAGTTTTTAGCCTTTAGTCACATTATGAAAATGTGCAAAACCACTCTATAATTAGTTCACTTTGCAACCGTATAGAATCATTAAAATTTCATATAAAATGTCAGTCTTTGATCAAAAATTGTGTTGATAAATTCCACAATTTATCACAATGTACATAGTTAGTGAGCCCGTGAGTGTTTGTCTCTTTCAATGTCAAATAGAACCTGTTGGTACTTCAACTTTATCTGATTTTTGCCGACTTTAGCAAAAAAAAGAAGAATTGGAAAAAAAGTGTTCAAAAGTGACAAGTGGTGAGGTTGGAAGAGGCGAAATCTCATGAATCTGATAATGTTTGTTTATTTGTGCACTTTCCAATTGGAAAGGAGAAAGTGGGGGGGGGGAGAGAGTTGAAATTGAGAAGAAAGCGGAGCCCTATCTTGAGAGTGACAGCAAGGATAACGAAAAAAAGAGTGAAAATGCAGGGATGAGAGTGTCTGCGGTTGTCATAACAATCTTTAACTCTCGTCACTTTGTCATGAGCAACATGTCACTTTGAATGGGAACCACCGCGTCTTTTGTGGTTACGAGCAACAGGATCCACCCCCCGGGTTTCGTCGTTTCGCAATAGTTCACTCGAGTGTGAATGGCAGCCGGGAGGGAAGCATGAATATTGAACAAACAATAAAATGCATATGTTGTCGTGGTCCGCCTCATCAACTGCAGCTAGAAAAAACCCCGGTGGGGGAAAGAAAAACAAAAGAAAATAAGAAGAAAAATGATGGAGAACGCTATAAATTCTGAGAAGAATAAGTAAAATGTGAGAAAATCGAAATAAGACGACGATCTTTTGCCCCCTCTCTCTCGGGCCCCCAGTATAGAAAATTGACAGTTCAGCAAATAATAATTGGAGGTCAATTCATTCAATTGGAGGCCGGTGCTCTCTCTCTCTCTCCCGCAATCTGTTCTCATCTACTCGTCAATAGAGAGGAGCGGGAAAATTGAGAGCTGTTGGACTCCGAATCCACTACCTTACCTCAATTCACAGTAGTTAGGTGTACGTAATTTGAGATGGAAGGATACGAATTGGAAGCGAGCCTTTCCGTTTTTCTGTTTTGTACACTCTCAAAACCTAGAATAACAGGAAGGAACATTTTTTAATGCATATTATATTCTCAAATCCAGATTAGAAAACTGAAAATCCGTATTCTGCCTGAATTTTGGGAAAAAGTGGTAGAAAAAACATGAAAGGGTCAGTTTGAAAAAATTCGAAAAGCATTTAATTTTAAGCTCAGTTCCAAAAGTAAACATTGAAATTGGAGCGATTCGACTTTTTCAAAAAAACTTTATTAGTTTACATCTTCCAAAACAAAAAACCCGATGGATAACTTTGAAGTAAAATTTTGGCTATTTGAATTCCTCAAAAACTTTCAAGATTAGGAAGAGAAATTAAGATGAAAGAAGCCATTGGTCGAGGAAAAAAGCGACCCGGGCGGCGAAAGAGATAAATAAACGCTGTCAATCTTACACTGATACAACATGATTGAGGGTCAATTGGCCCCCAACCTTTTGCAACTTTCCAACACATTCCATCACTTTTATACCAGACATCGAAGCCAGGAAAAAAAAAGTTCGCGGATAACAAAATGATCTTCCCTCTTTCTTATTCGACGGTGTCACTGTTGCGTGAAATTGAAGATCATTGCTATAGCCAGAAGGACACTACAACAGGAATGGAAGATATAAGAGGAAGATGGAAAACCTAGCCGATAGGTGTTAGATATCTCACAATAGACTTAACGTCAGAAGAAGCGGAAAAAAAGAGAAAATGAAATGGCAGGAAGAGGAAGACTAAAGGTTGAGCAATATGCGAGTCATGTTACTTCGAAAGAGATGAACGCAGAAGGAATAAGAAGAAGGAGAAGAAAAGTCGAATTGCGTAAGAAGAAATTGACATGAAATTGCGAACATTAGAAAGAGCAGGAAGGTCCTCCGTGTACCAAGACAACTGTTGAGCAGAGGACCTCATTGAACACACAATTGTTACGACAGATATGAATTGAGCAAAATTGTGCACATTTTAACCGACCACCATCACTCTGAAGTGACTTGGAGAAATTACATGATAAGAGAGTCTCAATGTCACAGAACACGAAAGGTCACATCAATGAGGTGTGGGTGGTAAAAATTGACTTCGAACAAGAAAGAATTGGAAACGAAAATTATCTATGTTACCATCTAAGAATATTGTCAGATGTTTGACCAATGAATGTCAGGTCAATTTGCAAAACGTTTTGGATGACCGACAAAAACAAAAAAATTGAGAAATACAGGAGAAATTAATCGACTGTGGGATTTTCATGTTTTGTACAGAAAAAATTATAAAAATTGACCAAACCTTTATATAATACTTTTCAGACAAAATAGTTATTATAATACAATTTCGAGCATTTCTATAGTTCCTGAGTCATCTATTCTATTCGTGGTCATATTTTGGCAAGTATTGCTTCCCAACTGAACAAATGCAATAATGCAGGTGTAAAAATCTATACAAAAACCCAAAAAGAAATAAACTGCAGTAACTTTTGATAAGAGCCCGTCCGAATACCAAAACAAACAAAAATGGACACTGTAAAAAGTGTGAATAAGAGTAGAAAGTGTACTATTTTGACGCAAGCCCAAGAAAGCGGGTATTTGTATGTGACCGAATGTCTGCGCAAGTATAGACTACACACATACATTTACAGAGAACAAAAGTGACTCATTCGCATCGTTTTTAGTCAGAGAAACTGTTTCTTTTACTGTTGACTAGAACATCAGAGAATAGGGTACAAATTAAAAACAATGAAATCATTTAACTGTCACAAACTCTGAAACACAAAAGGAAATCGGAAATGTTTGATGACCGAAAGAAAGTTGTAGAGAGGAGAAAGGATAATCCTGGGGTTTAGGTGAAATGAGTGAACTTTACTTTGAATAATGACGTGAGTAATAGGAGGTTGAGGAAAAAGTAAGAACTAATAAAAGGTGTTATTAATAAAATGAATTGTGAAAAACATGTTTCTTGGGAGTGTTAAAAAATTTCATAATTTTGAATCCATTATTCGAAGGATACAGTAGCATTCAATCAAGCGTTGATCGAACAGCTTTCGGTCTATTGTTTTTTGGTCCAAAAAGCAAAACTTTCAATCAAATCTTTCATTCTCATAGATTGACTAACTTTATTTTCGCATAAAATTGTTTATCAAAGATTACCTACCAGAGACCAAAATAATTTTCAAAACCTTCGAATATAAAAATTGTTTTCCTCTCGTTTTTGGTATCAATTAAAATAATTGAACCTGGACAGCCTGAAATTCCGAACGTTTAGAATTTCAAAATTGTGAATACTTGAAAAAAGTTTTGAATTGAATGATTCATATTCCGTTATATACATCACAACGTTTTTCACATGAAAAAGAAACCGGCGACCACAAATTGAAAGAAGGCACAAAACCAATTATTCGCACATATTTATGACATGGAGCAGCCGGCGGCTCGAACGGCAGTGCAACATCCATTGTAACTCTCGGCAAGGGAAGCGATCAGAGATGGACACGATTGCTGAAATAAATATTTTCCATCTTTTTTTTCCATTAAAAATAGTCTTACTTGAGTTGAAACTCCCTCATATTGTTGACGGGAACTCAAATAGATCTGCACATATTCTTGGCACCAGTAGGGATCGGAAAGGGCGCATCTTGCTAAAAAAAAGGTTTTTTTTGACATGTTTGAATAAGTGTTTACTCTTGTTAGTTTGGGTAGGCGACGGGTTTATTTACAAAACAGATGGAAGGGACAACGAAGCGGGAGGAGGAGGAGAACTGTATGAAAGACACAAATAAAGAGAGGTGTACAATATAGAGTTGAAAGGTGAAAGAGATTTATTTTGATGATGTGATGGGAGAGAATTTGGAATCGCAAACACGTGGCGTTATTGTGAGTCATTGTGGATGTTATTTATCTACCGGTAGGACTCATTGTTGATGTTGCAAAGGAAGACTGATCAAATTGTACTCCAGACGATCCAACTGAAGTTCCGGAAGGGGTTCCATAGGATCCAGTTTGCCATTGGGTAGATGTACTGAAAAAGCGTTTTGTTTCCGGAATTTAAGAAAATTCTCCTAGTTACGGTGAGTGAGTGCAAGAGTCACTCACCGATACGGATAATACATTTCAGTATTATTTCCAGCAACATCAAAAAATCTGGAAGCTCTCTTAAACCTGTAAGTGGCTTGTCCGTTTCTATTTGCATTTCCATAGTAGATATCGTTAGATCCGGCGTCACGGAACAATTGAGAGTTGGCATTAGAACTAGTGAGAGTTGGTCCAGGTAGTGGTCCAGTTCCACGAAGGTTAAGGGTGGCTGGTGGTGGTTGATCACGAAGTCTAGTAGTCTTCAAATCAGAAGCACTGGTGTAGCCGACTTGAGAGTTTTGTGGTTGATCGAACAGGGTGTAGGTTCTTCCGGTCAAAACGTTCCCAGTTCCAATGTTATTAGTGGAAGTGGAAGTCATTGGAGATACAGTTGAACTGAAGGTGTTGGAGCTCTGATCCCGAAGCACTGGATTTGAGCTAGATGAGCCAGATGGAGCAAATTGACCGAATGGGTAAACGTAAGGTTGTGCTGTGCTTGGAGCTAAAAAAATTGTTTCGGTTTTCAAAAATAGTTTATTTTTCTAACCTGAATACTGAACATTATTATTGTAATTATTAGTTCCAGTTGAGGTTCTAGTAGTTCCCGAGTTATAATTGTACCCATAAATATTGCTGCTTGATCCAGTGTTAGAATATGCTGACGGATTCCTCTGAACGATTTGCTGGTAGTTTACTTGGTTCTGCTGTTGATTTGACAGAGCTGGTCCGGTGTAGTAACCATTAGCAGGAACACTAGAAGAACTTGTCACGATGCCGCCATTGTTTGAAGTTCCGCCTGCAATATTATGATGATTAAACGAATTTTTATAGGTTCTAACTTTGCTGATCGTAGTTTCTGAGTTCCTCAAGATAAGTTTGCGAGTATTCGTTGGCTAATTGGTCGTTCAAAAACTGATAGTTCGGGTTTTGCACCAGAAAAACACCATTGTTCGAGTTTCCAGTATTACTGGTATCGTAACCATAAATGTTACCATACTGATTTTGGCAATGAACAGATATCACGGAAAGACAAGCTGGAAAATAAAATTCGGAGAGAGTCAAAAAACGTCTTGAATACCTAAGAGTACAGCAGAAAACATTGTAAGCTGGCGATGTGATGGGAAACCTAAAATTGTCGTTTCGCTTTTATAGTGGTACAAAAAACCAGTTATTACTCAGGATCTCAGCTTCAACATATATTTAGAAAATGGGCGGGATTGGATGACTCTTCAGAAAAAAAATCGAGTAAAGTTAAAGGTAAGTATGGATGATCCTCACAAACTTCACTATTATTTGTTGTTCGCAACGCCCCTCTTTGCTCCGTCGAGTCAACAAAGGCATGTCAATGCCCAAGTGTCTATGGCAGTTCACCCAGAGACTGAAATAGAATAATTGTAGATCTTCAAAGGGTAATTGTTCAGAGCTTGAGAAATGGTTTGGGAAAAGGATTCTTTGACAGTCTTAACATCCATGACATGCAAACAATTGGGTTAATGATCAGTGAAACATGCAAGACCTCCCCGTCAAACTTCTCGGCAGACACATCTATTTGAACATTACAGTCTAGGGTGTTCAAAAACTGATGAGCAATAAAACAGTATGTTCGGTAACAGGAAAGTGGAATTGGAGTCAAAAAATGATTGCAATTGATTTCAAAAACTTTATGAGAATGAGGGGGAAGTAGATTAACATCTAATCTTAGTTACTCCGAAATATCATCTTTTCTAATCTTTTTCTGCAGAATATATCAGCTTCTGGATATCGAGATCTTGGCCAAAAAAAACTTTTTTACACATCACAGGTCCAATTTTCCCGAATGTTCTCCGTCAATTTCACTTTTGAATGAGTTTTTCTTTCAATAGAGGTTTTTCATTCCCCAACAACAAGGTTTTTGTGTTTTTCTATTTGGCTTTCATTGTTTGGATTTCACAATTCTGTGTCCATCACAAATACGGAGACTCCCACGACAAAACTTCATAATTTCGATTCTCGAAAACGTAGTGAATCACTTCATTCGTTACGTTGCCAATTCCAAAATAGATAGCCTTTAGTACTTCACACTTTCTCCGAAATTCGAAAACAAGTTGTGATGACTTAATCATTAGACACTTTTGCATTCCATAGATCGAATTCTGGTTGATCATTAACCTCGATGGGTTTCCGGAGACGATCTGTGCGTCTGAAGCTGTAGTTTTCTTGCCGTGACTAGTTGTTTTTTGTGTTCTATGAAAAACCATAGAATACGTTTATGAGCTTCTTTATAAAGACTTTTTGTTCTTTACTTCCTGTTCCTGTAGCCGGAAGTCATTAATAATTTCATTTAATGACCAGTAAGTACCATCGAGCGTTTTGGATCTTATTCTGGAATCCTTGGAAAGCTAAAAATTCTAAATTAATCTGAATCCAAATCCAATTTTAATCCGTCTAACCATTCGATGAACTTGCAATACCAAAACTAAAAGGAAAATTCTGTTTTGTTCACGAGATTCACCCAGAATCAGCTGTTTGGCTTGGGATTCTTGAAAGGTTTCCGTTTGAATCTCATGACGTGTTGCCCCTCTCAACGCATATACGAAATGTTTTGTTGAGCTTGTGTTGCTACTAGTGATTCTAGGGACTCGAGAAGGGAGTGGCCGTCCAGCAAAACGCACGAACCGCATTCATTCTTTGTCTGATCATGTTGTCGAATGTCGATTTCTCGAGATGTCCTACTTGTTTGGAAGATTACGGTAAGTCTAATGAAAGAGTTTGAGTTTTGGTAAGTTTATATTTTCGAATACAATGATACTGTTTTGAAAAAAAATTTTTTGTACACACTTTAAACTTTAGATGACAATTCTCATCGTCCTTGTGTCGGATTCTGTGGGCACTCAATTTGCTTGAAGTGCCAAACAAAGATTGTGTAATTTCGTCTTTATTTGATTCGTTTTTCAAAATTTAGTTTTCAGAAGTTGTCCGCTCTGCAAACGCAAAAACGCTTTTTTCGGAACAGTTATCAATTATCAGTTACTTGGTAGGTACCTAAACTCCATCTTATTTCTATATTACTAGCGATTTCCTAGATTCTTGTTTGGCAATCCGTCAACTCCTGAATGAGCCGAAAAGTCCAGTTGCTATCCAAAAATCACCCAATCGGGGGAGGGCAGTCAGTCAAAAAAGGCTAACGGAAACACCAAATATTTCACAACAGGTGTGTACTTTGTGTTACAGTATACTGTAAGGCTTCGGCATTTGGAATGCATGAACACATTTCGGATAATGTACTTTTTGGAGGGATTTGTTTAATCTTGAAGATGTTCTTCTAATCGTTGTATTAGATCGAACACACATAATCTTTGAACACATTTTGCTAGTTACGAATAATAGATTTTCAAACCAAAAATTTGAAAAAAAGCAGTTTTAGGTTGTGAATGCCACGCGCAGAAGTCGTCGAACAGCATTGGAGACATCAGTAGACAAAACTCAACAGCGAGGTATTTTTTCAAATCTCTCACACCAAAACTCACAATAACTTCAGAAATCGAAAATCATTGGATTTCTCAGCACATTCCGGCTCCAGAATCCCGACGCAGAGACCGATCTCTGAGAAGACTTTCAGAAAGAATAGGTAACAATTCGATTTACACTGAAAATAATGATATATTCCTTGTAGTGGGTACTGATAACATCCCAGCTGTCTGCTATCGAACCATCTATACAATTCCGCCCCCAGAGGTATGTTAAAGGAGGGCCGAACAAAGAAAAAAACAAAAAAAACTTGACTAACTAAAAATTGAATTATTCAGAACTTTGCCGCCCAGGGAATTCCGTCCGCCTTCAACCGAATGTTCTTCGGACGTTCTTGTTTTGAGATCTGACCAATGTTTTTCCCATTTTCTCGAGATCTGAATAAAATTTTTTTGTATCGTTAATTGAAATTCGGAAAACACTTATGATGTTCCTCTATACTGAAAAGAAAGTTCCCACGGTTCCTCACGTCAGTCGCCCACAGAAGCCCAGAAGTGGTAATCCGATGCCCCTGTCGTTTTCGTCAAACAATTCAGATGAACTCACACAACAGCTCCATTCTTTCTGAATCATCCAACTACGCAATTGAGGCGTTGAATAAATCATTCTGTTTTTTTTTCTTTATTCTGTCGTCCAATTCCTTTCTTCTCTTCTTTCTGGGTCCAACTATTATTTCTTTTTTTATCTATCATTTCAGGAACCATCCAAAGATATTTTTATTTTTGACTTTTCTTATTTTCGTGTTCCGACTTCTACGAATTTTTAATTCTCCCGCCAAGTATAAAAGCGTACACCAAGAAAACAACCGCATAATTTAGCCCAGCTAAGCCGCCAAACAATCATCTCTACCAATATGAAGTTCCAAATGCTGATCCTCTCACTTGTCTTACTTTTTGTCTTCTCTGCCACTGTCGATGCGCATTTTCCGGTCTACAGTCTCTACAAGGAACGGAAACCGGTTGACTTGGTTAGTCCAAGGAGAATAACTATAAAATATATTGCTTTTCAGTTCCAAGCCCTTGCCAGCGCTCGACAAGCAAAACGAAGAGCAGGTGGATTTGAAGAAAACTACGACCTTCCATTTTCCAGTTTCTATCCCAGAAAATGATTTTGTACAGTTAATTCAATAAAACCTTCTATGTTGATAGTTTTCTGAATTTTCCTCCATTGAAACATTATTTTAATTTGCAGACTTCATTAACATTCTTCATATTTGCAAAATAGCGGAAAAAAACATTACATGGGAAAAATCTTAGTAATAAATTATGTTTTACTGAAAGCTCCAATCATCATTGAACGTGGTGGACATGGACAGTAAGATGAGTCTCCACCAAGTCTTCCGTGTCTTCCAGGTCTTCCAGGTTCTCCTGGAGATCCTTTTCTTCCGTTTTCGCCTCGATACCCAGGAGGTCCCATCGGACCTGGTAAACCGTGATCACCAGGAGTTCCACGTCTTCCGGGAGGTCCTGAACAGTGAAAGCTTATGAGTGCAAAGCCTTCGAAATTTTACCTCTCGGTCCCATTGGTCCTGGCGGGCCTTTAGTGATTCGATCGGGTTTCAGCTTATATCCTGGTCTACCATCTTTTCCATCCATACCAGGTTTTCCAGGAGTTCCTAGTTGGAAATTGATAGTTGTAGGTTGTTTTTTTTTTCATTTAGATAAAATTAATAGTAATTTTTAGTGGAGCCAACCAAACAAAAGTACAGAGCTGCTAGAAAATTAATTAAGTTCAGTTCATGAAGTGTTATTCAAGAAAACTTCAAAAACAAGGGCCAATTGGGAATAGTGCAAGAAAACACCGTCTTGTTTTCTTCAGAGAAGATGAGTCAAAATTAGATTATCCTACAAAATGGAACGCTGCTTACAAACGTTTTTTTGTCTCTAGTAGAGTTTAAAAAATGTGACTCACCTGGTCTTCCTGGATCTCCGGGTTCTCCAGGACGACCTCTCAAGTTTTTGATGCCTCCAAGTATTGAACCTGGCAATCCTCGTTTACCAGGAGCACCTCTCTCTCCTTCCAGTCCCATTCTTCCTCTTCTACCTGGTGGACCTCTTGGACACATTATGCAAGCTAACCGTTCTCTCCAAACACATTTCTTTGCCGGCAGAGTCTCGAAATTGTTGATCCCCCGTCTACCTGGCTGCCCTGGAGCACCAACTTCCCCTCTACAACCTGGAGGTCCTGGAGGTCCCGGTGGACATCTTGGAATGTTTGGTTCACACTGACACCAAGGAGGTAGTTGGTCAAAAGCGCTTCGAAATATTCTGTCCATGAAAACTGATTTTTTGGTGCTTCTCTTTTGTAAAGAACTGAGATGAACTTCATGAGCTTCCATCAACTGCTCCCATGCAATATTAGTTGAAGTCTCAAATTTGTATTATTCTAACAGTTTTGAAATTATAACTAACCGAGAACTCAGTAACTTCTTTCTGGACGTCTAATGAGAGATCCATGAGCTCTTGGTAAACGGTGATATAATAAAAAGTAGCATAAATAACAGCAATCAAGGAAAACAGAGGAAATGAAAATAACGATACATATGAAACAAAAGAGAGCATCACAATAGAGAAATGCTGTCGAAAAATGTTTCATAAACTTCTTTGACTGCCATTAGATGCTACTTTTCGTTCTTTTGTAATCCGCATATATTAGCGGCAGATTTACGATATTTGTTGGCATAGTCATCTTGCAACATGTGAAAAAAAGGCGAAACGAAGATTTGACATCACTTTTGAATGAAACCAACTTTCCAATAAGATGTTCATTTGTAAGTACATATAATAGTTTCAAAAAAAAATCTCTTCATGTTTTTTTTTCAATCTTCACAAATGATTGACAATTTTGGAATGGTTTTTTTCTTGTTCCTATATTGTTCTGAGTTTTATGTATCAGTATTATACCTGAAACATTTTTTTTTTCGTTCAAACATTTCAATCCCGTTGATAGATTCAGTTTGAGCAATGCTTCGTATGGGAGATTAAAAACGAAAGGCCGCGAAAGATTAATTTGGCAGTGTTTTCTGGAATCAAATCTCTGTTCGATATTTTTTATCCAGAGCAAGGAAATGTCATTTTTTGAATATGAATTAGTGGAAGAACGTTTGCAAAGGTATGGACTTCCCGACTTTATGGAAAAAAATCACCGCATTTACCTGGCAACTAGAGAAAAAGCAATGTGCCAGAAAACTCAGATAAAATTTGAGCCCATGAATATGAAAAATGTTGGATAACTGACTTTAATCGTATTTTTCATTGTTATTTCTATAATTCTGAACAGAACTTCATTTCAAAAGTAATAGTCTAAATTCAAAAATTGCTTACATTCATCTTTCTGTTCAAATCATCACATTTTTGTGCAGTTGCTTTATTATTGAAAAAATCAGCTGTTTCTCAAAAAAAAAAAACATTTTGAGAAAAAAACTGTTCACAACATTAGAAATAGACGGAATGGTGTGTACACCAGAAGATAATAAAACGATGATGAAAATTGAGAAAAAAAAACGAAAAAATGACAGGATTACAAAACTCGGAAGACGGCGGCGGCAAGAACGAGAAGGAAGGAGAGTGGATGTACAGATGACATGGTTACAATACGGAGATCCTTGTTGTTCGAATTGTCCACAGTGTATTCGTCTTTGCTCTGATGGACAGTTCGCGTTGGTGTGAGAGATGGTCGAGAGCGTGGAGTTATTCTTTGGAGGCGAACTTCAATGTACGGAGATCGGTTTTGTGGAGTGACGTGAACGGTTCTAGTGATTGGATAGTAATCGCTGTGATCGAACGTGAGTTCATAGGTTCCACGGTTGGCAAGACGCCAGAATTCTCCTTCTCCATAGCTCACAACAATCTTCGCTCTTTCATCAATACTAACAGTGGCGTTGACGATACCTTCTCCGGTTTCCGCATCAATAACAAGTCCGTGGATACCACTGAATAAATTAAAACAGTTTTTCTTGGATTTTAGCGGTTGAACTTACCCATGAACCAATGAGATGTAATGAAGCAGCGCATATTTGTTCTCTTCCCAAAGACGTGGTAACATTGCGGTTTTCGGGAACTTCTCACAATTCATTTCGATGGTTAACTCAAAGCAATTTGTATTGAGATAGTTCCAATCCTGCATTCCTCCAGAGACAATGTACCTGCAAGTTCATAAATAGACAACAAACTTCAATTTCAGAATTACCAATCAGCTCCATTGATAATTCCGTTTTGTGGATCTACAGCAACATTCAGATCGTCATCCAAACATCTCGGTCCCTTCTGCCACATTCGCCCATGCCCTCTCGCATAAGAGTAAGCCAACCGAACAAAAAGTGCATTATCGGGTGAAGGAGCGTAATGCGCTTGGCGGGTACGTGTTGGAAAATCGTCGAATGGGTAATTCACTGCAATCTTACTTTGATTAACAAATTGAGAGAAAAAAGGGCTTTACCCAGTGTGGTACCGCCATGAAGATTAGCGGAGAGTACAAATGGAATTTGACGAGTCCAATTCATGACAGCAATTGTTTCAGGCTGTATGTCGCTTGTTGGAAAGTAGTTGGGAAAGCGGCTCGGGAAGTTTCGATTCAAATCTTTTCCATTGGCGTTTTGGCGACCCATAACTCCAGCTTGGTCGCCTTCCTGAGCTTTCTCGTATCCATCTGGGTTCATTGATGGCATCAAATGAATTCGTGTGCTGTCTACAAGTTGCCGGATCCAAAGATTGCTGTTGTAATTTAGAAGAAGAGTCTCGGCAAGAGAAATTAGAAATACTCTTCCGGTCACCTGAAAACAATTTCTTTATATTTACTTGATAAAATTTCTCACCTCATTCCCATGCATATTGGCCACATACTTGAATTCGGGAATCAATTTTCTATGTTCAGCTGGATATGTGGATACTACTAATACCCATAATTCTCTTCCTTGAACTGATTGACCGGCAGAATAGATATGTGTCAGATTCGGAAATTTCCGATGAAGTTCCTAAACTTGTACTTTGAAACGTTGCTAATCTTTGAAAAGATTTACATGTATGTGATCCGTCATTGTGGAGTAGTTCATGTGTGAGAACTTTTGAGGGTTACGAAACGGACCGATGGTTTCACGAAGTTGGTCGATGGTCGAAATCTCCCCTTCTTTGGTGAAGTGATGGATTAGCATCTGTAACACTTTGAAAGGTTTTTTTGACAACTTTAAGCTGGTGTGTGAGTTCACAAATCTGTTACCTGCTCTTCGTCCTCTGCGAGTGTGGAACATTGTGCTAAAGCACACCCCAACAGAAATAACACAATTGCTCTCATCGCATGGGTTACCTGAAAATTATTTCTTTTTATTTCCAAGTGACGCAAAAAAAGAAGAAATGAGGGAAAAAAGAAGCAAGAACTGTGTTGTTTCATTTCTCTCGTCAGTTTTTTCTTCAGAATCATCCAAATATTTGCTTCATGACGTGTCATAAATTGGAAAAAGCTAGAGTTGACAACGTCAAACAATTTGTCTTGTTGCCACTTTGTTGCAAAATGGACAAAGAAGAAGCTAGGGGTTGTCCATTGGTCTCTGGAGACCATGTAAGATGCGGGTAGGAGGCGTTATTCGAATAATTGAAGTAGTTTTGTGGGCAAAAGTATTAGTTACGGATATGACCCAATTACCAATTCAATTTTGAGGATACTCTGAAGGGGCGTGGCTTGAAAATTGAGATTTTTATTTTGGAAAAACGTTACATATTGCTTTCAAAATGAAGATGCTAGCAATGAAATGCAAATCTTGGCATGTTTTGAAAAGAGCAATTCTTGTAGCGCACGGAATAACAAGAACATGCATCATCCTTCATTCCGATTATGCTTTTGGGGATATATCCATCTACACAAACATGAGGCGTCAAAACTGGGGGGAGCTCGGAGGACGAGTTGAAACTTGAGAACCCGAGTGGTGATGGTGCCATCATAAAAGTACGTATTGAGTGACATTACCTACGTCTCCAACGATGCCGACAGGAGGTTCAAAGAGGAGGTCGCTTAAATTTGCACATCTGCGCGAAATGAGAAATGATGTGGAGCAGCGAAGAAAAAAAACGTGCACACATTTCGTTTCAGTTTTAATTTACGACACGAAAAAGGTGAAAAAGGAAGAAGAAAAAGGAAGAGAAGAAGAAGAGAATGTAACAGAAAAAAGGAACTAAAAGATAGAATGAGGGTAAAGAGGAACAACCAGAATAGAAAGAGAGCTGTTCTTCTAGAAGTCCCATATGAAGTGATGGATTGGTGGTGTCAGAAATTCATCTTCCGAGTCGAGAAATCTTGAGACGGCTCAATGAACTTCAACTTTCAGTTTCTTGACGATTTTTGAAAAAAAGCCCCCAAGTTGACGAAAAACGCGATGGAGAGGAAAATTGGTGGGCTGGAAAGGCGAGAAAAATGGATAATGAAATTAGAATGTGGAATGGCACCTTCGGGTGGGGCGGACCTTCGGAAGGCGGAGTTTCTACGTGCCAATTCCTAAAAATTAATCAAAAGTCGGAAACTATGTCAGATTATGGGCAAAAACAAGGAAAAGCTCATGAAATATAATGAGTTTTGAGAAAATATTAAGCTGAAAAAGTGTGCAAATTGGTGGAACCGAATGACGTTCAAAGAGTACACCTACGCAGAGTGAAGGGTACTGTAGATAGAGAGATTCATTGTTCGAACGACTCTCAAATATATGTCCTTTGTTCACAAAACGATTGGGGTTAGAGATGTTCTGCTAATTTGCGGCTATTGTAAAATTTTGGTCTGACCATTCGAAAAATTGGACTTTTTGGTAAGTGCAAGGCAAACAAATGGAATAAGTGGATTGGTTTTGACAAGTTGGGAATATGTAAGAAACAACGATTTACAGTTTTTTGAAAAATACTTTTCAGTGGTTCTAGTTTTTTTTCTCTATTTCTGTATAACTGAAGATCTTTAATCGAATATCTAAATAATCAGAAGATGACCAAACAGGCTGAGTTTATCAGTATCCAGTGTATCCAGTGTTCAGTATTATGAGCAATTCGAAGTGTCCGTCTACTTGATGAATGAATGAGATGAGTGAAAACGAAATGAATAAGATCTAGATTGGTCAGAGGTTACAAATTGCTTAATTGTCTGACCAAGAAAGGAAAATGAGCAGCAGCAGAAGCAGAAGAGAGGCACTGACTCTTGGTGTGGCGGTAATAAAGGAGGAATTGCCAAGATAATAGGGAAGACGGAAGGGTGGTCTGGCGAGCAAGTGGTGAGCAATGTGACCGGCTGTTGGTGGAATTTGACTCAAAGTCCGCGCAGCAGGAGAATCGGATCAGTGTTTTTGTTACAAAAAGAAGAAGTTGGTGAGAAGATTGCGCAAGTTGCGAAGGGTCAAATACTCATCAGAAACAGTAGACATCGTGGGATATGAGTGTCAGATTGGTGTAAAAATGAAAGTTAACCAGATGCTCATTTCTCGTCGTTGTCTCTCAATTTCACATTTGTTGTTTTTTGTCGGGATATCAAAAGGGGTCGACGCAATCAAATGCTATCAATCAGGTTGAAACGTTTTATTTTTCAATGAAAAAGAGAGAAACATGAACAAAGGCGTAATTGTTGGACATTGAACCAAGTTATTGGGAAACATGGGTTTATTTTTGAAAACTCAAGCAACAAAGAAGAAATAGGGAAAATGGTTTTTACCTTCCCGCAGAAAAACAATTTGATATTTAATCAGAACTGACTTGAAAAATCAATAAAGCATGTTGACTCTTTGACTTTTCATCGAACCCTATGTCACAAAATGAAATGAAAAATTTGAGCAATATAAAAATTTATCGAAATTCCATTGAGTTTATGAAGTTAATTTTCTGTCGGCTGAGACAATTTGGACGAAGAAAATTCAGAAGAGGAGAGAAAGAGAAGCATTTTTGTTTAAGATAAATGAATTAGAAAAATGTTGATTGAAACCAGTAACTATTTTTGGTCAGAAAAACAACAAGAATAAAAAAAAGAAATAAAACTTAAAATTTTTTTTCTCGACACAACTACCTTTTGCAACCACTCAAATCTTAACATAAAATTTTTTGAATAATCCAATATTCTTGGAACAATGCAACTGAAACCGTAATATTTCCGTTATCGAAAAAATTTGAAATCGAAAATATTTTTCTTTGATCACTTGCGTTAGTTGAAATCTCTTCATCTTTTTTGAAAAAACTCACATCATCGCAAGAAAAAGCCAGACAAATCATAATTTATCTGATCAAACTTCATAATTTTCGAAATTTTGTTCTTGTCTCAAAATGAATACTAATCATTCTTAATTTCTGTTTCTCTCAAAGACAGATTTCGAAATTTTTTCATTTAGCTTATTTGACATCATTTGTATCTGCCGATGAACCAGTTGAACCTAAACACTAAGCACATTGACATCTTTTTTGAAGCTTTCTGACTTTTCTCAATCAAAAAATGTTGTCTTTTTCCAGTGACTCCTGAATAAAAAATAAAGCACGTGTTACCTTCCGCTTTTTCTCCCCCCATTCGATCTATCATTCCACGACATTTTTAGTTTTCTCCAACTTCTCCCCCTCTTTCCTTTGCAGGAGAAGAAACCAAATTCGAATTAGCTGCTATCATTGCACACACATGCACATGCAGTACACTCAAAGACGCAACAATTGTTGTTTACGTCATTTTTATCTTAGTTTCGCTGGGTTTTCTTACCAGTTATAGTACACTACTTTGTAGACACTTATCTTATCAATGAATTTTCCATGTGACTTCTCTTTTTGTGGTTGTTACACAAACAACTATTTCGTTCAAAACAGTGTATAGCGTTCTGTAGTGAACTGCAGAACCTCTTTATCTTTCTCAAAGTTCATTTCAAAAAAAAAACCTTAATTTGCACTTTTGATTGGTTTAAAAAGAAAAGAAAAGATGCGAAGTTCTCAAAAGAAACCTTGCAAGGAAATTGCATTCATTCTGTTCCCCATTTTCTTTTCCTTTCTCCCATCTTATGGACATGAAACCCGTCCCCATTTGTGTGCTTTTTTTGGCGCTTCTGAGGAAAAATGCATGTCGAGCTTCCGTTTTTTTCTCCATGAATTTTCATATGAATGCGTCGAAAGGCTTTAATCTGGCCGGATTTGGGTGTTTTCGACCTTTCTCCATTCTACTGTAAAGGTTTTTATTCGAAAATTGATTTGAAATAAGAAGTTTTGAAAAAACTGAATGTGATAGTTTTATAAGAGTTTTTATTGTGCGAATTCAAAAAGATGTGTTATTATTGAACATTAAAACTTTACTGAATCAAAAATCGAATTTAAAACTTTCAGAGACCTCTGCCAAACTGAAAACTGTTAATGACCTCCTTCTGCCATTCTCTTCCACTTGTCCTCCTTTTTCTCGGCCGTCTTCCTCGTCTCCTCATTAACCCACACCATTCGGCTACTAAACAGAAACATTGTTGTGTCCTCTTCTCGCCTTTTCCCTCGCACTCACTCACTATTTCTCCAGTTCGGATACCACTACACCAGTAGGAAAGAACTTAACTTCTCTTTTCCATTCTCTCTATCCCTGTGTTTTCTCCGTTCCGCCTGGTCTTTCTGTTTGTCCCCCTTTCCTCTGCCAAACAACACACACCCATTTCTCTATTTCCCATATGACCCCTGCCATTCTCTCTTTTTTTAAACACTTTGATCTTGCATTTGAAACATATACATATGATAAACAATGAACTTATAGGGAGAAGACCACGATGCTAAAATGCAACTCGATAATGAGGCCACAGATCTCGGTGAGTTCATTTTTGGTGTTCCGAAAATTTGATTTCAGTGTACCAAACAAAGAACAAACAAAATGACCATTTAAAACACGGCTACCTTGTAGTGTAGTCTGTATGCGAATTGATAACACTTTCTCGGTCTTCCCCCGTCAGAATACTTCACTCCTCACCCTTATCACCACATGTATATTTAGTTTTGAAGAAATTCTTAATTCCCATGTTCCGTTCTATACTAATCAAAAATTACTTTTTTTCAGCAAATCATGAAACAAAGCGTCAACGCAATGGCAGTGTCAAGCCGCTACTCATCAGGTGAATAAAACGTCAATTAAATAAATTTAAAGCAATAATTATTTTCAGATCTGCCTAAACTGCCAGCACCTCAACCTGTGAAAACATTAAAGCATTTTCTCGATTTTGCACAAGCATTACAATCGAAAAAAGAATTTGAAGAGACTAAGAAAATAGTGAATGAGTTCGTGGTCAAGGACTTGCCAAAACTTCAGGATCTCCTTCAAAAACGAGCAGAAGCGCTGCCTAACTGGGTAAGATATCCTTCAAAATCCGAATCATTAGAAAATTTTTTGCAGTTAACACCATGGTGGCTCAATATCGCTTACCTAGCAGCCCGTACCCCTCTCCCTGTGGTCACTTCTCCAGGAGTCATGTTCCCAAAATTCGACTTCAACACAGAAGAAGGACAACTAGAATATGCAACTAAAATCAGTCAAGCAGCTATCAAATTTTATCTTCTTGCCAAAAAGTAAAGTTTTTTTTTAGTTTTTAAAAGAAGAAATGCAACAATTATGTTTCAGCGAGCTATTGAAGCCAGATATGTCTGGAAAATCTCCATTGGATATGAGTCAATACAAATTTTTGTTCGGAACAACTCGAGTGCCGAAAGTTGGCGTCGATGAGATTAAATATGGATGTGACTATAAAGAAAAATTACAACACATTGTTGTCATCCGCAATGGACATGTAACTATTCTTCCCTTTTTTCAATCAAAAATATGATTTTCAGTTGTTCCGCGTGCAAATCCTTGACAACAATGAGCAACCTCTGTCAATCTCTGCAATCACTCAACAACTTCAAAAAGTAGTCGCTGAAAGTCAAACTCCAAATCCACATCCAGTGGGAATTGTGTCTTCCGATGGACGTGACAAATGGGCTAAAGTCTATACAGCATTGAAAAGTCAGTGATCATGCATTTTTCGAAACATTTCATATTTTCAGAAGACAATAGCAATGTTCAATCCCTGGAAACTGTAGAAAAAGCATTGTTTGTTGTGTGTTTGGATAAGGCTAGTGAGCCACCAGTTGGATATACAGAGAAGGATGAACAAAGTAGACAAGCTCTTCATGGTGGAGGTTCAAAAGTCAATTCCTGCAATAGATGGTTCGACAAAACTATTCAGGTTGGTGTTCTGTTTTTTTTAATTTCAAAATTGAATGTCTTGTAGTTTGTAATCGGAACAAATGGGTACACTGGAATGACATACGAACATACTCCAGCAGAAGGACCACCAGTTGGAGCATTGATGGACTATATTTGTGATCAATTGTGAGTTTCTTTGAAATTTTTCGTTTGAAAAGGTTCACATTTTTCAGTGACGCCAATTCGTTCATTGAAAGTGGATCCTCATCAAATTCTGAAGTCAAACGATTAGATATCAGTACCGATAAAGAAATTAACACTAGAATTGCTAAAAGCTCAAAAAATATGGATAGAACTGCTGAAGACCTTGATATTGTTGCATTCACATTCAAACCCTACGGAAAGAATTTCCCGAAATCCTCCAAGATTTCTCCCGACTCGTACATTCAAATGGCTTACCAATTAGCTTTCTACCGGATCCACTCTTCTCGTAAGTCAATTAGTCTGTATGATCCATTCGTATTAACGCTCGTTTCTAGTTCCACCAACTTACGAGACGGCCACTTTGCGTAAGTTCACCGAGGGCCGAACCGAGAATATCCGATCTCCGAACACAGCAGCCGCTTCATTTGTCAAGAAGGTATGACCCGGATGAAACATTGTTCAATCATCACCTCACCTTTTTAGATGGTATCGAAGCCTCCAAGCCCGGTCAGCGATATCTACGACGCACTTGTTCATGCCACAAACTCACATAAGAAGTATACAGTTGATTGTATGAATGCTGCTGGAATGGACCGACATTTGTTGGCATGGAAACTGATTGCAACAGAGAACAATCTCCCGACTCCAGAAATCTTTGGATCTAACATTTATCAGCAATTGAATCATTTCCAAGTATCCACAAGTCAAGTACCAACTCGTCATTTCATCCAAATGTGTTTTGGACCATCGGCTTTGGATTGTTATGGAATTTGCTACAACCCACAGGAAACTGAACTGCATTTCATGATTTCTACATTCAAGAGTTATGGATCAACTAGTTCTAAGAAATTTGCCAAGGAGCTTCAGAAGGCTTTGATTGACATGAAATCGGTTATTAATAAGGCAACGAAAGAAATGTCCAAATTATAGGAAACTAATTCTATAAATCATTTTGCGCGCCATAACTAGTGCTCTTACGTGTTCAGATCCCAATGTTTGAAAATATAATGTTGAAAAACTGCTTGTAGATATTTCTAAAATTTAATCCAATAAAAATTTATTTACAAAATTCATAAATAAAAACTACATCAATGTTTCTGAACAAAAACAATAAACATATGAAAAGGAATGAAAATACTCCCGTTTCGAATAAAATTAGAGATTTAACGATTTTGGTGGTTGACAATTCCAATGTCTTGGGAACAAGAAGTCGACGACTGCATTGGAGTATGGCGCACAATGTCCTCGTCTAGCATACCATTCTTGTCCATAGAAAGCAATGAACATTCCGGTTCCTAGAATCAATAATCAGCCAAGAACCAACAGTCACAGCTTACCTATCAACAGATTAAACCAGAGAGCTGTATTCCAAGCGGATCGACTTGTGATTAAACGAGAAACTGCAAAGAAAATACCTCCAAAGATGAAATACAAAATGAACATGACAGGATAGAAGCATCGGAAAGCTACGCCGAACCAGTACTCATGGAACACAGCGGAGAGGAAGAACACTGCCATTTGAGCTGTTTTTTGTCCTCTTCTACCAGGGAAATATGCAACCAAGTCACGGAACACATAGGCGTAGAGCCAATCGTGTACTACCAAATTCCAGTTACGGTAGTATTCCGCCATGTTGGATGAATTCCACCAATTCTTCAAAAAAAATTTTCCATTTCCAGATACCAGAAAGACATACCAAATAAAATTGTCGGTCAGCAAACTGCATCATTTCCGAAAAACAGTTCAGCCAGCAATGCAGCAATCCATAAAATAGAGAAACAAGGCAAATGATTCCAGGAATGATTCCTGTGAAAAGAGACAGAGCAATGGTAGAAAAGCTTAAACTGGTGTAGTCTTGAACGTGAAGCCATGGGAACACCCATTGGGTGTAGGTCAGATTAACGAATTCAATGATAGCGAGACACTCCAAGAAATATAACCCTGCTTGTTTCATATCACGTTTTTCTGTTCTGAAAAATGAGAAAATGGAAATTTGAGAATTCTTTGATCAGTGTACCTCGGATATTCATCTCTATAGATGAAGGAAGGACAGAATTGGTAGTAGAGGAATTGTTCCATTGTTGGCCAGGCGTCAATCTGATAAGAATGATAATTGCAATTGTTTTACAAATTTTCAAGTTTTTTTTCCAGACTCTTATTCCAAAAACCTTATTTCAATCCAACACTTGTCATAATCCCTTACCGTTCCCCCACTTTTCCTCGTCATTGCTCTTTCCCAATTCTCCCTGATGAAGGAATGCACTTTCATTGCAATCCGTGTCTGCAAAAAAACAATAATCCTTATTATACTTTCCTTATTGCCACCATTCCCTTTATTCGCCCCCATTCATACCGTCTCGCATGTTATGATGAAAGAGCACGCACAATTCAGATCTGACTCATATAGAAACTTCAAAGGGAAATAGAAGAAAGCGACGAGATATGTGAGGTAAACGCTGACAAACGGTAGCTGCAAACAGTAATTAGGTTTTTGGAAAGGTTGAAACATCAAAAACTTACATTTGATGCCAAGTCGGTGTTCTTTGATGGAATTGTTGACCAGTGTTGGAAAGCGTAATAAACACCGATTGTGCTCACAAACATACCGGTCCAGACGCCCATTGTAGAGAAAAACTTTTCGAAGTTCCACCAGATGAGCCAAGTGTGATGCAGTGGCATTTTTTGTACGAGAATATCATCTACAAGGGCTCTCAGGAAAAACAGTAGGAAGGCAGCCGTAAAGCAGTTGTAAATGATTTTCATGTTCCCGTTTCGGAATTCAGTTCTGAAAATAATTATTATACAGTTTTAAATCGTGAGTTTTGTTTTGAAGAGTTTTTCTTCAACTTACGTTAACAATGACTCCCGAGCTACAAAAGTCTTCTCTCTGAATACCCTTTGCTTCGATTTGGCCGTAACATCATCTTGGTGCTCTTTTAGAATCACATTATTATTATTCTCCTCTTTTCGCGTGTTCAGTTCAATGGAACCCATGATTGAAATCTGAAGAAATAGAGAAACCGTTTTGTAATATGAGGATAAAATGCCAAAGGCAATACAAGAAATGAAAGCACGGGGGGTTCTCGTTATCAAACAGGTTTCTATGCAACCAAAAGAGGGCGGTGGATCGGATCATGCCACAGTTTGATTTCTTAGTACTCAATTTCAAATCGTTTCAGCTAGACGTTTTTTCAAAAGGTGTTGTTGTTTTCAATTTTAATCTGTTCTCCGTGAAAGAGACTTCTGGAGAATTAGTTGATGGAAGCGCGGGAGGAGAAGAAATGATGGAATCCTAGTGAAATGGGTCATTGAGGCGAAGAGGGAAGACTAGATGAGGGAAAAGAGGTGAAATGACGAGATGGGCATACAGAAACAAGCATATCCTCACTTGCGTCGGACTGCGCAGGAAAATGAAAGGAGCGAGTGTGAAGCGCAGTTACATTTAGGCCATCACTCCTCTAGAGAGGGAGGGAAAGGCGCATCCCGAATCTGAATACTCCGGAACGGACGATCGACTATTCAGATTAGAAGCTGAGGTGAAAACTGAACAGATTTCATCTAATTTAACCCAGGTTCTACGCGCTTTCTATGTTTTGAACTGTATAGGCTACAAAGTGCGCGGAAACGTTTTGTACCGAAACAATATTTTTTCTAGTTCATTTTGAGCGTTAAATTTACATGTTATTCAACTCTTTCAAATGAAAAATAGGCCAGAAAAACTTTATCACAGAAAAGTACAAAGCTTAGAAAGAATGATAAATTGTGTGAGCTTCAACATTATATACTCTCCTCATCAAATCATTATTGTGAAATACCAAGCGTTAAATATACTCACTTTACCAGAAAATCATTTTAAATCTGATCTCAAACAATGACTAATATTTTTTATTTGCCTGCTTTGCTCAAGTTCTCACTGTATCTACTTTGATCACAACGAACAGTTTCTGAAATTGAACAAATGATGAGAAAAATGCTGTGAATAATAGTTTTTTCTACTTTTTCTCTATGAAAAACAAGGAAACTGTCATAAATTTTTGGAAAAAAAAGAAATGACGGAAACAATTAAATAAGGAAAGTTTCAGAACGTGTTGAAATACAAACAACTTAAAATAGTGTCCCGGCAATTAACGTTTTCAATTTATACATGACTAACTAATTGTTAAATTAAATCATGTGTGTTGTTGAATAACAAATATCATATGGTAAATGGAAAGTTCTTCTTCTGAGGGTAACCTTCACTTTTATTCAAAAACATACTAATCCGCATCTGTGTTTTTCTGAAATACTGTGACATTGTACACTATGTGTTACTTAGAAACAAGCTTCATTCCATTTTCATATACGTAAATTAATATGAAGTTGACCAATAGAAATCGTAAGCTGAAAATGAAATATGATAAACAAGGAATGGTCACTTGAACATCACCACAACAAAAACAGCTGAGGAAAACAATATTTATCTGTAAATCTTCAAAAACCACCCTCACTTCCCTCATTCAAGAATCAAACATCAAACGTGACTATAACTTATTCTAGACATCAAACACTTGGTCCAAAAAAATTAGAAAATCTGATCGGATTTGAACTGTCTAACTGAAAATTGAACCGTGAAGATGAACTTGGTTCGTATTTGTTTGAAGGTGATTAACAAAATTAGCGTTTGGAACATACGGAGCAAACACCAAGAGAAAAGGATTTGTTTTGAAAGAGTAAAAAATAAGTTAGAAATTAAAAAAAAAACTTTACAGATTTTTCAAGATTGCTTAGTTCCGAACCATTTGGGACATTTGAAAAGCTGGTTTTATGTCAAATTTTCGATATTTGTTCCAGGTAGGTCATCAAATATATTCATCAATTAATATTGCATTTCCTTTCGATTCTTTTTAAGCATTTGCTACTGTTTCACGTGATTCAGCAACTTGGAATTAAGTCTTTGTTCTCGTTTCAAATGTATCTTTCATAAAACAAAAACATTAGTCTCATCTCTCTCGATTTCAGATTTTGTTGCCCTTTCATCGTATAGTGGACTATTGAGCCATAAGGCGGAAGCCAAAAAGAAATGAGTGTACGGATGAGTGTTCTACTGGACTGCCAGTTACAGCTACACATTCATCCAGACGCAGAGAAAAAAGGTGCACTTTTCATGTTACCGGCCAGCACGCCTAGTCGTGGGCGCCGACGTGCGTGTCTCCGCCGCCGCCGCCGCGCCAGCCGTTTTTCTCTGATCACTCCTGAAATTTTCTGATGTCTCTGTCATTTTTGCACTTTTAGTGTATTGGCGAAGAGCAGCTCTTTCTCTTTCGCTCTGAACATTTGGTATATGGAGGAAAAAAGAGTGGCTTGCGTTCCAAAGTGCATCGTGCGATTGGAGAAAATGTTGGAGGAAGATTGAAGAAAATGAAACGAAGATGATGAAAAGAACCAATGAAAATGTAATGGGAATGATAGAAAAATATGATTTGACTAGCACGATTATGATTATTTCTGGAAAAATGTAATTTTTTATCAGAGAGTACATTTTCTGAGAAACAGGTGGATTAATCAGTACATTATTACATTTTTAAATGAACTTTTGATAAACTTGATGTGAAGTTAGTGTTATTCAGGTTTGCAATCTGGTGAGTGGTAGGATTGCGATATGGAGTCCTTTTGGTTTTGTTCAGCTACTCTGAGAACAATTAATTTTTTCTTACGGTATTCCTCATAGTGGCCACCCACTCCGAATATTACACCCTCTCGTTTATCTAACCTTTTCCGTTAGCTTTTCTAGACTTGTGTGCACTTTTCTACGCATTTCTCTTCAAAAGTTCGTTCAAACGAATAGGTCACAGTGGATCGTGGTTTGAGAAGAACTATGCAAACATCTTCCTTTTTTCTCGTTCACATGATTTCATAGTCTGGAATCTCAATGCTTTTTGATCTGAAATCTCTTGATGGGCGTGGCCGAGGAAGTGTGTCCCGGAGAAAAGGGCGGAGTTCAAGATGGCTGAAGACTGAGATGTCTGAGCTTCTCATATTCGATTCGAGCTCCTTGGATCGGACACCTGCTTCATTCTCTCTCCTGCAGCTTTTGATGCTTCTCCACATTAAAATTGAAGTATGATTTATAGCGCTATCAGTATACAGCAGCCAAGGTAAGACCAAAAACCCCCCATGGGTTAGTCAGTTGGTCAGTGACAGTGCAAGAACCCGGAGTGCACTTTCTACTCTTCGATTCGGAAAAGGTCATTCTGAACGAGAGAACAACTTGTTTCTTTGCGACCAGTAGAAGACCATTTCTTTCATTCCTCTTTCACATTCCTGTCTCCAAATCGAACTTTTTTTGCTGTATTTCTCCCCCGACTTTTCTTTCCGAATTCAATCAAGAGAGACCGTTCGGTTTGACCAGAGGAGGAACGCGCTAGAAAAAAAAAAAGCTGCGCGTTCGTCGAGACTGCCGGTGTTCTAATATTTGACAAGAGATGGCGAGAAAGTGCAATTCAGTTAGAGACATCCAATGTCTGGTTTAGGACCCATCGTGACAATGCGACAGTAAAAAACGGGGGGCGGAAAGAAAGGGGAGGGGGAATGTATTCAAGTGGGCGGAGTCGGTCGCCCCGTCTCTCTTGGCTCCTGATTATTTCTCGCTGGTCATTCCTTATTCTTATATTTCTTTCAATTTATATTCTGCTATTCGGGAAAAGTGTCTTCCAGAAACATCTGAGGTAGTTTGTAATGCTGTCGACGTCAATAGTCAACATCATTCCAACTGTCTCGGCTGTTTATAGACTTTCCAGTTTTTTCTTAAAAGAAGGTGAGTCAGATGGGAGAAAAGAGGAAGAGGGAAATAAAACGAATAGCTTTCTTTAAACGAAAACAAAGTGTCATTTAACTTTTCTTTCAGACAAAACCATCTCAAGTTCCATCAATCGTCTTTATACATATAAAAAGGCTGGAAAAAATCTCTCTCCACTAGAAAAACATAAACAAAAAACGAGATATCAGAATTATTATAAACAATAACACGGCTTATTACCAAACGGCTAACAAAATAAATTAGGGTTCAACAACAATCACATCCTCATTTAACAAAGCTTCTCGCTGCTCGTCTGTCGTCATATCAGTCAATTTCTTCACGAGCCTCCGTCCTCTGTTCATATCTTGGCGAGTCAATGCGGGCTCAAGGAACTGCGTGTTCCACTTGTCCATCTTGTTTTTCCACTGAAAAATAATGGATCAAGAACCGAGAAAGAGGATGATTCACAGATATAATCCACACGATATAGTACACCTGCACTATTTTCTGCAATAACGAGATTAGTTTGATCATGTCTACATACGTAATATTGTCCATGAGATCCAATAATTGCTTCGACTCCGCACATTGTGTCTTCGAAACTCTGGAAATAAGATATAACAAAGTTTATCGTTAAAAACAACTCACGTGCTCCATACAACTCTGGAACAGCGACTTGTCATGAGCTTCGTCTATTTTAACATTCAAATAAGACACTAGTGGTTTTATCATCGTACCCTGGAAATTAATATTTGGAATTTGAGTTTTTAGGGAATAACCTGAATAAAAACAGTGAAGACTATAACCACTAGAGTTGTTGAAATCATAATTGGTTTTGCAGGGACCACCTCTCCATCTGTGAATTACTTTCTATAAGATTGTCAAGTTTTTTCTTCAAATTACCGATAGTCAGCACTAATCCAAAGCAGATAGCACCACGAAGTCCACCAAAAGCCATAATTGTTTGATCTCGAAGAGAGATTTTCTGCATTCTCCACTTGTTTGCCGCCCATGAGAGTATAAACACAACTAAAAAAAGATAATAATTCAGCTCATTCAACTAAAAAGCAACCTAAAAATCTGACTGCAAAGCATGTGAGGACAGAAACGATTGCAAACCCAACATCCCATTTGTGATCTTTTGAAAAGATGGAGAATCCCAAGAATACAAATATAATCGCTTCACAACTAAATAAGTTTCATTTCTTGAACTGATGATGCTTTATGAGCTCACCAAGACGAAAGAGTTTTTAAAGTGTACTTCACTGTGATATCTGCCCGTTCCTCCATACTTCCTGTCACATAGGACTTCATGCACAATCCACATACAACTATTCTGAAATTTTTAATTTTTAACACCATAAAAGATTACAATTCTTACCCCAGAATACCCGAAACATGAACAATTTCTGAACACAAATATGCCATGTAAGGGATTGTGATACAAATGATTGGCTGCAACACTGACACTTCGGAACTCCATCTGACAGTATTTTTTACTTTTTTGAGAATAGAAAAGTTAGATACGTCAGTTAGCATTCAAAAATCATTGGTGATATTAAAAATACCGGCAAAAAAGCTCACTTGACTCCTAAAGCTGCTACCACTGCAAAGACGACACCGACAAGAATGCCCCCACCCGAGACAAGAAAAAAGTTCATCATGGACATTGTATAATCTTGATAGATTAAATGGGCCTGTCCAATACGGACCATCGAGTGAAAGGAGTGATAGAGAACCTGGAAATTTAAAAAAAAAACTCTATATAAAAATGAAAATTTGAAGAAAAAATTTGTTATAAAACTAAAGTTTTAAAAAAAGCCCAAAGAGCCTTACCACAGTGACAGCATCGTTTAACAGTGATTCTCCAAATACTGTTATGTACAGCAATTTATTCACATGAATCTCTTCGAACACTGAATAACAAACATTGAAAATCGTTCATTCATCTGAATTTATTACCTGACAACACTGCAACAGGATCTACCGCAGAAATAACTGTTGAGAAAAGTAACGTGTCGACGATAGTGATATTGAAGTCGTAGAAATTTTGACAAGCGAAAACAAAGCAACCTGCAGTTACAATTTGTTATCTGTCAATGAGAAGATAGAGAGACTTGTCAGAAAAATGTTCATGACCGTTCCGGCCACTGCAAAGAGAGATATCGTTGTAATATTGCTGATGAACGCTTTGTTTGGCATGAAGTACCCAGCCTCAAGTACAATAGGAGGTAGAAGATAGAGAAAGAAGAGATCTGAAAGCAGAAAATTCCAAACTTCCAGATAATAGGCGTACCTGGATGCAAAAATAGATCAACAGTCCACATTTCATAAACAGTAAAACCAGCAGCGAGACCGAGAACAATGAGAACAGCAGATTCCGGAAAGAAATGACGAGCACGGGGCATTCTATGAAAACCTAGAAGTGAAACCTTGGATATTTCATAATATTCCTAAATCTTTAGACTTACCAATTTTGGCTCCCACAATCAGCAACAACCATAATCCTAATAGCATCGGAGTCTCAGGACGGTTCCATTGCATAACACCCAACGATTTCATTTTTCTCCCTAATCAGGAAGTATGAATGAAAAAAGATCACTTTCGATGAACAAAAATGTGAAAAAAAAGAAAAAGATATCTTGATGTGACGTACCTTTTTCTCTGTCTGATGCTTATTCCTTTCTTGTTTAGGTTTGTAAAAGTGGAAAGACGGAAAGTCGGCAGGTTCAATCAAATAGTCATCTTTTCTCTCTCGATAGTTCAAGGTAATCATAAAAGATATGATCACTGAGATAATCTATCTTTTGATTATACAATACGTTATAATCTTTCAATGTTACTAATTAATTTTTGAAGTTTTTCTTTTTGAAATGCAAAAGTGTTTAGTTCTATCAATGACACCAGAACAAGAGAAGAGAAGAGAAAAGAGAAGGCCAGTTAGGGAAAACATGTATACAGTTTACAATCAGTTGAGAAGTAATCAACCAAAACTAATCAATTTCAAAACCCATGTTCCCTTTTTCTCCTTTCTCTCTCTATTCCTCCACTGATTTCGAACGAAAACATTTCTGCTTTCAAGTGTGTTTTGAGAGCATTGTAAACAAATGAGTTCTTTCAACATAATCAATCTATATGTTTTTCCTCGTAAATGAGAGTTCAGAAAATACGGCATCGATTCGAATGTAACCTTCGGTTTTTGCTTACTTGGCTCGTTTTATCTGCTTTAGCTTGGTAAATTGTTTCAATTTTTTTGCCATAAACCAATATTTTTCAGTATAATCTACGTGTTTGTGGTTTTTGGATCGTTAATCAACAAAACCGTTCTGCCAAGCAATAATGTTCCAAGCACTATACCTTATGTTACTGTGCCATCGGAATACAATGTGTTTTTAAAATTTGATTCTACTCCACAAGCTGTAGTTCGGGTAATATTTTTTGTTGGTTTTGTTTTCTATTATCATATATCAAAAACTGTGGCATTTTCTAGATAATAATTTCCGTAAATGTTTCAGGACTACTCTGGAAGCATCCGAATGAATTTTCTTGCCCGTGATGCTATCCAACAACTGTTTTTTCATAGAGGAGACGAAGTTAAAATCACTTCAATCACTTTAGAAGACTCGAATGGAACAACCACAACCCCAACTGCCGGTGCTTATGATAGATCGGTAACGTTGAACGATATATAGGCGATAGATATAGATTTCAGACAGGAGTTCAAGCTTACATCCCGTTAACAAATCTGACGTCTCAAGAAAATTATATACTTCGGATAGATTTCAATGGCGAATTGGATTTCTTGGATGGCGGTCCCAGACACATTGCATACACCCTCGAAAACGGAACCACTAGGTTGTCCCTTTCATTCAAAATTCTTCCAAAAGTTCATTTATTCAGATACTCGATAGTGTTTGGAAACTCGGTGACCTCTTCCTCAGGTCTTCGATATTTGATGCCTTGCCTTGATGCCCCAGACTTTCCAGCAGTTTTCAATTTCAATATTCGTCATTCTTCAAGATATCGAGTTATTTCGAACTTCCCTGATCTTATTCAGCAGTGAGAGAACATAAAGAGAAACAGATTAAAGTTCGGTGATTTAGATCAAGTGCGTATACAGCAACTTTATTCAACGCATCGTTTCCAATGGACTCATCTCAAGTGGCGTTGGCACTGATTGATGTGGAAATGTTGCCTGATACGGTACAGCAGAACGGATTAACAGTCAGTTGACCTGATTTGGATTGCAAAGGTTTCCGATTTCAGATTAGGAAATACTACAGAAAATCTGTAGTTAACACTATCTCGACTGATCGAATTATCCAATTCATGTCAACTAGATCTGAACAAATCGGGAAAGTTGGTATGCGATGATTCACATTTTTTCCATTTCTACAACAACTTTTTTCAGATGTGTTAGCTCTACCCCTACTGTTTGCGACTCAACAGCCTGGAATCACATTTTACAATGAGAACGATGTATTGAGAGAAAATTTGGATTTAGGGTTAATTGATTCAAAATAACTGTTTTTGTTTGTAAATTATGATTCGATTAAATATTTATCTGGTGAATTTGTCAATCGGAACCCTTTGTATAACTAAAAGTGAAAACTGTCACATTGTTTTCAACCACATCTCGTCATATTATAGTAATTGGAGTAGGAAAGAAGGAAAGAAGAAGTCACGAAGAAACTGGTTGAGCAGAATCAACATATAATAGACGTTGCGCGAGAAAAGAGACGAGCCAATTGATGCGAACGAATGAGGTCAACCTGGCGTACTTTTTCAACACGAACAACATGCATGAATAAGACGACGGTCAGTAAGAAAGGGAGGCTACCGAATGAAAAAGAGACATGAAGTGTAATTACAATTGCGGGTCTTGGCAACCGGCGTGAATCCCGTTCGTGTTAATCCTTGAAAAGTGCCCCCCCAGAAGTAAGAAATGTGTGTGGGTTGGATGGCTTGTATCAAAAACAAGGCGAAACCGAAACGAGACGTATCAAAGATCGGTGTAGAACAATTATGTTCGGATAAACCGCGTTTCTGACGTTTTGATGTTTTCCTGTTGTTTTTTTACGTCTTCAGGTTTTTTTTTACCTTATGACATATTTTTCGTTTCGAAAATGTCGTATAATTTTAGGTTTCGGAGAAATTTTGAAAATAATTTTTCATTGCTAATTAATTATTGTTACGTATGTTTTCTTTCTAATTTGGTCAGAAATCGACAATTCCAAATAATCAACTAAACCTTTTTCAGCGTTCAAACCAAGCTTTCAACAATTTTATGGGAAACCCACAAACTTTTTCTTCTAAATTCATATAACACATCTCAATGAGACAGTCCTAACCAGAATTCATGTTATCCAAATTTCGGATCTTCCCCCATTATCTAACGGTCATTCATTCAATGACACCTTTCCATTTTGGGCGGTAAGACTAGGAAAAAGCACTTGTTTCATTATTTCTTCTACCCGACTTCATCTTCTTCCTCTAATGTTGCTTTCTTTGTTGACACCCTCCCTCGCACTCTGATAACTATCTCCATTCTCTTAGATTTGAATACGTTAAATAAAATTTCAAATTATTTTTCTTTGGTGCTCCCTCTTGTTTTTTCTTTCTGTTCATCTAGCGGCGTTGAGTATTCTTCAGAGTGGTGATTTGTGAAGTGTTCATTTTCAGACCACTAGAACCGGCTGAATTGAAAAGACCAAGCCTGAAAAATGGGTATTTTTTAGTATATGAATGACTAATCGTCCCAAAACGTCTGATTCTTTTTATGTTTTTATGAAAATATCTGAAAAATTCGGTGAAGCGGAAATTTTCATTATCGAAGCTGTTTGGTCGTTAGATTCACCTAGTTTGGGAGCCAACATCTATATATGAGGTAACGCTGCACGTTAGGAGAATTCCTCAAGTTGTGTAAGGTAATTTCAAGAAACCCTGTGATTCTTATGACTTTTTCTCGCTAAATTCCACCATCCCCCGTTTCTGATTGAAATTATCCTAATTTTCTCATAATTTTCGACAATGACGTGATTCTTCACACCATTTTCATTCAATCATTTCTCTTCCCGGTTTCTTTCTACCTCCACCCCCACACATAAATAATGATAATATGAGAAAGTCCTCAGTTCCCAGCACCCGCTTCTTTTCATCCCCTTTCAAGGGCACTCGGAGTGTTGTGTGATAACCCCCCGTTTCCTTCACGTACACTACTCCCAATATAAAGTTATTCTCGACTGGGAACCAAATCGTTGACCTCTCTCCCCCCTCTGTTTCCCTCTCAATATTGGTCGCCACTAAAAAATAAAGTGAAACAATGAGTTCACTGGTCTGAAAAGGAATTCATTGTGCTAAAAAAGTGAGTCAGGCGCCCACGGGTAAAATAAACTTTTAGGATACCAAACTATATATTTTTCCAACTTTCCTAACCCAAAAGTTTCTAGACAGAAATCCCTAATTATTTCCTGGTCGAGAGGAAAAAACGAGCTGAAAAACAAGAAAACGTGTGTATCACCTAATGAATAGTTCACAAGATTTTGTGGAAAGCGAGTGAGAACATAGGATTTTGCTATTTTTCTTTCAGTCTGAAGAGTTTTTTCTTGCTTGCACGCTTGATGCTGACGTGATTGAGAATTCGCTAATTTTTTTTTGCTCCAGACATCCAGTTGTTAAGCAAAAACATATTTCTGAATAATTTGAAATTTTTTTCTCGTAAAGATCTTTAAATCTTGATTAGTTCAATTAATCAGATATTCGTTAATGTTCAGAATACAAAAACGAGGCGCGTGTGAAAAACATGTTTTTCATTAACCCTTACCGAGAAAAAAAAATAGAAAAATGCTATAAGAAGATTGGCTTCGTTTTTGATAAATGTCAAGCTAACCGTAATGAGCCGATCGCAATTACTCAAAAAATACGATAGTGTTTTCACATTTTCTTTAGCACATCTTCTCGGACACAGACAGCTCTAGATGAGCAAAATGAGCACTTGAAAATCGTGTCGAGAGGTTGATGCGGTCCCCGAGATTCCAAAAATTTTGGTTTCCAATCTGATCAAAGTGGTTGCGCTTAGTCAATGTTTTTAATCCAACATTTTTTTTGGGTATCTGAAAGTAAATCTTACGATATGTCATACCACTTTTCATCACTTTCACTCCGCCGTTTTTTCTATTTGTCAACTTCTAGATTTTCCGATTTCTAATCAAGTATACAGTTGGTTTACGACGATCGCCATAAAAGGAGCCATCCATCCGCTTGATTGGAGTCGCCTTTCTGACGTGCTTTCAACAATCATAAAACACTTTGTACATGCATAGGTAGCAAAACTTTTCCCATTTTTCTATCTCTTCAGTTTTTCCGTTTATAACTAGCACCCCAATTTTTACTTCCAAGTCCATTTTGAATAGAAAAAAGTGAGGAAAAAGAATGCACAGCACGGAAGTCCAACGCTGCCCACCCAAGTGATTTCTCGAAATATCTCGTATAAAGTCGGTCGGGCCGTTTTACCTCTTCCTCCTTATTTTTTGCGGCCCGCCCGCCTCTTCGCATCATCATCAAAATGAAATGCAAATTTGTCTCGAGACTGCTGTTTGAGGTGAGTATTTTGTGGCGGTCCGACCTTCAAAACTTCTTTTTCTCAGCGTTGGTGTTTCACTTTGATATTTTTGTTTTCTTTTTGAATATTATCTGGTAAACTAACTGGTTTTATTGTCTTTTTTACAAATTCTTTTTTGTTTTCTCTTTTTGAAATTATCCCACACTTACATATTTATTTATTTCTGAAATCTCAGGGTTCGTTGATTACTTCTTTCCGATAATTATTGAATTCGGAATCTGTTTTTGGAAGAATATGTGAATGAGAAATGAAATTGAGCAAGTTCCTATGAACTCACTTATTATACCCTATCTTAACAATTTTGATATATTTCCGCACAAAATACAGTAATCCGCCAAGTCAGAATTAAATTAGATGGTTTTTGATTTGTTTAGGGTCTTGAAAGAAATTTTAAATTTTAAGTAAATCTTATCTCATTTCAATATTCTACATGACAATCATTGATAAGAAAATTATAATTGCTATTAAAACCTATAATTTTTAAAAATGTCGTCATGGTCATTTTGAAGTCTGATGTTTCTCTCTTTGGCAATTCAAACTTCCGTTTTCTGATTTTCAAAAAGTTCACCCCATTCTGCACTTTTATTTCCACTAAAATCTAATTGTGTTTTCCTTCCTTAACATCCTTATCCAATGGTCGCAACAAAGTTTGACAATCGGCAACAGAAAAGGGAAAAACACAAAAAAGGGAAGACAAAAGAGGGTGTCAGAAGCACGCGTGCCTCTCCTTCTCCGAAAAACGAAGCGAGAAAAGGGGTAGGGGGAGGTCTAACTGACACTGAGTTTGTTTGGTTTACTCTGATTTGTTGCACACCGAGTATCCCTTCTTTAGTGACCGACACACTGACCACGTCGGATGGGGGGAGGGGGGCAATGTTGGAGCAAAAAAGGAAAAGGAGAAGAGGGCGAGAAGGAAGGATTGAATGAAAATAGGGTAGGAGGGCGAAAAACGAGAAGAAGGAAGAAAGAACGAGAGTTGCGAATTGAAGCGAAGAGCGGTGTCAGCAAAAAAGTAAAAATAAATGCTTAGAACTCACCATTTTCCTCCTCCTCTCCTCCTTTTTCCTTTTTTTGCTGCTCCTTCAAAAGGTTGAGGTCACTTCTTCATTCATAAATACCTCAGAGTTTTTCTGTCCCTTTCTCTATTCGACCAACTAAAAAAATGTGGCCGAGTAGATATAGTTGGTATTTTTAGTGATGCGTTGTCATTCCCTTCATTTTTGCCTCTGCGCCGATCGTTTCATTTCTCCCGTGGGATCAATGTGTTGCTGGGTCCTGCTGTTGGACGTCTTTTTCACACTTTTTTGTTTTCTTCCTTCCCCCCTCCCACCAGAACTTTCTGAGACATGCCATGCTTTTCCATTTTCCACATATTTTCCATATTTGTGTGTCTACCCGTTTCTTGTCTATATCCCCAACCCCATGACATATTCTCCGGGTTTGATAGTGGGATTAGTAAAGAGAGTGTCCCAAGTGTCGTCACCCTACTTGTTTTTTTCTCTGAAATTCTTCTATCCCTGTCAAGTTTTCACCAATTACACTTACAGTAACACCACCAGAAACAATTTCCAATTTGGCTTGGTTAGCCTGGTGTAACCTAATCACAATAGATAGGGATATTAAGCGGGCGGAGAAAGTCATAAACAATAATCCAATTCCCTTGATCAAATTGAAACGCATTCGCTCCCTCTCCCATTCCTTTTTTTGAATTCCCCTCTCTCTTTCACCTGTCGGCATACCCATTCTCCACCACCTTACCCACAGATCTGAAATGACAGTTAAGTTCCTTGAAATCTGGAGGAGCCGCTCAATTTGATCCGACAAGCCGACTACGTCAACAATGATTTTGGCCCCCAAGAAACTGAAAAATAGGGAAACGTGTAATTTTCCCTCCATTTCACACCATTCTGTTGTTTTCTTGGCTTCAAGGAAGTTTCTTCAGACTACTCTGCTAAAACTCATTTCCTTAATTTTTGCAGAACTTAGTTCCCCAATCGTACAGCTTCATTTCCTGACTTTTTTTTGGTTTTCGAACTTTTTTTGATTGACTTTAGAAACTTCATTTAATATTGAAACCCACATTTTGGAGTTAGCTGTCTAGTTTTTGGAAAAGCTAGAAGAAACACAGACACACTTCAGGTGAATAACACTTGAATTTTTTTCTTCGGTAGGTAATTGTAATGGTTATTGTAATTGTCCACTCGAGAAAGGATAGCTGCAAAGCGTGCGAGAGAGAAAAACGAAAGAGATCCTCACTGCATTTGGCGTGAACAAGACTAATTGAATCTGAAACTTTGTTCGCCCCTCATTCTTTCTCATCTCCTCGAAAGTTTTCAGCACGTCTTTCGAACATTTTATGACGTGGAATTCTTCTTTTTGGAAGTTTTCTTCTAATAAATCTACATGATTCATTTTATTTCACGGTGACCGGTGTAGAAGAAATAAAAGAAAAAGGCGATGTAAATCAGGTCGATACAGATCTTTATTTCGATGAGGCGCGTGATTTTTTACGCGATTAAACTCTGAAAGCCCGTGGGGGCGACTGTTATGGTAGTGGATGAAAAAACATTAAGATATAGAAAGAAAAAGAGGGAAGAGGAGTAAAAAGTGACCCTTCGTCCACAACCCCCCACCCGGGTTCTCCAAAAGCAGAATATGAAACATAATTATGTTGGAAGAGAAGAAATTGTGTGTCCTCCTCGGGGCCGGGGCATGGACCCAGCTTCGAAACTCTTCTTTTTTTCTGTTTAGTAGTGTGTAGTCAACCCGATCATCAATGATTTTTCCCTCTTTTCTCGGAGTCGTTTTTTCCCTTCTCCCCCTTTTTCTTCTTTTTTATTCTGAATAGAATGGAACAAGTGTTTATTGTGTGTGTCCGCGCATGCCGAAATAAATCCCTAAATAGCTCTTTATTGTTTGCTGTAACCACCATCGTCTCGGCGACCAAGCACTTTTTAAACGTACAAGTCGTCTCAGAAGCAAGTATAGGAGAACAATAAACGAGAAGCCGAAGCAATAAGTAAAGGGTTATGGCTTTTGAGAAGCTGGTTACGGTCTTCCCAACATATGCGATATATAGTATTTCTTGAATCGAAAATCTCCGTCATAGATATTCCGAATCTTTTTGATAATTCATAAACTCTTCCAGAATTATATAGTAACCCGGATCTAAATTCAGATTCTTAGCAATCAATAATTCAACGCTTCCATATTTCTGACGTTTACCCAACAAAAAAACTGTTTCAACCGGGGGTCTCCCTGTTCGTTTGGCGCACCCAAACCCCGAATTGGAATGGCAATTCAATTCAAATCAGTACAAACATTTGGCAGAAAGTGTCTCGGGGAGTGCATCAGCGTCACTCACAATCAGAAACGCACAAGTCAGGTTTCCGGTTGGCGGGGGTGTCGCTTTGAATTGAGGATCTACTCAAAATACTATAGCGACTCTCAGTTTATCACTTGTTCTCTGTCATGACGTTTCCTTCGACGTCATCACAAAACTTTATTCTGAATCGGAACGCTTCCATTATGCAACCAAATTTCATAACCAAGTGCATAAATTAGTTCTTTTTTGGTTCTTACCTAGAAATTCTTTTTTCTTTTCTTGTCTTTCTCTTTTTTACGATAGATTTATGTGTTTCCTGATACCCCACCACATCAAGTACATCCTTTTGGCTTCTAAAGGAAAAAGTTCTTCCTAAGACCAACTACATCACTCACTAAGACATCAGAACCATCTGGTAAGAGTTGAGGATTAAACACGCGCATCTTTCTCCCCTCCCCAATTTTTGATGTGCCCGCTTTCGAGTGTTAGATTACCATGCAATCTTCTAAATGCGTTTTCGAGAATGACAACTTCCCCCCTCCTCTCCCATTCAAAAATTCTCAAACAGAACACACCATTGGTTCCATTCACTCCCCTATTCGATTTGTAATACCATACACCTGAACATTCCAGTGTTATCACATTCTCCATGTTGTTTGACCTTTTCCTGATCAATGTGTCCCCAGAGACAGTTCTATTAAGTTCCCACACACTGAGACCCCAGAAACGTTTTGTCTTCTGTGGCGAACAGAAAAAAAAGAGAAACAGAAAAAAACAGTGTTTTTTATGGAGCTATGTGAATGTTTCGCTCTGTCAAACAAAAGTTCGAAAATCGTCTTGTCAAGTGGGAATTCGAACGTTTTTGGGTAGTCCTAGGTTTTAGCTTAGTCTATTCTCACTAAACTCGACTCATTGCTTCAATTTTTGCAATTTGAACCTAATAATATCATATTTTCCCTCCTAATCATCACAAGTCAAAACAAACCTCCAATTTCAATGATGCACCGGTGCCAGTCACGATTGTGTCTACTTTACATATATATCCAATTAACAGTGTCACTTTTCACATCGCTTCTCGCTTCTTCTCGTCTCACTTGTTCAACAAGTCACCTCCCAAAAAGGAGGGCAGATACCTTAACTAGGGCGTTAGTTTCCGATCGTCTATCTTCTTTTTGTGATTAACACTTGTTTCTTTATTGTGAACTTTTCAGTGTTAACATGTCGTCTGGTAATCGTCAAGCACCAATGCCACCGCCAAAACCTCGCAATTTGGGACGTGGCCAATTCTATCACCAAGGAGGTACGTCACTTTTACTGATTGATTACTCTCCTTCAACCGTTCAAATATTCATTTCTGCAGCAGCGTTTTCTATTACTTTATATCATAAATTATTTCAGTAAGAAAAAAAAGTAATGAAAAAAAAGAGATATATAATGAGAAATTCATAAATGCATCGTTTTTCTTACGAGTTTTCTTTCTTTCATTTATAAGGATAAGTTTTCTTTTGCATTTTCGTGTGGGGGGCCTCCCTGAAAAAAAACTGGACAACTTGACTTGATGATGTCTCAAAGTGCTTTTGTTTTTTGCGTTTCTAGACGCTGCTCCTCTCACTTTCAGTGTGAAGGGACACACCAAAACGACAAGCTTTTCAAGAAGACGACGACGAAGAAAAGCGACGTCTCGGGTCCGCAGTTCTTTTTTTTTGTAACCCATCTCAAATGGCTTACTCTTTTGTGTGTGTGTTCGGCCAAGAAAGGGCGGACCTTTTCAAGCGAGACCGAAACTCCTACTGCCATTCCATTTTTGCTCCCGGGGCTCCTTCAGTATTCCATTCAGAACTTTTTGTCGGTTTGGCTCCTGGTCATGGGCACCCGACAAGCTCTCCACAAAAAAACCCAACTAAAGTGCGTTTTGCGTTTTAGTGTCCCGTCCGACCGGACTGCCAACCCCATTCCTGCTTATTGCATTTTGAGAAAGAGCATCTAGACTGACGAAGCTGAATATTTTCTGGCGGTTATGTGCAAAGACCAAGCACGTGTGTTTTCTCAGTGTTTATCAATCTCTTTTGGACCAAGTTTCACAGTTTCTAGAGTTTCGTGAAGTTTCAGATCTAGGCGAGACTCTTCTTATTTTGGTAATGTTAGTCTCAAAGATTGAAACTCAGTTTTTTGGGTGATCTTACATTCGTGTCATGCTAATTCTAGGTTTGATTGGTAACGACTTCTAGGAATTGTGTAGAAAAAGATATGATATCATTATTCCCTTGTTCGAAATTTCCATGGAATCGATAATTTCAAAATTTCTAGAAAGTTCTATAAGAAAATTAGTATTACAAAGAACTACTGTCAGACTGTTTTTTTTTTGCGAAAACCAAGTATCAATTTGTAATTCTTATTCCTACAGTCAGTTAAAATTACAAAATTACTGCTATCAATTCATGTCTCTAGTTTCTTGATTTTCAAGCCATTAAAATGTGAAACTTTTTGATCAAAAGCTTGAAAGTTAGTATATACCCACGTTCCTTTTCATTTGAACTTTGGTTTTCATATTTTTACTTCTCTCTCATTCGGACGACATTCCTCAACTCCTCTCATATGAAGTGAGCGGCACTCATGTCATATTCATGATGAGAAGTCGTAAACTCGATTACGGTAGTCGCCGCCACATTTCATGACGCGAGGTAGAAGTTCACTCGATCAGACTTCCCAAGAAGTGAATATATATTCGTTTTGTTGTGTTCAAGTGACTTCTGATATGCTCTCTTTTCTTTTAGTTTAAGATGAACCACTACTTCACCCTGCGGCACAGAAGGGGAAGAAAAAACAAAAAGAATGTGCCAAAAACTTTTTGGGGAATAGAGGGTGTTGCACTCTCGGCTTCTTCTTCCTATTCACCCTCATACTCTGCTTTCTCCTCTTCGGTAGATGTCATCAATAATTCTGTCCAAACATGCTTTAAACTCATTGTTCTTCTTCTCCTTATCCCCTTGTCGCTGCCGCCACCGCCAGCACAAAAAAACGTCACGTTCCACTTTTTCTGCTCCTTTAGTTTCTGCCATACATTTTATTTTTTTTTGTCGTTGGCGCCACTCGCCCTCTACTGGAAGTAAATGGCACCAATGCACTGCTACCCTGGGGGCAGGCTCCTGCTATTTTCATTTTCATTTTATTTCATTTATAATGCGTACATATCGCGTTTCCCGCAACAGACGCCTGGTGGCTTGGGGCGAGAAAAAAGATATTGAGAGGTTTTTGCACTTGTCAATTGCTTTTTCCAGGGTATTTGACCCCACAGGATAGCGACACGGACAGTGGAATAAGTGCGGATTGTGATCAGGGATCACCGCGAGCTGCAGTCTTTGGAGGAGCATCTATCAACGGAACAGGAAACGGTCAGCAGGGAACACCAAGAAGAATACCAGGTGAGAAATGAGAGAAGAAAGTCTGAAAAGAAACAATGAAACATGTCCATTACTGAAGAGAAAATGATTCGCTTCAGAGGGTTTCAAAAGTTTTGAATTATTCATAGCGCTCAAAGTTCTAGCAAAAATTAATAATCTATGCGAAGCTATACTTAGATAATTGAAAATAGTCACGTTTCACTCCTATTATTATTGAATTTGAAAAGTTCAGAAACATAAGTTTTTATCACTTTTTTGTATGTTTTGTTCAGATTTCTATGATCTGGACACATATCAGAACATGAAATAAGATTGAGAACATAATCATTTCATTCCAGATCTTCCCCCAACTGCCTACCAAAACTTCCGCAGTCAGTCTTCTGCGGATTACTTGACTCCAAACTCTGCGCGCAAGATTGCCAGCTACAGTACCACACCGCGTCGGCTTCCGCTTCAACCACAACAGCAAACAGCTCCTCCAGTCACAAAAGCGAAATACCGTGTCAGATTTGCCGATGAAGTGGACAGTGGCGCGTCGACGTCAAGCGGAACCTCCTCCACGCATATCTCACCTAGGAATGATCCACAGGAGATGTTAATGAACTCTGGTAAGAAATCAATCTTAGAAATTTAGTTGTTACTTTGAAAAATCGAAATTTCAAAAAACCCAAAGCTTTTCTCTGTCTAGAGTTTTTTTGAGGCGAGTTCATTACATCGTATTGAAAAAAGTCCAATGCTTTGATCTACTCCAAATTTGAGAAAAAAGCGAAAAAACTAAACTGGTAGTGAAAAACCGAAGTTATCCTAGAAATTTCTTCATGCTTTTCACACAATGAAATACATTTCTCTCATTTCATAACTTTGTCAGACGAGACGCACCCGCAAAGGAAATAACAACTTTATCCCTTTTCAGCTGTTGGCGTTCCACAAATCACCACAACATACCAACAGCCAGCGGGTCACATTCAAAACTCGACAGACACTCCGACAAAACTGAACAAGAATGAGTTTTCTCAATTGAACAGATCTTCTCCGTCTTCATGTTCTCGGACAGGAACGTTACGTAAGTTATTCAATTTATTTTCATCATCAAAAAAAAATTAAATATTTTGAAATTTTGATAACTCTGACAAATTGAGTTTTAAATTAGACTATACGAAAAAGATGAGCGAACGAATGAACATGGCTCTCTTGAGACTTCCAGGAAAAAAAAAACAAATGAGAGCCCGTGAAGAGGAAAAATATGAGATACTTTAGACGGAGGCGGCCACATAACAAGCCTATTTATGGCTCAAAAACTATTTCGAAATGTTTTTTTTTCTTTTTATGTATTGAAACTGGATGATTTAAGAACGGACTCCAAATCGTCGTCTTCCAATAAGTTCAACTCCACAACCACAGCCTACGTATGCTGACCAACTGCAGAGTGTACCAGAACCTCCGCCATACACTATTGCAATGCAGAGATTGAGGTAAGTAACAACGGAAAATCATAAACTAGTTGTTATCTTCAGAACTGTGAACCCACAGCCTCAGGAATCATTCCGTGATGCTTTTATCCGGAAAAGTGTCAATGACACATTGCAACGTCGTTATCGTCAACGTAGTTCTTCATTGCCACGTGGCAATAAATCGTATTACGAGGGTATTGATTATTATGACGTGCAACCGCCAGTTCGTCCCCCGACAACTCATCATTCTCCGTTGATGACTTCAGTGAATCAACTTCCAGGAAGTTTGGACAATCTCCACATTACTGTAAGCGTCGTGTAATTTTGTAGAATTTCAATGAACATTGATATTCAGAATTTGAATATGGGTACGCGACGAAGAAAATTGCCGACAGCTCCATTAATGGGATCCTCTTGCCAATTGCATTTAGACAATTCAGATGAACTAACCGCTTATAGAGCTCTTCAATTTCAGATGATGCAAGACGAGTTGCAGAGGTTAGTGATACTAGCAAATATAGGGAGATTTCGCAATTCTGAGAGAAGAAAAAAAGGCGGAAATTCTTCTAATGGTCAACATTTCTTTTTTCAGACAACCGCCACCGCCCCAGTCTTTTGAGAGACAGCCAACATTGTTGCGGCGGACCAACATGGCTCAACAGAATTTCAACATTCCACATATCACAACCACCGGACCGCCGCCAATGGGTCTTTCTGTTCCAGTTCAATATGATCAAGGAGAATATGGGTGAGTTCTTTATACATATTGAATTTTTATTTTATTTGTTATCTCTCAGAACGCAAAGTGTCAGAGCTCAGTTAGTAGCACTAGACCAGAGAGGTTTCCGACGAGTTTTAGTGGAGAAAATGATGCCAGGACCATTTGGATTTTACATTGCCACTGGAGTGGTTGCTGGACAAAGAGGTTAGAAAATCGAGAAAGAACTTTCATGATAATTATTAGAATTTTTAGCCGGAATATTCATTTCACGAGTCTCCCTCCCATCTTTATCGCCGATGTTAACCGTTGGAGACGAAATTATTTATGTGGATGAAGAATACGTGAAAGGTCGCTGCCTAGAATACGTGCAATCCGTCATTGCTGGAAAAACAAGTGTCACAATTACTCTTCTGCCAGCTGTTGGGCAACCAGCTATTTGCTAATTGTGAACACACATTCTTTCTTTCAAATTAACACATTTTTCAGATTAAGAGTAAATGATAGTAGATATTTCTTGTAATTTAGAACTTGTCCATTTTCAATTTTCGGAACCCCCGTTTCAATTGTGATAAATTGCTTCAATTAATGAACAACTTTCTTTTAGATATTTTTTCACAAATCTGAAAGTCCACTTGATTAGATTATTTGACATAGATGATTAAAACATTTATATATCTTCAAACCAATATCCAATCATAACAAAAAAATTAGCGGTAGTCAGTAGTTCTAACAAGACCGCGCAAGTGTATTCTATAGGGGTGCCGAGGAATGTTTCCAGTTTTCGACTGAAAAATTCTGGACAATTAGATTAACATTATTTTGTTACCTGAACGAGCTCTTTTTCAGTTTCAGACGAGGAACTGCAAACTGACGTATTTCAGTTATCACCGTTACCACGACAATAGCCAAAATCATAATGACCAGATTGATGATAATGTAGATTCCTAATAATGGAATGTTTCCTGTTCTTGGTATTTTATCAGCCATAACTCCTAATATGAAAGTCATTGTCATGATATTGGTCAGACCAACATTGAGCTGAAAAAAATATGTATGATTTTAAGGATTCACCACTAACTTTCGACATTTTATCCGCGTTTTTCAAAAAGACGCCAAGAATTGAAATGACATTAATGATGTATGAAGGAAAAACAATCATGTAAATATAATAAAGAGGATTCCTCCGGATAGTTAATTCGAAAGTCGCCTGGAAATAAAACATTACATTTTTTCTCTGGAATTGTTACCATACCAGCTCCATGCTACCAAAATTATCATTATACTTCACCAGCTCTACTCGATTTGTTAAATTTGTAACTTGCCATTCAGAGTTTCCCTAGAAAGTTTTATCGAAAACTGGTGGGTTTCAAAGCCTACCATATATTTTATCACTTCATCATCTTTAATTCCTTCATAGATTTCGCTGTAAACAGCTACTTGGATACGATTGAACAGTGGTAAACAAAAGTAAATCTGACAGATTTGTGTGTCGAAAGGAAATATAGAAACATCCATTCGACAGTTGGCAGATACTCTTACTGATAAATAATCAGAAAGTCCGCCTGTGCTTTCAATGGACACTAATCGGAAGTCTTGATCACGGAAATCGACAATCTCGTTGCTTAAATCTGATTTTTTAAATGAATAATAATCGGAAAACTAACACTCCAAAGGCCGATAACGTCGGACTCCAAACTCTTTCTTGTCTAGCAACAAATGAAGAAATGTTTCCATAAACAGATGAATTCCAGGTAAGTCTCGGGTCAAACCATTCCTGACCAGAAACTCTTTTATTGATCTTTACGACATTCCTACCTCCATAAGCTCTAGAACTACTGAAATCTTCTCTTGGGGCTCCTGTACTTCGACTAACTTCAAATAGTATAGAAAAAGTGTATAGTTCCATTGTTTTGGAGCTTCTGGATCGTAACCAATCGGTTTATTACGATCAACTGAAAACGATTCTTTCTTGATCTTTCTATTATAATTTAAAGAACAAACGATTTGTGTAAACAGGAGAAATTGTATTGTCATATTTGGCAAACAGATCTGTTGTCAATCTATCCTGATTTTCGAGGAAACGCAGCCATTTTGGAACTTCAAATAATTTTTTTAAATCATATTCACAAATTACTGTTACCATATAAATTAGAATTATTGTACAGTTGGGAATAACAAGTCAAATAAAATGTAAAACATACAGCCAAAAAGAGCATAAAAGGAGTTTGTCAAATCAAACAAATCAAATGAGCAACACCCAATGTCAAATGGCAGGTGAAACTCGAGACTTAATAGAAAACATATGTCTTTTTATGGTGAGTTTGAAGAGTAGCAGAATGCACTCGAAAAAGTGTGTTCTGGTTTGGCACGCACATCATGTTCAAAAAAGGAAACTTTATTGATGTTTCGGTGTATCATCAATCCAGAATCCTATCATCATAATAAAATTAGCACAAGTTGCAAGCTCAAGTAGAGTTGCGCAGGTGAACTCCAATGGTGAACCCATGAATGTTTCCAGTTTGCGGCTGAATAATTATTAAATACAAAAAACAATTAGTGAATGCTTACCAAGCAGAAGTTTTCCGTTTTCTCAAAATTGGAATAAACCGCTTTCGTACTTCAGTGATGAGTACCACAACGAAAATTGCAATCAGCATAATAAATAAGTTAACGATTATATAAATACCAAGAAGAGGGATACTGCCAGTTCTTGGAATTTTATCAGACATGACTCCAAGAATAAACGTCATTGTCATGATGTTAGTTAATCCAACATTTAACTGAAATTATGAAGATACAAGTTTATTGTCTGAACTTGTTACCTTTGACATTTTATCTGCTCCTTTCAGAAAAACTCCGACGATTGAAACCGAGTTGATCACAAATGAAGGTAAGACTATCATATAGAAATAATAAAGTGGATTCCTTGATATTTTGATTTCAAAAACCGCCAATTCTACATCGAATCGGTCACTGAATGACAAAAATTCTACTCGATTAGTAAGATTGGTTAGTGACCACTCCGAATTACCCTGTAGAACGAGTTAACAAAATACGAAAGTATCAGCTAAACTGACCATTGTATGAAATGTGGACCTGTTTTTGATTCCTTCATAAATCGTGTTGAACATTTGTACTTCGAGGTAACTGAATATCGGTAATGAGAACTTGATTTGACAAGTTTGTGAGTCAAAAGGAAATCGTGCAACATTCATTCGACAAGTAGCCGATACACGAACTGATAGATAATCATAAATCAAGCCCAAGTTGTCAATACAAACCAAACGGAAATCTTGATCACGAAAATCAATGAGTTCGTTTCTAAACATAGAATGTGTCATGATAATAATTTTCCATTATATTCTCAACTCACATTCCGAATGGGGTTAGCGTTGGACTCCACACTTTATCCTGTCTTGTAAAAATTGCGGTCACATTTTTGTAATCCGAAGCATTCCATGATAACCTCGGATCATACCAATACTAAAAAGGTTTCATGTGTGTAGAACTTATTCTAATTTTACCTCCATGAGTTCTAAAACAACCGAAACTTGTTCTTTTGGCTCATCAACCTCTACTAGCTTCAAGTCGTATAGGAAAAGAGTGTAATTGAAGCGTTTTGGAGCATCAGGATCATAACCAAGAGGTTTCGTGGTGTCAACTGAATCTTTCAGGGTTTTTCAGATTTTCGAGTACTCACTTACACCAAGCATAAACTGGAGACACATCCTTCTCATAATTTTTGAATAAGTCTCTGGTAAGATTTCCCTGGGCTTCGAGATAATCTCGATATTTTGGAACTAAAACTATTTTATTAACATCTCAGCTTGTTCATCTTGTTACCGTATAACTGTGGGTCATAATAAAAAGTTGAAGATGTTCCAATCGAAATGACAAATAACAAAGCACAACGAAACATGAGATCAAGAAATATCAAGGGAATAAGGAAACGAGTTTAGATTGGTCGCGTGGGGCACTAGTAAAAGTCAAAATGGCATTTGAAATTTGATCTCAAAACTATAAATACGTGAAATGAATTCATGGTCCATAAGACTCCACAGAACCGAGTTCACCGAGTGTAACAAAAGATTGAAAGAAAAAAACTCTGGGGAAGAACGTTTGTTATGAAAAAAATGATTCATGGCAAGCACAAGGCACAAGAAAGGGACTGTAATACATGTATACATTGAAGTTTTTTTTTGAAAGCTATATGCAGTAAAAATGGGTGTCACTTTTCACGAAAGTGTTATATTTAACGAAAAACCGCCGAAAAAGTTCACTTGGAGATTATTTAGTAAGTTTTGCTTTTCATTCTGCACTTATTCCAGTTTGTAGTTTTTCAACTAAAGCAGCAACAACTGCCGGGACAAATACCGATTGTTTCACAGAGATATGCAATTTCTATCACTGTTTTCTTTGCTTTTTTGTTTTTGGGAATATCTCAGCTCTTAGCTGCTGCAAATCAACAAGGTAATAAGACACGTGTTTTAGAGATAAAAAAAAGTTTCAGTCATTCTTATAAAACACCGATATGATAATGTGACATCTGGATTCATTGATATTAATATTACAAGATTCATCCCGGTGAGTTTGAATTCTCATTCCTTTCATCAATTATGTTGTAGGCACCTGTATACTTCTACTATGAGTTACGGAACACTTTCCAAATGCATCGTTCTCTTAACCAAGCATACTGCAAAAAACAACTTGTTTTCGGAGATTCTTCTGAATGTGATACATTCAAAAATAGTAGATATTCGTGTGAAAATCCAACGAAAATATCATCCGGAATTCCATTATTTTCTAAGTTTTGTGTTGATAACCAGCCTTTTTTCGCGCCAGTTGGAGGAATTGCTTCAATCATGTTCAACGGTAAATTCTTGTTTTCACCTAAAATTCCTCCCAGTGACGTTCAGATTACTTCAAATTAACACTAAACGATGAAGTGATTTCTTGGACAGAAGAGGGTGTAATGGTTGATAAACTTCGAGAAACATTCTTCCAACCTGACGACGACCATCTATGTGATGCGAGAGAAGTTGGTTCAGAAATCATTTGTTATCAGTCATTTCACTTTTTAGTTTCAACATACAGTGAAACCGATTGGTTGGAAACAACACATTTGTGAAATGGGCGGTTACCGTAATATTTCCTTCATCAAATGGTTGGAACCGGCGACAAATAAGAATTTCAAGAAGTTGTACAGAATTTTGGACGTTTCGAAACATAATGGGTTGAAAAAGGGAGTATATAGACTTTATACAGATAATGTTTGTGAGTAGAAAATTTGAAATTCTTTTTAAAATGTTTTTTGACATTTCAGATAATCCTCATGTGGTGCCTCTGGAGAACTATAGATTGGAGAAATTCTTTTGGATTCTTCACCCGTCTTGGATTGGAACTGAACAAAAGTTCTTGGAAGTATTGTACCTTATTGTTGGTGCCGGGTTGTTAGCTTTGTCTTGTTTCTTGGTAGGATTTCAAATATTTTTGATGGATAGGAGGAAAACATATGACGATGACGATGACTGACTTCGCGTCCCCTCTCTCAACTTTACAACACAGTGTACACACTCTCTATCTTCTTTCCACTTTTTCTCTTCTCTTTTCTTCTTTTCCCTCCCGCCCGCGCCCACTTGTCTCTATATATTTTGCGTCGACCCCTATAGCTATTGCCGCCCGGTTAGCTCAGTCGGTAGAGCACCAGACTCTTAATCTGGTTGTCGCGGGTTCGAGCCCCGCATTGGGCTGATGTTTTTTGCTTTTTTTCTAAATAATAATAAAATTAATAATAAAAATATCTGATTGTGGCAGTTCATTTTGGATGTGATAAAACACATTGAGAGAAGAAATTGAGAAAAAATGACTACTTGAGAGTGTAGCAAAAGAATTAATATCCTGGAGCGGTTCTTGGTGGTGGGCAGTGATCGCATCCTCCACGGTTTCCTTCCTTTCCTGGCGCTCCTGGCTGTCCGTCGGATCCCGACTTTCCTGGGGCTCCGTCTGGACCGTTTTGTCCTTGCTCTCCTGGGGCTCCTGGTTGTCCGTCACGTCCTGGACGTCCGGCGGCTCCTGGTGGTCCTTGTGGTCCAGGGGCTCCTGGTGATCCTGGCTCCCCAGCTGGAGATGGAACAACATTCGATCCTCCTTGTGGTCCAATTGGTCCAGCTGGTCCATCGGATCCTGGATTTCCGGCTGGTCCACGTGGTCCTGGTCCTCCACGGGCTCCTGGGCGTCCGGCAAGTCCGTCGCGTCCTGGTTCTCCGGCGCTTCCGTTCTCTCCGTCTGGTCCTGGACGTCCTGGTGGTCCAGCTGGAGCCTCTGGGCAATCGAAACAGAATTGGCTGGCATCTGGCTTGTAGTCTTCTCCATCAGCGTCCTCTCCTGGGTTTCCTGGGCGTCCGTTGGATCCGTCTTTTCCTGGAGTTCCGTCGAATCCTGGTGGTCCTGGTGGTCCAGCTTGTCCGACTCCGCAAGAGCAGCAAGTTCCCTCGGCAGCACGGGCCTTTCTTGGAGCACGGACTACATTGAGCTTAGCAAGCTCTCCCTCGAGAGAAGTAGCACGAACACGACAGAAGTTGACCTCATCTTGAAGAGATGAAGAAACGGATTGAAGGTAAAGACAGAGCATTGGAACAGCAACAATAGCTGTGAGAGTAGACACCGTGGAGACGGCGATTCCGAAGAAAGCGAATTTCTTCACCTTCTCGGTTTCGAATTTCTTATCCATCGTCATCTGAAAAGTAGAAAACGAGAAAAAAATAAGTGATCAGAAAGTGAATTACCTTTGAGAACACCAGAAAAGATGGAACTGATACATTGGATGAAACCGCCATCTCTTTTATACACATTCATTTCTGTGGGTAGCTGTTGATAGTTACCGAAACGTTACACAAAAAAGGGTTTTGTGGATAGACGATCTGCGTCTCTTCTCTCTTCCCTCGCTACCCGCGCGCACCTTTTTTCTCTTTCTGCTATCAAGTTGATACGTCCTGGCAACGTTATCACATGAGTTAGAGAAACAAAGTGCGACTTGAAAAAGGGTTCGAAAGAGAGTGAGAGAAAGATAATGAGTGTGTGATACGCGGATGGTGCCCTACGCCTGATTTGTGGCCATTCTCTAGAAATTTTTTCATCTTTCGAACAAGAGGAACAAGAGGAATTGCAGAGAGTGCAGTGATGGCAGTGAACTTCCTGAAACGACTTTGGCAATAATTCTGTTTGTCAGTTTTAAAGTTTCGAGATAGGTCGGCGTTATCAAAATGATCGGTTGATGGCAGTGAAAGGGAACAGACATTTTACACATGGACCTGATCTATAAAACTTTGGCTCTGAAGATCAAAGCACGGTGTCAATAAAACTTTTATCATGATTACAAAAACAATTACAAAACTTCACGATATGTTTTATTTACGAAACTAAAACATTGATATTATTGCCAATTAGGGAAGAAATTTTTGGGAATTCGAAATTTGATATTTGAATGGAAAAATATCAATATCTGGACTCCGCAAACAAAATTCATCAGAATTTTCAAAAAAAGATAATGCTTTAGTGAAAGTGAGTATTCCGGAATATCTAATGAAGTATTTTTGCTAGACACGTTGTTGAGGGATATGATATTATGAATTTTTCTGTTCCATGGCAAGATTTTTACTTCCAACTGACATTGATGTTTTTTCCTTGTGCCGGTCACATTCAATCCATCTTCCAATGTTGATATCTGTCCCTTCAATCTTCTCAGCTCTTTTACACTTTTACACTGGTTTCCCACTTATCCCAACCCCAACAAAAGTTCCGTGGTAATCAACAACATTGAATTCTTGGCTCTGGATGCTTTAGTTTTCTTCCAACAATGTTTATTCTGTTTCTCCTTCTCCCGTTTCTTGTCAACGCTAAGTATACTGTAAGTGTAATTCATGACTAATCACCACATCTATCAATTTTTTTCTCATCGTTCAGCCCGATTGGACATCACTTGACAAACGTCCTCTGCCTTCTTGGTACGATGACTCAAAATTCGGTATCTTCTGTCATTGGGGACTATATTCGGTACCGGCATTCAGGTATTTTTGATTTCTGATTTGACAAGTTCAAGTTGAGAAAATAAGAAAAAAAAGAAGAAGGAATTTTGTTGATTGATAAAGAAAAAAGTACTGGTTTGCAAACAAGGAACTATCTTTTCTTATCAAATGGCAATCTGAACACTGTTTTCAATTTTTCATCACTTTCGATTCGAGATTCTTTATTTCTGTCCTTCTTCGCCCCCGACAGATCAGTAAAAGTGAAAACATCTTCGGTTGTCTCTTCTCTTTCCCCAATAGTTTTTTTTGGAGTTTGAAATGATAAGAGAGGGATTGCCCAATCATTAAGATAATACAGATCGGAATGGATGTGGTGGTATTGGAAGGGAACACAACCAGATGCCAATGTTGTAAACTTTGTGAAGAAGAATTACAAACCCGGAACGACCTACGCTGATTTTGCTAAGGATGTTAGTATGAACATGATTTTGATTTTTTGATCTAATTGAAAAAAAAAACAAAAAGTCATGATTTTTATATCTTTCGAAAATTAATTCTTAACTTTGATAGTTCCAAAGTTTCAAATTTATTCTTTGTATTCAATATCATCAATTTCGAAAATTATTATAGTTCACGGCTGAATACTTTGACGCCAAACAATTTGCTGAAACCGTAAAATCTTCTGGAGCTAGATATTTCGTTTTCACTTCCAAACACCATGAGGGTTTCACTATGTGGCCGAGTAGAACATCATGGAACTGGAACTCGATGGATATCGGACCAAAGCGAGATATTGTCGGAGAGTTGAGAAACGCTTTCAAACAAACTGATGTTCACTTTGGATTGTATTTTTCTCAATTTGAATGGTTTCATCCTCTGTTTTTGGATGATGGAAAGTATAACACCACTTTGTATCCCGAGGTATCTCTTAAAGAACTTTGAAAGTCTAAAAGTTCATTCCAGCAAATTTCGTACCCTCAAATGATTGAGATTGTCACCAAATATCGTCCCGACGTTGTTTGGAGTGATGGAGAATGGGATAAGCCGGATGATTATTGGAAAGCAAAAGAATTTCTCGCATGGCTCTACAATTCGAGGTTAGTCATGTTGTTTCTGTAGTTTTCTGATTTTGTTATTTTTTGTATTTAATTTTGTATTTTGATATGAACGAAAGTATTTCAGTCCTGTCAAAGATCAAGTTGTGGTGAATGATCGATGGGGAACTGGAACAATGGGCAAACACGGAGGATTCCTAACCTATTCCGATCATTATGACCCGGGAACTCTCCTTGAGAGGAAATGGGAGAATTGTATGACCCTTGACAAACATTCATGGGGTAACCGTAGAAACATGAAGGCGTCGGAAGTTTACACAGCGTTTGATATCATTGAACAACTTGCCAGAACTATTGCATGCAATGGTAATCTGTTGTTGAATGTTGGACCAAACATGCATGGTCAAATCCCGGCTATTTTTGAAGACCGACTAGCGGAAATTGGAAGGTAGATTGTTTATCGAAAGAAGCCGGATATTAGATTTCTTTTAGTTTTGTGAATATCGCATCAGAAGCAGTGTTCAACACGAAACCATGGATTTATCAGAATGATACTAGTGCTTCGAATGTTTGGTAAAAGTTTTATCAGAAAATAGATGAAAAACAATGGATTTCAGGTACACCTCAAGATATCAGTCTGAATTGAGTAACCGTGTGAAACAGAATATTGAGAAATTCCCATACAACTTGCAATTAGAACCTTTCACAATTGTATATGCATGGATACTTGACACTAATCACGACAGTTTTGAACTGAAATCTGTGAAAACTACCGAAAAGGTTTATTCTTCACATTTCCTGCCTGTAAAAAGGAAAAAGACGAAATTCTCGTTTAGAACTTGTTCTTCAGCCGTTTTCTGTCATTTCTGAAAATTGACGACGTGTAAAACATAACTTCCGGCAGAGGTCATACATCAAAATTTCAGACGACTGTCACAATTCTTGGAACTGATGTAGTTCTAACTGGTTTCGGGTTGTCGGAATCATTGACAATTTCAAGTTCGAAGATTGACTGGAAGAAATTGCCTCGTCGCGATGTAATTGTTCTCAAAATAGAGTATGCTGGAAGTCACAATGTATTCAAAACCACAAAAAGATTCTATGAATGTACTCTTTCTTTCAGAGAAACCCACTTCAATTGACATCATAAAGCGTGACCAATTTCATGACGAACAATGAGAGATAACATATATATTACATGCATTATTCATGCCATTATTGATGAACAAATACAATATTTCATTCTGGTCCTCCCTTCTCTCTAAACGCGGTGCTCATTGGTTTCGTGTCACTCACAAACTGTCACTAGAATCCATCAAAACCGCATAATATACACATTAGGTCTTTGTTTCCCTATCGAGATCCCTCCCTCCTGTCTTTTTTGAGATGAACCTCTGCACATTTCACGAATAATGTCTCCAGCGTTCAAGGAGGACTGAACCGGTGGCCCGTTTTTCTTTTTTCACGAATACCCATTAAAGGACACGAGGTGGTAACTGAGATGACCAGGCGAAATTGGCGAATGAGGACAGGGGCAACAGTAATTAGATATTTTGGATATCGAAACAACCTTTCGTGGAGTGAAGAAAGGTTGGAGAAGATGCGCGCCGAGGAAGAGTAAGTGCGGCCAAAAGAATTGAAAAAAAGAGGTGAATGATGGGACAAGCCAAATGAGGCACAGACCACCTGCACAGAAAAAGGAACGAAAAGAACCTTGAAACGAGTCTTAGTCCATTTGAAGAGCTAAAATGGGGGGTGTTTGATAAATTGCTTTTCATCGAGACGAATAGGTGTTACGAAATTTACGGAAGAACATCTAGATTTTCAATCAAGCAGAAGTAAGTGTTCAAAGAAACGTGTTAGTCTTTCGAAATTCCAAAGTGAAAAAGATACGGTAGGAAAACATTACGAAATACAGTTTCGTTCAACAAAAAACTTGTTTTCAAGCCAAAACCTAAAGATGAAAGATACTTGATAAAAACCATCTTATTATGAAAAATTAAATTTAGTTTGTCGTTCAAAAATAATTCATTTCATCACATTAATCGAAAAATCTCATCCCCTTTAAACCAACAAATCCCTTCCGCCTAAAGAACGTTATGAAATTCGAATACTCTCCAACTTCCTTAGCCTATGTCCTTCTGTTGTGTCGTAACTCTCAACGGGAGAGCCGCCAAAGAACCCCCTTGTTAGGTAACATGCACATTTTTTGTTGCATCCAACCTCTCATCCTCATTGTCTTTGTTTCACTTGTGTTTGATCAACCGACCCCGCTCATTGTATATCTTCTGCATGTAGTTTGTATTCGTTTTTTTTGTATCCCACGCTACAATTTGTTCAGAATTCAGAAGAATACATTTTCCGTGAGTAAATCCCTAAATATGAAAATAGCAAACGGAAAGTGGGCTGATAGGAGGCTAACCAAGAGCCAACATTTGATTTATTATTGTTGCAAGAGAGAGAGAGGAAAGAGGGGAAATTGAATACTAATGAAATATCAGAGAGTGAGAAGGGCAGGAAATGAAAAAAGGCTACAGTAGTCAGGCAGCAATAAATAATGTTGTTTTTGTTGGAGCCTTCAAACAGAATAAATCAGTTTTGATATGATTTATCATTCTGGAAATTGGGAAATTTTTTCAATTTCCGGATGATATAGCCTCCCCCGGATGGATGACATCAGAAAACCAAAAAATCGACAAGTGTAGATGGTCTTCTGTTCCCTCAACAAACACCCCCCAATAATTTATCGCTCAACTTGACAATAAAATTGGATTTTGTCGAAAGTATTTGTTGAATCCATGGCCTTTCTGTCTGTCTACTCGTCCACTCCCCCCTTTCCTTTTGCCGACGTTCTGTAACCGTCAATTTGAAAAACTAGGATTGGCTTCTGGTTTTTCTTGTATACGTACCGTTTTATCCAACCCCGACACTATTTTGTTTTAATTGTTCTTTCCATCTATCCACAAAAGGGGGCTGCGTGCTTTCCATCGACTTCCTACCCAAATATCCAGAGAAGATCGCAAACCGTGAAATAATAATTATCCCTCTACTGTGTGTTGGATGCTACCTATTGTAGCGCCCACAAACACTTTCAATTCTTTTATTCATAAACAGGTGGAAAGGTACTTTCTGGGCACGCATAGTTAATTTCGGACCCATATAAAACTGGTTTCAAGACGGAAAGAGGTTGGCTTCTTCTAGAAGAATAGGGGGGTTGTCATGGTGAAAAGTCCATTAACTAAATGGAAATCCTAATAATTAAAGAGATCTCTAGAGCGCTCAACAGAGAATTCTATCCCCCAATAAAACGGAAGGCGAAGAAGAGAAGGGAGAAGAAAAAATCCCTATTACCAAAAGTGGGTTGTAAAAGTCAAATCCGTCTTGGTTTTTCTATATCCCCCCTTCTCCTTTTAGGTCGGATGATTATTTCTTAGTTGAGGGGGGAAGAAGGAAAAGAAGAACAATGACGATTATCTTCCGGCGGTGGCTACCCAGAAGCTCATGATGATGGTAAACCGGGGTCATAAACTCACTTGCCCATTATTCCTGTGTACTAGTACCGATTATGGGCCATGGTTTATAGGCACTAAAACTGACATTTTCAAAAGGGCGAATCAGGACAAGGCAATGTTGAAAAGAAGATAAGTAACTTTAATAGGTTTCCGGAAAACATTATTTCACTCAAAATGAGACGAATAATATTTGGAATGGACGATTGCAGAAGACGACGGACCCCTCTCCTTTTCACCTTCTTCTCCACACTTTTATGACCCTTTTACACAATCCCGATGGGTTTTACATCAAGAACACAACACGGAAACCTGTCTCCACTGAGGTGTACGTGCGTTCCTTGTGCGTTTTTTCTTTTCTCGCTGCCATCCAGAATAATATTTCGTAATAATCAAAAAGGTTTGTTCTTCCTCTTTTTCCATGTTTGAAAATAGACACTCGGGGCAAAAGAAGCGACCGAAAGCATGACGAAATCCCCCCGTTGTCCCTAGTTTCCCGACGGCGCATTAATCTCGGAGTCAAGTCTACTTTTGAAGTGAAGGGAGGAGGTAGAGCAGTGGAAGAAAAACGGCTGATGCTTATGAAGAATGAAATGTTGACTATGTTGACAGCTGCACGGGCTCGGGTCAGATACGGTAGCTGTAAAACGGAAATTGAATGTGAGGAAAAACGAGCCGACATCTGTGCCGGCCTCTACTGGTGTATCATACCAGTTCGCTCTCTTCTTCTGAATGCTCCTTCAGAATGTAATGTTGACTTTGGGCAGAAAAAAAACTTTTCTGATGTGACGTGATTAAATGAGAATTGGAGGAAGAAAACGGGGAACTTTGAAAGGGTATATTTGAAAAAACCAATAAAGAAAACGGATTGTTCTAGAAACGAGAATTCTAAATTAAGAATGGCGGTCACTAGGTATCCTGGGAAAACCCGAAAAGGAAGTATGAACTAAGAAGACTCATGATTTTTGTTCCATAGTTTTCTGATTCTTAATCATTTAGATTGAGTATCATTCTGAGCTAACGCTAGACCATATACCAAAACATCTTTCAAAAAGTTCAAGTTGTTATGATTACAAATTAAAATTGAATGCACTTCACAAAAACAATCTGGAAATGAGTCCACTCCATTCACTTTTTGTCACTTGTATGTCTGAATAACACGAATACACTCGGGGAATCAAATCTGAAATTGGAGCTCAAGTACTAACCACAAAACAATATTTCGTCATATTCAACCGATTGATCTATTCACTTCCCCTTTTATATTTTTTATACAGTGATGCAACTTTCTTCAACCCTGCTATTTGCATCATTTCTCTGTTTGTTTGAAATTCTGCTAAAAGGGCATGTGAATATGGACTTCGTATAGTGGAGCGTGAGAGAATCTGAAAAATCACGTTGATTCGATTACTGAGTCTTTCACCTCTGCTCACTGTACTATTCCCCCGTCCAACTATACAGTTGAATAGTTAGAGAGCATTCAAGAACTAGAGTTTCCAGACAGAAGTTTCTAGAATCTCACAATGCTCCGCCTATCTACAATTGGTCCTACATGTAGATGTCGGCCAGGGGGCTGGTGCCCTTGGCTCCACCCCTCGCTCCTCTCTTCCTCCTGTTGCCCGCGCCGCCGTCGCCAGTCGACATTCGTGAGTTTGGTGCCCCATAACCACAACACTCTCGTCAAGCTCTTTTCATCCAATTGCTCTTCTCAGTTAACTCTCCATCTTCCCTTATCAACAGTTCCCATATTCATCTAGTCAAAGGTATTCTGTTTGGAACAAGCTGCCGTCCATCTTCGATCGTCTACCGTTCTCGCTGCTGTTCTCCATTTCGGGTGAGTCAACACTTTTCTAGGCTCTTGTCTCGTTTCCACTTGACACCCTTCTCATCTTATCTCTAGACTTGAAAAGGACCGATGCGCATGTTTCTCTCTAAAGTAGTGACAGGTGTTGTTAGGAGAGGGTCAGTAACGGGCACAGAAGCATGAATGTGACAGGTGGCGTTCGAATAGGCGCCTTCGGGGTCTCATCCACAGGTGTCATGCAGCCGGCGCCATGACCGTGTCATAAAACCCGGCGTTGAAAAACACTTGAAGGATTTTGCCATCCATCATTTTTTTTTTGGGTTTTCAAGGGAATTTTTATTTTCTTTATTCTCGTTCCTAGTAAGGTATTCAAACATTCAAAACTCTTGAAATTCACTATCTTTCTCATCATCTACTACTAATTTGATGATGTTCAACGACGTCAATCAGAAGGGTCAATGGGGACTTTTCGATTTGTTGTTGACGACGATGCAGACTTGAACCAAACTCCAAAAAGCAAGTGGGTGCCCCCCTCCCACAACAAAAGCGTGCCTCGTTTCACACGTAATGGACTGTTTTCAAGGATTGATGACTCTTTGAAACGTTTGCTTTCCGAATGAGAGACAGAGACGGGGGAAAAAAATGGGACACAATTCGATGTAAATAAAATGTAAATTCTCCGTCATCGTCAGTCGTAAACTGGTAAACAAGCCGTTATCCTGCGCGACATCATCACACGTCTACCGTATACCGAGTCAAAACAGAGAGGCCGGTGGTCATTTATTTTAGCGCGGGTCACTCGATCCGGTTGGTTGCGCAAAACAGATATGAGCACACATACAATGGACAAATTACTGAATCAGTCTGAATTCGATGTACAAAACAATAAATTAGGTGGACCGTATGTTGTTCGGTGACCGGTGACCGAGGAATCAGCTCGTCTCATTCAAAATGGTTTGACGACACCAAACAAGAATACGGTAAAAGTGTTCTAATCCAATTTTGCGGGGATTTGTCGAGGAGTGTCGACTCCAAGTGCCAATGTCCGATGTCATAAAGTGGTCGGACAAGAATTCTAAGAAATTCAATTTCACCAAATGGATAAAAGAGATCCTTGAAGAACACGTTTTCTTATGCTCTCTGCTTCTGTTTTTTTGCTTCTTTTTCTTCTGGTTCTGTCTCTGTTCGTGCATAAGTCCGTCTAGCAGACCGAACCCATCAAAATATCTTCTCTCCTCACTGCCTCCTCCCATCCCCCTTAGCGTCCGTGTCTCGAATGTTCAGAAGAGGGGGGTTGGAAGACAGTAGTGACAAAGACATAATGTGGGTTTGGGTTCGGGTTTCGAAGGGAAAAAATGGGAGGAGGGACGGACATATGGATGCAATAATCTGTTGTCGTTGCCATCTCTCATCTTTTCTTCAAAAACGTCAGTTGCACAATTTAGATTGAATGTTAGGATTAGATGGAATAGGAAGGAGGAGAGGGTAGTGTTTCCAAAAGCGTCAAGAGGTTTGGGTTCCACACTAACCAAATAGATTACGGTAATGGTAAGTGCCAAGATTAGATGAGTAGCACTCTTTACTGAAATCTCTCTGGCACCAAAAGTTCGAAATATGTTAAAACTTGAGAAAAAACTAAAAAATCCGGGAAAAGATGTGATTTTGGGTTTTTGGACATTTTCTATCAAGCTGATTCAAAATGAAATTTGGACATGATAATTGTCATTGTTCATCTCAATTTAATCTGAAATACTCGAAATATTGAACTTCAACCAATCTCATTGTTTTGATCTTCTATCCGAAATTGTTTCGTTAGAGATACCCCCATTGCGGTGTACATTAATTTTTGTTGAATTGGGCCAAGTGACGAACAATTGTCCGGGTGAAGAACCTCCCCACACACAATTCCTGCTTTTCCATCGTCCAACTATCTTTTTTTCCTGAACTAACAGCCTCATTGGCGGGCTTTTTGAAGAATCCACTCGAAAAGATGAATGTTTATGAGATCTGACGATGATGATGCTAATCAGTTTTTGATACTGCCATAATTCGTGGTTTATTGGAAATTGGTCAGAGTGTGGACATTGATACGAATCAAAAATATAGTTTTGATTTGTCAAAATGAAGGAAATGAGAGAGAAATTGACTTTTTTTATTGACTTCAAAGTCATAAATCTGGTTTTGAAGTAGTAGTACGATGGGATGATCCTAGGCATATGGTAACCGGTCTTTGTTCTCATTTTCCTACCAATTCATGCAAAAATTCTCGTTCAAAAACAGCGAAATGTCGTCTCCGCTGTGTGTCGGTGGCCAGGAGTCAAAATTAAAAGCGAAATTGGAAAAAGCTTGGGATGACTTCAGTGCGTGTGTGTCCGAAGACAAAAAAGGAGGAAACGATGAAAATTGAGAACCCTTTTCGTTTCCTTCATTTTTTCCTCCCCCCCCCCTCCCTCCATTCCTCCCTTGAAAACCCATAAAGCTTGGACGTTTTATCTCGATTCTTTCCAGACCAATAACTCTCTCCTTCGATTCTTCCATCCCTCCTTCCTCTTTTCTCTCTTCGTTTTGATGAGTTACCCCCCTCGACGATTTTTGACCAGTGAAGCCTGAATTCGCGCGTTCCTCTCCATTAAATACCGCCAAAGGGAGATGGAATAGGCAAAACTGAATCAATCAATCGTGCGATTATTCATAAAGAAACATATTAAAAAACGCCGATGGGGGGCCTTATTTAGTTTTCTCAGCCCCCAATAGGTTGTCCAATTCTAGCATCCGCTCTCTTCATTTCCGATTCAACCAGGAGAAGGAGGAGGAGAAAGAGGATGAGGAAAGAAAAAAGGAAAATAAAAGTTTGAAAGGAAGGTCTTTTTCTAAAGTGACTCATTTCTTTTTCGTTTTGCCGCTAGTACGTTTATAACCGTCGTCCGCCCTTCCACACTTTGTCTTTTATGGGTTTTTCGTCCGTTTCCCGCATTTATCACCCATTTTAGACAATATGATTTATTGAATGCCTGTCTCATTTTATATATTTTTTGCAAAGGTTCATTAGCAATTGATTGTGTAACAGTCATTTGTGCTTCTTAGAAAGGATTAGGATTCCTCCTAACAATATCTCGTTAACCAATCTAACGAACCCCCAAATTACCAAGTCTACAGTATACTGTGATAACTCTCTCTCCGGATATATTTGGTGTGACCCGAAAACAATGTTTTCCTGTGTGTGCAGAGAAGAGAGGGTGTAATTTGCGTTGACACCTCACTCGCAAATCCGTTCTGTGATTGCTTAACCTGTGCACATGTCTTTGTGCATCGTTGATCTATCAGACAAAACCCTTCCTCGGGACTGTACAAATACTATTCGAATATTCATGCACGATCCGAAAAGTTACGTATATGGGTCCAGATGCGCATAACTAATTGACCATATTGGCCACCGATTTTTTGAGGCCAAATGAAAACGGAGAGGGCTCTAGATATCGTCCTCCTCATGTCACAGAAAGAATCTTCAGCACATCTGCTACCACTCTGGTGTAGGTCGTTTCGACCGGTTGGCGGAAGACAGGCCAGACCGCTAAATTTTTATTAATGTATGTAAGGAATGAGGTCTGCCTGGTTGGACGTAAGAGTTCAAACATCATCAGTAATGAACTCATTTTCCGTTTCAATTTAAATTTTCCGGAACAGAAGAAAAGAAAGAGAAGAGCAAAAGACACACTCTTGCTCTTCTTGGCCGTCTAGCAGTAGTGGTGAGTCTTAAGCACCATTGTCTTCTCGCATTTATTCGTTTATGTTCCATCCAAACATTCTGGTGTAGCAAAAGATGATGGCTCAAGACTCCGGTAATCTATCCGTCTTTGGGGTCGAGAGGTTCTCTGACACTCCTCCTCTTCTCGCTCGTCTTTTTGCCATAATGCTCCGTCCATTCGTCTGTTTGAGCAACTTTGGGCTTATGTCGCAAAAGTCTTACCGGTTTCTATTGCTGTGACCTCGCAGAAAACCGAACGCGCATCTCTTCAAAAAGGTACAAGTACTCGTTGTTCTTCGTCGTTCTTCACAGCTCTCGTGTCAATATACTGTATCCACAACAAACAGGGCCGAGCCTTTTCAACTCGCTCCCTGTGTGGGCTGGTGGGGTGTTTATGTGTTCCTATTTGTTCAATCGACTCTTCACTCCACTGGCAATTTTTTTTGATCATTTTCCCAACTTTTTTCCAGAAATACTCTCCGGCCTAAATTTTCAAATTTCACAATTCTCCTAGGAAAACTAGCCTTTTTGGGTAATGTGGTCTATACCTACTGTTTTGTATGTTGGCCTACATCCTACTGTAGCCAAAGAATCCCATAGTCGTAAGATGACGCAACAAAATATGAGAGGTGCCCCGGACCACCTGCACTAGAATTAGCGCAAATTCGAAGCGATGTTGATGAGGTGAGAGTGTTGCGTGCACGTGCCATAATTGTTCTTACCGTACTTCTACCAATCCAAAAAAGTGAGCTCTTCGTTGCACTTTTCTTCAGAACCATCATTAGGCACATTCATCAAAATTATGTACTTTTTCTTTCGTGTAACGCATTCATCATCCGCTCTTTTCTTCGCCGATAATAGAGAAAATTGAAGGATGTGGTAGGATAATGAAGTAGTCACTCTTTTTCGTTTCCACTAGAATTATCTCATCTTCCTTTCTTAGATGTGTCACTTTTTATGTAAGTCTTTCATTTTCTCATTTCTATCTCTTCTTCACTCTCAAGCCTAAAGTTGTGACCGTGCGTGTGCCCTCAACGGATGCAAGAACAAATGTATAATTACCAGAACGCAAATAGGGTAAGTACAGTAATCCGTGGCAATTGTTCCGAATCCGTCTCTCTTTCTCTCTCTCTTTCTGAAACGGCGCCGCCCAACTACCTAACTAACCCAAACATTATCGCCTAGGACGACGCGCAGATTGACATTCATCGTGCGGCCGGTAACAGTCCCGGTGGGCGGAGTCTGTAAATTGGCGGGGTGGGCGGGCGACGGGTCACCTGGAAACATTACATTAGTCCCGTCGTCGTCCTGTGTGCGAGCGTGCGCCGCAATGGTTATTGTAAGGCGACGGATTAGTGGACGACTCGATGCTTCATGATTCTCTATTCGTCTCTTCTCTTTCCACTTGTAAGATCAGTAAGTAAAATATCATAAAATCTCCTATATGAAAGAGAACTAAAACTCTACATTTCCATTTCTGAATTCCATCAATCAGGATGTGTATTCATAGGCGTAATTCCGCCGATTTCGCAAAATGAATCTTTGATACATAAATATTTACCCTCAAATATACTTTGTATTCACCTAGTTTCAACAACATTCTCTCTTTCACTCTCTTCTTTGCTTCTCTACTCCACCCTTTTTATTTTTGCATGCATAATCTTGCAAAAAACCTGACAAAGTGACTTGCATCTCACCCGCCACTTCTTTCTCCTCTCTAATCTTTAGCCCATAACAGGTGGCTAATTCAAACATCGACTTCAAAACTTCTCGCCGACATGTCCTGATGGTCCGTTCTAAAAATTGCCCGCTGTTCTGCCTAAACAGGCGACAGATGTTCGAATGTCATAATACGTAATATTTTAGAGAGGAAGATCTCATTCTAGATTCCCAGGACCGTATGCCCTTTTGATCTATGATTCTTTTGATGCTCACATATCGGTGGGCGAGAAGGGAAACTAAGATGAAGCTGTGTGTGTATGTGCGTGTGTATTTGTATGGCGTATCGCTTTTGTATGTTTTACAAGAACAGTATGAAAAGATGAATGAGAGGAAAACCTCGGAGGTCTGTGAAGATGAGACAAGGAGGCGAAGAAGAGAAAGCTTTTTGCCCTGAACTAGTCTCGTTTCCCAATTCTATAAATGTTGGTTGGACGCGGTGTCAAGTTTCGCTTCTATTATTTTCCATCCTCCTACCAATGGCCGCTTTTAGTGAAAAGCATCACTTACCTGATGGCCATGCGTGCGCATTGCGAGGAAACCGAAATATCAATTCAGAATAGCGTCAGTTCTAGTCCTCCTTCTCCTTCTCCTCCTTCTTCCCACTTTTCTCGCGCGCACAAAAGTCGAGTGAGCCACTCCCTAACTACATACGAATGTAAACATTGTCAGAAAGGGATCGTTTACATGCCTTACTAAGTCTCGGTGGCCGCACCTAAAGATCCATTCCTCCCTTCTGTTTTGCCACTCGATTACTGTCACTGCATAATGTTTCACTGCTCTTCGATGTCTCCAAAACACAACTTTTTGCAACAAAGTTCTAATCGAATTTCCAATCCCAATCAGGACGCATGTACTCTGTCGACGTTCGGGATACGGTAGCTCAGTTTTTTGGTTGCCAATATCAGCCATATTAAGGTTGTTGTTTCGAGATAATTCAAGCCCCTTGAACAATAAATTAGATGTATTGAGGTTAGAAGCGGTGAAATGCCAAAGAAAGCAATTTTCTTTTTGCCTCTCAATGTCTTTTTCTTCTACTCAATCCTTTCAATCGGCTAATTATATGTGAAGAGAGTGAGAGGTTGGTGGGACCGGTGTAGACTTGTGAGTGACAACAATTATAAATATTGTGAATAGTGGCAAAAAGGAAGCGAGTAGCGATTGGACGGGACCCCCAAAGCCCTCTTTTTGCTTCTTTTTCTCTCTCTAGGGTCCACTAGTCACAATCGACAGCAGGCCTTGATTGTATGCTCTTTATGGACGGGGGACAGGTGTCTACAAATGTTGAATGACTATATAAACAGGAGGTCATTGAGATATCTATCATTATAAACGATCTTTGGTCCCTCTATAAGATACGATTATTTTATATATATATATATATATAGACATGACATGAATTGCAAAGCAGCGATGAGCAGCGTGCCTAGGTGCCGGGTGGAGCAGAGTCAGTGAAACGAGCTCTAATGAAGTTGTCTTAAATATTTCATCTTTCGCGCTCACCGCCTACTTATTTACGACTTGTCTTCTTCTTTTTCTTCTTCTTCGTCTTCTATGTTGGGGTCCCACTGACACCGAAGAGTCTTCAAGCCACACCCACCCGAAACTTGATTTCCTTCTTTTCCTCGTCGTTTTGCTTCTTCTTCTTCTTCTACTCCTTCGCATTTTTCCTCATTCGGTCCAGTGTATGCGTGTGTGTGTGTGGGGAGGAAAATTTGATCAAGCGGCTCGTTCTCCTACACGCCTTCTTTTCTCACTCTCGGCAGTGCAGTGTGCAAAAGTGTTGCAAATTAATATGTAGGTACTGGGAAGTTTCTGGAAACTCAGAAGGAAGCGTGCTCTCCTCCGGATGAATTATACACATGGACGGAGCTGCGGAGAGAGACACTTGACACTTTGTTCTAGGCTGGGGGCAGAATAGATTTCCCCCCTGTTTTGGGGCACGATGCAATCCTGGCTAGATCCGAACCGTCTGTCCTATAATTAGGCATGACCTTTGTCACCTCGCCATGATTGAGAGGCAGCAGGTGGTACCATTGGGAACTTGACCCTTTTTTCTTGCGGCCATCCCGCCATTTTCTACAGATACCTCTCCGCTTTGTTTACAACCATTTTCTTCTCCGCGATCCATCTCATTTCACATCATTCATGCAATTTCGTTCAATTTCAAATCGGTTCTTCTCTTTCTTCTTCTTCTCCTCCTTTTTTTTCTCTTCCATAACTACCTAACCCTCTTTGCTACCTAACTACCACAACACCATTTATCTATTCGATTACTTTAATGATCCATATAATATAATGAAGTGAGTCGAATGTGGTGGCGCTACTGGTAGGCGAGGCACGAATAACGATGCCGAGGGCGCCACTCAACATCTTATTCCTCTTCTTCCTTTCTGACGCCTTCTTCTTCTTCTTCTTCGCGCCCTACTCTTCCCTTCTCCATTATTTATTCAGTCACTTGTTTGTCGACTACGGCGGAGAGCGAACAAAAAGAAGACTTTATAAGGCGTTAGGCCGGCCCCGATTCATCCCCCACCGCCAGTAAACTTGCAAATACGGAAGAAAATAACAAAATCGTTACCCTTATCTCCACCAAAAATTTTTTTTTGGGCCCAACTTCTCAGCTTTTTTCTGGCGATTTTCTTTTTCACATCAACATGATGGCATCTCGAGAAAGGATCGAAGAGAGGCGTTTCACTCTCTGGAGAATATTGCGCCTAAACATGTTTTGATTGGACTGCCGACAAGAACCATGAAAAACGGCCGGCCACTCCTTGACACTAGTAGCTCTCTGGGGAGTGAATGTAGGTAGTGATTGTTTACGTTTCCCATCTCTCTTAGATTTTAGATTAGGCGTCACTCAGAGAGACACTAGTTGCTCTTTCTTCCCCCGAGTTGAGCCAGGCAGAAAAAGTGATTATTCGAAGAGTCTCGTCTACTCGATAACGAAATTTATTCCAATAACCCTATTTCTAGATTTAGAACAGTGTTGTTTCCAAGATTGGTCTTCTGGCCGTAACCACTCGAAAACAGTTCCGTTCTAATTCTTCGTACAGATTAATGAACTGAATGGGTGGTCGAGAAAATGGAGTGCGGGAAGGGGGGAAGGAAAAAAAGGCCACTCACCTTGAATCTTCCTAATTTTCTCTTATACCCCTTCAGTTTTTTGGCTATGTGTGTGTGTGTGTGTGTGTTTGGCTGCCAAAACCAGGCGCTAGTTCGGTTTGGATGGAAGAAGAAAAAAAAGCGTCTCGTTTCTTTTGATTTCTTACCGTCTCTCGCCGAGGTCTTGATATTTCTTGCGGTCTATCACACCACAAAAGAGGTGAAATTCTACCAATTTCCTATTAAGCCTCGTCTTCTATTCTCCCAGCCCAGCGTGGAGGTCATGATAATGACGGGAAAGTGTTTCTACCTCCTCTCCTCCCACTCTCTCCATCCATTTCACTTTCTCTAGTCCAATAAGCTCCGCCTCTTTTCGTCAGGGTGCCCGCAATGAGGCGCACTCATTGTCAAGACAATTCGACAGCATAGTTATCTAGCTTCTTTTTTTTGCAACTATATGCCTCCCTGGTAGAGGCAGACAAAAAGACGCCTTCATACAAACATTTTCTCTTTTCTCTTTTATGACTGCTGCCAATTCCGGTGTGTTTTGAGCAAGAGAGCACCAATTTTCTAGAGCAAAAGACAAAAAGAGAAAAAAGAACTCAAAGAATATTGGATATAAAACAAAAAAAGGAAAGGGAAAAAGGATGAATTCGCCCACGCCCTCGTAATGATTCGACCTAGGGGCCTTGCGTGTTCCGAACCCACTTGGCCATAGAAAGAAGACGGCCTTTCTTTTTTGCCGCCCCTCACTCCTTCTTTTTTCCTCCTCCTTCTTGTCCTCGTCTCCATCATTTTTTCCCTAACATTTTCTCACAAGTTTTTCTGTTATCTCCCGCCTCCGTACCTCTTCTCTTGTGCTTCAAGATTTCCAAATCATTCATGTTTTCTCAAATTCAAATTTTCAGAAACCGTCTACCTCAACTTGGTGAAACTCATACATACGGGATTAAACACCATGCTTGATTACAAGGGGATATTGTAAGTCTTGCAATCGTTATTTTTTTGATATCCGAGCCAAAAGTCACAAAGATTGAGATAGAGAGAGAGGGGCGAATCCATATGGCTCCAATTAGAAATGTAATCTTGCCTCGTAAAACTTAGTTCCTCATCTCGTTTCGTTTCGTTTCACACACACTTACATTGAGAGAAAGGTCCCAATGAATCGTTTGGGAGGGAGTGAGGGGAAGAAGAAAGAAGAGAAAAAGCAAGAGAGTGGTGTTTCAAGTGTATTAAATTTGTATACTTTTTGGGGCTGGAATATATGGAGGAAAACGAGAAGAAGCAGAAAAGAGAAAGTCATTGAGTAGAAAAGCAGGGAAAAGCTCACAGACAAATAAATAGTTCTCGATTTCAAATTTTCAAATAAACAAAATATTGAATTACTTGAGCCTGTTTCCTTTTAGAATACATTTTTTTGATCCAAAACCTAGAATATTTTAGAACCAATATTACGGGTTTCGCGAAGAACAACTTCTCGAATTTACGACGTCGTAATTCGACGAACACGTCGGTCACTTCATCAGGAACCGACTCATCAGCTTCCACGTCAAAACAAGAACGCGGAAGAGATCGTGAAATCGTTCGTCATCTGGGTCGCCTTTCATCCGAAGAGGCAAGAACCACGACCATGGGCCGCGAAGCTCGTGAAGACGGAATCTATACGGATGAGAACGGTGCCGGATCGCCATTCATTATGGTTAGCTCACGTAAAAACGGTGAAAAGAGTGTTGAGCCTCAGAAGAAGGAGGAAGAGGATCCACAAAAGAAGAAGAAGAAGAAGCGTCGTGAGCTGAACATTCCACAGCGCAACATGTTCGCTCCGGACTTCAAACTTGAGCTGGACGAGGATCTTCCAGGATTTTCACCAATCGATAGTGAATACGAGTCTGAGGATGAAGTCTATATTCCACCGGCAAGAACTTATCCGAGATACAATCAGAAGCCACTTCCACCACCATTGATGGGCTTGAACCCAGATATTCCAAATGAATATGATCCAGTCATTGGAATCATTTCAATTCAAGGAGTCAAGATTCCGAGAAGCCGTCCAATTGACATCGTGCCAGCTCGTGAGCCACTGTTTCCTTTTTTTGGGGTAAACAGCGACTTACAGATCATGCTCGTTTCTGAGATGTGAGTTATTATTAAATCATTGTGTTTTTCATTGATGCCTCCTTCTTGCCAAGGCGACTGGAAAGTTTCCCATGTTTATTGTGGTCTAGAAACGTGTACAGTTGGAGCATGAAGTATATCCCAAAAAGAAGCGTCTTTCTGTCCCGCTCATCCGGTTGTTCCAATATTCCAAAGGGTGATTATTGAGCAATGCGCATGTGCGGGACAGACTGATGGCTGCCATTTGACCCCCTGAGGCAATTGTGATTTTTGCTCTTTTTCCCCTTAGATTCCTTCAAAATGAAAATGAAGAATATTTCAGAATGTACGACGTCTTCAAAGAACGGATTCGTCGTAATGGCAAAGAAGAAATGCTCACTCTTATGGAGAACATGGCAATGACTTTGACCTGTGGTCAAATGTGCGGACGTCTCGTACCAATGGAAATGATGGATCAACACGTCTTTTACTATGATTACGAGACAACCAGCTTCTGGTCCAAACAAGAGTTGATTAACTTGCTCATGCTTTGCGAGCCGGACGACGTCGAGAACAGCTTCGTCGCCGCTTCATTTCCAAGCACGTTCCATCGTGAGACTCCGGAACAATTGTTGGAGCGTAACAAATACTATCAACACTTGATGGAGCGCCCCCGTGTCTATCTTCGTCGCACTAACTACATGCGTATTTCGGATGATGAGGAGTTCACTTTTTCGTTCGATGAATCCACTGAAGACAACGAACAGAAAGAGAGAATGGTAAGGAATAATGATAGAAATATGAATGAATAAAATTTAAAATTCAGACTCTCGAACGTCAGCTCAAAAACAATAAGATCAATCACGAAGAGATGGGAAACCTTATCCGTAGAGTCACCACTGATCTTGAAGAGGCCGAACGTCTTCAAGGCGTCGACTTCATCCGCCGCCACACCATCTCTCTCTTTGACGCCCGTGTTATCACCCCCTCAAGCAATTAACCATTTTCATTCCTTTCTGCTTTCAACAAGCCACTTCTTTTCCTTTCTCAGTCTTTATTTTTCACCTCCGGCTTTTTTTAGCTTTTAGTTTGTGGTAGACGGTCACAACTTCTCAGTTTCAGTCAGCGCATGCGCTTCTTTTCTATCCACCCGTGTTTCCGTCCCCATGAAAATTCACTCTGGTAGTTTTCTCCGTTTCTTTTCCGCCAGCAGCAAAAATCAAAAACGCAAAAAATACGCTTTTTGTTTCTTTTTTTTACTTGAATAACCAGGTCATGAAAATGACATTTCTCCCAATCATACTAGTTCCCCGCGGAGGTCCGATGTCAGTTTTCACACTTTTCCTTTAAAATATCACCGAATTCTGAATTGAATTCGGTCTTCTCTCCCCAGTCTTTGGTTGAGGCTTTACCTGTCCAGTTTTGTCACCGAAACTCTCTTTTCTAGTGCACTTTAGTCATGTCACTTCCATTTTGCCCATTGAAATCTCCCATTCAATCTAGTTAGAAAACCTCAAACTTACCTGTCATTATCTCATGTTTCTCTCCTGTCATCTCTTGTTTTTTTTCTAGTATTTTGTCCTTACCGACCCAGTATTACATGTCTCATGTTTCCCCTCTCCAATCATCTACCCACCCCATCCATTATTTTCAACAGACAAATTGACTTGTCACTTTCACCCCCTCCCCCTTTCCCAATTTCAAATAACTCTGTTCAAGGATCAATGGTTTCATGATCATTATTTCGAAAAATGCCGTGAACCAAAAATTCCTCTCGTTCTCTCACCTGCATAATTCTATTCGATCTGATAATCATGTCAGCTGTGCTGCTACACTTTACTCTTAACTATTCTTTCTTTCTTTGACCTTTCGGAAGCATGCGACATGATAGCAGTGGATAACAACTCTTGCTCAAGGCCAATGTTGCCACAATGGGTAAGCAATCGACTAATTATAACTTTTAAACTCTTTTTCTTTTCAGATGTCGCTCCGATCATCCAAAGTTCTTATCCGCTGCCACGTCTCAAAGAATTGTCATTGTAATTGTGTCTCTCCCCCCAAAAAAATCGCTCTTTTTTTATCCATTTAGTGTTGCTTCTTGTTCAATTTCTTGTGATTTCCTTAAGTAATCATCAGTGGTCTTCTGAATGCTCGAATAAAGTAGTTCAAACAAAATTGATACTGTCAAAAACATAATGGGTGCTTATACTCATTCAGAAAGAGGTGTACATATCAAAAAGTGAATTTGGTTCTTTGTCTCAAAAACTTTGTCATAGAAATGAGCTCATTTAAATCATTGTCTAGTAGAGTTTCAGAGAAAAGATTTTTGTCTTGTCTGATAGAAAGTGCAATGCTCAATCAACTTCGTCACAGAAAAATTATCATCAGTCGGTTTATTTAAATATTTTCATTATGAAAGCGTCATGAGTTAGAAAGAAGCTGATCTCATGTTGGCGTTCATTTTTAAAATTCTAATTTGTTATTTCATATTTTGTCCCTCTAACTGAATATTTAGGATACTGTACTTGATGTTGACACAGTAGAATGAAATCATTCAGAGGAGAATTCCGCAATTCCTGCGTTGTTAACTTGAATATGCTCATGATTCATATTCAACTCGAATAGGATATCTGATTATACTACGGCGTTATGAGAAAATTGAATTTTATCTGTTACGGTAGTTTTTTATTTGGAATATTATAACCTGAGGCTGGTAAAGATCATTTCGTTTTTCAATTCCCATTTTAAAAAAACGATAACCCCGAAAGTTTATCTATTATAAACTTTAAAGTCTGATCTTACAAATCGAATTAATCTTTTTCCGCTCCTTGTTTCCATATTTCGTGGAAACGAGATAAGATAAAAGTGTTGAAGATAAAAAAGAAGCACTTTATCATAAATTGCACATGAACCACATCCGGAATCACGTGTGGAATAGTTTTGGAATTTTCTCTCACCCCGTATAATATTCACGATGAAAAAGCAGCGCTCTTTACGTTTTGTGTTGCCCGGCCGCCGTCTCTTACGTGTCGCTAAGCAACTTCTCCGAAATGTGCAGCTCTGCTTCTTTTCCCACGGCTTCATCGAGAACTGATGAAATTGAGCAACAGAGAGGAAGAGAAGCCGGAGATGCAGTTGGTGGCTACCAGTTTCTCCTCCTTTTCATTCGTTTTTCTTCATAATACAAACACCGTCTCGTTTTTCAACCTGTTTTTCCGTTTTTTTTCCTTCTCGACTGATTGTTTTTCTAGTTTTTCAGTTGTCCCACATACAAAGCCGACCGCTTTCTATTATTCTAATAACGTCTAGAAGTGGCAGTGAACACAATATAGTCACGCAATTCTAACGAGCAGAACCAATTTCCGTTTTTTGAACGACATCATGCACACGAAACGCAAACTTCTCATTCTATTAGCAACTTTATGTTATCACCATCATATTGTTCTTGGAAAACGTTCTCAAGGTGTTCTAAGTTCAAAAAGAGTAAGTTGCTCATAATAGCTTTCCTGTACATCTTTCTTTTAGGATTTCGTTTATTTGGACAGATTTTGCTTCCAGTCCGACACTGGAGCATTAGAATACTCATTCAAATACCCAACGGTAAACAGATTGTTCTAGCTTTCTTCTAGAATTTTCTTGTTTTCAGTATTATCCAACTCAAATGCTGCTTTTATATTTCGACACACCTGATCAGTGGCCTCGAGCTTATAGAGAATTGAGCGTGAGTGGGAGAAACGAAAATATTGCATTTTTTCCTATGTTTCAGACATGTGAAGATCGCGTGAGACTTTTGACGAATCATTCTGAAAATCATCAAATAGTATGTAAACAAAACTTCCTAAAGTGTTCTTAGAGCCTCGTGATTTTAGGTTTATCTCAGCCCTTTTGTTCCTGACAGTTCTGGTAACGGTCGGTGTCAGATACAACAGGATGCTCTTGCGGCTGAATGGGTTGTGTGCACTGGAACAAAGGTTTTTAGATTGGCAAGAAGCCGTTGGTGGTTTCTGGCAATAGCAAACTGTGATCCTGATGACGAAGAAGACAGAATGATGTTTAATAATGAGTCTATGGGTGTTTATGCTGAGTTTTCTCTTCAAATGACCAACGGTTTACCATCGGAAGTCTTGAAATATCAGTTTTCTATAGACGAATGGCGTGAGTTGGTGATAGAAGAAAGCAATAGTTTATATATATTTTAGTCATTCTACCTTCGGATACTTTGTTCCTTGGTCTCCAGGTCGTTTTACTCGTTTGCGTTTTTCTCATGGGAAGTGAGTGTTTTGTTGGTTATAACTAAAAAATGGCATTTTGTTCCTTTCTTAGGAAGTCTTTCGGCCCGTCGCCTCTATCATAACACATTTCGCATGTGCTCGCAGTCTATCACAATGAATACAATTGGATTAGCATTCCTGGTCACCAACTATGTCATTTACGCAATCGACGGAATTGGCCTACCGATTATATTGACATCGGGACAGTTTATTCGGTGAGCGGAACATTGTCGCATAAAGGGTAATTATGATAACGATCTGGTTAATTGGTTTGCAGCGCGCTGGCAGACATGCTGTTTATGTACATGTGTCTTGTACTTGCCCGTGGATTAAACGTCACAAAAATGCGGTTGACCTTGGTATCGGAATTGTTTGGAAATTGAGTTGAGGGATTGTGTTTTTCAGATGGATAAATTGTTCCTGGGTGCGATGTTCATTGTTTTTATATGCTCTTACCTTCTCATGCAATTCTGGGAAATTAAAGTGAGTTTGGACTTTCTTGGATACAATTGTCTCTGAATACAGACTGATGTGCGACAATAACTATGCCTTTTTTAACAACAAACATCATTGTGATTACTGTAGCCATTTTCACCGAAAACACCTATAATTTCAAAAAAAACAAATTTTCTAATAACAAGCTATCAAAGTTCAATTTGAAGACAGCTGAAAGTTGTCTCTCTTCAAAAGATCAAACCAGATCAATAATCACATGTTTCAGTATTTTGATCCGGCTATGGTGTTTGCTCAATCCGAATCCCTACCAGGATATCTATTAGCCATTTGGCGGCTCACCGCGTGGGTCTTCTTTGTGATTGCAGCTCTGCTCTCTAAAAATGGATTCCCTCAAAAAGGCGCATTTTTCACTAGTTTCGTTTTGATGATGACACCATGGTAAGAAAAAAAACATTTTCAGGTATTCATGAAATGTTTATAGGTTCTGGGCTCCGCCTATCTTTACTTTTATCGCAAACTTATTCTTAAATAACTGGGTTCGGGCAGAGGTGGTGAATATTGTGGAGAATATTGTCACTTTTTACGGATATATTGTCTTCTTGGTAAATTTCACTCATTTAACTGGCAGAAAATCATATTCTTTCAGTGGCTATCTCGGCCGACCGATGGCAATCACAATTTCCCATTCCATATCAGAACCACTCAAGTTGATGTTGATACCGGATTCGATCCACAAACAGCTTACGTAAGTTTGAAACTATTTTTGAAAAGCGGAAATTGAATGATTTTTAGGCTCAACAAGACGGAAGCACACCGAATGATGGAATGCATGGAGTAATTGAACTCACTGTCACCAATATGAACAACACGGAAAAAGATAGTGATGAAGTTATAGATCGTGGAATAATGGAAAGACCTCAAATCTCATCTAATTGAATGTATAATTGATTTCTCCTCATATTTTCGACATATTTTTCACACGGTTCCGATAATTTTTATTTTGATCTCTCACAGTTTTGATTTATTTTCAATGAATGGATAAATTTTTGGAAATGAACTTTCGATTTGCAATAACAGTCTACCAGATCTAGTAGAAACAAAACAATATTTATGAGAGAACAATCAGTTGTGATTTTCAATTTTTGAACTGATGAAAGAGTCAAAGTTCAGAGAAGCAATGCTCAAAAAATGATGAACAATGTCGTGCAATTGAATTTTCAATAACTGGTCATCTCACTTTAATTATTACTAAACCAAGGGAGACAAATTCTGTAGGAACATACATTTCCAGTTACTTTTTACCACTGACACTAAGTATATCATCGGAAACTCATAAAAATCTCTCTTCTAGAGTAGACATTAAAAATCTGACAACAAAGGAAAAGAAGCTAAAAGCTCTGGAAAAAGAAATATTATTTTCTTTCCACTCTTAAGTGATATATCTGGAAGGTGGACCATAGTAACTACTGCCCATATTATCCGAGATTTTATGCAGGAAAAAAATAGTTTTAACCCCCCATTTAAGATTTTGAAGAACACAAATAAACCTGAAAAATGTTTTATACCCGGCTAGGAAAACATCTCAACATTTCCCATGCATCTAAGTGTACCAAAGGATGATTTCAAAATTGGAAATCTGCAAAACAACGGAAAACATTTGTCTTCCATCAATCATTGTGCAATTCGAAAACTTTTCAAACGATAATCCTTTATCCTTTTTGTTTTTTTCGTGATTTTTTCCAACAAGTTTTCAAGTTTTATCGCCGCTCAAAGAAATATATACGCGTAGTAATATTTTGAAAGGCGCCCAGAAATCATTGTGATATTTATCGCTCTCCCAATCGTTTTTCAAATTTTTTTCTAACCCGGTTCGTAGGCATGAAGAAGATGATCCATGGAGAAAAGAAAAAGAAAAATGAGTTCTCCCCCAATTGTTTCGCATCCGGAAAATTCGCTCCCACGCGTTTTATGATTCCTTTTTGTCAAGCTGGGAACACGGAAAGAAATCCGCGCTCTCCGGTGCGAAAGTTAGTTAATTGAGCGACCTAATTCCCGCTCTTCTCATCGTATGTTTCAAGACGTGTACCGATACGGTTCGCCTATTGTTGCCAGCCTCCTCCGGATGGATTGCGCTTCATTCACAAGTGCATAAGAATAGTAAATTATTGTCGGATGTCCTTCTCTTTCTCTATTTGCAACAATCCCAACGCATCTTTTGGAGTGGACAAGTTGAAATGCACTGGTGGCATTTCTTCACAGGATACATATCCTCACATTTCCTATGCATTGATGTCCTTATGTCTATTGCTCTCTTTCTTTCTGTCGTGGAGGTCATAAATGTTAAAATTTGAATTTTCTGAAAACCTAACTCTCATTTTCAAATTCTTCTCCGACCCTCAAAATCATCTTCATTGTTTCTAATTCTTTGTGGCACACAGTTGCCTCTAAACAAAGGTGACAGATTAACAAATGGCACCGGAGTCTCATTTTCTTGACTATCGCGAACCAACTAATGACTATGTAAACGTTCCACCATATAATCCTCTATGTTAACATAACATATGTATCTATGTGGTAATAGCAGAGTAAACTTCCGGTTTTTTGGAGAACTTTTTGTGAGTCTCGTTTTATTTCTCGATTTTTAACTGTAATACTGTCTAATAATTCAAAATTCTTTTTCGAAATAGAAAACCCCCAAAACCATATCTCCCTATGAGATCGTACTAATAAAGCTGAGATTCCAATAAAACGTTTTGCATTCCCTTAAACAAACTATCGTCTTCCACTCAATCGTCTCCGTCCTCCTCCTCCTTGAAATCATCGTTCCACACCCGTTTATTCGAATTGTCAGTTGACAGACACACGCAAATCGAGGGCACAAAAAAGCGAATGTGTCGGTGTCGACACTCCGTTTAATTCTCGAATCATTTCAAATTGGCCGTGATTCGACCGTACGGCTTTTCAAGATGTGTGCCAAAAACAATCAAATAGGTTTGAGGTCGATATGTTTTGAATGGATTCAGAAGGAGAAAAAAGAGAAACCGTGTAGAATGCAAAGGATTTGTTATTCCATCAATGGTCCCTTGATTACATCTAATCCCTTTCAAAAACCCGGCGTTTCCTTCACCTTATGTATACTCTCTACCCCCTATTATTAGACAAAAATCCTTGCGGACCTCCCCTCTAATCATGTCTCATGTTTCTCCATGTTCCATCACACAGACTCATTTTCCTTCCGTTCCAATGTTTTGGAAGGGTTCTTTTCGGCTCGTATTTCTTTTTGCCACCCTCGTAGCGTCCTTACTCTATCTTTAGTTTCCCATAGCCATTAAACCTTGATTAATTACCTTGTTCACCCTCATACTCCACCTCACACCTCATCTCGGAACGTGTTGTTTGGAGGTAGGTCAGGTAAATAAACGAAGTCGCAGGTGATAACATTTTGGGCGAGGGTTCCCATGGACCTTATTTATAGATAAGGTCGGGGTTAGACGGATACGAAATCTGTTAGGTAATAATAATTCTCTCACTCCCCTACTGATCTTTTTCCTGTTGATTTATCAATCTCTTTTGCAGAGAACTTGCAAATCCTTCCTGTCGGATATGTTTTGGTGCTTTTCATTTTTTCTGAAACTGTTTGTCTGTTTTGCCTTCATTTCTCACAACGCCCCTTTCAAAATTCCACATATAAAAGCAGTCAATAGATGACAACATCTCAATTCTGGCTCCTCCAACCACTTGATCAAGAAACATAAAAGGACCAGGCAGCTGCTTCTTTCTCGACTTTTGCTCCATCATATTAAAATGGGTTCGATTCCTTTCCTCTCGGCTCCTATAAGGGCAATTGAACACAACAATTATGAAAAGAGAGGAAGCTTCGGTGAGACAGTGTGAAAAGATTGCCGCGACTATTCATCCACTTATCAACACTGTTTGCTGCCTCAAGCCGGCTCTGAAGATGCACTTTTCGGTGGTTTTGGCGGGAGGATAAGTGATAAACATAAATAGGCGAGAATATTCACACACCTTTTTAGTCGATCTGCCTACTGATATCGGTTCGATGGAACTATATATTTTTTTCAATTTTTGTTTTCATCTAGTCGGTTCAAATTTTTAATTAGATTCCAATTTACCGTATCTCAACTAGCATCGAAAAATTGTGGAATGGTATTATTCTTTTGAAGAAGCTGAAATTTCTGAAAAGAGGTTCCCGATTTTATTTTTCATCTCTATTTCAAATTGTTTTTTTTATTCCATATGAAACATCAAGATTTTCAATCCTCATCCCAATTTACCATTTTATGTGTAGATATATCCATTCTTGTAAGTGTTTTCATCTCAACCCTAGCATAGGATAACCTCATATCATGTTTTCCCCTCTCAAGCCATATGGTATTAGCCTGTTGTTAGGACCACATATGTTTCTTGCCGGATTACAGATTTTCTTAAAACCTCTGCCCAGCCAACCTAATTGACACTACTGCCTTTTCTTACTCATGAAGCCGATGGCATTAACTCTAAGATGCTCTCAAGAACCTTTTTGGTCTAATTATTTGCGAGTACACATACACACAGTGACAGGGGCACCCCAAACACATGTACAACATCATCTTACCGCACAAGACCAGCTGCCACATCTTGCCCCCATATAGATCTCCTCCCGCCCCCTTTTCTCTGTTTGAAGTGCCTGTTACAGTGAGCCGATCATCAGCTGTTGCTTGGCTTGTAGTGTTTAGGGCCTTTTTTGGTGACCATTCAAAACGAAAGTAGCCACGACGCCACACCTTTTCAACGAACACTTTTGCTTAACTTTGCCGCTGTCAAACACACAGTGAAGACGCCCTTCTATGTGTATTTCTTCTGTGTGAATATAATAAAATGACAGTGCGATTCGTCTTGTTGTGATCAGATTGAATTATGGTCATATTACCATGAAGCGAAACGTTCGCCCTTTTTGGTTTTGATTCCTTTCCAAAAGTTTTCTTTTTTTTTTCTTCCCGTTGCATGAGTGTGTGTTTTAAATGAATAGGTTCGACGTAATATCGGATAGTAGACTAGAAAAAGAGAGATGAGGTTGGGGGATGACGATGAAAACGTATATTCATTTTAATTGGTTGCCAGAATAAGTGGAATAAGCATGAGAATGGGTCGGGCCAATTTCAAGTTCAGCTTTTTTCTTCGTTGATGAGTGAATGGTGTAATTCTAAAACAAACATGGAAGTTCATACTATTCGCTTTGTACTAGGTATCATTTCCAGTTTTCTCAGTCATGAGAAACTAAATTTTGGATTTTCATCGTTTTTATCAAAGTCTGTGACTTACTGTGACCCTTAATCTCAACCCAAAATGTTTGAATTTGATAGATTGTAACTAAGAGCAAGCAATATTACACTGTTTTTTTTACATTTTAACATTTTTGCTTTATCGCGTCTAATGGAACATGACTCAAACTTTGGCCCTCTTCCACATGATTCATTTTTTTCAAACTTGAGAACCTCCGTCTGTTTCACATAACCCAATTTTTCATTCATACCCCCTCTCAGAATACTGTAGCGGATCCTCAACTGTCATCGCAGCGAATTTCACTTAATTACAAGTATCATTCCATCAATTTTCGGATTCTTCCTCTCTCTCTTCTGTCTCTTCATTGTTTCAAAACTCTTCTCTTCCTTTCACACTATCCTTTCGCTAGCGCTCATAACAAATTGCCAGCTATTAGAACTGTTTTGTACCAGTGGAGACACCGCTCTCATCCGAACAATAACTTATTTTCTCTCTGTTTCTGCCAAACCGCTTGACCAGTGTCACCTCGGCAAAAAAGGGATTCCTTTCTGCAATTCTCCATGTTTCTATTTTCTTCTAGTTCTGACAGACTCAGCAGGACGCTAGTTTCAAGGGTATAATTGGGCTTACATGAATACTGTACATAGGACTGTCCTTCCTTTTTTTTCCTCACTGAAAAAACTATGGAGAAACATGAGATAGACCAAGTCCCATTCAATTTCCCATGCACTTTTTGGATGATTTCTAGCAGAAAGCGAGAAAAAAATCAAGGAGAGCGACAAAAAATAAATAAATCCAATTTGTTTCTCGACGATGTACATTCTTGTACTCATGTTCCGTTTGATTCATTCCAATGTTTTTTGTCTTGTTCTCAACAATTTTTGTATCCGTATGAACATATTTTGCTGGGTTTTGTTCTTGAATTCTGCTTCTACCAGAATAATTATTTCATAATTCAAAAAACCTTTCCCATATATCGTTTGTTGCCATCCTGCATTGTTTCCGTCTGTTGTTTTTTGGCATTATTTGCTGACATTTTCGTCAACTGTTTGTCAACTTTCAACCCTCTCCTGCAACTTATCAATCTCGGGTTTTGTTATAAAAAAATATTCATGTGTGAGTAAGCCATTCTCCTTTTTTTTCTCTTCATCGCGTTTCCTGATTCGTTATCACTTTTGAATGAAAAAACTGAAAATTAATCCAATTACAGGACGCCAAAGGACACGTCTTCTTACACTTCATCAGCCATTTTGACAAGGTGAGTCTACGGGACAACAGAGGTGGGGTAGGGGGGACAACAAATAGGATTACAAGATTTGTCACTCAGGATTTCATATAGTACACAATCCAAGAATGCCTCTTGTCATCGGCCTTCACTACAAAATTAACATAAGCTGATGACAAATTGAGCTATGAAGGGTTATAAAGTGCAGATGGGAGAGAGAAAGAGGGAAAAGAAGCTTTTAGGTAAGTAGAATGCGACGGGAAAGTATAAAAAGAGAAACGATGACCGAAACTTGTGCATACAATAGAAGCCTCCCAAAAAAGGAGAAGAGAGCGCCTTTATGAAACACCACACCATTTTTTTGATTTTTGAATAGAGCCTATGCAGCTGCGTCGGTTTTGACACCATTTGATTTGCGTTTCTGGGTGAAATTGCAATTTTGTCAGCGAATCGGGACTGCCATTATGAGAAGAAAAGGAGAAAATGGGCGACCCCTTCTTTTCTTTCGACATGACCGATGCCAAATGACACGTGTCGTTTGGCTTCGCGATTTTGATTTACTTGTCTTTGGGCGTTTCGGTTTCTCTGCGGCTTTCGCTCCTCCGGAACCCTGATTTACGACGCGACGCGCGCCGGTTTTAGAAAGGAGGGGCACATTTTGATACACCTTCGGCCCCTCTTGTGTTTCTTTTCTGCTATGTAAGAAAACCAAAACCAAAGAAAGTGGTCATTATTTTAGGCAAGTTCTCAGATTTCATATACACTGTTATATGGAATGGAGAAGATGATGAATAGACACCTCTACTTCCGGCTATTTTTGTTCGTTGAGAGATAGAGTTCTGATATGAAACAACAATTTTTGGCATTATTCCGTTCATTTTTAACCTATAAAAGTGGCTTTATCGCAAAAAAAACGTTTTCTAAATTTATTTATTATTTGGTCTCAAATTTTTATTAGTTGTCAATTTGAAACAATTGCGTTTTTTGTATAAGCCTTATAACATCTGACTAGATGAAACTAGAATATAAAATTTAGAACATAAGAATTTTGTCAGAAATGCATTTTTTGAACAACCTTTCGATGTTCAATTAAACGTTTGACAAATATGACGGAATTTAAGAAACGTTAGATTTCGAGACAAATACTTTTATTCGAAAAATAGTAAACTTTCTATCTTAGTAAACTTCTAGACTCTCTTTTATTTTACCACCCATCAAAGTTTCAAATTATTTGAAGTGGCTCGGATTGTTCTGATTTGACGACGGAACGCGCATCTTGCTCCAATTACTCAGGGAAATTGAAGTAACTTGAAAGAAGGGAACACTTTCTCTAGAAAGTCCTCCCCAGTTTTCTCAAGTAAAGTTGCCTGATATATCCCTCAGCTCTAAAGAGCGTGTTTGTACTTGTACCTGATCTTATTTACCAATTACCCTCTCTCTTTCTCCTCTCGACCCACGCACGTGTCAAGGGATCTTCTATACTTCTCGCGTTTCTTTTGGCACACTGTCATCATTGTGTGTGTGTTCGTGTTTTTGTCGGCAATTAGACCTAGAAAAAAGGCCGATTGTTTGGATATATAGCTGCGGAAAGCCGTAATTGACAGTAACCTCATACTTTGTTTCAAACAAGGTATTGTTTCGTGTTACCTTTTAGTCAGTACCAAAAACATCCCGGTTTGCCTACCTGTCTGTCGGCATTTCCGTTTTGATTTCGGGCACCAAGTGCTTTCGATGGTTATCGGATCTTCTCCTAACGGTGTCTTCCTTCATCTCATCCCATTCTTATTCTCTTTTTTGCGAGTATAAGTGTGTCTATGTGTTTTTTATGCCCCCCTCTCATCATCCTCGCGCACTGTTCGCGCCTCCTACCAACCGTTCACGGGCACTTTTATAGGCTTTGTTCTTCTTTTCACGGAATAGGCGGCAAAAAGGGTGCCGACAAGTCTGATCGGCCTTATTCTATTGAAACTAGCGGAATGTAGATTTTGATGTTGTAGTTTTGAGATTTTTCTTTTTTTCTGATTTTGAACCCTTTTTTTGAATTTTTTTGGCGACAATTACATTTTGCTCAATATTTTTTATAGTGTTGGTGGAGCACCAAACCGTTTTTCTTAATCAATTTATAACATCCAAATATCATGGTCCGTTGACTCAAGAAAAACACTCAAAGTGTCAGAAAAATGGCATGCAAATAGAGAAGTGACTCACCTTCTGACGGCCCATCATTTGGGTGACACTTCGCCCACACCATTGGCTCCATTTTTTACCTTCTAGTTTACACTGAGCATCGAATATGAATATTCTCTGCATCTTTTTTTGTTGTACATATTTTTTCCGTTTTTCTCAAGAATGTCCTTGTACCTAATGCGTCAGCAGGTGTTGTGAGAACTATCCTGCCATTTCAGGATTTTGTAAGCACTGTTTAACCAAACATGATACATATTGCACTTCTCTCTGAACATTTTCGACAAGCTTAGTCATTTTATGAGTGTTCGTTTTGATTATGTAAGGTGTCGTAAAAAGTTTCGCTTCCTCCTCCGCTTTTCCCTCTTCTACACCTACTCGAAAGATGATATTTCAGAAGTGTTCAAAACTTTCCATCCTACGCATTCAATGTTTTAGATCTTCATAATTGAGTTTCATCTTTTTTTTATTTTCGAGGGAAACAAATCAGCAAAAGCAACGAAAAACATTTCTCACCGTTGTTGTCCGCCGGCTGGTCGTCTTCTCGAGAGACGAGTCTCCTCCCCTTTTTTTCCACCATGGGAGCGGCTTGTACCCCTTGAGAAGAAACAAGGACTCCTCCCATTTCTACTTTCATACGCTTTCCGTCTTGATAGCAACATTTCTATCACTTTCAAAAACATTTTTCCAATTTCCGGTCCCTTCTATGTTTCACAACTCAGAGGACACAACCTACTCAATTATACGACTCGCGCCACGCCGCCAGCGCGTCGTTGTAGCCTAAAGAGGTGCCAATAATTACGGGCTCTTCACAAAACCAGTCGGCTTCCTCCACCTCTCTCATTAGGACACTTCCCTCTACTAACCATGAAAAAAGTGGAGAAACTTACCACACGATTTGTTTTTCCCTCTCTTTTCCGCCTCTTGTCCGACAATGGATCTGTGAGGGGGAGATGACATTGAATTGTCAGATCGAAGCCGGTATGTACCATTTTCGTCCTTATTAGTTTCCTCCTGTTGATTTATGTACAATTCGCCATCCTCCTTCTGTTTTGATTTTTGTCTCTTCTCCCCCCTCTTGTCCATATTCTTTACGCTTCTGCCTGATCGCACATCGCTTTTGTAAGAGAAATCAAGGAGAGATTGGTATCTAACCTCTACTCGATAGTTTTCTTTCTTCCCCCCCGTTCCATTGTGGTCCTTCAAGACAATCTGACCTTTCAATGTATCCATTGAACCTGTAATTAACTGAGAAGATGGCTGGTCGCAATTGGACCATAATTGCCACCTCTATGATACGGTATACAATAATGTACATATCTAAACAATGAGATCCCCAGAAGCTCTCTCGAAAAATGATCTCGTGAAAAGAGAGTAGAAAAGTGGAATAAGAGACCACCAAGAGTCGAATCGAAAGCAATAATAGTTTTGATAATATGAAATGGATGCGAGAAGCGGGGCAAAAGGTGGGGTTGGCACCAGATGGTTATGAGGGAAGCGACCGAGTGCTCATAATAATCATCCTTCTTACTCTCCTCACTTTTCTCATCATGAGTTAAATATATAAGTGATTCGAGGTGGGAGGGCACACAATTTTCCCGCAATTTCCTCGTAATTCACTCGGCCCCCCCCCCCAATATTTTCATTGCAATATTTCTCTATCTCAATTTTCCAAAGAGTTTCTCACTTGGTTTTTTGATTTTCTTCCAGTCCAATCTGGATTATTCATGAACTAAGTTCTATTTTTTCCTGAAAGTTGGTCTGATAGAACTTTTAGAACTTCTTCCTGGAGGAAAAGTATTGGATATTCATTGGAAATTCAGGCAAAACCTGGTCTTGCGCGAAAAATTGGAGGAGGCCATGAGCTTTGTTTGTAAGGTGAACAAGTTCTCACTTTCTGAATTTTTCATTATTCGCACCTTTCTCCCAGATTTCGCTACAAAAAAGTGGGCTTTCCCAGCAATGTTACGAAAGAGAGGGATTTGTATCTAGAAATGTTCTCCGTTCCCATCAAGAGCCTAACTAGAGCCCAGTCCTACTTCTTCGGTTTCTTTTCCCACTATAAATGTGTCAGATTGAGGAGTATCCGTTTAAATTGGAAAAGGAAACGGAAGAGGCGGCGCAGTGGGCGAGGAGGAGTCGCCCACAGAACTTTTACGCCTTTTTCGTGATGTTCTTTTCTCTTTTCTACTCCTTTTCCATTTCAACTTCCCCTTCCACATCCCAATGGCCTATCATCCACTCAATCTATCCATTACTTGTCCCAAAACATCCCAATTCTAGACCAACAAATTTGAAACATCTTTTCTTTCTCTCTTTTTTTATTCCTTCAAAATCTTTACTTGTCAAGAAAGGAAAAAAAAGAGAAATGGGACATAGAAATCTATTAGCTCTATCTAAGTGCCTTGTAAAACATGCATGTCATTATTTCCAACTATTTCACATTTTTCTTCATTTTCCTTCATTTTCTAGTATTTCCTAACTAGTAAGTCATCATAATAGCAACCAATAATAACATGGGCTGTGTTGCGCTCGTTTGATCTCTCTAAGCATAATTGATCCACTTTAGGTACCATATGCCACTACCTCATTATCCCAAATAAACTTTTCGGTCCCATAGACCACCGCGAAACCTAAATCTTGTCGGATTTTTTTGTGTCGACATGTACTCGTCTCGTTTTTTTCCAATCAGGTCGGAAGCGGCGAGCGAGAAAAAGTTGATTTACTCTTCCCCAATTTGTTCCTTCTCCTCAAAATGTTTCGGTTTTCTCTCTGTTTTTTATCCATACCTCCCTTTAAAACATGTCCATGAACTTCAATTTTTTGATTAATCCTGTAGACTTGACACGACTTTTCAATAACTCAACTTGACATTTTCTTCTGCTCCCAAAAAAGGTTCTTGAAGTGAGGAGAAGAAGAACATGTGTATTTTTAGTAGATGATACGAATGTTGTTTACGGGGTCAAATCTTTTTCTGGCTCACTGAGCTACACAAACAGTCTAGATTTCTATATTATACAACTTTTGGAAAACATCTGTCCATCATATGCCCTCTTCTTAAATTTAAACAATTTTTCGCTTGATTCATAGTATATTTCCAGACAACACAAATGTCAAAATGAAGTTCAACGATCTACTGCTTCTTGTCACTCTACTGATACCAACATGCTATTCAGCAGCCACCCCATTGTTCCCGTTTCTGGGACCATGTCAGAAGAGATGTATCACGCAGGTAATCAATTCGGCCGCCATATGTCTGCATAATTTATATGTGAACGCCTAATCCCCCGGGGGGCTCTCCAAAAAAACGGACATGTGTACCTCTTTTGATTTAATACAATATAATAATATTACAATATACACTGATCACATCAATCCGGGTCACTGACTTGTTCCAAATGAACAGAATTCCGGGGTCGGCTTAACTCTTTTGTTTTGCAGTTTGGAGAGATAACGCAACGAACATCGAATATTGATACAGTGTACCGCGAAGTCGACGTATTCAACAAAACCGAGTTCTCGCTGGTTAGTGATGTTGTTCAATTTAGTTTAGCATCTGGTTCTTCTTCTGATTATCTATCGTTCCTTTCTCCACACCAGCTAATTAACTAAACTGAACACGAAAAAGAGAAAAAACGAAGGCGAAAAACATGTTCCATTTTACAGTGCAAATTGGGATGCAACAGCCCCGAATACACCGATTTGAACCTGCCTGCGTTTCGTTATGGCCAATCAGCGTATCAACAAATTTCAGTGAACAGTGATGGTAGGTGAAGGGATTCTCTACAAATCTACGTTCTACATTCGTTTCTAAGTAGATAATTTTCGGTTTCTCTTTTTAATTCTTGTTGAATGACGCAGTACAAGGTCAATCAGTAAGCCAGCCTAATTCGAATACTCTCCTCAAAAATAGTGTTCCGCACTGTCAGAAAAAAAGTGGCAATATTTCATTGGGCGAGAAACCCTGATGATACAATGATTGATGTGAATTATTGCGTGACGGGAGGTCATACCCAATTTTATGAGTGAAGACTTGATAAGAAAGATATAAGTTAGGGGCTATCTTTTTCTTTTCAGATCGGCCACCCAAGGAAAATATAGTGAAAGACGCCAGTATTCTATGTCTCGATAATTTCCCGTACAAAACCAAAAACAGCTCTATTCTGACTGGAAAACGTGCTCTTACTGGAACAGCAGTTTTAAGTTTGGACGATGGAACTGAGGAGATTAGCCATGTATACTTCATTGAAGTCGTTGCTCGAGATGCCGACGATGAAGACACCTACATCGTTTATCAAGACTGGGTGAGTGAAATCTATCAATCTCTTTTCATGTCACCTGTGAGGTCGGAATCGAACAAAAGCAATTTATTATCCGAAGGTTAAGGTGGTTGTTGAAGATAAGGTGTCCTCTCTCTCTCTTTTTTCCATTCCAATATTTTCGTGTTTTGACAAGGCATGGGACACTTCAAAGTGGGCGCCGCTCGTCAAATTAGTGATTTCCACGACATCTTGAGCCAGCTTTGCATAAGTTAGTAGCTCGTCGAGTTATGAAACGACGTGCGACAACTGAAGCGGACAGGCGTTTCCCATTCTTTGGGAAAGCAGAGTCCACCAAATAGATTCAAGTGGTTGTCTCTCTGATTTTGTACATGTGTAAGGTGCATCAAGATGAAAATCGAAAAATGTGCAAAAAGTCGTACTCGATGCGGAAAAACCACTTGAAGTCGTACAATCCACCCTTACCAAAAATTCCTTCGCTCTCACGTCAAGGACCGATAGAAATGGTAACTGAATGTTGAGAAGAGCGTGAGAAAGTGCCCCCGTCTGCCCTGAATTGAGTAATCTCTTCTTCATCATCATCATGATAGAAGCTTATGAGTTCTCTCAGGGAGGGGGGTCCTACATGACATTTGTCTTTTTTGATGTCGCAAGAGGGCACAAAAAGTATTACATAGTAGTTGTAGTATGCATATCATATACATTCACTACTCAAGGATTAAAAGGTCGTAGAAGAGAAGAAAAGTTGTCGACTACTTTTTTTAGGGGTTAGAAAGAATACTTTTACAGTGCTACTCATCGAGCTGCAATTTCACATTCAACACTCCAATTGAGACGTCATCAAACCTCGAAGTTCGTCTGAGAGTATCCACTTTCGATGATAATGGCCCTGTTGGTGGAATCGTTCTCTCTAGATGGTATAATATCAATCATATTCTTGCTAACACTTCGGTTGACATGAAATTAAAACATGTTGTCTGGAACGAAGACAAGGCAGCAGCTCATTTGGCTTTTGATGAAGATGCAAGTGTCCATGTACCTTCTTGTTCTTTACAAATGATGTATAAGAACTCGTTGAGCGCGGAATTCAAACATCTACCGTTTCATTTGGTTAGTCAAGTTTATCAATCCATAGATACAAATCTTAAATTTTTAAAGGACCGAACCCGTGAAATAATAATCAAGAAGTTGGATTTCAACCAGACATACTTAATGCGTCTGGTGGCAGCCACCGATCCGTCTCGGATGTCAGCAGCACTGGCGACGACGAAATTCCAAGTACCGCCATGCAGTGACATGGTTAACGACATGAGCATGTGTGGTGAGTAAAACAAAAGCTACTTTTACGCACAACTGAACGCGCTGATATCAGTTTAGAAAATCTGGGATGAATGAGCCAAATGTCTCTGCACATTTATCTTGTGAACATCGTTATTTTTGTGGGCATTGGGCACAAGTTTAGACAGATGGAGGAGAAATGTTTAGGGGTTTATTTTACCCGTTTTCAGCTCCGCCACCAGTATCCTCACTCACACCACATTGGAATCTGTCTTCAAGCACTGGATATGGCCTTGTCATCGAATGGACTTACTTTTCAGGTAAGCCACTATGGATAATAACATAAAAAGTAAGAAAATTTCAGACGGTTTGACAAATCAAACCCTTCCATTGATGTCAATGTCCCACTTTATGTTCTTTGTGCACCCTCTCATCACTGCCAACAATGAAAAATGTGAGAAGTATGAACCGATTCGACGAGATGTAACTTATACTCACCGAAAAGTGGTGTTCTACGTGCCAGATGCAGAATGCAACTATGAAGTCGAAGTTTCTGCATTTGACACCAAGCAAAGACAAAGCGAAGTGAAAAAAATCAAGGTTGGAAATTTTGAACTAGTCTTTTCTAGCCATAAAATTTCAGATTCCAAGAATCAACGAGCCATCTTATATGTCGTTCCTTCTTGCCAACGACATCCCAACATCTGTCGGTGTACTGGCTATATTCATAACTGCTATAATTTGTGTTGTTGCAATAATCGCAGTTTTCATCCATCGACGAAGAAAGCCAATAAAAAAGATCGACGAAGAAAGTTATGGAACTGGAGAAAAGATGGTTTATGCATATGTCGATGCTACTGATGCTTCGAAAACAGTAATCGGTGTGAGACCCTTGAACTTCCGATTGGAACCCGCTGAGAATATCAATAGAAATATTGATGCAGCGGTAAGTAGACTGAGAACTGATCAACTTCTACTGATTTTTTCTTTACTCTATCTCTTTTCATCCCTTCTCTCCGTTTCAGCTAGCCCAACGAACTTATGGATATAACTTACAAAACGGAACACGTCGAGCCATGTGCCAAGTAATAACAATCATTCAGCTTAACTTTCCTCTATCTTTCACTTCTTTTCAGAACGAACTCTATCCATACTACCAACAACAGAACCCGTTTAGACGCGAACCAAGAGAACCCCGAATTCCGAGAAGTACAATGGAAATGTCTAGAAATGACCATACGTATGCGACTATTTTGGATTTCCGTAGCGAAACTGAAATGAGCGATGAGGTTTTTGAGGTAAGCAGTGTGCTTCTCCGTGTGCTTCTAAATTCAATACAAATAACAGTTCTTGGAGAATAATCAAGTTTCAGGATTGCTCTTCTTCCAACCACAGTGACTCATCTGCAGTCTTCCCGTTACCTCCAATAGCTCCTTACGAGTATTTCGACTGCTACACTGCTTATCCGCTACAAGAATTCCGTATTCGGCAACCAAGCGAACCATTTGGTAATCAGTATTGGATTATGACCACTGCGATGAACTCTTTGAGAGGGGACTGCTACTCGTTGAAAATTGCGAGAGATTACTGTATGTTTGACTGACCTTGAAGCATTTAATGAGAATTTAATTTTAGCTGAACAAACCATGTCTGCAATGAGAAAAGAGTTGGAGTTCTTGAAAACAATGCCTGGTCATCCAAATTGCGTCGGCACGTCAGGAGTACTATTATCCAGATGGGACAATATCCCTTATCAAATTGTCGGTGTCCTCATGGAGTGCTGCCGTGGAGGTTCACTTCATAACTATATTATTTCCGTTGGATCTGTACTCCGTCGGCATGTGATTGGAACTCCGGATACTACGGTCAACGGTAGACAGAGCAAGAATGATGATTTACCACTAAGAAGTTACAATGGATCCCCGAATCCTTCCTCTGGATACGATAGCTTCACCAGCAAAGACAGAACGACTCCTGAAACTCAAGCTCAGCAAAACAACGAACTACAGAACTACGGTCGAGTGTCCATCCGTTTCAGCCAGTTTGCAGAGCAAATCTCATCCGCCTTGGAACACCTTCACCGTTCTGGAATAGTTCACACAAGAGTGACTACCATTAGTGTGTATCTTCTTCGTGATTACACTGACCCACTTGACATGCTCTGTGATCAGATGGTTAAACTAGGAGATTTTGGTTATGCAGTCAGGAATGCGGATGACGTGGTCGTTGATCAAAGTCTTCAGCCACCAGAAGTAGCGTTGGGGAAGAAATATGAAGCGAAGGGAGATATCTGGCAGTTTGGAACTTGTCTTGCTGAAATGTGCAGTTTGGGAGTGCCATATCAAGCTCAAAAGCAGATTCCAATGTCTGGATTAGAAGAATTGTGAGTTTTGTTATCAAAATAGAGAAAATTATCAAAATAATTTCAGTGATAAATTACCGTCCACCGGAGTGTTACAAGATGCAGCCAAGAGATGTTTGAATCCGCGAAACAGGCCGTCAGCATCAGATCTGCGTGGTTTATTCCAAACAGATACCGCCAGAGATATCAAGGCTCTCGATATGGCAACAATGGATTTAATGAAGCAGTCGTTGCTCATTTGATCTTTTTCTTGTCATCTTTTGCTCCTATTCAGGTGTTTCCTGCTTAATATTCCAACTCAGTGTCCAGTACACGGGTAGCCAAATTAGTTGTTACTAGTCCTCACCAACTCACCCAACACGGTCCTTTTTCACAATCCAAAAATCAGTCAATTACAATAATCCCGCGTGTTTTCCTTGCATTTTTCTGTTTTCATAATAAGTCTCCCATCAATCCGCATCTTTCTACTATTCATTCCTTCTTTTTCTTCTTCCAGACGAAAAAACAGTTACATAAGTCATTATGTGTATGTATATCGCCTTGCCATTTCGATTCACTGCTTTACTTTCAAATTTTTTTCTGCATTTTTTGTTCATTTCACCATCATTGAACGGGTCGTGTCTCTACCCGTTTTTCTAACATTTTTATTAATAAAGTTTTATATTAATTCCGAATATTTTGAATGATTGCAGGATCAGATTCCAGGAATAAGATTGCCCTATGAGACGGTTAAAGTTGAAAAAATTATGTTGTAGTATCCGTTTGCAAGCATTATATTGAATCACGTGGCCTGTGTCGAAAAAGTTGGAAAGATAGACTGGAAAATGTTTTTCTCAATAGAAATTATTTTCTATTCAGGGCTACTTGAGTCAATTTCGACAGAAGTTTTTTTTACTTTTTCGGATAAATGCAACGTGGTTCGAATTATAGTGGCTCAAAAATAGTTGAAAGACTGGGAAATAAGTAAAAAAAACATGAAAAAAGCGAAAATTGAATGGAAAAGGTCCCGGAAGTCAACTCGTTAACTTTTTGTTCATTTTCAATTTCTCCGAAACTATCTCTATCCGTTTTTGCTCTTGCTCTCCCCAGCCCTCCGACCCCCCGTGACTTGCCCACCATTTCAGTGTTTGTTTTGTTTGCTAGTCAAATGATACCGCCGGGAGAGGGGGAGGGCGTTCTTCCACTCATCATGCTAAACTCTTCCCTTCCGTTTGTATATCTTATTAGATCATTTTCATATTTAAACACATGAATCAAACTACCCCTCAGATTCATTCAGTGATTCCGACTCCATTTCGTTTTTATTTTTATTCAATGTTTATTTAGAACCGTCTTCCGTCTCAAATTACATTACCGAATTCGATTCCATTATACTTTTACGGTATGTAAATGGTGGTGTACATAAGAATTCATCTATGAACAACTAGAAATCATTCGGAGCCTTGTACTCTTATTTTCTCACGAGGCTCACTTTTTCTAGACGAATCAATTTCGTACTCTTAATCTGTCACGTAATACTCAGAAATAGTTATAAATAATATGACTTCTTATCTTCCTGGGAAAATATTCCAACGTTCTCATTTACTTCTCGCGCTGGGGGCTATAATCAATCACTCGGCACAACTATCAATCAAGACAAAGTAGAGACGGAGGTCTTCTTCTCTTAGGCAACTGATATGAATTGTCCGTTGGTCACAACAATAGAAATTATAATGTGATAATGATCTATTTTGCATATCACCCAAATATACAAATGTATCGTTCGGTTTTTGAACCATCCACCGTCATCTCAGAATTTCCTTTTTTCAAAATCGCATCGGAAGTCGGGTTTCTCTCAATGTGGCCATGTTTCTCGTGACAATTCCCCGACTCACATTTTCCGCGTTTTTTTCACGCTCATGTCACTTTATCTTGTGATGCCTACTAATCTTCTAGATGTATGGCATCTCTTATCCGTTCCACTTTTCCCCATCAGTTATCAATATGCTCTTAATTTTGTTAGGTTTCACTTGTATTATTATCATTCTGAACAGCTGCAGTATACATCTGTTTTCTGAGTTATATACATTTTTTTGAGTTTTTCTCGGTAATGTTTGCTCGATTACAAAATCACGAAAAAAGTGAATTCCATATTTTGAACAGCTGCATACGAAATTCGATCATACTCTCTATTGAACTCATTTCCTGCCAGTTTTTGTTTTCGACATCATTCAAATTCATTTCAATGTTGTCGAAAATTTATTCTTACATTTGAATTCACTAGACAAAATTTAAAAATTTTTTAGAGACCCAAAAACGGTTGAATTGAAAAATTACGCTTGAATTAGGAAATGGATACCCCTGATGTTTCTGATTAGATTTCATATCATAGAAGCGAACTTTTTCTATTAAGTTTGAAAATTCGAATCTCTAATGTGAATATTCGAGTTCTTTTCAAATTTTGAATAACTTACTAATTGATGTCCAAAACATCATCACTAAAATAGAAACTCATTTTTTCTGCCAAATTCTTCCAGCATTCGGCTGTTATCCGGAATTCTTAGAAGTCACCCTAAAAGATTTATAACCCATCTCCTATCCATAATCCGGAACCGCTTTGAAGGGTAAGCCGGACCGGAACAATTGAGACTGATTAAGAAGAGACAAGCTGTTGTGGGGGGCATGAGCACGCAAAAAGCAACAGCCGGAGAGCTCAACATGATGTTCTTCGAGGAAAGGGCGGGTGAAAGAGGCGTCAACCCAGAATATATGCAAATCAAAAATCGTGTTATGTGCAACTCTTTTCTTTTTTCGCTTTCTACTTCTTCTCAGTTCAGGGTGTATATGTTTTCCTATTTCTTTTCTTTCCTATTTCTTCAATGACCTCATCATGTTACTTTGTTTTTATATTTATGTGAAAAGGCGCATTTTCGAATAATTCTAGAAATATTTTCCTCTCTGCCGCAATTTCGACCTTTCCAGACGGCTTTTCGTTGGTTTTCTGCTCACCTTCCCTCAGTTTCACCATCACCCGTTTCTTTTTATGTCGTTTTTTGTTCTGTGCCTCGTGCCTTCCGGCGCTTCATTCGATTAAACCAGGTTCCTTTCCACACCGCCTCTTCATCATTTTGTCGTTCTCTGTCCAGACATCATCAATTTTTTTTCTTTGTTTGGGACCTTTTCTTCCATTCTTCTTTTGCCTCGCCACACAAAATACAATTCATTTCGACTGGTTCCGCTTCTGATATGGGCTTCTGTTTTCATTCTCGGTTCAAGTCACTTGAATACGTCATGTGTTTTTGTAATTGGAAAAAATATTGGGGTGACGCATTGTTGAATACGATGGAAATTTAAATAAGTCGGGTAATATGACTTTGTTGTTTTCAATGTCTAGAAGGTTCCACCTTCCTTAGACAGAAGATTATAAAACACAAATTTCTAAACAGTTTTCAAAATTATAAGAGAGAAGAGCTTCGTCAAACATGTTTCTATAATATACATACGTTCATAACGGTTTCAGCTCAAAACCCATCAACGAACTGTTTTCTATTTCTCGTTGTTGTTCAACCAAAAGTTATCAATCAGAGCTCTATTTTTGTTCAGAGAACTAGAAATACATATAACTTTTAAGGCTTTGGTTACGACTTTTTGTCACTTTTCAAATAAAAACACAGTATGCCATCTCAAATTTTCATCAAAAATCTCAGAAGCCTCTTGGATTTCTTCATTATAAAATGAACGTGTGGCACAAAATCCAGTTCGCGGGAAACGGATTAATTAAAATGAAATAAGGGAATCTTCTCCTTTATTCTTCGTCATCGTCGCCCCTCCGGTCAGAGGCTCCTTCAAATTGACACATGAATAGGGAATCTCTTCGTCCGTTTTCCGTCAGTCTCTAATACCCCTTCGGCCAAACCAATTGAGTGAGCGTCGGCCTTCTGTCGCGCACGCCTACCAACCAACTAAATGTCCGAATTTATAATTTGTTTTGTTCTAAACCGAGAGGGAGGGCACACCCTCCAAACTCTCCTAGTTACAACAGGAACAACTGATTCTTGCTTTTTTCTCTTTTCTTATTATGTTTTCTTCTCATATTGCTAGTTAGAAATAAGTTTCCGTGTCATTTTGCATCTCGCCTTATTCGATTTCCGTTTTTCTTCGGTTTTCAGCTGTGTATTCTCTAGAACAAGTAAACAGGCAAAGGAAGAAAATTCTTTTCGTTTCTTACAATCCAACTTAATTCTCAATAGAATCGTAGGGAAACTGGAAAGAAGTATAAAAAAGAGACCTAAGATCAAGCTCTGAAGCCATAGTTTGTAGGAGAGGTTATTGCAAGTATACATGTTTTTTAATTTTCAATCTAAGTCCTGGAAGATTTGAACAACCCGTCTATTATTTCAGAGTTGTTTCGTTGATTCACTAAAAACAGCTCAACCCACTCTCATCCCAAGAAAAAGAAAACTAGGTGATCACCAATTCTTGTGTTTCCTTACTTGGTAGGTAAAGGTGCAAGTTTGCAACCAATTCCGTTTTTTTTTTCCTATTCTTTTCTTTTATGAAGACTCGAGTACCTCCTTCAGCTTCTTCTTTTTTGTTTTCCGTTTCATACTCCTTCATCGAAACTAATGAAAGCCTTTGAAAAATGGTGGGCGTGAAGTTATGGTTGCCGTCACCTGACGTTGCTAATTAGCACGTTCAGTGATGCAGATCGCGTGGCACAAAGCCATTTCTGTAAACAGTAGCCAACGACAATGATCGCATGTCTTTTTCAAATATTCATGACCGCACGTCCGAACAACGGGTGTTACCCGAATCTGTGCACAGTTATTAGCTTCTTTATCGGTTAGTGTCTATTCCTAGGGACGTTGAATAGGATATGTCGTCATTTTCGCCTTCTTCTATTTCCATACATCCATAGTTTAGGTCACAAAAAGCTTTTTTCAAAAGTAATTAGGAAACATGTTCAAATCGAAAATTTTGAATTTATTATAAAAACTTGTGTCCTTTTTTGTGCGTGTCCTTTTTTGTTGTGCGTAAGCTCTCTTTCAACCTTTTTTGATTCCATCGAAAAAGTCATGGCCAACCGCTGACATGTTGCCCTGCTTAAGATTTATGACTCATTCTTTCAACATTCGTTCCTTACCGTCTCACTTTTTTCCTCCACACATTTCGCCTTTTTCCTGACTTTTTCTTCAATTTTTCTCCAGCAAAAACCATTTTTTCTGTGTCACAATGCTTTTAGCCTTGACCGCTATCTCTATCTCTCACGTTTTTTTTTGGTTTTTTTTAACAAAAACTTTGGACGAACCGTTCTTGTCTCCCAATTTTCTTCCCTCTTTTCTCACTCTTTCTCTCTTTCTCTCTCTATCTTTTTCTCTCCCGCTCTGTTCCCCCCGCAGAGAAAAAAAAACATATTTCTATCAAGCATCTATTTTATGTTCTCCCCCAAATTGTTATCATTTTACTATCTGTACTTCCTACCTGTTCGAAATTCTATCTAAATGGAACAGTATTTAAAGTACGTCAGTCCAATGCGTCCGGTGCCACATCACCGTGGCCATCCGCCGCGTAATCGACGATCGAAAAGCTGTACAGGATGCTGCTCAAAGTGCCAGTTGTTTGTCTCATACCTCCTTGTGGTGAGTTGCAGAATGTACTTGGTGGGAAAGGCGGGATAGTGTAGGCAGTGAACATGATTCATATGGGAAATAATAAAAAATAGTAGAAACCATAGAAGTTCTTATATTGGAAATTGATTTTTAATTAAAATTTTTCATTTTTGTTTGTTCACGTGATCAACTGTCGATAACAAAATTATAGTTCTTAAAATGATGTTTACCAGCAGTGACAAAATCATTGTTGTTCTTTACTCAATAGTAGAATTTTTGAAATTGGGGATTGATAAGTATTGAAAAAGATTCAAACAAAGCATGAAACCTTAAACCGACCCAATCTACTTCCAGATAGTCGGAATCCTCTTTCTGGCTCTTGCAATATGGTTGTACATATTCCGAGGAGATCTCATTCCACTCATTCAAAGTCACTTCTACATTAATTGCATCTATTTGGCCGTCGGTTGTGGAATCTTCAACGTTATCATCGGGTTTTTAGTACATTCTGCAGTTAGCAACAGATGTGCTCTTGTCTTTGTAAGCTTAGATCTTAGTTCATGGTTATCAAGTTGAATTTCAGTACTTGCTCTTGTTAATCGTCTCAATGATTCTGGAGGGGTGTCTGATCTATTTCACTTTCTCATACCATGCTACCTACATCCAGGAACTCGATGTTTCCTTACCAAATGACATTCTCAACAACTACAATACAGACCCGACTATTGCCAAAGCCGTGAACTTCCTTCAAAAAGACGCAAAATGCTGTGGATCCAATGCGTTCAATGATTGGCCGAAGCCAGAAGTTGAAGATCATTATCTTCCATACGCAAAGGTATATTCCTCTCAGTATTGAGGTTACACAGAGGTTTCAGACGATCGTTCAACGCGTTCAATACGTGCCAGATTCGTGTTGTAAAAGTACGCATCAACGCAAAGGATGTGCTCTTAGTGATAGTCCAAACAACATTTTCTACCGAGTAAGTCATGCGAACCTTTTCTCAGTGAAAAGCCTCTCCAACTATTTTTCGAAGAACCCAACCTGATGTCACTATTTCTTAGAAAAACGTTTACCAAATAAGAAAAAGGGACCTCACAAAAGATACTTCAGGGTTGTTTGCCGTTCTTGAAAGAGGAAGTTTACAACAATCTCAACTTCCTCTTCACCGTCACCGCGGCCTCGTTGTTCCTCCACTTTGCCAATCTTATTTTTGGATGCTGTGCGTGTTTTAGAACAGATGATGATGAGGATGAGAACCTTTTCAAGGATTATGATCAGGAAATGCACCTTTTCGATTGAATTTGTTTTCAAAAATTGCTTTTCATTTTGATAAGAATGGAAAGTTAAGATCACCTGTACTTGTCCATTTTTATGAAAAACTCTGTCATTCATGCTATTTAGACCCGGTGTTCGGGTTAGTTTTCACGGTACATTTTCTCCAATTTCCTAATTTTTATTCAATCTTCAGTTCCATGTCTAGCATTGTAATTTTCTCAATTTCCCTCTTTCAAAACAACGATTCCATGGCTTTTCAATGATTTGCGACATACTTTTCTCTGTCGATCTCCCGCCCATTTCTTTGCCATTTTCATCTATTTTTACTCTTCAAAATGAGCAAAAAACGTTTCTTTCAAGTGTTCTTTTAATTCATTCCTTCACATTTCTACACGTTGTATAAGTACTGAAAGAACAAAGTGTTTTATGCTCAACCCAGAATGGATGGAAGAAAAAAAAAGAATGTAGAAAAAGAAAAATGGAGTAAAATGATAAAAAAGGAGATGATGTCTAGAAAAGGTGGCTCATATTAAATAGCTCCGCTCGTTGAGCACAAACGATTCTCCCTGATACGTTGTATCGTTTCCGATGGCAACCGACGGACTTGAAACTGGTGGCGTGAACCTCCGCATCGAGCCGTACTGTGTGCACTCGCACGTCTGAACTGAACAGTTTCATTTGATAACAAGACAAGAGCACTTCAAATAGAGGGGAAAAGGATACAAAAAAACAGTGGGGGAGAAGAGACTAGACAGATGACAAAAGGGGTTGAGGAACATGGACACCACAATGACAGGGAATACTCACATCACTTAATGCTATAGATTGTTCTCCGGAATGAGAATGGCCAGAATGATTGGAATGACCAGAATGGTTAGAAGGGTTTGATGAGTAGTTTGAATATGTGTTATATATTGACGGACGGGGACTCCGTCGAGGTGACGATGAGTTTTTCTGATTGTTCATGTGGCGAGGTAGTCCATAGCATCGGTCTTCGTGATACTGTAACAACAAAATTATCAAATCATTTTCAGTCTAACAATGCTTACCGGTAATTTGTTCAGCGATGCATTATACTGTGAATATATCAGACATTGCTCAGGGGAATGCCTTTCCCCTTGTCTTGGTGGAATACATCCAATAGAGCTTCTTGGAAGTCTCCCACCATTATGAACCATTCTGGGTATCCCGTTTTCTGATACAGGGCTATGAATAAATTGGACTGGAGGTCGATATCCGATAGGTGACTGCATTTTGTTGTTGTTATACTGCACAAAGCTTGCTGGCGATGACCCGGACCCATTGCACTTTGGCTCGTGTTCTATTCGCATTTGACTGACTGCCTGAGGTCGTAATGGCTCTGGATACCTACTGGGAGCTGGTTGGTTTAACTATAAAAGTGAAAATTTTGCAGATATGGGAAAAAATCTACTGAATACCTGATCAAACAACCTAGAATCGATTGACCCCTCTCTTGCATGTAACATAGCCGGTCCCCAATCTATAACCACCTTTCCTGCTAACACCAACCCAACCACCATTGTCGTTGGTCCGGCAAGCCATACCTATAAAAACTTTTATTTAACTTGTTTTCAGAAATACTGTATACCTTTCCGATTTGTGATTCCTTTTGGAAAATTGCAAACACTGTGAAAACTAAACCCGTCGTTATCAATCCGCATGATACGATTCCATAGCTAAAAAAAAGAATGTTCTATGAAGGAATCGGCAACAAAATTGAGTTGGCTCAATTCGCCAAAAATCGAATTTCGTGAATTGAATTGCTCTCACCTTATAAGATGAATCTGATGGCGATGCAATCTGGTGCAGCAACACATTCAGTCGGGTCAACCGGCGATGAGTCGCTCTATCACTGATTCTCGATGTTGACGTTCAAATGCGCTCATTTATAGACATGGAAATTGTAATGACTCTGTTATCCAAATCCAAACTTTTTCTTGTCGTATTCTTCTCGATTCGCAGTCGGAGAGGTGTCGTCGGTACTTTTCTGAAGAAGTGTTTTGACATACATGACCAGATCAGAATGGAGAACCCGAAAATAACAGAGCACAGAACGACAACAATAACAGGAAAAATGTGACAAAAAGCGCAGATTTAACATGAATAGAATATTACAACGAGGGATGACGGAGAGTGCCTATAGAAGCAAAAAGAAGGATCCGCATAGGGAAACAACTTTTCTGAGACGGAGAACAATAGCAAAGAAGGTTTCTGAACCTCGTTTTTTGTTGAATTTCTAGGTGCTTCGCGTCCGCGTCCAGTTTTCTAGTAGTGATTGGTGCTTACACCCGCGATATGACGTATGGAAGTGTGGGAAAAGAGAGTTAAAAACTAATGAGCTTGGTGCTTTGTACTTCATTTCGTCCGAATCATCGCGTGCGCCAAGTTTTGCCAGCAAATGGGAAAAGCGTCCGAAATGTGCAAAAAAACGGAGTAATTATTTTGGGTCTACTACTAGTTGGTATTGATTCTAAACGAAAAAAGAGAACAAAGCAAAAAAAAACGAAAGGCGGCTGGAATTATGCAATTTGCATCTTATTTCATTTGAGACGGAAGAGAGAAATTTTTGTTGATTTAGTCTGAAGGGGTCCAATATCATATGGTAATTGACAAGAAGGCGGATTTTTGAAATGAAATTGTCTAGTTTCGAAAGTGGAGACTGATCAAACTGACCCTTTCTTTTTATGAATCACTTTACAAAATCAAATTTCAACACAACAGCCTCACTCGCCTCAAAAATTGACTTCCATTCCAATTAATTCAATTTTCTAAGTTTTTATGGCTGAGAGGGTGGAAAAGCAAAAAAATTGGCCACAGCCTCTCTCTTTCCAATTTTATTTCCTGTTTTAGACTTACACACACCCCATATATATTCATATTTGCTGCTACTGAACACATTGCATTTCGGTGCCGTCTCTCGCGGCTCGGGTGTGAAACGAAATGAAATAGGGGCACAAGTCAAAAATATGGTGAAAATGGGAGAGAAGAAAAACAAAAGGATGCAAAAATTGGAGGTGTGGAAGAGAAGAGAGAAAGGTAAACTGGTTTAGAAATGAGCCTCGGATCGAGTTTCGAATAGATGGGCGGTGCCATGGAGGAATAATGAGCATGTCGTAAACATACAGTATTATTTTACGACAATCCAAATCTATAATTGGAGGCATAAAAGATTCTGCCATACATGAAATCAAAAAGAGTCGTAAATTTCGAGAAAGATCATAAAAATACGGGGAGAATATAATTGGATGCCTGGAACTCCACCCAACAATTGACTGAACTGGGTTAGGGAAAAAGGGAGATACACGTTTTCTTTCAACTCTTTCAAGCCTGGGACATTGCAAAACACAGAAAAAAGGGGGAGAGGGCAGGGAGAGCCCTCGTAGACACTCTCAGACTGTGTCTATGTGTGGATGTGATTCAAGTATCCTAGGAGGGACGAACAAAAGATTTTCCAAAAAAGAAGTATGGAGAGAAGCACAAGTGACTGAGTGTATGTGTTATGTGTCGAGTTGAAAAACGACAAAGCGAATGATGGGACGGACGGCGGCTCTGTCCTAACAACCGCAACTTTCGTAAATACTTTTCCATCTGAGCCGAACGGGAATGGATACCGTATCTCAGTAAGGGTGGCTTAGCGAACCAGTGAACGGATTTATTCAAATGGAATAGAAAAAAATTTCTAGTCGGCAGACACTTATCAGAACTGTACCACCAGCCCTATTTATATTGCCAGATCCATTGACTTCACTTCCTGAAGTAGGCGTTTCTGATAATGGAACACCTCTTACCTTCTCCGTGACAGTTACTGACTTCCCTGTTACCAAAAAAAATATTCGAAAACAAAAAAAAACGGGAAAGGGGACAGGAAATTGGCTGGAAATTGGAATTCATAGATATATCTATCTACAATGTGTTGATCTTGTGGCTCACAAGAAACCAGAAACAGAAGACGTCACATAGGCTGACTGAAGAAAGAAGTATCAGTTTTCCTGGCTACTTGTCTCAAGAGTTTTTGGATTGGAAGGGGGAAAAAGGGAAACTCTCGGTTTTATTGTCAAAATTGGGAAGGGTTGAAAATAGAAAATGAAAAGAATTTTGCCGGGGCGCCTTCTTCAAAACGGAAACATTCACACGAAGGATTTTGAGTTGGTTCATGGTGGATGCCTGGAGGCATAGTTGGCCACTTTTCAACGAAACGACACAAAAATCTTCAGAAAAGCCCGGTGCTTCCACTTTACTCGAAAAAAGGATAGAGAGCACAACCAATTGGGCGTGAGGTTTTTGACACTGACATCATGGACCCAAGTAGTTGAAAAAAAGAGGAAAAAGCAAAATAAGAGGAAAGGAAACTGGGTGCGGGTGGGAAACGACGACAAAATACTAGAAACTGAGTAGGGAAGAGGAAGAAGAATCGCATTTTCCTCCTTTTTCTCCTCGAGCCTTCTCTTTGGCCTTTCAGGATCTTCAACAAAAAAGTTCCTGTGACGACATCGTCTCGGAGGGCGTGAAAAAGAAACGGAAGCGCTTAGCAACCACGCGTCTTTTGCGGGCGCCCTCCCTAAAAGATGCAACGACGTCTGAAAACAACGGAAAAGTGTGAGGAAGAGAACAAAGAAAGGGGAAGAGAGGGTCTGAGTCCAGACCAAAGACAATTGAGATTCCCTTTTGTCTCGCTTTGGGTGTTTAAAGATTATTACATATTCATTAGTTCGCTTACAATGTTTCACTCACGTGCCGTAACTTTCAAAAGTGTGAAAAGTGGATCTATGGAAATAAGCTGATGTGTCATGAAAACTTACATTGTTTGTAATTTATTTTTGAAAGAGTATGTGTCAATATGAAATCAGTTTAGAGTGGGGGAAGCCATAAATAACGGATTTAACGAACCAAAATAATTTATTTCCTCCAAGGACAAAGAAAGGCGTTTGAAAATGTGCATCAGTTACTTCGAATTTCAAAAAGTAGTTCTCTGGAGGAATTAAATTGAAGGTTATTTGATATTATCAATTATTGTTACGGTATTGATTGCAATTATGACAAGAATTTTAAAAATTTCACCGAGAAAGTACTGGAATAAAACCAAAAGACCGGGCAACTCTGGCTGTAGGCAACTTTGTATTCAAGTAAAAGACACGTACACGTGCACTCAATACGGAGGATGCACTATCAGATTACCGGAAGTGCCAGAATTCTCTGTCTCGGTCTCTCTCATCAGAACCATGAATACTTAACAAAGGTTGGAAGAAACGGGATTCTTTTCACATCATAAACCGCTGTGCTTAAACTTGAAGAGCAGTTGCCGATTTGATTTGAAGCGGAAACTCAGAGAGCAGCTCTTCCTTCTCTTGAAATTCTTGCTTTTCTTCTTTCTTCATTAGAATGAATACGTGTCTTTTTGAAGCTTTTATTATTAGCAGAATTAGGAGAAGAATCCGATGAAGTTGCAAGGGGGAGAGGGCTCAAAATCAAAAAAAAAACGAGAAGAAACCGGAAATTGGGGCTAATCGACTGAGGCCATGATATATCATCAAGTGCACAAAAAGCAGAGAAACGAGCTTTTTCTAACATTAATATGCAGAATTGCGAATTCATAAAAGTCAGAATCGTTTTGTGAATTGTTGTATTGATGAACAGGTGAAAAAGTTCATCTGTTTGAAAGAATGTCAGAGAATTCTTCACTTGATGTCTCGAAAACTTATTAAACACATTTTGCACACGTTTAAAAGAAAAAAGGTAATTCTGAGAAAGCCCCATAGAAAATATGTTTCTATGAAATAAAACTGAAATTTGAAAAAAAAAGTTAATTGAGTTCAGAATTGAAAAATCAGGAGTTATTCTGATTAACCATGACCATCGAAACAAATGAAAGTGTTATGAATCTTCATCGAAAAGATTCTATGAGCCGTTGAAATTTACTCCGGGAGTATTTCAAATTTTGATTCCAGCTCATCGAGTCGAAACTCTCAAAGAGCGGACAGCCGACCCAGACTCTACAAAACGTAATAACAAATTTTCGAGTGGGGCGGAAAAGAAAAGGTGAAAAAAAGTTTTGACTGCCTCAAGTTTGTGACTCTGATGAAGTATAAAAAAGAAAAAAAATAAGAAAATAAAGAAAAGTGGGACCCGATGATTTCAAAAGAGAGAAAGAGGGGGGTAAGAAAGGGAAAAGGTTGACGGGGGTCGTCAGCGCAGACAAATTCGGTTTTGAATAATTCGAGTCTTTCTCTCTGTGCATTGCTTGTTGCTATTTTGCAGCCTCCGTATTTGCTACGTCGCCAACAATAGGTACATCATGTGAAGAGGGTCCCCCCGTCGAAATTTCGTCGACCAACCCCTCACGTCATTTTTTTTCTTCTTTTTTGCGCTCTCTTCTTCTTTTTTTGTGTGAAAATCACCAGAAATCTTCGGGTCGTGGATGAATAATACTATAAGACGTATCTGGAGCCAAGCTAATCTTTTTCCTTCATTCAGAATCCAATTTCTGAATAGATTCTACATCATCTCTCGAAAAATCGAACAAAAAAAAACAGTTACAAAGACAGTAATCATAAGAGGGTGGTATAGAGAAAGGAATTGCGTTCAAACAACATTAAACGATGTTTTTAGACAAGTCTTAACTTAGAAATTAAAATATTGAGTAGTTTAGAGCTCATCGAGGTATGGAACAAGTGAAGTGCTTCCATAGGCGGCCAACGAAAGTTTTCCATTGACACGGGACAATGCCTGCAAGAATGCAAAGAATTATTCAGAAGATTGCAGTGTTCCAAAAGAATTCAATTAGCCTAATTGATCAATTCCATTATTACTTGAACACTTTTTATTGAAAAACTTATGAATCAAGAGTTCTGTCACTAACCTGAGAGACGTCTTGAGCGGTCACAGCCCGGATGGCATCAGCGATATCACGGGGGGAAGCATCGACTCCAGCGAGGACTTGGGTAGCCTTCTCCAAAGCGACTTCAGAGGCGTTTTGAGCATCAGCAAGAACCTGAATAATATATTTGGTTTCTTTTTCTTCCAATTATTTTATCTTCTTGTCGAAAATGCGCTTATTTGGAACAATTGAAAATAAGCAGACGTCTGCAATTTCGGCCCCTAAAAATCCGCAATATCTCTTATAAAGTGATTTTTCGCTTAGTAATGTTAAGTACGTATTTGAAGCAACAAGCACTGAAAAAGTGTATCTGAAAAAGACAAATCGCAGCCGAACTAATCCGAGAAACTGAATTCCGTCCGAATAAGATTTTAAAATCGATAATAAAAGACTTACTTTAACAGCGGCAGCACTCTTGGCATTGTCGAGTCCGTTCGCATTTGATGATTTGATAGCGGCAGCAATCGATTTCGTCACTTCAGTGATTTTAGAGTTTTCTGCAGAGAATTGCACTCCAACAAGACCAGAATCTTGGTAATTGACATTCACAGCAATGGCCTCAGATGTGACTTTCTGGGCTGCATTGAGGAGAATCTGGGAAACAACTGCTTGAACAGCTACATCCTTGACGGAAGTGATAGGAGATCCTTCTCCAGCAATAGCGACATAGGTTCTGTTTCCGCGTCCGTCTCTGACAAAAGTTATATTTTAATCAGATCGTGAATTTGCCGGAATTTTATGAACAAAACTCACTTGCGGACTTCTCCTCCAAAGTATTTAGCTGGCGAAGCTTTGACTGCTTGTCCTTGTCCAAGTGGGAACTGCGAGCTTCCGGCTTGGACAAGAGTGTCGTGATCCACATTGACTCCTACAAGGACTGCTTCACCGGCAACAAGTCTTTCCTTCTGAAATTTAAATAGTTCTTCATCAATAAACTCTTCTTCAAACACTTACAGCAAAAGCGGACAAATCTTTGGCAGATACATTGTTGACAGAGTAGTTGGAGAGTCCAAGACCTCCATTTCTGAATGCAGCTTGATGAAGTTGTTCGAAAGCAATGGTTGTTCCAGTCAGGTAAGTGGCGTCGGCTGGAAGAGTGTCGTGCTTGACATCTTCAAGGTCCCATGGCTTGTAGGCATTGTTTCCAAGTTGTCCAAGAAGAGAGAGGGCGACAGCTGATTGGTCACGAACCACGTTGACTTCGATTGCGAGAACGTCGCGGTTGGATACGGCGCTCTGAAACATAGTTATTTCATTTTGTTTTTCTCCTTTCATGGTTTTCTCACCAATTGTCCTCCGTTCTGAGCGGTATTCCACACGAGAGCCAATCCAGGGAACTCTGGGGCATCACGTCCGACACTGTTGCGGATGAGATGGGTGAGCCCTTGCTTGTTGGCTGGTTGATAACGACTGCCAGCGCGGAAGGCGAGAACAATCGATGATGTCGCTCCTGAGTGCAGAAATAGATAAGATTAGGAGGTGGGTCACTTACCATTCAACTCGACACTCGATACACGGAGTCCATTCTCCAAGACAGTCGTTCTTTCTTGCACACCAGCTGTTTTGGCTGCAGCCGATGCAAAACGCTTCTGAAATGCCTTTTTTGTTCATTTTATTTTTATTTTATTGGAAAGTCTCATTTCTGTCTAATTTTTCTGATAACTTACCGCAACAGTTCCAGAAGGACGCGAGAGCATGATTTTAACCCTGTAAAAGCTTATTATTAGTGATTGCCAAAGTAATAGAGCAAGAAATACATTAAAGAAGGAAAAATCCAATAATTCGCATTTTGAAGAATTTCGGCGAAAAAATCCGCTGGTTAAAAACACTTTTTGATATCATTCGATAGAGAAAAAAAGCAGCTATCCGCTAATATAAAAATGTCATTTTAAAAATAGATTATCACGGTAGAAAAAGCTGAAACAATTTGGGCGGCCGATAAAAACGTGCGACTCCGGGGTGAGTCTTCTCAATAGAGCGCGCTTGCACACAACGGCCGCGGCCGCGGCCATCGTGTGCGCGTGGTGTTGCATTCGTTCGCTTTTCTCCCCGAATTCAAGCGTGAAAATGATGAAATACGAGGGGAAATGCATTAAGAAAATGACTCATCGGAGGACTGTTGCAGTATTGCAGACATTCATTCTATTCTCTGCTCCTAAAACATTTCACAAACGCGAAAACTGCTGACATTTTCGAGGTATTTCTGTTTTATCGAGAAATAGTGATTTTGATTGTTTTTTCTATCGAATTTTTCGTGATTCGAGCTTAAATTCTTCTCTATTTCTTGTGCCTCGTCCACATAGAGACTTCAGCAACATAAATAGAGTTTTAAAAGATAATTCACATTTTAAATTTTTCAGCATCATTTTATCATTCAGAAATGAAAATTCGATTAAATTTTGTAATTTTCAAGTCGATAAGAAAATTTCACCTAATGATTATTTCCGAACAAACCTTTCGTTTTTGCAGCGAGCATCCAATTCCGGGTAAAATGGAGAAACAACGAGTCATCATCCTCGCCTGTGGTTCTTTCAATCCGCCTACTTTTGGCCATCTTCGCATGCTCGAGGTACGTCTTCACAGTTTTGAAATCTGAAAATAATTTATTCCATAGGACGCGAAAACTTCATTGGAATCTGATGGATCCCAAGTTCTCGGAGGAATTCTGAGCCCAGTCAGTGATGGATACGGGAAGAGTACTTTGATCAATGCAATTCACAGGTAAAAATCGTATTTGGTTTCAGTTTCAATGAGATTCTGTTGATTTTAGAATGGCTATGACCGTTGCCGCAGTCTCCGGATCAGACTGGATTCATTCCGATGAGTGGGAGTGTTCGAAACCTGAATGGACAAAGACCGTGGATGTCATCGCACATCATCAGAAAGAGGCTGAGGTATCGTGATGATTTTAGGGGATTTCACTCAGTCGATTATTGTTACAGAAGCGTTTCGGAAACGATGTCCGTGTTCTTCTTCTTGTTGGAGGCGATGTCGTTGAGACATTCGACAAGTTCAACTCGGATGGAACACCAGTCTGGAGCTCAGAAGATCTATCTGAAATCGTGACATCTGGATTGATTGTACAACCGAGACCAGGTTCAAACCCGGAAAAAACACTGGAAGCGATGAATTTTGAAAAAGAGATGATTAATGTGCATGTCATCAAAGTGAGTTAATTTCAAAAAGTAAAAATGATATTGGATTCATGTAACCCGTTATAATAATTTGATTGTTTCAGAACGCAATTGCTTTCAATTCCATCAGTTCCACTAAACTCCGTCAAGCAATCAAGGAGAAACAGTCGATCAAGTATTTGACTCCAGACCCAGTCATTGAATACATCAAGAAACACAATCTTTATTCCTAAAAATCACATTTTTTCATTGAGATAATTCTTGACTCAAACATTTCTTCTCATCTTCATCGCTTTTTCATTCACTTGTTTTGATATTCATTTGATTTCAATGGCCCACCAATATTAACATTTTACTTATATTTTCACTTCTAGTTAACATTTCAGATATTCTAGTCTGTGATGTGATCTATTATCATTACTTACTATCACTTCGAAGAAACCTGTGACTTTGAATGAATAATTAAATTTTTTCGAAACAAGTAAAAATGGACTTTTAACTTATTGAAATTACAAAGAAAAATACTGTTTAGAGGGGAAAGAATTATTTGAACACTCCTGTTCTTATTAACTCAAAAACTGTTGTGTGGACAGGGGAAAAACTTACAATTAGCAATTTTTCAGAGAGATACCAGCGCTCCGAAACAATTTCTAATTTTTCCTGATCAGTTAATTTCACGTTTTTTTTGTATGACTGAGAAAAATATGGTGAAAATTCACGAGCTAGTAAATGTTACCGGCGCGCGGCCGCGGTGTCGGAGTTTAGGCCGTGTACTCCTCCTGGAGGACAGCGACGAATGCTCAATTATCCCCTGCTGTTTCTTTCAATTTTTCCTAGTTTTTTACAATATAAATTTATTTAATAAATGTCTGAAACCTCAACTTCCGTTGAAAATCGCAATTTTTTTGGAAACACAGCTCAAATCGATAGAAAAACCGCAGAACTCGAGGCGTACTTGAATATTTCAGCGGAAACGGCAATTCCGAGAAGACAAATCTTAATATTTTTTCAGAAAACAATGTAGGACAAAAAACATTGAAACTCATTTCAGACTGAACAATTTAGGTAATGTGAAAGCAGTGGCGAGCAGAGGTGGGAGGAGTTCAACAAATGGGCGGAGCTTAATGGACGTGTATTTTTTCGGAACATTATACAGATTTGATTATATTTTAACATCATTATTCTGAAAAAATTGTATATGTGCCACCATTTTTTAAGTTTTTTTTGTATAAAGCAGTGCTAAATTTAAAATCATGTTAACTTTGAACAGAATAAATAGGAACTGGCGATGAGGCTGAGGTTCAAACTCAAAGAAAACTCGAATATTCTCCTGATCCGAACTGAACTGATTTGTTTGATCCAAACTGAAAACTAATTATTTAAGAACATGATTCTCAAAATATTTTTTTTCTAGGTTGGTTCATAAGAAATGAATGCCTTCTTTTAGTTTTATTTGTACAATTTTTGTAATCTAACTTCTCTCCCCATAACATTTTTCAGAGTTTCATATTTTCTATTCCTCAAAAGTTAGATTCAAAATAGACGTGAAAGGCATAACGTATTCCTTTTTTGCAAATGGAGTCTGTTGTTTAAATTGAATTATGCATTCTCTCTGTTGACTTCTCACAGTCTCTCCTTTTTCCGTGGTTCTCTATTTTTACGATGCCCCCGCTACGGTAGATTGAGAGACCCTCTCTCAACTATAAAAGGGCATTCTGCCAGCTCTTTCTTCATTCTTTTTCACATTTGCGCCCCCATCGATCGCTATTATTTCTTTCTTCTCCTTTCTCCTGTTTCTTCTTATTCAACAGTCCTGTCTCATATCATCCTATCCCCAGATGGTAAGTTGCCCTGAATCATGCTCACAATATAAAAAAATAAATTGGGAAAGCACAAGAAAAAAAACAAATTTTCAAATTCCAAATTCAGAATAATAATGGGGGAAATGGATCGGCTACCAACACCAAGCCAGAAGCAGTTTCCCAATTTGTTGGTCACGATATAAACAGTGTGGTTAGTTGCAAACTCCAAATTATAAATTTTTATGCAAAACAAAATTCACTTCTCAGACTCAAATACTTCAAATCATTTTGCCATCCAAATGCCTCGAGCCAGGATGCCATCAAGTTTTCCGTTCAACAGAGCTTCGCGATGACCACATGATGATACACACAATGAATACGTTTTTAAATAAGCCATCCGATTATTACAAAAATAACTCGGTAAGTTTGAAACTAGCTAAAAACAATGAAATCTTTCTTATCATTTAGTCAGACGGGCACCAACCCTATCATCCATTCGCCTGTCTTGAGCCAGGGTGTGGTAAAAGGTATGCTACAGCAGAGATTCTCAGTTGCCACACGATGTTGCACAAATTGAATAGCTGGGTACATAAAATAGCCCGAAATCCGCCAGCAAACCAGGTAAGCTTCAAACCAGCTTTTCCTTTATCCACCGTAATCTTTTGTGAACATCCTTCAATTTTTGCATGGGTACTCAGACACCCGGCAGGGTGCTTTCATAACAAACTCAGCTTGTTCTGACCTACAGTAATCTTGCTTCGAACAGTAAAAACAGAATGAAATTTTTCAGATAGCTTGTCTGAGTTGTAAATTAATTTTCGCCGCAAGCATGGGCTGGCTTACTACTACTCACACTCACCTTTTAAATATGTTTTCGCCGAATGGGGATGAAGCGAATTCTTCTCATAATCAACCAGCCGTTTCAAAACAGCACACTCCTTTGGTTAGTTTTAAATATACAAAAACAGTTCTTGATATTAGTAATACAAAAAACTTGTGTCATGATTTTTCTAATTGTTCAGATTAAATGCATTTATCCGGGTTGTGGCAAGAGTTTTGATACAAGCGGTGATTTGTTCAATCATTGTGAGGTTCATCTTGAAAGTCTGCTACCACTGAAGGCAATTAATAACTATAAAATTGATTTGGAATCGACGAGTTCTTCGGTTAGTTTTAGTTTTCTGAAAATACATTTTGGTTCAGAAATACAAAAATTATCCTGTTTTTTTTTTCAGGCTCCCACGACCTCCACCCAATCTCCCAACTATCCCATTAATCAAATGAATAATTTTGACGTCATCAATCCTAACAAGAGCTCAACGCCGTATATTTGTGACCAAAATGGCTGCGGCTTGTCGACACTAATGAGACTTTGAACATTCACATGTTCATACACAGATACGATCAATATCGTTCGGCATCAAATCAGGTTCTTCTAGCTCCTCTATTTACAGCATTGCATCCGAAAACTTCGGTGAGTTTTAATTTTTAAAGACTAGACTGCATTCTGCGGCAATCTGAAGCTTTAAAAAATCGTGTAGGTAACCATGGACCTGAATCGATCAACTGGCCAATTAAATGATCGAATTGTTAGCGACATTACTAACCTGCTCACCCAAATTGATGCTCTCAATGAGAATCCATTATTCACCAGCTATTTTGCTACAAGCGGTGATTTGTCAGTTCGTAATGAGTCCGAGGTTCCTATTGGAAGTCTGTTACCGCAGTCGGCATGTATCAGCGACGAGGAGGATTCGGAATCAATGCCTGTTCTGGTAAATTTAATATTTCTTGTGACCAGATGTTATTCTTGTTATCCCAGGAGCGCATGGATTTGGATCAACCTACCGATCATTCACATGGTCAAATTGACAGCAACATCACACAGTTCAACCCGCTTGATATGAATATGTTGCCGACGACAACAAATGAAGAAAGTACTCCGAACAACGTTGTTTCCGAACCAAAAACTCCATCGGTAGGTTTTCTAACGAAAAACTACTTTTACTTCCTAATGTGAGAGTCATAATTTTTGAAATCTATCAATATTTCAGACGTCATGTGCTGTTTCGAATTCTGATTTGGGTTTGCCTTCAAACAGAGTTTTGCGTTCTCGTACCATTGCCCAAAGTCGTAATCTACCAATAAGTGACTACGATTCGTCCGATTCGGAACTGGACTCTTCTCTGGTTAGTTCTAGGTTTTTTCAGAAGAAATTTATAGTTAGAATTCGTAATCAGAACTATAAATTGATCTGTTAGTAACTGCGGAGTTTGGCAGTTTATTGAGAATTAAGACACAGGATAATCTTATATATTTGAAAAAAATTAACTGCTCAAAGAAAAAAAACATAATTTTCAGAGTGACACTGCCCACGAACCGCGTGAGGAGAACTCAATGGAAGACGTGGATGACAATGTTCTCGAGGATGAACCCATGAATGGGATCGATGACGATCGTGAATTAATGAATATGGAACACTGAGAAATTCATTTCGTAATATATTTAAGTTTAATTTTTGAGACAAATATTTCAGAATGCTTCCTTATAATTATTAACCCCCACATTTTTTAAAAATTCTCACGTTTTTCCCTTGGTACGTTCTTTTTATGTTTATTGGAGTAATTTCCACTTTTTTCAACCGTTCACACATTATATTCAATTTTATGTTTTAATTGGTGGCTATTTTTCGAATCATGTCAACTTTTTTTTCTGTGTCTTTTATTTTATTCATCAAACTTTGCATTGTCATTAATTTACTCATCAAACGATTTGCAGACAATAAAACATTGTGGGATAATATACTGCGTCATCTTGTTGGAATTTGATGTGCAATCATTGAAAGCAAAACCATAACTTTTCCATCAGATAAAACTATGGAAATTCTTTAAAAAAAGCCTTTTTTGAGAATGGTTTGATTTACAAAATTCATTTTGAATAAAACGGTCAATAAATCGGAAAAAAATTCCATTCATTTTCATAAAGAAAGTGGTTCACGAACAGAAGAGTTGGAGGTACATGAAAATATGGACTGGTGAGAAAAATCAAAAAAAGTTAATTCATTTTCATAGTCAGCGAAGTTATTCGAAGAGAAGAGAAGATGTTTGGTACATAAAAAAGTAACAGAAGCAATTTTAGATGAAATTAAGAAATTGTAAAAAAATGGGAAAGTATTACAGTATAAACACAAAAACAGTAGGAAAAAATTAAAAGCCAATTATTGGTTAACCGAAAAAAATGGAATGGCTTTATTGAGCGCTGAGAGATTGATTAGTTGCTGCAAGTCTGGATCGAGATCAGCCGTGCTTGTACTAGCCTCTCCGGATACTTGTCCCTGCTGTCCATCCTTTTCTCCATTTTTCTTTGACGGTCCCTCCTCATAAACTGTTCTGCCTTCGACATTTCCTGCTCTCAATTTGTCATAGCTCTTCTGTACTTTATCCAATTCTTCTGACAATGTCTTTTCGCGTTTCATCAAATATTCGTTGTTCTCATCTTTTGCCATATCTTCTTGTACTTGTTTGATCATCTTTAATATTATTTTCATCTGCTACCATTTTGACATTCAACTCACATTTATCAATTTGTACATTTCGTCAGATAGTCCTTGCATAATTGCGTAAAGAGGTTCAATTTGGCTTTTATACCGTTCAGCTGCGTAGTTCCTGTTTCTGAGCGCCTTCTCCTGTTCAAACTTATCTTCAACCACAGTGGTAAATTCATGCTCATGAAGCTGATGAGATTTCATAATACATGGTGCGCAGAATAATTTGTTCAAATCTCGACCCTAAAAACTGCTAGAATCGGGCAAACGGAAAGTCATTCTCACCAACACATCCTTTTCTTCGACCTCTTCTTCATTTGCTAAACATGAACAACGGAGGCACCTAAAAATATATATTATAATTTTCTTTTACGTCGTACTCACTTGTATACTATTAATTCTTCTTGACAATCGCGACATGTGGTTTTCTGGAATTTCACCATTTCAGTCTCATAATTATGTTCGTTGTCTCTGTTCTTGTTGATATCATTAACAATCCGAAGATTTTGTGGAAAACCAAATGGCGCTTCTCGAGTACGGGTTCCTTCATTCTTTTTTTGACAAAAAGGGCAGTTTATCGATGTAGTGTAGTGTGGACTTATAGGACTTGTTTGAAAGAACAGTTTGGCACACGGACAGCACACATTGTGATGGCATGGCAAAAGGAGTGGAATTTTATCGAAATCTGAAAAAAATGATTGTGGGAAGGCATTGGAGAAGGACATACTGAAAGTTTCGTCACACACTATGCATTTTTCGATTTCAATCTGCATGAGAACTGGAACGGAGTCTGCCATGATGCTTGTTATCCTCGAACGAACAAGTTCAAACTGAAAATATTGAAATGAGAGCAAATGTTGAAGGGAAGAGAAATGAATATAATCTTACGAGTAGCATAATATCAAAACTTCAAAAGTTCAACCTGAACATTTACCAATTTACGGACAGCTTTGACCCCGGCAGATGTTATTTGTTCACCGCGGTTGCTTTCTCTCGTTCCGCCCGCTTTGCCCCTTGGCTTTTGCCATTGTTTACTGGTATTGGAACATATAGTTTTGCAGAATGGAATATAGATTTCTGAAGATAAGTTTCACAAGTGCTTCAAATTTCCAAGGTGTATCCGAAGGGGGATATGGAAATAGTCAAACCCATGTGAAAAACTATCCACAAATTTTTGAAAGCAGTATAATGAAGAAAATATAAAAGTTTATTAATACAGTTGATGTTATTTTCTGTGAAATTGAGATATATGCACAAAATCGGGAGTGAATAAAATATTTAGAGATATACAGTACCGGACAAAAAATTATTGGTTTTTTTAGTTCAAAATAGTTAACTTTGGAAATTCATAGTAGAGAGGTGAAAAGTGGGATTGCTCTAAATTTTTCAGGGCGATTTTTTCATTGCTGGAACTGCATTTCTTCAGTTGACAACTTTTTTCTAAAATCATTTCTGAGAGCTACACGGCTTTTCAAAGCAAAACTTACAAAAATTTCGTGAACTTCAGCGCAAAATAGCACGTTTTACCACATTTTTAACTCAAAACGACAACGCATATATGAACATTATTGTGGGCAATCTGCCTTTCAGCATCTGTCATCAACTTTTTATCCATGGAGAAAGACTTGTGCAATTGGTTGGTTCAAGAGAAGGTATCGTCAACAAAAAGTTTCATCTGGTCCAAAATGACTATATCTTGCCTGGTTTTGTTAATACTAATTCATTTTTTCTGTTAAATCTATATGTATGAAACAGTTGTCTGTGTCAGCCAATTTTTGTCCCATTTCTGTAGAGTTATCATGATGTAGAAAGAATAATGAATCACGATTCCTTCAATTTGAAGTTATCGTTTGTTTTTATTATTCATCCTTTTTTTCTCCCTTTTCTCATATTTTCCTCGCTCTCTGTTTTTACGATTTCACTGATTCTGTAATTCATATACCGTTTTCCCACTATAAAATGGAAATCATCTTGCTCGTTCTTTTTCCTTCATTCTTCCGCTTTTTTGCGATCGAGCGATTGATTTCTTTTGGTTTCCTTCTATAAATTCCTTCGATTTATGCAAATTTCTTCTTGTTTCTGTAGAAAATCATGATTTCCTACATTATTCCGGCCAGAATTCAGACAAAAAATGTTTGGAAAGACTGCTTCAGTGTAATTTATCATTCTAAAGTTATATTACTTGTTTTCAACACAAAAAGATTCTCAAAAAACTATTTCTGAGGATTCAGTATTTACTGGCTGCACTAGATTCTAAGCCTGAGAACATTATAACTAGGGAATGGAGAGTTTTGATGATTCATGTCCTTTGATTCGGTGACAGTAGTTGCTTACTGATTTAAGTTTACATCTTTTCTGTTCAGAATTTCTTTATCCATGACATTTTTTCTCTTTTCTTTTAGTGTCTTTGTCATTTTTGATATACTGCTCCTTATATGTAAATTGTTACAGTCCGACAAGCTGTTACGCAACCAAACCGCTTAAAAAATGGAAAAAAACATTCAAAAGTAAGAAAACGTCACATAAAACTGATATAATTGATATTTTCACAGATTCACGAACAGACTCTGCCGATGCCGACATTGTGCCATGTATGAGTTCAAAAACAGAGAAGACGTCAGAAGTTTCGACGCGTGAGCAGTTTTTTGTAATCAAAAACTTCAGGGTATTATTTTCAGAGAAATACTTCGTCCCGCCTGGACAGAAGTTGGAAGACTGATTGGAGCTCATCCGATCAATATTTCGTTGGTATACCGCGAGAGATCCGTTATGCTCCACATCAACGATTTGAGGATAAAATATTGCGCACCTCATCAGACTTCTCTAAATCATTCCAACCTCGTCCATATCGAACTGCGACGAAACATTGATATTTATCCTCCGACTGGCCCGGACGCTTCTATTTCGCTCAAAACAACAAGCGAATTCTTTCTGAAAAAGCCGGTGATCGACACATGCTTCTTTTTGGAAATGCCTAGAATGAAGGTGGAGGAATTGAGGATCAACAGTTATCGTGGAAGGTACCGGAAAAATGAGTTCATCCATGAGACATTCGACGCGTTTCATATTTCTGGAATCCAGCCAGTTCAAGTGAAAAAGCTTGTAGTAACACTCAAGAAGCAGGATCACTTGATGATGATCTTGCCATGTTTCGAACCGGAAGCTCTGGAGGAGCTTCATCTCAGCTTCCCCATGCATGGGGACAGTTCTCTGGATTTTGGGCTGAGCAAAGGCCTGGTCTCGTCGCGACTCTGGAACAACATGAAAATTTTGAAGATGGACGGCCTCAAAATTGACTTGACACCATACATGAGGCACTTCCAACACTTTGTGGAGTTTCGGATAGTGGTTGAAACACTGAGCAATTCGGATGTATTGGAATTTACTAAGGTAAGTCCCCCTTTCTTTTTCTATATTCAAACAAGTTTTATTTCTTTCAGATTGTTTTGAATGCACCGAATTTAATACATGCTCAAATCGATGTTGAAAAAGGAGATGATTTATCAGAAGGATCTTTGAAGTGGAAGTCTCTTTTGCGGAACGAGTTCCTCTTCCTCAAGATTGAGGGAAAAAGGATCACTTACCAATTCGAAAACGCTGAATCGTAAAAGTTACTCTTTTCATAGTTAATATTATTCTGTTTCATAAATTAGGAAAATGGTCATGTTTTTGTAGACTTTTCTAAAACCTTTAATTTTTGTCTTCCGGGTGTCTTGTCAGTAAATTTTCGGGTGAATGTTTCACTGAGTCATTGTTTTTTCATATAATATTTATAATAAATGGTTACACAAAATCGACATTGTCAATAAGGTTTTGTAGTTAATAAAATTTCTAAATGCATTTTTTCCAACATTCGCTAGAAAAATGTAATTTGATATCACTGTCCGAGTGATCTAAACAATCTTCCTAATAAAGTTGACTCATTCGATTGAGTCATTGGGGAAAAGGCTGCCCATTAAACCAGTTGGAAATACTTTAGAAATCATTTCTTTTTTCATTTTGATGAACCCTTTCACCATCTCCAAATTACCGGTTCGACCCCAACATCTAACCCGTTCTATTGAATCCCTTATTTTCAATCTTCCGCTCCGTATTCTTCCCTCCTCCCCTTTCTTCATTTTGCATCTACCCTTTTCATTAGATGTTCATGTTTGCATTTATTCTCAAATAACTCCCCTCCCGCTTCTTTTTTTTTTTGGTTCTCCGTTTACTCTTCTTTTCAGAAGGAGGCCAAGTGCGTGGGTCGATGAGTTAAAACAAATGGTAAAGACGCGAGTACAGTAACCTTTTGATAGCACAATGACGGAGATACGGTGAAAAATCCGAAAAACAAGCAGAAAACGGTCGACGTTAAAAGATTTGATTTTTGTAACCGAGAAAGGTCAAGCTAACTTTGAACTCGGAACGCTACTTCCCATTGTAGCTTTTGGCTTTCGTCATCTTATACTCTTCTCTACATTTCTCATGGAATCATATTTCTTAGTATTTTTCCGTTGGCAGTCTTTGGAAACATAAAAAGTGTCGCGTCCACCTTGAAAAACAATAAATCAGTGGGCATTTTTCACCACTCTGCAGAGAAAAAATAAACAAGAATGACCCAAAACCATAGTGTAACATGCTCTGCTTCCTCGTCAAGTTTCTACTTCCCCCACTTTTTCTGTTCCGTTTCTTCCACTCGTCTTTTGAACACGCAGAAATGTTAATTGAAAACCGTCTTCATACATAAGTACAATATTGTATTGAATATTTCGAGAGGGTTTTCTATTCCAAGTGGGTTTTTTTCTTTTCCCGAATTCTAAACTTTTTCCTTATGCCACTGTGTGTGTGAAGACAGTTTGGCCATTGTCCTCAAACCCTTTGGCATTAGTAGAAATTACGCAATCGAGTTTGATTCCTCTTCTCCTCCCCTGCTTTCACTTTTCGTGTATACTCAAAACTAAATGGTTTGTTTTCTTTACCGATTACACTGTCCTTTCTCTTCTTTTCCAACTTCTCCTTCATATCTCTTCCAACAAAAAAAGAGAAGGAAAAAACGTTCTCAAAAATGTTCAGTACCAATAGTAAAATGCATAGTAAGAACTAAAACTATGAAATGAAATGCATATTAAATTCCGCTTATAATCTGCTTATGTTCTATATGAAACTGTAAAGACGGATTTGTTCGGCAATGTACTTTACATTAGTATTGGGTTTGCTGTAAAAGCTACTCTTGAACACTAATACGACCGGTCTGTGTGGTCCAGTTTGCCTTTTTGTCAGATTTGAGGTTTCACTTTTTCTGCATCACTTCATATTGAAGTTGATTAGTTCCAGTTCAAATTATACATAGTTACAGTATTGAATTACAGTGATTGTAAGTTTTTCTCAATTTTCGAAGACGTTTTGAGTGAAAAGTTGACATTTCTTCGGAATAACGTTTTCTAAGAATTTCAGAAATTTGAAGAAAACAAGTCCAATAGTCTTAAAAATACAAGAAATGGCGGTTTCCAATTTTCCGTATCGGTAGCTCTAGTGAAACCGAATCTGAGTGTTCATTCGACTGAATGAACAAAACAAGATCACTTTCTTCATTTCCTTCTCTCGTGACCATATTCAATTACCTTTTGTACAGAAAATAAAGACGATATCAAGACAGGCCCATGTTTAGGAAGTAGTTGAAAGTGGACCGGTCAGTGTATGAATGTATGCTAATGTGTTTATTTGTCCGAGAAAAAATGAGGGAGAGACAGAGCGCAAAGGTGTGTATTTGTCCTATTGGTGTAAAACACGGAAAGAAGGCGGTTTTCCGTCGGGAAGCGAGGTCCTAGAGCCGGTCGTGTTCTATAGATTGAAATCATGTGAACCTTAAAACCACCGATTTCTGATGATTAACTCTTTTATGGCTTCTTTTCGGCTGATTTTTATTATTCCGCAAATAGCCTTAAGATTGGTTGTGGTCAGACTTGTCGCGAGACGGGCCGGCCCGCGGGCCGGGCCGGGCCGAAGAAAAAAGTTGTCGGCCCGGCCCGGCCCGCCGGCCCGCATTTGAAAAATTGACCCTTTTTTTCACCCAAATTTTTCAATTTTTCAAACTTTTTTGAGTAAATTCCACAGAAAAAGGCTAATCTTGAGTAACGAAACGCATATCGGTTCAAGAAGTCCGAAATAAGCAGTTTCACGTCTTATTACTGATAAGAAAATAGTTTTTTGTGAAGAGATTTTGACCAACCCGGGCCGACGGGCCAAAACGGGCCGGGCCGGGCCGGGCCAGGGACGGGCCGGGCCGGAGAAATTCCCCCACCGGCCCGGCCCGGCCCGCGCCAAGTCTGGTTGTGGTCTTTTATAAGAAGCCCACATGTTCTACTTAGATTCTAACATGACCTACCTGTGAAACCACAGACCCGTGTCCATTATTATCCTCTCATCCATAAATAGTGTTTGTAACATCATTACCCCCCCCCCCCCTGAAATTTGAAATTTCTGCCTCCTGGTCTATGTGACTGATGGCCTAGCAATTATGCGCGACACCATCACTGTAATTATGTATGAAACTACTGCCAGCACTTTTTTCTCTCATCTTTAAAACGCACGCATCCACTCGCTGACCCATATCGTCCTGAACTTCCCCCCTGCGGCCATGGGCGTTCGTTCGTATCCAATTCCGCCCGGCTGCTTCCGTCCTGCCTTCTTCGTCGACGTCTTCTTAATCTTCTCTCTCACGCTGAAGATTTGTTCATCTAATCTCATATCCCTAATGCCTTTCTTTTTTGTTTTCTTGATTTTTTCAGTTAAATAAGATCTAGGCACACCCTAAATATTTTTCTCCCGAATTTTCATCTCCCGAAAATATTTTCTGTCAAACCTATTGCCCTGAGGTTAAATCCGTTATTTCTTCCAATGATTTATGTAATTGATACAACCTTGCAACAATTTGTTCTCCTCTAACAAGTCTCGAAGACACACCCTGAATACGATACTCGTAAATTACCACGTTGGACAGTACGGGACAAAAAAAGGAAGCGATATCTCATTTAGACCCTCCCCCGCACGAGATATGTAATAAAATGTCTCCGGGGTGACCTTCGTAGAAATCCGCCTACTACTCTGAAGCGCCTCTTCAACCAGGTGATATCTTGACAGATGCCGATACAAAAACCTCATTTTGCCTGTTTCTGACACTTTTCTTGGCGGGCAAAAGACCATTCCGTTAACCTTTGTCATCAATCTCGGGGGAGAAATCATTATGAAGCTTCTTGTTTCTAGGCATCCACCCGATTCTCGTCTCGTTAGAAGCTTGCCCTCGATGATTTTCGCATACACCATTTTTCTCTCTCTCAATATTTGCATATCTACCTAACCGTCTGTTCCGTCTCTTTTTCTTCTGATTCTAAAAACTTAAGATCATAATAATCGTTCTATTATGTGTGAAACTAGCAACTGCAATGTTTTGATGCCAGTCACCGCACTATTTTGTAATTACACAGGGATTAGTCTCTTTCCGATTAAATTTTGATCTGTTGAGTTTACCAATTGTCCTTTTTTACTTTTTTGTTCTCCCGATTTTTCAAAATCAGAGATAATTGTTGAACCCTAGGTCGACTTTAAGAAAACAGTGTTTTTAAGCTTGACCTTGTCCCCATTTCCCCTCTTTCCTGAGTGTTGTATGTCACAGAAAGGAGAAAATGAGGACGGCAACAAAAACTGGTTGACTGTATACATATTCGGAAGTGAGGGGAGGGGGGAGGATCTCATACATAAATAGTGACGACGATGAGGTAACAGCAGGGTCTATGTCAAAAAGAAAAGAGCGTGTAATTACCGGAGAGTATGATAATCACGTAGATAGACTTCTTCCTCTTTATCCCTCATTCCCAATAGAATTCTCTGTTTTTTTTTCTATTTGATGTTCGCTTTCAGGGCTTACCTTCTATTTTACTGGCTTATACAGGGTGATAATATTATGTTTGATTAAGAGCTTTTCTTCTTTTCAGACTAAGAAAAACATCTTTTATTTTTCTTTCCTCGTCAAGGTACGGTAAAATACGTCATTTCCTCTAGTTTAATATGGGCATTGACACCTTATAATGATCGTACACTCTTATCTTAATAATAAAACCAGACGAGACCTTCGAATTTCTATACCCTCACTTCCACATAATTGACCGTCTAACCTTGAAAGAATTCATTTTCCTCGTCTTCAAATGGGCCCAGCTCAAAAATCTACAGACAATGACCCTATTTGGAGGTAGCTGAGGGGCGTACTCGTAAACCCTAAACATTTTGTAGCACCGCGGGTGGTATCGTTATGCAAATATCTTCTTCTATGTTTTCCGCCCAAGGGCAAAGAACCCCTCTTCAAAAACGAACTGTAGATGATCAGTTTTTGGTCGGGATACTACTACCTGGGGGCAGCTCTGCGGTATGTTTACACACGTTACACGTACGACGAGCACAGGAGACGACGCGCGTGAAAATCGACGGCAAACAGTACAACTTGCTACTCATCTTATTCTTTCCGCTCTACCAGCTTGCCCTCTTCAGTCTTTCTTTTTTTCTTGGCTTCACACAGACCTTTTTTCTCATTTTCCGCTTTCCGCAATCTCTTTTGTTCAGAAACTTTCGAACTTTTGAATTTCTCTTGACTAGGGTCAATCTAGACACTTCATTGCTCAACATTTGAACAATCTCTTCTCATTATGAATCTTTTAACAAATATGAAAACAACTAATTCTATTGATCGAAAACTATCGTTCTACACACCAAAAGCTGAACAATAACATGACGTAAACAAGAGTGTTGTCATCTTCTAAACATATTATTCATACTATCAACGTTCTCTTCAGATCCTGTATTATTTGCTAGTGGAGCATTGCGAAATATCACTATTTTTCAATTATCAGCTCATATATGTCATTTTTGAGTTCATGATAACGTTGTTCCCACTCCCCCGCTGACAGCGTGTTACCTTTCTCCCGCATTTTAACTAGTATTCCTACTAAAAATGGGCTTTCTTGGTGAAATCATTGGCAAAGTAAGTTTATTTTTTAATTTTTAAATCTCAGAAAACTCTGAAATTAGGTAATTGTAAATTTAAAAAAAAACAGAAATGAAAAACAGAAACAGGAAGCGTTTTACGGATTAGAAATTGAGAAAAGACAGACACACCCAATTGAACAGAAACAACCGACAAAAAGATGAATTCATAGTAGTAGGTGAGGTGATTCATGTTGTGATCACACCTTTTTCTCTCTTTTCCCTCTTTCCCAAACTTCTCATCATCAAAAACCTGTAGTAATTAGTATACGGTTTTCTTTTCGATTTCTTCATCCGTTTTCTTTTCGTTTTTCTATTCCATTTTTTCGCCATACGCTTTTTCTTAGGACAAGTAATCAAACTTTCTTTTTTCGTACTTTTTTGATTCAAAAACTAATGACCATGATGGAAGAAGAAAAGCTTATCACAATTGTCCTGGACACGGAATCAGAAGAGTTGCGAAACTGGGTGTGTCTGGAGAAAGAGAGAAAGAGTCGTTCTGAAAATGTTGTTAAACTTCAGTAAAATTGAAACAAAAGGAATAGAAAGTAGGGAAAAATGAAAGAAAATGGAACCGGTCCTAAGAGAAGAGCTGGTCGCATGATTACAGTTTTTGTTTCCTTTTTGCGTTATCAAATCGTAGACATCATGTGATACTCGATGGGTGGTTTGAGAAATTGTTTTCTGAAAATTAGTAATTTTCGAATTCTCATTCGGTGAGTCTTTCGGAAAAATTATCTTAGCAACCGTTTTCATGGTTTTCCGCCTCGTTGAGCTTTCTTCTCAATACTCCTGGCTATTTCTTGTGATCTCTCATCGCATATTCAATTTTCTTGTTTTCATGAAGCTATTCTCATTTGGATTCTCCGTGCGTTTCTGTTATTCTGTTTTTTCTCTCGTTTCAAAGCCAACCGTCTAGCTTTTATTTTATCTAATCTGAAAAACGGAAGAAATTGAATTTGTCCGGCTAAAAACTTGCACTTTTGTTGATCTTTTGCAAACCTGACAATTATAACTTAATTTTGCTCCCTGCAGTTATTCGTCATTATAATCGAATTTCACCTCACTTCCTCCACTCCCGTCTAATAAGTTCAATAATTCTGAAAACGTCTATCAGGTTATCAGCTGATCAATTTCATAGTGTCAAAGCATAGGTCAACTGTTCATTATGATCTTGAAATGGTTTCTCTGTCGCTCCGCAACCGGAAAAATAAGCCTAAGAAGAATCAAAGCCCCTTATCACTGGTTTCTGCAAATCGTGTCACTAAACTCCTAAACTTTATTTAGGTTTAGAACACAACTCTGCAAAAAGACAACAGAGCTCCAAATCTTAATAGCTCATTTGATATGTTTCCGTTTCTAAAAATAGAAAAGGAACGTTCGTCTTATCAATTTCACACCTCTCATTGAGCTTCTGCGTAGGAGTGTGAATCATTAATTTCAGTTTGTTTAGGACTCTTTATAATGGAGTGATTGTAAGATAATAAGTATCAAAATGTTAGTTTTGTTGAAGTTTTGATAGGATTATTTCATTGGTTTTCATGGCTTTCGGCATTAATTTGAATGTAATCCGACAGAACTCTTTGTCTTTAAAAAGAATCAATTCGATCTGAATTCTCATTCTGTTCTTTTTTTTCTCATCGAATTCTTTGTTCTTTTCTGAATAAAGAACACTTTTTATTGCATTGCAGTCTGTAAATTCGTAATTTGGCTTCTGAGATAATTTCTTTATGATCTTGCCGCTCGGTGACAGTTGTCTAGTTGCAATAAAAAGTTTATTTGACACTCTGCCACTTCCGTGAGTCAAACGAAATCCAGAACTGAAACAAATCAGTTCATTTCGCAGTCTACAAACTAACACGTCAATTCAACCCGTTGACACATCAAGATAATCTACTTATGTTTTTCACATGTTCACACTATCCACGAATCCTATCAATCGCTTTTTCGACGTAACGACTGTTTTCTCGGAGCCTTTCTCCACCCCTCATAGCCCCGCCCCCGTCCCTCGAAACTGTCCTCCTCCAATTTTTCTTTTCTTCTCTCTTACTTTATGGTTTTTGCGTTTTGTCGCCTCAGCCACATTGTGCTGCTGCTTATCATATACGGCGTATAAAAACTATGATTCGTTGGCACCGATCTAGTTTTTTCGATTCTGTCATTGGCAGTGATGATACTGTTTTTCAAGTGAGACCAGAACCAACTGTATACAGTTGGCCATAAATTAGTCTTATCACACTGCATGTTACAAAGATAGATTTTCATTTTAGCCACTTCCTTCACCATTCTCAAAGTTCTAAAGTTCTAACCCAAAACAACAAACTAACAATTGCAGGTCAAAAGCATATTCCAAGGAAAGGAGAGTAATCACATTATGTCTCCACCACAAGAAAACCAACGGTCTCCTGTTGGAGGATTTTCATTCTCGAAACCCAAAGAAGCGCCCAGAAAACCGTTTAGTGAAGCCAACTTGAACATTCAAGGTGTGTAATAAGGTTCACCTACTTTTATTACCCTTTGTTATGTGTTCCTCGAACTGTTAGAAGTGCTACTTCACTTCGTTTAAACTTCAAAGTGTCCTTACTAATTTTTGATTTTGATCAAACCAGAAGATACACTTCCCATAGAAATTGAATGTGTCTTTGTTCTGCCCTCCTGTCCATCAGACCTCACACCGAGTGTCAAAACCTTATGCAAATTAGAAAGTTCCTTATCTCTGCCATTCATTTGTTTCTACATTTTATTGCAGTTTCCATCCAAACCACAAGTTTACTCATCGAGTTTTTTCTTTAATTTGTATTTTGCGCTCTTGATTAACATTCGTGATGTTCCTCTTTTCCATTTTGTTTTCCATTCATTTTATGTCCTTTTATACCGCAAACACCCCCTCTATTGTCCTTATTGTTGTCAGCTGGCGTCATAATCTTATTAGTTGTTGTCCCTCATACAAATGTCCTGTTTCCAGGCTCAATGCCAGCAAAGAAAGAGGGTTTCAACCGTGTACTGGACGGTTTGAAAAAACGTCAGTTACAGCATGACTTTAAATTGGAACGCGCTGCAGAAACCTATGAGCCAATTCAGAATATTGGGTCTGGAGCTTTCGGAATAGTTTGTGAAGCTGTCGAAACTTCGAGTAATGACAAGGTTAGAGAAGGATGACAATTTCAAATGTTATATTGACATTTTCAGGTTGCCATCAAAAAAGTTGCTCATGCTTCCGCTACCCCAACTCTTGCTAGACGTACTCTTCGAGAAATTCGTGTACTTCGTTATATCGACCACCCGAATATCGTTACCCTTCGAGACATCTTCCGCACTCAGGGTCCACTTGGAATCGACGTATTTCTCGGTAGGTTTTGTACAGTTGTTTACGACTCTTACTCGCTTGATAAGCGTAGAGTTTGTCGTATTATACACTATAAATACATCTTCGTGGAAATGTGACAAAGTTATCAGTAACTTTTTTTGGAAAAAGACCTATAGTACACAAATATTCTATTTTAGTAATGGATCTGATGCAAAACAACCTTCATCACATTATTTATGGAAACGAGGAGCCTTTGGATGAATACTACATCAACAAATTCCTAGGACAGCTTCTCCGTGGATTGGAGGTACGGTTATTTTGGTGATCGTACAGTTTGAATTCATAGCACACGTATTCTGCCATTCTTCTCGATTTCCATATTGATAACACTGATCAAATAGTCCAGAGCGGAAACTAAAAGTGTACTATACGAGAGTAAACATATGGCTTTGTATCTTGAAACGAGCCACCGCCCCTAAATTTGGTTTTCCTCCAAGTGAAAGTGGCGAGAAGAAGGTTGAATGAAAGAGGGGACACTGAATGACTGACGTCTATGGCGCCAAGTCGTAAAAACATGAAAAAACGCGGAGGATAGTGTGTTTTAGAGCTCAATTAAGTTGTTTCAAGTGGCTGAATTTAGAATTTTATCAAAAAACTTATTTTTTCAGTACCTACATGTTGCCTCAATTGCCCACAGAGACTTGAAACCATCGAATCTTCTTGTGAATCAAGACGGAACGCTCCGGATAGCAGACTTTGGAATGGCAAAGTTTACAGACAACAGTTCAAGAAAACACGATGACGAGGAACACTGTTATTACATGACTCAACACGTCGCCACTCTTCCTTATAGAGCTCCCGAACTCTTGTTTGTTCTTCCCGAACACTCAACAGCAGTTGACATGTGGGCGGTTGGTTGCATCTTCGGAGAAATGGTTATCAGAAATGAGCTGTTACCGGGAAGAAGTGTTCCAGGACAGATTAAAATCTTGCTCACCGTGCTAGGACATCCACCACAACATGTTATTGATGAGATTCGTTGTGAAAGAACTCGCAAGTTGATTCAAGATTACGGCACAAAAGCTGATGGAGAGTGGGATGATATCATGCATTGTAAAGCTAGAGGAGCTGATGTAGGTCATTAAATAATTGAGAAAATTAACTTTCCGTTTTTCAGCAAATTGTACGAGGAAACTGTGACACTATTGATTTTGTCAAACAGCTTTTCCAATATGATGCCACAAAGCGTATCAACATTCAAGACGCTCTCAGACATCCATACATTCAAAGAGTGACGCCACAAATGGCAGCACAAAAGAAATGCCCCTTCAGAGTGAGTCATTAGTATGAATTAAAATTGAAATTGATTCATTTTCAGGTTAAAAGAGATATGATGCATGTGGAAGATCTTAGTCATCAGGATCTCATCAAACTTATGACTCAAGATGTCCGGTCTGCGGAGAACACCTATAATGAAATGCACTCTGGAGGTAATTTTTTGTGATTCTTTTATAATCTGACTTCAAACATCACTTTAACTAACCTACTAACAATATTTTCTCACCACAGGAAGCTTCTGGAGTGCTGGAGACTTCCAAAGCGAACGATCATACGAGATTCAAAAGGCAAAATACGAGACTTCATCACATACTAACGGGTGCTTATTTTTGTTTCTAACAGTTTTTATCCTGAACCTCTTGACAAGATTTTCTCATTTTCTAATTTTCAGACTCGACGGGCAGCACGAGCTCGGATATGTCAGCGGAGGACACCAGTGGAGAATACCCTCATATTGCGCAGCATGAGCAGAAAATGGAAGACGTAGCCACACAAATCTCAATTTGTGAGCCATCGTCTTTGTGAATCATGTGCATCATAGTGTTTCTCCACATATTTCTCTTTCCCGTTCTTTCATTATTCTAATTGTGTCCGAATATTGGTAGATTCGTCACATGTGTCAGTGCTTCAAATTGAAGATGATGTATATATAGAAAACTGTATTCCTGTCATTTCATCATTTTATTTAAAACTCATCCTACATTAGAAATATCCCTCATTTTGAAGCCTTGGTTTGAACTGAGATTATATTTATATACTGAAAAACATCACTGTGTCCTTTTTTGTGAACCCGTTGTTCTGCTTGTTCTAGTCTTTTTCTTCCTTTTTTCTTCATATGATTCGTGAAACTTGTATTTTTTTCGATTGAATTTTAACATGAATGATTTCAAACTTTGATATTTTTGTTTGGGTTCAGAATCTTTTTCTCAGATAACACGAGATAACACGGGATAAAATGGCATTCAAATTTTGTCACTTCCTTCGTATTGCATTCATTTCGGCTTTCTTGAAACATATTGTAAAACATATTTTTGATTTTGACAGAATTCTTTACTTAAAAACATTTTGATATTTTGAATCGAAGCCTGGATAACCGTTATCAAAGTCGGCCAGTTGAGCATCATGAGTTCAAATTCTATTTTTTCTTAGTGTATATACAAACATTAAGAGTTCTCCTTACAAACCAAAGTTTCATATCAGTATTTAAATTCAAACAAAAGACACCGGTCATTATCAAAAGCACAACACGAATTCGTATAGTGCCGAAGTCCACTTATAATTGCCATAAATACATCATTACTATTTCATTATCAATAACTTCTTTGTTGTTCTGCATTTGAATGTCCATTCTGATGTCAACGATACTTGATAAGAGGAACTCTCGAACAATGCAAAATGTCGTATCAGTAACTATACTTTTCAGTATTTCCGTTGTATGATAGGAAGTAAAGAAAAAGTAAAGAGAAAAGATAGTTTAACCCAAAAAAGTACACAACAGATTGCAGAAAGTGAAAGTGAAACTGTCGATTTCTTGAACAGGTTTTCTATGGAATCAAAGATTGTCTTTATTTTGTTGTCTTTATAAGAATAGCATGAAGATGTGTCTTCTAAAATTAAAAGGTGTAAAGAATAAATGAATTATGCACTGTTGATACGATCAACAATGTCTTGAACGGTGTTCAACGGCTCAATATCTGAAGACTCTGATGGCACGTTGAAATGAGAAGTCAAAGCCTCAGCAATCATTGTATTGAAATAGTCAGCACGATCTGGATCGACTTCCTTGAAGTTGGTATTGCTGTCAATCTCTTCAATCGGTTTTTGAATCAAGAATCCAATAAGTTGTTGAACTTTTCCTTCGATCTAAACACAAATTTTGCATTCTAAGGTCATTAAACCTTGCAGACGTTGAAAACTCAAAGACTAACTTTAGACCTTATCTTAAAAGAATTTTTTAATATTCTCTATCATTTTCTTTTACGTTCTTTTTAATTTCTTTGGGTATAGTATGATGACTTACAGATGGTGCGTCAAGAAACTCCTCGAACATTTTGATATTTGATTCCAAAGGTTTGAAGGAAGACGAGGAAGTGGTTGAGAATTGGTTTTCAATAGTGAAACGGTATTTATATATTGAAATCAGTAGGCGTGTACCAGTATCTGATACGCGGCGAGGCGTACTTCTATCTTCTTTTTAGAAGTTGATGAAAAACCGATCGTGTTCAATTAGACGACATCTTTAGTCAGTTCTCTTCATTTTTTCTATTTCTAAATAGAAGATAAAACTGCTGACTTGAAAGAGAGAAAGAGAGAGAGAGAGAGAGAGATGTCGGGTTTCATTTAAAACAATCAAAATACCGAAGTAGTTTGAAAAAAAGAGTTGGTTCATTGACGGCTGAGTGTGGCCAATTGGAAAAAGTTTCAGATAGAAGCACGAAGATCACCAAGCATTTTTTCCAATGTCATGAATGTTTTTAAGTGACTCACACACCACTCTATTTCACATATCAAAAATTGGATACTTCATATTGGTTCATCTTAGTTAATAGCTTTATTGGTGTACATACACGTTTGCCATTCGTGTACCAAAGAAAATTTTCAAAAACACCACCTGGCTTTTCGAAAAAAAATTTCAAAACAACCACCTAGAAATTGAAAAACTGTGAAGAGAAAATAAGCAAAAATTTCTATCAAATGTGTTCCTCGAACTGACCCCATCTATTGCGAGCAGATTACAGTACGGAAGCGTTGCCACTGCGCCAAAGGCGCGCGGGAACGCGCGGCCAATTGAGGGGGTACAAAAAATTGAGGGTTCGTTGCAAGCTGGCGGAACGGCGGCGGCGGCGGTCGGCCTGTGTTATAGCAAAAAACAGCGGAACGCGATGGGCACAACTCAGCCCCTAGTGAACCGATTTTTCTAAAAATTGGTGGCAGGGTCCTCCAGAGCCATATAATGAAGTCTGTCAAATATCAGCTCTCAAAACTCAAAGCTCTTTTCACAGTAGAGTTGTGTACTTGCGAATTTTTTCAGTGCAAAATCGAGCGTGTACCCCCAAAACTACACAACTCTCGTGCTCAGCGAATACTTAACGAATCGTTTCGAAAATTTGTTTGGGAGCTACTGATGAAAAAAAAATCAAGATTCACCAATTTTCGCAAAATTTGGTCCACTCGTTCCCTTCGAAATAAATTTTCTCAATTTTCGCAGAATGCCGAGGTACACAACTCTTCTGGAGGCCGATTAAAAACATTTTTGCCAATTTTTCTTTGATAATTTGTTGAGTTGTAACCTCTTTTACCTTTTCATAGCAAAAAAACCAGAATTCATCGACTTTTATGCAAAAATTTTCATGATTTTCGACAGAGTGCGTTCAGCAGTGATTCTACAGTAGACAACAAAGTTTTTCTTCGTTGAACGGTGGATCTAAAGACAGAATTCAGAAGTTCAGTCATTTTACTAAAATTTGAGACCCTGCTTTGACTGATTTTTGGGTGAAAAATTTTTTGAAAACAATTGTACACATCTCAAAAAAATATTTTTCACCACCTAGTTTTCTCAGAGTGAAAAACACAAGCTGTACCTACACGGTCGCGAACATGTATGTTGGTGTATAGCATGTCCTGTTACACATACATGTTTGCCATTTTTGTTCCGGGAAAAATTTTCAAAAACCTGGGTTTTCCGAAAAAATACGAAAATAACCACCTAGAATTTCGATGTTGCTTATGGAAACATGTGTTAGAACATGAATTTTCAAAAACATTGAAGATATTAGTGTTTTGAAAGCGGGATTCATGTTTAAAACACTAACATCTTCAATGTTTTTGAAAATTAAAGTTCTCACCTATTTTTCCATAGGCAGCATCCGTCCCTTTGACACAGTCACATTCTTCCCAATCTGACTGGTAAGTTACTTCCTGGGGAGACGAGAACAATAACATGTTGACCAGTGAGCGGCAGTCTTCTCATCTTCTTCTTGTTATTTTGATCTTTTCTAGTTTCTTTCTTATCCAAACCTTTTCCATATCAATTATCGGCAATTAGAATAAATTTTTCTGTCATTTGTCTACTTTTCTGGAACCTATTGACGTTCTAAACACCACCTTATTCTTTTCAGATCGGCAACATCAAACGACTTGGAAGATTAACAGAGATAGGAAGGATGTTCCAAGAATCGATAGGCAGGTGACATTTGACACCACCTGTCTATGCCACGCCCCCTTCTCCCATTCCTATATATAGCCTGTTGGTCATCAGTCATTCTTTCTTCCTTGTACTTTCCTTTTTTCAGTTTTTTCCCTTTCCTCTAATCACTTCTCCTCGCGTGCTGCGTCGCGTGCTGCGTCGCGTGCTGCGTCGCGTGCTGCGTCGCGTGCTGCGTCGCGTGCTGCGTCGCGTGCTGCGTCGCGTGCTGCGTCGCGTGCTGCGTCGCGTGCTGCGTCGCGTGCTGCGTCGCGTGCTGCGTCGCGTGCTGCGTCGCGTGCTGCGTCGCGTGCTGCGTCGCGTGCTGCGTCGCGTGCTGCGTCGCGTGCTGCGTCGCGTGCTGCGTCGCGTGCTGCGTCGCGTGCTGCGTCGCGTGCTGCGTCGCGTGTCGCCTCGCGTGTCGCGTCGCGTGTCGCGTCGCGTGTCGCGTCGCGTGTCGCGTCGCGTGTCGCGTCGCGTGTCGCGTCGCGTGTCGCGTCGCGTGTCGCGTCGCGTGTCGCGTCGCGTGTCGCGTCGCGTGTCGCGTCGCGTGTCGCGAGAGGAGAAGTGGTTGGAGAAAAGGAAAAAAAATGAAAAAAGGAAAGAACAGAGAAGAATGACCAACAGACTATATATAGAAATGGGAGAAGGGGGCGTGGCATAGACAGGTGGTGTCAAAGGTCACCTGGCGATCGATTCTTGGAACATCCTTCTTATCTCTGTTAATCTTCCAAGTCGTTTGATGTTGCCGATCTGAAAAGAAAAAAGTTGTGTTTATCTTATTCATTTATTGTTGAATAATAATAAATGAGGGAAGAGAGCAGGCCCCTCACGAGGACTGCTCTGCTACAAGTGAATCGGGAAATCGAGAAAACATGAAGAGGAGTATCAAAAACACACCCTGTACCTACACGATCGCACATGTGCACATGTAGCAGTGCTACATATGCATTCGTGCACACAAGCGTATTAAAATATTACGAATTAGGTAATATTTTATGTTTTGAATTTTCACTGACTTCACCACCATGGTTTTGATTTTTTGATATTTTCCTTGTATTATGGATGTTAGAGGAAATTCCACGTCTAAAAAACCTTTGTGCGTTTTGTTTTCCAAAACAAATTATTGAAATAAGTTGATTTGGAAGAGCAATAGGGTCTATATCGTTTGGTCGCACAATTGGACCTTCCTGGCTGTTTTCGTACGGAACAGTCAGGTGATAGGCGGCGCATAGATCGGCCTGTAAGCCGAGGTGCCAAGTTTTAAATATATTTTATCAGAAAAGGAAAAGCCGCCAGGCAAATACTTTTTACGTTTTTTTTTCAAACTTCATCCACATATTTTTCGTTGAACAATCTGGAGCAAGGATTTACTGTTACCATCGATATTTCTTCAGAATTTATTTACTACATACAAAATAAAATAATAAAGGATAAAAAAGAAAAGATGATGAAGGTATATGAACCTAAAAAAGGTGATAGTTTTGTTAATGACTCAGAAAAACATTTTTTCGATGTATTAAACTGCAAATACCAATAAAAGGATATTCAATTTTCAAAAACGTAACAGAATTGAGCATTGTGAACATTTCAGATCTAATTTTGCTGTCTCGATTTTTCGAAAATTAGACTTTTCTTTTATCAACCCGTTTGTTTTTAATGTTTTATTTCTCCAATTACTGATGATTGTTGGTCGTTGCTGTAAAATCTCGTTAAGCAGCGTTGACAAGCGAAGAATTACCTTCATTTGGATTCCCAGGACCTGGCGGATCTGTCTCATTGACAACATATTGGTTACGATTAGTATGACGAAGAGGCGGAAGGCGACGTGCCTGAAAATTGAAATTAACTTAATTTTTATCACAAAGAAATAGTTACAAGTGGTTGTGGATCTGCGTGCGGTGGATTGTCACTGAGGGAAATAGTTGCCGGACCGACTGGTCTGGCAACACTAATAGAAAATCCGGTTTCACGTGATCTCTTCACAAAATGAGCACATCGGATTTCAATCCACTGAAAAAATGAGATTGGAAGAGAATAAATACTCAAAACTCACAGTTGCATAAATAGCACCAAAGCCAATAATAGCCAAAACAATTATTGTGGTGATGTAAGGAGCGGTTTCTTCTTCGATACCTGTTATACGAATCACTATCCATGTTTCGACGAGAGCGATGATTGAAAGGCAGATTATTCTGTAACCATTATTTGCACTTTTGTTTCTAAGAACTACGCTGTGTTTTTTGGCTTCTAGACACTGGTGCTGTCTCACCTGAATATGAAATGCGGAATGAAAAACCAGAAGCGTATAGTTTTAATCCCATAGAACATTGCAATAACAGACATTATCTTCAACGAATGTATTATGAAATCGTTTGGTTCACCTTAAACCAATACCTGCACAATTGCCCAGATCAAACAAGTGATATTGTTATTACAAAGAAAAGCGCTGACATATGTTACATTTCGAATGTTTCTGAAATGGAAAATATTTTTCTGGAAATTAGTTTAAATGTGTACTCTAGATTGATATCCCCAAGTGGTACCTCCAAATCAGTATCGTTCGAAAGTTTGTCACAAACACGAGTAGTCACGTCAGGAAGCACTGAAACACTTTTATAAGAGAAACGGTCATGTTTCAGTCTTTGTGATCTCTCAAGAAACTACATTGTCATCATTTCCCACGAAACAAAAACTCACCGGCAACCAAAAGAAAACAGATTGTAAAAATTTCGAAAATTCCGACAAATATAGTAAATGTTTTTGAGTGACAACAGCATGCTTTGTATACTCTGTCATTTGGATTAAAACCATCCGGATGCTGGAATTGCATGACCACATTTCCTCTTCGTTTGCTCGGCATGACTCAGTGATTTGATAATGTAAGATTCAGTTGTCTTTCAACAAAAATCACCTGCAACAGTAATATAGAACACTTTCAAATGTCAAAACTCATTTTCAAAGAATAAATAATAATCAGAAAAACACGATTTTTCAAAATTTGGAGAGGCACTTCTAGTGAAATTTTGTTTGGTGAAATAGGAGAAAATAGGGGGAGCGAAAATGGCAAAAGGTGTAATTAGTGGAGAATAGAAGATAGAGAGAACCGAGAAGGAGAGAGCAGGAGCTTCGAGATATGACGTGATCATAAAATTGATAATGATTTGTTAAGGTTACCAGTAGAAAGAGAGAAAATGTTTGAAAAGAAGAAATTGAAGAATGGGGAACAAAGTATACTATAGAAAGAGGGTGATGAACATGCCTATGATTTAAGGAACCAAAAAATTGCTGAAGGTTTTGATGAAACATTCCATTTTCCACAACTAGAGCTTTCAGTTTGAGCTTGCTAACTAATCAATTCTGAAAAATATTCAGGCGGAAAAAACATCCTTCACACCCAGATAATGACTTTTTTAATCTAGCCAAATCATTTATACAAGCACGTAAATTGAAAACCTTGACTAAGATCAAAATTCACACTTCTTAGTCTGTGAAATAGACTAATACGTCTGGGGAACAAGTATGATAGTATGTGTCACTAACCAAATTGAATTTATATTAGTAAAAAAACGGAATATTAGCTACCAGGCAGAACATTTCGATCAAACCATTTGAATATAGAGACACTCTGTGAATAGAAGGAAACTTTTTATATTAATAATATAGAAACTGCAAGTATTGTGGTTTTGTTTTGTAACTAAGCATAGTTATATTCACGGACTTCCTCTAAGCTACATCGCATTGAATCTATACTTTTACCAAAGTACATAATATATTTAGAATATACACTCTGCAACTACAAATGAATTCAGTATACATTTTTAAAAACCAATTTTCCGGGAACTGAAACTTCCACCTGCTTTTTCCTCCCACACACATCAGAACATCGTAATGAGGAAATACGCTGAACGCTCCTGCGCACATTTGAATCCGAATAGTTACTTGGGAAAATGAAAGACCTGCTCTAATTTGGCTCGGTTTCCTTACTTTACGCAACCTTTATTCAACGAGCACAAAATAGCAGGTGTTTCGCGTTCGGCGTTGGTAACAAGAATGATTCTTATTAGAATATGCACTCAAGTGAAAAATAATCGTGACTATCTGGATAAAATATCAGAAGACCAAAAAAAATTTGGTAATGTAATGAGAAAAAAAAGAATGGGAGTTTTAGAAAATGTAAGCGTGAGAAAAGGGTATTGTAAATGAGAAAAAAAGAGAGAACTAAAATAATAACAAATAGCAATGTGAGAATGAGAAAGTTGATTTTTTGAAAAAAGCGGCGGAAAGACGTAATTATTCGTTATCACATTTCTAAGAAATGAATCTCTATAATCTTCGTTTCCGCTGATCATTATCACGAGTAACTTGAGGTGTTGAACAATTCAATATCTAGACCCGGGAAATTCTTCAAAAACTAATTCAAAACACTAGGAATACAGAAAATAAAGCAGAAATATATCTGAAAGTAGTCAAACATCAATATGTTTTGAAACAAATATTTCAAAATGAAGCCCATAATTTGTTTTTTCAGTGAAAACCTTATTAGAGAACATAAAAATAATTTTCTCGATTGAATTTCAAATTATAATCAGTCGCCAAACAACACATAATAAATAATTTGGGATTTTTTCAGAGATTAAAATTTTGAATTCGAAACTGTTAAGAAACTGGATTTGTTGGAAGTTTCGAGCGATTTCAGCCGAAATGTATCTCACGCCACTTTCCGCTGCCAGCTGATTTCATCCGATATTGCTATTTTTCATGTCCGTGCTACAAATTACATCCAATTTCTAACTTGATAAGCTGCTACATAGAAAAAAGTGATGGAAGAATAGAAACCAATTTTTCAGACAAAACCCATAGTTTCAGTAGTCTCAATTAGTATACTTTGACATTTAAAAGAAGTGTATCATATAATTAAAAACAAAGTTCATTCTTAGAAATAACATTTGAAACATCGATATTTGAATATTTCACTGAATAAAATTGAAGAGAATAGTGGAAAACAGAACAATTTTGAGCATTTCTGACTCTGACAAAAAGTTGATATGGATTCGACGCCGGGGGATGTGAAGCCTTTCAAGTTTTTTGGATGCATCTGAAATATGTATATATTGAGTTCAGAGAATCTCCTTGAGCTTAGATGACGAAAACCCCAAGCCCTACAATAATCTTCAAACGCGTTCCCAGAACACAATGAGCTCAAACCAAAAATTCTAGAAAACATACCTATACGCTACAAAAACCACTGACATCGCAATGAGCAGGGCTATGAATATTACTGAACCTTGAGTTAAAATATCCAAAGTCTGTTCAGCTGCTGGATCCATTTTGATTTGTATAGAAAAAGAGAAAATGAAAAAGTGTAGAAGGATAAAATTTCTGTTATGGTGTTGGCTCGTCAAGATACACACCGTGTGCGCAACCCTGTCATTGATGGACAGGACAGGGAGGTGTGGGTAAATATCAAAACCGGCGAATAGAAATTTCAATATCAACAGATATCAAAAGATCTTGGTTTAACAATCAAGAATGATACAACTGGGGAAGTTTCTGAAAATCATCCAAAATACAAAACCTAGAAAATCAGAATTCTACCGTTCGCGATCATATCTCACTTTTCAGATGGTTTTCAGCAGGCAAAAATCCACTTATTAGTGTAGAGATAATGTTTCACTCAGGAAAACTATGTTTCTGTGAGCTTTTAGAAAATCTCTTAGAGAGCAGAAGCACCCGCAAATTGTTCCAATTGAAACGAGACCAGTACTACACCAAATAACAAAATTGAAGCGACCTGAATACAAAAATTTGAGTATCAAAGCGCAAAATTATGTGTGGCCTGAATCTTTACTCCATCAAAAAGATTTTGAATTGATGTGAACCGCAAAACGAAGTTCAATTACCATTCTAACAAATCAAAGCTTTCTGAATTATGCTCTTTTATTTTGGCGGGAATAATTCAATGCTCAGTTTCAATGTGTACTTACTGCAGTGAAAACGTGATCCAAAAAAAGAGATGACCCGACCTGACATGTACCAGATATGTTCAGACACAAACGACAGCTGCACCGAATGGACCGAATGAAAACCATCCAAAACCAAAAAATTAAAACCACAAAAGTGCTATTCTCGTCTAACGATTACTAATTAGAAACACGGAGTATATTGAATAATTCATGTATAGTCATCTAAAAGTACTCAATATATTATTCCAACACATTGGCGTAATTATTATTTTTGATCTGTCAATTTGAGACTTATCCGTGATGCATTGTTCCAATTGATTAGAGTTCTGCAGAATTTCCGACTCTACTCTTTTTGTTTTCTTTATTTTACCAAATTTGACTGCAGAATACACGATGAATCTAAAACCAGGACCTTTTTCCTCATTTCGAATACGATTTTTCAAATTAATGCTTTGACATTTGTGCTGTAGCGGCTTCATTGCTTTAGTGCAGTAATGTCTTTTTTCGAATGGCATTATTTTCCACGTCAGCACCAAAAAAAGGGGGAACGAAAAGCCATCTTCCATCGTATCGCCCTTATACCCATTCGTTTCTTTTCATCTCTTTTTCCACGCTTTTTTCTCAGAATTTGAATAAAGTGTACAGATACAAAAAAGCAGTCGAAGCTATTTTTTCTCGAAATACGTTTGTGGTGTCTTCAAGATATTTTATCTTCTACTATCTTTCATTCATCTAGATGAGAGTTCCGATCAAAACTGCGGAGCAAGAGCTTCTGGATCGTTTTCCACCCGATGACCATCTCTATCCGCTGTTGAAAAGTTTTTTGGAAGGAAAGACTGTGAAAACTTATTGGAGCAAATATCCAGATTTGAGACTGCTCAAAAGACTTGGAAAACGAGTGAGTGAAATGTGATTGTGATTTTTTGGACAATGAATACGTAAGAATTAATATCAGGCATGTAGCAGCAATCAGGTAGCAATTTACTAAATTTCAGAATCTCGAAACTTATGTTTGTGAAAAGTTTTATTTATTCAGTTTTCTGGATTGTGATATTTTGATATTTTCGAAAACTATATGAACAGCTAACATGATCGAACTACCAAACTTCAAAAACCATCCATTTGTTTTTCAGCGCCTCATATCATTCTTGTTCTTCTCGTACTTGTTCATGTTCTCGGCTGCTGAGTTTACTCAAAACATTCAATTTGTAAGTTCTATAAGAGTGATCAATCCGTAGTTTGAAATTTCCAGGGAAAAGCAATTATCCTGATTCAGTTCATACTCTTCATTCTGATAACATTCAGCGTTTTCTGCTTTGAGTATGGAATCAACAACTGTGAATTTACAATGGTCATACCTTTCATGGGATTTGTTGTGAGATTATAGATTTAGTTTCCAGTAACTTTAGAAAGAATTTCAGATGGGAGCCATGACTTGTTATGTGGGTCTTTTTGGAATGACAGCCACTGCAGTGATACGATCTCCCCCATTTGATTGGTTGCTTCTTGGTTAGCTCAAACATCAGTTTCAAAATGAAATTATACCTCTCAAAATTACAGCCTTCCACTCCTATCTCTTCTTCATCACTTCGGCGGTGTTAATCATTTTTGCAAAAGGGACCGAAGTGCTTTGGCGCGGATTTTTTACTTTGATTGATTTGCACCCAGATAGAGACCTTATCGAGAAATTGAAAACCAATGCACCAATGGAGGAAGAAGAACAAAAAACAAAATCTCGGAAACGAAATGGGAACAAGAAGAATAAATGGAGTAAACGTTGAGCTGTTAGTTAACTGCCACCATTTTCTGCTGATTCCTTTGCCAAATTTCCATTTTTTTGAACAGTTTGCGATATATGAAATAAAGTGTTGATTGAAAATGTTCAGGTACTTACACATCCCCCGATGAATATCTTCACCTCATAATACTCAAAGTAAACTGTCAAGTTCCTCACAACGTTCAGTGCCATTAACCTTGACACCTCACAAGTAGGAGAAGTTCTAGACGTTTTGAATGTACAAGATGAGATGTTCTCCATCTTCACTTGTTTTTCATTCACAAAAAAGTTAAATTAGTCACCGGGTTTTATGAAAAGAGAAACCTCAAACAGAGGTTTGAAGTGTTTAGCCAATTGCTCTTAACCTGCATTTTCGACATTGTTCCTCTCAAGAGTCTCCCCTTGTTTCTCATTTCTTTTTGAAAAAGAACCGAAATCAGTTGTTTTTGATGAGGGTATCATCAACACGAATCAACTGTGCCTACGAGCCGTTCGTTCTGATTTCGAGTCAGACGAGCTGTGCAGAGTCGCCGCCATGCTCACATATTTTCTGTTGGAGAAATTTCAATTGTCTGATTGGTAAGTAATAGGAACTACAAAAATCAAATTTAGAAAAGTTTAAGCCAAAACATTTTCTAACAGACAAAGGTAAAGAAACTTGATCATAGAACTTTTTTTTCAAACATGAATATTCTACAAAAACTGAACAGTTTTCAACAATTGCACATAAAATACTTCCGATATTATTTGTTTCTGATTTCTGAACCGTCACATCTTTTTCTCTCGTTTTTCTACCTTTCTATTCAATATACTCAATCATTATTTGCATTTCCACTTTCTAACCATTCGATAGAACGGTGCAGGATGCTTTTTGTGTAGTACTTGATAGATATAACTCAAGAGTGTTGGGATGATAAGATAAAATAAGAATTTAATATCGACACCTATCTCTTTTCATTTTCTTCTTCCTTATGTGTATCTTCTTTTTTGTGAAATTCCACAGAGAATGTTATGAGAAGCACTTCACGTTGTCTTTTTATCAAAAAAGGAGGGGGGAGAGAAAAGTGAAAGATACGATGGAAAAAATTCCGAGAAAATCTACTCTGGCGTAAGATCAGGTTTTCGCGCATCGAATTGTGGATACACACCTAATTTGTTTTTATTTTTTCTGTTTTAGTCCTATTCACCAGAAAAAACAACAAAGTTTTACTTGGTTAAGTGCGGAAAACCTTTTTTTCGAGGTCGGATATTCCGAAAGACTGCCCTTGAAAGACGTAGACCTCCGGCGGTAGTTGCAAAATCAGGTTTCTACAAATTCCATTCTCAATTTTTTGATACATAAATATTCTTCCTCTCGTTTTATATCGTCTAAACGTCTATGACCTAGTCGAAAAAACACACATCTTCTTTTGTCAACCAATACCTGGAAGAAACCAATGTCCAGGTAAACTTTCGAAAGAAATTGAACTGGTTTCGGTTCCAATTCCAAAAACCTCAATGTGTCTTGCCAAGTAGCTGTTAGTCGGAATTAATGTGCCCCTTGAGATTGCACAAAAGGTCTTTTGTTGTCTTCTTCTTAGTTTTTGAATACATTCTTAGCTTCGCATGCGCTTTTGATGGACCAGTGTTAACATTTTTCAAAAACTTAATATAAGTCTTTCACGAGAGAAAAATTCCCACGTTCATCATCATCGTATTTCACTTTCTAACGTATAAATAAATAAACTTTAGCTTAAACTACTAAAAAGGCTTCCGGTTTTGTCACGAAAGGTCATTTTGAAAAAAGAACTGTGTAAAATTGTAAACATTTTACTTTCCAACCCTCATTTACCACAATGTGACCCAACGAACAGACAAAAAGTTAATATTTGCCAACTCTTAGTTTCTCCCTATCCCTGACATGAGATCGAAAGATTTCCACGCGAAGAAAAAACGAAAGAAGGCAAAATGTGCGAACTAGCGTGGCAACTCATGGCGTTCTGTCAACATATCTAGATCCAATCACTTACGATATCACCTCTCATGAGATACCACTGATTGAATGACGTCTGACCAGTTTTCTGTTGTTTTTCTTGCCTCTTTCACCTGTTTTCTCTTTTTATTCTAATCATACAACACATCTTTTTGATTAAATTATTAATTTATTCCTTCTTTCCCCCCATTGTTGTTTATCCCTCCCACACTCTTTATCCGTTTTTGGAGATTGTGACCCGGTCTTACTTCTTCCCACGTCGTTGTTAGTTAGTCATGCAAAATGATAACTGTCAACCCCCAACACATACACGCCCTGACACATTTTTCTTCACTCTTATCGATACACTTACATACACTTTTGCCCGTTTTTGTGCAGAATTTTGCTTCACCTTGTTTCCAGAAACTTCCTGAATTGTTTTGAATCTACTGAATCTGTTCAACTTTTTGATTAGATATGGGAATTGTGCAAAGTAAAAACTCAAAATTAGCCGAAATTCCCATCTTTTTGAAAAACAAAGAAAAACAAGGAAAAATGAAGTTTTCAAAAAAGCAATCTTATTTTATGTACTTTTTCTCAAAGTTTTGTAATTAGCAAGGTTTTTTGCAATTTCACTATTGAAAAAATTCTATTTTCTGATTATCTGAACTTGTCAATCGAGATTTGTTTTGTTCATTCAATTTTTTTTCTACATCACTGAACCAACTCCAAATCAAAAAAAGAGAATTCACGTCATCGAAAAACTCCCAAATTTCTCTTCTTTTCAATATCAAAAGGTGAATAGAAAACGTTCTGAATCTGTAAATACATTCAGTTCATGCCACGGCAGAAATTCAGTATTCAAACACTCTTTCTATTTCTCTATTTGAAATTTTCTCTCTTACTCTCTTATTCCCCCTGAATGAATAATATTTAACCTGGAAGAACGTGACTCAAATTTCACATCTGCTTACTGGGTAACCAAAAACTCCCACATAGTACTACCTTAAAACTAGTTTTCCATTATACTCTACATTCTTGACCACCTACTTCTCTCAAACTTAATGATGCCATCAAGATGACGTTACTTATGGTTGTTTATGATACTAAACAGAAGAAGCTGTATACAAAGCTACTAGTACTAAAATCAAATCAGAAAAGTGGTCGGTTAATCTGATCACATCAAGACATCACCCACTTTCGGTTCGTTCAAAACCTTGCGACCCCTATTTGCCTAAAGTTTCAACGTGTTTTGTTTGACGTTTGTGTCGTCTCCCGGTTGAAGGAGGAGGACACCCTTATGCTCATTTCCTTCCATCTTTTCATATACAAATTGCATATCACAATTTCATAACAATCAACCATTATCAGTATGCACGTCTCCAAGTTCTTGCCATTCTATGCCAAACAAACTGTTCTGTACAAACATGCTGTTATTTATTCTGTTATTGGAGTGCATCGGGTATCGATTAAGAGCTTGAGCGGTTTGAACTTATTTTTTGATTCAAAAAATAAATAAGAGGCTGCTTGGCCCGTGGTAGTTTAGGTTTAGAGAGTTAACAAACGGAAGTACATTTTTGATATTAGTTTTTTCAAACTCTGCGCTATTTCTATCAGTGCTTCTAAACTTGACAATTCTCAGTATCCATTTGAAAATTGCTCTCGAGAACAAAATTTCTAATTTATCAGGTGCCAGCTTCCAAACTATTTTCTTTGAAGCTTCAATAATAACTATATTTCTCCCTACTTTTTTTCGTATTGCCTCTAATGAGTCATTTTCCCTCATTGTTTTTGTTTAATCATAACATCCCACTTTCCAATGATATAAACAAAAAACAATAATATTACTATTGGAAAACCTTCCTGGAAAATGATACTGCTCTCAATAAATAAACCGATTCACTCTCACTTTCCCGTCATAAATAAAGTAGGGTTAACTCGAAAATTCTTTCTTTTTTTCTTGTTGCGCACTTCTTTTTTTTCTTTTTCTGGTGGTCAATTCTTTATAAAAGGATTTTTTCGGTGAACTGCAACTGCCAACTAGTTTTTCAATTCTAGACGTCTTTTATTTTGGGAATGTTTCTTCTCAATTCCTTGACCTTCAACATTTTCATTCAATTCTTCCAGCATCAACACTTTCTCCGATTATTTCTGGGTGCCGTTTAGACGGAGAAGATATCTACTGTATATGTCCACCTAGACGCGTGTTTTATCGAAAAATGGCGTCGAACAGTACAAATGCCAACAGTTTTCTGGAAGACAACCGTGTCTCGTTGATTGATGAAATCACAGATGCAGCCACAGCAAAGAGTTCGAGCGGTGGATTGAGCGGTGGAGCAATTGCTGGTATTGTTATTGCAGTTGTGGTGAGTCAATGAACTTTGTTTGAAATTTCAATAACTGTTAAATTGAGTCAGTAAGCAAACAATTGATTCTGTTTGCTGAAAAAAACGGTGTCGTTTCCGAGTTTTTAAAATCATGAGAATATAATACTCTTCAGGTTGGGGTTCTTCTAATCGGAGTTCTTGGATTCTTCGCCCTCAAATACGTGAAAGACCGGCGAAAAAATCATGGTGAATACCGTCCACAATTCGAAGAACAACATCATGCCAAAGACTTACCATATCTCCAACCGCCAAATCTAGAAGGACTCATCTAACAATCTCTTTAATATCACCACGATTCATTAGAAATCGGGCGTTTCCTATGTGTATTTATTGTTCCCCGTTCCTTCAATCTTTCTTGAAATTTTCTACTCCATATACGCATGACAGTAGCGTTTGCCTCGCTTTGGCTCGAATAAACGATTTGTACAAAAACCTTCAGGTCTAACATTCTATTCTTTCTGGCGGATGCGAAGAAGCACAACCTTCAAAGAGTTGGGTAGATAAGGTTTAATGTTTACACACAGCGTGACTGAAAATGAGGTGGAATTTGGAAATGACACCATTTTTTTGTTAGATTGTTGCCATTTCTATTTCAGGTAGGTGCAGTTGGTTTCTGGCTCTTTTTTAATAAAGTTGTCTTAAAATTAATATTTTTTTCAAGTTTTTCTTAGGAAAACTACTCTTGAAAAACGAATTAGAGCCTGATTAAAACTTTTTATCTTAATATAAAAAATGCACATGTTTGAACTTGAGTTGAAAAATTTTGGAATTAAATTACCACAAAAATAGGTATTCATTATATGAAAAGTCAAAACATATTTTCGTCTAAAAATTCCTCTCAAAGTATTATCTTTTTTAGTTTTAACTCGAAAAATCCTTTTTTACTTCATAAACATGAATACTCTTCTGGAACATTCCCAACGAAGCTCCGATATTCCATCGCGTGTGCAGTATAGCCAGACACCTGGAGGCCAGATGCACTCGGCCGTCGGATGTTTTTGTGCAAATACTAGGCCACTGTTTTTTTTTCACTGCATGAAAGTTATTTTTGAGTTTATCATGCCAAAATATGGTGTTTGATGCCTGAATTTGAAATAGAATAAGTTTTGAGAAAGAAAACAACATGAAAAAACAACAAGAAGTAGCATTTTGCTTCTTTTTTTTAACTCTTTTTGCAGTTACAAATCACAAATTCATTCGGAATGCACCCTTGATAAACTCTCTGCATACTGATGCACCAAAACCTCGCGCACTGTCTTATCAGTATGGTCTTTTGTCTGTTTTGATCTCTCACGTGGGAGAAGAAACGAGACCGAGAGATAGTAAACGAAAAACGACTTCTCCATTCGGACAGCATTTTTCATCCTCCATTCTCTAGCTAACACCATTCTCTCATTTGTCTCTTCATTTTCATCTTGTTGAACAACTACTCGACTATTTTTTAGTTTGGAATCTGTCACATGAGACATGCACTTGACCGTCCCCAAAAAACCACCTTTTTTGTCATTGCGGGGCCATTCCGCACTGTTGCATGAACGAAACAGAGACTGATAAAATGTGATCATTCCAACTATTTCAGACACATGTTCACTGCTGGTTCCCCATCAAAACAACAATGTTTGTGGCAGATTTCAAAGCGATGTATAAGTTCCAATGAAGTCGCTCAAGCGCTCCGACCATTTTTGTTTCTGGTTCATCCAGATAAGTGAGTTTTCTTTCACTTCAAGAATGCTCTTCTAATAAGGATAAACCAGGTACGCCAAATTTCCGGAGATCCAAACGCAAAACGAAAAATCGCTGAAAATCTTCAATGGCTATATGAGCGACCTGTTCCCCGTATCGCCGTCCCTCAGGCCGACGAAAGTGAGTACAAATTGATGTTTCTTGTCTATTTATTTCTTGCAGGTCAGTTTCTCGATTGCCGACAAACAATCGACAACTTTTCGAAAAATTCATATCAATTTAACTGGGACAGACCCCGCAAAAATAGTAAGGTCAGTGGGTTTTCACGTCATTTCTTCACACTGACAGTAGACAATTACAGAGACGCTCTCGAATCATGCGAGTTGAGTACATCGGAACTCAAATTCAAGCCGTCGGCAGTACCGAATACCAAAAATAGCTCCAGTGGACTGGGATTCACTACCAGCAATGTGGAAGAGGACCTCCTCAGATCGTATGTTTTTAATCTTTGATAATGACATGATCATTAAGATGAAAAACGTGATAAACAATGTTTTCAGTTACTTAAAACGGAAAAAGGCCACTGTTATCACGAACTTATATGACTCGCTGACGAATCAACGAGACGAGGCGATGAGGAAGAGACGGGAAGCAAAAACGTTGCGTGTTTCGATACAAGAAGACATTTCCGATTTGAAATATAGAACACAATTAAGAGATGTAAGCTTTTTTGATAAATAATCACTAGTTTGTTTTGTATACAGGTCGTATGGCAAATGACATGGGAAGAATCACACATGCGGCGATGCATTGCGAATGTCAACAGAATGCTCGATCAAGCAACCCCTGAAACTAAAATCATCCTCGAGAAGGCCTTTTTCAAGAATGTTCTCAGATTCGGAAGAGGATCGTTCATTTGTTGTGATGGATCCATTCAGCTCGGAGCTGATCATGTACCCGAGCAATGGGAGCAAACATGCCAGGAATATCAGATTCGAAAAAATCAGATTCCAATTCTGAAGGAAACTGCTAAACAGTTGCAACAAACGTTTGGAGGTGCTCAAATTTTGCTGCCTCATTTCAAGGGATTGGCTCAAACACTCACTCAATTACAAACTCTCACTGTAAGAGTGTGGAAGAAAGAAGCTTTGTTGAGAAGAGTCGAAGACTCTGCAAAAAATTCAATGCTAGAGGTAATTTTTGAATTATGAGGAAATCTGTTCAATATATTTGTACAGGTTGTAACTTCATACGATGAATTGGCGATTGGTGTTGATGGACGGCTGTATATTCCGTGTAATGTCGATGTGCCATCGTTGGTTCAATTTTTGGAGGAAAATGCAAAGAAGGCTATTGAGATAAACCAGCATATGCATCACTTGATGGTGAGTGAATGTCCAGTACTTTATTTAGTTAACAATTGTTTAAAAAATTATTTCTGGACGAAGAGAAACTAAAAAAAAGTTCTTTAACAACTGGAAAGCAATTCATCTTTCAGAATGAACTGGAATTCGCTCGAGATGAGTGCATCAAGGAGCTGAAACTCACCGGTCTAAAATGGGAACAGGCTTTCACGCCGGAAGCTCTTCTCCAGTGTATATATCGTCTTACTCAATGCTCAGATGATATCCGGAGTCTGGTCTCTGGACTTTCCCTTAATATTTCAGCTAGCCCCAGTATCCATGTAACCAGCGATGGAACACTTTCCATTCCACTTAACTGGTCATAACAATTTATTTAGGTTTGAGTTAGATTTTTGTAAGTAGTTTTTTTGTGCTGGTATATTTTTGACGGTAGCATAATTCATCTCGTTCCGTTTTTTTTAATTGTAATTTTCCGTGATTTCGTGTAAATAAGTGTCCAAATGTGGCTTGTTCATTTCTGTGTTAAATCGAAACATTATCAATTTCCGGTTGTAATAAAAAGTTGATAAAGAGAAAATGTTCATTTTTACAAGGGGAAACAGCCATGACAAATAAAAGAACTGATGGGATTGAACAAAGTGAATCTAGTACTAGAAGTGTAAAACCGGATAAAATGATGTGGCTGTTGTATTGTTTTTGGATCAAAATATAATAAGGAAATGAGTTGTGGAAGTAAGAAATTATGACTAGGTGTGCTGTCATCGCGGAACGAAAAAAGGGTGTTTGAAGAAATAAGAAGAGGAATCACATCACGAAATGGCATTTTGGAAGTGGCTGGAATAATCTAGGGAAGAAGGTATCAGGCAAAGGATACTTAGAGCAATATTTAGATTTTGTCGTTAAACACGTGAATTTTGTGAGATTGAAAACAATGAAAAGCATCGAGAATGGTTTCAAGAAATAGCTTGATGGGTTCTATAAAAGTTTCTATTAGGCAAGTTTGAAATGAGAATTCTTAAGGATTTGCTGGTGTAGGTGGATCGTTGCTCTCTGCAGAAGGATCATATGGTTTGACATAACTCAGTGGGAAGAAGCCAGTCTGAAAACAATACATTGTTCTGGAATCATTCGGTGAAATGTGATACCTTGCTTCCAACTTGGCCTTTCCACCACCCACGGTCTTCTCCAACCGTGTCAAGAAGAACCACAATATCTCCAGTTTTGAAGGTGAGGAATTTATTTTCATTGTTTGGACTTGGAGCTTCGTAATCATGGATTGCTTTGAAGATCTAGAAAATGTAATTGAAAACTAATCAATCTTTTTTGTCTTTTTATAACTTCTGACGGGTCTTATCAACAAATAGTTCATCACCATATTATCTATTCGTAACAAGTAAATTCCCATCTGACGAAGATGACTAATTCTTCACATGTTCCTGATTATCATCCCATCCCTTATTTTCATTTCACACTTTTTGATCAATGACTCACCTTACACTGTGGATACGGAATCTTGAGACAAGTGTCTAACGCTTGAAAAATCTCGATCAAGTTGTTGTGTCGATAATATTGCACTAGCTCCTATAAAATGATTTTTTAATAATAATAATAATATTTTTCAATAAGCTTGATGGAAAAACAACATTTTTCAATCAAGATTGTTTGCTTGCTCACCACTTTTGATCCGAAAATATAATCCTCGTCCAGATACACTTTGCCGTCTTGGTTCTCCTCAATGATCATATGCTTCACATCATTCTTGTAACTGAAATAACGAGAATGTGACAGATTCATAGGCAATAATAAAACTTACCTAAGACTAATCGCAGTTTGCCGTCTGTTCGTACTGTATCGAACTAAGAATGTTCCATTGGGCGTTCCTTTGAGAGTGGTCTCAGCTGCCGCTCTTCCCATTTCACCCATATACCATAGGTATTCCTTGATTTCAGTGTTCACATATTCTTGTTGTTGCCTGTCTGTTCCGTTAAGAGTAGATGTTGATGGTGTCCGAGAGGATCTGGATTCGACTACACTTGAATTCCTGGACAGTCTGAAATGAATTATAAAACCTACAATGATTCAGACTTCATAGCAAGAAAAACCTAGTGTTTGCTCTCTACTTACGTGGCTACTATGAACACCATCAGAGAAAATAAATCCAAAAGGAAAACAGAGAGTGAATAAAATCTTGCGAAACGGATTTTGTCTAGGTAAACGACGACTTACCCATCAGATAACACTCTTCTCGGCAACACGGTCGACTCGTTCCGGGCGACACGCGGGACAATCGATCCGGCTGGCGAATCCAATGGGCTTAGTCCGATCATTGAAGATGCCTGAAAAGAAGAAGTTTATGAAAAGAATGAAAGAATAACGGAGAACAGCTATACAGAAATATTAAAACTGCCTTCTATACACTGCCAAGAAGACAGAATCTACACAGCTCCGCCCACGAGACACTGTGGAGAATAGCGGTGAGTCACACCTATAGAGGCCGCCGGCGGTATGGGAAAAGTGAAGAGAGCGTGTTGTAAAAGATGGGAGATGCTCCTTGCCGCCGCTTCGACTCATTTCAATTTAGCAGGTGTTCAAATGCAACCGATGATACTAACTAGTGTCTAAACATCAAGTACATCGCGTGTGGAATCGCAAATACAAAGAGCCCTTCTCATCGGGAGTGTTTCTCACGGTGTAATACGATGAGGAACATATTTTTGAGCTGTGGAGTGAACTATAAAATTATTGGAGAGGAGATTCCCGATAAAATCTCTCCCTAGACAAAGAGCGGAGCCGAATTTCTGGGGGTTTTAAGGAAAATTAGGCTCTAAGATCAGAACTTTCGAAATTCCGATGTGAATTCTGGTAAAACAGAGTAAAATTGAACAACTTCGCTGCAAAAAATCAAAACTTGCGGAAGTTTGAAATTAACAGAAAGTTGACTAGAAAAATTAATGGAGTTCAATTTGACGATTCAAATTTATGATTAGAGGGGATTAAGGCAAGATAATTTTTTTGAAAGCATCCTGGCAGGGAAAAACCATTGTTAAACTTTGAAAACTCACCCGTGACTGCGAAACGTGGTCGAGATGTACAAGACCCGTTCTGTTGCGATTATTGACGAGGCAGCCGGTGAACCGATTATGAGACTGCATGCTGATCACCTCGATACGGTCACCCTTTGCGAATTGTAGGAATGAGAGGTCAGAAGGAGTGAAACTCGAGTTAGCAACCACCACATCTCCAGCGATTACTGTAAATTTTAATTTCTTTTTTATTTTTTCAATCACAAAACTTACCATTGAATCGCGGCCTATTTAAGTTGAAGCTAGAATGCGTCGACTTTCTAATGGAGTCACACTTCTTGAGTCCCAAACAATCTTTGTGCATGATTTGGTCACAACATTCACATTTGTAGCCCTGGTAACGCAGTCCTTTCATCAACTTTTGACAGACACTGCACACGTATGGTTTCTTGATATCCACTCGGAAACTGGTGAATGCCACTTTGTGATTTGTATCCCGGAGGTATTCAGTCGGTGAAACGTTTGATCTGCAATATACAATTTTATATGAAATTTATGATGAAAACTGACTTGGATAGCACAAGTGCGTTCAACCAATTGGTTCGGGACGCCGGGTTTTTAAGATAGAATGTGAGATGAGTGATCTCATTCGAATCCGTCCGATCGCGATACATATTGATCACATATTGCGGTTTTCGAGTAATCGTTCCTCCAGATTTTGCGTCGTGCGACACATTCTCATCGATTGAAAGCTCCGACATCACATAAGCATTTTTATAATTGAAGGTATTGGTTCTGATAGCAGCTCCCGGGCTTCTATCCTTTGTGTTCACTTTGCTCGCCGCTTTACACACAACAATCACTTTGTCGAATAGAAAAACGTATCGTTGCTTGGCTTTTCCAACTTGGGTAGCTGTCGATTCCGCCATTTTGACTTCTCCGTCATGATTCACACGCCCATAATCATGCAGTTTGACGTTGGTAGGCATCGAGAGATCAGTGATGCTTTGCTCGATCTCATCAATAACCTTCTTGGAGTTGGTGTCTCTGGATTCTTCATTAATATAATTGCACACATCTTCCATCACTTCTACGGCTTCGGCCAATGAGGAGCGTTCCGGGCTGCTGACATCCGTTTTTTTCAGTAACTCCTGAAATTATATGAAATTTTATGTAAACTATTTAGAAAAGTGTTTACCCTGAGAAGAAGCGAGTACTTAGTGAGACGTTGGAAAGGGACACACAACAAATCGTTCATCCCGAATTTGCAATTTGCTTGAGTAGTGAGTTCTGTTAACGTTCTCGAGAAACGTTCATTAGTCTTCAGAAGCTCGTTGCTCAGTTTTCGACTGTCTGGCAAATTGCTACAGTATTTTCCATAGGCGAGGAAAGAATCACGATATCTGAATTATTTCTTTAATTGATTTCTTTTTGATTCTGACTCACTTTACAAAAACCTCTCCGATGTACATAGGCGGTCTTATTCCATTTTCACTCAACGATGTTGGCCTCGGAACATTCTCTTCTACCAGGCCCAAAGCAGCTTGAACTGGATATTCGAGATCATCGAGAAGAGCAATATGAAGTTGGTTGATCTCGTCGATATTTCCAAACACCGTCTTGTATTCGTCGGGTGAGATGATACCTTTCAGTGGCTCGTAGAACGTCTTCATTATCGATGAAAGAGCTTGAGTCACATAATTCTTTTCAGTGTCGTACAGTTCTCGAATGCATCTACTTCGTTTTAGAAGTGGCGTATTTTGTATCTGAAAACTGTGATTCTAATTATTTTCTATTGAAACTAAAACCTACATCGTTTTCATTCATACTGGGCTTCCGACTCGTGACCATTTTCTCATATAATTGTTCCCCTTGTTTTTCTTCCGGATCGGCGCTTGTGATACGACCGTATATCGTCTCATCGGGGTTCACATTGTCGATATCTGTCGGTAAGCTTTGATAAATCTCGACATCGTCGGTGAACTCCGGACTGCTGGAAGTGCCTTGGTGATCTCTGTCGTTTTCCGGGAACGGTCTGAAAGTTCATTGAAATCAAAAACTTTTGGAATGAAAATCGTGGAGAATTAATCCGTTTTTAAATTTTCCATTTGGATTTGATTGGATATCTAGAGAATTCTTGAAGATCTAGTCAAAAAAACTTACGTTACTCCTTTGGCTAACGACTGCTTTGTGTGAGAGAGGATTGAGAGCGTTTTCAGAATTTTTTGGAATCCGGTCATGGTGTAGAGATCGTGTGGAGTGAACAGGTCGTCATCTTCAAGATTGAACTTGCTCTTGCAGAACATCACAAAGTTGTCGATGTTTTTGAAGCATGTGAACTGAAAGAATATTTTTTCGACTTATTTTCAGAAGTGAATTAATTTTCTTTGCTTGCTCAACACAGAGATCTTTAGAAATTTTTTGATGAGTGATACGAACTTTAAAAATTTAAATATATACCTGAGACTGCTGTTGGGACTTCATGATATCTTCTTGGTCGATGGCATTAGGAACCAGAGCATTAGCCAGTCGACAGAGAAGAATTCCATCCCTGAAAATCAGAAATTTTGAAAAATCATAACCGTTAATCAAGATATTTCACAAAGAAGGAAAAACTCACCTGAGGATGGAAGCAAATTCTATGATGGTTCCATTTTTATTTGTCGTTAAGACATTCAGCTCCCGGAGCCACCGGGCACATCCGATCCATAGCTCGGACCCGGAGCTCATGGGAACCTGAAATCACAAAATACATTGAGAGAAATTCTTCTTATAAGGAGTTTTTGTAAAAGAGAGTTCTCATGTTTCGGCAAAACGCAGTGTATTATTTCTGTGTTCCCCCTTCCGATTTCAATACACCTCTGTTTTCCCACTTTTGTTCGTTGGCTAAGAGTAAACATTACTTTATAAACGAGTCTGACATAGAGAACCATGAGGGTAGAAGTATATTGTCCGAAACGATAGGACCGAATGACTCAGTGAAGACTAGAATGATGTGTTGGACAAACTCCGGCTTGTCATATGGCCAGAAGGTCAGACCCAATTGAGTGACTATGAATGGGTCAGACGAGAGGGAAAAAAAGGACCGAATATGAAATAGTTCAAGACGTTTTTTCTCCTCTGCTTTAATCTTTTATCGCCCCGATTGAGGGAAAATAGGTCAAAGTAGCAGCTGGTTAGTTCGACTTTATAATTTCAATGAAAAGGGCGTTATGGGGTGTGGACTTTAATATGGGAGGAGGAAAAATAGTAAGATGAAGATGAAGAAAAGGGAAAATAGTACTAAGATGAAGTGACGAAATTGAGCGGAAAAAATGCTAAATCAACGGGTTGATGTTGAGAAGCTGACAAGTCGAGGGGATAGAGACTATACTGATTTTGGCAAAAACTATTGCTGTTGTGCGTGGAGCTAAGAATGTGATTCCTGTATGCGCACCCTCATCATAAAAATTTTTGCAAGACAAAAATGTCGAAATGGAAATTTTTTTTTTGAAAAAATGAACTTTTTTAAAAGTGTTGAAGGGTATAAGCGTAGTGTCGTTACTGATTTTTTTATTTTTGGAAGTAAGGATACCTATTTTATAAGAACGGTAAGAGAACAAAAAAAACAAAAAAAACAGTGAGAACTGTGAAAAATTAGGTATTTCATATTATCTGGCTATTTAGATGATTCTGCTTTCAAAAACTCAAAAATTACCTTAGTAGTTCCGGATTATATTTTTTTTTCACCAAAAAGACGTTGAAATTTTACAAAATTCCTTTCAAAATGAATTTTTAATAGAAATTCATAAAAATTTGGAACTTTTTGAACTTTCACTCCATCACTATAGAAGACAATCTCTCAAAAATGGGGCAATCAATGAGAAAAAGATGGTCACCAACTTCTTATCTTAAGTCATTTCCTATGATTTATAGGCAGTTTTGCGTTGGAAAACCGTAGAAAGGGGAAACAAAATCAAATTTACCTGTTCAGCAATGAGAGGCGTATAAATACTATCAGTTTTATAAAGCGCCGAATGAAACGTTTCAACAGGAAACCGCATTTGAATAGACGGTTATTTATGTGTGGGGGGAGACTGTTATGGAGGGCTAATTGTTGCGGACCATTGAGTGAGGAGAGAAGATTGGCGAGGGGGATAAAAAACACGGAGGAGGAGGTGGGAGATAGTGACAACAGTTGGAGAGACGCAGAAAGATTACAGATAGAGGGTAAGACCAATACAAGGGGTGCGTCGCAATGTCATAGCGGTATAACACACGCTGCCGCTCACCCCCCACCCTCACATTGTCGCACCGGTTGGACTGTCTGTAGACTCTTGATCAGGTGCACTCTCTCACAGTTTGACACGCTCATAGAGAGACTCACTAGGTGCCTTCACGGACTTGAGTCTTTCTCTCTCTCTCTCTCTCTCTCTCTCTCTCTCTCTCTCTCTACCATGCCCCACGGTAAAAAGAAACGAGAATACGGACAGATGGACGAGAAGAAGTTTGCACAATGCCTAAAGAGTGTCCTTCCGATCAGGTCGTTCTTCACACGTTAGAAAATACGAGAAGAGTTTGGTATTAGGAGGTCTTTGGCTTTTTTTCTAATTCTAAGCGCACGGGAGCAAAATGTTTCTGTATTTGAACAGTTTTTTATGAGAAGGTGGGTATAGATAGCTAGGGTAAATGAGTTCAAAAGAAAACATGAACCTGAAACACCAGAATTTGCTAATCATAAATTATTTGCTTTCTTGTTTGGGAGAAGATTTTTGGATCATGTAGTGCTCTCACTCCCCCTCGACCACACACACACACACATTGTCCACTCAAGCTTGATGTCTTCACTGTCCACTCGAGAAAAGCGCATTATCCGCCGCCACCTTTCTAGGATCCAAGTCGTGAGAAAATAACGACTTTACCCAAATTGGGAGGCTGAATACTGTACACCCCAATTCGAAATTAGGTTCACTCGTGATTATTTATTCGGAACGACGATCAAAACAGGGAGGCCGGATTATATCCAAATGTTCACAGTTCGATGAACTTTTTGCTAGCGGAAACCGCGTCCAACTGAGAATGACATAACCGGAGCGGTCAGACAACGGGGTGATATGAATTGTATTTTCTAGGTGAGAAACGAGAATAAAGGGAGAAATCGGAATGTTTGTTCAATAGATTGATGGTTATCATGTGGTTCGCAGTTGGTGGAAGAATGAGGAACACTGATAACATGAATTTCAATAAATGTTTAAAGGAAGAGGAAATAACAAAAACAACAATGACAAATGGGGTTTGAACGGCTTTTGTTCTGGAATTTTTCGATTATGAATCATCGAAATTTCGAAATTTTCTCGAAAATTTATTCATAACAAGTGAACAAAAAAAAGAATTTTCTAGATAATCAAAAAGAAAAGTTAGGCAATCTATAGTTAAAAAAGAAAAGAAGAGGGGAAGAAGAACAAATGAAGAGAGGTCCATCGAAAAGATTGAAACTTGAGAAGGAAGTGTCTAGTTGTTGATGTTTTTATTGTGAAAGATGTTATTATGAAATGCCAGAAAAACGGCGATTTTATGGATATTTCTGAAGGGAATTTCAAAATTTAAGATAATTCAAGAAAGAATATATTTTCCCCTTATATTTTTCAAATTCGTTGAAACTTTTGTCAACTTAAGCGAACCAAGAAATAAGAAAAATCTAGAAAATCTGGAAAATCCGAAAACTAGCTGAAATTCCTTCCCACCCACATAAAAATTCTCCAGTTGAAAACTATCTGATTAAAAAGCCCTCTCAAACACTCGCACCTCTCATATCTCGATAGAAATCAATTATGTTCGGGGCATCTCCCCATATCTACACGCCTATCCTCTATGTCCTGTTCTCGTCCTCCTCTTTTCTCTGTTTTTCCATTTTCTCTATTGAAACCGATCGGGGGAAGAGAGGAGGGCGCAATCAGTTTTGTTGCCGCCAAGATTAGGATCTATCGATTTCCGCGCGGAAATGGTGGAGGAAAAGAAATTGAAATTCTTTTTAACGAGCTGATCGAGAGTAGTCGATATGGTATGAGAATCAAGATAAAATCAAAATGTCAAGTACTTTTCTTTCTACATTTAAAATATGAGAAGAAAGTCTAGAGTATGAATGTTATACCGAAATGAATGTTTTCAAAACGAATTTCATAATTTGTTTATAAGAAAGAAAACAAGAGAAGAGAGAAATGACCAAAACATTGAATGTGTAAAATTCGACAGCTTTTGAAAGAAAATCATAACTGATTCATCGAAATGACCTTGTTTTTACAAATTTTAACATGTTTTTATAAACATTCTTGAAAGAAAAAAAGCTGCATTTCGAAATAATATGATCTATGGACATTCAAATTTTTCAAAACGGTGTTGAAATCCGGAAAAAACTCAGGAACAACACTTTTGAGGTTAAAGGTGGCGGTATCTGGACGTTGTTTGCAGAAGGAAAATATAAAGAAAGCGAGAGAAGGAGAGAGATATTGTGTTGCCGAATGAAACCAACCCCCCAAAAATTCTCTCTCTTCATTTCTCCCTAAAGGAGAAAAAATGGAAGGTGTAACAATAGGGCAAGTTACGGTTGCGACAGTACACGCCGCACACAATTATGCGTCCTTATGAGGAGAGGAAGGAAATTGAGTGTGGATGAGTGAGTGTTGCTAAGATTTACACATTCATCTCTCCCCTTGCTTCCGCCAAAAAGAAATACCGACAAGTCAAGAAAAAATGCGCATGAAACAAGATTTTGAAAGGAAAAGTGACAAAAGTGAGATAATGTAGGCAACACTAGACCAAAAAACAACAGACACAGCAGACGAATGAAGAGGAATGTGGTTGGGGTGTGGTGTGGACCAAAAGCACTTTCTAGAGACAGAGGGCAATTGGTTGGGGAAGAGTAAGGGGACCTCCTTCTTATGCCAGATGTGTGAAGAACGGGTCCCTCTCTGTCTCCATTTCGCCCCATTTTCTTCATTTTCTAATACAAACAAAATCTGCTCTCCGGTTGTTTACAGAGAAAATATTCGATTCATAATAGCCATATTTTAATAATTGTATTGTAAATCAGGTAGTGTCAACACTAGCAAGATATTCATTCAAAGTCCTACAGTACGAAATGTATGCACATTGGTCATATTGAAATACAGATCATTGACCTCTGAAGTACAAGGATTTGCAAACATGGAAAAAAGAATGGAAAGTTAGAAATCAAAAATTGTTTCGAAAGGGATCCCATTCTAATAACAACAAACAATATTAAGAAACCAAGACGAATGTGCAGATTAGGTCAAGTGTCGGACCAAATATGCGACTGTCAATGATGAAGGAGCAGAGGGATAAGATGGATGAGGGAAAGAAAGAGAGAGCCTCTCACTACAAGCAACAGATTATGCATTTCGAACAATAGATCAAGAGTGGACCTGCGGATGCAATGACACTTTCTCTCTCATTTCATTCGATCATCATATGATAGATAACGAATGCTCGAAGAGATGCAGACAGATGTAGGTCGGCTATCACAAGAGCAAATTTATCATGGAGCGGGACGAAAGCTACTTGGAGTTCAAATGAGTCCCGCTCGGTGGTGTACAATGTACCACTACCTCCCTTCAAAAGAATGATAAGATGAGATGAGTCATCGGCTAAAAATAAATGAACCAAAGTAAAAAAAAAGGAAGGTTGAAATGAAGTTTTTAATTTTCTTAAAACTCGCATTGAACATTCGTTACGGAAACTTTCTGTTTTCTTTGCCGAATTGGACACTGCAAATGCTTCAGTTTTCCACAAACAATATTAATACGGAGGTTTTTAACTGCATAACGAAGCCAATTCGAAATTGGAGAAATTTTGAGCGGAAATTGTTACGATAAATGAGCTAATTATAGATTTTTTTTCAATTCTATGATGATTAATTTCTCGACGCTCTTTTCATTTTTAGAATTGAAAACATTTTAAAAATTGAAAAAAACCGTGAGAACGGTTTTCCAAAAACTGGATGAGAAGACGGCCAAGTTTGACTTTACAAAAAAAGGAGCGAGGCAAATTTCATTTTATAAATCATTAACTTGCTAACATTGAAAAATTGCCGAGTGCATTCTGACTAATGTTTGATTTTTAAGAAACACGTACCTTTGTTTTTAATCTTTTATAGCTTGGAAATTTGAAGCAACAGAATAACAACATTTAAAATGGAAGTAGAATGTACATGAAACGTTCTGACAGAACTAACAGATATAGGAAATGCAAACAAAAACAACAATACCTCCCCCCTCCCAAAACTACAACAATACTAATTTTTATGCATGCCTTTGCGGCCAGCACCTCTTATCATTTTACAACTCTTATTGCCTTTACATAACTGATAACCGTACTTTCAATCCTATAAGAACTAGCCGAACGAAATTAGAAAGTTCGGAGAGAAAATAGATTGACTGACCTGCAAAACTGCCGTAGTGCTGGATACAACGTCGACAAGGCTCCAGCAGAGACCGAAACTGCTTGTTGTGGTGGTTCTACGCGGCATTATTCCCAGTTCATTCAATTATCAGTCCATTAAATTTATTGAAATCCAGACGTCCTTAATTTAGTGTCATTATTGCGATGGGAAAAACATGTTGAAATATAGAAGATTTTCAAAATAAAGAGAGGGAACATTTAGAAACAAAATGAAGAAGAGTTGGTTGAGCACTAAAAATTGAAGTGAATAATAAAAAAGAAAATACGAAATTTTATGCACATACATCGTTCAAAGCGTGGTTCTGTGGTTCTGAAAGAATAAAAGACGTTTCGAATGGAATAAAAACGAAAAATAAAATAGAAAATTCTACTCCAGTTTTATTTAAATATAAGGATGAGTGACGGATTTACATAAAAGGTTGAAAGAAAATCGAAAAGCTGAACGAAAACCGTGGGCGTGATTTGAAAAGGATGACATATGGCATCTTCATCATGATTCTTTAAATTTCATCTGTCATTCGCTTTTTTTGCGTATCGACTGTATTTTGCACCTGCCTCAGGTTTTTCTACGAAACTTCTGGGCAAAAGTGGCGCTTGAACAGAATGGTGTATGGTTGTAGAAAAAAGATGGAGGAGCATATGACAGAATACTGATAACAAGTTTACCCACACTCATTTAATGGTTTCTCGTTTTTTATCTTTAAATTAGATTTGAAAGAAGTTAAAAATAAAAACTTGGTTTATCAAACATATTTTCTGAGTTTTGAATAATCCTCTCGTAATTTGAATGACCGTGAAAAACCTATTTCTTACACTGAATCATCCTTTTAGTTCGATTCAAGACTCAAAACAAAAACTTTTGTGCATAAATGTTTCTTTGATTTCATCACAGACACACTTTTTTGTTTTTATTGCGTATTCAAAGTGTTGTTAGATAGTAAACGATCAAAGTACACAATATATACGTAGGATGAGAGTTTTTGAAATGTATAACAACAAGGAAGTTTGAAATATGAAGATTCATTGACAAAATATAAAAAAATGAATTAATTAGTTGGAACGGGATGGACATTGACAGTATCCGGCATCTGGTCCAATTGGTCCTTCCTTTCCGCACTTTCCTGGGGCTCCATCCTTTCCGTGAGCTCCGGTTCTTCCGTTCTTTCCTGGGTGTCCTTGACGTCCCTCCTCTCCTGGATTTCCCTTTGATCCATCTTTTCCTGGCTCTCCTTGTGGTCCACGAGGTCCTTGTGGTCCTGGGCGTCCTGGATTTCCTGGAGTGTAAACAGTTCCTGGTTGTCCGTTTTCTCCACGTTGTCCTGGTCTTCCTTGTGGTCCTTGTGGTCCAGTGTCTCCTGGCTCTCCAACTGGTCCTGGGATTCCAGCTTCTCCTGGAACTCCACGTTGTCCTGGACGTCCTCCGTTTCCTGGTGGTCCTGGTGGTCCGGCGTCTCCGCGTGGTCCACGTGGTCCAGCTGGGCACTTGATGCATCCACCTGGAATAGCATGGGTGACAAGAAGAGCAACTCCTGGAGCTCCGTCTTTTCCATCCTCTCCATCTGGTCCTGGAAGTCCTCCAAGTCCTGGTTCTCCCTTCTCTCCTGGTGGTCCAGCTGGACAAGCAGCGGCACGTGATTCACATTGACAGCTATCAGAGTTTCTCTTGTTACGGAGATTGATTCCCATTAGCTTTTTGACATCACGGTGAGCAGATCCTGATTGTTGGCGGGAGCTTCCATGGAGAACCATGATGTTCCCCCAGGTAACATCGGAAACATCCTGGAATTCCCAATATTGAAAAGTTACATTTGATAAAATGAAAATACCTTGAAGTTCTCCATTCCGATGGAAATATCCTCGCTAAGCTTGTTAATGTCATTCATGATAACAAGAACAGAGCACAGCGAAGCGGTGATAACCACCACGCTTGTAGCGCAGGAAACTGTGAGAGCGAATGTCATCGTCTGAAGACGTTGATGAAGTTCCCTCGTCAAAATCTGTCTTTTATAGGAAGATTAAAACGGATAAAAAAGTAGTCCTGGGTATCAAGTATTCCGTGATGACGGGCGTCTCTACCAAAAGAAAAAACTCCGCTGCGCGTCTGACGCGCCTAATATCTTATCAGCGTCTGGGATAGCTAATGAGGAATGAAAGAGGGAGAATGAATTGTAATATTTATTATTTCAAGTATGAAAGTTCAGAGAAAGTTGAGAAATGACAAAACAGAGTCGTTATCACGATAGGCAACAGGTACAATGAGGAGGCAGATGATTGTGAATAGTGTTGCTGTGCAAAAAAGACATAAGAGGAGTCGGTCGACAACTGAAGCTAGTTGTTGCCATTGATATTGGATTCGAGATCGTTCGTCCAGAATCTTAAAATATAATTTTTTCCATTTTTCAAAACAGATTTTGCTTTTGAAAGTTAGTTTATGTTATTTCGAAATCATTTCTTTTAAAATCTTTGTTAATCCAAAAATTTAAATAAAAGCGTATTGTGTTTCCGCACTGTGTAACAAACATTAAGCTTCCGATTTTATCGGGAACTCTCCTGTCCGCGGCGGCGCAAACCTGCTTTCATTATATTTATTGCCACCTGAGGTGTGTGGGTATGCGGGGGTATAGCTCAGTGGTAGAGCGCTCCCTTAGCATGGGAGAGGGCTGGGGTTCAATTCCCCATACCTCCAGAAATCTTTTTTCTTTTTTGCTTTTTCATTTAAACTTACTTCTTCTCGAATTTCGTGTTGCTGAAGACTTCGATACACCCTTTTCAGAATTCTCCTAAATCTTGTCTCAAATTCAGTTAAAACAGAATTCGAGGACGCTGATATCCTGGGCATGATCTGGAAGTGATCATTCGAAAGCAGGAACCGAACAAATAATACTCACACCATCGCTGACTACCCGACTCAAAAACGTGCTTTCACTTGCAAAATCCTCTCTTATAGTTGACCCGTTCATAGGCTTTGTGTCGGCAGCCAGTGTAGTCATGATGGATTCTGCGTAAATGTGGACAAGTGGATCCATGCACTCGCACTCTCGATTTGCATTTTGTTCTTTTGACTTTGCTCTCACATTTGACATATTTTTCACCCTCTTCAAATCTCGAAGAATTGAACTTCGACGAATTGTTGACTTTTTACTCTGAAAATCAAAAGTAATGAATAGTATCGAAAAAATTCAACCTGTGATGCTTTTAATAAGGCGATACTGTCAGGTTCTCTTATTGACATTCTCATAAAAGTGGCTAAATATCCTAAAATCCATTTCTGCATCCATGCGGGAACATGTCGTCCCTGGTTTGCAGCTCCGTTCCTATGCATGTTCAGAGTGATCACATTGACACATGTGGCAAGGCAAACCATGAGTAGCGAAGACACATAATACATTCCTGAATTTATTTTAAATTTGGAGTTTTGCAAAAATCTTACCAATTAACGGAACGCCTTCTGATGTGGGAGGAATTGATTCGGTGATTGACTGTAGATAAACACCCATAGAAAGCAAAGTTGTGATGATCATGTTAATTTTTTCTCCAGTTTCTGGTGGCATCAAAAAACCGAGAACAGCCATAGACGAAATAAGGACGCACGGTACAATCTGATGATCGACATAGGTTCATGAGGAATTATTTTTCCAAAACAATGCTTACATGATTGAAAACATAAAAAAGAGGTCTTCTATGCATATGGATTCTGATAACTATTGTTGGCCAATCGCTGTTCGTATCGGATGGAAACCTCACTACTTCTCGTACTGCAGTCATATCAACAAGATCGAATTCACTGTTATTCATGTAGCTCGATAGATCGCCTTTATCAGTGTTCAGACCGAGGTTAATTTCGGTTATGTCGTGTGACCAGGAAGCGAATTTCAGTTCGCATTGCTGAAAATATACTTGAATTGAAAATAACTTCAGATTTGTCTTGCCTGATCATCAAATGGATAGTATCTGACCCGTATTGGACATGAACTTCGAAACAGCGCAGAGAACAGCCATGTTACATTGCCATCGCTCGTGACCATCACATCGGTTGACACAAGGGATGCGTAATATTCACGAATCGCACTGAATAAAACTTGTTTTAATCGGCAGCTTGATTATGACACTCTTCCTAATGAAGCGCCGCATAGCTGAGGTAGATATGCGGGGGTATAGCTCAGTGGTAGAGCGCTCCCTTAGCATGGGAGAGGGCTGGGGTTCAATTCCCCATACCTCCAGAAATCTTTTTGCTTTTCTTTCATCTCGAACTTTTGATTGTTGGAGGTTTATTCTAACACAATTCAATGTCACATGCGCATTTGAACATTTGCATAATAATTTGAGCAAAACTCAAACTAAGCGGGATTTCTCTTTTTCAAAAGACACCATGAAAATAATAAGTTCCAAAATGTAGAACTGCAGTCATGCATGACGCATATGCTTCGAAACGTGTCTAGTAGACGTCATTCCAAAGATCACCACCAATATCTCCTAATTACTAATCTTCATTTGACCCCTTCTCATATCATATTCCGCCTATCCTACTCCTCCATTTTTGTGTCTCTAATTGCATTCATGAACTTTCACAAATACTTGACTTTCTGATTCGAGTTGGCAAAAGGAGAAAAATGCAAATACAATGCACTCGTTATAAAATCACGTCAATTATGCAAAACACTCCTTCGTTTCCGAGAAATGCGTTTCTTTTTTACCCAAAAAAAAGAAGAGAAAACGCACTTTGAAAATATTTGTGGAAAACAAATAGAACAGCTTAGAGGTTTGTTTTCTAGGAAAACTGATACTAATTTTCATGCACATCATAACCAAAACGTTTCTTTTGTCGGAGATTTCTCTCTCTCTGTCCAAAAACTTTTCGTTCACTTTTCTTCTCTTTTTGTGTGGTCCGCATACCCAAATTGAAATGTTTATCTAAATGAACGTTGTAACGTTGGAAGCTGCTACAGCAGCCTGATATGTGAGCGTGCCGAGTTTTTGTTTGTTGGCTAAAAAACATGCGGTTCAGACGTAACAGGAGTGATGAGAGAGCTTCGACCCCTTGGCTTGAAGAGATGAGGCGACCGTTCACAAGCCAAAAACAAGTAATTATTTTGTTTTCATTTGACTAACAGCTCGAATGCGGAACGACCGAAAAAGCAAAAGCAGAGGATTAAAATTACTTTTCTCTTCTTTTCTCACACCGGTTTTCTTCGAATTAAAATTCATGAAAATTATGGCCTTAGGTGACATCTGCTGTTTGAGGTTTGTGTTGATCAGAATAAATTATTTCTGAAGAGAAAAAAATGAGAATAGGAGGAATATTAAGAAATGGGAGCAGGAAAAGACCCGGAAGACTTGCAGTCTATTGAATAATAAAATGAAGAGGTTCTCTTCTCAATGAATACTTAAAAGTTGTAGAATTCTTGAGATTTCTACTTCCGAAAACAGAAATAGGAACTTACTTGTTCACCAAAATTATGTCTGGTTTCCATATTCGTCCATGTGGAATGTAGATCGCTTTGATGTCAGACCATAAAGATTCATTCCATGATAACCTTGGATCCATCCAATTGATATTCAACCAACTTCTTGTCGTGAGAGCTTGGTTTCGTTCATCCTACAAATAAACATATCTGATAACTTTTAATAAGAGGGTTCCCGATTACATAACTAGTCTAGATGGAATAATATTTTTCAAGAAATGCGTGAAAGTGGAATTCAGATCTCTCAAACCAAAACACTCAAGGGGAAAAACACAATTACAATCTCGACACTTGTCGTAACTCACCATTTCCACAATCTGATTTAGTAGAAAACCAAATGTGACATTTGTGGGTTGGGAATGATGGATACATGGTCGAACGTCTTTCTCGTAGACTTTATGATCAAGAAGTGACCGGTATAATGCCTCTTCGGTTCCATCGATAGAGCCCTCTGAAACAAAAGAGACATGGAACTTTTTTGTGTGCGTTTATGGAAGCATTAGACGACCTAATTCCTCCCTGGGGATCATAATGATGAACATCGACATTGTTTTATCACAACAACACAATCTTTTGTTTTACTTTTACTTCCCCCCCTCCTTTGACTTTTTCGCGCGGCAACTTGTTGTGAGAATTTTACTACTGTGTTGCCCGAAAACTTGAATCCAATTTGTCAAATTACATCGTTGTTTTCTGAACTTTGCCCCCCTCCCGTGCGCAAAGAAGCCACCCTTGCCCCAAAAAAACGAGTCACGGTGCATCTAGAAGCCATAAAGCTGGCGAAGAAAGCTAGTTAGAGTAATGCATTTTTCATTCCGGTCACCTCCATTTTTCCTCTTCTGGCCCTCCATACCAGTCCTCAACTCGTCCGTCACATTTTGTTGGATGAGCTTTGAAGAAGAGACATCAAAGGATATCGAATCTATTCATGCTCAAAAACAACAAGAGTGGAAGAAGAAGAGAGGAGAAGAGTGGATGAAGGGGTATGGAAGAAGGAAAAGAAATGAAATATGAAAAAATGAAAGAATCTTGGGATTTTTTGAGCTCTGACTCGGAGTCGTATCAAAAATGGAATGACAGTTGCGCATCTAGATTGACATTTGGAAGACTCACTTGTTCGGAGAGCCTTTTCCAATCGATTCGGGTCAAAGTTAGGCATTGGAACTACAGCGGACACTTTTTCTTCTTCAGTTGTAGATGATATCGTTTCAGTTCTTGTACCTACGGGACTGTCTTCATTCGGTGTTTTGAATTTTCTGGAATTATTTTGTGCTAACAACGTTTATCAACAAATTCTTACGCTTCTGCGATTTCAAATTGCTTCCCATCGGTATCATTTGTCTGCCTATTGTCCAACAAGGAAAAGTGCACTCGATTCTCGACATGCTCCATTCCGACTATCCCGCATGGTACCAGTTCAATGATTAGTAGAATACAAAAAGTTGGACACGAATAACATATGACCATAAAGAATATTGACGGAGTTGAGGCCTCGAATGGGCTGGGCAGCCAATTTGAGAAGTCGACGACAACGACGGATGGGGCGGGACAAGAAGGAAGAGAAGAAGAAGAAGCAGAAGCAGGAGGTCTCCTCTTCTGACGTACGTGACGTGGAGTGCGAATGTGATGGTGTGGAAGAGAGCACAAAAAGAAGAAGAAGAAGAAGGAAGGAGCAGTGAGAGAGGGAGGAGAGCTCGACGAGCAAGTTTTGAACGGTGGCACGGCTCGTCGAGTTGGAGAGGGCGGGGTTTGAGTCCGAATGAGAAATAGGGGTGTGGAGACAAAAATGCAAGTTTCATATTTTTGTTGTCACATTAATTTGGGGAAAGAGTTAATAAAAGCATATGAAAGTAGGTTCTGAAATCAAGTAGTATTAAGATGGAAAAACAATGCCTGAGAGGAAGAAACGTCATGATATACAAGACAGTCTGAGAAATCCTGAAAAATATAAAATAAACCGAAAACAAGATCATATCACAGCTCAGCACAATAATTGAACATTTTATAATACATGACGTTCAATCATTGCGTTCTAAAATTACAGAATACAGAACTTATAGAGCACCTTAGTATTCTTTCTTTGGAGTATTGTACTTCTCGATGTTTTCTTTATTCCTGTGTTTTCCGTTTCATTTAGACTTTTTCTAATTGATCAATTGATATTGACCGATACTTATGTATTGGTCTATTTCAAGAGGTTTGTCCTATTAATCATGTGTGTGGTCTTCCGTGAAATGTTGGTTTAATGTGATACAATGTCTTCTGATTTGAAGGTATTGACAGTTCTCTCCACAAAGCCCTCTTCCTTTTGTTATTCATTTTGACAAGTTTCCAGTACCACAGATCAGTACTTTCCTCAAATTACTCATCCTACATAAACAAATACGCAGATAGCTAAAGAGATTTCGGATGCTCTTCCACCTGTTGAGACATTTCAAGATGTTGTATATACACTAGTGAGGATGTTTGTGTTGAGCAGGATCCTGTGCCCCAGAGCTTTCACCATCCTCTTATCACCCCTCCCTATTTCCGTCCTCTTTTGTTTGCCACTACAACGGAAAGGCAAAAAGTTTCCCTCTTATTTTTTTCGTCTTTCTCATTTTCTTCCATTTGGATTTCGGATTTGTGTCAGTTCAGATCCTTCATCTTCATTCACAAATGAAGCAAATTGTGAAATGTATACGGGCGTTTTTTTCATGGTAAGTCTGTTTTTTATTGGAAAATACTGAATATTCAAGCTGTTTGGATTTGGATAAATTATTTGATTTTAAAAAATATATCTGAAGAACTTGATAACTCAAAATGCTCTGCTAAATAAAAAACCCCTGAGCTCTAGTGAAGTACGGTTTTGTCATAAAAGGAGCTCATATTCTGAAAATACTCTCCGATACTCTGAAAATTGGAAACACACATCAGTAAGCCGACTTTTCACAGAACCGAAATACTAGAAATTGCCCAGAAACGGAAATGTAGGATTATCTGGCTTATCAGATCACACAGATTCGATTTTGGAGGTTACGGATCTCATTCTGATAACATCAGTCAGATTTTTTTCCTTTATAAGTAGATTTCTGGCTGTAAGTTCATCCATAACTAGAACAAAAACGTTTTCTCTTTCTGTCCCCTTCACTTCTCAAAATTGGTATCATTGTTTCTCTCCCCCCATTAATTTCTCCTTTCCTTTTTACCTTTATATCGATTTATTTTGACCAGTAACCTCTCTCCGTAAACGTTATCTCTCCAAAATCTCCTTTTTTGCGGTTCTGATTAGAGAGAAAAAGAGAAAAAAGGGGGTGAATACAGACTAAAGTCTTGACAACTCTGTTTGATTTGCGCAATTCTCGCTTTCCTGCACTAGAACTCTCACAATACCTGATTTTTCGTTTTCTCACTGTTATTTCTGTCGAGACTATTTTTTTTGGAATGTTTTAATACATGCTTCATATGACTCATTATTGAACCCATATTGGAGGTGGCATGTGTAATTCTGCCCGATTTTAATCGTACTTTTTCTTACCGCCTCCAGCCCCAAAAGCTAGTTGTTTCTCATTCCACTTTTTTTCGAAACACTTTTCAACTGTTTTTCATTGCTTTTGTCAATGCTCGAAGCCTAGTTAAAAATTGGGAAAAGGCGTAGGAGGATTGATGACTTTTGTTTGTACTCGTGTATTTTGAACACCTCCCTGTTGACAAACACAGGTGGCCGCAGTTATTGTGAGAAATTGTCGACTAATCATTTTTGTTTTCACACTTTTCTGTAATTTCAAACAGTTTATCCTGTGTAAAATGCTATTTTCTTGTGGAATATTGGTAGTTTCTCATGAGACACACTACTTCATTTTCTTCGTACATTTTATATTTTTTTATCATTTTAGACAACGTTTTCGTATGAAAATCATTTTTTTGAAGGAACTATCTACTTCCAAACATTGAAAAATTTCCATAACAAAATTTTTTTCAAGTTTAAAAATACCATAATCCTGTCAAACTTCGCAGAACAATTTTCTTATCTGATTTTTTAATCCTGCCACTAAAATGAGAGAAAAATTGCGTAGAGTCTCATCGAATTACATCAGTAACGTTCTAGCGTCTCTTAACTATTGTCCAATACCTTCAATCTGGTAATAAACAGTATGAGTCACATACCTACTGTGCTAAAACGTGTCTTGACTGTGACGTAATAATGCCGTCGCCCTCTCGCATTGTACTCATGACCTCCTCTACCTGCCACTGTTTGCAATTTGCATTTCGCATTTCGCATGACTTTCTCCTCAGCTTTTAAATGCTTGTTAAATATTTTTGTGGTCAAAAGCGTTTCGTTTTTTCTCCGACTAAAGTACTTCACAAGGACACACTTCTGGTTTTATAGCCAACGATTCTCTCAGTATTGTACTTTTGACATAACCTTTTCCTTTTCTTTTTTTTATCATCTTTCAATGAGAAAAACTATTTTCTCCGTCTTTCCTTGAAGGTATAAACAGTGTGTGTTCTCATATTCAAGTGTTTAAGCGGCCTTGACAGAATGGGCCAACTTTACTTGAAAATCAACCTTTTTTCCCGAAAAATGTCAACATTCAGGTTGTTCAACATGGTATGCTGCTTCGGCAAAAAAGATGAACGGACCAAAACAATTGAGAAAGAATTACACAAAGAACGCAAGATTATGAGGCGACAGGTAACTTTTTTGGTTGAGACTCAGTTAATTGGAAAGTTCAGATCAATTTACTGCTTCTGGGTTCCGGAGAGTCTGGAAAATCGACTTTTGTGAAACAAATGCACATTATTCATGGAGCCGGAGAGTTTACTGCAGATGAAGTCAGAGCTTACAGACAGCAGATTTATCAGGTAGTTTTTCAAATTATTTTCTGTGTAGATGGAATAATTCAGAATGCAATCAGTGCCATGAGAGTGTTATTAGATGCACGAAACAAATTAGGAATCGCTTGGGAGGATCCGAAAAGACAAGCAGAAGTAGAAAAAGTTATGCGGTAAGTTTTCGAATAAAAAAATTTAAAAATTTATATTCGAAATGTTTTTGAAACAAAAAAGCCTATTTTTCCAGATTTACCGTTGGCGACCTTTTAAAAGGAATCGATTTCACGACATTTGTAGAAGTAGCACCGATTATCAGTGATTTCTGGAATGATGCAGCAATCAGAAAAACATATGAGCAGAGAAACCTCTTTCAAATTGTGAGCTTAATCTTTTATAATAAAAATTGAGAAATTTTTGTTTCAGAGCGATTCTTGTCAGTACTTCTTCGAACATATACCACGAATTGCCATGCCAGATTTCTACCCGACAAACCGAGATATACTGTTCTGTCGTAAAGCAACCAGAGGAATTTCTGAACATATTTTTGAAATCAACAAGATTCCCTTCAGGTATTTGTTTCATTGACCTTTCCAATAAATCGTATTCTTATCAGGTTCATCGACGTCGGCGGACAACGATCGCAACGCCAGAAATGGTTTCAATGTTTCACAGACATCACAAGTATTCTGTTCATGGTTGCCAGTAACGAATACGACCAGGTTGAAGATCATTTCTTGTGTCTTTGTTGACAAAATGTAATTTCAGGTGATTCTCGAAGACAGGCGGACGAATCGAGTGGTCGAGTCACGGTCGGTTTTTGAGACGATTGTCAACAACAGGGCCTTCTCGAATGTCTCGATTATTTTGTTCATGAATAAGAATGATTTATTGCAAGAAAAAGTGCCCAAGTCAGATATTCGGCAGTATTTCACTGATTTCACTGGGGATCATACTTTGGTTGGTTTTTTCTGAATGGATTCATTTCCCCGTTTATGTTACAATATCTATAAACAAAATTTTAAAGTAATTCATTTGCGCATGACAAAAACTTGGCAAAAGGTACCTTGATATTTCAGGTCCGCGATGTCCAATTCTTCCTCGTTGATAAATTCGAAGCGTCCCGACGTGACCGTGCCCGACCATTCTTCTACCACTTCACAACCGCCGTCGACACTGAAAATATCAGAAGAGTATTCCGAGATGTACGAGAAAGTATTCTGGAGCAAAACTTGAAAACTCTCATGATGCAATAATATATTTTTTGTGATTTCCAAAATGTTTTCTTAAAAGTAAGGGTGCTCAAAGTCAGTTAATGATCCAAATCTTATTTGTCCATGTGATTCAGTTCAACGCAATTCCTATGATTTTTCTCTTCATATTCTGTAATTAATAACAACATATTTATAGCCATAATAAAGTTGTTGCAATTTTTCAAGAGGTAATTTCTGCTTGTTTTGTATTCTAAGTATTTTTATGTGAAGGTGTGTTCAGAATAAACAAACATGCATTTGGTTTCGAGAAAAGTTGCATGTTTGCACTATCAGTGAAAACCGAGAAAAAAACAGAAATGACCAATGACTTGAAAATTTTTGGAAAAAGAGAAAGTAATGGGAAAAATGGTTCACATATCAGAATTTCAAACATCTGCAAAGTTCAGATGTATACGAATGTTATGAACATGATGTTTATAATTGAAAAGACATTTCTAATTGAAAAATACGGTACCATCTTGTGGATTCACTAATTTAATTTTCAGCTGCCCTTTCCTGGGAATCACGGTTGTACAGTTATTTATTATGTTGTTTTTGCGGTGTTCCCTCAAAGAAAAACCAAAAAATTTGAGACACTCGCCAGAGATTTGTGTATGTTGTCGACGTGAGTCACGCCAAAAGAGGCGTGCTTTCATCCCAATTTTGGAGCGTGGAAAAGGACAACGTCGGACACGGAGAACATATTGGTTAGCACGACACTTGTATATAATAGTAGCCACTGCTGCACAGAAACGGACACACCCCCGTTCAAACATTCCTCTTCTCACACATCGTCTTCAGTTTGTCACCCACTGATACGGTTCACTTCTTCACAATGCTCTTGTTAAGGCGTCTTGGCCTTTTCGTCTTATTCGTTTCTGCCTTAGCCGAGTATGGCGTTCCAGAGTTGAGAGTCGTTAGAGGTTAGTTATAATGAGTTTATTTTCGAAATTGGTTCTATCCCAAAGCTATAAATTCATGTTACTAAAGAACTAAGGTGTTCATAGAAGTATCAGCCAGCTTTCAGACTTTTCAAGTTAAAGTAACCGCTGATATAACGAATATCAGCTGGGATTTTAAAAAAATCAAATCCGTAAAATGCTCACAAGTTATTTTTGTCACGTGGTCCATGTAAATCTGGTAATTCTGAAAAAAATTAACGTTTCTTGTTTTGACCCAAATATTCCCTATACTTCTTATTGTTAGCTCTAGTTAGTAAACTTTAGTTATAAAGTTAGGACTATATTCAAACCACCAAGACTAATTTTTGCAGGCGAGGCAGATATCATGAGCCGGATAACCAGATCTCAAATAATCTCACAGTACATCGTTGGAGAAACCTACACTTTCGAAGTCTTTCTCGATGAAACCACCCAAAATGATTATGTGATTGAAAGTTGCATGATGAATAATGAGAAAATCATCGGACCTTATGGGTGAGCAGTCTTTTAGGACATGTCAGATCCTAAATCTTGATTTTTAGATGCGTCGATTGCGGAAACTGCATCACCAAATCTATCGAAACGGAATCATACAACAAACCAGGAGCAATCAAACGAACAATGGTTGAGTTCGTTGCTCACTCATCGGTCAGTTACTATTCGACAAAGACAGTTTCAATGGACTATTTTTCAGACCATTCAATTCAGATGTCAAATCAAAAAATATGCCTGCTCTGGGTGTGCCGAGGTTAGTTTTCAACCGACCAATCATTTTTTTTCCTTCTTTTGCCAATTTCTGAATGACGTGTCAAACAGAAAAACCAAGTACTGACAAAGTCTTGAAGGGGGGAAGAGAAAAGAGAACGCCCAAATAATACAATTTGTTTCCGAACCATAGAATTTCCATATAAAAAGTAGTGAAGACGTGAGAAGAGATGGGCGGACGGGCGAATAGTGACTAACAAAGCTGATGAAATAATAAAAAGAAGAGTACCGCCTTTCTCAGCGCTCCTGCCAACGCCAGAATTTGATTCCGTGGACTCACTACGCATCGACTGACATTCCCGAACTGATGTACCCGCCAGCAGGTTATGCGATTCCGCCGATGGGTAAGTTTTTGGGTACTTTCTGTGCATGTTTAACGGTTTCTTATTTAATATTCTTCTATGCATGACATTCAGGAGCGTTCCCTATTCCTATTCCTCCTAACATCTATCCAACTCCTCCTATCGGTGGGTTCCATATGCCTCCTCATGCTCCTCCTGTGCCACCACCGGCGGCTCCACCAGTTCCACCAGCTCCTTATTCCGGCGGTATGTTTTAAACGGTGATATGCACGAGTCTAACTTTCTAGAATGTGACATCTAACATTAAATTTTAAACTTTGCAGTTTTTCTTCTACTTCTTGCCAAGGTTCTCCTAAATTAGTTCATTTTTTGATCTTTATCGTTTCAGGAGGCGTAACTGGAGTCTGGCCATGGTGGGTCTGGCTTCTTCTCATTCTTCTCCTTCTTCTTCTCTTGTGCTGTCTTTTGGCACTTTGTTTCGCTGCCTTCATGAAAAGAAGAAAAGAGAAAAAGAAGACAACAGCGTGAGTTCCACCTAGTTTTGTTTCAATTTCTTCTTAATACAAAAAAAACAAAAACTGATACGGATTCTTTTTTTTGGGGGAGACTAGGTGACGGGCGTCGTATAGTTAGTTTCTCCAACACACATAGTACAAACATACGCACAGAACAGAACAAATATGTTGGATTGAATGCAAAACATTGATTGTACATTTCATATCTTTGCAGCATTACTGTCGTCGATGGCAAGGATTGTGCAGTTGGAACAGATGCGACTTCGGTGAATTGTGTTGGAACCGATACAAAGGATATTGTCAAAGTGCAACCAGCTGTATGCCGTTTTTCCAGAAGAAATGTGATAAAATTATTTCAGATGGTTCTGGGAGCTGAAAACTTGGAGCATCATCATCAGCAACAAAGCCAACAGCAGTACTCTCGAAGTCAAGCAGAGTATGATCAAGGATCGGTGATGGCTGGAGGATCTTATTCTCTTAGAGAAGGAATGGTCCATGAGGGTTACACTAGAACTCTCCCGTGAGTTGTCTTGATCTTATGACTTCATTTTATTCCAAATTTCAGAAGAGAAACCTATTCCACCAGTGACCGATATGCCAGTAGAGATCGTTTTGATCGTCACAGCCAAGACAGATACAACGACCGTTCCAGCTACCGTAATTACGCCTACGAGAGAGATATGGGAAAGGTAGAACCAATGGATGGATTCGATGAGGTTGAGACTCGCGAGCGCACCTATTGTTTGAGTGATGATAACCAGGAAATTGTCGAGAAAAACATCAAGAGAACCCATACCACCAGGTAAATCAAAACTTTAGAAAACAATTTCCAACATATTGAATTCCAGATATGTCACCGAATCCCGAGAATACGAGCCAGAACACGACAACGAGGAGAGAATGAGAGAGGACGAGTATCATCATGCCAGCTACACCCACAGTCTTCCGGTCTAATTTCTCGTGCCACAGAAACCATTTCTACCTACTCCCACCAAAAATCTATTCTCATTTGTCGATTTCTTATTCAACTTTGCCGCCATCTTAATATTGCTTAATTGTACCCAATATCATATGTAGGATCACTCCCATTTGTCTTTCTTTTCTTTTGAAACGCCTGATTTTTTTTTAATTCTGCTTCAATAAACGTCTCAAAACTAAACGATTGGGTTTCGAATACATGAAAACTTGGAATGCTCAATATTTCATTATATCTGTTCAAAAATCAATCGACACGAGTGATGGTCAGATAAGCGAACAGTGTCTCGTCGCGGTCATTTTGCACCTTCACAACAAGACGGTCCTCAGCAACATAATCCGGTCCATCTGCAAAAAAGGAATCCCTTGAGTTCAATGCTCTTGAAAACTAACCAGTGTAACTGAAAACGGCATACTCTCCTTCGACATCCATCACCTTTTGGAAAGCCAACTCGGAATAGGAACGAACAGTGACTCTGTAAAACAGTTTGATACATACTAAATGTTAATAGGCAAGTGTCAAACTGTCTTACTTCTTGTTTCCATCTCCGTCAATTTTGAACATGATCTGACCCTTTTCAAACTTCTTGATGGTGACACCAAAGACATTGGCTGAAAGTTTGTAATGCTCACAGGTGTTTCAACTAAACATACTATCTTTGGTGAAGATCTCAGCTTTGTTGGACGAGAGACGATTCATAACGATGTGAACGAGGCGGAGAGTCTCTGGAACTCAAGTTAGTTGTGATACAAAGAATTGGCTTACTGTAATGAGAAGTTTCTTTCTCAGGCTTGGATGGCACTGGTTCGATGATTGCATGACTATCGCTGATGTTGAAACTATTTGGAATCATTTCAGAAACAGGGGTCTGCTCAGGCGAAGAGTTAGCTGCGGCCACAAGTTCATCGTAGTTTGAAGTATATGCGAGGGCATCAAAATCAGCGTTCTCGTTCTCTGTGAATATGAGAGAGGAGTGAATGGCAGGTGGACGACCTGAAACGAACAGATGCAGGTCACGTCTGACAGTAAATGACTTACGTTGAACCAGAGAGAGCATAGTAACGTGGACAGTAGTAGTCTTAATTAAGTTTTCGTTTTTGAAGGTCACATTGATTTGAGTTGTCCCAAATGGTTTCAGAACTTTGAATGGTGCCAAAATGAGTTGTCCTCCTCCAGAAATATTTGCAAAAGTGTTGAATCCCGTTACAATATTCAAGTCTGCTTCGATAAAAACTCTGTAACGCAAAAAAACGTTGATTATACATTTTTAATACACTCACGTGAAATTTGAACTTCCGACCAGAAAGAATTCGATATATCCAGTTTCATTGAAAGCAAAATGAAGAGCATCTTCAAATTCCGATTCAAGTTTGATTCTACTGTCAGAGCGATCCGAAACCGTTTTCTCATTTTCATTTTTGTTCCAATAAATTCTTGGAAGTGAGCCTCGGTTGATTTGAATGTTCAGAAGCTTCGGAGCCGGATACCCACAGGTATCTCTCTTGGCATCAGCCACAGCAAAAACCAGAAGGATGGCAGCGAAAAGAAGACGCATTGGGGACGACTGCTCTCTTCGAAGGTAGAAGGAAATGATGCTTCCAGAGCGATGGAGACGCGCTTTTATAAGAAACGATAATCGAATTAAACTCCCGTAATAAAATTTTTTCTGAATTTTCACTTTTTCCTGGAATGATGTGTGATCTCCGAAGGGTGTACGGTAGTGGGAAACAGAAACGAAAAATGAAAACGCGTTGATTCGATTTGCTAACTACTTTACGAGTTGAAACAAATACCTAGGTATTTCAGTCATTTTCAGTGCATTTTTAGATCGAAAATCGAACTTGATGTAATTACACGGATGCTGAATGCCTGGATCTGAAAATTTCAGGCACTGTCAAGAATGGATCAATGATTATTTTCCGAAAGCTAGTAACATCTGAGTAACTTCCCATGTGACCTGAATAATACTTTTTTTCCGAAATAAATTAAATTTTTGACTTAAATAAACTTTTTTCGAGTTAAATAAAGCAGCGGAACAGTGATTTTGTGTATTGACCGAAGTTTCATTTTTAGGTTTCAGCTTTCTGGATGGCAATGATTATGACAATGACAATGATTATGTGGAGTGTGGTCTACCATTTTTTGTATCTTTGTATATTTTCATCTGCTGTTTCGACGCTTTGTTTCGTATAGATTTATAAGCTCATACAAACTGGACACTTCTTTTCGAAGCTCTTCCAGCATAGCATCTTCGTATCAGTTCAAGAGATATTCTGTTCAAAAAAATTCTCACGATTAAAAATCAGTCAAGTAGATTTGTATATCTCTCGTCACAAGCCTAACATGTGTCTTCAACACTATTCACCAATTTTTCAGTTTTCCGTTGTTGTTGTTGTTGTTTTGTTCGTTGGGAGTGTAGACAAAGAGACAAACAAATTGGTACCGTTTCTTAATTTCCGCATAATACAGCACGACCTCTTTCTTTTTCTATTTTTTTCTTTTTTCGGCAACATTCGTTCTTTTTGGAGAGGCTTTTATAGCCGTTATTTTTGAAAGAAACAGAGGTTTTATCTATTTTATCTTCGTGGATCGGTAGAAAATTTACGTGGAGTTGTGATAAAATCGCCACGGTTCTTTTCAGTTCTTTTCAAAGAGAAGCAGTTCAAGCGTTAGAGATAGATATTTGTATCAAATAGAACCTTAGACAGGTTCATCATTTTTCTTTTTTTGTAAAATAAAAATTAACAAATTCAACTTTCTTGAAGTTTTTGAGTTATCGGTAAGCTGAATTTCAAAAAATTCGCTTCTTACTGTTTATTTTGTATGATTAATCACTTTTGAGGCTATTAAAAACCGTATTTCTGAGACAACGGCGTGTTTAATTGATTAGTTCATGAACCTAACTAGCCTGAATCGCTTTCACTGAATTGAAAGAAAAAACTTTGTTTTATTACACTCAATTGTCCAATGCCTTTCATATAACAATTATTTTGAGCATTTTCCAATTTCCGCTTCCTTTCCTGTGCTATGTTTTTGATTTCGCTTTTTGTATGCACTTTCCCGATTTAGAAGTATATCTTCCTCCAAAATACTTTTCAGATGACAACAGAGTCGGTTTCGTACTTGAAAAAGAGAGGTTTCTCTTCAGAAGAAAGCTTGGACGGCAATGGGATGGTGATACAGTAGGATATTCCTTTCATGAAACTAATTGTTTTCAGCTCGAACCCTGTAAACTTGAAAATGGCGGATGTGAATCTAACAATGATGACGACAAGAAGGTAATGTTCATCTTTGAAATGATCAATCTTGTCTGTTTCAGACGGAACTCGATAAATCTGAACCTGGATCCTCTGAGCCAAATGAGAACAATGATGAAATCCTTGACTTGTACATACAACCGAGAAGAATGAGTATATATGCCCCTCTTTTCAAATATGGACCGAACAGAGTTCGTTCTGACGATGTAAGAGTTTGAAAATCACTTTTTCTAAGAATAATCTGCCGTTTCCCTGAGCAAAAATTAATAATTCAGGAAGAAGACAGCGACGGAGAAGAGGAAGAAGAAAACGATGACGAAGATAATGTGATGGAACGTGAAATTAAAGCGGAACCCATTGACAATGAGGATGAAAGTGTGAAGATGCTTGTTCTCGAAAACGAACTGATAGATAGTTCAGAAGAAGAGGTTTATTGGAAAGATATTTTTGATAGTTTATTCATTTTTCCAGATGCCGGTGTCGTCACAATGGAGATAGGGATGGAATAGGGTAATTGCTGCAATTTATTCTGGGGATTTTTTTTGAAGATGAACTTCTTTGTTGACAATATACTGCCTAACAATCTTTAATGTTTTCTCGTTAGGAATAAATTTCGGATGAGAAATATTTTTTGTGACGCTCTTTTAATACTATGTTCTTTTAATACTAACAATGAGTTATTAACACAAAGGAACTTTATTGTTGACATTTGTTGAAGTCATGGGGGGAAAGTTAGCCACAAATAAAATTGGAATGAATCAGAAACACCAATCGAACCAATATCTATGAGTTCCTTATAATAGCGTGGCTTCTAAATAACTAGAAGAATGGTGAAAAAATGCAATTGAATGTAGTGGGAACGATGGTTTGGAGACGGGTGAGGGGCGGATCACGGAAGTGAGACTATATAGTATATCTGAAAAAGTGATAAGGGGGAGAAAAAGTGTTATGCAATGCAAGAATGCGGCGTACAAAGCAATGTCTAAGTCATTCTCGGTCTAAATTGCAAGATGAGTCGAGTGAAAAGTACAGGAATTTGCGTAGAAACAGAGTATATGAATTGTGTTTCGTCGTTACAGTTATGAATTGCCATAGTAGTTGCTAGTTGAAGTATACTGTGGAACCTCTTGGTATTGTTGGTAAGTTGGCTCCGGATTGTATTGGTTGAAGCGTCCGTTGAATTGATGTTCGGTTGGGTATTCACTAAGTGCAACCGGATCGAGGTACGGTGGAATATCATGATCATATTGGGTTCCTTGGTATTGGTTGTGTGGATACATACCTCCGTTTCTCTGAAATTCGTCATTCACTAACGATGCTTAGCAACTAAAGCAATAAATTTGCGCGGAAGAATAAATGATCTTTTCGATTCCGATGTTTAGCCCTAAATAGATGCAAAGGCCAAGAAATCAAGTGGGACCTTTTGAGTGACTAGACTAAAACGTTCAATGAAACATCAGCTCAAATTTGTTTTTTTTTTCCCGGTTCGCCCACAAAATCGGTTAACAAATGCAATTACGCGACTTGTTTGACGTGTAGTCTAAATTCTCGAATTCTGATTTTCCACCTGTTTTAATCTAGTTTCTCTTACTCATTCGGTTAACCTGATTGAATTGAAAACTAAGTACGAACGCCGTGATTTTTTGGTTTCGAGTTCATGGAAGCTACAGTATACTTACGTTCTCGTCATGCAATCTCTCCATCTCCATTTGTCTCAACATGTACTCCTCCTGTTGTCGACGCATCATTTCAGCTTGTTGCCGTTGCCAGAGTTCCATCTTACGCTTCTCCTCACGAGCTCTGGCTTGTTTCTCTAGTTGGTGCATCTTCTTACACATAGAAGCTTCAGCCTTTTTCTTCATCTGAAAGGATACTGTAGGTTGGGTGTCGATTTCTCCTACTTCATGCGGAATGTTACAGTAACCCTGTCAGGTGATTCTTCTTCAAGTCAACAACTGCTAATTGACACTTTCGACTTGGATACTTAATTGACGTAAATAAGATGATTGACATACCTTGGTCAGAAGTCTTTGACGACGCAACTCAAGAGGACCACAGCTGAAATGTGGTCCGTAGATAGACATTTTCTTTGATTGATTGTACACCACAATCGGCCCTGGTCCGACTGGCTCCAGCTCATCTGGATACTCGGTCCTCTTCACCACTGCCTTTTTGCCCTCGTTTGGTTGTTTGTCACCGGTCATCATCGGGACTCTGAAAGTATTAATTGAGAACTAGATAGAGGGAAAAGAAGGAAAGCTGAAAGCACAGTGAATCGCCATGGAAGACTGAAGAGAAACACCCGCCCCACATTCAATTTTCTTTTTTCTTTTGAGAAGGAAGGAGGGTTCTTTTTTTTCTTCCCGTTTTTTTCTCTTCCCATTTCTATTTCATGACACATAAAAATGGTATGATTGAAAAATGTGAAAATATTGTGAATGATTGAACAGGAAATGAGATTTCTCGTTGGCTCTCTAAATATATAAGAATGAGACGTTTCGAAAGAGAACGGGGGGCCTGCCTGGATGAGAAGGAGATTGGTGACTATGGCGGCGGCCAAAAAATGAAAAATGGAAAAAAGAACTCTTTTCGCATTCATCAATCTGGCCGCCGCCCATGCATCATCGTTCGGCTTTCTTAGTGGTTTTTCTTTGTGTTTCGAACAGATGAAGAGAAGAGCAAAAAAAATGAAAGGAATGGCTGGGGGTGCTCCGTATTGAAAGTGTAATATATGTTGCTGTTTCAGTTGCTTATCAGTCACCTGTGTGAGAAAGACAACCACGTGATGCACAAGAACGCACTCGAGTTACTCGATTGCGGTCATTTTCGCATTAGTACCGAATTTAATTTCGATCGACGTGGATTAGTTCAGAAGATAAGAAAATTAATTTTCGTTTCGAACATCGAGAAAATAATTGGGCTTTTGGCAGAGGAAAATGGATATGAAACATAGAAAAATAATTGGACCGCCAGGAAATTGATACCCAGAAGCCATTGAATATTATATCGGCCTTTTTCACGGAGAACACCATAAAGTTCAAAGTCTGGAAAGATAATTGAATTGAGGTTCTAGACAACCAAAAGGAAAAAAAAATTATGATCGGCTGATGATTTCATCTCTGAATTCTTGTCGATATTGAATGAAAATGAAAGAAAAAAGAGAGAAGAAAAGAGAAACGGAAATGCCACAAAGAAAGAAATATCTATCTCTTTTTTTTCTTATCAACAGTTTCTTAACCAGAGAAGTTTGGACAAATTGGATAGGCGAGGAAGAATGTAATTGACCGTTCCACTCGACTCAACGGAATATCACGTGAAGTCCAGCGAGTTCAATTATTTTCGGTTCAAAAAGGAGAGAGAGAGAGAGAGAAAAGATAGTCAAATAGTTCGGAACTAAACTCGACACGGCAGATTTCGAGGTGAGAGAACGATCAGCGAAAGTTTTCGAATTGAAACTGAAGTGAGTGTTTGAAAGCGTTTGAGAATCAAAATGGTATGGTGACAATGGGCAGGCTGTCAATATTTGAAAACTGAAAAGTGCTTATTTCGATTCCGGATGTGTTCAGATTGACTGGAATGGGAAATGAAGGGTTGTAGGATCCGGGAAAAGGAAATCTCACTTTTGAAAAAGACTACGAACTCATTCTGTTTTTGCACAACAATTTTAGACAGGGGATTGCTGACAAAACTTTTGATGAAAATCACAAGGAGCTCTTTTTGTCGGGGAAACCATAAAGGTTATCTTTGGGAACAAGAATTTTTATTCTCCATTATATATTTTTTTCTCCATTTTTTTCAGTCAATGACAACTGTTTTATCATGCCAAAAAGGAAAACTAAACATCATTCTTCCTATACATAAACTGATGCAATGCACTTTAAGCGACAGTTTTTAAAATTAGAAAGTATGGAAAATTGGTGAAAAGAAAGGGAAACGAAAGGAAGAGCAGGCGAAAACAGACACCACAAGTCAACTTCTCTCTCTCTCTCTCTCTCTCTCTCTCAATCTGTTCGCTTCTCCCTCCTTGTACCGACAGACCGAGAGTGATGAAGGCACGAAGAAAAAGGCAATTAAGATGAGAGCAGGAGGAGGGCACCCAGAGAAAAACCGTCCCCGCTTTTTTTTGCCCCAACACGCAGACAGTACGAGAGGGACTGTCAACGAAGCGCACAGTTGGTTAGTCCTCGCTCTGTCTCACTATCTGCGCGCACATTGTTCTAACAAATATGATGGTTTGGGCTGGGCAGCGCCATCTTTTTTTTTCGTCTTCTCTCCCTCTCTCTGTCGAGACTAAGCAAACTTGGGATGTCTTTCTGATAGAGTGAGATAAAATGAGAGAGAAACTGTAAAGAAGAAATGAACGGTTTCAAACGGAACAGTGTGGGAGAGAGGGGACAGGGTAGTCTTGAGAAGACACAAGTTACAAAAAAAGACGGTGTAGTTGAAGTAGTCACAAGAATAGACTATTCTGATGACGGCAATTGGAATTTAGTGGAATTGGTTTGAACCGTAATCAAGAATTTCACAAAATCAAACCTTTATCTTCTGGATCTCTATGTTCAGAGGATAAAAATAGCTAACTCCCTGAGTTAGAAAGGTGTTTCAGACAAAATGATTTCTATCTGTCCTATTTCGATTTAATGTTCTTGATTATTTGAAACGTGAAATCTGAAAGTCTCCTTTCATTTTTTCAAGGATCCAAAGTACGTATAAAGAATGAGTTTGAGAAAAAATTTCAGAGAAAACACATTCTTCTTTTCAGAACACACAATTGTGAGAAACCTTTGATAGATCAGAACACAGAAATATATTGTTTGATCGCTCCTCCTTTTTTTTACAGGAATTCCAGATTTCTTTGCAAAAAGTGGATTTTCCAATCAAAATCTGTCCGTGACAGATTTCTTATCTCGATGGACTGATGGATTTCTCTTTGATAGTGATCTTATAAAATACGGGATGCTTCAGCTCTTTTCAGATTTCTTCTGGGCTTTTCTTGCAGTCAAGATAGTTTTTTCGTATCAAGTTTCAGGATTAATTTTTGAATTCAAAATTCTCTATAACTTAATTTCTACCTTTTTCAGAAGAGCACAAAACAATGGGAAAATGTCCACTATGTGAAAAAGAAGTCTATTTTGCCGAAAAAATCAGTGCTCTCGGATCGGATTGGCACAGAGTCTGTTTTCGATGCTCCGATCCTACATGCAAAGTTATCTTGGCTGCTGGGAAACAAGCCGTTGGAGCTGGAAAACCGTATTGTGAAAAGTGCTACTCTGTTCTCTATGGACCAAAAGGATATCATCGAGGTGGAACCGAGAGTCACCATTTCATCACCAGTGAATACAAATACATCACTTTCAAGTTCAAAGCCTGATCTATTATTTCACTTCTTATAATTTTAATTAATAAACTCGAGACTTTTTTTGGCATTTTTTCTCCTAATTTACTATAAAAATGAGGATTCAACCTCACTACTAAAGCGCAAAAATATTTCTACTACATCTTTAAATTTTCGAAAGTTCAACTTACTGAAAATAATGATGGGTATTATCTGAAACTGAGCAGAATAGGAGTTATATCAAGCTAGGATATAACAAAACTTCTGTAACATTAGAGCGCACTTTCAATTTCATTCAAACTTCTACCCCCTTTTGGCGGGGAAAGTTTGAATGTGTACCCTTATGACAAAAATGTTCGGAATGTATCGAAAACGCGCTCTAATGCTACAGGAGTTTCGTATATTCCCAAAATTAACTTATGACAACTCTATTCAGAAGCAATTATATCGTTTTTAGTTTTAGATTGCATTTCAAAATCCTGTCCTTCTTCTATATGATTAAATAACAGAGAAAAAACTAGAAGCTTTCAAAATTGCTACAGTAACCCAAGCATTCAAATACATTCTTTCTGATATAAGTTTTCATTCCGTTTCTTTCTAAACTTTTTAGCCTGTTCCAAAGCAAATCTGAAACAAAAAAGTTTACCAATATCAGACAAATTTTACGGGAATGGTTAGCTTTAAAAATACATAGCATTTCTCGATAACTGTCACACTACATGGAGTCAGCTTCTTCTGTGAGAGTGTCTCTTTTTTTTTAGCCTTCCAATCATGAAATTTTGATTTTCACGATTCCAGAAAACAATGGAAACCATTGTTAAGTGCTCAGACTGTAACCAGTTAATTACTGGGACCCGCATATCTGCGATGGGAAAACTTTGTGATTTGAAGAAAAGAATCAAACATAGAATGATACATGTGATTCCTCAATGTCAGTTTCGTGGATTCTGCCAATATTCAAAATCTCTGTTTCTTCTAACATTCGATATCTCTTTTCAATATCTTGACACTTTTCAATTTCACGGCCTTGACTCTTAACGAAAAAATCCTGAAGTTCAAGGAAATGCTTTGGTCCGTAATAGAGGCGAAAAGAAGCTAGAAAGTACGAATTGGTTTTGGTCCTTGAAGCCCCTCCCACTCACATTGATCTCAACCTCACCACTTACATTACTCTCATTTTACTAATTTTTATTTCTCGTGTTTTCCATCACTTATCATATAATAATTTTAACATTCAGGTACTCCTAATCAAATCATGGATCCGTGCCATACCTGCAACAAGGACATACTGATTGAAGAACTTATCTTTGCATTCGACAGAAAATGGCATCGAAGTTGCTTTCGCTGTGCTTTCTGCAAAGAAATTCTTGATTACGAGGGTCCGGTTGTTGAATCGAACAAAGTCTACTGCGAGCTGTGTCACGACATTCTCTACAAGCCAGAATATTATGGTTACATGCAAATGATGTTCGACCTGTGTTCATCCATTTGGAAGGGTACATACCATCTTTAAATCTGTTCATTTTTACTGTTGTTATCTGTTGATGTTGTATGTTGTTATCTGCTGTTAATAAATTTAAACCGAAAAGTTTTGATTCGAAACATATTCCAAATGTGAGTAGAAGCTTTCTCTATATCTTATCAGATGGAACATATTAAGCGAAGTGATGTACTCTTTTCATCTGCTGCACTATTCCGCTGTATTCTAATTTTCTAATTTCGATTTCTCTCTCTCTCCCCTTTCTCTCTTTATCTTTTTCATGCTCTCGAGAACCGTGGTATTTCTTTATTTTCCGGCCTTAATTAAAGATAGGCGGTTTTTTAATAGCATGCTAATTGGGAGATCGCAATCAGTTAAAAAATTTTCTCAAAAATCGCAGAAGATGGTCCTACCCCAACATCACTTCTGACGATTCCTTTCAATCTCTTTTCTGTGCTCTCATCTCACTCGGCACAACTCCTTTTTTCAGCCACTTTCGACCATGGTAACCTGTCCATTTTGTGGTGCAAAGGTCCAACCAGAGCAGTTTGTCCCAGCCAATGAACAAGATTTCAATCTCAAACGCTTCAAGTGCTCGTCGTGTAAGAAGGCACTGATCGGCATCACATTTGCTTCGCCAGGGTCAATGGTCCCAAAGTGCAGCAACACTCTCGATAAGATGGGTGATTACAACAACAAGAAGCCGGATGCTGCTTGAACTGTTGGAACTCAAAATCTTGAATTCTTGAATCTGATAATTCTTTTTATCGTTTTCTTGAGTCATCTGTTAATAAAAAATACAGAAATCGATTTTCTCAGTTTAAAAAACGAAAAGAATAGGTGGTTTTATATTAAAGCAAGTTATGTTTGACAGCAAATGACCAATTAAACGGTACAAATCTAATCAAATCGTCCTTGATGACTTTTGAGCTGCCTGAGATATCAAGACATACACAACCAAGCAATGCACAAAATGCACAATAAAGAGGGTCGGAGGGAAAGGGGAAGCAGAAAATCTTAAACAATCATTTTATTTGGAATCATTTGGATTTGGTTATCCGTTGAGAGAGTTTGGGGGGTCGGGGGAGGAGAAATGCTTGTAAATGTATTGTACAAGTGTTAAAAGGGGTTTACGGAATCATTATTACTATAAAATTACTGGATAGATGATGAGATATTGAATAATTTTAATTATTCTTGGAGTGGCTGAACAACGCTCTCGGCTTGGAGGGTGATTCTGTCCTTGTTCTGGTTGGCAAGCTCTTTGTTCTTGTCGGCTGTGGCACGGTTTCCACGTTCGGCTTCGAGACGTTTGTAGACCGGTTTGAAGAGAACGACCAGGGAGAGGACGAGAAGGGTAGCAAGCAGAGATAAGATCTGAAATGATGGTTTTTAAAAATGTAAACTAGGTACCGATAAAACTCACCATAATAGACATGGTGTTATCTTTTGGAGTGTTGATGGTATCATCGGCTGTAAGCTGGCAGACTTGGATGTGCATGCGATCCGGTTGAAGTGGGCGAGCGAAGTTCTTCATGATGAAGACGTAGATGACACTTTGAATCTGTCCGGAAAGAACGATGAGTCCAGTGGATGTAGCCTCCGACACAGGGAACGTGCACTCCGAAGCCAACTCCAAACCGATTGGATACGTAGCCAGTCCGAGAACTCCAAAAAAGAAGCAAGTGATAGCCAGGAAGATGGTGTAACCTTGATGAAGAGTGAGCTGGAGGAAGATGAGTCCAAAAATGACTGCAGCGCCAAGAGCAATCTTGAGTGTCTCCTCGTACAACTTGGTGCGGTCGACGAAGATTCCACTAGCAGCGGCACCGAAGACTCCTCCGACAATCATCAAAGCAGCGCAGAGTCCCGAGAAGAAGTTGGAGTATCCAGATGGGCAGAGAAGTTCAAGCATAACAGTGTAGAGGCAGTTGAACATTCCGATTCCACCTCCCATGACAATCAAGAGGATGATGTATTGCTTTGAAGAGAAGCACGACTTCATTCCGGATACAAAGTCCATCTGGGGCTTGCTGGCACTGAATGTTGGTGGGATCTTTGGCTCACTGCGGTTTACTCCAAACTGAAAAGAAAATTTTGAATTGAATCAACCGATACTTTCATGACTTACAGTGGCGATGAACATGGCAGCTAAGGATGGCACACATGTGAAGATGTTAAGCCAGATAACGTGGTCTGGAGACTTGACGATAGCTGGACTGATCAAGTTGGCCATGAGGACTCCAAGTGGGTTTGACATGACTCCAATAGTGGTGGCGATAGCACGTTGAGTGTCTGGGAACCAGGATCCGGCAACCTGAAGGAACAGGAACTTAATTTTTAGCCCGGGTTGGTTATGTACCTTAGTTGGCAAGAACATGATGAACGGGTAGGCGATAGCAGCGATTCCTTGTCCAGTCATACAGATTGGGAAGCGCCACTCTGGCGGGATGAAGTCAATCGACGAGATAACACGAATGACAGCTCCGACTCCATTGGTCCATCCGGCAATGAGAATAGCGGTACGAAGACCCCATTCACGTCCAGCCCACATAGCAAAAATTCCAACTGGGATAGTGCACAACATGTAGATCATTGAGAGCCTGAAACAAAAAAAATAGGAACGTTTCACAAGCCATATCACTTACCAAGCAGCGCTACTCTCTCCGTAGAAGCTGTTCACATAGTTTCCAGACGGTGCGTATCCAATCCACGACATGGTGTTCGTATTGTTGAGAAGAGCAACGGTGAGCAAGACGAGCCATCTCTGTCTGTAGACCCGAAGTTGAATCTGCTCGCCAACTTCCTCGTCGACTCCTTCGGCTCCACCTTTCTTGTTCAACGGCTGTAGACGAATGTCCACTTGTTCAGCACTGATTGCACCATCGTCGGCGCCCATTTTTAATGTTGTTATTACCCTGAAAATGTGTTTATTAGAAGTGAAAGAATAAGAGACTGAGACGAAGGCAGTTGCCAAGGGAGACAAAAGAACGCAGGTGCGAATAAGGCAGAATATACGAATCGAGACGGACAAAAACTACTAGACTGAGTCATTGTTTGTCCATCCTGGTACACGCGCATTTATTGATCGCACCAGAAGACGAAGAAGCGGGGGGGGGGGGCAAAAAAGAAATTCGAAATCTAATTCTGGGATGGATGGAAGAAAAAAGGAGAGATATTTTGTTTTGGGGGCATGTCTTCCGCTAATCACGCCATCGAATCTTTTTGAGGCCGCCATGCGTCGTTTTTTGCGGTTCATCAATCATCGTTTCAGAAATGTATGAATGCGGTCACGACCCATTTCTTGATAATCATTCTATGCTACTGCCAGATTCCGAATGTTAAAGGAAAGCTACGTTGGAAATTGTACTTTTTACGAGAGAAACGGAACGATTGGGATCAGCCATAAAAGACAAATACACGAAAAACGTGAAGAGGAAGCGAGGAAGCGAAATGTGTGTGTGTGGCGCGATGGAAAGAACTCGTAGAGATACACATATAGAGTAGTCGAGCCGCAGTGTTTTTTCTTGTCTTTTGGGAGTAGTGGTGGAGGGGGGATGGAAGAGAAGAACTCGAAAATTAGAGAGCACAAAAGAGAAAGAGAGTTTTTTTTTCGAAACGAGTGAGGGCCAGGCTAGTCATCCGAGAAGGGAAATTCGCCTTTCTTCTTACTCCATGAGCGGAAGGGATGATATTTCAAAAAAAAAGCGAAACAATCAGACATTTCGTTATCTAGAGAGATTAATTCAGCCTAATCTTTTAAATTCTTAACCTATTGTTATGCGCCCGATAAGAAAATTGTTCACAATTCTAATGGCAATTATCGATTTTTCATCGCTCTCAAAGAAAACGGCTCGAAAATGATTTCTTGACCCAAAATGTCTTCTAAAATCTTTTCAATAAAAAGAAACTACCTTATCAGTTTCAAAAAACTGTCAAAAACCAGCGTGCTATCAAAATTGAGGGAGAAAAAGAGGAGAACCTGCCGCCGAAGAAAAGAAAACGATAACGGTGCAAGACACATGAGCTATGCGTGCTTGAATGAACAGTTCTGTGTCTGCACACATTGAATCGTACGCGCAATTGCGTACTGACGCGCAAAAAAGGGGGAAAGGCAAAGAGGGTGAGTTGGCAAAGACTACAAATGTGCGCGCGCGGGGGAAAAAGAGGAAAGGACCACAGATTGAACATATTCGGCGGGAGAAAAAAATTTCCTAGTGAAAAGGCTCATTAGAATGGAAAAACCTAAGTTTTTAAAAACATACAGTGTCGGCCAAAAATATATGAAAAAAGGGCCTTTTCAGTTCAAAATGGTCAACTTTGGGCGTTCGTAGAAAAGTGGGGAAAAGTGGTATTGTTCTGAATTTTTCAGGGCAGTTAGTTGATAGATGGATTTGCATTTTCTTAGTAGAAAACTTTTCTCTAAAATCATTTCTAAAAGTTATACGGCTTGTTAAAGAGAACTTCCCTGAAATTTTGTCGATTTCAGTGCAAAATAGCATGTTTTTCAACATCTTTCTCTTTAGCAAGCCGTATAACTTTTAGAAATGATTTCAGAGAAAAGTTTTCTACTAAGAAAATGCAAATCCATCTATCAACTAACTGCCCTGAAAAATTCAGAACAATACCACTCTTCCCCACTTAGCTACGAACGCCCAAAGTTGACCATTTTGAACTGAAAAGGCCCTTTTTTCATATATTTTTGGCCGACACTGTATATTGGACTTACTCTAATTTTCTACCTTTTTTTCTTCAAAACTGAAAAACTGGAAGCTAAATTTCCAAAATTTTTTCTAGCCTGATGAGGAAGAATTTTGAACATGAAAGCAAAAGATATTGTTTCAATGATTAAAAAGAAAAAAGAAAACGGTAGAGAAATTGAAAAAAAAATCAAAATTTTCCATCCAACCTGGTGTATCATTCTAAATGAAAACTACTGAACAGAAAAACAGAATGTGATGAGAGCACTTGGGGGACCACATGACAATGTACACTTTCAAAGATCACAAAAGTGATGATATCAACCGACCAACCACGAAAAAAAGAATGTTGCATGTGTTTTGTAACCATAAGTGCTAATTCAATTCAGACTCGTCGTCGCCTTCAACTTTCAACTTTGGCATTCGTTGTTTTCTTGAATGTCAACACCAGAAACCTTGATGAGATCAGCAAGGCATACGGAAAAAGCGATGTCACTGTTATTATTTATTCATTTGGACACCACTGTGACTGGTTTGCATTGGGACAAGGGTGACAGAATTTCGGAACCGGAAGTGGTTTTTCCCCCATCTCTGCCTAGAAATCTAACTAAAGAGTTCAAACTCGTCCAGTGAGTCTCTTGTCACTTTTTGAAATTCGAGAACCCGAAACCAGCAGCTGACAGTTGTCCATCAAATAGGTGTTCAAGAGTGGGACGCCGTGCCTCCAAACTAACTTTATTTTCCCATTCAATGAGATTCACTTCCTTCATTCAAGAAGAATCACAAACATATCAACAACAACTATTTGTCTCTTCGTCGTTCGTTTTTCTTCTCCCCATTTTTCTTCCTCTTCTTCAGACGTTACCCATCGTCTTCTCTTCATTCGTCTTCATTCTCAGTCCTTTTTTCTTCGTTCTGAACATTCTTGTTTTTTAAGCATGAAAGGAAACGAATGTTTTCACATAACCCGTACCATAGTTGGTTATGAGCGAGGTACTCATATTTTTAGAAGAGTATTCACATAAACTACATTTGGAACACACTATTTTCGGATTATTTTCGGCTGGCCCTCCCCCGTTCGCTCACCAAGAAACATGCACCTTTGCCAAAAAACTAGTAAACATTTCACCTTCTATCCGAAAATATTCAGCTTAAAAGATGATACACATCCCATTAAATCTTGTTTTCGTCACAGATTCTTTGTTTGTGTGGGCCAAGATAGAAATCCTCAAAAGTGAAAAAAAAACTTTCATTGGGTAAATGGAACTTTTTAGTGATGTGTTTTGTTCTGGTTAAGCAAACACATAAAAATGCTGTTTTGGGTAGACTCAATCCAATTCAATTCCACCATTTTTTGTTCCAATGATTCTTATTCGTTTTCGACGTTCCTGTATCATCTTCTCGTTTCTCTTCTCGATTAAGTTTCGATGGCTCAGAATTCCAGATTCCCCCGGTTTTCTGAAATGCTATGTGTTTTTGATTTCTGTAAAATGAAAAAATATTATCCCTACACAAGAAAAATCAAATTATTTTTTTGAATTTAAAATTAATTCTGAAATGAAAAAGTAATTCGCCTCGTGGCTTTTCCTTTTTTGACAATAGCTCAAACTTGGCGCTTCGGCTCACAGGCCGATCTATGCGCCGCCTTCACCTGACTGTTCCATACGTAAACAGCCAGGAAGGCCCGATTGTGGGATTCCGCTATATATAGACCCTTCTGAGTGCAGCCGACACCCTGCGTGTTCGCCATTCACTGTAGGATACACACAGAATGAAAAGAGTGTATAAGATGTGGAGACGAATAAGAAAACTACAGTACTGAACAGACGAACTGTATAGGTAGTCCACAGAAACCAAAATGTTTGATACTTTTTTGAAACAACTCACAATACATTCCTCGACCAGTTGTTTGAACGATTTCTTCTCCTTTTCCTTATTATCATCAAGTTTTTGCTGCTTCTCCATCACAATTTCAGAATCACTTGTAGAATGAAATTTGTGTTTCTAAAAATGCGCAATCAGTCACAGTTTGCTATTCTGAAAGCTTTCTCACAATGCCATTCCAAAATTTCTCTTCTTTCAATTTTTCAATTTCTTTTTCTTTTTCCGTTCAGAAATAGCCTTGATGAAAGAAAAAACCATTCAAGCACTGAAGCCGTTGGAATAATTCAGTGTTCGGAAATGATTCCTTTTTGTTTTCGAAGACAATGAACATTGATGTTTTGATGACCTTCCGTGTTGAAAAAGAGGGTGGTTATTGAATTTGGGATCGATGAAGATTCACTTTTCTTCATTTCAGCCATCTTTTTTGTTGGTTTTCTCAGCTTTTTTCGGACATTGGCAATCTGGGAGTCTCTATTACATGATCGATGAACTGCTCTTGGAAAATCAGCTGCTGCCTTGTTTTTTATATAGATGACTTTGAAAAATTGAACGGCGTCGGAGAGTGAAATAAATAAAATTAAACGATCACACATAAATTCAGGCCCAATTTTTCCCCTACACTTCCTCAAAAAACAAGTAGGCGGTGAGAAAAGGGATAACAAATGGATTGAACTTTCAGCGTAACTCAATCCTCTTTCTTCCCCCGGACACAATTGTGTTTTATCACTTGAAAACAAAGGTATCATTCACCTCCGGCAGTGTCTCAACTTACAAAACTTCTTTCTTTCCTGTTTTCTTGAACTTTCTTTTAGTGTTCAGGTGTATTGGTTCTTCTTTCTGCCAAAGAAACATCCCGAAACTTTTCTTCTTTTCTCTAATGTTTTTCTGTTTTTTCTAATTAGTTTTTCTGAAAAAAAAAAACAGACAAGAAGAAACAAACTCAAGTGTACTTCTATTTCTAGAAGAGGGGTGGTCTTTGAAGACACATCATCATTATTATTTTGTCTTTTAGTTTTTATAAGGTTTCAAATAGAGCAAAGTAGAGAAAAACATTTAAAAATAGACATTCCCAGAATCGCAGGTGCAAGGACCTCTGAATGAAATAAATTATTTCAACACGTGCGGAATTTCCGGATGCAATACGAGACGAAGAGTCATTTTTTGTGTTCTTCTGAATGTTGTTCAGTATACACTTTGTTAAGTCACGTATCCTGTCTAGTGGCTGTCCGGAAATGAGATAATTCGTTTTTAGGACAGTTGAGTTTTTAGTCTGGTAATGTTGAAAAGAACTTTTGAGATAATTTTTGGGTTGAGTTGCAAACTTGCTTATCCACTTTCTAAATATCGCAATAATGCAAAAACTGAAGATGTTTCAAGAACTGATCGAATCAGTCTTGTCCTTTTCTGAATCTTCGACATGATGCTTGATCATTTTTATTTCATTCGTTTTTCAACCACAAATAGATCCAACTAATTCCGATGTCCTTAGAGAAGATTAGCTCGCATTTGACGTGCCATTGAATCGGAAACCGGTCGAATAACCATAGTTTTTTGAACCCCTCATTCAGAAGAAGAAAGTAAAAAAGGTTTTTCGATTATGTCTCGTACCCCATTTTGTCAAAATAATTCATACCTTTGGACACACTCTACTCCCAGGCAACCAAACTTCCGCTCTTACATCTATTCCTGTCGTATCTCTTTCAAATATCTAGGAAAAGTGCCAAAATAAACTTCCGGTGTCGTCGGGCGAGTTCTCAGGAGTATAAAAGTTAAATTGAGAAGGAACAGATGAGGTCGGGAAAGGGAGGGTCTATTTCTCATTTCACGTTTCTCATGCAACTTCTCCCTTCCATCCGTCGTCGTTTTTTGCCTTCTTCTGGCCGCTTCCGCATCAAATTTGCGCCTCCATCGTAGGTTATAATAGAATTTCCCCCCTCCCTCGTTTTTGCGGGACCCCCGTTTCTTAAGAGGGCGTCACATGCAACATTTCGAGATGTGTTAAGAATTCGAATTTGTAGAAATTGTATATTCGATGAACTTTGTTGTGTACTTTGAAATACTTTTACTCAAAAAGTTGTGACTTTTTTGTCTTACATCTCGTAGTGTTTTCAAGATTTTTTCACGCCTCAACGATGCATTTTTCATTTTTTCACAAATTAGCCGTAGAATCATCAGGAATGTGTCACGGAATCTTCAAAACTCAGAAATCATTTTCTACGTCACAAAAGGTCTAGGTTCTCGAGAAATATCAAAAATCACTAATCAAGACATTCTGTGAGCTCATCAAGTTTCTGCAAGTCGACAAAGGTTGATCGTAAAAATATTTGATCTTTTCTATTGAAAGATTTCAATTTTCTATCTCCAAAAGTGTCAATAATCTTGCCCATCGCTTCAATCAAATATTCAAAATTTACATGCAGTACTGGGTCCGGGGAACGAGAAAACAAACTTTAAAGCACGCGAGAATCCCTCCTACACTTCTTCCCATCCCTTAGATGAAGTATTCACCCCTCTTCGTCCAATTTTGAACGTTCAAATAGAATTTATTCGATTCTATCTGAATCATTATTTATTTTGCTTTAAGCCCTTTTCATGGATCACTGCTCGCGAAGAACGAGAGAAGTTCTCTCCGGAAATTGGCATGATCAACCTTTGCTCCTTTCTTTCTCCGAAATGTTCCTCCCGCTGTCAAAGACCTCATTTGGTATCGGAACAATAATACGTTTTCAAATTAGTAAACGTCTTTTCTTGTCTCTCGTTTACAGAATCATTCGGAGACTCTGTCAGACACCATCACTATCCTTCTTCCTTCCTTTTCTCTTGTTTTTCGTGAGTTTCTTTGGTCTTTGACATGGATAGATAGAAAAAGAAAAGAAAACGAAGGAACAGCGGTATGCACACTGCATTAATACTCATTCTAAAGCTCGACGAGAAGTTGTGGTCCGTCACCACCAAACAAAACAAAGAGATTTACTTTCATGATGAATCGGTGTTTTTTTACCATTTCCCGGTTTTTCGAGCGGTTTCTTTTCAAGTGAAATGCTTCCTATAAAATATGATTTTGCATCTGGACACTGTTTTGAGATTATGAAAAAGTCAGCTTTACTTCCAAAAACTGAATTTATGATTATTACTTTGTGTTCTAGCTAGTCAAAAAGTGTTTTGTTATTCTCAACTCTGTTTTGATGTTTTGGTTTCTAAGTCAGAAGCTACCAAAAGTGTTGGAAAGCGTGGTTTCTTTATTGAAATAAGTTTCATTGATGTAGACTTTAACCTCGTTCCCATCCATTTTTCATGATCACTTTGAGCATCTGTTTTATTCATGTTGATCTCTTCAATTCTGTGCCCCAATGTTTTAAGCGTGTTCTCTAAACTCTTGCCATTTTTCTGAGAATTTTTTCGAAATCTTCCCGATTCACATCGGAAACCATTGTCTTCGCACTATTCTTGACCAGCGTTCAGTTTTTTCAATGTTTTGCTGTTCGCCTCTTTTTTTTGTTGAAAACAACTTAGTGACAAAAAAAGAGAGAAAAAGTACGAGTCACTATGTTGTGACAACTCCATAAACGTTTTTTTCCCCACTGTTCTGTTATATTTTTGCGTGCTTCCGACATCCAACATCTATTTTGAAGCGCTTGCCTCCCTCTATTGAACTTCTCGAAGTCCAAATACCACTTTAATTATAAGCAATTTTCTTTTTTCGCTTTTAAATGAATTTCTGTGGCTTGTTCTCATTCCAATATATTATATCATTGGAAGACATTCAGTAAGCTACTTTTCCCAAAATTTTCAACGTTTTTTCAGGCTACTTTTCTTCAATTTAGTCGTTCGTGTTGATAATAATATGCTAGAGAAAAGGGGCGGAGCAATTCCTACCGGTTTTCATGTTTCGGTTACCCCAATTTTTCAGTTTAAAGACAAAAGGTGTGGGTGTCTTCTTGTCTTTTGAAGTATTTGTCATAGCAGAAAAAAACGAAAAAAGCAGAAACCAACTTCCTTGTTCTTCGTTCCCTTCTTTCCAGCTTCTCATAGTCATCGGCGAGGATGTTTTCGGAACCTTTGTGCAAATTTTCATAGAGCTTTTTTCCTTGTCTGAAATGCTATTTTGAATTTATTACTGAGCCCAAATCCTTAGTTTTGAATGTACATTGAACTTGGACTCCAAAATATTCTTCAAAAAGCACGCACTTATGATAATTATCACATGCACATCATGTCTGAGAATATATAACCCAAACCATACCTATCATTATTTTCATGTTGAAAACCCCGCCCTCATGACACAGAGAATGGCATTTGATTTCCGCTTGGGCTACACCCCCCGAAAATAGCATTCTTATAATCAACAACGAGGCGTTCAATGTTCCAGGTTTTTTGTTTCCACTCGGTCTCCTGATTTCTTTCACATTAGTTTTTGGTTGTTCCGTCACGTCTCTGCTCATTCCGTTCTCCATTGTGGTACAAGGGAACAGTCAACCATGTTTTTGAAAGTGACGTTTCTGACTGTTCCCAATATTTTCGGAGATTCTGGGAAACGAATTCTGATGCTTTTCTACTGAAACTACTGTTTTTCTTGGGAAATTGAGTTGTTTTGAGAATGAAAACTGGATAACACTTGAAATAACAAGTTGACTAATCAAATGTCTTGATTTGTCATACCTAAACTAAGTGAACCTTTTCCGATCCGATCAACTCAGACAATCTTTGCTCCTCTGATAATTGTGTTTCCTAATGCCTTCGAAGTATTGTTTTCTTTTGATCCTATGACTCTTCTATGAATATATTAGACGACACGATAGGCTTTTACGCTTCACTTCGCATGCATTTCATTTTCTTGGAACGCCCATTGTTATTCTACTATCATTGCAGAGTCGACGTATAAATTACCGTTTTCTCGAATGGTGACTAATCGGATAGTGAGATAAAGTAACTATCGGAGAAATGAATAAAGACAACCATGAATCGTCATCGAGCGGCGGATGTGATAATCAGATGTGAGTTCATGAAGTCTTGCTCTTACATTTTTTTGATATCACTTCATTTGGTTTTCTAAGAAAGAAAAAACAGAAAACATGATTAAATCAATCAACCAAAGATCGGTATCAAATCAAATTTCCGTTCCATTCCAGTGAATTCCTCGTGTCAGAAGCGGAACGAAGGCGTCGAGTGAATCAACTTGACACAGAAGTGCACGAGCTGGGCTACGATCCGTTTTCCTACTGTGGCCGGAGGGTTCATGTTTTGGTGAGTGAGCGTTTGAAGATCGGATAAACAGCTCATCTTTGCGACCAAACATGCTCTTAGATTGTTTATTTCTGGATGTTTGCAGCTACTCACCAAGTTGATTAGCGTGTTGACGATACCCTTCTACATTGCCATCGTCATCTTCATCTCTTTTTTTGGAAACGCAACATCTGTCATGTTTTCTATTATTATTTTGGGTAAGAAAAATGGTTAAGTTGAAACCTCTCTAGTCATTTTTCAGGGTCCGTCGTGATATCAACTTGTTACGGGGCTTTCCGAGGTGCCAAAATGTGTCTCATTCCATTTGTGATATTGCAAGTGAGTTTGAAACCTGTTTCATGGCTGAAAACTTAGTTTCAGCTTGTATTTCTTATCTACGACTTGATATTAATAGCGATTCTACTGTTAGCTGTTGTATTCCCAAAAATGTTTCTTTCCGCTTTACTGAGGTTGCCGCTGGAAGACATTCCAATTGGAACAGATCAAGGTGAGTTAGCAACACATTGAACTAACTAAAATTACAAAGGAATATTTTCAGTACTTCTCGGTTGCAGTCTTCTTTTAGCTTTGCTTCTAGCCCCACTAGTTTGGACCACCCACGTCGTTTATATCGATTTTCTGTTTATTTCACAAGTCGATGAGACTTTGCACATGTTAAAGGAGGTAAACGCGATCACTTCCGGCTCACCGCTTCACACTTTCACTCCCTTTTCAGGCCAACCAAAAGGTTTCGCAAGATGATGTGTCCCCTAACCGTATGATGTTTTGAGTGGAAAGTCACCACATCACACTGTGTTCTTCTAGCTGCTTCTTCTACCATTTCTCTTCTTTACTTGCTGATTATTTCGCGTGATCTTCTCGAGCTCTGTGTTAGAACGCACTTACACACATTTTCCGTTTTTTGCCTAATTCGGGTTTCAATTCTTTTCACGAGTGATTAGCATTTTACTGCTACAAATTACTTGTCCGCTTTTTCTTGTATTTTTCCTTTTGGCCAAATATAAATTTGTTTCCATTGCAGTTTCACCAAAAATAATATTTATAACATATAACAATGAGCAACAAAATATCAAACAAAAGCGTAATGTTTTGAGATAGAACATGAACAAAACGGTCGCAATAGAATAAAAACCCCTATAGAAAAACCATCGTGGAGAAAAGTTCTGAATGTAGTTTCTGGAGGCAAGATATGAATATCAGACCATCACATCCCAAAAGCAATAAATTAGGAAAGAAAACTAGAAATGATTGGTGTCTTGACTAGTCACACAGATAGGAATGTTTTAAACCGACTAGAATGTCTTAATCACCCGTAATAAATTATATAACAAAATTGAAAAACTCAACAATTATTCTCCAAATGAAGGTGGTACTGCCCATTGAGGATCATATCCCGGTACTTTTGTTCTATCAGGTACCAAGTATATACGTATTCCATTGATAAAACACGTGACAATTCCATCATATGCAGTTCTCGGAACTCCTGCTTTGAAGTCATGCATCACGTGTAGTTTGTCAGCTTTTCGAATGTAGTCCACATTACCATCGTACACGACTCTGAATAATTAGAGGCTTAGCATGTGTTGAAACAAAAACAAGCCATTAGTCATCTTCTGAATGGTTAACCATACCTCACACTTTTTCCTTTGTTCTCCGGTTTTAAAACAAAAGACGCGACATCATCAATGCCTAATTCAATGGCCTCTGCTCCCACTTCGAACTTTGTCTTTTTGGCGAAATTTCCCTGTTAAAACAATGATTTTGTCTTGAAAACGGGCTTCATGACATACCGGTAACAAGTAATCCAGGTCAATTTTACTGAAATCGGTGTACTTATCATTGACCTTGATTTTGATAAGGTGTTTGCTGAAGAACTGCCCTCTGAAATCATGAAAGATGAATTGAGAAAGTATGAGATAGGGACCGACTTGCTAGCGCCTTCTTTGCCGTATGACATCATACCAGTTCGGCTAACTTCTGGCCGAATACATTGTCTCTCCTTCCGCTGCACCGGTTCTCTCATCCAATCGTCCCAGAAACCAGTCGGCCAAATCGGTTCGAGTTCATGCCACGTTTTTCTGAAATTACAGAATACGAGGATTCAAGAACAACAGTTTAAGCTCACGATGTCATCATCCAACCGAGACCAGCAAAGAAGTCACTTCTGTACAATCTCGATGCAGCATTTACATCAATATTTTCAATCTAAAGATACATATTCTCATTTTATAGACTTCATTTAGGGATCACCTTTCCATTATCATTCCACGCAGTAACGCACCACAATTTCTCATCATTTTCCAATAAGTATCTGGTGTTAGAGAAGTACGAGAAGAAGTCCGGAGCAATATCGAGGTCATCTGCAAAATCTTAGTATTTCAATAGTTCAAAAGTACACGAGCACCTTCTGTGATGATAACTGAAGTGTAGCCCTTATCAACAAAGACATGATTCAGAGCCAATTTGTAGTGACGCGCAATTCGATAATAGGCAGTATATTGTCGGTGGCTTGGTGGAATAGTGATATTAGCCTTGTCGCCTGCCACATGCTAAAAACATTGAAGAATTAGTTAGAATTGGAAGATAGGGGGCACCTTGATGTACTGAACCTTATCGCCGAACTGCATGACTTCGTTTTTGACGTTCTCATTGTCACAATCTTGAGATACAATGATTGGAAATCTTTCTTGACTTGGTCGATATCTGAAAATGAATGACTACAGATGAGAATTCTTGATTATCAAACTTGATGAGTTTCTGAACATGATCCCGTACTGCTTGGGCACGATTACAAGAGAAAACTAGAACAGGTATTGGGTCCTTCCAGTGTTTCAGCTCCGGAGATACCTGGAAAAGTGATGAGTTTTGGTTTTTCTTACTGAATACCATGAAATTCAGACTCTTGGAAATGAAAACTTACCATCTCCTCCATCACCAATCCTCCAGGTCTTCTTCTCACATTGAGCCTCTTCACATCGGCTGTTAACTCTTTGATTTTCTTCTTTTCATACTCTAACAGCCGTTCTAATCGAGTTGCCGACTCCAGTAAATCATCAATATTGTCCGTACGGGATCTCTGAATAAGAAATCCAACTTAGGTAGCAGTTTCGAATAAAAACTCACATTGGTTATCTGATTTTCTACGTAAAGAGTCCATAAAATAAATACAAATATGAAGGCAATGAATAATTTTGTCACCGATTGCATGTTGATGACTTCAAATATGTACACATCCGTCCTGAAAAAATTAATATTCATGTTTTAAAGTGAAAAACTCGAAAAATCCGCAAAAATCAACGAAAAACCAGCATAAGTGGTTATTAATTTACGTTTGACGTGGTTTTGGTGTGTACACTCCGCCCTTCTCGCAACCCTCGCGCGGAGTTTCGCAAGACCCCCGCACGGTTGAGGAGAAATGAGGGATTAATTTTCAACAGGCGAAAATCCTTTTTAATCCATTCGTTTTGTCAATCCGCTTCAAAATTCAATTGAAAAGTGCGTGGAAAAAAGGAAAATCTTTGTGAGTACGAGAAAAAAGTTGTCCAAACACTAACATTTGCATTACAGGGTGAAAATCAATACATTGTCGGTTTTATTTGGATTGCTAAAAAATTATCAGAGAAAATGAATGAACATTGAATTGCAAAATCATATAAATGTGTTTCATTGAGAGTTATTCATATTCAAATTGAGATGCTGGCGGATTGTGGCGTGTCTGCAAGAGAATAATTGGATTTGAGAATATTCAGTATCTTCTTACTCAGTCGGCGCCTTGGGCAATGGAATTCTTTTGATTCCCGTCTTGAACACAGTCTCCGTGTTTCTGCTGCAGTTGTGGGTGACAACCATTTGTATTTCAAAGTTTCTCTGGAATAATCGACAGAACAAATGGGGAAATGAGAAGAAAGAATGAAACATGTAATTTTTGAATGCCAATTCTTCTCAAATTCTGAAGAAATTGAGAAATAAAAAATCAAAAAATTCCTCGAAGAATCTTAAAAACAAAACATCTTCAATCTTCACGGATTTGTGTATGAAAGACAAGAAAATGCGACGTGAAAAGTTCCGCTAGCCAAATCATATAAAAAGTATATTTTAATTGTTGGAAACTTACATCAAGAATACCATCATTCTCATCAACACCTTCAATATCATAGGTTCGAGTCTGTTCGGTGGAGCAAAAATCATCGGCTGCAATGGTATCATCTATTCTGAACTATCTGTCTTTCCATTAAATTTCTTATCAAGTAACTCACAATGTATCCACTTCTATTACTCGAATTCTCACACACCATGGTTTCTCACTTCTGCAGAGTACTGTTCCAGCAAAACGGAATTTGTTCTCATAAGAAACAACTCCGAGAATCAGAAATGAGAATAGACAGATAGAAAGTTTCATTTGCAAAAAAGAAAAATTGGAAAACTAAATGTGTATAAGATGAGAATTATTTTCTGCGCGTATGAAGTATAATCAAAAGAACTTGTTTTTAAGATGCTATGACCCTGCCGTTGACCGTGACCAGTAGTATCGTTGTAAGATCGAAAATAGGAGAACTATTTCTAAAGAAGAGAGATCCTCGTGACACATTGTTTGTAGAGAAGATACTGGCTAGTGCGAATAGAAAGGTGACGAGTAGATAGCCATTTACAGACAAATTGACCTTTCGTAACTGTTTTTCGAAAAATAGATAAATTACATACATAACACGTGGAAAGTGTGGTCAAAAAACGAATAATAGGGCATTTAATCAAAAAATATCAAAAGAGACTTGAAACATCCAAAAAACCTTTGCAAGCTAATGTGTTTTCTAATTATGATTATGACAGGCAACAATGTGAACTTGCAATTACCGTTTTTTGACCAGTGAAACTGATGTTCTGAACCCCATCTCAGAGTAATCACCGTACATTTCTCTGAATTTCCCATCGTTTTCTTTTTGTTCCCGTACTGTGTTCTGCTGTTGTCTTGATTTTTTGACCCAGTAATTGTTTCCGGGTGTTCTTTCTTCCTTATTTATGCAATAGCTACTTCCCATTTCCCCCACACATTTCTTCAATTTCCAGCAGAAAAATGAAGAAAACCATTAGAATTATTGGTTTTTCATTTTGAAATTCCTGAATCCCAAAAATTGTGCTTTGAAATTGATTTGTCACAAAAACCTGAAATGGCTACGTGGATGGGCGGTGTCAACCAGGGAATATACATAAAAGGAGGAGCTGAAACTATGGGATACCTCTGACGAATTCATTTTTCATCTCTTCCACTCGTCAGAGATGTTCTTCAAAATGGCAAGCATACTAGCAGCCCTTTTCTTTGCTGCTGCATTTGGTAAGTGCTTTTTAAAAAAAAAACTGAAGAACTATACAAATTTGAAGATCCAAGAGACATTGAGCCCCATGAAAACATAGTGCGTAAACCAGAACCTTATGACATTGTCAAGAAGTCAATGCTAGTGGGTATGAGTGAAACCACCGAGGAAGTATGTGAAACCATCATCTTTAATAAGTATGAACCAGCATATGGTCACTGTAAGTAAACAAATTTAGATTAAGAGAGTATTCTTAAAAATTGCAGTGCTCAATGGCTCACAGGTGGAAGTGCTTCAGAGAGGAGGTTACAAGTTTGTGAAGACTCATGTCCAGTGCCTTAAAGAAAATCGTCCACCATGCCATGGGGTGAAAGATAACATGTAAAAAAAAATCTCTCATAAATATTTGAAAATAGCCGTTAAGGTACATAAGCGAATGTGTTACTGTCTACGAAAACGCGGATGCAATGGTCCGTCTCATAAACTCTTTTGGACCATTCAGAATGGGAACTATCAGAGTAAGTCTACAATTTTGATTTCTTCGGTTAACAGGATAAAGTTCTAGGTCCCCATTCTCTGCGAATGCCGCCTCCGTCGTCAGTATCGCCACTTCGAACGCGTCGGTTTGTACGATGATGACGACAGAAAGTAGTCATTATGAACTCTTAACTGATCTCGACTAATATTTTTTCTTTCAATTGTCATTTTTTCTTAAAAATCTTTGTCAAGTGGTTCTCAATGAAAAGTTCAGCATGTTGTTCGGTGTGTTCAAATGGGATAGTCGAAATGACGTCAGCTCAGAAATTTCCCTACTCTTCCATCAAACTAGTTAGAAATGTGTTGATTCCGACACCTAACGTTGTACACCAACAACAATTGATAGAAGTCATTGTCAACGGAAGCGGGTTGCCCCAACTATGCGCACAGATAATGCGGAGCAACTGGTCGACTCACGAGACATCCACACACAGAGTGGTCAACGGAGGGGGAATAATTGGCGACGGATAAGATAGATAGAGGGGCGGGGAAGGACTGACTGGTCAAGAGAGGCGCATCATACGCCACAAAGAGGTGTAAACGGACGGCGCGAGGACCACTGACAACTCGTTTGGGTGGTGATATGAAGAGGATAGCCGGAGAGGGGAAGAAGACGGGAATGAATGAGAGAAGAGGACACTGGTGTAACTTTTATACTCACACCTCTCATTCCGTTCCACTCTTTCTTGGACGAATGATGGTACTGCTTTGTTGTCTTGACTAGAAAAACTACATGAGCATTGATTTGTTGATGGTCGAATTTCATCTTTGATGTTTTTATTGTTTTTTTTTTCTGGGAACTATTTGTTATTATTTTTATGATTGGAATGTTTCTTGAAATTCCAGAAAGTTATTTGTTATTTTTAACCAACTAGGTACTTACCAGCTGCTCAAAAAATGAAGTGTACCAACTAGTAAAGTAAGACAGTTTTGGTTTTTTTGCGCTTACCGAAGTATCTGTAGGAACAGTTATTATATTATCCATATATTTGAGCTCTACCAAATTTTAAATTAACAATTTTTTCACCTCCGGAGGCGATTATCCCACTGAAAGTTCCTTCCGGAATTGTGTCAAACCTAAATTTCCGAAATGAGTACTAACAATTGTTAAGAATTTTGAAGTCGACCTTGCTCCACCCCTCTCATGTCACATTCTACAATTTCGAATATCTAAGCCATCAAAAACAGATAAATCTCAAATGGCCGAAACATTTCGCAGGTTGTTAACTTCACACCTTGTGTTGTCGTCGGCCGGCACCTTTGACACTTGTTCAATCTCTCTCTCGAATCAATTGACTTGGTAAACCAAATGTACTTTGTTTTAATCGAGATATCTCTTATGTTACGAGATGCACTTAGCTGACATTCCTTGCCAATGCTGGTTCTCTCGTTATTTTTTTTTAGATTGAAAGAAAAATTGCTTTCCACTGTTTAGTAGTTTTTTGTTATTGTGAACTGAGCATAGTTAACAAATTTTATAAAACAATGCGGCTTGTGGTCAAAAGCTCACTTTCAAAGAATGATTCTGACTACGTCAGAGTGAAACATATCACAAACAATCCCCCATTCTCTCTCGCCCCAATCTGCCACTTTTTGACATGTTTCTCGCTGTTCCTACTCATCGATGACATGCTCGAAAATAAAAACATGGATAGCCTCTGATCATGAGCATTCATTCTTGTGGCAGGAACAGAGACAAGAGTTGTTCTAACCAGTTTCGATCAAGAGAGCCCCGGACTCTTCCTGTGTCGTCTTGCTCATCTCTCGACAATGGTGTCCGTCGTTTTCCACCGGCATTTGTCGGGAGGGGGAGAAGCGGATGTAACTAACGTTGGTTTCTGAGGAGGGGAAGACACTAGTTGGTGAGGAAACGAGGAGGTAGATAAGCAGAAGGGTTGACGAGACAAGAGTTTGAGTCGAAGATGAAGAAGAACACCACTTTTTGTTTGATTTGTCACTATTGCCGACTAGTATTATTTTATCACTTTTTTCTGATTATCTGACCTTTCGAGAGATATGTTGTTCTTATTTTTGAGTTGAGTCCAGAAAGTTCGGAGAGATCAGATTTCACCTCATGTCCCTCAAGATTTCTCTTTTTTACCAGTCATTTCCGGCAGATGAGTTAAGAACTTTTCAAACTCATTTTTTTTCTCAGGCTTCTATCAATAACTTTGATCAATCTTCAATCTTTTTCTCAAAGAATCTTTCAGTGAAGTTATTCTCCATTAAAAAGCACCCATGAAGCAAGTTTTAACGCTAATTGACCAGATGGAACAGAATGAGAAAAATGGAACAAAAACGAAAACTTTATGACACCGATACTCAAATTTTATACCCACTTCTTAAGTTTATGACCTCCCGTATCTTCTCTCCGAGCTATTCGCTTCTCCTAATGTTTTGCTAGCGGTGTTCTTTATTTTTCGGTGCTAGAAATTTCCTGATCGAATCTAATGAGTATGTTTTTCTCACTCATTTTTTGTTCTGATTCGATTCTCGGCGAAGAAAAAAAGCTGATAGAAAACCACATATCCACTAATCAACAAGGAAAAGAGACATGAGGTGTGTAGTGTGTGTGTTATTTGCCATCGCCATCAAAATCAAACGTGAGGTTTGTTGCAAATCCATCTCCAATTTGCTCTTTTCTCATCAATTGTTATCAATATCCTTCTCAGACTCTTCATCCCTTCTTTTTTTCTCTTTTGGATGGAGAAAGGGGGGAAAGACCGACAAGTCAGAGGGGAAAAAGTGTGTCTTTGCTCTGTGTTTCATCGTGTCTTCTGTCACGGACTCCTGTGTGCTTCTTTTCGGTCGCCAACCCGCAAAAATTTCATTCATTACATCGCTTGTTGCATTTCGAGCACCTCCCGCTGGCCGCACCCCCCCCCCCATATCACTTGTTTCATATCACTATTTTTACATAATGCGGCTCACACCAGACACATGGCCGCCGTCATCCCCCCGGAGCCATCAGATAAAACACCCATTTCTTTTTGTCAACTTTCTCAGACGAACAAAAAATTGGTGGATGTCTCCATCGTTCCAAAACCCTTTTTTCTAATCATATCGCAGCCGTCATTACTCACCATCCGTTTCTCGTTGTCAGATTTAACGCAAAAGATAATTCGACTCACAGACGAATCGCGAAGCTGTCAACTGGACCGATCGAGCGTCGGCGTGCAGTCATCTGAAGCACAATGCCGAAGTCAGGCGCTCATCAGCCTCTGGTTCGACATGATACCGACGATGGTGCGGAGACCGGACAGTCGGTGAAGTCATTAGCCGATGTATCGGAAGAAGAAATTGATAGTCGGATGAGTAGAAGATCTTCAGTAATTGTGAGTTTTTAGAACAATATTTCAAAGTTCTTCATTTTTTCAATTTCGTTTTAGAGTCAGTTTTTAATACATTTGAGAATATTTCATCTAAAATTTGAAAGATTATCAGCAGCTTTCAAATCAAAACCCCTCATATAAAAATGCTTATTTCAGGCCGACCTTCTTTCTTTATTTCGCCGCTCATCCAGTGTTTTGGTTCGCCCACATACCCGATTAGGAAACCCAAATTATGACGAGTAAGTGTTTTTTTTTCATTTTGGCTTCACAAAGACCCTTTATTCAGCGATGACGACGAATTCGATGAAGAAGATGACAAAGAAGCTTCTAAAGATAGAATATTGAAAAAAATTCAGCAGAAGAAAGAAATTATTCAAAAATTGAGAGGTCAACCGTGGTATATGAGGAGGAAGAGGAGGACATTGAAGTAGGGATACTGTAGATATTTCATTTCCAGCTAAGAGTGTCTTTTTAGAGTGGCCCAAAAACATTTGCAACAACAGGAAGCAAAAGTATCAAAGGCCAGATTATATAAAGCAGAAGCTGGTAGAAGGTTGACTCAAGCTAGTAGATGGTTGGACAATCTCAAAATTTATTTGATTCCATGGGAAGCGAAGATCAGAAAAATCGAAAGTCATTTCGGATCTGTTGTCTCCTCATATTTCACTTTTCATAGATGGGTTCTTGGTGTCAATATCACAATCACTTTCATTATGTGTATGTTTGTAGTCATTCCAGAGGTAAGTCAACACTATTTTCGATAAACTGGACCACAAATTGTTGAAGTGGCTTGCTGACTCGAGAACTACATTCGGAGATGACAGATATAACAAAACAAAAGCAATCAAAGTAATGCCGCCAGCTGTTCGTGCTCGCGCCGATGAGCTCTCAACTGTCTGGGACTTTGGGGTAAGTGATGTTATCTTAAGAGAAAATGCAATCTTTTTCTTCCAGGGCTATTTTCAATATTCTCTCTTGTTTTATGGTTTTTACTCCAAGGAGACGTTTTTCGGAGAAACTATCAAATATCGCGTTCCTGTTGCTTATTTCTTTTGCAATATTTTTATCTTAGGATTTTCACTTTTTATCATTCTCAGAAAGTAAGTAGGTCAGAAATGTTAAAAAGAGACAACATTTTTCAGAATGGCGGCAAACAATCGTCGAGGAACGCTATCATCTGGAAAAACGCAACAGTATTTGTTTAACTGGAAAGCGTTTACTGGATGGGATTACACAATTGGTATGAACCACTAAGCCTATCCATTTTTTTATTTAATTGTTTAGGTAACCCTGAAACCGCTGGAAATGTGTATATGGCGAATGTGATAAAGTTCCGAGAGGCTATCAATGATGATAAACAGAAACCAAGTGACAAACATCCGTGGATACGGTTTATTGCAAGAGTTCTCACAAATTTGTTCATCTGCGGAATGTATGTTTTCTCAATTTGGGCAATTATGCAATGCGGTACTTTGAAAGGAGAACATTTCTTTGCTCAGGTAATAAGAAATATAGTTTCATTTCAAAAAATGTTTTTCAGAACGCTACCGCTATCACAATTTCTCTCATTACATTAGTTTTCCCTAATATCTTCGACTTATTAGGGAAAATTGAAAAATTGCATCCGAGAAATGCATTACGGTTCCAACTTGGAAGGTAACTAATGAAACACATTTTTCTTCACGTTATTTTTCATCTAAGGGTACTGGTTCTCTACATTCTCAATTACTACACTCTTATCTACTCTTTGATGTTACAATTGGAGAACTTGCAAAAAGAGAAGAACGAAGTGGATAGACCTTTCGCAACAACTATTTCTCTAAACCCTGTTGAAACTCTAGCAAGGTGAGTTTTTTCCTTATTCCAGCTACAAATAATCTAATTCAGAACCATCCGTGACACTATCTTCCCTCGTTATCCGGTTAACAACACTCCTCACACGTATTATTCCTACACTCCTGTAACAACTACACCAATCTCACCCACAAGCTCTTGGACAACAGTCCTCCCGGATTTTGGACCATTTGGAGTGTACAATCCAAAAGCTTCTGTCACAAAGGATGATACCGTATTCTCTTCTCCTGTAGTAGAGACTCATCAGTTTGGGCCAAACTCTGATTGGAATGAGACTACTGCCAATGCCGCTAGTCCTACGTGAGTGATCTTTTTGCATCATTCTCAAAAGGAAATCATTTCAGAGCAAGCACACGTGCATCGCTTCGATTGTCCCAAGGTGGTTTGTGTTGGGAGACAATCATTGGACAAGAAATCACTAAACTAGTAACTATGGATTTATACATGACAGTTGCATCCATTTTCATCATTGACTTTCTTCGTGGCCTTGCTTGTCGTTATTTAAATCTTTATTGGCCGTGGGACTTAGAAAGAACTTTTGTGAGTGTTATTTTTTGAATATAATTCAATTTAAAAGAATTCCAGCCGGAGTATGGAGAATTCAAAGTTGCTGAAAACGTTCTTCATCTTGTTAACAATCAAGGAATGATCTGGCTGGGGTTATTCTTCGTCCCTCTTCTTCCAATGCTGAACAACATTAAACTAATCATTCTCATGTACATCCGTGGTTGGGCTGCAATGACTTGCAATGTACCAGCTAGCCAGATTTTCCGAGCAAGTCGCTCCTCAAACTTTTTCTTCGCACTTCTCATACTCTTCTTGTTTCTTTGTACTCTTCCAGTTGGTTTTGTGATAGCATCGAAAACTCCGAGCAAAAGTTGTGGTCCATTTGGGTAAGCATTAAAAAAAATTAAAGAAGGTCAAATCAATTGTTCGTTTCAGAAATCAATCATTCTTCTATAGTGTCATCACAGATGTCCTCCATGAAAATCTCGATAAAACTCTAGTAAATGGAATAAAGTACAGTTTATCTCCTGGAATCATCATCCCCGTACTTGTCTTGTTGTCGTGAGTTTCAACCAAGTTGTAATTATATTCAATTTTCAAAAATCAGATTGGTCATCTACTTCCTCATTGCAATGGTCACCGGTCTGTCACAAGCCAACCAAGACTTAACATTTCAACTTATGGTGGTATGTAATTTAATATAGTTGCAATGTTTTCAAAAATTTTCTTTAATGTCAGTTTGAAAACTTTAAAAACGACATTTATAGGAAAGAACTGAGGAAAAGAAGAAAATCTTCGAGTTGGCCGGAGGAAAGAAGAAAAAGAGCAAGGACAACACATTTGGTAAACAGAAAACAACAAAACAGCTTCTGAGTCCAGTCACCAAAGGAGTTTCATCCGACGATGACTCTCAACACAACCGATCTACCGCTAAAAGTGTGTCCGGCAGACAATTTGTTCCTTCATTAGGGTCGGTTTCTGAAGTAGACCATAGTACAGGCGAAGAGCAATCTTCTGACACCGAATCAACAACTTCTTCGCTACCCCCAAAACTATCCCTTCGGCAACGATTTTTGGTTTGTATCGGTTGGGCGGACCCCAACAAGTACAGCAATAAACATGAAGAAATAGAAATGGAAGAAGGAGGGAGTAGGATTCGAGATCTGTCAAGTGGATCAGAAAGTGATTCAGAAGACGAGGATAGCGAAAAACGGTAGTTTATTTGATGAGTTGTAGTATGAAACAATAGTTTTTTACAGAAATTCGGAGAGTCGATACCTTTTGCCACCCGATGGTTCCCGTCCAGCATCCCGAGAACGATCTGAAAATCCCAGCAAGAGAAGCTCTGCTAGCCGTCGAACCAGGTGAGATTTGACACCTGTCACACAATTAAACGTTGTGACATGCATCAAATTCTTACAGTAATCGAGATATGTCATATCGTACGGCTATTCAATCATTTGATCAGAACTCTCAATCTGCTTCCGGATCATCTTCAAAGTCTACAACAACAGCACCAACAAATTCTGAGATGAGAATGTGAATATTCTGTTTTTTTTTTAATTTTCAAGAAAAATTATTTACAGAGAGATAACAGAAAACCCATTGAGAACCTATGTGACCCCATTGAGAATTGAAAAGAAGTAATCATATTTTAACTGGTGTGAAACCTTAAAAATATTTATTTCAGAAGCTCTGCCAGTTCATCAAGTAGCTCTCACCAACCATCATCTTCAATTGAGAAGCAAGCAGCTCGTCGGTTATTACAGCCAATCAGTACTACACACAATATTCGATATGGGTAACTAATCAGACTAATGAAAAGAGAAAACATCTTGAATTTTTAGTGTTGCCACGGTTGAAAATTCATCTCAAGACCCTACGCGACCTCCTTCAACAGATGACTCCTTAGGAGAACAGGCCCTTCCCGACCCGTTATGGGCAAATCTGAACCCTCATAGCAGGTACAAAAAAGTGGAAAAGTATCATATTCACATGATCTTTTCAGTTATACATCTGCAATGATGTCACCAATAATGAACGAGTTCATGTCGACCGATGAAACGACTGATGACGAGAAAGGACGTTTGATCCCGGATAGGTGAGATTATTATCCAAGAAAAACTTGTTTTCCCACGACTGAGCGGAATTCCTAGAAACCAACCATGTTTTCAGATTCAAAGATTTCTATTTCAGACCACCTATTCCTCATTCGCCAAGAGAGCTGAAAAGATTGCGACGTGAAAAGGACCAATCTGAGGGCGGCAGTAAGCCAAGCGTGAGAAAACGGTTCCGGTTAACTCTGAACTTACTTTACCGTTTCAGACACCACGACCCCCTCGATTCAGGATATCAATGTCGCCGCCTAGAAAACCTCCGTCGGAGAAAAATGTAAGATCTTTGTCCGCACTGTGGATTTTCAACAATCCGATTAATGACGTAAAATCCTATTATTTTGTTTTCAGGACTCTGACAGCTCAAACAGAAAATATGAGATGCGAGTGGAAAAGTCGCCAAAAAAGCCGAAAAAATCGGATGATCATTGAATCATAATTTCTTGAACTTTTCGAATAATGGGTAATTTTCTAAACTTTCCGCTGGTCTTTCTTTTCTTTGTTTTCATGTCTTTGTTTTCAGAATTTCTATTGAATCATTTGGTGCAATATTTCTTATTTTAATGTTTTCCCTTCCCAAAACATTGTCGACAAAATCTGTGATGTATATTTTTCCTATTTTATCATGACATAAAAAAATTCCCTTTATTCAAACAAATACACGTAAAAACAGAAGCAACAGCTCTCCGAAAAAAAAAGATGAAAACACAATATTCCACGAATCAAGAAAAGGAATTGGCCGTCCGTTTGTCATTCAAGTGAATATCCTGTCGGTGCACGAGCGTTGTTCGTCCGGATACCGGAATGCCATATTCATAGTGCCCGCCTCGAAATAATTGTTGACAGTTGTGCCCCGAGTAATGTAAGAGGACGGGATGCGTAGGCTAACCGTTCGCTGGCAGGGCTGAAAATAATTAATTTGATTTTGAAGAAACTGAAGAGGAAATGTCCACTTGGAAAACACCAAAGGATATATTTTCTAAGAAGATTGGAAGAAAAACGGAAGGAACACGACGAAAACATGCCAAAACAAAAAATAAACTACATATTTGTTTTTGTCCTCCATCTCTTGATACCAGGGCCAAAATATCATCTTTAATTAAATATTCGCACTTTTATTCTTTTCTAGAATCTTCCATCTATAAATATCAAAACTTACTATTATTGCATCATCGCAGTCATGATACAGTTTCAAAAACACATTCATTTCTAGAAGTCCTCTTCCTCGACCAATCACTTCATATGCTCCTTGGTAATTTGTTTTGTTTTCAGCGAGAATGACATCAGGGCCTGTGAGAACTAATTTTATTCGAATTATTCTTCTCACACTAACCAATATAATTCCTCTCAATCAATCGAACTGTAGCGCCCTGCAGTAGCCGGTTATTACACGATAATTTGCCCCGTACTCCGACAATTTGGTCTCGAAATGTAGAAACGGCGGGAAAAAAGAGAAGAAAAACGTAGAGTTTCATACTGAAAGTGACAAATGAGTCAGACAAGAATGTAAAACACAAATAATGAGTAGGAAGAGAAAGGTTAAAGTTTATCTCGCCAACTCTCTTGGTAGACAAGAAAAAAGCACTTGGAAAAATGGCAAAGAATAAAAAAACTAGTTATCCCTCAAAAATCTTTTTGAATTTTCAAAAGAGATGGTCAAAAGAAATTAAGCATAGGAAGAATTTTTGGGATGATCTATGATACCTAGATTGGTTTCGAAAAATAAAAATTTTTGGATTTCCATTCATAATATTTGTTTTAGCACAAGGTCGTTTACGACGGATATCAAGAACCAGTAATAGACCTTCAAAGATTGATCACTATTCGTCGAATATGATTGTTCAGAGAACAGAGAAGCTTCGGTTAGAAATGAGAGAAAAAAACCTTTTAAAACATATGACGACATAGAGAAATCGAACTTTCGACCATTTTGTTTGTTTGCCTGTGATGGTGATTCAGCTGGCTTATTTTTCCTTTTTACGTGGTATTTTTCATATTTTGAAATAATTGCAGAACTTCCCGAAACACTTTTATTTCAACGTAATCAAAACAGGGATCAAAAAATGAAGTAAGAAGGAGAAAAGAGATTCATTTGTGAAGAAGACAAGTATGAGAGAAACCAAACCAAGTCGTATTGACCAAAGGGATTAAAATCGGTGGTTTTTCGTTACTTTTTATGAGCTGAATACCACTAAAATGATGCTAAGATCAAAATAAATTGGATAAATAAGGAAGAATAACAAGATTAAAGATCAGTACGGAGAATTTCGATGTCACCAGTTTGATTATTAGCCATTTCTATTCGAGTGTTTTGTCTTTGAGCAGCGTTTGGGCCTCCTTCTTCTTCTCCTCTGAAAGTTTCCCTATTAAAGAAAATGGAAATTTCCGGAATGTTGGGTAAACTTACCGATATGAGTATCTTCCTGAAACAATTGAGTAGAGTCCTCGTTTGAATTCGCCTTGTCCACGCATTTCTCCGAAGCATGTCTGAAATAGAAAAATTAAGTTTTTTTTCCAAAAAACTTTTGTCATACCTGGATTTGGCGTCTAAAATTCTCATTATAATATGCATAGACTAATGGATTAAGCAGAGTTCCCGCCATGGCGGTCCAGTGACAAAAGAAGAAAATGAAGTGACGAACGTTGTCTGGCACGGGGCGAACCTGAAATAAGTTATTTCATGAATAGCGGTTACCAAAATACATTCAACCTTCTTGCCTACTTTAGTATGAATCAAGAAATAGATTTATCTCTCCCCTTCCAAATTTAGAGAAGTACAAACCTGGTATACAACGATCAAATCTTGAAGCACATTTGAAAGATCTAATGGAAGACTTGATACCGCAAAAATAACAACCATGGCTAGAAGAAGTGTCTGCAGACGTTGCTTACGACGGATATCCGTTGATTGAGTTGCCGTGCTGAAAAATGTTTTTTGTTCATTTCCCGCTCGGTTTTTTCTTTTCAAATGAACACATGGAAATGGCGTTGTTTTTGAAACCCTCGGTCTCACCAAAAAACACACTTTATCTAGATGGTTTTCACTATTTTGTTATGTAAATATCTTTGATCATGAGTTGAAAATAAATTGAGACAGACAAAATGGAATAAGAGTGCAATTATGTCGACTTCTTAGTTTATTATTCTGTTGTTCTGTTATTTCTAAGAATATATTGACTATAAAAACTAATGAAATGTGAATAGTGCAAGAAGCAATAATAACACACCTCGCACTACGAAGCGTTTGGAATTTCTTCGTTTGAGTATTTAGGATATGTGCAATTCTCCAGTGACACAAAGAAATGAGAACCAATGGAACAGCAGATCGGATAACCAGTACTGATAGTCCGTAGAATAGTCGGTAATGTTGTTTCTCATGATCCCAGGATTCCAAGCAAAACTGAAAATAAGAAACTTTGAAAAATCTTCCTAAACGTATGCACAATTTCCGCTGAACCGGAAAGTAGATTTGACCTCTCATTTTTATTCTTGAATGAAAGCAATGTAGCAGATTAGTGGGAGGAAGAAAGGATTTTTTGCAAAAATAGTTTTACAAATTCTGCACTTTTAGATTTATGATCTTGATGCGGTTGTGTTGAACCCATTTTTATCCATTAAACGTATTAATTCATAAAAAATTAAACAAGTGTGAAATGCGATTTGTTGTTTGCTCACTTCCGTGTGTAGGCCACTTGTCGGTAGTAAGCGGTTTTCCGTGTCAAGACAAAAAAGACATGTTTCATTTATTTTGAATACATTATCTCACGCCACTCGGGAAAAAAGGACCGATCTTTTATCTTGTTAGCTTTGTCGGATTAGGCACTCCTTTTGTGAAAAAAACAAGAAAGGCTTCAGCGAATCAAAAATTAGCATATAATGTCACCAATTAGACAAATACGGAACCCTTTTTGTAAAAACAATTTTTGGCACTGGCAAGCACTCAGAAAAGAATCACATCATAGGGAAAAGGATTGGATTTCGGGTGCTAGAATGCTGATGACTTACATGACATGGTCCGTAGCTGTCAACAAAATCTATCATACGAATCATAGGAGAGAGAACGCCAAATCCGCCCATCCAGATTCCAGCAATGATTAGCAGACAAGTTCTGTCAAGAATCAGTTTGTTTTTTCAATTGCTTCTTTTTGGTGGTACCTTTTAGCCATAGGTTGACGGAATGGAGAAGCCACAAGAAGGTACCTGTCCAAAGCGACAGCAGCTAGGGTGAACGGAACCCACATCAGAGACAGTCCTTGTATGATAGATACCATATAACACATGTACTTTCCAAAATACCATACACGTTGATAGTATGCCAGAGGAGTAGCCCATAGAGAGAAGCTTGTGATGACCTAAAATATAGTTGAAGTGTTCGTTGTACTCGCTTTCTTAAGTGCTAAATAAAACTCGCTAATTAGACGAGCCCCCACATCATTTTATCTCAAGTTACCACCGATTAGTAACAGGACACGTTTTCTCTTTTCTCTCTTCTTTTAACCCCTCCCCGAAATGGAGAAAATAAGAGAGTAACAAGTAAAGATGAACGCTTCCGAAGTCTCTTACCAAGTCTGCCGCCGATACAGAGCTGATGAAAATATTGGTGACGGTTTGCATTTCACGCCTACAGATCACGATGAGCAGTACAGCAAGATTTCCAACCAAGCTGAGAGCGCCGACCAAACCATACGCAACTCCAAGTACTTGAAAATTTCTTTTCAGAATCATATGTTTTTATAGTTAACTTACAGGTTTTGACATGAATGCTGAGATCAATTGCAGGGTATTCGCATTGGATGTCTGTCAGGTTAGAGTCGATATTCATCTGAAATGAATTTTCAATAAAATCTTCAGAAAACGTCAGAAGAAGTGGGAGGAGGGTGGGGAAAAAGGAAATATGAGAATGACAATTGAAACACTTCGTGACGAGCATCGTTTTGCAACACATGCCAAAAGTTTCTTTTTTTTCTAACAACTTTGAGATACATCATTGACTACTGTTTAGGCAATCACATGACAGATTTCAGAAAACCCTTGAATTATCTCGACGTTTCAAATTAATGGTTAGAGCATTGTACTAAAAAAGAAAACAGATTCTTGATCTTTAGAAATGGAAGAAAAGGTGGAATGAGCGAAGAGGTGGACCAAAAAGTAGAAAGAACTAAGTGCTGTTTGCAATTAATGGAAACTCGGAAGAAGGTTCTTTGAACCCGTTAAGAGGTTCTGAGTTCTATGAAAATACGGAACACTTGGACGATTAGACTCGTTGAAAATTACTAGACAGGAAGTTCGCATCTAGCGTTTTTTAAGTCAACAGAATGAAGAATAAGGAATAGTGAGTCAATGAAAGTTAGATGATTTATAGTTCAAGGAAATGTCTGAAAGTACCCTTGAGGTGACTGGATCATTAGAGACGAAATGAATCTCCATCCATTTCCCCCTCCACCCTCTTCGTCAAAAAGTGGGCGGGACGAAGAGAGCAAAAGGGTTGAACGACGTGCTCTGCGTCTCTAAACGAAGAAGAAAAGAGGATAAGAAGAATGAAAAATGACATTCTGGGGTTCGGCTTTAATTGAAAAGTATACTGTATGTGGGGGCTAGAAAGGTCGAGGCAAATTGAATATTTAGTACAATAATTATGTGGATTCTGCAGAATTGAATGGACTTTAGTGGTGTTTGCAAATAAATGTCATCCAGATATACAATTTCAGAATATGTTCCAAAATTGGATCTTTGCAATAATAAACGATCGGCATATAAACAACTGTCATGTGGCAATCTTTCTTGGTGACCTGAACCTGCGAGGGTGGAAACTAGCAGGTGAAACCTATATCCGACTAGACTTCACCGCCTGATCTAGTTTTTTTTTCTCTTTGATATCTCTTTTCCTCCGGAAAGAAAGAATTGAGGTCTAATTGCACCGAGTCTTGCAAGTTTTATTGGTTTCGGCGTGTCACACGGTAATGAATAGGGCCATTTGATAGAAAAGACTTTCTTTAAACTCTCACGTTTCTTTGCATGATGTGGGCGAAGAAATTTTTTTTGTAGCGGTTACACTACCTTTTTGAATGCCCAATCAAAAGTGAATTCAGAAGTGCTTAACCTATTGTCATCAAACGAATTTCCAGAAAGTAGAAGAAATGACACATAAACCTCAAAATACGATCATTCCGTTTTTATATTCCGCTTCTAGAAACTACTCTGAAAGACTATAATAGAAAAAACTGAATTACGATAATTGAATCATGCTCGGTTCATTATGCGTAATAAACGGGGGTGGTGGGTTTTTTTGCAGTTTTCCCGGTTCCAAGGCCCAAAAAATGGCATCTGTCCTATGAAATATCGAATTTCTCATGTATATGCATTATAAATCGAAAAGGACTAACGGCAAAAACCTCATAAATCAGCGTAAAAACCAAATTGTGCACTAGGAGAATAAATTTTTCTGTGAGTCAGGAAACTTATGAGTTTCTCTTCCAGTACATCTTTTAATTGTATCTAGTTGGATGTCACTACTGCATCATCCTATTGAAATCCATTTTTTGAATAGAAGTAAAAAGTTCAGTGAACGTTTTGTTTTTGCAGAATACTAGAAAGAAGTCTGACTCATTTCAAAAGGTTCCATCCGAGTAAACCAAAACAATGGAATTTTAGACGAATCACCGTCCGGGGTGTATACGTGTTCATTTTAATCTCGGATTAAAAGATATACGTGTTCCTGTTCCTGATCATCGCAGAAAACGAAGAAACCGGGCGGGGAAGACTGAAAATAGATGAATAATTGTCGAATTTCGTAGGATGGCCCACGTCGATTTTTTTCTTTTTTGGAAGAGAGGCTCTCAAATAGAAGCAGTGAGTCAACTTTCTCATGTAACTCCATGAGATCTTTTCGAGAAAGTTTTTTATGATCAAGTCCATATTGGTCCAGATTCTCACGTATCCCTTCCAAACAAATGATCATTTGCAATTGAAAACGTGGGACTGGGCAAATAAACTAATTAAAGTTTGTTTTAGTATTTCTGCACTGGTCCCATAGAGTTCCCACCAAGAGCGAAACTCAAATCACATCAATTCTAAAGAAGAAAAAAAAAGATGATAGAAGAAGAAAAGGAGGAAACAAAAACTTCAAGCTGGTCTAGGCGAAAGATCACACACAATGTTCCCGCCGCACAATGTTTCGGCTCATTTACACTTGAGAAACAGATAAAAATTGTGTGGAAGTGTTTGGAAGCTGAGCGAATGAGAAATAAAAGAGGAAACTATAACATATTTTGAAATATTTTACATACTAGCAAAAATATATGCAACATAACACAAAATATGTGTAAATTATCAAAAAATGCAATTTCACATTCGAAAACAACTGAAATAGACTAAGTAGGGAGCAGTATTCCAAATAAACTACAAATAGAACACCCCTTGACTCACCATTGTCTCTATTGAGTTATGAATAATTTTCAGTAACTAAACCAAGTCAGAAAATCTTGTTTTTAAGGATGGATTAGCGGGTATGATGTGTATTCTTTTGGGTGACCGATGGGTTCTTATCTGTTAAGCTAGACATCTACGTGCGTACTACAACAAAAAGTTCCATCTTGATGTCGTAGGTCGCTTTCTCAGTTTTTCCAAATTTCTGCTTAGAACAAAAAAAAAGAATTAATTTTGTCTCCGTCAAGTCTAAGCCATCAGACAAATCGCACAAAATTTTTTCTGCTCGGTTTTCCATTAATAGATAACGTTTAAAAAGAGGATGAGCCACGCAGCATCATTCTTATTTGCACGAGAGAAGGTTGAAAGAAAATGAAATCAACGCCATTTGGTGAGATTGGCTGGCGATTTACGTAAATGGGACAAGATTCGAATTTCCGGCGTATTACTGTAACGCTTTAGAGGGAATGGCACGATGCATCATGAGTAGTGTGCACTAAGCTTTAACTTGTCAAATTAAGTGAGTAACTGGACTCTAAGGGATCATAACCGCCAAATGCTCTTCTTTTTGTTGAAGAACGTTTTAAAGGAGTGGGATTAGAGGGAACTTGAAAGAGGGAAGTACAGTGTATTTTCGTTTTCTTTTTTTTCTTCCCGAAATTTCGTATTCAAACGGAACCCTAGACTTACATATTCCGAGAACTTGGAAACTTTTTCGACCAGCAACTTCCCTATTCGTTTTCTTAGCATTCCACTTTTCTACCCTTCGAATGATTAAATATTGTATCCGACTTATCCATAGACTGAACAAAAAATGAAAAGAATTGTCTAGTAGGGAGCAAACTGGATGCAGAGATAATTGCTTTATGAATAATGTAGAAATGTGTGAAATAGGGAAAAAATGTGCAGAAAAAAATTGCGAGAAAAACAAAATCCGAGGGTGGATGAATCTTTTTTTTTTCGGAAAAAACGTGTGTTTCATGACATTGAAAGACTCTCGGATAAGGAACTCTCGTTTTGTTCACGAGTGGATGAACGATGCAAAAGAAATTATGTCAATGCTTCTTTTTTCAAGTGGACTTCTCAATAAATCTTAGAACAGAAGAATATTGTCATTTTTCAAATATTCTACATATAATTTTCTATAATTCATTAAGAAGACACGATTTAAACAAAGGAGTGATGTTTTTTTACTAAAAAATGAAAATTGAGATGAAAATATGTCTTCTTCGGAAATCGAAGCGTCATCTAATATTGTGACCCTAATTCAAAGTCTTCCCACCAATTTTCAAATCCAAAGTCTAAGCGAAACAAATTCCTAAACGGATAAAGGTGGGAGGAAAAGGCGGGCACATCTCTAAAAGTGCTAGTGGCGTGTGTTAGAACTACAAGCGGAAGTGTGTCTGTAATCTCGTTATCGTTAGCCGTATAGCTCCACGTCGTATCAAAATCCCGAGCACGCCTCGAACTCACTCGTTTTTGTGTCATTCGAAGAAAAAGACAACTTTGGTGACGACAGGATGTGGGAAGCTGAAGAATGACGAGTATTCAAAATTAATTTTCATAAAATACTACTTTTGAAAATGTGAAACTAAATAATTTCCGAAAGCTAGTAAAATCGGATCACATTTCTGAAATCGGCTGGAGGCTCACACCAACAACAATTCAATCCTCCTAAATATTAAAATTTAAATCTGAAAATCCTTGTTTTCTCTATTTTCTCAGTATGACACGATGTTTCGACTACCCAGAATTCATCTTTTCTGAGTATGAGAAAACCAGAATTTTGGAAGATAAAAACTGATAGCAGCAGTCTTCCAAAAAAGAAACTGTTATTAAAATATGATGAGTAAACTTGAATACTGCAACACAATAAGTTGAGAGTTCACCTTAATGAAATCTGAAATCTAATATACACTGAATACGTAATCGGTAACCCAGTCACCCCGGAAAAAAGCAGTAGATCAAGAATATGAGATGCTAGCTTCTCAGTAAACATTGCCTTTGTCATAGACAAAGCTTGTCAGATATGACAGGAAAAGCTGAGAAATCTTTTGAAGAAGAGGAACAATGGGTCCAGAGACGCGTCTAAATATTCTAGTAACCCGGTTTTTTCTAGAATTTCTCATTATTCGGCATAATTTTCGATTATTAACATCACAGAGTTATAGACGAGAGAACTAAGAAAACTTTCTGAGAGCTTTGCCTAATGCGCATCAGACAAATTTAGAAAAGGAAATTTTATTTGAAAATGTTTTGAAATCTTTGAGTACATAACATATCCGATTGGAAACAGAAACTATGCAAAAACATCCTTGATAGAATCGTCTTCGACCGATTAGCTGAACTGAAGAAGGAGGAAAAACTGAAGACGTCGGCGACGACGGCGACAAAAAATTGGAAAGGAAATGAAATAAATTGTGGTGCAAAAAGTGATGTGGGTATGGAATAAGGACGAATTAAAGTTAACAGACATCTATCTATTATGAGACATCTGTAGGGAGCATGAGTAAAGTGAAAGTCGAAAAGTTCAGAATTCAAAATGACTGAATGAAGGAGACAAAGTTAATTGTGTTGGGCACTTGATCAAATTCAATTTGCATTTCATTTTTTTTTCCAAGTTGGTGATGAGACTTCACTTTTATAGTGATCACGAGAGTCATGGATAATACAATGTTTGTACCACCCAGATCGGATATTTCACATTTTTTCAAGGAAAACAGATTTGGTTAGAAAACGGCTTTGGCTTAGAAAATGACTCGCATTTTTTTGTTATTGGATTTTGAAAAAAATACAGGATCAAAATTTTATATTAGTCAGACCTATTTCTTATTTCTTGATCATCTTTTAAGGTACAGTAGTAATCAGTCACACGGAACATGTACTTTTTTGTTTTTGTTCATTCCTAGATAAAACCTTCCCTGAATGAAATGTGTTTCTATTTTAAAGTTTCATCTATCTAGTTTGTTCTGATTTTTTTACAACTACTTGATAATATTACTCCAAGTGTTTACTTATTTACCAAGCAGTTATCACCTGTAACCCGAGAAAACCAGTCACCCTTTCAAGAAGTTTTCCATGATTTATCTAATATCCGCCCCTCATTTCGATGATCATCAAAATGTAGAAGTGGAATCCACTTGAATCGAGTTCAACAAGAGTTTTTTTGCTCGTGCGTGGCGACTCGCGAAGAGCATTGAGCCTCTCTTGCGGCGTGAGAGAAAAAGAGCACAACTGTATTTCAGTTTGCTTGTTTGCTCAAGAAAGCGCATTGTTAAAGTAGAGCAAAGAGTTACGAAATAGTTTTTTGAAAACAGAGATCTCTGACGGTTAGAGTAGTCAAGGTGGGAGGGCAACAGTTAGGCAAAGAGGATTTTGCTTTTGGTTGGTTAGAAATACTGAATCATCAGTTTGCGCATTCTTCCCTTCGAACTTTCAACTGTTTCAAATTCCTAGAGTCACGATGGACGTTAGACCATATGAAGGTGGTAGATTTGAGGTGAGATACGGTTTCTCGTGAAGGGAGTTATCAAAGAGTTTCAGAAAATTGGAAGTGAGGAAGCTCACACCATCGAAACATTCGAAAGACGAATTCACGGAACGCCACATAGTGAGGTATTTCATTTTTTGAGTACATTTTCATTCGAATTCAGACAATAACAATTAGACAAATTGTATTCTTCAAATGAAATTTAGTCTCGTAAAATTCGAAAAACAAAAAAAAATAGAAAAACTGGGACATGGATATGTTGGTACTAGGAAATGGTTTGAGAATAGATTTTTCATTCAAAAAGAAAAGATTAAAATTTTATGAGAAATTTGTGGGTAAGAGAAAACATTGAAAATGGATATAGGACTGTGAGATTTTCAATAATCTGACACAAGTTCATTTTTTTGAAGAAAATAACAGAAATATTATGATTAGCTGAAAACAAAGTTAGTCTATTGATCCAGTATTAGAGCTTCTGACGTTAGAATTAGAAGAACAATTTGAACTTTTTTCAATAGATGAAATTGTCTTAAATTTAAAAACTCATATCTTGATTTCGAGAATACAAATTTTCGTAGCTCGAGCATTTTTTAAATGAGAAATTCGCTTTTTGACAAGTGAATAACTTAGATTTCTTTTCAGCCACAACGACAAGTTTCCTCGAAACAGTACACCGAACGAAGAACTTATGGAAGAGACGAGAACGGAGAGATTGTGGTGAAAATCGAGAAAAATGTAAGTCGATGGGGGGTTAGTAAGAACATGTGGAATAGCGAGACCACCGCACCGTTTTTGGAGCAGGTGAACGTTTTGTTTTTTTCTATTCTTTCATAATGGGATCACTCGATTGTCTGTCAGCTCATGTCAATCTGAATGCAATAGGTCATTTGATCTTTTTCGTAGTGTTTCCCTGGATACATCGAAGAAATATAATTATTTTTAGAACATTTGCTCTTTTTTCTTAGCAAATATTATATAACGTGATGTGCAGAAACTGGATGACTTTGAAAATAGTTAGGGGTTGTGTAGAAACAATTGTAGATTGCTTACAGTGTTTGTTAGGGTTGAAGAAGCAGGAATTAATGTTTACACTCGGTTAAATACCAAAAAAACAAAGAAAAGTTCTAGAAATTGAGACCTTTCTGTTTTTACTACGTGTTTTTCTCAATACAATTTTTTTTCTTGAATAGAAAAGCGGAATGAAAAATTTCGAACCCATTCCGACGAACAATATCCTTTTATTTTTCAACAATTACAAGTTCAAAACACGCGGAAATTACAGCCAGCCGAGCCCGTGCGACCAGCGTCACCAGTTCGACCAGTGACTCCAGTCGGGGGCGAAAACTCATTGAGTCGCCACTTGCTTCAAGTGAGTTATTGCAGTGCATGCTAGATTCCTAATTAGAAGCACACTCCTCGAAATTTAGCAACTTGCTCAAAAAAGTACAATTAAATTAATTAAACAAGATGTTTGAAGCCTATTCAACCGCTGCATATCCCACGCATCGACATTCAACCAGCCAACTCTTCAAGACATGCTTCTCCAAGACATAAACTCCAGTATGGTAAGAAATGTCATGAATAAATTAGAAAGATCCCAAAATGGAATAAGAGAACAATTAAATTTGACTTCTTAAAAGAGCGGATAAAGAATGACTGATGAGAATGAAATGGAATTGGGAGAAAAATAAGGGTAGAAGAATGAATGAATGACATCATGATAGATAGCTGAGTGTGAAATAAGGGAGAAGAACGCCTTGTGGAATTGCGCAAAACCATTTATATCCAGTTGACTGAGCTCGGAAGATGTCTACAAGTTTTCATTAACTCTTTCTGCTGAAAAACGACGTCAGAACATCATACTATAAACATGAATTCCTAGAATTCACAAAAGTTCAAAGACCTTTTGCAGATGAAGTGTCACCAAGATCAGGATCCATCAATATGCTCTCTCCAAGATCTGGACATTCTGCTTCCTCTAGATCAGGAGCTGGATCCAGACAAAGCAATGTTTCAGTTAACTCTGCTAATCTCCCAATGAAAAAGGTCTGGTAATTATATCAACAACAGCAGTCCAAATACATATTTCGCAGGTAACTAAAAAATCCAGATGGGTTTCCATCCACGACGGACGCCCTGTATCCCCTTACACCGAGAAAGTTTCCTTTGAAGTCGCCATTCCAGTTCAACCAGACAGATTACCAGATAGATATTCGAGGTAACATATTTCCAAGTTCTCCTGAAACACTTACGCCTTTTCCAGTGCCTCTGCTCGATCCTACAGTAGCTCTCCACACGTTTCACGTCGTCCAAGTGAATGCGCGTATTTGATGGAAAACCCGCTATACCAAGATTGAATCAATGTGAAATGATCACGCGTCTCATCGCTTTCCATATCAATTTTGTCTAATTCTCTATCTGTCAATATCAACTGCCAAAAAGATGCCTTCAAAACAACCAAATATCCTAATCATTCGCTTTTTTCTGTATAGTGACACTTTCTATTTTGTAACTTCTTTTTCTCTGATTTCTGAGATAAAAAACAAGTGAAGTATAACAAATTTTATCTGCGTTCTGTTGTTTTTCAATTGAAATAATGAGAGAAACAGTTTTTCGGAGATTCGTTATCAAGACTAAAGGTCATTATTACTCGTCAATTGGTAAAATATCATTTTCATTGTTAATTGGTGAAAAATTTTCATTCCGAAGATTGAAATTCTGTGCGGATATTTTTAAATTCAGGCAGTGTAATCATCCAAAGAGCCAAGAAAAGGTATAAATGTATAATTCATTTGAAAACCTCACAATTTACCAGTCTCAATATGTTTTCTTACCAAAAAATAAGAAAAAAAATGTTCATAGTAAATCCGCACTCAACCTGCTCGTGATTTTGTTTAAACTTACAAATAACAACTGATCATGTTTGTCCTGACAGTTCACACCAATCTACACGAGTGTTTGCATTAGGTTTTCGAACTTTGAAACGTATAACCTTACGTGAGTAGTTATAATATTGAGGGACCGACAACTTTTCTCGCCCCCCGTATCTTTTTTCCTAGTTTCTGCACACATTTTCTTTTTCACGAAGTCGACTCGACTCCTTTTTCCATCTTTTGCCTTTGCAAGTTCAGCCTCCCTCCTCTTTCTTCCAATATTCTGTTTAAACGTACATGTGGTCCTCTTCCCCTTTCTTTCTTTTGAGAGAATTCAGATGTTTTGTTATAATTTCTATTCTTTTCTGCTAAATCTTGGGATAACGTCTTCGAACCCAATTATATAAAGAGTGGTGAATAATTCCCAAAAGTGAAGTGCGTTGAAGAAAAGAGAGAAGACGGATTGATTTCACTGCCGTCTTTCTTCCCATACTTGCCGTTTCTTTAATCGCACCAGCCCGTCTGCGGGGCAAACAACGGCCCCAGTCTCCTTAAGAAACGACGAAACGGGTCCGTGCGCAACGCGCACCCCCTCTCCCAAATCAATGCGCTCAAGAGGACGTGGGGTCCGCAATTGCGCGTAGGGTGTGGTGTCTGCACACTTTGCGCGCCCTCTTTCTTTCGCGGGGTGTCCTTCGAGGCCCCCGCAGTAGTCAGTAGACGAGCGCGTATCGGATTTTGGTTAGCGTGCCCTTGCCCGAAAAAGAATGCGTCTTTCTTTTCGCCTCTTACTTTTTCCCAACAATAATCGCTTCCCTTCAACTATTTCTTCTTTTTTTCCGCAACTCGAAAAACATATGTTTGTCATTTTCCGCATCATTTTTCCGTAATTCCGACCGTGTGTAACTGTTCGTTTCGTAGTCTGCACCTGTCAATTGATTTTTTAATAGCGTTTTGTGACAGCGGCGCGTAGTACAAAACGGCTATTTGCATTTTTTCGCTCATTGTTTATCATTTCGCCATATTCTGAAACTCGGCTCTGCGTCGCTCAATGCAAGGCTATACTCTCTATGAAATTCAGCGAAACTTTACGAATAGCGGAATGAGTGAATGGGTAAAGCACTTCTTTTCTATCTCAATTTCCTTGCATGCCAACTCTTCGAACAACCCATTTTTCAGAAGGGTATTGAATGTTGTTACAGAAGATGCCGGCGGTCAAAGGCGACGGAATGCGTGGTCTCGCTGTATTCATCAGTGACATCCGAAACTGCAAGAGCAAAGAGGCAGAGTTGAAGCGGATCAACAAGGAATTGGCCAATATTCGATCCAAATTCAAAGGTAATTTCATTCCGAGCCAATGAATGTTTCATAAATTATGCATTTCAGGAGATAAGACGCTGGACGGATACCAAAAGAAGAAATATGTCTGCAAACTCCTCTTCATATTCTTGCTTGGCAACGATATCGATTTTGGGCACATGGAGGCAGTCAATTTGCTGTCTTCCAATAAGTACACTGAGAAACAAATTGTGAGTGTGTATTCACAAAAACCTATAACTAATTCTTCTTTTTCAGGGATACCTCTTCATTTCGGTGCTTATTGAACAGCAGTCCGATCTGATGAAACTGATCGTCCAGGGAATCCGCAATGACCTGACCTCCCGCAACCCAGTGCATGTCAACCTTGCCCTCCAATGTATCTCGAACATGGGATCACGCGAAATGGTGGAGGCATTCTGCACTGACCTCCCAAAACTGCTCGTGTCGGGGGAGACTATCGATTTTGTGAAGCAGTCTGCTGCGTTGTGCATCCTCAAATTGTTCCGGAACTCACCGGATTCATTCCAGCCGGGAGAGTATGCCAGCCGCATTGTGCACCTGCTCAATGATTCACACATGGTGAGTAACGTTCTGCTTGATTCTGATTATAAATATTGTATTACCACTATAAACCCAATTTTCAGGGCGTGGTTACATCGGCTGCTTCACTTATTGAGGCTCTCTCCAAGAAGTGGCCGGAGGAATACAAAGGAGCTGTGCCACTTGCAATCTCTCGATTAAGCAGAATTGTCACAGCGACCTACACAGATCTCCAGGACTACACATACTACTTTGTTCCTGCTCCATGGCTCTGCGTCAAATTGCTCCGTCTGCTCCAGAACTACCCGCCACCAGATGATCCGTCAAACAAGGCTCGCCTTCTTGAATGTCTGGAAGGAATTCTGAATAAGGCACAGGATGCACCAAAGTCAAAGAAAGTACAACATTCCAACGCCAAGAACGCGGTCCTATTCGAAGCCATTGCTCTCATCATCCACATGGATTCAGAGCCACAGCTACTGGTCCGTGCCTGCAACCAACTTGGAACTTTCCTTTCTCACCGCGAAACCAATCTGAGATACCTCGCTCTGGAGTCGATGTGTCTGCTTGCCACTTCTGAATTTTCTCATGACGCCGTCAAGAAGCACCAAGATACAATCATTAACAGCCTAAAGACCGAACGAGATGTGTCTGTCCGTCAAAGAGCAGTGGATCTTCTATATGCGATGTGTGACCGTTCTAACGCGAATCAAATAGTGGCCGAAATGCTTGCATATCTCGAGACTGCCGACTACTCCATTCGCGAAGAAATGGTGCTCAAAGTGGCTATCCTCGCTGAGAAGTATGCCACTGACTACACTTGGTACGTGGATGTCATCCTGAAATTGATCCGGATTGCCGGTGACTACGTCAGTGAGGAGGTCTGGTATCGAGTGATCCAGGTGAGATCTATTGTATTAATAAATATATTCTATAACATTCCAAATTTCAGATTGTTGTGAACCGTGAAGACGTCCAAGGATATGCAGCCAAGACTGTCTTCGAGGCACTTCAAAGGCCAGCGTGCCACGAGAACATGGTGAAGGTCGGCGGATATATTCTTGGAGAATTTGGAAACTTTATCGCTGGAGACGAAAGATCAACTGCCAAGATACAGTTCGAACTGCTTCACTCCAAATTCCACTTATGCAGTATTACCACTCGTTGTCTCCTGCTCACAACATACATCAAGTTCTGCAACTTGTTCCCGGAAGTCAAGCCATTGGTGCAACAGGTCTTTCAAACTGACCATAACTTGAGAAACCCGGACGCAGAACTCCAACAGAGATCAATCGAGTACCTCCAGATGACTAAATTGGCTTCGAGTGATGTTCTCGCCACGGTAAGCAACCATATTTATATTATTTTTGTTCAACAAAGCAATTTATAGATTCTCGAAGTCATGCCGGCATTCCCCGAAAAGGAGAGCAGTCTTCTGGCTAAGCTGAAGAAGAGCAAGCCACAGCTCGAAGATCTCGAACGAGAGGAGAAAGAGAAACGTGCCAAGCCATCAGCAGTGATGAGTGAGGGATCCACGTCTCTTGTTGATGTTGACTCAGCCACCGACACCACGGCTACCCTTGCTGACGTCTTTGCCAACAATTCCGCACCACAATCGGACGAGGTTGAAATCGCAAACAAATCCGACTACACGAAATTCGTGACAAAGAGCAATGCGATTTTGTGGGAGGATGATTACATCCAAATCGGATGTAAACTTGAGACCCGTAACAACCTGGGACGACTTGGAATGTTCTACGGAAACAAGACGTCTCAGCCCTTCAACAAGTTCACTCCGATTATCACTTGTCCAGGAGCACTGGCCGTCCAGCTTCAAGCCCAGGCAAAGCCAGTGGAGCAACTCGTCGCCGCCGGAACGCAAGTACAACAACTGATCAACTTTGTGTGCGTGCAGGAGTTCCAGAAACTGCCAATCATGAACATCAAATTCACGTTCACGTAAGAATTTCAATTTCTTATAATCCTCATTTGAATTTCGCTTTTTCAGTGATCGAGCAGGTGCTCTGCAAAACTTCGACAAGAACTTCTATTTACCGCTCTTCATCAGCAAGTTCTTCGAGCCGACCAATATGACTTCGGAGCAGTTCTTCACCAGATGGAAGTCATTGGGTGCCGCTTCTCAAGAAGCACAAAAGATCTTCAATGCACAATCCCCGATGGAAACGGCCAATATTGAGACAAAGCTGAAGGGATTCGGTGCCAACTTGTTGACGGACGTTGATCCGAACCCGGATAACTACGTGTGTGCTGGTATCATCCACACCCAGACTCAGCAAATCGGAACCCTCATCCGTTTGGAACCAAATAAGCAGGCAAAGGTTAGTTTGGAGAGGTCCGCTGTCACTCAATGTGCTCAATGAGCCATGATCACGTGCTTCCTCGCCCACATTCAGTCATTCTCAAACCAATTCGTCTTTCAGATGTATCGCCTGACAATTCGCTCAAGCAAGGATACTGTCGTGCAGACCTTGGTCGACTTATTGGCCAACCAATTCTAAATGAACCAAATTCATTTAACCCGTGCCATTTCTGACCAGTTATCTGCTCAATTGCTCTGTGTCTTATATTCATTGAAGAATCAACTGCGCCCGATAATTGTTCTAGCCTGCATTTTATTTATAAATTATCTAAATTATTTATTTCTTTTTTACTATGAGTGGTTTTTTGTTTTACAACATTCCTGCATAATGTTTTTAGTCAACCCATTTTTCACCATCCAACCCCCAAAAGTCAAACGCTTTCACTGTATTCTTTTTCCCAATCATCACAGCAATAGTGTTCTCTTTGGATTTCTCTGATTTTGTGAATTGAGTAAAAGAGATTAGGCGATTTCTTATATTCACTTGTCGGATTAACCAATCCTAACTTATTCAAGTAATTTATTTTCCTATTGTGTATTTCTCTCCTTCCCTCACTTATTAGTAGAATAAAACAGTTCCAATTAACTTTTCTTATTGAAATTTGAAATAAATGTCTATACAAAGTTGAAAAACGTGAATGAAAGTGGGCAATGGATCATATTCAGAAATTGAGACAAAAATTGCAAAATAAACCTGCCAGAAATATAGGAAAACCAGGTCGATGTGGAAAAAGAAGGCTGATCGACATAAGAGAGGCAATGTTAATGAATAAAGTGACACAAAGTGTATGAAAATCCCGGTATTTAGAAATATTAAGACTAGATTACATATGAAAAAAATGAAAAAATGTGTAAGTGTAGAAAAGCATGCATCTATTAGAGCTTGGAAAAATGGAAAACAGTTTGTACATTATACTTTACAAGTTATCGCTTGAAGTAGAAGATTGACGAGAGATACTGGTAAGCTTTTGTCCCAGAATCCGGAATCGTTGGCAGGTAGATAAGCCTAAGTCGGTGAGGCCAAGAATCATAAAGTATTTTTGTCGTTCCACGTCATTGATATCAACGGTAATGAAGTATCCGGGGCTTCCTGAAAAATGAACATGATTTAGAATTTCAACAACTATTCCGTACCATTCATTCCTAAAGTAATTGCAACAACATTGAGAACTTTTTTCATGGGATAAGAATCCGTTGAGTCCATTCCAAAATAAGTTTCCACCCAGGCTGGATAGTTCTCGAAAATTTCAGCTGGAATCTTTGGGAACCAGTCATCAGGGTCTATTGGAGTTTGACTTTTCCGAAGGAATTCAATGTATTCATCTGTTAGTTTAGTCGATCCAACTTGTGAATCCTCAATCAGTTGCTTGTATTTTTCCTTCAGTTGTTCTGTGTAGGTAATCAAGAAGTTGCTCAAAACCTGACCATCCAAGTGTGCTGTTGCATAACATACTGGCTAAAAATAAACTGATCATGAATTTCAATTCCCATTCCTAAACGTACTTTGTGTCCAGTCTCATCCACTTTCTCACATAAGAAATTATGCTCAGCTCCACTGCATAAAAACGGAATAATATTCCTATCGGCAAAGTTCTCAGCACGATGACGAAGCAGTTCCTGATTATCCGTGAGCATCACTGTCACCATGCTGCTTATGTAATCCTTATCGGCCATTGTGAACGGGCGGATGTCAAAACAGAACATGCAAAGAGGGAGTAAGATCTTTGAATCGAGTATTTTCTCAATGTTATCAACAACGCTGAGCACCCTGAAAATATTTTATAAGTGATTTTCAATCATGTTTTTTCACCTCAAAGTCTCTGCCTTGAATCCTGATTGAGATATCCATGACTCATCAGTTGAACCGAAATCATCCAACAAGTTGTTATCCGGATTGTCAAGTGCAAACCCTCTCATCATCCAACGAGCAACCGCAATGAGAACCACACAACAGCCATGAGCATTGAATGCATACGGTACTATTTCAGCAAGAAGAGATTTATTCGGCGCTTGGGTGACAAAGTAGAACGCGTCGATGGCATTGGTAAGAAACTCATTGACTCCATCGTACTTGACTAACCATTCTGATTGAAGAGGATCCAAAGTTCTAAAAACGTCAAATGTAATTTTTGAATTGTTTAAGAAATACCTACTCGATTTCCTTAAAACTTTTTTTCATAACTGAAGCATTTTGCATTAACCAAGTGAAATCCCTGAAGAGATTCTGCACCCTCGGACCATTTTCAAAGGGAAGATAGAATATTTCACACATTGAAGTGAGTAGTGCAAGTCTTTGACTTTTCAGTTCTTCCTCTGATGTCACCAATCCGGAGAAAGCTGTTGGAGCAGCAACTTCTTCTTCTACAACCACCATTGACTCATCTTCCACGCTTTCCTCTTCCGTCTCCATCGGCTGAGAATAATCCGCAGCAAGTGAATTGAGTTCTGATGGTGCTGGTTCTTCTGGAGCAACTGCTGTTTGAATGATGTTTTCAGATGGGACCTCTGGAGGAGCCACTGGTTCTGGATGAATGACACCATGCTTTTCAGGAAGGTCAAGCAACCAAACATCCGGACGATGCTCAACGATATATCCTACAACGTCTGCCGTGAGAATTGGTGGTCTGAAATTGAATTTTATAGTAAGAAAAAGCGGAAAAAACTTACGAAGAAGCGGTGGTTGTTTGTAAAAACTCTTCTATCCATGTAACAGCTGCGTTTGTCATAGAAATCTCTGGTACATATACGGTCTCTTTGTCGCATTCAATGTTGAACAGACACCGTTTATCTTCTGTAGGAGCTGCTTCGTCTGAAATTCATTAAAATATAATTCAAATCATCTCTATCAAGCTTACTCGGCAACAAATCTCGGTCAGCTGCATTCCAATCAGATAACGTATGAATTGGAACAAAATTAGCTTCATACTTCCCACTTGGATTCGACAAAAAACCCGAAGTGTACTCTTTTATTTGAACTGATCGTTCTGTTAAAGGACCCATAAAGATCTTCTTTGCATCGTAGTCGTTGGCGTGCAAGTTATCCCAGATAAGCGGCTTTCGACGCATGACTGCCCCCACACGAGCCAAATGCTCCACTGTCAGTTTTCGAGAAATCACATGCGGTCCTGAATATGCTCTTTTACTCTCTTCGTTTTCTTATTTTATCATACCTGTCCACATAATATGAATATCTTTTTCTAGTAATTCTCCTATAGTATTCAAGTATTCTGATGACTCCAAGGTAGGAACAGCACGAGTTTCACAGTATTCCGTGGGGCAAAACATGAACACTTTTGTTTCCAGATACTTGAACAAAGTGTTGGCAATATATACCTAAAAATGGAAATTTAGACATCCTTTATGTATAAATTTTAATTACATGAGCATGTGCAAAAGATTTGAATTTCTCTTGATCCGCTTCTTGCATTTCCACGGTAATATCATCAAAAAGCACAGCAAAAGAAGTGCATCCGACTGATTTCACTTGGTCCAGTTTCTCTTTCAAAGTGTCCATTTCCTTATCCGAACTGTACAAAATGTCCAGTCCGGGTGAGATCGCGTACACGAAATTGACATTGTTGTCCTTTGCACTTTCGACCAAACTACGGAGATACGCTGAAAAACTTCTTATCAATTGTGTTCTTCGATCTAAAACTGTTCGTGCCACATCACCGATTGATAAGCCTCATATGACGAAAATTTGTTGTCTGCTGAGGTAATAGATCAGAATTTTGGATTTTGAGAAAGACTGCGATATCAAAAAATTAATCCGGATAATCCAGAAAGGATCTTTTCATCTTAGTTAAGCCATTGAAGGTTTTCTTTTTCAAAGAAACACAACCCTTACTCATTTCCTCATTGTTGTAAAGATCCCGCCAAAGCGATCGGTGTTTGATATCATCTTTGGGTGCGTAAAGATACGTATACAGGCCGAGATGACTCTGACGTTTATACAGATGTTTTCTCTGTTCCAGAGTCCATGGACGGCCGTAGAAACCTGGAAATTTTCAATTTTTTGGAAGCATGTACTGCAATTTGTTACCTTCTACGACTCCGCAGATGTAAGAGCTATTTTTGATTGCCTCACGGCGATTGAAGCTAAAAATTACAACATTTAGAATCAGTTAATCCGTTTGAAAATACCTTTTGTCACGCTCCATATTCTCCTTTGAACGTGAGATAAGCTAATCCGGGAAGATTATCATTAACTTTTCAATCTGAAAGAAAAATAATGAAAAAGTTGGGAAATGAGAATTGGGAGAAGAAAAAAGGTTGAAACAATAGCTGCCGCGTTGATACTGAGAAGAAACCTGGGGAAAATGACAATAATGAACAAATAATAATTGAAAAACAATTATTGAAAGTCGATAAAATGCCACGAGAATTCCTATTTTACAATTAAGCTAGCAGACGTATCTATTCATTGTTAAAATGAAAATTTTTTCATAAAAATAAACTGTATCGCTTGAAATCCAAGATCGATAGGTATACTACTTTTGGGAATAAATTGGCGTGGAAGAGAAATGGATGGCGGTGGACGAGGTTTTCGCACGCTGCGTCTCTCCCTCTCGCTTATTATCTCGTGACGACGGCCACGAGACCTCCTTTCTCTCCGCTTGCCCACCCCGCGAGACGTTGTTTACGAGCTCTAGTCATCTGTGAGACACCAACATACGATTTTTTGAAGGGTTCTATTGGGTTCTAGAATATTCGGGTGCCCGAATCAAAACAATTTATTTCGACTCATAATGACGTATCGGAGTTGTTATAAATAAAAGGATTGACGTAATTTGGAACCGATTATTTATTTAAAAAGAGGTTTCGAATGAATCGAAAAAGTGTTTTTTTGAAACCCTTGTTTTTGTTCCAACAAAATAGCTATGACAAGAAAATAAAAAAGAATTTCTGAAGTTTTGAGAAAAACGAGTAGAAAAATGAAATGGAAAGACTGTTGGGATACAACGAAAAATCATATCTTTTATACCCACCCGATTTGCAATTTCACAATATGTTTTAAGGCTTAATACCGTTGAAAGCTTATTTCATAACCCTTGAGTATGGGGTGATCAGGATGAACTGTTTTCCGGAAGGATCAAACCGGGCGATGACTAATACCGGGGACAACATTGGAGGAAAAGAGGGAATACTAAGAAAAGAGAGAAAAGAGCACATTACTAATACACGTTACTAAATTGTTTGAAAACATGGAATGGTTGCTATGACAGCTACGGCTGCCTTGTTACCTGATTCCCATGACATCGCCAATGTATTTCGAAAAACAAGCATCCAGCTTGTACGACTCAACTGTGAAAAAGATAAAAACATAATGAAAAAAATTTCGAATTCAAAATGAACATTATTTCTGTTGAGGAGAAATTTTTTTCGAATTCCAGGTTTTTTATACTCCATTCCGGATTAGTTTTGAACAAACAAATCAATCAACAATTGATTTAAAGCTCAGCTTCTCATACGAAATAATGATCAAGCATCAGTTTACAATAACTTTCGATGCGTTTAAAGTTTATAAAAAACACCCTCATAATCTTCTTGGAACCGCATGAAAATTGTATGTAACTCTAAAAAAAATGAGAATGATGGTTTTTCTTAAGCTTCAATATCAGTTTTGATCACGTGTTTTCTGTAAACGTTTTATAATTTACAACTCCAATGTTCAATTTATTTTATTATCGACAACATACTTAATAAAGTATATGATATTAACTAAATTGGTTCTTCATGATTCGAGTTGATCTGTTTTGTACTTTACCAATATCTGTTGCAGTATCTGTAAACATGTTTTTCACACGGACGATTCAGAAGGATCAGTTGAAAAATCGAATACGAATACCAATAGAAATTCCTACAATTTCGGGAGATCAACTAAATCCAAAATACATTTTCTGTATTTAACCGCCCACTCATGTTAATTTGATTTTTGATTAGAGATGAAACTGTTTTTGGTAAGAACAGATACTTAACTAATTCACTTCAGTTATCCTTACTCAGAATTCATCTGAAAGAAAATGTTTCTATTTTTGTTCTGTGAATCTTTGATCAAATAACACATATGAATTTATTATTCCAAACGTTAAATAATCATGCAAACTGATCGAATAGAGATGTTAACGAATTAGCAAGAAAAAAACTAAAAAGGCTTGATAAAACGTTGGAATAAACAAATTTAATGTTATTAATGCGATTTTCATAATATTCGTTTCCTTATTAGTGGGAGCCCGGAAATCAGTGTCGAGTGTTGAATGGAAGAAGATTGAGTCACCCCAGTCGGAACACCGATCGCTTTCCGAATCTCATCACCGCACGCTTACCAACTCTCATCATGGCTCGTTTGCCCATCCGGAAAACGGCTCGCTTCTCTCTGGAAATGACGTCAATTAGTATTAAAAATAAAAAGTTCCAAATTTCACGTACTCATGCGGCTCATCGTCATTCGACAGTTCCATCAAGTTGTCTTCGAAGATTGGATAGTTATCAGAATCTGAAACCTCTGAGTTGGACGCCTGTTTTTATTGTTTTCAACTGACCATTCTGAAGTTCCTGAGAAGGAACAGCAGGTGGAGCTGCAAAGCAAGCCGCGATCAACACGGAAAGAAGAACAAAGGCGACGATGATACGCGATTGAGAACCCATCATTTGGAGACTCTCTTCTTAAGAAAACCAAGATTATTAAAACGTTGAAAGATCTTCGAGCAGGATAAAAATGAATCATATTAGTATCGAGATACAAAAAAAACGGCTCATTAGGTATGAGTCCATCTGAATTCCAATTCAGAATTCCAGAAAACTCTTCCCGATGTTTCAAACTGCACGGACTAACTGAGAAATGGAAAAATGTAAGGGATGACTACAATGACGAATCGGAAAAAGAATCCCGGCAAACATCCACATCGAGCAATCCATGAAATACGAATGGGGCGGGACCCCATCGAAACTGTTCACGAATTCATTTTCAATGAAGCTGGTTTTTTTCTCATCTGTTGTCTATAGGGAAGAGGAGTTGCAAAACAGAAACTATAGTGCGAATGAAAGCGGATTCCATTCATTTTAAAAGAATTTTGTGACGCTATTTCGTGCCGCCTATATTAAGGTCTTCATTCGTTTGATCTCACGACATTTTGTATTTGAGTCAGATGGAAAAAAAAACACTACAATTTTCAGGTGATCACAAGTCTTGATTCGAAAATATCCAAAAATTTGGTTTTGCTGACCTAAGCGAGTACAATGAGCCAGAATACAACATATATATTATGCATACAACTATCGGAGTGACGTCTCAAGAGTTGAAAGCACTCACTAAATTTATTGTTTGAAAACACCAAAATGAGACAAGAGGAAAAGTAGTTAGTTTTATGTGGTTGGCTACCGAAGCTTAACCAGCCAAACGACCTTTTTCCGGTTTTTTGAAGAATACGTTTCGCCTGCTCACAACCGATCGGAAGGAATTGTCAATCACTGATAAAATCTTTCAAAAAACGATCACTGTTCAGAATCAGTCAGATTTTATAAAGAAAATCAAACTTCCTTAAATCCGGATTAAACTTTGAAAAGGAACTTAGAAACGAATTCCTTCAATGCGTGGCAATGTGAACTATTTATATGATGTCAGTACGGAAATCTGCCATTTTTCTTCTGTTCGTCTTTTCCGGGATAAATACCACCTTCCCAACCCCCAGATTCAACGGAAATCGAATGGAAAGTCAATCAGCAGCTGAAACGGATACGAAAAAGAGGAAATAAGTGAGATGAAAATGGGTTTTCTTGAAAAAAGTTGAGAAAAAGAAGGAAAACAAGGTCGTTGTGGGATCTGATGAGCTCTATGGCCGCAAGTCTTATACTCCCAAATATCGACTCGTCACCATTCAAAGGGAAATGAGTGGGGAGTGGAAGAGAAGAAGTCGAAATGACTTTTGGATTAGTCATAAAAACTTAGGCGGGCCCCCGGTCTCTCAACTTCCTTTCGGTCAGATGTCTGGAAGAAAACGCTAATATGCATTTGGTAGACTACTTCACAGACATCTTCTTAATTCAAAACTCCAAAACATGTCTGGAAATTCGAATTTCTAAAGGAATACATAAATGAAGAATAGTTAGTTGGTGTTTCACATCGATTCTCGATTCTTTCGCATTCATATGTGAGACCACATAAAAACTAGCGTGTTTCATGACAAGAACTCATAGATTCATAAGGAGAGGTCATTTCGTCATCTTCATCATCTTCTTGCCTCTACACCACCCATGTTTCTTCTAATACAAAGACCAAAAGGACATTGAAAATAGAAAACGACTTCTTCTCGATGATGATGTGTTCTGTTTTGAAAAAAGAAGAAGAAATTCATCTGGCTCCGCCCACATCTCCTTGGAAATCTTGATGAGTTCTCCATGGAAAATCAAATTCAAATGACAAACGTCTTAGAAGAACCATTTGTTATGATGACGATGATGACTCCTTTTCCCGGGAAAGAAGACGTTGACCGGTTTTATGGTCCGTCCAAATCTAGTCGTAAAGTTTTCGGGAAAATAAAAGAAAAATGAGCAAAAACTATGAACACGCGATATCTGGGACAAAAACTGGGAATAAGGGCCATTTCACAATAATTGGAAGAAAATGGGAAATGGATTATGAAGACGAAAAGTCAAATCAGTTCTTGCTCAGTATTAGTTTCAAGGCACGTTTCTCATGAGCTCTGCAAGAAGAAACAACAATTAGATGGAGAATAATTGCAGTGACATTGAAACCTTTTGCTTTTATACTATTGCATATCCACGTTCTCACAATTATCCCCCGGTTGATTTCCTAACTTTTCGAAATTCTAAAATCAGGGGAGAAAGGTTTCGTGAGAAATTTTATTTCCGCTTTGATCAATTTGAAAAAGAATCAAAGTTCAATTTTACCTGTATTATTAACGTCATGCTTTTTCTCCTTTTGAATTCTCGCTTTATGCATTTTTATTCTTTTTTTTTCTATTGGAAAACCATAAGAAATTGCGTTTTTCAGTATTATGTCTCTATTTCGTCGTGTCAAGAATCGAAAGAATCGGTCTTCGGTGAGTTGAAAATTCAAAAACTGTTAACCCGTCAGTATCTAAAAGGAACTGGCAAAAAAGAAACGATAATAGAATTCAAATGACGAAATAAGGAAATAGTTGAAAACGTCAAACACAGAGTTTACTGAATCTGGATGATAGCTTTATACTTTACTTCCAGAAAACGTTTTTTTCTGACAACAGAGGGTCTGGAAAAGCAAGTTTCAATACGTAAAAACGTTAGACGTCTGAGAAATGACGAGTTCTTAGAAATAGTTGTTTTTGTAATTCTGCTGTTCGATGATTTTTAACTGTCACCTGAAATCATCTTTCTTGTTCTTGTTGAAAAACAGAAAAATTTTCTCTAGAATATCAAAAGGCATTTTTAATTATTGCTTGTTAACCATCTGAATATCCATTTCTTAGAAGATTCAATCTGAAACTTGAGGGATCTTTCTGGTTTTTTTTATCTCATGAAACTATTCAGACTGGATTTCTTGGTAATTGACACCAATTGTTATGATGTACCCAGTAGTTGCAATATTTCTTAGAATACCGATGCTTCAAAAGAATTCAGACGTGGGGGAGGAATATTGAAAGTGTCAACAATTCTTGATTAGATGTTTCTGGAAAAGCTGTAAAAGTTCATAAGTTGATCGTATGATTCAAATTACGGGCCTTGCTTTTCTCTGCCTCAAACGCCTTCACACGTCTTCCGGTTTGCGATTTTGTCACTTGTTGTGGTAGAGTCTGTCCGTCTGGCACTTTCCTCCGAACTTTCTCTTTTCCCCTGCATTTAGGTTTTTCGTTTAACGACGAAAAACAAGAAAATGAGAAAGTTGCGTTGATAGACAAGTGTGCTCCCGACCACATTTCAACTTATCCAATTGCTGACTAAACATTTTCATTTGCCCCCCCCCCCCCTATTCGTCTGACGTTGTCAGTTCTCAACACATATTCACAATGTTCCACTTTCTAAAATCAATATCTCGAAACAACAGTTTGCACAGTTTCAAAGAGGTAAGTGGCAATCAGAACACAGTGGTCGATGAGCTTCGACGTTTCCGATCAGGAAGCAAGAGTTAATGTTTCCCGGAATCGTTCTTTTAGCATTTGGTTTCTTAGTAAACGGAAAACTGTTGGAGGTACTTGCGGTGTATCGTTTGAGTATTGTATGGGACATGAAAATGCAGAAAAGATGCTATGAAAATATGGTTTCCGGTTGATCTCGGAAGTATTGTGACGATTCTGCAACTTTCTGAAAAGGCAACAATGCATTTCTAGACTTTTCTGGAAATTTCGGCTCGAAAAAGTTTTTTCGATTGTTGTATTATTCAGAAAGAAATTTAACATTTCCTTCCATCCAGACTATCATTTATCAAAATATATCTAATGATTCCGAAGAGAAACATATAAAATCAAATAAATGATGCAGAAACCTTCTTATCTCTAAATTCTCAATATCTGCATGCCAACAAAACTCAATATACATATACATGCACTAATCTAATCCGAGCACATCCCAGAACTGTGTTCTTCATATGTCAATCGCCTTGTTTCTTCCTTTCCTCGAGAAAAGACACCCAATTATTCTAGCCGCGCATCGTTTTTTTTTCTTCTTCATGCCTTCATTCTCTGTCAGGAAACAATTTTCTATCTCATGCAAAAAAGAGTTTTCATTCCGATATGCTTCTGTCCTTGGCACTTATAATTGAGATACTTCCAATGACTTCATTTCTATTATTTTTTTTCCAATTTTACTTCTGGAAAATCATTTCCGCAACTACTTTTTCAGTAACAGGAAAGTTTTCAAAGCCATTTTCAAAACAAGTTTTGTCAGGTTTGCGGCTTTCAAACACCAATAAACTCAATATTCCGTCAAAAAGAATTCAAAAAAACGAAGATTTTCGGTTTGTGAAGAGTGAATAGAATAAAAATAGAAATGAATGCATAACGAAGAAAAGCGGGAAATAAACAATTCTGAGACATTTTCCCCCCGAACTTTCTTTTTTCGAATGATGTATTGCCAGGGAACACTCGGAAAAGAGTTGAGCTGAAGGTCTACTGAAACAGCATATAAATCCAAAACTCCAAGTGTATTCCACCGAGTTTTTTTTATTTGAACGCATCCCGTCCGAAGTCAGTGCCAGAAAAAGTTGACAAGATAAGCTTCATAAAGACAGAAACCCTTTTTTCTCTTCCGAAAATAGTTCTAGATTGGCATGCTTTACTTCAGTCACGTTATTCGGAGAAAAAATTCCCACCAAGTACCGACTATATTCGTGACAAGTTCATGAGAATTTCATCCGGTGCAAGAACTTGCTTCTATTCTGCATATTTCGTTTACCTGGGCTTCTTACAACGCCTTACGTTGTAGAAGGAAACAGAAGGTATGAATATTCAATGAATATTCAACACTTCCATTGTTTCTCCACATGTGACTTTCTCATTTTCGACAGAAAGTTTTTGTCTTCAGTTTACTTTTTACACCTTTTTGAGCCAGAAGAAATAATTTTTTTCAAGGCACTAATCCTTGAAGAATCTATTCTTATACTCTTTTCCAAATCCACGATCTTCAATTTTTGATCTCATTATAAGATTAAACATTTTTTCAAACAAAAGAATAACTCTCCATTTCTCCAAAAATTCATATTCTATTTATGCACTATTGAGACGTTTTACCCAATCTTATTCAGTTATGTATGTGTCTTCTGACACTCTCACTTTCTTCGACTATTTCTCTGGATAATTCATTTCAATAGCTGAATTGCTGAATTGACAACGAGTCATCCCGCAAATACTCCATTTTTTCATTTCTCTATTCCTCGCTTTTCTTATAACAACTTCAACTTTCGATCACTCTGGCACGAGCTGCTTTGCCGAAAAAAGGGTGTCGAAACTCTCGGATGAATGAGATCTCGTGCTCTATCAGAAAAGTTCTCACACCCCTTATTCATGATTCCATAAGACCAACCTACTCATTTCACCCGTTTCCTTCTCACGTCGCCATCATACATGCAATCTTACTAACACTTCTATCTGTTTTTGGCCATGGATTCTCCGACAACGAATACTCCTGGATCACCGTCATCCCTGCCACCAGGAGTCTCAAGAGCGTCATCTGTCACGAATAGTCTGCTGAAAACGACAATGAGTCTAAAACGAAGTTTTCGATTCAAAAAGGTATCAACCTAGGGAAAAAGGAGAGAAAAGAACCAACTCGAATATCCTTGAAGTGATGTCTTGTAATAGGTTTTGCGCACTCCTCTTCTGTCTACGTTTTGCCTAGACTTACTTCTTTTGTCGGCGGGGCGCCCCTCCCTATCCAAAATTTGATTTCAGTCCTCCTCCCATTTTGGCATGCTTGTTTAACCCGTGTCGCAACCGAATTAAAGACGAAAACGGGCTTTCGGGGCGGGTGGTGCTTACTGGGTTAAGAGAAAAAACGAAGCAACGCAAAAAGAGATTGTTGGGGTGCAGCAGAAGGAAAAAAAGGAAATGGGGCAAGTGTCTTAGTGATTTTGAACTATGGGCCCTCATTTCGACCATGTGTCTTTTCTTTTTCTCTTCTATTTAACTTTGTCTCTTTTTGGTGACTCTTCATTTTAATTGTGAGGCCAAGCCCTCCCTTCCCGATGTTTTCCATCTTAGTCGTCATGACACTTAAACAAGCTCATCCATCTCATAAAATCTTCATTGTGTTTTTATTCCAAAGACTCCAAACATATCGAATGAGCAACTACATTCAATTACGTTTAATCTTATCATCCATCGGCTTCACACGAACACATCTTTTTTTGCTTTAGTTCCCTCGGAAATTGAGAGCTGTCTTTCAAGTTTTTTTTAGTAGTCTCCTTATCCGGACATCCAAGCCTCCAGATCTCAAATCTTGCGTGATGTTTCGGCTTTTTAGTTGCCTTTTCTTCTCTTCTATTGGAGCCAATTGAGACACTGCATTTTACATTGTTACTTGTGCCTTATAATTTGTTTATTTGCCTTCTCATCCCTTCAAAAGAAGAGGATTACCTGTTTTTTGGTTTAGTGCCTATCAATTCGTTATTTTTTCTGTCGCATTAATTTTAGCATTGATTTTGTTATTCGGTCAAGGAAAATGATATATCAGAGCAAGTTTTTATAATTTTCTGAAAATGCCTGTCTTCGTCAATAGATCTTTGTCTACTAAAAAATAAATCTCTTACTGGTATTCTAGACCGTCCGTCTATTGGTCTCATAAAGGCGTGAGAGGAAATAAACAATCGCAACAAATTGGCTTGATAACTTATCAGTTTGTCATTCTAATAGAACTGAGTTTATGATAGAAATGACAATTAACGAAGCTTCTTCCTCTCCTTTTCTTTTTTCTTGTTCTTAATTTTTGGCCTCGAAACTTCCCCATTTATAAGAAATTCTCAGCATTTCATAAAAGTTAACCCTCTAGTTTTACCCGATGAAAAATTCATTCTCTCTTCCGACTTTGCTTCTTTTTTATTTCTGAGAACCTCCGAAAAGAGAAAAAAACGAAATCGTCAGAAGAAATGTCAAGTGAAATGGATGGAAAAGTGGAACCTCTTGAAAGGGTGCACATCATTTCGTACTTGAAATGTATAGTCAATTATTCTATCTGTGCAAATTTTTCATTGAGAGGAGGACTTTTGAAGCCATTTATCCTCCAATCTTTCTTCAAATTTTGCTTTATCTTTCAAAAACTGCAGATTAAATTATAAGAACGTGTTCATTGAAGATCAGAAGAACTTTTGAAAGTTCTATGTTTAGTGTAGAGCAACAAGATCATCACTAATCCGGTTTTTCAAGAAACCTTACGTTTCAATTGCCTTATTAGTGTCTGAGTCTACCTGCCTGCATCAATGTTCTAGTTTTAGGAAAGTACACTTCTATAAACCCAAAAAATGAAGCTAATTCTCAAGTTTCTGCTCAAATAAAACTAATTTTCCTTGAGTTCCGTGTTTTGTACTCATCGATTCCTAACTTATCGAAACTAATTTACTCCTTTGAGATGATCATCATTCGAATCATAAAATCACATCACTTTTGCTGATAAACAGATTTTGACAACACAGAATCGTGTTCTCTGCCATCCAAAGCCTCTTTTCTCACGTAGTCTCTGTCTCGTTAATACCGTTATCTTTCTTCCTTAGTTATAGAGCTTATCAATTCTCTAAGAGCTACAAACTGTTTTATTTATGAGCTTCAAACTTTCTCGACAAAAAGTGTCAAACTTCACGTGAATAAGGTGAAAGGGCATAGAATTTTTGAATTCAAAACATATTTTTCTGGAAGTACTTTGCAAAAAAGAGTAAAGAAACAGAATCAACTTCACCTTGCCCAAAAAAAAAAAAAGAATGTCATCGAAATTGAATTCCCTCAGTACGGGTTTATGTGTCACTTGAGCTAACCGCGCCTGACCTTCAACCGCCCATTGTGCCCCTGTAAAACGCACAAAAAAGGCGAGTAGGCGTCGAAAAATCCTCTCCGAAATCTATCTAAAATCCAATTTGAGCCAAAGGGCACAGGCATAATAAAAGAAAGCCTGATGGCTATCCGAGAAAGCCATTTTGTACAAGTCTCGTGAAGTCACTTGAATCACGACAACTAGAAATTTTTGCTTGAGTAGGTGGCTCGCTGAACCTTTAGTTTCAAACGAGGCCAATAATAATGGATAGAGTAAGTGATGATTACCTCTCTGATCTCATTATTCAAAATGAGCCAAGTATTTAGCTCCGCCTTTCGTTTTTCCCGGCGTTTTTTTTCTCTGGATAAGACATATTTTGAGAGAAGCCAAAGAGTTTTCAATTTCAAAGTCTCATTAACCTATTTCTTTCAGTCTGATGAATCGAGAATGAGTTTCGAACATCGTTCAGTGGTCCGACTCTTCAGTAACAGTTCAACAAGTGAGTTTTAATATTTTTCTTCATAATGTATAGCCAGAAGTTTCCCGAGACCAACCTACATAGGGTTTTCCTATCCAATTCAACTTTCGGACCCTCATTTGTCCCCCACAAGTGTCAAATATCATATTTCAGCTTCAAATGGAAGCCGGAAAACGTCGGTCCCGTCAGCAGTTCTTGCGTCGGCCCCATTAATGTCAGCAGCAATTGGGGATGGACTTGGTACACAGCTTTGTGAGTATGATCTTTCTGTATTTGGTAATGGGAAATTGATGCTCTCTGGAAAATATGAAGTGTGATGTCAGGATCGTAATTCCTTATCTTTGCGGGTTCTTTGGAAAACACTAAAAACGCTTGAGATCAACAAAAGGGAAGCGACTCGAAAAACATAATTATATGCGTAAAAGGCTAGACTGCTCTGACTGTTGTCCATATAATTTTTTATCCCAGTAGATTTACCATTTCACATAAACTTGGACACAAAAACAAAAATACTGGCTGCGTTTCGGAGAAAGAAATGAAAGGGTAGAAAAAGCAGCGAAGGCTGAAATTTGTGTAATTCTAGTAGTTATTGTGCTGGAGAACTCACATTCTCTTCCCGTCGACACTTTGCTGTCTTCCCTCTTATTGAATGTCAGTTTTAAATCAAATTGCAGTCTTCTTCAAGTCTCGGTAAACACATTGAATAGAATTCCTTCTTTTTTCTTTTTCTTCTTCCCTTAAGACTCCTGAGACTACTTTATGACGGATAAGATGCTGTTTTTGATGTATCAAATGGATATGTTCGTTTGAATTAACATCAAATACGCGCGACAAAATTCTTGAATTTTGTATTTTTCCTAGTTTTTTGTGTTAGGGATTCAGAAACTTCTTGCAATTTTCCGTTACAAGTTTTAAAATAAAAACATTAGCTGGTCGGATAAAACTAAAAAAATGTGTAGACAAAATACATTTGCATTCGTAGCTTTGTAATTGTGGCTATCAATAATTTAGTATTTTCAATTTAATCTTTCTCTTTTGAACCTACAAAACCTTCTTCATACGATCAAACCTTGTTCGCCTTTTTGACACAGAAGCTTTGACAAATCTTGCCTTTTTTGCTCGTTTTGAAAATTGGCTCAATCTCCACAGATGCTCCTCTGCTCCATCCTTTTTTTATTGCTGCCTTGTGACATGAGGACATTGAACTAGAAAGCATCACTCAAAATTAGATGAGCTACATCGTCGAATCGTTTCATCCAGTTTCTTTTTGTATGAAGCAACAGTTGAAAGGTTCCCCAATATTCATTGAAAAGAGATGTTAGGCGGAAATCCGGTCTTTCTGTTTTCTTATGCATCAAAGTAGGGGCTACCTCTAATTTATTTGCTCTTTTGTCCAATTTTGTTCGATAACTTTCCAAAGAACTCTTTTTCCTCAAGATTCACAAAGTTCAATAAGATTAAAAATTTTAGTGTGTTAAGGAACTAATCTTTTGGTTTTCGAACATTCAATTACGACAATTTCATCAAGTTTCGAAGCCATTTTGGATGTCTGCGTTCGGCGAGAAAAATTATTCGAATTTCTTTTTGTGAGACGATTAGAAATTCTTTTATTTGAATTCCTAGATCATATATCATCTATAGCTAACTTTGATCGAACTTGAATTCAAAAAAAACTTTAATTCTAACCTTTTGAAATGCATAAAAAATAATTATGTTCACTGCTAAAAAGTTATCGTTTAAGGTAGAACTAATTTTTCAATTTTCATGAGTGCGTCTATAAAAAAATAGTTTGGACAAAAATTATGGTTTTGAGAAAACGAAAACCAATAAAAAATCAAATATTGAACAGACTCAGCGAGTGTTTCAAATTGATAGTTACACTGCACGCCATCCTTCAGAGGGTGTAGGAGAAAGGCATAAAATAAATACGAGTTCAATGTGTCTTTCATTATTTTGTTCTCGAAATCCAATTGTTCCATCGAGACGCAATTCTACTGATATTGAGACGATAGAGACTTGTAAGTGAACCAAACTTAACCTACACACAGTGATCACCGTCGTCTTTTTTTTCATATCAAAAGGTCAATCATCGTCTTTTTTCCGTCTTCTCCTACAAATTTCTTCTTCTATGAAAAACGAAAAAATGGAGAACTAGTTTGTTTGCAACGGGTCGTGTTAGTCTACCTTTCAATTTAGATCACCCCAGATCAATGTTTTGATCTACTCGTATTTCTTTTCTTTTTCTTCAAAGTTTGTTCCAAATTAGTTGTCTTTCTTTTGTATTTTTTAAACGTTTTGCATGAAAAAAAAACATTTTCTAGGGTAAACAGAAGATAATAATGACATTTACCTTCTGGGAGAAAGGAAAAAAGCATTTTCAATATATAATTTGAGCTATTATAAATGCATGCGCCAATAAGAGAAATATTGTTTCCCCTTGGCTTCTCCCCACACAACTGTTCCATTCTCTATTCTCCTTTTTTTCATTTACCCAATTCTCATTTTATGTCTTCTATTGAAGCTTAGAAATTGATTTCTTCGATTGTTAACATAATAGGGGAACAACGAATGATGACGAATGTTTCTTTTCTTCGTCGGAATATCAAAACAATGATTGGAAAAACGAAGAAGACGATTGTGCAACACTACAAGCCCTCCCTTTTTTGATGCATTGCCTATCACTTTCACAAACACCACCCATGCACACTTTTACGATTTGCTTAACACCTGTGTTGTGTCGTCTAGTTCTTTTTTCTCTCATAGTCTAGGTTAAAAAGGTTCAGGTTTCACTGAAAAAAATAGCTGCTTCTTGATCTTTTTGAGCTTTGAAGTGCCATTTTGAATCGCTTTTTCCAGAATGTCTCTAGAAAATCTTAAAAATGTATGGAAAAGTGCAGAAAGCAAATGAATGATAGAGCACTTGTGTATTTTCATTTCACAAAATTTAAAATCGTGTTTTGTAGCTCAAAATTCGTTATTTTGATAATTTTATACTTCAATTCCAATTTCAAAGTTCAAGAAATCCAAAAAATTTGTAAACATGTTTCTTTACTGATTAGAGTCTTGTCATTTAACACAAAACTTCCGAATTTTAACGTGTCTTTCTTTTTTTCTTTCATACCTCTATGAGCACAGTGAACTATAAAATAGTAATTATTTTTAATAGCCAAATCTTTTCAACTATCATAACACAAACTTTCTGATCGGTCATCGTGATTTGCTGAAAAAACTAAAAACCCGTAACGTCATTGAATGACACCTTTTTTTAGTGCTTTGTTTCACTTTGTACTCATCTGACCATCAAATATCATGACGAAACGTTCACTTCGTTCTCTATTCGTTTACACCTTCATATCTTCTTCTTCTTTTTCTACGAATTGATATTTTCTCAGAGAAATCCAAAGAACGCCGACCCCTACATATGTCGTTGAGCACGAACAGCTCCGTGAAGGAGGATGAAGGTTTGTCACAAAATGGGAAATCATAGCTGAGCGAAAACTTGAAAAACATCTGCCGCGTACATGAGTTTTTTGTAATTTCTCTTCCTGTCTTCTCCCGTATTCCTGCTCCTTGTAATTGCTTGCTATAAATATACATAAGGATGTATTCATTTGTATTCCGTGAGAAGAGAGTAAGAAAAAAGAAAAATAACTCGCGGCACATCTCCTCCGTCCCAACGCAGTGGCTGGCTCTCTGTTTGTTTCTTTTTTACACTGTCTCTCTCTCTTTTTTCCATAATTTGTCAGTTCCTAAGCTGGTAGGAAGTAGATGTCACAGATGTTCATCAGAAACGAAAATGTGAGACAGGGGGGCTTGTTTTTGGGTGTCTATGGGTTTCAAGGATTACGAAGACGTAAAAACAACAGAAAGCCTTTCCTCTTTTTTTCATGTTTCTTATAGTATTTCTCATGAGTTTCGTAGCTTTGAACTTTCTATTGTGTTAGAAAATCATTTCTAGTTGAGTTTCATGTCTAGTATGTGTATACTTCGAAATGTCAAGCAGGCACACAAAATTCTGTCTTTTTCTCCACTTCTCTAGATTCTCTAATCGGTACTTATGGACTGATAAGAATGTGAAAAACGTTTTCTCCCGCTGCAGAGCAAAAAGAGTGACTTTTTGGAAGGGTTTCTTGTGGTAACGCAAATCTGTTCCAAATATTTGGTTCCTGGTATCAAGGAAACAGCAAAATCTCCTGTTTGAAACATCCTGATGTAATCCGCAGCCTTATGTGCAAGAAAGAAGTAGATGCAAAAGCCAAATACAATTTGTCCGAAAGGAGATGAGATGAGAGTCAAGATGTGTTTGATTAAGAGTGACAGAATAGTTACTCATAGTGTTTCTATAATTGATATAATAGTCAGAGTGCTGGAAAAGGTCAAATGTGACTCAGCGACTAAACAATCCGAACAATACCGGTTTTTCAGTAGAATCATAGTTATGATATCAAAATGGTTTCAAACACTGAAAAAGACAAAATTCTTCATATCCATTAATAATTAGAAAAGTACAATCCTTCACAAAAACAAAAAGTTCTAGCAGCGAGTGGTTTCGATCCACCGACCTCTGGGTTATGGGCCCAGCACGCTTCCACTGCGCCACGCTGCTCTTGTGGACTGGCGCGATGAACAGCGATGATAGGAAAGAGTGTGTCGAAAGTTCGTTCAATAAAACAGATAGAGATACGTCGGCGAGAAAAAAAGGAGTCTCCAAGGAATTGACAATAAAAACTGGCGCCGATGATGATGAGTTGTTGCGGCGTTGTGCATCGGAAATATGGTCCATACAAGAAAGTTGCTCATCGAAAAGAGAAGAGCAGCATTTCAATGTTCATCCGGTTCACTGCCCTCTATGCTGTAATAAGTGGTCTGCTCTTTGTTCTCATCCTCTGCAATAAGAGAAATAACAACAAAAAGAAAAAAAAGAGAAGAAGAAGGTGGAAAATACGGCAAAAAATTGTGTAGCAAGATAGGTGAGAACTACGAATTTTAATGCCACATATCTCCTGCTATTTTCATTTTTTAGTTCCAAACATTCAACTTCTTCTGACATATTCAATTCTTTCGCCGTCCATTTTCTAGTTTTCCACCTGAATTTTTATCGGTTCTCCAGTGTTTTTTGCTTTTCATACATTATTTTCTAAAATACCCTCTCGTCTTTTCTCATTTTTGCATCTTGACAAGTTGAGGTCTACACGTATTATGTTGAGTCGAAGTGACAGGGAGAAAGCAGGGGGATGGATCCTTCTATCTCTTATTCTACCCGTGATTTGATTGTAGAGCCGTTTGAGCATGTGCTCATGAAGAAGTCCGTTAGAAGAAGGGTCTAACCTAGTTGCCTTTTCTTTCCTCTTCTTCTCATACTTCACTTTTTGCTCCCCCTCCTCCCTTTTTGTCAACAGCTTCTTCTTATGTGGCTTCTTGTTTTCGACTCCCTTGTCTTATTTTTATCTTTTTCCTCGAAATTTTGGATTTCATAGTTTTCTAATACCACCTCATTATTTTCGAATCCAGTTCCGATTCTGAAAATTTTCTTGTTTGTCTGTTTTGAAAAAGAATTGGGTATTCATACCGAGTAACCACAAAAATTCATACTCAATAATTCATAACCCTGTTCGTTTCTCAGTGAGAACTTGTGAAATTTCCTCCAAACCGAATGTTCCCCCCCCCCATATGGTTTCAGTCCAACAAAACGAGAAAGTCTTCTGAATCTTCAGTTCCGTGCACCAACCACAAATCCGGGATCATCTCCCTGCAAAGCTTTTCCCACTCTCTTTTAGTGACACAAAATAACTAAAAACGGAAAATGAGGGGCACTTTTAATAATGTCACGCAAACTGACAAGGATATCCTTCTTATCAGTGTCGCCGATAATCCGTCTTAGAACCGCGTTCGTAATCAATTTAAATCCGCTCTAAAACAAGAGAAGAGCTTTGAAACGACCGGTGCAGACACTCAGTATGAACATATAAGATGTAAAGTATCAAGAATAAGACTCTTAAAACAAGTAAACATAATACAAGCAGTTCAATTCATTCAGAAATAGATAATCCATGTTTAGAGGTATTTTCAGGTGAAGAACAACATATTGAAATATTCTTAGTGATTTCACTTTCGGGTTAAAAAAATTGTAAAGTAATCAGATGTAGCAAACTAAGATGTTTCCCCAGAATTAAATTTGCGAATAGGTTATCGCTAGATTAATTGGAATGTTTACTTTAACTCTTTACGTCAAAAATTAATTATTTTTTCGGTTACCAACTTTTTTATTCGAAATATTTTCATGAAGACTTTTGAATCAAACAGCGATCCTCTAACTAGCTCATTTCTATATGAGTCCCATGATTCATAAAATATTTTTAGTCTTTATATTACTGTGTCAATAGTTTTCGATGGGCGTTTATTGTTATGAAAAGCATCTATGAAGCCCCACTCGGAATCTTGATACTGTTGAAAAATATTTTCCAGAATTGGAGAAAAGAAAGATGAAGAGAGCAACAGCTGGAAAAAAGTTTTGCCCTTGTGCACGCACAAACACACAGAAAATAATGAGAGAAGCCATTGGAAACCTGATCCGCTAGTCCCTCCGTTTTTTTTCCTCCCCCCTTCTCGTTCTCTATTCAGGAATTGAGAAGACCATTGTCGTCAACGTCTTCCTCTCGTTTGTGCGTGTGCTTCATCTAAGGTGTGAAGCATGTGAAAAGCACCGCCACCTCAAAAAAGAGCTTGCGGAGAACGAAAAAAACGTTATCCGTCTCCTCTTGCGAGAGTGTGTGTTTATGAGCTTCTTGGAGGGCGGAGTCTGGATTTGATACTCGCGCGCCGCTTTTTAATTGGGCAATATGATACCCGACACAAATCCAGGCAGCTCCTCCGACAACTAACCAGAAGACGAGAAAGAAGCCGTGGTGGTGCCTCCTACCTATTTGTTTCTTATTCTTATTCCATACTTACTTGTCAAAATGAGTCTTCGCCCAAAATCAAAGTCATCCTCCACTTCGGTGTTTCTGAAGTCTCACAAGTTCTCACTGACTTCACATATCCTAAGGTAACCTTTGTTCTTTATCTTTTCCCCTCATCTCCTGTTTTTCCAATTCTCTCCCAGAAAAAAAAGCCCCATGATTCTGTTTTAATTAAACCATCGTAAACTGCATATAAGATTTTTTCTCTGGGCTGAAGGAAGGCAAAAAAGCGCGAGACGATGGATAGTGCGGAGCGTCGACGATCTGAGACCGATATCGGCGGTGGTCCCAGAAATAGCGCGGATGCTCGGCCGAGTCTTGATTTGTCTTCCGATCCGATGCTCGAATCGAATCTTGCTCTCCGTAAACTCTCAGAAGCATTTGGTAAGTGCCGTCCTACTCTCCCTAACACATCGTAAAAAACTTGTGTCGTTCTTTCTTTCCTTCTACTTTGTATTCTGACTTTTTATTGCCTACTAAAGTTCAGTATTCCGTACTAATGCCGCCGAATCTCTCTTGGGGTGGACTAAAAAAAAGTTGAAATTCGTGAATGAGAGAAAAGTGCAAATTAAGCAGCTGCGGACCGAATTCGAAGAGAAGCTCCTCTCTTTTTTCTATCCGTCACTAAACTTTGATGATTCATTTCATTTAGAATGCCCAAAACGTCATCAGAAGAAAAATCTGTTGACATTTGCCTACAGCACGGTTCTCTGAGAAGACAAAAAGTTCATGTGACTTATCTTGGATCTGTTTGCTCATCTCATGTTGAACTTTTGGAATGCGTCCGAAATAGAATTCTGAAGATGTTGAGAATGTCAGAAACGAAAAATTACACGGCAAAGAACAAAAACCAGTTCTTTTTTGTCATTGATCTTACAATTGACATTGGCTAAATTCTGTAATTTAAAAAGGTCGCTGTCTTCTTAGAAGAGATCAAATCATATGGTGTTTTTGATCTACTAGATTTCAAATTGAATTCGAATTTTACGAACAGGTTTTGTCTTAGGAATCGAAAACAGAAAACAATACAAAAACCAATTTGTTCGTCGACAATAAGTGACAAGAACCAATAATCGGAATGTCATCATTATTATTTTGAGTCTTTGGAAACCTGAAAACTATGGACCACAACATACCTCCTACTGTTTCTGTTTTTCTACGAACGTTTTGTTTTCGACGTTCAAGTGAAAGAAAAACGTTAATTATGTGTAGTTTAACCGGCAACAAACATCACACAATCGTCTTTTCTCTGCCGGCAACTTGTTTTTTTCTTTCACCGAGATGGTTGATCTTTTTCGTCAGTTTCACTTGTTGGATTACCAAGATGACGAGTCAGAAATTCCTAGAACAAAAAAGTTCATCATGTAAATTCGTAAATTAGGTATTTGGTGGGCGGAGTCAATCACGAAAAAATACAAACATACACGCGTAGAAGGAATTAAAATTGGAATGGGGCGAGTGGGTGGGGGGAGTGATGCGGCATGCATTGATGAGGAGTGAAACGGCAGAGGGGCCTGTGGTCCCAACCCAAATTGTTCTATTTTTCATGTGGAGAACGACGCCATCAGGCTCGGCTTTTCATTTGCTAGGGTAGCGTTTCTCCCTCCCTCCTCCAACGACTCGGGACCTTTGCCGAAAAAAAAGGAGAGAGAGAGAGAGAAGGCACCAACCGCCTTTAACTCATTTAGCTATCATCTGCTACCCTTTCAAGACCCTCCACCAAGAGCCAACTCTATTCTCCCGCTCTGATGGACGTGCCACAGTCTCAATCACTGTCGGCAGCCGCTCTAATCAGTCCTGTCAAGAACAGTTCTGCTGGAGGGAGTGGTGGACAACAGCTATGTATTCGAAAATCTATATCTAACCCATCAAGTTTGAGAGTTCATTCTCATAATGAGTCTGGAAGCTTTATTCATTTTCCTAGATTCGAATTCTCACACCATCTTTCTATCCGACCTTTACTCAAACGGTTACATGAACAGGGTGAGTATAAAAAAAAAGAGAAAAGCATGCACTTAAATGAAAAGTTTCTGAGGACCTCCAAGACAAAAGCGTCCTTTTGTTCAATAAAAAAGGAGGGAATATGGAAGACCAGAAAAATGTTTGTCATGATAAAACTTTTCTCACTCGTTCTTTCCACCCCCAAAAATGAAACGCGCATCTACAATTGTAAAAAGTGTCAGGCGACGAATTTGTAGGTTTTTTCTCTGTCAATTGTGTTCAAGTAAGTTAGTCTCACAAAATTATGACCATGTGATCCTCCAAAAAGTGACCTCACGACACGGAAGCCATTTTATTTTCTGACTTCCAACAATAGAGGGGGGCAAAAAAATGTGGCAAAAAAGTTGGGTACGAGCAATAATTACGTGGTGGCGGAGAGAGCAAAACTCAGTCGTGTTTCATTCCATTTTCATGTTTGTCTTCGTTTCAGCTCAGCGGATTGAAGGCAAAGCATTCGTCCGTCGTGGAGCTCTCCGCCAAAAAAATGTGCATGAAATCAAGTAAGTCGTTCCGAATTTCCATACTGTCTTTTTTCTTGAGAATTCATTCTTTCGAGAAAAATCCACAAAAGAAAACTCATTTCGATTTCATTTCCTTTTTTGTGATGCAGCAGCAAGAATGAATGAATGAATGAAAAAAATCAGCACCAAAACCAATTTATTTTTCTCGTCTAGAGGAAAACCATTTCCTAATTTCTTTTCGAAGAAAACGGATGACCTTTTTCTGTTGCAATACCCATTTTCATTCGCACATTGTTATCAGATCGCACAAGTTCATCGCAAGATTCTTCAAGCAGCCGACGTTCTGTTCGCATTGCAAGGATTTTCTGTGGGGTATAACAAAACAGGGATTTCAGTGCCAAGGTAGACCCGTAAGGAGTGGTTCCTCCATTCAAATAATGTTTCAGTTTGCACTCTTGTGGTTCACAAGAGATGTCACGAGTTTGTCAATTTTGCGTGTCCGGGAGCCGATAAAGGAGTGGATACCGATGTTTGTTTCTTTTATATCATCCCTTTTTCTATCTGTTTCTCTATTCCAGGACCCTCGTCAACAACACAAATGGAAAGTTCAAACATACTCATCGCCAACTTTCTGTGATCATTGTGGATCCCTTCTTTATGGTCTCCTTCATCAAGGAATGAAATGTCAATCGTGTGACACTAATGTTCATCATCGTTGCGTTAAGAATGTTCCAAATATGTGTGGAACTGACAATACCGAAAAGCGTGGAAGAATTCGCCTTGAGGCACAAATCCAGAATGATCAATTGACTATCAAAAGTGAGGCGTTTATAACGGAAATTAAGAGGAAATAGCTTTAAAGATGAATGATCAAAAGAAATCAATCCTCAATGAATAATTGTTTCTTTTCAGTTCTCGAAGCAAAGAATCTGATTCCAATGGACCCAAATGGATTGTCAGATCCATATGTCAAATGCAAGTTGATTCCAGAGGATTCTGGATGCAAATCCAAACAAAAGACAAAAACTCTGAGAGCTACTCTGAACCCACTCTGGAATGAGACTTTCACCTAGTAAACATCTATTTAAGTATAGTTTTGAAACCGAACTTTTAGCAAATTGCTTCCGGGAGACAAAGATCGTCGTCTGTCCATTGAAGTCTGGGATTGGGATCGTACTTCTCGCAACGACTTCATGGGAAGCTTGTCGTTCGGAATCTCCGAGCTTATGAAGGAGGCAGCTTCAGGATGGTACAAGTTGCTCAGTGCCGAAGAAGGAGAGTTCTACAATATCAACATCCCACCAGAGTATGATGAAGACATGGAGAAGGTCCGCAAGAAGATGAATGACAACTTTGTAAGGAATAATCAGGAGAAAGCAATCACAAGTTTTGATTTCAGAAAATTTCCCGTGACTCAAGTGCAGGTAAAAGACGTGAAACGACTCCAAGAACCAATCCAACTCCATTGTCAAATACCAATCGGGATGTAATCAAGGCATCTGACTTCAATTTCCTTACCGTACTCGGAAAAGGTTCTTTCGGAAAGGTGCTTCTTGGCGAACAGAAAACAACTAAGGAGTTGTTTGCGATCAAAGTACTTAAAAAAGACGTAATCATTCAAGACGATGACGTGGAATGCACAATGACTGAGAAGCGTGTTCTTGCGCTTCCGGAGAAGCCGCCATTCCTTGTCGCATTGCATTCGTGTTTCCAAACCATGGTGAGCGAAGAATTCATCAGAAAAGATCAGAAACCAAATGATTTTAGGACCGTCTTTATTTTGTTATGGAGTTTGTCAACGGAGGAGATTTGATGTATCAAATCCAACAAGTTGGAAAATTCAAAGAGCCTGTCGCAGTATTTTATGCAGCTGAAATCGCAGTCGGCTTGTTTTTCCTTCATTCGAAGGGAATTATCTACCGTGATTTGAAATTGGATAACGTCATGCTTGAACGAGATGGACACATTAAGGTTCTTTTTTGGGCGTGAACATCAAAACAATCTTTTTTGTAGATTACCGACTTTGGAATGTGCAAGGAAAACATCTTCGGCGAGGCGACCACCAAAACATTCTGCGGAACTCCAGACTACATCGCGCCGGAGATCATCTTGTATCAGCCATATGGAAAATCGGTTGACTGGTGGGCATATGGTGTTTTGCTCTTTGAAATGCTCGCTGGACAGCCACCATTCGACGGAGAAGATGAGGATGAGCTATTCACAGGTTGGAAAACACATAATAAAACATAGCTAGAGGGAAGGTGTTTACAGCTATCACCGAGCATAATGTTTCTTATCCAAAAAGTCTGTCGAAGGAAGCTGTTTCATTGTGCAAGGCTCTTTTGATCAAGAACCCATCAAAACGTTTAGGATGTACTGGAGATGATGAATTGGCTTGTAGAGATATCAAGGTATATAACATGAAATTGTGCTGAGCAACAGTAGTTTTTAGGAGCATCCATTCTTCCGGCGAATCGACTGGTTCAAAATCGAGACTCGCCAAATTCAACCTCCATTCAAGCCAAAGCTGGTGAGTTTTACTTTTCAGGGTTTTTGTACACGGCAGGGCTGCCTAACAGTTTTGCTTTACCGATTTTCCCAGTATTCCATACGTTTCAACGTCAATCAGTTCAATTTCACTATCTTTCCGCTGAGCATTACAAAACTATCGCTTTATTCTGGAGACACTGATTTTCAGAAAACACATCTATTGTTTGTCAATTTCGCATCAAGAACGTTGTGCATGTGGTCCCTTTTCCGAATGATCAGCATGTTTACTAACCCTTTACTCAATACCCCAGTTCAGCTCCTAGCATGTCTTTATTGTTGTGATTTATTTCAGAAGACAGATAGGTCGACTGAGAACTTTGATCAAAACTTCTTGAAACTACCAACGAAAATGACGGCACCAGACTGGGAAGTGTTAGAGAATCTCAAGGGCGACGAATTCAACAACTTCTCATTTGTCAATCCGTATTATGTCAAAGATGTAGAAGCGTGAAGTACCCCTCTCTTCATATACTAACACCCCTTCTTCAACATATTGTATTTTTCTCCCTTAATTTTACTCAGTTTTCAATGTCAAGCTTTTATACCTTAATGTAGTTTGTGAGTCTATTTCCAAATTTTTTACGATTTCTAAGCCACCCGTCTTACTACGGTGGAGTATTAAAGATTACCTAATATTAAAATTCCAAAAAGAAATCAAGTCATTTTTTATTTCCATCGCTTTTGTGCAATTTAATCGTGAAAATCTAAAAACGTTTTTATTCTGATGAAAGAGTCACCGCTTTTTTCTAGTCATTTTCTGTTCAATTCTATCTTTTTTATGTATTATTTATTTTCAATGCTTACTTCTCAACTTTCCTTTTTTCCTTTTCAGTCTCTTAGCTTTCATATCTTTTCCAAACGAAAAATTTCTTTGCCATCCATTCCGCCTTCTATCTCTATCTATTTTCCGCTTCTCGTCTTCTTTTATATAATAAAACCCATTTTTGAAAGTTTCATTCATATTTATTCGTTATTGATATTTGTTCTTTTTATCGGAGAGTAGATTGTGAATTATTTGTGCTTTATATGATATATAATTATGCTCAATATATAACCTCTCGTCGTGGATATTGGTGTTCACTAACCAGGTATGTCGTAATTTCACCTTGTACCTCCCCATAGTTCACCCTTCTCCCATAAAAACCGATGGTCTTGATCTGTGCATGTTAATCATCGCGAACCGCTGCATTTTTACACGACACTCCACACACACATATATATATACGGATACAGTACCATAAGCAACCAAGTTTCGAAGAACTTATCGTTGAAAATAGGAGAAAAATTGAAATAGGAAAAATCTACATTGATTTTCAGAAATCCGCTGATGACACTTCCAATTTTGATTCTGAATTCACTCACGAAGTCCCGAAATTGACGCCTATCGACCGTCTCTTCTTGATGAACTTGGATCAAACTGAATTCGAAGGATTCTCATTCGTCAATCCGGAATATGTTCAAGAATGCTGAATTCATTATTTATTTATTTCTTCTCGAAGTATTTTATTTTATTCCCTAAATACTCTTATTCCACTTAGCCGGAGCCTTTTGCACCGGTTTGAACGTGCTAAATTTCTGAATTTGATTGTACCGATGTCATGTTTTTCTAGTTGTCTTCTTTTACATTCCGAGTTAGAAAATGATCCCTTTTCTCCTAAAAACTACTTACTGACCCGCTTTGAATGCTTTTCCATTTATATTCATCTGCTTGAATTGCAATTTGTATAATTTGTAAGTTTATCGTCCGGCTTCCTTTTGTAATAAAGATTTCCAAACCGCAGTTTTGAGTTTCCTGACTTTTCAGATGGCATGTTCTCAGAGGTTTCATTCAATGATTCCGATTTCTATACCAATTAACAAATTAGTTGATTCTAATATGATAAAATCAGTTCTCAAAAATAACTAGTATCGAACTCGTAAATAAAATTCATTTCTCGCGTCGTTCTCAAAATTTAAAAAAAAACGGAGAGCCCATGAAAATGAAGATTTTCTATTATCCATTATCCACTAATCCACTATGTTCTTCAGCCTTTCTATCGATTATCCCAGTAATTACCCACACTAAACGACAAGAACCAGCTGGACCAGCCGTCAAAAACGCGTACACTTCAATGCTTGCGTACGCGATGCGTCTGCGTCGCGTGTGTCTCTTTCAACAAAAAGTGTTTGCGTCGTACTAGCCGTCACTCAGCTTTCCAGTCGTTTAGTATCGATAAAATGGACGAGGACGGTGTGGAGCACACTGCTCCTTTTATGAGCCTGAGTGAGTTATTAGATTTTTATTATTTTTTATTAATCAAGAAACTCTTAAAAAACCTCATGAAATCAGTAATTTAGGACAAATCAAAGCGTGCGGGCATCTTCTACTTGGGACTCTTCAACTTCGTTGCGAACAAAATGGATCAAACGAAGATCCGAGAAGTACGTTTTATTATGTTATAGGATACTTGAAAACTGTATTTTTATTTTAGAAGAAGCAATTGTTGCACGAGTTTTCATCAAAAAGCGTCTGAGAGAGTTACCGGAAGTGAGTTTTTCTGCGAAAAATTTAATTGAAACTATATAAAAATTATGTCGACGTATGCAATGCGCCGCGAATTGCAAACACTGAATCTCGTTTAAAATATGGATATTTATAACTAAACGCCAAGCTTCTTGACAAAACACGAATCAAAAATGTTTTCGAGTGAATCTCAATTTTGACTCACCTAGGGACTGTTCCTCCAATGGAAAATCAATTTAGTGAAAAGTTCAATGGAATAAAGAATTTATCCTTAGTATTGAACAATTCATCAAGCCAGACGAGTTGTTCGAGCCATCGTCGAAAAAAAAATTTACAAAATGAATATTTCTTTGATAACTAAAAATGGATCCGGTGTCGACTCGAGTCAATCATCCTAGTTGAGAAAATAAAGTTTCACTACTTTTGAGTGATCTGTGTAATTCTGGCAAGCAGAAAGACTGATTTTTAGCCAGTTACAATTTTGTTTGAATCATATGCTTTGGATCTTATGACCAATCGGTATGGGGGAACAAGGCATGTGTTAAATCTGCCCGTAACATTTTATTCTTTTCGATATGATATAAGTCAAGGAAACTAATACTTTTTCGAGAACCTACCCGCGTGTCACTCACTTGTTGCGTACCTTCAAAATCAAGGAATTATCGCTTTTCGACAACATGAAATGAACCAATCATAGCTAATGTTTCTACTCAAATGTTTTCTCAGAAAATTTTTTTTACATATTCTTACATATTCATAAAAAAGAATAAGTTGAATTTTGGCAAACTTTAACTTTGACTCCCACAAAAATAGAATTTACAAATGAATATAAACTACCCTGTAAAACCGAACGCTAAAACGCGAAGCTTAACCCAAAGACATCAAAATGAATATATGACTTTTTTCAGACCCATGACCGTAACAGTAAGGAATTCGTCCTCCGTGCCCTCTACAGAATCATCGACTTGAACCACGAAATCATATTTCACAAAATCGGACAAGTCTCCGGAGAACTCGCTTTTCTTTCAAGAATTCACAACGACCCAGAATTTGATGATGTTGAAACACAATTTATCTGGAGTAGTGATTACTTGTTCAAATCGGGACAACTGGAGAAAGAATGGAGAGGCGACTTCATCGTACCTGATACGCCGGAGTTTGAGATGCCGCCAGTGAATGAGATGGGCGAGGAAGATCAGGCAAACTTCATTCAGGAGAGTGAAATGGAGCTTCGTCGGCAACTGGAAGGGTACCTTGCAGTTGAAGGAAGCCAGAAATAGACTGTTGCATTTTAATGTATTTTAATTATTGACTACCACTCATCTACCTTCATTAGTTGTTTTAATCATTTTCAACCTTGCTCATTCGGTTCAGATCAAAAAATCATTTCTCCTCGTTAAAATCAAACCAAATCATCAAACACTTTAGTATTAACGTATTTCGTTTTTGTTGTTTACTACTCGTTCTTTCCTAATATTTCAATGAATTGTCGATATTATCTTGATTCAAAAAGTGAGGAAGGGCTGAAATATGCTACTACAGACTGTTTCTAGTTTTCCAGACAAGATGATTTTAATATTAAAATAAGTTTTTTCAACTTGACACTTTTCAATTGATTCTCTTCCAATTTTGAGAACAATAATCGTCAAGTTTTCGACATGTTGCCTGACGACACTTGAAACAGTAGTCAGAAAGAATCGTTCGCTCATTGGTTTGTCTTCATCAGAAATACATTGGAATCAAGGAAAAATACAAAAAAATTTGTCACTGGTTTACTGTGAAATGGAAGAAACCGCGGACATTGATTTCAAATAGTTTTCAAACAATACAGTTGTTTTCAGCATGAAGTTAACCAAAATCCTGAATTACTACTCAACCTTTTTAAGAGACAGTATAGGTTTTCTGGGCGATTGGTACTCAAAAAATCTTATTTGCTGTAGGAATGTTCAGAAGTTGATGAAAGTGCGTTGAAGCTAAAAGTGAATTTTGTGAAACGTGGATGGACTGGATGACGCTAAGCTAATGGAAGACGTTTACAGTTCAAGAACGATCATACTATTGATTTGAGAAAGCAGCACGTTTGTTATTGTAATGTAGCAGAATATTTCCGAGATTTCCGTCATACACGTCTTTTTAACTCCCCATCGCTTCTCACTCAGTTTGAATTCAGAATAGAATAAACTCTTATAATTATATTTCTTCAAGATTGATTTTTTTATACTTTTGATAATTGGAGAGCTATGGAGAAATGACGATATTTTCTGAAAGAAGATAAAACTACGAGTCTCGACTCTTTATCCGTATTGATCATTGTATTGTCATCAAAATCAAGTTTGAATTTGAGTTTTGCACCCTCTAATAGAAGGTCTCCCAAAAGACGACCTTGAAAAATAGGTAGACATGTAAGCCAGGTGTTAGTATTCATTCGGCGGTTCCCATGCTCTATCTGTCGGTATCCTTTATTATGAATTGACAAAACATTGACGCAACAATTGGGAAAGTTTTTTTATTACCTGGCGCGTCTTTGAAATATTCAAATAACCGCCGTATGATGCAGTCATAGAAGGAGGCGTGGCTTCTTTATTAGAGCATTAGCGACAGCCAGTCAGTCTTATTGTTTCAAAGATAATCAAGCCTTTTTCATTTTCATTCTCATTTCATACTATTCTCTTTTATGAGTATTACTTCACCCCATTCTACCATTTTCGGCTCCTAAATTCTTAACACGCGCAACAATATTGATGATTGTCGATGCTCCCTCACCGGTCTCTCCTCTTCTTATTGCTTCGAAGCCACCGAAGGACGCGTTGAGCGAGAGTGCCATCGTCCATTTGGCAGCTGGTTGCACTTTTATGTAATTCAATGTGGAAAGAGAAAAAAATCTTACTGTACTTCACGGGTAAAGTAAAAGACAATGGTATTACTTTCAAAATAACAGGGCTCTTCCATATTTGTAAGAATAATTGTTTCTATCTGTTCTCTCTTCTTTCCACAAAAAGAGGCGTAATGAAGTTGAAAAACTGTAGAACCTACTATTGATTGAGAATCTGAAAAAAAGTTTGGCATAATGCCAATTTTCGAATTCTACATTTTATCGTTCTGACTCTCGTCTCAATCTGTTGACACGTATGCTAAGTGAAATTTATATATTCCGTGTTCCCCTTGGTGCTTCTCTCGTTTTCCTCTTTCTCATGACACTGTTATATTCCTTTCCCCTCGCAACTTTAATAGTTTTTGTGCGTCCTGTGAGCGCAGATGGTTTCCGCTCACAACAGTTTGGGGTGCCTGTAGTGAGTGGGCGCACGGAGGCCCCAACCGTCTCCTCCATTCTTTTTTGTCTTGACTCTCCTGTTTCTTAGTATTAACTTCACACTATCAGCTCGTTGTTGCCCCCTCACGAACATCGAATGTACGCCCGCGCCTTTCCCTCTCCTCTTTCCTCTTTTTCCCTGAATAAAGGACCTAACAATTCAGAAACGCTTTCATCTAAATTTCCCTCCTCGCGTTTGACCGTATCATTAGAAATTTTTAAACAAGTGCCTCATCAAAATGATTTTTACAGATGAATTCATTTCACGGCTTGGGACCAACACGTCATCCGCCGCTCATTCCACAATCGATATCTACGTTCGAGGGATTTCCTCTCATGAGAATTTGGTCTGCCAATAGCCCGAATGCGCCAGACTATTCGGTATGTTACTTTTTTGAACTTTATCTTACTATCAGGAATATGATTAGAAAAAGCATGAAGAAAATAGTTTGATCCGTATTTTGTGATGAATGGGAATTCAGAAATTTTCACAAGTTTATGGAAACAAGTATTAAAATTTCCAACCGTTTGCTTAAATAAGCTATGATTCTGAACAATTTCAGCCACCGATATATGTCAGACTGCCATCGTCACATCCAAATATAGCTCCTCCACCACATGTCCACTTGGGGGCTCAATCGCCACTCGGAGACATGAGAGTTCCTCCGCCATCTCTTTTTGAGAGACCTATCCCACCACCTACTCTCAGAAACGGCAACATGCCTCCACCAGCCTGGACTCAACCGAGGAACATGGGACATCAAATCGAACAGAGGAACTCGCAAGGCTTTCCGCCACAACCACACCGCAACAACCGTTCCTTCCGTCCTAATGCTTTCCATGCTCCTCATCATTCAGGACCGAGAGAATCAAATAACGCCCAACGTTATCAACAACCCAATAATCGTCGTGGATTCAATTATCGTCCAGCTTATCGTCCAGCTCAACAGCGACGAGTACCATATCAGATGAATCTGGCAGCTGGACAAACTCCACAGATTAATCACTTACCGGTTTTATCTCGTAGATCAGAAGTAAGTTACAATGTGCACAACAATTTTCTCAATTATTCCTTACAGAAATTTTCCATTAACACTTCTTCTGGTCGTTTCACATATCAGCGTATGGGCGATAAACTGTTCGCAGTGTTTAATAGCAACCGCGAATATATAATGATGGTAAATGCTGAAATGGATCTCCAATCAACGTGAGAAAAACATTCATTTGAAAGCGGAATGAAACTTAGTATATTGTAGATTGAATTCCGTAATAGCAGCATCAACCGGACACCAATAGGAGAAGTACGAGCGACTCGAGCACTGTAGCAATTCCTACCTTGATCCTCTTCCATTATCTTTTTCTTCTCAAAAGTCAATTCATCCGAACGAATTTTCTTGTTATTTTCCTTATCGTCTTGGTTGCACCTCCTCTTCATTTTCTTCCACCTTACTCTTTCAATATTTACAGAACCAATCGATCCCAAAAAACCATGTCCCTCAACTTATTTTCTTCCCGATTTTGTTATCCTGTTATTATACAATCTTCTCGGTTTTCTCAAAGCTCATTCCCCGTTCTCAATTTATCTAATTCTGAAGGACTCCATGTTCATCTGATCCACACTCCATATCTTTCTTCGACTTTGTTGAAATTACGAATTTAGTAACTGAGATATTACATAATTCGAAAATTAGATATTGTAGTGGTTTAACGGATTCCGTTCTGTAAGCAAATATTTTTTATCTTAACATTCTTCGATGTTTTTATAATAATTGTCGTAAACTCAAAACTTTCTGAACATGACTTCACACAGTGATACCTTGCAGTTAGTTCAGAAAGTTTTCAGGATTTTGGCTATGATTGTATTGATGTTTCATTTTCTAGTGTTTTTGTTATTTTCCGTCAGTTCAAACAATTTTTGAATGAAAGCAGACAATTTAATTTAAAAGTCTGCTGTCAATGGAGTACTTTTGAGAGCCAAAAATTGTTTGAACGGGAACATCCAATTTCCAAAAATGCGCCTTTTTTGATAATCGTTTTTTCGTCGGGATATTTTGTTTCACAGTTCCATTCTATTGTATTCATTCTCTTCTGTCTAAAAACCGACTCGAATTAATAAATTGTAAGTTAAATATGTTTTTTAAAACATTGTTTTCATTTCATGGTTCCCACTTTGATTTTCCAAACTATATTATCTTATGATTTCCCACTGATCACTCGATCCCGTATTGATATCCGGATCGATTGCCAAGAGCAAAGCTTGCGCGTCAAGTTGGCACTTGAAAAAATAAGCAAAATAATGCGAGGCTGGCAGGAGTAGCCATCATGCCGCGTCAGATTTGACACATTTCCGCGCACATGTTGCGAGGAACAAGCGCCAATATTCATAAATAAAAAAAAGAAACATTCGGTGAATGTCAACACAAAAGCAAATTCATCCGAGAAAGAAAGCAAGCCTACCAGCATGAACACACACACATACAAACAAATCATGCTGAGCCATTGTGGATGCTCGGGCGCCGACCACACTGCGCATGTTTGAGCTCGTTTCGTGAGCCTGATCACAGGCGAACAGTCTTTTCTCTTCCGTCCCCCTCCCTCGGTGAGGTTTCCCGCGTTGGCCTGGCGGCGGTAGGGGGGGGGCCCGTTCGACGTATTTGCCTATCTCCATCGCTTTGATTATCTGCGTCTCGCCGCTCCTGAGCTTCGCAGTATTTCGAGCTCTACCGTCCGCTTCTCTAATCCCGATCTTGGACTCACTTTCTTTCGAACTCTCTCACTCGGTCCCCCCACCGACTTTTTATTTACTTGTCTCTCACTTCTAAATACTTTATCTAGAGGCACCACTGTTACTATATTTTCTTCACATTTCTGTGTTTTTTTCTACCTAGTAATGTGACATGTTCGTGTTTTCACAGCTCTTTAAAACTTTTACTCTCGGCGAAAATTTGAGTTTTTTCTTTCTTTTTCTCGATGTGTACAAAAGTGTGAATTCACAAGTTTAGCTGTATTGTCAACTTTTTTCATTCGATGACTGGAATTTGAAACTTTTTTTTTTCAAGATTTATTATTGTGGTTAGATAGAATTCTCATTTTCCATCAAACTACAACCGTAACACATTATGCATCCGTTCCCTGTCGTCACTTGGACTCATTATTATTCAAATCATCTAATCCGTGACTAAACTTTTATTGCCTTTCTTTTGTACGGTGTGCCCAGTGAGGGGCGTACTTATGTGTTCTCAGCATGCCACCACTCGCATATTCCACATGATTCCAGCGATTCCATCAGAACTTTGGAAAAGAGGCGTCCGTGTAGGGTATTGACCAGAAATGGGCAAGCAAGGGGAAGAAGCTCGTCAGAAATGGATTGATATTCAACTGCAAACATTCACTAACTGGATCAATGAACAGGTGCGTGTTTTCAAAAATACTTATGAAACTGTGTTTTCACACAATTCTGTAAATACTTGAAACAAGTAGTCAATTGGTACTATCAAGTAGAAAATTCTTGCTTATCCCACCCTAACTATACAAATTCAATTCGGTCTGTGTACCATACCTGCCAAAGTGTTTACCCATATTTGCCAATCCACTTGGAAAGAGAGTTTTCCGTTCAATTCGTTCTCCCAAGGTAACTGTCACCCGCATTTGTATATGTCCGCCCTAAAAGTTCCGCCGCGCACACCTTAGTTCATTGGGCTTCTGTGATGTTCATTGATAACATTGTTTCAAAAGAAAACGGCGAAAATTCATTTGCCGCGGCGCTGACCGCATCTCTGTTAGTCATAATACATAATCGGTTGAACAAATTATTAGTAATTCATGTTGACAATTCTAGATGAAAATGCAAATAGAAGTATCGTGACAAAATGATGTTTCAGCTTCAAGGAAATGTGATACAAGATTTAACACAGGATCTATCAGATGGGGTTAATCTGATTCGACTTGTGGAAATTCTTCAAGGGCGGAGGTATTATGGAAAAGTGTATGACCAGGAACCAACAGAAATACAAAAACTGATGAATGTACAAATGGCACTGGATGCACTGCGAGAAGATGGCGTGAAGACTGTGAATATCGGAAGTCATGATATAGTCGATGGAAATGAGAAACTAATACTGGGATTGATCTGGTGCCTCGTTCAAAGATATCAGATTGCTTGCAAGACAAAGATTCCCCCTAAGAAGCTCGTAATGGCTTGGATTCAGGTACATCATCTTTTTTCTGAATCGTTCAATCTCTCCATATTCCAGAGCGCCCTCCCCGAACTGAAGCTCACAAATTTCCGAACGAATTGGAACGACGGTATTGCCCTCAGTGCTCTTCTCGAATACTGTCAACCTGGCCTGTGTCCGGAATGGCGAAGCTTAGATCCATCAGCTGCTCAAGAAAACTGTCGTAGAGCACTTGTTTTAGCAGAAAGATATCTTGAAGTGCCCGGAATTATTTCTGCCGATCACTTGTCATCCCCGCATCTTGATGAATTGTCCTGTCTTACTTACTTGTCTTATTTCATAACAAAAGGTGCGCCAGGGTACCGAGCAACGTTGAAAAAAGTTTCATTGGTGAGTAGAAAACTTGTCTGCTCTTCCAAATCATTTAATTTCCAGCTTCTCCCGGACTGTAACGTAGAAGATCTAGAACATTCTTGGAGCGATGGTTTCCTACTCGCCCATCTGGTCGAAGCCTGCGGCGGAAATGTTCCTGAACTCGAACGAATGCGATTTGAGAATTTGAACGATTTTGTCGAAAACGTGTCATCTGGTTGGTTTTTCGAAGACTAGGGAAACAAAAAATTGTTGTTTTCAGTACTCGAAGCAGCTGCAGACATTGGTGTTGGCTCGCTTATTGGAGCAGATGACATCGCGGACCCACAAGGCGAACATTTAGGTACTATGGCTCTTGTAGCTGCTCTATGTTCCATTCCATTAGAACAGCAAATAAAGTATACTGACTGTTATGTTAATCAACAGGTATGATTGTCTATTTCCCTTCATCTCGAATAATATTTTCCAGGTTAATCTGGATCTTGCGTTTGCCGCGGGAAGTGAAGTCAGAATAGAAGAGCTTGATGTTCAAGGTTTGAATTCTTATTTTCCTCATATCAATAATCTTTTGTTTTAGTTTTTGGATCAACTGGTGAATCATACTCAAAAGAAGCAATAAAACTTCGAAAAAGCAGAACAGTTCAAGGAGCAAATCTCTCTTTGATCCCAGTAGAACCAGGGTTTCTTCAAGTGAGTTTTCTACCTTATTAGCATAAACAGCATGCATTGAACACTCCGATGAATCATTCCATCTTCCCCTTCTCCTATTCTTCTTGAAAAATTGAACAAGAACGACAATATTCATCGTTTTATTGTCCAACTTTTTCTATCACGGCCTCCGAACACGCCACACTATCTCTTCGATTTTGAAACCATTCCGGCACCCAATACAATATGTGAGAAAATACACAGTATAAAACTGATGACACTCTTTTTTCCGGAAAAAAGAACGAAACGATACACCAGTCACTCTATCACCATCCCGTATTTCTAACGTGTCATAGCAGAAATATATTCGAATTTATATGTATTTTTCGAGAATTGAAAAATGCGTTTGAAAGTTAAAACTCGAGTAGAGGTACGTGATCGAGGTTTCTAATTATATTCCATATAAAATCACGTATTGTTCTTTTTACTATGTTTGTGGGCGTCCGGCCTCATTAGATTTCAACAAAAGATAGCTACGGGCTGAGGGGAGTCGTTGACTCACAAAGGCTTTTTTAATCAAAAAAAGAACTGTTGTACAGCGTTTTTATATTATTGTTGAGACATTTACAGTTTTTTTTTCGTTCGGATTTCTGCAACAAGTTGTAGTTATAATCCAATTTTGATTCAATTGACGAACAAAAAACAACACCTACAAAATCTGCGATTAATAACTGTTCTAAATCCGCTTGTACTGTATACCCATCGTTCTCACTTCCACAGACATTTTTTGTTAGTTATTCTGCCATGCTGTCTGTGGAAGTGAGTTAGTTTCTGCCCAATATACAAGCCCAAATCGCATCCATTTCACTTTTTAGTTTCCGCTTACCCGTTTTGACGTTGTCGCGCATTCTAACCGCGCAACCCCCTTTTCATATCTCTCCTTGACCTCCGACGCATGCGTTCGGTTCTTGTTGGCTGCTTACCGCAACATTATGCGGATACTACACGTTATTGTGTACACGTGATCCGGAATGTGTTCTAGCCACATGCAATTACCCACCGATAATTGCAAATCTTCGTTTTTTTCTTCGAAATATAAATTGCTTGCCTGCTTCTTAGAATCGTTTACCATGCGTACTTAGTGTGAGAGATGTGTGAGGATGAGGTATATGAGAGTGTTCGGCAGAAAAGATTATCAACATTTTATCATACAGTAAGTATCATCGAGTGAATTCAATCGAATTTCGACTGTTCTTGTTTTCCGGTGAATGGTATGCTTGACCTTCAACCATGACACTTTCTTAAAAGAACGCTTTTTCAACCAATTAATGCGATACGTTTTTGAATTCTTCATTTTTCCTCCGAATCGCTAAACTTTGTCATAAGGTCAAATTACGAGATAAACTGATTAACGTAGTTATGTTGCAAATGTCCTACACACCGATATCAACTTCTCTCGGAAAGTGATTGATCGAATTAGGACAAAATAGTTTTCATATTTTTGTTTACAGTCTCCTATCTAGCCTTCTTATTTTCAGGTCCGTATCTACTGCCAGGGCTCAGAGTTACCAGCTAGCCCGATTGCTTTGCAAGTGCACACACAAGAAGAGACACGTAGCTCATCACGTGCCGCTTCTCGTGCTCATCCAGAAAATAGGAATCCGGGTACATCGACGACTTCTGTAGTTCGGACAACTGTATCACCAGTTGACAAAGAATCTGGAAACGTTGCACATATCTCCTCTGAGACTGAGGCATTTTTGAAACTTGAGAAAAATAATAACAAAAAAGGGTTCAGGTCGACATATCACACAAATCATTCGCGCAACGCCGTCTTCACATTATCAAGCAGCTCGAAGCGCAACACGTCAATCACATAGCGCAGGTAATACCAGTTGGAACTGTTTTAACCTTGACTGTGAAATATATTAGTCCATTTCAATCACACCCAACCGTATCTTTGTAATTCATCAAGTTTGTTTTATTTTAAAATTTTGGCATCTGGCCAAATGATGATTGGGAACAGTTTAGATAGTGGAATGTTGATATCTCTCCCTCTCTTTCTCTTTCTCTCTCATTTCAAAACGTATCACTAGAAATTGAGACATAACTGATCTGTTGTGTTGTTTCATCTCATCATATCATAGACAACATTTTTATAAAAGTACCTGTTCGATTAGCCTTTTATCTATCGCTTTTCAGACTAAATCTCATCAACCTCAACAACAACAACAACAACAACAACAGCCGCAATATCAACAACAAATCTTTTCTCCTGCAATAGTTCAAGTTGTGCAGGTTAGTTAGTAGAAGAGGTTGCCGGGTGTGATGGTAATAAAAACGGAAACCTTGCGCGTGACACTGTTTGTTACTTTCGATTTTCTTGCCACATTGAACGGTTCCTTCACCTTGATTAGTCTTTCAAAGTGATTCTCACCTGATAACTTTTGAAAAGTTATTTTTATTAGAATCATATTGTTTTCAATGCAATTTTTGGCATTTTTGTCACCGTTTCTAGGAATTTGGTCATTTAGTAGTTTTTCTCATCGTATCTAACAAATATTAATTTTTTGTTTAAGTGAGTTTTAGTGATTTTCCAGAAGTCTGTCACAATACTTTATTTTGAATCAGAAATTTTACATTTCATAATCCTTATAGAAGTTCAGAATCAAAAATTGGTATAGTCATTCCCAACTAACGTCATCCGCGTTTTTGAAACAACAAAGTTGACTAATTGAATTAGTATTTTCAACATGAGGTACTTGAAACATTCTGAAATCGTATAGTTTTGACATGAGTTATTAGTGAAGATTTTTTTGAGATGTCTTGAAGAAAATGAAATCTGACAAGTTTTTCTCGATATTTATTTGTATGTTGCCTCAGTCAGTTCAAGCTCCATGTCCCTAATATATCCCTCTCTAAAATCACAAAGTTATATTTTTTCAGCCTACACCACCACCACCGCCAACTCCAGCCCAAAGTAGTTCACACATTCCTCCTCCTCCACCAATCCCAGCAGTTTTGGAAGCATCTGCGTACAGAGAAATGCCTCTCACAAGATCGCCGGATGTTGGACTTGTTTCCTTTTCAGGGCTCTCCGAGCCATGCTCAGTCGGTTCCATTGTAGAAGTTGTGGTAAGAAATTAGCTGAATGACTTGTTCCACTGTAATTCTTAAAGATAAATGCTCATGGAGACGCCGTATCCGGTTCAATTTACGTCGAAGCAGTTTCCCCATCTGGAATCGTGCACCCGTGTGCTGTCCGTCATCACAATAACTCCTATATGGCAACGTTCACCCCTCAGGAAGTTGGTGAGTACGGGGTTCAACTATTTCTGGATGGGGCCTTTTTATCAGTGCATTACATCTTGCGGTGGTTGAGTCGAAAATCGGCGGGTCGTATCTTTTGATGACACACCGGTACCAATAGGGGCCAAAAGAACCTTACCCCTTTCCAATCCGTATAATAAACGGAGTCCGTCAGAAGATAATGATCAAAGAACCCTCCCTTTCCCTCCAAAACCATTCATTCAACAAGATGAATTGAATATCGGGAAGGAAGGAAGATGATTGAAATTAGATGTTTTGTTTTCAGGATTATGGAGAATCGGTATACTGTACGATGGTGAACACATTCGAGGAAGCCCTTTCGCATGCCAGGTTTATCATTAGACAGGCGGCAATTGATAATGCGCCAAGGGATTATGATCGGGTTTATTGATACTGACTTTTGTAGGTGTTCGATGCTAGTCTCGTTAGTGTTTACGGTCTGGACGTGGGAATGGTGGGACAAGAACTACGGTTCTTGGTGAATACTTCGCAAGCAGGACATGGAAATTTAAGTGTGAGTGGTAAACTCAGAAACATCAATGACACCAAGTGTCAAATTGATCATATCATATCTTGTCACTAGAGATACCATTGAGAAATTACGGAAACGAATTGGGTGAAGATGGGGAGGAAACACACATTCCGATCTCTTCATCGTCATTTCCCCCTTTTAAAGTAAAGAAGATGAAATTAGGAGAATCATCAATTTCAAAACAATTGGCCGTCCATCCGTGTTTATCTCTTTATTTAGGTAACCGTTCAACGACACGGTCGAGAAATTCCATTGACAATCGAGGAGCAGGGAAAAAATTATCAAGTGTCTTTCATTCCCGACGGAGCTGGACAATACAAAATTCATATATTGTTCAACAGAATGGAGATTAAAGGATCTCCATTTATTCTGGATATCGCAGACGCTTCATCAGTTTCTACCTACGGAGAGAACTTGACAACTGCTTCAGTTGGGAAAACTGCTTCGTTCATGGTTCATGCCGTTGGAGCAGAGGCCAAGGACATCAATGTCAATGTTACAGGTATTTCAGTGTTCCCCGTCACTTAGGTTACATGTACAGCTTACTAACTCACTTTGTCCATTCCCATTCATTATGCATGTCTCTTTTCCTTTCGAAACATTTTCTTGAAAACGACCAATTTGGAAAAAGTCTGTGTTTGTCCGAGTCAACTCATCTTCTCTGTTCTTCAATGTATCAATGTTTCTGTTCTGTTGGTACGTTTATTTGTTCACTATCAATATGTGTCAGTTTATGAACTGTTTGAGTTTTAGCCCCGTCTGGCGGCAAGTTTCCGGCGAAGGTTGTCACTTTGGATGATGTCACGTTTCAAATTGAATGGACGCCAAAAGAACCAGGTTTGTGTATGTTCATAAGGGAAAGCAGAAGGAGATGAGCCTAAATTTGATTTACTATGTTTGTCTTCTTTTTTTTCTAGGGTTGCACATGATATTCTGTTTCCTGTCATACCACGTTTACCTAACTTATTCATTTTGGATTAGCAATTCATCCTAATTTTTGGTCGAAAATTACGTTTTCAAAAGGCGCTTTTTTTGTTATCAAACAAATAACCACTAGTTACAAACACTTTATTGCTCCGTCTCGTATACTCTATTCCAAACCTTAAACAATTACTTTCTACTCGCCTTATCATACGAAGAAACAAACACCTAGCGTTATCGACCTACGTTTCAATACCCCCGCAACCACTATACCCCTTCTCTTTTTCTCCCTCCCACCACCCTGTTTTGGGTGTGGTTTAGCAGTTTAGCAATTTAGCCTGAAAGCCAAATCAACCCTCATGACCATAGATACTTGCCACGTTTCTTCTTGTTCCTTTTCAATTTCTAGTTCTATCTATATATTCAAAATGTACTCATACACAATCGAATTTCAGCAGAGGGCGGGCGACCGCATTCCTACATTGTTGTAAACCTGTTCACTTGATTGTGTGTTTTTGTTTTTCAAGGTTTCTTTTTTGTCATTCGCCAATTTTAATCTTCCCAATTCCCGACTTTTGCCGCCTAATAACTTTTATCAAACGTCTCACAACTATTTTTTAGGGTTTAAAATCAAACCAAACTTCCGGTCGTTATAGTTCAAACGTTTTTTTTGTTGATAACAATAGCTTTCTTATTACTTCCTCTCATACTTCAAAGATTCTTATTCTTAGTCACTTCTCTGATAGGCAAATGCACCCACAAGTTTTTTTCTTTCCCAATGATTCCTATAAATGTACAATCAGGAGTGGGTTTAGATGAGTAGAAGAAAACGATGACCGCACACCGGTGTGGAGGGAGGGTAATCGACATTGCGCCTAATGTTATCGGTCAATATCTCCCTATGGTGTCCTTCTTCTCGCCATCGTCTCGACAAGAGAAGATGGCCCCGAAAACTCTTCTCTTTGCCCCCGCCGTTTGTCTCTTTTCTTCTTCTTCTTCTTCTTCTTCCTCCTCCTTCTCTTCCGACGACGACGTCGTCGTTGTCGTTCCTTGCCGACCATCGATTATTTGTTGATGACAACACGCCGATTTAATGATTTTGATTAGACGACCCTCCTGTTCTGTTTCCACTAGGGATTTTCATGCTAGGGTCACTTCTAAAGTTATGGTTTTCAGGCGAACACAGTGTGGATGTGATGCTAGCGGATCAGCGAGTACCAGATGCTCCATTTGCGTGCAATGTCGGAGCTCCAGATCTTGTGCACGTGCGCAATATGCCGCGCAGGATTCTGCCGTCGAAACTCGACACAGATCACTCGTTTGAAAGTGAGTCATTTTTATGTTTCATTGTTTGGTAGAAGGATTTGGAAACTTCTTTTGAGAATTGCGCTTCTTCAACTTATCAAAACCATTGTTCGTCACTTCAAAGTTCCTAGAAACTTATTTTGATATACCGTAATCAGATTTCCTATCCATCCCAGTTTTTCCTTCAGAATCCCAGTAAATCACATTTGTCGTATGTTCGATCTTTTCTCAACATGCAGATAATATCTGTAAAAAACCGAACAATTTAACAAATTTCCAATTCTCTGCGAATATTAGTCACCCCTCCTTTCCTCTGGTCACTCCGAGTAGAAGAGAGACAAACGGTCAGACACAAACATTTATGACGACATGTCAATTCGCTGACCCACATTGTCGATTTGCGTAACCTCTCGGAGGTAGAACGAACGGTTTGAAAGTGAGGAGAAAACATGGAGAAAAGAGCATTGTCAGCGAGAAAAACAAGTCTCTCTGGGTTTTCCCATGGTTTATTCGAAGTTGTAAAAGTCATGCGGAGAAGAGATAACAGTTTTGAAAAAGGGAATACAGCCAGTACATAATAAACACACCAGTTCGACTTGTTACTCAACCTTATAATTGTTTCCCCCGGTGCGTACAGAACGTAAAACTCCCTTCATAATCGACATCGGGAATACATATCCCGCCAGCGTCAACCACAATTCTCTAGTTTTTTGTCTGTATTCAACCATTCGACCAAAGAGAATTCATGCTCAAATTTGGAGTGCACAAGATCACTTAAAATTCAAAAAATGCCAAACTTCACCTATACGACCGGTTGGTTACACGTTCCCATTAACTCTGAAAGCGAAAAAAAGTGACGAAGACTAGAGTTTGCGGGGAAGTCAAGAGATGCTCATTCAGTTATACAATATTTGTTTACCTTTGAAGTTGAGAGGCAAAATGTGAGGAATAGAGAGAACGACGAGAGTTTTTTTTTCTGTATCCATCATACTTGCTCGTTGGAGTGGGGCAGAGGTTGCTTCTTGGCATTTACTTACTTTTCAATTTCTGAGCGCCACACCCCTGGAACACTGTATGCCTCTTTTTTCTATGGTTTCCGACGCAAAACCACCAATTTCATGTTTTGTGCCGTTGTTCACATACTTTCACGGAAATTTAGAATTCCTTTCTGCTTCTCATTTCATATCTTGAAAACGTTTGTATATTTCATTTACATTCGATCCATTTTTTTCAAATACTCGAACAAACACCACTACCAAATAATTTTACTTCAATTTCGTTTCAAAAACCACGGAAGAATCCGAATTTATAAAACAAATAAACAAAATTGCGCGAATTCAACAGCTCTATTTACCCGACGATGATAACCTCTAGCAAGTAACTAACCCCCCAAAAAGACGTCCCGCGCCACATGTTTCTGTTTGCGAATGCAACCTCAACTTGAAAGACGGAATGTTTGGGAGGGGGCTATAGACACTAGAAAAAAAGAAATCGTAGTGAAAAGTACAGTCATATGGTTCTTTTTATTTTTTCCATAGTTACTCCACAAAACTCGAACAATGAGGTAGTAAGACAAAAATAGGTTGTTTGTGTGTGTCTGTGAGTCTCAAATTGTCTTCCGATTTTCAATTCCCTTCCGACTTTTCCACTGTTTGTCGATTAGTTGCGCGAGTTTCATGAACTCGTGTCTATTTGAGTTTGACGAACTATTCAGACTAGTCAGAATATTCCATTTTATTTCATTTCAGTTGACGCATCTGCTGCCGGTTCCGGCAATCTTGAAATTATGATTAATGGCGGCCGAGTGCCATGTCGGGTTCGAGAGTTGGGCAGCCGACAATATATGGCTATCTTCACACCTTCACAGGTAAGGCTTTTAAAATATTGCCTCTGAATTAAAGTTGTCAATTTTTAATTTTTTACAAAATTTTGAGATTTTGAAAAATAAATTTCTCGCTACAAATATAATTTTTGGATGTTTTTTTCGTCAATAAATTATATAATATTTTGATCTGACGTTTTCGGAGGGATATCACAAAAATTGCAAAATGTGAAATATTATTTTCTTAATCCCAAACGTTTTCAGTCTATTACCCACACAATTGAAATGAGGTTTAATGGAGAACACGTTTCGGGTAGTCCATGGAAATTGCCAGTAGAGGATCGCGGCGAGAGACGACAGGAAATGGAAAGGTATGTACATACTACTCGAAACATTGCCATCAAACGCGCAAACACATTTCGAGAGAAGAAGACAAAAAAAAATGAGAAGAGAGATAGACATGTGCGCTTTTGTTTTGTTCTTTATTACTCATTTCGAATCGAGTGTACTTCTTGAAATGAAAGAGAGAAAACCCACAAAACAATAAAAGAACATATGTGAAATAACACCCCGGCTTTTTCTAGAACCATGTCCTACTACTCGGAGCTTTCTGGGCCTGGACTTGTCAGAGCCCCAGTCAACCGTATTGCACATTTCGATATCACTGGAGAAGGACTAGAGCTCAGTGATATTCAGGCCAAAATTGTTGGACCTGATAACAGAGAATTTCCGATTCGTATTATCCCAAGAACGTCTGGGAAATATACTGCAGAATATCAAATTGAGCAAGTCGGAGAGCATCATTTGACAGTTTGGATTGCTGGAAGAAAAGTGGACGGTTCTCCACTTTCTGTAGCAGGTCAGTTCATTTGATTAGGTTCACATTTTTCTCTCAAGAATTGATTTGATAAGCCTTTGCTTTGTTTTCCAACAAATTATTCCGTCAACAAAGTTCAAATGGAGAAAAAAATTGTCTTGCAGGTTACGCAACAGAGAAAGTTCGCCTGGAACCGTTGGGTGGTGGATCGCCGAATCAGCCAGTACAATTCTATGGTAAGCTTTGGAAAGTGAAACGTGAGAGAGAGGGTGCGAGAGAGAGTTGAAATAGTAGGCGTTGCGGTAAGGCGGAAGCGCGCCAAAAATTTCGAAGCAGTAGCGCGTATACAACACAACACTACACAGTTCAGTTTGTATTCCAATTCTGATAGCCTGTCAGTCGGTTTGGTGAAAATTGCATTCTTTTGTCCTGCCGTTTACTTCTGCCCTTTCACTACTTTCCTTCCTTTCTAAGAATTATTCCTTGCTATATTTTCAACGGCGGACAACAAAATTTGCATATACCGCTCACTAATTAGCGAGTGATGAGTGACGGCGGTCATGATGAGGTTGTTCGTGTCCAAGATGAGGCAGTGGCAACGAACACAACAAAACCTAGTTACTACTCACAATTGTATGTTATTCCTGCAGTGGATGCCGTCGAAGCTGGCAAAGGACAACTCGAAATCTCGGTGAATCAGGGAAGAGTGCCGAATAATGTGCAAATGCAAGGCGCTGGAAGGTAATTGACGTTTTTGACAAGACCCTAAACACTATTGTTTTTTCTTAAGATGTTTGGTCACTTTCATTCCACAACACGCTGGCACCTATGTTATCGATGTCACCTTCAACGGAGAGCAAGTTCATGGTTTGTTTCTTTCTTTTTACCTAAACAGCTACTGTATTTTTCGTGTTGTGGCAGAGAGAAACATTTTGAATACGCTAATCCCGTCAGATTATCACGCACTGAATTCAGTGTTGGTTGTTGATTCTCTGTGGAAGCAGGAGGAGAGAGAGAGAAAAGACTTCTTTATGTAGACATAAAACTGTTGAAGTAAAGACGACGATTGTTTATTAATTGCAGGCTGTCCGATCAAAGTGGAGATTCTGCCAAAACAAGTAGGTCAGCAAATTCACGCCAATTTGACGCCGACCGCTGTTTCGACCGCCATTTCAGCAGGTTTGTGTGTCCTTATGAAGAGAGCGAATAAGACGGAACGCATTTGACCATGTCTTAGTTATAACAAGAACTTTTTTTCTCACTAAGAAATTGAAACAAAGGTCAATTGTAAGTGATTGTGCGGCAGGGGGGGGGGGCAAAAACAGTTAAAACTGTAGAGACGACTAAACCGGATGCTGCCTCTCAATACTTACACTCGGTTTAATCTCTTGCGCAAATTTTTATAGAGTAGCAGATAGCATTGATTGAACTGAATAGTTTAACATATTTTTGGATGGGAATTATGAGAAAACGGGAATTTCAGGAGGAACTTCTTCAATTTCCGGAGCATTCCGAGAAACTGCTCGTTCTCCATTGTCGGCCAGAAGTCCAACTTCTCCAACACTTCTTCAACATGCTCGTCAACGTAGTGAAGAGACGATGCTCAGAAGTCCCCAACTTCTCAGAGAATCTCGAAAAGCAGATAAGCCATGGCAATCGGTAAAAGACTAATCTACCTTCACAAAAAAACTCACTATTTTTCAGTCTTATGCTCCATCGTCATCCCGAAATGCGTTTTCACAGTCTCCACACCGTGACTGGAGCGCTTCAACAGTATATGATCGAGTGTATGGTTCGAGCAGTGATGTGGAGCGCACGCTATCTCCAAGTGACCCATCAAGAAACCGTAATATTCGCGAGACAACCACAGTCATTCATAGAACTCCATCGCCAACTGGTTTGAGGTAAATTCAAAACACGATTTCGTCTTAGGTGGGGGGTTTTTGTCCTCTTCTAGTAGTGGTGACACAACAAATTAGGCGTTTTCCAACCCTTGTCTGTCTATGCATGCGGTCTTCAAATCATCATTTATTTTCCTTTTCGCCCCTCTTTTTTGCTAACTGGTGTCAACAATCAATTTGATTTGCCACTTTTTCTTAACTGTCGGTTTTTGTAGTCTTTTTTCCTTTTCTTGCATAATCCATTTCCAGATCTACCCAAATCACTGAAACTATCACTCGCACTACTCACCGGTCTCCGTCGCCACCAAGAGGAGCCTCCAACACCTCGTTCGGAAGTGTCAGGTACCGTAATCTGTCCTTTCTTCCTGTTCTGTATGCATGTAGATATTTACATCTGTTATTTCAATATTACAAAAAATGAAATTTCAGAACCCAAGAATTCGCCGAGCGAATCGCTCGTTCTCCATCTCCACCTGGCTATCAAAGAGAATACATAGAGAAAAGAACCACTTATAGGTAATTGACTTTCCGAAAGTTTTTTTTTACCGTTTTTGATTTCAGATCACCATCACCAGCTAGGACATCGAGTGTGGCTCACTCCCACATCAGTGAAACGCCATTGTCTCCAATCCAAGGAATGGATACTCCGTTTGACACAACTGAAAGAGTGAAAAAGGTGGAGAGAATGGATCCACTGGCCGATGAAGAAGAACGTGAACGCAGAATCCAATTCGAGAAAGATAACAAGAACAGTCTTGGATACACTGTCGCTCAATACGGAGACAGTCGTTCAACTCCAGAGAAACGATATTTCGGAGACACCCTTGACAAGAGAGACCGTCCACCATCAGCTGGATATTATTCGTCTGCAGTTCAACAAAGACCAACTTCACCAGAATACTCCACAGTTTACGAGCGATATGAAAAGAAACCCGAGAAACCTGACCTGCCACCTCCAAGAGTGGAAGGTCATGTGTCGGCTAGCTACAAGGCCTATGAGCCAGTTTATTCGGAAGTGACAACCACTAGAACCACGACAACCACTGAGTATGAAAACATTGACAAGAAGCCAAATGTGCCAAAGAAAAGAGCAGCCACTCCAGAAGGATATGTGGAGCCAGCCAATGACAATGAGGATAGACAGACGTTCTTGAGAACCCAATCGGAGAAGGTTTTCGAGCCAATCGAAACTCCTCTTCATCGTTCTGACGAGAAAGAATCAATCTATGATCTTCCACCACAAGAGAAACTTCACAGATATCCAGAGGAGCCGAAGATTGCTCTTTTCACCAGAGACCAATCATCAGTACTTGCTGATTACGCGAGAGGAAAAGAAGAAGATGTCTATGAAGCTTCCAGAAACACTTCCTACCCTCCAGCCCCCAAAATCGGTTATGCTGACACCAAAGAAGAGTTGGGAGCCTATAATCGCGCTAAGGAAGATCAGTACGGAGTCGTCGGAGAGTATCCACCAGCTCCCAAGATTGCATATTCTGATAGCCGAGAAGCAGTGGTTCGTGAGAACTATGCTCGTGCCAAAGAAGATCCATATGGAACTATTGAAGAGTGTCCACCAGCTCCAGAAATCGCTTCGAAATCCGATGATCTGAAAGAAACTCAACATGATTACATCCGTGCCAAGAGTGCTGACAAAAAAGAAGACACCTCTTGCCCACCACCACCAGTGATTGAGATCAGCCAAGCTGAGCAAGCCCGCAGAACTGAAGAATACCTTCGTGTCAAATCCGAAGATGACAAAATTTTCGCCAAGCATGGATTCACTCGGAAACCAGAGCCTTCGATTGAGATTCAAGAGCCAGTCACTGAACAAATTCGTGATGATGTCGTTGAAGCTGCAATGGCTCCAGAAGTTCCATTGAGACCAGTTGAAGAGCTGCCACACTCTCCAGTTCCATCCTCCAAATCCACTCCAGCAACTACTCCAAAAATGTCGTTAAAGTTCAAGAAAGATGGAAAAGAAGCAAAACCATTTGATTTTGGAAAAAGCAAATTTAATTGCAAACATGATGTGATCAAAAGAGGAAAGGAAGTGGAAGTGAAATTAGAAGGAATCAAACTTGGAAAGGAGGATCAACTTCGTGTTGTTGTTTTACGTAAGTTGAAATGACGAATTAAATCTGAATAAAAATTGATTACAGCCCCAGCTAACAAAGCAGTCCCAGGAGCGAACGGTGGACCACCACAAGAGATTGAGACCAAAGTAAAGAAGAGTAGCAGCAAATATGAGATAACCTTCAAGCCAACCGAAGTCGGAACACATAAAGTGTTCGCTTATGTGAATGACATTCAACATCCACTCTCTCCGTTCGCTGTCCGAGTCTACGATGCGTCGGAAATCATTGTCGGCGAAATTCCACACCAATCAAATCTCAATGACACTGTTGAGTTTACAGGTTAGTGGAACGGTGTTATGAGAAACTGTTGATTTTATTGTTTTAGTTGATGCCGGACGTGCCGGATTCGGAAATCTCGAAATGGCTATTAAAGATGCTGATGGTGTTATTATTCCCTCTCATGTTGCACAATTGGAGAGTGGATCTGCCAAATTTTTGGTTACTTTCACGCCGGCAACTAAAGGCGCACACACTGTCAATATCACTTTCAATAAGGAAGTTTTGAAGCGTAAGTCATTTGCCACACGCTTTCTTCATGTTCTTTTGTGTTTCTTTAGATTCTCCATTCGAAGTGAACATTGTCGACGCTCCACTTCCCGCTCCAGTTGTTCTTGAAGCTCCTGTCGGAACAGCCGCCGTTGCCTCTCCATCATTGAGCAAAAAAGAGCTGAAGGAGCAGGAAAAGGAGAAGAAACGAGAAGAGAAGGAACGTGCAAAACGGGAGAAAGAAGAACGAGCTACCCTGAAAAGAGAAAAGAAGGTAAGTGTAGGAAACCTCAACTTTTGTTTTTATTTCACATGCATTTGTTCTTTTTTTGTAAGATGAGCAAGAAGAAAAGTAGAGCAAAAGGCTGCCTGTGCGTTTTCATACATTAATCCATTGTCAGAAATCAGGTTAGAATCACCAGTTGACGTGACTAGCACTGTTTTTCTCTTTCTCCTCTTCTCAGAATGCGGCTCATCCTACACTTGATTTTTCACCGATTTGTATCTAGGGAGGCGCACCGATCAGTTCGCAAACATAATCCCATAAAAGGATTGGAGAGAACGAAATGAGAGGGAGAGAGGGGAAGAAGAAGAAATAAGAAACGACCTTGTCACATCAACTCTAAACCATTTTTTCTTGTTATTTCTTCCGGTCGTGTTCTTCTTCCATATCCGTTTAAACGACCGTAAGAGAGTAACTGCCTCCCTTTCTTCGTCAGTTGTATATCGTCACATCAAAACACAAATCTTCAAAAAATCAACAAATCGCATGTGATACCATCCCCCCCCCCCCCTTTTTCGTCATTTCCCGAAGAATCTTAGGGTCAATGAACAATCACTAACAATATTTCAAAACCTTTATTTTTTTCAGAACAAAGCATATAGATTCCCCGCCAAAACGACTGTTTCCAAAATTCCGTCACTTTCACGGGTAGGACAACCGTCCTCTCTTGTGGTTGAGATATCCGGCCATGATCAACTCGAGATCCGTGTCCTAGGTAGGATTCGATACGCAATAATTAATTTCATCAATTTCAGGAATTTCAGATATTCATTTTAGTAAATATAAAAATCACTTCTCCCATTTCCCTATACTGCATGAAATTGATTTAACCGTTACCCCTAACTAACCCATAAAAACAACTGATCCAAAAAAATTGTTTCAGATAGCAAAAAGAACGAAATCGGAACCGATATTGTCGAAATCGAACCTGGACACATGCAAATCAATTTCACACCAGCACAAGTTGGTGACCATGAGATTGATGTGAGATATGGTGGTGTCCCAGTAACTGGCTCTCCGTTCACTTGCCGTGCTTATGATCCAGCCAAAATTAGAGTCGGAGCCATTCCAAAGGGTCTTCTTGACAAACCTGTTTATTTCACAGGTAAGACAAATAGAATTGAGAAAATGAAATTGAAGATTTTTTTAGTTGATGCATCCGAAGCCGGAGTTGGAAACCTTGAAGTAGCAGTTTGTGACGGACGTGTTCCATCAATGGCTCATTCTCTTGGTCATCATAAATATGATATTTCATTTGTGCCAAAAGAAAATGAGGATCACACGATCACCGTCCGTTTCAATAATGAACCAGTACCAGGTAACAAATATCGCGCAAGCAATTGTTATTGACGTGTTTCAGGATCACCATTTACGTGCCAACTGGTTGCCACTGCGCAAGCCACCGCCACCGGGGCTGGAATTGAACGAATTCCAGTTGATCAAGAAACCGAGATACATATTCAAACTGATGGTGAGTTATTTACAAAAATATATATTTAATTATTTTTATACAGACCTCGACGCCTCTCCGGAAGCCCGTGTCCGTGACCCACAGGGAAATGAATTGCCAGTCAATGTCACTCGCAGTCGAGACAACGAAACTCTTCACATCGCCACTTACGTGCCAAAATGTGTCGGAAACCACGTGATTGACATCTCACTTTCCGGTGAACCAATCGCCGGATCTCCATTCACCGCAAAAGCTTATGATGCCAGAAAGACAACTTTGGTGCCACCAACAAACGCTGTCGTTGGAAGACCAGCTACTTTTGTGATCGATGCTGCTCGTTCGGGAGCTGGAAACATGGAGATCATCGTGTCGGTTGACAATAGAAATGTTCCAAACTTTGTGCAAACCGAAGGACAAGCCAGATTCAAGGTTTCCTTCACTCCTCAAGACGCCAAGGATCATACCATCAGTGTGAAGTTCAACGGAATCAGTGTACCAGGATCTCCACTCATCTGCCCTGTCAAGCCAGCTGGAGCAATCCCAGATGTTGTCCTTCCGGCTGCTACTGCTGTTGGAACTGGAACTGCCGTTGCTGCTGCCAGACACACTCCACAACACTCTGCTGAACAACTTCCAGTGAAGCAAACGACGACGACAGTTCTCCAAAAGACTCCAGAAATCAAAGAAAAGGTTGAGAAGACCGGATTGGCGAGAGAATTGAACTCGGCTCAAGTTGGACAAAAGAAGGGATTCACTATCGACAACATTAACAAGTCATCGGATTGCAATGTTGTTATCACCGGTTAGTAATACGCTTTTTGTAACACATTTACTATAATACTCCTGGGTTATTAACGCTTAGCGCTTATATTGGGTTTATATCGGTTAACTGGGTAATAAGTGTCGTCCTGTCTCTTTTTGTCTTGAATGTATGTGTGTTATGTGTTCTAAAGCTCCTGATGGGTCAATGGTTCCTGTGACAATACAAAAGTCGTCGACGTCTGCATATGCGGAGTTCACACCAACGCAAATTGGTAAGCCTAACTCTTTGAAAACAATTTTATTTGAAAATTTAAGGAGAACACCTGGTTCAAATTTATCTGGATCATGAAGTTATTGATGAGTTCATCATAAAAATCAAGGATGAGAGACATTCCCTTCCACCAGTGTGTCTTGCTGGTCAGAAATACTCATTTGATGGTAATAGCTTATACCTAACTAGAGCAAAACTAATCTTTTTCTTTTCAGTAAACTCTGACGACAAAAATAAGGTCCGTGTAACAATTCGTGAACCATCGGGAAGAATGTTGCCAGTTCAAATGGAAGATCTGCCTGATGGAGGAGTTCGGGTGTCAAGTCGTTTCAAAGAAGTTGGAATCCACTCAATTGATGTTTTTGTTGATGACCAACCAATTGGAGAGCGCAAAATGCAAACAGTGATTGATCCACTTAATGGAGCACAATTGGTTTCCGAGCCGAAACGTGAAATCGTTGGAGAGCAGACTGAGCTCAAGATTCTCATTGATTCTGGGGTTGAATCTCAAGTTGAAGTAATAATTGATGGACCTGATAGAGAGGATAATGAAGTTTTCATGAAGAAAGTCTCCGAAACTCTATGGTCGGCTGTCTGGACACCAAAAGTGGAAGGAGAACACGAATTGTCAATTTTGGTTGCTGGTGAACAAATTCCCGGATCTCCATTCCCAATTCATGTCCTCGATCCATCTGCTGTCAGAGTGATTGGTCTGAAGAACGCTCTGGTTGGAGTGGAACAACAGTTCAGTGTGGACTATACTAACAGTGGGGCCTCTATTGCCACTGTTGAAGTAAGACATGGAGATCAGCCAATCCCAACTACTGTCAAGAAAATGAAACCAGGGCAACTTCTCTGCACATTCACCCCATTCGTGGACGGACCTCATCAAGTCGATGTTATTATCGATGGTGTTCCATTGACTGGTAAGAAGCTCAGAATATTAACGAATTCTCAGAATAATTATTTCAGAAGGACCCTACGAAGTCTTTATCAGTCACCTCGGCACTGTCCGTGCTTCAGGAGATGCTCTGAAAAAGGCCCAACGAGCGAGAACAGCTCGATTCGAAGTGATCAATGTTGAACAGAATCGCGGTGAACTTGATGTGATGGTGTCAGGTAAAACACCAAGGAAGAATGTCGATTCTTGCCCCCGAAATCCCGTGCTTCCTTTCTACAAAACTATGCAGAAACTCTACTGACCACGACTTTTCCTTTAATTCTTCCATTTCAGATATTTTTATGTCTTGTTGTGTTTTTATGTGTGCATGTGCATGTGGGCTTCGTCTATTCTGTCAATCTATCATATAATTTTCAATTTCTTCCAGATTGCTTCAGTGGTTTCGATTTTAATATGACGAGTTTCAGATCCAAAAGGAGGACCACTTCCAGTTCGTTGCTACAAACAGCAAGACGATAGTTATTGGGTTGAATTCACTCCAGAGCATCTTGGAACTCATACAATCGAAGTCACTTTTGGTGATGTTCCAGTTCCTGGATCACCATTCAAAACTGAAGTGATTGATCCAAAGAACGTCGAGGTCCGTGGACTCTCTGAACAGATTCTGCTCCGTCATGCAACCACAATCAATGGTAATTTTTTCAATTTGATGATTCAATTAAGAAAAACCTTTCAGTTGATCGCCGAAACGCCGGTAACGGAGAGCTCCAGGTTGAGATCACCGATCCAACCGGTTCTCCACTCCGTGTCGAAACTCTCAAGTCGCCAGGAGGCGAAGACCGTATCACTTTCTTGCCAAGCCAAACTGGACCACACAAAATCAATGTGAAGGTCGCCGGATTCCAGATCCCTGGATATCCACAAACAATTTTGGTTAGCGAGCAAGAAAAACCCGCGGTTTACGGTGCCGCCGTGGATCAATCGATCAAAATCGGCGAGCCAGCTTCTCTCATTTTCGATCCGAAGAAAACCAATGGAGGTTTGAAGATTCATGTCGCCGGACCAGATAGACAAAAAGTGCATCATAATGTGATGCGCCGACCAAATGGAACTTCTGAAGTTGTATTCTATCCTGAAGAAACTGGTCCTTACAATGTCAGCGTTGATTTCAACAATCGCCCAATCTCCGGAAGTCCATTCCTTGTCAACGTTGTTGATCCAACAAAGGTCATTGTCAACGATTTGGATATGGACCGCGACGGAACTCTTCTTCTCAGACTCGGTCACTCGAACTCATTTGATGTCGACGCGACGGCAGCCGGACCCGGTAAGAATATAAATAACTATCAGGTTATATCTTGTTTTATCCAGGCAAACTTCGCGCGGAAGTTCGAGACGCCGACAGTAACCTGCTCGGCAATGGCCCGGTTGTCGAGGACATGGGACAGGGAAAATACCGCGTTCGATTCAACCCAGATCAACCTGGAAAGTAAGTTACCATACTAAGTTTCTGCTCTAAATCTTGTTTCTAGGTACTCAATCTATTTGTACTGGAACGAGTTGCCCGTCGAGAGCGCATTCCCAGTTAGAGCCCGATCGTCCGCCGAAGACTTGCCCACTACTTCACGTGCTGTCAGAGAGCCAGTTCCACCGCCAGTCACCACCACCTACCACACACGGTAGGAAATGAAATAAGAAAATCCAAAAATATTATTTTCTTTTTAGTGAAAAGTCTTCTGGTTCAAATATCGATGACGAGATCAACAGAATAATGGTCCGAGGAGATGGTCTTCACAGAGCTGTTCTCAAAGAGCACAATGAGTTCATCATTGATGGAAGTGATATCAACAAAGAAGGACGTATCACAGCAACACTTCTTGGATCCAAAGCAGACATCCCTGTCAGAATACAACAACTCGGACACAATGTCTACAAGGCGACTTACACTCCATTGACCGGTGGAACTTATGAACTTCACATTCTATGGAACGGAAAGCATGTCAAAGGATCGCCATTTGCAGTTTCTGCTGATACCTCTGCTCATCTTGCTGATTTGATTGATGTCGATGCTTCTACTCTCAAAATTGGAATCATTAATGAAAACATCAAGACATTGATTGATACCCGTCGTGCAGGATCAGGACAACTTTCTGCTCTTTGCATGGGACCAAACAAACCAGCATACTGTGAATTGTATGACCATCGAGATGGAACATACGCTCTTTGCGTCAGACCAGCAGAGATTGGAAAACATACCTTGGTGATCAAATACGACGATGAGCATGTGAAAGGAAGTCCATTCGTCGTTCACGTCTCTCTCCCTCCAGATCCGTCAAAGGTCCGTGTCTATGGACCAGGAGTTGAGCATGGAATTCTTTCTTTGTTCAAATCTAACTTTGTTGTGGAGACCAGAGGAGCAGGAGCTGGACAACTGACTGTCCGAGTCCGTGGACCAAAGGGTGCATTCAATGTGGAGATGCAACGTGAGAAGAAGAATGAAAGAACAATTCACTGCAAATATGAGCCAAAGGAACCAGGAGATTATCAGGTATGTTATAGTATAATAGAAAACAATGAAAAAACCTTATTTTCTAGGTCGAAGTGAAATGGCACGGAGAGCATGTTCCCGGCAGTCCATTCCTCGTCATGATCGTTGACACCGAGAAAGAACTCTCTCGATTCTTGCGTGGAGAAGCCCCTTCACCAACACCAGCAACTCCATTCATTCCACCAGGATGGGTTGCCCCACCACCACCAATGTTCCAAATGCAACCAGGACAACAGAGATTCCTGCCACCACCAGGCCACTATGGTCCAATGCCTGTTCCAAACCCATACGGATCCGTTCCCCCACCGACCAAACATAAAGGACGCAATCATTGAATTTGATTAGCCGATACCTCAACTACGTATAATATTTTTTTTATTTTTCAAAGTTTTTCATATATTTTGGACATGCTAGTAAGCTAGCAAAATCCGTATATTTAGCTTATTGGTTCTTTTTTCTGCTTAGAATGCCTTTTCTGCTTTTCCTTGTCTTGTCCAACTATCCCTTATACAATGTGATATTTTCTCTGATGACACAATCCTCATTTATTCCTTTTTGAAACTGAATTCGCTCATTTTGATTTTACTTACTTTCTGAAAAAGAAGAATAATCCTGCCAAATGTTTTCCTGTCTGTTCTTACCTAGTTTCCCTCTCCCTTTCAATTCTAAATGCTCATTAATAAAATGAACAACATCCAGTGCTCTGCTCCACCCCATTTGTTCTTTTTTGTGTAGAATTCTTTTATTCCGATTAACTAGATGTTCTAAACAATCCATAATAAAGTTTGACAAGCCAGAAAAATACGTCTTAAGCTACGAATAAAACAAAACAAGGCCACGCCGTTCTTATCAGTCCGTCTTGATCACCAATAAGACTACACCGTGGTTGATATAAATAAATTGGTCGGGTCACTTGGCATTGATTGTATCAAATAGACCAGTTTTCAAATTCGTATTGTCTTATCGATTTTGATATCAGCTCTTTCAGAATGGCGGAGACACTTGTTCTTAGTGAACGCAAAGAAAATGTTCTATGGGTTACTCTTAATCGCCCAAAAAAATACAATGCTTTGACTAGAGTTGTGAGTTGAACGTTTATTTTGCCTGACTTGCTCAATCATTGTTTTCAGATGTTCCTCGAATTATGCAAAATTTTCAAAGAAGCAGCAGATGATGACGATATTGCTTTTGTGGTTTTTACCGGAGGTGATATCAATTCTTTGTTCAAGTTTATAACAGTTTTCAAATTTTTTTCAGGAAAAGGGAAATATTACTGTGCCGGCAGCGATTTTTCTCCAGCTGAATTGAGCACCCTTACGTAAGCTTTTTAGTATTTGCTACTTTACAAGAGTGATTTCAGAGAGATTGAGCACCATGGCTACAAACTCTTCGTTGATATTTTGATTACTTTCCCAAAACCTGTCATTGCTCTTGTCAATGGGCATGCGGTTGGTATTTCTGTTACAATGCTAGGATTGATGGATGCTGTTTTTGCAGTGGATACTGTGAGTGCCTCTTGAAGTATCAAACTTTAAACCTGACAAATCAGGCTACATTCTCGACACCATTCGCCGATATTGGAGTTTGCCCCGAGGCATGTTCAAGCTATACGTTACCAAGGATCATGGGTTACCAGAAAGCTGCGGCATTGATGTTGTTCAATGAAAGGTTCACTGCACAGGAAGCGTATATAGCTGGTTTGGTGACAAAAGTAGTGTCAGATTATCGAATTCAAACGCTATATTTTAATTTAGGTACTTCCAGCAGCCACATTTGAGCAAGACGCACAAAAAATCATCGACCGCTATGCAAAATTATCTCCATTTGTAAGACATTCTAATGTTTCCTCCACTAAACTTTCCGTTTCCAGACAATGAGCGTTGGAAAAGAACTCATGAGAACTACTCCAATCAAAGATGATCTGCTGACAGTAAACAGAAAGGAAGAGGTTGAACTCAATGGAATGTTCTCTCGCGAAGACACAATCTCTCGATTGACTGCCAAATTCATAAAACCATCTAAAATTTGAGCCTGCTTGCTTTTCTCAATATCACTTTTTCTTTCTATATAATACATTTATTTTTTTTAATTGCATAGTACGAAACGACATGAAAGGAAATTTCAACCAAGATATTGAATTGAGTTATTAGAAATGATAATAATGTATTAAATGAAAGTAAAACCATGATGTTTTTAGAAAATACCATCAAAATTTTGTCGGATGAATTAATATTGGTTAGTGATAAATGATCATGAAGAAAAAAAATCTTGTTGAACTTGAAAACTGCTTGTTAATTGAGTTCACATTGGGAATCTGAAAAAATTGAAAAAATTTGAAACGTTTCACTGACTATTCCTTACTTCTTTTCAAAGAACACGTTGCGGAGCGCCATTGGTCCATCCGGCAACATAACTTGCAACGGAACAAATGCGGAAACCATGGGACCAGTGTAAACTACGGTTTCTGGAAAAAATTGGCATTATTTTTGAATTCATGATTTTTGAAATTACCATTATCTGGGATTGGCTTTGAAATTTTTTCATTGGTTGGTTTCACTTCAATTGTTTTCTTACCGCGTTTGGTTCTAGAGTTCTTATAAGCTCGCTTCACTTGAACCACCCGGGACCCATTGCAATCCCAAACCTTCTTTGTTTCTTTTTCATACCGCCAATTACCATCGTTCATCGCTTTGTAGTTTCTTCTGTCCACACCCCGCTGACTTCTTCTGCGTTCAACCACGTTCTGAATTGTCGGCAGGGAAACGTCACATGTCGGTTGGTTTCTGGGCTGAGGAATCTCTTCTTGTGGTGTTGCCATGGGAGCACGGTCATTCATGTCGTTGACATCTAAATCCTGTTGGTTTGAGATCGACGGAAATTTGACGGGAATGACGCGACTTGCCAACTTGATGGCATTGATTTCTTGGTTGGAGTTGTTCAGAAAGACTACGAGATTGGATATTGCCTTAGAGTTATCAACCGTCGGAGATTTTGGAACAGAACCATTCAGTTTTGCGGCATTTTCACCAAATACTCCATTCGTTTCCTTGAAATCCATGACGTCGGAATTTCCCGAGTTAGAAGATGATGATGAAGAGTGGTTGGAACCAGAATTTCTGCCATTCTTATGCGGATTCATTGCCGATTTCCCAAACTTCGATGAACTTTTAGAGACTGGAGATGTTGGGAGTAATCCAGTCAGCATTAACGTATTCTCAACTGATTCTAGCACGTTTTCAGCAATCTTTATGATTTCCGGGTGTTGTTTATCTTTTTCCATTTTCTTTATTGCTTCTGATAAGTCTTGAATGAAGACTTCTTGAACAGGCTTTACGGTTTCGGATGGAAACAAGCAATCGGGGGCGAAGAGGTCAGATTCAAGAATGAAATCATTGAGTGCCATTTTAACATCGAATTGATCTTCTATGTCAGGATCAACTGAACGGTCGTAGGGCAGAGGAGGATTTCCATATAAGTTGGATGGATCCCAACTCATTGCTTATCTGAAAAGAAGAGTATAGGAAGAGAAATATAATGCGTGAAACTCGGGTTGAAATGAGAATCTATACGGCTTTCATTATACGAAAGGTTGGTCTACGTAAATTAGGAGTCGTAGACGGATTAATATTTGAGAGTCATTCTCACATGCTACCTGGATGAACCACAACCTCCTAATTATAACGAAATATGAATAAGACTTCTTGATCTTACAGAAAATGTGTACATGTTTTGAAAGCCATTTTGAAACATCTGTTCGAAATCGCATCTATGGTGAAGTGGGGGTTCGCAAAAAAGGGCATGTGACAGTGAAGATTGATGTGTATTTGGTGATGTGGGTGGTACAAGTCATCTAGTATCGAGCAACGAAAGAACAAGAAAAACGGGGATAGATGTGGTGCAGAAAGGAAATATGCAACCATGAATGAACGGAGATTAACTTTTGTTAAATTCATGAGCACTATACAAGATTCATAGAATCAAAGTGAGATAAAAAGTCAGAACATAGTAAAATCGTGAGAAGGGAAGAATGGAAAATGAATAACAAATTCAAATCTACATCGAAAAATAAAAAGCGTTAATCTAATAAGGAAGCGGAACAAATGAGGAGTCAGCCATTTCATACAGTCAACAATCTACATAAATGTAACAGTAAACTTTCTAAAAGACAAAACAAAAATCTATGTATACATTAGTTGAACCAATTCCACTGAAAAAACGATTTTTAAAGTGATCTACATTGAAACAGACTCCGGGTAGAATGAAACATGTTTTTTTCTAGCAGAAAAATCAGTCTCTAAATAATTTCTAAGCTACTCTACATCGTCACATCATAATAAAAAAGATGAGAATGCGTGGGAAACTCTGATTACATCTGAAATCTCTCATTTGTAGCTTTATTTGACACCCAAAAAGAAATCAGAATTGTTCAACTTTGGAAATTTCTGACGTCTAATATAAACGAAATCTAAAAATAACTACTATGGTTCAGAAACTACGGGGGACTTTTGTAACCAAAGAAAAAATGATAGAATATACAAGGGAGAAAATGATAATGTATTCTTTGCCTAGAAAGTGATTTTTTGAATCAAAAACAAGTACATGGTGGCTGCCGATGAATGAATAGAGTAGTCGAACTGGCAAATACAGTCAGAGAAACATTAAAAGCCGAGTGGAGGTGTAGAAGTCAGTACTTGAAGTGAAATAAATCTACAGAAAATGCACACACGAGCAGAAGAGGGTACTAAAATCGCATACGACGTCAAGTGGCATAAACTGACACTAAAAAGTGTCAAAATCTGAAGTAGATTCTAAAAGATCACTCCCAGTTGGTCTTTTGAATATTCATAGTGAAAATGGATTTCTTGTCATTAATCTTCGAAAGGAAATCGTTAACTGAACGGGTAATCAAACGGCGATAAGAAACGTTTTTTACAGAGAGAAGGAAATGAACTCACTGGTGATTACTCTTCCAGTTTATATCACTGAAAAACGGTTTTTTATCACGTGTACGGCATATTTTTTATAAGAGCTCATTATTTAGAGTCTGAAAGTTTGCACCATGATCTTTCAAGAGAAAAGTCATATACCGTATTTATTCTAATTGCCCGGCATGCCGGTCTATTTTTCGAGACCCTTGTTTGAGTGCCGGTTAAATAGAGGCTGCCGGTTTATTTTTCAAAAATACTTTTTCAACTAATTTATTTTTAAAAACCGATAAAATGAGAGCAAAAATAACTGGTGAAGCCTGTATTTCTTCAAAAGCATCAGTAAAAACCGTCATTTTTCATGAGTTTTATCAGTTTTTTGGGATAGTAAAATAAAAATACCCTGTTTTCCTGTATTTTGTGTTTGACCATGCCGGCTTATTTTTTGAGTGCCGGTCAATTAGAGGCTGCCGGTTTATTTTTCAAATAATCAGTTTGTATGCCGGTTTATTAGAGGCTGCCGGTCATTTAGAGGTGCCGGTTTATTAGAATAAATACGGTATGTATATTTTCGCTGATTACGAGATTTCTTAATACTGGAATTATGAGCACGAGTTTTTGTTACTTCTGAGGCAGAGAATAACTAATTAACACGGTTGACATGGCTTGCGACTTCGACACCCTAAGAGTTTAGACTCACGCAAAGGTACGTTTACCTGATACACTCAATCAGAAATCAACGTTGACCTCAGAATGTGAAATAGAAATTGAGATATATAGTTTAAATCAGTCTCTGAACATGAGTTATACGGTGATATAACGGCAACTATATTGAAGGAATTCCTTTATGTGGACCTCCATTCAGTCTCAATTAACGCTCATGATGGTTCAAAGATGAAACAATTTGAAGTCGTGTTGTTTAGCAATTTGGTACACTATTTCTTACATCTGAAAAATGATAAATCATATCCATATATCTGCAAATGATTGTTTATAACATCGTTTCTATATTTTGATTATATGCATGCCAGTAAATTGTCTGTTTTTTAATTCACATAGTTCTTCCAATTTATTAGGGCTCGTCTTAATTTTCAAGTTTCGCATTTCTCAGAAGAATAGGTTTCCCTAAAAGAAGAATGTTTCTTCTTCAAAATTCTATTTTGCCTCCACATTTCTCCCCATTTTTATCTCTGCTATCATCAATACGCAATAGACACGTACATAGAAGATAACCAACTCCTCGGGTCACCTTTGTCTCCTCCATTCTCTTCTCTGCCACACACACACACAGGGTAGATTGTAGGGAGTAAAGTCCATCGATACACGCGGAGAGTGTGTGCAGATTGAAGAGATGCAGATAGCTGGAGTGTTTGGGAGACAAGATGGACGACTCTTCCACAACGCATTCATTATGTCCCTTTTCCCCGCACACAGTTCTTTTTGAGGCCCATTCTCTATTGATCGGACCATTTCGTATTCATTTTGTTTTTAGCATTATTACTTTTATTTTCAATTTGCATTTTTTCAGAATGCTCAGCTCAAGTTGTACCGCCGCCGTTCGTGGACTCTCCACCACTGCTCAACTCTCCAAAATCAATAATGTGACCATTATTGGAGCAGGTCTCATGGGTTCGGGAATTGCTCAAGTGTCTGCCAACGCCAAACTCAACGTCACTGTTGTCGACAGCAATCAATCGGCTCTTGAGAAGGCCCAAAAAGGAATCGCAAGCAGCTTGCAACGTGTCGCCAAGAAGAAGCACGCCGACGACTCTGCGGTAAGGTTTCTTCATTTTTCCAGACATTGAACCAAAGAAAAATGGAGGGATCTTGCAGGCTCAAAGCGCTCTCGTCAGCTCGGTCCTTGATCGTATCAAGATGTCGACCAACGTCTCCGACTCAGTTAAGGATGCCGATCTGGTTATTGAGGCCATCGTTGAGAATATCGATATCAAGAGAAAACTGTTTGCAGAGGTGGAGGCCGCCGCTAAACCGTAAGTATAAACAGAATCAGTGATAAGATACTAGAAAAGAATTGGATGAAAGGGGAGATATTTCCGTTAAAACCATCAGCTACTTTCAGAACTACTCTCATCACTACGAACACTTCTTCTCTTCGCCTGGCTGACATCGGGCTCAACCTCAAGGACAAGACTCGCTTTGGAGGACTTCACTTCTTCAACCCAGTCCCAATGATGAAGCTTCTTGAGGTCGTTCGTCACGATGACACCTCTGATGCCACTTTTGAGCAGCTTATCGAATACGGAAAGACTGTCGGAAAAACTACTGTTGCTTGCAAGGTAAAACTTCAGATGAATATTCAAAACATCAATTGATTGTTTGCAGGACACCCCTGGATTTATTGTGAACCGTCTGTTGGTACCATACATGTTCGAGGCTCTTCGTCTGTACGAGCGCGGAGACGCTTCCATGCCGGACATCGATGTCGCCATGAAGCTTGGAGCCGGTTACCCGATGGGACCATTCGAGCTCAGCGACTACGTCGGACTCGACACCTGCAAGTTCATTATGGATGGATGGCACAAACAGTATCCGGATGAGGTTGCCTTCAAGCCAAGCCCACTTCTCGACTCACTCGTCGATGCTGGAAAGACTGGCCGCAAGTCTGGAGAAGGATTCTACAAGTACAAGTAGACAATGATCTGATGATTTCTTTGTAAAAATGTTTAAAATATTTAATTTTAGACTGGATTAAAGACTTTAATGGGTTCTAAGTGGCCAATAAACGTGTAAATGTCTAGAAAATGTTATTTTAATGGAACTTCAACTTCAAAAACAAACACCGAGGTCATATGTTGATGTTAGACTCCTGTAATCGTTATGAGCCACGAGCAAAATGTAATGTTATAACGCAAGTTTTTTATTTGTTACCTTAAATGACTCAAGAATTTAAAAAGGTGGTGCATGACTAAAAGGAATTGAGATTTCAAAAGATTAAAATAGTGAATTTGGCGGATAAATGTATAGTTTGTAGATTATTGTATACTGTATGACAATAGCATTTATTCGACATCTTGATCATGCTCGTCGAATTCTCCCTCGTCGTCGGCGGTGGCTTCTTGGTACTGTTGATACTCGGATACCAAGTCGTTCATGTTACTCTCAGCCTCGGTGAACTCCATCTCATCCATACCTTCTCCGGTGTACCAATGCAAGAAAGCTTTGCGCCGGAACATAGCTGAAATGTTATGTTATGGCACTGAATCTGAAAAGATAATTTTACCTGTGAATTGCTCGCTGATTCTTTTGAACAACTCTTGGATAGCTGTGGAGTTTCCAACGAATGTGGCGGCCATTTTCACACCTCTCGGTGGAATATCACAAACCGCAGTTTTGACATTGTTGGGGATCCATTCAACGAAATAAGAAGAGTTCTTGTTCTGGACATTGAGCATTTGCTCATCAACCTCCTTCATACTCATTCTTCCTCTGAACATGGCGGCGACAGTCAAATAACGTCCATGACGTGGATCACAAGCAGCCATCATGTTTTTAGCGTCGAACATTTGTTGAGTAAGTTCCGGAACAGTCAACGATCTATATTGCTGACTTCCTCTGGAAGTGAGCGGAGCAAATCCGGGCATGAAGAAATGAAGACGTGGGAATGGCACCATGTTCACTGCCAATTTACGCAAATCAGCATTCAACTAAACGATTACATCATAATTAGATACCATTCGCTTTCTCTTTACCTGTCCTGGGAAACGAAGGCAGGTGGTAACACCGCTCATTGTCATTGAAACAAGATGGTTCAAATCTCCGTATGTCGGTGTAGTGAGTTTGAGAGTGCGGAAGCAAATGTCGTATAGGGCTTCGTTGTCAATGCAGAACGTCTCATCGGTGTTTTCGACAAGTTGATGGACGGATAAAGTGGCATTGTATGGTTCCACGACGGTATCAGACACTTTTGGACTTGGAACTACCGAGAAAGTGTTCATGATACGATCTGGATACTCTTCACGGATTTTTGAGATCAGAAGAGTTCCCATTCCAGATCCTGTTCCTCCTCCCAACGAATGAGTCATTTGGAAGCCCTGAAGAGTTTAAACATATTTTCCCACCTTTAACATATGTTTTTCTAGCTTGTTGTACCAGAGACCTCTCAAGAAACAGGTGCTAAACAGGAAGCAACAAATTATGTACGCAAGAGGCGTTGGACCATAACCTCCCCCTTTCTTACGAAATATACCTACCTGGAGACAGTCACAGCTTTCAGCTTCTTTGCGGACAACATCAAGCACGTTGTCAACAAGTTCAGCTCCTTCAGTATAATGACCTTTGGCCCAGTTGTTTCCGGCTCCACTCTGTCCGAAGACAAAGTTGTCTGGACGGAAGAGTTGTCCAAACGGACCTGCTCTCACAGAGTCCATAGTTCCTGGCTCTAAGTCAACCAGACAAGCACGGGGAACGTACTTTCCACCTGGAACAAATAAAGTAAACGTTTAGTTAAGAGGTGAACCTACCGCTAGCTTCGTTGTAGTAAACGTTGATTCTTTCAAGTTGAAGATCCGAATCTCCGTTATAAGCTCCAGTCGGGTCGATTCCATGCTCGTCGGAGATGACCTCCCAGAACTGAAATGCTAGATCACGCTCACTGTTAATATAAAAGTGTTGCCTACCTTGGCTCCAATTTGGTTACCGCATTGTCCAGCCTGAATGTGAACGATCTCACGCATTTCTGAAACTAACTCTATTAAATTTGGAAATTTAATATTCGAAAAACCACAAAGCACTCGAAACGCATAAATGAGCAAGAAAAAAAACGAGAATGAAGAAAGGGGTGTGTCTTAGAAGGGCAAATGGGAGGTGGATTAAGGCTTGTTGCCTCGCAGATGCCTGGCTACTGAAGCGTGCGCACATGCACACGCACACGTCTCCGATCGATGTCCCCCCGGTCCCCAGCTGCCATGACAACGTCCGGCAACAACGGAGAGACAGACATAACTGCGGTGTTTATGTCGGAGAGGTCCAGTTGAAGGCGGCTATACAAATTTTCTGAATTGCTCTCACACTTGTGTTGCTGCATTTCCGTTTGGAGGTGTGCGAGTGGGCGCAGTTGGAAAGCGATGGAAGAGAATTTGAAAAAAATGTATTGGGGTACAAACTGACGATGGATTTATTAGTTCAAGTAGAAATAATAATGTTCGTCATAAAACATTTAGAAAATGCTGTATTCCGGATACGGAGCGGTTTTCTTCCAGTAGACCATAGTCAGAACCGAATTGGACGGCGTATCGAGAAGTCTTGTGTGAGTCTTGTCGTGTGGCATTCTCAAGATAACTGGTGCATTTCCATTGAGAGAGTATGCCAACTCCCCTGAAGTTTTCTTATTTTCAAACTATTTGTCATAGTTGTGCTCACAGTAGTTATCTGGCTTGCTGCTGTTCCAGAACTCGTCTCCGCTACCCAACAATCTAACAAACTCGAGACAATTTGGTGATTTACGATACAACTCGATCTTGACCGTTTTGTAAGGAGTGATGAGCAACAAGTGCGAATGCTCCTCCTTTGATCTGCGAGTGTCTGCCTTCAAAATCTCAAAGATTGTTGGTGTTCCACAACTAAACTGACCGTGACAACAACGCGATCTCCTTGGAACATTTCAGCACCCATATTGTAAGAGTTCTTGTTGTTTTCATCACGAGTCATTGGAGTTAAATCTGAATTGATTCGATGATCTGAAAAAAAAAACAGGCAAAACCTACACATTAGGTTGCAATGAATGTGAGTTCCTTCCGGAAAATTGGAGCCACAAAGCATGCACATGGAGTCTGAAAACGAATAATTCGAAGATTCTCTCGATGGAAATCTTACTTGGAACATTGGTCTGACGAAAGAAATCCGATAGCTGTTGATTTCTCATGTACTCTGAAAAAGCTTTTTTAAAAACTTAACCCATTGTTCATCGACTACCTTTAGTCATATGCGGTGCGTATTTCGGCTTATTCACCTTCTTTTTCTTCACAACGTCCTGATCCGACATGATGACAAAATGCGATACCCTGAAAAACGTGATCTTAATGGAAAGAAGAGTGTTCTCAAAAAAAAATAGTAAAAAAAGCTTCAAATAGAGTTATCGGCTGAATGAATCGGAAAGAGCTATCTCTAAACGTTCTTTTTTTATTATGAAATCTCCGATTAGTATCAGGAATTGAGAAATAATAGTTTTCAGAAAAGAAGAAAACCGAGGAAAGATAGATTATCGTACACTATTTCATCATTTCTGGCCAGTCACATTCTAAAATTTTGTTTTCCCTGGGTTGAGAATTTTTGATAAACGTCATGAAAGTTCAATGAAAGTGAAATTAAACAAAGACAAACTTGGGTGACCTGTCCAGTAATGAAGGGAGAGGGGTCCATCGTTCAGTCGAAACTTACTGTACACAACCATGCCAGAAAACAGCTTACACTGAAAATTATGTTTTCTTCCTTTTCTGAGAAAGAAGGAAAAAATCAACTGAGCTCAGAAAATTACAACACCACGATACATTCAGCGTGTTTCTGCCATGGTTACAAGGGAACCAATATATTTTTTTATTGGAATCTCCCAGGGCAACATGATTTTTTTAAAACGGACAATGTAGATTCAAGAATAGTCTCTCGGTGAGAGCAATTTGTTTGAGCAAAAAAGATGTTTATGAACTTTGGGAACAAACTTGTAATTGATCCAAGTTATAGCCAATTAACTGAGAAAGAGTTGCTATAATATCCATTGATAGTTTTAATGCTTTATCAATGAGGATCTGCATCTGCTAAAGCTGTCAAATACCTGAATAATAGCAAAAATACCATGACACATCAGTTTATAACAGTGATATTCAAAAAATAGATATGAATAACAAAAATAAATAAAAAAGGACACTGGCCAAGCATGGATATGCTCCAAAAATCACAACATTGAAATGGGATGGCATTTGTTTGGTATAATCGACAAGAAAACAGTTTTCATGAGATACTAAGATGTGATTATCCTCTCCAAAACCTGTAGAAAGCGTACATGAAAATACAGCAGACAATGCACCCGATGACAAATATGATCCAGTCTTCACGGACACGTCGGTCAATCACTTGAAGCGTCGAATTAGATAGTCCGAGCTGAAAATATTCATTTATTTCTGAACAATTCGTTCACAGAAATACCGCTTTTCCGATCCCGTGCATCTTCTGACTGACTCCACGTAAGCTGAAGTGTTGTGATCTCAAACTGTCCAGTACAGCTGATCCCTGGCCGATCAATTCGTCTAGCTGAAAAGGAACTTTTGCGCAAAAAATGTTTGAAAACTTGGGAGAAATCAATGCTTGCGGAGTTTCATGACACTACGATGGGTCAACTCAACAATAGGAAAAAACATACCCGATTGTGAGACGAATGAAGTCGGTCGTTGAGCAGTAGCTCATGATCTCCAATGGAGACAGCCGTGTCGTTCGGTCGAAATCTGAAATTAATTCATGTTTGAGCTATATTTCTTGGTTTATTACGATGCAAGATGGTTACTTTCGTAGTTCTAACAAAAATGTTGAGTATCATTTGTCTAGCTCTGCGCACAAAATCTATTCACATAGAATCACTGAGCCTATAACTTTTCATAGAGGTTTCCCAACGACTTTCTTGTTTGAACCGTTTTTGAGCTTTCTATTATGTTTTTGAATTCAAATAACTCACCGTGTATTCAAGAGTTCCTCTCGATCACTGGCAGCTCTCCATTTTTGTGTCATTTTAGTGTGAACCGCTGAAACTGTCATTTCAAGTCTTTGAACATCCATCCGCAGCTGATCCACTTTCAACCGTGCCTTAAAATAATGCTTATTGATGTTTTTGGTACAATTTACATACTGTTTGCCGTTTTGCTGGATGTTCCTTTGAAACGTAGTTATCCAGAGATTTGCAGTTCTCTTTCAGTGTGCTGGAAAAAATCTAACTTTCTTTATTGATTGTCTAAGATAAATACTCACTTTAGGTCTGCATAAACACTATGTACAACTAATTGGGCGTCTTGTTCGTTTTGTGCTCCTCCTAATCGTTGCATATCGTTACCAACCTTCTGAAGAAGGTGATCAGTATTTCGGTAGAGAGCTTCCATGCCTGAAAAATATATTTTAATAGAAAATGAACAAGAAAACCGCAAAAAATCTATAAAATCCTCTGGATTATTATTTGGAATAATGTGGTGAGTCGTCGTCTGCAAACACCACGACGCGCAAATGCACTATGTGACGTCAACCTTGAACGGCAACAAGAAAGAGGGGAAGGACAATTGTGTAAGTGTTGAAAAGAAAAAGGAAGAATGGAATAAAAAATAAAGAGGAAGTTCTGCAGTTTAGGGTTCAGATTGTAACAAAACTTTCTCAAATTTCTACGGAGAACAAGAGGATTCAAGAACTAGAATCTATTTATTGGAATAGAAAACAGTGATGTTTTGGGAAATCACATGTCCGTCAGATGTTATTCCAGTTGAATTATTCTGGATCTTTTCAGAAAAACAATCTATTTTGCATGCATCAAAGTTAGCGGGATTTTAATTTTCTTTCAATTTTCCTTTTTCATCTATTTGATTGATGTCATCTGCAAAAAATCTTTGTAGAAACATTCATCTTTGTGAAAACCGTCTATTTGCTCAGCATTGCTTTACCCAAACAGTAAACAATGGAATTCCTCAGTAAAAGCGTCTTTGCGATTAGTTTCACATCACCGCTCATCACCGATACATATTATTCAAAGTTTCTATATAACGTATGATAATCCTATTATTTTTCTTTCTGCAAAAAAGTTGAAACAACTCCATTTCAACTCAATTTGAAATTCTCATTTATTTTAATGGACCAGCCAAAACTCCCTCATTCTTCTTCTTCTTTTTCTTTTTTTGGAAGCAAAATGTGTCAGTTTTTGCTGCTGTCGCTGCTCAAAGATAAAACTTAAGAAGAAGAACAAGAAAACAACAACAGTAGTTTTTTTTGGAAATTGTTTTTGTTTTTCACTTTCTTTAGCATTCGTTTTGATTTCAAAAAATAACTTATCATGACGGTTCCGTTCGAAAAGAAATAAAACAAATTGTGTCATTAGTTTTTCTGATCATTTCAAATGCAATTTCATTTCTTCCCCCACAAACAGCTGTTTGTCTGCTCTTCTCAACCACTGATATGTTTTGAAATGCCAGGTCCTTCCGTTTTTTTTTCCTTTCGTCAACTAATTTGCATCTTTCGCTCCTCTTCACCACTTGAATTCGTAATGATGGAAACAAAATGTTGCTGAAGATGGAGAAGAGCGGAAGAAATTGAATGTGCAAGTGTCACGGCACTTTTCATTAGCAGAGCTAGCTTTACGGAGGATTTTGTTTTGAAAATCTCAAACATTGACATTTTTAAAATAGGAATCTAAGAATTCTGAGAGTGTATTCAGCAAATGAAAGAAAAAAACGAAGTCTCAATTTCAGAGGGCTAATCCTGCTTCTGATCTCAATGAATAATTTACTTACTTTCATCTGTTCTCTCTTTCTTTTCACCACCAGCCTATTTCTCTGATACTTTTTTTTTGGTGCTTCCAACTTTTTCCCCTCCCGACCCTATTCCATTTCACTGCTCTTCCCATGACGCTACTGATGACGAGCAAAGCGAAACGAGGTCCGGAGGACTGCCGGGAGGGGGCGAATCAAATTTCACTGCATTCACATTGCCACTGACTCTGTCTTCACCAAGTTTTCCTCAATTCTTTTGTTATGCCGCATGCCTTTAACCGCTCAGGACCATCATTTGATTCAATCCTACCCCTTCCCCCGAGAAGCCAGAAAAAGAGAGAAACGTATAGAGTCGTTTACGTGCGCGTTTCTCGGTCCAACCAACCAATTATTCTGCTTCGCCTAGCCCATCAAATCTCTACTTTTATTGGGCGGCTCCTAGGGCTCCATTTCATAACATATACATTCCATTAGTTTATCATCCTCATACTTCTCATGAATTTTTTTTAAAATTCAGATTTAGACTTTTGTAGCCTTTGAAACTCAAATTGTTTTCACTTTACTTTGAACATTAAATTAATTTTTCAATATTATTCAACTTGAAAGAATCTATTAGTTAATTATTTCCATGTTATCTCACAAGTTAGCAACGTATGTTGAAAAAATAATTTTTAATAGCATTCTTCCAATCTTATCTTATTAAAAAAATTAATCATTCTTTGGCGTTTTCTTTCCATCCCTCCTAAATGCGATATGATGACCCATTGTTTTTGTTTTGACAACTGCCTTCCGATCTGCCATCATACTCTCGCTCATCTATAGTTGTCTTCCAGGGACACCTGCATCGGCCGTTGCCCTTCTCCTTATGACTCACACTTTCTAAATCTCTCTTCCCCCGCACTCTCTCACTGCACTACTGTTCCATTTTACTGTCAGCTATCGGAACCTAGCATCTTTTGCCGTCTCTCTACTAACTTTTGACTTTGTTTCATCATTCGAGACTAATACATTTTCTGTTCGTTGACAAAAACTGATATTTTCCTATTTTTCACTGACGCGCCTTCTCTGATAAGACCTCTTCTCTTTCCCCCACATGATACTAAAATTCACCGTTATCGATAACACATTGACTTTTTTCTCTGCCGTTTCTCATTCTTTTTTCTCTTTTTTCTTCTTATTTTCGAAGAAAATTATACATTTATTTAGGGTACCCAAAACCTGTGATATGTGGCGCTCAGACGAAGAAAAGCCAAGCACATCGAGTGCATCAGCAAGACCATCCAACTCAAAACATGCGAGTGTCACCAATTTAGAACGATCCAAATCATCGACATCACTATTCAAACGGGCCATTAGTCTTCAAGTGAGTGCTATTGTTTTTCAAGTATTCTTATTTTTTCATTGTTTTGCAGTTTCTTGTGAAAAATACGGACAATATCGTCGACCGGGAGAAGGCTGCATATATTAAGATGAGGTACAAGGACACTGCCAAATATGTGATTTGGCCGGTCTGTCGACTTCCGGACAAAATTGAACAGCCGGTTAGTTTTTTTCTCAGACCATTTTTCGGAAATGTGAACAGCCATGATAAAACGATTCCTATAATTTGCTTCGTTCAGAAACCTGCTCCACTGGTTCCTGTAGCTCGAGACCCCCGCACCGTTCTCATGGAGCCAGATTTGGAGGACCATAAATCGCCATACATGCCTGCCACTATCAACCACGTCCTCCGTTCCGATTCCGAGGACTCGAGTGATGCGGAACAAGTTCTCGAGATGACACGGTTATGATTTCTTCATGAATGCTATTGTCGGAATGCTCATCGCATGTCTTCCCTTTTTCTATTCTTCCTAGTTTTCCCTCTATCACTAACATCTATACCCTGCTTGTTGTGATGCAAATGTTCAACTCTTCATCAAGAACAATTCCTTTTAGCTGCTCATCAACTGAATCAACCAGCCAGTGATAATCTACTCTCTCTCACATTTCCGGTGCTGCAGATGATCCAATCCCATCAAATTCCAATTGAAACGTGATAAAAACTGATATCCAAATATGATATTTTCTTTATTTACAATTTATTATGAATGAAATTAACACAAAATATATGGAATGTTTTCATATGAAACAAATTAGAAAATCCGTTTGTGAGACGAAAGAATTTCAGATTTCCACCATCAGAGTCTTTCCGAATTCCGACTCATCAATCAACCCTTTTGCAAGAAGATACTCGTCGAACTCGATGGTCTCGGTGATACGAATTTGTTCACGCATACTAAAAACCGCGCATTATTTTCCACCATTATGCGAAAAATTACCGGTCAACTTCAGCCTGTCTACGCTCGTGCTCAGCAATAGCTCTAGCCAGATCACTGAAACGCTCATCATCCAAATCGGTCTCGTAGTCATCATCGGATGATCCGAAATCCCACTCAGATTGGTTGTCGTCGGCAGCGACATTTTGATATTGGCTCGACGGAGGAGCAACTTTCACTTCTTTATCTTCCGAAGCAAGAGAGTCTCCGGCGTCGAGAAGCTCATGGCGGTAAGCGCGAGAGAAAACCTTCAATTGTGTCAACTAGAAAACTCCTTAGAATTTTTTGGCTCACCAAAAACTCCTCTCGGAAGACAAGAAAGCGTCTATAAGCTGCGCGCATTTCTCTCCCGTAGTAGTTATAGACCACCATAAGAACCATTCCGAACAACGCGGCTTTGTGGATAATCTGGAAAAGGTTACGTCAGTTGTAAGCCAAGTATGTTCCATGACTTTGACGAAGTACCCACTAAAATAGACAAGCACTGAGACATTCATGCATGAACAATCATTTGGTGTTTTCAAGACCTACGTTTAACTTGTCCACAACAAATACAAATGCGTCTTGTAAGAATTTCTTCATTGGTTTCTCCCAAGTACATTGATCTGGTTCCATATCTAAAAGAAAAAAAGGAATCATAACAATTTCGAAATCGGAGAAGAGAGGAATGAAGGTGTGTGCACATTCAGGGAATGTGAAAAAGAAGCGAGAGAGGGAAAAAGAAAAAGAGAGTGGTGAGAAACAACTTATCCTCGTGGTTGTGAGAGCTCAGAAGTTTTGATGCCATGTGATCCGCGTGGAAAAAAGCGCAAAAAATGGGAAAAAAGACTTGTCAGAAGGTTCGAGATTAAAAGTTTTTGATAAGGCTCAAAATTGTAATAGATTATACTTGCCTGGGAACAAGTCGTCATTAGAAAATGAATAACCCAATGACTTAAACACAATCAAATTTCATCAAGTAGTCTAAGACATAAACATGTTTATTTAGAAAAGTGTTGACTACCCCCGGCTTAGTAACAGTGACAGGTTGACTCTTGTTTCTGCTGGTTTCGAACGGAAAGAGTTATTATTGAACGGAGAAGAGAGGACTGGAGCCCACCGCAAAAAACACACTGGAACACGCGCACACCTACCTCTCGCTCACATTCTGGTTGTCTCGTCCTACCACACGCTACCTAAACGAGCCTCGTTTCTATCGATTTTAGAAATCACGACGGAGTCGACATGTTGAACGAATACGAATCGAAAGAAGCACGGAGAAAAAAACACGTGCTTGATGGATTTTTGCCGACGCAGACTGGCTCAAGAGAGCAAAGCGCAATAATTTCTGGCGAATGCCCAAAAGAGAAAGAAGAAAAAGAAAGAAGAGAAAGAAAAAGACAGCTAATCTACATTGGAATAGCGAGGAAAAAAAGCTCACCGAATTCTCTAACAATACTGAGATAATTGGCGTATTTCAGTGTCTCGTGGCAAAAAAAACACGAGAAAAATGTATGACAAATTTATTCATAATGGGAAAGGGAAAGTCAGGATCAATACATAATTAAGTGATAAATACGAGAATCATTTGGTTTTCTTTGATTCGGTGTCTTTTTTAACAGCAGCACGTTTCTTCAACTGCTTAATTGGGTCTTTCGGAGTGACTCCGGAGCGAACCGCAATCTGATACCAGATACAACTGTAGAGGGTGCAGATAAACCAGATGATGAAGATGTACTCAGCTCTGTTCTCATAATCGGTTCCACACACTGCGTACCATTCTAGTGGCATGTCTGGTTCTTGCTGAAAATGGAATCGTGTGAATTTTCTAGTAGAAAGACAAACCAGAAAGTCTTACCTGTTGTGGGGCTCCTCCTGGAACACAATGGAAATCAATATACTTCTCATCATAGTTATCGGTACAGAAATATTTCTGTTTCTGAAGCACCAGTCCTGTTGGTGTTTGCACTTTCTGGGTTTCGTTGCAAGGTCCGATTGGCTGATGGAGTCCGTCACTGACAATATTGACTGGGTCGGAAATGACGACGGCAATCATGAAGAAGAGGTACTCGATGGCAATGGCTGCGGCGAGCTCATCAAACCAATACTTGTTTCCAGTTCGAGCACTTGGATTTTTGTTTTGACGATCAGCAAAGATGACGATGAGAGCGTAGATTGAAAGGAAAGCGATTGTGGTGTATTCGGAATGGACTTTGAAGATGTCGTGCATTGGATGGTAGAGAAGAGCAAATTGAATAGTTCCGAGCCAGAAAGCGCCCATACCAGCAAACACTACGCAGAGAATCTCTCTTGGCAACCTGAAAACACGTGTGTAACCTGATATAAATATTATCGGGCTTACTTTCTCCAGTCATACTCCTTATCCACCAACTTGCTTCTAGCGTACATCAAAATCCAAGTGAAAGAGCAGGCAAACGAAGCATGGAAGTAGTAAGAGTTCCATGGTACCCAATTCATTCTATCGTAAATATTTGGATCAGTATCATGCCATGTCCACCAGACGAGCTTTATTCCCATGATGTCATAAGGCATATCAAGCATCACAGCTCCAAGTCCAACTGCTGGTCCGTATGCCCACCATGGCAAATGGAGTCGGCTCATGAGAACAAATGAAGTGTAGTCGAACATGTGATAGATTCCAATCAGAATGTACAGCGGAGCACGAGCTCCGAAGAATGTGAGAATTCCTTGCGCCTGCCAGAAATTGTCCATATCCGGAATCCAGTAGCATAGATTCTCCACGTTCAAAGCGTGGATAAGGATTCCAAACCAAACCAAAACAAATCTAGTTCCAGAACGCCAGGCGTGTGCAAAAGTGAGACCGGCAAGAATGAAGAAAAGGATTTCGCCAAACAGGAATGATGTATGGTTCTCGTAAATTTTTGACACTTCTTGGTACTTGCAGATCCAATCAAACCACTGGAAAAAAGCATTTCTAACATTGAAATTTGAACTTATCTTACCTGAATAGCATGAAGAGCCCGTTGTCCCCATTCTTTGCGAGTTTCCGGTCCCACATCAAATGGCAAGTTGTCGAATACGTAACGGTCCATAAGATAGTCCATTTCTGAAACAGTTTCATTTAAAAACGAAGCCTAATTCAAAGAATGAAGCAAATGAAAGAAGACATTTGAACGCCGTTCACTGGTATTGAAGGAAAAGAAGAGAGATTTTGGTGAACAGAGACAGAAAAGAAAAAAGTGAGCCTTTCAAAAATGCCAAAATAAAATAAAATCACAATCAGAAAAAGAAAAATTAAATTTGGGCCAGTCAAACGATACAAGTTTCATAACGTACAAGTCTTGAAAGCAAAAAAGAGGAATATGTAGCCTCAGATATACCAACTGAGTCATTTCACCAACGACGGTGTGTGTACATGTATGTATGCACAAAGGTGATAGTGCCGGCCCCAACGGACAGTTGACCTCGATCGATAGGCAAGCCGTGGACACAAAAGTAAACATAACAAGTACATGGCTAGCAAAGGTAAAAAGAGAACGTTGTCCGTTTTTTTGGAATGTTGGCTCTTTTCTCTCTCTCTCTTTCTCTCTCTCTCTCTCTCTCTCTCTCTCTTTCTCTCTTTCTCTCTTTATCCTTTCCTCTCTCTCAATGGTTTGCGATCTCCAAACAGAACAACGAGACGGATGAACATTTTGAGAATCACAAAAAATGCATTACACAAGATAATGAATATTAATATTTTTCCTGCATCCATTGATACCAGAAATGATCAAACTCATTAGAAAAATTGATACACCTATTGCTTCTTCAACGAAATGAATGTTTTGTGGAAGCGAAATATGTTATCATTCAAAACTACTCGAAGAGATAAGAACAAAACACGGTTTGATAATTATATGTAGGTAAAAGAAGAAAATAGATGGTCACAAATGTTGGATTGATTGGTGGCAAGATAAATATTTGTAAGAATAAGAAGAAGAGTAAAAGAAGACCGTTTCGCTTCGGACCAAGAGATGATGTGCAAATATGCTTGGTGAGATGACGAGAAACGCAGATTAGTGGCCCCTATAAAATTCTTTTGTGTCCCATGACCTGTCGGAAATTTATGGTAATGTGTTATCGAGTAATTTCAAAATCCTATTAAGTTTTCTAAAAAAAAGGAAAATGTCCTGAAAAACACAAACAATTTAACATTTTGAGTTGAATTTGAAGTTCAGTGATTGATATAAAATGTTTTATTGGAATCACGTTTTGAATAAGACTTTGGTTTTTGTGGACAAGACAAAGTTCGTTTTCTGTCATGAAATGAAACTTTTATCATCTTGAAATATATATGATTGACAGGAATGTAACCTGATAAGGAGTTAAAAGATACTAGAAATTAATAAACAAAATAGTAAGTGATGTGGAGAATTTATTGCCGCAGAAACCACAATTTTGAAATTTTTGGTATGAAAATTTTCGATTTATGAAGATTTATCAGTATGTACACATATTATGTCAAAAAACGGTCATAATTCTTAAGGTAGCCCGCTTTCTTTTTTGTTCCAAGTTTTATTTTTCCATGATGTGAGATCAATCCCACCACCGTTTCCAGTCAATATTCTTCCTGAAGTTAAGCTGTTCGCCATTTGAACTCTTCTTCTCAGCGGGATGCCACTGATATGTATCCTACTGACGGAGGTTCGTTCAGCCCATCATCCAAAATTTTATCAGATTTTGTAGTTAAAATACATTTTTCTATCAATGAAGAGGCGGTGCTAAACATTCAGCTCTTATCATTTTATTCTGTTTCCTCTCTTCTGGAAGCCCTCATGTCTTCTCGTCCAATCACCAATTTGGAGAGAATTCTCGCTTCGGTTAATTTCAAGGAGGATGAAGTAGTCATTACTCCGGAGCCTTTGATGGCTAATGGCTCAAGACCAATTTTCAATTTTGATCAAATCCCAGCTCCTGATACTGAGGACACTGATTTCGGGGTAGAGGCGAAGAAAGAGAAAGATGACGAAGAGTTCTTCACTGCTTCTCAAGGTTCTAGTTCTGATGAAGATGTTCCATTGACTGCGGAGCTCTTGAGTCCTGGAGTTCAAGTGCAAACTTCTTCTGGATCAAGGTATATCCATCATAGTCGACAATCCTTGATTATCAACTTTAGAAATGTTTGGAATGGGTCGCGTCGTGCTACTGGTAAACGACTGGTTAGAAGATTCCAAAGATCGAGCTCTTCACGGGTTCCGGTCAAAAAAAACGGGATGCCAGTTAATCTTCCAAGAACTTCAAACACTGTCGTACAATATGACAGCACATGTATGTTCCTCTTAAAACTTTCCCCTATGTAGATTTCGAATTTCCTCTTCAAGATGCGTAAAAGTGAAAATGCACTTTTTCATTTCAGCCGACGATCAAGATGTTAATCAGGAACGGAACAAGAAGCGCAAGATGAAACAACGACGATCAAATGGCAAAGATGAGAAGCGGGAAAGCGAGAAAGGAAAGAAGAATTGAGCAGATGACCTTTAGAGACAACCGTTTTCTGCACTTTACTTGACACTTGAAGGACGTCTACATTGCATAAATTCGATTCTCAAACCAAATCTAGAATACCATTCTCTTTGTTCTCACCCCCCTTGGCAGATCTCTTAGACCTTCAAATCTCTTTCAATTTCAAATCTTCTCTCTTACTCAATTCTTATTTTTACCAAGGTTTGTCCAATAAAAACTGCTTAGAAAATCCAAGTTGAATTTTATTATTATAAAATAAGAATTAAATATTATTTATAAATGGGGCTTAGAATTCAGTTGGTTCCATCAGAACTCATCGTTCTCCTCCTCCAAATCCGCAGTATCTCTGCTCACTTCGGCGTAGTCCTTCTCGAGAGCAGCCAAATCATCACGTGCCTCCACGAACTCTCCTTCCTCCATTCCTATAATTGAAGAGATTTTTTTCGTGAGATATCTTTCTCCTCCATTTCCTCATTCTTTTTGTTTTAGTACCCACTGCTCCCTTCACATACCTTCTCCCACAAACCAGTGTACAAATGCGCGTTTTGAGTACATTAGATCGAATTTGTGGTCAAGACGAGCCCACGCTTCTGCTATAGCTGTAGTGTTGGATAACATGCAAACTGCGCGATGGACCTGAATCCAAACATTGTATTCAGTCAGAGACTACTGTAACCTTAGCTAGATCTCCTTCTTCGACAGTTACTGGGGCCTGGTAGTTGATACCAACTTTGAAGCCAGTGGGGCACCTGAAAGAAAACATTTTGCTTGGTCTTCTACAGATCAAATTACCAGTCGACGAAATTTATGCCTCGCTTTGCTTTGACTGATGATATCGCAGCATTGACATCTTTCGGAACCACATCTCCTCTATAGAGCAGACAAACAGCCATATATTTCCCAGCACTTGGATCACATTTGACCATTTGATTGGCTTTTTCAAAACACATATGAGTGATATCTTGAACTGAAAGTGGTTCGTGATGAGCCTGTAATCTAATCTTGAACTTGGTTTCATTAATGAAGAGATACCCTATCAGCCGAAATAACTGGTGCGTAGGTAGCCAATGGGAAATGAATACGCGGATAGGGAACAAGGTTTGTCTGAAAGAAACAATATTATTGTTCTTCTATAATCTACTCAACCTGGAACTCATTGAGATCGACATTCAAGGCTCCGTCAAATCTGAGCGATGCGGTTATAGAAGAAACTACTTGTGCGATTAACCGATTGAGATTGGAGTAGGAAGGTCTCTAAGATTAAGATCTTCAATGTCATTTGAAACTTATCTAATTAGTTTCCCTTACCTCAACATGCAGTTTCTGACGACATAGGTCGTAAATCGCCTCGTTGTCAACCATAAAAGAGCAGTCGGACAACTCCAAAGTGGTGTGTGTAGTTAGAATCGAGTTGTATGGCTCGACAACCGACGTGGACACTTGAGGAGCAGGGTAGACGCTTGAAAATGTTTAAATGTAGAATTTCACCAGGGTTAATTACCTGAACTCAAGTTTACTTTTCTTTCCGAATTCAACGGAAAGTCTTTCCATGAGGAGAGAACTGAATCCGGAGCCGGTTCCTCCTCCAAATGAATGGAATACCAAGAACCCTTGAAGTCCTTCACAGTTTTCAGTCTGAAAACCAAATGGTTTCAATTCCTTTGGAACATGGTGTCACCTGTTTGCGAATTCTATCCAGAACAACATCAATAAGTTCTTTTCCAATTGTATAATGCCCACGAGCATAGTTATTAGCTGCATCCTCTTTTCCGTTGATAATTTGATCAGGATGAAACAGATTACGGTACTCTCCATTTCTTATTTCATCCAGAACAGTCGGCTCCAAATCAACATAAATTGCGCGCGGTACGTGTTTCCCGTTCATGGACTCGGAGAAAAATGCTTGAAGGGATTGTTGTTTGTTCTCCTCTTCTTCTTTTAAGAATCCAGCCTGATCAAGGCCATGTTCCATACAATAGAGCTCCCAGCAAGCGTTTCCAATTTGGGATCCGGCTTGGCCGATATGAATAGACACGCATTCTCTCTGAATATTTGAATATAAGGAGAAAAAGGAATTGGAAAAGACTTACACCATCGGAAGGCATATTTCTTGAAAATAGGTAGCAGTAACTTGAAAAAGTGTCCAACTAACCGAAATGGGTGGTCGTTTTTCTCGCCTGATTTTCAACTCTGATAGGCCGTTTTGCGGGTTTTGTCAAAATGCGGAACGATTCCTATCTTTTTTCCGAATACCGCAAAAACATTTTTCGCCGCATATTGAAGATTGATTTTTATCTTGAAAATGCCACGGCCCAAAATGAATTGAGGTCGAAATCCGAAGATTTCGAGAGGGGAGAAAAAAAGAAATTTTGGAACAGGAACTGAGGAGGGAAGGGCATTCAGGAGGGGAAAAGTACAATTTATGGAAGCTTCTCGGATTTTGAATAAAATCTTCTTTTGTTTTTGATGTGGTCGACAAATTTGTCATTCGTCATAAAGTCAGTAAATTTACAAATATCTTTTTCCAGGATCAATTCAAATGAAAATAGTCTGAATTCATGTGAACTTTTCACAGAGTTTCACTATGGTTTTCTTCTACAATGTAATTTCAATTGTTCCACCTTAAGATAGCAGATTTCATCTGAAATATTCTTTCAACTTTCTAAAAACTTCCCCATCAATCTTCTTCTCTTGTCTGTTTTCCGGTACTCATGCGGCTCATTCAAAATGAAAAATGAGCTATACATAGCAACCTTGTGTCTATGCAACGCCCCTAAAGTGTGTTCTTCTTTGCCATTTGTCGCCCCTACATTCTAATTTTTCAACAAAGTTGTGCTTTCAGGAAACTCCTCCAATTTATTTGACACTTGCCAAACCCGAAAATGCTACCAGAAGACCCGCAACCATACACCGGATCGATTGCTCCAGTCAGTACTCCAACCGCTCCGATCGAAGATATCGACTAAATGCTATTCATCTTATTCTCTTTCTCTTGACGGTCTCAAAGATGTTATATTGATATGTATAAAACCAAAAACATTCTCTCTCCTGCAGTTATTTGAACTATTGAATAAAATTTTTTTTTTCTCAAAAACTTTTTTGTTTTCCATTGCTCTAGAATATTTTGGAGAACTTTTTTTTATTAACAGGAATCAAGTGACAATTGACAAGAGAGCAGAGAGAAAAAATTAGGGAAGGTCGGATTGTATACTCAGGAGAGAATATTTACAGTATTGGAGAAAAAATAGAGGAAGATGAAAAATAGAAGAAGTCAGATCGTTGAAAAAATGTGAGAAATCGAAGACGAACAGGAATATTGAAGATGAGAAGAAAGAGAACGTTTTTTTTAACAGGAACTGCACAGTTATAATCAAATAAGACGGGAGAATTTCAGGATAAATGAGACAATTGAAAATGGAAAATAATGAAGGGAAGAACTATGAGTATTTTAAACATAGTGCTCAACAAACTCGTTTCCCAAATCGGTGACGTCCAACAGATCGAGAGTGATTTCAACGCGTCTGAAAATATTGTTTTTGCAACATGAAAAAAATTGGAATAGTTTGCATAGCTTCCTACAGAAATAATGGTAATTTACTTACGGTGTCTCAACTGGAACGATTTGGGGCATTCTGCGGAAACGACGTTTCTTTCCAGAAATGGTGCAGTTGTGAGTGACCGAGATGTTGATTTCATATTCTTCCTGAACAATATAAAACTTTTTTTATTTCAGAGGACTTTAAGAAAACTCACGTTCCACAATCCATCTCCAAATTGATTTCCACTGAGTTCATACTCATGCTGCTCCAAACTAGTGCATCTTGTTCCGTAGAAGTCGATCACATCGATTGCACTGAAACGTAAAATAAAGTTTTCTTCTTTTCCGATCATTTCGAAAGAAAAAATTTGGAAAACTTACAATTCGAACCCGAAGTCATCTTCGTACATGTTGACGTGGAAGCACCAGGTCTTGTTCAATTTACAAGAGAGAGTTCCATTCGCAAAGAAAGAAGTTGGATCTCGGTCCAAAAAGAAACGACACGAAACAGCTCCAATCAAAAGTAAAAGACCCAACGTTGTTCTCATTTTTTGGGATAATGAAAGTGAAGTAAAATGAAACTATACCCTTCTTGAAAATGGGGTGGAGCTTAATTTAATCACAGAATTTTTAATTAAACTGAAATTGTATTCTGACACCTCAAAATAAGTGATGGGTTCAGACTATACAAAAATGGTAATTTTTCATCTCCTCCCGAAAAAAAGGTTTGGGATTTGATTGAGCATATGGTGGGAAAACGAAACATCACCTTCATTTCGTGATGTGTTGAATTGAAATGAAACCCAGAAAGGTTAAAAGAAACGTTCAATCTAAAATTTGATTGATTGATGAGCGGAAGTCTTTTCGAGAAACGGTCGTTTTAATTTCGTATCTTTTAAACAATTCGTCATTTTTTATGAATGATGTTTTTGATACTCCAAACCCTGGTTAGCCAGAGTCTAGGGTTTTTACAAGTAGAAAACAGGAAATAAAGCTACTAGTGGTTGATGATTGTATTGAAAATCAACCACTTGAAACTGAAAGTGACCAGCAAGGATATATAGTTTGACTCAAGGCTGAAGCAAATATCGCACAACTTCAATTCCTAACAGACAATTATTTTTTGACTTGTTTTGTTTCAGAAAGGGCCAATGTTAAACCTATTCATATCATAATGCTGAGAAAACCATTTGAAAATTCTGATACAATTTTATACAATTTTCAAGGAACCATTATGTTCTTTACTCAAAATACAATGATCACCTGGGTATCAATTTCAAATCGTATTGAAATGTTTTCTAGACTGTGATTCTGAATTCAGAATTTGTATAGTAAATACTTGTTCTTACATAGCTCTCTAAAATTTGGCTATCAAAACTGATAAACTTTTTTATTTTCATCATCGTTTCTCATTAATCTTTCGAATCTTCTTCGAGACCGATGACATTTGTTAGTCTCAATCTAGGACGAAAATGTAAAATAGGACTTTTCAAAAATCGAAAACACTTATACTGCTATAAATTTTGACATTTACCAAAAACTCTTCTCTGATATCATTCCACGTTTTTTGAGTAGACATCTACTAATAGAAATCGATTCTGATTTCAATTGGTAATCACTCGGAATGCCTTCCACTTCAATTCTTGTAACTGATTGATATTAGTACAGATAATAATGTTTTATTTTTGTCCGTTTTTAATGATTCACTCATTTTTGTTCTTTCTTGAACCAAAACTTTTCGAAGAATTTTTTATTAACAGGAATTGCACAATTATAATCAAATAAGACGACAAAGAAAGAGAGAGGAAAAGAGAGAGAGAGAGAGAGAGAGAGAGAGAGAGAGAGAGAGAGAGAGAGAAATTAAAGATGAATTAAATTATGGAACGAAAAAAGAATAAAAAGAATAACTGTAAGCATCTTAAACATAGTGCTCAACGAAGTCTTTTCCCAAATCAGTGACATCCAAGACGCCAAGGAAGATGTCGACGCGTCTGAAAATTTCAAATATTTCTAAAAGAACCCCAAAAAGAAAAGTTTCATTTCTTTGTACAGAAATAATTTTAATTCACTTACGGAGTCTCGACTGCAACGATTTGAGGGACTCTGCGGAAACGACGTTTCTTTCCAGAAATGGTGCAGTTGTGGGTGATAGAGATGTTAATCTCATAGTCATCCTGGAAACAGGATACGTTTTTATAGAAGGTTTCTTCTCTAAACTTACGTTCCACAGTCCATCTCCAAACTGGTTTCCAGTCAGTTCGTACTGATGGTTCTCAAAACGAGTGCATCTCGTTCCATAGGAAGCGACAACATCGTTCGCACTGAAAGTATAAGATAATAATATTTGCATTGATGGCTCAAAAATAAAGTGTTCAGTGAGTTGATGAAAGAGTCAAGGGAAAGATGATGTTTTAGTCATAACTTACAATTCGAATGAGAAGTCGTCTTCATACATCTGAACATTGAAGCACCACGGCTTTTTCAGTTGACAGGAAAGTGTTCCATTTGCAAAGAAAGATGTTGGAGCACGGTCCATGAAAAAACGAGACGATGCAACTCCAATTAGGAGTGAAAGGACCAACATGGGTCTCATTTTCTAGGAGAATGAAGAAAATATAAGAAAATAGTCCAAATTTCAGAAAAGGGGCGGAGCAAATTTCAATCTAAAATTTTTAATTGAACTGTTTTTTGAGAAATGAGAAGGGTTTTTGATATGAGCGATGAGTTCAATTCATATACTGAAAAAAATGAGCTGAGATGTGATTGAGTATATGGATCCCTGAAAATTGAAGCACCACTTTCATTTCGTTTGATGATGAATCTCTTTGAAATCCGAAAAAGGTGGGAAAAGGGTCTGAGAGATGATTGATTGATGTCAAAATTTCGAACGATTCTTACAAAAATTCAAAATTTTGCGAAAACTTGCTGAAGATATATCACTTCGATTGAAAATGATCAGATAAATGCAAAAATCAGAAATAAGTATGAAATCAAAGGTCAAAAAAGTATAAACCTCTAAACTTTACAAATCAAATAAAAGACAGTGTCCAACTGTTAAAAATGAATGAAACTTGGCTTTGTAAAAGAATTCTTTGTATGATGTTTAAAGATTTTTTAGTGCAAATGTAATAGAAAAAGTGCAAAAATCTTTTACAATGAATACAAACAGTTCGAAAACTCTTGGTTTGGTACACATTAGCTTCGAGACAAACTCAAGTGGCATTTTGATCTTGCATGAACGTTTCCCCGATATTACCCTAGGAAACTTTTTGACTTTCGATTTAAATTTTTTTTTTGATTTTATCACCGATCCAATTTCTTTCTACCACTGTTCAATATCTTCTGCCAGTTCTCTACTTTGGAAGAAAAAATATACACTCTAGAAGAAAAGCATAAAATTACAATATATGCGCACATCACCTCATTTAAAAATAAGTAAATAGTACGAAAAAGTTAATTAAAGCTATATTTCGTTTTGAATTTTCGACATCAATCAATCATCTCTCAGACCCTTTTTCCCACCTTTTTCGGTTTTTAAAGAGATTCATCATCAAACGAAATGAAAGTGGTGCTTCAATTTTTAGGGATCTATATACTCAATCACATCTTTTTTCAGTATATGAATTGAACTCATCACTCATATCAAAAACCCTTCTCATTTCTCAAAAAAACAGTTTAATTAAAGTTTTTAGATTGAATTAAACTCCGCCCTTTACTGAAATTTGAATCATTCTTTTACATTTTCTTCATTCTCCTAGAAAATGAGACCCATGTTGGTCTTTTCACTCCTGATTGGAGTTGCATCGTCTCGTTTCTTTATGGACCGTGCTCCAACATCTTTCTTTGCAAATGGAACACTTTCCTGTCAACTGAAAAAGCCGTGGTGCTTCAACGTTCAGATGTATGAAGACGACTTTTCGTTTAAGTTGTAAGTGATTTGATTATTTTCACTGTAACGTTATCTTCCCCTTGATATTTTGATTGACCTAATGAACAATTTTTGGAAGTAAAAACATTGAGATAAACATTTTTATCTTATACTTTCAGTGCAAACGACGTCGTTGCTTCCTACGGGACAAGATGCACTCGTTTTGAGAAGCATCAGTACGAACTGACTGGAAACCAGTTCGGAGATGGACTGTGGAACGTGAGTTTTAAAAGGAAACCTTCTATAAAAACGTATCCAGTTTCCAGGATGACTATGAGATTAACATCTCTATCACCCACAACTGCACCATTTCTGGAAAGAAACGTCGTTTCCGCAGAGTCCCTCAAATCGTTGCAGTCGAGACTCCGTAAGTGAATTACAATTATTTCTGTAGAAAAAATGAGTTTTTTCTTTTCGGAGTTTTCTGGAAATACTTGAAATTCTCAGACGCGTCGACATCTTCCTTGGCGTCTTGGATGTCACTGATTTGGGAAACGAGTTTGTTGAGCACTATGTTTAAAATGCTCATAGTTCTTCCCTTCATTATTTTCCATTTTCAATTGTCTCATTTATCCTGAAATTCTCCCGTCTTATTTGATTATAACTGTGCAGTTCCTGTTAAAAAAAACGTTCTCTTTCTTCTCATCTTCAATATTCCTATTCGTCTTCGATTTCTCCCATTTTTTCAACGCTCTGATTTCTTCTATTTTTCATCTTCCACTATTTTTAGTTCTTTCCTTCATTCTACTGTCATTTTCAATCGTCTCATTTGTCCTGAAATTCCTCCGTCCTATTTGATTTCAATCGTGCGATTCCTGTTAATAAAAAATATTTATATGAAGCGCTTTAGTCTAAGCACGAAAAAAAGAATGTTGATCACAGAAAACGAACAGTGGATGAATTCGGCGTTTTCGTAGAAAAAGTAGTATTTTTCGAGAAAAAAGTAGGGATAGGAGATTGAGCTATCAAATAAAAAAGTCCATCTTGAAAATGAATAAATTTTCTTTCACAACTTCCAAAAAAATTGTTGACAATAAGAACAGACACTTGGATGGATGGATTGTTCTTGTGAGTAATTTAAAAGGATAGGAGGGAGAGAAACACCAACCAATGAACATATCTATTTGAAGATAGGAGACTTAGCGGAAGATGGAAAGGGGCAGTGCGAGGTGAACTACTGTGTGATGCCCATATGTTTCATTTGCAATGAAGAGGTTGATGAGAACTGAGAGAGTAATAAAAGACCTCACAAGATTTCCACAGTGAATATTTCTATCAGTCACCAAATAAGCTAAACAAATTGAAGCAAATGAAAAAGGAAGAAATGAATAATGCTTGTTTGGAGAAATAACCTGAAACATAACCTGAAATGAATTAACTAAGAATATTTATAATTTAAACCAGGGGATTCAAATTCCAATTCTAATTCACTATTCACGCGAATAAAAATAAAGATAATGGCAAAAAACTTTGATCATACTTGTAGTTAAACAAATTATATGTGTTGTTTAAAAACAAAAAAAGAATGGGCCGAACCGGGGATTGAACCCGGGACCTCTCGCACCCAAAGCGAGAATCATACCACTAGACCATTCGGCCACACTCTCTCTCTGTTCCTGCCGCGTACACATTGCGCTTCCCTCAACTAATCCAAGGCGTCTACGCTCTCTGCCGCAGCAGCTGTCTGGTCACTTCGAAGTCCTCCTCTACGTATATGTTTGCGGAATAGACAAAAAAGCAAAATGAACCATGAGAACCAAAAAGTGATTGCGGCAACTTCGCGCGTGTGAACAGGCTCTTTCGATTGTATTAAGATGATGGGGGTGAGAAAAGGTGGGAAACGTGTTTGAGTTAAGGATTTTCAATGCGAAGGTGGCACAGGCTCAATTTCAAAGTCGCCGGTTTTTTCCCTGCTCATCTTCTTTGTCTGCCCTTCCCCCCATCATTTTCTATTATTATCTATTTCCTGATTCCACTTATTTCATTGCATCTATTTCCTGACCATCCACTCAATCCAGTCATTCTTCCAGGAAAGAAAACTAACCTATTTAGTTGCGCATTCTGCTATTTTCCTGTACAGTGGGGGAATTTCGTGGTTACGAGTAATTGGAGGGGCGCGAAATTTGACTAATAATTCAACGCTGAGGTGACAATTTAGGTGACGATGGATCGGAGAGGGAAGAAGTAATATGCGTTCGTCCGCAGATTTGTCATTACCTTTCTTTTCAAGGCCCATCTCGTGGCACGCAAGATTTTCCAACATTCTCGTTTTTCAGCGGTCATTTTTCTGGCAGGTAGAGCTTCAAATAATTATTAATTGTTTCATTCTGAGGATTTGGTTTTTTCCTTCTTCATAGTAGATTAGATAGAACTCTGATATACGTAATTTTCAACTATGTCATCAACCTAAAATTATTTATCTGTCCGGCCCATCATTTTCATTAACTGTTCGTTTTCCCTTAGTATTACCTATTTTGATTTATTTGTGATTGTTTCTTTTACATTTTAATCATTATTCTACATTTCCTTTGAAGCTACGCGTTTTTTGGAGATTAATTGAACAATCTGTGAGACAAGTTGAACGGAAAAGCAGGTGCACATATGTTATCGGCCATTGACATTTCCATTCATCTGTACATATCATAGGAACAGTGCTCCATTTACCTGTCACCAAATAGGTCGAGTGCAAACATTGATTGAGGTGCGGTTTGAACGGCACGTGTTCTTCAATCGTATTTAGTAATCGTAATCCGCCAAACAGTTTCGGTTTCCCTTTTTTCCCCTCATTTTCATTTTAAAATTCCAAATAAAAGGTTTGGGAAAAAAGGCGCCTCATCTCATTTCTATTGTCTGCTTATGCTCGGAACCGTAATGTAAACAAATCTCAAAATACCATGAGGTGTTGTGTACTTGAAACGTTGGACGCCTTTTCATGCCGTACAGAAAGAGGCCGAGAAACAACGACACTTCTGCCCAAATATAAAACGACTCATCTCCAATATTTGAAGTTACCGACATCTTTTGTTCGTATTCATGTAGCTTTCTCTCTGACCAGTGACTCAAAATTCCCCAGATTTAAGTCCGCTGAATAGAATAGTGAAAACAAAAAAAACAGACGGGTGTCTGGTAGGTAAGATAGATTAAGATCTCGGGAATTTCCGCCGAAAAGTGCGTAAGCGTCATAAAAAACATCCGAGAATGGAATATAGAAGAGGTCATTTCGGTATTGCTTGCAGAAAAAGAAAACAGAAAAAACAATACATAACCATTTCGGGAACCACTATGCGACGGGAAGTGGGGGCCTAAGCTAATTGTTCCTTTTCGCCAGTCATGGCGGTAACTCAATTAGGAATAAAGGCGCAATATTTCTCATTCCATCTCACTTTTTCTGTATCCATTTCCTATTCTTCTTCTTGTTTCGCAAATGACAAGTGCAATGAGATTCGGATTCAACGTCTTGTTTTTATTATGCCATTTCTCCACCGGCATCATCCTCTTTTCATGTGCCCTTTTGACAAATGAGAACCATTTTTGTGGTTTTTCATTCCAAATCCAATTTAGAAAAGTGTATTAATTTTTTCTCAGCAACCATTTCCGACTAATTCCATTGAATTGGAAATGAATCTCTTTTTTTTTGAAAAACGTTCTTGATGTCCCACTACCTCATGAAAAATTTATTAGCATCTTTAATTCAAACTTTTTCATTTTTTCATTTCTTGAAGTTTTTCAAGAAGTTATTACTGATTTTTTGTTCTAACTAACAAAAGACTACTTTTCTTTTTTGACTGACTAATAAAATTGTAAAATTTTCCATTCCAACAATTCCACTTATAATAATTGAATTTGAAACTTTACTGAACAATTTTTTATTCTTCCGTGACGTTCTTCCCAGTTCTCATAAAAATAGATTATTCTCAGAGTTCCAAGTCCCACAATTAGCTAATTTCCTTTCTATTTCTTCTTTGTTCGTTTTTTGTCCACTGCAAAAGCCAATTTCAGTTTTGCAGTTCTCATTTTTCTCGCTTCAAAGACCTCATTCGGAGTTCACTTCTTTTCCATTCTCTTCTCAATACCATATTGCAGAATGAAAGTTATCGACGAAAAACCGGAAGAGGAGGAGGAAGAAAGTGAATTCGAGGCTAAAACACCGACTAGATGGACCAGAAAGAGTATGGAAGAAGACCTTCCACCCATTTGTCATGGTTGGCTTATCGTTTGTGGTAAGTGTACTGACTTTCTAATCTCAACACCATTTCTTCTTTTTTTCTGGCTTGCTCTTGGAAACATCTCAATTTTTGTAGTTATCAGTAGTCAGCTAACAGTTTTTTCATTTGAAAAAGCTGTCACAAAACAATAAATCATGGAAAAAGAGGTAGTACAACCACATTGGATATTCATAATGATGGTAGTAGTGGCTAACTGGCAAGTCCATTCATTTAGTATATACTATATTACTGTGACACTTTCACTAGAAGCTAGTCGCTGTACATTCATTAACTTTTCTGCGCTCTTGTGAATATACCTGCTGTATAGATAATTCTCTGATTTTCTAGGATTTTTCTGAGATCAAAAAGCATTCAAATGGAATTTAACAAATTTCCGTTTTTCGAAAAAATAAAACCTAGGAAATCTTTCTGAATAATTTTTGATGTGAATACTTTTTTTTAAACTTAACATCATGTTTTCTTGAGGTTTAATCAACTTTCTGAAAACTCAAAAGTAAGTCAGAAACATCTTGAAAACATGAATAAGTTGCGAATATCTCAATTTTTCTTGTTTCCGCCTAATTCTTATCTCTGAAAATGATCTTCTTACAGTGTCATTTTCACACTTTTCTTTCTAATTTGTTAATTTCTTCGTGTCAAAAAACTTGTTCCGGTAAAATTTTCCACTTTATGAAGTCAAAAATAATTTTTTCTCTTGATATCTCTAGGTTCTAGTCACGTCTATTCCATAAAACAATAGGATATTCGGCCCTTATTGTTTATGACCTCATCCTAAAATTTCTTGAAATGCGAATAGAAATTAGATGAATGAAAAAAGTAGTAGTCATTGGAGAGAAGAAGAAGAAGAAGAAGATGAAAAGGTGAAATCTGACGGATGAAAAACGAAAACGGTAAATTCGTTCTCTCGGCTTCATTTCTGTTTACTTTTGCCTTTTGACACCTCCTCGTTCTTCAATGAACCAATAAAATTTTTGACAAGTTGGAGGAAATGAAACTCACTGGTGCGACGTCTCTGCAGACGAAATTTCTTAATACAAACATATTCGTTTTCAATTCTAAATCCGAATGAATAAACATAGGACGTCTTATACTTTTCTTGTTTGAAATGGATAGATTTTATAGTTCAAGAAATATTCTGTAGTTTTATTGTGAAAAATTCCTTTAAATAACTCAAATTTTCCATTGTCTCTAAAATATATTTTCTCTTTTTTGAATAAATAACCCTATATGAATGAAACAGAGCTTCCAAGAGATAAAGCTGAGCATTTTGCTCTGTTTTTGATCCCAATAATCTCAATAATATCGTTTGTCGACCCTTTCTCAGCTCAAACAATACTTTGCATATTCCTCCTGTCGAATATCGCCACCTCCGCACACCGTTATTTGACTTAGCACCTCTCGCATTATAATATATCCAATAAGACAATTCGATATCTTTTCAAATGTGTAGTAGCACTTCAACTATACAGTCTTGTTCATTTTCTTTCTTTTGAATTCCGAGAAAACTTTCTCCATAACCGAAGAAAAAATCCACTAATTGCCCTGAAAGTGGGTCTTTTCGGGAGAATGGTGCCAACTTTGAAACGATGACTCTCGCTCTTCTTAGTATCCATCAGCGCGTCCCTTTTTCCCGGCGTCTAATTGCCAATTCCACTTGAAACGATCATTTTTGTGCGCCTCCCGGGTGAGATCATAAGTTGATGATCCACACTTTTTCTCACTATTTATCACTTTATTATTTATGTTTCATTCGTTTTTATAACAACGAAAACTTATTTCAGAGGGTAAACCAGAAAAAATGATGAACAAAGAAGTAAAACTACCATGGCATCCAGGATACTGTGTTTTCGATCCGAGACAAAGCACAATGAGTTGTTACAAACAAGAATATCCGTTTATCGCTGTAAGTATTGAACTTTTGTTCGTTCTTTGGGTATTTTGTAGTCATTAAACAGTGTAATAGTGTCAAAGAAGCCGCCAAGCTAATTAAAGAAAGAAAAAACTTGCTTTTTACGATGTTTTAATTTACTTAGGACTTATTTTTCTGTTATTTGATTTTCTGAAATTTTTGGTTTCTACAATAGCTAGTGAAATGTTTTGCTAAAAAGTTTGATTCTGATAAGTCCATCGTTCAACCAAAAAAAGAGTTTCCTACAATAATATGAAAAATCATAATAAAAAACTATTGTGTTCACAATGCTACAGTAGCTGTACAGTTTCTTGGTAGTGAAAAAAGATGTTCATTCCTGAATTAGTCAGCAGTATAGAAATAAACTTTGAACAAAACACTTTTTTTTCACTTTCTGTCTAGTGACATATATTTTTTCAATTGTTGCATTTTCAAGAAAAATGACCTAATTCTCCTAAATACGACAATTTGAAGATCACGTAACAAGTCTCTAGGAAGTTATTCAAATGATGTTCTTCCTATCCCAAATAACATTTTGAATTTCAGAATCGAATGCTTCAACGAAACCGGACAGTTCGAATGGATGGAGATCGGTCGGCATTTGCTAAACACTGGGGTAAGTTAACACACACTTTTTCATGCAATAAATGCCATTTTGTCTCGTTTGTATAGGAACATGAGAGTACCTAACGGCAAATATAATATGAAATGTATAGCGAAAAAGAAACGTCGGGTTTCCATTTCTAAAATAGAAATTGTAGCAAATTACGGAAAAACAAGAATCTTAAAGCATATTTCAGGATTGTTACCAGAACACTACGGACTACCAATCACTGGATCACAGACAATTGGAAGAGCCTATCCAAGAATGTCAAAAGAAAGAATACCACCGAAGGAACGATTCTTCAGTATCTCTAGAATTCCGAGCAGGCTCACCAAGTATTCGACACTTCGCGGAGTGCCAGTAGAAATTCAAAGTTAGTTTTGCAAGCTTTTTCTCGCATTTTGAGTACATGACCTTTCGGTACGCGGTTAGTCTATACCGATTTGTAAACAATGCTCGTGCCCGTTGTGAGTGGCTACACCTCGTCATTTTGTCACTTTTCTTAACCTGTGACCTCACTTTTTTTTTGCTTTTTCTATTTTTCTCGTTTTTAATTAGTTTTTTTTTCTCCTGATATTTTGATCTCTTGTTACACTTGCTTATTAGTGCTCTAACAAGTTTTTGTCTTCTAATGACGGAATGAGCGGAATCCGCAAACAAAACGGAAAAAGAGTGATGTTGATTTGATGAGCAATTGATGTTGAGGAAGTGAAAGTATCAAAGTTAGTGTTGAGAAATTGAAAATCAACTATAAAAAAATTAGAGCTTAGGTGGGCAGAGTTTAATCCCAAATGCAAACCTATCGCGGTTACCGCTACCGTTTTCATCTGTGTCTTTGTCTCAACATACTCATTTGTGTTTTTTTAATCGTGGTTCACGGATTATTTCTTCAAAAAAAGAGAGAAAAACGGCGACGAAACGCCTTATTGGCTCCTTTTTTGTCTGTTTTTGTCAAATGTGTTGTTCTCCGGTAGGATTGTTGAGCATACATGAGTCTCTCAAGGTGTTGTCTCTCCCACAACTCTTGACTCCGACCCCAAGGCTTCTTGTAAGTCTCTCACTTTTTTCGTGCTTTGAGCGGAAAAGACCAGCCGTTTTTCAACAAAATCTTCCCGTTTTTGATTTTATTTTTGATCTGCTATACTTCTTTCGTAGTCACCTTATAACTGAAAAAGATTGATTCGTTTTGTTATATAAGAAATTGAAACACAATTCTGTATAGTTTTCCCCATTCATTGAGACATATTTGACTCATCGTCCGTTCCCCAAACTGAAAAGAATTAGTAGACGACAGTATTATTTTGCATAAACTTAAGGGCAAGTTGGTAAAAAATGCTGGTAGATAACCTGTTGGCGGTAAACAATTCCAATGTCTGCCATCTTTTTTATGACCCTTCTCTCATCCATTTTTGACTATTCAATACTTATGTTTTTCTGTCATCTACACCCGTTGACTTGCCGACCGAATTGATTTTCTTGCAGAAGATATACAAAACTATACCTACAATTCAATTTCTTGAATCTGATTCTGAATTCACGTATCCCAATCCAGAACGTCTGTTTAGTTCTGTTCAATTGCGCAAGCCGAACGTTTTCGAGGAGACCACGGCAGAGAAAAGAGAAGCTGGTCAAATTGTGATAGGACGGGTTATTAACGCCATTCGCAAAACGATAAGCAATAGAAAAGGACGGTTGGCAGGCGTACATCTGAAGAGAAGAAAAAGAAGACGACGAAAAGAAAAGGAGGGGAACCAAAAGTTATCGGGCAAAAAGTGTGTTGTAGGACATAGACACGGACAACACGCCGGTCATACCTAAAGCCATTCCCTCCAATTCCCCCACCCTACCTATTTCTCAATTTTCGCCATTCCCAGACAAGTTTCAAAGACGTCGTCAGTAGTCAAAACGCGGAGCCCGATCGAGCGTCGTGTGTCGGCATCGTCGCACTCCTCGACGGGCTCCATGCATCGGCAGGGTGTTCATCCAAATGCCCTTCATCATTTGTTGCTAGCTAACAAGAAGCGGAGCAACACCACAACATGTGCTCATAGCCTTGCTTCAACACCGCGTTCATCCACTAACTACAGTAGTGGAAGCGCCACGTCATCCATACCGTTATATGTGAACACGCAGGCTCTAGCGGAGCAGGCGAAAGCCGAGAAACGAGTGTCGTTCAAGGATCTCGACATGAGCGGCCGCCTACCGGCTAGTAGCACTGTCCAACAACCATCCTCTGCTTTTCATCTGAGGACCAGCGGTGGACTACATGCAAGAAAGTTGCATCGTTGTGACACTGGAGACATGAGCATTTTAGAGAGGTGAGTTTTTTTGTTAATTTTCCTTCCCCCTTCCTTTAAATAGTTAGTGAAAGTGCTGGGTTTAACTAACTCAAATTAGTCGCCATTTCACACTCGACTGACCCGGAATAGACTTTTGCTTTTATCTCATTCTGGAATCTATTTGACTTTTTTGCCCATGACAAACTTCTCTCGTTTACCTGTCCATTCTCTCATTGTACTCTTTTTCCAACTCGAAAATCGCGTTTTGAACCAGTATTCCTCTCGTTGTTTGTGTTTTTGTGAGGAGAGGAGGAGACGGAAATTCAAAAAGTCGAGAGAAACATTCGGAATTCTTTAGTCCAATTCGAATTCTAATTTTAGTTCCTTATGTTAGGGGTTGTACCTGTGAAATGATGTGTTTTATCATTCTTGTTTAGCATCTTTTCGTTCCCTGGTCTGTTCAAGGATTTTTTCAAGAACTTTGTCAATATATTAGCAGCAAGAAAAGTATTACCAGCACTTGAGAAATCTGCTAATACACCCTCATTCATTCGTACTAAACGTCTAGACAGAACACTTTTGTAGGTTTTTATTCTAGAATTAACTTATTTTCTACAATATTCTATCTCCTCATTTATGTCGTACGTTCAGGTATTTATCTCGAGAAAATATGCATACTCCGTCACCAATACCATTGGAGTATCAACAATCCTCATCAAACCATCCAAATTATTCTCCAAGGCATGTGCATTTTGCACAAACCCAATCTCGTCGCCCTTTTCAACGAGATCAAAGAGACGAAACAGCGAGTATTCGAAAACGATTGAGCCGAAGTTGTGATCATTTAAGTGATCACAACTTCAGTCCGAGATTGCCGCCGATCAGGAGAAAACCCACAAAACATGTACCTTCTGCATTGTCTCTGGTTATCCACGGTATGTTTCGTAAATTATTTGTGAATATTTTCTGTTGCTTATTGTTCTCTTTTTTGGAGTGCTTTATGCCTGATAAGCTATAAGTGAAGTGGGCCGCCGCCGCTCAAAGGCACAGTCCGCACCGGCGGGATTAGAATGAAACAGCACTTTTCGTGTTCTTTTTTTCCGATATGTATTTTTTTGTATTGTAAATGGGAGGGAAGGTCGCGGCAAATGTGTGTTCTAAAGAGAAACATATTTGCAAACATTGGATTAAACAAAAATGGAAACAAGGCGTTGATGGTCATCTGAACGCCTAATTAGCTAACTTTTTTGAAGAAAAGGAAAATTGGGGGAGAGAAAGGAATTCGTAAAACTGCAGGGAAATATGAGGGGGTTCTAAGACGGCAATTATGAAACAATTGTGAATAGTTACCCCGCCGGAAGTCGAGAGTAGACGAGAAGGAAATAACTATCTGGTTCTTACTCACAACAACTCTCAATATTCTAGTTTTTCACCATTTCAGACATTCCATTCTAACTTGTTTCCTTTGAAAAACGACTAAAAATGAATAAAACAAGACAAAAACCCATATTTTATCAATTAACGAACCCATTTTCTATTTTCCTAAAGTTCCGTCGCCGAAAAACTTCAAAGGGTAATTAAGACTCCCACTACGAAACAACTATTTGTACCTTTTTTCCAAGTTTTAACGACTGCCGGATAATCACAGGGGGGTAAACGAGAATAGATCTTTTATCTATTTTTCGAAAGAGATGGGTCAGTATCTCATTCTACTCAATATCAGTTTACCCACCATTTTTCCAAACGTTTTCCTAAATATTTGCATTTGAGTTAGGAACAAGGGGGACATATCAGTGACGAAATTCCTGCCGAGGTGTGGAGAGTGTTGTGGTGTTTGAGCTAGTGCCGGTTATCGTGAGAATGATTCAGAATTCTCGTATTTGAATTGAATTCAAGTAGTTCGGGAGGACAATATTGGCAGAACCACACTTTTTTGGGAATTTCATCGGTAGAAATTGTCCATCATACTAATAAATTTGAGATCCGCTTACGCCTCGGCTCATCCACCTCCTTCCACTCTTTTGGAAACATTGAGACGTCATTAACCCGAGACGAATTGAATAGAAAACTCGCCATCTTGCGCATTGTAACTCGAGCTCCCTTCATTCTGCCCCAACATATGCAATCTGTCATCATTCATTTGTCACTGACGTCGTTTTGGCAGGAAAAACCCTTTCCGTTGCTACCCTTCGACACTTCTTTTCTTTTCCCCCTTCTTTTCGCTTTTTGTTCACATTTTCACAATTAGTCACACGCCACTGAAACCGAAACCGAAACCGCGTACGAAACAGCCCGAAAATTCGGTGGAGAACGGCACGGAACAGTGATTTTTGTAAGCTAAAGTTTTCTTTTGGAGTGCACTTAATTGAATTTCTTCTCATTTTTTAGCTTGTTTCAAGTTCTTCTCACTTTTTTTCATGAGAAAAAAAACCTATTAGTGCAATTTCGTATAGTAACCCGAAAAATTGTACCCATCGTGAAATATAACTTTCAAATTTTCCGGGTGTCATTCAATTTTATTTCATTGCTTTTCTCTCGTCCTTGATCCATCTCAAGATCGAACAGGTGGTCTATGTTGCTACGCCCCTCTCTCCGGCTCAATTACTTTCCTTTTATGACCCTATCAAGCAACACGCAGTGTTCCCCCTTTCATGGGTTTTTACGCCTTCTTAACCCTCTTATTCAACTGTAAAACAAACAGGTGTTCAAACTTTGAGACGAGCCGCTTTTTTTTGGACTTTTTTATCCGTTTTCGACAGTAGGATCAGTTTTGTTTGCAGTAGTGCTGAGAGTGTTACAGAGTAGGAAAGAAAACAGAACTCCGCGTAACCCCCCATTCTCTCATTTCAACTGGTTAGTAGAGTCTAGAAACCACTTGACACCTTTAGAAAAAAAATTTTGTGACATATGAACCTTTCTTATTATTTTTGGCGTTTCTTCATCTTGATTTTCAATTTTCATTTCTCGATTCCCTTTCTTTTTGTTTTAGGTACCAAACCATTCTGCATTGTTTTTGTTTCTAAAACCGAATTTTTTCTCTAGAAATGTTAGATTATCCTTGTGTTAATCCAATATTGTTTCAACCAACATCATTGAAGAATTGAGCATTTCGTTTCAAGAAGCTAGGCCGTTAAGCCATTTTAACCGAAGAAAGTGAAATGGATAGATGAGAAAATGCCGCATTAGTGAAACGATTTTGACTATCAAAGAAAGAGAAAAAAGGCGTTTTGCATAATTTCGAAGAGGGTTTATTTGGAAACTGGTTAACCAAACCAAGCCGTTTTCGAAAAAAGATCGGTTTTAATCTTGATCCACTCAATAGATGGCAGCTGTCTTCTCGACGCATCCTCTGGACTCATTTGTAAGAGGGGGGTTTTCAATGTGGACAATTACGACCTCATGCCAGATGTCTGTTTCCTATACTTGTTAGTTACTTGTATTCATTTCTGCAATGACACAGTTCATTCATCAATTTGTTTTGGCCTGGATGATCGGCTGTTCAATTTTAATTTTTATTGTGGGTAAATTAGTCTTTTTCTTGAAAAAAATTAAATTATGTTTCCAAGGTTGGAAGTACTTTATAAAACGCACTCTCTGAACCTTAATTCATTTTCCTCCATATTTTCGCTCATTTTCAATTACACCTTGGAAGCGAACAATGTTCAGAACACCATCTTCTGCCTTTTCACACCTAATTATTACCTCTACATTTGTCCTTCCATACTTCAATACTTCAATTTCTTCAGAAAGGTGTCCTTTTTGTCGTTCTAGGTGTCGTTCTAGGGAATACAAGAGAAGAATAAAAAGGGCGGTAGAAACCCATAATAAATCACACCGTTTTTTCCTCCACATCATCTTCATAGACGGTCGGTGTTACCTCTTCCACCCGTGTTATCTTTTGTGTGTCCGCAGTTTCTATTATCCAAATAACCTATATTCGTTTCCATTGCCAAGACGATAAGCTTCTTCTTCTCACTTCTCTTCAACTGCCAACAGACAGTTTTGTACCAGTTTTCTAATGAGATTTGCTTTTTGCCCCGCCACCATTTTGCGTTCTTCATCATCCCTTACTTGTCAATCAAATACACCCAAGTTTTGTGTAAATAAGTCGAAGGGTGGGGTAGGAACATTTTTGATTCAAGATGGCAGGTGACTCAATGTGGATTTTCATTGAAGATTTTCTGAGTATAACACGTTTTGCATTTCATTTTAAAGTTTATTGGATAGATGAGAGAATACTTTTGAAATCTGATATGTAGAAGTCACACCCAACTTGAACGTATTTCGAGGAACACACCTTTTGCAAAATCTCATTTTCAACTGTTCCTTTTTCTGCTTCATCCACTGTTTCTTTATATGTTTTAATTATTGTTTTACAAAATTTTCTGTGGAGAAAAATTCTAGACTTTAGTTTAACCCCTGGAAAAATTTGAGCATTTCCTTCTGAGCTATGGGAACAAAATTTCGGTAAAAAAAATTAAGTTTTTAAAAATTTCAGCTTGATTCTTGACTCAGAGATTTGTTTCCGACCTAATTTTTTAAAATCAGGTCCTCGTTTTTATTTTTGGATCACTACCTAATTTTCTTGATCTATAGAGCTCTCTGATCATAGGCGATCCAAAGAGATACGGTGAGATAATTAGAAACGCAGACATTATTTGAACGCAATTGAGCAAATGAGCGGAAAACAGTCATTGTGTGTGAAAACGAAACGAGTCTTCTTCTCACCTTTTTTTCTCAATTTCGGCGATTTTCTTGGCTGGCAATCAACGGCTGCCAGCAGACCACCGGTCAGAGCGTGTGCGGTCTTTTTGCCATTGATATTTCGAAGAATAATGAATTTGAATGAGGAATGGGGCGAGAAGAAGAGAAAAAAACGAACCGAAAGAACAATACCATCAACCTTCAGAGATCCTCTTTCGGTTCTTTTTTCATTCATTTCGGCCATCCTTCCTCGTTTTCATTGGTTTCCTCACACTTTCGAACCATCATCCGAATGGATTTTCTTCTTTCTCAGACAACACTGTTTGTAGGTTTCTCCTTTTTTTTGATAGCACGACCTCGTAAACCACAATTATTGTCATCCATTTCACAGTTATTATCTAATCTTCCATTTCGTTCACTTGTTCCTTTCTTACACTTTGTACCTCTGCACGTTTTAGAAGACATTGGGATATATTTGAAGAGCCAATGGAAACAATTGATATACGACCTTCAAAATATGGGAGTGTTCGAGGTAAGTTACTGTATTTTTTCCCCGAAGAATGACTTTATTTGCTCGTTCTTTAACATGAAAGTGTAATTGCTATTTGTTATCCGCATATATTTGTAGCAAATTTCTAATTTAGTTTTTAAATCTTACTTTTTAAATTTCAATCCCTCCTATCTACAAACTTGGACTCGTTGAACACTTCTTTCTTATATTTGGTATCATATGAACCTCGAGTTTCATATGACCTGTCAAGTATAATTTAATACTTTCCAACACCCCCTCAAACCCCTACTTCATCCCGATATGATTGATTGTCAGAAATGAGAAACAAAAGGAAAGAAAATTTAATTTCCGGTGGACCTTTCCTGCAAATCTTGAGATTTTTTATTACCATTTTTTCTTTCAATTTCCCTGGCTTTTAATTATATTCTGAAGAAAAAAACGTCAATTTCCTATACGGTATCGGTTGGGGCTCAATTTCCGGACTCTCGTGATTTTTTGTGTGTTTTTCGTTTTTTCAAAGCAAAAACAAAGTATGCAAACAGAGGGAAACTGACAGTTAAAGTATAGTGTGAAAAGTGACAGGAAGATGGTTGACTTTAACCATGTGGTTAAATTTGAAGCGTTGGCTGGTATCCTGTAACTTGTAAGCTTCGGACTTGATATCTATCCCACTGAATCATTTTATGATTGGGTCAACGTTTTACTTCCATCAATTGTTGCAAACCGAATCATCTTTGTTGAACAAAGAAACGGAAGCAAATATCATTTACAGAACCTATTAATGGACTTGATAAATGTATTTACTAACTTGAAAATGATGCCTTCAACATCTTGCATCAGTTGCCACGAGACCAATCACAATCGTTATAAATTCCCATAAATTGTGGTGATTATGTGAAAAGGGAAAATGATGAAAAGGGATGATAGGTAGGGGGGTGAACCCGCAGTCTATCATCCAAACGGAACATACACTCCTCTACACTGTGTTTCCGATTTCACACTTCCAACCGCAAGAAATGAAAATTTGAAATTTGGATATATTTGAGAGATCAATCGCGTGTCACTCCTTCTTCATCTTCATAATCGGAAAAGAAAACTAGACCGTTTGGCGCCTATCGGGAAACCTACATCTGTGTTTATCGATCCACCGATCTTTTTTCTGATGTGATCGTTGAATTGACCTCGCGGACCCATTGCAATATTGTGGTCGGGCGCCTGGCGCGAGCTTCATCAAGTTTCGACTCGTTTGTCTTTCTTATCACGATTTTATCACTTTGGATGAAGAGGAAAAAAGAGAAACCAGATAGATTCTCAAGAGAATTTTGAGAGACATTAACCAGAAGATATATGATATATTGGTTTTTAGGTATTCGTTTCTGTTTCTCTTTTCTCCGAATGCTGGAGAGAAAACAAAAGTGATCTGCCAGAGCTGTGTTTCGCCATTCGAATCATTTTCATTCATCATTTCCCATCCGTCCGACAGCTGATAACCTTTTGTTCGGAACTCAATCAACTCATCCTTCCTCTTTGAAGCTCAGAAACACGGGAAAAAACTACTGCACCTCTACGTCTTCTCCCCGATTACAAAGTGAGGGTGGGCGGAGCCAAATGCCGAATTTTGGCAGTCGGTCAAACGCTCCCGTCGGAGACACACTCTCTCTCTGCCTCTGCTGTTTCTTCCCCCCCCCCCACGTTTCTGCAACTGGCCCTTTTTTTCCATTCTGCTTTGAGTCCTACCAGGACCGCCCATTTCGATTCTCCTCCATTCCATCAAAGGACTCCTTTTGAGCTCAGTTCACCCAATTTTGAAATTTGCTCTATCTTTCCAATATGGCTCTCATCAACTACTGCTACTGCCCTCTGTTGGTCATCGGAGAGATCTGGACTTACATGTGCTTCCTTTACTTCACCGGATGGGAGAAGGTCGTTCAGTTCTTCCGTAGATGGTGCTGCTGTTGTCGTGGAAAGCAGGGAGGAGAGGATGTGGAGGCTGCAGCCACTGCTCAGCCAGGAGCTTCCAATGGAGATCGTGCGGATGCGACCGAGGCAGAGTTGCAGCCGTTCTTGGCGGATCCGGAGCCAATTGCGGATCACGGAACCTGCTGTGAGTCAAAAATCTAATTGACTATGCTGCTTTTACTCACTCCTTACCTAACCTTTTATGTTAACCTTAACAATCATCATTCAAACATTTCTTTGTCTCGACTTGTAAAATCTGTAAATCCACTGTCCCTGTTCTCGTCCATTTTCCCCTTTCAAGATTTCTGGATCTCTAAATCCCAGCGCTGATCGCTTTTCTTCCCCTACCCTGTTCTCATATGTTTGGCCCTTCTTCTGCCTGAATCATTATTATCTTCTCGTTTTTATCATTCAATGAATAATTGTCAGCTGGCTCATAATATCCGAACAGCTTGCTTATTGTTGTGATACGATAAAGGAGATATTGCACTGTTACTTGGTTTTCATTTTTATTTCTGGTGTGAACTTTTCTGAATGGCCTACGCGCTGCAGTGACCGCGCCTTCAGAACTGGTTTGCCTGAATAGCCCTCTGACACATTCAACCTATCATCAATATCACCGCGGATGTCAACGTCATCAATAGAGTATTAACTGAATGACAACAAACGTTTAGGTGCTGAACATTGATAATAACAGTGTTACTAACAAAAGTGGCTGCTCAGTAATGGCTGAAACGCTTTTTGAAACGTGTATAACTAGTTGAATGGAAGAATCCATAAAACTTTTGAACTTATCTGAAACTTTCACTAATTGAAACACTCAAAGTAGCTTGAAGAACAAAATCATACTAAAAACCGCTGGCAGAGTAATGAGGTTTAAGTAGCCCAACGGACTCTCATCAATTGTCTTGCAGTTTTCATCCTTGAAAAACAGGGAAAAGTCCGAATTGAATTGGTTAGAAAACAGAATGGTCTTACTTTTTTTCTAGGCTCTTCTAAACAAAAAGAAGAGGGAACTTGTTGTTTGCATTACCCATTATGGCCTATTCTGAGACTTTCAACTGGAAGAATTGGTGCATGTACCTTTACTTTCTGAGCTTCTCATTTGTTTTTATTTGATCCATAAGTCATGTGAGTTGTCTCTCTCCACAAATTCAAAATTCTAGATAAAAATGACGTTATCCTGATAATTATTCCAATGCTTTCGAAGAAAAATGAAGAAATTTACGATCGGCTTTCTCCTTGTTTTGCTTTTGTTTTTAATGTTCTTCATATACACTTATATTGCTCATAAAAAGTGAGCCCCAACTCTCTCAAAACGTTTTTGAAGACTTGAAGAATTGAGCTCCATCGTTTCAATGACGAATTGAACAGAAAAGGGGAATAGAAAGGAGCACTCTAGTCCATTATCAGACTTGACACGATTATTTTAAAACCTTTAATTGAATCTTGAACCTTTTTTTGGAGGAAATTCCTTTTAGAAAGTGCTATTGTTTGCAGTACAGTAATCTTTTTATGTTATTAGGTTAGGAACAAATTCATTTTCTAACGGACGAAGATTTAAACTTAGAAATGAAATCAGTCGCTGCATACAAATCAGATAATTTTCAAAATGCTTTCAATATTTAATTGTGACCCCTCAAACTTAACACAATTCACAGTATACTTTAATAGGAATTTCTATCTGACTAGAATCTAATTCAAGTTTCTGATGAGTTTCTACTACAATTATCATGTAACAACCATTCCACTAATAGAAAATTGAATTGTCTCATTTACATTCACCACCTCTTTTTTTTCCTGTAATATCTTTCCGATCCATTTTACGGAGATGATACGGTGAGGGCGGTAAAGATGACATGTCGTGTTCTCTTTGAGTGATGATGGGGTGGGTTGATGCGCTTGTCCTGATTCAAGTGGTTGACATAAGTGGTACGAGCGTTGTCAATCAGCAGAGCAACACGATCAAGAACAAGATTTTGATATCAGCTCGTTCGATTTTGATTGGAATGTTTGGATGAGAATAAAAGTTTTCCTTATGAACGACTCCTTATCATGTTCTGTGACCTGGCGACATGAAATCACGAACAAAAGATCAATCAGCACAAGTGGAGCAATTGTTTGCTTTTCCATTGGAACTTTGATCAGGAGGGAATTGTTGTAACCAAGAACTTTTCTTACCGAAAGTCCTTGTGCTAGATTCGAATCTTTGTATCTTCGTCCGTTTCTCGTCCTTGAAATTTGATTGAAATCAAAACCCAAGAGTTTGTGTTAGTTTTGTAGGGTTTTGGTCGGTTTACGAGCGTTCTACATTCTAAAGTCTTCCGAAAATTACGAAAAAAAGTGAGAGGCGGTGTTAAGTGAGCGTTTCCAATTCAAAATGTTTAACTGAAGTGGTTTAATGACTTACACCCACTTTTCACACTTTTCCCCGGATTATTATTATCACCTTCGACCCTGTCGCGTAATCGCCGACAAATGCGTAACATACCATCTCCGAGAAAACTCTTCATGCAAATTAAGTGCCTAGGTAATTATCATAAGACGCAGATGTTGAGGAAATAGATTATTTGATGCTATCAAAAACCTAGAGTGACGCAGACCTCAAAACAGCGGCTTAGTACGCGCACGGAAGAGAACGCGGAAGACGCGGAGAGCGAGAGAGAGAGAAGGAAGCGTAAGCCGTTGAAGAACTGTAGGCCAAGAAGGGCGGAGTGACGAGTGACCATCAAGAACAACGGTGCGTTTTTGCCTCACTCTTTTGCCTCTCTTCGACGACGCTTCGAATATCGTACACGATTGTGACTGTATTGGAAAGCAACGGCAGAAGCTGAGAGATAAAAAGATAGTGGAGAGGAAAAGGAAGATCTTCCAGTGCCATCTCCTCCCTTTTTTCCCTCATTAATAATCTCTGTCACTCTTTCTCTCTCTCATTCCGTGATTCTTCTTTCTACCACTCTATTATTATCAGTGAGTGGCGTAGCGTGTTGCAAGGCCAAATGTGTTGTGAACGGACCACCCACTGACTGTCCATTTCTCAAGTTAGTAGCACAAAATGCGACGATACGGAGCTCCGGCATGGTACTCTCAAAGTACATATTCACTAAATATTATTCCTGAAGAATATGTACCACCTGTCGACTATGATATTGATTTCCATGGTAATCTTTTTTTTATTCGTTCCTTCATTTCAAAACCAACCCTATTCTTGTACGATCCAGTGTTTGCTTAGGCCTAACACTAACACTTTGAAATGAATCTTCACCGAGTCGGAAGAATTTATTTGATGTATCTGTTTCGAGGAGGCAAAAAACAAGATTTTTGCCGTTGCACTCTTCTGTTTTTCGTCAGTGATGATGAGAAAGGAGGATAATGAAAACAGATACGGTCACGCAGATGGTGTGATGTTAAAAAGTGGCAGAATGATTGATGTAGAAGCTTATTCGATTAGAAATGTCTAGAGGGAAAACATCATGTAATGAAATGAAATTTCTCTCATGTAAATATGTTTAAAATAATATCTTCTTCAAATAATGCGAGTTCTTCTAAATAGTACCTCACAAAAATCATGACCTTTCTCATAAGAAATCCGTAATTATAGGAAAAGAAAGGAATTCCATAATTTCACGCTGATCATTTCTCATGATCGTCATTCCACACCACCCTTCCATTATTCTAGATATTCATTGCCAATTGATGGCTTCAGGTTTCAAATAATGCGATAGGGTTAGACGCGTTAATTCAAGCGTTTCTTGCGCACCTTGTCTTGTCTTCCACAACAATTCGCCATTGTTTTACTTGCACTTCTGTCTGTGATCACCACAAACAAGAACAATACCAAAAACGGGCGGCTTGTGTGCACAAGAGACTGAGCAGACAATAACATCGACCTTTTGGGTCTAAATGAGATTAATAAAAAACCACATTTCCAGACGCCATCCACGATGAAACCACTGCTGGCGGTGGGCAGATTGGAGGAGAATCACTGGATCGGAGGGGATGGTCCGGGGCGTCGACTGGTAACAGAACAACACTGACAGCTTCAGTGCACAACAATCTGATGAACGGTCGGATGTCATCGTCTAGTCACAACTTATCGACTAGACTTTCCGGCTCGTCACAGAATCTACACCAGCCAACAAATGCTTACGGGGTGAGTATGAATTTTGTAAAAAACAAAAGTTACTCAGTATGGGTTTGAAAAATTTTCCATCTAAATAATCCAGTTGAAAGTTATTTTTGAGCCATCTGGTATAGTAACCTTCACTTCTTTCTTATTAATTTCGTTTTGAAGAAAGGTGAATGATGCATATTGTTCAATGTTTTCTAATCAGTTCCACTATGTGTTAATAGTCTGAAAACAAATGAGTGTACAATATTCTCTCACTGATAAAAATATTTCACTTCTCATCAATTCCTTCACTCATTTCTGAAATATGACAAAAAATCCGTTCCCATACGAAAATTATGAATAGGTGACGGTAGAGACGAAAAGAAAAGTATTATTTGATTATTTGAAAAAAGAACATGCAATTTTGTGAATGGTGGGAGTGTATGTGAATGAGTCACACAAATACTGCCAAAAGAGGAATACAACTGATAAGTCATTTCCTTATGACGAAGCAGCTGCTCCAGGCAAAATGAAAATGTTCGATGTGACTGCATTCTCACCGAACGATGTCTATGTTATCGTTAATTCTATGTGGCAATTACAGTTCCCAATTGTGCCACCTGCCAATAACCCATCAGATTCATCGGCTTCTGGACGTATTGCGGTAAGTCAAGTTTTTCGAATCGAATCCTGAAAAATACTGAAAAAATGAATTGCAGAACCTATTATCTCGACCGTTCCGTTCAAATCCCTTGAAACGAACCAAAAGTGTAAGCAAAATGGAGAAAAGTCTGGCAGAAGCAAATCAAAAGTGAGTTTTTCTCATCCTGCAATCAAGTTTCTATTCGTTTCTAAGAAAATAATAACAAACCCATAAAAATTCTCTGCGGATTCATCGGTAAGATAAAGGGAAACTTGAGAACGATCATAACTAACCTTAAGTATGGGAGGGCCCCCATCCAGCTGTTCCACCCACGATTGTAATCGTAAAGTCCAATAATTGGAGACATTTTTCATCGTACCCTCCTCAAAAATCTCTTCCTCTCGCATTTCATCCATAGTTTGTGTGTGTGTGTGGAGTCATTCACACTTCACACACAAACACGCCTGTTGATAAAAACAGAGTGCAAAGTGGACATCATTTTCCGGTGTAATTGATGAATTTTCACTCTTCAAATTGGCCCTTCACTTTCATTTATATGTTCCGATTAGACATAGGTTAAACCGATTTTGAACAGTCAGATGTTGGAAAAGAGAGGGGGGAAGTTGAAAATAGTAAATCCAACTGGTTTCGGGTGTCTCTTTTCACTTTTAACGCGATTGCATAACCCCAATCGAGATCACGGTTTATGGAGAGGTTGATATTTTCTTCGTTTTAATTGTCTTTTTTTTCTGATCATCTCACCGATTATCGGATTAATCTCTTTATTGTGTTATATTATACATTATATATTTTAAACCTATTTCTGAAAAGTTTGAAACATATTGCCATCAATTCTAACATCTGCTTAGACTTCTCCGCTGATTTCAAACTTAGCTGACATGTCACATTGATAAACAAGACGAAATTCCCATGGGTGACATTGCGATGTGAACGAATAGATTTCAAGTTTATTTTAATCTAAACGACATGCTGCTCGAGAGCGGCTAGTCTCACGTAAAAAACAAGTTCATTCTCGTTTCCTTCTTTCAAAAATTCTTATCAGTAGGCAAATGAGTAATACCCTAAAGAGTCTATTTACTTTTCATCAACCTTCCACAAAACGGATTCATTTCGTACCTAGCCAATCAGGCTTGTCAATCTATCATAAATGCCCTCATGGGTTAGTGCCAGTTAGTGTTTTACACCACCCCAACTTTTATGTAATTGTCCCCGCTTCTCCAACTCTCTCTCTTCTTCTTCTCCCTCAACTTTCTCATTTTTTTTGTCCGCACACCTCTTCTCTTATTCCACTCATTTTTTCTTGCCGGGGCTCTTTCTGATTTGCCCGCACACAATGACTTGGCCAGGTCCCCTTTCCTTTTCTCTAAACATTTTTTTGTGGCCCCCATCTGTTGATGAGAGCACGGCAACTCACAGAAAGCACATCCACATTGTGCTCTACTCTTTTTTCATTTAACATATGCCCTCTTATCCTGAAAGTTCACAGAAGAAGCCACCTGTGTGTTGATCAACCTTTGTTTTGACACAGCTCCTCGTTTTCTTCTTTTTTCTACTGTTGAGACCTTCATTATTCTGAAAACAATTATCTCTGACCACAGTAACATGGGAAAAATCATTTTTCCTTACTTCAGTGTATGAAGATACTGCAAAACTTCTCAGATTTTTCCACTTAACAGCTGTTTTCGCAACATTGAAAATTCTTTAGCCTTAAAAAATAATATTTGAAATGAACAGTATATTTCCACATTTCAATATTTAAATGCATAATTCCTAATGATCAAACTTTTTTCCCCGTTTTGCGATAAAATGATAATTCTCCGACATCGTGTCGATTTGAAACAATAACCTGTGCGCAGGGCGTTCATCTTGTCACTTCGAAGCGCGTCAATGATTTTGAATATTCAATCTTTCTAGCGCTTTCCTTCGAAATAGGAAACAATCAAGACCTCCTCCGAAACAGCATTCATCATCATTCCAATCCAATTTCATTTTCTCCCCCCTCTTCTTCAGCCCACAAATCGAAATCAGACCAAAACTTTCTTGTATCTGCATATTCTCCCCTCATTCATTTTCTGCCACTTTTTGAATGCAACATGTACAATCGCTCATTTCGTATACCGAAACGTCTAGACACGGTTACCATACCGATGTTCGGTTCAGAACGGTTGCCGAGTGCTCGATCCGAACGATGCTTACCACGTATCACGACAGCATTTGTGTCTGATTGCTCCGATATGCAGTGTCTATCACCGAATCGTGAGAAACACAACGCCAATCCGCGTCTCGTACGTGGGAGAATCGTGTATAAGTCAAAACGGTAAGTTTGTCAATGAAAAATGAAAAAAAAGGATTGAAAGTAGGTCTAAGGGTCGGAGTGAAAACTAATAAACGGCGGATTGAAACAACTTCAATCGTTTCGCTCTTTTTCGACGTTCATTTCTTGTCTAATTCCCTGTAAAAGGAGCGCGAAGGGTCAGAATCCTCGTTGCAATTGGCAGTATTATCCTCAAACACCACCCACTGTGCTAAACCCCTGGGGCGGACAGGGGCCGGGAGCGGATTTAGAAGTCGCGAAGCATCGTCATTTTCTACCTCTCACCGACTTTTCCCTCTCCCAACCACTTCAATTTCATATAAGAAAACGAGAATTCAACCATTTTGTTGGTGTACACATAGATATTCAATTCCGCTTCAACAGTTCTTTATATCTCAAGTCATATATAGGTAGTCCCCCGATTACCATGACCATTTGTATTGACTTGTCGACTCCACATTCCTAATTTAATATTTCAACAAAAAAAGATAAGAACCTGTGATAGATAGTAAAAAAAGGTTTCAAAACAAACCATATGAAACATATGTTCTCCATTCGATCCAGTTCTTATACTGTGAATATTCCAAAAGAACCGTAAGTTTTAGTTTTTAATCGGGATCGTTCTCAAAGGTACCTTGTAGAAAAGAGTACTCGCCCTACTTGACACAAATACAAACCGTGTCTGAAGTGTCATCGGAAGACCTTCAACCTAACCTATTTCAGCAGTCTACACCGAGTGGATGCCAACACACCAAGCAGAGATAGTAGTCTGTATGCACAACCTCCGGCTCGTCGACATTTAAGCCAACCGGCTCGAGAAGGAAGTCTTAGAGCGAGCCGTTCACACGAATCATTGCTCAGCTCTGCCCATTCGACACATATGATTGAATTGAGTGAGTTTAGTTTTGAAAAGTTATCCGGTTTGGGGGGATTATTTTCCACCGTTTTTCCAACTCTAAGAAATTCTCGGTTGATATTATAATTGAAATTATTTCGTTTTTAAAAAAATTGTTTTTTGATGATTACTGTAAGTGTTATACGGGAATGCCAATTTGGTACACAATAATTTCTCTGCTGACTTCTACTGAGTACTGACAATTTGACGTCAGGTGGCTTTGACACAAAATATTCGAAAACGTGACGTTTCTAGAACTTTTTTATTTAGTTAAAGACTGGTAATATCACTTTGCATGCAATTGAAACTCAGAAGAAAATCAGAACTAATCTGACAGTTGATCCAACGACCAAAATCCTGAAATTGTTTGGTATCGAAGTAATCAACAAAAATTAAAACAAATTCCGTTGTTAGTTTTTATAATTTTTCATATTCGATTGTTTTGTTTCACTTGATTTATGATTTACCCGACTTCCGAGTACAAACAATCAGTTGTTAGATCACCTCCTGTTTTCAAACAGAAAACAAAAAAAAGACATCGAAAAAAACTTCTCTGAGCAAAACCTTCATCCATCCACCCCCACAGAAATTGAGAACACTTGTTGGCTTTTCGTTTTCTCTCTCATTTGCTCAACCTATCTTGTTGACGTATAACCTATGCAACATTAGGTAATCCGATACCCGGGTAGGTGCTTCAGTGCACATGGGGGTGATTATTATTAGAAAAACTGATCCTTGGCAGGTCAAGAGGTCATTGCTTTTGATCCGACGGTAATCTTTCACCTTTCAGACGAGGACAACCGCCTCCATCCAGTGCATCCGTCAATCTTCGAAGTTCCAAATTGTTTCCGACTGGCAAGCACCTACTACTCGTGCCGAACCCCATTGGAAAGAGCCAAGTGGATGGAGAAGTGAGTTCATTTTTCATCAAGATTCCCAGCACGTCATCAATCTGTGAGAGGGGATTCTTTTTTTTCTTTTCCTTCTTCTCATTCTTTTCTCACTAATAGCTGCTTGGTTCGACTTCATTCTCCTTTTTTCATCCATTCTTCTACTTTTTCCATCACGGTGCGCGCCGGGCGCTGCTGCCGTTCTCAAGAGACCATTAATGAGATCCACATAAGATTATATAGCCCTTTTCCATTCTTTTCTTCTTCTTCCTCCCATCTCTCTCGATTATTTCTCTTGTTGGAAAGGAGTGCGCATGTATAATTAGCATTGTTTTCGTGACGATTGACGAGACACAGCACATTCTGGGCATGATCATATCTGATTAAGTTCCATTTTACATCTGTTCTCTAAAATTATTGCTCCCAAATGACATTTTTATGAGCATTCAGATTCTGTAAATCGCCATCTCGATAATTATACAAGTCATCTGGATAAGATTGACCCTAATATTAGCCACCTGTCACCCTACAGGTTTCAAACCTGTAGTCAAAAGAGGGAATATAAATCTTAGTTGGCGCCAATGTGTCGCGCCATTGGTGTGGGTGAAAGTTATGAAATTATTCTTCCACATTTGAATTCTCCTAGACTTCTAGAAATTCAAACATCTGAATAAAAATGGTATTTTGTTGAGAAGATTCCTTCCGTTTGCCTCCTTACATCTGACTGTCAAGGCCCTTCGGTAGGGTGTTTGTAAACAGGGACCCTTTCTGCATCAACGGACCATGTTATGTGTTGTCTCACACTCTGTGTCTCTTCCTCTATTGTACTGTCTCTCTCACCGCACCACCTGTGGACGACCTGTGCGCGCGCGTTGGGTGGGCTAATTGTGGTGCCTTCTGCGCTCTCCACTCGTCAATAGTCTCTGCGCACAGTTCTGGACATCGATCGTTTGTTATGCAAATTTTCTTGCCTTTTCTAGAAGACAGTCTTTTATTGTTATCAGAATCGATTCGCGTTTATTCTCTTGCGGTTTCCTTCTTCCCGTTGATTCCCATTCCTCGTCGCAATCACTTTTTTGTTTGAAAGGTTTTCGTAAAATGAGTAACCCGCTGTTCAGCTAACAAGTTTCTGATTAGGAATAAGTGAATTCTTCTTTTTCAAAACTACTGTCTCCGATCAATTTTAAAAGAGAAAAAAGTGGGCAACACCTTGGATAGATAAGGATCTTTTAGAACACGACGTCTTTTTTCTCGGGTTTCGTCAACCCATTTGATTTGTTTCTCCATGTCGGTCCTCTTTAAATTCAAATTTTTCAACGCCAGGTGCAGTAGACCTCCCCCTGGGGGAAGCGGAAGAAGGGGTCAAATGTACATATACAAACACTTGATGTGTTCGTTCACACCTCATCGCTTTTGGCTTTTTTCTGCCTTTTTTTCAGTTTTCACATGATTTGACTTCAAAGTGTTTGACATAGACACCTCCCCCCCCACACCTACTATTTCCGATTTTCCTCTTGGCTTAGAAAGTTCAATAGATGCAGTGCACATTTTGGCTAAACCATTCGACCTTGTTGCAGTTGGAAATCAGTTTTAGTACCCGCCGCGCCCACGTAGAATATCATAAATCCCCTTCACTGTCCGATCAGCCAGTCAGTTTCTACTGCTGCAATTATGAATGTGACGCGAGAGAAGTGAGAAGGCCATTACATTGTTCGGACGTCACTGAATTCCATACAATTATCAAAAACGCTCTCTTGTCGGACAATCTCCTTAGCATAAGTGTTTCGGGTTTCTTCTTCTTCTGTTTTCATCTTCAACTTCCACACCGAGATCCATCTCAATTTCCTTCGACTGCCAACTCGAATCTCCCAATTCCAGCTTCTCCATGATGAGTTTATGGCATTCGGGGGTTGTTTCGCCTCTCTTCCTGCCCGTGTGCACTGACGTGACCACACAGAGACGCGCCGCCGCGCGAAATTTAATCTGATTGCGCTACTCCTACTACCCGCTCAACTCGCTTCACCCTTTTCCTCGTTTCCTTGGCCTTCTTTCTCGAACTCAGCCCTCCTTTTCGTATTTTATTGAGGGATGATGATCATGATGATGCGCACACAGGAAAACGATCCTTGACTATTCTCGCTCTTCTTTTCTGTTTGTTTTTCAATTTCTCGTTGAAAAATTTGCATTTTGGATTGTCTTGACTCTCGGGATAGACAGTCGTTCAGGACGAGTATTTGAAAATTAATTTTCCAACTTCATTTTGCCGTATGCCTTGTTTTCCAAATCATCGTTTATTATTTCATTTGATAAACAAGTATAGGTAGAGACCCTCAAAATAGTTTCCAAAGGTGTTTATGTTTCATTGTTATTCTTGGCCTTCGCCCACCCAACAACGCGAATTGTCTCTATATTTGCTTACCATACAAAATCTCGTTCATTTTGCACTGAATTATTCTTTCAAACACAAAAGATCACAACCTTGGTGTTCATTCGGTTTCACATAAGGATATTTCCGCAATTCGCCACTTAATCTTTGGTTCCGACACACTTGAATGTCTTATTTCTTCTTTGAAAAAAATTTCTGAAATCTAGTATTCGTTGCCAGAAAAATAGGTAATAACACAAAAGAACAAGTTCTTCTGTTTTTTTCGCGTCTCGTCTTCGAAATGTATACCATGTCAAATGCAAATGTTTGTGAGCGGTAACATTGTAGAAGAATCATCCGAGAGTACTCTCCCTCCCCACCAACGGCAGTCAGCTAGTTCTCATCATCTCAAATTTCGTTCGAGAAACTTACCTAACGCACCAATGCTCTTCCGGTGGAAGCAAATGGTGAAACTAAATCCGAGAAGAAGGAGCAGACTGACAAAAAAACCTAATTAGTCTATTCTCGACAACACGCGCTCCAAAATTAGATTTCTAGCCCAATTTCAAAAGTTGACCTTGTTTTCCTCTATTTACCGCTCTTCAGAAATAAGGAAAATTGCGTTCTCTAATTACAATGATTATCGTTTCGAAACTTGTATACAGTTGACACTCTCTAGACGCGGCCGCATTGGTGAACAATAAGAGCGAGATTGGCCCTATAAGGAATCGCTGCTATATATGCGATATTTGTTTATTTTGAGCGCGAAGTGAAGGTGCGAACTGTAAGAGGCGATAGAGAAGAAAGGGGCCAAAAGAGACTGTGTTTCAACGATAATAAAAAGCAAAACTCTTCTCTTTCTTCTACCCTGTTCATTCTTTTCCCTATATTTATACACTATCAAACTGTTCTTCTCTGCCATACTCTGATTCTTAACAGAAGATGATGTGTCACTTTTCCTTTTTCTCGCATCACTCACCTCCTTTAAAGTTCATTTTTGTGACAGGTGGCCTCGCGCCACCCACCTATCCCTCTCTGTGCGGGCCAGATGTACAGATCACAAAAAAAGCGTGAGTGCTCTGAATGTGCAGATGTTTCAAATGGTTTTTGTTGTTAGATCAAAGTGACGTTCCTCTCTCTTGATTCTTTAATTCTCTCATGGACTCCTCGTCGATTTTATTACCTTTGTCTCTCTTCGCTTGGGTTCCCTCCCATTCATCAGATCCTGTCCACTGTTTTGGATTCCATTTTTCTTCCGGAAATCTGGTTACCCCACCACCACACTGTGAGAAAATCGTTGAGGAAAAAACGTCGATCTGATCGTCAAATACTTTGATTTTCCACGGTTTCACACTCGGATTCGGTTTTCTATGCTTTAGTGATTCAGGGAGAAAAAAAAGAGATGAAGAAAACTAATACGGTATAGAGATGGTGTGGGAAAATTGTTGCTCGCGGGAGCACAATCAACCTGTGCACACACACACACAAATACACCTCACAAATACACGGGAGGCAAATTTCGCCCCATTCCTTCGTCTCCCACCTACTCTATATTGTCGTCTGTCTACCTGAAAAAGTACAAAAGTTGCTTTTCTGTTTGGTTTGAAACCCCTCTCGTCGTCTCATTCACTGCAATAAAAAATGACCTCCGTTTTCTTCACTTCTTCTTTTTCTCCTTCTCCATCACTAGTAATTTCCTATTCTCATCCGTTCTCGGCTCGATTCTGTCCAATTCCAAATACAGGCAGAACTAGGAGCGCATCGATCATTGTCAACTCCTCAATGCATTGCACTCTCTTTCTTCTTCTTCTTCCCCTTAATTCTAGAACATCTTCTCGTGGTACTACTCCACAGGAAGTATGGTCAATGATCCACTATGACGTTCCGTTTTTATTTTTAAAAGTCGCAACTATCTTTGAAAATTCTATAAAAAGTATCACTAGAGGTCATTTCCCCACGTCACCGGATCTTATTTTTCAATTCTTTTTAGATTTTATCGGGGCGCATTGAAAACTCGTTATAAATTCTGGAATTCAAAAGAGAATGTTATTGTTGTCGGGTTGACTGGTAATTGTAGTCGTTGAAGGAAAAGAGGTTCAAGTCTCGTCTTTTTGCACAGTAGTCATATTCAATCTTTTCTCTTTTCCACTCTCACACACTTCTTATTGTTCATTACAATACCGCCAAATGTGCGTGTGCACAAGCACGCTTTCATCTCGTCTCCCGAGAAGGGGCTCATTTTTCTTTTCATTCCCGTTTTTCTTGAGCCCCTTTTTGCATCCTAATAGGCACACCTGCTTCTTCTTTATATGGTCTCCCTATAAACAGTGTTGTGCGGTTTCTTCTCGTCTCGGCCTCTATATGTTCCGCGTGCTACGTACGCTCTTGCAAATAAAATTACCTAATTACGAACCCGCCTCGTAGAATATGTGATGTTGTTTGGGTGGTGTTGTGGTGCACCCTTGACTTGGGTTTCCCTCATTCTATTCAGGGGGGGCACTTATCGCCATAGTCACACTAACCTAAGTCATCTTTTAGTTTTCCACCAATTCATCAAATTGTCTTGGACGCGAACACTGTGCGGTTATTCTGAAGATATATCTGATAGAATGTTGTCAGAAAACGGCGTTTGATTGATACTATTGTCACGTTTTCGCTCTCTTTTATCACTTACTTATTAGGTTGTTCAATAATTTTCCGAAAATTTCGAATGCTTGTGTTTGGTGGCCGATTTCTCGGCGATGGACTTAGTTTTCAATTCTCTTTTGTGCTTGTCTGAAAGCCCTTTAAATGCACTATTAATGCCTCATAGCTCTTATAAATTCCTTCTCTAGCCTCGAAGAAACGCCCCCTGTCACAAAGACTCCTTTCTTGAAAATGAGCTATCCATTTTTGTTTCAACGTTTTCAACCCGAAAAAGTTTTGACATTCGAGAGGAAATCATTGATATTTGTGAAGAACACACCCAGCGTGTTGATAAAACTAAAACTAGATTTAGCTGAACCGATTTCGAAGAACTGACTTCGCGAGATCAGGAATGTTGTATGCGAGGGATTTATGTTTGGTGCAGCTCTGTTGAGAGACGGAGCCATTTCTAACTGCCCGTGAATTATTAACACAGATAAGGGTTACCTATCTAGCAAATCAAAACAACTGGAAGCCTCTTCTAAATGTAAGAATACTAGAGTGTTTCCTGATATACCAATTAAGGGATTCTGATGAATTGATATGAGAATCTTTCCCTTATGTTTTCTCAAAAGTGAAACAATAACCTGATGATCTTTTTGTTGTTGATAGAAAGGAAGTACAATACCTCAACCATGGTTCAAATGTCTCACGAATTCATCAGAGTAAACTGGCGAAAAACGTCTCCAAACTTGAATTTTAAGCCAAAATCGATGTGCAATATATGAAGCTCTCTCGTGAGTAGTTGAATAGCAGGAGCATTCAAACATTTAGTGACAGTAACTATAATTGCCTATACTTTCGAATGACATAAATGAAAAATAAAAATCTTCTGAATTGGCGGATACGCAATGAGAATTCGCTTTCATCCCAAAAATGGAAAATTTTATCTTCATTGAGTAGCCAATTCCAAACTGTTGTCAATCGACAGGGCTACTTTTTTAAATTTTTAATACATTTAGAGCTATGCTAATTCTATTCATTAACTTTTTGAAACCCACCAGCAACTTTTTTATAGCTAGAACTTCAATCCAAAACATACCCCAAAAATTGGGTACATGGAGACTTTGCGTTCCAGTACTCGAGCTGTTCAAGGAATAGAATCGCCAAATTGCTGAAGTAATAAGGGAGGACTGTCAATGCTTTATAGGACACAGTCAAATGAATCACAAGCTTTTCACACGAGAAATTCATCTCGAAAAAATAGGCAAAAATTTTCGGAAAATTATTGAACAACCTAATACATACCATCCCTCCCTCAACCCCAATTGATCCAACTTGTTAATCTCTATTTTTCAGCCTGCGCAAAACAATGAATCCACGCAGAGACCTCCAGAAGCGCACAGAGAACAGCTTGCTCATATGGATTCTAGAAGCAAAAGGATTACCGGCCAAGAGAAAATATTACTGTGAAATGACACTGGATAAGACTCTCTATGGAAGGACATCTGGGAAAGCACGTACCGACAATGTGTTTTGGGGAGAGAACTTTGATTTCATGTTAGTTTTCTTACATTTGAAGATATTTTATAGCTGATACCCAGTTACTAACGATTGATTTTTTATTTTTATATTTCAGGATGCTTCCAAAAATTGAAGAAATCTGTGTGAGCTTATTCCGCGAGTCAGACTCGAAAAAGAAAAAGGACACTCTTCTCGGATATGTCATTATTGGAATTGATCAGTTGGCTAGCAGAAGTCCAGTGGAGCGTTGGTAAGTCACTTCAATAGAGAATCACTTCCGATACTCATTCTTCAACGTCGTTACCCTCACTGAATTTTGGAATTCAAAGGAAATTGAAAACTGAAGACGATAGTTTTAATTGCCCACTTTTCGTCGATTAACCAGTTGATTGTAAGAAGAGGAGGTCTATTAACACTCTCGCTTCCAAAAAAAACTGTCTTGGTTCATTCTGTTTGTCAGTTTGTTAGTCATCAACATCATCATCGACATTATCCTCCCCTACACATATACATAACTTGACATTAACCTCCTTGTTTGGTTCAAAAGTCGCTCACTTTCCATGCGACCCCCTCCAACCCGCCGATAATTCATGAATGCCGCATAAGCGTGAATCGTTTTCATAACCTATATCTTCTGGATTTATTCGGAAGGCGGTTAACGAACGCTGTGTGTGGGGAGGGAGTCGAGAATCGGCGGATTGAAATCCCATCACTTTTGCATAAATGGGTAGAAGTGTTGAATAAACATGGATTTTATTCTAACTTTTTGTCTTCTCCTCCACCCACCATCACCACTTAGATGCTTTTACGCTTTCACACTTTTCCTCAAACATCCGTGTCTTTTCTAACGACCAAAGGGTTTTGTATTGAGTGACAGAGAAAAAAGAGGAGAAAAGTAGTCCTAATCCGTTTCTTTTCCTCTCTAAAGAAACATCTTCTCCATTTTACAGTCTCACCCCAAACCTTTCGACCAAGAAATAAAAATCGCGGCCAATTTTTCCAGTTTCCTGGGTCATTTTCGCTTTTTTTTCTACAAATTCCCTTATAAAATACAGCTAATTTTCTGTTATATAAAAGTGTGGAAAGAAACGTGATTGCAAGACGTGTGAAACGACACGATCCGGCATTTCTCATGCACAGTTTGACAGCTAGACCGTTCCGTTCGCTTCAAATCTTAATCAAACATTTGCCCGCCGGCTCCGTGGTGTTCCCATTGATATGTATTACGTAGTCTTTTCGATTCATTTCGTTCCTTTTTCCATAAAAACTAAAGATGTCGTGTGACTTTTTATGGGGCACCTTGCCTATCAATCACATATGCCACCCTGAAGATGTCCAGAACAGATCTTATCTACGTTCATACATTTCAATTCCAATTAGATAAGCCCATCCCAGTGTTTCTGATGACTCAATCTCATACTGTCCAACCTTTTTTCGCGCTCGTTCTTCTTCCTCAACTATTCCTTACGCCTTCAGATTGTCATGAAAGGTGAATACCACCCTTGGGATCCATCTTTTCACAATTCCTCTTTGCTTCCCTATTCTCTGGCATCAGTCTACCCTTCTCATGAAAACCTTGCACAAGAGTTTTCAAATGAGAGTCGGAAAAATAAGGGCGTTTTAAAAAACATATTATGGTCCTTCAAACTGAAGAAGAACTATGTGAGGGTATCGACGTTGTTTGGAGAGTATTGTAGGTCAGTAGAAGATTGGATTATCACAATCCCATACTACTTTATTTCCCAAGTCAAGGACACCATTAATCCGCCTTTCGCTTGTTTTCAGGTACACCGTCAACAGTACTCATCATGATTCGAGTGCAAGTCGTTTCGCAACGGCGATCGGAGCAAAGAGCAGTTCACAGGAGACCCCATCACTCCGTATCAAGGCTCGATGGCAAACGGTCGACATTCTTCCACTTCGTGCATATGACGCCCTTCTGGAGACATTATGCTATAACTATCTGCCACTATGCGAGCAACTCGAACCAGTACTCAATGTCAGAGACAAGGTAACGTGATCTCGAATAAGGGATTCTAACAAATCAACACAGTTTCAGGAAGACTTAGCCACTTCCTTGGTACGTGTTATGTACAAGAACAACCTCTCCAAAGAGTTCTTGTGCGATTTGATCATGAAGGAGGTCGAGAAACTCGACAACGATCATCTGATGTTCCGTGGAAACACATTGGCCACAAAAGCAATGGAATCTTTCATGAAGCTTGTTGCTCATGACTACCTTGAGTCGACGCTCAGTGATTTCATCAAGACAGTTTTGCAATGCGAGGATTCGTGTGAGGTGGACCCACAGAAACTTGGAAATGTGTCGAACTCGGTGTTGGAAAGGAACAGGGCATTACTGATGAGATATGTCGAAGTCGCTTGGACCAAGATTCTCAACAAGTACTTTATCGTTCAGATTCTGATCTAAATACGCTATTTTTCAGTGTTCATCAACTTCCACGTAACCTTCGCGACGTGTTCTCTGCTCTCCGCTGCCGCCTGGAAGCCCAGAACCGTGAGGCTCTTGCCGACACCTTGATATCTTCTTCGATCTTCCTTCGCTTCTTGTGTCCAGCCATTCTGAGTCCAAGCCTGTTCAACCTTGTCTCCGAGTACCCGTCTCAGACCAATGCGCGCAACTTGACGCTTATTGCAAAGACCCTCCAAAATCTTGCCAACTTCAGCAAGTTTGGAGGAAAGGAACCGCACATGGAGTTTATGAACGAGTTTGTCGAAAGAGAATGGCATCGTATGAAGGAGTTTCTGTTGAGAATCTCTTCCGAGTGAGTGGGGGGATATTTTGGGAGACGGGGGGTGGAAGCGCTGACGAAAATACGATGTATCATGTTACGTGCGAAAATATTTCGGATGCTAAATTTGACACCTTTTGTATACACATAGTAGAATTGAGCACGCAAACAAATAAAAATGTTTCAGCTCAAAATCGGGACCTGAGAAGAACGCCGATGCTATCGTTGACAGTGGAAAGGAGTTGAGTCTGATTGCGAGCTATCTTGAAGAAGCGTGGACTCCACTGCTCCAAGAGAAGAATGGAAATAAGCATCCGTTGTCCAGTGTCAAAGGAATTCTTTCTGACCTGGCTGAGTGTAAACGTCGTCCAGACAATGCAATTTTCCATTCTCCAATGGTCCAACAGCCGTCTTCTGACTACGAAAATAGCCCACAGCAGACTGTTGTGTAAGTTAACAACCGTTTCTGCTTTCACTCATTGCCGGTTTTTTCTGTTTGGCTTTACGCACGATCTCTTTTCTTTCAATAAACTATATATTTTGTTTTATAGTCCTCGCCATGAGAATGTTCCTGCCTACCGTAGTACTCCCCCGACTGGTCAAGCTACTGTACTAGGTCGTTCTGTGAATCGTCCAGCGACTCATCTGCTGACTTCTGACGATTACGTTCTTTCCTCCGCATTCCAAACGCCGAGTCTTCGTCCGGGCGGCACTCGTCTCAGCGATGAGACGGGTACGTCTTCAAGCCGTACAAGTGATAAAACCACTAGTAGTGCTGAAATTCGTGATGATACTGATTCTGATTTTGAGTTGCGTGAGGACAGAGGACGTGGGGGGAGAACTCGGAAACGGCTTCCACGGACGGATGCATCACCATCGAGCAGTCAACAAGCGTCGAGTGGATACATGAGCAATAATCCGTCAAGGTAAGACAATGCTTTTGTATTTTTATCGCTTTTGTAACTTTCAAACTATCTGATTGTGAAACATGTTTTTGGTTATTCTACTGTTGCTAGCATCTATTTATTTAGATCCAGCTACTCCAACTCGTCGAGCTCATCTCCAGTCGAGCGAATGGCTGCTCTTTCGATTGCCAATCCAGTGTTCGGCCCGGGACCATCCTCAGGATACACTATTCCAGCCGAACCCAAAGAGATTGTTTGTCAAAAACGTTCCAGCCCACCACCGTATGACCCTGAAGCTCATAACTATCATTATCAGCCGGTATGTCAATTTCGTTATTTTTTACTTTTGGAATGTAATTGTTCAGATCCAAGTCTACGCAGTGCCACCAGATTGTCAGCTATCGCCACGGGCTCAGCCTGCCACTGGAGTCAACGGTCAAAACCGTTTGAGTCTTCCAAGAACGAATCCACGTGCTTCAAGAAATTCAACATTGCTTCGTCCGAGCGTTTTGAATGTTCCAGATGATTGGGATCGGTATGTTGAATAAGTATAAAGGTCAACATTAATCCGTATGGTTTTTAGATCCAGTGACTATTGGCGTGATAGCAGAATTGAACAGTACAGAAGCCAACAAGAGATTATTGAGAGCCAGGCTCGTGAAATCGAACGTTTGACCAGAGAAAATCTTGAGATGAAGAATAAAATGATGTCGTCGACAAAGCTTGTTGACTCAAAGGTATAATTCGTCGAAAGAAGGCTGTATCCATTATTTTGTTACAGAGATCCGACAGTGGAGCCAGTGAGGACTCATATGACTCGTTGAGCTCTCTCGATCGTCCATCCAGAAAATCGCTTGTAGTCTTACCAAACTAACCAACTAACCCGTAGATATTTTCATTATTTTATTTATTTGTGTATAACTAATCTAACTTTGCCAATAATATATTGGTTACTAATGTACCTGATAATGTATCCAAAGAATTCAAAATCTGTCCACTATCGCACCCCCGCCCGTTGGTCTCCTTCCACATTTTGCTGCCCAACTTTCAGTACACTTCGAAACAAAAACTTAATTGTATATTAAAGGTTCCCAAATCAATCCGCTTGTCATTTTCTATCCGTTTCCCATCCACTTTTTTCTGTAGAATAGAGGGTTTCATTGTGATTTTTGCTTCTTTTTTTGTCTTCCCCATCTTTTTCTTCCGATGTACAACAAACCACCACTTTGTCGCTCTGCCCGTTTTCAAACACTCCAATTTGGAGGGTTTATGAAAGCCATCCGGTAGCGGTGAGGTTAGTCAACCTCTTCGATGCTTTACATTTTATGTTCATTTAAAACAACCATTTATTTTGTTATCTTGGCATAATATAATCGCGAATATGAATGAAAATATTTGTTCTCACATTCCATTTTGTTCGTATCTGGGAGCTATTTGAACTGCAGCTTGGTTACACTTGTGTAATGCGGAATTCGCATATTCTAGGAATTCTTGATACTTCTGGAACAAAGATAATTCAGGAAACAGGAGTATGCATGTTTCACAAACTCGACGACTCCATTCACCGGCATTCTTACTCAAAATTATCCGAAAATCACGAATTTTGCACTGCAGATCAACCAGAATGACAGAATAATCACAAAACATGTCGGAAATACTCTGAAACTTTTAGATTGTGATGATGAAAAATTAGTGAATTACTTAACATTTCTTCTCAACATGGCCATGATCCCAATCGCTTCAATTTCAATTTTTTCAAGCTGGTTCTGAAAGAAAATTTTTTTAACAGAGAAGCTCTATTAGTTTATATTGAATAATTTGGATACTTATTCAGTTTGACAAATGATTTGGTTCAAATAATCATTCAGTATAAACAATAGACATAAGTATCAAATACCAAAACTTGAATATAAACGCAGTCCCTCAAAATTTACTCTTTTAAACGAATTTCAACGCATTTGAAATGATCTCTTTTCGAGTTTAAAACTTACAAGAACAGCTCGTAGCTGATCCATTGTCAAAATTTCCAGCATTTTCCTCTCTTGCATCATCTTCTATTCCATAAAAGTGCCTTATTGCCTCCAAAGCAGTTAACAGTTGTTTTCGGTATGAGGACTGACAGACTGACGACTTCTTCACCAGTCAGATTTGATCACTTTTAAACCACCCTATTCTCTTGAAGGTGGTGTCGAGGTGGTTCTCACAGAAACCGGGTTACCGTCTCTATCAATCGCCAGTTGAGTTAATCACCGCTTTTTTATGAACGGTGAATTACAAGACAACGTTCACAAAAAGTCGCACCAGAAGGTCACCGCTTGTCGGTTTCATGACCGAAATTGATAGCATTAGTGATTAACAACACCTAAAAAGGTGGAGTACAATAATACGTTCTTTCATTCGTACAAGTCATGATAAGATATACTGAAGTCACGTAAGATTTACTGAGAGACTGCAGAAATATGATACCAGTTTCTAAAAATAGTTTATGGATTATCATAAGAACAGAAAACAACGGTACGAGCTTGAAACTCAAGGCAGAATAAAATATGACTGTTGAAGATTCAGTTTATGAGTTAAAGAGTTTTATTGAACCAGAAGGTTTTGATGAAATTCTACTCTAAGGTGGAGTAAAAATCCATAGTCAAGAAAATAATGAAAATTTACAAAATTAACGAAGTTTTTATGAAGATGACTCATTTTCATATAAACTGAAGGATATCAAGTTGAACGTATTCAAAATCTTATATTTGTATGATGAATTCATATTGTTTGGAGATGATGTCACCTTGTAAAATATTCAAAAATACAATTTTGACCTGAAAATATTTAGTAATCTCTCGTAACCTCTTATTCACATACCTAAAATAATCAAAACATAACCGATCATCACGATGTTCTCTCTATGTTTACTCCCCGTTCTGTATCTTATCATTTGTTACACTCGCTTTACATCTTTGTTCTATTTGCCGGAGAGTACGCACATTTATCAATAGTTTTTTTCTAGTTTGAGCCAACTATTGTCCATTGGGACCATTTTGCTCTCCAAAGTACGCTGAAGGATAGAAAAGCGGAAAAAAAGCACGTTCTAATAACAAGATTTTTGTTTCGCCCCCGGCGGAAATAAGTTTTTTTGGAACAAATCCATAGAGAATGTTCTTCAAAGTTTTCAAACTGTACAATATATTTTCCGTCGATTTCCAGGTTCGGGGCGAAGATAAAAAGTGTTCTCTTCCAAATCTTTTACAAATGTTATTGTTGACTCTCTTTCTCCCTCTTTCTTTCTCTTCATGTGACAATCCATTTCAATTGTACAAAAAACGATTGTAGTGACTAGCTATTTCCGCACTTTATCACCTGCATAGGGATGGCTCTTTTTTGATTCAAACGTACTAAATAGCAGTGCACTCTCGTTGTTTCTAATAAAAGGAAATGTCTGAGCTGAAAATGTTGGAAAGGACATGTGAACTTGATTCGTCGATTCATTAAAAAATCTTTTGTGGTCTGGTCTCGTTTCTCTCTTTTACTTTTCTCTACGTTTGTTGAACAAAGGAGACCACTGTTTCCTTCTCATTTGGTTTCTTATAAAAATTAGTCTCCGTTTTTTGTGGCTTTCAAAATGCAAATTTCATTCGTTTGTTTCTGTGCGTGTCAATTTATTCAGCCACGAAGAACATATTTATTCGCCTCTTTTTTGTGCCCCTACGACCGCTTGAATGAAAACGTCACTGGATGAATTTGTGCGGTTTATAAGGGGAAATGCTCTTTGGATAGCAATTAGTTCTTCTCTTCTTCATCTTTTCACATCTTGTAAAAAATGAGGAGGTTATAAATCTTGGAATACTTTAGCCGTGTTGTATTCTATATTGAAAACTGCCATGTGTCCTTCAAATCCAATCTGCTTCTTCTCTCTCGCACTATGTTTTTGCAGGGGGCAACGCGCATGTTTCAAATGTAACCCCTCGAATTTTTCTCATTGAAGCCGCTACCATGTTTTTCCAATAACAATCGTGTTGACAAAATTTCCTAACTTCTGACCATTTTCCACTTCTATAAGAATTCCGTTTGACTATTTGTCATTCGAATTGATTTTTTGAAAATTTGTATTCTTTTGGGTTTGTAGTTTTCTGAATCTCACCAAGAACGTGCAGATAAGCAAGGTATATGCGGAACTGAATATTTCGAAATTCGGAACCAATTTTTTTCGGAAAAAAATTTGAGGAACGAAATTGCTTCCGAGTTGTCAAGATTCTTCAGAAAAGACTTAGGATTTCCGATATCCGTTAGTCATCTTTTTTACTGGGAATTCGAGCTGAAAAATAACAGGAAATTCATGCTTTTTGGTTTTTTCCTTTCCGGTTAGCTCTTCTCGGACTAATGAAGAAGTCACATTACTCATTGGTTTGCTTCACTCCCAAATGAACATATGACTAGGTAAACCAGCTGCTTTTTGATTTTTACTTCTTTCATAAATTCAAATTTTTTCTTGAAACTGATCACGTTTTCTCAATTTTGTTTGAATTTGAATTTCCAATGATACCTCATGACTGCGTTTTATCCTTATTCGGCCATTTCCCCTCATCTAATGTTATTTCAGAATGCGTGATCACGATGACCCCTTAACTCATCTTCCTGTCATTCCCGAAAGTGTCGAGGGCTCTTCACAAGATGATTCTGATTCAGAAGAGTCTGAGTTTGGTGAATTAAGCTCTTTGGAGTTCACGAGTCCAAGTTACATTTCTTTCGGCGAGCCAGTCTTCTCGAGCAACATTATTGTCAATCAGCCTAATTGCAGTGATCCATCGGTGATGGCCTCTTCACAAAATTGTGAGTTCAATTCCAGTTATTTTTGGGTGTCGTGTGGTGGCTGAACGGGAGAAAAAGAAGAAAACCGAAACATGAAATTAAGTCGTAAATTTAGTGTTCTTGAAGGACAGCTCTTGAAATATCGCACCGCACTTATTTCAAGTTTTTTTTCTTATTCTGAGAATCTTTTCTTCTCATCTGACGATTTGTCATTTTTGAAAACGGTGAAACAAAATAAAAATAGAATGCAATCTGTTTTGTCACATGTCCTCTCTGAAACTTTTGAACAATCTTTAAAACAAAAGAGGATGTTGAGAGCCTTTCCCTCGTCCGAAATTGAGAAATAGATAGATTTAATTGATTTTCGGCAAACGGCACCAAACCTTAGAATCCTCTCTTTCTCTCTTCCAATATGTGAATTCATCAAGTTTTGTGCTTTTGCAGTCAACACGTTCAACTACCCGGTTTTCAAAAAGTACGGATATTACATTAACGGAGTATACTACACAATGGTCAAGAAAGGATCCACTCGTGAACGTGTTAAATGCTTGGTATGGTTATTTCTTTGGATTTTGAGGTCTAAAATTACGAATTAAAAAAATATGACTCTTTCGAAAAAGTTTTTCGATTATTTCACAGACCTTGAAAATTTTCTGAGATCCAAAACTTTGCCAAAGTTTTTAAATCATCAACAATCATCCAAAAAGTCCCACTATTCTGCACATTCTCATTTCCCATTTCCCCTATTTGCAGTATCGGCGCGGAATTCCTCGTTTGGAAACAATCAAAGAAGAACCGGAGGATGAGAACGAACAACGCATCGAGAATAAAGCGGCCACTGCAGAAACCGATGAGGAGAGAGTCAAGTGACAGCTACTCTGCAAGAGTTTCTGTTCCGTAATTCTTTTCTTCCGAATTTTTTTGTTCCCCCTATAAAAGTTCAATTTCCGTTTTGTTTTCTTCCTATCCCAATCTCAATCATCATCTTTTTTTGGGGAATGAGTTCTCGTGATCTTTCTTCCGTATTTGTTTGAACCGGATTCTGTAAAATAAATCTTCTGGACCAAATATGAACTTTTCATTCTTTTTTCCAGGAACACAATATCCCCGCAAAATAAAAAAAAACAATTTTCAGCTCAATTTCACATTCGACCTCCCAATTTTAAATTCAAGTCCCTCCAATTTCCGTTTCTCTCTTGAAAGGTTATTCGAATCCACTTTGTCTTGAGAGCAATTTGGGTTTCTGGAAAAAAAGAAGCAAGAAAAAGAGGTTGGACGTCATTCAAAAAGAGCCAGGATATTAACCCACCATATCCAGAGTTATTACCTACCGATAAATATGACCGTTATTCAGTCATATGAGCAATTCGTTTATGGACGTTTCTCAACGTTTTAGTGCGGGTATGGAACAACAGAAAAAGAACGACCGGGAGAGGTATTAGAGTAATTGAGAACGAGTTCTTCTTTCTTCCGAGGAGAAGATTGGTTTGAGAGAATGCTTTTATTGTTTCATGACGACACCACTCTGACTAGTTTGGGAAGTGATTTGTACTAATGGGAGTTACCAAATGGATTGGGAAGGATGATTGATGAAATGACGTTTCATGATGATAATGGCCTTGCAGAGTACTAAAAGCATCTCTTAAACTGCTTCGGATACTCACGTTTAGGAATCGGAACTGTTTTCGGGAGTTTGTTCTCCGCCCTGACGAAATAAAAGATTACATTTTTGTCATGAAATTTCACGAGTTCAGAAAGATTGTTTTTTTTTGAACAATAGTGGGACTGTAATCAGAAAATAAATGATGTAGGTGTAGTGAGCCTCCAGGAAACTGATCAAAAGATAATCTGAGCAATCACTTCGCTGGAATTTTTAAACGAAGGAATCTTGCTAAATGTTTCCATCTCTATCTTCAGCCAGAGAAATTTTCATCGTATCCATTACACATTGCCATTCTTCTTACCCATTCACTAGATACGATTGAACATCCTGTCATATGGTTCATTGCCTACGTTGCTTAATTTCCGAGTAACTTCCGTGTGGTGATTATGCTTCAGACATGTCTGAGAATGTTACTCAGTCACTTCAGTGACGTTCCGGAAACTGATATATTCTCTTTCAATTAATATCAGCAATAACGCTCCTCATTCTTTATTATGATTCAATATACTTATCAGAATGTAAAGAAAATGGAAATATTTCAGAGAAGAAAATAACCATTACTGCACAGTTCGTCAAAGAAATTGAACTATCTATATTTAACAGGGGTCAGGGGGTGGGGGAAATGAAGAAGAAGTAAGTAAGTAAGAAAGTGGGAAAATGGATGGAGACATAGAGGAGATTGGAGAACAATGAAAATCAGTAGTCAGTGAGTCGGGGGGATCAGGAGAGCATCCGAAATCAACGGGTGGATGGGCACGAGTCGCTGCACTCCAATTTGAAGCACTGGTTCATCATGGCCAAGGTGAACTTCGCCTCGGCGTCGCTTCTCTCCCCCGGCATGTGCCCGAAATAACTCGTTGTCATCTGGAAAATTATTTCATTTAGGTTTCGACTATCATAATTAAATGTGTCTCGATCTATGCTCTTCCTCTTTTTTCTCGCACTAAGAGTCATTTTCTTTTTTCTATATAGTCATTACTCACCTCGGCGATTCCGAACCAGCATGCCTTCTTGCAGCAGACACATGGCATGGCAGCGTCCTCATCAGCAGAGCACATGCTTGGCATGAGAGTGGAACCGGCTTCGGCTGAAAAATCATTCAATGGAAATTATGTCTATTTGTTGAGTTTATCTCAAAAGATGCTAATGCAAAAAGTTCATTTCTAAACTATTGCTTACCTTGGATGGCCAAGATGGCGACGAGTCCGAGAACAACGGCAAGTTTGGTTGAAGAGATCATGATTCGAGATCGGAGGGGATTTGGTTGGTTGGGGGATGTCGTACTGAAATTGAAAATGAATTGTGAGAGGTAGGAGATGTTTTATACGGAGCTACTCGAAGCCACGCCCCTTTTGTGCTTCGGCAAGCTCCGCCTACTTTTGGGTGGAGCATGACCGAATTGCGCAAGTGAAACGGTCGTTTGGCCGTTTTTTATGGAGAAATCTGAGAAATAGTGTGCTCCGACTCGGAGGAGCCAGAGAAAATCGCGTGATTGTACGAATAATAAAAATGGATAATTGGCATCAAATGACTTTCTTGATTGGATTTTGGTAGTTTTTGGAATGTACGGGCAAGTGGAACCAATTAACTCCGTGGGTGAAAGATCGCAGAGTTCAGGAATATGGTAACGAAAGATCAAGAGAACAAGATGAATACTGTGGATTTGTTGGAAATCATCAAGAAAAAAAAGTAAAAAAAGAATAAAAATGGAAATGATGTATAATTAGAAAGGTTCTCAGACAAGAGACTACTCAAAGCGAGTCTAGAAGGGAATAAAATTTCGTTTGATCAAGACTTATCATCAAAATCCCAGGTGAACATAAAGCAGAGTAGAAACAAAAGTTGATTTTCTTATAAAATGTGAAGATACTTTCAAAATTGAAATAAAAGATGTTCCTTGATAGATATTGTGTCGTTTTTAAATTTCTAAGGGAATTCAACGACACATCTTCCCACTTTGTGTAGGTCTTCTCTGATGATGCACTTCTTGTATACGATGATGTCGAAGTACAAAACATCATAATTCAAATTTTTCGAATTTTGTTCAGAAAAAAAGAAGTTACACAATTTCAGTTTCCATCATAAAATATTATGCTGTGTAAATGTATATGTCTGATAGAAAAATGTGAACTTTGAATAATCACAAAAAAAAGTGAGATGATGTCTTACATTATCAGAAGTGTTCAGTTTTTTGTCTGGTTATAGTATCACCAAATGTAATTAGATATATAACATCATAGTTGTTTCCCCAAACAATAGTGATGTGTTCCCAGAAACTTAGATTTGAATTCTTTTAAATTTTGAAAATTCGAGCTCTTCCGTAAATAGAATCGTCATGGCGAAAGGACTCAAAAAAGTCATCGACTTTACAGAAAACCCACTCTCAGCGTGACTTCTATCCATTTATTGTCGTTTTCAAGATGGCTTTTAATATATTGAAGAGCTTTCTTCTGGACTTTCTTGAAAGTCTTTCGTCATGTGAGTCCGTTTGGAAATAAATCTCTGTCATCATCGCCCACAAGTGCATTTAATTTTTTTTAGATTCCACTCTCGAGAACCAATTTGAATTTCTTCCAATCTCAAGCGAACAGATAAAAACTGAAATGGAATCATCGAAACGCAGCTGAGTGAAATGAAAGAAAGAAAACGGGTGCTCCACGTTTCCGGGTTCATCAATCTATCTTCTTTTGTATCCCAGTGGAGGTGGAAAAAATGTGCAAGAAAACTGAAAAGAACAGCGTCATTGAAATGCTCTTTGCTTTCTTGTTTCCATCTTTGGGTTGACGTGTATTCAAATTGATGGGAGTGATCCAGAAATAACGGATTTCTACCCTATAATTTTGTTTGAAATCTTCAAGTCTTGCCAAATCGGTGAAACGCACACTTTTCCTAGAATTTAAGTGCAGGGGCATTTCAGTTCCGGAACTCAGATTGACACTTTTCCAGAATCAACTCTTCAAATTCAGATTTGAAAATTGAGGGTCCAAAAGAAAGTTCCGGTTCCTTGTATTCAAGATTTTTCAAGAAAATGCACGTTCACAGAAATCTTGTGATCCCCCGGCGGATCGGGGTCGCATAGAAACTTGCAGAGTTTGACAAAACTTCTGATGACATGTTCTACGTCAGTAGTACAATTTCAAGAAAACAACCAAAACATAAACGAATAAAATAGGGAATGTTGAAGGGAATCGTACTATTTTTATGTTGAAAGTAACTATAGAAACGTGAAACTTTCAGAATAAAATGACACCAAGCATAAACATTCCCAACTTTGTTTCGAAAGTTTTCGGGGGAAAATAACTCAGCTATGAGCCTAAAGGAATATGCTAAAAAATAAATCAAATGCCTATAAAAGTTTTGATCATGAATCAACAGGTGTTATATTTTAATAAGAAATGAAACTATAGTTCTAAACTTTGCAAGTAATAAGACTTCTGTTTCAAAATTTGATAAGCTTTTATGATTCATGAACCAGCAGAGCAATGAGCTGAAGATGAATTTTCATCACAAATTGAAACGCCAAATATCAAATATCAAATCCATAAAGTTTTAAAACATTTCTTCAATCAGGAAAAAAAATTCAAGTTGTGGAATTTTTTGGATAATTTTAGCTAAAAAAGTGATTACTTTCCACAACGAACATACTTCTGAATTTTGAGCACTTTTTCATATTCACAAATTATTTCGAAAAAGGATGTTGCATTAAGGAATCTAGATATTTTTTCTTTAACTCATTAGGAAATTGAGAAATGAAAAATGCTACCGAACAGAGCTGAAAAAGAAATGAAGAGTGATGAGTGAAATATAATATGTTGGAGTTTGTGAGAAAAAAAACTTAAAAATTGCGACGAAGAACCTAACATCACGAATATAATAATGCGTTATATAATTGCTCATTTGGGGTAATTGGAAAATTATTTTTCGATTGGTTCGAAAATTATTCTAAATTTCGTAAATCGACTCTTCCCATCAAACTGAGTTTCTCTATAAAAAACTTGAATTCAACAACTTCACTTTCGAATTTCAGTAATTTTTATTTTCCCTTTTCCTTCTATTACATAAGATTCAAGTTCTCCTCCATTTTCCCTTTTCCTGCTGTTATTCATTTTATGACGTGGATTTGTTCATGCCAATTGTCAAACAACCTAGTCAAATGACACACGGCACGTCGTAACCCATAACGACCTGAAGAATTGCCCTCCTCACCGCTTCAACCAACTTCTCATCTTTCCTTCTACACACCCAAAAGAGAAAAAAAAACAAAAAAGGAGGAGAAATGAGATTGTAGAGAGATAGTACTTTTGACCACACCGGTATTCGCAACAAGCTGACTCTTTGTTTGACCTTCGCCATTTTTGCGGTTTTGAGGTTTTTCGAGAAGACGAAAAACACGCTGGAGACATCTGTCGAGTTTCATCACGGGTAAACATCTGTCTGGCACTTTCATTTAATGAGTTCGGCTTGATTCTATGATATTCGAGATCGATTTCGGTTTTCTCTAAGAAACCTGTTGTTGTCAAAAAACGAAAAAGAGTCCATCGTAAACTTTGGGACAGTTTTTTTTACGATCTGTGAAGTTTTATGACGTTATTGGACAATCTTGTTCCCTGTTTAACTTGTTTTCTCTCTTAAGGCAACATTCAATATTCAGAGTTGATCAGAAAAGGTCATGCGGGTAGATCAAACGACAATAACAATGGGCGACGCATATTTTTACGATTCGGTATGCTCTCAATGCCGTCTCGCGCAATCATTTGCCCGTTTTTTCTTCGTGTTTTGCTCTCATAGCTCTTAACTGATACGGATATCCATGTTTCTTTTGAAGTGGACAGCAAACGCATCTTTTCAATCTTAAGTATCCGTTTCCTGATATGCTGATGATAGTTTAATGACCCGGTTTTTATAATTATCAATTTTTCGTCATTATATTTACAAAAATTTCTGAATAAACCACATTTTTGTGTTTCACCACTAGAATCTTAAGAATGTTCCTTTAGTTCTATCTGGTTCACACCTCTTACCACTCAAAACTCTCCATTTTTCTCAGAACAATGTACTGTTTACCATGAAATACGGAGTTCGTTCGCAGGTAGGTGCTCCCGGCTCAAGTACACTGATATGTGTACTGATAGCGGAGAGAATCTGCTTGCAGAGAACAGATTAACCCTCTGCCGGAAAAGTAAACCACGACCCATTTTGTCAAACAAAAAGTGAAATTGAATTTTCGGAAATTTATTTGATATCAGTGTGTTGGTTTCTCCCATTTCTTTGTCTGGGTTCTTCTTCTTTTTTTTCAAAATTTCGATTAGGTTACACCTTTCTTGTCTGAAATCGCATAAGTAAAACAAAGTAAACACACCTTCTCCTCCCTTTTACAGATTGATGATACCGAATGAGTCACAGCCCTTGAAAAAGTTTCTGTTTTTTCGAAACACCAAAAAGTAAAATCTACACCACCTTGTTGTTTGTTTTCTACTTGAAACGGTATTGTATCCTTCATTTTCTTCTTTCTCCTGTTGTTTTTTCTTCATTTGACCTCCCTGCGCCTTCCACTCCCATTTATAGTTAACTTCATTTAATTTCATTTCCTCGTTTTGAGAGAAATAGTAACTATTGATAAGAAACGTTGTTGGTAGGGCGGCTAAAAATAAAGAGAGGCGTTAGGTTGGAGAGAAAAGAAAGTGGCTAAAGCATGTGTGCGCGGAATGAACTTCGGTTGAAGTGGCGGAGATACCTGCCAATCAGTGATTGTAACACACAAAAGCATTTGACCGACCACCGCAACGCAATTCAGCCGCTATCAGATGTGTTTTTTATTCGTTTTTATTGGCGGCTAAATAACCTCCGTTTAAGTTTTATCAAGATTTATTGAGGGTCTTCATCAAGTAATCTTTGAGAATGCAGTTTTGAAATTTCACAATAAAATTATAAAAATTAATTTTCAATTCATTCTCAACTTTTGAGCAGTAAAAGTTTGAATAGTTGTTTTGCCATTCTTCTTTTTCAATTGAAGTTTTAAAAGCTAAGGTTTAAACTGAGATATAAAATTTAGATTAACTAATAAACGAGTTATGGAATACTATCTAGGTCTAGACACGATCATCTATCAACAAATTATGTTCAACGATTTTCTGTAGTCCTAAATTTTCAAAAAAGCAAAAACTGCTTGGAAAACTCGCTATCTATGCATAGAAATTTCAACATTCCGTGACTTCGGGAGTCCTGAATGCTTCATTCTCATAAACAAAAACTCTACTTTTTTCTCTCTCTCTCTTTTCTCGTAAATATCAATCGGTGTCATGGTGTCATGTCACATGAAGGTAGTCAAAAGTACCTTCTTTGTCTTCTCCCACACACACCGTTCCTCCCTATCCTTTCACATCCTCTTGTTTCCTTTTTGCAAGCGGTTTTTTTCGGCGTCTTGTCCCGAGACAGTTGTTCTTTTTCCGCTCCTCTTTACTTCTCAACTACTCTTCATTTTTCTTGCGAAAAAGTTCTCCATTACTCCAGTTCTGTTATCTTCGATCTCCAATCGCAAAACGGGAGAGGAGGGAGGGCTTTTAACGACTTTGAACTGATTTACAACGTTTTTTTGCAGTTTCCATAGTGGGCGATTCAAACACGAGTGAAGTTTAGTAGTGGACAGTAAGTGTCGTCAGAAAACACATACAACAAGATGAGCGGCGTCGTCGTGTGCGAAGTTTGTAATTCAGTAAGTTCATTCTCTGATTTCGAAATGTATTCATTCGTTTTTGCGATTCGGAAGTGTCAATCACCTTTTGAAATGTCTAGGAACATTGTTGGGATATGACAGATAGTATTGTTATTGAAGTTGAATCATAATGATTTCAATTTGTTAGAACTTGTTTTTTTCTGATGATGATGTGTTTTTTATCAGAAAATTTGGAATAGATTGGTTTCGTATCACACGTTTTCCGTGTGATTGTGGCATCATAATTTTCAGAATTTTCCTTTGAATTTACCTTTTGGTACTGAGAAATATTTGGAAACTAGATGATTTAATTTCAAAAAAATTAGTAACAGCGTGAGTTCATCTACATTAGCTACAATAATCCAGTGTCTGAGTTCCCATCATATCTAATGAACAATCACAGCTTTTTCCTCTAATTTGAATTGAAAACGGACAATCATTCAACAATTGTTTATATTAAAATAGTGTTCAAATTGAAATTCAAGACAGACCGGAAATGAAGCGTAGTACGAATAATTTCAATGTTCCGATTATGCAAATTTTAGAGACCTCTCTAATATTAGTCACCTCTCTCACACATAAAAACAGTACCCCGACCCGTGGTTCCTCTTTTCCTGTTTTCAAGAGTTTGCCTTTTTTGAAGTTGTTATGCTTATCCATTTATGTTCCGATTGTCAATGGGTTTGGCGTGTTTTATGCGGATTGGTAACCTAAATTTGATGTTTTGAATGCATCCCTACCCGATTCATTGCGTGTTAAGTCTAATTCTCTTGACGGCTCTACCTGATTAATTGGGGTTAGAACACGCGCCTTTTGTTCGAATTCTATCTCTCCGTTTTTTTCGCCGTATTCCATTTTCGGAAATGAAATCAATCTGATCCGCCTCTTTTTATTCAAACTTGTATAAAATCATTAAACCATTTGGATTTTTCATTCGAATTCCTATCCAATTTTCATACCGACTATTCTTCATGCCTTCTCCATCATTCAATCAGGTATATCAATAGGCTTATGACAAGAAGACACGATTAACTTTTACACTGTTTTAATCATTACGGCTTTTTTGACTTGTTTTTCGGCGGGGAGATCAGAAGTCTCTTTGATAAGTGTGAAGAAGGAAAAAAAATGGTTATGAAACAAAAACTGTGAAATATGAGCAAGTTGAAATTAAAAAAACTACAAAAACTCATTTTAAAATGACAAATTCATGTTTGTAAAACTTCTTTTCCTCATTGTCTTCTTCCGTCAAAAGTACGTCTTTTCTCTGATAACCTCCACTAATCTGTTGGCACGGAAGCGCAAAATTCATTGTGCAGTTTTTTACATTTGCAAATGTGAGAGTCCAAAGAGTGGCCAAATTGATTTTTTACATCTCTTCCATCCATTTGCATATTCGATTCCAAAATTTTTCCCACTTTTCTGTCACATATACAAACGAACAAAGAGAATAGAAGGTTGGTATCTATTGTTGTTATGTTCATCGACTCGTTTACCCTCATTTTATGATGGTGCTCACACACAAAAACTGATAACATAGAGACATTCCTATTGTTAATTATTAATATTTTGAAACATCATTTGAAGTAAACTACTTGCAGAAAAAGAAATCGTGTCAACAATATCATTTGCTCTATGAAGACAAAATTCAAATTGTGAAAGAGTTGAATAATATATTGCCACTGGAAGAAGAAGACATGCTTCCAGGCGATGGTTTAGGGTAAGTTGATATGATTCAAGATGTACACCATTTCAACTATATTTTTAAATTTCAGACTCTCTCCAACATCTAGCCGCGCAAATGTCGGATTATCCCAAATCTCTCTCCCACTGGCCTGGAAACCAAAAGGTGAGTATTATTCCAAAACAACAAAAATCATGCTCAAACACTCCAATCAGTCGGCCATTCCGATAGAAAGCCTCGAAATTCATTTGTAGCTCAAAAACGAAAAGGTGTGGTTATTGGAAGTCCTCGGCTCTTTTGTTTGATCTATGTTGTACCTCAGTCGCTTTATCGCTTTGAGTGTCGCGTTGAACTAAATTGACAAACATTCGATTTTGAGATCATGTTCAAGACTCTCAATTTATGATCACTTAAAACGTTAGGGTGTTCATGGAATAAAACGAGAAAGTAAAGAAATCGGTGAAACCTATCTAAAAAAAAAGAAAAAAAATCCCCAGTAAAACAATATAATTTACAGAAACAAGAACATTCTCCATGTTTCTGGTTATACAGAGCAAAACTCGAGTCATCGACACAAAAATAATCTCACATGTTGACAAAAACATGACAGATGTTGTTATCCCCGACTCATTTGTATTGTGAGTATAACAAACTCAAAAATAAATAAAATAAAGTTTTTCAGTGACAATGAGCCGGAAGATTTTCACGTAGATATTCTTATTTATGCAGCAAGAACAGATTATGGGTTAGAGCATAGCTCAGGTGGCAGTTTGAAAAGCAGAATAACTAGATCTATCGGAAGAAAATTTGGAGCTAGTGTGGTAGGTGGCTGTTTCTAAACCACAACAATGAAATTCGGCTTTAGAAATCACAAACATCCACTCCAGAAATGTCGAAAAGTCCTCGTTTGGATCAAACCATCTCTGGAGCTCATTACAATTTGCTTGCAAAAGCAACTCTATGCATTGCAGATGCATGCGAGGAAGCCACAATTCATAACCTCAGAATGAGTGCTTTTGGTATTTTTTCTTATCGAAAACCAGCGAATCAAATTGTTTTCAGCTGATCTTTCTGGTCCACCACTTTACGGACACATCATTTGTCGTCTAGCTATTCAACCACATTCAGTTCTTCGCCCGATTCTTGAAGGGGTTCTTTCAGTTCAACATGTAGAAGAAGTCGTTGAACTTGAAAATGCATCTGTGAGACTGCAAGCCGGAAATCTTCATTTCTACTCAATTGGTGATATTGCCAACAGTTCCAAGAATACGGTCCTTGTTATTCCGCTAAGCAGCGTAAGTCATTTTATGTTTCCAGAGAGAAAAAGGTAACATTTCAGAGAAGTCGAATTGTACCAACATCCACTCCAAGAACCTTTTTGCTTCGAACTGATGAGACAAATGAAGTTCCTGCATCAACTGTGTATTTGATCACCAATAGTGATCGAGATTATGAAATATGGAGAAGAGCAATCGAAATTCAAATCTATGACATCGGAATATGGGGGAGATTTGCAACCAAAATCTCTTCTCTTCTCACGCAGAAGAGAGAAGATCCAATCAGAGAAACTCTGAGCCGTGGAACCGGTAGCAATCTCTATGAGACTATTTCTATCAAAGGTACGTTTTGACAATGAGCTAGTTTTTTTTCATCTCAAGTAATTAAGGATCAATTTCGAAAGCCTTTGGTGGTCTCTCGCTTGTCCCTTGCGATGGACAACCGCACATGAACGGAGCGGCAACTGCTCCCGTGAAACGACCAAATGTCAAGCAACGTGGAAAAGTGATTGATTTCTTCCCGGTAAGCTCATTAATTCTCTTCACATTATTTCCCGGAATTCAGGTGCAAAGTCCTCAGCCATCGAGAAAAAGTATAATCCATGAGCCAACATCAAAATATGTGATCCAATTGAATATTGGAGAGGATTTGGTTGAAAACGAGTATAATTCTTATTCTCCTTTATGTGAGTACAAATCGAGTGCAATTTGTACTGACATTTGTTGTTTAGATCGAATGTCCCCAAGACCACCTTCCAACAACAGGCATCATTCGGAAGATCAGTACAAGGTACGGAATCGACTAATATGATTCAGAAGATATTCTATTTCAGGACGGAAAGAAAAGTTGGTCGAAATCGATTGGTTCGCTGATCAATCGTAATGCATCGCATGTCACTCGACTATAATTAGGAATACGCACGTCTTCATCTATGGCTATAATGTACTACAACAAACGCTTTACTCCCTCTCTTCAGCATATATAATTGTAAACCACTTTGTGAAAGAAATCAGATAACGTTTATGAATGTGAATAAAGATGGAATAATTGATGAATACAATTGTTCGAGATCGCAATTGTAGTTGATGAGTTCAGTTTTCTTGATACCAGTAGACAAGTTCCTCGTCTTCTTTGTTGTAGTCTTTCTTTGATTCATAACGACGGATAAAGTAGACGGATGGCTGGGATTCTCGCATTATAGCAGTTGGGAGAAGAAGTTTCTGGAAAAACAAAAATCGATGTATGTTAACTATACGAAAAAGATAAACGAAGTCTGTTTGTTTACACGATGGACACAAAAGTATAACAGAAAAGAGGGAAATGAAAATAGAGAATATAATAACTGAGGAAAAAGCAATAACAATTCTAAATTTCCGGGAATGATGAAAATGAAAAATAAAGAAAAAAAGAGGAAATGAAGAAGATTCGAGACAAGAAGATTTCCTCTTTTATCGTCCTTATAAGCGAATCTTAAAGGACGAATGATGAAAACCATTAAAGCAAAGGGGGCGAAGGCGAAGAAGACGAGTGAGTGCAAAATGAATTCACGTCAGCAGACCAAATAGTAACGATGCTGCTGAGGAAAACACGTGAAGAACGAACGAAAACGATATGGGCGAGGAGAGGAGGCGCGTTGATACGCGGACGAGAACTGGATTCTGGCCATTCTTCACCTATTTTCCTGGAAGCAGGGGGAAGGGGAGAGAATGCGGTCTGCGCGCGAGCGTTTGTTATTACTTTGGACACAACGTGAATGCAGATTGGAGCCAGTGAGCACGTGCATCTGTTGACATAAAAACGTTGACCGGAATAAAAAGAACTAGTTTGGCTTGGCGAATTGTTTTAGGAAATAGGCTAGTCTCAAGACGATCTCAAGGTGAAATCTATTGCGGTTGATTTCTTTTTGGAAATTGGTCTATGGTGCTGGGAACTGAGTCAAAGGAAACGTTGACTTCCTGAAATATAATAAAAGTGGAAGTTTTTATATGGAAGTATTGAGAGACCAATGAACACTGTGAAGTTTCAAATGGCAAAAAATGGGGCTTTTTGAATTGTTTGCCTTCTTTTCGTTTTCCGACTACAGAATTTGTCAAGGTACACAAAGAATACGTGTTATTTGGGAAAAAAGAAAAAAAACACATGTTCTTTTTTTCAGGAAGAATGAAGATTAGATGAGGTGCTAAAAGGTTCTGGTAATTTCTATGAGGAAAAAAGAGAATGAGGACATCTGGTGACAGTTGGCAGGTGAGGAAGGACACAATGTACCATTTTCCCGTTTCTTTCCAGGTCATTGTCATTTTTCTCAATGAATTATTCCAATAGTGTTTGATCTAAACTGTCAGAATTAATTTTTTCTCTGCAACTGATAAAATAATTGATAAAAGCACACGTTTCCAATTCCATTCCTTCACTTCCTCCAATTTTCTGCCGTTTTCAGCGCGAAAATGGGTTTGTCAAGCGGAGTGTTGCTGGTATTTCTTTTGGCTTGTGCTTCCCAAACGTATGCTGCATTTTCTTGTAAAGATCAATCAGGAAATGATGTTGACTGGTAAGTTTTGATAACCTTCTTGTTGCAATAAAAGTGCTAATTCTAGGTTCGCTGTTTACAAAATGCCAATTGAGAAAGATGATGGTTCAGTCACCGGGTTGGCCGATGGAATCGCTTGGTACTATGTGGATGTTAACAAGAAAGGAGCCCTAACACCATCACCAAAAACGTTGGATGACAAGGACCAAGCTATTGCTTATACTCTTCAACAATATTATAGCAGACAAGCCGACAAGAGCATTTTCCACGTGATGTTTAATGATGAGGTAAGCAAAAAGAGAATTAGAGAAGAACAACATTCATTTGACACTAATCATTTGACCAAGACCAGTATCAACAGAGATAACAAAGAGCAGAGATGGACACTTTCTTGCAAAATTCTTCCCGTTTTTCAGCCATGGGGATCAAAGTCGACTAGTGGGATTAAGTTAGAGGAGATTCTGAGCAACAGAGTTTATTCCAATTACACTCATGAGGATGACAGCACCTCCACTGCTTTTGGACATACCAAGGGAACTATCTTCTTTGATGGCGACTCTGGAGTTTGGCTTGTTCACAGTGTCCCACTCTTCCCAAATCCAACTACCTATGAGTATCCAACCAGTGGACACGATTATGGACAAACTATGCTTTGCATGACATTCAAGTACTCTGAACTCAAGAAAATCGGAACTCAGTTGTTCTTCAACCGTCCTAACATCTACTCTTCTAACCTCCCAACCAACATGGCTGCTGATAATGCAGATCTTGCCAAGGCTATTGCCGGACAATACCAAAAAGGAGAACCATTCTCAAGTGTTGTGGAATTGGAAACACAGGCTGGTTATTCGTTCACTAGTTTTGCGAAGTCTAAAGATTTTAACGCTGGTTGGTATGAATATCAAAATTATGAAAATTTGAAAATTTCCAGACCTGTACGATAGTCTTGTTGCACCAACTCTCAAAACCGACTTGGTCGTGGAGACATGGAGACGTGGAAGTGAGGTTCCATTGGACTGCAAGCTGTCATACCATGCCAATGATGCTCTCTCAATTCATGTGAGCCTTCCAACTAGTAAATATCGAAACTAATAGTTTAGATCGGTGGAACAACTGCATTCTCTTACACTAAAGACCACTCAAAGATGGCTCACTCCGCTGACATGACTAAGCCATGGGTTTGTATTGGAGACATCAACAGAATGGTATGTAACTAAATTTAGTTCAGTTCAAATAAATTAGAACTTGCAGACTTCTCAATATGTCCGTGGTGGAGGAACAACTTGTATCAGCAGCACTTTCCTCTGGAAGGCTTACAGTGTCATTGCTACACAAAACAATTGTGCATAAAACTCCATTTTGATTATCCTTATTATGCACCGTTTTATCTAAGTTTTATGTACAAATAAACATTTCATTGCTCATACGGTTTGCTAGATTCAGTCTTCCAAAAAACCACTTTTCTGCCAAAAAAATACAAGAAGGTTTTGCTCGGAAAGTCTGAAGTTTGTGTTCTTGTCACTTCACACTCACTCAATGAAATCAGTGTGTCCACAGCGGCTTTAGTAGTACAAATGCGTTCTTGCGAACCAAAGACCACTCGGAAATAGCTCAGCTGATATGAGTAAGTGGTGGGTGGAAGAAAATGTTACTTGAAGTTAATTTTGATTGTATACGGTTTTTCGAGAAATGAATAATTCTGCAATACACAAATCGTTCGCTTTGTTGAAATAGAGGGAAAGAAAATCATAAGAAATTTGAAGAATTCCCAGTAAGACTTGGGAAAATGGAGAAACAAAATCTTGTGAGAAGCACTATTTCGAAAACTAAATCATTCTTCGAAAGAAATTTTCTTTCCTCTTCTCAGAAAATATGAAAGATTTAACTTCGAATTGGAAACACTCGGCCAAATAACTTCAAAAGAACTACAGTTGTCTGTTAGAAGACCACCTAATTCTAGGTATTTTTTTGCCCATTGTTAGAGATTCTACCAAACAGCCAACAGAACCTTCCAAAATGCTAATAACTTTTGTGTCCTCTATCACACTATTTCCACAGTTAACATTTCCGTCTCTTCTATTCTTTTGCCATCCCCCTTCTACACACCCCTTTTCATAGATATTCGTGTCTGTTTTTTGTTGCAGCAAAGTCAAAACGCGGCCGCCGACGTGTCGGTGCCATGATGAGTGTTTGAGCACGTTCTGATTAACTAAGGTTAATCGAAGTAAAAGACACTTATGTAATCCGTCGGCAAACAAAACCAATCAACACCGGGCTACCCCTCATTTACTTCTCTCTCTCAATACTTTTTCTTAACATCTCTCGGGGGCTTTTTTTTTGCTTCTACGCTTCTCGTTACTTTTTTCGTCTTTTTAGACCCATCCTCAAACCCGCGACTCATTCGTTTGCCTTCTTCATGTTTTACAAATTTTGCGGGGCCAACGCCGCTGGGATGCCGCCGCCCTCTTTCATTCGCTCTCTTCATCTCTTCTCTTATCCTTATCATTTTTCACCGATATATATATTTTTTTCTGTTTCCGTATCATTTTCTTTCCATTTCAGAGAGGAACGGAGAGGAATCTCTCCACGGCCACAACAGTCCCACCAGATTCGACATTTACCGTTATTCCCAATCGAAACTTTGTGAAACGAACTCGCGTACTTATCAACCAAATACTACACATCGACTTTGCTCGACGAAAATATCAGATTGGTGAGTCTTATTCTACCTTCAAAAACAAAAAAATATATCCCATGGAATTTCACATTATTTTCATTTTATTATACTACACTTGAGACGTTTCATTCTTTGAACTGCACGAGATGCTTTACTCTTTGTTCTTTTCGTGAAACTCATTTCACCTATCATTGGTATCTCTTCCATCATTCCTCACGTTCTTACAAACAACGGAAGCCAAGTCAAATGTCAATAAACAAAACGGCTCAAGTATGTTCCGACATCTCACTTGAACCCCACCTACTCCTACCACCTGACTGAATGCATGATTTCGAATAAAAATGTGTACTCGAGAACGGGTAACTCCACCTTTTATAAATATTACACAAGTGGTATTCTGTGTCTGTTATGACAACCGGCTCGTCTTTCTGTCTTTGCATTTTCTAAAAATATGATACCTTGTCACTCTTTTTCTCTTTCTCCGAGTACCTAGCTGATTAGAGAGCAGAAGATCTTTATTATCCAAGAAGTTAGCGTGTGTGTCACACTCCGCAGAAAGATAATTGATGAGAACGGAAGAAGAGAAACATTCTTTCGAGAACACGTGAGATGCTGTGTTGAAACAAAACAGTTTTCTAGAGGGGAAGATAGGCCATTATGACTTTTGATTGATTACCAAGTAAAGATGTCAGTTTTTGAACGTAAAAATGACTTTGTTCAGATAAAAAGTCAATCAAGGGTAAAAATTACAAAAATAGAAATAGATGGAAGTAGAAGGAATCAAGAATCATCTTTGAAAAAGTTATTTTTTAAGAATCAATAGAAACCTTTCATCAATGCAAATCACAATTTCTAAATTGAAAAATTCAAATTCGTAACAAGTAAAGGTTGCAATACATTGCCTTTGCTATTCCTCGAATGAAAGTTTGAACAAATTGTTTTCAATTAAAACTTCCAACTACCAATGTTCAAGAGAAAATCAAATCACCTGATAGACACTGGTATCAAATTTCGCGAAATTAGTTTTTGTCAATGTTCATTTTACCACAACATCGAGAAAAGGTTCTGCCGCCATTTCTATTCTTAACATTTGCACTTGCAAGTGTTTTGTTGCGTTAAGTGTGCTTTGTAGACTTAACAACTGTTTCTCCATGTGTGAACCTTTTTCTATTGCAAGTAGCTTCATTTAAGATGAATATTCAGTTAGTTTATCTCTGTTTGAAAACAAAAACAGAGGCACGTGGTGTTGCTGTAATTTCAGCCAATTCCTTTTTCTTTTCTGAAAACTGGTCATCATTGGACAGATAAAAATAGTTTATTTTTTACAAACTCAACATTGTAATAGTTTTTAATCATATCATACAATTATTTATCACACAAAGTATTCACAATCATTTTTTAAAGTTGTTGCTCATAATAGTTTCTTTCTGAATTTCTTTAATCAGAAACAACTCAATCCTGTTCTTCGATTCGTTCCCTGTAAGATTCTAGAATTCATAAATAAATGATACAATATTTTTATAAATATGTTGTTTTGACCAAGGGTTTTTGAAATCAAACCAAACAACAATTTACTATTGAAATCTAGAATATGCATTATATAAATCTGTTGGATTCTTATTCCCTCTCTACACATCAGTTCAATTACATGTTCCTCCTTTGTGTTATTTTTAATCAAAAAACAAATTAAAATCCACCCCGTTCTGCCAGGTGCCTATCTGTAATGGCCTGAAGGGATGTTGTTTTTGAATTGAAATTTCGACTCGAAAAACAAGGTGGCACGTGGTGTGAGAACTAAAAATCACTTCAACTCTGTCTTTTTGTCCAGGCGGCTATTCGATGTAAACATTGAGATTGAAATGTGGAAAATGGTTGAGGAGGAGAAGGAAGAGAGAGCAAGTGGTTTGTGTTTGCTGGCTGAAAATTAATGTGTTCAAGAGAGGAGACCCCGTTCTATCGAATTCCATCAATTTCTTACACACAAACTCATCCTCCTGTGATGCTATCTTCTCGCCAATCCACTCGTCTGAAATATGATCCCACATCAGGTTTCATGCGTTTTCATGCGTTTCCAAGATGCTCTCAACTTTTCCCTACACCCCCTTTTTCCCCCGTTTATTGTCACAAGATGATCGAAAAACGAATCGTTTGTCGTTGAAACTTCCTTCTATTTTTGGTTGGTTCCCCCTTAGTGTCAGTATAATCTTTCATTATCTTTCGACACTTTGTCTTCGTCAAAACAGATACCTTGTGTTCTGATGAGATGGGTGATGTGAAAAGCCCATAAAACCGACGAGGCCTCTGCGCGTGAATTATGGCGCTGTCAAGGTGTCTTGATCAAATATCAAAGTGATGGATTAATTTTCAAATACGCGACTGATTTCTTTCTCGCTGCAAATTGATGACTTTAGACAACTTTTCAGCGTAAGCGTATCATAACATTATCTCACCGCGTCGCCCTCTTTCATCTCCAACCGCACCGATAAATCACTGTCATGCCAAACATTTGGTTCGTTCAAGGACAATCATGACTTTCGATTCAAGACATTGGAATCTTGAAGTGTAGATCTTCCCTAACTCACTCATTCACACAAAACACACAGGGCAAAACGGGGTGGAGGCATTATGACATTAAATGATAACGGAACCGAATTGTTGCATTTTTCAAACTCTTATCAACAGAATCTATTTACATACACATGTTTCATTATTGTCCCGTTTATAGTTTTTTCGACTTCTCATCGCTTTTTAATTGAATTTTGGAATAGGTTTAATTTTTGATTTTTGAGAGTTACAGTAACCTGACTGATCCAATTTAAATTTTATCTGGAAAACTCTCGGTCCAACAAATAGGAATTCTCTGGAAAAAAAACAAAAGAAATCCTAACCCCAGTCAAAATTAGCTTCCTCTTTGCGATAAAAGTGAGAAAAAAGCGATGTATTCGATCTGACAGATATTTATGAGACTGCACTTTTTACCGTCGGTTTCCTGATTCAACGTTGACCTCAATTTAACAAATGAGAACACTTTTTAAAAGGAAAACAAAGCGAAGGAATGTTTGTTTGATGGGTTAGATCAGGTTACCGACCGTTTTCGAATTCGACTCGTTCTCAGATATCTCAAAAACTATTACCTTTGGATTTTCTAGAGGATTCTGTTCCAAAGTTCATCTGGCTCTTACTATCCTCGATTTAGATTCAAAGACTAACTCCAAGGTTTTTTTCATCGTACTGCACGTGAGTCAAAAAAAGCGGAAAAAAAATCGAAAAATGAAGGTAAAAAAAACCGTTCGTGGCATTTCGAAACATTTTCTGTTTACCTGTCGCCGCGGCGTTTTACCAACTTTTTGCCGACGTTGACAATAGGAGTGAACGGTTTATTAGTTCATTTCGAAACCCCATGTGGCGGCGTGTTTCGAAATTTTCACTTTTTCGATAATTCGACGCGAAAACTTTCGCTAATTTTAACACTATCTAATGCAAATATTTTGTTTCCGTTTGTCACTTTCGTTTTCTTGTCAAGTCGTCTTGCCTGATATGCTTATCATCGGTTCAAATCTATCAGATGATCTTGTTTTGTGATTGTGAAAAGGGATAAATCAGACCTCCCTGTAGAAGACGTCTTCTATTGAATCGGTCATCGTTATTCCATCACAAACACTCACTCACATTCAACAAACAACGGCACCTTTTTCTATTAAATTGACCTTCAAGCCTTCTAGGCGACAACTAATTTCAAGGCCAAAGTCGCCCTCCCAAGGGGTCTCTCAATTTTTTGCATGTCTTTTCTTTACCCCCCACATTCACTTCTTTATAGACCTCCACACAAAACGAATCGCGCGGAAAATGGCTGCCTCATACAAAAAATGACATAGGTTTTATATACTTGTTTTAGTTTGTTTCTCTTGTTTCTTTGTCCTATCAAGCAGGATGATCCAAGAAATATTTTTTGAGAGAAAAGAGAAAAAGAAGAAAATCGGAAGAAAGTGGAAAAGGGTGGGCGTCGGAAAGAAATGGAGCATTTAGAAATTTCGTCTCCACCGAATGTTATCTCTCACGTTGCTCTTTCATCTTCATTTTTCTTTCATCAAGAAGAAAAAATAAATTTATTTCCCTTTCACAAATCCTTGTGCATTTTCTTGAATAAGATTTCATCTGCCCTCAACAAATCGAATTTTGAAGGAACTCTCTTATCTGCGTTCCCATCAATTCTTTGTCCTTACTCTCCAATTTCTAAGTAAATCTTCATCTTGAAAACAAAAAACATAGACAATAGGAAATAAAAATTCCTCTTCTGCCTGGCGAGTTTCGAAACTTTGCCTCGTGCCGAGGGCACGAAAGCCAGGTGAATGGCCTCGTAAACAAGAAAAATGAGGAAATGAGAGGCTGAATAACAATTAGCATAGATTCTTCTCTATCTCCTTTGATTTCAGCGGTTTTTCTCATTTTTCGTATATGTTTTCTCTGTTTTCTATTTTTTTTTCTCAGCAAAGGAGCTCAATAATTCAGTGTGCAATACCAGAGAAAGAGGGAAAGAGGCTCCAATTGAGAGACAATGAGCAGCGATAGCTTTTTTCGCAATTCAGCCTTTTATGGTTTCCTTTTTCTCTCTTCTTTTGTTGCAGTTTCTGTTTTCTCGATGCCTTTTCCTCTTTTTGTTGTTGCGTAAAGTATTTCGAAATGTCGCGGAAAACACATCACCTCCTTATTCAGCTATTCGTGTTTATGTATGTGCATATGCATGAAAAGAACCGATCAATGAATGCTTTTCCCAGTTTTGTATGTCTTCATTCCCCGTTTTTTCTCCATTTTCTCATTTGTTATGAGGCGCCAACATGCTCGCTGCATAAAATCGAAAACCGATTCTTCTTATTCTCTCTTTTGAATTGACCTTTTGGTTAGCAAGAGGAGCTCTCACAAAATGGATGAGCTACAAAACGTTCCTGACAGGACGAAACGCCAACTGTTCACTATTCTCTCTTTTTCTTTTCGAAAATTGTGCGGAAATACTATGAACAAATCGAGCACACTTGTTTTGCTCTTATCAGTAAATGGGTGTTGCTCAATGACGTCAACTGTGTCTGACTCGTTAAACATCAAACAAAAAAATAAAAATCCAATTTGAATCAAACGTTCTTCTTTGTTCACCAACTAATAGGATTTATTGTCAACAGTTGGGTTTCAAACTGTGACAATTTGAATTGCTAGCTTTTTCGAACCATATGTAGGAGAAGAATCGAAACTAAAACACAGAACTGTTTACTCTAATCGGATTATTATTCTTCCTCATTTTCTGTCATTCTCTCTGAAAGTGCACTCTCGCTGATCGAACTATTTGTTGTTGTTCACTTCAAATCTTTCTCTCTTTCTACGTATTCGGCCCGTGATGGCCGTTCTGTTTTTGGCGCGCGCGTCGTTTCTTTTTTTCTAACCAAATCGCTCGGCCTTCTACGGCCCTCATTGGCTTGTTTACGAGTTCTTTTTTTTTCTTCTCTCTCTTTCTCAGTCTTCTTTGAAAGCAGTGCCTATGGCGACACAAATAGCCGACCAATGCGCATGCCACATGAGGCAACACGCGGGGCACACATACATACATTCAAGAAGTAGGCGCTCGGCGCCACCGACCCTTACATGTCAACAGCGAGCGAATGTTCGCGCGTCAGAAAAAAAGTGCACGTCATAAAAAAGAGCCATAAAAAGAGCGGGACAAAGGAAGAATGCAAACTTTTCAAATAGGTCGGCTGGTCTTTGATTGAGAAGAGCAATCAAAGGAATCATTACTGAGCAAATGAGAATACCTAATCATGGAGAATAGACATTTGAAACACAGTATAAAATCTTTGTGTGTTTTTGAAAAGGTCTTTCTGAAAGTGCACGAAGATACTGTAGAAATACTTATGGTTCGTGACCCACATCACAGCTGTCAGCTCTAAATAGCCAGCTGCAATTGTCCATCTAGTGAAATCTTCACACTTTCCTTAAAAAAACTATTCGGCACCTGTCGTCTCTCTTTCTATTCTCAAAAAGGGCACATCTGCCATCTCTTTTTCTGGTTGCAGCTGGCCGGTCACCACCCCTAATCGAGATTGGACCTCCCACTTTCTCTCCTATCAATCTGTTCATTCCATAGGCGTTCGAAAGCATTGGCGAGTACGCTTCTAGTTTTCTGCGTGTTGTTTTTCTGCTTTTACTCTTCTCGCCGCCAATTTCTCCTCTCCTTTGACGTCAGTGCCTCAAAAACTCATCAATCTATTGCGTTGTGCCTTTCTTTTCGCCACAACCACCTCCATATGCTTGGAGGGCTCAGCCATATGAACTCATCGACACAACTATTTGGCGGCAGGGAGAAGAGTCATTGAGCTGGATGCTGGAGGAAAAAAGAATGAGCCGCCAACACCCCTCATAGAAAAAAGCAACTAGTAAATATTTGCGCACATCCTGCTGTTTTTGTTGCCAGCACAGCTATTGTTAGAAGTTGGACTCATTTCATTTTGGATTAACTGCAGAAACTTGAGATTTCGACACCGGAGTGTCTAACATGATCAATCATTTCTCCAAGTACATGTACTTTCAAGATCTTCTTCCCATTTCTTTCGACGCGTGTGGTGCGCTATCAAATTATCTCAAAAGTTTATTTCTGCAGGCTGTGTCGCAACAAAAAGAATCTGCGGCGTCCTCCCCTAGGGCGCACGTTTCGAATTTCTGCGTCCCCCCCAAAACTCTCCCGCCACCTTTTCCGCCCGTCTGCGTCTATTTCATTACCATATCTATCGTCGGCAACAGGCGAAGAGAGGGCGCCCGGCGCTCCTCGCCGGTGTGACGAGACCTCGTCCCGACTCCGCCTCTCGTCAGGTTGCCCTCGGTGTTTGTCGTGTTGCGGTCAGATTTTAGGCCCAAAAAATAGTTTTTGTCTTCTTTAATCATTCTGGAATATCTTTAAACAATTTTCTCTTCAAATTAATATTTTTCAGCAAATCACTGTTTGTGAATAAGTGAATCTCGAAATCCACGAAGTAAATCAAAATGAGGTCTCCAAAATCAGTGAGACGTCCACACATCAGAGTGCAACTGACGAACCGCAGAAAGAATCTAGGACGAGTGGCCAAGTCACAACGCAACCAGTTCCGCCAATGGTAAGCTCGAACTACTTGTCTTGCTCATTATAAAATCATTGTTAAGGCTCTTGACTGCCGTGCTTCCAAACTCGATCAACGACAAGCGCAAGGAAGTATTCGCCTCTCTCGAGCTCACCGAGCAACCACAGCCAGTGAGTCATCCATTCATTCATTTTTTTTTATAAACTTGCAAAATGCTCTGAATGGCAGGATGCCCACGCACAATTGTTCCAAAAACGCGCCCGTTATCATTCTGAAAGTGAAAGTGAAAACTTTTGTTGCGCTTCGTTTCTTCCTCCGTTTCGCGTTGTGTATGTGTATGCGTGTATGACTCAATTCGAACACAATTCTTTCAATTCAAACATGTGGTTAGTAGAGAACATGGGGGGTGAAATTGAAGGTCGAATAGGCGAATTGAAAAATTACTCATCCATTTTTTGATTCTGTTTTTCTTTCACAGGTTGAAAAAGTCAAGAAGGCCGACAAAAAGAAGGCCCAGAAGAAAATCGCCAAGGATCATGAAGCAGAACAAAAGGTGAACGCCCAGAAGGCCGCCGAGAAGGAAGCTCGTCGCGCCCAGGCTGATGCCAAGAAACGTGCTGCCCAGGAAGAGGAAGAGAAAAAATGGAAAGCAGAACAAGCCAGAATCCAGAAGGAGCAGGAACAGAAGGAAGCTGATCTGAAGAAACTCCAAGCTGAAAAGAAGAAGGAAAAGGCCGCCAAGGCTGAGAAAGCTAAGAAAGCTGCTCCAGTTGAGGAGGAAGTTGTTGTGAAGAAGGTAGTCAATGAGCAAGCTGCTGCTCCAGAACCAAAGACTCCAACCAATACTCCAGCCGAGCCAGCTGAGCAAGTTGCCGAGGTATAATAAAAGTTCACGACTTTTCGATAGCATTGTTTTATTTCAGGTCGCCGGAAAGAAGAACAAGAAGAACAAGAAGAAGAGTGAGAGCGAGGCTGTCGCTCCAGCTCCTGTTGAGCCTGTCGTTGAGGAGGCAGTGGCTGTCGTCGAAGAAGCTGCTCCACAAGAGAAAAAGAACAAGAAGAACAAGAAGCAAAGCGAAAGCGAGGCTGCTCCAGCTCCAGTTGAGCAAGTTGTTGAGGTGAGTTCAAGAGAACAGCTGTAGAAAGCTGAGAGAGAAAGACAGAGTAGCAAAGTAGTTGAAAAAAACAGAGAGACGTAGTATGATTGCACATATTCATTGAATTGCACGTTCCGCACGCATCCACCTGCAAGACTTTTTTCAGACCACCCCATCAGCTTCTGAGAATAAGAAAAAGAATAAGAAGGATAAGAAGAAGAGTGAAAGTGAGCATGTCGTTGAATCTGCTCCAGAAGAGAGCGCTCCAGTGGAGGTTACTCCAGTTGAGACTGCTCCAGCTGAGACTACTCCAGTCGAAACCTCTCCTCCAGCTTCTGAGTCTAAGAAAAAGAATAAGAAAGACAAAAAGAAGAGTGAGAGCGAAAAGACTGTTGAGGTTCCAGTGGAGACTGCTCCAACTTCAGAGGAGAATGCTCCAGTAGAAGCTGCTCCAGTTGACACTGCTCCAGTCGAAACCACTCCACCAGTGTCTGAATCCAAGAAAAAGAACAAGAAGGATAAGAAGAAGAGTGAGAGTGAGAAGGCTGTAGATGCTTCAGTCGAGGCTGCTCCAACTCCAGAAGAGAGTTCTCCGGTGGAGACTTCTCCAGTTGAAGCTACCGCTCCAGCTCCTGAATCCAAGAAGAAGAACAAGAAAGATAAGAAGAAGAGCGAGAGCGAGAAGACCGTTGAAGAGGCAGCTCCGGCTCCTCAAGGCTCTCAGAAACCAACTGCTGACAGCATGGACTTTTTGGACTTTGTCACTGCTAAGCCCGATCGTGTCGAAGAGCCAGTGGAAGCTGTCCCAGCTGAACCTGCTCCAGCTCAGGCTGCTCCAGTTTCCCAAAAGCCAACTGCTGACAATATGGATTTCTTAGACTTTGTGACTCCAAAGGCAGAGGAGCCGGTTGAAGCGGCTCCAACTGAGACTGCTCCAGCTGAGACTGTTCCAGTTCAGGCTGCTCCAGTCTCTCAAAAGCCAACTGCTGACAGTATGGATTTCTTAGACTTTGTTACTCCAAAGGCCGAAGAGCCGATTGAAGCTGCTCCAGTAGAGGCCCCAGTTGAACACTCTCCACCAGCTACCGAGTCCAAGAAGAAGAACAAGAAGGATAAGAAGAAGAGCGAGAGTGAGAAAGCTGTTGAACAAGCTCCAGCACAAGTTTCCCAGAAGCCAACTGCTGATAGCATGGACTTCTTGGACTTTGTCACTGCTAAGGAAGAGCGTTCAGAGGAACCAACACAAGCCGAAAGTGCTCCAGTAGAAGAACCAGTTGCACCAGTCAAAGAGGAGAAGGTGATTTCAGATGAATGTTTTGTCTTGTCATTTGCACGTTTAGCATTTTGTCCCGAAACCACATATTTACCCAGTCCAATATGTCCCGTTCAGAAATCCAAAAAGAAGGGAAAAAAGAACAGTGAGAGTGAGTCTCAACGTCCAACTGCCGATGATAGCATGGATTTCCTTGATTTCGTGTCGAAGAAGCCAGAACCAGAGGCTGTTGTCGAGGAGAAGCCTGAAGTCGTTGAGGTGCCAAAGACCGAGGAGAAGGTAGCCGATTAACTAACCCTTTGCACGAAATCCTTCTCCTTTTCAGGCTTCCAAGAAGAACAAGAAGAACAAAAAGCACAGTGAAAGTGAAAAGGTTTGTTTTTGCATGCATGCTTTGAGCACACGCACGGTTTTACGGGAAAATAGGCATTGCGTTTAGTTTTGGGTATTTGGTAAACAGTAATCTTTTTGAGAACGGGGACCCAGTTGTTGAAGCTGCCCACGTAGATGTGCCAGTGACAGAGGAGGTCAAAGTTGCTCCAGAAGCCGAGGAGCCGGTTGCACAGGCTGAGCAAGCTGCAGAAGATGTGATTACTGTAGAAGAGCACACTCCAACTCAAGCAGCTCCTGTTTCCCAGAAGCCAACTGCCGATAGCATGGATTTCTTAGATTTTGTGACTGCTAAGACAGATGAGCCAGCTGCTCAAGATCAGAATGCTTCAGAAGAACCAGTGATTGTTGAAGCTCCTCCAGCCCCGGTGTCACAGAAACCAACTGCTGATAGCATGGATTTCCTTGACTTCGTCACAGCCAAAACAGAAGATGCTCAACCGGCGGCTCCAGTTCCAACAGATTCATTGGATGATTTAGAAATTGTTACTTATGACCAAGTCACCGAAAGCCCACCTCAGATCACTCCAACACATCGCTCAACTCCAAGCCCAAGCTCTGTGTTGCTCAATCGTCCAGCATCAAAGAGTTCTAAGAAGAAGCACCATAAGAAAAACAAGAAACGTACCGAGAGTGAAAAATCCCAAGAGCCAACCCAAGAAGACTTGGAGTTCCTCGAGTTCCTGCACTCTGAGCCGAAGGAGGTTAGACTTATGTCTGATATGCGCTTTCGAAAATAATCCGCATAACTGGGTGGAATCCTACCACACATGAAAAAAAGAGCCATGAACTATCAACTTACCCAAACCGCTTCTCAGTTCCCTCACCTTTCTGTGTGCGTTTGAAAAATGTCCACAAATAATGTGTTTCATGTAGTTCTCACCCTTAGAATTATTTGGTTTGTTTCATTTCCAACTATTTGGTTGTAGTTACAGTAGTCTCTGGTTTCAACCTCTTCTTTCAGAAGGTCGAAGAAGTTGCTGCTGCCCCAGTCTCTCAGAAACCAACTGCTGATAGCATGGATTTCTTGGACTTTGTGACTGCCAAACCAGAGGTGATACAGCAAACCGAAAAACTATCAAAACAAAAAACAAATTTCAGAAATCGAACGAAGAAGAGCACATCGAAGCACCGAAGGTTGTCGAGCCAGTTCACGCCGAAAATGAGGTAGGTTGAGCCTATTGCACATTGTGATGCTTGCAAATAGTAGATAGTATGCACCCACCAGTTGTCCTCTTTCAACCTACGTATCGACCGATCAACAGAGTCTCTCAATTCATTTTTCATTTAGGTTGACTCAGATGTGGCACTAGATTCATTTGAAATAATAGATGCTGATGAGGTGGCAGAGCTGGTATCTGCACCGGAGATGACTGTTGAGGAGGTAGAAATGTGGATTTTAGAGCTACACGTAACCATGGCGTGAATCTACCACACTTAGTTTGATTACTAATTGTTCGCTCACCTTATCATTTCAAACGCACCTGCTTCTCGCTTACAGTATTTTTAACAGTACCTTCTAACATTTCAGAGTGCCGGAGGCAAGAAGAAGAACAAGAAGAACAAGAATAAGAAGAACAGTGAGAGTGAGGCTGCGGAGCCTGTCAAGGAGGCTACTCCAGAAGTTGTTGAAGAGGTGTTCGAGAAGAAGAATGTTTCTCAGGACTCCGGAGCCGCTATTTCGGCAATTGCCCAGGCATCCAAGGTAACAATGCATCTCCTAACCTGCATTCTGCAATCCCCCTTTTACAGAAAAACAAGAAGAACAAGAAGGGATCCGGAAATTCGGAATCGCACGAGGCTGCTCCAGCGGAGCCAGAGCCAATCAAGGAGGCGGTTCCAGAAGTGGTTGAGGAGGTATTCGAGAAGAAGATTGTCTCTCCAAGCACGGAAACCCCAGCACAAGCCCCAGCATCCAAGGTATCCCCAATTGAATGCTCAAATAACCACGTTTTCTCATGTAAATAGCCATTTATTATGTTTTCAGAAGAACAAGAAGAACAAGAAGGGATCTGGAAACTCTGAGTCGCACGAAGCCGCTCCAGCTCCAACTGTGGAAATTCCACAAACCAGTGTTGAGGAAGGCAAAGGATCTCCAGGAAGTGACAAGGAAAACTCTGGAGCTGTCAATGGATCTAAGAAACAAGTGTCGGTTGAGGAGCTCGACTATGGAGTCGTTCCACAAACCACCACTGAAGCTTCCAATGATAAGAAAAACAAGAAGAAGAACAAGAAGGGAAAGAACTCCAACTCAATCTCTGAGAATGCTACAGTCATCGCTCAACTTGAACAAGATCACCTCGATCAGTTGGCTGATGATGAAGTTGGAGCTATCACCGGTGCCGCCGGATCCCACTCTCCACCAATCCAAGTTCATGAGGTTACCAGTTCCGAGCAACATACTAATGGAACTACCAGTAAGAAATTTTATAGTTATTTCATCTTCATTTCATGAAATTTCAGTTGAGAAGAACACCACCATTGAGATCACCCAAGCCGTTGACGGATCCGAAATGTCGCAGACCCAATTCCAAAAGAATGTTGAGAAACTCGTTCAGGCTACTCTTAAACAGCACGACATTGTTACAATTGACCCAACCGTGGTGAGTGCTTGCCCAGATTTATCAAATTCATTAACTACTTTTTCTTTCCATTATTGTTGTGGACATGCAGTCTGCCTTCATCACATTACTTTTAGAAATACTAGTGTATTTTTTTGTTATGTTTGCTTCAGAAACTACGCATTGACGCTCAACTCATCAAATTGGCCGAGAAAAAGGCTCCAGCTGTCGTCATGGAACATGTCAACTACATCAAGCCATTGCCAATGGAACTTCACGTCTCTCGCCCATCGGTAGTGTATTTGAAAACTTCCCCTTAGATAGAACTAATAAAACTCAATGTTCCGTTTGGGGCAGTTAATAGTATCAATTTTCAGTTGATCTCTTTTCACGATATGTTGTGTTCTTAACCAACAATTTAATTCTAGACTCCAAGCCGTGACCGTTTCTACAAATTGCTTCCAAAGGACATTATCTTCTGTGCTGGACTCATTGATTCCCATGGCGAGAACTATGCTGTAAGTGAATTCTGATATGAGCAATGTTTTAACCACATTTTTCAGGCTATGGCTGCCGATGAGCGCAACATCTTCAAGGATACCTCTCGTGCTCTTCAAAGAAAGATCCGCATCTTCAAGGTAGCTATTCAGTAAAACTCAAACCAGTATCATAATGATATTTTCAGGAATCCCCACACTACCAGACCTATCTCCGTGCTAAGGAGGAGAACCGCTCGATCGAAGAGGTCATTGCTGCTGAGGCACACTAAGCAAAACTGCTGATCGTCAATGCCTTCAAGCTTTCCAATGCATCCATTCCTCTGATCTTCATGTCGGTTTGCTTTTATTCAGCCCCCGCCCCCTCTCACAACGTCTGTTCAACGAATCTTCAATTGTTTTATTTTCCTGTCCCTCTCCTGTTGCTTTTTTTACTGTCACCCGTTCTGCAATGGATAAATGACACAACAGCCGACGCGATGTACGAGCTTTCAGAACCTTTCTATTTGTTTTTTTTCTTTTCTATCTTTATCTTTTCATGTTTAAATCTAAATTTTTTTAAAGCCAAACCAAAAATGTCCCTTTCACCTCTCTTAATAATTTCTATGCCTCGACCGTTTTGTCTTTTGTCCTACGCAGATCCCCCCATCATTTCCTATTTCTTTACATCCCAAACAAACCTGATGCTAATATAAAATTCACACGCATTTTTACTAATCCCCCCCCCCCCCCCCGACAGAATCTCTTTTCTCCGTAGACACACATCTTCTTAGATCCTCCGACCAGTTATCCTCGCCCAAAATCATCCAATTACAGCTTTTACGAGGTTCGCCACTTGCTCCTCCCCTGATATGTTGTACCATTGCATTAGTTGACATTTGTGTGTTTAATTTTTAAGTTCAGCGACCGGTTTGTCATTTTCTATCCTTCCTATGTTCCCCCCTCACCCCCTCAATTTATTCTCTCTCTGCTCCCTATCTTTCATTCTGTTCTTTGTGTGGCGACTGACTATTTTTGTGGCTGGTAGTTGTATAGAAGTGATATCGTTGAGCTTTCTTCCTGAGCGATCCGATTCATTTTTCTTGGCTTACCTGTTAATTACCGTACATTCTCGTGGCGCTGTGTATCCGTGATTCGTTATTTGAATTGCCCCTCGCATCGAAACACGCTTCAAGTTTGTAATAAAATTTGTTAAAGAATCCAAAAAAAGAGTATTTTATTTTACAACACAATTATAAACTTCTTTTTTTTTAACAATATTTTTCAATCACTTGTGAAATAACTCTGCTGTTGATAATATTCATTCCGCTGAGCTATAACATTTTCAATTATCTAAAGGCTTTATTGAACAGTTTTATCATGAGGGTAATTTGAAATGTCAGCTAGATATAAAAACTATTAATTTCGAATCCAAAACATTATCGACTTTGTAAGAATAAAAACTAACACATGGAAAAATAGAGTGATGATAAAATAACTTTTTGGGCTAATTCGTCACTTCATGATGTCCGATGTTAAACAAAAAATCGGATGAAGGGAGTCATTAACAATAAAATTTATCGCATAATGCATAATGTTTTGTAGTATAATCGTGTCCATTGTATTCAATATAGATAAACGACTCGTAAGATCTGCAAACGTTTTGATATTTTTGTGAAAATCAATACAGTTCACTCACCTTGTCTTCAGACGAATTGGTTGGGAGTCCCAACTCGCAACGTGATAGGCACCACACCAAGCATAAAAACGATAACCAATCTCTATATGACTCTGAAACGGTTTTTCATTTACACTAAAAACTAGATTCAAAAAAATCTCTCACGTCAAACCAGCCATCTCCAAACGGATCCTCTTGGAAAATGTCTGTACAAAATGATATGACGCTTTCAGTGTAGTTTGTATAGCCATATCGATAAATTAAATCATCTACCAACCTGCAAGTATATTTCGTGCGAAGAATAGCGTAATTACTTACGTATCGAGCTCATAAATCTCGATTAAAAATTTCCAAGGTCCTTCAACATTGCAGGTGAGACTGCCTTGTACTCTCAAAGAAATTTTTGATTCAGACAGAACCGGAAATATTATGAGAATAAAAAGAAGTTTGAGTATTATCATCTGAAAAAAATGGTAATTGTCAGTGGATAACACTTAAGATATAATGATAAAGACGAGCTAGTTTCTTCAGAACATTGAGTTCATGAAAAATGATAAAGTCGGGGCAAGGGGAGGAGTTTATGAGAAAAACAATGCTCCGCATGACACAGAAAAAAAAACGTTGATCCGTTGGACCATGGACTAGCACACAAATGTGTTGGCGTTTCTCCGAAATCAGATGAGGTGATATTACACAAGAATGATAAGTCACAGTTTTAGAAACAGAGCAGGCAGAAATTTTTTGTCCAACTGACATAGTGAGCTTGGATCCATCAGATAGAGAAAAAACAAAGTTATTTTTCAGAAGATTTGACTCTCCAATAGAGTCACTAGCAGGGCTCGTTTTTTGGTTACAATGGTCTCCTCCGTGCCTTCCAATTGTAAACCATCGATCTGTGATTGAAAAAAGTTTTCCACGTTGGAAGCAATATATGTGAAACCTCTTCACTATAGTTTCTAGTGCTACTCATTCTTCTTTTATTATTTTGATTCTAAACGGTTTGTCCTGTCTGCTTTTTGGCTTGAACATGAACATTTTATTAGGGTCTAACTAAGTCTGTCTTCAAAATAAGCTGGAAATATGTAATGAATCGGTCGCTGTTCTTATTACTAAATGCTCTTGAATTATGTTTCTGAATTTCACTAACCTATATTTTATTCAAATTCGAAAAGTTCTATGAAAATACAACAGAACAGAAAAGATAGATTAACAGAAATAATGGATAACAAAAAACTCACTAGAACCAGAAAAAAAAAACAAAAACTAGATATGGAATATACTATAATTCACTTAAAGCCGTTCAACATGGATTTTCGTCACAGGTATGAGTGACGTTAATGTCATAAGTGTTCCAGCAGCCTCTAACGTCAATCACTTCCACGTATACTCTAAAAAAATCATTAACATTCGAAGAGAAGTGAATGATGTTACTCTGTGGACGCAGGAATCACAGGAGAAGTCAAGTTGATTTTCCATAACCATGCACACCACAACGTCAGATAGGTAGCAAGCTCGAAATGATTCTATTAAAATAAATTGGCTGTTGATATGAACTGGATAAACCTACGTCGAAATGTCCATCGGTGGTCTGGTGTCTTCGAGCCCAGAATGAAAAAGATTCGTTTTTCACATTTTTATATTCTTTGTAGTATATCAAATCGTTCTGAATTCTACAAGGCCTTGGTAGGTTGGAAAAATTACGATAGCGGTCACTCACGTGTCAAGTTCAAGGACTGTCATGTTATATTCCCAGCTACTTGAATGTTCACAAAAAACGTTTCCCTTGAACTGGAATTCGGTAGGTTCCGTTGTAGCCAAAAAGATAAGGGATGCTACAAGAGACTCAACAATTCTCATTTCTTTTCCTGCAAAACATTATACTTTTTTTATAGAACACAAGCTATTGGCAACCGATCAACTGGAAAAAAACGGGATGAGTGGGGACCAGAAGTCGACCTCCTGATGATTAATGACAAAGTGCAATGGAAGTGCGAGATACTTCTAAAGAGCAAGAGACTTTGAGAATCAAAGCCCCGAAAAAAACGCTATCCTCCGTCAGACCACCGATCCACAATCCATTAGTGAAAGGGGTAAAAGAAAGTTCCAGTGATGTGCTGTCGTTGTCACGAACCTGTGTTAGAAGCGAGGATATTACACAAGAATGATAAGACACAGTTCCATTCGAATAGAAACAGAGCAAGAAGAAATTTATAGTCCTCTTGAACCAAGTTGGTCCCCAGAGAGAGTTCAGACAATAATGTTACACCAACACGGTACAACAATTGGGAGGAAGAGAGCCAACAAAAAAATTGAGAAATTCTTGAGCTGATGAAGTTTGAGCCGAGAAAATAACTGGGGGATGATTGTGGAGACTGGAATCAATGTCAATAAGGGGTTATAATTTGTGTCCACTAATAATTTTTGATATATATATATATTTATTTATATTCAAAATAGTTGTAATCATGTTGTCTTTCTTTATCAAAACCTAAATTGTTTTGAATACTCTGTATGATCTTCTGCATCCTGTTCCAGATTTGTTTCAAATCAACCGTCAAACATCAGATCCCAATTGAAAAAGTTCATTAATTTTGTTCCGTTTAATACTTTATGTTTCTCATACGCCGTCTGTAAAAATGTGTGACTTTATCATCATATATTTTGTATGAAAAAAAGCTGTACAGAAACTATATTAACTATTCTTATATTCCATTCTTGATTTTCCACTTGTACGATTAACGAAGATCTCTCCAGTTTTATACGTGCTTCCAATGATTTCAATGGAATTAGAGTTTTGTTCTTCCACAGGAAAAACTACAATGGCATTGCTTCTGGAAGAAAGTCAATTCAGTAAACTAGGGTGTACAAAAAACGGTGTTGAAAATTCTCTTTTTTGTTGATCTATTATATCTAGAAGATTAGGTAATGAAATATTTATTGTAAGCGATGGATGAGAAAGTGAAAGTGACTAGCAGCTCAAATCTGATTTTCATTGTCAATATTATACGTCGTTTTGCCTCCTGACTTGTGCACCAGATGAACATTTGTGATGACCATTCGCTGGCTGATTGCTTTACACATATCGTAAACAGTGAGCAATGCAATCTGAATAACCTTATGAGTAATACATTCTTTTCATGCCACTCTTACAGTGCAAGCAGTGAGTGCCTCCATCTCAACACCGGTGTTCCCACCACACCGAGCAGTCGATACACAATGAAGTTGAGACGTCGAAAGATCATGTTCAAAGACAGTGTCAACAAAATCAAGACGTATTGGATGACATAATGGAATCAGATCTGCAACTCGTTTTGCGCCCAGGATGCTGGCAATCTGAAAATAGAAAACTTCGAATTGATACAATTCAAACAATTTCTCACTTTGGCAACAGTCAACACATCGCCTTTTTTGATCGTGTTTTCAGAAATTTGTTGAGAAATCTCAGGTGTTAACTGAAAACTTGGGCAATAGAGTTATTTCTTCTTTTGAAACTAACCATTATTGTTCCTCTGGCTACAGCGGTTCTTATGCTGATAGGCTTGTGAGAAACATCAACTTGTGTAGCATGGCCATTGTTGTCAACATGGGTGAGCGCGGGGGTTTTGTAATTCTCTGAAAACATTGATAATTAGAAAAATATGTTTTTCGCATCAAAAGAAAAAAGAATAACACCTTACTTTGGTTTATGAAAGAAGAAAAAAGCCGAAATTGATTCTTAGATAAGTGAGAGAAGGAGTGAAAGTGACTATTTTGAAGCGAACTAGATGAAAAGTGACCAAGATAAGAGGATGAGATGGTAGGCGGTGCTGAAAATTTCAGAAATTTAGAAAAATCTAGTAACTTATCAATGTACCTGATGTTAACCACCAATGAGAATCATTGGACGATTTGGCAGATTCTTGAGAGCGTCCATTCCTAAACACTACAACTTTTGACTTCTCTGATCCCGTGAAACGCGTGAAACTAACCGGCATGTCTAGCCTTTTTGTTGTTGACCGCCGTTTGGATAACCTCAGAAAGTTGCTCGTCGGAGTCGCCACCGCGAAGTTTGTCACGTAGACTGACTTCGGAGTTCCCATGGAGACATACCTTAAACAAAAGCTCATACGTGAAGAACTGAAAGCGGAAGTATCCGTGTGAAAAAGTTGAAAATCCATATTTTTGATGAGAGAGGAAATGGCAAGGATTAGATTTATTAATCTCCTACACTAAATTTTCAGGAAACTCCAGATCGGGAACCGAATTTCGAATTTATATTCCACCTGTTGACAAAGTTTTCAGAGATATTCTATCACAAATATATTCTATCTAAACTACGGAAAGCAAGATCAATCCTCAAAAATAGGTATTAGGGGTGTTAACTAACAAGTTCTAAAAAGAAAGGAAATAGGTGTTAGAAAAAAAAGAAAATGAAGGAGAGAGAAAAAAGAGAGAATTGTGCTTGCAACGCTGAGCAGAATAGGAGAAGGAGAGAGAAAGAGAATAGCAGGTGGAGGGACGTCGGCGACGAGGCGATGACGAACGGGAAGGATCGCATTGGCACAAAATCTTATGTTATACATAACATTCCTCCTACTTCTCATTCTCTCGCAGATTTCCAAAAGATGAGTTTGTTACTGAGAATAAACGGGCGAAAAAACGAGAGGAAGAAGGCAATATGACGAAAAAACCAAGGGGTGGAAGGAGAGTGCAATGGAATGAAAACGAAGCGAAAAAGAAATCATTGTCGTCCTTGGCGAAAGGAAGGACGAAGAAAGAGCTATAATGAGGAGTGTCATGTGAAACGTTCGCGTCGAGATATATACACACACAGCTGGTAGAAATGAAATCATGACGAAGGTTGAACTTTATGAATCTGACGAAAAAAAGTTGGAAGTCTCACTTTCAAGTTCCCATCTGCAGTTATTCTCAACCGGTTGCACGTGTTACAAAAGTGGTCCGACATTGAAGTGATAAACCCGAATTGTCCTTGGTATGATTGAATTTTGTAGGCTTTTGTTGTGTCGTTGGGGGAATCTGATAGTCGTATCACATTATCACCAAATTTTTCCACAATGAGATTCAACATTTCACGGTAACCATAGAACTGATTGTTTTTGAACTCATTTCCTCCGAAAGGCATGAACTCTATGAACCGAATATCCAAGTTTCGATTTTCAGTGAGTTTCACAAAATCAACTATCTCGTTTTCATTCTGATTTCTGATCACAACCACATTCAGCTGAAGATATATTTTATACAATGGCATCAGATTCTAGACTTACTTTGACTTTAGGAAAGTAATTCCTGGCCAGTTCAATAGATTTCCACACTTTGTCAAAACCATCTCTTCTAGTCATTAACGCAAACTTTCGTTTGTCCAATGAGTCTATGCTTATGTTGATCTGAAGAAATTTTTTAAATGTTGATTATTTGACTGTAGATATTATAGAATAAAATAAAAAATTTTCTTATTTTAATCGTGAGATCGGAGAACGTTCAAAAAAACTTACTTTTGTCAATCCTGCATTCCTTAAATCAGGTAAAAATCTAGGCAGAACTAGTCCGTTTGTGGTAATTCCAACATCTTTGATTCCAGGTGTAGAAGCTATTCCTTCTGAAAAACTCAAATTATTCTAATTTTAAAACAATTAAAACTGACCAACTATTTGTACAATATCTTTTCGAATAGTTGGTTCTCCTCCGGTTAATCTGACTTTATCTATTCCGTGTTGTGCAAAAAGACTGACAAGTCTCAAGATTTCATCGTTTGTGAGCATTTTGTCTTTTGGCTTGAGAGGAACACCTTCTGCTGGCATACAGTACAAACCTAGGTACTGGAAATATGGAAAATTCAAATTGGTTGGTACTCACATCGAAAATTGCATTTCTCCGTCAGTGAAATTCTCAGATACGTGTGATCCCTCATGAACATATCGAAAAACGGCGGCTGTCCTTTTGTGTGCTCAATCTGTTCCATAATATTTTTTACAAGAAAAATTAATCTAAAAGGCACCTCTTTCATTTTCAATCGTATAGCTTCTTTTTTCTCGTTTATAGTTAACATTCTCAACGGTTTTTCGTGTTCTTTCAAAGGAATTGTTAATTGATTCACTATTTCCTCCGTGGATTTGGCCCGTGTCGACCACTGTATTAGTTTCCTTCCGACTTGTCTGCTCATTTTTCTTAAATCTTTTCTATTTCAATCCGTAAAACCTAAGAGAAAAAAAGAGAAGCAGGAAGAAAAAGAAAAAAATGAGAGAAAAAGTTGTTGTAAAGTGTAAAGTCTCATCAAATGAGACGGGATTCCATAGCTACAAAAATCACTTTTGAAAAGTAGGGTTTGAACAAGGGAAATGTTTTTGTCAGCATGGTCAGATCACTATATAAAATTGATTTGCAATTCAATTCTGCCTGTTGTCGGAAAGTCTATTTTGTGTAGGAGTAGGCGACGATAAGGATTAAAAATCAAACCTAGACAATAAAAAATGTTTGGAATTCCATGAGAAATTGATGGAAAGCTTTCTCAATCTAAGAAGAGGAAATAAAAAATTAAAAAGTGTTTGTTATTTGAAATAGTTTCAAAATAAAATAATGCAAAGCTTGCATCAACACCTCTTAAACACACTTGTTTACATAATAAAATGGAGTGATCTTCAAATTATTATGAGGTTCACGTGAAGAACATTACCATATGAATGTTTAACTTCTTGAAGATTTCGATGAATTTTGAAAATTAAATCAGGTCCCCTATGTTTATGTTATTCTGAAACAAAAAATCAACATGGAAACCAAACGCTAGGAAACAAAAAACACTTTTCAGTTGTATGGCAAGGTTATCCAAGTGAGCATCTTTTCTCAATGCGTAAGTGACCCCTTCGAGCATGTTTTGCAATCTTGGACTCTTTCTTCACGGCAAAAAACTTTTTTATCGTGTCCATCTGCACACCCCTTTGTCTGTCTCACATCAATGTTGACCCCTTTAATTTGCACGCTGTATAATAAAGACCGTTTGAGATGTGGAGAGGCGTCTTGAGGCCGAAAGGGCACTTTTACAACTTGGTTGTTTCAGCTGGCATCTTCAACATACTCGGTCGACGGCCTTCTTTGATGGGAATGAAGGTTTGGACGTGGAGAAGTGAGTTTTTCAAAAAAAAAAAGAAATATCCTTTGGACTGTCCCGCATTGACATTTCTGTTGGTGGAGAGATAAAGAAATATTTCCAGTTCTTCTCGAAAACCATTTCGTGATTGAAAATATCTATATTCTTTTCTTACTTTACCATAGACTTTCATCCCGGAACAAGATGAAATCGGCAGCTGACGAATTTTATTTTACTTCCAACTTTCCGAAGGAACCATCTCCAATACCAGAACAAACTCTTGAGATCAATGGACATAAATATGTTCTCAATCAACGTTTTAAGAGTATCAAGATTAGTAAGTTGGGATGATAGAAGTTATTTCCTAAATGACCTCGAAAGAACAAATGCAAATTCTTGTTATGCGGAATCTAACCACTTTTTTTTCTTCTGTTCCTGCATCCGATTGAGGACGGAATACGAAAACGTAGACATTAGTCATGCTTGTGTGTTGTGTTGCGTGTCACTTTGTGCCAAAAAACGCTGCCTGATGCTGAGAGGTTCGTCGAATTTTGTTTGAATTTGAGAATTATCAGAATAGAATTCAGTATTTCTTTTTATATTTATTAATGACCAGGGGAACGAAGTTATTTATGAAAACGGAAAGTCATCAATAACACTGGATGCTTCACATATTTGATTGAAAGCCATCACGGAAGCTTCGCGTACTTTCTAAAGAGAATATTGAGTCATTGATTTGAAATAGTCAAATTATTCATTTTTTGTATATTGGAAATATTCTGATTTTTTTCTCAAAAATTATATAAATTATTCAGAATGAGTTTTAAACCATGAAAAATGTGTAAGTTTTTTTTCTATAGTTTTTTTTTAAATATCAAATTTTCTTATAATCTAGAATTTTAATTCAATTCTTCTTTGAACTGTGTTTCATGTCTACTTATTCAAAAAACTCATTTCATCAAAAGTTAAAAAAAAAAATCAAAACTTTCGATATACATTGGACTCATTCAGAAAACCCAGTCTAGTTTGCAATGAAAAATCATTAAAAAATTTAAGAAACAGTGTTTTTCATTCAGAGTTCAGAAAATATTTCGAAATACAAAAACTATCAACAAAGTCTGTCATTTGACACAATTCCCTAACATTTGTCATGCCATTGACACTTTTTGTCCCTTCCAACTCAACCTAGTCAAAAATGTCAACATTCTTTCTCCTTACACAATCAGAATATTCGCCTCAAAATGGCACAAAGCGGTTTTTGGTTTTGTTTCACACTCGGCGTTTTCTACACTCTCGGCGCCATCGGCTAATGTACATAATCAAACGCTACGCAGAATACCAAAGACGGGGCTCTTATCACTTGCAAAACTTTTCAATCGAAAACCTCCTTTTCATGAACTGTACACTCTATTGTTCTATGCGTGCATTTTCCATTTCATTTATTACCTCGCATATTATTTTGTACCCGCCGAAATATTTTTTTTTGTCTCATTCTTTTCTCATGACACATTGAAATGATAACCTTAATCGTTAGGGAGGAAAATATATCAAGAATGTGAGAAGATAGTTGAGCAAACACACTTTTTACAGTTCACCTCTTTTTTTCACGACAAAAAAGGTGTTTCCCGACTTTTGTTCCGTTTTCTCAACTATTTTCTTGATATCTTTAAGGTTCTGTGTTTTTCAGACACCATATCAAAAAATAAGGCTCTAAAACGTTAAAAATTTATCATTTACACTTTCAAAACCAACAAAAATGGTTTGCTGGATGGCAAACGCGTGTTATCTCTTCACAGGCCCTCACATAAAAATTTTGCGAAACGCGACGGCGCATTAAAATTCGATACTCCCAAAACTTGTGAAACTCCAACTTTAATTCATTATCTAACCGCAGTTTTTTTTATTTTTTCAGTCTCCCATCGGTATCCACCCGCCATTCCGATGTCGGTCGACGAACAAGCGGTACCCCCGGAAATTTCGCCATCAATGGCTGCCAAAATTCCTGAATTGGTGCATGAACAACTCGCCAACCAGTTCTTGCCAGGTATTTTGATAATTGTGGATTTTATGTGAAAAAGGGAATTTCAGCGGCAAAAAATCTTGGTCAAGCTGGAATGCACCTTCTCAAGACTTATTACAGTGAGTTTTTGCTTTATTAAAAAAACAATTAGTTTTTATTTATTTCCAAGTCATCAATGTACTTCATCCGAAAAATTGTTTTTCTGTTTTCAGTGTTCCAAGAAGCTCTTTCGTCCTATTGCGATGCTACTCATAAACTGATCATGTCAGCCGATACCGCTGGACACAAATCGAAAAATGAGGCAAGAGAGCTTTCGAAAGTTTTCAAACAATTTGTACAAGGAGTCAACGCTCATCAAAAAGTGGTATGTCTTTGAATATTCACGTTTCTCTCTATCCTATGACATTCTTCAGATCACGGAGTTTGATGCATTGGCCCACAAAGTCCATGACTATAGCAACAAAGAAAAAGAGAAATTGAAGGCAGAGTACAGCGAGTACAAAGCAAAAGAAAAGAAGTTAATGAAAAGGAAAAGTGGGGAAACTGAACAGGATATTGTTGCTTTCCATCGGAAAGAAGCGGCTGGGTGGTCGAAACAACAAGAACTCAGATACAAGTTCTTCCATGAAAAACTTCAGTCCTGGATCAATGGGTATGTTCTCAGCTAGTGGCTCTGTGTTCACAAAATTCTTCTAGATATGTTGAGATCGGAAAACTGTTCCAACCTGAGTTGACTGCTCAACCAGTTGTCGGTGGAGTGGTGGCTGCCATCGAAGTTCCAGTCAAACAGGAAAATCATGCAGACTGGCACCATGAGCTTCATGAAGATGCCGCTGTGGTGATAGCAAAAGAGGCTCAAGAGAAGGCCGAAAATGTATGTGAAGTTGGAAAAAAAAGCTTTAAACAGAATATTCAGGTTGTCGTGGATCAAGCGGTGCAAGACAGCCGTAGCAACTCAACTTCATCAGTGGCTACTACTCTTGAAGAGCTCCCGCGTCGTACCACAAACGATATGACTGGAGTAACTCTTGTCAGCAGTCATCGTCGTCAATCTATTGAGGTTTGTGTCCAACTACAACAAAAAAAACTCTAGAATTAACAGATCCAACCAGTCCCTCCAGTTACCCAACGTCCACCGCCAATCACCACATACACTGCCCCACCTGCTCTCCCACCAAAACCAATTGAACAACAGTACTCTCCAGTTCGTCAACCCCTTCCAGCTGCACGTCATGATGAGGACGCATACGCCCATCGTCATCACGCCGATGTGAGTATCATGTGTAATCACTTTTTTCGTCCGAGTTATTTGTTCATTTTGATAAAGTCATGCGATTCCAGCAAGTGCCTCAACAACCCATCAACAGTGCTCCAGGAGCCAGAAGAGCTGGAAGCAGTATTCCGGGAGCTGTCAATGTCTTCGGGTTTGCTAACCAATCAAATGCTCAACCAAATGTCCGTTATACACCAGTCCAGGTAATTTATTACTTTGTTTTCCAAAAGAAAAAAGTTTGAAACGTGTTATAATCCTTTAGAATGGCGCGCCTTATCAAGTGGTGACTCGAGAGCATATTCGCGTCGGTCGAGTCGTCGATAATCCGGTGACGGAAGAACAAATGAATGCGAAAAAGTAAGAAATCCGGTAATTCACAAACAAATAGTTCCGTTTTTAGGTTCCACGTAGACTCCACCTATGTTCCAATGGCCTCTCCATCTCATCAGTCTCAACAACACAGTCAAAACGGAAGTGCAGATATCTCGGTTCCTTCGTATTTCAATCCATCCCAATACGGAAGTATTTTGATTGTGAATGATGATTTCAATGCGTCTTCGGGAGAGCAAATGACTGTGAATCGTGGAGATAAGGTGAATATTTTTATTACTTTTGTTATTATGATAAGGAATTTAGTAATTATTGTTAAAACATATATACATATATGTTTCAATAATTTTGTTCATCACGCTTTCACTTTTTAGGTAATTCTCCTCAAGTGTGGAAACCGTGGATGGGTATTTGTGAGAGATTCAATTTCCAATAGAACCGGATGGGTTCCCGAGCCATATGTCAGCCTGTAATTTATTCAATTGTCTGGTTTTTTGTCATCCTCCAAGATCCGTGATTCATTAACCCAATTAAAACTGCTCCTCCAAATTTCTGTGCATCCGTTCTTAGCTTTCCTTTTTTTTAATCTGGTCAACACCCAGCTTTTAACCAAAATGTTTCCAATTTTACTAATTGTATTCCTTTTTTCATCTTTTATCGTATTTCCAACATTCCTTTATTCGAAAATTTATTCAGCCAAAGTAAGTAAAACATTGAAAAGCAGAAAAAGAGAGTTGCGTTTTGTTTTGGAGTAGTAAAAATGCAAGAAGAGGACTACCTGATGAAAAGCAAACTATCAGCGCATTCGTGTGTCTGCCATTTCCACAAACACGAATGGATACAAAATTATTGAGGAAAAAATAAAAAATAGAGAATATTGAAGATTTTAACTGAATAGATTGAAAGAACGTCATGTTTTGAAAATCCTTTTTTGGTATTCATTAGAAATTTTGAAAACATGAAAATGTGGAAGCTCACGATAAATAAACATGTAAGTATGAATTTAAGCACCAAGAAGACCATTATTGTCTTCTTCTTTGCAATTACGCATTGCTTCCTCCAAGAATCCTAAAGAGAACAAATTAGTAGTGTTCATAATTTCTTGAAAACTAACCTCTTTTCATCTCACGAACAATAACAGTCATCAATTTGTTCCATCCAAGACGAGCCAAACAGTTCTCCCCACTGTACACATTGTTAATGTCAGCGATCTGGAAAGAAACATTTGAAGAAGCTATATTTCTGGTCGAGTATGTACCCCTACCGGGATAAGGTTGGCCTCAGTCTCAACCTTTCCGTTTGCTGTTCCATTACTATTTGTCTCATCCTTTTCTTTGGAACTGTCTGTGGCTCCAGTGGTCACTTGATCGACAGTAACCTTCTTGAAGACAAGCCAGTTGTCTGCTCCAAAGTTGACTCCTCTGTAGAAATGGATCTGTCCAATACGGTGTGCCATGTCGTAAACGCTGGAAATCGGGCAGAATCCAAGAGATCCTACAGCTGTGTCGAGAAAATTTTGGATTCGATGAGCCTTTAATTTCTGGTTTAAAGCTGAAATCTGTCTCTGTTTACCTGAAGATGAAATTCCTTGCTTTGATTCAAAGCACGAATATCAAGACTCTCACTCTGAATTCCAAAATACTCGGCAAACTTTGGACGTTTCTCAATCAAAGTCTGCAGAATCTTCTTTCCCACATTGTCGGTTTTAGCGCTGCAAGAAAAATTGCAATTTCCGAAAATAATTATGCAAGGATTAATGGACAGCGATCAGAACCTAATACGTCTCGGAGCAAAGACGTAACGCGTGATGATGCTCCTACCGATAATGAAATTCCGTTTACTTGTGACATTTCTTGAGAATGATGTCTGGTATGGAGTAAATTGGATCGGAAATGAGAAAAAAAAAGATTAATTTCTTATGACTGCGCCATGGTTTTCGGAAAAAATGTGATGAATAACAAAAACGTCAGAATTTTGAATAAGTAGAGATGACCTACCGGATCCAGACCTCTCGAATTGCTGAAACTTCTTCATCCGACATTTCGGTAGTCATTCGTTTCTTTGAACTGCACAGTCCCATTTTTAATTGTTTTTTCTTCCGATGAAGCTGAAAACAATCTATGAATGATATAAAATTGAGAGAAAAAGAACGGAGTTATAAGATGAGCGCTTGGGGAGTATCAAAACTTTACACCGAAATTTCCCTCGAATGAATAATTCATTCAAGTAAGGAAGGAGTGAAGAGGCAAAAGGAGGTAGAGCAACTATTCCAGGTACATCAACACGTTCTGAACTTCTCTCGATGACTTTGCATTTTTCACATTTTCACATTTATATCACATTTCCCTTTATAATAAATTCGGTATTTAATTGATGGAGGTGGAATAAGTGATTTAGTGATGGAACAAAAACGGCAAGAGATGAACTTTCAAGTGAGACACTTTGTATTTTTGCTCATGCTTCCTTGTCAGAAAGCCAAAATCGGAAATCTTCCGACAATTCGATTACTGAAAGGAAATCTCTACAAAACACGAGAAAAAAAAGAGCAAAGGTGGTTTTCCAGAGGGATGAAAACCAGAAATCTGCAATAAAACATTCATAGTTTCAAAATTCAAAATGTGTTTGCTTATTCATTTCAGTGTCTGAAATATTAATTGCTGTCATGGTGTTTGAAAATAGAGGGTGTATGGTGGTACGTGTGAATTTTGAAGTCCGTGGGTTGACTGAAATTAGAATAGCAATAGTGGTAGACGTGCATTCAAAAACCAAAAATCTCAGAGAGCATTCTAATTTCATTGAGTGCAAATCGAAATTGGACCATAAGGGCAAATGGAAACTCACACTTGAAGACTCGTTTTTGACACCAAAGAAATACGGGGAGGCAGAAAAGCTGCTTGGTGGTGTCTGGTGGAATGAAGAAAATAAAAATGAAGAAGGTTCTTGAATTGGCGTTTTCTCGAATGAAAAGGCGGGGTTCGATGACCGCGTGGATTACCCGCATTTAATTCCAGAAATAATTAGAAACAGTGTGTCAATCAGAATCAATTAACTGAAGATTAACGACGTCACCAAAGCTTCTAAACCTTTTTCTGATTGCTTTGTATACAGTCATCTTGAAGGAAAAGTGTGCTCCATTCAACAAGGGATTGCATTTTTTCGCTTTTCGACCTTTGGTAAAAGTAGAGACAAAAACGAAAGTAATGAAATGAATTTCAAACCAATTCTCGAGTTGCGGAAATTACATTGTGCTTGATGCGAAAGTGTGAAAACGAAGTAATTGTGGAGCGAGAAAAGTCCGATGGGATGAATTTTGAAATTCTAGTTTCAAGTTGAGGAAGTTTATACGGAAGAGACAATTAAGTTTTCAATTCTATGGAGTTTATCCAGGCCACCCAGTTGACTCATGGATAATTAGTTATTGATTTTAGTTGAGATATTTTTATAACTTAACAAAGGAACCATTCAAATCAAAGTTGTCACCGGCTGAAACCATCAAGACAGCCCAAAAGAGCACTATTGAAAACCTATATTTCCGTTTTCCAAACCTGCTTATGTACGTGACCTCTGAGGTTTTAAAATATCAACGAGATGTCCTAATTATAGCAGGGTTTGAGAACGGAAATCTAGGTTTTCAATAGTGTTCTCTCTCACTATGCCAATAGTTTTTGCCGGAGATAATCTTGATTCCATAGATTTCCCGGTTTTTAGCTCACTAGAATGCCGGATTGATTAAAAAGAGTTATCATTTGCTTCTCTATTTCTCAGACTAATTTGTATGTTTATGTCGGTTTTTTATTATCTGTAGTTGCGATATAAATTGCACACTAAGTATCATATTGTTCTCTTTGTGCTCTTCATCAAAATATAAATCACATAATGAAAAATTGTTCATCAAATTATCCTGCCAAACCTACCATCTTTCATCACTTTTATTTCTCTGTGACACCAAATTCTTCACTTAGAAAAATGTTCCTTTGCAAATGATGTGATATTTTGCTCAAAATTGAAGAAATTCTAAGCTTCACTGCCCACACTTTGTAAATATGGCATCACTGACATAAAGTCAACAAAAAAATGCCAGTGCAATTCTAAGGAGCAAAAGTTCGCGCACACTTTTTTAAAATTTATCACAGATCAGATAGCATTTTCGGAACGTTCCGAGTTATTTATATGTCAATATGTCCTGGAAGAGTGCTAGAGAATTGAAGAAGAAGAAAGATATTTCATAAAATTACTTATAACCGAAAAAAATAGGTTTGGGACAAAAAAGTGTGTTTTGTTGAAAATATTGATGAAAATATCGGAGAGATTCCAATAAATTCCATACTTGAGAATTGGCCCATTTCATTGAAAATTAATGAAGACGACTGTTTTCGGGTACCTCTTTTCCAGAATATGTCGTGTTATTTTAAATTAAAACCAAGTCTTTGATAATAAAAACAAGGCAAACCGTCACAAAAAATGCTCCCGGAAAAAACAATTTTTGAGAAAAAACACAGGCAGAGGTGGTACTTATCGAATTCTGAATCAAGCCAATAACAAAAGCGACTTAGAATCAAATATCGCTGCTATTTTTAGAATCCGGCAACATCGAATTTATATCGGAAGCCTTAACTAAGAAAATTTGTTTTTCTGTTGCACACTTATTCACTATTCATCTTTCGCTTCTTTTCATTACCATTTCAAATTTGGTCGCACTTTTTATCCCGTGCACTTTTGAACCTTTCGTGTAAAAGTCTAATGAAAAACAAGTCATTCATAAGAGGAAACAACGCTAAAAATTCAAAATGACTTGAAGGCGGATCTAAAAAAAAGTCTCGATGCGGAAATAGCAGGATTGCAGTATGACAGACAAGAAAATACACTGTAATTGATAGATCCAGTAGGAGATAAAAGGTTTGTCATTTAACTGTCAATCAAAAATTGAGAAGCATTGCTTAAATGCTAGTTTGCAACTTTTTTCCGGTTTCGTTAAGTATTTTCATATTTCAGTGATTCCATGACCCCCCTATAATTACTATAAACTCGAATGTTCTCGATCTTCCTTCCGAAGCTTTCTTTCTTTAATAAAAAAAACGCTTGTTGATTTTCGAGGATAGTAAATTTTGCAAGACAACAATCTACCATCCCCCTAACAAAAAAGCAGTTTTCTTCACTTCATGCAAACAGTGTATCCCGTTTGTAAATAATGTCAAGCATGAAGACGAGTATAACTTGTTAACTCCAAACAATATCAACTACGTGCCATACATTAGGTGCATGAGGAGCAAAGGGCATGCAACATGAACGCAAATAAACCCCCCTCTCAATTCGTTTTCCTACTTCTCATATTCCGATATCAAATTGTTTGTGGCGTGAGTCTTAATATAACAGTTTTGTTTGCTCGGTAATTTATTTCTGGATTCAGGGGCAGTTTCAATTCGCTATTTTTCTTAATAAATAATGACTTCTTGTCAATAATTGAAAACTGACTCTTTGAACTTCAATATTTTTGATTCAATTAAGTATACTGTAACATGTGACAAACAGTTTCTATGTATTATTTACTTATATAAAACGGAGTTCTCAAAAGAGTAGAAATCCATACAGTAACCATGTACTTGTTTGTAGAAGTTTGCAATCAAAAGAAGGAAATTCTTCGGAAGGTCAGTTGAAGACCACTCGCTAGACTACTGTTTGGCAGTGCTCTTCGAACTGACAAAAAGCTGAAGTGTGTCTTGGTTAGCAAGTGTAGCTATTTCAATGGGATTATACTTTTAGCAGAAGGTCAGAGAAATACCAATGAGCAATTTTTCAAAGCTCAAAAGTTCAGGTCTTTGTTTTTTCTTCAAACATCAGAAAACATCCGGGAACCAGTTTTTTCCTCCAATTCAGAAGATGTCATCATAATTCTACTTAATTTCTGAACTGTAAAAGTGTAACCTTCAAAAGTCAAGAATGTGTTTGTTTGTCTCCAAAAAACTCTGTGGATTGAATTGGGCACGTGAAAAGAATCAAAAAAGCAAAATATTTGAGGTGGTATACTGTAAGTGTCTCCAAACTCGAAAAAAAAGAAAAATATGAAATCTACTGAAAATGTGCAGAGGTTGAACCTAGACTAATCCAAAAAATAAGGAACCAACTCAATCTCAATTTTTCTTTACACCAATATCTTATTCATACCCACCCATTTCGGTCCCCCGCACCATCATCACCCCCACCTAGACTTTCCGTAACAAACATTTGTGCTCTGCTCCCTGTACTAACATCTAGTTCCTTCCCCCCTCTCACATGTCAAACAGTTGTGTACAGTTTGACCCGTAGTGTACAAGACAAGTGTCTTATTTTAACAATCAAGCTTCTTGTCTTTCTCTGTAAGTCTTTTTTGGAAAGTGAATGTTTCTCAAGAATCAGAAAAAAAATTGTTGAGAGACACACAAATAGAGGGTCAAACACAAAGGAAATTATGCGTACTTGTAGTCCATTGTCAGATGGGCAACATTGAAACATTGTCTTTTCTTTCTTCTCCAATCATAACTAATCCCGAATTAAATGAAGAAAGTCCGAAGATGATTCTTTGGAAATGTTATTGTTCCATTATTCTTCAATACATAAAAAACCAGGTGACTACACCAAAGAGAGAGTAACCACAACAATCACGTAGTACTAACAGAAATCCAGTTTTTTTTCTCGACGGGAGGAAAGTTGACGAGTTGTTCACCCCCTATTCCCACTCCAAGGTATGTAGTTTATTTGAATTTGAGAAACAGAAATGAAAGATGCATGGAAGAAACAAAAAACAACTTAAAGTGGAACAAAATGACGAATCAAAATTGTTGTCAGGATGGATAGTGAAACAAACTTCTTTATTTTATACGATGGAAAATTGAAAAAATTACAATGAACAACGATTGATCATTTTGTTATCCAGAAGGAGACCATCTGTAAAGAGCAACAATTAAACCGATACATCAAACGACTAGACTCATTTTCCAGGTCAAAAATTGTCTTCAAGAAAAGATTAGAAGGACAAAAAACGAGGTTTGATCGGAAGTTGAAAGTGAAATCGAGAGATTGGCCGAGACCATTATCCATCATTCCCCTCCGACGGTTTCTTCCCATTCATCTCTTCCCTCTGGCAATTTGTTTTTTTCGGGGTAATGCTTATGTTGACAATAATTGGAAATGATTATCTTTTTCTAATCCATCATTTCTAAAAAGTTGAGTGAAAAACTAGTCAAGCTTTTCTTAAGAAGTCGGTCTACTGAAATAGATCTGATTGGTTTCGCCCTATTTTCACAGTAAACAAAATAAAAGTAAACAGTCGTTGCTTTTCTTACTGTTTTTTACTGGGAAATTCACAGAAAAATATATTTTGGTTCCAATTTTCAAGGTATCAACAATAACAATATTTTGAGGTGTATTTCATTCATTCCATATTCATATTTTCCGTTTTCAGAAGCAGCTCTCAAATACAGACAGTAGACAGTTGAGATGTTTGTTCTTCAAACAATCCTTCCCTCCCAATTTCTCTTTATTCTTCTCGCCTCACCACCACCACGCCTTCCTTTCATCTACACCTCTGCGCATCAATCAACAAACCACAATCTCTCCGCCTCCTCTTTTTCTCTGAATACTCTAGTTAATGGATACTGTACTGATGGTATAAAGATGGTATATAAGTGGAAGAGTGATAGGTGGCAGTCATCAGTCTCAAAGTTGTGAAATCGAGAAGATGGCACTTTGGCAGCTCACAATTGCGGCACTTGTCGCCTTGGCTAACGCTCAACCAGGTATTTTACTTCTGTTTTTAACTGTTCACTTTCATTTTGATGTTCCAGGACCAAAAATGGTTGACGAGACCACTCGTTGGAGTCAATGCAGAGACACCAACCAATCCATTTATGACTTCCAGGTAACCATAAAATCTCTATGTTCTATCCACAATCATTCACCTTCCAGGTAGAAACCCTGCAAGGAGAGTACACCGATCTCAGTCAATACCGCGGACAGGTGCTTCTAATGGTCAACGTTGCCACTTTCTGCGGTAAGTTTCTCGAGAGATAAGGGATATTCTTTATCAGTCGCCTCCCTTAGCTTTTGCAAACGACACCCCAAACCATATCATTTTTCATATAAACTTGGTCATTCAAAACGGATAGATAGATAGATGAGATACACATCATTCCTTGTGAAAGTGAAAGTTCATCCATTTTTGACGAGTACCGGGTGCCGTTATAGAAACATTTAACCGAATTTATTGGGCGTTTTTTTCGGTGAAAAATTGAACGGATAGAATCGCATGACTGATCTCTTAATTTAGAACACACTTGGCGCCATTCAGACGGTTCAAAAGGGAAACACTGAATCACTAAATTCTTTTCAGCCTACACCCAACAATACACTGATTTCAACCCTTTGATCGAGAAATATCAATCACAAGGATTCACTCTTATCGCTTTCCCATGCAACCAATTCTACCTTCAAGAGCCAGCTGAGAACCATGAATTGATGAATGGAATCATGTACGTACGCCCTGGAAACGGATGGAAGCCACATCAGAATTTGCATATCTACGGAAAACTTGAGACCAACGGCGAGAACCAACACCCGGTCTACGAATTTGTCAAGGTTGGTTTTGTAGAGGATTACAGCCAAACTGTCAAGGGGTCATTTCGTTTTCCTCAAGGTCGAATAACAAAGAAATAATAGGAGGAGGAGGACAAAAACTAAATAGAACACAATAAAAGAAAGGCATTGTGTTCAGTTCCGAATGGCAGTGGTCTTTTCTTCTTTTTCTCTGACAGATCAACATTAATTCTTCTTCTTTGCAGGAGTCTTGCCCACAAACTGTTGACAAGATCGGAAAGACTGATGAATTGATGTACAACCCAATTCGCGCTTCCGATATCACATGGAACTTTGAGAAGTTCCTCATTGACAGAAATGGACAGCCGAGATTCCGTTTCCACCCAACCGCCTGGAGTCACGGAGACGTTGTCACCCCGTTCATCGAGCAACTTCTCGCTGAGCCAGCCAACTAAATGATTTTATTCAAATCCACAATTTCATTCCAATGTGTGTGTATACTTTCGTAGTACCGACCCACATGTCAATCAGGGGTTGACGTTTTCTTGTATAGCGGATTCCATAAGATATTGTGTCCACGTTTTAATCGCCTCCGGGTTCCAAAAACAATCCTCTCTTCCTGTATTTACTATTTGTCGAAATAAAGTAGAATATTAAATCTATAATTGTTCTGTGTACATGCCAAAAAGGACCTGAAACCATAGTTTCATTTGGAACAATTCAAGCCAGAAATATCGAAACTTCATCGTTTGAAAAAATCTCACAGTTAATAAAAATTATTTGAAGATTCTCAGAGTTTTGTTATTTTCACTGAATAATAATATTTTTGAAAATCAGAAAACTATTTTATCAATATAAGTATATTAGAATGAAAAATAAAACATCTCTGAACGTGAAGTTTTTTTTGAAGAAAATTTCCTAAAACCTCAGTTTTAAATTAATTTTGACGCCATCTTCTATTGTTAGGCAGTTTCCAAGTATAATCAGTCTGAAGGATTTCTGCCTTTAGTGAGGAAAGATTCCGAGACTGTCATGAACATAAAAATATGACAGCTTCGGAATCTTGAAATAAAATTTTTGAAAACAGGAAAGAGATGATGAGCCCCACGAAGATATTTTGTTTTGATGATGCTGCTTTTTGAAAGTGTTCGACACACATGATATAAAACATTTAGCTTGCAATATCCTTCATTTTAGATCTTTCAGAGGTATATTTTCTACATTAGGCGATCTGTTTTCCTCATTGTTCTGCATCTGAACAAATGTTTTGAACGCATTGTTAAAAACTTTCGTTTGAAAATATTTGTCCACCAACCATTTTCAAAGAATAATATCTTTCATAAGTATTCTGAATAGATTGACGTGTTCTAGTATTTTCATCGAGGTTTCTAATAAGTGTTTGACTGAAACCTTTGAATAATCTTCTGATACTTCTTTTCAACTTACTGAAAAAAAGAAAAACATTCTCGATTATTAAAAAATCATATATCGAAACTGAAACTCAAATAAATTGGAAAAAAGGGGAGAATAGTCTAGGAAAACTTCTGATGTTCAATACCATCCTACAGAAAACTAGGAGCTTCTCAAATTACAATGTTAGAGTTACAAATAAGAAAACCAAAATGTGGTGTTATGTTTGTCTTTAGAGGAGGATCTTTGCAAGACAACACATAGGGAAAAAAGGGGTGTTCAATTGTTTAAATTTGAGTGGTTTTTGATTCTCGTATGAACTCTTGTACCAACTTTTGTTCACAAGAAACTATTTCAAAAATCGAATGCCAACACCCCGATAGGTACTTGCTCAAACAATGTGATCACATTGACACGCCTACCTCCCACGAGGGTGTCTGTATAAAAGAATGGGTGGATGGCAAACAAGATACATCTCAACTGGCAACATGGCTTCCATATCATGGGCTCTTGCTCTGACTATTTCTTTGGCAACTATTCTGGCGGTTTCATGCAGTAAGTTGAATGGTTTGGAAACAGTTTGGTATAAACTCATTTTCAGATTCTGAAGTCGATGAAACTACCCGCTGGCGGGAATGCATGAACAGTAATCAAAGTATTTATGACTTCCAAGTCGAGACTTTGCAAGGAGAATACACTGATCTTAGCCAATACCGAGGAAAAGTCATCCTTTTGGTCAATGTTGCTACTTTCTGCGGTATTTCTGTCTTTTTCGAATAACCATTATTCCTGTTTTTCAGCTTACACTCAACAGTACACTGATTTCAACCCAATGCTTGAAAGATACCAACAACAGGGACTTGTTATGGTCGCATTCCCATGCAATCAGTTCTACTTGCAAGAGCCAGCAGAAAACCATGAACTAATGAACGGACTCACATATGTCCGCCCTGGAAACGGTTGGGTTCCACACCAAGAGCTCCACATCTATGGAAAGATTGATGTGAACGGAGACAATCATCATTCACTCTATGAATTCGTCAAGGAATCCTGCCCACAGACTGTCGACAGAATCGGAAAGACCGAAGAGTTGATGTACAACCCAGTCCGTCCATCTGACATCACATGGAACTTCGAGAAGTTCCTTATTGACAGAAATGGAAACCCCAGATTCCGTTTCCATCCAACCGCCTGGAGTCACGGAGAAGTCGTCACCCCATTCATTGAGCAACTTCTCGCTGAACGTGCCAATTAATTATTGCCTTTTTGAATGTACATGTTGATATACATACCATGGTTGAGTTTTATTCAACCTCTGTAAAATATTTTATGATCCAATAAACTGATCTATGCGACAAGTTTTTATTTGAGAAAAAAAACCAAAATGAGCACGATGAAGTGCAAAATGTTCAAACTATCCTCTTCTCCAAAGAACACAACCTATAAGGACATATCAGATTACAAGTCTATCTACCTTTGCATAATTCATCAGAAATGGCCGCAGCTGGTCAGTAGCTACCCATTCGAATGTGTCTTTCTATGATTTTTTGTTCACTTTATTAGTTTTTTTCTGCCATTCTCATTACTTCGCTATTATTATGCCTGATAAAATTACAACTGCTGGATGGAGACATGTAGGTTTTGAATAATAAAAATTATGAATAGACTGTTCAAAGAAATCCAGAAAAAAGTTGTTTCAGGTACGTATGTATCTTCCAAAACCACAAAAACAATGCGACTGCCACGTGAACGATCCTCCGCCCTGGACTGGAGAAGTTCATGGATTGAGTCAAGCACTGATGAGCAAAACGTTGCGAATGAGGATCTTTTGGTGGATCGTCATTCTAATATGCATCAGTTTGGGAGCATTCACAACACTTCTCATAATCATAGAATATATTCAAGGACCAACTGCCACTTCAACCACTATTAGACTAGTTATACTCACAAAAAACGTTTTGGTGTAATGTAATATTTGTTACAGGTCAACTCACTGGAATTTCCAGCGATAACCATATGCCCAAAAGTTCCCGATTCTTTCAACATCACTGGTATCCGAGGTGATATCAAAGAGAGTCTTCCTGAGATTTCCGATGAAACTGCTGATGATTTATTAGAGTATGTTTCATCTGCATTAGAGTACCAATTTTTAATTGAAGATATTTTGTTGCCGGAAGTGGGCTTGAAAACATGAATGATGTGACGTTTTTCAACAGGACTTATTTGAGTCATTTGAATAATTACTACAAAGTATGGTCAGAAGGGTACTCTGTTGACGGGTTTTTCGAAATTATTCAGGTATGTTCTTGATCGGAAACCCTTTCTATAAAGGGTTTTAGGCCAAATACGGTTACAAATGCCAAGATTTGTTTTATGAGTGTCAGTTAGCCGGCAAAATTTTGGATTGTTGTAACGATTTGATGATCCGGACAGTTGTTATGCGTCGCGGGATTTGTTATCAAACAAGGAGGGATGTTAATCAGGTGAGTTTTTATTTCAATACTTGCAAAGTAATTATTGCATTTAGTCTGAAGCAGATGACATTGGTCGGATAGTGTTCAGTTTGAAAGCGCCGTCAAGTTTTACAGCTGTTAAAAACAATTACACTCAAACTCAACTGATTGTTTACGTAACAGATAATCATGATGTTATAACTGAATTTCCACGATTTTATTTGTATCCGAATGAATGGAATCGAATGAGGTTTTCAGCTAGATTAATAGAACTGATCCAAAATAAGGGAGTTTGTACGAACCATGTAAGTTTTTCTCTGAAAAAAGGTTCCCCAACGTGTCATTTAGATATTTGGAAGAGACGCCGAATGCATGGTTCGAAAGTGGTATTTATCGAATATAATCATTCCATTTAACTGCACACTTCCATATCTCAAGAGCATAACAAAACTGCCACCGACGACCGGTGTTTGCAAGCCAGATGTTATTGCCGATAATTATTTGGACAAAATACAATATGTGTGGAACAGCGCAGAAGTCAACGAGGAGGTCTGTTTTCGTGTGTTTTCCGCCGGCTCTTTTTCCTCTTTTTTCGCTTTTCAACGGGCAATTTTCTTCTGTCTTCTAATTTCTATTCATTGGATATAACGTGAAAGCCTATTAAATAAAAAGGGTTTGTAGGAAATTTTATGTGTTTTTCCCTTTCTGAATATAATTGAGCTTTCTTCTCCGCTTAGAATCTGTTTTTTTCGTAGTCCTTTTTCTTTGAATTGTGAAAGAGGTTTCCATGATTAATAAGTTTAGTCAAATGTTATGCATTACATTAATTAAATCAGGCATAATTCAAAAACATAAAATGAAAGACCCATATGATTTATCATTCAATTTTCCGGTGAAATTCTCCTTTACTCCGCCCAAAACTATTTCATGACTCCATCACATCATTCATCATCAGTCACAGAATTCTCTGCATATTTTTAGTGCATTCGAGCGAGTCTCCCGAATGCGAGCTGTCAGTTCTTTTTCTTGTCAAAAATTATGAATGACGCTGTGCCCACATCCTTATTCACCTCATCACTCTTCCTTCTTTTAGTGCACTCCCGGCTGTAACCGTTGGGATTACCAAACGAGCGTTCAGCAGAGTCAAACGCTCTCTCCGTTTGTTGACTATACCTTCAACTTGGAAGCATCGTTTAACGATTTGCAGGTTTGAAAACTTTTATGGATTTCTTTCAGTGAGGTTTTTCAGTACGAATACGTAAAAGAAGTTTATACAACATCGATTCCTGGGTTTATGTCCCAGATTGGAGGTGAGTGTTCTTTTTAGAATTCAAAAAATTGACAATTATTTCAGGTCAGTTTGGATTTTTCCTTGGACTATCAATCATCACACTAATTCAAATGGTTCTCTACGGATTCCACAGCGCATTCATGTTCGCAAAGAAACATATTCAAAGAAAGTTTCCGTTCTGCAAAATTCATCCATCTGATGATTGTGAGTTTATGCAAAAAAATTTTCAAGTTTTTTCAAACTTTTTTCCACTTGAAACAATATTACTGATTCCCTTTTTCTAAGAATTATTTTTTAAAACAAAGAACGACGAACTGAACTTTTGGGGACATTTCATTTGAACTAAAACGAAGTTCTTCAATTTCAGTAATCTTGTCAAATGAAAAGTAATCATTCAGATCCTCGCTCCACCATGACATTCGACGATCCAACCACCAACATCTACCCACCGGAGAAAAGCATATCCAAAGAGCATATTGCAACTCTAAGCCGTCGAGTGATAGCAACCACTCCTCCAAGTCCAGTTTCTACAATCATTGACTCTGTTGATCTGCCTCCGCATTGGGGACTCCGAAACATTGACCGTGAACGCGAGAACCCACTCTTCGTCAACAACAATAACAAACAATAATCCAAAAAAATAACGAATCTCCCTCTCATTTTGCCATTATTGCGTAGTACCGTTTAGTAATCCGGTGGTTTATCTCATAACAAAGCTGCTTTTGTTTTATAAAACTCTCTTCTCCAATTATTTATATAAACAGAACCTCCATGTGTAATCGTTCAATTTTGTCTATGTTTATTCCTGTTGCATGAAACTCCAAATGAAACGCTTTTAAATTTCCTTCATCAAAACCCTTGGACAATAAACAAAAATAGAAGGCGAACCGGAAATTAAATCGCTTCTTCAGGAGATGTTCATCATGATATGGTCCTCATCGATTTTGAGACATCTTTGTTAGTGTGTCAACAATTCATGCTCTTCTACACGCATTTATCCGTGTCTCCATATGGTTTTCGCCTTGAGAGGCGAACAAGAGACGCCTTTTGACCGTGTGCACTCTTTCTTAGCGCAACCACTTAAAACCATACAATGATTCTCAAGTAGTCTTACTCGTTCCGGATGACGATTCTTATAATTTCGTTTACCATTCATTTATTTGTTATTTCAAAGTTACTCAATTTTGATTTCCAGCCCTATTTCCATTTCTAAGAAATTTAACATTTTGGAAAATAACGATTTCTTAATAACTGATTTCTGAAAAGCTTTTTAGTCTTATAAATTCCATACGAATTCACATTTTCTCAGAAAACTTTAACTCTGAAAAGTCTCAATTTTCAGATAAATAATAGTTATCACATTAAACTGAATATCTTCTGTTTTCCAATCTGTGTCAGATTTTTAATGTGAAGATTGAAATCGTCTCATTTAGAAAATCATGAATCAGTTTTTGGCTGAACCATGTGGCTCCTTGCCAAAAATTTGGGAAAGCGATAAATCAAGTCGAAGATCGGAAAACCGAGAAACCGCCGGCAATCCAATAAAAAGTGGCTCAAAAATTGCCTAATGTGTTGGCTCTCGAGCAAACAGTTGCTTCATCCTAGCCCCCTTGTTATATCTCATCCCATCCCATCTCCCGCGCTTTTCGTTCTTGCCGCCGAGTCCTCCGCTCGTCTTGCTTTTCTATTGGCGGCTCCTCCCGGGAATGGGATCGCCTTTCGATAAATCAGTCATCTGATTGAACGTCCATCTGTTATTGTTTTGTTACCAGATCTTCCAAAGTTTTGCTGTAACTATACATTGGTGTCCATATCACCAGTGAACAATGAGATTTCCGTAAAGATAAATATTCTTGATTTGATAGCGGATAGGCCAGAATGACGTTTTCGGATGGAGGAAGAAAGTGATACATTGATTGATTAGACGCGCTTTTTCCCAACAACATTTGTTTCCATCATCGTTTCATATGTTTCATTTTATTTGATTCAAATAAAAAACGTGTGGGGGGTTCTCTGTGTGTTTTTTTCCATGATCAACCGCATCTTCTCCTCCTCCTCTTTTCCACAACCACTAAACCTGTCTCCAATAAGCGGGAAAAACAAGAGAAAAGAGGTCGCTTCTTTTTTCCGCAATTTCTTTATTTTTTCCGTATTTACTTTTTGCATGAAAAGCTTTGATCGTCTGTGTTAAATCAGGAAGCATTGGCTCTACTATTTCTTTTTTTTTCTTTAGAAGTCCTTTTCTGAACAGTGGTGGTCTGTCGACATTGTTGGTTACCAGTTGTTAATCTGTTCTGAGACTGATTGCCCACAATTGTTTGCATTCTGCTTCGGGAGAAGAGAGTTTTAGTTGTTTGAAACCTTATGATATTCTTATTCACTGTCTTACGAAATAGAAAATTCTGCCTTTTTCACTGGTTTCTCACTGACAGTTTCCCAAATTTATTACTTTTTCACATTTTCAAGGTTTCACTTTTCCCTAATTGCCTATTTCTAATCAGTGGCCACTTGAAAACAGATAAAAACGTATGAAAGATCGGAACTTGAAAATTCCAAATTTGTTTCTTCTCGTCATTAAAAGTAGTCAGAAACAAAGTGCGGAAAAAATGAAAAGGAGTGCCAATCAGGCTTCTTATCACATTTTTATGAGGCGGGTCTCGCTTGTCGGATGTGTTGTCATTTCGAATATCGGTCTCTCCTGAAATCTCAACCGACCTAGAGGAAGGGGGGATAGGAAGAGGTGAAAATGTGAAAAGCGGAGAATGAGAGAGAATGAAGAAGTTTTGTGTGTGTGTGTCTTAGAGGGGAAGTGGAAGGAAGACAGGCCCAGAGATACCGTTTTGTCGTAAAATATAGTCGCCTTGTCAACATTTTACGACATCCAATTGGCGTGCCCAATTTTGGTATTTTATGATTCCGGCACGCACCAAAACTTTTATTTTCCGCCGCCTTTTTCATAGTCCTAGCCTAATTCCACACTCAGTCATCCGCCTTCCGATCCGTCCTTTTGTTCCGCTCATTTCGTTTGCTTTTTCTTGTTTTTAACACTTCGGGTGTCATATTTACCTTATAACTTGATAGAAATTCAGGGCAACTGAGAATTCTAATGAACAGATTTGGCAGAAAGTTTCTGAGTTGAATACGGTAAAAAAGAAAATGCATTTTTTCAAAAAGGAGCTTTTTTAAGTGACAACTTATTAAAGAAAATTGAGACTGAAAAATATGCCATTGTTTCTCAGTTAAGTCCATTTGTTAGAAAACAAATACTAAATATTTGAAAAAGCTCCAGTCATACCTAAAACACAAAATCAAGCGATGATATCTCTCTACACTTCCGTTCATTTATCAATGTCCTCCTCTCTTTTCCTCTTCCTTCTCGAGTTCTTCTCATTTTCATGTGCAACAATCAAACATACGAGAGCCCCCCCCACTCCCTCCACTTTCTTCTCGGTTCGACATTCCGCGAGACCTCACATTACGCAAGCCGTTTGTCATCAACCGCATTACACTGTCTCCATTATTATTATATGAACACTGAGCCCAGGGCCGCTTTGTGTTCCGTGTGCAACACCGTTGTGTTCTAATTTTCTTATCCATTCTTCAAATATGTTCTTGATACTGTCTCGCATGGGTTTAGAGATCTTCATTGATGTTGCATCTTCCAAAATACATAGTTTTTCATTCAAACACTAAACAATTCTTGAATCCAACACGACAGTTTTATGGTTTATTACTCTCAGAAAGATGTATAACATTCACTTCATCTTTTCTTCCACACCTATTCACGGAAAAGCCATGACGAAATTTCGCGCACTCTAAAACTGACTCAATGTTGTATCTATACGGTCATACGACACTTCTCTAGCCTTTCTTATGACTCATAACAACAGTTATTCTGTATATTGACCGCTTTCGCCCTACCGGCGGGGTTTTTTATTTTTCATTTCACTTTCTTAGTCAGCATTCAAAAAATACGTTTTGGGTATCGTATTCATTACTATGCTTTCTGATTTATAGTGTATATTTGGTAGATACTAAAGACAAATTTCACCTCTTCTCGCCCATTTTGTATTCCATCATTCTGTCAGGATTACCGCACATCGTTTCCTCAAATTTTCCACTTTCGTTTCCTCTTTTTCTTGGCTCCTTTTTCTTAAAAACCCATTTTTTATGACTTTTCGTTGTCGCAACGTCTCTTTTCCACACATATGCCCATAACAGTCAAAGCGTGTCATGCCCCGTGGGACTTTTGAGCATCATGCAACACGGAAAGTTAGTTATACTAGTAGTCAAAAACAACAAATAACTATTATGTTTTTGACTTTTTTCGTCTCACCGGCTTCATCAGATATCTTGAGAGATGGAACATTGTTTGGTAATTAGGGCCAGGCGTGTCACCTAGCCAGGCAACACTTGTCAACTCTCGACGAATTGTGTGATGGGAAAAACAGCTGTCCTTTCTGCATTTTTGCTTTGCCTCTCTTTCTCTTTCTTGATCAACTCACTCTTTCTTTTAAAAATTCATGAAGATGTCTTCTTCTGGCATTCTTTTTCTTTACTGATACATACTTCATTTGTGTCGTGTTTTTAGAGCAAGATCAGAAACAACACTTCTTCCATCTTCATTTGGCTTTTCAATTAACCGAAAAAGGTAGCAGAACATCTTTTCCTAAAAACCAACTTGATTTATAGTCAGAATATCCCGGACTATTCATCATTTTGCGAGTTCATAGCTCCCAAAGCTCTCGTTTGGCTAACCACATCTATACACATCTGCTTCTACTTTGCTCTTTTTGTTTCATTTTTTCAACCAGTTTGTTAAACTGTCTGATCCTTTCAAATAGGCTACTGTGTTCCTCACAAAACAGTCGGCAAAAAGGCAGGAACAATAGAGAAAAAAGTGAGGGGAGAAAACCGAACAAAACCAATTATTTGACAACTGACTGTTTAGTTTTGAAAGTTTTTTCGAAACGGCAGCACAATTCTTTTATTTTCCTAATTCTGCTTATTTCAAATGGAAACATGTTCAGCCGGCTGACAGGCTTAATACAAAAATCGAGACAGTAAGTTATTTCTTTCCGTCAAGGAGCAGATGTTCCTGTCATTCTGCTAATCCATCATAGCTAGTGCATAAATTGAGCTCTTTTCCGCTTTCTAATTGCACTTTCCTCACTTTTTCCATCCTTTCATCTATTTTTGTCTTTTTCTCCCGAAAATTTTGTTTCTTTTCTTCAATATTCCATAATTGTTACAAAATATCAGCTAATATTAGCGGAATAGACTTGTTGAATAAGAAACGTCAGTTAGCAAAAGTCAAGAAGACGTACCAGCCAGAAGAAGATATCAAATTTCGAAGCGGTTTTCAACCCAAAAATGTGTTTCCGTGCCGCCGCGCATCTCAATCGCTTCCATCCTTTGTCGGGAGTGCCGGCAACGAAAGGATGCACAAGTGCGTGTGTTTGTGTATGCACAGGCCTTGGGAATGGTAGGAGTTTTGGAATGTCAACATTTGCATGTTTTTCGTGAGCGCTTCACGATTTTTCACATACTCGCTTCCAATTGTTATTCACTTGATATAAGATTAGAGTTATTCAAGGCGTCAATTTTGTTTTCCAAACTGTTCATTTATTTTTTTTTGGAACGAGACAAACAACATCTCTAGAAACTATTATTGGAAAAATCTCGGAAAATAGCATATTTTTGTTATGAAATCTGAATTGTCCTTTTCCAAAAACCAGTTCACTCATCGGAGTCTTTCATAATTTTTGATTGTTTCACTAATATTCACAGTAACTTAAAAACAGTTTGGTTGCCATATTGTTTTTACCTTCTCTTCATAGTTCTTCTGAAGATTTAACGTTTCAGAGTTTAGTGCTCACAGGCTTTTCACCTAACAATTTTTAATTTTTTCCGCTAGAAATTGAAATTTATTGAATGTTCAAAGTCCCTTAAATCTATTGGTCCTATACGAAATCTGCTCAGTTTAGAAAGGAGAAACGTTGTTATTACAAACGGTTCATTTGGAAACAAGGAATTCTTCTAATCAGCTGTTTCCCATATGTCGTTCCTATTTTTTGTGGTTTCCCCAAACACTTGCTAAAATTGAGTAAGACTTCTATAACAGACGATGTGGAGACACGTTCCCAACACATAAACATTCTCGCCTGCTTATCAACTCTCGAACAAAATGATAGCAACATGTAATTGACTAATCAAACAAAATAAGAAACGAAACGCAACTTTCACTTTGACTTCTCATCTTTCCACTTTTTCTACTAGTTTTCATTTTCTTCTCTTTTTCCTCTTGTAGAGTTTTGAATTCGAATATTCAAAATAAAAGAACAAAGTGCAATCATCACGTTTTCTTCTCCTGTTCCGTCAAAGGAGGCGCTGGTGAGTCAGTTACACGATGTGCCCGACCCTTTTCTCGACCGCCGCAAATTCAAAAAAATGGCCGGCGCCTCTTGGACTCATCTTTCTGTTTCCAATGAGGTGTTCTTGTACTTTTAAAAAGTTGGCAAATAATGTATGAAGAAATTCAAATGTTTTTGAAAAGTACATATTTGAAATTCGAAAAGAAAAAACAACTGGAGTCGATTCACTAGCATTTGGGATATCACGATACATGGGATATTATGATACAGCGAATCAATGTGGAGTATTTCAATACTTCAAATTATCGTGGAATTAGTCAAATCTTGACAGTTCTTTGGAGTATCTTTGAACACCTAACATACTTGGTTGGAAAATGGAACCTTTTTTGAAATTGGAAAGTGGCCCGAAATCGGAATTTCATTTCGATGACATTGGAGCTCTACATTACTTCTTTTTGTCGGTTTCATTGTTCAATGTAGATGACTGAAGGTCCCCATAAAAAATTGTTGCATTCCCATTACACCTGCTCCCTTTTTTCTCCTCATTCGCAGACAATACATTCGTATTCTTTCACTGCCACCAAGTTTTTTGTTGCTTCTCTAAAATCAAAACATCGAACACCTGCGTCGTCCTCCAATCGCTCTTGCGCCCCTTCTTCGGTCAAAGTGACGCCATTTGGGGAGCCTCTGCCGGCTAACTCCGCCCACTACAGTTCAACCTCTGCTCGTCGTCTTACCCAATCATTTTAAACTGTTTGCCGTGATGGCGTTCAGACGGCCGCTCTCTCCTATCATGGAGGAAGGCTTCGAACAGTATCTCGATATTTCCTTTGTCGGTGATTCAGCTCGCAACTCTGCTTGTTTCACCGATGATATCAACAACTCCTATTATGTGCTGGATTTTATTCATATTGGGCCGTATTTCAACGAACTTCCTGCAAGTCCTTCGATGTCTTTGACCAGTTCAAGCATCCTATTTGGAGAATCGTCTTCAAGTTTATTCACTGCGGGGACTCCGTCTCCAAATCTTGACTCAGACGGATATGCTGAAATCGAAGACACCACACTCAATGAAATGAATAATTTCGATGAGTATGCTGAAAGTGGCACATACTGGAATGCTATACTCAATCAAAGAGAACGAGTAACTCCTAAATGGCTGGATCACAGTGAAGTCGTGATAATTGTGAAAAAGTCGCCAAAGAAAGGAAAAAGGTGGGTGTGATAGAGATTTTCTCGTGTCGAAAATCAGATATGACAAATCTGAATATGGAGGGGTACATGGGAACTCTCTGTTTGCCTGCTAATGCTGCGTGCTCTAATTCTAGTGACAAAGCCGGCATCACATGTTTTCAACGAAACTCAAGATGACGGCACACTTTTCGTTGAAACTACTCAATTTGGTTAGAAATCAAATCAAGGAGTTTTTTGTCTAGGTGGACTTTTTTGGCAGCGAGACACTCCTTTTTTGTTGAAATCTGCAGCTAACCACAAAACAATATCATTCAAAATGTTTTCATAATTTCTGCAAACTTCCAAAGTCTTAGTTTATTCCTTCTCCGATTCTCAACAAATTAAATCTACACTTCCGGAAGTAACTTCATTGTCTTCCGTGTTTCTTCTTCATCATCATCAACCTCTCTTTCTATTGACACGGTTCCCACTACGTAGCAATTACCAGTTAACGGAAATAATGCACTCAACTGAAAAAAGAGAGCGACGCCATTATTATTCCCTGTGTCACATTCATATGACATCCAACTCATCATCACTTTTCATCTATATATCTTTACATATCATATCTAGTTTCACTTTTTTTTCATTAAACATCAAAAATCTTGTTCGAAAAAAATCATTACAACCCAAAACCTTTTTCCCTCTATGTATTAAAAAACTTTTGCTTCTTCCGATAAATGAGGACAAAGATATCAAAACAGATAGGTCGTCTTAGCCCGGAGGTGATAATTGTCGGAAAAAATGGGATGAAAGGGAGAGTGGGTGATAAGATGGATGAATGCACGTATGACATGTCTTTCCGTATCATCAAGGACCCTTTCAATCCATTTCACACACTTTATTTTGATAGATTGATTTATCTTCGTTTTCAAAGAAGAAAAATAGAGGAATACACAAAAAGCTGATACTTCATATCATTAACAATGTAAAGTTGGTGTGGTGATCAAGTTTGATGTGTGTTCATTATCCCTTTGCTGACATATGCAACACATAGGAGACACTTATTACAACTTAACAGCACGGGTTTATCATTTCTCCTCCCCGCATCTTTCCTTTACTGCACTTCCAAAGTGCTTTCTACCCTTCCTTCTGATTATTCATTTTTGAAAATTGTGTTGTTTCAATCACAAAAAGTGCATTTTCCTCCGCATTTTGCTCACCACCTAATTGAGTTTTATCTGATTATTCTAAGAGAACCTTTTTCCGTGAAATGCCAGATGTTTGACCAGTGGGAGTGTTTTCAGAAGAAGACTTTCTCTAAAACTCTTTATTTCTTATAAAATAACTACACGAGTATTAGCTGTTGTTGTTGTTGTTGTTGTTGTTGTTTCTTTGCAATGCACTTTCCCAGACCAACAAAAATAGGAGGGCAAAAGAAGCCCTGGGTGTGTAGTTTTGGTGAGTGGAGAGTGACCGACCACCCACATCAGCGCCCTTCCTCCCCCCTCTTTTCACCACTTTCTCGTCGAGATTTTGGTGAAAAGCGAGTAAAATGCAATACATTACGAGACATTCTTCGGCCCTTCCTCCCCCCTTCTCCTTCTTTTCATTCTTACTTCCCGCTCCGCCCAGTTTTCTACATATTTTGCACTTCCGATCATTTATGTACTCTTGTTCGTATCTTCTTCTTCATGTTTTCATGTATACTTCGGTTTTCTAGTCGATGGATTATTAGATTTAGAGAAGATACACCACCGAGTCAAAAACAACTCTGTGTATATCTGTTCTAGAAATCTGTTCCGAAAATCTATCCGTCTTCTTCTCCTTTTTCTTATTCTTGTTTCCCATCTGACTTCAGTTTTTTTTTCAAACCTTAGATTCTCTATTTTCAGGAGCACCGATGAAATGAGCCTCAAGGACTTCGTGATTACCAAAACTGAGGTGATAGATGCTTGCAAGAAAGGGGAATATGAGAAGGTTGCCTTATTTTTGAGCTCCAAGAAAGGAAAAAAGATTCGCAGTGGTCTGAAGTGAGTTTTTTCCTCGCAATCGCGAAAAACTGAAATTTTCAGGTTCTTCACCACCAAATCTGATAGTCACTGGCTGGCCGACTACAAGGATGAGAAATCTGATTTCACTCTTCTTCATCATGCAGTTCTTGAAAATCAGAACCAAATCAGCAAGCTGCTCATGGACTACGAGCCACTTCTCCTACTTTGCAAGAGCACCAAAAACATCCTTCCGATCCACTTGGCTGCATGGAATGGAAACTTGGAGATCGTCAAAATGCTTCTTCTTCAGACCCTGGACAAGCCTGCTGATATTCTGAATGCTGTCAATATTTTCAATGAGACGCCACTTCATCTAGCTGTTCAACGCAGTCATCTCGAAGTTGTTTTCTATTTGATTAAGGTAGCTTGCAATGAATATATTCTCAAAATGAGACTGTTGATTTCCAGAAAAACGCGGACCCATTCATTCGCAACGAGAACAAGGAAAATGTGATCGACGTTGCCTCTAGAATCGGTTGTGCCGAAGCAATCAGAATGTTGTGTCAGAAATGGCCAAAGTTCCCGGTTCAATCGGCTTATGAGTCGCTGCGTGTTGGAACTCCGGATGTCAAACGCCCATTTCCTGCAATCTACCCGTTCCATCTTGCAGCCAAATATAATCATGTTGAGTGCATGCAAGTGAGTTGCTACTATTCTATTCATTATTCAGTCATTGAGAGAAAAGGGGGGGGGGTTAGATTGAATAGGTTACGTTGTGTTGGAAGCAGTTTATAAATGGAATGAAGACAATGGAAACAGCAGCGATTGTTTTAATACTAAGACTGGAAGCATTGAATAACTAAAACAAACAAAAGTATCTGAATGAAATAGTTTTTGAAACCAATCGATCATAAAAATAAAAAATTCAATATTTTCATAATTCCATCTATTCGATTTGAAAATATGATTATTAATTGATATAGGGAAACTTTTTAAATATACAGAAAACCCTTGTCACATTTTTACTGGCCAAAATTTTTGGTGCAGTCCCAACGACACTCCGAAATTACGACCCAGCAGGTTTTTAGCGTAAAACAATATGAATACCTTTTTTCTAGTTCATCCATATTTCTTGTGAAAATAAGTAAAAGCATATTGAAAATGTTTCAACAATTGTTCAAAAATGCTTCTCTTGCTATATTTTCCACTGAAACCGTTCAAATTCTAATTTCCAGGCTCTTCGTGAACATGGATTCTCGATCAACTACACAACAGAAGACGGAACAGCTCTTCATGTGGCATCCGCTTGTGGACAAGTGGAAGCAGTACGATTCCTTTTGGAAATTGGAGTGAACACTGATATCAAGAATCAACACGGACAAACAGTCCTTCAAATGATTATGGATTTGCAAGAGAATCGTCGGAATGAAATTGCTCATTTTGTGAAGAACCCAGAGGGATGGAAGGAGTGCAGAGCAATCATTGAGGGTATGGATAGACGAGATTCTGGACGTGAAACGGAAGGAAGTCAGAGTGATAACGAAAGAGAAGCCATCTGGCAACCACTTCCAAGTCAAGCTAGCGGTATTTAGTCATATTCATACATCATATACCAAAATTTCTGAATTTCAGTGAAAGTGTACCCTGATCAACGCCGTAACAATCACTCAATCTACCAACCTCCATCGATCTCCGCGAGACTTCGTGATTTGTCACCAGATGATTCTACAGAAGCTCTCAACAGCGTTCGCTCCGAGGGGCCATACACAACCAACTCGATCAATCGCACCTGGAACAATTCAATGTACGACAAAGCTCCAAGAACCGGGCGATTCCCGTTGACATCTCCCAGTTACCATACAAAGCATTACTCGTGCCAGAGATCAAGTGATACGTTGCCGACGAGACTAAAGAATGTTAGAACAAAACCAGTGGATAAACCAACAAGTGAGTTCTAACGAAGTTGAAGTCGTAATTCTTAACCCTTTTCAGCTTCTGTGCTTCCCGGTGAAAACAGTGTTTACAACTCTCCATCAAAATTCAACGAATGGCAGAAGAACCAACTATCAACAAGTAGCCGACCACCAGCTCCCTATGACAACGTTCCAAATACATCTGCAATGTTCGCTCGTCCAGGATCTCCGCTCACTAGATCTTCATCTCTACGCCGACAAACTGGATATTCCACTCTCCCGAAGCAAACCACGTATTCTCCACGTGTTCCAGAACACTCGCGCCCGAAATTGAATGATGCGTTCATTCAGGATCCAGATAGAACACTTGATCGTTCCTTGCAAAGACATCGTGAGTTATAAGGTGATTCTTCATTTGAATTCGCATATTTTCAGAATTCTCCTTGTCGCGCACTACCTGTGATCGAGAAGAATCTCTTGGATTGACTCAGAGCCCAAGACTTGACACAAGAGCCGGCAGTGTTACTTCGTCGTTAACATATGCTTGTTCTACACTCGACAAAGGTTTTCTGAGAAACATTAAACAGTAATATTCATAGTTTTTCAGAAAAATTCAATCGGGAGAGAGAAAATGGACGCGCTCCATTGGCTATGCCAGAAGAAATCACAGGTTCCGTGACAGGAAGTGTCATTTATGGTCATGGACATGGCAGTAACGGGAACTATGACAAGGATAACAATATTACTGCAATTTTCCTTGATGATTTCACAAAACCATCATCGAACGAAAGCCCGCCATCTCCGAATACCTCAAAAGCTTTCATCTTTGATGCTCTCTGTGGCAAATCTCGTTTGGTTGACTCAAAGAACACGGACTTCTTCTCCGGATTCTCTTCTCCGTCCAATATCAGCAACGGAAGTGTCGAATCAACGTCGAAGGTGCAGATGAATAGCGTTTACAGCGAACCGGAACAACCGGTGCGTATTCGTCGTCAGAATGGGACAACCAACTTGATGCTCAACTCGCTTTCTCCGACAGATAACTTGTCGTCGCCGTCATCTGACCAGAAGTCAGACTCGACAAGTGAAGAGCCGAGTTGGGATAGGGTGAGTATCAGGGGCGAGGAAAAACAAATACACCTGAAAAAATTTCTGAAAAGCATTCAAAATCACTTTTTCAGTTGGTTTAGTTCCAATTTTTGTAAAATTTGTGAAATTCGCTTCTCTATTTTCAGTTTTTAGCTAGAAAACGTGTATTTTGTTCGAAATTGCAAAAAAAGCGCCAGCGAATCGGTGAAGTGCGTCAGCAAGAGCGCTGGCGCATTTCTCGTGCTTCCACTTATAAAAACCAAGTGGTGTGCCAGTGGAGTGTCGTTTGTATGCTTAAGCGCGATACGCAGCTTATTAATAACACTGGGCTCGCCACTGGTTCACCACTTTTCCTCTGTGAGCGCATTAAGGAGGATTTTCTGAAGCAAAAAGTGGGAAGAAATGAAAACAAATTGTAAAAAACCTTAAGTTTAACTAAGTTAACTATGTTCAACAGGTGGAAAGTGTATTCGACTCGTTCGGTGCCGCCCCGTGTCGTGAAAGTGTTTTTGAACGTGAATATGAGCCACGTGTAGCCGTTTATCTCCGTGATCGTGGATCGAAGGCATTGAGTGTGACGCTTATGGAAGATGAAGCCAGAGATCAGAAATCGCTCAAAAAGGTATTTTGTTGGTCTGAGTTGATCAGAGCCGTGATTGAATGAGTAAACTTATTAAATTACTTTAGCAACCGAAAACCATCATCGAATGGCTTGAAAGTGATGTGATGTTGGCGCCAGGAGCTGCCGATTCTGTCGGAGCTCTTCTACAGAGTCATGGATACGATAGAATGGATCAACTCAAGGGAACTATCAACAGAAATATTCTTGCTGAGATTGGAGTCGACGATGTCACCAAGTTCAAGATAATGGCTGAGATTGAGAAGCTCAAAGATGAAGTTGCTAGTGCAGGAAGATTCTTCTATGTCAGCGAATGGCTCAACTTCATTGGACTCCAGGATTACATCTCTGACTTTGTCGGCGCTGGATACAAACACATGTCGCGGCTGACAGGAATTGACTGGGACACTTCAAGACTCATGGTAAGAAGTTGTAAGTAATTTGTATAACATTCTCTGAATTCAGGCTCTTGGAATCACTCGTCCCGGTCACATTGCCAGAATTCTACATTCCTTCAAGAAAGCGGAAGATGAGAAGCGCCAAGAGTACAGTAGGCGACTACAAATGAAAGCAGTCATGTCTCCACCACCACTTCCACCTAGACTGAGACAGTAAGATTTCCTTTGTGTTCAATATCAAACTTCATTATTCAGAAACGCTTGTGCTGAATGCCCACAGGGTGACTTTGACAAGATCAAGAGCAAGCTCCTCCAAGGAAATGTCATCTACCGGGCGCATCACTTGGGCGTATTGGAAGTCGGAGAGACCGAGTGTTCTGATGAGGCGCATGCCGCTATGACGACTATCAAAGAATCGATCGTCGATTGGGAGACAATTCCTCGTGTGACGTTAGACCTTACTTGCAATGGCATCACCATCTTCGACGATAATTTCAAAGTGAGAAGTTGAAAGGGAGTGGGGGGCTAGGAAGAGAGTTATGTAGTTAAGTTCGCATGATATCGTCCGTTTTTTACCCAAGAAAAACACGTTTTGCACGCAGCGACAATGCATTTTCTGAGAGAATAGCATAGAAAAACACGAGATTCACAGAAACTCCTAATAATTGAGAAACGATAAAAAAACAAAGGGATACATTCGGGCGGGTGAACTTGCTGCGTCAGAAAAGGGTTCTGTAGGAAAGAAGACAAGAAAAAAGACTGAACCAATCGGCGGGTTCAGGTGTACCGTACTAGTGAATCAAAGAACCATCATAGAAATTCTTACTGATCTTATGAAATGTTTGAATAATTATTAAAATAATATAAAACGTTGTGGTTCGAGAAAAAAAATAATTTTCCTTCTAAAGATTGTTGCGCAGTTGATTAGCTTTATTAGAACTAGTCTATTGAAATTAAAATATTGGAATAATTTTACTTCCGTGTTGTCACGTTTACCATAACAATATAAATTTTTCAACTAAGAAACATGAATTTTTTGAATTAATTCAGGTTCATTCTTAAAACACATAACTGTAGAATATTTACTTAAATTATATTCAAGCACATACGTTGTTAAGCATATAGTATTCATTTAACTTAACGTAAATAATCAAAATTTGAATCGTTCTATTTTCGCGGTGAAAAACTGATTAATCGTTTAAAAGATGAATTCAATCGTTCCGCGTACAAGGCCACCCATATTCGATTGATTAAAACGATTAGTACAGCGTAACCGGCTGTGTTTTAATTCGATATGAACATTTCAGACACTTCTTGATGGATATGGCGTCTACACCATCCGCGTCGTTTGTCAAGACCGAAAGGATCTCAACTTCTTCTGTTTTGTCGCCCGAGACATGGATAATCGATTCTTCTGCCATACTTTTTGTGTGCTCACTTCGGTAAGTAACTTCAATGCATTTCAAATTAAAAGAATGTATATTCAGGGAATTGCTGCCGAAATCATTACGACAATTGGCATGATGTTTGAGCTCCGTAGCAGAATGGATAAAAATCTGCCCATCGATGGAACCATGGTCCGTTGTCGTCATATGAACAGTCCGCCAACTAGCAACAACCAAAGAAACTAAGACATATCGGCCGAATCAGCAACATTTATTTATATTTTTTTGAAATCAAGATTCTGTTCAATGAAGCCGCAAAGAGATTGGCTATTGGTTACGTGTACCTTTACTTATTCTTTATTGATGAGAAAACCATTGAATCCGCAACCCCATCCCTCCTTAGAATTAACCCCGATGTTTGAAGTTTATTCAATTTATTTCATACCATAGATCCTGAAATCCCATTCCGTAATGTGTTTCCTTTCTTGATATTCTTTCAACATTTCTTGTTGCTACGAGAAACATGATGATCAATAAACAGTATTTTGTCTATCCAAAACCATTTTTCTTCTGAAGGTACCGCCTTTACTTTCATTTTGTTCCTGGCGCGCTTCTCTTTTCAAAGTTGTGTTTTTCGCTGACCGGGGCGGAGTTTTGATGGTTTGGCAAAAGGTCAAACTTCAACAGAAAAATGGCAATAGATACAGGTACATTGGGTGCACAGACGAATAAACGTGGATGAACTCCACCCTCCGATTCGCATATAAAAAAGAGGCAGACAGCAGAGTGTTATCATTCTATCGATGGACAAGCAGCAATCGAACGCGGCCAACGTGGCATCTGATTCCTCTGTTATTGTTTCCAATAACAATCTGCCAACAGTTCAAAACAACGCAGAGCTTCAAGCAATTCCGCTGGATCTTTCGTTTCCGTCTTTCCTGATTAAAATGTTAGGCGTCAACCCGCTTGCATATTCGAATGTTGGAGGTACGTTAATTGGTTCCATTTGGTCAGTTGCTATGAATAGAATTTCAGATCACACTACTTCTACAACTCCATCAAATGAATCAAATCATAATCAAAATGAACAATCTTATCCGAAAAGTGAGTGATTCTCTGATAGAATTAGTAGAAACTGGAGTCAAGTTTTGGAGTTTTTTATTTTGAACTCTGCAGCTCAAAACCCTCCCGCTGCTCCAATTGTGCACATGAATAGATTCGAAATTGCTTGCTTGAAAATCGAAAATTTTGTAAATCGCCAGCAACTTGCTAGCGGTTATGGTAAGCAACAAGTGTGATGCTGAATTTCAAAAAAACCTTTATCAAATTGAACTTAAAAATGAAAGTGTTGCAGGTCCAGACTTCGAAGTGAAGGATCCATCCCAAATTCCCTATTTCAATAGTATCATGAATTCGAAAGCCGCTCTGCATATTCACGAAGGGATAACGCCACATGTCTCAACTGCGTCGTGCCTTCCAACCAATGAGTACCCAAAATATGCAATGAAACGTACCCTGGACGACGAAAGCATGAATCCCAAACGTCCTCGTCCGGATGGAGACTGTCTGGCACACAATATTTTGAAAACCATCACAACGGAATTGATTCCGGTGGTGAATGAAGTTATTGAGCGTCCACCATCAGTGGAATTTCTTTGTTTCAAAAAAGCTGAGGAAGCATCGATGACAGGTCATGTTCCACAAATGGCATCGATGATTGCAACGGGCCAATGTCAAGGCGTCCCTGCTTTTTTTCCAACCGTGCCACAAATAAATAACTATTCAGTAGTGAGTATATTTGTCTTAATTCTGTTTTTGAAAACTGATTTCAGAATCAAACCATTCAAACGGCACCAGAACCGGTTCAAAGCCAAATACCACCAGCAGTACAACAAAAGGTTATACCACCACAAAACTCTAATTAATATTGTGATTTTTTCAGACTTTATCTACAATTCACGTGTTCACAGATGTCAACGGAGGAAACTCAAATGATTTGTAACACACCTATTGGTAAATGGTCCTCTATCAAATGTTTCAGGGTGCCAATCATTAACTTCACCGTTGAATTGTACAATGTCACCTATCACTTTTCTCGAAAATTTCGATTCAACTCAAAAGGGAGCAACCACGCGTTTGCTATGAAAATCTGTCAAGAGGTGGAAAATGCAAAAAAGGAAGTAGTTCAAGAACATCGTGGGGGTTCATCTTTAACTATATCGGAAACTGAAACAGTTTCTCAAAGACAACATGAGGTAGGATGAATCGCATAAGGAATTGATCAAAGCTGAACATTTTAAGATAGTAAGAATCAAACATTCTACAGTTCGTGCTATCTGTTTCGATGAAACAGGGCGCAAATTCTTTGCAGTTGTGCAAAAATCGTCTAACTCAAATTTGCAAAACACGCTTCATCTATTCTCTGCAGACGCAAAGGTAGGCTTGATATAGTTTCTGGTGAAAAGGCAACTTTTGTTGAAGCATGATGCAAAGGATGTTTGTCAGACAATCAAGAATCGAGCAATGTTCAAGCAACGGAGAAACCTGCGCAAGGAAGTCCACTCGTTTTCCTTCACTTCGTCTTGAAACTCATTCTAATTTCACAAATTTCATTTCGTTATAATAACTTTATGGGAATAAACTAGTAGTTAATGCAATTGTTGAACAATTATCCAAGAAAGAAGAAAAGGTTTTAAAACTTCAAAGCACTACAATTCTGACGACCATTTGCTGACAGCGAAAATCGAAAAAATGACTTTTCTTCGTAATCTTTGCTGTCTTGATCATGAGAACACGTGAAATCGTCTATTCTGAACAGTTTGTATGCTTGGAAACAGGTTCACATTATCTTGAATAGGCAATCATAGAGAGTAATGAACGACGATCTATCTGTTCGTCGACACGAAGAGAAGAAGGCACGCTGATGTGATCTGCCGTCTGCAATGTTAACTTTCAACGGTTACAAAGGTCGATTTTTTGCGAAATGTTCCTTTTCTATCATGTGATAATCGGAAGTAAAGAATTCTGGGTACTTTTTGAGAATTTTTCTTATGATGACTTTTTGCAAGCGTTAACCAGAAGTTTCCATTGCGAAGAACAAGGATTACTCATCTTCATATTGAACACAAAGAGAATTCAAACAATAAATAAGGAATTCTCAACAAAATAGCTCGGCTATTGTTCAGAAATCCGTCTACTCACTCAGCTGATGCGTCTTCATTTGCATATTCATTTCGCTTCGAGTCTACTAATAATTTATGATTGACGACTCAAAATTCAGAGATGAACAGGGTAAATGAGAGTCGAAAAAAAACTCATGAAGGAGACGACATCAAAATATTTGGCGGTCATTTACTTTACTAGTTGATGCTTTTCCGTGTTTTCAAATATTCGATCAACAAGCTATTTCAAGACAAAATAATTGTGTGTGTGTGTGTGTTCTGTCTTATGTATAACTACTGAAAGTGTTTTCCCGGAATAACAAGTGCTTTTTCTTTGGGTTTCTCAGTTATACATAAAGAATGGTGTTCGTTGCTAAAACACACCTCATTGTCATATTCTATGATATGCTTACTAAGACATTCGCACCAATCACAAACTTCTTCAATCAAATCACAATATTCTGTCTTCAACTCCTGCAAGTGCTCAGGGCAAAGGTTAGTTCGTTTCTAATTCCATGAACTATTCAATTATTTTGTTTCCTCTCTGTTTATTCTGGAAAAGGCCGAAGACCGAGCTGAAATTAAGAATTTAGGAGCCTGGCTATCTGAAATCACATTAAAACCGAAGCAACCAACACTAATCGAGCTGTCATGTCAAATTTTTTCTCCGCTGTCCCCCTTTTTTTCTGCTTCGTATTTCAACTTCTTCTTCCTTATAAAGACAAGAAAAGAGAAGAAATGAGCAACAAAAAAAGGGTCAGATGAAACGAATAAAACACTTTTTTACGACATTTTCCATCCAAAATTAGTTCGTCTGTCCCCCACGAACTGCTTACGTCGTATTATACTCCCATGATTTTATGTCTTCCATTCATTCTATCCCTATTTGTCTTCACTACTCATTTCGGGGACTCAGCTGCGCTTCAGACAAGTTTCTGAAGTGGAGACAACTTTGTGCTCCGTGTTCAGATTGACTTAAATTGATAGGTCCAACTCGTTTTTTTCCATTTCTTTTTTTTCTAGTTCATTAGGATTGTACTCTTCTCAAAAACATCTTCAAGTCTTCCGGGTATCTACTTATCTAGATGTCTTTTTGTTCGAAAGAAGAGTCAAATTTGAAAGCTTGTTCATTTGACGGTCGACAAAATTCTACGAACCCTATGAAATTGATATTTTGATGCCATAGAAAAACAATAAAATAGGTCTAGACCCTTGGAATGTTTTCAAATACTCGTTTATATGTCTGAAAGAGACGGATCCTCAAACACCATTTTTTGACATATCCAGAACGCTTCTTTTCAAATATCAAATGCACTTTTCATTTCCATTTGAATTCCTAATTTCGTTTTTCTCATGCTTTTAAAGTGTCTTCAAATTCAGGCAGTTGTCAATTTAAGCTTCTATCCGTTCTTTTTTCAACTTCCGGTTTTTATTAGATAAAAATCTTTTCGAGAAAGTACAAGGGTCATCTTCCCCACCCCCTCGTCCTAATTGTTTTCAATGGTTGCATAGTGCACGTACCACATTAATACACAAAAAGACATGCAACTGTGACCTGAAAATGTCATTGTCACATCCAGGAAGTCTATTTTCTATGTTTTCATCCATTCATTTATCTTCTCATCGGCACCCCCTCATCTTCGTTTCGTCATTGTCGCCCAAATGTCTGTATCTATTTCTCTTGTCTATACCAATCCAGATAAGGTGATTTTTGAGTTTGGGGGACAAAAATTCATGTTTGTTTTGAATGAACTTCTTTTGTTTTTTGAAAGCCTTCATGAAAAAATACGATAGTCCATTTTGTCGCTGCTTTTTTTTCTCATAGTTTACCAGGAAGCCTAACATTTTATCAGAACTTTTCCATCTCAAATGTGTTCTTCGTTCATTCTTTTTTTTTCAAATCGAAAATTTCTAAAAACCAATTGTGAGCCAGAATTTTTTTTAATAAGAATTAGCTTTCTTTCTAAGCTTTATTTCTCAAAAAAAGAAACATCAAAAAAGAAAAAAGATTTCTGGAGGTATGGGGAATTGAACCCCAGCCCTCTCCCATGCTAAGGGAGCGCTCTACCACTGAGCTATACCCCCGCACGAGTGTAGAGAAAGCGAGTGCGTACACATGCGGCCATTCCGATACGCCTAGCGCAAAAAAAATGTTGCATAACGTCAGACGGCATAAAACAAATTTCCCGATGGGGAGAATAAATTTTATTTCATTTTGTTGAAATGAGAAAATTTTATCATCACAAAAACAGCCAGTTTATGGTTTTTCTTTAAGGTTTTCAGGATTAGGAACACGTCATTTCCCCCTCCAATTGAAATTCGAACCTCTTTTCTTATTTTTCATTTTCAGATGAGTATCGCTCACGAAAAAGAGCTGCACATAAACGAAAATGGGGTTTATCCAGTTGTCAAAAAATTGCCGTCACCACTTTGTTGTTTCAAAGTTATGCACATCAGGGTAAAAAGATAGTTGGAAAAATTATAAAAAACTGTTTTTACAGACTGGAACACTTTGGATTGCCTATTGTGAAATTATGTGGATAGTATCACAATGTTCATTTTGGACAGCAGAAAGCATAGTTCGAGAAGCTTTTCCTCCGTTTGTTACAATAGCAGGGTTCACATTCACTTGTATTCAATTAGGTATCATTCTAATACTAAATTCTAGGAAATTTTATGAATTTCAGTATTGGTTTTCTTTTTGATACAAGGAGTACGAACATTTCGTCTGGCATACATCGAAGTGTATATGATAGGTGTTTGCTGTCGGATGTTCATGTTCCTATCTTTTTTCTTGACATTTTTGTTTTTTTTCATAATAACAAGTAAGTTAGACAGATTTTAAAACAATTCCGTTCTATCTTGTTCCAGATGACGATGAGCAGGCCAGTTCAGATCAATTCTTCCATCGCTTCCTGATAATCAAAATGATATTCACATGTGTCTACACTCTTCTCAAAGCCTACGCTCTATACACTGCATATCGATGCTATTCATATATTGCAAAAACGAGACGAGCTATTGCTCATCTTACAATTTTCGAGGATCCCAAAAGGTATACTCTTTTATCTTCTTTTCAAAGAATATCACATCATCCATTAGTTTATCCTCTTTGAGTGGCTTGTCCTCTTCATTCTAGTAAGTAGTATCAGTGCATTATCTTTCACGAAATCATTTTTTGAATCTTTTTAATATATGTTATTCGAATAGTTAACATCAAAAATTATGGTCGAGTGATCATTTAAAAGAGAGGAAACGAGTTGATTAGTAGTGATCATAAACCATGAAATCTCTAAATAGAGCATCTACTACGTACCTGGGTAAAAACGTGAATAATTTAAAACTACCTACTCAATGTCGATCTTGAGAACCTTGCAAACGTTTTGAAGATTCATAAATGTTTTCATGAAATCGAAAAGTCCAGAGAACTTTCAGACTGATTTTGAGTTTTTGATTGTTTCCCTTGTTAGAGTTTTCAAAAATTGCGGGAAAAAATCACAAGTTTCCAAAGAACTTCATAAATTAAATTCAAAACACATAAAACTTCTAGACAAAATTAATTTCATCAAATAATCGAAAATTCATTCAAATCGTTTAATATCAGATTTTTTTCAAAATTATTCATGCCTCTTGATTTCTATGGTTTTTGTTTTTCCTCGAAAACCAGAGACTCTTTTTCAAATTTTACAATAGTCCCGTTGATCAGTGTGAAAATGCCCTCGCATCATTGTCTATTCACAGGTAAGCTGGAAAATCCGTGGGCCTACCATAATCCAGTTATTTCCGGACGGAATTTCCAAATTTTCGTTCTTTTGAGGAGAGAGATCTTGAAAATAATAGTTCTGTGAATCATATCGTTTTCTAATCTTCAAATCAAATCCTGTCGTATTTGTTCTATTCATCATTTTGACATATTGTCAAGTTGTTTTTCCAACGTATTTCCGGCTCTCGTTCACAACAATCATCGGTTGTATTTAAAAGATATTTTCTTCTGGAACAGACTTGGATTTGGTCGGTGAGCTCGGCTTTCTAAATGACATATGCCACAGTGGAAAATGCCATTTGCATTTGTCTAGTTGAAAGTTAGAATATGATAGTTTAGAGAAATGTCTAGAGAAAAAAATTTTTTTTTCATAATTATTGTTTTGGTTAGTAAGAGTCCAACCAAAAAACAAATTCTTTATTCATTCTCAATTTATTTCTTCAGCTGTCTTGTTAAATAACTTGAACTTCTCTTGTTTTTTTCTTCTGCAGAAGTTCAAATGTTCCATAGCGTCATTCATCTAATCTGTCTGTTTCAGATTTGTTTTGTCTGCTTCAAAAAACTAGACCCGGCTTATTGATGTACACGTGTTATTCATTTTTCGTACCTCCACCGTATCCACATTCTCACATTTATAAGCCAAGTAATAAGAGACGATGTCAAACAATACATTTCATTTTGCATTTCAATGTTTCATTTCATTCCCTTCAACTCTCCATAAAAATCATACTGGATTCAGCGAACCTTTGACGTAACGATGCGCCTGAATAGCGTGTTAATTGATGTTGCGAACGTGGATTAGTAGAAATTCCGTTGAAGTCACAGTAGTGTTTCAATGGATCTCTTTTTCCGTTTGCTTCCAGAAGTTTCCGTAAAAGGGCAATTGTGGTCCTTTCCAGGAATAAAACTTCTGGTACGATCAAAAACAAAAATATTTTGCCAGACGTCATTGTGGAACCCGACTTCCACATCATTTTTTGAGTTAGAAACATCGAACACAATTGTCTGTCGTCGATCCTTCTAAACCAAACCTCACTTATTCCCAGATTCCCCGGTCCACGTGAACATATAATATTTGAATGACACTTTGTGGTCGGCTGTCGTAACTAAGGGTATCATATGTCTGGCGACCCTCTAGAGGTTTAATTAGGCTTCTGATTAGAGCTCCGAATCAGAGTAAACACATGACTCTCTTGATTAGTATAAAAGCAATAGACTGATCGTTGGAAACCAGTTTCTCCTCTTTTCCTTCTTTTCCTTTGCTTATTCTCAGTCTCCAACAAAGCTCTAGTCCAAACTTAGTGTTCTTCCCAAAGCTTTTTGTTTTATCCGCCTTTTCCGTCATTAGAATTACAGACAGAACTTTAAATCAACCCCCGTATTTAAAATGTTTCACTCGGCGAAAACATATAAATAAAATGCATTAGGTGTATTTTGTTTGGACGTGTGTTTCTCCAACTTTCATTTCGTTCCTGCTTTGATTCTTCGTGTTTCTCAAAGAGCAACTCATCCGTTTTGAATATTCGTAGTCTGTTCGCAGACCGAATTAGCATCCAGATGAGCTGGACATTATGCATATCTAATTGCTAACATTTTTCTGAAAAAACAAGGTTCATGACACATGTCTTCCATTAGAATTTCGATGACTTGTTTTCAGCTTCTTTTGGCCTTATTTAAATGTAATTTTCATTCAAAAAACGCGGAAAAATTGCAGTGAACCCATTGATTTCAGCCATGTGCAACACCTTGGTAGCAGTCATAATACTCTTCGTTCTATGCTTCCATCACACCACGAGTAAGTTATCAACATTCTATACAAAAAACTTGAGTATTCCGTGTTTGCAGGTGCCGACTTTACGGATGTCGACTCTGCGATCCAAGTTCCACGTCGGAGCGCCGAGATGTACTGGGTAAACCGTGCAATGCCAAACAAGTACAGGAAATACCGCACCTACAGTAGGAGAAGTCTCTCGCGTTGGAAACGTCTCTATCCGCTTCCAGGTGTTCTCCAGTCAATGGCGCCGGAGGATAAGAAGCGCTACAGTCAACAGCTCAAGCTGCGTCTCGCTCAACTCACCCAGCGCTGATTCGACGTCTTCATGACTTCTCATATCGTACTCTCTCCTTTTCTCGCTCTCTCTCTCTCTTTTTTTTCATTCTATTCATCAAAAGCAATGCACAAGCACATTCCATCTCATAATCTCATAAAATCCACCAAACTTTTGGGCCTCATTTCAGAGCATCAATCCGTTTTCTTTTATTCGCTTTCCATCCGAGACGCCGCCTGTTTCTCATGATTTTTTGTGGGTTCAAGCTGCGAACCACTCCGAAAATCCCCCCAGTATAATGTGATGTGATACTCTTATTCGTTTGCCGAATAAAACTGTTCTTCATTTTTTCTTTTCTCTCTATTTTCTTAATGAACAACTTTCCAGAAGCAGTTTCAATGGATACATTTTTTGATGATACAAAAAGTTTTGAACCGAGTGATCGCTCAATTAGTGAATCAAATCTTGGATCTATGTCCGATTGCCAACTGAACGTTGCTGATAATACTAATCCAGGAGATGAAGTTGCGAAAAGCACAGAGATCTTCATCCATTTTGAAATGTTTGAACAGAACTTTGTGATCGATGACTCAGAGTTTGTATTATCCATTAAGACTAGTCAATTGTTCCGGATTTCTGAGAATGCCCCAATTCCGGAAGTAGTCGAAGACTCATCAACACTACCACTTAGTGTTACCATTCCGAGAACACCCCTATCAATGGCCGATCGAGTAACTATCAGTTTTTCTTGAAATTTTAATTAATTAATTTGTTTCAGGACCAACTTCGTGCGATGATAGTTCTACTGAATGAAAGTAACAGTGTTCTGGTAAATGCAATGATCATCCAAATGACCTGCTTATCTTTTCAGCTCAAACTTCGTCAGCGGTTCCCGTTGAGTGCGTCGACGTGATGCGACGTCATACAATGTCAAATTCAGATGCAATTGCAAGAGCTTTTTGGCGAGTTTCGGAGTAATGATGTTGTGAAATTCAGAGTTCGTATATTATGGGGGAAAGATTTTTCAAATAAAAGAAATTTCAGGAGATGATCCCACAAAATCGTCAAGCATTCCTTTCAATTTGGGATCATCTTTCTCAGATAATTGTTGACTGTTGCTACCAACAATAACACATCAGGTATGTACTCGTTGACAAAAAATCCAAAAAGTCAATTTTGCAGGAATTCGGCTCCGGATCAGAATCGGTTTCACTTGAATCGTCGAATAAACAACTACATTTTATTCAAAATACAAAATTTATCCATTTGATTTGTTTTCAAAATTCATTTATTATTCCTGATTTTTTAGTTTTTGATATTTTTTTCTGCCATTTTTATTCCTTATGTCCTGGATTTCTTGAGGTATGTGAAGATTTTTTTTTCAATTCATATGTTCTGCGCTTCATTTTAAAAAGATGAAATTGGGTTAGACAATTAATCAAAAAGAATAAATGGAATTAAGTGATTATATCACGAAAATTGCATTATTCTGCGATCAGAGGGAACGTCTGAGGGGCAAGGGACAAAATTAAAACTAGGCAAATTATCATTGGAAGATGTCATTTGGAACCGAGGGTCTAGGTAAGGAATCACGATAAGAACAGTCGGTTAGGGATCCGACGTCACAGGACATTGATATCGTTATTCCGACAAAAGCTAATGGAAGAGATTTACGTATAGAATGAATGAAAACAGGGTTCTACTTACAAGTGGCTTACAAAATTGATTTACACGGATCAGAAGAGAGAAGCAGCTACGAAAAAAGAAGAGGGGACTGGTAAAATGTAGGTGGTATAGGTGAGACAATTTTTTCAGTGGTTTTGGTTAGATGTGTTTTGATGACTTTTAGACTGAAACCATTAAAAAAAGTATTTGGATGATGGGTTAGCCAAATTGATTAGGGCGGATGACATGTTTGATACTGATTTAGCGTGTGTTTACACTTGGCATAACATGATTAAGCAAGAGTGACCGATGAGCGACGGTTGAGAGTGTGGATGAGCTCACGGTGATAGTCAATGCGTTCAGCAAAGAGAGCTCCAAAAGCCTGAAAGACTATATGATTAATCTGTTGAAAATTAAAAACTCTTACATCGAACTGCTCATGAGTGGTAATCTCATTCATACGACTCTTGAACTCGTTGACTTGGCGTCCGAATAGTTGAAGATAAGTTGGCGATTCCTTGTTCTGCAGCGTTGCCTGCAAATAGCGGAAATTAACCATTTTTTCTGGAACCTCGGAGGTTTCTTATTTCCTATTTTTCTGACACTCCTCCCCAGCTATTCCCATTCCAAGTCTTGCATTCTGCTTATTTTACCCTTTAACTTACACGAGCATCCAAGGTCCAATCAGCCATCTGATTGAAGTATTCGAGTTGAGCTCTTTCGGCCATCGACAACGGAGTAAGACGATTGTTTTTGGCTGCTGCTACCAGTGCTTCGTAGTTGTGCTTCTGTGGATGGAGAAGCATCTGGTCGTTGAGCTGCTTGCGAAGATGACGGAGAATCTCCAGTTGGATGTACGAACGGTATTTGACTTGTTGTTCGTGATAGTGGATGAGGCTTTGAATTTGTTGGAGATGTTGGCACTGTTGAAGTGGGTCCATATCTGGAAGCGTCGGGCGACCGTCAACAATGGTCATTGCTTTTGGACGGCACGGTAGCCCATTGTTGCCGAGTTTCGGAACAGAAAGTTGTTGGAGAGTCTGAAGAACTTCCAATGGCATGTAGTCCTCCACATCAACTTTCTGCGATTTCGATGGTGGTTCCATGTTGTCTTTAAGATCATCACTCAGCTTTCTACGCTTTGGAGACGGAGTCTTCTTCTCAACCTCTTCATCTTTCTTTTCTTCATCCACGCTTACAGTAACTCCCTCAGTTACTTCAGCTTCCTTTCCAACTTCCTCTTCTGGCTTCTTAACTTCGTCTATCTTGGTCTCCGCTTTTTCCATCTTTGTCTCCTCAATCTTCGGCTCTTCAGCATTCGGTTGCTCCACAGTTTTTTCTATCGGTTGCATGTTGTTGTCAGTATTGTCGTTCTGGAATCAAAAGTTTAATGTCAAATGAAAAAAGAGAAACAAGAGACGAATGAGGTTCAAGACAGAAGACTCGACAAAATATTGTGGTTGGATTAAACGTGTATCTACCGTATTTCATGTCTACGAAAATTGTACAAGTGCTAGTCGGTGCCACTTCTGCCTTCATTTTGCATCCATATTTCCAGTCTGAGAGCAGACCACTTGTGCTATCTCCTAGGTTTCCAACCATCTTACCCACTTCTTAGATCTTATTCATTCTATTCTGTCTTTCAAAATTCCTATCCTGGCTAATAACTGAACTTTCTATTCGTTATTTGAAGATAATACTCTCTATCATTTCAAAAATGCTGACGTGTCTGAGAAAAGTGGTAGAAAAACGTGGAGATGGTAAGCGAGAATGGGGAAAAATGTCAAATGATGGGAAACATAAAATTGAGAGGAAATTCATTTTTTGTTCTGTGCTATCTCTATCACTATATATCATTCACATTCGATAAAAATGAACATTTCCGTTCTGATCGTTTCCTATTTGGTTTGTTGTTTTTACACTTTATAGGTAGTCGAAAGTCATATATAGTTATCTTGATGAAATAGCTACAATAAATTTGGTTTTCGTCACAAAAAATCCATATTTAGACTCTTCTCCGAGTCCTCACGAGACAGATACAATGTACGAACCGATTCGCCAAGTGCTCGACTTCCGTCACATCGTAAGCTATACAACTCCCTCTGACAAAAACTATACAATGACCTTTAGGAGCAAATCAACAAGATGACATTCCACTTTCGCGAGTTGTCGCGTCAAGTGACGAGCCACATTGGTATGGTTCCAAATGCCATTGTTGGACAGCTTCGAGGTCTTACTGACCGAATTGCCAATAACATTGAGTATTTGGAAGAGGATATGGCTCGTAACGAGAGAGCTCCATTTGAAGTAAGAGGCTTAATTGGATTTGCACAGTGAATTTATACTGGGTTTTCGTACCGAGGGTTACTGTAGTCTTGGTTGTTTTGTTTTTGTCTAAGATTCCGATGAACATGTCTCAGCAAGAAATAGCTTCTAATCAGATTGGTTGAACGAATAAGAACAATCTGTGATTCTCACATAGAGTTATTTTCAAAAATCCATAAACAATGTGGAAACTGTCATATATGATCAACTGCCATACCCACTTTTCCGAGAACTGGTTTTCAGGCCAAATTGGACTACTACCGTCAGGAGTATCAAGAGATGACAGTCTACTTCAATGAGCTCGTCAACAATCTCCATATCACTCCATCACAACAGTAAGCTTCACGCCCCACCCTTTACTTTCAAAGATTGTTTGATCATTTTTCTTTTGTGAACTGTTTTTTGATGTGTGAAATTCTCAAAGAACTTTGGAAGTAAACTGTTGACTTAGTTCATTTCACACCGTTCCATTGTAATACGATAATTAATATGTAGTAGAAGTGATTGGATGACGGAGAACGGATTACGGGATTACCTGTCGGATGCCTATGCAATCACGGGGGAGTGAGAAAGACAGCGCGGGGAGATTGAGTCAACACAACAAAAAAAAGCGAACGTCTCTGGATGAATGATGAATAAAAATAAAGTGAAGCAAAAAGTGTTGTTGTGTGTATACGGCCGGAGGCGACTGCTGCTGCCGTTGTGGTGGCCGGTGGGGACCGAGAAGGGGGGGGGGGGCCTCCCCAACAACACAAACTAGCCGTTTGCTGCGTAGGAGCGGGGGATAGGAAAAGAGAGGAGAAGAAAAACGAGGAGGACCGACCTCCGGAGCGCGAACGATTCAGAAATGAGCGGAAAAAAGAACAACACTGTGTGCGGCGATTACGGCCAGGCGGTCAGCCTCGCGGTCGATGAAGAGTGTTGGGAGATGGGGGCGAATAGTAGAGAGGAAAGTAAGGAAAACAAGACAGTACACAGAGAGACGCAGAGAGTACTGTTTTGGCCCCTGTGAGGTGACACGCGAGAGATATTCCTATGTGCTCTCTTTCTCTTGTCGCAAAGATTCAAAGATCAGTAAAGGTCAAATGACCTGAAACTGTATATTGATTGAAGGTTATTATGACATTATGTTGTTGAGAGAGCCAGTACCATTGAGAGGTGTTAATGACGTCATGTGAACTAAAGGTCCCCCGAAGAACATCTAGTAAGGGAGAAAACACATGAAAACAGTTTTTCCAAAGAAATGATAGTACTACTGTGCGGGAAAAAAAATTCGATTTATATCTACTTAAAGCTAAAGTAATATAACCCTAAACGCAAAATTATATTTGAAAAAAAAGGAAAAAAGAATTCTGGAGGTATGGGGAATTGAACCCCAGCCCTCTCCCATGCTAAGGGAGCGCTCTACCACTGAGCTATACCCCCGCACATCTCAACAGGTGTCAGAAGCGTTGATGTTGCGCGAAAATGTTGCTTTTCTCACCCGAAGCGCACCTGACTTATGAACCTGTTCCGCGGCCTTCCGCGCGTCATGCGGAAGTCTTTTTACTATAGCTTCCAGTCTAAACTGAAACTGTTTGCTTATAATTACATGTTTTAACACACACTAGATGTGACTTCTGAAAAGAAGAATACATGTTTCTTTCCATGCTTAAAAAAATGAATAGAAAAGGAATATGAATCATTTCAACACCATCAAACAACACAACTATTGTTCATACGAGGAGACAATTCTAAAAAACAGAACAGATTGCAAAATGAGTTGAACCAAAAAATCAGCGAAAGTTAAAATGGCTTTGTGTTGCTCTCGCAAGGAGGCAATCAAGTTAAAACGGAAACGACGGGAGGACATGATGGGTGACTTGAGCGACTCGAAATGAGCGACTCGAAATTTTGAATTTTCGAATAAAAACAACTTTCACCAGTGCTCAAAGATTACTCGCTGTCTGTTTTGTCGAAAAAACATAACATAGTGGAGAGAAGAACTACTTTCTGCAGATCATATGACAAAACTATATGAAATTATAAAAGAAAAAGCGATAAGAAACATTTTCAAACTACTTGTGCGCTCTTTAGAATTCCAAAATCTACGAACACTTTCTTTTAATGTGTAACAACTTTTGTTCAGAAGATAAGATTGCACAAAAGTGACGGGTCAGGCGACAGTTGCCGCATTTATGTTGACCTCGATCATTTGTAGACACTAATGTTACCGAACCGACCCAAAAAAGAAGCATGTCGGCGTTTTGATTGAACACTAACTAACACCGAGACAAGAAATGAAACGAACTTTTAGTGTGATGAACGAGAAATTGGGTTACCAAAAGTTCGTTTTCGTTGAAATACTTCAAAAAGTACAACTAACGAAAAATCAAGAAATTCTCAAAAAGGAATCGAGCACCTGACAAGCACACTGTTCAATACACTAATTATACAATTACCATGAGGGCGGGCTTGTTTTCCACTTGCGCAGCCAAGGACACTGTACATATGGTGTTTATGGAAAGTGACATCATGCACACGGCACACAAAAGACCTCTAGTGGATCTGTTTAGAGGACCAATGTCGCTATTCAATCGAATTCGTTAGAGCACGGAGGGAAGCATTTTGCTTTACACTATGATAAATCATTCAGGTAGAGGTAAAGTGGGTAATCGGTAAGAAAATAAAAGTGAGTGACGGAATGACTTCTTATCAGAAAATTGAAAGTGTGGAAGTTTTAAGGCACTTGTTTATGGTTAAAATTATGTGAAGAAATATTATTTGCATTACATCCAAGCACACAGTAAATTTTTTTTATTTCGCGGTAATGTTATCATCAGTAAAATCATCGGTAAATTGAATGTAATTTTATTATTGAGTTTATCGGTATTCTGTACCTTCAGTTTCTAGTAATAACTTTAAAGAAGTTTATCATTGACCTTTTCGAGTGAGTTTTACCGGTCATCTAGTTGTATTTTTCAGTTTTCACTTGTATAATTCCATAATTATTGCAGACTGGGGTCACTTAACTTTGCTCTTTAGAATAAACAAACTGTAATAGATTACAATTTCATAGATAAGCTATCCAGTTGAAATTTGTAAAGTTTTCACATGTGCGTGATGGGACCCTCAAAAACACCATGGGAAAAAACGAGGATTGAATTTCTTCTTTTCCACAAGCCTCCCACTCTTTCCCTTCTCTTCGCGGAGAAAAAACTAACAAGTGTGGTGAGCCGAATACCAGAGCCGACTGCCCCACTCCCATAAAACTTGATGTCATATGAATGCATCAGTTGCAATGCATTGAAACTCAAGACAAAAGACTCTATATTACTATTTCCAGAGATTTGAACCTAAATAACTCGTTATGGAACTTGCCTTTTGAAAGAAGATTCTTTAACGGAGAGATGAGATTGTGCTGAAAAAATGGAATGTTACAAAAAAAGAAGATGTTTCTATTTGGAAAAGCAACATTAAAAGGAAGACGAATGAATTGAGGGACGGATGGAGGGACACAAGTCGGAAGAGTGGAAAACGACGGAAATGAAATAGTGAGAAGAGCAGAGGTTGGTGAAAAGAGAATGTTTTGACGGCCCACTGACAGAGTGGTAGAAACGAGAAAAAAGACGAGCTGAAGAAGAAGAAGAAAAAAAAGAACGAACCATAAAATTTGTCCGAAGAAAATGGGTTTCCAGAGAATTAGTCAAATTGGATGGAATATAAAGGGCACGAGTAGATAGAAGAACCAACAAGAATATAAAAAAAAAAGGAAAAGAAGGCAAAGCTTAAGAAAATGTCGACTCTTTTTTCTTTAGAAATGATGCATTTCCGTCGCTGCTCTCCCTTACTCTCTATGCCTTTTTTGGAAAAGAAATAAAATGAGATCGTTGAATTTATTAGCTCATTCTTTTTTCTCCATCTTTGTCTTTTTTCGCCACGGCTCCTCGGCCAAGAAATAATTGCTTCGAATAGGAAACGTCGTGCAGCGTTACATAAGAAGAAGGATTGAGACCTATTTAATTGGTTTTCATCTGGCGCGGACCCTGAATCTTACTGTACCCGAATGAGAGAAATTGGAGGAGGGTTATGATGTTATATGTTCTTTCTAGAGAAATTGAAAATGGACCGTTCCAGAAATCTAAACGCGGAAAGATTGTCACCCGACATTCTTCCGCTCATCTCGACAAATGATAGACGTGAGAGAGAAAGGAATTTCATCCACTTTCCTTGCCTCCAACTGGACCACCAAATGTTAGAACATTTTATAGCTGCTCGTTGTTAAAACGCTAATTGAAAGTGTCTAAAAGTAATTTTCGAACAATAAATAAAATCTTTTTCCGAACTTAGGAAAATTCTAGACATAGATTTAAAGATTTCGAGCTCATCTCAGTTTTCAGATGATTTAAAAAATAAGCTTGCAATGGAATTATTCCTGTTTATTGAATTAGAAAACTACTATTGAAAGTGAGTAAATCAAATATATTTCTTTGATGTATCAAATGGAAAAGAATTGAGAGAAAAAAAATCCATAACTCCGAAAACCCAAGCATTCTTTGTTTTGAGTTTTTCTTTGGATACAAAGGGAAAAAACAACTTGAGAAGAATGGCGGGTGAGCCAGTTGAAAAAAAGGAAAAAAAAGAAAAAACTGCGAAGTTTTGTTTTCGTCAGATCCGTTCGACTATTCGCCGTTATAATTTTCGCTTGTGGCTAGCCACTCATTTTGAAACCAGTTATCTAGATTTTGAGAAAAATAAATGCATGGTTCTCTTTTTTCCTGTTTGTTTTGATATTTTGAAAATTTCTAAAAAAGGGGCGTGATCTAATAGGGAAGAAGTCAATTACCATTGATGACTTTTTCAGAAACTAATGATGTTGTTAGAAAATGATCCATCCTAGTACTCCAATGATCATTGAGCAGATAGATTCTAACAAGAAATAGAAAAATGAGGGGACGAGGGGAAGACGAGGCGTCGCAAAAAAGACTTTCAAAAAAGTGTACGAAGATGTCGCGGAAGAAGCGCAGATGAATAACGGCATACTTTTTTCTTTTAGTTCAATGTGTAAGTCCCCCGGTTTGTTAACAGAAATTGGAGAGAAGAGAAATTTGTAAAATTCCCAAAACGAGGGATAAGTTCTCACAGTTAACTGCCATTGTTGAGCTGTTGACAGCTGGTTTTCGTTGTTTCGAATCGACGCTTATTTGCTTAGAATGAAAAGTTCTCCACATATGAATGTCTTTCCTCATCCTCCATTTGGTTCGTCTCTTCTCTCCTCTCTCTCTCTTTCGTCAGCAGCAAAACGCGGTCGACACCAGGCAACATAAGAAAATAAAAAGGAAACCCCGCACGCCGGTCACATGTCATCATCATGTTTCGGAGAAAAACCTTTTTCTGTTTCTAAAAGAAGAGTATTTTGGAAGAAAGGAAGAGAAGATGGAATAGAGAAAACAAGCGGCGAGGAAGAAGAAACGCATTATACCAGTTGGGATGGAAAGAAAACGGCCATGTGACATTCGTTTTGAAATTAGTGTGAATTGACTTCGAACGCTACAGTTTCCAAGACAGAGAAACTTGGACCAACTGATTTTATTGCCTTCAAAGTACTGGTCATAATTCAAACGTTCTTTTTCAGCAGTTGGGAGTGGTCTCTTAGGGTAACAATGACTTTGTTGTACAGTATTCTTGTTCGAAACGGGAAATGAAAACATAACTGGATGAAAAAACCTGTTTGAAATGTTATATACCTATGACAAGATTATACAGATGTCAATCTTACAACTCGGCTGTAAATCAAGATGATTATCTGTGTTTGTGTATCTTGTTACATTGAGTAAGCGGTATTCATTAAACGGGTTATCTACTTTTTTATTGTGCAGTCGAATAGTTGAATAAGACCATAAACAACGGCAAGAACATCCCTTTTAAATAGAATTTCGAGACATTACCATGTTTTCTGCATCAGCTTTGAAATGGTCGACATCTCATTCTCAATTTGACATTATACATCAGTATGCCGATTCAAAAACAAAAAATAAGAAAATTCTCCGTCCCTCAGATATACGGTTCTTTTTGTCTTTAAACGGATCCTCAAAACACGCGACATCAAATTTCTGTCTCAAAAGTGCAACTTTGAAGTTACGCAAATTTTTATTTCATCCAGAAAAACAATGTTTCATTCTTCCAGAAAGTCAAGGTCGGTTTTGTTTGAAGCAGTAGCGACTCGTCATTTTTGTAATTGGATATTCACAACAGGTCATTCTTGATCCTTATCTTACAAATACTTTCATAAGTTTTTATCTCGATTTTGATCTCGAACACCAGCTGACGGGTAGTAATCAAGGATCATCGAATAAAGGAAAACAGATATTCATATGGAATAATCAGGGTGGAAGGTCTCGATCAATCACTATCTTCTAGCAACATTCAGAATGAGTAACAACAACAAATCTGAAACTAAATTGGCGGTTTCTCCCAATTTCAAAAAACCACTGCTTATATTGATACGTCCCAAATGATTACTCTGTTTACCAGAACTTCGTTCATAGCACCTGATCTCTTGGATAAACTCAAAATCATAATTAAAAAACATTACTGAGAAATAAGAAGTTTTCATCATTCCATATCAATTCGGATTTGACAGCATTTTCAGCAATGAGATCTTCATTTTTTTTATTTAACGATGTCTACAAAAAGAAATTTTGTTCTGTCACTTCATATTTTATAATACAATTATCCAATTATACTTAGTGGCTTTTACTCTTCACCCTACAAAAAAAACACAGTGCATATATGCAGTTATTTGTACAAAGTTATGAGAGGACTAGAACTATTCATATATTTCACTACAAAATGTTTTCTTATGATATTTTGTGTTCGTGGAGGTGTTTGTCGCAAATTACGTATTCTGGTTATTCCTTCTGCTGAAACAATATCAAATTCTTTTTCATACCGCGTTTGTTATGATCCTACACCTAAAATTGATAATGATCAATCATACAGAAAATTTTGTTCCCTTCAACGTGAAAGACTATGGTCATTAGCTTGTCTCTTCCCTGTGCACAGAACCATTCTCTGGTTGACACCAAAAAAATATTATTCTGAATTTCAGAAAACCATTGTTCAGTTTTGTCCCAAATGAATAGTCTGTTTACTTGAATTTTGTTCCGAACACTAAATCTCCTTGATTAACTCGAGAAAATAATTAGTCATTGTAAGTAGAATGCTATTATGAATAACAAACTTCTGACACTTGATGGCACAGAATTATTCAATAAATGCATTTTCGTACAGTGACTGAAGATTTCCTCAGCATCACATTTTCAAATTCTTTTTTTTTTGCTCTTATTTCTTCTTTTCACGGGTCAATGGACAGTGATGACACAGTTCACACCAATTGAGCCATTTGGAAAGTTCAAACTGAAGAAACATTTGCTCACTTTCAAAAATGACGTTTTCAATCAGAATGGATTTACTATAGCATGAGTTTGAAGTTCATCAGAAGCTGAGAGTCTAGTACTCTAAATGATTTCGAAATACCTCTCAACATACTTTCTATTCTAGGAGCTCAGTTACCTTTGGGAAAACATAACAAAAAGGTATAGGAATATCCTTCAAAATTCTAGAAGTTAGTTTTTGATCTATGATTGAACTCTATAATTATTCAATTTTCACTTACAGGATTTTAATTTGAGCACATTTTCAGTCTGACTACCTTCAATTCGCATGATTTGTTTCAAACTTTTCTCGCGTGACATTTCGTCCAGTTTTATGTGTCAGAAATATAAACTCAAAATACAAAAACATCTTCCTTTTTTTGAGGCGAAACTTTCGTTTTCAATATTACTTTCCCCACTGTTTGTATTCACGAATGTCTTTTTGTCTGCTCATATACCAAAAACAGGCAACATGTAATATACATGCAACCGAAAAACTGCTACTAATTTGCATCATTCAAATAGAGTGTGTATGTACATGTAAATGTGAGCCACGTGAATGTCCCCTCAGCTCATTCTTCTTTTTCACGAACGCATGTTCACTGCGCCCTTCTATCCCCTTGCTCCTTTTTTTGAGAATGTGAGTGAGCGCCTATTCTCACTGATAAGGTCTCACCTTTCTGACATGGTTGCAGCCACCGCCAAAGCAAACACCCTCAATCCGAACACCAGAGACTCGTCGAGGGTGACGACTGCGGCGGACCGCCCTTTTCTGTCCATTCCGCCGACCCCAAAGAGGGGAGGGGAGACCTCTTCGTCATTTTAACTTTTTCACTCTTTTCTCGCTGTTTGGCACCTTCTCTTGTTTTCACTTGTCTGTTTTTGGGTTGAATGACATTTGCTTCTTGATAATCGCTTCTTGAGAATTTACTATGTAGTACAGAGAGTAAAGAAGAGAGCAGAAAAAATTTCTATTGGAGAGGCTCTTTAACCATCTTTGACTCATTCGGAATTTTTAGAATAGTTTCTTCTTAAGACTACTCTGATCCTTCTTCTAGGTGGCATATCCCCGCAAATCCACTGAAAGCTCAAAATCCTGTTGGCTAATTCGGTGTTCGCGTGTTTGTTTCCTAACGTGTTCTTTGAATATGTCTTAAACAAGTATCCAAATATGTATAAGAAAACATTAAACAAAGCAAGTTGAAAATGACGTTTTTTCAAAGAAAAGGTCATCCAATTGGGTATCTTCAAAAAACGCGTTTTTCTTGTGTTGATAATGCCTTTCTCGTGTATAACAAACTAATACATGCTTGCTCTTCGCATTTCACGTGGCAGAAGAACATGAAATACCTCATAAAACGTCAGAAATGTTCCGTCCGTCACTACGCATCCATTTCTTGCATTTTTCTTTTTTTGTGCTTAGGTCCATCCTCTTCCCAAAATGAGAGACTCTTCTTCCTTTCTTTTCTCATTTTGTTTCTACTCTTACGTATGAATCTCGGCGAGCGGCATTCGTTTTATCACGTTTCCTCCTCTTTGTTACTTTTACTCATAAGGCAAAAACGTCGGTGGCAAAGTACTAATTTCATTTAGAAAAGATGTCGCTTAGAAATGTTGTGATGAATAGAATAATAAACGAATGTGTTCTTTTTTAGACGTTTTTCTAAGTTTTTATGAATTTTGAATTATAATACATTCTCATTTAATTTCAGTATTGACCATGTGGAAGAACCACCTGAAAAATGCGTGTGATAGTTTGGGAACTGTTCTTCATTTACTCAAAGAAGAGCATTCTGATGATCATGTTGAAACTGATTCAATCTCTTCAAATCCATCTATTCCGAATCAAGAAATCAATGGAAACAGACTATACGGAATGAATACGGACTCATACGGACTGAATGCCGAGGTGGTTTACGGAGTGCTACACAGTAAGTCACAAAATTTCAAACCGAGCCTCATTAATTTTTGCAGAGGAAGAACGTCGTGTGGCATATGTCAAGGATTTTCCATCATCTCGGGACTCGGTGCTTGCTGCTTTTCCATTTCATTATGTCCGTGGAGCGATTGTATTTGAAAGAACTGGTAATACTTCTCCTTCGGATTCATCATTGGATGCATTGCATATAAGCAAAATGAGGGATCTGTCGATTGGAGAAAGTAGTGGATCTAGCGGAGGTTAGTACTAGAGGTCGCAATTTTCACTGCAAATTACCGGTTTCAGATTGTTCATGGGCAATTGAGGCATTCAAAGGAGCATCTAACATTGTCGACCACTCGGATTCGTTCATGGAAGTTGACCAGAATCGACCAGTTGTCCCCCCTAATAGACACAGGCTACCGAGACGTCTCTTCGCTGAACCGCAATTTCCAGAGCAGCCTCAGGCCAATGATCCGGCTCTGTTCCATCTCAATTCTTGTGAAACTCCACCGCCAAGCCCAGGAAACGAGCTGGAGGATTACGAGTTCAATATGCAGCCAGATATGAATGGAGTGATCCCGAACGTCGCCGACATGCACGATCCAATTTTCGAAGGCCAAGCCAACAACAATTCTGGTGAGTCTTGAACACGCGGATTACAGTATATTGTAGTTGTCGCCACAAATTCTAGGCGTTCGTTCTGACACGTGACACAAAAAACAATTTGCGCGTACGCCTTATTCAGAATAAAGATGAAATTAGTTTTTTCTTTCAGATGACGCGCACGTCTGCAATCTAGAATTGTGCAAGTCGTTCCATCACTTTCTGATCACTACTGCTGACAACGTTCAGGTATCTTAATGGAGTGTGATACTAAAAATGATCAGTTTTACAGGACAAGCAAAGTATTCTCAAAGAGATTCTCCAACACGCTGACCAATTGTTGGTCATGTCCGCTGAAAACGCACCACAGGAAATGAAAGAGCCAATTCTAGAAATTCGCGACTACGTCTATCTCATCAACAACTGTCTCGATCGTTCATGTACCCTAGATTCCTACAAGGTAAACTACCAATCCCTGCTCAATATTGAATTAAAAATTATAATGATTTCAGAGCAACACTGTTATCGGACTAGATCTCGTCGTCAAGTTCAAAAACAAGCTCGAAGATTTCATTGGAAATTAATTTCCTAATGACTACACCGACAACTATCTGGGTTCAGTATGTTTATCCTCAATCTATTTCGCTTCGTAAGAATTCTCCTTTCTCAACGTACTACCCACTATTGACCTCATTTCAGTTAATAAGTGTTTTCTCTCTTTTTAACAGTCCAATTTTGGCTCCCATATTTTTTATGATACTCCTACAATTTCTGAATTTTATCAAATATTCAAATTCACTGAAAATTGAGGTCCTGCTATTTTATTTTACCAAAATTACAATTTCTCTCTTTTGCTTTCATTTTTTTTTCATTTCGTGTTTTTGGTCTGGTTCACACTAATAATCCTTTCACTTATTGTCATCATCTTTTTGATTAGCGTAAAAGGAATCCAGAAAATATTAATAATTCTTTCTGAATTTTTGAAAAAAATTGAGAACACCAATTTTTGTTTCCCGTTATGACTAAAACTGTACCATAATCCTCATTTCTTAACTACATATTTCTGTAGTTTCAAACTAATTTTCTATTTACTGACAACTTTTATCATCCTTCAAAGGTTTTTTCATTTGGCTTCATTATTAAAACAATTATAATCTCGGTTATTGTTCCTTTTTTCTTTGAATCGTTTTTTTCGGTTATGTTTTCAATGTCATTCATTTTCTGAAACCCACTTTTTTGATCTTGCTGATGTCTCAGGCTCTCGTTGATTGCCATTTTAATAAGACTTTCTGATGCCCGTACCTGCCCTCCAGGCAAAAACTGTTTAGGCTCCCTATTTTTTTACCGACTTCTTCCACTTCAAAAGTTCTGCTATCATTCTCTCCCAATTCTTCTTTCATAATCATTTGAGGTATTGTCCCGTCAATTATTCAGTCTTGTTGCTATTCATCAAATAAATACTCCCAAACGAACAAAACTTGTTAGAAATCAACTTTATTATGATACATGGCTTAAGAATAAGATGCATTATCAGAACACAGAGCATTTGTTTGAAAGTTCACCGAGAGCAAATATAAATTATGCTGAACTGGACAGTATGGCTTTTGGGGGAGAAACTATGGAAAAAGAAAGAGAACCGTTGCAAAATTTATATCAAAATGTGTATTGACACTGGGAGTGTTTAGTAATTAACAGGTATGTACAGTCTATTCTACATATCACATCGGAGTGGTGTGTGTTCTGGTGGCATCTCAGAAGTTCGTCGATTACTGACCATCAGTACTTCTGTGGAAGAATTCTCACGAAGTTTTCCAAACACGCGCACAAGTCGGAGGCGGTAAATCTATAAATAAGCAAAAAAGATGAATGACTCCATGGGAAAAAACTCACTCTTTGAGTCCAAATGGTGATCACGGGGTTGATCATGATGCCAACGATCAGAAGTCGGAAGAATAAGGTGGTGGCAAAAAAGTAGGCGTTGTTGCGGCAATATTCTCCACAAAAGTTGCTGAAGAGATACAAAAGACGATATGGTAGGCATGTGAAGAAGGTCCAAAGGGTACTGGAGAACAAGAAGAATAGACGACGGAAGAGTTTCTGGAAAACGTTTTGGATGATGAATCAAACTTTACAGTTTTAATATACCGATCGTTGTCGCTCTTCCATGTGAGTAAGGTTATGAGCAATGCAATAGATCAGTGCTGACAAAGAGAAAGATGTGATGATCATGACGACGTAGAAAATAGGGTTCAGAAGGTAGACGTAAGGATTAAGGACGGTCATGAGACAGCTTCCCTGTAAAAGTAAGAATTTCAACTTTTTTTATGAATTGGTTGTCACTCACTTTAACTTGCAAGAAACTGACGAGTGCGATGTTCAGTGCAATTAACCCTCCCCATGTAGCTGCAGATATCCAAAGAAGTCGTTTCCGGGTGACGATTTGATAGTAATGTAACGGAAATTGGATATAGATGAGCTTGTCGACATTCAACCTAAAATAGATTCTGTTTTGATTATTCACCAGTTGTTTGTAGTACCAGACGAGATTCAAGCAACTGCACATTTGACAAGTCCAGATGATGAGATAGTAGGGGTGGCAAAGTTCTGGATTGAAGTATGAGAGCCATGGTCGGGTTTTCATGTAAACAATACACATCAGAAGGTCCGCCACTGTCATGTTAATCACAATTATCTGAAAACAATATATTGAAATTGGAGCAAAATAGCAATTCTGCTCAATTTGTATTCATTTCCGGTTGTTTTTCTCCCTTTTTTGCTGGAATACATACTTGTCTTGGTTTATCTTCCGTGTTGATGTATCTCAATGCGATGCCCAAGACAATCGAGTTGAAAATGGTCCCGACGATTCCGCAGCTCAGATAGAACGCGGTTTCGCCTATCGTGAAATCTTCAATGAACGGCTTCGTGACATTTGTCACCAAATCGGTGGAATTCATTCTGAAATGCATACGAAATGAAGAAGGAATGTCTGCGGGAGTACAAAAAAGGTGCAGAAAAGTCGTAGCAAGAACCACAAAAAAGCGAATAAGGAAAGAAAAAAAAACAAAGAAAAAAGTGTCAGAAACAGAGAACGATGGGGTGGAAGAATTAGATTACTTTGATAGGCTTGTTGAATTTTAAACCACATCCTTTCTCTATCTATTTGATTCAATGTCAAAATGGAGTACGTGACATCATTATGTCAATTGTGGAATGTATATACGTAAGTAGACGTGTGTCTTTCCAGAAATAAGTGAGAAAATTGAGTATTTGAAACATGAGCTCTGGCGTTGGGGAAGAAAAGGAGAAGACGGGCGGAAAGAAATGGTCAACTTATATATTTTTCTGTGTCCTGGATAATAAAAAAAAGAGTAGAGGATAGGATACACACACTTTTTTTGCACGTTGTATAATTGTATCTGCACAGCTTTTGGACACACGTGACACCTCTTCTACAAAACCTTTGGAGGTTGACCAACGTCTCAAAGTTTACCCGGGGGGATCGGGATTATTAGGCTAATTTGTGAGGGCGGTGCAAGATTTTGATGACTCGTTGCCTGTTTTTCTTCTTTTCAATGTGAGTACAGCTGTGGTTTTATTGCACCGCGGTTTTTGATGAGAAATTGAATGATTGGTTTACCCCTCACTTTTATGGCTTATCCTAGACGAAGAAAATTGATATTATGAGGAGTTTTTTGGTTGAAATATGATATGACATCAAATACTTGGGCTACATTACCACCTCAGATACCTTTTACTCTTCCAAATTTAAAAATAGAAACCACAAATATTCTGGTGTTGTTAGTGTCATCAAATTCAAAAATGCGACGACCAAGGAATACGGGTGGTGATGAAGGGAAATGAGTGAGCGAAATGTCTAATTAGAATCGTCTGCGATTCAAGAGAGCACAAGAAATCGTTCGGGCACATGTGGCTCTGAGCTTTTATTTGTTGTATTCTCACATGAAAGGGAGAAGAAGCTGGTCTCGGCTAGAAACACTTTTGAGAGATATTCAGGTTGGAAAGGGAATTTTTAATGAATTTTGTATACGTGAAGATGAATGTGGGAGGAGCGAGAAAGAAAGTTTTGGTGTATTCCATATTCAGACTTGACTTCTAGTCTCCAATTCCTTCTATTGTAGCTCAAAGACAAACGTAAACTTTGGAGCTTTGCCATTTGAGAACATCAATGAGCATTTCACAACTGTTAATGAACAGAGAGAGACACAAAATTAGACATAACCTTTCGAAAAGAATAATATACTTAATTTCACATATTTACTTTACTCTTGGTTTCTTTTTATTAACAAGGACGGCCGGTTACGTGCCCTCTAGTATCTTGTTAAGAATTCAAACGGGAATATATTCAGAAAATGTGCGTTGGCGGTTGGAAGAGATTTTAGAAGATTCCTGTAGGTGCTCGTGAATATTCTAGTTGGTAAACATATCAGTTTTTTTCACGAGTTCAATCTACTGGAAACTTATGTAGAAAACTGAATATGAAAGTACACTACAACATAGAATGATGTAAGAATAAAAGTCAGTAAGTGAAGAGAAGAAAATACGGATTTTAATTAAATGAGATGACGTGAAGGTATTTAGAATGGTTGGCTACTCCGAACAATGTCTTCTAAAAAATGGCCTAGAATGCTCTTCGTTACTAATTAAGACGATTCAATCTTCTCTAGATATCCTATCAATATACTCTAGTCAAAATCTATTCCTGGATATCAGAAAAAAAGAATAGTTGCAAATAGATGTGAAAAATGTCAAAAGTATTTGAAAAATCTCACGAACTCAACCAAAATCCAATTTCATAGGGTTTCCGTAAGCGGACTACAGAGGGTTACTCTCCCCGTCCATTGTGCCATGTGCACCCTTTGTTATTACAAGATTGAAAGTTGGTAAAGCATGCAAAAATGGAGATGAATGTGTTGTTAATGAACCTTGTCTCTCTTCGAGAAAAGATGACTACACTTGTGGTGCTGAAAATAGAAAAATAGTAGAGATGAAAAATGAAAAAAGAAGGAGTGAATAATGAGATGTGGATAAAAAGAGGAAAGAGTATTTACAATCAAAACGGAAGATGGGAAAGAGCTTGAGAAAAGGAGGATGCGTGATTTTTCGAAAGAAACTTATAAGGTGATATTGAATCGCATCGGAAGTACATTTTTCCGATTCTAAATGTAGTAACTTTTCTCAAATGAAATCATCGGGACCTTGCTCCTTCAAAAAGTCATCAGAAGAGCCCAGAACAAAAATCAAACCACACAAATACAGCATAGATTGTTTAGATAGAGCTATTTCGAAAACCTTCCGGAACTACTCATTGACCAGATGGATTTATATTTATATTCCACGTTTTCTCTGCCGAGTGATCCGGATCTGGCACAAGTGTGCCGGGAAAAAACTCTCATTTCAATTCTAAATGTTTTCTGATAAACATTTTTCAGAAAGAAGAGAGGGAAGCTCTGAGATTACGATTAGCGTTTGATCTGCAATACTGAACAGAGAAGAGAAAATAAAATAAGAAACAAATGGGAAGTGTGCGGGGGGACGAGCAGTCATACGCGCCGTCATGTGAAACCTTTTTTTTTCATAGTGCCAAGTATCTATTTTGGCATTCATTAGAAAGTTATACGTTGCCGAGCTGATCGTGTGAAATGAAAAAGCTGATTCTATTCTGTATGGGCGTGAGAAGCCGTGGGAGTGTCGCGTCACCTCAATGAATACTCAGAAATCGAGTTTCGGTATTACGGTACCTTTCAGACAAAAGCTGCCAAACGGAAATTAGAATTGGCCCTTCGTTCGGGCGGTACTTGAAATCTTAATAAAAACAAACGACACGTCACAGAAAGAAATGAAGAGGCGGTAGTGGTCCGAGGTAGTCAATTGGAATAACATATTCAATGGAATTTGCTTTTTTGTCTGTGAATGCGTGTTCCGAAATTCTTTTCCTTAGCCAGATGGAAATTAATTTCTGATTGAATGCGGTTTCAATTACACAGACTTGGAGAGAAAAACATTGAAAAACAGAAGCATTTTTTGAAATGATATCAGAGATAATGAAATAAGTGTTTTCTCTAGTAGATGGATGAGCAGACAGGATCACGGTCTTTGGACATTTTGAAAACAACATCAGTCTTTAAGATTCATTCAGGAAAAATTATAAACAGAACTTAACTAAGTAGAACTTGTATCAACCGAAATTTCAGTTTCAAAATAGATCAGCTCGCGAAGCCAGTAATACAGATATCAAATAGATGAAAATGAATCGAATGAATAATCTATTTCAGCATTATGATTTAAAAATAACGTTAAACTCAAAATAGATACGAAAAGTTAAGCTTTTCCGGATATACGAATATATCATCGAAAAAGTTTTTTCAGGTTTCAAAATTTTGTTTCAAACCAATCAAAATCCCTGAAAAAATTTCCGCTCTTCAAAATTTATTATCTCTAAACTCTAAGGGAAAACTTTCACATGAAATTTTTGTTTAAGGACAAGCTTCGAATTCATTTTTTCATGAAAATTAGGTGGATTTTGATCGAGTTCATCATGGTTCGGTTTATCATTTGAAAAAACAACAGCTCCGGAAGTAAAGAGAACCTGTGTACGCAAGAAACGGCAAAAAATAAGTCTGGTGTCTCCATCAAACATCATCAGTATGAGTGAGGAGAAAAATTCAATTAGTGCCTTCCATTCAGTCGGCGACAAGAGATTCAGATTCAGAAGACGACCACTTCCCCTAATTACAAGGATGTACAAAGGAACTTCTAAGTGAAGGTGTTAAAGTTCTTGATCTTCTCAAAGTTTTCAAGTTTCTGTTGGTCAAACACATCGCCATTCATTTTGTTTAACTCATGAGCAACAGCAATAAAACGGACGTGTAGGAAGGATGGGAGGTCGCGGTCAAAAGTGGCACGCAGACAAGGAAGGGATAAACAACGACTAGGTTTTTGAAATAAAAAAGTTTTCTTCGCCTTCTTTTTTTTCTATTTTTGGATAGAAGAAGCCGGAGAGATAAAGGATTTCCATAGTTTCAATGTAACATTCGAATATGAGAAAATAAAATGTTAGGGATAAGGCGAGAAACGGATTAGATGAATAAAAAATGTGATGTCTTCTATGTTTCTAGCTTTTTCTTTCTATTAGACAGGTCATGATGTGGCTTTGTCACACATCCGGTTAGATGAGAAGTTCTGGATATTTATTTTTGATGTTGCCAAGTGAATCACATATATCCGGAACTTAATAGCTAAGATCATAATGTGTAGGTGTCAGTGCAGCAGTCTCCATGGGACTGGGGGAAAACGTTGGACTAGACGAAGGCCGAACCTAACGACAACCGGGAATGGACAACGGATATCTTGGTGAAATGAGAACGAGCCGCCCCCTTTTGTCGTCCCGTTTCCGACGTCAAACACATTGAGAATTGGCAATAATGTCCGGGGGTAACAAAAAAAAAGAAAACCGAGCTAAGAGCATCGCCACATTTGTTCAAGTGTCATACTCTCTCTTCAGTTTCAGTCAGTGCTAAAATTAAATGGTTTCGATTGTTTCTCGAGGAGGCAGTCGCTTCAATTCAAGTGTGATGACGACAATGGGTAGAGTGATTTCGAATGACAACGTTTCACGGAGTGAGCAAAAATTGAAGAAGAAATATCTGGAGAAGAACATATTGCAGAGCATGATTTCTGCTCAAGTGGGCGCCTAGTAATGTTCGATAAGCCGTGATTAGGTTAGTTCGATTTTTTCAATGAACGAAAATAGTCTCGTGCTTAGAAACTTTCGAAAAAGCATATATTGTTCATAAAAAGATGAATCGATTAACAAGAGTAAGGAGCATACTAGAAAATGAATTGCCCAGTTACTGTAACACTGGTCCTGATTTGTTTCTAATTCTCTTCTTGAAAAAAATATTGTGACCTGGGTAAGTTGAATGAATATGAGTTTTTATGACCGTGACTAAATAGGAAACCATTCTCAATAATTCAAACGTCATTTTTTCTCACTAATTTCTATGGACCTGACGCAACAATCTGGAAATAACCTACACCAAGCGAATCTCGAAAGTCATTATTCACCAATGTGGGAAAATGAACTTGGATTGGTTCGTGAAAACTCTCGTCTTGCAAGAAAAAAGGCGATTTTTCAAGTGTGGGAACATCACATGATTATGCACTTTGTTGCCGTTTTCGACAACTCATTTATACTGAGAGAATGCTTGTCAGCCTTATATTCATATACTTGGTTATTAATAATCGGGTCGGGATTGGATTAGGTGTTCAGTATAAGCTATGTTAATCTGATATGCGTGACTTTTCAAATATTAAAGAGGTTATGCATCATCCAGGTAAAAAAAAAAGATGACAAAGTCCTTGGGTAGGGACTAGGCTTATCTTGTCGAAAGCATAGGGAGTGAATTTCAAACGACAGATATGAGAAAAATATGGACAAATACTAGTGACGAATCCTTTTGACAGAAAACCTGATTTCGGGGGAGGAAACTAAATTACAGGCGACACAACACCTTTTTAGTCTAACTCATTTTTGAGAAGCGAACAACACGCTAAGAAGAATACCGAATATCAATTTCCGTGTTTTTCATAACGGAAGTCACATAGTTATCTGAAGAATTCTTGAGAAAGGAGTCAAATGATTGTTCTGTTCAACATCAAGTAGAACTTTGCTGGCTTCTTTGCCCTTGTTAACTAGAAAAAAGACTGAAAAACGGAATTAGGAGGGTTTCAGACTTGTTTTTGTCAGCAAAAACTCTGTAATTATTGGAACCAGCTTTCGTGATAGAAACGGGAGCTAATAAAAGTGGAACTTCGAAAAAAAAACAAGAGTATGATGTGGGAAAACGGAGAAAAATCTGAAAAATGGAAGCAGCTCCGTGGAAATACTTCTTTCATGTTTATGGATTAACAAGCTTAAGAATCAAGAAAATCAGTTATCACTTGAGAAAAAGAAATTCATGTCACTTTTTCTAAGCTTGTTTCTCTGCAAAAAGTGAATCCTTTCAATCCTATCTCTTCATATCTGACTCTGCAAAACGTTGCGTGCTCTTCTCGCATATGACCATAATGTCACATATATTTTTGAAAGAAAAAGAAGAGAAAAGACGAGTTAAACACGAAATCGGGAGACAAACTGATACTCTAGTCTGTCACGCATTTGATTTCTGCAAAACGCTTGGAGGGAAGTATGAGTGATTGATAAAAATGAGAAAATGAATGATTTGAACATTTTTTCGTAATAACTGTTTTGGTGAAGTTACCGGTTTATCAAACAGTCCAGATCTTGCCCAACTTTAGAAGCAAAGTTTGATATTCTCCAGTTTTTAATAATTAGATGGCTGATTTGGAACAATTTCATTGCGAACTCACTGATTTTCAAATCTGCTCATGAAAAAATACTTCTGTTACCTATTATTTTGCCCAAAGATTTAATCTAGCAGTAGACTTCAGAGTTTTTTGAACATTCTTCCCAGAGTACTCAATAATGTATCTGTAACAGTTAGTTTCCAACCATTTCAAACCAATGTATGAATAAGATAGCGTAAACCAAAGGCTTTCAATAAAGATAAGAAAAACGCTGGCCTCAGCAGTGATTAGTTTAAAGGGAGCGGTTATTGTTATTATCGAACCAATGAGTTCTTCAATCAGTTTGACGTTTGACACTTTCTACTCAAAACTTGAAAATATCTGGAACTGATGACAGAGCGTTGGAATCTGTCAATTTGGTAGAAAACACAATGAATACTTATTCAGAAATTTATTAGCTAAGCAAATGAAAGAAGAGATATTTTAAAGAAAAGTTAAAGAAAGTCTAGAACAAAACAAGTTACTTGACTGCGTCCTCGAAAGAACATCTTCTGCTCAAGTAATGCAGAGTTATCCACTAAGAAGACGAGAGAGATGCTATTGAAGATGTAATTTCTACAAGAGTGTAGCACACGCCAAACAACATCAATGCAAACTGATTTTGCATCGCTATGAAGAGTAAATTCCGATGGCACGGGCGAAAGGAGAAAGAACGAGAAAACACATGGGAGGGCGCAAAAACGTTTGTTCCGCTTGCATGTGTGCATTTTCTTCAGAGCAAAAAGAGAATGGGGTCTTTTGGACACGAGAGCTCACTGAGGCTCATCTCTATTTTTGAGAGCCAAACCAATGAAACTTTTATGCACTCCTCTCCCCATTTTCAACAGGCTATTCACACCGTCGAACAATACGATACTGAACAATTGGCGTCATTTGGAGTGTGAGCATCCTCCCCCGGACGGAATAAAAGCAGAGGTTTTCTTTGGTTTAAGGACCATCTTGAATTTACAATCATTTCAAAGAATGAAGTTTTTAGCGGGAAAACGGGGGAATTCGTACTCAAAAATTGTAACATACATAGCTTTCTAAACATTTAATTTCATGTACTGACCAATTTTACCGTTACTGAAAGAACGAATCGAAAAATTCATCTCAATCGATGTGAATTTTCATCAAAACCTGTGTTCAGTTCCCATTTCCAGACATCAGAAAAGATTTTCATTAAAGTTTCTTTTATTTCAATTTCAGCAGCCTAAAATCTTTTAAATCAGAACACTTTGGACGGACATGTTTCCTGATGCGTAAAATGCAAGTCTTTCAATTTTCAACTCAGTCAGAATAGTTTTCAGAAGGTTTCAACTTCCAGAAACACGGTGAATACAAAGAGATACTGGTAAGACTGTCAAAACGGGAAAAAGCTGAAATCGAAAAGAAGTTTCGAATTCTGAAGGCTTGATTAGGGCATGATATCAGTAAAACCAAATTTATCATACATATTCAATTACACCAAACGCAACTTTGAACTTGCCTTTTGTGGATAATAATGTGTGGATAATCATTTTGGTAAAATTTAACACGTTTCCAAGTTTGCAATGGCTAACTGGTCCCACAGTACACAGTTTTCTACTATAAGCAACACAAACAATGGGAAGAGTGCTAAAATGAAAGTTTGACAGATATTCAACCACACCAAAACTGAAAAAAGTGCCTATTCAATCTTCTTCCGTTCACTTGCGTCCACTTTGTTGCACTCTGTTAAGACTCTGTCACTTCTTTTTCTCTGATTGAGTCAAGATTGTCTTATATTTCAACGTTTTCTTCAGCCTTCAGCTAAACGTTCTTTGAACTATTTCTTCTGGTCTGAAGCACATCTAGTACCTCTGTCTTGCCATCTTATTCAAACTAAATTTCAATTTTTTTAAAGTTATTTTGTTGAAACCGTAAATGACCTAAGCAATTTACCTTCCATTCAAATTTTTTTCAGGCTTATTTCAGGCTCTTATTTGTGTTCACAACCGTGTTCGTTATTTCTGTTTTTTGAACTTTTTTGGAACCAGAGATTTGAACTTCGGCATTCTTTCAAACTTTTCTTCTTAATGTTAGTTTATTTTTGAATAAAATCACAGGCTTACCACATTTTTTGGCAACACTTTTCAATGTCAACACTTTTTAATGAGGGGTTTCAAGTTGATATTTTAAACCTGGATGATATTTAGCTGTTTGGGAAAAGAGAAGAGCAGAAGAATTGAACAGTGATTAGGTGTGGTACTGACTGTATAGTTTTGGAGTGTGATGAACATAATAGTAATCCACCTTCAACATTATTTTAATCATGGATTTGCTCACAAACTTGTGTCAATTGCCCAACTCGCAAACGAAATCTAATGTGTCTCCTTGGTAAAGATTGCAGAAGCGGTGATACAAATCAGTATCCCAACGACTTTTAAAAAGAAAATGTTTGGTTGCAATTTTTTATTTTCCGGTTCTTCCATATACTATGAAAGCAGTCCGTTTAAGAATGAACATGTCATTGTTTTCAACTGGATTTTTATTGTATACGGTATTAAGAGTCGTGGAAGGTGATGAATATAGTTGTAACCCCTCAGTTTACATGATATTATGATTATAACACAGCACAATTATTATTTTGACATCTGAAAATAATTCGATCACTAGGAAAACACATTCTATTGGCTCAGATGCGTTTAACAAAACAGGTGAAAAAGGAATTTCAATCTTAGTGAGTTACTTCCTGGGAAGACGAGAACAATAACATGTTGACCAGTGAGCGGCAGTCTTCTCGTCTTCTTTTTGTTATTTTGATCTTTTCTAGTTTCTTTCTTATCCAAACCTTTTCCATATGAATTATCGGCAATTAGAATAAATTTTTCTGTCATTTGTCTAGTTTTCTGAAATCTGACGTTCTAAACACAACTTTTTTCTTATCAGATCGGCAACATCAAACGACTTGGAAGATTAACAGAACAACTTGGAAGATTAACAGAACAGAGATAGGAAGAATGTTCCAAGAATCGATCGGCAGGTGACCTTTGACACCACCTGTCTATGCCACGCCCCCTTCTCCCATTCCTATATATAGTCTGTTGGTCATCAGTCATTCTTTCTTCTCTGTTCTTTCCCTTTTTCATTTTTTCCCTTTCCTCTTATCACTTCTCAGCACGCGACGCGTCACGCGACGCGACGCGACACGCGACGCGACACGCGACGCGACACGCGACGCGACACGCGACGCGACACGCGACGCGACACGCGACGCGACACGCGACGCGACACGCGACGCGACACGCGACGCGACACGCGACGCGACACGCGACGCGACACGCGACGCGACACGCGACGCGACACGCGACGCGACACGCGACGCGACACGCGACGCGACACGCGACGCGACGCGACACGCGACGCGACACGCGACGCGACACGCGACGCGACACGCGACGCGACACGCGACGCGACACGCGACGCGACACGCGACGCGACACGCGACGCGACACACGACACAACATGCGACGCGACACGCGACGCGACACGCGACGCGTCACGCGACGCGACACGCGACGCAGCACGCGACGCAGCACGCGACGCAGCACGCGACGCAGCACGCGACGCAGCACGCGACGCGAGTTAGAGGGAAGGAAAAAATGAAAAAGGGAAAGAACAGAGAAGAAAGAATGACTGATGACCAACAGACTATATATAGGATTGGGGAAGGGGGCGTGGCATAGGGAGAAGGGGGCGTGGCATAGACAGGTGGTTTCAAAGGTCACCTGCCGATCGATTCTTGGAACATCCTTCCTATCTCTGTTAATCTTCCAAGTTGTTTGATGCTGCCGATCTGATAAGAAAAAAGTTGTGTTTCGAACGTCAATAGGTTCCAGAAAAGTAGACAAATGACAGAAAAACTTATTCTAATTGCCAAAAATTGATATGGAAAAGGTTTGGATAAGAAAGAAACTAGAAAAGATCAAAATAACCAAAGGAAGACAAGGAGACTGCCGCTCACTGGTCAACATGTTATTGTTCTCGTCTTCCCAGGAAGTAACTAACTTAGTCATCTAAAATGTTTCAACTTCATTTTCTTCTGTTTAATCAGTTTGTTGTTCTTCTGAATCTCGCAATTGTTTCCCTTGGTTTCAAGAAGAAAACTGTTTCTATGATTTTTGAACAATTCGAATTATGTTTCGTCAAGGACATCAGTATTTTGGGCACGTGGTTAACTTTATTTCAGACAAACACAACACGACATCAATTTTTTTTTGGTTCGAATATAAAAAAGAAAAAGAGAGAGAGAGAGAGAGAGAGAGAGAGAGAGAGGGAGAGAAAGAGAAAGAGGAGACTAATAGAGAGAAAGTGCCAGAGAACATTTGAAAACTGAGAAAAGTGGTCAGAAAGTATTATCGGTTCAAAAAATCGCTCGAAAAACGTAATATCCGATTAGAAGTTCAGCTCCGCCTAATTTTAAAGCAAGTTCCTGTGAAAACAGTGACCGAAAAAGGTGGGCGGAGCATGTAGTCACGCTTAGTTTCGAAAAATTCGAGCAGTTGGTTTGAACCGATAATAGGGGTGTAAGACCAATACAACAGAGGGCTAAGGACGACATGAAGAAATAATATTAAGAACAGAAATGGTGAAGGAGTATTTAAAAAAAGATTTTCTAGAAACTGAAAAACTGCAGCTTGAAAGCAACAATTTTTTTCTAGTTACAATATCGGAAGAATAAAGAAGAGTAGAGAAATAGAATATCACTGAATACATCGGTAATAAAATATATCGATAGAAGTTCTGATAATACAAAAAATTCAAGCTCAGAAAGTATTGAATAAATAAAGTACAATCAAGATAGGAAAGAAATATGGAAATATCAAGAAAGGGGTAATGACTAACAGGTTATGAGGCGAGTTCACACATGCGGTTAGGCACACGATTTTCCTCGACACTCAAAAGGTCTGTTACATTATGAGGTAGGCTGCAGTTGAGAGATGACGTTATTGATTTAGTTTTTTTTTTGGATTTTTGAGATTTTTGAAATTTTTGGTTAGCATATAAGAATAAGTGGGGGAGGGTCGTTGACCTGACCGTAGCCAGCAACTGAGGACTACTCACTCGAATTCAGTGAATGTCAATTTCAAATTTTTCTAGCTTCGATTCTTTAGGTGCAGCTAGAAAAGTTTGGAATCAACATTAAGATAAAATGGAAGAAAAATATTTAAAAGGAACGTTGACCTGGCCGTAACCAGCAACTGAGGACCACTTGCTCTGTTTCGATGAATGAAAACTTCAAGTGATTCTTGCCTCCATTCTGCTATTGGAGCAAGAAACACTGGAAATGTCCATGTCAAGTTAGTTAATCGAAAGGTTAAATGGAAGATAAAATGGGAAAGGGCGTTGAATGTAGTCAAAAATTCAGGAGTAATGGCTCGAAATCAGTGAGAAAAAAGAGGATGGGGGGGGGGGGGGATGAGGGGCCCAACTTTTCAGTTGGGTGCGACCAACCACGACGAGTTGCGCAATGACACAAGAGCGTAATTACTGGATTAGGAGTTAGCCGAAAATAAGAAAACAATAAAAAAGAGAAGAACGCTATACCTTTTCAGGTACAAACGTTGATGACACATTACAGTTACAATAAAATAGAAAAGGTCCCGAACAACCGGCGCGCGGTCTCGGTATGACAATGAACGGGTTTGAATTTACGAAATATTGAAAAAAGGCGGCTCAACCTCCAATAACAGCTCATTGAGTGCTATGACAAAAGGCTCATGACGGTTGGGGGACATACAATAGGGGGAAGATGGGGGGACGATGTTCGCGAACAACTCGCAGCTTGCGCTGTCAAGTCTCGCTATGACAACGTGGCATTCAACGAGATGAATGTGTGAGTCTGCTTGTTTTGAAAGGAGTATCGTATGTAAAATGTTCGGTTTTTACTTTCAATACAAATTTCAAGACAAGCAAACTCGATTTTCATCAGAAAGATTGCTTTTGATTATACTTTGGGTGGGGATAGAGATAGAAGTGGTGAGTTGGAGGTAGACTAATACTGAGATTGTAGGTGAAGAAGTTGAGGTGGGTGGTTGTATCACGATAGAGGGATAGAGGGACTAGGAGGTAGCTTTGGGGTTAGGGATCACTTTGAAGGGAGGTAGAAGAAACTAGGAGGTCGACGGGGGGTAGAGGTAGCGTGTCGGTCAGTTCACAATTGTTGGGGAGAGGTAGCAAAATGCTTTAAAAAACAGAAACAAATCACATAATACAGTAACGTGAAAAACAACCACTAACTAACTAAAGAAACAAATAAATACATGTTGAGGGGAAGAGAAGAATGGTTTAGATGATCCATAAATAAATATTCAGTTGACTTCAGCTGCAGCATCAATGAGCGATTCACCAGGAAGAACTCCGTCAAAGTAACAGTATTCTTTGGATTCCTTTTTGATCTCACTGGCACGGAATACAACCCACTTTTCGAAGTTGTAGTTCAAATATCGAACCATCTCATCTGAAGTTCATTGTTCTGTTTTTCATTTCATAATTGTACTCACCATAAACATTATAAAGGACGCTCTCATCGTTATCAACAAGCTCGCTCTGATCATCCACTTTTTCGGCGATGTATCCGGAGTAAACTGTGTCCTCTCCCAATAAGCAAGTGTTCAGAAATGTATCAAAATCATGATTTATTTCTTTATTCTCTGGATATGCCACTTGAGTTTCAGTTTTCAAATGGTTGAAATCTAAGCCAAATTCCATCATGCAGACGGATAGGTATTCAATCATGTCATAGGAAAACTGAGCAGGGAAAAAACTTCCGAATTCATGATGATGTCCTGGGCGCCAGTTATCATCGGCTGCATTGTATTGATCAGCAAGGTCACGGACTGTTACCTTTCGTCTTATAAAATCTGAAAACTGTTGTTGTTTTATTCAGAAGATTACTGTGGGTTATGCTTACAATCTTGGGCAGTCTCCGATTCGGTTTCTGGCTTGCTCTGGTTCATAATGTACTGAATAGATTGCTCGTAATCAGCTGGGCACATGAAATCAAGGATTTCTGTCCTTCTTTTTGGATTTGGATCGACTAATAGATCAAACTGTGGAACTGGATCAGGAACTGGAACTGGAACTTGAACACGAACTGGAACGCCTTCTTCTTCATCATCTGAATCATCAGAGTTTTCGTTTTCTGCATTCCGTTCTTCTTCTTCTGGTTCTTCTCCATTTTCTGGGAATTCTTCATTTTCCGGTTCATTCTGTGGCTCTTCTTGCCGTTCAGGTTCTTGCTGTTGGGGCTCTGGCTGTTGAGGTCTTAGAACTCTACGTAACCTATTCTGCTCTGCTCGCTGTTGCAATAGCGCGGTCACATCATCATAATTCTCTCTGATGAATCTGACTTGCTGAAGACAGTGATGCCACATGTTATGACGACGTTGATCGTATGTCAGTGAGTCTGGATGATCGTACACTTTTCCGTCAATGATTTCGATTTGTCTTATTTGTCCTCTTGCATCTGGAAAGCAGAATAATATTAAAACTATGAATAACCACCCACCTCTTTGATCATCTTCTACTGGTCTATTATGAAGATCCTCGTTCTTGGTACGTGTGTACTTATCAAACAAAACTCCATTGCTTTGGTTAACTAGCAAATCATAATCGGAGAGTGCCAGTCCACACCAAAACGGAGCCGGAACCTCTCCAGCTCTATCTCCGCTCTCCCCGCCGTCTTCGGAAAACTGGTATTCTGCCGAATCCGGAAGTGATACAGGCTCGTGGTCTTTTTCAAGCTCAGTATCACTCTCCTCCACTTGATTCTCGTCCTCTTGAACTACAGCCTTTGATCTTTTTGCTGCTGGCTCATCTTCCTCGTCCATGGCTCGCTTCTCAGGGCTAGCCATGATCTGGAAGAACATTTGATAACCAAGATTTGTATTGAATGAGAAAAAAACCAGTGTTTCTCATATAACTTATGAAACGTACATTATGAAAACATAATCTGGTCAAAGAATATGAAGAGGAAGACCGGGTCACCGGTCGGGGAGTAGGTAGGAGGACAAGAATGGCGAGATATGTATGTAGGGAGGCCAGCAAGGCAAGGCGTGGCCTTGATTACTGGCTAATAGCAACTTTGCGATGCTATCTATCATTTTTAACAAAGATACCGGTGGCCCTCGCCGAGATGATAAAATGCATTCCTCTGACTATCAGTTTCAAACCGTTCCCCTAACACGATTAGAATGATATATGATAATCAAAAACGGATACGATACATTAAAAAAAGGAGATGAACGATAAGAATCTATCTTTTCTCGTCATCTATTTCGACACGAAAAGACTGCTGGTCAAATGTTAAAACGGTATGGAGTAGTTGTTTACAACCTGCGCAAATGTCATCGACTTGCCCAGAATAGTATTGAGAGGGAGAAGAGATGAACTGAATCAAAAAAGTAGAGAATGGAGTGAGAGAGAGAAAGGATTACTGGTTACTCACACGTGGTTAAGAATGAAAAATTGAATGGTATTGTCGGAAGCCGTAATGAGTGTCATTTTGGTTATAGACTCATGAATAACAAAGCATCAACAAAAAACGGAAGTGTTTTTGTTTTTTAAAACAAAGAACAATTTCGATGACATTCAACAAATATAATATGATGTTGATGAGGTTTCCATGACAATTTCTATAAAATCAGAATGAAATCAGATCTGAAACGGAGTTCTTCTGTCGACTTTTAATCTCATGTTATCCACTGAATCAGAAAATGTCTTGTTTATCACGAATGCCATTCTCAAAATCTCCTGTCACTGCCTGGCACGGCTCAAAAACAAGTGGAGCTTAACGGATATGAGAAACGGCTTCTGAATAACAAAGTCAATCTGACGTCGTCTGTTATTTGCTACCACAAGAAATGTGAGAAGAAAATCGACGATCAAATGGAAGTGTGAGAGTAGTCAGAAGAGGATGAAGAGAAGGAGGAACAAAACTTTTAATTGGATGACACCAAAACTTTGAAGTGAACAACAAGTTCGAGAGTGTTGAGAGGAGGAGGAGGGAAAACTGGTATGAAAGAAGATTGAGTGTTTTGTTCCGCCGGAACAAACCAATTTTCAAAAGAGAACTGTATCTATTTGAGATCATTTCGACTTACCAGATTGTTTCCAAGAAAGCAGCTGCTTGCTTGGTTAGGAGTCGTTCCAGAATAGAGAAAAACTGGTGTTGGAAGACGGAGAGAGGGGTCCGTCGTGCCGGACCGCTCTGAAGGCAGACGACGAGGACCCGCGTGCGTAAACAACAGAGAAAGAGCTCCTCCCGAGAAGACACGATGGTGAGATAAGAGGCGTAGATCGAGAAAGAGAGAGGGGAGGCGGGATTCGGAATTCAGAAGACGGGAGCCCTCTTCTTGGCAAGCGCTCTCTACCACAAAACGGAAGGCGAGTTGCGGAGAGTTGTAAACAAATGACGTTGCAAGGTTGAACGAATTAGTGAAACTATTAGGTTAATCAATAATTTTCCGAAAATTTCGAATGCTTGTGTTTGGTGGCCGATTTCTCGGCGATGGATTAAGTTTTCAATTCCCTTTTGTGCTTGTCTGAAAGCCCTTCGAATGCACTGTTAGTACTTCATAGCTCTTATATAGTCCTTCTCTAGTTCCGAAGAAACGCCGCCTCTCGCGAAGACTCCTTAATTGAAAATGAGCTATCCATTTTTGTTCCAACGTTTTCAACCCGAAAAAGTTTCGATATTCAAGAGGATATCATTGATATTGGTGAAAGACATGTCCAGCGTACTGATAAAACTAAAACTAGATTCAGCTGAATTGATGTCAAAGAGCTGACTTCGCGAGACCAGGAATGTTGTATGTGAGGGATTTATGTTTGGTGCAGCTCTGTTGAGAGACGAAGCCATTTCTATGTGCTCGTGAATTATTAACACAGATAAGGGTTACCTATCTAGCAAATCAAAACAATTGTAAGCCTCTTCTAAATGTAAGAACACTAGGTTGTTCCCTGATATACCATTTCAGGGATTCTGATGAAATGATAAGAGAATCTTTCCCTTCTGTTTTCTCAAAAATGAAACAACAACCTGATGATTTTTTTATTGTTGATAAAAAGGTAGTACAATACCTCAATCATGGTTCAAATTTCTCACGAATTCATCAGAGGAAACTTACAAAAAACGTCTCCAAACTTAAATTTTAAACCAAAATCGGTGTCCAATATTTAAAGCTCTCTTGTGAGTAGTTGAATAGCAGGAGCATTCAAACATTTAGTGATAATAACCATGACTGCCTATACTTTTGAATGACATTAATGAAAAACAAAAATCTTCTGAATTGGCGGATACACAATAAGAATTTGCTTTCATTCCAAAACGAAAAATATTTCCTTCATTGAGTAACCAATTCCAAACTGTTCTTGATTGACAGGTCTATTCTTTTAAATTTTTAATACATTTGGGGCTATGCTGATTCTAATTATTAACTTTCTGGAACCCATCAACAACTTTTTTATAGCTAGAACTTCAATACAAAACATACCCCAAAAATTGGGTACATGGAGACTTTGCGTTCCAGTACTCGAGCTGTTCAAGGAATAAAATCGCCAAATTGCTGGAGTATTAGGGGAGGACTGTCAATGTTTTATAGCACACAATCAAATGGATCACATGCTTTTAACACGAGTAATTCATCTCGAAAAAATAGGCAGAAATTTTCGGAAAATTATTGAACAACCTAATAGTAAATGTGAGGAAACGACGACATTATTATCTGATTATTTACCAACCATTGGAAGGAGACACGTTAAAACAATAGGTTTCTAACCATGCGAGATCTCTCGATGCTAATTGGAATGAAGAGAATAATGAGAAGACTGGTGATTGAGTGAAGATAATAAAATGAAGTTTAGGAAGATGAAAAACCCGTTCAAACTTGGGTGTGGAAACAATCCAAGGTTAATCAAATCTTTAATGCCATCTACCGTATACCTTCCAAGAATCACTCCTTGATTTTGTCATTTGATAACATCTAATTTCTAATGCAATTATCTGAGAATTTGCCATAGAAAATTCTAGGCTTCTGAAGAACAGCTCCTATTCCCTTGTTAGACTTGCTAGTCGTCAACAACTTTGTTATTCACTCACCTCAACAGAGAATACTTTTTTTTCAGCTTCTAGATGTGGAGAAACGGATCGAATGAGAATAGAGTTGCTGTGAGATGTGGGAGGAGCCACTGGGCGCCAAAAGAGAGATGGCAACTCTGTTTCTCTGGGCGCCGGATATTGAAAAACGCATATAGATTCGGTTGAGAAACGACTTCTAGAATGTCACAAGCGAAAGATCATGAGCTTTTTGAAGCGGAAACACAAACGGATGCATAAAGGAAATGAAATGAAAATTCAATTTCACATGTTTCACTGATTATCACGGGTAACCCGTAAACAATGGAGAAAGATGACACCAGGTTAGGATGGCTGGAGTTTAAACTGAGCCGGGGGCTTTGAGAAGCTAACATTACTATACGGTTTTCGAAGAAATTCAAGATGTTAAAGGCCGATGAAGGCGCTTAGAATTTACGTCGGATCATCAACAGCTTGATTCAACGTATATTATTCTATTTAATATTTATATATTGTATTATTCAACGTCTAATTTTCGTTATGAAAACAAAGTTTTTCTCACACAAATATTTCAAGCTTTGAAATGACAGAACGTAGAGCATTTTATTTATGCTGTGACCGGGAAACTACCCAATTGTTGTGTTCGGCCTAGCTGTTAAGACATCTGATCGTCAAGAACTCAATTAAAAAACCGACTCATGAAGAAACTGAATGCAATTGTTGTTGTTGTCTTCTAAAACATTTTGTGGTTCAATCCATGCATAAATGATGTTTCATTTTCTCAACAAGTCTTTTTGTTCTCTTTTTTCCTTCTCAGAATGTAATTTGACTCTGGAAGAAGAACTTGAAGTGCCATTGGACACCGTAACGCCTAGCTGGCCAGTGTAAGAACCAATGATATATCTTTGTTGTTGCATGCAGCAATGATCACGTGAGCAAAAGCCATCATGCATGAGAAACAAAAGAGAAGCAGTTTCTTCAACGAGAGAGCAACGAGTTTCGAGAAAATAGCAGCAAAGACTAGCGGTCAGCAGATGGATTTACACATAAAAATGAAGGCAGTTGTTCGCATGCCGAATAGTATTCCTTGATGGTAATCCACTAACCAATTCGTCAACAACACCATCTGTCCCTCAACTCTATATGTGTAAGAGAGCTCGAGGAGGAGCAGTTGTCTGATAGTGAAGTGACAGACAGTTGCTTTTGTCAGTTGGAGTAAAATGTGTGAGAGGAAAAGATTTCGGAAAAAACATGGGAACGGATAGAAATTTTACTATGTGGGCAGTTGATTGGCGAGTGAAAAGTTTAACAGATAGAATAGAAAAGAGACTAGTTTCAAGAATAGATAGAAAGAAGTTTAATTGGATGATTGCTGAGCGGTTCAAGTTTCTGTAGAAAGAGAAAATGAAAAGCGAGAAAAGAGGGAATGTAGACTTTTTGATGTTGCGTTTCTGCAAATGATCATGACATGTTTCAAGTGGTGTTGTCAACAAGCGATTATAATGTGTTCCGAAATGTGTGAGTTTGCGTAAAACCGTGAAATTTGTAAATTTCAACAAGATAAGGTGTAGCAAACAAAAAGATTACGATGAGTCAAATACTCCATCTTTGGTTGCTATTTCGGAAAAAAAGAGATTAGCAAATTGGAGTTTACGAACTGAATGTCAGAGATGATTACAATCTGACGAGTTATTCGTAAACACTTCAGAAGATCCGGATTGCGTGTATCTCCATAATCCCTGTTTGAATAATTCAAAAAGGGAGCGGAGAAGGGAAATGAGTCACCTTCAAACTCTTTTTAGATGTTTTGAGCTCGCAACAAAATGAATAAAACATCAGAAGGGGACGGACCTTCACTCCTTTTCTCAATGGCGTGCCATGAAAGAAGCGAAAGTAGGTGTCGGGCAAAAACAGGGGCGCAGGGAGGAGCGAAATATGTTTTTTTGTCCAGAGAAAAAAGAGAAAGAGAGCACAACTCTAGTGACTGAATAAACATTACGCACACTAGGCTTTTTTTCGCAACTTTTTCCGAGGGATGTAGGCGAACTCCGCAACAAACTGACAAACAAAATGAGAGTTTAAAGAAATTGAAAGGGTTTGGGTTAATTGATACATTGCGGTGAAAAATGGCGTGAATTTATATACGTATACAATGGAAGATTATTTCGTGTGTTGCATGCGTTTTATTTATCAATTGTTGACTCTTGTTTCTGGAACTGAAACTTCTATCAGACGAAAAATTGTTGCATGATGATCTGAAACGTTTGAGGAATAAACCGACATCATACTCAACTTTTTGATTGATAATCACGGACAATTATAAGATTTTGACCCTGAATTAGACAAAATTTTTGAAAACCCAATATTGCTTTTTTGAGACAATTTTTGAGTCATCAAAATGAAAGTTTTTCTTTCAGATTTTTGTTTCCATCTTAAGTTTTTTCTAATTATTCATGAATTTGGAACCAAATTCTGGATTGCATCCAACTTTTCTGACGTCTTCTTCCTCGAACGTCAGAACCTACAAATCTGGTTGTTGACAACCTGAAAACTAGCCACAATCTCGTTGATCATTGAAATTAAAATTGTTATTTTTGGAAACAAAGTTTATTCAGCAGTTTCCGAAGGATTATCACACTTTCAAGTCAAAAAGAAATCCGGAAATTCAAGAACATTGGTCACTTTGCACATCACAAAACCTGGCCTGTATGAAATTTGAACAGTATGAAACAAAGATTAGGAATCATTCGGGAAACATGAAAAGAAACAGTTGATGATTACGCAATTATGCCGGGGCTCTTATCTCAAAATTCATCTGCCAACCGATGAGAAGCGAATGCTCAATTAGACGTTTTGACGAATGTCGGGTTGATGTCAAACGGTTGGCCATCTGCTGAAATAGTAATTAGTTCAACACATCTGCATCTCCTTTTTTTGAGCTTACCTTGCATCATCTGCAAATGAGAGTTACAATTGTTATCTTTGAATATGGTATCCGTTACGCAATAAGTGTTCTGGAAATACATTTCATCCAGCATATCCTCCGTCACAATTTCCGATTCCAAAGCGTACCTTAAAACAAAAAAATTGAAAGTTACTGAACTTCTCTTACTTTGAATATCCGAGTTTAGCTAGAAGCTCTTCCAAGTTAGACATCAAAAATGGTTGAATCTGAAATGAAATATTGTTATTCGGTGATAATCCCAGAGGAAATTGTATTCCAAACGACAAAACAATCCCCTTTCTTCAGTCTCATTCTGACATCGAGCATTGTTTTCGTCGTTTTTGATTAAAAAATTAGTTATTGCCAACGAATAGCTTTTTTGAGAGCTCAAAACAAAACAAATAACTAGATAACTGGGACTAACTAAAAACAATTAATTCATGAGAAATTTTTAGTAGGGAGAAAAAGAAGAAAAAATTTGGATATCGAAAAAAGGATTTGAAAACGTGTATCCATGGAGGAAAAGAAACGCCAAGGGCCTCAAAGAGGGAATGCGAATTGGTCACTTAGCAAAGTGCCAGATGTGAATATCCGAATGGTTAGGCGAAAAGGTGTCACTGTTTGAAAAATTGGTAAGGGGGGAAGAGAGGCGCCGAAGTGTTTTATGATGATGAGTTATGATACGAGTTGCCTGTTTCTCTTCGCACGCACACCCACACAATATGGATAACTCATTTTTTTCTCTATTCCAAAACTGATATGATCGTCATATTGACAGGTTTGGAGGAAAAGTGAAAGCAGTTTTTGATATGTTGGTTATCTAATGTCATAACCAAAGAAAAAAGTCTTCAAAAAACTTTTTTCTCCGGATTTTTCACATGACCCATAAATTCCGTATTGTTCTTGTCATGAGAATGATTCATACAAGTTGAGCAGGTGGTTCTCAACATATATCTTTTCTCCACTCTGCTAGTCAAGAAAATTTTCAAATTTGCAAATGACAGATGTTTATAATCCGATTGTTTTCGAGTAATAGGTTTATTTTAAGAATTCAAGATTAAGACATCGTGAAGAATATGAGAAGTATGGAAAATATGTGCGAAAGGGGGAATGTGAATGAAAGATAGATTTCCTTTTCAACGAAAGTGTGAGAAAGAATAGAGGGGTTGAGGAAGCGAGAAAGAGCGGGTTGCCAAGACAATAAGCATACTGGATGAATGAAACGGAGAATATAGCAGATACAATGAAAAGTTCAGAATTAATGATGGTGGTGATCGGCGTCGCCAATTTCAGTGTTGCTAGTGTACACAAACCACGATTTCACCTGGAAACAAAATATAAATAAGTTTGGAAACGAGCCAGATGTCACTCGAGTGTGTTTATAAATCAAAACTCGCCTCATTATTGGTATTTCTGAGTGACGTGTTGGTGTGGATGGTGGTGTCGAACAAATCAATTTCGGCAACAACTGATCCGTATTCATGATGAGCAGTGCGAGCGTAGATCTAAAGCTTGTAAAATGTGTAAAATGAGAATTTTATCTCCGGATTACCTTCAAACTATCCTTAGGATTAAGGATTAAACCAGTTGGAAGAATCACGTAAACGCTCTTGCCCGGCCCGAACTCATGAATGAGTTTAAATCCACCAATATCTGCCGATTTCTTTGAGCTTCTGTTGACAAGTTGAACGAAGTCTGGGGTCACATCCTACAAACTTCTTAGTTTTCACACTAATATTTTCATTTCCACCGACCGTAATCTTCACTCTGCCTTTGTACCATCTGGTGAATCTTTGGAAGTTGTCTTCATCAACACTGTCGGAACCTGAACCCTTATTGTTGACTTCATTTTTTCCTCTCAAATATTTTTTTGTTTCTAAACGCATAAAAATGTTTGAGAGCGTGTCATAATCACAAAAATTGTGTACATTTTGCGTCGCGCTTCTTTTGTGTACACTATAATGTAAGCCTTATCAGTTGATAGTTTTTGAACTAATCTGGAAACTATTGTACGAAATAGAAAGAATGAATATGAAAAAAAGGGTTTAGTAGGAGATTAGTACTGTTGAAGCAAAACTTAACAAACAAACGCATTTTTTCAGCATTTCTTAAGTTCATAAATCAACTCACTGGTGCTTTCTTCAACAGTTTTCTCAACGTATGTTGGAACCGCTTCCGGCTTTGAAGGCTGAGGTGCTGGGGAGTAACGGTCGAAATGGAGATTGGTATCAATATGACTGCTGCTCACAGAATGGTCATGAGTGTGTCTGCTACCAGGGTAGCGTCGTTCCCCAGATCCATGTCCATAAGGGCTATAAACTCTGCCTTCAATCACCTCGTTGATTGGTTGAAGAGGTGGGAAATTGGAAATGAGTCCTCTGTCTCTTATGGTGGTGGATGAATATTGACCAAACTCTGTCTGACCAATTGAACCATGTCCAGAGCCAGGGCGATAGTCAACCCCCTCACTAGTTCTGTGACCAACACGTTGACCAATGTAGGAACCAGGGCCAGAATGAATCTTATCGTAAACTGACTCAGTTCGTGATTGAGAATCAGTTGTGTAATAAGGTCTATATGTCGACTCGACAACGGGAATACGAGGAAGAGGTGTTGGGGGTAGTGGTGTTGGAGGAAGTGGAATTGATGGAGGCTCCGGAATAGGGATAGGAGTTCTCGATGGAATTGGCGACGCTGGCAGTGGGGTCCTTGGAGCCGAAACCACTGGAATTGATGGGAGTGGCACAGGACGATACGTGTAATTGTCAATAACCGACTTTGGGCTGTGACTGGAGCTTGATTGATATGGAGAGTATCCAATAGGTCTTTCTTGATACGGCTGTGCTGGCAGAGACGGCTGTGTTGTTCTGGGAGTATATTCAGTGTGTCCGGTATATTCAGTTGCAATCTGTGTCGTGTTTGTGACTGTTTTCGTTTCTTGTCTCTGCTGAATGGAAGGCGGTCGGTTGAGCGCGGCAGCCAAAGAAGCTGCACTTGGACCATGCACGGTAATGGAGCCAGACTGGTCCAAAAGTTGGCGGTAGGTGCGAATTTCTTTCTCCAAATCCTGAAAAGAATGATTCTAAAATCTTCACTCTGAAAACTAGCTCACAATCTGCAAGTCGCACAGTCTCTCCAATTCAACACTTATTTTGGTGCATTGTTCCCTCATCTTCTCGATCTCTTTGATCTTAGCATCGAGAGTAATTTCGAAAGAATGTTGATTTTCCGAAATTTCCAAGCGATGAAGTTCAATTTGTTGAGTGAGCATAGCATTCTGAAGTTTTAGTGATTATTGAATTTCGCACACCGCGAATGACTCACTCTAATTTCAACTTGCGAGACTTGTTGTTGCAATCCACTAAAGTTGGTCTTCACAGCAATCAGCTCTTCTTTCAACCTATCCCAAGTAATGCTGACCGATGGATTCGAATTGATTCTGTGTACTTCTCTCTCTAAACGGACTCGAATCTCTTCTTCATTCTTTACTCTCTTGAACTCATAGTCCGCACGGATATCGGCAATCGCCTGGCGCAGTTGATCACGGAAGACGTGACGATCAGCATTACGATCGCGAACAAAATATTTGTGCTCATTCATGATAATCTTCTTGTTGTCCTCTTCCAAGTTGCGGATACTGTTGAGCAGCTCATTCTTTCGAAGGATATACTCTTGTTTGAGACTGACAGCTTGATCTTTTCTCTGAAATTTTAAATTCTAAATAAGATTTCTCGAGACTAATCACCATTCTCATCAAGTTGATCTGCTCGAAAATACGTCCAGCATTTTGTTTGAGCAGCCTGTTCTTTTCCTCCATATACTTGATGCGTCGTTTAGTCAGACAATCCTCGTACTTGATTTGACAGATACGCATGAAATCCTCATCAACATCTTTTGGGACACCCAAAGCGGCGTTTGCAGTTTTTCTCCATAGCTGTTCCGCTTCCTTGACTTGTTGAGACAAATTCGTTTGCTCGTTCAAGAGTTGTTGACGGTTTCTATTCACTTCATCAATTCCAACGCGTACATTCTTCAAAGTACAACTTTTTTATCAATTTTCTCTCAGATGTTTCGTATTTCGCCCAGCTGACCACTGTATATTTTTCCGATATCGGAAGTTAGAAGCGGCAAATGGCCACTCCCTTTGCACTAATGATAATTATAGAAACAATTCTTCACGCTGGAAACGCAAACGGCCGTAAAGATTATTGTGTGTAATAAAAATGGCGTACGGCGCGGTGTTGATTGAGCCGCGGCGTAGAGTACTCAGCGAAAGAGGCAAACTTATCGGTACATTGAAACTATTAAAGTGTATTTCGATAGTTCAATTTCAGATATAAACATGTTCAACAGTTTTGAGTGAAAGGGAGAAATTGCCCACACAGAGAGTAAATATACATTGAACTGATAACCATAGAATGATAGGAACGTTAAGAGGGATTGTAAAATGCAACTCACTCTGATTTCAGACTCAAAGATCTCATTGATACCACTGCTGTCCGATTGGATTCCGGTTCGCAGCAAATTGTAGTCGTGTTCAAGAGCTGAGTGCTCGGCTTCCATATAATGGACCTTAACACTTCTCATAACGAATTCTACAAACATCCACTTACATGTTCAATGATGTCTACAAATTTATCATTGAGTTGAACAAGATCTTCACGTTCCGATAGTTTTGCTCTGGCCAAATGCAAGAGGCAATCCCTGGCGCTTGCGGAATTCATCAGGTTCTGAATTAATAACAATGAAAAATCTAAAACAAGTTCTTACTGCACAATAAATGCAGCACAAAAATGTTCGGAAAAGGGCAAAAGTATGTAAAATGAAAAATTGTTATCAGAGAAAGGTGAGACAAAAGTTGTGAGAGGCGGAGGTGAAAAGCCGCAAAAACTCGAGCGTATGATGACAGGTTGAGTGTGAAACTCACAAATCGGCTCTAACAATTTTAATGGCATGCCATTGTGATAGTAAAAATGAGCAGAATGTTTGTGAGTAGTGTTTCACTGTCGGTACTTTAGCACGTTTCCTTATCACTATCGAAATGGAGAGGGACTTGAGGTGAGAGCAAGTGAATGAATGAATGAAGAGGGAGGAGAGATGGTAGTGATGGTTGATTATAGTAGGGCGGACGTGGAGAGCAATTGTACAGACAATATACATGTTTCTTTGTATGTAGGTGGGAAATGACTCATTCAGGTAGCTAATTGTGAATCATAGACATTTTTGATGGAATTCTGGATAACATATGAGAGAACTAATGAAAGAAAAACGAAGATGTGAAGTTGTTTCATGTTCAATGGATATGAAAAACAAACTTGAATGAAAAATGAACACAAACTTTCCTGCGTTGTTTTTCTAGTATCTGATTAACTTTCGAAAAACACGCGTTTTGGTTAATTTTTCAAGAGAATTGCTCAAAATTCAGTGTTCATTAACTTCTGTCGTTTCGCTGATTTTCTATTTATCGTTGAACAAAAATTCTCGGACCTCATTCATTCGTGCCATTTTCCCTTTCAGATTTCTTAATATAGACACATCACCTGCTAAATCGACTGATTATGCTGATGAAAATTATTCCAAGTAAGACTCTTGACGATTCTCTTGGGATCTGGTGCATTCCTCGCAGAAAGAGATTCCATGGCAACTCAAACTCTACGTATTTCCCTACTTCTGTCACACTGGCCAACATCAAAAACTAAAATTAGTATTCCGCTCACTACAATCGGTCTGATCGGTGGTTTTCTTTCAGTTGGTATGCACGTTGTCTGTTTACTTCCAGAAATTGTTTTCGACTTTAGTTTGATCCCAGTCTATCAACTTCTGCTTTGATTTATCTTTTTTTCAGATTAGTGACTTCATGACCATTGAAAAAAACACAAAAAACAATTGACCCCCTCCCTCCCCCCCATTCTATTTATTTTTAGGCTTATAAGATTGGCAGGGGGCAAAAAGAGCCAAAACATTCATTTAATCAGTCAAATATTTGACATTGTCCGTTATTTTTCATCAATTCCTCTAATTAGCTGTCCCGTTTTCACAAGTATTTTTTCCGCAGTGTTCTTCCCAATAGTTCTCCTATTAATGTTTTCATCCAATCCCATCCAAAAACCATAAGACTCTCGATTTCTGAAAACTGATACCACACCTGTGTGGGTGCGCCTAGTTGTTTTGCCATTACATCTGTCTGTTTGTGTGTGTATGCATGTTCTGGGATAATAGAACCAAGGATAACAACACAATAAAAGCATCAGATTGCCTTGAAAGGGTTTTGATGTGCTCCACATATTTTTGTGTGTAGAATGGTTCTCAATTTCCTTTTTTCTTAAAACTTGACTCATTTTTCTTCTCCCTTCGGCTGATCTGAATTCAAATGAGTTCCAAGAGAAGATGGAAAAACCAACTCAATTATTCCTTTGTTCGGAGAGGAAAATGCAAAATCCAAACCTAAAAATAGACTGAAGTCAAGATCTATTAGAGTCTTTTGATCAGCCGAATGGAAGTTTTTTTTTCTCAGAAAGAAAAATCGAATTCGATGCGAAAACACCATGCTGAAGTTCAGATGTGTATAGTACTTCCTCACTAAAACAAGTTTAGAAGAATTGTCGCCTGAGAAAACAAAAAATCCTCTAAACTTGGGCAATAACAATAATAAGAAGTACACCTACATATAATGAAGCCTCATTAATTTTTTATTATTGAGACAAAAGGTATAATATTTTCCAAAAGTGTTTTTGAGCACTGAGTAAACCAAATAGTAGCTTCCGGTTTTCTTTCCGAACTGAAATTCGTTTAGAGATTGAAACATTGCTCATTCTAGCTACAAACGAGGACTCTAACTAATTATTTTCTGACGAGTTCAAAAAAGCGAACGAACCGACCAGACCGACCAGAGTTCATTGTCCCACATGTTTTCCTATACTTTTTGATGTTGTTTATGACCGAAAATGTAATAGAGTGCAGTTTCTCCAGTTTCACAGTAAGCCCCTTCAATCCCCAAGTTGTTTGTGCTCTTATTGACCAAAACAACAAAAAATTTGCTTTTCTATTTTATCATAAATCTGGGTTTCGAACCAACTCGATAACTTTTGAAGATAGTAATTACCTTTCAAATATTTTTGTGACTGATATTCTTTTCAAAAGTGACAAATTCAAAAACAAACCAGAAAACTTTTACACTTTTGAAATTATATACTAGTATGAAGTGAAGGCAATTCAAAGCTTAAATTGTACGGTGAAAACTGTATTTTCAATTTCTATCAACTGATCAACTTCCGAGCCTCGGTTTTTTGTTACATTCGATTTCTGAGATTGAATTCGTTTTCCCACCAAACGGAACCCAAACCTAAAATAAACAAGACTAAAAAGGTCCACCGAAAAAAAAAGAGAATCCCACTCAATTCTTCTTTTCCCTTCGGTTTTCGACGTCACTTTCCTTCTTTCCGTCAAACAATGAATTTGGATATTTATTCCGTTTTTTCTTCTCTCTCTGAAAGTGCGCTCGTTTCGCTTCCTCCTTGGGACTCCTTGGGATGAATTCGTCAAAAATTCAATTAACAAGACTAAAAGGAGAAAGGGATGAGAACAAAATGAGAGAAACAAAACAAGAGTTCGATGTGAAAAAGAAGGTTGTTAAATGGAAATTCAACGAATAATAGGTCTCGTGTGAGTAGTTATATTATGCATCGTTTCTCTGAACTGTTTTACAATTTTCGGAGTAAAAAAAAGTTAGTATTTTCAAAAATAATTTCTATATTTGAATTCTTATTCTGTGTGATGCTCTCACATCAAAAACTAAGGATCTGGATCGTGGAACTTCTTGTTTTGAGCAGAAATACCTTTTTACCCCCTATTTTCAAATCAAACTGTTTCATTTTAGAGCTAACCCCATTTGAGACAAAAAATTCATATTTAATTTCTGAATTCAAAATATCTAAACATCACAATCGTATAGTCATCATTCCTGCAATTTCCAAAATCCGTTTAACGATGCACAACTCTAATGAGCTTGCCACTCAAAAAAAAGCAGAAGGAAAAGATTTATTCTCTATTAACGGCAAAAAGAAATCTTATTCCAACGCCATGTGGAGAACGTTCAATATGAGATATTTCAATAATAATTGGTGAGTGACAGTATGAAAAAATTCGTTCCGCATGAAGCGACAAGATCAAAGATATCAAATGTGTCTCTTTCTCCTACACAGTTTGCTTATTATAAAATGATAACGTCAACCTTTGTTAAAGAAATTCATTAATTCATATTTTTCATACCAATGATTTCTACCGAATTTTGTCTAACCATTGTTTTTGTAATTTTTGCTCAATCTATATGAGAAGCTCATACTTTAAAAATTTTATAACTTCAGTAGAAACGTTCAAGACCGAATTCCATGCAGTATTAGTTGATCAAACGTAACATGCACTCAGTTCAATTCAAGAACAAAAAAAAATTACAAAAGTTTTTAAGCGAAATTTTTCAGAACGGTCACTTACATAGAGCCGAAGGCCTCGTTTTGAAGTTTAGGAAGAAGGTCTTGCAAACGAGAAAATGAGATTTTCTGATATTACAAGCTAAATATAGACAAACATGTTTTTTGTTTCTCCATCTGGTCTTTTCGTTCATCTTTGACAAATTAGTATCTGGGACGGCTGCTTTTCACACTCACACATTCTTCTTCATCAAGTTTTTGAAAACGTGTGTGCGGCAGAACCGAATTTTAAATTTCTATTATTTGTTCCATATTATATCAATGGGTTTGAACATGAAACTAATATAGTGTTCAAAATGAAGATGCTCAGAAAAATGCAAAAATGACGGGGCCTTTTTTGTTATGTCTTTTTACCTAACTATCGTTATTCTGTCCCGTTATTCTCTTCCGGCATTCCATCTGTCAGTTTTGCGTCGATTGTGAAAAAAATGGGAGTGGATGAGCATAGATGGAAATTTACAAAATTTGGTTAGTACACCCATCTACCCTATTTAAGGATAGACTCTGTTGTTTTCCATTCTTCTCGCTTTTTTTCCTGGAATTTTGACTCTTTGAGAATCCCATTCGCTTCCACTCATTTTTTATCCTACAGTATTCTAGCACGCGTTCTCGGTTTTTTCTCCTTTTTCCGATGCACTTCATTGTCATCTGTTTAAATTTGAGGGTGTCTGGTACTAACATCATGAATTGATGATAAGTCTAGTGTCTACCATATTACTCATTGGTAATTTTAATTTTCTGACATTTTGGATTAACGAGACACGAGATGTTACGGAGATTGGAGATTCGATAGAAGTTAGCGGTGCATAAGAATCAAGTTAATGAGTAGAAGCTTTGAAAATATTGTTTTTTCGAGTAACTCATTCAAAAACACCAGAAAAAAAATGATGTCAAGGAATACGTGGAGAAATATGACAATAGTCAGAAAATTGTAAATTGAGGTGTTAGGAATGGAACAAATAAGGCTTGAGTGGCATAAATAGATCAAAATGATGATTCAGTCCAGATTTTTCCTCGGGTCCTGTTTTCTATTCTAATGGATTGCTCGGCTGTTTTTTTCCTTTTTTTGTCAGTCATTGTTATTGGTTTGGTGTCCGAATTGGTTGACTGAGAATCGTGGTTCGTCTACGCAAGAATTCTTAAAAGCGGGTGAGCTCTCAGAGAGTCAGAAGACCTGTCTTACCCGAGAACTGTTGTGTCTAGAAGGATTCCCACCGCGTTTTTTCTTCTTTATTCTCTCAAAACTCTTCACTTTTACTTCTTATTCACTTCTTATGTGACCCACTTAGGAAAACCTTTAAAACGTCTCAGTTTCACTTCCTTCCGTCACTTTTACCAACGAAATGAAGGAAGAAATAAAGAAAAGTGACTGTGTATTTGCTTTTAATTTGTTTCTTTTTCCATTGGTTAAAGTCATCTGTCAACGCTTCCGAGTCATTGTGTGTTTTTGGTGTCGACCCAATGGATTACCCCCATCCATACACTAGCACTAATTCCAGTCTGTCTTCTTCCTTTAATTACAGTCTTTTCAATAACATATTTTTCACGTTACTCACTTTTTGGCTTTTACTTTGCTTAGGATCTTTTTGATCATTGACGTTTTAAAAATAGTGATTGTGAAGATTTTTGGACTTTCAATAATCACATGTTCTCAACCCAGTTTTAAACCAATTTCTATGATTATTAACAACGACTGGAAAGAATTCTTATGTCAAAAACTTTGAATTACTTTAAAACAGACAGTGTAGGTGTAGTGAGCTTCAAAAATTTCCAATTTTCATATCAGTTTTTTTTGGTTTCTACTCTGCTTTTAATTTCCAAAATAGGTTCATGATCACTACTTTTCAAAAAACAATGTCCTTTAACCGGAAATGCGTGCAGTGAAAAGGTAATTGAAAACTTAAAGGTCTTCCGGAATTGCGATTCTCCAATGCGATTTCCGATTCAAAATATGATAAGATTCGGCTGCCATATCTCTCCCACTGGGCTTCCTCTAAAAAAAGCGGACCTTATCTGTTCGAATGATTGATGAAGTACAACTAAAGCCTAAGCTTCTTCTGTTTTCCCATCACCACCTGCACTCTCTAGCCTTTCTGGCATTATCCCTCATTTTGTTTCACCGCGTCTCTGCGGAAATCGGCACTCGAGCCAGGCCGCAGCTCCGCCCCTTATCAACCAGCAAAGGCGTCGACCCATTCATTAGTGCATTCAACCCAACTTGGGCTTTTTCACTACTGTTCTCTTTTACCGATAATATTATGTCAAGCTTCTACAATGAGGCGAAATTTCTAATTTCGGACGGAGAAAAGATGAGGTGAGGTTGAAATGAGAATTCAAGGACTGGGTCCATCCTAGGTTAGGGGGCTGCGCAATCGTAAATTATTCAAACGGTTTCGTTCTCGTTCTTCTTCATTCTGCACTTTTCTCTCGCGTGATTTTAGAAATTTTCGTTTGTGTGAAAAAAAAAACTTGTCTTCCCTCTTCTCCCACCTCATTATCGCTCTTCATTCGTTTTCAAACTTTCGTGTTTTGCTTATGTGGTTAGTGCTTCTTTGAGTTGTCAAAGTGTACCTAGGTTCAAAATCTTGGTTTTATGATTTAGATATTGGAAATGGGCGTGTTCTGAAATTAATCGGCATTGAACAAGTTTCAAAGTAAAAACATCTGGATCTTCTGTCTGAGCGGGCAAATCGAAAATTCATTCTTATCACCTTTTAACAACTCTCATAAATCAAAGAAAATTCCCTTTTATCCTACAATCCGATTTTTCAGGATCGACACGTATGCTGTAGGAAGAAAGACAATGCAGCAAACGGAATCATTCAAGGGTACCATCTACGAGAATGTAAGTTCTTCTATTTAAAAGGCTTCGAAAATTTATTAAAAACACTTGAGAAGCACTTATATGATTGTTGAAATATATTCTTCTTTGGTGTTTGTTTCATTGGATCATCATAACTTTCGATCTGAAAATTTTCCATGTGTTAAAAGTGTGTGTCGTGGGGGTGTTTGCTCGGTTTCCGTTTCCTTCCTCTTGAATTCTTTGTCCGGCAACGAAGACACAAATTGGACAAAATGAGAAAGGAGGAGTCTTCAAAATTAATGAATATCTGAGAGCATCGGTTCTTCGAATGGGAATAATACTGCAAAAAAAGCATGACACGCGAAGTGATGCCGACATGAGTAATCAATTAGTGCACTTTTCCCTAGGTTAAGCTATTTGGGGAACTATCCGAAAAATGTCTAGTTTGCTTGTTCCACCAGAATCAAGGAAGTTGGTTTGAATTGTTGATACGCAAATCTCCTAATCAAGTCTTCCTAATTTGATATCGTCCACAAAAAGCAAAAAATATTCACCTGCCACTAAATGGAACAAAAACAATTCATTAAGTAGAATAAAAATTCAAAGGAACATAGTGTAGGAGGATTTTAAGAGATTATCTTCTAAGATCGAAGACTATGAAAAAAGATTACATGTTTTCGTCACAAAGTTGCAAAGTGTTGCATGATACATCGAACATGTGATAAAGTTTAATTAGAGAAAAGATGAGTGATTCTGAAGAACTTTTGAAAGGTTATAGACTACATATTTCATCAAAATTATTAATAGGGGAAAGAACAGGAGACGAATATACATTCGATGACTATATGTTTTCTAAGAAAAAACTCCCTCCCTCGTTTTTCGTAATCCTAGTAGTATCTGAACAATAATCTTTTTATTAAAAATCATCAAGCCCACTATTTCTCCTGTAATCCGCACTCTAATGATGAACTCTGGTCAAGTGGGGATAAAAGTTATGGGGAGACACCACAACTTGAGCCAATGAATACGATATGATGGGAAAATCCCTCCGGCCACTTCATTCTTCTTGCAAGGGTGTACATAGAATCACGAGTGGGATGATTTAGATGACGTGGTCTGTGAAATAGTGGGTGGATTCTTAATTAGTCTAATGATTGATATTCTGAAAAACGTGAGTTTTAAAATAAAGTTCTTGGAGATTATCAAAATGATGATGCACTTTTCAGTTCACCTTGGTGTACGCTTTACCGCTGTCCAACCATGACAACTCGTCATTAATGCTCATCGCAGGATTCTACGCGCTGCTTTTCATGTTCGGAACATGTGGAAACGCAGCGATCCTTGCAGTGGTACATCATGTGAAAGGGCAAGATCCACGTTCTCGTCATAACACCACGTTGACATACATCTGCATTCTGAGCATTGTCGATTTTTTGTCAATGCTACCAATTCCAATGACAATCATCGACCAAGTCAGAATTGTGCCAAAAAACTAGGAATTAAATTATTAATTTTAGATTCTCGGCTTCTGGATGTTTGATACGTTTGCCTGCAAGCTATTCCGCCTTCTGGAGCATATTGGAAAGATATTCAGCACATTTATCCTCGTCGCTTTTTCAATTGACAGATATTGTGCTGTTGTGCATCCGTTACATGTAAACTTAAAATATATAATCACAAATCCTAAAACTTCTTTTTAGGTTCGCGTTCGCAATCAGAAAACTGTATTTGTATTCTTAACAATCATGTTTCTGGTAACTTGTGGAATGCTCTCACCAATATTGCTCTATGCTCATTCTAAAGTTAGAAATAGCTACTATCAATTGTAAATTTTCCCTGATTACAGGAGCTAGTCATGCATGAGAAATTCGATTTGGATCAGGAAGTTATCACACGTATGCATTTATACAAATGCGTAGACGATCTTGGCCGCGAGTTATTCGTCGTCTTCACCTTGTACTCTTTCGTCTTGGTGGGTTCAACTTGGAGGATTTTGTTCATGAAAAAACTAGTTCAGGCGTACTTGATGCCATTGCTCTTCATGATCTATTTCTACTACGAAATGCTGATCAGATTGTTCAAGCAAGCGAATGCTATCAAGCAAACTTTAGGAGGGAGACGGAGTAACGATGATAAGAAATTGACGATTCCAGTGGCCAGAATCGCTATTTACACTCTGGCTATCTGCTCTTTCCACTTTATCTGCTGGTAGAAAAAATTGTTGGAAATAAACAAAAAATAAAACAAATTTAGGACCCCATACTGGATATCAATTCTTTACTCCCTTTACGAAGAGTTATATCAGGATGAGAAAAGCACGGGCACCCCGCCAACATACGCTTTCATATATTTTATGTACGGAGTACACGCACTGCCATACATCAACTCAGCATCGAACTTCATACTTTATGGACTCCTGAATCGTCAGGTATATAAACAACTTGATGCTTCAAAAATTATTTATTTTTAGCTTCATAATGCACCAGAAAGGAAGTATACTCGGAGCGGACCAACAGTAAACCGTCAACCGTCTCATGCGGTTACAACTAACACCAGACCGGAATACAGCGAGCTTATAACTATTCGTAAGTTTTAATAGCCATTCATTGATACAGTATTATAATAGTTTCAGCATCAAATACTCGCCCAGACTCCCGAGTATGTGCTATAAATCATAACAACAACAACAATACGGAACACTCTCCACTGGCTCAGAATCTCTCCACTCCGGCGCCTAAACGAGTTTGAATCTATTCTGAAACCTGTCTCATTGTCTTTTTGTCTTTTCACTGTTTTGTGTTTTTATTGCTATTCAATCTGGATAATTTTCAATTCGCTCATCTTAATCACACCGCACTCACACTAATCACCAATTGTTTGCTTGTTCACTTGATCACGCTTCTTAACGTTTGCTGCTTTCTTTTTGAGTCCGGTTGCATATTTTCTCACTTGACAGAAACCGGCCGCAGTCGTTCCAATGCCAATGTCAGCTGCCATCGATGAGAATGACATCTACAATTGGATAACTCCGGACACTGAATCTGTCGTTCTGTAATCCCTCTTCTCTGCATATTTCTCCTTTCCCAAAATTAGCTCGCTGTTTGAATAACGCTTTTTGACGCTTTTTCTCGATTGGAATACATTGATTCCAACAAAGGACTGTATACCTAGCTTATGTAAATCTCAATCTCAAATGTTGCCAATGTAAGATATTGATCTCTTCCTAATGTTTACTGTGAATTCTATTGTACTTAAAACCAGTTGTATGGCTTTTCAGAAAAGAATAAATTATTGAACTTATCCAGCTGAAATTGAAGAATTTCAGATTTCTACATTTCAAATAAATTGCAAAACGGTCCATATTGTTCTCTCCACTAAATGTTTTTCAAAATAACCGTTATCCCGTTGCAACATCTCCCCGAAGCCATCTGGTTTCTTTGGATTAATGAGCGTTCACCGGTGCTAATTAAGGTATTGAGATGATCCGGCTCGGGAAGGCGGTGAGCCTCTGCGCACCCAGGTGGCGCTCATTATCGGTCGGTTGTATTCCTGAAATACAACTTTGCTTTGACATTGCCGAATTTATGAGTGGGTGTAAAGGTTGAGAGAGGGGCCACCTGAATATGCTAACAAGCAGTTGCATTCTAATTAAGTGAGTTGTTGGGTTCTTGTGATAAACACTTATCTTGTACTCTTACTAATTATTTATATCCCTTTCCGCCCGTCCACTTTCAAAACTCCGCCCACTTGCGTGCCATAGAAACTGGTGTCCATATTGAAAGGTAAGTCACTCTTGCTGGTGGGTCCCAGCTAGTCTCGGTCATCTATCATTGCTGTCCGTAGTCCGCTCTCGTTTTGCTCCACTTTTCGTTTGTCATGTTTTTCATAATGACCAAGTGAACACCTCACTTATTCATTTTCTTGGCCCTCATTCGGCCATCTTCTCCTTTTCTCGCCCCACACCATACCGACCATCTGTTGGCATACGCCACTTCCGTGGCAGGTGCCTTTGTCCGGGAGAAGAGGGCGAAACGCTGGATTGCTCACCTTTCATTCCCGCCCACTTTTTGGATGGAGAGCAAGGCACGGTAGTTGTTCTGAAGCTCTAACCTAGTATTTCTTTTGTTTCTTCAAAATTAGAAATCAACGATTTTTCTGTTTCTTGGTTCATTTTCCTCGAATGTCAATTTTCTTCTTCTTATTTTGTTTCGTAGTTCATTAACATTATCTTATTTAGCGATTAAGATCACTTTGAATTGTTTGTTCATAATTTTGACTGTGTTCACTGATTCAATAATATTTTGGTCTAAGCCTTTGAATTTTTCATATTTTGGTCATAGATCTCTCAGTTTAATAATTCTACAAGTTCACAGAACTCCAATTTTTTTTATGTTTTTCGCACCAAAAATATTATTCTTGAAACGCACAAATCTTTTCCATCTTTTTAAAATTGATTTTTCTTCTCGATTCTTCCAAATCCGTCCCGGGTTGAGACAATAGACGCTCCACGATTAATTGGGTGGTTGGCACGACCAGTGCACCTTTCCCAACCCAAGAGGCTTAACGAGCTTCCTCCTATTCTCAAGATACCATAGCAACCTTTGTTTAAAACCACCTCTACTCGTTTTGTTTTTCTGGCCAAAGGTTTATCGATCCCTTTTCAGAATTCAATAATGAATAAACTGTGGAGAGCTTCTTGCCTGCAAGTGTTGATATCATTCCTATTGATGCATCAGAATCAAGCAAAAGAAAAAGAGAGATTTGGTATGACTAAATTTTCCGTTTTTTTTAACTTAGAGAGTTTTTTTTTCAGTAGAAAGAGTGGATTGTATAGCGGACAGTTTTACCGTAGTATTGAACAAGTCTGATCCGGAAGTGATGAGAATGATCTCAAACCCGAAATCTCAACCAGTCGTAAGTATCAATTTCAACTATGATCCATAATTCTCTAATTCCTAGGTTTATGTGTACGGTCATAAGACTCGTCATCCTTGTGGAACATCCATGAAAGACGAGAAAGGACTCACTAACTATAACTTAACAATCCCATATGGTAATGAATGCGATGTCACTTTGACTGACCTGGTGAGCCAACAAGATTCATAATTTCATAAAGTTCAGAATTACAGCCATTTCATCGATATGCTGAAACCACTGTTGTTTTGGAGGATAACGCTGATCTATCGTTCAGCAAGACAACACGACTCAATCACGTTTTCTGCTTGTACACGAGAAGTGTAAAAACTATCCGCTTCAGTGATGTTTCGAAGTGAGACTGTATCAGAATACAAATTCTTAATCTTGGTTTTCAGTGGACATGAAGTCATGGTATCTACTGGTGGTAAACCAAAACCAAAAGTGGAAATGTTGTTCCGTAGTACGGACAGTGGGAAAACGTTGCAAGCAGCCAGGGAAAATGAATATGTCGAATTTTTCATTGCTCTTTCTCCGGATTGTAAGTTTCTCATGAGAACTTCCGCTCATCATCTGTAATTTTACAGCTGCCTATCACGGAATATCTCCAAAGGAATGCACATTCAGCGACCGTGAGGATATTAGCGCACCGGATGCCAAGAAAATCACATTTGTGCAAGGAGGGTGAGTGAAAACCGTTTCCGAATTTATGACCTTCCCGCGCACGCTTTTCGCGCAAATTAAACACGTGTCATTAATTTCGACCCATGTAGCCTTTTGGGTGTCTCCCTGTCTCCCGTCTTCGATAGTGATACTGAACACCATTAAATTGTGGCCCCGTGCTTACACCTCTCACCCTCTTCCCCCAAAACCCAATATGTGGTGAACCTAATAAAAATTTGGTGCAAATTTGGCAGGTGTCCAGTGAATGGCATGAACGACATAATTGACCCATTGGCAAATGTGAACGACCAAGTGAGTTGGATTTATGTTCTTGAGCTCTGTGGCTCTCTAGAAGGGAAAATTTATGAATTCGTTCAGATCTACTTCTCCAAGTTCCGCACTTTCCGCTTTGGCAATCAAAGCACCGTATTCGTTCATTGTCAGGTACAAGTGTGCCTCCAAAAGGAAGAATGTTCGAAGGTGAATCATCACATATAACATGTTACGATTGCGTCACCCAACTACTTTCAGACGTGCTACAAAAAAGTGAGCGACTCGAATCTGACTGCCGAACGTCTGCGGTTCCGACACAAGCGAAGTATTTTTGGATTACCAGTGAGGAACGCCAGATCAGCTCCCTCAGATGATGTTGGATCACTCGACCTCACTAATTCTATTACAGTAGTCAGCCAAACAGAATCAGTAGAACGTAAGTTAGAGTAATTAGAAAGATTATTATCCTGGGTTTCAGTTGCTGCTGCTCCCTTAACTCGACCAATCTCTCCTAGTGTATCATATGAGCAGAGGAATGAACCGTGTCCAAAATCATCTTCATTCGGCTTGATTCCACTTTCCATCATGGGAGCACTCGCTTCTCTATTACTTTTTGCTACCGGATCTGCTATCTACTTTGGATGCAAACTGAAAAATATCAAAAAGGTACTAATCTGAATTTCTTGAACTAGAAAAAATATTATAATAGTTTCAGAAAGACTCGTTTGATATGATGTCCGCTTTCTCCAATCCAACTGTCAGCATGCCCGTCACCTACTCGCACTACCAAAGATCCGCTTACAATGCCACCGTCGATAGCCTTTATCGATGAAATACCGTACTCCATTTCATTATTCCCTTCGCTTTTTTCTATGCCCTCCATTTCTTTCATTTTCTGATACACAGCACACGGTCATTTTTTGTTTCTCCCATCCTCCGACAGTAATTCCAAATTGGTTTTGTATTCCTCATTTATATTCCTTATTCTCTCTTCCCTTCTTCTTTGATTGTCGAAATCAGATTAGTTTTTGATTTAAAGAGAATGATTTGTTGCATGGATGTTTGCTTCTTTAAATGAATCATCGTTCCCCCCTTCTTCTCATCTCCCAACTGTGTCGTAACTTCTCGTTCTCCTTATTTCCTCAGGCATGTTATCTCATTTTTCAATCGTTTCAATTAGACAATACATTCAAATTACTTTTACTATAATTTCCCTCAAAAAGGTTCAAACTTTCCTTCTGTTTACATAAATTTATTTGAATAATAAAATTGAGTTCTTAGTGGTCAACGATGAGTCAACGATGGTAGTACAGTCATCAATTCTTTATCAAATAACATTCTAGACTGTTATCTCTTTCATATTAGTGAACTACAAGTTTTCCCGTCTTATAAGTGAATACAATAAAAAACGAACATCAGAAATGAGGTCATTTTGTAATTGGAGTACTTCTTGGTTGTTATATTGAATTCTTTTCCGCCACCTTTTCTCCCCCTCTTTTCCTCTTCAATGTTATTATGTTCGAACGTCGAATTCGTCAGATTAGGGAAATTCTCACAGTTTTCGTGGTGCCTACTTGGTTTCGAGCGCGTCCTTGACGTTATTCCTCCCACTTCTCACAACTAATCTTCTTCCTTCCGATCGCCTAAAAAAAGTGGACAGCGATGAAATATGCATGGCGGTAGTGTGTGTACCTCCTCTTGGTCGCTTTCTAGAACCGTCCATTCCGAGTAGAAAAAGCCCCCTCCGTTTCTTAAGTGCGTTCTTTTTGACGCTTACCTCCTTTTCCTATTGTTTGAACGTTAGAAATCCCTCGCCTATTTCCTCCACACATTATGATAATTACAATCCTCCCCCAAGTGTTCCATTGCCATTTACTTTCCCCCATTTTTATTCCAATTCTCTCATCTTCGTTTCCTCTTCTGCTGCCAAGAGATAACTGAATCGGGAGGACAGACGGGCTCAGAATGGCGCCAAGTCAAAATGTGGGCTGCACCAACTGAATAGAAACCAATTTTGGCCATCTGTCACTTGAGCGTACCCTTACTTGTACTAACCGCTACCAGCCATCCGTCCTTCCCTTTCTCAAGATTGATGTTGTTGTCATGAACACTCCCGGTCCAATCTATTCCGGAGTGCGACTATCGCCCATTTCATGTTAAATTCGTTTTCAAATCCACTTTTTAGTCTTTTCTTATTTCCATATATCCGGTAGAAAAAAAGACATTTTGAATTTCAACACACAGAGCTTCTCTAGTGGATCTGCTGACTTACTTAAGTGGCCTGAAATATTTCAAAGTGGTCTCAGATCCTCTTAAGTTTCGGGAAAAACCAACCATTTTCTCCAAAAAAGAATCCTTGCTCAGGCTGAGAAATACTTCTTCCGAATGATGTCAATTTAGAATGAAGCATTTGTTATTGAACTTTCACCCCATGAATCATTTTTCAAAAATAATACATTTCCACATAATAAATTTGTAAAAACAAGAAATCAAAGACCGGAAACTTGTTTTCCAGAAAATTCTGAATTTTGTTTTTTCGTAACAAAGAAATCAAATCATTTTCGCTAATTTTTACTGTTTTTAAGAGAAATTTTCTATATAATTTCCCGACGATTGTACACAACCAGTCCTGTTCTTTTACATTGCATTCACAGGTTGACTCCTCGAATCACAGAGTTAGTTGTTTGAAGTATTGTAATGATGCTTCTAGGATGACAAATAATAATTTCTCCTTCATTTCTTCTGTTCTACGGAAAGTGTTTTAACAGTATTCCGTTGTAATAGATGACATTCACGACCGGTCAATGTTGCTTACACAACCCAATCTGTCCCTCCCTCTAAAAAAACTCATGTTAGTGCACACTCCTCCCGACATCTAACCCAATTCAGTTCTATTTGACCATCAGCTAAACACCCTTTTCCAAGCTTGCAGTCCCAAACCCTCTCTTTGTTTTCTTTTTCTGCCCTTTTTTTGGAAAATTCTCTTGACGTTTGAGTTTCTTTCGAAGAGGTTATTCACAACCCTCGGCATCATTCGAGCGAAAAGAATGAATGGAAATGCAAATGTGGTAGAAGGAGCAAAGACGGAATAAGGAATGATGACAGCGACAGAGAGCCGTTTCTCGAACGATTGTCGGAACGGCTTGATGCATGTTGCCTTCGTCTTCTTTCCCTTCTCTCAGCGACCACCCACTACTTCAACCATTCTCGCCTCCACATTTACTCCTCCGAAACCGAGACTTGCCCTTCTTCGTCTCTGTTCTCCTCTTATTGAACCCCTCTATTCTTCTTCACACAATTGGTCACTCTTATTTTCATGCCATTCCACTCATTCTCTTCCTTCCAAGCCTTCCTTCTCTTCATGTCAATCTAATGTTGTGGACTTGCGACTTAATCGTCTATTTTGTCACAAACGCACATCTTTCCGGTCCTCATTTCCCTAAATACCAAAATCTTTGCGCATTTTCCTTCATAACAAACATATAAAGCAACAATTAGGTCTGAAAAACATAGATTGTCTAGATGGTTCTTTTTTTGTTCTGAATAGGTAAACTAGATTCTATGCATTTGTGAGTACTCTATTACGAAATTCACAGAGAAATCCACACGAGAAGCCAGAAAGATGTTGAAATAGCCGTTCTAAAAGAATTATTGAGTTTCCCACCAATTTCTTTCTGGAATGAGTTGGGTTAATCATATCAAATTCAATTCAAAAAACATTTTTCTTGTTCTTCAGCTCTTGAAAATTAGATACATCATTTTTAACCTGTCTTTCCCTTCAAAACATAATTTTCTCTGCCCTTCACTGCCGGATCATCTCAGGACTAATAGTAGTTACTCACACCTTCGATCTAAGTCTTCCAACTGATAATATCTTGATAAGAAACCCCATCTGATGTCTTCTTTTGGTGTGTCATCTCCGTTCACTTATCAAACGCGGCATTTTTCCCACACACACTCATTTCCATTTATTATCATATCTCTTCCATCGCAGTTTCCAACTAGTCACTTTGTCACCTAAACGTGTCAATCGTTCCATTTTAATCAATTTGACAGATGTTGCTGAGTCATTGTTCTGAAGGAGTCATGTTGTTTTGCGCGGGAAACAAAAATTGAAAAAGGAGGAGGAGTCCATTTCCCCTCCCAGACGACCAGCGATGAAGGTTACGAAATACAAGTTGGCTTTGCCATTCTGAGCGCGCGTGATTTCGTCCATCTTACGTCTGCCTCCGTTTTCTTCTTTTTGAATAGCAATTCTTCCACAAATGTTTAGGAAAGTAGTTTTTGGATTAAATAGACCTTTCCTCTAGTTCTCCACACCTTTTAACACGGGAGAACACAATGAAATTGGAAATTTAGGGTCCAAAAACCTGATAAATTTCACTTTTTCCGCCCGATTTTATGAATAACTGACGAGTTGCCCTCACTTTTCTCTTTCCACTTCATTCCATAAACAATGGAGCGTAGTTCTCACCTTCTTCGTATTCACGGTAGCATCTCGTCAAAACATTTCGACACTACGAAACTATTTGCGAAACTTCGCCGTCAAAAAACTGGCCGTAAACGTAGGTTACAACTTTTTCCCCATTTTTCTCTATTGTTGTACTAGCGACAATTGTAACAATATTTGTTAGTCGGCTTGGATATATCTATACATATTCATATTGTACTGCTCATAAACAATTCAATTATTAGCCTTCCGCTCTCGCCTTCATTGTTGATAAATTGAAATTGGATACAAGCCTTCTTTGAGTAGTAATCTAGGGCCCCTTGTAACATAATAGGTAATATGAGACACTGATGCAAGCCTAATTCGCGCATTTGGAATCACAGTGAACCCCTCGTCGTTTTCCTATTTATTTCTATTTCCGAAAGAAAAAAAAGAATCGTGACTCAGTTTCCGAGCTTCGTCTTCTAACGCGGCGTCCTATCAAAAGCATAGGAGGGCGTTCTGAATTGTTCTAGAATAAAAAAACAAAAAAATGAGTCAGCGAAACAAAAACTCCGCCTTCAATACCATAAAAGCTTTTCGTCATTTTTGTTGTTTCCCCTATTTCGAGACGTTTCTCCTTCTCAATGTCTTCTCGATACACGTCATCTTATACTTCTCGGTACGGAAGCGGCCGCGATTACGGCTCCAGCTCCTATAGTAGTAGTCGTGATCGGGACACTAGTAGTTATCGTGACCGCGACAGCACTTACTCGTCGTCTCGGTACTCATCGAGACCTAAATATTCAAGCTATGCTTCAAAGTATTCCACCGACTATGGAAAGTCAACCGACAGTAAGAGAGCACTGCCTTTTTCTATTCTTGGGTTCTTCTTTTCTATCTTTCTGCTTCTTTTTAGTTCTATTTTTGTTAGTCAGTAAAAAATAAATTTGTTTTCAGAAATGGAAGACTACACTGCTGCCCCAATCGCCAAGGACGAGATCGAGGAGCTCAATTACGATGGTATACCATAGCTGCCATTAATTATGATATTAATATGATTATTTCAGCTAAGACACCAACTTCTCCAGTGAAAGAACTCATCGAGGCTCCGCAAGAGGTTCTTCAAGAAAGCCAAATCTCGGACTTTGTCGAGGAGACATCTGAGGTTGAAGAAGCCAAATTGACTCTTGCATCGGAGGTCGAAGAGGAGGACGAGTTCGACGATGAAGAGGAGATTCGTAAGGCTCAGGAGCTTCTCGCTTCGAGTACTCAGATTCGTGAAGCTTCTCCAGTTGTCTCACGCAATGCTTCGCCAGTTGCTTCGCCAATTGCTTCACCAGTTGCTTCTCCAGTCAAGGTTTCCTTTGCTTCCGAGACTTTCTCTCAGGAGAATGGAAACGAGGCGGAGAACCGTACTCCAAGCCCAACTGTGCTCAACGCTAAGGTGAGATCAGAAAATTATGAATTTTAATGATAATGGTGACTACTTTATAGAAGCTCGGAGGAATCCCATGGCCACCAAAGTCGAGCGACGTCAAGAAGGAGGCTGGAGATGCTGAGGTGCTTCCAAAGAGTGAGTTTTGACGGTTCTTCAGCTCTAAAGATCGATCTCTACTCTCTCAATCCTGATATTTTCAGAGCGTGTCAGCGATCTCATCGCTCGCTTCAACAACGGAGTTGTCGAGGAGAACAAGAAGACGGACGATTCGTACAAGAACGAGTACGGAGCCGGAACCAATGTCGGAAAGGTGTCCACCCACAACTTCGCCTAATTCTTTCACTTCTTAATTTCACTTCCCAATGGTTTTTTTCTGTAATTTCTTCGCTTTAATTATTTAATCACACAAAAACCGTCTCCCTTGACAAAATTCGAATTTCTATTTTATTGTAACAGAAAATGTGCAAATGAACTTTCTTTTTTTTTTAAAGACAGAAGTTTCAGGAATTGAAAGATTTTGATTGAGATGGAATGTGTGGGAGGTAGAAAAGTCTGCTCAGCGGTGATTTTCCATCTGGGGAGTGACGGACCTGCAAAAATGATAAAACGTTAACGGAATATAATATTACATAGGGAAAAGACAAGTCTACAGTCGTTTGACAAGAACAACTCGTAATTTTAGAAAAATTCAGAACTCCATCTGTTCTTCAGGCAGAAGTACTACAAAAACGCTTTGAAGATAGATTTTATGCTTGCAACTTGAAAACTGTATTGCCAGTAATGAAACATTAGCATCAAAATCGTTCTTATAAGACTGCCATCTATTTGGGAGTTTCTTGAGGGAGGGCCCTTTTCAACGTTAACTCATCTTTTTAGAAACTACAGTTCCGGTGGCTGAAAACTAACATCAAGGTAACTGTTGGCCAAACTATAGACCAGAGAATGAAGTATGTTTACTCACTTTGTTAACTTTATATCATTTGTACAGTTAAACCTCTTCCGGATTAATTCATTTTTACAATGAAGCACGTTCTTGATGTTGAATGAAACTTTTTTTCTGTTTCTCTACATGATTTCTTCCCGTATTCAGAAATGAGAAAACAGACATCTTTGTGTACTAAATACATATGGATTGAAAATTGTACCTACAACATTACTTCAAGTCTCGGGGTCTAAGTCTCAAATATATGTCTTCTTCGAGTCTTCATTCATCACTTTTCTTTTTTTTTCGTCGTCTCTTGCTTCTTCTCTTATAAGAATACCCAAAACGTAGGTCCAATGAATAAATTGGGCCACTTAAATGTAAGGTCAGCTTTTGAGATGGGTAGGCGAAAGACTGAACGCAATGCTTCTTGATGACAAATTTGTCATAAAAGCTAAGAAGACCTCAAATTTTAGGCTCGCTGGTGAAAATTAACTGCGTTGGGGGTATCTCTCCCGAACGGATGTTCACATGAGGTTTTTTCTCTGTTTTTCTCTATTTCATTCATTTTTTCCAGTTTTCGGTTACCGAGCCTTAATTAAGTTCAAAACAGTGTATTATGAAACATCGAAAAATTCTTTTCATCATCCTGTCCTTAGATATGAGTATTTCTAAAACTTTTCTAATGAGCATAGATTTGTCTGACGTTTCTCTTAAATTTATTAGCCTCACTGCAAAGACTCACGTTTTCTTTGACGGGAAACAATAAATTATCCGTTTTTTTTTGAGGAAAGTTATGTGCTCTGTGCAAGGCTCCTATAAAATGAGATCAAGGAGCAATTGTCAAGTGGACAAAAGCACACATTTGCACTGTGAACTGTTTTCTCAGATTTCTTCTTTATCTCTTCCTCTTTCCGCTCAAATAGAACCTTTGCTCCGTTGACGTTAAGACGGATCTACGTGTGACAAGTCTTGTCAATTCACGTTCTTCAGTTAGAAAGCTACAATTTTCTATCTAGATCCTGTTTCATTTTGGAAAAGAATTCTTGAAAAGTTCTCAACCACATCATAATCTTCAAACCCATCCTTTTCTTCTCTTCCACAAATCATTTCGTCTACAGGAGAAGCTGCCACGTTGAAAAATGGGCGGAACCTTTACACTTTCCTTCTCATCCTTCCACCCATTTTCTTCCATTCTTTTTTTGCTGTGCTTCTTCTTCCTCACACCACCAAAAACGGCTCTTGTTCTCTGGTTTTGACTGAACTACTCAAGGGGGGGAGGACACCGCTCCGTGTCAATTGATGTCCCTTTGAAAGTGTTTTTTACATCGATACCTAATAACAAGCACGCAATTTTGTAGTTTTCAGCCCTTATCTGCTGGATTTATGCTTTCTATTTCCTTTTCTATTGATAGAAGTTCTGACTGAATATCGAAGATGACTAGACAAACGCTCTATTCTTGGTTAACCTGCATTCAATTTTTCATTTCAGAAACGAACGCCATCATCTATCTCAAAATCACAGACATGTCCGAATCTACTTCCTCCGCAAAATTCAACTGCTCGACGTTTCTTCATTCGCTGACAAAGAAAGTCACAGGTTCGTTTAATTTATGACCTATAAATTATTTTGGGAGTGGGTGGGTAAAGGGGAACAAGAACATTAGGGAATTCTGCATGTCACGACCATGAAACTTTGTGATTTCCTCTCAAAAAGTCAACGCTTGGTTTTTATGGCCCTTCGCCTTCCGCACTCATTTAAAAGAGCTGTGTTTTTATTCCAAAGTGATTTTCAATTCAGGCCGCCGGCCGTTTCTTGCGTTTCTCAACTGTTCTTTCATAGTTCAATGCACATTTTCCTCTTTTCTAGGACCCGAAAAACGCTCTTTCAAGGAGTCCTTTCCGATTTGGGGGCTCCTTTTCCATCCACACACACACACACCCTCATTTGTTTTTTATGTGATGAAGAAGCACGAAATGAGGGTGGAACCACCGAAAGCTATTCAAAATGAGTGAATGAACAGGGGTAAAGGACAACTGATTTTTCATATACGATACTAGAATGAACAAGGGTAGAATCAAAAGATGCACTTTTTCCGTCGCCCGCATAGAGACCTTCTTAGGCTTCCTAGTCAACTCTCATACCGGAACCCAACTATTTCCGAATGACGAGTCTTGCCTCCCAAAAAAAATGCCTACATTGTAGAAGAGTTAAAACAGAGAGACAACTCCTCACTTTTTCGACTCTGAACCGCCGTCCTCGCTCGTCGGTCCGTTCCATTTCTGCTCGTCGCCGGGGCGGCAATTTCGGAAGAGTCGCATGTTGAGAAGACAAGTGCTCGACGCCTGAAACTTTGCACTCCCTTTTTTGAAAAGGATTCCTTTTCTTCTTTTCTGGTTCTCCTGATTTTTGTCAAGAGGTGGCCGCAAAGAGTTTCACTAACCTTCTTCGCCGCTAATCTCGTGCTGGCGGCGCTTCGAAATACTGCTTGAAATGCGACTCAAATTATCAAACGCCCGTTTTCCGCGATCCGAAGAGCTCGATTTCTGAATTTTAATGAATTTGTATTTGACATGGGATGGATGGAAAACGGAAGAGACAACACGTCATTATTGTTCTTTTTGGAAGATTTTTCCGGATCAACTGACAGTCCAGTACCAATTTTGGGGGTTTCAGTGTGACGAATAGATGGGTTTCACTCACATACGGTGTCAGCTTGTCCTTTATACTGCTATCGTACTCCGTGAAATTCAGTTTCTCCTGGAGCTCTGAAATTTTGAAAGAAAATTGTTAGGTAGAAGATCCGGTCATCAGAAATCTTCTAACTTGTAGTTTGGATCTGTCTAAAAAACTACAATTAGTCTGATAGATATTTTTATTTTCCGTATTGTTTGTAGTAAGGAGAAAAGGGTCACCTTTGTTTAAGTTGAGCTTCACTTCTCCACTCTGGCCCTTTTTCGTCTTGTCCATCTCAGGTTTCTCTGCACTACAAAACTATTTTGAAGATGCATACATGATGGTTATCTCACTTACCTGTAAATTCTATAAAAAAACTCATCCCAAGGATCTCCTGTTGATTTTTCTTGCCTTTGATGGATGATAGTTTGCTTCACAGCATACTCAAAGAAAATTATGTATGATTCATCCAATTAGAGAGAAAACTCACTTTGAACACCTTAGACAGATAAATAGCTTTTGTTTTTTGAGTTGGGAGTAGAGTGAGATTAGTGGAAGGATCATTGGCCAACGGAGTGACAGGACCTGGAAGTTAATGAGTTATGAAAGGTGTCTCAGATGATGTGAGATCATGATTTCATAACTTGTCTCGCACGCCGAATTTTTTCTTTTTTTTCTAATTGAGCCATACCAGATGAGATTTTTTCTTTGCAAATTGGACTTGAGAAGTTTTTTTCCCTTTATTCAGGTTTTAATTATTTTTTCCAATTTCTGTGATAAATTTGTTCCTTATCAAAACAGCTTGTCTATTTTTGTGAGGAATGAATTGAGTTGGGACACTGTCAAAAGATTTACTGCTTTTTCACAGCTAAAAAATGAAAAGGTTTCCGAAAAAAATGATATTGATCTACAACATAATTCATCAAGAGCACATTCGCTCTGACCAACCTCGATTTCAATCTCTCCAAAATTTTTATTTATTCGGTTTCAAAAACCTTTCTTTTCATTGTTCCAAGAGCTCAAAACATAGATTTTCTGAACCTTTAGACCGACTTTTTCTCGAAGTTTTCAAAATCATCGCGCAAAAGTACTTGATCATTTCTGCAGAAAGCTGACAAAGAGTTATTAGACGGAGTCTATCATGAATAATGTCTATTTCATTTTTTATGTCTTTTCTTTTTTCTTTAATCTTAATGTATGAATATTTCAGAAATGTCTGGAATCTCAAAGCTTTTCAAACTGCCGACTCCGGGCGTCTCCAAGAGCGCGACTAAAACATCTCTGAACACTACTACAACTACAAGCTCTGTCGATCCAAACTGTGCCTATGTAAGTAGTCTAAAAATAGTCTTAACTCTAAAACTTAAAACACAAACTCCAAAAACTGAAATATATGTTATAGGTGGCCCGTCAAAAGTACATTCGTGATCGCCGTCTGGTTACACGTACTGATGTCCGCAACCGTATGAGCGTCTGGGTCCGTCTTTTTGCATGGTGCCGTGGAGGTGACAACTCTGATCAAGAAAACGAGTCAATCTTTACTATTCGATCGTAAACTCATTTATTCAAAATTCAAACGGTAATTATTTTCATCCTCCTAGCTTTTGTTTTTCGAAAGTTGTAAAAAATTCATTTTATCACAGTTTGAGATTATTTTTTAAATAACAAAAAAATAAAAGATTTTGAAATAAATTCCGATTGTGATAAAGGAATTCATACAACTTTCCCATCAAGACTCAAAAAAATCGACTAACGTTTCGAGTGACATTCGATGTCATGATTAACTAACTTTTTTTCTTCTCTCCCTCAACACATTGTTCTCATTCATCCCTATTTTTGCTATTCTGACCTTTTTCACCTGTTCCAACTGTATTTCAAATTTTTCTTCCCAGAAAAAACTCCGCCAAATAAAAAGAAACGTTCAACTTTTTCCGACTAGACATAATTTCTGTATTTTTGAACTTTTCCATCACATTTTTCTTAGTATTTGTCTCGAAATAAATTTTTTGCTAAAAAAAAAGAAAAGAAAAATCTAATTAGAAGTAACCTTTTCAGATATTAGAAATATAATAATTTTCATAATGATATCACGGCTCACCTTCCATATCGTCTCCAGAGGGCTTTGTCATCACTTTCAGAACAGCTGTTCGGAACATATTCATCAGAAACGTTTTTCTAAATATAAATATGAGAGTTATAAATTGATTTCAATATACTTTTTCAACGAGTTTTCATCGGTGACTTTTCCATTTTCAAGAATGTTTTCTGTTTCCGCATCGAGCCGATTTTGCATACATTGTGATACCTGGAACAAAAAGGACGACATGAAAAAGCAATATTCTAACGATCAACCTCTTCCAAAGAATTTCTTCGCATTGATTCAACAGAGACATCATAAGAGCAAGCTTTTGTTAAATCACTTTCAGATGACCATCTAGTTATTTTTGGAATAGATGATGCGACCTGTACCAAATGAATATACACGAAGACTTCACTGACAAACCTTGGAACGTTCACTAAAACATTCGGAATTTCTTCTCGTATTCACATCAGAATCTTCGATTTTAGTTAGGTTGAGAAGAGAATTTGGGAAATCCATGAGAAGAAAAGGTTGAGTGTGAAGTCAACCATGACTATGCATTTCGTTAAGCATATCCGGTTTAAACTCTCAGAAAACACGTGAAAATGAAATGCTCCTTTCTCTGGACTACCGTATCTCTTAGTTGCAAGATCCAAAAGCCAACTGTCATGAACACAGTTTGAAAAAAAAAGAAGAGGAAGCGACCGCTGAAACCTCATCCAACACCTGGCATGTGTCGAACAAACACAAATCTTTTGCGTGACACCAATGGTTTCGAGAAAGATTAACGTGCGGAGCAAGAACCTTGTGTTTCAAAAAAATTGCTGATTAACCTACAGCACTGATTTCTTACTGGTGGGCACAAATATGAATTCATCTGAAAAAAGATGCTCTCTACTATGAACATAACTAAATTTTCTTGTTCATTATGAATGACATATTTTCGAGAAAAATTTCAAAGTTCTGTCATTATTACCAACCCATTAGCCCTGTTACACAATTTACAATTAGTCATTTTTAACAGCATCATAAAACAATTGCTTAAACCAACTGCCGGGGCTGCAAATTCGTGTTTGAAAATTCTAAACTGATATACGTAATACACAAAATACCAAATTTTTCTGTGGGTTCACGAAAACTGGCATAATTTTTTTCGGTTTCTTAAAAGTACACAAATGTATGTGGCCAGACCAAAAATAAAAAAGACTGTCGAGAAGAGTTCATTTTTAATTATGAGCAGTTTCTTATTTTATCGGGTTCACAGCTGTTTAAGTAGAGGGTTTGCACTTCTCTTCACCGTCCTTGCACTTGTTCTGTTGTGGGTGGTCAAAAAATATTGGAAAGTATTAGGTCAAGCCAAAAGTTTTGCATCAAAATTTCTTTGTTGTCTAAAAACTTCGAGAAGCATCCCAAACATTTCATGTTTGGAGTATATGAGGGACAGTATATATACTATGTATACATAAAAATTTAGCTCAGTGACAGCTTCAAGGAGCCAACTAGGGCTAGTAACGTGAGGGCAATTCAGATAGCTAATTTTGCACAACCCCGATTTCAATTTTCACGGAGACATAATGGCGATCTTTTTAGTATATTGTTAGGTCCCAATACTGTTAATAATGAAACAGTTGTCAGTTTGTTCCGAAATCTCAAGGTTAGAGAACCAGAATCAAATGATTTTTCCATAGTAATCGACTTATGTTGTTATTTGAAAACGATGTATTGGCTCTGGCTGATGAGGACCCTAGACAATTGATTGTAGATTTCATAAACAACCTTGAGTACTATCAAAGTATGCTTAATAGTTATCTTCATGAGCTTTGGTTTCCCTGGAAAATGCCAACTTAGCGGACATCACTTCTGTTGGCTCCACAGCCAATGATGAGAGTGGATGTCACATCTTCTCGTCTGTCATACAGAGGGAAGGGAGTGAGACTCTCTAAAGTTATCATGTGGGATGAGAAGTGGACACTCTACGTCAACTATCATCATATACGTCAATGACTGAAACCTGGGGATTCTGGAGTTCCAACACCAAAATGAGAGTTACGTCCAAAATCCCACTTTTGAGCATCTGGTGAAGCGTGGAAGGGTCGGTTCACTAAGAACTTTTACCAACTAATACAACAGTCACAACAGACCTCTACTGCAAGCAATCGACCAAAGTCTCTGACAAAAGCAAGGCAAAAAGGGTCGAGTTCACTTGCTCCACGATACCTCTTGACCATGTGTCGCGAAGATGACTTGTCAGAAAATTCCGGAACTAGGATGGACAACTCTACTCTATTTACCGTACTCTCCGGACATGATACTTCCTGATTATTAGTCGTTTTTTTCTCTCACTCACTTCCTAGACAGAAAGGAGTTTCAAGACGAAGACCATCTCAAAATCGAGCATTAAGCTATTTTCGATAGTAAGCTGCGGGAGTTCTACCGAAAGGGAATCGAACAGCTACCTATCCGTTGGCAGTACACTGTTGATCATGATGGTGCATATTATGTTAACTGATATTGAAAATAAATGAATAAAATTGAATTCAAAAATTTGTTCTGTTTGATGCAAAACTTTTGGCTTGACCTAATAGAAACGTCATATGTTAATTGTTCCATCTTATCTTGTACTTGCTTTTCTATGATGCCAGACATTTTTAGTACAACTCATTTTTTCGCAATTTGCAAAGTGTGATGATCGGTGCAATCATCAATCGGAAAAGAATGTTCGATTCAATTGGTTGAGGATGAATTAGATTGGATTCCAAAAAACCTGGACAGCTGCTCTTTTAGTCGGAAACTCGGGTACCACCAAGCACTAGGTGGAGGGCAAATCTCGTTCGTAAAAAAAGAGAAGAAGACAAAACACGTCGTTGATAAGATCTATGGGGCGATCTGATAAGATTTGTGAGCCGACCGGGAAAAAGTCGAAAAGTTTTGAATGACTTGTTAGAAATCGGGGGATGAGATATGTGTCGAACATTCAATATCAGAGGCATACGTAGTGATCAATAGATGTTAATTGAATTCACCTAAACCATAAGTGATCAACCTTGCTTTTTTTACGAACAAATATTTTCAAAAAAATTTGCTGAGATAATTATTTTCGAAAATTCCAACTCCCCCGTTCCATCGCGTTCCGAAACGCAACACATACTGCGGCTAATCGACAAATCTAATGATTAGCGCTAAGTGGTCGTAAATGCTCGTGTCGCTTTTCGATCTTAACGACAAAACGGTGTTGTTTCTTCTTTCTGTCTCCCGATTCATCTCAAGTTTCCTCTTTCACTTTCATCTAACTTTTCACCTTCTATCTTCACGGTAAAATTATCTTCGACTGACCAGTATCCGATTTATTCTATGTTGTGCCACGAAATTTTTGCCGAGTTGTTATGTTAAAAGAATAACAACTCATTTTCTTCATCTCTAAAATCGGGAATCGTTAACTCTCTCACTGCAGAGGTCAATCTATTGAATCTCGGAATTCGTGGCTGTCTATTGCTCATAAAATCTTTACTTAAGCAAGGTCAAAATGAGAGGTCGATTAGCATCTGGCTCAATCTGCCAACGAAAAAAAATGCTTTCTCTCAATTTCACTCATTCTTCAGTTGTATTGAAATACCCAAAAGAGAAAGTGTGTTGCAGCTGTGTACTTCGACCTTCGTGCCCCGCCCATTGAAGCAGCCTCATCCAAGATTCATTCATCATTCCTTTCCTCCTTGGATAGTCACACTTGCCTCCCATCACAAACTTTTTTCTCTCTATGATCATCCTATTGAGTTATCTATCGAAGACGTCAGCCTATGAATCATCTCAGAAAGCCGAAATAGTTGTCTCAGGTCTTGCGACACAAAGAGAAAAATTGATATCTGGCGAGAGATGTGAAGTGTGAAGATATCCTAATGGTAATTAATGAGTTCGGTTTTCTCTCCCATTGCAACGTGTCAGTTTCTCTCGGTGTGTTTGTTATCAACCTATATCTCTTCTAATATCAAATGCTCTTTCGTTTTTCTTTTCAAATTTTTCGCCTCATCCCCCTCCGCTGTTGCTCCACAGACAGGCTGCCGGGGCGCCCGCCGGTTAGCCACACCTCCTCGACTAGCGTTGCATACAAAACACAACCTCCATCGCTCCGCCCCTTTCTCTAGACACATTCACGGGACACTTCAGTTCTCTCTTTATCAATATTTCCATTTTCTTCATCATTTTTTGAATATTGTTCTGATTAAATTATACATTTAAGAGTCAAGATCTACCCAATTCAAGTGACAAAAATCAAAACACAAAAAACAGTTCACAATGGGACGGAGTCCTAAATGGCTCTTATGGGCCATAGGATTTCTTCTTATGGCCAGTTTATGCTCCATGCAAAGCAACGACAAAAATGACCCGACTGGAAAATCCTCCCTTGCTTTTGTATTCGATATCACTGGATCCATGTTTGACGATTTGGTACAGGTCAGAGAAGGAGCCGCAAAAATCTTCAAGACAGTGATGGCTCAACGAGAAAAACTGATCTACAACTACATTATGGTGCCATTTCATGATCCTTGTAAGTTTCTTATTTGTTTGTGAAGATCCGGGAGAGGCGAAAAAAATGAAAATCTTACACAAGCGTGATTCATGTGATCAGATTGTAATTAATCTTGCACTCCTCCTACTATCATTTTGCAACGGATCCCTCATCCTATCACGTTATAATCTATATAGAAAACAATGAGGAGTTTAGATCAGAATTCAAAAAATTGAGAAAAAACTAGAAACATCTCAAAACAATTGTTCATTTTCATCGAACAGAAGATGCTATCAATTTTGTTTGAAATATTACGGGTCCTCACCAACTGTGCTTTATCAGTCGGGAGACTGCCAAATAAAAAAAATAATAGAAAAAAGTGACACTCGAGTTCTGGATCCTTTGTGTTACAACATAAAAAGATTCGGAGTTTGACCCAGAGGGATCTTTATCACGTTCCGCCAAAGATTTATGGGATCATGAAACATTTTTACAGACTTGGGAGAAATCATCAATACTACCGACTCCACTTATTTCATGCGACAACTCAGCAAAGTATACGTACATGGAGGAGGAGATTGTCCCGAGAAGACGTTAACGGGTACGTGGCATTCTACTTATTTCCACTTTTTTGGTGTTTGTTTTCCTAGAACATCCTATTCCTTTCGATTGAAAATGTTGCCAAAAAGTTGTGAGAGAAGTGTGAAAACTGCGTTTCGCCCAATTGCTTCCCCCTAGAAAAGAAAGCGCAGCGCGGTAAGCGGACTGACGCAATGGGCCACGACACCTGCCGAAACGGTTTGAGAAGGTGTTGAGTCAGCAAGTAGGTGAATAGATGGTGGTAATTGCTGGGTTTTGTGTGGAGCATATCTTTTTTTCGAAGACTAGCGATTTGTCATAGAGAGTCGAACTATACAATTTATAAAGTTACTAATAAGTTTCGAAAAGGACTGAACGATTAGCATACTTCACGGTTGAAAAATGATGACGTCATTTTTGGATAAAAATTAGTAGCGATAGATGAATCAGAATTTCTGTTGACCCTCATTTCATAAATCACTAGACTGAATTGAAACCACATGAGCTCATATCTTGAACTCGTAAGCTAAGCCATCTTCTAAATCTTCCCCCATCTTCTTCTCCGTTCTACCCCATATTGTAGTTATTACCGATGGAACGGAAATGAATCGCACACCCCCCCCCCCCCCCCCCTGATTGAAATATGACACCATGAACATTCACAGATGTAACTGATCGTCTCAGAAGAGCTCTGAAGCTAAGTTGCGAACTTTGTAGAAATGTGTGTGTAACTATTTCGCTCGAAATTTGAGATGAAGTTCTGGAGACGAGAAATCAGAATAAACGTTTAACAGAAAAGCGAAGGGGGAACATCAAAAGAACATACGGTTGTAAATCTTCCGCAACAATAATATTTGCACATCTTACAACTTGCATATTAGTCTAGGATTGCGCAACATCAGAATTCGTTTCGCCTACAAGGAATTCCAATTTTCAGGTATTTTGAAAGCACTCCAAATATCTCTGCCATCATCGTTCATCTACGTTTTCACTGATGCTCGTTCAAAGGATTACCATTTAGAAGAAGATGTATTGAATATAATTCAAGAAAAGCAAAGTTCGGTAGTCTTCGTCATGACTGGAGACTGTGGAAATAGAACTCATCCGGGATTCCGTACATATGAGAAAATTGCCGCAGCATCCTTTGGACAGGTGTTCCATTTGGAGAAAAGTGACGTCAGCACTGTATTGGAGTATGTTAGACATGCAGTGAAACAGAAGAAAGTACATTTGATGTACGAGGCTCGTGAACGTGGAGGAACAGTTTCCAGAAATATTCCAGTTGATAAGCATCTGTCAGAATTAACAATTTCACTTTCTGGAGATAAAGATGATTCTGATAACTTGGATATTGTTCTGAGAGATCCGGAAGGAAGAACAGTCGACAAACGTCTTTATAGCAAAGAAGGAGGAACTATTGACTTGAAAAATGTGAAACTGATTCGTCTGAAGGACCCGACTCCAGGATTGTGGACAGTGAACACTAATTCAAGACTGAAACACACAATTCGTGTATTTGGACATGGTGCTGTAGATTTCAAATATGGATTTGCTTCTCGTCCATTAGATCGTATTGAATTAGTGAGTTCAGGTTACGGAATTGAGAAAATAACGTTTTTGCAGGCTCGCCCAAGACCAGTTTTGAACCAAGACAGTTATTTATTAGTTAATATGACTGGACTCCTCCCACCAGGAACTGTTGGAGAAATTGATCTTGTTGATTATCATGGTAACACTAAAATCACAGAACAAACTGTTTTAACTCTGTATTTCTAGGACACAGTCTCTATAAAGCAACTGCTTCACCGCATAGCACTAACCCGAATATGTACTTTGTTGGTCCATTCGTTCCACCAAAGGGATTATTTTTCGTTCGTGTTCAAGGATATGATGAAGACAACTTTGCTTTTATGCGAATTGCCCCAACTGCCATTGGAAGTGTTGTTGTTGGAGGACCACGTGCATTCTTATCTCCAATTCATCAAGAATTCGTTGGAAAAGATTTGAATCTGTCGTGTACGGTAGAAAGTGCATCTCCTTATACTATTTATTGGGTGAAAACTGGAGAAGATATCATCGGTGGACCACTTTTCTATCAGTAAGTTACAATAAAATGAGATATAAAAGGGTGTTAATTGGCGTAACCGACCCTCAAAAAACATCTGGTCCGCAAGTGTACGCGTTGGTGTTTGCACACTCTGCCACAACCCACTCATTTCTTTTTCTGGCGGGAAAACTTTATTTAATTGTTTTAGTGCTACGGATACTTCTGTCTGGACTATTCCGGAGCTCTCGCTGAAAGATGCTGGAGAATACGAATGCCGAGTTATTTCTGGTAATGGAAACTACAGTGTGAAGACACGAGTTGAGACACGAGAGTCTCCGCCACAAATTGTCGGAGTTCGTAATGTTTCTGTTCCTCTCGGAGAACCCGCTTTTCTGCATTGTCCAACTCGATCTGCCGGAGAAGTAGAAATCAGATGGACGCGATATGGATCGACAGTTTTTAACGGACCAAACACTGAAAGAAATGTGGCAAATGGAACACTCAAGATACATCATGTGACCAGAGCAGATACCGGAGTTTACGAGTGTATGGCTAGAAATGCTGGAGGAATGAGTACACAGAAAATGAGATTGGATGTAAGTTCTTTGAAAATTTCAGACTGATGGTCTTGAATTTAGATAATGGAACCTCCAACAGTGAAAGTGATGCCGCCAGAAGTGTACTTCAACATTCGAGACAATGTTAATCTCACTTGTCAATCACTTGGAGATCCAAAGCCTGAAATGCATTGGTATTATAAAGGAAGACTAGTTCTCACCGACTACAAATATCATGTTGGACCAGAATCGAGTGAGTAAACTCAAATTGTATTAAATCAAATATTTTGTTCAGAGTACCTTCTCATCAAGGATGCAAGCCCACATGATGAAGGAACTTACGAATGTAGAGCAATGAGCCCAGCTGGACAAGCCAGAGACGTTTCAAATGTGATAATGTCTGTGACCCCGAAGGTGGAGATAATTCAAAATAAAATGATGGTTGGACGTGGAGATCGCGTATCGTTTGAATGTAAAATCATCAAAGGAAAACCACATCCGAAGATTAGATGGTTCAAAAATGGAAAAGATCTCATCAGATCAGATGATTTCATCAAGATTAATGAAGGACAACTTCACATTTTGGGTGCTAAGGATGAGGATGCTGGTGCTTATTCGTGTGTTGGAGAGAACATGGCTGGAAAAGATGTGCAGGTGGCTAATTTGTCTATTGGAAGAATGCCGACAATTATTGAATCTCCACACACAATTCGTGTTAATATTGAAAAACAAGTGACTCTGCAATGTCTGGCAGTTGGAAATCCAACCCCGGAAATTCAATGGATCCGTGGAGAAGCGATTATCACCCCAGAAACTCATCCGAAATACACTTTCCTTGCTGATGGTAACCTTTTGATTAATGATGCCGAAATCGATGATCAAGGACAGTTCACTTGTGTCGCGAAGAACATTTATGGACAACAATCTCAAACTACTACAGTCATTATCACTGGAATGGTATCTCCAGTGTTGGGACATGTTCCACCAGAAGAGCAGCTTATCGAAGGACAAGATCTAACACTTTCTTGTGTTGTTGTACTGGGAACACCTCGACCAACTATCAAATGGTTGAAAGACGGCAAGGAAGTTGAGGAGGGACCGACTATCAAGGTAAGTAGTTATATCGTCTGCTAATAAAACTATTCTTTGTTATAGATTGAAGGAGGAGGATCATTGCTCCGTTTGCGCGGTGGAAATCCAAAGGACGAAGGAAAATATACTTGCCACGCTAAATCGCCAGCCGGAGACAGCACTCTTCATATCAATGTGCAGCTAATAAGTAAGTGAAAACCGCATGCTGCATGGGTGAAAGATGAAAAACACGATGATGCGTGAGTTCTTCTACTCCTATTCTTTCTGCCCAACATTTTTTGACCAATCTCCCGACCTTTTTTCTCTCATTTTGTCTTTTTATTGCATGATGTGGCGTTTTTCTGTTCAGAGAAGCCAGAGTTCGCGTCGGATGATGAGTTGGGTCGACGGCTCCAAGAGGCCGGAATCGAAGAACAACACGTTGCACTTGTCAATTCAACTCATGACGTTTTGGATGGTGAAGAATTTGCCATTCCGTGCATCGTGTCCGGAACACCACCACCTACGGTGACATGGTACTTGGATGGAAGACCGATTACTTCAAACAGCAAGGACTTCACTTTCTTGGTAACATTCTTTATAAAAACAATCCCAAACAATTATTTCAGCCGGATAATACTCTGATTGTGAGAAAAGCTGACAAATCTTACAATGGAGTCTACATGTGTCGAGCTACAAATAGTGCTGGAGAAAGTGAACAGAAGACAACGATTCGTATTATGAGTCTACCAGTCATCTCTCCCGGACAAAGTTCATTCAATATGGTCGTTGACGAAGAGATCACTATTCCGTGTGATGTGTTTGGAGAGCCGAAGCCAAAGATCACCTGGCTCCTTGACGATGAACCGTTTGAGGGTGGATATGTCAATGAAGATGGGTCACTGACCATTTATAACATCAAGGAAGCTCATAAAGGAACATTTACTTGCCACGCCCAGAATGCTGCAGGAAATGATACACGTGCTGTAACACTCACTGTTCATACTACTCCAACCATCAATGCAGAGGTAAACCCCCGAGTTATACAACAAAGATCATATTTTTCTTTAGAATCAAGAGAAAACAGCCCTTCAAAACGAGTCAGTCGTTCTGGAATGTCCAGCTCAAGCACTTCCGCCACCTGTCAGAATCTGGACGCATGAAGGAGAAAAAATCGACTCACAACTCATTCCAGTGAGTTTTCATCCTACTTTTTGCTATTTTCACTGTTTTTCAGCATACGATCCGCGAAGATGGTGCATTGGTCCTTCACAATATCAAACTGGAGTATACTGGAGAATTCGCTTGTCAAGTGTCTAATCTTGCCGGAGAAGACTCACTCTCATACAAACTTGTTGTTCATGATAAACCAAAAATTATCTCGGAAGTTCCTGGATTCGTTGATGTTGTCAAGGGACACACTATTGAGATTCCATGTAGAGCTACAGGAGTACCTGAAGTCATCAGAACCTGGAACAAAGATGGCATTGAACTTTCATTGGATGGAAAGAAATTCTCTGTTGACAACTTGGGAACTCTGAGAATTTATGAAGCCGACAAAAAGGATATTGGAGATTACAGTTGTGTTGTCACTAACTCAGCTGGAACTAATGAGTTGACTACTCACGTTCAAGTTCAAGAGCCTCCAGTCATTCTTCCGAACACTCAAACAAACAATACGGCTGTCGTTGGAGACATGGTTGAGCTTCACTGCTACGTTGACGCTTCTCCAGACGCCACTATTACCTGGTTCCGAAAAGGAATTGCCATTGGAGAGAACACCAGAGGATATCGTGTAGAGAAAGACGGAACACTTGTAATTCAAAGTGCAACTGTTGAAGACGCCACCATCTACACATGCAAAGCAACCAATCCAGCCGGAGAAGCGGAAGCCAATCTTCAAGTCACTGTCATTGCTTTCCCGGATATCAAGGATCAGAATGTGGTGACATTGGAGTCTATTAAGGAATCCAATCCGTTCTCGCTTTATTGTCCTGTTTTCAGCAATCCACTCCCACAGGTATGAGAAAAAACTTATACATCTTCAACCACCAAAAAACTGATTCAATTCTAAATGTTTTTTGTAAAATTGTTGTCAATCTCTCACAAACATCCAAACAATCGGGAAAATGTCAAAATCTGGCATTTTCATAGCAACCCGACCAGGTTTCCGCTAGTTTGCACTAACATTCATGTTTTACGTTTTTCGTATTTTGCTTATTATTTTTTTTTTTGCAGATCACTTGGTATTTGAATGATAAGCCACTCATTGACGATGAATCTGCTTGGAAATTATCTGATGATCAACGAAAACTTCATGTGTTCAAGGTACAAAATTCGTTTGTTTCAACTTTCAGAATCGTGTTTCTAGGCTAAAATCACCGATTCTGGAGTGTACAAGTGTGTTGCTCGTAACGCTGCCGGTGAAGGAAGCAAGTCATTCCAAGTGGAAGTGATCGGTGAGAAAATCTGGCTTGTTTTCGCCTCGAAAACTAATTAATTTTGTCGTTTAGTACCTCTCACTCTCGACGAGTCTAAATATAAAAAGAAGGTATTTGCCAAAGAAGGAGAGGAAGTTGTGATTGGATGTCCAGTCAGTGGATTCCCAACTCCAAAGATTCATTGGGTCATCGATGGAAACATTGTTGATCCAGGAGGTGAAGTTGGAGAGTATAGAGGAGCAAAACTCTCACCAGATGGACTTACTGTAAGTGGATTGAGTGTGTTTTAGTAACCCTGTTTCTGCTATTTCAGCTTCATTTCGATAGTGTTACTTCAAAACACAGCGGAAACTATCATTGTGTTGCACAGAGCAAATTGAGTATTCTGGACATCGATGTGGAGCTCTCTGTTTTGGGTATTTCTTTTCAAAATCAGTTTTCTCGCAACAGCTTTGTGTACAACGCTTTCTCTAAACGTGTTCATCCGTTCAGAATACCTAACTCTGGGCACAAACCACCCAGACGAACTTTAAGTTTTCTACCACACAAAATTAATCTTCATTTTGATGATCCTGAGTTGTCTTATGTGCCTTCTCCTAAGTTTCTCTCATTGCCACCACCGGTTTCTAAAGAAATCGGACCCCAACGCTTCTCACCATACTCTATCGATCTAACGCTCGAGGATGTTGTTACAGCGTCGCCACGGCTGCCGGCCAAGTTGAATAAGAAATTGCTAGGGAACGGCAAAAAGAAAGTGTGGGAACCACGCCGAATCAAAATTATCGCTCAGTGAATTCCTATTTTTATTCTTAGAATGCTTTCAGACTAACATTCACCAGTTTTTCTTATTACTAACATTTGACACAAAATGTCATTAAAAAGATTTTCAAAAACTAGATTTAGATCTAGTTTTCTGCGCAAAGCGTTTTCCAACTTACTCCAAATTAACAAATTTTTGCAAGTAGAATACAATATTCTGTATTAGTCCTCCCTCCAAAAATGTAATGTGTGCGTGTGCATGAATGCTTGTGTCCGTCTTCCTATGTATCCTTTTTAATCATCTTCTTCCCCCTTTCACCAGTGCCATATAATGATTGCTTTTTCCGGTAGAAATTCAGTTGTAATAAGCTTTTGACCAGGGTAGTTTTATTTCATAACATGTCTTCCCAACTTCTTAGTTATGTTCTCAGTTCACTTAGTTCCTTTTTTTCCTTTCCTATTGTGTTAGTTTGCTTTCTCGCCTTATTTGTTTTTAAATAAACTTGCACTCTTCTACACACCGGAATGCACAAAAATCTGAAAGCGTTGTACACAAAGTTTGCAGTAGAGTACAAAACTGCAATTGTCATTTTCAGCTGTCCCGGTTCTCGGAGACGATGAAGAAGTTGAAGTGCTTCTTGGAAAGGACATCTCTTTGTCTTGTGACTTGATCACAGAGTCCGATGACAAAACCACTTTTGTTTGGTCTATTGTATGTTTTATTTCTGTTTTGATGTGAACTAACGTGTTTTTTCAGAATGGTAATGAAGATACTACGGAGGATAATGTTCATATTCCAACTGTTGGACACCGCCTGTACATCACCCAAGCGAAACCAGAAAACGATGCTCAATACACTTGCAGAGGTAAGTGCTACCAATTTTTAAAGATTCAATTTTATAACAAAACACTTTTAGTTGCCAATTCTGCTGGGCAAACCGAGCGAACAGTGACCGTAAAAGTGTTGGAACCACCAGTTTTTGTTGAGGCAGATTTCGAGGCCAATCAAAAACTTATCGGTGACAATCCAATTTTCTTATCTTGTTTAGTTAATGGAAATCCTAAACCGAATGTCACATGGAAAATCGACGGAAGCCCTGTGGACAAGAGCTGGTTGATGTGAGATACTATCATTTAATTGAAAAAAGGTTCTTATCCGTAAGTAATATCTTTTATAGCGATGCATCTTTCTTGCGAATCGAGAAGCTCACTTCTAAATCTGCTCAAATTACTTGCACAGCTGAGAACAAGGCTGGAACCGCCACTCGCGATTTCTTCGTTCAGAACATTGCCGCACCAACTTTGAAAGAAGGAGAAGAGAGCAGCACTACGGTAAGAAAACTTTTTTTCAAAATAAACACCATTTTTTCTAGTTCCGCGAATCAGAAACTATTACTTTGGATTGTCCAGTATCACTTGGAGACTTCCAAATCACATGGATGAAACAAGGAGTTCCGTTGACAGTGAGTAGAGTTTCAGGTTTTTGGCCTTAAATCAATCTTTCAGGACGAAGAAGCGATTTTCACTCTTGACAACACCCGACTCACCATTTTGAATGCCAAACGAGATCATGAAGACGTCTACACCTGTGTGGCGAACAATACTGCTGGTCAAGTATCCAGAGATTTTGACGTGGTCGTTCAAGTACCGCCGAAAGTGAAAGACGCAGTCATGACTTTGACACCAAATGAAGGAGATGAAATTATTTTGGATTGTGATGCTGAAGGAAATCCCCCACCAACTATCAGATGGGAGTTCAGTGACACTCGTGGTCCAAAATCGACGGTTCACATTCCATCTGAATCAAGACTGGTAAATGATAATCAAACACTGGTAGTCAGTAAAGTGAACGATGCGCATACCGGTGTATACAAGTGTTATGCCACTAATGATGTTGGTCAGGCAGTGAAGACAATAAATGTTGATGTTCGAACCAAGCCGAGATTTGAATCTGGAGTCACTGAACAAGACCTAACTGTGAATCTTACAAGATCTATTACTTTGGAATGCGACATTGAGGATGCAGTTGGAGTCAGTATTACATGGACAGCTCACGGAAAGCCATTCCTAGCTGATACAGAAGGAATTCAAACTTTGGCTGGCGGCATGTTCCTTCATATTGTTTCTGCTAAGACTGAGGATCACGGAGCTTATTCTTGTATTGTCACAAACCCAGCAGGTGTGGCTACAAAGAATTTCAATCTTTATGTGCAAGTTCCGCCGACTATTGTAAACGAGGGAGGAGAATATACAGTTATTGAGAACAACTCTCTTGTTCTTCCATGTGAAGTGACAGGAAAGCCAAATCCAGTTGTCACTTGGACAAAAGACGGAAAACCACTCGGAGATCTGAAATCGGTTCAAGTTTTGTCTGAAGGACAACAATTCAAGATTGTCCATGCTGAAATTGCTCACAAAGGATCCTATATTTGTATGGCAAAGAACGATGTTGGTACCGCTGAAATCAGTTTTGATGTTGATATTATTAGTAAGTTTCTGGATTAAAATTGAAATAAATCCAAAAAACTATTGTAGCTCGACCAATGATCCAGAAAGGAATCAAAAATACTATTACTGCTGTTAAAGGAGGCACTATCCCACTCAGGTGCCCGATTTACAACGACAAGGACTTCAAAGGACAAGTCATATGGACCCACAACTACAAAGTTATTGATTTTGAAGAAGCTGGAGAGAAGTTCTCTCGACTCTTACAAGACCGTCGTGTTTCTGTTCACAAGTATGTTGATTATTTTATAATATTTATAATTTGTCTGTTTTCCTTCAGTTTGACAGAAGCAGATGAGGGAGTATTCACTTGTCGCATCAAAAACGATGCCGGAGAAAATAATTTCGACTTCAAGCTTACTGTCTATGTGAAACCTCAGATTGTAATGTTGGATAAAGACAAAAACAGAACTGTGGTCGAGCATAGTGGAATCACACTCGATTGCCCTGTTACTGGAAAACCAGAGCCAGAAGTCACTTGGTTCAAGGATGGAGAAGCACTCAATTCGGTGAACATTCAGAAGATTATTCCGAATGCGGAGCTCAATGGAAATCAGCTCAAAATCATACGAATCGCAGAAGGAGATGCCGGAAAATACACTTGTCACGCTGATAATGTTGCCGGAGATGATGAGCAGGATGTGAATGTTGATGTCATAAGTGAGTTTTTTTCTGAAAACTCTGAAATAGAATAATGGTTTCAGCTGTACCAAGAATTGAAAAAGAAGGAATTCCGTCTGAATATGAGTCTCAACAAAACGAACGTGTTGTGATTTCCTGTCCCGTTTACGCAAAACCACAAGCCAAAATCACTTGGCACAAAGCAGGAAAACCACTCGAATCTGATAAATTTGTCAAAACTAGTGCAAATGGACAAAAACTGTACTTGTTCAAGCTTCGAGAGAGTGATTCCAGCAGATACACTTGTATCGCAACAAACGACGCTGGAACTGATAAGAGAGACTTCAAGGTCAACATGCTAGTCGCTCCCTCGTTCGATGAGCCCAACATCGTTCGTCGTATCACTGTCAATGCAGGACGTCACACGACTCTCTATTGCCCAGCTAAGGGAAGCCCAACCCCTATAATTACATGGTGAGTAGGGCAAATAGGATATTGAGGGAGGAATGGAAAAGGATTTATTTGGTTGTCTCAAGGGTTTTCTCAAACCAATTACCTTCAATAAGAAAACAAATAGGATTTGTTTTTTGAAAGAATGAATGTTTTGGACTAAAACCCTAAATGGAGAAATATTCCAGGCTCAAAGACGGTAATCCAATTGGGCAAAGCAATAGATACTCTATGTTGGATGGCGGTAAACAGCTTCAAATTAGTAACACAGAAGGAAACGATCAAGGCAGATACACGTGTATTGCAACGAATTCAGTTGGATCTGATGATTTGGAGAACACACTGGAAGTGATTGTTCCACCAGAAATTCAAGGAGAACCACGTGAAGCAGTTGATATCATTGAGGGCGACTCATCGGACCTCAATTGTGAAGTAACTCATTGTATCAGAAGAAAAAGAAAAAATGAAAATATTACAGAGCAATAGTACTGATGTTGAAGTTGAATGGCAGAAAAATGGAAGAACCATCGACCAGAGCACTTTGCGTGGAGACAGTTTCATTCAGATTCCGTCGACAGGAAAGAAACTGAGCTTCTTGTCCTCCAAGAAAACTGATTCCGGAAGATACACCTGTATCATGCGGAATCCAGCTGGAGAAGCCAGAAAAACATTCGAATTCACAGTCAACGATCCGCCATCCATCAGTGATGAAATGTCGTCTAATAGCGTTCAGGTTATCAATCCCAGCCAAATTCTGGAAATCAAGTGTGTTGTTTCTGGATCTCCTCATCCAAAGGTGCGTATAATTGAAAAATTCATTGATAAAGCGATGAATCACAGTGAAAACGTGATGTTGATAATATCGAGGTGGTTCAAAAGATGTTTTGAAGTTACCTTGAAGGAAAATAAAACTGGAATATTGACATAAGTGAGCAGATTGAGGGCATGGTAAAAATAGAGAAGCAAAATGAAAATTATAATACAATGACCGAAATAAGTTACAATTTCTCATAGAATCGTTGTTTCAGGTGACCTGGTCGTTCAATGGACAGCCAGTGGCAGATGGTGACGTATACAAACTTTTGAACAAGGGAGAAACTCTGACTATTCCAATGTCAAAAGAACAACATGCTGGAACCTATACTTGTGAAGCTCAGAACTCTGTTGGTGAAGCTAAGAAAGACTTTTTGGTTAAGGTCACAGGTATAACTTGATACATGTATTAAGTATCATCACAAAACTTTTGTAGCTCCACCAAGCTTCGATAAGGGTGAGGAAGTTATTATTGCAAAAGTTGGAGACACAATGCTTCTCACTTGTAATGCTAAATCTAGCGTTCCTATCACTTCTGTTAAGTGGACAGCCAAAAACGAGAATGTTGAGTCAACGAACGAGAAATTTGCGGCTAACGATAGATCAATGAACATCACAAATATAAAATTAGATGATGAAGGATTCTACTATTGTGATGTTACAAATGACGCTGGAACTAGTCAGAAATACTTCAAATTGGAAGTTCATGGTATCTACACATTCAATATCTTATCTATAGATCTAATTATAGAATCTCCACGTTTCTTGGACCAACAAAAGATATATTCCATTCCTTCTGGGAAACATCTGTCAATTGATTGCTCAGCCACTGGAACACCAAAACCAACAATTCTATGGATGAAAGTGAGTTATCTTGGCAGTTTATCTCGTTATCACAGATGTCTATGACTAAGAATGAGAGAAGATAGGGGGAAACAATTAGAAAGGCCACGTAATTTTGCATAATCAAACCGGTAATAGACAATGGTGAGGGTGAAAGTTTAGCACAAAGAGATGAGAGAAATGAGAATGACAGAAAAGAATGGGATCAGGAAAGAAATATGGGATGATGAGCAAACACCGTACTTGTTGCACACTTTTCCACCGGCACATTCGAGTCCAACTCGCCAGATTGGCTTTTGGAACATGTCCACTATTTTGTATTTTCGATACGCGTTCTGACACCGTCGGTTTGTGGGTTTCTAAAATAGTTATTTTCGACGGACAACAGTTAGCGATTGCATACCAAGTTGAAATCATAACAACATAGTTGACATCTGTCTTCGGATGCAAATCCAGTGTCTTGATCTATAGAAGGACAGTCACACACCATTAGATGAGGTGCATATCTGGCACATGGGTTTTCGCAAGTGTTGTCCACGCATAGTTTCTCCATTCTGAAAAACGTAATGCTCGTTTTCGATCATTCAATGATAACCTACTTCCGATCACACACGGATCCGGAGGATTTTGTGTGACAAACAGAGTTCGAACAGCGGCCGCCTGCGAATTAGAGAGTAGAATTAGAAAGAGACGAATGTGATTGATCGTTGATGATTAAAAGTGTAGCGCTTACCAATGCAAAGTCTCGCGGAATCGGTATCATCACATGGGAGCCCTTCCAGCTCGGCGCCATGCATCCGACATCTGGAGCACGCTTCGCGTTCCCATCGTTCACCGTTTGGTCTGTAACATGAGTTTTATGCTTTTCCCAAACTGCCTATACATAAATAACTAAGAGAGTTGAAGAGGGAGCCGACCCGGAATACTATAGTCTCGGAAGTCGTCGAAGGTGATACCCGTGGGAAAGGAAGCCGGAAAGTGCCACCTGACTAACCGTAGTATGTTATGATGATGGGCGGCCATGCACTGATGTTCCGAGTTTCCACAGCATAGATAACAATAGTTGTCCTCCTCAGCGTCGCATTCGCACTCTTGCATCCCCGTAACGAACATGCCGAAACACATCTGAAACGAGAAGAAAAAAGTAATCTCATTAAAAGCGAGGAGCCATTTTTCCATTTCCCATTCACCGCCGCCGCCAATCCATCTTACTCCCCCGACATAGTGCACAAAATTTACATAGTCGCCTTATTTTCCGGGGCATGCAAAGCTGCTGGTGTAATGGAGAAGAAGGATAAGTCATCTTGTGCTCCGCGCTCTTTTATAATGTGAAAATAGCACATCTCTTCCAATAGAATTGCACCCCTTCTCTTGCTCTTTTCCCTCTTCTTCTACCAATTCCATTACGATGGCTATCCGTTGGCTTCTCGGCTTTTATTAGAAAACTTCTCATTAAGAAGATTAATGAGAAGGCTGTAGACATTTGAAAGGTGTCAGTTTTTGGTGGAGCCACTACGACTACTGTCCATGTTTTGATGCATGTGTTTTGTTCATTACCAAGAAAACAGGTGTTTTTGACCTGTCATCACCTTGGTATATATTTTGGCTGAAAACTGAGTAAACTGAACGAGAAAAAAACCAATTCCGGTTTTCGACCTCCCCCCTATTCCCGTTCTTACTATAACTTTCTCTTCTTTTCCCGAAAAAAGTCACTCCTTCTCTTATTTTCTTTTTTGCTTGCCAATCCTCATTTGTCTTGTGATGAATGGTGGAAAAGGCAAAAATAAAAGCAGAGAGAAAGACAACACGGAGCAAGTGAGGGAGAAATTCATTCGCCTCAGTTTAAAATACGATTAATGGATGGGAGGTGACTGCCAATTAAAAAGGCACGTTCTCTGTATGATGGACGACGGCGGCGGTCGTCTCTTTTCAGGAAAAAAAGCACACAGACATTCAGGAAAAATATTATGGCATATATACGGAATTCGATATGAAGTTTACTTTTCTCGACTGCTTATGTAAAGTCGAGTCGCTCAACTCTGAATACCGATGAATTTCTGATTACGGTAGTCGGAATAGAGGTTAGATCTAATTGAAAATGAGCGAAAACAACGATGAATCCCTTTCTTCATCAATTTTGCATCTGGAACACACCAACGCTTGTCCGACAACACTTTTTTGTCGTCAAAGATTAATTGAAGTTATATATCCCTCCCTCTCTTCGATCCTGGCGTCATGTGTCACACAATCTTATGTTAGTCTGTGTGTGCCCACTCGATTTTCCACAAAATATCGTTTCTCGTAGTATCAATAACACCTGTTGCGTTATCATGCGAGAACTCTCATCAAAAGAGCCAAAATTGGTTGGAAGAATGATTATGAATAGAGGAGTAATATGATATGGGAAAACAAAAACGACATCTTTGTTTGCTTTTCTTGGGCCATATCGAACGATATAAAAATTGTGAAATCATCGTTTCATCCTTTCCAAATGATGCTCCTAAGGGATTCTAAGGTTCCCTCCTCTTTTCTTCTCAACTGACTCAATGTAAGAGAGCGTACGAGGTTAGTTCAGTGACTGAGAGTGTGGCTTCTCCTAAAGAAGTGAGGGAAAGAAGAATTATCATTCATGATCGGCTTCGGACGCCCTGCGTTTTGATATGCCCTTGGGAGAGTAAGGCCCGACTAGAATAGTAGCAGAAAAAAGAAAAGGGGAAAGAGTCAAGTCAAAATGATGGGTTTTTTGGTTTTCTATACGATTCATTGTGAACGATGAGTCTGCTGAAAAACAGAAGAAAAATGTCACGAACACGCTGAAAATTCTGATAGTAGTCTGTGGCCCTTGTCTTCTCAAAATGTTCGGATGATCAATGTTTCATGGCGGAGTGTCTCCAACCCCTCCGTTAGGGTTACTTGACTTCTTCGCAGTTTTATCCATGCGTAAAATTCTGAGCACATTAACTCGTGTCAGACGGGAAAAAAGTTTTGCGAGAGTAAATGACAACCGCTTTGCCGTTTTCCCCCTAGGTATCTTCTTCTTCTCGTAAGACCATGAGCATAATTCTCCGTCACTTCATGTTAGAATCACACCCGACTGCAGAAAACTACGGAGAGGCGAACAAAAACCCCTTTTTGCTCTCAAAAATCCCTGTTGAAGCTAATTGCGGCGGAAGCTGTTGAAGGAGGGGGGTAGAAAGGCGAAGAAAAAGTAAGCGCCAATTGCACTTCACTACTTCCTCTAAAGTGTTACGCGTCGACGACAAAGAATGGAATCGGCACACTTTGGACAATGGAAAATCTGTTGAATAGTGCCTGTGCAAAATCCAAAATCCAAAATCCGTCGAAAATCGCACCGATTATAGAGCACAACTCGAGGGCGACTTGACGAGTTTGACATGACAAGTGTTAGTATCTATCACTCATCTTTCTCTCTTTTATTTTCCCCTTTTCCCTTCTTGACCATACCTATCAAGTATTTGAAAGAGGATTCTTAGTTCTTTGAACTTCTGCAACAAGAATTTGTGTCCTAATTTAAGCCTTTTTTGTTTAGAACTCCAAAACTTTTGAAAATGTTTGAAAAAGGCATCGAATTCTTGTAAACTATCCATAGAAAAGAGCTTTCTTGGAATCAACGAAAGAAAAAAATGGTCACGGTTCTGATTTTATGGCTTTCGTCTCCCCCTTTTTGAATGGAATAGATTGGATTTGACTTACACTTTTCGTTTTGCTCACACTTCTCACATTCTTTTTTTCGCTGCTCTGACAATGTGAGAATGGACTTCCAATACATACTATACCGAGTACATGTACTTTTATGTATTCATGGCATCGCAAGTAGTTTGTTAACTAAAACTAAAACTAATGGAACACTAAACTTTTTGCACTTTCTCCGTTTTTCCTCCATTTGGCGGGGCGGTAAATGAGACTTGAGCCCCATAAAAAGAGTCATTATGAGTTGAAAATGGGCTTACGTGTTGTTTCTGCATACGGTAGCGGCGTTCTCAGAGCAGATGTTTCCTTCCGTTGAGCACATATGAGTTCGATGTTCGTGTTCGGAGGCGGTGGCGATTGCGGCGAGAGAAGCGATGAGGAGAAGGAGCACGCCGCGATGGCTCTTCTTCCATCGTATCATCATGCCTCCAGGACTGTTTTTGGATGTTGATTAGGATGGTAATTAAGTGAGAAGGACGTGATTAAGAGTGCAGATAGGGCACAATAAAAGCATGGGAAAAACTGAAATGGGCGACGGAGACTGGGAAGAAGGGGAGGCGAAAAAATGGAGATGGCTTGGAGAAGGCGCTGCCTGCACGGGTGTATGTGTGGTGGGGGAGTAGATGGCTGATGTGGGGCTCGCGGCAACAGAGAAGCGCTAGGAGGGAGGGGGGGGAGATCGAGAAAGGCGGCGAGACTCAGAGTGGCAAACGCAAGTGACACGCCCCAATCCTTCACGCATTTGAGAAGAGGAAGAGGAATAGAGAAACCGATAGAGAGAAGGAATGGGAAAATTGCAGTACACGGGAATATTAAGAGAAAGGACAAGCTTGATTAATGGGATAGTTCAAAAGATCCAATACTTGAAAGGGCGTCTAGCAGAATTACGGAGAGAACTAGAAAGAGCCCGATATAAATAAATATGTAGTTATAATCTTCCGAAGAACTTGGATGTCTAGGTAAAAGTTACTTATTTTAAGAAAAACAAAAAATTGTCTAGGCTACTGATTTGTGACCGGGTCAGTTTTATATTATGTAAATTGTTGGAAGAGTGGAGTTCTAGAGAACGTGATAGTTTTTTCTAAACTTCAAAAACTATGATATTGGTTCAAGTGCTGAGCATTGTGATGTTCTTTGCATATAATCTACTTTCTAACACCATAAATCGGAAATACAAAAAAATAGATTGTCCTTTATCATTACACTTGTGATCAGAGAAGTACATATCTCAGAAAGCAGACAAATCCCTACAATAATAAGAATTGAACTACGTAGTCTCTCAATAGTTTTGACCTTTTGAATCTAGACAAGTCCTTGGTAGTAATCGTTTTTCAGTGTCTTTCCACTCTATTCTTATCTAGCAACTCCATCGCGACCGGCAATCATTGTGAAAAGAGTTGGTGAATGAAGCCAAAAAACACTAGAGATGTAGTGGGAGGGAGAAAGAAGAAACAGAATAAAATTGTTGCCTTTTTTGTTGCCCTTGGCAAGATTACCCTAATCTGGGATTATCTATTTTCTCAAAACACACTGGCTTTTGTTCTCTCGCTTTTTCTTCATATTTTCTGTGGCTATAATGCCCTACTACAAGTACAGAAAACGGCTTCATGAAACTCGATTAGTTTTAAGTTCATCTGAAGAGCTAAAGGGGCACAAAACAGAGAAAAATAGGAAAGAGCACATCGAAAAGGAAAAGAAAGGGCCGAAAAAAGAAAAGAGAGAATAGAAAATACATATAATTCGCAATACATTGAAAAGGTATTGTTATTGGTTTCGTGTTTCTTTTTTTCCACTCTTTTCATTTTTCATGCAAAAAATGAAAGAAGAGGTAGAATCGAACACTCGAGAACTTGGTATTGCGAAGGAAAAAGAACGGAGAACAAGTGAGAAATGGAAATTTTCATTCATGAGTCTAGAGAGGTCGGTGATCGCTCGGTCTCTTTCTTCAATGAAAGAGGGCACATGGAAGGCGTGAGCGACGAGATTGATGAATCATAAAAGCTAAAATACGCTTCAGTTTCTCGATTAATATTTTCTCAAGACTGAGAGGTTTTTGATGTTATCAGAATAATAATGTATTGTGAATCATGTGTTTTCAACAAAGAAAACAGTATGATGTTCAGAATCATTCAAGCGAAATCTAATCATACCAAATATCAGTATTTTTCGAACATTCTAGAATAATCTTATTCAAAAGTTAGTCGAAAGTGTATGGTCAAAACTGAAAAGGAAGCTAGACATTTCTAGAACTAACAACTACTCCCCTTTTGTCCGGCCAGTTATTCAATTTCTCAAATCCTGTTCAGTTCTAAATCGCACCTCGGGCGCCAGAAAAATGCGACTAACGAAACGCTTAGCTCTTCTTGTTGTTGGTGTCAAAATAGTAGGAATTCTGTTTTTCAAATTCGATTATTCGAGGAAGAAACTGATAGGAAGAGGAAGCGAGAAAACTAGTCGGGGTGGCACAATTGATGGAAATCAAGAGTGGCATGACAGAACCAAATCATAAAAGATTCGAGTGCCGTTGGGCATTTTCTCGAGAAAGCGAGCGAGGTGGGGGGATGAAGACACAACGAACACAATAATACATATGTTTAAATGTGTTACATTTTGGCAAATTGTAAAGTGACAAGCGTCAATCCCCGTCCCAGCCGCTGTCGCCCCAGAATGATTGTGTGTGTCTGTGTTATAGCGGAGAGAAAACATGTCGGGAATTCTTTCCGCAAAACGAACACACGTAATGTTTCATTGAAAATAACATAGGTGGCCCCTCTTCCAGTCATCATTCAATTTCTACTTGTTTTTAGGACGGCAAACGACTCAATGAGAGCTATGAAGCGAACATTAGTGGAAGCAAATTGGTCATTGAATCGCTCGAAGTGAGAGTTACCTCCTGATTCGTTTCTAAACTAGAGTTACAGACTAATGCCGCCGGACGCTATACATGTATTGCTGAGAATCGAGCAGGACGTGCTGAGAAAGATATGATTGTCGAAGTACAGGTTCCACCAAGAATGAAAGATGTGCCGTTGACAAAAGTGGTTCAAGAAGGAGATCCGTTGGCTTTGGAATGCCCATTGGAGGTGAGTCTTGGCCTATGGTCGTCTCAATTGTCTTCTTCTTTTGGAATTTTCACAATGGTTTTCATTGTCGTTTAGAAGCGGCTCTATATAAAAGGAAAACCAATACGAAAAAGGAGAGCGAAGGGTTAAACAATAGAGCTAGAAAAAGATGGGGCACCGCCATTTTTCTTATTCTTCCCCCTTCGCCTTTTTTTTCTTTTTTGTGGCCCCGGAATGGTTGGGAAGAAAGAGGGAAAGAGAGAGAGAGAAAAAAGAGAACCCGGGGGCAAAATGGACCGGGAGCCGTCGTGGCCCACATGAAATATTTAAGTGCACTTTGAAAGCTTTGAGAGGCTAACGGATTCCTAGTCACTTTCGAAATTGTTTCTGTTCTCACATTGAGTCGAGTGTTGGTTTTGTATACATAACCAGGAAAATGAGAGAAAAAAATGGTTTCAGGATGCTACTGGTGTTACTGTCAACTGGTTCAGTTCAAAGAGCGGAGCACTGCGCAATGTGGATCAGATGTCGATTGATCACACCAAACTTTATCTATTCCACACAAAGGCTGATGCAGATTCGGGAGCCTATTGGTGTGTAGCTAAGAACGAAGCTGGAGAAACCCAAGCAAGATATGAAGTTACTGTTAACAGTAAGAGGCGGATATATTGAACTGAAAATACACAGAATAACGTTTAGGTCCACCAAGAATTATGGGAGATCCATTCTCCACAAAAGAAGCTGTTTATAATCAAACAGTTGAACTTTTCTGTCAGACTCTTGGAACTCCTGCTCCTGAAATCACTTGGCATCTTGATGGATTACCGATTTTGGGAACACCAGGAGTGACAGTAAGACTCATCATCACATTAAAATGAAAAAAACCAATTTTTCTAGGCTGATGGTGACACTCTCACCATTACGAATATTGATCCAAACCAAGAAGGAAGATACACTTGTCGAGCAGAGAATGTGGTGGGAAAAGCAGAACAAGACACATATATTGAGGTTCTAGGTGAGAAAAAAGAGATATTGATACAACATGGCTAATGAGAGTTTAGTTCCACCGAGAGTTGTTATGGCTTCGGACACAATGAGAGTCGTCGAGGGACGTCAGGCTACAATTCGATGCGAGGTTTGTTATAACTTCTAGTAAATATGAGAACTATAAAAAACCGATTTTTGAAGTTTGATAGGTTCATTTGAACTCAAAAGTACGAAATCTTTTGAGAGCAGATCGTATTTGCTTGGTTCATAGTTTTTTCCCATGAACAGTCAACGTAGTAGACCACACAAACACACTCTCTCGTCTTCTCTCACTCGATTACACACTACACCTCCTCTACGTTCTCCGCATGTCTTTCCCTTACGCACCCTCTTTCATGTCAGGGGGTATAGCTCAGGGGTAGAGCGCTCGCTTTGCATGCGAGAAGTCTGGGGTTCGATTCCCCATACCTCCAGAAATCTTTTTTCTCTTTTTTTCTTTCGCCACTTGCCGTGAGAAAGTCGAGATGTGACAGCAAACGAAAGAGAGATAGACGTGCGGGGGTATAGCTCAGTGGTAGAGCGCTCCCTTAGCATGGGAGAGGGCTGGGGTTCAATTCCCCATACCTCCAGAATTCTTTTTGCTTTTTAGGATATTGTAATTTCATCTGAATTTCAGGTATTTGGCGACCCTGAACCAATTGTTATGTGGATGAAGGATGGAAAAGATTACTCTTCCGATCTTCTTCACCATTCTTCAGGTCTCTCATACTTGCATTTAAGAGAAGCAACTCAACAAGATAGCGGAAAGTAAGAGGAAAAATTGAAAATTGAAGAGTTTTAATACTGCTTTCCAGATATACATGTATTGGAATCAACAAAGCCGGCCAATCTGAAACACAAACGGATGTAACAGTTCTGGGTGAGTATCACATAAACGACACGAAAAATATGGCGTGTGACACGCTATTTTTCAGCTGAATTCTTTATCATCACAGATAGTCAGAATCATAAATTTCTGCATTTTTCAGTGACTCCAAGAATTTTCGACACCGAAAGAGTGGTGCAAGGAAAAGAAGGGAGCACCATGACAATCTCTTGTCAAGCAACCGGAAGTCCAACGCCACAAATCACTTGGAAAAGAAATGGAAAAGAAATCAGTGAGAATATTGAAGAATATTGAATATTGAAAATTTATTTATAGACGAGACCGATCCTACACTTGTTATCAAAAATGCATCCCGATTCGATGAAGGAAAGTATTCATGCGTTGCTTCAAACGAGGCTGGAAATGCTGTTGCTGACTTCCTTCTGGATGTGCACACGAAACCAACATTCTCCGACGACAAAGACGTTTACAGTGTTGTGGAGGGAGAAAACGCCAAAATCACTTGTAATGTGGATGGACACCCAAAACCAACAATCACTTGGCTCAAAGCAGGTCGTCCACTCACCAAAGATAACATCATTCTCTCACCAAGAGGAGATACACTCATGCTTCTGAATACTGATCGATTCAACCAAGGACTGTACACTTGTGTTGCATCCAATTCATTCGGAGAAAGCGAAAAAGATTTCAAAGTCAATGTCTATACAAAACCATTCATCGATGAAGAAATCGATCAAACTCCAAAGAGTGTTGTCGGTGAATCTCTCCGATTGAAATGCCCAGTTCTTGGACACCCAACCCCAACGATTGTTTGGATGAAAGGAGATGAATTCATCAGGCCAGATAATGATCGATACTCGATTGACGACTCAGATTTGGTAATCAATGAACTTGTTCTCGATGACGCTGGAACATACAGCTGTGTGGCGGAAAACGCAGCCGGAAAATTAGTCACCAACTACGTCACTGATATCATTGGAAAACCAGTATTCCATAGAACTGGTGATAACATCTTTGAGGTTGTTGAAGGCGAAGAAATCACTTTGGATTGTGGAGTTTTGACTCGTCCACTTCCGAATATAGCTTGGTATCGTGGAGACAGACCATTGTACATTGAAAGTCACTACTCGATCTCCCCAGACGGTTCAAAACTCACAATGAGCAAAGCTCAGCTTTCCGACGGAGGAAAATACGTTTGCCGTGCTTCCAATGAAGCTGGATCTTCTGATATCGACTTGCTTCTCCGTATCCTGGTCCCGCCAAGAATCGACAAATCAAACATCATCGGAAATCCTCTAGCTATTGTTGCTAGAAACATCTACCTGGAGTGCCCGGTATCTGGAATTCCACAACCGGAAGTTCTGTGGGCTAAGGACGGACAGTTGATTGATTTGGCTGATAGCAGAATCATTCTCGCTCAAAACAACGAGACATTCGGAATTGAGAAAGTACAAGTGACTGACAGAGGACGTTACACTTGCACTGCTTCAAATCGTGGAGGATCTGCATCTCATGACTTTATTCTTGATGTTTTATGTAAGTGAAATCCAAAAATTTGCACAATAATCTGAATTTAGCTCCACCCTCATTTGATGTGAATGGAACAACTCCAACTATCAAACGACAAGGCGACACTATCATTCTGACTTGTCCAATTCGTGCTGCTGATGATGTGGCTGATAGAGTTGGAGATGTCTCCTGGACAAAAGACAGTAGAGCATTGGATGGAGATGATACCGATAACATTCATGTAAGAATCGTTTAATGTTTTCAGCTAAACCTTTTGCTAACAGATTTCGGACGACGGTAGAAAGCTGACAATTGACAAAGCTTCAATGGAGAACGCCGGAATGTACACTTGCGTTGCATTGAATCGTGCCGGCGAGGCTTCACTCGAATTCAAAGTGGAAATTTTGTGTACGAGTCTTGCAACCCCGAAGTGCCGTGAGCTCGAAAATAACTATATTGCTCGCTATATGCCGCATGCCGTAACCTCAACCACCAAAGAATCGCAGTCAGATGCTGCCTATCGTGAGCACATGCGCAAGTATGAGGAGTATCTCAAACAGTATGAGGAAGGTCTACAGAGACAGAGAGATGAGAGTATTAGACGACAGAATGCTTATTGGGAAATGAGACATAAGAAGGAGAGTGTTTCGATGACAACTACACCTACTACCACCACTACCCCTTCAACAACTACAGTTAGAACTACTACTAAGACCCCAATTCTCCCATGGGTTTATAATCCCAAACTTGGTCATCCAACTGGGGCTAGCGGAGTAATGAGTGTTAAAGCGACTGTTCAACATCCGACTAGAAAATTCCGAATGAAAAGAGTTAGACCAGTTCTCCGTTGCTTCCTGTATGACCCATTTAGACACGTTTTCCTTCGAGAAAAAAGCGCTGAGTCTTTGCCCCCAAACAAGAAAGGTTTCCTTAAGTATCCCCTGAATCATAAAAGAGTTAAGCGACTTTAATCCTCACTTCTGAATCTTTAATTTATTTTTCCGTGTACTTCTTTTGTATATTCAGTTGATCTGATCATTTTCCAGGAACTCTTTATTCCTCGCGACTCTGGCTTGTCTTTTCTTGTCTTACTTATCTCATCGTGTGCATTTCTCTTTTTGTGTTGTTTGTTGTGAAGTCCTGTATTACCTCTTGCCTGGTGCGCCTTTTTCTGATTTCGTGTGGTTAATAAAGATTGTTGTGAATTTTTGCTGTGATTATTTATTTGGAGTGTGATTTGATTTTAACTCGTGATATTACTTATCCTAACCGACTTTTTAATAGAGTAGCAATGTTTACAGCACCGCCTGTTATCGATACCACGAGAAATGACATTCAACCTCAAGTCACTATCAATCAACCAACAATTTTGAGATGCCCAGTCACCGGTCATCCGTTCCCAGCTATCAAATGGCTCAAGAATGGAGAAGAAGTTGGAAGTAAGTCTAAAATTAATAGAAAACGATTGAATGAAATGTTTAGATGATGAGAACATTAGAATTGTGGATCAAGGACAAACCCTTCAAATTCTGCTCACCGACCCAGCACATGCTGGTAAATGGAGCTGTGTTGCTGAAAATGATGCAGGAGTGAAAGAATTGGAAATGGATCTTGACGTTCTGAGTGAGTTCTCAGAACTGAAAGTTCTAAAATTCTAGAGTTGTTTCAGCTCCACCAGTTGTATCGGTTTCATCTGAAAATCCGATCAAGGCAATTGGAGAATCCATTACCCTAATGTGTAATGCCACCGGAAACCCGCCACCTCAAATCAAATGGACCAAGAGTGGAGTCATCATTTTTGATGCACCAGATGGAGCAAGACTCTCTTCCAAAAACGCTCGTCTCGATATTCCTCGCCTAAAGAAAACCGATGTTGGAGACTACACGTGTCAAGCACTCAACTCTGCTGGAACAGCTGAAGCGAGTATTTCCGTGGATGTTCTAGTGCCCCCAGAGATTAGTCGTGATGGAATCGACATGTCTCCAAGACTACCAGCTGCTCAAACCTTAACACTCCAATGCTTGGCGCAAGGAAAACCACCACCAAAACTTTCTTGGACATTGAACGGAACTCAAATCACAGGATCCACTCGTGGAATCACTATTGGAACCGATTCAACTTTCATTCAAATCAGCAATGTTTCTCTCATCGACAAAGGTGTTTACGTTTGTCTTGCTGAAAACGTCGCCGGATCTGACAGTTTGATGTACAACGTTGATGTAGTCCGTGAGTACTATTTTGCTATTTTCTTTTTTTCATTCTCGTAATTCAGAAGCCCCAATCATTTCAAATGGAGGTACTAAGCAAGTCATCGAGGGTGAACTTGCCATGATTGAGTGTCTTGTCGAAGGATACCCAGCCCCACAAGTTTCTTGGCTCAGAAACGGAAACCGTGTTGAGACTGGCGTCCAAGGAGTCAGATATGTTGCCGATGGACGACAACTGACTATTATTGAGGCTAGAAGTTTGGATTCTGGAATTTACCTTTGTTCAGCTACAAACGAAGCTGGATCGGCTCAACAAGCTTACACGCTCGAGGTTCTCGTATCACCGAAAATTGTTTCCACAGCTCCAGAACTTCTTACACCATCAGCTAACTCCAAATTCTCACTTCCATGCGCGGTTCGTGGATATCCGGAGCCTGATATTAGCTGGACTGCTAACGGAAAAGAAATTCGTAGTGACACTCCTGGTTACACTATTAGTAAGTTGAATACTGAACAATTCAGATGAAAAGTAATTTTTTTCTAGATTTCGAAGGAACTCTCACTGTTGAGTTAACAGAGCAGAGAAGCACTACATTTGAATGTACTGCTAAGAATGATGCTGGAGCTGATACGCTTGAGTATAAGGTTCAAACTATCAGTAAGTCCCCTTAATCAATAATTCTCGCGAAACAAATTGAACTTTTAGTTGCTCCAAAGATCAGCAGCAGCGGAATTCGTTATTTGAACGGATCTGATGGCGAAGAAACACATATCATGTGTGAAATTGAAGCAGATCAGTCAGAAATCACTTGGACAAAGAACGGAGTTCCACTTCTCCCAACCAACTTTATCAAGTTCTCTGATGAAAATAAGCACGTGACCATCAAATCAACAAGATTGACGGATCAAGGAAACTACAGCTGTACTGCTGCCAACAAAGCAGGAAACGCTACTCAACAGACACAGTTAACAGTCGGAGTGGCTCCAAAAATACTGGAAAGACAGAGTACCGAAATAGTGCATAAGGGAGATCAAGTTACATTGTGGTGTGAAGCATTTGGAGTTCCAAGTCCAACTATTTCCTGGTACAAGGATTCTGAGCTGTTGACTAATAGTGAGTTTTTATAATTAGAAAGCCTCGTTAATTCAAAATTCTTCAGCCGGAGTTGACAAGTCTACCGCTAACTCGAAAAAGTCTGTCATTTTCTCGTCTATAACACCATCTGAAGCCGGTGTCTACACTTGCAAAGCTGAAAACTGGGTCGGAACCGCCGAAGAAGATGTTGATCTCATTGTTATGAGTACGTTCAGCAGACTTTGAATTTTTTGACAGTAAATTGTGTTTCAGTTGCACCGGAAGTGGTCCCAGAACGAATGAATGTGTCGACGAATCCCAGACAAACTGTGTTCCTCTCTTGCAATGCTACTGGTATCCCAGAACCAGTTATTAGTTGGATGAGAGAATCAAACATTGCTATTCAGAACAATGAGAGTGAGTCATAAGAAAAGAATGCATATGAAGAATGTGAACTTTGCAGAATATCAAATTCTTGGAACTACATTGGCCATTAGAAACGTTCTGCCCGATGATGATGGTTTCTATCATTGCATTGCTAAATCAGAAGCCGGACAGAAAATTGCAACAAGAAAACTCATAGTGAACAGTAAATAGAACTTTTATGGTTTATATTTATCACTAAAACAATTATTTTAGAGCCATCTGACAGACCAGCACCAATTTGGGTGGAATGCGACGAAAAGGGAAGACCAAAGAAGACGGAGTATATGATTGACCGTGGAGATACTCCAGACGACAATCCACAGCTTCTTCCATGGAAGGACGTTGAAGATTCTTCTCTGAATGGATCAATTGCATATCGTTGTATGCCTGGACCAAGATCTTCTCGAACTGTTCTTCTCCATGCTGCTCCCCAATTTATTGTTCGTCCGAAGAACACCACCGCTGCCGTTGGAGCAGTTGTTGAACTCCGATGCTCAGCAGCAGGACCACCAAATCCAATTATCACCTGGGCTAAAGACGGAAAATTAATCGAGACTGGAAAGAAGGAAGTTGCTTTCTCCTATTTGAAACTTGCGTTAAACAGCACATCTGACTCCGGAGAATATACTTGTATGGCCCAGAATAGCGTTGGTACAAGCACGGTAAGACTGGTTTTCACCTTTTTAATCTAGAAACTTGATTCAGGTGTCTGCTTTCATAAACGTTGACAATATCATTCTTCCAACTCCAAAACCAACGTTTGCCAAAAAGAACGTTGCTATGATCACTTGCTACGAGAAGAACCAAGCATACAGTCGTGGAGTGACTTGGGAATACAATGGAGTACCAATGCCAAAGAACTTGGCCGGTATTCATTTCATGAACAATGGTTCTTTGGTCATCTTGGATACTAGCAACTTGAAGGAAGGAGATCTTGAACTGTATACCTGTAAAGTCAGAAACAGAAGACGCCATTCAATTCCTCACATGAAATCCGTTTTCGAAGAAGTTCCATCCGTCAAGACAGAAGATAAGGTCGAAGTGAACAATGGTGACTCAGTTGTTTTGAATTGTGAAATCAGCAGTGACCCATTGACTACTCATGTAGTCTGGACAAAGAACGATCAAAAGATGTTGGACGATGACGCCGTTTATGTACTACCAAACAACAGTTTGGTGTTGTTGTCTGTTGAAAAGTATGATGAGGGAGTTTACAAATGTGTTGCTTCCAATTCTATGGGTAAAGCATTTGACGACACTAAACTCTCGGTATACGGTAAGTGAAATCCTTAACACTCACGTTTGACACAAACCCTGCATACAACCTCACTGACCGTAACTCTCTCTCTCTTTCCATCCTTATTTATTGTGGTTTGTCACCTTAGTTCTGCACCCATACACTAAAAAAAGAACTCCCGTGGGGTCCGGTCGGTGAGGTGTCTCAAGTGACTTGAGACGTAAAAACGTTTCTAGACGGTGACGCTTCTCTTCTGACCGGATTCGAAGGAAGTGGCATTGAAAGCGTTGAGTCTTCAACTGTAGGAGTTCCAACACGTCGACAAGCGGAAGACGAAAGCGAGGAAGTGACAACGACAACTCCGTCGACAACGACTACCGAAGTTCCAACCACAACAACAACAGAAATGACAGGTATCAAGGAAAATTTCTTCATGGTATTATTATATTTATTCTCTTCTAGTTTTGATCACAACACAAACTCCAATGGAAGAATACTACGATGGTAGTGCAAACAACCCGGATTCTGAGCCAACCGTTTTAGATCACTTAATCGAACGTCAACTGCAACTTCATGTTCAATCTTCAGTAGTTGACACACCAGACTGTACTGGAGCAATTAATGAACATGGCGACTGTCTCGGTACGTTAACCATAATTTTCGATAAATCTAAAACAAGATTCATCAGATGACGATGGATCGTCCCACCGATTGAAGATTCTGTCGGGAGAGAACAAGTGTCCAGAAGGATATGCAATCAATCCACGTACCAATATTTGTGAAGATATTGATGAATGTCAATTCCATCTTCCATGTGATTTTGAATGTATCAACACTGAAGGATCGTACGAATGCCGTTGCCCGCCGGGATATGAGTTAGCAGAAGACGGATGCTATGGTAATAAAGAAAACAATTAGTCATTCAATAAAAAACGTTTCCAGATATCAATGAATGTGAATCAGTGAGATGTGAAGATGGAATGGCTTGTTTCAATCAACTTGGAGGTTACGAGTGTATTGAAGATCCATGCCCGGCTAACTTTAGTCTCGTCGATGACCGTTATTGTGAGCCAGAGTGTGAAAACTGTACAACTGCTCCAATTCAAGTGTACATGTTGGCTATTCCGAGTGGCTTACCAGGTAACTATAGGTATAACATATGGAAAATAAGAAATATTTTTCAGTATCCCACATCGCAACATTGACTGCTTACGACAAGAGCGGAAAAGTTCTAAATGATACAACATATGCTATTTCGGATAACGATGGAGTGTTGACTAGAGGTAAACCTTTGAGAAAGTAGTGGCATTAATTTCATTTTTGCAGGAAGATTGAGTTCTGGACCATTCAGCATCAGAGAAGTGAAAAGTGGACACGCCCAAGTGTGGACGAACCGGATTCTGGCGGCAGGGGACCACCGAAAGGTTCGTGTTCGAGCTCACTCCGATCATGCTACAAACGATCTTCATGCTCCAAAAGAAACGAATTTCCTTATTCTTATTAATGTCGGCCAGTATCCATTCTAGAAACTTTGTTCGGTGTTTTCTTCAAAAATTTTTTTTCTATTTATCGTTTCATTGGTCACAAACTTTGTCTACTATAATTTCACGCTTTCTCTTCGCATATTTTATGCTTATTATCATTTTTCTGTGTGTTTGTAACTATAAATGAATGCATTTAAATGAATTGTCGTTACTGCATCCATGCATCGCCAAAAAACATCCAAAAAGTTATGTATTCTTTGTCAGAGAAGAAAGAAATGGGATAAAAACGAAAGGAGGGCGGGGGTTGAATGGAAGTTTTCGTGTCGCATGACTCATTTGCATCTGATCAGCCAAAAAACACTGAAGAGTGTAGATATCTCACGTTTCGTAATCGTTAGCTGGTCAAGTCCAAATATATCATCTTCATTTTCTCTGTTTCACCGATTTATTTCATTTTCAAAAGACAATTGATCAGAAGAAACGTAGTTTAGAGTCTAGCCAGTCTAGTCTACTGATGATATCTATGTCGTTCTGTGGTTTTTGTGGAGTCAAATCAGAAATGGTGCGAGAAACCTGCACTCTCGTAGTTTCAAACAAAAATTTCCAATTTTGGTTTGTTTAATGGTCTAGAAATTCAAATGTGGAAACAAGTTTTCTACCACGTTTTCAAACTGTTTGACCTGAATGGTCTTATTCAAACTTTTTCAAAACCATTTTCCAAGAAAAAAATTCAAAAATTAAACAATTTGCATTATATGAAAAATTTCCTTCAGTTAAATGAGATAGTCTTTTGATGCGGAAAAAGACACCTTCATAATTTTTTGCAGGCCCCATTAAACTTGAGGTTGATAAATTGAATTTTTGAGAAATAAGCTCCTAATATGAAAATAAATTAATAGACTAGAAAGTGAATCGTTTCTAGAAGTTTCTGCTTACGACACTTCCTTCTCACTTGATTCACTGAACCTGCTTCTAATTTTACAACATTCCTACACAAATCGCTAAGGTTCAGAATGATTATTTGATATGATAACTACAAAAAAATCCGTAACAATATTCAAAAATGAAAAGGAACAAAGCGAAAATTAAAAATATTATTTATTCAAACCATAGTATTCTGTTCCCAATTGTTAGAAAATAGTTCGCATTAACAACTAGAAATAGTCATGAATAGTCATTAGAGCGATCTGCCACTCTAAAAACAGTTATTCGTCGTCAACTTCTGGTTTTCTCTGCTTTGTTTTTTACACATCGGTTCAGCAATGGCAGTTTGACCTCTATGTGTCCATTTTCCTTTTCGCCACTTTCAAACAGTTTACACTGCTGAATTTATTTGATTTCACCGGTCAGCAACCTTGAAATAATTCGTTGATGAAGCTAGAGACCAACCTGGTTCCCACCTCTTTGTCACTTCATTCTGATAATGTTTGTTCGGCAGTTTCTAGAAGTTTCTCAGAATCTTTTTCTGTACAGAAGACACAGTTTCCATTATTTTCTTGCTAGTTCCGTTTTTTTACTTTTTCAAAATAAAATGCCTGAAGAACGAAATAATCTGATTTCGTTCCACATAGTGACTTCAACTAATCCCATCTTCAGAACACTTTGTAGATCGTTTTTTCTACGGATTCCAACTGTATTTAACCTTGCCATTGAAAGTTTTTTCAAATGATTTGAAAAAAGTCTTTTAAATTTCTGATTGTTAAATAAAGTAGTCTCACATTCTTATATCACTTCCAGATGGTATCTCAATCAAGTTTTTTTGTTTTTCTCGCATTTTTGGTTCTTCATTTGTCTGAAAATGTGATAGTTCACTTCCTCTTTTCTAATCATTTTACATGATGTGATGGTACTATTTTTGTGATAGCATTTGTAAATATTTTTGTAGAATGAGTTCGTTGAATTTCATATAACAAACTACATATTTTTACAGTTTTTACTTTTTTAAAATTGTATCTTTAAAAATTCATGATGCTTGAAGGAGTTGAGATCAATCAGACAGATATGGATGTCTATGTGTAGAAATGTTTTATGCACCCTGTCATCTTTCCTCAATCCATTTATGGTCCTTCACTCTTTTCTTTATCCCAGGTCAATCTCTTCTTCATAAGTCCTCTCAACCTCTGACGAGACACCTTCTGCCGTACAACTAAACCTATTATCGGTTTTTTTGAACTCTCAACCTATTTATTTTTCAGCCTTTTACTGCAGCAATACCTTCATTAATATGTCAATAAAGGCGGAGAAAGAGCCGATCTGTATCAAGTATCTCATAATCGGGATTGCCTCCTTTGCTTTATTGACCATTGGGTATTCTCTCTACAAACCGCTACCCGATGGGTTCACAGTAAGCAAATGGGATCGAGCTGTGATGCATGTTGTCGAACCAGCACTCCGTGTTGCCTATTATTACCCGGTTGGTTTTTTCTTAGAGCTATTCATAATAAAATACCATTGCAGAGTCATATGTTCTCGAAAGCCAGTAGCATGGTACAATGGACCCGCAGTGCACTTAATGTGTTGTCCAAGTCATTAGGTCTTGGTGTGAATACCCACGGAGAAATAGACATCAAGTGGCATAATTGGAATGGAACACCTGTCAAGGTGTATGTTCCTTTGAACAATAAAACTTCAACAGATGGTGCTGTCATTTTTATCCATGGCGGTGGATTTGCTCTTGGAAATGTGGATATGTACGATTCACTGGTCAGACGAATGGCATATGAGATGAAAACTCTGTTCATTTCCATTGAATATCGTCTTTCACCTGAAACAGCATTTCCTGGAGGACTAAATGATTGTGAAGCAGCCATTGAGCATCTTTTTGAGTTTGGTTCTACTCAATTCGGTATTGATACTTCAAAAGTGGTTATAATGGGAGACTCCGCGGGGGGAAACTTGGCAACAGTGGTTGCTCAACGCCGAGCAGCTCGTAAGGCATTGCCGAGACTTGCTGGGCAAGTTTTGATCTACCCACTATTGCAAATGGCAGATATGCAAACAGTGTCTTATCGATATTTTCATTCCCGTCTGGACGGCTATGCACTTGTAGATCCAGAATCAGTCGCATATTATTATATGTTCTACGCTGGAATTAACATGGATGAAAAGTCATATTTGGTTTCAAGTGTCATGTCAAATGGTCATGTTGCTGATCATTTGCAGAACGAAATCGATGAGGTAAGATTTGGAAAGTATCGCTAATCAAATTTTATTATATTTTCAGATTATGGCTTACGAGAAGGTTATCGAATCTACATTGACCTATAGAAACAGCAGTGTACCAAAAAGATGGGCGGTCCGACAAAGTCTTGAAGCTCAGCAACTCATGGAACCATTTCTCACTAATCCTGATTTCTCCCCAATGATGAGAAAAGATGTGTCTAATATGCCGCCAACAATGGTTGTCACCTGCGAATTTGATGTTTTACGAGATGAAGGAATGATTTATGCTAATCGGTTACAAGTAGGTCGATGAGTGAAACCATTCGCTAAAAAATGTATTCAGACTGCTGGGGTGCCTACTACTGCAATCAATTATAAAAATGGATTCCATGCAATGCTCAACTTCCATAGCGAATTGTATGAAGCCTCAAAGGCAGTCACAGATATAGAACAATGGACACTGAATACAATTAACTCTGTTCATTCATGATATGAGTAGTTGCTTAGTAGACTTTGTTGTAGTCTAGTTTATTCCTCCTTTTACTGTATTTATTTCCACAGCTACGGTTCTGCCCATTACCAAAACGATACTCTTGAAGTTATAACTTCCAATGTTTTTTGAAAATTCTGTCTGTATCTTACTTATGAGGATTTTGATTTCTGTATTTTCTCAATCAAACTATAAACATTCGATCAAATCAACTGTGATTTTCATTTTCAACAAACAAAAATCAAACGCAGAATCAGTTTGAATTCTTTCTAGTGTTGTTCGACGAGGCAGCGGGAGAAGAGGTTCCAAGTAAAGCAACAAGGTCGTCAACAACGATTGGAAGTTGCAACTGACGCGCGAAGTAGTTTCTCTCTTGAGTGGTTTCAACATCGTAGATCAATGTTTTGATTCCAGAAGTGGCCGATTCAACAATTAGAGCCCTAAAAAATGGACTTATGAGTCAAAAACGCTGATTTCATTACCTGTCAGCATCGTCGACACTTGTGACAAGAAAGTCAACACCGAGAAAATTGGGGAGCAAGAGAGATCTGAACTCGGTTTTCATTGCTATATCTTTTGTTTTTCTTCATTACCTGACACCCCAATAAGTGAACGTGTCCATCATCGAAAAGTACCATGATGTGTACTGGTTCCCGACGGCAGTCCCATTCACAATCGAATGCTCTGTGCTTTTCCAGACCAATCCTGAAATAGAATTTATGTTCAATTTTTAGTTTTTGTGACCACACCAATCAACAATTGTGTGTCCGTGCATCTCATTTTGAGAATAGCTAACGAGCAGTAGGTAGTCACGGCAACCTTGCTATACAAGCTATCCTGCATGATTTTGTTACGGAGGTAAGTGAGCAGCTGAAATATAGTTTGGGTAAAAGATTGAAAAATTAAAAGTCACATCAGAGGAAAAATCTGGAATGTGCCATATCATGTTCATGTTGTTGCTCTCACACCAAGAAACTGCTTCGTCGAACGTCAAAATTGTTCCGTTGTTACCTCTGAAAACTAATTCTCTTCAACTTCAAAAAGATGAAACAAACCCATAAACGTTGATCTGACTCATTTGAATCCAATGAGTTTCTTCGACCACAAAAGTGGCATTGTCAGTAGTAACACTATCCGGACGGAGGACAATCAACATTCCATCTTTCGTCATTCTCACATCCATTTTGATAGTGTCAGCTCCATTTTGTTTAGCCTAAAGGGATTTGATTATAAGAAGAACTCATGTATGAGTTACCTGACGAAACGCTGCAATAGTGTTTTCGTGAACAGTACCGTGGGCTCCACGTTCGGACACAATGTTTATAGAGTTGAAGAATAACGGTTTCTATAGTTATAACAGTTTATGTTTTTTCGAAGACATGCCTTACATTGCTTTCTGTGACTGGAGATCTACGAAGAACACAAAATGCGATGGAAATGAGAATCGGAAGAGTCAGAATCAAAGCCAAGATGATGCGAAGAGTCTGGAACACTTTGCATAAGCAGAAATCAGTTACTTCACTTATTACCAAGAACTTGATAGCCAAACATGCTAGTAGTGCTATGAGCACAATGACTATGAACCATATTAGCAGTGGTATCATTTTCGATTCATTTCACAGAAATCGGAGAAAAAAGTTGTTGGTGAAAGAAGAAAACGGAAAACAGAACTAGTGAAGTTTTTTCTCGGGAGCTCTATCATGAGGCCGTTTGTCTCCTGACAGCTGAAATTTCAGTTATCACCTGTTTTCCCTTTATGAATAATTTCCAACTTTATTTAAAACACGATGTTAGTCTCAATAAAGCTTTCGGACACAAAATCAAACCTAATAGTGAAAGATAATTTACAATCGAACAATAGTTATAAAGGAAATGCAGTGATTGATCCATAACCCGGGAATTGAGGCGGAGAAAGAGGGGAAACAGTATTCACAGAAAAAAAGGAAAGAAAAAATGGGATTTTGGTTTGTGAGAACTAGCCAAGAAATGATATCGTTCATATATTACCAAACGTTTTCGCCCGTCGATTCGAGATTTACAACTAAAGCTGGCAATAGAAAAAAGGTCTAAAATTAAAGAAGAAGAAGAAATAAAGCTATATCTGAGTTTTGACTAGGCGGAATTTGTGAGATCGTGGGATAGGAACATGCTATATTTAGCGAATGCTTGAATTGTTGAAGATGTCGAAGATCCAGAATCATTTGATTTCTGGTCAGCGTCCTTTGGGACAGAGACTCGGTTAGATGCCCATTCCTGAAAAATATCGATAAACATTCGATTCTTCAAAATAAAAACTTACAGTTCTTTCAGCAGACCCCCATAATGTAAAGAAAAGAGTAGGTAGAATAGCTACAAACGCGGAAATTTCAAAAACAATGGTCCATTCATGTTTTGAACCAGTCCTGAAACAAAATCTTTAGAAAATTCGAAGTTTTAACTTGAACTTACACTAAGATTTGACTAATCAAGAGTTTATTAAAGATTGAGAAGCACGCGGCCACAGTGAATGCGATTCCAGTGATAACTCCTGAGAAGGCTGGTGCGAGTTGGACCAGTGCCGTTTGAACTCCCGGAGTGTGAAGTCCTGCGAAGGCATTTGCCAAACAAAGAATTATGATAGCCCAAACTGATTGTTGGAGTGTTCCCATCAACGGAGTTGCAGCAATACAGATCCCAAGACCCAGAGACGCAATGAAGTTGAATATTTTACATGATTGAGTTCTTCCTAGAGATACAATATTCATGAAATTTCCCTATTCAAATTCAAAATACTTACTCAAATATCCGTTCGCTGTCAGATAAGAAGCAAGACTCGATGACAAGCACTTGGAAAGGAAGAGTATTCCCATAGGAAGAGCAGAAACTAATCCATTCACAGTGTTTGACAGTCCGAGCACATCGGAGAAGAATTTTGGAAGAAACTGGAGCATAATGACTAATGGGAACTCATGGCACACCAAAGCTGCTACGGCGACCCACACTTGTTTTGATGTGAGAATCGCTCTCCACGGGGTATTCCGTCTTGTATTTCTCTTTCCGATGTTCTCCTCTTCAATTTTTCTGTTAATATAGGCTTCTTCGTTCTGGAATCAATTTTTTGGTCTTGATACCAATTTTAATAGTCTCTCACATGTGAAATACACAAATGTTTCGATGGTTTATCAGCTGAGAAAACGACCCAAATGACCAGAACAGCTGCCGCCACTACTGATGACAGATAGAAAATCGCTGGCCATCCGCCAAGAAATTTGCTGCCACTGTTTCCACACAACCATCCGCCGACCGGCAAGATAATCAGGGTGCCTGAAAATAACAATATTTTTTGTTTGTAAACAGACGATTTTCCGTTTCATTTACTTCTCATTCACTATTTAGTTACTCAATGAATACAAGGATCGAAGATACGAAAACGTGAGTGTAGTGAATTAGAAAAACTAACCAATTTGACGACCACCGGTCACAATTCCGAGTGCACTTGGGCGTTCTTTTGGCGGAAACCATCGGGTAATCATTGATGATGAGGCTGGAGATAAGAGTGCATCACCAACTCCAGTTAAGAATCTGAAACAATAGATTAAGAAGGTTTCAATATACCCCTTAACTATATATTACTACTTTTCTGATGACATCAGATCGATATAATTAGATGTTTTCTGATCTATGTTTCCTTTCTATTTATCTATTTATCTATCTTGGTCACAAGTCGAAATAACCGAATAATCATATGTTCCCATAAATTTCTATCATTTCTCTTCTTTCTGCTATCTCTCTCAATTTCTCACCCTCAAAACCTAGAAACAAGTTAAAAAGAACAATTCGAAACGAACACAGATACGAAAAAAACGAAAAATCTCACTTTCCTTTAATCTTCGATATGAAGAAACATATAAAAACAGTGTGATCTTTTACAGTCGGCGGCTTAGCCACCAAAGTTGTACAATGTAAACGGCAAAAGACAAACCTCAGAAAAAAGACGAGGGCAAATGAAACACCGGCGGACACTGGTAGAAGAGCGTTCGAAACGATGATGAACACCATAGCCGCTACAATAGTCCACTTTCCATTCAATCGGTCAGCTTGCCATCCGGTGACAACCATGAACAGGGAGCCGAAATTTTGACCAGAGTATATTAAACCTTGAAAAAAGGGAGTGAGATAGAGAAAAAACTGAAATTCTTCACATTTTCAATTTTTTTAATTTGAAAAAATGACCTTCTGATTGGTTTTAATTCGAAAAACGCCGAAATAAAACATTTCGCTCACCTTGTTGGATAGAGCTCCAGGCAAACTGCTTCGGATTGTTGCATGGCACCGCTTCCACTTCTGGATCGGCAAGCGGACACGAGAAGTTTGTGTCGGGCTTTTTTACCATGCACACCATTGATTGTGATATGTTCGATGTTCCTATCGCCAACGCCACAAAACAAAGGCATAGTAGGAACGAGAAAAATAGTCGAGTCGAGGGGAAGATTTTGGATTTCTCCGAGACGAACACGCAATCTTTCTGCGCATCCATCGTCTGAAATCATCGATGATATGATGAGAATGTGGAAAAGAAGAGGAGGAACGTGATCATTTCAAAAAGAGATGGAACTTTACAGCAAAGGGTCTAGTACATATTAGTACAGGTCGTTTCAAAAAACAATTTTCAAATTCAAGGGACTGAATTCTGGGAAAATGAGAGACAATTATGCTGTCTAAAATAGAAAAAGGTGAGAGATTTAAGAAAAAAGGTTTTAGAGGAAATCTTTCATTTTTCACGGGTCTACTTGTTCATGTGATGAACACCCGGGGAGACAAGATTGATGGCTGATTTGGCTAGGAGGAGACACCGACGCCATTTGTTGACTATGGGCCCCCCTCCCTCTCAGCCCCTCTCTCTCTTCATGTGTACTGTATCGATAACTGTTTATTCTCTGCCTCTACTGCCTGTCCCTCCTTCGTTCAACACAGTATATGTTATTAATAAACTTCTGGAACTAGATGATAAGAAAAAGAAGATGGGTTTAGAGAGAGTGGGGGTGTCAAAATTCATAATTGTTCAAATTGAGATGACATATCATACCTAGGGTGAGATCAGGTGAGTGTGGGGAACGGGGGCAAATAGAGTGGGAGGATATACTTGGGCACGTTCTAAGAAGAAGGTCAGCTGAGGTTTAGATATTCAAGATTACGAATTATGTTCCAAAAAGTTTGTTCAAATAGAAAGTTGACTATTCAAGGTTAATCTAGATGAATGATTGAACCTAGAAGATGAATAGATAAATATATGTAGGCTGGTTGGAATAATTACAACCAAGACGAAGACATGAAACCTAAAGAACGAAAAAAGAGAATCACTGTACAAAATCGACAAGCTAAATATTTTTCAAAATGAAAGTGAACTTTTAAAAAACAAACTCCCTGTAAGTCTACCTCTCTATCCCCATTTTTGACCATTGTCGACGATCAAAAAAACAAAACCAACGTTTTCAATAATCTAGATGCATGACAAAACGGTGTGAGTCAGTAGACATCAATCACGAAGTGTCCCGACAGTTTCATGCTTTTATTTCTTTTTCCAAAAATATGAGAATTTGAGACTGTAACTAGATAGTCTCATTTTCTTGCCTCCACCCCCTTTTACATACGAAAAGAAACACTTTCACTACTGAATCGAGTGAGACATCGGGATTATGTAATCCGCAATGTTTGTTCTAAAGATTTTCGGTCTAATTGCGGAAATGTGAAGCTGACGATATGAAACTGAAGAAAGTAAGATAGAAGAAAAACAGTAGGAAATTATTGTTGTGTAGTACACGTATCGCTTTTCTTTTATAGTAGTACGGTTTCAATTTACTCAAGCGGCTTATGATGCTCACGTCATTTACCAGTTTCTTCAATAGCATTTTTCTTTTTTGAGCATATTCTTTCATGAGTCACGAACTAGATTATTACAAGCATAATAAACGTTTCGAGCAAGGAACACGCATCCTAGATCACTATATAATAAGAATCACCAGAAACATTTGCAAAAGAAGAAAAATGAAAAAACTGGCGGGTGGTTGCCGTTCCGTCCTGAATAAGAATTACCATGGAAAGTGGTTCGGTCTTTTGAAATTATGCAGACTCATTCAGTAATAGAAATGAAAAGTGCAATGAATGAATAAATTGAATAAGAAGAAAAGTGGGTGTTCTTGGATGGAGAAAACTTGAACTTGACTGATCTTCTCCCAACCATTTATACCTAGATTTTTACAGTGTCCCGTGATGATTCGAGAGTAGGATGTCATCTTCACTTTTTTATTTCATTTCCTCCATTTTTTTTTCTCATCTCCTCCCACTCGAATACCTGTATACATCATTTCAAACTGTTCCGCTCGTGTCCAGAATATGCAAACCGCGATATACATAGACCAGACCACCTACGCGATGGGTGTGGTTCTAATGGAGAACGTGTCTCTTTTTACTTCAAGATTCTCATGGAAATGATGACGATGATTCAAAATTTCAGACTGTTTATGTCTGCGGTGACCCGGAGAGCATAAACATCTCGAACATGTTATCAGCACTTTTAAACTTTGAACTAGCCACCACTATTTGATTCAGTTTTTGATTTCTCTGACTAGGTGCTACCACGCTACAATCACGTTGCCCACCACCGCTGCCGCCCTCATCCGAGTCAATATGTACAAAAGTTTTAGACGGGGTGAGTTGTCCGGATTGAACAGAAAATGACTCCTACCATCTATTTTCTTTGAGATTGAACACACACATGTGGAACTATTTGCTCATAGTAGTGTTCAAACCCTAATATAGTTATTTGTATCGAGATCGAGATTGGCATTTCGGAAGTCGAAGATCATAAAGAACAAGATGAAAATAAATAACTTCATGGAAAGTAAAGGCATACATTGAAACTACAAAAAAAGTTTCAACTCTTGGTATTGTTTAGTTAGCAAAAAATGTGAAAACTACGGTAGTTCTAGATCAAAAATTTTGAGAACTGAATTTTCGCCACAGGTTTCAGAATTATAATATTACTCATCATTTTGTGTAGCGAGACACTTTCTTTATATGTAGTTGAAAAAGAAGATTCCACTTACGTTAGTTACTGTTAAGTTATTCTAATGTTTATAAACCTGGAGAAATTTTTTCTCATAAATAAGTTCTGAATTCAAAATACTGGAAACTGTTCACCAAGTAATAACAAAAAATGATCAAAGTAGAAGACTTTCAGTACAATATTAGAATGGTAGACCAGTAGAATGAGCTGGGGTGTTCTCGCCACCTTCACATCTACCAAATGACAATCACGGAAGACTGAATTAGGTTTTTGCGGAAATCGCAAAATGGAAAAGCACACACAGAAGCCTTGTGATACACGAATAGAGCAAGGAATAAAAATGGGGCAAAGTCTGTGGTCAGTTTGTGTAAATACATAATAGTGACCAATGAATGAGACGAAAAGACTATGAGGTCAACATCAACAGTAAGTTGTAAGGAAGTAGTTTCCGTCTGATGAGTAAGCTTTTTTTTCGGAGGGGAGTGACGGTAGAAAAAATCAAAAGAATGAAAAGTAACGAAGCACAATATTGAACATTTACAGAAAGTGACTGTGAGTTGTTTATGATTTGTTGAGTCTCAATTGAATAGTTGAGGCAAAATAGGGAAGGAAGAGGAAGAAAATTGTGTTGATTTTCTTTATTCATGCGCAAATACGGTAGAATACGACATTAGGAAAAGAAAAGGAATCGGGGACATGTTTATGCTTTTCAATGAATCCACAACCATGTTTATTTGCAGTTAAAGCTTTCTCTCCCTTTTCCATCCAGGTTTGGCCTTGAAATTCAGAAAGCAGCACACGAAAAACGTGTGTTTCGTTTCTATTCTTTATTTCCTGATCTACTTCTACAGTCCTACTGATCATAGACAAATGTTTGCCTTTTAGCAGAATCGTTGTTGCAACTGTACGGAGTATACTTTGGCAAAAATAAAAAATGCCTTAAACTATTCGGACTCTAGTTGGTTTTCAAATCTAAAACAGTTTTCAGACGAATCAAGTATAAAAGACGGTTCCGTAGTACTATTGCATGATTCACGAGACAGGTATAAAACACTATAGTTTTCTACAGACGTTGTCTAAATTTGTGGAAAAATAGCACTGAGAAAACAATATAAGAGTACGAAAGTCATTAGTTGTTTTTTAGAATACCGAATGCGTGATTCCTTTTAATACTCCTCACATGGCCAATTTCAATTTTTATTTTCCCAGATGAATCCAAACAAATGAAACAACAGTTCAACAATTGAACAAAATAAAGTTATAAACTTGTTAAATGAATTGAAAAAAAATGAACGGCGTAAAAATAACAATGGGTATTTTTCCCATCTTTAAGGTACATCGTATCAGTTGATTGCGGTTGTGTCTAATCCGCCATTTTTTGTTTTTATTCTAATATTAACACCCGAAGGTATCAAGTTGCCTGTTATTAGAATGAATGATTGTTCAAATCGACAATTTTTCACCAGGAATATTTTTGATGGCTTTTTTTCGATTTTTCTGGTACATTCTGGTAAACTTTTTTTGAGTTTCTTCATTGTTGTTATTTCTGATTCATTAGAAAATTCAACTGTAGGTTTCCTTGACAAATTAGCGTGCTCTGAACTCTTCTTTGGTATGTACGAATTGAAATTTTTTTTGACTTATTATCAAAATTTGAAACCTTTAACGACATTGAACATTTATTTTAGTAGATTCGATCCCCTAAATTGGAATGTCTATTGTGTTTTTATTATTGCGAATTTAACCATCGTATCTGCAATTGAGTACGCAGCCTCGAGTTTATTTTTGACAGTCTTTTATTACCTCGAAGATAAGTGGGAAAACGTTTCAGAAAAAAAAAATTGAATCAATAAATATATTCATTTATGTGCAGAACTAAAATTACAAAAACATGAAAATGAAAAGAATAAAATTTACAATTTCGAACGAGCGTCTTTCATCATTGGACCAAGATATTTTTCAAATGACGGCAAAACTTCAGTTTTGTTGAGCTGACTGTTCTGAGCCCACTCAAGAAGAGCTGGGTACACATTACCATCACGTCTTCCGAGAACTGATTTCAATTCCTTGTCATCGTAATCCCAACTGTCCACAAGACTCACTGCATTTGGACGGATTTTAGCAAGGCATCTAAAAACCGGCACTATAATAGAAGAGTGACATTTGATATATTCTTACTCATAAATTCCCTCTTTGACTTCATTCATTTGATCAGATCTCATGTATCCGTCTTCCAAGAATGCTCCAATAGAAGATGTGATAATGTCATAGGCGTACAATCTGGCGACATCAGTTAGGACAAATTTCAGATCTTGTGGAGCAAGAGAGACCTTGTTCAAGAAGTTCTTGACGAGATACAAGCGAACATGCCATCTGGATGCTTTAGCAAGCTCAACAGACACAGAATTCCAAGCATCTTCTGGGCGGAGATGGTCTTGTGCACTCTTCAGACGATCATAAGCACGGAATACTTGTTTTCTGGCAACGTGTTCCAAATCTTCGACAATTTCCGAATCAGTGTAATGATGATGAGTGGTCAATCGGGATGTTCTGGATCCAGTTTTACCAATATATGCTCCAATATCAGCAAGGTTAGCAGTTCCCTTCCGAACTCCTTCTGCTGCTTTCATCAGGAATCTGAAACAAAATTACTGCTATGAACACAGAATCATTGAATACCTGGCAACTTGGAGAAGCATGACAATGTTCTCTCCTTCATAAGTACATCCTCCAACAGCATATCCATAAATCTCTGGGAAACCAGAAGCCTGAGAGTATCCATGACCACCACAAGCCAATCTGCACTGCTCAATTCCTTGGGCAGTATCCCATGAGACCACTGACTTGAGTCCAGAAGACAAAACGTGAAGTTCAGCAAGTAATTCAGTGTTTCCATGAGTCAATTGTTCAGTTACAGTCAAATAAAGATCACGGATCTCAGTGGCAGCTGCCATGAAAGCAAATGCGCGGGCTAGTTGTGGGAGTACACGGAATTGCTGGGTTTGATAGTCGAGAATTTGAACTTCTCCTTTTCTAAAAAATATTTTTTGATTAGACTCTTAACTTCATTCTTACCCTGGAGAAATTTCTCCTTGTCTTCTGACAGACGCGTATCTGGTGGCAATTGTGGCCGCAGCACCAAGTTGAGTTGATTGATCTTTGATCATGATAGATCTGACGAATACCATAGTTCCATAACCCAACTTAGAATGAGCTGGTGCCACGTAAGTACCATCTGGTTTCACTTTAGCATATCTCATGAGAAGAGCCTTTCTCGGAACTCGGACCTTATCGAACAACAAGAAACCATTATCATTTCCATTGATTCCAAGCTTTGGTCCAATATCTCCCAGGCGAATACCTCTCAATGGAAGATGAGTATCGTCATGACGAAGTTGAACAATGAACGGATGCGGTCCCTTGCACTCTCCCTTTGTGTACAGTTGTGCGACGACCACAGCGTAGTTGGATGACTTGCCCAAGCCTCCTGGCCACCACCTAAAACAATACTTTTTCCTTATCAGTTTCAAAAGGACTTACTTGGCGGCGGTGATAGTTGGAGAGTTCAAAACAAACTCCTCTGTGGCCGGATCATAGGTGGCTGTAGTTTCGAGTTTGGAGAGATTTGTACCATGACCGAGTTCAGTTTGGGCATAAGTTCCCACAACTGCACGAGATATGGCTTTAGTGAGCCACTCGTCTAGTTGCTCGTCGTCAGTCTGCCCTAAATACAACATTTATGAAGAAACCGAATTACAACAATTGAAACGGTACCTTGAAGAGTGGGAATGAACATAACATAATGAAGTGACATGGCATGCAAATCACGTCCCATTGTCAATCTACAGTAAAAACTTGGAATAATGGAAGTTAGGTAGAAACATACGCTTGATAGTACATTCCTTCTCCAAAAAAGTCGGATCCATCAATCTGGTCAGTGTTATCCGTCATAGCAACAACTTTACGAGAATTGTTCAGAATACGTTCTTCTCGAGACATGAACTCAGTTGGGACAGGATCTTTGAAGTCATCAACTGACTTGACGAAATTCAGGATTTCACGACGGCGCTGAAATCTCTTATCAACTTAATATATTTTTTTGGGACTCACTTTCAAAACTTCTGGTCCACCATGAATCCATGCCGACATTCTTTCCGTGTCAAATGTTGCTTTCTTCCGCTCATTCGTGATATCTTCATTGTCACCTGGTTGAATCCAACGGCTCATTATGAAACCTAAACGTTTCAATCGGTAAATAATTTTTAAGGAGAAAATAAATAAAGAAAAGAAAATGATAATTGAAGGAAAAAAATACAAAACTAGCCAAAGAATGATGAAAAGTGCTAATAAATAGTGGTGAAAGTATTCTGACTACATTAGACAGTACGTGTTACCCAACAAAATGATAACAATAAACGAGAAGAAATAAAGTGATAGCGTATGATAGGTGGACTACACTACGATTCGACATTTTACTAACTGAGACAAGTCGGAAAAGCTCAGAACGTAGTGTACTTTGATAAAATGAATATTTGATTGTCGGAGAAAGTTTTTTTTTGAAATTTTGTGTTTCCTCTAACTTAAACTATACAGAAAAACGATGTGAACGTGACAATGTAGTCGTTTGTATCTGTTATCACGAGGAAGAATATAAGATTGCAAGAGACACAGAAATGGAGGGTGATCAAACTGGATTTAAACGGACATAGTCGACTGATTGAACAAAAAAAATGAAGAATTCTGTAAATTACAAATAAAAAAGTGCTGTTATATTAAAACGCTTGAAAATAATCTATATCGATTATGAATAATTTTAAAATAAAGACGATAAGGTTCGAACACACCATCATTAACCAACATACCCTGAAATTGTAAAACTATCATGTATGAAAAAGAGAAGTTAAAGTCTTTGAATTAACTAAACTTAAAATTAATAAACAAAATCTAATTATTATTGTCTGAAAATGTTTCCACCTTTTGAAAATCTGAAGTTTTGGTTTATTGAAGCATTGTCATCATGTTTTGATGAGTTAAAATAATTGCAGATTTCGACCTATTTCAGCATTTTTTAAATGATTATTAGGCTTGTTTTGTTTGAATTTTCACAACTCCATTCCAATTATCACTATTTGTTTTCTAAATCGTTTATTAACATTTAAAACTTTTTCTCTTTCTTGTACTCTCACTTTCTTGAAATGGTTTAGATCTTTATCACTTCCGGGTCAACCCAAAAAACATATATTAGACTTTCCACATCCTGGCCATTCTGCGTCTCTTTCACCATTCCATCTCTCAACAGTGGTAACACTCTTCCTTTCTATCGCTATCTTTCCATCGGACAATCGTGCGTTGCGTTGCGTGTTTGTAGTTCGACGCACAGAGACGCATCATGACGTAGGCTACCGTATGAGACCCGATTGCGACGTGCTGCGTCGGTCGGTTCCACAGCTGCACTGCGTCGCGTGGCCTCCGCGTTCGCCCTACATTCATTGTGTCCTCCATTCTCTCCTCGAGGACACATCACTCGGCTCTTTTCTCTTCTCCTGCTTTTGATAACCCTTTTTTTAAAGTGTTATTTATTTATTTATTTTATCAATTTTCAGAACCAATTACATATCTCAACATGGCCCCAAAGCAACGTATGGCTCTTGCTAACAAGCAATTCTCCAAGAATGTTAACAACCGCGGAAACGTCGCCAAGAGCTTGAAACCAGCCGAGGACAAGTATCCAGCTGCCCCATGGCTCATCGGACTCTTCGTTTTCGTTGTCTGCGGATCTGGTAAGTTATTTTTCAACTGCTCTTTTTTTAGTATTACAAACAAATGTTTCAATCCATTTTTTTTCAGCTGTTTTCGAGATCATCCGTTACGTCAAGATGGGATGGTAAATCTTCAAACGTGCTTCATAAGGGAATTCGAAACTGCATATCCCTTCCTATTTATGTCATACTGGTCTTCATCCCCTCGATTTTTGTAAAAAGTTCTTTGCGACATTTAATTATTCGTATTCATCAACTGCAAAATCCTGGCAGCATCAAAATGTGATAATTCTCGCTAGTGCGATTTCGTAGATTTTCACTGTCCCCTTCAATCCCTCCAACGCATTTTTTGTCGATAATCCCATGTTCTTTGAAATAAACGCATTTATTTGGTCGAGAAAGACCCGTTGACGAGACAAAAAAAAACAGAGAAAAACATACATGTTTGATCATTTCGGTTTGTGAATTATTTGGGAAGAAAGGCAAAAAGGCAGAGACAAGTTTGAAACGAATCGCTGAGAAGAAAGAGAGTTGAGGGAGAAGATAGCTAATAAAAACGGCTAAACGTCAAAGATCCAAAGCAGTTGCTAGAAAGAGATAAAGAGTCCAGATGAATCACCAGTTTGGTTGGTACTTTGCGAATGTTGTGTTGGGCATCAATCGACACCAACTCAGATCAAGATCATTCATGACGTACGTCATTGGGATGAACATGACTGTCGTTGACACCTGAAAAAGGACACGTAGACTGCTTCAATTTGATAAGAAAGTGTCAGCTGTCTATCCAAACTGCTCTTTTTGTAAGACTTACCACTCCCAGTAAAATTGCCCAAAATACGAATCGAGTGAATCCAAGTCGGCAACACAATTGCCATTGGAGACAGTAGGCATAAGTGACGTTCATCCAGAACATGGCAATATCGAGGAATGCAGTACAACTGAAATTCGGATTGACTCACTGTCTCTCATGTTAGCTGTTACCGGAAAAGAATAATAAGCTCATAGTTATCATAAGCGTGTTGTCCTGGTTTCAGATATTTGAAGGACGCGGGAATGAAAGTTTTACGAATTGTTCCAATGAGCATGGCAAATGAAGACATCATCCGGAGAAGTTGAAGTAAGAGCTCAATGGCGTCGGTGACCTTCTTTCTACTGAAATATCCGATTTGATTTCAAGATTTTTTTTTGTATAAAACATACGCTCTTTCCTTGTCAGCATCTGCTTTCATGGCCATTCTCAATTCATGTCGAACTCTGTGTCGAAGAGCTTTTCGGTCTCTTTTTTCCCGAGCTTCTCTCTTCGATTTGTCATGAATGTCATATCGGTTGGTGTAGTCAGGACGCAAAACTTCCAGTTCTGAAAATTCGTTGCTATTTTTAAGTTCGCAGCTTGAAAGATACCATCAGGGCGTCTAGTGTTTGTCGAGGAATTGGAATTGCTTCTATTGAATTTGATTCTGTCATAGAAACGGCCGATAGCTGATGTAGAATTATTAGCATCCTTGGTAGTTGATGCCTTAGACTTTTCGGATGGTGTGTTACTTTCCTGGCGTGGGAGGAATCTAGAAGGAAAAAATAGTTTCTGAGAGAAAATGTGTGAAAACTCACTTTAAGACGGAGTTTGGAACGTATCCTTTCCATTTTGGTGGCTCTGATGATGGACTTTGTTTCGGCGATTCTGAAAACTTTTCTGATCAAGTTTATCTGCGGTTATCTATAATGCCCCCATAGAAAGTTACAGAAAGATGCATAGAAGTTAGACGAACCATCTTCAGCAACCGCATCGGTCACCACTTCAATCACTTCGTCTTCATCGTCTTCTGGTTCTTCAAACTTCGGGCGAGATGGTCGTGGCGGTCGGAGTGGAGTCGTTTCTGTTGCATTCTGTTCTTCATCATTCTCTTCTGCTTCGTCTGAAAGATTGGAAAAACCCTGAAGCAAGAGTGGAAAGGATACGAAACAACAAAAAACATGCGAATTCAATAAAATATCAGAATAACGGTTCGTTTTCATACCATCGTCAATCTCCGGAACTTCTTTCACTGGTGTTGGAATTGCCTTTGCACTTCTCTCCGGATGAATTGTTCTCAACGGAATCGGTGCTTCAGGATCCACATTTCCCGCACTGAAACCGGCTTTTAGTTTCCTGTTTAACTGATAAAATGCACACGGAGTTTCCAACTGATAACGAATTGCTCTCTAGCATGCATTTTCCACTCACCTTCTACTAGTTGTCGGTTCGTTTTTCTCGTCTTCATCGCTGTTGGAGTCTGAAGATAGAAACTTGTTGACTCTAGTCTATTTCCTTTTTTTACCCAGTTCAATCACTCCTTTTTTCTCTTTTCGTGACATCAGGCGTTTCGTGAAATGGGCAGATCTGTTGGTGGTGTAGAGTGCATAGTAGAGTTGCTGAAAGTGAAATTTACAATTCTCTTCACTCTTTCTTTCTTCATAGTTACCTTGAACGTGTAGTCAGGATATTTTGTAAGTTTCTTGATGATCAGGTTAGTCCAAACAATTAGATAGTTCTCAGGTCTAAAATTCCAATATGAAAGTATTCTCAATGTTTTTGGATACCTCAATTGTGGGAAGCAACTACACAAAATCAGATGCATCCAGAACCACAATAAATCATAACTTTTCCATAGGGTAAAATAAACGCAGTTTGTGTAGATGGACATGCACCTATAAATCAAATTGATAAACTTATCATGTTGTTTCTCGCTCACCAATTAAAATGTGCCAAACATGCGAGCGTGAACCGATAGCTGAACCAGAACAGGAAACAATACCATTTTGTTTCCATCACATCAAGTTTCCTGAAAAAAAGAACCAAAATGGTCGTTGAAAACTAAGGTGTGAGTGAGAACGAAGTGTGAACGTTGGCAAGACAATAAACAGTCAACAAGTAGCAATGAGTCATCATTTTTTTGGCTCACGAGAAAGATCAAACGCCAAAACTTAGCAAATCCAGCTCCGGAACATGCATTTTTTATTTTGCACTATGTGTAAACTGATCAATCACCTATTTCAAATCACGTGTTTTCCAATAGAGGGTACATTCTCGCTTTCTCTCATCTCAAAAGTCATTTGTCTACTCTATCTGATTTTGCAACATTTCTTGTTAAGTTGAGTATAGTTATTTTGAAGTTTTTTCATGAAAATTGCATAATCTAACTAGTTTTTCAATCAAAATCGAAAAAGTAAGTATATATCACGGTTCAAAAAGAGAAAAACAATATGTGTGGTCATTCCTCCAGATCAATCCAATGTCGGAACAAATTCATCAATCATTTTCATTGATTACGATGTTTTCCGATGAAATAGAAAAGAGATAACAAGCGAAAATTAAACGAACCGAACAAAAGTATCAAATTTAGTATGGAAACTGGTTTTCCTTTTTCTCTCAAAATGAACAAACAAAATGAAATAACTGAAAATTGTGAAATCTTGTGTTGTTTTTGTTAGTAACCATGAGGAATTCTAGAAACACGCCTTGTTTTTCATTCGGACATTGATAAAATGTATTAAGAACATGCATAGTGTAAGAGAGTGACAGAGAAAAAGAGACGACTACGACGTTCCGAAATTCCGCTCGCATGGTGTTTAGTGGTGCACCTTTTCTCTACCGCGGCGTTTTTGCGTAATTATATTGGTTTTTCTTCCTGTTTTTGTGTTTCTATGGTTAGTCAATTGCTTTTTCTATAAATAAAAGTGTTATTTTGCATAAAAATGATTATGAGCGACCTTAAAATCTACTTTGAAAAAGTGATGAAATTACTAGTCCCCACTCGTGTCGATTTACGAGTGCTCAACATTTTCTCTCAATTATACAGCCAAAAAAGAGCTCAGTTCACTTATCTTTGCAATATTTTCTCTAATTCTTCTGTTTCACGCTTTTATTGAGGAAAATTTCGAAAAATTATTGATTTTTGCAGGTAATATGGATTTTCTGACGATTATATTCACCATCGGCATCATTTTGCTGCTTGCTCAGCTTCCTGTGATTGGATTCTACGTTCGTGCGTTCTACTATGGAATGTGTCTGATGATGGGAGGATTCACCGGTGGAATTGCCTCTATCCCATTCGGAAAGTCTGCAAATAACCACTTGTAAGTCATATTTTTCTTGCTACGGCGTACTAAAAGGTCCTTCTTTTCAGCCGAATGTTCAAAATCTTCCAAGTGATGACATGGCCTATGGGCCTCAGATTTCACATCAGAAACAGTGAGATTCTGAACGACGAGAAACCGTACATCATCATCGCCAACCATCAAAGCGCTCTGGACGTTCTCGGTTCGCTTTTTGCTCTAAATCTATGATCTATTGCATTTATTTCAGGAATGTCATACGCGTGGCCCGTGAACTGTGTCGTTATGCTCAAGTCAAGTCTCAAATATTTCCCCGGATTCAATTTGTGCGCCTACCTCTGCGAATCCGTCTACATTAATCGATTCAGTAAGGAAAAGGCCCATAAGACCGTTGACAGCACTCTTCATGAAATTGTAACCAAAAAGGTAGGTGAAAAGTTGCTCAAAAAGTTCAAAACTCTATATTTTCCAGAGAAAAGTGTGGATCTTCCCAGAAGGTACCCGTAATCCGGAGCCAGAGTTACTTCCATTCAAAAAAGGAGCGTTCATTCTCGCAAAACAAGCCAACATCCCAATTGTCCCATGTGTCTTCTCCACTCATAAATTCTTCTACAGTAATGTAAGTTGTTTTCAAAAACTCGCCAATCATCATGCTCATCAACCTTTCCAGGCCGAAAAACGTTTGTCTGGTGGACACTGCCTCATTGACATTCTCCCAGAAGTTGACACTTCGAAGTTCGAATCCGTCGACGAGCTCTCGGCCCATTGTCGCAAAATCATGCAGGCTCACCGAGAGAAACTGGACGCCGAAGCAGCCAACTTGAACCGCTAAACCAGTTCATTTTAGGTCCCAATTGTTAATTCTTGCCGCTAGTTTTATATTTTGTTCTCTAGTATTTGAAAGTTTAGCATTCCGTTTCCCGTTATTGATTTGTGCCACAATTCCCCGTTTCTCATCATCATCGTTGTTAAATGAAACAAGCTTTCATATTTTAAAAAGTGTCGAGTTTTTTTAAGAAACCAGAGAATAGGAAATACAACGCAACATAGAACGCTTAAGCAATTGAATTCATCTTTGTTTCCTGACAAACAATCGAAAGTCCAAACCTCATACGGGATGCTCTATTTCAAAAATACTCTAAAAAGAAAGCTATTATGTCTTATAACTACAGACATTTTCAGTATACTAAAAATGAGAACACCTCTCTAAATCTCTTACAAAAATTCAATTTCGTTTGTTACGAATAATTTTCAAATAAAAAACATGGCAAATGGAAACTGAGGAAAACGCAAAACCTTAATAACTTTTCACAGCTAATTTTGAACGAGAGAGCTCTTGCTGAAATTGAGAGACAGGTTGAAAAACTAATGATTGTGTGCCACGTATATTTATTCCATAAGGTGAAAAACCAGAAGAGAGGATGGGGGAGATGAAAACAAGTAAAGCACGGACCCAATATAATTAATAACTCGTGGTATGATTTGAGATTAAATGGGTACATATAGGAGACCTATTAGATCTTTAAGGAGATCTATTGCATGAGGAAAATAACCGAGGGATTTAATAAGTTAAAACATCGGAGAGAACGTTGGGAAGGGAGTTTGGCTAGAATTATTTAAAACTGGATGGGGTGATAATTAGAAATTACATTACAAAATTAGATAAAATTATAAAACAGCAACGTATTTGACGGAGTATACCGTTCAGTCGACTGAAGTGATTCAGACATTTTCTGTAGAATCGGACTTCTTCAATTTGCGAGGCGCGTCTGGAGAACGAGAAGCCAGTTTTCTCTTTCCATTCTTTGGTTGAGTAGTCTTTGTAGTACGATCCTTTGAAGAAGGCGACTCCTTTGTCACAGGAGAGCCAGAATCTTCAGTTGCCTCCGTCTCCATCATTTCACGGGGCACACTCCGAGAGCGAGACACCGACTTTCTGTTCCTCTTTTCCGACTCAATATTCTTCGAATCGTCGTTATTTGAAGACGATGTTGTCGGAGACTTTGAGAAGGGAGATCTTAACTTTCTTTCTTTGTCTTTGGATTCAGCAGCTTTTGTAGTGCGGGATTTATAAGAATATGTGTTTGGATGCACGCTTGCTGAGCGCGGCAGCGATTTTCTGGTCTTGCTCTCCGGCTCGGCAGATTTCGAATCACGAAGTTTCAACATCGATGATGTAGGAGGCGTACTTGGAGGACAAGATCCATACTGTCTTTTTCCGTCATCTTTTTCTACAGAATTTGAAGTACGGAACTTGGATGAAATCCGGGTTGGAGGCATACTTGAGCAGCGGGTATCTGATTTTCTCTTTTCATCTTCAGAATTTGTATTACGGGACGTTGAAACTCGAGGACCAGAGCCATCCTCCGTCTGCCTTTTCATCGATTTCCGTGGAATACTGGGAAGTTGAGATACTGATGTTCTTTTTCTGCTTTCCGGCTCCATAATCTCCATTCCACGGTACTTTGAGCGAATTCTCCACGTGTTGCTCTCGAAATCAAACTTTGCGATAGTAGACAGAATTTCTCTGACAAAGAACATCTGAGTGGCGTCTTCACGATCGCGATTTGTGACGAGGACACGGTAAATGAAAGATTCTTCCGCTTTATCGATTCCATTCAGGAGGTGGAGCATTTTCTTGGCAACTTTGAGGAGATTGCTCAGCTGAAAATGTTATGAAAGTTTTAATAGGAAAAGGAGAATAGAAACTACCTCCATTTTATCGTCGTTGGGTTTGATATGTGAGTGAACCGCATTCCAATACGAGTCCACTTTCTCTTCCTCAACAAAATAATCGCTGACAACGGGTTTCTTGGTAGATTCACGGAGCAGCTTGTGGAACTCATTCTTCCAGGTGTGAGTTAGCCGATTCTCTCTGAAAATTTATATGCAGGAATGAGCGTAGGGAATCCTGATTGACTTACGAATGGATGAGACTTCCGACCGCTTCGTCAACAGCTGCTCGCATGTTTTGTCTTTCGATTCGATTCATGGACGATGAGTTCTGGACGGTGATCGAGTGCTCTCTCATTGCCACAAGTTTTTCGTCGTCAAACAGGGACAGCAACAATTTCTTGTCTTCGAAACCGGCAAGACGGTTCTTCTGAAAATTTCGATTTGTTTAAGCGGAACTTAAAATTAAGTATTACAATTTGCTTCTTGCTCTTCTTTTTTTCTTCGTCGTTCTTGTCTTTAGATTTTTTCTCCGCAGCGATTTCCCCTGGCAAGTAGACTCCAATCTCCGAACCCTCAAGCCCTTGAGGGGTAAGACGGAACAAATCATGAAGAGTGTTATTGGGTACAATATGTGCTGTATCGGCGTTGTTTAGTAGTTGGGCGGCAAGAGTTTCCTTCTGAACTTGTCTGAAATCTCAGTTCTTCGTTACTCTAACTCCAGTTCAAAACTCACTTCAGGAGCTTACGATCCTCTAGAGTTCCATTACTAATCAACCGAATAATGGAGACATTATGTTCTTGGCCCATTCTATAAATTCTATTTTTGGCCTGATTGTCTGCTTGGGGATTCCAATCCGGATCAAAAATGACTACTCGGTTGGCAGACGTGAGATTGAGTCCGAGTCCTCCGGCACGAGTTGTCATCAAAAACACTTTGATATCCAGATCGTCTTCGAATTTTTTGATGATCTTAGGCCTGGAGGATGCAGTGACAGAGCCAGTGAGAGCTACGTGGCGAATTCTGAAAAAGAATGTTTCAAAAACCATTTTTGAAAAAAGTATGAATACTTTTTCTGGTCTAGAAAATGCTGCATCATGATAATCACATTCTTTCTCTGAGTGAAAAGGATGACACGATTTTTTGGGCTCTTGAACCATTCAGCAAACAATTTGAATAGCATTGCCACTTTTCCACTGTCTTCGATTTCTCCAAATTTTCTAGAGTTAGGTTCCGCATTTCGATATATTCCCGGATGATTACAAATATCGCCCAGTTTGTTGAATCCAATGAACGGTTTGACGCGTCTCTCAATAATTTCGGCGACTTCACTCGAATTACAATACTCTTCGTAAAGCCGACGTTGCCTTTTGGATAGCTCGCAACTGATAACCATTTCATTTTTCTCAGGAAGATTCAAAACGTCTTTATGATCCACTTGAAGTCGACGAAGAATCATTGGTTTGATGGCATGTTGAAGAGCCACGAGGCATTCATAAGCTACTGCCGCGGCTTGTGGAGAACAGGTCAAGCTAGCACCAGCATTGATAATATTAGTGAAGTTGCGATGAAAAGTGTTGGCGTCCGATAGTCTTCCTGGGTGAACAAAATCGACGAGTTTCCAAAACTCAGCAAGTCTATTTTGGAATGGTGTTCCAGAGAGAATGAATCTTTGTGGAGTTTTCAATTTTCGCATCGCTTTCGAGCATTGAGTGTTTTCATTTCTGATATAGTGACCTTCATCCAAGAAAACCACTTGCCACTCATGGCTCACAAATAAATTATGAAGTTTCGTGAAACCATTGTACGTTGTCAGTACCACGCATCCATCGGGATAGTGTTTGTTTTTTGCTTCGGTTAGTTTTTTGAAAATTCGTTGTGCATAGTCAGGCTTATTTCCACTGGTCGAGTGTGAGTGAACAAGGAATACGCGAACCTTCGGAAACCATTCATTCAAAGTCTGAATCCATTGGTGTAGAATAGAGACGTGAGCAACGATAAGAGCAGAGTGAAGTCCGTTCCATCTAGAAAGTAAATGATATCTCAGATGAGAGTAAAGGGATATCCTTACTTGAAATAAGTCCTTCCAGTTTCAGAAAGAGATCTTAGGTAAGCGACAGTCTGGACAGTCTTTCCAAGACCCATTTCATCCGCCAGAATTCCACCAGAACGCTGATCAGTCTTTTTCTGCATCCACTCAACGCCCTCCTGCTGGAAGCTGTAAAGTATCAGATTGTATGGAAAAGTTGATATTTACGGACTCATGCAGTCTTTCCCAGATTCGTTTGTTCAGTTTCCACGGAAGGTCCGACTCTCCGAACTCTCTCGACTCAACCATTCTAGTGATGGCATAGCAGTCGTCATCGGGATCAACAATAAGGTTGCTGATACGCTCCTTCCAGATGCTTGTGACATTATCATCGTTCAATGCAACGGCATCTTCGTCAGATGACTGGTGTGAAGAAGCACGACGTTGTCGTTTTTTGTTCTTGGCACGGGACTTTTCTGAGCTGAAAAATACATTCATCAAGAATTCCATTTAAAAGTAAAGCTCACATAGTCTGCTTATCATCATCATTGTCATCATCATCAGATAAAGAGATCCCTGGCACATATTCCTCCGACTCTTCTCCAGAACGTGCTCCGAGCGACGACTCTGTTGATTGTTCTCTCGAACAGATTCCCCTTGGCGATGAAGTATTAGGCTCATCTTCGGTGTATGCTCGAGCCAAAGATTTTTTTGATTTCGCTCCGGAATTCTTTCGCGGCGCTTTTTCTTTCTTGAGAGCAACATTCATTTTGCTATTCGACGTCCCTAAACGACCACTTTCGGAACTCTCGCTGTCATCGGGAGAAATAGAAAACTGTCCTTTCGGCATTACCTGGAAAAATGACATTAACTACAAGATAAAAAAGTATATGAGTTTGATGAAGAAGAGAGATGGAATTTTCAATGCCGCGCGGAGGGAAAATCGATAAATGTGCAAAGGTCATCATCCGAAAATGTGCGTTCTGCACTCCTCTTTGACACAAAAGAAAGTGAGCTATAGAAATTGGCTATTTTCTTTGGAAAAGACTGTAGAACGTTTGATGAGCTAACGGGAGAGCGCAAAAAGAACAAAAAAACGAAGGAAAACGGTAGAATACGAAAAATATTGAATGAGCGGAACGCGCATTCAATCATCGCGGTCAAATGAGAGGGGGTAGCGGGAAAAAGAGACAAATTGTTGCAAACGCGCTCTAATTGCACGAAACGGCAATTGACAAGATAACATTTTTTCAGGCTTTTTTCAGCTCGTGATTGCGGTTTTTGGAGATAAAAACCCAATTTTTAAACAGAAAAAAAAGAATTTGAAAATATAAATAGAATTTTTCATAATTTTCAGGTTTTAAGTAAAACTCTTTTTGGATTTCCATCAGTTGGCTACTTGTAAATTTTCTACGTTTTCCAGAATCGCGCCTTCTCCTTGATTCATCTATCCCATTTTGAAAATTCACTACGATTTTCCATTCAAGTTAATATAGTAGACGCTTATTTGATGTCATTTCGTTCAACTTACTCCATTCATCACTATTTCCTTTTGTCTTCTTCCGTTTTCACATCTTCGTTTGACGAGCTAGCACTTTGAGCAGCTCCCAGAGGCTCCCAGAAAATGACCGCATTCTTGTTTTGGAGGTGGTGTGCAATTTTCTCTTCTCTTCATTTTAACACTCTATTTCCGTTCACTTCACTCATTCCGTTTTTTTTGCTAGAGGTCTTTGTTGTAAGAAGAGTTTTGACGTTAAAAACTAGTGAAATAGTATATTGAAAGTGATCAATCCCATGATTAAGTCGGAAAACTAACTCACTTTCAAAGGTTTTTGAACAATATATCACATATTACGATTCAAATTTCACCTATCTCCTCAGATATGGGTACTTACTTTCACAACTGTATTAGCTGCGGGTAAGTCTAAAAGTGTGAGCTTCGAGTTTGTGCGAGAAGTGACTCCAGTTTCCTTCTTTTCACGTATACCCAATCATATGCACTTAGTCCAATTATTGGAATACGTTTCTTATCACTTTCTTCTCTTTTGTAAAACCTAACAGTTTCTTACACGATTTGATGGTTCTTCAACAAAGAGTTGTTTTTCAGTCCAAGTCCTTTTTCTTCTTTTTGATTATAGAACAATTGATTCTGACTCTGAAATAGTTATCTTATTCCTTCGTCACATTCCTGACATCCTTCGTCTCACCTTAATCCTCACATGCAATTCAAATTTATACGTTGAATGTAGTGGCAGAGGATTATAACTGATCAGAGTGTGGCGAGAGTCCGTGCCACCTTCTAAACTCTCTCTCCTTTCCCCTGAGTGACTCTCACATCAAAACCACATTCTTTTGGTTTTGTTTTCACTCAAACTTTCATCGCGCAGTGTCTACTTTTTCCTGAGCCGTGTCGGTTCTCATGCATTCTTCTCCGCCCGTCCTTCCTTCAGATTCTTTTTCCTCTTGTTTTCTGCTCTTACCTCTTCCCTATCTTTCTTTCTCATAAACCTCCAATCTAACGGGGGACAGAGAAACGAAATTAAACTCACAGACTCCAGTTGCAGGGTATTAACATGGCGTTGACATCGGGCCAGGAGCTTATTTGTTTCTTAATCAATTCTGCTGTAGGAGTCAATGCAACATCAAGAAGACAATTCGAGACAGTATTTCGTGATGCAAGACCAGGTGAACCTGATACTCTCATTTGTATATGTATCAGATGGCTTTTCGTGAATGGCGATTTCTCCGATTTCTATGACCAAATTAAAGAATTTGTAAAAGGAAGTGAGTTTTTCATTCTCACTTTCAAGAATTTATTTTGAAAATCGTTTCAGAAAGCCTGGCCGGCTTCTCCGACGGTCGGTTGATGATATGCCCTGATATCATTCGCATCGTTGTAGAGCACGCTGACAACAAATCAAGAAAAAATAGGTTCGCCATAAAGAAGGATGAATTTTCTATTTGCGCTGGTCGAGCAGTACTTATCACAATCCCGTATACAGCTGATATGAAAGAACCAGCAACGATTTTGGCAGAATACACTCAGCTGCTTTTCTCTAAACGCCATTATGATATAGAATTTGCTTTTGAAGGTGAGTTATTTTCCAGACGTTGAACAAATCAGAAAATTACTTTTTATCCCACTGTTTCGTTTCACACGAGAAGTCGCTTTTTTATTCTTACGTTAGAAAAATATTGATAGCTTAGATATGAAGCGCATCCTGATGATGTAGATAAGATTAAAGCAAAAATGAGTTTATTTTAATATTTTTAGGAAACTACGGAATCAACAGAAACATGGATCTCACACAAACGCATATCAAACTACTCAGTAAACTCACCCCATCTCTTTTTGCGGAGAAAGGAGAGCCTAGGAGGAAGCGGGAAAGAGTTGGACGTCTTCAAGTTCGAATGACTAGAATTACTTGGACTAGAAGTGGAATTTACTACAATGCTATTCTAGAATTGTTCAAATCACTTAGAGCTACTGTAGTTGTTCAAGGAGAGCAACCCGAATGTAGTATAAAATTCACATATAAGCAAGTATTGGAACACACAATGGCATATCCTGGCAGACACCTTTTGGATGATAATCCGGAGATGCAATGGACCACTTTTTCGCACATGAAGAGACGCATGGAATAAATTGCTCAATAACTGATACTGATATCTCTTTGAAAATATTTCACACCCATTAGACACTTTTTGATCCTTTTAGAAGAGCCCCAAATGACAACTACTGTTCACGAGTCTCATCCTATCACATTTTCTCACCCGATCAAAACCACATAATTCTCTCTTGCCGAGCTTCTAACCTATCTGATACGATGAATCTTCAATCATAATAAATCATACCGATGACCCGAAACATTTTGTCTTTTCTGTCTTCTCCTACAGGTCGTAGTAATTTATCATCCTATCATGTGGAAGAAAAAGGAGTTCTCATTCTGAACCCGAATTTATCAGTGTCGCTTCTGACGGACGCGAAAACGAAAGAAAAGCAGAAAAAAGAACGTTTTGACGTTCGATGAACTGAACTGGTGTGATAAACATCGGGTTCTTCGTCGTGCGATGAAGACGATGCGTTTCTTTCAATGTAGGTGATGATGGATAAAATAATGTATGGGTGGGTTGAAGAATGAATACAATTTGATCAGCCGTTTTTGTTGAAATGAAGAGAAACGATTATTTGATATAAATCGGATGTTTTCGGGGTTGTTTTTAGATGAAAATTGGATAAACATGTTGGTGTAGAAGAATCTTTAACCGCTCCTTATAGATTGCTTTGAACTGTTATGGTAGCTGTGTGGAACAGATCTCGAATTAAAATTTCATAAAACTGTTACTACTGCTCAAAAAAAATTTATCTCTTGCCAGTTCCCTATAGTTGTAAAAATCAATGAAAATTTATTTTTCAAGAGCCCCGTGAAAACGTTTCTAATAAAGACTCTCCTAAAAATGTCATGATGGTCAAGTTATTTTCAAGATTAACATCGTAAAACAATCCTCCCAAAACATTTCCGAAAAATCATCAAAAATTAAATAATCAGTAGTGTTTTTATTCTGAGAAACATACTTTTTTACATGCGCTTCACTATTCATCTATCAAAATCACCGGGAGAATCATCAGATTTCTCGAGTTAATTTGATTAATCGTTGTTTCTCTCCGACAGACTTCAAACCTGCAGTTCATTCAAAATGCAATTTCTCATTCAAAAGACACTATAATTATTATTCAAATTCACCCAAACCATCATTTTTGTGGGATTTTATTGGTATCTCAACCTATGGTGTCGTAAAATCAAATTTATATGTTTTTTTTCAGTATTTTGTTTTGTGTCTGCGATGGCGACTATCTCCAATGATAACTACAGTAAGTTGTTGTTCCAAAGTCCTTGAGCAGTGATCAATGACAGTTTGCCACCAGTGTCTTGTCTCCAACTGTTCTCCGCCGTCCGGCGTCTTTTGAAATTCAGCTGGACTATAATAGTTCAAACAGGTGTAGGGTGTACAGTCGCCCGGTTTGACATTCCATAAAATAAATATAGGCTTACAAAAGAGGAGCGTGTGGTTGAGAGGGGAGGTACTGCTGGCGAAAAGGGATGGACGATTAGAAGCAAAAACGGAGGGGGGTGGGGTTCACGCTTGGGGGCGATGCGAAACGTGATAAGCAAACACACGTCGTTTCGTCCCACACGCGTGTGTTCGGGCTCTTTTCCATTTTGTGCACGTCCTTCATCTCTTTTTATGCTTTCGGGGTCCTTATCCTCTCACTAAACCTTTCCCGTTTCACTATGTTCCGACACTCGACGTGAAAGCACATTGTTTTTTTTTGTTGTTTCTTCCATCTCACTACAAGCAATTCTTTTACTGTGACATACACACAAATCTCACTTATTCCTTTGAAGCACCGTTTTCAAGTACACTTGCATTCACCTGTCTTGATTACAAATATGTAACGGTGCGTCTTCACTACCGTTCTTCGCCCCTCGATTCCTAATTACAACTAGTGGTTTTCCTCTTGTGGTAATAAACAAGACACAACATGTCACGTCACACGTTCTGTACGTGTTTCTTGGTGTTATTCCATTGATGATGTTGTTTTCTTTTCCTGGTAACGATAGAAGACTAGATAGGAAGAAGACGAAAAGTGAAGTGGTGGACCCCCCTCCTCCCCTCTACCAACGACGTCGACGACAACGGCAATCATCTGCAGCTACAGTAGTTCCGATGGCTAGAGAGGGGTGGAAAAGGACACGCCAGGTCGGTCCGGTCCAATGACAAAACCGTCGGAATGAGAAAAGGTTACACGTTTTTGTCATGTCTTCAATCCCGCAGTTGGTGACGTTCAGTCATCAATGAGGGCCTCCTCTCCCCCCTTACATCCATTTTCTTCGTTTCGTTTTCTATCGCTTTCGGTTCACGTTAATCTTTGACGTTTCAATTCATCCGATTTCGGGGCACAGCTTTCTTTCCTAATTTTCATGTTCATTCTTCACTTTCTTGGCCGTTTTGTCGCCGTCGTCATCCCGATAGCTAAAAAGGAATTGTCTACTTTGTCATCCGTTTTCCATCTCGACCCTTTCCGTGACATGTTTCCAAAATATTAGCAGAAGCGTGATGGAGACGAAAAGGGATAAAACACATGTGTTGAGGATGCGTGTATAGATAGATCCACGTTTCGGGGTGTGTCTATGCTGTTCTAAACTATACTTGGAAACGCGTGGTAGCCATGTTTTCTTAGTAGTAGGTGTCTGAAGCCTATTCTTCATTTGCAGGACAAATATAAGCGCTTTTACGAAAAGGCCTAACTAGATATTTCCTAAATTCGAAGTTTTAGTCATAAAACGTTTGGAATAACCCATAAACGGAATTTTGGTAGATATTTGGAATTCCGCGTATCCCATCCATTTTCGAAAACTTCAACCAAAATTCATTCCGTTCGATTTTGCTCACGTTTTTTCAATTGTCTTCGAGAGCCGTTACTCTATTCCCGTCTGTTTGTTTTTTCTTCGCCATTACACACAAACACGCAAGTTTCACGTGACTTATTCTATGTCCTCCATACTCATCCGTCGATTATTCAGGCTATCTCGGCCTCTCACGCGGGTTTTAGGGCTGTTTTGCAAAACTTTTCCATTTTGAATTTGGGGTTTCACGTGTTTTTTTTGCAATCATTTTCTCTCGTTTTCGCGGCTTCACTTCCTGTTATCTTCTCCTCCCTTTTTCTTAGTTGGGAGGTCATCCATCTCGTGTTCCCGTTCGAATCCGTTTGCACGCAATGAGACGATAACGAGACCAAGTTGGGAATGGCGGGAATGGCTTGTTCGACACTCGCATACCACATTTCGCACACACACACACACACGCAGAATTTCGCATCAGTCTCACGCACCACACGCACTCACACGCAAACATACACGCACGCAATAATACGAACTGACTGGTCGCGTTAAAACTGCCCCCTGCTGGCGGGATGAGGCTTCCCGCAAGCCAACAAGCCAGGGGGTCCGATACACGGAAACAGACAGAGAGAAAGAGAAACGAAAACCAGTGATTTGACGATTACTACGAAAAGACACCCTTCACACCGCCAACGACGACGCCGTGACACCGATGACTGACCGTTCCGTGTGGTGTCCTCGTTTCTCACCGTTTTCTCTTCTCCCCCATCCTTCTCTTCTCACCTCGTCGTCGAAAGATGGAGAGCTTGATGCCGAACGTCTTCCCTTGGCCATAAGTGAAAGTGAGAAAGGAGAAGACGACGGAAAAAAAACATAAATACACGCGTCAGTTGTCGGTCGAACGTGAGATGGATTGGGTGGTGGTGGTGGTCCATGGATACGTGGCAGTAGCTGTCACGTATCGTGTTGCAAGCACACCTATCACGTGTCGAGCTCTTTTTTCATTAGTTGGTTTATGATGACTGATTACTACGGGTCCAAGAGACGCTGAAAACAACAATCAATTTGTCAAAGGTTTTCCGAGTTTTTTTTATACTTCCAACTGACATCAGGATATATAGTTTTCTTTGAATGGTCCCTCAACTGAAATTTTTTCATGATAGTTTCGGATAATGACTTTTTTCTCTGAATGGTAAAAAATCAAAGAACTCCTTCAACCTAAACTGATTCATTTTAATTGGAATTGGTTACTGAATGTATAACCCATCCGAAACCTTTTATTCTTGTTCTTCTTTTTAGAACATTGGCACTAAGAAAAAGAAGGACCTGCTAGAAAATAAGGACCCATACGGAAGCAAGTGAAATGCCCTTTCTGTTTGTTCCAAGACGTTTCAGTAGGCGGAAGTGTATTGAATTTAGATGTTGTTCCTTTAAATACGAGTTTCTAAATTTGTGGTTCCCAAAATTTTCGATCGGAGCCATTTACACTTTCTGTATATTTGCTCATTTCATCTTGACCCCTGATTTTTCACTTATTTTCTGCCCGGCTGTTATCGTCGATTTCCCGCCATCATCGTGGCTCTTACGCGGTCTCCGTAGGGGAGGCGTGTCTCGGATAGTGCTTTGCTCACTGTGCGCCTTGTGTTTTTGCGCTTACAAACACTGTGTTGCCTTTCTCCGTTCACCCCTTTTCTCTCTCTCTCTGAGCCCCCCAACGTCACTTCTTTGCCCTACACTTTTAGCTCTCTGCCGTTTTCTTCTCGAACCTATTGATATTGTAATTTTGTGTTTCCAATCTTTTATTCTCGACCTGCTTTTTGTACCATTCTTTAGGCCTTCATTCATATTGTATTCTCCTTTTTCAGGTATTATGACTGAATGTGGACTGTTAATGCCTTTGGAAATCAAAAAAGAAATATCAGAAGATAGAAATCAAGAAGATTCGAAAGATCTTATTCCAAAAATAATCTCTCGAGAAACTGAAAATGTATCTCCACAACGTCGTTCGCCTCAAGAAACCACTGATGAAGAATCAGACTTTCCAATTTCAACCGATGCTGATGGAAACGTTAATATGTTGGCCAAAGAGGCCAGTGTAGCTCTTCCTCCGATTATTACGGTTAGTTTTTTTTCAATTCTCTGTGAAATTTTCATTCTGAAAGCAATTGATTTTGAATTTGAATTTTTATCCTGTTGGTCTTGGTTATTGCTCAAAAACCTCTCTCTCATGAGTCAGTCAAAAACGTGAGAAATCATGTGGATTTCGGAGACATGAGAGCCGAGACTGTTTGTCCAGCGCAACGACGGTCAGCCACGGACGACGGTACGAGCATCGTAGGGGTTGCGGAGGAGAACGGGGAGAGACAAAAATAGTAACACGCAAATTTGCAAAGAGACTTTTTCCGCGCGCGCGCTTCCCGCGAGCCGTCATGCTTTTTCAATGTTTTGCTAGGCGTAGTGGGGATATTTCGAATAGACGGCTCAAACGAAAAATAGCTTGAAATACTATATTTTTGCGATTTTTATCGTAGATGTTTCTATCTTTCCTGATAAACAGAAGTCTAGGTATTTTTGTTTCATCCGAAAATATCATACTGTCAGAGTCATTTCAATCAGAAGAAATTGGGCCTCTTCTAAACTCTCTGAATTATTGATTCTCCGGAATACCCAAATGATTTAGCTATTGAATTATTGAACAACCCATTTCTTAAAGTACATTCAAAGTCCGAATGGTCAATTCTATTTTTGTAAGCTCGCATTTTGATGGAAAAGAGCGCGGCGTGCGTCTGCCTGTGTGCGCGCGCCACAACGCGTATTCATGATCTTGACATTGGCTCATGTATTTGTTTGCCATCAAAATAGCCGAGACAGTGGGAACGCTGCTTCTATTCTGGGGTGTGGCCTTTTGAACGCATAAAACGTGCGCCGAAACTGGACACTGGCCATTCTGTGTGTGTCTGTGTATGTGCTAGCGGAAAAACGCGTCTCGGGGACGGTCGGCGTGAAAATGGGCGCTCGCGGCCACCGCCGAGAACGGTCACGCACCGCGCGCCGCGTTCGACGCAAATAGTACACGAACATCATGATATTCTCGTGTCAATCAGCTCCGAGTCAGTACACTTAGCGGTGTTTTGTACTATTGAAAAACATACTTTGAACAAAAAAAGTTTCTGAGGGGATCAAACCAGTTTGAAGTTACAGAACCCAGAACTCGAAAGATGATCATTTTCAGGTGAAATGTGGAACTTTGACAGCAAAAATGGTGACAAAACTCTTCACGTGTCCAGGAATCCATCAAAACTGTATCCTCATTGACGGAGAGACTGAATACATTAGTCCCAAGGAATTCACTGTCCGAGCTAACAAAGACAAGCAGAAGGACTGGAAAGGAAGCATCAGAATCGGAAAATCCAACCTCCGTACCCTTATGGAAATGAGGTCTCTGGATTTTCATGATCACCCCAATCAATGCTCTGCCAAGTGCCAAAGTAGAAACTATATTACTCCAAAAGACCCAACTGCTGATCCATCGTTAGTTTTTAGTTTTGGAGAATTATCCAAAACTGTGAACATTCCAGGGGTCGTAGACGATCAAGTACAACCAAACTGATACCTCAAAACATGTTCTCCCATATCCCTGCAGTATTTCCAAACACCTCGTCAAGTCTGTTTACAGTACCTAAAAAAGAGCCACAGTTGCCAGAAGGACAACCAACATTAGGTGAGTCACAAACTTCATACATTCAACACAAAAAATGTAATTAGATGTGTCATATTACTCTCTTCAGGTACTCTATTCAAAAATCCAACCTTCTCTCGATTTGTGGCAATTAGTCAGAATATGAAGAATAATAACTTCTCAACCCCATCAACCACACAAACGCCACTTCCGATGTTCCAAACATCTAATATAAAAGAGGAATCAATGGATGATATGACTACGCAGCTATTGCAACAACAACAACAGCAACGTGTGACGAGTACGCTCTTGCAAACAGTTCCGCCACAACCATCGACTTTCTGGAATCCTGAGAATAGGTATCAAGGAAAGATGGAGCAGAACCCACAAGAAGTGTTGGCTGAAATGATTAGTGCAGGACTTGGTGATAATATCATTGATATGATTGTGAACAAAATCAATAACATGAGAGATAAAATCAAGGGGATTCCAAATTGTCCCAATAGTAAGTTAAAATGACTTCGAATCTTTCTTCAATATTGTTTTTCAGTTTTGTTAAAAATGCTGTGTAGTCTGAATGCAGCCGACACTTTTTGCAACACTCTGCAAGCCGTTGAAAGTATACAAGCTGAAATCACGAAAGAGGAACAGCTATTGATGAAAAGCCAATCTCAAGTGCACCGTCTCTCATCAGATTATTCTTCTTTAGAAGATGAAGTGCCCGGAAGGAAGCGTTCGTTGGATATTGTTGATCTCATAAATCAACCACAAGCCAAACGACCATCACTTACCACTTCAATGGTGAGTTTAAAACTTTCACTATTCCCAGCCATTTCTTCGAAATTTCAGCTCGAAGACGGACCCGAGCCACCAGTCGTTCAACACTTGCTGACACCTATTAAACCAATGGTACAAATACCAAAACCAATCAGTCCTCAGGAAATGTTAATGAATATTGCAAGTAGCATGGGGTCAACCATCGAAAGAAATCATGTGTTAGCGGCCCTGCAAATGGAAGAGCTCCGGACAGCCACTGCCCAATAAGATACTCGATTCTGATATTCATATTTATGATCACAATTATTCGCATTCCATTTTTATTCATCCTATGCATTTCAAAAATGTTACACTTATCCCGGAACGTTCAATTCTAGTCTGAATGCCTTATTTCATGCAATATTCCAGTCATGATGTTTTAGAAAACTGTGATATGATTCTCTTTTTTCTTATTTTCTTTGATAATTTAAATGTATCTGTACAAATCGGTTCCCTCTGAAAACTATTAATTTATTAAAAATTCATCGTCGTAAAATAATTTATATTCTCAAATTCTTCACGGAATCATGCTTTATAATTCATTTTCAAATCATTTTTATTTGTATTTATTTTTTTTCAAAAATATTGAATCAGACCTCAATTGTGAACTTTTGACAAAAGAATTTGGAATAGCTTTGTTTAATAAATTATGTTTCATTGAATGAAAAATGCCTGAAAGCTTTTGAACGGTCAGATGAGAAACACAGAATAATATGAAAGCAATAATATACAGATATGAACAAAACGCTTCGGAAACATGTCTATTTTCTTCTGTATTGGGCAAGAGCTGGAAGTTTTCCTTCCGGTAGAGAACGGTATGGATTTGGAACTTGAGCTCCAGGGTATCGTGTTTTGTATTGGTTCACTTGGTCCTAAAACTCGAATAACTTGAAAACCATTAGATTGAGAAAAAACATACCAAGAAATCATCGTATTCTTCAATTTCCAATAATAAATTATTAAGATAAGTGTCTCGATTTTTTGGTTGTGGCTTAGCTCTGAAAGTAAGAATTATAATTTTAATTTTCAGAAACTCCTGGCTTACCTGAATACCAACGGTGGAAAAGTGAATGGACGTGGTGTAGTATGTTGACGAACAACGCGGCTCTGAGGGTGCTGAATTTTTCTTTAATTACAGTTTATGATTGAAAGGTTTACATGAATTGGCTGATGGAATTGGGCCACGTATCCATATTGTTTCGTAGTAGCAGTATCACTCAGTTGGTAGTTACGAGCACCTCGAGCCTGAAATATTTTGCTTTGCATTGAATTTAGGTAGCTCATTCTACCAAGTTCCGTTTTCTGTCAGTCACCAAGTTGGTTGCTGAAACAAAATTTCCATCTTCATCATAGGTTCCTCCGATTCTGAAAGTAAATTATTTAGGAAAAATTACAAATAAAGCACAAACCTTTCTTCAGGGATAGGTGGACCTTCTGGAATGTTGTTTACTGCAAACGGATCAGGAATAGGTGGAGGTGGAGTTGTTGGTCGGGCTGTTGCTGGTTCGGGGGTTGTGGGAGACTCAGTTGTCAGCACCCGGATGACTGAATTCCGATATTTTCTAGCTTTTACAACAAACTATATTCTTTTATTGAAGTTTTTTCTCAGAATCCACATTTCCTAATTTTAGTCACAAGATGTAACCAACCGTGAAACTTCTGAATTGAATTAAAAAATCAGTTATCAACAGATTATAGAATTTATCAATTTTTGTACAAAAAACTCCCAAATTCGCATTTTTCTTGAATAATTCCAGAGGATACAATTCAAATTTCTATTTAAAAAACCAACCTTCATCATGAGTCATTGGAAGTGGTGGTAAACCAGATAAGAATTGTTGCCTTTCGGCTGTAAGGATTCTGCTTTCTGCATTCGCAAGGCCACCAAAACCGCCCAGATTTTGGTTCCTCAACAATCGAAAATACAAATCTAATTGTGAAGGTCCATATAAATTCTGGCACAGTGCCAACCCTGAATAAATGCTGAGTAGATAGACTATCCTCAGCATAGCCCCTGAAATCTCAGTAATGTTCACCTAAGCGGATTGGGTGTGGCAATATGGAACGATAAGAGGTCAGATGAATGAGAGCGTGAAACTGCCAAAGATGTTGTGAAAAAAAAACAGAAAAAAGAGAGGGGGGTTTAAAAGTGAATCTGTGTGTATCTACAATCACAATGTTTAATGAATACGTTTTTTCTTATCTCCGCCGTGTTCAAAAGCCAGATCAGGCGTGCCAAGACGCAACAAAAAGCGGTGGTGAAAGCCAGAGTGAAAGTCTAACTTCCGTTCTTTCGCCTCCGCAAAACTTTGCCCAAAAAGAAGTGTGCGCGCCCGGCTGGACGGTTTCAAACGAGTCTGAATTTAAGCGCCAGGATTATCCGGTATTAAGAAGTTACTAAGAAACTATGAAATAAAACTAACTAATAGAAAAAGCGCTGAGAACAGTGTCTTTACTACAAACCATCAGAAAACCAGGAAGAAAAAACAGTTTCCGAAAGCAAAACACAGAATACAAAAATTATTCGGAATCCACATTTAATTGAAGTAGAGTTGAATACAAAAAACTGACATGTTGAAGAATGGGGAGGAGGGGGGCGATGAGAGGGCCTGTTGCCTCACCAAAGGGTAGATTCACACATGCAGACACATGCCATACACGCAATCAAACTAGCTTTATCTCTATTGATATATACAAGATGAGATGAATAAAGAATATGTTATATAATAACAAGGGCACGCGTTGACGTAATGATTAGAAAATTATTTTTCGGTGAAATTTTTAATTTATCTATATTTTGGTCTCTCTGATTTATCAATCAACACCTAAAGGGAAATTCATATTTTTGATCTTGACTCTCATAATTCCATTATATTTTGAAATGAATGAAGTTTTCTCTTAAAATACGAAAATCCCTTTTTTAATGATCTCCTTTTCACAGTATGTTTTTTAAAAATAACATGGGAACATCTACAAACTCATTAGGTGATCGACGACCCTTCAAAACTCGCCGAAAAAAAGGGGGAAGTGAAAACAAAAACAAACGAAATCGAACATTGAGATCTCTGAACTTCATCCAAACTAAGAAGATTTGGTTTAAGTATTCTTTCATACTCGAGTGAGACCGTATTGTCATGACAATAAAAGAATTGAAAGGGCGGGGATCAAGTGAAAGGGGGGGGGGGGCGAGGCGAGAAGAATCGAGATAGAGGTATTGTACTTGCTATCGGGATATCTTCAAAAGAATTGAGAATGACTGGAAGGGGGGGGGGGCAGAAACCGAAGTGTAAAATGAGATGTGGAGAATAGATCGTTGGTGACGATATTATGGGACGAAGAGTTATGAGGTTCGTTCGTTGATGACGTCGTCTCCTCACATCTTTTCATTTTTCCGTTTGCTTCTTCGGGTTCGTTTTTCAGTTCCGAAGAAATGTAGCAAGTGGCTACCACAGGTTTTTGACTAGGTAAACATATCTTTTTCAAGGAGAAAGTGAAAATGCAAACGAGATGAGGATTTATGTTGAAACAGGAAATTTGGCAACATTGTTAAAGAAAGAAAACGGTGAATAATGAGAAAAAAACGGAGTGTGAGACCATAACAAGAACATTTTTTGTTCAAGGAACATTCAATAATCTTACCGTTGTAATAGTGTGATCTCCAAATGCGGATGTTACAATTTCAATGAGTAATGTTTTCTGAAATGTTTTTTGACATTCAATTTATCAATTAGAATTTATAAAGAAAAATTAAATTGAGTTTTCTGAATCACAGTCCAGATTTCTATTGAATAATCAGTTTGAAAATTATCGAACGTTCAGATTTCCAGTTGTTCAAATGAAATTTCGTTTGAAATCAGAATCCACATTTTTCACATATGTTCAGCCTTTCATTCCGCCTGTCAAAAAATCTATTTTTAGACAAACCAGGATAACTCATCAGCAGCCCATAAACATTGCCATTCATCACTGTTCACCTTCATTTCCTTCATTACCCGCCCTTTTCCAGCCCGTTCTTTCAAACACTGAAGATCAAATGTGAAGAAGATATGAATTCCACAGGATATTTTTCATATTTAGTATGTCTATTGGCCATTTCTAGAACGGATGTGCTCTGAATGCCGTCTGCCGAAAGGTTCTCCGAAATGGGGAAGTGCAAACTGGATGTGTACAAGTTGTCTCCAAGTTTTTGTAACGCTTGTTTACCGTGCATCCGTTAAAAAAAGCCACGTTTGTCTGAAAACAATGGAAAACGAATTGTGTGAAGTTAGCCAACTGAAAAGTTCATTAGCACCCACCCCTCAATGTGAATCCAGCCTTTCAGTTTTAAAGTTCTAGTGAGAAATAAATTTCTTTCGTTTTTTGAAACAAGTTTGCACTAAAATTGAACTAAATAAGAAGACTAGCTGTCATGTGTTCCAAGTAAAAAAGACAAGAAGAGAAGCAAAAAAAAAAAACGCTGCGCGCGGAGCAATTTCGCCAATTTTTCATTCAAATGTCACTCTCCGACTGCTCTTCTGTTAATGACAGTATGCCAATTGCGCGTTCTTTTTTTTTACATCGCCTAGGTTTGCCCGCAGGCTCGGCAAAGAAGGCAATTATCTAAAGCAAGGACTTTGTGAACTTAACTGCCCTTACCCACCCTCAATGTTTTCTACATTTTGCTTCCTTTATTTTGTGAGATGTGTTTTCTTCTGCAATGAGTACATTCTATTCACAATTACTACTTTGAAAGCCAATAATCGGGATGAATGAACACTTGTCTGGTGAACAAAGAAGAAGAATAAGAAGAACTAAAGGACATCAAAAATCCTTTTGAAAAGTTCATTTTACAATGATTTTCAAGAATTCGGCAGAGAATTGAAATGTCACTCAAATTATCAGATCTGGTTTCTGAACACCATTCTTCATTCTTTCCCATAATTTTCTCTCAGACTGCTCAATTATTCACAGTTTCTCACCAAAAATTATAACCTTAACCCCTAGACAACTTTTTATTTGGCATCGCAATTATGTGTCGAAAGACTAGTGTCATTTTGTCTTCCAAGCACCCGCTATTCTCAAAAATATTCCCTAATCGAATTATTCAATTTTCGGTGCCACGAGACGGTTGGCACAGTACCATAACACAAATAACAGTCAGTGTGAGTTTCAGTGTGTGTACACCAAAAACAACTCATAATGTTACATTTTTTGACAATATCCGTCAACGTGAATAGAAATGTCCGTTCACTATACGGATGATTTCTATTCATTGCTCACTACACAAAAATTGAAATTCAGTCCAAGCGAGCTTCCATCAACACGTGTTGTAGTTTGAAAACAAATGTGTGGAGTCCAAGTAGAAATTGTTCGATTTGGAAAAAGAGAAAATTCGAAACAAATTTCGTTGAGGTATTTTTTAATTTCTATTTTTTTATACATCACAGTTAGTTTCATAAATTTAAAATTTCAGCTTAGGAATATGAAATTTATGGTTCGTTTCTCGAAAATTAGTAATTCCTAGTCTCTCACAGACGTAGTCTTCCTGATCTTTTCATATACAACGAATAAGTGATAGTCTCTAGACAAGATCATTGGATCTGGCCGCATGGCAAGTGAAATCTATCCAGAATTCCCACGTTAGACTCATAGACGCTTGATTACTTTGTCTATTGTTCTCCCTCTTTTCCTTCATTTCTAATGAATGTTAGCCGCGTGGATTTCTAGATATTCTAAGCCCCCCATCCTATTTCATTTGATGTCTTTTTTGAGTGCCATCCAATTTAACCCCCATTTACTTATTTTCAAAGTTCACACAAACTCCTTCTGATGACTTCAACACGGAGGGCGTGGGAAAGCCTATGATCAAATCTCTCTCCGTAAGTATGTTTTGTGGTCAGTCGAATCTCCGAAAAAAGATTTCTTTTGTACTTAAAATAGCCATCGACGTCTATTTTAAACCCGGGTTGAAAACTTGATATAAATACCTTATTTCATCCCGTTTTCCAGTTGATCTCAAACTTTCAGAACGATTGAGACTCGGCGCCTCAATCAAAAATGATGTGAGCCTACATAATTGCATTTCCCATAGCATGTCTTGGAAAAATGTAAATGTGCTCCGGAAATTCATTCGTTACTGGTGGGCAGCGTTCTTTTTTTCCTCCTCGCTTCATTCCATGCTCCTTCAGACTTTTTTCGTCCGCTCTTCACTGATTTATTTTTTCCGTCTGTGTTGCAATAGAATCAGTGATGTGTGTCAGCTCGATCAGGTGTTTTAGACATAAACGCGAACAGACAAATAGTGATGTTATCCTGAATGTTCGTAGACGTTTTGAAATGTGAAGAAGAGAGTTACCTACAGTAGGTAGGTCAGAAGTGTTCATTGACTTGAGAATTGGGCGCAGGAGAGTTTCATGATGTACTAAAAACAGTATCCATAACAAATGACTTCTTTGTTTTCTATTTTTGTCTCATTTTGTGAATAGATGTTCTATTGCTCCAGAAACATTTTCATTTTTATATTTCATGTGGGCGGTGAAGCAAATTAATGAATACTTGAGAAGTACAAAAGTCAGGGTTATTCTAAACTGAAACAATGACATTTTAAAAATTGAAATTTTATAGTTTTGGAACATTAAAAGGCGTTTTTGAAATTAGTTACGAGGTCCCCTATGGAAATTCATTCTAGGACTCAGTTCTTTTTGAAAGACACTTCCTCTTATGCATAATCCTACAATAGCCAAGTTGCTACGTATTGCGTTGACAAGTAACTTGTTCATGTGTGCCACTTGAGACCGCCCATGTTTTGTCGGCTCCTGATGACGCCTCCCGAACACTTGACGTTCCAGAAGTGGAGAGCAGAAGAAAAAAATCGGTGTTTCCGATAAACACGTGTCTTCGTTCTTTCCACTCCTTATTTTTCTACCTACCCCTCTACATCTTCCTCCTTTTCATTCCTTAATTCAATCATTGAATCGTTCTAGAGTTGCCTTCTCCTAACATTTTCTTCTTTTTGATACCTTATTTCCTATTCTTTTTCTCTCTCTCGAAAAACGAGTATTAAATTACATAAAACCGGAAAGAAAAAATCACATATTCTAACAATATGATACCTCATTATTTAGTGTCTACGTTAGACTGAGCTTTTTTTATTCGACCAAAAACTCTGAAATAATTGGATAAAACTTTCCAGATTGTTTCTGGACAACTTCTGATGTCATTTTATTTGTTTTCATGGTATGATATCTTGGTCAATTCAAAAAACCAATTGCTATTGTATCATATCCTATGAATACAACAATATGTTGTTCATCTTTTGGAGGGTCGTTTATAGAACCTATTCTGAATACAGATTTTTATGGTGACTCAGTTCAAAAAACCTAGCTCGTACTTTTTTGATTTCGATGAGCCTTGTTTGGCTCATTTTGCATTTGCAGCATCTTTGTGCGTGACTCAGTGTCACGTGTCAAATGTTTCACGAAAAACAAAATCAAGTCGTACTTTTATGAGTTGCGAGGCAGAAAAACATTGAAGGGTATCTGATGCAAAAACACTTCTTTCTTCATTAATTTATTCAAATCCGTCATCAAACAATTGCTCGGCTAAGCTCACGTGCCGTTTCGCCTCTCAAAAACATATTCTGTACTTTTACTACGTCTCAACTGGCTCCGCCTTCCGATTTCTTAGCAAAACTTTCTTAGTTTTGCTCACTTTCAAATCCTTGAATGACCTTTTCACTAAACCATATGATTGATGTGCATTCCTAACCTTCTGAGGGGTGTTCCCTCTTTTCAAAAAGTATCCATTCTTCTGAACTTTCTTCTTGGAACGGACACTGACAACACAAGTTGTGGAGGGTCGACAAACAAGATTACAAGTGAGCTTCTCTTTCAGATCCGGATAATTGAAATGAAGTAACACACAAACCTCGGTCAGAAACCTACGACATTTTATATTTAGCTTTCTCTTCTTTCATTTTCCATAAAGTTTCGTGGACTAAACAAAAATAGGAACAAAAATTCTTTCATTGTTTTAGTTGCCTTTCCGTGTGCATCGAAACGAATCAAGTAACTTGTGCGTGTGTGTAGAGGCTCCAAGTGAGTTATTTAATAGATTAGATTGCAGATCTCCGAAACAAAACAGTCTTTCGTATTGCTCCCTGTGATATATGTGACCAAGAAAACAAGAAAAAAATCTTGGGCTTTTATTTGTGCTCAGATTCGAGCCGCGTTCGTTCAAAATGAATTTTTCAAAAGTTTGTGTAAACAATCTTTTTTGATATATTCAAAGTGTTATTTTTATGTGAGCAAACTAAAAAATTTATTTCTAGCATCCCAAATGCTCACAAATAAAATCCATTCAGGCATTATGAACAGTTTTGACTAATCTCTTCTGAAAGTAATCTTCCTGGAATACAATTCCGTTGGATCCCTTTGTTACAGTTTTTTGAATTTGAATTTTCTCTCCATATCAAATTCAGTGACACTAATAATGCAAAAACTACCCCCCAACTAAACTGTTCATTCCTGGGGAAGTCTTTTCTTGGAACTAAATTCTGATGGTCCACTTTGTGGAAATGTGGTGTTTACTCCTTTTTTCTGAGTAAACTTCAAGTATCTTTATCCCTTCTGTGGATTCTCCAACAAAAATTTGCAAAAGACAGACATAACGAGCCGTGTGATTTGCCGTTTACAATCCTGACGATGCTAATTGACCTTAAGGAACATAATTTTTTGGCGATGAGTCTACTTAGAGCATTCGTTTGCATCAGAAACCTTTACCCTCTTGACAAGGAACTAGTCTTTCGAAAAAGTTGAAAAGTCACACTTACATCATTGATGAATACCAATAGTCCGAACGTTCCTAAACTCCAATTAGTATTCATAGGAAATTTCAATATTCATTTGCATTTTTGTTTTCTCATACATTTTGTACCCACTTGATCTGTTTTTTTCATTCGGTTTTTTCCTCACTTCCATTTCTGCTCGACGACTCATCCGGAATACAATAATAATAATAATTTTTGGAGTTTTTTTTTGAATAGAGAAGACCACAATAGAAAGAATGTGTGTTCATAGATGAGAGGCTGTTTTGCTCGGACTAGAAGACGTTAATTTTTCATTTGAATGGGGTTTGAAAAGTTTGAATAAAACGTCGTCATCTCACTTCCTAGTGACCGCTTCATCAAAAATTCCTGGATTTTGCTATTCTGAAATCATTTCGGTCACTGGGCTTTCTTGCGGATAGCCCTTTGACCAACGCCTACACACTGCAATAGGTGCCGGAATAGTTTTCTGAATAGAGTTGTCCGAAAATTGAGTTTCAAAAAGTTTCAAATGCATCTATCTCTGTTTCCAAATTCAGATCCCTTCAATCCAACATTTTCCTCTTTTCCTTATTCCGTTTGATCTCATTTTCGAGAACGACACAATCCAATCAAATTATTCGTCTTTTTTCGTACATATCTTTTCTTATACATATGTTCACACATTGAAACACTAATTTCTTTCGCTGTCTATTGTGGACCTTGTCCTTCTCATCATATCCGTTTTTCTCGGAGATTCCCATTTCTGGCGACGCGGAGGGGGAATACGTTATGAAAGAAGCAAAAAATATGCTGGCGTATGTTTTCTTGATTTTTTTTTGCTTCCTCCCAAAAAAGGCAACTTCTTATATTTGTAGGTGTGTAATAACAAACCGGCTCGTTTTCTAGATTTTCTTGATTCATGATTTGCTTCTAGAAAGAAATGATGTGGGGAGAAAACTCATCCTGAAAATCTCCGATCCTTTTTTCATTAAATCCTTCATTTCCTTTTCATTCATTTTCAGGAATCGTCAGTCACCGCACCAAACTTAGATAAATAAGATTTCTCTTCTAAACCATGGTTCCTGGTTATCCAAAACTTTAACAAAAGAATAAGGATTTCTTCAAAATTTTTGCTCTGAGAATAACAATACGCTTAGAATAAGTGTCATTACGCCATGATATTCTGATTGAAACTGAAAGAGAAAACTCTCCGAATTTTTAGAATTCTTATATTTTAACAGACACAGTGTCATGTTTGGTTGGTTATATTGTGTTCATCTTAGACTACAATATGAAAAAACAAGATTCCGCATCCAATTTATAAGGAAAGACCAAATTAACCATATTTAGTTCTTGTTTTTTCTACTCCTTTTTTCAGCTCATTCGATAGGTATCCTCTCAATGAGTTTCTTACTCCTAAGTTTCTTATTAGATAATCACTGATCACATGGAATTTTAGATTCCACTAAAATCTTTGGTTTTAACCATAACTATGTGAATATTTAAAAGGGCGTTTGTCTCGGAAGTCATGGACTGTGTGAAAATTGAATTGAAAAAAGGGGAAAATTCTTTGTTCCTTTTTCCTCATTTTCTCCTCTCCTTTCTCTAAAACTTTGTCTTTTTCTTATCTTATTGTTTTTTTTTCTGTCGCCCTGACCAGTCATTTCCTATCACACACTTTCAAAAGGACCACGTTTTTGTGACAGAACTAATAACTATGACGCGTCGATGAACCGAAAACTGGGGACGAGAGGAAGCCAGGAAACTGAAAACTGAAAACAGGGAAAAACGCTTTGTTTTCATGACTCTTCTTTTGAGATCAAGAGTGATTCTTCATTTCCCTCGAATTTAGAGGATGTTCTTAAAGTAACAGTCTGAGGAGATATTTTTTATTTCCGGGAAAATATTCCCTTGTGCCAACCATTTTTTCTTATTTTTTTCAATGTTATATCCTAAACTTTCTACTCGGCTATTCTTTGGTCCGGAGTCTACAAAAAGGTTGAATAATGATTTCACGCGACAGAATTCCCAACGGGAGGATACCCACCTCCAACAAGTTAGTGCACCAGATAGTTGTTACTCGCATCTTCAAAGAGAGAAACCCATTTTGTCTACCTAACCAGTTGAGAGAGAGCACAGCGAAAAAACAACAAACAAAATTTGTGGCGAGTTTGTAAAAGATGCGGTCCGTTTGTAGCAGAGAGTCTTTTCTCAATTTGCAGAAGGCACTAGAATAAAGAACACTGGTCCTTAGTAATTCTGGAAAATTGACCGAAAACCAATCATTTACGTCATTCTTTTTGTTTCGATTTGTACTGGTTCTATCAATTTTGTGAATCGTGCAAAAGTTCAGGTTGAAATCTCCTAAACTTGTTCACACTTTTTTGTTCTGATAAAATAAAGCAAAACACATGTTCCTCTCATCCTCATGGGGGCGAAGAAAGTGAGCAGCCGGCAAAGAGCAGGAAAATAAAAAAAAGTTCGAAGGATAAGAAACTGATTTCATTTCTCTACTCCCAACATCATTTTTACATGTAAGCCATTCTGTTTCAGTATTTACCAGAGCCATTTCAAACTACAAGAATAATAACCGTTCAAATTGATCTTGTTTATGACAAAAAAAGAAGACAATCATTGAAATTTTCCCTTCAAATATCATATTTTGTGACGAAGACATAGCAAAAAAATAGCTGGAACTAATCTGTTCGGTGTGAAAAGTTATTTTTTCTTTGTAATGTGATATTGATAGAGTGGAGCAAGTGTTCCTTCCTCTTTTCGAATTCTGCTGTTTTGAAGTGGGAGATTGAGTTTTTTTTTTCATTTTTTGATGTGTTTTCTAAACCTTCAGAAAAGGAGGGTATCACATCATTTTCAATTCGGGTTATTTTTTTATAGTTTTCAACCTGAAAATAGTTTTTTTTCTGGAAGAAACTACAAAATCTACACCCACCTAGTTGAAACAAATGTATAAAATGCTCTCTACATCAAAAGTTCCCTTTTAGACAAATTTAAGAGAAAAGGTCGGCTCGAAAACACTTAGAAGATGAGTTTCAGTGCTTCTAACCCAGTAGTAGACACTAAAATTGCTTCTACCCCAACTCACACTTTTGTTTGTCCACTTCTGGCCCCATTTTGCTCATCATCATCACTTGTTTATTTGTTAGTTGGAACACTCATCAAAGAGTGGCAGATGATCGTAGCGAATTTTCAAATTCTTCTTCATTTCTTCCTTGCCCCGGTCCTTCGTCCCCAATTCCTGATGCACGTTTCTTTTTTTGCTCCGCGTAAACCGCTTCGTTTTTCCGAATGCACAAACGCCATGCTCTCCATTGAAGGCTCCGCCCTTCCTCCCTCTTTGCCTATTTTTCTTAGTAAAAGTGTTATTGTGCGGATGAAAATTGAATAAATCTTCCTCAGTTTTTAGTTTTGAACTTTTAAAGATGTTGATGCACATTCAAGAACAGCAATTTCGTTTTTTGATGATTTCTAGGGATTCCGTTCATCTTCAAAAAATCAGATGTGTTCCTTCTTTAAATAGGTTTTTATAAGACTTCCTTTCATCTTTTTTTGTTCTTTTCCTTTTTTTTTGACGATGGTTCATTTTATTCCATTATACCAATTTTTCTTTGTGTTCGCTCTTTTCGCACTTCCTCCACCCCGAATATTCGAAAAACCACGTTTCAGACCTCATTTGGCATATCGTATGAACGTTTAGAGCAAGTCTTGAACCATGATATCTGGAAATGCAACCGCTGTCATTGAACAGTCAGCCGACATGCTGAAATCAGTTTTAACTGCTAACCTATCCGGAGATCCATTGGAACAAACTTCAACGTTGATGAGTATTCTAACCACCGAATCTTCCCCTCTTCACTGCTTTTCATGCCATCCCAAGCTCTACTTCATTGTCTTCGGACTTGTTTTTATGATCATCATCTGTTCGGGCGTCGTTGGTAACGTATTCATAATCTTTGTTATCTTGATGGATCGCAAGTTGATGAGCTCTTCTGTCAACCAATTCTTACTCAATCTGGCAATCGCTGATCTCGGAAACCTAATATTCTGCTCACCGGATGCTATACTAGTGTTAATTGATCGTGGATGGCTACTTCCTAACTTTGCCTGTCATTTACTTCGATTCCTTCAAGAGTATTTCCTCTACGCCAGTGTTCTCCTTCAGGTAAGTAACTCTCCTCGAATAATTCTGGAATTTCTCACACTTCATTCGGGTATTGAGCTCTATACGAAGTATTGCCTCGCAACTATTCTGACGGGGTTGTCAGGCTACATTGCACTCAGGCGTACCCTCCGTCATTTGATCGTTGAAGAGCCGTTCATTCAGAAAATTGTGACATTTAATGTTTCACAGAGTTCATTTTTCATTTAATTAGAAAGAAGATCTATTGAAATGTTATATAATTATGATGAACGGCTTCACTAAAAAATTATATAACAAAATAGAAAATTTTCAGATGGCGATAGGAGTGGAGAGATTTTTGGCAATCTGCTCTCCAATGAGAATGCAGAGATTTTCTACCAAGACTACGGTAATCTATAAATAATTTTCCAGTGGAGGAGCAAAAAAAACTAATTTCCAGATTTCTGTGTTGGCCGGTGTTTGGTGCGTCGCCGCTTGTTTCGCTTCTCCCTACTTTTTATACCAAGGCATCGTTTTCCACAAGTTTTATTTCTGTTTCTGGAAAGGAATCTCACATAAAACAAGGTAATAGTGCCGGTTGCACTTTTTGTTGACAGCCCCACACGCCCGTCTTTTTACTTGCAGAACCTATTTCAAGTACTGCGAACTGATTGTTCTTTATGCGATTCCACTCGTTTTCCTCACCACTCTCTATTCCATCATGTGCCGTGTTCTCTGGGGAAAAGAAGGCGGCAATCACAACATTGCCAACCATAGTCAACAAGTAAGTGGACACCAATGAAGAAGTGCATAGATAGTTTTTTTTTCAGGAAGCTATCCTCAAGTTAAGACGTTCAGTGGTCAAAATGCTTATCATTTCAATGCTCCTCTATTTTCTTTGTTATACACCTATTCAAGGTTTGTATTTCAGAAAAACATAAATAATTAAAAAAAATTTCACATTTTAGTGTTGTTCATGATGGAAAAGATTCTGGACCATAGTGTACAGCTGCCTCAGTGGCTTCGTTTGTTGCTGAATGTACTTTCAGTGATGAGGTGAGTTCACACAAACAGCTCACAACAATTGCTCTTTTCCTCACACTTCTTGCCCGCCTTCTAAACGTGCCATAGAATTTCTCTCTATCTCTCTGGTTTTTGCCCTGAGGTCAAAAAGCGGTGCGCCAAAAGTAGAAAATGGGGAAAACGTATTTAGCTTTTTTCAAATTGAAAAGAATAATCAAATCGTGAAGAATTGAGTGACCACAAGGCCAATTTTCCAGTTCCTCGACGAATCCCATCGTCTACATCATATGTTGCCGTCACTTCCGCCTACGCCTCCGCGACATTGCCGCGACGATCACCGCGTTCTGTTGCTGGTTGTTTCCCTCGTTCACTAAATCCGAATATGAATGTGTTGACGAAACAATGACCACAAAGCTCTCTCGATCACCATATGTCTCGTTTCGCAGCTCCCGCCGTCAGAATTCACGTGCAAACCTTTCGACGCTTCTTTGAATAATTTGATTTCGTCTCAATTGTCTGTATTTTGAAACTTTCTACCCGCTTCGGGTTTTTTATTCATTATCAAGATGCCAAGTCTTTGTTGCGTTGACTCACTCCTCTCAGATCATTATGCGCCGCTTTAGGTTTCTGATTGATCTCTGAACGCTTGCTCCCGCAAAATTATGATAATCACACTTTGATACTAATTTATTCAATAAATATTGAAAGCAAAGAGAAAAAACTAAATTTACATGAAAGGGGCAATCGGATTCGTTTAGTGGGATGAAAATTTGGCTTTTAAATACTTGTTTCGGTTAAACACTCTATAAAAATATAACGTACTTATCAAATGAAAGATAGAAAGAGATCTTAAAGCATTGAAGGGCATTCAAAAATCAACTATTTATTATTATAGCTGCACAAAAGGGGTAATACCGGTAGCAACAACTTAATGTTTAACGTACATTATAAACGTTCCCTACTTTGTATGCACATGACACATTAGTGAATCGGGTAATTTGATAAACCCATTTTTGCTCATTAATGTCGCAAGTAATTGTTAATTTCACCTCATTCCTATCCGATTGAAGCTAAATTTGAAAGTTGTTTATTTTGTGAATGTGGTACAACTCACGGGTATAATATTTGAAGTTGAATTGTAGTTCACAACAACAGCTACCTCGTCGATTGTGTTCAAATTATTATTTTGACAGGTCATCATAATTGGTTCACTACAGTTGAATGAAACTTGCGGGGGATCTGCTGCATTTTGACCGATACCGTTGACAGGATAACCGCAGCACACTGAACGGTTAATTATTTTTGAATAGGCTTTGAAAATTTCACTGACTAGGCCGAGGTGTCGTTGTCGTGGTTATGGCAGTTGTTGTATTTGTAGTTGAAAGAGTTGTTGTAGTGTTCGCAGCTGGAATAGTTGTTGTGTTCAATATAGAAGTTGTTGTAGAATCTGATGATGGTTCCGTTGTTGTTGAAATATAGATTGATGTGGTTGTTAAAACGGGCTCGTTTGCCGGAACAGATGGCGTACATCCATTCGCAAATGCAAAGAATGTTAAAAATAGAACTCTATGTTTCATTTTGAACAATGGTAGTCAAATATGAAACACAGAAATCTGATCAGCTTTATAGTCTTACTAGATCCGTGTTTCTCTCGATTTTTTGTGTCAAAAATTTTCTTAGTTTCACTTTCTTTGTAATTAAGTTTTTCTGGTAACCATTATTCTAAGGTAGCAATTCTGTGAAAAAATGAAATTTAATTAATCTTGTAGCGGATACAATAGTGAAACAACTAGTATAAAAGCAGTTTAGCACATGTCCAGTCCATCTACTAAAATGATAATTTCATATTTTCTTTTTCTTTTTATATCTTTCTCGGATCAGTGTGCTCCAACATCTTCGGTTGGTACAACTACCGTAGCTCCAAACGCAACTTCAACAACTACCGCAGTTCCATCAAACGCAACAACGACTACTGTTGCATCAACTACAACAGGCATAAGTATGACAGTAAAGAATGGCAATTGTAAAGATTTGCAATGTTTAGGTTGTTGCCCGTGGCCGCTGCAAACTGGTAATACTTCTGCTATCAACACAGCAAATCCAATTGAAAGAGATTGGGATAAATGCAGTGGGCCTATAACATTTAATTGTAGCAGATCCGACAATGCGACTCTTCCAGTCGGAATCGCAGTGGATTGGCCTATCGATTCGTCTTTTGGTGTTTCGTATGTGGTAAATTGATATTTATTTTGCGTTTATGCCTAAAAATGCCAAAAATAATTTCATTTCAGAGATCAGCCGGTTCTGCTAATACTCCTGAAACTGCAAGAGTTGCGAATCTCACATGTAACACAACAACACAACTTTGGTATCTCCCAGATGACACAAGAGGATTCATGAGAGCTGCATGTGCTTATTCGAATGAAAACAGTATTTACACAATAGCATGATGATCAAAACATAATTAATTTGTATTGATAGTTTTATTTATAAGAATAATTAAAACGAATTGAATTATTCTTCTTAGCAATTTTCATGCAACAACAAAGAGCGTTAACCAACAATTTTAGCGGATTTCGCGAGACCGTAGAATTTTGAGTTTTTGTTTTTGAGCAGTTCTGCTGGAATACCATCTTCTACTATTCTCCCAGCTTCCATCACAATGATTCTATCATAATCCATAATTGTGTGAAGTCTATGAGCAATTGTGATGATTGTAGAATCAGCAAACTTTTCTCGAATAGTCGCTTGAACCATTGCGTCAGTTCGATTATCAATTCCGGCAGTTGCTTCATCCAACACTAATACTTTTGACTTTCGTAGCAGTGCTCGAGTTAAACATAACAGTTGTCGTTGGCCAACACTATAACAAATATTTATATCGGTGACTAGAAGCATTATCTCACCTGAAGTTCTCTCCACCCTCCGCGACGGGGCTCTCTAATTTTTGAGGTAATAACTCAACATGAGTTTTTAGATTAGAGTTTTCCAGGGCTTTCCAGAGCTGCTGATCACTGAACTCTCCTTTCGGATCGATGTTGAATCTAAATAAATTTTCGCTTTTTTAAAAATATTGTCCTTAATTTTCTACCTTAATGTATTCGCGAATAACACATTTTCTTGTGGGATAATTGTTAATTTCTCTCTCAAATCATGAAGACCAATATGAGAGGTGATAGTTTGATCAATAGAAATGTGCCCTTCTGCTGCTTCAACAATACGGAATAGGGCTAATGCAAGTGAAGATTTTCCTGAAAATTATATTTTTCTTGTTTCAGAAATAAAATAGCGTGAGAATGTTACCTGCTCCAGTTCTACCACAAACTCCAACCTTCTGTCCTGGTAGAATGTTGATACTGATTTGTTTCAACACTAATTCAAGTTCATCACGATATCTACACGAGTAGTCTTCAATATTAACTGCTCCACCAAGTGGCCAAGATGGTGGAAGATTGTATCCATCCATTCGCCATTCTGCCTCGTTTTTGGTCTTACTGTACTCATCGATTCTTTCAACTGACACTACATTAGTCTCCACGTCATTGATTGTTCGAACAAACATATTTAGCATAAACGTGATCTTAAATGTTTGGTATGGTACAAAATAAGATCGAACTTACGTTCAAACTGTAGGAAACTGATAGACCGAGCATACCAGCTGTCAATCCAGACTCTTTTCCGAGAATTGCAAGAATGGATGCAGCAAAAATGACGATGTTTCCCAATAACTCGAGTCTGATTGAAAGCCATCGATTCGACATTTGAGAGTAGTAATTGCATCTTACATGAGTGTTCAACTAAAAGAGTTACTAAATAAAGTTTCAAATCAAATAACGTACATGAGCATCATTTCTCCTGATAAATTCATCATTCCACTGGAATGCTCTGACAGTAGAAATTCCTTGAAGAGTCTCAGAAAAATTAGAAAAGATTGGAGATCGGGTCAATGAAGCAATTCTTTGAAGTTGACGGGTACTCTTGATTGAGTATTTCAATACAAAATAGTAAATGATGTACACAGGGATGATAATAACAATGAAGAGTGGAGTTGTGTAGGTTACAATAATGACAGTCTGAAATAAAACGTTTCTGAATTTGAAAGTAGAATTATTTTACCTGCATCATGTTCATGAAAGAAATCACAAGGAATCTGAAGGAACTACTCAGACGGAGATCCACCACTTCCATGTCTTTAGCAAGTCGATTAATAATTCTGCCGATTGGAGTCACGTCGAAATAAGATAGTGGGTTTCTCAAAACATTATGTAGAAGCGGACGATGAAGGTTTTTTGATGCGGCAACACCTCCGAGTAGGAGAAGAGATAATGAGAAGAACAAGAAGAACACTGAAAGTTTTGCTCTTTGAATAAGTTGCTTTTAATGGTTTTACCTTCAGTCACACCAAATGCTGCATAGACTCCGAGTCTTGTTCCAACTGACATTGTATCCGGGTGAGTCACATCAATATTGGCATCCGACCATGCAGTAAGCCACAAACTTCTGCCCATAGCGAACGAAATGTTCAGAATGACTGCAATGAAATAAGGTAGGACGTATTTGAGAAGACCCATTGATTTGAAGTATAGCATGTAGATTCCTGCTTTCACCCTTCCAACTGCTGCTTCTTCTTTTGTGATTAGCGCATCCGGTTTTTTCTTCTGCAAGATTCAATGGTTTTTTTAATCAAAACAAATAGTCACCTCAACGATACTAGATTTAGACTTCTTCCTGGACACTTTCGATAATCTTGATAATCGTGACATTCTACTACTTGATCCGATGGCCGCAGGCACTTGATCTTCATTTTCATCTCCACTGAAAAATAAAATCCATTTTCAATTTCGACTATTTGTTTTTTACCTTTCTTCTTCGTCCGATAATTGAGCTTCTGCATACTCATTGTCCACTTCTTGAAGATATTCTCTAGCCTCATCATCAGCCAATAACTCGTCATAAGTACCACAGTGCCTGATTCTGCCCTCTTAACACAACAAATTATCTTTGAAAAAACTCCATTAATTCTCACCTTTCATCACAATAATTTTCCCTGACTCTTGCAAGAACGAAGTGCAGTTTGTAACCAGAATTCTTGTAGTATGAGACAACATTCCATTCGGACCAATGATATTATCAAAGATGTGTTTTCCAACATGAGCATCGACAGCAGATAGAGGATCATCCAAGAAATACACATCTTTACTCTGATAAACAGCTCTTGCAAGTGCAATACGTGCTTTTTGACCTCCGGAAAGATTGATTCCTTTTTCACCAATTTCTGTTTCATCTCCATCCGGTAGTTGTTTCAAATCGTCTTTCAGTGCACACGCCTCTACTACTTTTTTGTATAAAACCTGAAAACTATCTTTATATGAGATTAATCAAGAAAAACCAACATCATTTAAATCTGCTTGCATTAGAATATTTTTCTTCAATGATTGATTCAAGATCCACGGTTGTTGAGATAGATAAGCTACACTACCTCTGACCCCCACGTATCCACATATCTTCTCCATTTCACCAAGTGCAGCTAATAGCAGACTTGACTTTCCACTGCCTACAGATCCGACGATTGTGACCAGTTCTTTTGAACCGACTAGCAGTTCAATGTCACTGAGAACTCGTGCTTCTGCAGTGTCCCAGGAAAATGAAGCTGTGTGTACTTCAACAGTATTCGCGTAAACTGAAATGATTTCTCGCACTCAAAGTCATTTTGCTTAGGCCTTACGTTCTCCTCTGACTTCCTTGTCAACAGCAGTCACATCCACTTCTCGTTCGCAGAGGAAAGTTCTGATTCTTTTATTGGAGACTACAAGTTGAACAGTTTGAGCAACCAAATCAGCCGCCATCATGAGAGGACCACGGAGCAAGTTGAAAAGGGATAAGGAAACGAATGCAATATTTGGAGTCAAAACATTTTTTTCATCAATTAGCACGAACACAGTGAATGTTGCAAGGGCAACCTGAAACACGTAAGTAGCTATGAAAATGAAAAAGATGACTTACGAAAACTGGAGCTCCGACGTTAAGACAATCTGCGAAGGTTTTGAGAAGCGAACTCTGCTTGATCATTTTGAGTTCTTTGTCTCGAACTTGTTCAATAGTCTCTTCCATAGCAGTTTCCCAAGCGGACAGTTTTACAACTTTGATTCCATTGAGAACTTCGTTAATCAAACGGATTCTCTCATCTTTGTATTTCATTAATCTGATTTGCCAACGTTTTGTTATGATTGATACGCAGATGTTCATCGGGACGATACTAATCTGAACCATTGACAGTTTTCCTAGTAAAAATCAAAAGCTAACCATGACCACAATACCGGCCCACACAGCTACCCCAATAGTTTGCCAGAGAAGGACCATGCACACAATTATTTGAAAAGGACTACTCCAATATTGTTGAAGTTGTGGAGTGATCATTCGGAAGCGATCCACATCAATAGAAAGAATGTTGACCATTTCTCCAACTGTTCTTTCTCTTCTAGCAGTATTCGATAAGAGGAGTGACTTCTCGTAAACAGCACAACTCAACATTGTTTGAATTTTTGCTCCGATTCGTGTCATTGTGATGAAATAAGTGTTCATAAAAAGAGATTTAGCTTGTCCCGCTAGGAACATTCCGATAGCAAGAGCTACTCCATAGAATAGAGGAGCATTCGGTGTTTCGATGAATGTGATTAGAAAGCTTAAAAAGAAAGCTTGAATCAGATTCAAATTTCTCGAGCTAAACTCACTTTAAAAACATAGGATTAGCAAACTGCAACAAATCGGACAAAAATTTGATGAATGAGCCTCCGATGAGTTCCCATTTCATGATTTGCCACAAAGTGACTATTACAGATGGTTGAACAATTACACGATCTGAATAATAATTCTTCGTGTGAATCAAAAACACAATACAACACGAACCACTATCATCACGATTCACAGCACCATAGTTACTGAAAGTACCCAAAAGTGGAGCTTTCTCGCTTCCAGTTCTCGATCTTTGCCGTTTCTCGTCTAGTTTTGCTTGTTTCTCACGGGCGTCTAAAAATAAGGTTTTCAAATTGTGGTCAAATGTAATTTTTTTGTACTTTCTGATTGTTTCAACCACTCAGTCTTCCATCTTGCTTTAAGGTACTCTTGATCCATTTGACTATCTAATTCAAATACATCCTCTGTTTCTAACGTTCTCTTGCTTCCTAGACTGATCAATTGAGAAAACCACAAAAGTAGCTGACGGCTGATAAAATTGGCATTCTCTTCTGGACACTTTGAATTCTGAATGTTTCTGTTTTTTTCTGATCTGTTCTATGATTTTACCTGATATGACTTTGGCATTGGGAACGGATCAGATACAAAATGAAGTATGAATTCGGCGACCACCAAGGGAAAGTACGTTAAGTACGCGACATAGCGGAAAAAGTCAATTCGCGCAGTTAGCTGCAATGAAATTTGATAGTTTTTGATGAATATCATAAACAATTTGCCAAACTCACTTCTGGTTGGCTCCCTGTTTTCATCCATTGATAGAACTCGGGTACAGCGAATACTGCAAAAAGCATCCAAATACAAAAAAGAGATCCGGATGAATGTATTCCAGCACGTCGGACTTCATTTGTTGCAATTAGAAGGGCAAGCTGTAAACTTGTTTCGATGAACCTTCTTTTCGAAAAGTTTCGATAAAACTATAGATAAACAAAGATCGATCATAAAAAGTGAAATTTATGTTTTGTGACGGGTTTTTTGACAGTTGGAAACTAACCAGTGTGAAACTGTGAAAAAATGGATAGACGAAAAGGTCAGCAGTCACGTTTTTGTGTTCGAACAAAGATTCCCATACTGCCAAAAGGAACACAAACAGTCGGTCAATGATCAGTAGACTTGCAACAAACTGCAACGAGAAAAAAGTTGTTTAATTGCTCACTACACTGACCCATTTCAAACTCATCAATGTAGACCATGGTAAGGGACTCAGACGGCTTGTTTTACAATCATGGATGATGACAGGTGTAAGTATCCAGAAAAATATAGATGGTACAAGAACATAGCTGTTGGGAAGATCCACGCTTATAGGTGGACCCGTTGAATTCAATATTTGGTTTATTTCCATCTGAAAAAAGAATAAAATCAAAAAAGTACAAAATGAAATGAAGACAGAATGATGAAATGAAAGAAAGAGTATACAAGGAGTGAGAACAATTGTTGTGATGCTAATGCTATCAGTAGATTGCGCGTCAAACCTAGTAGTGTGCATGTCACTATTTGTGTCGCTCAACCTGTCAGAAGATAGGCAAGGCTAGGGACCTTAGAAATCTGTGTTCGTTGTGTGGTTTGTGCAAGTTGACAGAGCTCTCTATCTCTCTCTCTCTTTGACTAGAAAACTACAATGCTGTTGATGTATTGCAATACACAAAAGAAAAAACGATAAGGTGCGTGCACATGGATAATGACATAATGTCATCATTGGCGTGGATGTATTGAAAAAGATGAAAAGAGCAAAAACAAGATAAGAATTTTAATATATTTTGAATCAATGTTACTAAATTCTTTTTGTTTTAAGTTGCAATTAATAAAGTCATAAGACATATCACTCAAGATTGAGAAAAAACGAATGAACTTGGAAAAGGAAGTAAAATAATTCTTTAAAATTTTAAAAAATCAAAAAAAGATAAGAAAAACCAAATAGACATCCAAAACTTTATAAAAACTCGTATCACCTGTGAAAACCAAATAAATATCAGAAACTAGAATAAATGAGAAAAAAAACTGACACCGCCGTCAAAAACATCAACACCGCCGCCCTTCTTGTCGTTGATCTCGAACAAAAATAACCACAACTAGATCAAATTCGATAAAAGATGAACACCAACCTATGTGTACAATGATCACCCTACGATCCGTTATTGAATTGATGTTAGTGATACCTGATGATCTCTCTGAGAAGGTTTAGGTGTTTCCCCCCTCCCACTCCCCGATTTGTAGAATTCCTTTTGGTCTGCGTCTCGTTTCGAAAATACACTTTTTTTTCGATTGTTTGCATTTTGACTGGAGTGCTTACTTCGTGGTGTAGATATTTTGAACTGATGTTGTTAGACACTTGGTTTTTTCAGTCTATGCAGAAAAGTGAAAATAGATAATATGTTTAAAAGGGTATTTAATCAATAAGAAACAAAGTTTTGGGGCAACTGAGATCAAAGAATATTTAATATTGCAGACAAATAAAATGTGTAGTTTATACTTTGATTGATCTCTCAACAAAAAAATTGTAGAAGATTGAATAACACACTGAGAAATTTTCGATTTCAACTATTATTTCTGTTCTCTATCTGCATTATTCATCAATGTGTTCGCGATAAAACAACTTTTTTTTAATTTCAAAATCGAAATTCATTATTTTGGTTCCAATATTTTGTTGTTATCTTATCAAACTTTCTCTTATCTCTATCTTTTTCTTCCCCTCAATTTTTTCTCTCCTTTCTCATTTTCAACCTTTCCAGACACTTCTTGATCATGGTTGGAACCAACAGAGTAAAGAAATCGAAGAAAGAGGATGGGATCCGTTCCGGGTGATAAATGGGATTGGAGGGCTCTTCCTCTCAAGAAAGCGCCTGTTTGATGATATCAATGAAGAGTTGGAGTGAATGAAAAGAAGAAAAATGCACTTGCATTACACTATTTTTCATTGAGTTTCTTCGTGTCGTTTGTTTTATGACTCTTTATCATGGTCCCAATTTTCATTTCTTGTTCTTCCGCAATTATTCTGAAATAAAATGTTTTGGCAACATTCAGTTTTATTGAGCAATATCCAACGGAACAATGAGATCGTTAAGGTTCCCATTACACAAAGCACAACAATTTCTCGTTTCTCGATACCCTTCAGATCATATTTCCACAAGTTTTTGATATTTGTTTTCAAAATCTTCAAAAAATATTTTTCCATAACCAATACTACTTTCCAGTTACAGAAAATGCGACAATTGATACTTTTATTACTGAGTTTTCATGTCACTTATTGTGCCCTGGACACCGCCGCTGTCATTGCAATTCAAACTGAAATCAACAAACACAGCGCCGACATTGAAATGATTCTTGATGCAAGTTTAAAAAATAAATATTTGACCTTTTTGAAAGATTTCAGCATGTCAAGAATTTGAATGCTCGTGTTAGTGATCTTGGACGTCCAGGACCACCGGGAATGAATGGATCTCCAGGTTTTCCGGGAGCAAAAGGAGAAAAAGGAGAACGTGCAGAAGATGGTTAGTTGATTGTGAGCCAACGTGATTGTAGTGAAGCTTTTTGGGTTTCTTATCAGTAGTCTCTTTTTCTATTTGAATTGTTTCACAGGTATGAGCGGAAGAGACGGCATGCAGGGCATTCCCGGAGTCAAAGGAGATATGGGACCGATTGGACCGACTGGCATGAAAGGAGATAAGGGTTCAATGGTTAGGTACTTTTGTAGCAGACTTGTAGTTAACAATAATGATGTAGGGTTTCCCTGGCCAAAAAGGTGATGGCGGAAACTCTGGAACCCCTGGACTCAAAGGAGACACCGGAATTCCTGGAAAAGTCGGAGAACCGGGTGCAACAGGTCAACCAGGATCTAAAGGAGAAAAAGGAATGGAAGGATTACCCGGAACAAATGGCTTGCCGGGAGCACCAGGATGGCCGGGAAGTAAAGGAGAAGATGGCTTACCTGGGCGTCCAGGATCACCAGGATTTCCAGGAAAGAAAGGAGATGTAGGAACTGGAGGAGTTCCAGGAGTCCCCGGAATGATTGGAGAAAGAGGTCTGCCAGGAGCACCCGGAGCACAGGTATTTCTGACTTCTGTTTAACTAAACAATATGTTTTTGATGTGACTTGTTTTGTTATGAGAGATACGCTTTTTGTTTGGACAGACAGAAATTATACATTTTGTGTGTTTCAAATATGATGAACAAATTCATTTTGTTTCAAAAAACCAAAAAGTGATCTGTGAATATGTTCTTGATCATTTCAATGCAGTTTGTTACTGTCTGTCCCGCTGTGTAAATATTTTCTGCTAACCGTTCACTTTTAATCCGACTGTATCGAGAATCAAGAACATTTTTAAGAAAAAGTATTTTTCAACCAACTGAAGAGGCTGTGAACAAATAAGAAAAGCAAATAGCTATAAATCACAAAAAACTATAATAGATCGTAACCAAAAAATTTTGAATTGCAGGGAATGATGGGACCAATTGGGCCACCCGGACAACTTGGACTTCCTGGACCAAAAGGTGATACTGGACCATCTGGATTGCCTGGTAGCAAAGGAGATCAAGGAAAAGATGGGATTCCAGGACTTCCAGGTAAAAAAATTCGCATTATATTTTCTAATGATCATCTCTGATCATCCAGTTTCGTCATCATTTAATCCTATTACAATTTGTCAGGTTGGATTGTGAACGACAAAGGATATTGCATCCTGGCGCTTGGCAACTGTCCCCCAGCTTTCACTCAAATTGGAGCTTACCAGGTTTGGACGCACTGCCATCCATCTCTTTTTTTTTCTGTCGCTGTTCGAATGCATCTAGTTTGACGCAAAGTGCGAAGGCATCTGCGTCACAAGATAGTTTCAAAGTTTCCATCTTTTTTCCGGGCAAATGCAGAAAAAAAACAACATGCATAGCAAGAAAATTCTCTGCGTACCACCAACCAACTTTCGCTTTCGGAACAAACTTCTTTGTTACTGGAAGTCAATGAAATTGACTCATCGCGGTTGATGAAACACGTTTGGCAGTGAAAAAAGCAAATTGAGATGGCTGGCAGAAAGTTTTCTCATAATTATTTGAATAAGAATTGAAGAAATTCGGAGAAACGCAAAAAATTAGTTCAAAATTCGGCACTTGTCACCCTTCACTTTCAGAGACATTCATTATAGTCTCGTATGTCAAAATGATGTATTCAACACTGTTCTTCAGGCGCACGTTGACAATTATCGCTTCGGCGACTACTCATTGGTCAAGTCATCTGGCATCGGCGGAAACGAAGAACAATTCGCGTTGAAAGTTCATGCTTGCTGCCGATAATTGGGAGGTGGTCCTCTGAAAAAACGACTCTACTCGAAAAAGAAACCTCATCGTTTTCATATACAACAATTTTAATAAATGTTTGCTTGGTTTTGGTCAGACATAAGTATTCAATTCAAAAATGACTAACCACCGGTGTGTTCCGAGGACATTTCTTTGAAATTGCCAAGAACAGTTGAAGAGCACTCAAAAAACAAAAACTATTGCAAACTGTCCTTATAAAAGTTGCGTTTTGAAATTTACACCACACATATTTTTCGTTGCTACTTTAGTCTGTTTTGTTGGTAACTTTAGTTTTTCGGGGTTATTTCTCAGAATCCAGTGATAAACTGAATTTGTTAGAAATAATCTGGCAATTTTATTATTATGGAAATATAATAATTCTCAAATTGATGTATTCCACTAATCAAATATCAATAACAAAACTCTTTAGTTCCGTTATTTTTTGAAGACAAGTGAACCATAACGAAATTATAAAAATAGTTGACTGTCAAATTATCGCCTGAAATATAGTCTAGTTCAACCTTGAACTTTCAGTTTTTAGACATTGAATTCCCAAAAAAAACAGACAGCCTTCCAATTAGTTTTACAAGTTCTAATCCGTTAATTCTTCCTCATTACTTGACTTCTTCCCATTTGCCATCCCATTGTCCGCTTCCTTCGGCACAACGTGTTCCATTACTAATGTACATACGAAAAGCGTAACCGTATCCTTCTTTTGAAGGTGAAGTGAATTTCGTTAATTGCAGTGCGGTTGTAAAAAGAAAAGAAAGTGCACGTCAAAAGACACACACCTCAATTCTCGACAATGGCACCCCCTACATACTTTCGTCCATGTCTACCGTATATAAGTATGTGGACTCTAACACCATTTGATCCCGGAACATCAGTTCATGTTTTTTTTCTCTTATGATTTCATTTGCTTCTCGCCCAATTTTTGGTCTACATTTTTGCACCTGCCCTATTTCATACTATCTATTCCTGTCTAAATACATCATTGAGAAAAAAGTCCCTGGACTTTTGGTTTATGATTCTATATATGATTTCAAAAAAAAAAAGAGATTTAGAAGTACGTAAAGCTTCACCGACAGAAAAGCGTAAGAAACTGTCTCACTCATGCTGTGATAATCCGCGTTTTGGATCTAGCCTCCGCCGTGTGACTGGTATAAAACCGGCGAACGCGACAAGCGGTTATGCAATTCCTCACACCTTTTAGCTTACTTTTAATAAATAATCTTCATTTCTGAGACCAAATCCTTAAGCTGTTTCCACTTTTGAAGATCTCAAGTGTTTTTCTTGTTTCCTCCCGATAATAATTTAGCTTCATTCTCCGCTTTCCAATGTTCATAACGTATTCTGAATTTGAGGCTATGAAAACGACGGAGAAGAAGGCCGAACAAGACTTGGAGCTTGAAGCTCAGTCTCTTAGGAGGTAAGGGTCTATGAAGTTTTTTTTTTATCTAGATCTGCTCATTATGACGTAGCAGTAATAATATTCTTGATTTGCAGAATTGCATTTTTTGGTGTCGCAATGTCAACCGTTGCAACGTTCGTGTGTATTATAACCGTTCCGTTGGCATATAACAAAATGCAGCAAATGCAATCAAATATGATTGACCAGGTGATTTACCACGCTTTTGACCCCCCCTTATTTGATGTCTAATCAACACCATTCAAGGTCGACTTCTGCAAGACAAGATCCAATCTGTTTTGGAGAGAGGTTACGAAAACTCAGGTGATTTGAATTAATTGAATTTCAGATAGCTTGTCGGCTTGAGTTCCGGATTCGAGAACACCGAAAATTGTTTTTCCAAGACCCCGACTTCAGAATGATATCACTTTGTTTCAGTATATGGCTAGTGCTCGTGGAATTCGTGTAGCTCGACGTGCCGAAAAACGTTATAGTACAAATTATGACAATCAACGGACTGCATATGATAGATTTTATCATGCTCAACAGCAATATGATACTAGGGATAGTAACAGTAATTATGATAAATCTGCAAGTTATGGCCTCTGGAACACTGAATCTCCGACAGGTGTGAATTATGGAAGTTCCTCTTCTTCTTCTTCCTCTGCCGTTTATGGATATGGTAACAACAATGGAGGAGGTTGTTGTGGATGCGGACAATCGCCTCCTGGACCACCGGGTAGACCAGGTAGTGATGGATCCCCAGGGCTTGACGGAGAAGCTGGAGTACCTGGAAGAGACGGACCGGATGCCCCGAGACCTACCCCCGCACCTAACTTCGTACGTCATTTTCAACAAACATTATGACATAACTCATTTCTTTCTGTCTATACATTTCATTTTTAGTTTCTCCTCATTCATCATTCGGTTTATTCGACATGACAGGTTTTAATTTTAGGATTGGTGCTTTGAGTGTCCGCCAGGCGAGCCGGGACGGCCAGGTATTCAAGGAAGAAAAGGGCCGCCAGGACGACCAGGAGGTAGTGGCCTTCCAGGAGAAAAAGGAACTCCAGGACAACCAGGATCTATGGGACCAGTTGGACCAGCAGGGCAACCAGGAAACCCTGGATTACCAGGAGGGAAGGGACTACCAGGAAAGCTTATTGAGGTGGGAGGACTTGAAGGAGCTCCCGGACCACCAGGATTACCAGGACTGCCAGGACTTCAAGGTACTGAATCTTCTCTTCAGGATTTTAGTGATGGTTTTTCAGGTAAACCAGGAAATGATGGGTATCCAGGACGCGATGGAGCTCCAGGAGATCAAGGAGACGATGGAATTCCGGGAGAACCTGGAAAACCGGGATCAAAAGGATACCCAGGTCCAGATGGAAACGCAGGCTTTCCAGGTGATTTTTTTCTAAAGAAAAACGGGAAGTAGCAAAAAGAGAGAGAGCAAATTATCAAAGTGTAAATATATTAATCGGGAAACGGCGTCCTTTTCCTATTTCCTCCGTTTTCGTCAAATCTAGAGGCTAAAGTTTAGATTTCAAGAATATTTCCTTCTAGATTGACGTGTTTTGCAAAGAATCAAGTTTTATATGTAGAATGAACTGCACAAATGAGAAGCCCCGACGACCGGAAGTAAATAAGGAAATACGAAGAAAGGGAAAGAGATATGAGAATATTCGAACGGAAAGCTCCCCCACCCTCAACTTCCACTTCCGAATTATCTATTGTTTGACTATTTTCAGGCGGATGCGACCACTGCCCACCCCCGCGAACAGCTCCCGGATACTAACGTCACCCACCGACGGCGATCTCTACGTTTATCTGTAAAATATCTTTGTGAATCACTACACCACAATAATAATTCGTCTCGTTTTTTTCTCTTTCTGCATTCCCGCCACTTAATCCCAATAAACTATGTTCCACTTCAATTATTCATGTGCGTGTGTTCCCTGAACATGTTCAATGAATTCAATCAACATGAGAACTGGAGGGGGGAGAAATAAAAGAATGCCCATTATTCATGAAGCGGGGGCAATGTGCGGGCGACAATAATTTTTTTGGGATCTCTTATCCTAACGAAAGGACTTGTTTACTTTTATGTTTACCACGTAAACTCAAGTTGGTCAATCTTTTTTATATATACTGGGTACATTCGTTTTTATTTCCAATACTTAGATAGATTGGCGGAAGAATAGTTCAAGACAAGGAACAAACCCCTCGCCTAAAAACTATTACTTCTTCCTACTCTCAGTTTCCGAGAATTTTCATAGGTCTTCTAACATATTCTCTAAAATTTTAATAAACATTCGATTAAAGATTGAATGTGTTTCTCGAGTTTAGAAGATTCGCGAATACGAGTTCAAAGTATATGAAGTGGTCCCTGTGGCCTAATCAAACACTTTAAAACTCTATAGCCCTCCCTGAAATTGTGAATCAAAGTACAGACGAGTTAAAATAAATATATTTAATTCTATTAGTAGTTTCTCCGTCACAGAAACGTGCTCGGGTGTGTTTTCTTTTAAGCCAATTGGAGGCCTAGAATCTACTAAGAAGTGCTCATTTCTGATATTTACTTCTCAAAAATTGCCTCACTTCCTATTAGTTTATCATGTTTGTTCGCCGGATGCAGATGTCCAGTACGAAATTTCCGTTTTCATCATAATTCATGACATCTAGAATGTTTGCGGGGGGTCACCTTTTGATACGAACTACATATCTATGTATTTTTGAGGAGAGTGATTCTTTACAATGAGGGGGAGATGAGAAGAGACAAGAAGTAAAAAAGGTTCGGTTAGACGCAAGCACATTGTCTATGAAACACTTTTTGCAAGTAACGGACACTTCCAGTTGTTTGTCGACAAGTGATGTCTTTTATCTAGATCCCGATAGTTCTCAGGAGTTCGTTCATCTAGAGTTATGTGGGGTTGGCGAAGTTCCTGAAATAAACGAGTTTCTGACAAAATTCTGATTGAATTCACTTATCTGGAAATTTCATGTCAGAAAGATCCAACTTATCAAACTTTGAAAGCTCTGACTTCAAAGAAGGAAACTTCGAGAAATTCCGTTGTTTCATTAGTCATAACTTTTATTATCTGTCTGAGGTAACTACACGGCGATTATTCATAGAACACGACCGTCTAAATTCTCGTAATTCAATTTTCTTAATTCGGTCTACTTGTTGTTTTTTATTTCATTTATTTTGGTTTCCTCTGTCTATTTCCGAATCCAATGAGTAGACGAAATAATATTAATTTGATTTGGTATTCCAGTTTGACGTGTCGTCAATCCCTAAACATGGGACCACTTTAAAAAGTGCCTTTATCTTCCATGACGTTTATCTCTTTGTACATTTGTTTCCGTGATTCAGTTCCAATAGCACATCTTTTTTGCAATTCTCGAGGGGTATTCCTGTAACTGACAAGTTCTTCCGTGAGAGTTTGACAAGTATTCATTAGTTTCTATGAATATACCCCGCAACTCTGAAACCTCGCAAGCTTATCTTTTTTTCCTCGAATAAGTGTGTCTCACCACCCACTGCTCCAGTGGAAGGCCCCGCCCACTTCTGCGGGAGACGTCGAACACGTACGCAAGGGTCTATAAAAGGTTGAGAAAAGCTTGGAATTCAGATTGAAAATAATTTTTCTCTTTTGATTTACTACTAGTGTTCATAGTATTCAAAACCTACTACTGACAAGGGTGTACGTCAATAAACGTTCCGAGCACATCTCGACCCCATATCATTTTAAAATCCATCAGACTCCGCCCCTTTTTCAATACCCCACGCAATATCTCCTCTGAAATAGGACTTCACTCCTCGGCCTATATAAATTCGTTGATTTGTCTTCAAATCTTCATTCGTCACAAAGTGAGTTTATTTTTATGTGTTTTCTCATTCATTCCTTTATGAATTGTTCATGAAATACATTCTGATACGTTTCCAGTGCTTAGAACACAAACGTCATACTCATTTTGAAAAGTCCTAGGCATTAGAGACAGAATTGAACCCATAACTCATCAGGATTAACCCCATGATGTTTTGATGTTCAGTGAAGGAGGCACCAGTAGTCAACTCTTTAGTTTTGAACCGTCTGGGTTTACTTTACGTTTTTTCTCTTCTAAATCCTACTCAAATCTCTAAAACTTGTTTTTATAAAAAATTTCGAGTTACCTAAGAAGACTTATCTACCTCCAACTTAAAATTCCTCTAAGAAAATCATTTCAAAAACTATGGGAGTTTCAGGTAAAATGCAATCCATGTGGATCTTCGTTTTATTGGCTTCCACCGCCACTGTCGCTCTGTGCTCCGGCTACGAGGACTACGAAACACCAGTGGTAAGTGATTGATCTTTTCATACTTTCATCATAATTTCCTAAGTTCTTTTCAGGACAGCTACGAGATGGCGGATTACATGTCTAAGGTTTCATTTTGTATCATTTCATAGAATTCCGGAATTTTAAATTCGCTCGAAATTTTAATCCCTCTGGGGGGTGGATTAGACTTCCAGTTACAGAATTTTGTATAGTTCCTCCTAGGGTTTCACCACTTTTAAAATGAAGCCTAACATTGAACTTTAATCGAATTCTAGCATGCTGCAATTCTGATCCCACGACGTCTAGTACTAACACATGAGGACTCTCCACTAGAGAACATCCAGTCGAGAATCTTGAAGAGAAGAGCAATGGTAACTAAAAAGCACAACTATTCCCTGCACCCATACTTTTCTGCACTCTTCTATCTAACCACTTCCTTCTTGTTGCTTTTTACAACTTCTACGTTTACTACTCGTAATCCTATCAACAAAATCATAACATTTAAAAACGACACGTCGGAATGTAAATGCTGAGACTGATTCCAATTATGATATTGCTTTACCAATTCTAATACACCACACTTCAACACTAATCACTAAGACATAGTCTCTCATTTTGTCTGAAACGCAATAGAAAAATACAGAAAAATGTCGAGTTGATGATAAGTTATCTCCATCATTTGACTTTTTGAACTGTCTGCGAAAAAAAAGTTTCTCGAAATAAAAAAGACAGTTGTCAAGGTAATTATGCCGAAAATTTCATTCATTCTCTTCAACTTTATTCTAGAATGTTGGTTTTAACCTGGGCTTGTCGCATTTTACCCGGAATAGTGATCTTTTTCGGACTCGACCAGACACAAGTATGATATTAAAAAGGATAATCTTTCTTAGTGGCTTAGTTTAGTTTCTATCCTTTGGGCATATTAGACTATTGTTAACTCATTGAATTTCAGCCAGAAGACGGGTTCACAAAGCGCGCCACGTCTTCTGCTGACCGTCTTGCCGCAATTCCTCGCTCCGGGCTCATGATCTCTGGACGTGGATGGATGCCAGGATTTGTGGATCAGCCACGTGTTTTCAAACGAGTAAGTGACCCGAATAACCCGATCATGACACTCATTATCTTTAAAAATGATTTCAGTCAATCCCTCTCCACAAAATCTTGGTACGACCGATGAACGTTCCTGTCGCTTAATTTTCATCCACTCCTTCAACACTGGCCATTCTACATGCAAGTAGAATGGCCAAAACAAACAATGAACAAGAAAAAAAACATCTGAATTCCTTCATTGAGTCTATTCTATTTATATTATGAGTAATACGTCATCTCTCTCCAATAAAATGTTGTGTTATTTGGGTTTTCCATTTTTGTCAATGTTCTTGGATGATTATCAGAGTAGCAGTTTCTTCAACAATAGGACATCTGATCTTTATCTTGTAAATTATTTCGTCGATTCAAAGTCAGAGACAGACTGGTTTCAGGGGTTTCAATTGGACGATTAAGATTTGAGACACGGAAGCAATATCATTCCGATAGTTTTTTGAACTGAACTTCGAAAAGCATCTGGAAGAATGTGATGTTAGTTTCTATCTACAACCTGACAAATGCAAAGAAAAAATTGTTGTCATCAGATGACACTTTGATACAATTTCCAACATCTGGAAGAAAACAACCACGTCATTTTCAAACATCTCCTTTTTTCTTAACATTCTTAGAATGTAAGTGTTCTAGACTGAATGCGAACAACATGCAATTAATAAGTAATGGGTTCAATCATATCATGTCTATCATTTTCTCCTTTTTTTAGCAAATAAAAATGTAGTTTTTCATATCAAAATGTTTGAGAATATAAGAAGCATTATAAATATGAGAAAATATTTGTGCCAAAAAACTGGGTAAATATTTTTTATAGATGTTCTTGATAATGCATGGTACATAAAGGTTTTTTGGGAATTTTTTTCAAATATGATTTCGAATTTTCGAGTAACTGCGGTAATTATTCTAATTTTGTCAACTTTGTTTGGTGATTATGGACAAAATTTCACAAAGTTGGAGTTTGATAAATATTCAGAGAATTTAAAAACACGCGGGAATTTGATCGCTGACATGTTCCAAATAACAATTGACAAGAATAATACCGTAAGTAATCAAATAAATAAAATAAACTTCTAAAATTCATTCAAGCCTCCTGCTATCCGTGTTATTGTTAATTCAGTGAACGCAACAGAAAAGAATCCATTCACCGTCACAGTTGTCAGAGGAAAAACAGTTCTACATGTAGCGGTAAATCAGAAAAAAATCATAAATAAAATCGAGTTTTACTCAAGCTTCCACGAATCCAACCCCACCAGGGGAGACTTTTCCCGTATTGGTTCACGGCGGACACCCTGTGCGATATGGATCATTCTATTGAGCATGTATTCAAATATTCAAACTTTTTAATTTAGTTTATTTTTAATTCAGCTTGGTCAACCGGTTATAATGTCTGTTGCAAGTGCTATTCCAAGTGATTTTATGATTAGAGTAAAAGCTGTCAATGATTTTCATTTGAGGTGAGATTGCAGTGGTTTCCCGAAAAAATTAATGTTCAGTAATGGTGTCTTATCTTCTACTGCCTCACCTTCTGAACCTCGTCTACACATGTAAGATACTTGTTCAGATGTTTATTTATTGTCTTTTTGAAAGTATAGGTACACATTCCCTGAATATGTAAACAAAGTTGATGTCAGAATCGTGTCAGATTCGAATGTTTGCGCGAGAATACAAGCAAGAAAAGCAAATGTGATTAGTTTCTTCTAAATCTCTTTGATTGGTTCATTTCTTTTCAGTGTCCGGCATTTGACCAATCAGGATACCCCGAGTTCAGTGATGTTTATTTCTATCAATCATTCACTAAATTTGGAGGATTCTCTATCAGGGTACATACTTTCAAAAATGTATAATAATATGAAACTTTTTTGTAGAAAAACGACATGGGGAATGTTATTCATATCACTTATACTATCGAATCCGATGATTCTATTTGTGGAACTAAGAACGGTAGAATTTTTTTGTAACTCGGTGATACTATAATTATTATAGATGAGAAAATAAATCCTCACCGAATTAAAAATGCAACTATAACTGTTACACCTGTAGCAGGTCAGTTTGATGGAAGTCTCTTAGAAGAAACAACAATATCATTAAGATGAGATTCTGGAGCCGATAATACCAGTGATTCTGTATATAATTGTTTTGTTCGGGGTTTTTATGCTAGGTGAGAATAACTCATTGTGAATTTTAATAGAACAGTTTAAGCGTACTTTCAATACAAATGGCTGAATAAGCTGGAGAATAATGAACCTAATATTCTGACTGGCACCGACACAGAAGGACCGGTTTTGGTTGATAAAATGGGTTTGTTTGATAGCCCATTGAACACGGTCAGTCATAAAGAGTACCTGAAGTTAAAAGTGGTCAAGGAGATGAAATATTTCAAGTAAGTCTAATCATACCAATCATCAGAAAATTTCAAATAACTTAGTTTCCTATTTTTCCAACTCCTTGGATCAATTCTCCCACAGCTCACAATATTGTTTCAAAATAACGAGACTTCAAAGAAAATGAAAGTGGGAACGTGCTATTTGAACTTTTTATGCTCTTCCACATTTCTCGGTTTCAACTGTTTCAACGGGATCATTAGCTCAAGCAGCTTGATTGTCGTTGGGCTGGTTAATCTAATAATAACCTTCCGGAAGAAAATATTCCGTTATGACGTGCCAGCTCATCCAACTACTCACGGACTTCAGAAACTGGATGCGCCAAGAGTTGTTTTTTTGTTAGGAGTCATTTCATTAGGTGTGGTTAGAACCATCACAAGTAATTGCAATCACAAGAGCAGATCTCATCTTTGTTTGTTGTTTGTCATGTTTGAAATGCGGATTAGACACTTCCAGATGTTTACACTCATTCTTGGACTTGCATATCAGCACTCATGTGGATTTATTCAAAACGTCATGGAACTCGAAGATGGCAACAAATTTTTATGATCACCATGTCGTCAATATTTGGCTGTTTGGCTTTTGTAGAAAATGTATCAAAAAGTCTGAAAACTTTTTTGTTAAGAAACATTTATTTTCAGACATTGTCTTTGAACAAAACTACAAAAATTATTTTGAATCTTGCATTACTTTTCTTCTCCTTGTTTTATTCATCTATGATTGCGCTCAAATATTATTATGAAGTGGCTTCACTGAGGATTTTTATAGTTATTATTTGTTTTCAGAGGCCATCTGGACTCCGGGAACATCAATGGATCGCATATCCAATCCGGCGCAGAGAGGTTGTATTAAGTGACGGAAATACAGTTTATCGGCCATTGCCGGTAGTAAACCTCAATAATTTTTTTATAATTTTTGACTTTTTTCAGTCTAAACGAGTTTTCTCCGTTTGCTTCATAATTACCACCATGATCTGGTGAGTCAATTTCAGGCTTATTGATATTATTTTGACTGTTAAGGGCAACACTTCCCCTACTGTATAACAATATACATGTTACAAAAGCCATGTTGCGTCTCGGAGAAACACAAGTCGTTTTATATTTGATGTATTATATAATTCAGAAAATGCGATTCGAAAAAAGCACAATGACATGCTCTTTTATTATAATTTTTTCAATCCTCATATTAACCTTTTTCTCTCTTGATGTATTCTGGTGGTACATTGAAACATACAAAATACCGTACTATGTGCTAGTGAGTTTGATTCACTTGCTTTTTTTACAATGGTTTTACAGTGGACACCAGCAAATTCTCGATCGTTGAATCAATCATGTATCACTCCTGGAATCGACTGGTCCGATATGGGACACTATGTAATGTCTATGATATTTATAGTGTTCATTGTTTTGATGGACTACATCGACGCCAATATAAGAAATGTCCCAAAGAAACATATTTTTGTGTTTTAATTGGCATTATATAAATAATTATTTCTAAGCTCTTACTACTGTTATCACGAACGAGAAATTGAAATTTGAAAAAAACTAATCTACTATTACTATCATTGGTTCTAATCTTCCCTGCTTTAAATGCTGGTTTTTTGATTTTTGCTGAAATTTTGTTGACCGTCACACAAGTATAAGGGTATAATAAACCGGTGAAGTATTAACTTTTTATCAAATGCACTGAGGAATTTTAATCGTTCTGATGAACTGTGATTTTTTGTCGCCTGAGGAAATCGTCAACAAAAATTGTAGTCAATAACAATTTCAAAATGATTATTCTGAGTCACAATGATAAGAATCGAAGGACAAACAAAAATTTACAAATCGCAACATCCTCTTTTCACGAGTATATAACACAAACAAGTGAACCATTTTTGGTTTTGATGGCAATACTAAATTCGAAACTTCGATTTCTTCTGATTGGGTATTCATTTATTTTTTCTCTTTGTGATACAATACACGACTTGAAACTTGACAACGAATACCATGGGTTGTCAACAAAAGGAAATTTGACTTCGGATCTGTATCGAGTGAAATTAGACCCAAAAAGTCTACCCCCGGCGATTAGAGTGGCCATTTCTTCAGAAAATGCAACAACAAAAAACCCATTGTCTGTAGAGGTTATTCATGGAAATACAATTCATCATATTGCAGTAAGTCTATTTATTCACAAGAAAAATTTAATTCCAATGATTCTAGCTTCCTAGAGTCCAATCTCAAGTAGAAAAATCATTCTCATATTGGTTCGCGTCGGATACTTTGTGTGACTACAACAGCTCAATTCAGGAGGTATCTCACTAAATTCATATGTAAAAATTTGTGTACGTTCAGCTTGAATCACCTGTCTACTTATATATACTGAGTTCTGAGCCCGCCACATTCGACTTGAGAGTGAAATCTGTACCGGACTTCAACATCGGGTTTTTTTTTTGAAATTTTAAATGTATCATGGAATATACTTGCAGGACTAAACCAGTCACTACCCTAGCTAGCCCATCAGAGCCACGTTATTATAAGTAACTGAACTTTTTTTCTCAGTTGATCACGTCTTTACAGATACACTTTTCCGGACGATGTAGAAAAAGTTGATATGAAAATCGAATCAAACTCTCAACTATGTGGAAAAGTGATAGTCCGCCGGGTTAACGTAATCCTTCTGTTAGAAGAATGAAATATCTGAGTATAGTTTTCAGTGTCCACTATTTGATGCCGCTGGATTAGCGCAACTGAATGACATCTATTTTTATCAGACATTCACTACTTTTGGAGGTTTTTCTCTATTAGTAAGAAAAAAGAGAATACAGATCGAACCTGTTTGGTTTCAGAAAAGTTTTATCGGTCCAGAGTTTCACTTGGCATTCACTGTGTTGTCTGATGATTCTGTTTGCGGAACACAATCAAGTGAATACTTTTCTCAAGAAATCATCAATTTTACTATTCAGATAGCTCTGATCATGGTGGGGGTTTAGCACGGATTAAATCAGCAACAATTTCAGTGACTCCTGTTAAAGGTTCTTTGATTAAAAAACAAGTTCAAAACTTTTATTATACTTCAGAAACTTCGTTTTGGTCTTCGGTACCTATTTTACTGTGCACTTTCATCTTGTGTATCATTGGATCAGTTTTAAGTAAGTCTATATTACATATAATCCGTATACATATCGAAATTACAGCTAAACTTGATATCATGGGATTGGATATTATCAACGATAATAATCAAAGTGAACCGAGAAGAAATTCGGAGACTGGTCAATCAGCTCGTCAAAATATTGGAGCAGATGATGATCAAATGGGTCAAATAGATGATGCAGTTTATATCATTCCTAGAAACGTTGATGAAAGAGAGGAACCTAGTGAAGACTCAGATGGCCCACATGCAAGAATACAACAAGACGAAAGACCGTTGATTGAAGGACCTAGAGTTAGGGTGGTCAGCCATAAGGAATATCAAGAAAGCGTAATCAAAGAGTCTGCGTATTTCAAGTAAGTTATTCCACATTTTCCTTCTTTCATTGTTTGTCTTGCAGTTTCTATTTCTTTCAACTATTTGGATCAATCTTACCTGGTCTAACTACGTTGTTTTACAAACAACAACAAGCATCAAATTATATGAATTTGGATACGTGCTATTTGAACTACCTCTGCTATTCTGATGTCTTCATTTTCAATTCTATGAATGGCATGTTAAGTGCATTCAGTCTCGCAATTGTTGGAATTTTTAACTTGTTCATTGTGTTCCGAAATATATCTCTAAAACAAGATAGTAGTGATCAACCAGAAGAAGCTAGACAGCCAAACGTGACAGGCGTTCAAGAACGAAAAGCTTCAAAAGTTGTTGTTCTTCTTGGTCTCGTTGCGTTGGGATTTCAATGGGCAATAATCAACGATTGTCCTCATAAAATCACAATTCATTTATGTAAATTATCAAAATTCAATTCTCTCATCTCTGAGTAATTTACAGACATTTACACATGCTCATGGTTGTTTTATTCGGCATTCATGTGGATCTATTCCCTACGACATGGTGTTAAAAAATGGCAACAATATTACATTATTGGAGTATCTTCAGCATTTGGTTGCATCACTATGGCAAAAAATGTAACAACCATAAAGAATGACAGCTTGAAATTTGAAATTTCCAGACTTTTGAGATGACTCCTTTGTTAATCATACTCATAAACATTGCCTTTTCAATCACAGCAATGTTGTCAACAGGATACTTTTGTTTCAAGTATATATATGACGTTGTAACTATCTTGATTTCAAACAAAAATGGCTATTCTTGCAGAAACCACCCGGAATAGAAGCACATCAATGGATTGAACCACCCGATATATCCTGCTGCTGCTGGTGCTGCTGCGATAAAGCTGCACCCGTAATTCAAGCGGCAAACGAAATCAAGTACACACCTCTAGAATCAAAATTTGGTTTAGTAGTGATATTGATGATATATTCATCGATTTGGTATTTTATTATGTAATGTATGCTCTTGAACTAACATTTCCAGCTCACTACTCCTCTTTGTTTTTCCGAACATTCCGGTATATACCATGTGTTTTTGGATTGGAAAAGGACAAGTGGCAATCTATTTGATTTTCTACATTTCCCAGAAAATCAAATATGAATGGAGTACTTTTTCAATCAAATTCAAAATTGTTGGCACCGTTCTGGTTGCATTATTCTTAGCTGGAGAGATATTCAACCGTTATCTCGCAAATTATCACCCAATTCGAGATGTTTTGGTAAGATACATTTTTTCATCAAAATGAATCTCATTATTTATAGATGACACCTGCAAAATCTCGCGAGCTCAATAGAGAATGCTTTTTATCCGGACTTGACTGGAATGATGCTCGTCAGTACAATTGTGCTATCAATTGCTTTGTGTTCATAATACTCATCGACCTTATTGAATGGAACTTAAAAGAGAAAGATAAAAAAGACATCAATGTCTTTTGAATCCTTTTTTTTTAATATCTGATGAAATTTGTGGCTTCAATAATTGAAATGCTTGTTCTTGCTTACTGTATATATAACTATACCGTCTTTAGCATGAGCAAAACGAAAAGTTCTGTATATAAACATGTTATTACATATGGAAGAAGGGAACAGAAAGGTCAACGGAAAATCACAAAGAAAGTTGGGCAAGGAAAATATAAGAAAAAAAGCTAGGAAAAACCAATTCCTTAAGATTCAATACCAAGATGAGAAACGTTTCAATTAATTTTTAGTTTTTTTCTTAGGTGGCTCATTTGGTTCTCTAACTTCTCTGGTTTTCAATGGTTTGATGAGGTCCGGAAGTTGATTGGTTGATAGTGGAAACAAGCCACGTTCCCATTCTTCATGCCACTCGTGGCTATTGGAATTCTGTAAAAGTCAATTTGGTAATCAGAAATAGGCTGAATGAATTTTTAAACTTTTTTCTGTAGACCTCACCTTCCAAATTGGATGTTCTGGACCATATATCTCCAAAAAACGAAAAATAAGTTTGACTTCAACTTTCAATTCGATTGAAGCTTCACGGATTCTTCCATGTGAATTGATTATCCCTTTTCGATACCTCCTCACTTCATTTTCAGTGAATCTAATGTTCTTTTCACATTGACATTTCACAAAATGAGGTAAAATGAAAGGTTGCAGTTTTCTAATCAGTTCTTTCTTTGAGTTAACTAAGTGATTAGAGCCAAGTGAATTCAATTCTTCTTCTGTAACACCGCCAGCTGCCAATCGTTGATTCCTTTTGTTATTCAATATTTCTAATAACTCTTGTCTTTCAATTTTTCTTTTCATTTCACTCTCCAAACGTTTCCATTGTTCAATCAGATCAACTTCTTTTTCATCCCAAAGAATATCTCTTGTCTCACGAGATGCTCCTGTTATTTCCTCATATGTCAAGCAAAGCAAACACAATTGATCTGATTTGTATTCCGTAGTGTCTTTCAAATGTTTTGTGCAGTTTTTGCAACCATAACGAGGTTCAAAAGTCTGATCATAACAGAGGAACGAATCACAATTGCACGGCAATGAGATTCTTCCCGTTTTGTTGTAGTATCGACAGAATTGAATAATGTATGGGCGAATTTCGCCAAGGTGGTACTGTGGTATCTAGAAATTACTTGACAAATTAAGATTGTGTTAAATCCCCACTCACAATTGTCTTCTGTAGCTCTCTCATTGATTTTTGATTGTTCCCTAACGATTTGAACAGCATTTCTGCTTGACCGATAGTTAGAGGTTTCATCCGTTGTGGAAGTATTTCCAAACACTCGTCTACTGAATTGAGAAATCGCCAAAAGGAATACCCACAATCCATCAGTTTCCACAAAGCGATGTCTAATGTGATATGCCCATCAAATTGCCTCCAAGTTGTTCGCCATACCAAAATTTTGATTGCTTCATAAAACATCTCTTTGAGTTCTTCTCTTGTTTTCTTATTGGAGATTCGAGTTCCAACAAAAGCTTGTTTTCTTAATTCTGAATCAGGAGGCTTCCAGGTACATACATCACGATCTTGAATATTCTCAATTTGCTCAGGGTTTATCCATTCTCCAATGTCTGCCTGATAATGAGGTCCAATTTCAATTGGTTTAACTTCTGTTTGCATTGGATCAGATTTTTTTTGTTTCGGAAGTTCTGCCTCGAGTACTTGTATCCTCACTTTTTTTGCTTTGAATAGCCTTTGTAATGGACCTCTTGGCACTTTTAATGGATTTTCTGGAGAAAGGAGAAATCTATGAAATCAAGAGCAAAGAAAAAATATACCTCTGAACGGATCTTCCGAGTACTCTTCTAAATCCATAGTTAGTTGCGTGATAAATTCAAATCCAATAGTCTGTAATGTGAATAATTGTATTTGAATCTATGAGCAAAGTCATCTGAAGACAAACTACTAACATGTTATTTTCTGTAATTTTTCGTAATTATGTCAAGAAGAAATGGAAATATTATGTCATAGAATATTCTTAATTTTCAATTAGCCCGGAATCATGAATGAGAAGGGGCATGAGTGGAAAGGAGACAGAGAGCGTGAAAGCATAACCGATGGAAGTACTGCAGCACGTGTTTACGAAAATTTCCGCTTCTTTTCTTAGATACGAGTATAAATTCGTGAGAATACTCGAAAATAATTTTTCCCAAAGCACAATTTCGCTAGTTTATTAGGACAATGTCTTTCATGAAAAAAAGCAATAATCACAAAATTGAAAAAAAAGGACTCATCATCGTCAAGCAAAAAATATGGACACGGAGTGCACTCCGCAATGCTGTCGACGGCTGCCGAGTATGACACGCAGGTTATTACAATATTTGCGCGGCAATTCGAATGGTCCTTGTCGACGAATGCAGAGAGCACAGAGAAATGAGAGGAAAACGTCGAAGAAAGAAATTCTTTCACCCAAAACAAATTGCGATCGATGATTTCCGGATGATTGTGCTTTGACGCTGTCGTAATCTGATCTTATCAATGTTTTGCTTACATTCTCCATTTATGAGAATTGTTCTTTTTTTTTGAAATCAGGAAAAAACTTGTAAAATATATTCATTTATTCACAGGCGATATATGGTAAATGTCTATACACAAATTCAAGCCTTTTCCCTGAAGTGAAATTTGCTTACGTCAAAGATCAACACTATCACACAGCTGGGACACCCGTATGAATATCAAAAGTTTTGAGGGACATGTGACCTTATTCCACAATGAAAATGTATACATTTTTTGTACTATTGACCCGAAGGTTGCTGTCACAGAACTAAAATCTATTTGAATAACACAAGGCTAAAAAAATATGCTAAAGCAAATATGAAAGATAACCGAAAAACAAAATTTGTGTGAGTATAAAACAGAATTTGTTAGTCGTTCCGCGTTCTTCCAGCATGTCGAAAAAGATATTCCTTGTTTTCCTTCTCATACATTTCTGTCGATGCGACCAGTTTCAAGATTTGCTACTTGGTCATCAATATAATAATTTTTCAACTGACGGAAACCTAATTGCCAAACTATATCGAGTATCTCTCGACAGGCTCAACCCGGTAGCAAGGTTCTAATAAACACTGGCGGAAAATAATTATTTCAGCCTCCTGCTATACGAGTTTCGATATCTTCGAAAAAAGAGAAAACCCCTCTGACTATCAATGTGATACGTGGGGAAACAATACACAATATTGCAGTGAGTTTAAAGTTCCCATTGTTTTTAATCAGCTCTCTTAAGTTGCCACGAGTCCAATCTCAACAAGGACAACGTTTTGAATACTGGTTTGCTTCTGACACGCTATGCGATTATGATACCAGCAATGAACAAGTAAGCGGCTAAGTCCTTCCATTTACTGTTGGTTGATTTAGCTTGGCCAGCCTGTGTATCTATCCATCGAGAGCTCTCTACCAAGTCTATTCGATTTACGAGTGGAATCTGTGAATGATTTTCACATTAGGTAGTTGGAAAATAAAACAAGAATACTATAATATTTTCAGAGATCACCCATTCAAAGCTGAAGCTCGACCTTCCGAGCCACGGTTTTACATGTATGCTTTCTTCAAGAAATAAGTTGTGTTCATCTTGTTTCAGATACACATTCCCGGAAAATGTTGAAAAAGTGGATGTGAGAATCACCTCAGAATCAAAAACATGTGCAAGACTAATCACCCGCCGCGCTAATGTAATTGGAAACTGTTCCGTTCTCAGGAACTATTTTTTCTTTCAGTGTCCTTTATTTGATGCTTCGGGTTTATTGGAGCTGAGTGATGTGTACTTCTATCAAACATTCACAAATTTCGGAGCATTTTCTATAAGAGTCCGAAACTCGTTATTACCCTCAAAGAATTCTTTTTCCAGAAAAGTGACATCGGGCCTAAGTTTCATGTGGCTTTCACAGTGAATTCTGATGATTCTGTATGTGGAACCCAGACAGAATTAGATCAATTTGATCTATCGGGAAGGTTGAAATCTGCAATTATTTCTGTTACTCCAGTATCAGGTTTCAAAGAGCAAAAATAGTCTTCTCTATATTTTCTAGTTTTAGAAACATCTATACTGTCACTTCTTCCTCTTCTTGTTTATATCATCAGCATCATTACTGTATTTTTTCTAAGTAATTAAAAATAATTAAAGCCGATAAACCCTTAAGTTTTCAGCGTACTGGAAATACAAATGGTTAGATTCCTTTGAGAACAATGAACCAAGTATATTCGAGGGTAATGACACAGAAGCAAACGTGATTGTTGATAGGGTCTGGCTATTTGATCAGCCAACAAAAGTAGTAAGCCACAAAGAATATGAAAAGCAGAGGCTTGTCAAAGATTCGAAGTATTTCAAGTATGCTTTCAAATAATTCAGAACTAATTTTTTTCCATTTCAGCTTTCTTTTCTTTCAAATATTTGGATCAGTTTTACCAGCATTGACGACTCTTTTCGAAAACAGACAATTCAATTCAAACAAAATGGATCTAGATCGATGCTATCTCAACTATCTTTGTTCATCAGATTTCTTCGATTTTAATTCTGTCAATGCCATGCTAAGTGCTAGCAGTATGGCAATACTTGGGGTCCTCAATCTTATTGTGATCTTCCGGAAGCGAATATTCAACTACAGAATTCCCCGATTCCCCTCTACTCATGGTATCCAAGAAAGAGAAGCTCCGAAAGTTGTTTGTATGCTTGGACTTGTTGCTATGGGGCTTTTGTGGACAATAACCAGCAACTGTCCACATAAAACTACTTTGCACTTATGTAGGTTTCAAGGCTTGTCATCATTCCATAAGAGTTTTACAGACACTTACACTTCACTGTGGGTTTGTTACTCTACCTGCATGTGGATTTATTCCAAAAGGCATGGAGTGAGGAAATGGCAACAATTTTATGTTATTGCAGTGTCTTCTGCTTTTGGCTTTATTACACTGGTGGAGAATGTGATTTGACAAAATTAAAACAATTTCAAAGTCAAATATTTGTTATAGATGTTCGCAATGAACGAAACTGCAGAGACAATCATCAAATTGTTGTTTCTCTTTACAGCAGTGTCATCAACGGGATACTTCTGTTTCAATTACTTTTACGAAGTTTTGCTGAGTATTCTGATTAAAAATCAGATAAGTTGAATTTCAGAAACCATCAGGACTGCAGGAACATCAATGGATCAAAACTCCTTTTGAGAAACCACGAGAGCTTGTTTTAGCCGACACAAATGATATTTACCGGCCCCTGAACTCCAAAATGGCATACATAATTATTTCCATGATATATTCTGTGATGAGGTAGAAACGTTTTTGATTTTCATTGATCCAATTCATTTTTCAGCTCTTTGACAATGTTTTTTCTTCCAAATCAACCAGTATACACGACTTGCCAGTTACTCGGAAAGGGCCAAGTGGCGATATATCTTATTTACTATATCTTACAAAAAATAAGATTTGAGCGGAGTTCTTTCTCGATGTCTTACAAATTTAAACTTGGCTTACTAACGATAGCTTGTTTCTTCTTTGAAGGCGTCAGTCGAATTTTGGCAAACTTCTTTATGACTTATAAAATATTGGTAAGATTATTTAGTCACTAGAACTGAAAAAAACTCAATGTCAGATCACACCGGCAGCATCTCGAGAGCTGAACACAGATTGTGTTCTACCCGGAATCGATTTGAATGATATTCGTCATTATAATTGTGCATTCGACAGTTTTCTGTTCATTCTGTTGTTCGACTTCATCGATTCAAATATCAAAGGTGTCCCGAAAAAGAAAATTTTTGTTTTCTGATTTTCTGATTTTCGAAACACATGATATTTGATTCAAAAATTTAAGACTGAGCAATCCATACTTCCTGTGTCACATCTGTTATCTTGAATAAACACTACATTTGTCGTCAGTTTTGTTTACTCGATCTTGCGTATAAGCAAGAAAACTCAAATTCCGGAGCACGGAGTCATTATTAAATGCCAGATCTTATCAAGAGCATGAATAAACCCTTTTGATCACACTTTTTTAAATTTTTGGTACTCAGTTCCTATTGTTTCAGGTTCAGAAGTATGCCACCGCAAGTTTTATTGTTACTCTTGTTTTTCTTTCTTGGCTTTTCGAAGCAAAATGTGACAGTAATAGATTTTGACAAGCGTTATATCAATGTCACAACCATAGGAGGCCTTGTTCCAAATGTTTACAAGCTATCAAATCCAAATGATACAGAGGTTTGTGAAAGTCTTTGTGAAGAAAACCATATCGTTTTTACAGCCATTTGCTGTAAATGTTTTGGTTTCTTCTACACAAGTAACTAAAAGTCAGCCAATCTCTGTCATTCTTATGCGAGGTGCTGCTTCCCTATCCACAGTTGTAAGTCCTGTTTTAATTCAGCTTGCTGATCAAACTGAAGTTTTCAGTTGCCCAGATTTCAAACACTCGGAGGGGTATCCAAAGAGTATTCATTTCTTGCCGAAACACTTTGTGAGGATTACGGCAGTAAGGTCAACGATGTATCAGAGGTTCTTTCACGTTTCCAAACTTTTCTCAAACGGTTTTTCAGTTCAATGAAACTGTTCTTGTTTCTGTGTCCAGCAGCGTCCCGACAACATTTACGTTTATAGTGTCGCGTGTTCATGAATTTGTAATCAAGTAACTATACCACACAGGCTTAAAACTCGAAAAGAATTCTTTAGAAGGAAAAAATCGGACTTTCCTGTGACCCCATCGACTCCTATGTTCTACCGCTTTAGTTTTCCACCGCTTGTGGATGCAATTGCAATTCGAGCAACTTCTAACAACGATCTTTGCGGAAGAGTTACAATTCAGTCAGCTGATGTAACTTGTTTTTTTTTTTGAAAAACCTATTTTTCATTTTAAGTGTCCTGTTTTTGATACAGAAGGACAAGTGGTATTATACGATCTGTACAACCAGCAAACTTTCACCAGAAAAGCGTTTTTTGTTGTTAAGGTATTTTTGAAATTGATTCTATTTGATGGAATTGTTATACATAAATCCAGAGAAAAGAATTTGGTGATCATATTCACGTCATTTTCTCTGTGTTGCCCATCGATGCTCCTTGTTGGGCTGGTTACAAAGATTACTCGGACGGAACTGAAAAGCCAAGATTCAAAAACATAACATTGGAAATCGGTTCTTACAATCGTGAGTGATTATAAATTTAGCTAGTTTCGTCCATATTTTTCAGCAAATACGGCTTCAGTCACAGTAATTTTTCTTGTTTACTTCATTACTATTGTTGTATCTAGTGTAATTGGTGAGTTATTCTAATTCCAGTCGTGATTATTCATTTATGCTTAGCTGGAGTCTCTTACTCAAAAGGCAACGATTTCAATCCAGAAGATAATGCAAATGATGGAACCTATCATTTTTGGAAGTACGTTTCTTTTCGTAAACGAATAACTGTTCAACTGAGTATTCTTCATTTTTTTAGTTTGTCTTTGGCTCAATTATTCGTAATCTTGCCGGTCGCTCTGATAGTGATTTCCATCAAATATGCGTATTCAGTTCTTGTCACTGACACAGACACTTGCAACTTCAATTTCGAATGCGCTATTAGTTTGGGACCATTTCATGCGTTCAATAATATGGCCAGCGCATCGAGTATTGCAGTGGCAGCAATAATGAATGTGATTTTCTCTTTATGGACTAAGAGATTTCGACGGTTCTTCCCTCTCAACTCTTGTATATTTCTAACTGGTGTTTTGTGGACTCTGATGAACATCTGTCCACAAAAACATACATTCCATTTATGTGAGTTCATAAGAACAAAAGCAATAATTTTTTAATGATTTCAGTTACGATGAGCATGGTTATGACAGTACTCGAAGCAAAGTTCCTATTGTTTGGATTACGAGTTGGAAGAACGTTGATGCATTACAGGTTCACTGGAAGTTTTATGGCCATTTCTATGTTTTGGGTGATTTTGGATACGGTTCGGCACGCGACATGTCCTATTCGAACCCATTTCTAAAAATTTACAGAATTTTGAAACGCCGGGTTGGAACTTGGTGTTTTGTGCTTTAACCGTGGCAACGAACGCATTCTACGCTATCTACTTTGCATTTTCTCAAGGAAATGCGTTCTTCAAAAAATGTTTCAGAATTATCCGCTTGATAATAACATGCCGGTATTGTCGCCAAGCGTTTTCCAGACAAGAAAGCAACAGAGCTGTATCACAGGTGAGAAAGTGTGCCAGAATTTCAATCAGCTGATATAATAATAGGTATCACTCATACAAACAGAATCCGAAGAACGCCCTCTACGAGGACAACACACAAGACGAGTCGAAAGCGAGAATTCTCATGAAACTCCCGCAGAACAGCCTGACAGTACCGGGTTACTACCTCCTGAAGGTTACGTTAATGTGCCTTCTACTAGATCAAGTTCGATTACAAGAACAACTATCGTCTTTGCCCCTCCAAACCAAAATATGCTGAACAGTTATGCAGTGTGCTCTTTGCTAAGTGTTATGATATGGTAAGTGTTATGATATGACACTTTTTTTTCAAAAGAACAAACCCATTCTACAGGTCAATCATTGCATTTTTGATGCGGTCAAAGTTTGATTCCCGTGTTCTCACTCTACGAATCATCCAAACTGACTTTGGATTATATTTCATATTTTATTGTATCAACAAGGTATTATATCTACCTATGTTTCAAGTCAGAAAAAAATTACAGATTGGGGAGCCGCATTTCTTGCGTCTATCCCGTGAAAGTTGTGTGAAGACATTTTGCTTTTATTTGACCACCGTCATATTTGTGTGTTTCGTCGTTTTCTGGTGGTGGTTGTCCACGTTTAGGCTACCAGCTTATGTGCCGGTGAGTGGTTTTGTTTCAAATTTCAGTGATTAGCTATTTGTTTTCAGTGGTCTCCAGCCGCCTCGCGTACGTTAAACACAAAGTGCTTTTCTGATGTTCTCTCAATGGATTTTCATGATGTTCTTCATTACACCACCATGATTATTTCTTTTCTCTACCCTTTAATGATACATAAGGTCGATTGTAACCTAGATCCAAAAGATGATCCATTAGCCTTCTGATTAATTGAATTTCCTCCCGCGATTTGTAAACTTGCTCACCCGTAACTGTTTCTTACCCATCAAATCGATTTACATATGGTGTGGTTTACATTTTTTTATCAAGAAAATGTTTTTCTCGCAATCAACCTGTGACAGGGGATACTTGATGGATGCTTGGATATAAAAAATCTTTTTCATATTTTAGAAACAAGCATAACAATTTCTCAGAGTTGTTTTCAAAAAGTGAAACAAACGATGAGTTACAGATGAATCATACTCCCTTTTTATGGGAGTTCTAAGAAATTAGTTTTTGGGTGGTGAACAATGGTCTAAAACACCGCATTTGAATCTGTTACGTGGAGTGCAGAAAGCCCATTGTATTTCATTGTAGCTCTTGTCAAACCGTTGAACAATGCATGATTTTAATTTCATGTCACAGTGACATCCAGCAGTTCTGAATACCATGAAACAAATATAGCTCCTACTGTGAAAACTCACGTCCACTGATAACCGATTCTCTCTGAATTGCACCATTCGTTTGGTTCCATGTTGTTAATACAGTCATGGTCCGTCTCGCAAGGCATACCTCTGGAAGAATAATGGAAAATTCAATTGAACTAAGAACACTCACATTCCAGCTGTTCTGACAAAATGTCCACCGAGGCAGTCGAAATTCGGGTTCTCCGTAGTGTAATCCTGTACACAACCGTGTTCAGAATAGAAATTGGTAGGCGGAAAACACCGGGCATCTCCTTCAATATTTTTGATTTTAGCCTTAATGGTTAAAACTTACTTTTTTGAACAGATAAGCCAAAAAGAAGTAGCAAAAAGAATGAAACATGATAGAAGTGCATTGTGATTCTGTGAGAACTGTGTTCTACAAACCGATACCTTCCTTATTTATGAGAAGCATTCTATGAGTCAGCAGGGGTACTTTTCAACAAAATGATGCGGTTTTGTTTCATTTTCCTTTTTTTATTTCTTTTCTGTGTCACCGTTCCAGAAGTATAAAGAAAGATACAAAATGATTTTTGGTTTACTTTTCTTGAGGAATAAAGGTATCGGTATAATAAAAAACTATAGGTTGAAAATGAAATAATGGAAAAGTTAGTTTTCATCTGAAAAACAATTACAATATGTTGAGAAACAAAAATGTGTTAAGTTTACATTTTGCCAGGTTAAATAAAAAGTTTTCAATATGGCCAACCAGTATCTTCCGAATAACATCAAATGGGACGTGGTCACAAATCTACAAGTTTCTTCCAGCCAAAATATAGTCAATAAGCTCTTCAGTTTTGACTGAGAGCAAATCAAGTTGTTTTTAAATTGAGTCTTCCTTAAAGCATCATCGACTCATGGAATTACCGGAGCTTTCTTAATAAACTCAAAGCAATTTGATAATAGTTCACAAACTGTAATCACAACTCTCAGAAATGCACTTTACCAAAAACGAAGATGATCTCCGACAAAAATCCTCGACACAATTCGGAAGAGCATTTTTAAAATCCTACTGTACATTTCCATTTTTAAACCTGTTTACATGACACCCCCAGCCCTCTCTTCGACTTCAAGTCAACAACCTTTTGGACAGTAATTTAGTTTACTATTACTGAGAGTATTTCAATTGTACCATTAACAATAGTTCAATTCACTATTGTGCTCTCTATCTTCCTCGCGTCTCCCTCCACAGTCGCGTCTCTAATGTCTCTCCCCTCGCCCCCCACTCATTCGCCGCAGCGCGTGTGCGTTGCGTGCCCGCGCCCCCGCCATCATTTGTCATCATTTCCTAAATTTACCACCCTACAAACCGGTGACCATTTTTTCTCTCTTGCTCTCACTCCATTTACTTGTTTCCCTATTCATTCTTCTTTCAAAGCACATTTATACCTATCTTTAGTGAAGCTGCTTCAAGTAGAGAGTTTATCAGACGAAGTTGTGTTTTCTTTAATGCATCATCGACTCATGGAATTACTGGATTTTTTTTCATAAGCTTAACGATTATAATTCACAAACTTGAATTACAATTTTCAGAAATGCACTTTACAAAAAAAGGAGGTAATTTTCGACAAAAATCCTCGACAAAATTGGGAAGAGCATTTTTGAAATTCTACTGTATATTTCCATTTTCAAACCCGTTCACGTGACTCCCCCCAGCCCTCTCTACAACCTCGAGTCAACAACCTTTTTGGACAGTAGTTTAGCTTACCATTACTGAGAGTATTTCAATTGTACCATTAGGAATAGTTCAATTCACTATTGTGCTCCCTATCTTCCTCGCGTCTCCCTCCACATTTGCGTCTCTAATGTCTCTCCCCTCGCCCCCCACTCATTCGCCGCGGCGCGTGCGCGTTGCGTGCCCGCGCCCCCGCCATCATTTGTCATCACTTCCTAAATTTACATCCCTACAAACCGGTGACCTGTTTTTCTCTCTTGCTCTCACTCCTTTTACTTCTTCCGTATCCATTCTTCTTTCAAAGCACATTTCTGCTTATGTCCAGAAAAGCTGCCTTGTGCAGACATTGTATCAGAAAGCCACGTTTATTCTAATTCATACTTGCTAACAAGAAAAGATGCCTTCCTATCTCTCTTTCTCCGCCTCTTCAAATTTTCCTCACTAACTCTTCGCAATTTCATGACAAACTAAAACAATATATCACAAATCTCCCCCGTTCCTCTTTTTTTGCGTGTTATGCATTTTCTATTCTCCTCCTAAAATATGGCAGCAAAAGCGCTCCACTGATAAACCAAAAACATTTGGAATATTAGTTTAGCGACATTGGTATTGAGTTCTTTTTTTTTGCTGTTGCTCTTCTAAAGATCCTATACAATGTAAATTTTTTTTTCAGAGTCATAGAGAATCGTCAACTTCCAATGGCTCGAAAAATGGCTAGGTCGTCGCTAGCAATCCCGTAAGTTATAATAAATCTTGTTACCTTTGAACAGTACTCTTGTGTTTAGAAAATTTTTGGAACTCCATAGTTCAAAATATTTTGTCATTTTCATTGTAGAGGTCTAAGATTAAAGTCGAAAATGATGGTGATTGCTAGTTTCAGAGGATTTCTAGATGCGAAGCAATAATTGATTGTATATTTTCAGAATCGTTCCTAAGAAGCCATCTTGGAAGATCGTCAAGTCTGGGAAGACAGCTAAACAGAGGCCATCAACGTCTGCTAACAGCAACAGACGTGCAAAGTCTACCGTTTCCCCAAAAGGAACTGTTGAAGAGATTAAAAAGCTCAAAGCTAAACTGAGTGAGGTCAACATTCAAGTGTATGAAAAGAAAGAAGAAATCTTTCAACTCGTGGAAAACTGCTCCTTGGAAACGCAAAACATGAATGAGGAGTTAAATGGGCTTCTGAATCTGGAAAAGGAACATAAACGAATCGTCGATCTCAAGAACCAGACCGAAAAGATGGACGAATCCATCAAACATTACAACATTCTGAAAGGCATTCAAGACGAAATCAAAGATCTGAACCAGATGAAATTTAAATACATCCAAATCTGTAGAGAAGAAACGTTCGATGAAAGCTGGCTGAAATGCGAATTCTGCCGTTTGTTCTTTGGCTCAGAAAAGCCAAGAACTCCACGCGTTTTGGGTGAGTTTTTCTAACCAATGCAAAAAATAGAGTTTTCTGATTTCAAAAATTTGCTATGTTTAATAAAATTAAAATTTTTAAGGTTGCGGACACACATTGTGCTTCTCCTGTGCTGAGAATCGCGTGAAGGATGACAACCTCACATGCCGAATTGACGGAGAAATCACAAAAGTTAACGGAGCAGTTCTCGAAGAAGCGATTCCAATAAACTTCACCGTTGCTACAATGTGCGGTATATAAATTATTGAAATCGATTTCTTCAATTGTCGAATAAACAGAAGATAATGTTTTTACTATTTATTTTATATTTTCAAATGTTCAATGTTGTACTACATTTTCATATTTCAATCAATTTTTTAAACTTATCGTTACAGAACTTTTTGTTGTTCAGATGCCTCCTGTGAACTCAGAGGTCAAAAAACTGAGAGCTGAACTCAAAAGACGTCAAGCTCGGCTCGCAAGTGAGAAATGTCACAAGAAAAGCATAATCAAGAAGCAGCGAGCAAAACTGGTGTTCATCAATCAAAGAATAAAAATTGCAAAAGAAAAAAAACATAAAAAGAAGAAATTGATTCAAGAGATGAGTGCCCGATTCGAAAAAACTAAACTGGAGTTTGAAGCTATCCCAGCAGAATGGCATGAAATTACGAAGCAAGAGTCTGAGGAAGATCTTATAATGTATCGCTTTGGATATGAACGTCGGCGAGAGATTTATATTCAAAAAGTTAAAAACCACATTCAACGTGAGGAAGAAAACGGACAGCGGCCAGTCAATTGGCCAGAATGTGAAAGATGCAAGAAAAGATTCAATAAAAGTGAAAATTCTCCAGTTGTGCTGTGTAAGATTTGTCTTCTGTGACCTCATCTAGAAATCCTATTTTTGCAGCATGCGGACATACACTGTGCAAAACGTGCTACGATACTACTATCAGTGCACAACGTGAACCGGCATGTCCGTTTGATGGAATCCCAAATCTGTTGCGTGAAACACCGAATCGCACTGTTCTTGATTTGTGTTGAAGCTCAAATAATCTGTTAACAATGTGTGCCCTGCAATTCAAACTGTGTGGACAATAAATTGTTAAATGTTAACCGAATTACTATTTTAAAACGATTTGTTGAATATTTTTCAAAAAGTTCTCAGCAATCGTGAAAGTTGAGAGACATGTTCAAATGGTGATGTTGTCACTTTACAGGTCGGTCGCGAAACTACACTTTATGGATGAGTTTTTTATCCGGCGCAAAACTGATCCTTGCGGGTTATTTGCAAATAACCATGTGTTAATAATGCATTATGAATCCAAAACTTTGAAATGACAGTCTAGTCTTTTGATGTCTTTGATAAACTCAATTACCAGACCTTTTGTCAAAGTGATATTTCTTAATACCAGTCTGATATGTTACCAAATTATAGGGTTTCTACACCCCAACAGCCCACGATTTTCTTCATTTCATAACTTTTTTTCATATAACATGCGCTTTCTCCTCTTACTCTTTTTCTCCTTCAAATATTTATCCTGTCGAGAACGTGAGTGAAAAGGCTAAAAATTCAAACGGAGTGATTTTTTCAGAAGGCCCACCACCTATTGACAGTGGATATCTTAACCCGTACGAGTATTATTATGATGTTTATATAAACGAAACAACTCTTTTTGTTCCTGACGTAGATTTGCAGTACAATACACTCCAAGCCGTTTATATCACGGGCTCTTTGAAAATATCATCCAGAGAGCTAACTATTTTTTTCCAACGGTTTGGAACCATTCGCCACGGCGTCCGTATTAATAACACAAATCTAGTAGATTTGTCTTTTCTTAAACTGTACAATGTGGAAAAATTGGATGATAGTGGTAATTCGAATTTCATGATTAGAACTTGTGAAAAAAATGTTTTCTAAGAAAATTCAATTGAAATAACGAACAACCCAAATTTGACACGTATTGGAATTGATTTTGAGGAATGCAAATATTGTTATGGTTATATAATGATATCGAACAATCCACAATTGAATTTAAAACCCGAATGTGAAGGTATAATAACAACATATTCATCCAAAAGAGTTATCTCGGACAATCTCGTTGATTGTGGATGCAACATAAAAGGTAGTTTTAACAAGTTCATATCAACAATGCCTTCAAATTGTTGGATGTTATTTGGGAATGTCACTATTGATCAAGACTCGGATCTCTCTATTTTAGAGGTTAGTATTACCCTTTTTCTTTATTTTGGCTGGTTTTCAGGATAAAATGGGAAATGTCACCAGAATAAATGGTGGTTTATCGGTAACCAATACTGATTTCACCAATCTCTCGTTTCTTAGTTCTATCGAGTCAATAGATATTGACGCCCATACGTTCCAGTATTTAGCTAGTATTACAATCACTAATAACCCAAATCTGGTTTCTTTGAACATGTCAGCCAAACGTGATGGGTTGTATCTGACTATTCGCAACAATTCTAAACTATGTGTTACTCCACAGGATCTAGGTCTTTTATATGATGGACTTTCTCTTGATTCTAACCTTGATATCAACATTTGCTATGATGCCGATACACCAGCAAATTGGTGTCAAATTCCAGAATCTGGTTACCATACTGTGAGTTTCTTAGGTTTGTTAGTTAAAATGTCGTTCGTTTTAGGATTTGCCAGATGGTTGTATCCGCGTGATAGGAAACTTATTGTTTGACGATAAATTTGATTTTGCAAATTCATATAAATTATACGATATAGAAGTAATATATGGAAGCCTCACTGTCGCAAACTCTACTCTACGTACATTTAATATGTTCCCAAACCTTATAAAAGTGATAACAACAAAAGATGACGTTATTCCTGTTCACATTTACAATAACACTATGCTGGCAGAATCATTCGTTAGCTTCACATTCAAAGGGGCTGAGAGTGGAGTGCCTGTTACAATTACAAACAACCCAAATCTGGAAGTTTATGATATGATGTGCTCTTATTTGAAGACTCGCAAAAAAGCTGTCGTTGAAAAAAACCGATTGAATTGTGGTAGAAAATTATTGCATATTTTCAAAGAGTTTTATTTTTCCAGGCGATTATGATTCACTTCCAAAGAGGAAATATGATAGAACTCCGTTGAATATTGACGTTTACAAAGGAGTTCCTCCATTTGCACAGGTATCTCATTTACCTGGTGGTGGCGATGATGGTGGAACTTTGAACAATCCGTGGGATAGAAACACAACAGATACAGACTATTATGAAGAAGAAGTTGTTGAGACAACAACAGAAAACGGATGTTCAAATGGTTTTGCATTTACAATCATTATTTTCTGTATTCGATTTATATTGCTTTTCTGATTACATTATCGAATTTTAAAATTTGGCCATCAAATTCATGTTTCAAAAAATGTAAAACTGTTTTCCTGATTAAATTTATTAACGGAAAATTGTGTTTGTGCGTTCGACAAAAACCACTGTCAATGTTTATGTGGTGACATCTTGTTTTTGTGTACAGTAATCTCGAACCTCTTCTAATCACATCACACTAATTCTCGATAACCTGTATTTTGAGGTGACAGGTTCCATTCTCCAACCTATTGTGTGTTTTTTTTTCTCGCACTTCATCTTTCAAGGTAGCGGATTAAACGCTGTCGGAATTAACCGAATCGGCGACATTGAATAACCTTCGCGCTTATCTGTCGGAACAAAAACCGGGTCTGACTTTATCGATTACAGCAGAACGCAGTCTATGTCCTAATTTTTTTTTCTCTACGTCAAAACATATTGACACATATACATAGAATCTTTATTTTTGCAGTCATTTGGTTCATTTTTTTAAGAGTTTCATAAATTCTCAGGAAAAATTGTACTTTTTTCTACTCTCTATAGAAATTGACACTTTTTTATTGTTAGTTTCTATTGACTTTTTCGTAGTTCCATTTAGTATACTCCTTTTTTGTTTGTCCTTATAAGAAATTTGCTGTTCATGGTCTTTTTGTCAGAAAATGAGATCTTAACCAGAATTGCACTCAGACTGTCTTGTGAAATATCTCATAAATTTTAGCTTTTATTTTCAGATATCATGATACAGTAATAATAGTGATTCATGTTATTCGATCATTCGAAAAAACAAAAACAAATTTTTTTGTTTCCAGAACATTTTCAGAATCTCGAAATTGATTGTTTTGAAATTTTCATTCCGTTTCCTGTTTTTCCTGGCATAATACTTTCCTGTTATCTATTTTTTAGATTTGAAACCTTTTTTTTACTATTCTAACCTTTCATAATATTCCAATCTACTTTTCATTATCGCAACTCTTTTTAAATTTCTATTTTGAAGGGAATGGCAGCGCTTTTTAATGAATCGCTGCGCAAGGTCAACGAGCAGCAGCCACCAACCATAATTGAAGAAGTGAGGCCTCCACTCTTTCTTGATTAAATTTCTTTTTTTTTCGAAACGTTTTCTTTCAGGACGAGACTCCAAAACGTGGAAAAAGACCACCAGATTTGGAGCATTTCAAGATTATAAGTGAAAAATGGAGAAGTAGCTGTTCGGATGATTCTGATGATTCACTCCCCAACAATTTGAATACTAGTGAGTCTATGACTAATGAAGAAAAATTGAAAAATGTAATGTTTTTCGTCACATTTCCAGATTAACAGAAGCATCTTATATTAACTCATTTTGTTTTCGATCGAAAAACTAGATTTTAAGTTAATAAATAGTTTTGTCAACACCCTGAGACTTTCATTTGTCAGAGTTCTATTAGGTAAATACTAAATTCTTATATAAGAAATATTTTTCTTTTTATTTTCTCATATCACCTAATTGAGAGAAATGTTCTGACATCCATCAATTTTTCTTTTAATTTTCCATCTCTCCCTATAGAACTAGTATATTCGAGATAGATAGATGATGACCATTTTCTTTCAAGTACAAAGAAAAACCGCTCTAACTTTTTCCTACTTTCTCCTATGATTTTGTCATTTCGCTCAACTATCTCTTTTTTTCCTAATACATAAACGCCCTGTGTTGGAACATGTTCTCTCTATCACTATCCTATCTCATATTTGTAACAACAACCCTTTTTCATTTCATCCCCCGCTCGTCCCCCCGTTTTATTCCTAACTTCCACAATTATTGCGGTAGCACGTGGGTGTTTTTGCAAACATCAATGATGTTGGTCGTCTTTGAATTTCAACTTTTCTCCTTCTTGATTTTGCGTTTTGTTCGCCCAACCTTATGTTTTTGCTTCGTTATGGATTTACACACCCACTACAGACACGAGACCTTGTAAGCAAACACATGTTCAGACTGAAAAAGAAGGAGTTCTCGGAAAAATGATATCATTTTATTGAATGAAAAATCTTTCCGAGCTCGGAAAGAAAAGTACTATGCTCTCGGTGGGGTCAAAGATTCAATTGTTTAGTTTGTTTGTTGTGCGGGATGCGAGATTGTGTGTAAGAAAGCACATATGTTACAAAATAACATTTTTTGGGTAATGTTTTTTTAAAATGATCATTTGATTCTCTGATTTTCCAATTAGAACTTGGTAATGTGACCATTCGCGTCCCTCACACCCAAATCACTAAACTAGATAGTCAAATTCATTTTTTCGTCAAAAGGAAAATGACTAGCCCCTCTCCCACCCACATTGGTCAAAAACGAAACATATTGCTCTTTTGAGGACGTAATCGGAATTTTCATCCTTTGTCCTATAGCTGTTCACTTTGTGTTTATAGGATAAAGTCTATGAAAAAAAGCCCATCGCAATAAATCTTTTTTCCCTTCTGACAGAGTGTGTGACGCAAAAAGTCTCACTTCTCTGAGGTGCTCAATTAAACTGTCAATCAAATAGAGGAGGTCTCGGGCATCCTGAAAGAGGACAACTGGACATAGTTCAAAGGTATTCTTCTAATTGTTCCAAATGTAAGAACCCCCTATTATCGTTCAGTCGTTTTTTATCATCAATATTGTTTCTTTCTGACGGTTTACGGCAGTATGGCAAACAATGCGACCGGTTTACCAAAAAAAAATTTTTTTTGAAGAAAAGTGAGAGAAAACAAAACAAAACAACTGTACTGTTAAGATACGTTTATTTTGTCTTATTGATTTGCACCGCATCCTTTCTCTTTTTTTGAACATCGACGGTTTTTTTTGTTGGGGAACGTGATTGATGATGAAACACGTGACATGTTTCGTTATTTCTGACTCCTGAAAACACTTCATCTTGAAAAGTGTTCTGTATTGTTGAGGTGTTGTGTTGTAAATCTATAGAACCAAGACGCTATGTTTGTTTGTTTTCTTTTTTACAAAATATTTTGTTCGATTCTTTTCTCCATCATGCCACGACTCAGAAAATTTATGAAAAATCCCAGACTCTCTTTTCTGTATATAAAAGAGACATCGGTATTGAAAAAATGAACAATGTAGCTTTTTACAAGTTGCTTCATAATCTGAAAAAATAGGATTCTTCCTACATGCAGTCAATAAAAAAAACTTTGACCAGAGAAAAAGCGAACATGTCATAAGTGAACGTCTCAACCACCTGTGCTAGCTTTCATTGTTTTCACGAGCCGATTAAACACTATCACAAGTTTAACTTTGTGGAAAACAGCTGATAAGAGTGTGCACCGCGTCGGCGCACAAAATTAATGAGCCATTCGATAGAGTATTCCCCCCTCGCACACACTTAACACTCTTCGACCTTTTCCCATTTTTGTTAGTTAGAGAACTAGACTTTTCAGATTGTTATATATTTAATTATAGCTCGCTTCTGCAAATCTGTGGACTTCCGTCCATTTCGTCGTGATCCTGTATTGACTGGAGATAGCTGCAGTACGCTTCCCAATAGTCCAGTTCTGAAGAAAATTCCACCGCTCACAACGATGGCGTCCGGTGGATCTCGATTCAAAGTGAGTTTTATATTCTTGATCTACTGAAAACTGTTTTAAATTTAGTTTAGCACTAGAATTAGAGAATCACGAAAAAAAATTAATTTTGTTCCAAACAGAATGAGAGCCCCATAAGCGTGCTGATAACTGATCGCAAAAGTGTAAAAGATGAATCATGTTTGAAGGTAATTTGACTCCACTAGCCAATAGCACCACAAATCACAATTTTCCCTTACTTTCAAAACTCATAACTCAGTTTGTTTCCTAACACGTTTTCCTGCTCTTAAGCTAAAATTCTTCTCACTTTTCAAACAATTTCCACAATTTTCAGGTGGTTCCAGTTGAAACACGGTATAAAAGAGATAGATGGACTTGTGTTGATTATTATGATAATCTCAGGGACCCTTACTTCAGTCCCGGAAAGCATGCCGTCCCCAAACCGGCCGCCGCTATCAAAAGTATGCACTCTCTACACTTCTTCTCTGGCTGATGATACGAATTTCATAGAAATTGAGTTTTTAAGTTCACTTTAATTAATTTCAGAGGAAGAAGTGGTTAACCGAACTAATCGGTCACTTTCTGATATTCATCCATCGTCCTCTCCATCCGTAGTTCAACCATCTGCAATTCCAGTCCAACAGAAATCCACATCTAATATTATTGCCCCGAATCCAAAGCCAGTGTATACCGTACCAAAGGTATGTAACATTCTTTTCTGACAAACAACCACTAATCGTCAAGGGTTATTAATTTCCCATTTGATTTTTTTCGCGATTCCCTAACTGATAACAGAATCAAGCAGTGAATTCTCAATAATTAAAGAAAAAGGGAAAACGATCGAAAAAAGAGCGCTTTTCTATCTTGTGACCGTCTCTTCTCTTTTCATACTCTTTGCTCGTTTCGTGAGTGTACATTTATTACTGATTAATTACAAAGGGGTTACACTAAATGTTCTGCTCAAATGTTAGACAAACAATTTCGGTTGAAAAAAATGAAATTGGTTTGAGTATCAGTTTCTGTTTGCCGAACAGCTTTCATCGTTAGTTACATTGAACGTCTAGTGAAATTCTCTGTTCTATTCCTGTGTTTTTCCCTCAAGTCAATCAACCAGCGATCCAGCAAGAAAAAAAAAGAAAAACATCAAAACGAAGTGTATCATCAAACATATGGTCAGCTGGAAGCGAGAAGGCCGAAATGTTCTTTAGTATGTTTTCACTCTTTCTGCTCTATTCTTGATCAATTGCCAACACGTGAAGAAAACGGCACGCGGATGGGGGAAGTCTCCGACTTTACGATAAAAATAACAGATGAGTACGAATAGACATTCACATGACTTTTCGTCTTCTTCACACTCTCTGTTTCGATATCTTTATCAAAACTTTGTCCTCAACATACACCGGACACTTTCTTCATCTATCGCACTGAAATATTGGACAGACACAAATGACGGGAAAAAACGAAGATCGTCTCCCGGTTTTGGCCATTAACGACTAAAGTTTGGGTTTTCGAGAGAGAGAGAGACGTGTTGTTGTGTAAACACCTACGTGTGATCAGGAAATCAACAAATGGTTTGTAACAATAGTGACGGACAGAACAAACAAACTTCTCAAGCACTTTGAAGACACCCGGAAAGTCATGGATGACTCCAGGCTCTGCGAGAACACCCTCTAATACATTTCCACAATTCCTGAAATTTCCGAAAATAGGGCTCCATAAGCTGATTCAACAAAAACGCGACTCCAGATGTGTATGTGCCGATGTCTCATCACAACAGATGTGTGTATATTGGAAATCGGATTGGCATGGGACTCAGACGGCACGTGAAACAAAATAAACAGAAAGCGAAAACCCTCTTGGAAGTTCGTCGTATCAAACTTGATCCGCTATATCACATGTGAACAGCTGTTTTGACAGAAAATAGGATAGCGGCCCAAATTGGTAACATTCCTAGATAGGGTGTGAAAATTGAAAAGTATCTAAATGGTCTAAATGCGGCGACATCATTTATCAAAAAAACGAAGGTGTATTTTTGAAAACTGGTAAAATAAGAGAGAAGATAGTTGACCGCATGATAAATAGATGAATTCCTTTTTGACCAAAAGTTTCTGATGGGGGACACCGGGCTGTCGGTCAAAATATGACTTTTCAGCGGCATAAGGGAAAAGTAAACTTATCAAAATCCTCTAAATGAATAGTGACAGAAAAAGAAATGAAAAACGATACAGTTGGTTTCTGGTTCTTTTACTACAGTATGTGTGTTCAAAAGATCTATATCTAGAAACAGTGTATCATAATACCTAAAAATAGTGAGAGGTGATGTGTTGATTATTTTAGGTTGCGCCGACAGCCCAAGTTAAAGCGTCGACGACCATCCAACCAACAGCCAACGGCCAAGGTAGGTTTTACAGTAGTCATATGACCTATTAGACTCTGAAATTCACAAAAGCACTTTCAGTTAAAGTCAGTTCGGAAACTCAAGTTAGCAGTGGAGCAGACGAGACACGTAGGACAAAGAGGTTTGTCAGGTTCCAGGGATGTTTTCTTTCTGTTAACACAACCCTTGTCCTGGTTTCACTAAGTTTTCACTAATTCTCTTTTCAACATGAGTTTCAGACATCCCCTAGTTAGAGCCAAAACTGTGTAGGTTACTTTTTGATTTGGGAACTAGACATCTACCGTATCCCCCTGTTAAGAGTCCGAGTCGCCAATAATTCCAAATGTGTTTCTCTCTCTCCCTTCTCTCAACACCGCTTCCTTCCCATCACCAACTTGTTTTCTCACTCCTCCCCCTATCTTTTCGTCTTTCTCTTACTATCCTCTTGTCCGTTCGTTGGCGGCTCGCCAAGCCACGCCTCCACCTGATCAGAAAAAGTGACTGACTCCTCTGTCTTTGCCTCTTCCTCTCCCTCCTCCTATTCCCTCCTCTCGCCCCGCGCCTCCTATATCGTGTGTCTGTTTGTTTCGAACTCGAGACCAGCTATCAGTCGACCACATAAAAGCGGTCCAACACAAAACTTCTATACTTTCTTCACCAACCACCTCCATTCATTTTCAACCGATACTTTTCCTCCTCTCTAACCATGTGGAACTGTGCAGTTGTTGAATGTGCTGTCAACCATGTCCCAACCTATTCACCCCATTATGGAATCTCCCGTGGATGTTCACCATCCTCCTCATCCGGATCATGTTACAGTGTCGCCGCCAGTCCACCAGCTCATCATGGAAACAACATTGATAACAAGATAGAGCAAGCCATGGTGAGTGTCTTCTCGCAAACATTCAGAAAACGTGCGGTTTCCTAAATAACAGCAAAACGGCTACCAAAGAATTCGTTTACGGTCTCTTTGGTACTGGTACCGAATTAGTGTAGAACATAGTTGAGTAGTTGAACAATAAAGGCCAAAAACCGATATGACATGTCGCCGAAAATAGAAAGCTTTCTTGTTCCATTTGTAATTGCCCTCTTCTACCAAATCAGATGACATAATCTAGACTGTATCATATGTTCATATTTCAGGATCTTGTCAAAACCCATTTGATGTTTGCCGTTCGTGAGGAAGTTGATGGATTGCGAAGCAAAATTTATGATTTGGAAAACCACGTGAGACGGTAAGCTCAGCCAGGAAAAGCTAATAGATTTTAACTTTGAGTTTACAGATTAGAAGCCGAGAATTCCATTTTGAAGAGAACAATCCCGAATGATACATTGAAGCAATTGCATTTGAAGTTATAAACTTCGTTCCACTATTTCTAATGTACAGTAGTCCACTAGGCACATCATTTTTCACACTCCCTCTCCAGAGCGGTACCATTTTTTCCATTCCTTTCACTGGTCCCTAATTCCCTGTTTCCCCCCATTTTCCGTCGTGTTCCCTAATTTCCAAAAAAAACCCATTCACTTTGAAGATTCGCCTCTTCACCGGTCACCTATTTGAACAATTTTGCCATGTGTATATTATTCGCCAATGAACAATTTTCATCTTGAAACACTAAACAGTAAAGAAATTTTCAGCCACCTGTCAGCTGATATAGTGTTTAGTGAACCTATCTTCACATCGTGGGTAGTAAAATTTTATAACTCCTAAAAACCAATCACGTTCTTCTTCGCCACTTATTTTAGAGTATAGTCTTCGATCTATTGGTCTTCTTTTTTCTACGTTTTTGATAAAACTGAAGGGTCACCCGTTTTACACTTTTTGACCGCACGTCATAAAAAAGACGAAAAAAACTAGCTTCACAGCAAAGAACCCACAGTGGATTTTTCAAAATCAAGTGAGAAGGTTAGGTTCAGAGTCCACTTTTCAGAATGTTGTCTTCAAAGTTTTTCTTGAAAATCATTATGTTCTATAACACGACAAGAATCTCATCTCGACAGATGCTTCTTTCCAAACAATGTGACTTTTTGCTGACGTCTGGTGTTTCATGCTCCATCCATTTTTCTTTTTCCCTCTGATTCATCTCTCGTTTATTCCGGAAATTGAAAAACGAAAGAATAGAGCTTGATAAAAAGCTGGATTAAAATGCTGAAAATAAAAAAATCATGAAAAAGCTATCAAAATTCAATTTCCTGAGAGGCGTCATGTGGAATATGACAGGAAAACGGGCAATTAATGACAGGAAGTTACAGTAATCTCTAGCTGTTTCCCCAAACTTTTTCATTTTTCCCATCATTTCAACTCATCATCAGGCGGCGAATGGTGAGCTTCGTATCTTTCTTGCTCTATTTTTTATTCTTACCCAATACTCTAACTGATCATATTACTTTCTTCGGGAGATATGCCTGCAATGTGGATTTTGATCAAGAGTATTGTACTTCTGATACATATGTTGGACAGGCGTTTTATTACGGTAACTTGTATAGAAACGAGCTATAGTTGAAATTTGACTCCAGGTTTGGAAGACGGTGGCGGGATTACTAAGAATGGTACTTTTCTGAATTCCAAAGTGAAGATTGAGTATTTTGATCCAACGGTACAAGGAAAGTTTGCAAGAGGAGATCAAAAAGGAAACTACATGTCGTGAGTCAGCAATCTCTTATTTCCATGCTCCAATTTCTTCCTGATTCTTGTTCTTTTCATCTTCCTCTCTAACTTTTTTCTTCTCTAGACGGTTCTTTTTCTTGCTAACGTGCTAGGGCCACGCCGTGTTTTGCAATGTTTTGATCTCTAAAAGTCTAATAACGTCATCTCGCTGTACATTCTAACTGGGGGGAAGAGTAGAGTGAAGAAACGAGAGAGAAAGAACACGATAAGTCTTTCAAAGACTTATCCTTCATCATTGCAAAGACTTTTTAAATTTACGATAAAGGGTTTCGAGAGAGTGAGAGGGAGAGAAAAAGAAACGATTGGACACGTATTCGTACCTTGGTCAATTTTCGAAATGTTAAGGAGAGGGGTCAGGAACACGGTAGTTTTATCTGATTGTTAGGCGTATGCCTATCAAAAGTTGTACCTAAAAATATATTCTTTCTCTCATTTCAAATTGATGTTAATTGAAACTGAGAGTTAGAAAAGAACTTGATCGCCTATCACTTGATCAACAATTTTTGAAATTCGTATGTATTCAGAGTATCGTAATAAGAAAGACAAATCGCATATGAGAGAAAAAATCGGATAATCTTTGAAGAACCACTTGCAGGAGTCTGTTGGACGCAATGCTTACAAAAAAAGAGAACGATGATCTTCTGGCTGTAGTTGGGGTTGAGGCAGACTGTAAGCAGATAACTGCTCTGGCACAAGCCTACGATGCTTCCAGTCTTCTTGTGGTATTAAGTTAATTAAAATAAAAGTATTGGAAATAGTGTTTAGAACTGTTTCGATCAAGTGGGAGAGTCACAAATGCCATCAGAAAGTGCCTTGGAAATGGCATCAACTCAAGGGTTAGACACAGATTTTGAAAATCATTTTTTGTTAGTCAACAAGTTTAGATCAAAGTATCGAGCCTTCGCCCAACTAGCCAAATCAGTTGGATGGAACAATGTAGCAGTGATTAATTTTGTTGAGGATGGACCAGAAGACAGCACTTATCATGATCAATTGTTAGATGCCTTGTCATCTGCTTCGATTTCTGTAACTAGCTGTATACTTTCTTAACTTTTATTTGGATTTTCAGTTGGACTATGTGAAAAAAGGAGGATTTTCGGCAAATGTGAACAGTGCAATGTTCACTGGCCTGGAGTCTGTAGTTGATATTGTGTTGGAAACTTATACGAAAACGAGAAGTAGGACTTTTCACGCTTTCAGATTAACCGAATAGTTTTTTAGTCTATGTGCTCATTCTACAGTATCCTGCTATGGGAACATTCTTTATGAATGCTCTTTCTACAATGGGATTGCTTGAGACAGGAAAATTCTTTGTTGTTATGATGGGACCGATTAATTTTGATGCTAGTAATTACTTCAGTTTCAACACGAATCGAGGTTTATTCTAGTTATTTGATAGTAATCAAAATTGTTTCAGTGAACACTTATTTTCCAACAATCGGATATGGAGTATCGGACTCTGACATTCAAGCTTACTACAGATCATACATGTATTTCACCGATATTCCCCATTATACCAAGGGTTAGTCAAATTATTCTGTTGATCTAGCCGTTTGGCTTTTAGACTTCAGTGACGAGTGGACGAAATTCCAAAAACGGGTGGAAGGTGACGCTGGCAGATCTTTCTGTCCACCAGTGTGTGATACGGAGCTAGAAGGAATTGAGAACAATGATCCGGTAAGCGTGGAAAACATTTCAACCGGAAATTAAATTTTTCTAGTGGTCGGATGACGCGTATTGGTTCTCCGAAAATCCGGCAATCGTAAATGCCTATGACATGGGCAGGCTGTTGTCGGAAACAGTGAAAGTTCATGGAGCATCGATTCTGAAAAATCCAACAGAACTGGTGAACACGATGTCAAAACGAGGAGTAACATGTAAAATAAACTACTACATAGAAATAAATCACGTTTTCCGGTTAAGCTCTACTCGGATATGTCACAAAGTTCGATACAAATCGGGTTTCACAAAGAGAATACATTTTGTGGGCTCCTCAGCAATCATCCAGTGCGATTGGACCAATATCTCTTCCAGATTGGGCAACAATGGCTGCTCGAATGCTACCAGACGGAAAAGGAAACTATGTAAGATACGAATCTTAGAATGTATTCTCAGTTGTTTTTAAGTCGGTTGTCTGGAAAAACCTCACACAGCTTGGAATCTACAATGGAGAGCTTCCAAAATCAAAACCTGATTGTGGTTTCAACAACGAACTGTGTCCTGCTAGTATCCGTAAGTATCACGTTTTGTAAACAATAAAGTAGAAAAGCTGGATAGCAGCTGATTGGCACCCTAACCCAATCCATTATTGAACAGGTAACCTGTCAGAACTCGAAATCATCTTAATCGCTGTCTGTGTCGTCGCAATTATTCTTCTCGTTGGTGTCATTGCATATATTGCTAGGTATTCTTGTTTTTTTTTCACTTTTCCTCAAGTGTTCCAGGTGGATCGCTTATGAAAGAAGACTGGAGTCGTCATATTTCCTGGTTCATCGTAAGAACGTACAGCTGGTTGATATGACAAAGTTTGGATCTAGTAGAGGAGGAAGTATCATGCAAAGTGCGCTTAGTATGAGAGTATGTCATTAATAACTGTCTCTATAAAAATTGTATGTCCTTCAGTCTCAATATGAAGACGCCACACCGAATGGCGGCGTTACTATGAACTTTTACACAAATGGAATCAGAAAAGCGGCGAGAAGAAATCAGATGCAGAGAAATGATAAAGGGCCATCTGGAAATCGTGACGACTGGCTGGAAATAGTTGACTGGCATCTGGCGAAATATGATAATACATTGGTCACTGTTCGAAAGATCAACAAGACTCAACTGAAGTTGACAAGGGAAATGAAACAGGAAATTGATTTGGTATGACAAGTGATATCATTTTAAAATATGAATCACGAACAAACACTGTTTCAGCTGATGAACGAGACACATGAGAACTTGAACAGATTTTTCGGACTAATTAATGATAGTGATCTCATTTTTACAATTCATCACTATGGGCCGAGGAAAAGTTTGATGGTAAAAATAACAATGAGAAGAGATAACTAATCAAAAATCTTAAGGACTTGTTGCGAAATGAAGATCTTCGTTTAGATCGAATGTTCAGAGTTTCTTTTGTTGAAGATGTGGTTAAAGGATTGCAATTCCTTCATGATAACTCAAAAATCGGTTACCATGGAAATTTGAAGAGTTCAAATTGTGTTGTGGATGCTTATTGGAGAATCAAGTTGAGCAATTATGGAATGGAGCAGTTGAGGGTTGATGAGCCTGAAGCAAAACCTGATGGTAGTTTATTTCCCAATACATTATCACCACTTTCCGTTCAGACCTTCTGTGGTTTGCACCGGAAATCATTCGTCGATACGCAGTAAAACACGATTTATCAAAAGTTGAACTGGCGAAAGCAGATATCTACTCGTTCTCGATTATTCTTTATGAAATTTATGGTAGACAAGGACCTTTTGGAGACGATCTTCTTGATTCTGATGGTTAGAAACAATATACTTTCAGTTAAACACTTGGAATTTTTCAGAAATTGTTGAGCAGTTGAAATTCCCCGATGGAAGTGCGTTGACAAGACCAGACATCCACCTGATCACAAAAGCACCGTATCCAGTCTCTTCTGTTGTTGAAAAGTAATTTCAAGCTTGTAATAAATTATTCAGAAGTCGATTTCAGATGCTGGGCTGAAGATCCTGATGAGCGGCCAAACATTAAGAAAGTTCGAGATCTTCTGAAACCACTCAGCAAAGGATTGTGAGTCTTTAGTCTTTTCTACTTTCCTGGAACCTTCATTTTTAGAAAAGGAAACATTGCTGACAACATCATGAACCTACTTGACCGTTACCGAAACAACTTGGAAGATGTGATCAGAGAGAGAACCGAGCAACTTGAAGACGAAAGAAAACGAAATGAGAATTTGCTTCTTCAACTCCTTCCAAAATCCGTTGCCAACAGTTTGAAGAATGGACAACCTGTGGAAGCTGAGTTCTATGACAGTGTATCCATTTACTTCTCTGATATTGTTGGATTCACTTCGTTGAGTAGCAAGAGTACTCCACTGCAAATTGTTAACATGTTGAATAATTTGTACACTAATTTTGATACCATCATCGACAAATTTGACTGTTACAAGGTAATTCGAGTAATTGTGTTTGAGACTTCATTAAAACTTCAGGTTGAAACTATTGGAGATGCTTACATGTTCGTTTCTGGTCTTCCCGAACTGAATAGCTATCTTCATGCTGGAGAAGTCGCTGCTGCAAGTTTGGAACTGTTGGACAGTATTAAGGTCACTTTCATTTTGAGATCATTATTAAACTCAAAGTTCAGACATTTACTGTTGCCCATGTTCCCGATGAGAAGCTGAGATTGAGAATTGGTAATCACAGTGGTCCAGTTGTCACTGGTGTCGTTGGTATCCGAATGCCTCGATATTGCTTGTTTGGTGACACTGTTATTGTTGCCAACAATATGGAGAGTAGTGGAGAACGTGAGCTGATAGCTATTTTTCTTATGAATAACTGACATTTTTAGCAATGAGAATTCAAATCTCAAGTGACTCCTATGAGCTGATTCTGAAATGTGGTGGATTTGTGACAGAGCAACGAGAGAAAATTGTGTTGAAGAATAAAATGGAAGTGATGACCTATTGGATGAACGACTACTCAAAAGACGCAAGACTCGCCAGATTGGTGGCTCATCAGGAAAAACTTCCACATCTTGAACCACTCATTCACAAGTTCAACAAAGGAGTTCGTTAAATTATTTTTTTCCTTCTTGAATGGAATAAAGTAATTTGTTAACAATTCAGTTTTCTTTTTTTCTCAAAGAAAATTAATCTCTCTCTTTCTGAACCGACGTCTCCAAATCTAAAAATAGAATTTCGGAATGAAAACCAACATTTCAAGAAATCCCATTCAATTTCAAAAATAACTAATTTTGGCATCGCAACTGGAAATGTCACATCAATCAATCCTTTATTCGAACACTATGACTACAGCCTTCGGTTTTTCTTTTCGAGCAACGAAATAAGAATGGGGTATGTCCAAAAAAGTCAAAAACGAGAATTCACTCCGTTTTTGTTCTCTCAAATCAATAGGACACAAGCGGGACTCCAATTATACTCGTGAATCATGCCTTCTAAACTTGCTCGAGCTCTCATTTTTTCAATTAGACCTTTTTCGTACAGCCGCTCTTTTTTCTCGTTTTTCATTATAAGTTTCCAGATGGCGACAGCGATTCTCAATCTCCCGACGACATCCACTCGAATAATGGTCGGTGGGCAGGAATGTGACTTGTGAGTATTGAACTTTTTATTTCTTAGTACGAATATTTTATAGGACTCTCACCATTGCAAAGCTCAATTTCAATGGAACTAATTATCTTGGCCTTGAAGTCAAGTACAACCATTATCTTCCACCAGGGAGCTCTTGTGAGTATACAACCGAAGTCAACGTTATGAACAAGAGATTCAACTTAAAACACTATCGCTTCAACAATGATAGATTGTACCTTCCAACTTTCATGAAGTGGGACGATGTGGTTGTTATGGCTGACACAGAGACATCTGTTCATTGCTCGGCTCGTGTTATTGGTTTCAAGCGTTTTGAAAACGTTGAACGTCGTATCTCCGACCGTTCGTATCATGGAACTAACAACTTGAGAAATGTCAGAAACGTGGATTTGACTGTTATAGTTGGAAAGTACAAACTTCTCATCAATAAAGACGTGATGATCCATTTTTAGAAAGATCTTAATTTAAAATTTCAGTATCTTATGGCAATGTCTGGATTCTTTGGAGAAATACTTCAAAACGCGGATAAGTATTCGACACATAATGATGTGCACTTAACTGAGTCTAGAGATGACGCTTTCGTGACAATGATTGATATATGCCATCATAAGTTCTGGTGTAATTGTGAGTTGAAACAAAATATTATCATTAAAATCTTTGTTATTCTTGAATTGGTTTCAGATGATCTCAAAGACGTTCTCTGGGAAATTGCTCATATCTATCAGTTTCCATTTGTAATCGAATTTCATAAGCGATTCTTCAATACTGATCAAGAAGCTCCACCTTTGAATGCAGATAAAGAGTTCTCGATGGAAAGAACTTTGGACAAAGAACTCAGTCGACTTCTTACTCGTCATGTCCGCCATAGTTGAATTGTAAAACTGCGTCTGCATTATTTATTTTCATACATAAAGCTTTATTTTTGATGAGAAAGTGAACGTGGAGATACTTGAATCGTTGTTTATGTGGCGGTGACAATGATGGGAATTAGACAATTAATCTGGTGATTCGGGAGATGAGATCGCATTAAGAGTGATGCATTTCTTTGGGTTGCCCGACCTTCACTTTTCTCAGCCGAGTGGGTTTGGTTCCTCATTAAATCTTTCTCTGCCCATTTATTTTGAATCACACCACTCTCCACGGCTCCTTTGTCTTTTTCTCACTCATCACATCAATTTCGTTACGAAACAGACTTGAGGAGCACAAGTTGGGGCGAAGTAGATGGGAAACAAAAAAACAATGAGAAAAAAAAGTAAGAGAGTGGAAAAAACACGTGTCGTGGCGAGCCAAGAGGAAAGACCAAAGTGAAGATAATGAGATCAAAAGAGAAATGAAGAGGAGAGGCTTTCCCGGGAGGAGGAGGAGATAAGCCGCAGATTGCAAAGAAGAAAAAGACTTGAGCAGTCCGCCCGGTGAATAGATAGGAAGACAGCTGTGTCGGTGACTTGACGTAGACTTCGACTGGAAGGTGGAGTTTTTGGACTGTGGAGTAGTTACGCATTGTTCCAACTGAGTTCCAACTATGCAGACGCTCCGCAATCCATTATCGATATTCAGAGCGCGGTGAGTTAGTTTTTCATCAAATTATCCAGTTTTTAAAATTACATTCCGTTTTGAATCTGGTAGGAAATCAGTTTTTTGAAATAGAAACGGTTATTTCAAGTTCAGAATATTTTTTAAATCATTTTTTTTAGAGTTTAGAATGAAATAGTTTCAGCTAGAACTTCTTCTACCAGAAAATTCTCAGATTGATTATCGAAAAATCATGAAAAAGTATTATTTTTCTTAGTATTATTTTTAGTTGTCTTGTTTTTCGAAAATAAACTTTAGCACGAGTTCAATGACAAAGTCATCTCAACTTTTCATGTGAACAGAAGGCTAGTGTTACTTGTTGATGTATTAGCTCACCGACAAGCATCCAGTTTACACAACCTCACTGTTATTGTGTCTCAAAACATTATTTCTCAGAAATAGTACTTTCATTCCGAAAATTGCAGATCTCGAAGTCGGGAACGAAGCACTCCGCAGCGAGCTGTCACTCAATCAGAAAAGTCGGACAAATCTCGGTCAGTTGTGCTTTTGTCAAGATCAAATTGGTCTATACGTCATCATTCGTGTTATACTTTGTTTTTTACACATTTATCATGCGTTGTCGTTTCAGAACTAAAAACGAAGGAACCGCAGAAAAGAAGAGTATCACGATTAGCAGTGAAGATGTCAGGAAGAACGTCAAGACGAAGCCCACAGGCAATTCTGATAAGGCAACGACTCAAAAATTATTTATGAAACGAGACAAAAATGCAACAGAATGTCTGGCGGAAACAAAAATTGAGAGGAAATCAATGTTAGTTGTAAGGTTTTCCCCTTTGTGTGATGTCTCACAACTTCCAGATGTCGAGAAAAAACTCACAAGAGCATAGTGATTCCGCAGCCACGATTCTACACTTGTGAACGTATACAGAAGACTGTGAAGGTTCCAGAAACTCGAGGCCGTTCAGTAAGTTTTTTCTCTCAAAAAAATCAGAAAATATGAACCCTCATTCGAATGTCGTTTATTCTTCCACTCTGAGGGTTTATTTCTGATGTCCATTCATAATCCCCTCGGCCGTCCAGTCGAATCCAGCCATCCGTCTGCTATAAACATGTGTTGTTGACCCAAATTGAGTCATAAAATTTATGATCCTTCATTGTTGAACCTCAGACTGCCAGCTCTCAGACACCACGGCGACCACCCAGTTTTCTACGACACCCTCCCCTATGTTTCGCGGAATCGAAATTTCATTTTAATTCAGATGAGCAAGAAATCGACACACTGGTGCTACGTCGCCGCACCAAAGCACATCACACTGCAGCCAGGTCCGTCTGGTGAAAGGTCAAGCGGCGATTCTTCGAGTAAAAACGGATTTTCAACAGAGGCAATGATCGAAGAGATATTCGCTCCATTGAGGGACACCATAAAAGAAGGAATCGAGGAGGCACGACATTTATCGTCTTCTCCGGGTATGTTATGAGGGTTTAATACATTGTTTACAATCCGAAGACCAATAAAAGCATATGCTTATGGGCTTCATTCAATGTTCATAATCCGAAATTCGAAAGTTTCAGAAAAAATAAAACTAAACCACACCCCTTCTACTCGATTGGAACAATGGAAAGCTCAACTACAGTCGACGACGCCTAGAACTAGAGATAGTAGCGCTCCTGCAACAGTTCAACGGTATTTTTTGCTCGTTTTCTTTTTTTATACCCTACTGTGAACCACTTCTTCCAGCTTAACAATCAAACCTCAAACTACTCAACTTAACATTCCTCGCCCCGTCCACACTACTCAATCCGCTAGTAACGCATTGTAAGTTATTCAAACTGACAGTAAAAGGATTAGACGCTAAATTTGGTGAGAAAGCTTAAATGGAAGACTGAAGAAACTAATTGATACGATTAGTTAAATGTTGTTGACGGTGTAGTGTTTTATACTAAAACCGGAGAAAGTCGTTCCGAATTCGTCTTGTGTATTGCGTGAGAGAAAAACGGGGGACCCCACACACACTCACACCCAAACTGACTGTTCACTGACCTTCAAACTACTCGCCGCCGCTGTTTTCGTGGTTATCAACACTCCTTGCCAACTGATTCTTTTCCTCTTCATTATCATATTTCTTTTGTGAAGAGATGACAACTTTTTTCGATGAACTTTACGGTTTACAGAGCCACTATGGATCATAGGACACTCAAAGACGTGAATGCTAGAAGACGATCTGGCACATGGCAACCATTCTCTTCAAATACTTGTGGGTTTTTGAATTTTTGCCGCAAGGGATTTCATAAAAATATCGGTTATAATTTTTAAAAAATGGATTTTTTAAAGCCTTTTCCGTTTTTCGAAAAAATAAAACAGAAAAAATGCTCTGAACGTCTCATTTCAAAACATAATTTCAAATTACTGCAAAAATGTGACATAGGAGAGTTCACAGAAATAATTTTTAAACCAGATATTAATTTTAAAATATGAAATTTTTCAGATAATGCAGACCGACCTCCAATAGATTTTGTCACTTCACCTAGATATTCACACCATGAAGCCACAATATTCCGACCGATCGCTCATCGGCCTAAACCTGACTTCATTAATCACAATGACAGTAACCGACGATCTTTTAGACGGTAACTCTTATCATTCTGTGTAAACCCCTTTAAATGTTCCCTTTCAGAGTAGATTCAATTCTTCGAAGTGATTCAAAAGATAGCAACGGTTCATTGTCAGATCTTCTCATGATGTATCAGGGTACGGGAGAAGAAAAAAAAAGCAATTACTTCATAAATCAGTCATCGTTTTGCAGCCAAAGAACCTAGTCGAGAGATGAACGCTTCCATCCGGTCGACGGCTAGCAATTCATCAGCATTCCCATTCTTCTCACCGGAACAGGTTTATCACTCCCCGCTTTTTTTCTAAAAGTGCTACTCATTTTTTAATTGAGTAGAAAGGACTACCTTGAAAATGCAATCATCATTAACCAACGAACAGTTGCAGATAAATCAACAAAAGAATGTGCTGACAACTCTATCATCATCTTCGTCTGGTATTCATGTGACGCCATCTCCTAGCGATTCGGGTATAATTGATTATGAGGTGATAAGATAAGATGAATTGACTTCCAATTTTGAGTGGTTTTGCAGAATCTCATTCGGGATAAAGAATTGGAACTTCAAGAGATTAGAAATACTATGGAACAAAACGAGGAGATTATTATCAAGGTTAAAAGAGGAGAAGAAAACGTTTTGAATATTTACTTTTAGGTGTATCAAGACAAAGAGCGTGCTTGGAAAACAGAACTCGAAGGATTGAAATGTCGGGTCAGTGCGGCAGAAAAAGGTGAAAAAGCACTACGGGAGCAGTTGTCAAACTGTCAGAGGCAGAATACAGCAATGTCTTCTTGTATGCGAACCGTCCAAGAGGAGAAGACAAGGTTGATGGCTAAGGTTAGTGTTCCAAATGATTAAATATTCCAAAATCTGCTCCAAATTTAGTGTATTCAACTGGAAAAAGAGATTGACAATCTTCATAATGTCTCCGTTCAATCAACCGGATGTCCGAACTGTTCAATCGCTTCAAATATTGTCAAAGTATGTTTTCCATATTCTTAGTCAAACTGCTATCTCACAATGACTCACTATAACTCTCTTTTATTTTATAAAACGTACTGTATTCCAAACATTCAAGTTTTTTTTCTTTTCAGGAAAAAGACCTGCGTCAAGAAGTACAAGACTTGCGGCGAGAAGTGGCGAATTTGAAACAAGTCGTCGACGACGGAAGACATTTCAAACAATCATAATAATTATAACATTATTTGACTCAACCGGTCTAACGATTCTTAATCCATTTTTTCTGCCTACGAAGCTTTCTCTCTCCTCCATACTTCTCTTAATTTACAGTATTCAATGTTTTACCATGGTTTCCTCGAAAGTGATGAAATGAATGACTAATTTGACCAATATGTGTTTGGACATTTCTCTCTCTCTCTCTCTCTTGAAAAACTAGGGTCGTTCCGTTGTCAAATGTCAATACTGTGGAAAGATGACGAAAGACGAGTATTTTGTGAAGAGAAAAGTGAAGAAAGGAAGAAAACGGAACAGAACGAGGCATTATCGGGCTAGGATTGCTAATCAATGAGCGATCATTGAATAGTGTCTGTTTTGATCTACAAGAGCGCTTTTTTAGTGATTATTTTATTTTTTCTGTTTTAATTTTAAAGTACTTTGGTTTTTTTTCATTTGAGGGTTTTTCCGTTCTTCAAAAAATCCCGTTGCTTAAATATTTCGGTTTTATTGAAAAACTGCTAGTTGGAGTTATTATATATCACATTTTCGAAATATTGGTTGTTTGAACAGCATTATGGTCTTGACAGACAGTGAGGAAACGTTCTTATATGTTCCAACATGAAATGTACTCCACAAACATTTTTTAATGGCAAAATTCCAAAATGTTTCATCTAAATACTGATAAGAACCTCAATTTTTCACACTTTCTTGTCTAATCCTCCTTTTCCTCCTATTCCTCCCTATCATTCCACCAAAACGAGATTCTCAGCTTGCATCAAAACAGTTATAATCGCATCAATCCTCGCCCCAAAACACAAGCGATCTGGCAACATCTCGTGCGCTAATTAAAGAAAATGAAAAAAATAGATGGATATTTGAAAAGACATCTGGACGAGTTTAAGAGATGAAAAAGTGCAAACAAATTAGATGTTACGTCCCGACGACTTCCGAAGACATCCATTTTCAAAGTCCCAACTTGTCCATCTCTCGAAACATTTGATATATTTATCTCGCTGCTTCTGCTCTCATCATTCTCCCAGACGCCACTTTTCTGTTCCTTATTCGGCTTTTTGTTTGTCAATCCTTTTACTAATGCTTTTTGCTCTGCTCCGCTGAGCAAATGATTTGACCTTTCCGAGTGTGTTGGTTGGCGGCAAAACACGAATCTTTGACACCGGCGAACGTGTAGACGGTAGTATACAACGGTGCGAGTAATTAACATAACCAGTCGGTTGAAAGTTTGCAAAATTTGTGTCCCGTCTCGCGAACTGCGAATCGATACACTCCCATCTCATTGTCGGACGACGACTACGACGCAAGGATGCGCTGCGCGAGAACTACGTGTCGGTTGATTAATGAGGTCTGCCTCCCTCAATGGAAATGAAAAACGATGTTATCAGAACCGAAATGTGGTGGGTGGTCCCCGCCGTTCGTTTCTTCCATTTGAACACTCCCATCTTCTATTCACACTTCCGGCTTCATAATCAGGTCATTAAAAACCCAGATGAAAAATTAATTTCGAAAAATAAATTTCATGATAGTTTCCTCCGGACCACCTACTTTTACATCTGTTCTTCCTTTTTTCGCAATTTTTTGTCAGTTTCTAAAGTTGGTAAACATCCCAAACTGCAAATAAAACTCTCGTTTTTATCCAATTTTTCTGTGGGCAAACATAACAGATGTCTCCGTTTCACAGGCACTGAACGCGCAGGGTGGTATCCATTTTTTGTAGTTTCTTGTAAGTAATCTTGACAGATTTTATGAGGTTAATGAAGTATTTCCTGTTTTTCTCTAGTTAAGAATCAATGCAATAAGAAATAACGTGTATAATAGAAAGATGATATTCAAATTGACTGGAAGTATACTTCAATGTCGAGACATTGTCTGCGTCTTGTGCTCTCTTATCGACCACCGCCCGTCGAGCGAAACGGTCAGCAGCAGCAGTCATCTTTTGCTGCCCCGTTTTCTTCTTTCCTTTCTTTTTTCTTTCCTCTCCGCGTTTCTCCTCCTCACTGTCCTTCTTTTTCTTGTTCATCGCATCTATCCCGAACCAAACACGAGTGAGACCACCCCCCCCCCCACGACAAGTGAGTGAAAGAGGGAAGAGAGGGAAGAAAAAGAGAAAGAATACGAGGGCAGCCAACGAGCAAAAGGAGGTCCCTCTCTCCGCTCTCTTCGTCCGGTCTCTATCGGCCATTGTTAACCCCGGCCCCCGTCCGTCCGGCCATCTATTTTCCAATACTATGCAAAGCAAAGTGAAGTGGTCAGTGCAACCTTCACAACAGATACACACAAAAGAAAAACCTCAATTACCATGCCCCAAGTTTCACGTCTCTCATATAATTCTCATATTTGGTGTCCAAATGTTCACTTGTAACATTTAAAACCTCCCGAAAAAAGTCGACCCGCCGACCAGTAGTCTCAATTTTCTCTCGTTTCACTCTCTATTTCTCTGCTACTCGAGGCCTGTGTTTGTTGTGAAATCGAAGTCGCATATCCTCATCTCCTACATATCTTCGTTCTATGCTTTTTTTCTGTTCTTTTGATTCCATTCTCAATGATTATGTTTTCAGAAGCAGAAGAAAGGTAGAAAATCCTTTGCCAGAATGGATTTCGCCTTACCAGCACTTCTTGCAGTAGAGGACTACGACGAAAATGAGGTAAGCCTATTCACGGAAAAATGGAAAGGTTGATGGTCAGAAAAAGTAGAAAAAGCAATTTTGGTAGTGAAACTTTTTTGAAGCATTCTGTCAGACGCCATGCATTTTTAGTAGGCTCAGAATACCAGATGAAACATCATCAGAAGTGCAAACATGTCACAAATCAAATGATTATGTGTTTCAGGGTAAACTGGCTGCATCGATTCGATGGTTAATTTCACGGGTTTATGAAGAAAAAAGGGATATGCCAGATAAACTAAGAGATGGTGTACAGCGAGATGAAAATGTGAGTTTTTCACTTAAATATTCGGCATTATAGCCATGTGTCATCGTCGCAAAGACAATACTTAAACCAATTCATCAATTATTCAGGGACACTTTCAAATAGACGAAGCCGTCCTCGGAGCTCTCTGCAATGGTTCGTTGTATGCACAAGCTGCTGCTAAGATATTTAAAGAGTCGGCGTTGGTGACGGTGAGTTATTTGGAGGATGAGCCTTCCTACTCATTATGAATTCAGAAAGGCCACGGGGCTGTACTGGCAGTGCTAACAGATTACGGAATCGATGTTCTTCATGATGGAAATGAGTTGGTGGAGGAGGCGCAGCTGGTCGCCTCTGCACCATTTAATATGGTCAGTTGATTAAAATTTCTGTTTGTTTTTCTGGACTTTTCAAGAAAAACAAGCTAAAAAACAAGTTAAATGAGGGCAATAAGTAATTTCCTGTTTTTTCAGTCGGCACATCTTGCAATCATCGATGCTTTAATGATGGCTCACTTACGAGATGTGATACCCGTTAATCGAGTTGTAGAAGCAGTAAGGTAAGGTTTATCAATATTCGAAGAAGAATAGTTTGATTAACTAGAAACCGATGCCATCAACCAGTTTTTTACAAAACTCATTTCCTCATTCTTCTAATTTGATAACTTCCTTATGACCCAAATGAACAGAAATCAACGATTTCAGCCGCCATACCGCCGTGGAACCGAGTGAGAAGCCAATTGACAGTGTGGACGCTTTGCTATTCTGGATCAATAAAATATGTTTACTTGTCAGAGATGATGTTGAACGGGTAGATTCACATACAAATATTCCGGAGATGGAGGATTTGTATGAAGATATTTCTGATGGACAGTGTCTTTGCGCTCTTTTACACTGGTATCGGCCACAAGAAATGCCTATAGCTGGTGGGTTAGAATGCTGAAGATCGAATATTCAATGAGAAGAATTCAGATATTTCATTCAATGAAGCCGCAACCACGCGAGATTGCCAATATAATTTAATGCTGTTACAGTAAGTTTCGCAGAGACACTCCTTTTCTTCCTAATTACTCCAATATTTCCAGACAATTCTGCCATCATCACCTCGGCAATGACCCATTCCATTTCGAGATCGAAGACCTACTCTACCTGCGTGACTCACTACAAATGAATGTCAACGCCTTTCTTGCTGACCTTTTTGTCCAGTTCGAACCGCCAGTCACACCAGAACCAGGTAACTATTCTTACGAGGTGTCGCATTTTTATTCCGAAATGCTTCTTCTAGTGGAAACACCTCGAATCGGCCCATCACCCCGAAGATTTGTACCTGCATCTGCTATTCCTGACCTAAGAGCCGCGAATGCAGCTGCAAGATCATCAATGCATAATAGGAATCGACCGAGAATGTACAATCCACCACCAGCAGCGCCGCATTCTCAAGGTCCATCAAGATCGGTTAGCAGAATGAGTCAGGACAGTTTATTCTATTCTCGACCGGCGTCTATTGCTCTACAGAGGAGAAGTATGGATCAAGATTCGGTCACTGACTTTCAAACTATCCGACAGGTGAGTAATTTTAATTGTGGAAACCTGATCCAACTCTTGTGTTAAGGGTTTTGAAAATCAAGCTGGAACTGCTCAACTGAACAGGTATGATGGAAGTGTCACTGCCTCCGTCCGTCTTGCTATGGAAGAGAAAAGAAGGAAACATGATCAACAGATGGCTCAGATGAAGTAAATTTTCACTTTTTGTTCTACAAAACTCCCTTTTACTCTCATTTTCCGTTTCAATCAGTAATTACTCGAATGATTTCAGTTCTGCAAACGAAACCGAGCGATTAGAAAAGAGCAAAGCCGCGTTTTTTGCATTACGAAAAAACGAGAACGATCAAGGGAACAAAGGAAAAGAAGAGTGGTATGATCATTTTGAAGCAAAATTGAGAGCATTGGAATTGCGAGTAGGATTAGAAGACGGAGAAGAAGGAACTCAATCAGCAAGATTAAATAGGGCATCTTCACAACCCAGCGTAGTGCAAGGTAAGCTTTCTTCTAGGAAAGAATCAATTAAGATTACCGAAAAAGCATCCTAGAATAGAACTCTTCATCAATTATATGCTAATGTTTTGTTTTCTGGTGTTCATTCTTTTTTGATTGTTCATAAAACCGTTGCAAACATTTCAGGAGCCGGTCAAGCATACCCAGCAAACTATATGACATTGCCGATGAATGCAGCTGGACAAATGACACAATCATACATTCAACATCCACAAACCCCACACGATTACTATATGCAGCAGCAATTACAACAACAGCAGCAGCAACAGGCTCAAAGCAACTACGCCAATCCGTCACAGGTACTGATTTTTAGAAAAATTGAGTAATTACCATTCATTTTCCAGTTGCGAAATAGTCTCAGCAATGGAATGATCAATCACACAGGCTACATGGTTCAATCGATGTATCCGGGTGACTATCAGCAGCAGCAAATGCAAATCCAGCAAGGGCAAATGCCAGTGCAGCCAGTAGGTGCATATACACCGGAAGGCTATTTCATTCCACATCATATGCAACCGATTCCGGTGCAACAGGGATATCAACAGGTCTGTTTTCATCCTTTTTCTCTCTTTTTTTTCCACCAAAAACTATAATATAATTTAAAATAATAATACAGCTGTTTGAGCAAGATGTTTCAAGTAATCATATTTCGAAGAAAATTCAAAATATCATGATTGTGATATTCGTTTAAAAAGAATTTTCCTAAAAATTCATTTAAATTTTGATCGGAATTTTGAATTTTAGATGCAACAGTCGGGAATGAATTTCAACGGAATGGCAGGCAATCAAGCAGGCTTTAATTTGGAAGGATCACCCGCGCAGATGGGTTACATTCAAACTGCCAATAAGCCGTTAGAAATGGAGATGCCCATTCAACAACAGCAACCTCTCGGACAACAGCCACAACAACAGATGCTCCCTCCTAACCACAACGCTTTCCATCTACATTCGAAAAGTGACGATGTAAGCTTTTATTTTGTTTTTGAAGTCTTAAATGTCTATTTTCAGGCAACCCAACTTCAAGCGGATCCACCATTAGAAATCAACAGAAATTTGACAAATTGGGGGATGACTTATAAACAAGAGATGCCTGCAAGATCGATTGCTTCGAGGAGAACATGGCAAAATGAAACTTTCATCAAAAACGAGCTGGACCTTGTCAACAGTAAAGAATCAGTTCCGCATATTACGGATGAAACAACAACACAACCGGAAGAAGCAGCGAGACGGTTCCCCGATCTGATGCTGGACAATCATTCAGAAAACTTGGCACCTGGCCGTGGATTCAGTCGGCATAGTGATCGTGATGACCTTTCAACTGGAAGGAAATCAGACGATAGCCCCACTGATACACCAGGGCGTACATTCGGTGATGAGGATGATGGTTCTGGAGAAAATCTGGAGAAAATCGTATGATTCTTATTGTCTTGACGGCGTTCAATATAGTATTTTCCAGGCGGCTGAACGAAGAATCGCCAAAAAAGCAGCTCTCATTGCGAAAACAATGAAGAGGAAAGAGGAAATCGAGACGAAAGTTGATTTGGCTGAGCAAAGAAATGCGGAAAGGAGACAAGTAGAAAACGAAAAGAAAGAATTGGCTTTGAGGAAGAAAGTCGAGAAAGAGCAGCAACGGTAGGCAAATTATATAAACTTTTGTATTATAAAATTACTTTTCAGACAAAAAATACTGGAGGAGTACAAACGGAAGAAACTAGAAAAAGAGCTGGGAGCTGAATTATCAGCAAGATCAACAGGGCGAGGACATTCTCAACCTCCATTCATCAGGACAAAGTCTCAAATGAGTGAAGTCACAGAGTCCCGACAAAATACTCCCAGAATGAGGGGACAGTCGTCTGTGGAACAGAGGGTTTCAGTTAGCAGCTTAGCGGAGCCAAGTGAGTTCTAAATCAAAACTGGAAAAATGGAAGTTTAAATTTTTCTAGCACACAAGCTGTTTGCGAAGACTGTTACAAAGTCGAACCGAGGACTCATCAATAATGCTCTGCAGTTTAGTGTCTTCCCAGGAGCAGTTAACAATGCTACAAGGCAAGCCGTAAGTATTTCGATTACCATGAAGAAAAATTCAGAAATCAAAAGTAGAGTAGTGTTATCATACAAACCTCACGTTTTTTGATGGAAATTATTTTCGGTATATCAAGTTTCGAATCAACATATTATTTTTAAATGAAGAGAAAACGAAAAAGATTCAGGGCTCAAACGAGCGAAAACTGTTGTATTTCAAAACAAATTAGAAGAAGAAACTCATTCTCAAGATGTAAAAAAGCATAGATTTGAGCGTTTCAAAAAAAAATATCGGAGAAAAAACTTTCATGAACCAGCTGTGCTAACCGAATGCCAACCAACTTACAGACAATCACACAAATGGCGTCGTCGAGCTCAAAACATTTTCTCATTCTGTTCCGAGACCAAAAATGTCAATATAGAGGATTGTATACATGGGACGAGGTGAGTCGAAAACAAACTCATGTCTCTTTTCACTCGTTTTATTTCTTTTTAGGTCTCTGACACAGCTATTAAAATCTCTGGGCAAGGACCGCCAAAATGCACTGAAGCTATGATGAATATGATGTTCAAGTAAGATAGTTTCTCTCATAACATTATCGAAAACTGTTTCTTCAGATATGACTCTGGTGCTAAGAACTTCTCACAAATTGCAACAAAACACTTGTCTGCCACTATCGATGGATTTGCGATATTGGACCAATACTGGCAAAAACCTCGAATTCCACATTCCGGAACTCCGGCTCATAAAAATAATTGAAAAAATAACAAAAACATGTTTGGTGCTTGTAGAAACCAGTTGTATGCGCATTTTTCACTTACTTTTCTCCTCTTTTCTTTCTTTTGTCTTCATGTAAATGTTTAGATTACGAGCTTGCAAAAATGAAAATTTACCGAATTTTTTTAATCAAAAAAAGTTATTTATTTTCTGTGATTCATGAGTTTCAGTTGTCAAATGGTATGTGAGCCGTGTGGGTGTCGCATATTCTCAGTTCTGTATTTTCCCCAACTTGTTCATCCCATGCCTTCAAATAAGTGTAATTGTCATTTTGTGCCCATCGAAACTTTTTTGACCTTTTTTCTGGCCAGTTTTACTTACGAATAAAATAATTTTAAAGCAGAATGTTAAGTATAACTACCTTTAATAATACCGCTGAAGATTCGACTGATACACAAAAAAATTAATTCATAGTATGCGGAAACAAATAAATTGAAGAAAAAGAATGAGTGTTTGAAATAATTAGCAAGAAAGAGAAAGCAAAGAAAATCTACAGATTATTGGTGCCTGATCGAAATTAAGCTACAAAGCTATCTTTTTGTTGCAAAGTTCAATAATCTCCCTTCGATTTTCTATTCTTGGGGTTCGCTTTTCGACGATCAACATGATCGTCGTAAATCGCGAATTTGCTTTGTTCGAAAAAAAAGTAAAATAATTGAGAGAAAAAGCGAGGGGTTTTTGTCTTCTAAGTTGCGCTATGATGACGTGTCGATTGTCTACTTCTTCCTTTGTCTTCACTTTCTTCAAAACCACTGTTGTAAAGCAGCTTACTGTTTGAATGTCTATTATTCTTGCGTAACACGAAGTTTTTTCTCTCTGCCCCCCTTTCCTAACCACCTGTGTGGTTGACTCATCAACAGGTCTTCTTTGTGAAAGCATTATAAAAACTACTGTAAAGCAGTGCCAAAATTCAAATCGCTCTTCTTTCACATTCACAAAATGCAGAGTGTTCTAGCAGTTCTTGGTTTTCTGGCCATTCTTGCAGTGACAGATGCTTGCTTTGCGTCTGGAATCTGTGGAGGAGGCTGTGCACCACCACCACCTCCAGTGTGTTCCGGAGGATGTGGAGGTGGATATTCATGTGGACGATATGGTTGTTTCAGTGCCAAGGCCAGAGGCTCTAAAACTCTTTCTTTCAAGAGTGAGGTGCGTTTTTATATTCATTTATGTAAAAATTATTATATAAAATTTACAGAGAACTATGAGTCCAGATGAGAAATTCATGAAATGCTGCGAAGAACGCAACCTCCCAGATGCCTGTCTTTCAAAATGCTCTTTCCGTACTTACACTAAGACTGCTCTCCAAGCCATGTATTTCAAGCAGGATTACTGTCCAATGCAGGCTGCCGCGGACATCCAATACTGTGCTGCTCAAGGCCAAGATCACACTGAATGCTGTGTTAGAAACGCTGTTGGAACTACTCTTGCTGGAAATAAGGTGAGAATGAAGAACTGAATCTTCATAATTCCTATTTTCAGTGCTTTACCTTCTGTGACCAACGTCCAGGAAACGTCACTCAACTTGACCTTTCTTACTTGGCTTGCTATGACAGATTCGAGAACATGAAGGCTTGCTTCTGGCAAAAACTGAACGAGCAGTCCACTCCAGAGTTCTCTTCTAACATTGATGCTGAATCAGAGTTTTCGGAGCAGGGACCAAACAGACATTTCGCACTTTCCTCCACCCGTACTTTCCAAGCCAAGACATTTGGACAATAATTTATTTCCTTCTCATTTATGAACCGAATCTAATGATTGTAAAAATGGATATTTTATATATTGAATGAATTCTTATTACCTCAATGAAACTGTTTTGAGTCTAAAAAGTCAAGTTGAGAAAAATTGATTTGAATTTCTCCAGTTTTACTCTTAATTGTTTCCGACAGTAAAGTAGTTTTTATCCATCTAGAATTGATTGACCTGATGATAAGGAGTGATGATGCCAATCAAATAAATAAACTTTTACCAAGAAATAAACGTTCATAGAGATGTTTGACACATTGAAGATATTTCTGTTATATAATAGACAAGCTCACTATAGTGTGAATTTTTTCCATTTCAAATATATTTTATTAGAAAAATATTTAATCTCAATATTAATAGGTGAAGAAAAGATTTGATTGAATGATATTAAGAAGACATGGAAAAAAATTATTGTGTTCTGCACTAATAAACATTAGGTATGTTTCAATGAAAATACACTTACTAGTAAGTTATCTCCTGGGAGACGAGAATAATAACATATTGACCCGTGAGCGGCAGTCTTCTCGTCTTCTTTTTGTTATTTTGATCTTTTCTAGTTTCTTTCTTATCCAAACCTTTTCCATATCAATTATCGGCAATTAGAATAAATTTTTCTTTCATTTGTCTAGTTTTCTGAAAGCTGAACACAACTTTTTTCTTATCAGATCGGCAGCATCAAACGACATGGAAGATTAACAGAGATGGGAAGGATGTTCCAAGAATCGATCTGCAGGTGACCTTTGACACCACCTGTCTATGCCACGCCCCCTTCTCCCATTCCTATATATAGTCTGTTGGTCATCTTTTTCATTCTTTCTTCTCTGTTCTTTCCCTTTTTCATTTTTTTCCTTTCCTCTGATCACTTCTCACGCGACGCGACACGCGACGCAACACGCGACGCAACACGCGACGCGACGCGACACGCGACGCGACACGCGACGCGACACGCGACGCGACACGCGACGCAACACGCGACGCGACACGCGACGCGACACGACACGCGACGCAACACGCGACACGCGACGCGACACGCGACGCGACACGCGACGCGACACGCGACGCGACACGCGACGCAACACGCGACGCAACACGCGACGCAACACGCGACACGCGACGCGACACGCGACGCGACACGCGACGCGACACGCGACGCGACACGCGACGCGACACGCGACGCAGCACGCGACGCAACACGCGACGCGACGCAGCACGCGACGCAACACGCGACGCGACGCAGCACGCGACGCAACACGCGACGCAACACGCGACGCAGCACGCGACGCAGCACGCGACGCAACACGCGACGCAGCACGCGACGTACGCAACGCGACGTAGCACGCGACGCAGTGTTTAGAGGAAAGGAAAAAAAATGATAAAGGGAAAGAACAGAGAAGAAAGAATGACTGATGACCAACAGACTATATATAGGAATGGGAGAAGGGGGCGTGGCATAGGGAGAAGGGGGCGTGGCATAGACAGGTGGTGTCAAATGTCACCTGCCGATCGATCCTTGGAACATCCTTCCTATCTCTGTTCTGTTAATCTTCCAAGTTGTTCTGTTAATCTTCCAAGTTGTTCTGTTAATCTTCCAAGTTGTTTGATGCTGCCGATCTGATAAGAAAAAAGTTGTATTTAGAACTTCAGCTTTCAGAAAACTAGACAAATGACAGAAAAACTCATTCTAGTTGCCGATAATTGATATGGGAAAGGTTTGGATAAGAAAGAAACTAGAAAAGATCAAAATAACAAAAAGAAGACGAAAAGACTGCCGCTCACTGGTCAACATGTTATTGTTCTCGTCTTCCCAGGAAGTATCTTACTAAGATTGAGATTGAGTTTTTACCTGTTTTGTTAAATGCATCTGAGCCAATAGAATGTGTTTTCCTATTGATCGAATTATTTTCAGATGCCAAAATAATAATTGTGTTGTGTTATAATCATAACATGATGTAAAATGAAGGGTTACAACTATATTCATCACCTTTCACGACTCTCAATACCGTATACAATAAAAATCCAGTTAAAAACAAGTTAACACAAGTAAAAATTACATGTTTTAAAAATTAGTTGGGGGGGGGGGGAATCGGTTTGAGAGTGACAGTGAAGACAAAGAAAAAAAGGATTTTGAGAAGAGCCGATAATTTGAGAAATACAAGAAAAATCTTAGTAATTATTTTGATAAGTTTGATGAAACGGGGGTGTTTGTAACTTTCAGAACAGGGACAAAAGAATACATCACACGGTGGAGATGATATTAAAAAGAACAATTTGAATTTCAGAAAGTGAACAGAGAATGAGTTTTAGTTATGATTCAACAGATACAAATAATGAATGAAATTATGTACTTTGAAATAAATTAGAATATTGTGAACCAGATAATTTCACTAGCGGGAGAAAATTGTGGAATTGAAGATTTGAGTACGTTTTTTTCATGAGCATATCATGGAAAAAAGTCATGAGAATTCGTATCATTGAGGATGATGCTTAATCGCTTACTTCTTGTAATAGACAAGGAAGTATGGCTTTTCAGTGATCTGCTGGCTCAAGCTCTCAATCCGAACGATATCACGTTGGTCGTCAGCGAGGTAAATTTCCTGAAAAATTTCCATTTTTTATTCATTGAGATCACGTAAAAGTTTTCAGCGATAAGGGTTTCACGGAACCAACTCACTTTTGAATCTGTTGTTGAATATAACACTTCCGCAAAGTAATGGTTATTTCGTTCGTCTGCCGCACCACGGAAATAGACAACTCCTCCCAGCCGGTACTTATTCGGCTCAGTCGGCTGCTCTGTCTCCAACGGCGAAAAGTCGGGGTTTTTCGTGATTCCAATGAAATTCAGAGAAGACCCAGTCCACAAGCTAGCCAGAGAGAAGCACAGAACATTCGGAAGTTCGTAGAGATACTTGATCTTTGCATAAGGATATTCCTGTAACTTGTTTTTCTGAGTTGAAGTAAAATTTCAACTAACGCAAACGTAGCATGTTCTCTCGACAAGTTGCTCCCGAGCTGTGAATTGGATCACTTCTTGGATCGTTGTTGTATATTTCTGATTGCACGAGAGCATCAAACGTGTATTCTGAATAGCTAATAGTGTTCATTACTTAATCTTTGAAAAACTCACCTCATCTCTAGTTAATGTGCACATATTGCATCTCTGACAAACCAATTTTTTTGTGCAGTTAATTTTACCAAAATCAGAATTGAAGAAAGCATAGGAGAGTCTTCTGAAAAGTTTTTTTTAATTCCAATAATTATTGAAATGTCGTGCAAGAGTAATGAAAGTGTCAAGAACCTGTAGAATTCCTCGGCGTCTTCTCGAGAATCTTTCTCAAACTGGAGTGCACTGACAAGATCTGTGATGTAAATGGAGTGCCAGTTAACAAGATACTGAGCGACGATACGTCGGATCATATGATCAATTTCCTGGAAACGAAATCTCTTGATGAAATATTTTTTAGACATACGGTTTCTGGCTGCTTTTGTCCAACATATTTGATGAACGGTGGGCAACTCATCAAGACGTGAATGATGGCGATACCAAAGCACTCGTTTCCGTTGTTTATGCAGACCTGTAACAGAGGGATATAATCAATATCAAGAAAAGCTTCAATGACAGAAATACAACCCAATCAGAAGATAGAAAACTAACGGATGGCTCTTGTAGAGTAGTGAACTGTCGGAGTATGGCAGCAACACAATCGTTCGAGAAATAATGCTTAATAAAGCTTGAAATATTCTCGTACGAATTAATTCTTGGGTTGAAAGACAACATTGTTTTACTCAATCTGAGCTCATTTATGTATTCAATCAATTGGAAGAAAGAAACATTGTCCCATCTGCAACAAGTCATCGTGGAAAGAAATTGATAGGCTTTATCTTACCCGATAGACTTGCATACTTCTTGTGCCTTCATTTCCGGAGTATTTGATCCTGGAGTAGATTCCAAAGAAAACCCGACGATATTTCCCCGTAAGAAATTTTTTGGTTTGAAAAATTCTGCTTAAAACTTACAATCGTGCTGAAAAACGTTCTGTTTCCTTGACCGGAGTTGTTTTCGGTCTCTGATTGTGCACTATTATTCGATGGGATGGTTTGTGGAGTCTTCTTGCGGATACTGTTGATCCGTTGGAAGCTGAAAAGAATTTTTGATCCAAACAAACGATGTGAACTCACAACGACGGTTTGGGTTGTTTCTTCTGAAGTTGTCCTCTCTCGACAGGAGACGCCGACATTCTGAATAGAAAATATCAAATGAAATTAAGTGGAGAACTAAATAGATCATTAACAAGCTATCCAGAAATCAAACATATTAATTTTCATGAAATAGACCAATACACCGGCAATTCTCAACTACAATCATATGCTTACAGTAAGACAAAACAGACTCCGCCCACATCGGAAAAAACATCTGCTGAGTGGTTTTCAAGTCTCGATGATTGTTTCGTTCAGCGGCTAGAGCGTCAAGAGAGGATATGAAAACATCTGTGTGGCGACAAAAGGACAAAATGAGTGTTTTCTTAGCTTATTCTTGGATTCATTATCAAAACAAGTCGAGCTACTTCTGATGAAAACTTTTCTTTAAAATTGGAAACAAAATTTTCTTGTACTTGACGATACCTGGACACAAAAAGGATACCATTGCGAAATGAGCGAAAAAACAATGAACAATTTCGAAAAAGACTTTTTAAGAAACTTAGATTGAAAACTGATTAGTGTTCTTGAATGATAACTATTTAGTCTCTAAAAATTAGACTCATTCCGAAATACTTTGAAATAAGACCAATATAACAGAAACGAATTGTCTGGGTAGTTTCGAGGAGCGAAACTGCGAGCGACCGCACACAACTGCCGTCCATAACTGAATGGACATCTGTGGTAGGTGGGTCGCCAAAAACATTGCGAATTTGGAATGGAACATCAAGATCATGTGAGGCTAGGAGCAGATGTTTGGGAAAGAAAAGGAAATGCCGTTAGAATCAATATCTACTTGTAATCGATAACTTCAATGATGAGTCACAGTTGCTAAACTCTTCTGTGAATCACCCGGCCAGATCTACGCTTAAAGAAAAACTATGCAGTTTAGATTTTGATAACATGAAAGAAGAATCAATTATTATAGAATTTTGAAAATGTGCGAGCAGAAACTGTAATTTTGCGATCAAAATAAACTTTTAATATTTTTGATCTGCAAGGCAAACTGTGAACGAGAAGAAAAAATTGAAAATGAAGAAATTCGGGGCCTCCATCGACGTCACCGAAAAACCGTGAAATAAGAATGATAGAACATTATTTGGAGGCTGCGTATTTCGACTTTTCCTCCTCGTTTTTTGTGACAACAATACATTGCAACGAACGCGAGAAATAAAAACAACTACGGTTTAAAAACGGAAGAAAAACGAGGAGAGATTAGAGAAAAGCAGCTACTCGGCCGACAGTCAATCGCGTTGTGGCAGCTTTTTGTAATCGATAATTCATTCACATACCGGCCACGGTTCGCCCCACGACGAGAGTTTCGACGCGTCGCTATCGTAAGAGTGCAAGAGGGAATCCCAAAATGAGGGGCGCGATGAATGAGTGAGAGAGAGAGAGAGAGAGAGAGAGAGAGAGAGAGAGAGAGAGAGAGATAGAAGAAGAAAAAAGAAGTCGATGCTCTCTACAGGCCATTAGCACGATGTCGCACTATCCAAAACGAAAAAATGAGGAGAGAGTGCATATGAATACGACGAGTGTATCGGAAAAGGCGTCCTGACTGTTTTTAACGGAGAGGGTGCGTTTGTGAGGGGACGACAAGAAAGAATAAAATGTGTTAACCGTGAGAAACTTTTGGTAGGTATCGTGAATAGTTAGAAAAAAGAGAAAGCACAGAGAAACGTCGAAATAGTATGATTGAATCGAATGTTTTGTTACCGGGACATTCCTTTTTGGACAACATTCAAGCTTTTTGAAAATTTATCTTGAAAGTTACAAAGTTGTCTGAGTATGAATTCTAGAAAAATGAATTAGAAATTATGAACGGATCTGATGAAAATGTCATAGTATTGCTTGAAAAAGGTCGAGGCGCTCTTCAAGAAAAGATTTTTCTAAAACACCTCTTTTTTTCGAATAGGATATCTAACTAATCCACAACTACTGTTGGTGATCATCACTATGCACATTTTATTATCATTCATTGTCCTCAACAGTTAACGATAATGCAGCTCAAAAAAAATTCAAATGATATGGAGATTTCTTTATTCAAATAGAGGAGAGTTTGAAATTAACTGAATGTTGTGTTGGCTACTTTGGTTTTTTGTACATCATAAAATAGCAAAGGATATAATTTCAAAAGAGACCTTTAACTTGCTTCCGAACGCTTTTTAGGCTGATAAGATGTAATCATGAGTTATACAAGTCAATTTTCTCCGTTCAGAAAAAGTAAGAAGGATATTCAACTCACCTGAATGTATAATTACCCAAAAATGAAAGTGAGATGTGTGTTCACAACTCAAAAGTAACAAGAATAATTTGCCTGATCGCTTACGTGTTCTAGTAGAAAATCATTTACTATGAAATAGCATATCATTTCCGGAGAGTCTGATGCTTTGTTCAAATGAGAAGACATTTTTTCGTTAAATAATCAGTTTTATCAGAAGTAAATATAGATTCATAGAAAAAAAGGTAGACTGAGTGCAGAAGAATATATCGGCAAAAACGAATAAACTCTAAGATCAGGTGAACCACAATCTGATACAAAATCAATAATCTAAATCACGATGAAGCTACTCAACACAGAAGGAATCACAAAGAAAAATCAATGGAAAAACTGATTGAGATGATGAAAGCGGAAAAACCAAATTGCGCCAATAATTTATATCTTTTTGGAATTATTGGAAATCAACACGAGAAAATACGAAAGATTACTTCTTGAAATAAAAAACAAAATATGGCTTCAAGCGATGCAGTGATTTTTCGGTATCCAACCGAAAAATACGCTCTCCATCATCCACCAAGTGCCCATGCTGCAACAAAGCTTTTATCAAATCAAATTAATCACAAATAACTCACATTATTATGGAAAACATGTGCAAAGTAGTGTCCCATAGGTGTGAAAAATCCTTTATCGTAGTAGACTACTCCCCCAATATTGTATATATTCTCAGATTCACTGTCTTCAAACGGAGAGAAATCAACCGTTTTATTAAACTGAATTCTTTTAGTTGCTTTGTTTTTGTAATGAGTACTGAGAGATAAAAATAGAATTGGTGGTAATTGGTATACTAATTTTCTCTCAGTTTGTTGGTGCCCCTGAAACATTAGTTGTTTACTATTTTGTATTCAAAATTCAATTTGACTCACGCAAATGAGGCAGTCCCTTTCGACGATAGTCGGTTCAGCAGTATGTTCAACCATTTCACGGATTGTTACGATTTTCTTTTTCTTCACATCTTCGTGTTCCAGTGAGAGTCGAACAAACTGAATACAAGTATTGCCATTTATACTGAATGCTTGATAAACTTACTTCTTGTGTTGTGACGGAAACGTTTCCGCATTTCAAACATTGACAGCGTTGTTCATAAGCCACGTTGCCAATATTTTCTTCAAAGTATTGCTCGGTGAAAACTCTACATGAATTTTTAAAAATTAAAAATTGCATGGCTAATTTACCGATAAAAATCCTCGGCATCTTGTTGTTTCTGTCTCTTGAATCCCAAAATGTTAAGGAGAGGAGAAACAAGAATGAACTTAAATTTCACGAGGTATTGAGCAGCAATTGACCGGACAACAAAGTCGATTTCCTAAGTAGCATGTCTTTATATAGTTTGATATCAGAATAAACTTACTCTGACCGGCAATTTTCGTTTAACGTAGTCTAAGAACTGAGGGCAAGCGAGTAGTGCATGAAGATCGGCAATCGCAAAACACTCAAAGTCAGGGTTGGTAATATGCTTCAAGACAAGATTAAATAACAATCAATACTAACTTACAGCAGGTTCTTCCAGAGTATAAAGGTTCAGAATAGCAGAAACACACTCGGGTGAAAAGAATTCAGCCACAAAACTCTCAAGTGCGTCAAAACGGAGGCCGTATCCACCTCTATAATCTTTCACCGCAGGATTTTTATTCAATTGGCTGATATACATATCAATGTCAGTTATTGTGGCGGTTTCCCAGCTACAAAAACAAAATCTAGACTTGTTGAGTAGTTTCACTGACCCTGTCTCATCCCAATGCTGTTTTGTGATTACTTCAGGTCGAACTCCGGAAACACTTCTCCTTTTTTTTCCACGCAGCACTGCTAACTGGAAGAATAATTTGTTTTTTTTTGAAAAGAAAACATATGATTATAACTCACCAATCTACCGAGTCTTGTCTGTTTTTGGTCTGACTCTTCAACTACAGGAACATCCATTTTTTGTACGGCTGCATCATCAGATTCCGGTGACGCCATTAGATCAAATGTGGAACACACTCTTGAAAAAAAGTTTTGAGAGGAAAATGTTGCGAAGAAGCAATAAAACTATCAATAATCTCGTATCACCAAAATAAAAACTTCTAATACTTTTACTGACAAACAATAATATATAGATGTATACGTTTTACTCTCATAACATCTAAAAGTTCTGTTTCTGATAACACTTATCTGTCTAATTCTCTAGAGAAAATCCCCGCGAGTAACATTATTTCTAGATTTCATACTATCATTTGCCTTTACAAAGTAAAGATAGAAATCTCAAGAACTAAATGTAATAATCGAAAACGTTGTCTATGAGTAACAAGAAAATGTAGAATATTCCGGTTACCATGAGTAACGGAGTGATGATTAACAGAGATTCTGTGTTTTAAGAGACTGTGACATTTAGAGTCACAGACTAATCTTCGAAAAGTATGTCTATGATACTAATGAGCGATTTTTGTGTCTGCGTTTCTTCTCGTGTTAAGCAATGAGCCAAGAAGCTTGTGATGATGATAATTATGAAATCGTTGTCAGGGATACAGCAGATTGAGCAGTTGAACATTGAATAAGTGATGAGGACCGATGACCGGCATTACTTCTGGTGATAATAAGCTTTCTTCAAAAATGTTTTCATGAAAAACTGTGTTTTTCCTCATAAAAATTATCCATTTTTTGGTACTCTGTAAAGTCATTGAAACCCATCTGAGCTAAAAAAAAAATCTGGAATATCTGTTATATGACATAAAGCACAAATTTGAAAAAAAAACCTTTTATTCAAAAAAGTTGAGGGTATATAAAAAAAGGAAGAGGGTCGTTATATCCAACCGGTATCCTACTGCAAATTTGCACAGGGCCAGCATAGATGAATGAGGACAAGTGTAGGACATTTAAAGTTCCAGTAAAAGTGATACAAATGTAGAGGGAGGAACATAATAATTGGAGAGAAAGGAGAAATTATTAAAGGAGATTAACAGGAAGTAAAATATTATTTCAGAATCCACACGAATTTCATTATGGAGGCGAACAAAACGGAATAGAAAGTTTTCTAATCAATTGACGAGAACGTGACAGGTAAAGAAAAACTAGCTATCGCTGATTACCGGGATAACAAAAGTAGATTTCAGTGGGTGAATGAAGAAAACGTTTTTTGAGATGAATGGGTACTCAAGAAACGTTAGACTAGGGTGGAAGGAGGGGACGTATAGACTCAAGAGATTCAAATTTCTGTCAATAGCATGGGACAAAAAGAGTAAAACTGTTGAAAAATGGGAAAAAAAATAATTGGGAACGTTCCAGTAGGGCAAGAACAATACGGAATTTGGGAGAGGGAGGTTTTTTCAGGAAGGGATATAATCTAGTCATGAAAAGTACACAGAAAAAAAACAATTCGATGAATGAGAAGAAGAAGAGGGAGAAGTTGAAACAAACCGGCAAAAATTTCGAATTCATAAAATATAGACTACAATTTCAAGTTTAGCGTCATTCGAATGACCAAGTGAACGGTTTTTGAAAAGAGCATTGGTTAGGCGAACAACTGTTCTTCACAAAAATCAAGAAAAGGTGCGAGAAAATCAGGAAAGTACAAAAACACAACAAAATAAGCTCCATGAGGTACGTTTCAAAACAGTCAAAAGTGATCATTGAATCGAGATGGTGTTTTGTGTTTGTTCTCTAGCCCCCAAAAACAACTGAAAGCATTTCTGGAAAGGAAAGGCGAGCAGCAAAACGATTCACAAGCGAACACACATGTTTTGGAGCAGTCATTTTGGTAAAGCAAACTTTGCAGAAAATGGATATTTTTGGTTTTGTTTTTTTTTCGTTGGATTACATACAGTTGGAACACATTTTGATGTGACAATTGTATCAGTAAGAATGAAAATGAGATAAAGAAGAGACAGGAAGGGTGGGAAACCAGAAAATCGGGAAGAGAGAAAGGAGCAAAACGAGAAGAGAAAAGAAAAGAGAGAGAAAAGTGGTGGTGTGAGCGAATTTCGATGGTGGTGGTGGAAGAAGCGGAGAGAAGAGCTGCACATTGATGGTCTAGTAGCGAGGCGGTAGCTGACCACTGACTGAAAACATTACAATCATCCCGACGACAGTTAGGATATAGAGGTGGTGCATTGTGTGTGGATAGGACGAAGATTCAAACCCAAAAGCGGACGTTGCCCTGTGCTTTGTTACTATTTTGATACAGCTTAACCAAAAAATGAAAGAAAAATAAAGTTTTGAGTGGTGGAGTGAACATTGAGATCTAGAAACAATTAAAAGTCGATAGAAATGAGCCGAGAAGTTGAGTTAAAGCTAGAACAGTGATGAACATTATGTGTATCAAAATATGACTGAATGGCAGAAAGAGAAAAAAGAGAATATTCAATGAAGGAAAGAATCTAGAAGGGTGGTGGCTGTATGTACTCACAAGAGACAGCCGGAACATATCCTTGAAGTGTCTGAAGAAGGTATGGATTGAACTGTTGAGCTGGTTGAGCGGCTGGCGAGTACAACATGGCTCCGTTCTTGTCAAGAGCTGGTCGCTTGACTGGGACAGCTCCCTGAAAGAATTTGGATTGATTTGAAACCAAAGAAATTGTAAATATAAAATCTAATAAATCTTAATAAACCAAAAGTCAAGCATTTTCGAATATGTGCAAAATGAAACCAAAAAATAATCTTGTTTCTACACTAGAGTAATAAACTTCTAGAATTCTGAAACAGTGTTAGCTTACTTTGAAAATTAATGCAAATAAGGTTCATAACCAAAAAGAAAGATATTCTATTCCATAACAATTACATGCTTACAAACACTCCATTGATGCACATTAAGCATTACTTATTCTCCATTCTTTCGATATAACAACTCTGGTACTTAAAACAATCAGGGGAGAACACAATATTAATGCATTTCCTTATCACATCAGCAAAAATCATGACGAATTAATATGTAATAAGCAAGCAGTGCTATCCCGTAATTGCTTCTATTACCGTTAGTTTTAAGAAGCTTCTCTCACTTTTCAAGAGTTTTTGTTGAGAAAATTAAAAATAAAGGATAAGAAAACCAAAGTTTTAGAGTAATGAAAATGAAAAAAAAAGATAGAGGGATACCGCGGCCAATGACAGCAATTGGGTGTGAGCTGCCGTTATATCGTTGCCGTTTGTGTTGTCCTCTTCCAGTGCTCGTTTCCGTTGCAGACGAAGCAATGGCGATGGCGTTGGCTGTTGTTGTGCGACCGCGGCGGCAGCCGCTGATGAGTTGGCAACCAGTGCGGCCGCCGATTGAGCCGAAAGCAGTCCTCCGACGTTGCCAAGCAAGGCGGCGGTTTGTAGCTGCTAAAACAGAGCGCATGTCAGCCAAAGCGAGTCTCATGCGATTTCACACTCGGTTGTCAGAATGATTAATTTTTTAATTGAACGTTGAATGGTATTCGTTTGATTCGATTCCCACTATGTGTTCCATAATAAATCAAATACTAAAGCATAACCACCCGGAAGAGAAATCAAGGAAAATTCTAGGAAAAGGTAACACAACAAATCATGGTTAAATCCCAACATAAAAATCATTCCATTCGAAAACTTTTATTTTTGAGGTTGTTATTGATAAGCGCAGATAATTTAATGAATGTTGTCTAGAAAACTTAATGAAAGGGTTTCACGGGAAGCAGAGTAGAGGTGAAGCTTTTTTTCAATTTTCATGAATATATAGTTGTATTGTTCACAAAAGCCGGACAACGTGTGAGAAAGAGAGAATCAAATCAAATGAATAACATTCATTCCATAGACACCGTGTGCAACATTCATCGCTTGATTTCTAATTATTTTAACTTTGAAATTTTCAGAATTTTCGAGAAAATTTGATCCTAAATTAACATGAGACGTGCTTTGAAACAATTTTCGTTGTTGTGCGTGGTAAAGGAGCACAGCGAGCGAGCGCAACCGAAAAGGTGGGAAGAGGAATCGGGAAGAGTTATTAGGAAACATAGGCGTTTTTCTTGGTTCAAAAATGCGTTTCGGAATTACAGCACAAAATAAATGGTAGACATGCGGTTATTTTTTCAAAACAGGGGGTCGGTTTTCACAGAATGAGAACATCCCTATCTCCTCTTCCAACTGAATGTTTTTTCTTGGATTGATGGTGCGAATAGCAATACATGATGCAAGTGCAATGAGAGGATCAAGCCGTTTCAACATACCTGATTGACAGCGGCCGCATATGGATCCGGAAGTACTTGTTGGTACATCATTCCATTATAGTATTGTGGGTAGATTGGAGCATTTGGAATCAAATTTACAGCTGCTGCTTGTTGTTGCTGAAAAATTCAAAAATCAATTGCGTAACTTTTTTGAAAACTAACCAAAGCAATCATTGGGTTGACCATCTGATTTGCTGGCTGGTTCAATTGAGCGGAGAGCAAATTTTTAAGAGCCAAATGATTTCTTCCGTTTATCAAGAGTTGATCCTTGATGTGTTGTGGTGGATGGAGATATTTGCATTTTGGATTCTCTCTTGTACATCGTCCCTGTAAAATGGCTCCAATCAGTCTTTTTGTTTTCGGTGGAAAAAGGAAATTGGAAGAAATTCTCTTTCGGTCCTCTTGGGACGTGGTCACCAGCTCCATTAAAATTTTTTGTGTTGCTCTGACCCTGCTCCAGAATGTAGCAATTTTGTTTTGCAATTCCAATTTTTTCAATTAGTTTCTAAGGTCCCAAGGGAAGATGAAACATCAATTATGATTACATCGAAATTGATGACTCACTAGATTAGTCCCTTTTACCATATCAAGAAGTTCAAGTGTCAAACTTCAGAGCTCTTCCACTCAAAATCTTATCCCACTACAAATTTCTATAGGATTGTTGTGTATCGAGAAATTATGAGGCCTCCGCATCTTCTTTGCTCAAGATTTGTAGCCCAGATATGACATAGTTGTCAGTTTGTGAGTTGAAAGGGAGAAGAGGATGTCCCTTGGCTCGTTTCCACAAACAATTCAATTGATATCGATGTTTTCCGGTGGTGTTGAGTGAGGCAGGCAGCCCAACCAATTGAGGGAACGATGAGCCATTGATGGCTGCGTCAAGCCCATTTCTCCCGCAAACTACCCTCTTTTTCCATTTCTATTCTTTTCTCCATTGGGGCCTCCTCCTCTTCGTCTAACAGTTAATTGTGTTATCCTCATCCCCGACCTCCATCTTAATTCCCATGGGGTTCTATGTCGAAACACACACACACACAACGTCGACAACGAAAACGGAGAAGAAGAAGATGTTAGATGCAAGACAATGAGTCTAACCCCCAGGAGTATACCAGTCAAAATTCAGAAGTTGGTCGCATAAAACTCGGAATGTCATCTGGTGTATGTCGCATTTGTGAATTGAAAAAGACGCTTAACCCCGCGCTCTCCTGAACAGCTTCTTCTTCTTCTTCATCTGCGTGAAAATCTCAAAACGACACCCTAACCGGAAGGCATCTGTCATTTTGAAAACGTTTTGTTTCAGCATAGAACTGGTGCCCCAAGGGAGACGTTCCAAAGTTCGCAACGCCATAAAAATTCGTATTACTCAATGCCCAGAGATGGCAAATGAAAAACATGAGCCCCCGGTTTCCCCTACTTAAATATTTCAGAAGGCCCGTATATTCCTGATGATATAAACAATTCGAAAGCAGCTTCTTGCTCTCTATCCACAACTTTTCCGACCGGATGGACATAACCACATCATCCCAAAGGCCGTATGTTTATAAACAATACGCTGCTTCTTCTCCGTGTATATTTGGGTTGGAAGACACGTTGTCATATGACGCAAAATTTTTGGGAGAGCAAACTGAAAATAGTCAAAACGACAAACCTTTATACTATCGTAGCAAGCAGTCACCCGCCCTTGTTGAACGTCGACATTTGGAGGAGGATGAGCAAATTTGCATTCTTGATCCGATCGTGCGCATTGTCCTCGTAGAAATTCGCGGCAAACTTCAACCTGCAAAGTAGAAAAGTCGGTTTTTTTCCGAGAGTAATTGGCGCGACAAAAGTCCGACAAAAGGGCACGATTTTCTGTAATCCTATTATGAGGTGATCGTTTTTTTTTCTTTCCCCTTGTTTCTCATAATCCGTTTAAGCCCATGGAAAATGGGCCAGTTGGAGAGATGCATACTACTCAGAACGCTCATTTTTTCTCTTCTTTTAACCCTTAAATGGTTTCGCAATGACCTAGAAAACTTAATTAACTGAAAAGAGGGGCTCTTCCGGCAGCTCGTTTCCTATTTTCGCTTTTACAGTAGAAATTAGGAGGAAAAGCCCAAGGAAATTGAACTTGTGTGTGGCATTGGGAAATTGAAATTCGAAAAAAAGAGAAACAAGATTTCGTAATTTCTATTTGAGTCCCGAAAAGTGGAAACTACTGTTCAACACGAGCTCTTTTCCAAAATTGTTGTTAATCAAACAATTGTGGGAACAATCGTTTCCATACACAAATATGTTTGAGGGATAAGATGGCATACGCCAAAGAGCCTTCAGTCATTCAACTCTTTTTCGTTCGCCTTCAAAACGTCTTCCCGTTTTCCCGTGGTGTCAAACGCCACATGGGCGCATCTTAATAACGTCTCCTATTACGTTCGAAGAGCACTGGACCCATCGAAATTCGTATGCATGAGAAAATAGAATATAGTGAAATTCAGTGAATACACCCACCTGTAACCATCGGCTGTCTTTTACACTAAACACTTGTGATACGAGATTGGCATTGGGTGTGGCGGCAAGCGAAGAAGCTACAGGTGTCGTTCCGGCTGCATTACTGTTCTCGTCGAACATTCTGAAAAATGACGAAATTAAATTGAAAAGTATGGAAAAAATACGAACGTTAGCCTAAAAGGCAACAAAAAATATAAGACCTCCAAATTTGGAGTGGTTGACAAAGAAGAAGAAAAGAAAACTGTTGAGTCACCACTAGTACGAAGTTTTCTCTCTTTCTCATTCCCCCGACTAACAATTCTCACTGTGCTCCCGAAAAGGGATAGTCGGAAAAAGTCAGTATATGAAACAAACATCTAGTGTATAACACACAAATTCGAAAAAGTGATATGCGAAAAAACAGTTTTGCAAGAATTGGACATGGCCTGAATGCGTGAAACCAGTTTGTGTTTTTACCTGACGTTCAACCCACCGACAATTGAACGGGAGATTCGGAGGAGGGATAGAAGATGAAGAATCGGTAAGAAAAGGGTGTTAGATTAGGTTCATAAATTTTCAGATATGTATACAAGACAGAGTATGGCAAGTGAAAAAACACAACCACCAGAAAAGAAGATTTTTTTCTTCTTTGAAATGTTTGCCAGAGAAGAGCGTCGGACAGATGATTGCTGAGAATCTTTGAGGAGTCGACTCGAGAAAAAGTCTCCGGAAAAGGGGAAGGGCGCAAACTTTTGAGCCAAATCTTAACGACTTGCCCATAAAATACGTCGTTTCGGTTTTTCTCAAAAGACTGACAGATATAGTCACGGGGAAGGAGAGGGTGAATTTATATAGTGTTCGAGTAGTCTTGAAATCAAGATAGCGTCACATCGGTCAACCTATCTAGCGGGATAGTTTAGAAAAAGTAGCGTTGTAATTAAAATTAAACTGAACCATAATAAGCGTGCAAAACGTTGTACTGTCCAGCGCTCTATTGTTTCTTTTTTTCAAAGTTGTAATTGAACCAACCAGAAATTGGTCACATGAATTTTTGAAAATGGAAAAAAAAATCAATGTCGATGACTGATGGGGAATTGGTTGAAGGAAAAAAGGGGGAGTGAGTGGAAAGAGGCGTGTAAGAAAAGCCTTAGGAAAAAAAGCTTTCTATGTCAAGAAAGGCGCAAAAAAGGACGTGTGAGTTCGGAAGGAGAGTCTGTTTTCTTGTCTAAATGGAGGTTTGTCTTGTAAATGACTGACTAAACAACCGTACTCAAGAAACAGTGAACAAAGAAAACCGGTGTTCACCCTTTGAGGGGTCAGAGTGAGTTAATAGGTTTTGAACAGTCACTAATTAATTTATCCTGCTTGTTTCTCTAGAATTGAGAGGTTATTTTCCAGAAAACACTGTATATTTTCAACAAAAAGTAACAAAATAAACCAGAGTGTTGTCTTGGTTGCCTGTCGTACGATCTATTATTCCAACCGTGCATCTACTACTTCCCTTTCCCCTGCTGCGCCTCATCAAAGTGTTGCTTGAAAAAAACTAGTTTGCCACTACTTTCAGGCATCTCTCTCACTGTCTACCTCACTACTTCCAAAATGGGAACTTGAACAATTGCGAAAGAAGAAAAAGAAGTGAATGGAACGGTATTATTGCCCTGGTTGACTTCTTTCCCTCTCTCTCCTCCCACCTCTCGGTTCCTCCACTTCAGAATCGTTCCGAATCATTATGATGATGATCAGACAGAATTCGTTTTTGAAAATTCTGCGAAAAGTGACGGGGCACTGCGCAATTCATCATCTCATGTGCGTTTATGCCGACGCCACGGAGCACCCCACCCAAACACATACGGAAGAGAGACAAACATATACATGAGCTCCAAAAAGGCAAGAAAAGAAGAGGAGAAGAGAAATTGAGAATGGAATATATAGGCTTTTTGAGCCACAAAAAAGACACAGCACAAAAAATACAAATAGAAAAGCATGTATATTGAAACGGTGCTCCAATATTTATGCAGTTGGTACTGTCAGGACAGGACAAGGAACGGTTTTTTAGACTATGGAATGATTGGATATAACACTCATTGGACATAATAGCAGTATTTATATGGTGAAAAACAAAGGACAAGTCGATTTAGAAAAAGAAAAAAGATTGTGCTGGTAAATTGAGGGCAATAATTGTACTGTCTGTCGGAAATCAGAAAAAAAAATGCATCGAGAGCTCATTCGACATCAACGGCCATTTCGTCTGTTCAACAAGATCTGACACATCCCCAAAACTAAAGCTCCGCCTTCGAATGTCATTCTTACAGTAGCCGATGTGGGCAGAGAGCGGGAGGGCACAACTAGGGACTTAGAGGCGGGGACGTGACACGACGTCTACTAGGAGGGCGGGCGTAGAGAAAAAGGGGCGTGGGGACGAGTAGCCAACGAGATGAGCAGTGGCTCGTGCTCCGCTTCCAACCAACGAGCCTTCCATGGACGAAACCAACACAGTGGCGCCATCACCGCCTCTAAAACGAATGATGGTGGGAAGGGAGGGGGAAAGAATTGGCAACGAAAAGAAGACGGGGGCACAACGAAGAAGCAATGGGAAGAAAAATAAGACGACGACGAAGACGACGTTGTTTCTTTTGTGACTAAGAAAAACAGGAGGAGAAAAAAGCGATGACGTGTTCAGAGCATTGATAGGAATTGAAACTTCCTACGGTAACGTTCAGAAAACATTTGGAAACCAAATATTTCGAAATACGGGTGATGGCTCTTGTGCACTCTACCATAGCCTAACCTCCTGACTGACGTTTTTCAAAAATACTGTCAACTTGATATATTACCATTTACTAGTCAGCCGCCAATGCATCAATGTCAAATAGATCAGTTATTCGAGGTAACTACTACTTTTGGCGCGAAACGCGACAGAAACGAGTTCTGTGTCACTTTTGACGGGAAATACACGGTATTCACCGCTAAAGGCGTCGAGGGGTTATCTAAACTAGCGAGATTCATGTGATCCTCCGGCCAACCTAGGCTCGGATAATTTACAACTGCGCACGCCTTCTAGTTTATGATTATGCTACCGAGATGATTGCCTCTTGAACCCATTCTACACTAGGACATGTATAATTAACAGGTTATGTCAAACTGTCTTTTGAATTGCAACGAATCTTGAACGGATAGAAAAAAAAGATGGAATTCGGCGGCGAGATGATAGAGATTGTCGAACTGTAATGAAGAAGATAAAAAAGCGCTGATTGAATACCTTCCACTCAAAAGTTGATTAGGTCATCATCAAATTGGAAAGATGATGATCGGCTTGTCAATAGTCAACCGTTCTGTCCGTTTGACTTGATAAGATATAAAGTTGTTTGAGACGGAATGAATTCGTCGACTACTAAACCACAGTCATAAAGTCCCCCTTCTTTCAAATGCTTATCAAAAACTAGATCCAAAGAGCCAATCCCTCTCATTTTTCTTCACAGGAAGTGATTCATTGCAGATTTGAGAGGTTTTGAGAGCCAAAAAAAGGAATTGGCCGAAAAAATATGGAAGGGGAAGCAGAAGCGGAAAACCCAGAGATGGAGGCAATAGTGAGTGATGATCCAATGCATGTCAATTTGTCACCCGGGCTCCTAAAACCGAGCCTGTCTTGAGAGAGGGTCCCCAGAAGGCTTGCACTTTGTTTGAAGAGAGAGCCAACGACATGCATTTTAGATAAGTAGAAGTCATTTGAGGGGGAGCAAACGAGACGTATTGTTGTCAATTGAAATTGGGAATGCATGGAATAAGCCGGATGGGAAATTGAGTTCGTAACGTGGAATCGACAGAGCAAAAAACAGAGACATTAAAAGGTGTGAAAGTGCTCAGAGGTCACATAAACACACACAGTCTCATATGTCGATGAGTACTTGGCGCATTTCTCAAGAACTCCGGAGCCTTCCCCCCCCCCTCCTATAATTGTCCAACAAATGTGCTGACTGCAAACAAGAGCAAATAGATGAAATCCAATCCTCCTACCATCTCCCCCACATTTCACACTATGAGGTCTTCAGTTCGTCTTCCACGATTCCCCAGACTGTATTGAACTTTTCGATTCTAAACAAAAATACGGAAGACGAAAAGAACTATTTTCCGGTAACCATAGAAAAAAAATTTTGAAGAAAAAAGTAGGCTAGGGAGAAAAAATTGCATGATAAGGCAATCAAAACGTTTGTCAATACATCAGAGTGAATGACAGAAGTGAGACATACAAGAGCAAACCAAGAAGCCTAGAGAAACGCAGGGCAACACAGTTTTTCAGTCAGCTCTTTTCCATTTACCTTGTCTTTGGAGGTTAAGAAATGAACTGGAAGTCAGAAAGATAACAGTGTAAACAGCGACAAGTTTTACTTATTCTACTGAAGTGTGTTGGACGGTGTTTTTTTGCTTATTGAGAAATAGTATGACTCAACCGTTTTATCAAACGGCACAGAGAGTTAAAATTGAAAAAAAAACATTAAAAAGTTTTGATTCAAAGAAGAAAAATATTTGATCGTTTTCCATGAGTTGAAAATATTTATAGAACCAAAGTATCATAATTTTTCGTATCAGTCATAAATTAAAGTGTGCGAGTTCAATGATGCAAGCAGAGAAATAGACATTTCCAGATTGAAATATCAATAGTACTAAATTATATTAAATTTTCAACAGATAACCTGACGTAATATTATTTACGATGGGATGTTGAAAAAACGTTTTCATATCAATCGAAATCAATGTAATTCTAAGATCAAAAGACGTTCACATAAAAACACTGAGCAGATGGAGGACAGAGAAGGTTTCTTGGTGTGTACCGCATGGTATAAACATGGTGGGTGCGATTCTAGCGGGCAATAATCCAAAATGTAAATACACCGGATATGAATGAATGTGTCGAATCAAGGAAGAGCGGCCGGTTGGTAAGAAGATCAATGTGGAGGAGAACCGTATTTTCTCGTCTGCGCTTTTTCCTCCACATCAAAAAAACAACAATGAAAAAAACTAAATCAGGACTCCCATCAGGAACGCATTTTCAAGAATGAACATTCGAAAGTTTACAGAATTTAAAACGAATTTGAAAAAACTGAGAACCATATGGAATCAATTGAGTCGGACGGAAGAGATTACACAGAAGCAATTAGGCGGAGGCAAAAAGTGAGAGCTTATAGGCATTGACGGCACTCAACGACATACCTTGAAACCGAAACAGATCGCCTTCTTCGTCTCCTAGATACAGTACCATCATTACGAGTCGGCATTGTTTCAAAGAAGTTGAGTATCAGTCAATCACCAAGACTGGTGGAAACTGATTAGAAAATGAAAAAGAGAGGTGGACGGGAAAAAAGAGGTGGATAGATATATTTGATTCGCCTTCTTTAGTTCTCTAGTTCACCTCATCATTATGACACACTATCACCATCGTACTTCTCATTATGTTTTGTATGTTGGAAATGACACGGGGGGAGAAGAGAAAGAAAGGAAAATCAACTGAGGACTGTGGTTATTGGCAACCATTAAGACCGTGACGACGGATGGCTACGCTTTGTTTCTTTTTTCTGAAAATGTACATCTATTGTACTTTTTTTTGTTCGAGACTCTTGTCATTAGTTCCTGTTTTGTGGTTTTGTAATAATTTCACAATTAGTATGATTGATTCCTCAATATTAAAAAACTTCGAAATAGAAATAAAAAAGTTTCCTTTGGAAAAATGACGTTTTTCTATCTAATAGAATGTTTCCAAACAATGACCAACCGGAAGATTCAGACTGAAAAATGCATTAAAGTAATAACTGCTTTCAAACAAACAGTCCGACGACACTAAAAGGCTACACCATAAACTTTCTTATCACCTCTTTTTCTCTATTGACATTAAATTGAGTGCTTGGAACGGCGATCTACTTTACTCAATAAGAAAATGAAGAGTTATCAAATTAGAAAGAGGGCGGGAAAGAAAACAAAATGAATGAGAGAGAGAGAGAGAAAAAAAAGAAAAAATCCTAAAAGTGGAAAAAATCTCGAGTCGATTGTGTAAGAAAGAGCCATATGGTGGTATTGGAATGTAAAAGACACAAACAGAATTGGAGAAGAGGTTGAAGAAAGGATCATTTATATTCCATACGCCATTAAGAGAGGACAGCCGTATGTTGCCAGTGGAATGCTCCAGTAAAGATTTTCTTTGTAGGGTGGAGAATAGAAATGTTAGATACCAAGGTCTCTTTTTTTCTGTTGCTTGAAACGTTAATCAAAATGCAAATGTAGAAAATCGGGTAGAAAGAGAAGTGGTTTGAACATTACCCACACGGTTTTTTCCAACGTCTACATTTTTAATTCTTGGTAGCGGCAGTCTTCAACGACCTTCAACGATCAGGGGGCGCGAAACCCGCATCAGATGAAGAGGCAAACGGTAGAGGAGGGGGGGGGGGGGCGCCCCTACAGCGTAATGGAAAACGAAAAACAGTGGGGACGACGATCCGATGCCATTCATCCGCGCGCACGCTTTCCCTTCGACGCCTTCGCCATTCACCGATTTTACCGATACAGTAAAAGATATCCCTTTTTCTGTCAAAATTTTGGGCCGGTTGTTTTTGTTTGTTATTCACAAGTCGGTGACCGTCACAATGTGAGATGGGGCGAAAGAAGAAGTGAAGAGATGTTGTAATGATCATGAATGACTTTTGCCTAACACGTTTGTTTTCTCGTTTCTTTCAGTTTACTATGTTTTCACTAGAATCATTGACAGAGACTGACTTGAATTCAAAAGAGTTGATGTTTTCAAAAAATATTGAACAATTCTGAAAAAGAAAATCCCGTTAAAAAATGTTATTCAAGATGAAAAGCACTAATGGGCTCTCAGGAGTTCGGTTAGTTCTTCATCTCACCTTTTGCCATCAAACAATCCATTGTTTAAAAGATGTAATAAGCGCCTGGGGGGATGCTTGTCATGTGTAAGAAATCATTTGAGAAGTGCTTCTGACAGCTCTAGAAAAAGTTCAAGATCCACTCGGAACTGCGATTGAAAACCGAGAAGGGCCACCCGCTCAACAAAATACTCGGGGCCATGGGTTCATTAAGCGGTCTGATATAGAGTGGGTACCATTTGGTCGTGTCGTCCACTACAGAAAGCAATTTATAAATTGAGTTGCTATTTCCCCCGACTATTCGTTACACTGACATACACACAGGGACCAATGTACAGCCTCTTTTTTCTCTCTCTCTCTTTCTCGGATCTCGTTCCAAAGTCACGTCGATTCAATGTGAAAAGGTGCAAAAAACTCGCGGATTGATGAATGGTCGAGGCCAAGAAGCTGGACTTTTTCTCAAAAGATGCACAGACTGATGAAGAGACCCGACAAAAATAACATTTAGGTGGGGGATGAGTTGTCAGATAAATCATTGAAGATGGGATTTTCAATTCGAAAATCAATAAATTGCACTATATTTTGAACCGTTGAGTTCAAAGTAACACTACCGTATACCCATTCAAAGCTTCGATATACTTTTGTTTTGTTTTTCACGAAATTGGTGACTTCAAAGCCGAAAAAGAGAGATCTAGTTTGGTGCATTGTCTCCAAATTAGAGCCGCTCGGGGTGCGCACACAAAACCGAAACATGCACAGACATAGAAACGAAACTCAATTTGGATTGATTACCATCCGTTTGGAAGAAAGGTCATTATTCGATTAATTGTGTCCCTTCTCTCACTCCCTCTTTTCATTCCATTTCCCATCGCAATTTCATACATGGAAAGTGTGAGTAAGTACACAAAGCGGACAATAGGGACTTAAATTAGGAAGTTGAGCCGAATGAGATGAAACATGAGGAAACAGATTTAAAAACTTTTTCTTAAAGCTTCTGTTTCGAAGGCCGCTGGGCGCCCAGGGGCTCACCACCAACAATTATATGTAATTGTTATATGCACCGGACCCAGCCATCCATTCGTCCCCTCTCTCGTGAAAAATGTGCTTTTTCTCTTTTCCTTCTTTGAGAGCCCGCATTATTCCAATTTTCCCTCTCAACAGGATAGGTATGCGTCTTCAATCTTTCGATTATTGTGGCAACAATGCACTTTCATGGGGCGAAATAATGATGAATGGCTTCCGAATTGTTTACATCTCAATTTCATTGGTCCTTTGATGAAACGGCACAGAAAGTGTAAGTGCTGCTGAATCAGAATAAACAATGATGATTCTGGTGGTGGCTGGGCGCGTGCCCTCTCCGGATAAAAGCAATTTTGAATGCTGTCAAGAAGTGGGCAGCCAATTTTGAGGTTTTCAAGACAATGATTGAATTCTTCTCTCGAGGAAAAGGAAATTGGGAGAATGAGAAGAAAAAACGATTCAGCCTTGGTAATTGAATTAACTATGCCAACTATGCAGGGTATCATGAGAGTGAGACCAAACTTGATTTTGTTTCTTTCAACAAAAAATCACAACTTTTAGAAAATCATTAACACAGCTTTAAAATACGGCACTAAGCCCACAAAGGCTTACCTATAAGACATTTGAGACACTGGCATTCCTTCATTCGCAAAAAATTGCTGCTGTTGTTGTTGTGCTGGAAATTGTTGTGATGACGTCATATGGAACGGTAGCAAATGTTGTGGTATTGCCTGAAAATCATCGATTGGGGACTCAGAACACGGGAAAAGCGGGAAGACATGCAAAAATGAATAGAAAAGCTAGAAAATTTCCTCATTTCCATAAAGTTAATTGAAAAATAATATTCAAAAATAAATGGGTGCCCAGTTGGTTCGCACACACTATTTCTGTTCTGTTTTCCCGTTTCTCTTGTCAAACTGCTCTCGGAAACATTGAAAATTGCATAGTTATATGTTTATGTATTCCGCAAAACCTATGAAAAAGAGACTTTATGGTTTTGCCCATGATGCTTCTTCCATTCTTCTCGCTGGCTTCCTCTTCTGAATACAATAGAGGTTCGAGGTGATCATAAAAATTAACGATCCATGTTTAACTGTATTGATATCGTAAAAGGAAACAGCCAGCCAGAAAAGCTAGTATCGTCTCGAACGTTGACCCTCATCAATTCAGAATGATGATACGTGGGGCCATCTGTCACCCGGCTGTCCCTGGAGGCGTCGGCGGATTGGCAAAAAGGCAAAAAGATGAGGAAGGATGACTGTAGGCACAATTGGTGTCTTAATAGCCATACCACTTGAAAGAGAGACAGAAAGAGAGGGGTTAAGCCCCATTGAACAGCTCATTTACATGAAAAGAGCGGCTATGGCCCTCTATCTGAAGCATGCGATACACTTGTCATCCATCCGACAAAAATCAGCGAAATAACTGCCAGTGGTGAGTAGATTAAAGAAAGACTTGATTAAAGGGATCATAGAGATGAAATTTGTAATGTGATAAAAAAATTGGTGATATTCTATGAAATAGTAGGAACCTATGAGATGTGCTTTTCTACATTAATTGATTTATGTTAATTTGCAATAAAACTTGTTTTTGAGAAAAATTTAACGTTGTTCCCTTCAAAATTTTTCCTCGCTTCATTTCCAATGTATATCTAACCCCCCAACCAATTTATCTAAACCCTATTCGATTAAAATGCATGAACGTTCCCGAAAAATTTGGGGAACGCCTTCAAATTTAAGATTATCCAAATGTCGCCGGGTTTTTGGAGAGTGAACGACATCTGTTGCATAATCGGTTTCAACTGACATGTTTCATTATTTATTCATTTATTCTATTCATGTACTCATAGGAGATTGGAACTGAGATATACGGTTTTCTTTCTTTTTCTGTTTTCGACGCCTCCATAGAATTTGAATAGGAACGCAAAGAAATAGTACAGTTCTGGCGGGGCAGTCACATGAAGATGTTGTGTCATAGGAAAATTGATGAAGAGAACGACGACTTTATGTTACTTGTTAGTCATGAGGCAAAAGTGTGACACACAGATGGAAATGGAAAGATCTAAAAGTGAAAAGAAGGCGAAAACATGGAAAAACAGTTCTGTTCGAAGAAAGAGGGTGCAGTGAAAACGAGCTGAAAATGTCGGGAAGCAAACCAAGCCATTGGAAAAAGGGAGCAGCCAGGAAGAAAAAAAATTACAAAAATTACCTGAATTGTACCCTTCTCATCTGGCAGAAAGTATACGGTCATAGTTGTGTGTTGGGGAGGAAGTGTGAGAAGTGAGAGGAGATGGGAATGAAGCTGATGCTCAACTTTGCTCCGAATACTGCTCGGCTCCCGCAATCGTCAGTCTTAGCCGGAAAAATTGGAATACATATAAATAAGTACCATCATTGAGAAGTAGAAGTGGAGGAGGAGTAAGAAACACACACACCCAACCGTTGATAGAGCGGCAGCAATTTTTTTCCTTTCTTCTTCCTTTTGCCTTTCCTTTCTCTTGCAGTGCAAAAGAACGATGAGGCTAGAAAAAAGGACAAGAGGAATGGGAGTAGGATGGAAGGAAGAGAATAGGGAGAGAGAGTTTTCTGGCTTGGGTTGGGTCACTGAAAGCGGTGTCAATGTGTGGAAGAGAAAAGAGAAGGACACAAAAAAAAGTTTGGATGACTAAGGGCACTCCTAAAAACATTTGAAAGAGTACGATGACATTCAGATGTTCAATCAGAAACTGGTAACACCCTCCCCGAAAATGAGCATTCATGTGTGAAAGTTTATATAATTCAATGGTTGGGAGTTGTTGTAAATTGAATTGAGAAATTTGAACCGGAAGCTACGGTAGAAATTTACTAGAACTACCACTTTTGAACAACTTGAGAAAACTTTGCAGGCGAAAGACAATTTCGATTTGGTGTGATCCTTCTCGGTACCAGTGAAACCAATGAGAAGGAGAAAAACAAAAAAAAATTGCGAAATTCTTTTAATTTCCCGAGGACGCTTCTGCCAAGCTTCTATGATGAATAGGAAAGGCGACCTTCGTCGGACGCTGCAGAATAGATAAGAGAAGTGGAGCTGTCCTTGGCAGAGAAAAACCTAATTTTGCGCTTGCACACCATCCGGGAAGGGATGAACCCCAAAAAATTGGAAAAGAAACAACGAGTAGAGGAAAAAATGTCTGGACGAAATGGGAAACAGATCAGTAGCCGAATGGGGATGACTCTTCCCTCTGTCGACTCCCACTAATTGGTTCTGGTGTCGTCTAGAAGCAAAGCCATCGGGGGGTCGAAGGAAGAAGGGTTCATGATCTTTTTCTTGAAAAGGGCAAGAGGAGGGAGCCAGGGGAGTCTCCGAAGGGAGCTGGGGGCCGTCCGCACGGCTCCTTCTATATGCATGGTACCATATGCACAATTCGAGTTTTATGTCCATTTGAGGACAAGTCACAGAAGATACTCATAAATTTCTTAACAATCGCATGTCGAGAATATTGGATGAGCATTGTTGGCGGTGCACAGAAAAAGGAGCGTCTCAGAATCCAGTCGTTAAAAACTGAAACGCAGCTCTTCGCGGTTTCCCGCCCCCAATTTTCTTGGGTTGTTCTCAATTCTCGATTTCTTTGACACTTGGCGCGTTCATTCGTTTTCTTTTTGACGAAGAAAAAATTTTGGAGAGGGACCCAAAAAGGCAAAAGAAACGGGAAAACGGGTGCATTTTATGAGAGCTGTATAATCGCAGGAGATGACAAATTGCATGCAAAGGTTGAAAAGTATTAGTAGTTTGATCGATTGGATGACAAATGAGTAATTTCTTGACGAGCTAAAAACCCGAGACAAAAACGAACAGCATGACAGCACACTCGAATTTGAAGAAACGTTCTCCAACAGTCAAACACGGCGGCGGCGGTGAATTTGAGCAACGGATTAGACCGTTTATTAGCTGATTTGTACGGTCACGATGTTGTGGACAAAACGAGCAAGTTGTTGCCAAACAGTTTATCACTGAATGGCCGAACATGGAACTTCGGACAAAGAAGATTATAGATGTTTGGTTGACTACGATTTGCTACTAACGACTTTCAAAGAGCGAGGGGCCAAACGGAAGAAACCAAAGTGACATGAATCAAAATGAATGCTGAAATCGATGAGAATGTCGAAATCAATCAACCGATTCCATGAGAAAGGAACAATCGGTTTTTGACCGTGCTACTCATAAAATCAAACGAGGACAATAGAATAAATAATGGAGGAGAACCCGATTCATATACAGTACGCACATAGTATTAGTGATTTGTATATGGGCATCGTTGTATTGAATATGACAGACAAGTGAAAAAGGAATACATTTCGACTGAAAACATTTGACATTTCGAAAACTATCGAATAATGAGGAACGGAATGACACTAGGTTTTCAAAAAACGGAATATGGAATGAAAGAGGAAAGGTCTCGGAGGAGATGTCCCTAGAGTATTTCTAATTATACACTTATTTCCGGAAGGCAACAATTTCTCGTTTCCAGAAAAAAAGGCCATGACGAATAATGAGGAAATGTATGAATATGGTACGCCTTTTTTAATCAACTTTCAAAATTAGAATGACTAACCGTTGAACTAAAACAAAAATGCTTCAGGAATTTGTATTGAAACAGAAAAAAGTACAGTTTCGTATTGTTTGAGATGTACGCCCTTTCTTTTTGACATAGTGAAGTAAAATATGTTTTCGCCTTGAGAATTTCAACAGAGGCACTCAGAAATGAGCAAGAAGGGATTCAATTAAAATCTGTCAACGAATTGTTTATCAAATAGAAAACGATTCTCAAAATATGTTTAGTTCCGCTTTTTCAATATGAAAAGTTTTATCAATGACCGAATCAACTGAGATTTCTTAATTAGTGATATACTAGATATAAAATAAAACATGTGACAACATGTGACAGCTATCTTGCTTAATACTCACACATAACTTTTTTCATTGAACTCATGGAAAAATTAATGTTGTTGGATTAAGAACATAAAGTGCGTAAGCACTCCATACTTTTTTGAAATTGAAAACTCACAAGTTTTTCTACTATAATATTTTGACTTTGAAAGTAGGGAAAATCAACAAAAGCGATGTATAATACACATTTACGGTTGTACATGTTAGAAGAATGTTTTCCATGTGCACGTGTACCCCAGCTGTAGCCCCAAAGTGCATGTTATAGAAATTGTCTCTTCAATTGTAAAAGAGTCACTCACTTCGTTTTTACAGCTCGACTTTCCCGAACTACAGGCAACATTCTTCACCGTTCTTTTGTTTTTTCTTCGATGACGGCGATGTGTTCTTCTTACCATTATTCTGAATAGAGAAGTAATTCAATTATAGTATTATGGGAAAAGAAAAAAGTGAAAATGAAAAAAGCCAATGTATAAAGTTCCAGCCTTAGCTCTTGCATACTGAGGAAGCACCGATTAGAAAGAAAATCAAGGGTTTGGAAGTGATTATAGTTATTCCCAGGAGAAAAGCATTTCACGGTGTAAATACTTATGTGATAGATATGTGATAAGATGAAGTTTGTTGGTTGTAGGACGACAACTGGGATAATGGGAAAAATGCGAATGATTTATAATGATGGAATATTGTTCAGGTGATGACCGACTTTTTGTCTTTTTTCTGATAATATATATATCTGAGTCAATGGAGAAACGGAAAAAATGAATCGATCTTGTTTTGTCAGACAAAGAATCTGTTATTCGAAGTTAAACCGGAAATATAGGTTCTGATGGTAAAAACAATTATCAATTGTGCTCGAAAAGTTTTTTCGATAAACAACAAAATGGCGCTTGAAAAAAATTAAAAATAACAAAAAATAATCTAATAATGCATCACAAATCTTTTGTCTTGGTCGGCTGACTTGCAAAATGTGTCAAGTTTGATTCTTGAAGAACTCTTGTTTTTTTCTCCCAATTAGCTCATAGTTCAAAAAACCACAACCAGATCCCTTGATGTTTCCTAATGATATAAATATTTCTTAATTATGACTTTGCCGGAGACCCACTTCAAATATCTCAATCATTTCTCGGGTATCTATTTTCCGACACTGCCCTTTGTCCTCGGCAACAAAACCGGTCAGGCTTCTTTCCTTTATTCTGACCTTCAGTTTTTGTTTCATTTCTCCGCAAGACTCCGCCAGTTTGCAATATTCGGTAGACAACTTATGAGTATGCTCCAAAAAGAACTGGACCCAAATTGACATTTTGCACTTGAACATGTAACACTATTTCTCACCAAGTGCACATTCAATCCTCCATTTTTGGCTCGTAAATCGCACTCTATTCCGAACAGTTTTGTGTTGTGACGACGCGTGAGCCCCCCCTGTTCTCGCACCTTTCGAGTACTTTCGTCAACATGAACAGAAGGGGATGAGTTGATGGAGGGTCGTTGGGCGGAGTGTCTCATTCATTTCCCTCATCCATTTTTCTGTTTGATCGCTTCTTTATTTGGTCATCAGTGTGCCCTCTGAAACTCCTGGGACCGAAGACAAATATGGTTGTCAGGTCAGCTTGTGATCGGTATTCAAATGATGCTCACGCATCCTTGAGCTAATTTTCATATGCTAACAACGCATGTAAACGGCTCTGTATAAATAGTGTTCTCTTTGTGTTATCCCGCTCTTTTCGCTTTTGTCTTCTCAATCTGAATAGTCCATTTCCAGGTGATCATGAGGTTACTGTATCTTCTAGTGGTGTTAACTGTAATTGTTTCTGCTAGATTTTTCGATGTTTGTCCTGGAAGGAGACAATCTATTGGAGGTGAGAAGCTTGTTCTATTTATTTTTAGAACAATTATTTTCAGCTTGTCTCGTTGGTTTGTGTCCTGCTGGTTCTGAATGCATTAACTCATATTGCTGTTAGTAGGCTTTTAATCAACTATTCCCTAATTTCGGCTTTAGGTAAAAATAAGAAAGGAAGTTCAACCTCTCCTCTCGATGAAATAGAAGCTGAAGAATCTTCCGAGTTCCCATCATGTCCAAACGGAGGAAAATCTATTGGGGAATGTATTTCGAACTCCTGTCCACTAGGTTACCACTGTAGTGCTGGATTATGCTGTGGTGAGATTCGTAAACTAAACACTCCATTTTCGTGGCATTTTACAGATGCGGAAACGGTGGGTCTCAAAAAATGGTCGTTGAAATGTGAGTTATGCTTTACTCGTTCTTAGAAAAACCCAAAGCTTTCAGCCAAAAAAGAAGAGGAAATCCCAATGAAATCTTCTCCAATCAGTTTGATAACTGTTGCTCCAGATGAGAGTTCTGAAAACGAGGCAAAGAAAAAAATGAAAGAAAGTGAAGAGGAGGCTGAAAAAACTACATTTACACCGGATGTGAGCGAGAATTGTTGTTTGGAAAAACAAGTTGAAATTTATCAGAAGGAAATCGTCGATGAAGAGGATTCCGAGTTGGAGGAAGAAGAAGAGACAACCACACCGTCGACCACAACAACTACCACTACTACAACAACTGCCGAACCATCAACGACTTCAGAGTACAAACGAAAGTTGAAGAGAGTGAAGTATAATGATTCAGAAATCCCTAGATACATTTCTGACTTTCAGATCTAAACGTCCAAAGACTACACCAAGAACGACCACGACTAGCACAACCACTGAAGCAACGACAACGGAAGAAATAACAACCACCACAGAAGAAGAAATCACTGAACTGGAAACTCAAACTCCTATTGTAGAAGAGGTTACAGAACCACATTTTGTTTGCCCAGTTGGTGCCCCAATTGGAGGTTCGTATAGATTAGTAACCTTTATTATGCCTTTGTTTCAGAATGTATTGCTAACAAATGTCCAGAAGGTCATGGATGTGTTGAAGGGCAATGTTGTATTCTGACACCTCAAATTAACTGTACTGACACACTGGCTGGATGTCTTTCACATCTTTGCGACCGTAAAGGCTACCGGCAGTTCATGACTAACAACTGCGCCAAAACTTGTGCTAGATGTCATTTAGTGAATATTGTGAGTTGACCTGGTAATAAGACGATATGTGTTTATGTTTGAAGACACCGAGTGAAATTCATGATTGCCGGGATCGACGATCGGATTGTGAGGAGTGGGCAGCTGAAGGATTCTGCGAGAGTTCATTGTACACTACAAGACAGAAACTGAAGTTCTGCGGGAAGAGTTGTAAACTCTGTTAGTGTTATTATCACTTTTTATTTATTGTTCAGAGAGCAAAGTTATTGCTCGTATTTGTAAATTTCGATGAAATAAACATATTTATTTTTATTCTTAAAGAATCTCGGTTTTGGTTTATCTGTTACCGACTGATTGATTAATATGTGATAATTCCTGAAATAATTGTCAAAACCTGGTTTCCATAGTTCTCGACTGAAGCATTTTTTAAATTAATATTTATTTTCAGACATGATTAGATTGAATAATGACTTAGAAGTTGTTTATTGAACGTTTTTTGTTTTAAGGAATGCGATTTCAGACAAATTACTCGAACAATATGAGACGTAGAGAACGACTTGACAAAAATATATTAAGACTCGGGTTGAAGCCAGCTTTTGAAAATAAAACTTTCAAATAAAGAAGAGCGAGAGGAAGAGAAAAGAGATTTGGAGAAGGACCAAGAGGATGAGAGAGGGGAGGAGCGAGAAGAAGGCTTAAGTTCAATACGAATAATTAGAGAAATTGACAGAAAATAATAGTAGAAGAATTATTGACGAGTGCCTTGAATTGGCGTTGGTCGCATCCGGTTGTTCATTTGTTGATTATCGCGAACTTGCTGAAAAACGTTCTCTGTGAGAGAGGCCAATTTCATTAATCAACTTACACGTGGGTTGTAACCATTTTGTCTGGGCGGACCAGCCGCTTGTGTTCCATTCCAGTTACCAGTGGAATGTCCAGCATTGCCAAAGTAGTTACTGTTGGAGTTTGACCACATGTCGAATTGTGCTGAATGCCCGGGTGGTGGAGGTGCCGAGATGCCCTGTGGTCTGCCAGCCGGTCCTCGGTTACCAGCACCAAAAAAGAAAGCAACATTGTCTTGATGAGATCCTCCGTTTGTTGGTTGCATCCTAAATTTGTTTCTTTATTCATTTTTTACTATAATAAGAAACATACCTCATCATAGGTGGTGGTGGTTGAGGGAAACTTTGAGGTGGTGGTGGAAATGAAGAATTGTTCATTCCATTCATTGAATGAGCCTGTCCTGAAGGTGGTGGTTGTTGTGGACGGTTCATGTTGGAATTGTAATTTTGTCTCTGACTTCCAACAGCCAGATTTGCTGGCGGTAGTGTGGTCCGATCAAAGAAAGGAGTTTGTCCGCCTGACAATCCATTTGGAAGTCCGCTGAACGGAGGCCGATGCTGCAAGCACAGGGATTTGTTCATCTTCAAAAACAAATCATGCGATTAGAATGAAATTTATTGTTAAAACAATAAATTTTCTACTTACCTCATTGGCGTTTGGACCATTGTTAAAGAATCCATAGGATCCATTTGAACTATAGTTTGCTGGCGGCGTACCAACAAGTGAATTGATATCAAAGTGTCCACCGTTCCAAATTCTTTGATGCTGAGCAACAGCAACAGCAGCCACTGCAGCTGCTTGTTGATTTGGCATTCGACCGAGAAGTCCATTCTCTGGAGAGCCATATCCATTTTGACGTTTCAAATTTGAGAAGTTTATCATATTGAGGTAGCTCATTGGTGGCGAAGGAGCCGGGTTTGGGTAATGAGGAGCATCTGTGAACAGCGGTTGGAAAGACGAGTAATGATTGGAGAACGGTGCCAAAGTGACGTTGTTGTTATTGCTGTTTGAGCGGACAGTTAACAAGTCGTTGTATTCTTGAATAGCTTTTGCTGACATGGCAAACTGTCCCATTCCGTCGATTGACTGTCTCAAATCAGTCAAAAATTTGCGCCGATTGTTAGACCCATCGTCAGTAGCCTCATTCTCAGCAGAAAGCATTTTCTGAATGGCAGCACGGTCGGACATTATTGGAGTTTGCTGAAAAAAGTATACTGGTTTTTGAGACTGTAAGCGTAGACTTACATGAAGCTGTGGGTCAAAAGTAAAGTCATAACCAGTGATGTCCACAGATTTTCCAACTGGTTTTGGAAATTCGACCTCTCCTTTCTTTTTTGGTGGCGGATTAACTTTTTTAGGCAGAGTCGATACTTCTGGAGTCAGGGAATCCCAATAGCCTTTTGAATCGTCTTCTGGTTTCTTTGGAACATCACCATTACTTTTTGCTGCGGCAATCTTTTCCTTGGTTTCAACGCTTTGCGGGCTCAGCAGACCATTAGCAGGAAGATCATCGGTTTCTATAAAAAATATTTTAAGAGGATTGATGGTAGTTCAAAAATACCTTTTCTCAGAGCTTTTGGAACAAAAAGCCGCGTTCCTTGTTTTGGATCCTTCGGCTTAGCTTTTCCATTTTTCTCCACCTCTTGGTTATGGTTCTGTTGATGTTTTGCTGGTGGCTGCTTCTCGGCTACCTTGTTCTTCTTATTCTTACTCTTCACCTCCTCGAATCCATCTAGATTCTCCATTTCATCTGCCCAACTCTCAATGTTGACATCTTTCATGTCTTCAATGTTGAACTTCTTCGATCCGCCATTTTCTTTTGCTTTATTATCATTTTTCTTGTTTTGACCATTCACCGGTTTTTTGTTATCTTCGGAGTGCTGAAAAATATCATTGTTCACGAGTTTTGAACAGTGATTGTTATTCAGCTAGTTTTGTTGTCAATAAGAAAATTAGATCAAAATTCAAAAGATTAACGTGAGTTTGCATGCTTATACCTTCATAACACGGTTGTGACCCCAACGGGAACCGTTTCGTGGGAAATAATTCCTCTGAAATGGGTTTCTCAGTGCTATCTCTGGTTTTGAGACGATGGTTTTCAGAAACTTACATGAGATGACACATTGCTACGATGAGAATCTTTACGTTCCCGATGGTTGTTCTCGGAAAGTCTTCCATTAGTTTGATTGTTTCTGTTGACGCCGTGCCCTTTGAAGCCGTTGTGGTAGCCATTTTGTCCTTTGTGGGTTTTAGCATCTTGATCTGAAAGATTATTGGTGAAATGAACGAAGTCTTTGAATGCATTTACCGTCATGATCTTGATTTCCATGTCTATGCAACTTTATCTTCGGACCATTCTCTGTATTCATCAATCTTCTGACGTCATTTGACGTGGCTTGTTTGCGAGCTCGAATGGCGGCACGAGTGAACTCAGTGTCGCTCGACTTGCGAGTGGATTCCTTGTTCACTTTGATGGTCGCAGAATCGTGAACCTTCGGAAAATGTTGTTCGATGGCTTGTTGCATCACCCTGGGCATCAACGACTTCTCCTTTTCTCTTTCGAGAGACTCTCGTTCTTCCTTTCTTTTGGCCCAGACATTTTCTTGTGGAAGAGGAGCTGGAAGCATCTCTTCCACGTGTGGCTTTTCTGATGGTGGAGGGCTTTCAGATGTTATTGGAGCGGGTGCTGGAGCAGGTCCCGGGTTCGGCGGTGGAATCGTTTGTTTCTTTTCCTTCACGACATCCTTGGTTTCCACATTCTTCTTCTTATCCTTCACCTCATTGCTCACCTTGCCTTTCTTCATCTCCCATACGTTTTCCACAGGCTTTGACTCATTGGAATCATCAAAATGATTTCTCGGCTCTTTGATTTCTTTCTTGAAACTCTTTGGTTCCTTTCGAATTCTCTTCTCTTTTTTCTCAACTGTTTTAAGAACAGGTGGAGGTGGTGTCGGAGATCGTGTAATCGTTTCCAGTCCATGTTCGCTTCGTTCCGATTCAGGAGTATCCAATGATTTGGTTTCTCCCCCTCGTTTGACGACGCAAACTGACGGCTTATCGAGACGGGTCATTTGAACTTCTGAAAATCGCCAGAATAATTATGAACAAAGGTTTTAGCACTACGTGCAGAAACGTGAGAAAACGAAAGATTTTTCAAAAGAAGGCACTACCCAAATCCAAAAAGGAAATGAAAGCGAAAAATAAAGAGAGTACGTCTTCCAAAAAATAAGGGCGGTCTCGGAAGATTGATTACTGTGAATGGAAAAGAGCTCTCACCATCTTCGTCGTCGCTTATATCCTGAAGCAGCAGCTGTTCGGTCGCTCTTCTCAGAATGCGAATTTCGTTCGTCTAAAAAGAGTCATTTCATTCTTTCTTTTCATTCGCCCTTTTTATGGCGCCTTCTTCTCAAAAGAAAACGAGGGATGCTTCATTTAGCAGATGAGATACTCTTGTCTTGCTTCTTCCCTCTTTTTAGATTTCACCCCAACACGATTTTTCATTTTAGAAGCGGCACTCACCCGATATTGAGGAAGGCTCTCTCTCATGTAGGATCGATAGTCTATATCCGTATCCTTATCCGGCCCATAGCTGTCAGTCTGGCTTGGCGAGCCGTTCGACGACCAGCAGCCTTCCTCCGGTGAATAGTTTCGGTCACGGTCCTGTGAGTCGAAACCTTCGTCGTCACCTGAACACAAAATATTATTTTCAAATAGAAAGTCAGCTATATGGATAGAAGATGAAGAATAGATTATAAGAGACCCAAGTGTCGGTGTGAGCAACTTATTGGTGTTAAGAATGGAAAACAGGAGTAGGAGCGACTAAATAGGCATGTCACAGAATGTTGCAAACATCAATTTTGTGCTGCTTTTGAGGGTATTGATAGCCGAGGACAATCACAAAGTCTAGAGGTAGTTTTCTGAGATGTTACTAATCTAAGCGACCAGCACAACACTTCCTGCCGTACACAGTATGGGTTTTGGCTCAAAGTATTGTTTGATGTGGACCAACTCGGGATGTCGGCAACGTACGTCTTGACTTCCCGCTGAAGCAAACTCATCATCACCGCATTACTGGCTTCGGTGGAACCAGTCTCAAAGATTTTTTCTCGAACTTACTGATTCGGTTGTATTTCGAACTGGAAATTGGTTTTGCTGCAACAGTTTTTGCGTTGAATGCAGCGTCGGATGAAGTAGAATTAGGTCCCAAAAATCGGATGGGAACATCTCCTTCGAAATCGTTTCTGTTGGACATTTCGTCGAACTTGTCGGCAAATGATGAAAATGAGGGATCCCACTTATCTGAAAAACAAATTTTTTATTACTATGAAAAGTAAGAAATAAACGTTTTGCCACATCATCATCATAAACAAAAACCTGATTTTTTGCACGTTTATAACCTTTGACGAGTTGACTTTCGATTTTGAAACTCCACCCCCCGAAGTGAACTTTTTATCACAAATTTGGTTTCTCTACTTTTGACTTAGACCTTTCTGATAAACCACACCACGAAACATTAATCTTGTTAAGGGTGCGGGGAGTTAACTGATAATGATAGTTTTGAAAATTCTGAGAACATTCAATAAGGCTGAAGAAAAAATGTCCGTTCAAACATACTCAAATTTCTCGAAGTCTTGTTTTAATCACATGACATTTTTTGTTCAAGCAAAGTTAAGAAAAGTCAAAATGCTCTATATCTATTTTTCATCGCTCTGTCGACACATGTTATTACTATTTGAGTGTATCTGATATAATACTGGTAACTGTGCCAAAAAACTCAAACTATCATTGAGGTTGAGTTATCTAACATGCAGCGTTAGTTTTTTAATATACTGGCATATGAGCTTCTTCAAGCAGAAATAACACGTGATGATGATAAATTTTTGAGAGTGACTATAGGTGGTCAGATGTGAAACTAAAAATGGGATAGAGATCAAAAATACGTAGACCTCATCAATTTTCGATAAAACTGATACTGCCAAACTGTTTTTTTTCAAGGTCGCTGCGTTCTTTTTATCGTTTCTCTTAGCGACAATGAATTCTTCGTGACTATCGATTCAAAAATCGAAAATGGACATTTTCAAAGTTATTCTCGACAACATCTTTTTGTTTTCAGGTACCATTCCTTCTCTGAACAAGAGAAAACAATGCTGGTGTATATCAAAAAACAAACGTACTAATTTTGTCAGAATCGGTGAGAGGCGGTGCCAGTGAGGGGAATTCTCTAGCCTGGCTGTTGTTCGCTTGTTGCTCGGCGTTGGCGGCGACGAGCCACGATGGTCGTAAGTCGTTGGCTGGCGGCGGTGGCGGCGGCACTGCAACCGGTTGAGTCGTTGGTGTCTGCGGGGTTTCGACGGCTCCGTTTGGGTTGTCAGACTTGCTCCATCCAGTACCTCCTACAAAAAAGATGAATTAGAATAGGGAAAGACAAGAACGGCGGATGGGGAGTCCAGACGGAAAAGGATATATGGAGGACACGGCGAGAAAAGGCGGACTACCCGTTGGTAAAGAAAAATGAGCAACTTTGAAATCTCCGTGGTTTTCCGATGCTGTCTCAACTACCATGGAAACCAGAACAGAAAAAGGATATGAGACTTTTTGTTTCGCTCCGCCAATCTAGTACTCAACTCTTTTGAATTGCGTGTAGTTGTGCATGACTTTATTTGAAAACGAAAATCGATGATAAGTATGTCATGTGAGTTTAGGAGTCTTAGAAGAAGCTTTCCACTGCTCTTTTCCATTACTAGTATCATTTTTCGAAACTAACGTCAAACAAAATCTAAATCAACTTTTCATCCAATCAAAACATCAACCAAAAAGACGCAAAAAAACTAGAGACGCGCCTTTCATTTTGGTTCGAATGCATAAGAAGTGTATCAATTTCCTATTCTCTGTGTACTTCCCTGCCACTCTTTTTTGTAATTAGCTTCAATTTTGCCTAGTTCAGTCCCTTGATGTTCCTACTTGTCATTCGTATAGTATATATTCAGCCTTCTAGAGCACATGCTCACAAAAAATTAGTTTTCAGATGAACGCACGTCGGAAATGGGGCTTATTGCTCAAATACAGAAGGAGTGAAAGGTTAGTTTATATTTTTGATTTTTGAGAAGTGTCAACTAGTATCACATGACAATACCATCACGTGCATTCTGCCAACTATTTTCTGTGACCATTTTTAGTTCATTTGTTTAGACAAACTAAAAACGTGAGATCTATGAGCTAGTGCTTTTGCTTCAGACCAAAATACGTTTTGCAAAAATCAATTCACGGCTACGTAGCAATTTTTCTAAAAAAAAAACGAAAGGAATCACACGATTCACACAAGCGCTAGATAATAACAAGCTGCATTTTCTTTACCTTGAGGAACAACCGGTGTAGTTGGATCTTGTCCATTATTCTCAGCTCTCAATGACGGCAAAGACGCTGGTGGGGGCATACGACGGAACACATTTCCAGCTTTTCCAACACTTTGCATGCCATTACGGCTCGGGTCTGGAAACAGATGTTGATCATTGTTTTACTTTTTTAGTGCAGTGCTTTTTTTGGGGACTTGTTTCTATGGTCGCTAGTTTTTATTTATCAAAACATTTCATTCGAATGTACTCTATAGGAAATATTTTTGAGAACGATTTCAAGAATATCACCAGATCTAGACAGCTTTTATATTTTCATTATGAGAATCTCTTGCATAACAAATGTTGTAAACAGATACATCTTTGAGTCTCTGTGACGTAGGCCTAGGTCTAATTATTCACTTTTACCGTATTTCCAACGGTTTTCCGCTAACAAAACTTTTGAATCCTGCTCAAAACACAATGTTTCACATGAATGATAAGAAAAACAATGATCTGCACACATTATTTTAGAAACCATACAGCAAATGAAAAAAAGAGTTTTCATTCATAGCCAAGCGTCCCTTATATCAAAAATCTGCTGCAGAGATTAAATAACAGAAAAGCAATATTTCAAAATCCGCATTGAACTTTTTTTTTGTTTTTATTTTCAAATGATATCATTTACCATTAGCCCGTTGCCCGGGGGCGTTACGTCCAGAGAAGAGGTTGTTCACAGATACTCCTTTTTGCTTATTGGTGCCCTGGGCACCTCGATTCTGAGACGACATGCGATCTGAAAAAAGGGGCAATTAATTATAAGTGAATAATCCTTCGGGATCAAAGTTAAAATTTTTAAGAATACCACAGCTCTTCATATTTTTCCTCACATCGAATTGAAGAATGTGGAAGTTAAGAGTTCAGAACAAAACACAAAATGAGTGGTATCTTTGTTCTAAAAACTGAGCGAAAATTGAATTTTCTCAGACTCCTCCCATTTCGTTATGCTTTCTAATTTTGATGAAATGACGGCGAAAAAAAATTATTGCCGTTTGAAATTTTCTAGGGGGATTTGCCCTTCAAAAAGAGCTATAGTGTTTATTAAAGGGTTTCCTAAGAATTTCGTTATTTCATTTTGTGTTCCAATATATGAAAAAAATGGAGATTCGAAGGCGGAACAATGAGATTCTAATGTCAATCGTATAGAAATGGCATTTTATTTGGACGATAACAAATAATAGTCTACATATCTCATTAATTCTGAAAAACATAGAGATAGTATTCTCCGTGGTAACGGGTTCCGTCTATATGCTCCATGTGATTATAACAAATCGGAACTTGAATATAATAGTGTGGGGATTAGAGAATTTTTTTGAGAATATTTTCAATTAGTTGTTTTCAATATCAAATTTTTTTTCAATTTCCAGTTTCTTTTTTTTTAAATAATTTTAAATAAAATTTCAGAATGTTGAAAACTTACGCAATCAAATGAAGAAACATAGACGTTGATCCAGTAAAAAACTCCAGCTCTTTGGGTTGAAAAATGGTGCCAATCGAAAACCAACCTGAAATTATTCAAAATTAACCAGAAATAAGAATAGTCAAAAAAGACGATAAAGTTAATGATATTGATAGTATAAGGCGGTGCAGTGACCGGTAGACGGGCGTAAATGAGTTTTTTGGGGCTGTTCTTGTCTGATAACGTCCTGCTTCGGTCACTTTATTTATTATCAGTACAGCCAATGACGATTGACCTATTTTGCGAGAATTATTGATTTGTTCTCTAGGGTCTACTAACCACTTTGGCTGTTAGCCTCAATGAACAAGAAATGTGGGAAAACAAAAACAAAACAAAAACAATTGGTTTTCTCATTTCCTATTCTTTTTTATATAGCAATGAAATTTGGAAAAACTGGAGCTCGTTCTTCAAAAAAAGTTTATCAGAAAGGGAGGTCAAAAGAAAATGAAGGCGTGAATAGTAGCCGTTTGTGTTGAACAAATTTTTAGTGGAGGGCCGACACAAGAAGTAAAAGAAGATTTTCCATTTCTAAAACGAGCGCAAAAGGAGTGGCAAAAGTAGTTTTGCGTGTGCGTCTCTCTGTGTGTGATGGCGGGGGGATAACAGGAGGAGGGAAGGCCCCCACGAAAATGGATGTGTGCGCCGGGGGCAAGTTATGAGAAAAATGAGATTATGGATGAGTGCAGTACGTTGGTTCACGAGAACTTTCTCCGGTAATGGAAGGCTTGGAATATTCTATTATTATAAGAAATTTTTGAAAATGGCACGAGAGAGTCTGTCTGGTGGGAGAACCATTTTCGAACTTTTGGCCTGAAATATTCTGGTATTTTCACACCAGACGCCGACTAAAAACTACTACCACCATCGACGTTAGTGCACATAATACCCAGATTTTTTCCATCATGATCCATCATCAAATTTGCATAAGTCGGGTGGTTTGACAAAGGATTAGCTGTGCGAGACGAAGGCTCATGGGAACTGTTCCGATACTGTGGAATAATGTCATATGATGATATAATTTATGCGTGAAAACGGAATTCCAATCGTATATTTTTTGTTTTTTCCTGAGAAAATGCAAATTTCCTTGAATAAAACGTTGAAATAAACTTTTTGATAGTAGAAAAATGAATCGAAAAGTGTAAAATAACAGATTTGAAAAAATGAAGATGGTTTTTACAGCTTTTATCCTGCCGAAAAAATTGAAAAATGTTTTTTTGTTCAACTTTCTTTTGTTTTTTGAGCGATTTTTTATCAGAAAACGGAAAAATTTGAAAGAAATCTAAAAGCAAAAAAACTGTCAATCCTGAAGAAACAGAATTTATCGGGGCCTATCTTTCTCGGTGGGTTAAGATAACAATCATCAGGGGTGAAAAGGTTGACCGAAGATGACTGGACACGATATCACGCAATTTGAAAACTAATTCCACGAGCTATAATGGTCAATGAAACCCTGGCGTGTTTGGTTTTGTTCGAAAGGATTTGATTCATGCGAATTGATGGGACTTTGGGATCTGGGGTTGGGAAGAGAGGGGGAGGGAACGAGTTGGAGAAAGAAGAGACTAGCCGATTGGAGTATACAGCAAGAGGGTCACACTGCCTCCTCCCCAAGGTCTGCGTCTCTTGAGACTCACTGCACACACACTTACACACATACACACACGCCGAGGGGGGGAAGACCGGGGGGTTTAGAGAGAGTAGAAGAAGGAGAACGAGAGTCTGGTGACGCGACAGATCGATACTTCATAACGACCACCCGGCTAAGTGTGTTCCGTCCGAACAGCCGTCCGCCTCAATTGCAGTTGAAAAGCTCTTCTTCGACGTCGCCAATTGTCCGCGCGGGGGCGCTCACCACGCCCCGGAAGGGTCTGTTCCGCAAGCTGTTATGTTTCTGTCTCACTCACAATTTAGTACATGATTTAACCCTTCTTCCCTCCTCCCATCCAAGCATTTCTCTTTCTTGTCAACTCGACCCTAAACTGCACATAATGGGTTGCATACCGAATTGGGGAGAGAGAGAAACAGAGAAGTAGCTGAACACAGCGGCTACCAAGTGGGGTTGTTTGGTGAGTAATACGATTTGAACATCTGGACGAAATTGCTCTCCCTCTTTCGCTTCAATGAGTTTCATGGTCACAAAAAAACTAGGTCCTAAGAGATTTGATAGGCTTCTTTGCTGGAGTATAATTAGAATTTTTTGTTCAAAACACTTTGAGAAGCACATGACTGAAAACTTTATATTGGCTTCACCAGTAGGCCGAACTGGTCAGTTTAAGATGAGACAAGCGAAACCAATGAGCGCACTATTCCATTGGGATTTCAAAAAGAATAGATAGTTGTGTGTCGTTTTTTGAGAGTTTTGGGGAGAAAACAAGAAAAGAAATTTTGGATGGCATCTTGTGTGGGCTAGATAGTTACAAAAAAGGAGAAGAATGTCAAATTATATCATCCTGCGAGCTATAGTGTTCTGAACCAAAACACAGACTTTGTTGTTGTTTTGGTCCCGTGCCGCTCTCTTTTTTCCGTTCCAAAAAATGATCTAGCTGCTATTTATGCACATTTTACATTAGTCAAAAAAGGAGAAAATGAGAGCGACGTATAATATGAGAGACAAAAATATAAGCTAAATATTCATGAACCTAATTATATTTTTTCGATGATATTTCATTCTAAAACAACGTTCTTGCCATTAGTCACAAATGCGGCTCGAATTTGGTGCATTCTCGAAAAGAAAACAAGAAAACGACCCAAAGAGCCGATCATCTTTCAAACTTTGTTTGCCGCTGGTCGGAGAAAAAGGGCGCAGCAATTGTCGATGGTTGGTAAAGTAGATGAATAGGTTGGTTAAAAAGGGGAAGAAAACCCATTGAGGTTGCCGAGAAATGAAGAAAATGAGAAAAAAGTGAAGGTTGACACGTGTTCAGTAAACGAAACAACAGCTGAAGGATCGAATGTTGGCAGGTGTTCAAGCGAGCAGGCGGCTGCCGATCCTATTTCCAGATGTTTTCATTCTATTTCTTCTTCATTCTCCTCTATCATTAGTTTTGATCTTCAAATAGTGTTCAGACAGCGATCTAGAGTACTTAGAAATGCAGAAGTGGCAACCTTGACACGTAGCGAATAGCGCATGACAAGAAATGTCCTTTTAGAAAAGAAATAAATCACTAGTTCCGTGCTGATTCCAAATTTTAAAGTAGTTTCGATGATATTCAGAATGACTGAAAAGCCGAAGAAATGGAATTTGAGTAGTTTGAAGCTCAAAAGGGCATTTCAAGGACAATGACGAAGGAGGAGCTGTGTTCTTGGAATGAACTTTCAGAATAATAATATGCATTCATTGGCTTCTTTTCTCTAGACTACTTTGAATTTCCGTTTTGAATGATATTGAATGGAATTCGAGTTTTCGAAATAAAATTATGACTCAGAGGATTAGATTTTTGGAATGATAATCCGACAAGACTGGATGGGAAGAATATTATCAAATGATTATTAAAAGCTCATTCTTATATCTTCGAGTTAAGACATTTTTATTTTGAATCTAGTTCCTCATGTAAAATAAACCTTTCTAAATTAAATCTTGAAATCTGATCAAAATGTCGGAAAACGAGCTTCTTGAACTAAAAATATCTTGATTTTGATATCTAGCGATAATTATAGTTAAAAATAGCTGCGAATAGATTTTCCTTCTTGATTTCTATCTACTTATGTATGACGTCTTTTTTTCAAATTTTGTCAATCTCATGTTTTTCAATGTCATAAAACCGCAGACAATCTAGATAAATAATCTGAAAATTCTTTTCGTAATCCCGTGAAAATCTGAAATTCCATCTGTACTGAATAATCAATCTTCTGAGAATGAATCGTCTGACATGTCCATTTTGACTCATACCAGCAACATTCGATACCCAAGGGAGCCAATTCATCATTGCAATTACAATATCCTCATGCTCGTTCCTTGATAAATGTTCTCCCATGTGGTTTCAAGTATTGTATCGTAAATTCTTGCAAATCTTCATTACCATAAAATGTGTTTGCTCTTATTAATTGCCTCTGTTTGTTTCATTTATGATATGTAAACAATTAACACTTGGATGAAACAAAAAATCATTTATTGATTCTGTTGGAAACAAAAATGTATAATAAACAAAAAGGTTTATAATTTGAAATTTTTATAATTATAAAAAAGATGTATGCAAAACGGTGATCAGTAGTATCCAAAAAATATCCAAAAAATGATTTTTTCTGAAAAGTTTTATACTTTATATCAAAATAGTTTTTTTTATTCTCGAAAATGCTTCAAAAATTGTTTTTTTCTTCAAAAAACATTTGAATTGTTCGATTTTTATCAAAAATTGTAAAATTTCCAAAAAAACTGAAAAAGGTGCTTCTGTTGTTTTAACAGAAACGTTTTTAAAACTGATTTTTTTCCGAAAGAAATATAAAAAAATTGAATTTTTTTTAGAACTGAGAGGCGAGCCTGGCCAGTATGGAACAAGAAGTAAAATCCAACCACCAGGATTCCTCCATGTGTCAGAGGCGTCGGGCTAATGAATGCCACTACCAGAGACGGAGTTACCCACCACAGCCTCACGGCAAAGCTGAGCAGCCAGTTTCAGAGTGAAATTGGAAGCCCTCAGTTCATAGAGAAAAGAAATGAAGAAATGTGATGAAATTGATAAGAAAGCGCAGAATGGAACAATGAAGAATAGAGTTCAAAAATGCAGTTTTTGAAAAAAAAATCAGGCAAAAGCAGAAACAGAATGAAATTCTACACGAAAAGAATATAAGAACTACTTAACATTCAGAAAATGGCTGTTCCAATTCCAATACTATATATTATATATTTCAACGAAATGATGAAATTGGTTCGACTTTCAAAATATTACCTAATATAGTTTTTAATTGAAACAACGTTTGCTATTTTTCAATAAAAATGTGCGGAAAATCATATCAGTCGGCGTAAGCAAAGAAATTTTCTTGAAAGCGTAAATTATTTCATAAAGTGAATGTAGAAAGTTATTTCGAAATTGCGTGAGAAATGATTTGACGTAAGATTTTGATAAAGTTATCGTGCTAACATTGGAAATTGGGACGGAAACGGAAAAAACACAGCAAGAACGATCGCAAATTCATCAATCAGAAGACTTATTCTAATCACCAAGTTAGACCCATTATTTGAACAGTATGCTTAGCTCATGCCGAGTAACAGCTGGAAATTTGCAGGAACAGAGGATGAAATTATTCATTGGAAAAACTGTTACCGATCAGACCACATAAGGACGACAAAATAAAACGTCAGTGAACTGTTACGAAGCGGATTTCATGAACTATGATGCATTCATGTAATTGATTAGAAACTGAAACTGGGTTGAAACAAACCTAATACATGGACGGACAAGGCTATTGAAACCCTTTTGTGCTAGTGCACAAATCTGTTTTTGATAGATATCATGCTCTGAATAGAACGCATCGGGAAAGCAAAAAACGGGAAACTTTAACTTAAAAAGAAAAATCAGTTCACTGTAATTCAAAACATGTCGAAACATTTTTGAGTTTTTTTTGAAGAAAAAAACATGCTAGGGAACAAGATAACACTATTTTTTAGAAAATGCAAGTGGAACTAATTGGTTGAAACCTTGAAGCAGGAATGACAAATTAGTGAGAAAAACGCTTTGAATGAACAAACACTTTTTAATCAAAGGAGAAAACACAAAATAGTTGAGCGTTACCCAGGTGAAGAAAAATGACTAGTGATAGATCGGAAACTGGGTGAAATCACGGAAGCAAAATTTTGAAAATTTTAAGGTACACATAAAAAATAATAGTGTTGCTGCCGAACAAACGTTTGAAATACCAACTTGGAAGAAGAATCATGCAAGCAGAAAGAATGGAAAATAACTCTACCCAAAGAACAAATTTATATTACTTCAAATCAGATAGTCACGTTGAGCTCGACATACTGACAGATTCTTAACAAACACTATGAATACTTTGTTCTTTTTGTGAGAAGGGGTGGCAGAAAAGACAGATGCGTTTTTCAAAAGCAGAGAAAAATATTTTTTAAGTGAAGAGCAAAATTAAGTGTTAAACTTTTTTGAAAAAAACGGTGTGAAAATTAGATTCTTGTGCTTGATCAGAATAGGAGAAACTTTAAAACAAAAATTTAGTCACCCTCATTAATAGCCTGAATATGTCGCCACTCATTCTGAAACTGTGCTCACTGTCATGCTGGATTACTAAGGAAGAATACATGTGAAGACAAACAAGGAACGCTTTCGGACCAACTGTTAACGGAAACAATATGGGTTTGATTTCACATTTGAAACGCGAGTTCATTGTTATACAACGAAATTTATGAACCGTGAGATTTTGAGCAATGATTAAGGAACAAATACTGGGTTGAACTTTCAACAACTGACGGACAGACAAGGTTTTCTTCAAATCAAAACCTTCTAGTGCTAGTGCACAGTTTAAGTTTTGGTCAGAATTCATGCGCAAATTAGGCCAAAAAGCTGAGTTGATGAACAAAAACAATAATATTGAAATTGACCAGAAGTTAGTTTCTTGAAAGCATAACTATTGTTTACTAGTACCTGTATCTAAACCAACGTGAGAGTTTTCTTAGTAATCATGATTCACAATATCTGAGAAACATTATGTGAACAAGGTGAACTACAGCTTTGTTGCTCTAGGACATTACGTGAAACAACTATGACAAAACACTGCGAAGATGAACATCTAAGGTTTTTGAATAAGATTGAGTTTTAAGAATGGTGCGGGGATCGCTATGAAATATTCAAGGAAATATTCTTAACACTGTCTTATGAGTTTTTTAGGTTTTGATTGAGTGAAATAGTTCCGAGAGAGATGCCGATTGGCTTTTGGATTGAGATTGAGCTTTGAGAATGATGCGAGGATTGCTATGAAGAATTGGATGAAATATTCTTAACACTGTCTTATAAGTTTTTAGGTTTTGATTGAGTGAAATAGTTTCGAGAGAGATGCCGATTGGCTTTTGGATTGAGATTGAGCTTTGAGAATGATGCGAGGATTGCTATGAAATATTCTTAACACTGTCTTATGAGTTTTTTAGGTTTTGATTGAATGAAATAGTTTCGAGAGAGATGCCGATTGGCTTTTGGATTGAGATTGAGCTTTGAGAATGATGCGAGGATCGCTATGAAATTATCAAGGAAATATTCTTAACACTGTCTTATGAGTTTTTAGGTTTTGATTGAATGAAATAGTTTCGAGAGAGATGCCGATTGGCTTTTGGATCGAGATTGAGCTTTGAGAATGATGCGAGGATCGCTATAAAATATTCTTAACACTGTCTTATGAGTTTTTTAGGTTTTGATTGAATGAAATAATTTCGAGAGAGATGCCGATTGGCTTTTGGATTGAGATTGAGCTTTGAGAATGATGCGAGGATCGCTATGAAATATTCTTAACACTGTCTTATGAGTTTTTAGGTTTTGATTGAGTGAAATAGTTTCGAGAGAGATGCCGATTGGCTTTTGGATTGAGATTGAGCTTTGAGAATGATGAGAGGACCGCTATGAAATTATCAAGGAAATATTCTTAACACTGTCTTATGAGTTTTTAGGTTTTGATTGAATGAAATAGTTTCGAGAGAGATGCCGATTGGCTTTTGGATTGAGATTGAGCTTTGAGAATGATGCGAAGATCGCTATGAACAAGTGAATGAAATATTCTTAACACTGTCTTATGAGTTTTTAGGTTTTGATTGAATGAAATAGTTTCGAGAGAGATGCCGATTGGCTTTTGGATTGAGATTGAGCTTTGAGAATGATGCGAGGATCGCTATGAAATATTCAAGGAAATATTCTTAACACTGTCTGATGAGTTTTTTAGGTTTTGATTGAATGAAATAGTTTCGAGAGAGATGCCGATTGGCTTTTGGATTGAGATTGAGCTTTGAGAATGATGCAAAGATCGCTATGAACAAGTGAATGAAATATTCTTAACACTGTCTTATGAGTTTTTAGGTTTTGATTGAATGAAATAGTTTCGAGAGAGATGCCGATTGGCTTTTGGATTGAGATTGAGCTTTGAGAATGATGCAAAGATCGCTATGAAATATTCAAGGAAATATTCTTAACACTGTCTGATGAGTTTTTTAGGTTTTGATTGAATGAAATAGTTTCGAGAGAGATGCCGATTGGCTTTTGGATTGAGATTGAGCTTTGAGAATGATGCGAAGATCGCTATGAAATATTCTTAACACTGTCTGATGAGTTTTTTAGGTTTTGATTGAATGAAATAGTTTCGAGAGAGATGCCGATTGGCTTTTGGATTGAGATTGAGCTTTGAGAATGATGCGAGGATCGCTATGAAATATTCTTAACACTGTCTGATGAGTTTTTTAGGTTTTGATTGAATGAAATAGTTTCGAGAGAGATGCCGATTGGCTTTTGGATTGAGATTGAGCTTTGAGAATGATGCGAAGATCGCTATGAAATATTCTTAACACTGTCTGATGAGTTTTTTAGGTTTTGATTGAATGAAATAGTTTCGAGAGAGATGCCGATTGGCTTTTGGATTGAGATTGAGCTTTGAGAATGATGCGAGGATCGCTATGAAATATTCTTAACACTGTCTGATGAGTTTTTTAGGTTTTGATTGAATGAAATAGTTTCGAGAGAGATGCCGATTGGCTTTTGGATTGAGATTGAGCTTTGAGAATGATGCGAAGATCGCTATGAACAAGTGAAAGAAATATTCTTAACACTGTCTTATGAGTTTTTAGGTTTTGATTGAATGAAATAGTTTCGAGAGAGATGCCGATTGGCTTTTGGATTGAGATTGAGCTTTGAGAATGATGCGAGGATCGCTATGAAATATTCTTAACACTGTCTGATGAGTTTTTTAGGTTTTGATTGAATGAAATAGTTTCGAGAGAGATGCCGATTGGCTTTTGGATTGAGATTGAGCTTTGAGAATGATGCGAGGATCGCTATGAAATATTCAAGGAAATATTCTTAACACTGTCTTATGAGTTTTTAGGTTTTGATTGAATGAAATAGTTTCGAGAGAGATGCCGATTGGCTTTTGGATTGAGATTGAGCTTTGAGAATGATGCGAGGATCGCTATGAAATATTCTTAACACTGTCTTATGAGTTTTTTAGGTTTTGATTGAATGAAATAGTTTCGAGAGAGATGCCGATTGGCTTTTGGATTGAGATTGAGCTTTGAGAATGATGCGAGGATCGCTATGAAATATTCAAGGAAATATTCTTAACACTGTCTTATGAGTTTTTAGGTTTTGATTGAATGAAATAGTTTCGAGAGAGATGCCGATTGGCTTTTGGATTGAGATTGAGCTTTGAGAATGATGCGAGGATCGCTATGAAATATTCTTAACACTGTCTTATGAGTTTTTTAGGTTTTGATTGAATGAAATAGTTTCGAGAGAGATGCCGATTGGCTTTTGGATTGAGATTGAGCTTTGAGAATGATGCGAAGATCGCTATGAAATATTCTTAACACTGTCTTATGAGTTTTTAGGTTTTGATTGAATGAAATAGTTTCGGGAGAGATGCCGATTGGCTTTTGGATTGAGATTGAGCTTTGAGAATGATGCGAAGATCGCTATGAACAAGTGAAAGAAATATTCTTAACACTGTCTTATGAGTTTTTAGGTTTTGATTGAATGAAATAGTTTCGAGAGAGATGCCGATTGGCTTTTGGATTGAGATTGAGCTTTGAGAATGATGCGAAGATCGCTATGAACAAGTGAAAGAAATATTCTTAACACTGTCTTATGAGTTTTTAGGTTTTGATTGAATGAAATAGTTTCGAGAGAGATGCCGATTGGCTTTTGGATTGAGATTGAGCTTTGAGAATGATGCGAAGATCGCTATGAACAAGTGAAAGAAATATTCTTAACACTGTCTTATGAGTTTTTAGGTTTTGATTGAATGAAATAGTTTCGGGAGAGATGCCGATTGGCTTTTGGATTGAGATTGAGCTTTGAGAATGATGCGAAGATCGCTATGAACAAGTGAAAGAAATATTCTTAACACTGTCTTATGAGTTTTTAGGTTTTGATTGAATGAAATAGTTTCGAGAGAGATGCCGATTGGCTTTTGGATTGAGATTGAGCTTTGAGAATGATGCGAGGATCGCTATGAAATATTCAAGGAAATATTCTTAACACTGTCTTATGAGTTTTTAGGTTTTGATTGAATGAAATAGTTTCGGGAGAGATGCCGATTGGCTTTTGGATTGAGATTGAGCTTTGAGAATGATGCGAGGATCGCTATGAAATATTCAAGGAAATATTCTTAACACTGTCTTATGAGTTTTTAGGTTTTGATTGAATGAAATAGTTTCGAGAGAGATGCCGATTGGCTTTTGGATTGAGATTGAGCTTTGAGAATGATGCGAAGATCGCTATGAAATATTCTTAACACTGTCTTATGAGTTTTTAGGTTTTGATTGAGTGAAATAGTTTCGAGAGAGATGCCGATTGGCTTTTGGATTGAGATTGAGCTTTGAGAATGATGCGAGGATCGCTATGAAATATTCTTAACACTGTCTTATGAGTTTTTAGGTTTTGATTGAGTGAAATAGTTTCGAGAGAAATGCCGATTGGCTTTTGGATTGAGATTGAGCTTTGAGAATGATGCGAAGATCGCTATGAACAAGTGAATGAAATATTCTTAACACTGTCTTATGAATTTTTAACTTTTGATTGAGTGAAATAGTTTCGAGAGAGATGCCGATTGGCTTTTGGATTGAGATTGAGCTTTGAGAATGATGCGAGGATCGCTATGAAATATTCAAGGAAATATTCTTAACACTGTCTTATGAGTTTTTAGGTTTTGATTGAATGAAATAGTTTCGAGAGAGATGCCGATTGGCTTTTGGATTGAGATTGAGCTTTGAGAATGATGCGAAGATCGCTATGAACAAGTGAATGAAATATTCTTAACACTGTCTTATGAATTTTTAACTTTTGATTGAGTGAAATAGTTTCGAGAGAGATGCCGATTGGCTTTTGGATTGAGATTGAGCTTTGAGAATGATGCGAAGATCGCTATGAACAAGTGAATGAAATATTCTTAACACTGTCTTATGAGTTTTTAGGTTTTGATTGAGTGAAATAGTTTCGAGAGAGATGCCGATTGGCTTTTGGATTGAGATTGAGCTTTGAGAATGATGCGAAGATCGCTATGAACAAGTGAATGAAATATTCTTAGCACTGTCTTATGAGTTTTTAGGTTTTGATTGAGTGAAATAGTTTCGAGAGAGATGCCGATTGGCTTTTGGATTGAGATTGAGCTTTGAGAATGATGCGAAGATCGCTATGAACAAGTGAATGAAATATTCTTAGCACTGTCTTATGAGTTTTTAGGTGTTGATTGAGTGAAATAGTTTCGAGAGAGATGCCGATTGGCTTTTGGATTGAGATTGAGCTTTGAGAATGATGCGAGGATCGCTATGAAATATTCAATGAAATATTCTTAACACTGTCTTATGAGTTTTTAGGTTTTGATTGAGTGAAATAGTTTCGAGAGAGATGCCGATTGGCTTTTGGATTGAGATTGAGCTTTGAGAATGATGCGAAGATCGCTATGAACAAGTGAATGAAATATTCTTAACACTGTCTTATGAGTTTTTAGGTGTTGATTGAGTGAAATAGTTTCGAGAGAGATGCCGATTGGCTTTTGGATTGAGATTGAGCTTTGAGAATGATGCGAGGATCGCTATGAACAAGTGAATGAAATATTCTTAACACTGTCTTATGAGTTTTTAGGTTTTGATTGAGTGAAATAGTTTCGAGAGAGATGCCGATTGGCTTTTGGATTGAGATTGAGCTTTGAGAATGATGCGAAGATCGCTATGAACAAGTGAATGAAATATTCTTAGCACTGTCTTATGAGTTTTTAGGTGTTGATTGAGTGAAATAGTTTCGAGAGAGATGCCGATTGGCTTTTGGATTGAGATTGAGCTTTGAGAATGATGCGAGGATCGCTATGAAATATTCAATGAAATATTCTTAACACTGTCTTATGAGTTTTTAGGTTTTGATTGAGTGAAATAGTTTCGAGAGAGATGCCGATTGGCTTTTGGATTGAGATTGAGCTTTGAGAATGATGCGAAGATCGCTATGAACAAGTGAATGAAATATTCTTAACACTGTCTTATGAGTTTTTAGGTGTTGATTGAGTGAAATAGTTTCGAGAGAGATGCCGATTGGCTTTTGGATTGAGATTGAGCTTTGAGAATGATGCGAGGATCGCTATGAACAAGTGAATGAAATATTCTTAACACTGTCTTATGAGTTTTTAGGTTTTGATTGAGTGAAATAGTTTCGAGAGAGATGCCGATTGGCTTTTGGATTGAGATTGAGCTTTGAGAATGATGCGAAGATCGCTATGAACAAGTGAATGAAATATTCTTAGCACTTTCTTATGAGTTTTTAGGTTTTGATTGAGGGAAATAGTTTCGAGAGAGATGCCGATTGGCTTTTGGATTGAGATTGAGCTTTGAGAATGATGCGAAGATCGCTATGAACAAGTGAATGAAATATTCTTAGCACTTTCTTATGAGTTTTTAGGTTTTGATTGAGGGAAATAGTTTCGAGAGAGATGCCGATTGGCTTTTGGATTGAGATTGAGCTTTGAGAATGATGCGAAGATCGCTATGAACAAGTGAATGAAATATTCTTAACACTGTCTTATGAGTTTTTAGGTGTTGATTGAGTGAAATAGTTTCGAGAGAGATGCCGATTGGCTTTTGGATTGAGATTGAGCTTTGAGAATGATGCGAAGATCGCTATGAACAAGTGAATGAAATATTCTTAACACTGTCTTATGAATTTTTAACTTTTGATTGAGTGAAATAGTTTCGAGAGAGATGCCGATTGGCTTTTGGATTGAGATTGAGCTTTGAGAATGATGCGAAGATCGCTATGAACAAGTGAATGAAATATTCTTAACACTGTCTTATGAGTTTTTAGGTTTTGATTGAGTGAAATAGTTTCGAGAGAGATGCCGATTGGCTTTTGGATTGAGATTGAGCTTTGAGAATGATGCGAAGATCGCTATGAACAAGTGAATGAAATATTCTTAGCACTGTCTTATGAGTTTTTAGGTTTTGATTGAGTGAAATAGATTCGAGAGAGATGCCGATTGGCTTTTGGATTGAGATTGAGCTTTGAGAATGATGCGAAGATCGCTATGAACAAGTGAATGAAATATTCTTAGCACTGTCTTATGAGTTTTAGGTGTTGATTGAGTGAAATAGTTTCGAGAGAGATGCCGATTGGCTTTTGGATTGAGATTGAGCTTTGAGAATGATGCGAGGATCGCTATGAAATATTCAATGAAATATTCTTAACACTGTCTTATGAGTTTTTAGGTTTTGATTGAGTGAAATAGTTTCGAGAGAGATGCCGATTGGCTTTTGGATTGAGATTGAGCTTTGAGAATGATGCGAAGATCGCTATGAACAAGTGAATGAAATATTCTTAACACTGTCTTATGAGTTTTTAGGTGTTGATTGAGTGAAATAGTTTCGAGAGAGATGCCGATTGGCTTTTGGATTGAGATTGAGCTTTGAGAATGATGCGAAGATCGCTATGAAATATTCAAGCAAATATTCTTAGCACTGTCTTATGAGTTTTTAGGTTTTGATTGAATGAAATAGTTTCGAGAGAGATGCCGATTGGCTTTTGGATTGAGATTGAGCTTTGAGAATGATGCGAAGATCGCTATGAACAAGTGAATGAAATATTCTTAGCACTGTCTTATGAGTTTTTAGGTTTTGATTGAGGGAAATAGTTTCGAGAGAGATGCCGATTGGCTTTTGGATTGAGATTGAGCTTTGAGAATGATGCGAAGATCGCTATGAACAAGTGAATGAAATATTCTTAGCACTGTCTTATGAGTTTTTAGGTTTTGATTGAGTGAAATAGTTTCGAGAGAGATGCCGATTGGCTTTTGGATTGAGATTGAGCTTTGAGAATGATGCGAAGATCGCTATGAACAAGTGAATGAAATATTCTTAACACTGTCTTATGAGTTTTTAGGTTTTGATTGAGTGAAATAGTTTCGAGAGAGATGCCGATTGGCTTTTGGATTGAGATTGAGCTTTGAGAATGATGCGAAGATCGCTATGAACAAGTGAATGAAATATTCTTAGCACTGTCTTATGAGTTTTTAGGTTTTGATTGAGTGAAATAGATTCGAGAGAGATGCCGATTGGCTTTTGGATTGAGATTGAGCTTTGAGAATGATGCGAAGATCGCTATGAACAAGTGAATGAAATATTCTTAACACTGTCTTATGAATTTTTAACTTTTGATTCAGTGAAATAGTTTCGAGAGAGATGCCGATTGGCTTTTGGATTGAGATTGAGCTTTGAGAATGATGCGAGGATCGCTATGAAATATTCAATGAAATATTCTTAACACTGTCTTATGAGTTTTTAGGTTTTGATTGAGTGAAATAGTTTCGAGAGAGATGCCGATTGGCTTTTGGATTGAGATTGAGCTTTGAGAATGATGCGAAGATCGCTATGAACAAGTGAATGAAATATTCTTAACACTGTCTTATGAGTTTTTAGGTTTTGATTGAGTGAAATAGTTTCGAGAGAGATGCCGATTGGCTTTTGGATTGAGATTGAGCTTTGAGAATGATGCGAGGATCGCTATGAAATATTCAAGGAAATATTCTTAACACTGTCTTATGAGTTTTTAGGTGTTGATTGAGTGAAATAGTTTCGAGAGAGATGCCGATTGGCTTTTGGATTGAGATTGAGCTTTGAGAATGATGCGAAGATCGCTATGAAATATTCAAGCAAATATTCTTAGCACTGTCTTATGAGTTTTTAGGTTTTGATTGAATGAAATAGTTTCGAGAGAGATGCCGATTGGCTTTTGGATTGAGATTGAGCTTTGAGAATGATGCGAAGATCGCTATGAAATATTCAAGCAAATATTCTTAGCAATGTCTTATGAGTTTTTAGGTTTTGATTGAGTGAAATAGTTTCGAGAGAGATGCCGATTGGCTTTTGGATTGAGATTGAGCTTTGAGAATGATGCGAAGATCGCTATGAACAAGTGAATGAAATATTCTTAACACTGTCTTATGAGTTTTTAGGTGTTGATTGAGTGAAATAGTTTCGAGAGAGATGCCGATTGGCTTTTGGATTGAGATTGAGCTTTGAGAATGATGCGAAGATCGCTATGAAATATTCAAGCAAATATTCTTAGCACTGTCTTATGAGTTTTTAGGTTTTGATTGAGTGAAATAGTTCCGAGAGAGATGCCGATTGGCTTTTGGATTGAGTATGAGCTTTGAGAATGACGCGAGTATCGCTATGAACAAGTGAATGAAATATTCTTAACACTGTCTTATGAGTTTTTAGGTTTTGATTGAGTGAAATAGTTCCGAGAGAGATGCCGATTGGCTTTTGGATTGAGTATGAGCTTTGAGAATGACGCGAGTATCGCTATGAACAAGTGAATGAAATATTCTTAACACTGTCTTATGAGTTTTTAGGTTTTGATTGAGTGAAATAGTTTCGAGAGAGATGTCGATTGGCTTTTGGATTGAGTATGAGCTTTGAGAATGATGCGAAGATCGCTATGAACAAGTGAATGAAATATTCTTAACACTGTCTTATGAGTTTTTAGGTTTTGATTGAGTGAAATAGTTCCGAGAGAGATGCCGATTGGCTTTTGGATTGAGTATGAGCTTTGAGAATGATGCGAAGATCGCTATGAACAAGTGAATGAAATATTCTTAACACTGTCTTATGAGTTTTTAGGTTTTGATTGAGTGAAATAGTTTCGAGAGAGATGCCGATTGGCTTTTGGATTGAGTATGAGCTTTGAGAATGATGCGAAGATCGCTATGAACAAGTGAATGAATTATTCTTAACACTGTCTTATGAGTTTTTAGGTGTTGATTGAGTGAAATAGTTTCGAGAGAGATGCCGATTGGCTTTTGGATTGAGATTGAGCTTTGAGAATGATGCGAGGATCGCTATGAAATATTCTTAACACTGTCTTATGAGTTTTTAGGTTTTGATTGAATGAAATAGTTTCGAGAGAGATGCCGATTGGCTTTTGGATTGAGATTGAGCTTTGAGAATGATGCGAAGATCGCTATGAACAAGTGAATGAATTATTCTTAGCACTGTCTTATGAGTTTTTAACTTTTGATTGAATGAAATAGTTTCGAGAGAGATGCCGATTGGCTTTTGGATTGAGATTGAGCTTTGAGAATGATGCGAGGATCGCTATGAAATATTCAAGGAGATATTCTTAACACTGTTTTATGAGTTTTTAGGTTTTGAATGAGTGAACTAATGTGACAATTGATGGGATGGATTTAACTTGCTTTCCTATAGTGATGTGTCTTCCTACGCTGAAGCTGTTCTATCTGTTGATGAGTCTGGCTATTGATTACAGTTCGGCTTTTTTGGGTTTCTAAGTACTTGTTGTTTTATATATCTGAAACCTGAAATAGGAGATTCAATAAGTCACAAGACACAATTTTTTTGAATTCAACACGAATACAAAAGAGAAAAAATAGTTGCTGCCCTTTGAAGACGATATTGGTCGCGATTCAAGAATTGAGGCTCACTGTTTTTTGCAGGTCTAAAATGCCGATTGAGGAAAACTTCAAAATGTTTAATTTAAAATCTGTAAGAACTATTGGATGAACATTCATTTTACCTGATAATCACAAAACAGCAATGAGTCATAGGAATGCACTAGTAAGAGGAGAACGAGTCGGCGGATTTCGCAATACTTGAGCGCTTCGTATTTGTTTGATTGATCTTTCGGTTTCGCAATAATTTCGAAATACCTATTGAAAATTTGAGAGAAGAGAATCAAAAAACACGTGTCTTTAGAGTTGACCAAGATTTATTTTCTGCTGATTCACCGCAAGAGGAATTTCATCATAGTCTTACAATTCAATTTTCAGTTAAGCTGAAAGTAGAGCAAAACGCCCGTTGAGTCTTTTTTTTGACAATGCAAGATTTCCACACAGTTTGTAAAATAAGAAAATAAAGTGATAGGAAAAGAGAAGAGTCAAGAGTCCAATAGATAGATTTGATTTCAAGATTTTGATTCACGCGAAAATCCGGCAGAGCTATCCGGATGGTTGTACGTTAGCGTCTTCGCGTTTCGGGCAAATAGGAAGTCAAAGTGAGATTTTGAATGTTTAGAGTGAGATGGGCATGTTCTAATCACATCGTTACTATTATCCCTTTTGACACCTGAAAGCGAGCGACTTTTCTAGCTGAATGGGTTCAAGATGAGCTGGAATAGAAGGTTAGGGTTATGCGGATCCCTTAGATGGGTCGCCAAAAAAGAGAAATGACGAATGCAGGACGCAAACCTAACGAACCTCAACCTGGAACTTTACGGAATCCATGGAGGAAGAGGAAGAGGTAAGTCAAACCAAGGAGTTACAGTCTTTTCCCATTACACATGAGTTTCTTGGGGCAGTCCAATATTCTTAGTTGAGAAGAAGCTCAGCTATGGAAACGTCTAGTTTTTTCGGAAGTGCTTTGAACCCATTTTCAACCATAAGAAGACCACAGGAGGGATGTCGCAGATGAAAAAAAAGCGCCTGTTTCTGGAACCATCTCACCGAATCCGAGTTGTCGTGCCATATCCTGGAACTGAACCGTTTGTTGAAAGTGTAGAAGAATAAGAAGACGTTTGGAGGGCGGATGGGCAAACGGGGGAAGGTTGAGTGAGGGAGAGAAATGACGGCTGACACTTGTCCAATGGGTGTATTTATATGCGTCTCTTGCTGAGGCTTCGAGAAGGTTCTACAAGACACCAGGCGGCGCAAGAGAGCGCCAGACATCTCTCACGTGATATAGCGTAGAGTAGACACTTAATGTCTCCTGCGACGCGTGTCATGCGACGCGGTCGGGCACGCTATCGATTCGGCTTAAGAGAGACGCCGACAGAAAATCATCGATACGAGAGAGTGCTGCGAAGCGTCCGCGACGCGGTCGGTCAGAGTCAGACGACAAAGAATGTTTTCGAAACGATTCGACGGGCGCATTGGGAAATCGAGTAGGCATACGTCACTCGGTCTTTTCGAAAAATTTCGTTGTGTATGTGTGCGTTTGGAAAGAGAATTGAAAGGAAAGAAAGGGTGGGCAAACGACTTTGTAAAAAAAGCAAACCAGTTTTCTTCATTTTGAGGGACAGTGAGAAAGAAATAAAACGAATTGCAAACCGTACAGAAATCACTTGATGAGAAAAAAAAAGAAAATTTTATCGTTTTTTATCGTAGAGGGTTCAAAAATTACTAAACTTGTGTTTTGTGTTTTGATGAAAAGGAACTGCTTCCATAAAAACTTCAGTAGTTGAAAATAGATGAGAGAGAAAATTTTTTCAAATTTCATCTATTAATATGATTGAAGTTTGCAATCAAGTTTGAAATTTTCGATATGAAAATTTTATCAAAAGTTTTCAAGTACTTATATAAAGTGCACGAACTGCAGAAGGTAATCCTAGTTTCAATAAAACATTCATTGAAAACAAAGACCTCAAGAGGCTCAAAAATAATCAAGCATTATACCCCTAACGTTTGCAAGGAGCTGGACCATCTTCACTGTCCATAGTGAACTCAGCCTGCCTTTTGGTACAACTTTGTTTGATTCCTCTGAATATAAAAATATCAAGAATATTGACTTTTAACTCTCACAAGTTCGGAGTATCTGGATACTTGATCGACATTTCCAGTTCCCATTCTTTGTTGACTGATAACACATTGTTAGAGAATTCCAACATTTCATCAATCATCCTTATCAGTTCACTAGCATCTTGTCTGACTTTGTCAATATCTTCCAAATAACGAGCGAGTAGGTCGTCCATAACTCTGAAACTAACTTAAACAGTTTTAATAAAAAATGGAAGGTAGAAAGATCAGATAGATCAAAAATAATTTATACTTTTATTCAACTCTCCCACAATGTGGTAACATGTGATATCACAGCTGGAAAAGGCACGCTTCTTGATAGTGATATAAAATGTTTCTATCACCATCACATGCACTTTTATGACATCGCAACTGTGGGTTCTGGTATGAAAAGGAAACAAAAACGAAATTGAGGTAGAGGAAGAAGAAAAACCAACAAACCCCGATCTCATAAAAGCTTTTTGGATGGAAGGAATTTGACAGAAGCTTTTAGTAGATTCAATCAAAAACATGTCGAGCTGGAACTGACAAAATGAATTTTTTGTCTTCCGTGTCGATCAGGCCTACACAATTTCGGTTCAGAACACAAGTTCTTCATTGAAACAAAAAATATCATTCATCCCTTTTTTACCGAATTCCTTTGATCATTTCTCTTTTTCTCCTGATCACGATAAAGTATCCCTCCAAAAATAACTTGTCTGCCATGTTTGGTCTCTGTTCCCTAGATGATCTTCAGTCGGATTAAGCATGCTAGAACAAATGTTTTTTCCCAGTGAGTCAATTTCTCACCAGTTCCTCTACTGGGTGATATCATGAGCTTGAAAACATTTCCACAACATGCTTGGAAAATCACAATGACGTTAAGCTTCTTTGTGTTGTTGTTGATGTGTGAGGTGACTGCAAAATGAACACAACGCACATAATGAAATCACTTTTTGGATGTTACTTTGGAAACGACATGTCTTGTTTGTGATGCTATATTTATCTAGAATTAAAACACAATATAATAGTTCAGTTATTGAGTTCATAACACATTGGAAAAGGAAATGTAACGAAAATATGAAACACGATAAGATCAGGTGTCGGATTCATAATACAAAGAATAATGGTAGATAAGATGAATATTTGTTACATAACACATAACACAGAAGATAATGAACCATAAAGATTGATATCTATACATCAGATATCAAATGTTTAGAACCTCTTTCCTTGTGGTGTCACAGTCGAACGGATAGATCAATAGGATGGAGTACTACTTCCATATAACAGATCTAATAGTTGGTTGTGCTGTTTTTCGTTAGCACTTGATGTGTGCTGTGCAGGCCAAAAAGACGGGATAGACGACTTTACTGGTGATACTGGTACAGGTTTTGGTGTTGAAGAAGGAGAAATAATTGGTACAATCTTTACAGGTATTGGTCTCACAGGCCATTGTACCGTAGGACTTGACTGTATCGGCCAAGATTGTGGTAATACGGGTATTGGCTTGATTAGCTTGGGAGCTACTGGACAGAGTTCTGGAACTGTCATTGGCGTTGATTGTGATTGTGGTGTCGAGGAATTCGAGTTCCCGGAATCCATAGGTTGGCTATTTGAGATTGGCACAGGTGGTACAGGTGGATCCTTAGATGCCATATAAACTGAGAACGCTGATACAGTATGACTGTCGTCGAGGCCTAATGGAAGAAAATTCCGAAACGCAGACAGCTTCATTTTCTTTGCAAGAATTGCACCTGAATCTTAATTTTTGTTCAAGGAAATGAATGTTGTCTAAAACTTACTTTCAATTTCATTTGGCTCGTTGTTATTCAGACAGAGTTTATTTTCTAAGAAGTACGGTGTAGATCGTTTTCTGCTTAGTGACAATGAGTCGCTGTCCATAATGAGCTTCTGAAAACATCAAATTATGCGGAGTCACGTGAATTTCAAAATTAATAACAAGGAAGTATATCTCAGGTGAGACATGTGCACGACAGAACCAAAACAAGAAGTCGGAGAAATAAAGGTGGTGAGGGAGGATCAAATGGAGTATACTACATAGATGTACCCGAAAAGATTATTGGTCGGAGGATTATATCTGCAGCCGAGAAGGGGAAAAAGGGCGTGCAGTTTCTAATCACAACCTATAATTAGATATTCATAATAATACAAAAATAGTCATTAACAGAAGAGAAATTAGCTTGTTGATTAAAATAAACTACATTGCTCTTTGGGATCTGTGACCAGACTGAGAAAATTGGTGATCATCAGAGGTTTTTGATTCTCGAAAGAATGCATCTTAGAAATCAAAGCTGGGAATACAAATTGAAGCAGAAGACGAAGAAAGGGTAAAGAGCAGAAAACCGGAACTTGCTGCAACTTTTTGATAAAAACACAAAATGATAATTAACAAGGGCTGTTATCACTTTTTTTTTTTGGTTTTTCTTGATAAATAAAAAGAAGAACAAAGAGAGAAATCAAACCGAAAAATGCATTGACTTCAGGCAATGTTCAAACTAGTTCCTGTTATATTGAAACCAGTCATCAATTGAAAAAATTTGGATCGAAACTTCTCAACTTTCGCACACAAATAGTTGTATATAGAATTATGATTAATAGAACTACACATGGATGATAGCTAAAATGATTTTTTCTAACATCATGGTTTTTGACGGACTTGTACTTTAAGGAGACACGTGAATCTTTCCAATTCATGTGCTTCTCCATATACCAGTTTTAATTTTTCCTAGTTCGAAGTTCTGATACATGTGTTTCCTTCATGTTAGGTCTGAGCAGAAAACCAATGTTTCTTTTCGTTTCGGTTTGTTCCGAAAAGCTTGACCAAACGTGAAACTTTTTATTATTATTACTATTTTCAGAGCTGTGAAGTCATTTCTTACACTGGTCAGTTTAATTTTTGATTATTACTATTTGCCCCTTTTTAAAAACTATTTTTTCTTCGTCAGAACGTTTTCATTTAAGACGAGAGGCTTCAATAACGTAAAAAAGAACAAAAAAAATAGGGAAAGATATTCGGACCACCAAAATACTTTTTCAAGGGAATGGAAAGAAATGTGCGTCTTTCTTGAAAAACACTTGACGTGGTGGCCACAGTAACGCCATGCCGACCAATGATTAATTTCACTAGCAATTTCGGAAAAAATAATTGAAACTCCATGGATTCATGCACTCCTCAATTATAACACGGACTCTCTCGTCATACTCATTTTCTAATTCTTTCCTTTCCAAACGATGATGAAAAGTTTATTATACTTCAAGAATAAAACAAATTGTCAGCTGAAATTTATGTGTACTTGATTTATGACAAGTACTTTTTTTTCGAGACTCTATTGTCATTCATCGAAATTTATATGGCTGGGGTGCTGGTCTCTTTGAATTTCAAATTCTACTCCATCAATTTGAGGTTATCGAAATGTCTTTCTTTCAATTACTTTCACGACCCATTTCAATTATTGCACCCATTCATTATTTTTCTGACCAGACTATGTATTAGCTCTATCGCATTCTTTGTAGTCTTGTTGTTATGAATTTCTCATTTCTCCAAACAAACTCTGTCTACATCATTATTTTCAATCTTGGTCAGTATGCCTAAATATATAAGTATTTTTTTCAATGACCGAACAATTTTTCTTTCCACCTCTTTCTGTTTCTGTGAAATTCACCTTTCTTCAATATCCGTTTTGAAGCGAAACAAACTCCCACTGAAATTTTATTCATCTCATTTTTTTGTTCCCATTTCGAAAGAGATGTATGTAATGGTAACCGCAGCAATGCCATGGCAGCCTGAATGTATTTCATTCCTCTTTGGTTTATGTTTACGAATTCTCAGTTTTATATTGATTTTGCAATAGATGTCTCTCTGATTCATATGTTTTGTTTGTTTTCTGCCAGAGGCGAAGACACCTGGTGTTCTAGTACCACTATGTAACGCGCGTTACAACACTCCGCTCCAACGCGCTCTTTTTAGACGATGACACGCGGTTATGAGCGAATCATTCCTCGTCAATTAGTCAGATCTCTTTTTTCTTGTTCAACGATTGTTTTCACGTTTATCTTGCCTTCTTGTAAAAATTGAGTAAAAATCATCAATATTCTCTTTTTCCGGAATGAATCAGCTTTGTTATTTCGATTCTTTGACAAATTTTAATAGTTGTTTTTCGAAAGGCACATAGTTTTTTTGTTAAAAAGACGAGAAAATAAATAAGCCGTCATTTTCTCATCTCTCCGCGCCCCCATTTCCCTCTCGACCAAATCAAAAGCACACTCACATTTGCCCTTTTCCCCACTCTTTTCTCTTAAACCAAACCATTTCAGCACACTTTCGTTGTTGTTGTGTTGGTGTGAGCATTTTCTCGTTTCTTTTCCTCTCTCGTTATTCTCTACTCTTTTCGAATTCCAAAACACACTGCATGCATTCGTTTTAGGTGCTGCGCCCTCGTTTTCCACTTTTATCTACTCGTCGTTCTCGCGTTCGTTCCTACTACAGGAGAATCTGTGATAGAAATGAATCGTCTTTTCACAACACCGGGAACTGATTTGATTGACTTTGAGAGACTGGTGAGTAGTAATATTTATAAACAAAAAAAACAAATTTATTTCAGTTCTCTACTAGTCGCAACGATATCTTCCAAAACGTGCTGAACTCTGTCCGCGAGAGAAATGAACTGTCTCCAGAAGAAATCGCAAACATTGAACGGATCGGTCGACAGAACAACACAACCGCAGTGTTTCCCACATCCATCACTCTGACTTCCGGAGAGGAACTCAAGTCATTATTCGGATCACCGTTCCCTGATGAAGTATTCCATCTCAAAACAGTGCATACATGCGATTATTGTTTGGAATTCTTTACCAGCAAGGATACATTGAAGTTGCATTTGAGAAGATGCATTCGTATGCCACCAGGAGCTGAAATCTACAAGAAAGGTGACATTTCGATCTTTGAAGTACACGGAAAACGCCAAAAGTGGGTTAAAAGTTTTGATAGCTTTCAAAAATCAATTATTTTCAGACCCTTCTGTCACAATCTTTGTCTCATGGCTCGTTTGTTTTTGGAGAGCAAGACAGTTTTCCACGATACAGAGCATTTTATGTTCTATGTCTTGACCATTGCCACCGATGAGGGAAACAAGTTTGTCGGGTATTTCAGCAGAGTAAGTGAATTTCAGGAACTGTTTTGTAACCGAAAAGTTCTGCAGGAAATGTACTATCCACCTGGATTTTCAATGATGTGTCTTATGGTGCTGCCAATCTACCAAGGAAAAGGCTACGGTAGACTTCTTATTGAGCTGAGTAAGTATTCATATTCTAATAAAGTTCATAAAAAAATGTTCAGGTTATGCCATGGCAAAGACTCAGGGGCTGACACTGGGTCCGGAAACTCCACTGTCAGAAGACGGAAAACGCGCTCACGAGCAATTTTGGATTTGGGCGTTGTGCGACTTTTTGAAAAACCGGAAGAGCACGACAGCCGGATGCTCCATTGAAGGTTTGTTCAGTTAAAAAAAAATAAATCAGAATAATCATTTCAGAGATCGCAAAGAATACAGGAATTAAAAGCGATGATTTGATGGAAATCATGAAAAAATTGAAGTGGATCCGGCTTCCCGTGTCAAAAAATTTGAACAAATTAAAATACGAGATTGACGAAAAATTTGTGGCTGACACCTTGAAAGCTGAAAAGGATCGGATTAAACAAGGAAGATCATGTTTCGATGTCAATTGCTTCACAGTAAGTTACTCCTTATCATTATTTAATTGAAATATATTTTTCAGTGGGAGCCCAAAAAGATCACTCCACAGATGAACGGATTCGATCTTCATTTGAAAACAGATGATCAGTGTGAAACGGAAGCTGGATCATCAACAGCAGCAAGAGATGCAGATGACGAACCTGTTCCTAAGAAAACCACGCGTCGAAATGTACAGACGATTGAAAAAAGAGAAGCGATGCCTCGTAAATGCAAACAGCCAGTCAAGAAAATTAATTGAATTCCATTTTGAGTACTCTCTTTTTCGTCATAATTTCTATGTTCCCAAAAACAAATTTTTTAATGCATCATCTCTTATTCCTTTTTCTTCTGAATCGAAAAATGCTCCTGTGAAAATCTCATTCCAATTATCATTGACCAGCATTGATATTTTTAATCCGCTTGAACAATCATGGTTTTTTATTAATCTTAATTTTATTTTAACATTGAAACAATAAATTATTTGGAAAAATTTGTATAAACAACCGAAATTGATTGAACATAACGTATCAAGAAGATACAATTTCCGTTGAAACATGAGATAGTAAACAGAAAATCAAGAACAAAATAATCAAAATCCCCATAAAAAGACATACCTCAAAAACATAGAAGACCCAAAAACATGAAGGTGGGGGATTATGAAGTGATATCAAAAAGGGATATGATTGAATCACATCAAAAATGACCACGAGAGGTCAAGTTGGAACTATTTGGGTATGAAACATGATACAACTTCTATTTGCCGAAATCAAAAGGCTCAAATCATGAAAAAAGATAAAATAGTGAACAACGAAATTTAATTATTTGACAACGTCATGGCAATTCCAATAGAATCAAATATGATTTGTGGGATTTCATACTGGTTGACAAGTTAGAAATGAAAGAATACAAGATGAATTAGGAATGCCTGGATTTCTGAATGATACCCAGAAATGTTATAAATATTATGTTGTTAAGGGGAAAAGAAGAGAAAAATTGGCATGAAATAAAACCGAGTAGATGGAAGACGAAGCACCAGTCTTTTTATTGTTTAGACGTAGAAGCCTTAATCACTTTCTTAGCTTTGGTAGTTTCCTTTTCTTGCAGCTCCATTACCGGTTGTCTTTCTGCCATGTATTCGTTGTACGCTGTGACGACGTTCTGCGTAAGGACATAAAGTTTGGTGTAGTTGTCATGAGTGCCTACAAAATTGATTTTAGTCCATGACCACTTAGGTAGACGCTTACCATCATCCAAATCGTGCACCTTCTGCATCTTCTGTTCATTCTCAATTTTAACAGCAGCTTTCCCCATCTTCTTCTCTTCTGCATTATCCAGTAACAACTTTTTGTAAATTTCATCGAGTTGCAGAGTGCTTTTTTCCACTTCTTCGAATAACATATTTAAAAATCAAGCTGACAAAAAGTATACTTACTATTCACATCGACGGTTGGGTAGGTCGGAATCAAATTTTTATTACTCAAATTGGCCCCGAAAGCCGCTGCAATCATCATTCTAGCATCCAAATAGAGAGTGTGGAGTTGGGATATATGAACAGATATTTGATATTCCATTCGACCTGAAAATGATAGTTAATACTATTCAATTTTGAGTTGACTCACGATGGGCATAGTTTGCCACGTCTTCGTAAGCAATTCTTGCGTATTCAAGAACGAGTCTCGAGAGTTGTTTCTGGAAATAGCACGCCGCGAGTGCCGCTGAAAATAAGATTTTTCTGGATAAACTTAACCAAAAACTTACTTTTGGTCAAACGGTTTCTTTGTTTGAAAGAGAGCACTTTGTCAAGTTGTGTTTTCTTTCTTGCGCTTTGAGAGTACTCATTGAAGATAATATCCGCATTTTTGATGAACATTTCCGACAACAGGTAGAACTCATGGAATTGGATGTTGCGTACACCTTTCACTTTGATTTCCTCAAAACCTTGTTTCCTCCACGAGACAAGAACTGTCACGACCGCAGCTCTATCTGCTATGTTGAGGTCGTGACCGACAAGATTGAATATCAAGTGGCAAATATCCAATTGAGCTTTCTGGGCTTCTGAAACAATGTTTGAATTTTTTTCTTTCATAATCATCAATCAATCTTGCTTTTCAAGAATCCAATGTACTGTTCAGCAAATTCAGTAGCTTTTTTGTCGTATTTCATGCCAGGATTCCCTTGTTCATGTGCATTGCGTCCTAAAAATAAACAAAACAGTTTAGCGCTTTCTGAGAACAAATCTCACTCTCATTCAAGTTGATGGTTTCGTCTGCCAAGAGTTTTGTCGTTTGAATGTAAGCATTGTAGTAGTAGGAGGCCAACCCGCGCGTATACGGGTAGATGTCATTTTCGTCATCTGCGAATTGTGCATTCGTCTCGTCGGCGTTTTTCCCGTCCTCCATCGCCTGAACATAGTGCTTCTGAGACTGCTCCATCTTTTTGAGCAGCTCCAATTTACTCTCCAACACTTCAATCAGTTTGTTGAAATCAGTGATCACTGGAACAAGTTCCTTGCAGTGGGCCGTAGTGAGAAATACCTGTTGATTGAACACTTTTAATTCATTCTCTGAAAATAAATTCGACAATTTCAATTAAATATGTTTTACCAGTGAAGTGCTTATTCAAAAAAATTGCTAGCAAGCCTGGTACTCGCGAGTTTTCAATCATTCTCATTTGAGCCTCAAGAGTCTTCGCATCTTCTGGTGAAAGATCGCTCACTTTGGTGATTGGAATTTCCTCCGGAGAAGAGGATGCCATTTTTTTACTCTGAAAACGAAGAACAGGACAAATAAACGTTTAAGTTGGGCAAAGATATTCAGGAAGAAAAGTTTTCGACCTTCAGACAGAATTTGTCTCTTGAAAAGATCATTGCTGCTTTAGGAATTAATCAATTCCGTCAGCGTTAATTTTTTATTCATTTATTCAATATTAAAATCGGAGAGTGTTAGAGAAAAATTAGAGGGCTGTTTTCATATTGAAACTAATTGTTGAAAATGATCAAAATTGATTTGGGGGGTCAGAAAAAGTCATATGCAAAAATTGTAATCTCAAACATATGTAAAACAATAGAAAAACATTATCACAATGGAATTTCCACCGTGTTGCTCTTTAAGAATCATCAGATACCAAACTCTTGTTGCGCCGAGACACTGTCGTACTGAATTTCTAGTTTCCTCAACTCATTCCTTATTTGATACACTTCATTGCGCTTTGCAAGAAAATCTGCATTCTTTCTTTTACTCCACTCAAACCCATATGGTAACTGTTCCATCAAGTGTTTTTCGTGATTCAGCAGTTGCCAGTATCGATGGCGGAACTCACTATACGGGTAATCCTTCTCCGGTCGCCATGCTGAAATTTAAGTTTTTGTATTAACCGATAATTGAATCGTGACTGTTTAAATACCTTCAGTAGATTGAGAAGTGCCGTTTTCAGTCGGACCGGTAGTTTCACAATCCACATTGCCTTTCATGTCAACACTATTGCTGTCATTTTTCAATTCATCAGATACAACATCACATTGTCCAATTTGATTGAACTGCTCGTGTGCTTCAGTTATTTTATGAGCAGCGATTGTCTTGCTAGTTAGCTCTTCACAAATCTCACATTTTTCATGTTCAATCCCAACTTCATTGTTTCCATCACCATCAGTAGTGTTTCTATGTCTTGATAAGTTTCCACAGCCTACAGATTCTTTTTGTTTTCTGTCATGGGCATCTTGAAAACGTTTCTCGACATCTGCTTGCGCATTATGTGGCAGTTTTTTCAAATCCGGAAATTCCAATACAAATTGAACCCGCTGGCTCGACTTTGTGAAAGTGACGTCAACTGTCTGAATGCTTCAAATTTTTTTTGTAATTCGGTCCGAATTCTTTCTGGAATATATCCATGAGTACATCCACCGAAGCTTGGTAGCTATCGTTGTCATTTTTTGGTCCATTTTTCTCGCTGTTCTCAGGTTTGCGTTGTTCTGAAGAAAAAAAATTAAAATTGAATTAACAACAACAAATACTACCTCTTTCTGTATTGATTTTCTCCTGAATCCCTGATTTGTTATCAGTATTGTTGCCATGACCAAATTGATTTCCTTCCTCATAACTGGTGTCACTCTCCTCGGAATCCGATTCACTAGAACTTTGAATGTAACAAAAACCCGTGATTTTGACATTCTTTTGGGAAGATGGTCTACTCAAAGAGAACTCTTTCACATTGTCAAATGTTTCGGTTTGACGGCTTCCCGGAGGAAAAATACGTGCACTGTCCTTATAGTTGTTTCTGTCATTCTCAATATTGCGACGTCTTCGAACATCTTTTTCTCGTTGCGCATCATTTCTTGCTTTCTCGTGAAGTGCAGTTTTCTGCTGATCGTAAACTGATCGCTGAGCACCGGAGTACCAATTTTTGTTTTGTTGCTTATCTGATGTATCATCCGTTGTGAGGGAAGGTCCTGGGAAGTAAAATCTAGATATCTGACTTCTCATTTACTTGACTCACTGTCACAAACTGGAGTTAGCCAGTAACTGGAACTGGCCGATTTCGACATCGCACAGATTTCTGTAACAGAAATGTATTGTTATTTATAGAAAGGAAACTTTGAACATTGAAATATCACTATATAAGTAGAAATATCACTATATAAGGACAAAATACAGTAATCTGCATAACGAAGATTTTATTGATTCAATAAAATTCCTCGAGACATTTCACGTTCATTAGGCTCCGCCCACTTTTTCCCGTCGCTGTCTCCACGCAAACCAGAAAAGTGGGCGGAGCTTTAAAAATGGGCGGAGCCTAATGAACGTGAAATTTTTCGGGCGTTTTTATTGAACCGATAATATCTGTACATTAATGAGAACTCATTTCATAAAATTCTAAATCAGACATAAGAATCACTTTTGATTTCAAATAACCAAAATTCGGTATTTATGTTTTCTAACATTATGTACTCGAGAGTTGATTGAATATTATCCGTTATCTAACTGAGATTCTTTTCAAGAATATCTCTAAATCCGTGAAAAAGAGAAAGGAATTGATAAAATAACAGAGAAAAGAGAGAAGAAAGAAATTATTCACGCTCTGGCCCATGACCTGGAAGAGGGGGGAAGTTCAACATGTGAACGTTTGATACTCAGCCAATAGATGTTTTTATATGGCTTCAAACTGTTTGAATGGAGCGCACTTGCACTTTTTCTAATCACCTGACGGTGTAAAGATATCATAAATGTGATTTGTGACAGCTGTTGTTCTGCAGAGAGAAAGATCAGATGATGATAAAAGATTAAAATCTCCAGATAAAGCTCTCTAGAGATTGTTAAGTGTTGGAATATAATTAAACGATATCTGGAGTATCAATTGTTGAATTGGGGGAAAAAAGTTTTTCAGGTTTTGATAAGTTGTGTCAAATAAATACAATGAATAAAACAACACCAAAAACAGAACAGAACCTTTTAAATCCCCCTTGATTCAATAATTTGTTTCAGCACGATTAACTATTACGGTGATCTATGAGTATTGCATCAAAATGCATTTTTTGCTTTAGAAAGGATTTAAAGATTTTTCGGGTCTGCTTGCGAATTATTTCAGTAGAAAACTATGACTCCTATAATGATAGTTGTATATCGGATAACGTTATATTTTTCGTTTCTTTAGGCCCAACTATCGGCAAGAACTATCAGACATTCATGTGAAAAGGCAAAAAAAACGTGCCATTATAAGCCAAAATTGATCATTTATAACAATCCCTTAAAATTCAGTTGATTTTTTGAAAAAAAATAACTGAAAAAGCGACTCCGGTTCAAGGGATGAACTGAAAATTGAATCAGTTTCTAAGTACTTAAGCAGCAACAGCATTGTAATGTTGAAAAGTTATAGGCTGACAAAAATTCGAACAAATTGGTTTTTTGTCGAATATGTTAGTCCGAACTTATTTTCTGAGCATATACATATACATATAACATAGTCCTTTTTTATGATTATTTATTCTGACTACTGAAAGGTCTTTTGAATGCATAGCAGTATGATGTCTAGAGCAGATAAAAAATCGTTATATCTGATTATTCGACCTGCAAATAGGACGCCCGGCATTGAGAATATGATGAACTGTTGGCTGGATAAAACAAATATTTATAGTTCAAAAAAACAAAATAAATGTGTGGCAAAAATTAATTAGTTTTGTAGGGTAGAATCATAATTTGAGATGGGTTTGGTGAGAATCATTGAACATTAGACACTGGAAACAACCACGTATGTTGAAAAGAGAGAGCTGCATTATCATTGCTTAGAATTATTAATTTTCGGTTCTTGAACAGCTCGCTTAGCATTTTTCTCTTCTCTTAATCTGGCTTCTTTTCTTTCGCTCATGTAACGAGCAAAGGCATAAACGACATCTTGAGAGATGGAGTAAAGCGCTGCGAAATTTTCCTGTTGAACGTCTGAAAGAATAATTATGAGGTGAAACCAATATCGACTGATTGATTACCTTTTTCCGCTTCTACTATTTTATCGTATTTTCTCATTTCTTTATCATGAGCAGCGGAAATGAGTTTTTGCTTCCTGTTTTCATCACTCACACACATTTTACTAAAGGCTTTGTTCAGTTTCTGAGTGGTTCTTTCAATATGATCTTCTTCTAAAAAAATGAAACGTTAACTTTTCAATTACAAATCAATGCACTCACTTGTCAAAAGATCTTTCTCCACGTAAATCTTTGGATACTTTGGAATCAAGTTTTTGTTGAAAGACTCATTGTGAACAGCTAGTTCCATTAACAATTGAAAATCCAAATCAAGAGTATTCAATTGAGCGCTGTGGATTGTTCTTTGAACTGCCAACTCCCCTGTAAATGAAATTTCAGTTATTGTTTTCAGGACATTCATACTCACTTTGAATAAGAATCGACATGTCTGAGTACAACATTCTGGCGTCTTCGAGCACAAGTCTTGAGAGTTGTCTGTGAGCATGACAAGCCGCTAATGTTGCTACAAATCAGTATTTATTATTTCAGGATATTATTTCAGGTTTCTCCAAAAACTCACTTTCTGATAAACGGGTTCGATGTTTGACAGCGGATAAACGCTCAAGTGTATCTTTTTTGACAGCGTGCAGGTGGTAATCTTTCGACATATCATCAGCATTCTTCATGAACATCTCCGTTAACTGACGGAACTCATTGAATTGGATATCGCGGACGCCTCGGACACTCATTTCTTCTAAACCACTTTTCTTCCATTGAACAAGTTGTGTCACAACTGCATGTTTGTCCGAAACGTCAATCAGGCAATTGTGAATGCTGAAAGCTAATCGACAGAGCTGCAGTTGTCGATCTTTGACTTCTGAAATGACAGTATTAGAACTTGGAGTTATTGTAGACTCATACCTGTCAAGAATTGGACATAAAACTCGACAAAATCAGTGATATCGTCATTATATTTTTTGTCAAAATTACCTTCGGCGAGAGCGCGACGTCCTGAAACAATATAGTTATAGTAGACATTTGTTTTCGACTTACTTTCAGCCAAGTTAGAGGTTTGTTCGTTGAGAAGTTTTTCTGTCTTGTTAGCATCGTTGAAGTAATAATTTGCAAGTCCACGAATATATGCTTTCCACTGTTCGAGACTTTCGTTATTTCGCTCTTTGAATAGAGTTCTTGCCAGATCAGCATTTTTGGATGAGTCCATTTGCTGGTAATAATTTACTTGTGATTCCTCCATCTTCAGAAGCAGTTTCATTTTGGCGCGTAGAGATCTAACCATTACGGAAATATCTGTGGCGACTGGAACGAACTTTCGACAGTGGTCGGTGGAAGTTCTGATGAATTCATTGAAACATGCCAATTCCATCTCTGAAAATCAACATATGTATTTAAGTGAAATGTGTGTTTTGTGCTAACCAGAAAACCACTTATGTAAAAAGAGCGCTGACAACTCTGACACTGGAGAGTTCTTGATGACTTCTTGTTGAATGCGATCGGCTTCCGCGTCCTTGCGTGGAGGAGCCATAATAAGATCACGAATATCCGGAACATCAACTGGTTTAGCATAGCATGTTGACATTGCTTCTACTGGAAAAAAAACGGAATTGATTTCTTTGAGATGAGAAACAGAAAAACGAAAAGGGCAGAGAACTCTAAAAAGTGCACATGAAAGAAGAGAGTGCAGACTGCGAAACAGCAAGAAAGACGCACTTTGAATCGTGAACCCAGAGAAGTGCAAAAAATGCAGACATTTTTGAATAAATTGATTGAAAATGAAGAAAATTGACGTCAAAGTAACGTGAAAAATCCATAAATAGAGAACTATCTTATACAGGTGAGCAGTGAAGAGAAAGAAAAAAGAGCAAGTGGACGAGCGAATGGAACAAATGACGAGACGAGAGAGATACGATGCAAGAGATTTAAAGAAAGAAGGAACACAGGTCCGTAGCTGTGCGTTGGACCTTTCACGCTGTCAGAGAGCGTACTGTGCGCGGCAAACGACATCTGGAGAGTCTAATGTGTGCAACCGTTCTAGTGACGTGCTAGGATAGGACTGCATCAAGACATACCTTTCTACTGCCTGCTCGCAATCAATAGAAATACATTCTACTGTTAAAACGTGAAAAACATCAGGTTTCGAACTTTCGAAGTAGGTTTATAAGCATCTGAAACAAAAATTATTCAGACTAAAAAATAAAATCATATGTTAAAGAGATAAAAAGGTAATAAAATTCTGTTACAACTTCAAATAAATTCAAACCGCGCTTTATTACACTAAAATGAAGTTGTTTGCAATGGTATAGTAGTCCGTTGAACGAGTATTCAGAAACCTTTTTTTCTAATCTTAATGCAAAAGATAGGACAATCATGAGAACGTCATGTTTCTGGCTCATTTTCCGGGTGGTAAAAACATTTTGAGCAATTTTTACATTTCCGCAAGTCTAGCAGTTGTGCATTATTGTCATCCACGTTTCGAGCTTTGAATGAAAATCGTTGATTATGTCATGAATCTCCTTCATTTGTTTTTCATGTTTTGTGTAGCCTTTTTTAAAAAATAATTTCGAATGTTCATGTTTCAAATTATACCCATTCTATATCATCATCACCTGATGTTCTGCTTTTTCTGAAAAGTTTCTCGAGAAACCATTTTTTCTCGGTAGAAAAACCAAAGCTCTGTTTCATGCTTTCTGAAAATCCACTTTTCACTAAATTTTTCAACCGTAAAGTAATATTCGTCAGTTTTTTGTGCTAATCGTTCACGGGACGTATCTATAGAGCTATATTGGACTAACGTCAAAAATAACATTTGAAAAAACATTTTCGCCTATTTATATCATATTTTATGAAACCTGCTCTCAAGAATTTTAATCATATTTTCAAAATATTGAAGTATGAATAAAAGAGGCAAATATGATAATTGGGTAGGATAAACTCAACGCAAGTCTCAAAAAAAAAGACAATTAATCGTCTGAAAGATAACACTCAAATCCTAATTTAACTCTCTCAAACGAGCATTTGATCTCTGTATCTGATTTTATTTTCAAAGTCAAGTGAGATCTCATACAAACAGTATGGCCGCATGCCGAAATCTCATTCTTATACAGTAGATACGTCTGCTGGATGTATGGCTTACAAAATACATACGGGATTCGACCCGATAAAGGATTGGCATTAAACAAAACTCATGCTTCAGTAGTTTTTGCTCAAATTTTGCATTAAACCAAAATACATTTTTAATTAATAAATGATTTGCCAAAAGTTTTTGAATTTTCTCTGAGACATGCCGTGCTTTGATACTTTATTATACTTAATCTACGCAGTTATTTCTTTTTGGACACATTGAATAAGGCAACTCGACTGTTGAAAATCTGTTCGTTCTGTGTGACACATGAAATAGAAAAGTTTTGGAAGATCACAAAATGGCTCCAGGCATAAAATAGACTTAACAAGGTTCGATGAAATTGAAACCATTATAATACAAAATTATTGTCACATATTATTCTTTATGTAACATTGTTTTACTTTAATGAACATAAATTAAACTGAAATTCCAACTCAATTTTAAACTTCGGAACATTTCCCGTAATTTTATTCGTGTTTTCTCCTTTCAGACAAAAGCTGATTTGTATTCAAAACTGATTATTTCCAGTCTTTTTTCCTGACAATTGTTCGTTTTATCGTAGAGACCCGGAATTCGACATTTTGCTGTACATTAATACACGAAAGAAATAACTTTCCCTCATATTAATTCCTGTGATTGGTGTCTGTAGTCGTTTCCTAATCGCACAATTAAACTGCGACTCGCTCAAGTTAACACACTTTCTTTCTACAGACACGTCTTTCTTTTTATCAGAAATTGATCTGCATTTGATATTTGCGTAATCACACTGCTGACATTTGAGTTTCTAAACGCAAACAAATTCAAGAAATGAAATTGATACTTTTTCTGTTTTCTTATGAGACACTGTGGAATCGACAATCACGTGTTACATGTGGCATGTTTCATGATTTCTACAGTAATGAATCGAACATTCCTGAACTTTTTATTATCAGCATTTGGAAATGAAGAACAAACAACGGTTACCCAGGGTACAAAGTTTTTTTCAAAAATAGAAAACGAGAATTTTGCTTCTATTCAAGATGAAATGAGCATATGAAACGGTTATTTAAATGCATGAAAACGTTTTTCAACTGCTAAGTTGTGCATGATTATATTACTAAACAACCAAAAGAAAGCGAATGTGACCAAAGCTGATTGACATGAATCTATAGCATTATTGAACACAAAACTAGTTTAAAAAATTATTTCTGGCATTTGTGAAATGCGTTGTTCAAAAAAGCAGCCATCACTCTTTGCTGCTCAATTGCTCTCAAAAAACTGGGAGTCAAAGCTTCGAAAGGTGTCATTTCTCCAGGCGCAGCAGCTAGTAGTGGGTTATACGGTAGATGATTCAAAGTGAAGGCATCTGTTGTGACCGGCATACTTGTAATAGGTGGCATCTGAAAAAAGGTTCTTCATTTTCTGTTCAATCTAGATTATGAATACCATTGGGAATGTGACGTGTGTTGGAAAATGTGAAAGTTGAATTGCATTGTCTAACATTGGCGAATTCATTCTCAAATGAGTGTCTATGTCGATTGAAGGTTTTTTGACTTTTATGTCAGTATTTGATGGAGATGTGCTTCTTTTTCGGACTGAGTGGCACTCTGATAACTCTGAACTAGCTGCTGCTTCAACCTTTGGCTCCCTTTTCACAACAGATTGCGGTGAAGTTGATTCAACAGAAGTCACAATGATTTTTGGGGTAACTGGTTCCAATTTTGGTTTCTTCAATTCTGTGTTTGACGCAGGAATGAAAGTAGCAGGCACAATTGGAAGTGACAATGTGAACGATGGTGATGACAATGCTGGAGGAGTAAATTGAGTTGTTGTTATCAATCTGTCTTGAATTAATGGATTCAAGACGTTGGTCATATCCATACATTTTGGTCGTTCTACTGGCGACACACGGTCTACGTTCACATCTACTGCCAGACTTGAAGACGGGAGTGGTGACGGTTGTGGGTTTTTAGTTGCTTCCATGATGTCGTCATCGTCGCTGTTGATAGTGATAACTTCGGGTATTTTCTTCTCATTGGGTGTCCATTTCAACTGTAGTTTGCCGGGATGAAGAGAAAACGGGTTGAAGAACGCGACAATCTTGTCAACTTTTATGACATCAAATTGAACTTTTTGTTTAAAACGTCCAAAAACATGGCAATAGACAGACATTATTTTTTCCCAAACCTGAAAAATCACTATAGACTGAATTCTATTTCATTCCAACTCACCTGCTGTTTTAAAGTATCATGATGTTGTTGAAGCTCTTCACCTTGAACTGTCATTGTATTAATGTCTTTCCAACAGTCCCAACATGCGCTTTTCAAATTTTCTCTGACTATCCTTTGATTCAAACGACTTTTCGATGAAGCAAAGTTTGTTTTGTCCTTCGAAGAGTTCAAACCATCTTTATCCGTCGTGAGCTTTTCAAATTGTTCTTTCAATTCTTCTAATTTTACTTTATGCTGATTTGGAGAGCTTGGTCGATGTTCGAAAAGCATTGTTTCCATTGCTTTATCTCGATATTCTTTCAAAAGTGGCTCCAACTCGGGAAGTCCAAATTCCTTCTTCAGATTAGGTCCAATGAAATATTTTTTAATGATAGATTCCGTATCACTAACAGCCGATTGAAATTGCTTCTCAACAGTTGGAATACTGAAGTCAGTTAGTAGTTCTTTAAGCCGATTAGAAACAGCATTAAGGTCATTCAGTAACACTCGACAAGTGGATATTTCGTCTCGATTCCTTTTTGTATATTCTCTAGAATTCTTACTACTTTCTCTTTTTCGGAGCTCTTCTGACATTGGTTCGGGTCTCTTGTGACACGACCTCTGCTTTCTTGGATTGAACAATCTCCTTCGGTCAAATGCCGAAATATCAATGTTTTCAACTGTTTTAAGAAGCGTTTTCAAATCCTTAAAAAAGAAAATATAGGATTCGAATTCAAATAGTACTCACCATCGAAGAATATTTCCGTGGTTCTCTGGTTGTTTCAGAAGAAATACTTAGAATCGACGTTGCCGAGCCCGAGCGCTCTCTTCTATTTGATAGAATATCAATTTGTTCCTCATTAGAATTCATAACTGAAATAGGTAGGCTGATTAAAAAGAGGAAGTAGCGGAAGAAACAGAAACGGAAGAAATGAGAAAATGAGAGAAGAAAAACTAGGAGAAAAAATAAATCTCGATACGTAATAGTGATAAGAATCAGTTTACTTATATTAATTGAGAAGGCGAAAACATCTGATGACAAATAAACGGAAGAGATGACAATGACAGTTGACAACATTTCGAAATTTGGGAGTTGTCAAACGTCATCAGGCAGGGTGAGTCATTTAAGTTACCGAATCATGAATTGATACCGGTATAATGACGAACACAAAAAGGAGTGGTGACCTTTTTGCGATAGTTAAGAAGAGAAACAAGAGAGTTCAATGATACCAAAAATATCTGTCAAGTGTTAATTGTTTGATTGATCTCAAAAAACATATTTCTGGTGGTTTTTCAAAAAGAAAAAACGTAAGAAAGAGGAAGTATGAATATTTCCAGGCGAAGTGTATGACAAAAAGAAAAAGAGAAAGAGCTGTTCGGTGATAAAACGTGGCGCCGCCAACAAGATATATGGGAATAACGGAAAGATGAAAGCAAAAAAAAGTAAAGAGTCACATGTAAATGTGGTGTTGTATTATCCATTGTTGCTTATTTACCATAACGATGTGTCATTAAAAGAAAAGAAAGTTCTTGGCGACACTGAGCCAGTCATTGACTCAGCAAAAGTTCACATTCCAAGCGCATTTTGAATAAGGAACTGCCTTCTGCCTTTCATTATTCGTATCATACATTAGGTACTCACGACGAAACAGAGAAAGTTACGAATACGTCTTAATATTCTAATTGATAAGACTTTGTTTGCCAATCTGTAAAAATTGATAAACGTTTCTGATAAGGACAGGAGAAAGAATATACTGAGTATTTAATATTTAGTATACCACACTTTAACTAAAACATTTGCTCAAAGAAAAAAAATCTGCTGCATGAATTCTAGTATTGAAAAAAAATCTTACATTTTTTTGAATGACAAACTCCTAAATCAAATGGTTGGTTATGATTATTATTATCATTCAACTATTCGGGAGTCGTTCATACTATAATTCAATTATTCCGGTCCCGGACATCTTGAAAACCGGCGTTTCAAAACCGTACATCTGTGAATGTTCAGTTTCGAATAGTGCAGGTACGAGATATGTGGGTTGCAAAATATCTGGTTTTAAGATATTTTGGAGCCTTGGAACCATGCATTCATATTAAATATAACAAAACACATCGATCTTAAAACTCAGAATAGTTTGACTGTGTCTGAAATTGAGGCGAATGACGAAACTCGATGATTGATAAGAGCAAATTGTGCTCTCAAATCATCAAAAATTGACTATTTTACAAGAATTCCCCATCATCGACATTTTTTTTTGCAGCGAATGGTTTGAAATATTCTGATTTGATAAGAAGTAAGAAGCAGACTATTTCACAGTTAGAAGCTCATTCTAAAACAATCATATCTAGTGTTGAAAAGTACTGTAGCTGACTATGAATGAATTTAACAATGGAATAACGTCAGTTGACTATCACATGACAAATGTAAATTGGCTACTATTACAAAACAATGGTGTGATTGAATGAGTGGGTTGCTCGGTGTGATGACAATAGTCAAATTTGAAACAAAACTAATGAAATCAAATTTTTGGTGGTTGAATACAGTTCATGTTTTTTTCTGAAGTGTCTTTCAATTTTTAGGCCTATTGTACTTCCTTAGTTTCCAATTGATAGTTTGATTTCATTACAGAATTTGGGCAGCTGATAACGTTTCCAGCTCCCTTTTGAATTCACAAAAAAAAGATGGAAAGAGCATAATAATGGATTCAAATACAACAACAGAGTTATTTATTAGCTCGATTAAATTTTATGAGAACTCACAAGTTTTGGAAATTCAGTCTCCACGAAGAACATGCACAGTAACGTGGCAGATACATATCTCAAAATCACGTGTTGATTGTGTGAAAATAATGTATTAAACACTGAAAATCAACCTCCTAATTCAAAATACACGCACTCGCTGAATACGATTTGACGAAGGTACAACAGTTCTGATTGTCAGGTTTACTCATTTCATCATACTGTACTCATGAATCATTGGAATCATCTAGAAAGGAGACCTTGGATTTCGAAAGCAGTTTCAAAAGAGAAGTGTCCCACTCTACCAATGTTTTGAATAACAAATGGATCAAGTGTTATGCTCATGACAGACTGATAAAGGCGAATAAAACTGTATCAGTACAAAAAACAAATATGTTGTCCTGGCTGAGATGTTGTGAGATGTTTGAAAGATAACTGTGCCATTGCTTCAAATACCGATTAAGAACAATCTAAAAACTTTTTGTTTATTACACAAAGTGATGTTAGTTTGCATAACACGCCTACTTTGAGAGCATGAAACTCTCCTCCTCTTTTCATAATTAACGAGAACAATTTTTTTTTGCAGGTTTTTGTTTTTCAAAAATATAATAGCTATTGCTGAAGATCAGCACTTTTCAGCTAATAGTTCACGTTCAGCTAATAGTTCAGGTCATTTTCTTATGAAACAGTTCAATTGTAACTTATAAAACTAAACTCTCAAACACAAAACCAAACCCTTAACATCACTCACTACTCTCTTATTTGAAGAATGTACATGCTCATTGCTCATGTTTGAATTGGAGTTGTTTAAAACTAGAGTAGTATACTGAAATAATCTGAAAAATCAATATTAAAACAAGTCTATTTTAAAAAACAAACACCGGAAACGTAAAATCGTTTGAAATGGTGCCGTAAAGGTGTAATGACGTCTTCCAATACTTATTTCAGTTTGATCTATCTGTAAATGTTACTGAGTAATTCTGTTATCAACAACTTTTCTTCCATTTTTTTTTGATTGAACGAAAATCAAATAAATTCCTTATTAAGAATAATCTATCAGGAATGAAATAAAATAACTTTGTTGCATTAGCTATCAGATTCTACAAAAGAAAATAATATCTAGCTGATTATATGCTTTTCAAGTAGACCGTCTTTTCTGAAATATATATTATCCGATGGAGATTCAAAAATTTGAAGAAAGTTGTTTTTAATCAATCTTAATCATTCATTTCACAAGAATTATTATGAAAAAAATCTTTTGAAATACAGGAACGAAAGTTTTCGAAAAGCAAGGTGTGAATGAACATATACCTTTCACAATAGTCTGAATAAATCGCATCTGATGATAAGAATGATTGATTTTCAACTTAAGACGAGCCAAATAAAGGGGGAAGCTTTGAAAAAAAGCAAAATTCTGGAAAATTAGTTAGCCATGAACAAGCAAAGCAGAAGTAAGCAGGATCACTGTCCCCAGGACTGTTGACCATCATTGTAAGCACTTGTCCAGAACTCCATTTGAGGTGGGCTCGTGACTTGAACATTGCTTCCCATGGACCGACGGTCGCTAGGATTACGTGAAGCTCCGTTGTAACCAGTGTACCTTCCATATCGGTTCTCACGAGAAGCGCTATAGCTGCTTGATTGACGTGGAGCTCCATTATTGTTGTAGCTATCAAACACGTTTGCTTGAGGTGAGAATGTTGGATTCGCGTAGAAGTACTGGACGGTTGTGCAAGGCTGGTCGTTGGTGAGACATCTGTTATCCTGATTCACCTGGCTGGACGGATCTTTACGAAATGAGCAACCGCCGTTTCTCCATGTTTGAAGGTCACATTTAACACGGTTTCGGTTGCTCTGTCTGTAAGCAACACATAATTCTGAATTACATTTGGCGACTGCTCACCTTTTTGAATACCCGCCAAAACTTTTGCGACCCGGTCTTACTTGATCACGAGCTTCATCAGGTTTGTTTTGTTGGCTAACATCCGGTTGCCATTTGGCTTCCTCTGCATTGATAACAAAAGATACATTTCTGAACATCAAATGATATCATGAAGAAATAGTTCAAATGATCAACACCCACTCATTCTGAACCGTGACCGGTTCCTTTTTCTCTTCTACTTCCACTTGTTCCGGTTGTGAGGAAGTTCCCTCTAGCTCCATGAGCTCTAGAGCGCGAACAACTCGCCCATAGTTTGGATCAACAGGAGCCTTTGAGCCATATGTAAAATCTTCGTCGGTCACTAAAAAAACATTTGAGAAGCAGGGTTTGTTAACTGGACTTACTCTTAGCAAGAACTGACTCCAGATAGGTATCACGAATAATGTATGAGTGTTGCATTGCAGACTCTTTCTGTCTTTTGAGATGCTCCTCACTCCGAATAATGGCTCCTTCGTCGGCACTGACCTGCTTCTTGGTGGGATACACGAAATCCTCATCTTTCACTAAAAAATTCCAAATAAAAATTTTCTTCATCAGATTAGCCTACTGTTTTTGAACATTGTCTCCATCAGAGCAGCCGTGGAGTTCATGTAGACAAGAGAGTTCTTTGGATCGAAATCCTCTTCTTTTGAAGCCATTTAAACCTGCAATTTTGGAGAAAAATGAAGGAGAAAAATGGGAAATGAGAAAAGATTCTAGAAAAGAGCCCCAAAAAGGGCACCTACGAAGCCAGGGGCACATAAAAAAGAAATGTGTGAGGGGAACAAGAGAAAGAGCGAGAACAAGAGCCAGAATTGGGTCTTGAAACAGAGACGACGACGACGAGGAGAAGAAGAAGAAGGATTGTGTGCCGTCCGTCTTGCACACACAACTACATTTTGGTAGGACGGAGAGAGAGAAAGAGAACAGGCGACTCGCGACGTCGTCTAACAGCTGCCGACTGGGACGTAACAGTGCGCATTAATGATTGGGCACCTGTTGCTCAGAAAAAAAACAGAACACATGCTGTATTGCGCAGTAATAAAAGTATTTTGGCAACGGATGGGCAGAATGCGAACAGAAAAAGAATGGGTACTGTTGTGAATAACAGACCAGTTATTATGGGTGTAGAACAAAGACGTACCGACACAGGAAGCTATGTTTGAGAGCATTTATAAATCACTAATGCTTCGTTGCTCTTGGTTTGAAGATTTCCGCTCTAAGCCGATAGAAATCATTTCAGAAGTTTTGCGTATGGAAAGTTTTTAACCTTTCTCTCTCTCTTCTTTCCAGTTCATTAAAATCGTCAATCTTTCAACTTATTCAAATAATTTCATATTTCTTTAGAAAAGGAACAACTATTCATTCCTTGTTCTCAGACATGCCCATCTGCTCTGACAATGTATTTTTAACGTCTTCTCAACATCTCATTGTTCTCGGTTTCTCTCCTCATTACTCGCATCGCAATGCATTGACCTCCTCCAATGCGCCTACTTCTCTCTCTCTATGCACGCAAATGTCGTCATATGTGGTTAGTCTGCACACACCGCAAACGACGACAGAATGCAGACCCACTTTTTCTCTTTGAACGTTTATTCTCATTTTCCGTTGTCAGTAAATGTTTTTCTGCAATTTTTATACCAACTTGCGCATTTCACCACAGTTTTTTGTTTACCATCGATAGCTGAGCCGTTCCTTCATTTTTTCTGATTGCAGGTGACCTAAATCAAGCAACATGGATAGTATTTACTTACTTGAGCAGCGAAAAAACAAAGAAGTCAACTTGGAGAACATAGACGATGAGATGAGAATGGAGCAAGTCCGTCAAGCAGCATCAAAACTAGAATGGGCATCACTGGGACAAACCGTTAGACGAAACTTGCTGGTTTGTTCAATTCCAGGCGAATAATGTGTAAAGAAAGGGTTTCAGGATAAACGCAACACTATTGATGCAGATGCTCGTCTTGACGTACTCAAAGGAATCTCATTCATGAGAACCAAGATGCCGATTGATGAGACATTGCCAATAGAGGAAAGAGTGAAAGCGATGGCTGAAAGTTTGGGGTGAGACTCTTTTAATGTCAAATTGTTCAACTGAAATCTAAAATTTAGATGTAGCCACACAAAAACATCATGTGGATGGATAATTACTCGCGCCGAAGAACTTTACTTGGAAATCACTATCAACAAAGAAAAGATGACAACAGTCGTTATCAGTCTGTGGGACGAGCCCGCGTTCCACTCTCCGGATGCGACAATTTTACTTCTGGAGAATAAATGGACTGAGCTGCGCAATCTTTTGGCAGAGATGCTGCTGACTTATGACAAAGAGTTGAACAGGTATGAGTCTATAAACAAACAACCGAACGATAACTTGGCACTTTCAGAGACGATCGTCTCAAATGTCAATCAGCCATGGAGATGCTCAAAAGATTATTCAATCAATATTCGAGTGACAACAGTTATGTCGCAGTTCAAAGATCAAACTACGGGTGAGAAATAGTTGATTAGTCACTTTGATTAAATTGATTTTTTTTAGATACTACTTGCCACCAGAAGATTTGAGACCAGGACGTGTGTACTACACAGTTAGCCCACATTACCGCACTGTTTGTGCCAAAAAACAAGCTTACACAATGACCAAGGAGGATTTCGACGTTCTTCCTTACTTCGAATTCCGTTTCCAGAAACATGACAAACCTTGTCATCTCCCGGAGTTGACTTCAATGTACGTTTAGCAAATTATCTACATGATTACTGTATTGTGAGAATTTTAGTAGCGAGTGGTCGGAGACTGTTGAAGCAAACGCCGTGATTGTCATGAAATTCTCAAGCGGAGTTTTGGTATCGGAGAGTACTAGAAAAAAGTTGGCGGAGTTCTGCGCAATGTCTCCATCCATTCGACACTACACCAATAGTTATCGTTATCTGACTGGAGAAATTTCAATTGAGAATGCTGTCAAAATGGTCACTCAATTTGATGATGGAAAAGCTCAACATTTGTATGAAATTGACCGAACCTCTTTCCACAATGAAGGGGATTCTGTCATCAGCGAAGTTTACTTGAAGAGGTTGCAAGATTTCCATTTGGTTTGTGACATTCTGTGTTTTTAGTTCAATTTCTCATATTACTGCAGGTCATCGCACATCTCCGTACCGAGTCAATGCATATGAATTTCTGGGAGTCTCTTATGGCATCGTGCTATGAAAAACAAGGAATGCAAGACCATGTTGTTGGCGCCATTAGCATGAATGTTTCGCTCTCTCGAACCCTTACCACAATCAATTTCATGACTAAGTATGCTCCTATTAGTGGTTAGTTTCCAAAAGGGGGGTTTTTTGTGATACATATTCATTTTCAGTGCACATCACAGACAGTGAAACTGGAGAATCCAAAGTGGAAGTTGTGAACAGTTTCACTAAGCAAAAAATTGCGGATCGAATTAATGAGATTTCAACTCGCAAGCTGAATGAGTGAGTATAAAACTGATAAGTTTATCTTATTCTAATTCTTTAAGAACGTGGAGCATTCCAATCACGTTGACTCATGTTGTGTCAGAAGATGATGTTCAATTGGTCAAGATCAAAGTGCCATTGCGCAAAGAAAATCCTGAAACATCGGCGAACTCGCATCATTAAAAGCTCTTATCTATACTGGTATTCGTCATTACGGTTTTGTGAATAGGACAAACATGTCCAGTATTTTGATCTGAATCAAGTGTTTTATATTTATTATAAATTATTCTGTCAAAACTATAAATATATATATATATATATAAACTTCTTGATTCTCGGCAATCGTTTAAGTTCAAAGAATGCAATTATAAACAAAAAAAAACAATGATTTGAAAAATATCATTTATTACTGAAACTATACATTATGAATCGAGTAGCCAAATAAGTTTGAACCATGAGATCACAAATTCAGAACGCAATATGTTTGAGAATGTGGTGTGTGTGTTTGGATATAGTTATGTATGTGTATGGAGTATGTACATTTATGAGTGAGTATGATATTCGTATCCCGTTTCCAACTCTGAGTTGACCACTTTTCGTCGTAACCTCGATGATAATTCGATGTTGCTTTCACGCACCTGAAGGCTGAATAAAGTTGACTAAACCGAGAAATGGACCATTTTAATGGGTACCTTCCCAAGATGGAATGTTTCCTTGATACTCTGACGGAATCTTGTTGAAAGGAATGCATAGAGGAATGGATCTACGGCAGCATTGAAAAACAAAAGAAGAAAACTGATGGGCTGGAGAACGCTTTGTAAGCAGTTCAAACATCTCGGTGCTGAAAAAAAGAGGTCATCGCTATAAAAATTGATGTGTTTACCCATAGGATCTCTCCAAACAGTCCACATAAAATACACATATCTTGGAAGAGAGAAGAATGCAAATGCCACCACTATTCCGACAGCCAAACGACCAACCTGAAGAAAAACCAAAAGTCCCTTATTTTTTCTTAGAAAAACGTTATGGTTTTTTGACTCTAACATATGGCAGAAGGAGTGTTAAATAAAAAGTGAGTGGTCGTTTTGTTGAATGCATACAAACAAAAACTGTGAACATATGTTCTGAAACTCTTTCTTTAAACAAACCTTTCGCCGCTTTTCGACAGAAACTCCACCAGTTGAGGCTTCCGAACGCCAACTAGATCTTGGCAGAAGCTTATTAGCTGAATGTTTTGTGATAGTTGCTGCCTTGCTGACAACAAGTCCAATTGTGGCGTAAATGCACAGAAGAATGACAAGAGGAACGGCATACCTATAAAAAACCAAATAACTCTTCGAAAAAGAGATTGCTCTTACCAAACAATGAAATTGATAGTGGCTACTAGTTTAAGCAAATTGAAGCCGTAAATCTCAACGTGACGTCTAGTGCAAATCTAAATTACCAAAGTCATTTGAGTTCCTATTTTAGTTTTTTCACATACAGTATACGTTTCATTTCCGTCAGAGATTTCTAAGAATTGACTGGCTACAACGTATGGGGTATTCATCACTGCACTAGCTGAAAACGGGAAAGTCTTGTTCTCTGAACTAATTTTCAATTATCTTACTGAGCCACACAACGGCGGAGGAAGTGATGAGCACCTTCTGAGAGAATGCTCGTCTTACACGGAGCGGACGTAGAACCGCAATCAATCTTTCCACCGAGACCAGTACCTAGAATGATGCATTTAATATTTTCACGTCATAGACTACCCCACCAGGATTCCAGCCGACACATTCGGAATAAAGTGTAGTACGTAGATATATGAATAACAAAGAACTTTGCCAAACGGCCAACGGCCATGTCCTTGGAATACGAAATTCACTGCATTCTGAAGAACACAGAAGATTCCGACAAAGAGATCGGCCACCTAAACTCAATATTCAGTATTTGAACATAAAGTGTTGTTGAGATACCGTAAGATTAGCAAGGAAGAAGTTTGGAACACTCCGAACTTTTTTCTGAGAAAAAAAGACGAGCAGAATTATTAGATTTCCTGAAAAAATCCACTTCAATTAAATTTTCAATATTGTATTGTCTGTTCTAGTTTCAAAGAGCAATGAATCAAAAATGATTTGGTTTTCCGTTATTTGTTCGAGTCGTTTGTTTGCCCCCAGCCTTCTTAATTAGAAAATCAAATTGGATTTTCGTCACATTCAGGCGAGAAACTGTGAGGTGAAAAACACAGTCTGATAATGATCAGATGATTTTCTAAGTACTTACCAATGATTGTGGCCAAAAATACGAATAGATAGGATACACAAAGAAGAAAGTGTACCACTGGATGATTAAGAGGTGAGTCGCTTTCCATTCGTTCTGAAGATAAAAAAATGGAAATGATATAGGAATGAACTTTTTCAAAAGAAGGTTACTACAAAATACGCGAGCAGGTTGAAAATAAGAAATGTGGCAGTGTTTTTGATTCAGAATAGCATCATTGTTTCTTGTGACGTAGAGGCGGAGCTAAGAGTCTCAGAAAGAAAAGGACAAAAGGAATTAAGAAAAAAGAATGAAAGTGATATAGAATTTCGGTGCTAGATTTGAAGGAGATGAATGGAATGAAACGACGAGAAAAGACTTCAAAAAGTTGCAAGGATGAGACAAGGAGATCAAAGACGTGTCGTCGAAAGTTGAAGAGCTTGAAGTGTGGCCGGCCGCGGTCGAAAGTTCAGAAGACACGCATTTTCTTACTTTTTTTCGCGTGCTAGACATGAAAACGGACGTTTTTCGACGAAGAAACATAGATCAACTAAGGATCTAGGTACCCGGAATTTTTGAGAAATTGAAAATGTAATGCGTGGATCAGGAAGAGGAAACGAAACGATCTAAAGGGCTTCTTTTTGAGACACCCACCCCACACATCATTCTATGAATAGAATAGCAGGTGGAATGCACTCAGTTTTAAGGTTACGATGTCGTTCGAAAAGTATGATACACAAAATGGGCGGAACAAAAATATCTCTCGGGAAGTGCTCAGAGATCTCTAAGAAACTTTCAGTAGATGGTTTCTGATATTAGAAGTGATCATTTAATCCTTAAAATATTATCCAGGCTGAGCTTTTAAAACTTATTGAGAGGTGCATTTCGATGCTGTTTATTTTCAAAATATTAAAGATTGTTTATGATTAATGTTTGCTTTTTGGTTCACAAAAAATTCCTGGAATAAAAATGGAATAACCAGGAAATTTTTAATACCCTTATTGTTATGTTCTCGCTTTTATTCGTACTACAAAACATATGTTCTTCCTCTTTCTGGCTGGAATACCGAGTAATGTTATTCAGATTCAAATTCTGAAACCAAGACCTGCAACGTACAGGAAATCCGTTGTACCAGGGTCTGGTAATTGGGTATAGTCTGAGAAGGGAGATGAATAATCAAGAGGAATTGATGACCAGTATGTGCATCCTACTAGACATAGCGACATGTAAAACACGAACAGAATGAGCAGAAACCAGTGTGAAAAATGTTAATATCCGGAGTATAGGCACACGTGTTGCACGCCCCTACGTCATCTGGGCCAGTTGGAACTCGGAGAAGAAATAAATGGACTAATAGTTTTTTGTTGGGAGGAGGGAAGTCGAGAAGAGCAATTTCTCGCCTGTTTATTTCTAGTCTCATCCGAGTGGATGTCTATGAAACGAGTCGAACTGACAGACTGGATGAAAAGGAAGAAGAAGAAGTAGTGTAAACTTTATGGGGACATTTTGCCAATTAAAGCGAGAAACGTGTGCAATTGAGGTACTGGCTCGCTTTTTCGGGAGACAGACGGAAGAAGAGTGAGAAAACGAAGGGGAAGAAGATGAAGGGACAGAAAAGTGCCGAGCAAACAGACAGTTGCAAATGCTGAATGTATCAATGGAAAGAATTGACTTGGTTGTACAAATGGACCGTTTTTCGCAACTAAAAAACACAACAATGGGGTCAATGTGAGAGTGACCTGCGGTCAATGAATACTTTTTGATTGAGTGACCCGGCGAGTGAAATAAATCAAACCCTGTTCTTCGTTTTTTTTTCTCATTCTGTTCTTTCCGTTTCGATTCGGTAAACAAATACATGTAAGGTGTACAATAATCAAGAACAAAATGAGAAATTGGAACAGGTGTGTAACTGAGTTCATACGGTCATATTGGTCTCGTGAGAAACATTGGGCTGTTGCTATCTCGATGTGTTTCATATATATTCATAAATTGAGAAAGAGTGGAATAATTCTTGGTAAGTGAAAACATATCATTTTGAGAACAAAAATAATTACAGAATACAAACGTAAAAATGTCAGAGATTAGATGTTTGAATTTGGAAAATGTTGAGATTTCGAAAGTTTTAGAGACAGATCACCAGACAGATTTCATAAAATGAAGCATTTCTCAGAAGTAAACTGATTGTTCAGAATTTTTTACAGTAGTCTAGAGAACCCCATTTCTAAAACTGAATTCGTATATGACGTACACCATAGGATGAATCAAGGAATATCATGAATAATTCTGAAAAACACACAATGATCAACAATGCGGTTCTATTCTATCTTTTTTTCCCATCTTTGTTTTTCAGATATAAAAACACGTATTCATCGACAAGTTTTTTGATGAATTATTCACTTGTGGTTTTGGTCCTCCGATTTCTTTTCGTCTCAAAGGAAGATATAGAAATATAAAATACAAAAATCACAGCGTTATGAATAAGCAGAGACTGAGATTGGTCAAGAGGACACAAAACGACACAAAAGCCCGGAAAAGTTCAAAGACCGATCCTTTGATCATCTGGTGTAATTACAGGAGAAAAGGTTCAACATGTGTGCAAGGGCTTTCACAAAGCCGGCAAACATTGTTCAACACCTCCAATTATGAGCCAAGACGCTGTTGCTGCGGAATTTCAAATGAATAGGCTCACAGCGGTGGATAGAGAAAAATGAGAAGTTCAGATTCATTGTAGCACAACACAAGGACATCTGAAACAAGGTAAAATAAAGATATTGATGTTTTTGAAAACCGGAAGACTCACAATTTTGAATTACCTGTTTTTAATTCAATTTTAATTGAACTGTAATTTTTCCTCAATTTTAAACTAAAATTTTCAGGTGCTTTATTGAGACCCATTTTATCAGTCAATGGACACAAAAAGGAAACAGTGAAAAGAAAAAGTAGACAAGATATAAACAACCAAAGAAAGGAGTGAAAAGCGGAAGATCAGATTTCACGGCTTTGTGAACTTTTCCGAAAAAAAACTGTTCTTTCCATTTTTACTCTCTTCTCTTTTTTTGTGAGCATAGATCTGAGATTTCAATGAGTTCTGAAGCGTAAAAATGGGTTTGACTCTAACTAGAGAATAGAAAAAATCTGAATATCTCAAAGTGCACGTACGTCGTAAAACTATACTTTTTCAATTAAATACGTTTTCTGGTGAAATGAGCAAAAAACTCGGCAATAAATCAAGTTTTACAATATACAAAAGCGCTGATGCAATACTAGAACCAAAGATGGGTAGAAGAAACAAAATGGAAAAGAAAAGGTCGAGAAGGGAATTTCACCCACGGTTTAGAATTTCAGAATGCTCACTGGCTGGACGACTAATGAAGAAATACGGAGAAGAATTGGAGAAAGGGAGTGTCTGGAACTGTGAACTTGTTTTTCATTATGTTCCCAACCAGCGTTCCCGCATTTCTTTTTCCAAGCATGTCTTCATATCACTGAATAGATCATGAGCATGAAGAATATAAGACAATATGTTTTCGATTATAAAACCCTCGGAATTTGGGAAAAAATTAGAAATTCTTTATGGGAACTTTTTCTTTTCTTCAAAACATCATTCTGGAAGATACTCAGATTTACTTGTTTTTGGAGGATTATAGTAACAACCTCTGAATATGTATACATTTTTCTTGAAAGAAAAGAAATTTGAAAAAAAGAAAAGAAAGTAGCGACACACAGGAAAACGGGAGTCAGTGTTGAGCAAAAGGTAAACGTAGGCACCGTTGAATTCAGAACATTGCAAAGTTCCGGGCAGGAAAGAAAGGAGAGATCATTGAAATGTGCGGGAGAAAATGAAAGAATGTCAAAAAAAAATGACAACTGCTACTGCAGCTCCACAATTAAATCTCTGTGTTACGCATTTGTGCAAAATAGGGTTTTCTGGAAATCCGTCAAAGCTTTATAGGTGACTGTGAATCATTTTGGAAGCCAACTGGGCGGTAGAAAATGATGAAAACAGAAATTTTCCGGAAAAACAGAAGACATAACTGTAGGGATAAGCCGAAAAACGAAGGAATTAGCAATTTTCAAGAATTGAAAGCCTAAAAGCTCAGTTGATAATACTCCCTTCAGATAAAAAGCAACATCAGACATTCCATGAGTGATGGGAGCGGGTGACGTGATTGTGCGGTTCAAATTAAACACGGGTAACAAATGACACAATGAAACATGAGCATTTTTTAGCTGTTGGTGTGGAAAAATCCCATGTCTTTCTCGCAGCTCTTGACCGCACTAGCACCACAAATGTTGTTGTTTGGCATTTTTTTGAACTGCTACTACATTTTACTCAAGATGAGACAAGAAAAGGGTAAAAGGGATGTGTGTAATGTGTCAAAAAACGTTCTTTTCCTCTTCAATTTCAATTTTTCCCGAAAGGAATGACATGTTTACAAGATACACGTACTTCTGAACTTTCGATGGTGTGGAGAAAATATTATGAGAAATTTTAATTGACTATTTTTGCATGGTGTTCGAATTTCTAGAATTCTTAGAATACTGAAAAATTATCATTTGTTTTTGGAAATCAGCCGGAAAATTATAGCCAGTATCCCATATTTACTATTTGTCGCCGTTAATTTTACAGCTAAAATCTAATAATTGAACAGGAAAAAAACTTATTTTTGTTATTCACAGACTCATGAGTTGTGATAATCTCATCTAAACGCACCTCACTTCGGAACAGAAAAAAAAGAAAGTCTGAAGACCGAAATGAAAAAATTCAAGGAAGTCGAGACTGAAAACAAGAAAAAGATTTGATTTCGAAAATAAGAAGGTCAGCAAAACACGTGTCTCGGAATTCGATTTGATTCTCCGAATCCGTCCAATTCAAAGTCCTTCGGCTCCCCACTTTGACGGATCTGCTTACAACCACGGATGTCCGTCATTGCATACTAGCATGTTTTACACATGCTAACCATAAAAAGGATTTATTTTGAGAGTCGTGTACATGTGCCTCGGGTTCAACAGGAAACAATTTTTTTTTCTGCAACCCGTGGGGTTTTGTTACCATTGGTTCTATTTATCGGGTTATGTCTTTTGGAGAAAAAATGAAAATTGAATGGATAGAGAGAGGGCAATGTTTGGTTCGTAAGGAAAATCAAATAAGGAAAGCAATAAATGAAAATTGAACTTTTCTTGTTTTCAACGGTTTTCATTTACTAAATGAGCTATCAGATATCGGAATATTAAGCACAGAATATGGAATAAGCTCGTCACCCTTTTTATTTGCCTCCAATTTCCAAAATAGGCGTTTCAGTGATGCTTGTTTATGAAAATGGAGGAGAATTTTTTTTTTTTGGGAAAAAACAGGCATATGAGATCGGAGTGTATGAGAACGCTTTTCAGAAATCTTCAGATCACGTGCTGTTCTTTGTTCGCTCTTTTGTGAATCACATTGAATACGTCGGCAGCGAAAAAATCTATTTGTTGCAAAAAAGAAAACTTTCTGAGGTGTGAAAAGCCATTCTTCACAAATGCAACGGCTATGAAGACGAGAAGAAGAAGTGAAAAAAGAAGAAGGAGAAGATGAAGAAAATGCCTCCGTTTCAACAGTCAGTCAATTCAATGAGTTGCCCTCCTCAACGTTTTCATATTTGTTCGGTCGTACCTCGGAATCATGAAACACTTGTCCGAATGGTTTTTGAAAGGATGGATGAAGGAGGGGAGAAATGGAGGGAATGAAAAATGGAGAGAAAGGAGGACGTCGTAGCAAAGCGTTTTCTCGAGATTTAAACTTTTTTCAAATGAAAAAGGTCATACACTTTTGTGTATGTAGGTACTTTTGTGTGCAAAAGAAATAAGGTGTGTTGAAAAATGTTTTACTAGAAAAGGATAATAATTTTCTATTTTTGTTTTATGAAAAATTGCACTTTTTGTGTGTCAATAGGTTCAGAAAACCAAAAAGAAAAGACTTTGAGGAAATAAAGAAGAAGTGGTTCCGCGCAATGGTTCTGGATTACTCATCATGTTCAAGGGTCTGGAAAAAAAAACAAGTCATCAACTTTCTCTCTCCACGAGGAAGAAGAAGCCAATTTGTTTAACGACTCCACAATCAACCTAATTTGAAAAGGCTGTTTTTAGACGGACCGACAAGCTTTTCGTACAGCTATGCTAAGGAAAAAATAGATTTTCAGAACGAGATCAACCGAAGTTCACTTCTCTCAGAGCACACAAGGTAATTGGATAGTGTCGCGTTCAAACCATTCTTGTCAGAACAAGAACTTCTGTGAGAAAAGTGAAGCAATGTTTGACCAACAAGTTGCCATGACTAGACGATAGATGGATACGGTCTTTGGTTTTGATGTTGTGTCGCTGACCTTTTGATATACTCAAGTGCTACTTTCAAGTCTCTCGCTGCAACAATTCTATAATTCATTTCTTATTTTTCGTCGCCACGCGAAACGTGATGGGTTCTCTAGTACTGACGACAAAAGACAAAAAACACGGAACTTGTAGTCCAACGCATTGAAGTTTATGAATTCAAGAAAAGAGAAAACTTTTGTGATCTTTTTGATCGAGTTGGAGAAAAATGCGTTGAGTGATGAGTACAAGTAGACATATTGACAAGACCGAACAGTTTGGATAAAGAAAGAACTGATTCAGCAAATCCTCAGCTGTATTGTATTTCGCGGCTTTTGTCTATCTTATGTTCCGCCAAAAAGTGCCAGGTGTTTACCGACATCTCACAACTTTTTTCTTTTCATTTTACCTCATGTCATCGGTCTTCTCTGTATTTGCACTGGTCTTTTTCAATCATTAGATGTACATAATAATGTGATTTGACTTGTCTCCACCAGACCCCCCGTTTGTTTGGTTGATCGCTTAGAAGATGTTTGAAATTTAGCGTGAGAAAAGGAAACGAGATCAGATTTTAAGAGGAACGAAAAGATGAGCTACGAATAGCGAACTGTGTGAAGAAAAGAGAAAAACACACAAAACACACGATCAGTAGATGTCTAAAGTTGAATGAACTGAATTTAGTCAAATATAAGGAGAACTCGGCAGGGTAAGGGTATCAGGTGACTGAAAAATACGATGCTGAACCCCTGAAACCAAACAACCAAAATGAAGGTGGATGAAAAGTTTGGAGGTAGACTGGTCCCTTTGGTTTTTGGCGTTTTCTTTTGAAACTCGAGAAGTGGTGAGGGATTCCCCCGATATACATTGTATCATCCACGTGATACCAGTTTTGGAAGCCAGAATATAACGCTGAAAAAGTTGTTCAGATTAAAAGAAATGAGATAATTCATGGTCGGAACTGCTCGAAAAATAAGAAAAACAATATACCAGATGAGCGGATCAGATAATATAAAGATAGTCAAAAGATAAAAAATCATCTAAGAAAATGAACAAAAAATGAAGAAAAAAAAACCGAATGTTGAACAGTGAGCATTCTTTTTTTCATTATTACTTACATTAGTCAAGCCATTTCTTATTAGTGTCAAACGGACGCCTACTCTTGTTTTGCATAGGGAGCCAAATGCGTGTTCCTTCTGAATTAACAATCAAGATCAAGAAATGAAGAACAGAAAAATTCACCCAATAAACGGAAGCAAAAATTCTGATTCATTGGAAAGTTGTGCAATTAAAAAAAATGTTTTTCAGCTAAAGCTGCTATTATAAATTTCAGCGTTTTGATCAAGATATTATTGCTTTTGTTGGAAAGATCAAAATTCCAATATATTTTTTGACTTCCTTTTTACTGACTATTCTCACTTTTGAAAACATGATTCAACAGCAAACAGATGCATAACAACTATATTTCAGATTCATGATTTATTATATCAAAATTTTTTCATAAATGTATTTTTTGGATATGCAATTTTAAAAACAAGCATTGCATTCATCTTTAAAAGGGCGGAGTGAGAAAGGGGGTAATATTACGCCAAACACTGATAGAGAGATAACAAAGCATTTAGACAATGAGCAATATCATGAATATGGATGTCGTTTCACTTCTCAATGACTAATTTTTGCAGCATCAGTTCTTTTAAAGTCGTCATCATTCCGATATTTGGAGATGTTGTAGTTTGTATCAGATTCCTGAAAATTGGAATTTCCATTTTTGCATTGGAAGTAGTGTTGTTCGAAACAGGCCAGGAGAAATTTGAAAACGTAAGTTTCTTTAACTTACTCGAATATATAGGACTCTTCCAATTGGTAAAAAATTTCGATTACAGAGGAATCCATTTTTCTAACCAAATTCTGTAATCGAAGCAATAGGTGATACTGGCAACAATTGTTAGTGCTTTTTTCGATGAGCCTTATATAATGGCATATGATTCTCAGATTCATATCGATATTTTTTTCTGGAACATCGTACAGTCGTTCCATGATTGTCAGTGCCATTTCCATATATGAGGTATCTATCGCTTGTAAAACGAACAATTTCAAGTTCTTCTTGCTGGAAATTTTTTTCAAATCATCCAGTGATAGCTTTTCCGAGCATATGGCATTGATTATTTTGAGAGGACGAATTGAATTAGAGGCATATGAGTTCCAATCAAAATTTAAAACAAAATCGACGGCACACTGGCGAAGTCGATACACCGATTCGTTCAAAGAAATTTCGAAAAATCGATTCCAATAATAGATGCAAAACCATTCCCAAATCAACAGTTTTTCATAACTATCGAACTTGAACGACTCAAGAAAATGCACAGTAAAGTTTGCAAGCAGATGATCGAATAGAAGACCAGTGATATTCAAGCTTCTGGGATATAAAATTAATAATGTGTTCTGTATCACAATTGACTTACCTAAGTTTTACATGAACTGTAAAAAACAAGTATAAGAATGATGAATTTTTTGGACAACGTCTGATGACAAATATCATCCGTTCAAATATCTCTTCGATGTAATCGATATAGTCATCATCTTCATATTGGACAATTTCTTCGATAATCTTTGCTATGAGGCACCAGCGGCACTTTGTGAGTTGATTTTCATTTTGTAAGGGTTGAATGTAAAAGCTGAGTTTTCTCAAAAACAGATCGTCGTTTGTCAACATAGTTATTCTGCCATCAACAAGAAAAGCTGGCTGACCCGAATCCCAATAAGAACCCTCTGAAGAAATGAAATAGATCAATAGGTAAAGTTATCAGCCTGATCTATGTATTTGATTATGTTATGAACTGGAAATTGGTGAATAAGTTCATTAATATTGAAGAAATTGGTTGATTCTTACTTGCTATCACAATTGTTTCCAAGTTTTGATGTTTTTCAACAAATGGGAGCAAATGATTAGACAAAGAGCACTCCAAATGTTTCAGAGACACAATTGTATGAGAAGAATCTGTAGAATTTCTAAAAAAACGTAAAAAGAAGCTTATTTGTCCTGAAAATAATTTATTATTTTTCAAGAAACGTTTCTGATTTTTACATGTCACCGGAGACATCAAGACTTTCCAATTCAGGGAGTTTGAACAATTCGGTTATTCCATCTATTTGAACGACACTCAAATAACCCAATAATAGGGATTTAAGCTTTTTGAGTCGTGAAATGCCTTTTAAATCCAGAATGAAAGTTGCCGAAATGTCTAATTCCTCCAATTGCGGTAGAAATTCACAGAAGTCATTCCAAACAAAATTTGAAAGATTACATCCGCGGAGATTCAATTTGAGAAGTGATGGCAACCGGAAAGTAATCTCAAGACAATCGAATAGCTATTAATTAATTTCTAAGCACTTACTCCATTGATCCAGTTGCCTTCTTGTGAATAGTTCATGATGCTCAAATATTGTAACTTGTCTTGCCTTTCTCTGGGAATGAGAAGGTCCAATATATTGAGCATATAGTTTTGTGGAGGAATTCCTATTAAAAAATGAAATTTTAGTTTTCGACCAAGTTTCTTAAATTTTGCTGATTAAATAATTGTCAAATGCGAAAAATGTTTTGTTTTAGTTAGTGACTGGGAACATGAAAATTATTCCATGATGACTTAACGATCAAAATCCTGTGAAAAAGCAATATAAGATGCAAGGGAGATGCTATTAATTTTAACAGAGTAATCTGATGAGCCGAAATGCATAAAAAATAAAGCTCTGTGGTCTTATTCAAAGAATGACTAGAACAAGAGAAACAACACTGATGATGTATCAATTCTTACCGTCCTCCTCAAAATAATTGTTTTCAGCTGAGTATTTGATGCCTGAAAAGTAATCACAGAATTTTGAGAATAGAATTTCGGTTACAAGTAATTTCATAGACTAGCATGAAATTGATCACCGGAATTTCAAATGGTCAAATATTTTGATTGAGAAGCTAAAAAGTGGATATATATCAGATTAAGAATATTTTGAGCAATAAACAAATTTCACATACCTTCTTCACAGCCATGTCCGTAAGTAAAGCAGGTTAGATGTAGAGCCTTCAGTCGAAGTTTCTCACGAATTGATCGGGCGAGGTTTTCAGAAAGTTGAGGACATTTTCGGAATAAATGTTTTACTACAAAACCGCTCGCAGTACAATTTATTTGCTGTTCACTGATTACATTAAAATAATTGGAATCTGAAATTGAACAGTATTTATTTGTATGGAACCTAAAATAATAAATAATTAACTTACTAGCAATCATAAGTTCAGCAACTTTATCGCCGCATAAATCTTGAAGAGAGAATATCATTTTATTGCAATTCTGAAACAAACAAAGTTTTGATGATCCCTCCGACAGAAATATAAACAATTTGCATGATATTTTAGTTAATTTGTTGGTAGGAACTGTTTGATATCTCATTGAAAAAAAGTTCAAACTCCTACGATTTGTATATCTTACTTTGAAAGATACTCATCAGCACAATATAACAAGATAATTTTGAATCGAACCAAAAGAAAGGGAATCCAACAGTCGAAGGTGATAATATATGGAAGAAACACAGCCGATTTTATGACGAGCAATAAAAGTGAACGCACGATGCGTCAGTGCCCCCTCTGAGGGGCTTGCGCCAAAGAAAAAACAGTTATTTCGTAGTAATTGAAGTAAGGTTTTGAATTGGGAAAAAAGCGAAGAAATGGCTCATTTCTGTTTTAAAAACTAGTGATTTTTGATTAGAAGAGCTTTTGCATGTGATTCGCACATTTTTATTCCTCAGCGCAAAGCATTTTCGCTGTTTCCGTGGTTACCAAACAAAGTAGATACATTCAGGTTCTTCATAGTAGTTTAGAAAAATATAGACATAAAAAGTACATTTTTTTGAATATGAAACAGAAATGATCCATTTATTATGATACAAATCACAAATCTGGTACAAAATCCGGAAGCCTTCCCGTCTGTTCTTCGATGAATTTCTTGAAAACTCGAAGCCAGTCTTTCGAAGGTAACCGGCTGATGCCATTTACATTTATTGAAAGTCGATGGAGCAATTCGTAGCGTTTAGCATGCCGTTCACCTTGAAAACCTTGAATGAAATAAAGAAAATCATCCGTGAGTTGAATTATTCTGTCATTATCAAACAGCGGCATATCAGTCCCAACTCGGAGAAAAATGAATACTAAGAGTGCTGTTGATGATCTTTGTAGTACTTGAATACCCAACACTGTGCAGAGTCTGAAACAAAATAGTTTACAATGAGCAGACTGTTTGAACTCACTTCATAGCATTCATCAAGCACTCGCAGTTGAAGAATTGTTGAATAAATGGCAAACCCAACTTCTCAAGAAGTTTCATGATTTGTGCAATTACATTCGCTTGAGATTGTTGATTTATCCGATTGTTTCGGATTTTATCGACGAGATTTGTTATAAGTGCCCATAAAAAAGCATCATCCACTTCCTCAAAACTGGTGAACAATTGGCAGATGCACCTCACATAATCGATATAATAGGAACTTCGATAAATATTTTGATCGTTTATACCCAATATCAAAATGATTTTTAAATCGTAGTTATTGGAAGTCATTTCCTTCATTTCCGGTGTTGCATATTCTTGTAGATCCAATAGTATTTGAAGAACAAGGAAAAGATCGGAACCAAGTTTATCGGTGGCAATATGATTGACTGCCAGTAAGTTCAGAGAATGGAGGTCTTCAGGACGAAAATCTTTCATTGTTTCTTTGTTCACTATCATCCAAGCATGCTTGTATATAGTTTCATTGTCTGAATAAGTTGAGAGGGTATCGAGAATTGCTCTAATTGCAGATGCTTTTGTCTCTGAGCATAATGACCGCCAATGAGACGTACTGAAATATATCAGAAAAAGTGATTTGACGGGGTCGTATAATTTACCTGCAGAGATGGTGGTGTGTTTTTATTAACAGCATATTGACATTCTCGTCCGGTAGAAATTCACTCAATGAATTGGACACCCGTCCCCGAAGACTCCAATCGTCCGGATCGTCCAGAAAATGATAAGAATGCTCGACAAATTGCAATACTTCCTTCATGAATTTCATTGCAGATGCGATGTCGATACGTTTATAATAATCGAAGGAAATAATAGAGTTTGACAATTCGCTATGTATTTTAATAATACTGTCGAATCCATTTGGCACTACGCATAGATTATAAAACGTAAGATCCTTGCAGCCTGTAAATAAGGTTTACAGATATCATAATTCTTTGTTACTCACCAAAAAAATGGACAATTTCCAGTTTAGGATGATTGTAAAGAAGGCTCATGACTGTGTGCAAAGTTACATTGTTTTGTGTTACATGGAAATATTTCAACTTTGGCAAAACTCTTTGAGAATCTGCATAGATTTGAGCAAACGAAGAGGAATAGCCTCTGAAAACACAATTTTTTTGGCTTTGTCGCTCATCTTATTCTTACGGTGCTGCAGAAACATCCAATCTCTTCAACTGTTCCAGTTCAAATAAATCAGTAATATCTTCCGAGCTTTCAAAGTTTGAGTTGTGAAAAACTAACTCATTCAACTTAGTCAAACGCCAAATTCCTGTCAAACTTGTAAGAGAGCTCCAGGAAATATCAAGGGAAAAAAGATTTGGAAATGAGCTACAAATGTCTTCGAAAGCTACTTGTAAGTGATTGTAACGTTGAATGCGGAGTATTGTAATTGAAGGGAACAATTTTGCAATCTAGAAAAATAATATTTCGAGTTTATGTGATAGAAATCAAACTTCTCTTGGCCACCCGTCATTAAACGTTAACCCATTACCATCAATGGTCAAGTAACGGAGATTTTGTCGGTTTGGAGAACTGATAAGGATTCCCAAAAATTGTGCAATATCCAGCTTAAGATCGGTATCTGATAAAACAATGTATAGAATTTAAAAAGTTCATAAGAACATCGCATGGTGTTCCAAATGAGAACTTCTAAACTTACTACTTCCAAAATTCAAATTTCGAACAAAGCGTGTATCTTTCAAATCGTATAGACGAAGTTCTTTGAACTTCAACTTTTGAATGAAGGCGATATGATCAGCATCGAAATGTTTGCAACAGATAGTGAGACGACTGAAGGATAAGTTCTTGTTGTCAAGCGCTTTTCTTGGTTTCGGAAATGCACAATTGAGAAGAATAGATGTACCAATTTCCACAATGGAATGGCAGCATGTTGCTTTGAATTCTGGAATCATTCTCAATAATTCAAAATATTTCGATTGACTTTTATTCAGAATATGGGGGATGATTGATAATTTTAGCAACTAGTTTGTAAATCAATCCAAGCGTAATAATAAGAGTATTACATGCACTCACCTGTGTCTAGTTCTAATGCATTATCTTCTTCCATCTTTACTTCTGTTTCTTCCTCTTCCTCTTCCTCTTCTTCATCCTCCTCCTCCGCTTCATCTACAACTTCTTCTTCATCTGGCTCAAAGTGTTCAGCCGGCATATATCCTTGTTGCGCATGAGCCAAATACTGATCCATTTCCAGACCTGGGAAAAAAAGACTTGTATGAAAATGAAAAAGTCAAATAAAAGAATAAGAAGCAACAACAGTAAAAAATAAATACATATTTTACAATGTTAGGAGTTGGCAATAGAGACGAGTAGACAAACCATAAGACTTGGTTTAAGTTTAGAGATTCTTTAGAATTTGTTCTGTGATTTTTGTCTAATATCGAAAATGAAGTTTACTATTTTAGATTTTGTCGTTTTATCGAAAATATCTGTTTGCAAATAAATAAAAAAGATTTTGTATACAGTAGGATAATTTTAAAAAATATAGCGCCCAAGTGATGAATCTTAGTCTTCATAAAACCTAGAACAAAGTGAGCCACCTGAAAATAAATTTCAACTTTTGGCTAACCTTTGTATCGCTTGCTTACGGAGTCAGTATAAGAGAGTAACCTAAAATAGAAACGGTCTGAGAACATACACTTGTACGACAATCTGAGAAGAAGGATCACAAACAAAAAGTTTCAAAACTCCTGAAAACAGAATGAACTAACTGAGAAGAACAAAACCATCTCAGTGACTGGTCGTTTGGATTACATGCTTGTCTCGTTCTTCTCCACTTGTGCAATTTTTGAATTTATCTACAGTTTTCCTCTTCCACAGTATTCCCTGTACGATCACAGCCTGTGCTCATGCATAACAAGTGATATTTTTTCTTTATTAACTTCACACACAACACAGAACTTTCATATGTGTATCAGCACAAAAATTGAAAAATTTCAGAATTTGAAAGTATATCAAAGAAAAACCTTGCTTTTGAAAATCGAGTGTAAAATGACATAAATACATATGTTTTATTGAATTAACAAGAAAAATATAAATAATAAACTAATTTTGAGAACGAAACGAAAAAAAAACGAGAAACAAACACAAAGAACAACTGAAACTGAGATTAAAGACGATGAATCAATTAATTTCGGCAGCGACTCGTCGATATATCTGGAAATGCGCAAGGAATCGGTTAGACGGCGTGCACTTGAAGGAAAGAGCATGTGGACTTAGAGAGTATACGGGCGGCTCGAAGGAGCACGTCTTCAGTGCAAGAAAGAGTTCGTTTTTTTGCGAGAAGCAGAGACGTTTTGTTTGGTTGCAAGCGCATTAACGTCTCCACTGACACCGAAAAAAATTATTGAATGGTTAGACACGCAGAAAAGTACAATGTTGGGCCGAAAATGTGGGAAATCGAATTTTTGAAATAAAGGAGTGCCGAGATGCTGGAGCGTACAGGAGATCAAACGCTGCTAAATTCATAATTTTATGAAGACTTCCAACCAGTGTATGTGATCAAATAACAATTAGATGATAGCAAAGTTTTTCCTATTGAAATGAACGACAGTGAACGCAAAAAAAATGAACAGATAACCGTTGATGTGGATGAGATTCAACAGGCAGTCGAGCAAGTATGGAAAAAATCCTAATAAAATTGAATGATGTCGACTGAGAACTAGGCATTCGAACATTCTAGATTCAGTGTTGTTAACATAACTTTGGTTTGGCAAGCCCTCTGTTTATTTGAAATTACTATCAAACTCTTCCATTTGACATTCACGATCATCTTCCAATAATGTTGGGAATTTTTGACGTTTAGCCAAATATTATAATTCAGTTTGATTTGTATGTTATATTGATTCACATTCGTATAATAACCGTTGTGTTGTAGCATGTACCGAACTAAGCGGCAGGTGATTATCTCCCCTCATTAGTTCCCTCGAGTTCCACTATTCTCTAAAAGATAAGTTATTGCTTACAACAAATTAGTAGTTTAATATTAACGTGTTCTCTACAACAACAACAACAGGATATAACATCGAGGAAAAGTTTTGGAAAAACGTTTTTTTATTTTCAAATGATCACGTCATGTGCAATTTAAATCTGTGAACATCACTTTAAACTGGATGCAAGGGATCATTCTTTTTGTTTTTTTTTTCGAAGTTTTCTTTATTTCTCTATTTCTCATGTTCATTATAGATCTGGTTGATCATATGTCACATCCGAAACGCCTAGAAAAACGTCTCTTTCAATTTTAAGCCATATGTTCCACTTTGAATTTCAATTCAATGTCTCTTTTTTGTTTTTGAGAGTTATTTGGAAACATTCTAGTTCTCAACACATTTTGCCAATTTCTCAGAAAACAAAATATTTGACAGAAATTGAACACGTGTAACATACATTTAAGACGTTCATCCGTGGTTCTGTCTAACAGGTGCCCTCTTATTGATCTTTCCTGTTCTCATATTATAAAGAGAGTCCCCTTTTGTGTGCACCCTTTTGACCCATGGGAAACTGTTCATATGTCTGCGTCTCTTTGGGTGTTCTCTCTCTCGTAACATTCACCAAAACAAAGTTCTCGTTGACCATTCCAGTTATTCTTCCGTCAGTTGAGTTACGTTTTTTCTCGCTTTGTACAAGATTCCGCATTTTTCGGTTAATATCCAAGCATGAATAGTTCGTTCAGCGCTCGTAATTTTGACAGTGTTTAAAAACAAAAATGGTTATTTAGAACTAGGCACAATTTCAGTCGAAACATTTTTTGATAAGAAATCAATCTAAAAACCGATACATTTGAGGTCGGTGAGTTTTTTGGTAATGCCATTCTTGATCAGTGACATTTATAGTCATCATTTGCTTTTTTGACGTTCATTTTTCAAGCAATACTAGCCCCTTTGAGAATACTCAACCAGCTACCCAATTTTCCGGTCAGTTCACCTGTTTTGATTATCCCACGACTCTTCTTTCTGTTTATTCAAGTGCGCATCCATGCGATTGTTCTCTTTTCATTCATCAATCGTTCGCTTCTTTGTTTCTCACTTGACATACATAGTTTGCAGAAAGTTTTATTGTCAGATTAACGAAAAATAAGAACAAAAGTGTTTTGGGGATTTGAAAAAGCAACTTTGAAATTTTCTATTTTATTACTTTTAAGAACAGCTGCAAATTTTCTTCCATTTGCTTTTCACAGAATACTATTCTTGCTTTCAAACTGGTGATAGCTGATGTTAAATATAAGACACGTTTTGATAGGCATTGTTGATTTTTAAATATTTCGAAACAAGGTAGAGACGATGGCAATGATTCATACGGTTTTGTTCCAGTATAAGGAAAGAAGAAAGTGAGAAACAGTTTGAAACCGCTGCTTATCTCAGTTTCTCATATTCGTTTTTGTAATGCCATTGAAATGGGAAAATGAAGAAGAAGGGGATGTCTTCTATTTCTTCTTCGTCTTAAGTTTCCATTCAAAAAACCAGATCCAATTGGCTGGCAACAGACTGACACGTAAGAAATTTTCTAGAGGTGGGGTGTCTGCTTAGACACACACACAGAACACCCTTTCAATTCCACAAGTTACCTTCCGCACTGCTGCCATCTCTCTCACTCTACTATCTCTTTTTCTCCCAACTCCCTCTTTTCTTCAGCAGGGAGTTCTTTTAATTCTTCTCTTTTCTATCCTATCCTTTTTCTTCCGATGTCTGCGTCTTCTCTCTAGTTTCTTCATATGTTTTACTATTTCCCTACGGTCGAATGTCAACATTCTCCAGTCACTCGGCAGTCTCTAGTTTCCCCTACGCACCCACCACTACTCGATCCTGCGTCTCACGTTCTCTCTGAATTTATGCAGTACTTACTTCGTCATCGGTTTTCTTTTTTTTTGCCGAATTTTTTTTCATAAAACGTAATATTTTTCCGGTGAAGAAAACAAATGAAAAATTGCTTCTTTTCATATCTAAAATTCTGCATGATGTACGATTTGTCAACTGCTGGCCCATGTGTCAAACTGTTTGCCAAACATTTCCTATATATTTTTTCGTTGTAGTCTTTTGTAACTTTACTCACCGAAGAACATGTATGTTGTACTTTTAATGTCTGGCAAAGAGCACAAACTCACACTTTCCAAAGCACAACGACTCATCTCAAAAGAGTGCATGTTTCATCTGTTCTGAAATTGACTTCTCGCACTTTATTGTTTCTTCACAAACTTGAATTTTAGTTTTTGTACAATTCTCCTCAAAGAAAGAAACATTATTCTCGAAGCTTTTAATTAGAGGCGAGAAACCAGTCCTAGTAGTCGTTTCGTTCTCGAAAACAACTAATTCTTCGTTTCTATTTTCTGACTGTCTTATCTATCAGAAAAGGTTTGAGTCAACTCGTTTTTCGAAATCTGCTCATGATGCATAATGTACGTCATGCACTTGTGTACATTGTTAGTCATTTCTTCAAGAACCCTTTTGAGAACCGATGTATTTCTAATTCATTCGAAATTAGTTCAATCAATCCTGATATTTTAATAGTTGACAATGAATTTTACAAGTCTAATCGGCTGTTATCAGTCGAAAAATGGCAAAAAATTTTCTCTTTGCCGACCAACACCCTTCAATCTTTTTCGATTTTTCCTCTCCCTCCGCGTGTATTTCCGTCATTGATTTTGTCTTGCTTCTTGATTAGTTTTTTTCCCTTGAGTGAAAACATATTTTTCCAGAAGTAGCCATGGCAAGCACGTCAGGTGCGCTTGTCGATGACAACGTATTAGAAGTATTACGGAAAGCAAAACTCGACATTTTCATCAACACATTTGTATTTCAATTCAATGTCAGACGCTTTGATCACTTTTCACATGTACGGGACAAAGAGATGCAGGATGTCGGGATGGATCAGCAACAAATCAGACAACTTCGTGAACAGATTCTCAAAATGTCGAGAGAAATGTGGAATCGAAGTGATCCAAAACAAGTGTACATAGCTGCCGATCAATCAGCTGCCCAAAATTCTATTGATGAGAAGGCGCTGATTCCAAATGAACAGGTAATCGTTTTGAATAAAACCGGCTCTGATTGAAAAGTGTTTCAGATCAGATTATACGAGCAACTCGGCGAGGGTTCGTTTGCTGTAGTGAAACGCGGTACCTGGGTCCAGCCAAACGGGCAGCATGTCAATGTCGCTGTCAAAATTCTACGCGACATCTCACCAAACATAATGGATGATTTGAGAGTGAGTCATAACCCTTAAACAGCTCACAAGTACCCATAATTCAGGTAGAAGCCAGTCACTTGCTCAAACTACAGCACCCATCGCTTATTCGCCTTTATGGAATTGTCCGCCAACCAGCTATGATGGTTTGTTTGCATGTCGATCTCCTATTTCATCTTTAAACTTCAGGTGTTTGAACTTTGCGAGGGAGGCTCGTTGTTGGACCGATTGCGCGACGATAAGAAGTCGATTCTTTTGGTGTCACGTCTACACGACTACTGCATCCAGATTGCCAAAGCCTTGCAGTTTTTGGAATCGAAACATTGCGTTCATCGAGATGTGGCTGCTAGAAATATCCTTCTTTCAAAGGATGAGAAGGTAGTTTTGAATAATATTTGTCATTTTTCTACCAACACAAACCTTTCAGACTGTCAAAATCTGTGACTTTGGTCTCATGAGAGCTCTCAAAGAAAATGAACAAATGTATACTATGGCTCCACAAAAGAAGGTTCCATTTGCATGGTGCCCACCCGAAGCTCTCCGTCATCGTAAATTCTCTCATGCATCCGATGTCTGGTCATACGGAGTCACAATCTGGGAGTTGTTCACTTTTGGAGAAGAACCATGGGTTGGATGTCGTGCTATTGATGTACTCAAAAACATTGACGCTGGAGAGCGACTTGAAAAGCCGAAATATTGCTCGGAGAGAATCTATCAAATTATGAAAGATTGTTGGAAAACCAATCCGGCCGAGCGATGCAAATTTGGTGCTATTCGAGAAGATTTGAAGGCCGCCATGTTTCTTGATGCAATTGCCAGAGAGACGTATAACTCAATTCAGCCGGGTACACTTCAATTGGTGAAAGGGGATGAAGTTGTCGTTATTGAGAACACGTTAGTTGTTTTTTTATTGCGAGTGGCTCCCAGAAAACAATTGTCTTTTTGTTCCAGAGGCATCCAAGACTGGTTTGGACAGAACAAGAAGAACCAACAGTTCGGAACATTTCCGAGATCGGTGGTTTTTGCTCAAACAAACCACGCGGTGGCGGCAGCGACAGCTGTGACTCCTCAGGTAAAAAAATGATGTTCCAAATCGGATAGTTTATGCTAATTTTACAGAAAGTTCCGACTGCGCCAACGATCAGAGTTCAGCCACAACAACCGATTCCTATGCCGATCACTTCAAAACCACTGAATAATAACACCAAAACGTCATTGAACGATAGAACTTCAAGAATTTCTATGCCAGTTGCAGGTTGGTATATTTTCAGTTTGAAAAACCAAGAGTATCTCCTTCTTGTCATTAAAATCCCCCTCATGTTCCCTCTGTTCAGGTTCATTCATTCATACCGGTCATGGTGATCCATTAGGAGGCCAATCCTGGGGAAACCCTTCTACAATTGATGATATGTATCTCAAAAACCCCGTAAAAGGTGCCCCTTTGTCAAGGTTTGTTGTTGCTCCCTTGTGTCACCTGACCGCTTGTTTTTAGTATGTCCAATGGCGCTCAAGTTATCGCTAGTAAAGAGCTGCTGACCAACGGAGGCAGAAGTACTCACACACCTGGTACGTTGTTTTTCCATCAGCAGCATTCCTATGTTATAGTAGTATAGTTTTAATATCACAGCTAACTTTTTCTGTTAGCTGAGAATATCGAGGAAAAAACTAGGTTCAGTATTTACTTTTAATATCAAACGTTGAATCCAACTCTTGTGCTCTGTCGAAATGTTTGTTAACATTACCCCTATGTCAGCCGCTTCATCCTCTACCTCTGCCATGCCCAAAACTCGTGGTCTCTCCCTTGATTTGCCGGAATACGACGATTTTGATCGCGCTTTTGATGACGGATTCTCACCTTCAAAAATCGAATTGCCCAGGGCTTTTGGTATGTTTTCTATGCAAATCACACTAATATTAATTGTTTGAAAACGATGAAAAATCAGGTTTTTGATATTTAAATAGGTTCAGGAAACGACAGTATCATTAGCAATGATGTCAACTTCCGAGCCGAAGACTTAACCAATATCATCGAGGCTCCAAAGCCAACAAACCCGACATTTGATATCCGAGGAAACGTGCTTCAGCCTATTCCAATCGCAAAGATTCAAGCACCAGCCAGTACTCCACGACCAATTCTTTTGGCTCCAACAAGTTCTGGTGTGGTTACCATGCAGTTACCTGACAAATTCACTGCTTCTCAACCACATAGCTCTGTTCCAATAATTGACCAATCGAGAAATCAAGTAATTTCTTTGATTCAAAACCATTAGATACATTTGTTTCATTTCAGCCACGTAGCTCTCCTCGTATCGATCCAATTGTTCCACAGCAAAGAAGTAATATGCCCAGCAATTTGATTCCGGAGCTCCAACACCGATTCAACTCTGATATCGGAATGCGTCCACGTCCAGCTTCTTCCATTGGCATCCAAAACAACTCGCTTGACACCTATAACCCTCAAGTTCATCGTCCGTTCTCGGTTGTCAATGCACCAACGGTCCCGATTGTTCAACAGCCAGCATCGATTCCATGTTTGGTCCCAACGCCAGCTCCAATTCCACAACATGCACCAAAGCCTGCAACCAGTCAGCAACAAAACCCACTTCAGAAGGCTTTGACAGATGAGTTGAAAGGAAATTTGAGTAGGAGACCAACCAATGTGACATCCAATGGAAACGGAGTAGCATCTCAGAGGAATGGTGCTTCTCAGAATAGCCAACCAATAAGTCAACCAGCTCTGCAACCTCAAAAATTGAACCCTGTGCAAAGTCAGCCACAGCAAGTGAGACTTCCACCTCCAACCACTGCTGCTACTATCGCTCCAACACCGGCTCCACATACAACGACAGTAGCACCAACTAAAGAGGTTCCTCGCCCGTCACCAGTTCCCGTTCAAGCGAATAAAACGTCCGGACCAGCTCAACAAACTGTGCCAACTACTTCATCTAATGCTGCATCGACTACCAATGGAACATCATCAGCCCAGAATGTTGTGATCAGAAGATCGACACAGACAGTCAATCTGTCAGCAGAAGAGAGAAGATCTAAAATCATCCAAGACATATCTTCTGCTCTCCCAGCCCCAAGTCATCTTTTATACGGATCGAGCTCTACATCATCACTGCCAACCACTGCTCCGTCTACCTCATCTGCAACACCAGTGAATACTGTCAGAGATCGACCAACTCAAGTTCCCGTATCCCAGCCATCTGTGACCATGCCACCAAAGAAGACCTCAGAGCCGATTTTATCAACGAAAGTTCTTCAACCAACACGCTTGCCGACTGCTTCTGTGGCAAAGCCTAGTCAGCCGACTCCACAACCAGTGCGAAACCCATCTCCACCAGTGGTTAACAACTCAATTATTGCTGATAAGAAAGCTACCATTCCGAACCAAAGCACCAATGTTCCGTTATACAACATCACTAACTCAACCAACTTGTATCCACAGTTGAACACTCAACCAAATTATGGAAACGGGTACACGCCTTATGGCTATGGGATGCAGTATAATCCAGGTTAGTGTTTTACCAAAGTAAACTTTCTAAGATTAAGTTTTTAGGGTATCCATACGGTGGTTACACTCCATACAATCCATATATGAGCGGAATGGGACAATTGGCTCTTACCAACAGTGCTGTCAGCTCATTGCCACCACTCCACCCGTCGGAAAACCGTCACTCGGGAACAGCTCAGCCCCTGGATGAATCTGGAATACGGGAGCTTTTGGGATCACAAAATAGAGATCCAGTTGTTCAACCAACACCACAAGCTGCACCAAGAGCCGCTACTTCAACGGCGACATCATCTCAATCCTCAGCCAGAAGCAATGATTTGAATATTGCTGATAGAATGGAGGTCTTGTATAAAGAAGCTGAATTCACAGAGTAAGTTGGTTAGCCAAACGTCATTCACTTATTTTTTATGTTTTCAGTAGTGGAAACTGTGATTCCATGGTGACCCACTGCAAAGGAGATTTTGAGTTGGCGTTGAAACTTCTCAAGCAGAATCACCTGATGCAATTGGGATTGGCCAAAACCCCGGAGCAAGCCCGTCAAGCTTTGGAATCTCGCCAGTACGACCTCACTGCCGCTTGCAACTACCTCTTAGGCTGATTATTTCATCCAAACTAATTGTTCTTGTACCATACTTCCACAGATCAGTTAACTTAATCTGACAGTTTCTTCTAGCCAATGATTGTATTATATTATTTATAGTTGTATATTTCAAAAGACCAAAACAGACCTGTGATAAAACTATGTGCATGATTTGAGACACATTTGTTAGAATCGAATATAGGCTTTACAAATTCTTTACCTTCTCTCCCGGCTTACTCCACCTTTCTACTCGTTTCCCTGTGTTTGTATTTAGTGAACCCATCATCCGTCATATTTATTTCTCCGAAAGAAAGAATCATCCTCTCGCCTTCTTCTCAGTTGACCTTTGTCCCAGTACAATTCGTACTTCTTTGCCATTCTTCAAATTTTTTTCACTGCGAATAAGAAAATCTGTGATTGATATTTATACTTCAGTGCAAATATATACAGTATACAAAGAATATGATGCAGTCAAAAAAATTCAAATATTTATAATGGTGCCATTTTTTGTGACCAAAAAAAGAAGCTGATGTGTAAAGGAAGTGTGTTTAGAAGACGATTGTGACCTTACACTGGAAACGGGGGTGAAACTCTTTAAAAACCGTAGAAGTAAATTATTTTTGAGAAATTTCTCTTTGTTGAGCAATCATTGACGGACGATTGCTGACTGCTTGAGTGATTCCTCCAGAAGAACGAGATTGCATGAACATTCTTGGCTGTTGTTGAGATGGCTGGCTTTGATGTTGCTGTTGTAGTGGTTGATGACTGTAGATTGGCTTCGATTGTGGTGGCGGCATTGGTGGACGAGTAGCGTAGTTGATCTTAAACATTCATTTTTATTAGTTTTCTCGTGTTCAAATAAATCCGATATACTTCTAAAAGTGAAATTCTCAATGTTCAAGGACAAGGACGTTACGGTAGCAGTTCTCAAAACTCTTTCTCACCTTATAGTTGTTGTTATTGTTTAACTCCACTTTTTTGACTTCTGGATGACTTGTCTGCGCCTCTTCGACTTCCTCGGAGTTTTCCTCCGGAACAGTCATTGGTCTTAAACACACCACAGATTACCCTCCAATTTCTTCTGTTTTCTTACCTATTGAAAAGATCAGAACTCAATTGTGGTCTTTTCGGACCTTGTGGTTTAAGTTGAATACCGTACATGGCTCCGTTCTCACGAATGGTCTATAAAATAATTCAAAATTTGCTCTGAAACTTTGTAACTCACTCTGTAAAACCCTTGTCTACCACGAGTGGCCACAAATTGCATTCCTTGACATTTTGGTCGTGGAATCTCCAATCTTTTAAGTTCACACAAGTTATCACGAATTGCAGTCATGATTCTGAAACTAGATGGAAAATGAATAGAAAATAGGTATTAATGAGACGAAAAAAAAACGAATTGAAACCAAAAACTGAGGCCGACTTATCAGAGCAAAGGTATGATGACATTGACATATGAAGGAGAAACGGAGCGTGGAATTGATAAGAATAGTGGAATAGGAGAAGAAGAACATGTCGAACTGGCTCCAAAAATGAAAAGGGGTTGATAGAAAAGTGGAAACGAACGTTCAGACATAAATGTGGCAGTATGAATACTGAAAGAAAGTCTATGCGTAAGCGAAAAGGTGTGGTTTTGGGCCAATCATTCTTTCTTGACTCGAGTTGACACCGGCTGCGTGGAAGACTATGCAAAAGCCGTCCTTCTAAGGCAGTTGAGCAAACACGACTTGTTCAACCAACCTTAGCGACCCGCTTCCCTCTACCAACATTATGGATAGACTTGCCAATGAATTCTATCTCAATGAATGAATGTTGTAAGCGGTGAATGGCTAGAATGTGTCCATTTGACAGTTCTCGTTTAGCTTGTGACAGCTTTATGTTTGTGCCCCCTTCCCGCCCATATGTGGCAATGTTTGTTGGGGCGGCTTGTCCCAATTTGGCAGTGTTATCAGGAAAAGCGCGAGACGTGTTGGCATACAAAAAGGAGAAGTTTTGGAAATTTTTAAAAAAGGAGGAAGCCGGAGTTTCTCTGGGGTTAGTTGAAAAACGGAAATGAGGAATGAGAACCAAGACTCCCGTCTCCTTCTCCTTCCCCCCACAAAACTTCTTTTCTTCTTTTCATTCTTCTTATTCATTGCGGCCCCTTACTGTCTGTCAATTAGCATAAAAGACCTTCGTCTTCTCGACAGGCACAGTGGGACGGCGACGGATTACGGCGGGCCGTTGCCCCTCGAAAAGTTGCGAATTGAATTGAAACGGGAAAGGAAGAAAGAATAATCAGAAGCGATTTAATGTGACATGTCAACGATTTTCGAGATGGAAAACACTTCTTTTTTGTCTTGCACACAGGTCACACTTTCTTCTCGGGGGTCTGTTTTGGAAAGCGAACTATTAAGACCACCCTGGTGCATGTGGACACACTTATTTCAAAATTGGAAGAAGGCTTGCTAAAGAAGATTTGTAAACATTTCGACGATTAGCGCTAAAGTACATATGTAAAAAGGTACGGTGGGTCAAAGTGACCTCAAGGAAAACGAAATTTGTGAAAGTTTGGGAAAGGAACGGGTTAATCCTGTACAATTTGGTACTTTTCCTGTCTACCTCAATCATCTAAAAAGAGTCTGTCGAAGGTTTTCTCATTTCTTTTTTCTCCATCTAAAAACCGCACTTTTTTTTTGGAAAAAGACAAGTTCTTGTGTGTGTGTCTATATCCATTTGTCGGTTTACGGTTTAATGAAACGTATCGGTTGGTGTGAAAAAGAAAATGAAGATGAAGATGAAAAGGAAGGAAGCTTCTTCTCCTAGTTGCAGGTGAAATCGGTGAAATGATTGGATAGATGGTTTAGTAGGTGAGAAAACGCATCTTTACAAACATTTATACATTACATATCCACACATAGTATACATGTACAAAACCGTATATACAGTGTGTGTTAGTAAGTGGTGTGAACAGCGAGAGAGTTCGAAATGGAAGGTCGAAGCGGTTGTGAGAGGATAGGGGCAAACAAGATATATGTACGATTACGGCAACGATTAGTCTTGGTTTCAAGTAAATGGAACTCCGTTTCGAACGACAAATGTTTGATGGATGAGTTCAGTGGAAGGACAAAGGGATGCTGAAGTAGAATACTTTGAGAAAATAAAGAAACTTTTAGTGGCTATTTTTTCAAAAATCACCTGTTCAACATACAGCTTCAAAAAAATTTAAATCTGATCTGATCATTTCAAAGTTTAGAGAATTTAAAACATTTTTTCAATGCATTCTGTGTTTTTAGGGATCTTCAACACCGCATTTCTAGGAAAAAAATAGTTTCATACCTCGAAAAAGCGAGTCGGAAGCGAAAGCTACCTGTAAGAAAAGTGGGAACACCACGGTAGGGGTGAATGAAAAGTGGTTTGTGGGCAGGGAGCTTCACCGTTTTCTCCCTCCCAATCACCGTGTTTATGTGCTTGTAAAGAAGCATGTGCACCACGGTGATGCGGCACACAAAAATCTTGTACTACGTGTCGGGAGGCGGTAGCTGCTTTCGAGTGGTCATGGCCGGGCGGCAAGTTGAAAAGACATTGGAATTCTCACTTGTGTGTGCGGAAGTTAGTGTGCTCATGGAAAGCAGATTTTTGAGCACCCTATCTTGTTTTATCAGTTGTGGTGGATGTGTGGTATGGGGTTGAAGAAGGATGCCTTGATCTCTATCCCTCTTGCCTTTCTCACCGATACTCAAGGTGGGAATACGGTCTGGATCTCTAGACTTCTAGATTTGAGAATCAAGGATCAACAACATGGTTTTCAGAATATTTTGAAACTGAACTATATAAAAGGTCAACGCATTTGATAACATCTAAGCATCGTAAAAATAACGCTAGTCTGATAATTGGCAAGAAATGTGATGCGCTCAATAAAATGGTATCACTCAAAAAAACTGTTTTTGAAGTGGTAGGAGAAAAAAAAAAGTGAATGCAAGAGGTCAGAGACACATGAGACACAAAAGTGTTGGATCAAAAATCTGAGCAAATAATAGTGATCATAAGATGAGTTTTGTTCTGTTGAACTTACTTGAGAAGCGGTAAAAACCGTCACCCAGCTTCTAGAAAGAATGATGATTGAATTGGAAGAAGGAAAGATAGAAGGGGAATTGGATTAGCAAATTGGGTCTTCTCGCGTTCTAAATGAATGACCGGTACACAAATGAATAACTTGTGGCGTTGAGGCTTCTTTTCTAGTGGACGACGACCATTTAAAGAGATTATAAAACTTTAAAACTGAAGCACCCATCAAAACTTGGTTAGTCATGTTTGGTTCAGAAAAAGATAATTGGTGTGGATAATGGATGTGTGTGTGTGTGTGTTTGTGTGGAACAGGAACCGCCTGTCAGTCCTGGACGAGATCTTGTTGGAGGATGGCTAAAAGGTTGCTTTGATGAAGGATTAGGTCACGACAAAAGTCTTGTCATCATTATCTATAGAATACGACAAACGCCGCTAATAAAGACAAAAGTGGTTTTGGTTTCTCAAAGCACAAAGTGAGTAAAATGCATGAATAATAAGCGAAACGACAAGTGGGGGAAGCATTGATATGAGAAGAATAGAAGGAAAAAGATATACACAAGTGGATTGCGATTGGCGGAACGATTGGCTCTTGAGGTCTGAACGAAACTGAAGAGACCGAAAAGCACTCAAAAGGGTAAACCGAAAGGGTTAATAAGAGCGATTATAAGGCCTCGTTTCACTTTTTACACACTGATCATGCATTGTATAGTTCTGAAAGGAAGAATAGAGAAGAAGGAAGTGGCGACAAAATGGTTTACTCTTCACGTTTTTTATGGAGTTTGACTCTATTCAACAGGGGGTTAGTTTGGCGGGGGGAGGAGGATGAGGGCAGAAGTATAATGTGGGGGAGAAATGAAGGAAAACGACGTATTGTTTGTGGGCAGAAGTTTTTTTTTGGATGGCAATTACAACCATGTTTGTACCATTCTGGAAAACACTGGAAAACAAGGAAAAACACTGGAAGACAGAGAGAAGTGGGAAATTGAATACCGGTCACAAAAGAGAAAAAAGAGGTGGGTGAAACAATAGAACATATTCTTAAATATCATCGTCACACGTTGGAAAGCACTCTCCAACATCTGGTTCAGCAAGATGGGGAAGGACACGAGCCTCTTTCGGAAAGTTTTTCCCGCTACTTCGTTCAAAGTTGCCCAGGGTTTCTCGAATTCTGTCACATGTGGTGTTTTTGAAAGGACGATACACCCAGCCGTCCATCCCTTTCCCGCAGAGGGTTACATTGATGTTTTTCTGAAAATTAGAAACTTAAGAAAATTACATTTATTACACTGGCTTACTGGGAACGGGCTTTCCCATCCTTTTGCTCCGACTTCATTGTTCTTCCATCCATGAAACATGAAATCACGGTCGCAGAACCTATCGGTAGTCAAAAATCCATCTCTAACCCATCCATGAGCTCTTCGATATATTCTCACTTTTCCGGGCCACAGGCGTGTCGCACCTAAAACATCGAAAGTGACCCGCCCTTATTGACATCAATATTTACCGAGAGCCAATTTGCAACAAGTGACGTATGCCATATATGTGTCATAGCCAGTCGAATTGTGCCAGTACTTATCACAATTCTTGATTTCTTGGGTAGCGTATGGAATGACTGTTTTCAAAATATGAATCTGAAGGACTCCGTTATCAGCACCATTCCAGTTTGATGGTTGAGTAAACTCCCAATCTCCCCATTTCTGGAGAAAGTTTTTAGCGAACATGGTATTTCGAACCTGCAAAAGTGATCTCTTGATTTCTTCTTAATGTCAGAAGAGAATAACAAACAATGTAATTTCCGCTGGCGATTTCCCAATTGAAGAAGCGCTCGTAGAAAATTATATCAACGCGATTATCAATCCATTCTTCGACGCAATGATTTGGATTAGCAATTCCTGGAATGAATCGTTTTCCGTTATCTATTCATTTGAGAGTACCTGTGTCCGCATCCAAAACAAGCATCCAATCGGCATCACGGAGGTAAGCAGCGGCAGCACAGTGCTTTTTGAAAAACAACTAAAATTGATGGATTCATTGTTCTATTCATTCCCAGTAAATAAATACCTGTTTGTTTTTGCCGCATTCCGCTTTTACCCTCTCGTCATTGTCCAGATCCACCATGGCAACTGTGTAGTTAGTACCTTTCAAATAACATTGAAGTGACTCCTGTGCCACTTTGTAATGACTGAAAAGAATACAATGGGCAAAAACTAAGAGAAAAACACTTACGTTTCCATACTGCTTTTGACAAAAGCAACAAAAATCAGTACTTTTCCATAGAGTGGGGGACAAGCACCCATGTTCTGTCGCGCTGGATATTTCGTGCGTGGTCTGAAATCAAGTCGCGGTTTCTTGAAAAAAAACCATAACTATTTTCACAAAAAATTAATTTAATTTCAAAAAGATAAACATTTTTGAGATATGAATATCAGAAAAAAATCAGATTACTTTCTATAAATATACTGCCTTTTTCAGATAATGTATAATAAAACATTTTACTTGATAAACGAGATAAAAGGAGGACTAAACTGGGATCCTATAATATGCATAATACTTTTGAGAAAAATGGAGAATAGCCATTGGGGCAGTACAAAACGCTGTGGCCGAGATAACAAGAAACTCTTCTACCCCAATCACTTTAACGCATTTCGAGACGATTTTCTATCCATTTTCAAGCCAATTTTTAAGACCCAGTTTAGTCCTCCTCTGAATATCAAATATGATAGATTAAAGCTTTATTTCTCAGTTTTTTTATATGTGTTTACTGCAAAATCAATTATATGAAGTAAGAACATCAAGTATTTCTAATATGAACTTTTCAAGAAAAAACTCACCCCGGATGAAATAGAGTTGGATCTTTTAGGACTTTTACTTTTGGCACTGGATGAACTTCATGAACTGCTTGCTGCAAGAAAAAAATTCAAAATGTTTTTAAAATTGTCATTGACGGAACTCACATGAAAATCAGGACTATATGTCACACCAATATCATCGAATGTGTACTTGGAATAGAAAAACAATGCAGTTGCTATTATTGTCGCTACGAAAAGGAGTATCTGTACATGTCTCATCTGAAAACGGTATATTCTTGACTAAAAAAGACAACGTCTCATACACAATCAAATGTTCAAAACAGATTAATCCCGTAAGCGACATTATTAATGGGGGCGCAATAAGGTCAAGACATCGAGAACATGCTTTAGAAAAAAAAAGTAACATATATTCAGGTTGAACCCAGACGACTCTTTTTGGTTTTTGCGTGCTGATGTTCGGAGAAGAAAAGCAAATTTGTTTGAGTGGGAGATTAGTACTGCAAAAAGCAATAGGATTACTATTTTTGTAGTGTCCAGCAAGGAAAACTGACATTGTGATTGACAAAAACTGGATTGGAAAAAAACACTTGAAAGTACACTCTTCAGAAAATAGGTTATATCTGTCTGGCCAAGGATTAAAAAATTTAGAATGTTTCTAAATTGTATACCTTTTTAACTGTTCTGGAATAACGGAACATTGCGGAATTTCCGGAATGACTAGTACTGTTCAGAAAACTTCCTTTTTTGAGGAAAAATGGTTCAGAAAGAAAACCGGAGAAACGGAGAGTAACGTATCAGTGACAATAGGGAAAAGAAACAGGAAAACCAAAGTAAAATGGAACAATGGAAAGTTTTTAATAATAAAATGTTCCGAAATTAAAGAAATTCCAATTAAATTAGCAAGCGCTGCTTGATTAGAAATGAATTAGTTTGCACAATGTTAATAATTTGTTCTATTCTCGTCAAACAGTGAGGAAAAGTAAAGTAAATGAGAGCGACGCATGAAGACGGTGTTTGTTATAATCAGAAGCTGATATCTGGTTGTAATAATAGTTGAAAACCTGTCTAACACTATTAACACAAGGAGGTCTATGTGATTGGTATGAACTCTCAACTTCGACATGTCTCTTTTCCAATTCATCTCCCTTTCCGTCATTTCACTTTTCCTCTCTCTTAGATTCAATAGCCGAGAACCGCATTTCGACCTATTGACACTGTCTTCTCCAATTGGGTCATCATACAACAGAGTACGCATCTACACGCTTACAAGAGGAACGGAATGGAAAAGGTTTTCTGGAAGGAAGGTCAAGTTAGAATATGACAATAAAAGAATAACGGCGCTCAGTTATGAAACACCTTAATGATATCGAACCACTTATTTTCCGTGTCAAGATGCCTTCATGACGTTATTGCGTAGAAAACGACCATTAACCAGCCGTAGTCAAGTCATTCGAAATGCAAGCAATTTTCTATGGCTCCTCAATGCTTTGTGGTCACTCGAAAGTCAAAAAAATTGTGAATATTTCATAAACCCATTCATTTCACTCATTTTTCAAGAAAGATGTATACAAATAATACAAAAATTATCGTAGCTGGTTTAGAAGAGACCTCGTGATGTGTGTTTTGTGTTCAGATTTAGATTCTGCTGGTTCCATTCTGGGCAAAGTGACCGAGAAGCATGCGAGAGATGACGATACGTTGGATCTGAGAGGTTCCCTCATAGATCTGATAGATCTTGGCGTCACGCATCAGCTTCTCGACTGGATACTCTGAGTTGAATCCATTTCCTCCGAAGATCTGAATTTCTAATGATTAGCTCTTGGATGCAAAATAGAATTGTACCTGAACAGCGTTGGTGGCAGCCTGGTTGGCAGTGTCAGCAGCGAAGCACTTGGCGATCGAAGCGTTGTAAGAGGAGCGGACCTTGTTGTCGACATCGGTGGCAGACTTGTAGGTGATGAGACGGGCAAGCTCCAAGTTGACAGCCATATCGGCAAGCATGAACTGGACGGCTTGGTGCTGAAATGGATTAAATAGGTCGATGTCGGTGAAATTATCAACTCACGTTAGCAATCTCCGTTCCGAAGGCCTTTCTTTGAAGAGCGTACTTGGCCGACTCGTCCAAGCATCTCCACGAGAGTCCGAGGGCTCCGGCGGCAACTCCTGGTCTGGTCATGTCGAATGCTCCCATAGCGACCTTGAATCCGGCTCCTGGAGCTCCCAACACATTCTCAGCTGGCACGCGGACATCCTCAAAAGTGATAGTACGGGTGTCCGAACATCTCTGTCCCATGTTCTTCTCCTTCTTTCCACGAGTGATTCCTGGAGTATCTCCATCAACGATGAATGCGGTGAACGCCTTTCCAGCTGGAGTCTTTGGATCGGAATCCGAACGGGCAAGAACGAAGAACCACTTGGCGTGTCCTCCTCCGGTGATCCAAGCCTTCGATCCATTGATGATGTACTCATCTCCCTTCTTCTCACACTTGGTCTTCACTCCATTGACATCAGATCCAGCTCCTGGTTCAGTAACACAGTAGGAAGCAATGATTGGCTCGGCGGCAAGAGCTCCGAGATACTTTTTCTTCTGCTCCTCGTTACCAGCAATGTAGACTGGAGCGATGGCAAGGGATGGTCCCATGATACCAAGTTGAAGACCTGTGCATCCATATGAAAGAGCTTCAACAATGAGAGCAGTCTCAAGAGTAGTCATTCCTGGTCCTCCGTACTTCTCTGGAATTTGTGGGTTCATGAGTCCAAGGCTATGAGCTTGGCGGACAATCTCCCATGGGAACTCTCCGCTCTCATCAAATTTGGCTGCGTTCGGGACGAGAACATCTTTGGAGAACTTCAAAGCGGCAGCTTGAATTTCCTTTTGGGTTTCGCTCAAATCTGAAAGAGAATATTGGCTTAGCATTTGTAGAAAGCCTGATGCTTACCAAATGAGATTTGACGAGATTGTGTGGCGAGGACTCCAGTAGCCGAACGAGAAAGTCCAAGCGAAGTTGTAGCAAGACGAGAAAGCATGTTGATTAACCTGTAACAGTTGTATTAGCAAAAAAATATAACAAAGAACCAGACAGCAAAGATATAACACGGGAGTTAACCGTAAAAATGGTGAAGTATAAAAAAAGCATATAATATTCAGTCTTTTTCTTTCAATCATTTACAATTACAATGTATACCAGTGTTTGTACAAAACTGTGATCAATTTTAAATCGGTAGAGTGTGTCCCGGTCTAGTAGCCTCCGTTCTGAGCAACCCGAGCGAGCAGTTGACGAGCAATAACCATGCGTTGAATTTGAGAGGTTCCCTCGTAGATTTGGAAGATCTTAGCATCACGCATCAACTTCTCGGCTGGGTATTCGGTGTTGAATCCAGCACCTCCAAACACTTGGACAGCATTGGTGGCGGCTTGGTTGACAGCATCGGAAGCAAACAGTTTGGCGATGGAGGCATAGTAGGAACCTGGGCGACCAGCGTCAACCTGAAAAAACAAATGTAAGAAAGGAAAATGGACACTGAATGAGTACCTCAGCACCACTTTTGTATGTCATCAATCTGGCGAGCTCTGCGTTAATAGCCATCTCGGCGAGAAGGAAAGACACTCCTTGATGGTTGGCAATTTGCGTTCCAAACGCTTTTCTTTCGAGTGAATATTGAGTGGCGACGTCCAAACAACGATAAGCGACACCAGTGGCCAAGGCGGCGACAGTTGGACGAGTCTTGTCGAAAGTCTTCATGGCAACCTTGAATCCCTCTCCTGGGGCTCCAACAACATTGGAAGCTGGGACACGAACATCTTCAAAGGTAAGTCCACGAGTGTCAGAGCATCTTTGTCCCATGTTAATTTCCTTTCTTCCTCTGGTAAGTCCTGGGGTGTCCCCTTCAACGACAAAGGCGGTAAAGGCTTTTCCAGATGGAGTTTTTGGGTTAGGGTCCGAACGGGCGAGCACGAAGAACCTGGAAACATTCTTTTGTTCATAACGAAGAAACCTGAATTCTCAGACAATGCACTTTGTCCTCTCCGCTTTAAGTGCACGTTCTGATAACGAAAACTAGGTATTTATCTCTTTGTTTCTATCGTTTCCCGTTTCACATCACGTAATGTTCGGGTCTCTCTATCGGTACAAAGTCCACTTTTCTCTGTGTCGGAGACCAATTATTATCGGAACTAGGACCTCTGCTTGTAGCCTCCCGACTTTACAACAATTCGTGACGTGTTTCCCCACGTGGGCTTACAAAGTTCGAAGTACGAAACTTACCAGTTAGCATGTCCAGCGTTGGTGATCCACATCTTTGAGCCGTTGAGAATATACTCGTCGCCCTTCTTCTCGCACTTGGTCTTGATTCCAGCAACATCAGATCCAGCTCCTGGCTCAGTGACGGCGTATGACTATAAATTATATATAGCTTATGAGATGCATCAACCTGAATAACTCACAGCAACAAATGGATTGTCAACCATTCTTCCCAAGAATCTCTTTTTGATGTCGTCGTTGGCACACAAGATGAGTGGAGTGAGAGCAAGATCGTTGGCCATGACAGCAGTGGCAATTCCCGAGCATCCATAGGCCATCTCTTCACTGATAATACAATTGGAGACCATATCAACTCCAAGACCTCCGTAAGCTTCTGGGATGTCAGCAGTAAGGTATCCTTGAGCATGAGCCTTCTTAATGATTGGCCACGGGTATTCCATAGTCTTGTCATATTCAGCAGCAACTGGAATGACCTCATCGGCGACAAACTTGCGGACATTTGCACGGAATTCTGCTTGATCTGAAGACAAGTTGAAGTCGATACCAGTCGACATTGCCTTGTTGGTAGTGCTGAACACACGTGTGCATCTTGACAAGTTTCTGGACAGCATCTTCTGTAAATAGAAATCGTTTAGTATTGCGGGATTGGATCAATAATGAGTTGGTTTACGGCAGAAGAAAAAAATAAATAGGTGGAGTGGAACACACAACAAGAAAGATTTTGTGTGTGTGGCGTCCGACTGCTATCATCAACTGGAGAAGAGAAAAATGTGTTGTGAAGGTAGAGAGAAAAGTGGGTAGCCGTTGGACCGGGGCGGAGACAAGTCGTCTTGTTGTTTGGTATGGATAAGAAAACGAAGTTGATAAGAATGGCAAACGGCCAACGTCCACCACGTTTTCTATTAGTATTCGAGAGCACGTAAAAGTTGGGGGAAAATCAATAACCAATACAAGAAAGAGGAGTAAAGAGGGAAGACCAGTCAGCAGACTGCAATTGCGCACAAATGACGAGTAAGAGAGGTCGGACCACTAATCTCGATGGAGGTCCGCAGACTGTCGTCATTTACTGTGCACTCGGTGTATACGTGGCAGACTAGAGAAGAGAGACGCAGCGACGAAAGAATGGTTACCTGTTTCTTGGATACACTGTAGTCATTATAAAGTCCAAAGTGCACGTTTTCTTCTTTTTAAAGAGGCGTCTGGGAATATTAAATGGAAAATCGGATAAGATTCAGTAATTAACAGATGATCAGAAAATATATCTATCAGATATAACTATACTAAACTTCAAGGTTAATATAAGGTTTTGTTAAGATCACCGGTAAAAACAATGAATTGTGAAAAAAAAGAGAAAGTGAAATAACTGTTCATAAACAGAATATCAAACCAAATGTTTTCATACCAAAGATATATGATTAATTTTGGTGGTTTCAACAAATTTTTCATCATTCTATGAAATGTGCAAAAGTTATGAGTAGACTAGACACTTTGGTTATCCTCTAGACACTACTCTACACATTGTCATGTTTTTATATTTACAATTGGTCAGATTGAACAGATTTCAGTTCACATTAATAGTAATAATTAGAATTGAAAGTCATATTTACACATTCTGAATTTCAAATTCTTCTGCTTAATTTGAAAATTACACAATTCTCATTTAATATTTAGTTTTTACTGCCAATTTGATGAACAAATCATTATTATATTTAAAAAATTCACAATTTTCAAAGCCTAATGTGCTCTTTTCTTGTTTTGTTAATCTAAACAAATTTGGTAGGGTCACCGCGCAAGGTGTAGATTTACGAGCGCAGCGAGGGCCGGGTCTCGACGGGAAACCTCTTCCGTCGTCTCTCCGCCGACAGCTAACCCCTCGCATATCGCTACGTGGTTGCCGGTGTTCACTCGATTTTCATCGACCTTTTACGGTCCATTTTCATTATTTTTGGCCCGTTCAACTTCATTTCTTCTTCTTTTTTCTCTGAACTAACAGCTTCCGGTCGGGAGGAAAATCGATGCGAGGATGGACACCAGATGCGTCTCAAATGTTGCATTCTTTCTCTCTCCCGCGCCGTTCTCCTATTGATTTTTTTGCGTTCCTCGTGGCAGTGACCGCATTTGTTGCCCGAAATGCGACTGATACTTACTCATCTTTTTTTCTGGCTTCACTTTAGTATTCTGGCATAGTTAAATTGTTTTTTTTACAGATATCAATGTCGGACTTTGGTAATCCGTTGAAAAAGTTCAAGCTGGTCTTTCTCGGAGAGCAGAGTGGTGAGTTTTTGACATATAAAAATTTTAAAAATCATTTAATTTTAGTTGGCAAAACATCGCTCATCACTCGCTTCATGTACGACTCTTTCGACAATACCTACCAGGCGACAATTGGAATTGACTTCTTGAGTAAGACCATGTATTTGGAGGACAGAACTGTGAGTTTTCGGTTGGTGCGAGGAGAACTCATGTCATGCATATTTCAGGTTCGTCTTCAACTCTGGGACACTGCGGGACAAGAGCGTTTCCGATCGCTTATTCCATCTTACATCCGTGATTCTACTGTCGCTGTTGTTGTGTATGACATCACCAGTAAGTTTTATTTTCCATCAGAAGTGAAGGAATAAGATGATTATAACTCAAATTTGTTCAATTTCTCTTGCGAACAGAAAATGATATTTTAACACAAAATCTTTATCATACCCTTCTTTTTGTTATTAATCTTTATTTTTCAGACTCCAATTCATTCCATCAGACTTCTAAGTGGATCGACGATGTGAGAACCGAGCGTGGAAGCGATGTCATCATCATGCTTGTTGGAAACAAGACCGATCTTTCCGATAAGAGGTTCGTTCTGCGACTGACCTCACTACAGAATGACCGCAATTTTTTTCAGACAAGTTACTACGGACGAAGGAGAAAGAAAGGCCAAGGAACTGAATGTCATGTTCATTGAGACTTCTGCCAAGGCTGGATACAATGTCAAGCAGCTTTTCCGTCGCATTGCTGGAGCTCTTCCAGGAATCATCAAGGACGATCCAGTCGAGCCACGTAAGAATTTTGAGACCGTTTTTCAGAGAATCATAGGACTGATTTCCAGCAAATGTCGTTACTATGGACCCGATTCGCCAGCGTCAAATCGTCACCGACGAGGGATCGTGCTGGTGTTAAACACCTATACACTTCGAGAAATGTCAAAATGGTTGTGATAATTCAATCTCAACGCATAATTTATTTAAAACACCCGATTCCGTAATTCCTGTCGTCATAATACCTATTTCGGCGGTTATATGAAATTCATTGAACCAAATTTATATTTCTATTCTTGTAATCGTCTCCCTCTCTCAATTCTATCGCATCTATTCTATGCTACCGCCAGTAAGTGAATAAGATTGATATCTGCAAAAAACTGGGAAATAATATCGATTTCTTTCTGCTGTTTGAATGTTTTCTTCTCTAATTATGGTAATTTCCCTTTAACAGACAGCTAATTTAACATTCTACCTTAACAAATTGGTCCTCTCTCTTTCTTTGTAAAATAATAAATTATTATCAGTTGGCTTTGTTTGCTTCGCTTCTTTGTGAAAGTGTGATATGATGATTTGTCAATCAGTTCTCATTCAGCTTTTCTATCTTTCCCTCGTTTTTTTCTCTTGGTTTTGTTGAATAAAATCTTCTCCGCTTTTGGTACTGCAAGCAGCAGATCACGAGAAAACGGCTGTGTTGTGAGGACGTGGAAGGAAGAGGAAAAAGAAACGCAGTTTTAATCAAATATTGACTTTGTGCTTTTCGGTTAAGAAATGAGCTCGGCTATCCAGAAAAGCAACAAAAAAGTGGAGAAACAGAAAAGTTTTCTCGTTAAATTTCATTAGTGAAACCAGAAAGAAGCGAGTTTGTGTTCAATTATTCAATGCTTGGTTGATTTGAGTGCTGATAGTTGCTGTATCCGTGAAATCATCCCATTTGAGAAGAGTATCACAGAGATTGCTTAATCCGTCAACACTTTTCAGCTTTAATCCCACAATAATTACCTCAAAGTTTTAAAATTTCAGAAATATTCATGGAAAAATCTCACTTTTCCATTAGTTTTCAAAGTTTTCGAGTAATCCGTCGATGCAGTTATTTCATCAGCAGTCCTAAAAAAGAAAATGGTTGCGAAATACCAAAATGACCAGTAAACTCACGCTCCACTCGTAAAAATGATAGAATTCATTTTGCCGAATGTTTTCAATGGTTGAGCACGTTTTACAGCTAGTGTGAAGGCTCTAGAAAATTTTAATTAAAAGAGTAAGAAAAGGAAAACGAACGAAACAATGGTTGGTTGATCAGCAAATGGAGTCAAACTATCGGCTATTCCAACAAACTCATCCTTGTTTTGAAGATCGCCGAAACTAAAAGATTGAGGTTTCAGACGAACACTAAAATAAAAGGTACTTGATTGGATCCAAATTCTTTGTTAAAGTGTCGAATCCAATTATTGAAGTTCTTTCGAAGTGGTTCCAGGTAGCAATGAGATCCGTTTCAACTAATTTTTTCTGACTTGCAAGCTGAAACTCATTATCTTGAAAGGATGAAGCAGGTGAAAACTATACCGCATCTCCAAAAGCTTCCAATAAAAGTAAAACATTTGCGGTTTTTGGAGAACAATCCGGGCACGGATCCGGCACTGAAAAAAATGTAATAAAGTTTAACAGATGAATGGATTCTAGTACAAGGTGTAGTGATGACTGGTGTTTGAGTTGTTGCGACTGTTGTCACAGTAGATGGAACTGGTGTTGATGTCGGACCACTCGTCGACTGCATTGGGGTCGTAGTTGCGAGTGGAGCTCTGGTGGTAGGTGAGCATATCACATTGTTAATCTAAAATCTCCCTGATTTTTTGATTTACGTCTAAAACCCAACCTGATCAATGATGTCAGTGGTGGTATTCTTTGAATAAATCACATTTCCTGAAAGTTGTTTCAAAACTGTCTGGTCGGCGTTTCCAATTGCCACAACAATCAAATTACCGCCAATGTGATTTGCAAATTCGACTGCACTTTGAACATCGGAATTGTCACTGGAGAAGAATAACAGGTCAGGAAACGATTTCCGACTCACCTAGAATAAGTGAAGACAATTGTTGTTTGCTCTCTTCCAGTTCTTCTCGTGAACAAGTTTTGAGAAAGGTACTTCAGAGAAGCCGTCAAACTCGGAGGTGAGTTTGCAAAATAAAAGTCATCGAAAGCCATAACCTCGTTTGCAAAGGCGGATGCTGATTGATAGGCAAACGGATTTTCAATTATTTGACCTCCTTCTGTCTGCAATTAATTTCAATTGTAATTACTTTGAACCCAAAAAGTTACCGTTGCAAAAACAACAGCTTCTCCTTCCATAAGTTCCGGAGAAATCGGCCAGGTTTTTATGAGTTTCGAAATGGTTCGGACTTGCTGGAAAACATAAACTCAGACAAGAAACAATTGCGACACTCACGTTCTGGAACTCATCAGCACTTCCAACATCATTATTATTATCCATTAGAATAGTGACATCTGTTTTGCAAGAGTTATCTGGGACAGCAGTTGTGCTGAAATTTGGATATTTTTGAATATGAATCTATTTGATGTTTACGTTGGAGCAGAAGTTGAAGGTGTCAATGTTCCGAACATGTATTGTGTGAGTTGCTGAGCAATATCAGCCGTCAAATTAAAATCAGGGACACCGAAGAAATGATTCTGATTAGTGGATAACAACCCTAATTGTTTTCCACTTGTGACAGAATTCAAGCTGACTGTGATGAGCTGTTTCGGGAGTGTATTGATAATGTATGCGTATTGAGTGGCCGATTCGATATCAGTCAAATCTCTGAGAAAAATGTATAAATTTGATTTCCACATAAATTACTTACTCCGAAGCAGAAATGAAGATCACGGTTTGATTCACTGGACGAATTCCGTGAATACCTCCAGCAGCTCGGATGCCACTAGAATATTTATTATTATAATGCATATCTCTCGGGAACTCACTTTGTGATACTAGAATTGAACTTTCCAGAGTACATTTGTGCAGATATAACGCTGACTACTTCACTTTCATCAGCTTCATCAAAGTCTAGAAGTATATTGAACTCAGTCTGAAAAGTGGCTGTTTCATAGAAAAATAAAACTGACTTACGTCGGCATAAGTTGCAAACGCCACTTGAACATCTTCTCTGTCGATTAACCAAATTGGGAGTAGGGTATTGTCAATCCATGATTTGACCTGAACACAAAAATTAGCAAGAGAAGGCATGATCGATTTTACCGTGTTGAAATTCTTAGCTGTGAGCATAGCTTTTGAATCATCCAACAAGATAATCACATCCCGGCTGTATGGTGTTTTTACAAATGCAGTTGTAGTCGTTCGAGCTGGTTGAGTAACTGGTGCAGTTGGTGGTGTCAGTGTAGTTCCCGTAAATGGAGTAGCTGTTGTTGTAGTTTGTTCTGGTACACTGGTTACTGTTGCAACGGAACCAGTTCCCGTAGGAGCTGGATTTGTAGGTTGAGTGGGAACTGTTCCACATGGAGTGATTGGTGTTCCTGATGGTCCCACAGTAGTAGTAAGAGCTGAGTCAGAAACGGAAGAACAACTCATTTGATTGAGGGAAGGCGGAGTTTGATCTGAAGATTATGATATCAAAAAGATCAATTTGAAATAAGAAACCAGTTGCAGAAATCATAGCAAAATTGCCTGAATCCGTAACCCTTTTCTGGATATCCGAGATCGCTGGTTTATTGGAGGTTGTATAAGATAAGGCATACATAACGTCAGCCCATTGGCCAGCATTTGATATTCCTAAGCTATAATGAAAATCTGAATTTCGGTTTGTTCATGATATATTTTACATGGTAATTGGCACGTTTGGTTGTATTGCCAGTTGAGAACCGCTGGATGCAGGAGTTATAGCTTGTTGCATCTAAAAATTCAGAGTTTCATCAAAAATCCGAAGCAATACCTGATTTGTAAGGTTTTGAACACTCCCAGAATAATCATTAACTACAGCGGTGTATGGCAAAGCTCTTGTTTGAACGCTGAGAAACATGGTGTACCCAGTGTCCGCAGAATTGACTGGAAATCATGATGTTAGAGAAAGGTAACAAGTTTAGTTACCTGGTATCGGAGGAGAATTGTTGGTCTTCGAAATTCCAACACCCAGCATCACACTTCCTGCTATCAGCATTCCAATTGACACTAACACAAGAGTACCAGTGAACCATTTTACTCTACTGTCCGCATCTTCTAGTAAATACCTTTAACAAAACAGAGAATGTATCCAAATTTCAAAAGATTTGTTACCATTGAACATTTCGTTTTGGTACTCCTGGTGAGGTATACGCCAAATCATCACCTTCTTCCCATGCCATTGAAAATATTTGAGTAAAACAATGAAATATTAAATGAGAAAGGGTGTAAACCGAACAAAAACTGTTCGAGAGTCGTTGGAAAATTTACCTGACAGGCGGATTAAACTATTACGTTTATCAGTTTTCATAGGATTGGCAATTCGATTAGCACTCTTATCAGCCCGATTATTTGCCGATGCAAGGATGTTGAACTGAGTTTTGAGAGACACTGAAATTAGAACAACACCCCAAAATGTTAGATGGGTGTTGCCGTTTTCTTGCCGGAAGTGTTGTGCAATTTTCATTTACAAGCATCTAAACACAAAAATACACAATAAAATACAATTCTGTACCAATAAATAAAGTCATTCTGCAGTAAAACGTATCACATTAATTTATTCTTTTTTGTTTTTCGGTGCCCACTGATCCTTGGTTCCACGGAGATACAAAGCATAGTTGAGAAGAGTTGGCCAGAAGTATTTGAGGAAGACGGCGAAGCGAGCATCCGCATGAGCCATGATGTAGTCCGTCTTTCGATCACGGATCGCATTGGCAATTAGTCTGGCACAGTGCTCCGGTGTATAGCCCTGAAAGAAACAGAGAAATTGAATTTGATGTCTTGAATGGTATTTTTGAAGGTTCGGAGATAACAATCTATTTCAAATAAACGTGAGGTTAACAAGAAATGCATAGCCCTCAGGTGACCTCTCTCGAAACGTTTCGGGCATATTTCAAAAGGAGACCGTTCACAGTGTAACAGTGTCTATTCAATTACCAAGGTGAGTCTAAGGAGGCTGACACTTCTCAAAAGACAGGTAGTTTTGGTCATTCACTCATTCTCCCTCAAGTTTTCGTCTCGAAACATGTCGGTTTTGTGTCTATTTTTGGTTATTTCGTTTGGAGTTTCATCCAATGGTAAGTCCCTAGTTCTACTCTAACTTCAGTTTCCATTTCTAGCCCAATTCTTCTTCAATCAACCCTTCAACTTCTTCAATGCTCCCCAAAGACCTTCCAGCTGTTTGCACCAACAACACCACCGACCACAGTTAGCTATTCGTGTCCGAGCACATCTAACTTTTGCGTTTTAGACCACCACGGTTGAGTTCATACCTGATCCAGACAAAGAACAAGGCAATTTTCCAATGCCAAACCCTGCTAACTGGCCAGTGGGTCCTGACTGGAACGATCCGAGAAACAATAATGAACAGCAGTTGGTGAGTTCATTTCTTGGTTTCTTTCTCCCATCAAACTATTAAAGGGATGGGGAGGCAATGGTCTTATTGGCACCACTTCAACTAAACCGTCTATTGTAATTTCAACCACCACAACGACCACGACTACACAGCCAACGACTACTACCGCCGTTATTAGTTCAACGATTAGACCAATTGCTGTGACTAAGAAACCACTGCCAGCCAGAAAACAGGCAGCCAAGAAACGTAAGTTCATTGGAAGGACTATAGAGGATAGAAGCCAATTACAGGTTCTTCTCCTAAAAAGGCGACACCGACTTTGGCTCCAGCCCCCGCGCTCTCAACTCGACCACCAAAAACCAGAATAATGTCAGCGTCTCAAAGAAGAAACGTCAGAAAGTCAAAGTCTACTTCAAGAAGAAGTCATTAAAAGTGTTGTTTTTTTGTAAATAAAAATAAATTACCTTCTTCTGATTCTCATCTTCTACGCCAACCACTTTTCCAGATGGGTCGATGGCTCTAGAACCAAAGCCAGTGTTGATATATCCAGCAGAGACAACAAGGATGTGAAGGTTCTTGTGTTCAGCACGAAGACAATCAAAGTATCCTTGAAGTGCGTGTTTGCTGGCACCATATGATCCTCTGTAGGGGATGGCAACCTTCCCTTGAACACTGCTTGTCACCACAATGCAGCCATCCGGGCTCAGCTTTGGCAGCACACTGTTTGTGACGGCAACGTGCCCGAAATAGTTGGTCTCCATGGCTTGTCTGTGGATAGCCATTGTGGTGTCGGCACAGGATCCGCGGTTAGCCATTCCTGCATTGTTGATGAGAATGTCAACTCTTGGAATCTCAGCCCATGGCGCTTGATCTGGATCCGTAATGTCGAAATAGCTGAAAGATGATGTTCTATGCACGTCTTCGTTCTGATACTCACTAGTAAGTTGGCTCATGTTGGTTAAGTGGGAATGTGTCTTTGAGTTCCTCACAAATCTCCTTCAATTTTTCCGTACTTCTTGCCAGAAGAATCACTTGAGCTCCACGTTTGTACAATTCAAATGCAAGACTTTTGCCAAGACCTGGAATAGAAATAATGAATCATCCGGCAAACAACGTCGTCATTCTTTGTTTAAGGAAATTGAAACTGGAAGATTTATTTCTTCAGACTTAGTTTTACGTTTACGTCAATAGAAATTTCTACGTCACAACAGTTGAAAACTGATCAACAATAGGTTTTTAGAGTCTAACTCTGAATGTTTACCTGAGCTGGCACCAGTGATCACAACAACTTTGTTTTTGACGTCCAATTTTGGCAGATTATGAGCTCCGGGGATGATTCTGTTGAGCAGTCTGAATAGCAGATAAATATTTATATATAGCTTTTTCCATTGAACTCACTTGTAAGCGACATATAATGAGATCGGAACCACAAGAGCTGGAGCCCATTCTTTCAATGCGTCGTGAAACTTAGCCGGGAACGACATTCTGGAAGAGGAAATTTTAGTTTCGATAACACGAAAAAGACAATATAAGGAATCGAAACGAAGAAAAAGGGGCAAGCTGCAAACAAAAAAGTGTGTGCTATTTGATAAGAACGATCAAGGTACAACGTACCCCTTGAAATTAACACGTATAAAATGAAGAGACGCAGAAAAAAAAAGAAGAAAAACAAAAGAAACCTTGTTGTCGAAGGAAAATACTCATTAGGTTGGCAGGTAGACAGAAACTATCGATTTTTCTGGAAAACTACAATGCACCATTCCATTTTGTAGTGAGTAAACTAAGTGAAATCGGAATCAGGTGATAAGAAACAGAACAGAGAGTAAGAAATAGCGGTGTGATACACCTGCGAGTTTCTTCAAACAAACTGGTGAGATGGATAAGAGAGAAAAACGCAAATGCGAATAAACAGAAACAAAACAATGTGTGCGTTCTCTGTCCGCTCACAAAACACGTAAACAAGGACTCCGGCACGTTTGCCATAGAGCGCATTTGCCTTTTTCTGCAGAATGGGAAGAGGGGTGCACAGTAGATAGAGGGAAAGGGAGAGAGAGAGAGAAAGAGGGAAAAGAATGGCAGGTAAGGTAGATACCAAGGATTGATTGAAAGAGGCTACGGGAAGATGAAGAACGGATTATGAGGGTTCTAATTGTGACAATTGGTCTCATGATAGCATAAAATTAAAAAAAAACTTGTGAAAACTATATCTTTGTGACGTAAAATTTGAAATATACAAAGTTGGGAAACAAAAAATACAAGTAGGAGAATTAAAATTGCGAGTTTGAAAAAAGAAATTTTACAATAAAATTATAGAACATTGATTGATTACCATGAAAAAATTACTTCAAACTGATAGTATGTTTTGAATCTTGGCTCATTTCTAAAGTTGCTGTAAAGAATTACTAATTGCCTCTTTAAAGTTGATTACAGAGAAACTCGAATTGCTAAAAACATATTCAGGAGGCTTCACTATCTCTGGAAACTGCTGAATCGAATTCATAACTGCTCATGAGCAGTCATGCATACCAGAATTCTGTTCGTGTTTTGAACATGCTCCGAAGTCATTCTCCCAATTATTAGTGTGTTTCTCTCATTTTCAGTTTTAGTTGAACATCGTTTCTGGAGCACTGAAACAATATCGCTCTTCTGCCAAATATTGCGTACTCAATAAATTCTGAATGTTCAGTCCCTGATTTGTAATTGAACAAGAGAAAAATTCAGTATTGTTTACGCGATTACACTTCAGAACTGTTTTTCAAACATTTAGATTTCATAACAAAGAATATTCAAATCTGATTTTTCGTCTTTTTCCTGACTCATATTTTTTGTTTTTCAATCAGTCCCTCTGGTTTCCCGATTTCCCTTTGAATGAATTGATTCTAAAATATCTCAATGTTCTTCTGACTCATAATCAGCGCTCCTCAGAGACTCCGCCCACCATCATCTTCCAATCACACAATATTCGTTGAGCATTTCGTCGCGTGTCCCACTTCTCTTATTATTTTCAACCCAAAAATAGTGCAAATCTGGTGGCGGTGGGGTTGTTTTCGTCGCGCACTGAGCTTGCCTGTTTATCGAGAAGCGCGTGGTGTCTAACAACGGTTACTGTCAACAGATCGCCTACTCCGCATGTGTTCACACTCCTCTGGGAGCCTCCCATTAGTATAGATTTCATAATTCTCCTCTCTTCTAGCTTTCTCCAACATTTTCCTTCTATCTGCGTGATCCGAGATTATAAAATAGTGTAAAACATAATAGAGGTGAAAAGCCAATGAGTTCATTTGTTGAGATAGGGGGGAGAACTAGAAGAAAAGCAAGTGTAATTATAAGAATGTGGGGGTGAGGAGATTCGGTAAGCGATTGTGGAAAAGAGCAAAAGAAAACGCGAACTCGGCCAGAAATGATTTATGAGGAACACACTATTTCGAGAGAGAAAAGAAGCTATCTGTGGAAAGTGGTCCCCCGAATCGTTGATTTCGCAATTGTCATTCAGAATTGTTTTGTCTCTTAGACATTGTTTTGTTTCCTCCTTTTGTATTCTAGATGCAAATCAAACATCAATATCAATATCATCTAGAAAAATCTATATTCTTCTGTTTTTCTGATATCAACATTATCTATCTTTCACTTCCTTTATTCCGTCAGAGCCCAATTCTCTACCACCCCCTTACTTCAAAATAGGTATCTTACTAGGCTTCCACACGTCACGTCCATCACGTCTCTTGCTCTCATAAAACCTTTTTCGTTTTATTTACAACCAAAATATCCGTTCTGTCATTTCCATTTCAAAATGAGTTTTCTTTCATTACAGAAAACGATGCACTTGATTTAAAAAGAAATGGGTTGACATCTCAAAGAACATCTCGTATAGAAAAAGAGCCCAGCCAAATCCAAAAACGTACTATCGTAAAAATGGAAGAGCTCAAATCATTTCCTTAGTCTCGGAATCCTAGAAATTTCTTCTTTTTTTCGTTTCCTGAAGAAATTTTGCCCTGTCTGCTGGATAAATAATAAATTCTATTAGAACTTCAAATTTAAATTTTCCATGAGTCATATCAAACACCGTTCATCATTATTTCATTATAACATCACTCATCACTCTGGCACTTGATATGTTTCGTTCGAGAGTGCAATTCTTACAGGATAATCTTTTCGGTCGCTTTCACCCTCTCACTCAAGATATCTTTCCGACAGCTGTTAACCTATCAACTTTTTGCTATGTTTTATATTGACAAGTAGCCCTCTTCTCTCAGTTCAGTGAAACTACTGTTTCGAAATCACCTTTGTAAATGGAATTGTGAATACCCCTGTCATCATTTCTCAAATCGAAGATATCCCTTTCAACTAAATTAAACTTCGAAAAACTTATTTTTTCTTCTCTTTCTCAATATCAGGGATGCACTCTGACCAAATTGGAAAATGGAATAAGATGGCATTACCAATATCTCAAATGAAAAGAGATGAAAGGAAATCTCAATGCACAATGGAACCGCGCGAGTCATAAAATTAGGAGAATAGAACCGTGATTGTGCTTTTGAGAGGAACAAAAAGAATGAGAGAGATAGAGATAGAGGAAACCGAGTTTGACGAGTAAAGAGTGGAAGACCACATGGAGTGCGCGGATGAAACAGAGAGATTGACGGAACGGAACGCGCAAAATATGTTCATGAACGCGGAGTCAGAAAATGCTTGAGCCATGTGCATTATTTCTTCTCCTTCTTCTTCTATCTTTTCCTGTGTCTTTTCCACTTCTTCGTCGTTTCACTTCGGAGAAAACGGGGAGGGCGAGAGAACGAGTCGACCCGTGGCTGGCCACACATTGAAAAAGGAGAGGGCCGTGAGTTGGGGTGGTTGTGTCCCTTTTGCTCGTGCTCCTCCGAATGCTCCTTCGTCTTTTCTTCTCAGCGTCTCGGCGAGTTTGGTACGCGGATCTCCTCGAATTTCCTAGTGTCTCGATGGGCTCCAACCACTTGCTCACACCCCGTCTCCTGTTGTCTGCCCCCCTATGGCGGCTACTCAATTCTTCTTCACTTCAGTTATTGCATCAACATGCAAATCGACTCCCAAAATTTGGACGGTCCCAACTTTCTCAAGTGCTCTTTTTGGTCCGAAACGTCCAATCCTAGGTCTAGGATCGTTATTACAAGTGGTTGCATCTACAGTACCCCTATCTCAGACCACCTGGTGTTCTAGACTTTCTGTTTGCCCAAGCCATTCCTATAAAACTTTTTATTTTCAAGACATTTTTTTTCCATTTATTCTCAACTAACAAAGACAATATCAAAACTATGAAATAGTTTCTTGAAAGCAGAAGACCAGAATTACGCCCCTTTTTGACGAGGAGAGTCTGAATTTAGAATTCGAGCAGGTGATGTTTGATGTTATAGCAGCTGAAGGTCATTTTTTCTGATAAAATTAGAACTTTTCAATGAGTTCAGAGCTCGATCCCCCGTCATGAATTTCTGAGAAAGCTTTGCAAGAACAATTGAAGGTTTTAGGAATGTTCGGGAAGGAAGTACCCTATTCAAAGGACACAATTTCCCAATAAGGAGGACAGAACCCATCAATTCTGAATGGGACCTCCCTAGAATTTCTTCATGACGCACAATGTTGTCTTTTTTCTTGCCTTCTGGTCATCCAATCCAGCCTCCGCTCTTGCAGAATGTCATCCCATTCCATCTCCGAGAAAAGTGTACACCCCCTCACTGAAAAATTGATGCTCATCTCATTCTCGTATCCCTTATTCGGCGTCGGGGCAGGCCTTCATCCATTCGTCTCATTTTTTTCAGAGGTTCTGGTACCTCTCATGGGAACAGTGCCGTCTGTTCGCCAAATCATTTTGGGGCTCCCAATTTTCACTGCAAAAAGAATGTATACAATTTGCCACAGATTAAGCACTCATCCCAAGTTGGCCGCTCTTTTGTTTCTTTTCTGTTGACTTTCAAATTTGTTTTTAGTTTTCTGTGTTATTCTAGAAGCAAAACAAGAGAAATCGATACAGTACAGTGACTGGCACGCAAGAGGAACAAAGTGGATAATTGAATTATTGCATGAAAAATAAGAATGCAAAGACCTCGACAGTGCACCACCCTAAGTTTTGTTGGCCAAATCAGCATCAGCCTCACAAATCTCATTTACGGGCTTGCGCCGCAAATCCACTCAGGATAGTTTCAGCATTCTGGCGTTTCTGTGCTCTTTTCACCCTACAAATTTTGTATTTGCCTACACACACATATATACACACATAAGCGTGCACATGTAAACCACGAAGTTCAGAGTAAACATGGAATTTTTGAAATTTCGGAAAAAATAGGGCTAGTTCAGACAAAAACCCTCTTTATTTTTGAAAAACGCGAGGTTTCCGGCTTTTTAAGTTGAGAGATTTTAAGTTCTCAGAAAATAATGCATTATCCAGCCAATATTGAATAGGCTCGTTTCCTATTAATTCAGTCAAATATCAACTGTTCATCTAATTTTTTGTCTCAACTTTCTGTTTTTATCCAGCTGCTTTTATTTCTGATGGAAATACACCTGAAACCTCTTTCATACTTTTTCTGATTTCTCTAGTGACCGTTTCCATGTCAACTACTATACTTTTATCACACCTGTTAATGAGCTCCGCCCCTTTTCTCTCCAGCCACTTTTTTCTTGAATAGACTCGTTAACGGCTCATTCGCATGACCGACCGCGCGTTTACTCAAACTTGATCAGTTTTTGAGCTGCTTTACCTCTCAATCTATTTTATTCTTTGCGATCAGCTACCAACGTCACGCCATCGACGCGCTTCTTTTGCTTCTTACTTTTACTCTGCCATCTTCCCACACTTCCCACACACAAACTCTCGACGAGTCCATAAATTTCAGAGTGATTAGCGGGTTTGTGGCATGTGCTGAAGAGCAGTCGAGCACCGTAGGATGACCGAGGTATGTAATTATAGCCGTTGGCACTTTTTCACACGTCTTTTAAAACAAACTCAAGAGCTTTGATCTTTTCGAAAACTTTTTTGAAGACTTGCATATTTTAGAATCGGGTTGTGAACGACGACAAGTTACAAATGTCGGATAGCGATCCGTTGAATACTGAGAATGCTGTCGGAGTAGCCGAGGAGGAAAGAGCCGTCTCTCGTGAGTCAATTAGTTGAGGGGACTTGCAGAGTCATATTCTAGTTCTAAATTCGTCCCTTATTTGATTTCCTCTGATGTCAACCAGCATTTCAAATAGTAACACGATCCTTTGACGAGCAAAACATCACAAGACTTCAACTTTGGCGTTTTAATTCCACTCTGATGTCATTTTCCAATCACAAAAAAACAGTTTTAGCTATGGACAACCGTCAAGAAAAGTTAAACTGTCTCCACGGATTTCTCAGTCTTCGCCGTTTATTTTATCTCATTGGTTATTCTGTCGGCCGTTATCCACATGCGTATCTCGTTGTAGCCGTAGGTATCTGACAAGTTTTTAGGGTCAATACTTCGATTTTCTAGCTTTTGATCTCCATTAACTCACTAGGAATGTATAAAATGGTTCTCAAGGACAGGATTCGTGACGGGTACACGCCGACGAATGCACCTTCTAGATACGAGACTGATGTTCTCCGGTTAGTCAGAAACACGAATTCTAGATTTTTCTGGTGCTTTATAGGGAGTTTTATAACATTTCCGGTGATCCTGCTATGACCATAATGATACTCATGCCAAAAAATGGGACAACTATGCACGCAAAAGAAAACCTCGACGAGGCAGAAAAGCTTTCCAAGTAGGCTAAAAGAAGGCATAACACCGGAAACGAAGCTAATAATTTTATCAGATTCTTTCTCAATGAATTTAATGGAACTCGTGACGAACGCGTTCTCCGCTTTTCTAACCTCTGTGAGCCATACTGTCAGATCAACAAGGTTTTTGAGCTTTATAAGGTCTGTTCAGCTAAGAAATTTGAATAGCCGTCTTTCGTTTTCTAGAACGCTTATGATGATCAGTATAAACTGTTTACGAGTGGAAAGCCAATCTCAAAGAACACAAATCTGTCATATCCGTTGGCCACCATGAGAGGATTTGATATTCATTTGGAACGCAGTTTGTTCGGCGTTGAACTGAACCCAAAAGCTGAAGATAACACAACAGATCTATCTTTGGACCTTCCCCCGCATAGAATCATCACCAATATGAAGCACGTTGAGGTAATCAAGAGACACAAAATAACAAAAATAATTGGATTTTGAAGGTCATTGTCTTCATTTTCCGTGGGGACCGAGACTCAGCAGAAAAAGAGAAGGATTTGAGTAAATGGGAATTAGACGCATATGAATGGAGTTTAAATGAATATAAAAGTGATATTGTGGATGTGCAGATTGTAGGAACAGATGTTTTGGATAATGAAATGATGAAGGATGGTAGACGACTGACACCTTTCTTTGCTGCAGGTATAAATAACCCTTTTCATCCAATTCCAAAGCTGATTTTTCAGGATTCGGTTTTGAAATCACTTTTGTCAGCGTCTGTGTTCTTCTAACTGCAGTCTATCACAATTGCTTAGATCAGGGAAAACTGTCAGTTTTTTCTTCAATTAAAAAAATTTCAACAAATTTTAAATTTAGGCTGATTAGTCTCGGCGCAGTATTATGTCCAATTCTGGCTATTACTTCTACCTATGGTATTGTATCCATTCTTGGAATGCGAACAAATTCATTCATGCTTGTCATGCCTTTTTTGGTGATGGGAATCGGTAGGAAAATCGATTAACTAGTCTTCTTTCAACTATTGTCTTCAGGAGTTGACTCATGTTTTCTGATGATTCACAGTTGGCAAAAAGAAAGAAGAGCTCAAGAAAGCGGAACAGGAAACCGACTCGGAATGGTTTATGAGTCTGTCGGTCCATCAATCACAATTACCTCTCTTACTGACTTCCTATCCTTTGCCATTGGAGCCCTTGCACCAACTCCAGGTTTGTTGAAAAAGGGCTCATCTGTGACGTCATTCTATATCCAGAAACACGTCTCTTCTGTATCGCTTCGTCTATTGCACTCGCTCTCACATACATTTTACAACTAGTACTCTTCGGTCCCATCTTAGCCATCGCAACAAAATATGAGCACAAGACGACATCTACTAATAATAGTAAATGGAGAAAATGGGTACAAGATGTTTGCATGTGATCAGGGTTCAGAATAATCTAATTTCCAGTTAAAAGCATGTTGGAAGAGATGCATCAACATCTACTGCAGAATTTTATCCAACAAGTTTTTCGCCGTGGTAGTCATGATGGGAACAGCGATCTATTGGTATTTTGCTATCTACGGACTTATGACAATGAAAACTCGTCTGGATGCAGTCAAAATTCTTCCAAAAGACTCTCCACTTCAACGTCCAAATTTGGTTCTTACAAACCTCGTCTGGGCAAACTACCACCCGGTCACTATTTTGGTGAACGCACCTTTGGATTTAGAGAACAGACAGCAAATGACTCGTTACTGGAATATGGTTGAGGAGTTCGAGAGCATGCATAACTGCAAGGGAAAAGCATCTACTCTGATCTGGGTGCGAGACTACATAAAGTACTATTACTATGGAGAACCTTTTGACTTGTTCGCTTTCCTTGGTCTCTCCACTCCAGAAGTCAATGAGGATATTGATCCGTATGAGGCCAATATTACAACTGCAAAACTTCCAGAGTTTCTGAAATCTCCGTTCTTCAAGCACTGGGAAAGTTTCATTCATTACCATTATGAGGAGTAAGTCTAGACCTTTTTTGGATATTCCGAACACTATTTTTTCAGAGGTGTTATCAAACTCGATCGTTTTATGATGAATGTAGCTTACGACAACACATCCTCTTGGGACACTCGTATTCAGTTGATGACAGATTGGAGAAAAGTGGCAAATAAGTGAGAGAAACGTACTTTTATCTCACAAAAAATCTTCATTTTAGCTACTCTGACTTGAATGTCACTGTTTGGGAGCCGAATGGAATGTTTGTTGACCAGATGTTGAGTTTGGGAAGAACTGCGACACAGACTGGAATCTGGACTCTTGTGTGCATGGCAGTGGTCTGCGCTATCTTCATTCCTAATCCATGCAGTATTATTACTGCAACAGTGTCCATTGCATCTATCACAACTGGTTAGTTCATCAAATCTAACAAAAAACACCCTTATATCTCAGGAGTAATGGGATTCCTATCATTGTGGTCCTTCGACCTCGATCCAGTCGTCATGGCGGCCGTTTTGATGTCAATCGGACTCTCTGTTGACTTTATTGCTCACGTCGCGTACCATTTCCAGGTTAGAAACGATTGGCAAATAGGCTCATCTCCTTGCCAAACCTGTCTGTTTTCTTAACCATCTCTCCTATTTTAGTTGGCTCATCGCAAAGAGATTCGTAATGGAAAAATCAAGAAGATACCTTTGAAAGGATCAACAGAACGATTGGAACACACACTCGGAGCTGTGGCATGGCCAATGATTCAGGCTGGTGTGTCCACCATCTGCTGCATTCTTCCGCTGTTATTCCGCGCGGTAAGTTAATCCCACAGGAAGAGGGCGATAGAGTAACCGGAAATGTTTGATCAGGTGACACACTGTTCTTAAGACCTCATCCATAATTGACGCAATCCTTAGAAGGTGACGTAACTTCCGGAGTAAATATTCGTTCCGTTGTTGCATTTGCTCTTAGTCAACACCTTCTTTAAGAATGTGTGAAGTTTTGTTTCTGGGCAGAAGAAAATGTATATCTTAGTAATTTTGGAACTAAATACACTTCATTAACACCAAAACTACATGAAACAAGACAACCACTTCAGAGTTATTCACCATCTGTCTTCGTCGCTGCTATCTTCCTGGTCGTCACATTCGGAATGCTTCACGGCCTTTTGGTAAGGAGCAGTTCTTTTGGAAGCAGTTTGGACCCCCTGTCCTCCTCAAATTTAATTAAAATCTCAGAACACGTACATGCCCTTTTTCCTTCAGATTCTGCCCACTTTCCTGGCTGCTCTTCCCGAAAGCGTGACCACCGCCAATTGCTATCGCGTTTTCCTCTCGTCGTCGTCAGAGCGCAGTTGTCGTTATGTGCCACGACGTGACAGTACAAATAGCATCGAATTGCAGAAAATTGAAAGAAAGGATTTCCTTCTGAACTAATTTTCATTTTATTCACTGTAAATTTTTCAAGTATTTTTTAATTTCCCGTTTGCCAAACTTTTTTCATTTCCTTTTTCCCTGAGACCCGGTTTTGTTTCAAACCACAACTCATCCTGCCATCGCTAGTATCTTGTCGCACAATCTTTAATTTCCTTCATTTCCATGTGCAATTGTGGCATTGCACCTCATCTTCACTCAACTCTTCCCTCCTTACACATAACGTACACAATTTTCGATTTTCAATTCTTCTTTGACTTCTTTGACTCGTTGAAATCTTCAAAAGAAATAACAATAACTACTTCCTTTCAATTCATAGCTAGCACTCTCCTCTTTAGAAAAAAAAGCAATCGTCGATTTTTCATCAAGAAATTTCCCCTCTCATCCACCCCTACACATTTTTTCTCTTCTGTGTCGGTTCTATGAACACGTTTAGGCTTTACCTGACTTTCTCTCTGTGATCTTCTTTCTCCCATTTGAATTCCGGTAGATAACACTCGAATTTTCACCAGTTCTCTATTTTTGTTCCCTATAATTATTTTCGTAATCCGTAATTTGTTCCTTTTTTTGTCGTGCATTTTGAAAATATTGTTTGATCAATGAATATGAATTTTCGCTTTCTATATCTTAAATGTCTGTTTCTTTAGAAAATATAGAATTCTGCCAACTGATAACCAGTAAAGTTTTCAGTATACATCGTGTTTTCAGAATAGTGAAAAAGAACTAGATAGTAGTGTACTCGGATAGACCGCTATAAACACTTCTAAGAACTGAAATCAGAACGCGCCTACCTTGCATTATAAAGACAATTGTGTTCTGATCGTAACTCAGAATTTTCATCTGTAATATGTTAGGCTACGATTCAAAACCAGGCAAACTTCAAAAAATGCTTATACTCAATTTCCACTTCAGAATCGTTTGTGTCAAAATTCTTAAGAGGTCATAACAAACACTTTCGAAACACACGTCACGTCTCTCGGCAAGGACAAAAATATAATGTAGTGCGAATTTCATCTTGAAAAAAGAAACAAGCATAACGGCTTCACTTAAGACCTCTTAAAACATAAACACAATGGAGTGGAGGAGGGGCGGGGTCTTTCTACGTAGTGCCCCGACTGACCCATCATCGCCATATGCGTGTATGAATGAGGGCACCACAAATGTATTCAGGCGCCGCCGTGTAGAAGAGATTCGTGTGAAACCTCTATTTTGCTTATTTCTCACTTTCTTTTCTTCTTTTCAAGAGTTTCTCTGGGTTCCAATTAGTTCAATTTGTACTAACCTTCATTACTCATAAGATGTACTTATTTCAACTTCTCTGCTCTCTTTTCTCTTCGAATCTAGAGTAAAAGCTCAAAAAGCGTAACTGATTTTACTGACAAACCGAATTACCTCGTTGAGTCAAAGGTGCTCTCACCTTTCTATTTTCTAATTCGACTTGTCACAAGTGGAAACACTAACGTACTAATACATCAGAAAGAAGGCGGGGAGAGAGTCGAAAAGTCGCTTGGAAATTGGAATCACCACACGTTTCGTGGGTTTCATTTCCCAATTTCTCCATTTCCAAACTTTCAACGCTTCTCAACTATTATTGTCTCAGCTGTCTGCTTTTGGCGCCTCGAAAAGTGACATCCGAGAGCGGCGATAATATCTGCGGTGAGGGAAAATGCGGGAAATGGAGAGAGAAAATAGGGAAGAAAGAGAGTCACATTTCGAACTGATTCAAATTCAACTTTTGCTGTTTTTCCTTGTATTAAAGTTCTATTTTTTTATACAAAAACCTGCTCTTCCCAACAAACATATCTTCCTGTTATGCACTTTATCTCTATTCAACTGTCAAAACCAGTCATCACAAGTCCTCACTAATTAGTGTCCGCTCCAACCCACTCTACTAGTACATTCATTTGCCTTATCAGTCGTACATAGCTAGTTCATTGGAGCGTACAGACTGATAGAATGCATATGTGCATAGTGCTTCGTCACTCGCGAATCAGCCCCCGCCCACGTGGTTTTTCCATTATTTCCGATCAGTCGATATGTGTTGTTTCGTGAAATATGACTGTTCTCTGTCTTTTCGTTCGCTTTTTCTATTTCTCTCCCCAAATTTCGAAAGCATTAGTCAACAATTCGAAACGTTTTTCTTCTAGATTTTCTTACATTGTTATTTCCGTAATAGATACCACTTGATCCTCACGATCTTCTCAATTTTCATTTTTTTAGTTTGCCATCGTTTTCTCACCTAGTACTATTACTACTTAATACCAAGTACTTGTCCTTTGCACTGCTGTCTTACCTCCCACCCCCCATTCAGTCGATGCTCCAACAATCGCTCATCATGTTTGCTTTGTTTGGATAAGATACGACTGTCCAAACTCTCTTCTATTCCTTTCCAACTTTAACTTGATTTAACTAATGCTGTGTGTATCAACAATTATTGTTTTCAATATGAATTACTGAAAAATGAGAATGTAGTAGGCTATTAAAAATAATGCTTTCAACTGACTATAGTATACGGATAAAAATAATATGTGTGTACAAATTGGGGCAGAAGAACGAGCAGAAAGAGTGAGGCGAGTAAAGAGGAATGGATTTTTATGGTGGCGCCCGCCAATATTCCCTCGATAACACCTCCAGGGGGTCTCGGTTACCAACCACTTCTCGTTATTTCTGCTTCTAATACTTATCTCCTCTTACTCTTTATCCCCGAAACTCTTTAGAAACATGGGTTGACGGGGTGTTGATCTAGTACCTTACTCGTCTCAATTTCTCGCTTTTTCCGTCATCACTGTTCAATAGAACCTTAAGAGTGGCGGGAAAAAAGAAAAGAGATATCGAAGAGGCACAACTTTCAATACATTTTCACTGAAAAGAAATGTAAATAGGAACGATCGAATTGAGGCAAAATAATATTGAGACAACAAAAAACGTCAAAAAAAAACGGTCTTTCAACAACATGTTTTGACGGTTTTAAGAAATTTCGACCGGTTAGAACATTTTGAAATATTGCTGATCATAAGCTAGAAAAAATTTCTAAATGATGACATCATCAGTTTTCTCGTCCAGGTGCCCCGCTTTTAACCCGCTCCATAAATTTTATGCTCGGCCCCGATTTCGGCGTCCTCCGTTTTGTCTTTTCATTACAATACAAACTGATGTATTCGCGCCGCTTGCTTGTTCTCTTCTCAAAACATATTTTGTGTTCACTCTCGTTTTGACCAGCACACCTGCGCAGGCTAACTGTTTTTGTAGTTCTACTAAAACTTTTTCCCACTTCCTTTGTCTTGTGTTTTTCGAATGAATCATTTTTGACCTCGTCGAGCCAAAACATCCAAGTTTGGCCATAAGCTTTATTATTATGACTAACAAAGCGGAGAGCTGGGGGGAACAGTGTTGTACGGTCGAACGAGCCGATAACAATATTTATATACCATCTACAAATGGTGATCATTTACTCAAACCTCTGTCCGTCTCCGTATTCTCGCGCGCGCACCTTACTCGTTTCTTACCTCCCATTCTTCTTTCTCCACTTGGTAATTTATTTGTTTTAGGGGGGCTCGAGGTCCTTTTGCTCGCCATGCATTTGTTTTCCTGTTGATTGTCAAAACCTTCGCGAACATAACTACAAGAACGTTGTTTGAAAGCTCTATTCTCTTAGGCAGTTTTTTTCATTCTCTTCGGATTTTCTCATCGCCTCTAAAATATTTTCATCCTCTAAATCCCTTCCTTTTAAACGTCCTTTGAGCATGCGGTCGTTCGTGAACCGACATTGTCTCAAAAAGCTTTCCTATTGTTGTCTTTTTCTCTTTACTTACACTTTTTCCCACAATTGTTCTACTTTCATGATGACTCAAGTCTATATTTTATATGTTTTTCCTCTTCCCCCCACTTTTTTCAAACCGTACTATTTCAAATATTCTTGCAGTGCAATGATACGTCTTCTCATTTTTCTTCTCATTCTTGTGACAATGGTCGTATGCGGAAGACAGAGTATGGTAGACGACGACACGTACTTCGGTATTACTACGACTGATAAACGTGAGTAAAAACAAGAATATAAAATGCTCCCTGGACGAAATTCATGATACCAGCGGTGTGATAAAAGGGAGAAGAGCTTGTTTTTTGTTTTGGAAGTCTATCGGAATGATTGTTCATATTATAAATTTTTAAAAACCAACAGCTCAAACTTTAGTATTTTCGAATCAAGGTCACCAGACCACTTCGATTCTCGAACCTTTTCAAAAAGTTCAAATAACGGAAACATTGAAAACTACGTAACTCATTGTCCCTCTCGACCAATTATTTTTTTCAACTTGACCTTTTAAAAAAAATTTAAATGGTTGACCAATTTTCTTTCAGCATCATACACTTACTGGGACCATGCGGAATGCTATCAACTGTGTCAAGTTCCATGTACCCGAACGGTTGTTCATTTTAAGGAACAACAAATCGACATGTATAACTGTGTTCAACTCAAAGTTATTAATGTAAATACTCAAAAAATTGATGACAGAAACATAACAACTAATTCCAGACTTCATTTATGGAAAATCTGAAAGGAGGTTCATTCCGCAATGCCATCATCATTATCGTTGTTGTCACTTTCGTCATTATGATTCTGATTGCCTGTGGATATTATTGTTGTTGCAACCGAAAAGACGACGACGATGACAGATACCCAGGAAGAGATGAGTTCCGGTAAGCAACGACTATAACCGTTCAGTTCAACCTATTCTGATTAAGTCCCCATTTCAGTGAGCTCGGACCACGCGAGGAGAGAAAAGCGTTAAACAAAGGATCAGCAGTCATTCAGGTGTAAAATGACCTCCAAACAAACCATTTCTCAAAATATTTTCTCATGTGCTTTAATCATCAATCTAGTATTTCAACTTCGCCCCGTCATTGGTGTGTGTATCTCATGACAACAACTCATTTGATATCTTTTCTGCTCTTTTTCTCTTCTTCTCTCATTACGGTTTCCTGTAGTACCTATGAATTTTTTCCTTCTCTCTCCCTAAAAAAGGTGTATCCACAGATTCACATCGTGTATTTCTTCAACCCATCTACGCAATTTTTTTAGTTTTTTTCCTTACAAATTTCGACTTTGCTGTCATCCACTGGTTAGTTTCATCTTATCCAAATAAATCGTGATCTTTCAATTGCATAAGACCGTCAGGTTATTAATCAATATTTCAGATAACAACGCAATGCTCTGATAACTCGAACCGTCGTTTTCTTTTCTTCCTCTTCTCTATTTTCTTGTTTCTACTTTTATTAGGTTATTAAATGCTCTTGGGGGTAGAATACAAGTAATTATTCACGAATAGCTCATTTTTATTTCTTAGGTAAGAATAAAAGACAGCTTTTAGTAATGTCAGACTCCCCCCATTTTCCACTTTTCATATTCAATAAAACATTCTCCTTTTTTGTCACTGGTTGCCGGGATCCGACATTTCAAGAGCTGGCTGTATTCAAAAACGAGCGTTAAATTTTACGACCTTCTCTCCCGTCGAAGCCCTTGTGAGAGCTCCATTTTCCATTTTCTTTGACTCTTGCTAATAAAATCGGGCCTTTTTGAAATTTGCCAGTCCGGATCAAGATTTTCTGATGATTCTGGACGATATGCTTTTTTCTAAATCCACTCAACGCAACCAATCTTGTGAGCCAACTGTCAAAATAATGGGTAAGGCCTAGTACGATTTCTCATTAAAGCGGGGTGTGAAATGAGTGAAAACGTCATGTTTGGGGTGGAGAAGGCATCCGTTTATTGAGTGACCTCAAACCCAAAAACGCCGTGACATACAACTTGAATTAGTCACTCACGCCTTCATTTCGGCTCTCAGTCGCTTTCAAAATCTGGCTGTATAGTCTTTGGGAGAAAACTATGGTTTTCAAATTCTCTCCTGATCGTCATAACGCTGGTTTTGGGTTCCGCCATGGTTAGTGTCCTTGTAAAATTGATTAAATAAAGTAGCCACATAGAACTCCTAACTCAAAAAATTCATAGAAGACAAAGATGGTTTTCGTCTTTTTTTAATTCTAGATGAACTTTGAATATCTAATTCTTTAATCTCCACTTACATATCAATTTTTCCAGGAATCAACATGGGCATTTGCCTTGTTCTCACCGGCATTGTTGCCCTTGCCGCAATCCTCGCTTGCATCTTGCTCTTGATCTGTGTCAAGTTCGCAAGTGATCGTGATGAGCGTCGTGCTGCTCGCAACAAGGTTGCCGCTGCTGAAGCCGAGAAGGAGGCCAATGTCGACGGCATCTCGGCCATCTCTGGCAACACGGCCGCCACTTCTTACAACAATGACGAGCGTGCTGCTCTCACCCAGATTTTGGTCGTCGATGAGAATGACATATAACAATTTGTTATACTGTCATTTCTTTCTGACAATTCTCCTTCTTTTCTCCTGTCGCTTCTCTTCTAATTGAACATTTATCAGTTATGTGAATGAAAACATCGGATGTATTGCTAAGTTGGTTCAATAAAGCTTGTTAAATAATACGGTTTCAATATCCAGCAATGAAAAAGGGAAAAACGTGGAATTTCTCCATAAGAAGACAGTTTTTAAAGTTCTAAACCATACCAGTTTCTTAATACTGAGCAGAAAAAGTTTCAGCTTTATGAATTCAAAAAAAGAGATCAACTTGAATATGTAGAGCATTTCAACGGCTTCACTTCATGATTTATAGAAAGGAATGCCTTCATCTGCTGCTATTCATCAAAAACAACAAAGAAAAATCAATTCATATTTAAATGAAAAATGTGATGCATGGAATGGTTATTATTTTTCAAGATTGGTGTCAAAATACCTACAAGTTATTCGATACTCATAATTTTTCTTTAAAACTGGCTGTGAAAAAAATTTATGGGCCGGAGCTTCTGACGCACCTTCTGTTGATGCCTCAACATACATTTTTTGAAGAACCACGTATGTCTAATGATCGCAATACAAAATGTTCAAAGATATCTGCATGAAATGTAATGAACACGACTCAGTTTATTAAATTTACTTTCACTATTTTATTAGAAAGTTCTTTTATATATATATAACTGAAGTATTTTTGTTGGAACCGAAATCTATGGTTTTTTCTCTGTATTACAATTTTTCGCAACTTCACGTCTTCTCACAAATTTTTAAAGATATAAAACAGAACGATCGTTTACCAAATGATTTATCGTTTTTCTATTTTTCTCTATATAACTTCAAGGTTCTTTTAACACAAAAACTGTTTATCTGTCTGTGACTCTTCTTTCATTTTGAAATTGGTTACTACCTATTGTACGTTAAACAAAAATTATTCTCATTTTCTCATTTTATTATTTTTTCTATTTTTCTCTGCTTCTTGCATCTTCCTGGAATATAAATTCAATATATCAACGTGATGAAGATGTCAAGAAGAAAACCTTCGTTAACGTATCCATATAATAAATTGCAATGTTGGAAACATTCCAACAACCAGCATGTATTTGAAAATTACTTTTTCCATTCAAAAATTGTTTCCAATAAAAGTTTGAAGTAACTTAAAATCAATGTTTCCAGTAAGCATTTCTTCAGTTTTCGAGGAAAAAAAATTCAATTTTCCATTTGAAATGTTCTGTCCATCCCTCACATTGTAGCTGCCTGCTTGCCTATCTCCTTTTGCCATCTTGACGCATAAAACACTGGCTAACCATCTGCCCACAAATTTAGCAAGGACCGTCCGCAATGGGTCCTCCAAATTGCCGAGGAGACTACCCAAGAAGGGCGGTCACATGTCATTCATTGCCCTTGCGCACATATCGATTTTCTCCTGGGCTTCCTCATCTCTTTCTGAGTTTATCGGTCTTGTTGAAGCATTTTCACATATTTTTTCTCTCTTTTTTTGCAAGCTTTATTTATCAAAAAAAAATTTCATTTTCTGCAGTGAACATGTCGGATGTTCAACAACAAGATCCTCCTCAAGCAAGTACACCAATTGATTCGGTCGAAAGACCAGAAAGGCCACCAACACCAGTTGAAGAAATGCCAGCAGTGGTTAGTCCAAGTCGTTCAAGAGGAAGGCCAAGAAAGCCGACAACCCCAGAATCACAAACCAATGGGACAGGTTTGAATACGCCAGTTCGTTCTGTTGGAAGACCAAAAAAACAAGCAACATTGGTGCAATCGATTTCCGAAGAGGCAAGTGGCCCCAAACGATCCCGAGGACGACCAAAGAAAGAAAAAACGTCGGAGCAGTCGAGTTCGACTGCTACGAACGGCCTCAAACGATCAAGAGGAAGACCAAAGAAACTTGCAACATCGCAGCCATCGGAGCAGTTGAATTCAACAGCTTCGAGTGGGCCGAAACGTTTCCGAGGAAGGCCAAAGAAAGAAAAAACTCAAGGATCTTCCAATAAAGTTAGACGTTCCGTTGGAAGACCAAAGAAGACGTCAGCCCCATTGTCACCGAACAATGGAGCTGGAGAAAATCCGGGATTGAGCACGCGTGTTCGTTCTGTTGGAAGACCAAGAAAACAACCGTTATCTGTTGAGCTGAATTCACTGCCAGCACAAAACACGCCAAAAAGTTCAAGAGGAAGGCCAAAGAAGAGTCAGTCAGGAAGTGCATCGAAGAAAGTGTTCAGCCCGGTTGGAAAACCAAAAAAGGACAAATCTGGTACAAAGATAGCAAAACGTTCTGTGGGAAGACCGAAAAAACATACAGTGGTGGTAGCATCGAACTCACCAAAACGTGGCCGCGGAAGACCAAGAAAACAGTAAGATTATAATATTATATGATAAAACCAAATAATTGTATGCTTTTTTATTGTCATCATACTCTTTCTCATTAATATTTATTATTGCCTTTTTCCATAATTATAAATAAACTGATGAAATAGTTTTCAGAACGGATTTTCAGAGGGAGTTCGAAGTTGAAGGGCAATTGAAAAATATCACGATTTAGAAAAAAACTGAGATAACAAGGAAGCCTAATCAATTTCAAACTTCTGAATAGCCAAAATTATCATAATTATAAATGCTTGAAACAGGGTAACAGGCTGAAACGAATGAGTTTTACACTTTGGGACAGGGTCATTCATATTCGATAGCGCGGAGCAGTTATCAAATTCGGTGGGAAAGTCCCTCTAAAAACTTATTCCTGAATTTTGTCTAGTCCCGGATTCTTCGAAAAGGTCCAGTAAAACTATTCTCATTTACGTATTCACACTTGTTACAAAGGTTAAAGTTTTCACAGAAACATGTGTCCAATTTGTAATTCAATAACCAATAACAAACAATGTGTGGTAGGGATTAGCACAAAAACAAACAAAACGCTTTTTCAGCAGTCAATCATAATAAAAACAAGACTCTTGTACTTGATAAGTCAATCGAATCGCATCGTTTCAGACGAGCCCATTGAAACGTGAGAAAACGGTGAGCACTGTTTTGTTGGATTGTCACCTGACTTTTCTAGAAAAATCCGATTTGTTTTTGATTTTTTCAGTCTTCTTAGTATTTTGCTTTCTTCTAGGAACTTTATTCTGAACAGTTTTTTTCAATTGTTAAGTTCAAACGTTGCTTCAGTCAGTTTGAAAACATTGTATTATAGACCCTCAAACATCTTAAGCGGTTCCCACAACACTTTAGATCAGAAACTCTCGTTTTACACTTGTCCTTGGTCGGAACCACCACCTCCTTCACAAGGTTCATCGCATGTTTTCCGGAAACGAGCTGCATATTTTTCACTTGCACACATTTCTCTTTCTTTTTTTTCTCCCCTTTGTCTGTGACAAAGAGAAAATAAAAAGAAGATGTTCATTGAAGAAAAAGAGGATTTTTGCGTGTCTGAAGCTCCAGATTTTGGAAAACACCTTTGAAGACGACTTAAGTTCCTCTCTGTTCATTTGAGTTTTCAGACTTGTTTTCTGAATTTTTTCAATTACTCTTCCAGTATTTTTTACGGGTTTCGGCTGTTCAAACCAGCTGCAACATGTGGGTTCAGTACTTGGTCACAGGGTTTTTTGTTAGAATTTCGATAGTCGAATGAGTTAAAATCTTTGCGCTCAATTAAGAACTGTTTGAACGTGTAGTAAACAGCCAAGGAAACAGAATCTTACCAGTGTTGTTACATATGCACTTGAATGTGATTTATGCTCAAAATGGGCATTGTTTAAGCATTCCACCTCCTACCCGTTTCCGGTTTATCTCCTTGATTTCTCACGAAATCCTTCCATCTGTCATTTGACCTTTTCTCTTGTTTCTCAAGAGTTCATTTTATAGAATTACGCATTTTCTTGTGTTTTCACCGAAAATATCATGATTTATCACCTGTAGACTATTTCACATGTTTCTCTGTTTTTTTGGGGCTGTGTTCCGGTAAGAATGACGAAAAGAGGTGTCGGCATTAGCTTCGCATGGTTGAAAGCGTCCGTTATGAAGATTATGACATCGAGTTTTCGTCAAAAATATTTTTTCTCTTCTCATAGTTAGTGTGTCAGAATATTCAACTGCCGCGGATTTTCGAGTGCTATCCTTGAAGGTTAATTAATTCTCCTAGATTATAGATCGTTTTCACAGCTCGTTCTGAATTATTTTGAAGTTGTAATAAGTTTATGATGACACGTGCACACAACATTCAAATAGTGTTTTTCTTTATTTAATATGAAAGATAGACATAACAAGTCAGGAAAAAACTGACGAGGCTAATCAACAAAAGAACGTCTCCCTGAATATTTTATTCTTAATCCTCTTCTCTCAGTGTTACTTTTTACAATATTAGAACCATATCCAATGCTTTGCTATCCTGGATTCTGGAGACAATCCTTGGTTATAGCTTTTATATTCAATCAATCCTACTAAAACAAAAAACTTTGAGACTAGACTCTTCTGAAAATAATGAAATACAAAACAAGTACACTCTCAAGGATCTAATGATTGTGGTCCTTGTTTGTACTTGTTCTCGAAGAAAAGCAAGTAGAAGAGCTTCAATTGCAGTGTTGGTATTTTGTTATTTCCACAACTTTGTGTCTTCCTCACTCTATCTGTAATTAAATACTGGACGTCGCCAAAAAGTATTCCATCTCATTTTTGGTCCATTGTTTTTTCTAAGACTAGATGCATTCTACTTCTGATCTTCGATGTGAACTTAGCTTCCAATCTAACGCCGGATGCTAAGAAATGAATTCCGCCATAAAATACAGCGTCATCTAACAGCCTGCTCCCTTTTCTTGCATCCAAAGGTCAAATGAATTTGGCCAAGTTTCGAGTTTATTTCAAAACGTCGATCAAAAAGTATTCATTCCGTCAACTGTGTGTCAAGAATAAAAAACGAGCTTTCATTCAAAATAAGACTGGCAGAAACGTTTCCTGCAGTAGTTCCTTGTTCCGGTGTATGATAGTGCAATGTGTTTTGAGGTAGTGGACAAGAATAAAGTACAAATTGTTCAACATAGCAATTATTATCATAAGATCAAGAGCAAACGTTTCGCAATTAGAAATTCTTGGAAAGCGGAAGAAATTCAGTTAGAATTCGAGATCTGATGAAAATCTCCACACTTCTTAAGATAAAATGAAATAAAATCGCTTCTTGCTTTGAAATCGAATTTACATATTTCCAATGATAGAGACCGAAAAGCAAAGTGTGGGGAGTCGAAACAAGGCTTCCCTCCTTCAATCCCGCCACAAATAAGAACGTCACCTATGACATTTCTACATCATTTTTTCAGTTCCAAATCTCCAAATTTCTTTCAAAAAGTTTACATTCAACTGTTAGTCTTCTTTTCTTCTAATTCTGACGCAAGGAAAAGAGAACAAACGTTTATTGGTTTCTTTTTTATTTTACCCCAACTCTTTTCTGAGCTCATCCTTAAATCATAACCTTGTGAAGAATCAGACAGCTCACATAACCTTTTTTGGTGAGAATTTTCCAGTAAACTACACATCATTCATTCTTCATCTCATTTCTATTCCGAACCCATTCTACTGAAAAATATTGAACAATTTTTTGTGTTGACTTCACTTTCTATTCATTACACAAAACCGAACGGCTCTCACATTTCAATTGAAATTCGGTCATCTATTTGTTAATATTCGCAAGAAGTTATCTTTTTTGAAATATATTCTGGCTGGACATTTTCAGAGATCTTGGTATTTTGAATTTGGTTTCAAAAATAATGAGCACCCAGCTCGAAATAAGAAAAGTTTCTTGATCATTCGAGCCTACATACTATTTTTCTTATTTTACTTCCTAGATTCGAAAGACACAAGTATTTCAAAACGTTGGAATTTACAAATCAAGTTACCTTTTCCTCGAGAAACATTGAACAAGAGTTCTAACACAAAAGGATCTCGCCCTCCCGAGCATTATTGAATTTGCCGGTCGATCTACTTTTTTCGAAGGGCACTTCTTTTTTTTTCTTGCAGCTTTTAGATTCACTTTTGCCCCCGCGTGTTTTATTGTCTATTAGATTACTGAACTCTGCGGAAGGAATGACGCGGGTTCATGACACCATCTTCTTTCCTGTCAATGATTGGCCTAAAGGACTCACAGACCATAATTGCTCATCGGTTTGTGAACTCATCTGAATTTTCAATTTTTGTGAAGAGCAAGGCTCTCACCAATTATAAGTTTTTCATTTCGACATTTTCTCGAAAAAGGTCTAAATTTAGACTTGTTATTCTCATTTGATCGGTGCTTGCGTATTGGTTTTCCTCTGAAAAGACCATATTATTATGTTGCATTGTTTCTTGTGATGTGTTTCATGTTTCTTGCTCATGAAAATTTTAGTATTAAATTTTCGAAATTACCGATTCATGAATGCTAGTTCCTCATTAAGATCACTGGAAGTACCGCTAACACAATTCGATCGTTTATCTATCTTTTCAAATAGTTATCCCAAGAAACCCGATGGATTTCCAAACAGATTGATATTTACATGTACCGGTACATTCTTCTCATGCACTTATATTATTGTTCCGTGAAGTAAACTGAATTAGATCCATTGAACAAGTTTTCATTCAATCGACGTCAATATAATCCCATTTTTGACAATTTTCACGTGTTATCTGTCGACTTGAACTTTTCTTGAGATTTGTCAACATTTGAACCAGAAAAGTAGCGAAAAACCGAAATAGATGTAAAAATGTTTCGAATATGTGATAAATGAATGAATAATTCACCGGGAGCAGTGGTAGGCGTGAACGCGAAACGCTTTCCCGCGGTGAATATGTAATTTGTTGAAATTGTTGTGCGATTCGTTTTCGATGAGATGCTCATTTATCATTTCGGTTTCTATTCTCATTTTCTCGCATATTCACTAAATCTCTGTAGCATTTCTAGCCAATTTATGAGAACATGATGTATATTTCAGCAGAAAATCAGCTGTAAAGCGTCTTCAAGAGCTTCTTCAGCCGTTTTTGGTTGGCGTTCGTTTAGCGAAACCATTGTTCTAAGAAATTCGTTTAGGGTATCTATTTGATTGACGGAACGCTTCACTTTATTCGCGTTTTTCTCAATATTTCAAATATTTCATTTCCGCAACCACTATTCTTGGAACCAATATTCCTGGAACTTTGTTTCGCAAATAAAATTCCGATCTTTTCAACTCGAGAGATCAGCTTTCCGGAAAGAAAAAAGTGAGGGCGGGGAGTGCAATGAAGCTCCAAAGTTTTGAGACGCCTCATGAAGATTCTATTAATTTCGGATCACACTGAGTGTGTTCAGCCTCAGGCAATACGGCTACGGTGGTTTGAATGTTTCTCAGTTTTGTCCAACGGTGACGTTTTGACGGCACATCATCACAGAATCTAGAGGGGTTTTTCTCTTCTTCCTCTTCTTCTTACTTCTTTTTTATTTGATGGATGTTGGTTACTACATTCAAAGTAGGAAGATGAAGATTGATTACCCGCATTGCAAGAGGATATTTTCCTGGATAAGGAACGAAGAAAAACAAAGCTGGGCGGGTTTTCAATACAATTTTTATTTGTCTCTTTGAGAAGTCAATCCCGTTGGGATGTACTAAAAGTCATTTTTGTTTTGAATTTCTTTTTTGAGAAAAAAAAGAAGATAAAGTTGAACTTGTCGATCTCGGAAGCGATATATTTTTGAAATTATGATGTTTTTTTTCTGCCTCTGAGATATATGCTTCCGGTTTCCCAATATTTATAAATTTCAACGTCTTCACCATTTTCAGATTTTTGTTTCTCACGGCAATGCTTCAAAATTCCTTTCAAAACGAAAAATACTTGGTCTCATAACAAAAACACCGCTTCATTAATTATGAGCCCATACAATCTTTGAATGTTCACCTGTTCCCAACCCTATTCTAGCCTTTTCTCAGTGGCGGGTAAAATAATTCTTGGTCGTTTCTCAGCTTAAAACCCCAACTCGTGACTGTTTGCTAAATCCAGAAGAGACGCTCTAATTAGTGCACATCTATTGTGTTTCCCATTTTCTCAGTGTTATTAAATTATTTGCATGCGAAGCAATTCATCATCTTGGTCGGGATCCTCTTTCCAGAGACCTTTGAAACCAATGCTCTGACCGAATGTAATATAATTCATCATTGAGTTTATTCCAAGTCTCATAGCTCTTTTGATTGATGTTTGGGAAAAATGAATGAGAACATGTGTGAAGATTCAAAAATAAACTCCTCATCTGTTCGATATCCGTTCGATTTTCAAAATGCAAACTCTTGTCATAACGGAGAACCTGCAAACTGAAAACCTTCTGAAAAATACTCATTGCTCAGTAACATTAATAATAATCTGTTCGTTTTTCAATTCGATGATACTAATCCGTCTGTGTTTGGTAGAGCATAATTTTTCATTCTCAAGGATTGGTGGGGGATGGACAATGACGTTCTGTCAACACATGTCTACAAGAGAAACGTGACCATCTCATTTTTTATTCCACTTCTTTCGAGTTGTTTGTTAAGAAAATGTTTATAAGATTAGCATCTATAATTGAAGATTTCAACTCATGACGTTGGTTTTTGGGAAAGAGATCCTGTCATTTTGGTCATTATGAAAACACGCGGATTTATAGATCTATTTTTTTCAAATATTCGTCAATGCGTCAGTCAGACGTCTATTCATTCGACTGTAAAATAAATCATTTCTCTCCTCTTGGCTATCTTGCCTCGAATTTAGTTTTGAACTCCGCCTCAAAATGAAATAGAATGTGTGAAGCCCCGAGTGTATTTGACACGACCTTTATTCTTCCTTTTCTTTTCCAGGATCGCATATACTATCCGTATTGGCTATTAAGTTATTATCCAAGACAATTATAAACTCATTTCGAAATTTTAAATGACCTTTCAAATGATGGATACTTTTTTGTGCTTTGAAGTTTTCATTAGTGACGATTAGGTCTCGTGACTTTGGAATAGTACAATTTTTCCGTTCAGTTAATTTTGGAGGTTATATCCAAGTTACTTGCAGAAAAAGTGTTCAAACCCCAGAAAAAACAGGACACCCCTGCAATTTTCGAATTTCCTGCCGGAACCCATTTTTGATGCATTTTTTGAATTCTTCTGAAACTTATTTGTCTCTTATTCGTCGCCGCCCATATTATTCTGCTGGTGTCCTCTCCGAATAAGGTCCATATTAAATCCCACCCCTTCTTCTCTTCCTCCCATTCTTTTCAGTTATGCTTACTCACTTCTGTTTTCCGTTTTCAGTTTTCAGCCGCCTTATTAGCCACCCAACCAGAAGTTTTGAAAGAGAGGAAAAAGAGTTTTGAAACCTGGTCCACTGTATTTGTGAAGACTCATTTCGTTGTTCATGTAAGCGTGTGAAAATCAGCGGCACAAAAAAGAGGCGTGGTGATGATGAAGAGGAGACATATCAAAAAATAGTGAAACATTCTCTTTCGCCACAACATTTCCAATGCATGCTCAGTTTGGTTTTCCACTCGCTTATTCATACATCATCGTTCAAATCTTTATTGGTCTCATCTTATTCCTATTCGCTTTTCCCTTTTTTCATATTCAGGTCTTCTAATTTCTTCTCTTTTATAAGGATTATATAATCATTTTTTTCTTTGCTTTTTCACATCACAGACCACTAAAATTCCAGTATTCAGAATGGAAAATGAGACATTGCCTGAGACGGTATCCGATGCATTGTCTGAGTACGAGGAGTCATTGGCACGGTACGAAAACAATCTCATCAATGTTTCTGCAGTGACAATGACAATTTTCTCCATAACCGCATTGCTCGTCAATGTGTATTTGTTAAATGTGAGTTTTGACAATCTATTCACCAAAGACCCTTAGATCTTCAAAATATTGCACATTCTGACAATTAGTTCAAGATTAGTCCAGCATACCTAATTCAAAGAATAAAGATGTTCAAAGACTAATCTTTCATAATCTTTCAGTGTGCAAGATACCTGCGACGACCCGTTTCGGTGAACCTGAGACTGTGTGTGTTTCTGTTAGCATGTGACGCTTTGTGCTCACTGTGCTATATCTTCACATATCTCATCAACATCTTCTTCAGCCACTTTTCAAACTGTGCTTCTCTTCTTTTAGAAGTTATAAAAATGTCAACATTCACTGCATCCGTTGTCACGTTGTCTGCCTTAGCATTCAATCATTACGTCGGAATTGTCTACCCTCTTCATCGTAATGCAATCACACCGAGAACTGTCAAATGGACTATTGTGTTGGCCTATGTTATCCCTCTCAGTATTTATCTGGCTATCTTCACCATCTTCCCAGGAGGTTTGATTCTTTATCAGGTTTTTGATCTTATGATTTTTTATAGGACTACGCGCTCCGATAGCTTTCGCGTTCTTCGACCGTGAAGGGTGTCAAGGAAATGCTATTTATAGTGAGTTCATAGTTTACGCGTACCATCTTCAATTCCCCTTCCAGGAAATAACTTCTTCCGAGCATCCCTTGTTTGTCCGTTCATTTTCTTCATTGCAATGTTATCCTTCCTTTACCTACACATCGTGATACATATGAGAAAGATTTCTCGTGATCCTTTATTAAATAACAACAACAACAGAAGAAACAACAGGAAACTGCTCATTACTATTCTTCTTCTCGCTGGCTCCGCCTGTGCGGGATGGCTTCCAACTTCTCTTAACTTTCTGCTTCCATTGGTGTTCAGCATGCCAAGACGAGCAAGGCTGTATTTGGGGTACACAGAAAGTTTGGCAACTGTTTTTAAATTTTGATTCTTTCAGGATACTAGCACAGTTTCTGCACGTTGTCAAACTGTTGGCCGACGCGTTTATTTATGCTCGCCGACTTATTGAAATCAAGTACGCCATATTTGTTTTCAATCAGAAGTTGAAACACAATGTCCTTGGCAGACTCCATATCCGTAAGTCAATATCTTATCTAATCATTTTCATTGAACATTTTCAGAAATTGCCGATGAAAAAGAGCAATCATTTGTTCCTCCAGAGTTTCAGAAGTATTTGAGTGAAACCAAAGAAAACCGATCAGTTAGATCGAAAAGAGTGAAGAGTGAATTCCAAAATTCGGATAAGAAACGTTTTGGGTCTGAGAGACCGAAGAGATCAGCGAGTAATGCTCCCAGCAAATGCAGCTCTCCGACCGGAACCAAGGTTACCTATAATCTAAAATCCCAAAATAATTTCCATGCTTCAGCTTCTTTCCGCTCATCAACCTCTGAAAACTTGCAAATCGGTGCCATCAGTTGTGGTGCAAGACCAATCAGAATCCCATAAAAACAACAACTCGGTTATTGTCAAAACGGTGCGACTCTCTACGGTCTCCAATTTCCATCAATATTAATTGTCTTTGAAATACTATTTTTGTTTGCCAACAAAGGTTTCCCCTTCCGACGATACAAGTAATTGTGAATAAAAATTGATTACTCTTGACTACCTACTTCAACGCCCACGGACACTGTCTACGTAGCGTGTGTTTTTCTCTCAACGATTGCAACAAAAGAATAGAACCGAATCGCAGATCAAGTTCAAGTTCGGTCACAAGGAAACGAGACAGACTGGGTTACAATGAGAGTTTTGAAACAAAGTTTTTTTTCATGGAGAAGAAATGAATGTGCCATTGAAAAAGTGTAAAGGCGCGTGTGTGTGTGGCCCCTCGTCGAAACCAGTCGACAGTCGTCAGTCATAATTATAATTTCGAAGCAAAGTTTCATTTCCGAAACGATTCACGGTCTACAACCATTCTTGTAACTTATACGTCTGCCAACCTTTCTTTATATTTTTTGATTCGATGGTCGACAGACTTCTGACATGGTTTCTTATTTATTCACTTGTACTTGGAACTGATTCCCGACGAATTTTGATGCCTAAAGTGGAAATCAATATGCTCTTGGAAGAGCTATCGTCTCAAGAAGCCAAAGATTTCGTGAAAAAAAAGACGAATAATCAAACTTCAACCGCAAATTCTCCGAACTCTTCTGATTCTATGAATAATTCAACATCCTCGTTTTCATCTGAAGATTTTGATGATTCAACCCCAGATTTGATCAGCTCGGTGGTGTCTGTTCCGCCTGTCATCCCTGACTATGACGCCAAAACCACCGGCATTCCCGAAGACTTCAGCGAACCGGAAACTTCAACGTCATCAGGGCCAATGCTTCTGTCAGAGTTCGCTAATCATTTGGCCAAAGGGATTCGTCCAAGAATAGAGACAACAACTCTACCGTTACCGGATTTTCCGACACCGAAGCCAGCCATTTTTGAAACCCCTCCGGATGAAACTTTCCCTTATATGGTTGCAGAAGCAAAGGTATGTTTTTGAAGTTTTAATTAATTGCTTCGATAATTTTCTAGGACTTTATCCGGCGATACTTGTCACCAGAGCAATGGAGGAAGCTTCGAATTCTATTGAAAACAATAAAGGAAGTCGGAGGCTCACGACAGGATATTCATCGAGCTGCAACCGTTTTTATTTCAAAAGTATGCTCAATGTTCAATTCTTGATGCTCATTTCAAAATTTGCAGGTGATATCGAAAGCGGAAATGGCAGAGATAACCGAACGGAAGACTGCACTTTTTGAAACATTTAACCGGCGGTATTTCAAAAGAGTTCATTGAGTCGAAAATTCTTTACAAATAATAAATGTATCACAGAAATTATATACAACGTTTGTTAGGAATGGAAGACTTATTGTGCAGAAGTTAACCGTATTTGAAGAATGATTGAGAATGTGTTAAAACTAACACTCAGACTAGAAACTACAATATATGATTTTTTCATAGTCATTCTGTTTTCTTGGTTGCCGGATTCTCAGTTCTTTTGAGCATGATATATGGGATGACGAGAAGAAGAGCACCCATAGTGTAGCAGTACTTTGCACCAAGTAGCCAGAAAACTGGAAAAGAATTTTGTTTTTGAGTTATTTGGAAAAGAAAATTCCAGACTATTTTAAGAAACTTCTGGCATCTTTTGACCAAGAATTCTTGCTTTTTCATTTTTGTTTCCCCTGGGTCACTCACATGTAGAAGACACAATCGGTCCGAGAGCTCTAGCTAAACACCCAAGACTTCGGAAAATTCCAGCAAGTACACCCTTTTCACTTTGTGGGTAGATGACGTGAACTAACGAAGTCAAGCTGGTGACAACAGTGGCTGAGGCTGAAAGAATATAACAAAATATTTTTCGGTTTTCTTTCTTTTTGTTCGCCTCATCTTACCAATTGCATAGAAAAAGAGTCCGGCATAGAGAATCAATGGTGTTTGGGCGAAGGCGACAAGTAGATATGCGGGGATAATGCAGAACATTCCCATTTCAGCGACACGCTTTTGTCTGAAAGAATTGAGTTAAAAATATGCGCGTTTTGTTTTTCGGGACACACTCACCCTTCAATCGGAGTCTTTCGAACATATCTTCCTTGGATGGGGAGCATCAAAAGGCCGGTGAAGAGATACAGTTTTCCTTGTTGCATACTAAAAATGAACAGCTTGTCTTTTATCAGGAAAAGAAACAGTACTTGTTGAAATCGAACCGCAAGTGTGTCAGAAACGGAAGTGTGAATTCCAATCCGGAGTACAAGAACAAGTACAAAAAGTAGATACAACCAATCCGTTGCATCTCATTTTTTTCTGAAAATTTATTATTAATTATTCAATTTGGAAATAATTCACGAACTCTCTTGTGGGGCATTAACTGCGGTGAACTGGAACAAATCTTTAGGCGTAATCAATTCCTTACGCGTCTTTTTAATGTCCTCCAAACTTTTCTGAAAGAAAACACAAACCACAATTGTGACTGGAAACAGACTACAACATACTTGTTCTTTGAGATCCAATGTTTCCGGAAGGAAGAACAAGAATGCAAACTCGATGACAGTCAGAACAATGGAGAACATGGCAGGAAAAGAGAACGGTGCATCCTGAAAATAAGAAATCTAAGAGTATTTCACAATTAAATATGACATAATGCTCTATAATCTCCGTAAAACATACAAAAAAAGTGAATTTCAATCAAAAATCATTAATTTTCCTGAATTTCGAAAAATTCTGATTGAAGAATCTAAAATCTTCCATTGTGGTGGAATCACAAATAATTTTCACTACTCTTTTCTTAGTTTCCGAAACCACATAAATAGACTTTTCATATTTAAAATTTTCCTTGTGTGAAATGGCCCCATTTAATATAATAAAATGAATACTAACCGCCGAAGCAATAGTGGAAAAATATGCTCCAATCATTGGTCCAATCAAAAATCCCAAAGAATAAGAAATTCCAATCAACGCCTGAAAAACAAAGTGTATAAATTAAAACTGAAAATTTCTCAGATCTTACCATTCCTTTTGGATGATCTTCTGGAGTATACACATCCGACACAATTGCAGTTGCCACATTAATATTTCCCTTGCTTAATCCTCCCAAAACTCTAGACAACACAAAATATGCAAACGTGTCCGCTTTTAACCAATTCTGAAAGGTTCTCAATTTTAATTATTTCAACGGAAATGTGACTCACGACATAGGAAATAAACGTCACAATACAACATAAGCTAATAATAGATCTTCTTCCATAAATGTCCGATAAGGAGCCAAGTGTTGGAGATGAAATGAACTGGAGCAAACTGAACAGTGATCCAAGAAAGCCTGCAAAATATTCTCGTATAAACTGAAGATTATCAAAGATTATACCCCCAAAAAATACTTTGTCGTATCTTTCACTGTGTGGAACTCCAATTGCTTCTTGAAAAGATTGAAGCCCTTTAACACTGACATCATATAACCAATCCTGAAAAAAATTCATTTCTGCATGTTTTGAATCAAAAAATCTCACTCTATGTCCTTCTTTTGAATAATAATTTAGAATTGTAGGGAATAATGGTAGAATTGAAGTAAAGGCTAACATATTGCATATTAATGCAGGTATTAGCAATTTTATTACCGCTTTCTGGTCAACTGGCCCAATTGCAGTCATTTTCTGAAAAAAAGACAAAAACTTTAGAGAGGAAAATTATTTAAAATAAAAGAAGAAAAATTTAAAAGAAAGAACTCGGATGGAAAAATGACCGGAATACTAGTTTTTCAACTATGAGTTTGTACACTTCCTCCTGAACAAATATGTTTACTTCCTCCCAGTGAAATGTCAGCATTCGAATCGTCAAACAAAGATGATTAGAACTGTGAAAAAAGTTAGTTCAGACTCCCAAACGTGGGAGTTTATTTGTATTCTGTCGTGGCCTATTTTCGAGTTTAGAATTTTGAATTCACATAGAGAATGGGATTTGGTAATAGCTTAACTGAACGAAATTTGATATTTCAAAGATATTTGAAGCATCGATACTCTAGAAGTGCAGAAAAGGGTGTGAGAAGAAGACGCTGATAAGTGAATGGAACGTGAGTTATCAGCCACAAATTATCATCGTTTGTCGGTGATCTTTCAACCCAAACGTCATTCTTGAGCAGTTGTATTTTCAAGAAAGTTAGGTTTGAATGCATCTGACACATTTGTTATGCATTGAATCAACACTGAAGGAATACAAATGGACGCCTTGGAGACGATGATCAAGCAAAGAATCAGACCGGTCCTCAGGTCTACATGAACGGATGGAGGGCGACACAAAAGACGGGAGACGAGGGAAAAACGCAATTGAAGTGCGCGGATTTCGGGGAGACACAAAGAAAATAATGGGCGACATATCGAAACGAAATGAGAGACGAGGAGTAAAAGATGGCTGCCCCCCGACTGTCTTCGCTTCATGGATGGGGGGATCATCATGGAAAATTGGCGGTCGAAGAAAAAGCGGATTGAAATGTTCATTGTGTTCCTCTGGTAGTCAGATGATGAAACCGTGAAACCGTATGATTCTGTATCTTCTCAGAAATTTTATTTTCTAAACTTGAAAATTTTCAGATCATTTGCTCAGCATTTTATCCAATCCTTATAGTTTTTTATAGAAGATCACTGTCTAGGGAAAAACAAAAAACAAGATTGCATAGAGCTCAAAAGCGTTAGCTTTCCGTCAACTCTTCACAAAATCAGAAGATAATTAATCTGCTATTTTCGATATGAAAAATTTTTTTAACGGATATTTGAATCAATTTTCGTAATTTTACTTCATGAACATTTTCTAAAATAAGAACTCAGTTTTTCGAGAATTTGAAAATGTCACAGAGAGTAATCATGTGGTTGTTTATTTACACGACTCAAAATTTTTGTTTGTACAATTGCTATCAATACTCACAGAAATCGTTTGAAAAACTGTTCTTGTACCATTTTGTACCCAAAAATAATAACCAGTTTTAAAATTTTAATCCGAAAAAAGCGAAAAACAAATCGAAAATTAACATGTGAACGCAAAAATAGACTAAAAAAGGTAAATGTGTGTGGTCGTGGTTGGCAAGATGACGAGCCGCGATAAGAGGGATGAATGACCCTGACACTAAGCGGTCCGCACATTATACAGCCACCACTCGAACACGTATTTCTGTCATATTCATAATCGTTTTAGTAGGTACTAACAGAAATGAAAATTTGCATAGGTGAGTATTAAATATAGTTTTATTCGATTTTACTGTCATATTATTTAAAACTCGTAATAGACTCTGAAACTAGAAAAAATAAGAAAAGAGAGCTTGTAAAACGGAAAACTGACAAACGTTGGGAAAGAAAATTGATGTTTCTGTGTTTCTTTATATTAATAAAATGAAAAATAACGGGAGAGCTGTGACGAGGTAGGCAATAGACGACGGGGCGGATGCTTTTGTTTTCACCGCCAACGCTTCAGAATTCGTCTCTATTATCTCTGAAACGGACGGAATTTCGATAAGCGGGGAAATAAAATTGGGAGCATTCGGTTACCATGAAGCAAAAACAAAGAGAAACTGAAGATTGAACCAAGGGATAGTGAAAAGAAAGTGTTGGTAGAAGAGGTAGAAAAATATAAAACTGGAGACCTTGTTGCTGATTTGTAGTTGTTTCATAATTATTTCACTCTTCTGAAACCCATGTATCGATATCTTAAACGTTTCATTCCACATACAAATATTTCTGAGAAAGGGATCGGGGGGATGGCAAGGCAAAAGGGATGCAACAAAGAAAAAGTAAAAACAAGGACAACATGATAACCGTGATGCTCGTGAGAGGGAGAAGAAATCCGTGATGACTGAAATCAGGCGACATGCTCGACGGAACAAAGGGTGTTCGGACGATGAGCGACATGCATAAACCAACTCACGCACCGTTGTCAGGTACAGGTACTCGGTTAGTGAATCTGGAAAGAACAATTGGATAGAGAGGGTGCACAGAGGGACAAGGTTTATGGAATGGAGTTAGATCGGACGACTTACAATGCATGAGCTTTCTCGAGCATTGGCCGAAGTTCTCCTTTCTCTTCAATCGCTTTAGTTTCATCATGTCCTCCTACAAACTTTCCGCTGATGAACAGCTGTGGAACGGTGGTTCGTCCAGAGTATTTCTTAAGAATCTCTTGCATTTCCTCTGTCTGATTTGATCTATCAAGCTCAACGATCTTCATGTCATCGATTTCGTAGTTTGCAAGGATGACTTTCAGTCTTTTGCTCCATGGGCAATATGTCTTACTGTATACCATTACCTAAATTGTTTTAATTATTTTTCGAAACATCAAGAAATCAAAACCTACTTTGTGTGTGATAATGTCATTAACAATCTTGTCCTCCAAATCCTTCAGTGTTTTATCTTCCTTAGTCTTGGATAATTCTCCGGCGGCAACCTGCAAGAAAAGGTCTTATCAAAACGGATGTTGCTGTATTAAACGGTTACATCACTGAACTTGACCGAGATCTAGACCAGTTGGCGCCCGTATCCGTCTATGATTTCCTATCAACCTAGTTTCTAGACCTAGATTTGTTCAGATGAGTGTGATACTTACCGCAAACAGAGCCATTGTGATTGTGAGTAACCTGAGCATTGTTGAGTCTAGAAGTAAAAGATTATTGATGTTCGAAAGTTTGAAAATTGCAACAAAATAAAAGAAATGACTCAAGTTTGGCCAATAACAATAGTAGAAATAATCAAGGTCAAAAGAAGATACAATCAAGACAAAAAGGATGGAATAGGGTGGGAATAGTACAACTTGATGATATTCCCGTCAGTCTACTCATATGACATGGACCTATTGGGTAGTTCCTCTTTTTATGTTGCCTCAAAAAAGTGGGCGGACCAAAACTGAATTCAAGGGAGTAGAGATAGAGGGAAGAGAAAAGAAATATCGAATCTCAAGAATACAGTAAAAGAAGGAAGAAGGAACGAAGAAAAAAGGGAGGATCGTCATGCGAGTTGATTAGAAAGAACGATTACGATAAACAAGAAACGGGCATGTTTCTCGGGATTACCCACAATTGTTTCGGCGAACGCCTCAGAGTCTGGTCAACCAAGGCCGCATTCCATACTACTTTGATTGGTTAGATGTAGCTGTTATTTGATATGATACACACACGCCAAAAAATAAACGTTTACGTATTTATTGTGACAACACTGATTAGTAGAATAACGAAGATATGGAAGGGAAGAAGAAACCTAATTTGATAGCGTTTCAATTCCTTTACGTGAAACTGAACAAAAATCAAATGAAAATAAAGGAAGTACTAAGTTCAGTAGTTCACAACACACCAGAAATTGAAAAAAAAACAGAAAAAACTAGAAACTGAAAATTAAATATTTTTCCGGGCAAGGCGTGGCAAAAATAACTGACAAATAACGGTTTCCGATCAGATTATTTACCATCGAAATGTGTCCATTGTTCAACATTTTCAGCCGATAATACGTGTACGTCGCAAACAATAGTACTGAAACAAAGCGTTGAGAGGACACTAGAAGAGAAAGGAGAACATAGAAACATTTTCTTTTATGGTCATGATAATGTTTCTGAGAAAGCAGACGTCATGACCGATTATTATGAAAACAGACAAGTTGTAAGCCTGTTGTTACTGTGGACAGTGATGGGAAAAGGGTTCAAATTTTGCATTCTTAATTTTTTTAATTTTTTTATATCAGTTGTTTATTTATCAATAACATATGTGTATCCTTTTAATTCGGAAAACACTAACAAATCATTATTCTTTTCAAGAAAACATTCAAAACCTTGGTTTATGGTCATTTCGAACACATCATAAGGTATCAAAATAACTGTCACTGTCATAAGACGTTCTGTTCTTGGCAACCGTTTTTCGGTATTTTCCACCCTCTTAATCACATTTTCTCAGCTGATCAATCAGTTTCGTGTCTCTTTTCACCTATCCGAAACTGAACTGCTTCACTTGATTTCTGAACATTTTCATGAAGAATCAAAAGAGAAAATTTAGGTGCTTGTAAACTTTTCATGAGATATTGGAGACAAAGGGTGGACAGACGACAATGATAACGATGTAGAAACTGTACTATAGTTGGGGGAAGAGTAGAGAAAATGTAGAAAATGAAGAAAAAGAAAGTTTGTACATACATAGTAGCCCAAAGTTTTAATGAAAAATGGACCGAGATGTTTTCTTATGCTGCACTTTTTCTGTCGTAGGATGAATATATAAAAATGAATATTACTGAGAAACCATGCTAGAATTCTTCTTTGTCACGTATTCCTTGATCTACAAGTACATTCATTCGTCCACTTCTTCGTATCGTACAGTTGATTAAAATTGGCGTCAGATACTCTTGCCATGGCTCTTCTCTCCACAACATTTTGAATGAAAACCGATCGGATCGTCCTGCACAAACTGAGTTTCATACTGTAGTATTCGACTGATTTTGGGAAATATAAAACACTGAACCAGTCCGTATCATCATCCATTTTCATGAGTAATGTTTCTAAAAATAGATAAAAGATTTAGTCTGTAGATCGAAAATATAATATTTTTTAAATTGATTCGTTGCTATTTTCATATTTTTATGTTTTAATTTTACAAAACTTTGAAAAGCCTTTACCATTTTCTAGTTTCACCATAAATCTGAAAATTCCTCTTTGAGGGTTTCCAATCCATACACAAGGTGGTTCAATGACAAATGGGGAGAGCGAGAGAGTTTGGTGCTTATTATCAGTTTTTTTCGGTTTCGCTGGTTCTATTATCAATTTGAAGTCGCCTTCTCTCTTGTTTTTTCCGTAGATTGTCACCTCAACATAACGAGTATTACCATAAAGCTATTATAATAATTTTGAAATGATATATTCCTGAGACCAACGTACCTCAAATGTGACCACTTCGAACTTCCGAATGAATCGGCACAACTGAATGTCATGGGTCAATTCCGACGCAAAAACTCTCTCCAATCCGGTGTTTTGTTTATTGAATTGAACAACTTGCCGGTCATTTCCCTCGTAAATCAAATGAAGATCTGAAAAATAAAATATTAACAATTTGTGTGGTAAAAGTGAGAGTAAATGTGAAAAAACCGACCGTGTTTGTTCTGCATCATCGACAGCAAGAAAAGATATTGATAGTGATGATAATTGGACTGACTGATTTCCCTTTTTCAAGAATCATAGTTTCCTTTCATTTTGAAAAAAAAGGACAATCGAAAAAAAAACAGTATACACAGTGTAACTTAAATCGATCCGTAGAACACGAGATGGGTTGGGAACAGATAGTAGCTGATAGGGGAGAGTGTTTTGAAAAATAGAAAAGAAGGACAGGGAGAGAGAGAAGTTTGATATGAACTTCTTTCAGGGCTTATATACCAGGAAAATGATTGATATTTAGATAAAAATTATAATCGTGGGAGTTTTATGAGTTTGATTATATTTCAAAGTTGTCCATCATATTTCATTAGATTGTTCAGTTATATTGTACAATGTTTCAAGGAATGAGAAATAGAAAAGGGTTGTCGGAAAACCTCGATAAACGGAGTCCCACGATCTAACACTTGAAAACAAGGCAAAGCATGCGAAAAATGAAAAATGTTTCTAACTCTGACACAAATTTGTTGATATGAGTGAATTCGAGAAGTTATATTTTAGAAGTACAAAAGATGATTTTGAGAAAAATATGTCTATACGTTCATGGGATAATTGAAAAAAAAGTTCTCATGATTTAAAAATTAAAACTCTCTAAAAGTTTAAAAATTCCTATATGCACTAGTAGTCGTATAAAATAACACAAAAAATGAAGTAATATTTAAAAGAACCTTTTTGATTCCTATAGTGTCTGTGAAGGGCGCTTCATAAATTATCCACGAATTTTTCACGTGCTTTCTATCTATTTCTTATTCACGAAAAAAATTTGCATAAAAGAAAATCCGTTCGCCGACGCATTGGTACCAATTGGATTTTTTTTGAGAAAATCTCGGAATAGAAGACTAATACGATGGATCATGAGGGTACTGGCTGAGAGAAATGGCTTTTACATAGTGGGAGATGGAGCATTCTAAACAATCATAACTGCAGATCGTTTCTGATAGATTAACGGAATGTCATCAGAGTTTTGAGATTCGATTGGATCACAGAGTGAAATACTTTTGACATATTCACAGAAGAACACATCGATACAAATTGGATCACTGTCAGCTGGCACGTGATAAAAATTGAAAAAGTGAACATCGCCAGGAAGACGAATTTGGATTGCCCCTATGAAATCAATTTGAATTTCTTCATAAGTTATTGTGTTACCATCACTATATTTAATGCCAAATTGCAAGAATCTCTTGGTGTCGTCATCCTTCAAATTGCTGACCCAGGCTCTGGTTGGGTCGATGACAAATGGGTTTTTCTGCACGATGCTCTTAGCTTTTTTGTGACGGAACTCTGGAGGAGTAATAGAAAGTAAGCATTGACCGTCACAGACTGGAGATTCATGGAATTGCACCTGAACTTTTTGTTTAGATAGATAAAAATAATATATGTTACCTTTATTTCCAAACTATCTCCCTCGAGCATTGGGCGAGTGAAACGAACGTGACAAAACATTGAGCTCTGGTTTTGTCGGATAAAATCCGTGGCTTCTAAGCCTTGCATGTTAATAGTTTTTGGCACCATACATTGTAACATAATTGGGTCATCTATTAAAAAATTTGAATGTTCTACTTAAAACCTCTCTTACTTTCAGATTCCATTTTCAATCGATAGTGTCAAAAAGAGAAGAAGCACAAGAAACAATTCAAATACGGCAATAAAAATGAAAAAAGGAGAAGCGGAGGGAAAGAACAGAACGGTTATAGATGTGAAATTTGATGGAGGGTGGAAAAACAAAACGATTTCCTCAAAATTTTTCCGTGCTTTCAGTTTCTCTTTAATCAGTATGTTGCCTTGGAGACCCTATTGACATCGCGTGTCACATTATAGTAATTTTAATGGGCTTTTCAATTTGCAGGGGTTCATTTTGAATTAGAACAAAGGTGAAAAGAAATAAAAAAATAAAGAATTTTCGAAGCATAATGATGAACTACACAAAGTCATAATACACATACATTCAGAACCTATGAAAAGACCAGTGAGAGAAGAAGAGTACGAATTTAATGGGAAACGTGATATTATTCTATCCTTCGTTATTTTAGAAAAGGGTTTAGATTTGCTGGCGTTTGATTATGTTTTAAGAACCAAAATATTTTGAATTTCAAGGGGACAAGAATGACAATGAATACCTCATCACAACTTATAAGGTAGATGAAAGAAGAAGGGAGAAAGGGGCAAATGAGAAGAAAGAGGGGCAAGTATCTAGTATGATAGTGATAATTATGTACAATAATAGACAATTTAAGATTTATATGTCTTGATGACATCCTGCACCGAAGCACGACAAATTGGACAAGTGCCTTTGGAATTGAGAAGACGACGAGCGCATTCATAGCACATGCACATATGTCCGCAAGTGTAAAGAACTGAGTTTACTTGAGCATCCATACAAATCTGAAAAATACGGTGATCTTCCTGGCAGCTTAATCTATGAACTTACATTGCACTCGTCTCCTTCAGCAGAGCTCTCTCCTACTTGGTTTCCTTGGAACGAAGTTGGAAGTGGTGGAGGGCTACACGTTGGCGGAGAACTGACAGATGCCGACGAGGCTGCTCGAACCGGTAGGCGAGACGTCGACGCAGAACCAGCAATCGCTGACTGAAATAGTAGCAAAAGAAAGCTTAGAAATGAAGTTTTATCTACTCACTCTTGGAGCAACTGGTGGTGGAACGCGAGAATCAAAGCCATCAAGCAAAAGAAGGTCATCGATAGTCGGTCGGGAAGTAGAAGACAGAGCTGGAGTGCTAGAGGATCCTTCAAGCGAGTCGCGAACTGCAAAATAGAATTTGTTGAGAAGTTTCAGACCTTTTGAACATACTGTTGACTCTCAACGGGCTATGTGAAGCCGGCGGCGGTCTGGCTGGCAGAGCCGGTGCCACAAGTGACGATGAAGCACCTTCTGGCATTCTAGCTGGACGTTTTGGAATAGACAGTGGCTGCTCGTTTCTGGATGAACCTTCTCTGCTGTCTCTGCCAACTGGAGAACGCGAACGTGGAATATTGACAATTCCGAGAAGTTTGATAGAAATGGTGGAGCCGTAAACATCAAAATACATGTAAAGTTCCAGAGAGTTGTCAACATGGAGAACGGTTCTTGGACCATTTGTATCAATCTCGAATTTGACTTCTCCTGAAATAAGACATTGCTAATGTTTATATCAGATAGACAGCTAACCAGTATCAGTAATCCAAAATGAGAGAATACTCTCTGCTTTTGGCTGAAGAGCAATGTCTTTGATTCCGACCCAATACTGCGGTTGCTCCACCAAGTCAGATGAGTCCTCCGGCAGCTCAGATGGTCTGATTGTGGCCGGATCGCAACAAGTGACTCCAAACGCAAGACCACCTTCGTACATCCTTTGAACTTGTTCAATCTGCAATACGTCAGTTTTTTATGAGATCAGATGGTGACGGACAAAATTGAGAGTAAGTGAAGTAGAAAAAAGTCAGCTGCTCACCTGGATCATCACTTTCTCGTTATTTTTGATTGGTCTCTCTGTGAAAACGTATCCCTGTGAATATTCGGCTTGATCACGTGTCGCTCTGTTTCGGAATGTGTCGAATGTGATATGCGTTCCTTTGATGTAGTGGAAGCGAAGGGGATGAATACCTGAAGGGTGAATTAAGGTTTCCGATATTTGAAAGGTTAAGTTACCTGGCATTACAGCTGCTCCACGAGACGATGATGTTTGACTGAAAGAGGATGGAATAGGGCGAGTGACAGCAATTACAGGTTCATTTCTGGTTGGACGAAGAGGAACTGGGAGGCAATCTGTTAGCAATGGTGGCGGTGGAGCGTTACGACGTGGACGGAACTCGCTAGCATCTGGAATAAAAAACATTGTCTTAAAGATCAAAGCAAAGTTTCTTACATAATTGCTTACAAAGTTTCTCAAACGCACTCATTCAGGTCTTGTGATACGGATTTCGGGAAAAATTGGGTTTCGAAATGCTAGATCGCACCGAGTACTCGTACTTGCAAGTGTTTACAAAAGACAAAACCGTATGGAAACAATAGTAATGTAAGACAAAACGCGTTGTTTGTTCAACTTCGCCTGCTTTCCTCTTGATAATTTTGGCGTTGTTGACTATGAAAATATATGCAAAAGAAACGGAATATTGCTGGTACAAAAATAGAGTTTTGATAAGTTTTAAGACGGACGGAGGTGGATAGTGCGTCTCTACTTAGATGATGAATAAGATAGATCTGAGGGGTAGATTGTTTGGCTTTCAAATGAATCATGGCATACAAATAGGAGGCATTGCGCTAGAACCGGTCGCGCAATGGACGCTGCTCGTTGCCAACGGTCAATAAGCCATGAAAGGGAAAGCGCGTGATGTCATTTCCTGGTTTCACTGTTTTTCTTAGAAGATGCGCTTTTCTCTTCCCAGTCATTTCACTAAACTCACCGATAATTTCCACTCCGACAGAATTTCCATAGATATCCAGAATGAGCCACATTGGCAGACGCACGTTAATACCAGTCAAAAACATTCCTTTCTGTGATCCATTGATTCCATAGAATAGTTCTCCGTCTTTGTTGACGTAGAAATGCAAAATGTTGCCTTCAGATGAGTAACGCTCCGGCAATGCCTTCGCCCAGTATCCTTCTTTTGTGGTCAAGTCGGGACAAGCAAATCTGAATTCAAGAACATTACATATTAAATAAAACAGAAATCTTACGTTGGGACTGGCATGTCTCGATACTGCTCAGGGTCCTCGTTAGTCACTCCGAATCTCAAAACACCTGACCAACTGGTTCCAACTTCGCATAAGCGAAGGCAAACGTTTTCATCGATGTCGATCGGTCTGAAATAATTATTTTAGTAAATAATTTTATTGATGATTCAAACATACCGATTCGAGAAAGCTAATCCTTTGCAAAAACTTTCACGACGTTTTGCCATCCGACCATCTGTAATTTATCATTTAGAAATGTTGATCTCTTTCTGTCTCACTTTTCAAAATCACAACATTGGCTCCATGAATGAAATGGAACTGCAGTGGAGGCCTTGTTCCAGAAAACGGTTGATTAATCATGTTTCGTGTTTCATCGTCGATTTGAATATTGCCAAATGTGCTAACGATATCTGAAAGTTGAGAGGTTGTCGAAAAATTTTCGATGAAAGATGAGATTTCATCAATTCGGAAAAGAAAGAGCAGGTAGCATGCATGCGAAATCTATCCGTCTTTCATCTTTCCTAACTGCTTTTTCTCCTATCATCATCATTTTCTATCTTCTCTTCTTACTCTAAGGAGGTTTTCGAACGTTTTGCTCCTTGCTCCCCCGGTTGTTACAACGTGAGCATTTTGGGGGCCACTCGGAAGTGACGATGATTTTTTTTCACTCTGTTGGTTGCAATTTCTGTCAGTTGTGATATTGTGAAACTTTTTTTCAAGTGAAACTCTTCGAATTCAAAATGCGATGGAACCTTTTAGCAAAAACACAAAATAATAGTGCAGGCTAGAATGTGAGCAGGAAGATCACATAAAACAGCTGATTTGAGTAAGACGGAAAAACAAGAGCACACCGAACTTTGAGAACTTGTGTGTCAGCTTTTTTCCGATGATTCTGCATGTATCCTGATGCATCACAAGTTATTGAACATGCGATCAGTTTGAATGACAATGACCAGAGAGTACAACAATATAGTTTGATCCTGTTCAATCAACACTAGAAACTATTGAAAAATGGGGAGAATTAGTGGTTTACTCGGATCAACTGGGTTTTTTTATGTGAAGTAGCCGAAAAATAAATTTTCTAATCTCATTTTTCACATTTTTGAAAATACCTCTGACTTGTCGATGATATCTGGAGAGACGGTTACAAAGCTCATCTACAGATTCACAATTGGAATAGGATCCCACAAATGGTGACAACCGCGATGAGCTCAATCTCGAATAAGATGTAGTTGGAGATGATCGAATCGGACTATGATCGAGTAGTTCTCGATCTTCCGAATAGCTACTCCGTTCGAACTCGGCTAGTTGAACCATCGAACAGCAGTCAAAATGAAATAATAGCGGCTAGCTTAGCTTGCACAAGATACTGAGTACCAGATGTCTTCGAATGTTTTTTTGTAGCCGAATGGTGAGGGAATAAAGATTTTTGAAGTGAAACGAATCAGTGGTCTCGTGAATAGTCACCTCTAATAAGTCACAGGACTTTGGTGCTGACTGGAGCCTAGGGGCAGGGTCTCATTCGCCAAGGAGCAAAATAAAGAAGAGCTCCTCCTCGACCAAGAGGTTTTCACTTCCCGTCAGTCACCTCTCTTATCCAACCTCAGAAAAGCCGGCTGTTCGTCTCCGGGAGGTTTGTCTTGAGGAAGAGAGGAGGAAAGCATCAGCTTTCAGGAACAAAACGAATCCGTAAATAGGAAGAGCTCTTGAGCCTATCATAACAACATGTTCTGGGTGGAGAACCGATAACAGACAAAGCTGACAAAGAGTACTTTGTTGACCGAATCTTTTCGATTGTTTTGTTTTGACCAAGAGACCATCAGACGATCCGTTTCTCTCCAATATAGAGTGCTTTATTTACGGAATCCTAGTTAGTGTTGATAATGATGATATTTTTGGTTTTTTCAAAAGGGAAATACTCACCTTTATATGATTTGGAATTCTCATTTCCCATATCGATAGTCTACTAGTCTGAAAAACAAAGTTTTACGAATATACGGTTGAAAGAGAGGTCTGGCCACGAAACGAATATTCAAATACCTATAAAAAATCAATAAAACCGAGAGGCATTCACTGGGCATCGACACCCAAATGACATCTGTGGGGGAGGATAATAGCAAGAGAAGAGAGAACAACGAGTCGTTTTTTTCCCAAGAGAACATATGTGAGACATCGTCAAGTGTTTAAAGAAGAATTCAATCGACTTAATTTATTAAATTTCAGGAAAAAACAAATTCAGCATTATTTGTGTTATGATTTAACCTTTTACCCAATGACTCATCATTTTTTCCTGAATATTTGCCCAGTTTTCAACATGAAAATAGTGATTTATCTTCGCAAATAGAACTATCAACATGTTCAGAAAAATAAGTCTACATTGCGCGAAAAAAAGATGCCGAATATCTATTAAGGAACAGTAAAACAAGTAGAAAACAATGTCAAGTGTTAGCAACTTTACTGCCGTCCGAGAAAAAATGAAGAGATTTTTTCGACGGGCCTGTCGCACACTACCCCACACCGGGTTTCATTGGAGCGCACTTGCAACATTGTTTCTCCAATGAGTATTGGTCACCCGGCCGCTCTTGTGTCGTATACAATGAGGTTCGGCAGTAGTAAAAGTGGACGTGCGTGTTTGCCGAGTACTAATGAAATGATGCGAGAAAGAATAAAGAAAACTGAGTATGTGACGATGACAAAAATGGGAATAGGAGAAAATTAAATAAATAAAAAACGCTTTTGATGAAAAATTAATTAAAATTGTAAAAAAGACCAGCACGTGGTTTATTATTTCAAATGAAAATTCTCTAAAAAGTAGAAGGTCATTGGAGAATTAAGTTTCTAGTAGGCTTTGTGTAGATGCGCACGAAACTGGTTTAGCTGTTCGAAATAAAAAACTATGAGGACAGTGTAAAACTGCGGCCAACAATTTGTGTAATACTAAATAGTATACTGTTCTAGACACTTTTTCCGAAATTAGTCTGTTTTTGATTATTTTGGACTGTCGGAACACTGTCATTGATAACAGTATTTGTTATTCTTTTTCAACTGCCAAAGTTGTCTTGATAAGATGAAGTTGGAAGTAAAGCGGGAGAGCGAGTGAGCGCGTTGCCAAAAAAAGAAGAAACATGTTGAACCAACAAAAAAGGAAACACGCAAGTGACATTTGACATGCAGCACTGCGCTAAACGTGTCCTGGAAAAAAGGTGGAATGTTTCCAAATAAAGAAGTTTTTGCAGGTTTATTCGGAATTTTTGCATAATTTTGACTAAGGGATAACACATAATGCTTCGGCGACACTGCACGTTTGTGTTCCTGGACAATCGGCATCGGCTGTACACGGTGCTCCTTTTGTATAGATTAGTTGGTTCATATAATTTCCGCTGAAAAGAGAAAATACGGAAAATAGTGGATATATCACATACGTTGGACCATATTGACAGACGGAGTAAGTGAAAGATGGACAGTTCTGTACGAAGCAACCAATGTGTGTGGTGGTTTCCCAAGCCATTTGAGTATAGTGACCGACTCCTCTGTCCCATACTGCACTTGTCAGAATGTTATCAGACCCAACTCCAAAATCTTTGAGCTCCGACCACCATGCTTTTGAAGACTGTAATGTAAACAAATTTAGATGGGAAGTATTCAGTCTCATTTACGTCTTCGGCTGTTTGAATCTTTGGCATGTTGTTCACACTAATCATGTACAAGTTCTCTCCATTTCCAGGACGTTGAGCACTAGTCGAATGCTGGTAGACACATCCTTGAGCCCATGTTCTAGCATTTGCTTCAATTGCACAATCGTATTTCTAAAATGTCAAAATAAAACAAAAAACTTTGACAAATGCTTTTTTTCTCCAGGGAGCCCTACCATTTTGATCATTTGTTTGGCAGTTGGTGCAAATGCTCCGGCGGCAATTCCATCGGGCTCTAATCCCTTAGCAAGGCTCGATCTCAATTTGTTGTGGGTGTCCAAAAACATTTGTCTGGCTTGGTCAGATTGGTCAGTAACTGCAGGACACATTGTGAACGTCTCAACAACAGCTGCTGGTTTTGGTTGGTAGCAGAGTCCATCTTTGCATGTGGAACTTGAGTAAGTTGTGCATTCGGCGTCACTGGTACATGCATCTCCTTTGTCGTATATGATGGAATTGGTGATGTAGCCACTGAAAAGGAAAAGCTAAGAAGTCCAAGATTCTGATGATTACTGACATTTTATTATAGATACAATTGATAGAAAGTTTGGTTCCACAGATAGCATAAGCACAACCAAAAGCTGATGCTTTTCCATTCGCCATCTGAAAAAAAACCAGCTTTCTTTTAACTTTCTTTTAAACTCACATTAGAGAACTGGAACAGAGTGCTGCCTGGATATTTGTTATCCGGATCAGTGAGTCCTGCAGTTCTGACTTGTGACCACCACGAGTTCACAGCTTCAGCGGCAGTAGCAGTTGGATCAGGGAAAACTCCAGTGTAGGTCGCGTAGTTTTGTCCCCAAGTCGGATCAAACGTTTGGAAAGATGATGGGCATCCGTCAGCCCATTCTTGAGCTTTTGCCTCCATGTCACAATCCCATCTCTAAAAATTCATATTGGATTTTTGAGAATAAATATATTGATACCAATTCGTAGACGTTTTTTCCAGTAGACAACATTCCACACTTGTTCGGTTCCAATCCTTTTGCCATGCTTCTTCTCGCATCATTATGTGCGTCGAAGAACATTTTTCTTGCTCGATCATTGATTTTTGGGTTTGTGCAACCAAATGCTGGAACTTTTTTGATTATTTGAGTTTTTTCTGTGAACTCACTTTGTGCAAGAGCGTCTCCCACACATGCCAAAACAAGAACTGCCACCAAGAACGCCATCTGTGAAAAATGGTCGACAGCGTGACGAGTCATATATATATAAAGGAATTATGCTCTTGATCAGCCCCCATTTGACCAAACACTATTCAAGATTAATTTTAACCTTTACTCCACCCTCCTGTTTAGTTGTGCACGTAGTTCAAACGATCGTTTTTGGTACATACATTCAAAATTGTAATCTCGAATTATCGCGGATTTGTCGTCGAATTTTGGCACGTGAGGGGTTTAATATTGCACAGTTGAACCTAGAAACAGGTTATGTGCCCGAGAATAATTCGTGGTTTTTTGTATCCGTTGGTGTTTCATTCGATTTTTGTTCGACCCGAGCCGGATTAACACTCAAATTACTTTCATAATTTAAACGTCGCCGAGAACCGTTTCCCGTTCATTCTCAGTCTTTTCGGAACTGACCATGAAAAGTGTGGTGATATTTTTGACTTTCTTATGTACCACTGCTCTTGCAGGCACTTGGTCTACCTGGGGAGCATGGGCTGATACATGCGCTGTAAGTTCCAAATGAATGACAAGTATTGCATTTATGTTTCAGAATTGCCCATCATCGACATATCGTGGACGCACTCGTGTTTGTATTCCAGGAGCCGATATGAGCGGTTGCACGTAATACATTCAACTTTGCGCTAAAAATCAAAGAATAATTTTTAGAGGTGATCGTATGGAGAAAGAGGTGTGCAATTGTCCATTGGAAGCTGAATGGGGAGAATGGGAAGAATGGTCAGTGTGCGACAAAGACTGCGGTTTCTGTGGATCACACACACGTACCAGAGAATGTACGCTCTTGCCAGAGTGTCCAGCTCTCACATGCACGTATGTAACTTTTTCGATGATAGAAAATATTTGAAAAAAAATTACAGAGGAGATGACACTGAAACCGAACCATGCAGTGACACCGATAAGGTCTGTCTTGCTCCGAGTGTCTCTTGCTGCAATGGATACAAAAAGAAAGTGGATATCCCAACAAAACGCTTCTTCTGTGGTCTTTAGAAAATAATTTCATGAATAAACATTTCAAAAACAATTTTTTTGAGATTTGGCAGACACGAGAAACGATATTTCGTACAAATATTGTTCCAGCATTGCGAAACTGTGAATTTATCTCGTAAACGGATAAATAGATAAAAAAAGCCATTAAGGTCAAATGTAACAAAATACAGATAGTTTTCTCATGAATTATTCAATTTATCTTAAACAACAAGCTGACCAAAGATATATGATTATGGTGGAAGAGCTCAAAAGAAATCAGCCAGCCGTCACGAAAGGCTCGTGTACTTCACACGGACAAATTATTTTTTATTGGCTGACATTCCTTTATTTTTTTCATTTGTTTCTGCTATTTTTGCTATTTATTGTTGAAAACATCTGTTCGAAGAAAAAATGAGAAGAATAGCAAAAAAAAACGAAAGAATGGCATAGAAATGTCAGACAGTAAAAGTAACTTGTCCGTGTGTAGTACACGAGCCCTTTGCAACCGCTGGCCGAATTCTTTTGAGCTCTTCCACCATGATTATGTTGTTCTGGCCTGCGATGGAGTAGTTTAGAGGAAACTTCAGCAAAAAAATAGGGGTAAATCAAGATTTATCATACAAAATAACATAGGAAATTATTTGAGTCGAAAATTATTCAATCCTTGTTTATCTACTGCAAGCAGTCTTTTTACTCCGCCCACATGTCTATTGAAATATAAAGCGGCGGAACCCGCGGCGTGTCCGTCCACTCTTCTCATCTACGTCGTATAGAATTTGTCCTCGGGGCTAAATGATCAAATTTTGTTAGCCTAAGAGAATAGTCTCTTTCACCTCTCTGGCAACTCACGAGATGAGTGAAGAACTCACGAGATGAGTTGCCAGAGAAGTGAAAGAGACTATTCTCCTAGGCCAACAAAATTTGATCATTTTACACAAAAAGGGTTCTATGAGTGTCAATGCAGGACAAATAATTACAAACAAGAGGTATTCAAATATCGATAAAGAATCTCTAATATAACTTGCTTCATGAAGAAGACCGTTTTAGAGTTCAATAAACGATTATTGGTGTCATGCATACGTAATAAGAGATAATCTAAACTTATAATTGTTTCGGTGTGCAGATTAAACTATCCAAAAGTCCCCTATAAAAGACGAATGTGGTCTCTGGTGAATCTTCACTCGCTCAAACTGATCGAAAGGTTCAAAATGAAGTTGATTATTGTTATATTCATGTATTTATTTTCTACTGTCACCGCTCACCGTTCAAAGAGAGATTCCTGTGAGTCTACTTATGGTGATTGGACAGAATGGACTGCGTGTGATAGTGACTGTGGATTCTGTGGAACTCAAACTCGCAGCAGAGAATGTGCTCCAGTCGCAGGTTGCTCAGAAGTGACCTGTTCGTAAGTAAATACTGATTTACTGGTATTTAGTCATTTTTCAGAGGAGATTCGACCGAATCGCAGCCATGTAGTACCACTGATGATGTTTGTTTGGCCCCAAGTCCGTCTTGCTGTCCGCACACCTACAAGAAAATGGCTGATATTTCAACAAGACGCTTCTATTGTGGACTGGAAGAGTGATGGGCTTTTTTGCAGGCTGTTTCTCACACAACAAAACATCAGAGACATCAAAGCTTCAAAAGTTATCAAAATTTAATGTGTTGTGTTATAAAAAAATGAAGTTTATGTTCGAGAAACTTTGGACATTTATAAGAAAAAAAGTGATCACATTTGAAATGGAACGTTCCCTGCTATTGAAATACGTTCAAAGCACAGAAAGTTTATTGGCTTTTGGCACGGGGCATACTCATTTAAATAGCCATGTTCCTAAAAGACATTCGGAAATTCGAACAGGAAGTTCGAAAAGTTTCTTCTGTGAAAACATTTTTGTGTTTTTTGATTCTTCAATCTAGTTCTTACAAACACAGATTTCCAGAAAAGTGACACGATGAAGATGCCAGCAATTATTTTGAGCTTTTCTATTATTTGGAGCGTATCGGATGCTATGCCATCCTTTTTTTATCAGTAAGTTCAGAGAAAATAATGAAACCCAACATTCTTCCTTAGAAAACAATCCGAACGAGTGAAGCGAGCCGACTGCACCTCCAAATATGGAAGTTGGTCTGAATGGAGTGCATGTTCAATGGACTGTGGCTACTGTGGTACTCAAACCCGAACAAGAACCTGTACACCTATTGATGGTTGCAATGAACCGGTTTGCTCGTAAGTGTCTTGAAAATTATATTTTCAATCTTCTGATCATTTTAGAGGTGATTCAAAGGAAACTCAAGATTGTGGTTCAAATCCAACAGTTTGTTTCTGGCCGGCACCTTCTTGCTGCAAATCGGAATACAAAAAGACAGTGGACCTGGCTGGAAAACGGTTTTATTGTGCTTCCAAAGATGATGCCATTTTGACGAAAGCAACTGTTGCGCCTACTATAATTCCAACAGAAGGAACCTCAGCTCTTACATCTTCACCGTTCCCAGCTTCTTCCTCTACTTTGACTCCCGCCACTACAGTTACATCAAACCCAACCAGTTCACCTGGTTCTTCCGCTGCAACAACAGCTATCGAAGCTGCAAGCACCAATTCCCTGACTTCCGCTTTCACACCACCTAACAATTCACCTACTCTAACTACGGAAAACGTAATTTCCACTCCAGCTGCTACAGCAAGTTCTGTACCGACAGTACCATCCACAGCAATTCCAGTCCAAACACCTACTACTGAAGTGCTGCCAACTCCAACGCCCAACGAAGAACCAGCGAATTCTGATTCTACAGCTCTACCAACAGCGGTCCTGGTCTCAACAGCTACTACTGAAGTAATGCCAACTCCAACTCCAGACAATTCTGTCTCATTATCAACATCAACCGTCGATTCTGGCTTGATAACATCGTCTTTGACAACGGAAGTTTCTTTTGCACCTTCTACTACTGTCATTTCCACAGAAGTGTCCAGTTTTGAAACATCATTTATCGGAAGCTCAAATACATTGTCAACAGAGACAAACTTTGTTTCTCAATCGACAGCACCAGTACCAACTGCTTCAACTCTATTTCCAAGTTCAATTGAAACAACATTAGCATCTACCTCATTTCTGAGTTCAACTACAACTATAGCTCCAACTCTATCTGCAACTGCAACTTCATTCATACCAACTACTTCATCTTCCGATGGTTCAACAATTACTTCTTCTACATATTCCACTGTTTCTCCAACTCCTGTTACAACATCATTCAATTAACTTTTCAATTATTGTATTTATTGCAAAAATGGCAACAGGATGATGAAACAAAAAAACCAATACATACAGAAAAAGAATTAAGAGCACTAATCAAACCCGTATTTTTGAAATGAAGTTTCGTGATGTGATGTGGAAAAATAAATTAAGTAGATACAACGAGAAGTCATAGATTGGAAAAAATGAGGGAGGGGAAAATACACAGTTGAGCAAATAGTTCAGGTGTTTAGATTAACCTTTCTTGAGGTGGAAGTTTGATAACGGTTGGCATCTGGAAAAATAATTTATAAAATCGATAACTTGTGTTATACTTTTTTTGCTTCTGCTAACAGAATATTATTTACTCACCGCCATCCGATTTTGTGTGAACTCATGTGAACTGGGGCTGTAATGGCCATGCATTGCATTATTGCCCCGTATCACAAAGAAAAGGAGAAGACATCCGACAATCGCAAACACGATGACGATAGCGATAGCTGGTCCGAACAAATAGCTAATGTTTGACATGGCAGATTCTTTGATCTGAAAATAATATGTACTATTGTGGGTGGAACTTTGAAAAACTATATAGAAAGTATACAAATGTATTGAAGAGGAGAAGGAGAGACTAAGAACCTTGAACAAAAGAAAACAAAAGAAGCAAATTGAAAAAGAATACATGAGAATCAATTTGGACAGCTTCTTCTCTTTTTTCAATCTCTTCACCATCTCTCTTTATAAACAAATAAACGAAGTAAGCGTTTGTTTCTTTTCCATCTTTCCCATCTATATGATGGAAAATGGAGAAATATGAAAAAGAAATTGCTCACCCTCTGTGAACACGTCGGTCCAGTGTATCCTCTGTCACATGCACACTCGTATTTTGCCACTTCGCGATTTTTTTCAATCTGGAAAAGACAAGATAGAGCTCATTATAAACCGGAAACCTACATGAACCACGGGATTCACGCATTTTCCGTGCACACAAGTGACACTGGAAATGTTGTTTGATGCAATCGAAGCGGTGCAAGGGTTCCTTAATGAGCAACGAGGGCCGATGAATCCTGAAATAGCATTTTGAAAATGAGTAAAACAGATATGATGACCAACCATTTTTACAAGCGCATTTATAGCCACCTAAAGTGTTTGAGCATTCACCGTTAATACAATTGTTGGGATTTTCACACTCATTAATATCGATTGTGCAGTTTCTTCCTGAAAATCACAAATTTTCTACAAACCAAGTTGACCTTTTTGTTCCTACCTTCATAGCCAGTACCATCACAGACACAATCATAATCATTAATTTTATCTCGACATTTGGCTCCATTCTTACAGTGTCCAAATGCACATTCGTCAATATTTATTTCACATTCAGCGCCCTCAAACCCAATTGCACATGTACATTTGTAACCGGTCACTTTATTCTCACAAGTAGCCCCATTCAAACATGGTCCGGCTTTGCAATAATCGATTCGTTTCTAAAACCACATCAATAAATTTGCAAATAACAAAAGTAAACTTACATCACAAGCATCGCCTTCATATCCAATATTGCAACTACATGTATGTCGTTCTGGTGACAATTGAATACATTCTCCGTGCAAACAATCGGCTTTCAAGCAGCTTCCTTCGATTTCACATCGGGTTCCCATGAAAAACTTTTGACATTCACATGAGAAAGTGCTCTCCTCATTTGTTTTACAGACACCATCATTTCTACAAGGGAAGTCAAGGCATGTGTTGGTTTGATATTGACAGTGGGATCCTCTCCAGTTGTTATCACAATTACAGACAGTGTTGTTCCAAACTGGCGAACACGTTCCTCTTGAGCTACACGTGTTACTTGAGCATTGATTCAAAAGTTTTTCACAGAATCTGCCGGTGTAGCCCATTTCACATTGACAAGCAGGTCCGCTGACTGTCATAACACAGTGTCCCCGGTTACAGTCATAATGGTTACACTCGTTGATATCACGTTGTTCACATAGTTGCCCAGAATACCCATCCATGCAGTTACATTCGAAGACTGTCTGAAATAGGAGAAACAACCATTGTGAAATTTATGCAGCATCTTACATCTGTTTTTTGCATACACTGTCCGAAATTCTGACATGGCGTGTCTTTACAGTCAGTGGTGAATGTCACATTGCAATTATCACCCATCCATGGACCATCGCATTTGCAAATCACTTTATCATCTTTCTTCACACATTTTCCTCCATTATGACATTCAGTTCCTTCACATTCGTCAGTTGCACTTTCACAATGATCTCCAGCAAATCCATTGTTACAGACACATTTAGCGTCATCGATTCCATCTAAGCAATAACCATTCTTTCCACAATCCATATATTTGCAATCATTTATATTCTCTTCGCAGTTATCGCCAGTAAAACCGAGTGGACAGGAACATTTTCTCTGTAAAAATATAATTATTCAATAAAGTTGTATTTTAAGCTTACCTTATTCCAGATGTCATTGCAAACTCCACCATTCAAACATGTGGAGAATAGTCCGCATTGCTCAGTGGAGATGCATCCAGTTCCAACCTGCAAAATGACACTAATTAAAATATTTCGAAAAAATCCTACCGATAATTTCTCCGTCAAGTTCCATGTTTCCGAGTTAGTTGGAATCTTGGTTTTAGTAAATGAAAGTTTTCGATAATCTCCAATCTGGAAATTGTCCAAACAAGCAAAAATAACATCCTGTCCTTGCTCTCCAATAAAAAGCGTTCCTTCAGATTTGCTTTCTGAGGGGAAAAGCTGTGTGGATGAAACTGAAAAACAGTCTTAACATTAGTTATAAAAAAAAGAATCATACTGTAGCTCTTTCCGTCTATCGTGATCTTGAATGGATGTAAAACGATCTCGTGCCATTTTCCATCAGCTATGACAGAATCGAATTTCTGATTCAAGTCATTTACCAGAGCCAATCGACGTTTGAAAATGTATGCAGATACAGTTGATTTTCCGATCGTCTGAAAATTACAATTCCGATTCGATAAACGTAGAATGGAGACTTACCAACGTGAAAATGTGTCCATTTTGTGAATGAGATCTCAATAAGAAACTCATTTTCGATAAAGTTAATAATGCTTTTGGTTCGAAAGTATACGTAAGTTTGCTTCCATTTGAAATTGTGATTGGGAAAACACCTGGAACATTTTTGATACAAAGAAACACATTATTTTAATCTTACAGTAATGTCCATTGTCAGAATTCTCGCATTTCGACCCTTCCATACACTTAGCCTCTCTACAATAATCCACTTTATCACAAAACTTTCCAGTTGATCCATCAGAACATCGACATGTGAAATCATTGAACGTTTCGGAGCATTCGCCGTGTTTACATATATTATTATTGCACATTGGATCAGATATAGCTCCCTGGAAAAATATAATTGAAGACGTCACGTTCTAGTTCCCACCTCCAAAACGTTCTGTGTCTTCTCTAGTTTGCCAATTTTTTCAATAGAAAGAGAAGTTGGATGTATGATTATTGATTTATGATTGATTTGGATGTCTTGCAAGTACCCTTTGTAGAATTCGGAGTCAGTTGCAACCACATTTGAAGCACCAATCACAATGTCATCCACATAAAACTCTTGTGACATGCGTGAGGTAATTGGTTCGGAGGTCTCTGTCAGATCATCGATAATGATCTGAATAGCGTTTTGTTAGGCTATGTTTGAAGGTTGTTACGCAATATGAGAGTACCTGTTTACGATTTCTATCAACAGAAACTATGACATGATGCTCTTCATTATCATCTACACGATTTTTACCCGTGAACTCAATTTCTCGACGACCGCCCGTTCGGTATCGTACTGTAATGAGCCATTAAAGCTTATTAGCTTAGTTGCTTGACTTACCCGAAATGAGACCGCCAGCAGTTTTGACAACGAGATAATTAGTGAGAACATCTGCGGCATGTTTCTCCCCAATATAGAATAGAACAGCGTCGGGTTTTCCGGAACGCATTAGAAAACTCAATTCGATTCGGTTGCGAAGCAGGTGGTTTTCCGTTTCACTTGTGCTAAATGGTCCAGTTGTATGCCTCTAGTCATTTGAATGAATCTCACCTTAAATGCACAATTGATGGTTGATCCAAATGGCCAAATGTAGATTTTGGAAGGAAATAGGCACAGTTTGGTTTGAGAAACGGTGGTTTACACTTGCAACTTGAACTTTCCCAATGGTCCACACAAATTCCATCATTCTGACAGTAAGCCCTCGAGCATTGTTCACTTCTAGTACATCCTTTCCGAATTTCGATAGCTCTCTTACTGTCAGTGAAAATGATAAGCTCTCCGTCGACACGTACATCAGCCATGCAACCAATGAAATGGTGAGATCCCGAAATCTAAATTTTCCTTTTCAGTTGTTGAAAAAACTGGAAACTCACTTTTCCGAATCTTGTGAGAAAAACTTCAAGTTGCCCTGACACAGATTTTTGAACAAGTTTGAATCCGCTTTCGTTGATAACCTCTATTTCAATTTTCTGAAAAAAACTTTTTTTTCAGAAAACTATCAAATCACTCACATCATTTTCTCCTTTGACAGAAATAGTGTACCAGTGGGCATCATTGATTTTCATTGGCAACAAATGTGTCATGAAGTTTCCAGTGACGTTAAACACCAAATATCCAGATACCAATTGAATAGATAAAATTTTCTCGCCAAGAATGTCTTCACTGCTTGCCAAATGAGTGTGCTCGACTGTTGTACGGAATGAAAACTCTAGTTCGTATGCCATATTCTCAAAAGATGATGTTCTGAAACAGTATTTGTCATAAAAAATGAAGACATATAGGAACTAACCCCAAAGAGAACTTTGAGTTTTGATGAATGTACAAACTTTTAGCAGTGAAAGTTGCAGATGTAATCATTTCACACTTTTGACCAAAATGTCCTATTTCACAGCCACATTGAGCAGTTATGTTGTTATTTTCACTGACTTGACTGCAAGATTGACCGGCAGGACACGATACTTTTGAACATTTCTGAATATAACACTTTTGTTATTGGTGTTCCAGAAAATACACTTACATTATGCTTCTGATCACATTTCCGTCCGAAAAATCCGCTTTGACAGACACACACTGGTCCAGTTTCAGTGTCAAGACAATTCAAGGAATTCGTACAATCCTCACATGTGATTTCCTGGAAAAAAGGAAAACTGTATGATATGAAAAGTATATCTTGAAAAACTCACAGATTGACTGAGTTGGTCTATTCCAGATGTTGTGAACGCTGGGAATGTTCCTAATGTTGGGATCGGTGTAGACGGCTCTTCCAAAGTTTCACAATGAACTCCAGCAAATCCATTTTTGCAGTGACAGAAGTATTGACCATCTGAAAATATGTTTTCTTACTTATTATTGATAGATTCGACTTACCAGCATCCTGACACGTGCCACCATTCTGGCAAGGGTTAATTGTACATCCAGATTTTGGCTCACAAAATGGAGCGTCAAAACCTTCAAGACACTCACAATATGGTTCTCCAGATGCATCAAGTTTACATGATCCTGAAACATTTTCAAACGTTTTTCTCTCTGAAATTCAAATTTCACCTCCATTCTGACACCGAATGTCACTGCATGTTGGGCGTGAACGATAAGAATTACTTATTTCACAATTGATTCCAGTAAACCCTTCGGGACACTCGCAACTTGTTGACGTCAATAGGAAAACACATTTACCCCCATTCTTGCACTCTGTCCCATTAACCAAACATTCCACCGGCTCGCCACAATAAACGCCAGTCCAATGAGGCAGACAGAAGCAGGTGAAGAGATTCTGTCCGTCATCCACACAGTGACCCCCATTAAGACATGGCTCAAGATCGCATGGACGAGCTTTCAACTCTTTACAGTCGGGACCCTGCAATTAACCTATTGAATTGACGAGACGGCGGGCCGGATTATCACAGGTGTACGTACCATATAACCCGAAGGACACTCGCATTGCGTCGTCCCGTTTACAAGCGAACAAACATGAGCCGGGTTATCGCATGTGCAAGGGGTTAGAGGGTTGTTAACCTAAAAAAGCAAATTATGACTAATCAAAAAAAGGTTTATACCCTCTTGATTTCACATAAAATTCCTTCGAAACCATCAGGACATTGGCAAGACAGTTCGACGCCGTTGGAAGTGCATATTCCGTTATTGCGGCAATAATCTGGTGTGCACTGTTTCTTTTCTTGAATTTCGCAGTACTTTCCTAAATAAAAAATTCGAAAAAATTCGGTCTAAATGAATTTCAACCTGAATATCCCTTCAAGCAGATACAATTGTAACTACCGGGAACATTTTCACATGAAGCTCCATTCTGACAAAAGTTCTCTTTACACCGGTCTTCTTCTATCTCACAATATTCTCCAGAATAACCAGGTCCACATTCACATTTGACATCACCCTGAACATATTTTTTGTATTGATAACAATTCTGCCGACACTTACGTTCTCCGCCACACAAGTACCGTTATTTTGACAAGTGTGTGTTGCGCAAGAGGACACCGGCAATGTGGTGGTGTTCTGACAAAAGTACGATCCGTCGGCTCCTTTTATGCACCTACAAAAAAGCTAGCAACCGTTTGTTGTCTAATAAGGTCATGTATACATTTCTTCGTCCTCACATTGCGGTGAGCACTTTTGAGCATCGTCGGTGACCAATATATCGCAAAGCGATCCCATCCATCCTTCAAAACATTGACAAGTTTCCTCGCCGAACGTGCCTTTCAAGCAGTTGCCATGAACACAGTGCAACGAGCAATTATCCTGGCAGAGGAGTCCGCTAAAGCCTTGCGGGCACTCACACTGGAACATTCGTGTTTCATCGTTGACCGTGCAAGTTCCGCCGTTAAGACAAGTGTTTCTGCTACAAGCCCTGTCACATAATGCTGCAAAAAGAGAGTTTGTTGTTGACAGCCCTGCGGTATGCATCCATCTTAATGATAATGATGGATGGGTTCTTTTAATAGTAGACTTTGTGGGTATTGGAGTGCTAAGCCGTTTGAATAATACTTATTCTCATTTAAAAAATTAGCCGATACATACTTCCTCTTTTTCTAAATGGTGTGATCTTTTTTGTTTTATAACTGTAAACACCTATCATCATTTAACGGTAATTAGAACAATTCAACACGAATCTAATGAGAGAAAAAAGAAGGACAAACCACTGACAGTGACATCACCTATCTTCATTTTGATCTTTATTCGCACTCGACTTACCATTTGTAACAAGGGTACAAAATATGAGAAAGTGTTGATATTTCATGAGTGGATCATCCGAGTAGAGAAAGGTTGAATACTAATGGCAGTGTGGTGGCAGCTAGTCGAATTGTTGAAAAAAAGGTCGTTTGCCGCTTGATTGTTGTATGCCGGGCGCTTGCGGAGAGAAAGAGGACCTAGAGAGCCAGGTGTATTGTCGGATAATAAGCAGGTAATTAGAACGGAAGAGGGAATGGTGGAAGAGGGTGAAACGGAGGGCGGAGAGAGGGGGGGGGGGGGGGTTTGGCACGAGACAATCACGGAACGGACAACGGCAATCTGCCGGTGAACAGGGTCAACTAGCTGATGATCGCGCACACGCGTTGATGCGGATTTGGCTATGTTTTGGCGGAAAGAGGGGAGAGTCGGTGACTGGATATGCAGACAATTTTCCAATGATGACTAGTTATTCGGCCCTTTCTCACGTTTATCTCTTCTATTCGACACGCATCCAGAGAGAAAAAAAATGCGGAATCGAATAAAAAAGGACAGTGTGTTTGTCCTGTTATGCGGAAAAGTAGAAAACTACCGAATCGGAGGATAAATGTATATGTACATTTACAAAAGTGTATTCAAATTTTGAGAAAAACGCAGTTTAGTAGTTCCGTTCCGATTGGCTTTGGAGTGATGAGAAAATTGAGGTGAATGGGGAACAAATTGAGCTGAGAGGCTTGACAAATGAAAGGGGGGACTATTTCGAAATGAAATTCAATTGGTAAAAGGAAAACGACTAGAGCATTGGAATAAAATTGAAACTGAAAGAATGGCTAATGAAATTCAAATTGTTTCATCTCGAATATTATGAAATTTTCACAAGGGATGAAGAAGATAAAAACATAAACAGGCCAGCTATTCACTCCCTACTTATGGTATTATCTGGAGACTTCGCATCATAAAAAATGCGCACAGAGAAAAAATATACATGTGCATGAGACGCGCAACCAGTACATCTCCTGATGGTGAAACACCTTTTTTGAATATATGCCGCACTTGTAGGGGTCAGTAATGCGAATGTTAGTCAATAAAAAAACAGACCACAAGACAAAACAAAGCGGCGTATAAGGTCATGGAAACGAGCCAAGGTATTGATAACAGTGTACACAAGAAAGGTTTTGAAAAGGACACGAACAATTGGCAAGAGGAAGGGCACTTGATGGACTCTAAGAAAAGTGAAAAGAAAAGTGCGTGGACGACCGGAAAATGGTGCATTAGGAGAGAATAAGACAGAGGAACATGCGTATTTGTTTCGAGGTGTTTCCGGTTTTGGCGTGTGGATATGATGAGCTGACAACAAGATACGCACCAGATAAGTGTTAAACAAAAATATTGTGTTTTGGATTTGAACGATTTCAGAAATGTGTTTTACCATAATAAATTGAGGCAAAAAAGTATATAGAGATTTTTCTGGACTCTCATTACTAAATTTCTGGATTTGACATTTTTGATTAATATTATTATGAACGAAAACCAGTATAAAGCAACTATTAATGTAAACCTTGGGGTTTTCTCAATGAAGGGGACTCATCAACGAACGATCTCCAAAAGCACAGAAACAACACTTGAGTTGGATATGACTTTGTTTGGGCAAGCGCCCTCTGGTTGTCTCACTCTATCTTTCGAGACTTCCTGTGGGGGCTCCCAGAGCACTCCCCTTTTCTCCCGGCTAGAGGAGCAGCACAGTCAGAAACCACTTAAAGAGCCGCTGTCCAGCAACTTCTTGAGTTCGCGCACCTCCCTCCCCTTCTACCCCCAAAAACGTTTTGTACTGTAGCCGGCGGAAGAAGAGCGGAAGAAGGGGTATACAAAAGCGGGTTCGCAAGTGGATGCTTTTTGAAATGGTCACTTGGTTGTTTCGAAATTGTTAGCACGTTCTCGTTTTACCCGCCCGCCGACTGTCTCGACATCCTCAGCAACTTGTGTTTCTCTGTTAATTAACTACGTTTACCGATTCGTTTGCTCTAATTTCCATCATACACTTACGTAGCCCCCTTCTTTCTCTCTTCTTCAGACATTGCTTGGTCATTCGCCCGCTTCTTCACACTGTTTATTTGTCCAAGGGCGTTAATGAATCGAAAACCTTAAATTGAATGACTCCTGAATAAGTGGGTACAATCAGACCACCCACTGGGCAAAGGCAACTTTTGTAGTGTAATTCGAAACCACTGTTGTCTGTGTTCATGCCCCACTATTTGGTGTGTATAGATTTTGGAACAAGTGTTGGGGGGTGAACAAAAATCATAAGATCGTTCCATGAAACAGAAATAGATTTCTGACACTGACTGATAACAGACGACCTTCTTAACAATTAATTATCTTGATTTGAACCGAAACGCTTTTAGAAGAACAAACAGAGTGCTGCGGAAACTTCAAACGTGACTTTGAATGACCCGAGAAAAAAGAACTTGTGAACATTGAGTGTCCTAATTGAAGTGTTTAGTGGACAACAAATTGAAGAAAGAGCTTGGAGCTAAGTCGGTCAAAACTTCACATCTCGGTGGGGTGACGTTTATTTCAGATTTATTGTTTCTACATGTTTCCGACTGGCTCTTGTTTTCAAATTCCGTTTCAATCATAAGTTACGTAGTTTACAGTTCAGAAAGTGACATTCCAGAATGTGACATCAGTGAAAAACATGTTGAAAATTTATATTTTCCTGACATTGAAAAATAATAATAAATTATTGAAAGTACATCTTGTGTTTTCCAGAAAACATCATTCTTCATTTGTCTGAAAACAAGCGAAGGTCACATTACCAGGAAGAGTGAAACTGAGAAACAAGTCGCCAGCATGAGTTACAGTAAGACAGTTGTACTTTGATCTAGCTTGATAGCTGTTTCCGATTGGTGGTTACAACAATTCGGGATTAACTTTTGGATACAGAGTGAACTGAAAAACATATTTGTCAGATTTGTATGTTTTGTTAATTCATTGTGATATCATCTGATTTCAGACAATTTATTGTTTCAAATTACTCATTTTTGAGATCTGAAACCACAAGTGTTATTGTGTTCAGATCTCTCCCACGCCCAGTTTCCTGTGTCTCCTCATTGGCCTTATTTTGATATCACTACAGTATCAATGGACATCCATCAAACGTAAATATCATCTTTTATCTGTTATTGTTGTAGTATTTTGAACAATCCAGTTCAAAAACAAGACAACACCCTAAAAAATTCCTCGATTTTCAAAAGTTGTCGGAAATCGGTACCACACCTTAGTTCTGCAAAATGATTGTTTGTGCCGACAAGTGTTGTCATATTTGGAGAAGCGAAGAAGAACATGTTCAAGGCGACGAAAGGAAGATGATATGATGATAATAATAATGCTTTACTTCTCCTCTCTCTCTCTTTCTTCTTTTCGTCTTCCCCGGTGTGTACGCGTCTTCAAAGAGCGAGCCATTCATCAAAAGAAACTTCATCACCGAATCTCGTTCTATCGTAATCATACATCAGAAGAAGAAGAAGAAGGCTGAGAGAAAAAAGAATGAAAAGATAAAGAACGGAAAAAGATGAGAGGAAAGAAGATTTTTGTTAAACGTTTGATCGCACGACACCGCTTCACACAGTCTATTTTCGTAGAAGAAAAGATGTATCACTTTCCTCGGCGATCTTCATTCTTCTCTTTAGAAGATACTCACGATCATTACTGTAAACCGTGTTTAACCACTTCTTTTTTGATGATAGTGTGAATGAAGAGAAAGAATAAAACAAGCCATTTTATTAAATTATCTCAGTATATTTATGATAATTCAAGCACTGAAAAAATTCAAAAAAAAATTTTTGGGGGAAGGTGGTACACAGTACTGAATTCACAATTTACGTTTCAAGTAAATACACCGATAGAGGTAATGAAATGAGAGAAGAAGCAGATATTAATCAGTTATCCAGCGAGACTAACCTGCCAATTCGCTGCGATAACAGATTAAGACGTTATCTAGCTATTTTTTAAAAGCTTTCAAAAATGTACACGATTCAAGATAACGAGATCTTAAATAGCTTAGCGAATCGGTAGGAGGGCCAAAAAGAAGAACTTAAATAATTGCACTAGGGTGCGAGCTCAGAAAACAATTAGAAAAGAAAAAACAACGGGTTAGGGGTAGGGGAGGTCCCACCTAGGCAAAAACATTGCATGTCTGAGAGGCCCCCTTAAATAGGAACGGCTTTGCTATTTACAAAATTAACAAAAGAAGAAGTAGAAAGAGAAGGGTGGCCACTTAGTATTGTACTGGAGTGAACATAGTGCACTTCGAGTACCAACGTTGGCAGGTAGCGGCCATGGAAGCAGATGATGGTGGGTTGCACATTTGATGGACCTTTGGATGAGTGTGAGCGCATTTGCAGTCATCGGTACAATGCTGAGCGGTGCATTCTGGAGTGCAGGTAGCAACGATGGCGGCGGTGAGACGAGTGGTTTGTGGAGCGGTTCTTGGAGAATGGATGTGAGCTGGCTTGCGCTCGTCGGCGATTGGCAAATCGAGGCTGGCGAAGTCAGATCCTCTTGGAAGAACTGGTGGCATCACGAGTGGGGATCCGAGGTCTGGGAGTTCGACGACTCCGGCCTTTCCAACGGCACAGTGCTTTTCGTAAGCTGGACAGAACTTGGAGACCTTTCCAAAGAGAGCACGGTCGATTGGTCCAGCATCGTCTCCACAGTATTTGTTGTAGTGATCGAGATGTTTCACACAATAACGATCAGACGTATCACGTCTAAGTCGGGCAGGGTTGGCTGAAAAAGAGTAGAGTTGGTTTGGAGTTTACTTGATCAGAATGTTCTAGAATTTATAAAAGTCAAATAATGTTTTTTTGTCTATATGTTAGAAAACGGTGGGAAAAGAAGGGAAAGAAAGTGTGCTCACCTTGTGCCAAGACTGTAATAATAGCGAGAGCGGCGACGGTAATAAAATTCATGTTTTGAAGCGGTGCTTCTTTGAGATTCAATTGCTTGATCTCGCAAGTCGAAACTGCGTGCTGTATATCTAAAAACGCACTCTTTTATGCGTTAGTGACAACTCCGCCCAACTTTTTTTGACTAGACCGCCCTTCCTTGTCTGTGGGAGAGGGAGAGAGTCTCTGAATGCGTCGCCGCGTCCCGCCCCTCTCCCTCTCTCTCTCTCTCTTCAACTTTGAAAAGTCGTGTCGCTTATAGAGAAAAGAGAGAGAGAGATAGAGATATGTTCTAAAAATATCATCAGGGCCAAAGAAGGGATTGAAGTATCGGCGACTAGAGAGAGAGGAAATGAAGAAATAGCAGCACCGTAATAGAGGTTTCGTGATTTTCGGCGGATGATGGATGATATCTCTAATGATCGTCCTGTGGTTAGAGTGGAAGAGAAGCCAGTGCCGCACACAGTTTTCTAAAGATGCAGCAAGTGGTCGAAGAAGATGATGTGAGAAGAGGTGAAGATGTCGAAGACGACGTCGGATACGTCGCAGGTCGACGTATGTGTTTCGGTCTCCAGATATGCCGTTATCATGTACCCTGCATATGCTGCGGAAACAAACATCTCCGTGGTGCGCGTAAACTCGCGACTCGTGATGATTATGGGATAAGAGACCGAAATAATGCACCCGTCACTGTTTCGTGCTTCACAGGCTATTTCTGTCTTCAGTGTGTGTGTCTTTTATCAGTTCCAATCAAGTCGTCATGCCGAACACAGACTACTACTACAACGGTGACTATTCTTCATCTCCAGCGTCACGTTGACCGCTTCAAGCATTCGATGACTTATCTAATGGCTATTGTTCTCGACGGAAGTAAAACTGACCAAAACAATTCTGCGGTCAAGGCTTCTGGTGTAACAAAGTTGAACCTGATAAGCTGGACTCTGGTAACAACGGATTCAAGAATGGGCTGTTTCGTTAACCATTTGACGAACTGAAGTCTAGAAAATTGAACTTTTCGTCAGCAGTCTTGCTTATTGTAGTCTGTGCTTCCAGTCACGTCATCTTACGATGTAGAGTGTGTGTTTTTTTTTGAGGAATACTCACGAGATATGCTTGGAACACATGATTCTTCCAAAAACCGTTTCGTAACACTTCAACAAGTTCTCTTCCGTAAACCACTTTCCATCTCTTAATACAAACAACTTCCAGCTCGTTTCATTTTTGTTTCCCTGACCAACACACAAATACTACCGTAATCTTTGGCAACAAACAGTTCTTTGAAACATTCAGGTTCCCATAGTCCGGATTTAGCTGCCTACCTTGAGACACAAGAAAAATGTTTTTTTTTCGTGTTTGAAACAACTATTTCTCCTTAAAATCTGGACAAAAACACGACCTTTGCCTGGCCATGTGTCACTCATTCATCAAGACATTTCTAGAAACACAAGTGTTTCAGGTGATGGATTGTAGATGACCTCTCCCGTTTTACCTTCTTTCGTATCTCCTGACTTTTAATGGTCGAAAGCGCTGATCTAAATTTGGAATACGCAAAATTTCAAACTTTGAAAAGTGACATTTCTTTTGAGTGACATTTCTGGAAACTTCTTTTCACTTCTAGATAAGCTTTTGATGATTCCCATACAAAAGTCATAGTGTAAACACTGCGTGAACAGGAGAAAGCGTGAGAAGACCTTTCTCGAACTTTGTGTTCACTGGGTGCGGTCGTTTCACGTCGTCGTTAAGCCAATATGTGATTCTCGCGGCTCATGATGTGTCTACTGTTTGGTTAATACTGTATTGGAGAATTTGTGTGTATCTGTGTGAACATCTTTGAAAATCAGAACACAACCAGTCAAAACATCGGGCAGCTGAAAATACGAGAGTATTGTGTTTTTCGGTTAGTTCGTAGAACAGAAACACTGATCTTTTCCATTCCAAGGACAAGGAGTACTGTAGGAGTATGGTTTCACTACTCCTATCCGATTGGTAAATACTTATCAAAATGGAGGTTTGAACACAATTTCTAGTGAGAGATAGGAGTTATACAGCAGAAATCATGAAGAAACTCCCTACTATTGATGATAAATGAGAAATCGAGAGAAGTATAGCCGAATTTAGATTCTACTGATAAAGATTACGGTAGTCGCTTGTTTTTTATATTTGATCTTCTACTTCTCATTCTTCGTAATTACATTGTAGTTGCTGCTTACTAAACACCATTAATCAACAATACAAACAATTTTGATTCATATTCTAGTTATTCTTGGAAGTAATGCAAGAATAACTGGTCACCTACATGGTTTCGCCTTTCGAAATGATTGATGACCATGAAAACGGAACTATATGAGTCAAAATTCAAGACAACACATCTGAAAATTCTAGAATCATTCGAACTACTCTTTCTTTTTTCTAGAACCGGTCGTGACACGTTACAGCATGCAATGTTCTTAGCTGAACCCATGTTTTCAACTGCAACCATAATTCTGTCATCGTCGTCTTCTCTCTTCTCGAATGCTTCTTCAAAAAACAAATTAACAATGGAACTGTAGTTTATGAGACAAGACATTGATAACTACACGTGTCTTGCCAATTCTACAGTGTGGCTTGTCGTCGTTGATTTTTTGGTCTCACCATCACCACCTCCTATAAAGATAATAGAAGAAGAAAAATGAAAAAGAAACCGTTCAATCATGTGGTCACATCTTTTTTTGAGATGAGATAACTTTTTCTCATTTTTTGAAAGACACGGTCACATTCCGCGACTACCCGTAGTTTATAGAAAAAAGAGGGTAATCATGTTGGGAAATTAATTTTTTTTGGTTCAACCTTTAAAAGTGACAAATTTTCAAGTATTCCCCAGGTTTTGAGATATTATCGCGAACATGTGAACGGTAAAAAAAAACGACTCCTCTTGTTTCTAAAAATATTTTCTAGATTTCACACCTCGATAAGTAAATTAGCAATTTTCGATTCTTAAAAGGTCATGTTATGGTCACGTGGCCGTTCGAAACCTAAAAAAATTGTTTTCCTCACACTTTTTCGATCAAAAGATTGGCGAATCGAGAGATGAAAAATTTACGAGGCGACAGGGAAGTATGAATGATTTTTCGGTATCTTTCTACTTTTCTGATTGACTTTTTCATCGTTTTGCCTCAGTGATAAACTGTAGAAACACAAAGTTGCACTGAAAGAACGATCAAAGAGGGTTTTGAGATGTTTGTAACGTAATTTATGTATTCCTATAAAGAACAGAAGCCCAATCATGTGACTGAAACATTCAGCAATAAATCAACGACTTTTATTAGATTCTGCTATTTTTGAGATTCAAACAAAAACTTTGATAAAGCATAATTGACGCTGAACACAATTTTGGAGGGAGACATTGTAACAAGACGTAACACATTTTTGAAAGATGGTTGCTGCTGTCATTTTCTGTGATGGCGATTTTTAGAGGTACAATAGTGTGATACGGAATGACAAGAGAAACTGGTTGATCTCATTGGACTTTACAAAATGGTTAGGATTCCAGGATTCTGCTGAGAGAATTAAGGGATTGCAAAACGATCTTCAGAAACTATTTCTTCAGGTGAAGAGCTTATAAATTAACACCAACAGTATTTCAGAAGAACACACAAAATCTAGAAATTGAAGTCCTCGAGAATCTTTGAGAACAAGCCTGGTATCCTTTATTCGTTCTTCATCTTTTCTCTTCAGATCTTCATTCCTTTGATATCGCTATACTCGTATGATTCGTAGACAAATGTCTTTCATATAGATGCGACTTTCAAAAATCGGGTTCATGATACGTCGGACATCTTTTGCAGCCAATCAGAACATCATTTTTGTACACTTTTGTCACTTTTCGATTAGAGGAGGAAAACGTTTTGCGACGCAGAGAAAACCTTCTACTGACTTTCAAAGGTTGCATCTTCTTTCGCAACACTGATTTTTTTTCTTCCTTCGTCAAAGGTCGGTTTTGAACCACTTTGCAAATCAAAGAGGGATACGAGATGAAATTAACTTCTAAAGAAGAGGAAGAAATCAGTAGTTGTGACGCAAATGGTCACTAGATGAACGGACGGATCGGTTTGGTGTTTGATTTGGAAGCAAAATTACGAAAGATGCACACAAAAATAATTTTTCTCACGTGGAGGTATACTACACTTTATTTGGCAAACTAGTTCCAACAGATGTATTAGTTTGGGCTTTGAAGGTTTTTGATTACAAAAACTATTTTCGCAAAAAAGTGTTGTTATCTTATAGAAAACCGGAAACGAACCCTCATGCGTCAAATTTGAGATTCGTGTCATTTAACAACTTCTCATTAAAATTTTACTTAAATCCGGAATCCCCAGAGAAATTGCCGATAAATCTGCAATGGATCTGAAATAATAAACCAAATAACTCTATTTCTGTTGTCTGAATAGTGTTGCTCATTTCAATCCGCTGTATTATCCGATAAGCTTTTTGCACCTTGGACTATCCTCTTCCATGTTCTTATCTTTCTTTTTCGATCAAAGTTTGTAAAAATCAAAAATACGAAGAAGAAAAGAAGAAAACAGTCCTATGGCCTCCGTCAGATCAGGCCGGTGGAAGAAGATGAATGCGAATCTGGGCGCCGCGCCGCAGATAAATGAGGACGATACGTTGAGTGACAGTTCGTCGGAGAACATTGCGATTACGGTAGTCCGCTGATTGTGTCCCTTGTGACTTTTAGAGGTTGATTCTCAAAGAGAAGAGCGGAATTTCTCCTCTGTCGCATGAAAAAAGAGAAGAAGATGGGTATGAAATCGTTTAACTTGATAACACGAATAAGTTTGAGTTACGTGCTGTACACGGAAATAAGACCAAGTCTAAAAATAAATTGTGAAGAAAAACACATTTCTTGGTACAAATTTTAGACTGAGTAAAAAAGTGTCGAGATGAATTTCAGAAGAAAAAAAACCAAAAATTATGAAACTTCCCTCACTCTGCTCCAAGAAATGCTCATGTGCTCTTCTTCATCACTCATGTTGATCCATGCGAGCAGAAAAAAATTTCAGAAGAGATAGAAAACGAAATGAGTGCGTCCCCTCCCCAACCCAATAACTGGATAATGGGCTCGTTAATTGTTTTGTGAGCCCGCGACTCCATCTCATCTCCTCTGATCTCTCATTGTGCTCATCTCAAAAGCTCATACCCCTTGGTGTCCTCATTCAGGTTCACACGTTTCCTTTCGTTTTCCTGTAACTAGTATTCGTATTTCTTGTTATGAAACTCTTAATTTTCACTTTCTTCACTTTTTTCGCTTCGGTCACGCTTGGAGTCACACAACTCACTGAACAATATCAAGGTATGGCTTGAAAGTGAAAATAGAGATAATGAGTCATTTATTGTAGGGTCGTCAAGCAGACTAACAAGTCATCTGTTAGAAAAGCATAACAAGTGAGTGAAGTAAATCTTCAGAATTCATATTCATGTTCCAGATGTTCTCCGCCGGATGGAAGAGTTGACATTTCACATAATATTGAACTTGTTCATATCATTGGAATAAATGAACTCAATCAAAACATGCAAGTACTCGTTTATATTGTTCAGGTTAGTCTTATTAGTAGTTTCTGGTTGGAATTTATGATATTAGCAATGGAAAGACAGTTCATTGAGCTGGAAAACAGAAGAATTTCGAGGAATCAAAAATACGTGGTTACCAGAGCATTCGATTTGGATTCCAGATATTATTGTTTTCAATACGTGAGTGAATTCCTTGTAGTGTTCCCAAAAAATACGAATTTTGACAAGAAACTACATTTTTCAAATACAAAGTATTTTAGATAAACTTTGAAAAATAGTTTTTCCAGAGTAATAATATTTTTGTGAAAAATTATAAGGTGAAACTATGAAAAATCAGACATCTTTTTTGTTGGGAAGCTCGATGACAATAACGATATATTTTTTGGAGCTTATCAGAATACTGGACAATAATTGGCTCCCAAAATTTTTGCATAAAACTCGACAATCTATCAAATTTTTCCAGTCTCGAGCACAAAATGCTTCTCGACGCCGTTCGATCCCCAATCAAAGTTTCATTCACCGGAGAGGTGACATACGCCTACCCAGCGATTTACACAGTCCTTTGTCAAATCGGTGAGTGCAGGAAAAAGTTGACTTCATGACATTCTTTCTTAATGGATTGATGATAAATGAGCCCTTTCTTCACATTTTCTCTCATTTGTGGGTGAATCCTATCAATTATCTAAGAACAACATCTAAGAGCAGTGTATTGAGATAACGAGAAAATGTTAAAAGCTGAACATTTATCTTCCAGGAATTGCCAATTTCCCGTTTGATGATCAAGTGTGCAAAATTCGAGTGAGTAGAAATATAGCTTTTGATTCTCAAACCAATTGAATTTTTTAGTTTGCTTCATGGGCCTATGACGAAGACAAAATCTTACTCAACGCGTCACATAAACCATTGCTCAAGAACTACTCTCCCAACGAGGAATGGGCACTTCAGGTCAGCTGTTACCAGACTGATTTAAAATTTGAAATATAGCTAGTAAAACCCCTGAAAACTTTATTTAGTTTTCAAAACTCTAACATTTTCATCAAAAATCGGAAGCTTGGTTAACCCTTGTACTTCAAAAGAACAGCTGATATAACAAACGCGGCTTCCTATTATTTAACATTATTTACACAGGAAGCGGATATAGTCTGAATTTCAGTTTTATTCTTGATGTCAGAAACCGATAAATCAAAAAATCAGTTGGAAATTCTGAAGGAAAAAAACATTTTGTTTAGGATGTCGATATGGCAAGAAAAGAATACGAACACGAAGAAACTGTTGTCAGTGAGATAATATACTACATAAAAGTAGCCAGAAAGCCATTCTATTATCTGATCAGTCTTGTGGTACCGAGTTATATCATTTGTGTTCTGTCGATTGCAGGATTATTCGCAAGGTTCTCAACAAAACATGAACGACAGGTATCGGCATTTGTAGTTAACTAACTCTAACTCAATAACTTTGACATCCAAATTCCAGAATGCGAAAAAACAAAAAAGTTTAGAAAAGCAGTGTCAGGTAATCAAAAATCCGAGAGGCATTCTCTTGTTGATTTATTTTTGATTTTCATAGCTTTCTGACACGTTTTTCAACGCAAAACATCCTTGGTTCTTGAAAATAACATTTCAAAAATTTCAATTTCATCAATTAAGGAACGGTTCACACTTGGAGTCACCGCTATTCTCAGTATGGCTGTCCTCTCGCTGGTTGTAACTGAAAAGGTGCCTCACAGTTCTGAAAGTGTTCCGTTACTCAGTGAGTCCCCAGATAAAATTTTAAGAAATCGTCCTTTGGTTTTTCTAGTTGTCTACATGCATTTCATTATAATAATGGTGACTATTGCTACGATTTTGACATCGACGGTGATGAGAGTGCATGCAAAGGTTTTTCGAGATCCCAGGATCAAATCGGATTAAATTTTCGTATTTCAGGGATTTCGAACACACTTTCTGAGTCCACCCGGTTGGATTAGAAAGGCTCTCTTTATCGCTCGGAAGCACGCCGCTTTCTTTCAACAGCATGTAAGATACTGGTTCTACGATACGAAATGCCCTTTTCTACGCCCCCTTCCTTCCTTCCAAACACATGTTCTTTTTTTTCTAGGGTCAAGTGTACATGGACATTCACACTACTGCTGAGCAATGGGGTGAAGTAAGCACCTGAATTCGAACCCCCATATTAGTTTTTACCTTCTAGGTGTCACGAAGAATGGATTACCTTCTTGCTTCCGTCTTCATCATTATTATTAGTACTCCAACGCTCTACTTGTTTTACATGTGTTACCAAATGGATCACGCCGCGGCCGAACGCATTTTGCTCGAAAACGCAAAACGTCGTGATCAACTCTTTTATTGAGGACTACATTTTGTGTTCCTCTCTTTCTCCTCACCGATTCTATCTTTCTCTCACACCCTCCCTTCTCCCTCATTTAATATTTTAACAAGTAGTCATTTTTCTTTTCCGCCAAATCTCAACGATGAAGGTTTTCCTTGAAGCACATGGAATATGTTTCTCTTCGTCTCTCTCTCTCTCTCTTCTTTTCAGAAATCGAAAAAAATCAACAATAATATGTTTCCGATTCCAATCTTTTTCGACAATTTTCATTCGTTTCTTCAATTGTTTTTGTTTCCGTTCTCTTATTCATCATTTTGCCCGTGTGCAACCGTCAATTTCAATTTCTTCAATCTCCCCTTTGATTCACTCTTATAAATCATTTCGTCCCTTTTTTTTCGCCATTTTTCATCTAAAGAGCAGCAAGAAGGACGACATTCATTTCCTTTGCAAGAACCAATCTTGGTCAGTGTATCGAGCACCTCATTTCCTCCGTCAGCCATTTTCTCCGACCACTCTCTGTCTCTCGCCAGCAGGCGCGCACTCACGCACACATTTACACAAAGGACAAGAAGAAAACACAGCCGAAACGACTGTTACCGTAGTCTGTGCGCGTATCGAGACACCACAAGGAAGAACGTTGCAGACGTTGGGCCCCTCATCTTGCCTTTTTTCGCCAAAAAAAACACACACACACTCTCATCTCATCCTTCCACTTCTTGCTCATCTAACATAATACCACCTGCTATGAATTATAATTATATATATGACCAGGTAATTTTGAATTTATTAACTTCTCCGTTCAGTTTATTCATTAATCAATTCACATGAAAATTGCTTCTTTCTCTCTCTCTGCTACAATCTAAGTCTCTGAAAAAACAAATAAAATAACAGAGAATTTAATAATCTTCCAATAGCACTGCTGATTTCCACCTCTATCTTTTCTCTCACTTTTTTCTTACATCACCCAGAATTCGTTATGATTCATTGCCGTTTTTCACCATCCTCTCTTCACCACACATTTTTCCATGCAACCGTCTTAGTGGTGCTATCCACATTTATTGATTTATGTCTGGCACACTTGACTTTGCAGCGTGTCTCATCATCGACAGATCCATCGTCGTCGACAGGAGAGCCCCAAAATCCACCAGAGGAGGCATCCAACGAAAGTGAGTGATAAAAAAATTCAGTTTTTTGAAAATGTAAATAATAAAATAAAAAAATATGATTTCCAAAACAAACTGCTCTGTTATTAATTATACTTGAATTCATTTTTAACCAATATTCCTTACAAAACGGAACAATACTTTAAAAAACGAATAATATTTAAAATTTTAATTTAAATTTTATAGACCAACGAGCAAGAAGACGGAGACGATCTCCATCACCTAGAAGGGACTATTCTCGACACTCCAGATCTCCACGAGACCGTTCGAGAACACCGTCAAGAGATTCTCGACATAATAGACGCAACCATTCACGACGATCTCCATCTCCGAGAGGCAGAAATTCCCGACGTTCTTCATCACCACAAGATAACTATTCACGACGTTCTCCCAGAGATTTGTGGAGAGACAATTATATTGAGCGCAACGAAGATTACCTACGAGAGGAGGACTATAGAAGAGACGCCGGCTACCAGCTGCACAACGATTATCCTCAACAAGACAATTATTACCAAAGAGGTGAAGACTATAGGTTGGACGGCTATCAAGATAGAATGAATCAAGCAACTCAAATTGTTAAATTCGATCATGCGATTCCGGAGAGCTGCGTTGGATTAGGTGAGAGAAAAAACATAATTCCCGGATTTAAGTCTCCTTTTTTAGTTATTGGTCGTAACGGCACTGAAATCCAGTCAATTTCTCAGAAATCACAATGCAAGGTTCAAGTGAACGCGGAGCAGAACATGAGTGGATACCGAATGGTGGAGATCTTTGGGCAACCTGAAAACATTGAGCGTGCTAAAGTGCTCATTGATGAGCTTGTACAAAGAGCAGCTCTCCGTCACCCTGCACCGATGAACTATCCAGTTCCTCAGAATCCTCAACCTCAAGTCGATCATGAGTCGAAACAAAAAATTACAATTGACATCCCGATTCCACCACACAAATGTGGCTCGATTATTGGAAAAGGTGGTGAAACGATGAGAAAATTGAGGGTAAGAAAAAGAATTTGATTTTTCCCATCAATCAGTTATTTTTCAGTCATGGTCCAACTGTCATATCCAGTTAATTCAAGAGAATAACATTGCCGATAGTATGAAACCATTGAGAATTACTGGTGACGCAAAGTCTGTTGAACAAGCTCAACGACTCGTCAATGACATTTTGACCGGCGTCGAAGGCAACGAAGCACCAGCAGCTGCACTGATGTGTGCAAATGGTCCTGTGGCAACGATGTCGCTGCAAATTAAGGTTCCGCGTGTCACGGTTGGAGCCATTATGGGACTTCAAGGAAAGAATATCAAGAGACTTTCTGACGAGACTGGAACGAAAATTCAATTCATGTCGGATGATGATCCAAAATTGATGGAGAGAACACTTTCAATCATCGGACATAAGAGCAAAGTGCAGGTCGCTGCTCAGCTTATCCGAGCTATTGTAGAGACTAATAATGAGTCGTCACATGCACCAGTCTCCGTAAGAATTTCCCAGCTCGTCATATTTCAAAAATGTATTTTCAGTTATTCTACTTGTCAATCCCTTCATCGAAATGTGGATTGGTAATCGGACGAGGAGGAGAAACAATCAAGCAAATCAACATTGAGAGTGGTGCTCATTGCGAATTAACGCGTGAAGGAAACGAAGATCCAAATGAAAAAACGTTTGTGATTAGAGGGACTGATTACCAAGTTGAGCATGCAAAGCACTTGATTGGCATTAAAGTTGGAGATATTCCACCAAACACCCCATTTGCTTATGCTAATCAACTCCAACATCCGATGCCGACTCAATATCCAATGCAATCTCAGCCACAGATGCAGCAACAAAATCCAATGCAACAGGCTTATCAACAACAGCAAATGCAACAAAAGCAACAACCAACAAATGTGCAAATGTGGGCTGGTCAGCCAATCATTCAACAAGCTCCTCTTCAACCTCCACACCAAACTCAACAACAACAGTCACTGATAAATCCAGCTTATCCTGGGCCAACCTATCCACCTCAACCAAATTTCGCTGCACAACAAAACTTTGCACCGACTGGCAACTTCCAAGCCCAGCAAGTTATTCAACCATCGTCTATTGCTGCTTGGCATCAACTGCAGCAACAGAAGCAAATGATGCAACAACAACAGCTTCAACAGCAGCAGATCCAGCAACAACAGCTTCAACAACACCAAATGCAACAGCAGCAGTTACAACAGCAACAATTACTGCAACTACAAGGACAACAGCAATATGGCCGTTTTGATCAATCTTCACTTTTAACCCTTGCTGGGCCACAACTCTTGCCTCAAGCCCATCAAATGGTACAACAACCGCAAACACAATCAGCGGTACATGCTGCTGCTGCGCCAGCTCAATCCCCAGTAAAATCTCCAGCGGCTCCTGCAGAGCAAGGGCTATCGCTGTACGCTCAATACGCTTTGCAAGTCGCAGCGGAGAGTAAAGCTCAAAAAGAAGCTGCTGAAAAGGCTGCGGCTAGTCAAAAAGCTGCAGCTGCTCCAAAAGCAACTGAAAACCAAAGCGAAGCTAAAGAGGAAGGAGCTCAAGATTTTTCTGAACAATGGTATCAGTATTACATGTAAGTTATTCTTTTTCTACGGCGGGACAATACATTAAAATATTTCAGTTCAATTGGTGATCACGGAGCTGCGGAGGCCGTACGAAAACGAATTGAGCAACTAAAAGCGGAGAAGGAAAAGAAGAATGCCGCCTCATCTTCGCGAAACGGCGAATTTTAACTGTCTTTTATTGTGAGAACTAAGATATCAAAACTACAGAAATTTAGTTTTCTCAGAAGCTTTTCACCGTCAACCATTTTCTAGCGACATCACCGGGTTCAACACTTTCCTTGTCAATCCAGCTCTTTGTCGTCTCCTCGAAAAGAACGCTGTCTCAAGCATCCCGATTTATTCATGTTTTAATAACGTCTCTTATCTAATTATTTAAAATATAATAAAAATATTTGATATACTGAACTCTCTCCATTTTACAAACTTTTCAGACAAAACCAACTTTAGAGTAAGCTTCCAATATAAATTCTCAATACGCACGTTTTACTAAACAACTAACTGCTATACAAGATGAATCAGAAGGAAAAATAACATTTCTATCCTATTGAAATGGAAATACAGATCAGTTGTATTTCATTTCGACTTCAATATGATACGATATATTCTCTTACTGTTCATTGTCGTATTTGCACTTAATGATATCAACTGTTCTATTATTGATAATAAAACTACGGATCCAGTTGAAGGTGGTGCATCAAACAAAACTATAATACGTGCAGAAAGAAACAATTTTGACCCGAAAATGGTTTACCTTCCTGGACCTTATCGGATTGACTACCCGCCATCGCTAGTGAGTTGAAAATTAATGAAAAGAGGATATTAAAAACAGTTTCTAGAGATTAAAATTTATTACAAAACACGCAAATGTTATTTTACCTGTACAGAAGTGCATACTTTTAGCAGATTAACCTTCTGATAATAATCCTAAAGTTTTTGAAACTTTCATTCGAGAATAGTTAAAGATGTGAAACTAATTGAAAACATTGCAAGATACAAGTTTTCGATTCGGAAAGTTGTATTTCTTTAAGATTGGAAAAAAAAATTTTGTTTGAATGAGGGTATCAAACGCAGAATAAGTTGAGAAAACGTTTTGATAGATAAAAATTTTATTCTGAGCAAGGCGAGGCTATGAAAAAGCAACAAGATTCATAACATCTGGCATATACGAATGCGTTCCGTTACATAATTTGTATTTTTCATATTTCAGACAGGCAACGCGTCTCAAAGTATCTACACACTATGGAATCCGTGCCCCAATTCAACATGTTCTATGGGAAATTCTGGATGTAAGCAAATGATTCAACTAATTTGAACCAAAAACCTTACTTTCAGCGATAATCCCGTTTATTGCTGCAGCAGTCTTCATCATCTTGGCGTTTGTCATTTATATTATCTTGTTCTGCTTTGTTTTTCGCTATATGATATAATACCGTAATTTAAAAAAAAGATTCAAAATGAATAAAGTAAAACAATTGATCATGATCTCATTTGAGATCGTTACATTCTGAGTTCAACAGGAATAATGCAAACTCTGACTATTTATTTAGACTTATTCTTTGAGCAAAAATGAACGGAAGTGGCAGATGGTGTCTGCAAAAATACTATCGAGTTCGAGAATCAGCAAAACCAACAAATATTGGATGGGTGGCTTGCAAAAATTTCGGCAAGAATCAGAGGATGTCCCGAGTTTCACTGCAAACTGTGTGTTGGTTTAGCTGGATGTAGAAAAAATGTTGGCAGCTTGTCATATTAAATCGACAAGAGTTTTCTGTCGTTTGACCATTCATTCATTGAGAACACTGCCGTTTCTCTTTATTTCCGAAAATCTAAATTACAGCGTATTAATTTGTATCGATTTATTATACTTATTACAGGGTACCCCCAGAATGCTTACCAAAGCATTATGCATATTGATTGCACTAATTATTTTTGGTGCTATCAATGCTGAAATCCTGTCAGACTCTAACTACAGGATTTTCAGAGACATTTCTGCAATCAGACAAGTAGGAATTTTTTTCTGAAAAAGTACGACCCGTTTTTTCAGAGAATCACTGATCGGCCAGTAAGAAACATCACGTCCACCGAACTTCCAACATACTACGAAAACAACTATAACATTTCTCGTCGTGTCAAAGTGAGTTTCTTCATTTTTCAAATAGTTCCAACAAGCTTGAGCAACGAAAACATTTTTCAATCTAACAGAGACAAGCATGTGCATCTAGTTGCGCTCCACTTGTTAAACCGACGACGCCAGAATATGATGGCCTGATTGCAACCGAAAACTTCTACATCACATACAGTACTGATGCATCTGGTTGCCCAATCGCAGATATCACTTGCGTTGGAGGAGATATGGCAACACTTGATTACAATGATGCTAATGGAGACACTATCACTGTGAGCTTCTGACCTTAGCCGAGAAAACTAAGCAATATCACAGCTTACCGAATTTGATATTTTTCAGCTGGGTGATGGTGCCGACGACTACAACATCCTGGAAGCACAGCTCAAATGCTTTGCTTTTGGATGGGCAGCAGCAACCGCCGGAGAAGTCATTGATGGGAATGAATTGAATTGCAACGGTAAGCTCAAAGTTTGGAAGATGTACCTTCAAAAACCTGAAATGCTTCAGTACTCACCGATATACCAGTAACAACAACAACATCAACGTCTACTGAAACAACAAGCACTGAATCAACATCGACAGAATCGACTAGTACATCAACCGAATCGACCAGTACATCCACTGAGTCAACCTCGACCGAATCGACCAGCACTTCAACCGAATCGACCAGTACATCAACCGAATCGACATCGACTGAATCGACCAGTACTTCGACCGAATCGACATCGACCGAATCAACCAGCACATCTACTGAGTCAACCTCGACCGAATCGACCAGTACTTCCACCGAATCGACCAGTACTTCCACCGAATCGACCAGTACTTCAACCGAATCAACCTCGACCGAATCGACCAGTACTTCGACCGAATCGACGTCCACCGAATCCACCAGTACTTCCACCGAATCGACATTGACCGAATCGACCAGTACTTCCACCGAATCGACATCGACCGAATCGACCAGTACTTCCACCGAATCGACATCGACCGAATCGACCAGTACTTCCACCGAATCGACATCGACCGAATCCACCAGTACTTCCACCGAATCGACATCGACCGAATCGACCAGTACTTCGACCGAATCGACATCGACCGAATCAACCAGCACATCTACTGAGTCAACTTCGACCGAATCGACCAGTACTTCAACCGAATCGACTAGTACTTCAACCGAATCGACCAGTACTTCCACCGAATCGACCAGTACTTCCACCGAATCGACCAGTGCTTCCACCGAATCGACCAGTACTTCAACCGAATCAACCTCGACCGAATCGACCAGTACTTCGACCGAATCGACGTCCACCGAATCCACCAGTACTTCCACCGAATCGACATCGACCGAATCGACCAGTACTTCCACCGAATCGACATCGACCGAATCGACCAGTACTTCCACCGAATCGACATCGACCGAATCAACCAGCACATCTACTGAGTCAACTTCGACCGAATCGACCAGTACTTCAACCGAATCGACTAGTACTTCAACCGAATCAACTAGTACTTCCACCGAATCGACCAGTACTTCAACCGAATCAACCTCGACCGAATCGACCAGTACTTCCACCGAATCGACATCGACCGAATCGACCAGTACTTCCACCGAATCGACATCGACCGAATCGACCAGTACTTCCACCGAATCGACATCGACCGAATCGACCAGTACTTCAACCGAATCGACATCGACCGAATCGACCAGTACTTCCACCGAATCGACATCGACCGAATCGACCAGTACTTCCACCGAATCGACATCGACCGAATCGACCAGTACTTCCACCGAATCGACATCGACCGAATCGACCAGTACTTCCACCGAATCGACATCGACCGAATCGACCAGTACTTCAACCGAATCGACATCGACCGAATCGACAAGCACATCCACTGAGTCTACCTCGACCGAATCGACTAGTACTTCAACCGAATCGACATCGACCGAATCGACAAGCACATCCACTGAGTCAACCTCGACCGAATCGACCAGTACTTCCACCGAATCGACATCGACCGAATCGACCAGTACTTCCACCGAATCGACATCGACCGAATCGACCAGTACTTCCACCGAATCGACATCGACCGAATCGACCAGTACTTCCACCGAATCGACATCGACCGAATCGACCAGTACTTCCACCGAATCGACATCGACCGAATCGACAAGCACATCCACTGAGTCTACCTCGACCGAATCGACTAGTACTTCAACCGAATCGACATCGACCGAATCGACCAGTACTTCCACCGAATCGACATCGACCGAATCGACTAGTACTTCCACCGAATCGACATCGACCGAATCGACAAGCACATCCACTGAGTCTACCTCGACCGAATCGACTAGTACTTCAACCGAATCGACATCGACCGAATCGACCAGTACTTCCACCGAATCGACATCGACCGAATCGACTAGTACTTCCACCGAATCGACATCGACCGAATCGACAAGCACATCCACTGAGTCTACCTCGACCGAATCGACTAGTACTTCAACCGAATCGACATCGACCGAATCGACCAGTACTTCCACCGAATCGACATCGACCGAATCGACCAGTACTTCCACCGAATCGACATCGACCGAATCGACCAGTACTTCCACCGAATCGACATCGACCGAATCGACCAGTACTTCCACCGAATCGACATCGACCGAATCGACAAGCACATCCACTGAGTCTACCTCGACCGAATCGACTAGTACTTCCACCGAATCGACATCGACCGAATCGACAAGCACATCCACTGAGTCTACCTCGACCGAATCGACTAGTACTTCAACCGAATCGACATCGACCGAATCGACCAGTACTTCCACCGAATCGACATCGACCGAATCGACCAGTACTTCCACCGAATCGACATCGACCGAATCGACAAGCACATCCACTGAGTCTACCTCGACCGAATCGACAAGCACATCCACTGAGTCAACCTCGACCGAATCGACCAGTACTTCAACCGAATCGACATCGACCGAATCGACCAGTACTTCCACCGAATCGACATCGACCGAATCGACCAGTACTTCCACCGAATCGACATCGACCGAATCGACAAGCACATCCACTGAGTCTACCTCGACCGAATCGACCAGTACTTCAACCGAATCGACCAGTACTTCAACCGAATCGACATCGACCGAATCGACCAGTACTTCAACCGAATCGACATCGACCGAATCGACCAGTACTTCCACCGAATCGACATCGACCGAATCGACCAGTACTTCAACCGAATCGACCAGTACTTCCACCGAATCGACATCGACCGAATCGACCAGTACTTCAACCGAATCGACATCGACCGAATCGACCAGTACTTCAACCGAATCGACCAGTACTTCCACCGAATCGACATCGACCGAATCGACCAGTACTTCAACCGAATCGACATCGACCGAATCGACAAGCACATCCACTGAGTCAACCTCGACCGAATCGACCAGTACTTCAACCGAATCGACCAGTACTTCAACCGAATCGACATCGACCGAATCGACCAGTACTTCAACCGAATCGACCAGTACTTCAACCGAATCGACTAGTACTTCAACCGAATCGACTAGTACTTCAACCGAATCGACCAGTACTTCAACCGAATCGACATCGACCGAATCGACCAGTACTTCCACCGAATCGACATCGACCGAATCGACTAGTACTTCAACCGAATCGACATCGACCGAATCAACCAGTACTTCCACTGAGTCTACCTCGACCGAATCGACTAGTACTTCAACCGAATCGACATCGACCGAATCAACCAGCACATCTACTGAGTCTACCTCGACCGAATCGACCAGTACTTCAACCGAATCGACATCGACCGAATCGACCAGTACTTCCACCGAATCGACATCGACCGAATCGACCAGTACTTCCACCGAATCGACATCGACCGAATCGACCAGTACTTCAACCGAATCGACATCGACCGAATCGACCAGTACTTCAACCGAATCGACATCGACCGAATCGACCAGTACTTCAACCGAATCGACATCGACCGAATCGACCAGTACTTCAACCGAATCGACAAGCACATCTACTGAGTCTACCTCGACCGAATCGACCAGTACTTCGACCGAATCGACATCGACCGAATCGACCAGTACTTCAACCGAATCGACATCGACCGAATCGACCAGTACTTCAACCGAATCGACATCGACCGAATCGACCAGTACTTCCACCGAATCGACATCGACCGAATCGACCAGTACTTCAACCGAATCGACATCGACCGAATCGACCAGTACTTCCACCGAATCGACATCGACCGAATCGACCAGTACTTCAACCGAATCGACATCGACCGAATCGACCAGTACTTCAACCGAATCGACAAGCACATCTACTGAGTCTACCTCGACCGAATCGACCAGTACTTCCACCGAATCGACATCGACCGAATCGACCAGTACTTCCACCGAATCGACATCGACCGAATCGACCAGTACTTCAACCGAATCGACATCGACCGAATCGACCAGTACTTCCACCGAATCGACATCGACCGAATCGACCAGTACTTCCACCGAATCGACATCGACCGAATCGACCAGTACTTCAACCGAATCGACATCGACCGAATCGACCAGTACTTCAACCGAATCGACAAGCACATCTACTGAGTCTACCTCGACCGAATCGACCAGTACTTCCACCGAATCGACATCGACCGAATCGACCAGTACTTCCACCGAATCGACATCGACCGAATCGACCAGTACTTCAACCGAATCGACATCGACCGAATCGACCAGTACTTCCACCGAATCGACATCGACCGAATCGACCAGTACTTCCACCGAATCGACATCGACCGAATCGACCAGTACTTCAACCGAATCGACATCGACCGAATCGACCAGTACTTCAACCGAATCGACAAGCACATCTACTGAGTCTACCTCGACCGAATCGACCAGTACTTCCACCGAATCGACATCGACCGAATCGACCAGTACTTCAACCGAATCGACATCGACCGAATCGACCAGTACTTCAACCGAATCGACATCGACCGAATCGACCAGTACTTCAACCGAATCGACATCGACCGAATCGACCAGTACTTCAACCGAATCGACATCGACCGAATCGACCAGTACTTCAACCGAATCGACAAGCACATCTACTGAGTCTACCTCGACCGAATCGACCAGTACTTCCACCGAATCGACATCGACCGAATCGACCAGTACTTCAACCGAATCGACATCGACCGAATCGACCAGTACTTCCACCGAATCGACATCGACCGAATCGACCAGTACTTCAATCGAATCGACATCGACCGAATCGACCAGTACTTCCACCGAATCGACATCGACCGAATCGACCAGTACTTCCACCGAATCGACATCGACCGAATCGACCAGTACTTCAACCGAATCGACATCGACCGAATCGACCAGTACTTCCACCGAATCGACATCGACCGAATCGACCAGTACTTCCACCGAATCGACATCGTCCGAATCGACAAGCACATCCACTGAGTCAACCTCGACCGAATCGACCAGTACTTCCACCGAATCGACATCGACCGAATCGACCAGTACTTCCACCGAATCGACATCGACCGAATCGACAAGCACATCCACTGAGTCAACCTCGACCGAATCGACTAGTACTTCAACCGAATCGACCAGTACTTCAACCGAATCGACATCGACCGAATCGACAAGCACATCCACTGAGTCAACCTCGACCGAATCGACCAGTACTTCAACCGAATCGACATCGACCGAATCGACCAGTACTTCCACCGAATCGACATCGACCGAATCGACCAGTACTTCAACCGAATCGACATCGACCGAATCGACAAGCACATCCACTGAGTCAACCTCGACCGAATCGACCAGTACTTCCACCGAATCGACATCGACCGAATCGACCAGTACTTCAACCGAATCGACATCGACCGAATCGACAAGCACATCCACTGAGTCAACCTCGACCGAATCGACCAGTACTTCCACCGAATCGACATCGACCGAATCGACCAGTACTTCAACCGAATCGACATCGACCGAATCGACCAGTACTTCAACCGAATCGACATCGACCGAATCGACCAGTACTTCCACCGAATCGACATCGACCGAATCGACAAGCACATCCACTGAGTCAACCTCGACCGAATCGACCAGTACTTCCACCGAATCGACATCGACCGAATCGACCAGTACTTCAACCGAATCGACATCGACCGAATCGACCAGTACTTCAACCGAATCGACATCGACCGAATCGACCAGTACTTCCACCGAATCGACATCGACCGAATCGACAAGCACATCCACTGAGTCAACCTCGACCGAATCGACCAGTACTTCAACCGAATCGACATCGACCGAATCGACCAGTACTTCCACCGAATCGACATCGACCGAATCGACCAGTACTTCCACCGAATCGACATCAACCGAATCGACCAGTACTTCAACCGAATCGACCAGTACTTCAACCGAATCGACATCGACCGAATCGACCAGTACTTCAACCGAATCGACCAGTACTTCAACCGAATCGACCAGTACTTCAACCGAATCGACATCAACCGAATCGACCAGTACTTCAACCGAATCGACCAGTACTTCAACCGAATCGAGCAGTACTTCAACCGAATCGACCAGTACTTCAACCGAATCGACATCGACCGAATCGACCAGTACTTCAACCGAATCGACCAGTACTTCAACCGAATCGACATCGACCGAATCGACCAGTACTTCAACCGAATCGACATCGACCGAATCGACAAGCACATCCACTGAGTCAACCTCGACCGAATCGACCAGTACTTCAACCGAATCGACCAGTACTTCAACCGAATCGACCAGTACTTCAACCGAATCGACATCGACCGAATCGACCAGTACTTCAACCGAATCGACATCGACCGAATCGACAAGCACATCCACTGAGTCAACCTCGACCGAATCGACCAGTACTTCAACCGAATCGACCAGTACTTCAACTGAATCGACCAGTACTTCAACCGAATCGACCAGTACTTCAACCGAATCGACATCGACCGAATCGACCAGTACTTCAACCGAATCGACCAGTACTTCAACCGAATCGACCAGTACTTCAACCGAATCGACCAGTACTTCAACCGAATCGACCAGTACTTCAACCGAATCGACATCGACCGAATCGACCAGTACTTCAACCGAATCGACCAGTACTTCCACCGAATCGACATCGACCGAATCGACCAGTACTTCAACCGAATCGACATCGACCGAATCGACCAGTACTTCCACCGAATCGACATCGACCGAATCGACCAGTACTTCAACCGAATCGACATCGACCGAATCGACCAGTACTTCCACCGAATCGACATCGACCGAATCGACCAGTACTTCAACCGAATCGACATCGACCGAATCGACCAGTACTTCCACCGAATCGACATCGACCGAATCGACCAGTACTTCCACCGAATCGACATCGACCGAATCGACCAGTACTTCAACCGAATCGACATCGACCGAATCGACCAGTACTTCAACCGAATCGACATCGACCGAATCGACCAGTACTTCAACCGAATCGACCAGTACTTCAACCGAATCGACATCGACCGAATCGACCAGTACTTCAACCGAATCGACATCGACCGAATCGACAAGCACATCCACTGAGTCAACCTCGACCGAATCGACTAGTACTTCCACCGAATCGACAAGCACATCCACTGAGTCAACCTCGACCGAATCGACCAGTACTTCAACCGAATCGACATCGACCGAATCGACCAGTACTTCAACCGAATCGACATCGACCGAATCCACCAGTACATCAACCGAATCGACATCGACCGAATCGACAAGCACATCCACTGAGTCAACCTCGACCGAATCGACCAGTACTTCAACCGAATCGACATCGACCGAATCGACCAGTACTTCAACCGAATCGACATCGACCGAATCCACCAGTACATCAACCGAATCGACATCGACCGAATCCACCAGTACATCAACCGAATCGACATCGACCGAATCGACAAGCACATCCACTGAGTCAACCTCGACCGAATCGACCAGTACTTCAACCGAATCGACATCGACCGAATCCACCAGTACATCAACCGAATCGACATCGACCGAATCCACCAGTACATCAACCGAATCGACATCGACCGAATCCACCAGTACATCAACCGAATCGACATCGACCGAATCCACCAGTACTTCTACCGAATCGACATCGACTGAATCGACAAGCACATCCACTGAGTCAACTTCGACCGAATCGACATCTACTGAATCGACCAGTACTTCAACCGAATCGACATCGACCGAATCCACCAGTACTTCTACCGAATCGACATCGACTGAATCGACAAGCACATCCACTGAGTCAACCTCGACCGAATCGACCAGCACTTCAACCGAATCGACATCGACCGAATCCACCAGTACTTCCACCGAATCGACATCGACTGAATCGACCAGTACTTCAACCGAATCCACCAGTACATCAACCGAATCGACATCGACCGAATCGACCAGTACATCAACTGAATCGACAAGCACATCCACTGAGTCAACTTCGACCGAATCGACATCTACTGAATCGACCAGTACTTCAACCGAATCGACATCGACCGAATCGACAAGCACATCCACTGAGTCAACTTCGACCGAATCGACATCTACTGAATCGACCAGTACTTCAACCGAATCGACATCGACCGAATCCACCAGTACATCAACCGAATCGACATCGACCGAATCCACCAGTACATCAACCGAATCGACATCGACCGAATCGACAAGCACATCCACTGAGTCAACCTCGACCGAATCGACCAGTACTTCAACCGAATCGACATCGACCGAATCGACAAGCACATCCACTGAGTCAACTTCGACCGAATCGACCAGCACTTCAACCGAATCGACATCGACCGAATCCACCAGTACTTCAACCGAATCGACATCGACCGAATCGACCAGTACATCAACCGAATCGACATCGACCGAATCGACAAGCACATCCACTGAGTCAACTTCGACCGAATCGACCAGTAGTTCAACCGAATCGACATCGACCGAATCGACAAGCACATCCACTGAGTCAACTTCGACCGAATCGACCAGCACTTCAACCGAATCGACATCGACCGAATCCACCAGTACATCAACCGAATCGACATCGACCGAATCGACCAGTACTTCAACCGAATCGACATCGACCGAATCGACAAGCACATCCACTGAGTCAACTTCGACCGAATCGACCAGTACTTCGACCGAATCGACCAGTACTTCCACCGAATCGACCAATACTTCAACCGAATCGACCAGTACTTCCACCGAATCGACATCGACCGAATCGACATCGACCGAATCGACCAGTACTTCGACCGAATCAACATCGACCGAATCAACCAGTACTTCGACCGAATCGACCAGTACATCCACTGAGTCAACCTCGACCGAATCGACATCGACCGAATCGACCAGTACTTCTACCGAATCCACCAGTACATCAACGGAGTCAACTTCGACCGAATCGACGAGCACATCCACTGAATCAACCAGTACATCTACTGATTCTTCGACGACAATTCCACGAACTGCCTGTTGTCCAACCGGCGGGTTCTGGAGTGAATGGGCAGCAGATGCTCCCTGTCCAACATCGTGTGGTTCCTGCTCTCAACAAACCTATCGACGTGTGTGCCTTACTGAAGCTGACTGCGGTGCTTGCACGTGAGTTTTATTTTTTCAGTGCATATCCTTTTTGCGTTTCCTTTATGTGAAGGTTCAATTCGATATTTCAGAGGAAACGATGTCAAGATCCAAAACTGCAATGTTGGTGTTTGCTATTTCCCTCTCGATTCCTGCTGCTCTGGTTATACAGCAACCGTGTCTGGTACTCTTCACATTTGTGGTCCACAAGTTTGTTGGTTCTTTTTGATTTTTTTCATGTTGTTTTATTGCAGCCTAATACAACCGATCCAGCAACGAACGATGAGACGTGTTGTCCTTTAGATGGTATTTGGGGAGCATGGAGTGAATGGTCGGCATGCAGTGGAACTACTTGTGGAAATTGTGATGGCTCTAGAACTCGTACAAGATCGTGCGCTTCTGATTCGTTCTGTTCATGTAATGGAGATTCCACGGAATCAGAGTTTTGCAGAACATTAGCAACATGGTCAGAATGGACGGTAAGGCATTTGTCGTAACGATTAAACCAAATGTTGTATTTAAAGACAACTGATACCTGCAATCAAACCTCATGTGGAGCCTGTCAGACACAAACATTCACCAGAACTTGTCTGAAAACAAACGGATGCTTCTGCATGTACTCATTGAATTACACTATTCTCAAAATTTTACAAATTTTAGGGGAGATGCTACGAAAACTGGATACTGTAGCAGAACTCCATGTTCATCATCAACCGTCTGCTGCAACAGTCTGACTCCAACAACTATCAATGGAATTTCTGTTTGTGGACCATTGGTTAGTTTACATTCATTATCAATAGCAAATCGTCCAATTGAAGGATGATGCTGAGGTAGAAACTGATCCATTGGCATGTACGACAACTACTCCAGACTGCTGTGTGCTTGGAGGAGTGTGGTCGGAATGGTCATCTGGAGACGCTTGTAGTGATACTTGTGGTAACTGCGGAACAACAACACTCTCCAGAGTTTGCCTCTCAGAAGATTACTCTTGCCCGTGCAGGTATCGTTTTTGACAAAAAACTTTTTTTACAATCAATTTTCAGTGGAAGTACAACAAAACAAGCAGAGTGCGCTCCTGCACCTTGTCCATTCCCGAGAACAACTTGCTGTGGAACAAGAAAGAAGGTTATTGTTGGAAGAACCTTCCAGTGCTCTTCAGCCGATGACTCTGATGCCCCTCCATCTACTCTCTGCTCTGTTGATTGTTGTCCAGCTGCCGGAGGATACTGGTCTGAATGGACGACCGGAGGATCGTGCCCAACTACATGTGGATCATGTTCCACAGTCACCCAGAATCGTGTCTGCCTTTCCCCCTCCACTTGTCCTTGCCAGTACGGACTAACCTATAATACAATTTCTCTGATATATTATTTTATTGCAGAGGAGCTTCATCTCGATCTGTCAATTGTGGAATCAACGTGTGCTACTTCCCAGACGATTCCTGTTGTGCTGGTTTCTCTGCTACAGTGAGCGGTACACAGCACATCTGTGGACCACAGGTAATTCAAAAAGACTGTTACGACACCAACAAAAAATTTAGCCAAATTACACGACACCGTATGCTCCATACGACCCAACATGCACAGACAACTGCTGTCCAGAAACTGGAATTTGGTCAGAATGGACATTGTCACCAGCTCAATGTAGGGATTATTGTGGATCTTGCGGAAATATGACTAGAACAAGAACATGCACTTCTGAAGCCGACGGATGTCCTTGCCAGTAAGAATAATAATTGTCGAAAATCATATAGTTCAAAGTGTTACAGAGGAGAAACAACAATTACTGAGCCATGTGGAACTGGTGTTTGTTATTTCCCAAGATTGAGTTGTTGCCCAGGATTCACCGCAACCGTCGTTGGAAGTAACCATGTTTGCGGTCCTTTGGTAAATTATTTACAAAGGAGTTTCTCAATTCAAAATTCACAATTCAGACAACCGCCGTTGCCGATCCAGACAAGTTGAACACATGTGGTGTAACTTGTTGTCCATCGAAAGGAATCTGGGGAGAGTGGGTGAGTACTGCTGGATGTAATGACACTTGTGGATCTTGTGGAATGGAAACCCGTAAGAGAAAGTGTCTTTCTCTTCAATATGGATGTGCTTGCACGTGAGTGTACTGACCAATTTTTCAATTCTCAAAAAAGAAAATTCAGTGGAGATGATACGGATACCAGTGTATGCGCTACAAGCGTTTGTCTGTTCCCAAGAACTTCTTGCTGTAGTCCATACAAAAAAATGGTCAACATCACTGCTCGCGTCTTCTATTGTGGACCACTTCCAGCTGTACCAGCATTCAATCCTGAACAGACCACCTGTTGTGATCCTGGTAAATATGGTCAGCCAATCCAATCAACATATTTTTATTTTCAGAAAAAACTGGACTCTGGAATGACTGGGGATCATGGACGACTTGCAGTGCTACTTGTGGATTATGCGGCACTCAAACAAGAAACCGAACATGTGCTTCTGAGGCATACGGTTGCCCGTGCACGTTAGTTTTTTCATTTTGCAGATAATTTTGATCATAGAACAATGTATTCTTTGCAGAGGAGACTCGGTGCAAACTCAATCGTGTGGAAATCAAGTGTGCACAACTGGTGCTCAATGTTGCGCTGGTAAATTCCTTGCAACCGGATATGATGGTGCACAGTACTGTCAAGACAAAACGGTAAATGATCAAATTGTGTGCACATTTTGCAAAATAATTCGTTTCAGCCGGAAGTTTGTACAGGAACATGGACAGAATGGGCGACGTTAGCTGGCGCAGTTTGTAATGATACTTGTGGAAATTGTGGAAGAATACCAACATATCGTTATTGTTTCCCGTCTGGATGCCAGTGCAGGTAATTTATTGCATCACGAGGAATAATATTTTCAAAAATGACATGATTTTAGCGGAGCATTCACGGGAGCAAACCCATGTGCCAACTCAGTCTGTCTCTTCCCAAGAACTTCGTGCTGTGCTCCATACGCAAAGAAGATTGTGAATAAGGCGTTCGCATGTGCATAATTGTCCACTGTAGAACTGTACTAGTTTCCAAACTTCACCATCTAGTGTTTGAACATGAAGATTGCATTAAAAATTGTTTGTATGTATAATAAAACAAAAAAAAATTAGATTATTTCACAACATTTACCGAGAAGTAACATTCAAATGCAAAGGCCCTTTGTGAACATTACTGAATCTACGTATGAGTATCATTTACGACCAAACATTGTGATAATCCATCTTTCTTTAACACACTGTCAAACCAAACCGCTGTTTCTGATAATATGATTTGGCAGTTTCGAGAAAACCCCAAATTTGTGACAAAAATCAAATCTGATTTGATCTTAAGATTTCCATTGTTATTTTCTTCTGTATCCAGAATCATCGGCTAAAGAACGATATCGAAATTTCGAGAAAAACAGAAAATCTCAACAAAAGAAAATCAAAGACGAAAGCTGGGATGAATAGAAATTTCACACGTCGCCAACAACACATCTTATCAATTGTTATGGTAATCTATGTATTTTCATACAAAACGACATATCTGGCACAAGTTTCAGAACATTTTCATTTCACTTCATTTTTTGTATTCAGTATTATAACAGATATTCGGTACCAAAAAAATTCAGGGTTTTACAAAATGCTCTACCGAGCAATACTGCTTTTAGCAGTTTCATTTCTATGTTTGGGAAGCGAATTCAAAACAAGGGAACAACATCAAAAAAGTGGATTGAACATATGGATGGCCAAAAAAATGGTGAGTTCGATTTCAGCGACATTACTAAAATTAGAAAATAAAACGTCATACAATTTGGTAACCTGGAATCATTCAGATCTCTGGACCAACCACTTCGTCAAACTCGGTTCAATCCATATATGGCGATCATAGACGAATAAAGGTATTTGACTGTCCAAAAACATGAATTCCAGAAAACTTGTTTCTTCCAGAGACAAGCAACATGCGTTTCTACTTGCGCACCACTAACAGTGCCGACTGACACTCCTTATAGTCCATGGCTAGAAACATCCAATCAGTATTATATTTCATACAGCACATCAGCATCAGGCTGTCAAACTGCGGAACTCACTTGTGTCGGGGGTGGCTTGACAATATTAGACTTTTCAACTGTTGGAGGAGCGGATCCAACTGTGAGAATAAAAAAACAAAACTGAAAAACTAAATAGTTTAGCTTGGAATTGATAATCAAACAGTTAATATACTGGAAGTACAAATACCTTGCTACCCATATGGGTGGGCGGCAGATAACTCGGACAACGTCATTGCAGACAACACCATCTACTGTTCTGGTAAAACAGCATGTTTTGTAATAAATTCGAGAGATGTTTTCTAGTTGAGGAGCAAGTGCCGACAACAACAACTGTAACCACTACGCCAACTACTACAACAGAAACAACTACCGTTCCAACGACAACTGCTGAAACAACTACAGTGCCAACCACTACAGCAGAAACAACTACCGTTCCGACGACAACTGCTGAAACAACTACAGTGCCAACAACTACAGCAGAAACAACTACCGTTCCGACGACAACTGCTGAAACAACTACAGTGCCAACAACTACAGCAGAAACCACAACCGTTCCGACGACAACTGCTGAAACAACTACAGTGCCAACCACTACAGCAGAAACAACTACCGTTCCGACGACAACTGCTGAAACAACTACAGTGCCAACAACTACAGCAGAGACCACAACCGTTCCGACGACAACTGCTGAAACAACTACAGTGCCAACCACTACAGCAGAAACAACTACCGTTCCGACGACAACTGCTGAAACAACTACAGTGCCAACCACTACAGCAGAGACCACAACCGTTCCGACGACATTTGCTGAAACAACTACAGGGCCAACAACTACAGCAGAGACCACAACCGTTCCGACGACAACTGCTGAAACAACTACAGTGCCAACCACTACAGCAGAAACAACTACCGTTCCGACGACAACTGCTGAAACAACTACAGTGCCAACAACTACAGCAGAGACCACAACCGTTCCGACGACAACTGCTGAAACAACTACAGTGCCAACCACTACAGCAGAGACCACAACCGTTCCGACGACAACTGCTGAAACAACTACAGTGCCAACAACTACAGCAGAAACAACTACCGTTCCGACGACATTTGCTGAAACAACTACAGGGCCAACAACTACAGCAGAGACCACAACCGTTCCGACGACAACTGCTGAAACAACTACAGTGGCAACCACTACAGTAGAAACAACTACCGTTCCAACGACAACTGCTGAAACAACTACAGTGGCAACCACTACAGCAGAAACAACTACAGTTCCAACGACAACTGCTGAAACAACTACAGTGCCAACCACTACAGCAGAAACAACTACCGTTCCAACGACAACTGCTGAAACAACTACAGGGCCAACAACTACAGCAGAAACAACTACCGTTCCGACGACAACTGCTGAAACAACTACAGTGCCAACAACTACAGCAGAAACAACTACCGTTCCGACGACAACTGCTGAAACAACTACAGTGCCAACAACTACAGCAGAAACAACAACCGTTCCGACGACAACTGCTGAAACAACTACAGTGCCAACAACTACAGCAGAGACCACAACCGTTCCGACGACAACTGCTGAAACAACTACAGTGCCAACAACTACAGCAGAGACCACAACCGTTCCGACGACAACTGCTGAAACAACTACAGTGCCAACAACTACAGCAGAAACAACAACCGTTCCGACGACAACTGCTGAAACAACTACAGTGCCAACAACTACAGCAGAGACCACAACCGTTCCGACGACAACTGCTGAAACAACTACAGTGCCAACAACTACAGCAGAAACAACTACCGTTCCGACGACAACTGCTGAAACAACTACAGTGCCAACAACTACAGCAGAAACAACAACCGTTCCGACGACAACTGCTGAAACAACTACAGTGCCAACAACTACAGCAGAGACCACAACCGTTCCGACGACAACTGCTGAAACAACTACAGTGCCAACCACTACAGCAGAGACCACAACCGTTCCGACGACAACTGCTGAAACAACTACAGTGCCAACAACTACAGCAGAAACAACTACCGTTCCGACGACATTTGCTGAAACAACTACAGGGCCAACAACTACAGCAGAGACCACAACCGTTCCGACGACAACTGCTGAAACAACTACAGTGGCAACCACTACAGTAGAAACAACTACCGTTCCAACGACAACTGCTGAAACAACTACAGTGGCAACCACTACAGCAGAAACAACTACAGTTCCAACGACAACTGCTGAAACAACTACAGTGCCAACCACTACAGCAGAAACAACTACCGTTCCAACGACAACTGCTGAAACAACTACAGTGCCAACCACTACAGCAGAAACAACTACCGTTCCGACGACAACTGCTGAAACAACTACAGGGCCAACAACTACAGCAGAAACAACTACCGTTCCGACGACAACTGCTGAAACAACTACAGTGCCAACAACTACAGCAGAAACAACTACCGTTCCGACGACAACTGCTGAAACAACTACAGTGCCAACAACTACAGCAGAAACAACAACCGTTCCGACGACAACTGCTGAAACAACTACAGTGTCAACAACTACAGCAGAAACAACTACCGTTCCGACGACAACTGCTGAAACAACTACAGTGCCAACCACTACAGTAGAAACAACTACCGTTCCAACGACAACTGCTGAAACAACTACAGGGCCAACAACTACAGCAGAAACAACTACCGTTCCGACGACAACTGCTGAAACAACTACAGTGCCAACAACTACAGCAGAGACCACAACCGTTCCGACGACAACTGCTGAAACAACTACAGTGCCAACAACTACAGCAGAAACAACTACCGTTCCGACGACAACTGCTGAAACAACTACAGTGCCAACAACTACAGCAGAAACAACAACCGTTCCGACGACAACTGCTGAAACAACTACAGTGCCAACAACTACAGCAGAGACCACAACCGTTCCGACGACAACTGCTGAAACAACTACAGTGCCAACAACTACAGCAGAGACCACAACCGTTCCGACGACAACTGCTGAAACAACTACAGTGCCAACAACTACAGCAGAAACAACAACCGTTCCGACGACAACTGCTGAAACAACTACAGTGCCAACAACTACAGCAGAAACCACAACCGTTCCGACGACAACTGCTGAAACAACTACAGTGCCAACAACTACAGCAGAGACCACAACCGTTCCGACGACAACTGCTGAAACAACTACAGTGCCAACAACTACAGCAGAAACAACTACCGTTCCGACGACAACTGCTGAAACAACTACAGTGCCAACAACTACAGCAGAAACAACTACCGTTCCGACGACAACTGCTGAAACAACTAGAGTGCCAACAACTACAGCAGAGACCACAACCGTTCCGACGACAACTGCTGAAACAACTACAGTGCCAACAACTACAGCAGAAACCACAACCGTTCCGACGACAACTGCTGAAACAACTACAGTGCCAACAACTACAGCAGAAACAACTACCGTTCCGACGACAACTGCTGAAACAACTAGAGTGCCAACAACTACAGCAGAGACCACAACCGTTCCGACGACAACTGCTGAAACAACTACAGTGCCAACAACTACAGCAGAGACCACAACCGTTCCGACGACAACTGCTGAAACAACTACAGTGCCAACAACTACAGCAGAGACCACAACCGTTCCGACGACAACTGCTGAAACAACTACAGTGCCAACAACTACAGCAGAAACAACTACCGTTCCAACGACAACTGCTGAAACAACTACAGTGGCAACCACTACAGCAGAAACAACTACCGTTCCAACGACAACTGCTGAAACAACTACAGTGCCAACAACTACAGCAGAAACAACTACCGTTCCGACGACAACTGCTGAAACAACTACAGTGCCAACAACTACAGCAGAAACAACTACCGTTCCAACGACAACTGCTGAAACAACTACAGTGCCAACAACTACAGCAGAAACAACTACCGTTCCAACGACAACTGCTGAAACAACTACAGTGCCAACAACTACAGCAGAAACAACTACCGTTCCAACGACAACTGCTGAAACAACTACAGTGCCAACCACTACAGCAGAAACAACTACCGTTCCGACGACAACTGCTGAAACAACTACAGTGGCAACCACTACAGCAGAAACAACTACAGTTCCAACGACAACTGCTGAAACAACTACAGTGCCAACCACTACAGCAGAAACAACTACCGTTCCGACGACAACTGCTGAAACAACTACAGTGGCAACCACTACAGCAGAAACAACTACCGTTCCAACGACAACTGCTGAAACAACTACAGTGCCAACAACTACAGCAGAGACCACAACCGTTCCGACGACAACTGCTGAAACAACTACAGTGCCAACAACTACAGCAGAAACAACTACCGTTCCGACGACAACTGCTGAAACAACTACAGTGCCAACAACTACAGCAGAAACAACTACCGTTCCGACGACAACTGCTGAAACAACTACAGTGCCAACCACTACAGCAGAAACAACTACCGTTCCGACGACAACTGCTGAAACAACTACAGTGCCAACCACTACAGCAGAAACAACTACCGTTCCGACGACAACTGCTGAAACAACTAGAGTGCCAACAACTACAGCAGAGACCACAACCGTTCCGACGACAACTGCTGAAACAACTACAGTGCCAACAACTACAGCAGAAACAACTACCGTTCCGACGACAACTGCTGAAACAACTACAGTGCCAACCACTACAGCAGAGACCACAACCGTTCCGACGACAACTGCTGAAACAACTACAGTGCCAACAACTACAGCAGAAACGACTACCGTTCCGACGACAACTGCTGAAACAACTACAGTGCCAACAACTACAGCAGAGACCACAACCGTTCCGACGACAACTGCTGAAACAACTACAGTGCCAACAACTACAGCAGAAACAACTACCGTTCCGACGACAACTGCTGAAACAACTACAGTGCCAACAACTACAGCAGAAACAACTACCGTTCCGACGACAACTGCTGAAACAACTACAGTGCCAACCACTACAGCAGAAACAACTACCGTTCCGACGACAACTGCTGAAACAACTAGAGTGCCAACAACTACAGCAGAGACCACAACCGTTCCGACGACAACTGCTGAAACAACTACAGTGCCAACAACTACAGCAGAAACAACTACCGTTCCGACGACAACTGCTGAAACAACTACAGTGCCAACCACTACAGCAGAGACCACAACCGTTCCGACGACAACTGCTGAAACAACTACAGTGCCAACAACTACAGCAGAAACGACTACCGTTCCGACGACAACTGCTGAAACAACTACAGTGCCAACAACTACAGCAGAGACCACAACCGTTCCGACGACAACTGCTGAAACAACTACAGTGCCAACAACTACAGCAGAAACAACTACCGTTCCGACGACAACTGCTGAAACAACTACAGTGCCAACCACTACAGCAGAAACAACTACCGTTCCGACGACAACTGCTGAAACAACTACAGTGCCAACCACTACAGCAGAAACAACTACCGTTCCGACGACAACTGCTGAAACAACTACAGTGCCAACAACTACAGCAGAGACCACAACCGTTCCGACGACAACTGCTGAAACAACTACAGTGCCAACCACTACAGCAGAAACAACTACCGTTCCGACGACAACTGCTGAAACAACTACAGTGCCAACAACTACAGCAGAGACCACAACCGTTCCGACGACAACTGCTGAAACAACTACAGTGCCAACAACTACAGCAGAGACCACAACCGTTCCGACGACAACCGCAGAAACAACTACCGTTCCGACGACAACTGCTGAAACAACTACAGTGCCAACCACTACAGCAGAAACAACTACCGTTCCAACGACAACTGCTGAAACAACTACAGTGCCAACCACTACAGCAGAAACAACTACCGTTCCGACGACAACTGCTGAAACAACTACAGTGCCAACCACTACAGCAGAGACCACAACCGTTCCGACGACAACCGCAGAAACAACTACCGTTCCGACGACAACTGCTGAAACAACTACAGTGGCAACCACTACAGCAGAAACAACTACCGTTCCAACGACAACTGCTGAAACAACTACAGTGCCAACAACTACAGCAGAGACCACAACCGTTCCGACGACAATTGCTGAAACAACTACAGTGCCAACCACTACAGCAGAAACAACTACCGTTCCGACGACAACTGCTGAAACAACTACAGTGCCAACCACTACAGCAGAAACAACTACCGTTCCGACGACAACTGCTGAAACAACTACAGTGCCAACCACTACAGTAGAAACAACTACCGTTCCGACGACAACTGCTGAAACAACTACAGTGGCAACCACTACAGCAGAAACAACTACCGTTCCAACAACTACAGCAGAGACCACAACCGTTCCAACGACAACTGCTGAAACAACTACAGTGCCAACAACTACAGCAGAGACCACAACCGTTCCAACGACAACTGCTGAAACAACTACAGTGGCAACCACTACAGCAGAAACAACTACCGTTCCAACGACAACTGCTGAAACAACTACAGTGCCAACAACTACAGCAGAGACCACAACCGTTCCGACGACAACTGCTGAAACAACTACAGTGCCAACAACTACAGCAGAAACAACTACCGTTCCGACGACAACTGCTGAAACAACTACAGTGCCAACAACTACAGCAGAAACAACAACCGTTCCGACGACAACTGCTGAAACAACTACAGTGCCAACAACTACAGCAGAAACAACTACCGTTCCGACGACAATTGCTGAAACAACTACAGTGCCAACAACTACAGCAGAAACAACTACCGTTCCAACAACTACAGCAGAAATAACTACCGTTCCAACCACTACAGCAGAAACAACTACCGTTCCGACGACAACTGCTGAAACAACTACAGTGGCAACCACTACAGTAGAAACAACTACCGTTCCGACGACAACTGCTGAAACAACTACAGTGGCAACCACTACAGCAGAAACAACTACCGTTCCGACGACAACTGCTGAAACAACTACAGTGGCAACCACTACAGTAGAAACAACTACCGTTCCGACGACAACTGCTGAAACAACTACAGTGGCAACCACTACAGCAGAAACAACTACCGTTCCAACGACAACTGCTGAAACAACTACAGTGGCAACCACTACAGCAGAAACAACTACCGTTCCGACGACAACTGCTGAAACAACTACAGTGGCAACCACTACAGCAGAGACCACAACCGTTCCGACGACAACCGCAGAAACAACTACCGTTCCGACGACAACTGCTGAAACAACTACAGTGCCAACCACTACAGCAGAAACAACTACCGTTCCAACGACAACTGCTGGAACAACTACAGTGCCAACCACTACAGCAGAAACAACTACCGTTCCGACGACAACTGCTGAAACAACTACAGTGCCAACCACTACAGCAGAAACAACTACCGTTCCGACGACAACTGCTGAAACAACTACAGTGCCAACAACTACAGCAGAGACCACAACCGTTCCGACGACAACTGCTGAAACAACTACAGTGCCAACCACTACAGCAGAAACAACTACCGTTCCGACGACAACTGCTGAAACAACTACAGTGCCAACAACTACAGCAGAGACCACAACCGTTCCGACGACAACTGCTGAAACAACTACAGTGCCAACAACTACAGCAGAGACCACAACCGTTCCGACGACAACCGCAGAAACAACTACCGTTCCGACGACAACTGCTGAAACAACTACAGTGGCAACCACTACAGCAGAAACAACTACCGTTCCAACGACAACTGCTGAAACAACTACAGTGCCAACCACTACAGCAGAAACAACTACCGTTCCGACGACAACTGCTGAAACAACTACAGTGCCAACAACTACAGCAGAGACCACAACCGTTCCGACGACAACTGCTGAAACAACTACAGTGCCAACCACTACAGCAGAAACAACTACCGTTCCGACGACAACTGCTGAAACAACTACAGTGCCAACCACTACAGCAGAAACAACTACCGTTCCGACGACAACTGCTGAAACAACTACAGTGCCAACCACTACAGTAGAAACAACTACCGTTCCGACGACAACTGCTGAAACAACTACAGTGGCAACCACTACAGCAGAAACAACTACCGTTCCAACAACTACAGCAGAAACAACTACCGTTCCGACGACAACTGCTGAAACAACTACAGTGGCAACCACTACAGCAGAAACAACTACCGTTCCAACAACTACAGTAGAAACAACTACCGTTCCGACGACAACTGCTGAAACAACTACAGTGGCAACCACTACAGCAGAAACAACTACCGTTCCAACAACTACAGTAGAAACAACTACCGTTCCGACGACAACTGCTGAAACAACTACAGTGGCAACCACTACAGCAGAAACAACTACCGTTCCAACCACTACAGCAGAAACAACTACCGTTCCGACGACAACTGCTGAAACAACTACAGTGCCAACCACTACAGCAGAAACAACTACCGTTCCGACGACAACTGCTGAAACAACTACAGTGCCAACCACTACAGTAGAAACAACTACCGTTCCGACGACAACTGCTGAAACAACTACAGTGGCAACCACTACAGCAGAAACAACTACCGTTCCAACAACTACAGCAGAAACAACTACCGTTCCGACGACAACTGCTGAAACAACTACAGTGGCAACCACTACAGCAGAAACAACTACCGTTCCAACAACTACAGTAGAAACAACTACCGTTCCGACGACAACTGCTGAAACAACTACAGTGGCAACCACTACAGCAGAAACAACTACCGTTCCAACCACTACAGCAGAAACAACTACCGTTCCGACGACAACTGCTGAAACAACTACAGTGTCAACAACTACAGCAGAAACAACTACCGTTCCGACGACAACTGCTGAAACAACTACAGTGCCAACAACTACAGCAGAGACCACACCCGTTCCAACGACAACTGCTGAAACAACTACAGTGCCAACAACTACAGCAGAAACAACTACCGTTCCGACGACAACTGCTGAAACAACAACAGTGCCAACCACTACAGCAGAAACAACTACCGTTTCGACGACAACTGCTGAAACAACTACAGTGCCAACAACTACAGTAGAAACAACTACCGTTCCGACGACAACTGCTGAAACAACTACAGTGGCAACCACTACAGCAGAAACAACTACCGTTCCAACAACTACAGCAGAAACAACTACCGTTCCAACCACTACAGCAGAAACAACTACCGTTCCGACGACAACTGCTGAAACAACTACAGTGGCAACCACTACAGCAGAAACAACTACCGTTCCAACAACTACAGCAGAAACAACTACCGTTCCAACCACTACAGCAGAAACAACTACCGTTCCAACGACAACTGCTGAAACAACTACAGTGGCAACCACTACAGCAGAAACAACTACCGTTCCGACGACAACTGCTGAAACAACTACAGTGGCAACCACTACAGCAGAAACAACTACCGTTCCAACGACAACTGCTGAAACAACTACAGTGCCAACAACTACAGCAGAGACCACAACCGTTCCGACGACAACCGCAGAAACAACTACCGTTCCGACGACAACTGCTGAAACAACTACAGTGCCAACAACTACAGCAGAAACAACTACCGTTCCGACGACAACTGCTGAAACAACTACAGTGCCAACCACTACAGCAGAAACAACTACCGTTCCAACGACAACTGCTGAAACAACTACAGTGCCAACAACTACAGCAGAGACCACAACCGTTCCGACAACAACTGCTGAAACAACTACAGTGCCAACAACTACAGCAGAAACAACTACCGTTCCAACGACAACTGCTGAAACAACTACAGTGCCAACCACTACAGCAGAAACAACTACCGTTCCGACGACAACTGCTGAAACAACTACAGTGCCAACCACTACAGCAGAAACAACTACCGTTCCAACGACAACTGCTGAAACAACTACAGTGGCAACCACTACAGCAGAAACAACTACCGTTCCAACGACAACTGCTGAAACAACTACAGTGCCAACAACTACAGCAGAAACAACTACCGTTCCGACGACAACTGCTGAAACAACAACAGTGCCAACCACTACAGCAGAAACAACTACCGTTCCAGCGACAACTGCTGAAACAACTACAGTGCCAACAACTACAGCAGAGACCACAACCGTTCCGACGACAACCGCAGAAACAACTACCGTTCCAACGACAACTGCTGAAACAACTACAGTGGCAACCACTACAGCAGAAACAACTACCGTTCCAACGACAACTGCTGAAACAACTACAGTGCCAACAACTACAGCAGAGACCACAACCGTTCCGACGACAACTGCTGAAACAACTACAGTGCCAACAACTACAGCAGAAACAACTACCGTTCCGACGACAACTGCTGAAACAACTACAGTGCCAACAACTACAGCAGAAACGACTACCGTTCCAACGACAACTGCTGAAACAACTACAGTGCCAACAACTACAGCAGAAACGACTACCGTTCCGACGACAACTGCTGAAACAACTACAGTGGCAACCACTACAGCAGAAACAACTACCGTTCCAACGACAACTGCTGGAACAACTACAGTGCCAACAACTACAGCAGAGACCACAACCGTTCCGACGACAACTGCTGAAACAACTACAGTGCCAACAACTACAGCAGAAACAACTACCGTTCCGACGACAACTGCTGAAACAACTACAGTGCCAACAACTACAGCAGAAACGACTACCGTTCCAACGACAACTGCTGAAACAACTACAGTGCCAACAACTACAGCAGAAACAACTACCGTTCCAACAACTACAGCAGAAATAACTACCGTTCCAACCACTACAGCAGAAACAACTACCGTTCCGACGACAACTGCTGAAACAACTACAGTGGCAACCACTACAGTAGAAACAACTACCGTTCCAACGACAACTGCTGAAACAACTACAGTGGCAACCACTACAGCAGAAACAACTACCGTTCCGACGACAACTGCTGAAACAACTACAGTGGCAACCACTACAGCAGAGACCACAACCGTTCCGACGACAACCGCAGAAACAACTACCGTTCCAACGACAACTGCTGAAACAACAACAGTGCCAACCACTACAGCAGAAACAACTACCGTTCCAACGACAACTGCTGGAACAACTACAGTGCCAACAACTACAGCAGAGACCACAACCGTTCCGACGACAACCGCAGAAACAACTACCGTTCCGACGACAACTGCTGAAACAACTACAGTGCCAACAACTACAGCAGAAACAACTACCGTTCCAACGACAACTGCTGAAACAACTACAGTGGCAACCACTACAGCAGAAACAACTACCGTTCCGACGACAACTGCTGAAACAACTACAGTGCCAACAACTACAGCAGAGACCACAACCGTTCCAACGACAACTGTTGAAACAACCACAGTGTTAACAACTACAGCAGAGACCACAACCGTTCCAACGACAACTGCTGAAACAACAACAGTGCCAACAACTACAGCAGAGACCACAACCGTTCCAACGACAACTGCTGAAACAACAACAGTGCCAACATCTACAGCAGAAACAACTACCGTTCCAACGACAACTGCTGAAACAACTACAGTGCCAACCACTACAGCAGAAACCACAACCGTTCCAACGACAACTGCTGAAACAACTACAGTGCCAACCACTACAGCAGAAACCACAACCATTCCAACGACAACTGCTGAAACAACTACAGTGCCAACAACTACAGCAGAAACAACTACCGTTCCGACGACAACTGCTGAAACAACTACAGTGCCAACAACTACAGCAGAGACCACAACCGTTCCGACGACAACTGCTGAAACAACTACAGTGCCAACCACTACAGCAGAAACAACTACCGATCCAACGACAACTGCTGAAACAACTACAGTGCCAACAACTACAGCAGAGACCACAACCGTTCCGACGACAACTGCTGAAACAACTACAGTGCCAACCACTACAGCAGAAACAACTACCGTTCCAACGACAACTGCTGAAACAACTACAGTGCCAACCACTACAGCAGAAACAACTACCGTTCCAACGACAACTGCTGAAACAACTACAGTACCAACAACTACAGCAGAAACAACTACCGTTCCAACGACAACTGCTGAAACAACTACAGTGCCAACCACTACAGCAGAAACAACTACCGTTCCGACGACAACTGCTGAAACAACTACAGTGCCAACAACTACAGCAGAGACCACAACCGTTCCAACGACAACTGCTGAAACAACTACAGTGCCAACCACTACAGCAGAAACAACTACCGTTCCAACGACAACTGCTGAAACAACTACAGTGCCAACCACTACAGCAGAAACAACTACCGTTCCAACGACAACTGCTGAAACAACTACAGTGCCAACCACTACAGCAGAGACCACAACCATTCCAACGACAACTGCTGAAACAACTACAGTACCAACAACTACAGCAGAAACAACTACCGTTCCGACGACAACTGCTGAAACAACAACAGTGCCAACAACTACAGCAGAAACAACTACCGTTCCAACGACAACTGCTGAAACAACTACAGTGCCAACCACTACAGCAGAAACCACAACCGTTCCAACGACAACTGCTGAAACAACAACAGTGCCAACAACTACAGCAGAAACAACTACCGTTCCAACGACAACTGCTGAAACAACTACAGTGCCAACCACTACAGCAGAAACCACAACCGTTCCAACGACAACTGCTGAAACAACTACAGTGCCAACCACTACAGCAGAGACCACAACCGTTCCGACGACAACTGCTGAAACAACTACAGTGCCAACAACTACAGCAGAAACAACTACCGTTCCAACGACAACTGCTGAAACAACTACAGTGCCAACAACTACAGCAGAGACCACAACCGTTCCGACGACAACTGCTGAAACAACTACAGTGCCAACAACTACAGCAGAAACAACTACCGTTCCAACGACAACTGCTGAAACAACTACAGTACCAACAACTACAGCAGAAACAACTACCGTTCCAACGACAACTGCTGAAACAACTACAGTGCCAACAACTACAGCAGAGACCACAACCGTTCCAACGACAACTGCTGAAACAACTACAGTGCCAACCACTACAGCAGAAACAACTACCGTTCCAACGACAACTGCTGAAACAACTACAGTGCCAACAACTACAGCAGAGACCACAACCGTTCCGACGACAACTGCTGAAACAACTACAGTGCCAACCACTACAGCAGAAACAACTACCGTTCCAACGACAACTGCTGAAACAACTACAGTGCCAACAACTACATCAGAGACCACAACCGTTCCGACGACAACTGCTGAAACAACTACAGTGCCAACCACTACAGCAGAAACAACTACCGTTCCAACGACAACTGCTGAAACAACTACAGTGCCAACCACTACAGCAGAAACAACTACCGTTCCGACGACAACTGCTGAAACAACTGCAGTGCCAACCACTACAGCAGAGACCACAACCGTTCCAACGACAACTGCTGAAACAACTACAGTGCCAACCACTACAGCAGAAACAACTACCGTTCCAACGACAACTGCTGAAACAACTACAGTGCCAACAACTACATCAGAGACCACAACCGTTCCGACGACAACTGCTGAAACAACTACAGTGCCAACCACTACAGCAGAAACAACTACCGTTCCAACGACAACTGCTGAAACAACTACAGTGCCAACCACTACAGCAGAAACAACTACCGTTCCGACGACAACTGCTGAAACAACTACAGTGCCAACCACTACAGCAGAGACCACAACCGTTCCGACGACAACCGCAGAAACAACTACCGTTCCGACGACAACTGCTGAAACAACAACATTGCCAACAACTACAGCAAAAACAACTACCGTTCCAACGACAACTGCTGAAACAACCACAGTGCCAACAACTACAGCAGAGACCACAACCGTTCCAACGACAACTGCTGAAACAACCACAGTGCCAACCACTACAGCAGAGACCACAACCGTTCCGACGACAACCGCAGAAACAACTACCGTTCCGACGACAACTGCTGAAACAACAACATTGCCAACAACTACAGCAAAAACAACTACCGTTCCAACGACAACTGCTGAAACAACTACAGTGCCAACAACTACAGCAGAGACCACAACCGTTCCGACGACAACTGCTGAAACAACAACAGTGTCAACCACTACAGCAGAGACCACAACCGTTCCAACGACAACTGCTGAAACAACTACAGTGCCAACAACTACAGCAGAAACAACTACCGTTCCGACGACAACTGCTGAAACAACTACAGTGCCAACAACTACAGCAGAGACCACAACCGTTCCGACGACAACTGCTGAAACAACAACAGTGCCAACCACTACAGCAGAGACCACAACCGTTCCAACGACAACTGCTGAAACAACTACAGTGCCAACAACTACAGCAGAAACAACTACCGTTCCGACGACAACTGCTGAAACAACTACAGTGCCAACAACTACAGCAGAAACAACTACCGTTCCGACGACAACTGCTGAAACAACAACAGTGCCAACCACTACAGCAGAAACAACTACCGTTCCGACGACAACTGCTGAAACAACTACAGTGCCAACAACTACAGCAGAAACAACTACCGTTCCGACGACAACTGCTGAAACAACTACAGTGTCAACAACTACAGCAGAAACAACTACCGTTCCGACGACAACTGCTGAAACAACTACAGTGCCAACAACTACAGCAGAGACCACACCCGTTCCAACGACAACTGCTGAAACAACTACAGTGCCAACAACTACAGCAGAAACAACTACCGTTCCGACGACAACTGCTGAAACAACAACAGTGCCAACCACTACAGCAGAAACAACTACCGTTCCGACGACAACTGCTGAAACAACTACAGTGCCAACAACTACAGCAGAAACAACTACCGTTCCGACGACAACTGCTGAAACAACTACAGTGTCAACAACTACAGCAGAAACAACTACCGTTCCGACGACAACCGCTGAAACAACTACAGTGCCAACCACTACAGCAGAGACCACAACCGTTCCGACGACAACTGCTGAAACAACTACAGTGCCAACCACTACAGCAGAGACCACAACCGTTCCGACGACAACTGCTGAAACAACTACAGTGCCAACAACTACAGCAGAAACAACTACCGTTCCGACGACAACTGCTGAAACAACTACAGTGCCAACCACTACAGCAGAAACAACTACCGTTCCGACGACAACTGCTGAAACAACTACAGTGCCAACAACTACAGCAGAAACAACTACCGTTCCGACGACAACTGCTGAAACAACAACAGTGCCAACAACTACAGCAGAAACAACTACCGTTCCGACGACAACTGCTGAAACAACAACAGTGCCAACAACTATAGCAGAAACAACTACCGTTCCGACGACAACTGCTGAAACAACTACAGTGCCAACCACTACAGCAGAAACAACTACCGTTCCAACGACAACTGCTGAAACAACTACAGTGCCAACCACTACAGCAGAAACAACTACCGTTCCAACGACAACTGCTGAAACAACTACAGTGCCAACAACTACAGCAGAAACAACTACCGTTCCAACGACAACTGCTGAAACAACTACAGTGCCAACAACTACAGCAGAAACAACTACCGTCCCGACGACAACTGCTGAAACAACTACAGTGCCAACAACTACAGCAGAAACAACTACCGTTCCGACGAGAACTGCTGAAACAACAACAGTGCCAACAACTACAGCAGAAACAACTACCGTTCCGACGACAACTGCTGAAACAACAACAGTGCCAACAACTATAGCAGAAACAACTACCGTTCCGACGACAACTGCTGAAACAACTACAGTGCCAACCACTACAGCAGAAACAACTACCGTTCCAACGACAACTGCTGAAACAACTACAGTGCCAACCACTACAGCAGAAACAACTACCGTTCCAACGACAACTGCTGAAACAACTACAGTGCCAACAACTACAGCAGAAACAACTACCGTTCCAACGACAACTGCTGAAACAACTACAGTGCCAACCACTACAGCAGAAACAACTACCGTCCCGACGACAACTGCTGAAACAACTACAGTGCCAACCACTACAGCAGAGACCACAACCGTTCCGACGACAACTGCTGAAACAACTACAGTGCCAACAACTACAGCAGAAACAACTACCGTTCCAACGACAACTGCTGAAACAACTACAGTGCCAACAACTACAGCAGAAACAACTACCGTCCCGACGACAACTGCTGAAACAACTACAGTGCCAACAACTACAGCAGAAACAACTACCGTCCCGACGACAACTGCTGAAACAACTACAGTGCCAACAACTACAGCAGAAACAACTACCGTCCCGACGACAACTGCTGAAACAACTACAGTGCCAACAACTACAGCAGAAACAACTACCGTTCCGACGACGACTGCTGAAACAACTACAGTGCCAACAACTACAGCAGAAACAACTACCGTTCCGACGACGACTGCTGAAACAACTACAGTGCCAACAACTATAGCAGAAACAACTACCGTTCCGACGACGACTGCTGAAACAACTACAGTGCCAACAACTACAGCAGAAACAACTACCGTTCCAACGACGACTGCTGAAACAACTACAGTGCCAACAACTATAGCAGAAACAACTACCGTTCCGACGACGACTGCTGAAACAACTACAGTGCCAACAACTACAGCAGAAACAACTACCGTTCCGACGACGACTGCTGAAACAACTACAGTGCCAACAACTACAGCAGAAACAACTACCGTTCCGACGACGACTGCTGAAACAACTACAGTGCCAACCACTACAGCAGAAACAACTACCGTTCCAACGACAACTGCTGAAACAACAACAGTGCCAACAACTATAGCAGAAACAACTACCGTTCCGACGACGACTGCTGAAACAACTACAGTGCCAACAACTACAGCAGAAACAACTACCGTTCCGACGACGACTGCTGAAACAACTACAGTGCCAACAACTACAGCAGAAACAACTACCGTTCCGACGACGACTGCTGAAACAACTACAGTGCCAACAACTATAGCAGAAACAACTACCGTTCCGACGACGACTGCTGAAACAACTACAGTGCCAACAACTATAGCAGAAACAACTACCGTTCCGACGACGACTGCTGAAACAACTACAGTGCCAACAACTACAGCAGAAACAACTACCGTTCCGACGACGACTGCTGAAACAACTACAGTGCCAACAACTATAGCAGAAACAACTACCGTTCCAACGACAACTGCTGAAACAACTACAGTGCCAACAACTATAGCAGAAACAACTACCGTTCCGACGACGACTGCTGAAACAACTACAGTGCCAACAACTACAGCAGAAACAACTACCGTTCCGACGACGACTGCTGAAACAACTACAGTGCCAACAACTATAGCAGAAACAACTACCGTTCCGACGACGACTGCTGAAACAACTACAGTGCCAACAACTACAGCAGAAACAACTACCGTTCCGACGACGACTGCTGAAACAACTACAGTGCCAACAACTACAGCAGAAACAACTACCGTTCCGACGACGACTGCTGAAACAACTACAGTGCCAACAACTACAGCAGAAACAACTACCGTTCCGACGACGACTGCTGAAACAACTACAGTGCCAACAACTATAGCAGAAACAACTACCGTTCCGACGACAACTGCATCCACAGCTCCAACCACTTCGGGTGAGACTTCATCAGTTGCAACATCTACAGCTCCAACCACTTCTGGTGAAACATCATCAGTTGCAACATCTACAGCTCCAACCACTTCTGGTGAAACATCATCAGTTGCAACATCTACAGCTCCAACCACTTCTGGTGAAACATCATCAGTTGCAACATCCACAGCTCCAACCACTTCTGGTGAAACATCATCAGTTGCAACATCCACAGCTCCAACCACTTCTGGTGAAACATCATCAGTTGCAACATCCACAGCTCCAACCACTTCTGGTGAAACATCATCAGTTGCAACATCTACAGCTCCAACCACTTCTGGTGAAACATCATCAGTTGCAACATCTACAGCTCCAACCACTTCTGGTGAAACATCATCAGTTGCAACATCTACAGCTCCAACCACTTCTGGTGAAACATCATCAGTTGCAACATCTACAGCTCCAACCACTTCTGGTGAAACATCATCAGTTGCAACATCCACAGCTCCAACCACTTCTGGTGAAACATCATCAGTTGCAACATCCACAGCTCCAACCACTTCTGGTGAAACATCATCAGTTGCAACATCCACAGCTCCAACCACTTCTGGTGAAACATCATCAGTTGCAACATCTACAGCTCCAACCACTTCTGGTGAAACATCATCAGTTGCAACATCTACAGCTCCAACCACTTCTGGTGAAACATCATCAGTTGCAACATCTACAGCTCCAACCACTTCTGGTGAAACATCATCAGTTGCAACATCTACAGCTCCAACCACTTCTGGTGAAACATCATCAGTTGCAACATCCACAGCTCCAACCACTTCTGGTGAAACATCATCAGTTGCAACATCCACAGCTCCAACCACTTCTGGTGAAACATCATCAGTTGCAACATCCACAGCTCCAACCACTTCTGGTGAAACATCATCAGTTGCAACATCCACAGCTCCAACCACTTCGGGTGAGACTTCATCAGTGGCAACATCCACAGCTCCAACCACTTCTGGTGAAACATCATCAGTTGCAACATCCACAGCTCCAACCACTTCTGGTGAAACATCATCAGTTGCAACATCCACAGCTCCAACCACTTCTGGTGAGACTTCATCAGTGGCAACATCCACAGCTCCAACCACTTCTGGTGAAACATCATCAGTTGCAACATCCACAGCTCCAACCACTTCTGGTGAGACTTCATCAGTTGCAACATCCACAGCTCCAACCACTTCTGGTGAGACTTCATCAGTGGCAACATCCACAGCTCCAACCACTTCTGGTGAAACATCATCAGTTGCAACATCTACAGCTCCAACCACTTCTGGTGAGACTTCATCAGTGGCAACATCCACAGCTCCAACCACTTCTGGTGAAACATCATCAGTGGCAACATCCACAGCTCCAACCACTTCTGGTGAGACTTCATCAGTGGCAACATCCACAGCTCCAACCACTTCGGGTGAGACATCATCAGTTGCAACATCTACAGCTCCAACCACTTCTGGTGAGACTTCATCAGTGGCAACATCTACAGCTCCAACCACTTCTGGTGAAACATCATCAGTGGCAACATCCACAGCTCCAACCACTTCTGGTGAAACATCATCAGTGGCAACATCCACAGCTCCAACCACTTCGGGTGAGACTTCATCAGTTGCAACATCTACAGCTCCAACCACTTCTGGTGAGACTTCATCAGTGGCAACATCTACAGCTCCAACCACTTCTGGTGAAACATCATCAGTGGCAACATCCACAGCTCCAACCACTTCGGGTGAGACTTCATCAGTTGCAACATCTACAGCTCCAACCACTTCTGGTGAGACTTCATCAGTGGCAACATCTACAGCTCCAACCACTTCTGGTGAAACATCATCAGTGGCAACATCCACAGCTCCAACCACTTCGGGTGAGACTTCATCAGTTGCAACATCTACAGCTCCAACCACTTCTGGTGAGACTTCATCAGTGGCAACATCTACAGCTCCAACCACTTCTGGTGAAACATCATCAGTGGCAACATCCACAGCTCCAACCACTTCGGGTGAGACTTCATCAGTTGCAACATCTACAGCTCCAACCACTTCGGGTGAGACTTCATCAGTTGCAACATCTACAGCTCCAACCACTTCTGGTGAGACTTCATCAGTGGCAACATCTATAGCTCCAACCACTTCGGGTGAGACTTCATCAGTGGCAACATCCACAGCTCCAACCACTTCTGGTGAAACATCATCAGTGGCAACATCCACAGCTCCAACCACTTCGGGTGAGACTTCATCAGTGGCAACATCTACAGCTCCAACCACTTCTGGTGAAACATCATCAGTTGCAACATCTACAGCTCCAACCACTTCTGGTGAAACATCATCAGTGGCAACATCTACAGCTCCAACCACTTCTGGTGAGACTTCATCAGTGGCAACATCTACAGCTCCAACCACTTCTGGTGAAACATCATCAGTTGCAACATCTACAGCTCCAACCACTTCTGGTGAAACATCATCAGTGGCAACATCCACAGCTCCAACCACTTCGGGTGAGACTTCATCAGTGGCAACATCTACAGCTCCAACCACTTCTGGTGAAACATCATCAGTTGCAACATCTACAGCTCCAACCACTTCGGGTGAAACATCATCAGTGGCAACATCTACAGCTCCAACCACTTCTGGTGAGACTTCATCAGTGGCAACATCTACAGTTCCAACCACTTCTGGTGAGGCTTCATCAGTGGCAACATCTACAGCTCCAACCACTTCTAATGAGACTTCATCAGTGGCAACATCTACAGCTCCAACCACTTCTGGTGAGACTTCATCAGTTGCAACATCTACAGCTCCAACCACTTCTGGTGAGACTTCATCAGTGGCAACATCTACAGCTCCAACCACTTCTGGTGAGACTTCATCAGTTGCAACATCTACAGCTCCAACCACTTCGGGTGAGACTTCATCAGTTGCAACATCTACAGCTCCAACCACTTCTGGTGAGACTTCATCAGTGGCAACATCTACAGCTCCAACCACTTCTGGTGAGACTTCATCAGTGGCAACATCTACAGCTCCAACCACTTCTGGTGAGACTTCATCAGTGGCAACATCTACAGCTCCAACCACTTCGGGTGAGACTTCATCAGTTGCAACATCTACAGCTCCAACCACTTCTGGTGAGACTTCATCAGTGGCAACATCTACAGCTCCAACCACTTCTGGTGAAACATCATCAGTTGCAACATCTACAGCTCCAACCACTTCTGGTGAAACATCATCAGTTGCAACATCTACAGCTCCAACCACTTCTGGTGAAACATCATCAGTTGCAACATCTACAGCTCCAACCACTTCTGGTGAAACATCATCAGTTGCAACATCTACAGCTCCAACCACTTCTAATGAGACTTCATCAGTTGCAACATCTATAGCTCCAACCACTTCTGGTGAGACTTCATCAGTGGCAACATCTACAGCTCCAACCACTTCTGGTGAGACTTCATCAGTGGCAACATCTACAGCTCCAACCACTTCGGGTGAGACTTCATCAGTTGCAACATCTACAGCTCCAACCACTTCTGGTGAGACTTCATCAGTGGCAACATCTACAGCTCCAACCACTTCTGGTGAGACTTCATCAGTGGCAACATCTACAGCTCCAACCACTTCTGGTGAAACATCATCAGTTGCAACATCTACAGCTCCAACCACTTCTGGTGAAACATCATCAGTTGCAACATCTACAGCTCCAACCACTTCTGGTGAAACATCATCAGTTGCAACATCTACAGCTCCAACCACTTCGGGTGAGACTTCATCAGTTGCAACATCTACAGCTCCAACCACTTCTGGTGAGACTTCATCAGTGGCAACATCTACAGCTCCAACCACTTCTGGTGAAACATCATCAGTTGCAACATCTACAGCTCCAACCACTTCTGGTGAAACATCATCAGTTGCAACATCTACAGCTCCAACCACTTCTGGTGAAACATCATCAGTTGCAACATCTACAGCTCCAACCACTTCTGGTGAAACATCATCAGTTGCAACATCTACAGCTCCAACCACTTCTAATGAGACTTCATCAGTTGCAACATCTATAGCTCCAACCACTTCTGGTGAGACTTCATCAGTGGCAACATCTACAGCTCCAACCACTTCTGGTGAGACTTCATCAGTGGCAACATCTACAGCTCCAACCACTTCGGGTGAGACTTCATCAGTTGCAACATCTACAGCTCCAACCACTTCTGGTGAGACTTCATCAGTGGCAACATCTACAGCTCCAACCACTTCTGGTGAGACTTCATCAGTGGCAACATCTACAGCTCCAACCACTTCTGGTGAAACATCATCAGTTGCAACATCTACAGCTCCAACCACTTCTGGTGAAACATCATCAGTTGCAACATCTACAGCTCCAACCACTTCTGGTGAAACATCATCAGTTGCAACATCTACAGCTCCAACCACTTCTAATGAGACTTCATCAGTTGCAACATCTATAGCTCCAACCACTTCTGGTGAGACTTCATCAGTGGCAACATCTACAGCTCCAACCACTTCGGGTGAGACTTCATCAGTTGCAACATCTACAGCTCCAACCACTTCTGGTGAGACTTCATCAGTGGCAACATCTACAGCTCCAACCACTTCTGGTGAGACTTCATCAGTGGCAACATCTACAGCTCCAACCACTTCGGGTGAGACTTCATCAGTGGCAACATCTACAGCTCCAACCACTTCTGGTGAGACTTCATCAGTGGCAACATCTACAGCTCCAACCACTTCGGGTGAGACTTCATCAGTGGCAACCTCTACAGCTCCAACCACTTCTGGTGAGACTTCATCAGTGGCAACATCTACAGCTCCAACCACTTCGGGTGAGACTTCATCAGTCGCAACATCTACAGCTCCAACCACTTCTGGTGAGACTTCATCAGTTGCAACATCTACAGCTCCAACCACTTCGGGTGAGACTTCATCAGTTGCAACATCCACAGCTCCAACCACTTCTGGTGAAACATCATCAGTGGCAACATCTACAGCTCCAACCACTTCTGGTGAAACATCATCAGTGGCAACATCCACAGCTCCAACCACTTCGGGTGAGACTTCATCAGTGGCAACATCCACAGCTCCAACCACTTCGGGTGAGACTTCATCAGTTGCAACATCTATAGCTCCAACCACTTCGGGTGAGACTTCATCAGTTGCAACATCTACAGCTCCAACCACTTCTGGTGAAACATCATCAGTGGCAACATCCACAGCTCCAACCACTTCGGGTGAGACTTCATCAGTTGCAACATCTATAGCTCCAACCACTTCGGGTGAGACTTCATCAGTTGCAACATCCACAGCTCCAACCACTTCGGGTGAGACTTCATCAGTGGCAACATCTACAGCTCCAACCACTTCGGGTGAGACTTCATCAGTTGCAACATCTATAGCTCCAACCACTTCTGGTGAGACTTCATCAGTGGCAACATCTACAGCTCCAACCACTTCGGGTGAGACTTCATCAGTTGCAACATCTACAGCTCCAACCACTTCGGGTGAGACTTCATCAGTTGCAACATCTACAGCTCCAACCACTTCTGGTGAAACATCATCAGTGGCAACATCCACAGCTCCAACCACTTCGGGTGAGACTTCATCAGTGGCAACATCTACAGCTCCAACCACTTCTGGTGAAACATCATCAGTGGCAACATCCACAGCTCCAACCACTTCGGGTGAGACTTCATCAGTGGCAACATCTACAGCTCCAACCACTTCGGGTGAGACTTCATCAGTGGCAACATCTACAGCTCCAACCACTTCGGGTGAGACTTCATCAGTGGCAACATCTACAGCTCCAACCACTTCGGGTGAAACATCATCAGTTGCAACATCTACAGCTCCAACCACTTCTGGTGAAACATCATCAGTTGCAACATCTACAGCTCCAACCACTTCTAATGAGACTTCATCAGTTGCAACATCTATAGCTCCAACCACTTCTGGTGAGACTTCATCAGTGGCAACATCTACAGCTCCAACCACTTCGGGTGAGACTTCATCAGTTGCAACATCTACAGCTCCAACCACTTCTGGTGAGACTTCATCAGTGGCAACATCTACAGCTCCAACCACTTCTGGTGAGACTTCATCAGTGGCAACATCTACAGCTCCAACCACTTCGGGTGAGACTTCATCAGTGGCAACATCTACAGCTCCAACCACTTCTGGTGAGACTTCATCAGTGGCAACATCTACAGCTCCAACCACTTCGGGTGAGACTTCATCAGTGGCAACCTCTACAGCTCCAACCACTTCTGGTGAGACTTCATCAGTGGCAACATCTACAGCTCCAACCACTTCGGGTGAGACTTCATCAGTCGCAACATCTACAGCTCCAACCACTTCATCAGTTGCAACATCTACAGCTCCAACCACTTCGGGTGAGACTTCATCAGTTGCAACATCCACAGCTCCAACCACTTCTGGTGAAACATCATCAGTGGCAACATCTACAGCTCCAACCACTTCTGGTGAAACATCATCAGTGGCAACATCCACAGCTCCAACCACTTCGGGTGAGACTTCATCAGTGGCAACATCCACAGCTCCAACCACTTCGGGTGAGACTTCATCAGTTGCAACATCTATAGCTCCAACCACTTCGGGTGAGACTTCATCAGTTGCAACATCTACAGCTCCAACCACTTCTGGTGAAACATCATCAGTGGCAACATCCACAGCTCCAACCACTTCGGGTGAGACTTCATCAGTTGCAACATCTATAGCTCCAACCACTTCGGGTGAGACTTCATCAGTTGCAACATCCACAGCTCCAACCACTTCGGGTGAGACTTCATCAGTGGCAACATCTACAGCTCCAACCACTTCGGGTGAGACTTCATCAGTTGCAACATCTATAGCTCCAACCACTTCTGGTGAGACTTCATCAGTGGCAACATCTACAGCTCCAACCACTTCGGGTGAGACTTCATCAGTTGCAACATCTATAGCTCCAACCACTTCTGGTGAGACTTCATCAGTGGCAACATCTACAGCTCCAACCACTTCTGGTGAAACATCATCAGTTGCAACATCTACAGCTCCAACCACTTCTGGTGAAACATCATCAGTTGCAACATCCACAGCTCCAACCACTTCTGGTGAGACTTCATCAGTGGCAACATCTACAGTTCCAACCACTGCTGGTGAGGCTTCATCAGTGGCAACATCTACAGCTCCAACCACTTCTGGTGAGACTTCATCAGTGGCAACATCTACAGCTCCAACCACTTCTGGTGAGACTTCATCAGTGGCAACATCTACAGCTCCAACCACTTCGGGTGAGACTTCATCAGTTGCAACATCTACAGCTCCAACCACTTCTGGTGAGACTTCATCAGTGGCAACATCTACAGCTCCAACCACTTCTGGTGAGACTTCATCAGTGGCAACATCTACAGCTCCAACCACTTCTGGTGAGACTTCATCAGTGGCAACATCTACAGCTCCAACCACTTCGGGTGAGACTTCATCAGTGGCAACATCTACAGCTCCAACCACTTCTGGTGAGACTTCATCAGTGGCAACATCTACAGCTCCAACCACTTCTGGTGAGACTTCATCAGTGGCAACATCTACAGCTCCAACCACTTCGGGTGAGACTTCATCAGTTGCAACATCTACAGCTCCAACCACTTCTGGTGAGACTTCATCAGTGGCAACATCTACAGCTCCAACCACTTCGGGTGAGACTTCATCAGTGGCAACATCTACAGCTCCAACCACTTCGGGTGAGACTTCATCAGTGGCAACATCTACAGCTCCAACCACTTCGGGTGAGACTTCATCAGTGGCAACATCTACAGCTCCAACCACTTCTGGTGAGACTTCATCAGTGGCAACATCTACAGCTCCAACCACTTCTGGTGAGACTTCATCAGTGGCAACATCTACAGCTCCAACCACTTCGGGTGAGACTTCATCAGTGGCAACATCTACAGCTCCAACCACTTCGGGTGAGACTTCATCAGTGGCAACATCTACAGCTCCAACCACTTCGGGTGAGACTTCATCAGTGGCAACATCTACAGCTCCAACCACTTCTGGTGAGACTTCATCAGTGGCAACATCTACAGCTCCAACCACTTCTGGTGAGACTTCATCAGTGGCAACATCTACAGCTCCAACCACTTCTGGTGAGACTTCATCAGTGGCAACATCTACAGCTCCAACCACTTCTGGTGAAACATCATCAGTTGCAACATCTACAGCTCCAACCACTTCTAATGAGACTTCATCAGTTGCAACATCTATAGCTCCAACCACTTCTGGTGAGACTTCATCAGTGGCAACATCTACAGCTCCAACCACTTCGGGTGAGACTTCATCAGTTGCAACATCTACAGCTCCAACCACTTCTGGTGAGACTTCATCAGTGGCAACATCTACAGCTCCAACCACTTCTGGTGAGACTTCATCAGTGGCAACATCTACAGCTCCAACCACTTCGGGTGAGACTTCATCAGTGGCAACATCTACAGCTCCAACCACTTCTGGTGAGACTTCATCAGTGGCAACATCTACAGCTCCAACCACTTCGGGTGAGACTTCATCAGTGGCAACCTCTACAGCTCCAACCACTTCGGGTGAGACTTCATCAGTGGCAACATCTACAGCTCCAACCACTTCGGGTGAGACTTCATCAGTGGCAACATCTACAGCTCCAACCACTTCTGGTGAAACATCATCAGTGGCAACATCCACAGCTCCAACCACTTCTGGTGAGACTTCATCAGTGGCAACATCTACAGCTCCAACCACTTCGGGTGAGACTTCATCAGTTGCAACATCTATAGCTCCAACCACTTCGGGTGAGACTTCATCAGTTGCAACATCTACAGCTCCAACCACTTCTGGTGAAACATCATCAGTGGCAACATCCACAGCTCCAACCACTTCTGGTGAGACTTCATCAGTGGCAACATCTACAGCTCCAACCACTTCGGGTGAGACTTCATCAGTGGCAACATCTACAGCTCCAACCACTTCGGGTGAGACTTCATCAGTGGCAACATCTACAGCTCCAACCACTTCGGGTGAGACTTCAACAGTGGCAACATCTACAGCTCCAACCACTTCGGGTGAGACTTCATCAGTTGCAACATCCACAGCTCCAACCACTTCTGGTGAGACTTCATCAGTGGCAACATCTACAGCTCCAACCACTTCTGGTGAGACTTCATCAGTGGCAACATCTACAGCTCCAACCACTTCTGGTGAAACATCATCAGTTGCAACATCCACAGCTCCAACCACTTCTGGTGAAACATCATCAGTTGCAACATCCACAGCTCCAACCACTTCTGGTGAGACTTCATCAGTGGCAACATCTACAGCTCCAACCACTTCTGGTGAGACTTCATCAGTGGCAACATCTACAGCTCCAACCACTTCTGGTGAGACTTCATCAGTGGCAACATCTACAGCTCCAACCACTTCTGGTGAAACATCATCAGTTGCAACATCCACAGCTCCAACCACTTCTGGTGAAACATCATCAGTGGCAACATCTACAGCTCCAACCACTTCTGGTGAAACATCATCAGTGGCAACATCTACAGCTCCAACCACTTCTGGTGAAACATCATCAGTGGCAACATCTACAGCTCCAACCACTTCTGGTGAAACATCATCAATGGCAACATCCACAGCTCCAACCACTTCTGGTGAAACATCATCAGTGGCAACATCCACAGCTCCAACCACTTCTGGTGAGACTTCATCAGTTGCAACATCCACAGCTCCAACCACTTCTGGTGAGACTTCATCAGTTGCAACATCCACAGCTCCAACCACTTCTGGTGAAACATTATCAGTGGCAACATTTACAGCTCCAACCACTTCTGGTGAAACATCATCAATGGCAACATCCACAGCTCCAACCACTTCTGGTGAAACATTATCAGTGGCAACATTTACAGCTCCAACCACTTCTGGTGAAACATCATCAGTGGCAACATCCACAGCTCCAACCACTTCTGGTGAAACATCATCAGTGGCAACATCCACAGCTCCAACCACTTCTGGTGAGACTTCATCAGTTGCAACATCCACAGCTCCAACCACTTCTGGTGAAACATCATCAGTGGCAACATCTACAGCTCCAACCACTTCTGGTGAAACATCATCAGTGGCAACATCCACAGCTCCAACCACTTCTGGTGAGACTTCATCAGTTGCAACATCCACAGCTCCAACCACTTCTGGTGAAACATCATCAGTGGCAACATCCACAGCTCCAACCACTTCTGGTGAAACATCATCAATGGCAACATCCACAGCTCCAACCACTTCTGGTGAGACTTCATCAGTTGCAACATCCACAGCTCCAACCACTTCTGGTGAGACTTCATCAGTGGCAACATCTACAGCTCCAACCACTTCTGGTGAGACTTCATCAGTGGCAACATCCACAGCTCCAACCACTTCTGGTGAGACTTCATCAGTTGCAACATCCACAGCTCCAACCACTTCTGGTGAAACATCATCAGTGGCAACATCTACAGCTCCAATCACTTCTGGTGAAACATCATCAATGGCAACATCCACAGCTCCAACCACTTCTGGTGAGACTTCATCAGTGGCAACATCCACAGCTCCAACCACTTCTGGTGAAACATCATCAGTGGCAACATCTACAGCTCCAACCACTTCTGGTGAAACATCATCAGTGGCAACATCTACAGCTCCAACCACTTCTGGTGAAACATCATCAATGGCAACATCCACAGCTCCAACCACTTCTGGTGAAACATCATCAGTGGCAACATCCACAGCTCCAACCACTTCTGGTGAGACTTCATCAGTGGCAACATCCACAGCTCCAACCACTTCTGGTGAAACATCATCAGTGGCAACATCCACAGCTCCAACCACTTCTGGTGAGACTTCATCAGTTGCAACATCTACAGCTCCAATCACTTCTGGTGAAACATCATCAGTTGCAACATCCACAGCTCCAACCACTTCTGGTGAGACTTCATCAGTGGCAACATCCACAGCTCCAACCACTTCTGGTGAAACATCATCAATGGCAACATCCACAGCTCCAACCACTTCTGGTGAGACTTCATCAGTTGCAACATCCACAGCTCCAACCACTTCTGGTGAGACTTCATCAGTTGCAACATCCACAGCTCCAACCACTTCTGGTGAAACATCATCAGTTGCAACATCCACAGCTCCAACCACTTCTGGTGAGACTTCATCAGTGGCAACATCCACAGCTCCAACCACTTCTGGTGAGACTTCATCAGTTGCAACATCCACAGCTCCAACCACTTTTGGTGAAACATCATCAGTTGCAACATCCACAGCTCCAACCACTTCTGGTGAGACTTCATCAGTGGCAACATCCACAGCTCCAACCACTTCTGGTGAGACTTCATCAGTTGCAACATCCACAGCTCCAACCACTTCTGGTGAAACATCATCAGTTGCAACATCTACATTCGCGACAACTACAGCTGCAGGAGTTCAAAGCTCATCTTCTGCAACACCATCTTCTGGATGCTGCGTTCTCGGTGGCGTGTGGTCCGAATGGGTTGCAAGCGGTTCTTGCAACGACACTTGTGGAAATTGTGGAACGGTTACTTATTCAAGAGTTTGTCTATCAGAAAGCAGTTCTTGTCCGTGCAGGTTTAGTCATTAATTGTTTCTATTCGTTCCAAACTTCAATTGTTTCAGTGGAAGATCAACAAAAACTGGAGAGTGTGCTCCGGATCCTTGTCCCTTCCCTAGAGCAACTTGCTGTGGAACGAGGACAAAGGTCGTTGTGGGCAATACATTCGAATGCTCATCAGCTGTAAGTGTGTCTTCATGCTAAAGTGAACAAACTTTTTCTAAGGATGATACTGATCCACCACCGTCTACCCTTTGTGCAACTGACTGTTGCCCATCATCTGGGGGTTATTGGTCTGAATGGTCGGATGGCGGTGCCTGTCCCACAACTTGTGGTTCGTGTTCACAAAAAACTCAACGACGTGTGTGTCTTTCACCATCAACATGTCCATGCAGGTAAATCGAGTGATCTGAGTTCATCATCATAATCTTTTCTCAGAGGCGCTGATTCGCGACAAGTGAACTGCGGAATTGGAGTTTGTTATTTCCCTGCAGATTCTTGTTGCGCAGGATTTTCGGCTACTGTTATTGGCAGTCAACACGCTTGTGGCCCACAGGTATCTTAGATTCAAATTTCATCTAACCCATGTTCCTACAGCCAAATTATACTACTCCATATGCTCCGTACGACCCAACGTGTTCATCAACCTGCTGTGCTGAAACTGGAATTTGGTCGGAATGGACATTCTCGCCTGTCCAGTGTCTGGATTACTGTGGTTCTTGTGGAAATCAAACAAGGACGCGTACTTGCTTGTCTGAAGCTGATGGTTGTCCGTGCCAGTAAGTTTTAAATTATATAAAAGTTTATCAGTATGAATACTCAGGGGTGTATCAACTTTGACGGAGCCCTGTGGAGTTGGCGTTTGTTATTTCCCAAGATTGAGTTGTTGTCCTGGCTGGTCAGCTACTGTTCAGAATAGTCAACATGTCTGTGGTCCTCTGGTAAAGTTAAATGACTAGCTTCCTATGAAAAAACTTTTTTCAGACGGTGTCATTATCAGATCCGGATAAGTTGAACACATGCGGAGTTGACTGTTGCCCATCACAAGGAATCTGGGGAGAATGGGTAACCACAATGGCTTGTAATGATACATGTGGTTCCTGTGGAGTCACTACTAGATCGAGAAAATGTTTGTCGTTACAGTACGGATGTGGTTGCACGTAAGTGAAACTTTGAAGTCTTTTCCAAATGTTAGTTTTCAGTGGAAGTGCAACCGATTCCCAGCCATGTGCTTCAACAGTTTGCTTGTTCCCAAGGGCTTCATGTTGTACTGGATATAAGAAGATGATAGACATGGCATCAAAAACATTCTATTGTGGACCATTGCCAGTTGATACATTCACTCCTGAGCAAACTACTTGTTGTGATCCAGGTATTTTAGTTAGAGGAACTTGAAAGAAACAACTTTCTTATAGAGAACATTGGACTTTGGAACAGTTGGGGAGCGTGGACTGCTTGCAATGCAACATGTGGCGGTTGTGGAATGCAAACCAGAAGTAGAACATGTGCTTCAGAAGCCTACGGATGCCCTTGCACGTAAGTCAAAGACTTGATATTGTCGAAACAATGAACGATTTCAGTGAGGCCAAAGTTGAAACAAAATCTTGCGGAAAAGCCTCATGTGGAGGAGCTACTCCATGTTGTACCGGAAAATTCTTGGCAACTGGCTATGATGGACAACAGTATTGTCAAGATAATACGGTACCTTTTTCATGACTGTTTTCTCACACATATATCGATTTCAGCCACAAGTTTGTCCAGGAACTTGGACAGAATGGTCAGTTGTGTCTGGTGCTAAATGTAACGACACTTGCGGAAATTGTGGTTTTATAAACCGATACCGTTTCTGTTTCCCATCCGGATGCCAGTGCGAGTAAGTTTTCAGTAATTTTGCAAATCCTACACATAATTGTTTCAGCGGAGCATACACCGGTCAAGGTCCATGTGCAAACAGTGTTTGTCTCTTTCCTCGTGCTTCTTGTTGCTCCCCTTACAAGAAAATGATTGACATCCCCTCGAAAACCTTCTACTGTGGATAATCTAATTTAATTTCGCTGAAAATCCATTTCAAAACCATTTTACTCTGATAATAAATCTTCAATCTAATCTTTCTCAAGAATCTCATTTGATTTATGACTATTACTGCTGTCCGCTGTCATTCACTCTTTGTCATAAACGTGTCTACTCCAAAAATAGGCAAGAGACACAATGTTTCTATCGTTCTCTTCTTCGTCTGCGGTCTCTCTCGCCAATAAACACACGTGTTTAATGCATTGTACGCAATTGTGCGTCAGTGTGTTTGCAGACTCTAGGCCTGGGTCGTCATGAGCTGTTCATGGAGTCCATTTGTATATTTCATGTTTCGTCATGAATAATTAGATTTATACGTATTACAAGTTTTTTTTCAATTTTTCATAATCTTTGAAATTTGGTTCTACTCTCCTGAGCAAGCTTCGATTTATTTAAAGTAGATAATTTCTTTTTAAATTTAAATCATTTGCGAAAATTCTTGTAAATGTTTTTTTCTTCTTTGTGAAAAATCATGTTACTTTAAGGGTTAATAAGTTTCAATTCTCAAATAATCGTTACTGTGAGAGAAAATCTTAATTATCCCATTTTAAATCGATTTTCCACAAACATTATTTCTGCACGTACGGTTTATTGATTTTCCAAATTGGCCCTCTGCCAACACACCTCGTACACTGTCTGCACTCATGTTTCACGTATTCTTCTCGATTCTCATTTCGTTTTCCATCTTTTACCTGGTTCTAAATCTAAAATAAGCGAATTTAGATTCAAGATGGATGCTCTTGAAAACAGCTTGATATCGAAAATGAGTCAAATGACGACGGACGACAGAGAGGTACGTCAGATCAAATGAAATATATTTTGAATCTTGAAATTTTCAGAATTTGATACGAAAGTTTGGAGAGATCATCGCTCCGCATGTCATCCCACCTGATTTGGCAGCGTTCTACCTTGATTTGGCCAACTGGTTTGTTTATAATTTTTGGAACTTATTAAAATTTTGTTAATTCAGGAACTTGTCAACGGCACTCTCAGTTTTCTACGATCAAAACGGAGATTTGGTGCATATGGAAGAAGCTTTTCGACAATCTTGTCTTTCATCTTCAGTCAAGGAGTGCACTAATCGGGAGGCGATTTCAGGGGTAAAAAAAAACAGTTTTTGTTTTGAATACGGTCAATTTTTCAGTCATTCACCTACCGACCCAACGCCACCTTCTTCTGCGGCTGGAGGATAGTAAATGATGGAAGATTCAGATGGCCTGATGGCACAAGACTCGCGTTTGTTGACGGTGAGCTAGCCACAGTCAATGCAATCAAGACAAGTTTATTTCAGGAGATCCAATTGATTACGAAATTCGAAAGGATACTGTTCTAGATCCGGACCAGTCGGAAAACATTGAAATTCGAATCACTTGTCCATTAGAAATGGGTGATTTCAAAGCAAGATTTCAATTCGTCACCCCACAAAATGTTTTCTTTGGAGGTACGTTCCTAGCTTGATGCACCTTGTAGAGATGATTCAATAAGAAGTGATATTTGAGATCAAGAAACCTTGAATTTGATCAAAAACACCGTTGAGAAGCTACGTGTTGCAGTATTAATGTAAACATGAATGAGAGTTAAAAAAAAAGCTTTCATTAGTCTTTCAAACAAGTACGATGTTTCATTGTCAAAGTCACAATTTTAGGTTTTGATAGAATTTTCGTGATGTTTTCAGTAAACATTTACTAGTACGGAAAACGTTCAAACATCCGGACAGAACAGTAAAATCTCATCCCTTTTCAGAGTCAATTTGGGTGATCATTCGAGTCCGACCTCTCACTGAAGCCGAAGCAGCGATGGAAGTTTCAGCACAACCAATGGATCCATTCCAAGGCGACTTTCCGCCCTACTTCCCGCACGAGTATGCAATGGTGCCATACAATTACAATGAAGGACCAAGTGCAGCACACCCATCACCAGTTCAGGACCCAACTCAAGACGATAAAATGATGGAACAATAAATTCAACGCAACCAAGAGCCTCAACCCCCTTGTGATCTTTTGATATTGCTTCTCTCATTGATCACCATATTTTGTAAATTGGGTATAACATACCTATTATGATTTGTATCTTGTAAAAATTGATCAATACATGTATAACCGTATTCAATGAGAGACCGCTGAGCGGTTCCTTTGAAACTTTCGCATTTGATGTTGCTTCCAGAGTCACTTATTGATATTTAATCCTCCAATAACTTGCTTTTCACTTATCAGTTCTGATTTGTCTATTTGTGATGGAATTTCCAGTTCAACTTTTGCCTTATGCTTCTATTCATTTGTTCCCGGATTGTCGGCCTAGTCGTGGTATAATACAAAAAACACTTTGTTTTCAATTATCAACTAAATTTATCACCACCATTTATTGCACTAATCCATTTCAAGATTATAATTGAATGAATAAATGAGATATAATCAAATTAATTCAAAAGACAATTGTAGATTGTTTGTGTGCAAGTGTGAGATGTTTAAGCGCTGGCGAGCTCGTCTTGGGCTCCGGTGGTGATAAGGTGAGCGAAGGCCTTGTAGTCGACCTCTCCTCCCTCAATTGGTGGCTTTCCCTGTAATTGAAACAATTAGTTGATTGAACTGAGAAACGGAATGTTTTACCTTGTACATAGCCTTGATCTCATCCTCGTCCAATGGCTCTCCTCTCTTGTTTTGAAGGATCTTGATGAGGTCATCCTCCTTGATCTTTCCGCAGTCCTTCTTGTCGAACATGGCGAAGGCTCCGACGATGGTGGCTTCTGGGTCAGTTCCTGAAATGTTCAAGGTTTAGTATTAAGAATAGTGATGAATGAGCTAACCGGTCAATCGCTCTCCGAAGAGGGTGAGGAAGACGGTGAAGTTGATTGGTCCGGAAGCCTCCTTGATCATGGCGTCGATCTGGCTGTCTGGGGCGATTTGTCCCATGGAAGCGTAGAGATCCTTGAGATCGGACTGAAAAATGAATTATTAAACTAGAAGTTCAGAATGATTTGAACTGACCTTGTCGATGACTCCGTCCTTGTTCTGGTCCATGATACCGAAAGCCTCCTTGAACTCCTGGATGGTCTTCTGGTCGAACTGAGCGGCCTCAGATCCGGAGCGCTTCTTGGAGGACTTCTTCTTGGCGGCCTTGGACATGTTGGGAAAAGGTTCTCTACCTTAAAATCAGGCTATAGTAACTAAGAGTTGAAAAGAGCAAAAACGAGAAGAAAAGTTGTGACAGAGCACACATGGAAAGAATGAAAAGAGCCGAGAGATTTTTCAAACTGCCGATCTTGTCGAGAGCATTGAGATAATAATGGTTGGTTGGTAGGCGTATGTGAAAGGATGGAGAAGGAGGAGTAGCTGAAGGAGGGGGGAGGGGAGTGATATACGAAAAGAGGAGGTGCTCCCGCGGGCACATGGCAAGTTAGTAGGCAATCGGTGGAGAGTGGCAGATTCCCGGGATGCCGTTTGAAATAGAGTGTAACACAACGGTCCGCGATCAATTCTGGCATCAGAGATAATGCTTCTCGAGCAGAGTCTCGACAGAAAGAGCGATGCCGTGATCCCCGACGAGTGTCTGTGGTCTCTTTCAGATCCAAGACACTCTGATTACCCTAGCGGCGGCGAAGATATACGCAATATCTATCTGTTTGAGAAAAGCAAATATCTAGAGAGTAAGGGAAAGGAGGAAGAAATTTTTGGAAAAGCCAACTGTTTGGCGTTGAATATTTCTTCAAGTGCATCTCAAAAGCAAGCAAGTAGAAGTTAAAGGTGGATAGTTTTTTTTATGTGCAGACTCTTCTGCGGAAAAAAAGCGAGGGTGGGTAAAATAGGGATTTGGAAAAAGATGAATGATCGCGTTGAGGGTGGCCAATTTAGTCGAAAATAGATTGGTTCGAGTAGAAAAAAGTTCGAATGTTCTTATATGAGTGGATGGGATATTTTATCAGTGTTTCAGAATTGTTGCAGGTTATCAGTAGTTATCAGCTAAATTTTTTGTGCCCCTTTTCCAAATTAAACAGAATGAGATGGATAAATATTGGATATCGAAAATTCCAACGGAAAAAACATTGTCAAAATGAATATTTTTTTGAAAATGTTTTTTGAAGGTTTTGTCAGAAATCGGTTTCTTTATTTCAATGTTTAAGAAGTCCTACCAAATAACAAATAAAATTGAAAAATGAGAAGAGACTTAACGTTTTGTGTTCTATGGCAGTAACAACTTCACAAGTCGCCGGAAAAAATATTTCAGGTCTCTGAGAAAAAAAAATTGATGCTTCCTGAATGGACGGAAACACGTTAACACAACAAAGTTGCTTAAAAACTTAAAAAGTATTTGAAAACAGACTTAAAAAACAACTTCTTCTGATATTTGAATTTTAGATCAATTCAAAGTATAAAAATTAAACTCAAATTATTATAGAATTCAGACATCATGAAGAAGTCTGTTGAGATCTTTCAAAAACATCGATAATCTGCCTTGTGAACCAAAATAAGTCGGCCAGTTGAAAGACTATGTGCATTGCAAATCACCTATTTTCAGTAACAATTATTCATCACGTTATTTTTTCGAAAACCATTGAATAATTAAAAACCAGCGAAAGATTTCGGAATCTGTAAAGTGCTAGAAAGGGGATATGATTTGGAAAGATTATCACAAAGTTATGATTTTATCAGCTTAAGAACGATTTATAAATTTCAGTATTTGTCTCACAAGATTTTTTATTGAGCTATTTTTTTCAAAGATAAATAAGTTGCGAAACACTCTTCCTCTTGTAATTTCTTTTAGCCGCACTTATTACAATATGCATATTTTAGTAGCCACTGTTTAACGATCACTTTGCCACCCCTCTTCTCGTTCCCTCAATTCTTTTCTATCGTTCTTTTTCATTTTCTCATTTATGTGATCGGAGAACTTTGTCGATGGCGGGTAAGTCGATGAGAGGAGTGCGAGAGCAACGCGAGAGTTTTGCCCATCTTCTTGGAAACCTCCATCGGATGCCTGATGTTAGCACCACGGGGGCGGTGCGCCTCTTGTGTAAAGTTGTTGAGATTTGCTCAAACAGCCCCCCCTCTCCGAAGCTCGGCCCGCGACAGTGTAAAAGGCAGACAAAAGCGACGGATCTTCTTCAGTTAGTCTCATTCACTACTCAGCACAGTCTACAAAATGGTGAGTTTCATGAAATTCTATTCCTATAAGTTCTAGTACAGTGACTACTATATATAGACATGACTTTACATCATAAAAAATTGTTTACTAAATACGTTATAATAAGTCTAGTAATTGATTAAAAGTAATTTTCCATCTTCTAATTTGGTTTTTCAATATATTTTTGCAGTCCAAGGCCGCCAAGAAGAAGTCCTCCAAGAAGCGCTCCGGATCTGAGGCCGCTCAGTTCGACCAGAAGACCATCCAGGAGTTCAAGGAGGCTTTCGGTATCATGGACCAGAACAAGGACGGAGTCATCGACAAGGTCAGTTCAAATCATTCTTAACTTCTAGTCCAATAATTCATTTTTCAGTCCGATCTCAAGGATCTCTACGCTTCCATGGGACAAATCGCCCCAGACAGCCAGATCGACGCCATGATCAAGGAGGCTTCCGGACCAATTAACTTCACCGTCTTCCTCACCCTCTTCGGAGAGCGATTGACCGGTTAGCTCATTCATCACTATTCTTAATACTGAACCTTGAACATTTCAGGAACTGACCCAGAAGCCACCATCGTCGGAGCCTTTGCCATGTTCGACAAGAAGGACTGCGGAAAGATCAAGGAGGATGACCTCATCAAGATCCTTCAAAACAAGAGAGGAGAGCCATTGGACGAGGATGAGATCAAGGCTATGTACAAGGTAAAACATTCCGATTCTCAGTTCACTCAACTAATTGTTTTAATTACAGGGAAAGCCACCAATTGAGGGAGGAGAGGTCGACTACAAGGCCTTCGCTCACCTTATCACCACCGGAGCCCAAGACGAGCTCGCCAGTGCCTGAACATCTCAAGCCCACAAGCAACTGCAACCACTTTGGGAGTGGCGTCAACGTTACTCGATATCACAAAACGGCGGATCAGTTGAAGATCTTTCTAGTTGTTCTTCTGATTCACCGCCTTGTGTTCTCGATTCATTGTTGTCTTCCCGTGTGGCGCAGCGTTCAGACGGCGCTCTAACCCATTCCGCGCGCTTTTCCATATTCCTGCCGCTCTTTATCCGTAGTTTTATAGCCGAGATCATTATACTCCACTGGAAATGTGTGGTTGCCAACTGGTTTGACTATTTCTTCCACCTGTTGGAAGAGAAACGTCATCTCGAAGCCATCTGGCAACCCTCTATTTCCTAACCACGCCGTCTGACTGCGCGTTCACACTTCTATCACTCCAAATGGTTTTTTGTAATCTTTTTTCGCTCAAAACTCTTTTTGTCATTTCTTCACATTATTCCTTTCAACTTCTCCTAGATTGTTTAATCTGAGCAGTTACTTGTGGTGCATATACATTCTCCCATTCTGGGACTAGTCAAAGCTCTACGATGTACTTTCAATTATGTAAATGGAATAAAAACTCAATAAACCATTGCAATCAACGTCCAATATTTCATTTTTAGATGATATTCAGAATAATGAAACAATTGGAAAATAAATCTCATTTGAGAATCTCTGGTTCAATTATGTTTCTAGTGGGGAAATGTGACACAATACGAAGAAATGCTGTTTTCTAGATATGTTATCGGTCTATTCGAGCTGTCCAACAAACGACGTGTGCTCTGAGGCCCATGGTTGTAGTGTCGCATCAGCAAACTTCCAGAAAACAGCCGCTCCGGCTAGGTAGACAGAAATGATCACATACATTATTATGTTCCATTCACCGATAGTCTGAAAAGTTTTAAACATAAACGTTTTTGAATCTAATTATTACTCCATTCTGAACAATAGCTCCAACAAGAAGAGGTCCAAAGATTCCAGGGATTGTAGCAAAGGTATTGGATGCAGCCATGAGGTGTCCAGCAAACTGTGGAGCCAAATCCAAATGATTTACTGAGAATCCACACCAGCAAATACCGCCGAGTCCGATGGAAATTGAGAAAAAGAGCACCAAAAGCAACGAGTTCGAGGTTGTCATGACCAAAAATAGGAATGCCGCCTGTCCAATGAATCCTGAAAAAGATGTTCGACATTCAATATGTAACACTGAAGTACCTAGAGCACAAGCCATTTTTCTCACGAAAAGTGTGTCGTAATGCTTATTTTTTCTCAAGTAGTCACACAGCTGCCCTCCGGTTATTATTTGGAAACCCATCAAGAAGTACGGCAAACTGCTTGCAAGTCCAGCCTGAATATAAAAATGAAATAACCCATATGTTTGCATGTATACCTTCTCCACATTATATCCAGCAATATCCTTCAACATTCTAGGCAAATTAGTGAGCATTATGTAGAAACCAAGGTTTTGTGCACTGTGAGCAAAGATGACAGCCCAGACAGGCTTGGAACGAAGGATTTGGCCCCATGGGACGAGCTGAAATTCATATGTTTCTATCTACAACTATGCTTGTTGTTATTTGAAGTCGATTTTCTTCGATTTCTCTCATGAAGCTAGATTTCTGTCTCAAAGAAGAGATAAAGATTGATCCATTTCTCTTCTTTTTGTGTTCAATCTCTGTTTCCTGGTTTCTCATTGTGTTCTCTTCTTCACAACGCAAAGAAAAAGTGCTTCAGCGTTTTGCGTGTGTTTATGTGTAATAAAAAAGTTCTCGGCACACGCCAACTCACATAATGACTCTGGCTGAAGGCATCACGCTGCAGTAAAGCGAGCTCCGAAGTTGTGATTTTTGGATCATCTTCCGGTCGATCATGCACCGTCTTGTACCAAACTGTGCACCATATCACACCCATGGCACCTGAAAGGCCAGAGTTTCAGCATTACTGATTGGAATTGACTGAATTACCGAAAAACCAGAAAATCATTGGCCATCCGAAACTCTCTCCCAAATAAGCAGACAGAGGCATAGCAATAACTGTTCCGAAATATGATCTGAACGGAGACATTTGAAAATTGTCGTCACTATTTCAATTTTTACCCAGAAAAAGCAAATGTAGCTAGCTTAGTTTGCTCTAACGGGGGAGCCCATCTACTCCAGATAACATGCATCGCTGGATAAGTGACTCCTTCCAGTAATCCCTCCATAAACCGAGCGAAAACCAACATTCCATATCCCATTCTAGCAAATGGAGGGGTAAGAAGTGTGAAGACAGCAGTTCCTATAAATAAATGAGATGGAAGTTTGAGTGGTCGCTTGTCCTACCAAAAGTTCCAGCGAAGAAAACGGTTTTTGCTCCATGAGTGTATGCCAGATAACCTCCGGGTAGTTGAGAAACGATGTAACCATAGAAGAAAGAGCTGAGTACAACGCCTTGTGTCATTGGAGTCCAGTTTTTGAAATCTCCGTGAACCTGACCAATTTTTCAATTTTCCGAGGAATTTATATCAATGAAATTTTTTTTGATTGAAAAAGTACATTTTTTGTATAGTCTTACATGAAGCAAAGTTCCATTGACTTTTCTCTCAGTTCCACTCGTCATCTCCACAATTGCAATACTTAAGTTCGCTCTCATGGCATAAATGTTGGCGAAGCCGAGAAGAGCCAAAACTGCCACCACGTGACGCCTTTTCCATCGTTTTCCATCCAAAGCCTCGTCATCTAAAGAAATGACGATCAAAAAACAAGCTTTAAAAATTATACCTTTTTCTTTCACAATTTTACTTTGAAATTCAGTAGGTTCATTTTCATTTTGGCTCAATATCCGATACATACGCAGCGTTTCTCATAAAAATAAGTTAGATTGATTTGAACATCAACGCTCGAAGAAAAAGACAGTTTCGCGACAGGTCGATTAGAGATTATGAGAAGAAGGAGACTCAGACAGTTGAACAGTAGGCATACGTACACAATACCTTTTCTGTGTCCTATTGTGCGCAGATGTTATCGGATATTGATGTGGATATGCTATGATACAAAGAAAAGAACTGATTCTACTAACTTATCTATATGGTTGTTAAGAAGTGGATGAGTACACCAAAGTTTCCGAACTTACCATCGATGGTTTCCGATGTACCATAAGCCAGCGTCCTTGCCGGTGGCGTTTCAGCCTCCATCGTCGTCGTCCTTTGGAATTATGCCGCCAGCTCCAGAGCGTTTCGTTCTGAATAAGAGCACGCCTTCTCTCCTCTCTACCCGCTGCGCGCCGTTGCCTTATATCGATTTTAGTCGAAACGGCTGTTATGCGCCGCTGCTTGGCCTGACTGCAATCCTATAGACTCTAAACTGAAAAAAATACGAGAGCACATCCAAAATTTTGTTGTGCTCCAGCCGTGAGGCTTTTCTTTTTTCGCATTCTCATTAGTCATTCGGCGAGTATGGCGCTGAATATAAATTTTTCTTTTCTCTCCTGTCACCATGAAAAGAATACATACGCATTTATTCGAGAAGAGTCGTAGAAAAAAAAACAACAAATTTACTATGGTGACAAACTGGTGTTCTCATGGAGAACTGTTAGCTGTGAGGGATCTAATATGGAAACTGTATTTACAAGTATTATGATGATGATTCCAGAACGAAGTTAAAATTACGATTCACCAGGGGAAGACAAGAAAACAATAGGAGAATCCGGGAGAAAATAATTATTAAACTGGGGTAATACTGGTTTGATTAAATGGGATGTGAAGTTTTAAATACGTAATTATTGATCAGCAACTGCTTCTTCCTGATCCATTGGAGTGTCCGAATCGTAATAAAAATCCGATTTTCGATTCTTTTCATTCACGAGAGTATGAGCTGTTGCGTAAGCCATGGCACCAAGAAGTACTTGTGGGCAAGATACATAATGGACATGGGTGCATCCGTATCGTTCACAGAGATGATTGACCTTCTCTTGAAGGGACTTGTCAGCAGTCACCCAAATCGTGTACACTTTCGAACCAGCTAACTTCAAACATTCTTCGAGCATTGGAATATCCGATTCACTGTCTCCACAGACTAGACAATTTCCTTTAGACATGTTTGGATTCAGTTTCTCTTTCACAAGACGGATTCCGTGCCCTTTATTGAAAATTCTTCCCTTCAGCTTTGCTTTCACATAAATTTTGAAATCGAGATCTGATTCACGCATTGTAAGTGTAGTTCCATTTGGATCAAAGTCATTCACAATTTTCACAAGCTGTTCGTGTAATCTGGTTACTTTTCGTGTTGGAATCGTTCCATTCACATCTTGTTTTGCAATTGTAATATGACCACAATGCTTCTGAATACCACTTCCAATCCACTTGAATGTACGGAATTCCGGTTTTTCGAGAAGCTCCTCAATCTGAAAACCGGATGTAATTTTATTTCATTCACAACCTAGAACGTACCAATTCAAACACCTTATTCATAAGAGTCAAATCAACGACAGAGAAAGATCTATCCTTGAACTGTTGAGCCGGATTCAAGTACCATTCTCTTCCGGCAGATGCTCCATATGCGTAATATCCTTCAGGGATAGTAGCCACTTCCAAGATACCAGTATGAAGAAGTGGGGCAGTTGTAACAATTGCACAGAAAGTTGCACAACGACGAGCGAATTGGGCTTGGATGACTGCGGAATAAGCTGGTTGCACACTCGTCGGGTAAGAGCATGCATAACTTTTCAAGGTTCCGTCACTGAAAACAATATATCAGGTTGGCGATCCAAGGTGTTTGGTCATACCGGTCGGTGAAGAATGTATTGTAGTGAATTCCTTGTTGCAGGACCTCAGCGGCTTGCTTCACCTCATTTTTGAAAAGAACGGGGCCTCCCTCATAGAATGATCCGATTGACTAAAATAAAGTTTATAGAGGAAAAATCTCATTCAAAACTCACTTTTATAAATTCTTCTGCGTTTTCGTACTCGTCAGATTGAATGAATGCAAGGAACGCCAAATCTTTCTCCATTTCACTCAGTTCATCACGAATGTCATAAGTGATTTTGAATCCTTTCTCTTCTCCAGACTCTTCATCAGCTTCCAAAGTGAGTTTAGTGCCATTGTTGCACGAGGTTTCTAGCGAGTTCTGAAAAATCAAATTTATCTTTCATATTTAATGAAATTTTCAATTTACCTTTGCATTTTCCAACGAGTACCCGAAATGGGGTCTGATTGGGAGTCCCTTCAAGACACACTCCACAATCTGACGACGAACTTGAGCAGTGCGGCTCATGAGATTATAGAATTGACCAAGTTGTTTCACTTCACATTGACTGATAACTTCATGAGTCCATTTGGGGTCTAAGAACTGGTCACTCCATTCATCGATATCATGAACACAAAGGAATTGATTGATTTTCTCTCCGTTCAGATTTCTTGTCGATGTGCTTTCAGTAGCTGCGGCGAAGAAGTTGTCAGCGAACGCCTCAGCGTTTGCAATATCTTCAACACGATGATAACACTTTCCTTCTTGCTCTGAATAAAACTGAGCGTTGCTCAGTTGAACTTCAGTTCCGGCTCCAGTCGACAGAACAAGGGAGGCAGTTGGATTGCATACCAACATTTCTTTGGCGACCAAATTCATACCATCTTTAGATGGGGTCACCACTCCAATATCCATAGCAAGATAGTGAGCAATCAACCGGGATCTAGGAAGACCGTCGGTTTCAAAGATGACTGGTTTCCATTCAGGGTACTCCTCGCTCTTGAATTTTTGATTGATTAGATCAGCGAGTGCCATAACATCATCTTGATATTGGCGATAAGAATCAACTGATCTTCTGTTTGTGACAGCTACTTGGAGCAGAACATCTTTTCCGATACGATCTGGGTACTTTTCAAAATATCTTTGCCATGCGCGGAGTTTTTCAGCAATTCCCTTCGTGTAGTCAAATCGTTCGACTGAGAAGAACAACTGACCATTAGGGCCAGACTTGCCCATGATCTGTTTCTTAATATCTTCCGCCTCAATGACAGTCTGGGGATTTTTAGCAATATTGACAAAATCAGCGATTTTGATTGACACGGGGAATACTCCAAGGGAGCAAGTCCATCCCTGAAATTTTCTTCATCAAAATCAGTTTCAAAATGACGTTTCTTACATCATGTTCGATTGTGTAACGGTCTAGACGAGAATCATACTCAATTTTAGTTCTCTTGACATGTGCTGCCACAAGCTTCACAAATGTCTCTCTGTCACGGCTGGTTTGGAATCCAACTTTGGTGAATCTGAGAAGTGCACGAATGATTGGGTCGGCGACTGTCTTGTATTTGGTCATGAAGTTTGCTGGTGGCTGGAATGGAATGTGCAAGAAGAATCCAATCTGAAACACAATTGGTTGGTTTGTGTGACATTGTACGAAGGTTTCTCACGTCAAGACTGGTTTCCAAAGATCGCATGATTTGTCCGCAGAGCATGAGGTGATAATCGTGAATCCAAATGAAGTCTTGAGCACGACTGTTACGAGCAGCGTTGATTGAGAAGAGGTAGTTGACTCGAACATATGCGCACCATTGCTCACGGAGCACCTGAAACATAATTTCATAATGATATATTGATATAGTCAGTTAATTACATCTTGATCATCATAACACGTTGAAATGTACTGTGGCAAATTGTGAAGTGCTGGCCACAGAAGCCCGTTACTGATTCCACCGTAATAGGTATTGTAGTCATCCTGAAACTTTTTCTTCTTTGATGCTTCCATAATTTCAAGTTACCTGATTGACAACAACTGGGTTGAGTTGATAGCTGTGTTTATTATAAGTGTTCAAAACGGATAGAAGAGACATGTCGCTTCTGGAATTATTCATTTCAGTTTCATGTTTTCCATTTCTTCTCTTACTCGACAGCTTGTTGTTTTGGTGTCAACTCCTTCTTTTCGTTGCGTTCTAGAACACAGAATACTTCTCCGGCACATGCCTGCTTGATGAGTGGCAGTCCAATGGAATTAGTTGTTGTTGAGTGCTCCTGAAAATAAATTCTCGTGTCTCTCGTCTGGATGAACCTAAATGTACTTTGAGTTCTTCTTGCATATTGACGCCAAGATTCGACAGCCAAATGTTCTTTTTATCAGCTGACATGACTGGATCCACACAAGCCACCAGTCCTCCCGACCCTTGTTTGATCTCCCATGACCCGCTTGTTTTTCGACTGATCGACACTGGAGGTGCGTTCGAAACATTGATAACTCGTTGCTAAATGATGAAACAATTATGTTATTGTGTTGATACTGTGTACCTTATCGTGCGCTACGTCGATCAGCGAGTTACCAATCGGAGGTTCTTCTTCGTCAAAAACGTCATTGACGACTGAAGAGAGTGCGGGAAGATTCTCTTCGGATCCAACTTTTGATGACATTCTTGAGCTGGCACGAGAACGAGCATTCTGACAAATTGAAAATTCTTTTTGCAAGTATTTTCAATCTAGCAAAGTACCTTCATTTGCAAATGGCGATACTTTTCTCCAAATTGTTTTGCTCTAACACCCAGCATACTCTGACGGAAGCCAGGAATAGAGGCATACAACTCGCGGAGACGATTTTTTCCATGATTCACATCATAGAGAACCATTGAGAACAAGAGAGCCTCTCGATACTGTGTTCCATATGTTAAATCTGAGTCATAGATGAGTGAGACAACCGATTTCCAGAAGGCAACCTGAAAAATAATTGAGAGTTCAAAGTTCTGTTTTTTAGTTTGCAATTTTGTTGTGTCCACGAGCGACAGCTGCCTCCTTGATGTTATTGCCCCCTTTCCCCTACCGTGTTGAATCCCAAAGTTTCCAAGAGAGCAGAGAATAACTCGTCACGCGCCGATGGTTGGGAAAGACACAATTCCAGAACAATCATCAACCCCTGAAAAGTTTATAAGATCAATTTGATAGATTACGAAATGTGGAGAACCGATGAAAAGATAACATCTTGTAAACAAACTAACCTTCAACGCGATTTCCGAGTTTTTTTGGCGTTTCTTCCAAATTGCGTGACAAGTTCTGATGGTGTACTTGAAAATAGCAGTATATTCGTTGTCTTCAGAAGATTCAGAAGCAGAAGACATTGTTTCAATTTTCTCCGTGAACTTCGGAGCGACGAGTTGACCAGATGTGCAATCCATTTTTCTGGTCTCAACTCTTCTTTCGTTGGCTGGGATACCTTCATCTTCCTTTGCCATTTCATCATGGTCTTCACTTTCAGTTAATTCGTCACTTTCATCAAGATCACCCTCCTTGTTGCCGGGAACGAATGGGCAACCCAGTTTTTCTAGCACTTTGTGACATCTCTGAAGTTTTTTTAATTCTTACAAATTTGAAAGTATAAGGAAACTATTTCGAGATTCTGGCAAATTTATTTTCCCTGAAAAACGTGACTAAATTACCTTAACTGCATCCTCAATCGGGTCATTATCACTTTTTGGCCGATCAAACGGGTCCATTCTTACTGGTGCAAAATTCTGAAACCATGAATTAGAGATAGTAACCAACCAATCGAAATGATATTACCTCTGGCTCTCCCTCTATTGAAAACACGACGTCCGGCGGTGTGGTGACCTTCTCCGCCTCTACCCCATTTGAAAGCACTGCTGCCTTGCTCATCGATTTCTACAATAGCTGCTCATTTATATGTGCATAAACAGGAGGAAAAGAAGGGAGAATAAGGTAGGTAAGAAAGAACGAGAGATAGAGAAAAGAAAGAATCATGGAGCACACAACAGAATGATATCAACAAGGGAGAAAGTAGTGGAGAAGAGAAAAGAAGAATTGAGAAATTGTGTAACAGAAAAGACCTTGTTCTTCCCATCAGCTCTTTAAAAGTGAAGCCTTGCAGAGGAAATGTTTTTAAAAGATGAGAATCCATGAAGAAATGTGTTTCTTTTCTTTCATATTGCTTTTTAGAAGCGAATTCTTCTCGAAGAATCGAAAATGAAAAAGTGAGAAAGAGAGAGAGAATACTTCTCCACCCCTTTGACAACAACAAAATAAGTACCGAATTTTGCGATAAACATCATTAAATTTGCGATAAGACGCAATTATCAAATCGCACAAGAGAAATTGGAGAGGGGTAAAAAAGGAAAGGCGAACCGGTTCAAGTAAAGAACATTCGAGAACCGCTGATGTCTTAATCGACGGGGTGAGGAGGGATAAAATGCAAGTGTGCTCCATCGCACTGACTTCCGAGCACCAACGAGCAGCGTCGTTTGGCAAACACAAACAACACTGAATAACAACTTTGTAGCGAAATGTATTCACCTTTATCCAGTAGGGAGGTTTCATCCAAAGAACACACTTTAGAAAAGGAATAGAACGTGAAATTCTCATGACCGCTAGAATATTGTAAGAATTTCAGTTATTATAATAATAGATAATGGTCAAAATATCTGAATCATGTGATGAATGAAGATACTTACTTTTTCGACGAACTAAAGGATGACGGACAAGAAAATGGATTGATGAGAAGACCTGTTTTGATAATAAATATCAATGCCGACGGTCTACTGTTTGATTTTCGAAGCCAGTAACAATATACTGATAACTGGTTGATGTTAGGTTTACCGACGAATTGAAAATTTCCACATCAAAAGAATCCGAAGACAAAGAACATCCAGCTTTTTTGTGTGAGTGCGTGACCCGGGTTGTTTGAGAGTAAAATGTACACAATCGGCAACCTTTGAAAGTCACAATGTTTGAAACAAAAAACGGCCTTGGATGACTAAGATCTAGATTTAGTTTGAACAATTGTGAATGAAAGAAAAAATGAATGAGGGAGCTCGCGAACGAGCGTTTGAAATACATCTTCCTCTGATTTTCTTAGTGTTTTTACGAGAAAAACCAATCTAAGTGTTCAAAGAACAAATGCACAAAACAAAAGAGGTGATTGGTGCCTGCCGCTTTTTTCACGTGAACTTTTTGCCGCACGCGTTGCTAACTGAATCTAGTGAAGAGCAACATATGTTGAATCTTTTGCATATGTTTTTTCTACATTTCTAAAATGAACTTATTATTATTACATACGGTAGTAAAAGAGCATGGCCGTTCAGTCAAAACCTAATGAAAGAGAAGCTTCTTAAGAATGATTCGGCAGTTGGGAAAAGGTGACGCTATCATGTTATTATCTAAGAGAAACTTTCTCACTGATTTTTGACGTGTTGCGGGTAGATCAACACAACTTCTGATGTACCGAGGACAATTGAGAACACTTATCATGATTTCTGAACAGACAAATTGTTTTCAACTCTGCAGAGTGACAAAACTTCGAACTTTGAATGTTTAAAATCTAATCAGTGTACACCGAGATATTATTAAATTGCCGCCCATCGAGTGTCAGAAACTCGTTCAAACTGTAAATAAACACCCCACAAATATAGATGTTCAATGATTAAGAAGGAGAAGAAGCATGACGATAGAGAACGGCAATAAATCGGAACATTTGATGACGATCTCGTGCACATATTTGTTCGCTTGATGCAATGATCAGGAATTTTTGATTGAGATAACAAGGGATTAATCAGACAGTTGTTCTAGACGTACTTGTATTGTAGTTTTGTTTATAGATGTTTTTTCTAGAATTGTTTTCCACTTACATCGTTTTATTATTAGGTTTTACTGAAATTCCATCTATTTTCTCGGAATGAACATAAGAACACAAATTGAATGCACTTCAATCACAGATATAATGTTTTTATATAATTACAAGTTCGAAATTTTAGATTGAATCTGAAATTCATTTTGAGAATGCCCAGTAAACATTCATTTATTGTTCAGCAAGTTTATGAATTGAAATTTTTGAATTTCAAATTATTCAGTATTTTGTCACCGAACTGTACAACTTTTCTAAAAACTGTTTTATCATACTACACTTTGCCAACAAAAAGCACTTTCCACCACTTAATACTATAATTCCTTCTGATAACCGCTTGACGTCAGTCTCTTTCAGTCCAACTTGCCGATAAGGAAGCTTTCATTCTGTCTTATTTCAACTTAACGTGATCATTGACTCCCATTTCTATATATTTTCTACTTTTTTTATTACACCACATCTGTTAATCACTTCCGATTGACTGCTGTAAAGGAAATATTACACCTAATGTTAGAAGTCATGTCTCCTGCATGGTAAAAATTCATTCAGATTAGCAACTTCTTAGCTGCGGTTACATTTATTGTTTCAATTCTGCTTTTTACAAAGTTAAATAGAAGTTTTCCGAGGTTTGTCTCGATCACAATTCTTTAGTTTGTTCTCCAACCATCTAGTTTTATATGAATTTTATTTTTCTCGTATACATCAAATAATATTTTTCATTTCACCATCTAGTATTTGAATCTTTGAAGAAGCGCCTGTCGTAAATCTCCAAATTTCATAAATCTCCTCCTTCCGATTCGTAAAGCGTTCTTCTCCGCTTCCCGTCGTTCACCGTTTTCTCTCGTTCTCTTTCTTTTTCCATACTTTCACTAACTAATAGCAGAGGCAAAATGAGAGTGGGAGACTCCAGAGAAGCTTCCAGTCGGGAATGCATCACGCCCACTCACTCTCTCACTCTCTCACTATTCCTACGAAGGCCCGCTCGAGAAGAGACGAGGAGGCACTCCTCTTCTCTCACTCTCCCTCTCGTTTTTCCGTGTGTGTGCGCGTGTGTGCGAGACAAATCGATGTTGTTGTGATGGTCTTGGGATAGAACGGGGCCCTCCTGCATCTCTGAGTACTAACAACTCATCTCTCGCTTCTACGCATCGTTCTTCGTCTCTTCTTCAACCGGAGAGAGGACAGCTGGCTGGCCGGTATAGAGACACTGTGTCAAGGCAGGAGAAGCTGGGACGCTAGAGGAAAACGACCACGTTCAATTCGGCCTGGTCGCTCGTCTCTTACGCACACACACTTTCTCTAGCGATCCTCGACGATGTTTCTTCACTACTCACTCTCCTTTCTCGGGTCGTTTTCATTTCTCTCTGCCCGTAACTTGCGCTCTTTTTCACTCGGCCGTTCGTTGACTCTTCGTTTCTTTCTTAACCTCTGGTATTGGTCGCGGACCGAATCGTAGCGAAGCAAGAAAAAAAAACTCTCAACTTTTTGCACTATCCGCATTGTTACTTTCGCTTTTGTTCCACTTTTCTATTTGAACATTTTTCCCTTTCTCGCTTTTTTCCTTGTTACGAAAACCGCCTTTACTGTTTCTATTGCAGGGTTTATTGGCCAAATGATCCGAGAAAAAACAATGGAAGTGAATTGACCTGTCATCCGTCATCTGACCGCTGTTTTTCATGTCTTCATCACGAATCACTAATTGGTACGTCTTATAATTATTATGTCGGCCTCACGGAACTCATCTCGTTTCAGATGCAGGTTCAATGTGTTTTCAACTGAAGCGACCATCGGCTTTCATCACCATACTCGTCACATTCTGCATTCTAGATGACTAGATGACATCATCGTGTTTGGTCTCTGGATTCACCGAATGGACGGAATGGACCTTCCTTGTTTTCTCTCCTCTTTTTTTTTCTTTTTCTTTTTTAAATTTCCTAGACACACCCCGACATTAGACTTTCTAGACATCTTCTCAATTATGCGTCTCGATTATTACAGACACCCCTTTAGGGTTCCTGAATAGTCCGAACTATAGTTATGGGTCTATGTTACGGAAGACACCTACGGTTGAAACCATCTGCTCTCAACTTCCGCGGACTTTCTATTGTCTCCATCTAATCTCGCTCTTTTCGCTTTCTCCATTTTTCTGTAATCGAACAATTTTCGGAGAAAGTACAATCACGTGATTGCTGAAACTATCGTACTATCTCGTGAAAATTGTTCAGCAATTTTGGCATTCTTCACTAGACAATTTTTGGAGTCATGAGGTATTGCTTATCTGTGTGAAACAGTTCAAAATACCTTTCATCACTTTGAAAATTGTCTAATTTGCGCGTCTTACTCAAGTCATTCTCGAAGCGACACTTTCTGTTTCTCATAATACTTTTTACTTTTCAAGAAGTTTAATGAGGAACATATGTACAACGAGAATTTCTTGAGCGAGTAATTGCTTCCCGGGTCTGGAACATTACGAAGATGTCTGCTTGAAACGTTCAATAAATCTTTTTGTATTCTCAAGAGATGAGTCATTTATTTTCGAAAAAAAATGTTTTGTGTCATATTTCGACATACAGCAAACCAGGTGGATGATTCAACCTGTTCAAAAATAGAAATGTGTTCATGTGACAAAGTTAGTTTCAATATTTTCACACAGAGAAAGTTTTTTTGAAATTTCAAGGAAAACTTTCAGGAAAATATGAGAGAAAATGTTGGAAAACAAATATTTATATGGAAGTTTGTTGAATATTCTGTTGAACTCTTGAATGTCACATAAGAATAACCCAAAATTAACACAGTTCTCATGCAAACACAATTTTTCTAGTTTTTTATACAGTGTTTCAACTTTGTCCTTTCTATTTTAAATACTACAGAGAAAATTATCGAATAAGTGTGAAAATCGATATTGCTTCATATATGAAGCATCGAGACATATATAGCACCGAAAATCATTATTATGTTGTTGTTCGGTATGGTTTTATAGAATCCGGAAAAATATTAGCCAATGAAAAATTAGAAACGTTTTGGTTTCCACTTTATAAATTGTTCATTTCCCAAAAATTAAAAACAACGAATGCGAGGAATGTTGAAAAAGCTGTACAAAGTTGACAAAATGTGGACCAGTGGTACATAAATTTATGTTATATACAATGCAAAAACGTATTCATATGCGTTGTGATTTCGAGTTACTACGTTTGATGGTTTTTTGTTTTCAAAAGGGATAGAGAGTTTCCAAAACTGCCGCATGTGATTCAAGATATGCCGAGTCATGGAATATAGGAGAGTCTTTTCGATTAATGATAGAACATTAGAAGAACATGTAATTAAGAGCTGTAATGAGAATCTGAAGCAGATGAACATAATGGATTCGTAGTGACTGTTAACAATTTGCTGTTGTCCAAAGGCTCACAGGAGTTTTTAAGAATGTTTGTCTTGTCAGGTTTTGCAGTGCGAAGAAGCTTTTGGATCTGAAATTTCGAATTGAACTCTTCTGAAGTTTAGAAGTCCGCTCACATTTTTCTGGAAAGAATCAGATAAGAAAACGTAGAGGAAAGGATTGGCAGCTGAGTTGATATACTGTAGAGCAAATGCAAAGTGAGTGACGCAGAAGAGAAGATACTTGCTTCTGAACACATATGTCTTTAAAACTATACTGAAGTCAAAACGTCCCAACAAACTCAATTTGTTAGCCTGTTTTCTTGAATTTCACATTCAAAAGTTTCTAATGAGCAAGTGACTTGAAACTTGAACTCCGGAAGTTCATTAGAATGTCACGCGGAATGGTTCGCCCAGTTCCGGATTTCAGTAAACTCCCTCGACTCACTTTTGGAAGAGATTTGCCTCAATCGACCATTGCACAATCCAAAACGGAAGCCAACAATGGGTATATGAAATGACAATGGCCAGACCCATTATGGTGACCTGCAGAACAAAAAAATGTTGAAAAAGAATGTTCTTTTCCAATTTTACCTTAGTCGTTCTTTTGATTGTTCCTGTTCGTTTTGTCTGCATTTGTCGCTTTCTTTGACACATTTTCCGAATAATTTTAAAATAGAAGTACCAGACAGCCGCCAATGGGATGAGATATGAAAGTGCAAATGTGTAACTGGTGAAAAATCTGAAACTAGTGGGATTAGAGGATTAGTTGAATACTAAGATAACCTTCTAGAGTCCAACATATTCTGAGTAATTTCATCCAGCACTGTGTCATTTAGTTCGCTTTCTGATTCCAAAATAGTCACATTTCCAACGAAAAGCATGCAACTTGCTCTACCACCTGAAATTCAGATTTTAACGAACTCTTCTTGATCGGAACGTACCAGCATTAATCAGTTTGACAAACAAAAACAACGGAGTCATTTCCAGAATGACCATGATCCACGCTGCTCCAGAAAGAACTAAAGCAGCTTGGGTGGTGCGGAAAGACTTTGACTGAATAGGACGACATACTGCCAGATAGCGATCAAAAGAAAGAATAGCTATAAAAACAGCTGATGCAAATTGAGATACCTGAATATTAAACATTTTTTGAATGTTATGTTTTGAATCTCACCGCATTTCCAGATATATACATTTTGCACATAACCGGTCCCCATACCCATCCATCCTGAGACGTTTGACCGAATAGGGAAATTGGGATAGCACATAGAAAAAGGAGATCCGCAACGGCAAGATTGAATATGTAGATGTTAGAAATAGTTCTCATATCGCTGAAAATCAGTTTCAGATTTCATAGGTCTCCGGCTAACGTGTTCCTCTTTGAGCAATTTGCTTCCTATGAGTTTTACTCACCGAAAATAGACAATGGCGGCTAACACAAAAATATTGGCCGGGATACCGATTAAGGCAGTCAGACTCCATGTTAAATGAGCTGCTGTTTTAACCTGGAAGAGATAACTTCATTAAATAAACTTTCTTACTGTAGTCTCCAGCACATTTATGAAAAAAAAAGATCTGAGATTAGATTCCAATGTGAAATTCTCTGAAAACTTTACCTCGTTAAGACCTACCGGATCGATGACCTCCGTGAAGTTTTGTTCAAGTGTTTGATTCATACTTATATCAAATGCGACATGTTTTTATCCTGAAAGCACTCTGGGCTTATTCAATAATACGAAAAAAGTACGAATATTCGTAGCAGGACGAATCAGGGAGAAGACGGATAAATGAGAAGAGAGATGTAGGCGTGTTCTTTTTGACTTCAGCCGCAAGTTTTTTCTCTAATTAACCGTACTCAAATAAGAATAATATAAAAGTGGATGACAGAGACGTTGAATGACTAAAAGTGCAATGAGTTGAAAGTCTCGAGAGGGGCAAAAGTTGAGTAAAAGAGGAAATGTCAAAAAAAGAACGTCTTCTAGAGAAGAAATTTTTGAAAAAAGGCTGACTAAATAAAAACGAAATAAACAGAAGAAGGGGAACTTTTTCCATTTCTTTCGTTTTTTCTTTTTTTTTCTTGAAACGTTGTTGAAAAAGGATACGTCGACTTTCAAGAGATGAGAAAGTACTGAAACATGGGAAATATTGTCTATTGCATTGAAAATGTAGAAGAAAATGATGTTTGAAGGGAGTGGAGTCCTGAACAATTTCGGAAACGAGGCGAATAAAAGAGCGAAATACGATATGGAAAAGGGGAACACAAAATGAGCATGTCTCATATGTTTTGACGGTCTCACCTGATCCGGGTGGTCAAAAATGGGAACAATGTTTTCCTTCCCTCACTATGTTCCAGACAGATGTTCCGTTGATCATTCAATTTTCAGTGTCCAAAGAAAAAATGTGCGTACCAAAACAGAATTGAAATATCATCACATGCCAAACGCCCCTTGGTCCAGTCAGATTACTAATTTCCGGAGTCGGAGAGACTTTTGATTTGAAAGACTCTCAATTTGGAGAGGTTAATTAAAAAATAAAACTTTGGAAAGAAGAGAAACTAATCGAAATCAGTTTGATGACGCAGCGTCTCTCGAAAACAAGCCTTATTATTTTTTCTGAGAGAAATGAAGCTCGAAATAAAGCCTAATAAAAAAAAGACAAAATAAAATTTCTAGGCGGTTTATATCTTTATGACAACATGCCAGTATTTTCCTGTTTTGTGAATTGAATGGAAGCCAATGAAGAAGAACGGAGTCATGAAAAAAAACGGGAGGCATTCTTGTCATTTTCAGATTCTAGTTTCTGACGTGCTCAGTTTTCGGGAGGTGAACACAGTGTCGAAATCCCCACATCTAAAACACATTTTGATGTAAATTTGAGTCAAAATCAGAAAACATCAATTTTTGAGAATGAGCACAAGATGTTGATTCCAAACACTACGTCAAAAACCGGTTGTATCAAAGCACGAAAAGCTGCAAATTTCGTCAGTTTTGACAAAGAGGAGTCTTGTTAATAAGGTGTTTTTCTAGGAGGTTTTCGTGAGATGAGCTCATTGTTTTTGAGAAAACCTCTCTCACTTCTGTGTCAAAACGGATAAACCGAACAGAAAAAAAGGATACGGTGTTTTAGAAACAAACAAAATACGTAGAAAAAGGAAGAAAGAACAAAAAACGCGGAGCGGATGCAAAAAGGGCGGAGATTGAAAAAGGAGAAAGGAGAGAGTAAGGGTCGAGCGGAAACATATGTTTCATATAGTTTACATGTAATAATCCAAATTGTATATAACAAACAACATGGCAGAAGTACGAGCAGAGCATCCATGAATAATGAACTCTTTGTCGGAAAAGGGTTGGTCAAATAATAACAAGAGCAGGAAACGTATTTAACGGGAGTAGAGGATGGAGCAAAAACCAATTGACCACTCTCTTAAAGTAGCTCCCTATGATTAAAAATATTGCCGTTTTTGATTAAATTTTCCCCGATTTCTTGGTAAATGTTGCTGAAAAGTAATATTTCCCTAATCAAAAACAAGCTAAAATAGTATAGTGATTCGAATGATCACTGAAAACACACTTTTAGCCGAAATAGTCTTTGAGATTAACTGGAGATATACATGTGGACATTAAAGGAAGCCACAGTGATTTTTGCTTGCTTTTCTGATGCTGAACTTCATTGTCATTTCGTCCCATAAAATCCCGCACGTGAAGTCAACGCGTGCCAGATAAACGTCGTTGGTAGACTTGTGACACGCTATTCAAGACTAAACCCCTGAATTATTGGAGGGAGGGGGGTGTAGTCCGCTTAGAACGTGGTGGCACCTTCTTCATTCTAAAAATGTAAGAATACAAGTCGAGAGCTCTCTGTCAGGGGGCTCAAGAGCGGCGTCATGGACAACGCGCACTCTCTACTTGAATTATAGTTTTTTTTGTAAGTGTGACTTCAAGGACATCACAAAATTTTCCAAATTTGTCGACACAGTACGTTTCAAGTGGGACTTGAAATTGAAAATGTTAGTTTCTAAACTGATTCCACGGGAAAAAAATATAAATCAAAGTGTTAGAGTTTATAAGGATGTTTGAAACACTTGAATAAGAGAAAGGAAGTGTGAATCAAATGTGATGAGTGATCATTTAATATTTCAAGCAGTGAACACATAACAGGCTTATCGGAAATGATACAACATGTATTTCCTTTACTAAACATCCCGTAAATTATAGGGTTGTTCACATTTCAGACAGAGTGAAGCATGCTTGTGTTCAGAGAAATTTTTATTTTCTGAACGTTATCACAATTTGACTGAGTCAGTAATTCAATTAACGTTGTATGAGTAATAAATCAGAGTGTTGACCTATCTCTATCTTCGAGATCATGAGTTATAAATCAAATAAAAATTTTTTTCGTATATCTCAAAATATTTTGTATCTTACAGCCAAAAGTCGTAAATGTGTTTTTGGACGGAGAGTTATGCAAAACTATTTCCGAAATTTTTTTTCTTGTGCTAGTAAAAAAAACGTCGTTGAGAATAAATCTTCCATTTTTACGAGCGCTTCAGTTTTTGAAAAAAAGTCTAGTGGTAATTATTTCGAAAAAGAATTTGGTTTCGAAAAAGAAAAAAAAACTAACTAACATGAAAGAAGAAGCGCAAAATCTAAAAATTGAATTTCAGCTTCTCTCTTTCAGTGCGGTTCAGGAGCTCGACGTGAAAAAAACCGAACAAAAAAAATTCTAGGAGACGATTGCAAAACTAGAATGTGGGCGGTTTGGACACGTCGTCGGTACAAGGAACTCACATTAAACTCATCAGTGTGATCGAGTTAGATACAACTTTTCAAAGTGGCAGGTTCTCCATTTTCTGCTAACATGTTCTTCCTATCTCTTTCATTTTTTGGCACTGGCACTTTCAAATTTCCGTTTTCGTTTTGATTCGAAATTGAAACTTGGCGAACTTTAAGCGGAAATTCAAACCACCAGACTCCGGGCGAGCCGAATTGAGAAGAACTTGCCTCCGCGATTTGTAAGTGGTTTTTAAACATGCGAAGGTCACGCAAAACGGAAAAGAAACCATCCACTTCCGGTAAATTTTTCAATTCAAGTAGTTTGACCAGAGCAGAGGTCAACAATGTGTCGGTTGAAAGCACATACTAACTATTTTTTCTCCTCGTTTTCATTTGACTAACTGATATTAGAAAGAATCGCCAACTCTTGAACCGAACATAAAGATGCAAATGAAAAAAAAACTAAAAGGAGCAGGTTTGCAATACTAATAAAAGAAAAGAGTTCCAAATAAACGTCTGATCAGCAAAACATTATTTAATTATTGCGATAATTATAACTTTTGGACAAAGAGTTGATGTGGTCAAACTTTCCACTAAACTCTTTAGTAAAGTAACATTCGGAGGTTTTTGAGTGGGAGAGAACGAAATCGAAAAATTTGAAACTAGTTTTATATAGAAAATGACATCAAGTTAAATTTAGGCTATTTCTTAAATATAGTTTTAAACTTCAAAGTTTTGGAATCATGAAAAAGTTGGTATAACTCATCTCAATTGAACTAATACAAATGAATAAAGAATCATTTTACGAACCTTGTTTACCCATCCATATTCTCAAGCCCAGGTGTTTTGTTTTGGTAAACAAAAACTACAATTATTATTATAGTTATGTAAGCAAGCTAATACAGAATTGTATTGTTTTGCAAAACAACAAGTTCGTGAGATATCAAATACTAAATTCTTATATAAGGGAATGAAACACAACAAAATGTTTAGATAGTTTATGTCGATGAATCTAATTTACGGTCACATTGTGTCGCAGGCTACACCGAAACAGCAACAAAAAAACAGCATTGAAAATTCAGCTGAAGTATTTTCCGGAAATGTACCAGAACAAAAGTAAGTAAACAGAGGATAGCTGAAGAAAATGGGAGGACCGAGAAGATTGTGTAAATGAATGAAAGATGAAACAGCTTTCTTCAATTTTCCATTCAACCATTGTTGCCCACTACAGCAAAAACGAAGATTGAATTCGGAATCGAAAACAGAAAAGAGCAACACCAAAGGAAAGAGGGCAACGAATAATGATGAAACGAGGGTGATTCAAGAAATGAAGACGGGTTGGATATTGAAAACGTGAAAATTGCTGTTTTGCTTGTTTTTCGAGCGTTTCTGGCGTCTGAGGTCTCCTAGAAGAAGACAAAACAAAGGAATTAAAGAAGGAAAGAGAATATTCAGAAAAAAAAAACTACTAGCTAATTTTCTATAGTTGTTTGGAATCAAAGAGTTCCTGTCTTGATTAAAAATAGACAAAAACGTTGAATTCAAAATACCCAGACATGTTTTATAGTTTCTGGAGACAAAAACTGATCAGAACCAAGAATCTTGTATAATTTATCTTCAAGAAGAAAAATTCGTACACATTATATTACGAAACAGTTCAAAAACCGCTAGAACTTATTTTTTGATAAAAAAGTATGTTTTTTCAATATCATTTATTCAACACTCGTGGAATCATAAAATAATCCGTTCACCACTTTCTCTCTCCCCCCAACTCAAGTGATAGGAGAACATAAGACAAAATATTGCACTATACTAACCGAATCATGCAAATTATGAAACAGTGGGGAGAGGGTGAAAAAGCAAACAAAGAGTTTGATATCATCAGAAAAATAGATGGAGCTTATATATTTAAGAAGAGTGATGGTCAATGGAATTAAAAAAGGGAAAGTAGTTTTTGGCATTGTGTTCAGATCGTTATTACCAATTTTTTTTTGAATAAATTATTTTTGGAGAGCATAATTCAAAAAATGCATTGTCATTCGCAGTGAAAAACAAAACACCTATTTTCGAAGACCCCATGAATTTTTGATTTGTTTTTCATTATTTTCAGAAACGCCTCTTAGAATCGGTAACTGACTCATAATCTTTTCAGGAAGAATACTCATATATTTCGGAAGCAAAAGAATTATGAAAAAATTGTGGAAATTTTTTGTTGGTTAAAATGTTGAACTCATAAGTTGGAATTCCCTCGTTACCCATTTGTTTTAAGTCAGTTGATGGGATTAAAAAACTTGCGTGGGACCAGATAGGCGGAAACATTTCCGAGGTACTAAACTCTTTTTTCAACGCTTGAAAAATATGGGAGTCGTTTCTCACGAATGTCGATGCAGAAGTTTTCCACTTTACATTTTTGGCCATGGTTTTCTAAAGAACAGGGGATGAGTGAACTTTGAAGGGCTTCGTTGTATACTTTTTTCAGACTTTTAAAGATATTCAAAAAACAACTGATTATGAAAAATGGCTGATGGAAAAGATAATGCTCCAAAGAAACTGAGCATTGTACAAATTTAACTGCTTGATTGAAAGTGCATTCTGTTCTTTGAATACAGTTAGTACGTTCCAGTGATAGAAATGAGTGTTTGAAAAAGGCAACAATAATTTTTTTTTAAATTTTCGATAACTAGATAAACAGTGCCGTTCGGGAAATTCTCTTCCAACCAGGCGAGACATCTAATCTTGACAACCGATTATTAAAAATTGAATTAATGTTTTCGAAAGTTCAATTTTGTGGTTATGTGAAAAAGCAGAAAAAAAAATCTTCAGAAATGAAAGACATAAATTTGAGCTGGCTGATCGTGTGAAATCAGGAGAAGATCAAAATCCCATTTTTTCATGAAACTTTCTGTTAGAAATGTAACAGAATTTCCTTATCCTTCTGTTTTTCTAAACCATTAAAGACAGAATTGACCTTAGTCGTTTTGTTCGTAATACAATTATTATGCGTCTCTCGATTTTTTATTCTCATAGTCAACCTTGAACGGAAATTGCCGTTCACGATGTTCAGCATTATTTGTTGTAACACCGCCAAACAATACGCAGAGTACATCTCTAGCACATTGTCACAAACGCGCTCTATGGCAAACGGCAGTAGTCTCCCCTTCGTTTTTTTTCAATTTTTACCTATTTTTCGGGTCTTTCGCTTTTTTCGCCAATTAAAACAGTATAATATCACTTACAGGTATCCTACGCTTAGAATTGAATTTGTACAAGGCGACTCTACAAACCAAACAACCATACATAAACAGTGTCATCAGAGTGTGAGTTTTTTTGTGAAAAATACGTTCAACCAACATCATTAGTCAAATACAATTCATTTTGTTGCACAAAATAGCTATATTTGAAAATATTTCGTTTTTTTACAGCTATCTGTTCGCGAAGTCTGCAGCTGAATCATGGATTCAATGGAACATTCGGAATCAAGAGGTACGCTGGGCAAAAAGTGTCTATCAGACCCCTTCAAAACAACTGTAAGTGAAAAATTGTAAAAACAGTCTTGAAAATAATTTATTATTCTTTTTTAGGATGTAAAATTATCAGTTCGATGGATTCGTCCGTACTTCATCCCATTCTGTTGAGCATCAATGCGGATGCACAAACTGCACCAAATATCGGGAAAATACTACGAGATACAAACCGTATCAAATATGTTATCTATGCTCAATATATTGAGTAGTTATGCAGAAAGCTCGCCAGATGTAGAATATGGAGTGAAATGATAAACGGAATCATTTCATTGTGCAATGAATACAATTTGAAAAAAAACTGGATAGGATCATCTACAGACTGAAACCATCGAAACCCAGCACAATGAGGCTGACACTTGTGAGGAATAAAACTCGTCTGTTTGTGAAGGAGTTATTGAGAGACAAATGAAAAGCAAATCAAGAAGAAACTAATCAAAAACGAACTGATTCATTCATTGTTGAAAATACTTATCTGAAGCAACAATCACATTATTTAAAGCAGACGAATACTTTCTTCATTATGCCACAATCCCTATGTATCTTATTTCGTTATGTTGTACTGTTTTTCTCAATATCTTGTTACTACTTTGAACTTCTATTGTTATGTAATTGTCCGCAAAAACGTCCGAAAATTTTTTCCGTTTCCTATTCTAATTTTCATGAATCAAAATTATTTGTGTTTTCGCTCTACCAAGTATTTACTTATTTCTTTTTCGATATTTATAAGACTAAATTCAATGTACTCACAACTATCTTCAACGTTGGATTTAACTCTGCATTTGCGATTTTTTTTGTTCTGACATTTCATTTATTGTGTGTTGCTATGATAGTTAAGTGATTAATAATCTCAGATTCAAATATTCATTGATAAGATCAAATTGAGATTGTTAAAACATACTTTGAAACTTTGAGAAAATTAGTCTCTTTTCTCTTAATGCCTTTTTCTTACTACCATGTCGTGCTCTCTGGGTCTACGACGCCGATTTTCGCGAACACTATTCAAATTGCCGCGCAAGTACTGTAATAACCTGCATGTCATACTAAGCACCCATCGTTAGATTTAATTTCACTCACAACATTGTCAGCAGTATTCAGAATTGTGATTCATCATCTTTTTGTTTTGATTATTGATGCTGAATAAGCTAATTGCATTAAATAATTGTGGAACGATGAGCACGTGTTTGGATCGAAAACTATGAAGAAACTGACAACAGATTTTAATTCTGTTCAGTTTTGCTCAAAGCTTTTGGCTTGCTCGGCTTTGTGTTATATAAATATTTATAATTGTCACCTGAATTCGACGTCGACTATTCCTTATGGAAATCTTCGTAAGCACGTGCTTCTGTTATGTCGCTGACAACGCCTTCTCGCTCGTTATATTACCTTTCCTACGCTCCTTTCTCCCGTTTTCATATTTTAATACCAGATTATGAAATACAATCTACAACGTTATCCACAACATCGGTGGCTCGCAAAAGTAATACTGCTTAGTTTTAAATATTATAGCGTTTATAATGAGAATTTATTGTTTTTATAAATGTGCTTTTCTTGGAAGAATGAAAACAAACCAAAATATTACAGATCCTTGTGTCTCGAATCTGTCATAAAGCTTGCCATGGATTTAGAAGAATACGCGGAAGACGCGTCAAGAGGTACGTTTTTGAAGATATCTGAGATGGGGATGTTCATTTTGCTTTGAATAAAAGAAACATTTCAGATTTTATTGTGATAATGGTTTTATTTCAGAAAGGCCCCTGAAGGTTCCTAGAGGTCTGTCGCGAAAACTGTTTCTTGCGAAAAAGATAAGAACGAAAGTATTCAAAGAGAATATTTCAAATCCAGAAGAAGAAGAAGAAGAAGATTTTACGGCAGAAAGAGTTCATTCTATTCAAATTGGTGAGAATCATCAAGCAGATATCGAAGAATGGATAGGCTCGGAGCAAGATGATGACACCCAAGATCGTGATGTATGTATTTGGAGGCCGCCAGATTCTGAAATTAGAAAGCATGCATTTGTCGGAACTCTGATCTCAAATCAGAGAAAAACCGAAGAACTCGAGGATATGTTTTACGAAGCAATCGAAATTTTGGTATGGCGAACAACTTGGAGGCAGTTCGATGGGCATATCACATTTGAAATCGCCTTGTTAAAATTGATGGAGTGTGGGTACTCCTTTTGTCGATTTCTGAATTCAGTAGAAGAGTGTTTGGAAATACTCCCTCAACGGATGAAACCTCTTACTATCGGTCAAGCAGAAATGTTATTCAAATCATTAGGAAACAATCAAAAATCAATGAGAGAGCTACAGAAGACAATTGTAAGTAGGAATTCAATACAATCTTAATTTATCAAATTATTTCCAGATGCCACAGTATCACCTTGGCGAAATCCGTCCATACATTATTCAATTCTGTCGTTACTACAACAAAACGGGAAGAATCCTAGTGCCATGCAACTGCGATTCGTTCCTTTGTTATGATCAGACTTTTGAACCTCGTTATGGTTGCAAAAACTGCACAAAGCATCTGAAAGACACTACGGAATATAAATCAGATCAATTGTGTTTGCTTTGTTTGACATATGAGGAAATAACAGGAGAATCACGTCAGACAAAAGATATTCTATGGGATCAAGAGGAAGCTCATTTGATTGAACAATGGAAACGTTTGGAGAGTGAAATGAAAAAGAAAATTGGAAGAGAAGAGTTATTGGAAATTCTACAACACGAAAGGATTCAACGATTGACAGTTGACGGTGTTACAGATGAAGATTTGAATTCACTTGGCTCTAACCACTTAGGGAACTCAAAGAAAGAACTGATTAGAAAACTACAACCCTTCATTCTACCTCATTTTGTGAAATGTCAGTGTGAAAAAAACATCAGATTCACTGAAAATGAAGTGAGGAGGTATCGGGAAGCAATAATCAACTCAAATGGAAGAGTCCGTGAAGCTTCAAACAAGTTGAAAGTCGAAGTCAAACTATTCTTTCGTTTCTTGGAGATTTATGGTCCTGAGCATCCGATTTGGAAAGTTAGTATTGTTTTTTTGAAAACATTTCTATGTTATTTTTACACTTCATGAAACATTTTAGGATTGCGATAACCACGAATGGCGTGAACACGAACGCGAAGTGTTACCATCAACAGTCAATCCACTACCAGATCTCATGAGACCAGTTAAAGCGAAAGAGGGCAGAAAATTGAAAGAGCCACTAAAAATTCAAGTTAATAGATTGGGTGAAACTTATCCTTTTTTGATGTGGACATGACAGTAGTTTTTTGTAGCATTCAATGATAATTAATGATCTTCATCTTTCGGTTAAATTTAATCGTCATTATACACATTGTAATGTACTTTTAATAGACCAAAATACACTTCTTCAACTTTTTTTCTTTTATTTCAGAAAAAACAGTAAGCTGAATTATAATCAAAATTAAAATTAAAAATCAACTTGAAGTGACACACCCACAGAAAAAGAAGTTAGAAAAATATGTTATGAGCCCCTTGATTGCAGAATTTTATATTATATAAATAGATTTTACTTCATTTTTATACATCTACGCTTGCCTAAAAAACAATATCCGCATTGAAGAGAGCCGTATGTAAATTTTTCAAAATGATTCTCCTGAACAAAAACCTCACATCCGAGAGTCAACAATAGTTTCGGATATTGTTATTTGGTTCTAGTTCAAACATTTTCAAAAACGATTGTGTTCGATAACCAAAATCATTCAGAGTGTTCATCGTTTGTATTATGAACACAACAATTCATCAACAACCGATTGTAGGCATAGATCTCTTCTCATTCTCTACGTACACTTTTTTGCGATGCGATTCTCCTTGTTTGCGTGGCATACCTTCATAAATTCAATTTTTTTCTTATTCAAACACTCTTCTTTGTTACATTTTTGTCTCGTGACTATTCCTTATCAACGGAGGTCCAAAAAAGTAGACAATGGTGTGTGCAGCTGACTCAAATTTTTGATTACGCTGTTTATTTTTAGTTCATTTAGTATTTAGTTACTTTGGCTGGACGCCAAAAATTTTTGAAAATATTCATCAGACTTCTTGTAAAGTCATTAAAATAAATTGAGCACAACCATGAAGTAAGAATGAATCTACATATTAAAAATTATTCTTACGAACACTTGTTAATCTTGCGAAAATATTTTTTAAGATTATTTTCCCTTAAATCTTGTGTATTCACCTTCAACCGATCCAAAAGGTCGAAAGACCATATATGGAGAATGCTCTTTGGTACAATGATCGTGTGCCAGACGCATGTCTTGGTCACTGCTCACTCGTTTCAAATGGTAAACAATTTTCCGAGAAGCGAAACGAGATTATACGAGTATTTAGCAGAGAAATGTTTCAGGGCAGTGTTCAAAGGTCACACGGAACTATGAGAAGAGTGAGAAATGTAAGACTAGAGTATTTGGTGTTTGAGCTCTTAAAAATGTATGTGTTTTTTTCACGGCTAGATGAAGTACTAGTTAAACGATTTATACATTTGTTTTTCAGTTTTTTTCTTAGATCGGATGATAAGATTTCTATTTGAGATTTTAATGAATCAATTTTGTTAATTTCCTTTTTATTCAAATGAGCCCGAGAACCTGTGGAAGCTGATAAGAGTTCAATTGTGGTAAGTATGAGTCCAATGTAATATTTTTGAGTTCAGCTGAGCAATTTGAAAGTTTATTCCCATTTCCTCAATGCTCAAATTAATTTTCAAAACTTGAATGGCTTCAAAAAGTAAATGTTTTTTGTAACTTGAAAATATCTTTTTGTTCTCAGAATTTCTGCAAAACCTGCCAAGAAAAAATCAGAAAAAAATTCCGATGCCAAAATATCGCTCTTCAACTTTCCCACAGTCCGATGTGAAAAAACTCAAAATTCCTACTGTCGAATAGTTTGATTGTTTTCGTATTGAAAAATCGTTCCTCCTTTGTTTTTGCCAATCTTTGTGTTTGAAAATCGTTGAAATTACGTGATGCATCAAAAACCTTGAGCGGAAAGAACGAAAATCAAAGTCTTCTTCTCATCCTAACCTCTTCATGTTTTTCCCTCTCAAGGTCCATGCGGGGGAGTGACAGAAACCGAAACACGGCCCTTGCGAGGAAAGTTAGTTTGTTATAGAAGTTGGTCGAAACGCGGCAAAAATAGAGATCTAGGCGCAGGCAACTCCTAGTTACTCAACTCCTCTCCGCCTTTCTCTCGCTCTCTCGTTTCGTATGTTGTCCGGCTAAGAGACCAAACACCAGGTGACGTAAATTATTGGCGGAGAGGACCCCAACGTTGGCTTTGGGGAGTGAGATGGCGGCGAAACGAGAGAGTATGTGAAGGCAAGAATCAGTGCAGTGAATGAGTGTTATATGTGTATGTATGTATGTTTGCAACAAACTCGGTGGAAACGATGTGGATAGACTATTGGCACTTCTTCAATGCCACTGAATGAATTATTGATCTCAGTCATTCAGGAGTAAATTTAGTCAACCAAAGAGCACCACTTGTTTTTTTGTTATTTGTTTCTCTTTCGTTCTTTCTTCTTTTTCTGCCATCCATCTGTTGTTTGCATGTTTCCACCGTCTCAACCTCAATTTTTCTTCTTTTCTTTTTTCGATTTTTGTGCTTTACTTTGTTCAATATATTTTTTATTTTTAGTTCCAACCCGAATATCGAAATCAGAAATCACAGGTTGGCAGTGGTTGTTGATATTATTGTACACAGCAGCAGCAGCGTGGCGCATGTCGACAATTGGTAAATTGAGGTCATATACTGACGTGTGAGTGAATCGGGAATGTCAAAAAATGGCAGGTTTTTGTTGGGTGTTTTCGAAATTTCAGTGGAAGTTATTACAGGATTGTTTTCGATATTGTTCAAATTATTTTTGAGTGAATTTAGTTCCAAGCGTTTTTTGTTTTCTGTAACAGTGTCATTTTATAATAGTTCTGTACTAACTCCCACTAAAATGCATCTCGATGGTTTTTTATATTCTTTTCTTGTTATTTGACTACTAAATTCTATGTGCTAACAGATGTTTGAATGAATACTGTTGAGAACTCGAAATAGATTCTTGGCTGACGTTTAGATGAACAGATGTTTTCTTTCGTTTCTAGAATTTTCGAATTTACGAGAATTTTGTTAGTTCTCCGTATATCTTTGGTTAGATCAGAAACATCTCGAATTTTCCGCCGCAACTTTTTTTTTGATTTTTTTTTCTGTTCCCGATTTAATCTATCCTATACTATGGTATAGTTCTGCAAAACTTTTCTTCCGATTCTTGACCTTCTGTTCGACCCCTAAACAATGGCTCGTTTTCCATTTGAATTCGTCTTTTCGCTCGATTCCTTTTGTATTTCCAACCCAGCCACCGTCAGGTTGATCCATTCTTTAAAACCGTTTGTTTCATTAGTTCTCGTTCGGTCTCTTCGTCGTCTCGCCTACAACCGTTTTATGTATTCACATTGTATTTGAGTACGGGGGACACCCGATGTTTAGTCAGCCGAAATATAAGGGGCTAACATGAGAAAAAGAGGTTGGAGGATAGACGAGACTTTTGTAAGTGCTGAATCGGGATGGAAAATGGTTGTGTCTTGGGACACACACTAATAATAAAGTGCAAATTGCTTTGCATCCCTCAGCGATCCATTTTGCACTATATTTCCAAGCCAACAGCATCGAAAAAAACAATGTTTTAAGCTTTGATGATCTCTGCATCACATATCTCTTCTTCGATATTCTCCGCTTTTATTTTCGATAATCGATGCCAAGAAAATAGTTGTTGACAATAAAAAGACCTGATTTGCAGTTGTCTGGTTGATAAGAACTTGCAAGAGGTATAGAATAATCGTAGTTTGAATCGTTGACTTTTTGATATGTTCTTATTCTCATCATAGATCACCGTCGTTTTCCAGAGAGAAGAAAACTTCTAACCTTGAAATGATTTCTGACGGAACTATTTGTTATCATTTGGGAAACGACAAAAACAACACACATTTCAACAGGGGGAGAGAAAGTTGTGCTCTATGCTTTGTTGTTCACACGTTTTTATCAGACTTCTGGTCATTGATGCCTTATATTTTTAAATTGGAATAAATGTTCCATATAAATTTCTAGTTCTGGACTAAACTGCAGTGACTCAGTCGATACTGTCTCTGAATTTTAGTATACCCTAAACCGGTACCAGTTTTCTTTTTTGAAAAGTTTCTGTCACATGACACTGTGTTCCACTGAAACCTCATAAAATCAAAGGAATTTTCCAGTAAAACGAACAAATTGCATTTCAAAAAAAGAGAAAATTGGTCAGATAGGAGGGGCTTAGTTGAACGAACAGATCTGAACAGTTGTTTTATTTGAACAGAGCCTCCGCAACCTTTCTCTAACGATCGATTCGTTTGCCATTTTGAAAATCCCGGGAAATCCCAATTATAGGTTCCAATAATTCAATTGGAAGTGATCATTTCTGAGTCTACTTTGTTCCCAATTTTCTTGCACTTGTCAATAACAATTCCGATATTTGATACCACAAACTGCCTTTGTGTCGTCTTCATCGTTTCCCCCTCTTCCTTTATCATCATTGTTTACTAGAGCACTTTTCAACAAAAAACGTTGAAACAGAAATCAAAGTTGTTTTCGACAAGAAACTTTCCGAAAAAGGTGTTTCGAGAAAACCCCCCACCAGGGCAACCTTGCTTGATAACGATCTGCCGATCAAATTGATAGTGAGGCATGAACAAGGCGGACTGTTTCACTATTAGACGGACACCTTCTCCTCCTTCAATACCTACTGTTTTTCTTTTATTTATTCGCAACACCCGATAGCTTTGCCAATTTTCAAAGATCAATTGAAATTTGATGACAAAACTGGGCGAATGTAAACGAATCTCGGTGAATTGCGAAAAAAAGCAAGAATGTTTGAGACATTTCGATCCCAATTGAAAAACTGTCTACATGAAGGTTTAATGTAATTGCTGCTAGGGTCTTTGCACACTGGTCACGCAAACAATTCTATTATTCAGACGAAGATCGAATGCATTGTTTACGTTCAAAGTACAACTATGCTGGTTTTCGCGGGGCAACGGGTACGGGTAGACAAGTTTCTATCAGTTTTTTCCCCTATTAAAATATTCAATGATTTATGATCGACATTGAAATGTTTCGATTAAGTTCCTTTTTACACCAAACGAAATGTCGTTTGTGCCGATCGGTGATTGCTGATTTTCAATTTTCAGTGTGTCTACTAGTAAATCCAATCAGCTTTATAATTCTTGGTATTGGGCATATTTAATATTTTTAATGGAATCGAGGCAGATTTCTGAACAACATTTCAAACATTTGCCCCGTTAATCTGCTTTAATATTTCAAAGTTTGCGCTTAGTCGCCAAAGAAGATCTATCGGATCAAAATCTTCTCTTAAGCACTAGTTCAATGTTTAGAAAATCAGAAAACCTTTTGAACTGATCATTTCAAATCGTGACTCTTGGTCTGAACTCTGTTCTTAAAAATATGCTGGTTCAGACTAGGTGCAGATGTCTTTCTGCTTCGTTTGATTGCAGCTATTTATGAAAAATGTCAGCTAATTTCAGACATAAATTTCCTTGTTGCCAGTTTGATATTATGTATTCCAAAAAGTTCCGAGCTTTTTGTTCTTTTCTTGTCAGCTTTTTCTTTTGTGAACAAACATCAAAGACAACCACCTTCATCCCTTTTTTCCTTCGGCTTTTTCTTCTCGACCATTGAATATGTATTGCAACAGCAGGGACAATGCAAATATAAACCAATAGACATACATCCGTTCTGAAGAGTCTATTCTTTAAGAATCAAATATGAAAAGATCATTATTCGAAGTCCCATTTTTTTGATCCAAGTGCTCTCACGCTCTGGAATTCGACCTTTCTGGTTCTTTGAGAGCTACTAATGTGTTTTAGAAAACAATCATTCCCACATTCATCTTGCTCATCCAGCGTAAACTCGCATTGAAAATTGTTTTTGCGTGTGCAGAACTCCACGGGACCACTCTTGAAGTGATCAAACACCTCATCTCATTTTTTTTTCTCATCATTTTTGTTTTGGTTTCTCTCACTAGACTCAATCCACCTCCGATCTGTGAAATAGTCTCCTCATCGACCCGAGACGATGTCTTTTCATTGAACAACTGTCTTTTCGAGACTAGTTGCAATTCTCTGTTCCTCTTATTCTTTCGGTATGTTTCTTTATACTTTTGGATGCGCAACAGACTTAGGGCAGACTAGGCGGCCTCTTCGGCCTGTCCACGAATCAATAGAGCGAAGGACTGCTTGCCAACTACTCTGCACTTCACTCCGCAGACCCCCATATCTATTCGTTTTGCCTCTCCCTCCTCTTTTTCTGTGAACCTCTTCTATCTGTACACTGACTCATTAGTTCTCTTCTCTCCAGCATGTATTCATCGTCATGCATTTGGTGTTATTCGGCAGAAATAGTCGATGGTATAATGATATTGGTAGTGAAACGCAGGCAGGACTGGGCCAGTTGTTCCCTTCTCTTCATTATGTTTTTCTTTTTTTTTCCGTCCCTCTCTTTTCTATTTTTCTATTTTCGCCTTTGATCTCCTGGCCATTTTCTAAGTACTCTATCTTTTTTTTCTTCCAAAACTTTTCAGAATACCAATTTCAAAATTCGAAAAATGTTTCATTGAACTCTGAAAAGAAAAATCGCATCTCGAGACTGAATAAGTTCTTGACCTTTCTGGTTTCATTTTATATGGGTGGTGTTTTCTGGTTAGTGAAATTTGTGTATTTTGAGTGGGTAAATGGTTTTGTTGAACTGTTTCGTTACTAAAACAGTATTCAATACAGTATGACTAGATCAATAAACATTATCTTATACATAGTTCAGATATTCTTTTGTCTTCTTTCAGAATAGATGGCATCTGAAAGAGATGGTTTCACTTCTTTGGACTACTTTGACAGAAAATAATTAGCAGAAACTGAGAATCAGATTTAGCTTATTAAAAAAATACAGAAAATAAGAACGAAATGACAGAAAATAGTGTTTACATTCTCTGCCTGCTGGTAAAACAGCGAAAACTTTGCAAAACCCTCTGCCTGTGTTTTTTCTCTCAACATTTCGCAACTAGTGATTTCCGATCTCTATATAGTTCCAGGTGAAACTTTTTTCGGTAGACCAGGTCATGTCATTCTAAACAAAACGTGCTCTGTACCGCGTTTTTTCTTCCCGTTGCCGTTTCTTTCAAAATTTTTCTCTGTTTGATCTTTACTTTTCCTTCTTTTCGCTGCGCCACCACCACTAAACGCAATGTTTGTGCTCCACAACTTACTGTCAAAACCCTTTTTTTCTGCTGCGTTTTCCTGAATTGTTCCTCCGTTCTATAATTAGGCAAAGCAGATGAAATTCACATGGCCGCCTTTTCATCATCCACATAATTATAGTGCAAAAGACCAGGAAACCAAGAAAATCCGGATATTCCTAGACTAATAAAAACAGTATTGATGAATGTATCTCTCTCCTTATCTTGACTTGACAAAGTGACCATGTCACATTTTACAATATCTTTGTCTCCTTGTAGTCTCACAGATCATTCAAAGGAGGAGATGTAGTGTGAGTGACTAAGGATCAGTGTTTAGGATAAAAAAACTGATTGCTTGCCATAGCCTCTCACGTGGATGCCCTTTTCTCGAAATCCAGTTTTAGTTCGCCGTAAAAAATGTGGGAACTTTCATTTTTTCAAATTTTTGGTCGAAGTTTCAGTGCAGTCATGCGTTGGAAATTAGAAAAATCCGATGTTTGAAATGTTAAGGTGAAAACCGGAAATTTTGTGTCCTTACTATTCTTTACTGTCAGGTATCTTCCTAATTTCCACCCAAAATAACATACATCAAAAAACGTATTCTGTCAAAATAGGCAACTCATTCCTAGAAACTCACTTCGCGTGCCAAAGCTGATGGATCACATCCCAATCTCTTTTCCCCTTGCAACTATTGAAAATATATACGTATGATGTCACATATCTTCCCTTTTTGGCTTTGAATGCTCACAGGCCAATGAGATCCTTTCAAGTCCCACGTTTCAAATTCTCAGTGTGTTGTGTGTATGCATCACGCTGCGGAATCCCTAATTCATCAGGATTCCCGTCCATTTCCGTCGATCCTTTCACTCATTCAACGTGATTCTCGCACTTTTGGCTCCAAGATAGAATTGGGGGGAGACCCTCTTCTCTCCGATCTTTAATCTTCTTCCAGAATTCATTTTCGTTTGTCACGACAAAGATCAGAATGTAGTAGTGAGCGCACACTTGCACATGCTTCTTTTTTTCTTCTAGAATACATCATCTTCTCAAGTTGCACTCAGCTTTTGTTTCACTCATCTTTAAGATGAGAAGAAACTAAAAAGAAGAAGAAGAAAAAGAGAAGATGGGTTAGAAAGTGGAAAATGAAGAAAAAGAAGAAGGAGAAAACGACAAAACGTAATTCTTGTTCTTCGAGGTTGATGAGAATTAAAACAGAGAGAGATAGATAGAGAGAAATGAGACAATGTAGAAATCAGAGAAGAGGAATCGGGGGGAGACTAAGTGATAGAGTGACAAAACGTCAGGTCAATAATCAATATCTTCCAACTTATTCCGTCCTCTCCCCCACTTTTTCCCATCTTCTTCGTTTTAATCTTTGCGTCAAGATCAGTCTTTGCTGCGGAAGAACCGGGCGACAGGGGACCCCCAATACGAAATCCACATTCATTTGCCCACACCTTCCACCTTTTGGCCGAAAGTGTAATCCTCGTATCGTTTTTCAATCTTTGATGTTGAAGCGAGAAAAAAATGAGTAAGGTGGTCTTGAGCAAAAGTCAATTGTAAGCCAGCCCCCAGGTTTCCGCTGAAATAAGTTTGTTTATGGAAGAATGCCGAGACGGATACCTTTTCTGGCAAAGACCACCCAAAAACACGCGAAAACATGCACATTTTCCAGCTGATCTCGATATTTTTTAGCGCCTTTTCTGAAATGGACTCTTTGTTGATCATTTTCCCAGATCAAACTCCCATTTTCACACGGTTTTTTATGAATTCTTTCTCATACCTTTCAAAAATTCTGAACTAATTTTAGTGTGTATTAGAAAATAATCGTATGCTATTATCTATCAGACTGAACTGCGCAGTTTCAAGAACACAAGTCCATATATAATTATATCATTCTCATGCACTTTCTGAACATGTTCTTCTCGATAATTTTCGAAATGGGCCGAATCGGTTGCTCTTTTCATCTTTCTCCCATCTTCATCTTTGAAAAGTTTCAGAGAAACCTGAAACTTCATTAATCATTCCAAAAACACCATCCGAACACTCTTTTCTCCGTCCTTTTGCTCTTCTTCTTCTCCTCTCGATCTCCGTCACACCTCTTGAAACTCTACTCAACAACATATATTTCCGATATCTTCTTTCAGAGTATCACTCCTCTTCATACATTCACTCAACGTCAACGTCAAACCGATTCCGAAAAAGCGAGCAAGCTGACTTCGCTTGCCGAAAGTGAGTTCTACTCTTTTTCGCATTACAAAAAAAAGTTTGATGGATTGCGTTTATTGATATGGTGCAGGCGCAGTCGTTTCTAGAAACTAATAAAACATGAGTTATAGCTCTCTTAACCTGAAGATCAAGAAAAGAGGGTTTGTCCTCCTAGAAGTTTCTTCAAAACAATATTTAAGATGTTGCCCTTTCACAAAATTCCCGGCCATCTTATCGTGCTGAAATCCTATTTTCTTTTCAAAACAACCGCTTCTTGTGACACCTTTTTAGCCTAAACTCTGTTTTTCTTTCGTGCCGTATTTCGGAAATCTCCTACCAACATCAAAGATTCGTATCGTCGTTTTGCAAAGGAGAATCCATCCTACAGATCAAATCACACACTTCTTCATCACATTGAAGACACGTTAGCGGTTTTCTAGAGTGAAACAATAACACAATTTTTTTTGAATTGCCACCACTGAACTTTTATGAATGATTTACATAGAACAAAAATCGATTCGTTTTTTTTCTCGCAATCAACGCCAAACGATGCAAATATGTGGCGGGTTTCATCAATAACAATATAATGTTTTCGATCATTGACAGTGGCGGTAACAAGTCAGATGATTCACCTGACGTTCTTTGTTCGTATCATTGATCAGACCATCGCCCCAATCTTCTATCATACCACAGTCTAGATTTGATGACAATTGTGAAATTTAACGTGAGATTTCTCATTCTCCCCACTAATAACGACGTTTCCGACTCTTTAGTCCATTTCTGAACTTTTTTGTTTGGTTTCAAAATCAAATTTTCTGACTGACTTGGTCTTCGTTTTCTTTATTTGAAAGGCTGTCCTAAAAGGAGAAGGAAATAGGAGAGGAAACCCGAAAAGAAGAGATGGAAATTTCCTAGTCATTTTCTATTGCTCTTCTTTTTTTGGCTTTCCTTAGTTTTTTTTTCTTTTCTCTTCGTCGGTCCCTCATGTTTTCTTTTTCCTTTTTTCTTGAAGGGCCCCTGTGGCGCCCCGCGCGCGCGTTGTCGCCCCTTAAGCTCCGCCCATTTCACCACTCTCTCTCTCCATCTCTTCCTCTCTGAGCTCTGTCGTTTTCTTCTTCTCCCCCGGTTTCCCTTTTTTCTCTTATTTTTTTTTCGCTTCACCCCGACTCGCCCTCCCGTCGTCTGTGCTCAGGCGTGGTGGTGAGTGGCTCACTAAGCAACAACTATTCTCGCGCAACATCAACGACATCCGACCGAAGACGACGTGTGCTTTGCTTCGGCACAGGCAGCGTCGTCTTCACCATATCATCACAGCGATTCGTCGATTCATCGACACGGTCCACAAATGCATCCATTTTATAGTATGAACGGTACGTTGGCCGATCAACTGCAGAGTCATCTGGCCAATTACGGGCCGCCGATGATCAACTCACAACGGGGCGGAAACGAGGATCCATCAATGTATATGAACGGCTCATCCGCCTCCGTTTCCAACACCAACGGATCATCTTCAATGGGCAATGATCAGAAATTTCCTTCATATAAACGAATGGCTCAACGTAAGTAAGGCGATTACTCTCCCTACCATATAACAAAGAACGAAACAAAAAACTCGTTTTTTGAAAAGTATAGCTACCAAAACCAACATTTTCGGAACGGAAATAATATTTTGTTTCAGGACGGAAAGTTCCGGAAGGAGAGTTGTGCGCCGTTTGTTCCGACCTTGCCACCGGTTACCATTATGGAGTTGCAAGTTGTAATGGATGGTAAGTGACGTGGGGGCGTTGTTTGAACTTTTACTCTCGCCTTCCTCAATGAGTCTTGCACTAGGAAACTATGTGTGTGTGCTCCCTCAGGGGACCACGGGAGCTTCCATCTTGTTCTTTGCTCCTCTCTCCTATCCGTTTCACAAGTTGTGTGTGTGTGTGGGGCACAAAAAATTGGAGAAGACATGAGTAAAAAAGATGGGAGAGAAACCGGATGAAATGCGATAATGTTGACAGCGAGAAGTTGGCCTTAGTCTTTAGAACCTCGCCAAAACACATGCACATACTCCGGAATTCTCGGTGACCAACAAACTTGAACTCTTTTCTCCTCTATTCATACGTGGTTCTTTGGTTTGCTCTCACGCCTTCGAGCATGTCAAAACCAAATGCACAAAATGTGTGTATGCTGTCTCCTGTCAAATTCACCTTCTCCTATTCTGTGACGGCTTCTTCTTCTCCATCTTTTGCCGCCGCTAGTTGTTGAAGAAAAATTGCCGAAGAGAAAAGGACCTTCGAAAGAGGGGAGAGAAAAAAGAAGGCGATCAAGTAGAAAATCGCGTCACGCTTTCAAGAGCACGGAGAGCAGCACAGCAGTGAAGCACGAGGCAATTTAGGGAGATGTGTTGGAGAAGCAATAGAAAAAAATTCACGGAAAAATTGCTCCAGCATTTTGAAGGGGGGTTTCTATCTATCTTCCTCTAACCATCAACAAACAAACGTAATTATTTTGTGGCTGATGAGAAAGAGAAACAGGAAATTAACGATGGTCTTTGTACATTTAAGCGAGCACATGAGTTTCGGGATACCCTCTTCTTCCATAAGGGTCCAGTTGGTCTTGAATCTCTAATGAATCACAATATAATTGAATTGGCAGACCGAAAAATGTCTTTTTTCAGTAAAACCTTCTTCCGGAGAACAATAGTCAGCGAACAAACGTTTATATGCCAATATAATGGGAATTGTGATGTTAATAAAAGTAAGTTTAGCCATTGTGCTCTGAATTCGTAGAATTCTCTTTTTGAACCTTTAATTGCCCTTGGTTTCTGGTCAAGCACTTTTTCCCTCTCGAATTCAACTCTCTTGCAGATATACGATGTGCGTGTCGTCACTGTCGTTTCAACAAATGCCTACTTGTGGGGATGGACGCAAAAGGTTGGTCTAAAGACGAGGAGCTAAAAATAGGTTGCAAGTTGATTGCTTGTTTTTACACATAGTAATCCTGACATCTTATTAGCTGTAAGAAGGGGCGATAGCACGCCGTGTTTCCTTGAAATGACGTTGGAAAATGGAAATGAGAAGAGATTTTTGAACTGTTGATTAGATGAATCCCGATGAGTTGTAGCTTGTTGGGTATATAGATGAGTAAGGATTGGCAAAACACGGAGCATAACAATTAGATTTCCGACCCTTGGTTATTTATTACGGAAACGGTGAAGATTGTATTTGGTGGCATCTACTCAACAAAACAAATCATTTATTGGATCTTTGATGTAGTTCCAATTAAAATTCCCCGTAAACGTGATTGAAATAGCGGGCATTCTATCAGACTGAGAACTTCAATTGAATTTTTAAATCAAAGAATGAAAACACACTGAGGGGCTTCTCAAATAAAATTTTCTGAAAAACAAACAGATAATCTGATTTGCATAAATCCTTGAAAAATAATCTGAAAGAGGTATCATATTGAGAATATTAGGGCATTAACAGTACCCTTCCATCACTTATTCACTCGACAAAAAAGATTTAGCTTTACAACTTCCAGCTATACAAAATGATCGAGACAGGATCGGACCTACGAAGAAGGTCAAAATGAGCAGCGGATCCGATGATGAACAAGCCACAACTCCACATCGTCTTCAAGATCAAGTGAGTGTTCAAAGAGCGCAAAAATGTGTGCATTCGACTGGAACCAAGATCTTTGCAATTTCTAGATATATTTTATATGTTTCTTCTTTTCAAACTGGGAGGGAGATGCGTGTGAACCAAACGAGCGGTGATCCAATATGTATGCCTTCTTAAATTACAACATTCATTTTCTACTGTTTCAAATGTTTTTTGGTCATTTGCGAGACACACAAGCTAAAACCTTTGTGTAACCGAATATGGGGGGCTTCCTGAAAAAAGAGAAAGGACAAACTGAATCTCAGCTCTAAAAAAAAAAAAGAGAAATTTGTTGGGGGTGTGTGTGTGTGTGTTGAAGCGAAGCACATGCAACATACAGAGAGGATTCACGTTTTTGTCATTTCAGGAAATCATCGACCAGCTCACACAAGTGGAAAGTCTCTGCCAGGAACTGCGCCGATGCATAATTCCCGAAGTGACCGGGGTGACACATGCATTGACGTCTCCTTGCCTACTTTTTGAGACTACTGACCTTAAAGTAGACGTGAGTCTGGTGATCAACTAGTCTCCGTTCCCAGTCACCCATCCAATTTAACTTCAGACTAACACAATGTTCAAGGAGCTCTACCCGGCATCAATGAACGACATTCGCATGTGGAACATTCGCGAAATGCGCATTTGCATCGAGTGGGCAAAGACATTTGACATCTACCAGAGACTCAATCTCTTCGATCAGGTGTGTAAGAAGCCATGTGCAGTGAAAGTGCACATATTATAAGCGTGTTATTTGAACAGCTGGAAACATTGATCTCAAGCTTTTCAGACTAGGAAGGGGGTTTCCTAAATTAAAACATCAAACACCACACCTGTAACTTTTCGTGTTATCACTTCTAAGAAGGGAAAAATGACTGAAAAATAGGGGCTCAACCATCAGCTTACTAACTACGCAGTCTTCAGAAAATATCTGGAAAGGGGATTCAGTGACCATGTGATAATAGAAAAATAGTTTTCTGAATTAGGAAATCTCGTGCTGAAAAATAAAATTTCTAGAATTTGTGTTTTGATATGAACTGTGATTCGAGGGACCTAATAATCCATTTTTCAGTTCGCTCTTGTCCGCAACTTTGCTTTTGCATTCAATCTTCTCAACCGTGTGTTCTACTCACCAGATCATGGACCGGATAAGATTGTTTTCCAGAATGGAGCTTTTATCATGAGACAACCACAACAACAGGTAAAACTGATAAATCCACATCAATCTAACAAATATCGAAATTCAGGTTCAACTCTCCGGATGTCGACCAATCTACACCAGACAAATGGATGAGATCATGATTCCATTCCGCAAATTGCAATTGAGCGTCGCTGAATTCGCCACTTTCAAAGCGGCTCTTTTCTTCAATCCAGGTACTAAATTGAGATGGATTTGACAGTGAAAAACTGATTATTCGTTCCAGATGCTTTGGATTTGTCTCCATCTGCCAAGCAAGAAGTTTTCGAAGAGAGAAATAAATATTTGGGTGGACTTTTCACTTGCATTACCCAGAAGATTGGAATTCCAACTGGTGTTCAGAAATATGGAAGCCTTTTGATGATGACTGCCAGCATTCAGGTAAACATCAACTATAGATGATTTCTTTGAGTTTCAATTATTTCAGAACATTTTGGCACAAAATGAAGAAAACATGCAAGTGATGGAATTGTTCAAGAATTGGGAAGTGGATCCATTTGTGAAGGAGCTGTGCATGAAGAGAGCTTAAGAAAATATTTTGCAACAATATCTAAAGAAGTAGTTTCCTCGTGTTTTGTCAAGATCTCTATTTTCATGCAAAATGTTATTTTTGACTGGCCTATAGTTTTTTTTTTCTGTGAAAAAACCTCTGTCATCCCAGTAGAACTGTCATAGATTTTTGTTTTTCTGTACTCTCTCTCTCTCTCCCGATTCCGTGCTGTAAATATATGCCCCTCCCCACACAATATGTGATACCAACCTCGATTCGATTCTAATCAGCACGTTACCCGCTTTCTGTGCCATTCAGTTATGCTAAACTATGCCTAAAATAGACAAAATAGAGTAATTTTTTTCTGGAATACCTGTCAAAGTTTACATTTTGAAGAGAATTTTCTCACAACGAAGTATAATGTGTTACAATAATGCCCTCGTTTTTTCTGTTCTTGATAGTGTCTTTTGCCCTTTTACCAGCTGCTCTCCTCTGATTTCGGTTACTAAATGTTCATTTAAAAAACAAAGTTTTCTCTTCTGCAAGCCAGTTTTTCTTGACACACCGCTTCATGTTCCACTCCCCGTTCTGATACAACTCCCACCTCTTTCCCAAGCATTGTCATCGATCACAGTTCTAAGCAATTTCCATATTATTCATTTTCTTCCCAACATTTTCCACCACACACACCCATTATTTTACTGGTATGAACAACTTCCCCCCACCCTTCTCTCCTATTGATTTTCATCTGCTTTTGTTTACCAGTAAACGATTACATTATTTCAAGGAACTTTCTTTTCTATTCTATCTGTTCTTCTTTTTTTCCCAACTTCTATACTTTCTTCTTCTTCATGTTCAACTTTTCTTTTTTTTTCTTTTCTGTCCGTTCAATAAATCTTCTTCTTTCTAAGAGTTCACACCTGGCACGTCAATTTTCACCCATTAGATTATTGTTGGTCCATTGCCGCCGCTACAGCCATTTCTTTGCACAATTTGCTCTTCATCGTCTTCCTCAATGCATCTGACGCGCTTCTTCGTTTTTCAAAACTGTGTAATAAATGACTGGCGGAAGAAGAAACAGAAACACATGCTCATCGTGTGCTCCTCAGCTTTCACCCCCGCTATCCATCCAGATTGTTGTGGGAATCGGTGAAATGCGATTTCAATATTTGATACTTTCTGTATTATTAATTGATTCTGTGTTTTGCTGGAACAATAAGCGATCGTTTTTTATTCCGGACTTTTTGGGAAGCGGAGGTAATCTTAAAATTCATACAATTATTTTCAAATCACCAGAATGTTGAGCAATTTTCTGGCCTAACTTTTTATTTAACTGAGTAACTTTACAATTTCATTGATGATTTTTTCTAGTGCTCAACAATTACAGTTCACACTCACTAAAATATTTCAAAACATCCTTTCATTCATTTATTATTCAGATGGCACGCCAAAATCCAAAACAGAATCGGTCATCGAAGAAAAGATGGAGTACGGCAGAATGATCCTCTTAGTTTGTAATAAAACATGTGCAAAACATAGATCGGATGTGAGTAGCTTATTTGGACATCAGAAATGAAGTTTTAAGCAAATCAAACTTTGTTTTAATGTTCTCTAGTTTGAAACATCACACGAATTTGTAACGATTTACGTTTCAGATTCCATTATGGCTCAAGGAATTCAATCAGAGAAAGGGATATCAAGAACCAGAGATAATAAGTTACTATTATCATACGTATAGACAACCAGTATCGTTCATCGATACAAATGAAACGACTTCATTTCCCAATTTGATTTATTTCATTGGAATAAAACGAACTGTGTTCAATGGAGATGTTAACATCAGGGCGAGTTTTTTTTCTTTATAGGGAAATTATCACCACCAAAACCCAGAAGTTAGATTTAAGCGATTCAAACTGTGATTTATCATGATTCTCATACATTTGAAGTCCGTGATTCCAAGCTCCATTGAATTACTCAGAAATTTTAAAAATACTTAAAAACCGTTTTCATTTCATGAATAATTTTCAGAGCGAAGTAGACTCATGGATTGCCTCAGTTGACCAATTGAATGTGATAGAACCAAGAGTTTACAGTGATCTTAACGATATCCTCTCAGCCACATCAAACTGTTCGAATAAATTCCTTCTGCTATCGAATCGCGCAAAATGCCCTCAGCCTTCATGGTCTATAGTTGCCAGGTACGTCGAAGGTGTCACCACTTTTAGTCACGGAATTACTTTTCAGAATAGCCCAGGATCACGGTGTCCAGCCAGTCAAAATAGGTCATCCATTGGATGGGTTAACTCATGTTTTGTTATACAAAAGAATGCCTTTCCTATCAGAAGCTTCATGTCATCTATCAGTTCTACTCTACGAAGACAGTTATTCTGATTTCGGCGATGACATCAATCCATTAGTTGTAAGTTCACTCAACATGGATTGGCTCAAAATTGATTTTGCGTTTTTTTAGGTTTCGGATTGGATAACAACTTTATTGCCAGTTGAAGACGGAAGCTGTCCAGCGCTTTTTGAAACGTATTGGCATCCAATTGAGGATGAGCTCACCGAGTTGCAGCAAATCTTCTTTTCCGCAGAGTTGGAGATTTCCGAAAGAAACAAGAGACCCACGTTCATTTTGGTTGGTCTCACCGGTGGAATTGCTGTCATTATCCTGGCGTTCAGTATATTCTGGGGACTCAATGGATCTGGTTTTAAGGAGTAGTTTTTGTTGTGGTTAGGCAATTTCCATTGAAATTCGAGCTTTTTATACGATCTCATGTACATAAATAATTCTCTGTATAAACGGTTTTCAATTATTTTGAGATATTAATTTGAAAAACCCTTCATCAATTTGCAGATATTTTGCAATAAATCGAGAAAACCCTTCTGCAGAATGAAAACAGTTCCTTCTTTTCTCTACCCAGTTTTGATAGCGTGGAGAACGCAATTAGAACAACGTTGCTAGTCGCAAAACGCAGTTCACAAAAAAAGTGGTTGATGACTTGAGGGCATCGAAAGACGTTGCCCTATTAGGATGAGAGAAGCAAGTATCACCACGTCTATAATGAAGAGACTTCAACGAGGTGGATAGGATATACCGTCATAGGAGAAAAAACGCCGTCATAAGACTAATGAGTAGAAAAATAATGCTATTACATTTTTAGAGAGAGTAAATGATGATGTTTGTAATAGATAAAGCCTGTTTAGAAAGTGCAAGTCCAAACGATTATTGTACTTTTTCTATGGGAACCTTATGATCTTAATTCTAGTTTTGTCGAAAACAAACATTTGCATTTGTATTCTTGCGAAACTCGTTTTTCGAGGAAAAATTAGGTGACAACAAGACGGTCTACAGGGACTACGGTAACTCACTCAATTGACATATTGATGTTCAATTTTTGAATCAGGGCACCTTGTGAGTTTTGGAGTTCTCAACACTGAACTCATTGTGCGATTACCTATTCTATTCTCAAAGTCATCAGAATTAATTTTTTTTCATTATGAACTGATTATTCCAAATTTTTTATCCGATGAGAAAAGGGAAATTTTCAAATAATTAGACAGAATATGTTACAATAGGAAAAAAATCCAAAATAATACAGCGGAAACAAAAAGACTCCAGAAATAGGGACAGTGATGCCAAAGCTCAGAGAAGAAGAAGGGTAAAGAAATTCGAAACATTGCAGTGTGTTTTTAGAAATTAAGGGAAGAGGAATGTCATCGGGACGCCAACGAAAGGAAATTTGAAGCGATAGGAACAGAAAATAGAAATTTGTACAAGTCACGGAAGGTTGATGATTAGTGTTCAGCGCTGAGTCTGGCAGCACGAGCACGTTGCATAAGAACCGATGGTGGGATGCGGAACTTGATGATCTCGGCGACGGCATGATCATGAGCTGAGACCCAAACATCTTCATCAATTTTGTAGACCGGATAGTATGAGAAGTGTTCGAAGAGACGACAGTAGATTTGAATTTCATAACGATCATGGAGATCAGCCATGAGGATTCCCTGAAATTTCTATATTTAGAACATGAAAACTTTTCTTCGTTTTTTGATCCCACTGATCCTAATCATTTTTGCTTTTTGTTTCGAACGAACGTGACAAATGATAAGCTTGCATTTCAAGAGATAAGGATTCTATTTTGCAGCTAATCAACTTAGCTACAGAGTCCTGCAACAGATCAGAAGACTACTTTTCTAGAACAACGACCACCCAAACAGTAAGTACCTACACGAAGAACATGCCCCTCAAAAGTCAAATCATGCCCTCAATTCAACATTTTACAAGACCACCATAATCGGATTATCACGTTGAATGTTCACTAGTCATATCAGTTTGACTATCATTTGCATCAGTTCCACCCAGCACCTAGCTGTCTGGTCTTCACTCACCGCGAACTTCTCGCGTGCCAGGTTGCCCAAGAGGAATCCTTTTGGAAGACGGCTGTAGTCCGGGTCAACTGGAGTAGTGATACCCTATAATATAGATATAGAATCATGAATCTTATGTTATTTGTACCATTGTCTCGGCAGTTGGAACTGTTTTCGAAGAGCAAGGCTTTTCCTCGATTCCCTCCTTCATCTTTTTTGCTGGAAGTTCCTCCTCAACTTCAGTTTTTCTCTTAAGACGCTCTTGCAGACCAGACTGGTGATCCATCTATAATTGGAAATTTAATTTTGATATTCATAAATTCGTTTTATACCTGATTGACAGCGTCATTCCCATGATGGATGACTCCGTTGGAACGATTTTCAACAATGACTTGCTCCATTTTGCTTATCTAGAAAATGAGAAAGTTTCAATTTGAACAAATGTAAAGACGAGAATAGATGAGAGGAGAATGAAACACAAAGAAAGCAACTAGAATCCATTTTCTGCAAACTGCACGGAAACGCATCCACTTCCAAAGCAATAAACTTCTTCTACAGAAACACGAGGCGGTCGAAAAAAAGAAGCGCGGGCCGGTGCGGTTTTCGCGATGCAATGTTCGCCTCTTTTTATCTCTGAAAAAAAGGGGGTGGAGTGAAGCGGCGAAGAGGCCAAGCAGCAGTCGGCAGTTAGGTTGCAGACGGGGCGGTAAAGAAGAGCTGTGGAGCACACCAGACAGAGGCTCAATTGAAGATAAGAGACAAAGAGGCGCGTGTTGGTGTAAATTTCAACGGTTCGCAGATCGCTGAGGGTTAGCAAAACATATTTTCTGATATCTTGGGAGAAATGTGGACTTCCACACTGAACAGCAGCAGCTGCAGCAGCTGCACATGTGATTCGACACGTGGTTGATACGAAAAATCGACCACCCCAAGTTGTACAGTTGACCGGAATGAGAAAGAAGTCATTGACACCATATGCTCTAGGGGCGTGGCGTTTCTCGAACAAAAATAGGAAGAGTTCAAGTTTGCAAAAAGTATGAATGCACTTTCAATTTTTTGTGTTCTAGTATTGAACTTCTGAGTTTCGGAGTAAAAAGTGCGTGGATGACAATTCTAGAAGCATTGCTCAGAAGAAGTCAAGCTGATTACGGACTAATTCAAAACATGAGTTCGAGGAGCAGGATTTACGAGCCGATCAACATGTGATGTTTATTTGTTCGGATAGTAGCCGAACAAGTTTCTTTCAGCAATCAAACCTCACATCTTAGCAAAAAGTCCGCGCCCGAAGGCAATCACAGCTTCTTCTTGACGTAAACAAAATCGGACGATGTGAGTTTGATGTGTTTGATATGGCGTTTTCGATTTGCAGTAGAGGGGGAAAAATGAGAAATCGGGAAAAAAGAGTTATTACAAATGCAATTGCAGACAGGAATCGGAAATGTGGTGCAGATTCGACTCAGAAAGTAGCGAATGCAAGTGTGCAAATCTACTCCCTCCCTTATCTGCTCCACTTTTTATGAAAGCTTACTAGTAGATTAGTTAGCAAGAGAGCCCTCGGGGCGAGAAATAAGAAGACGGCCGAGAAAAACAGAGAATGAGCGACATATATTGTTGAAGCTTTTCGCAGAACACAAGCGCCTTTTTTTTCAGAAAAGAGAGATTAAGGTTGTAGTTTTTTTCTAGTTTTTTTTTGTAGCTGGATCATGTGCAGAAGGGGATTGTGAGGGTGTGAAGCCAGAATTGGAAAAGAGATGAGTAATGGGATGTATTTCACTGGGTCTATGCATTCAGCTCTTTGCTCATCGAAAAAGAGGGCGCCTGGTGTGTCAGACAGACGGGACTCATTCATACATATTTTGCAGCAAAAACCGCCTCTGGTGCACCCAAAGTTGGAAAAAGCGTGCACTTTGAGAGCAAGTCCGAGAACGATGTATTTTAAGAATCTAGAACAAGTGAGACTCTGGGGAACAGTAGGTTAGGTTTCAGTGTAACTTATTCTGCAAACTTCACCTGCAAGCACTCGCAAAAATGCAAAGTTCGCCTTGAGTGGCACTCGCCCTCTCACAGACCTGTTCGGACAAAGGATACCTTGCAAAACGACCTTTGTGAAGAAATTACATTCACCACTTCTCTCCCATTAGCCGTCTCCTTGAGGGTCGATCGAAATAACTGATAAGAACTAATTTTCAAAAAGTTCTCCGACGATTGGCAAGAAACAGTTAATAGTAAAAGAATTATTACAGCCTTCAACTTTCTATTATCAACAAAAAACGTTGAGGAAAGAAGGGAAAAGCGGCGAACGCACCGCATGCAAAACTGTTGTTAGTCGTGCAAACCGTCATATATTATCGTGACAGCAACTGAAAAAACGACCATAAACGGAGAGGAAGAGGGGAGGTGACGTTGCAAAAGTGAAAAGACGAGAAAAATACAGTCTTTTCAATAACAAAGGAGGTAGGAACAACGAATACAATAGTGTTTTTGGTTCCTTGTCTGCTGCAAATTCTGGGAAGGAACAGTCGGGAGATAATCATATTGTTGTAAAAGAACACGGAAAAAGCGGTCGAAGTCTGCTGATGATGGAAAAAGTTCTAGTCCATTAAAGTGCATCGTGCGTTGGAATCATGCAAGCTGCGCGGCGCAGAAAACATGATTAGGGGCGTATGTTTTGGCCAGAAAAATTGAAGAGGGAAAAGAGATAAAAGAAACCGATTCACTCAGACTAAAAAAACTCTTAGGAATTGACATAATTCTTCAAACGCATACCGTGTCTTTATCAGGTTATCACCTTGATTTATGACTATTCCCGTTTTCATCCTTGCAAGAATACAAGAAGATCAAGGGGATAAAACGGAGAAGAAAAGAACGGTGGAAAAGAGAAAAGTGGTACCCAAGCGATCCGACGCGTTTGCGCTACAAAAACAGTACGGCGACATCGAGGGCGCTGACGCCTCCGCGTGACTGCTTCGTGCCCTTTTGCAGGCGGCGGGCGCCCTTGTTCTTGCAAATTTTATACTCGATCCCATAAAATAACACGATTCAACAAGGCCTCTCTTCCTGTTCAGCGGCGGGAGATACTAATTAATGATCAACACACACAATCAGGGGGCGATATAAATCATGGAGTAAACAAAACGAAGAGAAAAGTTTTTAGCATAAAGAACCAAAGATGACTACTATTGCTGCTGCTTGGTTGGTGGTCAATGTTCTGTATAGAAAACATCGGAATTTGCATAGCATTCATTTATCTAAAACAATAGATAATTCATTCATAATAACTGTCTGCTTCGATTCTAGTAGTGATTTTTGAGACCAATGACCAACTAAAATATACAAACTCTGTTTTTTTTCAGAATAGGTGGACGTTGGGAAATAATGATATTTGCGGAAATTATGAAAAGTATGTATGTAATTTTAAAAAAATCGTACGGACTGACAGGTAATCCGCAAAACAATTGGAAATCCGGACGCCAAGTTCTGATAGAGAAAATCCTGAAAAGCACTGAAACTAAAAAAACCAACACTTTGAAACATGTACCAATAATAAGCAGTCTTCGTAACCCCCGTGGGAAATTTTGTGAAGTTTGAATCAACTATTAACAGGTTGTCGAAGCAGAACAACTGATTTACACTCAGCAGTGTCGGATCTAAAAAATCGAGACTGATAAACGATGGAAATCATGAATATTAGGTGTCATATGGGTAAGGGGTAGGGGTGGGGTAGGGGGGGGGGGGTAGGGGTGGGGGTAGGGGGTAGGGGTAGGGGGGGGGGTGGGGGGGGGGTAGGGGGGTAGGGGGGGGGGGGGGGTGGGGGGGGTAGGGGTAGGGGGGGGGGTGGGGGTGGGGGGGGGGGGTAGGGGGGGGGTGGGGGGTGGGGTGGGGGTAGGGGTGGGGGGGTGGGGGGGGTGAGGGGGGGGGGTGGGGGGGGTAGGGGGGGGGTGGGGGTGGGGGGGGGGGGGGGTAGGGGGGTGGGGGGGGGGTGAGGGGGGGGGGGGGGTAGGGGTGGGGGTGGGGGTGGGGGGGGGGGGGGGGGTAGGGGGTGGGGGGGGTCAGGGGTGGGGGTGGGGGGGGTGGGGGGGGGTGGGTGGGGGGGTAGGGGTAGGGGGTAGGGGGGTGGGGGGGGGGGGGTGGGGGGGGGGGAGGGTGGGGTGGGGGTGGGGGGGGGGTAGGGGTGGGGTGGGGGTGGGGGTAGGGGGGGGTAGGGGGTAGGGGTGGGGGTAGGGGGTAGGGGGTAGGGGGTAGGGGTGTCATATGGGTAGGGGGTGGGGGTGGGGGTAGGGGGTAGGGGGTGGGGGTGGGGGGTAGGGGGGGGGGTGGGTGTATATGGGTGGGGGTAGGGGGGGGGGGGGTGGGGGTGGGTGTCATGGGTGGGGGTAGGGGGTGGGGGGGGTGGGGGTGGGGGGTGGGGGTAGGGTGTCAGGGGTGGGGGTGGGGGGGGGGTAGGGGGGGTGGGGGGGGGGGGTGGGGGTAGGGGGTGGGGGTGGGGTCATATGGGTGGGGGTGGGGGTAGGGGTAGGGGTGGGGTGGGGGTGGGGGGGGGTGGGGGTGGGGTGTCATATGGGTGGGGGTGGGGGGTAGGGGTGGGGGTAGGGGGGGGGGGGTGGGGGTGGGGGAGGGGTGGGGGGTGGGGGGTGGGGGTGGGGGTGGGGGTGGGGGGGGTGGGGGTGGGGGGGGGTGGGGGTGGGGGTAGGGGTGGGGTGGGGTGGGGGGGGTCATGGGGGGGGTGGGGGTGGGGGGTGGGGGGGGTAGGGGGTGGGTGTCATAGTGGGGTGGGGGGTAGGGGTGGGGGTAGGGGGGTAGGGGGGGGTAGGGGTGGGGGTAGGGGTAGGGGGTAGGGGTGGGGTGGGGGTGGGGTGGGGGTAGGGGTAGGGGTAGGGGTAGGGGTAGGGGCAGGTGTCATATGGGGGTAGGGGTAGGAGGTGGGTGGGGGTAGGGGTGGGGGTAGGGGGCAGGTGTCATAGGGGTGGGGGTAGGGGTGGGGGTAGGGGGTGGGGGTAGGGGTAGGGGTAGGGGGTAGGTGTCATATGGGGTAGGGGTGGGGGTGGGGGTAGGGGGGGGTAGGGTGTAGGGGTAGGGGTGGGGGTGGGGGTGGGGGTAGGGGGTGGGGGGGGGGGGTAGGGGTGGGGGTAGGGGGTAGGGGTGGGGGTAGGGGGTGGGGGTGGGGGTGGGGGTGGGGTGTAGGGGGTAGGGGTAGGGGGTAGGGGTAGGGGGTGGGGGTGGGGGTAGGGGGTGGGGGGGGGGTGGGGGTAGGGGTAGGGGGTGGGGTGGGGGTAGGGGTAGGGGTGGGGGTGGGGTGGGGGTAGGGGGTGGGGGTGGGGGTAGGGGTGGGGGGGGGGGGGGGGGTGGGGGTGGGGGGGGGTGGGGGGGGGGGTGGGGGTAGGGGGTGGGGGTGGGGGTAGGGGGTGGGGGTGGGGTGGGGGTAGGGGTGGGGGTGGGGGGGGAGGGGGTAGGGGTGGGGTGGGGGTGGGGGTGGGGGTAGGGGTGGGGGGTAGGGGGGTAGGGGGTGGGGGGGGTGGGGGGGGGGGTAGGGGTAGGGGTGGGGGTGGGGGTGGGGTGGGGGGGGGGTGGGGTAGGGGTGGGGGGGGGGTAGGGGTAGGGGGTAGGGGGTAGGGGTAGGGGGTAGGGGTAGGGGTAGGGGGTAGGGGGTAGGGGGTAGAGGGGTAGGGGTAAGGTGTCATATGGGTGGGGGTAGGGGGTGGGGGGGGGGGTAGGGGTAGGGGTAGGGGTATATGACACCTACCCCTACCCCTGTATCTACGTCAAGATAAACCAAAAGGTTCCTCCATGTGTAACACTATTTGTTAGCCTCTTTATAATTGTTCCAGAGATAATCTTATTATTCCCGGAGCCATATATTATACAAGTACCAACCATACGCAGCCGGCGAAAATTTTTCAAAATCGTCAATATCCTAGATGGGCATTAACACATGATGCATCATTTTAATACAAGCACGAAGCTGAATCTATTTGAATTGTGTGATATCTCTCTCAAGACCCTAAATCTTGGTTACGAGGGAACCTTTCAAGTCAAAGTCGCATTGGATCATTGACATAGTTTAAGACAGAACTGCTGAAAACTTGTAATTCCGTTTTCAACGTTTACTTAAGTAACCTCCAAATAATTGAGAAAACAGTTCATTTTTCATTTCAAATTTCCTGAAAGCAGTTTTTGACAATGGAAAGTGGGTATAGGTTTTCAATAGCTTTCAAACTGTAACAAAGGTTTCTTACCGGAGAGGACCTTGGCTTTTCCTTTGTTTCCCAGTTTTCATCAACCCGGGGGGGTAGGGGGTAGGGGGTAGGGGGGTAGGGGTAGGGGGTACGGGGGGGGGTAGGGGGTGGGGGGGGGGTAGGGGGTGGGGGGTAGGGGGTGGGGGTGGGGGTAGGGGGAGGGGGAGGGGGAGGGGTAGGGGGAGGGGGGGGGGGGGGGGGGGGTAGGGGGTGGGGGTGGGGGGGGGGGGGGGGTGGGGGTGGGGGGGGGGTGGGGGGGGGTGCAGGGGTGCAGGGGTGGGGGTAGGGGGTGGGGGTGGGGGTAGGGGTGGGGGTGGGGGTGGGGGGGGGGGGGGGGGTAGGGGGTAGGGGGTAGGGGGTACAGGGGTAGGGGGTAGGGGGGAGGGGTAGGGGGTAAGGTGTCATATGGGTGGGGGTAGGGGTAGGGGGTAGGGGTAGGGGTATATGACACCCCTACCCCCCTGTATCTACGTCAAGATAAACCAAAAGGTTCCTCCATGTGTAACACTATTTGTTAGCCTCTTTATAATTGTTCCAGAGATAATCTTATTATTCCCGGAGCCATATATTATACAAGTACCAACCATACGCAGCCGGCGAAAATTTTTCAAAATCGTCAATATCCTAGATGGGCATTAACACATGATGCATCATTTTAATACAAGCACGAAGCTGAATCTATTTGAATTGTGTGATATCTCTCTCAAGACCCTAAATCTTGGTTACGAGGGAACCTTTCAAGTCAAAGTCGCATTGGATCATTGACATAGTTTAAGACAGAACTGCTGAAAACTTGTAATTCCGTTTTCAACGTTTACTTAAGTAACCTCCAAATAATTGAGAAAACAGTTCATTTTTTCATTTCAAATTTCCTGAAAGCAGTTTTTGACAATGGAAAGTGGGTATAGGTTTTCAATAGCTTTCAAACTGTAACAAAGGTTTCTTACCGGAGAGGACCTTGGCTTTTTCCTTTGTTTCCCAGTTTTCATCAACCCTCTGTTTTCAATACCCAAATTGATGACGTCTAACTCTTTACGAAAATCGATTTACAACGAGTGTCTCCAACCAAACATCTGCCCCTTTGTTAAAAGATGCCGATCATCACCTTTTCAGTACAAATAGCCCCATAATGATCCAACTTAGAAGATATATGGGAGTCTAAGGGTTTCAATCTCTACCTTTACCATAAACAATACAGTAGTGGGCGGTGCTTAGATCAGAACTGTTAGATAGTGTGTCAGTGGTCATTCAGTCTCATTCGAGTCATTCAGTCTCATTCAAGTCATTCAGTCTCATTCGAGTCATTTATTCTCGTTGTGTTGTGTCTTTATTGACAATTTCCTTCTATTCTCAATTATGGCTATCGTCTCCCAAACTACTGAAACCCGTTCACGCGTCAAGCGTACCGTAGGCTATCAAGGAACCTACTCGGATCGATTCAAGCGACAGGAAGAGCCTAAGACCACTGAGACAGTCCAAGAAGCCCCTGTACCAAATCCAAAGGTTACCCGAAAACCAATCCAGAAAATCGAGGAATTTCTGCCTACCGAAGAACTCCTCTACCCAGAAGATATTGTCGAGCAGATCGACGGCTCAGATCAAGAGAAATATTCTCTCGAGCAGCGACTTGATCGATACGATGAGCGAGGATGATTGGCAAGATGTGTGCAAGGGGATGCTGAATACGGCCTTCCACCAACCGGAGTTTGTAGCCGATTTGATGGTTGTCTTATTGAGTAAGTTGTTTCTCTTTTTGAATTAGTAATAGATAAAATGCCAAACATTCTGACCAGAACTGACTTTCATATGAAAAATGTATCTCTTGACTAATGAATTTTGAATTTTCAGAAAACCACATCTTTGCTTGCACCATGTCGGACGAGATTATGGATCTTTCTTCGAAGTATATTCTCGAAAAGAATGAAAAACCAATACCAGCCGTTCTCTCAGCTATTCTCTGTGCTCGCTGGCCTAGACAATTAGCAAAAGCATTCGATACAGTGAACCCGATTCTGTATACAGTTGTGTGTATTGTGAAAGGATGGATTGAAGTAGTAAGAGAAGATACTGAAAGATATACGAGCAGCCAGGAAGAGAAGTATACGGTTATCGAGGATCCTGATATGGTCAATAGCTGTGCGATGGCTCTTGCGGAGCTCTGCGATGCCGCTCAACGACAACTGTGGATTAACTGGATGGACTTAACTGATGAGATCTATCAATGCATCAAACCGACAGTCACTCATAATCCAAATGTCAAAGGAGAGGTGAAGGAGAATCTACTAGATACACTTCTTTTGATGCATCAATGGACGAAGACAAGAGGCCCAGTGGTTAAGCACTCCGGAGTTCAGGCTATTGGAAACTAGAGGGCTTCATTTGTCTACATCCGTATTTTTTATAGTTTCGACCTGAGTGTTTTCATAGTTCTGGTTGTTCAAATAAGTTTTTAATTATCATTTTTTTGTTTCTCATTCAATTTTTGTTGTTCATCATTCTAATCACCTAATTTTTGTCCTTTTTTCCCGATCCTAGTCACCTACTTTAATATATTTCTGATTTTTCATTTCTAACTGTTTTATCTCTTGTAATAAATTATTTATCATTTTGAAAAATGTTCTCTCAGTTTTTTCATCAAAAACGCAAAAATAGCAAAAACTATGGAGTATGAATTTTTGTCGATTATGATAGGCAAGAAGAGATGAACAACAATGTCTGAAGTTCTTCTTGTAAGTGAATAATTTGTTAAGAAAAAAGAAGAGTCAGGATTTGTAGGAAACATTTCAGATCTCGGTTGTCATTATAGTTTGTTGAAATCTAAAAAATTGATCACTATCGAAGACTGTGTTGGAAATTAAGATTTCTTTTGAAATCCAAAAACTAGAGCCGACCATTTAAAGAATGAAAATAGGTGAGCCAGCGCAGTAAGAGAATCGAGCTGATACCAAAGGATATCAATTCATCACTTTTATACTGCTTAAGAACAAAAAATCGGATACAGGATAAGACATGTATATTCTTCTATCCGATGACTTTCCTCTATCCTCCAGATTAGCCACACACTTTTTATCCGACTTACAGAGAACAAAGTGTTTTAATTCATTCTTGGTTCTGTTGCAGTAGATTTTGCACACTTGTTGAACTTGCACTAATTTATCAATCTCTTCTGATTACTTCTTCCTCAATTCAAATTTTTACGCTTCGCGCCACACATTCCAAAAACAAAGCAATCTCGCCCCATTGCAATCCGTTCGTTTGTTCCCTCATCTCTTTGACCGGGTTAGTCATCAGTCCACTTGATTTTTAGCGTTCCCAGAAAAAATAGTTTTTTTCAAGTTTTCAAAGCCTGATCCACCAAGAAAACTGTGTTTTATCACGGGTCTAGTTCAACTAGATGACGATCTTACACCTTTATCCGTCATTCCTTCACCATGGTTTTGGGTGACCAGGCATCTTCTCAGTCCTAGTGGACGTATTTTGAACGATTATAAAGTTTCTCAAATATTTTGTGCAAGACGCTTTCTCATTCATACTCTCCACAACAGTTGTTTTTTTAAACTCACATCGATCCTGGTTCACTCAAGTTCGTCAAAATGTTCATTTAGTGTCATCACGTTCTAACGAACTGAAGTTTAGAAAATAGTGCTAATCAGATTTTCAAAACTTCGGCGATCCAGTTTTTTACCTTTTTTGGATAATAAGTGTTCAAAAAATATTTTTTCAAACGATAATCCTATTTTTCTAATGTGGGTATTGAATACGGTAACTTTATCACCCCGATTGCGCACATAAAATCCCTTTTTTTGCTATTTTTTATCACCCAATTGTGCACTTTTATATCCATTTGCAGTTCTATTGTCTTCTCTTCTCTCCACACCCTTTTCAGATCATTAAATCAGGTACCTCCGCGTACCATCCCCGCCCATTTGCCTAAATAGATGGTGCCCTGGGCGCCAATCATTCATTCTTTCTTCTTCACACCTACCATCGGCTCCATTTTCTTTCTTTTTCTGGTTTATACTTATTTTTCTTGTCTTATCGTTTTTCATCTTCTTTCTGGATGAAATTTTAATTACCCAAATTTCAGGTAACACCATATTGAAGAAACAATCGTAATCAGAGACATAGTTCAACAATTCAAGACTTCAGAAAATGGAGATAGAGAAAGGTGAGGTTCTGTGGTGAGGAAAAGGTCGATTCGAAAATTGAGATTCTTTTCAACACTTTTATGTAGGTGGAGTAAATCAAATAGAAAAAAATTTCTGTTTTAGGAATTTTACAAAACAAAGTAGCTGAGCTTTGAAGCAATCTCTGTTATTCCGTTTCTCTGTCTTTTTTCATATTTTAGAACGAAAAAGCTCGAACACTACAATTTTTTGCGGGTCCCGTGCTCTTTCTTGTTCTATCTCTTCTCCTCAGTTCTTTTTCTCGAGGGATGTCAATTTTATCCTACGCACGATGTTCTTGGGACTCCCTTCCTTTAAACTCACTTCAATCTTCAATTCACTCAGCCACTTTCACCCAATATAGTTTTTTGAACGGTCATGTGATCGAAAATCATAACTGATGAATTGATTGTCTGCTTTACAGTTTAGTGGCAATTGTGGCGACATGCCCATTTTTTTCGTTGTTCTTTTTATCAGGCGGTTGGGAGTGATAATGTCCCTACATTCAATTGTCAATTTTGATTTGAACTCTCGTTTCTTTCTTTAATTTTTTTTCTAATTCTTGTAGAAAACCTAGCGTTTTTCTATCTTCGAGAAGATGTAGTTACTCAGTTTGATTTCTATTACTTTAAAGACGGTTCATTGAAAAATCGAAAAGCACTAGATTTCCTACAATGACGAAAAATCTAACTTGAACCATTATTTCATATCAGTATTGACATTTAACATGCTTTCTCTTACAGAAAGTCTCCAGGAACATTGTTCAAAGATGAATTCCGACCTCTCCGCCAAAGTGTTCCGATCAATTCCACTCCGGATCATCGTCGATTATCTGTCTCACTCCAAAAACACAGAACATCTATATCGCCTTCATCTTACTCCGACTTTCACACCTCTCAGAGTAAGAGTTATTTAGTTTTTAGTCGCACTTTATAGTAATTTTTCAGCTCGTATGTAGAGAATTCAATGAGGCGATCATTGAAGATTATTGTAGCAAGTACAGGTGGATAGATATTCGTGTTGAACGGCGGAACCGTTTTATTTATGTAATGAATGGTCAAGAATATTTTGGATTATGGGGATTTGCTCGGTGAGTATGTTTTCACTTTTTTCTTGAAAATCATGCTTTTTGAAGATATCTCGGTTTGGTAATGAAGGTGAAGGTGGAAAAACTCACTGTCAATATTTTTGCTCGGTTGACTGACGGACAAAGAAAGGATCTTCACGATATTATTCTAATGTTTCTCACAAACAGCGGTTAGTGAAAAAAGCTGATTCATGTGTTTATTCATCGTTTTCAGAGTCGTCTCTGAAGTATGTATTCGGGATGGAACGACTCTGTGTTCAATGTAATGCATGTAAACACCTCTTCCAAAACTCACGATGCCAAATATACAAGTTCTGGCATATTGAACATCTTTTCCATGGGCACTATCGAGGCCTGCATATTAATAAATTTGAAATGCCAGTAAGGTGAGCACAGACAATATAGTCAACTAAAAGATTACATGACCTGGAAACTTTTCTCATTTAAATATTTCAGAGTGCTTCATGAACTTGCTCAATTCATATGTCAAGAAAAAAGTGCGGAGGACAGCATGGATCTTCTCAGATATCTCTTGCCACCAAATAACACTTCTGCCAACCTTCTTCAATTGATTCTTCCGGACGAAATGAGTCTTCCAATTCCGTTCGAGATTCTCATCTTTCTTTTACAAGAATGGAGAATCAACAGCATCACTTTTTCCTTCAGAGAATTTGCTCCCGGAGTAACTCACGACATTCTGACTCCTGGTTGGGACTTCAAGCCATTTCCGAGAAACCTCGAGGACAAGAGAGTTTTTTCATCATTCCGATATCCGATGTTATTCGACTGCATTACTATCGACATGTCTGATGGAAGTTTTACCACAAGCACTTTATTGAATTGGGACAATGAGAGTGACAACTTCCTTCACTCTTTTATATCCGCGTTCCAAGCGAAAGAGTATGTGTTCGAGTTTTCAATTTGGCAAGAACCAGTATCAGCACCACATATTATGACCGAGCTCATAAGTCAACGTATTCCAGCTCCGGTGTTCGTTTATTTGAATTACTCCTTCGGCCTATCGAATTTGATTGATACAATCCCGATTCTACCTCTACCTCGGAATTATTATATTTTTGAAAGGAATCGAATCGAAAAATTTGAACTAAATTATATCTTCCCAATGCGATGGAGAGAACGAAAATTTGAAATTGGATATGAGATTCTCAATAACGGGAATAAAATGATATTCGAAATTGGAATCTACGAAGAAACGCTTTATCAATTTTTCTGGAATGCTCCTGAATACGAACGCGACTTTTGGGGGTATGTTTTCGACAAATTGTTCTCGCTTTCAATGAATTGATTCGTCACAAAAGCTTGAGTAGATTTGTGCTGCTACTTTTTTATCAGCGAGTTCTTTTCGTTTTCTGTTCTATCCTCTCTTCTTTCTGTTTTCATTGTTTATAATTATCTCCACTAGACTTGTTTCAATTTTTCTTCCATTTTCCAAATTGACTGAACGCATTCATTTCTTATCACACTTTAATATCAATCGTTGATGGTCAATTTTTGATTTATTTAAATGATACTTCTTTGAATATGAATTTTTTTGATACATGTATTGATATCGAATGATTTTTTACTGATAATAAACTGAACTATATGACATAAAAATAAAAAGGAATTTATTAACCAGCAACGTTTTTTGATTATGATGAATAATGGTGAATAAAATCAATCATAAATTATAAAATTTATTGAATTTCATTTAACAACATAAATTATGCTTGACTGAACATTTGAAACATAATGCTCGTATATAGTTCACTTTACAATTTTACAATTTCCATAAGCGAAAGATAATATCACCGTGAGTGGGTAAAAGACGGATTTAATTTCATTATAGAACAAAGATTGAATGCAACAATAATATGACTAGTTGCAAATAAAAAAACTTGAATTGGAAGCAAATTCTAGAAAAATAAACATTTCATAAAACATCTCATATTAAAGCAAAACAGCTCATGAAATATACCCGGCAATAAATATAAAATGACAATAGAACTATACTTTTTTGTTGCTATCACTACCACTCATTGGCCATGGCTTCTGATCAGTCATATCCATTTGTGAGACGTAATCATTAGCAGTGTAAATGGTTCCAAGACGTTTTATTCGCTCCTCTTCAGTCTCATCTTTCCATCCTTTCTTGTTTTTTGATATCCGGCTCGACCTTCCCGTTTCAGCCTCATCTTCACTTGAGCTTTTCATTCGATCTCGGCATTTCTGGAACATTTTCATTTTGTGTAGAAAAAATGTTATTAACACTTACCTCAGTACCATTTTGTTTAGGATCTTTCTCAGATTCACTTGGCAATGCTGACATTGAGCTCGTAGTTGGTTCTTCCGAAGCCCCATGTCCATTTCGGTAACGCCTTCCAGAAATGATGACATCAACACTTGGACCACCACCATCATAATTTCGGTCAACTCTTCTGATTGGTACTTCATGAACTGCTCGACTGGAAGACGCACCCCATGAATCCATACTTCGACTCATTGCTTCATTGATATTCGAAGTTGTTGCATTAGGAATAGGCACTCCAGATCTACAATGATTTTCTTGAGAATGGAAAGCAACTCAACAGAACTCACGCAAAAGTAGACCTCTTCTCAACAATAGTCTCTTTTTCCTCCACAGTTCTTTTGCCTATTAGTGTTTCTAAACTTCGAAACGAAGATGTCGGTCGATTGGTTGTTGGCATTGTATACGCATCATTGCCTGAAATGTTTTTCCTTCACCTATTATACTGCGCAGCTCAAACTGACCATCAATTGTATAGGACACCCGTTGAGGCGCCGTTGCCGACGAAGAAGATGCGTGAGAAATAGAAAACACGTGTGGTTGAAGGTCTTCTCCTGGAGGACGAGGTGGAACAGGTGAGCATCGTAGATCTGGTGGCGGAGGTATCACTGGACCACTCATCACACTTCCGTAGTGATCAATATAAGATACAGGTCGACTTCGACCAGGAATTGGCGATGTAGGTGGGGGTGGCGCATCCACAATGGAGCTAGTTGATATATTTGCTAGTGGAGCTCGATGAGTGTCCACTGATATAGGCGCTTGAATGCTATTTGATATGTTTCCATTTGCAATCTGGAAATGTACAATTTCAAACTTTTCAAGACTGTTTTAAACTGACAGTTTCATATTCATTTCCAATTGTCGAGTAGTAATGTTCTCTTCTTGGTTGATCTAGTTGACCTTGTTGTCGTAATCTTTCACGAACCACATCAGCATTCTCTCTGGAATTACATTGCTAATTTTACTATGCGACACTAATGAAGCGCAACAAACACGTTTTTATATAGTTTGCTTTTATGGAAAGATCAAAATATGGAGTGTAAAGATCAGCGTACCTCATTGTGATATATCGATAAGACGGTTCTCGACTAGACACTGCTGATTGTTCATCAAATGGTACAGTGGGTGGGATTGGGTCCGCAATAGGATACGTTGGAAGAATATGCTCCGGTCTATTTGACGGCCCTGGTTGAGAGTCTTCATAGTTAGAAACATTGCGACGAATCTGAAAATGATCATGTGTTTTTGGAATATTTATATTGGGAACTTGCCTTGGAATACAAAAGATCAAGCTCTCTTTCGGTCTTCTCAATTTTTGCTTTCTTCTTATCCACCACAGTTTTTGGTTGGGTATTCAGATTGACTTTTGCGTAGCCTGGATCATAAGCACTGCTGTTGTCACCGTCGTTTTCGTTTGCATTTCTTCCCGACGTGATTGAACTGAAATTATCCAGTTGAAAAGAATTAATATTCCTTCACTTGTTACCTGTAGGGATCTTCAGAGTTAGGTGCATAGATCTGGGAAGCACTCTGATAAACTGTATCATCTGGTCGTGCAAGTGTTGGTGGTCGACCGGAAAAAATAGGATAGTCGTACTTGCGATCACGATTTGTGGAGGTTCCAGTGACTTCGCCGAGCTGAAAATAGAAGTTCCCTCTTGTTTCGTTGAACTTTTTGGGTATTCCTGTTAGTTTTCCCGAAAAACTCACTTTGGAATAGAGCGGATCGACAAACGAATCAGTTTCCGCGTCGATACATTCATACATGGGATTCACAGTTTCATCAACAAATCGGATATCGTCGACTTCTCCGGCTGTGACCCCACCTCGTTTAGCTTTTTTGTCGATTGCCGTGTACAAATCGGCCGGCAATTTAGGTAGCGCTCGACCTGGCGCCGATTGACGGTTGAAGGACAGCATATTCTGTAACTGGAATCAAATTGGGCGATTATATCGATGTTTTGTCTTGTTCGGAAGATTTCATTTCATTATGATTTGATTATAATACTTACCATATTCGTGACAGGTTGAGAGTGTCTTTGATGAGCAGCCTTGACAGGATTCGGGCGGAAATTTATGTTGTTTAGAGCTGCTGGCTTAGCAGCGGAGGTTTGTGGATTACCAGTTACTGTTACTACTCCGTAATCCGTCTCATCTTGTTTATCTCTGAAAAATGTCTAGGAATTGAAGTGAATAACATGAATATTCAGTGGAATGTACACAAACGCGCTCTACTGAACACAACCATCTGTACAGAATGTTATTCAGTATCTATTACGCAAAAATGTTTCTTCAATTAGTCTTTGATTAATTTGTTTTTCGATCACCTAGTCAGGTAACAAAAAAGACTGTTTTATCGTTTCACAATAACAAATCCTTTTCTTCACTCAGTCTCACCTGCTCTTTTTATCATTTCCACAACAGGTGCAAAGTGTGAATAGGGAAATCATGACAACAAAGACAGCAATTGTGAGGAAGAACTCGATTGGATCAATGGCTGAAATTGCCGGCAGTGATGAGTTGATGTCAGCTAAAGGCATTGCAGCCAATGTCTGAACGTCTTTTAGACTCCAGAATGCTTGATTCTGAAAGAAAACTTGGAATTTTAGTGAATGAAAAACATGAAAACATTGAAAGATAAGAAGAAAAACAATATTAAATGGAGGCGAAAGGCGAGAAAAGTGTAACATCATAAAATCAAAGGTACATTCGAAAAGAAGATAAATGAAGAAAAAACTATCTAGGTCAAATCAGGTGGCTTCTTCTCATTTCGAGACCTTATAATCATTAGATTACAATAGTAAAAAATTAAAGAAATTTTGAGAGTCAAAGGAGAACACCTTTCAGAGTGTTGAATTTTAATGAAGGTGAACTGAAAAAGAAAAGGGTCAGAACAGGAGAACAGCTGAGACGCCGAGAAGAAGAGCGAGAAAGAGTGAAGAGAGTGGTGGAGTGCGATGGGGCTGTACGCGCAAGACAGCCCTCCCTCACCCGCCACTTTGAGAGGGGCCGGTTGGCTGTTTGCCAAGTGGATGACCATTTCCCTCTCCCACCCAAACGGGCCTCCCCAACAGCATAATGTGACGGTTTGGATTGACCTTTTCTCTCTTATCCATTTGTCTGTGAGAGGAGGCGGAGGAGAAGGAGGAAGATGAGGATTGGCCTTCTGTACGGAGGCCGACGGACGGAAATGAGCATTTCTCGGAGTGTGTGTGTCTCCGACTGTCATGTCACTTGTAATTGATAGGCGATACGATGAATGGGCAATTAGGCGACACTACGAAATTGGGTTAGAATGGAAATTGAGGAGAAAAAGAAGAGCATTTATCGAAAAGTGGAGCAGTTCAAAAAAGACGGCTAGAACTGTTTATTAATATCTGCGATGCAAACAAAATACTAGTTACTGTAACTAAAAACGAGCTTTGACAGTACGTTAATTTTAAAATAAGTTCTTTCAGAAACTCTTATTAGCTGAGTCCAAATTCAAAAATTACGAAACAGAGAGAATGGTGTTGAAAATAAAGTTTTCTTTCAAAAATATCCCTGAGCATCTATTTTTTAATGGATCTGACAAATATAACATTATAATAAAACGCTAAAACTATTGAATAAGGAAAGTTTGAGGAAAAACTTATCTGAATTTTCAAGTTTTTCCATGATCCAACTCTTCAGTCAGAAAAGGTGAAGGAGATAATTACAAAATGAGTCGAAAAATTTCGAAACTAACAAAATATGCGCAACTCTCCACTTCTAACATTCACAAAATCACCTACTCAACTTTTTCATGACTTTTGTACATTCTTTGGCGGAAAGAAACAGATTTTTCGGCGTTCTGTCTAGTTTTCAAGGAAGTTCATAGATAATCGGTAGGCAAATATCAACTAAGTTTTACTTTTGTGCACGTTCAACATGCTTCGAGATTTGAAAGCAATTTCGACAAGTGGTACGACAATGAAAAAGTGGTGGACTGCAGAACCACAAAAGAAGTGCACCACGATTAGAGAACCTTTTCAAAGAGTTTTTAATTGTTGCCTATTTTATTTGGAAAATGTTTCAATTTTACTAAAAAGAGTTTGTACGAAAAAATGAATGAACCGCAGAGCAGAGATGACTAGTTTTCTTCCCGATAAGGGGGTGACGGAAGTGGAACGAAACGGAACGCGGGTAGGGTGGGGGGAAAAGAGAAATGAAAAACCAAGTTATTGTTGAGAATTGAGGGTTGACAGTTTAGTTTTGAGTGACGTGTAAACATCTCTAATAAGAACTCAGTGCATCATAGAGGGGTCTACTAAAGAAATCGCCGAACTGTGCCTCTCTTTGATCCGAGAGATGAATAGACAGTGGAGGTATCGTCGCGAAAAGGGTTGTTTTCTTCGACACACACACACACACACACATGGGGGCAAACACAAAAATGAAACCAACTGTCATTTTTGTGGGAAAAGGGAAGGCTCAAAGATATACAGTCGGAAGAAATCAAACGGCCAATCATTCTTTCCCTGGTTTTTTAATGTTTTGAAAAGCGGCACTCTTTCTGATTAATCTGTATATGATACATAATCAAAACAAAATCAATTAACAAATCAACATTTTTTATTGTGCAAAAATGTAGAAAAAGGTCAAGACGATGAGAATGATGATGAGAGCAATGTTGCTCTCCCGTACCGCCGGCGTCTCGTTACAAAAGTCAATGTTTTTGCAGTAGCAGTTTGTGTGCGTTCCCAATGTGTTGCTGACCGATTTGCAAGCTGAATGTTTAAGATTGGGTACTGTAACCACTGTGAACCTTTACTTGCTCCCGCACTATCAATTGGAGGATTATCAATGCATCCGTGATAGATTCCATTTGACAATGCATCTGGTCCTTTTGTGCAGTAAACACCTTTGCAGTACAAACTAGCGTTACAGTAGTTATTAGCATCATCCACGCCGAGAGGTGTCACACAGTCGTAACATTTAATTTGAACTTGTTGGTACGTATCTATTTAGAAATCATCTAGTTTTTATTATATGTTTCTCACTTACGAGTTATGAAAACGCAGATTAATACAAGTTTCAGAAGAAACTGAAACGAGCCTATCATAGTGGCCGTCTAGGACTAAAAATGTGAAACGAAAAGTTTTCGGGTGCCGAATGTCAGAATGTTGAAGAGAGGGGCCGTGAAGGCACTTGGATGCAGTTGCTATTCGAAACGCTTTTATGTTATTATTTATTTCCTCGATTTCAAGGGGGAGCACAATGGGACACGACATTTCCATAGTGAAATCCACGACAGCTTCTCTTTTTTCATTCTTTTCTCTTTCGAATAAAAAATGAGAAATTCCGAGAAATTGAAGAAATGACTACATGGAAAAAAGACAAGTAAGCAAATCAAATCGTTGGCGGTTTGGAAAGAAGAGAAAAGTTTTGAGTGGTTCATAGAATGGCAACGGACAGGAAATCAGAAATTATGAATTGGGGAGACAAAAAAGGGAACACGTCTTGTATTTTGTATATAAATGAAAACTAGAAAGCGGATGTATATGGGGTGAAGGCAAGCAATTGTACACTTTTATATTGAGATCTTCAAGTTCTACTCGGGTTCAATGATGTTTCATCAGTTCTGAAAAAAGCATATATCAAAAGGTTTTTATTGAGATGTTGTGCTTACCGAGACACAATAATCTCCATATTTCTTTTGTAACGGAATGACCTTTCTGTGCTTCCATAAGCTTTTGTCGTCACGTTTACAGTCGTAAATGAGGAAGGAGCACATAATGAAACTTCCTGTAACTGGTTCCATAACTATTTCCAATTGCTCACTCTTCTCTTACCGAGTCATTATTCCACTGAGCCATATCATAGATACATGCTCCAAGTTGAGTGGATTTGATACATTTCCGACAAGACCTTCTAAATCGTTTTCCCCAAACAAAAAACACCCAGAAGTTGGAGGAACAATTGAGGACGATCAGGAAATTAGAGATGTCGACGAACAAGGAAGCTAATGGTGACCTCATAAAAGCTGATTGACCGACGAGCTGTAATTCATTACTGAATACCATATTAAGCAATAGAATTTCTTACATGTTCCAGTACATCAATGACCGTAGGTAAAATGTCGGAGACCAGAAATTTAGCGATAACTAGAACCAACATTATATTTGATTTATGATCCTTCCTGGAATATTTAACGATAAGATAACTGCGTCATGGGAAACAAAAAGAAGGACCGACCTTGATGAGTTGTAACGAGAAGATTTCATTGATTTACATCGTGTATCTATATCCGAGTTTGGTGCACATAAAGATTTTCGTTTAGCGATAGCGGATCGTAGAGCTAAAAGAAAAGAGGGTTGATTACGTAAGTAATGTTGTAGATAAAGGTATATGTACCGATTGAGATTCGCAAAGTGAGAGCAAATAGTATGAGGCAAGGGAGAAGAGTTACAAAAATCATGGCTAGGATGACGTGATAAATTGTCCAGTAGAGGCGATTCTGAAATAATATGTGATATTAATAGAAATTTTTACTTCCTTGAAATATCTAATTCTCAAGTGTTTCCGAGTAACGTCAGTTTTTCGGTCCCGTATTACTTCCTACTCGTCACAATTGCTTTCAACCCGTTTTCCCAGCCACCCAACACCGGTTAGTTTTGATTCATTCAGTTCTCAGGACCTTTTGAAAAACAACGCCAGTAGAGAATTTCGAAGAAGGTCAGACAAAGATCCTCTACACTTTTTTCATATTTTTCACACGCTACACATACGTCAAAAAGTTCAGTCCTATCAATAGCTGCGACACAACTTGTCGGACGTTCGCATATTAGAACAACGTGTACTTCGAAGAACCGGGGAATCGAAAACATGACAGCCATTATGGAGACCACAATCATAAGACGACGCACTCTTCTGAAAATGAAATTTTAGAATCTTTATTCCCCTTCGTCTTTCTTGCTCTTTCTTCATTTTCACTTAATTCGGTTTCACGCACCGTTTCTTCCCGATTGCACGATGTTTGAGTGGTTGGCACAACGCCAAATAGCGGTCGATAGTCAGTGTCAAAACAATCCATACGGATCCGGTGTGAGTGGTGTTTGCGAATGTGTAGACATACGGGTAAAGGTACACGTAGGTTCCTTGTGATACTAAATGACCCCACCAGAGATTGGGGAAGGAATAGAGGAGAAAAGCATTGGCAAGAAGTGCCGTTTGCCATAGTGTCAGCGTCACCTGTAAGAATGTTGATTTTTAGATTTCAAGTATCCCCGATTCCCGGGAATCATCTCAGCACCTCAGATCTGAATCACTCTTCCTTACACATCTTTTTTCTGTTATTAGAATTTGAGCCTTTCTTTTTGAAATTGATCATAAAATATAAATGTGAAAACTGAATACACATTTTCTTTCTTAAATTTCTGTTCTCACACATCAAATCATAACAATTTCTGATCCCCCGCTTCACAATTTTCACGTTTTTGTCTGAAAGGAAGCATTTCTAGAATATCTTAAACGTCCAATTAAGCTGAGAGCTCATATTGCTCCACAAGTCATGTTTTTTTACATGAATTCATTTTTCGAATGAGTAAGTGAGCTGATCAAAGAGGAAAACTGAGACGTTTTGTCTCGTTTCCAATTTCTGCTCACGTGAAGTATTGTAAGGAAGTTGCGTTTATCATGGAAAAAATATACAAAAAAAAACACTTAATTCCAATGAGATTAGGATAACATTAACGTACCAAATAATACTGAATTGCTGGTGTTCCGGCTCGTTCTTTTCGTAGAAATATCGAGACCGACAATAGATTTAGAATAATTCCTGGAATGAAGATAGATGATGAGATTAAAGTCAGAATACATAAAATTGTGTGTTCTACGTACAAAAACGTTTTCTTGTAATCGAGACTTACCAGTGAATACGAAGAAAGCAGTGAAGTATCCGTTCAACAAATGTGACAACATTTGGATGAAAGAAAGTGACCAACTAAAAAGGACGTCAATGAAGGTGGTCGGCGAGGAGGCGGCATCCGATGGCACCATTACTGGAGGCATGAGAAGACGCGACAAAGAAGAACTGAAACATTCTTTTTGCTATGTGTATACAAACGTATCATGTTTCTTGAGCATGAACAGTCATAGTCGGTTTTTTCATGTTTTTTCTCCGTATTTGATGAGTGCATAAGGAAGAAGATGTTGGGAATGTCCCTCTAGGTAAACCGGATGTGATGCAACAAAAGGAATTTAATACACGGAAATGAAAATAGAAACTGTTGGGGAGTTCAGAAATAATAGATTGAAACGCGTGGGATGAGAACAAATTTCAAGATTTTCATTCTTTTCGGGGCACTGAATACTCTGTTTTGGTGTACTCCAAGAATTCATGTGTGAATGAGGACATTATTATTGAAAATCAAAAACAATCGTATAAACAGTGAAAATATTCTCCACGTCATCCTCAAAACACATCTGAACCACGATGAAAAATAATGAAAAATGCTCAGAAAACTAATGTTCACTGTTTCGATAGAAAGAAGCCTTGTACACTATTAGAACGTAATCAAGGAGGGACAATGCGCATACGAAGGATATAGACGGAAGAGAGCATAAAACCTGTCAAAAACAGACTTTCAACTGAAATTCGCTCACTTCCCAGTGTTTTGTTGAAGGCATTACTGAGTCCTTTTTTCTAATCGTCATCATCTCCTTCTAAATGGATTCTTGAGATGAAGAGACGGCTAACTGCTACTACTCAATTTTCAGACGTTTTTGTTTGGATTTTCAAAAAGAAAAAAGTATTATTCTGCGTTGCTGTTTTTTGATCTTGATTTTTGAGCATATAAAAAATGCAAGACCACCTTATACTACTAAACTGACAGACAATTTTGGGTCTATTGAAAAAGTACCATCATTCGATGAAAATAACTTTCCAGGTTTAACTTTTGATAAGAAAACATACTAAAAAATAAATGGAAGATCAAAAAAAGACAGAAGTAATTGTTTCCAAGTAAAAAGAAAAAAGGAAGAGCGAGTCAGTCTGGACGTTTTGAGTTAACCACTCATCACTAATCACGTCTTTGTCTCGGGTGAAAATTACCCGGTACATGACGAAATGAGAAAATCGGCGGCCGGAAGTGCTGAACTTTTAGAAATGGCTAATTGCTCTCGAAATGATCACTGGAAAGAACTTTTAGAGATTAAAAATCCGATTTGAACTTGAGAAGACTTATTTTATCAGGGAACACCTATGGACAAGGAAGCATTGACAAACTATAAACGAGAACGTATGCCAATGGTTACATGGGCGGGATTCCTAACCTTCCAAAACTATTTTCTCAAAAATTTTTGAAAAGGAACCAAAAAGTGAACACCAACAACAAGGAAAGGTGTCAATAAAATATTGTTAGGTGCCAATCAAGTTGACCGCTAAATGCTAAACGCCCCCAGAAAGGGTTGAGGTTTGCATGAATTGTTTTCCGGAAAAGCGAAAATTTCTCAAAATTTCGGTTCTCCAAAACACACACTTAAAACAGAGTTTCAAACATCGAACAACCTTTTTCTCTCAAAACAGGTGCTTCCTTTCTTATTTTCTTCATTTTCAGTCCAGACAGGACTTGAGATGAGAAAATGAATTCTCGAAAAAAATAGAGAAAATCATTATTTGTGGACTTCTCGAAGGGAAAAAACAAAACACAAAGTGTAGAGGACAAGGACTGCGAAGGCGGAGGAAGGATTTGTGTGTCACTGCATTACGGTGAAATATTAATGGAATATGTATGGAATACACACTCTCTAGTGTTGCAAAAGCTTATTAATCTGAGCACTGCAAAGAAAAAAGAGTTCCAAAAACTGAATCTTAGAAGATGTGTTACTCGGAAAATATGTTATATTTCTTATTCTGGTCGCAGAGGGCAATTAGATGCTGAATCTTGCGTAGGAGATTTTGCAGCAAATCTTCTCAAATTCACAATTCTTGCGTGAGTCCCCGAGCCCCTACGACCCGAGAGATGATGTAGTTCTGAGTTCCCTAGATTTCTGATTTATGATGGTCTTTCAAAGAAAATAAATGAAAGTCAGAGAACGAAAAATTATTTTCATACATTGTACATTCTTTGTACTAGGTGCCTTCACACTATACTCTCCTTAGAGGCGCTGAAATGAGAGCCAATTATGCGAACATCTTCTTCTCAGAATTTATATGGCTTGGGAAAATTGAAAAGAATAAATTCACTCGAACGTGTGAATGGAATTGAAGAAAATATCTAGAAATCACGTCAAAAAGAGAACCATCTGAGGTTTGAGCGTTACGCTCAGAGATAGAATTAGCTAGAGTTCCAACAAAGCTAATTTCGAATAATGATTCATAATTCTCATCGAATTTTCTTTTTTGAGAATCTGTGACGCTTCCAAGAATCGTCTTTAGGGAACCAAAGATTTAGAATATTCTTTGGAATTCAAAAGCATGAAAAATGTCTAGAAACAAAACAGTCACCCAGAGTACTTTAGAAATTCTGAAACATCAGACTATAAACTTTTCTCGAAATTTATCGCTTAGTTTTTGAACTCTTCGGTTTTTCTCAAGTATTTGATGAAGTTTATATTAACCTATTGTCTTGCAAACCAATAAACTATACGAAACAAATAATTTGAAATTGCCATATAACCAAAAGTCAAACAAATTAACTCAGGACGTGAGAACTGAAAAGTTTTCTTCTGATTGAAAAACCTTGAAGAAAATTGGCTGTCTAGGTTACGGAAGTATAGGAAAAAAACTTATAATTTTGCGAACTTGCTCACAGTGCAGTAAACACACTCTACCAACTGAAAATATTTACGAAGAATGCGATAGAAGTTAGGAGAATCGTTTAGTGAATAACGAAGAATAGTGTTCTCCCGACTATCAGGGAACGATCTTCACTTTCCATTTTTCAAAAATTTGCTGGTCGCATTTAGTTAGTTTTGGATTCCTGAGGGACCCCTCACCTCAGACTAGACGACGACTATACTAAATTCGGTTTTGTGTACTGCTTTTGTGGATGATTTATGAAAGGTGTGGGTGTCACTGAATTTGATATTACTGGATTCGAGAAGTGAAAATACAAGCGTGCCGCGGAAAATGGATCATCCGAACAAGAGGAGGGATCGTTTTTCCCGGTGGTCTTTCTCACCAAAGAAGCAAAAATCAGTGAGCGAAAATTATTATTATGACACTCATTGTGCAATGAAAAATAGAGATCCAGATCCTCCTCTCTCCATTTTTCAGACAAACTAAGGGCTCCTGATAAACAAAACAAGAAAAGGCGTCTAAAATAGGCAAACCGAAAAATAAGCAGAGAATAGGAAGAAGGAATAAATTTCGAAAAAGGTCTAATGACATGTGTAGCTTTTCACCCTCATTTTCACCGTGTCATTAAACATTTGAACTTGAGCTAAACTATATCCGGGATGAGCTATCCGCATGGGACTAGCAAATTAAAATGACGGACGCGGCACGGAAAGGATGGAGAGTTTAGAAAATGCAATATATTTGCCTACTACCTAAATTTTTCGTTCAAGTGGACCAATGATCGGAATAATGTTCCATATATTTTTTAGTGAGAGAAAAAATAGTTGCCAAAGGTCTCTGATCATGGTCATTTGTCAAGACGCCCGTATTTTCATGAACAACCGATGCTATTTTAACCAGTTCGATGCCAGAAACCTCGCTGTTTTTAGAGAGGTAAAAATGAGAACTAATGAATACAGGGACTGGAAAAGACATGTTGACGACTCCTTTTTTCTTGCACTTTGCCTACTTACATTATATGTAGGCACTCTTATTTTCACCAGTTATTTATTATCTCCTAAAGAGAGAGAGAGGGAGTGAAAAATAGAAGACCCGTTTCCGTCTTCCACTCTTTGTTGTTTTTAAACGCTGTTTACCCAGACGAGGAAGGTACCCAAATGACTTCATCATCTCGTTAAAACTCGATTACCCATAGACGGCATAGATAAAGATGGGCTATTTTACACAAGTAGAGTAAAGTGTAAAAAATGAAAAGTGTAGATTCCGGAGAAATGTCCTTTTACTCACCTCCATTTTGGCACGTGTAGAAACGCCTCTATAGGCGGAGATTAATACAATAGTGGGGGAACTCTTCGGAGACTTTGAGTGATCTGTAAATCATCATATTAGTTTTGAGACACAGAAAAATGGAACATGAAACATGATAAGGAATTAAAAAATTTTAAAAGCTGAGATTGAGTCACAGAAAAAAATCATTCGGGATTCAAACTATAATATTTTTCAGAGAGAAGGTATCATCATTCAAATGATTTTAACAAGTTGACGTGATATTCATCAAAAGAGAAGAAGAGAACAATTTGAAGAATGTTTTGTATTAAAAGGGATCCCACTAATAAGAGTTCATCCGGTCTGGTACAAAGGACGAGAGATATCAAATTAGTGAGTACCGTTGGGAAGGACCCTAAATAAACTTTTTCAAAGATCTTTAGCAGATTTAAGGAGGTATTCGAAACCGATGATGTATACGATCAAGAAGTAAGTATGCGATTCCCAGAAATAGGTTCACCAATGATCACTGAAACAGTTATCAGCTTAAGTGAACCACAAAATAAAACTTCATTACTTTTAAATCACCTCAATTCTTTGACTAAGACCCTATCCCGTGATTTGCATGTAAATGCTACATCAGAAGTTTTGGATCAAATTGCTCTTTCATACCGGATGTCTACTTACGATGAAAGTGTCATCCGATTAGCAACTTTCTACGTGACATGACTAAATTATAGTTCGGTTCATAAAATTTCACTTCTGTCAAAGTGTTGGGACACTTCCCCCTTGGCCGGTTGACAGAAACTAAGGACGAGTGGGAGGTGATGACGTTGGCGGCTTCCTATTTAGAAACAAATTACACTCGATCCATGTGTTTTAGACTCTTATTTTTGAAAAACGGAAACCGGTAGTCAATTCGATCTTTTGATATGAACGGAAACATAAAATTAATGAGGAGTTTCATATATAATTTTATTATTTCTTAGACGGAAGTACAGCCTTTGGTCGTAGGTGTATCAGAAGAGCAAAAAACCAAAAATGACCCGTTTCAGGGGGGAGCCGTGAGATTTTCACGAAAATAGAATGAACATTTGTGAAAAGTTCTTGGAAAAAACACTGGATCTTTGCAAAATCTACGTGAGATCTACGAAATCGTCAAAAACGAATACCCCTGGAGCATATAACCGAAAAGTTCATATATTTCAATGAGAACTCAATTCCTGAATCTATAAAAAAAATAAGACGAGAGTTGATGGATAGAGAAACGCCAAAGTGTTTACCCAATTTTCGTATCAGGAAACGCGCAGGAAACGAGAATTGTGAAGGAAGACGGAAAGTGAGAAACTATTTGATTCCAGTTTCAGATATCTTTTACGCCAATCTTCTTCCTTCTTTGCTGTTTTTCTTTTTACACTAAACTTTGGCTCTTTAAAAAAGGGCTATGTTTTGGGAGAAAGGTATTTGAAAATGAAAAATGATATATTTAATTTTTTGAAATTATAGAAAATTGTTTTGGCAGTTAGTATGAATGATTACATGCTGCTGTAATATAAGAAAATGTAAATTGCCTGAATATTCAGGAAATAAAAGCGGAATTCGGGACCTCACGTCTCAGGAAAAGATATTAGTCATTGCAGAAAAAAATATATTTATAGAAAAAATGTTGCAAACTGGCGTCAATTCATTTTCAAAATGGACAAGGATAAATCGGAAGCGTCGGGTGGAAGACGATGTTAGAAACACTCTCTCGTTTTCTTTTTTTGATAACGTGCACTCTATTTTCGAATAATGAATGTGGAAGACGCCCCGGGATAATGTGGGAAGTTTTGGAAGCTAAGCCCCACAAAATCCCGTCACTTTTTGATGCTAAGTATAAACGTTCCCGAATAGTGAATCGGGGATTATTGAAGCACCGCTTGCTGATTATGAATTTGAGCGTTCAATGAAATTAGAAGAAAAACAAGGAAGTTTGGAAAGAAAACATTAGTGCGGACCACGTCTAACTAAAAAAAAAGATGAAACGACAGAGAAGTGAAGCCAAAGTGAGACTGATGATAATTTGGTAATTCGAATTTTCAAGAAAACCAGCGTTTGAGGATATTGAACATTGGAAATAGATTAGGCGAGTATATTTGTTTGTTCGTTTTGTGTCTACTAATTTATTCCAAATTTCACACATTTTCAGCGAAATATTAGGGTATTTATATTCTTAAAAATTCATGATCCATTTTAACAGGCTGATTTTTAGGATATCTAAAAATTTTCAGTTGGAAAACGCTATGAAAATATAATTTTGCAGAACCATTTTGGAAAAAAATCTTTAATGAATTTATAGTTTGTATCACAAATAAAATATTCTAACGCACTTTCAATAATATAAATTAATAATATATATAACGAAGGATTTTCCAAAATAACCTCGTGCGACAGGATCAGACAGGAATTTTCAAATCCTGTTAAATCTGGAGAAAATGAGTTTTGAATGTGCTTTGATTAGCAAAAAAAATGGTCATACAATCTGATCCGATGGGAAGTTGAGTGGGAAATTTAAGAGTTCAGTCATCAAATGATAGAAGAGCAAGAAAACAAAAAAATAAGTTTTTCAAACTGATCTAGCTAAAGTATTTCCTGACGGAAATATGATTTTCTGTAGGATGTCTTGATCTTCAAGAAGTTATGCAAGTCAGAAGAGATTTAAGCTAATCGAGAATAACTTGCTACCACCCTTGAAAACTTTGTTTTCCTAATCTTGTGTTCCTCTATTATCTTGGTGTGGATTAAATACTACAATTCGTTATGATTTCTAAGCACTGAGTACATTTTTCGATTTCCCAAGATGAAGAAATCTATTAGGTAGGTTCGGTGAGAAAATGAATGTTCTGCGGATCAAACAAAAACACGTTATAGACATGTGAGCTAACGGTGGCCAAATTAGAGTGGGTGGGATGAACGAGAAAGCATAATAGAACGTTGGGCAATTTTTATTTTTGGGATGAAAGATGAGAAAGCATAAGTATGAATCAGCCATCGCCTTCGGGCCACTTTTTAGCTGTCGTTTCTTTTCGTTTCAGAGAAGAAATGACGGCGAACCTCAAGTGTCATCTTTCAACCTTTCTCAGAAGTTTTCCACATCACTGAAGGATTACATCTCATTTTATTGATGAACCCTGCTCCCTCTATTGTTCCATCTTTCGACAGAAAACTGAAAGAGAGGTGAGAAGAACTTGGGAAGTTCCTCATTACTTATAAAACTTTAAAGGATACAAGGAAGAAGATAGATATAAAGAAAGGAAGACGTTTTGATTCAGTCAAAAAGGAAGGGTAAGAATTCGAAAAAGGAAGAAAATTTGCATTGTGCCCGTCAGAGAACAGAATATGTCAAAGCGCTCCATTGAATGGAAGGTGGTTTTTCGGAAAATTATGAAGTCAAAAAGTCTTCTTTTTTGTTTGGTTTGAACGCCCATTCAAAAAGTTGTCCACTTTCGAGACAACGTGTTTGATCATGAAAACATGGAGGAGAATTCTTGAAAAGTGAAGCCAACGACGAAAACTTCGAAGAAAACGGGCATCTGAGAAGAAAAACTTCATATGTGACATTTTTTTGGAAAAAAACACAAGGAATCCCGGGGAGGAGCGGAAGTCGAGCATGCAAAAGTGATTTAGAAGAGGCACACAAGGCTCACTTCGGCGACCCGCGACCTCCTTTTAGAAACACATTTATATTTGGAAGTAACTTCTTGCTCCAGTGAGCGCCAAATCTCCATTTCAGAACACGATGCACTCAGTACCAGTCGTACTGGGTAAATGAGTAAAATAGGTTGGAAAGAATGACGAGTTGCAGCGAGAAGGAAAAACATTAAATGAAGAGACGCAACAGCATTTTCCATAATGAGTTTGAAAATTGAGCTTTGACTCGCAATATTTGAACTGCAACGTGCGACCTATTCCTACACTATATCTAAAACTTTTAGACTGCTGAGTTTCATCTGAGCACAAGAACAGTAGCTATTCCTATAGTGAACTTAGTGACACTTGAAATCATGTTGAACGACTGACGTGCATTTAAATGCAGACAATAAAAAGTCGTCATCGCCTGAACCAACTCAATTTGTAGTTCCAGGTTCCATACTTTGAAAGATTTTCCAGACAGCCAAAACCACATAAACTGAATCGGAAATGAAAAAGTTACAAAATCTAAAGATTAGTTGTTCTTTTTGAAAACATTTCCTCAAACGAAATGAGAAATTGATGATTGAATACTGGGAAATATATCTTAAAAACCTGATATTCTTTATAAGTTCCTAAATTCTAGAACTTGTAAAGGTCCAAAAAATTCTCTCCTCCACTAACCTGTCTAACGGGAAACCGGATGAATGATTTATCAGTTTCGATGATTCACATAGTGAACAGAAAAGAAAACAAGCTTAGAAACCCATCTGACAAAAGTTATACCCCCTCATCTATTCTCAAACGCTGTCTTTGTCTTTAACGGGAACCAGGAAAGAGTTGAAGTTCCCATCGTTGGATGAAGAAAGGGTTTCGTTTCTCTGATTGTTATAGAAAAGAATGCCAGTCGTTTTTCACCATCATGTTATTTTTTTCGTCCAACCTTGTTCCCTTCGACATATTATTCAGGTGGAAGGTGGTCCCTATAGTTATTGATGGCGTCTGTCAGTCAAATTGCACATACCGAAAACGTCTATTAATGGAAAGGCGGAAGAACAAAATCAAAAGTTGGCAGAGGAGAAAGAAGAAACTAAACAGAGACAAACTGGTTGATATGTCTGAAGGAAGTGAGCTGTGAGGCAAGGAAGACAAGCCAGTTGGTTGGTGACTTCAATCAAATATGTCAATGTTCAGAATCGCTTGTCACAAAACTTGTCGTTACCGCAAAAGCGACATTAGAAGAACAGAAAGACAAACTTCTAGACAAAAGACGTAACAACCATCATGTGCTCCTAAGTCTAGGATCCAAGTCAAGTAGGTCAGAAGTCAAGGAGAACCCGGAATAAGAAATAATTGCCGGGGAATATGAAACATACAAAAGATAGAAAACGAAAGATGAGAAAATGAAAATGAAATGGGGAGAATTTGTGAAACTTCATTAAACGTCGTTCAGAAGATGAAGATTCTAAGAATGAAATATGCGAATAGAGCTAGTTTCAATGAATGTATGAAAATCTTAATGAATTTTCAGGAGTCTGAGTTTTGGTAGGCAAACATATGACATTCCACAACATTCGGTCGTTCAGACATCTTTAAAGGAAAGGAGAAAAACGAGTAAGGAGCCGAGAATGGGGCTTACTGGTAAGGGCAACCTGAGCAGCAGTGTTGTAGAAAACGAGAAAAAAGAGCAATTGAAAAACTGGCTTCTTTTGATAAGGACATTTTATTTTTCCATTCTTCTCCTTTCCCCTCCTTTTGAGTCTGTCAATGCTCAAAGATCCATGATGGATGATCGACGCCGAACAGTGATGCCCTTCTAGGGTATCTTTTTCAAAAAAGTAGCCGCTTTCGAGCACCAAACCCCTAAAAGAGATGGATAAAAGTTTGGGGAGAAAACAGGAAAGAAAAAGAAGATGTACGTCGCACTAATAAATTATGTCATTCAAAAACCGAATGCTGATGTGGAATCTTGACTCTTTTTGAGTATCCGGAGTATCAAATGATGGTCCCCTTGAGGATCAGTTGAAGTCAATGATGGAACAGAGAACATTGAAATATGAAGAAGTCTATTTGAGACTTTGAAAAACACTGACCGAGTATGATTAAAGATCGGCGTGACACATATCATTATTTTTGTGACTATCAGTTTCTAGCAGAAATGTTTCTCGTCATTTTCTTCAAGAAAAGTTTGGAAATTTGAGAAATACCGAGAAACCTATTTGGACGGGTGACCTCTAATCCTAGGTTGATGGATTAAATGATTACAAAGTTTGAAGGATCCATTGATGACGCAGTGTTGTTCTAGACATTGAAGACATCTGGGATGGGTTAGCACGAGAAATATAAACAAAGGAATGCAGTCATCGTAAAATTGGGATTAATTGTTCCAGGAATAGATTTGAATCAAATAAAAGAAATGGATTTTCTCCAGAATTATGTGTCGTTTTCATGAGAAAACCTGTGTTTTATTCGTTTTGAATTGAAAAGTTTGGTTATTCAATCTATATTTATAATCAAAATTCAGAATGTGCTTCCAATTCTGACGAATGTTGTTTTTCCAAAAGTCATCCAGGTTTAGTCTCTGAAAAAACACATCGAAAAAAGTCGGAAAGAAAAATGAAGTGCCCTCAGGAGAGTCACCTCTTCAATTACCAAAAAACGGCTATTTTTTGCCGATTCTTCTCGTTTTTTCTCAAAAGAGGAGAGTGATTGATATAGGCACCTCTTTGATTGATTGGAAGACTAAGCCATGGAACCAGAACCAGTACTTACAGTGAAAAATGAGCGAAGAGTTATTGCGGTTCAATCTGAACCACTCCGCGTCATTGCAAAGGAAAAAAATTGGAGAAAAAATGGGAGCAAGAGAAAAATAGGTGGGCTTAAGCGGAAGATCAGGGGCTAGACAATGCCGTTACTCGATAAGCAGAAACGGAACAACACCTAAATCATTAGTGGGAGGGGAGCTCATTCATACATATGTGATCATTTAACTCGAAATGGGTCATATAAAGTCAAAACTGGGAACTTTTTGCTCCAAGTTTATCCAAACATCCGTGTTTGAAAACAAGTTTGATAGACCAAAACTAAAACAAAGTACGCTCACGAAAAATGAGGTGCGCTTTGAAAAAGAAAGTTTGAGATAATCGCTTTTCAACGGTGGTTTCTTTGTTGTCTATTGGGACCACAGAAGGGGGTATACACAAAGTTATCAGGTCTAGGTACATAATTACACTCTTCCCCCTCTTTTCTTTTCCGTTTTTTTGTTTTTTTTTCACTCGATTCGTGGGAAAGAATTGAGAAATGAACATATGAACTTGAAGTATGAAAAACAGTGGAAGAAAACATTCATATTTTCACATACGAAGTGCGAAAACAAGAAATATCCATCCAGAGAGGCCAGTATCCAATTTTCAGGGGAAAAAATCCAATCTCACAAATCGGTTGACTCCAAATTTTTATGTGATATGTAGAAACAAAACAGCATTTTGTCACCTAAATCCTCTGGAGAATTCTATATTGTTGTCGTCTCATTTTTTGATATGTTTGTGTTGCTTGCGTTCTTCGACTCCCAATCCGACTATTTCTTGAATGGATATATATGACAAATGCTTCTTCGCACAGAATCACCATTCCCAACTCGCGTCAGTTTCATAGTTTCGTTTCCGGGTCCAAACAATGACTACCAACGAGTTGGAAGTGGTGTCCTGAAGTCCTAGTGTAATTTCTGGGGCTGAGTTTTTGATAGTGGAAATGTTGTTGAGCGAGAAGCACTCGACGGCTGGTGCAATGATAAGATATGAAGTGTGATGGTTTTTTTCCTAAGTGTAACATTTTGAGACATGCATTGACCCAGTAGAACAGAGTGACGTCATGGTAACTCAAAGAGAGGGGAACCATTGGAATGTGTCAACAATGAGCAATTCAGAATCAAAGACATAGTAAAAGACCTAGAAGTTCTTTCAGGTCGCACAATGGATAATATGTGGGTTTGTTTGAAGAACCTTTGGTGTTTTTGAGCTGAAGATGTATAAACGTTTAGTGCGAAATGGCAAGAGATGTTTCAAATTTCAAAAACAACAATTCTGTTGGTTCTGAGATTAATAAACTCTAGTTGCAAGAACATGAAGATGAGGAAACTATTCTTGCAGAATGTGATTGATGTTATTAGGAAAACTCGATTAGTTTTTGAGAAACAGGAAATGAACTTTTCTCAGAATCAATCTTTTTTAGTAAATGAAGTTTTAGATGTCAAACCAAAAATTATATTCGAAAAAATTATATAATAGCGACGAGAACAAACTATAGACTGTTTAAAAATAGAAAAAAAAAACGAAAAATAAGGTTGAGAAAAGTTCGAACTGTCATTTCACTCGTCATTTCCAGAACTAATGAAGCTTATTTCTCTAGAAATAAGACGAAAACTCTGAAAGCTCAAGTAATAACAAATTCTGAAAAACAAAAATAAAACGTTCAATGTTCAAGTGGGCCTCCCAACAGGATTCATACTTTTATTTCTATTCATTTTGAACTGGTGAACTTCTTGCATTTTCCACTATGTGATTAAAGGAATTAGCAATGATGTTAGTGGAAGGATCTGTATTGAAATAAACAAAAACACACGAGATTAAAAGTGTGTGATTGAATAATCCATGTGTTCGTTTGATGTCAAATTCAGATCAGTTTTTGAAATATAGCCAGACTGCTCTTCTGATCTTTGTCCAAAAGCTTCAAATTTTTGGTTTGCTACAATTTATCAATGCTGGTCGTCTGCAAACAATGCTGTAAATGTCACAGTCACATCATTTCCCATCTTTAAATCGACATTTCGAATCGTAGTACTCCGCCTTGAAAATATGATGACTATCGGAATGTATCAATGAAACTCATAAAATATTCTGCCAATCCGGTGCGTCAACAACCTTGCGAGTGCTGTTGGTGGAAATGGAGAGAAGAGTGACGTGTCATTTCTTAGTGATACGGAAAGTTTACACGGCCAAACTTCATGGCAGCTGAGAGAGATGGAGAGGAAGGCCCTGATAAGGCAAGAGTACAAATAAAACGGCGTTAGGAAGAGAGGTATTCATTTCGAAAAATGGCAGCTCCAATTCTCAACCCAGTGAGTTTCATTTTTTACTCATGTTTCCATCTTTTTTTTCATTCAGGCCGTCCCAGGATCCTTCGCTCTCCCATACGGAGTCCGCTCAGGACTTCAAATTGGTGTCAATGGATTGGTCAAGCACAAGAACAAGTAAGATTAGGGAACATTTTGAAAAAGTGTTCTTTGAAATTGGATGAGCAACTCACAACTCAACTTTTTGCAGGGACTTCGTCATCAACTTGATCTCTGGAGGAAACATCGCTCTTCACATCAGCTTCAGATGGGAGAAGGACAAGATCATCGCCATGAACGCCAAGCTTGACAACGCCTGGGGAAGCGAGATCCGTCATGCTAACCCACTCCACCATGACCAAGCCTTCGATCTTCAAATTCGTGTCTACCCAGGGTATTTCCACATTACCACCAACGGAGTTCTCCTTGCTGACTTCCCACACCGTCTTCCATTCGAGACCATTCAAGCCATTTCCTTGGAAGGAAACGTTCACATCAACAACATTCAATTCACTCAATTCCATTAATTTCTTCTCTTTTCTTATCTGATTATCAATTTGCGAATGAAAATTTTCTTCTATGGTGAAACGGTTCTCTTATCGATAAAGTATCAAAAAGCATGTATTTCTAAATTTCAAATATGTAGGGTTTTATTGCTGAACAATGATTGTGAGAGATGGGAAGAAAAAGAAATGGTAAGAATTGACAGAAAGAACGTTTTGGTGGGTGTCATTAAAGCAAAACAAATTGCAAGATTTCGTAAGATTCCTGGGAGAGACAAAGAGATTTTAAGGAGAGTTAATTGCAAATGTAAAGTCATGATTAGCAATAAATACTGTCTAAAAGTTTGAATGAATTGTTATGATTTGGTCGAACATGGTTAATAAAAAAAATTAGAATTAAATAATCTACATGTATTCATGGGATAGTTTAGGTTTTGTTTCAAGTTGAATGAGTTATGAAGAGTTGGTCATTTAAATGGCATCACTGTCTACAGGAACTCGATGCGGAAATGTAGGCTGAAACATTGACATTGAATGAAAAGCTGTTAAAATATGCTGATCAACTGAAAATAATAAAAAACTACAACTCACAATGCCTCCAAGCTCCCGAAGCACAACAGTATCAATGACATCAGCCAGGCATCTTTCAGTGATTCTTCTGATCTCGTCATCGGTCGGGTTTATTTCATCTTCCGCTCTCGGCAACGGGATTACGGGATTCTCCAATCCAAACCGTTTCTTGTAGCACACAAGTAATGCTGAGAACTCTTCTACGGCATGTTCAATGATAACACCTGCTTGAGCAGGTTGAGGAGCAAGTTTCATCATGAGCTCTCGACAAGCCGGATCCGTCATGTACATTTTTTCAAAATCTTCATATTGGAAGTACAGTGCGAGTTTCTCACGGAAGGTGTTCATTTGTTGCTTGCGTACGTGACTCAATAGATTTATGTTGCGAACGACCGGAAGTCGAAGTCTACGGTATCGTTCAGCTATAACTGGATCCATGATCTTCTTTGCTTTATCTAACATGCTTTTTTGAAATTGAAGGATGAATGTGTTGTTGCAGTCTCGAAATTGCTCCAGGAATGCTTTGTGCAGATATTGATTCTGTTGCCGATCAGACTTATCACACCAATACCGACTGCTGGTGTACCAACAGGGATCGAACTTTGAATATTGAATCACTTCAGGCTCAGGGGGCATAGCCAATGGTTTGTCGGGAAGAGCCACTGTTCTGTATCTCAGTCTCTCGTGCAATGAGAAGATATTCCTTTGAACCACCAAAAAAGATGTCAACTTCTGCTCACAAAATTGTCGGTCTTTTTGTGTTGTCTCTGGATCCTCGAGTTTCTTCCGATAGTATGGAATCAACAGCTCCAGAACTCGTTTATTGATCAAGTTCGCTTGTTCGGGAGTAATATCCGATATAAGTTGGATACGCGCATGCATATCCAAATTCATTAGCTCATTCCATGGTCCAATACCTTCAAACACTTCAAAAGTATTCAACGGCTGAGAATATGGAGTGTACCAAGTACGTCCCGGCGTTTGATCTCTATACAGTTGTCCGAACTCGAATGGATACAAATACGTCGTGTTGTATTTCTTTGCAAGCCAAGGTGCTCGAGCAACTTCTTCTGGAGTGTATTCAATCTCGTCTGGCTCATGGATATCTGGATGGAATACACGATACGGAATTCCTCGGGAAGCATATTTTTCTTTTGCTACATCATCATCTGTTTTCACTGCAGGAGAGAGCGTGTTTTCTTGTAATTCTGGTTCTCTATTCTCAATTATAAAGTTGCTTGTACATGGCTCCTGTGATGGTGGATCCGGAGCAACAACATTTGAAGGAGTGGCCGCAGGGGCCTCCGGTTGAAGTTGAGGTGGAGATGAACTTTCCACAGTGTTTGTTGGAGAGGGAATTATCTCGGAAGTGTTTTCCATTTGATCGGCTTCATTTGCGGGTGCTACATCGATTTTTATTTTGACATCTTCTTCAGTGACAACCGGCAAATTAGCGACTTCATTTTTCTGAGATTCAGGCTCATCCACTTTGATTTCTTGTTCAATTTCTAAAATTGGCATCTCAGCAAAGTCCTCATATTCTTTTTCCATTGCTTCGAGTTTCTTTGCTTCGCGTTGAGCTTTTCGTTTTTCAGCGTCTGCTTTTCGTTTCATTGCGGCTAATTTTGCCTTGGAAGGTGTGGACGGAGCGGATTTCGGCTTTGGTTGATTCTATAATATGAAATACATATATATAAATTGTAGTTCATTTCTACCACTTACCTTGGTCGGTGTGCTCATGACATTTGGATTTTCTTCATCGCTCTCTTCTTCACTTTCATATTTTTTTCTTTTCGCAGTGCTTCCCAGTGGACAATCTTTCATAGCTTTTGCCGCCAGTTCATGCCACCTGGTTTCCATCATCACTTGTGCCATCGTCTTAGTGGTGTCCCCACGATGAAACGCGGCAATATCCGCTTGTGTTTGTTCATATCTTGCATTCACGTCCACCGTGAAGATAAGCTTGTTCAATGTATCACGCACTACAAACGAGTATAGGTCAATCAATATTCAGGAAGAAAGGGGCCCGTTGGATGTAAGAACTCACCAATTGTGTCATCGTCTTCTACTGGAGGTGCTGGTGTTGCATTTCGGACATTCCTTTTTGGACGTGTCGATGTCATATACCCACTGAAAGAACAATAGATATGAAAAATAGGAGAAAATCGGGTCAAGAAATTGCGTATGAGTAATATTTATTTTAAATTTAGAGTTTTTATCGCTCGGTTTCCGGTGTGATTGTTTCAATTGATTAACAGAAGGGAACTTAGAAGAAAACTGAAGTGGGAAGCCAAGAACTTGATAATGGAATGTTTTAATTGTGAATAATCAAATTGAACACTTATTTACTTGCTTCTTGTGTTGAAAACAACGGAAAATCTACATTTAAAGCGATTATGCGAGAACAAACAAGTATCAATAATTTTTCTGAATTTTTTTCTTCACAAAATTTGAAAAAAGAAAGTGGAATCGAACAAAAGCGGTAAAAAATGTTGAGGATCAATGAGGATAGTGTCATATGCTGTTTGCGCGTTCGGTGGGCGGGCTAGCAGCCACCCTCTGCGCAATTCATGGAGCACTAAGAAAAGGGGAGAAGTGGACCGTGAATGGAAAAAAAAGAACAGAAGGTTCAACACAATACCACTGCTGATTCTATATTGATACTGAAAACAAATACAATTGATGATAAGAAAAAGTGAATTGATAAGGACAAAATATTATACGAGAAAAAGAGAATGAGAGAAAAGACAGAAAACACAAAAAATCCAAATGAATGGAAATATGAATGAAAAAATGAAGAGAAAATGGGAACAGATTTATTTGAGAGCTTGTTTTGATATATGCAAAACCAAAATGTGATATGATAAAAGCACCTCATCGTGCCTCTTGAGCGATTTAATCCTGTCGCCATATCATGAAATAGACGGATTTAGAAGAGAAGATAAGGAATCCTTGACATTACAAACACAATACCTTGCTTCTCTTTTTTTTCTCCTCTTGCATTCACAAATCAAGCAATTATAGATTCTATTTCCGTAGCGAAACCACTAATTCGTTTTATTGCTTGCTCGTCTGGTGGCTTGCTATAAAACTCCCAAGTGTTGAGCAAAATGAAACTCAAATTCCACTTTTTTCTGCCCAGGTTACTTCTCTCGCTTCTGCTTGAATTACGTTCCTATGGTACCCATCTATATACTGCTTGCGTCATTTCGTATTTTAGACAGCTAAAACCAGTCGTAACAGAAATAATATCTTGATTTCATTTGTTCATTGAGAAATTTGTATCTTTTCCCATAGTTGATCGATGCTAGAAATAAAATTTATAAGCTTTGTAGGTAGTCTAACGTCATATTGAAAACACTGTTTTTTGTAAGTTTAAACAAGCTCAGGTTAACTTTCATCTAATAAAATTGAATGTTTCTTTTTTTTCAAAACGTTCACCAGGAGTTCTAAAACTTGAATTTAAACACATACTTTAATTTTCATGGGATGATAACAAAAAGTACAAGATTAGGAACACTCAACAGTTTCAAGCAGTACATGTACTATTGGTGAAAGTTTTTGTTGAAATCTTAAACATAATTTATCTCAGATATAGATGATTGCAAAAGAAACGTAGAAATTTTTCACCATCAGATTCCAGTCTTACAGTAATGGTTAATTTTCACATTTTCATGTTTTCAATTATTTTGTTTTTGAAAATTGTTATTTCATAATTTATCACAAAATTTTTCTAAAGTGAATCGGAGTTGAAAATATTTTCAATTATCTGCTTTCCCTTCACAATTTCCGCCACTTCCGCTTATACCCAAAAACTATGAGATCCTAGTTGTTGACCTCATTCTCCTATCCCACGTTTTTGGCCAAATTTTACAATTCCACCATTTAATCCATCATCATCATCAACTGTCAGGAAACGGAAATTGAAAATGGGAGAAATAAAGGCAACATAACGCCCCATTTTTGTCTCATGTTTTCCCATCAATTGTCCTCACTTTTTCATGTTTGAGAGAATTCATCAGCACAAACCACGAGTGTGAAACTTTCATTAACCAAATGCGACCAGCACACGGATCCTGTGTCTTTTGGCATGCAAAAGAAATTGAAGAGCTACTTTGCTTCTGTCCCCACTTTTCCGTTTACATCCGTTTTGGACAAAAAATAAATTCTTGGTTATAAATAGACAAGCAAAGTTTACTGGTATCAAATTCTCGTCTTTTGCCTGTTTCCGGATGTCGGTCTGTTTCTTTTAGGAGCAGCAACCAAAAAATCTCTCACGAGTTCTCAAGTGAGATTTCAATTTAGGGTCGTTTCTCATCTCGTCATATTCTTTCCGTCTGTCATCGTTTTGTTGGTTCTCTTCACTAGATAATACCCTATAATTTGTTTCTGTTACACCGAGCAACTCATAAACCAAACAAAAATTTCCAAATGTTTTCTCGTTAAGAAAGTCCATAAAAATTTTTATTTCACTCGAATACTCTTTTCATAGTGTTGGGAAATTTGTTTTCAAATTGATGTAATTTTACTACAACTGGAGTATCTAGGTTTTCAACCTCGAAACAAAACACTTTATGTTTATCTCCCTCATTCTTAATATTTCTTAGTGTTAGCGTTCTTTTTCTTTTGAAACAACATATACTTCTTCGATATGCATGGCTGCAACGTACTAGGGTCATTCTCAACCATCAAAACATTTGTAGAATCGAGAGGGAGGTGGTCTGTCAGAATATAGTCGCTCATAGAATATTTGACATGAGTATTACTCTAAACGTGTTCTTTGTCTAGCTATAAGCAACATAACAATTGCTTCCGACGTTGAAACTTAATGTTCTTGTGATCTTTTGTTTTCCTTATTTTCTCATTTCATTTTTCAGAGAATGGTCATCAAAACGCCCGAAGATCCATTCGTCTACTATCACCTGGGTGAGTTAATTTGAAAAAGGGTTTCTCAGTTCCGTCTCCAAAACGCGCCATGGCAACCCCAGTAATTAATTTTCGGGAAATCGAAATTTGTCAGCTGCCAAGAGAATAACATTCGAATCTCTTTGCTGGGCTATGTGTCTGATTCAATCTTTTCCTTTTAGAATCTCCGTTTTGTTAAAAAAAAATTACTTGAACTTAGACTAGTTTGATTATTATAGCATATCAATCTTCATCTCATCTTCTTTCTTAGTTACTTGATTATTTAAAAAAAACCTCGGCTTCTGAAACTAGACATTTTTTGACTTTTGCACTATTTTGAATCACGTTTTCCCATTCAAACGCCTACTTCCTTCTAGCAAAGAAACTTCGTCTAGATTCTGATTGCTGCAAAAATAAAAAATCTAAAACATAATGACGGGGTGTGGTGGCTTCGTAGAACAAAAGATGAGAGAAACAAGTCGACACAGGCCCGGAAAGGGGTGGTGATTCAGTAGTGAAAGAGCTCAAACAGAAAACCCCTCTTTGCTTCTCATTCCCTCCTTCCCTCCCGACTCTGGGATGAATTTCCAATGTCTGAATGGAGATGAAATGTGAAGAGTGACGCTGCTTGTCTTAGAAGCATTTACCCACACAGACTTCTTCGCTCCAACAGCTTCCTTTCTCCCATTCTCTTTTTGTTAACTTAGGCAGCCTCCCACTATTTTTTATTGTTCTTTTCTTTTTTCTCTCAACGTTGGCGTCGAACTCATAAGCTTCCTCACCACTCGCATTCTGTTAGTCTTTACATCCATCCCACCCATTTTTCATTCTTCTCAACTCACTTATTATTAAGTTAAGTAAGACGCGATTATGATTGGCTCCGCCTCATGTACGAGACCACTCCATCAAGCGTTGATCCCGTTAGCGGTTAGTGTTCCGCCAGCCGCACTATTTATAAGTGGGAAGACGGGCCGCACTGAAAGTAGGTTCCCTCTACAAAATTTCAAATTTTTTTCCATTTTATTTAAGATTCGTTTTCAGTGGAAGAAGAGCTGGACACGCAACCAGCATTGGAAAGACAAAGACCACCAAGCATTGATTATGTTTTCGAAGTCACTAATTTTTCAAGGCGCGAGATTCAACGACTATATCGAGCATTCAAGGAGGTGAACAAAAATTTTATTCTTAGAAGAACAGTGATATCTGTTAGAACAAAAAGTTTTGGAAAACACTTACCAATTCATTGGTCCATAACTCCAAAGACGCTGAACTATCATCAAGTTTCAGTGCCCTCTAGTTTCTCATCTTTGAGACTTCATATATTTATTCCTCGCCTGAAAACTGTGATAAATATTTTTCAGTTATGGCCGAATGGAACAGTTGTTTTGGAACAATTCCAAGCACTTTATGCCAGCATATTTCCCAAAGGAAACGCCAACGATTATGCTGAACTAGTCTTCCGGAATATGGATCAAGCACGGATTGGTTCTGTCACTTTTTTGGTAACTTCAATTTAATTTATGAAATTAACCATATTTTTGAAAATTTAGGATTTTATAACAAATTACTCAAAAATTTCAAAAGGGCCACTTGACGAACGTTTGGACTGGATATTCAATCTATATGATACCAATCGAAGCGGATATCTGGCATACAACGAGATATTTCATGCTGTGAAGTGGGTTTTTTACGAAACGTCGTGTGGCCGCAAAATCATTTTTATTGCTTCTTCAGATCGATGTATCAGATGGTTGACGCGTCTCTGAAACCAGCTGTTTTGGCGACCATATGTCGACAACATGTTAAGGACGTGTTCAAGGTAGAAAACACAATTTTAAAATCAAACTCAACTAGTTTTATTTAGAATCTGAATATTGCTACTGGTGGGAGGATAACAAAGGAAGAGTTCATTCAACGATGTCGTGACAATCCAGGCATAATGAACTCTCTAGAATTATTTGGATCATTTCATAATGGTTTATTAAGTTTATAGAGTCTTCATCATTACTCCCAATCAAATGTGAATCTCAATTTATTTATTTTCCCTCATCATGAATCCAGTATCGGTATGACATATTCCAAACGTTTACTATTCCACATGGTTTCAATCAATTTTCTGAATGTTTTATGATTTGAAGAAAATAAAGTCATTGTTTACAATATTTCCAATTGTCAAGAGACTTGATCAAGTTTAGTGTAAGACTTTCTTTGTACTTTTGTTACCTTCTTTGTTTTTAGACTTTTTCTTTGAATTGCTTTGTTACATCTCTCACTTCTTCAGAGCTTTCTATGAAGATTGAAATTTTTCTTAGGAGAACTGAATTATCTTTTCTTATTTTCAGTGTCTATAGAAAACAAGTGCTCTCCCTGATAAAGAAGCAGAGCTTTTTCAAAGCCTAGAAGAAATCAGAAAATACTTAAAATTTATATAAAAGAGAAACTGGGATAAAAACAGTACATGATACATTTATAAGACTGGCAAAGTTCACATGAGTCGGGAATATGGATGAAGGGGTAAACATATTTATATTAATATGTATATATTTATATTTGATACCATTAACTATCATCATTTAAATTGAAAAACATTTTCAATATTCATCACATTTCTAACACTATTGACCGTTTTGACCGATTGCATAAGAATAGAAGGGGAAATGAAACAGAAAAAAAGGGGAATTGGAGATTGAAGGGGCGAAGTTGTAGCACCTATTGGATGTTTCTAGGTGCATTAATATGGTTAACACGTGAAAGAGTCTATTTTTTTCAAACGAACGAATCTGTTTTGAGAAGGGCGGGAAATTGGGGGGAGCAAATCTATACCGGATATTTGTACCCTAGGCGGAAATGAAACACACACCGCAAAGAAACAATTGTTGGCAAGTATAAACTGGGGGGATGGAGCAAAAATGTCGTTGTCGCAATCAAGGATACGCGTTTTTCAAATAGGATTGGCGGTAAGGCAAAGTAGACAGTCTATGGCAATTTAACACACATTCACACGTTATTCAAGCAGCAAAAATGAATCAAATGAAACGATTATAAATGATGTGAGGGGGGAAGAATTGAAGGGAGAGATGGTATGATCTGGGAAGGGACGGGAAAGAGACACTATTCCAATTTTAAGGAAATCTGGCTAGACGGAAAACAAAAGAGAAACAAGATACTTATCTCCTATACCCGGGCACTTTGAAATCGTACCAGTAGTAGTAGTAGAAACAAAAATGATTATGTGCAATTAACTTCCAGGATTAAAATAATAAGAGAAAAAGTGAGGTAAGTGTTCTACCAGTACGGTCCATCAGTGCTTAGCGCCTTCCAAGAAGCGAATTTTCCCCAATCATTATAGTCAAGTTTGTAAGCATCATCTCGATCCAGGTACTTCGAGCTGTAAACTAACAGTTATTACGTTCTAATAATATATGAACAAGATGATACCAACCCGCCAAACAAGGATCCACGACGCTGTTGTGGAACAACTGGCTGGTGTTGTTCGCAGTGCAAGACGTAGTTGGTGCCAGAGTTTGAATCCCAGTATTCAGTTCCGTTTGCTTTGAAACAGATGCAGAACTCGATTTGATGAATCTGAAAAGCATAAAATTTTAGAGTTTATTTCACACCTTTTATTACCTTCTCGACTGAAGAAGGAAGGTCGATATCAAATTTGAAGCAGTCATAAACTTTGCTTGTCGATGGTTGGTAAATAGCTGCTTTGTCCATGTAAGAGATCCATCCATTCATGGTGTATCTCACAAAAACACTCTTTTCAAAAGCAATATTTCCAACTTTCACTGTTCCCACCACTTTGTATCCTTCATTATTCAAAATCACATTTTCCAGTGAGACCTTGTTCTAAAAATGTCATTCTCATGGATCAGATTAAACAAGTGACAACAACATACAGTTTCCAAGTTCTCTCTGAAACGAACATAGTCAGCTGCTGGCTGCTTGAACATAAGGTTCCAGACTGGTGCCGGCTCACGGGTGACCACCTCCTCCTCTTCGAATGAATCGCCACGGTAGCGGCGAAGAACAGAAGGGCTGAGTTTCGGCGGGCAATCGCTTGGCTCGGTAGCAATACGGATCATGGTAAGATCCTGACCACAGTCGTCCGCAAATCGGACCGACTTGCGTGATTTTTCTTCTTCTTTGAGCTCAAGCGGTCCAGCGCAGAAGAGGTCCAAGTCATCGTTGCCGCATTCGCTGCTAGATGAACTATGCGATTGATAATCGCTTCCCTCATCTGAAACATCAAAGAATAATTCATGGGTTACTGTGTCTAGAGTGTAGTCTTCAAACTGAGACTAGTTCCTCGTTTGCAAAGAGAACTTGGTATCTGATTCTAATCAAGAATTCAAACACTAATCAGCCTAATTAGCGTCACTTCTAAAAATAGTGGCAAGTTCAATGAGAACATTAACCGATAAAAAGTTGAAAGAGACGATCACATCACTAATCGATTCGGATCACCCACCTTTCTCTTTGATCGTCGTATCGGAGAGACGTTTACGAACCGTCTCCAAATTCATCTGTGTCAGCCGCATCTTGTTTAGCCCTTCCGACTCACTCTGAGAGCGGACCTGAAAAAGTGTGCAATGATTCTTTAAAGAATGTTGTGAAAAGGGCAGATCCTCGAGCGAAGTGCCTGGGTGGCTGTTTGTTGCAACAAACTTATTTGTCTCTTTTTAGTGACAAGTGCATAGTTCGATAAAAGCTACAGTATACCCGCCTCCAATCAAATGAAAGACAGTGAGAGGTAAACATGTACACGTGCCGTCGGGTGGCGCCTATATCTAGAATCTGTTTCACAGCCCTATTACCGACCATAAGTTCAAAAGCAAAATCTGATCTTTTGAACTTTGATTTGCAGCAAAGAAGCAACAACTTCTCCAACACGCTGCCTATTTTCTATGAGAAGCCCTCAGGCACGGCCTAAGAACTTCTGCGTCTCCCCTTATCTAGACCCCTCTGTTTTTTGATGCGCTTCCCCACATTGCCTTGGCTCACTTCTTCTCTGACTCTAGTCGTATTCCGTTTTTGCACGTCGCCGGATAGAAGTGCATTCTAGTCGAATAAAACTCACCTTCAAACTAGATGCCTGTATTGAAGTGTCACCGAAAAACGGGAAACTGGCTGCTCGACGACATCCAGGAGATGTGGAGAGGACTGAGAATGAGGCGGGTGCCGAATGTGCTGCGCATGTCTCCCATTCCCGTTCGCGCCCCATTTCCATCGGCGCCCTGAAACTAGAATCATTAGAAAATGATGAAAAACGAGAATATTGAGAGAAGCAGGAAAGTAATAAACCTTCACTCTGGAAGCATATTGATGGAGAAAAATGGTAAACAACAAGGAAATAGGTGAGCAAGGATCAATGTTGAGTACCCACAACAGCAACAACAACAATCAGGGACACACTGCAAACCAACCTAGTTAATCGAACTATGAGCTCTCTGTATGCTTCTTCTAAATCGCCGAAACTGTCAATGAGCATGGAAAGTGAGAAGCCCATTTTGTTACACCGCGCCAGTGAATGTCAACTAACTCACGTCTGGCCGCGATGGAGAGGGGGACCCTCGTAAAAAAGTTTTGTCTAGAGCAAGAAGAGGAGGGCCTAGAAGGACTTATCAAGAGGGGGGGGGGGGGGTTAAAAAAGGAGAAGAAGAAGACACACGATGCAACGAGTTCTGAATCAATCTGTTGGGCGCGACGACACAGGCAACGAAGGGGGAGCAGAGCTGCGGGGGCCTTTGGGCTCCGCTGCTTCTTCTTCTTCTTCAAGCTCACGTACACACATACACTCTCTCTAGTTCACTCATTCTCTCTATCTCTCTTTGCACCACTACCACTGTGGCCTGACAATTCCTCGATGTGGGCCCCGCTGTTTTTGAGAAAAAAAACGAGGGGAGTGTCTTTATCTTTTCCACGCCGGGTTTCGTCTGCTTTTCTTGTCAGTTAAGTTTGACACAGTGTCTGGGAGACGTGTACATTGAAAAGAGCACGGAGCAACTGTTCTTTTGACAAGAATGTACTTGAGTTCGAAAAATTAACCCGCAACTGGGAGAGCTTTGAAATCGAGTATTTTGATCAGTGAAAAAGTGAATGAATGAAAAAGGCGTAGGTTATATTAAACAGGCATATCTCGATGTTTACAATTAATTTAGACCTCATAAAACGGTCAGGTTACCAAAAACCGCCAACTGATAAAGATGAAAATTATCAATCATGCAACTTCAGTCTACACAGCCCGCCATCTCAGACAGCCATTCGGAGAAGAAACCGCGTAGACCTCCGTGGTGTACGTGACACATTGAAAACGGGTGAAAGGCGAACGACTCGAAAGAATCGTCTATTATCGGACCGCGTCACGTGGCCCCGTTTTATTCTGCTTCCGCTATTATTTTTTCTCCTTTTTTAGAAAAGAAGTAAAAGAAGATATCATTGAAAAGTGCGACAGGTTTTATGTCGGGTTAACAGTGTTACAAAGTAAAACAAACAACAATGGGTACGCAGAAAAAAAGAGGCCAATCGACATTGTGTGCGGTGCGGTGCGGACGGACCTAAAACCTACCTAGCGTTCGACCTAGGCCTGTTGCACTATCTGTCTCTCATCGCTCAATCCAATCAATTCAGAATGCGCAGTCTTCCTCTCATTACATTGCATAGCATACTAATATATAGTGTTTTTGAGAGGTTTTGTTTTCTTTTTTGTTATTTAAAATGATACATGAGCTCACGGGACTTGCCTCGTGTTTTGTTTTACTTAGCAGTTATTGTTTAAAAAATGATGTAAGTTGAGAATAAAATATTGAATGAAAATTCAGAACGTAAAATCTTCAATGTATTAACAACCACAGAAATATTGTGAATAGTTAAATTCTGAAAATTTCTGTACCATTATTCTCCAATAAAAATTATGTCAAATATTATCGAACGTAGATTAGCAAGGGCAAAACACAGCGATCTAGTAAATCTTTGCAACCAGCTGTGTGTGATGAGCGTGGGAGGACGGTCATCCCCACTTTTTCACTTGTCATAAGGAATTTTGGCGGATAACGAGAAAAAAATGAGCGAGTTTGCAAAACTCTAACTCCGAACACTTCACACACACGCATAAAACGCACATACAAACAAAACTGAATGGGGTGTAGAAGAAGAGCAAAGAATGGTCACTTTTTCTCAAGGGAGTTCCTCCGAGGCGTTGATAAGCCTTTAGCTGTCAAGCTGATTGGATCTACTGATTAAAAAAACGTTTTCTTTGAAAGTCGAGAGTTTGAAACGGATAAGTGAAATGGGTATGTAGTTTTTGTGACAAAGAGGTAAAGAGGCGGAGAAGAAAAGAAATGAGAAGAAGGAGGTGTTTTCCAGTTAAAAGAAAGTGATATCAACTGTTGTTGATAGAATATGAACGGGCAATTGGCTAAGACGATTATAATAACATTTGCTCGTTTCAAAGTTTAACCATCAAAAATCAATTAGATGAATTCTAGAGGAATCTGAGCTCAAGTCTTTCTCAATATCTACTCGATTTTCAATTGTCAATACAGAGATTTTCAAAAACACCATTAATTTCTCTCTGAGTCCCCTCAATTGAAAAAAAACAGAGAACTGATAACAAGGGGTCAAGCAAGTGGGAACGCCGCCAGAAAATTGTGCGGAACAACTGGAGAGTGTGGCGGTGGGGATGGTGGCAAGTGGCTCCTCCCACTGATATTGCTATCATCGAACGACCCAGCCTCTCTTTGTGTCGAGACAACACACGTGAACTTTTTGCAGGGTATGCCCCCAACCTGAACATGAACCTACAACTGTTGCACGTGAATACTCACACCTTTTCCCTCCTCCCCTTCGCCGCCCCATGCCACCAAGACGAATTGTCTCCGATGCAACACTGTGTGGCGGAGATATCAAATACATACACACTGAGGGGGAGTCTATCGGGGCCATTGCCAAACCGAGTGATGTATCAAAAGTGTAACTACACTCTGTCTTGGGCAATTGTTTTGAGAACCAAAGCGACGAGAAGCATTAAGGCGATTACGGTAGATAGAAACGCCAGCCAGAAAATGATCAGAAACCGTTTCAAAAGGCTTTGCAATTAAGAATCGTCGTGTCATGTTGAATAAATCAAATGGAATCATTCATTGATACTGCGAATGTTGCAGATGTAGAGAAAACACAATCATCAAAACGTCAGGTATTCCCTCATTTGTTCATCCTAATCTATCTCTGTTTCCACACAGACCAAATTTCACATTTGCAATAAAAGCATTTATTGACCATTCACATTCACCGTAACTGATAGCAAGGAATGCCTTCTCTTTCGAGTCTTTGATCGTTTCGTGAAAGTTAGAGTGAAAAGGAGGAAAGCATTCTTGAAAGAACTTGTGTAAAGTATCTTCTCGGTTGGCCCAAACCTTGTTTTTTGCTTTTCCGTCTTTTTTTCTTTTTTCAAAGACTCGAATTTCCTTCACTTTCTATTATTTCGGGACAGAGTTCAACACATTGTGAAGGGAGGGATAAAATACTCAGAGAACTGATGATAGACACTGACAAGTGATACATCTTGAAGGATATAAGAACTGTTGGTGGTATCTCTATTTGATCATATGTTTGATAAGTTTACTATATCCTAATCGTCTATGAAAAAAAGGAAGGAGAAAATAAAAGAGAAGGGTAAAGTCAAATTGAATTGTTTTGATAATATTATTTGATGATTTTTATAGACTCATTCTGAAGATCGGATGATTTTTTTTAAATAACTGATAAGCACTAATGGGTAGTAAAAACCGGTAATGTCTAACTAAAGATTGAAACACTGTAATGTAGATTCAAGTCAATCCAGCAGTGCTGGAAATTGTGCAAGCAATCTAATTTTTAGAAAATAGAGGAAGAATAGACTGGAATAGGAAACTCCACCAATTTTTAAAAAGATTTGCTCTTGAGGCAAAATTAATGGAATTGAGTTTTGTTGAGCTTAATTAACAAAAAATGTGTAGTATTCTAATAGATCTACCAGAGCATCTTTTTCAAAACTGAAAATAAACTTACAGCATTCGAATAGACAGTTGCATAGCTTTGTAGACAGACAGATTTTATGAATAAGATCGGATGGGTAACCTGATTGTTATGTTTTTATAAAGTAATCGTCCGAGGTGACAAGTGTGTTGTTACATGCAAAATTAAAAATCAACGACGTTATAGACCGCTCTGTCGTTATTCTCAATGGCCGGTAAACAGAAATGAGGTGACTTTGGAGTAGATGACAGTTATTGTACAAGTTTGTGGGAGGTACCTAGATGCACCTACAAGTTGTTACAGGTTGTAATAGCGCGACTGGGATACTTTCTGTACACAAATTTCACTGAACAGAGAAATGAAAAATGAAATCTGTGTATGGCATGCACCGGTGTTTCAACTCCGCCTACTTGTGGAAAGTACCGTATGCATCGATACGGTTTGTCTTCTTTGTGATGGAACCAGATTTTACGAAAGAGATTCCAATATATCACTAGAGTGAAGTACCGTAGTAAAAGACCTATTCAATTGATGATTGCAAATCGTTTTGCGGTATGTCTTGTGTTACTGATGTTCTATTCAATTTTTATAACACAAAGAACCTCAACTGAAGTTTCTTGTAAAAAAATTTAGAGAGATTAAGCTATCAAGCCGTAATTTGTAGTTATAACTTCTACGATCAAAATATGTGACCGGATTCTGATTTGAACACTGAACTATCGTTATATCATCTAGTAACACGTTCTATTTCTATATCCGGTCAACCTAGTTTCATCTTATGCTAGATACCGTATCTGGTTTCATATGTTTTAAGTTTGATATCATTTGTTTTATAACCAGGAAGACTCGCTATCTTTGATAGTGAAAAGTAATGTGTACCTTTCCCCTCCGTATTGTTAATTTATTTAATCTCACGGCAGAAATTCATTTGATTGCATCACGGATCACACAAAATTTGCAGAAGCATAGTGCGAGCGACTTCACGTGTTTCACGTGGTGCACTTGATGCACCTACTCAAAGTTCTATGAGCCCACAGGGGGGTTTCCTGTGAAAAACGGCAGGTTGTGTGTAGCAAAATCTTGCGTCAGCCTGATGGTTGTTTTCAATTATTTTTAGTTCAGTGTGAAAAGATTAGATAATGGAAAAAGACATTTGCTGTTTTTACTACCGGCCGGTTAGTGTCAAAAAAAAAACGAGAGTGATCAGTTTCAATTTTTTCAAATTTCATTTCATCGGGGGACACCCCTTCTGCATGAAGCGAAATGAATTTCACATGATGAAAACGTTGAAAAGAGTGCAGCCGGAGGAATTGACCCGTTCTTTGTAGTAGTACGATAATAGATGAGGATAGTGGATCACGTGATTTGAGAAGCAAAAGTTGTTTATCGCTTTTTCCCGCCACATTGGGGGGACACCCTGTGCGAGTTCTTTTCGTTGTCGATTGGTTTTTGGACAGCGAGAAGTTTCAACTCTCACTGATCGTCAGTTTGCAGGGAGGACGAAGACAAAACGGTTGTTTTTGCACCTGGCTCTGTCAGTGCAGTTCATCTTTTAGACTAAGCTACAACTTGGTGTTTTTTGAAGACTGCCGTCCGGAAAGATAATAAATCAAGGAAAAGGTTCGAGAGACGACACTAAACTGGAGCACGTTGTTTGCATCAATGACTTTTACATCAATTGGTAGTTGATAACAAACGAATTAATCACCGTTTTATGTTTGTTTCTCGAAAACAATTGAGAAAAAGCTTCAGGAGGTGGAGAAACTACCGTAAACAACTTTTATGAAGGTGTTATAACATCGAGGTCCAGCTAGATATGACTCATCCTTAGATTCAGATTTACCAAACAAAAATCACTAGAAAGGTGTAATAAAACTACTGGTAGCATTAAAAAATAATATCAAGCAGCTCGAGCCTCCCGGGCACGCTAACCTTTATTATGGTGTACTCCCGACATTTGGCTCAGTAAATATTTACAATTGTTATCAGAAGGGGCAGCATTGAACACGTTTGCTGGTATTTTAGGAAGCGCCAGCCTGTCGGAAACAGTTTCCAAAAACTCGTAGGTTAGGTCAAAAAAGTATTTGGAGAAAAAAATATTGGAAAAAAATGAGAAGAAAAAGATGGAGACTGCTTGAGAGGACAATGCATAAACAACAGAACGTTCCCGAAACTGTTCGAATTCATGACTCAGTGGGTCTCACCGCGAAATGCAAGAGTTTTTGGGGTAAACAGATTCAAATTTGGTTAGGCCAATGAATTGAGAAAACGATGATTATTATGAAATGAAAGTTACAACCTGATAAGCTTGAATGGTCACTGGCCACTATCACTGATAATAGGTTCATGAAAACTTGACAGATTGTCTCTAGAATGACAATTAAGATAATAAGAAACCAAACGAACAAAGTGAATATTGTTTAGTTGCTAGAGTCTCTTTATGTCTGTAAAATCACAATTGCTTCAAAAAATCGACAATTTGTATAAGTCACAAAATTGCTGCAACTGTCAATTCCAATAAAAAATGGACCTGAAAATCAAACTGATAACGCTCGCATTAAATGATTCTTCTCGAATAATTTTCGAAAAAATGGTTTGTGACGCTTTATTTTCTACGACAAACAAATCCATTAACACGTTTTCGTCTCCTTCCATCGCTATCAGTTTCTGAATTGACAGACAGCTATCTTCATCATTCTAGAAGAAAAACAAAATGTTCCACTTCGTGCAAGCGAACTAAAAGCGACACGTGCAGATAGTAGTACAGTACTAGAATCAAGTTCTCCCTCTCAATAATCACCAAACTTCTCACACATTTCTGTGTTTCCTATGAAAACAAGATGTCGATTACTTGATCGCGTTGATCAAAGATTCATTTCTCCTGATACTATTTGATTTATAGAGAAGAAACCCAAAATGGGAAGATGAGATGGGCGAAAAAAAAAGGAGAAGATATTATCAATAACAGTTCGAAATACTGCGGAGAACCGGTTCTATAGAAATGAGAGGAATAATGGTATGAATAAATTATTGAGAAGGTAATATGAATGGACAGTATACCTGTAAACGTTCTATGAGTTAGTCGATATTTTGCAAATAAAGAAGGAGTAGTTGGAATCTAGGCAGTTGAACTATGATAACTGAGGTCATTTCCATTATCAGTTGTCTCGAAAGGGGGTTTTACTATTCGAACAGGAATAAAAATTGAAAAGGCTATTAGGGTTATCAGTGCTAAGGTGCAAGTTAAGCAGATAAAAAAAGTATTATTGTTCGACAGGAGATGTTGACAAGGGAAATCAAGAGAGTTAGAATATAAAAATAGCAGAACTTACGTTAATTTCAGCTTCCAACTCATTATTTTATAAATAGACGATTCGTTCGGTCGGATGATATCACAGATTATACAGATTAGAGAACAGAAGATAGACAATCACTGTTCTTTCTCATTCATAATTTCACGACAAGTCTGATGGTGGTTTTTCTATTTCTCATTTCTCCCGGGGCGATGGATCGTCCCATTTTTCCTATCACTTCTCTTTCTCTTTTTCCCTGCCTTTCCATTCACTCACTGACACTGTTGTTTGTCGAAAATGAGACGGAGCGTTTTGGTGTGTGCAACTACCGGGGAGGCTTCTACGCTTCACGTGTAGCGCCACGTGTTTCACGTATGAGACAAAGTGACAATGATTTGCAAGCAATCCGGATGGGATGATCAAAAATAAAAAGAACCTTCTCTATCTTCTTTTGAGTTTTCAATTTTGTTCTTTCAATCAACATGTCTCAATTTTTCAAGTGAAACCTCCCTCCCCCATCCGTTTGATTTGATACCAGGAGGTGCCTATCACGACAGGGGTTCCGATAAGTGGTTCGACAAGATAAAAATGAGCTGATGCAAGTTCACTGTTCAGTTGAAGTTACTGCAACCAGTAATATTTTACTATCACTCACACACACACGCAGATAATGAAGAATCAGCAAAACGATGATCAATGGTGTGATAATTGTTGTTTTACAACTAAAAACTACCAAAACAAGCATGGTGACAACGCGATTATAGAGATAATAGAAAGGGAAATTTGAAAGTGAACAAATGAAAGGGAATGCATGCTGCGTCTGCAGAAACATCTGCATCGTTGCACATTATAAATGGTGACGGACAGAACTCAGTCGTTTATTGGGGATACGGGGTCAACTGGTTTTTTAAAGATGCTTCAGGATAGTAATAAAATTTATTGTGAGCTAACCCAGGTCATTTCAGGTCAACATTTGTCGTTTTATGAAACTTAAAAAACCGGTTCAGTTCAGACTATCTGGACTAAAGAAAAAACTGTGAGATTAGAAAAAAAAGAGAACTCGATCGCTTTGAATGGACGAACAAATAATGGCATATCAATAGAAAAAAATACAATTGAATATCCAAGAACGTGAGAAAAATTTTGTTCGTAGGGTGAAAAAAAATTGAAAAAGTAACCAATCTTGGCAGAAGAAACATGAAATGACCGCAAAATCATGTTCTACATTTCCGAAATCATCTTCAGTTTCTTTTAAGAAAAACACACGTGACAAGTCAAATGACTTAATCTCAACTTCTTGTTCTCACGTTTTCAAAAAACGTGGCTTTGAAGTCAAAGTATTCAGACAGAAAACAGTCTACTCTGTGTTTTTTTTTAAATTTGAACTTTTGAAAAAAAATTATATTTATTTTGTTGAAGTTTCACCATCTATTTTAAATTTACACAAAATGAAAATTTTCTCTAATAAGGTATTCAAAAAAAAATTTCTTACAATATTCTAATTTTTGAAATTGTTATTTATTTTTTTGCTTTAGTTGTTATTCTTGTTTGATTCAAATCACTGGATGTTTCCTTTCAGTAATTTCATCCCTTATCTCTGTTCGCATAACAAACCACAAACTTCATAAGTCACGTGACATTTCAAAACAAACCAATAAAGTAAACCTGTTGATCTTAACTGATCACCCTTCAACCTTGAAAGAGGAAAACAATCCCTAGCAAACAGAAAATAGCCGAATCAAATCCGAAGCCAAACCAGCAAAGCAATAATTCATTCTCCAGAAGACACGGGCCAAGGCCGAGTCATTTCTCAACTCACTTCATCTGTCGAAAGGTGATGTCACAGAGAATTATTAGAAGCGATAGATAAATTCTTGTGTTTTTATTCTCGTTTCCGCTTCTTAACTTCCTTTTATATGAGAAATAGTTTTTATCACATCTTTTTGTTAGTGCGAGGGGCCGTCCCGTGATAATTAGCATAGATTTCTGACTAGACTCTAAAGAAAGGACATTTTCGATGTTATGATTGTTATTTTTATGTGCACTTTCTCTCAGAGTGCATATTTCATTAGCAGAGAGTATTCCAATGAAAAAGGTCCCCCTTCTTTTGCACATCCGGAGAGCAATGCTCAGTCACTATGGAGACGCAGGGCGCGTCATTTCGTATCGAATTTTCCCCCTCCCCTCCACGAGCTTGACTACGAAATGGGCTACCTCTTCGGGATTGGCGATGGTATTTGGATTGGTTTCGGGATAATCCTTGGTTCAATTGGTCTATGTATTGTGAATGGAAGATCGAAAGGATTGTAAGTGTAATTGCTTTTTGTTGTTTGACGCATAGAAGGCAGAGGACTACAATTTTTCTCGTGAAATCCGTTTTTATTTCATTTCTAAGAATATTGACTATGGTTCTGCTTTTTCCAAAAAGAAGAGTTAAATGGGTAAAACATCAATTTTTCTATAGGTAAGATGAGAATAATTGAAATATGTTATGTTCGTCAAATTTTCAATTATAAAAAACTAGAAAATTTTTGTTCATTAATTTTTGGAAAACAAATAGTAAAAAAGGAGATGTATGTTTTCCTTCATGAAAATTTGTGAATTCTTTTCATCGCAACTTTTTCAGACCATCTGTGATCACATATCTCCTGCTGGCAGTTTTCTTCTTAGCTCTTCTTCTTTGGTGGCCAATTAAAAATATCGATGAACCTCCTGCTGACGAAAAAACTAGAACAGATATGATCCTTATCCCACGTATAATATTCCTTATTTTACTCCCTATTTTCACAGTCTATCTCATCAATTTATATATCAAACACAATTTATTTAGCATTGTGAGAGCCGAATCAACTGCTGATAGGCATAGTAAAACTTGGATTGCTGACTCAAAGATCAAAAATACTTGATGAATCTATTGGAATAAATTGATTATTTATTTGTCTGGTGACTGAAGAACAGAACAGAATAGACCTCTTTTAATAATACAACTTGGTCTAAGGTCTTCACTCCGGAAATTGAATCTTGCACAATTACAGATGTAATCTGTTTTTCAACAAAAGATTAGTTTTTCCTTCCATGTTTTTTTCCCAGGAATTCCCTGAACATGTGTTCCATTATCGGATTTTCTGTTGAAAACCAAATTCATTTTCAATCATAGGTTGCGTATTTATTTTTGATTACTTCACAACCCCTACTATAATCCGTTTTCAGTTTTATTGGCTTGAAAACTAGCTGTCAGATGTTAGTCATACCCTATCCATTATATTCGATTCACTCTCAACTACTACAAATCCTTCAGTTCATTAATCAAATGAACACGAGTTGTATGCTCATTTGTTATAGGCAGATGTGAATCTGACGCCATTTTCATGCGTTTTCAAAATTTCGATTAAATCCGTACCAAAAAATCTCCTCTGTGTCCATTTTCTTTCGGAAATCTTTGAAAATTGGCTTTCGATCAACCTTTGGACTCATTTCTTGCTAAATTTGCACACTTTCGTTTCGTTCACCAGTTTCATTGCTTTGAAATGACGAATTGAATGACAGATCGCAGTGAAGAAAATCAAGAGAGCAATTAATCTTATGACGAGGTTTTCAAAAAATTGAAGAATATACAGAGCCGGTTCAATTTGATGGAACACGTGCCTATATTAATTGGTTTTTGGAAGATTCGTGGCAAAAAATGAGCAATAGAACGTGAAATAAATGGAAATTGTATTGAGATTCCAAAACATTTGATTAATGGAAAACTTGTAAATTTTGAAAAAAACGAATTTTTGATCGGACTCAACTTTTCCCAAAACCACCTATTACAATAAAAAAAGGTGAATAACGTTTTTCTGAAACCTGTCACCAAACTTTTCTCATTCAATTTCCCCAACACTCACTGTCATTCACCATAATATGCATAATAAATCAGATAGACAAAGTCGAAATTGCTCCTACACCATCCGCCACCCTGGCGACCCCTTTTTCTCGTTTTGTTTTCTTATTCCCTTCTATTGTCGTTCACATTTGCTCATTCTTTTATTTGCTCCATTTCATTTTGCTGAAATCATTTGAAATGCCCTTGTAAACCACCGTGAGGATATGATTGCGTAGGATTTGTAGTACTATTGACTTTTCCTTCCGGATGGCAAATTTGGTTTTCAAGGGGGTTTGATATTACAAATTTCTTCACCATTTCGTCATCGATGAACAAACACTTGACTATCTAATTTGAGTTTTCGAACAGAATTTGTTTTTTCTCTTGATGCTCACTCATTTTCCAAAAACATCTCGACCAAAAATACTTAGATACGAATCTGATCTGAAATTTCTCAAGTGCATTCAATGAATTTCCATTTTCTTAAATTCCATAACCTTTCGGAAATCTCATTTCAAAATGTGATTTTCGCATTTCGTGTGCGAGTTGTTTTCATGTTGAAAACACGGAAATTCGTTTTCCGTAGTGTCGGAAACATATACGGATGAATGGTTGTGCGAGTCAAGTAAAAGCAGCCTGAAAGTGTTCCAAATTGAATATTCCACATTTCCTTTTGTCGTCGATAACGTTTTGAGTGGAGATGCAACTAGACGACTACAAAAAGTGAATGACAAAAATAAACCTGAAAGAAGAAACATATCATTTATATGAATCCTTTGTTAGAATAAATTAAAATGATTGGCTCATGTCACGCTAGTTTCATGGCTGTACGGATAATTATGACCTGAATAGAAGATTGCGTGATGTTGTATGAGGTAACCCAGATCCTACCAAGAAACGTGATGTCTACGAAAGAAAGCAGAAGACGTATGAAGTCAGTTGAAACTACAATAAATTGGAGGATCAGAAACAAATCAAATCAGATTTCTAGAACAAAAAACATGACGAAGTACAAGTTGTTCGGGTTGAGCTAGATCATTTGATTCGTCATGACGGGTTGTATAGATGGCATGATGTTATCCAACGGAACGTTTTTCACTCACTTACGCGTTTTCTTCGGGTGTTCCAGAGTTGTCATCTTCAAATATCTAAACACTTGAGAACTTGAGTTCCTCGTTTTCTATTTTAACTCGAATGTTTTCATGCAAATTCTTTTTAACTTTTTGCAAAAAAAATGCTTGGAATCGCCACGTCACATCATTTGAATGTCAAGAAAGATTTGGTGCGACAACAGAAAGAATGAAGAGAAAAAATCTCAGATTACACCTCGTTACCCTTCAGCACGCGTTAATTTGGTTCTTCTAAGAGACACTGGAGTAATTCTTTGCCACACTTTTTCTTATTTTGGTCCCACGACTACGCGCATTGAAAGAATACCTAACGATTTAATAGAAAGAACAAAGACGCTTTCTCACCCCTTTTGGTCATTATTTTATTGTCACTTTTTGAAATTTGTCAGTCTGACCTTGAGTTTTCTCGTGAGCTCACTATTTTTTCGTTTTGATTGACACTTATTTTCTCTGATTTTTGAAATCAGATGGCGTCAAAGACTCTATCGAATTCAGAATTCATAACTTGAACGTGTCAATTTGTTTCCTCTCAGTAATATCCATCTATGTAGTCAGAAAATCCTTTTTTTGAGGTTGAGTCACATGTAAAGAAAATATGTACAATCCAAGGTAACTATTTAGTGATTCTTTAGATTTTGTGAAATGTATATTATGTCTGACTTTCAATACTTTTTCTTCCAAGAAAACAAGGATAGAGAACATCAGTATTGATTCAAATGGCACCTGAACCCTCGAGAAAATATCGTAAAGTCCAGAAAAAACATTGATGTTAGAAGCATGTAACTCAAAAAACCATCTGACGTTATGTGAATAATCAAGTAGTCAATTGTCAAGCAACACGGAAGGTGTGAAACATCATGTTATGTCAGGTTAAACAAGTTTGATGCTCAATGGAACCTAATTCTGGATCTCGACATGTTTATTGGGGTTTTCTATCGGAATCTTCACGTAGCTTTCAAATATTTACGTCGTCTATTTTATTCAGTTTGAATTCACCAGATGAGTTGTTTTTAGTACACGAGACAAGACAGCTAAACGATTTGTATTTCTTTAGACCACTATAAACTACTATCTTGTCTCATCTATATTTCTGTGTTAGTCTTTGATTCCCACATATGTATATAGTACATTAACCTTCTATTGAATATGTCATTTGTATAGTCTCTTTGATCCTTCTCCATTATATTTTTCTTATGCTCGTCTTCTCTTTATTCTGATTGATTTTTCTTCTTCTAAATGACCGCCCAGGTGAATATTGCCTCTTCCAAGAATCCATTCAAGCGAGGAGGGAGGAGAAAATTTAGGGAGGGAAACGTTGAAGTGGGCGTGGCCTGGTGAAGACGTCCTTGTGAACTCCACCCCTTTTTAGGAGAGAGGAGTCATTGTCATAAGGTTTTTCCGACCCATATCCGGCTCCTATTTTGTTTTCGAGTTCCCTTTTCTAGACCACTCGTTTCCCTCTCTCTAGTTTTAAAAAACCTTAAAATGTATGAGTTTTCAGGTACAATGCTCAGCTTCTCGCGACTCGTTTTCGTTCTTCTTGTTTCCGCATGCGTTCTAGCAATGGCTGCACCAAAACAAATGGTGTTCGGATTCGGAAAGCGGTGAGTTATACTTTATTACAGAGATCAACCAACCAAGTTCTATTTGTAGTTCACTCGGAGACCTGAGCGAAATGCCCGAAGAGGTCCCAATGAAGCGCTACAAGCCAAGAAGCTTTGCCATGGGATTCGGAAAGCGTGCCGCCATGAGAAGCTTCAACATGGGATTCGGAAAGCGATCGGCCGAGCCACAATTTGGTTAGTTTAGTTTTATTATCAAGCTTTTGTGTTTGTACCCCTTCAAGAAGTCTAACCCCTCCCCCATCCCCTCTCTTTTGCTCTAAAACCCGCTTCTGTGGTAGTGTTAGTCGAATATGATCTTTTCGTATGCAATCTGTATTTCATTTAGATGTCGAATCCTTCTAATACCCACCATCACATCACACAAACGCACCAAAGGGGTGAAATGGCGCCAGCACCATACCAAAACAGTCTCTCTCTCTATCTCTCTCTCTCTTTTCCTTTATCCCTATCTATTTCTCTTGCTTTGATATATTTCAAAATTTCAGTTCCATCTATGTTACCATCTGATTTCATTTCTCCATATGTCTCTCATTATTCCACCTGATTCAACCCATTTTTCGCACCCGCTGAACGTTTCCCAATTCCAGTTTGAAGATTTCAAGCTGAAATAAAATGTTTCTAGTTAAATGTTCATTTGTCCGTTCAAAAGAATTTGAGTGCCTTTCGGAATGTGGCTGAATTATCTAGATCGAGAAAAGGGTATGTCGTAGTGTCTAAAGAATGTCAATGGTTGTAGATTGTATATAGATGTATGTCCTTTTTGAATGGTTCCAAACGGACCACATCGAAAGCAATTTCAGACTATGAAGATATTCTCTCGGCTCTTGATGAGACTCCAGTTTTCATCCAGAAACGCCGATTGATCATGGGACTCGGCAGACGATAAAAAATGTAAGTTGCATCAACATCGGGAGCACACCAAAAGTTTAATGGTTGGATTTTGAGTTCATCAAGTATTCAATTCCATTGTGGGCTCGAAACTTTTTATGTGTTTTATGGGTAGTGACGAGTTTAGCATATGAATAATTCAAAAAACGAGGACAAGGGCACATGCACAATTTGAAATCCACAGACAAAAATGGCAACTTTTACAGATGTGCATATGGACCTTCTTCTCCTGTAGGGACCCAACAAAATCATCATGCTAATCTTCAATTCTTGTGAATCTGTTTGACAAATCTTTTCCGTGTTCCCATTCTGTCTAGTTCAAAATAAAACGACCCTTGTGAATTTTCAGATCTATCAATACAGATGTAAAATAAATGAAAAAGAATTCAGAGCACCGAAAAATTATTTTAGACCCCTGACCCGGATTAAAAAAACGACGAGAAGAGTATAGGAGTAATTCCACACCCCTCTATGAGATCAGATCACTTTTCTCCGCAAGACGATCAGAAATCGTCGATTTTCGGCATTTTCTTCCCTTCTTTTTTCACATTCCCGGCTGATAGGCGCCTGTTAGCTATTGGCACAAAGAAAGCCTTGTCTCACTATCTCTCTTTCTCTTTCTTGTTGTACATTGGCAAAACGAAGAGCAATTGGTTAGACACCTGCCTTGTCGCGTTGGCGCCCATGCTTCAAGCAACGAACTGATCAGCCATCTTCCGCATCGTCTTCTTCTTTGGCTTCTTCATTCCTCCATCCCTTCTTACACACTGGGAGGCTTACGTGTGTGCGTGTGTGTGTGTCTTGGGAGGTGAAACACTTTCGGAGACCTCAAAATAAGTGAGCAGGTTGTGTGAGGAAGTGGGAAGTGATAAGGAAAAGAAAGAGAAAAAGATGTAGTGTTAACAAGAGTTAAACTCTGGAGAAAAACACGACACAAAAATAAGTCGGTCGAGATCATAAAGACGCCACATCAATTTCTGTTAACAACTATACTACAAATAACACCTGGTACAAGCAGGAGTTCTTCATTTCAATTCTATCAGTTTAGTGCCAAGACGTTTCTGAAAACTCATATTTTGGCGAGCAATGTTATTTTGAATTTTTCTGAAATCTCATTCCAAATAGAACTGTTTCATTGTCCGTTTTCTGTCCGCTTCTTACGCTCAAATGCAGAGTGAAAAAAAGTCATCCGAATGGAAGCCCTAACAAAATTTAAAGATGTATGTCTGCAAATACAGTATGAGAAGTAGTGCTGCAGAAGTACTGTAGCGGCCAAAAATAATGCGCGTAAAAGTGTGTTTTTGAATCCCAGTACGAATAATATATTATAATTGGATATAGCGAAGTAACTTCTTTTGGATCCTCTTTCAAAGTTGGTTTGCACTGATTTCCCAGTGTTTTTCAAAGATAACACAGGGATAATTGATTTATTCGACGTTTTGCCTAAGTATTATATATCCAAGCCTTTATCAGCGGCTGATAACCTGAAAATTTTATTATGTGGCTATGGCAATATACCGTTTGGAGTAGAAATAAGCTCCCTTTTAGTTTGAAGTTTTACACACTGAGAAAAAACTTTACAATTACAAAAATGCAGTTGCTGTTGTGATAAATGCACTATTAGTGATTAAAAAACGATCGGATGCTTTCAGATTTGAAGAAACATACTCAACGTTTCCATATATGCACTGATAACACATTTACGCGCATTACATCTGTTCAGTACTGTAAACACGGATCAGTTGTTAGCCTCAGATAAAAATTGGTTTCAATATGTGTTTTTGTGATGTAGACTCGCGGAATGATAATTTACATTTTTAGAACCATTAAGTTTTAGTTCCACAACATCACACTTCTCGAAAAAGTTGCATTTCACTCAACCGAACAGATTGTAATAGCATTCTCACACATATTCACCAAACACTTTCTCAGCGGACATTTCTTCTTGGAACACTTTGCCTCCGAAGACCACCCTCTGCCCTGTTCTTCTTCACTCTATCATCATTTCAATTCAAATCGATTCCACATTGAATGACATTTCAGTGTGGACTGCCCAGTCGACGCAAATTTTTGTTGTGCTCATACTCAGTGTAAAATGTATATAAATCTTTTTCACCGAAACAAGGAAAAAACACTTTTGATCTCTTTTTCTCATTCGTCGATTTTCATATGTTTCAGTGAGCTCTGGGAAGATTTTATTGATGCCGCCATCAAATTTTCGGCACTTGATTTTATACTCAAGTTTTGGAGTATGGTGTCTTCATCTTTTCTCGGGATCTTTTTGATACAATCAATTGGAAGAAATGTTTCAAATTCTAAATATTCAATTTTTTTTAGAAACCTAGCAATTATAATTAATTATTACCGTTCTTTGAAAAGTAACACATAACCTGAAGTTAGAAAACTAATAAATTTGTTGAAAACACATTTCGCTTACTTTTTGAATATGGAACTTCAGAAGGAAAGTTCTAAAAATTTTAAAAATGTTCAACTTGTTGTCCAATTACTTGTGTACACTTTAAGACGAAATACTCATGAAATTTGCCACTCAACTCATTTCGTTTGATTTTCAAACAATTTCAGTGAGGTATTACACTGATTTGCATTCTTCGCACTTCGGTTCGGGTGTTGTAATCATCATAATTTTAATAGCTTTGGCAATTGTCAAGGCTCCATACACAATGAGGTGTCGAGCTCGTTTTCGTGCATTCATCAATCGTTTGTTATTATGTTCGTGTAGATGAACTTTGCCCATTCTTCAATTTCTAGTCCGTCCCCTCGTTCTTCTTTCTTATCAACAAACGTTTTGGTCCCTCAACCAACTTCTTTAAGGTTTTTGTCTCTCTTTCTTCCTCTTGAAAACAAGTGGCAGATTCTTTTCTTCTTGTTCTAAGAGCTCCTGACTCTGGTTTCCAACCTCACCTCGGCATTGATGCGATCGGCAGAAGCGGAGAGTTTTGTGTGGATGAGAGTGGGGGTATCTCCAATCCTCCCACTCATTTTCTATCTTTCCGCCTCCTCTTCTTTCTATGCCTTTTCTTCTTCTTCTTCTTCTTCTTGAGGTCACATTGACTGATGGATCTGTTCTACGAGAGAGCCATTTTCCGGCACAAAATCATCAAAAATCGAGTCCCGCCTCCACAAGAAAAACAAAGCAAAACATGATGAGAGAGGTCCGACAAGTCGCCATTACTTCCGAACACGTACACTGCACTTTTGATACAATCACCCAATCCAAAAAAGCGTTTTTCTGATCTTTTCTCCTCTATAGTATCTGATTTCAAACAACAATGCTCTCTCCATGACAATGTGACATCTCTTCTACACACGTCTGTCATATTTCCGATAATACATTCTTTTTTATCTCTTCATCTTTGTTTTCAAAAAAAAAAGACAAATTGCAAAAATCACTCATTCCTGTCTTGTTTTGGTTTCAGTGTCGTCGTCGAAATGTCTGAGGTGGATGCTCAAGAAGAGTTTCACGACGCCCCGGAGGAGGCCGTCATTGAAATTCAGAAGGAGTTTGTAGCTGAAATTGAGCAAGATAACAGCAATGCTCAACCAGCCGGTGAGTTAAAAAAACAGAAGATAATGATAAAAAACGAGTTTAGAAGACGGCGATGAGCAACTTGTGACTGCTGAAGCCGATGACGAGAAAAGTGCTCAGCAAGTCGATGAGGACCGTACTGAAGATCAGGTAAAGTTGAATTAAACCGCTTGATGCAAAAAGAAACACACCCACTTAAACGATAGAAATAGCTGATTTGTGATTTTTCGTTCTCTCTCTTTTCTCTATAACGATATTGACACCTCTAGCAAACAAACAACAAAAATGTGCCCCAGGATCTGTTCCTTTTTTTCCTAGGATTTTCAATTCTTCTGCTATATCATCTCTTATTATCATGTACACCTAACCTATCAGGTAAACAAGTTTTGCCAGGCAACCATCACCCGTCACTGACTGATATCGTGATATAAGACAAGAGATTGCTCGATGCGTAGGAGTCCTTTTTCTTTCACTCTCGCTCGAGGCCTCGAACAAACCTTATTTTTTTGCTAGATCCCTCTTTCTCCGCCGGTTGCAATACGCAAACAACTAGTCACTCCGCCAATCAGTCTTCTCGGTTTATAGTGATTTAAACTTAACGACTATAATGAGTCCAAAGATTTCATTTTATTGCTATAATTAAAGATGATATCTAGCTTTCCATTGAATTTTTTGAGTTTTCTGGGTTCTTTTTTTCAAACTTTTATGTTTTGTTCGGACGTTTTATATCCACTATATTCATTCGCGCCGAACCACTAGTATGTAATGTTTTAAAATTCCCCCTCTCTGAGAACCAGATGGAGCTTTTTTCCTTCATTGCCACCACCAGATTCAAACCTATTCGTTTGGCTCTCCAGCAGTCAGATCAAACAAATCACCATCTGACTTGTGTGAGTGGGTATACATCGCCCACACTTGTTAGGTGTTCGTCACTTTTGTTCTCGCTCAAGTGCAACTTTTCGTTTCTCTCATTGATGTTTGACATTTCAGGTCCCCGATATCACTGGAACGGAGTACGTGGACCCAATGACAACAAGCATGGACGGAATCGAAGATCTTCCAGCCAACGAAGAGACTCAGGTTAGACTATCATCCATTTCTCAACTAATTACTGTAACTCAGTAACAAGTTTGCAAATTCATGAAAACCACCATTAGCTAGTTCTAATGATTTAAAAATGAAAAACATTCTAATATTTTCAACATTATTTCTAATTCCTACTAATCAGTTCGAAGACACCATAATCGAAGAAGACGAACTTCCGGATCAGATTGAATCAGCGGAGCATCAGGAACCGCGTTCTGAAGTCATTTCCTCGGTCATCGAGGAAGAAATTATTGAAGAGGAAGAAATTGAGGAAAGCGAATACGTAAGTCTCATTAACTAGCTACTTATCAACACCTCCTTAATCAACAATGCTTTCTAAGTTTTTTTTTAATTTTTAAAGATCACTATCATACTGAAATTTTTAGGTTGAAGAATCGGCTCCAGCAGCTGATGAACCAGCTGCCGAAGAAGAACCAAAAGAAGATGCACCAGCTGAGGAGGCTGCTCCAGAAGAAGCTGCTCCAGCAGATGAAGCTCCAGCTGAGGAACCTGCCGCTGAAGAAGCTGCCCCAGCCGAAGAGTCTGCACCTGCGGAAGAAGCTCCAGCCGAAGAGCCAGTAGCTGAAGAGGCTGCTCCAGCTGAGGAAGCTCCAGAGGAAGCCGCTCCAGCTGAAGAACCAGTTGTTGAGGTTGCTGTCGAAGAAGCTCCAGCAGAGGAAGCAGCCGCTGAAGAAGCCGCTCCAGAAGGAGATGCCGAAAAGCAAGAATTCGAGCTTCAAGCTCCACCAGAGGGAAAACGTCCACGCACTCCTAATGATTTGGATAACCCACCAGCTGAAGATGAACCAGTTGCCGAGGAGGCTGATGCTGGATCAGAAGTTCCACCAACTCCAAAAACCGCTGCTTCTGGTGAGTGTGTCTTTTATATAATGTTTGAACACAAACCCCCTATTTTAAGAAAAACAATCTGTACCACCAACGCCAAAGTCTGCTGTCCCATCCGAGGTACCAGCCACACCGAGATCAGCTGTCCCATCTGAGGTGCCACCAACTCCAAAGTCAGCTGCTCCATCAGAGGTTCCACCAACTCCACGATCAGCTGCTCCATCGGAAGTGCCACCAACCCCGAAATCAGCTGCTCCATCCGAGGTTCCACCAACTCCAAAATCCGCAGCTCCATCGGAAGTACCACCAACTCCCAGATCAGCTGCTCCATCCGATGTACCACCAACTCCAAAGAGTAACGGACACATTGCTAATGGAAGCATTCCAGGAACCCCATCAGTTGCTCAAGAGAGGTTACTAATACTTTCTTATAATATCTTCTATGAGCATGACACACCTGAACACAAAACCCTTACTAACTTTTCCATTTCTTTTTCACTTTCAAACCAGGTACGGTTACAGTGCCAAGGCTACTCCAGCTGCTACTCCAGCAGCCACTGCCACCCCAGCAGCCACTGCTACGCCAGCCGCCACAGGAACACCAAAAGCTGAGACTGCTTTCAACTTTGAAGAGACTCCAGCTACTCCAAAATCCAGTGTGCCAGCCACTCCAATTGATTCCAACTTGACTACTCCAGCAGCACCAAAGACACCAAAGACTCCAAAAACCCCACGCACGCCACGTACCCCACGCACTCCAAAAACACCAAAAACCCCAGCTGCGTGAGTATTCTTCTCCACTTCTCTTTTGCACTTTTCTATCAGCACTTTTCGTTTTCACTTCTACCTTTAGTTTTGATCGGCAATGCCATTAGTCCAGAATTTTATCTGAAAATTAATTCAGAGCTGAGCCAGAACCAGAACCAGTTGAAGAAGAGCCAGTCGCCGAAGCTGAGCCAGAACCAGAACCAGCCGCCGAGCCAGAGCCAGTTGCCGAAGAAGCTGCTCCAGAAGCTGAACCAGAGCCAGAAGCTGTCGAAGAGGCTCAAGAGCCAGAAGCATCTGAGCCAGTCGCCGAAGAGGCTGCTCCAGAACCAGAGGCTGTCGAAGAGCCAATCCAAAAGACTGAAGTTGCTGAGGAGGAATCCGCTCCCCCAGCAGCTCGTCAATCTTCTCCATCTCCACCACCGGCACGTCGTCGTGTCCAATCTCCATCACCGGAACGAAAACGCACATCTCGTCACTCTGATCGTGATATTACCAGTTACGATGAAGACTCCTACAGAACTGTTCCACCACCAAGAATCCCAGCTGCCACTTCGTTCTCCTCGTGGAGTCCACCAGACAAGCAAAGCTACACTCCAATCAGGTATCGAATTTCATCATAGACATCGGAACGTTTTTTCCTCATTTTGCAGCCCATTCGTGAGCACTGCCAACAAATACCGCAACGAGTATACATCTGGTACCAGCTACCGCCCAAGCAACATCTACACCTCTCACTTTGACGATATTGTTGCCACCGGTGCATTCTCATCAGCACTTTACTCCACTACTCGTTTGATTGAGAGATCACGTAGCCGTACTCGTGAACGCAAGCAGGCCATGAGATCACAACGATCCGCTTCTAACTATTACAGGTAACATCAAATATCGAAAGATCCCACAAACTATTGTTTTCTAGATATGTCTCCCAATACCCAGCTCCAACTCGTGCCCGTGAATATTCTACCCCACCAACCAGTGCTATCAGTCGTCCACCAAGCCGTGCCTCCAGCTTTATCTCTTTCCTCGACTACTCTGATTCCAAACAAGGAGAGCTCTCCCGTGCCAACTCCCGCACCTCCATCTACGGAGATGCTCTTTCCAGAAGCACTTCCCGCGCTAACGTTGATGCCTACTTGGGCGGTGGACGTCTTTCACGAGTCGACAGTTATGTTCGTGATATCCACACTCCATACGAGTATGAGGTGAGTATTTGAAATGGGATGGATGAGAATAGAAGGGTGAGAAGTGCAAAACAAACAAAACCGATATCAAATCTTATTTCTGATATGAAAACCCTCGAGCAAAAAGTTCATTTCAGGTTCCATCAACCTACGATAGATACCGTTCTTCTTCCCGCGGACCAGCTTATTCTACTATTAACGGATACACTGTAAGTTTTAAGGGTTTTTGTGTGAAACACTGGTGTCCTATAGGTCTATTTGTCCAGATACTCAAGTGGCAAACTTATTCAGTGATCGCTTATAATTTTTTTGAGTTACTTTTTCATTTTGCCTGTTTACTGCTTATGAATTATGCTTATTAGTACCGTTGAGTTTCTCTTTCATTTTGAAATGGCTATTTTGGTTGCATTAGATGTTTGGTGCATAAGTTCAGTTTTTTCGTGATATTTTCTCCTCTAGGAAAAAGATATTGTATCTATCATCCGGTGAAGTGGCAGAGGCAAACACAAACAGTATGGTAACAGTAACTTGAGGCGAAAAATACACGTACTTTGCGAGTCAAGCGGAAGAGAAGTGAGCACAAACACCTGCCACTCATAGAGCCAACAGCGAAAAAAAATAGTCAAGTCGTTGCGCTCATCCATCTCGCAACTCGAAAGCAACAATCCTCCCAAACAGGAGCCCAGTCGGTTCTTTCTAATCCTCCGATTGGGGTTTTGAAAAGAGAAGCCAGAGCGTTCCATCCACTTTCTGGGAGCTTTTCCCGGACACTTCACTAAATACATCTTTTCTCCTTATCCTCCCACCACTTTTCCGCTAGTCTTGTCAGATAGTTTTCTATTGACTTGGTCTAGTCCAGCAGCCATCGTCAGATCTCATCATTCGCCAAATTTAACCATGTATCTCTTCTCGAAAAAGCGTATATTCAGACAAAAATTCGACCTTGTAAGTCAAAAAAATGAACTATCCGCTTGCTCAACTTTGACCACCAGTGTTCCACACATAACCACCCTCATAACCATCCCTCACCAACTATTCCAGGCCTATACCTCATCTCCATCTTACGTTGAAACCGATTCCACCCGTAGAATGAAGAGATATCAGAGAGATACCAGCCCGGCTATGGTTCGCAGCATGTATGAGGTCAGAGCATCAAGACCCCCACACTTTCTCATCATGTCCCAATACTAAACGTCCTTGTCTAACCAGTCCCGTTTGATGTTGACTAACCGGAATGCATGAATTTATTCCGGAGACAATAGTCACGTGTCATCTGATTTTCAGGGACGCATCGGACAACTCGAAAGATCGCTGTCTCGTGAGGTGATCCAGAAAGACAGAGTATGTTGTTTTGTCCTCATTTCATTCAGATTTCTTTTTTTTGTAGTCTATTTTCTGAAAAAGTTGTCCTTTTTTATGTTATTCATGTAAAAATGCTATTCAGTTGCGCTCCGAATACCAACAGCTCTCCACCAAACTTGACCAGGCTTGCCGTCAAATGGAATTGCTCAGGTCTAATTCATACAGCAGCTATCGTGGACAATCTCTTCCCCGCACTAGCGTCTATTCCCACTTCTATCCGCACTACTAAATGTTCTTTTCTCCAATTTTATTAGTTGCATTATGTCATGTTAAATGTTTGAAAATTCTATTTTTCTCTATTCATTCTCAGACAAACTCATTATTTTCTCTATTCTGTAACTCTTCGCACTTCTAAACGCTGCCAAGTTTGGATCACACTCCTGATTCTGCAGGAGTGTCCTTTTCTTCCCATAGTACAATTCATTCGCACCCCTCTCCTTCTCTTCATCTTCTCACTATCCTTTCTACCTGTATAACGTTTATACTCTGATAACACACACAAGGTAAGAGAATGATTTGTAACTGTGAGTGCAGTGAGATATCCGTGTTTTGTTCCACTTATATGTTTCAAATTAAAAATAGAACAAAACCCCGCAATGACCAAATGAATAATCTTGCATTCAGACAACTGTGTAATATTAACACCCTCTAGAATACAACTTAGTGTGTGTACAACTTGAAACATCTCGAACAATGCTTCAATGCGGACGTCTTTTCAGCCCGTATACACCTCCCAGTATGGAAGACCATCGGCTAATAAATCGACCGGAAATTCGGCGCTCCATAGCTTATACTCTGGATTTACGCGCGACTGGGCTACCTACAACTGAAAGGTGAGCAGAAACATCGAGAGAGTTATCATCTATCCATTTATAGGTGGCGCCTGGGAAATGTTGTATACGGTGGTTTGTATCGCAAAAAATACGATCCTGACCTAGAAAAAGCTGTTCAATATTATAGTTCATGTGCTAAAAGAAGACGATTTTAAACATTTATCTGTACTAGTCAACCAACCCTCCCATCAAGTGTTTTCCCTGTTTTTCTTGTTCATTTCTTCGTAAAGACACCCAAACCTTTTCTTTGAGTCCGTGATGCCAAGTCATTGAAAATTATCCTTCCATATTCAAACAAAAACGAAACGAAACATCTGAATATTAGTCATGTAGATTCCCATTAATTCCTATTTGTCCACGATGATTCTTTTCTTTCTAACACCCAACAAAATATAATGTTTCCTATCTATCTTTCCAATCCAGACATACTGCCTTTTGTAAACAAATCAACAAACATTTCTTTTCGTATTCTTTCTTTTTGTATTAATTCAAAAACAATAAGTTTTTGATCCGTATCTTTTTTCAAATTCTTCATTTTTCTGCTTTAGATTGTATCATTTCAATTTTTGTATTCAATAAAGTAAAAAAGTTTTATGGACAATTGGAAACCCGCTGTACAATAAACACTGAATCGGTTGGGATGATAACCAGAGAAGATAGAACACCGTAGAACATTCAGTCATAATGGAGATATTTCAAAGATCAGTAATTCCGCTCCATGGATCGTTTGAGCAAACAATGGCTGCTGGAACTTGCATCACTTTGAAGAATCCGGACCACATAAGGGGTAGGCCAAAGAAGCAAATCGACCTGAAAACAATTATTTGATTAGGAAAGTGTACAAGTGCAGCAGAGGTCTTAACTAGATCAAACCATTCCAAAAGTGCGTGAAATCCTTATCAAATTAGTGATTTCAAAGGTTGATTCGAATCGGAATTCCGACTTTTCTCTGAACTTACATTATGAATCCGGTGGCTGTTGATGCAAGTGTTGCGGCTTTACGTTGCTCATTGTAGACTCTCTCCAATTGAAGACTTACATTTGACTGGCTCATCTTAAAACAGAATGTTTAGAAAGGAAGTAAAACAAAATGAAAAACAAAGGATAGACGGCCGGTAATATAGGTGGACAGAAAACCGGATAGAATGAGGAGTCCAAAGATTTAGGGAAGAGAGACTATCTATCTAGGGCGCTCAAAACTTTCAGCTGTCAAGAAGTGGTCGAAGGAAGGAAATCAAGAAAGGGAAATGAAGAGGTGAGAGAGAGAGAGTAGACAAGAACGACTGATCGAGTGGTCGGAACCCGACAAAGGGAACAAATAAACTACGGATGGATGGAAAGGTCGGGAGGGGGGGGGTGGCTAGTCAAAAAAGAAAGTTCATTGGAGAAGTAGTGATTGCGCGACGCTGCTTTGTGTCATAGAAACAAACTTGAAGAGGAATTTGTGAAAAATTGAAAAAAAGCTATCGGATTATTAGAATGACCATGACCAAGAAGTTACAGTTCTTTTAAGAAGACTGCTAAGACGATTAGTGTTGGGCATCAACATCGAGAGAAGGTATTACCATCTGACCCTCTGGTCAACCATCATCCTTTTATACTCGCCTAATCCAAACGGTATCTTCACGCTCCTCGAACTAGACCGTGTTATACTCATCTCATTTCAAAACCAGTTTTATCGAGTCATATGATAGTTACGAAATCCGTGTGCTGAACCTCCGCAACCTCTTCGCGATCAGATGTTGGGTGGGCGTGTGCGTCCTTGACATACTGTATGGGATGTGTGGAACTGTACCAGGTGGATACCTTGTTGCTTATCTCAACCTATGTATCTTTTCTGCAAGATTGAAGATTATCCAATTCGATCATGTGCCAGTTGAGGGGGCCGGGTATGCAACTGATCTCGAAAATGATGATTGGCCCCAGAAAACAGATTCCGAGATGGTCAAAGTCGAGGAACAAAAAACAATGACGATATCTGGTTTATATGGCGAACATCTGGTGTTCCATTATATAAGAGAAAATGTGACTTTCAATTTTATTTTCTGTGTTTCTACATCTATCTTCACTGTCGAAAGTCATCAATTTTTGGAAAGTGTCAGCAAGTGGGCACATTAGGAAGAGAAAACTGGAGGAAGGAAAAATGAAGTACTTCAAAATAACCTTCGGTTGGGTAAGGAATGGTAATTTGTGTAGAAAGAAGTAAAAACTAAATGGGTTCGGAACCAATGAAAGAAAACACACTCCGCCTCAGGAGCGCTTTTAAATGTGTGTTACTGAAGCAATGGATACGGATCGACCTTGACTTAGTTTTCGCTCTTTTCCGATAACAGACCTGACTATCACTTTCACTGTCGGTTCAAGCGTCTACTTTTTGCACAGGTACTTGAAGAGAAACGAGAAGAGAAAGGTAGGGAGTGGAAGTGAAAATGGAGACTTCGTTAGATAGGAAATCAGTTTTCACTGGCCTTCCCGACAAAAGAATCTCCTGAAAAACAAACGGATACAATCAATTGGGTGGTCTTTCGGATCGGATGAAGGAAAAGCATTCGAATGTCCACAACTTTTGTTTATTGTAAACATCAGAAGACGTTTCGGTTCCTGTTAGAAAGGTCAAGAGAAAGTTGATAAAGTGTTCTCATTTTACAGCAATGCTGTGAGTAATTGATAAGATACTTCGATGAACTGCTTTCTTTTATAGGTTTTCAAATGAAAATAAAACATTTCAACTTGAATTGCTGGGTTCCATGACAAGTGAATTCTAGTAGAAAAATTAAGATTTAATGACCTTCAAATTGAAAAACCTAGTGTGATCCGGTTAAAATCCGTTGCACTTTCTTGAAAGTGCATAACGATTAACATCAATCGCCTCCCAGATCACTTGGTATCTCTCCTACCTTGACATAAATCTATGGATGCATCTCAAGTAATCTGCAGATGGAATGTCGCTTTGAATTGTCCACCAGAACTGGATCATTCCGCAATCATCATTTCTAAGCTTATTCTAGAGATGTGTACAATAGAAGAAGCGTGTGAAGTCTGAAGCGTTTGTGGTGTAATGGTCAGCATGGATGCCTTCCAAGCATTCGACGGGGGTTCGATTCCCCCCAAACGCATACATTTTTAAAATTTTCCACAGGTACAATATTAATAAATGCCATACTTTTTAGAATAATTTTTTAATAATGTATACAGACTACTTTCAGAAGGACAGTGCTAACACGGTTTCTACTAACGGATATCAAAAACATACATAATAACACTAACAGGCCACTGAGACTTGATCTATTCTCCGAAATAAAACGGTTAGAACTGGATTTTTTCGTGATGTATTCCGATCGGAGAAAAATTTCTTCTCATTTGTACAATTGGAGAAGCTGGAGACGTGTGGCGCGTTCGTGGTGTAATGGTCAGCATGGATGCCTTCCAAGCATTCGACGGGGGTTCGATTCCCCCCGAACGCATAGAATTTTTATTTTTTACGAGTGAAATCTTTCCTCAATCATTTTCAGAAAAACCCTTTCAAATGATTTTGTTCACATAAAAACAGTTTGAATTTTTATCAACTTTATTGGTGGGTGTGAAGAAGCGTGAATATATAAAACCCAAATTGGCAATACTCAAATTATCCCTCAAACCATCAGAAAAAATATACATATTTAACAAGATTTTGATGCTTTATAAAACAGCCAGAATCATGGATCACGCCATGCCATTATGCGTAAAGCAAAAACGCTTACAATAAAATATTAGTATTAGGGGATTTATTTGACGGAGGGATGTAATTCAGTTACTGTTAACCGGTGGACTTAATGGATGTGATGGGGGGAAAATACTATAGAAACGACAATAGTCGTGCTTATAGGGGGGACATGGTGACAGAATTAAAAAGCATCTAACTAGGCAATGGAGTTCATGGGAAGAGTGACAACATATTACTTAATCATTTCTTGGTTGAGCGGATCTTGGAGTTGGGAACACAGTGGCCAAGATTGGAGAAGGAGCAGCCATGACGACGTCATTGCTCTCGGCGGCAGCATGAAGAGTCATGTTGCTTGGTGGAACCATGACAGTCGGTGGTGGCGAGGCTCTCTTACGGGATGGCTGTCCATTCGAATGGTCATTCGACTTTCCCATTTGGTGTTCGGAGTGGACGGAAGCCAAACGATAAGCGAGGCTACTAAAAATATCCATCATTAAGAAACTAACGGTGGGCTACATACGCGTTTGAATTAGCGGCGTCGTCGCGGATTGCCTGCATCATGTCCTCCATTCTGTCCATGCGGCGAGTAACTGAAAATTGAAGCATTTTTCAGTTAATTTTTGTTTCAAACTCACGTCTGCTCACTTTGGCATCCGCTGCGTCGGCGCGGCGCTTCTCCTTGTTCCACAAACCAGTTAATTTTCTGTTCTCCATGTCTAAAACAGCAGATTCGGTCAACTGATGACGAACGGATGAAGTTGACTCTTGCTCAAAACTACGGACGATTGGAGAGTGAGCGACAACGTGAGACGAAGGATGCTCACTACAAAAAATACTTTTTATGGATATTCTAAGATGATCACTTACTGTTTTACTCTCACCGAAGCAAGAAGAGCAACCTCCACAGTCTCGTCAAACTCAGCAAATCCATTGTCGTAGGCAGTCGCCAACGATTTCTGAAGCTTTCGCTTCTCCTCGTTCATTTGGCTCAAGCGCTTTCCAAGAGTGTTGATGAGAAGTTCCTGTTCCCTCTCTAAGGCAGACTCATGGTCAACCTTTTCTGAGCGAAGACGCATCAACTCTTCTTGATAACTCTTCTCAGCACGACTACAGTAGTTACGAAGACGCTCAATCTCTGCTTGCTTATCAGCCATCAACTTCTCAGCAGCAGCGTTTGCATGACTATCAGTAATCTTGGCGACGTTATCCATCAATGATTTAGTCAACGACTCCTCATCCTTCTGGTACTTCTTGACAAGATACTCCTTGTCTTGATTCAATTGCTGGATCTTCTTAAGAAGAGAGTTCGAGATGTATTCCTCCTCTTGCTCAGCTTGAGTGAACATCTGGACGGCGGCAACGCGGAGTTGCTGGTTCGCCTCCTTGAGTTCCTTGTTCTCCGCTTTGCGTTGGGAGTTGACTTGCTGAAAAAAAAACGCAATTAAAATCTTGTTTTTTATCCGGATAACAAACCTTTTCACGATAAAGACGATACATCAAATCGAGCATCTCGTAGTTGATTCCTTTGCGCAGTTGTCTGTGATTGACTGGCACCGGCGACGTCGTATTAACACGATAGATAACTCCGTTGACCGGCTCCGGCTCAAACCACGTCGGCTGCTCTTCGCTCAAGAATTCGTAGAAGGCCGGGTATCTTCTGGACAATGCACCATCGAGAAGCATATCAGCGACACCGACGTTGATCATGACAGTACGTGCTCCGCCTTCAAAGTCATCCGAGTCGCCAATCTCCGAGTTATGAGAAGAGAGCATTGACATGCCAGCTCCGTACGATGAGCAAGGGCTGAAAAATAGAGATGTAACGAGTTTATTGGTTTTCTGAATAAATGTTACCTCGGAACAATTGGTTCGTAAGCAGCAAGACTGCCAAGTCGGAAAGGGGAGAATGACGAACCATCTGGAAAACGAAATACGTTTATCGATTTTTTTTTCGCTGATTTATTACCTCTATTCGATGGATCAATGTGCAAAGCGTCGTTGTTAGCCCTGTGGTTCTCCATGTTACGATTTCGGATCTGAAAGAAAATAACTCAATGAGGAAAGAAAGCATTGCAAAAATCGGAAAGAAAAACGGAGCGGAACGAGCAAATGAACGACTGTTCAATGGCAAATGCGTTCGAAAGAGGACGAGGAGAGGAGTTTGTCTATAGAGCGCGTTTGCACTCTTTCCTCCTATCTCCTGGGAAGAACGCGAAGGGATTGGCGCGTTTCTCGGCGTTTCTTTCTTTCTCGGCAGGGTTGATGAAGAATTCATGGGAAAAAAAAAGAAAAAACCATTTGATGATAGAGAAAAAGCAGAAAAAAACAATCGATGATTGGACAAAGAAACAATTTCCCTTATCATTGTAGTTCACCAAATGGAAGTTTTTCAACGAAATGCTTTTTTCTGATTCTGGTTTCCTGATTGGAAATATAAAGTCACGAGTTTTCTATACTTTTTGATAAAGTATTACAACTTTTGTCGAAAAGTATGTGTTTTCCAAAAGAGTTTTGCCAGAAAAATGAGAGGGCGAAAATGCAGAATGAAGGCAATTAGTGTCGATTTTTAGTCTGCACGGCCACGTAGAACATATGCAGTACACTCAAAACAGCTCACTCGCACACATAATGCACTCACAAATGAATTGTAATACGGGCACAGTGTTCTATTGTTGTCCACTATTATGAGAGTAGTTTTGAGGAAGAAAACAGGTCAGTTGACTGATGAGTAATCAGACAACGCTTAAGTGTTTGCACAGTTCTTATAGACTGGTTATTCTAGTGATATCATGCTATAATTGAACTTACTATTTGATTTGACGCAGCACTCGGTTTGCTATTCATTGTTCCCTATCGAGTTCCAATCTGAAAAGTTGAATTTTCTGGTTGAAGGAGGTGCGGGACAAAAAAAAGCGAAGACTAAAATGCTTTGAGGACGAAAAAAAGGACATCCATGGAGAAAAAAGAGCGAATGTCGTTGACGGCGTAGAGATGAGCCGCCATGGAAATTGAACGCTTCGAGAGTCCTGGTGTCCCTCCGAATAATTGACATTTGCTGGTGGAGCTTTCACTTTCGGGACTAAAGTGAACAAAAAATGCATGAAAGAGCTATATAAGGGATAAACGGAGAAGCTTTCGCGGATTATGGGAAAACGACATTTTTAGCGACAGAAATAGTCATTGAACTTCGATTAGTGGAATCTTAAGTGTTCAAACCCTTTCCCTCGAAAAGTGTCACAAGGCTTGAGATTCTGAAACAATATGAGAGTGGAAACTGTTCGATGTCACATGATTTCATGTTTTAAATCAAAATATTGAACATTCTTTTGATGTTATCTCTCAGAAAATCTTTCATTTTTTGTTTGGAACACAACAATTTTTGTCATGAAAAGGAAAGTGAAGAAAGAATGACACACCAGGGACTTTGCTTTCTATTGGTTTTTATTTCTTCTCAACACATTCTGGTGTTGTATCTTATCATCAGAAATAAGATAAAGGAATAGTATAAAGAACAATAGTTCAATATAAGGTTGTACACGTAGACATATGGCTTAATTGATATGAGAACAAAACACGGGCAAGAGGAAACGGATTCTTAGAAAAGAATGTGTTTGTTACTTCGTTTCGAGGTTCAAGGGGTGGGAACGTTTTCTTGGTTTTCAGTGTGCTAGCCTCCAATCCCATGACGTAGACATCTCCATCCTTTTCTCCTTTTTTCAAACGAAGCGAGAGAAGGAGAAAATAAATTTATTGAAAGAATGAATGAATGAATGTTTGGTTTCAATAGGGGCAGATGAGAACAGCAGAAAAGAGCTGAGCTCCTCAATGCAGATAGGATATTGGTGGTTAGCTAAAGAGGGATTTAATGAATGATGAAGCAACAAAAACGGGATTAGATAAGTGTATAAATGGTGCTGTTTGGTAACATACTATTCATATAATGGTTTTTCATGAATTTAACTTTATTTATTTCTCATGTGTTTTGTTTTCAATTCAAGTAAAATTTTACACAATTTTTTTCCCCACTTACCCGGATCACTCGAGAATGATTCATACTCTTTGTCTACATTTTTCCAGAGCTTCCAGCTTTGAAAGTTTGATAATATGTTACATATGATACATATGTTGATACAATTAAAATTTGAGAAACAAAAAAAAATATGAAAAAGTTTTAGTTTAATGAAACCGAAAAACAAGTTTCATAAGCAACTGAAACAAACATTTTTCTTTCAGAACTATTCATTGAGATTCCAATTTTTGTCTACGCAAACGTTCCTTTCAAATCTGCCCAAGGTCCTCAAATCTTTCTCTTCTAACCCATGCAATCAGATTACCCTTCTTTTTCTGGAGACACTCTTGCACATCAACAACTTTCTTGGGTGGTTAGAGTTTTTTCGTGAAAAACGACAATCAAATTTTGTGGTAGTATGCACATCCCTTCTCGTTTTTTATTCCAGATAATTTTGTGTTTTTCCTTGGTCACAAGTTTACACCAATGGTTTTCTCTGAAAATCTGCAGTGTTTCCTTTTGGAAAAACACACTTTTCCTTAGTTTATACTCTTTTCTATCTGTTATAAACATTTCTATTCGTGCAATGTTGTTGTTGTGCATGAAGAGGAAGAAGAGTTCCTTGAATTTCGGAAGAAAGAATCAGAGATAGCGTGTCTGCATTGCTTAATAGACTCTCCGGAAACAGGACTCCGCGACACTCCCCATCACAGACACAACAATAGCACATTTTTCGTGTCGTTTTGCAGTCTTCTATACAATTTCATTATTTTGTGGCTTTACAGATTGAATGATTACCACACAAAATCCTGATTTATGTGTGGAACCATTCATCGAACCTTCTCAATGGTTTTTCACTTTAGCCGAGATTATTTTAGCAGTAGGTGGCTTAATAATGAATACGGTGATCACCGTGATATGTCATAAAGCTTCACCAATGCCACATCCACAAAGGAGATTACTGGTAAGCTCAATAATTCAAAGTGTATCTGTTCACACTTATTTCAGGCATCAATCTCTATCAATTTTGCAATTTTGTCTGGATTTCAACTTGCTCGTAATTTCTTTTTATTCCTGATTATGCAGCAGCCATGTTTAAGCCAAGTGACAACAGTATCCTGCAAACTCCAGGAGTTTCCACTGATCTTCTGCTACATTCATTGTGCTGCAACTTGCTTTCTGCTAGGTGTTCAATGTAATTTTTTGAAATTGTGAGTGCTTTTTCATCGGGTCGTTCAGGAAATCCAATATTATTACAGAAAACCGGCAGATAAATTGCCTATGAACTGGTATTTGACTTGTTCCGTTTGGCAAAGTGCAATTGCAGCAGCATCTGTAGCATTGTCACTTCTGTTCACCGCATTTGATCAGGATCTTAAAAATGAACCAATGAACAAATGTTCTATACTTCTGGCTGTGTCACAGTCATTTCTGACGTTTGCTTTGCTCACACTCCTTATTCTTCTTCATGCATTTGGTTTGGTGTTCATCACGATCGCCTCGGTATTACAGAGGAACAAGTAAGAAAAATATTCAATTGTCGATATTTGTAATGTTTGTTCTTACAGAAAAAGCTGGATATCGTTCACAATATTTTCTTTGAAAGAAATCATTCAATATGAGACATTGGCATGGCAGCTATCATTCTTTATTTCGGGATGCGTAGTACTCTATCGACATGTTTTAAGAGAAACTTGTGATGAGGTTACCTAACCAAAAAGTATTTATAGTAAATCGACGATTTCAGTGTGCTGTTCTCATATTGGAAATAGCGTTTCTGATTCTCCCCCTGCTAATCTCCTTCGTTCATCCATTGTATTTGATATGGCAAGTTCCCAGAAACCGAAACCCCTGTTTCGTTTTTTCAACTCCACCGATAATAATAGGAAAAGTGATCACGAGAATGGTTTTGTATATCGATAAATTTGAATCGTATAGTTTTCCCAATAAGCATTTCGACGATCAACTGTTTTTTTTTCTGTTTACTCTCGCAAAAAATCATAAGCCATTAATAAGATCACGTATCAGTACTTTTCTTCGTATTATTGATAATTGACTTATGACGTTTCTCTTTGTCTATTCTTACTATAGTTCAAAGTTTTAGGTACGTACTACCAATAAGGGATGCAGCTACCCGGACGTTTCCTTTTATGTTATCAGCGCTTCCAGAATATTCTTTGGTCCCACCACAAGTTCCTTCGGCTAGCACTTCAGCAAGTAAGTAAAATCTAATATTTCAGAAAACAACCTAAACTTTTTCAGCCTTTCCTCTTCAAAGCCCGCGTACAGATCTCACTCCGAATGATACACTATCTAGTGAATTCAAGAAAAAACTCTCATCATTATCACCGAAAGTAGTGATTGAAGAGGAAGATGCTGCCGAATGGTCGGATGATCCGTTGTAAAATCGACGAAAAAAACAGTTTGCTGTAAAAATCATTATTGTCTTTCTTCTTTACGCCCTTTTCCATAGTGCTTTCTGAATGACTTCTTTCAAAGTAGCAATTTATTTTTGAAACAAATAAACTTTTGCATTCGGATTAAGGAAGAGAGGGAATGTAACGTTTTTAGGGAGCTGGGTAGTAAAAATTAAACGGAATAAACTTTGAAGTGTTCAAAGGAATCAAATAATTATACCGGGTGGTCCAAGGTTTTTATCCAGGAAGGAAGGGTAGGTAATAGATCTAAAGCTCTATTCTACAGAAAAAAGAAAACGTTATCAAAATGACACCAATATGGCGTTTTAGATGAAAAATCAAAATTTGTGGCGGTTAAAATACTGTAGTTATTTACATTTTTGGATCATTCATAAATAGGATTATGTGAACCGATCCTTCGTCAGATGTCGTTCCACAGAGCGCTCTTCTTGTGGTGTCAGATCCAAAATGCGGCCAATATTATAAATATTAGCCAGTTGGTTGTGACGGTCACTCAAAATGAAACTAAGAAGAGCTTCTTTTGCTTCCACATCCAATCCATTCTGGAAAGATTCTGAGCTGCTTCCAGCGCTTGGTAAGTTCCCAGCGGCAGCAAGAACTGATGCACGTGCTGCAAAAACATGGTGTAAATTATATTGTAATCCCGCCGGCTTACGTTGCATTTTGCGATGTGTGATGACTGATCCGGTCGGCGACTTTCGATGACTGTTGATGATCTGATTCTGCTTACAAATAAGCATATCTCTCTCCCGCAGCTCGTTCTCAAGGTGGAGAACTTTTCTATCGAACTGAAAATCTTTTATTATGACTTGGCTTAAGATATTCTCTTACAGTATCCGCCAGTTTAGCCATGCTTGTCTGATTCAAAATAAGTCTTTGCTTATTGAGTTCCCGTTGCAGATCTTCAATCTCCATTGACATTTGTGCTTCTCTTGAGAGGAAACGATCACGTTCCATATTTTTCATTTTGTAGAAAGTGGCTTCTTCAATCGCCTTATCTCTAGCTTTGGTCACATCACCAAGCTTCTTTGTGATAGCATCCAATTCCTCTCTGAAGAATGAAAAAATATTATGATTTCAGAAATCCGCCAACCTCAGGCTCTCAATAATCTCTTTTTGACGTTGCGAAATGATTCTTTGAGAATCGACGTCATCTCTCAAGTTGCTTTCGCTAACCGACAAGTTGGCAACTTTCTCCTTAACCGCTGCCAACTCTTGGTCTTTCCGTTGAACAATTTCGCAAAGTTCATCAATTTCAGAAGTCAGTTCAGTGTATTGCTGAAATTAATGATATCATTGTACAAACAAGTTTTTATCACATGTAAACTCTTTTTGTTTGAACTTCCGGCGCCTGGCTACTGTTATTATCAGGGGACATTGTCAAATAAGATTACCTGTTCAGCTTCGACTTCAATGCCATCGATAGTTTGTTGAGACTCCTCAAGTTCCAATTTCAATTGAGAATTGAGTTTTAGAAGTTCCTGAGATGAGTCATCGAATTAATTAAAATGACATAAGAGAACAGTTGACTCATCGTGTTAATTAAAATATCACTTACATTTTCCTCGTTTTTGACCTTTTCCAGATCAGCTTGGAGTTTGTCAATTTCCACTTGAAGACTTTCCATTGCTACCGGAACGTGTCGATCGACAAGAATGAGCGAGTCGTTGTCCGTCTAAAATTTGAATATTTTAGAACCGAAAAGAGGGGCGGAGTCATTCGGAATTTAGCATAATACTGAACACCTGCGCTCCGCCTTCTGACACCTGCTCATCGCTCAAAGAGACGAAAACATATGTTCACTCGGCGGGCGGGCGCTTTTCAAAATTTCAAAACGATCGGAGGTGGCGAAACTAATAAACGAGTTATCAGTCAACAGAAACGGGGGTCTTATCAGTTATTCTTGAATAATTGTTACCATCCCCACACTGATGGCGGAAAACGGAAAAAAGTGGGGGAATAGGAGTCAATTAGACAAGGGCTAAAAGGAGGGGATAATGAAGGAAAGGAGACCATGATAACATGATAATGATCAATTTGGAGGGAAAACAAGAAAACGACGGAGAAAAAAAAGGAGATGGAGGAATGAACGAAAAAGAGAATATGATCCATAATCCAACGTCTAACAACTTTTTTTCCGAAATTTGATTCGTCACGGATCATTTGAAAAGCGAAGAATACCGTAAAAGCCGAAAAGAAAAAACAGTTTGAAAGAGTAGGTCAGCTGTGAAACCGTCTATTACTGTAGTACTACACAGAAAAATATCTCAATAGTATATACGAAGGGTTTAATAGCGACGTAGTGTCAGAGGGCGGGTATCCAAACTAATTCGCATATTATATAACTACAGGTGTACATTGCCACTGCGCAGGGTCGGCCCCTCCGTAACACAGAGGGAAAGAAAAAAAAACCTCCCCCCAAATCACAACCGTCAAGCAATGATGAGAAAATCAAACAATAGCTTTTGCCATTTCTTCCCTTCTTTTTCATGTTACATAGCAGTTTCTGCAGTTTTCGACCATATACCGCCCTGCCGTTGAAAAAGAAGCGATACATCAAACTTATTCAACTTGACACTTTTTATGCGATTTATTCTTCAAGCACGTGAATGTGGCTACCGTTTCCATAGTTTTTTTTTCGGAGAGAAAAGCGAAACATCAAAAAAGCATGTGATGAAATTCAGAACAAGACAGAAAAAGAGAATAAAAACTGAACAAAGAGGATGGCGGAAAATTCAAAACCGAATGCGAATGTGCTAAAAATTTGCATAATCTAGAGAAGTAGGGGGGCGTTCGAACAAGGAAACGAAAGAAACAAACTACTCACGGGTTTTTTCTCTTTTCGTGTCATAATGGCATGGAACATTGATTGGAGAAATGTGTAGATAATAGGAATTAGTTTCATTTAAAGGTAAGCAAAACCGTGGGTGGCGGATAATGACACACCAGTCAGAAAGAGTGTGATAGAACGTTAATGCTGAAGGAAAAAGACATTGTATTCCTCCGGAAAACTGTTTTTTTCTGGATTAAGTACAGCTTCTGGGGATACTCATAACTATCAAAACGTTTTTTGTATAACAATAGTATAGCTATAGCAAAACTAGTTGAACAGAAAAAACGCTAGAACAAACTTCAACTCGACAACTTCGTAGTCGGGTTTTCTCAAGCGCCTAAAAATAAGAAAGAAAAACAAAAATTTGAAAATTTATTTAGTGGTGCTAACCTTAGCTGTTCCACCCCGCACAGGAACTCATAAGCCTACATATATACACACTTGCTCAGTCAGGTCACACACACGAAGATAGAAGCAGCAGCAGCAGAAAAATAGTTCAAATAGTGAAGTGAGCGCGCGAAAAACAGAAAATATTCGTGAACAAGTGGCCTTGTGTTTATGAGTGAAATGAGAGGAAAATCGAAGGTGTTGTGTCCTGGGGGGCCGACGCCAGTCTTCTTTCCGGGGAAGAAGGAGAGGAATGACTGTTTAGGGAGGGCTGTCACCGAATTTCGAAGCGAAATTAATCGAGTCGCCCGGTAGTCGTAAAATAAAAATTGAATTTTCATTTCCATTCTTTTCATTTAAGATATCAAAAATCACTTCACTTTTCTTTTTTTTGTTACAAAAATAGTCGTTTTCTTCATCATAAACTTTTGAACTAATCGAGAAGTCGGTTAAAATGCGACAAAAAAACCAGGCGTTGAAAATGAAAAGAACGGGAAAAAGAAGGAAAAAAGGGGAGGTTAACGTGAAATGTACACATAATGTCGAATGATTTAGAGAACCGAACAGTTTTCTTGATTTATTGACTTTGATGGCGGAAGAGCCTTGGAACCGCTTCAATGTTTATTCATTTCGAATCAGATGGTTTTTTAACAAGAACTTGCCCATCAAATGTGTTTGCCAGATGTGAAAGTTCAATATGGACTTTCAACTATGAAACAGTTAGAAGAAGCTTGACACTCTGTACAGAGACAATAAACAAGTGAAACGCGGCAATATGAAGGAAAGAATTTTAATAAAAGAAGAAAAATTGCTTCTGTTTCTCTGTCTGTTTGAGATGAAAAAGAGAAATCAGAATATTGTTTCCAAAAATGCCATAGGAAAAAAGGGCGTCACCGAGAGAAAATAACTAAGAAGTTTACTGATTCGCAACTGACAAGAACTTGGTTTAATTGAGTGGAAATGATTAATGACTACTGTATCTATAGCATCAAAACTTTGGAAAGTCATGATTTCTGAGAGAAAGTCGGAAGAAATGAAAAAATTTTGTTTATTTTCGCCGGCAAGTTTCAAGTGTTTGAATTCATATTTGAATATTCAATTTTTCTTATTTGACTATCTTGGCGAGTATAAAGGGAAAAGAGAATTATTTGTTGGATTTTTGAGAATGGGAATGTCATGTAAAAAATAAAAGAGTTCTGAATCATTTCTAAACCAAAAACAACAACGGTACCTGAACAGTTTGGTCATGGTATGGAGAGGTCACCACGACGCCAGTGTCCATCGCACTTTTCCTCTTTTTCTCGGCGGCCATCTTCTTTCCAACAAGATAGGCGCTCATCTGTTGTTCTTCGTCTCGTCTGAAGAAATAGTACTATTTGACTGACCATGACTCAGAAGGCGTTGTCCGTTTATGTTTATCTCGTTTTCCTCTCTCTCACTTATTGCGGGCATTGAACGACGAGAGTCGAGGTGAATTAGGAAGTTCAATTAGAAACGTTTAGAAAGCGACTGAGTACTGTATTCGCTTTGAAAGAAGAGGAAAAACTGTGATGTGTGGTTAAGAAAGGAGTGGTTTGCGCAGATTGATACTGTATTTTTTTGTGATAGGACTCTTCAAATTTTATGACCTTCTCCTCTATCCCCTATCAATATTTGCCATTTTAGTTCATGATATTCCTTCCCACTCCCCTTCTGGCAAAAACCTATCAGTCACAGTTGTCATCAACCACACCCATATCTATCCTCCATCTCACAGCATGAAATACAACTTGATGGTCAAAAGCAAAGAAAGGGGCCTGTTCCTTACACACTCACCCGAATGCATTGATAGCCGCGACCAGCTGTTCAACTTCTGCAGAAATTTGCTTGACTGCAAGCAAATCTTCATCGTATTGGCCATCCACACTGTCCAGATCGTCATCATCCGTATCGTTAGACGGATACCTTTCGATAATTGAGTTCCGTAGCGCTTGCGTTTTCTCATCTTGCACGTGTCTACTGGAAACCGGCTCGGCAAACTCGAAACTTTCTGATGAGGTCGACGATGACAAGCTTTCTTCCTTTCCAGATGAGTAACCATCAAAATCAACTTTCACTTCATGTGTTGAACCGTCGGAGAACACGTCCTCTTCAGCAGTTTTCACCTCATCACAATTAACGAGTGTTGTCATCGGTTCATTTTCAATTGTTTCCTCGTTGGAGGCAACCTGTTGTTCATCCGAGGGAAAAGTTGGAGTGGGGGACACAAATGTTACTTCAGAAAATTTTTCTGGCATTTCTTCATAAAACACAGTCGGTCGATCTGTTTCTGTAGATTTAGTTGGAACTTCATGTTTTGCTTCTGAAAGCTTCTTATCCGTATCTTCAATCTTGTTCATTTCAATCTCAATTACTGGTAGTTCTTCGAAGATTTCAAGATTTTTTGGAATAACAACACTATCTTCATAAGAAACTTCTTCAACATCACAAGCAAATTCAGAATCCATTTTCTCACAGTCTCCAAGTGTTTGTGCATACTGAACGCATTCATTGATAACACTGTTTGCAATGGTGTCAATATAATTATCAACAGTGTCTTCATCATGAGAACTTGGTGCAATTGTCGTGTCTTGTGCTTCAATAGAAGTACTAAGGGGTTCCGTGTCAATCAGTTTAATTTCGGAAAGATTACTTGTGTTCTCTTCAATTTCTTCGATGACAGCTTCATCCTCTTCCATCGGCTTTTCACAATTTTCAGCTTCAGAAAGGTAATTCGTGTCTTCTGTCCGTTGACTGATAGTATTAGTATATTCTTCTACCGGCTCTCCATTATTCTCAGTTTCAGAGTTATCAGTTGTATCGTCAGTCTGTCGGTCGAAAGGGATTCTAACATCTTCTACCAGCATATCATTAAAAACATCTTCAGGTTCGGAAAAGCATTCTTCTTGTTCTTCTACAGTTTCGACCTCCGTTAAGATATCTTCTGTGGTTTCTCCAACTAAAGCCTTCACTTCCTCATCATCAGTGTCATTTTCTACAGTTTCCATTTCTTCTTCTCTTTCCAATTCCACTGGCGTCATTTGTTCTTCATCTGAAATTTCTTCCTCGAATTCTGATACTTCTTCCACTTCCATATCCATAATAGGGGTATCTGCTCGTTCTTCATTATCTGATACTCCATTCAAAAGCTGCTGAGCCACTTGACGGATCTGAACATCAGCATCGAAGAACTCTTCCTCGCTGAACTCCTCCTCAATCTCCCTTTGGGTCATCACCAGAATTCTCGGTTTCTGTAGATAGATGGTCTGTTTGACTATCGGTGGGGAACGCGCGCGAGGTGTGCTCACTGGTGTTCGTTCTCCCGACTCGATACATGTTTCCTCGTCTGCTTCGTCTGGAACATTGATGGTAATCCCTTTATTGAGATCTGTTAAACTTGATGCGAGGGGAGTAGCATAGCCTTCACAATCAGAGCTTTCAGGGCTCTGAAAATTATTCATTGTTTTCTGTAAGAAAGAAAATGGAACCAACTTTATAATTTTCTCTTGAAGTGTCTGATTCACATAATGAAATGGTATCTGTATCGGTTTCAGAATCCATAATTTTTTTCCAAGTCTGCTGAAAATACCTGAAATATTGAGTAAAAAACTAGGGAAAAGCTAGAAAATGCAACGGAGAGTGAACTAAAAACGATAAGAAAAGTCGTTAGGGGAGGGACAAAAAATGCATTTATCATTTCCTTTACCTTAAGAGAATTTGGAAATAAAGTGTCAACGGCACTAAGATAAGGGAAAAAGAGCACAAACAAAAACTGAAATGGTATGTAAATTTTAAGGAGAAAACAAGGGCGTAATGGTGTGATGTCTTCTTCTTTATGTTTCAAAGAAAGGAGGGAAAACGAAGGAATGAGTGATTGCCTACGAAGTTTATGGGGGAAAATCTGTAGTAGTTGCCGTCTGTAGAAGAGGAATAAAAGAGAAGGGAGTGTCCCAATCCAGCAAGGCTACTTGTACAGAATCGAGGGAGAAAAAGCGGTTGGAAGAATAATATAGTATCGCAAATCTACCTAATCGAATCACCATTCCGAGAATCTGAATTGGAATAAAAAAAGCACCAACACACACGGTGAAATAGTTGTTTGCGTACACAACCAAACCAATTGAGAACCAAAACCTAACAACCAATTTTTTTTTGGTAAATGTTTGTGTTTGAAAAGTGGCCAACATGCTATTATCGAACAACTATATAAAAAAGAAGGAGCGAACCAAGAAATACATTTATGAGTAATATATCTTTTCCGTAGGCGCCAGAAACATCAACAATTGAATTGTATACAAGTAAAAACAGGCTTTTTGTTGACAAACGGCACGAGCACAGGCAGTCACCGTTTGTAGCGATTTGGAAGACGCCAGCCTAGGTATTTCAAAAATCACTGGAAATGAATCTTCAAAATCAGCTAAAATAAATTTACGACCATGTTAAATAAAATTGAAACGCAAACAACAAATTTTCTGGATCATATGTGTTTTCGAGGACGATAAATGATGAAATCGTAAAACAGTGATGAAGGATGAAATGACACAAAAGAATCGGACGGACGTCTCCGCCGCACAAAAGAGAGATATGATTATGCTTTTGTGGCTGCGGGACATACGGGTCTTGATGGACGAAAAAGGATATGTATGAATATGTAGAGATGATGGGGTGGACCTAGCAGCCTCTTTCTTATCAGAGAAAGGCTATGATGATTGAAACGTTTTTTCGGCTGATGGGTTGATTGTCTGACATTGTGGGTGTTACATTAAAATAGAATAAAACAACGTTAGTTTTACAGTTGGACATGAATAGAAGCAAGGAGGGGGGAGGCTTACAAAAACGTGAAGGGAGGTATTGGGAAGGAGCGGAGGAAACTGGATTGTTGAGGCAAATGGCAAAGGCAAAATGTTATGATTAAGGCGAGAAAACAGAGAAAAAACTGAAAGGTTCCGGGAACTAATTAGAGGTAGCTAGTAAGAAAATTGGAAAAAAGAGAAAGAGAGAAAACAGTAACTAAGTCTACTCGTTTTGTTTATAGTCGAATGATCTGATCCGACCGGCATCCAATTAAAATGCATGAATGATTGCAAATCAAACAAGTCAAGAAGAAGGAAGATGATAGGAAAAAGTAACTGATAACCTTGACAGGTTTTCACTCGGGTAGTTTGAAAAGTTTGTTTTTTCTAGATAGTTCCACAATTATTTCATTTTCCAAGTATTGTCAAAAGTGATTAAATTTACAAAAACGGTAGACAATCACTCGGAAAAGGATGAACAATGATAAATGTCTGAATGACCTTCAGATTTTATATTATATACAGTTGTTTGATTTTTATGACACAGATGGTGGTAAATTTGATGAACTGCATCTGTGACGTTCGGTTGGACTCCCGGTGAAAATGAGAGCCCAAAGTAGTGCCTGGTACAATTTGAAATTAAGAATCTGAGCAAACATTCACTGTTCTTCTTTTAATACAAATAAACATGAGATGCTTTGAATTAAAGAAAAACAATTTTTTTCTAGAGTGTTTTTCTTTGAATTTTTTTTTGAAGTGTCGGAAGGAAATGTGCATTTTTCAGCTATCAAAACTAAGAAAGAAAAAAGAAAAAAACGCCCCAGAAACACTAAACTAACAATACGGTTTTTAGTTGCCTTTATGAGTTTTTGTTCACTTTCCATTCAGAGAATGACGTTTTTCTCGCCACTTTCAAATGATCAATTCCCGCCGAACTGTGTGAAAAAACTTCTTTAACAAACCATATGATTGCGGTCGGTCGGTCGGGCGGCGGCAGAGGAAGCAGAAAAACTGTTTGTTCTTATGATTTATTGAGAATGTCTCACAAAAGCCATTTCTGATTCAGATGAATTGGTTTAGCACTAACAATAATAACACTTATGAAAAAAAGAGAAGCGGCGTCATAGAAAAAGCAGAAAAAAGATTTAGTAGTCATAGTGGCACGAGTTATTGTGGGCAATAAAAACTTTGGATACATCTCCTTTAACTGGATATTCACTGCTGAAAAGAGTCACTCCACTGACAACCGGAATGATTTCAAGGCTTTGGAAGAATGATTGAAGGAACGACCCGCTTCCGATATTAAGAAGATGGAAGATGACATCTGCGTCCGGATGCATTTCGTACATCACTCCCGAGAAAACACGAAGTGCTGACATGGCGATGCTGGGTGAATCAGCATATAGAGGGGCGACTTTGAAAATGTTTTCCTCTGTAAAAACATAATAAGGACAGTGTTTCCCTTTTTTCGATTACGAACCGCGATGAGAAGTATTCACTGCAGAGATGTGAGCGATGACATTGTGGTGTCCATCGAACAAAACGATTCCGAAAACAAAGGGAAGTTTGTAATAGAATTCTAGAAACTCTTTACGGTTCCGTCCATTCACATTACTGTCATATCTAACTAATTGTGTCCATTCCGGCGGGGTCAAATGACTGACCATTTTGAAATACTGAAACTTTCTGGTTAACCTCATAACGATGAACCTTTCTACTTACATCTCCAGATAATTTCTCCATAGAAGCGTGATATTCTGCCACTTTCATCTTGTAGTTCTCGAGAGTAGCTCCAACGATTGGTGTGCATTTCTTCCGATACTTGTCAACCATACTTGGAACTGAAACATGTTCTGCAAAGAATGACTGAAAAAAATTAAATACCTCCTCTGAGGCCAAGAACATGGTCGGCTGGCATTCGTGACATCGCAATATCCCAGATTACGGAACCAATTCCTTTTCCACGGTACTGTGGTGCAAGAAGGAAGAAACCAAGAAAACAAATTTTTTCATATTCATTCCAGATCACACATCCGACGTAATCTTGTTCCTCTGAAAAATATCTTAATTCGGTGGATCAACTTGAAAATTTACCATTTTTGGCGACAGCCCAAACACTGCGTGTTGATCTGATGTAAGGTGTGATAGCTGTCACAGAATTATCATCTGAAGTCCAACCTTCGGAGTCTACCAAATTTTTCCATGCTTTCCAAAGATGACTGGTCCGGTCTGGGTTTTCAACGATTCCGTAGAAAAGATTGCTCATTTCCGTAGTTTGAAACTGGAAAAACTGAAAATATCTATTTGATGAGTTGGAAGTCACGATTGATTTGGAATAACAAAATTGTGAATTGTTAGGTATGTCTGATCAAAAAATTTCACGAAAATGAGGCATGTTATAAGAAGAAACTGATTTCGCTTTGAAACATCTGTTTGAAACGACTGGCAGAGTATTTCTGAGCAAACAAGAACAGCTTGGAGCAAAGAACAAAATTCTAAACTTTGGGAACGTGTCGTCCCCAAAGTGTCTTCCCCCATAGTTCCCAAAAGCCTAAATCGTTCAATCTTAGTGCGCAAAAACACTTTCGGTCTGCCCCAAAAAGTTTTCCACCAATCTGTCTTCTTTCACAGAAAAAAAACGCAAAGGATTAATCAGAAAAATGGGGAGAGAAGACAGGGAGACGCAGTGAAAAGTGCAAATGGCTCTTCGGCAGGAAAGAGCAAGAGGAGAAGTACTTCCAACACGTGTAGCCGTTTTTCTTGCTCAGCCAAACCACCACTCTTCTTGTTAAATGTCTTTCAAAAAAAAAGAAAAAAGAATAGTTGGAACGAGTAAAAACGTGCTCAAGAACTCATTCTTCTCTTCCGGCTTCTGTTTTCAGAAAAGAGGAAAATTGAGAAGACAGAAAGTGAGATGAGGAAAACTTGGAATATTAGGTTGAAAGAAACAGAATGGGGAAGAGAAAAACTGATAAAAGATACTCTCTGTGTTGAAGAATGTAGATAAGAAGAACGAAGAGACACAGTGTGTGGAGTGATACATCATAGTACACTTATACCCATTAACCTCTGTTCAATTATTGGTTTCTTTTACCTCCGATAGCAAAATGAAGAGGAAACTGGGAGAACAAAGAATTGTTGAAATGAAAGCAATTGTATCAAATTTCCATCTATTCTAATATTTCTCCACCGAAATGAACAAAAAACTGAAAACAGAGGGAATTGAGTATTTTAAATAAAATTGCATGATTTGAAATGAAAATGAACAGCATTGACAGACAACTCATTCAAAGAATATTGTCATTGGATCAATAAGTGCACCAATCCAGTTGTACACCAGTTATCCCGTGGTGCGGTCTGGAGAGGTCACCATTTCTTCTCGTGTTCTCAATTAACTAGAGGCTCGGTGTATCTTCTAAAATAACAATGAAAGAGAATGGCTTAATGGCAAATTACCCAATAACCATGAAAAATGTCTACATAATCTCAAGAATAACCACTTGAATACTTGAACAAGGAGGTTGAATTGTGATCAATGAATTTTACAGATTTCGAATTTTTGCCTTAAGAACTAGATCAAATTGTCAGCAAACAATGTTTTCTTAAACTTCTTCTTTGCGAATTTTCGAAACGTGGTAATTCTAAACCTGAGATAATAGTGACGAAGAGTTCGAAAATATATCCGATAATTATTTTAAGAATGGTTTTGTTTAGCCTCCAACTGGTTCATCGACCCAGAAACTAATCAAACACAAACTCGTAATACAAAAACAATTTTACCACGTTTTTTCTCGATATTAATTTCAATCTCTGGTTATTTTCGATCTCGAAGAATCCTCCCAAACTTTTGTATGCAGTTCTTTAATATCGTATTTTTCTTTTTTTGTGAAATTGCAAAATTTTGTTTTTGAGAAGCCCCAATCAGAATTTGCTCACAACAAGACAACATGTCCATTCTTTGAAAACACGGCCCTCGATGTCCTTCAGGAGAGTCCATCTAGTTGATGAAGCAATTTGCCAATTTGTATTTAGACTTTCGCAACTTTTTCTTCTTTTTTCTTCCTCTTCATTTTGTTTCTCGCACCAATTCTCTGGTTGTCTCTACTTTCTCTCAGTAAGTCTCCTTATTGCTATGCAATGTGTGATCGTCTCTCATAGTTTTCTCTTTTTCCCCTCGTTTTCAATTGTTTCTTTTTTGGGCTCCCATTCTGTCTCAGTTTCGTTTTCTTTTTCTCTCGCTTCCTCTTGTTTCCACGTCGTCTGTACTCCCTGACAACTAACCGAATATCCGTTGTTCTAGAAAAGAGTAAAAAATATGTTATAAGATGACTCGATTGTTTCGGCATAAAGAAGCGTAAAGGGACAAAATAGCAATCAGCAGAGCACTTCCTTTCTTTTTCATCATTTTTTCTTTCTACATTCTTCTTTCAAATCCGTTTTTTCTCCGCCTCTCGTCGCGCTTCAAAAGAAAACGACAAAGTGTGTCTCGAAAAGGCCCTTCTTTTGTCAGATGTTCAAAAAAAGAGATAAGAATTGAGTTTTTTCTCCTTTTTCTAGGCAAGGAGAGAGGGGTGCAAGGGTGCGGGGCCCCGTCGTCGGCTTGCTCTCCGGCTGCGGAGTCTGCGGAGCACACACCCACCAACAACAATGGGGCGGTGCTTCGGTTCGGTCGTGTCTTCGAGTCGGTCGCCTCAGGGCATGCACGACGACAACGTCGTCTACGAATATTGATGCCACCATCATTCGTCGCACAAAACACCAAGACCACCAGATTCCATAGGTGACAACGAGACGACGACGACCACCACTGCCGCTGTCCACGTAAGTCTTTTACTCCATTCAACTCCTTAAGAATAGCAATTCCACTTTTCTTTCTTTTTTCTCCATTTTATTTCAATTTACTTCCTTCACTTTCGATTCTATTCAATTTTCCTCACTTTTTTTCAAATTTTTTTCAAGTCCATTTAGAAAATAGCACATTTTCTTGGCTCCGCGTCGCTTCTTCACATCATTTATCTTAGCCAAAGTCCCTAGGGAAATAGGGTGGATAGTGGGCAACCAAATAGGACAAATAGCGTTCTGATTGAAAACTAACGAATCGTCGCTGGAATGTGAGTCAATTTACACCAATCGTTTCAGCTCTGCAATGCTCTCCACGTTGTTTCTGTTGCTATATGCTACCAGGGAAACTGTGAACGCACTCACCGCCGAAATAAGTCCCACTGTTTCGTATTTGTTGGAGAGAGGGTTAGTTTATTATTTTTATTCCGGAAATTGAAGCTTTAAAGTGATCATACTGGTTTCAATCACTGAAATAAGAATTAACCTAGACAGAATTTGTAGTTTTAATACTTTATGAACTCGTAACTTTTGTAGTTAAATCATGTTATTTGTATTTATTATTCACTTTCCTTCCTATTTCTGCCCTTTGCAGATGTGCAAATGACACTGAAATCATCGACCATCTCCTTTTCGATCGTGCCCTCTACTACAACAAGCATAGGCTTCCGTCACCGCAAGTGGACGTGCGAATCGAAATGTGGGTACAAGAGGTGTCATCAGTGTCGGAGCTCACGCAAGACTTCGAAATAGGTACTTATCCGTCTTGATCTCTTCAACTCCCAAAACTTCTCTTAGATTTGTATATGAACGAGTACTGGACAGATCCCGGGTTAGCCTACGACATTCTCAACCCATGTCAGGTAATTTGTCACCGAAAGAAATGAAAGAGTTCTGCATTTTTGTGTGCAGGGTAATCTATCATTCGATTGGGCTGTCATGCAGAATATTTGGACGCCGAATACATGCTTCATCAATTCTAAGAAGGCACATCTCCATAGTTCTCCATTCACCAACGTTTTCTTGATGGTTTTTCCGAATGGTGAGTTGCGTCTCGCTTGTTTTCATAACAGAATAACAGAACAAAAACTCTAGTCAAAGGTCCAGCAGCAAAAACAGAGAAAAAGTTGGGGACAGAGCGTCCGCAGCTCGTTAAGTGTAGTTCGACTTATGCTAAGCTTGATTCGTTTATGCAAAATTTCAAGGCTGCGCATGGGGACAAATTAAATTTGAATCTTGGATTTCGAAATTGTGTAGTAAGACAGATATAAAGGGGGGAAATGTTTGAATTTCACATGTTTCCTGAAATCCAATAGATTCAGATTGATTTCAAAGAAAAAAAAGAAGAAAAGAAAAAGAAACGGAAGGAAATGGTAAAATGACATAAGATACACAGTATCCATTGAGGATTTCCGATCATCTCGTATTTCTGATTCACCTTTGATTTTATTTCGCAAACAGACACAAAACCAAAAGAGTATTGGTGAATCAGGAAAAAGGTAGAGGTTCCCAATGAATAATTGATCCGAAAGACCCAGCGAACAAAAACAATGAGCGTGAATAATTGTCTAGTAGAGTGTACACAAAGTGTTTCTTCGTATTTCATTCCGGAGTCTCTTACCGACACACCACTTGACGTTTCCAGGTTCGGTCTGGTCAAACTGGCGGATAAAGAGCACGGGTCCGTGTGTCATGGATCTCACCAAATTTCCCATGGACAGCATCGAGTGTTCTTTGACTTTCGAATCATTCAACTACAACAAGGTTGCCATTTCTGCCAATTATACCTATATTTCTCTCCTTCTCTCTCTCTTCTCTTGACTAGTTTTTTCCATTTCCAATATTATTCTTTGACACATCTTTGCCACTTACAGGACGAAGTGTTCATGCGGTGGGGCGACCCGCCATTAACCATCTTTAAACCGATCGAGCTACCGGATTTCACTATGACCAATTTCAGTACATCTAATAAGTTTCAGGTATGAAAATTATACTCCTTTCTTTTTTTTCAAATTTTTGTCGATTCAAAAAACACAATTTTTGTTTTTAGTTGTATGCGGCTGGTTATTGGAGTGAGCTCAATGTGAACTTCCTTTTCCGGCGACGTTCCGGATGGTATCTTCTCCAGGGATACATTCCAACCTACATGACAGTATTCATTTCGTGGATTCCTTTCTATCTAGGCCCAAAAGCGATTCCAGCTCGAACTATGATAGGTCAGTTTCTCGAAACAATCTGAAGAGTTTGTGAGTATAGTGTCTGTCCAACTTCTTTTCCTAAATCTTCCGAACCCCGTAATTCAATTTTATGACGCTGATCAGATTTTCTGCGTCACGTCAATCTTCCTCCCATCCTTTGACATTGAAAACCCCGCGAGACAAGTTGCACAAAACGGGAAATGGGTTGAAAAGTGGGAAAAGCGTATGAAAATCCAAATATAAATCACAAATAATCTTTCGGAATATTTTTTGAGTCATCTATGAGTAATACCATAGTTTTTCGAGGATTCGATAGTTTGTTGTTTTCTTGAAAACGGAAAAGAACAGACATATGTTTCGAAGATTAATCCTATTTAAGACTACACCATCGGAAAGAAGATACACCAATTGTGTCAAAATAACATTCGACTCCATTATTTTCTTCCAATGAATTACGTTTTGACGTCATATTTCTGTTTGAATGAACAAGCTTGTATTCATTATCCTGCTCTCAAAAAATTTCTAGTTTGATTCCTACATAATGATTTCAGGTGTGAATGCCTTACTGGCACTCACCTTCCAATTTGGTAACATAATCCGAAATCTACCAAGAGTGTCATATATCAAGGCTATCGACGTCTGGATGTTGAGGTTCGTTTCCATTTCTCCATTGTCTTTCACCTCAACCTCTACAATTATTCATAACCTCCTACCCAACGCCCCGGCAGTTTTCACTCGTTTCTTTCAGTGGCATATGCTTCGTTTTCGCTTCTCTCTTTGAACTTGCCACTATTGGTTTTCTGATGCGAAATGAAGGAAAACCGGCTGCCAAGTCTACAAGGGTGACTAAAAAGTAAGTTCGAACGGTTTTGTTTTTTGCTCGGATTATGAAATATGTTTTCAGTTCTGCTCGATGGCAACAACCGGGCATTTGCAAGGATGACGCACAGAAAAAGTCCAAAAACATCTTGTATTGCGAAAGACTAGATAACACTTCAAGATTAATGTTTCCAGGTAAACTACTTCCTAATTCGATGTCCGACAAGTCATTTTATTTCAGTAGTGTTCACATTCTACAACTTCATTTATTGGTTCGTATACATGAAACAAGCCTGGGATCAAGCACCATAATCAGCATATACATTTATATAATAGCGACCAAATTCAACAACATTCATCAATTCTCCCCTCATTCCATCCAACTTTTCAAAATGAATATCATTTGAGCGAATGCATTTAGAGCCGTGGTCGAGCTTGGAAGTTTACGATTGAGTGACTCTTCCGGTCGTATCATCATCAAAACTTTCTCATGCTCCCTTTGCAGGCAGCTATTATGCATCCGCTCATTGACAATCATATCTTCCCATCTCTTTTTTCTTCTTTTTTCCCATCTATCTTCTTTATTTTTTTCTTTGACTTCACTCCTTTCCTATCTTCCCAACTTGAATAACAACTTCTTCATATTCAATTAAGTCACGTGTACAATAAATGAACAATTCATGAATAACAATTTCTTCATTCGTTGTATGCTCAGGATACGAATAAACATAGATCAGGTATCAAATGCGTCGATGCACTCCAATCATGGCACGACAGTTGGGACACGTGTGAATGATGTCTTTGCATGAGCGTAGACAAAATGGAACGAAGCAACAACACCAGCATCTGAAAAAAGGAAATGAGGTTGACAGACAGGAGTTTCACGGCTCGTCGAGCACGAAAACATGGGATAAACGAGACGACGGACTTGTTTAATTGGATGGGAGAAAAACTGAGTTGACAAGCGTTCCGATGAAAAGTTACTCACCCGAACAGGAAAAGCGCGGCGAAGAAAATCCAGGTTAACAGGCCGTAAACTGACTTTGTGCGGGTGATAATCTGAAATATATCAGAAGATTCTCAATTTGAAGTCCATTATCAGTGTGTTGGTGCCAGACAAACTTTTAAAGTCTTTAATTTCCAATTTTCCAGCCTCCAGGCACACTCTCAGAAAAATGAACCAAAAAGTTTTTTTTGAATGCGTTCTTAAAAATCTTATTTCTAAATTGCTAGAAAAGCAATATTCTTTTATTTACTCTGTTCTTTTTTATTTTTCAACGGAAGTATTGAAAAAAGTCTACGACCCTCGGACAGAGGACCTTTTTCTTCTTCTCTTTCTCTCTGAACAGAAATCTCCTAATACTCACGTCCATTCGACAATACGGACACTGGAGTTTTGTCGCATGTGGTTCTAAACGAATGATTATGGTTGAAGTTGGCATTGGCCCTGATGCCAGTGTAGTGTACACTAAAGAATCTTATACATTAATCAATGAAACACCAACGGTACCAGGAGAATTGACATCGACAATATTCTCAAATCCTCCATTGTCATGATAGTGATATGGTGGTGCTGTGACATGGCTATTCGGATGATATACTGCTTGTGTGGGGGCGTACTCCGGATTGTAAGCTGGTGGAACAATCTCTGAAAATGATGATAATCAAAATTTATTGTTATGCGCAGATTCTTCTGAGCTTTTGTTTTGAAATATTTATGATGGGGATGTGATAATAACAGAAATAGTTAATTAACTTTGATCATCAGTCTTTCTGACTGTTATCTAATGTTTTCGGTGGGAACACACATTTCCTCTCTTCCACATTTGTTCAAAACTCACGATCATAAGCCGGCGGATTTGGAAATGACATCAGGAAGAGTGATGGATGAAGATGTCCTGATGAGAGATGTAATGGAATGAATGAATGACTGGCAGCTCAGAGCTCCTTTTTTTCAGAGAAGAAGCACAGTGAAAGAGATAAAAAAGTTGGTCTTCGAAAGAAAGAATGGGGCGGAGCTTCTGAGCTGTGCGTTTCTTAAACGGAAAAGAAGAGAAAAGATATTTGGCATGTGATGGTGAGTGCGAGCAGCGTGAGCGAATGAGTTCCGGCGCCGGCGACGCTGTTTCAAAACGAGCTCCAGAAAGGAAAAAAAATGTGTGTGGCCGGAAGAAAATTTTCGAGGCGACACACAAAATGGGCTCCAAACTTGAAAAAGCATAAGAAAAATGATGAGTTGGCTCGTTACCATCAATGTGGTTGTAAAAACGTCTCTAGTGGTTTAAGAAGAATCTGGATGGATTTTATAGCAAAAATAACAAAAATATAGTGATGTTGATTTCAAAATCGATTTTCTACGAGGATAGATGTTTTCCAAACATCAGTCCGAAACAAAAACAACAATCCAATTTGAAACCTGGTCAGACTTGCTCACTTAGTCTCTTCTCTCCTCTCAATTCTTATTACGTGCACACAAAAAACACAAGGATTGACCAGATAGCATTTATTCATGGGTAATCTACCCTTGAACAAGATAAAGATCAAAAAAGCAGATGACAATACAAAGCAACTATAACGAAACCCGTTATTCACAATAGAATTGTAGAACGATTAGAATAATAATAACTTGTAGATTACAGAATAAATAAAATGAGTAGGTCAATAAATAGTTTTCAATTATAGATTCTTCCGGTGTTTTTTTTGAATAGATGACAGATGCGTTGACAGATAAAGTTGTGAAATGGTTAGTATTGATGTTGTTGCTGGTTGGGATACTGTCCCATACCATAACCATGCTGCTGTTGCTGATTAGCCTGCTGCTGTTGCTGTTGCATACTGTAAATAAAAACCATGAAGATCTAGCTTAAAAGTCAAGAATCTTACCGTTGGTCTTGTTGCTGATAGTACTGATTGGCTCCAGGCTGTTGTGCTTGTTGTTGAGCACCCATTGTGCCCATTCCATGGGCTTGTGGACCTTGTCCACGATGTTGAATTGGAGGATACTGAACCTGATTTGAATATCCTCCGGGAGTTTGTTGTTGCACTCCAGGTTGCTGCTGTTGCATACGGTTGTGCTGAGCTTGTTGCTGAGCTTGCTGCTGGGCTTGCTGCTGGGCTTGCTGCTGGGCTTGCTGCTGGGCTTGTTGCTGTTGCTGTTGCATTTGCATCCGACGGTATTGGTCTTGAGACTGTTGTCCTGGCTGTTGGGCTGTTGGTTGTCCCATTGAATACGGTGGAAGTTGAGCACCGCCCATCGGATTCATCGGACGCTGAGGTTGTTGTTGAGGTTGCTGGGGCTGTTGTTGTTGTTGCGAAGGTTGCCCCATTCCGCCCATTCCGGATCTTCCCATTCCTGGTTGACCCATGCCTTGTTGGCCCATTCCTGACTGTCCCATACCAGTTTGCCCCATACCAGATTGACCCATTCCAGGTTGACCCATCCGTTGTTGCTGCATTTGGTTGGCCTGCGCTCCATAACCACTTTGCTGCATTTGATTGGATCCACTCTGCTGATTCGAAGCTGGAAAATTAATACTTTGAGAAAAAACATTCAAATAATCAAGAACTAACCATTGGAACCAGAATATCCTTGATTAAGCCCTGATTCTTCCATAGACTGGTTAAGAATATTGCTAGACGATCCAGTAGAACCACCGTATCCACTCATTCCACCATAGCGATTTTGTTGCTGTTGTTGTGCCTGGTTTTGAGAAGATGCTTGTTGCTGTTGACCATATTGTTGAGAAGATTGTGGATTCTGTTGTTGGTGTTGATGATGAGGATTTTGTGTAGCTTGTTGATCATAGCCTTGTTGCTGACCAGAGAATCCACCACTTCCGTATGAGCCACTTTGTCCCATCGGATTTTTAGATTGCTGTGCTTGCTGGTATTGCTGTTGATCAGGCCTTGCAAATTGTCCTGACTGCTGTTGGGTTTGAGCAGGTTGCTGAGGACGCATTTGACTATGAGACTGATTAGCCGATTGCCCCCATGGGTTCGATACATTTTGGTTAGCTGCCGGTGCTTCTGGTCTTTGGTAGGTTTGATTATATCCGGATTGTTGGTTGTAGGCACCTTCTGGGTTGGTACGACCATATTGCCCAGGAGTGATGTTTTGAGGTGCATTCTGACCTTGGTTCACATTCTGAGACTGCTGATGCTGTCCCTGACTCTGACCAGGGTACTGACTTCCTTGTGGTTGATAACCAGACTGTGCCTGTTGTTGGTTCTGCTGATAGCCTGCAGACTGTCCCTGTCCTCCGAATCCTTGCGAACCGGATCCTTGTCCCATACGGTTTTGAGGTGGTTGAGTTCCAATGCTTCCACCGCGCATACCCATATCATTCTTGGTTGGTGTACTGCGCACTGCTGGGAGGTACCCTTGCTGGGCTGCACTCTGTTGCTGCGGCTGGCTTTGCTGCTGTTGAGAACCGGACCCACCAGGTTGCATTGGTCCCGGCTGTCCCAACACCGGTTGCTGTTGATAATTCTGCATTCCCGAACTTTGCATCGCGGCATTCTGCATTCCAGCGAGTTGTAATGGAGTTGGATTGATAGTGGGTCCAGGAAGAAGTCTCGTCGGTGCCACTGGAGCAGGGGCTGCAAATTCTAAATTTTTGGTGGTGATAGCATTGTCATTTGGTGTCAACTCACCGCTAGAACCAGCTTTTTGCTGTCCAAACGACATGTTTCTGCCAAAGTTCGAAGTATTGCCAGCGGTAGCGTCTCCAAATCTTGCTGGTTGTTGAGGCTGAGCTGGTTGTGCTTGTCCGGATTGCGCATTCTTTGCTTGGAAGTACTGTTTCTCTTTTTCTTTCTGATTCATAGCCATTTGATTTTGAGTATGCTGGTACTGTTGAGTATGCGTCTCCGTCGGCTTTGTGTGCATCAGCATAGTCGAACCTCCTGCTTGCATTTCCGGTTGTGCAGAAAATGGATGTCTTGGCTGTTGTTGTTGCTGAGACATGGATTGTTGTCCTTGCTGCCCCATTTGCTGTTGATATCCCGGGTAGCTTTGGTTTTGTTGACCCATTCCTGTAGAACCACCAAAGTTTTGCTGTCCACTAGGCTGTTGTTGCCTGTTCTGCTGTTGCTGCATGTTCATCTGCATCTGGCTACCACCTTGTTGATAAGCTGGTGGCTGATGTTGCTGATTTTGCTGCATCGACTGATGACTATGACTTGGTTGCTGATAACTAGGTGGTTGGTTCGACTGTTGACCTTGTTGGTAGCCAGTTGGATTCTGGTAAGAGCTTTGCTGATAGCTCGGAGGTTGTCCTTGTGGCTGCTGTCCGTATGGAGGTGCTTGCTGGTTCATGTATTGATTCTGCTGGTTCATACGCTGTTGTTGTTCCATACGTTGGCGATGAGCTTCAGCTTCGCGTGCAGCAGCTTCCCGTGCAGCCGCAGCTTCTCTGATTCTCTCAGCGTCTCTTATTCTTTCTTGTTCCATTTTTTCCTGACGTTCTCTTTCCAATGCTTCCAATCGCATAGCTTCTTCTCTTTCTCTACGAGCCTTCTCTTCCATTTCTCTTTGGATTCTTTCTTGTTCCATTCGTAGACGTTCACGTTCGTGTTCACGTTCTTCAGCTTCACGACGTAATCTTTCTCGTTCTGCCTCTTGTCTTGCGCGTTCTTCTGCTTCCCGTCTCATTCGTTCTTCAGCTTCTTTACGAAGACGTTCTTGCTCCATACGCTGTTGTTCAAGACGTTGTTGCTCAAGACGCTGTTGCTCAAGACGTTGTTGCTCGAGTCGCTGTTGTTCCAAACGTTGCTGTTCCATGTAGCGAGCTTCTTCTCTTCGACGTTCTTCTCTCATTTGTTCTTCGCGTTCACGAGCCAGTTTCTCTTCCATCAACCGTCTGTTTTCATTTTCGGCTCTCTTCTTCTCCTCTTGAGCTCTTTCCATTAGTTCACGAGATTCACGATTGCGTTGCTGTGTTTCTAGGAGAATCCGCTGTTGTTCGAGCTTCTCATATGCTTGTTGTTTCATTATTCTTTCACGCTCTTCTGCTGAACAATTAGCTGTAGAGGGAAGTCCGAGAGGTCCTCGTGCAAGCGGGCCAGGGTTCGGTACGGCAAACATTGGCTGACCGAATGCTGAAAAAATAATTTCAATTATTTTCAAGACAAATTTAAATCTTACAATGCATTCTGTTCATTTCTCCAGTTGCATTATATGGTGGTGGAGCAGTTTGATGGGGTGGATTCATCATTGGGTTTCCGCTTGGCATCATCGCACCCATTCCAGGCTGTCCCATCGGATTCTGATGTTGAAGGGTAACCATTCCAGGTAATTGTTGAATTGGTTGCATAGATGTCGGCACATGTGAAATGGTAGCTGATGTTCCAGGCTGGTTGGCTGCTGAAGCGTTGGCAGATGCAGCAGCGGCGGCGGCGGCAGCAGCATTCGCATCCGCGACTGAAAAAAAATGTTTGTAAAAAATGAAAACGGTTCTGGAAAAGAAAACTTACTGCTGTTCCGTTTCTCTTGTTTTCGGTTAAGCAAGTTTCGGATGTTTGCCTTGGTCTCATCACTGGAGCCATTGCTCATTGGTGGTGGATTGTTGCGCATCAAACTGTGATAGTTGGATCCACTTGTGTTTGAACTGCTTGCACCACCAGCCCATCCAGGAGCGTTAGCTTGAGCTGGATCCTCTTTAGGCTGAGCACGAGAATTGGTTCTTTTTGCTCTTGGACCTCCACGGGCACCAGAGTTCCGTTTGCGACCACCTCCTCTTCCACGAGTAGCTGGAGAGTTGCGAGTGACTGGAGCTGCTGAAAAAGAAATTTCAGGTTCAATAGAGTGAATTATAAAACTAACACTTACGCTTTGGAGTAGAAGTGTCCATTTCTTTATTGGCCTCCGGAGCAACGACTGGGACGACGGGCACCACTTCAGCTGTGTTCTTTTCTTTTTCAATCTCAATGGGTGTGACATCATCTTTCTTAGCAGCCTCTGCCGATTTGTCCTTTTCGGTTTCATTCTCTTTTTCAGCGGTTTTCTCCGATTCCTTGTCGTTCTTCTTCTCTTCATCGCCTTTTTTCTTATCCGTCGCCTTCTTAGCCTCATCTGTCTTCTCTCCATCCTTTTCTTCTTCAGCCGTCTTTTTGGTAACATCAACATCTTCTTCTCCAGCAATCACTGGTTCTTCAATCGTTTGAGTGATTTCGATTTCCGGAGGTAGAAGGTAGCTATCGTCGTACATGTTATCAAACATCGCCATTTGTGGCCGACAGAATTCAGCTTGGTGTTTATGAGGAAGCAGAATTCGGATTCCACTCAGCGCATGTTTTCCCACTTTATCCAGTCTTGTCGTCTGGAACATTCGGAATCTCCATCCACCCTTTTGTAAACCGTCAGGCAAATCCAGCGTATGGTCAAAAGAGTTAGTCTTCATTTTCTCCTCTGGTACATACACATATTTTCCATTCTTTAAACCACCATTGCTCATGAACTTTTTCATTGAATGAACTGGCTTCATCTTTTTCTGGTACTTCTTATAAGAGACTGTCGGCAATTGAGCTTTTCCGATTGGAAGGAAACGGAACAGATTGGCACGAGTTGCGTCCGTGTAACGGTCATGTGTCTCCTTTTTCATTTTCTTCACCAGTCCAGCATACTGTGGCCAACGAACTCTAATAGATCCGTAGCGGTCGTGAATGTTCATACTGTCACCATCAACAAGTGTCCAGAGAATCATATGTTGGAGCATGTCAAAGCAGTTATCATAGACATGCTTGTCACGAGAAGGATTGATGATCCCATGGAACATTAGTTGGAACATTAGGATTCCCCATTGTTCTACGTGTGTCGGTTTCAGAATCTCCTTATAAATATGACTGATCAATGTCATTCGGAGTACTGTACAATCTCGATGCTCTCTTCGATTGGTCCAGTTTGAACGACGATGATGATCTCGAAGAACCTCTCTTTGTAGTTGTTGATAGAGTGATTGTAGGAAGACATCCTTGCTTTGTTGAGTCTTTTCACATCGGAGACATGTCAGAATCATATTGATGAATGGAATTCTCGACATTGCCCATGAGCACTGAAGCAATCTTTCTTTGGGTGTTGTTGGTGGAGTGTCCATCAAAAAAGCAGCTTCTCGAAGGAACTTGGCAGCAACTGTACCCACAGTGGTATTAGCATACTGTGGCGGGATGTTGATAGGCTTTGGACACATGCGAACTAGTGGAGCAATGAGCCAGTACTTGCTGACATCTGAGAATCGGAATTCGGAGAAATTCTTCACAATCGGCATATTAATTTTGTTTTTGTAGGCGTAAACAAACATATCACGGCAGCATTTTCCAATTTCAGACATCAAAGCATCGGCGGCAATAGCTCCTTGTTGTGCGTGTCGGGTGTTTCCATCTGGACTGATTTCTTTAATCATGAGCATCAAATCAAACAGAGTTGCTCGGAAGTTCCAGAGTGTCATGAACGATAATACTTTGTCGACAGTCACTTTCTTAGAGATCTTATGAGCTTCAAACAGCTTGTGTACATTCTCCCGTTCGGTTTTTCTTCTCAAGGCAATCCTCAACATCTGTTGTCCGAGACAGTTTTGTTTCAGCTTGTCCTGGTTAAATGCTTCCATATTCTTGGTTTTGATGAAACGGAACATGCGAAGTGTCACCCAGTCTTGCTCGCAAATCGTGAAAAATACAGCTTTAGCAATATTGAAGAGGAACTGTGGACGGTAGGGAGCCTTCTCTCTGTATGATTCTTGTTGCTCATATTTGTGAGGATGCTTCATCGGGAACGTTTTTGGAAGAACCAAACTGAAATTTTAAAATAAGATTTTTATCATCTATGTATTCGACTCTACCTTGCATCGCGACACCGTGACTGAAGAGCTTCCAATAACTGCGAGATTTGTCCCAAAGTACGGAACATGGCATTATCCATCTCAAACCAATGGAACAAGTGCATTATCCGTTCGTCAGCGGTGTTGTTGAATCGCTTCTTCTTTCTTTCAATGCCTCTGTAGTGAACTGACAAACCAAATGGCTCATCACCAGCACAACACAATCCAGAAATGATCAGAAGACAAAGACAAACACCTGGCTCAGCTTCACTCAGTGTTCGAGATTCGCTCGTTTTTGAGGTGACCTTTCGTTTCACATCTCGCGTCTTATGAGACGTCAAACGACCGTCGTGACGGAGCATCAATGGGAAAATGTTTTTGGTGAGCTCAGAAAGCAGGCGAGGGATATAGAATGCAGATTTACCAGCAAGGCAAGTGATGAAAGTGGTCATCGAGTAGTGAGTGGAGCAATCCGAAATCTGAAATGCTAATTTTAAAAAAGTTGAGGTTTAGTTCCACTTACATCAATATAATGAGCCATTTCTTTGAAAGGATATGACTGGTCGATACTCAAGCAACATAATCCTTTGATTGCAGCAATCCAGTATTCCGAGAGTGGCGGATCATTTGCAGTCACATTTGCACAATAGTTGGCCAACTCATTGATACGATCAAAGTTTCTTCCATGTTGACGAGCTTCTCTGAATGCCCGAATCACAAAAGAATATCGAGCATTTGGATGTTTCACAGGATTTTTCTTCTTCAAACTGGGCTTCATGTTATTGACAACCCATTTGAAGTCGTTGTACGAGTCATATCTCAATGCACCACCTCTGAGAGTCAATTTGATGCCACTGAACTGATCATTGAAGTAGTTCATGTCAATATCGTGTTTTTGCGTATTGGGGAATACTCTCCAGAAATGTTTGTCTTCAGCCACAAATGGTTCTGTTTGAAGACCAGCGTTGGCTATGTATTTTCTAGCATGGAAACAGAAGATGGCAACAGTACGACCCCAGCATGTGATAAGATGGTCATCCGCGCGAATCATGTCCTCAATTAGCCGATACAACCTGGAAAACAAATTTCTTGAATGTTTCTCTGAAAAATCAAAAAAAAACTCACTGATTCACAATACTACATGCTCTTGGATGTAACAAGAACCGTTGCCAATGTTTCATGAAGAACGAAACAAAAATAAATGCCATTTCTGTGTGAAACATATCCGGAAGCACATCCATTCGACAATGCAAGATCTTGTGGTCGACCGGTTTCAAGAATGGGACTATTTTTTCGAAGAAGTCAAAGATTGACGTAATATCCATACTGTACTCATACATCTCACAGATGATGTTTGCTATATCCGGAGCGGGCACGTCGTCATGACCTCTTTTCAAGAATTTTGCAATTCCATCAATGTAGCTGTAAACGATGCGTTCCATGATGATGTTTTGATCATGATAAGTCTGAGCACGATACTGTCGGAGAAGATCGTCGAGTCGCGGTTGATTGATTTTCTTATGAGCCGTAGTGACTTTTGTTGACTTGTCGAATTGAATGTGCAACTTGGTTTCCAATTCCTTTGAAATACTCTTATAAATGGATTTAATCCGGCGGAAGTAGGGGTTTCCAGAAGGTCTCAGACCGAACAGAAGATTTCGTCGGATTCGAAATTCATCACTATCCTCATTGACTTCAAGTTGTGGTAGGATGATGAGCATTCTCTCCAACAAATCCATCTTCTTTCCCATGAACAACCGTTTTGGAGTGTAAGTAGAGGTGAAATGAACCAGTTTAGTGTCATCAATAACTTCTGCTTTGCGATGACGTTTCGAGATCTTTGGAATCTTCTGCTTTCTTTGTCTCCACATCAATGGTGCACTATAGTCAATATCCAGATTCTTTTCCAGTTCTTGAAGGATGTCCGTGATAGAAAAGATCTTTTCACGCAGCATTTCAATCATGATAGCAGCAGTAGAATCAAAATGAGCTTGGTACATGGGATCTCCGTATTTTGGTCCTTCTGCATACATGAAACTGAAGAACAGGTCCATGACTTCCCATCCTCCGATAGTTTTCTCTGGATTCTGATCCATACCAAAACGTAAAAGCTTCGCAATGTACACAGCACGGAAAGATCCTTCACGCTCTTCAGTTATACACCATTTGAACATGAGTTTTGTTCTGAGAAGAGCTTCTCCTTTGGCAAACTTTTCACGGAAATGGAATAGACGCAGAGCGGCGTTCTCGATTGCACGTGGTTTTTCAACGTCAATGTTATCCATAATTCCAAGGACATCTACACACGTATCGATTATTCTTCCGTATTTCAGAACGTCGGCTCCGTGAGGAATCCATTTTTCTTCAGCAGCTTGACTTCTTCGAATAATCTCTTGATGCCGAATACGCAAAAGCTCGCCAATGCTTTCGTTGCCTAAAAATAACAATTCGGTTATTATTATTGTATCAATAGAGCGCGTATGCATCTTATGTTGCTCGTTTTTGTTTCTGTTTGCTTTTATTGCTGATTTTTTTTTGCTTTTTTGTACTCATTTTTAAATTTCTTACCTTCCATGATTGGAAGTTCGTAAAGTTCACATGGCAAGTAATCCAAAGGTGACCCACAAAGCTGTGGAAGCATTCTGTGGCGACGTTCTCGTTTTGTGACCTAAAAATAATTTTTTCGTAAAGGATTTTGAGATTTCTGCTATCTTACCACAAGATTATTCCAAACAAAGCATTCCGGCACAGCACAGGCCAAAAACTGAAGAGCCGTCGAGATGAGGTGAAGTGAGCCTCTTGTCTTCTGATTCTGATCCCACTCCTTGAACCCAGGATGAAAAGAACTTGTCTGCCATTTCTCATCTGATTCAATTTTTTGTTTGAATGCCTCTGTAGTTATTGTTACAAGATCGTCAATCTCTTTTTCAGTTTTCATCTTTTCCAACTCTTCTGCGGTATAGATCCGTTCAGGCTCCGGCTCAACAACTTCTTTTTCAACTGATGGTTGTTCGATCACAGCCTCCTTTTCTTTTTCTTTCTCCTCACTTTCTTTTCCTTCTTGCTCCGTTTTTTCCGCCGATTCATTCTCCGGATTTTGATCTCCTTTGACTTCACGAATGAGCATCACCTCGTCTTCAGTGACATGCACTTCTTCTTGTTCAATTATCATACAATCATCTTCCACATCTTCTGCTGGTTTTTCACCATCCTCTGGCTTATCAACTTCCATTGGCTCTGCCGCACTTGTCGAAGCTTCTTTGTCATCTGATTTAGTATTTGAATCAGCTGCTGGTGAACCAACTTCCATCGGGTCCTCTTTAGCGGTATCGGCAAGGTCCATAAGAAGAGAGTTCAAATCAAAGTCTTCGGTTTCCATTGCGTCGTCTTCTGTACTAGCTTTAGCAGTTTCGTCCGCTGGTACGCTTTCTTTAGTTGCTTCTGTTTCTGCTGTGGTTGTGCTAGGTTCTGCGCTGACTTCTTTTGCTGGACTATTCTCTTTTCTGTCACTTTTTCTTTTCTCAGGAACTGCCTGCTCTTCAGTGGATTTATCCTCAGCTTCAACTACCTCCACATCCTCTGGATTCATCGGAATATCCAAATCATTTGTGTGATCTTCTGCTGATTTGTCAGCCACGCTCTTTGCTTCTCCATCCTTTTTCTCTCCATTCTTCTTTTCATCATCTTTCTTTTCGCCGTTTTCTCCATCTTTATTTTCACTTACTGGTGCTGGAGAAGCACTTGGAGAAAGTTCAAATTCAATTAGAGGTTCCGCGGGTGCCTGCTCTGGTGGTGTTGGGTTGGAGAAATCAAGAACGTCAGTATTTTCTGGATCGACAGATACACCTCCTTGTTGATACCAAAATGGATATGTCATTGCTCCATATCTTCCACTTATTTTTTCGCGCAGCTTCCTTTTCCGACCGATTCTCATGTATTTGTATTTCTCGTCGTCCTTCGGATCTTTCTTTGGTGAGCTATACAAGGGTTTGAGTGGAATAGGAATATATTCCACTGGTGTTGGAGGACGGCTTTCATCTTCATTCTCATCAGCTTCATCTTCCTGTTCCTCTTCTTGATCTTCTGTTCGCTCAGCGTCCTGATCTTCCGGTTCTTGTTCAGGTGACTTCGGTGGATTAGGTGGAAGTTCGATAGTAGACGGATCAGTGCCATACTCATCATAGTCCATTGGTTCTTGTTTGACATGACAATTGAATGGTTTAGATGTTCCCATGCTGGAGTTGTAGGAATTATCATCAACTTCTTCTTTAATGGTCACTCTTCTTTTAGGGTTTTCGGGCTTCGCAAACACAGGTTCCTTCAATAGAGACGTTTTTTCGGCTTCATGTTCCGCAAGTTTAGCGCGTTTCTTTGCTATGAAGGCATTGTAAGTGTCAGCACATGTCATCGCCTCCTCATGTTCCGTGTCTGATTCATCTGACATAAATTCCACTTCTTGGCCTGCATTTAATTTACGCTGCTTTCGGAGAAACCTTTTGTATCCATATCTATATGCTTCATTGTCAAATCCTTTTTGAATGAAAGTTTTTGCAAGTATTTCCGGATCCTGTTCCCCCTCATAGAAATACGGAGTAGTTTCCAATCCTTTCATGTATTTTGCCATGAATTTTTTAATTTGATCTCGGTTTTTTGGACGTTCATTTTCGGGTACCTCTTCCAGATCGAAATGACCTCTTAGATTGAATCTAAAAATAAATGATCAATTTCGATTCATAATCAAACTGGGACTCACTCCATGAAATGGCCAAAATCTTTTTCATGGCGTTCTTTATAGGCTGTCCAATTTCGTTGGTGATCGTAACCTTCGGAGATCATACACAATCCTTGTGAAAACAACATAGCCGCTCTTCGAGACAAAAGTATACTTGAGCTGATATCTTCTAGGAAATAAGTGTAATATTGAAGGAACATTCTGAAAAAACATCTCAAAATAGAACATTGCTATTTTTTTGTCATACTCAAGGACTTTTGTCTTCTTGAACCCTGTCTTGATGAAATAGACATTGAATGTGTCTGTCAAGTCATGTAGGAACTCCATTTTGTCAAGACAACCATCCTAAAAATTAAAAATGAGTTCATATTTTAATAAGAGCTATTTTCTCACCTTGAACATATACTTCATGAGTCCTGTTTTATAGTACCACATATCCAAAATATCATCGAATTTGCTGTACTCACGGTATCTTTTAGTCAATAGTTTTACAAGATTTACTGTAGTTTTATTGCAGGCTTGACTTAATTCCAAGGTTCCCACGTCGAGAAGTGTCTTCTTTTGTGTTTTACTTGAATTGTTGAAGTTGAGAAGACTCATAACCTTGACGCACCATAATGCGCGATCATATCGTATACTGAAAATTATATTTTATAGCAATAAAATTCACATTTATACTCACTTATAATCATAGAATTCATGGAACAGAAACTCTTTCCGACGGAAACTCGGAAGTTTTTGAATTAAATATTGCCTTGGCTTTCCTCTTGCCAGTGCGGAAAAAAATTTTACACGATCAGTCAGAACTCTTTTCCAGTTGTGAACGGCGAAACGGGGTACATTGTCTTTTGTTGCTTTCCTTTCTCTATCGTAATTCATATGGTATTCTCCTTTTTTATGAAGAACCTGTAAAATGTGAACATAAGCTGAGCATGCACTTAACGAATGACTTACCGATGCAAGCATAGACTGAGACCGATATTTTGCTCGTTCAAGGCGGATGAGTTTGTTTTCAGAGGCGTTGAAAACGAGCGATTGAAGTTCATATTGGGTGACTGGCAACTGAAAAAGAAACTCAGGTTGTGTTTAATTCCACATTTTTTCTTTTCTCATTAAATATCTTGTTCGACGCCCTCTTCTTTTTAATTTGCTTATTACTATTTAAATTTTTTTGACTTTCTTATCCCACTTACCTGATATCCTTTTTTCAGTCGCTCTGTTGTCAACAAATCCTCTTCTTGGTTTTTATTCTGTTTATACACATCTGCAGTACCCATTCGAAGATTTGTCTTCCGAAGCATCCGATCACCAGGCTGATCATTGATCCACGAAGGAATGCCCTTTACCGGAAAAATGTTGTCGGTATTCTCAATCTTTCCCGGTAGCTTGGGTTCTTCCTCCGGCAGTTCAGCCGTTGGAAGATCTACTTCTTCCGACATGATACACCTGAAAAGAACAACCAGTTTTTGATGAAAGTTGAGTTTTGACTTTTGAAATTGAAGAAAGAAGGGGAGAATACAACGAGGGTAAACTGAAAGATAAGAAAATGCAAATAAAAGGGGGTTTGACAAGAGAAAAGGTATTTTATTGATTCGGAAAATAGCGTCTATTCAGCAATTCAGCGTGGCAGTCGGCGATAGTTTATGCGAAAAGTTCATTGAAAGAGTGATTTGTTTAATATTTCCCGTTTCTGCTTCAAAACTTTATATTTTATCAAGTTAGAAATTATTTTTATCGAGTTAGAAAATTATATAATTTCGACTAATCACATAATTTTTTTTAAGTTAAAACAAATAAACGAGAACAAAAAGGAGAAAAAAGAAACAAAAAAAATGTACAAAGTATCCCAAGTTATCGATTCAGTAGATTCGACCCCCGATTTAGCCAATGACATTCATGAGGCGCTCAGGGCGGGGGATGACGGATGCAATAGTGTTTGTGGCGCAGAGAAATATACAAAGAAAGAGAGAAAATAGAAGCAAAAAGGGAGTCGGCTACCCGTTGGACTGAGAGAACCATTGACAGAGAACATAGAACACTATTGAAGGGAAAAAGACAAGAATTGTAAGAGGTTTAGAGAAGAAAAGCGAAAAAAACTTGATTTTTGCGGAACACTCATTGCTTATTCGAGGAATATTGATTTGCAACCGTCTGGCGAGAGTGGTCCTTTTCTCCACGTCTCATAGGCCACACACACACTGAGGCCGCAATATGCGGGGGAGAAGAGGTCGCACACATGTTGTGCTATCTCCCCCTTCACTATGTAAGGGTATGGCAGATGTTCTGCAGACGGTTGCCCAGCAGAGTATACCATTGTGAAAGGTGAATAATAGGGATAATACCCCTATGAGAATGGTCATATATAGTATACTATTCATGCTGTTTCCTTCGAAGACATTTTCGATGGAAACAGTTTTTTGATTGAGGCAATAAAAAACGAAAAGGAAGAAATGGATTTGAAAGTATTTCACAGCAGGCAAAGACATAGCAACATCCGGTGGTCTCCGCAGTGATATACTAGACCATTGAAATTGGAAAGAGGCGAAGAAATGAGACAGAGATTGAGAGTAGCGGGAATTCCAGACACGTGAAAATAATCCATAAGAAATTCCTAGAATGTTGGCTCAGAAAAATGAAGCGTTGTTCAACTACATTTTCAAATGGAAAAAGTGAAAGGCATTTGATATGAAAACTTGATAACTTGACATTTATTTCAACTAGGATTTTGAAAATGTCAAAGTATTGGGAATAGCAAAAATTGAATACATCTACATGACTCGTTGCACAGCAAAACGTATACTCCATGTTCTTAACCAAATTTCGTGTGAATTGTTTGACAGAAAACAATTTTTGCGCTTATTCGTACGTTTTCTCTCTCAAAATTAGTTTTTCTTCGAATCAAAGTGATTGAATAAATGTTATTTTTGAACTGACATTCCGTATTCTAAATATTTTCGCTTGAAGGGAACAAGAGCTTTTCTCAGCAAATGACGCTATTATCTCAGTTTCTACTGAATTTCAGTTTATTAATAATTTATGATTTAATGAGGAACAAAAAGAAAAATTAAGTAGTGAGGAATTGCGGAGAGAGAAGAAATGAGAAAAAGATGAACAAATATATGGAAATGAGAGAATGAGAAGGAAGAGACACTGGTTTTCAAAAACAAAAAAAAAGAAGAAAAATAATAAGAAAATTCACAATTAAAATGAGAGGAAATCGGGTACAACTGTATAAGAGGGGCAAAGAATTCAGGCAGAAAACAGTTGGCTCGGTCGTGAGGATTCGAAAAAGAGCATTTGTGCAGCCGGCGAAAGGTTGGTAATGGGTTCGCGTTGACCTGTAGGGTAACAATTGTTTGAGAAGAGACGCAGAGAAAGAAAGTGAACTCTACGCTACTGCTATTAAGAGAGATAGCCCCCCTATTGTACGGTAACTCACTTCTTGTAATGGTACCACTTGGAGAGACGTTATCATATCTTGACATCTCAAGGTGAAGACTTTCTCTTGAGTCACTCGACCACTCTTCGACAGGGCTCGATCGCTCATGAATTGGTGCAACGTGTTCTGAAATTTGATTTTGTTGAATCTTTTAGTTCACTTCAAGCATATGTAAAACATTAATTTTATTTTGACATTTCAAAGTATAATTCGAAAATCATTTCTGAACAACATTCGTTCCCTTTCTTGTGTTTACTATTACTCACCTTGTGTGGCCGCTTTGAACATGACTTTTCTTTCTCGAATGTCTCGTAGACCGTTTTCTTCGAAACTCTGATCATCAGAATCGTTGACGCTGACAGTTCTAGTCATAATGTGATGGGGGTCTACATTGTTTCTAGGCTCTGGGGTGATTGATGGTTCAGTTGTGGCCAATGGGAAGTCCTGAAGAATAAACATTTGTGAGAGTTTAGGAAAGTGTGGGAATAGGTTTATGAAATAGGGGTAAAATTTTCTACAGAAACTCACTTGACCATTAGATGCTCAACCATTTTGTCAGCTAAAAGATGTTAATGTTTAATTATAAACCTACTAAAGACTACTCAAGAATGCGTTCTAGTAATACTTGGGCAAACATATTCTCCCCATGACTCACATGTTGAATGTCCTTTTCAATGGGTCTTTGGACGTTATTAGCACCTCCATTAGAAAATCTCGCCCTTCTTGTCCTCGGAGATGGTGGTGGTCTTGAAGTGGGTCTCATACTTCTTGCTCTCGCTCTAAATATACGCATTCCCTCTCTGATTTGATCCATTCCAGTGTGCATGAGTTGCATGAATGAATCAGTACGAGATGTTTGGAATGTGGCATCTGTGGAGTGAGAACGAGTGCTTCTACTGCGCCATTTGACTTCAGAAGTCGGCGAACCACATAGCTCTCCAGTGGAAGTTTGTTGCTTTCTGTTGAATTTCCAGAAACCTTCCACTGATTTTCCTCTGAAGAATCTTGGCCATTTCGACTCGGATTCCGATCGCATGTCGGACATTGTGGCTGATTTTGAGATGGTTGTGAAACTGTTCTCCACTGATGTACATTTGCTTTGTTCTTTAATTGGAATGATTTAGAATGCGGACTACAAAAGTGATTACCTTCGTCAATATCATTGATGAATAGCGATTCGGAGTTTTCAATGAAGAAGTCACAAATTGCAGTGTGTACATTGAGACCGCTAAGAAGATGAGCATCTGCACCATTGAGTGTTGGTGGTGGTCTGAATGAACAAAAAGTAAAACATTTATTCTCGTTTTCCTATATAAAAATGCAGAAAACGTACCGGAATAAGTTAGGAGACCAGACGATAGCCAAATTCTTCGAAGTCATATCAGTCAGTGCTCTTGACTTGCAAAGTCTTGACAGATGCTCCATCAAGAACTTAGCCGTTCTGTAGTGGGCTTCAGGCATTGCCTCAAGCAGGAATCTCAATGACTCTACTTTCTCCGTTAAGTTTTCATCTTTTTCAAATGCTTCGATAAGTCCTGGGTATGATTGATAAGTGAATAATGGGTTCGGAAGCTGACGGAAGTATTGCTTTAAAAGTGACGAGACCGAATAAATATCTCTTTGACCAAATTCATGAAGATCTGGTTCAGCGCCACTATCAAATTTCGCTCTGCAAATATCAAGATTGAAACCGAAGTACATTGTTTTCTACTACCTGAGTCTTTGAATATTTGACTGAATTCCGCATTGTCTATAAATACCCGTGACAATTCCCTGATCCTCAATAGCAGCACAACATTTCTCCACTATGACCGGCACTTTTTTGCCAGTTCTCATATAAAGTTCAGTAAGCTCGAGACCGAAAATCGGTTCACGTCGACGGTTTCGAAACATTGTGGTCATGTATCTTCTCGCGTTTCTTGGCACCGTTTTTTGTTCGTTGTTGAGAGGATTTGGAAGTCGCTTGTCGTCAATAAGCATCACGCAATCGCGTGGAAAATAACCAATCTGAAAATTGAAGAATTCATTGAGAAGAATGGAATGATTTTGTTGTATGAAACAATTATTTAAAAAGATAAAGGAGGAAGTTTAGCATTCGTTGAAGACAGGCGAGGCATTACTTCCAGAATGAAGTCTGTTTCTGTTATTGTATGAAAACTGTTTATGACAGCGGGACGCAAAAATTTAAAGATTAGGTTTCAATGAACACCCGAAATTCGAGAAATAAACAATTGCTCATGTTCCGACGTTTTAGAATGACCGCGAACACCGTTTTTCAGTATAGAAAATCTAGAAAAAATGTTTTCAGTTTCGAGAAGCAAAAATGAAAACAGAAGATTGATGTGGTTTTGATGAAAAACAATTATAGCCTTGTGATCAAAATATTGAATTGTTTAGAAGGAATTTTCTCAATCTGCACGAATTGTATTGTATTCATCGGCTTCTCTTCAAGTAACTAGTCACACAGAATTGTAGTTTGAAGAAGCTTTAAACCGGAAAAAAGAAGAAAAAGAAGAAAAACTAACCTCAAAACCAAGGCGAGCATTGTGTGGATCGACAATCTTCTGGTTGGATATCGTCAGTTTTGCTTTCCAAAATGTTTGCTCGTTTGGACTTGGTGTTGACATTTCCGTAATAGAGACGATATCACCGACCTGCAATGTTTTTGTTGACTTATTGTAATCTCAAGGCCATATTTGAAAGGATACCCGCAATCGCAGCTGAGAGTTGTCGGTTGGCTCAAAATCCTTCGTGACTACAGCTGCCGCGATGGCTGGCACGTTGATAGAAGTTTCTTCAGCTGGTTCAAAGTGTCCTCCACGGCTGTCAATCTGAAATGGAAACAATATTCAACAGATTGAACAAAAAATTTCGAATAAAAACCGAGTTCTGAACATCTGTCACGATAGATTTGAGCAGATTTGTTTCATTAGAACTGCATTTAAATAGAAAGGGCGTGGCTCGTGTTCGGTCAATTTTCTCAGGATTAGGTTGAACTAATCGACTAGAATACTAAATGAAGTGAAAGATTTTAATCCGTCAGTGTCACAAAGCTTTCTCCGGACAAAACAAGCTATCTTGGAAGAATAAAATAAGAGCACGAACCTCTAGAAATTTCAGCACAGGATAGCACGTTATAATACTGCCAGTGAGCTCCGATAATCGGTCCGTATACTTGACAAGAACTTCCTGCAAAAACATTAAATGTCATGTGAATACTGATTTTAGAATCTGTCACCTCGAACTTTGGCGATTCGAGATGAATAAGAGGAAATAGCTCGTCAAGTCGTGAATGCCTTCGTTCGAATACACAACGATGCAGCTGCCTATCGAAAACTGCCCAATCCTCTCGAGAACGTTCAACCAGCCTGAATGAATCAATGATGGAAAACCTTTCAAGTTTCCTTTTTTTCTCCTTTTTTTCTGACTTTACTCCTTATTCCCATGAGAAAGTGCTCGTGGCGTTTTTTGTTTGATTTCGAATGTTGTAACAAGATATAGAAATGGCACGAAAGTAAAAAAAAGAAGAACGAACCAAAAAACAAAAAATTCGGGAAAAAGAGAAAACGGAATAAATTGGAAACAGAAGGAGGAGAGCTCACCATGAATTCGATTCACTTTCCACACGCATTTTTACTCGCTCAGTTGCATTCTCGTCAGTGTTTATGGCAATTATGACCACTTTGACGGGACCCAATTCGACGGATGAGTAATGAAAATGCTGACAATCCACTAATCGTTGAATGCGAAGACTGAAAATATTTTTTTTTTCAAAGTGCATAGTTGTCTAATTCTGTTCTCGAAATTGCGTACCCTTGCATCGCAGAGTCAATCTAGCCAGTCAGCTATCCAAAATAAAGTCATTCAATCAATTACATGAAATATTGAGGTAGAATAGATAGACCTCTCGGGTCTTCCTCAAGTTCTTTGGGTGAATGTGTAATACCACGCTCACTACATCCTACGCCGGCCTGCACTCGGAGAGTAGACAAGCAGATAAGCGATGAAACATTTGATTTTGATAGGGGAGGATTGAGTGGTTGCAGGATAAAAAATAGGGTTTGCGATGCAAAACTCAGAGAGTCGGACCACAGGAGAGATTAATGGAATTGGAAGATCCTAGAGCAAGGTGCTCAGTAAATGATAATAAATCTTGTAGAAAATTTGATTTTCAATGAATTTTTGCATCTTAATTTGAAATGCTAGAAACAAGGCTAATACGTATAAAGAAAATAAATTTCCAAATAAATAGATAAAATCTGCTCACCTTCTGCCGTTCCTCCTTGAAAATGTACTTTTTGGAGAAAGCGGTGCATCTGTCTCCTCAATACCTTCCATCATTTCATATCACCGCGTTCTTTACCAGTTTTCTTCCTGAAACTCCACAACCGGATTTCGTCGTCAAAAGTGAGAAAAAGGTGAGGATGTGTTGTTGGAGCGAAAATGGCGTAAAATACACGTTATAAACACACGCTTTGCTTATAGATTGGTTCGATTATGTACATACAAACAACATGTCAATTTGTGTTGGGCAAATGAGAAGTGACGGCTTTTAGTTGGTTGAGGGCCAATGGGGGGAAATCAGAGAAAATCAGTAGAATCGTGTGACTGGGACAAGTGAATTGAAGAAGAAGTAAATATGGATTCTGTTCGGAAGTTGTTGAAAATTGAAAAGAAGAGGGAAGAAAAGATTTGTGGCGTTTAGAACCAACAACCAAGAATCTTTAGACATGTGTTGAACAATCATGTGGTCAGAAACATCTTGTTTCAGGAAATTATGACAACTAACGTTTTTTCTACAATCAAATGGTAAAACGCCCAAAAAGTGAAAAAGAAAAAAGCTCGGAAAAACATAAGCTTCAATTATTTTTGTTTCATTCTGATATATTACATTATTAAATTTTTGTTAAAATGAACTACACCAGTTTAACTATGTTACAGCCAACCTCTGTATTTCAAGATAAAAAATCGGAGAAAAAACATTCTGAACATCATGCAGCTATTTCTAATCTAAAAGTAATATCTTCGCTACTTTTTCACCAAATGAAACCTCTATCTTATGACACTTTTCTTGACACAAAAGAAAAAAAACGTGAAATATCGAGGTTTGGTTCCAAAAAAATTCATCAAAACTTGTGACACATAGCAAAACGATAGCCAAGGCTCACCGGGGGCACCAGCCAAAGCTGATCTGTGCCCGGGGTGGGTTTCCGGTTTTCTAACCAAACAGCTGCTGTTGTTAAAGGAATAGTGAAAGTACACACCATTTGGTACCAGAAATTCTTCAAAAGAGAGTGGCAGGTGTTTGGAATCTCATGGAAGACTGAATGAGGTGATGATGGTGGTGGTGCTAATCAGTATGCTGATGAGATGGAAATGATAATACGAGTCGTTATGAGACGATGGTGTGCTACGTTTCCGGGATTCTTCTCTTTTTCGCGTCAAAAGATAAAGAAGATAGAGGAGGGATGGATGGCGCCTTCTCATCAACCAATCTCCGTCTCGTTGCTCGTATCACAATTCAACTGACACACACACACACATACTCACTTACGTTCAAACTCTGCGCTGCTGCTCTTCTGTGGAGATTCATCTACCACCTGACACTATCCCTCCCTATCACCGCATTGGGTGAGACGACACACTCACTGGCTCAAAGGCTCCTTGCAGAAACAAAATGACCGCCATCTGCTCTTTTTTCTTATTTCAAAAACAAAAACCATGAAAAAAGATCAGTTGAAACTAAAAAATCATTATTGTTAAAATAATTTTACAAGTGAAAATCGAATTTCACTAATTTCGAAATGAAAATTGAATTGCCCTCATTTCAACACGTACACCTTTCATTTCTCGATGTTATCGTGTTACATGTCTTCACAACGACGACACTTTTTCCCGATTCAATGCCGTGATTCATATCCGAATTCATTTATTTATCCATTTCTACATAAATGCAATAAAAGCAGTAGGAGAAGTGAAAAAGAGTACAATTAAATAGAAAGAACCATGATGACAGTCACAGGTTAAAACTAATTGAGAGCAGTACGGTAGGAGAGAGCAGTTTGGCATTAAAGCAAAACGAGGATTTCCACAGGAAAGAGAGTAAGAATGAGTTCTAGAATTGAAGAACGAAACGAGATATTAATGGTGATCGGAAGTTCTATGAAACATTATATACAAATGGGAAACACAATTTGTACACACAGGGATTTAAAGATGCGTAAACGGAGTTTTAGTGTATGGATGATCAACATCATGTTTAAGAAGTTCCACTAGCTTGTCAATGTAGTCACTATGCTTTCTGCAGTAAATGAACGAATCCCACATCATTGTGCAGACGTCAGTGTCACTGGTTGAGGAGAGGAAGATGTTCTGCAAATGTTCTATTGGGTGAGAATGAAAACAATTTCATCGATTTAAGTCTCTATGGAAATGCCAAGCTGTTTTGTCACCTTGGTAACCAGCAGAATTTCAAGTCTCTTACTTGCTTTGAGCTACTTTTTTTTCTTTTCGTTTTCTTATCATCTATTCATTTTAATGTTAGATTTTTGTTCCCGTTTTTCTCACCTTCGATAATGGAGCGGAGAATCTAAAGAACGGAACTTCCAAAGAATCTGCCCATTGTCTTGATCTTGCAACAGGTGCTCCTTCTGAAGCAGTTGCCTGATCAATGAACATTGCTGCCAAATTCTTGATTGTCTTTATAGATTGCAACGGTGAATTGCTATCAATCGACAATGTCTCAATAACTGTGCACGGTATCTGTCCAGTTCCAAACGATACTAACACATTCATTTGAACGGTTTCATTCTTTCTTCCGGAGAGTTGTAGTTGTCGGTTATAAGCGTGCACTTCGCTCATCAAGTCCAATGCCGGATTATTTGAGATGATTCCTCCGTCAATGTACCGATCTTCTGATGGCTTGAAGAGAACTGGAGCAGCTGTTGATCTACGCAGGGCCATCCATAGAGGCATTGCTTTTGGTGTTTCCGGTGCAACATCATCGGCTGGTTTGTAGTTGCGAGCCATTTCAAGGCGGACTGGCAGCTTTTCCGAATTGACCGCACTAATCATAAGTCTTGGATATGGAATATCCCATACTGTTCCAGTACCGAATTGTTCTTGAATAAACTTTTCCAACTGGACAGTATCATACGGAGGCATTATTCCATCGAAGACTTTATCTTTAAGAAGGAGATAGGTTTGTTGCATTTCCCGAAGACTCTTTCCAGTTGCCAGTCCAGCCATAATAAGTGAACCAGTGGAAGTTCCGGCAGACCAGTCGAAATACTTGAAAATGTCATCTCCAAGTCTTTCTTCGATTGCAATCAGTGTCTGAATGATAACCAATCCACGAATTCCTCCTCCATCCATTGAGATCAAATTCACTTTTGGCTTTTTGCATTTCCGATTTCCATCAAGAGCATCTTGAATGTTCAACTTTTCCGATGCAGTGAATTCAGTCTTTTCGTAGTCAGCATCACATCCTATTTGTATTTTCTGAAGTGTCTCTTGATATTCATCGTCGAATGAAGAAGCGTCGAAACGACAGTTGCTTCTGCATCCTTTGTAGCCTTTTGGGCACCGTTTGGCTCCCGCTGCTTTCAGAATTGTAAGCATTTCTTGGCTGAAAATGTGTTCATTGAGAGTTTGTTTGGTAGTATTTAGATGTCTTACTTTTGAAGCGACGCTGCCAAGTGTCGTGGAGATTCTCCTCGATAGTTCAGCTTATTTGAGTCGGCTCCAGCGGAAATTAAGAATTTGACGCACTGAAAATAATTTTATTTTGTAATAGACACAGTCGAGTTTGTATACCTCAAGACTAATTTTTTTAGCATCCACAAGAGCTGCTGACTTGTGGAGAGCCGTATTTCCATGAGGATCTGTCGCGTTCATATTAGCTCCGTGAGCATAAAGTGCTACAAGCAGTGGAAGTAGATCCGGCTGAAATCCAAACTGGTTGAACACATTTTGGCTCTTTCTGTACCTTTCTAGTAGTGATAAACAGAAGAAGTGCTGTTTCTCCGGCATTGTTTTTCACATCAATATCCAATCCCAATTCCACTTTCTTGTTGAGTAACGCATTCAGCGACTCTTTGTACAATGCGACATGAATCGCACTATTCCCCAGCGCGTCACGTTCATGCGCCAGTTCCGGTTTGTCCTTCAGCACCACCTCAACGACACTTTGCGCATTCTTTGACGTCATCGCCACAAACAATTCATTGCGATCGCCGCGCGTGAACTTGGCTCCTTTCCCAATAAGGAAAGTGGCGACGAGCGGTTTCGCGGCACTAACTGCCTCATTCAACGGGCTCTGCCCATCCATATTGCGGTCGTCGATAAAATGTTGGGAAGCCGGGCACTTATCCCATATACTCTGAAAGGAAGCTTTTAGTTGGAGGAATAATGGGGTATAGGTGTACCTGGGCACAGAAACTGCTCGAAACATGATGCCATACATTGTTTCCTGCTTTATCAGTCTCGCAGAACAAAGTTGGATCCAATTCCAATAATCTTTCCACAATCTTTTGACGATCCATTGCTAATGCTAAATGCACCGGGTAGCAATTCTCCGTGTGACACAAGCAGCGAAGCTGACTGAAATATACTTCTTTAAATTTTCATCTTAAAATAGAAGGCTTACCTTTCAAACTTCTCACAATTTTCGTTCATAGTTTTGATGAGTTCATCAGAAAAGAAGTCCAAACGATCGGTGGCGATAGCAACATGAATCATGTGGTAGTGTGGCTTCAAACGAATTTGAATGACCAATTCCTCGATTTTTGATCGGATATCCGGACGTTGAGTATCAAAAGACGTGAATAGAAAGGATTTCTCATCACAAAGATGGAGAAGATCCATGAGATCCTTTTTGTCAGTGGAACGGAACAAACTATACGGTCTGGAGGCTAGAGACTCTGGCTCAAAGAAGTCTTCTTGCACAAACACCAGATGAAACATAGCATCCGGAAGTCGTCCTTCGGTGCCTTTTGATCCGGTCACAATGATAAAATGCTCGTCATCTACTTCTGTTGGAACTACTTCATAGTTTGCAAGCACTTCCATTGGAAATTGGCAAACTTCATCGATTCTCGATGGATACCATGGCTTATTCAAGAATTTGTTGATTATAGCCGGGAACGTTTTCACTAGAGAGACAACATTCTCAAAGCTTAATCCACTTTCAACACGAGGAGTAACCTGTCGAGACGGGGAACTTGTAGAGCTAGTAGATGGAATGTCTCTGAACAGAAACATTGAAGTCAACTGACTTTCTAGCGGAACCCACTTTTTATCAACGAGTGGCATTTTTGCGTCGCAGAGTCCGGCTGGCTCTTCCTGTTCCGCTTCGACCATAATGAAGTCCTCTTGTGATGCAGTGGAGGCAGTCGTTGTTATCACTGTGGTCGTTGTTGTTTTGTCTTCTTCTACAGTCACGGTTTCGGTCACTTTCACAACTTCTTGAGTCAAATCTGAGAATCATTGTTTGCAAAGTATCTAAATAGCAATATACCTTGTCGACTCTTCATTTGTTGGTTTTGATTGTCTCTATACGCCAACGGGCTCATTGAGATAAGTAGATCTGGGTTTGAGTAAGATCTCCATTGTCTGGCATCTTTTTTTCTTAACTGAAGAATGTCCGTTGATGACTGTGGAATAAATGAACAAGATTTTGGATCACTCATTTCACAGTTTTGATTCTCTGCGTTTTCTGTCTCTTGCGTGAACGTATTCCTGTAAAAATCAATGGTGAGCGAAAGGGAAACGCAAACAAAATAGGCATTTTAGTCTCACCCGTTAGATTTGAGCGCTGTGAATGACTGGGAAATTCCTTGCCAAATGTCTTCTGATGATGTAGCAGATGTCGCAGAATACCAATCAGACGAGTTTGTGGAATCAGCTGAAATTCTCTATTTCAATTCAGTTTTGAAAAGAAAACCACTCACAAATGGCTAAATTTGGTTCCTTGTGCACACCGGGCAAAAACTGCTGATGAAATGAGCCGTCCTTACTAGAAGAGGCCATTGTTGCCTGGAAAAGTGAATTATGTGAAGTGGAATGCATAAATTTCGACGTTTTCAAGCACAATTTCAAGTGGAAAACACATTTTCGGAAAAAAAATACGTGAAAAATGAGAAACTCTGTCAAAACTAATGTTTTTCTGTCAAAAAATGGAAGAAAACGAGTGGAATAAGACGGATAAGATTAAATTAACATGTGCTGGCATCCCATGATGGCCGGCAGCCTCACACAAAACGGAAAAGAGAAGATTTAGCAATGGAGCGCACTTGCTGACCCCCTCGTGGTGGGGGGACACTAGTCATGCGGCGGTTAAGTGGAAAGAGAGCGGGAAGAGTGAGCGGAAAAAACAAAATGAATAAATTTCGGGCTGAAATCGGATTTTGATGGGAACTTGAGAGAGAAAACGTTGGTTTTAAAAGTGAAGTGAACATTTGAATGATCGGGAGAAAAAAGATGAATCACGAAGGACAAAGAGAGAGAGAAGACAAGAAAACGTAGCGTAAAGAAACGATTATTACGAAATAGGTATTCACTCAGATAACATCATCTTGTTCTTATTCAAAACGACTAGGTTTATGAAACTTTGTAATAGATATGGATAGAGTACACTCGACTTTCTTTTCAAGGGCATACGCAAATATTCAACATCTGTCAGGTGGTCTGACCTCACATTCCCATTTTGAGTCATAGTTTAAAGTGCAAACAGCCAATCATTTCTTCTAATCATGTTGTTATTGCTTCCTCACTTTTTCTTCGTTTTTCTCCTTGAAAAACAAAAAATCAGGAAAAATTTCAGAAACCAAAGTTCTCTTTTTGCCTTTCTCAAAACGAAGAAGATGCATACGAAAGATAGTTGGAAGAGTGAAAATGAAGTTTTTTTTTGGTCTTTCTTTCGGATCGCATCTTCAAATGGTCGCATGACTCTCGACTTTCAAGGGCAACGAATGCACTAATTGTGGGATTGGGAAGCAGCGAAACTGAACAAATTGGAGGAAAACGACTGGAAAATAATAGAGGAAGCATCATGGAATCATGTGATGGCGGAGGGTACTGGAATTAATTAGAAAGGTTCCGGAGCACTCTATGTTTGTGAATTCAATTGAATGTGAAAATGTTTCTGCGGGTTTCTTCAAAAAATAAGGTGATTTTTTAAGAAAATAATCTATTAATTGAAAAAATAACTTGTTTTCTGTTAACCAGCCTGATTATTGAACAATGAACACCATGATTTCACAAGCACGTTATGTATAATAAATGATTCAAAGATGAAATCTTCGGAAAATATTGGAATAGATAACTTTTTCTGTTTTTCACCGCTTTAATAAAAGTACGGCAGAACCAATTTTATGTTATTCATTCATGCAAGGCAATAACTTTACTGGGCTTCGTTTCAATTTATTGGCTTCAGTTTATACGCTTTTTAATAGAGCTTATAGACTTCAGAAATATTGAAATAGAAAACGAAAAATAAAATGAAATACTGTAGTTTTATGAGAAAACATAAAAAATGAGAATACGAGCAAAAGTCTTCGAAAATTGGAGTTCAATTAAATTCAACGGGACAATGGCAGATGAACGTACGAAAGTCTCTTTTCAAGAAAACTCGTCAGAAAATAGAGAACAGTATCAGGAAAAACTGAAAAACAAAGCTTTTAGTTAATTTTACAGCTATTAGCTTCAATGCGGACTTTTTCGAACATTCCATCTCATGATGAAAATTGCATTCAGTTTTGCGATTTTTCAAATTTTGTTAAAACCTTGTTGGAATTAGAAATTTTTTAAATCATTGTGTTAGACGGTTGCAGGGGTTTCCACGATAGAAAGATTCACACTTTGAAAAATGCAAATGAGACACAGAGACAAATTATAGGTCCGCTGGTTTTCCATCGTGAATACAGAATTTTGTTGGAAGAGTACAAATGATACAGTCATTCTCAAAATAAATTTTAACTTTCGAAGTTCTTCTACTTCCTTATTATCATATATATTTTTATTGAAGTTGTATCTATAATTTTTTGAATCGATCTCAATTATGAAAATTTTTGAATTGGTAAAAAAAACTTTCCAAAAAAGCAGTTTTTGGTTGTGTCAAATTTTCATTTTAGATGGCCAAAGAACAAAATGAAATACTGGTGCAAGCAGATGTTGTATCTATTGAAATGCAATTGGAACTTGTCGCATCGCATACAATCCAGGACATTGTTGGAATGAAAAATGTGAAATCAAAATGCAAAAATTGGAAAATATGTGCAGTTTGACGTTTTAGCTTTTGAAATAAAAGGAAAAAAACAGGAAAATCCTTTGAAAAAGTTAATGATATGGATGAACATCACCAGTTGATTATAATTCGTTGCAGCCATTAAAACATGCTTTCTCTAGGTATCTATTGCATTATATGTTGGAAAAACTCTCTTTATTTCTAAATCCTATAATATACTTTTCAGGTGAAACCCAACAATAACATTCCCTTAACATCACAATTATTTCATCAATAACCTTCTTGTGCTTCAATTCCTGATCAGCTTTGATGAGAGATGAGAAGATTGCTCTTCGACGCGTCACTGGCAAATTTGTTGTATTGTTGTTTTAGCTTGATTGATTGGCTGTGTAACGATTAGATAGAAAATGAGATAAATCAAATATCGGAGGATTGCGAAAATCGAGGGCGCAAAATCACAGTTGTCGATTCACAAATTCTGATTATTTGTGATGATAGAGAAATTTCATTATAATCCAATTTGTCTTCGATAATTATCAAAATAGATATATTAAAGAATATTATTCTGGATACAGTTTGATTGAAAATAAGGATTAAATAGAAGGGATAAGTTAAATGTTTGGAAAACCTGATATCGAGAATGAAAACATGATTATTTCAAGATATCTTCTTATTATGGTTTCCTCTTTTTTCACAGATTTCAGTAGTCTTCGTCCCCACAAAACAATTTCTCTGTTGACTTGAATTCTAGCATTCACACTGGAATGCTTTTAAGAATCCCGGTAGTTAGAAACCCATTTCACAGATGATAAATGACAAACGCCGGGTGTTGGTGACAAGCATTAACATGATTGTTTTCTCAACAAGTGATTCGCCCTCCTCCCTCTTATCACCACCTCTTCCACTATTTCCACCGGATCTTCGCCGCGACCAGCGAGAGTGTCAGTTGTCATTGGCGGCTCGTCCAGCCACTAATTAGCTCACTGGCTCTTCTCACTCATCAAATGTTGTACAAAGTGACCTTCTAATCGGCGGCGGCCTTTTTGCCGGGAGAGTAAAGCCAAAAAGTCAGTTGTGCTAGTCCATTCGAATCATCAACTTGAATAAACTTTTAGCGACTGCGGGTGTCAATTAGAAACACATACACTGTGTAGGCAGGGCACCTGTCGCTCGTTGTGAGCTAATCTGTCACTACATGAACGTCGATAACCATCTCGAATACTGAATTTTGATGGAATACTCAGCAAATGAGCATGGACTATTAACTTGATTAGGGTACAGTAATTGGACACACTCTATGCATCACGAGGGTGACTGTATCTGCAAATCTTGAGGATAGTTCGACGGATGTCCTACCGTGGTGGCAAAATAGATAGATATCATCAGAAATCAGATGGTTGGTATAGAGGGAAGACAGTAAATATAATATATTATGTTCATAAAGGACAGAAAATTGAAAAGTATCAAAGAAATTGTACCAGATTGAAAGAAAATCGAAATTCCTCCCATTTCAAATTCCAACTCATCACTGCCAGACACTTTTCAATTTCTCAATCAAACATCAAATTCAACATGTGCAATGAGTTAAGTCATAAATTCATCAGCACCTATCGTTAAGTTTATACGCCATATTTTCAATTTAAACTTCTTCCAGATGCCCATCACCAACCATCCAGTGAGTGCTGATTCAGTGTGAAACGGCGCATAAAACTTGGCCATTCTCATTCAAAAGCTATTAGAAGACCATCAAAGTTGAGTTAACCGAAGGGCTGAGCATAAGGCTCTTGTAAATCACTAAATCACCGTGTCCGAAATGTGCCGGAGAGGAGGACACAAAGCGGGTAGGTAGGCGAGTAAGAGGGTGTCTCTTCCACGTTAAACAAACTTTAAACTGACGTTTTGATCAATTGCTTTCTTGTCAGAACATATGGCCACAGCCACTTAGCGGTGGCTTCTTATCAAAACAATTGGTTTTTCAGGCACTTGCAGACCTCTTTGTTATGCTGTCACATCTCTTTTCGTTTTCAAAAACAAACATCATCATTTTTTACGCATGGGAAGGTTCAATTTTTCTGATTAGAGTTGATTCAGCTCATTATCACAGAATATGTGAGCTGGTAAATAATACGTTTTGAATAAATGATCCGTGACGAACATTTGACATCCGAGTATAAAACATCACTTTTTTATACTAATGATTTTTGACTGAATAATCTTCTTAATCAAAAATCCCGTTTTCCGTTCATTATTACAACTCTGGAACTTGACCACGGCAATTCTGGTGCATAACTCATTCTTTGTCGGTAAACAACTGTTACTTTCCAACCATCAGTCCATTTTTTTATGATCTCACTTCTTGACCTCAATTTCTTACAATTCCTCTCATCGCTCTCATTTTTTACACCGCCTATCTCTCTCCTCAACCATAACTTATAGCTCTGTCGGTGTTTGTCAATTGCACAATATGCAAATGCTCGGCGACAGTCAAAGGATGGGTCGGGATTACGATTACCGCACGAAAAATGAGTGTCTTCCGTTTTTTTTTCGGTGTCATGAGCCGAAATGAACATGCAAAAATCTCGGATGGCCCCCCGTATGTCGCCCTCAAATCCTTTTTATCCTTCCGATCCAAAAACCACTGATAGATCATTAATTATTGTGAAAAGTGGTGTGGGTAGGAAAAAGAAAAAGTGAAATTAAGTCCTGAAATGAGAAAAAGGAATGGGTGATGAAGAGAAAGTGGCAATTTCCCGCCACGGATTTTGGTAGGCTCCAAGTGAGGAAATTGGAAATTGCTTCTCCAATTAATCACAGAAACCGGATAGTTTTCATCTTTTTTCATTTGAACTTTTACCCGAAACTCTTCTTTTTGTTACTCTTTTTTCCATTGTCCTCCGTGTGATTTCATTTTTAATTTGTCGCAACAGTTGGAGGTCCCATCCGGCCCGTGTTGTTCTAACTAATCGCTTCGACTGGCGCCATCTAAATCAACATTTCGTCTATCATCTGACACGTGTGACACCTTCAGAGAGGGTCTTCAAAGACGCAAATCGTAGAATTAATCGACGCATCCACATCTTTATTTTGCTCTCTTTAATTAAAGTTACGAAAAACATCCATTAAGTTTGGACGGGGTTATTGTTTTTGCTAAATATCCAAAGTATTCGCTGTTTATGTCAACAACGCCCGAATTGGTTTTCAATTTTCTCAGAAAACCCAGATTTTCGAAATTGGTTCTTGACTCCTTGACCTATTTTAACAGCTGTAATGAGACGAGGAAGCTTGAAACAACTGCACTTTCTCTTCTCTCTTTCGGTGTTAAAATTGATGGTGATCAATTCTGATAGACATGCAATCAGTTGTGTTGATCAAATGGCATGACAAAAGACAACATTGGATAGGAATCCCCGCCCCTCCGTCTTATTCTGCGACCACCCCTGAGCGGTGGGCGGCTGAGAGTCTGTGTGACGGAGAGGCTAGGCATACGGTAGTTAATTGTTTTCGGACGAGGGCCAACAATCTGGAGGCGGAGTCAACTCGACAAAAAGAGAGGCGACTTATTGCACACTTTCTTTTCACTTTTTGATTTCTTTGCCCTAATTGATAGCTTTAATCACTATCGTTTTCCCCCGGTTATTTTCCAACTAATAAGTAATAAGGCTAATAGGCGGCTCGTACCCAATAAAAATGTCATTTCGAGAGTGTGTGGGGAGTTGAAAATATTCATAATAATTGTTGAGTCGTAAAACTCCTCGGTTTGGCTCTCATCACATAATGACATAATTACTTTCTTTAGGGGGTAACACAGACAACTTAGAAATAGAGAATGGCAACAAGCAGGGAACCTTCACTACTCCAAACAATTATGTTTCAGTTGAGTCTCGAAATTCCTTCTTCCCTCCCTCCCCCCAACTAACACTTCATTTAGTTCCAATTTCCTGTGTTGATGAGACAATGATTATTTTGGTGTTGTTGTCCATGGCTTCTCATTGTTTTTCACTTCTTTTTCGTTTTCATTCGGCGTACCATCTGAATCAGCTAATGACGAGGAGAGCTATATATGGGTTCGATCGTCACGTGGCAATAAATAAATGCGTAAGGTGTTAATGTCATTAAGAAGCGCAATAAACGCGTGGTGTTAGATTGGTCAACACATCTGCTTAAGGAGGGCTCCACCCTCATTTTCCAGCAATTCATCCTACCGTAAACCATCTGATTTTGTGTTTGCTTTGCAATTTATCCTCCTATATATCCTTAAGCGATGCGCACCACTTCCCGCCTTTCATACTTCCTGTCTCTTTAGAAGCTTCCGAGAAGAAAGTGCTCATACGTCTCCAATACCCTATTAATTACAAAATAGTATCTATATGCCTCGTTTTCATGCTAAATCCTCCCATCCCGCCTCAATTATTCCTACGGTAACATATGTTGTTACGCATTCAGCCATTCCCTCATCCGTAGATTATTTTTTATGATCAATTTCCTTTAATCCCTCGTAATGAATCTTCTTCCTCTAGACATTGATTATTATAGATATAATAAGAGAACAATGGTGTCGAAGGATGAGAAGTCGTCAAAACAATCGGGAATGTTCAGTGTTGAGAGTCTTTTAGAGACACCGCAGAAACTTAACAAGGAGGATATGATTCGACCGACTCCAATCACTCCAAAGACGCCAATATTGCTGCCACCTCTTCATCCAATGTCTTCTTATTTCGGAACACAACTTGATCCAATTATGATTTATTTTGCACAAACAGGGTGTGTAAACTTCTAGACTATCCATCTACTCATCCGACTAATCCTCTTAATCCCTTCAGAAACCGTCTCCCCATTGTGAGCTCCGACAGTTCACCTGAATCGTGCGCCTCTTCTCCTCTCTCAATCCAACATTCAATTCCATGGCTATCATCTCAACGAGAAGACTCACCAAGTAAGAAAAAGCTAATACTTCCTTTCTCATTTAATTGCAATTTACAGCCAGTGATGACGCCAAAATTCAAATAGGGCTGACCAAATGCATGTTGCGAAAACACAAAAACAATCGAAAACCGCGGACGCCTTTCTCCACTCAACAACTCATTTCACTGGAAAGGAAATTTCAATCAAAGCAGTATTTATCGATTGCAGAACGAGCAGAGTTCAGTGCCTCGTTACAGTTAACAGAGACGCAAGTCAAAATTTGGTTCCAGGTTAGTATCGTTTTGTATCGGCTATCCATTAAATCATATGTGACAGCACTAGATCATAATCAAATCGGCACGCTTCTCTTAATTATGGTGTTCATAAACGCGTTCTCAGCATTCCTGCGATAGTCAAGATAACGACGACCTTCACGCCTTTCTGTAAACCTTTCCTGATCCGAGAAATTGATTTGACACATTGGGGCGTACTGTGTGCAAACTCTAGATGTTATCTACAAAAAAGAGCCGCCACCTTTTGTTTTTTCTCCTATTAGGCTCATCCTTGCTCATCTAGATTACGAATATGACTAACCATATCTGACACTTTCTTGGCCACTTTCCCCCACTTGTCAAGTGACTGTTGGTGTTGTGCCAGCTGTCTTTTTAGATACAGTACCTACACACCTCTCGAAATATTTGGGACCAGGCGCGTGGTTAAATGGTGGCAGATGATGGCGCGGTTAATTGACCTTCATCATCACGTAATTGGCAAATATTGCAACGTTTTCTGAGGGATGGGCAGAAATATACAATCTTTCAAATATTTCGGGTGAAGAAACATACACAATGGTGTCAATGACGCAAGCTAATTGTCACATATTCATCTGCTCATACAGGCTTTTCTCCAATCAGTCACACATGTGATGGCCCATAAAATTAGACGAAATATCTTTGGATTGCGTTGGGAACCTTAGCCATCTGCAACTAACCAACCTTGATTTACTATTTCATTCACACCTGTCACTCTATTCGTGTGGTCTTATAACAGAAACACCCACGCACTCATTACGAAGGTCGGTGTGGTATCAAAAGCTGTCAAAATTTTTGTTTTCCCTCACTTAGAAAGTGTTAATGATATGATAAATGATCTAGAAGATTGCGGAATTTGGCAATGAAAAAATCGGCGATTGTCACAGCTGGAGTCCAGTTGTTTGATGATGTAGACTGTATTGGAGAAATAAAAAAATATTTTTCATCGAGAAACCAATTACAGAATCGAAGGGCAAAGTCAAAAAGACTACAGGAAGCGGAAGTGGAGAAAGTGAAATTTGCTCAAGCAAGTGCATACGCAGCGGCCGCCGTTCAAGATCCAACCAGTCTTCTTGCCTTTTACCCGCCACAATGGTGATTTCCCAGATGATGAACACCTTCTGTCAACTAGTCAACTAAATATATAATAAGTCATGTCCTCCTTCACTGTGAGAATCAGCTGAAACAATTTCAGTATGTGCTTCCGAGTACTCTAAACCTATTTAGCTCGTTTTAATCGTCTGCTCAACATTGATTTATTAGTCCGGTTCCCTAAAGAAAACAAAAAGTTTCAAAATCTTCGTCGCACATTCCTGATTACTTCCTTTTCTCTCTCCCCTTTCTTTCACACTGTGTTGTGGACTCATCCGCTTTTGCATTCTCACTGAATTCTTCGATTTATCTACTTGTCTGATGCTTCAAAATTCATGTGATCTCTGATCTGAATAGTTATTTTTGCATTGTTCCCTGTTTGATTCTTTTTTCATTGAATCTCCTGAAATTGTATTTGCTTTTTCGTGTTATCTTGCTTTTTTCATTTACTCACTCAATAGTTATCACTAATAAAAGATACATTGTTAGCTGCCTTTCTATGGCTTTTCTGACTTTTTCAATCAAAAACTGACTGATTGAAGCCTGAAATATTAGGAAAATTCTGCAAAAAATCTTTTGATGGAGTGATGAAACATTTTATGAGCTGCCAATAATGCATAACAGCTGTACTAACAAAAGCATCGGAACAAATTATTAATTTTGTACCTTGAGAAATCCTTAGAGGAATTCAAATTGAACTTTTTCCAAATGCATGTACCTTAAGTCGTCTGATTCATCACCACAAAAGTTTGTTTTATTTGGGAAATGAATCACCGGAAAGATGAAAATGGATTGACACGTATCATTGCCCTTCTCTGATTCACCGCCTTTTTTCTGTAACTCAAACTGTTTACGGAATAAAACCAAAGACTAGTCTCTCTTTAAGTTTTCCAAGAATGTCATGAAACACAAGACACGTTGATTAGCAATAACATTTTCACCGATGACCATCTTTTTTTGTTCTTATCGTTTTCCAACTCGCATCTAAAAATGGTATTCTCTAAACTCTCTGCCAACTTCAACGCCCATAATCTATCTGTCAAACATCGCTCTTATCGGATGATTAATGCAACGTAGAGTGTTCAAATAAACGCGAGTCGCATAAAAGGAAAGCGCGATGGCAGGAAGAACGCAGGACGGCAAAGTCTCTCTCAACTATCATGCACACTATCAACAGCCCTGTAAGTTCTTTTTTTCAAATTTTAGAAATTATGATTCTCTTCAGGATGTCCCAAGCGCTCACGCTATCCGTGAACAGCTTCGTGCCGGATCGGAGATTACTGTTCGCGGACATGTCACTCATCATCACCATAAGGACTTCGCCGTTGAGCTTCTCTCCGGACCAAACATCGTTCTCCATGTGAACTTCCGTTTTGAGCATGACCACATTGTTGCTATGAATACCTCCACCAACGGAGCATGGGGACCAGAAATCCGTCATCACAACCCACTCAAGCACCACGACCAGTTCCAACTTGTGATTCATGTTCATCAATCATACTACCAAGTAAGAAGAAACTCGGATTATATATTAATGTTGATTATATTCAGATCTCTGTCAACGGAGAACATCTTGCTGACTTCCCACACCGTATCCCGGTAGAAGCTGTCCAAGCCATTGGACTCAAGGGAGCAGTCCATGTTGATGCAATCACTTTCACTGGATTTGAATTTGGAGTTGACTGGAGCTCTCAACATGACTTCGGACATGCTGGATACAACTCCTACGGAACGGAGTTTTATGTTGCTCCAGCCTTCCATGAGTCTCACTCCTACAATGCCTACTTCTAAATTTTCATTGTATTATATTTCTCGATGTTTTTTTTGAATTCCAAATAAATACTGTGAACAAAGTTTTTTCTTAGCACGTGCCATATTTTATTGTCATTCGTTTTAGGCAGTCGTCTTATCAAACATTCTAAGAGCTCAAAATACGAAAATGATGAAATTGTGACTGTTCAACGCAAACATCCTAGAAATGCCCAAAAATCATTTTTTCTCGAACTTCACCAGCAACAAAATTCTATTTCAGAATATGGTGACTAAGGAAAAGGGAAAAGGAGATCAAACATTTTCTGAATGTTGACACGTCTCGGAGATGATGCGAAAATGTCAATATGGTTTGTAAACGGGAGCAGAAAAACAAGGTGAAAAGTATAAAAAGTGCGAGAAAAAAGTTGTTAACAAGCTCGACAAGTTGTTGACAACAAAATGTATGTTATTGAAAATCCGGTAAGAATAGAATCTATTTTAAGTTTATTCGAAATAACTTCAATTACAGCGTGTCCCGAGTGTTCATTCTATTCAAGAAAACTTGAAAGCAGGAACTGAAATTGAAGTCAATGGGAATGTTCATAACCAAAATGAGTGAGAGTTCTAGAAAAATGTAAGGATAGTAATAGTTTTTCAGAGAATTTGCGATTGAACTTCTGAGTGGTGCCAACATTGTTTTGCATATCAATTTCAGATTCGAAGAGAACCATGAAATGGTTCTCAATAGTTTTTTGAACAATGCATGGAATACAGAAGTCCGTCATCATCATCCCCTTCGACGTCATGACCCTTTCCATGTCAGAATTTATGTTCACGAAGGGTATTTCAATGTTTGTTCTTGTATCCGTTTACCTCTAAAACAGCTTTTCTTCAGATTACTGTGAACAATGATCTTCTAGTTGAGTTTGATCATAGATTTCCAGTTATGGCTGTTCAGTCCATTGGAATCAAAGGATCAGTAGATGTCGAATCAATTGTTTTTAAGGGCTTTGAATTCAAGACTGAATGGTGCAAACGTCATGATATTGTGAATGATGCAGTACAAAATGCATATGACACCATACCAAATGCTCCACAATTGGCTCAAATCGAAGGAACACAACATTATTAAATAATTCCTTTGTGATTACCGTTTGTGTTGTGCAATGTTATCGAAATAAATCTTTTTGAACTATAGTGATTTTAAAATCTGGTTGAACATATTTGAAACAGAGTGACCTACGTCGATGGCAATTTTTTAGGAAATTGAAATCAGTTTTTTTATATTGTTTAAGTTTACTAGATTTCTGGTCCGTAGCATATTTTTTGAATGTTCCGACTGCTAACAAATTCATTCAGTTCCAACAAGCCAAACCTATCCAGAAAGTAAATATTTCTGTTCTTCGAGCAAGTCTAAGTGTTCTGTTTGTTTTCCAACAATTCATTTCGTTCGTCATATTGAACTGTGCGTGAACTCTTGGGGATAGCCATGTTTAATTGCCACCCAAAGTGCAAAACCACCACCTCCGAGACAACCCCTTCTCTCCAGCATCAAAATTCATTAGTGTACTACCACTACGCCTTCTATTCAAGTACCACCCCGACTAGTTCTGTTCGACTCCACTCTTTTTTCTTTCATCTTTTCTTCCTCTTCATTTTATCTGAAACGGAAGAATTGGTAGCGTGCTAGTACATTCTTTCTCCTCCCATCCAGTCTACATTACAACATTTTTTGTGGTTGATACGAAACAAAAGACATAAAAGGAGAATGTCTTTAACCTCGGGACCAACATCTCTCAACAAGTGCGTGTATAAGAAAAAGAAGAAATCAATCCATTTCCGACCACATAAATCATGGCCAAAAAATGAGTCCCCTTCCATTTCTCCATGCCGTCTCCATGCGACCTCGTAGATATTCTCTTTCCACTCATCAATTTTTGTGCCTTTCATAAAGCAAAAATACATGACGGCTAGAAAAAATCCCGTCTTTCCCTCTCCATTTCATCGGCTCTTCTCTCCTCCTTTCATTCTTTATGGCTCAATATTCATAGGAGAAGGTTCTGAATACTTGGTCATATGTTCTTCTCTTTTCTTTCATAAACGACAGAGACCAAATATTATTCAGACATGAAAAACTTTAATTTTCATTTTAATCTCTCAAAGGGTAGATCCTAGAGAGAAGAAGGAGAAGAAGAAGACATGCAATGCATAGTTCATTCAATTTTGAATTGCACCAATAGGGCGAAGGAAAATTGGGTTTCAGAAAGGGAAACTTACTCACTCGTTTGCAACGTTTCCTACCAATCCCTTCTTCTCATCCGTTTTGTTTTCTGAAATCTGCGAACCATAAAATCAAAATAGATGAGCAAGATATGTTTTTCTCATAGATTTAGGGTACATTCTCGAAGAATTGTTGACAGATTTCAAATGAAGATATATTGAGAAAACCTAATTTTACTGAGTTTGATGGGCGCGTTTTGGACGAGGAACTAGAAATTTAGTAGATTCCTGATTCTTTTCGAAAAATTGTGAGAGTCGTTTTCCTATGCCAATAAATTTTGAAAGAATTGAAATTATTTTGAAACCAAAATCTAAAATATTTCTGAAACCACTTTTTACAAGATTTTGTATTTGGAACATTTAATGTCAGAACAGAGTTCTCCACAGTTTGTTCGCCAGTCAACTCCTAATTTTGCTATTTGTGAACCAAAATACACCCAAAAACCTATTTCCGTCATTTCTACAAAAATTCTGATCCGCAAACGATAGGTCAACCGAGTCTCAAGTGAAAAGATTGTGCAAACTTGAGCTGCGCGATTGACTCAGTCAGATCGAAAACCAGTGTGCTACCGAAGAAGCAAACATGTTCTTACTATATTACCGATCGCCTCCCACCACATAAAACATCATTTTTTCGTGGTCTCCTCATTTTTTATTTCAAATATAGTCAGGGGTCTTCTCTTCACGCTTTCATGACATCCACTCAAGTGTCATTGAAATCCTACGCTGAAGCAGAAACGAAGCAAAGCTCCGATAGCCTTCGCTTCATTTTTTCTTTCAATTTCCAGATACGCATATCATAGTATTTTCACTAAAAATGCAAGTCTTTCTTGTTCGAAAAAAAAAAGACAAAGATGAATATAAAATCTCATGGCAAAGCCGTTTATAATTTGTTCCCTTCAACGGTTTGGCTCCAACACAATGAATTCAGAATATAGGATTTCTTTATACACACAGCTCTCCAATTTCCTAACCTGGGAGGCTGCGCCCGATTGGGATTTGGATTTGGGTCGACCAGAAACAGACAAAAACACAGAAGACCCCCCGTTTTCCATCATTTTATCTTCGCCTCATTTGTTTATTTCAACTTACAACCAACCCACTCTTCGAAAAAAAATTCTTCTTCATGTCCCTCATGGCTCTGTCTTTTCTTATTTTTCTTCCTTTTTCTAAATGAACGATCGGTTTGAGATCTTAAACTTGAACTTTGAGTCTATCTAGAGTCTCACTTTCAGTTATTATTCATTCCCGTTTGCGCCCACACTCTATTCATTGTTGCCATCTTGATTATTCTTTTTGAGTGGAGCGTTCCAGATATAATGTATGTGCATCCGAGAACAAGTTTCTTTTCTGTTTTCCTTCTCAATCTTTTTTTTTCTTAGCTTCTCCCTTGTTTTATGCGTTTAAAAGAGAGAAAGAGAAGAAGAAGGAGCAGCAGTTTGTATTTGTGGGTCTCTAAAACTTTCTCTCTTCTAAAAACGTCCATCTCTAATTTGTTCAGTAATTGCTTTTCAGAATGATCTTCATCTAAATCGGCGAATATGTATTATCTTTTCGTTGGATTTCTGGCTCCAGCCATTCTTATTCTTATTCTTGGACTCTTCGCGTGTTTGAGGAAAACAACTAGTTCAAGATATGATGATAAAGATTATCAGTCAATTTATTCCACAGACGAGAATCATGTGTAAGTGTCAGATTCATAACTTCTCAGGGAAACTCAGCAAAATTGATAATTTTTTCAGAAGGATTCGAATGCCTGTTTACGATGCACGAGGTGTCAACAGCTACCAAATGATATACGAAAACCAACACTTTGTTGATTTCAAACACCCACCAACTTATAACGAAGCGGTTCGCCATATCGCTAACACAAAGTTAGTACTCTTCCAGATATTCTACACAAAAAGACGTAGAACGTCAAAACAATCTCGTGTCTTGTCTCTAGAATTCAATTAACATTTCTGCAGACCGCCAAGCAGGCACTTGCCACCAAACCAGCCAAGGATACTAGAACGAGGAGCAATACCGCCACCAAAACAAACTACCATTTATTAATGTGTATATATATATATTTCATTTCGGTTGCACAATAATTGTGCTTTACTATTTTTTCATTAAAATGAATTTATTAATAAAGAAAGAGGGTTGCCAGTTATTTTTCACATCCATAGAACATTATAACGGAAAAATACTGCAAGCAAAAAAACTTATAAGTTTTTTTTTAGCAAAACAATCATTGTGGAAAACATAGTTAATTCTACAAAATAAAAGTTTGATCTTCACTACTGTGTTCCTGTTTCTGATATGAAACGCCTCTACTCCCTATCCATGATTTGTGCTTCCCGAGGCGTTTCGCTGAGCTGAAGCGGCGATTGATTACTGCAAAAGGTGTTAAAAAGTGGTTCGATTGGCTTTTTCAACTGATAAGCTACTTCTCTTCTAAGAGGGACATGTCTATTACATATAATTATGCCAGCTTTGTACATATAAATGATAAGAAAATCATATAGTTAACATTTTCTTATTGACACTCTACACGGAAACATGGTTTCAATTCAGAAATATGAGATTGTCTCCTTTTTTGTTGCTGCATTCTTTTTTATTGTTGGACTTGGTATGTGGCTTGCATTTTGGCCGATATTCAATTCAGAGCTGAGAGCAGTAAGTCTGAACATTCCTTTGCAATTCTTAAAGCTATACATTTTAGAATTACAAACTAGAAGGTAACGTAGATGGGTCTTTGAAATACGCTGCATTTTTGTACGCGAATCCACCGATGAAAAACGTTATGAAGTTCAATTTATTTAATGTTACAAATCCTGATGAAGTGAAATATCTTGGTGCAAAACCAGAAATCATTGAAGTTGGAGGATATGCTTATCTGTAATTTGTATTTCAAATAATGAAAAACTATTTTTTTTTCATTTTAGAGAGTCGGAACAGAAGAAGTATTATGAATTCAGTGATGACAAAACGCAAATGTTCTATCAAAACTACAAAAGATACCTTTATAGTCCAGAGGATACAGCTGAAGGACTCAGTTATGATGACAAAATATTTTTTCCAAATTCTATTGCAGCGGTTAGTTTTTCTCCTGAATCCAGAAATGTAATTGTTTCATCCAGGGAGCAGTTGCAACAATTTTTGGACCAACATCAGGATTCAGTGAAACTGCACAGTTGATCGCGTCCATCGGACTGGTTATGGTGGGAGAATATCCGTTTATGTAACAGCAAGGATTGAGTTTTACTATCATCATAAGCTATTTCTAGATCAAAAACAGTGAAGGATGTTCTTTTCGAAGGATATGAAGATCCACTGTTAGATGTTGCTCATTCGCAGGTAGCTTTGAAACATCTGAGATGAAAACAATACACACTTTCAGATTTTCACATCAATTGTAAATTTCTTCGGTTACGGAGCACAACTATCATATATTCCGGAAATGAGAAAGTTCGCTTATTTGGCTGGGGTACGGTTTTTGCTCTGAAAATGGGAGATTTTAAGTAGAAATTTGGGATAAAGCTTCATGTTTTCAGTATAACAACTCGTACGACGAGAATTATTGGATAAACACCGGATACAAAGATTTCAGTAAACTAGGATTTGTAGAGAGTTGGGCTGGTTTGAAGGAGCTTCCTGAATCATTTTGGCCAACCCCTGAAGCACGAAAAATTAAGGGGCCAGGTACTCTTCATGAAAAAAGTCAATCTGAAATGAATTTTGCTCAGACTCCGGAAGTTTATCGAAACTTCATCTAACTAAATCAGATGAACTCCCATTTTTCTTATCCTTCATGTGCCGATCCTTCAAAAAAACATATTGGAAGGAAGTGATGGTGGATGGAATAAAAACAATGGCATTCGCAGTTCCAAATGACGAATTTGACACGACTCTTGAGAAAAACGCAGGTTTCCGGTATAAAAACTCCGAAAATGTGGATTATTTTCCCGATTGGTGTAGCCAGTGAGTGATTTTCTTGATTTTAATCACATTTAGAAGTCTGGTTCGATGATCTAACTATATATCAAATAGAATACAACTATTTCAATTAAGGTCAATCTGAACTTCAACAGTTCGAAAACTTTCAATGTCCTTGTATCGAACATTCTCAAACCCAAATCGTAATCAAGAAAACAAGATCATCACCAATAAAACATCGGGTCTCTCCTGATCTTTCGGTCTTTCAGAACTGCATCTAATTCGTCGATGAATTGCCAAAAAACGGCAAATGGCACTTATCTGCTGCCTCCTGGCTTGTTTCCACTCGTTTGCTATCCGGGTTAGTGATTCCCATCTCCACATTTTCTCACTTTTTTTATGGACAACCCTTCTTTGATACTGATCAACCCATCCCATAACGAACCGATATTCTCGACATCCGCGAGATAATATGCTTGATGTTCGTTCACATTAGCCATCAATCAAGACTAGTTTTACAGGTCATAATGCGCAGCCGCCATTCTCCGTTCTCGTTTCTCCACCTCATTTTTTGTACTCGCCACCGGAAGTGCAACATTATCTATCCGGAATGAGTCCGGACCCTCAAAAGCATACGCCTATGGTTTTTCATCAGGAGAAAGTGAGATAACTCATTGAAAAAATGAAAATGATCTCTATTTAGATCTCTGGAACTGCACTACAAGTTGATGTCAGGTTTCAGGTGAACTTGCCAGTTGTGAATAACAAACGATCAATGTGAGATTATGTCAACTGACACCAGTTTTCACTTGTTTTAATGCTTCCAGAATGTCATCACAAATGCCCAACGTGATAATTCCGCTGTTTTATGAGGACTCACACGCTGTTGTCAAAGACTTTGTGATGAACACTGTTTGGCTGGGAATCATTGTTGTTCCGAGAATAATTGAATATCTAAAATTTGTTCTGGTATTTGTTGCAATTGGTATTTTGACAGTTCTTCTTGTGATACGGGTTAGAGTGAAAGGATCAGTGTCAGTTGTATAAAACATCAAAAAATAAGCATTTATTATTGTGGACGATAAATACTTAAATGTAATAAATTTGATTCGCAGCTACTATTTCTTGACATTTATGAGACAGTTTAGGCTGGAGTTTGCTTTCTTGAAGCAACATACTTCTTGATGTTTGGATGGTTGAAAACGCGGTTGATCAGAGCCTAGAAACACATTTATGAGTTCGAAAACATTTTTATCGCTCACCAAGATATGAGGATAAGCATCGAGAGCGTCTGGGCTTCCGTAGTCAATAACCTTTGAGAAAGTCTCAGCGGCAAAAACGTCTACCCAGGTCTCACGGTCACCAAGAAGCAATCCATTGTTACCATTTTCCAAGAGGAATTTTTCAATAAGTGGAGCATATTTTTCAATATCCGGAATCACTTTCTCCTTGAAAAATTGATCTTTGTTGTCTGGAAGCATTCCAATAAGAACTCTCGAGAATTTTCCCATTCCTTCAGAGTTCATAAACTCTTGTACCACTTCGGCCATCATATCCAAACGGGCACAGTCGATAGCATTGGTTCCGGCACGATCTGTATTCTGACAATTTGATGTTTCCTGAAGACATCAAAACTCACGGAACTGATGTCCGAGATAGCGAGCGATGGCTGTAGTTTGGCTAATTTTAACACCGTCGACTTCGAGAACCGGACACTGTCCAAGCGGCATTTCTGGAAAATACGTCACAATTCGTTCTAGGTCAGTCAAGCGATGTTAATTCGAATAAAGATGTTATGCTTAATTGTCGATTTGAAGATCAAACAAATTGTGTTGGATCAGTGACTCACGAGATTTCAAAGCTCCCCATTCTTCCATCATGAAACGTTCGTCGTCGAATTTCTCATCAGCAAGATGGAAGAGAAGGCGGATAACCTCTCCGCGGCTACGAACATCAAAGTAATAGAGCTTGTAGTGTGGCATTATTCCTGGAACAAAAATTTATTATGAAAAAAAAAGGAAATTGAAAGTCAAGAAAGTGAAACATGAAAACCAAACGTATTTCAAACTTTGCACACATTGTCAGCAAAAATTTATGGCAGTGTTAGTGATAAGCAAAAATGCCATCTACGAGGAAGATGCTGATAATTCCATAAACCTTGGCGTTTCTTACTTGGAAAGCTCTAGAAGTAAAAGGAAACGAGTGTAAACACGTGAGAAGGCACTAGAGCTTGCCACTGGACAGCCACTAAGAATAAGGCATCATTGACCATAAAAAGGCTTTCTAGTCAAGAAAAAAGTGAGCGAAAACAAATGGTGCCTCAAATGCATTTTCATATTACTTCTCTCCACTGCCATTTCTACCAGTATGCGCGCAGGAAAAAAAGAGGAAAAACCAAAAACTGTTTATTGTTCTCCAGTTTTTCATCGGACCGGTTACCGTTGATAATATAAAAACAAAACAAATCCCTCTGCTTCTTTTACCTCTCATTTTTTCTCGCTCCGTGTTTGGCGGTTGAGTGGAGAAGAGGTGCGTAGAGGTGTATGTCAAGAAGTACTTGAAATCTGAAAAGTGAACGTGTCGAGACATTGAATGATGACCCGTCGAAGAAGAGATTTTATTGAAAGAACATGTTAAGCAACATCATGAACTTTTTTGTGTCGAAGCTCTTAATGACCTGAAGGGAACAATAAAAGAAACGAGTTTTTTGGTTCCAATGATCTCCGTTACAAGGTGTCCGAGATTAAAAGATACAACTTATTAAGGAAGCTCCTCCCCTTTTGCGACAAAACAATACAAAATATGAAAGACTCCTCCTGCCTTCCGCCCAGTCAATCGGTTCACTCCATTATCAAGAAAGCCTACCTAGCCGTGCCGGACGTCTTCAACCTCTCTCTCCCCCCTATTGTCACGAATGGTCATCGGTCATTATTCTCGGGTAATTATTTGTCTTCGTCTCAATTTGATGTAGCTAGTCCGCTAGCGCATAAAGAAATTACAAGGCGTCGTCGGATCTTCCGTTTCTCACCTCGTTCTTGGTTCAACAGTAAGAGTGTTGCTTATTCGTCAGAAGAAGCCACTTTGAAAGATCAAATGACTATTCCTGCTGGCTTCGGATGGAGATCAATTGGAGTCCGTTCTCCACACGCTTCAATAATGCAGCTTCACTCCACCCACTCTCCGTTAGCACTTTGGATTCGGTTCTGGATGCGAGAAAAAAGTAAATCCTTAGTTCATTTTCCAAATATTTCTCTAGTCTTGTTTCGCATCGCACTTTGTCTCAATTGGGCGGCTTCCGTACGATTTCATTTTGAAAAGCACTCACTACAGTGCATGCGACAACAACCTTTTCTCCGTTATGACATTTATTCACTTTCTTGAATTTTCAATATCTTCCCAATCCATAAATGGAATTTAAAATTATATCAGATATTCTTATTTCTTTTTTACAATTTGAGCGATAGGAAAATCAATGTAAACCAACTTATTTTTGGTTTCATGAATTCGAATGGATGAAAACATAAGACGCTCTTCATTTTTGATTTTCAAGAGATTTTTTGACTACCCGAATGTTTGATTTTAATCTCTTTTTTTTCATATTCGAATCTTCCAGATTACTGATATGCACTGTCAATTGCTATCACTTGCACTGTTTTCATCCCTTGTTGTGGTAGCTAACCAATGTGCGGCGACAGATAGTGGCTCTAGTCCAGTAACTAGTGAGTATATATTCATCCACCTCTTTTTATCGATTCTGTTCCAGCTACCACGGCAGTGACCACCACCACAGTGTCTACAACGACGACAGTTGTGACAACAGGTAATGACGAAGATGCATGAAATGTCATCCTTTTTGCGTAGACATTTTCCAATTTAGATTGATGACCTCTTTTGAATGAAGTGGTTAAAGGAACAGACATGCGCATATTTTTTTCACTTTCTTAAATGCCGGGAGATGAATAATATATACGGAAATTTACAGATTGTGCAACATGTACAACGGATTTGATCGGTGTTGTCACTGGAAACGATGGAGACTTCGTATGCTTCCCAAATATAAAAATTGACAATAAAACTGTTTTCAGCCTCCAACGTCTGTTGTGGGCGTTGACGCAAATGGTTGTGCTACAGTTGTCTATACCTGTGAAAGAAATCCAGTCGTTGCCACAGACGTTGTGTTAATTACAGTATGTTAACAAAGTTTTCACTTTATATTTATTTTTACATTAATTTATTTACAGTACTACAGTGACAGTCAAAATCCAACAGATGTCGGAACCTCAAACGGTGTTGGTACTGCTAATGTCATGTTTTCTTGTGTAGATGGGCATTGGGAAAACGCCGGAATTGAAATTAACGATATTGAATGTCAAATCATCACCTAATTGAATCATCTTCTATCAGGCGTCGAGAGCTCAATTACATCACTTGTTCAGATGAAAAACGGTATTTTAATTCGATATCAGCTGATAGGGACTAATTATTTAACATTCCTATATTAACAAAATTAATAAATAATAATAACATCAACAATATTAGGATTGTAATAAATTCTTTGTGAGTCATTTTCAAATTCGAATTACTTTCAAGAAGTTGAAACCACTTCTCTGCTATATATTTTCTTGTTTATTCATTTAATGTGATTGGTGGATGCTCAATACTTTAGTTTCAGCACAAATGCATTCAGTTCTCACGCACTTTTTAGTTTTCTGTTTTATCTGGAAAATTGTTGATCCATGCGTTGCAACTTCAGCAGGAGGGGTAGCGACGACAACTGCTGCGCCAAGTGGTGAGTCCAAAAAACAAAATTTCAGAAGCAAACTTCTATTCAGCTTGTCAAAGTTGCTTATTATCTGCCACGGAAATCATCAATATTAGTGAAGGAACAAAAGATTTTACCAGTGATACCATTGACACTTCTGGAACATGTGCTATTCGAACATCTGTCTGCGATGGATTTTCTGCCACTTCACAAGTCCTTATCACTGTAATTTAGTTGCTTTATCAGTTTTTCCTAAGTTCAGATTTTTAGTTCAACTACGATCAGGCTGGTCAAAACAATGGTACAGGTACAGCTACCTCGGTTTTGATTTGCAATGACGCTGGACAGTGGACAAAAGATGGAATCGTAATCACCGCAATTGAATGCCAATCAACACCATAAGTTCTGTTTTGAGTTGCAGCATTCTTCTCCGTTAATAATTGATTTTTTTTTGTTAATAAGTGTGTTTCACCTGATACGATGCTTAATAATTTTGGTGCTGATTTGAGTCGTTTTTCATGCAAAACTAATAAAACTTCAATTTTGATTCATGTTCAATTACTTGCAAAAACTAAAAAGAAACTGTAGAGTTTTTCAGGTTACAGAACGATTCCAGTAAAATTTGATAATAATGAGTGAAACGCCTAAGAACAAAAATGGATGATTCAAGACTTCGTCCGAATTTCAAAACAAATGAAATATTTATTTGTATCAAGCGAGAGTACAACGAATAAGATTGATCGAAACAAGAGGATGATCTTCACGCAGAATATCCGAACTGAACTGATCTGAATAGATCAAATGATCGATGCGAACAACACATTAGTGACAATACAACCCGTTCTGGATGGACTTTTTAACCTGTTCCCGGTGAACTATATAGCGATATCTGGGTATATAGCTTTCTCTTATCATTGTAACCTATATTTTTCTTACTTTCTTTATTTTATAAAAGGAAGACTTTACAAGCAACTATTATTTCCTGAGTTGCATTTTCAAAACCTATTTTACAATGTTTTATTGTTCGATTTTTCAAATAAGTTGTTTTTTTTATTGAGTTTCTTAGTTTTGTCACAAAGTTTCTCCCAAGCATCGATGGTTAATTTTAATAGTCAGCCTGCAAAGATTAAGATTGCTCATATATATTCAAAAACATTCATTATAAACACTATGCATCTTCAAAACAGTTGAATGCTGAAATATCAAACAACTTGAGGTTCATGTGAATAAAAAAATCCCTATCAAATGGAGTCCATTTTTTCAGGCGTTTTTCGAAGTTTGTTTTTCTTATATGGTACAAATTATTATAAAATTCTATGAAATGATCCTAATAGATTTCATTTTTAAGGCTGTGGAATTTGAAAAAAAAAACACAAACTCTCTAGATAAGAAAAACTATTTTTTAAATGGTTAGCCAACTGACAGTATTGACGAAGTTTTTAAACGTTCTTAGCCCCAAAGTTTTTTTCGAGAACTAAAATAAAGTTTTAAATCTAAATTTCGCGTCAAGAGCCCAAACTTTTCATTTGAAACTATGATATCTTCCAGAACATGCTCTCTTACAATACTGAATTAATAAATCTGTGTTTTATTGTATCAAACTCAGTACATTCTTTATATTTTGGTAAATATTGTCCGATCATCATGGAAAGAAATTTGCGCATATACATAAACTGTCTTCAAAGAAATTTCCAAATAATGAACATGTCTAAAAAAAGAAATTACTAGAAGATGAAGTTGTAATCAATTCAAACGCCTTATTTTTCATAACGCATAACGAAACATTACATAGCAAATTGAAACAAAACTCGTAGCGACAACTAATTTGGAGTGTTTTGATTGAAAATAGTATCTATCAAAACTATATATATTATTTCAACTTTCTTATAGGGAATTCAATAATATAAGTTTCTCTGTTGAATAGATTTTTTCTTACATCACGAACAAAACGTAATGAAAACTAGCTAATGATTGGAAGTGAGATCAGCTTACGAAAGATCATAATCATAAAATAAATCCGGGAAAAGCAATTGGTTGGAACCCGATCCTTTTGCATCGTTGCCGTTTGTAAATTGATGCAATGAACTAATCGAACAAGTGTTCGAAAAGAAAAAGAGCACTATCCAGTTTCTGAGTACTTTCCTAAAGATGATGCTTCACAAACCAAAAATTTTGAAGCATATTGCTGCTGAATTCACTCGTTTTTAAAAATCACATCCAAACGAACGAATTTTTACTTCACACAAGACACAAGGAAACTGGAATCATCAATCGTCAACTCATTCAAATTCAAACTCTTTCGAGTCATTATCTCTGTTTTGAATCAATTGGATATTGTTCTTCACTTTCATCATTAATGCCAACATTCTCTCCACCCATTTCCCTTCAGCCCTTTTTTTGAAGATGAACATTCCTCAAGGCCTCCCTATATGTACCTTGGATCGAATAACACTTTTGTCTTAATTGGGCGGCTTCCGTACATTTCACTTATATAAGCGGCCACTTCATTTCATGCGGAAAAGTCTTTTTCTCATTGAGATGTTTTTAAATGGTCGAGAGTTTCAATTGTCGTTTGGTCGAGTTCAATTATTTAATTCAGGCGTATTTAATTTGGTCAAATTAATTTTAGAACATTTCTTCACTGTTCATGTTCTCAAAGTCCACTCTATGTTTTTCCTCAGATCACTAAGATGATTGGTCATTTGTTACTTCCCACTCTTTTATCATCATTCATTGTGACCTCAAATCAATGCATTGCGACAAGAAACGCTGCGAACCCATCAACCGTGTGTAAGTTAGCTTCTTCATACAAAATGTACACAATTCTAATTCAGCTACAACAACTGCAGCAACAAGCACAAGCTCTAGTACAACAGCTTCAACAACAGCTTCAACAACAACTGCAGTGCCCTCAGGTAACAAGAACTAATATGATGATTAGCAGTTATTGGAAACAATTCTACCAAAAAAACTCAAGTTCAAATTATTGGTTTCTTCAAGTGAACTTATTCAGTAGACAAGTTATCATATTACAGCATGCTCAACATGTACAACAGACTTAATTTCTATTATCAGTGGAAATGATGGCGATACAGTGAGTATCTCTCTCCCATTGAAAAGTAGAGTTAAAGCAGTCTTTGCAGACTCCCCTGGTTGCTACTGGTACTGACGCTAACGATTGTGCGACGGCTACTTATACATGTCAACGAACTCCAGTTGTGGACTCCGATGTCATTTTACTCACTGTAAGCATTCATTTCTCAGAAACCGAAGATTCCGAAAAGGTTTCCTGAAACTCGGAATCTGAGAACATTTTCTCTTGAATACAAAACCTGAATTTAAAAAAGAGTTTTGTTAAACTACGAAATTTTAAAAAACTAGGGATTAGTTCATAACTACAATTTAAAAACAAATCTACAGAGAATGCATTAAAAACTTGAAGGATAACCAGTAAATTCGATTTTTCAGCTCTACACTGACGGCACAGAAACACAAAACGGCAGGTCTTTGGACGGGCTAGGAACAACTAGCGCTCAATTGACCTGCATTGATGGAGCATGGGACTTTGAAGGATTTGAAATCAGCAGTGTCGAATGTCAAATCATCACATAGACAGTTCCATTAATTTTTCTATAATTAGTATGTGTTTGGCTTATGAAAACAGTTTGATATATCGGGTTGCTAATAACTCGCATGTGTGCTATAATTAATATTTCTTGTGGTAAATTGTAATAAGTTAATATGTGGACTCATTACTGTATTATTTTATTAAGATTTCTGGATATTCCAATTTTTCTAAAGAAATGGAACACCTTTGATGAATAACAAGCATAATAACAAATGAACTTAATTAGATGAAATCTATAAACTGTATTGTATCTGATCTGCACTCTTTTTTACACTTTTTCTTTATATGTAAATCCCTCATTAGCTTATATGAATAATTCCATTCATTAGAATTCATTACAATTTTCGTATAAATATCCGGTTTTTAACAGCTATGTGTTGTTGTTCATACAGTTTTTCGAATACCGAGAAATTGAAAACAGTCTATCATCTAACTAAACAGTGAGTTCCATTTCATTTCATTCTCAGAATAGATCACATTTTATTCAGATTATCGTGATGACGCTCAAATTGTTATTCCTAACAATTTTATCATCATCCATTGTTTGTTCTGAACAATGTGAAGCTACGAAAAATGCCGATGGACTATCTACTGGTATCTATTCCTTTTTTCATAAGTTAATAACAACTTTTTTGAAGTGCAAACGATGAATTCGACAATCAGTTTGAGCACAATCCTCGGATTAAACTCAACATCTCCGACCAAAGAACCAATACTATCAGGTACTCAGTGAACACATTCTAAGTTCTTTGATGAAAAACTTGACTATTAAAATACTCATTCTTTCTATAAGTCAATTTATTGCAGCTTTTTGCGAAACATTGACAGAAAAAAAAACTCAATTTCACTTTATTGGTTTCACAAAGTAAAATATTCGGTAGAAAAGACATAATTTTACAGCATGCTCAACATGTACAACAGACTTAATCTCTATTATCAGAGGAAATGATGGCGACGCAGTGAGTATTTCTTTCCTTAGTGGGAAACAAACTAAATTTTTACAGGCCCCCCTGATTGCTACCGGTACTGACGCTAACGATTGCGTGACGGTTACGTATACATGTGAACGTACTCCATTTGTTGACGCCGATGTTGTTTTACTAACAGTAAGTTTCATGAAAATGCAGTTATTTTTCCATTCTGCCGTGAAAGTGAGCTAGTTTCAATTTAGTTTTCAGCTTTACACTGAGGACCAAAAAATTGGAAATAGCAGATCTATTAACGGGCGCGGAAGCGCCAAGGCTCAATTGACATGTGTTGATGGAGCTTGGGAATTCGAAGGATTGGAAATTTCCAGTGTCGAATGTCAAATCATCGAATAGACGGTTTCGAATGCATCATCACCATCAGCCGTACTTTTTTCCGAAAGAATTTTTATAAGTGGGGCGTGTTTCACTCGAGAAACGATTATATATTTTTTTTTGTTAATAACTCAAACTATGAAAGCAAAACAATTTCGATTTTTATCAAAGCTTCCGCAATAAAATTATATGTGCAATACACTCAACATTTGTGATTTGTCAAATTTGTTTTTCATGTAGTACCAAAGTTATTTTCTGAAATGATGCTATATCGAAAGCTCGGCAACGAGTCCCTTCTGATTCACACACGGGAAATAACCACTTCAGGATCTGTGCCACCGAAAAGGCGAAAAGAGGATGCCGTCTGTTTCCTGTGTAATGAGTCCCACCAGGCATTTATAAAATATATATTTATATATTTATAAAATATATATTTATAATTTTATGAAATATAAATTTATATGTTTATATATTTATAAAATATATTTTTATATTTTTATAAAATGAAGAAAAAATGGTGAATGTGATGAGAAACTCGGCGAAAATGGAAAGTTCAAAGTTGAAGGAACGGAAAACAATGACGAGCGACTTTTGCGGTTAGTTATTTTGTTGAGCAGATTAATTCTTCTCCGCCAAATGATTTCAATTGCAGGTAATTCAAACTAGAAAACAAGCTTCAATTGGAAAAGAATTTCATGCTTTATAACATAAAGCTATAGCCGAATGTCTAAAAAATTGATTTCAATTGAAAGAAAATAGTTTTCCGGGAATTTTCAAAACATGTAGAACCATCAAAAAACGCTCCAGAATCCTAGAAAACTTTTTTGCAAACTCCTCGCTATTTGCGGGATTCCGGAGTGTCGTACCATCATAGTTTTATCGGCGTCTTTTCTCTAATTGTGGAGATTTTTCCTGCTCTTTTCGGAGTTTTCCGATGTTTTTAGAGAATTTGTAGTACAATTTTTATAAATATTCAAAATTCGAAAGAAGAACGAACACACATGCATAAAAGTATAAATTCAAAAATATAAAACAACTTAATTACAAAGACACTATCCAATAGCGGGCGTTGCTGCTTCGAACAACAAGTCGAGAACATGTTTGACCTTTCGAGTCGGAATCTTCTTCACCTCGGAAGTCAATGCGATCATCTTTCCCACCAGAGGGCTGTCGTGACTGAATCCTATGTTGAGAAGTTGGAGTGTCAGAGGTTTCAGGATGTCGTTGAGTCTCATCATTCCTTCTCCATCCTGTTGACTTGTGGCACCGTTGGCCAGAATCCTGATTCCTGTATCGATTGTTTGCACGAAATCGCTTTCGAGAATGTTCTGAAAAACATAACTTTGGATATTTCAAAACTAAAATTGTCAAAAATTTCAAAAACTTACCGTATCTCGTCTTCTCTCATTTCCCAACTCTTTGAGTACAACGTTCTCGAATTCTCGTAGCAATGGCTCGTGAATGACAAAGATCAGACTGTGGAGACTCTCGAGAATCCGCATCGCATTCATTGTTGGCTCCTCGATCTCTTGCTTAACTCTCGGCTCAGCGATCTCTTTTTTTACTGGTGGCTCAACGGTATCCGGTTTCACATCTACTAACGGGGTATCGACTACCGTATCCTCTGCGGTCATTTCCTCCTGTTTTCTTGGTCGTCCACGTCGTGTCAACGGCTCTCCTTTTCTTTCGAAACTTCCGTCATTGGTGCGGAAGAGAGTGATACGACGATTGGCCTCCAATTCGAGTGTACCTTCGTTTTGGAGTCTGAAAATAGAGGTTTTCAGTTTTAAAATAATATTGTCAACTCACTGTCTCTCGAAGGCTTCGTTGATCGGTTGACACAAGACAAACATCAAGTGAATTTTCTGTGTGATATCGAACAGTTCCAATTGTTCCACCTTTTTCAGATAGTGAACCATTCTGAAAATAGAAAAAATTTAATTTACAAAATATTTTTTCTCAAAACAAACCCTTGTTGCATTGTCATCAGTTGATTGTTGCATTTCTGGCTTCGTTTGAAGTCATTGTAGAGTGTTGCAAAGGGAATCGGTTCGACGATATCCCATCTGTTATCAACAATCCATTTTGCCATTTTTGTATAAATATTGGATGACATTTTTGAAGTTTCTTTTCTGAAATTACATTGAAAACTTAATTTAGAAAATTAATGAGAAAGAGAAATAAGGAAAAAAGGCGAGGGAAGGTGGACAGAAAAGAGATACTGAGTCGGACGTTCAGAATTGTTGGACCAGTCAAAACAATAAGAGACGCACGACAATGAGGGGGTACCATACTATTGATCGTAGAGAATTTCTGAGGGCGATACAATAAGAGACGCACGACAATTAGGGGGTGCCATACTATTGATTGTAGAGTGTTGAAATATCAGACTGTTCCAACAGCTTTTCTTCGATACAGTATGCGAGCCTGGGGCGCAATAGTGGCAAGAACTCCCTTTGGGAGGCCACCAGTTGCTGGGGAGTTTATGTGCTGGGGGGCCTTTAGTGTGTTGCTCTGAGAGCGGAACAGAACTCTAACGAGTCTGACAATAGAAACATCTTTCTGCAGATTTACCCACCCGCATAACCCACTGGTTTAGTGGTTGCAAGTCAGTGGTCCACAGTCAAACTATAGCCATTGCCAGCCCAACATCTACTTTTTCTCCTTTCCCAGTGTTCCTCTTTGCGCCAGTGCCGTCGAGATCCGAAGACCTACTAACACTGACAGAGACTTCGGTAATTGGCGAGCCTGGAGCGCAATAAGTGGTAAGAACTCCCTTTGGGAGGCCACCAGCTGCTGGGGAGGTTATGTAAAGGAGGGGCCTTTAGTATGTTGCTCTGAGAGCGGTATACAAGAGGTGCCGGTCATGAGCAGAGGGAACATCAACCCATGGCATATTGACACCCGCTGGTCCCTGGTTTGGGGGACTGCAGAAGTGTGTTAAAATATATAAAATATATAAAATACATAAAATATATAAAATATATAAAATATATAAATAAAAATATATAAAATATATAAAATACATAAAATATATAAAATATATAAAATATATAAATAAAAATATATAAAATATAGGGGAACACCCATCTGCATTTGAATTCCACCCGCTTGGTCATTGGATTAATGACTGTTGACAGTGAAATGCAGTGGGCTTAAGCCCGTACCACCCCTCTCGAGAAGGTCTTCGTGCAGGGAACTTGTTGTTTCTTAATGTGTGAGGTTCCCTCTTCTCGTGTTTTGACCTCCTCTCCTCTGTATCCAGGGTTCCTCTTAGCCAGGGCTGTCGGACCCGAAGGTCTACTAGCGTCTGGCCGAGTTGCCCGCCTGTTGCCTCGAGGCCTTCTCGTCCATCCTCGACTTGGGCAGTCTCACTTCGAAGAGTTTGGCCAGTCTGCGACTTTGCCTGGCACCTCAGTGCACGTCCCGTTTTGTAAGCCTCCAGGTTGCATGGTGTACCTGAATGCCTTCCACTCTCTTGCCTTTCGGAGACGTCGTCTCCTTCGGTGCCACAAGTCAACAGAAACTGTACCCCCCCCCCTCTCTAAAAAATATACAAAAACTAAACTGGTTTTTATTGCAATATAGTTGTTCTTTGAACAATCGGCTCGACACAATCCATCAGAAACTTATAATAAAAAGTTTATTGAAAAGCATACAAATTTAAAAATGGAATTTTCCTGATTCTGTTGATGAAAAAAACTAAAAATCAAATAATAGTGATATTGTTCATCCAAAACACTCTTCCAGCTGCTTCGCTGGGTTGCATTAGACGCGGAGAATTCTGAAAAGCATCTAGAATTGTGTGTGAGACCCAAGTCATCAGAATTCGAATACCTCTTTGAATCTGACCGCGTTTGTTTTCGGCGGTTGCTCGTCCTTCACAGTTTTCATTTCCACCACTTCTTCCGGAACTTCTTTAATCTTTTCATTTTCCTTCTCCTCTTGTTGTTTTTGCAAAAAAGAACGAGTTGCTCCAGTTTTTCCGCTTTCACAGGCACACATACATTGTCCATTAACAATTGCACCTGTAATAGTTCTATTGTGTTTTTGATCTTCTGTTCGAAACCCTGTTTACCAGGAGTATCAAATGTCAATTGTGCCGGTGTTACTTGTTCCTGAATTTTCGACGAAGAACTTGGCTCAGAATCCAAACTGCTGCTCATTTCGATGACCATAGCTGGGATATGAGGACTTTTCGATTTCACACATTGCAGAATTCCTGATTGAACCTCACTGTCGTACTGTTCACGAACACCGCATAGACAAGCCCGAAGACGTGATTTGTCATTCATTCGGCACACACTTTGTTGACGTAAGCTGAAACCATCCAACTTATGAAGAACGCAATGAAGTTCTCACTTCTGAATACACCCTCTCAATGCATAATCTCTATTGTATATCAATTGCACATATTCAGAATTCAAATCAAGCGCCTGGCGATAACACTGTATTTCATCTTCATCCAGCATGCATGCAGAAGTAATATTGTTTTTTGTTGGATCAAAAGCCCGAGCGATTCTGGAGATGCCGCTTCCAAAAACGCGAAGGGCGGTGTTCTAAATGACAATTATGGATATCCGGTCTGGTGTAAATAATCATACGCGAGTTCCACAAACACTGAGAGAGTCTAGACTAGGTCGAGTGATTGATAGTTCAGGTAACCCCCAAAGCCGGTCGGCAAGATCAAATTGATAAATTGCACGGGCATATGCGGCATCTTCTGCAAACAGGAACTACATTCGAGTTTTTATTCAATAAGCAATACCGTCCAACATGCTTGGCCCAAAGAAACTTCTTTTTGGTACGAACGGGGATCTAACAAAGCATTGATCTAAAGCACTTCGAAATTTCATAGACTTCTCAGTGAAAAACTTCAGAAGACTGTTATATTTTGTCATTGGTGGTGGAGTAACTCTTCGGGTTTCTCCATCATTAGAAGTTGATTCTGGAGTTGGTGCAACATGAGTTGCAGATACAGATGCATCGAAACATTCGTCGAATAATTTCCTTTCGGTATGACACGAAGGTCTTCTAACACACGATTTGAACGCATTTTCTTTATATTGGAGAATTTGCTCAGTATACTCTGCAGCTGACTTTGCACATTGTTGTAAAAGATCGGCACAGTAGAATTGACAATTAGCCTGGCAAAAAATGAAAATGTATTTAAAAACTGATTAAAAATGCAGTCTCACCAATTGAAGTAAAGAAGCGAATGCGACGAAAAGAAGCAGCTTCATTGGAATGACAGACTCGGTACACTTTCGGATATTTGAATAGTCACGAAGTGTATACAGTAGTAAATCTTCTTTCACACCTCCTCTTCAGAATCTAGTTTTAAAGAGTGCACTTTTACTAGAAGAGGTCGTTCTAAATAAACAACGTTGACGTGGTAATAATTCTGAATCATAGGCGTGACATTACTTGAAAATTTTTTATTTTGGTAACAAGATGGATAACAATGGACAATATGAGGGAGAGAGAGTTCAATGTTCACGGTCATTTAGCAACATTTCGAGTCGTTCTTGTAATGAGTGGTGGTATTGTCATCAAGATTCACATTTCCTTCTCTATTCAAGAATGGGACGTCATATTGACCGCCTTGTTCTGTCGAAATAACCTGAAAAACTTAGGTTACAATTGTTTTTTTGAGGGGTTTTCGAATGTGTTTCAAAAAATTGTTTGGGAAAACTAACCGTGTTTGCCAGAAATTTGAACGCCTCGCCAATTCCAACATCTTCTTTCGCCGAAGTTCGGAACGATCCAACAAATCCATTGTTTGTTTCCAACTCATACAACTTGTCGTCACCTAGTTGATTGTCAATGTCACACTGTAAATAAAACATGATTTTTCATTAATACACCAAATAAACACCTTGTTTGCGAGTAAAATCGCTGGAACTGGTGAGCCATCAGCCAAAGTGACTTTCTGGTCTAAATCAGTTTTCCAGCGAAGAGCTCCATCAATTGTTCGTTCTCTAGTTGAATCAAGAACAATAATTGCTGCATGAGCATCTTTGTAATACACACGTGTCATGACCCCATATCGGTCTTGCCCTGAAATTATGAAAGAAATATGAAAACTATTTCAAAAATGTTCGGAAGTACTTTTTTCGCCGTTTCTCTCCGCGTGAAACATCGAGTTCACTCGCAGTTATTGTTAGCTTTCACAAATTATTGTGTCACCGTTTCCCGTCTCTCTCATTCAATGTACTGTGATCTTTGCGAAAGTTGGTAAAACTTTTGAACGACAAGGTGAGAAACACACGAGTTATGCGCGGTGAGGATCTTTCCGCCAACCCCGCCATTTTTCTTTTCCTCCGCACTGGTATACAAAACGTTTGGCACAAATACACAGACAAGTATTCAGTCGCGTTGCCACCTTCTTCTTTTTCTGTTCGGACCGGATTCCGCAACGTCGGCAACCTCTCATCCTTGCGCCGACGTACTTACTTTTAGTATAATACATGAGCAGCCAAAGACAGGGAGGAGGGGGGGGGGCAAGTGAAGCAAAAAGAAAACTACGTGAAAATTGAGGTTGGAGGGGAAAAAAGAGCAAAATGTACACACAAACACTACGAGATCTTTTCCGTTGTCTAGAGTACTGTGCATGGCAGTTACCGGAAAGTGACAGACCCAGTTTAACTTGCATGTCAACCAACCTTTTTTTGAAGTTTCTTGCACTTTTAGGTTTATTTCTGGAGTGGAATATTGAGTTCTGTGAAGTGTTCACCATTTTTTAAGTATTGATCGTGGAATTTATTAGTTCCGCCCCAATCACACCTAACTTTTTTCCTAAAGTCATTCAAATGGAATGAATAAAATCAATTTAGTCACATCTTCTTTCTCTAAGATTACCAATTCTCGCGTTTTTGTAGAATGATTCACTAAACCGTCATCCTGCTCTTCAAAAATCCATCCGGTTCAACAGGGCTTCCCGAAATTGGGGTGGGACGAGGGGGTCAAAAACAAACTCGACACAAAAGGTGTCGGCGAAATACAATAGATCCCCGTCGTGTGTTTCGTTTTCCGCACACCCTACATGAGCAACGATTCACATTTTTGAGCAGATTTTCATTGGAAATTGCATTATTTTTTGCTTCTCACATACCTAGCTCCACTCTATTTAGAATAAATCATAATTCAACAACATTATGCCGTTCGCGGCTGTTTCTTTTTCTGACTTAACAATAGCATTAGAGTCGGCAAAAGCCCACCCGGCTGGGCAAAAACCAGAAACGTTTCTCTCTGATAGCAGCCGCCGTTTTTCGGAGATGGAGGTAAGCTCTTCTCTCTCCGGTAGATCCCACCTTCTTGCACGCGCACGCGTGGCAACTTACACAACCGCCACTGGTAAACAATGTGTGCGCATCATCAAGGCGCCTTGGCATACAAACAGGCGCGGAACGACTCGCGCACGCGGGTTGGAAGACAGAAAGGTCGCTTATCAAAATCTCCCCCTCTTTCGATTTTTTTCTTTCTTTTCTCTTTTCTCCATGAGCATAATTATTTGCATTTGGGTTAAAAGACAGCCGCCTTGATTTTGTCTATTCTCTCTCTCTCTCTCTTTCTGTGATTTCCAAGTTTCAAGTGGTTACCGCCCCTTTGCCATTGGGCCTACTGGTTTTTTCGGTACATGTCGTGTTCTTCTTTTACACTCCTTGAACATTTTGACATTGATAATGTTAACACACACAAGAGTCTAAAGTTTGAGTTTAGGGCTTGAGCCCACCCATTCAGCCATTTCAATTATTCGTTCATTTCTAATTGTCTCTAACCTACCAGAAGGTGAACACACAGTTTATCCTAAGTCACAAACTATTTTGAAATTTTTGTATTTTTGTATTTTTTATCTGAACATACCCATAAATTCTATGTACTTTTAACAATTATAACTTACAAATCTAGCTATTACATCTTGATTTCGGATTTTCAGTCTAATATCTAACTCATCAATTGATGAACGCTAATTCTAGTAGATTTTCACTATCTATTATTGTTCTTCCTTATACCCAATTTCTATTCTCCCTGTTAAGTCTTGTTTCCGAATATGGAAGTGCAAGAAGAAGGCCCCCCCCCCCCTGTGTTGCATATTTGTGTTGATCTATCTCGCCTACTGTGTTTGCTCGACGAGCTCGCCCCCCTCCTCTCACCTTGGCGGCTCTCGCCCTTTTCTCACTATTATTTCATCAAGAAACTGACTCCGTTTGTCTAATTATGCGCTCGTCTATAGTCTGAACTCATTCTTATTGTTCACGCACGTTTTTCTGATATTCTTGGTACTTGCAGCGTGGGAAACCCCCTGAACAGCAGTCTAGTTCTATCAGTCATCAATAAGATCTTGTAATATGAGCGCCCGCTCGGCATATTTGTGTCAAATACAGGTAAGTTGAACACAAAACAACCAATTACTGTCATTTTTCGCAGATTTGCAATGGGTTTCTAATAGCAGCTGGTTTGCTAGCCGTCGGCTTGGCCGGAAGTCAGTTTTCAAAAGTTGGCTTGGATAACTACAGAGACATTGACTTTCGGTTACTCAATTTTATACACGTGGTAACTGGATGCATTGGGTTTTATTCGTTATGGAGAAATCACGGAAGTATTGTGACCAAATCACTTTATTTGGTCTCTTTCACTATCGGATTTGCCACAGCCGTGTTCTACGGTTTCACCACTTACAGGGTTAGTTGAAATAGCTTCCGAAGTTAGTATTAATGAAGATTTTTAGGTAGTAAAAGCTGGTGAGAACTTAAACCAACTTCAATCAGCTGCCGGTTTCAATGAAGAATTCCAATCCGAAAACAGCAATTATGCAGGAAGAATCGTCATCTCAGCTCTTATGATTGGTAGTTGAACAATCAGTGTTCGTCATTAAAATCTTCACTTTGCAGCTGCCGGAGCCGTTGCTTCTCTATTCTCCCTCTTTGCCATTTTCCTGCTCAGCAAGATCATCGTGGTTACCATTCCTGTATACCCACTTCAATCGGTAAGAATCAATTCACACCGCTTCTTAACCCACTAACATCTTCTTTTTCAAAACTAGATCTCCATGATTCAGAGAGAACAAGAATTGGCAATGAGCAGTGCAAAGAAGACGTTGGCATCTATTGGATTGATAAAGTTTATTCTCTGTTTTGGAATCCTTGGACTCTGTGTTTTCATCGAATACGAACACGAAAATGTAAGTGGCTTCAAATGATCATTATATACATTGGTATTTAGGTTGCCGGACAAGACAAGTACATTAAAATCGGTCTTGATCACATTTCCGCGATGCTTGCTATTGTCAGTGGCGCTATGGACATCTGGGCCACCAGAGGAAAGAACCAACAGAATTTAAATCTGAAGGTGAGAGTAGATCTCGTTGCTTCCAAATAACCCAAGATATTTGCACAGGTTGCTCTCGCCGTTGCTGTCGTCGCAGCCACCTGGTGTCTTAAGACAGTTGATAACAACGCGATGCCGTTCTATAAAAACGACTTGAAGTTCTATTACCAAGGTCGTGAGGTCGGAGGTAAGAGATACGCGAGACACGCAAAAAGATATACTGAAATTCGATATGCGAATGTTTTCAATTTCCAAAAATATTTGGTATGAAGTGTAAACATGACTAGTGGGCTCACGTAATACAACAGATCATTGAATTCCAGACCCATCAATCACGTCAACCGATGCACCAAGGTACATTCTGGTTGTTGCTCATGGAGTCTTGTTGGGATGCTTTGGGATCGCCTTTTTCCTTTGCACTCTCTCATCTGTCATTGTTGGAACATACCTTCAACTTGATTTCCATTCAATGCATACAGAGGCTAACAAAAGTATCAAGATCCAAACTGGGTAACAGCTGCCAGATGAAGAAATAGACAAGATTTTATCTTACAGAGTTCTGAACATTCTTCACGTTTTCTGGGGAGCATGCATGCTCGCTTTATGTATTCTTGGTCTTTTGGACACATGGTGGAGAGGAGAGTTTTTGGGAGCCGATCTTCTTTGGGTCTCCATTCTTTTTATGACAACTGGACTCATGACTTCCAACAACTATAGTGTAATGATCACAACCAAATTCATCCTTTCGGTTGTTTGTCTCGGAATCTGTGTTGAGAAAGTGTGCGCCTCTGCTAATCTCATTTACCAGATGGCTGCCTATCCTGCATACAGAAATGGAAATGATAGAACATTTGTTGCTCAGATCATTCTTTACTCCATTCAAGCCGGTGTAAGTAACTTTAGAAGAAATAGATCTATGAGCTAGATTTCAGATTTATCTGCTCGAAGCATTGACTTCTCTTGCCGGATCCTACATCTATGGAACAGAACTCCGAAAACAGCCAAACTTGACTTATCGTCATTCGAATGGAGTTCACGGATTGTTCTCACTCGGAACTCTTTTCTATGCAGTTGTTATCACAGGAACATACATTGTTTTTGAACTCGGAAAATGGAGATATAATGAAGTGCCGATTGAAGTTCCATTCTTCAGACTCGGAAATGGTCCATTAGCTGGGGCAGTTTTTCTTGTACAGGTATCAAAATTTCAAGAACTTCTAGAAACAATTGCTTTTCAGTTTTTGTGTATTCCATTCCCAAGTCTCTTGGCTTCTGCATCAATCTTAAACATCATTATCGCTTCGATTTCTCTATTCACTGTATCCTCCGCAATCACAAATGTTTACTATCTGGTAAGATAACTCAAGTTGCTCGAACCTGACAAAAACCTGTTACAGCAACGGTACTTGCAAGCGTCTGACCTTTTGCCAACGACTGAAACTCAGCAAACAATCTATCAAGTTGCTATCATTCTCGCCGCCGGAGCAGCTCTCGCTTGTGTCATATGCACTGTTTGCGCGATTATTTGCTCGCTAAGGTCAGGAATATTTATGATTATATGAGAACGCCTAATGATTTGACGTTACAATAAGAAGGGATTTCAGATCCTCTTACATTCTCCATCACCGTTCTACATCGCCAGATAGTACAGTTGTTGCTCCACTCGGAGAAGAGCAATTTGGAAGCGGTACGTTAAGGGTCGGAACTCATATGAGAACTCCCTCGCGACACATGCATCCACAACAGAGCCCGGTAACAAGGACACCATATCTTTTATGAAGTTCAAATGAGCAACACGTTTCAGGCCGGAGGAGCCGTTCAACCAATGGAAGAACAATCGGTATATTGGAGTGCTGACGAGAATCCGTTCTACTATCACACATCGAAACGATTCTACGGGAAACCTTATCAAATTGAGTCGGGGTAGGTTGCAGAGAACAAAATATGCGCATTTTTGAATTGATTAGTTGCCCTTTCGTGTCAAAGTTGAACATCCACGGAAATTTCACATGAGAATTCAATATAAACAATATATTTCTAGATTCTACGGATATGCGCTAGCGGGAAGTGGAGGCCAAGCCGGTCAAAGCCCATCCGGTGATCCGAACCGGAGGGTACAATCATCGGCGTCACAAACACAAATCGGCCATGTATTCAACAATTAATAATTCTTTCTTGAAATCTCCCTCCCATTTGTTATATTTTGTCAAAAACTTCACTAGAAATTGTTTAGTCGCCTCAAAATTGCCTCTTCCACACCCGCTTCATACCCCGTTTTCTCCCTTCTCTCCCGCGCCTCAAAGTGCTCACTTTTCAACTCAATTTTTAATCGTTCAAGTTTGACCCATTTTCTTGTCTTAGAAAAGCATAATATAGGAGAATGGTGCTCACTTGTCAGCTCAATTTCTGAAACTGCGTCAAAAAAGAAACCGTTTAAAAGTTCCTTCATTCTTTCAATATTCTCCTTAATAGTAACATGACTTGTATGCCTAATTTGCACCAATCACTCTCCTTTAGAAAACAAAAAAACAAAAACAGCCACCCCGCCAAAACTTTTTTTTGTGTGTAAATATTTGAAACAACACTCTCAATTTTTGTTCAAGTAATGTTAAAATAAAGAAATTATTTTCACTCACCTGAGATATCCCAGATTTGAAGATGAACAACTGTATTCTCGTCGACTGGTAGAATCTTGAGTGCAAAGTCAACACCAATCTGGAAAAAAATGCAGAAAATGATTGTTTACTAACAATAATGATATCAAATGTAATTTGAATTTTAAAAACACTTACTGTAGTTTTGTAGTTCGAAGAAAATACATTATGCACAAATCGACGGATAATTGAAGTCTTTCCAACGCCTGGATCTCCAATTACCAGGACTTTATAGGAGATTTTATCGTTATTTGTCAAAGCAGCCATTGACAAACTGAAAATTTGAAGATATGAAGACTGAAAAAATAAAAAACAAATCAGGGCACGTGAAATGGAAATATGACTTGTTTCGAAAAACGTCGATAATTACCGAAGATTTATATAGAAAAGAGTTAGGGAAGTGAGTCAAATAACTGGAAATGACGAATAAAGATCACAAAACCCTCAATAAAACGAATCTAATCTCATTTTGATTGGGCGGAGAACACAAACAACGTAATGTAGCACTGGTCAGTCTATTGATATTACTTTATCTATCTTATCTACAATTAGAGCGTACATTGTGCCTTCCCCCTATTCAATACTACATCATCCATCTTATTTGTTGTGTGGCACTGAACACTCAAATCAATCAATAACAATTGTTTCTAGTCAGAAACTACAACCTATAAACTAATTTTCCCTATCTATATTTTTATTTAGTCTGCGTAGGTGTCCCAGAGGTTATTTAGACAAATGAAAACTTGCACTTTTATCACATGTCTCGAATTGCCGCCGAATCGTAACACCCAAACCAGCGGATTCATTTGGCAACTCGGACTAGCGACTCTATCGCGGACAAAAGCGGGAAAACCAAGAAATTGAACTGATTGTAGAGTATCAGTTAAAGCGGGTAGTCTGATAACACATTGTCAGTTCATTTCGTCTTTTTATTTGATTTTTAGCATGTTAGAACTATGTTTAAGTGTTCTGAGAAATACTCTTATTTTTGTTTCCAGGTACATCATGAACTGTATTGTTTTTATTTCAGAGTTTATCAAACGCTTTTTGCTGACTTTTAGTTTTTCATATAACAAACACATTTACTTAATAATAAGAGTTTTCGAATGCCAATATACGAAAATTCAATAAAAATTTCGAATTTTGTAGTATATATGACGTTTTTTGTAAATTTTCTATAATTTCAACATAGTTTCCGCATTTTTATTATTATGAGACAATTAATGACTGATATGTTTCATCAATTTGAATGATAATAATCTTCAATAGTTTCTGCTTTATACCGTATAATTATTTGATCTCAATCGGAAAGCACATAAAACTTATTTCTCAGATACTCATTATTATTATTCACTTCGAAAGGAATCATTAACAAATGGAACCAACTGAACCAAATTTGCAAGCAAAGCTAAAAGGAATCGACGCGTTTTGCGGTGAAAAATATTGGGTAAGTCATTTAATACTTCAAACTCAATTTAAATTTTTTTCAGGATCCAGAGATATGGAATGCGTCAACTGTACCTATTTTAACTCAATGTTATCAGCATACTACGCTGGTATGGATTCCAACAGCCATCGTTTTCTTATTGGCTCCAATTTTATCTGCTCAAATATTTTATCGTCGTCCGAATCCGATTCCGTGGACTCGGAGAATCCAGATGAAAGTTGGACTGTCATGTATCCTCATTGCTGATTCTTTGTCATTGTTTACAGTGGCTATTTACGAAACGCTGTTCCAAAGTTTTCCGTATGCTGTTGATTTTGTGTATCCCCTGACTCTATGCTTGGCAATGGTCAGAGATTCAATTGATTTCAATTTTTCATTCTGATATTTCAGATTGTTCTCACGGCACTGATTGTATCGTGTCGTAACTATGGAATCGTAACTTCTGGAGGTCTATTCATCAGTTGGCTTGTTTTCACATTGTCTGGTATTCCGGAACTCATGTACTGGATTCGTCAGATGACATCACCAGCCGAGCCTTGGAATTGGTTGGATTATCCACGATGCATCTCTTTCCTTGTTTGGATCACGTGTTGTTTCCTAGAAACATACCTCCATTGTTATGCAGATATTTCACCAGAAGGGTACAAATATTTGAGTTCTGCACGTAATCCAAGTCCAGAAACTACTTCTTCATTCTTGAATCGTGTCACTATGTGGTGGTTCAACGCTCTCTGCAGTCTTGGTGTCAGAAAACCACTCGAAGTCTCGGACCTGTATTCTTTGAATGACGCCGACACGTCGAGCTCCTTGGTTCCAAAATGGTATAACATGTGGGATAAACAAAACAAAAGTATGTTAATCTAGCAGAATATATTCAAAAATGGAAATATACAGAATTCGAAGCGCGACGTCAGGCCAATGCCACCCCAACCTCTCGCCCACGAACGTCGTCGAACGACAGTACACCTCTTCTCCACGATCAGACTGCTGATGACTATGGATCATTGCCTTCTGCCGATTCACTCCAAAACTCACCATCTATCATCTGGACTCTTTTCCTGATGTTCAAATGGGATGTTATCACGGCAATGGTTGTCAAATTCCTTTCCGATGTTCTTCTATTTTGCAATCCATTGCTACTAAAATCACTAATCAGGTTCACCGAAGAATTAGAACGACCGATGTGGCAAGGAGTGATGTTGGCTTTCACAATGTTTTTATCCGCTGAGCTATCATCTATTCTGCTGTCACATTATTATTATTTGATGTACAGAGTTGGAACAAGAGTTCAGACTTGTCTCACAGCTGCCGTTTACCGGAAAACCCTTCGATTGTCAAATGCAGCTCGTCGAGAGAAAACCGTGGGAGAAATTGTGAACTTGATGGCGATTGACATCGATCGTTTCCAACAAATCACTCCACAAACTATGCAATACTGGTCTAATCCGTTCCAAATTGGACTTGCTTTGTTCCTTTTATTCCAACAACTAGGAGTGTCTGTACTTAGTGGAGTTGCTGTCATGGTTCTTCTCTTCCCAATCAACTTCGTGATCACTATGATCATCAGAAAATGGCAAATTGAACAGATGTTTTATAAAGACGAGCGGACTAAGATGGTCAACGAAGTTCTCAATGGAATCAAAGTAATCAAGCTTTACGCGTGGGAGCCTCCAATGGAACAAGTTATTGAGGAATTGAGAGAAAAAGAGCTGGGACTTATCAAGAGAGCCGCTTTTCTACGTACTTTCTCTGACATGCTGAACTGTGCATCTCCATTTTTAGTTGCTCTTTCAACATTTGCCACCTTCATTTTCATTGATCCAAAGAATGTTTTGACTCCAGAAATTGCATTTGTTTCTCTCACTTTGTTCAACCAGTTGCGTTCTCCGATGTCACAAGTAGCAGAGCTTATCACACAAACTGTTCAAGTGATTGTGTCTAACAGAAGACTCAAGGAGTTCTTAACGTCTGAAGAACTGAATGAAGACGCCATTGATCACAGAGCAAGAGATAGTGGGTTGACTTTTAATATTTCTCATAGTTTTTTGATTTCAGATAACGATGTTATATGCGTGAAAGATGCTACTTTGTCGTGGGAATCTGCTGATCAGCAACCCGTACCAAGTCTGTCAAATATCAGCTTCACTGTCAATCGTGGACAATTGGTCACTATTGTTGGACGTGTTGGTGCTGGAAAAACGTCTATGCTTCAAGCATTGATGGGAGAAATGGAAAAACTGAGTGGAAGTATTTCAATGCACGGACGACTTTGTTATGTGCCACAGCAGCCATGGATGCAAAACAACACTCTCCGCCAAAATATTACTTTCGGAAAACAGTTTGAAGAATATTTCTATTCTCGAGTTTTAGATGCGTGTGCTCTCTATCGTGATCTTTCCATCCTTCCACTTGGTGATAACACAGAAATTGGAGAAAAGGGAATCAATTTATCAGGGGGACAGAAAGCTCGTATTTCGTTGGCTCGAGCTGTTTACCAAAACCATGACATCTACTTGCTCGATGACCCAATGAGTGCTGTGGATGCTCATGTTGGAAGTCAACTGTTTTCAGCGGTAATTGGTCCTGAAGGAATGCTTCGTAACAAAACACGCATTCTGGTTACTAACGAATTGTCTTGTTTGGAAAGATCAGACTTGATTATTGTCATGAAAGACGGGAAAATTGAATACGAAGGAAAGTATCATGATTTGATGCAACAAGGTGCATTTGAACAGCTTCTTATTGAATGTGAACAAGAAGAACGGGAAAGGAGAGAAGCTGAAAAGTCGGATGACGAAAGTGATGAAAACTCAGAGCCAGGAGGCAGTTAGTTTTAAATTTGTATTTTTAGTTAACAACGTTTTTTATTTCAGTAATGATCGAAAACGACTCTGACATTGACTATGACGACGATATGATGGCTTCCCCAATCATCGATCATGTGCTGGGTACCAGTCACATGTCCACAGTTTCTGGAATCATCAGTCGCAGACGAATCAGTACTTCACAAGTCAACAAACGACGCCGACTATCCACAACTAAATCTCATGCTCCTTCTGTAGTCTCTTCAACTAACACTCGTCAATTGACAAGTGCCGAAAGAGTGGAAACTGGAAGAGTGAAAATGGAGACTTATTACAACTATTTTGGAGCCATGGGGATATCCATCGTAGTTGTTTTTGTATTGGGAATGACAACGAGTACAATAGTGTCAATGGGTAGAAACCTGTGGTTGACAGATTGGTCTAACGATAATGCCGCGCGCACTGGAACAAATGCAACTGGTAGAACTGTAGGAGTACGTCTTGGAGTTTATGCTGGTCTCGGATTCTCAGAAAGTAAGTTTGTTTTTCAGTAACTTATCTAATCTCGAGTTCCAGTCATACTTCTTTTTGTTGGAATGCTATCTCTTTTATATGGAGGTGTTTCGGCATCCAGAAACCTTCATGCTCCTTTGATGCGTTGCTTGTTCCGTGTTCCAATGTCATTCTATGACACAACTCCATTTGGTAGAATTTTGAATCGTATTGGAAAGGATATTGAAACAGTTGATGTACTTCTTCCATTCAATGTTCAATTCTTCGCTCAATGCCTGCTACAAGTAGTCTCCACTCTAATCATCATTATGATTTCCACTCCAGTGTTTGGAATTGTGATCATTCCTCTTTCTATCATGTATTTGATGGTGATGAGATATTATATTGCCACCTCCCGACAACTGAAACGTCTTGAATCAATCACAAGATCTCCAATCTACAGTCATTTGTCAGAGTCTATTCAAGGATCTGCCACAATTCGTGCGTATCACTTGGTCGATCGCTTCTGCAAACTGTCGGAGACTAAAGTTGATTCCCATGTTCAATGCCGTTACCTCAACTATATGGCCAATCGCTGGTTGTCAGTTCGTTTGGAGTTCATTGGAAACTGCATCGTATTGTTCTCTGCTCTCTTTGCTGCACTCACTCGTACCACTACTACCTCAGGAGTCATTGGACTATCAGTTTCATATGCTTTGAACATCACCACTGTTCTCAACTTTGCTGTCAGACAAATCACAAAATTGGAAACCAATATTGTGTCAGTAGAGCGTGTGAAAGAGTACGCTGAAACTGAGACCGAAGCCGAATGGAAATCAGAGCCAGGAAGAGAACCACCACAAAACTGGCCATCTGAAGGAAGGATTATCATGAATAATTATTCTGCTCGTTATCGTGCTGGACTCAATTTAGTCGTCAAACAACTCAATGTTGAGATTAAACCTCATGAGAAAATTGGAATTGTAGGAAGGACCGGGGCTGGAAAGTCATCTGTTACTCTTTCACTTTTCCGTATTATTGAAGCTGCGGAAGGACAAATTATTGTTGATGGAATCAATTTGGCCGAGATTGGACTTCATGATTTGAGATCTAATCTCACAATTATTCCACAAGATCCTGTTCTCTTTTCCGGCACTTTACGTTTCAACTTAGACCCATTCCGTCATTATTCTGATGATGACATATGGAAGAGTCTAGAACAAGCGAATCTAAAAGATTTTGCAAATGCTCATCACGAAAAACTCGAATACCTCATTACAGAAGGTGGAGACAATATCAGGTGAGCTATTTATCAAAACATGTAGTGTCATCTGGATTATAGTGTTGGACAACGTCAGCTCGTTTGCCTGGCTCGTGCTCTTCTTCGGAAGACACGTGTGCTTATTTTGGATGAAGCCACGGCCGCTGTAGATGTTTCTACTGACTCTCTGATTCAAAAAACCATTAGAGAAGAGTTTGCCAACTCAACAGTTCTCACAATTGCTCATCGTCTTAACACTATTATGGATTACGACAGGTACTAGAAATATTTGAATCCGTAGCATGATCGTTTTACAGAATCATTGTTTTGAACGATGGTAAAGTCGGAGAATTCGATAGTCCTCATAACCTGCTGACAAATAGGAACTCAGAGTTCTACGGAATGGCCAAGCGTGCCGGACTAATCTAATTATTTGCTTTTCTACTACGAAACGGTTATTATTGATATCCAATTTCACCGAATCTTCTGTAACATTTTTTTCAAATTTCCCATTGCTAATCATATCAATTTCTTGTTTTCAACTTAATTGTTTTCTTATATTCTCATTTTAAATTTGATGAATTCTTCATGATGACAGTCTGGGGGAAGATATTTTGAATCAAAGTAGAAATACACATATACACGTAAATTCAAAGTACAGTGGGATTTTTTTTGTTGAGACCGCTACAGTTACTCCTCGTCTTCGTCCCGATACTCTCTTTCCCGGCTTTCTGGAAACTCTTGCATCGGCATCTCCTCCGGAAGTTTGACGGATTTTGACACCCAATAGCAGATTCCGGCAAAAATGATGGCGAAAATTTGGAAGAAGCCATTGACTCCATGGAACATCTTGGAGAATTTGTCGTTGTCATACAAAACACAGTTTCCGCGTTCTGAGAAAATTTTTTTAAAGTTCAGTGCGATTCATGAATGAAACAAACCATTTGGACACTGCCGGTTCCATAAAATGCAGCAAAGGTCGATAAAGAATCCATAAATGACTGGTGCTGGTATAAATCCGAAAAGATTCGTTATAAATGATGCCAAACTTAGCGCGATGACTTTTTCTTCATCAAAAACGCTTCTCAATACTATCATCATTGTAACCATAAAGAATAAGTTTCCGATGAATAGTCCAATCATCATGACTGCCAAGTAAGCAAAGAAGATATCACATTCGGGATGTACCAGCCCTTTGTCAACTGCACTTCCGTAAACGCACTGGCAGTTGGACCACTGGAATTATATTATTAGATTAATCGACTTCAATGAACAACTCACGGTATTTGAGAAAGTATCGTAATTCGTGCAACCAGCGTGACATGGTGAATAAAAGTTGTGGCCATTTGAACTGACTCCGTCGAATTTCAAAACTGTTTCACAGTTACAGTACTCCAAACATTCTTGTTCACGCTCTTGATTGTGATAAAAATGCCACCTAAAATTATTATTTTATGCTTCTTGCATCTATCTTAAATTTACCTGTCAGCGTAATCCACATATGATAGTCCTTCAACCTTTGGTTGTGAACATCCGAGATTCATTCCAACAATATAGCTGACAAGAATGACTACCCATGATCCAATCAAACAGATGATAGAAGATCGTGGTGCAATGTTGTATCTGGAGAGTATCCATCCACCAAGAGCTGTTGAAACGGCAATTGCTCCAACTGAGATGATTCCCGAGTAGATATCAGCCATACTTGCTGAGCGACCATACTGAGTTTCAATGAATTTCGGAAGGTAAGTTTGATATCCTCCGATGAGATATGATCCAAACATCCATGCAATAACCATAGTGATGTAGACTTTATTTGAAAGCAGTTTTTTGAGAACCATTGGGAATTCTCTGAGAAACAGCTCAATGTTTTCCTTGAAAGATAATCTGTCTTCAGGACTGACTTCGGGTCTTGAATGTTCCAACATGAGATGAAATGAATCTGGATGCCTTCAAAACAAAACTATTAGTTTGGAATTATCTTTGATCACTCACTTGTAAGTTCTGGGAAAGAAAAAGAAGGGTACAGCAAGCAACAAATAAGCAGTTCCGCAAAACAAGAATCCCAACCACCATGCTCCAATCCAATGTTCATCATGTGTGCCAATATGATCTGGCGCTAAAAAAACTTCGGTGAAGAAGCAACAAACAGTTTGTTTCTCACCATCTCCGAGTGTTGTGTAAACTCCATTGAGAATCGAAGACAGCAAAAATCCAAGAGCAGGTCCGAAAGCGTACATTGAAGTGAGAAGACCAAGTAAAAATGGAGATTCTCTCTTCTGTTTCACGTTGCTGTCAATGTAGACGTAGGCGATTGTGTTGAAAGGAGCGGCGAAGATCCCAGCAAATAACTGTCCGAATGCCAGTATGATGAACGCATTCTGAGCACAATGATTGAGATAACAGATTGTTTTTCAACTTACAGTGTGCTCACTGTGTTCTCTCCAGCAATCTTCTCCTTGTGATAAGATCTCTCGACGACCTTCCAGGTCACAACTCATTTCCATAGCATAGGCTTCCTGAGTTTTCAACAATTATTTCCATAATTTCTCTAATGAATGTTGAATTGTTTTACTCAGACAACAATGCCAGTTATCTTCGATTATCAGACTTTCTACTTCTCACATTTTTCAATAGAACTCCAAAACCAGAGTAAATAAGAAAGGTTGTAATTGAATCAACAATTGTGATATCATTTCACATCTTCCTCACTTTTTTCTGCAATAATTGTTCTTGTGTATAATCAGCTGTCCCGTAGAACAAGACCGGAAGCGCCAACATAAACATGGACAAAGAACTTAGAAGAACACCTGAAAATAAATGATGTTTCATAAATAACTTGTTAACTCTCACCTATTCCTGTAATCCTTGGCAGATGGTAATGAGATCCGATGTACCCGATAAGCAAGATAGCCATTGTGTGTCCTATGTCGTACAGAGACAACAGCCATCCAGATTTTTCCGACGAAAAACCGAATCGTTTTTCCAATGTTGTTAACATTCCGACAACATAACCCAAGTATGTTCCCTGCACCGCTATCACCAGAACCATCAATAGTACGAACATATTGATGGATAACTTGTATTTTTTGCCGGGTAACGGAGTCCGTTCCGTCATTTCTGAAAAGTGCGGAACATTGGGAAAATGAAAGAAAAAGTTGTAAAGTCAAAAAAATATGCAAGCGAGTGCGAATACAAGAATGGCACTGTCCGTATTTGCTTGATAAGAGCGGTGGAAGAACAAGAAGAAGAAGAAGAGAAAAAAGCAGAAAATAGTGACTCATCACGCAAAAAAAGTATTTGACACAGACCGCCGGACAAAACGAGGTGAGGCATGAAAGGGGAAGAGAGTAAATAGGGAAGGGGATGCCATTTCATATTTACCTACGACGTTTTTTCTTTTTGTTTTGTTATCGTGTGAAAGTTTGAATTCTGTTGGATAGAGCCTTTTGATAAAAGAAAAATTGATTGCTATCTCCGTCTGTTTTATATTGAATTTATAATTAGTAGTTATCAATAATAACACATCAACAAACAAATTGGTTGAGACAGATTTTTCGAGTGAATCGAAAATATTTTAGTGTACATGTTTTATGTGGAAAGCATGTGGTTTTCGATAGAGTTAATCTTTTCTGGAATTTATGTTGTTTTTGTAATTCAGACTTTTTTGTTATTCTCTAAAGTTGTCTTAGTTTTTCAAAATAATTGAGTAGAGGATTGGAAAATGAAACAAGGCGGTTGATGAGACTTTTAGTATTACTGTTGAATTGGCGGAGAGGGCCCACGGAGACATAAACGCCATAATGGTGAGTGTTTGGATGGAAATATCTTCGGAGTCGACGGAGACGGAGACATCAAGTGTCCTTCATCGGAGGTAATGCATTACTCTGTACTACTGGATAGTAGTGTCTTGTTTCATTTTCTATTGCGAAATTAGCATATTTCAAAATTAGGTGGGTGTTGTGAAATGGCTACCTGAAATAAGTGAAAAAGTATAATTAAATTATCTGTGTCTCTGTCGAACATTTAGGTTATAGGCTCATACAGTTTCTAGCCCCAAAATCATGAAGATTCATTTGTACCCATTTCTGTCTGTATTCTTCCAATGTTTTCCTTTCAATATATTTTAATAAATGACCTCTTTCCACTTTCCGTGTGAATACAAAAGATCAAGCCTGTTCCTCGTTGCGTGAATGTTAAAATAAAAGCTATCTGATTCTGTAAAGCCGTTTTTCCGCGTTCGGATACCAGCAACTGCCAATCCCGTTTTTCAGATGCGGAACTTTCTTCGCCATTTCTCTTTGACGCACTTCGTTGCCAAATGTGAAAGTTTGGAGGAGTTTGTGACTGAGAAAAAGGGACAAGCAGATGAAGATCCATATCTTTGAGATCCGCATCAATGGAAGCTAAAGCCTTGCAGGCTATTCTTCTGGCTGTGTGAATTAAATCGCAACTAAATTTTGTCATTTTATTAGGTCAGTCCGAAAGTTTCTTCCGATTTTTGATGAATTTTTGATATAATTTTTCTCGAAGAAAAATGGGAATAAACTAATGGTTAGCTGTGTTTTAGCACTGTTGGTGACCGGTTAATACCCCAGCAAAATGGTAGTTCTTTTCCTCCACAATGCCGTATTCTGAAGAACAAAATATGGAAGTACTCATTTTTGATGTCATGTTTTGGCTCAAAGTTTTTTCAATAAAAAAGATATTGGAGGACTCCAAAAAGCTGATAGCCTGGAGAGAATTAGTTTGATAATTACAGTAATTATAAAAGAACCGCCTGAACAAACGTCAATAGTATGATATTCTTGGTTCAAGAAATCCTAGGTTTAGTATTACCGGGTTAGAAATGATTTTTCATTTCTGGTAAGCCGTTCGGAATTATTTCCTCGTGAGAACCACTGATTCAAAAGAGACAACATTAGTTATTATCATCCTAAACTTGGTCGGGTTTTTCTATTTTTCAATTTCGAGTAAAGTCGTCATTCATAGAACATACCAAAATTGGCCCTAATTTTGAGTTTAAAAGGAGTTCCTAGCTGCTTCTCTTTATGAATTCACTGAATGTTTTGTTCATTGTGAAAGTCATTAACCCCTTTCTTGTCAGCATTAATGACATAATTCAGCCAAGTCCTGATAGCAAGAAAACTCAAAATTAAGGCACCCATATCAGCTATGCCATACTCTCAGAAAAACATGGTTTTGTAAACATCTCATTTTTCGCCCTGGCAGAGGTTTTCAGACGATTCTCATAAGTTGATTGAATGACCCTCCACCGTGATCATATTTCACAAAAAGTTTGGAATCGATTCGTTTTCCCAATAAAATGCAATAAACAAGTGTTCAATTTTCTTGGCTTCTTGAAACAATTGAGCATAAATTTTTTGAATCGAGTTTTTCGATCTAATCTTTTTTAGTAGTTTTACAAGTGGTATCTCCTCTTTAAGTATCCATCATAAAAATTCAAATAACAGAGCTCTTCCTATCAGAAAAAATCAAAAAATGAAAGGATGTTCTGAATGTGAAAATGGTATGGCATGAAAAGAGGGGCTCCCTCTGCGATGAGGGGTGCTGGAGATGTTAGTAAAAAACCATGAGTAGACACTAATAAGTAACTTCGAAGAAAAAGAAAGTTAGATTCGGAAACAATATTACTGATTGGAAATCCTTAATTGAAAACTCAATTCCGAAAATGGAAGAAACTTTCGGACTGACCTAATACTTATTTCAACAGAGTTTTAATCAGCTTTCAATAATGTGGTACTGCTCAATGACGGTAGGTTGTGCTTTTCTAAAACGATTTCATCAATTAAAAGACAAATCATTTTTGTGGTTTTCTAAGACTTTCAGTGAGAGTGTTTCGGTGAGAGTGTTTTTTTAATAGGAGGCAATTTTTTTTTAAATTTGAAAGCTTTGTCTGAAAGTAAGAATAGATTCATTAGAATGTGATTGAGTGTTGGGAATGATAATATATATGTTTAAAACGGTTTTTTTGCTGGTAAGATGATTTTGATGTGTGTTTAATTCGGAGGAATAAAATTGTATAGATAGTAACAACAAGAAACTCTTGAATTCTCTCAATAACTCTAAAAATATTCATTCATTTTTCAGATCACCGTGTTTCTCCGTCGATACCGTACTTCAGTCACTTTATTCTCTCTCGTCATCATACTTTTTCTTGTCAATATTTCGATTCATTCAAAATACCAAGAAGATCTTCTCATTGCTCAGGTAATATTTTTTGAACATAATTTAACTTTCCTCAAACACCGTGTTTCTGCGATTATCGCAGAACTCATCGGCACAGATTTAATCCAATGATCTTGACCATAAATCTTATTGGCCGACTTTTCCGAAGCTTTCTACTGTTCATCTCTTCCATGAAAAATCTAAAAAACGTCTCAATAGAATAATTTTTTCCAGAACAAAAAGTCCGAACCCGATTTTTCGATAACAGAAGAGTTGCGAATGCTGCGACTGGCGTTTTTGAAATGGAGAACATGTTTGCGGGAGTCTTTAGATGATCATCAGTTGTCACTGGATGACATGGATCCAGAAGATCCACAGTTCAGCTATTTGCAATGGCTAGTAAGTCAAGCCGAAAAGAAGAAAAAAGAAGAGGAGGATGATACCGGAGAGAATTTCGATCATGTAAGTAGATCGAAAATGATGTAATAAGCTGCTTTGACCAACTTTGAATGGAATTTTGAGGATTATCTTTTTTTCTGAGCATATTTGACCTATGTTCTTAATACCCCAGTGGTTGACGTTTTCTCATTTCCTGTTTCCAGTTATGGCACAAACTTGGCTCTTATGCCGAAAAATGTCGCTCGAAAACCGATCTCTGGCACATGGAACCAGAAACAGTACCGGGAACTGCATTGAAGTTTTTCATGCCTTCTCCCTCGGTAATCTATAAATCTGTGAACAATCTAAAAGAAGCTATATTTATTTAGGATACATCAGCGACATTCGTTCGAGTTGGTATTGGAGCTAATATTTCAATTGAAAGATATTTTAAGAAGAGATTATCTCCAGTATATCATATGAATTTTTGAAAACCTGTTACCCTAATTTCAGGATTCGGAGTTTTTCGGAGCTGATCCTGTCTTCTTGGAAAACTCACAAATCTATTCACCAATAGGTATATTTTTCCCGTTTGCAGTTGGAAATGAGACAGGATTGAAACAAGCAACACTGAAGTACTCTTCTGGTACAAATTATAACAGAGGATCTTCAAAACCGATTAATTTTCAGAAAGAATATCTTCAAAGTACGTGAATCACATTGGAATTGATATATTCTTCAAAAATCTCATCAGAAAAGATATCATCGACTATTTGATTTTTGAGGGGGATGGTGGAGAATACGATATGATGTCACATTTAGCAAAAGATGGAACTCTTGAGAAAGCTGGTATTACTGTTTGTCAGATTAATATAGAGGTATTTGACAATTCAACTTCATTCATCATGTTCTTTGTTTTAGTATCATCTCCCAAAAGAAATGAAAGATCCAAGAAAAGAGATATTCCGAAAGCACATAATACAATTTGTCAGGTATGCCTCACTGAGCAGAATGCATTCAATTTGTTGTCTAATATTTCAGAGATCGAAAGTATACGCTTCTTTCTGTGACTAATTTAGGTAACTTACGAGTCTTTTGGGTGAATACATCATCTCTGGAATGTGCACGGCGATATTTAGAAAGACTGTTTTCAAATGATGTCGAAATGGCTTAAAAATGAATGAATCGTTCATTAGGAACACTTTCATATAGATTATTTACCAATGATTATACCAATAAAATTAGAATTTTTTCGATGTATACAAAACGTTGTGAGTAAAACAAAAAAGTCATCACAATTTTGCACAAAAGAGGTAATTTCACCGGAATTCATGGGAGATTGTGGCAATAGTAAAGTGAAATACACATATTTGAAATCGGGTTCATCATTTAAATACAACTACACGTCAGGAGAGAAAAGATCTAAAAAAGGGGTCAACAACCGGATAACAATGTTAGATCACTAATCCATAAACAATAACTTAATAATTCAAACAATATTGACAAGTCCAGGATGAAGGTATGTCTTTGAGATTTCTGAAACCAGCACAAGCAAAATGATACCATTCTCCACATCCAACACATCCACAACTACCGTATTTTGCCGATTTAGAACACTCTGGACAAAACCACTGCTTCTGAAACAATATTTGTTATGGTTTGTTTCTTGAATTCTCTGAACTCACTTTCTTTTTCTTTGCTTTTTTTGTTTCATATATGTAGTCATCAATATCATCCTCATCTATTTCCTGAAAGAATCAAACTAGATTCATATCGTTCTATGAGTTCAGTTGAATACGTCAGTTTTGTTTTAGATCTTGCCGACACCTATTTCAAACTTGGCAAGGGAAAACTAACCATTTTTATTGGCTGAACTTCAATTTCAGGCTCCTTTGTTTTCCTCTTTGCTTTTTTATTCTTTGAATTCTTCTGATTTTTCATCTTTTCTGCCTGCTTTGCTTCTTTCGCCAATCTCGTTTGCTCCTGCTTCACTTTTTTTGCCTTAACAGACAAAACTACATATAATTGAGCATTATGACAACACTCACAAGCCTCGCTTCCAGCACAGCTTTCGCCAAAAGTCTCTCCTCCTTTCGTTCATCCTCAATATGAGCAGGGCATGTATCTGTCATATTCTCGATTTCTTCTGGAGTATAATTCCTAGAATTGTCAGTGAGTGAACCGTCTGTTGAAGTGACTCCGCAACACATTTTACACGGTCGAAGCAAACTTGATGGGGCAGCCAACATCCGACCCGCGTAGATTTTACTGCATTCTGGATACCTTTCTGCATCCGCCAGAGCCTGAAAATGAATTAAAAATTCAGAAAACTATTCAGAAACTTAAAATGTGTTGTTAATGGTGAAATTTTCTATCATATCCCTTCAACTCATAATTTTTTGCCAAGTTTATTTCGAAAATAATATAAAAAGTTACCTGGTCAAGTACTGTAAAAGGTCCATCGCACAGAAACTCGAATATTCCCTTTATCCTAAAGTTCTCTCCTTTGACAGGACCATTGCTTGGCCCAGGCTCATCTCCACTCATTTAAACCTGAAATTTGATAGATTTCTACAGGAAGCTGGAGAGATTTGAAAAAACTGAAAACTAGAGCAGAATGCTAAAAAATTGGAAATGGTTAGAGAAGAAAGACATGTGTGGTGATGTAAAAAAGGCTGAATCGTGCTTGAATCGAGATGTCTTTGCATTGAAAACCACAAGTGAAAAAGAGAGAGAGAGAGAGAGAGAGAGAGAGAGAGAGAAAGAGAGAGAGAGAGAAAATATACACATACACACATAGACAACAAGCGGACACCCATCGTCGGAAAAACGAGCGGAGAGGGAAGAGTGGGACGAGGCATCAATAGACACAGAGATAGAGAGAATCGGAAAAAGAACGAATGGAAGAGTGCCGCGTGTCAGAATTAGAGTTGAAACCCTTTAGAGACGCAGGACAATGTCTTTTGCGATATACTGAAAAAAAGAATGTTGTGAAGGAAGGCTGATGACGTTCGGAAGTGTAGAAACGGATAAACAATCGATGATTTCAAAGGTGGAGGCCGACAAAAGTTGATGACAATTGTAAACTGGACAAAAGCACGGGGCAAACGGACAATAGAGCCTGAATCCTGTTCTAAATTAAACAAAGATGTTCAGAAAAACGATAACAATCGTTGTCTTTTTCTGAGCTGCTTTCAATCGAAACTAAAAATTGAGAAGACCCCTGAATAAGAACTATTTTATCCATCCTGATTAATACTGTTGTTCTCATAAAACGTTAGCCTTCAAAAACGATTCATTTGTATCGTAAAACGTAAGACGGCAAGAACTGGGCATCAGTAGGGCCTAATCATTCTTCTCCAGGTAATGGGGTAATATGAATCACTGGGAAATAAATTTTATCCATCTCCCTGTCTTTTCTGGTGGAGAGTTCTGTGAACACTGCCGTTACGTATTCCACAACTTCATAGTCTTCTTTTTTCCGTTTAGGATAGCAAGTCAAGTCAATTTTAATTTGCCCTCCGTTTTCGATTATTCCTTCGGATGGGGTGAGTTCCAGTAATTTTCGATTGCTGACGGATAGTTCAATTTTCATGAGAACATTTCTTTTTGATGGGTTTCTGAATACAATCGTACGGATTTCTGGCATTATAAATGATCCGCGAATAATTACTCCATAACTATCATCATTGTCATTATCAATTGGTTCGTCCGAACTCTGAATAGATGAACTTTTAAAAGCTCTCTCCATAATATTACCTTCTCGATCAAATCTGGAAAGTCAGAAGACTGAGCTTTGTTCAGCTTTGAAATCTGAAAAAGCTACGATTACAAGCTGATCCGTAGTCTGAAGCAACTTACCAGTTCATTTATTTTCTTCTCGAGTCGATATCCTTTCACAGCATTACTACATCCTGGACTATTTTCTGATGACTTTTCCTTTGGAGCCGACGGGCTCATCGTGTGGAGAGCTGGAAGTAGTAGTTTTGGTGCGGATTGATGACGGATTATGCGCAAAAAGAGAAAAGCGAATGAGCAACTCTGAACGTCTCTAGGCACATAAAAATTGGAAGAAAAGGGCAACGAGATGAAATGGCAGAAGAAAGAACGAAAACGAAAAAGAGCATAAAAAACGGACAACTGTACTAAAAGTGTGTATTGTTGCGTGTTTTCGCGTCAACAGCTATAAACATTTCTCCTATTTCGTAATAATAAATCGATAACTTTGTGATAGAACAGTGCGAAAGATGACAATGATAATGTAATCATATCTTGATTAATAATGAGAACAAACATGCATTCTTTTGTAAAAACGATGCATATAGACAGTATAACTGGCAATTACGGTTTTTCTCATATGGTACAGAAGTTTTCCGTTTGGACTGGTCACAAGGTAGGCAAATATACAAAAAAAGAAATTCATGAGAATGCATTCTATCTTTTGTTTCGATCGCTTACAAACAAAGACAACGCATTGTGACCCTAAACAAATCTGAATTTTTGCGACACGGAAAAAAATTTTCCTCGGTGTTATTTAGACAAATTGTCCATTACGAATGGCACGGGACACATGTGCGATACGTTTACAGGCCCCGGAAAACCGTTGAGCAAGGACACAGCTGCAATACTCAAACTGTGTTTATTTACAATATTCAGACAACAAACATGAGCTGGTGAGAACTTGAAGAGCAGCAATATTGTTGAATGAGAGGGCTTTAAAAAATATAATCACTGAGTTCGATCATTTGCTCAGTCTCATACAAAAGCGATTTGTAGTATTGATAGAGGAAACAAACAAGAGAATGCATACTTATCCAGCTTTAATCAGTGTTCACTAGGTTTTTTTAGAAGAGTATCTATTTTTCTTGAGAACAATTCATCAAATGTCTGAAACGTCTAGGATAATATCATGAAAAACTTTGATGATAATGCGTTCAGTAATTTTCAAAACGTAAATGAAACCCTAAGACAGTTTCGTTAGCTGAAATTTTTACCACTCAGCATGAAAAATAATCAGATAGAGCTACTAGGCACAAAAACTCAGATTTCAAAAAAAGTTGTCTGGTAGACAATGCGCCCCAGAAATTTCAAAATGTCTGGATATCAGTTGCTTGAGAACTGTTATGAAATGTACAGGTGACAAGGTAAAGTTGCGAAAGGGTTTTTAGTCCACGTCATAATACCAGAAACAATATTGATGACGAAATGTTACAACTTCGAAAAGTGTCTAGAAGACGGAAGTAAGTGTGAGCTAGAAAGAAATTGTATTGGTTTCATAGCAGTATTTCCGGGAGAAGAAGAAACAACAAAAATTCCCTGCAGCCGGTTAGATCTGATTTGTTTGTATTTTTCGTATTCCTCATCAAAGCTTCTCATTTTCGAATGGTTGCTCTGTGATGATCCTTCTGTGAAAACATATTTTTCATCTTGAGTTCAATTCAGTCTACCGACTTGTTTTCTTTACACTCTGCTGAGTAATGTCTATGAAAATAGGTAGACTACAATAAAAAAGAAATCAATTTCTAAAAATTGTATGTTTGATTCGAATGAATCGTATCTTTAATCTGGCCACACTCTTCGAACAAACCAGTGGTAGCAAATATGAAAATAGCGTGTAAAATTTAATTTTGATATGATTCGTTTTCAATTATGATTAAAAACTACAGATGAGTTGTAAACACGCCTACATAAGATTCGCATAAAATTCGAATTGATTGGTATTACGAATTAGCCTTCAAGTTCCATTCAAGTAAAAACCATGATTCTTGTGACAAATCTTAGATTAGTATGTACTGTGTTGTTTATAAAATCATAGCAAATTTTCAACTGCAATGATTGTATTGTCTGTTTTTTTCATTGCTCATGAAACCAATAGGAACTGATGCCTCAAAATATTTCGGGCACACTGTTAAATCCTAAATACAAAATCAAAAGAAAGTGTATTTTTTGTTCTTATCGCTTCCATGTTTTGTGAGGAACGCATACTCAGTAGCCTTCAAATATATCCTCAGTTGTCCTTCAAACTTTGAAAGCCCCTTGTTTTCTGCGTACTCGATTTCGTGTTCGATGAATACGACTTTGAAGTTTCTTCCGATTCGCTTTGTTTTTTATTATTGATTCTTTTACATCAATAATAATGACATCGCTAGGGAATACTCAATGTCAAATCTCTGATGACCATCATCAAAAACATGTTATGTGGAGTACATCGTCTCGATGCACGTTGGATATCGACTTTTAATATACACTTTTGAATGTTGACCCTAGCTCACGTCACGCCTGTGGCATACCGTATTTCCTGCTGTGCAACGATTGTTTTGTTGGCGCGTTTTTCGATGTTGGTGTGTATCTGGTTGGAACACTTCGTTCTCATGGCGCGATCTTATTAATGTTTTTGTTGTCAGTTAACGCAGCTCATTCTTTCATTGAACCGAAGGCCTATCGATTTTCATGTTTCTTTTTCCTTTCCCGCTTTTCATTTATGTGTCGGTTTGGCTCATAGCTGCTTCGCTCATCTCGAACAACTCAAACACGTAGGTTATATTTCTTTTGTGAAAAAATTTCAGTTTTTTCGATCAAAAACCGAAGTTTCTTTTCTCTAATAACACAACTTAAATTAAGAGGTTTTATTATGAAAAAAGCAGTAGTCTTTTTAAATAGTCACTATTCATTATTCTTATATTTCGTTTTCTTGCCAAAATTGAATCTCGGTTCGAGTCAAATTTCATTTCTTGATACGCGGCGGTTTGGTGTTATTCTTATAGAATCTTTGTTATCTGCGGGACAATCTTTTCTCTTCAGACGCTTATTATCATCAGCAATTTGCGCTCATTTCGCAACAACTTTTTCGTTACTGCTAACTTGCGAACAACTGGTATATCTCAAAAGACATCGGCAACAAAGACTTTACTTTTTCTAAGGCGTGACTTTGATTTAACGAAACTCCGTTCTCCCACCAGTGCTCTTGGTTTAGCCGTGTAAAAATCAAAAAAATTTAGTTCGCGCATGTTCTTATTCATGTTGTGTTTTTGTCTGGTTTTGTCTATAATTGATCTTTTTGTACAGAACTAACTCTTTTCGAAAACTTTTTTTGTGTTTCATTGAACTTTAATGCAAAAATACCTGATATTGGGGTATATCAAAAGTGGTTTATTATTTTAAATTTCAGAGTTTTTCAAAAAAAGTTATCTGCAGAGATGACATTTCGCAACGCAGACATTTCAAAATTGAACATTTTGGTCGGAGTCATTCAGTATGAGTCACTACAAAGTACATCAGGAAAATTAAGAAATTACTTTCCCTCTCCGATGTTCTTACGCGGTAACAGAAAGGATCACCGGAAAAATTGTTTTTGTTGATCTGTCCTGTTTATTTACTCAAATGCATGTTATTTATCTTCGTTTTCGGTTACCTAGCAGCGTTCAGCAGAATAAGCCATGCTTAGTCGCTACAAACTCTATTTATCTTCCTCACTCTTATATCATATGCTGCCGGTTGAAGAAATGAGTAATTGAACTAGATAGGCTTGTTATTTGAAATCTGAACACACTTTTCTAAAATTTTTGACTATTGTGACAACATAGCTTATATGTTAATGTCAACAAAAATATAGGAGTTTCCACCGATTCCATATTTGTTTTTTTCCTTCACGAGAACTCTGAAAGTTGTTGCTCAGTCGTTTTGTTTGTGACCTTTCTTTTAGAAAACAACAGGGTTTTCAATCACATGACGTGTTTTCAAACTAGTCTTGTGAAACTTTTATTTCAAGATCATCAAACACCCAGTTGTTCTCTTTCTCACATTGATTTAGATTCGGAACAGATTTTTTTCGGTATTGTTGATTAAAAAACATCCCGCGAATGTAATTTTTAGAAGAATCTGCTAGTTAATACCTCGACTTCAGCTGTTTTTCACTAAAGTGATTTATTTAGTTTTACGAGTTCACAAACACAGAGGGGTTCCAAAAACATTTCAATCGTTTCTGAAAAAGCAATTGATATACTTCATGAAAAGACAACAATCTAATGTTTCAGAACTATGATTATTTGAATACAAAGTTCAGTTATATCATAGTGGAGAAGTGTCATTTTGCGAGTTTACTTTTTTGATATTCGAACATTTCAAACTTCAGCTTTTCCATTATAAGATTTCCAAACAAAATTTGTAGTTTTCAGTTTCCCGAGAAACTTAAAATTGAGAATAGTTATACGAAATCATACAATTGCAGATTGTAAAGTGCAAACCAATCTTCAATTGGAAGGTTAAATTTACTGTTTTATTAATAAGTTTTTGATTAAAAGATCAACAAAGCGACATGCATAGAAGTTGAATCCACTCTTTTCATAACTTTTCATCAACCCGATCTTCAAACCAACCGATCCTTTTCAGTTCAAATTCAGAGATATCCAATTTCTCTTCATGTCACCGACCTCTAAATTTGATATAAAAACAGTATAGAAGAGAGATAACAATCTTATTATCAACTTTGGGAACTGTTAAATGGCTATTCCAGTTAAAATAAATACCTTTTGAAGTTTTGTCCTAAATCTTCTATTACATGATTGTTTCTCTTCCCATAACAAATTGGATACAGTTTCATACTATTTCCTTGGAAGACTTTGATTCATAGTTTCCATGAACTTCCTCTTCCTTGCACACCCGTCCTTTTTTCTTTCTTCCTCAACATGAACACGATAACATTAGCCCACACACTCTCACACACACACACACATCCCCTTCCAATGACTACCGCCACAAGAGGTGCAAACGCGCTCTACTGACACGCCTGCTGCTGTCGAGAGAGTGCTCAAGGAGTTGAACTATTCTGTCAGCCGACCTACTCATATCTTACACTAATTTTTTCTTTTTCTTAACTAGTATCTCTTTTCTATGATTGGATAAGTCAAGATTGAGATCTTTAGAAAATTCCTGCCCTCAAAGACAAAATTAAGTGACCTTGAAGAGTGGGAAGATGGATATGACTGAGTTTGGTAATAGTTTAGTATCTAGTTTTGAGCTAAAACAGTCCAAGAGGAAGTGTAATCTGAACACAAATAGGTTTTTTTCGAACTCTAGAAATTGATAAGCGATTGATTCATTTAGAATGAGAGTTCAAGGTTACTGTCAATTTTATTGACCATTTCTTTAAGTTGTTCATTTGACTCGTGATTGTCATTCTCTGTGCACAATGTTAATGACACTCATTTCCAGCCAACTATCATCGACTCTCCTGTCAATCGTCTTTTACTCTTTTTGTCTCTTTGAACGCCTTCTCACTCCTTCATCTTCACATTCTCCCTTTTTTCCTATAGATACACACACAGAGACACACACACGCATTCTCTACAACATGTCGATTCACTTGCTATTAGTGAGAAGAGAGTGACCCGCCAAAATTTGCCAATGATTTTGAAATGTTTTCTGAGAGTGATTCTCCTCTGTGTTCTTGTGATTTGTCTCGTGACTCTTTCTTTCTTCTTTTCGTTTTCATTTCACTTTCACAGTTAGTTTTAATTTTTCATTTTTCAGTGAGATGACTGATATAACACCAATGCCAGAGAAGACCCACGGTCCATTTGGTAACAGTTCAACACTCACTCGCTACAATGCCTCGTTTGCAATTAACGTTCAACGTGATATCAACAGTTTTGCACGCGCATTAGCCGACCATCATCATGAATTGGTTATGGAGGAATGTGATTCTGTCGGAGAGCCAAACTATCCAAAAATTCAGATTGAGGTTTGTTACCGTATCATGAACATGAAGTGAAACTGCAAAAGATATATGTCTACAACATTTTTGATAACTAACAGTTTATATTCTTGAGACTGTAGGCTTCATACACACTTTATAAATCAGTAATTTGTAGCACTTTATGATCCTTTTTACAGCAACCTACAATGGAATGCCCTCGGTGCTTCAAACGCGTGAAAGAGACTCAAGAGCTTCTTGTACATTTGATTGCAGCTCACACTGGCGAAAAGGATAAAACTTTCTATAACCGCTGTGGATTAGTTTCTAGAGATCTAAACGAGTGTTTGATGGAAGCAGTTGACATTCAATCCAAACAAGCAATGGTCAAAACGTAAGTAACTGGAGTTTTGTCAAAAATTATTTTTATATTACAGAAAAATTGAAGACAGTAATTTCACTGTCTCGTGCCCGATCAACTCTCCATTAGCAATGTATTTCTCACTCCGTCACTTAAAGATTTACTTGGACTTTCTCCCGCCACTCAGAGCTGCCAATCCGAGAATCATTAAAATTGCGCTTGAAGTAAAATCCAATTCCTAATCTAGAGTTACTAATTTCTTCTGTTTCAGCGCGAAAACCGCACATACAATCTCTTCTTCTCATGGGTAATGATTGACAGAGCTCGAAACAGAATCAAAAAGTTTATGGAACAGAAAAGACAGAAACAGTATGGAGATTTTATTCCTTATAACTTTGAATTGAACACTTTCAGCACAACACGATATCTTGAGCAGCAGTGCAAAAACATTGCACTCATCCAGAACGATGTGGTCTTGAAGAGAAAAAGAACTTCAGAAGAAACAGAATGTTTGGCCAAAGCAATGAATCTTCCAGAAGATTTCACCCAGGAGCAGTTGATGTCTGCTATCCGAAACATGGAGACATACAAGCCTGAAATTCCATCGTAAGTTTTTCAGTTACAGGATGTCACTATAATGGTTTGGGGTTTTCAGATTCCAAGTTGATTACAACACAAAATACGACCAGGAAGGAAATGAGTTGAATAAGGAGCAGAGAAAACTACTTTCCACTTTCACAAATACAATGACTTACGTGCCAGTCGATGGAAAACGTCGTTCGGTCCGCAAGCGATCATATGTTCCTTAAATGTTCATTTGTAATGGAACTTGGTATTGTCTGATATATAGATTCAATTCCCTATTTATATTCACCATTCTTTTGATTTCTCTACTTTTTTTTAATCATTTCTCTCATTCCACAAACTGTACATTATAATTCTTGTCTATCTGAAGCCAAAAGCTCATTTCTCGCCCTTTCCCATCTCTCATTCAGGTTGTCTCCAATCAACAATAATCATTGTCAATGATTCCTCTTGTATCTTTTTTAGTTCAACTGTTTCCTTTCATTCCGTTCCCTCTCAAACACATCTCTCTTCCCTTTCCCCCTATCGGTATAATTTTTCTTTTAAAGATCTTTTTCCCTGTCAACTGATGATATTTTCAATCCTATAAATATTCATTGTCAAAAAACGAGAAGTACCGCAATTTGGACAAAAACTGCTACTTTCTGTGTCTGATTGATGGAAAGTTGAAATTAGGTAAACGTTTGATGACATCAAAAGTGCTACATGGGTATACAGAGTATCAGAGCTCTGGAAGGTAATTTTTTGGAGATTAAACTCGGAAAATTTGATTCGCTTTACTTGTTGAACTTGTTTGTGTGCCAGTGTTCCGTCAAGCTGGAAAAGCTGGGACCAGGGCACCAATCCTTTAACACCTGGTTCTCCGTTATTCGTTGTTTTGATAAACTTCAGTTGAAATTTGAAGTGAATTCGGTTTTTTGGAAAGATATACTCATTTTCCCGATAACAGAAATATTTTTGCATCCTTCTAACGGAAGGTATTAGGGTGTCTGTCAAGGGTTCATCATCGTGTTTTCACATAATAATTTTCAGCGAAACATAGAATCGAAGTATCAACTTTGTTTCATATGTATATTGAAGATGATACAAGAATGCTTCATAATTTTGATATACCATACACAAAAAAATGAGATCAATTAAAAACGATATCACAATCATCCAGCACCATACTATCAATTAGGACTAAAATTATAAGCTATTCGATTATTTTTTTGCATAACAAGTTGAAAAGCCATTGGTTACGCTCATCAAGTGATTCTTGTTTTGATTGCATTTTTTCTCGGAATGTCTTCAATTCCATTGACCATTTTTTGGATGTAGCCGCAGTCTCAACAATCTGTAAAATGCTACAGTAACAAATAACTGTGGGAGATATACCTGACTAATCAATGATGTAACAAATCGGATGTCTTTGTCATCAACATTGTTCATGAATGTATCCATATAACTATCGATTGTATTTTCTACTCCATTCACACAAATCGAAAAAAATGGCAGAGTTCTTGCTATTGCTGGCGCTGTTTCTCCACGACGAAGCAAGTCAAACCCTCTGTAAAATTCAGAAAAATAGTTTTCAAGGTGGTTCCTCTCACAATTTTTGTAATCCTTTGTGTATCCTTGTCATTGATGCTTCACCATTTGCCACCTTTGCTCGAGTAGCTGCCACCATCAAAATTCTATACACAATCCGGCAGTAGTATTCATTATCAGTAGGGAATGGAATTGGATCTTCTGACTCCAAGCCGGCTGAAATTGAAATTTATGCTAGTTTATCAGTAAATTTGACAAACCTAACAAGAAGTTGATGACATCTGCGTTGAACTCATTAGACCTGCACAACAATTGTTCAATTCCTTCTCCAATCAATTCAATGATGAAACGTTCTTTACGGACCCGCATTGCAGCCAGGAGGAGTTTTAACATTGTCTTCTTATCCTGTTTTAAACGAATCGGAACTTCTAGCAATTTACAAATAAGTGCTATGACGAATTGAGATTCATCGGTCGCTAGGTTTCTGAATATCAATGGATGAAAGAAATATGTGAACAAAGAACAACTCACCCCGTTCCATTAGCTAGTTTCTTCAAATATTTTTCCAGGCAAGACGATAAAATATCAATTGCTGGCATGAAAGACTCATACGTGTCGGACTGAACAAGGTACAGTAGCCCTGCCAATGTATGAACTCTGACAATTTTAAAATCACTGGCCAATCCAGATGATACTATTTTCATTGCAATTGATTCAGGCTCTCCTGGTTTGAATTCTGGACTGTTCATATCCGCCCCAAGAACCGATATAGACTTCAAAAACATGATGTGGACAAAAGAAGAGAGGAATGGATTTTGATCATATTCTGGAAAATATTGATTTATATTCAAAAACTTATTTTCAATTAACCATGTCTATAAATTATAGAAGTGGTTCTTAGAACCGCTTTATGAAGATCCGGATCGTCGAAAAAGTCGGAAAGATGAAGAATGGTTTGTAGAATTGTATAGAGCAACGGCTCTCCGAGTTCTCCAATTCCTTGACTATACCAGTATTCAAAGATGTTCATGAGTTGTTTCACATTTGAAATTGTATCGATGTTAGTCGCTGATGTTAAGAAATAGTTGCTCGCACTGTGGTCGATTCTCTGAAGTTAATGTTCAAATTGTGCAAAGGTAATAGTGATTTACATGGTAATTAGCATGTTGCTTAAATTCGATTGGCATCATCCCACATAGTTGCCAGAGCGCGAATAGTGGGGTTTGACAAATTCCATAGAGCGTTGTTTTGCCGTCACACTGAAAATATTGCGATTACCGCAGGAATTTATTACAAAGTAACTCACATGAGTCCATATTTTCTGATTATGGCGTTCCAACGGCGTTGTAAAAGCAGTACGGGGTTCACACTTCCAAACACTTTTCAGATTACACAGATGCGCAAATTCAGTGCTTTGAAGGAACAATTCCGAAATGTAAGGTGATTTTAGGACAAATCCTGATAATGGATCTCCTCCATTCGGATACTTCATTGAATTCAAAATAGTGGCAATGTAAAGTTGAAGTGCATTACAACTTCTAGCTTCCCTTTCCAGCACATCTTTGTCATCATGATGATCTTTTTCGGGACCAATCACAGTATGAGCAATAACTGCTTGCATAGTTGTAAAGAGCACTTCAAATTGAGCATTAGTGACCAATCCAACTTTTGAAAGACGACTTCTGATATCGTCAAGAACAAGTACATCGCATACATGTCCAGTTGGGGGTAAACATGTGATTGTGGGCTTTCTGACGATTTCTACTACCGGGATCCAATGGAAACATTTCATCGCAACTAATGAAATGTTGAATATCGAATTCAGAACTGGGTGTCGGAAACAAGCTGAAAGTATTCAAAATCGTAAAAGAATTTGTAAAATTGAAAAGTACCTGCTTGTGTTTTAGAAAGGTTCTTTGGACTCCTCAAATTAGCTTCTTGACACAAAGCGAATACAGACAATGTGAATTTTTTGATTTCTTTCACTTTCCTCTCGTCCATATCTCCTTTCACTTGAAAGTCTACACGATATTGACTATAAGACGCAATCAAGGCGTCAGTTATCGTTATTCCCGACACTTTTTCAGCTAATTTCACGAATAGTTGTGCCGTTCCAAGTTCGTCTTCCATAATCAGTTGATACATTCGTGGATGCAAAATCAAGTTACGAACTCCTCTCAAAACATATCCATCCTCCGGGCAAGTAGGTGTTACTTGATCCAGGATGAATTTGATTTGAGTAATATTAAGGCAATTCAAGTTCACCCCTGCGTCCTGGAAATTCATTTTTGTTTTACCAATGAAATAAACTTTTGTAATACCTTAATATTAGCAAGCAACTTCAAATACATATCTGTATTGAACCTTTCTGACATTGCTTCTGCCAAGTCCTGAAGTCGAAATGTAATGTCCAGTCTATGTTCCAAATCATCTTCAAGTCTTCTGAACTCAGAAATCAGCAATCCCCAAATCGAATCATCGTTTGGATATTCTTTTTCTATTAGTTCAATGAAATCGAAAACAGAGGCTTCTCCAAAACAAACGATGGTGTGGCATAGATCTTGGAAAGACCCACACAAATGCTTTTCCAAAAGTCCTTCAACGGTAGTGAAATTAATGCCGTCCAGCTCTTCGTCAAAGTCGAGTTCCTCATCAAAATCCGAGAATAAGGAATTATCCGCGTACTTTGACAAGAATTCGGCTCCACTTGATTCTTTTCCATTTGCGATGACATACGAAACATATTTCTGCCAGTTCTCAATTTTATCGTTGGCAGAGAAGTAAAGAGCAGCTATCAATGCACATCTTCCGTCTATGTTTCCTTTTTCTTTGTTTTCAACCCAAATATCCATTATTTCAAATATCTTCACATCATCACTTGTCAAATATTCCGTTATCAATGATAATGGCAAAGCAATTGCGGAAAAAGGAACATTTCTCGATATTACGTCTTCTTGATTGATCCATTCCAAGAATATACTCCAGAAGAGTTCTTGATTCTTGACAGCAGTGCTGAAATATTATTTTTTTTCCACATTGCTTTGATTTTCTTTTAGCAAGTTTATGGTGGCTTGTTTTATTTACAGAAAACGTTTGCTCTGGCGTCTGGCTGGCCTAGAAAACTACTCAGGAGACCGCGGCCATGTCGATTTACGGGTGTGTGCGAGGGTTCTCGCTACCAGAATTTTTCATTCTCTGTTATTTTATTGTTTGATAACACGAAGGCTCAAAGAAAAACTTGGATATTGTGAAAGACTGAATAAACCAACATTTTTTTACAGAACAATATGCATCACACGCTTTTTTTTATTCCCTCTGAATATTTTTCAAGTAATATAAAATTGTCCTTACTCTGATTTTTCTAAAAGGAGTGACAATGTGAAGAGAGTCTCAGTTGGCGCATTTTTCATGCACAAGCTCCAAGTCGATTGGTTCATTTTGATAAATCCATCAGTCTCATAAGTCTCGAATCTTCCATTCAATAAGGCGAAGCTAACTGCTTTCATTACTGTAATATATTTTGATATGACTTTTACTTTTCAGAACTCACCATGAGAAAAGTTTTCTGCAGGCATTTTGTCAACAGCAGACATCAGTTTTATTGCAACTGATACAGGTTTTTGATATGTCCGTTCAATTTCGAATCTGGACGCAGTTGCCAGAAAATGCATCATCTGAAAATTTTAAATGCTTTCAGAAGGTAATACTCAACTCACGGTGTCAAATAATTCTGGATGTGGACAAGCTTCTGGTTGACCAAATGCTTCATTAGTGTACTTCATGAGACATTGAGTTGGGTCTGCATCGGTTAACTTCAATTGATGATTTATCAAACATATCATAATCTGCAATACTTGCTCCTTCTCGGCCAGACCTCTATACCGGAAACATTTCAATCCCTGAGTGATTAGAGGCTCCAGTTGTCCTAATATTTCAGATGTCATGAAACCGAGATTAACTCTTTCAACATCCATATCATCTCCCCAACGATTGAAATACTTGTCTCCTTTACATTTTAATGCTTCGATTAGGAACTCATCATCATTATTGAAGGCTTTGGTATTTGAAGACTCGAAGTAAAACACTCTCCCTCTTGTTAATGTATCTACAAGCTTTGGATCCAGAAGACATCTCAGCAGAGAGTGAAGAAGTTTCAGGGCGGATATTGGAGAAATTGTGAACAAAACCTAAAAATGTATGGATATTTGGGAGATTTATGAAAATATTTTACTTTTATATAGATAATAATCTCAAGAACATTATCCGTTGACGTTCTAAAATTTGTCGCCATTGCAGCCATCATCAGATTCATGGTAGGCGTCAAAAATTGATCTAGTTTTTCGTCTGCTGAGCTTTGAACAGTTGTCTGTAATCATTGATTTCCTGAATATATTCACTCAAGTATCACTCACATAATACGCTTTTAGAGTAGCTCCAAACTCATTTCGATTCCCGAGCGCATCATCCATTTCGGTCCTTGAATGTTGCAAAAATGGAAATTCTTTGGTCTCTGCTGCCCCTCTTTCGTTGTATACATTTCTGTAGATCCAATTCAAAACGGCCATTCCAACATGGAATCCATGATAACATTCTTCTTTGGAGGGAGAATCGGTCAACGAGACAGCCATCACTTGTAAAACTGCCGGCAAGGTGTCCGAGTTCCAATGCATTCTGCTGATCTGTGCAATTTTTTCGTGACAATGCTCCGAACTTGCAAGACTTTCTCGAAGAATCGCAGACATTTTCACAATTGTTGGCTGGAATGGAAAAATAGAAAAGGCTTGTGACGTTTTTCTCACCATTAAAGCCTCTGATATCAGACATGTTCTCCAATCATCGTATAAATTTTGCTGAAGGCAATGTGATTTTTGTTTAGATCGTTTCCCAGACAGTAACTTTAATCTCAAGGGTACTGAACAAGGATAGGCATCTTCTGATATTACGCTTCCTGAATTGAAACCAAGAAGCGTTGGAACTGCATTCACGAAGCGCGGTGTGTCCCAACAATCAATTATACCTAGAAGAAAATACATTTTTTCTCATATGGAATCCGGAATCTTACATCTTTTCAAGCAATTCTGGAATCGTTCAACCATTTCCACAACTTCTTTGTCTTTCAGTTCATTCTGTAGAAGCCAATTTCGTACCACACCGATGAAACCACACGCACTTGTTATATCTGGGATACTCAAATCATATTTTGTTGTGAGTAATGGACGGAAAGCCATAATTTCCAAGTATTCGAGTAGCTGAGTGCCTCGTAGAGTGATCAAATGTTTGGTGGTAACCGCATCCAACAAATAACGATACTTTTTCACTGATTTGAATATATTGAGGCAATCTGAAAACCCTCTGTATTGGATTGACTCATTTATGAAAAACATACCTTCTAAATCCGTTCGATGCTTCAATATTAGAAACATGAATTTGATTGCTTGTTGGCATAGTTGATCATCGGATGAAGTTGAATAATCAATAATATCCACTAAACATTGCGTTTTTTCTCCTGAAACTTGCCGTTTCAATTTAAAGAAGCTGGAAGAAACACTCACCAATACGGACAGAAAATGTGTCTACTCGAATTTGATTCGAAATCACATTTAGCACACGAATCGCCAGAATTTTCATAGAATCCTTCGACTGCCGATCTGTTTTCAGTAGTTTCCCATGTCCAGTCAAAAGAAATGATTTTCCCAGAAATGCAGACACATAGTTTATCACAGATGGTTTAGAATCAGTTGCTAATCTTTCGAAGTCTTCCAAGTGTAGATCAACTTTTGGAGGAGGCTTCGTTTCCTGTAGTTGTTCGTAAAGGTCAGCGTTCACCAGAGGATCAACAAATTTCGTGGAACATGACGGCTGAAAATAAGGATTTTTTGAATTCAAGCAAATGCTCCGGTACTTCTTCTGGTTCCGATGATGTTGATCCATATGTAGTTCTCAAGAATCGTCCAGGTACAAAATCTTCCAACTGATCAATGTCACACTTCATCAGCTCCTCTAATGCAGCAAATGCGTCGTAAGCAACCTCGTTCGAAGAGTCTCGAATCATCAATATCAACATTTCAATCAACTGAAAGATTCAATCATTATTTCCTCCGCGAAAATTGAAAACTCACTCCTTTCATGTTATCCAAGGAAACATCATTTGAATACAAATTCAAACACTTCTTGATTAAGCTAATTGCTCCAACTGGTACGTTTTGATTGTTCACGAATGTTTCTATGACTTTCTCCACATGTGCATTGAAATCCTCAAGAACTTATCATAGAATATGCAGAACAATAATCTCAATGAACGTACTGTTGGAAATGTTTCTTTTGATTCAATCATTATTGCTCCAAGTAATGCAGCCATTGTACGAGAAGCATGACCTCTGGTACTCCACATTTTCGATCGAGTTTTGTCTGCGATTTCCTGCAATAATGCTGAATGTGCATAAAATTGGGTTCAATCTTACTCTCAAATCATTTGTATTCCATTCTACAGCAGAAATCAGCCTGTCGCAAGACTTCTCCAACGATTGATGGCATATTGTTTCGTTGATATCCAAACTTTTGAGTAAGAGTTTTCTGATTACATCCTGGTAGAATGTTCTTCCATTCCTTTCTTGTAATCTGCAATTTCCGGCTTAATTTTCGAAAACTCGTCGGGAATTTTGAACCAACCTCTGTCTGGGTAGTATATCCAGGTAGTAAACAACGTATTTTATAACTTTGGTTACTTGACGTGCTCCAGTCATCTTATCAATGCTAAGGGCTAATACTCGAAAGGAAGTTTCAGGGAATCCATAGCATTCATATGCCTGAAAATGAAAACATTATTTTCTCCCAAGATCAACGGAGACACATACCTTCAGAATGTGTTCGTAGTACTCTTCAGCCGCTAATCTGACATCTGCACTCTTTTTCTCAAGACTTCCGAAAGTGATGGCCATCATTCGATGTAAATAACGATAATACTGGAATAAAATGATCAGTCACGAACAGATTCATTTTTATTTTCTTTCAATTGTCTTAATTTATTTATTTGAATACTCACTGTATCATTTTTGTCCGTCAACGCATTCACAGTTAGGTTTTTATCGATTATTCGGTGCGCTGACTTCAGTAGGTGTAATTCCCTGTCTGATGACAGATTTGTGCTCAATTCATCTGTTATTTGAGCTAATACTGTTGATGTCATGCCTGAAAACCAGAAAATTCCTCATTCTAAGAGTGAAATTTAAAAATAAAGAATAAGTTGGCATTAAAATGAATAAAAAGGTGAGGGACGAGGACGCTCCATTGAGAACGCTGTCCTCGGCCTCGGCCACGGCCACGGCCATGGCCACAGTCAGAGCCGTTCGCTGTGAGGGGAGGGAGAAGGGGGAAGCAAAAAAGAGGGGAGAAGGGAATGTACGGGGACATTGGGGTGAGAAAGAAACATCTGTCCATTATAGAAATTAGAGAATGAAGATGAAAGGGACGGTTTACAAAGGGACTACCAGCAGATTGTACAGTATACAACTGGAGAGGTAATATTTCGATGGATTATCGATGCTCCAAATGATAAAATTTTTTTATTGCCGGTAATTGTTGTAAAAATCTAATCAGACTCATGAACTGTGTTACGGATGTGATCGTACTTAACAGAATCAGAGTTTTCGTATCTCATCACTTTTTTCCACCTGTAAATACCCCCGTAAATACATATTCGACAAGTACCGTATTTTTTCTTATCGTTGCGTAAAATTTTTTTTATCAGATCGAACCAGATTGGTCCCTTGAAAGATTATGCAAGTCAGCATAAACATGAAATTTGATATTTTCTGTTCTTATCATTTGATTGATCTCTGATCGCTATGATTCATCGTATTCTGAATTGTTTTTCTCTTACGAACAGATTTTCTCGAATATTACTCTCCGTTTCTCTAATTCTCTCAATCCCATAGTTCTGGGGCCATTTTGAATTTGCCTTCTTTCTCAGTTCCCTCCTTCTCTCTCATAAGCAGCCTGTATCAATCCAAAATCATCATTTCTTGTTTCCTTGCTCATTTTTCATCGAGATTTTAAGGAAAATAATTTCAGGTGATGGGTGACACCTTCAAACAACTTTTCCTTCTGGTTATTATCAGCATCCTGGTTCCATTGATCTGCGATGGATATCAACCCAGCAAACAATGTATTCAATGTGTCGCTGGAAATTTCGTGAGTTGCCGTGAAACTTCTTACCTCACTTTGATGTTTTCAGTTGAGTTATAAGTGGTTAATGGTTGATAAACACATCAAACAGGAGATTGAATGGAAAGATGAATGGACTGATACGGACTGTTTAGAGGAGAGGGTCCATTTCAAACAACATTGCTATGGACCCTGCATTACAATTCATATTCTTCCATATTTGGACAGTGGTTTCACTACTGATGGTAAGATCAAGATTTTTTTCCAATCAAGAAACTTGTTACAGGTATTCTGATGGACTGCTCCGACAACCTTATTTATCGATCCCCGGATTTAAATCTTTCCTCGAGATTAATAGATCAAACATTCACCGCCAGAAGAGATAATCATCGGATTGTGTATGAATTTGCTCAACTCAGTACTACCAATACTCAAGCTGTGGCTGAACACTTTTTGAAAGTCATCCCTCATCATAGAAAGATAAATATGACCACCGCGACCAAAATCATTTATGGACTTTTTGGAATCTTCCTCATCTGTTCTTTCATAACTGCGTGTTACCTTCTGAGAGCAATGGTGAGATTTTTTCTTATTTTTTCACAAAAACAGTTGAGAACTTATTTCAGTGTTGCAAGATGAACTACAACAGAAAATACGAGCGCCCCAATAGAAATGACATCGAGATGGAAGTGCACCACAGCAACCAAGAGTACCCAAGATTAGTCAGAAGATATTCATTGGGAGTATCGGGAAGTTCAGGGATTTCTCAACCACCATTGCGTTCGGAGCACCCATTGCGAAACCCGGAAACTCTAGATGATTGTCACGACGATGATCTCAGTACTTATGTGCCAAGAGACTTCAAAAGCTTGAAAAGAAAACGTGAAAGTGTTCTCACTTACATCTCGGATGACACTGACAATACTTTCTACAATCTGGGCAGACGTGAACACCTTTCTGATGACATTTCTGGACAGCCAACGACCAGCCGCTCATACAATTGAACGTTTATTCTAATTTTCATATATCCTTTTTCGTCTTTTCAACTTTTTTCTTGATTTTTTCATTATTTCATCACTATTTTCATTTTATTTTCTGTAAAAGCGTTCTTTTAATTTTCAAATTTACGTTTTCCTTAAACATTATTGGTTCATTCCAACGATTGAAATATCTGAAGTAAAAAATTTTAAATGATTTCTGAATAAGGCAGAATACTCACTGAAAATTTCCGTTCAGAATTCACAAGATTTTGATGAAGACGGAAACAGAAATGGTCGTGAAAAGGTATGCTTGCCAGTTTCTAACGACCCTAGTTATTCTCGATCAACCGCATCAAGAGTTTCTACCCGGATAAAAATGATATTATCAATTCGAAATTTAGACTTTTCGAAACACTTAAAACCAAACTCATTGCAAAACAAGTGCTGAAGTCGCTTTCCGTTCTTTAGTGTGAGTTTGATCAGTAATGAAACTAACAGAACTTTGACTGTAGTTTTTACACCTCTGATGATTTTGATATTCATTTAGTTCCTGCTTCAATCTACAAATCGTCTCGAAAGTAAAATTACAGTAATTCTTCCAAGCTGATCACTAATCCTGTGATGATTGATTTGCATAGATATGAGCTTTGATCATTTTCTTTGTTATTGTTATTCAATAACTTTCCTTTCTTCTATAATACAAAAAATCTGAATAATTTCCCACTGTTTTTCACAGTCTGCATGTATGCGTCTCTCACTCTCTCACTACCCGCGAACCATGTCGCCCCGCCCCCAGAGCAGTTCGAATGATGAGGAATTTTCTCTAACTGGTCTCTCTTTTTTACACGTTATTTTGAATTTCTCTCGAGAAAAATTACGCTAACTGTATAAGTTCTCTCCGATTCGTAATCTCTCTCGTCGAAGGGGGCGTGGCTTCCTCTGAAATCGATTGTTTTTCTTTCATGCGTTCCTAGAAATGAAGGGAACAGTCATTCTTATAGTTGCGTAATATCATTCCAGACGCTTTTCGACTGTTTCTTTAAAATTTCTTTCTTTTCCCTTTTCTAACCTATACATTTTCAGAGATGAACAACAAACTTGTGGCTTTGCTCGTACTGACCATCGTCGTACTTCTACTTTTTGGTGTCTTTCTCGCCAGAACATACTTCAATGTGACGGTCCTTCCTGGAGTCAATGCCTCTGCTTCCAAACCAGCTAACTCGCTCTTATCAACTGTTCATGATGATCCGGATCTGAAAAACTCTCGCATTTGTAACCAATGCGTTGGAGGCAAATTTGTAAGTTTTTCCTTTAAGTCATCACAAATTCACTCCAACACATATTTCAGCTGGAAAAGAAGTGGCTCATGCAGGACGATCGTGTTGCTCAAAAAATGTCGTGGTTCGATACTTGGACTGGAACTGATTGTCTCGAAGGCATTGTGAACTATTATCCGCAATGCCACACTTCTTGTGTCACTATCTGGATTCAAGAAAAAACTGAAGTGTCCAAGGCTATCTATGACAGTAAGTTTAGTACTCTCGTTTTCTCTAGGAAATGCAGATAATGTGAATTAGACAGGAAACTCAAGGAATCTTTTAAAAATTGATATTTACAGGTATTCTCATGGACTGCGCAGACGATCTGATCTCCAACTCTCCGGACATCCCTCGTGAGGGTTTCAAAGACGCACCGTACACGATGGAGTTCAAGAAGAACGAAACATTTTATAATGAGCGGACAGGCTTCAGAATCACTTATGAGTTTTCGACAGCTAGCTCGAAAGACGCGAACCTTCTAGCCATCAAATATAGAAAAATGATCGGCTCTGGTGTGACTACTCAAGAAACAGCGACCGATACAAAGCTCGTCTTCATTCTCATTTCTGCCTTTGTCGTTGTGTCACTTGTAATTGGCACTTTTGTTTATCTGGGTTTTCATGTGAGTTTGAACAGTTTTCTATTGAAAGTAAAACCTTCAAAACTTGCAGTTCCAACGCCAAAGAAGAGCTTCTGGTTCCTCAAATAACGTCCGAGGAAGAAGGGGAATCAAACAGGACTTATTCAACCTCGTGGGACTTGCTCCACAACCACCCGCGCACAGAGAAACTCGTGAAATTTTTTCGAATTCAGTCGAGAACTACCCAATGAGTGCTTTCCCGCACAGAGGTTCTTCTACCTTTGTTCGACCGACGGTCAACGAGGTGCCAGAGGAGGATTCACAGAATGACCAAGACAACTTTTATGAGGCCCCTACCACTCTTCAAAGAGAATTCCTCGAGAAAAGAATCCGAGAGGCTATGGAAACAGCAAAAAGAGTTGCAGAGAATGAAAATTGAAGCGGGGACTTTCAGTTCATTCTCCTCTCCCCTCTTCCCCTCCCCTCATATGTTATTTCCCTTTGTCTCTTCTTGATCTATCTCATCATCCTTTTGAATCTTTAATAATCTTATAGAAAAATTGGTTTTTTGTAGAGTTTTTGATGTTTTTTTTCATTACTGGTTTTATACCAACTCTGATATCTTTTACCTAACAAAAAAGTGGAGCACTCCCGATTCTGTGCATGTTGCTTTGTTTAACACCGAATGCCTCTGATATTTACTCTGTCCGAGTCACATCAATCTGTAAAAATGTTTTGCTCTTAGTGTAACATGGTCAAATTGTAGCAACGCCTCATTGTTTTACATTGAGATTCGACCATCTCATTTGTTATTGGCACTAGAATGGTTTTTTCTTCTTTTGTTCTGGGAAGCTTTTGAATCACTCTCAATCTTCACTATCTTTGCATGTGTTCGACTCATCCTCTCTGTCCAATCCCGTTTCAGCATGTTTGTCCCGCCCACAAAAAAAATTGTCTGACTGTATGATTCTAAATTCCTCTGTAGCACATGTGCACAGAAGATTCACGCATGCTTTTGAATATCTGCCAGTTTCCTTTCATTTCTTGTTGGTTGGGGGTGTCGCTGACGGTGGACATGTGTTCGCCCTCTCTATCGATTCATCCTGACTAGTATGACTAACCGCTTTGATTCTATTTGATGATTCTTCTGCCTTTCTCCTTGTTGTTTTTGCTCATTCAATTCAAAAGTTTTCAGCGATGAACCTCAAACTCAAGCTCTTGCTCTTCTTGACCATCGTATCGACCATTTTCTTTCTTGGACACATTGCATCGGCGTATTTCGACATCTCCTTGTTTCCTTCTACTCCTTTCAATGCCTTGGACCTCACCCCGGCACCCACCACACCCCACGAGGTTGACGAGTTTGACGATGAAGTCACTCCATTAAGCTCGCGCACTTGTAACCAATGTGTCGGAGGGAATTTTGTTAGTTTCAGATTCTAACTAAAACTATATCGAATTATAATATATTTTTAAAAATTTCAGCTGATGAGAAAATGGTTGATGCAGGATAACCGCGTGGCTCAGAGAATGGGATGGGTCGATGAATGGGCCGAAACCGATTGTCTGAAAGGAAATGTCAACTACTACCATCATTGTCACACTACTTGCTTGACTATCGAAATCCAGAAAAGAGTTGATGTTCCAAAAGGAATATATGATAGTAAGTGTAATTGATCGAGGGGGAGAGCTCAACAAATGCTTTCAGGCATCATGATGGACTGCGCCGATGACCTCATCTATAATTCTCCGGACATTCCGAGAGAAGGCTATAAACACGAACCAATTGCTATGGTATTCGAAAACGACGAGACGTTTGTCAATGATCGTCTTGGCTACCGGATCACTTATAAATTCACAACAGCCAATTCAATGGACCCAAAGCGGCTGGCCAACGAGTTCCAAAAAAAGGTACACTCCGGCTTTATAATTCCGAAGACGACCATTGCAACAAATCACATCTACACAATCATAATCGGTGTCTTTGTGGCTCTACTTATAAGTGTGACTTATGCCACGTGGCGCTGTTCCGTAAGTTTGAACATGTTTTGTTTGAAACTAAAACGTCTGTATTTTTCAGAACCGTCGCAAGGTCAGTGATCGGTATACCGAAAACCCTTATTGGCATACAGCTGTTGACAGTGGTCTGAACCCCGATCGTCCCAGCGATCCGCTTGTACAGCTCCACTTGAATCAGGCCCGGGCTACATACCGTCGTGCGCCGTTTGTTAGCTCGGAGAATGTTTCGATTTATGATCCTCATACCCTTCAAATGGACTCTTATGATGAAGTTTGGAATCATAATCTGAATCCACAGGACGAAGTAATCGATGATGCTCCTCTTGAGCACGCACCGGTTTTGAAGACTAACAAGCCGAGTGTTTATAACTCTCACAAAGCGCCAACCAGATCATTCAAACAGGATTCGGATGAGTCATCCATCAAAACTGTTCAAGAGAATTCTGTCAAATCTCAAATCAATGATCATGCTGAAGGCGAAGCAGAAGGACAGGCTCGTGATACAGATGATCAAGCCGCAGATGCTGCAGAGAACGACGACAATCAAGACACTCCGATCCTCGCCGTCCCCAACAACAGCTCTTTGTAACTTTTTTTCGATTTCACTTCTGTAACACATTCTGAATCCACCATATTTTCCACTAACTTTCCTGTCTCATCAAATTTTTCTTACATAATTGTAATTATCGATCCCGCCCCCCCCCCTCTCTCTCTCTCGTCTATCTGTTCCTTCACCGGTACTTTAACTGGTTTTTCACTTTTCCCCAAGCCTTTTACATCTTATTTTTCCCCTTTCAATCAGTTTTCAAGAAGTTTTCTTTAGACTATTATGAAAGATGTGGTCTTCTTCACGTTTTCTATCTGCTGGATAGAAAACTTTTTTGAACTACATTTCCAATTTCATGTCATGGTTTGAAACTATCGGATACTCCTTTCGAAACTTTGGATTTCTAGTTATGATTTGATATTTCTCACCTTCCTTCATTGTCTATAGTTTCCTAAGAATCCGTTCTATTTCTTTGTCTTTGATAATAATTCTTCCACGAAAACGCATGACTCAATCCTCAAATTCTATCAAGAAACAGTCATTTTTAAGTGTTGTGGGCGGAGTTTCTATCTTGAATCTGTTTTCCTTGTCTTGTGCTCACACTTCACATCATTCTTTGCCAATACTTTGATTGTGATCGGTCGCCTTCATTTTTTATTTATTTTTTCTGGATAATTATCGCGTGTTTTCTCAGCTTCTTAGATTCTTGGATTTTATCAGACTGGATTTGAGTCGAAAGTAGATGGGATGAACTAGCGTTTATTTAAATGGAAGGTTGAACTCGTTCCAACCATTCTCATTATTAAAACAGACTGAGAACTCCTCATTTATTAGAACGATTTTTCAATTTCATAATATCTGCCAAAATCTTTATGAGAAGAATAAAAAGTATAATTTTTAGTAGAATACTGGTTTTCTGTTTCCTCTCTCCCGGATAAAGTATTCCAGAGACGCTGTTAAAAGCTTTCTTATCTTTTTTCTTCTTTCTTACCACCCACTTCATAGCTTTCAACACAAACTTTTCAATCTTTTTTCCCACAGATTTCCGTATCCGGTTTGAGCATTAAACGTTTCAGGATGTTTTTTCAAAAACTCTTTCTTCTACTGATCTTTGGTCTCCTTGCGGCAGCTTTCGAGAGCGAGCTGCCAGGATTTGAGGAAGGAATGCACAAATGTCCATCTTGTGCTACTGGAGGATTCGTAAGTTTCCACAGCTCTCAATGCTTTTGCTTACTGTAGTCAATATCAGGTTCTCAAACGATGGCTAATGCAACATCCGGAAGCGAGTCAGTCGATGGGATGGGTTGATTGGAAAGGAACGAATTGTGATGCCGGAACTGTTTACATTGTGCCATGTCGTCATTCCTGTCTTACTGTCACCGTCGAAAAGCAGCTGAGCCTTAATGAGTATCTTTATCAAGGTTAGTGATTATGAAGATATTTTATGAGAAATTAACTTTTTCCAACACCAATAAATCGCTTTGTTGAACAAAGCATAGTTCCATTAAATGCTTAAACGAATAATTGTCTTCAATAAGTTCTAGGGACCATGCAGGAATGTTCGGATGGACTCATTCGTCAAAGTTCCGATCTCCCATCGAATATCGACTTTAAAAGCTACAATAAAGATTCCATCTTCATTTCAAAGCGTATGGGCCATCGGATCACTTACAAGTTTGAACGCGAAAGCTTCATCGACATTCATGAAGCCAATGTTCGAAAATCTCAACAAGATAAAGTGTCAAAAAAGGATGAAACGCCAGTTCAGGATCTCATTGTCATGTTCGGTATTATCCTTTCATTCCTCATCATTGTCTCTGTTTTTTCCGTGACGTGCAAAGTTTGCTTTTACAAGGTTAGAAAAAGAAAATAATTTTTGAGTTATACTTATTTTTTAGCATCAAATGCGCCAAATGATTTCTTCAAGAAATGAAAACCTTGAAATGAAACATGATGTCGAGAGCAGTTCATCAGAACAATTGTCGGAGCAAGTCACTGTAGAGACTTTTGTTGAACATGAAGATGCCTGCAGAAGCGAATTGTCAATCGAGTCCGATGAAGAGGCTGAGGATGAAGAAACAAACAATAATGGTCCAACAAGTGTCTAATTGTTTTGTTCATCCGAAAATGTTCCTATTTATCATTCCAAATTTTAAACCATGATATCTTCTGCTAGTAAAATGCTCAACCCGTTTCAAAATCAATCATTTATTCAAGAATAAAGCAACGTTTCATTCAAATTTCACTTTTTTACCCCCACGACAGAGTCTGGCGAAACAGGAAAGAATCTTGTATGTCATGTAGAGCGATGAAGAGATAATTGAAACTGCGACAGCCAGAACATCCAAAAAGTAATATTCGATGATACTTTGATGACGTCCATATGGATCCATTGATGGTAACTTCCCAAATCTGAATAAATTTAGATAATTACGTCGAGACTAGAAGTAGCGTCTACCTGGCAGCAAACTCAACATGTTTCACTAAAGTTTCCTTCGGATCAGTGGGATTGTTGTTGAGCATATCCGCCAGTCTTTGAGCGTTTCGACGGTAGCTAAACGAAATATTGTTTTTTTTCCTAGTGTAATTGATTTACCTCGGATCCTCCATGACCTTTCTCAATGCCTTTTCAAGAACTTTTGGATTTCCCAAATCAGTTTTGTGTAGAACTTCAGCTCCACCATGACGTTTCAACATTTCTGCATTTCTCGTTTGGTCCGCGAAAATTGGAATCTGAGTATAAACGCATGTTCTTCCTTTTATATACAATAAACTACTCACTACAACAGCAGGTTTACCCATCATAGCCAACTCGGTGACACTGGCTAGTCCACCATGAGTAATGAAAGCATCCACTCGGGAGTCTGCGAGAAGTTCGTTTTGTGGCAACCATTCCACACGATTCAGGTTCAAAACTCCGCATGTATGTTTTTTATCAGCTGGGTTTTCATACTTCCAGATGAATGTAACATCTGACATTAATCCAAATAACTCGACTAAGGATTTCCTGAAATATTGGAAGAATGATAAGAAGAGCGGAGAAAACTAACTTGTATTCATCTGGCATATCAACGGATTTGATATTTGAACCAAAAGAGATGATCACGTTTTTCTTTCTCATTGAAACCATTGTGTCAAAGTAATGTTCAAGTTTCAAAGACTCTTTGTTTGTATTCACTGAAATTCCTCCGATTGGAATGATTTTGTCAAATGTGGGAGCTGGGAAGTCGAGAACTGGGATGTGGTTGGTTAGAAGGAATGATGTCTCTGGTAGAATATCCTAGAAAAATAATCTCATTTTGAGTAACATATATTTCGAACTCACTCTCCATGTTCTTTGAATTCCCAGGATTTTCTTGGCATTCTCAGATTCATAATCACCAATTGAAGCAAACATGTGTCTACCAGTAATAAATTGAAGAAGGTTCATGAATCGTTGAGACATCGTCATCTTGTCTCCAAAAACACTCTGGGTTCCCGGTACGTAACTTGCAGCAATCGGTTGTCCAAGGACGTCACTGACATGGTCCATACGTGAACAAGACAGAATAGATACATGGGCAGGGATTTCAAGATATTCAAAAATGTTGTAGGCGCAGCTATCGAATGGTTCTGTGATTGCAATATCAAACTTCTCGTATTTCAATTTCTCCAGAAGTTCCTTCGATTGCATTACCTCTGAAAAAATGTTTTTAGCAAAGCCCACAGTTATATCTGTTACTATTGCATTGTTTGCCGAACAATTTGACTAGGTGATCGGAATTTAGATACATCATGATTGGATTTCTTGCTTCCATTGTCCAAAGGTTTGACAAGAAGTCATTGGTATGCTTGTACATCTCCACAACTTCTTCATCTGCTTCTACGATGATCTGATTTGTCGTCGATTTCATTGCTGTCCGGTTTCTTTGAGCCACGTCGATTACTGGTAGAACTACTGTCTCAAATCGAATAATTTTCAAATTGGATTACAGACTTCTTTACTTACCACATCGTGCCCGGCGTCTGTCAACGTATCAGCAACTGATCCCACAAACTTGATGTGACTATGTCCAAATAAATTTGAATAAATCAGAATTTTATACGAGTTGACAGCATTACAGCTCAGTAATAACAAAAAAGCAACAAAGAGTTGCATTCGCATGTTGAACAGATAGAATGGCAGTAGGTTTGATTTTTGGAGCTGTTTGCAGTTTACTGATAACAGCTCGTCACAATGGTTGTGTATGTAGAGTGTAGTGGTAATGAAAAGAAGTGTGACGTCAGCAATGAACAGAATCTTATCCTATCGGCGTTTGATAATACACTCAAATCTTATCTAGGTTACTATCGCGACTGGAATGACTAAGCGAAAACAGTGCAGAAGAATACGGTATACTCAAAATTTTCCAACTATTATACATACAATGATCAAATAGCAATATATACATAAATCTACTAAATTTGATTTTGAATTTTCAGACATCGATTCTTCTTCAGATCAATGCAGAACGAAAATAGTTTCCTGGTATTTGTAGACAAAACAAAAAGTATAGTTTTAAATATGGAATAGGTTTTTGTATGTTTCAACTCTATTTCTGATATGTTTTCTTTTCTGTTTTCTTCAGATATTCATCTTTATTCTAGATGCAGGATCATATTGAAAACCATATTTTTCAAAGAAGTTAACCATCTGCTTCAAATACCGTAGCCTGGCTGCCACACGACGTTTCATGAAATATATCGCTTATTGTTACCCTTTCTTCGTCTACATTTCCCATTTTTTGGTGTTTTGAAGCACAATAAAAATATATACAAAACGTCTTTTCTATTCTTATTCTCACGGTCCACCCATATCTCTTCTTCTATCGTTTTTTATTCTTTCTTTAGATTCATACGTGGCTTTCTTTTTTGAAGTTGAATTTAGAGAAACATATATTCGTAACCCATATGAAAATTTAGTCGACGAAAAAAATGTTTCATAGATTTATTGTTTCCTTACTTCATTTGATATTATTTTCCAACGGATAAAAACATAGATGTATTATTATTTCAATTGGAATTTCTGCTTTCTAGAACTGTTTTCATTTGACAGACTTATTAACATACAATATTTTACATAATCAATGTTTCGCTCCACGTTTTGATTAAAAAAACAATACGGTGAAATTAAAACACCCACATAAACCGTCCCCTAATTTTTGTTAGACAGAATATCATATCTCGTCGCTGAAGAGTGAACAGAAACAGTATTTCCTTTTTTAGAAACTTTACTTCCCGTCGTCATTTTTATTCTATTCCTCTTCTTCTCATAAATACATCATCATTAATAATCTACTTTGAAGATGTTTTCAGGTGTTGCTCGTCTTGGGAGAATCTCGCTCATTAATACTCACCTATGGAGATAATGTCTTTTCGGTCAGTTTAAGACTTTTGTGTTGAATGAAAAGACAGTTTTATAGTCCAAAGAATGATCGCTTTGTACCTGATCCACGATGCAGTGGATGGTGGGCTGTAGTCGTTCTCGAGCAGATCACACCGAACGGTCCGCAAAGTATTTATTGCACCGAGTTCCGAAGAAAAGCGTCAGTTAATAGTTATGATGTTCAAAAGTTACTGGTAAGTTAATATAACGAAGGAATACATAAATTGAAATTTTATCATTTGAGAAAGCTTATTGCCGTTATCGTGTTTATGCTAGCAAATCAGGAAATATGGTTCTATCGGTTAGAGAGGAAAACGTCGATCACGTCTGTGATGCACTGGTAAAACAATTTTCATTTCAAATTCAATGTTTTTTTTTTAGGTTTTCTTCATTTTGGAGCGTCCAACGGCGGATCATCTTCAGTGTTCAATAATTTTATCAGAAAGAGCTCCATTTCTCCTAGGTAAAACAATCGAATCATTGAGTTTTTTGAATTTGCAATATTCAGAGTTTTCCGATGAACTGAAACAGCTTATTCATGATTTCGAATTCAAAAAGGTTCTTGCATCTACAAACATGCAACCAAAAGCAGTGATCAAAAGGAATTATGTCTCGGACCTGGTTGAAGTTATCATTAAGCGGATCGTCATTGATTTCCCAACTGAAAAAGATCAAGATAATCTTTTCCAAAGGATTTCTGCTCAAGTTGTTGGTATCCCGTGTCAATGCGTTGCCGACTGTACTTGGAAACGTTTCAAATCGACATGGGAGTTTCGAGAGTTGTTCTATGAGAAACTTGGAAAAAACAAGGAAGAAACTAAGAAAACTTTCGAAAAGTTCAGCAGTATGACTAAGGAACAGTTTGACAGAAGAATGGCCGAAGATGCAGATAAGTTTGTCGATGAACTGCGTGAAAACATCTCTGAAACAACGAGCAGTCCTACACTGGAAGTTCGTAATGAAGTAACTGACAACGAGCCAGTGACGAACGAAGATTTGCGTTCTGGAAGAGGACTGTTTCTCTCTTCTTCAAATACATATTTAGACTGGCAAGGTGAGGAGACCAAACAATATTAGATATTGAGTACACAGTTTAGGAGGAGCCTGGACCGAAGAGGAATTAGGAAATGGCCGTTTGCAATTAACAGCTACTCTCACGGTAGAATTGGAAACAAGTCCCTCCGATCAAGAAGAGCATCATGTGACCACTTCCGCTAATCTCAATTTTATTCGATAGTCTGAAATCTAAAAAAGGTTATTTCAACCAGTTAATATACAATATTATTCGATTTTGCATACTCAAATTGAAGACGATTGGGAATATTTATCATTAGTTATTTTTTCATCAATTTTTATAAATGTTTATCAGTAGAGATTTCTTTGAAACAAGGGATGTGAGCAAATTCGATTTCCTATCAATGCTGGAAGACATGTTGAGATGACATAAGAGATTATTGAAGGAATACAATTTGTGCTGAATAGGATTTAAGTTAATCGGAAAACGTATGGCAATATAAGGGAAATAGAGATATCAATGGTAATTGATTTGCAGTGCCGTCGTTGAAGAAGATTAAATGACAAAAAAGTTTAAGAAAAAGAATGACACGATGTGGATACCAGTGGGTTTTAAGCTTGTTGCATGGGCATCGGACGTACATGAACCTCACAGGTCGGGCAGACCCAACGGGCTTTCGGATCGGTGACAGTGACAATGTTGAACCCTGGTGTGGAGAGTCGGGTGCATTCTTGATGATATACGTTTTTGCATGAATGATACATACAACACACGGTAGGTGACCCGGGCTGAAAAACAATTAATTTTAAAATCAGATTTCGTCATCGGTGTCACGTTTTTTGTTGATAATGTGGTCGAAAAAGAAAAAGAAACGAACCGAAACAAAAATATGACAACCAGCGCAGTAGACATGGGCTTGACTCGATGTGGACGGAAGATTATGGTTTCGATCCCCATCCCGGACCGGGTTTCCCAAAGTCAGGGGCGGGAGGCCACCCGTTCGGAGGTGGCCAGTAGTGTTGTTGTTGTCCGTCGGGCCTGTAATAACCTATATTCGATACGGTTTCGCACAATCGACATCCAATCACTAACCTTCTGAACCATTCATTGATGGCATTGCCCCGTTGTGTGGCGGCATTCCCATTGGTGGTTGCTGCTGTTGTGATGGCAACTGAGGCATTGACTCAGCTCGTTGGAGAGCTGGTGGTGCAAGTGGCGGAAGAGGAGTTGGTCCAGGCGGTGGGACACCGGGGCCAGTTGCAGTGGATGTTCCAGCTTGTCCCATCCTTGCCATATGTTGTTGATGAGCAGCCATTTGTTGTTGGTGGTGCATCTTTTGCATATGAATTTGATGATGGTATTGCTGCATTTGCATTTGTTGAATCTGACGGGGATCAGTTGGTCGCATCTGTGGTTGCTTTGAAGGTGGGAGAGGCATTGTGAAAGCTGGCTCAGAAGCGTCGGAAGCTGAAATACCATACATATTATAATTATTGAAAGCTATAAGTCTACCACTTCTAGCTTTCTTCGCTGGTTGCCGACCGCTCGACGATTGTTGAGATGCGTTGTAACCAGGTGAAACTAAAGTTGAATGCATTGATTGTGACCTCGAAAGCGTTGCTGGCGGTCCGTTCGTATTAGTAGGTGGTGGACAAGGAATTATTCGATTATACTTTGCGTCAAAGTACCTGTTGCCTTGCATGAATCCGAAGGTGTCTGGCTCTTTTGCAGTAGCATTCTGAAATGTTTTATATACGTCTTTTGAATGTCAACGCTTCAAAAAAATATTTCATTCTGTATTTTGCTTAGTCTTTGTCTATATTCAGCATTGCATCACATAAACCAATGATGACAAATCTTGTAGAATTAACAATTGTTATCTTCTTAATCCTTTGTATATTTCTTTTTTTCTAACTCTCTCACCACCTATTGTCAGAATACTAGACGTCACGTGCTATATTACTTTATTTATCACATGCCGACGACTACTCTCTCGTCACGTATAACTGCTGAAAACGTGAGCGCGTGCGCAATGTTTATCACAAGTTGCCCGTAGCAACGACACACGTCTTCGGCCGAACGAGAGGTTGGCTCAAACTTTACTTGCTTATTGAGTGAAATGCTTTTTTGCCATCTACAATTATCGGACATGATCGCGTGCTCGAAAAACAGAGGTGAGTTGAAAAAAACATTTTTGAGAATCTAGTATTAGTTACCTGAGCATTCGCACCTTCTGGATAAGGCACACGAAGTTGTTGTCTCTTGCGCGAGAAGTAATGCTTATCAACGTGTGGGTGCAGTTTCTGAAAACATAACGGAATGGTGTTACGGGGGGAGATCAAATTACTTCATATGGTCCTACCGATAGCGAGTCCTTCAAAAAAGTCATAGCAGCCGGCAACTCGTAATGAGTAACCATCATAAAATTCGTCCCCGGGTTTGGAGGTTCAGGAACACCGTCCTCTCGCTTTTTCTGCGGTGATGTTTTTGGTTTGGTGGAAACCTGATTGGCAGAAGATGCCTGCGCCAGAGTGGCTGCCGCCGGAAGCGTCGGTACGGCAAACGTCGGCGAATGAGTGCGAGTCGGCTGCGAAGTTGTCGTCGCTTCCGGAGTTCTGGAGCTACTTGGCGCATTATATGCAGGTGGTGCTCCTGTTGGCGGCGGGTGGGCTGGTGACTGCAAATGGGATGGCGAATGTCGAATTGGCATTGCAGGCTCCTTGAATGTTGGTTCTGGCATTGTTGGATTGGCCGATGACTGCATACTGTGTGATAGAGGCGGATACTGTAATATACAAAATTTTGTAAAATGTTTTTCATGTTAATATCGTCATTTCTCGTACTCGCCCAAAAACTCAGAGTTCTCCTTCCCCGTTCCATTCGTGTGCTTACAATTGTGTTCTATACAAAACAACCGAATTCGTCTCACAAATCCCCTCAGAAAAGGAAGGAGGAAAAATGGATTTTATCTGATTATACCCTTTCCTCTTTTTCCCTTCTACTCGCCCCACTCCATTTCTCTTCAATTTTATGCCCCCCGTACATGAGTCTTCGCGTCTTTTTGCCCGAAAAAAGATGATGAAGTCTCATGGTGTGTTTCTTGAAGGAAGAAGAAGAAGAAAAAAAATGAAATAGAGAGTGAGGAAGAAGAGAGAACTAGAGAAGACTGGGTCATAAATTCGATTCATTCAACCTATCATCCGAGAACAGAGAACAATTTGGTGACCTAGCAAGAGCGAAAACTAAAAAAATGTTCTAGACCCATTTAGTAGCTCTATCCCCCTTCCTGGATAGTTTGGCTAGAAGAACCCCTCTAAATATCAAGAAACCGGAGATTCATCGATCTCACTTTCCCGTTACATGATCGTTCTTTCCGTTTTGCCAGTCGCTTTCGTCCCCCCACTTTTTTTTTTCGTCGCTTCAGTTTTTGCCTCTCCCGGTTGTCCTCTTCTTGGGGAGGGGCCGCGCACATAATTGGTACTAGGAGCAGACTGACTTTGCGCGCAGCACGCGCTACAAGGTCACACCGAGGCGGCTCGTCCTCAATAAAATCATAACGCGCTATTAATCTTCTGGGAGTCAATCCGAAATATATCCGAAAACCCGACTGAAAAGCTTTTCACTAACCTGTCCATTTAAAGGTGGCAACGATGATCCCATCGGACTTGAGTTTGGATGTTTCTGTGGTGTTCCTCCGTTGTTCGGTCCGTGACTGGGAGACATCATGTTATTCTGATTGTATTGTGGAGGTGGCATATGATTCTGCATTCCAGGATGTTGTGGGGTCTTCTGATGAGACAACGGTGTTGTCTGTGTAGATCCCATTGCTCCATGAGAGCCAGGTGTTCCAGGAGTAGTTGGAGTTGCTTGGTTCATAGTTCCAAGATCTGGAGTGTGTGGTGTATTGCTCGAATGCATTGATCCGTATCCTCCAGGAGTTCCTTGACTGTTAGATGCATCATTATTTCCAAAATGTCCTTGACTTGATCCCTGGCCGCCAATTGATGCAAATGGATTTCCAGAAGGTCCAGAAGTCGCTGAAGGAGTATTCTGCTCCGATGAATGGTGTCCTGGAGTTTGATGTCCAGAAGGTTGATGATTTGGGGTCTGATGACCTGGAGTATGATGTCCAGAAGCCGAATGACTTGGAGTAGGAGTACTGTTTCCCGGGGTGTTATGTCCTCCAGTGTTTTGCCCTGGTTGTCCGTAAAGTCCCGGGTTGTATCCGAAAGGTCCTGAGCTCCCAGGCGTGCCACCATTCATTCCTGGACCTCCTGAACTTCCTTGAGAACTTGTATTCCCCTGTGCTGGAGCACCGTATCCTGGATATCCTCCAGGTGGCGGACCAAATGAATCAAATCCAGAATTAGTGCTAGAGCCACCGTAGCTTCCAGGAAATTGCTGATGAGAACTTGAAGATCCAGCCATATTGTTTGATCGAACTTCTTCCTGTTTTGCTTGCTTTGAGGGCTGCAATGGTGGAAAAGCTTGTCCTCCGGGTGGTCGAGCCGATGTTCCATTATTATAAGCTGGTGGCTGATAGTGTTGAAGAGGAGCATTTCCTGGTGGCATTGGTTGATACGGTGGACCCCCATGAAGATGAGCCGGTAACGCTTGTTGACTCGGATACTGATGTGATGTTGTGTGGTTTGGAGGAGCAACTTGTTGTGAAGGTGCACTGTTGCTCTGTGACGGCGGCCGTTGTTGAGACGATGTGCTCTGAGCTGTCGAGGCTGGTGGTGCCTGCATTGGAGGAAACATTCGGTATGGATCATGTACAGCTCCGTATGGATTGTTTGGCGGCTGTGGCATTTGTGGGTGAGCATTATAGTTTGGTGGCGGACCGCTTTGCGGTGGGCCGGGCTGTCTTTGATGTTGTGGGGGGTAGCCCATATACCTGCAAGAAACGAAACGTCCAATTAATTAAAAATAGATAATGAGATAAATAAATTTGATCTGTTGCTTACCCATTTTGCATTGCATTGCCGTCGTAGGCAGGGAGTTTCATTCCGCCACCTGCTCCAGGATATGGTTGCATTGGCTGTGTTTTTGGTTGTGGTGGAGGCGCTTGTTGTACTGGACCTCCCATATTTGGTTGGCCCGGTGGCATACCACCGTATCCGTTCTGCGGGTACATGTTCTAGAGAAAAACCATGTAAAAAAGATTTAAAATGAAGAAAGCTTACATGAAACTGATCAATTGGGGGGTAAGCCCCTGGCGGAGGTCCAGCTGGTGGATAGTGATTGAATGAACCGTTCGCTTGAGGATTGTACGGCGGCAGATTTCCATTACTATTAGGAAAACTCGTCGACATGATTAACCCTGCAAAGCTCAAATGTACTTTACGAATGGAAATTCGAAAAAAGAGCTCACAAGTTCAGATTGGCTCAAAGCAATGAAAGAAAGGGAAAAAAGGAGGGGAAACGGGGGGGGGGGAAGAGGGCAATGGGCCCCGCAGAGGGTTAGTGAAGAGACAGAGAGATGAGCGGTTGGATGGAGGAGTGGGGTCTAGTAAGAGAATAGAAAAGAGGAGGGGAAGGCTAACCAACTACAACGACGAATCGAATGGCCGGGAGAGGGGGAAAGAAGAAGAACAGGCGTTCTTCTCATTTATGTGACCGATTGGGTTACGGCTTGGAGATGAAGCACTGGAAGAAAAGAAAAATGGAGAAGAAGAAGAAGATGATGAAAGGAATTGCATAGTGTAGATGGATAGGGCGACGAAAAAGACCAAAAAGAAGAAGAAGAAGAAGCCGATGAAATTATGACATCCTTTCTTTTTTTTCTGTGTGTTGTGGAAGAGTCGAAGAGGCGGTTGAAGGGTTCGAATGAAACCACTGACATCGATCGTTTGCCGCGAAGTGTAAAGTGGATACTTTTTTATAGGTCACCGAACCATGCCGTGATAAAAAGAGAACAATACCCAGAAAGAAGTGTATGAAAGAGAAAATGAACTTCATTCGCCTCTGCCAAGAAGAAATCGAGAAAATGGTGGAGATAAGACTATTATCGTTGAGTAAGCGTCCAAATTCGAATTTTGGAAGGAAGAGAGGGAGAGAGAGAGAGAGAACCAAAGTGGAAAGATAGAGAGAAGTGATGATAGGACACAATGAATTGAGATGAAAGGGTAAAAAGGGCTGACCGTATGATTGATGACATGAAACTTCCCAGAAAGAGGACACACACTGTTATCGAATGAAAGAATAGGGCGCAGCAAAGACGGTAGGAAGCGGACGATCTTCCGATGAATAGGGATAAAAGAAGGTTGAGGAATGAGAGGGCGACACAAACTTGGCGGCAAAAATCAATATGCAGAACAAAATGAGAAGAAGAACAGTGAGGTAATCGCCTATGTCACCCTCTTCCTCCTGTTCTTCTTCTTTCGCCTCTTCTTCTTCTTCTTCTACCAGCCTGTGGGGTGTAGAAGACGAAGAAGAAGAAGAAGAAGGCCAAGCGTGATGTGTGTGTGTGCGTTTTGTGTGTGAGGGAGGGGGTTTTGTGAGGAGGGATGAGTGTGGGTGAGTGTGTTTTATGAGCGGGGGTCTGGGGCAAGTGCGTTGTGTCGAGGTGGTGGCCGGGGTGGTGGTGTGTGCACTGTTTGAAAAAAAAGTAAACGACGGTGCGCAGTCAGAGAGACCCCCCCCCCTCTATTCCTTCCTCGTTCTCTCCGAGAGAGTACTCCTTGTTAGGCACCTTATGAGAGAAGGTAGAGATAGGCCAATTGCGAACGCAAAGATTGCCCGGTTTTGTAGCGTACCGAATAATGTCTGCCTCACTCTCCGTTCGCACCAGTCTCTCTCTTACGAAAAACTGTTACTCGAGCTCTTTTTTCCTCGATGGTCAATAAAAATCGATGCGTGCCCGTTCTGGTCAACATTTCATTGGCATTTTTTGGTTTTCACGATATTTCATAATTTTAAATTTGTATTGAGCAAATTTCAAGAAAAAATAGTACAGTTAGAACTCAATTCAAATCTGTTGTTCTCATTTTTTAAACTTAATGCCAGTTGACTCAACCTATGTCGCAAACAACGCGAAATTTCGGGTGACCTCGATTAATTTCACCGATTGCCATTTTTCGAAATTTAGACGAGATTTCATGCCTGATTTGAACACTGTTTTAGTCTATTGTCTTTGCGTTTAAAAAATTTCGTTTAAAACCGACCAAAAATGAGAATAAAATCAAAGGCGTCGACACCGTGGGCTGAGATATCGTTTTCAAGAAATGGCGGGCGCGGAAGGAGGGCTGACTGCCAAGCGGATTACACATATCCACAAAGCTGCAGATAAAACACCCAGCTATTCGTTTTTTTTCCTTTCCAATTTTTCCCTCCCCTATCTGCCGTGATAATCGCCATAGTGTCAACTTACAGATTATCAAATGCAATTGAGGGAAAAAGCTGAATGAGAACCATGAAACTGAACATCGATCTCAATAGGATATGGAATGATGATCGAAAATTCACCTACTTCTTTTTCGTTAATATTTGCTTTTTGGTGGGTCCAGTTTTCTGTGTGTGACAGTTATCACGCGGTGTTGTTATTGTTTCAGTTCTGTGGACTCGCATCGCTCATCGTAGGAATATTTCTCTACAGTTCAAAAAACAATTTCGTCGAATTAACACCTTCTTCATACTCAGGTAACTTAACTACAGAATCAAAATGTATACAATGCGGAAAAGAATGGCGCCGGTGGAAGCGAAGAGTGCAAGAGTAATTAATAAGACTCGTGCTATGGAACAGTTAGTTCGTTTTGCCGAGTCTTGACGGCATATGAAAAATTGTCGTTGGTTCGGGGAGGATTCATTGGAGAATTGGATCAGTGGGATCAATACTATATAGAAAACGAAAGAGGGGTCTCACAAAATCAAAAACTTTCAGAAAGGCCGAGAAAATTAGGTGTTATAAATAGGAAAAATGCCGAAGGTAATTTCTATAATACTAAACTCGTGAACCATAATCAGTGAAATGTTTTGCTAAGCTTAGTAGAAAACAAAATGGAAACCAAGAATGTGTCACCTGTACTGATCAAATGACAAGGAGAATAAAGAAAGAAAAAGCCTCCCGAGTGCATGCATGTGTTGTTAGTCTTATCACAAACTAGATGGGCTCCTTGCCGAAAAATGTTTGCAAATGGGTGTGGGAGGTAATGGAGACAAAAATGAAACACCTAGAGCAGTAAAAAATTGGAGAGAGATTATCATCCACTGGGTCGATTATTTGTGAAACGACAGAGTATTTTCAAGAAACAACGATATTGTGTAGTGCTTGCTGAGCGAGTACATCTGCCGCCGAGATTTGGTTGCGTAATTATTGGCACGTAGTGACCTCGATTATGTGCATAGGGCTGCCTCTCTCAGCCACCCAACTCACCCAAAAAAGGAGAAAAGATGGTGTATCGATTTAGGCGTTTATAGATGTCGGCTCGTTAAATGCGCGGCAATCTGAAAACTAGGGATTTGGAGAGAAAAATAACAAAAAGATAAATAGTCACGAGCAAAATCATTTACAGCTTTATCGGCGGCAGGATTATGCGTTTTCACTGGAGTCACGATATGTATTATCATGGCTGTTGGATATATGGGCGTCTCGTGGGGCAACAAACCTCTTCTGTATTCGGTGAGCAATATCTAACAACAAAATATATTTATCAAATAATCGTTTACAGTACATTGCGTTCATCATCCTTCTGATAATAGTTCATGGTGTAGCTAGAACAACAGGATTTTTGCACAAAGTGAGTCAGAAATCCAGAAACGACAAGCGCAATATTATAAATCATAATGAAAAATGTTCAGGAGGAGGCCAGAGAAAATCTGAGGAAATTTCTGCTCCGCGGTATCAACTCGACATCCGTCGTCACCAAGATCGGACGAGAGATTAAGCTTCAGGTTACATGGGACCATTTACAGAGAGAGGTAAGAATTACAGGGGGAAAACGTAAAGAAGAAGAGCTGGGGTTTTTGATACGGCCTTTTTTGCAAACAATATTTGTTTTGAGGTAGGGTAAACAAAACACATCGAGGTGTGAAATCACTGCTTCTTCTGATTTTTTGAACAAATTACACAAAGCTAATTTTGAAGAAAGATGTATTATTAAGCTGGATGAGATTAGTACTCATATCAAAACTCAGATTCAGCATGAAAATTTGAAATATTAATCTATAATATAAACTTTTGATAGATTTTGCAACTATAAATTCAAGAAAAAATTATATGAGATCAAAACGGGTCACAGATCGGTTATCATAACTAAACTTGAACTGCCCTTTGGGAAGTGCATTCAACTAAATTAGTATCTCAAGCAAGCTTTTTCACGACGGCCGGTCAATTCATGAGCTTTGTGTTTCCATTCTCTGCCTAATCTCTTTTCCGTACGACAAACACAGAATGGCGGCAGGCAGAGGGTGGAGCAAGGCGAGCTTTTTGAAATAGTAGTTTAAAGGAAGCAGAAGACAATGTCTGAGATGAGAGAAGACCTCTCAATGACTAGTCAAACCAGAATGAATTTATAAAAAAGAGGTTGGCGTAGAGGTTGATAAAACTAATTTGTGGAGCAAAAAAGGATGAGAGAAGAGGCAGTGAGGGCAAAAAGCGAGGAGCAGGATCATGTTTAATTCATAATGTTCTATGCGTCTTTTTGAATTGTGAAAACACGAAATATACAAAGAAAGACACTATAAAACGCCGGTTCTCATTGTTTTAGACGATCGCTGGTGAAATGGGATTTATACTGAAATGAATTTTGAAAATCAGAAAAATATTGATTTTCAGTTGGAATGCTGTGGAGTGGACAACTATACGGACTGGTATTACACTGTGCACTGGCCGAACAACCGATATGTACCAGACAGTTGCTGTGATCCTGGACATTTCCAACTGAACAGTACCATCGAAAACTGTGGAAAAATGCCAGAAGACGATAGTATTTTGTATCAAGAGGTAACAAAATTGAAGATAAAATGAAGAAAATGAATCCATATTCAGGGATGCTTTCCGAAGTTTGCGGAATGGCTGTATGATCACATTATTCTAGTAAACTGGGTCACATCGATTCTTTTCATTGTGGAGGTAGGAGAGAAATAAAAAGAATACAATAGACCGTTTTTTAAGGTTGCACTTCTCGTCTTGTCGGTTTCGGTTCTAATAGTGCTCAGAGGAGTGAACAATAGAAGAAGGTAAAAATAAGGAAAAATATTGAGTAATTCATCAAAAAAAGAGATTTCAGACCAACACCAAGAGAACGGGATCCAGAAGTAACTAGCGATAGGATACGACTAAACTCAATGGATCGCATCGGAGACGCTCGAGAGGATCCAGTAGACGATGAAATTAGTATGAATTCTCGATAAGAAAGAACCCCGGGTCAATAATTTGTCAGATTGATTTTAAAAACATGTAACAGTGCCCATAATTATGACCAACTCATCTCAATGACGCACTCATTTTCCATTACCTCTTTGTTACCTCTTATTTTTTGTTTTAATTCGTGTTATTTTCAGCTGTGTTTTTTATCGATAAACGAGCTTCAAAACGAAAAGATAATAGATAGAAAAAGTGAATGTAAGAAGATTTAGAAAATGTTAATAATCATATATCTGCTGTTTCAGAAAAGAAGTGCATGACCAATAAAAAAGAAACCAAAGGATATGCTCTTTGAGATTTCCTTTACTTCCTAATCTGCTTGTTATGAACCGTTTGATCTCTAAAAGAATAAGGAGAAAGCGTATTTTGGCAAGTGTACAGCTGAGTTTAGAGAAGAAGAGTGCGGATTTCAAAGGACGCGAGGACACGGCTGCTGAGTTTTTTGCTGATTTATGTCCACCCATTTCGAATGCCCAGCTTTCCTTTCATCTTCTTTGTCTTTTTCGAAAATATATTTGGAGCACTATTACTCGGAGTTCGAAAAGGTCAAACTAGTTTTCCAATTAATCCAGAGTTCACCTGTTGCGTAACAAGCTCAAAAATCACAAATAGCTGGATAGGGGAATATATAAATAGTCAATATCTGCCATTGATCTGGATATGAAGACCCAGTCATGTGGCCGGTCACAACGGCCGCCCGAACTTGCCCAATCCAGTTTTTTCGCCCGTTCTTTTCGACGTTGTTCGAACTGGAAATTAGTGGGAAGCGTCCTGAGAAACAGAACTGAGGCACGGAAGATTGGAATCAGGAGGGAGACGGCGAGAGAAAGACGCTACTTGAATTCAATGATGACGTCATTTTGAAAATAATTGGATTTGGTCGGATGTCGAAGCGCCTCTTTATAGAAAAATCGGAATGGATCTTAGTCGTTCGTACTAAGTTGATCTTAACAGTTTCATCAAGGTTTGAAAAAGTAAAAAACTATCAAGTATGAGTAACTAGAAAAATATTATTGATAAATTAGTTGTTTCTAAAAATACAAATGACTTTACCTATTGAAATGAACATATGAGAATTGCAAAATTGAATTTGGTTCAGTTTCTTGTTGTTTTGCACGTTTGCGAAACGATAATTTTTTATGAGATTGCTATCTGACAAGGAAGAGAAAAAACTGAACATCGGAAAACCTTGAATCGAAGATTGTTTCCGCAGAAAGCAGGGGAAAATTTAAAGAAAAAATTACAATTGATCTGTTGGAGCATTTTTCGACGATTTCTGACTTTAATTAAATTTTGAAGAAGAACAACCCATAATGCGATTTTCTATTGAGATTTTTATGAGAAAAACGTAAGAAAAAGCCAATTCAATTAAGTTCTAGGCAAATTCCAAATGAAATGCGTCTTCCGAATTGGAAAATGAGATTGAGTGCCAATGTTCCGTAGAGCTTTTTTGGCGTGTCTTGGGTGAGCTGCTTGAATTTATTTGAATTTCTACAAGACATGGAGATTTCTGCAGAAACGACAGGGTAACACAGTCCGTATGGATTCAGTTGGTTCCCGTATAAATGATGAAATTTTTGAAATGTAATATATTGTTAATATATTGTTCAGTAGAAATAATATATTTTGTAAAACTGCACAATGTTTTTATCAAGTAGGAAATTAATACATTGTTCAAAACAAGTTTTTTATCTTTTTGCAACTGGATGACCCTGGTTTCAGCTACGATTATGAATATTTCTTCAAATCACGACTCTATGATCCATTTTCAAGATACTGGCTCTTCATCTGACTGACCTTTCGAGATTAATTGCGTTTGAGCAGCGATTAAACTTAAAAAATACATCATCACAGGCTCAAAAAAGAGACAGTTCGTTAGTTTTTTAAAAACTGTGCTACTTTTTGAACCCTCTAGTATTTCATTCACGTCTTGGATTCGAATTTCATTCTTTCCGTATTTCATCCCTTCTCATGAGATTGACGAACCGTACAGACAGTCAAGCACTGAATTCTTAATAAGCCCCAATTGAAATGTGTGAAGCAACTGTCACCTCCTGCTGTTTTTTCCGCTTCCCTTCCATTTGCAGTAATTTACAAGGGGTCCCTTTCCTTAACCTGTCTGCTCGCCCTCATGATCTCATTATTAATGGGCACTCATCAAGACGTTTCCTCTCTTTCTCTTCTTCCCGAATTTCTTTCCGTTTTTGGCGGACAAGAATAAATGTTCACAGGAAAGGTCGATCTCTGGAGGTCAGATATATGTGTGAGATATCGCACGTTGCCAAAGAATACGGTCCCGATTAATAGATGAATATGGCATTCATCATTGTTTTGTAGTATTCGTTGAAAATATGCCGACCTAATTGGTAGCAATTTGTTCCGCGTGTGACTGTTTTTGAGACGAGCGACACAAATGAACAAATTTTCCAGAGGCAAATTCCCTTCAAACAACCATACTTTCTTCCTATTTTCATTGCGGAGAATGGTATTATGTACACTAAGGTGTGACTGTAAACACATTATGAACACGTGAAAACTAAATAGAAAAGCAACTCCTGCCGCCATTCTGAATCATTACGAGCGCCCTGCCAAAACAAAAAGAAGGTTCTAATTGTCTGACAGTTTTATGAGTCAGTTTTTGGCGGTTTCTTCAAAAGGAAGATGCTATTTGGACGGCTCTTCAAAACAATAAAGGTTTCGAATAGGGGAGCCGACCTTTGAATTTTAGGGCTGTGAAATGTTTTTCTGCAGCAATGTTCAAAACAGTCTTTCTTATTTAAAAATGTACCAATTCTAGCGTTCCATATTATTATGAATGGAATCTCGGCAATCATTCGTATCAACAGCACTTTTACACTCCCACTCGAGAAATTTGATAGTTTAATTCCAATTCTTCAGCGCTTTCAACATGCAAATTCGTCCGTCCGCAACGTATACATACAATACACCAGCAGCGGTATGCAGAAATGTGACGACCATTATTCGCTTCGCAGTAGTAAGAGAATACGGTCCGAACAAGACACGCAGACAGTAAGAGTGAGGGAGAAGAGGTAAGGAGGCACACAGGGCGCGCCTCTTTCGAATGGGGGCGGGGTGCCATTTGTCTGTTTTCGTATTGATCTGAGTAACCGTCCGGTTGTCACACGCATTTCTAACATTTTTGAGACGACTGAATGCGATTTCTCACGGTATGGGCGCTGATAGCGTTCCTGGCTTTGACGGATGGACGAAGGAAAATTTATACAGAGGAGGACGAAGCCAAATTCCTTCAGCAAGTGAGTTTTTTTTTGTTACGTAACGCATTAGTTCCCTCACAGAAATATTTGTTTTGTTATCATTTAGTAATTGAGCCGACGATTAGCATAACATCTTGTGGGAATTTTAGGAATTAAAATTGAATCTAAAGCATAAAATCTTCGAGTTTTCTAAAAAAAAAATTCCAGAAGCTTCATAATTTTTATTGCGTGTGTTTTTCGAACTAAGATTCCAAGTTTTCAACCAAACTTACCGAAAAACAAGTTTTTGAAAAATTGTTTTAGTTGAGAGGTGGTTATGTCCTTCGCAACAGATTATAGCAACTTTTTCCGCTTGGACGGAGATTCAAACAGACAGAAAATGTTTTTAAAATCAATTTTACAGCTGAAACAACAGGAATTACGAGATTTTGAGATGCAAATGAGGGAGGAATCTAAAAGAAATGGAGTCAGATATTCAAGTAGCATGTATGGAGTGCAACTAGAAGGAGTTAGTGTGAACTCTGAAGAGCTTCCAAGTGAACTCAGAGGACCTGTCGCTTCATGGAGCAGACGAACTCAACAACGTGAACAAACTCAAGCACTTGCTTTGAGAGCACAACCAGGTATAATATACTATTCCCAGTTCTCTAAACTCAGTTATATTCCATTCCAGCACCTGACGCCATTGAAAAATCTGATGATACCTCTTTCAAAAACAGTGACAATGGAGAGCACTGGTGCTACTTATGTGCCAGTCCAATCGACGACATCAAACCTGAAATGAGAAGATCAATCAGAAATTTACTCGAAATGAGACGAACTGCTTTCCCTGTTGGTATGTTGACAATTTGTGAATTCCAAAGGAATCTTATTGGTTTTCAGACGCAGTAACCAGTGATTGCCTGTCGGCAAGGAATTTGACAAAACTGAAGAAACAAACGTGTACTTATAAGTACTGTCAAACACTTTCGATTGTGGATAAAAACGCTGGAAAGTCATTTGTCGTTCGTGGATGCGCAGAACACTTCGGAGCAATTAATGTGCCTGAACTCGAAAAGAAAGATGATCATTCTTGTAATATGTGGGTTTTTGAGGAATATTTCTTGGAAATCCTAATTCATTCTCTTTCAGGCTGCATGAAAAACTTGATATCAAAGAATGTATTTGTAAAACTGACAAGTACTGCAACGCTGGATGGAAAAAACGAAGCCCGAATAGCGTCTCGCAACAATCTTCTATTGCCCTGGCCACTTTATTCGTTATTGTTTCTTTTTTGATTTAGATCTTCTCTAATTACTCTCATCGAATTCTGACATAATTTAGCTTTGACTCTTAATCGATCTTCCCCCTTTTCAAGCCTCTTTTCAATTTACTCTCGCCCTCTCAACATGTTTCGGGTTTCAATTACAAACGCCGTGTTTCCGGGAAGACGTTCCTATGATGTTTCCTTTCTTTGTATCGACCAGGGTTTTTCGCCTCATTGCTTATTTCGATTCCTTACTTTATTCTAATGAAACTCGTGATTTTGTGAGGATTTTTCATTGTGATGGTAATTCCGAAAATGAGTTTTACAGTTCTGGTTTTGATGTGAACGCGTCTTGTTGACTGTATTACAAATGATTCATTAATATCTCGAAGTTTCCTAGAATTTTTATTGTAAGAAAACATTAAAACTCTGAAGTATGGATGTTTATTAGAATGTTATTAATATCAAATGTTGACAAAACAAATTGAGCGAGATGAGCAATGGAATGAGAAAGAACAGGCAAAATAAAAGAAAGCGCAACAAAATGGGTGTCTAATAACAGAAGTGAGAAAAAGCAGAAGCAGATCATGAGCAATATCAAACGGGTTGGAAAAGAAAGGCAAAATTGGTGAATTTAAAGATAACAGTTTAGTTTTTGTAGCAGATACCTCTTCTCGGCGTGTATCCTGAGCAACATTCTGGGTATTGTTGCTGGAAAAAGCAAAATTATGTTTTTTATAGAATTCGGCTTACGAAATAAGCATCATTGGCTCCTTGACTTGGTTCTTTGTATTCCATTTGAATGGTGAGAAGTGCAGTTGGGCATTGATAAATGAATCGTCTAAAAATCATGTTAATCATGTTAGAAAAACAAAAAACTTACTTTTCACAGAATCTGGTGGCAGTTTGTCTTTTCACACGGCGAACTGTAGAAGAGAGGAATCTTTCAGTTGGTGGATGGACTTCCAATCTAAAAAGTAACACTTGTCCACTGGTCCCTTTGCTGTGGAAACTTACTCATGACGTAGTACCGGCTTACGTTGAGAGATACGTGGCAATGGGAGAGTGCTGGCTAAAAAGGAATTTGAAATGGAATGGAATAGTCAAAACAACACAATTTATGAGACCTACATCGCGCAAATCCGGATTGCTTTAATTTTGGATTCAAATAGTTGTTGGATCCGAAGTTGAGCTTGGCAAGCAAATCGCACGGAAGTAGGAGACGTCCATTACAGATCATTCCTTTCTTCGGCTTAGCGCAGGCCTGAGTGTTACAACTTTGTCTGTCCAAATTGCTTCCTCTAGAATACAACTTTTTGATCTTTGAACGTTTGTTTTCACTCACGGGCAAACTTGATTTCCACCATAACATGCTCTCACTCGAGTTTTAGTTCCGCATCCTCCACATGGCTGTGAGCAAGCGGACCATTCTCCCCAACCACTCCACGAAGCTGAAACTGGAGCAACTGTCGTCGTCGGCGTCGGACGAGTCTGAAATCTGTCTTTCAAACCTGATCAACTCCTCTTTTCACATGCGGAAAGAATTGTTACGTGTAAGAAAAATAAAGTTAGTGGAAAGAAAAAAGGATAGTCTCACTAAAGCATTCTGAGATAGTTGCGATAGATCATGCTCTTGTGCAGATTGCCTAGAGGCATCTGATGGAACAAGCTGTGAGGGTGAGGCAGAAGAAGAAGAAGGAGAGATAGATGTGCTCGGATCAAAGAGCTCCTCAGTGGAATCCAGTCTTTCCGCCGATTGCTCGCCCGAGGTGTAGATCTGGCCATCAGGCGTGTAAAGTGGTGGGTTTTGAATGTGAATCCATCCACTTGCCGTTCTTGTCCAGTATGGTCGAGTCGTGGTAGCATAGGTTGGTCGAGTTGTGGCAATTGTGGTCGGCGTTCCTCCAACTGAAATTGTTTGTTTTTCAAAATCATTAAATCCCACGTTTTCAAAATCCTTCATTTAAAAGAAATTCAAAAAGTATACAACTATTCTAACGTACGCGCTCTATATCTCAAAGTGAATCCCTTCCATCCAAAAGCCGTGTTTGGTGTTCCACGATAAATAATGATGACGTCATCTCCCTCCGAACGGATAACTGATGGCAAACTGCAGCAGAGTCGGGCTCCTAAAAATAACCGTGTTGTTTCATTCAGTTAATATTCTTACCAGTAGATGTCTTCTGCGACAAGTATTTAACTTCAACGTAGCTCTGACACGGATCCGAACATTGGAAGTTCACCTGGTCGAAGATCACCTCGACATTACCCCCTGGGTTCTAAAAACATCAGGTTTAGCGGAATCACACGCCTGAGTAGGTTTCGATATCTATTCCACTCACTCTAATTCGCCAGACGCAATTCGCATCGGCTTGCACAATACCACTTTCAATCTTCTGGTATGAGGAGGAGGCGGTGAGTGATCCACCACATGATGCTGATCATTAAAACAGTTAGTTACTGATAAGACAAGAAGCCTACTTACTGTACTCAACAGTCTCGCAGTAAGTTCCTCCGTATCCGGATGGGCAGCGACAACGTCCACAGTTGTTTGGATCAGTGTATCCTTCATTCATGCATGGCAATGTCCGTGGGCAAACATCTAAAAACTGAAATTATGTGAGAAGAGGGAATAGCTGAAACCCACTGCTGCAGTATCTAGTGTTAATCATTTTAGCATCCTTGAACGAGAGTCCGTCTCGTTGTCCAATTGTGTTTTGATATCTCCAATCTCTAGTCTTGATAGTATCACTGAATAACAGAGTATGTTGAATGTTTTACCATAATTTTCTATTCACCTGGACCAATCATATGAAAAAGCTTTGGCACCGTAATGCATTACTGATCCCAAATCATAAGGTTGCCCTGAAAAACTATTATTTGTTTTTTGACTCGGACAACAAAACAGTTCCTGTAATTAACCTATAAACTATACTAAAACAAAATCAGATAAAGTTTAGTGCCGTCTGTACCAGTTGCCTAGACACTCACCAAGGTTGTCACTGTTGGCAGCAGTTCTCTTGGCAAAGTTTCCTTCGGTTCCCTGAAAGAATAAGCAGAAATTAAAGCATTAACTATGAATGACTTACTCGAGTGATCTTATCAGCAACAATGCTAATGTAGTTATCCCTGTCGTCTCTTGACTGCTCGTGCCACAGTCCCAAAGCATGGAGTGTCTCGTGAGAAACGATTCCAAGCTGAAAAATAAAGATTTTCTTCAAAGTTGCTGGACTGAAAGCCGTACACTATCGCATCCATAACCGATTGAGACTAGCTGCCGACCTCCAACTCTTCCAACATTCGACCAACACCCGTTTCCTCTGTAGTATCTCAATCCATCTCTATCTCCACCATTCTCTTTAAATCTGAAGCACACATTCTGTTCAACGTGTCTTATCGCACTTCTGATGAGTTGTCTCCACGACTCTTCACCACCGTAAAACTCATAGGAGATTGTGAGATTAGGCCAAAAGTTGCGTGGATCTGGATGCGCTTGTCTTCTTGATCTTGGATTACCTATAAGAAAACAGTGTGTACACATAAAGAAGTCTTGTCCTACTTGATTCAGCAAGCAGAGATTCAGCTTGAGGGAGCGTCAGAATAATATCATTCTCAAAAACTTCATTCCACAGCTTTCTATTGACCGTCGCTTCCGTTTTGTCATCTTTCACTGCTTTGTCCATGTTTTCAGCGATTGCTTGAATAGCCACGGGGTCCTAAATAAATACTGGTCATTTCTATTCAGACAAAATCTTCGCATACATAATCATGGCCATATTTCTTTGCGTGTTTTCTGTAGAAAGCGGCCAACAGTTCTTTGACCTCCGCATAATCCGAAACAACGTCATTGGCAATATACTGAACAGTAACAGAATTTTTTTCGAACAAAAGTTATTTTTACCGCTGATGTGGCTATATTCACTAATCCGATTAACACAAGGAACGCCTTTAGGCAAGCTTGAGACGCCATTCTGCAAAATAGAACATCAAAAAACGGACGCGAGAACTTAGGGATGAAAAAAGATATATGATCCAAAAATGATTGATAGAAGCGATCTGTGCGTAGTGGATTTAGAAGAAGAGAGAGATGAAAGAGGGAAGCGGTGATAATTTGTTACAAGACGAGAAAAGATGAAAAGGAAAATGAGTTTCTCGAAAAACTTAATACGGTTTCCCATCCTACGCCCAGGTCAGTTTTTCGGGAGAATGCACCGCCCATTACCCGTCTCGATGCCCTTTTCCTTCCACGTCTCACTAGAAAAAGCACCAAAAAGGAACAAGCATAGGGCAATAGATCTACGGTTTGTAAGATAACATCGGTCCGAGGGAACGAAGTGAATTGTGAAAACGGAACAAATTGAAATGTACTCCTTCTTAGACCAACAAAGAATATCTACGGTTTTTGAACAGTATTTCTCAGACAGTTCAACCTTGAAGTCATTTTTCGAAGAATAAAGTTGATTTTCATATTCTCTACTGTCACCTACTAACAAAAACAGGTCTGAAACGATAGTTCAGTATCAAAAGCCAAAATTGATAACACTACTGCAAACAACAACAAAACAACTGGTAGAATCTGAGCTTACTTGTCATGCAGACTGGTCGACTCGGAGAGTAGATTGACTTGACCCTGATTCCTCGATTCTCACGCTGCTGATTGTTTCTCGAGGCTTCTTCTGCTTTAGTCTCGTTGACGGCTTGATTAGAATTAGAGAGCGATCGACAGAGATCACCCAATCAGAGAAAAAATGACTATAGGAGAGTTTTTCAATGCTTAGAAGAAGTTCGAGTAAAGTGTGAAGCAATGAGGCGGAACGCGCTCAGTGGATAGATACAGGTCAAACAGACAAACGCTGACCGCGGAACGAGGATAAGACTAACTTTAGAAAGTTAAACGACTACGATTGTTTAAAACAAACTGAAGACAGAAGAAGGGAGGAGTGGAAATGAGAAACTTTCCTAGGATACACTCTCTCAGAACACAGTTCTTTGAAGAACGAGCCCTTGTGAAAATGGCTGTCGAGAGTGACTTTTATACCAAGAACCGCCCACTTTTTTTGAAAAGTTGCTAACAAGATCAAGAGACATCATCGCTCGGATTGGAAGTGTCCTTACTGTTCTACCTTCCTGATTTTCATCTTTAATTCGATTAATGGGCCGGGACAAAGAGGGACCGCGTTGATTCTGACACTTTGCTTGACGTGTGAAAAAACGAGACGTCTGTTTTTCAACCGACTAATTTGACAAGTGCAAACATTTTTTCTCGATTTGTGAGATCGATCTGGTCAATCAAATCTACAGTATCCTGTAAAGAGTAGAGCTGGTCGTTGTTCGAAACATCAATTCAAAAAGATGAAGTGAATACTGTACCTTTGATTAGTCACGAGGAATTTTTAATTATAAACTTTCGGTTCTTCTGAAATAATTAATTTATTACCAGTTCATAACCCAAAAATTCAATTTCATTTCCAATTTCAGTTTCAATTTTCACAATTTCCACCTGATCCACCACGTGAACCCGGAAACTAGAAAAGTTGTTTGTTGGATTTTTGTTCCTTGGCTACCTGCTGGGACTAACCCATTTCCCTGTCAAACCAAGTGGCGCATCATTAGAAAACCCATAAAAAGTGTGAGATACAAACTTTTTGTAAGTGCAAACAAGCGGTGCCTGATAATGCTAGACACAATCAGGCAGTTGTTTTGAATCTGGGTCAATGTCCTTTTGTGGTGAGTAAGAATCATTCACTTCCTGGTTCGAAACTTTTCAAAATCACACCTGTATATATCAGTTGAAACATGAAAAATGATGATTCGGCTATGTCTATGATGATAATTGGAAGATGATACACGATCCGAGAGAAAACCGATACGTATCACGGTTCTACCTTTGGTCGGGTCAACATAAAGCAGAAAAAACACGTTACAAACGTTAGTTTCGATTTCCGTGTATTCTGAGGGGGTTTTAAGATTATTATGGAAATGAGTGAATGAATTATTGTATGACTAGGGGTTATATTTTCTGAACAATTTTATTTTTTTTTCACGAAAGTCACGGTTTACCCCATATTTTGGACTGTTTGCCCTGTCTAGGTGTCTTATCCTGTCTTCTCTTTTTTTTATCATATCAAATTGCCTGAACGTGTTCAGTATCAGCTGAAAGAAAGAGGTCTCTGTACTATTCCGCCTCGGTGATCTCGTTATGAAACCATTGAATCAGACCTCCTGGGAAAACGGATTGATGAAGATCACGTTACATATCCATTGCACTAATTCAATTGAACTTCTCAAACTTCACAGACAGTTCACTCAATAAATTCTTGCGATTAGCTGAACCGAAACCAGGTTTCATTCCTCCTTATTAGGGTCAGCGTTTCCTTTCTGTCCTTTTCATGAGACATCGACAAGCCTATTTCATGCCTCACTGTGCTAATGGTTTAATTGTTTCTAAAAAAAGTCGGTTATCTACCTTCAGAATTCATTGGTTCAACACCAGCATCAGACAATTAGTGAGGGAGTACACTTGAAATCTCTACCCCGATCACAATACAAAATACAGAAGAATTTATTAGGAAATTGATACGAACACAATTTTATGAAGGGAAGTTCAGATACTCAGCATTTGTGCAAATCAGCGGGGGAAAACAGTATTTGAGGGTTTTGATTACAACTTTCAGTATTCCAATAGTAGACAACCAGGAGAAATGAAATATACTGAGACAAAATGAGAAAGTGAGATAGATATAGGATAAACCATTATTCCATAACATCATATGTATGAATGCTCAGTTTTTCCAAGTTGGCCTCCAAGCTTTCAACACCCATTGCCATGGCCTCTTCACGGATGTCAGCATACAGAGCAGAAGTCCTGAAATTTGTTTTTGCCTATCAGGTTTACAAAAATAACTGCTTACATGTAACGTTCTCCGCAACTTGGCAAGACAGTGACAATGAGTTTGCCGACCATCTCTGGACGAGAGGCGAGTTGAATAGCAGCAGCAACATTAGCTCCAGATGAAATACCACAGAGAAGACCTTCCTCGAAAGCAAGTCTCTTTGCCATCACAATAGCCTCGTCGGAATGAATACGAATCACATCTTCATAAATTTTAGTGTTGAGAACAGATGGTGCGAAGCCAGCTCCAATTCCTTGAATCTTGTGTGGTCCAGCCGGATTTCCGCTGAGAACAGCAGATTCCTCTGGTTCGACAGCAAACACGCGGACAGCCGCGTTCTTCTCTTGAAGGAATTTTCCAACTCCACTGATAGTTCCGCCGGTTCCAACTCCGAAAACAACAGCATCGACTTTTCCTTCCGTTTGTCTCCAGATTTCTGGTCCGGTAGTTTCATAGTGAACACGTGGATTGGCTGGATTGTCGAATTGGGCGAGAATGTGAGAAGCTGGAACCTTTTCTCTCAATTGGTTAGCCATTTCAATAGCTCCCTTCATTCCCTTGGCTGGGTCTGTGAGAATCACTTCTGCTCCGTATGCTTTCAAGAGAGTGCGCTGAAAGAATCATCTGACGTCAATCATATAAAAAATGCAGAAAACGTACTCGTTCCCCACTCATTGATGCAGGCATGGTGACAATACAACGATAGCCTCTGGCAGCAGCCACAAACGCCAAAGCGATTCCCGTATTTCCGGAAGTTGGTTCGATGAGAGTAGTCACTCCGGGAATAATCTAGAAGTTTATAAATGATTCATGTGTGTTTTAGTTCTCTGATGCCACTCACGAGTCCATCCCGCTCAGCTGCCTCAATCATAGCCCATCCGATACGATCTTTGATAGATCCAGCTGGATTCAGATATTCGATTTTTACAGCTGTAAATTGTCATCATGAAATTTAGTTTTTAAAACGAAAAGCCAACTCCCTAATGCAATCCAAACTCACCAACTTTACCAGCAAGTCCTTTGGCGATCTTGTTCAAATACACCATTGGTGTATTACCAATAAGAGAAGAAGCATTCTCACCAATATGAATGCGATCGGCCATCTGTAATACGTGAAAAAATGATTGAAGAAAAGAGATGCAAAAAACGATCGGAAGTGAAATTGAGAAGGCTGCAGAAAAAAATGGCATCGACAGTGACGGAAACTATCAAGAAATTAGTCATCTGATTTTTGTTCGGTCATCACATTCCAATTAAATATTGAACTTGGAAATTGAAATTCTGAGAGACAGATAAAATGAAAAAGAGAAAAAGAGCGGAAGTAGTTTGCGGAATGCAAAATGAATGCACAATCAGGTGGCATTTGTTGAAGGTTTACACACTCATCGAACCTAGAAGAAAAATTGAAGTGAATACAGAACGACACTCAGCGAATGGGCAAAGAATACATTTTTTGTGTTTGGTGTTCATGTATGCAGTAGATACAACGTGTACATGTGAACAATAGAGACGAGAGACGATAAGATAATAAACCAACAATAGGGGGGCTCATGAATAAATCAAAAGAATGCAAATCAATCAGGAGAGATTGATTTACAGCTAAAGATAGAGGTGACTCACTTCCAGAACCTTCTGGAAACCCTTTGTGAGGTCAACAATAAAACTCATGAATAATGTGAATGTTACAAAAAAACACACAATCAAGTTCGTTTTTTCGAAATCGATCCGAGTACACTAGCTCAGAAAGGGATACGAAAGAAAAAGTTCTGCAGCGGTAAAAATCATAATCTCATTAGAAAAATGTTATATTAACCAAATTCGAATAATTGAGACATTGAACTTTTGATACACCCTCACTCATAAAATGTCTATTCAAAGATTATTTGAAGAATCTTGTTGAAGTGGTTTCTAATTGCTGAGTGCAAGAAATGAGAGAAATAGCAAATTTATATGCGTTTCGCGAACAATAAGCTTTTTCTTCCTTTTTGAATTTCGAATTCAAGCCACAAAAGAAATGCTTTTTATTCTCAAAAGTTGAAAAAGTGTTCCATATTGAAATTATGATTTGAAAATTTGAAAAAAAAACAGTGTTCAACATATTGCGACAACACATAACAGAACGTGAAAACACGTTACATGTGAGACAGAAAAGTAAGGGTCAACGAGAAAAAAAGGAGTTATTTGTTGTGTGTGTGTGTCAAAAAAAGAGAGAGGTCATCTTTCAATGTCTTACGGCACTCTTCAGACTTCATCAATTGCATGAGCAAGTTCACACGGCGCTCCAGAAACATTGACCGAATTCTAGGCAAAGCAGCAGCATATTTAATACTCTCGCAAAAAGTGTTAGTCATGGCCAATGAGAGAATATGGGAGAACAAGATTTAAAAAGTCAATCATAGTAGAAAATAGTAAATGTTATTATTTTTGGAAATTTTGAAATTTATGATGAATTCCGTTAAATTCTGATGAGCGAACTACTAAACAATATTGTAGTTATATAGACTTTGGCCAGAGACTTATCGGAGTTTTGGGATCAAAAGATGAGAGGGTTTAGCGAAACATATGCATGGGCGAATAAACGGAAAAAAAGAAACTTCAAGCACTTTGACGTAATAGAATAGAAAAAAGGGTCTCACGAACCAAAAAAGTGTATCAGAGAAGTATTCCTGTTGAATCTCAGCTGAGCACATAGAACGATCAGTTTTTGATAAACAAGTATGAAACTAAATGGAGAAATTGACTCTTTTCTCGGCGCGTGAAATTCAGACAAGCTGGCTAATCACAGATTTTAAGTTCATTATAGACGGAATTGTCTGGGTAATCAGGTGTTGGAGTAACTCGATAATTTGTCTCGAGATTTCATACTGAAAAACAATTTTTTGTTATCGAAAATTAATATTATTTATGAAGCGACCAAATACAACTACGAGAATCAGAAGATGAAACGGAAATTGGTGGCACTTGGAATTATAAAAACAAGTATACCTCTCTCTCTCTCATAACAATCTCGATATTCAGAGCTGAAGATAAACGGAAATGAAAGAGATCTATTTTCTTTACTTTAACAACTACAGAAAAATAATTAGGTGAAAACCGACGTCTTCTTTTACACTAATAAACCTCATTTGTCATCATTTGTAGTTGGAGATCTTCTCACAATTTTCACGTACTAATGAATTGGTGGGAAATTGGAAGGGAAAAGAATGGCAATTTTAATATGCAAAATGAAATTGAAAATGTTCTCCACGGCCAATTGTTCGGGCAAAGATCTAATCGGGAAAGGGTCTGAATGGTGTAAACAAGAGTTTCACGCTGCAGAAGAGACTCAGAGACGATGCAGAAAGTTGCAAAAAGTGTTTATAATTTATAGAGTCAAAAATTATTGAACCTCTGATATGATTAAAGAAAATCTAAACATGAAAAAAGTTATGTGCCAGCATGTTTTATAATGTAATATTTTTTGACCTTTCCAACTTTTCCTAATTGCACATTTTGAAAGGTCGCATTCCATTTTTTTTCTTTCTGCTTGATCAGTCATCTCAATCACCAACGTTCAAAGTTCAGGTCTTATTCATTATTATCACTTTTGAATCATCCATTCTGTCTATGCACTATCCAATCGCACTTTCTTGGTTTCTGTTCAATGTGTCATTTCTCTGTGTCTCTTACTGTCTAAACGACAGTGAGCGTAGTTGAGTGAGGCCCCGGTGAGCGTCTCTTTGTGTGGAGAGTGGAGCGTCTGTCAGTGTGTCGGGAAGAATCGTGAGTGCCTAGAGGGGCAAACGGAGGAGGACGAGATGGTTGAGGAGGAAATGAGTCCAGTTGGCGCATCGATTGTTCCGTGGCAATAGAGCGCATTTGCAACGGATGTACCTCACTTATTTTTTTCTCGCAGTTTATCGTTTTTTACCAATAAAATAGTTTTAAAACTGATGTTTACAGACTGGATTTCGACATCTCAATGAAATAAAAAAGAGGCAGCGGCTCTTTCACTCATATATTCTTCCACAAATTATGTTCAACACACGATGGAAAGTGTTAATACTTCTGACACTATGCTATCACACGATACACGGAGATGAGTTGGACAAAAGAAAATTACAGTAAGTTGATTGTCGTTTTATAATTTTCAAGCCCCAAACTGACTAAAACTAGTTTCGAAAATATGCTCTCAAAAATAAACGTTTCTTTTTCACGTATTTCATCTGATTCATTTCAGAAAAGAGGCATACGACATGTTCATGCACGGATACAACTCTTACATGAACTACGCGTTTCCAGCAGATGAATTGATGCCATTATCATGCAAAGGAAGGATAAGAGGGGTTACTCCTAGTAGAGGAGATGTCGATGATGTGCTTGGAAAGTGAGTTTTTTATTCTTTGAGCGACATAAATTCATTATTTTCAGCTATTCTGTCACATTATTGGACAGCTTGGACACGCTGGTAGTGATGAATGAGCTCGATGAGTTTGAAAAAGCCATTGATTTGGTCATAAGACACGTGAGATTTGATTCTGATTTGGTTGTCAGTGTTTTCGAGACAAATATCAGAGTTCTCGGCGGTCTCATATCAGGTATGCATACATTTTCCTGCACAGGTGTAATTTGAATATTCAGCTCATGTCTTGGCTGAACTGGTCAAAGAGAAACATCCAGAAAGATTGAAGTCGTATGACAAGCAGCTGCTAAAAATGGCGACTGAAGTTGGAAACCGACTTCTGCCTGCTTTCAACACAACGAGTGGACTACCGTATAGCAGAATCAATCTGAAACATGGAATGCAAGATCATCTGAAGAGACAGAAGGACACGTGTACAGCATGCGGAGGCACCATGATTCTTGAGTTTGCGGCACTTTCTAGCCTTACCGGAGATCCAATTTATGAACGGAAGGCTAAGAAAGCGATGGACTTCTTGTGGCAACAACGACACAGATCATCAGATCTCATGGGAACTGTTTTGAACGTACATTCGGGCGATTGGACAAGAAGAGAGAGTGGAATTGGAGCAGGGATAGATTCTTACTACGAATACACTCTGAAAGCCTACATTCTGCTTGGAGATGAAAGTTATCTTGATAGATTTAACAAGGTATTTTTATTTTCATGTGGATAGCTTCTCAAATTTCATCTTTCAGCATTATGAAGCAATCAAAAGGTATATCACTAAGGGACCCATCTTTGTGGACGTGCACATGCATCGACCCACAGTAGCAACAAGAGGGTTCATGGACTCACTTCTCGCATTCTGGCCGGGACTTCAAGTATTGAAGGGAGACGTAAAAGAAGCAATTGAGATGCACGAAATGCTATTCCAAGTCATTCAAAAACACAAATTCCTACCTGAAGCGTTCACTCACGATTTTCAAGTTCACTGGGCGGAACATCCAATCAGACCGGAATTTGTGGAGAGCACTTACTTTTTGTATCGTGCCACAAAAGATCCTCATTATCTTCTGGTTGCAAAACAGGTAACAATATGATCAGGAAGAATTATTCGAAAACATTATGATTTTTTGCAGATTATGGACAGCATCAACAAGTATGTGAAAGTGCCTTGCGGATTTGCAGCTTTAAAGGATATCAGAACTATGGTCAAAGAAGACCAAATGGAGTCGTTTGTTCTGTCGGAGACTTTTAAATATCTCTACATGATCTTCACTGATCCAGAGGATTTAATTTTTGATCCTGATCATTACGTACTCACCACTGAAGCCCATTTCTTACCACTTAGTATTGGTCATAACGAGAACGTGGAGAATGTCGGTAATCCGAGACGAATGATACTGAGAGCTGACGAGGAGTCAAAACAAAAAAACTATGTGTGTGCCAACCCAATCGATTTCACCAAGCTGCCCACAGAACGAGAGGAAGCCCAATTGATAAGAGAAAGAACGAAAATGATGTTGGGAGAGATTAGAAGCGGACTGACTGGTGGAACTGGTGCTGCCAGTGCTTCGATTCCAAGTTGTGACTCGCCGTGAGTTCTTCGCTGCGTAAAACAAAGAGGTTAGAAAATAATTTTTCAGAGCCGAGAGAATAAAAGCCTGGGCATTTTCAACAAACAATCAGGAGCATGTGAAACAGCTGGCTCTGATGGGCATAGAATTGGTCACTCTGGAAGATGGACGTCTTCATTTGAGCCACAAATCGATTAGTGTAAGTGTTTCTTTTCCAAAATTCTGTCCTTCTGAGTCTAGAAAATCACTGTCTTCCCATACCAAGTGTTCTGCATGAAATTTCTCGTTTCATCACTTTCCTCGACTCTTTTTGCTCAGCAACACGCAACTTTCTTCGACTTTTTCTTTAGTAGAAACTCAGTTTGTTCTATATTTCTTCTTTTTCACTTTTTCCCACCGAAACAATGAAATGATTGCGTGTTGCAGGGCAACACAGTTTCGTGTGAAATTGATGACGAACCTTTGTGTTGGGATGGGCGGCGATCTGATCCGGCAAGAACATGTGTCTCATCGAAAAAATCCCTCTATATACTATTCTACTACTTCGATACTTTTCTTATCTTCATCATTTATCTATTTGCTTTTACCTTCCTTGTTCTTCTCACAATGGTAGTGTTACAACGGATTAATCAGAATGCTAAGCGACAGGCTGAAGAAAAAGAAGAAGTAGAAGAAGAAGAAGAACTAGAAGGAGAAGAAGACGAGGAAGAAGAAGAAGAAGATGAAGATGAAGAAGAGGATGATTCTAATAACGACGACGATGATGATGATGAAAACAATGATGAAGATCCTCCTTTAGATGATTCTCCCGAATCAGAATAGCTTTCAAATATTAGGTTTCAAATTGAATTAAAAAACGAGTAACAAGTTCCTAGAAAATATATTCATATCCATATCTAACTTCTTATGTGACTCTAAAAGTTGTCTTGCCACGTGTCTTCTTCTCTCATGCAATATCATGTTCTACATCCCACTTCCATCCCAAAACAAACCTTGTGATATACGTTTCAACCTCGTGTATTTTTCGTGAAACTCTGTTTTTACAACACAGTCATAATTGAGCAATAAATATACGATTCATTATCTTTCGATTCTTTAGGCTCAATCTCCACTCTATGCCAGATGGGGTTACGAATTCATGCAGGAGATGCAGGAATACGTCGATCAACTTGAAAAAAGCGGTGAGTGAATGTAAAAAAACATCAGAGAATAAAATAGTTTTTCCAGGAATCAACCCAGACAGTGCTGAAAGAGTCCTTCAAATATTAACTCCACCATTCTATGGATCGCCAGTGCTCAAAGGGTGGCCTGCTCAATTCGGACGAGACCTCATTCTTTCGGAACCATTGATCGGACGTGTTGCAAAAGCGATTCCCTCTAGAGCTTGTGGGCCCATTTTGAATGCAAAGGAGCTGGTCGGGAAAATTGCGATTGTTGAAAGGTCGGAGTGTGTATTCCAAGAAAAAGCACGATTTGTTCAATTGGCTGGAGCAATCGGAGTGATTGTTATTGGTAAGTGATACCAATTGTTGATCAATTTTCATATAATTCTTGCAGACCATGATCGAAAAAGCAGATTTTCCTTGGACCGTCCCAGTTTCTCAATGGCTGTTGATAAGGAAGGCAAGGATGATATTGGATTTTCGGCCATCTTCTTATTCTATCATGAAGGTCAACAATTGCTCCAAGCACTGAAAAAGAATCCAGAAGCAGTTATTTCCATGTCGGCACAACCAATATCAATTAGTAAGGTTTCTGAATCACTAACGAAAAATGACAAAATAATTCAGATGAGACTGTTGGAAGACTGTTGAAATACGGAAAGATGTTCAACGTCCCAGAATACCCGATGTGTAATTTAGATGATGGAGATATTATATCTCATAGCTTAGCATACCCTGAAGTAATTCTCAATCTTCGATTCAATGGAATAAACCAGGACAGTGATCCCCGATTGCATCAAGAAGTAAGCTTTCATATTTTGTTATCGTTCCAAATGAGAGTTTCAGGTTGTTGAACGTCACATCACCGAACTTCACAAATATCTCGAATTTGGTGATGCCGATTACGAGTTTCAGTTTTACGAGTTCTTCCGCACGGCTGCTTATGGTGCATTGGATTTGAATGTGGAGAACAATAAGCTGCTGACGGTGGTATCAGCATTGACTACACTCAAAAAGAAGCCAATTCCACCATCAGTGTTTGCAAGACTTCCTGGAGAAATAACGAAGGTAAGAAATAGAGAACATATAAAATTCATTGAATTCTGTTTGTTTGCAGGTCCGTTGTATTCCCAGGGGAGAAGAAATGCCATGCTCAAGACTTTCCATTTGAAAAAACTCACTCCAAAAGAAACTAGTTTCCCGATTCCAAACAATGTCACCTCAAAAGTCATATTCCACATTTTTATATTTTATCAAGTCAATATTTCTATTCCATCTGCATTCATACCTTTAGCAATTTCCTTTGAAGGTGATCCGATGCGGGTGTCAAATCGTTTTGTTTCTACCTGATTGTTATATATCTATTCACTTTTTGGTCCTCAATGTGTATCCAATGTGTATTTAACTTGATGTGTGTAGAATTTACTTGTATATGACTACTTTTTGTTTAATTTGGTCAACCAGATGCAATTAAAACAAATCTCAATAAAGATTTTGGTTTTATATTCCAATTATTTCACAGTCTTGTTTTCTCGTATCTTGTTTTTTGTTTCACTGGCTTTCCAGTAGTTGTCTGCACCCTTTTCCCGTTTGTTTAGCCTCAGTTTTTCCCTTATGTTCCCATTTTCACTAGTTTTAGGAGAAGTTTCGAAATCTCATGTTCTTTTTTTTCTCCGTCACAGTGTTAGTCACCGGACACTATTGTTGTTTTCGTGTGTTGAACCTACGTGTAAACAAAACAATGTGTCATTTTTATTTTTTTGACTTTTTTTTGGTGTTTGATTCCGTAATTCAAGTCAAAAACAAAATTTCAAAACAATTGGTACCCGACTGTTTTAGTACACGTTGAGTAGAGATAAAAACGTGCATAACTCAACATTTGAGGTTTCTTATCGGTAAATTTGTTTCGGTTTCCGTTTAAAATCAATGAGTTCAGTTTATCTTTTGTCTATGAACTTATCTGAAAACTGTTTGTCAGGATGATGCAATTTATAAGAAACGGATTTCGACATAGGCTTTTCCTATCCCCCCCCCCCCCCCTAGCAGTATCATTCTGCTAACACCAACTATGTTCTATTATTATCTTTCTCTCCGATAATATTGTACTTTTCTCTCGTTGCACCCGTTAGATTGTGTTGATTGTGACAACATATGGTCCGATTTCTTATCACTTCGTCCCCAATCTCCTTTTTCTTTGCCCTATCGAACGATCTTTTTTCTTCGACAGATTTTTCCGCCGCTAACTTTTTTCACGGCATTGTTCTCAGAAAAGTATAAATACACAATTTTCCGTTTTGCAGATGGCAGACGACGTGCTAGGGTCTAGCGACAGTATGTCACCACGAAAACGAAACGTGAAGAACAGGTAATTTTTAAATCGTTTTTTGATCAATCAGTTGTCTTATTTAGAACTGCCGACGAACAATCACAACTACATCCTGGAGACAGAATCGGCGACGCGGCAGTCACAACAGAAGCAGAAGCGGATTACGAAGATGAAAGGTTAGTGGACTTTGACTTTTTTCGGCTTCAAGTCAAGAGAGCCATTTTTCTCATCTTGTCTGGGACTAACTAACACTTGTGTGCATTTGCAGTGAGAAGCGAGTGCGCAGAATCAAGTCACGCCGACAATTGGAACGTACACACTTTCAAATGGTGAACGAGCGAGTTGTTGAGGACATCACCGTTGACTTTCTCTATAAACCACATACATTGACTATTCTTGGATTGTTGGTGGTTTTCATCGGATACAAAGCGTTCACAGGGTATGTAGCATTTGAATTAGACAAAGCAATATAATATTCTTCAGATTCACGGAAGAAGAGAATGCTACTGACCGGAATGTGTCCGATGGTCTTTTAGGAACGCTTGCTCTTTTCCTTGTTGTCAGTGCACTAGCCTTTCCTAATGGTTCGTTACCTGCTTCATCTTATACCCTCTATTATTTCTCTTTCCAGGCCCATTCATCCGTCCTCATCCAGTTTTCTGGAGAATTGTGTTCGGTGTCTCTGTTGTTTATCTTATGTTGCTGCAATTCACCTTATTCCAAACCTACAAAGACATCAAAACTGTGTTGACATGGCTTGACCCAACTGGATTGGGTGCAGAGAATCTGGTGGAAAAGGAATACGCTATCAACTGCTCAGATGTTTCATTGGAACGTATCTGGAGTCACATGGACATCTTTGCAGTCGGGCATTTCACCGGATGGGCTATGAAAGCTCTGCTAATCAGACATGGAGTTCTTTGTTGGTATATCAGTATTGCATGGGAACTCACAGAGGTGAACTCGCATGAATTAATCTCAAAAACTCAGAATGCTTCAGATTGTCTTCACTCAACTTCTTCCAAATTTCGCCGAATGCTGGTGGGATGCTATCATTTTAGACGTTCTCATTTGCAATGGGCTTGGAATCTTTGCGGGACTCCAAATCTGCAACTGGCTTTCAATGCGTAACTACCATTGGGAGAGTGTCAAAAACATCAAGACAAACCGTGCTCGTTTCAAGAGAGTTGTCATGCAGTTCACACCAGAAAGCTGGAACGATGTGAGTTGAAAACATTCATGAACTTTCCGGAAAGAGAAAATTTCAGTTTGATTGGGGATCATTCACCCAAACCATCAAAAGAACCATGGCTGTCTACGTATTCGTTCTCATTTGGCTGCTCACCGAACTGAATACCTTCTTCATGAAACACGTGTTCTCCGTAGACACTAAGCATCCAGTTGTTTTTTGGAGACTCATCCTCATCGCTTTTATTTCCGCTCCTTCCATCCGCCAATTTTATCTTTATGCCACGGACCCTCTCATCAAACGTTTGGGAATGCAGTGTTGGGTGTACTTGGCAGTATGTGCTCTCGAGGCGGCTATTTGTATGAAGTTTGGAATCTCCATGTTCCCACGATTCGCCATCACGCCAATTGTGGTTTGGATTCTGTTTTTGGTGAGAAGACATAGATCGAATGCCGTAAATGTTTTTTTTTTCAGATTGTTGGAACATTTTTTGCTGTCTGGTTCTCGGTCTGGTGGGCGAAGAAATCATCGGCCACAACTGAAATCGAGATTGATGGAGAGAACTGTGACATCTATTTGGACTCATCTCACGAGAATCTTGGAGCAATTCATGATGATGTTCGTCGTCGACGCAGAGATCTCGGATTTTCAGAATCTGATCTCAATTGAATGCACTAGAAAAGTGTCCGATTTTTTGCTTCATCTCGTTTTTCCTCATTTCCTCCCCAAAATTTCTTGTTTCACACGTTCTCAAATTTCAGGTCTAGACATTTTCTACTTTTTGCCCTTCCTATTGGACATATCTTTCATATGATTCCATTCTCTTCCCATCGGGATAGACATAGACAGAAAATCAATTCTCATTCAGTACAGTTACGTCTCGCCACTTCATTTCTTTTTCTATCTGTTCCCAAATCAAAAGTTCAATCTCGAAAACCGCCTTCATTTTTTGTCGATTCATTTCATTCATTCCGTAATGAAAAACGAAGAAAATGTACAATTAAAATAATAAATTTCGTTTGTTTTATATTGATACATATGCACAAGAAAAGATATTGTGTTATAAAAACGTGTCTTGAGCTGAACTGGTGCTCGTTGGTTGTGATGTCTTGCGTGATGATCGTCTCCGGGTACTGTCGGTTAGCAAGGCGGTGTATTGGTTGGGCTCATCGATACTATTGGCACATAATCGAGAACTACAATTGCCTAGCGATCGGCTACTGCAACAATAATTCATTTGAGATGAGAAGATTGAAATGTCACACAAAAATGTTAGGATTTTCTTCAAAAAAGTTATACATTCATGCAAAGTAAAACCACTCAAAAGTTGAGAATTCTTGAATTTTCAATTTCCCACACTGAAACCTTTAAAATTTCGTTTCTTGACCATCAGAGTCTGCGTTGGTACTTTTTCTGAACTATGATTATTCTAAAATTGCCCCCGAGACATATTCTGTCAGATTAAATGTGAACAACTCAAAATAAAGCTTCGAATGATGTCACCGTACCTTTTGTTGAGCATACTTTCCCCTTCCTGCTTTCTGACATTTTTATGTTTTTCGAACAGAATGATCCAGAGCTTTGGGGAGAAGATGCATGCTAATGCCACATTGGCTGACATTGAAATTGAAATACAAAGGGATGATGTTTGGATCTGAAAATGAGCTGCTTCCTTGTCTATTCTAAATATAGGTCTAATCTCATACCTGAAAATCGCTTCCTGTTCCGAAAAAGAAAAAGATCCAACTGAGCCATACTACACATGTTGTGTACATGGAGAAACCGATGAACTTAGTTTCATTGAAGTTTTCGGGCACTTTTCTGGTTTTAACTGCATATGTGGTACATAAAACAATCAAAAATCCGTCATAGGCCAAAGAATACAAGAAATGATGATCAGGAACATTACAGGTCAGAACTACCTGGTCCCTGGTTGGATAATGATGTCTCCAACCTAGAAAAGTACTCTATACGTCATTCCAAAAGAGTCAATTACCTGGAGGTACTACAAACAGCCAAATAAGACTTCCGATCAATTGTACTCCAGCTAGCATAGCCGTCATGACAACCTATAAATGGCTCATTTCCGTTGGCTTGTCACCAGTTGACAACACTGCGTACCTGAGAGATGGGAGATATGAATCTTGGACGTTGAGCTGATCGAGTATTAAAAATGCGGAATATTCTGTTCGTTTTTACAAACATAGCAGAATATAGACACGAGAATGCGAATCCAATGCCTGTTCGTTTGATTGCACATACAATTGCACTAGGTTTTGAGAGAAGGACAAAGGTCATGCAATAGCACATTATCATGGAAATGAGCAAAATGTAGCTGAGCTCTCGACCAGAAGCTTTCACTACAGGAGTTTCGTTGTAACTGAAAACATAGAATTATTTGAATCAAGTGCGAAACTTCCTCACATGACATAAACTACAATTACAAAAAGTGTTATGATAATTCCGACCACCGCGAGAATAGTGGGAACAAGTGAGTACATGGAACTCCATCTCATATATTTCAGTTGAGACAAAGACAAATCAAAGCATCCTTTCCTGTCTTGTGTTGGCCACCATCCCTGTTCACAGGCTACGCAATGTGTCTCATTGATCAGATATTCGTAATCTTCACATTTGGAGCATGCCCAACAGCATTGTTCATCCTAAAACTTCTACTAGGATCGTTCTTATGATTATTATTCAAACCTTTATCAACTGCTTCCTAAACCCAATTTTACATGGCAAAGAACAGACAGAAACCGGTGTGTGATCAGGGTCCCACCATAAATTCTTCTCATAGATTGTCAGCTGAAATTCGTTTTTCGCGTTAATTAGTCTTTTCTGACTACATCATGACGTACGTTGTTCTCACTCCAGTGTCCAATTTCCACATAATCAGATGGCGAGCTCTCGTCATCGGTCATCCTCCGCTTTTTGTCCATGGTTTTTGGTTTATATGTAAGTATAGTGTAGCTGGCTGGTCCATCTCCTTGAGGGGAGAATCGAAATCTTTTACCAACGATATCTACAAAAAAAAAAGATTTAGAAAAGAGTGACAGCAGATCATCTTACCGGTGAAATTAACTTTGAGAAGATAATTCTGATAAAAATCACTACCATCAATGTTCTGCATCGCGTGACAAATTTCTGGTTGTTTACTGTATCTTGAAATCCAATGGTTTTCAATTGCATCATCCGGACATACTGCTTGTTTCATTGACTGAAAATAATTTTTAAGAACTGTTTCAATAAAGATTCAGGTACCTGTAACCCATGAGCAATGGCGTAAACAGCATCAATAACGAATTGAACTTTGTCATCTGCATTGAATCCTTCCGTTGACTGTTTGATGTCTTCACATCTGGAAAAAACATCTTTATGACTGTCTGAAATCCGAAATATACCTTGTTGCTCGCCCTGGAGGAGCATCAAACTCGCATTTGTACTTAACCTGCCATAACTCTCGCAGCCATTTATTTCTCTCAAATGCTTCTGTTCCTGGATGTAAACTCATAAAGTACTCTTCAAAAGATGGCACTTTCTGGGAGGCCAACATCAAAACAATAGCTCCTTGTGCAGCTAGTCGATTGTCTCCGGCAGTATACTTGTCGTTGTTTCTGTCCCACGACTCCGATGCTAACCAAATGATACGTTTCTTTGCTCCCGACGTCAACTTCATTCTTTCTGCTGTATACCGCAAAATGTCTGGAATATACTCGGTGCCGACAAACAAAACAACCACCGTAGCGCCGACGTTTTTTTCAGGTTGAAGTCTGAAACGGAACGATTAGATAACCATTTTTCCAGTCAACGTACTTTTGAACCAGATTGTTGATTGATTCGGTGAAACTTTCTTTTTTGTTTTGGATTCGTTCTTCAAGAGCAATACAGATTCCTTTTTTTCTTGCCTCTTTTTTGAAAGCATCAGCACCTAAAATATTAATGAGGTGACAATCTATAAAAAGAATGCGAGCTTTTGATCCTTACCCAATTCTCCGTATTCATCGGCTGAATACACTAGTGACACGTACGACCACTTGAATCGAACTGCTATTTCTACCATTGCCATAGCTTGGTAGTCATCAGAAGGCACGGTTCTAAATAAAACAGAAAATTGGAGAAGAGATCGGACGAAATACCTCGCGAAATATTCGAAACGATTTTTATCTGATAAATCTGCATTTGTACTAGCTGGACTGACTTGTGCTATCCGAAACAGTCGTAGAAGGTTGGCTAGTTGTACCGAAACTGAACTATAACTCCCTCCAACTACAGCTGCTACATTTTTCTTCTGAGATTGTTTTTTGACGTTTGGATCACTTCCGTCTCTGGGAAAATGAATGACTAGACTTTCTCATCAGATGATTGAACTTACAAGCAAACGTAGTCTGAAGCTTCTGACGACCCAATCATGTCTCTGACGAAATCCAAACTTTGATTCAAAGCATATGCTGGATTTGAGCATGAGTCAAGAATAAGTGCACCCTAAAATCAAATAATTTCCTGAATTCGTTAATCAGTGCACTCTTACCAATTTGTACCCGCGAAGAAAATCATTTTGAGAATTAATTTGATCCAAAGCATACAGCATAGCCTCCACACGATGCACACCCCTGTCATTAGTTTTATGAGTGTTATGATTGGCCACTTGCGTCGGCGCCAAGGCTCACCTGGTCTCTGCTATCTCGCCACATGGCTCATCTCCGTTTAATGACTTTGAATGCACCGGAAAGACGCCACCAATGAGGATGTCCCCGGGTATTCTGATTTGACGAACCTGTAATTTTATGGTTTTCTTTTTGTGGAGAGGGAACAACTGAGTTTTACGATGGCGCCAGACAACCGATTGGAGAGACCAGATAATTTATTCGGATATCTACCGTAGATTTAAATGTACTGGGAAAAGTACTATAGTCTGGGTCACTCATGGGTCAGGTCAGTCTTTGAACCTCGTAAACGTGCAACTGACATTTATAAGTTTCTCTCAATTTCTCTCGCAACCCCCCGGAAGTTCCCATTATGAAAAACCAAGTTTTGACAGCTCAAACATCTAGTGAAAAAGAAAGAGGGGGAAGAAAATACAACTTGAGAAACGTTCAAATTCACATGACTAATGAGGCCTTCACCGTATCAAATAACAACTTGAAATGAAACAAACTTTTGGAGGAGGTGCAAGGTCGACGGTTTCGGCTGTCTGAAATAGGTCTGTGTTTTGTTTGAGAGCAAGAAGAGGTTACCTGAGCAACTACATTAACACTTGCCAGAATCTGTGTGGCAAGCGCCAGCACCGAGAACATGTGTCGAGCTATCGGCGGAGGTTTCTGTAACATGTTGAAAATGAAATGAGAAGTTATGAAAAAAAGTGGAAAAGTTGTTTCTCAGGTTCTCACGTGCTATTCACACAATCCAAATTTTTTTCTTTCCAGAATGAGCTCATTCTTACTAAACTTTTATTTTCATTTCTTTTTTCTTCTTTTCCTATAGTTTTCTGTTGTTCATCTATTTTTTGGAACTCATTTTGCTATCAACCATGTACATACTAATGGACTACTATTTTTCTTGTGCTGCTTCTGGAAAATTGTGAATCGGGCGGCTAGCGAGATACATGGATTTGAGGAGATGTGGTGGGGAGTTGGTTGGGGAGAAGAATGAAAGGGAGATCCCATCTACCACCCCTATTACGTATTTTTTGGCGACGTGTGCGTGGAAATTCGAGATTCTTGGAGGAAAGCAATAATGGGAGAAAATGGAAAAGAAACATTGCATAGCAATGTTGAAAACTGGAGGATAATCCCACTAGATCAAAGATTACAAAAAACAATATGATATGACGGAAAAAGTATAATATGCAAACAAGTGGGTGGTAAATAATGAATTGCAGAAGCAGATTCGTCTGGAAACCTTCGGGGATTTGTGTAGGTATGCAACGGAGAAAAATAATCTGGCGAGTGGAGGAGAAGTTTTATGGACGATGTACTAATAGGTAGGTAAGAAAATATGAAAAGAAGTTATGAAGATGTGTTATAATCTGGTAATAATGATGACACATTATGGATATTCAAAAGAGAAGGATCAAGGTACAAAAAAGATCTTTATGAGTCGAAGAACTCTCCTCAAATGCCGAATCAGTATAGTTTTTTCGAGTAACTCACATTTTAGTGATAACTTTGGAAAAGCGGGTTGCTCGAATATTGAAATTGAAGAACATGTGGTTGAACAAACAGATGAATGTCTTATTTTCTAGATAAACTAATAATAGGTTATGAGCATGCTCTTGGGGACTCGCCGCTATTTTTAATTGTCATTACTTGAATAGCTCAAGTTTTTTGTTTCTCCTTTCTTTCTCTTTCTTTTGCGTCCTTCCCGAACTCCACTTACCTGTATCATGATTTGAATATTGGATGGGTTTGATTTTCAAAGTTCTAGATTTAAAGGAATTGAAGGGATGAGAGGACGTAAGTTTTGTGTGACACAACAGGAGACACGCGGCGGCAGATTCGGTTAACAAGGCGAGAGAAGAAACACGATCCGTGCTATTCTAATGAGCACTATGAGTATGGAAACTCTTGTTCCCGATATACATTCATATGTGTCGTTTGCATGTCTGTCTTTTCTGAAGAGACCGCTGGTCTCCGCCCACTTCACGTCGTCGACCTCTAGCCAATTTTCGGAGGCGAAGAAGAAGAAGAAGAAGGAGGGAAGAAGGAGGAGAATCCAAAAATCCGGGCGGCGCCGGAAGGACCTGCTTTCTTCTGCTCCTCCCCACCCAACTCCATCAACCAGGGCCGGTCGCACGCGACAGAAGCAGAAAAAATTTCCATAATTCTCAATAAGAGCCACACTTTCTTTATTTTCGGCACGAGGATTCACAAGTGAATTGTGAATACACATTTGATTGACGCTGACTTGGAGAGATACAAAAACATACCTTACCCACAAGATACGCCTCATAAGTACCGGAAGTTGATTTGATCCATCGAGAAAGTGTTATCGTGTAGTGGAGGAGTTGGAAGATAATCTCCAAAGTCTGAAATTAAACTGTCTGAGAAATTATTCCGAGGAATCTAAAAACGATGAGGATCACGAATTTTAAACTTAAACATAAACAAAATAAACTCAGATCAAAACGAATGTGCAAGTAGACTAGACCTATACCACTTGAGTAATGAATTTGCAGAAAATTAAATACGAAGAAGCATATGAGAAAAGAAAAAACACAGAGAGTCGACCAGAAACCGGTCGCTTCTTCTGACGCGGAAGATAACTCATTAAAATGTGGAAGAGTCAAAGAATAAGTGGGAATGATGAAAGAGAATGAGATGCCCAGATTTATGAGTCCGCATTTTTCATTTTTTCAATGAGGTGATGGTACAAATCGATAGGAGGAAACCTCTAGCAGCTGGAGGAGAAAAAACCGAATGAGATGAATGAGGGGAACGGCACTTCTATCTAGTACTGAATTTTAAAGTTGGGGAAGGGGGGTGGGGAGACGGCTGAAAAGAAGAAAACAAAGTGATGATGTAATGGAAACTGAACAACAGGCCCCGACGGTTGGCATTTTTTGTTAGAATTCGTAAAGATCCACGTCGCTGAATATTTCGCACCCCATAAAAGAGAACGGATATCAAAAACAACGGGCGGAGCAGAAAAAATCTGGTTCATTCCTATTCCATCGACACTCACAATTAAAATTCCGTTCAGCTCTGAAAAACTCACTCAATTATTTACTTGTTATATTTTCGCTCCACGTCATAGTAGTCTTCTAGTTTTGAAAATTTGGTATGATCAGAAAACCAGCGAATATTTTCGTGGAAGTTTTGAAAATAACAAGGAATTTCAAATAGTGGAGATCTCAGAACTTCAAAAAAGAAAGAAACTGTTAAATCAATTGAGTTTTAGTTCATAAGGCCACTTTTGGTAGCTGTCAGATATTCAAAACGTTTTCTATAATGAAAGTGGAAGCAATGTTAAAAATGATGAAAACGAATTTTCATAATTGTAAAACTATATTATATTAAAATACTGCATTATTTTGATAATTATTTTTGCAAAACCTTTTTTTGATGAATTAAAAAAAATTTTACTTCGAAAAAAAAATGAACAGAAATGATCGTTCCCACTAAAATTGACTAAACTATGAAGTTCAGGACAACGTAGGTCAAACTATGATGTGGTTGTCTCTGTTATTTAAGACTTCCCTTCCTAGTTGACGATTATGCACATTGAACTTATGAAAAAGAGTCGAATTTCCAAACAAAAAAAGAAGAAGACGCAAGCAATGTCCATTCAAGGCTCTTGCCAAAAATGTTGCGGAAGACAGCCTGCACTTCTGCACTCACTATGCCAAGGTTTTGAATTTCTCAATTAAAACAAAACTAATGCGAGATCTAAGGACCTATCTCAAGTGCGGAGGAAACAAGGTAACATAATATATGTTAGAGAAATAGAGAAAACTGGAAAAAAGGAAAAAAAACCGAGAAAAAATAAGGAAGAACAGGCAGACAAAAAACACGAAAGGAAAAATCGTGAGGAAATGCGGCTAATTTTCAATTCGTACTTAGTGAGATCCAAACATGAGACAAGAGTATTTACATATAATGATACTTATTCGAGATTTTTTTGAGAAAATGATTTTACAAACATCTTCTTACCATCTAAATACACGGAAAACTCGAATTGATGAGTCCCAAGAGAACGATCAATTTTGATTCCACCCTCTACTCACTCGCTATCTGTTTATAATCAGCAAAAAGGTTCAGAGGATTTTCCTAGATTTTTTTAATAAAAAATATTCTTATTGCAGGATTTCTCAAGTTGCTGAATACCAAAAAGACACAATGAGATCGCATCAAAGATTGAATGCCAGAGCTTTTGAATCGAGAAAAAAGATTTGTTTTCTCTCTACATAATTCGATAATGTTGGCAACATTCACTGCTAGATTGAATCAATTTTCAACACTATTCGCTAGTTTTTCCAATTTTTTTGCTTTTGAATGGGGTGTTCTTTTGGAACGTCTGCAGTTAAATGGAGTAGAAAGAATTCATTTATTTATTTATTCATCTCGAAAAAAAAATCGGGCTCTATAAATTGAATGTGATAGGAACATTAGTTGTTTGTGCTGGTAGATCTTAGTGATTGTGCACTGAATTTTGTTAGAAATTCTCAGAAATACTGATGATATTTTGCAAAACATCTTATTTTCAATAATATCAGTTTTGATGAACGCTAATTTTGATGATTACAACAGAATTCGTTCATTGTTATAGAACAATTTCAATTATTCATCAATTAATCTATAGTAGTTTCACCAAAAAAACCTTGGAAACTATTAAGTCATGTCCAAAAACGTAACGTGTGTATCAAAAAACAAATGTGTGAATAATCGCCGCTTCCGCGTGTTCATTCTAATACACAAACATCGTATCTTTTGTCTCTAGAGATTTTCAGGTCGACAATGTCTGAATGATCACAACTTATCAATTTCCGTGTAAATTGGGAGAATATAAAAATATAAAGTAAATGCTCATTTGAGCGTGAAAGTCTTATGACTGATCAGTTTAACAGTGATGTCTGGAGAAAGTTTGTTTCATCTAGAAAAGTCACCAAGAAATGGGGCAAAAAATAATAATAAATTCGTATAAAAGTCGGGCAACAAATAGAAAGTGACACTTGTGGGAATTTTTGAGGAATGAGGTGAGAACGTTAAAAAACGAAGGAATCCAAAACAATACATTCCGAAGTTTCGACTAGCCATGTTTCCTCAAAAAGGTTCCATAACACAAAAGTAACTTGTTGGTGCGTCCCTTTTTCTGGAATGAGGAGGGGCAGTAAATATTTCTCATTTTCTTCCTTTTTTAGCACCTACTCCAGGAACAAAAAAAACGAAAAGAAGTGAAAAACGTTAAAAACACTTGAGAACCGAAATATTTTCGACATGGAAAACCAAACCCACTGGGTTTAGTTTTGGTAGTCTATCGAAGCACATTGGGGGGCGGGATCAAATAAAATGACGATACCTTATTTTTCGAAGAAGAAACACGGGGTGGGGGAGGGGACATCGAACTTTGTGGTTTGAACTAAAATGTAAAATGAAAAACAATTAAAATGAGGTATGATGGTGGTAGAAAACTATTTTTGTCAATTTTCAACTTTTTATGTACTGATTTCTTTTAGTACAATTCTAGAAAATAACAATGTTTGAAAAAACCTCTATTAAATTGAATCATTTATCTGTTACAAAATACAGTAATTTTTGCTATCAGCAAATTCAAAGAATCATTTCTTTCTGAGTGTCTGAATCATGAGTTTTCTACTGAAAAAATCTAAATAAATAGACAACAACTCCTTCCAAAAACGTGTACTTCCTGCATGACAACAGTGGACAACGGAAACATAAAGAGAAAATGATTGTCCAATTTGTCTTCCACTCTCCAGACATTCTGTGATACTCCAGTACTTCTCTCAAGAAATCCTAATACAAAATTTAAGATCCAAGATGAAAGAATAGAAGAAAGAAAACGGGAGAAGCGTAGATCGTGTGTATTTTTCGTTTCTTCACTTTTCCACTAAAACTACCGCCGCACACTGCACGAATTGAATTTTCTGTCGGCTGGGGGACCCGACAAAGGAAAGTCGCAAAGATGACGCATGTACTCAACGTGATTTTACAACAGCTTCTCGGAACTCTGAGTAGCCAGGAGAAAATGCTCAAAAAACGCGAGACTTCAATTATGAAGGAAATGTGGATGGAAGTTCTATAGAAAAGTGTCGGAAGTATAAGGTTGTATATTGAACAGCGGAAGAAACTATTTCAGGTGTTTTACAGAACAATCTCCAAAAACTAAGATTCTAACGGAATAAATTTAGAAATGCCGTCATTGAACCTGAAGAATTCAGTAAAAGTCACAGAGAAATCTGACACACACTCCTGTCATAAAAGTGATGTTATAAGTATGCACCGGTTCAAATAACTCACATGTGTATATTTTCAACGAAGTCAATTAGAGTGAATCCTCATGTGAATATTGCATAGCTCATCTTATTTTCTCAGAATCTCCCTCATTCACTGTACTTTCATGGTCGTTTAGATTTGGATGAACAATGAATGACTCTCTTTTAACGACCAGCAAAGGAAAAATGAAGATGACAATGGCCTTCAGAAGAACTCTTATTCTTTCTGCACATCATATTAGATTCATGATTTCAGTGCCTCTAATTTGTTTTCTCTTCTTTTTTTGAGTTTCTAGCAAAACGTCTTTCGTGACCAATTTATTCGGACAGAAGAGCAAGAGTAATTAGAGGGATGGATGATGAAGTTCAACTCATGTACACACAAAGAAAAAAAGACAAAAATACATTGAGAAGACGAAATGGCAATGAAACGTCCTTCTTCTTTTTACTCAAATTGGTTCATATTCGTCTTGGGGGTGTTCAAGGGAAAAGTACTCATGGTAAAGCTGATATCCTATAGAAGATATATTTGTTAGAATCAGAATGCTTGTGATGTATGTGGTGACGACGTCAGCGATCAGATAGTCCTTCTAAAAACAAATTGAGTTTAATGTTACATTGAAAAAGCTTACGTTGACAATGATGAGCAATGAAGAGACAAGAACAAAATACGCTACAAAATGATATACGAATCCATGCATGAGTTGATTACGTTTTGATCCCGTGTACAACGAGAAATTGTATCCACGTTCTCGTTGCCAGGCTGAAATCTTTCAGTTTCTGATGTTTTGGAAGCTTAAGAGCGCTTACTTCTGAAATGGCATAGTGTTTGAAGTGTGTTCGCAGTCATTGCAAGAAGAGTACCTATCGATAGGTACATTCGATTGATCTGAAACCAAATGTGTATTCGAAGCATAATTCTCCAAAACTCACATCAAAATTCATAGTGGCTGCTCTCCCAGATGCTGTCAAGAGAAAAGCAATAAACAATAAAAACATGACTATATTAGTTATTCCAACAGTTATAATTTCAGTCAGTCTTTTTCCCGGAGTGGCTGATCTATCGTATTGAAACAGTTCCAGGTGATCAGCAAATATTCTTGTGGCGTCTGCTACTAGAGTTAAACTGTTTCCGAGGACTCCAATTATGAGCTGGAATATTTAAGATAAATGAAAATCAAAAAGTGAAATTCACTTGTTCTAATGATAAAAACTTTTTAAGAAATCGTTCTGAAATATTTAAAAATTTAAACATGAGTTAATAGTTGAAGCCCCCAATATTAGAATTTTGAATAATGTTTCAATTTGAACCAATATCTGGGTCATTCTTACCTGAGCAATCACAACTGCTAGTGTGTAATATGTGTTCAGTTTTTCCAACATACTTTCGCTGAAAAAGTGCACGCATAAAGGAAAAACGATTTTATAAAACAAACCGATGCTGATAAGAATGGGTTGAATCGATACGAATGCGAGGGATATCTGGTTGCGGGTCAAACATGTTTTCTTCCATTGCAACTCTAAAAACAATTGATATCAATGTAATTCATAAATTTGACGGAAAACTGAAAAGGTGAAATAAGAATTATTACAGAATTTGAAAAAGCGAGGAACCACAAAAGAAAATGAAAAAAATGAGCACAAAATATAACTCTCGGCTGATTATCACAAAAACTGTCAATCAAGATAGTAGACGATTAATTGAACGGGACTCACCTATTAACAACAATTGTACCATACACATTTTTTTGTTCCTCCATAATACGATAATTTGTTTTTCAATGTGAACAACTAGCAAACAAGCGTTTGAAAACAGTTTGCTCTTCCAATCTTATCAGTTAATACGAACGAGTAGCCAGTCAGCCACTTTTGACGTCTATTTTCCAGAGCGAGCGGCTAGGGTTTTAGCATTCTTGTCATCACTAATCTATATCTAATCTAATCTTTTTTATAGGCTTATTAGAAGTTCTCGCAAATGAAAAGCATTGGAAGATAGAAGGAAACTGTTGAAAATGGCAACATCACTGAATGCATGTGAATACAAGTATGTAATCAGTTGTTCACCAGAATTGGCTCTGATAGTCTTATTGACTAACGACTACAATATTACTGTTTTCTATTACTATAGTTGTTGTGACTTGTGATAGAAACATAATTAAATTAGCAGATTGTTACTAAAATTTTTTTTTTCACTTTTTAAAATTATTTCCATGTATATAGATGTGTAATTGCTTTTTTCTGTACTTTTGTTGGTATTATCATCTCATTTAATTTATCGAACTTCATCTTTTTATGTATATATTGATTTATTGGAATAATAAAAATAGATAATTTAACCATGTGCATTAGTTAATTCCCTCTATCTCTCCAAATTTTAATAATTTGCCATATTCCCTCTATTTTGTTTGACTTATTCGTCCCTGAAATCATACATTTTGTGTTTATTCTATCAGTGAGTTTCTGATTACAACCTGATCACCAATGCACATGACTTTACGAAAATTTTTCCCATCGTTTTTATTAACTTTCCCATGACTTCTCACGTCGTTTCTCTGTTTTTCCAGTTTTTTCAATGCTCTCCCACAAGCTAGTACATTTTTGAATTGGCTCCAATTTTCATGTCTTTATTAGCTCTATTTTGAGCTGTGTTTCGCTTGACAATATTCTTAAGAAGTTGGGAATATGACGAATATAGTAAAGTGGACCGTTAGACACATAATAGGTTTCGAGTGTGGTGATGTTTCACTTGTTTTCCGGTCTATCCTGGTACTTAGAATCTAGTTCATGAACACACGTCCTTGGAAGAATACCCAGACTCTATTGTATGTCTTCTCTTCATTACCTTGCGGCATCTTCATCGGTTTACCAAAATACAGTCCAAATATAACAATTCTTGAGCATTCTAAGAGAAGTTGTTGGATACCATGCGTGATTTTTCAAAATTTTTCGGTCATAAAAAATCATTACTTTTTAAAAAAAATTATTAAAACAATTGGACCCTTTTTTAGTTTCTGCTGTCCGAATAACACAGATCATAAATTGTACTTTCATCTGGAACGCAAATAAAATACATTGTTCTGTGCAGACAGGTGAGGATCGATAAAGCGAGGGAGTAAACATAGATGGATGGACGGTACCTCCAAAGATGCGTACGGCTGATAAATGTCGTTGTCAAACAAGCATGCGTGACACACTAGGTGTAAGTAACATGGAAGAAAACTGGGTTTTACTATTCTATATTCGTATCTGAAATATTTTGGAAAGAGCTGAGAAGAAATCAATTAAAACAAAGGAACACCTGAAAACAACAAACCCATTAGCAGTTAAATCTCCGCGAGATCGTCGGCCACCTAACCTGCTATATAATTATAAGTAAGGCGGTTGCGGAAAAGAAGTAATACCCGTACAATTAACCCCGTTGCTCTCATTTTGTGCGGATGGGCCACTCGAATACACACATGCTTTCCCCCCGGCAGGTGTTCAAACTAAAATGGAGATGACCCAGTTGTTCACAAGCTCTGCTCATCCATCTTTTCATCCCCGTACCCGCTGGAAAGAATAAGCAAAGGGTGTGAAGAGAAATGGATCGAAAATTGGTAGGGGGGCAAGAAGAAGATGAGAAAACGACGAGAAACCCATTTCAAGAAAAAAAATGAAAGGCAGCAGAAAAAAAATTGGTATAGGGTCGTAAATTTCGTGAATTTCTATCAACCCGTCCATCTCGCGTATACAACCAACTATTACGTTTTCATCCTTTCCCGGAAGCGCAAAACAAAACGAATCATTACACTGGTGAAGAATCGTAGACAGTTCTTGCAAAAATTCTCGCCGATTTTCGATATCTTAAAAATCATCGAACAATGTGGACACACCTTCGAGAACTTTTTACCTTTTTCTCTCGATTCCACCTAAGATCATAATCTTCTTTTGCCTTTCCACTTGCCGTATCGAACACATTCTTTTCCCCCTTTCTTTCTTATTCTTTTCCTATTATTTTCCAATATTGATAAAAATTCAGCTCTCTCTTGATTGCAGGTCCATCAACACTTCCCTTTCAACCTAGTAAACAAGAGGTTCGTTTTTCTCGTCGTTCTCCGACGATCCAAACTAGCCGCAACGTGTCATAAATAAGCTCCGCCTTCATTCGTTTCGGGAGGCGGCCGATGCGAGGCCAGGCACCACCACTTACCATTCATAGTGTGTATGTGAGCGCGTCCTCAGCCTGCCTTCCTGCCATCTCCTCGGGTGCATCGTCATGCACACTCCATTTTTAAATATGGAACAACACATGCTCCTACTATTCTATTCATATTCTATTTTAATTTTAAGATAAGTTTCGAAACAGAGTGACCGTCTGTAGTTTTTTTTTGTGTAGTGCTCCGAGCCAAAATGTGTTCGAAGCACCACGAGAAGCTGCAGATGGAACAACTTGTATCTTTTTTCAAACCTTTATTTAAAACAAACACCAAAAGCTGAAGTAAAAAGGTAGCTGTTCAGATTTTTCAGAACTTCCTGATCTCAGGTCCAAAAAGTACTTGTGATGGAACAATCAAACTCCATTTGTCGACAAAAACATGTGAGCAACCAAAAAAGATTATAAAACCGCTTAAGCCATGTCACGAATTACGAATCGGGTACATCATGATTTTCTCCTATTTACATCTGACTGACTCGGTTGATGACAAATATCCCGCAAAATTTATGACAAATTGATTACTTTCGTTTTCCTCTGTTGATTCTGTCACTTATTGTTAATATCAAAACCTGGGCTTCATCTAACAACGTGAGATAACTATGAAACCCCAAATCGTTTGATCATATTCAGATAAACGCGGACCAAATCTTCGTTTTTCTTGTTTTCATATGTTCATTAGCATTGCATAACATTAAACTGAAAAATGAAGCCAATCCTTTAGCCAAGTGGAATGTGAAACCAAAGTTGTGGAATGAATAAATAGCTGAAAAGTGACCTTTGAAGACATTTTTTGAATTTGTGAAAACATGAACACCTAGAAAATTTGTCTCAATTCAGTATTCCCGTGAAAAGATGATATCTGAAAAGACGATGTACGAACATTGAATTTATGCGTTTATATCCGCTTCTTCTTCAGAAAATTGGAAGAAATGCGAAATGTGATGAAATTGGTACGAGGAGTTAATAAAGGAGAGTGCCTTCTGAATTTCTTATTACGTCTTCTCCGTTTTGTTCTTTCAATGCTTCAACGTTATGCAAAGAATCGCAAAAAGAGGAGATCGAATATCCACTTGGTTGTATATATGGAATTTTAGAGAGTTTGAAAAATGTTTTTTGTCTCCAAATTAATACATTCTCCAGTTGAAAAAAGTGAAATAATCTGAAAACTTCAAGATAGTTTTGAAAGATTATTTTGATTTTCACTGAAATCAAATAACACAAACACAATATTATTTTTAAAAAATCATTAAAAATTTATTTAGAAGCAAGAAAGACTAGAAAAAGAGAGTTTCAGTGGGGGGGGGGGTGATGTGATAAAACATTGAGTACTGCAATCATTCCTTATTGAGACGGAAACATGTAGACCCAGTTTTTGAACTGTACCGAATATAAAATAAAACAAAAAAAATGGATTGAACACTTACCGGACAAAAAAAGAAAATGACAAAAATTCACAATAAAAATCGGGAGTGATGCGGGAGAAGATGGGAATTTTTTAGGAGAATGAGAACAGGGTAGCAGTTTAAAAATTGAGAAAAATGGGTTTAGCGAGGTAAAAAATGGGTTAAATTTTAGATAAGTCGCGCCGGAGAAATTTGAAAAACATTCGAAAACTAGAAGAGAAAACAAAAATTATAACACAAAAAACGATCGGTTCGTTGTCATTCTAGTAGTTTCTCGTATTTTGATAGAACAAAATGAATTTTTGAAAGTTGATACACGATAAGTCAGTTGAGAAGAACCATACAGAAAGTTTTGATTGTTTTAACAATATTATTTTTTGATACAAAATGTTGAGATAACGCGCAAGAAAAGGCAGGGTTAGAAAGAAACAGATTGTTTTTGATAGAGGTGTCTGAGCAGAGAAAATGACAACGTTTTGATTGTCGGGAGAGATCAAAAACAGAATTGGGACTATGTTTAGCGAGCACCGTTTTTTGTTTCATTTTTTTGGACTGTCACATAAGCACAACCACACTAATGTTGGCAATCATTTGTCATATCATAGATGTCCTTCCACTAGCTGATGCTGCACGACTAGATCTAACTGCTGGTGGCTTCGTCGAAGTTTTTGGTTGTTGTTGTGAATCGACACCGAGATGTGAGAGGTCATGGAGAGATTTAGTGACTTCAATGTTCTGAAAAACATTTCTGAGTTGCAAGATTGACAAGAGTAGGAAGATTAACTTAATAATAGATGTGTTTGATGGGTATGAATTAATGTTTTGGAATTAGAATAAAGCTACTTTATGTTATAACATTGGGTTTTGTAATGAAGTTGTACTCATAATCAATACTGATTTGTGTTTTTAATTGTTTTCATAATATCTACTTTTCACAAAAGTAATCATCTAGCCTCATCAATCATATGAAATCTAATGGTTAGGGCATCATGCATGCTAGAAAAATCAAAGACAGAAATATGTGAAAAGATAGAAGAAAAATGAAGGAAAGTGCTTTTGATACTGTTTCAAAAAGGAAAAATACTCATATCCAACAAGTGTTTCTAAGTGTGTCAATAAGTGTGTGTGTGGGGAGGTGGTGACGGTGCACCAAATATAGAATCAGAACAGAAAACTTACATTAAGTTGAAGTGTGGCATAAAGGTGCAAACGGGGGTAGAAGAGATCATAAACCAAGTTGTGTTTTGATCTGGGAGAGGAGTTTTTTGATTGTTTAATTGTTCTTTTTTAATTTGAAGAAATGAAGACACGTAGCAATTGGTGATGGCGGGAATTGTAGACTTCATAATCGGGATTCGTAAAAGTGTGTAGAGTGGATGATGGGATGAAATGGGGAGTTTTCACAATCACAATTCATTCAATTTTTATCAGCGTTCGGATGACCCGAGTCCTGTAACCGAATCCACAATTAGGTACATTGCCACCTTCTCTCTTCTACTCTATCTGCTCACTTTCACTGATTCTCTGATTGCAACACGTGGATGCATAAAAAAAGGAGAACAATGAAATGAACATTGTGTGAGGCATCAACAAGCAGAAGGAGAAATAAGTGAATGATCCACTTATTCTTGGCAGAAACACAAAAGTACTACTACCAACATTTGCATTAGCTCAGAAAAGTGCACGAAAATCAAGGGAAGCGAAAGTTGAAAAAAATAAATGGGAAGCGAATCAGAAATTTTGACTTTGTGTGGAGTTTTTTGTGTGGTTTTGAACTGAACTGAACGATAAGTGAGCGTGTCGCTGACCTTTTTACGGAATAATCGAGAGAAGAAACCAGGTTTACTGGTTCCATTCCTTCTTTCGTCGAAATTGATTCCGTCGGGTCGTAGATTCCATACCACGTTCCCATCCTCGTCATAGAACGTGTTGAGCTCAGCGAAACATTCCGTTTCGATCATCTGAAACATTCTTTTATTTTGAATCTCGAATATTTAATCATAGAAGCTTGATTTTTGACCATCAGAAAGTGTGTACTTCCCGACTCTTCTATTACACTTGCTCTCTAGAACTTTTGAACATTGCATCTTTTTCAACTCAATCTTCTCTTCACTACAAAAAATGACATTCTGGAGTGAGTTGTGTCGGGAAAAGGGCAATCACCGCTTTTCTTCCGACACAGTTATGCGCTTTGTCTTCTTTTTTAGTTCGTTTTAAAAATGATGCTTAGCAAAAGTGAAGGCTAGCAGAAGAACAATCTTTCAATTGTCACGGAGAACAAGCCGAAAGTTGAGAAGAATGAAAAATGATTTTTGGAGGAGAAAGAAAAAACAAACCTCGCTCTGCCATGGAATACTAACACATCCAGTGTTGAATTTTCCATAAAACTGAGTGTCGGTAGCATCGAGACGGACTCCTTTAACAGTACTGAACTGCTCAATGTCCAGCACGTCTTTTGCATATACTGCCCGTGGGTCTGGACAAAATGGAGGTGTCACCTAAACATTTTCTCAATGAAAACAATTAATAACCGAAAACAAACCTTTCCGGCCTCCATTTTCTTCCAAGGCACTGGTTCTCGACCAGTGGCCGTATCCGCTGTGTTGAAAAACGGATGCGCTCTAATCTCCTCAGCGCCTTCTTCCGGTTTTCCAACTCGTCGACATCCCAAACGGAAACCCGGCTCTTTGTGAAGCAACCCTCTAAAAACATAGAAAATTGAATTGAATGTTCAACTGTGGTTACTGACCGGCAAAGAGTTCGAGCTGCTTCGCTGAACTTCTCCGAATACTTCTCTTGATCTTCTCTAACTCGTCGTTCCACTTCCTCCCGTTTCACTTTCTCTTTTCGTTGCCGGAATGGAGCTTTTCCTTCGATCATTTCATAGATTAAGCATCCAACACCCCACCAGTCGACTCCGTACGAATACCGTTCATTTTTTACAATTTCGGGAGCTGAAAAAATCCGCTTTGGACGAAGTTACTGATGAATTAAATGCGTACCCATATATCCAACAGTTCCTACTCGTCCTTTAATCGGATCGTTATCCTTTATTTCTACAGCTAACCCTAAATCAGATATTCGGACATGACCAAAGTCATCAAGAAGGATGTTTTCCGGTTTGAGGTCACGATATAAAATCCTTTCCAAATGGAGATGTTGTAATCCAAGAGTGATTTCAGCTGCATAAAACTGCACTCTCTTCTCATCAAACCCTCCGGGCATCAAATTATATAAGTGAAACTTTAGGTCTCCACCATTCATCAGTGTTAGCACAAGACATAACGCATCCTTCGTCTCGTAGGCGTAGGCCAAACTTACCTGCAACAAACAGATATTCTCAAGTGTTTATCCCTTTATTGCTTGTTTTATATGTCTTCCTTTTTTAACACAAGTCAAAAAAGATGAAAACATAGGGAGAAGATGAAGAAAACATACGACGAATGGAGAATTAATCCGTTGCAAAATTTGTTTCTCGTTTAAGCTTAATGTTTCAGCATGTCGCTTCTTCACCCGCTTTTTCTCAAGCTTTTTCAATGCGTACATCTTCCCCGACGCTCGGACCTGAAAAACAGAAATCTGGGAAAAAAGATTGACATAAAAAAACCAATCATTCTAAAGTGATTGATTCTATCAATTCATCTAACTCTCACACAGATTCTTTGCCCCTTTCTCTCTTCATTTGATTAATGATTCAATATCCGGCCTTTTCCGGGCTGCTCGAGCTTCTTGAGAGGGCCCCCGGTTAGATTGGTAGAGTCGGATGAGGGGCAGTATGCGTGTGGAATAAAAAATTCAATTTGTCAGAAGCTGTCTTTCCCCTATCTCTCTTCTAGTTTTTCGTTCATTCACCCCCTGTTTTTTGCGGGCTTCTCCAGGCAAGACAACAATTAATTTATCAAGTTTTTTTTGTGTGGTACAATTGTCGACTACCATTTTACGACCGGACAACTAAAACTTAGAATGGGGCCATAAAACACGGAGCACTAGTTTTTGATGGGTCTACATGGATTGAGGGTGAAACAATGAACAAGATTGGGCAACTTGGTTTAATGTGAATGAGATTTCTATTTTTGTGTTCTCTGACCGTTCCCATTGAAACAACTGAATTTTAATTACCTGGCACGCGCAAACTTCTCCGAATCCACCTTTGCCTAAAACTCGGTATAACCGAAATGTGTGCTTGTCGACGGGCCTCCTCTCCAGCCATTTCCATTGTAAGTACCGATTATAATACATGGATTCCATGAATTGCTCAATTGGTCTCTTCATCAGATATTCTCGAGTGAGTCTGAAATAAAAAACGAGCCGAAAATGTGGAGGGGAGATAAAATTCAATTTGTCAATTCAACACAAGTTTGCCGTTGAATGTTGTCTGTCTTTAGTGCATTTTCATCTACTCGTTTTACTGAGCTCCTCCGTCCCAACACGCGCAAAAAAATTTATCTTTTCCTTCTTCTCCTTTTCTCCTTTCCCCCACGTCTTTTTATCCCCATGAGTCGAGGCGAAAAAAGGCAAAGAGGAAGAGAAGAGCCGGGGACAATGTGATGTTCAACACCGTCCTTTGTTCCACTGTTATTTTCCATGGGTGTACACAATACGCAGAGTCGTTGGTGACTACTGGAATTTTGGGTCCCGACGCTTCTAGGCACGCAAGGCAGGAAAAAGAGGAGGAGGAGAGGGAAGGGAGAAGAAAAATATTTTAAAATTACATATTGAGGACTTATAATAAAGAAGGCTTTTTCAAGACGTGTCAACAATTCAAAAAGATAGAGGAGAAAGAATTGAGGAGAAGAGGAAAAAAGAAGACGGATCTGGATATTATTCAATAACTACCGCATTTGCATTCTATATACTTGAGATCTATTTTTACGAGCTTCTTCCAAAGCCACCGACACGTTTTTCATATTTCCGGTTCGAAACATATCCTCTACATTCTTTGGGGTTTTTCGAAAACATCTGCCACTTTAACAGTCTAGACACACATTTCAACAGAAACGCATCAAAATTCCAGCACAACTTCATGTTCTTTAAACATTGAAATGTGCGTAAAAACGATATGACAGCAGTGCTTATCAGTTAACAAGATTGAGTTTCCGGGAATGGTTGCATAATAGAGAAAAGGTGACACGTCAATCAACATTTACGAATTTATCGTTTTCTGCTCAATGACTTTTGTACTTTCGGATTTTTTTAAAAAGGTTTGAAATATATCTGACGTATTTTTTGTCATATGGCTCTCAAGATTATCGAGAATTTGTATTCCTGCAGAAGGCTTACCTATATGGCTCCGCAAAAATATCACTCCTTGGTTCATCGTCATGAGTTGCCGAGTCTGCTGTCGATATACACGTTGATATCACTTCTTCAGTCATGAACGACGAACACCAAAACTCTTGAACGTCTTGTGATCCCTGAAAACAGAAAATAGGGGTTTTCCGACGAAAATTCTCTCACAGATGGGTTGTCTTCAGGTTTTGATTGCAGGAGTGCTACGATAGCTGACGCTAAGTCTCTCCGTGACTGCCCGTCGTCATCTGACGTTTCATATTCTTCCACCTGAAACATCAATCATAATTTAGTATTCAATTTTCCAGAATCGGTTTCACTTCGATTCTATTCTCAAAAAGCGCGAATGAACCCATGAATAGGGCATTCAGGACTAGAAAAAAGAGGCGGCGAAGCATTCAATTCTCCAGAAACTAATTGGATGGTGCGCATCCTCTGTCGGCTAACGAACGCCTCAAAAGATGAGGGGAAAAGAGGTCTAACCATGAAACAACCAACATAAAAAGCGTTCCAAATCATTGCCTTTTCACAAACGCCTCTCTTTCCCATCTCATTAATTGCTTTTTGGAATGAGGGGTCCTTGATGAAACGTCCCTAAATCGACCGGAAATCGTCGGTTACCCATCCAATTAAAAATAGTTTCTCGGTTTTCGTGTCATTCGATCCTAAAAGCGGGGCGCGAAAAAAGTGGAGAAGAAGGGTCCTAGGAAAAGCTTTTAGCGGCATCAGCAGCCAGGCGAGGGGCATGAAGACACCGTCTAATTAGTACGGATTCATTAAACGCGTGAACTTCATCCTCGGGCGTATCCTTGTCAGCCACGGAGTACTAGGACAGGCAAAATGCACATGCACACATACACAAATACACATACACAGCCGCAAAGAGCCGCTTCTCATCCTCCCATCTTCAAACCGCGCCCTTCTTACTAATAATACAAAACCACGAGTTGGAAGGGGGGAGGCACGGAAGAAAACTATTAAGCGAGCAGTCTAAATCAAAATTTGGGAAAATCAGCCTTACCTTGGATAAAAATTGACAGCATTGATGGTATTGGGAGTTGGTTGCCTGGCAGTATTCGTGAAATAAAAGTTTGCCAATAGGTTGCTTCTCAACGATGAATTCATAACTGAAAGGGTACACCGAATAATTCATCGTCTTCCAACATATATATGCATTTCCGGTTTCGGTCTCACTATCGGGAGAAGACTATACATAAGACGACTAGTTCGAAAAAAAAACCAAAACAGTGGAGTAAAAGCACATAAAAACATACAGATCTTCATCGTCAACTTCAGGTTTCAGGTGTAAACATTCAGTATAGTGTGGAAACTGTAGATAATTTTTCCACTTTTTGCTTTTTCCCTTCTTTTGTCCACCACCTGCAATATTCACTAGTGTGTCTACTTTTCGGGTAATTTTCTGAACTTACTTTCTCTCGCCTTGATATAGACTGTATTGGCAACGATGTTTTCAATTTCCATAATCCTATCGTGGCTGAGCTAGGCAACAAAGGCCTGCTCCGGTGGTGGAGGACGATAGTCTGCCAATGAGAATCGTTGTTGAGGGTAAAACGCGCCACCGTGTTCGGAGGCCCACAAAAAACGAATAAAGAAGTATGGGGAGAGGGTAGGGGTCGAAAATAAATAAGAAAGTAACAGATAAGAGCAATATCGAAAATAGGGCTTCAAGTCGTGACTAACTGGGAGGGGCCAATGGGCTACTGCTTCAGTAGGGGTGTGAGAGGAGCCGGGGAAGAAGGGGGAGAAGAAGGGGGGGTGGCTATGCTCTCTTCAGTTTCGTTTTGCCTTTACGTGGTCTGCCTTAGGAATGTAGTTGAGGCCGCTAAAACGAGAGCCGTTGGCAATGAGCCCCAGTCGCCGACGACGGGTCACTCTGGAGCCGTGGAAGGGGAGAGGGGGAAGAAGGAGGCCACTATTAAGCTTCGCCACCGCGACTGATTCCCAGTGGTCGCCGAAACGAGGGGAGCAGAAGCAAGAAGAAGAAGAAGCAGTGAAGAAAAAAGAGGACGAGGAGGCAAGTGGAGATTCAGTGGAAGCAAGAAGAGAGGAGGAAAAAAATTGGAGGAGGGATGCCGCATAAAAATCTTGTGGAGAGCGCGCAGCACACGCGTGCGCGGACCGGCGGAGGGCCTGCGTGTCTAGCGGTCGAACATGTTTTCTCTGGGGCCTCTTGGCCAGTGTCGCCGTTTTTGCGCACCGGCAAGGCCGCCCTTGCCTCACCCCCCACACACATACACTCTCACGCGAACCGACCCTCTTCTCTTCCTCATTCGCCCCTCGCCACACTCTGCATTTCGTTTTCTGTCTCGCCCCCCTCCCCCCTTCTCTTCCTTTCCTTTTTTCTTCTTTTTTTTCCGCCACAATCAATAAAATGACAGCGGGCATCTGCATCTGTGCGCGAGTGAAGCGCCCGCAGAAAATAGTACGTAGCTTTTGAGAGACTACCCGACCCCCCGAGATGACCGCGACTGAAGTGCTCCCGACGGGCGACTGATACAATGGAAACGGCGAATGAAGGATGGAAACGAGGGTTCAGCGACACCACAATGACCAAGTGTACATGTGCCTTCCGCGAGTCGCGTCACCCAAAAATGTTTCATTTTGTGTCCCGCCGTGTCCACTCTAGGCTATTCTATTAATTCTACTACTACATGTTTTTCGAGCCGCTTCTCACTAATCTATTAGTACATTTTGTTATAATGACACGCAGTCGTTCATCGTTTAAAGTTTTCCGCGTCCCCTCTCTCCCTCGAGTGGCACCCAAACATCACCAATTGTTGTTTAAAAATGACCACTCGCGTGTCAGATTATTCTGGGCTCTGCGTGCCGCTTTCTTCCAGTTTTCTTGGTTCGTAAAGTGAAATATGAAAACGTTCGTATTTTTGGTTCTTTTCTCCGCTTTCGTCTACTAGAAAAACTAATATTTGTGGCCACAAAAGCTTTTCAATTTCCTCTTTTTCCTAATATTAACTATAATAATAGAAAATAAAACTGAAAACTAACCTTGAAGAAAAGTGTAAGAGCAAAAAACATTACGAAAAAGTCTCAAAAGTGAAAAAATCGAGGAAAGATGAAAACTGATCTCGAAAAGCAATATGACAAACTTTTGACGAGAAACAAGAAAAAAGATAAAAGACGCAAGGTTCAGCCAACAGTTTCCTCCTCCGTCATTCATAAACATTACGAAGCGCGTAAATCAAAACATCGCTGAAACGAGAAATCTTACCGTATTAAATCATGATGATTCATTTCTTTCTTTTCTCAATTTTTATATGAAATAAAAACAAGAAATGTTTTGTTTTCTTTGAAATATTCGTTGTGCACGATCAAAAAACCCTTGTGATGATGGTTTATTGAACTTTAAGAAAAAGATAATTTCGGGTCTCTATTGTTTTTCTTTCTTAGCATATGACCCCCCCCCCTCACTCCCTCTAGTACACTGATGATAGACGAGAGTCCAGCAGATTCATTTTCACCACTCGCTTCCTTTTCATTTGCACTTTTTGCTGTGAGAATCCGTCTCTCTGTCCACTCTACTTCCCAAAAAAAGGCTCAAATTTCAGGGTGATGACTGAAAAGATACTATTTTATGTATACCGCGACTCTGGGACATCATCCGAACACCTAATTCGTACAATCGTAGAAGAGCTCAAAAACTTTGTATTCAGCGGAAAAGGAATCTCGTTCACTTCAAAAGGTTTGTCTCAGCTCTTTTTTCTGCTATACAGATATTGGTGTCTCTTGGGGGTCTACACGACCCCCACAATTGTCAAGAAAAATGAGTTCATACATCTTTCTTATTGCCAGGATACTCGGGAATTCCACTCCTTGGGGAGCTGCCCATTGACTCGCCCGAAGACGACATTTGGAAGGTTCTTTCGGTCCTTTTCAGAATCAGTGCTATAGAGGAGGGACTTATTTTCAAAGTGCATACCGAGGACTACGATCGGAACCCGTTGATCGCAGAGGCACGCAGAAGTGACGTTTTGCCGGCGTGGGCCAGTACGACTAAGAAATTCGCTGAAAACGTAAGTGTTTCAAACTATTTTTTTTCTGAATTATCAACTATCGGAAAATATATGCGTGGTTTGCAGCGTCTGCTCACTTCAAAAAATTATATAATAATATAAACTGTTTGAATTAGTACTTTTCATTGTCAGTACTTACTCCACTTTTTGTGATGTTTTTTTTCAAAAATTGTAGTTTTCTTATCGAAAGTTCCAATGGTTACGACATGAGTCAGAATAGACAAACATTGACCATACATGCCAGTAAATTGAATATATACAGTGGAAAAAAGTTTCTGACTCATTTTTTCTTCAAAAGATAAATGATTCAGTTCTAAACTTAGATTTCTCTCCCCATCATTTAATTTTGTTCTTAGAAAGTCTTTTCTAACCGAACATATTACACTAAGACCAATGATAGTTAAACTAATCAAATCTATTGTAGGTATTTGGTATGAACGGAGTGATTCACCTCATTTCACCCACCGTCGCTGAAAAGTTTTCGAAGCGTTCGCAGATCGACATGCTACGTGCAGTACCAAACGAGACAAGAAACATTCTGGTTACGGAATCTCTTAGTGAAGTAAGTCAAAAGGAAGGGATAACTGTTTTTTCTCAGTCTACCTCTCCATTTTACCTAATTATGACCGGTTTTTGACATCCTGTCTCTTTTCGTAACATAATGATCATTTGAAAGGATAGAGTTGGTGTAACGTTCGCTATATACCAATGCATCATTCATGCATTTATTTCGAGTCGTTTCCATCTTTCACTACCAATCTAATTCGATAAATGTTCAATCGTCGAGGCGTTAAGCATTTAAAAAGGCGCCCCCCTACGAATAGAATAGAAAAAAAGGACACAGACAACAGAAGCGTTATGCATTTGATACTCAAAAACTGAATCTATGTATATATGTATATATAAATGCGTCTTTTCCAGAAGCTGAATTCGGCCAATTCGCGTAACTTTGGTATGCATAACACAAGTATCAATGTGCCAGTTTCTGTAGCATATATTGCTCGTGAGCGACCTGATATTTTGAGTCTGGCGATTAGAGAATTCATTGGAATGGACGATAGGAAAATCAAGGTGATTGATTATAAAAGGTTGTAGCATGCATAACCTATTACTGTTTCAGGGATTGGAAAAGAAATTGGTTGAAGAAAGAGATAGAGTCATGATTCATACTATCATCAATGATACCGATTGGAAGGTGAGTTGAGAAGAATGAAATAGATTTTGGCTAGAGAAATGATGAAAAACTAATTAGAAGTGTTCAGGTTTATGCTTCAACAATAATTTTTTACCGTGTTTCACAAATTTTGTAAATATTTAATTGTTATTAGCGTATATGTATGGTCTGATCTATTTATCACTTACTTATCTCTCAGACAGTAAGTAACTAAAGAACCACCAATAAAGTCCAGAAATCTAGTTTTCAATATTCAATTTAGGAAGTCACCGCAGTAGCTGACATTGAATCCCCCACGGATATTGTTTCTCATCGTGTTTCGCTTGCACTTCTGGCTTTTGACGAAAAACACGCCTCGATACCGAACGGAGTCGATGTACCAGTCAGCGGACTATTTCAAAAAGTTGGCGATAGATTTGAACGAGAACACTTGGAATCGCTACGCGCCCAATTTTTCGGTGCTCCACAATCGGCGACTCACCTTTATCAAACTGCAAAAGCACTTGTCACTGGAAACCACATCCAGGAATGCCGCAAGATTTTTGTCGGTGAGTTGAGAATAATGAAAAGTAGAATATTCGAATTTGTGGTGCAGATGAGGGATCAACAAGCAATCGAGAATCGGACCTCTCTGGCAATGAGGAAGACAACTGCAATGTGAAATATGGCAAGAAGCAAGTGTTCAAGAAGAAAAAGAGAAGTGCGTTTGGAAAGAAGCGTGAGCTCGCGGCGATTATCGACCACACTAATGCTCCGTAAGTTGAAAATTAATTATGATTTGAAAATTATGGGAAAGTATAGATTTCCTCCGGAAATAGTTCTATCAAAAGTGATGAGGTATAGAATCATTTGTGAGAAAAAGCATAAGAAACACTGAATCAGACATTATAAAAGATGAACGCTAATTGACTAGGGTCTATCCTTGAAGACGTGTGTCACGGCGAAAGGGAAACCGCCGGAAACTATTGCAATGAGGTGAAATAACCAAACATCTTCTGGCCTCTGACGGAACGACCTTCCTCTTCCGGCTTCAATTCTTATTCGACTTTCTTCATTTTTCAGAGAACTGCCAATGGAACCGGAATACGTTGCACCCGACAATTCAGCATTCTTGAAAAAGTTTGAGAGAGCGGTCAATGGAGATGATTATTACAAGGTTAGTTTTTTCCTATTCTTAACGAGTAACTTTTTTCAAAAATGAAAAGAACACGAGAAACAGAACGAGTATTCACACAACTGACAATAGGGCGAATCAAGTAAGAGTTCAGCTCGGGGATCAAGACTCTCTGAATAATAAAATGATCACGAAGACTTTCTCTGTCAGACTCTTTTCGTTATAACTCGAAAAAAAATTGTACATAGAGTCATAAGTCTCATTAATATGTACTTGAAAATGTACCAGCCAGACAGAGAGCCACTCCAATTTCGCGTATTTGCAGGCCTCTTCTGACGAATACTCGTTGGGCGAAGAGGAGGATCTTGAACTGTTCATGGCCAAACCACGTAAGAAGGTTCTCGAGAAGATGAGAAACAAGAAAAAAGAGAAACTTGGAATTAAAACCACTGAACGGTTACCACCGGTTTCTGATGATGATGAAATCGATGTGGCTGATATGCTCCGTGCTGCTCCTCCAATCGCCAATTCTGAGGATTTTGATGATATTTAATTATTTATGTTTTATCGTTTTGAAATTGACCAAAAATCATATTTTAGTGCTTTATTTTCAATTCTTATGACAAAATGGCTCTTTCATTTAAACATAACTTGTACTATACTTGCCTTTCATTTTGTGAAATTATTATATTCTATGGTGCCTTCTACGCATCATACTGCCTTACCCTCTTAACTTCTCACATTGTGTCTTCCAGAAATTCGAAAATCTTTCCGATGCCTCCTTTCTGCTTTCAATTTGTCTCTACTTCATTTTCCTTTTCAGCACTCTTTCATTTTCTTCCCTGTTGTACTATAGATGCGTGGTAGCTTACTGTATTATTTTTCCTCACTTTCATTGTATCTGAGTTTCAGTTTTTTATTGATAAGATAACTTGCGAACAATATATAATTCATGAGAAATTTAGTAAGATAGTCATTTTTTGTCCCCGAGATGGATTATTTCTTTGGCACACTAAGGGCTACACAGAATGGGAATGCGATACAAATTGGAATTGAATTAGCAATGGTGAAAAAAGAAATGAGTAATACGGACTTTACATTATTCAATGATACAAATCCGCCCAAAAAATATCTTCGGAAGCGAATAACTTAGTTATATTGTAATTAGTCATATTAGCAAATTCTTTGAAGCGGGCAATAGGATTAAGCTTGTTTTAATGGGTTACACACCCGTGTTCTCTATCTGGAAGATAGGGTGATATTAGATGAACAAGATGGTTGCTACACGGTCAAATCAAAAACTATGAGATATAGGCTACACACGGATTAAGGGAAGGCATGTGTGTTCTCCAATCATTTGATATCCAGGTAGACAATCGCATTTGTAGCTTCCAGGAATATTCCGACACATTGATCCGGCCAGACAACCGCCAAGCTGGAATTTTAAGTTATAGAACCCCTAAACTTTTGATATTATTTCTTATGGTCAGTGAGGTTTTCTTTTTTCCCTTAAAAACAAAAAAAAACGAAAATGTGTTAAAAAACAAATGTGGACCAACTCTCTGAGGTCTCGTTATTCATAGTTATCCCAGTTTTTGCCCCTAGTTGTTTGTTCTTCTGCTATTTTCTTTCTTCCACCACCTTATCCATAAACGAGGAGACAAAAGGAAGCAAATCTATTTAGCCCCAAGGGACCACTGACTAGGAAACAGAAAAAAAAAAACATGGAGAAGGAAAGGAAGGAAAATGGAGACAAACCTGTTCCCGGGCATCTTGAGAGAATGCACACTCGTCAATATCTTCACAAAACGTGCCATTTCCTTGGAAGCCCTGAAATAATGTTGACGGTGCATTCTCAAGGGAAATTTCAGGCTCACCGTGTTACAAGAGCATTTCGGTCCCCGTTTCGAATCCGTACAAGTCGCATATTTATGACACGGATTGAGTGCACAAAAACGTGCAAAGTCGCGACATTTGGGGCAGCAATTGAATTTCTCATTGTACACCCAATCTTCCTCGGGACAACTGGGAGGCTCACATGTTGCGTATCTGAATATGTTTCGTATGTACTTTGTGATGTCACGAATTGATTTATTACTCTGATGAACATTGTACTTTTGTGTCCCAGCATTGACATCTGAAGCAGTCTCCTGGCCAAAACACCTCACCATGGGGATTGGCAATTTTATGATTTTCATAGAAACACTGGAAGACAAATGATCTCAATTCAAAATAATTTTTAAAATCTAACTTGTTCTCCACAAGTTGGACAGCAATCCCCTTTCCGTGTCATTGGATGCTCACAAGTCACTGCTGGACATTCGAGAGCTCGACATGTTACTTCATCTCTGAACTTCAATTACTCTAAATGATCAAACGAAATTAAATACCTGTCCAAACAAGTGCAAATGTTGCAGTCAAGAGTTTTAGTCTCATTGATATGCAGAAGGGCGTTGTTAATCTGAATAAAAATGTTTCAACTTTTCTATAGCTGTGATATAGAATCTACCTTGCATCCATTAAAATTAGGAGGAGCTATGACCACTTGTTCGAAAAAGATCTCATCGATATCGTTGAATGAACTCTGAAAAAACAGAAAAATGTTTCAATATCCAATTTCCTCTTTCATTGCATCAGTCTCTACTACAACTGTCACTCAAAACGACAAGCTTCATGCTTGAACGTGACGAAATAGTAGGAATGAATTAACATTTGATCAAGGGTAGAAGTAAAAAGAAGAAATTCTTGATGAGTGGAATATGGGATACGAATTTTCTTCAGGAGGAAGCCATAGATCATGAAAAGTAATGACTCACGAGTTGATAGCCTTTCTCAATTTCCTCTGAATAAGATTGCGCATATTTCTTCTTCACTCCATTCAATCTACATTTTTGACCGATAGGCCAACCGGAGCCGATTGCAAAATGAGAGGGTTGGGGACCTTGCCAGTTCTGGACTACTTTCACTTTAACGTGAGCCAAACTGAATCGAAAGGTTCATACTGCACTGATATATTGACTCACCTTAACATCAAGTCAGGTTCGAATCCAGCAAATATCTCATCGCACACATCATAAACATGAATATGATTGTGTTGGAATGTGATTATCAGCTCCAACGACGGTCCCACTTTGCCAATGCTATCAAAATCAATTGCATAGCGTTTCTCTTTATTGTTGTGTTGTATTCGGCTGCTGCTAATTGGTAGAATCATATAAAGCTGAACAGTTTTGTTTCTTTTAGCATAAAATGCCTAAGGTTTACAGTTTTGTTGCGGAATCCGACCTCCAATCTTCTCTCAGCGTTTTTACCAAGAAAGAAAGTTCCGTTTGCGTTTAGATCAAAGGTGATTGCAATCCAAGACTCTCCAATTGATAGAAGATTCATGTAATGGACAAGCTGTAAATTGAAATTATGGAAACAGGAATATCATTGCTACCATATACCATTGAGGGAGATCTGTCAATTTCGCATTTTACAGCAGATATAAGTAGTAAAGGTATCACTAGGTGGTGAACCCACATTATTGAATAGGAAAAGTTCCAACTTTTCTGAAATATTATGAATAACGGCTGGTAAAAAGGCAATTATAAGTATAGGGTGTGAGAAAAATGAGAAAGGGGAAAAGATCAAGTATAATTATAGAGATATGAAAGATCAGTCTAGATATGACATCAATTATCAAGAAACATAATTCGAAGATAGATATTCCGGAAAGTGAGTAAAAATAAACATGTTGTTCTTTCTCCCACTTTTCACCCCCATATAAATAGTCGGTTAGTATGATTTTCATGGAAGAAAACTTTGCTAGGCAATGAAATTAGAAATGAGAATGAAAAGCAAGAAAAAATGACTGATACATAGAACAGACTAGTCCCCTGTCCGCGCGGAAATTGAATTTGTGAACGGACCCTCTCAAAGCTCTTATTTTCCCACATCTAACCCAAACAAAACTCCTTGACATTCCGAATCCTTTTCCAAGAAAGAAGATCTGCGTAAATGGATTTGAAAGGACCGACTCGATTTGCTAAAATACCTCTTGAGAATACTTAGAAACGAATGTTTTCGGATTGAAGAAAGTTAATATAACCCCGAAAAGAGAAAAAGGAAAAAAAAACGAATAAGAAAGCAAAAAAGAATAGTGAAGTAGAAACTTTTGCGTGCCAGAATAAATGAGATTTTTCTGGCAGTATTGAATGGAAAAAGTTTTACTCACTCTACTCATCTAGTAGTACAAATGAAGAAAAGAGTATTTCTGGATATGATTCAGAATTAAAAATCTCCGAGGAATGGTCATAAAAAATTAGTGATTCCATATTTCTTTTAGAATTCGTTGAGCAGTTCGCCCACCAATTTCTGTGTCAGTGAACCAAGAAAATCTGGTTCCATGAAAAACATTAGATTTTCTTCCGTTTTCTCTCTTTCTAGATCAGAAACAGACCAAAAACCGGAAATATTTACCGAAACATATCCGAAAGTTGAGAAATGCACGCTCTGCAATTGAAAAAAATTCCATCAGATGGCACGCCACTTTGTGGATAATTCATTTGATACTTCATTAATAATACTATGAAATGAAGAAGAAAGTGTTTGCATGAGTAAGGGTCCAACTCTTTTTGAAATAAGAGTGGGCAGAAGCGACAGTCGACCGGACACGGCCTCTGGCAGAGTGAGTACTCGATATGAAAAACATCTAAACTGCTTGAGGGCAACTGAAAACGTCTAATAATGGAATTTGAAAATAGATGCGTCAGGTATAATTCTCTTCTCACATTATTCAGTTAGGCGAGCGTGAAATCAAGTGTGCGGAAAAAAGTGAGAAAAGTGGTGATGCAGAAATTAATTGGAACGGCTACGTTTATTTCTGGCTATCGTGATTTTGATATTCGAAAAATGTATTATGATTTTTATGAGCTTTCTACGAATGAAATTTATCATAAAACTGAATACACGTTCCGCGGTTGAAATTTTCAGAAACTAAAGGGGACTTCTAAGAGTCATTCAAAACTTATTCAGATTTACTATGACGTTACACTAGACATAATCAAAAACAATGCCAAGAAAAAAAAGATGGGGGAAACCGATTGAGTCATGTGAAGAATATAAATAGGATGAGAGTTTTGTGCATCTAAACTGACATTGAGAATAATCGAATAGATATTTAGTTGTATCTCCAGTCGTCTCCTTTCTTCGTTGTCATCGACTCGAAATAAGATACATCGGCACAAAAAAAGAAAGATGCGTCCGCCTTTTTTCTCCATCTACCCCCACACAGACGCGAGACTGGGACCACTAAATAGAACTTTTGTAGTGATGAAAGAGCAAAAGTCGCATTAATTTATAATATGCTTTATTTATGAGCATCGTGGGTGTCTTCGAAAATTGTGTTACTTGTAAGAAGTGAGGTTTCATTAAGGGAAGAGCAAAGATTAAACCATAGCTGGCTGAAACGGAAATTTTATTTGTTTACTAACCTTTGCCTTTTCCTCCCATTATTCTGCAAAATATTTTCTGGTCATTAGTCTTTTCTAAAGATTCTCTGTAGTATAGCTAAAAAATGACTATGGTCCTTACTTATACTAAAATACATGAGATTTGCCAAAGAAAAAATGTTGAGAAGACAGGATTACACGTTATGAATGTTGCGTGTCTCAACATTCAACAAGACCAAACAAGTAACACAATACTTGAGCGGCCCATTTGTCTTTCAGCTCTTTTCGTGTTGTAGATTGACAAAAAACATTTGCACAGACTCTACCAGATGGGGCCATAAATCAGCACGAACACATTCCTCTGACACATACTCAAAAAACACAATAGTTTTCACTTATCTTTGAGTGATGTCACATGTTTCGCTGCTTACAATCAGTCATTTTGGGTGTGGGTGAAACAAAAGAAGGAGAAAAAATGAGTTTGAGAAAACATTGGGGGGCCTAAACGCACTCGTCCATGCGTATGTTTCTATTCTAATCCGGTCCTGATGTTGAATCACTTATTTTTCGCCTATGAACTTCGAAAGCTCTTATTTTGGGAGAGGCAAAGGAGATAAGAGATGTAATCCTATATAGCCATTTTGCGAGTCAAAAATTTTGTCTTGAAAATTGAATGCTGCTCCGAAATGAGTATGTATTAACAAAAATCCAAGCGTTGGTTTTGGAAAAACGCAGGTTTCCAACAAATGAGTTTTCACAACTCATTTCCTAGAATAGTATCATGTTCTTTTTTATTACCGTAGGACCAGCTGTAAACATGAGACTTCTCGAATATTTTTTCGTTATGTTATCATTACATTCATTAGCCAAGAACTCTCACGTCAGACTTGAAACAGAAATGAGAAACTCGGGAACCTTTAAAGTCAAAAAAGTGTCGTGTGTTTCTTTTCTGCAGCTGCTAAAAACGGATGTGCTAATTGCTCTCAAATTCTGCGACCACGTCTAATGAACCTCACATTTCGAATGTTTCTGTGACGATCAAAGAAAAAAGAAAGGAAATAAAGAAAAGTTCTGCTACTAATGAAGTGAACTCTGGAACTTCGTTTTTTTTCTCAATTTGAATAAAAAAGAATGGGATGTCACGTCGAAATTTCATTAGAAATACATGTGTCATGAAAACTTGTTGAAATACTAAAACGGAAACGTTTTATCTAAAGCTGTGATATCATTGAAACTACACCCAATATAACTTTATTCAATTTTTTCTCCTTTTTTTTCATTTGAACGTGATTGGTTAAATTCAATTTTCGACCTATCTAGCCTTTCACACTAATGAACTACACTTTTTTTTTGAAAGAATGAGAACTTGATCAGCTTTTGTTCCACTGGAACCGCTTTGAATAGTGCATAAAATTGTACGACTATTATATTCCGGAATAAAACGCGGAGATGTTCTTGAATATAAAGGACTGACTAATGAGTTCATTTGGAAAACGAATGGGAAAAGAGGAAAGAAAATGGGAAAAGGCACAAAAAGAGTTGGAAAAGTAAGAAAAAGTAGAGGGAAAAGAAAATGTCCTTCGAAAAATGGGGAAAACCGAAATTGGGGTTTTATTCGATAACAGGAGAAAAAAAAAGTTTCTTGAAATTCAATGCTCCGTAATTGATTGGATGCTACGCGTCTCTTGATTAAATTTCAAGTTTTAGAAAACAACTGGATCGCGGAGCAATGCACACAACCTCTATATATATATATACCAGGATAATTATACAAAAAACTAGAGATCATGAGAAAATTATGGGAACTGGAACGAATAAAAAGTTTGTGGAGTTAATTGCAAAAATCATGTGACTTTTGAAAATAATGACTCTCTATTGGTTCGGTGACTGTTGTCAATCAAAATCTTTTATACTGGGAAATGGTTCAATCGAAAGGGAAAACCTGTTTATTTTTTACCTCGCCCGTTTTACCTGAAGAAAAAATATCAAAGAGGGTGAACTGACAATATCTATTATCGTTTCAAATTGAAAAAAAAAGATCTCCGTTCTCACGGCATCACATTTTTTTACACAGAACTAGTCACAAAATTGAGTACTGTAAAACCATAAAACAGGTTCAAAAATATTTTTTTCCGACGGGTATAATGAGATAGATCCTCAATTTAATGAAAATATAGACTACTAACACCAGCTCAGATTTTTGTTCCAAAAGACGTTTTCTGTCTTCAGATCAAAAAAATAATGAGATGTTTTGTTTGGAATCTCTGGTGGACTCCGTTAGAATAATAAGACTTCTTCTTACAGATAAGTTATGCTTTGTGTCCTGGCAAATATCCAGACCACAGCGTTTTTTTCTGTTCATTCAACCAAGAGTGATTAAGAGAAGAGCATGATGGCTTTAGTTGTCGTCAGAAATAAGCACTGGCAGATTTGTTTCTAATTTCTTGAGATCTTTTTTCTCGAGACTAACATGAAAATGAAAGATTAGGAAAAAAGTTATTAAAACAACATTTATTCAATTTTGTACACAAAATAAGCGATTATACTCCGTAGGTAAAGTTGAAGCTCTTTGATGTATTCATCAAATCTTTGAAAAAGCCGCCGACATCTTTGTTTACACCATTACTTTTCACCGAATAATCCTCGACTTTCACATTGTCTCCCAACGGCTTACAGAATTCATCCTGAATAGAAAATAAAAGTTGAATAGAAAAACAAGGACTTACTGGTTTAGCAAACATTCTGTCGCCTGCACGACATCCATATAAGGAACTGAATAAGGGATATTGGCGGACTGCAGCGTTTAAAGAGATTTCTAACGGATGGTGGTGGGGGATCGCTTGATTTTTCTTTTCGGATTGTTTACAAAGACCACCGATTATTGTTTCAAGGGCTTCTTTCATCTGGAAAAACCAATTTTCAAACTGAAAAAAAATAAGACTGTAACCTGCTTATTATTTGTAGATTTATTGGCAGCCATTTTCATAACTACTCTCATCGCAAGTATATTCACTACATCCTCATGAGCAATATCTTTGTTAAACCACCCGTTTATAGGTTTCTGTCAAAAAATTGATATATTTCCAAAATTCTCAAAGTTTTTATTACCACAGCATCCGTTTCTCCCAGCATTTGCACCTCTTGCCGTGCACACTGCAGTGCGTTTTTTGTAATGTTTGTACTTATCAAGAAGGTTCCATATGGGTATAAATGATGCATTATTTCATGTGTCGTCACAAACATTGTATCCGCCATCTGGAACATGATATAGAATTTAAATCATTCAGTCGGAACAACTCACCGCTTTTTCTGGTTGGGTGAGATCATTTCGCGTTATCACCGTAATATGATTATTGTTCAAGTACTGGAAAGCATCGTTTGTTGGGTTTGCGACTATTGCCTGGAAGAGAAAGCGAACATCATATTTAGTTATGTGTTTCGCTAGTTCTGTCATCGATGCGTCTATTGAGCCTAGTCGAAGAATTTTTTCAGCGAGTGGGTTTGCCAGATCTCTGAAAACTGCATCTAGGTGAAGAAACCTAAAAGTAAACTCACTTTGGAGATAGCATGTTCTTCAGCCGGTAATATTCTTTTTCATAAACCAGTTTAGCTTTCTCAAACACTGTGATATTGTTAGAGTCATAAAAAGCAAAAAAGATTTTCGACATCTGAATTCCCTTTTTCAACGATTTTTTCGCGTTTTCAGATAATCCAGATTTCTGAAATTTGATCATAATCAATAACTTTTTATTGGAGAACTTCACCTGAATCTCATCAAGAGTGTTATTCTTCAACATATCGAAAACCCAATGCAAAAACTCATTTCTTTCAGAAACGGGTAACTTCATTTGTTTTAAAATCTCAATATTTGCATGCAAAGCGTTGTAGAATATGTTGATCATCTGTAATTCAATATTTTGGTTTTATCTCAATAACCAACATACCGTTGAGTTAATTTCCTCTAGTCTAGCTTTAACCGCAATGTATCTCGCTGAATGGATCATTTTGTTATCCGAGTGAAGATCACCGAAATAGTCCATCGTAAAAACTCCAGTGAACAGCACTTCAATTTCTGTACACCATTTCATAAGATGTGTCAGTTTTACTATTTTGTCTAATGGGGTGTACGTTCCATTTGAAGATACTGTAGCATTATCATCGGGAATCTGTGAGATAGTTTCAAAAGTTCAAATGATGACAGTTGTCTCACCAGTATTTCTAGTTCCTGGTCCATACTAGTAAATGTCAGATTACTGATTGATCGAGTGTCTTTTGCGCAGACGTAATCATAAAAGTCATTGCAAGGGTTCAGAGATGGGTCTACCGCCTATAAATATCTGAAATTGAAATTAATATAACTATTTTATTACCTTCTGAAAACTTTTTGGAATATTGGTAAATAAGATAATAAGGATCCAGACGAAATTCATTTTTTTGCACGTCACAAAGGTCCAGTCGCAAAATCAGTAACAACCGAGTATGTTCTTGGTATGATGAACGTGAGGAGACACCTGCTTGATTTTTGCGGCACGTCTCATCTGTCTTCTCAAATTTCATTGAGCAGACTCATGACAGCGGCTTCGATTTCACTGGTTAGCGGGGAGCTGACGTCGTCGATGTACTCGCAGGCAAAACCAAAACTTGTTGTCAAGAACGTAGTACAAATTGGATCGAAACGTTCGACACACTACAGTTTATATATGATTCGGTTCTCGAAACGAGTCAATGGGTGGGTTTGGCCAACAACTGTCACCGCATCGGTCAAACCTCACAAATCAGCCGTTTGAATTGGGGATGAGATGAGATGAAAAGTAGAGAAAAGAAAAAAAAACTGGGTGTGTTTATTTTCAATTTCAATTGATAAAGTAAATCAGAGAATTAAGACTAAAGAAGACAAATTCGAACGCATCACATTGTGTAGTTGGGTAATATGATAAATCTCGGCATTTCTGACGTAGACGTTTGACGTGAAAACTTTCAACAATTTTGGTACAATATATGAGTTTCAAGGTAGATTAGCACGTAGATTTCAAGAATTGGAAAATTAAATTGTGAAGAATACAAAGATAAGTCCAGATACAATAGCAAACAAATACTTTGAAAATCCACTCGACGAAACAATTTCAGATTTTTTGGAATCATCCAAACCCTTTGAGACATCATCCAACTCGTCTTCCTCACTCGACTCCGAACTTTCGGATGACTCTGAACTCTGAGCACTTCCTTCCAAAGCCTCTTCCTGTTCTTCCACTTCCTCCACTGTGATGTCAAATAATTTACCCTCAAATGTTGTGATATTGGCAGCATCCAACTCGTCAGCTGTGTTTTCAAGAACATCCATGAACTGAGTAAGCACAAACAAATCGTCCTTTTCAATTTTTTGTGTCGTAAAATCATTGATGTCGATGTCCATATTCAAAGTTTTGCAGAATTTCTCCCGGGGAACGTACATTCTGTCTCCTGATGTGCAATTATAGAGATAGTTGAATGTTGGCATTTGGGAAACAGCCACGTTAATTGAAACGTCATGTGGATTATGATGTGGATTTTCTCTGTTCTTGGTACAGAATCTACTGACGGATTTTTCGAGAGCTTCCCGGATCTGAAAATAAAATTATGAAGTGATGGTTCAACCTAGTTTGCCAACATCGTTATTATTAGAAGTTCTTTGAGCAATATATAGCAACATCAACCGGAGTCCAGCAACGTTTGCACTGTCTTCATAAAAAAATGCAGCACCGCTCCATTCCGTTGCGTTCTTCTAAAGAAAAGTATTTGTAACTTTTTTATTACTTTACTGACTTTATAGGCATTTGCATAGAAATCCAATCTGTCGACAATACACTTCTTCTCATTATCCCAAGTATCTAATTCAAATGGTGCTGGATCGATATTATAATGAACATGCTGAAGCTCATGACACAGAACATACAAGAATTGATCATACTGTAACTGATGGATAACGAAAAAAAATAACTCTTGGACAAACCACAGCTTGAGGATCAGCAACTGGATTGAACATGGTAAACACCGAAATGTGAATTTCATTTTGGTAGTTGAACGAAAGTCTTGAAGCAGCCGCTGCAACGTGTTGGAAGACAAACCGAGATGTGAAAGTGTTGATGTATTTCTCGAAGATTTCCATCGCTGGGTTCACCGAAGCAATTCGAATGAGTTTTTCGAGGGAGCTGGCTGGGATTTGCCTAAACTGAGCAATTATTGAAACAATTTGTTTGAAAAATCAGCATACGTGTCATTGACAACCGATTTCAGTCTGTAGTATTCTCTTTCATAAGCAGTTTTTGCTTGTCTCCAAATTGAAATATCATTATACTCCAGATATGGGAAGATCACTTTGAGACTCTTCACTCTATCAATCAGAATTTGTTTCTGCTCGTCGTTATAGTTCGACTTCGATTTGATTTCAGAAATATGAATATCTCTGATCTCGTCGAAAATTCCATGGTAAAAATGATTATGGGTAGAAACAGGAATTTTGAGTTCCGCCAGGTAATCCACAGATTGTTTCAAACTTTTGTAGAAATTGGTAATAACCTGAAGAAACTTGTTAATTGGGTGATGTCGAGAATAAGTGTTACGGAAAGCTTATACGGCTCGATATAGCTCTCGAGAAAATCTCGTTTCTTTTGAGCGTCGAAGCTTAAAAATTCTTCATGTCGTTTTTGATGTTCGGTCCATTTAACACCAATCCAGTATGTATCAAATTGAACTAGCCATTTTGAAACAATGTCTGGATTAGCAGCTTCCCAGAAACGCCTGCAAATTCTTCCTTGTCGAAGAAAACCCTACTTCTACTTACTGTTTTCTGCTGTATTGGTAAACATAGTCTTGGTATTGCTGAAAATTCAAGTAATTTTTTATTTGAGATGAAACTTTTGAATAAACTCACATCGATGTCATCAGCCAGGTTCAAAAATCTTACATCCATAATACGTGAAGGTAGTCGTGGAATATTCTTTTCACATACATATTCATAAAAATTATTGCAAGCAATTGGGTCTATGGGGTTGAGTCCCTGAAAAGTTACGGTAGTAAATGTTTGATGCATTTAGCGGTATCATTAATTATTACAACTTGATAAATGAGTTTGTCGAGAACATAAATCTTGTTTTTTTTCTCATTTCCTGAGAAATAAAAATTGTTTCAAATTGGATGAGTGTCAGCTGTTGATTGGAAAGGAAAACAACTTTTGATGAACTATTTTTCCAGTTGTGTTTATTCAAAGAAGCGTATACAAACTAGGGTATTTTCAATTAGAACCAATATTCTGACAATAAAAATTTCTTAATCAGGTCATCAAATCTCCCATTTCACTAATATACAAAAGAAAAAACATGCAACTCACCTGCTCATCACAATTAGAAATAACAGCTAATATGAATATAAAAATAAGCAGTCGCATGTTTTTGATCCTAGTTCAATATGCTTTTCGTTACTCTCGTATTGCTCTTCGTCGGAAACAGTCTGAATATCATCAACTTTTCTTGCTTTCTTCTTCTCTTTACGTTTCAAAAACTATTGCGACCACGCCTACCGCCGAACCTCTGGGTGAAACACTAATAGCGTTTGACGAAACGCAGATGATGACTCCAGCGTAAAACCGCAAAAAAACGCGGCCGATCGAAATCAAATGGAGCCGATTTGATGAAAAGCACGAGATGAAATGCAACTCTTGTGTAATCATCCATGATCAAGGCCCCTCCATCTCCATCCCAGCGGTTTATCATCCAGTGTCCACTTGTGTGTGTGTATGTGTTATCTCATTGTGGATCAATTGAGAAGACGAAATGTTGGATAAACAGATGGCTATCATTAAATCAATTCTAGAAGTTTTTGATAGTGGCAGGTGGAAATCCCATTGCTTTCCTGTCTGGCAATATGTTGTTTTTTGTCCGTGATCTCAGCTATACAGCATATTGTTACGAAAACTGAGATGTGTGTGCTCGAAACACCGGCTGCCGTTTGAGAACAATTGTTCTTGACAAAACTCTACTCATGAAAAAACGTGGGCAGTTGTTCTTTTTCACAACGTCAAACACACAAGCACATAAATGTGAGAAGTCTGTACTACTAGAGTGTGATTTATGACTTCCGAGGTGTTAAGCGAAAGAAGAGAAGGCGATGCAGTAAAATTACTTGAGTTTTATGTGATAACGAGAAGTCTCGGTGGGGGAACAGAATGAGAAAAAGATGAGCTTCATTAATATTATTGAAATGGAACCTTCCGCTTACAGTAATCACTTGATAAACTTTCCGGAAAAAACCTGAAAACCTGGATTTAGTTCGAGCTCAAAAACTTACACTTTGAAAGATTTCAGTTGGGTTACATAATTCAAAACACAAATTGAACTACATAGCAAAGAATTGAACTAAAAACATCTCGAATTGGAATTCTATGAAAATATAATCATTCACTTTTTTTTCATCAAAAAAATTTCAAAAGAATTGCAGTAAAATATCTCTCGGAATTGGTCTTTATCAAAATGTTGACCTTTGAGAGAAGTAACCTGGTTCGGCCCAACTTTCACTTCTTTTCTCCCGATCATTCTCTGTATATTCTTGATTTGATAGGAAACTTTGCTATTGTTCATTACAACTTTGTAAAGATCAACTTTGGGGTTGTTATCTGCAGGTAGCCATAGCTACGCTTCTTATCACACAAATGACATTAACTTCAGCCGCAAATTTTGTTAGTGTCTAACGGTGAGCGTCTTGGCAGACGGCTCGCATTTTGGATTCAATTTCTTTTCCTTCTCTTCTCCATTGTTTTTTCTTTTCCCCTTTTTCGGAAGCTCGCTCGTCTCACCATAATCAATTCTGTCGGCGTTTCTTCAGAAAAAAGGGGAAACATTTAGTTCAGAAGATTGTGAGCAAGTTAAAACGGAGCTATGCAGATTTCTTCCGCTTTTCTCTTGCCCTTCGACATTTGCTCCTTTTTTCTTCTCTCTTTATTTCTGAATTTCTTCTTCTTCTTTTTTTCATTCTCCTATCACTTTGCTTTTCAAAAAAAGACTTCAAAAGACAGAAAAATGAGAAGAGAAAAGCCGATTTTCTCAGAAGTTTTTTGCTCTATTCTCTATTTTCATTTCCTTCATCTCAAAACAACAACACCTGCTGTTCTATCCCCGCATTCCTCCTCCCAGGTCATTATTACAATCGTTCGGAAGCATAAAGGGTCCACGAATTTTCTTCTGGGGTTTTGCTTCGTCGTCTTTCGTTTCCGGAAAATGGAAGTGGAAGAGCAGTGAATGAGGTTTTTATATTTGATTTAGTGCTGAAGTTGGAGAAAGAATGAATGGGACAAGAGAAACACTATTCTCTTGGGGAGAAGGGTGGAGTGAAGAAAGTGGGCTTAGTAAGGTTTTACTCAGTTCGTACCAATTTCGGAAATGGAGAAGAGAAACAAAAAAGTTCGTTTGTGTTGATGGAATGTTTGGTTTGTGTGCATTCTTGCTATTCTTATTTAGTACGTCCACATTTTTTATAAGGAATAGTTCGAATAAGTAAATATTCAAAATATTTTCATGTTCAGATTAGAAGAAACTTTTTGGAGATAGTATTTATGGTTTAGAATCGCTTTACTGGGTTTTCATTAGAATAAAAAGTAGTTTAACAAGACTCTAGCTCATAAGTCTCAGAACCAGTTTCTATTTACAAATAGGTTTTTTGCTTAGCACACTAAGGAGCAGCATCAAAGTATCAACTACCATCAATGAAGTGTACCAATTTTATGTAGACTTGTCTTTACCAAGTTATAAAGTATAATAATCTCATTTTTCCCACTGTCCTTTTATGTTTTCCTGTAGTCAACAAAGCTCCCGGTGGATGTAGCCTCAGAGCACGAGCACAGCCTTTTTTTTGACAGAAAGTTGGAGCATTCGTCACTTGCAACACTATATGGTGTGTTTCTGTTTCCCCTGAACACACTTTTTCCAACATTCTTGGATCCTTTGACTGTTTGCTTTTTCTTCCTTTCTCCCCTTTTTCTTACTTTTTTTCTCTCTGTTGTGGTAGTCACACTTTCAAGTTTATCAATAATAGTTAGTATTTTCTGTGTTTAGTTGTTTGCAACTAAATAGCGAATGATTTTGATTTGTTGTGGAAGTTATGAATTTCCTGAACAACGGCAATTGAAATTTGATTAAGAAGTTGTATTCGGTTCTAGTGGTTCTTGGTGGATTCAAAAACCAATAACTATGTACTTCCATGAAAAATCCAAAGGAAAAAGTTTGAACTTTTGATTTTCTTTTTTTTTAGTAAGATTCTCATAAATGTATTTGTTTTTGAGTTCTCACCTGTTTTCTCTATTCTGTGAATATCAAAAAATGAGGAATAATACTTGACATCATCTCTTACAAATTTTCAAAAACATTCAAATAAGAACTACTAAACTCATAAATTATGCATCAAAATTATAGATATGAATTCTTTGAATAAGCCGAAAGTGAAAACGCCGAATAATCTAAGCCGGGTGGCCATATGAGAAGTGAGAAAATAGACTCAAGACGGAAGGCCGCCAGTGTCCAGTTCCACAAACTACTCCTTTTTCATTCATGCATGCCCTCTTTTCCTTCCTACTCTCGCAATTTCTTTCTCGACTACTCTCCCGGTTTTCTATCATCTCTCTATTGATTCTCCCTCCGAGGGCTTCCTCGGTTTCTTGTTCTTCCCCAGTACCCTCATCTGTTTCCCTTTCTCCGTTTCACTCATCGCTCCGTTTTCTCGCCGCCTTTCATTTTTATTGACTACTCATTTTTCAAACTTTTTTTGTCTCTTCTTCTCTGCCACTGATTTGGATTTTTTTTTCCGTGACGGTTGTGAACGACATGAATCATCACTATAACTGTTGACTCATGGAATAGACAAAAAGCGAATGTTTACGTTGTATGAGCTGCTACTCGTTACGTCAATTACTATTTTTGCATGATGACGTAGGATCTGCCATGAACTCGGCACACAAAGAGCAAGAACGATACCCTCATTCAGTTGCTATTTCTGTTGCATTCTCAGAACTAAGAATTGTAAAAGAAATAAAACAATTCTCAAAAGTACCTTCTAGAATCGTTTCTTATTGACCAATTGAAATTCTTACAACTGTCTGACTAAAACAGGTCCTGAAGGTTACTTGAGTGTTCAGTTAGGCAAAGACATATGCGGTCATCTATCTTTTTTCTCAATCTTAAAACTGTCGACCGCACACTTCTGTTGTTTTTCTGCTGACCAAGACCAGAAAGAATCTGTTATTTTTGTTTCGATTCCACCTTTACAAAATGAAATTAATCAAAAATACCACAATTCTTCTCCATTGTTATTTATTGTTACCCCATCTTCAAATTTTATCAAATATCAAGTATTCGTTGTCAAAAAGCAAACAAACCTGACAAATTGACCGATTCTCGTCTGATTATCACAATCGATCATTAATACCATTTGTTCCACGTCACTGTGTACAGGCTCAACTTTATGTTTGCTCAGATTTAATATTACTTCCTTTCTCAATGCTCCTAGTTTTAAAATCGATTCTATAAACTGCCGCTGTTCAATTTTTTTCTTTGTTGTCAACTCAAGAGAAAAAAAAAGAAAAAAACTAATTATCCTGGTGTTACAGAGTTAATGGTTCAAGAAGATGACGAAAATTTGCGCATGTCAATGTCCCTCCGTCCATCAACATTGTCGACTCGTCCGAATACATTGTCGGTAAATGGCAATGAAAAACCACTTCCAGAAGAGAGCGTGTTGTAAGTGTTTTGTTTTCAATTACCCTCCAAGACGCAATTTTATTTCAGACGCTCTCTATCAACTGGAACATTAAAATATCCGGATGATGAACATTTTTACACATTTCATTCCGGTAATTTACAAGATCTTGGTGCTATTGGAAACGGAAACTTTGGAACTGTCTACAAAATGCTTCACAGAGAAACACAGAAATTGATCGCAGTGAAAGTGAGTACTAAAAGTATTTTCGTATAACATGTTGTTATTTCAGAGGATACGATGTAATAATATAGATCAGCGGGAACAAATCCGCTTATTACGGGAGCATGACACAATCGTCAAATCCGAGAAAGGGCCAAATATTGTAAAGTTCTACGGCGCTATTTTCAGCGAAGGCGATTGCTGGATTTGTATGGAATTAATGGATATTTCAATGGATTTGTTGTACAGAAGGGTTTATGATGTAAAGCATAGCAGACTAAATGAAAATGTGGTGGGCCATATCACTGTTTGTGTAAGTTTTCAATTATTTTCGACCTATTCAGCCAATTCTTTTTAGACGGTGGATGCCCTTGACTACTTGAAAAAAGAGCTGAAAATAATTCATAGAGATGTGAAACCATCAAATATACTTGTCGATGGGCATGGAGCGGTGAAACTTTGTGATTTCGGAATTTGTGGACAACTAGAAGATTCTGTTGTCAAAACTCATGACGCAGGGTGTCAACCATATCTAGCGGTGAGTAAGATTTAGAAAATACCATGATTGAGTCAAAAAATTTCCAGCCAGAGAGAATAACTAGTTCGGATAAATATGATGTCAGATCAGATGTCTGGTCGTTGGGAATCACATTGGTAAGCGCCAAAGTTGCAACTTCAAACAACTAGTTAATTTTAATTTTCAGTACGAAATCGCAACAGGAAGGTTTCCGTATCAACAGTGGAATTCACTATTCGACCAGATTGCAGCGGTTGGTTTTTCTCAAAACAGAAGTTAGTTTATACAACACACATTTCAGGTAGTGAGCGGCGATCCTCCGATTCTAAGGCCGGACAGTGGCGAATTCCACTACAGTCTTCCTCTCGTCAAATTTATCAACACTTGGTAAGAAAACTGTGATAAAAGTCAGAAAAAGAATAAATGTGTTTCAGCTTAACGAAAGATAGGCGGCATCGTCCAAAATACGACACGCTGAAGAGTTTTGATTTCTACAGAATGTGAGTTAATAATGAGTTTTGGTTTTCAAATTTTAGTTTAATTTTTCTGTAGATACGCCAAAGGAGGGCCTGAAATTGAAGAGGCGAAAGAAATTCTTGGTGTCGAAGCTATTGATACACGAGATCATCCTATCGACATTAGAGGATAGAAACCATTCCCAATTTATCACGTCTCTATGTAGATTTTGTACTTTTCACGTTTTTCCTTCTTTCCGTGAATCTCCATTTTTTCATTTCTTCCGTTATCTTCATAATACCGCGTTTTTCATGTATTCTGTGCAGCTTACTCAATTTTTGTCGGTTCTCAACACAGCCGTTTTGTCATTCTCTTGTTTCCATGTTTTGTTAGTGATCACACATAGTGTTTCAAACTCAGACTCAGAGCTCTTCTTTTTTCTTGACGCATTGGTATCGTCACCTCTTTTCTTCTCACCTCACACTTCCCTTCCATTGTGCTAGCTTCCTTCGTTTGATCTCAAACATTGGTCTTCTAATCATTTATAACGTTTTGACGCCGCAAAACTGTCCTGATAATAAACATGATGATACAAGTATTATGTGTAGTACTCAGAACAACGATTATGACAAAAGACTGAAATAAATGTATTATTTTGGCTTATATGTTTTGATTGAATACTTTTAGAGCTTTTTCTGAACATCTGATACAACGAAATCTTTTATTCTTCATGTTTCAAGTATTGTCCAATCAATTTCGTAACATTTGCTCAATCTAGTTGTACACCCGTTGACATTTGTGCTATGTTTCTTGACCCGAGCTCAGTCTAAAATTTCGAAATAAAGTGTAACAAAACAAAAACTATTTCACATTTCATTTGAAGAAAAAAAACGAACAGAAAGGCAAGATGTGGAATAGAGAAACGGAAGTTAAGTTGAACTTAAATTATGAGTATCAAGGGACCTATATCCTCAATTCAGGAGTTCAAGATGCTGTCCCGAAGTGTATTTGAAATGCACCATCCTTTGTTACGATCTTCGACTCGATTAATGCATATTTCATCCCAAGCGCAGCCGGACTGAAAAACGGAACACGATGGATGCGGAAATTGATAACTTTGAATATGTAAAACAGATTCCTTCTTTCCCTCCTTCCAAAAACATGTTTTTTTGTGGAAGTCCACGAGAATATTCGTTTTGCCGAGTGCCAAAACCACTTAAAAATTATGAGACTTGCTCTAAAATAAGTACAATTTTTTCGTGTTACCTCAAAATGTTTTTCTCCGCACGCCCTTGATTTACATTTTTCTCGTTTTCATAAACTTTCATTTCGATCATCAAAACACTGACCTTTATTTCATCCGGGTTGCAGCTGACGATTCGCATGAATTCTGTTTCCGAATGTGACATCTGCTCGAAGTGTGGTCCTGCCAGTGGATGCCCATGAGGTGATAATGTTCTTACATCAGTTCCATGATTTACACCATGAGCTGAAAAATTTATGTTAGTTTGAACAGTGGTTTCCTGAACTCTAAAAACCTATCATTATTCATTCCTAGTTAAAATGACAGTGATCAAACTACATAATTCACCTTTACGTGTTTAATCAAACATTTCCGTATATATATCCAAAACTAAAGAACACGTGCTGGCTACCGGTTCCAGTCCTCTAGAACTTGCGAACATTCATAGAAAATTAGTGTCTTTTGTTGACGTACACTTTTTTTATTAGAGCCGCGACATTCTTAAGAACATAATACTAAGAATAAGGTTTCCTTTCGGTGACTATTACTTTTGATGGTTTCCTCGAACATTCGCTGTCATTTTCAATATGATAAATTTTAAAATTATACTTGCAATAATATCTGAAACTGAACACCTCCCTCAATATTCTTATCCACTTACTCATTTTATCCGTTTTGAATTCAAACAATTCTCGTGACTCAAAGTCATAATCCCCGGTGTAGAGTCGTGGAATGATTTGTACCGAATATCGCACTCCTTCTTGCAATTTTTTGAGCAACACTGTAGTCTACAAAAAAAAAATGAATTGGATTCTCAAACTCTTTCTCAAAAGCCAAAGATCCGTACATTTTTTGAGTCTTCAATCTCAATTTTTTGCCATTGTTCCGGAGTCAGATCTTTGCGGTTTGTGTATAAAATAGTCGCACCTAAAAGAGAAGAGGCTTTCTTTTGTAAAAAAGAAGAAGCACATGCACATAACCATTAAATCATTGGGCAAAGCCGTTGTCGTAGAGTAAAAACATATAATGGATAGTGGGATTTGCGTTTTCTGTTCTTTTTCGAAGAGAGGTCTTTTCCAAAGCCCTCATTTCGACTACATAGCGTCTTCTTCCTTACCAATGACACTGTCGAGTATGCTTTTCGGGAATGTCCAACGAATTTCTACTTCTCCTGGAGCAACATTACGATATGCAAGCGAATTCCCTTCGAATTCCTCTTCTTCCGTGTTATCTGCATTCAGAGTGAGTTTAAAAGAAACGAGTTTATTGTTAAAATTTACAAAACCGGGGGGTGCATTTAAAACCAAAACAAACCGGGAGTGAGGTAGATCAAAATAATCAGTTATAATCTGACTTAAGCATGTGTTGAAATGGAAAAACCAAGTGAGAGAAAATTAATACTTAGATGTTTTTTTTCATTTTCTATAACACGCTGTATTCAGATGGTGAATTTTAAAGTTAGTCATCAAACGGGTTGAAATCAGCATTTGGGTTAGTATTTGACCAATCTGCAATATCCAAAAATTAGCACAGGAAAAGCTCTGGAACTTGTTTCTTTAGATCGTGAAAAGTAAGTGTAAAGCATGCTTGAGGAACGCTCAAGAGGAACGCGTCATCCCCCTTTCCTATTTAAATTCAATTTTTGATATTGAACTCTGTTTTCTTCAAGATTCTTTTCTTTTGACTATCCTTTCTTGTGTTTTGCACCAAAAATCTTCGCTCTTTTTATGAATCACGTAATTCCCACACGCGAAAAGATATCACTTTCACACATTCACTTACCAATTGTCTTGAATCTATAAACTGACGGAGCGCGGATCACAGATCCGTCCGTATTACGCACGTTCACTCTCACAAAATAGACAGTTGAGCTCTTGAGGTCTTCCAGTGAGAGATGCGATTCCTTGTTGTTGAGACGGACCAGCTTCCATTGAGAATCCGGAAGATCCTATAATTCAATCTTTGTTCTTTCAATTTGACAATGATCCGTTGCTCATCAACTCTTGTCAAATTTTCTTTTATGAAGTTCTAACTAAACCATTTCCTAAAATCAACGACTTATCAGGCAATTGTAAACTTTTGTTTCGGAAAAAAACTGCAAAATAGAGTAAAGTTTTTCGAAGAGGGAAGCGGAAAAATTAATTTTTGTCGTTGTGTTTTTCTATTTTATTGCCTCCCCCTACCCTCGATCTCATCAATCTAAAATTGTTTTCCAACAAAAGTTTTTTGTTCGCTCATTCGAATTTTCAGCCTAGATCTTCTGTTCTCTTCTTTTCTTCTTGCTTTTTCTCATTTCCTCATCTCTAAATTGCCATGTAGACTAATAACTGTTTTCGAATGATCCCGGTTCCTAAAATCAATTTTGACAGATTACTGTCTTCCCAGGAGATTTGGAGATGTTCTGAATCTGAGATCTCAAAAATTCAATTTTGAAACCAAAAAAAAGTGAGCAGCTCATGGATTACGAATAAAAATCTGGGATGTCTAATACTTAATACATCGTGTTCAATTTGGGATTAGCAACATCAATATTCAAAGAGTTCTTTTTTTCTCCCTCTCCATTCACTGCTCTTTTCTGCCCACCTCATCTGTTATTCTTACGGAGTCTATTTTCTCACTGTACTTGTTTGACAATAACGTGTTGTCTATCTCTTCTCCCAATTTACATATAAATTGAACAGCCATTTCTCACCTTATCTTGACTCAAATACACATCATAGCCGGCCACATTTTCTTGACGGATATGTGGTTCCAGCATCCATTGCAGTTTGACTGAGTTGACGTCGTGAGAGTAAATTACGTCTACTTTGTGGATTGGGTTCGTTTCAACTGCAAAGTGATATAGATTGAAACAAAAACTTGATTAACTTGACATTTTTTAATCTTTTCTAACGCTTTTCTATAACATTCGAACACTCATTCTAGGAAAGAACGTAAGCTTTGCTCTCGTCCAACTCGAATTGTGTTTACAATTAGAGCATTTCAATTTAAAGTTCACGCCCCTGGTCCCATAATGTCTCGGCCTCTCTCATCAGCAGCAACGAATTGCCGTTGGCCAGATGTTTTTCGTCCCATAAAAAGTGGAAGAGAAAGGGCATCGTGTTGACAGCTAAATACTTTACATTTTCACATACGTACTGCCAAACGAAATGCAGATTTTCGAGTCGAAAGCGCTCTCTTTCTATGTCATCCCGTGCTTTGCCAACAGTTTTTTTCTGTTTCCTCACCTCGTGGTGTTCGGAAGCGGAACTGTCCACTTTCGGTTACAATGTTGTTGGCGAGAACTGTTTTGATACGGAGCAAATATTCCGTGTTGCTGTAAGATCAGATTATGAGACTTCAAGTATTTCAAATTAGATTACTTTAAATAGAAATAGTATTTTGAGATAATGGAAAACCCCCTTTCAAGTCTGAAATCTTAAAAACCCAACGTTTCTTCTTTTTTCACGTCGTTTTTTATTTTTCGAACTGGTACAAACAATTGAATTTCTTTGGTTTCATATGAATTTCAAAATTTTGTCTTTCTTTTGCCATCTTCTCTTTTGTTTGTTTTCCCATTCCACCGAAAAGTCTTGACTTGAAAACCAAATGTTCCTTCCGTGCTCATTTTGATTCAAAGCATATCAAATAACAGGTTTTCGGTGAATTTCACCAAAAGATTTTTAATTAAAGGGGTGGTTCGTCGGAAAGAACTCAAAGATTTCGCGTGTCCATCCCGAAAAAGCTGAACATTTTTCGGCAGGCAGCTTTTCTTTTCTCTTTTTCTCAACAAAATAAGTAATTGTTTGTGTATGTGTTGTTTCGCAGAACGGGTTCGTAGGTTCACGGAAGTGATTGCAGTAAGTGCTAATGAAATTTCGAACGCAGATCCCGTTTTGTCTCACGAACCTTTTCAAGTGGTGCAGTGCCGCCGAGGAAGATGCACCGTGGAATTGAATCTTCTGCCAGTATCGGTTATTTCCTGTTTCCGAGTACTCCACGTTGTAAGCTGAAGAGAAAAAAAGTATGGAGTTTCTACAGAATACCTTCATGAGAAGGAATTCGACTATATTCATAAAACTCACAAGCAATTCTATTCTGCATTGTTGGCGGGACCTCCCAGGTCAAGTTGACGATTCCTTGTGTCGGTGTTCGAAAGTGAGAGCTGATGATCAGATTTCCGATTTCAAAGTAGTCATCTTCTGGGAATAGTTTATATTTTAAAAAATTTATTCATAGCATCATAACTGAAGATTCAAAAACCATGTGTATCAGTTGCACTTACAGTATCATCGCTTTATGCCTGATCCCTTTCTATTTTTCCTGGGAAAATGCTTGCATAATCACAGATTAATTTTTAAATCTCTCTGTCAATTCTAGAACAACTTTTCTCTAAAAACGTGTTCTTGTTTTTTCGTTTCCTTATCTGGTTGAACGTAAAAGCGATTCACACATGAACTAATCTTGGGTCTGTGTTTGACGTGTTCGTTCCCCCCAAAAGAATATCCTCAAACACACTGAAAATCATCAAACACAGTGGTAAAGTTGTTCCGATTATCTCGGGATAAACTGTCGGCGCGATTGATAAGACCAGTCAAACACTTTGTCATTCTATTCTACTTTGTGATGAGCATACCTCGTGGCATAGTTATCTCCACAATAGATGCTGTTCCTGATATAGTCTCTTGACTAGTAGCACTTCTGATTGTCATTTCATATTTTTCACCGGCAATCATTTTTCCTAATGTGAAACTTGTAGCTGCAGTTTTGATCTGAAATTATTTTATTGGTTCAAACAGAAAACCCGTGAATTCAAACCTGTTGGTTTTGAAGTGTGCTTCCGGATGCGGTGGTCAGTTGTTTTACATTGACCAAGTAGTAGATATCTACAACAATATGTTTTTCTCGATTTTCTGAACTTTGTTCAATATCTTCGTGTGCTCAATGAACTCTTTTTTGTCGTGTTTTTATTTGTATGCGAATATATTTCCCCCCTTTTTCATTTTTTTACAATTCTTTTTTCTAGAAGTTGTAGTAGAAAATTGGAAAGCATACTCTCCACCCCTTTCCCTTTTCCTCATCAAAAAGATGTATTAAAAAATAAACAGCACCCCGCCTCTTCTGCATTCCAAGCTAGAGTCATTACCCGCTCCTCCCTCTTTGACTTCTGACAGTTGTTCAATTTCACCTCCTAGCTGAAATTGCAGAAAGACTCATTTATACTGAAGGCATCTATCGTCACTCGACTCTTTTCAATGCACCAATTATGTGATCGTTTGAGTGCATCTCTAATATCACCCGGGGGCAGAAACATTATCCAATTTTGCCTCCCGTCCCTTTTTTTCTCCTATCCTTTTTTCTCAGTTCTTTTCTCGCCACATTCGGGTTTCCGCATTTTGAATTATTCAAAAACCATCTATCATTCCAACTACTCTGTCCGTTCTCTCTTGCAAGTCACAGTAGGAAACTAGAAATAACTTGTGCCATGATGTCTATGATCCTTAGATCACATTTATTCAGTTATGAAAAATGTTTATATTGAGTTTTTATTAGTTCATCCTACTGTACTATTCTATTTCCTTATGATAATATATCATAAAGTTCGGTTAACTTTTCAAAAAGGTCCAAACTTATGCGACCCTGTGTTTGTTTTAGCACTGGTCTTCCTCTGCATTTTTAATCCGTTATTTGGAGTTCTTATTCAAAAAACTTGCAATTTGTTGTTGAACACAAAAACAACAAGATACACCTGGAACAGATGTAATTTTTGTTCGTTCGTGTTTTTTTTTGAAAACACAATTGGTAATACGAGATCTGTTTCCTTCTCATCAAAAGCTCACTTTCAACTTTCAAATATCTGAAGAAAGTATTTTTTTCTTTGAAGAAATTTGCTCGTTTCTTCCATATGTCATTCCACATTCAGTCGACACAGTTTTCCGGGAAAAAACCTCGACCACATCTATACCTCTTCTTTTTGCTTTTGAATTTTTGTGTGTTTCTCCCTCCCACCCAGTCGTCTCAAGTATTTTCTAGTGGTGGCCGAGAGAGAACCATTTCATACTCTTGAAATACCTCATTTCACGTAAAAGTACCCTTTTTCTCCGCTCTTCCTTAATTTTATTCCGAGATCTTTAACTTCTAGTTTTTGTACTTACTATTTTTTGAGAGGAAATGCGAGACGCCATCCCGCATCATCTCATTTCAGTTACAAATTAGCTTCTTGGAAAAAAATATCCGGTTCGAGTTTTGATTGATATCCAAAAAACAAGACCGTTCAAGTACAAACGCTCACCTTGCTTTCCAGGCATTGCTGGCTGCCAACTTAGTTGAACTGTAGTCGGGTTCATGATGTTTGCAGTAAAATGGAGTGGTGGTAGAAGTGTTCCAGGAGCATGAACCAATGGTCCAGTGTGTGCTTGGGGTTGCTGAGCAGGCTGGTGATGGGCATGCGGTTGTTGTTGGTGATGGTGTTGATTATGATGATTTGGTGCAGGCGCGAGTGAGAGTGGAGCAGAAGCTGGAGGCGTTGGGCGTAGTGGAGCTGACCTCACACTCTGCAATTTGAGATCTCTAGGTTGATTTTAGCGAGAAATTTTGTGTCAGAACCTTTATTCCGTTAAATGTTCTTTAACTATTATGGATTTTTAAATGTCTCTGTGGCAGTTTACCTTTTTTCCTCTAAAAATTTCCCTTTTCTCAAATTCATATTTCTGTTGTTGGAGAACAGATGTTTTTGGTGACTACCTCTTTTTTGCAAGAAAAGAGAAAAATTGGTTTGTTTTTTGACAAATATAAAATCAGTCTCGAAAATACTGTAATTTTAGGGCTTCTGAATAAAAAGATACAATTAGTTGTCTGCCTCGGTCTTATTTTTCACAAAAACCAAAACGTCTGTGAGTCTTTCGGTTTTTTGATAAATTGCTGAACAATTTATTATAATACTCACTCCAAATTTTTTGTTCTTTCGTTTCTCTATCCCGTGTTCTTTCATTTTTTCTCTTTCCCCGATCGGTTTTCTGACAAATTGTAGGAATGGGATATCGGCACCACACTTCATTTCCGAATTTTATATTGTATAATTCTTTTATTTTTCTTCCAAGAAGAGAAAAGTTCCCTATTCGAGGACGAAAACTCCGGAATATGATCTTTTTGAAAAGGGGGAAGTGGGCATCCTGTTGACGTTGTGGCCCAAAGGAAGAAAGTTTCACAAAAAAAGCGCAAAAAATGGAAGGAGAAAGAAAAACGGCACACTTAGTGTCTACTGGAATCACTTTTTGAATTTCAAATCAAAACGGAGAAATGAAAATGTGTTTTACTTCCCTATCCAAATTGATTCTCAACCTTTTTATTCTATTTGAAACTCTTCTCAAACCCATTTCTTTAATCTTCTGAGTTAGTCATGTGAGGTTAATTAAGGTAAAAGTCAGAGTCCAATTCTCTAGTCACAGCTTTTCCTTTCTCTTAATTTCATATTCTTTTGTCAAAAGTACCTTCTCTGTTCCCTCTCCGCTCGATTTTTTAGACACATGTACAACAATTTCTTTCGTCCAGTCCTCCACGATTTGAGCTCCATTCTCTGTTTTTATCTGAAAATTTGATGAATGTTCCTTCCGGTCTAGTATTTCTTCTTCTTATTCACATTTCTTAGTAATACACTACCTGGATATGAACGCTGTCCCCTTCCTCGTACATGCTTAAAGGAATCATCACGTGACTACGGTCAGTTTTGATGTACTTCCAAACTGCTTGATCTGATCCGGACTTGTGTCGGACAGTGTGCATAGTACCTTTAACATTGTTTATCGTTTTCTCGCAACGTTTGTACACAAAAATGCTGAATTGTTCAGATTTTTATCAGTTTCCATTGACATTTCAGTTAGATGATAACTAAAGAAAATCAATGTTCTAGGGAATGCTAATCAAGAGAAAACTAAGAACTCAAATCAAAAATTCAATTGAGGGCTAGATTCTTCATGAAGAAGAATGCGTAGGAATTCTGAATCATAGACAAGAAAACAAGTATAAAAAATTAATGACGTGTTTTTCATTTTTAGATTAAGATTTTTGGTTTTCGGGGAAATTATAATTTACCATGGGGTTGTGTGTCTTTCTGCCATTGTACAGCAATGAAGTTGAAATCTTGAGTTGTCCTTGCTATGACATCTTTGACTAACGGAATCGGCTGAGATACCGTAAGATATCCAAACAATAATGACAGTAATAGACGTTTCATGGAAGCAGCGGCGCGAAGAAGTTCGAGCAAGAGCAACCAGAGACGAAGGTAGTAATGAAAGTGCGACAAGGGCAAACACGAGCCGCCCTGGTCAACGTTATCTCAAAATGATACATTGCAATACGCAACTGGCCATTCAAAATGTAATATCTGGAGAGTTTGTGAAGGATAAGTGTCACTCTGACACGACAATTTACAGCGGATTTCAAACTTTTGAAGAAAGAGAACAGAAGGAGAAGAGGGGACCGAGGTTTGAATCGTTGAAGTTACATTTCTTGATTGTGTTCGCGAATTCGCTTATCAAAGTTACACAATCAAGTGTGCATTTGGTTTGGGGTAGGGATATCGGAAGTGAAAATCAAGAATCACCGGAAATTAAAATAATAAGGGAGTTAGCTGAACCGATTCTTGGAGTATCAACTGTATCAGAAGCCACATTAGGTTTTTATAACGGTCCTCCCTGATTATTGGCATGTACCCATTCGTTGGCATTCTATCAAACAGGGAAACAAAATTAGAGATGTCGAAACAACGAAAAAACACAAAGTACAAGTGAACATCCCAAAAACCTTCGGCCGTCATTTGTCCCCATTTTAATTTATCTTCCTCGGGATGTGTTCTTTTTTCTTGGAAAAACATTCTAATTTTGTAGAGATCTTTGACACCACATTACTCCATCCCCTTTTTTCTTCTTTGCCCGACGTTAAAACGTTTCCCAAGAAAGTTGGAGAACTTCATATCCGCCAATTGCCTTTTTGGTTTTTTGAATCTTGATTTTATGGGTTTCCAGGCAGTTTTGATTAAAGTATCCGGTTTGTGAGTGTTAAATCTAGAGCAGTTTCTAATATCCGCAATACTTCTTGAAAACATTATATTTGTTTTCTTCGGTTGATATTGACTTTATATCAGAAACAGTTTTGAAAGTCAACATTCTAGATTGTTTTTCCATTGTTTTCCAAGTGTTCTGAGATATAGTAGCTGGATATATGTTCTGTCTTTTTGAACTTACGAAAGTTCAACACCTGATACATGTTAATCTGCATCATATCCTCCTACCGGAACATCAGTACAACCATAGTTTGTCTCGACTTGTTTCATTATACTCTGTAGATTTCATAACTCGTGAGCTGTCTGTCTTACGGTAGACCCGATGACTGATGGAAAATTATAGCTTTTCATTATTTACCGCAGTTACAACTACATATTTTCTAACAGAATAACAAGAAATATTGTATGCCTACCGACGGAGGTAGTAGTTTGTGTTACGGAACTGCTGCTCAGTCACTCCTCCTTAGATCTCATTTCCGTATTTTCATTCTTTTTTTCTTCTTGTTACCATTCTAGATTTTCAATATATTATTTCAGAAAATGAACAACTCAACGACGGAAGCATTTGTCATGATGCATTCCACTTCGGAAGTCATCGAGATGTTCTATCAACTTGCGTTCTTTATCATTGGAACTCCGATCAACATTTTTGCGTTCGTGAAGACAAGCCGGTTAGTTTTTACATAGATCTTCTGACTTTAATCTTTCTCGTATTCTCCAAGAACTTTAGCTCTCAAAACATGATAGAATATCATATGACTTGATTAGTATCATCATTTTTCTAGAAACGTCCGGGAGGGTGGCGTAGAGTCCCGTTTGGTGAAACTCAGTAGACAACTTCTCATCGCTCATATCATGGTACTTTTTATGTACGGAATCTGGAGAAGCTATTGGATTTATAACATTGTCTGGACTCAAGGTATTAATTTTAAGTCAGGCGGAAACTTTGAGAATAAATTCAGGGGACATAATGTGTCGAGTGTTCAGTTTCCTATGTGCTCTTCCTTTTCATCTCTGGTCCAATATGGTGGCTGCCATTGCAATTGATATGCTGTGTTGTATAACGTAAATAGAATAAGAGAGAGTGTAGAAAACTGACACGTTTGCCTGGTTTCAGATCTCCTCTTAGCAGCTATCGAACCGGCGCGAACCGAGTTAATTGGCTTATTACTCTTGCGTGGGTCTTTGCAATTGTGTGCGCATCACCAATGAGCATTCTTCGGGGAATCATTCAGATCAACGACGAGGACATGTATCAGTGTTACCCGAGAACGGATGTAGGGATAATTACTTTTGTGATGGAGAGACATGTGACAATGTTTCAGGTGTTCAATGAAGACATTCTGATTGCATTCAATCTATTCCACGTCATCACTTCTTTCTACATTCCTCTCTTCATAGTTATCATTTGTTATTTGGCAATCGGTTTCTCCATCAGAAAACAGATGGCCGAACGTCGCCTGCTTCAGGTAATTATAGCTACAAATTCTGATATTTCATTTTTTGATCAACCAACAAGAAATCCAAAAATAGCTATTATATATGTGAGACCGTGTTTTCGCAGTTACCGTAGTCAATAACAAAGCACGTCACTAAAATTCAAATACAATCTATTTCAGGATGGGGGACAAAGTGGGCAAAAGACCACCAACACTAAGGCTAGGTTCCTACGAGCTTCAGTTGCAATCATTTGCACTTTTCTGTTCACATGGCTACCATATCAAGTAGAAATTGTTTTTTCTTCTTTTCCAGAATTTGGTTTTTAGGTTTTGGCTCTTCTCCGTATTGTATGCATCTCTGAGAGTTGCCAGGAAATTGTGAGCAAGCTCAACTGGCTTCAAGCTATCATTATTGCTAGGTGAGAAGAATAAAAGTGTTATTTTTGTAACAATGGTTTTCAGTACCTGCATCAACCCATTTCTATACCGTTTTGGCACAGAGCCAAAACGTAATTCGTATTATTGCAGTACCATGGATACTGCTGGTAAGGAGGTATGCATGACGGTCAAGTGTTTTTTTACTTTTTCTCCCTCACCGTCTTCGAGAAATCACGGTTATGCTCTTATCAAATCACCTTGTCCTTTTTCACCTCTTCCAACCGATACACTCTTTCACATTCCCACTGAATCTGTCATTCTGCACGTATCTCGTTTCAACTGTTATCACCTGAAACATTTTTCGAGTAATGATGAGATTGCGTCAGTACAGGGGAAAAGGACAACGTGACTTGCAAAGTGTTCAGAAATAGAAAATCTGATGGAGTGATACCTATAGAAAGAGAAATGAAGTTGAATTTCACCTTGAGTGGTGTGATATCTAGACTAGACGTTATTGAATCCTCGTGTCTTTTAGAATTCTATCTTTTACCGTCACACCGATAATCTTCTCATCACTGTATCTCTGCAACCTGTTCCACATGTCCCTTTTCTTTCCAAGGCCCTTCTATTGCCACATCGTTTTGCAGGAAGTCGGTCTGTCCGGCGATCGACGACGGTTCGCGAAGCCGAAGCCCAACGGGTTGCTGCCGCCGCAAATCGCGCCAGGGAACGCGTCGAACCGAACAACGCCGCCACAGTCTCGCCTCGGGGCACACGTGCCACGGTCCGAGAACAGGCGCGCGTCCCAAATCGACTCAAAAACACCAAGAGTAATGAGGTATAGATGCACTGGCTCGCTCGATGGCAAAATCGACAGATGTTAATTTAAAACTGTATTTTATATATATTATCGATGTGTTTTATTTCTTAAAACTTTGCAAACAAATCGGAACTGATATTTCAAAAAAAAATCCTTCGGAGAACGAAAAAAACCGAAAATCATCATTTCTTCCACCCACAAACTATAAAATGATGACAAAGATCTCGGAAAACTTAAATCATCTTTTTTGAAGAACATATTCTCCATATTGTTCCGGTTTCTTCAATTGAAAAACATTTCTTTTTCATATCCTCTCCCGTTTTTTTCCCATCAAACTACAAACACTGTCTCAGAGAAATCTGGACCACTATCTACCCCCTCTCATCTCAATCGACGTAGTAATAAACCTGTCTAGAGGTCATCATCCAACTCATTTCCCTCATTTTTTGTACACTACACACACGTTGCTCTCCTCCTTCCCCACTCTCTGTTCCTAATATCCTCTCTCTCTCCCTACTCATCATCGTTTGTCTGTCCATTGGTTTGGGACAATTAGGTATTGATGCACCCTCTCATAGATCTAATCTCTATCGATCTCCTTGTCCCATTTTTTGTATTATTTCTTACTCAGCCAACATTGTATCTGGCTCCATGTAAATTTTTGTGAAATAAAGTAACCGAAAAATAGATTATAAAGACTACATAATATTTTGTTCTCTATCATTAAAATCAAAAATATGACGTGTTTCTATGTCATAAGGTTTTAATTAAAAACAAAATCAATTTTCATCTGTGGTCTGAGAAACTTTGTCCTTTAGAAAAACTGTACTTGACCATTGGTAAGCGATAAAAATCTCTTTGTCTCGTTACCTATCAAGATAATATAACAACTTTTTTTGTTAAATCAAATGATAAGATAATAAAATTTTCCTTTGCCCCTTCTACTAGTATCGTTTCAACGAAACGAAATTTCGAGATTTTACAGCGATTTTTGATTTTTTGACCTTCACAAACCAATGGCTACTACCTATTTTCCCTTTTACTCATATATATCTTTTCAACAAATCGAGAAAAAGTTCCTCGCGTTGTTTGCTTGAAGAACCTCGACTCCTCCCACTTTATTCTCGTGTCTGACCCTCATACAGATGCCTATCAGTCTATGATTCGCACCATTATCCATAGTGTCGTTGGTCTATAGTTTGGAAACAACTGCCGCTTTTTCTTCCATTCCATTGTTGATTTCTTTCTTGTTTACCACTTTTGCAAACCTTCCTCCACGTGTTAATCTCTTTTTTCCAGGTTTTATAGACAACTTTCAAGCAACAGGTACAATAATGAGTGAGAACGGTGTTACTAACGGATCGGCCAAGTAAGTGAAACTTTTTAGACTTGAATTATCAGGTTGCACGTAGAATCCAAAAACTTCAAATTTCCTTATCACTGGTTTTACTACTCTATTGAACATTCATATCGACAGTTTTACGATCGCAATCTGTAGAGTAGAAATTCTGTTATCGAAGTTTCCGATCAGTTCACAAACGTGAATAGAATTAATTTAACTGAACAGAAACTAGAAAAATGTTAACTTCAAAAATCAAGTTATCGTCATCTGTAAGAATTGATAACCAACCACGTGTTGATGAAAAAATTGCAGAAAAGGAGGGACCTACAACAACATATTGGAAGCCGCTCAACGTCCGACTCCACTCGTTCCACTCAGAAAACTCAAGGTTGAGCACCAACTTCAGAGTGATATTTGTGAGTTTTGGTGACAAAAAAGCTCATTAACCGCAAAAAACTTATTAGAGTTTTTTATTTGTTTAACCTCTCGTCTATGTTTGACAAATGGCTTTGGTCAATGCATCGAAAATCATTTTTTTTTCAGATGTGAAACTAGAGTATCTCAATGTTGCGGGTTCTCTCGAGGATCGCACTGCCGACAAAGCCTTCCAGGTAATAGTGAACTTAAATAATTGGTGAACTCATTTGCACTTGCAGTTTGCTGAAGAGATTGGAGTTACGAGAGGAGACGAAGTATTTGTGACCGCTGGAGGGTCAACAGCCATCTCGTACGCAACAGTTGCCGCCGTGAGAGGCATCAAGTAAGAAACTAATGAGAAAAAGATCAAAAAGCAACACGTCACTAACTTTTGCAGATTGACCATCTATGCGCCAAAAGGAGAGTTCGCTTTGGTAGACACTGTTCTCCATACTTTGGGAGTCAATGCCGTTGAACTGCCAGTTACCACCTATGCTGAAGCTCGTGCTCAAACTGAAGAGGCTGCTCAACAGAAAAATGTTTTCTGTTTGAATAAGTTCACTACAAACGCCGCTTTTGTTGCCAATCTTCAAAAGACAGCTTGTGAAATCGAGAGAGCTGTGAATAACAAGTCAATTGGAAAAGTTGGAGCAGTTGTGATCCCATTGAATACAGGAGCTCCGGCTGCTGGAATTGCTGCCTATTACAAGGGAACCGGTGATCATGGAGTCCGAGTTATCGGAGTCACTTGCAAGAAAGATACGATTCCAGAAATGGGATTGGACTTGAAAAATGATCTTCTTCAGGTTAGTTGATAATTGTTAAAATATTTCACTATTATGTAATTTTCAGGAATACAACGTTGAAAAACGTGAAGTTGATGAAGAAGAGGCATATTCCTTCACCAGACACCTTATTGGAACTGAAGGAATTATGGCTGGACCATCATCAGGAGCAGCTGTCCTCGAAGCTATCAAAGTAGCTAAAGAGCTTCCTGGTGGATCAACTATCATTGTTGTTCTCCAAGACGGAATTAGAAATTATTTGCGTCACTTCCTCGATGACGATTGGATTATTGCCAATAAGAAGAATGTTGTCACCAGAAAAGATGGTCCTCAACCAAACAGCACTTTCGATCCAAAAGTTTTGGTTTACGATCCAACTAAGCTGGCCGGAGAATGGACTCAAGATCCAGAGACTAAGAAGTGGAACCATTCCGAAGTTGAATTCAATGAGTTCAAGTAAGTAAAAGAATTCAAAAATAAAAAAAACTAGTTTTTTCAGCCCTGAAAGACCACTTGTCCTCGACACTGTCTTAGATGCTATCGGCAAGACACCACTAGTCAAACTTCAACACGTGCCAAAGGCCCATGGTGTCAAGTGCAACGTTTGTAAGTGATTTTTATTGATTTCATCTATTGAATTTTATCATTCAGACGTCAAGTGTGAATATCTCAATGCTGGAGGATCCACCAAAGATCGTATTGCCAAGAGAATGGTTGAGATTGCCGAGAAAACCGGAAAACCAGGAAAATTGGTCCCAGGAGTGACTCTTATCGAACCAACATCTGGAAACACTGGAATCGGTCTTTCTCTTGCTTCTGCTGTCCGTGGATACAAATGCATCATCACAATGCCAAAGAAGATGTCCAAGGAAAAGGCAATCGCCATGGCTTCCCTCGGATCAACTATCATCCGTACTCCAAATGAAGCCGGATTTGACAGCCCACACTCTCACATCGGAGTTGCTCTCCGTTTAAAGAGCGAAATCCAAGATGCAGTGGTTCTTGATCAATACTGTAACCCAGGAAATCCATTGGCTCATTACGAACAGACTGCCGAGGAAATCATCCATGACATGGGAGACAAGCACATCGATCTTGTGGTAAAAAGAATAATGTCAGAGCTCTAACAATTTATTTTTTAATTCAGGTTCTCACAGCCGGAACTGGAGGAACTGTCACCGGAATTTCTCGCAAAATCCATGAGCGTGTCCCAACCGCAAAAGTTGTCGGAGTTGATCCACACGGATCCATTCTTGCTGGACCAAATGAGACAGACATTGACTTCTACGAGGTTGAAGGAATTGGATACGATTTCTTGCCCGGAACCTTGGATACTAGTGCAATTGATTACTGGGCAAAGTCTCACGATAAGGAGTCGTTCTTGATGGCTCGTGAACTTATCAGAACTGAGGGAATTCTCTGTGGAGGATCTTCCGGATGCGCTGTTCATTATGCTCTCGAGGAATGCAAAGCTTTAAATCTCCCAGCTGAGGCTAATGTTGTCGTTCTTCTTCCAGATGGAATTAGAAATTACATGTAAGTTCATAATGTATTTATTCAGTAATTTTAAACATTGTTATTTTCAGCACCAAGTTCCTGGATGATGACTGGATGAACGAGCGTCATTTCCTTGATGCTTAAACTATGCACACCTCCTCAATCACCGTTCCGTATTTTCCGTCTGATACGTATTACTGATCCACCACCGTATTTTTCTTGACTTGTTTCTCTTTTTTGTGAATGAATAAAAAATGTTTTAATCTGAACATTTAAGTGATATAAGATGGATTCACTGCATTTACAATATTATCAGATCGAGCAGGTGAAACTTGTCTAAACGTTTGGAATTTTTAGTCAGAACTGATTTTTTGAGTCTTACAAGTTTCCGGTTCTTCTCATACGAAAACAGAAAATTAGTCGACGGAGGTAATAGAACAGAAAATCTCGATAACACTCATATAATAAAACGACACAAATAGAGGAAATAGTTCCATGAGTACTAAACACAAAGACCATTATATCATTGGCAACTGAAAACACTAATTTGATAATATTTTGAGGTTTCATTCTTACACTGCCAATAATGATCAAGATAAATAGTTATTACACCATATCCAATAGGGGCATAACAAAGTGTTGTCGGAATGGCAATCTAAAAGGAAGACTTGAATTGGTCTTTTTCCGAATATTAACCTGCAATGCTAGAGCAAATAGGAATTGAATTTGCAACATTCTTGTTCTTCTTGAGAAATTTGCTCTCAACGTAGAGAAAAACAATATCCAAGCGGCATGAAGAGACAGTAACCCACACTCAGCTCCAACGAAGACTATCAAAACACAAGTGTATAGTAGGAACAATATGATATTCTCGTACACAACATAAACCTCGGGGCTCAACAAGTTTTTTGTTGGGCATGGAAGGTGCTGGGAATAAATATTTGAAAACGATTAGAAAATGTTCTTACTTTTAGAATTTCAACTTTTGCACCAATCTGATCAATTGGTGATGTAAGAAGCAAGGGTGTCAGCATATTCGAGTACACTATATAATTGAATCCAACAATTAGTATTAGGTTCCGTTTTCTGAACTTCAACCAATGATCGTCTCCGACAATAACCTGGTGACGGTAAATAAACAAAGCTGCGATACTGGCAATCATAACTGTAACGGATACGAATTATTAAATTATGAAAAGTAAAACAACCTCCAAAACACCCGAAACCAATCACAATTTGTGTTGGAATAGAAACTTTCAAGATGTGAAAAATACCATGACTACTGCCTCCTATTATAGGAAAATAAAAACGTGGAATTACAAAAACAGCTACCATAAGATCAGTCAAAGCAGTCCTGAAAAGCAATTTTAGACATTTACTCGTTTTCCTACCTACCATATTTGAACATTCAATAAGAGCCACCTGAATCTACCAAGATTAACACTTGTTTGAGTTAAAATCAGAAAAACTGCGATTGCATTAAAAATAAAAGAGAGATATGTTATGATATGACAAATATTTTGGAAGCTTTCTACAGTCAGACGAGGTTTATGAATATGCTGACACGAGGATCCTATCAAAGACCATTCATCATATGTGGAATTTGTTGGAAGTGATAGTAAATAGTCTATTTCATGCTGTAAATTGACATTAAAATAATTACTTTTGAAACTATGGAAACTTGCTCACCTGTATCATTGAACATAAGATTGGAATGAAGAATCAAAGTGAGAATTAGTTTCACCTGGATTCTAATCGCACTGATTTGTGCCAAGGAACTTTGTATCGTATGCAATGAAAAACGATTCAAAAACACCTGCCTCTGAGAATAAAGTTCTTTCTAGTCTTCAAAAATATAATAGTCAGTTTAGGAAGTCTACATTTCAGAAATGTTGTGAAACGTGAAATAATGATAGTTTTCAGACACCAAACCACATTTGAAAAACTTTTCGAGTTTTCACAGATATTTTCTCCTCTCATTAAAAATATTTGAATGACGCATTGCATTCAAAAACATTTTTGTTCTTTTCTTTGCTATTACAATTTTAAAAACAAAAATTCATTTCCGCAAAGGTTTTGATACTTATTTTCCATCGAAGAAGGTATTTCCTGATCCACAGTTTCTGTTGGTGTTGTTGAAGCAACAGACGCAAGTTCTTTGGTCGTTAGAGATGAATCCCGAGGCAGCGTTCTACAAAATTAATTATTAATCTGTGGAAGAAGGTGGAAGGTTACCGTGGAGAGTCCTTCTTGGAGTGCTCTGGCTTCACAGCATCCAGCACATCTTGTTGGGCTAGTATTCTCAGAGCAAGTAGCTGTTCCAGTGGATCCGTCAATGTTGGCAGTAACGACGGTACGGCGGGAGCATGCTTAAATCATCGGATATATGCTTATTTCAATAAAAACCTTACAGAATCCACATCGAAGTGGCTCGCTTCGTTGAGAGTAGGCAACAGCGGCGATGGCCAAAAGAACAAGGAAGAAACGCATTGTGTGGTGGTGTGGTGTGAGGACCTCAATGCTCTTTTTATACGCACTTTATGTTGTGTGTGTGATGTCACAATACAATCAAAAATGGATTTTTATTTTGGAAACGCGGCACTTTTTCTCTCGAAACATGATCTTACGGTTTTTGATTTCCCAGAATATACAATTTGGTGGCAATTCATTTTGTTTTCCTTGGTCGTTGCTCCTAAACATGAGAAATGATTGTGAGATTATCTAGGAAGTGTTTCAATGGTACAACGAGAAACATTTTTCAGCTGGAAAAACTCTGCATATTGCGGATTAGCATTGAAACAAGGAAGTTAATTCGAAACCAACAGAAGAAAAGATCTATGTATTTTAAAAAGTGAAACGGAATGAATATGTACGCTTTTTTTCACCGTCAACTTTGATTGTAAACTAACATGGGGAAAATGTATTTTGTTCAATGAAGGCTTTTTTCAACGTAGATAATTAGTTTTATTGAATCACATGTAGTAATTATAAATTTGATTTTCCAATTTACATAGAAAATCCGGAATACATTAAAATCAACCATGGGGACCAACTGTATGTTTTGTGCTCTGTGTAGGCAAGAAAGCTATCAATAAACCAATAATTGCAGACAAATCTAGACAAGTAAGCTTGAAGCCAAGCGACAGTAAACAACTGAATGAGGACACTCGTTAGAAAAAAGCGGTGGGTTTTAGGATAGAGGGAATCTTTAGAAAAACCAGTATGACCAACTTGATATGAGTTCAAAAACAACGGGTATGCTATAAATAGGGAGATTACAGATGAAAAATGTTATTCATTTTGCGAATTTCTTCTCAAAATGACGCAGTTTGTCTTTGACTGAGTTGGTTGGAGGAATTGCAACCATCTCTTTCACACGTTTCCCATCATCTCCGTATCCATCGCTCACTCGTCGTGTCAGTTTCTCTTTGAGTGCTTCAAATGAGAAATCTTCACGTGGTTGATACTCAATATCAGTGAACAGCGATGTTTTTCGAACAAGTGACACATCATCATGGCTTTTCTTGGAACTGTGCTCATTTAGTTTTTTGTGTAGACTACTTTCAGATCTCATCTTCATAAGACCATTTCCAAACAACGGAGGCGGATTTGGTTTTGATGGTGACTCAACATCGCCGGCGAACCGTACCTGTAACAACAATTTAGTTTCAGAATACTGATCAAATACCTATGCTAACCTTCTTTCTCTCCTCTGAACTATCTCTGGTGCTAATACTAGACGGGTGAGATCTGACACTCGACTTAACTGACTGTTCATCGGTCAAATGAATCCGCACATTTTTGGTGGATGATGTGTCGCTCGCTGAGTCAGGAGACAGTTTCATCTGAAAAACCAAATAATATCAGAAAACGATAGGATTATATACCGTTGTTGTATCTTTTGTCTTCAAACTTCCCAGTTTTCCGTCTTTTGTCACTTCCAGATGATTAGTTGTCTGAAAATAATTGTGAATTACAGCGAGTTAAAAATATGATACCTCTCCAGTAACCTTCGCGCTTGTCTTCTTCATAGATGACTTCTTCGGTCCGATGATCTCTTCTCCCTTCACTTCCACCTTGCTAACAATTGTTTTAGTGCCAGTTAACTTTGCCTCCTTTGGTTTTTCGTCATTCACCTAAACCCAAATACTTAAAATAATATGATCTTATGTTCCTACTTTGAGAGTCTGTTGAAGTGAAACTTGTCCAACATCCTTATTCTTGACAGTACTACTTTTCTTCACCACCTTTTCTTGATCCTTATTCTCTGTTGTTTTCTGCTCCTTTTCAGATACTGACTTCTCTGCCATTTGCTTCAAAACATTCTTCTTAACAGTTAGTTTTGGAGCAGGTTGTGTGCTGTCTTCTTCTTTTTTTGTTGTGACCTGTCAATGATTATCGTTTAAAATTCTCAAAGATCCAGCAATTTTTGTTACCTGACTGATTTTTACATCATCTTTCTGAGAATTTTTCTTCTGTGACGACTCAACACTCTTTCCGTCCGCCGTGTGTTCAACTTTCTTTTCGGAACTCTTTGTAGTTCGCTTGACGCTTGTTGTAGTTTGAACAGTTGTTGTCGCCTGTTTCTCTGACGTCATCACAATTTTTGTTGGTTTTTTGTCATCTGAAAACACGTTCTCGTTTTAAGAAATCACGTGATTACACACCTTTCACGGTAGCAACAGCATCTTCTGAAATGAGTTTGACGATCTTTGATGTTTTCTTGGCAGGCTTGGTTTCAAAGCTGACTACATCTGTTTTGAGCTTCTGAAAATGAAACAATTATTATTGCAAAATAATCAAACATACCGGTAGTTTAGCATTGTCTTCAATAACCTGTACCGGTGTATGGTCATCTGCACTTTTCTCTTTTTTCAAACTCTTCTTTTTTGTGAGAATCTTCTCTGATTTGACAATTTCTCCATTCGGATGAAGTGTCTCCACTACAGAATGCTTGACAGCAGTTTCTGTTGATTTTGACAGAGTGGTGGGTGTCGGAGCAGCATTCAAGACGTCGTCGATAGATTTATCACGTTTGCGGAGTGCTCCCTGAAAGTTTCATGTTCAATTTTTAAAATACTTTTTTCGATTTTACCTGTCGAACTGGTTTCTTCACTTCTGGAACCACTTCTCTTGGAGCTTCAACTGGTTTTTTAACTTCCTTCTTCTCAGTGACCACAATCTTTGGTGACGCATCAAATACAGGAAGTGGCTTAAGCTCAGGAACTGGATTTTCACTTGCACGTTTTGAACTCAAGCTTTTTCGTTTCTCATCAACAACTCCATTTAGTAGCTTTGGTTTCTCAACATCTCCATTGACCTTTGGCTTCTCTAGTTCAGCGGTCACCGTTGTTACCTTTTTCTTCTTTTTGATCACCTTCTCACCCTCTACCGCTGGTTTAACGGATCCAGCGGAAAGCTCTACAGTCTTTGTTTCCTTCACAGATGCTGAACTTTTCTTGCGTACATCTTCTGACTTCTCCACTTTTTCTTCTTTTGTAGAAACGCTTTTCCGTTTGATTTCACCGTTCAAAGTGGTCTCCAGTAATTTGGAATCCGATTTCTTGTTATCCGTGACGGCTAAGGTATCTTGTTTGAGTGGTGCACTCTTCCTTCTTATATCCCCATTTTCAGCAGTTTCTAGAGTTTTGTAGACAGTCGTCTCTGTTGTCTTCTTTTCTTTCTGCTCTTTTTCTTCTTTCACTGAAGCCAAACTTTTCCGTTTTGGAGCATTTCCATTCTCTGCCACTTCCAAATTCTTGAGAACCTTCACTGCCGCCAAAAGACTTTCCCCTCCAGTTGAGGCTCGTTTTGTCAAAAGTTCTGGAGGAGGTCGAAGGCTGCTTTCATCACCGTTCTCTGATACTTTCTTTTTCTTTATGCTTGACGTTTTGTCCTAAATTCAAAAGTTTCCTTATATGTTTTCCTTTGTGATTTTCTTTCTCTTACCGTCTTTGCCGAACCATCTGCATTCACTAATTTCTTCTTCTTTTTCTTCTCACCAGTTTCAGAAATTGTTGTGCCCTGAGTCACTGCTTCGCCGTTTTTCTTCTTTTCTGTTTCAACAGCCTGGAAAAAAGATGATTATTATAACATTTTCAAGAAATAACATGAAAAGTTATAATATCAAACAAACCATTTTGACAAGTGATCCCAAACCAGTTGCTGGGGAAGATGAGGTTCCGATAGCATCGGAAATCTGCAACGTCACTCAAATTGTTATTGAAAAAATATTAGAATAATACCTTTTGTTCTTTTTTCTCCGCCATTTTGAGAAGAGGGTCAAAGAATTTGTGTCCGTTGGCACTCATACGAGTTTTCAATGAGTTTCTCAGTCGATTCATTTCAATCAAGAACTTCACATAAATTATCATACGCTGAAAGAAAGAAACGAAAGAATGTGGGTTAGAAAATGAGAAAAAGTGCGTAGCTTAGTTTTTCCTAAAATAGACTTCATTGATACGAAATGCATGGTGACGCAAGGCGATGCCAGTCAGGGGAATCTCTAAGGGCTAAGGTACTGACTAATTAAGAATTATAAATATGTTAATGTAATCTGAGTACATAAATTTGAAAAGAAGAAACATACCCGGAATTTTCTTCTTGCATTATATCTCATAATCTGCTTATTATCAAGAGTTGGAGCATTGAGAGGTTTTTCAAGAATCGTGTTACAAGCTGCTTTTTGACGGTGTTTAGCTATCCACGGGTGTTGAAGACATTCATGTGGTAGCATACGTTTGCTGCAAAAGAAAAGCTTCCTTATGAGAAGTGCGGGTGGACAAACATAAATTTTAAAAAAAACTTCACTGACATCACTTTTCAAGAGTTACAGTCTAATTTCTGGATACTTTTAATAAGAGAAATTTCTCGATTGACGAACGTATCTGCCGTAAACAACCTCAACGAACTATACGACTTCGCCGAATATGTTTGTCAACAGTAATTTATTTTATCGTACAATATGATCATAGCCGATGATCACTAATTTGAGACCTCTAAAAACATACCTCTGATCATAAATAAGCAACTTTGTCACAAAGTCCTTTGCTTCTTCGCTAACAGTATCAAATTCTTCGGTGAACTCCCAGACTCCTTTTTCGACGTTGCAGTAAGTTTCTCCCAAGTTGTCACCAAGAAATGGAGAGTATCCGGAGAGTCTAAAAATTATTTTGAGAAATCCACAAAAACTGTGGTCATCAGACGACCCTCTTTTGATATTCATGAAAAAAGTTTTCTTGGAATCCTTTCTTGATTCCACTATTCTATTCACAAATGAACTCTTGAACGGAGAATACTTACAAAATATAAGTTATCACTCCGATACTCCACATATCCGTGTGATAATCCAATTTCTCAAATTTGATTACTTCTGGGGCTGCAAATTCTGGAGTACCCGCCATATATTTAAGCTCCTGGAAGATAAAATAATTCTCGTGCGTTTCCTCTTGATATCTGTACCTGTGTTCCATCATAATGTCTAGCCAGACCGAAATCAATAAGTTTGATCCGATTACCAGTCAGTGATACACACATAATGTTTTCCGGCTGAAAAATCAAATTTCCCTTTATTTTGTTTCCCGAAATTCTTGAAAAAGTTTACTTTTCCCTAGGTTTTTCACACATTTCCTGTTGGCCATTTCAACCTTCTCCTTCCGTTTTCTTCCGCCCACAAGTCTCATGTTCACAGAAAACTCATCTTTCTCTTTTTATCACCAGAAATTCTCTTTTCCCGCATGTCTGTGGCAAAAACACGTTGAGCTGTGGGTGTGTGTTGTCAGCTGTTTTCCGGTGAATTGCGGAGAACCTTTCCCCTTTCCTCCCCCTTCCCTTCTCCAAAAAATGCTCCAGCTTTTTGGTCCTCACGAGTTCCGAAAAAAAGCCAATAACTTACCTTCACATCCAGATGGAGAATGTTTTGTTTGTGAATGTAGTCAATGGCTTCACACAATTGGCAAATGATCATAACGACAGCAAGTTCAGACAGCTCATACGACTCCTCAGCAACACGATCGAATAACTCACCGCCACGGACACTGAAAACACAAAATTAATTCGTAAAACACGCAATCTGTTACATCTCCATAATTAAAACCACATCGTTGGTGGTGGTGTAAAATGCGTCATAAATCTGGGCGATTCTCGGATGGCGAAGACCAGTGAGAATCGAAACTTCTCTCTCCACCTCCGTACGATCGGCTTCCTGAAAACAAACATTTCTGGAATGAATACCTTTCTGAAAGTATACCTTTCTGATTTTGATAAACTTTGCAGCGAATTCTTTGCCCGTAGCTTTTTCAATAACACAGTACACTTTTCCGAATTTCCCGCTAAAATTGGTACACATTATAGAAAAGTCGGAAAATGGGAACTTACTCTCCAAGAAGCTTTGTGACCTGATATAAAGTATCAAATTTGACATTGGCTCTGATGTTCTCAATTCTCTTCACATCGAACACAGGTGGCTCATCAAGTTCTGAAACTTCTTTCATTACAGAATAAAATTTTTTACCCTACCTGATGGATAGTGCTCATCGACTTTGATCCTTCCACTTCCACTGGGTTCGGTCCCCATTGGGACTTGAAGTGAGAACCTGCGATGGGTCATTTTTTCAGCGATAACCGAATACGAATAAGGAATACGTTTCAGTAAGCAGAATGAGCGGCAGAATGCCAGGCGACTACTGTGCAATTTTTCATAGACGGGAAAAAGCGATGACTAATATTTGCTTCAAGCGCTTTTCAATCTATCAATTGAAAACGTTTTCAGAGAGGAATAAATAACACAAACAGAAGAAAAAAAGAGGAATTCAATATGAAAAACTGGAAGAGAACATTATTTATGATTTTTTTTCTCGCTCAGTGCAAAAACATGATTGAGTATTCTAGAATAAGAAATGTCAAGAGATTTACTCTCAGAAATATTATTATTCTTTGAGGGGAAGGTCACAGGAATACTTCGAATATTGAAAACAGAGCTTTATTCGGTAACACATAGCAACAAAAATTATTTCAAACATATTTTCTTTTCTAATAGAATTGATAACAATTCGATTCGAAAAGTGAGATAAGAACTTTTGTTCAAATAAAAATCCAAGAATTGTGAAACAGTCTTGCGTATTCAAAATGAAATCATAGTTTTGATACAAAAGTCACTCTGGAATGAAAAAAAACACAAAAATGAGGAAAATGAAATAGTCAGGTATTCAAACATTCTATAGAAGAAACAAAAAGCAAAATACAGAACAGTGTTTTTGTATTGATAGTGGGTGGAGGTAACATGAGGCAAAAAATAACCTATCGCTATGTATTTTCTTCATTCTTTTTGTTTGATTTTATAGAAATGACATGTTAAGTGTTTTTTACGTCATGTTATCGTTATAACGGGACACTAGGAACCTCTCATTTGCTTTGTTTTGTCTAATTAGTCTGTTTTCAACGTATAATACTCAAAAGGTTTGTGGATTAGATCACAAAAAGCTGTGCGAGGTGGTGGTGACTGTCTCAAACATTCGATGAGCAAATAAAGTGGGTGGTTTGAGTTTTGGAGAAATTGACGGCGGAGAGTGTTTTGAGGAGGTGGGCAGGAATCTGAATGTGATTGTGATACTTAATGAAAAAAAACACATGTATACAGGATTCCAGTGGAATAGGTGGGAATAAAGAAACATCATAATTTAATTGCGCACCATGTCTAATAGATATGAGGAAAAGTGGGCAAGGCGATTACGTTTTGCGGCAAAGAACTATCAAATTGTTTTCAGGAGAAAAAACGTAAAGAAGATTGGGAAAAAAGACATAATCATCGACTATTACTACGCATTACTAATCGAAAAAAATATAATCTCTACCGGAAATTAAATCCAACTCCGATCTTTTTCCAAATTGAAAGTGAAGAAAAAACTACAAAAAAGAATCAACCACAAAAAAAGTGAATGCCAAACAACGGCGGAGAAAAGGCACCAAAAAAAGATTTTTCATCTGGTAGGTAAATTCATTGACAAATGTTTCACACATTTTGCTCTACCGCGCAGCTCTATCTTTCTCTCAACCCGACTGTTTGCAGTTCTTTCGGCTAGTAACAAGTTTTTCGTTCAGCTAATTTTTGCGCGTCCGTTTTCTGCTAACCTTTTTTTATTTCTTAACAAAACAAATGTTTGACATTATTGTCTCTGTCTATTTCGGTTTTGACGCTTCTTTTAGGTGTGCAATTCGAGACGTTTGGGAGCAACTTTTTGTATCGTCGAATCTTATAGATGATTGAAAAACTACAAAAGACAAAAATGGTGAGCGTGAAGGAAAGAGCCTGACAGGAAACTATGATCACGAATGATTCACACATATTTTGAGAGAGTGTGTGTATTCTATCCAGAAACAATTGACAACATAACATCTCAGATAAAATCTTTCGATGATAGTAGCCAAATAGAAGCGACGTAAAAATGAAAAATCGAAAAAAGAACCACAACTTGGCTGTATTACAATCGATAGGTCGGGAAGGGATCATAAGAGTGAGAGACGTAAGCGCTCCTCGGCGGGAGCAATAACTGGAGCTCGAGGCCCCTGGGGTTGAGAAATCGCCGTTTTGTTGGCGTGTCTGCGTTTCGAAGTTTTATCTCTTTTTACTCAAAGCCCATCGAAGATCACACTGAGGGTGTTCAGTAACTAATGGAACAACGTCACTTTTCGATTTATTTCATAGAATAATCTTCATCGTTTCAAGTTCATTTTACAATGCAAAAGTAGGACAGAAAATGCGGAATAAAACATATGAATGCGTCTTAGAATGATTATCCAACCGTAAAAAATAGTGGCTATCACAAGTTTTTGATATCTTTGTTTTACAATTCTGACTAGACCATGAAAACCCAACAAGAAACATATTTCGAATCATTCAAACGGGGGCCATATCGCTGAAAAGCAAAGTTCTCATTTTCTCCGACAAGTTATCCTCCTTTTCGTATCCATCTTCATTCACGAGTTTAAAATTGTTTTTCTCCATTTCAATCGCCAACTCGAGTAGATAATCGATGCATTCGGTCCTGAACAATGAGCAGTGATGCATTGAAATAAATCTGAGGTCATCACTCACATGATCTTGGTCGACTCCCAAGTCGGGCCCCACACAAAAAGTCCGTGATTCCTGACGAGAACCGCTATCGCTTGGGGATGATTCTCGAGAACACCTCTTATTGGCTCCTGAAAAAAGTGCAATATTGATAGAACAATCTGGTTTTGTTGATTTTTCCGTTATCACTTACCAAAAGTTGACTTTCACTCGGCATGTTGTCAATGATTGGGATGGTTAGAGTATCCGAGTATTTTAAACATTTTCCAGAGAATGGATCATATATTCCTTTGATGTATTCTTGATGAGAAATTTCGAATGTGGAGGATTTTATGAATTGAGTGATCAAATTGGCAGACTTTGAATGAGTGTGAATAACACATTCACTTCCTGTAAAACCACAAACATGCTTCTCAAAACTCTCTCGAAAACTGACCAGTTTCTTTCATGATAAGAGAGAAGAGCACTGAACACGACGAAACGGTGATCCTTTTGTTTGGCGGTCGTTGAACCTCGGTTTTTTGTGAGATATTGTAAACAAACACGTCTTGCCTACAAAGACCTTTCGTTCAACATCAAAACCAAGTGAACCGAAATTAAGGGCTTACTCTCGGATACGCTCTTTTTGAAGTGCTGACGGCGAAATCATCAGTTCACTTCCGGAGATGCATCCCATTGCTCCGCCACTCCCACGCATCCATCCCAACTCGTAAAACTGGACCATCAATTTTGTGAAATTTTGAAGAGTCATTGGCTGAAAAAGTTTGTTTTCAATTTGAAAATAAAAGAACTGACTTACTCCTTCATCATTTCTGTTTTCAATTGTGGTATCCACCACTAGTTCTTGAAAATTGGGATCTTTCACGAAATCAGTCATTGAAACTGCCAAAACTGTCAAATGAACGATGAGATAGACAATGAATAAAGAAACAAAGTGGTGTACAGGTAGAGATAGTGGAGGGAAAGGACACAATGTGGCCTGCTCTATCCAATACTATCTCGCCCCCACATGTCTGCTCTCTCTTATGGAGTATGCGAACACTCGTTGGCTTTTTTCTCTGACACGAGTGGAGGTCGTTGAAAATGCATCGATTTTTGCTTTCGTTTCTGGAATAATAATTTTTGGAGGCTAAAACGAGAAATCGGGAAGGAAAATTTAGAATTTTTGAATGCGATTAAAATTATATGCAAATTTTTCGATATTTTGAAAATTTGAATTCGAAAAAAATCTAAATTACTAACAAAATGGCACTAAAAAAATGTGAAACTAAAGAAAATAAATAGAAATTGAATAGTTGAGCAGATTCTTCTCTAAAGGAAAATAATCACGACGGAAGCAACTAGAATATATTTTCTTTGGAAAAATAGATACAGCTTAGCGTGAAAATCGGGATAACACAGACATCAGATCAGCAAAAAAAGCGTGGATAAACATCAAGGATTCCGAACTAAAATCCAGTGTTAAGAGATGTTCTTTTTCATCAATTCTTCGAATGGCGTACCGAATGTCAATTGCCGAACAAGCGTCTGGGCGAGAACCTAATGAAAAAGTAGTCATTTCCACATCAGTCGAAAAAGGAATCGTATAACGTAACAACATGTACAAAAAACGATGATCATGGTGATAGAATATAATGCGAATTGCATAGACAAAGACGATTCTCTTCCTGCCGCTAACGTAACAATCCTGTTAGCCGTGCACTTTTTTGTCTTGCGTAAGTCTCGAATGCATGATAATACTTGCCGATGGCAATCAAACAAGCATTTGATAAGTTTTTTTTGTCTGAAACGACAAAACGCGGAAGACGCGCTTATAAAAGGCCGTATCCAGAATCCAGAAGGTATGCGAAACAATGAAGTTTGCACTGTTTTCCATTCTCTGCATTGGTTTTGCTTATATTTCCCTAACAGATGCGTATCTTTTTGATCCGAAAGCAGTAGATGCACTTTTACGAGAAATTCGAGCCAGATTACAAGCAACGGGTGATGATCCGCACGCCAAAAAAGTGGAGCAGGAGACAGAAGAAATCAAGAAAGAAGAGCTGATGCAATCCGAAGTCGAAGGATCTGGATCAGAAGAAGATGTTGAAGGATCAGGAGAAGTTGTTAGCAATGTGACTGGAGTTCCAATTATGGAAGAGGAGAAGGAAGTAAATGTGAAAGAAGCTTTCCCAAGACCCGAGCCTATTTTTGATAAGTACGGTAATCTAAAGAGCAAGGACCAACTGGAATCATTGACCTATGCCAATTTCAAAAAACAAGCTCCAATCACGTTACAAGGTAATTCATCTAATTTATCTATAGCTGAATCGTTTTGTTCAGATCATTATAACAAAAATCCAACTGGAACTCTACAAATGCTCCAAGGACTTGATATTCACGGTTTACAAAGCTCTCATGAGCAAATGAAATATGAATTTGCAAGTTTCAGGAGCATCAGGAGGATACCACAGAGCCTTATCTGGTGGCTACCTTCCTCCGTCCACTTATGATCCATACAACGTCAATTGGCATAGTTATGGTGATGAAGGGGTCAAAATGAAGGACAAAGCGATCTCAGTGTTCAGACGGGTTATTGCACCAGAAGTGTAATTTTTGTATACTGTTGTGTTTTTTAAAACATTTTTGCCCAATAATACAAACAAGCAGTCTATGGTCATATCACTGCTTCATAATAAACTTTTTGTTGTTCTTCAATCAACGTATCCAAAGTCAATTGACAATTCGACCACCAATTCAATTAGTTTTTGATAATGTCCTTGAGATGTTGCATGTTCACGTGGAGATTTCGGAGACCATAATAAAAACCAGGAAGTCCATCGACTTCAACTTCAATCCAAGGTTACTTAGATTACCAGAAACGTTTTGTTGTTGATGGCAGAAGATAAAGAAAAAAACCGGATTCAAAATTTTCTGTCGTATGCGAAAAAAGATATTGATTAGAGTTGAATGATTTGTTTCTGAGAAAAAAGGCAATGTGAAGGCCGTTTTCAAGTAATTCGTTGCGAACGGCAGAACGAATTAACCTTGATTGCGGAAGATAGTGTGAAGATTGGAGATAATCTGATACATGGTTTTGAATTTTAAACGAACATACAGTTTTCATATAACGTTTTTAAAAAGTTTCACAACCTAGCCTTGAAAATTTGGAAATTTGGGTCAAGTTCGACACTTGAGATTGCGGTGAGTAGATAGTACCGTATTTCGGAAGTTGAAAATCGTTTTGATTCAAACAGATAACGGAGTCAAGAAAAAAATTTGGAGTTTATTCATGATAGCAACGGGGAATATTTTGATATTCAGACATCAGAAGTTGTCAAAATATGTTGTCAGAGTTTAGCCGGTACGGTTTTGTAGAAACTCTAATCGAAAAATTTGTATGAGAGTACTTTAAAAAATGTTAAACTTTTAGCCTTCAGGTTGTTTGTTTACTGAAGTTACTCATTGAGTGATATAGTAACCGATTCTCAATATATGCCTTCAGAACTAATTTCGAAATTATATTAACGTGTTTCAAAGTATCAGAAGACACAGTCGCATCATTTCCTTGTTACCTACCGCATTGTAACCTTGTTTTCCGATATCAATACCACAAATGGTTTTTTGGTCAGAACGCTGTTTTTTCTGCCTTCTATATCTCTAGTCATCTACTCACCTAATCTCTAGCACACCTGTACTTCCTTCTACAAATGACCTCCGTGCCCGACCACCCACTTTTTTATGTTGGCAGTTCCTGCTACGAGGGTTACTACTCACCCAAACCACGCCTTCTTGTCTTGCGAGTAAATGAGTATAAAAGAAATAGCAAAACTCATGGAAACCACACCAAACTGAAGATGTTTGAGGAGAAACTTCTTGTGTCTGTCGCTACGGCCTTCTCGACCCTCGCCATTGTGGCCTGCCTTGTCGTCGTCCCATCCCTCTATTCGACTATCGATGAGATCCACAACGAGGTTCTTGATGGAGTTCAAATGTTCCGTGTTGAGACCGATTCCGCTTGGACCGAGATGATGGACATCCAGATTCTTGTCACTCCACCAACCAAGCCACGTGTCAATCCATTCAACTCTGTCTTCCGTCAAAAGCGTCAAACCTTCTCCGGACTTCCAGCTTGGTGCCAATGTGAGCCAACTAAGCCAACCTGCCCACCAGGACCACCAGGACCACCAGGACAACCAGGACAGCGAGGTAAATCTATTCTTTCAAGAATAAACTGATAATTTTTGATTTACAGGAACCCCAGGAGCCCCAGGACCAAAGGGACAAGACAGCACCACCACCTATGCTCCAATCGCTTGCCCACCACCAGCATCCGACTGCATCAAGTGCGCTCCAGGACCAGCCGGACCAGCTGGACCATCAGGACCAGCTGGACCAAAGGGACCAGACGGACGGCCAGGACAACCAGGATCTGCTGGACACCCAGGAGCTCCAGGACAGCCAGGACCAAAGGGAGACAACGGAGCTCCAGGAGCCCCAGGAGGTGCTGGACAACCAGGACGTCCAGGAAAAGACGGACAACGCGGAAAGGGAGCCGCTGGAGCACCAGGAGCTCCAGGAAAGGCTGGACCAGCCGGACCAGCCGGAGGACCAGGAAACAATGGATCCGATGGAACTCCAGGACCAGCTGGACCAGCTGGAAGCCCAGGAGCCCCAGGAAACAAGGGATCCGATGGACATCCAGGAACCCCAGGAGCCGCCGGAGGACCAGGACACGACGCCGCTTACTGCGCTTGCCCACCAAGATCCGCTGTTTTCATCGCTCGTCGTCATTAATTTTTTCATCAATATCAATAAATACTTCAGCATTCCAAATCTGTTTTTATTTTGAAAAACATCAACCAAATAACAAAGTCTCTCTAAAATAAACTGAATTGAATTTCATGACAAACATTTGTGAACATGATTCTGATCTTCACACAAAGAGCAAAAATTCATTTCCTCTTTCTCCCCACCTTCCCATTCTCAAATTTCGATGTTTGAAAATAGAAGATTTGAAAGCAGACAGAGAGGTCAACTATTGACAATCTTACGTGAGATACTTCAATATCTCTTTGCTATCCTCCAGCGCAATGTGTAAAGTAGAAAAAAAATCTAACGAAAATATTCGCTTGCTGTTGGAAGCTAATATTTTTCTTCCGGTCGTCTTTTCTCCAATTTTTAATCGAACAGTTTACAGAATCTTTTCCGACTCAGAGAGAACAAAGAACAAAGTTTGATCCAGAAAGAATGCTTTTATTTACAACATGTTTAGCTTTAAGACACGTTCTCTGAGAGACTCGAGGAAGTCAGTGAAACCCGTTGTACAGTTTCAAGTCAAACCGATTTGTAGGAATTGGTATTTTATGTGGTTAATGTCCCAACACTTCTAAGAATTATGACGCATATTTCATCAGGCTCCGCCCCCTCACTGCTGTAAAAAATTGAAAATAAGTGAAAAAATAAAAATTTTTCCTGGAAGAGATATCAACTAAATCTCAACGGAAGTTTGTTACTAGTATCATTTTGATCATTTTTTGTGTTGAGACAAAGTTTCTAACTCCTCTCCTTCATAGTGAAAATTTTCACTTTTTGAAAAAAATCGGTTTTTTTGCTGTTTTTTGCGTATAACTGGAGATAGAAGCGGGGGAACGCTTAGCTGACGATAGATTATTATTCAGCGCAAAATTTAACTTTGGTATTTCATAGTCCGGAGTGAATCGACTGGGCACCATTTTTTGCTAGAAGCCAAAATATGTGAAATTTTTGAATTTTTTCACGTACCCCCTACGTTCAAAAAAAAGTCATGGTCTTGAAATTTGATTATATTTATATCAGATGTAGTACTAGTCATCAGTAACTGATTCTCATAATATCAGCCTCTCTCATTGCTTCTTACTCTCTTGACACCTCTTCCAAAATTTTCATTGTATGAACTCTTCGGACAACCATAACTTTTTTCATTTTTCATCAATTCACCCAAACTTTTGTTTTATTGTCAGCTTTACAATATACTACAGAAAAGTCAACTAGAGCACATTTGCATCATAAAATTGTAAATTAATAGTGGTGTCTGGAAAACTTAACAACCTAACATGAGAAGTAATCCGTTTTCGAACTGATCACACAAATGTGATCTAGTTTTTTTAAAGACTATTGTAAAAGCTAACAATAAAACAAAAGTTTGGGTAAATTGATAAAAAATGAAAAAAGTTATGGTTGTCCGAAGAATTCATACAATGAAAATTTTGGAAGAGGTGCCATGAGAGAAAGGAAGAATGAGAGGGGCTGATATTGTGGGAATCAGTTATTGAAGACTGATACTATTACTAGAACAAATGAAATCTCAATTAAAAACCACGGTTTCTTCAAAACTCAGGCAAATCAAAAAATTTCGAAATTTCACACATTTTGGCTTCTAGCAAAAAATGGTGCCCAGTCTAATCCTTTCGGACTATAACAAATAGATGTCAAATTTTGTGCTAAACAAGAATACAACGCCAGCTAAGCGCTCCCTCGCTTTCATTTTTTACTCAACCTGAATCACAGAAAAAGTTGTGTTTTCCATCATTGGCGAAATTTTTTTTCTGAACAAAAATTATATTCCCAAACTAGTTTGTAGTTAAAATTCAACATTTTTCCAATGTTTTGAATACTAAATTCCTCAATTACATATATGTTATGCACTCGAAAAATGATAGTTTTTGAACACCATCATATTTTGGTCCGTAGCAAAAAATGGTGCCCAGCCGTTTTTGATCACACCATAAATGTTCGACGTCAAAAAACGCGTAGATTACGATTCTGATATCAGCTAAATGTTCCCCCGCTTCTATCTTCAGTTATACGCAAAAAACCGCAAAAAAACCGAATTTTTTTCAAAAAGTGAAAATTTTCACTATGAAGGAGAGGAGTTAGAAACTTTGTTTGAACACAAAAAATGATCAAAATGATACTAGTAACAAACTTCCGTTGAGATTTAGTTGATATCTCTTTCAGGAAAAATTTTTATTTTTTCACCTATTTTCAATTTTTGGCAGCAACCAGGGGGCGAAGCCTAATGAAATATATGTCATAATTCTTAGAAGTGTTGGGACATTCACTACATGAAATAGCAACTCACACAAATCGGTTTGACTTTAAACTGTACAGTGGATTTCTCGGGTTTCTCAGAGAACGTGTCTTAAATTGCCGTTGGGAAATAATCAGATTCCAGTTGTGTCTGACCGTGAAAGCTAAAATTAGTCTAGATTCCTGTGCTAGTTTTTGGACAAAAATTTTTTAATGTGTTATTCAAAATAGCTTTTCAATCATGAAGTATCTATCAGAAAAAAATTGAAAACATTCCACAGAAATTATTTGAGTCTGTCAACATTAAGTAAAGATGTTTTCAGCTAAAACTATTTTCAAAAGTGTATTCTCAAAAGCATATGCACAACAAAAAGAACGAAAGCTTTCGCCGGACTCCACGAGATACGAGAAAGAAATGACGTAAAACAACAGTTGTCTCCAGGCGGACGAACTCGACCCCGAGAAGCGGGCCGTCGTGTCCGCCCGGCTATCCGCCAGGTCGTCTCCGGCCAGAAGAGAGCGCAGCACAAGCGGAATGCATATTGAAGCTGCTGCATCGCATCGATTTTGTTGTGTTCTCCCTGGGAGAGCCTTCCCCCGCCACCACCCAGTCATTTTTCTCATTAGTGAATTCTATTTTTGAATGAGTGAATGAAAGCGCCTCTTTTATAAATAGCGTCTTTCCGAACTATCAATTGCAGTTTTCTCACGCCCTTCTCCGTTCAATTTCTTGCTTTGCTTTTTGATCCTCGCAGCTTTTTTTCTCTCTCAATTCCTCTGGATTCCCTTTGTTTGCAGTTTAACTGAACTTCTCAGTGACCTCTCTGTTTGTCTCGTTAATGTTTCATATAACACGTCAGCAGGTACATGCGTCCGGCACGTTTTCATTCAGCTTCTTGTTTTTTCCTCTGTTTTTCCCTGTTATTGTTTCATTCTCATGTTCACTCTTAATTTGATTTGCAGGATTAAAAATAATTATTCTGGAACAGAAACTAAGAACTTAAACATTTCAAAGAGCGCTGAGTTCCTATTACATTTTTATAAACTGAATACCACAGATAGCAAAAACATTTCAACTTGAAACTTAATATATGGCCACGGGCTATTCATTTTTCAATAAAACTGCCAAGAGATCTTAAGGCTCTCGATCCCATCATGAAAACTTTTCATCTTTCCTTTTTTCAGTCCTCAGCTTCTTTTCTTTTCACAAAAAAAGAGCATTGTTGCTTTCCCTTTCTTGCAAAAACGCTTATTTTTTCACGACATTTTTTCTTCGTCTGGGTCCTCTTTCTAGTCAAAGAACGGATATTTAGATTGTGTAAACATAGACCGAAACATTTATAAGATTTGAGCCATTCCATCTTTCGTAATCCATGTTCTTTTTGACTTAGTGAACATTGCTGTTCGAAGTACGTCATTTGAAAGTGGGAATTTCTAAAAATACGAAACGAAGTTGCACACTAGAGATTCCACTTTCGGTTAAACATTTTCTTTTACATTTCGCTATTCTGATGAGAGAAGGTTGATATCGTGCAGAAAAAAAATTACATGAGTAAAAATAACTTCCGAGTTTTGATAATTGCAATACAGATGTAATTTTTGTTTCTTCGATTTCTTTTAAACCGGCAATAACAAACAGTAATACTCAATTTAAACCTAGAAATCAAATGATCAATCTTTGATTATTCATTTATTTTTAGTAATGGCACTTCCCTTTGAAAAAAAGTTCACGTCACGAATGTTATTGTCTTTATTCTCATCAGACTCGTGCCCCCCACTATCTTCTTATCACATTCATTCGGGTTGCCCATATTTTGTTTTCCCGTCAAACACTCCCATCTACCTGCTTGTTTTTCTCAAAATGTTCACCGACAATCTGTTCAAATACATTCTTTTTTCTTTCGATTGTTTTGTGACTTTTAAAAGATTTGTCGCCCCGGAGGCAAGAAGGCAAAAAGCTTTTCGAGAGAAGCAGGGATAAGCTAGAAGAGGTTAATCGAATTTGGTCAAATTCACGCACTGAGTAAAAGAGGAATGAGAGAGTGAGAAAAAACGTATTTGCATCCGTTTCCAAACTTTTTTTATTACGCTCAACGGATAAAAGGTTCTTTTCCTATTCGCACTTTGTTGTTTTTTCTATTCCACAAAATTTTGTTTTTTTGAACTTTCTTATGTTTTCTTCACTCACAAGAACAAAAGTCATAGTGTTTTCGTTTAACTAATCTTTTGCTACCCTAAAGGAAGTTTGTCCGTGGCTTACTTAATCCTACGCATTACCTTTGAAATATTGATGTGTTTCTTTACTGCATCAGTGTCATTCAAACCGCTTTTCTTTGCTTATTTTCGATGCGTGTGACTCTTCAGTCTAATTTGCATTCAACTATTTCATGTGATTAGCTCTCAGAATGTAGATTTTCTCTTTCTTCTCGTTACATTCGAAGTCTGTATTGTTTCCCAACCTATTCCCATCGTTAATCAGTTCATTAGAAACTTACTTTTCAATTTCCGGCCGCCACATACCCTATCTAATCGTGTGCACATTTGTTTTTCTGTCCTTTTTACATTTCTCTTTTTCATTTTCTCTCGTGTAACTTTCAGTGACTGCAATAATTAAAAAAGAGAAACATTTTGCAATTTTCATCCTTTTTGACCTAATGTGACCGGCTGTTGAACAGCCGGCGTTCCATTCTTGATTTCGTAATGAATATAGGAGCCTTTCGAACATCTGCCGATTTCGTTTTTGTCGCCACGCTTCTTTTTCTCCTTTTCTGGTTCAATTGTTCCTGCCGTCATAGGAAAAAAAAAGAAAGTAGTCCAGAAAATGCTCTTTTTGATGTTTCTGCTCTTCGGTTCAGTGGGTCAGGCAAGATTTATGACATACTCAGTTCTCTAGAACTCTTTAAAAGATTAGATAACTGCCACTGAACCCTAGTGTTTTGGTTCGGTTCAGAGAGTGTGAACTTGGAAAATTCACAAAATTCCAACTTACTGTTTTGTACTGAAAACCAGTCATTTGTCTGTCGTTTCTCCTTTTTCACCATTCATAAATATCTGTTCAAAGCACATGGTCCCAGATTTCATACATCTTCAATTGATTTGACGTCTTTTTGAACCGATTGATCACAGTTTTTCTATCATCTTTTTTTGAGATTTTTATCATTCGTTTCTATCTGATTGTCAATTCAGCGTCTTCTCTTAAACAAGAAAGTTTGTTTCTGTACTCGTGTTCAATAATGAAAACAGAAAAGTATCTTCAAAACCGTACTTTCAAGTCAGTATATTTTCTCAACTCAGAAACCTCTCAAAATCGCTTTTTAATCAGCTTGAATTTCAAAAATACTCCAGATTACTTTCGAAAATCACTCATAACCTCTAGTGCACCTGTCGTCTCCTTCTGTCTGCGTATCTCCATGGATGTGCATATACCATTGTCTCTCCCTTTTTTTTGAATACCTTCCCTCTGGGAAAAAACTCAAACACGCTGCGTCTCTTTAGAGGTATACAGTCTCTCACTCGGACCAAGAAAACATCTCCGCATTGCGAACGTTCTGGACACAAGTCGACTCGTACAGTTCATTTTGTCCCTCTTGTGTTCTGACACACAGTTATTTTTTGTGTTTTCTTATCCTTTGTGTCCCTCTATTGATCCGTTTCTGATGAGCCGTTGTAATTCTGAGAATTTAGTTTTGAGAACTGATAGTCAGATCGGCAACTCGTGTTGGGTATTAATAGAAGTTTATCAATTAATTTTGCAATTAACCCATGATCCATCTAAAATTTGTTTGAAAAAAAAACAACCTGCCGGCCCTAGACATCCCATCAAAATGACAAACGAGAACGTTTTCGAAAATTTCTCTTCAGTGACCGATTAGTTCCACTGAATGCTACTTTTTTCTCTAGTCTCTTCTTATCAAAAATCGGTTATCAAATCCATCCTCGCATCATTTGTCGATGAGAAAGAAGTGTACTTTACTCTTCATCAGAAGGGTACAAATACTTGCCAACTGTCCGCTTTGCTAAACGATAAACACGTTGTGGTCATGTGCTACTTTTTGCGATCTTGTCGAATCATTTTTGAATGCTCCAAAGTACAAGCTGGTACTGGTGGCACTAGGCACAGTCCATTTGCCACCAGGTGACCTCATTCAACTGATACGCAGTTTGTTCTAGCTGATAATATGCTACACTGCCGTTATCTTGACCAACACTGACCCATCCGGGCAGGGTGGAGAAGTACACAAAATTTCCCGATGTTATCATTAAAGAACACACGTTGATTGGATACGATACCACGTGATATGCGTATGACAAACATCTTTTGAGAAGAAAAGACTTTAGGTCAGACCGATCACATACTTTTTTGGGGGAAAACGACTGTCTCCTCCTCTTTTCAATTTGATTATAAAAGCAATAGATAAACAAGGAACTTGACTGTTAGAACATGCTGAGTTCTTCTGACCGTATGGACCATCTTCCCAAAAGATCAAACTATCAATCGTTCATAAATTATGTTTATTGCCCTCTTCTCCTCTTCTTATCGCTCGTATATACAGTTTAGTCATTTCTGTTCATTCATCCTCGCCTTTTACGTTCTCTTTTGTGATCCTTATCTTTTTCATACAGTATTTTCGAATTTCAGGTAAATTGTATACTGACCCTAGTTATCTAACGTTTCGACAATGGTTATTCTAACCAAAGAGCAGCAACAAGAGGCCGCCAACTCTGGATTGTGGCTTCCGCAACTTGAACGCGATGCATGCGGAGTCGGATTCGTGTGTTCCATCAAAGGAACCACTTCCAGCAAGATTATGTCGGACGCTCGTACCATGTTGGAGAGAATGGCTCATCGCGGAGCTTGCGGTTGCGACAACGATTCGGGTGACGGTGCCGGAGTGTTGACTGCCATTCCTGACGATCTCTACAGAAAATCAGTTAAGGAGTAAGTGTTCTTGATGTAAAAATACATATATACCCTCAATTTTTTCAGACAAGACGGATCGGATCTTCCACCGCTTGGACAATACGCCACTGGAATCTTGTTCCTTGAGGAGGAATCGTACAAGCAAGCTAAGGAAGCTTTCCAGGATCTGGCCAGAGCTTGCGGTCTGCGGGTTATCGCCTGGCGCAAGCTAGGAACCAATCGTGAATGTATCGGAGAAGAAGCCAAGAAGACTGAGCCACTCATTCGTCAGGTCTTCGTCAGTGCTGACTACGCTGAAAGTGATCCGGCGAAGTTTGAGAGAAGCGTCTACTTGCTTCGCAAACAGGCTGTCAGCAGCATGACAAAACAGGAGGTTGAGTGCTACGTGTGCTCTTTGAGCACCTCGACAATCGTCTACAAGGGACAGTTCAACACCCATCAACTCTTCAAGTACTATGATGATTTGACTAATCCTGAGTATCAAACACATTTGGCTCTCGTCCACTCTCGATTCTCTACCAACACCTTCCCTAGCTGGAATCGTGCTCAACCCAACAGAATCTTGGCTCACAACGGAGAAATCAACACACTTCGTGGAAACATCAACCTGATGCGTGCTCGTGAGGGAGTCATGAAATCCAAACACTACCGTGACGATCTTCAAAAGTTGTTCCCAATTGTGGAGGAGGTTAGTATTCGTCATACTTGTTTTCAGAAACCCTTTCCCTCGTTTTAATTGCACACTACTTCGTAAAAATCTAAGCGAATTTTTTTTCCGCATTTCTCTTTTGTTAAATTGTGGGTGTGTGTCAAGGAAGCTTTTGGTCTCGGCAGTGAAGCCTAATTAGACACACAAGAATAACAAACAAGCTCGTAAAACGTTATCTCCGTAACCTTTTAGTGATGTTCTTGTATTTCACATTACTACATAAGAAAAAAGAAGACGACGTAGTGTTTCTAATTCTCGAATTGCAAATTTTAAATGACCTTAGGTCTCAAGACTCCCTCGCAATTTGAAATCAGAATCTTTACTTGTTCTTTGCAGGGCCTCACCGATTCAGGATGTCTCGACAACGTCATGGAGTTCCTGGTGCGCGCCGGCGGGAGATCTTTGCCGGAAGCGGCAATGACCATGGTGCCGGAGGCGTGGGAAAAGGACGACGATATGTCGACGGAGAAGAAGCACTTCTACCGCTGGGCTGCAATGAGCATGGAGCCGTGGGATGGACCTGGTAATTAATCTATTCAAGTGCAAAAAAGATTCCGGATTCCCATTCGGTCTATTACATAGGAAGCTTTAGAAAGTGACAAAGAGACTATTTTTGAGCTAGAGAAATTATTGAATAACAATGTGACGTTTTTGTGTGATCACTTCTTCAGATATCTGATTAATAGGTACTTTCCTTGTCAGACAGCCTTTTGTGGTGATTCTTTCCGATTAAAAACGGCTGATTCTAGAAAACACTTTTAGTTTTGTTCTTTCACTAGGTGATGTCTGGAAAACAAGTTGTTCAAGTTTGGTGCACTTATTGAACCCATGGAATATTCAATTTCATTTAAATGATGTGTTCGATGATGAACTTTTGATAGATGTGTGAAGTGGAATCCCATACTTCATACGAGAATATCCTCACATAAAACATTTGACATTTGAAACACGAAACCCTTTTTCCTCTTAACCGCGCTTCCGCTTTGCAGCTCTTCTCGCCTTCTCCGATGGACGATACATTGGCGCAATCCTTGACCGAAATGGACTTCGACCGGCAAGATACTACTTGACTGACGACGACCATTTGTACTTGAGCTCCGAAGTCGGCGTCAACGACATCCCGATTGAGTCGGTCGTCAAAAAGGTATGTTTGAGGGGAAAGGAGAAGAGAAACGCTTCTATCATTGAAACGTGCGGAACCGCGCCTTTGAAAAGTGGAAAAGACGATGAAATATGGATGAGTGCAGTGATGCTTTTGAGCATCGCTCAAGCGAACAGTATGGGCAGATTGGGGCGCGGAAATTGAATTATTCCCCAAGAGGATGGCGTTTGATTTCTAATGTTTCTTTGCGCGTTTGGCGTCCTGTTTCCTTGATTTAGATTTAGTTCTCGGTGTTCACAACAGAAGATTTTTATCCAGCACAACTTTTAAAGGGGTGAATAGGTGGAAAGTGGTTACAGTCTCATAAGAAAATTAGAATAAGTTTGAGGTGGTGGTAGGGCAATTCGGATGACGAAATTGAAAAATGAAGCAGTTGAGAGAGAAGGACGAGAGAAAGAGAGGGGTCGAAAAATGAACAAAAAAGTGTTGTCTCTGATTTTTTGGAAGGTCTGACGTCTACATGAAGATGTTCATAGGTGCGAATGTTGATCACGATGTATGGTAGTAATAGTTGTGTGCGGGTGTTGTGCTGGATTTAGAAGCGGTCTTGGCCACCGAGAACACTGCAAGAACGAATTATTAGTATTGGCTGTGGCATGAGGGCAGCTTACTCATCGACGTCGATGTACTCAGCAATCGCTGGAGCCACGGCCGGAACGTAGCGGTAACCCAAGTGTCCTTCGCTGTTTCCTCCGCGCTTTCCAAAACTGAAAAGACGAATTTATTGAAATTCTGAATTGTTTTGAACTTGAACTTACCGCATGAGGACACGGTTAGGCGCCGCGTTGATGGTGGTCAGAGCCAACATAAGGACGCAGAAGATAGCCAAGATGCTACGGACGGAGAACATACCTAGAATAGAATATGATGTATAGTGTTTTGAAAGCTAGAAAAGAGTGGAGTGAAGCGAACACTTTTTGTACTAGTGACTATATATGAGTATGTCAGAATACTTTACTAAAAGAAAAAAAATCAGAAAAGAATGGAGATGAGGAGGCGGCTCACCGCTTCGGAGCTCGCCACCACTCCCAAATGTAAGGTGAGCCTTCTCCGATTGTCTTCTCGCGATGTTCCCAATGTGGGCGGGGCTTTGAGAGCAAGAGTGCGCAGAATAAGCAACGATAGAAAGAAAAAAGGCGGGATCAAAAAAAGACGAAGAAGAGACGGATGAAAGAAGAGAGAGAAAATGAAAGAGAAGGCTTGAGATTGAAATTGCCAATTTTGTCACCCACTTACAGTATTCTCGAAGCGGAAAATGAGCTTTTTAGGGTGTGTGAATGGGGAAAGGGTAGTGCAGAAGGGAATGTTGTTTGCAAGAATTTCAAGAGAAGCTTTTTGCTTGAAATTGGAATGCTATTTTGGCGTAGGACAATGTATGTTTGAATAACTAGAAGATTGCTACATCTGCTTTCACACTTTTTGCTTTACGACTTGCAAAACACGGCGATCATGAGAAATTTCGACGTTGACTGGCTTCTCATTTGAATATATTGGTGGTGGGCGGATAGAAGGACAATAAGTAACAAAAACGGAAGATTTTGTTCTTTTTTGAGAGTATTTTTAAGACGACACACGTGGAAAATAAGGAAAAAAAAGAGAAGCTGTTCGATTTGTCGAACAACAACCTCTTTGTTCGACTTATAACCAAATTCCTTCGGTAACCACACTAGTTTTGTATCTATTTTCAGAATCCTCTTCCCGGATTCTGTAATTAGTATGACATCAGTTTCCACTTGATTAGTTTGATTCATAATTCGCAGACACACTCCGGAAGCAAAAGTTCAATTGTGTATTCAAAGAGGTCAGAAATAGATTAAAATGTCTCGAATTCTATTGTCAAAAGAATAGAAAAAGTTTAATTTTGTTCTTTTTTGCAATCGGAGGGTAGAATAGAGTTCATTCTTCAAAAAATGTTCATACTTTGCTGTCGTTTTTCAATTATGATTGAGTTATTTGAATTCTCTCATACAAAAATGCTTGTAGGGAAATAGAATAGAAAGCCATATTTCGAAGGAATGACAAGCATTTGACATCTTTCTAATTTGCTAAATTCTGTCTTGGGACCACCGGAGTCGGCTGAGCAAGAAGAGAGAAAAATGACGTTTTTTTCCGCCGTTTCGTGAATACAAAATTCGAATTAAAATGAGCGCATATTTTCGATTTCTTTCTCATTGAACACAAGCGTCCCTCTTTTCGAACCTATTGTGTTTTCTATCAAAACAATGTTCCAAGCATCTTCGATGAAGGGTATCAGACCATCAGAAATACTGGGAACCCGGACATCCTGAGAAACCGGAACCTGTGAATCCAATTTGGACTGAAGCCGGAGCCCCAATGTGTTCAAAGGTTTTCAGAGCATTTCCAAAATGCTCGACTTGTTTACTGAGAATGGCTGAAAAAGCGTCCAATTTTAATTTCGCATCTGGTAGCTGTAGTTTTGATTGTAGAGTTAGAAAGAGATTTCCGTCTGGTTTGTGAAAATGTAAACGGAACTCGACCAGAGAGCATGAAAAACACGAAGTCGTTAATCATGGTGCACGGTATCTCAGATTGTTTTTTTTTTCGAGAGAGAGATTTTCATCTGAAATTCGCCTCTAACCAACGGAGTGCGTCACCGGGAATTTTTGAGATTCTCAAAAATTTATGTTAATGTTCTTCTATTCTTAGGTAGGAGGGTCGGAGTAGACATGAAAACAAAACTTGGAATCATAAAACGAATAATTTTCTGAATACTGTAGTCTTCTTTATGAGTTTTTGATTCAATAATTGAGCACTTATTTAAAATGAGTTTTTGACTCTGAAGACCAGGTGAAAACAAGAAAGTGTACCGTTGAACAAAACATAATAAGGGATACAAAGACAATAAATTTTCCGATGCTTAGATAGGAACACGTACAGAAAAATTTTTCCGATAAGATGAGTCACAATTGAAATGTCGGTCGGTAAGCTTGCCACTCTTTCGTCTTTGCCGGCCAATTAGTAAAACGGAAATCTTTTTTCTTTTGTTTTCTTGTGCTTCCTCTTTTAGTCTTGACGTAGCTGCCCCTAATGATATGGTTTCCATTTTGTAATGCCAACTTTTCTAGAAATCGAGTGACGTGACCATGTTGATATTGCACTGTAACGAGAAAAAGGTTTTGTTCTCCTTTCTTCCTGAATCTTCATTTCTTTGCACCATTTAGTCGTGTGTTCTTCGTAGTAAATTGAGTGTCTTCTATTCCAGGGGAGAAGATTTATTATGCTTTCAACACAGAACGGATTGTAAATAAACGACGTTTTGTATCCTCCAACCACCCCAGTATGGGGGGACGATGGACATACCAGTCATCAATCTGGGGGTACAAATTGCTTGCTATAGTCATCGTCGCACGTAATTTTTCAAATTTTTGTCTTCTTCTGAGGGCGTTTGAGAGATGTATTTTTTGAGGAGGGATGGGGTCCGATGACGAACACTCCATTTTTATTTTCACAAGTTGTTGCTCACACTAGATCCGGCTTGAAAGGGGGGATCCGGTTGTCTTTTCGAAATGAAAATTGGCGGTATTGTTGTTCACTCACTCGAAAACAAAATTTCGAAAAGCGAAGAGAAAGATTAAGCGATCCACAACTTTCGAGATGAAAATGATATGGAATTTTCGTGTCAAGAGTAAGCAAAGGGATTCGGTTTCTGCAAAGCAAAACGGATGAATATACCAGGGGATAAAGCAAATTTGAACACATGAAGAAAACAATTATTATCTGAAATGTTGTTGATCTTTTGGTGGCTTCACTCATTGACTCAGTTTTGAAACCAAAATTTGGTTTTTTTTATTTCGACGTTTAATGCGAAAGCCATGGAAACCAGACTTGTTTACATTCTCCTTCGAACAGTTTAGATATTTTTATGGATTGTTTTAGTCCTTTCTTAGAGTGTTTGCATACTTGAGCGCCCTCTGGATTTCAATTTCAACGTCATTTGTGATTTCGTCGGGAGCATACACACATAAGAGGTCATCTAGCCATGATGAGTGCTTGAGAACCGTTCAGATATTCTATTCGACATGATGAAATTTTGGATGATGTCAATTGGATTCTTGGTGGGAAACTAGGACACGTAGTATTATGTCTGGCTTTCATTGAGAGAAAGATCACTAGCCGGGAAGTGAACTTTTCTAGATTTTTTGTCGTGGGATACATAATTGTCTGTCTTTCACTTTTACAAAACAAAATTGAATGAGCAATAACCAAAACGGATGACTGTTCTTTGATGAATGAAGTAGAGAAACAAGGAGGAGCACACTGCAAAACAAGAAGTGATTCTTTGTCAGAAAGGAGGCACCTCTTCATTTTCAATTTGCCCAGTTCATCTATAATACATTTCTAGTGTCGTGTCTTAGCCAATTGTTCAGTCATAACACTACCCTTTCTCTGTGGGTTTAGTCAGGGGGCACCGACGCCCACTTACCGAAGGGGACACAAGTTGCTCTGTAACCACTTGTCTCGAACCTGAAATTGTTGAATTTCTTCTAGTCAGGCAAAAACACCGGAAGTTTTGTCGGTGAATGAATGAAGAAAGGCGAACGAACGAACCATGAAATTCGAAAAAATTCTAGAAAGAACTAGAATTTTCTCGCTCACTTGGCCATTCATCAGCGATCTTTCATATAGAGAAGTCTTCGATCGGAACACTGACGTGATGCCTTTTTGCATATCTCTTGAAATCTAAATAAGCGAGAACACGCAAAAAACAATGAATAATAACATTAATTTATTCTCCAATCTATGCAAACCACTTGATGAGGCGAAGAAGAAGAAGAAGAACATGGGTGGGGAAGAAGAAGAGAGAGAGTTTGTCGTTTTTCGCAAAGGAGAGCCGAAGAATTATGCAAGCGTTTTAGTTACGAACAAGAGAGATAAGTGATGAGTCGAGAATGCCACTGTCGCAGGAAGAAGAAAAGTGTTCGGAGGGAATGAAAAAGAAAGCAAAGATAAGCAGAAAAGCAAGCCACACACAGTTAGTAAAAGTATAAAAACGAAAAAATTATTTGCCAAAACGCATGGTTCCCAGTGGGTTTCTCTTTCCGAAGCGCATGGTTCCGAATGGAGCATCGGAAGATCTCTTGCCGAAACGCATGGTTCCAAGTGGTTCGTCTGAAAATGACCAGATCATTATTTATAGATTAAGTAAAGGTAGTCTTACCAGATCCACGCTTTCCGAATCTCATTGTTCCGAATGGAGCTCCATCGTCTCCACGCTTTCCGAAACGCATTGTTCCAAATGGTTCTGAAATTTGTTCTTTTTTCTCTGTATTAGAATTCAGTCTTTACCGTTGTCTCTCTTTCCAAAACGCATAGTTCCAAATGGAGCATCATCTCCGCGCTTTCCGAATCTCATCGTTCCGAACGGTGTGTCGTTCTCCGAATCACGCTTTCCGAAACGCATAGTGCCGAATGGTTCTAGAAATACTATGAATAACTCTCTCTTTATAAGCTATCTCTACCTGCACTACGCTTTCCGAAGCGCATGGTACCCAATGGGGTACGTTGATCGCGGATAACTGGCTCCGAGTCAACAGTGGAGCGTTTCCACAACAAGCTTGGATAGTCATCATCCTCAAACATCAACTCGTCGTTGGCTCGCTTGCCGAAGCGCATTGTTCCCAATGGGGACCGTTTTGGTGTGGCATCTAGAATCAGCCCTCTTGTAATCAGTACCACTACCCACGGACTTACCCGACGCCGCCAAAAACGCGCAACCCACACAGCACAAGAGGATGAGGTGATTGAGCGATATCATTTGGTGGTGTCGCAGAAGCTAACACACAGGGGTACCTATAAGACTAGTAGTTGACTTTTATATGAATGATTCGAGAAACGGAAGGTGTATGAGCTACTCAAGATATTTGCATGTTTTTATATAAACCCGAATTAAAAAGTTTGGTTGAATGCACAAAACCACCTACTGGGAGGCGGGTTTCTGTAACTGAGTCAGGAATGCGTGTAAATTGAAATTCGCGTAAATAGTCTTGGTTAAAAAAGTGACATAGGAAAGCTCTTTGGACCTCAAAAATTAGAAAATGTGGTTTTGGTTGTGAACAAGCTCCTTTAATAAGTACTCGGTACTCTCTATTGTTAACTCTCGGAAAAATTGGAGGCGTTGGCAATTTGGGGCGGGTTTTGAGAGTAAGTGGTCTCTTCTGAAGTTGTCGTCGTCTTCTGTTGCAATTCACAGGTCAAACGATTACAAGTTATTGAAAAGAACTGAAATGCACGGCTTGACGTACGACGTCTACACACCGCCAACTCGTCTTCCACACTTTTCACCGCCCCAACAATAGTTAAAGGTGGTACCTAGGTTTCTATAAAAAGTGGCGGCGCCTCAAATTATGCGTCGTCATCTGACATTTTTGGAATGTTTCAAGCAGAGAAATTTGGGATAATTGAGCTTGGAAACAGCGCCTAAAACGAAGCGTAGGTGGCGGGCTCTTTTTGAAAAGCGAGAAATAAGAACTGAAAACTGAAAACTGAGGTAACCGGAAGAGGTGGGATCTCTCTTTGTAAACCCATAAATCGTCTTGTTATTCCCTATAATTCAACTCTGCATGGGTAACGACTCTGACGACTTTTGGTTTTTCGTGAGGTATACGGTAGTTTTTCTAGTGACATCAAACGTCGCCGGCACCTTCAATTACAATTGCGTGTCCAAATCCGTTTGTCAGAAAACGAGATTGATTGATAATTGTTAGGTTCAGAAGGTGTATAGGACTATAGTACGACAAGGGGAAAGGAAAAAGCTGGTTGGTACCACCACCTTACGAAAACCAGAATAGAAGATGACTCAAAACTTGATTAATGAACCAGTGGGACTCATTCTTGTGAATGGACCAAAAGAAAAGAGTGGTTTGAAAAATTAGAAATTCTAGAGAAAACGTCATTTGTACTGAAAACCATGAGAAATAGAGTAATGATCAATTACGTTATACATCTTTTCTTTTCGTACCATTACATGAAAAATGCGTTTTTGAATTGAAAATCTTGTCTTGCCAGGCGTGGACACTTAATTATGTATTTTCTGAGGGGGAGAGCGACGTATAACAATGTGACATTTTATGAACAATATTCTGAATATTAGTACACTTTGATTCGTATAACAATGATCTCAGAGTAGTGTTTTTTGTGCGATCCAATCTGAAATTCTGTCGAAGGGAACAACATTGTCATTTAACAGATGGGCTTTTTTTCCATGCGGAACCCAACCACTTTATTCGAAGACAGCATTGAATGGTGGTGAATAGATACAATCATAGAGGGAAAAGAGAGAAGAAATTCTAAAGTGATTGAATAGGGACAGAGTTGGGATAGAAACATTTCGAAGAGTGTGGTTCGCCATGCACCAGATGACAGGTCTATTGAAAGTCGTAGTCTGGCAGTGGGTTGAATCGCTTTCCGAAGCTGAAAATAGTTTTCTTGGTGTATGATATATAATAGTAGATGACGTTAGTAGACTTGAAAAATGTGTGTTTTCACGAAAACGTTTGTTGCTAAACATTAAATTTCGGCTCTTTTTGAATTTCAACTCACCGGATGGGTTCGCGTGGGGACCGCTTTCCAAAACGGATTGGCTCACCACGAAGACGTTTGGCCATCATTGACGCCTCAAATGGGGCGAGATCGTTGTCATCAGCTTGGGCGATAGTAGTACCCTTCAAATAAGCAAGTTGGCCGCGTAATAATTGATCGCGACTAGTGGGAATAGGGAGAATTCGTTTGGGTTGCACAAACTGGAAGGGACTTACAATGACGGCGAGAAGGACGAGGAAAAGAGCAGTAAAGATTCCGGTGACTTGCATGGTTTGCGGTTTTGGTGGGGGCTACGACTGACAATGAGTCAGACGAGAGCTCAGTGTGCGGGTGTGTACCTGAAAATGGAGAGCCTTTTACGTAAAGGATCTTCGAAGACGAGAGAGTAGGATGAGAAAGACATGAAAAAGTGATATGCTCATTAGCTCGAACCGATCAGATTTCAGTACGTGAACTAAGTTGATGCCTCGCCAAAAGAGCACGCGCGCAAGTGAGCGAAAAACATGTCATCATGCGCAACTGGTGATTTTATGAGAATAACGTGAAATGCTGGATTAGTCAGAAGACTCGAGAAAATGAAACAATAGAAATAACTGATTTTTGATGTGATCACTCAACAAAGTGCAACTTATTTCAGGACCGTCTTCGTCCCGGACGTATGCTTCTTGTGGATACCCATCTCAAGAAAATCGAATTGGATGAGGATCTCAAGACAAGAATTGCTCTTTCAAGACCACACAAGCAACTCTCTTCATCGAGAATCTACTTGGATCTGATCCGAAAGGATGATGTGGTTAGTTTTAGAATGGAAGAGAACAATAGTCAGAACTTCATTTCAGCTTTCACATGGAGCTGTCACCAATGAGTACCTGAACCGTCTTCACTTGGAGCAGGTTAACCCAGGACTCATCAAGAAGAAGGACGTGCATTTGGACTCGGACCGTCGCCTCGCCCTCTATGCCTACACCCACGACACATTCAGTCTTCTCTTGGTTCCAATGATCAAGGAGAAGAAAGAGGCTCTTGGATCCATGGGAAATGATGCTGCTTTGGCTTGTCTTTCTGACTACAGTCCACTGTTGTTCAGTTACTTCCAACAGCTTTTCGCTCAGGTACATAGACAAATTTAAGGAGAAAGGGTTGAGAAATGAGATGAATGAGTTTAGAATCGAAAGTAGTCGGTGGTCGTTAAATTGTTTTGACTGACAAAAGAGAAAAGTCATTCATTCAATTCGTTCACTCCTCCCACTTTCTTTTTCGTGGAGTTGATTAGAAAAACAAATTTAAGACGCATCGCCATTCGAAATCGTAATTTTAGAGCACGTCTGGGAAGAGAAGAAATGTTTTTCTTCCGAGAACTAACCATGACGTGAAAATGAAAGAAATGGGGTGGGAGGAGAAGAACGTATAGTGAAGAGCACAAATGAGATTGAATGATTACAGGTTACCAACCCTCCAATCGACCCATTCCGTGAGCAAATCGTCATGTCGTTGAGATGCCCAATTGGACCGGAATCGAATATGTTGGAGCCGGACACCGAGTTGGCCAGTCGGCTCATCCTCGAGCAGCCCGTGCTCTCGATGGTAGATATGGAGGTATGTAGAAGAAGAAAAGCAAAAAGAAATTGGAAGGAAAAAAGCGAGAAATGACGACCAGATTGAGTCAGACGAGCATAATTTATAGTCTTAAAATTAGCCGAGCCAAAAGCTCCGCCTAGCTCGTTAAGATCCTTGTGGGAATTTCGAATGACGCACGTCTTTGCTGATTAGTCAATTTTATTTTACAGGTTATCAAACGTACGATGTACAAAGGATGGAAATCCAAAGTTATCGATATCACGTTCCCAGTCAAGTACGGAGTGAAAGGTAAGAAATGTGCAAGAAAGAATGATGACGAAGAAGCGGGAAACTAACAGCTGATGGGGCTAATATTCCCAGAAAGTTGCAATTTTGCTCTTGCTTCAGCGGATAATTAGTTGGAAAAAGTTACTTGTTATGAATGGAAATGAGTTTTGAGAAGTGCTAAACATGGTTAACGAGTTCGTCACTATCGTAATAGGAGATGACGGGAAGACAAAGTTTTTTGAAAATCAGCACAGTGTTTGGCAAATACACAACTGAGTGGCTTCCCAACGTCACTTTATATAAATATATGGGGAAAAAGTAGGACGCTCTCAAAATATATGAAGGCATGAATAAGTGATAAAATATATGTTTCAAAATGATTTCTATTTTAGGATTGGTCCCTGGTCTCGACGCCATGTGCTGCTCTGCTTGTACCGCCGCTCTCGATGGATACCAAATGCTTGTGCTTTCGGACAGAAATGCCAGTGCAGAAAGGGTTCCAATTCCATCACTCCTTGCCGTTGGAGCCATTCACCAATGTCTCATTCGTCATCGTCTCCGTATGAAGGTGGCTATTGTTGTGGAAACTGGAGAAGCTCGAGTCGTTCATGACTTCTGTGTCCTTCTTGGATTCGGAGCTGATGCTATCTGCCCGTACATGGTCTACGAGACAATGTACCGTCTTCGTAACTTGGGACTTTTGGATAAGGAACTCAATGACGACCAAGTCTACCAAGGCTACCGTCAAGGAGTTGAACGCGGTATTTTCAAAGTGATGGCTAAGATGGGAATCTCAACGCTTCATTCTTACAAGGTAAGCTTTAACCAGAATTTTGAATAATTCAAGAAAGGGGGATGTTTTGGAAGAGAACGGAAGTAATTGAATGAGACGTGAATTTCCGAAATTAAAGCTAATCTCCTTCTGTTTTGTAGCACGCGCAAATCTTTGAAATCGTGGGACTCTCGAAGGATGTTGTGGAGATGTGCTTCAAAAACACAGTATCTCGTCTTGGTGGAGCCACATTTGAGATTCTTGCCGCCGAAGCGTTGAAACGACATCGGTCGGCTTTTCCAACGACGAGCGACGCGTCATTCGGTAAGTCGAAATTGCCTCGAGCAAAGATTCGTGGTGAAGAATTTTGGGAAGGAACTGACTGGAAGGGAAAAATGTTGGGTAGAGGGGGGGTAAGTCGGATGACTTGACTTGGGGGATATCGACAAATTTGATGTTCACACAAGAATAATGTTGTAAACGAGGCAAACAGCTAGACGAAGAGAGATGATGAAGTGGCAAAAGAAGGGAAGGCGAACTAAATTGAGTCAGACAAGTTCAGAATAGACTAATTTGTTGAGGAGTTGAGGAGAAGGAGGACATGTGGGGCTAGAAAGAGCATTACATAGTTTGTCATCTAAATGTCATATAGAAGTAGTTGTGGGTGGAAGAAGCATAAGGAGGAACAAAACTAGATATATGCTTTCTATTATACTATTGCATCTTACTACACATTCACGTCATTTTACCATTCTGAAGACATAGTTTCACTCGAGCGGAAAATCTGATTTAATTCCCACAACTCGACATCCTCAATCACCACTAGTTGCCAAACACTTGTTAATTCTGCTGGGGAAAAAAGTCTTCTAACTTAGTCATTATCTTATAACCAACACTATCATATACACACACAAAAAAGTCAATAACCACGAGTTTCCTCCTTTTAGATTCCACAAACGTGAAAGGAGTTGAATATGGTAAGAATAAACAAACCCCGACACTTTTCGGTTGCTTTTCAATGTCTTGTGCATGTCTTTTAACGCTTAAAAACCTAAGTTTGCAGTGTAACATTAAAACTGTTGTGAACATGCTTGTTCCGGAATACTGTAACAGAATTCTGAAGTCTCAATTGAGAGAATAAATATTGAATGTTAAAGCAGCATGACTGCTTACTTGAATGTGAAGTGAACAATTGACTTGTTTCAGGTGACTCGAAAACTTTGGTCGCAAGTGGAACATTCCATTGGAGAGCCGGAGGAGAGAAGCACATCAACGAGCCATTGGCCGTTGCTAAACTTCAAGCTGCCACCCGTCTCAACAACTCAAAAACATTCCAAGAGTATTCACAAGCTTCCAACATGGCTCAACGATGGTGCACACTCCGTGGTCAACTCGAGATCAAGACTAGCAAGAAGATCCAGATTCCACTCTCAGATGTCGAGCCAGCAAGTGAAATTGTCAAGCGTTTCGTTACTGGAGCCATGTCATTCGGATCCATCTCCTGGGAGGCCCACACTGCTCTTGCCATTGCTATGAACAGAATCGGAGCCAAGTCCAATACCGGAGAAGGAGGAGAGAAGCCAGAGAGATATCGAAAGGATCAAGATCCAAATGAGAATCTCCGTTCTGCAATCAAACAAGTCGCTTCTGCTCGTTTTGGAGTCACCTCGTCCTACTTGGCAAACGCCGACGAGCTTCAAATTAAGATGGCTCAAGGAGCTAAGCCAGGAGAGGGAGGAGAGCTTCCAGGACACAAGGTCACTAAAGATATTGCCGACACAAGAAAGTCAACTGCTGGGGTTGGTCTTATCTCTCCACCACCACATCACGACATCTACAGTATTGAGGATCTGGCACAGGTTAGTGGAATTTCACAAGAATACAGCTGATTAGAAAAGGAACTGCGTTCTCAGTGCTCAAACAAAATTTAATTAATTTAAAGAATAGAAAAACAGGAAGGATTTCCTAGAAATGCGTCTTATTGTTTTGAATTTACATGCTTAATCTACTGACACCATCTTTCCAAACACAATCTTTTTCAGCTCATCTATGATTTGAAATGTGCCAATCCAGTTGCTCGTGTCAGTGTGAAACTTGTATCCGAAGCCGGAGTGGGAATCATTGCCGCTGGAGTTGCCAAGGGTAATGCCGATCACATCACTGTATCCGGACACGACGGAGGAACCGGAGCATCTAGCTGGACTGGAATCAAGCATGCCGGACTTCCATGGGAGTTGGGAGTTGCTGAGACACATCAAGTTTTGACAATGAACAACCTCCGCTCTCGTATTGTACTTCAAGCCGACGGACAAATCCGTACTGGTCGTGACGTCATGATTGCCGCACTTTTGGGAGCTGATGAGTTCGGAATGTCTACTGCTCCACTCATTGTTCTTGGTTGCACCATGATGAGAAAATGTCATCTCAACACTTGCCCAGTTGGAGTAGCTACTCAGGATCCAATTCTCCGTGCTAAGTTCGAAGGAAAACCAGAACACGTTGTTAATTACATGTTCATGGTCGCTGAAGAAGTCCGTTACTTCCTTTCCAAACTTGGTCTTCGCAAATTGGAGGAAGCCGTCGGACGTACTGATCTTCTCTACGCATCCTCCAATCCAGTCAACAAGAAGGCTACCATGTTGGAATTCGGATCAATCTTGAAGAATGCTCAACAAATGTTCCCGAACGTTTCAATTAGAGGAGGAAGTGTCAAACAAGTCATTGAGCTTGGACAACTTGAGACCCATTTGCTCACTCAACTCGACAGTGTGTTCAGTGATGCCGGAGAGCACAAGGTCTTCGACAACCAGTTCATCACCAACTTGGATCGTACTTTCGGAACAAGAATCTCTTACCAGATCTCAAAGCGATACGGAGAACTTGGATTGGAAGGATCTCGTTCGATCACTATCAATTTGAAGGGACATGCTGGTCAATCATTCTGTGCATTCCTTGCCAAGGGAGTCAGCGTCACTTTGGAGGGAGATGCCAATGACTATGTCGGAAAGTGTTTGTCTGGAGGAAAGATTGTTGTGTTCCCACCAAAGAATGCCACCTACAAGTCAGAGGAGAACTCTATCATTGGAAATGTTGCGTTGTATGGTGCCACTTCTGGAGAGTGCTGGTTCCGTGGAGTTGCTGGAGAGCGTTTCGCCGTCAGAAACTCTGGAGCAAATGTTATTGTGGAAGCAGTTGGAGACCATGGTTGTGAATACATGACAGGAGGAAGAGTTATCGTTCTTGGAACCATTGGAAGAAACTTTGCCGCCGCTATGAGTGGAGGAATTGCTTATCTCTTTGCTCAGTAAGTGAAAAACTAGAAAAACTGGATTGTATCTAACTATTTTCAGGGAAGACAACTTCTCCCGTCTCATCAATGCCGCCACTGTTGATCTTGACGATGCCACAACCGAAGATCTCATCTTTGTCAAGTCCAAGATCGAAGAGTTCGTGAAACTCACTGGCTCAGAGCTTGGACAAAGAATTCTGACCAACTGGCAGAAGGAACATCAGAAAATTATCAAAGTGTTCCCACGTGATTACAAACGTGTTCTTGCCGAACAAGAGGAGGAACGCAAGAAACAGGCTGAGATTGAAAAGGCCAACCAGGACATGAGCCTCCTCGCTGTTGATGATTCTAAGCCAAGAACCAGAACTTTGTCAATGGACATGCAAATTGCTCCAACCATTCGTCAGCACAAGAAACAGAAGGAGGCATTGCGCAAAAAGAGTCTGGTAAGTAAGAATCTTAGTTCATGATTTAGTTAAAAAAAACTTTTGTGTTGAATGTCAATTACAGGAAAAGAATACCCTGCAAGTCCCGAAGGTAGAGTTGTGTAGATGCCAAATAGACGTGATTGTTCTAGTTGTACATAGATATTGAAACTAGCCCCCCATCCAAACCTCAAAACTGCATGTAGTATTGGATAAAAAATGTTGTTTGAGCTGAATAAAAATAAAAATTTCAGCTTGGAGACAACCGAAAGCAACGCCGTCTTTCGAAAAGTTTGAGACCACAAGATCTGGCTGGATTCGAGAACGAAGAAGACTTGCAAGAGGCTGCTGACCAAGAAGAAGAGGAGGAATCCAAGTCTGATCTTGATGATCACTCTGACGAAGAGGAGGTGAGTTCAGAAAAAGGGAAGCTGGAAAAACAAAACAATGAAACTGAGAGAAGAGGAAATCAAAACAGACAGAACATGACGTGACTTGTTGTAATTAGCTTTATTGGGCGTTTTATTTCCGTCGGCCATGTCATCTCATTCTGCAAAGCAGATTTTGTTCTGTTTTTTTTCCTTCAGACAGAGAAAAAAAAACACTAGACAATGGGTTTTGTTTCAGTTCGTCGAGAAGAAGGCTAGCGTTGACATTGAGAGTCTCGGAGTCCCGGCCCATCTCCGCAAAAAGGATGAGCCACTTGACAAGTTGCGCGGATTCGTCAAGTACAACCGACAGAAGAAGATTTACCGTGATCCAAAGGAGCGTCTCAATGACTGGGATGAAGTCTACGACTTTGAAGCTATCCGCAGTAACATCCGTGAGCAAGCTGCTCGTTGTATGGATTGCGGAGTTCCATTCTGTCAAGGACACTCTGGATGTCCACTCGGAAACATCATTCCAAAGTGGAACGACTTCGTGTTCAAGAAGAACTGGCGTCAGGCCCTTGAGCAACTCTTGCAGACCAACAACTTCCCAGAATTCACTGGTCGTGTCTGTCCAGCTCCATGTGAAGGAGCTTGTACTCTTGGAATCGGATCTCCAGCTGTCACTATCAAGTCAATTGAATGTGCAATCATTGACTACGCGTTCATGCAAGGATGGATGAAACCATGCAAACCTGCATTCAACACTGGCAAGAGAATTGCGATCATTGGATCTGGACCTTCTGGTCTTGGAGCTGCTGCTCAACTCATCAAAGTTGGACACACTGTCGTTGTCTATGAGCGCAAGAATAGAATTGGAGGTCTTCTCAGGTAAATATTAGCTTCATGAAGTCCTGAACCTAAAATTTCGTTTTCAGATACGGTATCCCAACCATGAAGCTTGACAAGTTTGTCGTTGATAGACGTGTTTCTCTTCTGGAGCAAGAAGGAGTCCGCTTCCTTACCAACACGGAGATCGGAAAGCACGTGCCAGCTGATTTCCTTCTCAAGGAGAACGATGCCATTATTGTCTGCACTGGATCCACTACAGCTCGTGACTTGACTGTCGAAGGCCGTGATGCCAAGGGAATCTGCTTTGCCATGGAGTATCTTGAGAAGAGTCAACGCCGTCGTGCCGGAGATGATGTCGCATGGGAAGGACTTGATCCAGCCAACAAGAAGGTCATCATTCTTGGAGGAGGAGACACTGCCACTGATTGTATTGCTACCAGCAACCGTTTGGGATGCAAAACTGTCGGAGCATTCGAGATTCTTCCACAACCGGGACCGGAACGCAAACCAGAGAACCCATGGCCAGAATGGCCACTCATCTTCCGCGTCGACTATGGTCATGAGGAGGCTAAGGAGAAGACTGGTTCGGATCCAAGAACTTATTCTGTGTCCACAAAACGTTTCCTGACAACTGTCAATTCTGCTGGAATCAAGGTTCTCACTGGATTGGAGATTGTCGATGTTGAATGGGAGAAGGACGAGAAGGGTGCCTGGAAATTGGTTGAGAAGACTGAGAGCCTTCGTACAATTGAATGTGATCTCTGCATTCTTGCCATGGGATTCGTTGGACCCGAGAAGTCCGTCATCGAGCAGTTGAACTTGAAAACCGATCCACGCTCGAACATCCTGACACCAAAGGACAAATACGACTCGGATGTGGCTAAGGTAAACTGAAAATATTTTTGTCCCCATTTTCATTTTCTTTTTCAGGTCTTTGCTGCCGGTGATTGCCGTCGTGGACAATCTCTTGTCGTGTGGGCTATTCATGAAGGACGTCAAGCTGCTCGTCAAGTCGATGAGTACCTCATGGGAAAGACGACGTTGGCTGGACCGGGTGGAATTGTCACTGCTCCAATCCAACACAAAAATGCTCTCTAATTGTGCCAAAGCTGTCCGCTATAATTTTTTATTGGTTTTTCTATCAAGTATTGTAGCTAGCTCTTCTAGCGAACTGTTCATGTGAACCTAAGTTTATTGACACCATTGAAAATTGTCATACTGAGAAACTTCCGTTTCAATTTCTCTTTTTAAATAAATAAAATCAAAGTAGTACCAAAAAATGTTTTCTTTGTGCTTCTCAATTCATCTGAATTATAACAGAGCTGACTTTTATGTAATAGAAACCCATTGAAATCAATTTTTCATATAAAAATGAAAACACAAAATTCTAGAAGATGAAAGATCGAATTGGTTGTTTTTTCGTTTTGAAATTATTTGGGGAAATTGAAAATAGTGAATGGCAGCGGGAGAATGTTTTGGCGAAAAGGCCCTAGGTGAGATATTACAATGAAAAATAGAAATCATCAAAGATTTTGAAGAGTTTGAGAAGTTTTCGATTCAGTGTACCATAAATAGACATTCTAGAATCAATTAAATAAAGCAGATTTGGTCTGTCCCGTTTTGAAGTTGTCAGAAAATTGAAACAATTAGAAGAAAGAGCTTGTGTCATAACACAACACAGTGGGCGAGAAAATTGATACAATTCCAAAAAGCCTAGAAATTGCTTGTTGAGAAAAAGATAAGTGTCATTCAATTGAGAGATTCTCATTTGAAATCAATGGATGTTGTTTACAAATATGCTGGTTGCTCCGGCCTCAGTGCGGCCACTCGTCGAATGTACTCGGATTCACGGAAGAAATCTGACTGGAACGAATTGTGACGGATGGTGGACATTCCTGAGAGATTGGATTAGTTTCTTTAAAGAAAGTCAGAGGAAACTCACCTGAAGAAGTTTCGTCAATAAATCTGAGCTTCATAAGAAGCTCATGAGGTTCGAATGGTCGATCGCGTAGTTCGTTATCTAAAAAGTCGCGGACATCGTTCCACGTCACTTTTCCACCCTTTTTCCGTCGCATCGCACCAAGCAGAGCCACGATTTCTTTGAGCTCTTCACTCATTCCAAGGAATCTAAAAACAAGTATTCGGAGTGTAATAAAGATAAAAAATACCGTTTAGCACGTCCGAAATAGTGAATCCTGGTAAAGTATGCTTTGAGATGTGTCGATGCAAGATCAACACACATGGTCACCACGGATAGACCTAAAAAACAGATACCAGTGAAACAAAAATGTTCCATTCACTAACCAACTATAACGAAGGCTACAATGAGCGATAGAAAGATATAATCTGTCACTACAATGTCTCCAAGACCAACTGTGACAATTAGATTGAAACCAAAATGAAAGGCGTGAATGAAAGACCAGGTCCTGAAAACAATTGATGGATTCTCTAGACTACGGTAGTATATACCTTTCCCAGTTGATAAACATTGCAGACCCCATTGAGCAGTATAGGCAGATACATGATACATAGGCTCCTGAAATAAAATATTTGTTTCTCAATCATATATTTCTTATAAAAGAACACCATACTGTGTGAGGTGGAAAGGGATAGGGTCTGAATGGTTTGTTTGACAGAGGAAAAAGTGAAAGAGGCGGATAGAGGAAACACACAGTGACTGTGGAAAATAAAGAAGAGAAGGTACTCTGATAGAGACGGACAGATACAGTAAGACATGTTTGTAACAGTAGGGTGAGTAGACGCGGATAGACATGAAGAGTAATGTTAATCAACACTCGAGAACGACAGAATCAGTTTAGTCGTGTTTCTTTACAGGATGGGACGGGTACAATCAGGAATTTGGAGTCAGGGTTATTTTCGGAATTTCTTTCATCAATTCACTCCAAATTCCAGAAAAAAGATAGGAGAAAGATAGACATAACACTTAACCTTACCGATCGGGAACCATAATTTTGTTCTTTCACCATTCGGAACTGTTATGATACGATATAATTAACAAGAGTTAATGATAGTTATGACTGATAGAGTATTGCATTGTACTAGATAGAATGATAAAAGGGGTACCTATTGGGAACCATAGTTTTTCTTCTGTTCCGTCGACACCCAGAATATCAAGAGTATCGTTTTGACCACCCGTTGATTGCAATGACTTTCTTCGGCCGTGTCGGACCCTACTCATCCATTGCTGCAATAATATGATTTTTTTCAGAAAGGTTCAAGTAACATCTAACTCACTTTTACTTTTCTGACACTTCGATTCCAAAAACTGACAAATTTGAGCAATGTTTCAGATAAGAACTTTCCAATATCGGCAGCTGTTATGAACATAAGTGGGATACCAACAAGGGCAAATGCAACAGAGAACACTTTTCCTACATCGGTATCCACTGACACTTCTCCATAACCTGAAATTCAAAAATTGTGAGTGTCACCATAAAAAATGCCATACCGCAAGTAGTTAACACAGTGAGAACATAAAGAAGAGCTGTTGGAAATGTCCATTTATTATGCATGTTTGATAAATCGTCAGGTCGGTTTAATTCCCTTCGAATTGGTCGTCGATCGTCTACCGTTTCTGATACACGGACCATCCATTCTCGAAACGTCGCCGCCCATTCGCCTTCATCCATGGAGCTTGATCCGTGTTGGGCGTCACTCAACATCCTCCAACTCTCTGCTGTGAAGTTTGACATTAGATTTGTTAACCTTAAATACCAATCATCAAGTTTTACTCATTTAGTTTGAAATAAATTCTACCTGACAAGTTTTTTGGATCTGGCGAGTAATTCCGTCCTTGTTTCCAGTAACATTAATATCCAAGCTCCCAAACACAGGTATCCAATCAGCACTGACACCAAGATCACGTGAGGTGTGAGGATTTTGATGTACTGAAAGTTTCTTGTTTATTCCTCAATCCTTCCTTTTCTTTTCGAACAAAAAAAAGTTTGTTATGCAACACACAACATATTTGTAAGCAAAAACCTCTTCTTCTTCTTCTTTCCCGCCATCAGTCATTTCATTGTACTTGAGGCAATCTATCTCCTCCTCATATGGGGTCTGATTTTTATGCGTAGTAGACGACGTTACGCACTCTGTTTCCTTCTCGCTCCGTTTTCTTGAATCCGTTATTTTTTCGGATGTGTATATGGATATATGTGTGGCGATTCCCCGAGGGAGAGCTCACCCGCACCATTGACTTCCTAACGAATGTCAAAGCTCAACCGGTTGTTGTTTTGAGAAGGAAAACAAATCGAAAATTGTAATTACACGAGTTTCTTAAAATTGATACTCTAATTTTTCAATTCGATTAAATTCCGAGGTTTTAAAATAATTTGTTTGGAAGGCAACATTACTCATCAATTTCTAGCCAAAATCAAAATGAATTACCTCATCGTCATCTTTCTTGACCAGTCTTACAAATTTCAGATGCATCAGAAGAAAAAATAAGGGATAATAGTTGCAATAAAAAACCTCATTTTTTGTTTTCCCAATGTCAAAAAAAGTGTCTGTCAATCATCTATTCACATGATAATTCATACTTGAACGCCCCAAAACCAACATTCCAAACGTCATCTCTCATTTCCAATTTTTGAACATGTACTTCTTTGTCATAAATTCTCTTTTGTCTCGAGTTTTCTGAGAATCACAAAAAGAATGTGTTGGCCTTGTCTCTTTTTGTTACCAGCGCTCAAAATTTATTGCCGGTGGGATTGGAGCTGGCGGGAAGAAGAATGTTGCGAGCAGTCAGAATATTTTGAGAGCACTGATCATCCGTTTTCGTTCGGAATGTGTCTCAGGAGGAATGAAAAGAAAGCAAAAACGAGTGAAAATATGTTTGTCTCAGTTAGATGAAACTATTGAGAACAAAAAAAATGGGTCTTTGTGAAGAATTATAGTTATGAATTAAATAAAAATGAGTTGAATACCTACCTTAACCGTCTGCTGTGGACAACTTTTGGGTTCCTTGTCCTCCTGATCATCTTTGATAGTGTCCGTGATGACTGTTGCACCATCATCTGCATCAAGAAGCGCCGACTGTGAATTGATGTTTGCACCTTCCCACCGAGCTGTCACATGATCTGAAAAACAAAATATTAAAACAGTTCAAAATATTTCAGAAATAGTGTCTAGGTGAATGACCGATTATTATTTTCCCATCTTCCTGTATGGAAATAGTGGGTCTTCGTAGTATTAATTTCCTTTGGCTTGCCCGCCTCGGTTCAATAGTTGAGAATACAGAAGATTCAGGTGAAGCACAGAGCTCCAAAATACCACCGGCTGGCTGACTTCCAGTCCATAATTCCTGATGATCATCCACCAGAAACCGTAGATGTTCTGGTACGAGACGAGCCCTGTCACTGTCATGACCAAGGCTTCGACTCAATATTTCGGGGATTTGAACCGAAAGACGAGTGTCCAAATGTCCGACATGAAGATGATGTTGATGTGTAAGTGTCTGTCTCCGATGACTTGTCGAAGACGTCGATGAAGCAGCGACGTTCGGCGAGTAGAAGAACATTATTGACAGACAACCAAACTGACTAGTCAGTTTGTAGAATAGGAAAACATAGTTAGAGGTTGAAGCGAGTTGAAATCAGTTTCTTGCGTATGCTCGCATTTTGTGAATTGCATAGCGTAGCGTGAAAAAAGGAGGGCGGAGGCAGATATGCACGCTGTCGTCGCATCCCTAGGCTAAAAACGTCTCAAGTAAGCACATCCGAGGGGGGGGGGGGGAGCTCCCGTCGATGGGGGCATAGCGTACCCATTCCTAAAGGGTTAATTTTTCAATAAGTTTTTGTCTTCTTCTATTAGTGTGATGTTTTCACAGCGAAGAAAATACTGGCATATGCAATTTTGGGATTGTGGTAATTGAATCTTCCACACGATTGCTTTCAAGAAATTTTGATAGAGTAGAAACAGTCTAAATTGAACAGCAGTGATGAAATGCTATGAGCTATTGTAAAAAGAAAACAAGGAAATTGAAATTCATCAAAACCCTATAAAAAATACTTGTTCAGAGTAAAAAGACAAAGAAAAGCCGTAAGTGAACACTCGAAAACTCTGTTTTCCAATAAAACAAGTAACCTTGAAGTCCATTCAACTTATGGCAAAGTTGTTCTGCATCAAGCTGCAACGGAGATATCACGACCATTGAGAACGGGTGTTTTCATTTAAAATGAGCGGCACCTTGGGATCAAGGTGCTACCAATTCTGCAAAGGTCAATGAGTCCATAAGGAAATTGAAAGGTAAACTGGTCTGAAATGTAGAGAAACGGTCCTCTTGGGACATATAAAACTGCCTGGGTAAAACCTATCTTTCAAAATTGGTTTTTTGGTAAATGCAAAATTATAGCTGAACATGGGAGTGCACTGAAAGGCAGTGCTCTCTGTGTCAGTCAAAAACCCGAACAAGAACTGCTATCATTTTTTGACGAGAAGTATACATTTTTGATACTTGTCAAAGCGGGAGAGAGGCTCAATTTATCAAAAAACGTTCTGCCAATGATTATAGCAGTTACGACGGAAAGCGTCAACAAAAGTGGAAACGTTGATTTTGAAAACCTTTGAAATCAAAGTTTACATGAATACTAAAACATTGAAAGACTAGTGAGTCCATGAAACAAAAACCCAAGAAAAAAGGAAAATCTTATTATATATTCAAAGATACTACATAAACTTTGATTTTAATTCAGAAACTTGTTTCAAAACCAATGTTTTTTTTGTAGAAAAGGACAATGTGGAAGTTTTTTTTGAAAATTGGAAATTTGTGCAAAAATACTCGTAATTAGGATGGTTCGAGCACGCAATCCACATTTTAGGTTTGAGAAAAGATTTGGGCCATAACTAATTCTAGTAGAAAGTTATTTCGTTTCAAAAACTAGGGGAAATTGCAAAATACTAGTACGAAGGGCTTAGCAGACGATGTCATGTAGTCCATTAAAAAAATCACTGAAAACGCAAACGGATGGGAGGTACGGAGACGTCCTTTTAAACCACTTCATTCTTCACGTAATCACCTTTTTTCTTGCTATGCTGTTGTCCGTCTTCTTCTTCTTTGATTCCGGCAGTCGTTTTTATGAGACCAGCGGCACTGAATAGAGCAACCGCCGGACTGAATTGCTCATTTCGGAACGCTTGTGAGAATATCATCACTCAAAAAGGTGAGAGTTTGAACCTTTTTCAACTCTTCACCATCTGTAGCAGTATAATATAAGGAACGGTGGGAGAAAAATAAAAAGAATAGGATGAGGGAGATGTTCTTTGTCAATTACTTATGAATGACAAAAACTGCAAGAATCGTTTCTCTTTTTCTTGTTTACTCAACCGCAGAATTTTATCTGATAAACTTTAGAATTCTGACATGATGCATCGGAAACTAACATTTAAAACTCAGTTTATAAATTTACCTGCAGTCATAAATTTATCGCCGAGTAGGAATGGCAACTGAATATTTCTATGTTTATGTTTATAAAGTCTCGTTTAGTAAATATAAATTTTGGAGACAGGAATTGAAAAGGTAAACGTTAACGACTCCTGGCGTTTTTGAAGATTTTACAAGAAATGACAGATTTCCATTATTTCTGACATTTGGAGGAGGAAAAATAAATTTGTCTTTTAAGCAAAACGTGGAAACCCTAAATTGATCTGATAAAATTACAGTAAGAGGTAATCGAAAAATTTACAATTAGGAAAGGACAGATTTCAGATTTTTCCAAAGTTCAATTTTTGAATTGTGAGAATAATCCAAAAATTACCGAACAAAACAATGTATTTTTGTTCGGCTAGATAAAAACGTTCATGAGACCTCGACAGATGCTCACATTGTCTTGTGTAAAAGAAAAACGACGCCTATCTGGAGATCGCTTCTGTTTTTTTGTCTTCTGTCTCCTAGTTAGTTCTACATGTGTGTCGTTCGTCTGTGAAACTGAATTATATTTGCGTTTCTTCCACTTTTGCTAAAAACTGAGCTTAGCTGTGACCTCGCGACTATACAGGAAGAAAAGGTTGCGGTCAAAAAATAAACGCAATATTTTCGAACAAAAAAAGGAGAGTCTAGATGAAAGATGGGAGATCCTTGATGTAACAAATGACCTGGCTAGTAATGGGAGATGAGAAGGGTAACTAGATTAGACAAATATTGAGAGCTTAGAGAAGAAAAGTGAAATTAGCATTCCTAGAAATATTTGAGTATTACTTCCCGTTTTGAGTGTGGAAGCTTGATCAGAAATCAGAAAATTTGAAAAAGGTCAATAAGAGTTTTGATCTCTAGTTTTGATGGATAGTTCAGTTCGATAGAAACAAAATACTTGCTCATGAAAAAGTTGAGAACGATTTCGAAAAACTCAAGAGAAATGTATCAGAAAAAGTTTCTTCCAATAGGAAAAAAAGGAAGAATAAAAGAAAAAGAGGGAAAACGTGAGAAGAAGTTTCTCCCAAATTGAATAAAGACATGATATTTTTTACAAACATCATACTCCTAAAGAATCTAACAATAGTCTTATGTTTCCGGAAAAAAAATGAGCAAGTCTCCATGGAACGCTCCGGAAATCCCAAAAAACAGGGGACCATCAAAACCAAAACATTAATGTGGCCCATAAAAATTTCTTGTATAAATATATAAGAAGATGCGACCATTATCGTGCAAGTTCATCTGCACGAAGGCGTTTTTTTCATTTCTTTCATTCTTCTAAGCATCTCAAAGAACATGTCCAAAAACTGTTTGCCTTGATTTTAAAAAAACGTTTGTTTGTTGTCTAAACAAGTCAAAAGCAAGTCAGAAATAATAAACTTTTGGGGGGTTTGGAGCAACAAGAAAAAGAGAATGGGTCTTGTCGGCAACACCAGAAACCCCGCACAGGAAATAGTTGGAATTGTGAAGAAGGGCAACCAATTCGTAGTCTAATTAAAACTGACTACTGAAAAATTTATAAGCGAGACGTCCCCGACAAAAATATGCTCTTGTTGACAATCTTTTGTTGCCAAGAACTTGTTATGGAACATCATCTTCGAGACCCGGTTTATGAGTTTCTGGGGGAGATGAAAGAATTCAAAAAACAATTTTGAATATGTTAAAAATACTCTACGTTTGAAATGTAAAGTAAACGTGATCGGAAGTTCTTCTAGTTTTGTAGTATGCCAAAACGGAAATTAATGTTTTATCATTCTGAAATTCTTTGCCCGACTAAGTTTTTACTTTCAAAATTACTTTTGAATACATTTTAGAGCAAAGAAAATCCAGTCAAACCAGAATAGCTACTGCAAAAATTGTATTTTTCCATTGCCAGCTTATAGACTAGGGCGTTCTCATCTTCCGATTCCATCTATATGTATATTGACCTTTTCCATAGTCGTTTGTTTTCTTCTCAGAATAATTCCAGACATGATTGAGAGACACCCATCGACTCTATTTGGACCCACTAAAATAAACCTTTTTAGTGGCCAAACCAAAAAAGGGATAGCCAAACCAAAAGTCATTTATCAATGTGGGAGCACATTCGGGAACGAGAAAAAAAAGACAAGAGCCCTCCCTCCGTTTCTTTTTTCTCCTGGCTCTCAGTTCTCTTTAACTTTTTTCCCCCCTCTTATTCTGCCGCCTTTGCAAAAAAGTTATCGAGTCGGAAGATGTCGCCGGTTTTCGGGAGTTTCTTCCGCAATCTGCCGCACCCAAATTATCGGCCATTTAGAGACGAGTAGTGGTGGGAGACGCGGGGGGTCTTGGGGGGCATGCATACTTGTCAAAAAATTGTTGCTCTGCTCTTGGGTTGTACATTGAGAGTTGCATGATTTATGACAATCCGTTTTTTAGCGAATGTTGAGACTATGTTGGAATGGTGGAAAGGTACTCCGTCAAAAATGAGTGACTGCCCCCAGCATTTTTGGAAAGACTAAGAACACAAGACCGAACCCCATGAGAGGTCAAAAAAATTAGCAAGTGCATTTGTTGCTCAGAATTTATGGGTCACAGATATCATTGCACTCCAGAGATTTATTCCCCTCTGTCGGAAATAGGGAAATGCTATTTTGGTGTGAAATAAGGGAAATGGATAAATCAGATGAAATTTTGGAGAGAGATGGAAGATAATCAAGTTAGTACACCATGCTTCTACTGATGTTACTGAGTTTTTGGATTTTAGATTCTGGTTTTTTAAAGGGAACGTCTGTACGACTTTAACGCAATTATGATATTTCAAACAAATAGCAAAAAGAAAACACAAACCTCTGTCATGTCGATCCGGATAGAGTTCTGCAAGTTCGTTCGGCTCTTTCAGATGTACTTTTTTGGTGCCTGACGGTAAGACCGTTATGGTCATCCGTCGTGCATTTTCTTCTAGAGTCCATTGGTTCCAGAATTTTCGAAGGAACATTGGCTCTTGGGTGTTGTGTCACCGCGCGTATCGGTTAAACCGAGAAGCGGTGGGTGACGGTGGTGACTGGATAGGATACAAGAAGGACCGAATGCTGAAGTGTCACGATGTAGACGGAAATTGAATGAGAAATGAAGATGAAAGACTTAGAATGAAATCATTTTAGTGGGCATGGGGTATTGGTAACAGAATTTTTCTTGTGAATGGTAACTCAAAAAATAAGTGAAAAAAATGGAATTTTGAAACAATGAGTTTGTTCTAGGAATTTTAATGTGAAGAAAGAAGGAGCATTAGAAAAACGTCTATTACATAGTTTTACCTATTATTGGAAGTATATTATTCATTTAAAAAAATAAATGAACTCTCAGAAATAATTTTTTCTTCTAAAACTCGGAAAAATGGAAAAAATGAAAGCAATAAAACAAAAGAGAATCCATCATCTATCATTAAATAGCGAATGAATTTGACACATCAGGTGGACGAGTCACTTCTAACGCCGTATCACTCATTACACTCTACTTCGCACTTTAGAGTTCCAAGTCCACACCTGAGTTCTGACCAATTCATCCTATTCTTAGACAACGGGTCAGACAATGAGAAAGTGCATGCACTAGTGTAGTGGAGTAGAATTTTCAAGTAAATTCTTTTGAGTGTATCGGTTTTTGGGATTTTACTGAAGCCGGGGTGGCCCTCTCTTCAGAAGGGTGGACGTGCTCTGACTCCTCACCATATGCTCCGAATTATTCGCGCGGAAAACCAAAAGATGAGCTAGTTGGGTTTTGGTGCAAGTTAAAGTTAACGGTGAGCTCTGCACGCCCAGAAACCTTCAAAAAGTTCAGTAGTACTTTGAAAGCTGAATAATTTCTGATGCTCTACAAATTCGATTAAGATTTAATGGTGGTTCCCGATTTTCTAAACAAAAATCGTTGAGTTAGAGCCTCCAAGGTCCGGTTTCAAACAAAAAATTTGAGAAAAAAAAAGAATAAGAAAACAAAAACACAACGTTCCATAAATTGTTCAAAATTGTAGGGGGTGTGTTGGGGATGCACAAACGAAATAAGAAAAAGTAGGACCTGTTTTCTGCAGAGGGAGTGTCTAAACTTGAAACTTGCTCGTGCATCCGTTCCAAAAGACATGATTTAGGATGTTTGCAAAACGAAAAATACAAATTTTCGAAGAAAAAACTTTTGGAAAGAAGTTTGGGAAATTCTGTCTATAATTTTCTCATTTTTGAAAGGAAGCTGAGTTTGTCCAGAAAACTTCAAAAAATATTTGGAACAGACGGTCAGAGTCCAATATACTCAATAAGGATCTAGACCTAGACACAATGTCAATTGGGGTTCCAGTCAAGAAAAAAGTGTCCATATTCGGGGTGGGGGCGGATGGCTGATGCTAGAAAAAAGTTTTTTTGTTGTCTTCTCGTTTATATCAGCACAACAAGGGCGTGAAAATGTCAAAACCAGCAAAAAAGAGATAGAGAGAGAGGAAAAGTTACATTTTGTTTAGAGATTCACATCCGTCGGGGTCGGGACCCCACACCACCACCACCAACGGGGGCCTCCACCAACACTATACCACCAACCGGGGGAAGAGAGACGGAGCTCCTTTCCTTCTTATTTTTTGTCAACGAGGAGGACAATGATGATGGAGAGGACGACGACGGATGATGAAGAAGTTCCTGTTCTGATTGACCGGGTGTGGCGAAACGAAACAAAATATTCCCTCGTTCTCTATCTAGACGACATTATTTTTTGTGCTGGCACCACTTAATTATGTTCTATTCTATACAAAACGATTCAGTTCAAGATTCACAGAAAAAACGAAGCATCTGAAGTGGGACGAGTAGGCGCAAGAAGAAAGGAGGAGCGGAAAAAAAAACAAATCCTTGCCCGTTAGGCTCGCGTAAGTTTTGGGACTCTCGGCCCCGCGCTTTGACCAAAAACGAAACATATGCTCGTAAACATAAATTAAACTTTTGAGAGACGCTTCCTCCTCCTCTTGCGCCAACACTCTACAAGGGGGGCCCGGGATGCCTTTCTTTCATATCGCACACGCCTCTCAATGTCACAAAACAAAAAGTCGGTGGTGGTGGTGTTGCTGCTGCTTTTTTCTCCGAAGCACACACATCTCACTCACAAACAAATACACAAGAGTAGACACGACTGACAAGCTGTTCGGTAGTTCAGAATGCCTCTCCGTCACTCGATTATCTCATCTGAAGGTCAAAGGGTGTGCGATGTCGTCTATTCTTTTGTTAGACGAGCAAAAAGAACAGCCTAACGAGATTTGTGCTCTGGATCCGAACCAACAAAAGATGTCTGGCATGAATATATCGGAGAATCCTATCTGCACTTTGTGGTTTGATAAGACCAATTTGGGGTTTGAGAGACTTCAAAATCTATTTTTGTTACATAATAGCATACCAAGCTCATCCACCAAACTACGAAAAAATGATTACATCGACCAGATGGGTTTGTTTTTTATTTGGGTTAGACTATTATTCCGCCAAACTATTTTTAGTGTCAAAACTTCTAAAACTGTTTCCTACCGGTTTGACGTGTCAAAAATGGTGTCGAAATCTTAAAATACAGCCCCCATAAGTCTAATGACAGCAAGAATGAACATAAATTTCGAAAGTCAAAATCGGAAATATCTGGACACTATAGTAAATAAACATCTCTACATGCGAACATTTTTTCCATATATCAAATAAAGAAGATTGAGATCCGCATTACTCTGCCATTCAATGGCCACAAAACTGAACTGGCACTGGCTTCATAACAAAATTTTTATAGAGTCTTGCAGAAATATTTCCCATCCTCTTTCTAGAAGAAGATGCCAAGATTTCTCTTTTTCTTCCCCTTTTTATCGGTCGTGACACTTTTTGGAACAAAGAACATCAAAATTCGGACTATTTGGAACGAGTTGGGTTTAACTTTTGAGATGACGGCGGGGGAGGGAAAATAATAGTGAAAACAAGAAATGTGAAGGAAGATACAATGACATAGGGGATTTCGGAAGAATGCTCATCTTAGGTTTCTTCTCTTTACAAATGTGACTGATTCGTATCAGGTTACTCGAAGATTTTTCAAAATTTTCGAGCTCGTCTGAGAATATCAGTCAGAAGCAGTCAACAAAAGTATTTTGAAGAGGAAAACTGATTGTAATTTTAGATGAAAAATGTTTTCTTCAAAACCGAACAGGTGAGGTGTAACAGAGAAAATATTATGGATTTTAAACATAGATCAAGATAACTAGCAAAGTCGTTGTTTTCTGTTGGAAAATAGAGTGGGTCAGCGGTAAACTACCAGAAATACTTGACAGAAACATCAGAAACCATTCAAATATTCTGAAAATCCGTTTTTTGAAACATAAGGCAGCTTTTCTCATAGTTTCAAGTGGCAGTGTATGTTTCTTGAAGAAGAGATAATGAAACAAATAGGCGAAGACGACAAAGTGCAAGACAAAAAAGAACTCTCTTCGAAGCAGAACAAGACAAAATGACATTGCATGTGTCGAAGGATAATGAAAAAGAGCTTCACTGGAGAGAAAGGACAATAATTATATTCATAGATCTATATTTCACAAAACTTATTTGCTTGCTGAACCAGTTGGTTAGCTAATCAAAAATTAAAATTCAATAGCTTCATGTCTTAGGAATCTTCATCTAGAGCAATTATGTTTTCTTATTGTTCAGTTTTGCTCTTTTAATTGAAGCATCTGTATTCCGAGAATGTCCTTTGAAATAAACATTGTAAAAAATAGCTTAGCTCCAAAGTTCCTGCATAAAACTATTGCTTATCATAAAACTGTACAACTGTATCATTAATGTCTGAACAAACCTGTCGTTATCTGAACTTGGCAAAGTCTTGGTCTTGGAAGTGGTCCTCGGATGGGCAACGGATTGAAAATAGCCCATCCGATAGGATTTTCGTTCGGTTGGGTAGTTGTTGGTTGGAATTCTTGAATAATTTGAGTTCCAATCCATGAGACTGGTTGTGGGGGCATGAGAAAGTTATGATGGGAATGATGGGCAGGTGAATCGGCTGAATGTCCATACGTGCTTCTCCGTCGATCTTGTCTGGTTGATCCACGACGTTCATCCATTAAGTGGGCGCTCACGGATTGCAACATTTTGAGGTTTGAAACTGATACGAGAAGAAGAACTCTATGATAAATACGTATGTTTTTCAGAGTTTTTACAAGAAAGAGAGAAGATGAACACCAAAACCAAACACAACAATTATGAGAAAGTGATAAATGTGAAAAACGTGTTTTGGAAGAGCTTGGGGATGGTTGTCAAGTTGAAGCGAGCGTATCCGAATACGCACACCCATATCCCGACAGAAGTCATTCCATGAGCCACATCGTTTATGATGTTTCTTTTCAACTCGAAACATATACCCCCATATTTTGTCGGGCATATATTCTTCCATTCTTCGACGTCGTTTTCTCGTTTTCTCAATGACGATCTGACTTCGCCGCAGTGTTGAGCATCGTCTTGTCTTCCTCGTATTCTGCCGTCACTTCTTCCATTTTTTGACCTCTTCCTCTCTTCTTTCTCTTTCCGACTACTTCTACTCATATTCAACAACTCCCTCGACGACCATTTTGAGATACTCTTTTCTCGACTCAGATAGTCTCTCAAAAAGTCATCCACTTCCGTTTTTTTGGGGAAATCATCGCACAATTTTCTTCGAGTCACAATCATTTATCAATATGATGTTCTTTCTTTTTTGTTCTTTCTTAGTGCACTATCAAAGTCATTGAATTTTTTGCAGAAAGCAAGGACCGAATGATTGACAAGTCAATAGAGAGGGGTGTAATTATAGCACAGAAGACAGCAATTAACAAAGAATGAGTGGACTTGAAAATTTGGATGAAGTCTTAGAAAAAGAACTAGAAAGAGAGAAAAGGGCAAGAGTAGTCCGTTATATTTTTATAAAGTTCAACTATGAGAATATTGTGAATGACATTCCGAATGATTTTCAAAGTTTAGGAAAAAAATAAAGACTTTGATGTTTTTGACATTCGTCAAGTTTGAATTTTGAGTTTGGAAGAGTTCAAAAAACTACGGATACATCAATTTTTGAAGTCTTCGAATATATATTTGTTACATACCACATCATATGAAGGTAGTTAGTGTTTATCGAATAATCAACGTGAAAATATGTTAATTATCAAAGAAATAAATAAATTGTTTTTTTCCAAACTACAAATGTGAACTTACAAGAACTGGGTGGTGGTCCAAACGGAGTGAACTGTAGAAGAAGTGGCGTTCGAGACACTGCCGGTACTGCTGCATTCGCTTTCCGGGCTTGATGTGCAAGGGCAGCAGCCAATGGATCAACTTGGATCAAAGACTCTCGAACACTTCGCAGGGCCCATGACACGAATACGGTCGACCAAAATTCCATATTTAGAGATAGTTGTGACTCAGGACATATTTCAATTATTTAAATTCATTCTTTTCCTGTTTTGAGAAGAAAACGGTTCAAAAGAAATCAATTCGGATTATGATTTCAGAACATTTTGAAACAAAAAAACTTACGTCAGGTGGTGGCTGCTTCTTTTTTCTTCGAAACTTTGAAATTCCTCTAGATTTTTTGATTGGTGAGCTTTTTATTTTGAGCGGAGCCATTTTTAGATAGAATTGGAAGACGAGTTGGTCAATGTGGTCAAGAGAGAAAGAGAGTTACTGGCTAATCAAGTGACTATTATACGCTTGAATAAGTCGTGATGTATTGTTTCTCTCCGGGCAGTCTCTTCCCCCCTAAAATTCTCTCTTCCCCCCTTTTCCTTTTCATCATCTGAAATCTATTGGCGCGTAGTGTTGCCAAAATGCGTTGTTACTCAACCGCCACTACTTCTGGCTCCCTCATCTTTTGTCCTCCCGGCGACTAATAATTCTACAAGCCACTCAATCATATTTTTTCTAGCGGCGTGCAAAGAGTACACAATATGAGAGTGGTTATTTTTATTGGTTGAGAGATTCGAAAAAAAAACAAGTTTTGAATTTTTTAAGAGACTTGAGCTTCTTGTTTTCAGTCCACCACCATAACGTTTACAGCTTTGATAGAAATTGGAGCAGGGGTTCTAAAACTGCAAGTAACCTTGTCAGTTCATAAAAATTCCATACTTTCAAAATTCAGTAATCCATATTTTAAGATTTTCTATTCAAAAAATTAAAAAAAACCTTTTTCACGATAAAATTTTGAAAATTTTTTAGTAAAAAAAAGTTACCTTGAAAAATAAGCACATTCGATTTCAGCTACAGTAGGAAAGAGATCAAGTTTTAGTTTATAGAAAATAAGTGAAGAAATGCGAAATAAATGGTTAAATGTTGTATGTAGAGAAACGAAGCTCTCAAAAAGGCGTTTTCCTGAAGACGTCCCGCTGCGTTGCCACCAAAGGTATTTAGTGTAGAATAGGTGTTGAGGAATAGTTGCACGACAACGTTCTTCCAATTAAATCACTCCTCTTTTGAGCATGTAAAGTCCAAGAATTGTGATGGAATGATAGTAGAATGACGTTCAAGTAGCAGAAAAAACGTCGTCGGTTGGTCGAGGGTAAGAGAGCTGCTGCACGGGATTAGTTTCAACCGACCGGTTGGTTTTCTCCGCAAAGGGCGGCGGTGCTTTTTTCGGTTAGTTGCTGACAAAACGGGACAGAAACTACACCAAAGTGTCAGTAAAAGAATCTATTTTTTCCCAGAAATACCCCCCATAAAAATAAAATGTGGTCAATCCTACCTGACAAATATTCGCAGTCAAAATCAAAATCAAAGTTATAGTCTTTCATGAGAGCTTGCAGTGGGAAGGGTGCAGAACAGAAGGAACAAGCAGTTTTGAAAGCGAATTAGGTGTATTTCACAAAGAATGAAGGAAGCGGACACCTGTTCGGTTTTGAATGAGTTCCATTTAGTTTCGTTAGACAAAACATTTTAAAAACGCATTGAGAAGATGGATTACAAACCAGTCAAGTCTACTCAATTAGCAGTTTAATTTGACAAGTTTAAGAAATTCAATACGGAAAAAGGAGTCAGAACACAAGTTATGCATTGTTCTCAGGAAATATTTCAAGAGAAAAAAAAATAAAATAGATGAGTCAAATGTTGGAATATCGTTTTACTAATCCTAAACTTTGAACAAATCACATGAGATATTCTTGGAATGAACCAAGGAGCACAAAACGTGGACCGACGGAAACTCTTTTTGACAAATGTATAAATTCCGTATTGTCGAAGCTAATAATAGAGGAGAGTGACCACAGGTGCAGGTGAATGATTATCCTCTATTACTAGTCACTTCCTGGTCAGAGTTCTTACGATAAAATATTGAAGAATAATTTTCTGCGTAGCGTTGGAGAAATAAAATTTTTATTTAATTCAGATGATTAATTCATTCATTGAAAACTTATCTGATTTCGTCAGAATCTTCATAAATATCTTTCGAAAAAATTTAATGAGGCAAAAGTGATTATTATCAATTTCTCAATTTCTCGAATGCTAGCTAGTTCAAACCTAATTTACATATAATATGTTGTATTTTGATTTTACAATATGCATAGCATGTTGGACAATTTTTTTCTGGTAAAAAGCGTTCAAGCACTCATGGTTTATACTAGAAAATCATACGGTATATCTCAGCTGAATTTGAGAAAATTTACAACATCGTTCAGAAATCCAAAGACTCAAAATGAACTTACCTTTGATGTTAGATGTTTCCCACACATTTTTCAGAAAAGTATCTTCTTACCTGAACGCAGAACGACTCTCTCTGATACAGTCACCAAAGTCGAATATCTACGATTGGCAATTGCCGCATTCCGATTGCAAACATTCAGAGGCGCCATTGTGTTGAGCACTTCGCAGACGGATCGCGATGGTCGGCGTAATGGTGGTGGACAGGCGCCACGCGTTGCTGTTGCCATTTTTCGCACAATGTTAGCATCGCTTGCGATAAACACTGACATTTTCTGCTTTTTCGGGTTGGTGAAGTCGCGGGAAATGAAGAGTGGAACAACGGGCGACAATTGTTTCAAAAGGACAACATAAGTGTGTATGTAACCGACGTGACCGGACGAATGAAGGAATAAGAGTACAAGAATAGATGGTGTGGGCAAGCAGGATGAGATTTCAGGAAGTAACCAATATTTGTGGTTCCGAATATTCTTCTCAGAAATCGTGTTTGTTTTAGATTATTTGGAGTTTGTTGCGTTACTTTGCTTTTCAAATGAATGTGATGGGCTAGTGGGTCCGGCTTGCACTTGATCTCAAGTGCGATTTCATTCAATTAGTTACACTTCTTTTTTTGTTTTACTTTTACGCTTTTACATTTATGAAAGAAAAACTTCCGTTTCCGACATATTCTCTTCTTTCACATATTTCGTCCCGGGTCAAAGTCAAGAGAACGCGGGGATTAGAGAAGAATAAAAATAAACACTGACCTTGGTTGAGCAAAAGCAATAGTTCCAAAGTGTCCTCCTGTGACAGTGGGTAATACCGTTTGTGTGAACGGTTACTGTGTTTTTTGGTGTTTGACATGATGTTAGCTTTCTGGAAATGCGAGTCATCAAACAAAAGTTCAGAAAAGCTTTTCGTTTATCAAAACTTTCTATTTTTTGAAATCAGAAAAAAATGTTAAAGCTAAACTCAAAATTAAACTAAGTTTAGCAATTTCATTTGTGAAGTTGAAAAGGAAAAAAACCAATCCATAACCAGCAATTCTTTGAGTTTTGTCACATCATATTAATATGAGGTAATTTAGATGCTCTTTTTGCCGAAATTATGGTTACTATATGTTTATCTTTTTTTCATCTTCAATTTCACAAATGAAACAAATCATAAAACTAGAACTTAAAAAAATATTTACAAAACAATAAAATGTGTATTAGAATCAACCACAGCGACAATCACACCAAGTGGGATTAATGGGTTAATTCTAAACACCTACTCTATCCTGAAATACCTCTTCTTGACTGATTGACGATGTCAGTGGGAGCATAGAATAGGCACGAGGCCTGTTACTTTGTGGACGTCCTGTCCGGAAAAGACCCTGAAAACGTGATGTTATGAATGAAGCAACTGCAGAGTACAATCATGCTCGAGTAGAAAAGTTAAAAAAGATATCCTCTTGGAATTTTGTAATAAAAAAAGAACACATGCTCCAAAAGCATGAAAAACCTGAGTTCATCGAAACTTTTCACTATCTTTCAAGAGGCTTATCATTTCGTTTTTCATTTTCTCTTCTTTTTTCCCCCGTTTTTACGTTCTTGAAAGAACGGAGTGGGGGCGCATTTTTGTTGCTGTCAAATTAACAATTGGTGAAAAGAGAGATAGAGAGGCCGAAATGTTTCAAAAGAAGACAAGGTCCCCGCGACCAGTCAAAAGAAAAATGTGTTAAGACATCCAGATTGATTTATTAGTTTTGTCATTTGTTCACCTTCAAGAGCCCTCCAGCTCTATTGAAAACCAATCATCATCATCATTGCGGTGATTATAATGGGAAACTATTGAAAACACTAGAAATCACATTTCTTTAAGAGAGGATTGAAAATCAGAGAAGGTGAACCCGTATAGCAGGTAAAAAGTATTCAATATATATACTGAATATTCAAAAATAGAACATTGATCCATAAAAATTCAACTTTATTCTATCTGTGTTTTCAGTGAATGCACTTAGCAAACAAAAACGATGAGCCGGAAAAATGAATATACATTTCACATATTCAGGCCAAAAACGTCTGAGAATAGAACGTATAATGTTTCGAACGCTTTGGAATTTCAGCATTCGGAAATTCTGAAATTTTTTGATTTCCGTGACGTCAATTAGGCCCAATTTATCAAAGTGGATTGCGTCATGAGGTTTGAATTTATGGAAAGATGAGAAATAAAAAGTACAATAAAAAAGAATATTTCCTGGTAGCTCTTGAAGTGCTCTTTTTCTCATGATTACTGCAAAAAAATGGGAAGAAAACTGAGCGAAAAGTTTGAAGTGTTCATATTTTGCATGCTAAGCTTGACAAATTATGATCTAAACTTGTGACCTTGCAAAGCCCAAGGATTAGGTCAACAACGGTGAGGATTTGACCTGATTAATAGATTTCAAGACTATAGACAGACTAAAAGGGCAAATCGAGATTTTAGAAATCGCAGTTGGTCTCAGTTGGAATAAGAAAACAACATGTATGAATATGTAATCAAATTATGGAAAACGCTCAGAAATGTGTTTCTTTGGGAAGAGACAGAGAAAGGAAAGAGAGAAGAACCCATAACATTAAGTTGGACCCTCCACCTCCGCATGACTGGGTGTCCAGATTGAACATTTTTGGTTTCGAAAAAACTTTCATGTTTTTTGTTCTCCCCCCAAAACAAACGTACCGAACCGAAAAAACCACCACCGCTTCCGCCACCTGTACTCCCACCACCTGATAATGGAGGGGCGAGTCCCAACTGAACTTCTGTGTGCACATTCTGAGCGTAATGTTGAACCACTAAAGGTTGCATTATTAATGCTTGATGTTGTCCAGCTGATGATTGTAGCCGTCTTGGATGCCCTTCCTTTTGAAGGTCTTTTGTGACCTGAAAAAAGGTTCTGTCCTTGTTAGTTGGCAAATACGCGGCGCCTCCCTCTCACTAAACATCTTGGCATCTCTTCTCTTCTCTCTTTTCGAATAGGCGCGGCGGCATCGCTGGTTATCTAGCTTTCGCATACTAGTGACCTCGACTGGCCGCGTGGCGCAATGGATAACGCGTCTGCCTACGGAGCAGAAGATTGTAGGTTCGAATCCTGCCGTGGTCGAAACTTTTTGCTTTATTGTACTTTGTCAGAATATGAAGTATGAAGTCAGATAGTACTCTCTTTCACATGCTAATCAACAGTTTCTTTGATTTTTGCATTTACTGACATATGTCTCTCAGCTGTCATTAATACGGAAAATTTTACTTATATAGTGATGATTAGTCATTAGCGGTTTCAAGTGGCCGCGTGGCGCAATGGATAACGCGTCTGCCTACGGAGCAGAAGATTGTAGGTTCGAATCCTGCCGTGGTCGAAACTTTTTTGGGTTTTTTTTACAATTTCTAAGCTCAGGAATATTGGAAGGCTGATAAAAATTGGCAGATTTTTCCAAAATAATATTAACTTTAAAGACTAAATTCCTGCAGACTGGCAAAGTTCAGAAGTGATGAAGAAAAATATAAAATCCTACAAAATCAACAAAAACTGACCTGTGGGAAGACCATCTTGGCTAGCTGAAATCAACTTGGCACGCTGAAATAAGAAAATGTACACTTGATTTGAATTGAGTGTGAAATGAGAAAATGAAAGAGTTTCAAATTAAATAAAACTAAAGTTGAGGCGTCAGAATCGGAAGTTTCAAAGGAGAAGGCCCTCGTGGCCCGGGTGAGAAATTGAAAACTTCCAAAAAAGAGGGCTATGCGCGTTTTACGCCAGAAACGAACATTGCAGAAAACGAGAAAGTGGCAAAAAATTGGGAGAAAAATGGAATATTGCAAACGGCTCCTGGTTTTAAAACATTTTTTCAACGGTTTTCGCAAAACGGTGACACTAGAAAAATGACATTTTGCAAAAGTATTACAAATTGCAGAAATCGTATTCAAGAATTCAGAAACAACAAATCAAAACCCGAAATCCTAATTTAGAGATTCCTCAAATAGCCATTAAAATGAAAACAGAGAAACAACGGCGCCTAAATTTCAAAAAAAAACAAGATGAACGACTGCCAAAGCAAGAAAAGACAGAGGGACGAGCTTAGAATTGCAGTGTATTATTCGAAAAGAGGTCACCAAGTTTTTCGGAGCGTGTATAATGCACAAAACATTTCTGTATCATCTTGATGTTGTCGGGTGAAGCGCATTTTTTGGGAATCCAGTCGCCGACGACACCACAGCTTGATTAGAAAAAGGAGGAAGAGTGGAGGAAAGGAAAAAAGTTCGGATGGGTGCTAAACAACAACAATGCGTTTTTTGACACTATCACAGACATCACTCATAGTAATGTTCGCTTTATATTCTTTATCTGGAAAAAGGGTACTTCTCGCTTTTTCAAAATGAAAAAAAAAGAACAATTTTAGTCAGGAACTAAAATTGTGCCGGGATCGGGGAGGGTTCAATTCAATAACTGAGGAATTCAGGGAAGTGGTGGGAAATGTTTTTCATTTGGGGTCCATTACATTAAGTGTTTTACTAGGTATTTAAAATTTTGAAATATGATTTGGGAATTAGGCATTGTATTATTGTGAAATACGAAATCTTTAGAAACTACGCCAGAATTTCAAAAATGCAACATTTGCATGAAAAGAAAACCAGAAAAAAAAGGAAGCATAAAAAGACACACCTTATCAAGATGCTCGTCTTTCTTGCCCCATGAAATGTTGAATGGACTCTTGGGAGTGAGGGTCACTCAACACATTCAAACAAAGAGAACCTAGACTTGATCTACAACACATTAAAGACCTCCGAGATTTCGTAGCAAGTTAAAGTTCAAAGTTAGGGCGGAAATGGATGCAAAAAAGGATGAAACGGGCGGAAGAGTCTGGCCTCGATGGAAATACGGAGAGAAAGAAGAAGCAAAAAGAAGAAGTTGAGTAAATGTCAAAAGAAGTTATTTGCATCTGCCGATCCTCAACATTTTTTGCTTCTTTTTCCGTTTCGTCTTCAAAATTTGTTGCAAACCCGAGTGGTATGTCAAGACGAGATTCATCTGATGACAACCATGACACTTTTTATCCAAGTGCCCTCCGGCCTGCCCCCTTCCAAAAAAGAGTGCGCGGACGGCAATAATCACCCTTGGGGTCTTGGTGTGTGTTATGTTGCATGCGATTTGACAAGAGAAAAATAGCAGACGATGTCAGTTCGTTGCGAGTTGTTTCGGGCTGACAAAAAAAGAATAATGGCATCGAGCCAAAAGAATATTTTCGTGTTAAGGAACCTCCGGACAATCTGTTCCACATTTTTCTTAGTCACGTGTCGTTTACCCCGGGGCGGGTTCTTTTTTTCCAGAACAAAATCACTCACAAATCCTTTTCTTAACAAACTGGCGTTCTAAAAACAGGAAAACAACAAAACACGCGAGACAGACCGACTGGTTTCTTTTCTCGTGCAAAATGCAGTTTGGAGCAGTAAAAGTTCAAGTCATTTGCATAATAAAATTTTGGTTGGGTGGCATTGAATGTTTCATTTTAGTGGAGTTTTATGTGGTCGAGAAACCGGTTTTTTCGTAGTTGTTTAGATATTATCTAAGAAATACAAATATTCTACAATATTCATTAATATTCATAGTTTCAAAAGTTAATTTCGAAAAAATGTATAACACCAGTTTTTAATTATCACAAAATCATTGCTTTCACTAGTTCATTTTTGCGAATAAAATCGGAGTTCTCCTTCTTTGGTAGCACGAGCAATGCCATAGCTCCTACCAAACTTCCGATATTTGATGAGATTTGATTTCCAGTAACATGTGCAATAGGAAAATCCTCATTATCCAAGTCTTCCAGATGAGCTCTGACATACTCCGGACGGTCTCCCAGTTTGATATTTTCAGCGAGGCGGACTTTGATCTGAGTGTGATGGATTCTCTGGTATCCGGACAGTTTGCGGAGAAGCGGGAGAGCGAACAAGTGAGAACACACCCAAGCTGATGCAGGGTTTCCAGGGAGAGCCAGTACAGTTTTCAGAAGAGGCTCAACTCCATTTGCATTCTTGATTAGGCCAGTTGCCACAGTACACGGAAGACCTGGCTTCATCATCACTCTACCGAATTGAATCTGAAATCATCCAACGGAGAAAAAGTGGTAAAAAGTACACCAACCTCCATTCCTAGCTTTTTGAGAACTTCTTTCAGATTATCTTTCTCTCCCATGCTAACACCGCCAGTTGTTACAATTATATCAGACGATTTCAAATGATGCTCTAATTTTTCTCTAATCAATTCGAAACTGCAATCAAAAAGTTTTCAGAAGAAAAGGAACGTTCTAAAGACTTACTCATCGCTGACTCTGCCTCCGTCGATAACGTCAAATCCGTATTCTTTGAATAGGGCGACAAGTTGAGGACCGTTCGAATCTCTAACCATACCTAGTGGAACATATTCTGTAGTCGGAGCAACCAGCTGTAATGATATATTTCTGGAAACGAATTTACGCTTTCAAAATACCTCGTTTCCAGTAGAAATGATTGTGACAGTTGGTTTTTTGAATACATGGACTTTCTTGATTCCAAATGCATTAAGAATTCCTAATTCAGCTGATCCGATTTTCGCCCCCGACCGAACGATGACATCACCTTGTCGGACTTCTGATCCGGGCTCTCTAAACAAAAACACAATTTTTGTTGTTGAAAACATTGTCATACCTGATGTTGGTTCCATCTGAAATATAATCTTTCAACTGAATCTCATCTTCCTCATCTCCATCCGTCTGTTTCGTACAAATAGTGTGTTCAACCATGACAACAGCTGTGGATCCTTCTGGAACAATTCCTCCAGTACTGATTCGGACACATTGACCCGGTTGGAGTACTCCATCATAGACAGATCCAGCTAAGGAAACTCCAATAACCAATTTATTCCGTTTCCCATCATTTGCAATTATAGCGTAACCGTCTTTTGTAGAAACTCGAGCTGGTGGCATGTTTTCTGTTGATTTGACAGTTGTAGCAACCACTTTTCCTGAAAACTGATATTCTACCAAAATAAAGTATCTTTATTTACCTAGAATAGACAAATTGACATCTACCGTTTCAAAGTGTTTCGTCATTTTTGTTGCAATATTCTGCATGATTTCTTCAGCCTCCTTCATTGAGATCGCAGAGTACTTGCTCTCACGATCGCGGAGTGCAGGAGCAGTCATTTTGATGCTGGAAAATTAAATTTTATAATAAAAAATTACTATGAGACAAAGTTTTACGATGAGAAAAGCGGAGGAAAAATATTAGAAAAAAAGAAAGAAGCAGACGGTTTCTCAAGACAAAAGGTATGTAGTGATTTTTTCGTTTCGATAGAAAAATGTTTTCTGCAGCAGGAAACAACAAAAGATAATCAAGAGAACAGATAGAGGGATGGCGATTTGAAGAGACGCAGCTAGTGAAAAGATGAGACACACAAACGAAAGGGATGCTTAGTCGATAGGGAGAGGGTCCAAGAGTACACCTCGCATTGTGAGGTCCGTTGGTGAATGAAGAGATGTTATCGAGCGTGTTGTGTATTAAGAGGTACACTTCTTACAATTAATCCCTCTTAAAGTGTAAGATTACTCTTTTTTTCTGATCAACAAATTCAGAAAAATTTCTGAACAATTTGAAAGGATTAGATTTTGCTTCAAATAAAACTATTAAAAATACCCAATTGTGTCAGTTGACGGTTAATATAATAGAAGAGTAAGTTTTTGAACACATTTCCAATGAAAAAAAAAGACGCCATGCCATGGAAAATGAAGAAAACAGCGTCGTTGTTTGTTTGCTGACTTGTCGTTCTGATAACCAATGATCACCATTTTCTTGTTGTATGTATCTTCCAGTTTGATAGTTTTTAAAACCACTTCCTCATGAAAAAAGCAAAATATAGATTAAATATTCATTTTCAATAACAGTTAGCACAAATGAGATCGACATAGTTGAACACGTTACAATGAGTACCTAATAATTAGCCTATTTTCAAACTTTAGTGTTCTCATCTTCCTTTATCTCTTCAATCCAGCTGCTATCTCTTTCTTTTTTTTCTAAAATAGGAGATGTTTTTGTGTTTGCTGTTTCCACCTTGTCGGATGATCTTCCTGAACCCAAAATTGCTTCGATTAACATCTTCTCCAATCTAAAAAAAAGTAATAGAATTATTTCAAAATATAATATATGACTCACTTCAAAGTAGGAATTTCAAAAAGACAACTCCAAAAGAATGCGAAGACGTAGGAGAGGAATGTGGCCGGTATTGAAGTGTAGGTGAACTAGAGTGTAATGTATTTTTTGAATACTTTTCTTATCTTATCACTCACCACTTCCCAAGCAGAGTAGTAATGAATCGGATGACCTCCAACATTCAAAAAATAGAAAAGTACAACCCAGTGAACAATGTAAGCACAATAAGAAAGTCTTCCAAATGGTTGCCAGATAGGATGTGACATGAAACTGCTAATGGGTCCACCCCATCCCATATGGTTTGCAGAAACTACCCAGCAAATGAAGATGCCCCATCCAAGACGATGGAAATTGTAGAAAGTCGCTCTGGTGAACACACTCCAGTAAGACCCTTTGTCATAGTCATAGGTTGCAAAGAGACAGAACGCAGCAATCACAAAGGCTACAATCCATCCAGCCACAGTTAATGCCCAGTTGAGTCTTATCTTCCGGTTACCGTGTACAGCCAGAAGATAGCCTGTAAGCATTCCAAGAAGATATGGTGGACATCTGATCCATGGTTTGTTATACGCAATTGAGAAGAAATCAGTGACATCTCCATTTCCAAACATGTCAGCAGAAAGATCGTTCACACTGAACACTATATAAGTTGTGATGATACTTCCAACACAACCAGCTACAATCAGCCCTGTTCCAGCAGCAAATGAAAAATAGAGACCGATGAGAACAAGTGGAGCAACCAGATAAAGTTGAGTATCAGCGGCAAGATACCATGTTGGAGGATAACATGTAATTTCATTTGGGAAATTGTTGATATAGATTAGGTTCTGCCACCATGTTGTTTTACACGCATCAGCTTGGCTAGCCAATTGATCTGAATTAATTTATATTTCTATAAAAACCCTGCATTTTTTGCTCACTTAATTGAGATGCAGAAAAGGATCCTTGAATATACGGAGCATAAACTGTGAAAAAACCAATGAAAAGCATGATAGGAGGGGTCAATCTGAGATAACGATGAACGTAGAACATGATCCAGGTAATAGGGTTTGTCACTGTTTTCTTATTCGGTTTCATTTTGAAGAAGAGATAAGTCACGACTATTCCAGATAGGACAAAGAAGGTGTCCACTGATACGAATGCGTTCAGCAACAGATGATTCCAGAAGTGTTTCGGAAAATCAACAACAGGCATGAAGGTGTCAGAAAAGATGAGGTAAATAAATGAATGACCAGTCACTACCCAACACATGGAAAATAATCGGATGCAGTCGAGTGATTTGATGAAACCCGGTTTCTGCTCTTTCACGGATAAAATGAGTTCTGCGTTTGTCCACATTGAAAAAGAAAGTATAATTTTGAAAAGAACATTCTTTTCCTTTTCTGATTTGAAACCGGAAACAGTGTCTCTGACATAATCCAGCAATGTTGCACTTATAGCAATGACAACCATCACAATGAGAAAAATTCTGAACAGAAAGCCTCTATTTTTCAAACAATCTGTGAAATGACTCACGAGAATCCCCAAAACGGAGTGTCCTTTTCCACTTCAAACTCTGCACAATAAACTTGGCAAGCTGTGAATGGATATGGAGATAACTGATTGAAAAGGTTAATCATATCCTGGTGATCACACGATTCCGGTAAACAAACAGCAAGTCTCAGTGGTAGCATTGATAATATACTCGATGTAGAGGAAGAAGAGGAGCAAGTTGCATTTTTTCCAGGCGTTAGCACCATATAACAATAGTTAGTTTTGTATTTGTGATCACTGACACGCTTGCATTCTTGGTAAGACCCATCATAAAGGGTAGCAACTTCAAGCATTCCGGGAACTGGGAATTTACCGAATGCGTCAAATTCTAAAGTTATAAATTAATTTTCAAACGTTTGAGAAAGAATACCCACCTTGTACCGCATACAAGTTATCCTCCAGTATTTTTGTCTCTTTCGTAGAACAGTTTTGTTTAGTCAAACATTGCTCAGTTACAGTAGCAAATAGAGCGAGAGATTCGATCCAAGTTTCCGTGTCATTCAGACACTGCTTAGTGAGATTATGAAGCGGTTGGGGTGTAAAAACATCCTTCCAGCCTAATGAGGCACTTGAAATACTGAATAGCGTCAGAACTGTCAAACAAAATAGTGGGGACGGCATATTCAATCAACAAAAACCATTGTTCCCGCTTACTTTTATAGTGCATTATTCAATTTTCAAATAACATCATAGCATTGATAAATGAAGAAGTCACTGATAAAGAAGTGTGAATTGTAGTCCTGATTCATTGAATGAGTGGGCTCCACGCACTGTGACTTGTAGAGCATATGACGGTAGGAAAGTGACAGTAAATCACACGAAAAGGAGCATGAATTTCATGAATTATTGTTTGAAACTCCATTTTTGTTAAGAGAGCACAGTGATACGGAGCAAAGAACTAAAGCGACTTTGGGTACAAAGTTTGATAAGTAATTTAATGGTCATACATAGTGTGTTTAATGATTTATTGGCACAAAACATGATTTTCGAGAGCATATTTGAATCAACTCATTTTCAAAAAACTGCGGACTTTAAAAAAATTATAATAGTTGTTCAGGATAATAGAACTTTCATCTGCAAAACACTTCAAATCAACTCATTATTTTATATTGCTAGAAAGTATACATATTTTCAGTCACAGATTGATCAATTTCAGATTTTAGCCTTAAAGTTCTAACAATAAAACTTTGTGAAACATTAACTTTTTCACTATGAATATGATTTGAGGTTGTTTCAACGTTCCCTTCAAAAATCATGTATTACATCATTTCCACTTTTTAAAGCACAAACTCCGCCAACAAATCATACTTTGATATGAATGATCTGAGCACCTACATGCTCTTATCAACGTTTTGTTCAGACAAGGAAGCTCCAAATGATGTCAATGAGATAGAAATAACTTTTCGAACCGTTCTTTTTTCTGTTCAATGCTCTTTGTATCACGAATTAACAATCTTCATTTCTTTGAGTTTTCAACAATGTCTGACAATTGATACTGCTTTGTTTTTTGCTTTCTCTTCAATTTTTCTCTTTTATTTCATAAAAAAATGTAAAATGCCCGATAAAAAAGGTATCAACAATTGGGTGATATGATAATAATAACAGAAAACAATAAAAAAGAGAAATTGCTCAAGACCCATTATCTAATCCTATTCCACTACAGACAAAGGTGTCAGATACTAATCTTTTGAAATTGAACTGTGGAACTGACATTTGGAATATCATACTTACTTCTTGTAAGTCTGCCTGGGTTTTGTTAATTACATGACAAATGGATAAAAGATCTGCGAACCTAGATGGAGCGAATTTTTGGTAATGAAATTGACAATAAGTTAATAAATAATGCATCGTATCATTTCTCCATGAAGCTAGCTTTGATTTTGCGAACGATGACAGCAAATGGGAAGTAGCTATAAACAAAACTTGCTTCTTTAGAAAAGTCAAATGAATTACCTGGATCACAGAAGAATATTAATGTCAGCAACAGATACTCTTCTCGAGTGACCTGCAATTCTATAAGTCTGCCCACAACACGAGTACAAATACTATTGAGAATTCCACTGGAGTGTTTAAACAGACGATGAACAACATCAGGGTAGACATCCTCTCCACTTGGTGTCAACATTTTATCTCTTTTCTCTTGCATTGTCCTCATTCCTCCTGCGAGTAACCCAACTCTCAAGATATTATGAGAAAATAGTATTTTCTGAAATTTAAATTGAACAAACAATCGAGTAATCATTCTGACCTTGTCCTGTAAAGTCAGGCCTTCCATGAAACTGAACTGGGAGAAGTAAGTGATTCGAGAGAGAACATCCAAAAATGCCCATTCATGAGGTGAGATATAAACATTACTAGTCTGAAATGTTGTGTTTTCATGAGCTATACCATTATTCTCACCTTTGCTTTCAAGTTCATGCAAGAGCTATCAATAAGAACTTCTTCCAAACTCGGGTCTTCAACTGAATAATAGTTGAAAAGATTCAAAAATCTTGCATTATCCCGTCTTTTCAACTCGATGATGATTTTGTTTAACTCGGTGCCTGATCTTGTTTCCAAACCTTTTATATCGGGTTTTGGTCCGAAAAACATTCCCATTTGTTCACACTTTTTGAAACGGCAAGACTTGCATTTCTCTCCACAAACACCGGAGTTATTGCAAGAATACTTCATACCCATTAATGATACTCTCCGGAAAAACATTTTACACGAACCACAGGAGAAAACCTGAAATTAGGAAGTGTTCTATTAAAAATAAAAAAGAGGTCTGAACAAATACCAGACTTTTTCCTTTCATTCACAAATATACTAATCAGTTGAAATATCAAAAAAAAACTCACTCCGTAATTGAAACCAGAAGCATTTAGTTTCCGACAGACTAAGCACAACCGTGGTTTTTCGATAAATAAATTTTCAGATATATTTTCTGACATGTTTTACTATTGGAATAGAAACAGAGAAAAAACAATAAAAGTGTGTTTGTGTTGTTTCTGAAAAAAGTAATATTGTCAGGAGCACATGGGAAGAAAAAAAAGTGTACGCCACGAAAGGGAAGAGAGTCTAACAAGATTAGAGACGAAGACAGATAAGATATGCAGATTCTGTGACAAGAACTATTGTTTTTTTGAACTTCGACGTGAAATATCTAAATTCAAACATCGTGTGCTTGCTCGAAAGGATTTGCTAGGCTTTCTGGCTTCACCTACGTAAAATCCTCATGGCATTCAAATACTTCGTTATTATGAGAGGTGAAACTCAAAAAACACGCTTCGATAATCTTCAAACCTTTTGGTTTAAGCTTGTAATTTTGTTCTTGATACATCAAGTTTGAGAAAAAGAAGAAATTGTGAGAGAAAAATAGGGACTGGGATGCAGTTTTTATGAAATAGTACAATATAGTCAAAAATTTTTTGCATACATTCCTATAAAGAAAATTAATACAAGTTTTTCGATTTAATGATTTATTATATAATAGAATGAAAATTTTTTAAAGTGTAGAAAATTTAGTAAAACAAACAATGAACGTAAATGGGAGAGCAGGGGTTAGAAAACAATGAAATTAAAAAAACAACAGTCAAAACAACAAAAAAAGAGAACGATTAATTATTCAATTTTCGAATTTTTTGAGATCCAATCAGAATATGAGAGATTCAGAAAAACAAATTAGATCGCATTGAATGAAATTTGATTGGGAAAACGAATGAAATAAACAATGAAAATAGGTGAAAATGAACAAGTCGACAACAAAACGGTTTGATTGAAAAACAAAGAATAGGCAGAACGGATTCAGTGACTGACAGAAAAAGAAGAAATTTTTCAAAATCTGAGAAGTTTGTAAAGTCAATAAAGCATTGAGCTTATCAAGAAAGGGATGAAGTCAAAAAAGATTCTTTTTGTGAATATGAGAAATTTTAAACAGAAATATTGTAAATTATCTGATGATAAGATGAAATAGCAGAATTTTTGATGTCTATCAGTTGGAAAAGTGGAACAAGGACTTAATACAGAAAACATGTCTGTAATACAAAGAGAAAAGAGTCACTGTCGAAAGTGCTTGGCCAAGAAACTTTTTCCAAAAAACGATGAACCTTATGATTGACTGGACTCACAAAGTTTTTGTTTCTTGGAAAGAATTGATTCATCATTATCTGTAAATAAATAGTTTCATAAGATTCGCAAATACAGGTGAAATAAAACGTACCGTTAGTTTCGGAATTCGATGGCGTTGGCCGTTTGAGACTATCGATGTGTGAAGTAGAGGTCTGCAAATTACGATAATTGATTATGGAAAAAAACTTTTCTCTCACCGATGTCAAACTTCTCAGATTTTGAAGGATTTCTTCTTTTTCTGTCAGCGAATACCAGTCGGCTTTACCCCCATTCTCCAGTTCGTTGATGAACAATGATATTCTATCGGTCGTCTCCACAGTGAGCGGATATCCGTCTGAAAAAAGTTGATAAACATTTCGAGAACTGTCCGCAATTACCATTTTTCACTTTCGGAATAAATATGTTCTTGACGTAACAAAAAATTGCATTCCAGAAGTCTTGAAATGCCTCTTCTTTCCTTTGGATTTCCCTTCGCACCAGTTCATCTTCAAATCTAGTGAGCCTGAAATGAAATTAGCGTTTTTTCTTCTTCATCAAGTTATTTAGAACTCACTTGAAATGACTTTTCAAGAATTCTTCTTGCAAGAAGTTTCCTCCAATAACAATGGAATTCTCTGGTGTGAAGACCATATGAAGAAATCCAGCCGGAATGAATGCAGTTTGACCGGCATTTATCTCGATTCTCTCCCACTCATCTTTCAAATCTTTTCCGATCCACGTTTCGATGGTCAATCTGTTTTCTTCATATTTTCTGTAGATTTCGAAATTTTCTTCTGTTCGTTCGGCCACATAAAAGATTTTCTTGCCCTGTGAGTATTTTTAGTTTAGGGTATAAAGAAAAAATAGAATTACCACGATCACATGATAGAACACCGAAGTAGCACTAAAATCAATATGCACATTGCAAAATGATCCTGCCATCGATACAATCAAGTACTTATCATGTTTCGGCAACTTCTGCACTCTTTCCTCAATTTTTTTCTTCTCGAGATTCAAGTCGTTCTTCATTTCTTCCGAAACTTCCGTGTCTTCCAATTTTATTGATATTTCTTCCAATTTTGAATCAAAGAATTTGCGCAAATGAAGCATCATGCTTTTTCTCTCAACAAACTCAGGAGGACTGAACTCTTTTTGAACTCTGTAATACGAATGTTGTGCTTCCTAAAAAACTTCTAGAATTAATTAATAAATACACTCACCCTGATGTTTTTTCCGTGAATTCAAATGATAGAATAGAATAAATATGGTTTCTCATCTCCTTATTATTTTTTGCTTTTTTAATCAATTCTTTGAAAGACATCCGCGTGTACCTTTTTCTTGTGCAATCTATCATGGTTTGCTTTTCGTCCGGCTTACCAACATATTCCGACAAATTATCGAAATCAATTTTTGGAACATTCATTTTGAGGCCCTCTGTCGATTCCACCAGAAAAATCGTTTCAAAATCTTTCACTTGAGTTTCAAATTCATAGCCATTTTTGACTATCTTATAATTGGAGAGACTGAAAAAAAATATTAATCGCCAAAGCTGTAAATTCTTCTTACTCATTGTCAGATTGCAAATATGTTGCCTCTCCATCAAAAAAACATTTTGTAAACTGCTGGTTCTGCTGATGAAGAGACTTTTCTAAATTCATGAAAAACTTTTGACGTAAACTGAAAAAAACTATTTAGTTTTTGAGAAACAAAACTTTTTCATACTCTTCCAAACTATCCTGTCCATTAATTTCGAAATTCATTTCTGGAACTGAGGTAACGAGCGAATTCTCAACTTGTTCCAAATTTCCTTGGGAGTTTGTGGGTGGATCCGTCAGAGAAGGTGGTGTTTCAAGTTGCGGTTGGTCAGGGACATCCTTGTTATTCATATTCTTCTGATCAATCGAAAGATGAGAGTTTTTCTTCGATATTTTGAGTTCCAGCTTTTGAATACGGTTGACCAGAATGTCGTTTTCCTTTTCGATTACATCACACCATTCTTCGTTTTTTTCACGAATAACAGGTATGAAAGCCTTCAGGTAAGGAGCAGGCTCAGCTATCACGCGAAGCATTTTCAGAAGGTCTCGTAAGTGATCATTCACACCGTATAACCCGAGATCTTCGGTTAAAAGCTCAATTGCGACTCTGACATACTCGAAATGATGTTTCACAGCAGCCTCTTTTTTCTCGTATTTGCCTTCTATTTCCAGCTGCTCCATAGATACACAAATTCTCTTCTGGATCTCCGCCAGACCGTCGATATCGTTTCCAACTGATTCCAAAAACCATTTCTCGTTGAGCATTCTGATTTCGATTTGGCAGGAAGATTAGTTAGCTGGAAATAGTTAAGTGGTTTATTGAAAGGATTCAAAAGTGGACAAATGAGTGAATTCTCACTCTGGGTACTTCATCTGAAGTCAATCAAAGTTTTTTCCCCCAAGATTTAGCATTTTTAGAAACAACAAGAAACAATTTAAAACAATCAGTATGGACCCATCAAGAATAACAATTTGAGCAATTCCCTAAATTTTCATATTCAAACTAATTTGTTGTAATTGGCAGTGTCCTCTCGATTAAAACGCAAGAAAAATTAACTTGTGTGTCTATACAAGTTTATGAACTAAGAGAGTCACAATTCACAAGTCTTAGCGTTACAAACAGCCCTACAAGTTACTAGAAATCGACACAATAAAATCTGCTATCCTTTCTTTTGCTCCACTCAATTCTTTGAATTCAGTGAAAAAATCATGAAACGAGAAATCACAAGGGTAATTTTTTGTCGTTTTTTCAATTAATATAGTTATAATTTTCTTCGAATTGATTTTCCGAAATATGTAGAGTAAAATTTAAAAAATATATGCGGAACAGCGAGTTCGTTTTTTCGCCATGCTCATGTAAGCCATCAGTTTAAGGAGAACTGTAATGGATCCTAATAATTTGATATCAGATGCAGTTTTGAATTCTGAACACTTTTCTATTGACAACGTTCTCTGAAAATGCCTCCAAATGCCTCAAAAACCGGTTGAAAATGGGGGAGATATGATTATGGTGGAAGAGTTTTCGCAACCTCGGCCATGGGGTTTTGGACCGCTCCAGTAGCTTTTTTTTTCTTTCAAATTCTATTTTTATCTCATTAAAAGACTGACATTTCAAAAAGAAAAGAAAAACAGTCGTTGGAGCGGTCTGGCCGAGGTTGCAAAAACTGTTCCACCATAATCATATCCACCCCATTTCAAACCGATTTTTAAGGCACTTAAAGGCACTTTCAAAAAAAGTTTTCAATAGAAAAAGTGTTCAGAATTCGAAACGACGTCATATAAGACAGTGAGAATTTCAAAATATTTGAAAAATCGAATTTTCATTTTAAAAAGACAATTATTCCGTAAGTTCAGCACGTGTTCCAACTCAATTGTACTGGAAACGTGGAAACAGGGATTACAATCCGGATTTCCAATCATTCCTGATTTTCGAGAAACTTCACGTTTTTCTTCATATAAATTTTTAAAAAACGACAAAAACTGGAATTCCGAAAAGTGAATGCGTTCAACTTTCGGAAAAGACGTGTAAAAACTCCGGTAGTTTTCTTATTTTTAATTTTTTCCGGAGTGTTTTACGTCGTGTTTCCCGAAAGTTGAACGGATTCAAATTTCGGAAAATCCTCCATTACACGTCGAAAAGAAAAATGAAAAAAAAATCGCAGATCTTTCCGTAATTACAGTTTCCTCTCCACGTTCGATTTATTTTCGGAGCTTTCCGAAAAATCCAGCTTTTTAGAAAAAAAATTCGATTTTTTAAATATTTTGAAATCCTAACTGTCTTATATCAAGTTATTGAAATCTACTGCAGTCCTTCTCTAAACACTTTTGTCGCTTAAGTCAAAAATTTCTCATTGGAAGATTTTTGTAGTGCATGCAACATTGAGAATAGAAATCAACTCACCGTACTGTTGGAGAAAAGTTGATAATTTTGTTCGTTGTCAATGTAGTGATGCGGTATTCCTGAACTATTGTTGAGATTTCTGAAATACGTGAATTATAAGTTTTTTGAAAGTAAACAAGAGAGAGAATTGTGAACTGATACATATAGTGTTACTCCTTCTGTGGAGGAGGCAACTGTTAATGTGAGGGGCGTAGTCAAGATGGGAGATAGAGGGAAGAAAGAGGTTGCAGACACAGTATTCGGATGAGATACTAAGCATTTTTTCTGCTCTAAGCATTACCCCATGGCGATCCAATAACAAAAACAGAACTAGAAAAAAAACTGACGACTTCGTGTATCATGATGGGAACCTTCGAAGGAATTTGAAATCAAAAACGTGTGAGGTTTCTAGCAATCATAGAAAACTCGACAACTCCAAATGTTTATTTGGTACTGAACCAAATTACCGGCAACATGAGAAACGAAAAAAGGAAAGGTTCTGCGAGTGGTCGACTCGTCACGTTTGCGACATTCAAAAAATGATGAAATGATGAAAGTTCTAACGAAAGCCGCCTCACAGTTCAAACAACTGAGGAAAGGTTCACACAATAAAATTGTTCTTTTTTCTTTTCCGCACCGCATGATTTTTTGAATTTTGGAGAGAAAATGGAGGTGTTGAAAGCAACAAAGAATGACCTTGTATTGTTATGATATTCAAATCAAAATGCATTTTGAGTTATCATATCGAATAAGAAGACCATAAAGTCAACATGTCAACTTTTTAAACGCCGTTCAACAATTTGTTTACTATGACAGCCAATTAAGATGGTTCTTCTTAATAACTTCAATTCCGGACTATTAGTTCAAAAAATTCTATGAAAAATTCGATCGTTAAAAAAAGGGGGAAACATCCTGAATACAAGACAACCCGATTATGTTCCTTAACCACTGTCTCCTCTCTTCTCCAATCAAGTCGAGCAAAAAAAGACCGGACAATTGTTTATATCTTGAATATGAGCAGACGGTCTCTGTCGGGAGTACTCACACCGCGAAGATAGTAATAAACAAATTCAGTCATATCATGGGAGACAAAAATGTGGTTAACCTCAGAAAATATACTAAAAGTAAGAAGTCACCCCGAATGACTTATTTTTGTCTCGATAATTTTAACTGGAAGAACAAAAATAAAAAATATCATCTGAACACGCTTATCAACTCCATCCATCAGGCTGTTTTATCCTTTTTTCAATCTGCCAGAGGCAATGCTATAACAATTGGTGAAGAAATAGTATGATAAATGCGAGGATAATCATTTACAATTGGGATAAAGTTACTGTCATCGGAGAAACTTTGAGAAAGTTGTAGCTAGTGGTGAGATCACAAGCGAAAACAATAGACAATGAAAAAAAATTCAAAGGAAAGAAAAGAGAAAACAACTGATACATGTACACGCAATCCCTAAAAACCGTTCAAATGCCGCATTGTTCTAACAAATGAAAAAAAAGTTCAAAACTGCTCTCTTCTCTCTCTCTCTTTTTCTTTTTCTCTCTCTCTCTCTCTCTCTCTCTCTCTCTCTTCCTCTTTTTCTCCTTTGCTCCCTACACGGCCGGATGATGAAGGATGAAATGCAAGGTCGCAAACATTATCTTGTTTAGCCAAACTAGGTAAATGCCAACATTTAACTTTCTATGAAATAAAATTCTATCATTAAATATTGGCGAACCGTTTTTGTTTGGATTAGAAAATCAATTTTAAAAAACCTCCAATAAAAATGATATCAAAATACTGAATTGTACAAACATTCTGAAAAGCTTGGTTCTTCGGTCACGGGGTTTTGGGACACCCCAGTCGCTATTTTCATTTTTTCTTAGAATTTTTATATTCTTATTGAATATATCTTCTCATTAATTTGGACAAAATGAGAAGAATAGCGACTGGGGCGGTCCAAACCCCGTGGCCGAAGTTGCAAAAAACTCTTCCATAATAATCAAATGTTCGCATTTCAAGTCGGTTTTTAAGGCATTTAGAGGCATTTTCAGAAAAGGTTGTCAACAGAAAAAGTGTTTAGAATTCAAAACTACATCCATCTAAATACTAATTATTGAAATCAACTTCAGTCCTCCTTCAAGAACCCGAACATGCTAGTCGCTCTATCTAAACTACTAAATAGACCGACTAGTTATGCATTATTATTTTTTGTCTTGGCCCCCTTTTTGGCTAGCCTCTCTGATTTTGGCTGGATTCGTATGACATATATGTTACATAATGACTTATATTATCAGCTGAGACATGAATGCATTATTTTGTCCTCTTTAGGATTTCGAATAAAAAATTGCCCTTTCTTGTTTTCCTATAACCGTCTTCGCTTTCCCAATCAAGTCGAACACATTTTTTCCAATAGCAAGACCGCGCAATTGTTTATATCCAAAAAATGAGCAGATGGTGTTTTTGTCGAGGTCACTCACACCAGCAAGACAGAAACTATACTAAAGGTCAGGAAACACCCGGGATGAAGCCGACATTCTTTCAAAGGAAGAAGAAAATAAACAATGTCAGTTGAACGATATCCACACATCTGTTTGATAATGCAAGGTCAGAAACGGAGAAGGAGAAGCCGAATGTTTCGTTGTCTGAATTTTGTTTAGCGGGAGATCAGAAATCTGGCCGGTCATAAGAAGAAGTTTCAAAAAAAATGAATGAAAGTGAAAGAAAATACTTGGAATAAACGACAAGATGTGCTAAATGTGTTGATTTTTTTCTGGAGCATCGCGGGTTTTTTCTATCATTCATTTATCATAATCATCATCTCAAACTGAATTGAAGTGCTTGCAGACTGAAAAAACCGTTGTGCAACTACCAAGACCAAGTTCCATCGTGACGCCAAAGGCTTTTTTCTTAATGTTTCACATAAGAAGAAGAGAAACAAGCAATCTGATTTATTTTTGTGCAAAGTGTTGAATATAATAACAAAAAAGAAACAGTCACTTTGCTGGTAAAAAGAAAAAGAAGAACTTTTTTAAATTGATTGAAAAAGAGAAATAGTTGATTTAACATCATATCAAATGGAGTTTGAAGAGCTGGCTGACTGAAAAAAAACCATTGGGAAACTACAAAAACTCATCACTTACTGTTGTGGATTCACCCTCGTCTTTTTTGTTCTCCGAAAGTTTTTTCTCAAAGGACTCGATTTGACTGATGAAGGTGTCATAATATGTCTTGATTGCTTTGCACCAAGGCTCATCTCTTGTTGATATCTTTGAGAGAGCCGTGTTGAACATTGCGGCATCTGCTCCGAGCTGGACCATTCCCGCCGCCACCTCCCTAAAACGTGCGTCGACCTTATCATCGACCAGCATCTCATTCATTTTTTGCAGATTACGCTGGAAACTCTCAAAACCAGCAACGACTCCTTCGAACGGTTTGTCATTTGACTTTCTCTGGAGATCGGGGATTCCAATCATTACTGCTTCTCCCATCACAGTAAGCAGTTTCATTTTACTTTGGGTGGTTTTTTTGAACGTGTCCTCTGCGCTTATCGTTGCTGGTTCGGTCATTGATAATAGAACCTGTAATTTGATTGAATTGAGTCACAATGAGTAAGAAACTACAAGAAAGATACGTAGAAGAAAAACAGGAATATATGTATTATGAGTGAGCTAAACATTGTTATTGTAAAAAAAATTATATTGGAGGATTTTAAATTGATTCATATATTTTTATAGGTCTCCAAATGGTAAGAGGATGTGTCTCTCACCGTAATTTTTCTCATCTCCGGCGGGAAACCGACTGGCCGCAATGGCTCTCCTCCATTTCTTTTACAAAAATGTCTAGAGTTGTGAGAGGTGTCAAAAGCAGTCAGGCACACAGTGGAAAAACAAAGAATGACTCTAAAAGAAACAGAACCTTAAATCGATGGCAAAATTTTGGAAAGTAGGATCAGGATATTTAGTAAACTAACAAAATATGTGCCTTTAACAAAATGTGGGTAGCCAGCCAAAATGCTATCGGAAGAAAACCTGTGAAGTATAATAACACATAAGGAGTCAAGATGTGTTGTGAATAAGAAAGAGATGGAGAATGAGAGAAGGAGGAGAGTCAAGAAGGAATAAAAGTGAACAACACCATCAGGGAGTGCTACTGGACCAAAATGAGCCACTACAGTATTGCAATAAAACATCTGTTCTGGTTCGATCAACTAACTGAGATAGAGAGTGAGAGAAGAAGAAAGGGTAAAAGAAGAATGGTAAGACGTCATGAAGGGATGACAAATGTATATTATTGATTTCCAGATTTCATCCCCAGACGGTATGATCAATATGTTATGAATAAAAATGACGGGAGGATAGAGGAAAAGAGGAAAGTGTATAATAGAAAAAAAATGACTTCCAAGACACAAGGGAAGAGAGAATGCAAGTGGACAAAAATGAGCATCGTTATGGAATTTCACAAGATTTGTTTTGGAACGCTAAAGGGCGTCGGAACACTCGCACACGCAGAGAGAGTAATATCAGAGGTGTGAATCGGTGCTGATCACGGAGAAAACGGAAAGGTTTCTGTAAGAGAAAGGCAGAGAGAACGAGAAATAACACAGTTTTTAGGGAAAAAGAGGGTTTATTTTTGGACAAACGGTGGTTCAAAAGGTGGATTTTCTACTCACATTCATTTGAAAAAGGTAAAAAAAGCGTCCGCGCAATGAGTGCAGGTGCATAACAACTCTGTTGGGCAGCGTGAATAACCGTCTAATGGGAAAACGTCGCGTGAGCGTAAAGCAAAACGACCGCGGTTTCAAAGGCCACATTTAGGTGTTAAAAAAGCGGTAAACCCTTTGTAAAACAATCACAAAGGGCAACAAAGCGTGGGAAATGAATCTAAAAGTACAGAGAAAGTATATGCGAATTGAGAAAGACTGAAGATTTGGGGGCGAACCGCTCTCACATCGTCAACTGCGTAGGTGCTCCGAGGGCACATACGGCACATATTTATTCGAGAAAACAAAGGGAAATGAGGAAAATAACTTTTTTCAGGATACGGTACCTTTGAGAGACGCCGGCTGGGACGCTCGACTAGTTGGCTCTTTGGACGTTGCTGGTTCAATCTTCTGGAATTGATCGGGTAGCCGCCGTGACACCGAAGGCTTTTTTCTTAATGTTTCACATTAGAAGAAGAGAAATAACCAATCTGATTTATTTTTGTGCAAATAATTGAATTTGATAACAAAATAAAATTGCTGGTAATAAGAAAAACATTTCAAAAATTATTGAAAATAGAGGACTCGTTGATGGAACTTGAAATGCTGGAAGTCTGAAAAAAAACCATTGTATAATTTCAAAAACTCAACACTCACGCTTGTCCTCATTATTTTCTATTATTCAAAAGTTTCTGTTCCAAGCGTTTGATTTGAGTGACAAAGAGCTTATATTCCTTTTTGATTGCTTCACACCAAGCTTTATCTCTTCCTGATATAACCGAGAGAACCGTATCGAACATGATAGAGTCTTCTCCAAATTTGACCAATTTCGTTGCATGATCAACAAAAAACGAGTCAATATTTCTGTTTTCCATTTGTCCGAGCGTATGCTGAAAGTGCCTGAAGCACAGAACGAGGCCGTCAGACTCCTTGTCGTTCTGTTGGTCGTTGAGAACATTAATTGATTCCATCAATCCTCGTCCCATCATCGTCAACTGTTTGATGTCCATTTGGATGGATTCGGTGAGCTCTTTCTGCCCTTCGCTCATTGTTGATTGAATCAAAAGAATTCGATGATGAAATCTGTAAATTGATCGAATTAGGAAACAATGAGTAAAACACAACATAAGAAACCGATAAAAAGAGAAAAGAAGGACTGTAGGTATAATCAGTGAACCAAACACTGTAATTTTGAAAGCGAAAAATAATATTGGAAAATTTTGGAGTAATTTAATTTTTATTTATGAATATGAAAGTATATTTAAGACGATAATCCCGATTTTACAGCAGCGCGGCGTTTTGGAGGTGGCGCAGCCAAATTTGAGCTCGATCCTTCGTCATTCTCCGGGAAGGCGTTTCTCTCCTGATCCCTTTTCATTGAGGCATGTGGAATGTTGTTTGACGTCGTGGCTCTCGGATTAGAATAGGAAATCGCATTTTTGAGGTTTTCAATAATGGTTTTCTTCTCTTCGTCGGTGTACCAATCAGCGGCTTTCTGGCTCTCCTCCATTTCCTTCACAAACAGTTCAGCGGTTTGCTGTAGGCTTTCATCGCTCGATTCATTCTCTGGAAAAATTGAGATAATAGAAAAGTTATTCGGAAAATGTGTTTACCATTAGCCACCATAATTTTTTGGAGAAGAACATTTTCCGCGTAGGAATAGATCAGATTCCAAAAACTCTCGTAGAGATTCGACTGGTCCGTTGTTTTCAGCTGGACACATCTTTCCTCCATTCGAGTGAATCTGAAAAAAATCAGTACATTTGCATGAAATAATTTTTTGAACTCACTTGAACTGAATCTCAGCGAATTCTTCAACTAAAAAGTTGCCTCCAATCACGATTGAATCCATGGGAGTGAAAACGAAATGAATGAATCCAGCTGGGATGATGGCTGTTTCCCCGGGATTTATTTGGATTCGCTCCCAGTGCTCCTGCAGTTCTTGGCCAATCCACTCCTTATTCTCCCTCTTCTCGCCATAATTCAATTGAAAGTCTTCGTAAATGGCAATATTTTCAGTTGTTGGTGGGGCCACGTAGAACACTTTTTGTCCCTGAAAAGAAATCGTTTTGCATTGAAAAGCGTAAAATAAGACTTACTTGGAGCACGTGATAAAAGACCGAGCTGGCGGAAAAGTCTACATGAACATCGGTCAGGGAGTTGGCCATCGAGATGATGAGATATTTCTCATGTCTCGGCAGCCGCTCGACCATCATCCCGATTTTCAGTAGACGGTTTTCCACTGCTTTTTTCTCTTCTTCTGTCAGGGTGTCTTCTTCCATTTTTGACTCCAAGGACACTTTCTCACTTTGAAGGGCCTTCTCAAGTTGGAAGACAAGGCTTTTCTGGCGGACGATGAAGGGGAACTCGAAGTTTTCCGTAAGTCTGAAAAAAGCGTAGTGTATAGAGTCATAATATAAACTTTTACCTGCTTCCATTTTGCGATTTACTGAACTCGAATGAGAGACAGTTATAGATTCCCGTTTTGTTGGACTTCAACGCAATCAGATCAAGAAATTTTTGGAACGACATTTGCACAGTATTCTGATTCACAGAATTGATCAGGGTCCTTTTCGCCGTTAGATCTCCCATGAAGTCCCTAACGTTGTCCATATTGATGCACGGGACTTTGAGGCCGAGTCCTTCGATATTTCGGATCAAATGAATTCTGCTCAATGGGTCTTTGATCTTTGCAAAGTCGTGTCCACTTTCAATGACTACGTAGACAGTGCATTTGCTGAAATTGTTTTATCAACAAAAATTAACTTGCATTAACATACCCATTGGAGCCCATTGTTTTCTCATTTGCGGCAAAAACGTTAATGAACTGCTTCGTCGCTTGAGTTTCGGCCAGTATTCTATAAAATTCCTCTCTCGTTCTGAAAATAAATATTTGGATTTAATTTCTCATTTTGAAAAACTTACGATGGCTTTCTCGATCTCGATGGAAGTGGACGTGGAACCTGACGACGATTTGAAGGTCCGGGTTGCTCTACGTCTTCTTCTTCTGGTTGCTCACTAACAGAAGGGCCTTGTCCATCTTTTCTGTTTTCGTTCTCCTTTGGTTGCCTATTCTCCTTATCGTTCTCCTCCAATTGAACACCTCTTTGAATATGGCTTTCTGCAGCAGTTCTCAAATTGTCGATCTCCTCAGTTGGATTCTCTTCAGAAGGCATATTTCGAAGTCTGGGAGGGGGCATAACTCTCATTTGTTGCGATGTTCCTTGAACGTTATGTTGAGAGGTTGATGGTGCACGCAGGAGCGGAGGTGTTGGGAGCGGTGGTGTTGGGCCAATCGGGACAAGGGCATAACGGAGAGAAATTTTCTGTTTCAGCTTCATAATGCTTTCCACTAAAAGCTTGTTTTCCTTTTCGATCGCGGCGCACCACAATTTATTATTCTTCCGAATAACTGACATGAACGGTGTGAGGAATGAACACGCAGTGGTTTTCTCAAGAAGAGACTCCAGAAGCTGCTCAAACTGGTCGTTCACTCCGTGCGACTCGTTAACTTTGGTTAATAATTCAATCGAGAGTTTGACATACTCGAAATGAGTATTCACAGCAACATTCTTCTTCACTTCTTTGCCTTCCGTCACCAAATAATGCATAGCCATAGTGATTTTCTCCTGGATTTCTGACAGAGTGAAGAGGTCTTCTCCGACTGATTTCGACAGTGGTGTGGTATTGTTCATGATTGAAATTTAGCGAGTTGAAGAAGCTGAAAATATCAATTTAAATGAATAATTCACCTTTAGTTTTATAGAGGAAATCGAAAAAAGATGAATGCTGCCAAAGGCATTCAATGATAAAATGGACGAGTCACGAGAGAGGGGGAGAGAAAAACGAAAAATAATTTAAGAAAAGACAGAACCTTTAACCAATGGTGATTTTAGGCAACCACGAACAGGATTCTTTGTGAATTGAGATGAGAAATGAAAAAGAAAGTGACTGAAGACGTCATGAAGGGAAGAGAATTCTTATTATTGAACCTCAGACCATTTTGGAATATCATTCCAAGATGGTCTGATCGAGATGTTGTGAATGAGAATGAGATTAAGACCAAGAGAGGGAAGATATTGAGAAGAATGACTATAAAGGCGTCATAAAGAGAAGACAGAATGTATATTATTGATTTTTTATATATCCTCCCGGGAACGGTCTGCGGATATGATGTGCATGAGAATGAGATGAAGGGTGAGTGCAGGAAGAGATTATAAAGAATGACAATGAATACACCATCACTGGAAGACAGAATGCTTATAATTGATTTTTGTATTGTCATCATAAGACGTTCTTATCAAGATTAGTGAGGTGAAGACTTAGTGTCAGGAGAAAAGAATAAATGACTATAATGGCAAAAAATGGAGGGCATACAGAATTCTTGTAATTAATTTTTGGGATTTCATCCCAAGACGATCTGATCAAAATGTTGGGCATAAAAGCGAGATGAAGAGTGAAAAAAGGACGAGAGTAAATGATATTGACAATAATGGTATTATTAAGAAAAGACAAAATGCTTATAATTGATTTTTTAAATGTCATCGTTAGAAGTTCTTATCGAGATATTGGGCATAAGAATGGGATGAAGAGTGAGTCAGGGAATATAATAAGGAAAAAATGACTATAAAGGCGTCATAAAGAGAAGACAGAATGTATATTATTGATTTTTGTTATATCCTCCCGGGAACGGTCTGCGGATATGATGTGCATGAGAATGAGATAAAGAGTGAGTGCAGGAAGAAATTAAAAGGATGACAATGAATACACTGAATACACAATGAAGACAGAATGCCTATAATTGATTTTTGTAATGTCATCATGAGACTTTCTTATCAAGATATTGGGCAAAAAAGTGAAAAGAAGAGTTAGTGAAGGAGGAGAAAAGAATAAATGACTATAATGACAAAACATGAAGGGAATACAGAATGCTTGTTATTAATTTTCGGGATTTAATCCTAAGACGGTTTGATCGAAATGTTGTGGATTTGAATGAGATGAGGAGAAGAGAAAAACGAAGAATGACTTTAGAAGAAACAGAACCTTACATTGATGGTAAAATCTTGAAAAGTAGGATCAGGATATTTAGTAAACTGTAACAAAATTTGTGGCTTTTGAAAAATGTAAGTAGCCAAGCAAAACGCTATCGGAAGAAAAACTGTGAAGTGTGATAACACATAAGGAATCAAGATGTGTTGTGAATAAAAATGAGATGGAGAGTGAGAGAAGGAGGAGAGTAAAGAAAGAATGCCAATGAATAACACCATCAAGGAATGTTACTGGACCAAAATGAGTCACTACAGTATACCTCGCATTGCAATAAAACATCTGTTCTGGTTTGATTAACTAACTGAGATAGAGAGTGAGAGAAGAAAAAGGGAGAAGAAAAATGGTAAGACGTCATAAAGGGATGAAAAATGTATATTATTGATTTCCAGATTTCATCCCAAGACAATATGATCAAGATGTTATGAATAAAAATGACGTGAGGATAGAGGGAAAGAGGAGAGTGTTTAATAGAAAAAAATGATTTCGAAGACACAAGGGAAGAGAGAATGTAACTGGACAAAAATGAGCATCGTTATGGAATTTCACAAGATTTGTTTTGGAACGCTAAAGGGCGTCGGAACACTCGCACCTCGCAGAGAGAGTAATATCAGAGGTGTGAATCGGTGCTGATCACAGAGACAGCGGAAAAATTTCTGAGAAGAGAATGGTAGAGAGAATGACAAATAACACAGGTTTTAGGCAGAAAAAGGTCTATTTGTGAACAAAAGGTGGTTTAAAAGGTGGATTTCATCTTTACATTTAATCGAAAAAGGTAAAAAAAAGCGTCCGCACAATGGAGTGCAGGTGCATAACAACTCTGTTGGGCAGGGTGAATAACCGTCTAATGGGAACTCACGTTGTGTGAGCGTAATGCAAACGACCGTAGATTCAAAGGACACATTTAGGTGTTCAAAAAGCGGTACCCCCTTTGTAAAACAATCACAAAGGGCAACAAAGTATGGGAAATGAATTTAAAAGTACATAGAAAGTATATGCGAATTGAGAAAGACTGAAGATTTGGGGGCGAACCGCTCTCACATCGTCAACTGCGTAGGTGCTCCGGGGGCACATACGCAGTTCGGCGGAGCGCGATCCTTCTTAATTCAGAGCTATGTATTCACAAAATTTGGAAAGCAAGTATTATAGAAATCGTTTATTTGAGAAAACAAAGGGAAATGGGGTAAAAACTTTTTTTCGAAATACGGTATCCTTTGAGAGACACCGGCTGAGAGGCTATACTAGTTGGCTCTTTTGGACGTTGCTGGTTCGGTTCTCTGGGCGTGATCGGCTTGCCGACTAGTCGCATTTTGGGCAGTTGGTTGACTGTTTTCATAAGAGACTTGAAGAGAATTTACCTTGCGTGTCATGAACTTAGGACACCCCCATATTTTTTAGGCCATCCAGCAGTTCCACCACAAAAAGACTCTCAAATTTATCTACTTGAGTTTCCAATTCATAACCTTTTTTCACGATATTATAGCTTGTGACGAGAATTCTATCAACGGGTGATCAGAAATAATCAAAATAACTGACTTTTTATTCGAAATATATGAGCATGACACTTGGACTGGCAACAAGATATTATATGAAGTAAAAACCAAGAGCCACCGTGACGCCGTAGGTTTTTTCTTGATGTTTCACATTAGAAGAAGAGAAATAAGCAATCTGATTTATTTTCGTGCTAAGAATTTATACAATAACAAGATGAAAAGGCTGGTAATAAGAAAAACATCTCAAAAATTATTGAAAATAGGTTGAAGATCCTCCTGAAGGTCAGCAACTTGTTCGTTTAAATCTGACAATTCGAAGCGAATAAATTCACTCTGACGACGATCCGATGTGATCAACTTGATACGACTGTAACCACTTTTGATCTTCAATTTCTTCTTCGCATCCTTCCGAATGACTGCACGAAGCTTGAGAGCCTCCTTTTGGATGCTGCTCTCCTCGTCAATTGTGAAGTCGCACTTGGCAGTGAAGTTGTAATTGCCAGTTCGACCATCTCAGCAGGAGCCGTTTCCGGGAAAGTGCTGAAAAGAAATATTTGAAACAGAGAACTAGAATAGGAAGCCCCTGTTTAGTTTTGATGGTTGAAAAACCACTAGAAGGAATTCAATGAAATTAGTATGATTTAAGTGCATTTCAATCCAAAACATTTTTTTTTCGAAAGTAAGTCTTAGCAAGATCTGTTACCGAAAAATCGATGATTGAAGGCAAAAGTTAGCATCAAGCATTGCAGTAACCAGGAAATACCCAAAAGCAGTTTGGCAAGTAAACACAATTTTTGTATACAAAAAAGGGCGCGGATGAAAAAGCGGTAAGCAAAAGAGGGATAAGGAAAGTGGAACGCCCAGAGGAGTTAAAAAAGCAGCAAACCAAAACCTTTGATTTAGAACATCCAGTGTTTTTGGCGGCGACTCTCGCACTTCCACGTCAACAATGTTCCTCTTCAGTACAGCCATCCTTTGAGCCAGCGGTTTCGCCAACCAGTTGTACATCTGGAGATAAATACTTCTACCAGACTTCAATTTATCCCATGGTTTAGGGTGTTTGAGGAGATGGGAAAGAGTTCCTTGTGTCCGAAACAAAATCTTTTCCGCAAAATCTTCTTGGGAAATAGACTTTTTTTTCATTTCATGTAGTATCTTCTTGCATATTTCCTTCGTACTTATGGGAGGCACCTCGCCGAACGTCACGTGATGGATTTGGGGACACAGGTGCAAGAAGATGTTGGAGTCGTGACGTGGCTGGAAGCAAAACAGTCAGTAATATGACATGGAATTTCTGATTAATTATAATGCACATATTCAGCTCATGTGAATCTCGATTTAGAAAATTACTTTTTATATTATACTTTACTCACTTAAATTTCAAGAACGGGAATTGTATTTGTCGCACCATGAAGTAAGTATGTTTTTCAGACTCAAAAAAATTATTAAACCTCGGTTTAGAAAATTACTTTTTCCGTTTCATTTTCTCCAGACCCTCAAAATCTCACTTTTCTGGTTCCAAATCTCTTCTGGTCTGCCGTTCTCCGTAGAGCTCTTCTGTCCGGTTCGAAATCTTCTGGGGACGAATCGAGATGTTTCTTCGAACGAGTCCTAAACCAAGTCCTCATACACAGAATCCTCGCCGAATTCGAACTGAGACTTCGATGTATTGTTTAGGCGTTTAGGCGGAGCCGCATCATGAACGTCTTCAATTTTCCGTTTCTTGAGAGAAGTGGACGTGCACGGCTCAGTTTCGGATTTCATCGTGTAGAAAGCTTCTGAAAGTAAAACTTGAGTTTTGTTGTTAAAATAAAGTATTTGTTTAGTATTTTTTTGAAACGCAGGTTTTGAAGTAGCTCCTAAAAAAGTAAGAAACGCCTAATACGTTCGCAAATATCGAGAGCACTTGATATTTATAAAAAACCATTCAAGCCGAAGAAGAGAAAATGATTCGAATAAATAGTAAGAGAAGGGACGCGCGGAAAAACAATTCAAAACGGTTCTGACAAGGGACGTTACGTTCCATATGCTTTCAGAATTTTTTATAAATTTGACCAGGGATAGTTTAGACTCGTGTATAGCGATCCTGAAAGTCTCAACTTCCACAAATCCCGAAAAAGGCTGAAAATTGATGCTCAAAGTATGGGCTCAAAACGGCTATTTAGAGACGCAGTCTCCTCAATACCTCTTTTCTCAATTCTACTGGAAGTTGGTGTAGTGGTAGAGCGCTTTTATGGTAGCCGACACGATGCAGGTTCGATTCCACGTTTTGCCAATTTTTTTTGTTTTTTTTTTCTGATTATGAAAACTCAATTGGAAAAACGAAAGGAAACTGTGAATGAAAACTGTGCGTAAGGTCTGCGCAGAGGAGGGTCCGAGGAAGACGTTTTAGCAATGGGGTATATTAATAAACAGAAAGAAACACATCATGTCTTTTGAAAGAAATGCAGACACAACAAATGGGTTGTCTTGTGAGGCCCTTCCGCGTTTGGCAATAATTGATTTTTAGTCTGCAGACTACACAGACGGGGTCGTAGATCGGTGTGCCCAAAACGTATAGGCTGGGTGTACAGACAAAGGAAAAGAAGGGAGGAGGGCGGTGGACAGAGTGTATAGACAAGAGAAACCCTTTCCCAACAACACAATCGCACCATTCCATGGGGACATGGCAACATCCAGTACTTCCCCATTGAGCTACGATAGAAACTACGGAGTGGCGCAAAATTACCGGTAGTCTACAATAGCGGCCACTAAAAGGGTAGTTTCTGATTGGCGTGTGAATTGTTATGACAATAGGCAAGATTTTAGTGAAGTTGAAAGTGCTAGCTTACAGCGAGTGAACGTCTAAAATCATGTTTTTGGCACAAGGGTAGCTCTTTTTGGTGAGATAAATTGAACTGAAAATTTTACACTGAAAACAACAGAATTATACCTTTGAATCTTCAAAATACTAACACGGAAGGTTTAACCATTCATCTCCACTCTCGTCCTACAGATTTGATGATTTACAGGTTTAAAGTGCTTAACATGCATCAGTCCAAAAAGTTTTGTTTTAAAAGTGTCAAAATTAGAAAAAAAACCATATACAGTGCCGGCCATAAGTTTATATAAAAACGGCTTTTTCAGTTCAAAATGGTCAACTTTGGGCGTTTGTAGCAAAGTGGGGAAAAGTGATATTGTTCTAAATTTTTCAAGGCAATTAGTTGATAGCTAGATCTGCATTTTCTTAGTGGAAAACTTTTTTCTAGAACCATTTCTAAGAGCTACACGGCTCGTCAAAGAGAAAGATGCTAAAAAACGTGCTATTTTGCACTGAAATCGACAAAATTTCAGTAATGGTTTCTTCAACAAGCCGCGTAGCTCTTAGAAATGGTTCTAGAAAAAAGCTTTCTACTAAGAAAATGCAGGTCTAGCTATCAACTAACTACCCTAAAAAATTTAAAACAATACCACTTTTCCCCACTTTGCTACAAACACCCAAAGTTGACCATTTTCAACTGAAAAAGCCGTTTTTATATAAACTTATGGCCGGCACTGTAGTTGCCGCGCTAGCCAAGTAGGGATTTATTGGTTTTTAGTGACCCCTAGTATTGGGGTTTCCAATTCATAACCTTTTTTTACGATCTCATAGCTTGTGACGAGAATTTATCAACGGGTGATCAGACATAATCATAATAATTGACGTTTTCTCGAACTATATAAGCTTGATACTTGGACTGGCAACAAAATATATCATAAAATAAAAACCAAGAGCCACCGTGACGCCGTAGGTTTTTTCTCGATGTTTCACATTAGAAGAAGAGAAATAAGCAATCTGATTTATTTATGTGCGAAGAATTAAATATGATAACGAAATAAAATGGCTGGTAATAAGAAGAACTTTCTAAAAATTATTGAAGATAGAGAACTCGTTGATGGAACTTGAAATGCTGGAAATCTGAAAAAACCATTGTAAAATTTTAAAAACTCAACACTCACGCTTGTCCTCATTATTTTCTATTATCCAAAAGCTTCTGTTCCAAGCGTTTGATTTGAGTGACAAAGAGCTTATATTCCTTCTTAATTCCTTCACACCAAGCTTTATCTCTTCCTGATATAATCGAGAGAACCGTATCAAACATGATAGAGTCTTCTCCAAATTTGACCAATTTCGTTGCGTGATCAACGAAAAACGAGTCAATATTTCGATTTTCCATTTGTCTGAGCGTATGCTGAAAATGTCTGAAGCACAGAACGAGGCCGTCACAATCCTTGTCGTTGTGTTGGTCGTTGAGAACATAGATTGCTTCCATCAATCCTTGTGCCATGATTGTGAGAAGTTTGATGTCCATTTGGATGGATTCGGTGAGCTCTTTCTGTCCTTCACTCATTGTTGATTGAATAAGAAGTTTTTGATAATGGGATCTGTAATTTGATTGGGACATAATGAGTAAAACACAGCGAAAGAGACAGATAAAATGAGAAAAACAAGATTTTAGGTATGATCAGTGAACCAAACACTGTGATTTTGAAAGAAAAAATGATAATAAAAGATTTTGAATTGATTTAATTTTTATTTGAAAATATGAAAGTACATTTAAGAAGAGAGTCCAGATCTGACAGCAGCATGACGTTTTGGAGGAGGTGCGGCCAAATTTGTACTCGATCCCTCGCCAATGACCGGGGAGGCGTTTCTCTCCTGTTTCCTTTTTATCGAAGTATGTGGAGTGTTGCTTGACGTCGTGGCTCTCGGCTTGGAAGAGGAAATCGCATTTTTGAGGTTTTCAATAATCGTTTTCTTTTCTTCATCGTTGTACCAGTCCGCAGCGTTCTGGCTCTGTTCCATTTCTTTTGCGAACGTTTCGGCAGTTCGTAGAATCTCGTCATTCATGGTCTTATTCTCTGGAAATTTTGAGATAATAGAAAAGTTACTTTAAAAATGTGTTTACCATTAGCCACCATAATTTTTTGGAGAAGAACATTTTCCGCGTAGGAATAGATCAGATTCCAAAAATTCTCGTAGAGATTCGACTGGTCCGTTGTTTTGAGCTGGACACATCTCTCCTCCATTCGAGTGAATCTGGAAAAAAAACAGTTCACTTGCATGAAATAATTGTTTTTAAACTTACTTAAACTGAATCTCAGCGAACTCTTCGACTAAAAAGTTGCCTCCAATAACGATTGAATCCATGGGAGTGAAAACGAAATGAATGAATCCAGCTGGGATGATGGCGGTCTCCCCGGGATTGATCTCAATCCGCTCCCAATGCTCCTGCAGTTCCTGCCCAATCCACTCCTTCTTCTCCCTTTTCTCGCCATAATTCAATTGGAAGTCTTCGTAAATGGCAATATTCTCAGTTGTTGGTGGGGCCACATAAAACACTTTCTAACCCTGAAAATTCAGCGTTTTGCATTGAAAAGCGTGAAATAAGACTTACTTGGAGCACGTGGTAAAACACCGAGCTAGCGGAGAAGTCCACATGAACATCGGTCAGGGAGTTGGCCATTGAGATGATGAGATATTTCTCATGTCTCGGCAGCCGCTCGACCATCATCCCGATTTTCAGTAGACGACTCTCCACTTCTTTTTTCTCTTCTTCTGTCAGGGTGTCTTCTTCCATTTTCGACTCCAAGGACATTTTTTCACTTTGGAGGGCCTTTTCCAATTGGAAAACAAAACTTTTTTGGCGGACAATGAATGGGAACTCGAAGTTTTCCGTAAGTCTGAAAAAAACGTAGTGTATAGAGTCATAATATGAAATTTTACCTGCTCCCATTTTCGGATTTACTGAACTCGAAAGAGAGACAGTTATAGATTCCCGTCTTGTTGGACTTCAAATCAATCAAATCAAGGAACTTTCGAAACGACATTTGCACAGTATTTTGATTAACTGAGTTTATCACCGTCCTCTTTGCCGATACGTCTCCAATGAAATCACGAACGTTGTTCATATTGATGCACGGGACCTTGAGGCCGAGTCCCTCGACATTTCGGATCAAATGAATTCTGCTCAGTGGGTCTTTGATTTTTGCAAAGTCGTGTCCACTTTCAATGACTACGTAGAGAGTGCATTTGCTGAAAATTATTCTATCAGAAAATATTATTTTTGCACTAACATACCCATTGGAGCCCATTGTTTTCTCATTTGCGGCAAAAACGTTAATGAACTGCTTCGTCGCTTGAGTTTCGGCCAGTATTCTATAAAATTCTTCTCTCGTTCTGAAAAATAAATATTAGGATTTAATTTCTCATTTGGAACAACTAACAATGGTTTTCTCGATCTGGGTGGAGGTGGGCGTGAGACCTGACGACGATTTGAAGGTGCTGGTTCCTCTACGTCTTCTTCTTCTGGTTGCTCACTAACAGAAGGGCCTTGTCCATCTTTTCTGTTTTCGTTCTCCTTTGGTTGCCTATTCTCCTTATCGTTCTCCTCCAATCGATCATCTCTTTGAATATGGATTTCTGCACCAGTTCTCAAATTGTCGATCTTCTCAGTTGGATTCTCCTCAGAAGGCATATTTCGAAGTCTGGGAGGGGTCAAAACTCTCATTTGTTGCGATGTTCCTTGAACGTTGTGTTGAGAGCTTGATGATGGTGCACGGAGGAGCGGTGGTGTTGGGAGTGGTGGTGTTGGGCCAATCGGCACTAGGGCATTACGAAGCGAAATCTTCTCTTTCAGCTTCAGAAGGCTTTCCACCAAGAGCTTATTCTCCTTTTCGATTGCGGCACACCACATTCTGTTGTTCGATTTGTTAATCTTCCGGATAACCAACAAATACGGTGTGAGAAATGAACACGCAGTGGTTTTCTCAAGAAGAGACTCCAGAAGCTGCTCAAACTGGTCGTTCACTCCGTGCGACTCGTTAACTTTGGTTAATAATTCAATCGAGAGTTTGACATACTCGAAATGAGTATTCACAGCAACATTCTTCTTCACTTCTTTGCCTTCCGTCACCAAATAATGCATAGCCATACTGATCTTCTCCTGGATTTCCGACAGAGAGAAGACGTCTTCTCCGACTGATTTCGACAGTGGTGTGGTATTGTTCATGATTGAAATTTAGCGAGTTGCAATAGCTGAAAAGATCAATTTAGCTGGATATTTCAATCTGAATTTTATGCAGAAAATTGAAGAAAAGATGAATCCTGTCAAAGGCATTCAATGATAAAATGGACTAGTTACGAGATTCGGAAGAGGAAAACGAAGAATAACTTTAAAAGAGACAGAACCTTCAATCGATGGTAACTTTTTGGAAGCCACGATTAGGATTCTTGGAGAACTGAGCTGAAGAGTGAGAAACGAAAGAGAAAAAATGATTATAAAGACGTCATGAAGGGAAGACAGAATGCTTATTATTGATTTTGAGATGTCATCTCAAGACGGTCTGATAGAGATGTTAGGAAGAGTGAGATGAAGAGTGATCGGAAAAACGAGAGTAGAAAGAATGACAATAATTGACAGCATTCAGGGAAGGCAGAATGCTCAAAATTGATTTTTTAGATTTCATCCCGAGACGGTTCGATCAAGGTGTTGTGATAAGAATGAGATGAAGAGTGAGAGAAGGAAGAGGTTAAAAAGGATGACAGTGAATATACCATTAAGGGAAGACAAAATGCTAATATCGATTTTTGGAATATCATCCAGAGATGGTCTGAGGATATGATGTGCATAAGAATGAGATGAAGAGTGAGAGAAGGAAGATATTAAAAAGAATGACAATCAATACACCATCAAGGGAAGACAGAATGCCTAAAATTGATTTTTGGGATATCATCCCGAGATGGTCTGAGGATATGATGTGCATAAGAATGAGATGAAGAGTGAGTGCAGGAAGATATTAAAAAGAATGACAATCAATACACCATTAAGGGAAGACAGAATGCTAATATCGATTTTTAGGATATCATCCCGAGATGGTCTGATCGAGGTGTTGTGCATATGAATGAGATAAAGAGTGAGAGCAGGAAGAGATGAAAAATGATGACTATAAAGGCGTCATAAAGGGAAAACAGAATGTCTATTATTGATTTTTTACATATCCTCCCAGTCTGAGGATATGATGTGCATGAGAATGAGATATAGAGTGAGTGAAAAAAGAGAAAAAAAGAGAAAAAAATGACAATGCCCATCAAAGGAAACCAGAATGCTTACAATTGATATTTGGGATTTCATCGTGAGACGTTCTTATCAAGATATTGGGCAAAAGAGAAACATAATGCTTGCTATTCATTTTTGGGATTTCATCCCGAGTCGGTTTGATTGAGATATTGTGGATAAGAATGAGATGAAGAGTGAGAGAAGGAAGAGATTAAATAAAAAATAACTATGGAGTCGTTATGAAAAGGGAATGGAAAACGAGAGAAAAAACGCAAAAAGAAAGTTGATTATAATCGATCGAGGATCAAAGGCCCTTTCAATTTGCATAGAAAGAATAGGGAGCCCTTCAGAAAAATGAAGGTCTTTTCGTTAGGCATCATAGGGCCCGAGAAAATCTGTGTTAAAAGAATAGTTTCTTCAGGCTTAATAAGCTCAAAAAATTTATGAGGACCCCCAATTTTAAATGAAGCCTGAAGGGATGCCTTTTTTTTCTTGCACAAATCCAAGACACCCCTATTTTGACTGGTCCTATCAGGCCCAACGAAGACACCCCTATTTTTCTGAATTGCCTCCTTTTTTTATAACTACTCGAAGGAACCCCTATTTTTTCTACTCAGGTTGAAGTGACCCCTAAACTACAATAGAATAATTTTCTCTTCAGGACTACTTGGAGCCTCAGTGCACATCGATGTGCAGCAGTGATAGATGGTAATGTACATATAACAGATGGTAATGTGTAGATAATAGATAGTAATCTTTATATAATAAATGGTAACGTGTAGATAATAGATGACAATGTTTATATAATAAATGGTAATGGTACATAACAGATGGTAATGTTGTGTAAGTGTGTAAGTGTGTAAGTGTGTAAGTGTGTAAGTGTGTAAGTGTGTAAGTGTGTAAGTGTGTAAGCGTGTAAGCTGACAGCAAGTGTGTGTACAGTGTCTGTAAGTGTGTAAGTGTGTGTAGAATGTGTGTAGAAGTGTGTGTGTGTAAGTGTGTGAGGTGTGTAAGGTGTGTAGAGGTGTGTAAGTGTGAAGGGTGTGTAGAGGTGTGTAGGTGTGTGTAAGTGTGTAAAGTGTGTAGGGTGCATTGTAGTGTGTGTGTAAGTGTGTAAGTGTGTAAGTGTGTAAGTGTGTAAGTGTGTAAGTGTGTAAGTGTGTAAGTGTGTAAGTGTGTAAGTGTGTAAGTGTGTAAGTGTCCAGAACACACATAAGAAAGGTGATAGAGGGTGACAAGTCATTGGTAAGGGTGAGCAGATTCAGGTGCATTAGCGTGCGAGTCGGATAGTGAATCCTGGAACACTCTACATCTCGTCCATACAGACACGACTTGCGGATGCAAGGGTATCCAGTTGGAGCAAGAACTCTTGCGCCAAGCGTCTAGTACGGCACGACAAGTCATCGGAATGGTCTTCAACAAACTGTTGAGAAGCGTGGTTCCAATCGATTAACGATCGGGCTAGGTTACCGGAATCACACGTCTTCGAGGCGCGTAGCTTAGCGTAACCTCCATGCTCAGAAAATGAAGAGACCACGTACATGGGTTCTCCATTCATCCTTCCGCGGCGAGCGTTCACCGTATACCTACCATTTCTCTAATCACATCGCGGTGTTAAATCTATTATTTGTAATGGGCATCTGGCAACTAGCTATGTTTTATTCTTGTTCCAGTGGTTATTGAAAATGTTCAGATTCTCCCGAAAAATTATATATTCACCTATAAAAACCTTGGTGGTATTCATTATATTTCTAATTTTGGAGAAGAGTGTGCAAAATGGTTGTAAACATTGAAGTCGAACTGAAGCGATTATCATTTCATTAAGGTTCTGCTGCAAATTCAAAAATGGAACAAAAAAAGAGAAACACAAATGAAGAGTGAAAAATGAATTATCCGTGTGTGACAATTTAAGTGAAAGAATGAAATCAGTGGGAAAGAATGAAAGGCACGTTATGAGAAATGAAAAAAAATATTGAGAATAACAATTAGATAACAAAAATTGTAAGATTCCTAAAAGAACAAAGAAAGTACAAATACAAAACAAATGTTGATTGATTAAGAGATTTAGAAAATATCGGTACATAGAACAACAGATTGTCAACGTTTTTTGAGCAATGAGAATGAGATTGATGGGAGGCTTATGCATGGAAGAAGATATACTAAGTATTAAAGCTTAGAAAATAACAACACTCGAAGAATCGAAAGATCCCAGATGGAAAATGAAACAGGTGCAACTCGAGGTGTACAAGAGTGTAAACGGCAATATATGCGGATAATCGTTTGGCAATTCATAGGCTGGAATGAAAGCTCAGAGATTAGTAAAAGAATAAGGAATTAAGCGGAATATTATGGGAATGTTATAAAAAAGGAATGAACAAGCATTGTGTCAGAATTATTCGAGATAAGTCAGAAACTCGGAAGAGGGGCTTTTGAAACGGTGGATGAGGATAAATGAAATCGAAAAAAAGCAGAATGGAAAAAACGATTGCAAATCACTTCGAAGTAGAGGGTTCATCACCCGTTGTATCGGCCTTCCTTTTTTGACCAGCTTTCATGCCGTATGGTGCTCTTGTTTTTATCTGAAAACCACTTTAATTCCTAACAATCCTAGTTCTCAATGACTAACCGATTTGAATTCCGAGTGCAAATTTTTCAGAATGTTCTGCTGCTCTTTTACAGTGTACCAATCAGTTTCGTCGGGTGCCACTTCCGATAATTCTTTTAGTCCAATGTAAAACTGTTGAGCAATGGGTTTCTGGGCGTCCGCAAAGTTATTCATTCTTTGCACTGAAACATCGATTCTATGTGATACTTTTTTAAACATGATCACTCACATTTCAACTCCTTGATTTCCCTAATGAAGACATTCTCTACATACGAAAACATAGAATTCTTGAAACCAATGTATGTGTTGTCTCTTTCCATTCTACCTGCCAGAACTGCCTCTCCATCCAGCTTTGATTGCCTGAAAAATGGAAAAAATTAGTGGATATTACTTGAAATTAATCAAACATACGCGAAGTGGGTCTTCAAATGATTAGCATGAAGGTAGTTTCCTCCGATAACCAGACTGTGCATTGGAGTATAGACGAAATGAATGTATCCCGGTGGAAGAATTGCTGTATTGCCCTCCTCGATAACGATTCTCTGCCATTGATCGCTCAGTGTTGCTCCGAGCCATTGTCCAGCTTCGCCTCTTTCTTGCTTTCGATATTCATTCATATTTTCTTCGGTATCCTTGGCCACGTAGAATATTTTACGGCCCTAAAATTGACGATTAACTGTTTTATGTTTCCATTTTCACTTACTTTGACGACATGATAGTAGACGGCAGTACCACTGAAATCGACGTGAATATCAGTGAAAGAGCCAGCCATACTGATAAGAACGAACTTGTGGTACTTTGGGATCTCTCTCAGTTGACGATCCACCAATTCTTTCATCTTGTTCAACGAAGCCTGATCTGTTCTTGTATCAGCTGCAAGCTCTTCTTTCTTTTTCTTCAAAGCGTTTTCCAAACGGGAGATCATACACTCGGACTTTACCATTGCAGGTAAGCGGAATTGATCACGAAGCCTAAAAATAAGCACGAAATTGAGCAACTCGTCTATCAAACTCACTTAGATCTCCATCTCGAAAATTCCAAAGACAAAAGATTCCAAATCTCCTCTTGGTTCTGATAGGTGTTCATCTTCTTGATGAGGGTGTGAATCGTCATCTTCTCAGTTCTTTGCTCTAAGCTATTAATCATCCAAAATTTTTTATTTTTGTCGTTCGAATCATCTGAAACGAATATGTGTTGAACGGACCAGTGTATTTTTTTGAAGTATCAACTCACTTAAATAATTTTTGACTGTCTCGAAGTTAAAATCTTCCGGAATGCTCAATCCTGAGCCATTTCGAGTAATACCATTTTTAATCAAATAAATTTTATTCAAATGATCTCTTTTTTCTTCGAAGTCCTCCTCCGTTTCGCATTCCACAACTGGAATCAGTCCTCTGAAGAAAAAACAATTGCATTTATGTAGATAATCTGATTCTTGAATGAGAAACTCCTCATCGTCCTATTCTTTAATGAAAAAAATCAGTCAACTCACTCATTACAGACATATTTCTCTTCATATTTTCCATAGAAGTCGAGAAATTGACGAGATCCGATTTTCAACGACTTCAGATGTCGATAGAATTCTTCTCGACTGAAAAAATGAAATCTACTTATTTAACCCTATTCAATCGAAACTCACTTCTGTGGCACAATCTGAGAGACTTCTGCTTCTACGACTTCTTCCTTTTCGACAATAGCTTCTTGATTCTCGTTTTCTCTGCCGTCGTTTGTACTACTCGAATCGCTATCTACTATTACTTCTTTCTCTGGATGATCAACTCCTGTTTCTTGATTCGAACTTCCATTGCTTTCTGCCAGAGGGTCCATTTTTGTGAATATTAATCTGAAAATACGTATTATAATTGAAAAATGATAAAAACATGGTTTGTGAAATAGGAGTCGTTGCATTTGTAACGTTCAAAATTTTTTTTCCAAATTTGAGTTCTAAAAGCCTTCCGGCATGTCTCAGTAATGCGAATAGTGATTTTACCGTCCGCAGGGTAGGAGATTTCAAACTGATGTTTTCATATCCATTTCTTATCTAACGAGATATTAATGAACATGCAATATTTACATTTTTTAAAACATCTGTTAGATCAATGAAAAAAATGAAACATATGAAATCTAGAATTTGAAATTTGATTCAGCTACTGTAACATTACTTCAAAAAAGTTGAGGATTTAATTCTGTCTAGGTGACAGAAAAATCATATATCACTCTTTGAAAATCCGAGTAATAACATTACAGTTCGATACCACCAACCCCTCTACTGAGTGGTGTGTAGATTGCCGTTTATGGAAATAGTTTGACTTCAGAAGTTGTGCCGCCAGACGTCCATAACATTAACCAATTGTTGGACAAAAGAATGACTCGCCACATTTCGAGCATTTGAAAATGATTAAATCATGTCAGTCTTTATGGACGCCGCCTTAGAAGTTTAAACAAAAGTGCAAAGGTCTACAAATCTGCTTTTTATCTCTTTTCCGCGCGAATTTTTGAAATTTGGTAAAAGTTATTGAGCTGTCAACAAAAATGATGAACTTTTTATGACTGGGTTCAAACATTTTTTTGATTTGTTATCCTGAACAAAAAAACAAAGGACTGTTAAGATCAAAATGTTTCAAAACGGTTTTCCAACAATCAAAACTATCATTTACATTTACATTCCAACGCTGATTGCGGAATATTCCTGTTTATATGTAGTTTAATATTCATAGTATATCATAGTGTTTCATTTCATATTCCTAAAATTGTTATGATTCCTAAAAATGTCGAACAAAGAGAGAGAGAGAGAGACAGAGAGAGAGAGAGAGAGAGAGAGAGAGAGAGATGTCTAGAAGACAAGAATGTCATAAATCACTCTTCGAATGTCTCCGAGCAAATCATATTACAGTTTGGAAGTACTAATCCTCCTACTAAGTGGTGTGCATATTGCCGTTCGGAGACATCGTTGTGTCTCGTCGGTCGAATGACCAGACGTCCACAACTTTAGATAACTGCGAGCGAGACAAAAGAAGGCTCATTAGCAAAAGGTGACGTACCAAAACGATTATGTACAGTTTCGTTGCTTGATTTATGAAAGAAGTTTTTGAAAATGGCTTTTGGAATGCTCAATGGAATGTTCTAATATTCAGATATTCTATTATACTAAAAAAACATGATTTTTAACGATATAAAGTATCAGAAGTTAGATATAGAAATTATAGAATTAAAAAAGTCAGTTTTTCGTAAAATTTGAAGAAAAAAATTACGCTCTACAAATTTAGAGAAAATCAAATTTATCGTCCCTACTACAGAAACCGTAACTACATCCGAATACAAATAGGATGCGATAAAAGGCGCAAATGGTTATCCTACGGACTAATCTTGAGAGGAAGATGTTGTGACTCAAGAGTATAAGGCAAAAAGAAGGAGTAATGAAGGGACCAATATTGAATGAACGACTCGGGGTGCGCGTGAACGGAGAGGGCGGGGAGAGGGGGGCGTGATCGTTGGCGAACAGCTGCCCTTGTGTTGCACAGCCCAGATGGTACCTTTTCTTGGATTGACGAGTCCCGGTCGGGATAGATGAGCCGCGCGTCTAACCTTATTAAAAGAAAAAGAGAGCGAGAGAGCGGTATGCTCAGAAGAGAAATCAAACGACATGTGTGGTGTGATTGCTTTTTAATAGTATGGATGACTTGAAGAAGGAAACAGAGAATAGGGTAGAAAAGTGAAGATCATTTGCTGAAAAGGGAAGAAAAGGGCAAAATACGGTACTATAAAAATAAAAAGCAAAAAAACATACCTAATCTAAAGTGTCAGGTAACGCATGAAGGGCGCATTCGAATCCTATAACTAAGGAGTAACCTGCAAAAAATTTTTTAACAACTTGAGAAATCAAGCCAGAGAAAAGAAATACAGAAGGAGCAACAAGAAAACTGTAAAGAATAGAGAAGAATCGAAACACAGACAACGAATAAGTATACGGATGACTAGCCACCATTATCTGATTCGAAAGATAAAGTGAATAACATTTCTGGTAGTTTAAACAGAAAAACCCGGTGGATTAGTGTTAAATGTTTATTGGTTATCTGAATCGGGATGAATATCAAAATTAAATCCGGGAGATGCACAAGAGATACATATTAAAATGAAATGAAATGAGTTTTATAACAAAAAGGAAGATATCATGCAGGCAGGACATGTAGACTGATGGAATGCATACAAATCTTACATCACTTTATGAAGGATTTTTGGGGAAAAAGGAGGAATGATCTTTAAAGGGGGATGAGATTGGTTTCTGAGAAGGATGAGAATGGTCTTTGGACGTAGTTAAAGTAGAAGAGGAAATAGAGTGGTTTTAAATAATCATGATAGTGCCTTGTGATTCAAATTTGATCGATTTGGTTCTGCTCAAGCTAGTTAACAACAAGTTTGGTGTAGCTAAAGTCGATAGCGAAGGCATCATTCTTGTTTGCAACAATTTCGGCGCACTGATCTTTCTCGTCACCAGTCTGAAAGAATTTCTTTTGAAAGTCAAAATAAAATTGATATACCATGTTCAAAGCATCCTTCAACTTTTCCAAAAGCCGTTTTTTCTCCGAGGAAGTGTACAAGGAGCCACTTTCTTTCTTGATTTCCAAGCCATGGAGAAGGGCGAAACCCATGTCTCTTGTGTAAGTGTATCTTCCAACAAGAGGAGTTGCTTCAAAGTATGGAAGAAAGACGTGTTTCAACCAAGCATACATAATTTCGTAGAAGTGAAGGAACATTTGGTTTCTTGATAGGTTCTTGATTTTGAGGCATTTTTCCTCGAGTTGAGTCATTCTGTTGGAAATTTTGGTTACTTTGAGGTTGCTTATTTAAAACTAACTTCATATGAAGTGGAAGGTATCTTCTAGTGACATAATTCCCTCCGATGACAAGACTTATTACGGGAGTATACACATAATGAAGATATCCAGGAGGAATAATCACCATTTCACCTTTATTGACCACATTTCTCTCGAATCGTCGGATGACGTCCTCTTCACAACTCCAAATATTCTTCTTCTCCAACTCTAGTTTTCTATACAAGTCCAAATTTTCTTTGGTTGGTTCGGCAAGATAGATGACTTTTTGTCCCTGAAATATTCAGTTTGCAACCATCAATTTAGTTTCGAACTCACTTGGACAACATAATAATAGACGGCTGAACCGGCGAGATCAATATGAAGACAAGTATAGGCGCCAGCTTGAGAGAAGATTATGTATTTATCGTAGCGTGGGACTATTCTTTGATACTTTTCGTATTCCTCACGAAGACTTCTGTGCTTGTTTCTATCTTGGGCAGAGAGCCGGAATTGATTGGCTGAACTGGACTCTCTCAACAAAATTTCAAATGCCTCGTCAATTTCAATAACAAGACTGTTCTGCTTAACAAACGTTGGAATAGTGATCGTTGGTCCAAGCCTAAAATGGTATCGAATATAACTAGTTAACCAAGCCTGACTTACGTTTCGTCTTTAGATACTTCAAAAGACAAAACATTGGGAATTCTATCACCGCTGGCTCCCTTGTGAATACTGGTGAACACCTCACCGACAGTAGAAGTCAGAGTCTGTCCTGATCTTGAATCAATGACGTCTATTTTTGTCTTGTTGTTACCTAAAAGAAATAAAGTTTAATTACTTGATAGTCTGACAAGCCATACCTAGCAATTCATTGGCTGTCTCAAAAGAAAAGTCCTTTGGCATGTTGAATCCAAGTTTTTTGAGATCAGATGTAATGATTACTTTGCCTTCATCGTTGAAAAGTCTATCTAACGTTTCCATAGTTGCGTCTTCGGTGCGGATAACAAAGGGTTTATTACTGAAACAAAAGTTTATGGAAAAAACAAAAATTGATCATCTCACTTATTTCCTACAAGAGATGGTTCTAGTTTTCTGAATGAATTCATGAACTCATCCGATCCAGATCTGGTGTTTCTCAGAATACTGAGAAGAAGTTTGTTATCCGCTGTTCTGTAAATAACTTCATATTTATGATAACGACTTACAACTCACGATTTCTCAAAGTTTCCGACGGATGGTTTTTCAGCGGCCATCTGTGACAGCCAAATAGAATGTTGTTTGTTTTCCTCCTTCTGGTTAAAAATTTGGAAAAGGCTACTCTTGCTTTTCTTAGCAGCAACCTTTGCCTTTTTCACATATTTAGCTTTTCTTTTTCTTCTTAAAAAACCAAATAAAAAACTCTTAATTCAATAAAGAACTAACGGAGCTCCTGGTGGCAAGTACTCATCTTCTGAAGACGAATCCGTATTGCTTCCTCCGAATTCCTTGTTATTGTCTTCCTTTGCAGCCGCGTCGCTGTCAGCGTCCGACATTTTCTTGACCTCAAACAAATAACGGAATTTTTACACGCTTGTCAGTTGAAGTTGTTTGAACCAAAAATAGAAGGATACACTCTGAAAACTAAGCCAATGTAAAAAACAGAATAAAATAAGAAGGAAGAAGAAAAAAGATTATGAATTCAAAAGTATGATTGGGTGCCATTATTTTTCTGAAAGTTTATATGTCTACGCCGAAACTGTCTACAGTACTTTGCATCATTATAGAAATACAATTAATTTTCATAATTTACTAACATTCTTCGCCTTCATATTATTGTTTCCAAAAACTCCTCAATTTACGATTGTACCACTCTCGCACATTCCACGATGTTCTACCTCAATAAAATAGTGCCCTAATAGACATTTAGAGATTCCCACCCAGTCTGAGCAAACAATTGAATTGTCTGAAACGACTCGCACATCTGCTAATTGGTTCGTCGATTGCCGTTTTTGGGAAAAAAGGTCCTGGGTGTTGTACGACAGATGGTCATAACTTCTAGAGACGATCAGAAAAGGATAGCGATGTATGAGTCTTCCACTCTCAAATGGTTACATAACGAAAAAATTGTAATTGGTTTCATTACGTGATTCACGTTTGATGTTTACCGGACTCCGGCGTAAGACACTTAACTAGATTCGGTGATTAACTAGAACCGATTCTCTTGATTCTTTTATCTGATTCGGTATTATTACCTCTGTTCAGTATATGAAATGATTGAAAGTGTTCAGATAAAACTATAAATTCGACATACATAGGTAGCCTTTGAAGAACATATCGGACAGTACAACTCAGAACCTATTGAAAAAAGATAAACAAGATGAACAGAACGAGAGTAGATAATATAATAACGATGGGAATTACTGGAACGCAAATGGAAAGGTTGCTGAAGCATAGACGTTGGTTACTATTAGCAACCATGTTGTTCTTGTGATGGACTTACTCATTTCCGAGACAGCAACGCTCACTGATATAAAAGCGGGAATATTGAAGAAGAGATGCACAACTCAGCAAAAAATTGTACACTAGTAAGAAATCGATTTTTTCTGACAGTTTCTGCCTGCCACGCTATTGGATAAACCGTAAACCTGTGACACATCAGAGAAATTTCAATTGTCTAAACACCATTATTTGAATGTGGCAGAAAATTGCTTTTATCAGCTCTAAACTGTTTGGCAGTTTCATGATTCTTTTAAATTTCTTTTTCTGTTGTCTACTACTGAAATACTCAGGTAAGAAGAAACAAACATCAAATGCTCTTGTGTCGATTAACCAAAAGTGTACTCCTCGTGGTACCAAGCATTCAGTTTTACGATTCACTGCTTATTAGTTATCCAGTGAAGTGAGAGAGTACAAGAAAAGACGAGATGAAGTGCATGGAGATTACCTGTTGAAGGAGAAGTGCGCAAAAGCTCTCGCCCTGGTTACCATTGGCAACACGCTGTCCTTTCCGATCACTCACACTTACACTCTTGAAACACAGACTTGTGATCTGCTGGAAGAGGCAGACACGAAAGTTGTGAGAGACACAGGTTTTCGTAACATCTCTATGGAGAGATAAAGAGTGCAATAAGAAGATAAAAGAATCTATGAAAAGATATGATACGGTAGCAGTTAGACATATTGAGATTAGGCATAAGGGTGAGAGACAAAAATCTCTCTAAGAGAAACTTTTTGAATTATATGTAGTTTTCAGTCTATTAGAATTTATTTTTGTCGTAAAATAGTATTGAGTATTGTAACAGAACAACACATCCAAATTATCTAGATCTACAAATCTAACTACAATGATTTTTCTCTAGGAGGGCTTGACTCTTTTTTAATACAACAAGGGACGCTCATAGTAAAAACTACGGTAAACGAAACATGTAGCTTTTCCAGCTATGCCCGCTCTGAAGTTTACTCTGTCGGGCTCGGAGTCGTACTCTAGCACAGAAGTTACTAGAAATGAGTGTTAGGTGAGAGAGGACAAGGAAGAGATAGCATGCGTGAAGATTAACTGTCAGAGAAGAGACAAAAGGTGCTGGTCGCCATTGGCAACGGGCTGCCCTAGCTATGAACTCACGCTATACTCTTGAAACACACACACACTCACTGTCCTCTCAAAGTGTGGATGTGAGGAATGTAATAGACGCAGATATTTGATGATGAATAGGCAGAGAAAACAAACGAAAAAAGTAAATGGAGCCAATATTAGAATGTCAAACAGAAAAAAGTATTACAGAGAGAAACAATAGTAGAATTCCAAAAACAGTGGCAGGCATTCTAATATTGCAGAGTTAAAAAATACCGTAGGAAAAAGATAGTTCAATGATAAATATGGACTCAAAACAATATTGTAATAGTTTCGAAAATTTGAATATCAAACTACGGTTAGTCACAGTAGAGTCTAATAAGTACAGTAAACTCTTCTATTCTTGAGATATAGCCCTGGAATGAAAAGCGGAGAAAGCAGCTGAAGACGAAGTATGGCAAAGAAGAACATATGACAGTTATGAAGATTTCCAGAAGAAAGAAGATGGCTGGCGCGTATACGCTGGTAACCATTGGCAACATGAAGTTCTAGCTGTGTACTCACACTCATACTCTTGAAACACAAACTCATAAGCTGCTGAAAGAGAAAGGAGACGACTGTGATAAAAGAAGGGAATGGGCAGACAACTAGCGGAAAGAGGGGATGGAAGATTCTAGACTTTTCAAAATCTGCACACACGCTCAAAAGTGTTATTTAAACAAAACAGATGTGATATCGTTGTTCTACAGTATGCTGAATGTTCACTTCACTTTCAACAACAGATGTTCCTACAACTTTGTATTGAAAGCTTGGACATAGTGAAATGTTACCAATGGGGTGTGAGGCATTAAAATCATGGATGAGCTGAGCCAGCTGTGAATAGTGCCAGTTACTATAGAAACATGTTGTTCTTTCTTTCAAAAGCTCTGTTTGAAACAAACGAGAACGAGCATCTGGCCGGGGCATTAAGGGATTGAGTATTAGTGAACGTAATGCGAGAGCAACGGGACGATGAATGATATTTTGGATGCAATTGGCTTGATGAGTGTAAAAAAAGTTATTAGTAAGATACTTCAAACCGTGAAAAACTAGAAGGGAGCAAACTGTGCTGCTAACTTCGAACGGCGTTCTGAAGGGAAATTCTGTTGCTTGGAACAGAGATAAGGCCAATGCTGTTCATATAATTTTATAGAAAACTATCCAGCTCTCAATTTGAAACAAGTGAACCAACACCTCTCCCCCCCCCCCCCTTTTGAGTGTCATATTGAAATATCTAAGAAGAAGGCGGCAAAGGAAACAAAAAAGTAGCCGAGATACAAGTATAAACAAACAACAAACCGAGAAGCTACAAAAAGGAATTGAAACTTCGAAGAGAAAAAAATACGTGAGATATCAGAATTTTGTTTCAAAGGATTCAGAAATAATATTGGATGATGTAGAATCAGTTTTTGAATCTCTACAAGAAATGAATATCAACCGGAAAAAAGTATTATAGTATAACATAAAATCACAATAGTATTGAAAAAAAGTGAAAATGGATATGTGAATTTGTTAGGTGATTGCATTTTTACCGCTAGAACTTACTCTCTGACTGATAATAGACAGAATAGGTTACAGTATCATACCAAAAAACAAAATTCTTTGATCACTCAGCGTTGCCTAGATTTTTGTTCGAGAATAAACATGTGACATGAAAACGTTCTGTATATGGAAGAAAAATGAATAATGGAAGAATAGAAACAACGGAGAAAATCAGAAAAAAAAAAAAAAAAAAATCTTACAATTCGCGCTTTAATAATTCACAAAAAATGAAAAAAAAAACAACAATCGCACTGAATAGCAACAATAACAACAAGAAAAATTGCGGGAAACGTGACAAAACGAAGACGCAGGAGGGCAAATGGAAAGAGAGTGCATGCAGGGAAGAGTGCGAGAGGCTTTTTCTACTATTCATAGAGTCAATACAGCTAGTGAATGTAGGCACCGATCCTTCTTGCTCTCTCAATCTAGAAGAAGTGAAAAAAGGAGAAGATGTAGCAGAAGAAGAAAAAAGAAGAAGGATGGGCGCTAATTATGATATGCATCAAATGATACATGAGTGGATCTGAGATATCAAATATGTATGTTAATAAGAAAGGTTTCAATCATTTACCAATGAGAATGGGTAAGAGTAACTTATCTAAATAAAAAAGATTGCCCAAATATATTTCTTAAATTCTAGACAGGAAGTCTGGTCAAATACTTTTGAAGAATCACTTATCAATATAAACTTTGGTCGTGATCAAAATTTTCCAAAACAATGATTGTGAAGAAAGTGAATGAAAGAGATCGAAACGCATTGATATGGAAAAGATTATCAACGAAGTACTTGCAATCTCTTAAGACTCCATCAAGATGTATTATTCTACGGAAAGACAGATATCACTTTTCTTTGGTACCTTATGTGGTACAAGTGACGGACGATGACCACCTAGTCTAGAGTGAAATATATTTTTTGAAAAAAGCGGCTAACACACATTCTGTTGGACAGTCGGCGGAATGGTGATAACAAGATTGATTCTGACAAGAGACGTATAGGATGGCTAATGCAAATATGCGTCTTCTCGTGTTATGGCAAGAGAAATAGAGAAAAACGTGTAGAAGTGCAAATGGGTGACTGTGGTAACATCTACTTTTGGTAGGGACGAGACGCATGGTTAGAGAAAAAAAGACTGCGATCGAGAACAATCAGAAAGCTTTTTGGAAACGAATTTCTGAAGTTCTTCTCTCTATATCTCTCAATGATTGCATGAATAGTTTACACTATTTTCATCTTCATCGTAAGAAACTTTAAACTGTTTCTATTCATTTTCTGTTTGATTTCCTCTCGTTTCTCTCGTCAACTCGCGTTGCATCATTTCGAATGGGTGGCAGAAACGTAAAGAAAACGAAAAAATGCGCATCTCTAGACGAAACATACAGAGTGGTGCATGTGGCCGCGTGGCGCAATGGATAACGCGTCTGCCTACGGAGCAGAAGATTGTAGGTTCGAATCCTGCCGTGGTCGAAACTTTTTTTCTTTTTTTTTTGCGTGCAAAAACCATGGAGTAGAAGAAAAACTAGTGACCAAAGAATTCACCGGAAACACGAGAATAGTTTCCGCCTACTACGTGCAATCCCACTTTCTACACTACTTTTTGTCAGGTTGTCATTTCAGAAAAGGGAAACACACAATTGAAATATCACTTGTGTTGTATTTGACATTTACAACGACTTCTTTCAGATGGCCGCGTGGCGCAATGGATAACGCGTCTGCCTACGGAGCAGAAGATTGTAGGTTCGAATCCTGCCGTGGTCGAAACTTTTTTGTTCAAATCCTTAAACCATAAAAAGTTTCTGATTGGCAATCTGTCAGTAAAGTGTGTGACATCGTTTTACCGACGGATAATAAAGTGAGAAATGCTGGTCCCCGAGAATTGTTATCTTATGTTCGCCATCAGAAATGTTACACTGTTCTACTGCTGTCATATTTCACGCCAGGATTCGTAGTAAACGACATTCACCATATGGCATGGTAGTTACCCATTTCCGGTTGACCGCCTGGTGCTAATCATTAAACCTATGCAGTTCCTATAAAGATTTACTGTTTCGGTGAAATCCTCTATATACACATTCATATCAATTCTCGCTGCGGAACGAGAGACGTGAACGACAAACACAGGTCATTTTCAAGTGAAAACGTTTCCGTTTCAATGTATATTATCTGCCCTATTCTCATCTTTCCGCATTGGTACACAATTTCGATGGAAGAGGAGAAGAGACAATTGCAAGTGAACACTGATCTGTTTGACTGTTCTTCACAGAACTATCACAAAATGAAACTGAATGGAGTAAACATGTTTTTTTCAGATTGAAGTTGTTCAAATGTTTGTTATTCAGAATCCGCTGCTCGCTATCTCGGGACCGGTTTATTAGCTAAGAGTGTGACATCTCTACAACTTTTTCGTCTCTTTTTTGGCCAGATGCTCATGGGAGGCAGACACAGCTGAAATATTGTCTGTTCATGCTCATTTCTAGGTTCTCGTTTCATCAGAATGTGCCTCTCTCGTGTTCCTCTGGTTTTCTTCATTGGAAATTTTTCAGCTTTCTAGTGAGTTATTCTATCGCAGCCACCCTGAAACCCAAAGCGGTAATTTTTCCACCTTGTCAATTAATAAAAACAGAAGTCATTTGAGAATCCATAATTCTATAAATAAGGAGACATAAGATTTGAATTTAAAAAAACCTCCATGCTCAATTGGAAAAACTTTTTAGATGATAAATAATACAATTCCCATGTAATCCGGCCAAATTGGATTGAAAAAGTGGATGATGGTGTCCTTCCTTAGAGGGGTCTCCTTCTTGGTTTCCTCCTTCTTCGTATTTCCTCTTCCTCCGTCCTCTGTTTCCCCTCCGGTTGGCACTGGTAGAAGGAAGGAAGGAAGGAAGAAGAAGAAGAGAAGGCCCGGAATGCATTTATTGTGAATTGGAGACAGAGGAGCGCATTTCGCGTTGCGCGCAGCTGGGCCATTTATCGATCGCATGCCGGCTGCCTCTTCTCCGCTCTTACGAATGGCGTCGGAAAGTGTGCGTCTGCGTCTCTGACCTCTCGCCTCTCGTCCCCCTCTCGCCTCATGCAGTAGTGCTGGGGTAGGCGGCGGACAGCTCTACTTTAGACCTCTCTCCGCTATTCTATACCACCAGTATTCGCAAGCACTGCGCGTCGTCTCCTCTTTGCCATGGGTTCGTTTCAGTTTTTTTCTCTCTCTCTACCGTTCCATTGACAAACAACAATGAGAATAGGAAATGATTCCTGATTGATTATTAATTAGATTATTTTTTTTGTTTAGATACCACTGATAACAACAAGTTATATTAATGCGGGAAAAACCTAAATAAACAACAAACAACCTAATCTTGAGTACTTTTCTTTGTATCTTTTGGGTCAAAAGTTGACAATTTTACTTCCAAGTTGCTGCAAACTACTTGGAAAACTTTAGTTTGATGACTGCCAACAAAAGAGACAATGAAACAAACTGCAACAAAAGAGGGGCCGTCGTCTCTTTTTTCTCTCATGTCTGCTTCCAAATTCTAGTCAACAATTTTGGCAACTTTTCATTTTCCGCTTCTTTTTGCTGCTGTCCCCCGCAACAAATAAATCACAGTGAAGATTGACAGATTGTTTGATTGATTTAATAGAGGTTAGATCAGAAGAGAAAAGAGAACTGTAAGAAACAAACAAACAAACACTTTTCAGACTGTTCTAATCACTAAGCTTCTTATGAAACCTCTTTTTTCAGGCAAAAAATGCGATATATGTCGCAAAAAATGCTCAGGAGACGCCTACAAAGCGAATGACAAATTCTATCACACTGCCTGCTTTAAGTGCAAAAGTGAGTTGGATGAAGAGTTTCGAAATGTTTGCCTCTGTTTCTTGGGAGCGAATGTTTCAGTGTGTTTATTACATAATACAAACGAGAGTCTGCTTGTTATCTCATTTCTGTTTGAACAGTGTGAGCATAGCATCCATTGCTAATGCCCTTACAGCGAAACATTCCAAAAACTGAGGGAGGTGTATTGTTCCGAGAAATCACGGATTTTCTCATTCATTTCAATTACACACATATTGTTCTTGACCACGCACGCATCCCGGCGACACTGGCCTCCATTTAATGACCTCGTTTGCAAAATGAGTGTTTTCCTCGGAAGAAAACCAAGTAACAAACCCTAAACAATTTCGTAATCCTTAAAGTTCCCCCAAGAACACTCATCCATCATACTTCTAAGACAGTTAAAAGGATTATTTGAAATGCTTCATGTCATACGTCAAACAATTCTTCAGCATCGTCTCCCAAATCTTCTGAATGTTCAATCGAGTGTAGAAAAAGCGTTTCGAGACTCAACCTTTTTGACATTTCACCTTTTTTGTTTCAAGTTTTACCTGCAAAACGGCACACACACTATATTTTATTGCGACTGTTTACCCAAATTCGATTCGTCGTTGCGTAAATATTTACCGGCGGTTAAAAGGCGAATTTCCATGGCACTCTCAACTTGAACTTGATGAGGTGTAACAAAAAGAAAAATGCTAGGAGCGCGGTTTTCTTCCGAACATTCATAAACATGAATATTAAGAAAATAGAAAAAGAGTGAGCAAGGTCAAAAGATCTGGGGACAACATGAAAAATGTGATGATTCATGAGATATCCGAGATGTTCAAAGAACTCACAAGTCCTCGAACTTTTTCTCAGAGCACGATTTTTAAACAAAAATTACTGGAAAACTGAATTTTATACTTTTAAACTTGCAAAAATTATTTTTGCTCCATCATTTCATGATTCCTTTCAGAATGTGGTCGAGATCTAGCCGAAACAGGATACTACACAACACCAGAGCACGCGTTACTGTGTCCAGATGATTTTCGAGCCGCTTCGAAAGAGCTGACAGTGAAAACGTCGCACCCGGAGCGTGCCTCATCGTCGAGTGCGGCGACGCCCAAGTCTCCCGAGAAATCAAATGGTACAACAGACGTGTCGTCGACTGGAGCCGCTAATGCCACACTGCAGCAAATCTCGCCGCTCGGATCGCCAACAAGTAAGCGATGAGTGATGGAAATGCGGAAGACGAACGAAATTTGAGACTTTTCTCATGTATAACACTTGATAATATTATATTTATGTATTGCAGCGTGTGCCGCCTGTGACCAAGCTTTGCATTCGGGTCAAGTACTTCTCGCTCTCGGTCTTTCATGGCACGTGTACTGTTTCAAATGCAGCGAGTGCTCGGCAGTGCTTCATGGAGAGTATATGTCACATAATGGAAAACCACTGTGCCTTCGCGATTACAACGAGAAATTCGGTGTCAAGTGCTACGAGTGTGAAAAATTTATTGCGGGAAAAGTGTTGCAGGTTGGTTTGAGGGATCGAAAGAAAGAAACAAAAAAAACACGTTTAATCCTAGTGACCTTCCCATCACAATTCAAATTCCATTTCCCCATTCATCTCAATTTCATTCAGGCTGGCGGCTACAAATTCCATCCAACTTGCGCCCGCTGTTCACGATGCGGTTCTCACTTCGGTGACGGTGAAGAGATGTATATGCAAGGAGACGAGATCTGGCATCCGTCTTGCGAGCACGCGCGGACCACTGAAAATATTGCGGTATGCAATTTCACTGTGTTTTTCCGTAGTATCCGATTTCATTCGGCCTCCGAACCAAACGTCTCAAGACAATTGAGATAGAATAACAATAATAGAAATAAAAGGGAACGTCGTTGAAAACATTATACGATCTAACTTCTGTTTTCAGCCAACTGGACGTGCCACAACTCTTTCAAGAAATGAGCCAAAATACCAGTCGACATTTGGACAACATCAGGCTTACATGTACTTGTTGCCAGAAGTGGAACAAACATATCTTAGACATCCAGTGATGAATGCCAAGGAACCAAATGCTCCACAATTCCACGTGCCACAGGGACCAATCAAGATTCGCAAGTCAAGATTGTCGATGCTCAAAACTGGAATGCAGAGACTCAGTTAGTCATGATTACCTCAGTTCCGTCATTCAATTTTAATATTTCAGCTGAGGATTTGGAGAAAAACATTCCACGGCCGAAGTCTCCACACATGGACAATGAAGAACCAATCGAGTTGGCCCACTACCCAGCTGCGCAGGTTCCTGATCCGGATAAGGTAAGAACCGAAGAACTTTTTTTCATTCTCTGAAAAACCTTTCTTCAGCTCCCAGCCATCGAGCGAGAAGACTTCCCAGCTCCACCATACCCATACGCTGTCGAGGAACTCAAAAGAAGACTTTCAACATCGTCCATCGAAAATGAGATTTCCGACGATGAGTATTCCGAGAGCGACAAGGTTGATGAGGACAAGTTGAGAAAGACTGTTGAGACTCTGGAGAAGTATAATGATTCTTCAATTGCCCACGTCATCAAACAAAACATTGAGGACAGTCATAAGAAGCAGAGGTTTGAATTACCAGTTTATACCAAGCCTAATTTATCTTAATTTGCAGACTTCCACTTCATTGGGATCCAAGAAACGCGAGTAGAACCCCATCTGGCAAGAAGATGCCACATCTCAAATTCCGCTACGACGTCCCAATCAATGCTTGTATGTTTTAGTTGTCTTCCCCTTCTTTGCCTCCTAATTGAATCAGGAAAAGCTCCGTTTGGAGCAGAGCACACTCCTCCTCAAGTACACAGACTTATTGTCCTTTTTTGTAGCGCCATCTCGTCATCTGAATCGTCCAAGACCATGGGTCATCTGGCAAGGCGGCGAGAGGAACCAGGACAACAACACACTGCCATGCTTCCATATTCCAGAAGACAGCAGGGCAAATACGCTGAGAGCCGCCACACTTCCGACCGAGTTTGGGCAGAATTTGTCGCTCGAGAACTTGGACACAACAATCAGCAGTCACTATTCTGAACGTATGTGGAGGGAAATGAAAATTTTTAGGGAAGAAGTCGGAAAAAATGTTGGTCGTGATGAATGATGTATAAGATGCGGTGTTAAATTTCGAAAAAAATTTCACACCGAGGAATTTTTTCAAAAACATATATCATATATTTTTATACACTCTATGAGCAGATTGAAAGTTGTATTCGGCTCAATGTTTTTCATAAGCTGTGTGCTCTGAGCATAGAAGAATGCTAGGCGCTCACAAATTAAAAAATTTTAGAAGGTTGATTCAGCAAATTGATGGTGGCTCTATCTTACAATGACTCTCATTCATCAATTTCACTTTTCAGACTCGATGACAGAATCTGGAACAGCTGGAGGACCAAGATCCGCCGGAGGTGCTGCTCTTCGATCATCGCTGCCGGATATGAGCAAACCAGCGAAGCAGTACGACCTCACAATTCTTCAAACAACCAACTCAAACCTTCCGGAAGACGTCGACAGGTGAGAGCCATTTTCAAAGCTCATTTCCTATTTCCTTTCTTGCAGACAACATTTGGAACGACACTTGCCCCGCGATCAATTTGAGGATATCTTCAAGATGTCCTTAATTGAATTCTACAAGTTGCCCGAGTGGAAGAGGATCAATTTGAAGCGAAAGCACAAACTTTTCTAACGTCTTTCAATGTTTTCTCTTCCTGTTTTCTGCGCCTGTGTCTTCAAATGTTAGGTCGAATTTGTTTCTTCTCTCAACGCGTAACTTCTCCTATACACTTTTTTTTACTTTTTCTTCTTCAAACTACTCGCCCCCACCAGCACCACCCACCAACACTGCTCCTGTTCTGCGCATAATTTTGGCAGTCAGTGCATTCGGAAAGAAATTTGCATTCATGTCTTTGACGTTTTATGTACTGATTCTGAAACTTCAGATCACATACTAGTCTGTTATGTTACCAAAAAGTTCTCTTCTCAAAATATCTTTCGGGATATGGCTTTTAGCTTTTATTGCCGCTTTCTATAGTTTTTTTTCTCCTTTTTTAATCAAGTTTAACGTCGTTTCTTTATTCAATTCTCCTATACGGAATCTCGGTTTTTCTCTCTTACAGTTTTTCTCGCAACAAAAGATTGCATTTTGCATGCGTGCTTTCTTTTAATATTATTTTTTAAATTTGGTGTCTAACAATAGTTTTGTCATACAACTTTTATCCCATTTTCTGCTAAAAAGCCGTTTTTTCAATTGCTTAGATCACTATAGCTTTTTTAAAGATCGTAATGCTCAGTTTTAATTGAATCAAATAACAATTCGCCAGTAACTGTTAATCAAAAAGACTCCCATAGCCAGTAGTTAACTGCAATCGGTTTCTTCTCTTTTCTCATTCACATGTTGCCTCTTTTAGGCGAATGCTTGTTCCACTTCTCCTAAAATACCAATTATCTACCCGTTTCCTCTCCAAAACCAACCCCCTTCAACCCATTTCCCACTTTCAAATGTAATGTGCGCCTTTTTTCTCTACAAAAATGAATAGAATAGGTTATTCCCCGTCTTCTATGATTTTTGAATTGTTTTTTCTTCTTGGTTCTTCTTTAACTTTCTCTGGAATTTTTTCGTGCTACGAGATGGGAAATTATTCTTTTCTTTTTGTTTTGTTCTCCAATAAACTGCATATGCTTCGCTGAAAAAAACTCGAGAAGTGTTTTCTTGAAGAAAAAACCAAGAGTTTAGAGAAAAATGGAAGAAAACATCTGGTCGAGAATAGATAAACAATTGAAAAAGATGTAAATGATGACGAAGGAAGTGCTCATTCAATCTCTTTTGTCAATTCTCTCAACAATCACTTCAATATCATTTATCTTGTGCTTCGCGAATAGATGTCGCATTTTTGCTCTCCTCCCGTTTTTCTTTTACAAATGTTTTGGCATCATGTCAAAGATAACATTTGAGAATTTGTGTTTTGGGAAAACCACAGCCATCTTAATAGTAAAAAGAAGGAACAATGAAAATATTTAAAAAGGTTTTTTGCAACTGTTTTGTCCTTCCAGCGTAACCTTAATTTTGGAAAATGAGAGATGTCTTCAAACAAGCCCCGAAAACTAACCGAATGACTTTTAAAGGCACAAAAAAGTTAGAGTTGAAACACAAATCGAACGTAGGTTCACATTCACGGTAGTTCTAATTATAGGGAAAACTGTACTTATTACCTGAAAACCAGTTTATTCCATAAATCGAATGAATTTCAAGGTAACATTTGGTAAAAATACAACCCACAGTTTTAAGAAAATTCTGGAAGTTGTATTTCTCTACTTTGAAAACAGTTTCGGTAACTTTTCCCCCTGGACATTTTTGTTCTAGGAAATAGACGAAAATTTTTTCAGTTTTCTGATCGTGATCTTTGATTGCATTGTAAGATTTCTAAAATAGAAAACATTTTGAAAAAGAAGTTCCGTTTGAACAATCATCACCAATTCAGAAATCCTTTCGAAAAGAACATCAAAACTCTGAATTCTGTTTTCATCTCAATTCTTCTTCTCCTTACTCTTCTTCCATTGTGCACCCATCAGATAGGACATGAGATATGAGAAGCGACGGAGACTTCTTCTTCTTTTCCAAACCAGAAACTGAATTGAAAACCACTCGTAGTGGTTGCGGGGTCTCCACCAATAATGAGCTGCCGACTGCTCAACGGGGGCCTCCATTCTGCGCACTCTTCGTTTCCCATCGAAGAAGACGACACGGGGCCGCGCCCTCTTTTTGCCCAAAATCTCGCCGCAGATATGTATTTGTGTGCTTGTCAAAGCTCCGGGACGTGACGCTTCTTGGCGCTAGGGTTCCTAGTTTGAAAATAAAACTTCGTTCACTCTCTATTTTATCGTCTTTTTTCTTTTCTCGAACCGAATGACGTTTTCCAGCAGTGCGATCACAAAGACCGATCCACTACCAGGATGGCTGCTCCTGAAGAAGAAAAAGAATTCATTGACCAAATTTTAGAAGAGCATAATACCCGACGTCAGAGGGTAGGTTTACACTGTTTTTTTTGATTACTGTCTCTCACTTCGTTAGATGAGGTCATTCTGAATATTACTGTAGTTTAAATGAAAATTCTTTGAAAATGTTTGCTTTTTCAGCATAACGCTCCTGATCTTGAATATAGCGAAGAATTATCAGAAATGGCTCAACAGTGGGCTGACAAGTTGGCCAAACAGGTAACTCATTCTTCGAAATTTATATCTTTGTATTTATCATTCAGGCGCATATCTCATTCAGTGAATTGAGTGGTGTCGGAGAGAACATCACCTTCTTTCCTCCGGATATTGATGCGGAATCAGGTAGGTCTGACCCAGTTTTCCCGTTTTTTTCGTCGGTTCAATCACATAGTTTCACTTTTTCAAATCCAATTTCAATTGGTTTTTTGTGAACTTTTTTGTTTCTACTGGAAATCAGTACTTTGTGAAAAAAGTGAAGAAGACTGCAAACTAGAAGCGGACGACGTGAATTGAATTTGTGGACTTTCGAAAGCAACGAACCAAAACACTCTTTTTTCTACCTCAGTCTGTGCTCAACAGAAAGATAGAAGAAGATTTTGGCTTCTGATCAGCTCGGAGCACAAGTTCCGGTTCGTCCCTCGAAGTTTCAAGAAACTGTCTTTCAAAGTTTGAATTCAACTTCTTTTCAATTCCCTTGATTAGCAGTTTTATCGACACCACTCTATCTCTTTTCTCTCATTTCAGTGGTCGAGCATTGGTATCAAGAGCACGAAAAGTACGAGTACGAAACTCCGGGGTGGCAGACTGGAACCAATTACTTTACGCAAGTTATATGGCGATCTACGAAAGAGGTAATCTGATCCAGCACACTACAAAACCTGAAAACATCCGGAAATGTGAGAGACAGATTGACTAATTTCAAATTCAGATTGGTGTCGGATGCGCATATGTGAAGAAAGCACACGAGACCGACGAGGACAATACTTCATGTTCAAATGGAAGTGTGTGCAAATCAATGACTTCCTTGAGGTGATACCATCGTCTAAAACAGAATGTAATTATTTAATTTTCAGCAGTAACGGAAAACTGGCAGCTGAAGGAGACAAAGTGATTGTCGCATTCTACCGTCCTGCTGGAAACAACAACCGTTCCGGTCAATTCGCCGCCAACGTTCTGAAGCCGATAGTCTAATCCATATTTTCTATATTAAATCATTTGACACATTCATTTGATTGTCTCCGTGAAAAGGAAAAACGACAAGTTTTGATAAAAAACGCACTCGATTTGAAATGAAATTCCATTGCATCAATAAATAAGGAAATAAATAGCTTGGTTCTACAAAACTTTGTAAAACACCGATTAAGGGGGAAAACAAAGTTAACAGAATATCACCACGCATAGCGGAACTTTTTTTGGGGCAGAGGGGAGTTGACAGAATTGGAAAATTATAAAATTATGTTAACAGATAAAAGAAAATGAAACCCTTTTTTGATAGACGGAAATCGTAATGAGAATTTAAAAAATATTAAGAAACAAAATGATAGCTGCTGATTGATTGAGTGTTAAGATGTCCATTTTAAGCACTCATCTCGAACTGGCGTTTGGTTTGGATGACTGAAAGGAAAATTATATATATATCTGAGGTACTGAAGGAAGAGCCAAAGCTTGGACTGTGTCTGTGAAGTCAACGTACCACGAATGATGTAAAGGTAGAAGAAGTCGGCATAGAGAACGGTCTGGACAATTCCGGCAACAACGGCAATTGGGTCGAAGAAGCTCTCGGTGTAGTATCTGGAAATATTTTCTTTGGAAAAGAATGCAAGTTTTTCAGAACCAAACAATTCTATTGATTAGACGAATATCTTGAAATCCCATGAAATATTGAACACTTAACAGAATTTTGGAATTCTATTGCTTTTTGAATGTTCTTCCAATATCCCTCTAGTTTCTAATCTTTGAATTAGCCGGTACCGTTCACTATCACTCTCTCCGAATGGAAGTTTCAATTCATATGCTGATTTCTCTCGGAGTGTTTCCTATTATGGCCAAGCGGAGTTATGCAAGAAACTTGCTTTTCATTCATAGTCAACGGATTTTCTATTCAGATGATCAGGCTACAAACACCTTTTATATCGAATGCATAATGTTCATACACCCTATAGAGCCGGTTTTTGTTCTCAGCAAGACAGTTTTCAATATCTGGATCAACGCTTCTAAACAAATTCTGATATCTAAGCCATGTGGTGCTAACAATTTGATTTTTTATCAAATATGAAATACATACCTGTAGATCCAGTTGAAGATGTAGAGGAATCGGTATGATCCGAGGGCGAAGAGGTAGTGAGCAGTGATAGTTTCAGCGTTTCCGGTACGAGAGAGCATGAAAAGTTGTGGCATGATGGCAACAGCTTCAAGATAGATCGAGAACGTCCACATGACCTGAAATAATGTTATTTTTATGCTTTTGGCACTTTTTCTGTATTAATCACCTCCATAAACATGAATTCGTGGTTGATGATAAGAGCGAGAATAAAACTTGGGATGACGAGGAACTCAATTCGGAAAGTGTCGTTGTTTCGGTCATAGGTTGCCTTGAACTTCACCCACATAAGGTAAACGGTTCCGATTGATCCGGCAAGGAAGAGGATCTACAATTGCATATGTTTTTTCGATCGAAATTTGAAATGAATTACCTTCATAACGGTGTTGTACAAAGAGTAGAAGCTGGTGAAGAGATCCAAGTATCTGGTGAAGAATGTGATAGCAAAAAGAATCTGCGATCGTCCAGAGATTCCTGAAATTTTCTTAGAATTGCACAAATCTGAATGAAGAATCAAAACACATACCTTCGCAACTGCGAGACTTCCATATTTTGAGCAAAAGAATGACGATGGCCACGGCGTGAGCCACATCAGCCGTGATGCGGAACAGATTCATGATCCTTGCGTTTCAATCGGACAGAAACTGCAAGAAGCAAGCCCTCCTCAAGAAACTATTCGGTCCAAAAGTAGGGCAACACCACACAACAGCGGAGAGGAAGAGACCGAGGGGCAAAGGCAAAGAGAGGACGAAAACGAGAGAGAGAGAGCTGTTCGTCCACGTCACACAGTGTTGAGACGGCCGCGCTGGTCTCGACGCGACCTTGTCTGCGTCTCCTCGATGGGCAAAGCTTTAGGTGATACTCTCGTCGGTCGTTTGCGATAGAGACTGGGGACACTCTTTCTCTCTGTACGCTTACCTCGGGTCGGAAGGCCTCGTATCTGCTGTACGGATGAGATCTCGGAGAATAGGAAGAAAGTAATAGATCGATCTGGGAATATACAAATGACAGATTGTAAAAGAGCAAATGCAATGAACCAAAAATTCTGTTGCTAGCAACAGAAAAGATTAAATAAAATATGTATTCAAAAAACAAATACGACAGAAAATTGTTTTTTGTACAGGAAATACGTATGTTATTGTTTCTTCTGAAAATACTGAAATGTTCAAAAAACATTGCATTATTGTTTTTAGTAGACCTGATCTGTGAAACATCACCTTTTTAGTGTTTTATAAATAATAAATACATATCAACAGAACCCCCAGATTCAAAGCTGATTAGAACAACTACAAATAACATGTAAGAAATCACATATTCCAGAACAAAATTTCATCACTCGAATATTCATTGAATTTGGAAGAGAGGATGAAACAGATTTTAAAAACACCATGAAAAATATCATTAAAAACCCACCGGAAAATTTAAGTCAACATTTCTTGAATAAAACACTAGAAATAAGCAGCCAGGCACATATAAGTATTACTGTAAAAAGTTGTCTGGAATTGGTATGAAGATCAGAAATCTCTTGGATATACAAGTCAAGCAAAAATTATTATACAATCAAGTTGTTTTTCTATTTCTTTTTATAACACAAGTTTCTGTTATCTGAATCTGATTCTCACCTTCTCGAATCAAACTATACCTTGGTTTGAAATATTTTCACAACAGTAAACAATTTTTTTCTCTCGAATCACCCGATTTTTAGAGAAATGAGATTAGAACCATCTTTTATTTTTATTTCAATATACTCTTTTCCTCGTGAATTCAAAAAGTTTCGATTGTCACCCCATGTTTTTTGTCTAGAAGAATGATTTTTAAAAATCCTTCAGCCACCTGTTGTACTCACATAACAAGATGACTCAACTGTTATTTGTGCTAGACTATTCTTCAGTTTTCTTACTTTTTTTCTTCTTCCAACTATGAGATTTTGTTCAAATATAACCAAGTTCAAAGTTTCATCCTTTGTCATCTCTTCGTTCTATTCAAAACAAATCTTGTTAATCGATAGGGTTAAACTGTGTAACAGCACGTAACCTTGAGCCCTGGCACAAAGAGTTTCCATCGACAATTGATCGCAAAAAATCAACGAGGTGATGGGTGCTGTCCATTGTGAACCTCACTTCTCAACGTTCTATCTCACTTCAACTCTGTCGACTCATCGCTTCAAAAGTTGTAATGAATGAGAAAGAGTCATTGTAGTGTCAGGAACCAAGAGATCCAGATGGCCTAGGGCGGCTCGCAATTGCCCGTGTCTTGAGACTCGTGATAGGTTAAGGAACAGTCTCCGCCTCATCTAGCACTCAATTTCACAATATTTAAGCCTTCATGTCAGACGATCCCCATCACTTTCTCTCCTTCATTTTTCTCAATCCAATATTCATTCATTTCAGGTAATTATGAACTTTAAGCTATTCTTTGTTTTATTCCTGGCAACTTCACTTCTGGTAGCACTCAGTGATGCATCCAAAGATCGTCGTAAGAAGCAAAAGCAGAAGGAGCGTCAAGAAGATGATGATGCAAATGATGAGACTGTAGGAGGAAAGGCGTTGGAAGAATCTGGAAAAGCTAGAGAAGAGAAGGAGAGAAACTCTGTTTTGGAAAAGCAAGCTGAAAAGAAAACCGATGACGATGAATCTTCTTCTGAAGAAGATGACGATGACAAGGATAAGGCTGATAACTCTACTGTGATTATCCGTGTAAGTAGGTAATTAGATTGTGCCATCTAGAGAAAAATTTCAGAAACGACGTGACGGAGCGTATATGATTAAACCTCATTCAGATGATCACTTGGGAGGCGTTATTGTAAGTATTAGCTGAAGAACAATCTGAAAAAATCTTATGGTTTTTTGAACTCAATCAAAATAATTTCAGAATCTCCGTTTCACTCGTCATTTCCAATCTGCTAATGCTGACGAAGGACGTGTACTTCCAACTGATGAGGCCAGAGTGAGTATACTGTACCTAATCCCGATGAAAGCCTCTCTTTTATTGCAGTTCAAACGTGACGCAACCTCTCAAATGCAAAAGGCAAAAGAGCTCAACGACGGAGTGCAACTTCCATTGGACAAGAAGCCTTCCGCGACCGCATCTCCATCCAATTGATATACACCTCAAGGCTTTTGCTTTAATCCGCTCTTCTCGCTGTTCTCATTACTAAATCATAATAAAACGCATTCATGTAGAATAGTTGACCGGCGAGAAGGACTTTTGTCTATTACAAATTGTTTCTATTTTCATTTCTATTGCACCTCTTCCTCTTGATAACTTTGAATAAATGTTCTATTCTTGGAAATAGCCAAAAAATACTATGTTTATGAAGTCCAAATATCAACCAGGTCCAATAGAATTATGAAATACTTCTAGGAAGCCCTTTAGATATCGCTTCCGAGCATTCACTTCAAATTTTGAAATTCGAGATACCAGCAAATCCACTTGAGAAGAGGAATCAAGTTGATAGTGGACGCCTACATTCCGTTCAAGTCCTTTCTGAAACATTCATTTTCAATACCCACTTCCGCTCCCGCTCAACATTATATATTCTTCTTTTCCGCCTTATAAAACTTTATTGTTGCTGAAGAAGATGATGGTTTCCGACAACACAGCAGAAGCACATACACACATATCAATATCATTCCGAATATACATATATATTTCTTTTCATGTCATGCATTCAAAATTTTCAACATTTCCTTTCTGCCGACATCCTATTCTAACCAAAGCGTCATCGTCGTTGCGGTCGGTTGGTCCGTTTTGCGCATATGCTGTCATTTTGGGAAAAGAACTCTGTGGCTCTCCCAGTCGTTTCACCATTTTCTCCTTTCTCTTTCCTCCGCCAATTTGGTGTCTCCTGTGCAATTTGTGAAAAGACATCCCAAGAAGTTGAAATACGCAGAGCCATTGCGTCCTGGAGAATGAGAATGGTTATTCCTAAACTCTCCACCCAACTTGTCTCTAACCTAATTATCTTATTTTTGTGCGTTGTCAACCGAAATTAGTCGACTCGCACTCACGAGAAGTTGGTCGAAAGAAGGAAGACGACGTCGTTTTCAAAGTCATAAGTGTTACTCGTCCTCCTACTTTTCCTTGTTCTCCTCCTCCTTTTTTTTCTCAAGCATGGACTAACGTCATAAAATTAAAAGAGCTGCTATGAAGCCTTCACTCAATTTTTTCTCGCCGAACAATTGGGTGGGAAGACATTCAAACCCTTCTCAGTCTCACGATTTTGGAATCATGTCAAAAAAATTTTTGATGTGGTTGTGGAATTGTATTAGTTTTCTGAATAGAAAGGTAGGATTGCTCAAAAGAATATTTTTTATAGGTGGTCAGGAGCAAAACAATGATGTTCTTATAAAAATTTTTCGTATTATATAACAATCCATTCTTCTAGAGATATTTGAAGACGCTGAAATAATATACTATCCTAATTTTCGTCTTTGATTTTCATTTCTTGCATTGTGAAAGTAGTTTCCATCGGATAGTAGAAGAGAGGAAGTTCTTGGTCCCACACGTTTTTTACCCATTTTTCTAGAGAGAAGTTGATCCAGAAAGAATATTGTTCCTAGACTCGTCTAGCTACACAAAGATCACCAATCAAGCTCGTTGAAATATTATCTGAACGAAAAACGGCTCTCTCATTTTTCTTTCTCATACGATATCCCATCCCTCTAACAACTCTTATCATTGGATTCTGTCGTATCTCGGAGTCTCTAAACACGAACAGTGGGACCATCGGTGGCAGCAAGCACACCGCGTCCGAGCCTCTTGTCTTTTCTATCCCGCTCCACGGGGCGCCGGCCGCCACCCGTCAAATTTTATCACGAAATTGTTTATTTCTCCACACTCACTACAGGGTTTTGAGCAGCTGTTTACTTCTTCAGTTTTTTCTCTCTTCACAACCGATGAGAGACTTGTGTTGTTCCAGAGACGACATTCTTGCGTACTCGTTTTGATATCTAACGCCGTGCCGTTCGGTATGGGCGAGTTGCTTTTTTTGTCTTGACAAGCGCTTTTTGTTTCTCTCTTTTTTTTCCTTTTTTCACACTAGCTGAGACCCTTTCAATAGAGTTTTTTGAACTGTGAGGTATCAAAAAAGCCTACGGTAGTTATTTCTCAACTCGAAATTCTCATCGGCCAAGATATATTTTTAATTTAGTTCATATCTAGAATCAATTTTCTGTATTTTTTTTTGAAAAATTCAAACGCAATTTATGCTTTCGAAAGCTTCAATACTAAATGATGGGAAACTATTTTTCTTAATTCATAAAACATGAACTTCATCAATAAAATACGGATATTAATCATAACTAGATCAGAGCATTCACTCAATTTTCTTTAAAAATTCAGATTGAAAAAACATTGTGAGCTATTTTTTGTTAATTTTTCTTTTTTATGTTACCGATAAAAACTGAACTCCATGAAAAAACAAACTATTCTGGTTTTTCATTTATTTTAAAACTGAATACTGTATTTTGAGGAACTCCTGTGCTATCCTACACGTGGCTCTCACGGACCCATAGACAAGAGGAGCTCATGGTTCTCCAAATCCAACAAGTGTTATTTCATAAAAACGGGAAATTTTGTCAGTTGACCAAAGCAGTACCAGCACCTACTTGAAAACGGCTACTGCCAGTTGCTTAATTGGCAATTCAATTTGCCAGAACTTCTTCATTTCTGAAGTGTCGCATCCGCTTCTTTCTCTTTTCTTTCCTTTTTTCTTCTTTCTTGTCTCGCCGACATCTTCCTCTCCCAAATTCTCGCCCCCAAATTTCTCTCCTCAATTTGTTTTTTTTCTTCTCTTCAAAAGAGACCTGAATGGGTGTTCCGTATTAGTGACATGAGAGGAATGAATGCTCTTTTCAATCGTTTATACAATTTGTTACGTCTCTGTGATATTGGTTTTAACACGGACAGCACGCCTCTCTCCCTTTTTAGACCCAAAAATGTTTTTATTGCATATTGTGCCTTCTAGCCGCCAACGGGGGCTCTTTTGTCGTCCGTCACTCTTTTTACCTCTGACCCTCCAACCAAATCTTCAATTTCTCGTTCATTTTCTCATTACCGCGTCTTTTTCTCCCCCAATTCATTTTGTTTCCTTCATGGTTTCCGTTTCTGGTTTTCTTTTGATATATTGAGAAAAATGGACAGATTCGTTTTCTTCTGATTTATTGGCTCCCCAGTTTTGTGATATTAGATTATTTCCAGCTATTAATCTTTGTGGTTTAGTGGTTTTCTATTCAGAAACTCAATCACGAGTCGAAGTTAGTAGAATACCTAATTGGGATCAAGAGTCCAGCTTGTATGTTTTCAACGTTCGATCAAGACATATCACCAAAAACGAAACCCTAAAAGTGCCTTCTTGATCATAGTTTCTATTTGAAGAGTTTCGAAGGGTGTGCTCTGGCGTATACTGTTACGTTTATGTTAGCGCTGCAAATTTTGCAGCTTCCGATCGGAAGGTGACCTTTTTTTATTATAAACACTATTCGCTCGTTGCCCTATAGTTTTTATTTGAATTGTTTTGGTCAGAAACTTCTAGAACTTCTTTATTATATCTGCTCAGAACAGCAACGGCTATAATAGTACAAAGTTGTAAAAACTTCCGAAAACAAAACTACAGTTTCTTATTAATTTATACGCGTAGATTTTTTGTACGTTTTCTTTGGTCCTCACCGCACTGGTTAGTCACAATTTGACTGAGAAGGTGATTTGTGTTTGATTTCCCATTTTCCTTCGCCTCCAATAATATTGTTTATGAAAGTGAACACTTTCTGCTTTGCTCTACTTCTCCCTTGCATTAAAACATTCTTTGTTCGCGTCCCGCTGTCCGTTTTTTTTGTGTTAAAAGCTCTTTCAGATGCATGAATCTATGAATTTTGGCTTCTCGATTTGGAGACTTTCGTCTCCTTTTCGAAGACGTCGTCCCCCTCTGCGACTCCCTTTTTTCTCTCAGGGATCGCCTTTTGTTGCCGTCAAAAATCATTTGTTTATTCCATTTTGCGTATTACCGCTCCTACACCACACATATCCCCTTCACTACTCGTTGCTCATTTTTCGAGTGAGACTAATGGACTACTAGAAAATGAACAGGAAAATGAAAATGGAAGAGGAGACGGGGAATGGGGGTGGAGAAGAAAAGCAAAAAGAAGAATCTTGGTGGTTCCCGTCTCTCCATGGCATGAAAAATGAAAACGTATAAAAAAGTCAGTAAAGGTACTAAGATGAGAATGAATGAAGGGAGGGCACTAGTGGGAGGGGACTAAACAAATCTGGGAAGAATGGCAAAGTCACAGAGCATTAAACGACGTTCCATGCTTGAGCCATTCGTGGGAACCAACACCCTGGACTAATCGAAAAACCGTTAGCCCCTCCAAAGTTTTTGTTGCTCCTCATCCTCATTCTCCATTTTTTCTCCTTCTTGTTTCCGACATAGTCTATACCTCAATATATTCTATTGTTTTCGACTTTCTTAATTAGTTCTCTACGCCCAATTCCCCTTGGGACAAACGAGGCAGGCGGAGCGCATCGCCGTGTTGCGCGAAAATGCTCGGCCATGAAAAATGAATATTGCACCTACTTCCTTACACTTTTTTGTTTCGTCCTCTATGGATTTGGCCCTCAGTCTCTCGTTGTGATAATCCATCATTATTGAGTTACCTTGTTAGCTTCTCTCGCATTGAAAACAAATCTCTATCATGTTTTTCTTATGTTTTTCAACGAACATGCTAATCCGTATCTCGTTTTCCAGGAAAATTTGCATTCCTCTCAATATTTCTTTTCAAGAGTTCACGAACATCACTGGTGTTCACAAAGAAGTCAAACTGAAACGATCACAGGACCTCATTTCTGTTCATGATGCCGATTATGGCACTCAGCAGGCAAAGGTGGGTTAATTTGATTGCACGGCATGGAGAAGGGACTAGTAGACGCCACATGATTAGTTATTGAGCATTATGGCCATAATAAGACAAGTAATGGCTGTTTTTATTGCTTTTTCATTGGCGGAAAGGACATACTTTTCTATTGTGTAATTTCCTTTGGTAGAATTATTGAGTAGGAACAAGATATGAAGTCATGATCGACAAAGAAATAATTGAAAGAAAAATAGAGAATGAAGTCGGAAGTAGTTAAGGAATCTGAAAATTGCAGAAAGCGTTGATGTGCCTACCAGCTGCCAAGCCGCCGACACCAATGCTCTATTCTCAACAGCTACCGCTGAAAAATCTTTACTCTCAATTTTCAGCTGGACTATTAGAGGTAAGTGCAGTGGCACATATCACACTTGCTCACACAGAAACACCTGTGTTCAGACTCACGCCGCCACAATTCCATCATTGGACACATGTCCTTTGCTCCTGCAAACCGCCAGCCTTCCTTCTTTGTCGCACATCGGGCTTCCGCACTCTTTGGTTTGTTCATTTGCCCATTTCCGCTAGTTTCTCACCCCCCCCTCTCCTTTTTTCCTTCATCACAATCTTTTTCTCCGATCGAGATACATCCAACTAGTACGGATTCTCATTTGGCAAATGTAATTGTGTTGCAGGAATCAGCCGTATTGCACTCAGCATCGGAGCCGCCAATGGAGATGCGAATTGATACGAGTAGTAAGTGTATTTGGACGAATACAAACAGAGATCTCATCCGAATTCTTTTTCTTCTTCCTGTTCTCAGGTCATAAGTCAAAGAAATCGGAGTGAGAAAGACTGAAGATGATATTAGCGATAAGTCATCTGATCTGTCTTCTTATCAGCCACTGGCGCCAAAAATTCACTTTTTTCTCATCTTTTCAAAACCGTTCTCGGTGGTTTTATTCTTTAGTTGTTCTTATTGCATCTCACAAGTCGACTGTGTTTATTCTCACATTTTGTCTCACAACTTCTCTCAAAATCACACGATTCTCATGATAGATCGCTAAAAGTGACGGGAAAAGATGAGAGGTTGATGAAAATGAAAATCAGTGGAACCGAAGGAGATTAACATTGTTGCATCATTTATTTTTTTTTTCAGAACACTTTCACGTGTTTGTTGGAGATTTGAGCAAAGATGTGAGCAATGAGTTGTTGAAATCGACCTTTCAAAAATATGGGGATGTTAGGTACGGTAGAGCTCTCTCCACGGGTCTCTTGTTTACCAGATCTTTTCAGCGAAGCGAAAGTAATTCGGGACGCTCAGACACAGAAATCAAAAGGATACGGATTTGTATCGTTCCCGAACAAACAAGTAGGCCATCTCTGTTATCATCACACTCCTATCACACACTGGTCCCCTCCGTTTTGCAAAAACAAAGTTTTCAGAATGCAGAGAACGCGATAGCCGGTATGAACGGGAAGTGGATCGGGAAACGGGCGGTGCGGACCAACTGGGCAGCACGGAAAAACAGCGAAGAAAATAGAGACAAACTCACTTTTGAACAGGTGTGCCAGAGAGGCGAGAGCTAGAAAACAATTTTGATGGGTTTAGGTGTTTAACTCAACAAAGGCGGATAACACCTCGGTATATGTGGGGAACATCAGTCCACAGACTACAGGTAATAGCAGACAGGGATTACCTTATTATCAAGAAAATAGTGGAGTGTGATTACATTTGTTCAGCTCGTACTGTTTTATGACTTCGAAAAATTTCTGGCAGTATCATTAAAATTTTCAACTCTTGGGAAACAATGAGACATCCCTAAAGTTGCCTTTCTGTCTTGTTCAAACTTTCCCATACTTTATGATCAAGTCAAACTAGTTCGCCTTATCGCTATCAGATTAACAAACTTTCTAACGGATATGAGGATATCTCTTTCTTCAACTTGACACTTCCGCTTGGTAGCCACGGCATAGAACGTTGCGCGCGGATTTGATTAATGACTGTCTGATATAAAATCCCTGTATCCCTCTTATTTTTATAGATGCCGATCTTCGTGATTCGTTCTCAACATATGGTGATATCGCGGAAGTGCGTGTTTTTAAAACACAGAGATATGCCTTTGTTCGTTATGAAAAGAAGGAGTGTGCCACGAAAGCAATAATGGAGATGAATGGAAAAGAGATGGCTGGAAATCAAGTCAGATGCTCTTGGGGCAGAACTCAGGCAGTGGTAATAGAGAATCACAAATCACTAGAATCTATTCTTTTTTATAGCCTAATCAAGCGTTAAATCCACTACCGATTGATTTGTCATCATTAATGATGCCGACAATGATCCCGACAACGATTCCGCTGATTCAGAACCCATTCCTGAATTATGAGCCGGCCACTACACTTTTGTACAGTTCTTTTCCACAATGGTGATTAATTTATAAAGGATTAGGGGGCAATGATGAGAGAAACTGGAAAGTCCTTATTTCCTATTCAAATTTTCTTTGTGTTTTTCTGTGTGAGTCACTTTTCTTCCTCCTTTTCCGGTGTTTCATTTTATTTCAATTCTTGAGGTCCAAAAGTTCTCAATTTCGCAACTTCCATTAAATCATTCTTTTTTTTTCATTTGGTGTGGTGCACTTTACTCCTTTTCTTCTATTTTTTTTATTTTTGACTGATTTTCGTATCATTTTCGTCTATTTTTTCCCCATACCTCTTCTTGAAGAGAATATTCATTTTGTCTGTGCAAAGGAATTTAATAAATTATTGCGGTCATAACAAACTACAGTAAGCATGTGTCGGAAGGAACGGGATACTGTTTTTTTATTTGTTATTCTGCTGAACAAGCCTGAGATCTCCAGAATTTTAATGACCACGTACTTGAATGTTTTCGAAATGTCTTCAAATGTGTACTTCTACCGTACTCTATTGTTTGCTGTCCACTAACACGTTTTTGTGTTTTTGCCCTTTCAAAACACTTCAAGAAGAAGTTTTCCGGTACTTCATAACTCCCACACTCTTTTGTTATTAGTATCACCGAGAAAAAACCTGAATCTGCAGGAATGACAAAAACAGATGTGAATAGTCTTCATTGAACTAAATTCAAAAGTACAATGTCCTCTAGCCTGACTCCTCCCCTTTTTTGACCACACGTCACAAAAGTGTCTACAGCCAATATAAATTGGCGATCTCCCGCTAACTATACGTGATTCAGATAACAAAAAAGACGGATAGCACAAATCAGTGTGGCCTTTCACTCCTACTACTACTACTTGTGTCCCTTTTTTATCGGCTGCATCTGATAACACTACTACTCTCTGCAATCTTTTCTCTGCCTCCTCACAAGGTCATTGATATCCCATTCTGCCCGCCCACCCAGAATAAAGGGGCACCTCCGCTTCCGAAAAATCGCTGCCACTGCCCTATTCAAACTTGGCGCAGTCGATCATTCAGGCGCACATGTCACTATCACTATCACTCGCTCTTTTTTCACTTCTCTTTTTCCAAGTACCGACATCCGATGCAAAAAGCGTAAGGGATATTAACTTATCTGATATCATTCAACTTTCACTCTGTTTATCTTTACAGATTACCGTGTCGGTGAGACAGTACACTGGACTCAAACGGAGTGACATTCGAGGTGTTGAGAATCAGTATTACTACTTTCAATTCTGTTCTTGTCCAAATACATTCACTGATAGAAATCTACCTTCACAAGTAGGAAAATGTGTCTGCTCAGACGCGCAAAAGTAAATAACTCGTATTCTCTCTACTAATCCTATATTTCTAATTTTCAGAGGCAAAAAGCTGGAGGAATCGATTCCTCAAGCTAAATTCTTCTCCAGCTCTCTCAACTGCGGTACCGTTTCTTGTATCAACACTAAAATCGACAACGAGGTACTGTACTTTGTGTTTTTCAAAGATCGTCTGTTTCATAAATAATTTTATTACAGCATGGCGAAAAATTGTTTGTTAAAGTGTTCATTGGTTCTACCATTCTCACCTATCCAGAATTCCAAATGCTTCCGGTCAGGACCACCAAAGGCGATGTGATTCTGAAAACAAAGAAGAGCTCAAAAATCAGAATCACTTATGTTATTGAAACTGATAGCGACAAAAAAGAATCGAAGACTGAAATCGAGAAGGCTCACTGGAGTAACTCGATTCTTCGTGATATCAATGGAGGAGCTCTCGACTTTTTCAGTCGAATTACTAATCAGAAGAAATTAGATAAGAAAACTCCATCTATTCCATTGGATACTGATCTCAAGAGATTGAGCAGTGTAAATTTGACGAGTTTTCAAAAAACCCTCTATAAATTAATTTTTCAGATTGGAGCAATCAAAAACTATGTGTTCTCCAAAAGTAAAATCGACAAAATGGATCCAGCTCGTTACGACATTCCAAAACTGAAAGAGTGGATTGTCTCTTATCACAATGTCTACCGATCGAAACATAATGCTCCAGCCCTGACTGTTGATCCGGTTCTTGAAAGCCGTGGAAAACGATGGGCAGACGAACTAGCTTATCACAGAGGATGTCTGGTTCATGAACAGCCAAGAACGTAAGTCTAGGGGTGATAAGAAAAAAAGGCGCCACCATGTCAAGGTGTGAAGTGTTCATTTTTTAGATACGGTGAGAACCTGTTCTTCTTTGGTGCTCGTCATCTTCCATCGCCTCAAACTTTGGCCGCAGCTGTCATTCAAAGCTTCTATCTTGAAGGAATCGGATATAACTATTCAAGGTAAATAAAATTAGGAGGACTTTCATTCAAAATAGATTTTCAGCTGGAGGCCAATGTCGTTCTTCAAAACCGGTCACTTCACTCAACTCATCTGGAAAGATTCCCGTAAAATTGGTGTCGGGGTCTCTATTGTCAAAAGTTCTTCGATTCGTTCACCATGTGTTTCCGGTGGCTCTCCAAATATGTATCTCATCTTTGTCGTAGTAAAATACGATCCTGCCGGCAATTTCGAATCTCACAAGGCTTACATGAACAATGTGTTGCGAGCGGTTGCATGATCGATTCATTCAAACTGTGCTGTACCTTGCCATATTGGAACGACGTGGTGATTATGATAATGTAGTCATATTGCCGGAGATTGTACATTTCATGTGATTCGAGATCTCACTTCTTTTTCTCTTTTTTCCAATAAATCGTTTCGTTCTGTTATTTTTTCATATTGTCATACATGCTTACATAGGAAAAGGAAAGATCAATAAAAACATATGCATCGTCATCGAACAGTTTCATTTCTCACTTTTATTTTCCTGAAAGAAACGGAAGAGTTGCGTTTGACTTTTCTTTTCTTCACCTTTTCACGGTATGATAACTGAAAGGGTGAAATGCGTCATTTGAACTATATTAAAAGGGCTATTTGTTCAGCTAAAATAATTTAGTTGTTGCTGATCTACTGTTCCATAAATCTTATGAAAATTTCGAAACCGTTCCTTTCAGTATTTTTTCTCGATTCTTATCATTTTTCTTGTGTTTGTTTATCGAATTCACATATATTTTTCGTTCATACAGTTTTCAGAGTCAACAATTCGTTTCTTCCACTAACAACAACAAGATGACTGTTTCCATCGATGGAGTTGACCCAGAGCTTACAAAGCTAACTACAGTGAGTAATAAAATTTGAAAAGTTCGAAATTCCCCTGTTTCATAGTATGAGGGTGTCATGGCCTATTTGCAAGAGAAGAGTGAGATTGATCGCGTGAATCCAGTTCACTTTGATATTGATAACCTCAAAAAATGGCTTCATCACTTCCATAACAAATACCGTGAGTATCACAATGCTCCTCCACTTACTACCAATGGACCAATCAATTATTCTGCACAAAAATGGGCTGATGAAATGGCTCATAAGAAACAAAGCATGGTCCATGAGCAACCTACTCCGTAAGTTTCAGTTTCCTATCAAATCAAATTTTTTTCTCAGATACGGAGAAAACTTGAGCTATTTCGCAGCTAACTATTTTCCTTCTCCCAAAAACGCAGCCGCAGCTATTGTCCACGGATTTTATACGGAGGGAACAGGCTACAACTATTCACGGTTAGATTGTGTTTTTTTTATTGGTTTTAATTGTTTTTCAGCTTTGACCCGCAATCCTGGTCCAAAGTTGGCCATTTCACTCAACTCATCTGGCACAGCTCTCGTGTTCTTGGTGTTGGAGCGACAATTGTCAAACGAAACTCTAAGCGTCACATCTATGTCTGTTTGAAGTATGATCCACCTGGAAACTTGCAAACGGCTGAAGCATACAAAACGAATGTGAAACCTGCGGAAAGCAGCCGTGGATGTTGCTCAATTCAATAATTGATAAGCCACAATTGAGTTGTAAATTGCTTTAATGGGAGATTAGAGGGGAATTATTTTTCAATAAATCAAGAAATGACTGAATGTTGAGAACTCATTGAAGAAACAAAATGTCAAAAAAAAGTTTTATCAGTTCAAATGAATGAAAGACGGAAGAAATAAAAAGGAAACAGGAAGAAACATGTGTTGATAGCATGCCGCCGCTCTGTCTGTCCCCCAGCAAAACCCCGAAATCATCTCTTATCCAATGTGCGTTTCCTTGAGGCATTTTTGCGTGCAATGGCACAATACAACCTCGCCCTCAACCCAATAACACTGCGTCTCCACCGGCAATGTCACTCAAAAGTCATTCTTTTTGCATGACAAAAAAACCTAGGGCCCCGTCAGGAAGAAAAGACAGGACACCTCATTTCTTGATGCCCCGTTTCCAACCCGCCCTACCACCGATTTCTCTCATTTGTGTCAATTTGATTGCCTCGTTGACTTGTCCGTTAGATCTTAGCTCATCCCAGTCGTTTTTTGTCAAGTACTTTTATCTAGATTTCTAGAACGAGGTTCCCTTTTTTATATTTTCCGCTTCATCAAATTGGTTTGTTCTTTTTCTCAAGCTTTCCGAGTCACTTGACTAAAAGCTTCAAATTACAACTCCTTGAAAAATTTCAAGATGTACTCTTAAGATGGTGTCCTAGAAATAATTATGTGAATTTTTTTTACATTCCGAGAATTGTAATAATCAATTAAGTGGTGATTGTTTCATTTTTTCCTGCTAATCTTATTTGAAAACTTCCAATTATTTCTGAATAAACCTGATTCAGATGAGCAGTTGGAAACGAAGACCAGCAATTTCCTTTCCAGCACCTGGAGAAGAATCAGTTATAGGTGAGTACCACTTTGAAAAATGATACTCAAAATTCAATCGTTGTTCAAAAGTTCAGGATTCGATTACAAAGTAGATGTACCGCTACTCTCGCCCATTCATCAGCATGTTTTTCGACCTTCCAGTCTTCAACAGGTAATGATTTATGATGTAGATACTCGAATCGTTGCGAAACATTATATCCTTCCGTCTTTTCATTGATAACAACAAAGTGCACGATTTCATAGTACACTTTGTAGTTAGTATACGGAAAACTTGATTCATTAAGTTGGATGTAGTAGAAAAAAGATAAGAGGAAGTTAGAATGAGAAGAAGATAAGGAAAGATGAGTCGACAGCGGCGGCATGATTGAACTCTGTTCTTGCCAACTCTTCTTTTTGTCAATGCGGGATTGACAAGTGTGTATACGAGACCGACTGTCGCGGTTTTGGAATGCAAAGAAATCAGGCCGGAAATGTTTCATCAAAGTTGGTAGTTAAGTTGAAGAGATGGGAAGTTCGATGTACGGGCGATTAATTAGGGTTGCATCAAGGTTTTTTGCGAGAAAAATAGTTAAGAGGGGACTGATCAAAAATCTCGAAATTGACAGAAATGAATGAAAATTAGAATAATGTAGTACCATGATATCTTAGCTTTCAAGACACGTAGTTTTCTTTGTTATTATATATATATTTTAAATCGAATCTTACTTATTCATTGCACAATCAAAAATTGACTATAATTTAACTGTGAGCTGAAAAGTAAAATCCTTTCTTGTACTCTTTTTGAATTCTAAACAATATAGCGAAGGCTTCCAGCAATTAATGACAAGTGGGAAAAAATATTACAGACATTTGGAGTGCAACAAAACACGGGAGGGTTTATTGAACACTCACCCTAGTTCCTAATCTATCACTAGTGTACTCTTTCTCTTCAAATAAAAAAGCAAAACAATAATTTGATAATCAATGTACACACATGTTGTTTCATGTCTCTAGTTATTCCATTAATATCATCTTGTCAACCAAACTCCGTTGGCCAAGGAGTGTTTGGATGTTGTAAAGTCGGTGGGCCGCAAGAAAAAAGTCGACTCACCGGCCCACTTTTCTCTCGCTATTTCCTGATTCTTTGCTCTAGCTTCACCTACCTTCTATGCCTGAACCTTCGAATATTCATAGTAAGAAAATATATCACCGGTTTGGAACTAGAAAGTCTGTTCAATTATCTGGTTCTCTACATCCTAATGTTACCCTGAATAAGGTGAAAAAGAAACTGATCTTAGTGGATCCATCTTTATTATTGTTTCATTTCAGGTCGTCGATGAGACCCATTTCTCAAAAAATGAAGTTCGAGCAATCTACAGAGCCTTCAAAGAGACTTCTCCGAACGCTGTCATAAACAAAAGTGAAGACAATATGATATGAATTGTCAAAACATTCCATCTTTCAGACATCATGAGAGAAAAGTTTGCCGAGCTTTTTCCCCATGGAGACATCGAACACTATTCAGACTTGCTCTTCGAAACCTTTGACAACGATGGAAACGGAACAATCAATTTCCAGGTGAGAGTGTTCACATTACTTTACACTGTGACAAGTGTGAAAGAATCTTCAGGAGTTTGTAAAAGCTCTTTCTATCCTTTGTCGAGGCACCATGGACGAGAAGTTGGATTGGCTATACAAGCTGTATGACCCTAAAGAAAAAGGAGAAATCACTTGGGACAGGCTGTTTTATGTTATCACATCAATGGATGATTTAATGGGTTTGTGTGTTATCTTCAATGGTTCATGTTAATCCCCTTTTTCCACCCATCTTCATTGCGTCTCTTAACATACTTGCTAAATGGGTTTTTCTATAAAAACAATGTTTGAAAACGAACCCATGTCGGAGCTCACAATGAATTTAGAGAAATAATAATGAGCATCACACGCTTTTTTCTGAAAATTTTTTTCCCAATCACTATCTATTTTGTATGACCCCCTAAACGAAATTGTTTAGGTCGACATGCCCGACCGCATCATACAAGAGAGCAAAAGTGTGAACGTGCAAACCAAGTATTTGCGGTGAGTGAGTCACTTAGCCAAGTACAGTAACATAGTAAAAATGGTAATTAGGGTTGGTGAGAATGTCAAAAAGCTGAATGTCATAGGAGCTGTGTGATCTTTATTCAAATAGAATGTTACGTGTCAAAAATGAATTATCAAAGGACAACAACAAGATTTCAGAAATTCGACGTTGGAAAAAAGGGAAGAATAACTAAGAACGACTTCTTCCAAGTATGTAAAACAGACAGGACAATTCTGAATTCTATCACTGCATTGTACACACTTCTTCCTGGTTGATCGAATTAACACACATTAATATTCACTGTTTTTTCATATGGGTTGTACTTGTATTTATTGAATAAATTGAAGAAAACTGTATATTCCTGACGATAGAATCCAAATAGATCTCCAGATTTGAGGTATTGGTGCCCAAACTGCTTATTAGTTTCAAATAGCTCTGTGAATGAAGTCTATGTTTTTTCTTGCCAGATCTTGATTCAGCGGATTTTAAATTTAAAAAAAACTATCATATTCCAGCATAAATACATTTTATTCAACAGCAAAAGAGGTTTTCAATTCATCAAATATAGAACATCAGAACATGAGATGCGAGTTTTCTGGGAGGGAGGAGGGAGAGTGAGAAGAAGAAAAACTGCTTTTTTCGTTGAGTCAAAATTATTGGAGGTGTGGGGGGTTTGGGAATCGTAATACTTACAAACTACGAGATAGTTCGGGTAACATTTTTGAGAACAAGTATGACAGGTAAATCTACGAAGAGAACAAATTGAATTGGTTTAGGGATGGAACTTTCTTTTTTTCAATCGTACGCGTACAAGAAACTACATGAGGAAGCGAGATGCTACAAGTGGATGCAAAATACACAAGCTTAGATTAATTGGACACTGGGGTTGGGAGGAGAGAAAAGGCCTGGAAGCCACTTTGTAGGTGTGTATAAAACGATAAAATGTTAAACAGTTGAGAAGGAGATTTTGACAAGAAGTTCAGAATTTTTACATATAAAAAGATCAATTAAGAAAATGCGTCAAGATGTTACTGGGAAAAGAGGGAGAAGGGAAATCGAAATTTGAGGTAAAAAGTGTGTAGAGAAATGAAGAGGGGAGAAAAAGGAGTATGACAGACCGGTGTATATCCGCATTTCATGGGACGTAGATAGTTTTTTTTGAAGGCATATTAGGATGGGACTTATTACGAATCATACAACCGGAATGTTTTGTGATATATTAGGAACACTGTATGGAGATGAGAAAAATGGACAATTGATGGCTTGTATAGACTGAGTTTAGACATTAATAGCAGATGTGTTGTTTCTATTGCACGCACGATAAAAAATAAGATTGTACTCTTCGAAGAACTCTCCAAAGTGGTGATCTTCATAAGAGCAGAGTTCGGTGGAGAAGCCGACACGGAAACGATAGGCTGATTGGGTCCATTGTCCGGCAGTGACTTTGAATGAGTTTGTAAACATTCGCACAGATCTCGGAACCTCGTTCTCTGGGGTTGGTGTGATGTGGTCGTCGCACTTCCTATTGTCGAATTCCGGAATGTATCCGCAGTTGTTGATGGTCTTCGAGATTGGAGCGCTAAAATGTTTCATTAGTTTGATGGAGAGACTTTCAGTGAACTCACTCGATGTGAACCTCAATTGGGATGTTTGGCATGTAACGAGTCATTGGAATAAAGAGATTGTAGACATTTTTCTTTGGCACACAGCTTTTCTCAATGCAGTAACGCTGATCAATCTCCATTCCCAAATCTGGCAGAGTAATTCGAACGTTGTTTCCGAATCCTTTGACGTGGAAGTCTGAGCGAGTTTCTGCCTTGTAGACATTTTCATTCTCTTCGTAGTTGTTTGCATCATACTCTTTCTGCAAAAAGCAAAGGAAGTGTTAATTCATCAAAACTGGAAACTTACAACTTCCAATTCAGCGTGATCCTTATCATATTCAGAGCAGCAGTACTCGCGACATCTGGAAGTGGAAGACGGGCAGATTGGAACTATTGGCGGAGCATCCGGTTGTCTAAATGGAACATAATGATCTGAAATTTTAGAAATCGATCAACTTTTTTCAGTTTCAGCACGAACCGAGAGGAATGACAACATTTCCTGGTCCTTCCTTGATAGCTGGAGTAGTAGCTGATGGGGTAACATGATGATATCCAAAGTTACGATTGTGCCAATCCAAAATATAAAGAGCAGACATAGCGATAAGGCAGAATGCCATGACTCCGACCAATCCAATGACAGTCGAATGAGCCACCTTTGGTTTTGGTTGCTCGCTTCTTCGCTCTCTATCTCTTGCATTCTTTCCCTTCTTGTTTGTACGACGATTCTTCTTTGTGTTATTAACAGTGAGAACAGAAGCGGACGAGTCCAAAGAAGTTCTAGAAGTGGCCAATGACTTTCCTTCTGAGTTGAGATTTGAAGCAACTGAGCTGAGCAACTTCTTCTTCAGAGCGTACTCAGAGAGACGCTGACTGATCTCGGCGACTTTGTCATCGATCTTTTGATCGAGGTCTCCAGCGAGACGGCAGAGCTCCTGAGTAGCCAAGACGGTTTCATAGAAGACACGCGACTCGTTGACAGTGAGATAATCTCCAAGATCTCTGACTGCATCTGGGATAACTGCTGCTAATTCTTGAGCAATGACTCCAGTGCGCTTTCTTTGATCCTCGGAAAGTCCCCATTTATCGGCGACTTCTGGTTTATAGAAATAATCGACAATACGAAGCTTCTGAAGGTTTTCCAAAGCTTCCTTAGCTTCCTTGTCAGTAATATTGTCCTTGAGACGGATATCAGATGGGTGCATAACACGTCCACTGGCATGAATATCACCATCGACAGTGAGAGCTGCACGTGGATCTGATTTTCCAATGACGACTGGTCCAGCTGTACTCAAGACTCCTCCATTCTTGTTCCAACTGGCATCAATAGTCTCTGGTGGTTCGAAAGAGCCGGGATTGGTTGCCTGCAAGAATTGAATTATTGATGTGTTGCTAGCAACCGTTGCGCGTGGGCAGAGCTAAGCTCTTTTTTGACTTCATTTTTTCCCTAAAACATTTTGGCTTCATGGACGTTGCTCATGTCACATCCATTGACTGTCCGCCAGTTTTTGACAGTTCTATTGATAACTTTTTCACCGCTGATGTTACTATTAACAATTCAAGTGAGCTTGTCCATTCTGCACAGATTATTTTTCGTGGGTATATATGTAAAGGGGATCGTCTACACTATGAATTCTTCCATGAGCAACAATGGGTACTTGTAGAGCCAGGAGGTATATTATTTTTCCTTTTGATCCTAATCGGTTCACTTATATAGGTGAAAAGTCACACCGTGCTGTTGTGGATGTTTGGCTTCCCCGATTTCCTCCAACCATGAAATTTCCCGATGGTAGTGAAATAATATACTGTGTCCGTGCATCTGTTGCTCCGTGGTTTGACAACAACTACGTCGAGAGGAAGTTTGATGTTCGAAGATCACTCATTCTAAAAATGCCACACGAAGCGTGTTACTCAGTGGAGCACATGGTTAATAAATGTGTGGAGCACGGGAGTATTCTTCACAAGTGAGACATTTTCCCTTTCTCACACTATGAAATCCCTTTTCGCTAATGAGCATTTTTCAGAAAATGTGATCCAATAAATGGGCACATCTATTTAGAGAAAACTGCGTTTTGTCACGGAGAGGAGATTCATGTGAGATGGGAATTGAAGACTGAAAACACTGCAATAGAGCACTTCACGTGCAAACTAGCCCAACTGATAGAAGTTCGGTATGTCTGGTGACAGACGAAAGCATCAGAGTTCGAGTGTCTATTGTTTCAGTGAAAGCGACCCTAGCAACTATTTGGCAACGAGACGCTTCTACAAATTTCTGAGAGAACAAAAGTCAATGACGAACTCGTCCGTTTCGTTGGTGGTCCCACAAGAATGTCTGATTTCCATTCCAATGTCTTTATGGAATGTGCTTGTTGTAAAACATGAAGTCGTTTTGGAAATCAAAATGCAGAAGAGAAAGCACCCCGTAGTTTTCAAATATCCCATAATAATTTGTAATGAGGAAGTGGCGGCAAGTTTACTTTATCTTTTGTTTATATTCTTTTGATTTCAGAAGCATAAACGCCCACGGGTGCCAATTCCGGTTTTTAATAGAATTCAAGATGTTGACGACGATTCGGATGATGACGATGACTATGACTCAGAGGAGGAAGACGACGAGCCACCCAACAGAAATTATTCTGTTGACATTGAGAAGCTTTCCGTAGCAAGTATGTAGTTTGACGCGTTTCTATCTTAATCTTTGAAACTCTTTAGACGTCACTGAATCAGAACAAAAGCCACTGGAACGAGCGGATATTGGAATAACGTTTCATATGAATAGTTCTGAACCCCAATCATTACGGTCTCTTCGATTGCTTTTGACTGGTGAAGTTCGTGTTGGTGGATTATGGTACGAGTTTTTGAGATTCAAAGCAATTGCCAATCTCTCCCACAACACCTTGTTGTCTCCTGGAGAACACAATGTCCGCTTTCAACTTCCTTTTTCGGATTCTCAATATGACACTTCTATACTTCCACCGTCCCTTGGAGAAGAGATACGATACACTATTCATGCGAGTACCGAGAGCCTACGAAAGAACCAATTCCAACAGCGATGCGATATTCTGGTAGACAGATTCATTGACACATGGGCCAAAGAATCTTATAAACCTGGCTACACAGAAGAGTATGGAGCGACTAAAATTCATCTCTCACAACGGTGTTTCAAGCGTGGAAAGCATGTGATGGTTGCATTACACGGAAGTGAGCCAAGATATGTGAAAGGGACACTGGTGCAGAAGAAGCGGCTCAGAGTGCCTAATGTGAAGTTGGATGAGAGTTATTGTAGTCGAAGAAATGTCAGGGTGATTGAAGAGGAAATTCGACGCAAGAATCATATTCACGTGATGCACATCCCGTTCAATATTCCCCCAAGCATCGAAATTTGTTATTGGAATGTTCTTCAAATTGAATACCACTATGAAGTAGAGATCACATTGGAAGGTGGTCACACTCATAACCATTCAATTCCCATTTGGATTGGATGCACTGAGGATAATCTTGAAGTGCCCGTTCAGCCGGAGGAGACGTCACCCGAGAACGCGTTCGTGGTGGATGAGCCTTATGAAGAGCTTCCCGAGTTTGAAGTGGTGCACACTGAGGATACGCATGAACACCCATATTGGGTTGAGCGAGTTAATACGGACACCTATTATCAAAATTGAATGTTTCTAAGACTTTAAAATCCCTCTTCAGAAATACATATTTTGTCATTCTCTTTCTTAATCTTTTCGTCATCACATGGCACAGCACAGCACATGGTGACTTGTTCGATCAGCCCCCAAAAGACATTTTCCATTTCTCGCATAAAATATGTTTTTGAAAACAATACTCACGCGAACAATAACACGCTCCGATGAGAATGCTTGCATCAAAACAGTCGTTCCGTCAGTGGCAGTGGCATAAAGGCGAACAACAAGGTTGAAGTACTTCTGGTCTGGGTTGGGACGCAAATTCTTTCTCTGGTTGTTCAATGTGGTTTCCGAGAAGTGAAGTCTCGGAACAGTAACAATCGTCATACGACGTTCGACAATTTTGAATTGCACTGGCGTGTGCAGAATCGGCTTGCGTTCGGTGGTCGACTGGCGGATGCTGATTTCAGATGATTGAGCCTGAAACAAAAACTTTTATTTTTTAGTTTTCATAAGAGAAATTGTACCTCAGCCTTGACTCCAACAAACGAGAGTTGGAAGTTCTTGATTGGCAAGCAAACTCCATTCAATTTGAAGCATTGTGGAGGTGTTGGATCAATCGCCTCGATTTTGACAGTAACTTGGAAGTGATTCTTCTTCTGGTTGACAAAACAATTGTCATTGGTCGAATAGTTGAATCCTTTATCCGCAAGCACGTGCACTTGGAGACGTCCGAGTTCGACTCCATTTGCATCGCACATTGGACACCATTGATCTTCAAGATACTTGAAAAACTTGATGCTCGGCTGTCCTCCTTCATCGGTAACTTCTCCCGGCAGTTTACCAGAAAGAGCAGCATTGAGAATGTAGCTCGGATCCATGTTCTGATCCATGCGAGCACGTTTTCTATTTGGCATATCCTCGGAACCATTGATACTTTCATCACTTGAAACGTTCAATGGGTTGTACAAATTGCTTTGAGCGAATCCCTGTCCGTCATGTTGGCTATCCGGAGAGATAGACTAAAATAGTAAACTATATTTTGATTCATGTTCATTTGGTAGCTTACCTGAACATAGCTAGCTGGAGTCGGATGACTGCTGTTGAGGTATGGAGTGAACGGTTGGTTTGGAGAGTTATCCTGGCTCACTCTTTGACCGAATTGACGATTCATGACTCGAGATGGGATTTCGTGATTTGGAATGACTCCTTGGTTCATTCGCTCTGTTCCGAGGCCAAAATTATTGAGTCCTTCTGGAGAGTATGGTGGATCAGAGTTAGTCGTTGAAGGCGATGAAGATGATCCGTGGCGAGTCAAGTCAGTGATAGCTGGAGTCACTGGCATGCCCATCTGAAAAAATATAATTGGCTACTATTCGGCGTGTACTTTTAGTCCGACTTTGCGGCTCATTTGCAAATTAGCAGAAATCAAAAATCTATGTTGTGCATAAGTTCAGCTTATTATCTATCATTTGGATTTCAAAAATGTTTTTTGGTTTTTTGAGTTTGTAACCTTTTCACTTACTTGTTGTTGATAAAGTTGCTGTTGATGAATTTGCTGAAGCATATGTTGTGGCATTAGCATTGGCTGATTTGGCATTGGTTGTGGTGGAAGGTGATGGAAAGGTTCAACCTTTTGTTCCATGACTGCTTGCTCGAAAGTTTCCATTGGGATGTTGAAACTGAAAAGTATCAATATGTTTACATATCACTCAAGAAAAAAGATCATCCACTTACTCTCCGTCGTTTTGCAAGAACTGAATGATGTTGAATTGTTCGACGTTGGCTAATGGGTCATTCAAGCCCTCGTCTGAAACAGGATATGAGCTTGAATCCATACGATAGAGTTAGTAGTAATATCTTCTTCTTTTGGTTATCGCGCCAAGGCAGTCAGTGAGAGGGGTTAGGAGAGATGTGACCTCAAAAGCGAGGCAGACGCCGAGCAATAATCGATTCGTTGGTCAAATACAAATCGCAACACATGCGAGCACTGTGAGTTGGCTGGCGGCTCACTCGCACATGACAAAAATTCTATCTCTCGAATTTTTTTCTCGCAATCGGCACACACGTTCTCTTACAAAAGCACACAAGTCGCCGCGGCCGATGGTGTTTGGAAGAAGTGATTTTTCTTTCTCTCTCTTTCTCATCGTCTGTGAAACATACCTCTTGGAGGGCGTGGGACGACCTGACGTCGGACCATTTAGAAATTGGTCATACAAGACAGTAAGAATACTTCTCAATTTTTAAAATTGTTGTTTATGGTTTCCTTTTTGACTGAAGATAGACCGAAGCGCAGTCGCTCTTTGGCTCGTACCAGTCTCCGCGATGGCGAATGTGTGTGTATGTATGTGTGTGTGTGGCAGAAGGTCTCCTCACTCTCTTCTGCCCACCCGCTCGCTCGTTTTTGTCTCGTCGTCTCCTCGAGGTCGCGCACTCTTTCACTCTCGCCTATATATCGTGTTCTTTCGTTTGACCACACACACAGGGGTCCTTCGTCTTTACTGGGGGGTACTGCAGAGAAGAGAAGAAGAAGAAGAAGGACGAGCGAAGAAAAGCGAGCGGACACACAAAAAATGAGCGAGAGGGGCGATTGATGCGAATGTGAGGGAGAGGCGAAAAATACTCTGGACGTTTCGCGACTCGCTTCTCACAATGCACCACCACTCGCTCGTTTTCTTGATAACATGTGAGTGTCCGGCATGTGTGTATGTGGAGCGCTTCGAACATAACAAAAAACTACACGGACACATTCAGAGAAGAAGAGAAGAACTAATACGAAAGTAGTGGGATCTGACCTTCCGCTCAGTTTTTTTGCTGTTGGTGACGAATGAAATGAGATTTGGGATTATTGTCATAGCGGCCGAATAATTTCAGTCTATGAAAAAACCTTGGATGAAGGACAAAAGACAATAACTTGTCACTTTTGAGTAGCGATAAACCGTTTGAAGATGCAAATCAGAAAGGGGACTACAGTAACAGCTAGAAAAGTTGAAAACTGTAGAAAGGCTTCGAAGCCCAACAAAACACAATGATCTCCAATACATCCACAGACTACAATTGATTGACTTAACTTCTATGTTTATTTAAGAATTGGAGCAGTTTTGAATTTCAAACTGGTGCACTTTTCATCTTCTAAAAGTACATTCAACTTAAGGTACTGTAGAAGGTGACCACATCAACTGATCTTGATTGGGTCAGCAATTGTCTAATCACTAGATTGATGCGCTTCAAAGTTCATGCTCTAACCCCTTTTCTTTCTCAATTTCAAAAACTGATAAACTATTCTCGCGAGCCAATCAGAATGATCAAACTTCATAAAGACGAGAACTGGATAAAAAAGGAGAAAACAAGACAAACAAAAAGAAGAACTTGTTAATTGTGAGAAATGTGGAAAAGTGCGTCAAGGTTCTTTTTCCGATAGAGCGATGATAACCTTCAAATCTCAATGCTATCTATTTCAATCTCAAAGCACCCATCGGAATCTTCTGAAACAAATTCCAAGAAACTGGTTATTTGCACTTTTAAGTCCATCTACGAAGAAGCGCGGGTTCTTTGTGAATCATCTCAGCTATCAGAATGTTTGACAATAAAAGTTTTCAACAATGAAAAAAAATTAAAGAGGGAGTCACAAAATTTGGATTACTAAAGAGTTTTTTGAGAAAAAAAACTAATCGAAGAAATTAGTAACGGTTCATAAAATTCATAATTGGTTCTCCTCGATGGATTCGGGAAGAAAATACGTAAAATTGTCCTTACGGTTTCGTGAGGAATTTTCAAGGACAGACAAAACATCTCACACTCCCAATTTACAACCGACGATCGTCTTCTTCGTGGTCGTCGCGGCCAAGTATATGAGGTTTTTCTAGTTGTCACAAAAACGCTTTGATACTTTTTTTTCTCGAATGACCCGAAGAGTCATGTGGTTTTTGATATTGCGTTCGGATCAAGGGATCCATCGTTGAAATGAGATTAGATGATCATTGGAATGAACTATTACCCGGTTTTTTGAGCATATGCTGGGTATAACTACTCAGTTTGTTACGTAGCATTGTTATGTAGACCAAGTTTGCCATATTTGTATTTTGACCGGGAATAATGGTTGGGAGGGGGTTGGTGGTACTTGGTTTTGATTCCTCATTCGAATCTCCCATATTTGGCCACTGAATTGAATGAATTAGTATTTGAAAGAGCAGATGAAAAGAAAAAGAAAAGAAGGGAGAAAAAAAGAAGTGAAAATGATATCGTGCGGCCGCAAATTGACGGTGAATTAACTTCGGGGGGAACTTCGAATGTAGATCTTTTTTGACAAATGATAACTTCACTCAAGGTTACCAGAAACAGAACAAATCTTCCGTTATTCGAATAAACGTTTGTATCTTGCGTAGACGGTTTTTCGATCTGAACATCCAGAGAAAAAGGAGAAAAGAAATGAGATGTATTCCATTTTATTTGGTTAACGACGTTAGTCTTTTCAAATCATGATAACATATAAATCTCGAGAAATTGAGATTCATCGAAAACTGTTCGGAGAATTTTATGTTTCCGATTCATACAAAAACAAGTTGAAAAGCCTTCAAAACTTTCCTAGATTATCAGATTATCTAAATAAAATTTTTATCTACTTTTCACCATTAGAAGTGTGAAATAAAAACTACCACTTCACCAAAATCTAGAAGAGTGAATGTGATAACTCACTCGATTCTGAATAAGAGAAAAACGTATCGAGAGATACGGATAAGCAGTGTGCACTATTAACCCAGAGAAAAAGTGCATTTATCAGGGTCTTTCTCTCAAATCGGATTTTGGCTGAGTATGAAGTTGTCTGAAGTGAGAGAAAAAAATTCATCTGCGCTTCTGACTCAGACACGCAAGAGTTTGGAAAAAAGAAGTGAATGCGAAATTAGTCTTGGAAAAAGTGCATATGCATTCTCTCACACCTCCAAAGTCTAGGTCAATAATGACATCCGGTGCCAGGTACACTGATATTCTATTGTCTTCTAGCCATTGTTCGTTTTTGAATAGCTGCGCAAACTGATAAGAAAGGCTTTCATTCAGATCGAATGGGTTTTGAACTGTTCCTAGCTATAGTATAGTTTCTTTGTTTTTAGTGTAACAGTTTGATGCTCATGATACAGTACTTTCCTAACATATTCCTTTCGAATTTCTAAAAGAGTTTTCAATCAGCATGCTCACCAATATTCTTATTTAAATCTAAAGATCTTATAGGAAAAAACCCTATTGTTCATCATCAAGATATTATCTTTCCCTAAAAATCTACCGAACATTTTCTAATCGCACGCCTAGCCTCACTTGGTTATCTATTCTCAATATCTTTGTTGTATAATTCTAATCTAGGTCGAGTAAATACCTATAGAGAAGGAATTAACCGATTCTAGGAAATTGATTGTTAGCATCGATAAATCATCTTTCCCTAAAAATTCAAGTTCAAGCCGAAGTGATCAAAAAAGAGCCGAATAGCTAGAATAACTAGGAAGGCGATGTGAATGAAACTGAGTTCGGCTATGTACTAGCTTATGGAAAAAGAAGTGAATAAGCACGAAGTCCCGGCTCTCAACGCGTCAGACTTAGGATGAAGGCGCACGCCGCCAAGAAAGGGCATTCGCACTATGCAACATTGAATGAAAGCTCGCGAGACACGCAACGGGCCGCGGAGCCCGATGGATCTGCCACTGGGACGGCGCTAATTCAGGGAGCTACATATATATGCAGCTGCGCATTGCCGCCGCTCAACCCTCGGGCCGTGCCAAGGAGAGATAGAGTAAGCGGAAGTCGGAGTGGCTGGAATGCACTTTTATAAAGTTTCAAGAGTGGATAAGAGATGGATTAGCGCATCTACCAGGTCGTGCCACTTTTTGAGCCAGAGAGTAAAGGATATGTCGATTAGGCAAGTGAGATATATTAGAAGACTCTTAGTGATCAGTTTTGATTTCAGGTTAGGTTTCACCCTTTCACAAATCATAGTATTAAACGTATAAATATGCATTTAATGGTGAAATCAAAGACAATTATAAATTCAAAGAAATTCGAGTGTAACTGAACAATGCAATTTTGCCTAATCTTAACTGAACAGTGACACCTGCTTCTTTGCACCCTTAGAATCGGAGCCCGAAGTCATTTAGAATGGACAACTGGCTCTCTTAGATGCAATCAAACTGAGAAATGACAAACCGAAATGTTTCAATTAATGGGCGGAGTGACTATCTGTGAATCTTATTTTTGTCGGATTGGCTTATGTCTAAATCTTCACTCGAAAACATTGACACAGCCGGGAAAAAATTCGTATAGTGGACAAGTTTAGTAAAAGTGTTACTGTGCCAGATGCGAATTGTGCCGAGTGTTCAAAACTTCAACATTACTCAACTTGTCAGGAACCGTCAAAAGAGCAAGAACGAGCCTGGCACGCTCAATGCTTTCAATCAAAGCTCTGTCAGAACAGCTGCATTTCAAAAACTTATAAAATAAAATCTCAGTTGATTGAATAGAAAACTGAAATTTTATGATAGTTTCAAAGTTAAACATTTTGTTACAAGTTTACGATGTGTGAATCGCTGAAAAGAACTCAGAAAAAACGTTGAATCATATACACTACTGCGATTGAAAGAAGCACATAAAAGAAAAAAAACGGATTTGTCTAATCAAAATTATTCCAAGCTCATATTCAGTATGTCGAAAAAAAGATGATGGATTAGAACTTCCACGTTTCACTGATCTAGTCTTAAGAATATGAAATGAACCTGTTATATAGGAACAGAATTATTCATACTTTTTCTCATGCACTTTTTGCAACATTAAGAACTTCCTTTTTTGCTCATTCGAACATAACAGTTTAGATTTCCCACAGAAATGTGTTTTCTAAGAACGTAAGCTTAAGGGCTGTGTTTTGCGGTTTTTCTCTTAATCTTGAAATATCAGCACGATTTCGAAATATTAGCAGTATCAGTTCCGAAGAATCGATCGATTCTTTGACTGGTTTATGCAAAGACAAAACTATAATTTCCAAGTTTAATTTGAGCGGATCCACCGAGCCAGAAGGTCACAAGCATGTCAGTACATTTTCTCAGTAAACACTACTTCTTGTTTTCCACTACTTGGATTTCTACATGTAGCACCCCAATCGAGGCATCCGATCATTTGTCTGTTTAAGATTTATAATCATACCCCATCATCATAATATTGCTTCTTATCCAAATGAGAAACAAATATCTATCTTTATAGCAGAGTAGAATAATACATATAGAAACTCACTAATCTTACAATGTCATAGAAATTGTGAATTGGGAGGATAAGACAGAAATATAACACAAAAAACAACGTCACTAATCTGCCTTGGCGCGAAATTTGAAATCAAAATTTGTTAATTACAAATACATAATCACTCACCGAACTCATCATATCCGGGCGGGTATCCGTTTCTTGGTAACATCGTCACTTCATTCGTTAGTTTTACTTGGTTCTGCAAGAAAAAGAAAATTTAGATATACATATTGCGAAACATTTCGAAAATCATACGGCATAGTTGCATAAGGAACGGGATGGTACGAAATGTTCGAGTAGTTTTCGAAACTAAGGTAAGCAAAAACCGAGAGAAAAAGAGAAATGAGAAAAATATCGGATGGAACGATGGGCGAAAAAATGCCATTCTCTGTTTCTTTTCTTCTTTTTTTTTCTTACACGTACAGATGGTAAGGACAGAGAGTGCGCGACGGACGGTTGACGTTTGCCGAGAACCCCCCTACCTCCGAAAAGAGATGTCTCACCACCAGGCACACTATTTTAGAGAGCGTGCCGACCGATTCAACTCTCAGTCGAAAAAAAACCGGTTATTTTTGGGAAGATAGTGGAAGAATGAAATTATCGGGCAAAAATGAACCTGGGTTTGGGGCGAGAAATGAAACTTCAAACACCGGATAAATGAGGTTATGGTAGCTAAAGAAAAAGAGAACGAAGACAAATGAAAAGATATGTATTTTCGAAAACACGAGTTATGTAGCCTTCTGACCGCGAACGCTCACTCATCAAGGACATATTTTGTTATGACCAAGAAATGAATGACGAAGTTGTTTCAAACGTTGTCCATTGGTAGATATTTAATCAGAATAATTGAAGGATAACAGTCGATTGTGATAACAAATCCAAAAAGCTTCTCAAATAAACAATGTGCATTCACATGAGAACGAAAAGAATGTGAAGATGAGAAACAAAATACTAACAGAAAAGCTCATTAAGTATCGTTTTATCCCTTTGAGACACCCAAGATCTCAGATTTTTTTCCGTTTTCTCTAAAAATTTTGGAAAACAAACACCCACATATTCTAAAAACGATATCAACACGTGTTATTCGAATTCGAAAATAAGAACCTATCAGTGGAGTCGTTCATTTTCAAAATGTTGTTCGCCATTCTATTTGCATAAAGTACTGTGAGAGGCAGTACTTTAATCATCTGAACAGATACAAGCTCGGCGGCGTTTCAAAATTGTGATAAGAAGCATTGTGCATATGACTACATGTGCATTGTTTGAAATCAACTAAGTGAATATTGCCTCAAGAACATATGAACACTCAATATGTAAATGAACTTTCAAAAATTAATAACATGTTTCAAAGTTTATAGAGACTGCAAAATGTGTATTGCAGTCAATGAAAACTCCTGAAATATATATGCGGGCAAAATCATGATCAATTTCGGAAACATTTGCAAAGAAGAAAAATTCGCGAAAGTATGAGGACAGATGTGAGAACAAAATGAATGCTTTGTCTAAAGAGTCTTAGATGTAGGTTTACACAAGTTTTATAGAGAAATTGGTATTGGAAGTCAGAAAGATTTGGGATTTTCGATTTATGCTGCACATATGAAAACATAATTTTATCTTGACTACTGTAGCCCGACTTCGAATTAAAACTAAGAGAAGAAAGCTTAATCGGTTTTCATCAATTATTCTGTTGTAGTTATAACAAACAATTTTTCAAAAAATTCATCTTGTTCTCAAATGAAACTTTAGAAATGGTTCTGTGAAGTAATATTGAAACAAAAAGCAACAGAGTATGGGTAATTTGACGCGAAACAATTGGTATCAGCAGAAACTGTCAGTTCCGAGTCGAACAAAATTGACATGTTTGTGGGAGTGTGTATGTTTCGACAAAATGCAACGCTCTGCTTATTTTCTGCTGTTTCATCAATTTTGTTCTTTTCTTCACCCAAGTTATTCTCATTTGGTTTCTGAATTATCTGTATCATCAATTGTTCGAATCTTCATCGGCTTATTTCATGATGTACGTTGCGTTCCGACGTCTTGCGAGCGATGATGGTTGAATAGTGTGTTGGCGTATGAGAGTGCAGATGGGTAAACACATTACTACGATAATACGCGCTTGCTGTTTAGCAGTGTCGATTTACGAGGAGAGGTGACGTGTTCAATGCTAAATATGGAAAAACTCCAAATAATCACTGATATGACAATATTTTATCAAAAATCTTTCTGTGTTAAATACTCTATTTTTTTCTCATCTTTTCCTCTCTTTTTCTTATGTTTTTATTGATTATTCAAGTTTTCAGGAGATGATTAAGCCTCTTGTCCTACTCGGGTTGCTGCTAGTGCACGGGATAGTGTGCCCACCTCCAATGCGACAACAAGCGGAGCAAGCACAGGCACAAGACAACGCTCAAGTAAGTTTTGTTTTTGTATAACAACAATATCCAATGTTTTTCAGCATGCCACCGCTACCGAGCAACCACAGGGAGGAGCTCAAAACACCGAGCAACAAGGAGAGTACGATGGAAGACATCCAGTGAGTATTCAAATATAGAGGTTAGAAAATAAGACTTCATTTAAGGCATATCAATTCACATACACAAAATATTTGGAAGAAGTCGTGAAGATTTTGGAGAGTGACCCGAAGTTCAATGAACGGCTGAAGAATATGAATGAGGAGGAAATCAAGGTAATTGTCGAAGAATCGTTTGTCATGGATAGTTATATTTCTTAGGCTGGAAACATTGCTGACCATATTGATGATCTTGCACCAGAAGTGTTCGACAAACTCCACAAGGCCAAGTTCGAAGAGATTGAAAGACTTCGAAAACAAATCGAAGAGCAAATCAAGGTAATTTTTATTAGAGTGACGACGGAACACTGAACAAAAATTGATTTCAGGCTGATGGAGGTGCTCACAACATCAAAATGCCAGATCATCTTGATGTGCAAGAACTGGAGAAATTCCACAAAGAAGATTTGAGAAAACTGATTCAAAAAACGGTAGCTGATATGAATGCAATGGATGAGAGAAGAAAAGAAGACTTCAAGCAGTATGAAATGCAGAAGCAAGCAGAAGAAGATCATAAGTTGGCTCAATTGTCTCCAGAAGAGCGAGAGAAGGCTAAGAGAGAACATGAAGAGTCGGTCAAGAGACACAATGATCATGAGAAGTTGAAGCATCCAGGGAGCAAAGATCAACTTCAAGAAGTCTGGGAAGAGACTGATCATGTAAGAATTTTTGTTTGATTGTGATTCATCGTTTGTTTTGCAGCTTGAAAAGGATCAATACGACCCAAAAACCTTCTTCGCACTTCATGACCTGAACGGTGATGGTTTCTGGAACGATTTTGAGCTTGAATCGCTTTTCCAACGGGAACTTGAGAAGATGTACAACGAAACTAATCCAGATGATGACATGAGAGAAAGATCAGAAGAGATGAATCGCATGAGGGAACATGTGATGAAGCAGATTGATGCCAACCAGGATCGTCTGATTTCCATGCAAGAGTTCTTGAATGATGCTGACAATCAGAACGCCAATCCACCAAAGCAGGAGGAAAATTGGGAAGATCTTGGACAGAAGCCAGTTTACACTGATGAAGAACTCCAGAAGTTTGAGAGAGAATATGCACAGAAACAAGGTAAGTTGGGGAATTAGGAGGCATTTCTATCGACTAACATTTTCATTTTTTTTGTTCGATTAACTTAGCATGCTTGCTTTTCAATTTTTCTCATGACTCTTTGAAATGCCTAACTTAGATTCTTGATTTTGACTAGGATGGGGAGAACATGCGTATGATCCACAACAAGTTGCTTCAGAACAACAACATCCGCAAGCGGCTCAACAACCTCCACAGGTACAATTGCTGGCTTTCTAAGTTGAATTACAATGTGTTTTGCAGGCTCAGCAACAAGTCCATCCTGCTCAACAGCAGCCAATCCAACCAGTGAATGCTAATCCACCACCTGTTCAAAATGCGCAACCGCCTGTGCAACAGGTAGACGAAACCTGATATTAAAAATTATGCAACTGTCTTTCTTACAGCAGCAACCGCCTCAACAACCACCCCAACAGCAGCAACAAAACTTGCCTCCAGTTCACCACGAGCCCATCCAAGACCATACTAAAGATCCAACCTACGGTGTTTAACTTATTCAAGTTATAGAGAAAATATCGATTCCGATTATAGAATATCGGTTCAGATAATCTTTCCATTATCTGAACCCGGGTTGTTTGTACACATTTTCTGTCTTCGATATGTATTGTCATGGCCATTTCTTGTCTGTCTATCTGATTGTTGATAGGACCAGCTAATTTAATTTGATAAGAGCATATTATGGAATGAAGGCATTTGTGAGTAGTCCCATGAATTATTTATTTTCAAAACCAGTTGAAAAAGGCGATGTGGATGTAGAAATGCGGTATGACAAATTATTATTTTTAAAAATTTGAACAGAATATATCGACGGAGCTCTTACGGAAATCAATGAGAGACTTTTTGTGACGGCAATTTTGTATCAATCAATACGAACGGGAAAATTGAGAAGCAAAGCTGAGAAATTAAAGCAAATTTTACAAAAATTCTTAAAAATGGAATGAAAGCGTCTGAGAATCGAAAAGATAGTTAGCAGGGGATAGCCAATTGAGCAGCTGGTTGGAACTGGTTCTGGAAATCATTATTTTAGAATGTCGCATTTCAAACAGTTCAATTACCTCTTGATTATAATGACTGGTTACTGACAACGGGAGTCTGAATATTTCACGGAATAACTCGGGAAGGCTTAAGAACGATTCATTGGCCCTGATCACATCGTTGATTATCTTTTCGTGTTGAGCGTCTGAAAAAATAAAATAAAATAATTTTGAATTTTAATTGAATGAACTCACTGAGTCTATTTAAGACTGGAAGAATGCTCATGAGGCTTTGGAATCGTTCCAACGTATTATTCGAAGACGACATCATCTTGTACAGAACTTTACGGAAATATTCATAAATGTTGACTAATTGAGCAGTACTTGAGAAGCGAGTGGCTGCTTGATAATCTGCTGTTAGTGGTTGGACAAGCATAAAAACTATGAAAACTGCGAGTTCCGAGTCAGTGAATCCCACGGAAACAACGTGCATAGCAAAGTGGAGCATATCATCCGCCAATTCTCCGAAAATGAGTTTCAAAGAATCGAAATCGATGTGACGTCCATCACGGAGTACAAGTCCTTTTGGAGACAGTGCACGGACTATCCTGAGCAAGTACATAACAAATACGTTCTTCTTCAACAGAACTCCAATATCATCTCTTTTGATAGAATTCAAACGGGGAACATCCTTGACAAAATTGACGATGTCTTTGATATCATTATCGAACTCATGGGCAAAAATTTGCCAGGCGTTGAGTCTGTTCAATTTCACATCTTCACTGATCATCTGCAATTTTAACATTAACAGAAGAGTAAAATGGCAAAGAACTCACCCAGTTGAACGGGAACGGTTTGATTGCCATATTTTTAATTTTTTCTTCCGTAAGATTGTTCGTTATATTGTGGAGATCCACTATTTTCTTAACAACCATATTGAACTCGGCATCTGGCTCTGGAGAAGTGCTTGATGAGTTGAAACCGTCAGAATCCGAACTGACTGGTTCCGCCTTTGGTCCGTTTTTAAATCGTACTTGTCGAACTGCTGAAAGCATATTGAAGAATGATCAAATGTTGAGAATCCACTAATCTCATAGAAAATGGAATGTCATAAATTATAGCTTGTGTAAACCAAGACGCGTCAGGTGTGATCATAGAGCACATGATTTTCATTGGAAACTTACAATCTTTTGACATTCCGGCTTCCAGGCATTTTTTGAATCGGCAGAATTGACACCGGTTGCGCGAGTCGCGACGAATTTCACATGTCTGCTGTTTCAAACACCGGTAATCAATCTTTCTTTGGATGCTCCGACGGAAGAAGCCCTGGAAACATTTCGAATTGTAGTTGAAAGACAAAATGTGGTTTCACATGTGGAGAGGGACAAGAGTGCGTCGAAGATTCTACGATTAACTGCCATTGTTTTCTAGTCATTTTTTTAGACGACTCGTAATGTGAAAAGGAGGTACATTTGAATTTCAATTAGTCGTGTACCAGTACGTCTCATGCAACCCCCTTCCTTCTGTGTTTTTTCTATCTCTCTACCGTAACAAACCATGAATTATTAACCCTCATTATATGTGTTTGCTGAGAATGATGCTGTGAGAGGCTTGTCTAGATCCTTTTCTTGTTAGTATTCCACTCACACAATGGACAAGGGTCCCTAATGCACATAGCAACGCACTGTCTTCACACGATTGCGTAATTCTCGGAGGGGGGAAAGTGCACATTCTGTTCTTGTTTAATACTCAACAGGGAAAACAAAAACGAGTGAGATGGAAGATCGTAAATATAGGTTTAATGGGAAGAAAGAATAAAAGAGAGAATGAGTTGTAAGGATTTATGATGGTTGGAAGGGTTTTCATTAAATTCGAGAATGACGTTATTAGTGGTCCCTTTCTCCAAGTAGGTCCCCCTCCCCCCTATTTACCTTGCATCCTTCGCATGACGTCACTCCGTAATGGTATCCGCTTGCCTTGTCTCCGCAGATTTTGCAGTAAGTGAGTGCCTTCCCGATTTGATGACGTGTGATGATAGGTCCGTTCGTCAACGAGTCCGGCGATAATGATGAGGTTGATAGGGAAACTGAAAGCATTATTAAATGTTGTTGTCGGAAAACGATGTGGTTTCTTTGATTATTTACAGAAAAGTGACGTTTTTCTGTTTGCCTAGTACAATAAAATTGTTGGTCCCGTTCTTTTCTCAAACCCGCGAACGGGCTAAGCTCTTAACCACATCTCCAGGCTTTGTGTCATATGTCTCTTCTTTTCTATGCCACGTCTTCATCCATCCCCCTCCTTTTATTACACTCTGCTTCTCTTCTTTCCCTCCATCGGCATTCTTTTACGACTGTACCATACATCACAGTGGGCCTGCCAGCGGACGTCCAAAAAGATGACGGAATGAGGAGATTATTGCGCAACACGTCATAGCGGCCCTAACGTTCGCTGTACGAGAATAAGACGTCTTCAAACAAAGAGAAAGCTCGTTTACTTTCATCTCAAATACTTTTCGCAACTAGGTCCTTCAGTTTAAGCACTTTGAGAGCTGGGGATATGACAAAAAACTGCTCTCAATGTCTTCTAACAATTAAATAGCAAGAGATAGATGAGGAGCAAAACTTGCAACATTTTGGGAGACACATGTTCAATAGGTAAAGAAAAAGAGCTGTGTGTTGGCACTTCTCAATTGATGATTCGTGTGTCTGATATGCTCTACTGATCGAAATAGATTCCCTTTTCTTACCACTTGTTGTCGGTGAGCTGACACTTGCTTGCGACGCCGTTTCATAGAACTGATGGTGATTGTACCCGTTGACGTTATTGAAATAACGCCGATTGCAAACTGGATCCACATAGTTTACGTTTGCATTTTGAGCCGCCGATCCTGTTGAGATTTGGTATTCTGACGGGAATTCATCCTTTATGTACGTCTGCAAATTAAGAAGATTGGTTGTGATTTTGATTCCGGGATTTCTATTTTCATTTCTCATTTCAAAAACGTGTTTATGGCTTGCGGGATAATGACGACAAAAAAGCTTACCACGCCGTTTTGAGAGTGCGACCATTGACCGTTAGTGGATTCCGGTGGCTCTACTTCAGTTTTTGGGACAATCTCTCCTTTTATAGCTTGATTGTAGAAAGAAGTGGAAATGAAGACAGTCAAGGGTGCATCAGAATCAGTGTATGGTAGATACTTGTTGAGATCGTAGCTCATCTAAAAGAAAGGAAGAATTGATTTGAAATTTAAACTAGAAAAAAAAAGGAAAAATCATTTTTCAAAAGAAAAAGTATTGCTGACAAATGAAAAGAACAGCAGTTTTCATTCTCAGAGCACCGTTCATAACTGTTAGATAAGGAGTCTCGGAAAGATAGGAGAACAAAATTGAAAGACTGAATGAAGCATTCAAAGGAGGCAGTCCCAAAAACGAGATAGTATCTTTGAATCTGCGCTCGTGTTGAGGGTGTGAGATAGGGAGGAGGTGAGAGGGCGGAGCTGAGATGGGAAGAGAGAACAACTGAGAAGTGATCAAGGAGCGAAAGAATTCTGAAATGGAGGAAGAGAGGCTGATATTGGGAATCCATATATTTTTTGAGTTTTCTGTATTTGTCAATTAAATACAATGAATTAGTACTTCAGTGATACTGTGCATCTCACTCAATTATATGTTTACTTTTTCCAAGAAACAGAATAACTGTATCTTCGAATGCGAATCTCAACTAAAAATATTCGATAAAAATCTGAGACTGGTACTGTAGATGCAAATAGCAGGCGGAGAAAGATTACTGCACCCCTCAGGAATCCTATTGCGTGCTTTGTGGAAAATTGCGCAATCTGCAATTAGACGTTCCACACGACGTGTTGCATTACCGAACACCTCAACGGACTATTTTTGGCAAATATAAAAGAAAGAGAAAAAAAGAAGAGTGGAGAAAGGTGAGAAATGAAGCGACAGCAGGGAAGGGTCCGATGAAGTACTAGCCACTTATGCTCACTTCAACGTCATGTAAAGGTGTGAAATGACACCTAGTGGTTGGTTGGTTGGTAAGGAAGAACAAAAAATGTAGAATTGTTAAAAACTATGGGAAAAAATCAAGAAAACTAATGGTGTCAGATGGCGGCAAGATCTATTATAAGATAGTTGATATGAGCCTCTTGGACGGATACCGGCAAAAAGAAACAGAGAGATTGAAAAATGAGAAGATGAATAAAAGAAAAAGAGGGAGGTAGGTCCTATGGTGAGTGAAGGTGGACCATCACTGAACACACAGTCCGATGGGAATATGAGATACAAGAACGAGCGAGGTGTGCCAATTTACAATCCTTTTGCAGAATGATCTGTCAATTTTAAGATTTACGGTTGAACGTTTTTCAAACACCCTTCAATAGTCGGATAGGTTTCCTCAAACAAAAATCCCGTCATTTCAATGTACTTTCTTACAAATGTAATATAAAACACAGCTGTGGAAGTTCAAACACGTTGAACTAGAAATGAATGTTTTAAAAAAGAGTCCCTTGTCCTTTATATTATGAAACATGAAAGGGGAAACCAGAAAGGTCAGTTCTATTAGCTCTATTTCATGAAGCATCTTTCGCTCACTTTCAGAGGTTTTTTTCTTGAGAGAAAAGCTGACAACAGCTGTCGTTTAATTTCTCTGGTTCATCAGATTTGTAAATGAAAAAGATCAAAGGAAGATTCAAGGAGTGCACTTTTCTTTTAGAACATAAAATTAGAAAAGAAACTATCTAAACTATGGTGTCGATAAGATAGCAAGAAAATGGTCCGTATAAAGTGGTTTTCTGGTAACATGTGATAATGGGCAAAGTGCAAATTGGTGTTACACCTATTATTACTTTTTTGCGTTTCTGAGTGGTTTCAGGCAAATTGGAGTATTTGAAGTGATAAACAAGATGGTAAAAGAAATCTTTCCGAGTACTGAAAATATATAATTCATAGAGAAAAATACAAAACGAAGCTCATTCCGGAAAGAATACAAGAATCGAGAGAAAAATAATAAGACAGACAAGACTGATGAATAAATAATTTTTTAATATTTGTGAAATGACTAGGAAAAAAAAGATACTTTGATTTCTAAAACTATTTTTCAGGAATTATATTATAATCATATTATTTATAACACAAAATTAAAATTTCTCAGAAGATAAAAAGCGGATGTGTTGGAAAAACACCTTAATAGTAGCTCTCGCCTTTTGTGGACATAAGGAGGGATTTGCAACTTCAAAGAAAACACCGCCTAAAATAACATGGTGCAAAGTGCTTTGTGGAAAATGGAAGAGAAACAGACGCTCATGCACTGTCCACTCCTACCTAAATTTGACGATAATGAATTTCGATAAGCAAGAGAAAATAAAGTAATTTATCACTACCAGAAGAAGTATTGTTTAGTTGAAGAACATACGTTTTTCAAAAAGTGAAGCATTGTCAATGTTTGACGAACAACGCTTTTTCCAAATTACTCTACTTAAAACTTTTTCTCTCGGTCATCGAAGAGTTCTTCTCCATTCTAATACCGTCATACTCACCAGGGGGGCGCTCGAAACGGACCTGTTGTCTGCGAGAGGTATCGAGTTGCATACTGTTGGCATGCCAGGGAGTTGCAATCTTTTCGTAGAAATAGACAGAATAGGTTGCAAAAATGAATGAGGGAAAGTGTACGAGTGGTCAGTTAAGACGGCGGGAGGAACAACTGATAAGGAAGAATGAAAGTGACATTGATTGCGACTGGTCAGTTAGTTTTTTTTTTCAAAAATGTACATGTCATTCGAATCATATCAGAAATCAGAAATGGAAGACTTTCGTAATAGAAAATTAGTTTTATACGGTTTATGACATTAAATGCTTTGGATACACACGATTTCTATAGTTTCAAGTTTCCATCATTAATGTGTTGTGTTAATTGAGTTCCATGGCTAAACGTCATGTTTTGAATCTAATGAAATTCTTATAAGGTCATATTTTGGTATTTCTTACTACTATCTCTTCAAATCACTGGAACCATACTGGAATCATATGATCTGGATAGTTTTATCGAAACATATTCAAAATGGGGAGGTGAAAAAAATGAAAATGACGGGTCGAAGAGGTGAAACTGACAAAACCTCTCCAAACAAATATCTGATGCGTGGAGAACAGTCGGTATGATTTTTTTAATGTCTAACCGGTTTGCATACCGCTAATTTTAGCATTTGATTTAATTTTTCAAATAAAATGAATATTTATATTTGTCGAATCTATATTCAGGTTTATTTCAGACTGAATTAGTATAAAAACCCACAACAATGACGTTTTCAAGATTCGGCAGTTCGACAAATCTCAGAACTGAGTGGCAGATTGAGTAATTTCCATGTAAATTGGCTGGGTTCTCTCTCCTCTTTTACCCCCAAACACCCATATAACATAGGCATTAATCTGAAGAAGTGAAGCACGTAGTTCGTGGTGACCCTCAGAACATACCCAACACAACACAAAAAAAGGCTGAAGAAAAATGGAAGGAGGGAGAAAATGGGAAATGAAAAGAAAGGGAGGGCGACTAGGAAAAAGGAGAAGACAACAAGAACAGAACACAACAAAAATGAACGTGAGAAGAAGCAGCAACCCATCATCCGATGTCTGATACCTCCTCGTATACCGTTTCTTCATTTCTTTGTTTCTTAGTTCACCCATTTTTTCCGCTATTCCAGCACCCACTTTCTCTAGTTTCGTTACGTAATCACAACTGTCTTCCGCTAACCATGGATTTAAGAGGGCGGCGACATAACAGGCAAGAATCGAGAGATATCAAAAATTGGATCAAAAAGAAACCGACTGTTTCAAGGACCCTCTTGTTGCCTATTTCACCGAATCTGGTGGAGAGGATCAGACAATTAGTCAGCTATGAAGAGTTTTCTACCTAAAAAAGTTGGGAGATAAGGATTACGCATAGTTTTGCTTCCTATCATGAAAATCATCTAAAAAAGTTCCAAACATATGGTAAAAGTTTTTGAAAAACTTGAAAATTGAAGTCAATTTCAGTTCTTTACATAAGTTGTACATCTGGAAACCGGAATTTCATTCATGAATAAGCTTGTTGTTCAGTTTTTTAATCTGAAACTTTCAAACTATTTAGATGATTTTAATTTTTCCTAGCTGAGCATGTTTATTACTTGAAGTTATATTATCTACAATACCAGATTGAGTTTGTTAAGAAACTGATTGATACAATCGAATTCTTATTTTTTACCTGCCGATAGCCAAGAAGAAACGCTCTTATAACAGGGAATTTTCTATGAAACATTCCTCCACAAAAAAACATCTTCCCATATCAAAAACCTTTGTTTCTTTGTTACAATAAACCGATTTAAGTTTTCTCTAAACGAGAGAGAAAGAGACAGAACATTCACAATTTTAACTGTGATCAGTCACACGGAACTGTCAAGTTGAAAACTGAAGTGAAATGGATGAATGCCAAAATATTACAATGCAACTGTTTTCTCCATTATTTTTCTGTTCGAACAATGGAAAATCTTCGAATTCTTCTTGTGTCTTCTAGTGTTTGGGAATTAATCGAATAATCACGAAACTCGAAAGCAAAGTGTTTCTCAAAAACTAATCCGACTTCTTTACAGATTATTCCCTTGTGTGTAACTTTGTAGTATTCATAATACTACACGTATCCATGACAGCCCAACGGAGCAGATGAGATTTTCTTCTTGTTACACGCAATATCAACTAGAATTCGCTTCAAAAAAACTTTTGTTTCTAAAATTTAATCATATTCTGGCATAAAGCTTTCGTTTTCCATTTTACTCTGTAGATTTTTCTCTAATCTCTTTTTCTTTTGATATCTTAATACACAATGCAAACTCGAGAATTTTTATCCTTTTCTCTCTGAGTAAATTGTATTTTGTATAGAAAAAAGCAAAAAAACTATATCTTTTCTACTGCTTTAAAACACCTATTTACCGGTAGATTCTGAGAAAATGAATTTCGTAGATCTAGCAAAATGATCATTCTTTTCCGATACATTTCATTATAATATTCTATTTTTTTCACTTCTAACTTTTCCATTTCATTTCCTCATGCCTCTTTTGGTTTTCTTCCCACTCTTCCGTTCTATTTCATGATATTTATAAATAAACTTATATGCAAAAAATGTGTTTGCATATTTTTCTTCCTCGGTTTTTCATCCAGAGAAATTGCAATGCAGAATGCGTGGAGAACGGCGCTACAATTAGCTCACATAAGTGCATACGAAAAGTGGCGGTCTTTATTTCACGGCATTGAACTCCTCCTCAAATATTCTTTTGGCACATATTTTGTATTGTCTTTTCATGGAAAACACACGACGTTTTTCCTTTTTGGTGTTTTAGCAACACGTGAAGCATGTTAATCTGAGTTTCTGGCTTTTTGAAGATCTCTGCGCATATACGCTCTCTGAAACATAAAAATAGTTTCACATCAAATCACATCATTTTGTTTCAGATGTCACGCACAAAGTTTCCGTTTGATGATTATTGCCTAGTAGCATTTCACGGCACACTTCTCCCATCTCAAAATGAATCTGGAGAAATTGTCCCACTTGTGCTTCCAGACGAACGTGAGTTCTAGAGACTGGAAAACCAGACAATATGAACTGAGCCATTGATTATCATTTTTGTTCAGGTTTCGAGAGAGTGACACTCAATGATGCTCCTTCAATACCACATTGGAGGAAAAAAAGTAAGCGATATGAATATTCTCTAAAAGAAAAACAATTTCGGGCGACAAAAATTATGAACTGTAAAAAAATCTATTTTTGAAATTCAATTTTAGAATCAAATTCTACACCGGAAACTCCACCAATAATATTAATATCGGAAACAAACAAAAACGAACAATCGTCAGAAGCAGAGAAATCTTCTGCACAACAAGTTCAGGTTCTACAAACGTGTAAAACGGAATCTTTCGAAGTAAAGTGCATTTTATCATTTTTGATTTCATGGTTGTTTTTAGGCTGCTGATAACAACAATTCAGATGATATCCACAACATTCCAACAGCTAAAATTGATGATCAAACAAAATTCTAGGCACTTCTCGCATCATTATGCAAGTGTCAGCTAACGGGTCAGCAGCTTTTCAAGAATCTTCTATTGTATTATAGATACTCTGGAAACTAGTTGAATTTGAAAACTGTTCAAGCTAAGTAGTATGGAAATTAAATTATTAGCAATTCAAATGTAATTTCTACGACTGTATGAATATTAACTTAATAATTCTAGATTGTTGAGAAAATAAAACAAAGATAAAAATTAAATTTCAATCAGCAAACAAACATGTCAAAAAAAAGAAAATAGTTATAAATGTGGATTTTTTCCATATGAAAAGAACGGAGAGATAAAAAAATAATCCGAGGATGAAATTCAAAAGTGTAATCCTGATGCTCCTCCATACTCATCGAACAAAAATTTTGTGCCTATTTTCGTAGTAAAAATCGATTGCAGCGGCTTCTATAATAGATAACTGATGCAAGAATAAAACAGTTTGAAACTTACTTTCAGTATGAATTTCATGCAGAGAAATGAATCCCATGAAAGGAACAAATTGAGAATGAAGTGGTGTTCCATTGCCAAATCTGGTACTAATTCTCAGAAAAATCTGTCCTTTTGTACTTTTGACAACAATCTCGTCGTTTTTTTCATAAATAGATGAAGAAATGAAACAAGTGTTGTCCCATTTGCAATACTTCACAAAGACTTTCATCAGCTCGGGAAGATGATTCAATGTACTGTCAACAAATAGGAGTGGATTTTCTAAACTATTAAATAATGGGATGTATTACAAATCAAAAGCTTACTGTCTATCATGTACTCCGAAAACTCCTGACTTCGTTCTTGTATTGATTGTATCAAGAGAACTTCAAGTGTCTTCCAGAACATTAAATGTTCGTAAACCAGTTTATCATTTTTATAATTCTTCGTGAGTCTTCCGACGGCAACAAAATTTCTACCGACTAACGGGAGTAGAAACTTCACCAAATCAACCCATGCGCTTGGAGGTTTTGGAGTTTCCTGAGAAAACAATATACATATTGATGTAACAAGCAGACTTACATTTTTGGGTTCTTTAAAAAACGCGTGTGGAATTTCCAGTGCAATGCCACGTGAAAGAAGAACTCCTCGTAACTCGTTATCCGGATCTATGTTTCCTACACGCCTTCTGAATATCATTCCTGTAAATATATATGTTTTGAAAGAGTTCGAAAGGAAAAAAGCAATATAAATCTTGAGATTAAAATAGATTTTTTGAATGCATCTCATGTGATGAGCATGGAAAGAGTCTGACGCTGACATTTAGAGTCGAAGTAGTTATGGAAACAAGAAGACACAAGAATTTAAAAAAAAGTTTTATTGGCTTTGGCAGAAATGCATTGACGGAAAATCGACATGATAAAAAAGTGAAATTGGAGATAAAAGAAACTCTGAGACAACGGTCATATTGTTAGAGAACCATCTTCAATCATTTCCCGCGTCAGATCGATACGGTTATATCAACACGTTACAACAATTTGTGTTTTTTTATCAGTGATAGATTTCCTCACGAAATGGCAAAAGAAAATAAAGAAAATGATGAAGAAAATGGAAAAATGATTCAGTCGCAGTGTTCAAATCTTTTGCAGGGAGAAGTGGGATTAGAAACTCAACTATTTAGCATCATGTGAAAATGGTCAATTTGATTTCTGAAAAAGTGCAAAACACATCTTGAAACTTACACATCATTTTAAACTTGGAGTTTAAATCCTTTTTGAACGATCAATTCTCAGCTATAATTTTTTGGATGACTTTATAAATATTATTATAATTTGAAGCACCATTGTAACTGACAAACAAGGAGAACCTCAAATTTTGTTATTCCAAATTCATTTATAAAAAGTAAAGAATTCAGCGTTTAGAAATAAGACAACCTAGCAGCCTGCACTATTGCTGAATGTACTATTGATGATCATCTCTCTTCTCTACCTCCATTTCTATGTCATATCTTCAATCAAATAGAAAAGACCCGCACACGCAACAGGAACCAAAATACTGTGCTGATGGAAATCAACGGATCTTTCCATCGAATTTTAAAAATATGAATGAAAATTTCACAAGACTGTTAAAATATGATACAGATTGCAACAATTTTTTGGAACACGACCTCGAAATTGAGAGATTAAATTTTCATTTATAACAGAAAAAAGATAAAGAACGATAGGACAAAAATTATGAGAAAATATAGAAGGAGAACGGAGCTGATGATCCATCTATTTGGAGAGGCAAAAGAGCGGGAAAAGGGACGCGCAGGTACCCAACTTAATGATCTGAAAAAGGTGTGGAGAGAAGGAAAGACAATAGAAGTGCAAATGGATAACAAAGGGTGCACTTTTGGGTGATAAAAGATAGCAAAAAGAAAGGATTTTTATATATGCAAGCGGGGTGATAAAATAATCGTATTTAAAATGCAAGGTTTTCAACAAATACAAAACAAGAAAAGTTTTTGTATATTCGAAGGTGACGTATTGAAAACAACAAATATTTCCCAATTCAATCGGAATAAATTCCGATCTTTGTTCTCAATTTTTATAATTTTGTGTAAAAAAACATTCCAGAGAAATGAATTTTATGTCATCGGCACTTACTATAGGCTAATGGGTTGTTGATAAGTTGTTCTGAGCTTTCTGAAATAGATTTTTCCAAACCATATCTTGAGAAACAATATTCTAATGTTTCTTTCATATCTTTTACTCTGAAATTTTCTGAAAACTGTTGCTCAGTGAATAAACGAGCTAATGTTCACAAATGTGCAAGCGTTCTATGCGGTTTCCAGCTTTTCTCTTCAGTTCACTAAATCCTATGTCGAGTGTGTTCCCACACAACAGAGGAAGAGGCGAAACCATGGAAACAAAAAAATAGTGATAGAAAAAAGGAAGCGAAGCCGTTATAAAAACAGCGTCTGCTGTGCTTGTGAATTGAGATCTGAAACGTTTCGAGAAATTGAGTGTTTATTGAGTAAGAAATTTAAAAAATGTTTAAACGTTACATTGGAGAAAAACTCAAAAAAGAAAGTGAACATCTTTTGGTGGTCCGTAGAAATTATCAAATTATGGCATGTTCAATTCCAAACCCTTCTTTTCATTTGAATACAAAAATGAAAACCACGAAAACTTCTCAAAGAAGATTGAATTTGAGATAGAAAATCTATAACATGATTTCGAAAACTTGGATTCACAGTAGGATTTGCAGGAACTGGATTGGGAACTTCATGAATCCTGGCATATCTTATCAAATTCAGGAATGGATTCAACTGCTCTTCAAAATGACGTAGGTGATATTGTCCGACAACAAGTCTTAAAAAGACCCCGCCTCTGGTGAACTGGAAAAAGACACGATTCACATCGAAAATCATGTACAATTCATTGTGAGCAATGAGGGACCAGTTGCAAAATTGAATGAAATATCTCATGAAATTAGTCAAGTAGTTCAATGGACTATTGGTGAATAGATGTGGACTTTCTAAAAAATGAAGATGTTACATTTATCTCGGACGAAAGGTTATTCTCACTGTCCAGTAGATATTCTGTTAATTCATGGGGTTTCTCATCCATTGCATATATGAGAGCTATCTCGAACGATTTCCAAAAAAGATTATTGACGTCAAAGTCCTTTTTTCTACCAACATTGGCTGTGAACTCATCAACAATATTATTATTTCTCGCAGCCTCTGGTAGCAGCAATTTGATAACTTCCAGCCATTCCACTGGAGGATGATAGATTTCCCTGATTGTAGTTTCTCTCAAACGAACAACTTGCTAAAAAAAACAACAATTATCAGATAACTTCATAGCAATTCTTGCCAAATCACGACTAAGCGGTCGAATATCACTGTATGTTGGATAAAGATTTCGATTAGAAAGCGGCATTGCTCGAACAATCATTCCATCCATGACTAGACGTTTTCGAAGAACTAAGACTAGATTTGGAGGAATGAAGCAAGTTGGACAGAACCCTTCACAGAATGTAGTAACGATTGATAATTCACTGCGTCTCTATAGCTATCTTCTTCTTCAAAACAACAAAATGGCACACAATGGCTTGGGTTTTTGTGCGCCTACTTCTCTGACTTCTGTTTTGATACTTATTCGGTCTCACAGAACATCTTATAGAAGCAGACACAGATGATAGTAGTTGTTTCTGAAATACCAAATTCTAAAAAATATGATTCCATACGTTATTGAACGGAATTGTCAATAAACATATATTTATTAGAATGAAGTTAAACCTAAAGTTTATAAAAGAATATTATGATTATTTGCTATAGACAAAATGGAAAATGAAAGGAAATAACAAAAACTTGGTTTCTATCAGATGATGAGATGAAATGAGATAGGTTACCTATAATGACACACGCGAAAAACATTCAACGAAACGGAAAATACCGTTCTTTTGACTTAGTTACATTTCATCAAAACTTGATCAATTCTGAAGTCATTTGTTGTACAAGTACTTTCGTCAGGGTCAAATGAATGTCAGATGTAATATCAGAATAATCCACTTACTTTCTTCCAAATATGTCGTAAACTCTTTTTTCTTTCCTTCGATAGCTTGATTCAAATTGTTTGAAGTTTCTTGAGTAACGGTAGTATTCGAAAAAAACATCGGCGCTTAATGACAACCCATTGGATCTCGAAATTCATCACGAATTACTGAAAATAAGAACATGAAAATACTATGTTGTTTTTCACATTACCTGTTCAGCATCATGTCATTATTTCTTCGAGTTCGCTGCTGCAGTTTTGACGGGAATGGCTAATCGGTTTCATGTGGAACCTCATGAGAAAGTATGGCTGGGTAGGATTTTAATAAAATCACATTCACGATTTAGGAAAAGCAATTAATCATGTTCACGATAATTTCGAATCATACAACTGACTGTGTAAAGTCATATTTTTTGCTCAATTCAGCAGAAAAAGAGTGATAATAGTGTTATTTTAGCTGTAGTGTGGAATATGCAAAAATCTGTATTATATGTGAAAAATCAAGTTTAACAAAGTTTGACGAAGAACTAATTATAACTTATTTTTAAATTGAAATCCTCTTATACCGTTTAAAAAGAAATTTGAGTCAGTGTTCCAGAAAATTGTTGAATTTATCTTGAAAATTATTACTCTATCATAAGAAACTAGCTGGAAAAATAAACAATCAGTTTCATATAATCTTTCTCTTCAATATTCCAAATCTGCCATTCAATTCAACAGAATCCGCTTTTTTTCCTCATTATCAGATGGTCTCTCTTCTCAGAAAACGTGTGGTCGCATATCTTATCACTAAAAAAGATCAGCCATCACCTAAAAAAAACAAGACTACCTGATCAACAAATACAGTCTAGCCTCATACTATTATATCATATTTATATTGCGATGGTGTAACAATTGTCACAGCAGCCACCTTCAATTCTTGAACTTTTATCAAGATAATTATAGAAAACAAGAAAATAATGCAAGTGGAGATTCGGCGTTCAGAGTAATACGTGATGATCTAACATAATAATTCACATTAGAAACGTAATGTGTGTTTCTGGTAAACAAATGTACATGCACAAGTTAGTTATCATCAGTCGAAGAGTTGTAAAGCGATTCGAAGTTGTCTTTTGAGAAATCTGTATTCATGAGTTCATTGATATCCCGTTTGGTATTATTTTTAATACGATTGAGTTGTGCAAAAACGAGAGATTGTCCTTTGCGGTTAGGTCCAGAGGGGATGCACAATGCACCGCGAGTCAACGCATATTTCCATTCGGTAGTCGTGTGTATGTCATTATCTGCTTTCGAATAGTCCGTTTTGCGAATTGAATCTATAACCTGTTCGCGATGATGACGAAGTTCTGCACACGGTTTTGGATTTGGGTGTCCTGTAAAAAACCATTCAATTCAAATAATAACTAAATTTAACTTACCTTCAATTTGAATATTAATTCTGTTGTATCCATTGAGACAGAGGCGACGGCAAAGGAATGGCAACCATTGCGGAATCTCATAGGATTTTGATTCGATTTTTATGAATGTGTTGTTGTTGATTTGAAAATGGAGCCAGTTTTCATACATGGTGATAGTTGCTGTGCTATCGGCAGGCAAGACTGGACAGTAATTCAAAATTGACATCATGAGATCTGGAGACTTGTTCAAGAAGCAGTTAAAGAAGTTGTCGAGATTATCTGAAATGAAACAATCTGTTTGACAATCTCTTGGTTGAATATGAAATTCTGAATCTCTGGAGAAAAATTCTGAAAGAACATTTCTCAAAAGTCAACAAACAAATCATTTAGCTTTTTTCAAACAGTGATTTGAAAAACTTGGATCGATTTCGTGTTTCATGACACGTTTTCTCATGAATCATGAAAACAATAAACACTTCTTTCTCAAAATATCATTCTGATCAATTTTCAGATAGTCAACAGAAAACACTTACTTGTTTTCAAGAAGTTGATCAACTTCTCGTCATTCATCACAGCCATATTAGCAAGAACTTGACGGACGCACTTGCAACGCAGTGATTCTAAAGGATCGCCTCCCATTATATGCTTCATGCTGTCATCAGCCACATCAAAAACTATCGGAGTATCCTTGATTGGCTCTGGCATATTATTCACAATCAGTTCAATGCATGCTTTCTGTGGTGGTGAGAGCATTTCTGAAAATTTGGAAAATAATTTGAGAAATAAATGGAAATTATAGAGGGGCGGTTCAAACACAGAAAATTGTGGTTTTTTTGAATTCAAAAATGAACGAATGAAATAAAAACAAATAGAGGGAAGTATCGATATTTATAAAAATGAAGAACTCCTCTCTCAAGACGAAAGTGAATAGAGATAAAATCAGCATCCAGTTTCATAACATGTGATTGTCGGAGAGAGAACATAATTGTGGAGACGACAGGAAGAATACAACAGAGTTCAACAATTGATCTACCAAAGATTTGACTGATATTCAAATCGTACTATTTATCGAAGATTCTAGAACTCGATAGGGTTTTCGAATTGTTACAGATCTTATCTACTTAGAATTGATAAGCGCTGGTCATAAGAACCTGATCGAAGTTTAGATAAGCCAGCTGACCGAATGCGTTCAAATACGCAGGTGTGCATATGATTCTAAGATTGAATGGGAAACAAAAAAGTCGATATTATAGACATATCCATAATTAATAATATCTGAACACCCCTCTTTTTAATGATGTTGTGATGAATACGCAAATCTATTATACTGCATACACAATGTCTTCTCCGGCTGTCAGCGAATTTAGTCTAATGGACTGACGCACTTCCATTATATTATTATTTCTTATCGATGTCAACAAAAAGATTTCAAAACCAAGAGTGTCACTTGTTGGTTGGTTTTCATCTTGTCACGTACCCTTCGGTCACTCTCTGTTCTATTAGCGACTGGCACTACGAATGACTTCACATGTTTATAGTCGGTAGCTCAGTGGGTGTGTGATTTGTTGGCTCTTCTGACATGTGAATAAATCAAGTCATTCAGATGAGCTTTTAGCCCCGAGCCACTCACGCCGTCTGTTTTTCTTCTCACAGCACTTTCCGCCGTTTTTCTCTTCGTTCTCGACTTTGTTCTCATGACGGCAGAGTGTTTTTTTCGCTGTTTTTATTCTTTTTTCTCTTCATTTTGCAAAACCGAACCGTTTCGCTATTCCGGTTTGTGGCTAACTATTCCTTTTTGGTAATGAAACAGCTTCAGGATCAAACTAAATCAATGGTCAATTGTTTTTTTTGTTTTTTACATACATTTTAACAGTATACCTAAGCGAAATAACGAAGAAATACAAATTTTTGTATTGCCGACAACAATTGTGTGTAATACGTGTTTATCCTAACGGAGAGAAACTGTAATATTGAACATTGACGCGCATATAGTGAGACATTTGTTCTGGTTAGATATGTATGATAAGAGAAGAGTTTCGCATTTGAGAAAGCGAGAAAAAACATTAGAAAATTGAGGAAAATACTATCTTCGAAAACAATATTTGCATTTCTGTTCGCGGCTTTGCGCGTAGAATGCATTGCCTACGGGGCAAGTGTTTGCGTCTCTCCACTCTATTCTTCAGTTTAATGTTTGAATGCGATGCCAGTTCGCGGGCGTTTCTCTCATCCATTTCCTTCGAACTATCCAGCGTCATTTCCTTTCCTCAAATCGATTTTCGTTCGTTTCCAGATATGAACTGGGAATTGGATCAAAAGTATTTGCGGCCGTTTCAAAATCAATTATGGAATCTAGCTGTGAAGGATAGGGATGTGGTCAGTCGTTTTGTTTTGATTTTTGTGATAAGTATCTCAATTCAATAATGAAATGCGATGCAGCTTTCAACAAAGAGATAAGGGCTGGAAAAAATGTGTTTTGAGCTGTTAGACTGATTATTCTGAAAAATCTCATGATACCGTACCCTCCTAAAACGCTTTGCATTAACACGTGTTGGCAATAGTGAGAGGTTGAAAAATGCATTCTCTCTGTTTTTCTATTGTTGTTTACATCGATTCTCAAAAATCAATTTTTGTGAAGAATGCGTGGGCACGTGATGCGAAGAAAATAAGATGCATTCGTCCGTCAAAGATGATGAAATTGCGGCTCATTTGGAATGAGATTTTCGCGCCGAAAAATGGAAATTGCGCAATTTATTAGGCAAAGCCGCTTAGAGCCTTTTTCTTTCTTTTTACTATTCTGACAGAAGGATGGCGGAAACCTAAGAAAAAGACAACGCTCGTAATGCTATAAGATCCGACAAGCTTTTTCATATACCTCGGGGTTTCGTGTCCTTCTATACGACCCAATTATAAGATTAACATTTGAATATACACCAAGATTTGCAAGGGAATCAGTAATCTTCTTTAGTAAATGAGAATAAAGGGTTTCCGAGAAGAGTAAACATGTCTAAGTAATACATTTCTCAGTTCGTGTTCCTGGTCGACTACTTCTCTGAGACACTCTACTGGCATCCGACGTTTCCAACAATCTCTACAGATTTAGTACTCAGTGGAATGATAAAAAAGTATAAGGTACTTGATACCATCTGTATCTCCACTAACACTGCGATTTTCAGGAATTGACGGATGTATCAAAACTAGATATTTACTTATGCTTCCCATACATAGAGTACCACTCAACACCATTGGTATAGAATAATTTCTTTTCGTTAAGCACAATCTCGGTGTCTTTCAGCTGCATCCAGCTATTAAAAAACTGGCGGAAGTATTATTCGCTGACAGTAAGGCATACACAACCCGTCTTATAAGAGAGTGTCGACTTGTGATTTTAAACTCAAACTTAGGAGAAGGACTGATCAGAATCAAAGCCAAGCATATTGATCTCATTTGTAAATAATGATTTCCTGGTAATTAAAAATATAGATCTTTTAGGTGCATCAGAAAAAAAAGAGGAGTTCCTTCCGACTGCATACATTGAAGCAGCTATGAACGTCCAGAGGGGTCTGAATGATATGTTTCATCAACTCCAGTTTGACAGAGAGCAACTGAAAATTGTTGGAAGTGGTAAGGAGAACCAAAAAACCAATATTTTATTCCTTGTTTTGTATTTTATCGCAACTAATAAAAACAATAAAAACACAGGCAATTCAGGTTGACTTTCTTATTTCGACAGGCAGAATATTTCCTTATTTGTCTTTGACCTCTATATAAATCTATAATCGCTTTGTTTAACAAGACATTTTCAGCTCAAAACAGATCGGGTGGCATGAGAAATTCTCCTGTGTTAGGAGCTTCTTATACCTGCATATCTCAGCGACCAACAGGTAAAGAACAAAGAAAATTATTTGGAACGATTTCTTTTTTTTAGAGAGAACAGTGAACATAATCAGCATGAATAATAAAAGTCCAGCTTATCAACCACATGCTCAACAACCTTCAATCAAACATCGGAAACCTGTCATTTTCATACCAAAAGAGCCTGAGCCGGAAGTAAAGCCTTCAACCCCCGATAAATCTGTTGATATGGCTCGAATTTGTGAAATCATAAAAGAGCAAGCACAAAAGCACAGTCAACTAATGAATGCTCAGTTAAGTTATCCATGTCCAACTAACCCTGCTCCGGTGAGTGTTGTGCTTTTCTGTTACTAGTTTTCAGAACTGTTTATCGTCAAATTAGGTAAAAGTGGCTGTGATCTCTTGAGTTTGATCTGATCGCGTTTTCCGTTTCTGTGGGCTTTTCCTACTGGATTGAGGTTTTGTTATGGCTCTACATTTTGTTCTTGATGCTTGTAGACCTAACGATGTTTTAAAGAACATGTGTTGCATAATGAATATTTCAGGGCGAAGTATCATTTGACCAACTTGATCCCAGTCATCCGAACTACCAATCCCCAAAGAAAAAAAGGAACCATAACAAACCAAAAGATCCAAACAAACCCAAAGAAAGAAGAATATTCAGCAAACCAGAACTGACTCAACCAGTTCAAGAGCAAACTGTTCAGAATCCCGCAAGTATCCCGATCACCACAGTAAATACTAGACCTTTCATTAGCACCGGACAGGATGTTATGCCTGGAATAAACGCACCATACACTGTTCGAATGACAGGAGGGCGTCAAGCTATCATGCAACCAAATCCGAGAGTAAAACAAGTAATGCGACAGAAAGTATACGAAGATCAGAGACTTGCCGAGGAAGAACAGTTGAAACAATATGGCATTGAACCATCGAATTCAGTTCAAATGAAGGTTTTCGGAAGAGTTAGTCCAATGAAACCAGGACAGGTGAGCTTTGATAAAAGTTTAAAGATTATTGATGTATTTAAGAGAATAACTCATCGTCACCGCCCTTATCACCCGAGAAAACAAGCACCAAAAGTCGCCAACCCAAACAGTAACGTGGTTGTAGAAGGGACCGCCCAAACAGTACTCGGAAAGCTTGTTCCACAACAACACGGCAGTTTCTCATCACAAAAAGAGTCTCAACATCCATCTCCAATATTTCAAGCGATTCTAGTTCCACAAAACTCATCAGCAACTAAGAAAGTGTACACTCTTCGTAGAGTCGAGCCAACAAAAACAAATCCCATCAGTCGAACAGTTGCGTATACAGATGAGCCAACTGTGAAACAGGTTGCAATGGCAACAATGAAACCAATCATCCGACAACAAAAAGATTCTGGCAGGCTTTTGTCAAAAAAACCAATTCTACCGGTTAGAACTGAAACTTCTAATATTCCGAGCAGTCGTGTGATCAACTGCTCCCAGATGGCGACACAAATAGCGCCAAAAGTAACACCACAGGAAGCGCCACAAGTAAAACTACATGTAAAGCCACAAGTAGCCCCTCAAGTCGTGCCACAAGTCTATAACAGCGCACAAGTCCAAATTGGGAAACAAATTAAAAACCCCGAGCCAGTTGATTATTTGGAATCAAACATTGATATCTTCAATTTCGATCCGGCAGAGATAATTGATCATGAAGAAGTGGTTACCACTTCCGCCGACGAATTGTTCAATCTCTTGGAGCAGACTGAAAAGGAAGAGATGGAAAGCCAATTCCAAAACGAAGATACTTCATATTACAACGGATTTGGATATGTTGCTGATAACTCTGATCAAATGTATGCAGATGATTTTGAGGAAAGAGAAGGAACTGTATACCTCGAGGAAATTCCGGATGACGGACAGATTCAGTTTGAGGAACCAAAAGGAGATGATCAGTTCTATACGGCTGATGAAATCGAACATCTTTTGACACCAAAAAGAATGGATGCAAAGCCTTCAAATTATGTTAGCGATGTAAGTCTCGAGTTTTTTGTTTATTTAGATTTCCAAACTTTCAGGAGGAGTACGAAATGCTAGAGTTCGATTATCCGGATCTGTTCAAAGTTCCAGGAATGAATGAGGAAATCCGTTCGATGATCGCAGCGTTCATACTCGGCCGTCAAGGTAAAATATTTGTCGATTTAACAAGTAATAACAAATAAATGTTTTAGATAATCCAAATCCGTCAGCTGGCCAATTGCTCATCATTAAAATCAGCGACGCTATTACAATGACCGATCCGAAGCAAATCACAGAACTTTATTTCGAGGTGATAAAATTTATTCGAATTTCGTTAAAAACTTTTTTTCTAGATGAACTTTCGAAATGGGGAGTGGAGAAGATTCCATAAAATATTCACATACGCACAGGATGGAGTTCTGAGAGTCGTTGATTACTTATACGGTTCAAATAACCATTCTGATATAATTCACAATGATTACCCCCCTCTACTTTGTTTCTAAAACTTAAATGCTTAATTGCTTACTCAATCATTTAACCAACTTATACGTATAATCAGTTCCTATCAACTTCAATTGACTTTTCTGTAGATTTTGTGAAACCTCGTGAATCCTAACTTTGTTGTCCAGTTATATTAATTCAAAGTCATCGTCATGTTCCCGCCATTTTGCGTTCTCATTCCTTTTCAGTATCGGTTTTTTTTCTGATTTGTCCCCAGCTTTATTTGAATCATGATAATATTCGGTTGTTTGTGTAGATTCTATTAACCAGTATTAAGTACTCCATCCAAATCCAGTAATTTTGGTATTTTTCTTCGAAATGCCTAATGTCCACAGTAAAATGTTTCTTGTCATTGTCATCCGCCAGTTCGAAAATTTCTGCCCCAATAAATTTATTAATGTAAAACTGTCAGATTATATTGCACAATATAATAAATTATAGTTGTCATTACATTTTCAATCAAGAAAAAAAACCCCTATCAAATGGAACGTCGCATAGAAAGAAGGAACGGATGAGTAAGCATAACCGATAAAACGAGAAAGAAGGGGCTAACCAGTCAGAACTAGGTGGGAAGAAAACACAGAGAAAGCAAGAAACTGAACACGGAATACTGCCGGGGAGAAGAAAAAACAGAATGAAAAAAAGAAAGAAAGTGGATGAAGAGTGGAGAAAAAAGCACAACCGATAGGCATCAATAATTATATATCTTGTTTGTTACTCATAGATTTGATCTATAATAATCGAAGGGTAAATGCAGGAAGAAATGGAAAAAACCAATTATACCCAATGCTTAAAGTTGTTTCAAAGAGATAGGTGTTACCATAACATTCAAAATGCATAGATACAATGAATCACGTTGTTACCAGTACAAAACATTTACAGTGGAGGTACTTGAGAAGAACTTATGAAGACTCCGCAGGTTTCGCTTCTTCAGCTGAGCTGACCTCTTCAACTGGTGGGGCTTCACTTTCTGATGTTGGTGCTGAAGACTCTTCCTCCAGTTTAGCGTTTGACGGTTCATGTGGTACTTGTGGGGTTTCGTTCTTTGTTGTTGGAGGAGTAGCATCACTATTCTTCTTTGACTTGAACAATACATCAGTTTCCTGCATTTCTCCCGTTTTCAGGTTGAATGCTCTACCTCTGATATTCTGTGATTCTGGTGTCAATGGTGACCACCAATTAACTAATGACCCCATAATTGGCAATTGTCTCATCATTCCTTCATTCTGGAGTCTCTGATCATTTTCCTTTCTCAATGCTTGATTTGCTGCCTCAATTCCTTGTCTGATCAAATTGGCAAGGCTGTCCAAATACTGTTGGCTGTTCTCAATTTCTTTTCCCTTTTGAGCCACCATCTCCACCAAATTATGCAAATCTTTGACATCGGAAAGCATGCCAAACTTGACACAAGAGACACCATAACGAGTGCAGTCTCCGGAAGAGAAAGCGGCGTCGACGCTCTTCAATTGGTGCACAAGCTCCAAGTTCAAATGAGAAATTTGTTGTTTTTGAATGACATTCCAATCCTCTGGATTCGTTTCTTTCACTATTGATGGAATGTAGCTGAAAAAAAAATTTGAAATCACTAAGCCAATTTGATAGTCTTACCAGACAGCTCCAATTCCAGCCCAGTTGCGAATTGGCAGAAGAACAAGAGAAGGGAAGTCGTCTTTGAGTTCTGAAAATTTGAGCTTAGCAGCAACCGTTGACTCAACAATTCTCATGATATCAGTGAGTTTTCGGACAAAACGTTGTACGTGGTCGATATGTGAAGAGAAGGCTATAATTTTTGTATGTTTGACTGAATGTTTATATTAATACTCACTTGCAGCATGTTCTAATGGACAGAAACGGAAAGCAATTCCATAATTGCCACCCAATTCAATAGTATCAATTCCGAGAGGAAGTGATTCTGGGAGAAGTCCGTCGCGAAGCTGGAAGAGAAACTTTCATAATAATTCAAATGCACTTGTGACCGTACCCAAGCATTGAGATAATCTCCATACTCCAATTCATCTTGCAATGTCTTTTCAGCAATCGAAATGGCATCATAATCTTCATTCTTCTGGATCAAGTCTTTATGGTGTTGAATGGCATTTTTGATGCTAACGTAGTTGTATTTGAATATGAGAACAGTTGGAGCAGTGAACTTGTTCTTGTAGATTCTGTTGGCAAAGTCCACCGGGTTCTCAACACCGACAATCTCAATTTCTGGAATGGCTGATAGTCCCTTGAGCATCACTTTGCTCTGGAAATTTCGATTTGGTTGATGTAAAGAGAATATAAATTACCAATAAGAATGCGTTCTCAATCATGTCCACAATTTTCTTACCGGAAAGGTATGACGAAGCAACCCACCATGGGAGACTGTCAAGTTTCTCACGGTAGGAAGCCTTGTAACCTTCAACTGACTTATGTAGAGTCTGAAATTACGTATTATTCGCTTTTTTTAGAAATTATTCGTTAATTACCACAACTGGAGCAGAAGGGATACCAAGCCAGAGAGCAATTGGAAGGGTCATACTGTCAACTTGTGAGAGGACATGAACGAGCACATTGTTGGGCTCACGGAAAGTTAACGCGGCGATGGCTTGTCCAGTGATGTGAAGCCAGAATTTTGCCTTCTTTTCTCGGATTTCTAAAATCTTGGAAATCATGTCGTTCTGTCCCAAAATGGTCGTTCCGACGACGCCAATAAGAATAAGTGGTTTCTTGCCGGCCGCCAAATCTTCATCGAGAATCTTCTCAAATTGTTGATGATCCTATAAGACAGATAATAAGAAAACAGCTCCAACGGTAAAACTCACTATTCTGCCTTCGATCTCACTCAAATCAGATTCAATTTTCGGGAGAATAGTCACATCAGAAATTCCGAATTCAGAAGCCAAATACGAGGAAATATCCATGTGAAGAGCTGGAGAAACATAAACTACTGGTGCTCCCTGAAATGGAAAATTAACGTTTCAAAGAACACATCCTGTCTTTTAATAACCTGCTCGACAAAAGATTTCCATCCCTTTGTAGCGTAGTCAGAGCCATAACAAGACTTGAGAGCGAGTTTGACAGCATGACCAATTCCATTTCTAATTGAAAGAGAGATAGTTGCTTCCGGGTCCGAACAATAGATTTGAGACTCTGGGAATCTGAAACCAATTCATCAAATCTCTGAATTCGATATAAACTAACCTGAAGAGGTTGCTGAACACATGATTAACATTTCCATAAAGCCAGGAGGCGATACTTTGTCGGTGATGACTGCTCAAAAGATCAATGTAAGACTTGAGAGAAGCGGAAGTGACCAAAGTTCTTCCCAATTCAGACAACTTTTGTCCTTCTCTCGACCTGAACCGTGAACATGTCAATTCATGAATTCGAAATTGAATATCCAAACCTGGTCTTCGCCACTTGGACGTGTTGTTTAAGTCCAATTGGGGAGGTTGTTTCACTTCCAAGCCAGTCATCAGAAATAATCATGTGCTCCAGCTGTTCGAGCACCGGAGGAAGAGAAACCCCAGACGATTGCGACATTCGCGAAGATTTGCGAGATATTGGTTTTGCGGAAGTCTAAAATCACGGAATTACTACTATGAAACTTCTTAGAAAAAAAACTCACAACAGATTTTTTGGGTCCATCGTCCAATCCACTATCCTCAGACTTGGTCGATGAACTATTAGACGCCGGACTGTGTTGTTGCGACGAGACCTCTATTTTGCTGAAATAATCATATTCAGAATATGAAATTTCGAAAGGTGCGAATGTGTTTGTGTGTATGTATGTGTGGGCGCAAAACATGTTGAACAAAGAAGTGTCGATGTTCCCCTGGGACATCAACAAGACTTTTTCTCTTCTTCTCTAGAAATTGACACTCACACTGAGAGACACTCTAACTAGTACCCGATTCATATAAAAGCCACACATGTACGCAATTTCTGAAATTAAATGAAGAGGCGAAAAGGAAAGGAACCAGTCAATTTTCTAATAGAATCGACAAAAAACGTTTCAGAATTGTTAAGTGAGGACTCATTCTCTGATGAGAATTTTAATTAGATACAATTTGCGTTCTGTGAAAATTAATAGTGCACTATAAGCTACACTACACTAATTAATTTTTTTTGGTTAATCATTCATATGATATTACGTTGAAGGCAATGCCGGATGATTCTGATATCTGTGAAAAGAACAGGGTAGCATGAAAGACGAGCTTTCAGAATTATGTCTCATCGCCTCATCCTGGAAAATGATGATTCGCATGAAGCGGAAAACAAGGGTAAAACACGAAGAAATTGAGCTTGCAAAGAAAAAAGAGGTTTCGAAAATTCTTGATTCATTGAATATGGAAAAAGGGGAAAGAGACTACAAATGTAGACCTAGCTCAAAACATGAATATCCTTTTTTCATTTATTTTGTCTTTCAAGTGTTTGTTTTGAAAAACGAATAGCTTGTGGGAAGATGGACTAATATAGAGGAAATACTGCAGAAAAATATAATTTTGTGAAAAATTGAAAGGCGTACTAGAAGATGAAACTTGATGTAAACCTATAAAGCCGGAAGGTCTAACTCACTACTAACTTTTTCATAGTCCGTAAAAAAACTTCCGTCCTACATACTAAAACAAGAGGATGTAGAGCAATAAAAGAGTGCAAATATGTCTGGTTCGTTTCGAAATCATTTCCGACTCAGTACGAGGACCCAACCCATAAAAAGTTTCATTTGAGGGTACTGGTCCTCTATTAGGATTTCAATTAGAGAAAGAGTAAATTAGAAAGAGAAACAGAATGTCAGTTTCTCCATTTTTGAGTCTTTGCTTGACAAACAAAGTGTCAGAAATGCTGTCATCTTGGAAACTTGTCCGTTTTTGGGCTCTCTAGCTGAATCAAGCACAACCATAAAAAATGTAAATGGACAAGAAGAGAAGGGGGTGGAGTCGCTCGAAAGGAAACAACTCGAATTGACATAATCTACCCTGAAGGCGACAAAAAGGAGAAAAAGTTGATAGAGAGAAGTGCCATCATATTCGTTTTCTGTCCTATTTCGCTTTTATCTTTTCCCGAACACTAAAAGACTCGCAGTACCAAATCAAATAATGGACAATGGGGAGAAGGATGCAAAAAGAGAAGGGCTTGCTTGTCTCTCCTCCCTTTCCCCCCGTGTTGTGAAACGGGGCTCAATGTGTGCTTTATTTCATTGCTTTTCGTTTTGAGGAATGAACGAATGACACGATCGCAACCACACCGGGTTGAAGCCTAAACCAGAGCATCGGAAAAAAGAAAGAAATTTCGAATGGCCCCCGGGGCGCTTGAGCATTTTTGGTTATGAATATTCGCACGCACCGAAGCCACTTTCATAACGTATCGAATTACTGTGGAGGGTTGGCGCAAAGAACGGAAAAAGCTTTTTCGAATTGTGAAAACACACCGGAACTCACTGGTTGACCATAGAATTAGTTTAAATATCTCGTATCCACTGTTCATTGCCATACTCAGATAGTTCGCGCCATTTTTCACAAGACACCGATAGCTTCAAAAGAAAACTAGGAAAAAGTTATGTTTCAATAAAAAATGAGTCAGCTCTATGGCGAATAGCAATAACATTGGTATAGAACTGTTTTCAATAGTTGATACCAGAGTGTGATTTACTGAACCTTTCAGTTTTTTTCGTTTTGAAACCTATTAAAAAGAATTTACATATCTTTTGTGCTGTGTCAACATATTTTCATGTAACGCATCTATTCTTCTCTTATTTCAAAATTCGTATTGCTGGTTTTCATAAAAAACAGTCAATTAAACATACACTCCCTTCCTGGAAACAAGTCTCCGGGAGAAGGCGTACGATAACATCTGACACCGCTCGGCGAACAAGGAAAAAGTAGGATCCTAGAGGGAAAGCAAGATCTGGAAAAGAGACAAGCAATCCCAGATAACAATCCATGAATCAAAGGATCTGCGGCGTCGGAAAAGTTTTTGACTTGATTCGAAATGTTGAAGTACGGGCGTTCTAGAATGTCTAACTTTGAAAAAGACAAAAAGTAAAGGAGAATGAAAAAGAATTGGAGGTGTCGCAGAGGGACCATTAGAAAGGGCGTTCCTCTTTTGTTTCTGCTACCCTGTCAAATGAAATATTAGGTCGGATCGAAATAATTGTACCACTTTCAAAAAAACTTTCGGTTCTAAATTTCTTTATATGTTTCTAATATCTGTCAACTTATTATGTACCATCATCATCGACATGGTGTTGCCAACAGATAGGAAGCTGTTTGATTCCCTTCCAGTAGAAGCCTTGCGGCTTACAATCGCTAAAAGACAACAACTCGGTTTTGGAGTCGTCATGATTACGCAATTCCCTATCATCGAGGAAGTGAGTCAAAGATTAAAATAAGTTAAAATCAGAAGAGAACATGTCTTGAGAATACGGTGGATAGGGTAAAGTTGTCCAGAATTTTCTGACAACTCATTTTCAGACATGTGGTTGAGTGATGTCATGGAGGAGTAAACTCAATTCCTTTTTCCTTTGATTTTCTCAACTACAGGGATGAATCGCTTGCAGTAGAGGTCTGCTGAGACTGTTGTATTAGTTGGTAGACATTCGCAGTGAACCGGTCCTTCCTCGCTCCATCAGATGCACAGAAACACATTTTGGTTATAACTCTCTTTTTGGCATCGGATCTCCAGAATCCCCGGGTTTCAGCCATTGATGTCCATAACGATAGTTGACATAGAGTGTCTACTTCTTATCCCCGGTAATCACATTAGAAATTTTGTTGCCTCCCTTTAGTACGACAAGGAAGACGATACGACATCCACTCACATCACTGGCTGTGAGGCCGGCAGAAGTAATGATATCTAAGTTGACATTTTCCAGGAAAACCGAAACTCGTAAAGTCAACTATTAGGCATATTTAGATAGTAAGTAAGCTTGTTCATATAATCCTCAACGAATGGTCTATAGTCCTTATCAGCCAGAGCCAATACATCGCTTTCAACTGACAACATCAGTAAATTACTATGGAAAAATGATTTGATTCTAATTCTCTTATACTGAGATCTGGAGACAAATTGATAATTGTTGCCTTATTAACAGTATTGGGACCTAACAATATACTAACAAAATCCCCATTATGTTAACGCGAAGAGTGAAATAGCGCTCGTACAAAAAAAGCAATATAAATTGACCTTACGTTGGTAGAGCTAGTAGGCCGCTTGAAGCTGCCATTGAGCTAAGATTTCATGTATGTGTAGCCTGTACACTGTCCTTCATATACCCCAAACATAAAGTTATTCGAAAGCTTTTCGAAGTTTCTAGGCAGAAAAGAAAAAGTGGTACAATAATTTCGATCCGACCTAATATTACATGCATTTCTACTTCCATTCTCCTTTTTTCTCCGTCTTCTACGACGTCTTCAGAAGTATCACATCATTTTCTTCAAATGCATGATCTACGACAACCTGTCCGGTTAGTTGTCAGGATAATGACTAAGTGAACAGCAATTGATGGGTCGTCCATGTTTTCTTTTTTCTAGTTTCTACTCTGTTTTTTTTCGGTAAACGTTATAATTCACCTACAGTAGTCACATGGATAGTCTTACCTTTCAATTGTTTGAATGATGCTCTCAATTTGCTGAACTGTGCCCGACATTTCAGCAGACGTGGCCATCCTGCAAAAAGCGTGGGTTTATTACAGTAATAGGGCAGATGGATGTGGGTGAGCCGTGGACATCCCACCACAGGGAGACACGAAAAAAACGTGGCATCATCAGACTGTGGAACAGACAAAGATAGTAAAAAGAGGCACAAATAAAGAGTATCATAGAGAGTGAAAAAGAGAGAGAAAGAGAAAAATGTGGAAAACTGACAGTAAAAGGAAAATTGAGAGAGGAAAAGGCGACAAAGGTGTTGAACAAATAAGCCACGAATGCAGCTAGCAAAATGATTCGGAATCATCGATTGATGCAAAATATTCGGGTATTGTGTTCGAAACGTGGCATTCATGTGCTAGGAAACAAAAGAGTGACTTTAATGGAATAAGCTTTCCAGGCGGCGCGAAATGGTGGATGAGGAGTGGCAGAGAAGAAAGATATCCGCGTAGATAAAGTACAAGCCTACACCGAGCGGACTGCCTGTATTTTGCCTCATTTCTTCATATCTTAACATCTTTTCGCTTTCTTTTTTCGGACAATGAAGTCAATGAAGAAAATGATGCATCTTTCTCGTTTCAAACAAAAACAGCGTTCAAAATGAAAGGCAAAGATAATGAACTATACTTTAAATAGGTCACCCAAACAGAAAATTGTTTTCTATAGAAAACAAAATATTCAAATTAGATGTAATTTCTATCTGAAATAATGTTCTCCGCGTGCTCTCACACTAAATAACTACCAATTTCATCGAAACACTACTAGTTTATGTAACTAGCTGTGATTTCTTGCTCTTTCTTCTGCAAAAAATACTATGGAGTCAGTTTCGAAATGAAAAAAGTACAATTGACTGTCACTTACGACCATCATGTGTTGGTAAACATGTCGCGGCGTTGGCACGGAAGTTTGCTTCCTCTGTTTCATGAGTAAAAAAGTAAAAGAAAAGATCATCGGTAAAGAATAAATATGACGAAAGTTGAAAGTTGAATTCAGCGAAACCGATGGCAGACCGATACGCAAAAGTCATCGGATTAAGAGAGGACCAAGAGAGGAATCGGTTGGAAATAAGGCTAGAGATCAAGCCAATACAGTCTGTGTTCTCTATTTCTCTACATATATTCTATATTCATAGAGACGTGTCATCGTGAGAACAAATCGAACAATAACAATATATGGGTGGGGTTTCGAAATGATAGAAGACCAAGAGGTGATAATATAAACTAAGAAACAATTGAAACAGAACCAGGTAGTAGAAAATAGACAGGTGATAACTGATAAGAAAGTGCATGGAACATATTTCGAAACTTTTCAGATATGAATATTTAATCCGCGTTATTATGAAATTATATGAGCATTCGAATTCAAACGTTCCCTCTAAACACTGGTTTTTGTTCTAAAAAACAGAAAAAAGTGCAAAAGAGATTGAAAAGGATTTAAATAAAAACTGGAAGAAAAAGATGAAAACTTTGAAAAAAAAGGGCTTAAAATTTCAAAATTATAAAATCGAAAGCGGTGTGGACGTGACATTCATAAGATTAAGAAGTCCTACAGTCTGTTGAAAATAACTCTTAAGATTTTTGAAAATTGAACAACTGAGATTTTAAAAGAACGGAGAAGAAAAAAGAAAAGAAGAAAAATCTCAGAATTGATAAATTTCAAATAAAATTTTCTTTGTTTTTTAAAAGTCAATTTTCAAAATTTTCCGTTGAAACTTCTAAAATTTTTTCAGATGCCATATTTTATCCACTCAGATGTTGAATGTTCGGAAATAAGTGTAACTCAAATGATGTATTCTAGAAGCTTAACTAAAACCTATAAACCTCAAGATGATATAGAATCATTAGTGGAACAAATTTTATTTTATTTTATTTTCACATTCAAAATAATTTTTATGGTCTTTGACATGCTCATTCCATTTTTTTCCTTATTCTGAATTATTATCTAATTAGAGTCTTCCATTTTAAATACGCCGTCTCATGCCATTGCATAGTGTGATGGCTTGCAGCAAAAGCCAATAAATTAAAAAAAACAGATGTGAAAATGTTTACACGGGTGCGTGAGTAGTGGTGGTGCGAGAATGTCCGAAAGTGAAAATCGTGTCTCTTCCTCGTATTCTTTCCCCGATTCAAACCAGATACCACGTGTAATCGGCAGACAACACGCACGGGGTCAGTCAGTCGATGACACTGCTTACATGGCGGGATGAAAGGAAAAAAGGGCCAAGAACGGTGACTGAAACAGGCAAGCAAGTCGAGAGGTTTTACGAGAATGGAAGAACCAAGGAGAAAGAAGAAAGTTGGATGAAAAAGGCGAAGAACTGCGAGAAAAGAGGGAAGAAAGGCATAAATGCGTCATAACTTTTGTATTTTCGTTTGCTAAACATATCATTTGAGTTGGAAAACGAAATTGTTGCACCTACACGTCAATCACTTGGAGTAAGCGAATAGTAATGCAAAACGTCGGTCTTATTCCGAAGAGAAAAAAAAAGTTGCGAAAAAGGAGGAAAGAGGAAAGGACGTTCGGAAATTGGGGACAAATGTTGAAGTTGTATTCCGGAAATTAACAATCGAGAGTTGTCAGGACACTGGTTTTGAATATAAACATATTCAATGTTTATTTCCTTGGCGTCTAGAGACTGACAGTCTAGTAGACTGGAATTACTTAACGAACTCGTCTTATAAACAAACACATCACATGGAATTCTGCAATTTGTGAGAAAGTCACTCTAATTTGCAGGGAGAAGACCATGAAATAAACAGTAATAAAAAGAACGCATGACTTTCTGAAATAATTGTGTATGACTTTCTGTGAAACCAATCAAGCTCAGTGTAGAGAGGTGCAGTCCAATCCTAAAAAAGGATAAAAAAGATTCGCGTTTTGAATTGGAAGCGATGTGAAAATCGAGTGAAAAAAGCAATTTGATTTTGTGACCCTCCATAAAATTGGGGGGTTTAGAGAGAAAAAGAGAGTTTACTCTTCGTTTGGTTAGCACACTTGATAACAATCTATGTTGGTCCTGACCGAGATTGCGCAATGCAATCATATTCATCGTCTTCGACACCCTTTCCTAATTCTCTTCCATACACACAATAAGGCTCGTAAACGTAAACGTCCTTTGAGAGAGTGAGAGAGAAGAAGGCGAGAATGAGAAGAATTTCGAATTAGGTTAATACTTTTTGAGGTGAGAGGACAACAAAACTAAAATCGAAAAGATGTGTGAGGAAGCGAATTTACGACATAACCACCGAGTTGGGTCAAGTGCCATACATATCTAATTCCACAAAAAATGAGATTTGGGTGGTGGGAAAGAGATCACTGCATTTGTTGCAATATGGATATAGTTAAGGGTCAAATCAGCTTTTATCTATGCTTTCAATAAAATGAAAATTTTAGGGTTTACTATAACCTAAAGCTCCTCATTTTCACTAATTAAGAAGAATACTAAATAATTCATTATTTTCATTTGGTGAACAAATTGGAGCCTATGCAAACTAATCAAAAAATTTTCCACTACAATTCGTTTAACTTGGTAAGAAAGTTATTGAAAATTATCATTAATTATTTTGTAAGATTAAAAAAAACTACAAGCTTCACTGAATAAATTGATATTTTAATTCCATTGAAAATGGAAAAAAGACTGAAAATATACGAAGTAGTTCTTAAACTTCAAATCCAAAATTGAATGCTTCCCAGACAGAACATCTCAAAATTGTATGAACGACAAATGCTTTTCGCAGTATGAGCCGTATTCGAGGAGTATTAAGTTATAAAATGACAATTGAATGCTTCATAACTGAGTTCAAATAAGGTCTCCTACATAAAATTCGAAAATTTTTTATATCCGAACAATAAAACTTTCTCTGAAGCTACAAGTAAATAAACCGCATTCCCTTCTATTGAGGTGAGCAGCTGACACGAGAAGGACTAGTCCGAGAGCACAATGAAAGATTAGTAGCGGAGGTCGTCAACGTTTTCCACATGTAGACCTCCTTCTTTCCATACGTTTCATTTTCCACTTGTTTACTACATACTCAATGAGCAAGTAGTTTGTTTCCGAACGTCGAAGGAAAATGAAAAACAATGGGAGAGATGGTTCAGCAAGGATTTGTAGAAGTACCAACATTAGAATAGAGTAGTGGTGGTTCGATGAGTCCCGGATGGTGGTGCTCACTAAATAACTAATGCAAAGAAATTTTCAAAACTGAAGAAGGGGGTGGTCCGTTGAGCAGTGTTGCAGTGTTTTTGAATGGTTTCTAGGTAGCCGTCATGAAGTTGTCACTTCTTCTTAGCAACGATACATATGTTTGATTCCCATTTCATTTTGAATTTTAAGCAATACTTCGAATATCCGAATGCATCAAAACTTCATTTTTGGAGAGAAAAAAAGAAAAAATTGAACAGAAAACACAAAAAATCGGTTGGTCGACCGGCAAAGAGGACCGGTATATTTATAAAAAATCGGCAGGCAAAAAAGGAATTCACACTACTATTGGCAAGCGGTACGGTTTTTACAGATGGGTTTATGATCAAGGCACTGTCACTAACCATATTTTGAGAAGGCATCTTGGTACAGAGAAATACAAAATATTATAGAATTTACAGATTAGAAGCTCAGACAATTGAAGAAGAACATTGTGAGCACTCCAGTGACGATCATAACCAATTGTTTCAGGTTTTGACTGAAAATAATTTGTGATGAGGACTCACATGAATAGAACAGAAACTTACATTGGTGATGTCTCTTCGTTGAGCTCAGGTAATAGTTGGGTGAGAGCAATATTGAGGAAGCCACCGGCAGTAAATGGAAGGAGAGTCTCAATGACCGGCACGTTGGAGGTGTGCAAGGAAAGTGCGACACAAGAGCCCAGAACTCCAGCGGAAGCAGTTACAAACTGGAAAATGATGATCATTTCTGAGAAACTCATGTTGCACTTTTGTTACCTGAACTTTCATTGCAGCAATTCTATCGAAATCCGCACGGAGGAGAATTGCAAAGTCGCTAATTTCGTGTGGAATCTCATGAAGAAGAATTGTGATTGTAGTCATCACACCAAACTATAAATTTGAGTTGAAGTAGCTTTTGTGTGACAGTTAAATTATTTTGAGGAACAACTCTTACTTTGGTAGAAACCAGAAAACTGCTTCCTACAGCTAATCCATGAGCAAAATTGTCCACGATGTTAGCAGCCAAGTTCATGTATGCACAAAGCTAAAAATAATACTGAAATAATGTTCAAACCTGCATTAAAGAGTTTACCTGGTGTTGCCCTTCTTCTGTAGAAGCTCCGACTTTTTCAATCAAAGAGAACGTTAGATAACCAGCCAGAGTCCATAGACCGATTACTACTTGATTGTTGTTGTTTTCGTATGCCTCTGGGAGAAGATGCAAAAATACGTCAGCCAAAAGGGATCCTACTCCAAAACCAAGAAGAAGGTTCAGACGACGCTGTCCTTCTAAAAAATAGAAAATTAATTTTACTTTTAATGTAATAAATGAAAATATTACTGTTTTTCTTTTTTTTTTCAATTTGCAAGTTTCAAAATTTTCGCGAGTCATGCTCATTATCTCAAACTATTTCATGTGCTATATTAAAATTTTCTATACTTCAAAACGAAATGAATTTAAACAGTTTTAATTATTTTTTTGACAGTAAAATATATAAAAACTCACGGACTGATGACAAAAATTCGTGAATATTGGCTGGTAATAAGAACGCTGGAACGATTCCGCTGCTAACGACCAGAGAGCACCCAAAGAAAGTCCATAGCCACGTGGCAGCACTCACTTCAGTTTTCTCTGTTTCCTCTGGACCACCAGACATGATTTTCTGAATTTCGGCGGCTTCCTTCCTCAACTCTTCTTCAAGCCTGCAAAAAAATTAGAGTGCATGTGAAAAGCGAAATCCCAAAGGAGGAAAACATACACCATGGCGTGTGCTCTAAGCGGTTCATGAATCGGCTTGCCTTCCGGATCCATCAGAGAGTCGACTGCCACGTCATCGAACTCATTATTGAGTTTATCGCCATTGGCGTTTCCCAATAAAGACTCTTCGAAAAATTGTGGGCCGGCAGCGGGATGCAGATCTATTATTGAAAAAGACATAGTTCTGGTTTGTACTAAATGCACTCACCGAGCAGCAATCCCTGTTGAGCATGAATTGCTATACATGATGAGAGAAGTATGAACCAAAACATTGTTTTGGTAGATTTGGCCCAACTCTGAAACAATGAAAGTTAAAAATCAAGTTTTTGTCGAATTCCTTTTTACACGGAAGTAAAACTAAGAAATCGAAAACGTACAGAAAAAAGGAAAAGAAACGGTGTAGATGGCGATTTGATTTTTGTTGATTACAGAGAAAAATAGTGAGAGTGTTGAGGAGAAAGAGGAATCAAACCAGTTTCTTGTTTTATTCTCAAGCCTTCTCTGCCGTCGAAACGTTTTTTCTCAATGGCGTTTTTGTTTTGTTGAAGAGAAGACGTCAAAGAATTGATTGAATTGCTTTACAGAGAAGCGATTCAAAAGTCAAGGTGTGTCTCTAATCGCATTAGGTCTTCCCATTAGATCCAGCGCAGAAAAAAGAAAGGATACCATTGTTAGGAGTGCTGAAGCTGAATAAATAGGAATCCTTAGTGGAAGAAGCAGAGAATAAATATATGCCCCCGGAGGTTTTTGCGGTTTTGGACGCTCCCTAACTAGTTATGCTACACACTAAACAAAAATATTATTCATAGATAATTGAAGGATTCAAAGATGGATGGCGAGAAATTGAGGAAGAAAAAAAAAAGAAGAAAAGACGATACGATTTTGCAAGTGAAGGCAAACTTCAGAACAATAAAAGCGAACGACAACAATATTTCATCGGAGAATTATTGTTTGTGTCAAGGAAAAAGTAGAAAAAAGTCATCGAGTCATTTTCGATCACTTGTATCAATCGTTTTCAGGGAAGTTTTATGAAAAAATTTCAGATTTTTCACATATGAAAAATTGTAAACAATGTTTTGATATACAACACGTTCATTCTTGATAAGTATCTCTATTCAACTGGATTCATAGAGGGTAGACGATTGCGCCGAAAGCCGTCAACCAAAACAAACGATAGGAAAGGACTCAGAGAACAGTTAATAAGAAAAAAATGACGTCGCCGAAGAAGTGAACGAGGAAACCGATGAAAGAGAAACATAGAATAAGAAGCAGAAATAGACGATGTATAGACGTAATGCCTTTCCTTCAAAACCAGATGAATCGGGTTGTGTTGTGGGGTCCACTGTTCAAGTGTGAAGGCAGAAGAAAGAAGTATATGAATAAGATATCGTGTGAATTATGAGGATTAGAGACGCATAGATAAGAGGGACGGGAGAGACGAAAAGATTCACGACAACTGTTTCATGAAGGACAGATGCAAGTGTGTACTTCAAATAACTTTTTCTTTTACTGACACTCTCATTTTCTAAATGAAAAACGAATCGGAACGTGTCAAAGGTCCGTTGTTATGCTAACAAGACCAGTCGTATTCATCATGAAGCATCAATCAATAAGTAATGAGTGTAACAGAATCTGGGTCAAGAGTATGGATGAGGAGGAGGTAAAAGAGAAAGGGAAGACACGGGAGAAGAAGACAATGGCGGACATCTGGTAGTCCGCACGTAGACACCCGGATGAACGTTGATACCTGGACTAATTGAGTGAATTTATTTTTCAAAAGTCGAATTTGGTATTTCAAAGTATTCAGGCATGGGTTTTCCTTTTTTCTTTCAAAGTGTTTCGATAAAAAAATTAAGGAATGCCGTCTCACGGGAAAATTTCATATTTAGTAGGAAAAAACTTGGTGGTACGGCGCAAAATGTGATTCTGAAATTGAAGGTTTACGGTTCTCTCATTTGAACTTTTTAAAAAAATTCTTTAAACTGTGCATCAGAATTGAAAATTCTTCTTGATAAGTATTTTACCTCCAAACATAATTTTTCTTATGTAAAGTTAACTTTTTTTTTGCGAAATTCCTTTAAATGTTCTTTCTTTTTATTTTCGGACGCGAATTATACAAATACAGGTCAATTAATATATAAAACATCTGGGTAAGTGAGTTGTTGCATTCCAATAAATGCTCCCGATACTAATGAGAATATGTTGAAAAATGGGTGTGTCTCGGGATGACAAAGGGGTTGGAATATTTGAATTCAGAAATCAGAATCGTGAAATAAACCATAAGGCAATAGAAAGTAATTGGAATTCGATGGGGAGGAGAAATGGTGTCATAAATTAGAAATTGCACATTTTGAGCATCAAAATCTTCTATTCGTCATGCTCGTCTGGCGAGACGATTCCTTCACTGCTGTTCGATTGCCACTCGGCCGATGAGTCAACGGAGCTGTATGGGCGAATCTAAACAAAACAAAACGATTGAATTAAAAGATCATTTGGAGGCATAGAAAGGGAGAAGAGAGAGAGGTCATGTTTACCTTATGATGAGCAGTAGAGATTTCCAATGGCGAGTAGAATGTGTTTTTTCGAATATCCTTGATAATGAGAGCAATATTGGCAGCTAATTTTCCTTCGTCACAGTTATTTTCTCTGGAGAACATCACCAATTCCTCTTGGATTCTGCTAGCATCCTCAAGTTCTGACAATTTGTTGATCTTATCACAGAAAGATCTATGTTGCAGTAACTTTTTCTTCAATGCTTCAATTATATCTGATTGGGCTTGGAATTGACGCTCCAAGTGAGCGTTGAATTCTTTGACCTGCAAAAGTTAAAATTTGAATAATCTTCAAAAACTTGTTTTCCTACCTCAATGAGTTCATCTTCCAAATGCTTTGAAATTTTTCCATCATTCTCTGCTCTCTTTGCAGCCTCATACAGAAGTTCATAGTCATGAATTTTCTCGAGAGCATTCTTGAGTCTGTATTTCGCTTCCTCATATCTTCTCTCCAATTCTGTTCTGATTTCTGGTCGTTGTTCCTCTCTGAATGCAGCAAACTCTTTCTCAAGGGCCTCATATTTCTTGTCAGCTTCTTTTTTGTCAGCCGTCATTTTTTCAATATCGGTTTGTTGTTTCTCTACTGTGGCCTTCAGTTTCTTGAGTTCGTCTTCTTTTTTGAGAGCTTCTTCTTGTGAAGATGATACTACTGATTGGAGTTGTCTGAAAATTCATTTATAAAGAGCTGTTTTTAGACCCATGACTCACGCGCTGAGAGCTTCTGTCATTTTACGTTCTCTGTTCAAATCACTTTCTTTTCCTTGCATTTGGAATCGAATTTTTCCGAGTTCCTTTGAAGCTGATCTCAATTCCTCATTGATCTGAATTCAATTTTATGACGTTTCAAAGAATAGGAGACTCACTGAAGCATTAGCTGACTCTGCTTTCTCAAGTCTCTGCTGAAGTTCTTTAACTTGTTCTGATTCTGATACTGTTGGATTAGCAGCTGGAGCTGCTGACTTGTGTTCTTCCAGCTCTTTTCTAATTGAAGCCATGGTTTCCATTTGAGTTGCATGGGCTTTCTTGACTTCTTCTAACTCTTTGAGCAACTGTGCTTTCTCTGATTCAAATTTGGAGTTTTTCTCCGCAATGGAGTCCTGAAGAAAGTAAATTTTATCAAAGTTAGATTTTCCAGAATGTAATCAGTATTAGCTGATAACATAAAAATAACTGCAACAAAACCATGATCACAGCATTTTTGTAAAATAAAAACTAAAATGAAAATTATTTGAAAACACGCCAAACCTGTTGTTTTTGATTCTCCTCCATTTCGAGCACTTGAAATTCGAGCACATCATTTCTCTCCGTTTGCGAGGCGATTTGTTGTTTTAGGTCATCAATTGTAGTTTCCAGACACCTGATATGGTCCTGTTGACCGGCAATGGTCGATTTGAGTTGAGCAGTTTGGGACATCTGCAATATTGTTAGTTCATGCAAGGGAACACACACAGTAGCAAATCAACATATCAATTGGAGAATGATCAATTGGGGGGAATGAGAGAAAAGAGGAAACACTCGGTCTACGTAATTGCCAGCTGGTATTTTATTTACACAAAGTCCAGCACTCGCTGATTTTTTTGGTAGTCGCGTCACTTTGTCGGTATCTGCTCAATGCTCAACCACTTCAACCAAATACGTTTGGAGACACAAATGAACACTAAAGTTATCGATTATCAACTGACCATATCCTGTGTCGCGTCAATGACAAGTTGTTGCTGTTCGATCGTTGAATTGGCGAAGCTAATCTGGTCTCGCAAGAAACTTTCTTCGCTCAGATCTGATGTGTTTAGTTGGAGTTCCTGAAAATATTGAATTAGTAATAAATTTTGATTTGACTTGAACTAACTTAATTCTTGAATCAACAATTATATATAGCACTTACATTCAAAGCACGTTGCAACTCGGCGTTTTCTCTGTACAATGCTTGATAATCGGTTTCAATATCCTTGGCGAATACCTGTAAATAAACGTTGATTTGAATTGAAGTAGAGAAGCGATTAGATGAAGGTTGTAGATGTTATCTCGTCAAGAAACACACGAGAAAAATTGATGATGACGTCGAGAAATCTTCTAGCTAATTCATTCATATTGTGGCGTGGCTGGTCAAAATAATTGGTGAAGGAACGGGAGAGAGACGGGGGGGTTTTGTAAAGATTCATATCATTCATTAACATAACATGGGCGCAGAAAATCTCGAATTTACGGTCCAATTCACACAATTTCACGATTTCTTTAATCTCAGGTTGACCTGCTTTAATTTCGTTTCGCAAATTATAATAAATGATATTTTTTCCATAGTTCTTCCGAAAAAGAAAAACTAAAAGCAACACGAGAAGGTGTTTTACAAAGAAAAACAACCCGTCAGTATTGTATCACCGAAGAAACGAAGGAGGGCTGCGTCTTAATTTGATTCTAGGAAAGTGATTGATTACCGTTTGTCGCTGGGTGTTCAAGGGCAATACCACCAATGGAACTTGCCCCGTACCAATGAACTAAACAGTATTATCACCCATTTTTCTTGACCTCAACTACATAAATGTCGTATGGATTGAATCTTTTCTCAAAACGCGAAAGAAGTAAACGTTCAAAACCGAACACCAACTGTGCCTACTACACAGGTTACAAAATGAGTCATGCTGTGGTCATGACGGAAATGAAAATGGTTAGCATTTTTAATTAATCATTTTTGCATAAGAATGAAAGCAAGGGGATACACTAACCTTATGCGGGAAACACGAACATAAAAAGAAGAAATTGACATTTCAAGGGTGGAAGTGGTCTACACGTAGTTTATCAAGTTAGAATGATCGAATGAGAATGGACAAGAACAAAAGGCTTTGAATGTTAATCCTTGAGAACTTCAAGACAATAGAAGGAACAGTTGGCTGTTTTTGGAACCTTTTACTAGTCTATTATGAGGAACCGCACTCAAATGAGACATTCGACGGCATCTTTTTGATTCTCGCGGAATTGCTTTCTTTATTATCCAACGTTTGCGTTCTTCTTTATAGATTTATGAGTCTCTTTTCTTCGATTATTCGGTTTTCTTAAGCTAACAAATGAAGACAGAGGAGGAAAATGACTGAGGAGGAAATGTAGATAATGAAGGAAGAAGAAGCCGAAGTAAAAGCGAATGAATGATTGTTTAGACCGTCAAACAGTTTTTTATAGATATCTACCGTCTCATTTACGATTCGTTTGAAAAGAAATAAGAAGGAGGGGGGATAGACTAACATTTATCAAAAAGTGTGGTCATAAAGATGTAAAGTGCGTTGGTCACACACGTACAGATAAACTGTTTGCAGAAGAGGAAAAACTTATTGAAGCTAGTTTCTTTCGGGTTGCACTTTTGTATGTTTTGATTTGAAAAATATATCGTTTTTAGGTTTTTTTGGTTTTGGAAATATGAAGCGCTCCGCGAGGGAGCCTGAGAAAAAAAAGCAAGTCGAGCAGAAATCAAAACAGGAAATTTGAACGGCACATGTCTTTTTTTGAGAAATGTGTCTATTGGGACCTCTATTCAATACGTGTCAAAACAGAAACAAAACGAAAGTTTTTGGAAATAACCTCTTTTCACAATTATTACCCTGCGGGGGGGGGGGGGGATGCAAATGAGATTAAAATTCAGTTGGTCCCTAATTCTGTTTTTTCCTTTTTTTCTCATGTTTTGTTGAGTAGAAGACATTGCTTTTCAATTTGTTTTTGACTTAGGGATTTGGCGTAGTAATAGTAAAACCGCCATGTGCTATAATACATAATAACCCGATCCGGTTTTTCCCTATTTCCAGGAACATCCCCTGAGTTGAAATCTGCAGTTCATAACATGTTCGAACAAGGAAATACTTGTAAGTATGAATCATAAGAACATCTCCCACCTATAGGAACAGAACAACCAAAAACAACTAAAAGCCGATCGTCATGAATGAATCGTAGATCGACCACCAATGGTTAAAGAAAAAAGCAAGATGTGTGACACATAAACGCATGATAGTTTCTTGGCAAACACTGAGAAACTAGGCACACAAACCTCTTCGAAATCCTCTGTAATCGTATCAAGACTGACAGTACTGGCCGCCGAACAATCGCTTCCACCATTACTGCAAAAATAGGATTAAGAGTTTCAATAGAGAAGAGGTTTACCTCATTCTGTCATCATCGTTTTCACTTTTCTTCAAACATTTCTGGAGACGCTTGAACTTCTGAACCAACATTTCATATCTCTTGTCTTTTTCCTGAAGCAATATTTGTAATTGGATAATCATAGAAGGATAATCGTACATAAGCAGAACTGCGAAGGGCTGTGATACATTTGGAGTATTCGAGAACTTTACTTCTGTAACGACTGAGTTCTTCCAATTTTTCCGGCGACACACGTTTCTCTTTGAGGCAAGCGTTCTCTTTGAGTAGACGTTCGTGAATGTCTTTCTGAAAACATAACACATATTTTTCTCAGTTTCTCAAAACGAACCAAAGTGAGAAAATCGTCACGACTATGGCTGAATCTCTGTTCCGCTTTTTTCATTTCCTGTTGCAAAGTCTTATTGCGATCGGAAAGTTTGCGGTTTGCATCGATCATCGGGCGTTGTCCTTTCTCCATTTCAACAATCTTCTTCTTCTGAAAAATGATACTAGAAGAGAACGAAACGTTTCAGATTTACCAGTTCAGCCTTGTTAATAGTCAACGAAGAGTTCAAAGTTTCCGCATCCATCAACCGTTTTTCCACTTCTTCCATTTTTCCCAACCATCGACTGCGTTCTTTTTCATGCTCTTCTTTGCTGACCTGTAAAAAATAAAATTAAAAATTTCATATACATGTTCTTTCAATTCCGCTGCAATTAAACCAAACCTGGAGAGGAGCCAAGTCAAATGTAGTGACAGTGGCTCTGCGATTTCTATCAATGACTCTTGGTTTTCTCAACATCTGAAGGATAACTAGGTTGTTACAAATCGGTGAAGGAGGAGATTTCAAAGTTTCCCGCATAGACGAGGAAAAAAAAGAAATGGAAACTTATCGCGCAGAAAAATCACTGTTTGTTAGGGGTATGACTATGTGTTTTCTCAAGATCAAACCGTAAAAATGGCTATCATAATCTGTGAAGTACACATGAAAGGAACACACACAGGGTGTTTTCATGTCAATGGAAAAAAAGACTAATCAATCGAATATCAATAAAAAAGAGCTGCCTCTATTAGCAACACCACAAAAAAAGTGAAGAGGTCAGAGAGGGATTAGATGAGTGAAAGGAAATAGAATAGACAGGGAAAGGAGGGAGAGTGGACCGTACAAGGACACACTCATGTGTAGAGAGTAATTGCAGGTGTGTGTGCGCACGGGACCACACCGGCTGGAGTGGATCGAATTCCATTGGGGTCTAATAAGAGGGGATGTGCCTAGTAATTAGCAATCTGGTACACTGTTTTGGCTCACAAAGACACATCAAAACTTTAAATTTGCTGAGAAGTCTAGGGTCTCATGGAAAACCATATGGCACAAAAATGTGTCTTCTAATGAATTAGATTCGGGAAAAGGCGGCAACCTCTTGCAACAAAGACGTTGATTTCCAACTGTGATTCAATTTCATTTGATTTGATGTTAAACCCTTCCTCCCCTCTAACCTCAAAATGACCTATTTTCAACCGTATGCAGATCTGTGTCTGTATGCAGAAGCTGATTGTTCTCCCTCATTGATATCATAATCAGTCGGGCGACGACTTTCCAACTTTCACCCCTCGTTCATTCATATTATCAAGTGAAACTTACATAGGTCTTCTCACCGAACGCCGATGGCATCTTTGAGGGTGTCCCTGTTCGAAACGGGCTTTCGGGCATCGCTCTGAAATTTATATCCTATCAAATTTGATTAAGAACAGTATGAATGTGTGATAGATTTCCTCAAGCGTGAAACAATAAATTTTGGAAATGAAGTTCTGAAGATTATTGGTTTTGAGGGGAAGTCAAGAATGAATTGTTCAATGACTCGTAAACTTATTTTTTTGCTGTTTTTTTCTTACAAATGCTATGAAATTACTCAAGTTTTGTTAGATTTCAAATTTTTCACTATCAAATAAATCTGATTCTCTTTTTTCTCAACCCCTTTTTCACCTATCACATCCATTCTCAAAGAGTATTCCAATTTTTCTCATCTTTTCTCATTTCCTCTCCCACAACTATAGTCAAAGCTATTTTACTATCATGTCAAGTATGACATTACGATTTTGCCATTAGCCGTTCATCAATAATTTATAATTTTGCAAGAGCAGAAGAGAAGAGCTCCCGATAGATGAGCCGAGCTGCTACAAAGTGTAACGGAAGTCGAGGTGAAAGAAAAAATAGGTGCTCACGGAATTGATTAGATAGGAGAAGATAATAAAAGAAGAGATTTTGATGAGCAACATGTGAATGTTTCGGTGAATTATCAACATGCTCAGATCGAAACATCAAACAGCTGTATGAAAGTTTCTCGATGAAAAGAAAGTGAGAAAAAGAGGAAAAAGAAAAACTGTTTGTTGATACTTCAAACTGAGTGAAAACACAATTGAAAGAGAGAAAAAAGCTGTGATCTTCGTGTCACGTTAACTTGCAACTTGTTATTACTCGATGATGAGAGGTGCACTAAATGGTTTATAGAAAAATCTTTCCCTACACTTTTGATTTTCTTTTGACAGATCCATCAACCTATCAAAAATTGCAAAAAGTTTGGAAAACCGGGTTCATGATCCGAGAGATCTACATTATGTGTACATATTGCGTGAAATACGATCTATGCTTAAGATATACCGCTGTATTACTGGCAACCCACGCAAGAAAAAACGGTATTTGGTTAACAATAAATGGCATTTTTTGTGAAATGTAAGGGCTTCAATGTTTCTCAGGTATTCAGGTGAATAATGACTTTGAAAACTATTTTTAATTTCAACATTTTCAGAAAATGTATGAAGATATAAGTTTATACTTACCGTCTTGTAACAGTTTTCCTTGGAATCTTAGAATTCATCATTATATCACCAACCGAAAAGAACAAAAGGTGAAAGGAATATGATAATGTTACTATCCTCCTTCCCTTCTTTATCATAATGTTTTTTATCAATGTCCCTTATGTGCATAATATGCAAATAGCAATGACCCCCCCCCCTCTTGTTTTCATTTTCTTTCATTTTCTGACTTACGTGCGTTCGTTGCCGGACATTCTCTTTTCTCTCGTAACTAATACCCGTGAACTTCACACACAATAAAGATGACGCTTTTTTCTTGATTAGCCTGGAATATTCAAATCGAAATATGTGTATTGAAAAGAAAACGTGGGAGATAACAAAAAAGAACAAAGAATGAGTTGAAAGCAGTTTTTGAGGAAATGATTTGGCATGAAATGAGATCAAGTGGAATCAAGAAAAATCACAAAAAGGCACGTACAATAATAAATGAACGTTGAAAAGGAGGTGAAAACGGGTGACGACACTGGAAACAGCTGACCAGAGCCGAGAAATTTCGGCCAGCTTTTCTTAACCTCACTGATAGCCAATCATATACACGCCCGGGACCAGGTTGTAAATAGCAGGGAGTTGCAGGAGAAAGGGGAAAGAGATAAGAAGCTCCACTTTTCTACGGATTTTCTTTGATTTCATGTTTTGTACACATGATATCGGCAAAGAATGCACAAATTTTGAGATGGAAGCAGCGTGAAAGTAGATCATACAGAAGAAGAAAATAATCTTTACAAAAGTCACAACATAGTACGAATAGTAAGCCTAAGAACCGTTAGTCAGCTGTACAGTGAGCCAGAAAAAACTAGGCGTAGAGATGTTGTCATCGGTCTCCGCGAATTGTTACGCCAACATAAACATACACTTTGTTAATTGGAATTAGCACACGGCAGGCGTTCTGGCGCGGTGTTGAAAAAAACTGTATACCACGGTCTAGATTTCGGGCAAATAGCCTCAACGATTGCAGCTACTATCTGAAGTTTTTCATCGCTTCATCGAAAAATGAATGGGGATGGAGGACTGATGAGATCTTGGATGAGAATAGGCCCCTACTCTTAGCTGCGTAGATTCTTGTTCTTCGTCAAACCAACACAACCACGTAAGTCTGTGGAACATCGTATTCAGAAACGATTGTTCTTCAAAGAGAACAAAAACAAATGATGAACTAAGAGAAGGACAGGAGAATAGTCATTGAGCTTTTTGTTTTATGACACCATTCTATCTCATAAAAATTTTAGTCGGACCACAACATGTGGTATATTTTACAGAGCAGACAGACAAGACAAGAAGATAAATGTATTTCATTGGAAAGGGAAAAATTCAAAAAACAGAGGTTTCGATGTTTGGTTGGAAGGTGGAAAATGAGAAAATGAGTATAAGATAGTGGCGTGGCGCCCGTATCAGTTGAACAAATCCCATGTTGCTCTGGTCCCTTAGAGTGTGTAATATCAGTGCCACATGATCCATCACTTTTCTTCGCATCATCAAAACCTCGTGAAAAAAATGTTTTTGAAAAGTTGCAACTTAATTATATGTTTAAACATTCATTAAACCACACAGTATTGCAAAACACTAGTTAATAAAACTTCATAAACTATTTCCTGTGGAAAATTGTAGAAAAAAGGTTATATGTGTTGTTTTTGTTGAAAACAACAATTTCTTCCGCCCTACATTATTTTGTTCCATCTCCTTACCCATAAATTCGCAGGTCATTTATCCATTCATGACCGCACTGCGGTGCAGATTCTTTAGATCTGACGATAAGCGACGTTTTCGACGAAATCCTTCTTGCTGAAGCGTGTTCAAATCTCCTTAAGGGATTTCAATCAACTATTCAAGCAATTGACATTCGGGTGTTTGAAAAATCAGTGTGTGTTAATTCCAAGAAGAATCCCCCTATTCCACTGTCTCTTGGCATTTGCAACATAAGATAATATTAATATGGATGACGCTAGAGTGTTTTATGAATCTTGAGGAAAGACCATTCTGAGGATTCTATTCAGTTATTAATTAGCTATTTTCGAAAAGTGAATTACGTCTATTTCCAGACTTGTTTTTGCTATTCTCAAATGAATCCAAGATGACCTTTGTGCATTGAGCATGAGAATCCATGTGTGTTGCTCGGAATCCGGACTGAAATGAATCCCTCAAATAAGGTTAAGAATGTTTTCTGAACTTCCAGTTCAAAAGGCTATTTTTCATGGTTTCTTAGAACTAAACCAATTAAGGTATTGACGTTAATACAAATTGATAACTGCAATTTCAGATTAAAAATGATTTATTGAACGAAGGCAATGTTCGTCATACTTTCAAAGTATGAGTGCTTATTTGATAATTATTGTTTGTCAATTCTGAAATTTCGAAAATATAATTGACAGACAGTCAGAAACGTCTAGAATTAGCACATATGACGTTTGAGGAATTAACAACCGTATGACCAAACTATCGTTTTTCTGAGAATTTCAAACTGCTATCTTCGACATCCCCTGAAATTCCTGAACCCGGGATCGTTTTAAAGTTGTTCCAACGCAATCTTCCAAAAAAACGTGTATAGTAGTTTTTGATAAATCTGGATTTGCAAAATTATAATAATTTAAGATAAGTTTTATAAACCCGACTTGACATTTGGAATGTATTTCCTCCATTCAATGAAAGAAACCGGTAAACAACGTGTTGGTTTTTTGGATCGGATGACTCAAAAGAATGAAGTGTCGCCATTATATAGAAATGATTGAAAAAATCTAAAGAATTTGTTAGTGATGGAAACTCGAGAGATTATTGTTTATCATAAAGAATGTTTATCTTCGACTTCCGCGTTTTTCTTATTTGTCATATTTTCTATGACCCATTCATGAGTTATGCGGGTTTTTGAGAATATGTTTAAAATATGTCTGAAAGTCTAAGCAGAAATTGAGACCAAAGGATTATCTGGGTTTTGAAACGGAACATGGTTTCTATTTGATTTCAAAAGTAGGAAATTACTACGAAATTCACGTAATCAATAGAACAATAAATGGAACTTGAAATCTTGTTTTGAAACAATTATTGCTTGTTTTGTTATGTTTGAATCTCATTAAATCCGAGTATTTGTATGTAATCAATGTATGATTTCTGTTTGATCCTATTTCCAGTAGTAACAATTTTTTCGTTTCAAAAAAGATCTATCGGATGATTTCATTTCAAAGAAAACTTTGAAAGTGTTTTTAATTCAAGTTTTTCATTCTCACGATCTGAATAGCAAGAAAACTTATAAATTCTGAATTTCATTAGAATACCTCACTCCAAAAGAACCATGACAAATCCTTTGAAAACTTCATCCGTCAAAACTTCAAGAAGAGAACCGCATCAGAGTGTGCGTGAAGTTCTTATACAATATTCACACAATTGGCGAACGGATTGAATATGTATCGCTAGATCAAAAAACCCAGACACCCTAGTTTCTGCTTTCTGCGCTCTTTGTAGTCGCCGTGGTGGCGGCAATTTGAGTTGATTAGTGGAGAATGAGTCAATTCAGAGTTTTGATATTTCAATGACGTCTTTTCAACCCGGAATCTAATTGAACGTCTTGCTCTCAACAATTATTTGAATGCTTTTCGTTCAGTGTTTTTCACGTCATATTGTCTGCACAGGTTCAATGAAGTTATTACTCCCTCACCTCATTTCCTTATCATATCAATCAAATAAAGAAATGAAGAGAGAAGAAACAAAAAGCCATGTGGATCTTTCGACACTGGAGAAGATTAACAGCAAATTAACTGCCGAAAAAAAAACTCGAAAATCCGTATTATATTAATCTTGCTGAAAGTGCATTGTTTCTATTTTTGCTTAATATGCCTGGTTTAGTGTCAAAACGTGTCGAGATTATGCAAATTCATTATCCGCAGAAATAATACGTGTAGAGGGGAGATTTTGAAGCAAATATCAGTGAACATTGTGCGTATTATCGTAATCAGAGCAAGGACCCGCAAGTGCAAAAAAAGCAGGGAAGAGAGAATCATCAGAACAAGCTGATACGGTAACGATTCGAAAACGAATCTACAATAAATATGAGAACAATTCAATAGCTATTCCTATAATGACCGTAATAGAATGATGAATGGAAATAAATATTAATAAGTTAGTGACAAATATCACAGAAAGGAGACACGCTGAGATCAGTGAAGGAAAGTATCGAAATCAAAAGTTTAGATATGACATTAAAAGATCACCCACTAATCTATTATATCCTATATTACATGAAAAAAAGATTAAGAAAATAGCTGTTTCGTTTTGGAACGGCTCGACTTTTTCCTTTTTATGCATGTGAAATCACTCGGTTCGATTTCTGTGGCCAATCTGAAAATCATCAATTTATAATATGTTCTTGAGAGCCAAGTGAACTTACGGAATACATTTTAGCATGTTCTCTTTGTGTCGTGCTTGCACTCGGAATAGCACCTTATCGTACTTGGCTGATTGGCGGAGATACATAAATGTGGATTCACACTGTGTTGATACGGATGGTCGAGTTGTACCTGAAATAGGATGAACTTTTGCAACCGGATGATTTATCTTCTAGACTTAGCAAAAGGATTAACACTTTTGAATACTAACGTATCCTATTTGAATGTTTCCGGACAACACCTTCCAATCTTATTTAGCTTTTCAAAAGATGATGTGCTTTCAAATCTCATTTTAAGAAGACTTACGTAAATCGCAAGCCGAGAATGAATCACTGTAAGATATCGGATTGTGAGCAATATCGGTAGATGCCACAAATACATCTGGGCAACACTGGAAAAAGATCAATGAACAAGGATATCCGAAGGATGATCTCTCTTACCGGCTTTCGCTTGCTGCTTGATTCAAAGTTCACCCAGGTGATTTCAATTGATGGAGGAAGTTGAATCATACAGTATTTGCTATTCAAATTGTTCTCAAGAACAATGGTATGATCGAGCAGATCGAAAAGATTTTTTGCCCATTCAGCACATCCTGTAATTATTCAACTGTCAATAAAAGTGTAACCCGAATTAGAAGTCATCTGAGATGAAAACAAATGACGCCACACATATCGCACAAAATTCTACGAAAAGGCCACACACGGCTGTTTCCGCTCACTCACCGAGTGTGATAATCGGAGTGATATGTACACTGACGGTCACTGATTCAGCGCCATCGAATAGGAAATGATGCAGTCCTGCTCCAACTTGCTCTTCTTGATGCGGTCGGTCGCACATTGTGGAGATGTTCTCGCTTGATGTCGTCTGGAAGTGATTTTATTGGCATGGAAAACAAAGTGGCTTTTAAGGTTCAGTACCTCACATGTCCTTTCCGAAGGCCTTATATAAGCCATGGTCCCTTCAGGTACAACCAGAGTAATCTCGCATTGAGTTGGAGGCAACATTGGGTCCGGTTTGAATGAGTAAACTCCCGATTCAGTGATGCTATGCACACATTCTACAAGAATATAAACTTCCTAACCACACCAATTCATCTGCTGGCTTACCTAGACTATTCTCTTCAACTGTTTTCAATAAATTGATGAAATCCGAAAAAGAGGAGGTGACATAACAGAGGTTTAACATTAGGACATAGGTGATGGTGAACAGCCTTTCCAATTTGAACATTATCTGAAAATGGGCACAATCAGAAACTGAGTAGAAAGAATTGAAAAGAAAGTGGGCGGAGCAAAGAAAGAGAGCAGAACAGAAGGCTCGATTATTTTTATACCAAAAAAATGTCAGATACTTTTTTGGAGAAGGGGGCTGAATCACTAATTGCAGCATACACCCTAGAATTAAGTATCTCTTGTGACAAATTTACGTAAATAGGAAAATATGTAAGGTTAGAATATGAGAAGCGAGGGTGGACAATGCAGAGTAATGGACCTGCGGAAAGAGAAAAATGGGCGGAGTCAACGAAGAGACCGCGCCCCGATAGACTGGATAGCAGACGTAATAGGAGAATCAAATTGTAACGTTCTTTTTTATTATGTTCGTTTTTTGACCACGGATAATTGCTTTACATGAAAAAAGTAAAAATGATAAGTGCAGTAGACTATGTGCTCTAAAATTTACTGATCATATTTTTTCTGCCTGGAAATGAGTAAGAAGTGGGGGGATGAACCCAAAAGCCGATCGTTTAATAGGAAAGACGTCAGGTTTCAAAAAAATAACACTGTAAGTCCTAGTACACGTGGGCTTTGATCTGTTGGCTGCATTCATTTCAATTTAGTCTCAATGAACATCCTAAATGCTTAGCCTATTTCATTCGTAGGACAGAGTTTATGGATCTGAGCATGTTGCACAAACTACGACCGTGTCAATGTCTATATGTAGAATTAACCAGTGCGTGAAAAATTAGAGGAAGAGTCAGAGGCCTACGTCAAATCAAACGTATCTTTGCATCTTGGGTTTTCCATGATTTTTGATGAGCAACTAATTTTTTGGTAGCATTTCTTGCTGAACGTCGCTCCAAGTGAAAACAAGGACTTCCGAAAATCAAGGAATGTTCTTCAAAGATCTTGATTTTCATAAATAACCGCATCAAGACTCTATGCTGTTCCGACAGACACTTGAAAAATTAATGAGGGAATGATGTAACTCCATGAATGTCATTTCTTGAAAACTTTGAAATTGGGAAACGATGAAGTGGAAAATGGAAAGAATAATAAATATTAAGTCAGAACTATGACAAGGTGGCCATGTTTATGATTAAGACTTAAAATCAGAATGCACGAATCCGTCAGTCAGGCAGAAAAACTAAGGAACATCAACAAATATTCAGATTGAAAAACTGCCGAAGGTATAAACAATGACTCGGAACAAATCAGAACTTTTCTGCCTCACCTTCTGAAAAAACGCAAATATCTTTTCTAGTCAAAAGATCAACCTACAGTACCCGAGTTCTATCATAGAACCTATTACATATTCTCACGTGAAAATTTCACCAGGCCCGTGTTTTTATCTAGCAAAAACAAGAATGAAAAATAATAGGTTACAGAAATACATCTAGTCTGATTATGATGCATCCCACCCGACAAGCAGACTTATTTTCTTTAGTTCTATACCAAATAAGACCAAGCAGAAGGACATATTTAAAACAAAGATTAACGATTAGCCCTATGGATACAGAAACGGACGTCAGGGTGAATAGGGGGTGGTGGGATGATCGGCCTTGTAAAAATACTACTGTAGACTTTTTTTCAGATAACAAGAAAAGCTCGGCAAACCGACAAACAACACAAGTGCAAGTAGATCAAAAAGAAGCGCACCCTCTATTGAGTGGATTTTTTATCTCCTCCCCCATGATTGACAGAGATTACACGAAGTGTTAAAAAACTGACAATAGCTTGCATTGACAAATGTTGAACTTCATTGAATTTCAAATCAGCAAATTGGTTTGATGAGCTAGTCAGGTGGGTTATTTGAGCTGCTCAGTCATGATCAATCAGTGAATAATGCAACAAGTTTTGAAATCAGAAAGGCGTTGACTACCACGTCTTTGCCTACCAAAACTCAACGGTCACCATCCATATCGGCGGAAAAAATTCAAGTGGAAAATATGGTAGCTTGCACATCTACTACGTAATAATTTGCAAAAGTTTCAGAGAGTCAACTTATCCAGCAACCAGGAACTCATTTCCTATACTCTTAGAAATTAACATCTACTATCATTTAGTCAGGAAACATGATCATCTTGAGCAAAGTTCAAGATATGAATTCAGAATATTATCAGATTTGTCAGAGAGAGCAAAATTGTGAGAAGTTGAAACTTCGTAAATGCATATTACCGCATACATAAATTCACACAAACATTGCTATGGTGGTAAACAATTCTGATAGTGATACATAGGCATAGTTCTGAGTGAATGATGTAGTCGTAGTAGTAGTAATCCATTGAGAAACTAGAAAGGAGGATAAAATAATGATCTATCGTTTCTCAGTCAGAATTACTGAAAATGTTAAATAAGGCTTTCACAATGGATAAAAGAGGAGCGGAGGGCTTTGAGTCATTTCGTCACAGATGGACAGAATTATCCAAATCCAATTTCGACGAGGATTTTGACTGGACAACAGACAACAAGAATTGGAACACACGCATTTGTCCTTCTGAAGGCATGGTCATCTCTCCGGAATGAATTAATTCAATAAGAAAGAACAAAAACAGACGTCACTTGAAGTGGCTGAAAACGGAACGTGGGATGTAGAAGTACGTTACCGAAGAATTTATAACTAATTCCAGAAGCCGGCACGTCCTTTCGCCTTCTATTTTGATCGTGAAAATTTGATTAATAACATAGAATTGGGACACAACGATGACAATAACAAAAGGAGAAAGAGTAAGAAAACGATGATATTTCTTTGAAAGACAAAACATGAAAAGTTTCTTCCAAAAAATCCCTGCAGAAATAAACACCTAAAGCATACCATGACGAGGTGAAGATGAGATAGGATAGCAATGACGATCGCTGAAGCTACTTATACAAACTTTGGAGACGATTACATTTTCAGAAAATACGGTATTGGTGTCAAGCTATTATAAACATGCTCAAACATCGGTATGAGTAAGCATTTACCAATAGAACAAACCTACAGTATGCCCTAGAAGAATAGAATAGAATGATAAAAGTTGTCTAAGAATAGTTATTAGAAATACCAAAGAGATTAGAATCATCTACTAGTCGTCTTGGTTTTTTGGGAGGCAATCATATTTGTCTAATAGGACAAATGTCGTAGAGGGTGTGAATATTGCTGATCCGTCAAACGTTTATGAACTAATGATTTCAACGAGTCAATGACTACATTTTCTGGTGACTCCTTATTAATATGCGTAAAACGTCTGTACAAAGTGAACATCATACCTCCAGACACTTCGAAAAGTGATGCTGGATCTATAAAGAGGTGTCACAAGTTCTGGATGTTTAAGATGAGAGTATAAACTCTAGAATGAATGAAATGTGAAGTTCTTTATTGTAAGGATAACAAAGGTTTAGCTATCTTGCCCCTTTTTCACTTCTAGCGGAAGTTTTCATAGACTATGTAAAACCTGAAATTGAAATACAAAACAAAAACAAAGCGTCAGACCCACGCGGTCCTGGGAAAATTGACTCAAAAATTGACTCAGGCAAAAGTGAAATTTTGAGAGGCAAGTATCACGGAAGTCTACGGACTAAGAAAAACGAGAAAAACGTTTTCAGGTTAACACTGAGAGAAAAGAGTTCTGACTAGAATAGAGGGCGAGGCCTAGAATAATGTATTAGAAGATTTGCATCCAGCAGAGAGATAAGTTTCAAGAGTGAGTCAACTTGGAGAGGAGTTTGATGTTGAAAATGGTTTTGATCTTGATGCCTATGCCACCCGCCAAACAACAAAATGCTCGTTTGGCTACACTCCTAGAAGGGTCTCATTAAAATGAATCATGAATGTTCTCTTATCATTTATCATATTCAAATGTTTTGGTAACATTTGCAGATCTCTTTTATCTTGTCTACGAGCTTTTCAACTTCTTTTTTGGTTGTCTTAAGTAAACAATGTGTCACAGAAGTAAACGGAAGTTTTGATTTCTCAAATTCAAATCGGAGAAAAACTGGTTCGAAGAACACCTAATGTGTCAAAATCTTGAAGTGAACGTTCTAAAGAATTTATATCTCTTCTTTTTGGATTAAGGAGGGCGGATCATCGTACTAGTGCCTGGTCGAAAAGGTACATCAGTTCTAGATTTGTTGTTGAGACGCAATTCCGTTCAACCAGAAACCTGGAACCAAATACCACTAGAGCAATGTAGTTTTAATCTGATTTTGAATACAATTATTTGAGGTTTGGTAGTATAGTAGTAAACCTATAGATCAAGAATTGTTGTGGACTTGACAAGAGTCAAATTGGAAAACGACACAAATATGATCTTAGAGACAAAACGAGAATTTGTATTTGTCTGATAGTTTTAGTCCGGTGGCATTTTGCTGTCTAATTTTCGGCTGATTCATTATTCATAAAAACTGACCATTTTTCTACCCGGAATGGCGGGACGTAATGAAATAAGTGAAAACGATGAAAGAATTGTTATATCTAGACATCACGTTTGTTTTTGAAGAATCCAAGAAACCTACGTGTATTTACAGATACGAATTCGAATAAATTTTAATCTGTAGCCTCAAGAGTATCGTGTTTAAGATATCTTGAATTTGATCCGTTATTAGTGCTCCGATTTAAAATAGTAAGCGGTGAGGAACAAGATGATGCATACTTGAAAAGAGAAGACTGTAAAGAAAAGTCTTTAACACAAACCACAGACAATTCCTTAAACCAAATTCCCTAAACCAGAAAAAAGGCATAAAAATGAAAACACATTAGCTGATTGTATCTGCAACATCACTCCCAACAAATGAAAGATTTGGATCATTTTTTGGTAGGAGCTTTAGTTTTAACGCACGATTGGGCTGAATGGATATATCCGGTTATACACCAAAAGTGGTGACTATCAATGACTGATGGAAATTCAAAGAACGGTTTCAAAAATCATAAAAATATGATAATCGCAAACGAAAAACCTATTTCAGACAGACTTTTTCAATTTGGAATTTGGAATTTGTGCTAAATCCGCTGGTCAAAAGAATACTTTTGTTTTTATTACCATTTGCAAAAGATCTACACGTTATTTGTCTGAAATTTGATGTAAATCAGAAAGTTAGTTTTTGGATCCGGAACTGGGAACTATTGTGAGCACCCGCTCATTTATCATCAAGGCATACTGTAATCTTGAATCATGTTAATAATACATTCACAATTCAGACAATCTCAAGATTGTAGACGGTGGGATGTCTCATCAAGATCAAACCAAAAACAATTCGAACAAAACTCGAACAGCGTGAAAATCGTGCACATGCCTAATCGAGCCCACGATGTTTTTTTGCAATTTTCTGATGTCACTGAGAATATTTGAACTTGAATGTGTCGAGGCTGTCGTACGTTTGATCTCAAAACTTTCCTCATTTGGCAGAAGTTCAGCTCATGTTCTAAGTAGAGGTGGTTTAATGGACGCATCGTTAAGATGTGTCGGGCAGAGAAAGGCAAAATAAATGAATCAGAAGAGTGTTGACTTCTAAAAACACGACACATTTTTTCTGATGTCGATTTGAATCTAAGATCTTAGGTCACTGAATATCGGGTCAAGGGTTGTAGTGTGGGTCGAAGGATTAGAAAGTCTGGCATTTATGAATCCACCCACAGAACGTCAAATTGTACAAATACATAACATCACTATGATCAGGAAACTAATAAGGAAATCGAAAACCCGGAAAGCTATATTAAAATTAGGGTCATTTGCAGGTGCAATCAAAACTAAGTTGATACCACTCACAGTTGCACCTGTCATCATACTTAATGATATGTCAACGTGTTCGCAAACGCTTTGATGAGTTATGGTTTCAGAGAACGGGTTCAAACGTCTCAGTGATTAATTTAACGAAAAGGAAATCGTTCTCCGGAAATAAGGGCGGGAATGTTTACATCCGCTGTGAAAAATACTTTCAATTGAGTTTTCATTGCTGACAATTGATTCTGAAAAAACGTAGTTTTCAACTTCCGCTCACCACCAAGTCCATGAGTTATATGAGAATTGTGCTTTTCAAAAATCATTTTCAAACTTTAGGCGAAATTTCTATGATCATTACACTTTTAAACTGACTTTATGTTTTCTAAATGTGGAAAACATACAAAAGTCATATTAATCATATCATTAAAATCTAGACAAGACACATCTGAAAAGTTATTCTGCCATCATACTTTGTAGGAGCTTTTTGATTTGATTCCAGGTGCACATGATGATGAGGGCACGGCGATCAAATCTACGATCAAATCTATTCCAGAAAAACGAGAATTGTGTTAGTAAAGTTTTCTTAGTGCACCTTTGATCTGCTCAATACAAAATCAACAACAATACAACAAATCGAAGGCATCAGAAACCGAAAAGTGGTAGGATTCGGACACCAAACAGCTGAATTCTGAAAGTCCAGTTACAGAATCTGGTTGAAATCAGAAATAAGCAAACAGAAAATGAACAAATTTGAGGATTCTGATCCACTGGAAACGAAAAATCACAAACGAAATCGGAAAAAGGAGGCTGAAACTTTTCTGACTCAGAATTTTCAAAAAATTTAGACGATGGTAAATCGAAAAACAAACATTCTGCACAGAGGATCGGAAGGCAAAGATTAAACTAAAGATTCGGAAATCGAGTGTTATAAACTGCAAGATTTGATGCATGTATGATCTGAAGTAATCCGGAATATATCAGATCACATTAGATCATTAGCAGAAATTTGAGATTTTCTGGGAATGGAAACGACTAATGATAAAACTACAGTATCTATAAGTAGTTGGCTTTTTACAAATCCTATTCTGTCTGCAGATATGTAACAGATTAGTTTCAAAAATGCAAAGCAAAATCGAATTTGATGCGGAAGGATAATACGGAGATATCCTTCCTTGAAGCTGAGTAATCGAAATTTGTTTTTGAAGTTAGATCAGCTTGATGTTTCACGATCAAGAGTTACTATGGAATAACCGATCCAGGAAGGGTTTTTCTCGCTTTAATAGTTTTAATAAGTGCCACGGCAACAAGCAACACGCGCATCCTGCCAAGACGCCTCCAGTAGCATGTTATTTCCCTCCAATGACATTTGTCACTTCACGTTATGTTTATCAATTTTACGCTTATTTACTCGTCATCTTTTGGAAACTTCTAAGAAGTCTTGGTAGAGTGAGTCAATTCCGGTGCAACTTGTTTAGAGCAGAGCATCTTCAAAGTTCAAGCAAAGATCGAAAATAGGCATGTGTTTTTCTTTTTTCAACACCAAAGCGCTTTAGCATGAAATAGAAAATCCGGGATTGGCATTTAAACCTCCTAATAAGTGAGGGTGTCAAAGCGAGTGAAGAAATGAAGTGGGGGTGGTATTAAAAGGAAAGGAAATGATGCGGTCACTAAAGAAGCAAAGAAGGGAGCAGACATCTCAGACCTATATTCATTCTTCAAAGCTTCAAGAACAATCAGAATTTATTACTCATCTGTGACATTTCCGGCAAAATTGTAGGAGAAAGATACAATTAAGATCCAGAAGATAATTTTTCCACCGATTTCAGGTACAAGATTATTCATTAAAAGTGGTCTTAATGAACACATTCAACTTTGAGACAATCGTAGCTTTAATCGGTATACGGTAGATCATTGAAAACAATGTAAGAAATCAGAGACTTCCAGTCGGTGTCTACCAATCATTCCGATAAATGTTAATCTCCAGTGTTCAAAAAAAGTTAATCTGATTTCTTGAAACGTTTTGAATAGAATCATCATTTGGTAAAACATATTGGACGATTCTGAGAAAGTCAGATAAGCTAACGAGGTGATAAACGAATGAAAAGTCGTGAACTCAGTGGTATAGTAGATTTCTTTTCGGGGATATCAAACATTATGATTCTGATTGTGTGACTGAACTATCATCTATTCTTGTTATTAAGCACTGTTCCCTGAGATTAATCCGACAATGTGTTCAAAAGATAATCCTTCTAATGATTTCCGAAAAAACGACAGTTTCAAACACAGGCTATTCAAAAATCGAACACATCACTGAATCTCTAGTTTATTTTTTGAACCAAAAGCAGACGTCTAGGAACGGACAATTGAGAATGTTGAGGGTCCTTAAGCAGAGACACCCATTGATGAAACACTAAATCTCCAATTTCAAGTCTCAATTTCAGTAGACCTCCCACTTCAACATGTCTAGAAGCTTTTCAATGAAAAATCTTACGTTACCATAAAAAATCGTCTAACAAAAAAGATAAAAATATAGTTCTGGAACAAACTTTCAAACTGTTCTTACGTGTTGTAGTATTTTGTAGTTTTGACGGTAATAGTAGTGAAACCAACTGCTGAACACTTGACTGGCGGCTGAAATAGGTTTGAGATTTTTGAGTGATAGTAAAAGTAAAAATAAACGATGAGGTAAATGTAGTACAGCTGATATTCAAACAGTTGCACATGTTTCAAATTGGACGAAAACTTCAATTAGACTCCAGAAAACAATTAATTCCTGAAAGTGAAGTTTTTCTATTTCAGTCATACTGATCTCAGAAAGAAACTTTCAAAAGTCGGTCAATTAATCAGGAACATTTATAAGGTCTATTGAAATAGTTTTAAATGAACCATTGAAGCGAACGGATTATGAGCTGTCTGCACTCCAAATGCACATTTGTGAAATGAAGCCAAGAGAATGGGAAAAAGCTGAAAGTCTGAGGAACGTCCAGTCGAACGGGGTAAAAAAAAGTGACGTGAGGAGGCGGAGCATTCTGTACAGCACCCAGACATTTGACCGTTGGAATTGCTTTTGAACTACTCTAACTTCCTCGTTTAAGTCATTGACTCGGAATTTAATTGGATCAACCCGACACATGAACTCAGTTTTATACAAACATAGCCAAAGAGAAATTCAAAGATGACTCCAAAACACGAGGCACATAATCAAAAAATGATTCATTTTGTTTTCATTACCCATTAATGCTTAGGGCACAGTAGATGGTACTAGGAATTTCCGATTTTTAAAGAACTGATCGAAAGTTGAGTTAATCAGAGAAGTACTAGACAATCTCGTCTTATCCTGTTGCAATGCTCACTTATTTTTTTGATTCGACATATGGGAACACTTGAAAATTTTAAAAAATGCATCAGGGAAAATGAAGTGATTTCTGTATATGGATAGAGGGGGGCAAAAAAGAAAGATCATGATCTACACCACAATATGTTTTTTTCTTCAACAATAACCGTAAGATCTAGAGGTCGAACCTGTTTTCAAGGTGTTTGGCTATTGTTTGATTTCTGAATTGTTGTTTATGCTTGACAGTAGCAGAAACGGAACATATCGCAAAAATGTAACTACGATAAGACTCTAGTTAAGTCACAGAACCAGCACGAATTAAGACTATCGACTTCATCTTGACCGCAAATCGATTGCAAACTAAGCCTGACACGATTAAAAGCGCTTATGTGGTCCTTACATCAATACTGTTTATTATCCGATCGGACATGTTGACAAGATTAACACCATTTTCCAATTGCCTGAAAGTAGCTGAAAATAACCAGATGTTTTTTGTAAGATCATTTTGGGTACAGTATCCCAGAACATAATTTGATTTTGTTGACTCAAAAAGATGGTGATACTCGAATTAGGCTCAGACCCTTTTAAGCGTCGGTTTAGACTAGTTCATCCAATTGCTCAAATGAATAGAAATGTTTCCTAAGCAGTCTACCGAATCAGTGATTTTTGAGCATGTTTCTAGTTTGTCCCTGGGAAACCTAAAATCAAGCACGATGTCTGTACACATACCCACCAAGTACAATAAGTGACTTCAACTACTTGTTTTCACCACCTTCTTTTGTCATTTCGGAATTGCATTGACGCCATGTGGGAAAAAGCCCAGAAGCCACACAAAAATCATGACATGGACTTATCAAAAAGCTCAAGAAGGTGGCTAATTTTCAACGCAATTCCATTTATGACTAACATGTTTGGTCTTTTAGATTTGGAGATAAAGTTTCAGACAATCCGCTCGGCTATCTATTGCGTAGGTGACGATTGATCGGGATCAACAAAAGGGGATAACAGGGATCACTGAGATTTCCTGTTTTTATGGTTGAACCCTATCTTGTTGAATCACAAAAAATCACAAATCTTGACAGGATGAAACAAAATATAAAAAGAAATAGGGGGAAACTACAAAATCTAATTCGAGAAATTTGAATAAGCTCTCAGATTAAGTTGTGAATGTGGAGGGAGTGGCTTATACTAGGCTACAAAAACTCCGACACCACTACTACATTCGAAGAATGAGATTTGAAATCAGAAGTCGTTGACATTCGTTTTCAATTGTAGAGGGACGAATATAATGGAACCCTCCAGAATTACATGGGTTCATTGGAGACGACATCGTTCGTCGTTTTTTGTTCTCCTCGTTCCATTATTCTCTTATTCTACACCACACCCTTCTCAATTGGACAAGAAGACAATAAATGAGGGAAGCGGGTGGGCGAGACGAGATTGAGAATCTAAAAAGGTCCCGTTTTTTTGGATGAGTCAGTGATGGATGGCTACAAAATGCGTGTGACGTTACTTGGCAAATTCGAAATTACGAAATGAAGCGTATTCTCGAAATTTGCGGAATGGGGTTATATCGGGTGGCTGGTGACGAGTCGCTTTTTTGGAAGAAGAGAACCTGAAGTGAAAGTAGCAAAAAGAAGGGGGACCCCTAGTTGCAAAAATAAAGAACTCCCCGTGTACTCATGCTCAAAAAGGTCAAGACGGACACATTTAGAAACAGGAAGAAAGTTAATGAGAAAACCCACGTACACATTTCGGATCTTTGGAGAATTCATCTCATTTGAATAGTTTAGAAAAAAAGTTCAAAAACAAAAAAATAGAAATTTTAATTTTCAAACTTTTTTCTGTTGAATTCGAAACTTCGGGCGTGGGAAAACGAGAAATTTACAATTGAAGTAGTGAAAATGACATCAGTCACAAAAAGTAGTGAACACAAAAACCACAAAGTTACATCCTAATTGGACAATGAACGTTCAAACATGAGAGTAAAACATAAATTTGACTGTAGAAAAAAAATTGCAATGAAGAATACACTGCTTGCTATTAACATTCCTGATGATTCATTTTTTGACCGCAAATTGATAACTTGATCAAGATATCCAAGGACAGGATCATGAGATATACGATATTCGTGTATTGACCTTTTGATTTCAATATTACCTAGTATACATACTACGGTGATTACTGTCTAAATCCTATATTGACACCTGTCGTCTCCACCTTGAGACCATATTAAAAACTATCTATGAAGGTCATGAACAAAGAAAACATAAAGAAAATTTGTGACGTCAAAACGATTAATGCGTTAAAACTTAAGTTGCGCCTGATATCTTGCAACAAGTATATCTTGGTGTTTGCGGATGGTTATCAAAAAGAATGAAGGTTTATAGGGTCATATCATTTTTGTAAACTTCCAGAGAGGGTTTTATACCGCCAGACTACATCAGGAATCATGGGAGCACAACTGAAATCTGAAACATTCTTAGAATATCTGATAATTTTTCAGTGGTTTCTTCTCTTTGTTGAAATGCTTCAATGATATCATTAAAACCAAAAACCACCTGAGAACGAAGTTGAACCCTATACCACAAAGAAGGTACAATGTCACGTATTTCTAATTAATTTCTTGAAAGATTGGTTACTAATCGAATTGTGTTCGAACTGTGTGCCGATTCGTTTTTGTACATTTGCACTTCTCCTGTCTGTCATTTTTAGTTTTTTTTTCGTCGTTTTCGCTCATCGGGTTATGTAAATTATTCAAATGACACACAATTATTCAAAAAGGTTACAAAGAAAATCAGACGTGTTGTCTTCTCCTATACAGTCGAGTTCGTAAATCATAACTGATTTCTATCTATTCAGTTCAGATTAAAGCGATAGGCTGTTTACCGTACCGTTTCATTAGATATTTATTTTAGGATTGGACCAGAGATGGGGACAAGTATGTGGCCAGGAGCGAAAACTAAAGTGGCTGAATTTTTCAACAATAATCATGTAAGTCACAAAAGTATTAATAACTTTGAGAAAACATAAAATGTTCAGGTCAATCAGATAGTCACGTTCATTATTATTGTTACTGGCTTGTATGTCTCGATGGTCTCAATTACCGGCCAGAACTTCCGTATGTTCATATGCATGACTATGACGTAGAATGTTATTTATATTGCAGTCCACCCACTCTCGCCGGTAACTTCCAATACTTTGAATTTGCAAAATGCCGCCAATGAAATCCTCCACTCAATTATCTCTTGCTTCATGATGACTGTGCTCGCCGTGGCCGCCGGAAAACTAGTCAAGTTTGTCTACATCCCGTCTTTAATTGGTTTGTTGTCGGGATCAACTACTAAAGAGAAAGAGGGGGTGGCATTTCCATATTAAAAATAGTAGTAGTTCATCAAGAAGAAAACTACGGCCTTTGAAAACTGACCAGTGTTATTTAAAGTAAAATCGGTAATTGATAGGATGCATGCTGGTCGGAATAGCAATGAGAAATGTGCCGCAGTTCGGAGAATTGTTTTATATCAACGAATACTGGCAATTCATTCTACGCAAACTCTCCTTGGTGGTCATTATTATCCGATGGGGGATCTCCATTAATGTTCGCTTCATCAAAAAGAACTATGTAAGGAGACCTTTGTGAGAGAGAGTGAGGGGGGGGGGGTTAGTGTCACAAAACACAGAATTGCTACTATAAAAGAGAAATGATGTATGATAGAAGATAAAGTGTCATTCAAAACAGTTTACGTTGTTTGTTTTGCTTTTTGATTCCTGAATTCAAAAAACACTGCACGATCAAAATTGAGGAGGAGATCAAACTTGATCAGTATGTGAATCTAGGGTTTAAAATATTTACTCCTTGGAAACATAACAACTAGTCATCGCTGTATAACTCCATTCACGAGTTCGTTGATGATCAAATGAATAAGAGCACACAATTTTCAGATTTTCCCCCCAATTCTAGGGATCGGATCTGCTTTTGCTGAAGCTATTGCAATATGTTTCACCGCGTGCGTATTCTTTGGTTTTCCTATTTCGCTGGGAATCATTTGTGGATTTGTGGTAGCTACAGTATCACCAGCAGTTGGAATGCCAACAATGTTGCATTTGAAGGAACAGGGGATAGGAATAATTAAGGTGAAAATCAAACTACATATATGAGCAAAAAGTGTTCTTGATAAATCAGACAGTGACTCGACTCTATTTGTTTTCAGAACATTCCCGATGTGGTTCCAGCTGCATGCTGTTTTGACAACTTCGTGTCGCTGTTGATATTTTCGGTAACATCGTCAGTCACTTACACACACGGTGGGGATCTTTTCAGAAACGGTTCTTTGAATTAAGAAATGAATAAGGACTCTATTTCAGACGCTTTCTTCTCGACAATGGTTAAAAGTATAGGGGCCATCGTGCTAGCAGCTATAATTGGTTGCGTCATCGGATGGCTGCTACGTTGGTTCCCTAAAAATGACAATAGACACACACATTTTGCTCGGTTCCTGGTTATTGCATCTTCTACGTATGCTGTTATAACAAGTGAGAAACGCAAAAATAGGGGAATGGGACTTATAAAATATCCAGTTTTATCAACTATGATCACACTTTCCTACAGGTATGCTCGTTCTCGGATACGCATTTCCCGGAATTGTTGCTGGTCTATGTCTATGTTGTGTTAGCACAAATCATTGGAGAGAAGATAACCCTAGAGGAGTAGGGGTTTTCAAGAAAAACAGAAATTTCGAACTTCTAATTTCAGATTAAAGTACTTGTGCATCAATTCGACAACCTATGGTATTTTGTAGCAGTACCTCTACTTTTCTCTTTGGTCGGATACACTTTCGATTTTAACAGCGTTTGAAACCAAAGTTTCGTTTCGATTTTAATTTAATTACCGTTTCAGTTATCTGCTGCTGATTGGAAAACTGCGTTCACTATCATTATTGTTGGGTGTTCTTTCCGGTTCATTTCTGCAATGATCTTATCGTTCTCTGGTCATTTTAACATCTATGAAGATCTAATTTTATCATTAACTTTGATGCCAAAAGCAACGGTACAATGCGCATTGGCACCGTCTCTCATTTTGATGACAGATGGTTTTCCGGAACTACGAGAACAAACGAAGCTGGTGAGTTCAGTTGATAGGTACTGTTTGGTCAACTCTATTTGCAGATCATCAACATTTGCATTATTGCTGTGATGGTGACAAGTCCAGTTGTGGAGATATTATTGGATATTCTGGCACCAAGAATATTGCAGATCAAAGAAAGGACTTCAATTTACAACAGAGATGTAACAAATTCGACGATTCTCGATGAGCTTGATTCAAAAGCAAACCTCCAAATGATGAAAAATTCTTCAAACAGTAGCAAATCCAACCTGGACAACAGAGTTATCTACGAACTTAATCCAAACTTCATGCCAATCAACTCCAAAAATGGAATCCCGCGTCCACATTATCAGTATTTTAATAACACAAATACGTACAGAAATGGGATGCGTAATTGATATGTGTTCTAGTCTAACGAAAGATTAGACATACTGCACAACGAAATTGTTACCTTATTGTTTTTATAAAACACTAAAAATGAATAATTGAACCGCTATTCTTTTTGAAAAACTGAGTTAATATAATAAAAAGAGAAAAACCTCAGTTATTCCAGCAAAACAGAAAAATTATTGTTAATCTTTGCACCGGAAACAACTCGAACCATTTAGTTTTTCCTATTATTTCGCAATATTATCAAGAATTTGTAATTCTTGCAACATCCACCACGTGTGTGACGTCATAAATACTCTTATCAGAAAAAAAGAAACAATAAAAGCTCGAAAATTTTGTCTAGTTCGTATCTCATCTTATCAGTTAATTCTGAGTACCATTTCACCATTCACGTGAAATCTTTCTTCTTTCTTTTCATTACAGTTCCGTTGATTTTTGGTGTTATTAATTATTTGAGAAGGAAAACAAACCGATCACTCTTCGGCAGATGTCATTTTCTTTCTAAAAATACTTGTTTCATTGCTTCTATTTTTCGAGAGAAAGTAAACTGATGGGTCGAAATTTTACGACATAGTCTTTGAACTTTTTTGTAAAAGAAGGGTTTATCATAAATGATTTCATTATCTTCTTCAAAGAAGATATAACTGTCAGTGGTTAATGTCTATGATGTTTGACTTAAAAGAAGTAATTTTTCTGAATTAATACAGTATCCCAAACTTTCCCAAAAAAATTTTGCCGCAATTACAAAAAAACTATTTTTTTACTTGAAAAAATTATCTTTATTATATTGCTCTTTGTTGCCTGAAAACCATTGTTTTTATTCTTTGTTCTTTAAGTACAGTTTTAATAACAGGCAGATAAATCAGTCTGGACCACCTTTTTGTTTATCAGTAGACTAAAAATGACGTGTAGACGGGGAACACTACATTGCACTCTATCCGTATAAATGACTTGTTTTGCTGTTCGTAGACGTATTTCTTCCTCATAGACTCTCTCTTCAGCTTTTCCCTGCCTCACATCCCATCGAGCAAAAAACATTCTTGCTTGAAAACATGTTTTCTTTTTTCTCTCTTTTTCTTATTCCATCTCCTGTCAGTTGTCCCTTGGAAACATTGAACTTATAAACTGACTCATTCTTTTTGTTTCAAACAAAGTAAAAATTCAAATTTTTTACGTGAAAAACTAGAAATCAAGGTGCGTCAACGTCGCAGGATTTGCATACTTGAAGCGGACAAGTAGCCAACATTGAATAATAGTATATAATATGCAAAGGCGAAGAGGCGTCATGCGTTATTGAATAAGTGTAACAGATTAAGCGGTAAGCACTCCCTCCCACTCCGAGAAAGGGAAGATAGTTTGTTGAAAGTTAGTAGCGGTGTGTGGAAGCAACACCGCAAACACGCGCTCTCTGGCTCTTTCTTTTCATTCGGAAGCCCCGTTTGACAGTTTGATCACACACTATCATTCATCCCTCTCCTTCATTATACACTTTTCTTCTCGTTTCTTTAACTTTTTTCTTGGTTTTTTTTCTTAAGAATATCTTTTTTTCAGTTATCAAACAATCACGTGGTGATCAAAACACAAAGAATGCATTGCGTAGCAAGATTACACAACACGCTACACAATTTCTTCAATAACAGAGAGGTTGGATTTATGAAAGATATTTTGATTTCATTTTTTAAAAAAATCTAGATAAACTCAATCACAACAACTCTTCTGATCTTCATTTCTTTGTACATATCCATTATCACCCTTCTGGGTGAAAATTTCTGTGAGTTCTTCCATAAAAATGTTCTTAAGAATGTAACCTTTCAATTACAGTAAACCCTCTTGCTGACCATGTGAACCCTACAACAAGTGAAGATGTGACGGTCAGATCAATTTTCGTAATCTTCATCCTTCTCGTGGCTGGAATTTTCGCTGCGAAAATTTCAAAAGCTTTGAGATTACCACCTCTTTTCGGTAACTTTTTTCTTATCGCTCATCTGTATTACTTTAATCAGGATGTCTGGCACTCGGAATCGTCATCAAAAACATCACTGTTCTCGACCAGTTCTTCGTTTTCCCACCATTTGTTGAAACCATGATCCGGAAAGTTGCACTTACAATGATTGTCGTTCGATGGGGACTTGCTACTGATGTTCAATTTCTTTATGAAAATGCTGTAAGCTTTAATAGAATCTGCATCTTACGGTAAATAAGATTATTTCAGGTCATGCCAGTTACCATTGGACTTGTGTCAGCCGTTGGAGAAATCATCGCTGTCACTATCGCCTCGTACTTCATCCTCAATATCTCATTTGTCATGTCTATCTTCTGCGCGTAAGTGCTTAGTAGCTCATAAAAAAACTGTTGACAATTTCAGACTTATTCTTGTGATAGTTTCACCTGCTGTTACAGTACCAGCCATGATTTTGTTCAAGGAAAAGAGTTTGGGATCGTTGAAAAGAATTCCGGAGAATGTTCTCGCTGTCTGTTGTGTTGACAATCTTTTCTGTGTCATCATCTTCATGGTTCTTTCTTCAATAATCTTCACCGATGGTTTGTTTGAATCGTTTAATGTTCTCTTTTCAAGACAAGTTCTTTCAGCCCCAATTGCCACAACAATTCTTCTCAATGCTGGAACTATCGTATTCGGTATCATTGGAGGCGTCATTCTTGGATGGTTGCTCTGGAGATTCCCTAGATCAGATGCTCCACACACTCAATTTGCCAGAATCACTCTTCTTGGAGCTGTTTCCATTTCTCTCATGATCGGAACATATCTCATCAAATACTCATGCTCTGGATTTGTTGCTGCTTTGATCACCAGTGCAATGTGTGCAATGAAATGGAAAACTGACAATAAAGATAAGATTGACTGTGTTGAGTCAACCTACAAATACATCTGGGATTCATTCGCCCTACCACTTCTTTTCATTTGCTTGGGAATGAAATTCGATTGCTCTACCGTAAGAACTTAGTTGCCCAAACTAAAAAGTATTCAAATGTTCAGCTAACTTGGGAAATTGTCTTCCTCTGCATTGCTGTCATTGCCATCGGTCTGCTTGTCAGAACAATTATCGTTATGTTGGTCACTCTTTCTTCACATATCAATTTCAAGGAGCAAATTGTTGTTGCATTGAGTTTGCTGCCAAGAGCTACATTCCAGGTAAAGTATCCAGTTCAACTTCTTAAAGTTATATGATCTCAGGCTGACCTTGCTCCAACTCTTGTCTTAATGGCTACTCCGTTCCCTGACAAAGCTCAGGAAGCTGCGCTCATCATGAAAGCCGCTATTCTCTCTGTTCTAGTGACTGCCCCAATTTTTGACATTCTTCTCAATCTCGTTGGATTGAATTGTCTTAGTCCATATAATCCTCAAGTAAACCTCTAAGTCTGAAATTTTCGATTTAAGCCATAGTGATTACAGGATGCACCGGCTCTTGAGAAAAACTTTGACAAAAGCTATATGAACGGAGATCATGTTGATGAAACCATTTATGCCGCTCGCCCAAAAACATACTCCGAGTATCGCAGTGAAACTGTTATCGAAAGATATTAAATTATACTAATTTCTTTAATTAAGTTCAAATCAATAATCAACTTTATTCTAGCTTTTCAAAAACACCATTACTAACTGTGAAAAAAAGAAGTCAATCAGTTTTCCCACTAACAAATATTCAATTTTTAAATTACTGTTATCCAAATTCAATCCATTTAAATTAAAATTTAAATGACTTTACCATCTGGAAAAGTTATTTTCCAATCCGATTCTTGTTTTATTTTCATCATAGCCAATTAACAAATCTCAAATCCTGATTTGATGTCATGATTCCCTTATCAAACTACTTTTTCTGTATTTCCCTCATCATTGATAATTATCTGATCTTATCAACCATTCCAGTTGAAATAAAAACAGTGATTTCCCATTTACAAGTGTTTTATTTTTGAATTCAAAGAGAATGGAGAAACAGAAAAGCAGCAGCAAAATACAAGAAAGCAGTGCATAAATTAAGACAAAAGGACCACATAGTCGATTTTTGAGAGCTGATTTTGAAAATCAATGAAAGGTCAGAGCAAAAAAATGTGTTTGCTCCAAATGACATGAGAATTTCTGAGAGATTTCAATATAAAAAAGAATGACAAAGGCAAGTTTAAAAGCGGTGAAATTTACAGGCATGGAATGTTTAAAAGCAATATTTTTGACATTTTTTCCGTTTTGTTTTCAAAAAGCGTTGAGAATTGAACTATTGTTTTCAGAGAGTCGAATGAAAAATAGGTTAAAGCAAAAGCGTTTGGCAGCTCGATCCGTTTTCCGGTTCATCGAGGTACACAATGCTGCGTTGCGGCTCGGCGGCAGCTTGGCTTTGGCTTTCTGAATCTGTTTATAGTGATGTTAAATCTGCTGAGGCAATAAATGAGACAACGGAGAAATAGAGGGAACATGCATGTGACACAAATTGGCTTCTTATTCTTCGTTCGATGTCGGGTGTAAAAGTTCTTAACCAAAAATAACCAAGTGTGTCAAACTCAAACCCAACTTACCAGAGATTACTGTAACAGGCTGCTCTTCTGGCGCTTTCGTGCGATTTGCTCGACGGAATGGGTTGGTGATCCTAGCAGTGCGTTCTAAAAAAGCGCAATGCATGGTTTAGCAGTAAAATTGTATTTTATACCAGTTATCACACGGATAGGACCGGATCCAGGGCGACGTGCAAAAATGCATGGAACAACTTTTGCAAATTCCTCTCTGAAATTATTTTTTGAATATCAATTGTATGTTCATCATATTATATATTGAACTATGTTATTGCGTCATTTGAGATACGTTTTCCCGTCACTACCACTTAATGTTACATACTGGAACAGGAACGTTTTTTGAATATACGGAGAGGATTAGATTGAAATGCAAATCCCTTAAACCCACCGGAAGGTCTCATTCATGAATGCGTAGAGAATTGGATTCCATGCCGTGGCAGTCATACTCATGAGATGAACTGAGAGAAAAACAAAACTGAAGTAGCCTCTCATGAAGTTATCAAGTTTCAGGTCGCGAAGACAGTTTCTGAACGTTCCTTAGTTTTCTGTGACGATTAAGCTTTGTAATTCTTACAACAAATTGAATGGGAACCAGCAGATTGCGAAAATGACCACCATGACAATTAACATCCGAAGGAGACGCTTCTTTCTCTTGATATCTGATTTCCTTTCAGTCATACTCTGGCGGCTATTCAAAAACAACCAAATCTTGGTGTAACTGATAGCAATCAGTACAAACGGAAGGATGAACTGGAATATTCAAAAATAGAAATCTCTAGATTACTAATTGTACCTGAAGAATCATGACTACGATTCCAAAAATGGAACGAAATTCTGAGTTACTCCAATCTTCGCTGCAGATAAGGAAGTCGCATGGTTCACTAATATAGTTGAGCTTCATATTGATGGCATAAGGAGTTACCAAAAGTAGTGAGCACAACCAAATGAGCACAATGAACGAGAGACATGACTGTAATTTTAAAACTGATAGTTTTTAATTTCTTATCCATTGCTCACTCTCATGGACATCCGGTCGTTGATATTGATATTTGAAGAGTTGTGCACTATTACGATATACCGATCAATGGCGATTGCAGTCAAAGTCCAGGTACTGATGAAGATGCTGGTACCTGTGTAGTTTATTACATGGTCTTTTCCTGTCTACCAGTAAACTGATACCTTGGAACAAAGGAAGTCCATGACACAATCCTCCCCCAAAGATCCAATGTCCAATCGAGGTATATGTTGGTGTAAGCCATAGTGATCTGGAACGAAGATGTTGGGGTTTGGTAATGAGCACAAAAACTCACGTGAAATTAACCATAATGTCAGAGACCGCAAGGTTGGTAATGAAAACGTTTGTGATCGTCTGCATCCTTTTGTTTGTCATCACGACATACACCACCTAAATAAGTAAACGGATGTTCTGGAGATCACGTGTGACTTACCAAGAAGTTACCGGAGCTTGCAACGATAAAAATAGCACAATACATAGCAATGAAAAATGGTCGGAAGTATTCCATTTCCATGGGATTCTTTAAAGAAGCCCATTCTGTTTCTGGTTCTACATTTAGCACTTACGTTTCTGATTTTGCATGTTGCCTGATAAGTAGGTGTCGTTTCATTTATAATTGAAGTCACTGTCATGAGATCGGCCGACATCTAGGAAATATATTTTGTTTTGAAAATCAAGATTCAGAAAGTGGGAGACAATTTTTTAACGGATGTGCGTGCCAGATGTCTCCCGATTAGGCCAGTTCACGATTTGACGTGCGGGATATTGATAGGGCAGGAAACCAACTTAGAAACTACGGATTTGACACGTTTCATGAAGCGGAAAGTGTTATCTTCAATTTTTGGGAAACTCTGATGAGGTGGAAATAAAGGCGAGAAAGGTGTAGTCAGTCATGAAAATTTAATGATTTCCGCAACTTGACACTGGCCTCAGAGAATTGATGCTCTTCTGAGCTTTGAAATGTGGGGGAGATGAAACTTGGATAGTAATGAGAGAAAAGAAAAGAACTTTTTTGTCTTCAAAGATGAAAAGTTTGAAATCCAAGAAGCCGAGGCTTAAAGTGAGAAAAAAAGAGGCGAACTTTTGAGGAGAATCCATATACATGTGAGAATTCGTCTCATTTTCGCTTTTCAAAATTGTCCTGAGAGCGTCTTCTCCTCCTCCTCCTTCTCCTAGGATAAACTACACACTCATTCATCTAGAATTTAGCTCCGAGAAATGAAGGAAAAAAATGATTCGAGTGGTACCAGAACACAAAATTCGCAGGTTCTTGATTTATGTTTCAAATAAATCTTGGATGAGAGAGAAAAACTGAGAGATTGAGAGTGAAATGAAGAATGAGATTTACTTTGAAAGCAGGAAAAAAACAAAAGAAAAACAAAAACACGTCAAAATGAATGGGATGAAATCTTTGGTTCAAGATCAAAAATGATGAAGAATAGGAAAAAAGCAGAAAATAATAGAGAGTTAACATAATGTGTAAGTGAGAAGTCCTGCAAGTAGGAAAGAAATGGATTTAATCTCAAAATGGTGGGGGCCTTGAAACATTCATGAGATACTAGATTACTACAAGATAATGTCATTATCCTGATGGATAATGCAGCTTCTCGGATAATATTAGCAAATGAAGATGACCTTATAGACCAATGTTGTTTGATAGTTTTCGCATCCTGTCTATCTCTATCTATAGTTTTCATCCGCCTATTTTTCTGAAATTCGACTCCAAGAGCACGGAAATTGAATTTCGACCGAAGAAAGAAGAAGAAGACAAAAAAAGTCGAGAAAAACTGGAGGCAGTCGTAGTCCTTGAGGTGGAAAAGGAGAAACGTTGCACATGAACTAAAGTAAACATTTCTGAGAGGGCGGATAAGCTTTGGTGAAACTGAGACTCCAACTAGAAGGAGCGAACTGAAAAAAAAACACAATGCAGTTAACGTGCCAAAATCGTTCACAGACAGGAATCACTAAATTTGAACAGTAAGACTCATTTTGTAGGAATTCTAGTCTGAGACTCAAATTATAATCTAATGCCACGAAGAAAAATCGTAAACCAGAAAAACAAGACGAACATGTCTTTTTAACTCAAATAACTTGTTGATTCTTCAGCCACATACAATTTCAAAAACTGAGTCTTTGAATGAACAACATTACAAAAAATGAATGCAATTTGATGTTCTAGACTGAAAATCAAGAATGAGTAAGTAACAGGATCTCGTTTTGAGACAATGAATTGTTCATCATCGTCATACTTTGTCTCAGAACTACAATTGGTAGAACTAATCTTGGCCACCAGCCTTAATCCTCTCGTCACCGGTTTTTGACTAGTACTACCAAGAAATTGTCATTTCAACTAGATAACAGTGATTATACGTGCCTACTCAGAAAGTGATCACTCGTGATGGGTAAAGATCATAATTGCTACGTCTATTCTACTGAAAATTATTCGTTTCACAGAACTCGTCGAATCACAAAAACAAAAAACCCCAAGTACGGTATCAAAAATAATTCTTCGAAACATGAGATGCTCTCAATTAGCATTGAAAATAAATGTCAATCTTATTTCCTTTCTGATCATGATATCATTTCGGAAGCAAGATAACGGATGAACTTGATATGCTTTCAAAGAGGATAGAGATCTCGATTATCTTGCTCCCACCCTCTTAAAATGAGCAAATGAACTTAGTCCAAATAAAAAGTATTAAAGATAGAGATTAATCTGCAGATATTGGAAATGTTAAAAGCTCATAGAGTTTTATTTAAGGAAAATATGTAAAATAAAAACATTCTCGGAGAGCTTTTCAAAATTCGTGACACTCAGATGAAGACTTTCAAAGAAACATCAAAAATTGTGATACCGATTTAAAACATTCTTAGACACCTCATTGTCTCTCAGTCCCTATTTTCTTCTTTTTTCATCGCAATTCCAAAAAAATTGGTTTCTTTCTATCTGGCAAGGAACATAAAACCTCAAAAGATAAATGGTTCGTTTAGAAGCTGAGAACGAGTAAAAGAAGTGATCCCAGAAGAAATTGGACCCAGCAAAAGAAAAATTATTGCATCTCCTCAATCTTTGAGTACTCTCACCAAAAGAACTCAATCTCGACGCTGTTTTATGCAAATGATCCAGTTCTTTTTTTTAGAAGTTTAGAGAGAAAGTGAAAATGAATGATAAAAAATGGGTTCAAAAGAGCGATGGGTGCAGTTTTTGTTATTCTTAGGGCCTTCGAGTCGTTTTTGAGAAAATATTTCATTTATCCATTTTGAAACTCGATCTTATGAAAATACGATCTCTGTCTTGCCGAGAAGTGATGAATATCGAGAATAGGGGTGAGAACCTCGAGAAAAACATCTAATGTGAAAATATCTCTCTGGTTAACTTTTTCAATATAGTTTCAGATGGAAGATAAAAAATTATGAAAATTTCGAAATCAAAGATTTTGGTAAAAATGATAATTTACGCGTTTCAGCTTATCCAAAAAAATCCCGACTGTTTTTTAGAAAAGCCCAATTAGCTGAACTCCTTTTGTAAACAATATTCTGACTCATCAGCAACATAATTTTGCTGAAAGTTGTTTGAAATAAATGAAATGTACTCTTTTGCTCTCTCAGACCCATTATCATTATCTTCAAAAAGCAAAGGTTACAAACGTTATGAAATAATTATTTCATTTGGAAAATTATGTTTAGTTCATTATCCTTAGTGAGATTCGAAGAAAAATAAAGAAATGTTGTAAAATCTGAGGGATAAAAAAAGATTTTTGAGAATTTGTAGTCAAATCTAAAAATGTTTCGCATTGCATTCCTAATTAAAACTTCACATTTCACTGATTTTTTTTCTGAAATCTTGTAGAAATTAGTGCGCTTCAACGAGTTATTAGTAAAGAAAAATATCGGAAATAGAAATTTCAAGATGGTGAAGAGGAGGAATGTATTAGAAAACACCAAAATTTTGTTACCTATTCTACAGAAAAAGTTGGACTAAATAGAGAAAAACAAAGAAAGACATAATTCTGAAAAGTGGTTTTTTTGACAAGTTTATAGCTCATCTCATTTCGACATGAGAACTCGTCTAAAATGAGAGAAATTTTGGAAGCGGAATGCGTTTTCTTCTTCTTTCTCTTGTTTTCCGACTTCCGAAAGCCCGAAAAGTTGGGATTTCGGGACAAAAAAGGTGTGTTAGGAAGTGTATGTTTCTTTATGAATTATGAATCATTTTACACGAATACTAAATTCCGAAGACTAAAGATGTGTGAGAAAAGAATGGCGAGAAGGTGTCTCTTTCTCTTTTTCCCGGGTTGCAGATTTTTTCTTCCTCTTTTCATGAGAACCAAAAGTGTATTCAGCGCAAATTGGATTACTCGCCCATTGAAACCTCATTTACTAGAGGACCGCCAAAGCTCAGATGTCTTCTTTAAACACGTGGCGTTTCTTCTTGATGTTTTTAGCTTTTATCCAATATCTTTTCATTGTTTTTCATTTGACAATGTAGATTGAGGACAACGGAAATGAAGAGAAATGAGAATGTGTTAGGTTGGATAATGAGACAATACCCTTTTTTCATTTGAAATGAAGGATTCGCTTTTTTTTTGAGAAGATTAGAAATGTGGTGTAGTTCTGGATTAATTTGAATCTATTTTTGAATATCGGGGGGTTTGGAAAAAAATCGGAGAAAACGTTGGGTATTAATTTTTGAGATGATAATTGATGTTTTTGATTTGGAGATAACCAAAAAAGAAAGAAACGAGAACGAAAATGTGTTCTCCCAAAATACGGAAATTCAAATTATCGAGAAAAGAGGATAAATAAGCAATACATTCTTAGTTTCATGAATCACACAAAACAGTTTGTCAAAACGTTTGGCAGGACTCTAACTAATTGAATTCCGGAAAGAACATGGATTCTGAAGTAAAACTTTTAAAAAAACTAGAATATACCTTCACCCGATCTTTTTCCCTAACCAATGATCGTTCAGACAAATGCATAGAATTTTAGTGAAACAAGCTATTAATGAAATAAAAATTCGTTGGCTTGGATTTTTTAATTAGTTTCAGAGTTCATCTGAACAAAATCACTCTTAAAACATTGGCGTCACTCTATTCAGGCACTTGTCAGTTTATTCCATTAGCGTAGGAGCACTGGTGATTTACGACACCACATTTTCACATATTCCACCGTACCCCCACTCTTCAAGTATGCCGCTTTTGTTCTATGCAAGTCGTAAAAGTCGATGTGAAGAACGAATGAAGTTGACGTCAAGTTTTTGGGAAAAATGGAACGACTTGAAAGACTAAAGTTTTGAAGATAATGTTTGTGATTTATTTGTTACTATCAAAACACAAAAAACATCAGAAAGTTCGGTTGCTTTTCATTATTTATAGAACCCTTATTTTTACAAGAGGAAGAATAGTTTTCACATGAGAGCTCGCAAAAATTATATCCACCTGTTATACATCCAAATTTTTGTATTTTTGTATCTAGATACTGCTTCTGAGCATACATTTTTTGGCTGTTGATCCAAGAAATGTGAATTGCTCTGCAGATTTGTTAGTCATCCTGAGTCTGGTTTTATGAATTTTTACTAGAAACACTCTCAGAAAAACTGAAAAGAAGAAATTCAGCATTTTCTTTGAAAACGGATACTTTTGAAGAATTGTATGAAAACAGGAAAAGGTAGAAAGATGACAAGAGAGCAAGATGGTACTAATTTTGAGACAATGATGTTTTTCAAAGGTTAATTATTGTACAAACCTTTCCAGAATGCGCTTCTACAAACGTCCCAATGTTAACTATGTTTATTAAGCCTGGCTAGTATCATTTGGTAAGACTAGACTTCTAAGCCTAGTTCAATGAGTTCATAAACGTACCGGTTGGATTGTTTCCGTGTGAAGTTCCCGTGGAAGTAACGAATCAGTAAGTACAACCGCCTGAAAGGCAAGTGCAACCACCAGTCGTGAGAACATCGTCAAAATAAAGAAGAGAGCGTTTAGAATGAAATCGGGCGCTCTTTCTCTGACTTTTAGGACACGCCCCTTCCCATTACATGACATCAAGGAAAGAGCATATAATGCGTGGGGAGAATCGAGTACGGTCGTTTTATTACTATACGATTTCACATTACAGAAGGGTTAACGAAATGGGGTTGAGGAAATAAATTGGTTGTATTAGCGATGTTTTTGCAAGAACTCAACAAAATTTTCAGATTTTGTTTTTTCATTATTCTTTTTCATTTCAGAAATAAAATTCAATAAAAATTATGATTGGATCATTCAATTTTTACATTTCAATCAAAGAGAATAGAAACAAATCTATGATTACAAAGTACTTAAAAGACAGTACTATTTGACACTCTAAAACCACCAAAACGAAACTGAACTGTTAGTGGTGTTCCAGAAGTAAAGATTCCGCTTGAACTACTTGAACATCAGAACACTCTTCAAAATGCGAGACACCAACTGTCTTACTTCATGTGTTACAAAACCCTCAGTCAGCGATTTTTTCTAGAACGTTCTGCTTGAACCGCACGCTAACAAAAAAACAAGACTCATTCTTGAACGTATTCCAATTGGAAGAAAAAAGGCTGGTAGTGTCTAATTCTGAAAGCATCTCTTCTGAAGTGCCCAAAATTTCTGAGAACACTGAATCCGGGAGAAAACTTCCGGGTGTCATATTTATAAATTGAAATTTTCTGGTAGAAACAAACACCTTACTGTTCAAAAATTTAGATTTTCATGAATTTGAGAAGAACATCATCAAAAAATTAGGGTCGCAAAAATAGGAAGCATGAGTTGTCAACAGAAATCGCTTGGTATACGATATGATGTCAAAAATAATTGATGATTGATCATCTCGATCATTCTGTAACTCTCTCTTGAAACTTTCCATGAAACACTTCAGGTGAGTACTTTTCAATATTGCTATTCCGTTTTTCACAATCAAACTTCATGTTCAAAAATTTTTCAATTTTTTGAAACAAGGGAAAACACGTTGCTTAGCAAATCAAATAAAACAATTCAACAAATTGGGAATCGAAACAGGAAGAGAAATGAGGAAGTTGAAAATCCTGAAGGGCAGTTGGTGAAAAAAAAGAAAAACATCTGAGAACATGAGGAAAGAAAACACAAAAAACTTTACAGCAGTATTTACCAAACGAATTGATCAATTTGTTGAGCAAGAACAATATTTACACAAGGTACTGACATCAGTACTGTCTTCTAGTTAGAGATAAAATTTGAATTTCGCAACCTTTCAGTTTTTCCTACATATATACCGTAGTCTCTGCCAGATATTTATTGCATATGTTATTAATCATCAGATCATAAAAATCGAGGTTCTATCACATTTTCTGTTGCAAATCAAACAGATTTATTATTGAATTCTGTCATTTCTAAATCACCATCGGAAAATATCAGAAAAGGTTCTTGGAAAAATGAGGGCTGTAATTTGAAAAAAGATAACGTAAACATGTCATTTACACGAAGTTCCCCCTTCAAATATTTTCAAAGGCGATGATAAATAAGCAGGTTGTTAAAAGAAAAACACTAAAAATTATACAAAATAATAAATTAGTGCAGCTTTTCAACACTGAACACCTATTCAAATTCATTAAAAAACTGTCCTTCATTTCTGAGAAAGCGTCAAAATAAGCTCATTTTTCAAATGAAAATTTATAAAGAGCAGAAGAAAAAAGGAAATGACCAGAATCCGTATTCCATTCAACAACCACGTACACATCTCATTAGATTGCTCTTGAATTCAAAACACTAACAACGAAATGGAGCCAATTGTGCAAAACTTTGCGATTTCTCACGGCATGGGTATGGTGAGAAATGCTCGATCGAATTGGTAGAAATATCAAAATTCAATAATGCTGGATAACCAAAAAAAAATTTCGAAAAACTCAAAAAATGCACTATGAGAATGACAAAAAGCAAAAACTGATTATGAATCAATGGGAATCTCAATCAAATGTCGACCGATCAAAATCCGGCCACAGTAATCTCGGTTAGCTATTTTGAAAAAAAGAACAGCGAAGACAAAAAAGAAAATAAAATGAAAGAATAGATAAAAAACCGTGGGTGAGCGGCATCGAGGAAATGTGCTTTTCGGGGAGAGCGCCACGCCGTATGTTAATGAAGGGTCTTAATGAAATGGTTTTTTCTTTCGGCGACGAAAATAAGGCTCACACGCGGTTGGAAAAGAACTGCTTATGCAGATGGTGTTCCTTTCATTGAAACGGAACAATTTAAAATGATTTTGTCACAAATCAGAAGATAATAGGAGAGGGAAAAATGATAAAATGGTTGAGCATTTTTTTGAAAATGGAGAGTTTGAGAAAATGTAACGCATAAAATAGATAAAATTTCAAAAGAGTTTTTAGAAGCGATGTAAACCGGCCATAAAACACAATTTGACATTTTAATAAGAAATTCGTATGCACATTTGTCTTCGAAAACATTTTATGGACTGCACTTTCATCGTGAATTCATTTCATTCTCGAATCTTCCATTCTGCAGAAAAACTCAAATATTTGAGTTCCTCATGCAACCCACGCTTCTCGAACCAACTATGATCTTACGTTTGCTACAATTCTAAAACTGAATCAAATAGCTCTAAATATGGAAACAGCTCGTCAAATTGTATTCATTTTCGTGAATCACATTTCTGAATGTGACAATTTTGACGAGTCACACCTTCCAGGATTAAGTTAACGGGGATTCGGAACAGAAAACAAGGAAAAAAAATTAAAAACACGAAAAGCGACACTTTTTTTTGAGAAATCCCAAAATTTGCTGGTGGTCTTAAGAAGAAATACTTGACAAAATAATCTGGAGGGATCAGTTAAACAAGAAAAAAGGCATATAAAAAGAGATAAATAGGATATTATTGTCTCTGAAGGTATTTACCTTTTTTAACTTTTGATCTCATAATGAACCGGATAAGCGGATGAATATGAAAATCTTGAGTTATTGTTAGCATAAACTGCCAATGAAAGAACTTCCGAAGAGCGTTTTTGTGTATATATACCTGCTTGTGAAGCTCTAAAAGAGTTTGTCAAGTGATAAGTAAAGTTTTCAAATCTGAGAATGGAAGTTCGTTGTCAAAAAAAATCGAAAAAAAATGCAAAAACGACAGCGACAAAGAGAGTTAGATTGAATATCAAGAAAACGTGGACTTTTTAGGAAACGAACGCCGTTTCTTTTCTGTCAAAATAGTGAAAAGTTGAAAACAAAACAACATGCTTCCTTCCATATTTCTTCTATTTTTACTCCAAATTTTGGAGGCATTCCACAGAAATGAACATTTTCTCTTGATTTTGTGTTTGCTCAAAACTTGTTCGTAGTGTTCAAGTGCTCGTAAGTGATAACTGTTCCAAAAATATTCGACAACTCATTTCGCACGGAAGAAACGTAGGTGGAACTTGTAACGTTTGCCCCCACACACAACTGATAAGTGTGTGTGCCATGATCAGTGGACATTCCGGCTCTTGTAAGAGAGCGATACTTCTCGAAACGTGAAAACGAAACGTCCCAAAAATGAAATTGACGGGTTCAAACCACATGAGCAAAAAGGCAATCAACTCGAGACGAAAAAACACCAATGAAAAGACGGGCGGCAAAAGACGAACCAATAAATTTGGGTCAAATTAAAAATGTTGAAAACGTTGAAGCGAAACACTTGAAACACCAGAAGATTGCAAATCGAGATGCACTTGAGCCGGTCATTGAGACCCACCCGCTCTTCTTTTCTGTTTGTTTTTTTACTGCCTTCGCCCCATTATCCACCCCGATGATGAGCCAATTTAATGTTATCATTGTATCAATAAGATTTTTGCTCTATCCCTGATCTGATATCTACTTCAGTCGTTCTTCCTCCACTCTTTTTTCGAGATCGATTCATAGTTCAGTTCATATCTTTCTATTTGATTGGAAGATCACCGAGAAAACATGTTTCTGGGACACAAGGAAATGAGAAAATGGAAATCCTTAGTTTTTATTGCAGAAAGTATCACTTCCTTGTTGGTAACAGAACAATCTTCAACGATTGATAAGGAAATTCCAATTGTTCTTGTCAACGTAAATGATATACCTGAAAGAACGATTTTTGACACACTATGGGAGTAATCGGAAATAAAATATTAACGCACATTTTTAGAGAGAAATCTTCTTTTTCACAAGGGAAAACACCTAATCACATACTTCGAAATTTTCAAATTTTTTTCAGTTATTCCTCCGGCTGCTGTATTTTCAAAACTTGACCAAAGCAAACCTTCCAATGTCATCTTGTTGTATTTTACTGTCTATCAAAAGGTCACTGCAGTATTACACAATACGCCCGAAGAAAAAAGATGAAATCTATGACGGCCGCACGCAACTTCAATCTAAAGAAGTTTGATGCCAAATGAAGATCTGACCATCGAGAAAAGATAGAATAAGTCAGTCAAGCCGGTTTTTGGGTATTCCTTACCTATAAAGTAGTATCGAACGAAAAAGGAAGTAATACATATAAATTCTACTGCGTTCCCAATTGTTATCATAATAGTTCGACAAATGAAAACACATCATTTTCACAAACTAGATCAGTTTCATTTTTCACACCAAAAGTGCTATCCGCCAAACTCAGAAAGCATACTTTTAGTTCAGAATATTCGATAAGATCAGTGACGAATGTAACGTTTCTGAAAGAATACAATCCCTTTTCAAGATGCGCCGACGTGATTCGATAAACGAGGACACAGAGATTAGATTACAATCACGAATTTTAACGATCAAAAGATCTTTACCAATATTGGGGAGACCCGATTCCGTTATCGGGCGGTCCGTTGACATCTTCAAAAATCGTATAAATAGAGACAAAAATCAGAGTCTGACAAACCATTTTCAACAATGAACTTCTACTCCTTCTTCCTTCTCGCTGTTTTGGCTGTTGCCGCTTTGTGAGTTTCAACATTTTATTTTCATATAGTATTTTTTCCAATACGAAAATTAGTCATTTTGACTTTAAATTGGTTTTCACTGTATTATTTTGAAGGGCTGCCCCACAACGAGTAATTGAAAAGACTACCATTATCCGTGGAGGAAACCCAGGAATTGGAGGAAACTCTGGATTCGGAGGAAGACCAGGATTCGGAGGACCAGGATTCAACAGAGGACCACCACCACCACCACCAAGATTCGGAGGAAATGCTGGATTCGGAGGACGCCCACAAACCACTGTTATCAAGCAAACCATCATCCGTCCAGGAAAGTAAACTGGTGGCGTTCCATGATACTCTAAACATGCAATATTTTCATATAATAAATTGGTTTACATAATCTGTTTTGTTTTCATCTAAAACAAGAAAAAAGTGTCCTCTTGGAACTGAAAAGTTTTTGAGAATGAATTTGTCCGAATGAACAGAATATGTGAGACTTTATGTCCTGTTAAAACAATGACCTGCTTCCGTTGTGAAATTTTGTTTAAATTTCTACTGATATTTCAAAACGAAAAACTTGTTTTTGTAAGAAAAACAGTTTATTTTCCTACCATTGTCTGGTAACAAGTTAGAACGATAAGTGTAAAAATAACAGTACTTAAACAGAAAGTTGAACGTTCCATTGAACAAAATGTTGTCGTTTGTGAAAATTTTCATTATTTTTGCTTTCTTTCTGAGTCTGTAAGTTTATAACTTCAATAAATTTGTCACCAATATAATATTGAAGGGCGTCGGCACAATGGGGTCGTCCACCAGTAGTCATTCAAAGAACGGTCATTGTTAATCCGAGACCTGCTTGGGGACCAAGACCTTTCAGACCAAATCCATGGCGTGGACCAGGATGGGGACGTTAACCCTTATAATCAACTGTTTCCTTTTTTCTGATAAATTCATTTTAAAATTTCGATTTGTCGAACATTGCCGACTCAATTGTTATTTTGTCAAATGTCAATAAAATTGAGTACATAAAAATCACTTCCGGCTAAAAATTGTTGACCTGAATTGTTCTATGCGGTTGTACTAAGATCAATTCCGTTTCTTCACAACTGTCATCTTCTTTCCCCAATACTCTGGTCTATCTCTTCAAGCATCACACACTGTCCATCGCCTACCATTGCCTTAACACTTCTCACACAATTCAGACGAGGGATGATTTTTCGACCCGAAAAATGTCGAAATATCTTTGACTTTCTCCGTCAACCCTCGCATGCACCCATTCTATTTCATCGTTTAGCGTATCACGCCTCTGCCCGTCGGAGATGCCTTATAAGCGCGCAGATATTCCATATTTTCAATCAGTTTCAACACCATGAACTCATACGCTGTTATTCTTCTTCTCGGCCTTCTTGCCGCTGCCATGGCTGCCCCACAAGGATTCGTCCAAAAGACCACCATCATTGAGACCGGACCACGTGGTGGATTCAATGGTGGACCAGGACAATTTGGACGTGGAGGATTTGGAGGCGGACCAGGATCTAACTACGGACCAGGAGGTGGTTTCGGAGGACGTGGAGGTTTTGGAGGAGGCCCAGGATCCAACTATGGACCAGGAGGAGGCTTTGGAGGACGCGGAGGATTCGGAGGTGGACCAGGAAACGGATTCGGAGGAGGACCAGGATTCGGTGGACGTGGAGGACCAACCATCATCAAGGAGACTATTATCCGTGGTGGAAAGTAAAATGATTTGTATTAATAACAATTGTTTTTTATGAACAAAATTTGATAATAAATGATTTGGCCGAGTATCTTATTTTTAACTTAGAAAAGAAAACGTACGCTAATAAAAAGGTGTAATAATCAAGCACTACAAAAGTAGTGATTTTAAAATTGAGAATGCTGAATGCTCATCTGGAAAAATTAACACTTTTCAAACAATGTGTTTTTCGGTTCTCTGAAAATTTGATTCTATCAGTGAGGCAACAAGGAAACTATTCGAACTATGATAATTTTTGGTTTTCATATGAGAATGATAGTTTTGAAGGTGTTTGGGAAAAATCATTTTGAAAAAGAAAGCCCAGGATATAATTTAAATTTTTTCTGATTAGGGCATAAAGTTTGCTGACATTTCTTCTTGAGTTCCATACAATAGCCGGTATTCCTAATTGTGATATTTGACATACTGTTTGATTTGCATTTTCCTGTTTTAATTTTTCAATGATCACTGATGTTGCGCTTTTAAAAATAGAATATCCTTCTTTATTTATTAAAATCAGGTCTTCTGTCCTGAAGTCTGTGTAAATATATTTCGCTAATTTCAAACCCCCCTACTGAACTTGTTCGTGAAATAAACTGAGAGGAAGTCAGAAATAACACCGAAAGAAACTGACGTCATTCCTCTTTACACTGTTAATCACTATCCCGATGAAAAAGGTTTTCGGTTTTCATCGATCGTCCTTGTTGGTTCAACGAAAAGGCGGAGATTCGTGGTGATGGTTGGGTCTATATAAACTGTAACACTTCTAGAGAGACATTTGTGCAACACCAAAGTTACCATGCAGTTCAATCTTGTGATTCTTCTTTTAGCTACCCTTATCGGATTCGCCAGGTATATTTGAAGACTATTAGGCAGATCTCAATATTCGATGATTTTCAGTGCTCAATGGGGATATGGAGGAGGTTACGGTTACGGAGGAGGATATGGTGGAGGATACGGACGCCCATGGGGACCAAGACCATGGGGACCAAGACCGTGGGGACCACGACCAACTGTTATCGAAAAGACTGTCATTATCAGGCCAGCAGGACCATGGGGCCGTAGAGTTTAAATTATATAGTTTTGTACACTTTGTTCTCCTTTTTTTCGACAATGAAGACGTTTCTTCGACCTCATACAAAATCTCTCACAAGCCACAAAGAAATACATGTTTATCCGAGCGACGTCTTTCTGTTTTGGTTTTCTGATCAGCGTTAATTCCAATTTCTGTCCGGCCAAGGTTAACGATCAATTCGAAACAACGTCGAAACTGTTTATATCACAAAACAGAAGAAAAAAAAAGATAGAATGAACCAAACCCCATGAAAGATTCTATTCATTGGTCAGAATTACATTCTTGATGAAATCGAGAGAATATTCGAGGTTTTCACGGAATTCGTCTCCGTTTGTGACGTCGTCTAAGTAATTAGACAGTGTGAATGTGAAGCTGTAAAAGAGATTGATTGATTATTGTATGAGTGCTTCTGGATACCAGTTATTGTTAATCCGATAAAAAGCCCCATAACCATCTTTACACATCGGAACAACGTAGCCGAAACAACCATTTTCATTATATCCGAGGAAACTGAAACTCAAAAACATATTTAAAGACGTTACATGAAAAGTTACCTTGTAGACAACAAAAAATTGCCATTCCCACCACTAGCTGCAAACGACGGATGATCCAAAAATGGAATCTGAATGTCCTCTCCGTAAGATCTCAAGGCATCTTGTGCTTTTCTGAAAAATATCTAGTTCGAACTATGACGAGTCTCTCTCAAAACCAAGTTCTAATTCAGTCTCACTATTCTTGGAAAACATTTTTATGAGTAAGAGCCCACTGCTGCGCCCTGCAATAAAGTACCTCAGTCCCAAGAAATGTCGATCAACTGCTTTTCCCTCTCGAGCAGCGTCCATCAACGTATTGTGTGAGTTATAGGCATCAAAAAACAAAGTTTTTAGTGTTTCATACTTCAATTTATTATTCTGATGGTAGCCTCAATATTTGTTCTTACTGTAGCAGAATCTTCACAAGCCCACAGATACTTTGCAAGATCTGCTGTTAAACTTCTAACAGTTTCTGTTCTACCATGGTAAAACTTCCTGGTTGAAGCAGTCTCATAAGTTGTAGCCAATCTATGTTGAATAGTCATCAATCTCAAAAATCAGAAATTAGTCATACTTGTTATGAGTTTTGAGATATGCCATTTGTAATGCAATCTGTATAATTGTATCAGCATACAATTTACTTTTCTTACAATACACCGCTCCGAAATTTGTATAATGATACACATTCACATTGGTTTTCGAGCTCTGAACACATTCCACTTGTTTTTCTTTCGAAATCAAATCAAAAATCACCAATGCATGAAATTCCCTCTCTGCTTCGGATATCTTGGAAGAAATAGATCCCGTCAACATAAACTCAATTCTTTCAGGAGTGGGCGTTGAAAAGTTATTTTGAAGCGGAGTCTGAAGTAAAAAAAAAAGAAGCTAAATTGAGTGTTTTTCTTTTACAAAACAAATTTCTCATTAGTACCTCTTCACTCAATTTAGGATCATCTTGAAATTGGTCAGCGGCAAAGTCACACGGTGCAAACAGAGAAATTGCATCAACATTGCCGTGCTTAAATTGTTTTGAATAGATAAACGAAAGAGATCATTCATCACCTCTGCCTGTAGACACGCTTTCCCATCTCTCAGAACTATTATATTGAGGTTTTTATCGCAATAAGTGTTCAATGGAGATCCGAACAAAGAATATTTCATGAGCTGGAATATACGATTTTTTTTAGTTTTTTTTAATGCAAATACCTCAGAATCATTCTCAACAAAATCATCAGACAGAGTTAAACAGAACGCAGCACTCTCAATTGTTCTAAAAAGCTCGAAGTTGCAGTCATTGTTGGCTATTATTGAGCCTCTTATCTGGAATGACAATCTTAACCATTTTTCTTACTGTTTCCTACTTCAGCCCAATTGTCTCTTCCCAGAGAAGTTAATTTAATTATTGAGTTTTCGTCTGTGATTTTAGAGCCTTTTTTGATCATCTCCAGTTGCTCTTTTATTCTTGGAACACTCAGGACATTCTCATTATAAAAAGTTTCAATTCTCCAAAAATGTCCGTTACAAAAAACTATGACATGAGAAGGACAAAATCCTTCGATTTCTGAAATAAATGAAAGTTATTCGTAACTTGGACTCAAATTGAGACCAGTGCAAAAATAACGTTCAATGGAATCTTTTGGCATGGTAGGAACTCTGCACGAATTGAATAAGTTGTGGACTTGATACATGTCCCAGTTGGTCCCTCTACTTTTTGTCACTTCTATTTTCTCTCTGGAGTAAATTGACTCTATTTAATACCCGTTCATCGTACTAACTGTCTGACAAGACTCCAATATTGCATCATGTGATGAATTAGCTGAGCCGCAATCTCTACTTGTGACGAGTTTGGTTTGAATGATTTTGGAATGATGGCACCCATGTTCTGAGTGAGCAAAGTATCTCGGTTTGTTGTGTAGGCGTCATACCACCAATCTTCTAGCTGAAATTGTTTTGCATTGAAAGACACGGAAGTTGTTAACTGGTACTTACCCAGTTCTTAGAGGAGCTCGATTTTGCCTTCAAGAAGTCTTGCAATTTCTTAGCTTCTCCAGATTCAGAAAACTGTTTTGCTAGAGATCCAATGGTCTTAAGTTCTTCTTCTGACACAATTGGGACAACTGAAATTTAAGAGTTCCAAGCTTTTAAAAGATTTTTAAATGAAACTGGTTTTTCGTTTGTTTCCAAACCGAATTTTTGAAAACAGAAATCATGTACTACCATTCAGAAAAAATAACAAGACTTCAAAACGTACGTGATTTAAGATATTTGTTGATAGTGTCATCCAATTCTGGAAGAGGAAGATCAGGTAATGAATTCTGTTGAGAGAATGTGGAATTGTTCATTGCTTGCAGTCGGGACAAGAACTCGCATCTCTTCCTTCATTTTTATAGCTACACTAATTAGGTTCATCCCTTTCCGGTGTTGCCTTTCTTTTGAGTATAAAAACATAGACAAGTGCATGAATTCGGAACTTTTTTCCAGTATCTCTTTTCTCGAGTTCGACTCGGTTTTTGCTCTATTTTGTGCTACGTGTGTTTTCGGGGAATACACCAACTGACACATCTCGGAGCTACTTGTAATTCAAAGTTTATGTCAATTAACTTGACATGTGAGAGGAAATATTTAGAAACTATCACCCTTCCCCAGTGAGTATTCAGAATAACAGCTAAGGTTCTCCTGAGCTCCGATTGAGAAAATAAATTGAGTATGTTTTTGAATTGTTTCAAATAAAGATAGCTATTCTTGTCGAATCCGTACATTTCGAATGACCAGATAAGCATTTAGTGTTTTTTCGTACTCACACCCACCTATTTTGAAACTCTTTCTAATTGAATGTTCTTTAAGACCTTCCTAAAATCTTATAAATTCTTCTGTCCAATTCGTTCAGGTCGTCACCCTTCCCCGTCTATTTCCTCATTTTGCTCCCTTTTTTTCAATCTCGCCAAATTTATTCAAAGTGCTCGACCATTTTTTTGATGTTCCTGAATGTTTGATTCCCAAATGACATTTGGGTAAAAAAAGGGGAACAAGTGAAAAAGCATGTCAGCATAACGAGATAAACCCATTTAGAGCAACAAAAAACGGAACGAAAAGGAGGGGACTGGGGGCGGAGCCTTGCGCGATTTCTTAGAGCTCGAGTCAGTAGAAAAGGAAACAGAATTCACCAATGTTCTCAGTTTTCTTCTCAGATTTATTTTCTGTTACAATCTGAATGATGAATTTACAGAATGCAACTCTTGGCTACTCTTCTCATCGCTTTCTTTGCTCTCATTGCTGTCGCATCAGCGTTCCGCGGAGGACATGGACGTCCACTTTACGGTAACAAACCCAAATTTTCAGAAGAATTAGTGAGATATTGAACCACATGGTTTGATTTACAGTAAAGAATGCGCAACTGATAACCGATAGGTCGATTGACACAGATGACATTCCACCAAACTTGTTAATGAATTTCAAAAAGGACACAAAAAAGTTAGGCATTTTCTCGGAGTGTTCTTTCCTATCTTTTCATACTGTTTTTGTGCCTTTTCTTTCATTTCTCTTCCGCTTTACAGTGTGTTTTGCTGCTGCTTTTAACCGCTGTTTAACCTATAAAAAGACATTTATTTCATTTCACGGTTGAAAAATAATGGGGGCCGTTATGCGTACACTTGATGAGTTCCGGAGCTTACTTCCTTTTGAACAGCACAAAAAAAAGGAGATTGATGAATCTAAAGTTCCGGTTTTCAGGAATAATTGGAGACGTTCAATCGGTGGAGTCTTCGATGCCACTCCGTGGATTCGCGAATCACGGTGGACGCGCGGCGGCCCGGTCTTACGACCAATGGTAGTGGAAGAGTTCCTTTCTTCTCATCAAACTTGATGACTGTTAACTTGTCGAATAAATACATTCATGTTATCTTCTTTTTTATACAGCATCAAAAAACATACAAGGTTTATTTGATATAAATTCTAAGCATCAATTGTGAAGGCGGTCGGTGCTTTTCTTCCTCCTGACACATTTCTTGCAATCGGCTCTTCGGAATAAGCATCTGATGATCTTTGGGAGCTGGATGTCGTACGTGAGCTAGGGCGACTTTGATGCTCACCCACATTCCCAGAAGAATCATATCCACTTCTACAAGCAAATATACTCATATTTCACATCTCATTAGTCGACTAACCTTTGACTATCCGGCACCGGCGGCGGCTTACCACGCAATGTAGGAATAACAGCACTTTGACGTCCAGCAGCCTAGAGGATAAAGAAATAAAATAGATCAATACATATTAACAGAGACAAACCCTGTCTTGGTATGAATCCGCCTTCTGCCACCATTCAACTTCTCTTGGTCGTGAAGAATCAATTCTCTGTTCCCTCGTCACTTCGTGTTGTTGTTGTTCATATCTCGGCTGATGATTTCTAATTGACCGAGAAGATGGTCGTTGTTCAGAGTACTCTACAATCAGTCACAGGGTCAAAAAGTGAAGATGTTTGTGATAATTAGTCACCGGAAAACGAGTTCGAGTTTCGCATATTTTGCGCAGGCCGAATTGGCTCCTCATTGTCTGCATAGTCATCATAATTGTATTGTTGGTTGTGTCGTGGCTGTTGTTGACGTTGAGGAGGTGGCGAAGGACGACGTTCATTTTTTCGGTTTTGAAATTGCTTCTGAATAGGTGAGAATAATTGTATTTGTCGAAAGTGACGAGTGGCATTTTCTATGGAGATTTTGTGCGCGCGTAATCATATTTTCCACAAAGTCACACATTCATGAACTGGACTTTTGTGGTCGAAGAATTGTTCCTTTATAAGAAAGAGGGAAATATTTCCATGAACATCATGTGAAGAAAGAACACATGATAGAAATTAAAAGAAAAGATAAGAAGAGAAGAATACATCGTTGAAAATGATTGATAAGTTTCAATTGACTAGAAAAAAGTTGAGGGACAACTAGACTTGACAAAAATTCAACTGAATTGAGGTTCTTAATTGAAAGGGACGACAAAGCAGCTAATGGAAACGTTTTCAATGATAAAAGTTACCTGTTGTCTGTCATAAACCTGTTGATTTCTCAACTCCAAAGCTCTCGCTTTCTCTTGCATCTGCATTTTTTCTCTTCTTTCCTCTTCCTGAATCTTCTTTTGATACTCAAAGAACTCCCTCTCGTGCTTCTTTTCATATTCTAACTCTTTCTGTTTTTCAAGTGCTCGCCGTCGTTTATTATCTTCAATTTGTTGTTGCAACTCCAACTTGTGTTGTTCTTGACTACTCAATTTGTAGTTATCTTGGCTCCTTCAAATAAAAAAAGAACATTTTGTTAATGTAAACTAGTCTTACGGTTTCTGAGACAGGTTTGGCAAACTTCCATATTTTGCATTAATCGTGTTCTGTCGGTACTGTTGGTTAGCCGATTGTCGAGATACATTTGCTTGACTACTGTATGCATCTTGCTTGTTCTGATAGACATCATTTTTTGATTGACTCCGATACAATTGTTCCATCGGGGGAACAATGGGTTGTGTTGGCTGAACAGCGTTCTGAGCAAGAATTGGCATATTTGGTTGAATCTGAAAAATAATAAACGTGCGAGCTGGTTGTGTAGTCTATGTACCTGAGGAAGGAAAGTTGGGGGCATATTGTTCTGTATAGGGTTTCCGAACTGTTTATTGATCATCATGTTGATATGCGGTTCCACGGGTACGTATGCTAACTGGCCATTCATATAAACACACCGCAATCCAATTATTGAACCGACAGGATCAAGCATTGATGAGTGATAAGAAGATTGATAAATATTTGATTGATGAAGGGGAGGGAACACAGTATTCATGTACTGGTTATTGTTTTCTTGGTTGCTTATATTTGAATCAGTCATGGAATTGGTTGTAGTAGTAGAGTTTGAAATCGAATGATTGTCACTCGGAGGGTATTTTCTGAAATTTCTTAATCAAACTTAAATTTCAGAAGGTTTCTAACAAAATAATGAGAACTTCGGCAGGTAAAAAATCACCTTAACGTTCTTAGAATGTACTTTTACATTCAAAAATTTCACATGAAACGAATTCACCATACCTGTGATCATTGCTGTAATTTGAAGAGTTTGTGTCTTGAGATCGGGAAGAGTTGTGATTTTCTTGATTGAATCGAGGAGCGTTTGCTGTATGCTTGTACTGCTCAAACTTAAAAAGAAAACATCTTTAAATTAAAAAATAAGGAACTCAACTATTTCAGATCTGCTGGAGGCATTGAAAGCATATGTGCGCACCATTGTTCTGAAAATAACAAAAGTTTTAATGGAAAGAGCATCGGAAAAGTACTAAAAATAATAAAGGAAAAGAGTGACCACTACAAAACATGAATAATAATGGGTGGTCTCCCCCTACGTCGGAAAGAAAAAAAAAGAGGGAGGAAGTGTACGAATATGTAACGAAACTTAGCGCAATTTACGCACGCGCACGCTTCCACCCAGAGTGACCAATAGTTGTTATGGAAACCATCTCGGGGGTAGAAAACAAGTGTTAGTAATAGCGTCTCGGCAGTTTTTCACACGATAGCCTCTCCTCGATTGAGCCTATTTCCTGGCCAATTCATAGCGAGACGCTGTGTTCTCATACTCCGGAAGCCGTACTTTTGTTCTCGTGGTCACTTGGGAGATTATTCGTATTCAAAAAGTGCATTCCATTCAACGGGGTTTCAAAAAAGAATAATACTCGAGTAGTTTTCGATTTCGAAAGGGTTTTTTGATGAAATACTCACAGAATGTTGGATTTTGAGTGTTAGCCAGTGAAACTTTAAAAATTGGCTATTCAGAAAAAAGTGTGGAAAACTAAATATTTCATTTCCATCAGTTCAAAACAAAATTGAATAGTATACAATAATCTATAAAATTATGATTTTTTCTCATTACCTCAGAAATAATTTTCAGATTTTCAAGTTTTTCAGGCATGTTCAAGCAAAATTTGATTATTTCTGAAAATCTGCAACACAGGTGTTTTGAAGAATTCTCGATGGAACTTCACCAGAAAAATTAATTTTTCAGGCAGAGATGTTCCAAGCGATGAATTCGTCTTTTCAGGATCATTCCGACATGTTTCCAAAGACATATTTCTGTGCAAACATCTTCATCATGTGTGCTTTGCTTTGTGTCTGGAATAAGCGCAAAAATAGTGAACTTTCGATTTTTAATACTTTTCCGAGATGGTCAAATAAGCGTTTGAAATGAGAGGCACGGCTACTACGAAGACTAAAATTGGTATGACCCAGATTGCAAAAACACGACGTCGGCTAATATACAAATACTATTTGAATAGTCTAGCTTTTTCTTTGCCCCTTCAGTTTTTTATCATTCTTCATCTCTCGATTCTTCGTTATTGAGGCTTCTCGAAAATCCCGTTTCTCGCACCGCCAACGATTGACCTTTCCTCTTTCGCCTCATAGAAACTTTTGTATGCCATATCATATACACCATTGCATTGCGGCCAACGTTAAAGTGTCCAGGCCGCATTACAAAAAAAAGTGAGACGATAAAGGCAGGATACCCAGCGAGGGGTAGTTTTTCACTCTCTCCAGGACGTCGATCGGCGACCCACTTAAAATCGTCGTCAAGATAAACCCATTCGCTCCTATTCTTGCGGATATATCACTTCATTTCACTTCTTTTCTCTTTCGGACAGTCCCGCTAATCTCACTTTCTTTTACCCATCACTTTCACATTTATCGAGATAAGCCATCTTCTCAATTTGCTATAAAGCTTCAATTTCAGAAGTTTCAAATTCCGAATAATGAGGGTGTTGTTGTGCACCCTCGCGGTGGTCGCCACGTCTTCTGCTCAGTTTTTCATGTCTGGAAACAATAGGGAAAGTTATAATGATCAGTTTGGAGTCAAGGATGCTATTACTTCATGGAGTGATGCCCTGAGGAAGATTGCTCTGAGGAATAATCCTAAATTGTAAGTTTTTTATGGATATCTAAGTTCAGATATAATGCTTTTTCGAGTTATTCCACTCAAAATATTCATTTTTAATTTCAAATAAAAATACAATTTCAGTTATGCTCCAAGTAATGTGAAACAGTTCACAATCGAACCACCTGCATTCAAACCTGAAGAACTTGACTTGAATAAACTGAAACGTGGTAAAGGAGACACTATCATCAGTGAAAAAATGCTGACACTTCTTCTTCCTCGAGTCAAAGGACAGAACCCATTCACTACTACAACTACAACTACTACGGCAAAACCAACTACAACAACTAAAACCACAACGACAACGACTACCACAACTACAACAACAGACGCTCCCACTACTACTACAACAACTGCTACCACAACTACAACAGAACCAACAACTACTACTGAGGAATTACCAAAACAGAAACTAGCTGGAAGACTTGTTCAACCGGATATGGATAGCGGGGAGGTAAGAAACAAGATATTTAATGAGACGATTTATGATCTCTATTATAGCCGGAATCCGCAGAAGATGGTATCGAGAAGAAGAAAAAGGCGAACAAAGTTGACTTCACTACTGACGACAACAATATTAGCCAAGAAGCTGATGCAAAACCAGATAGAAAAGATAAGGTGAGAAACAATAGTTGTTTTCTTCAATTAACGTTATCTCAGGAAGTGGAAGAATCTACAACCACATCCTCAACAGTTGAACCTGAATCATCAACTGAAGTAGAGACTACAAAGAAAACTTCTGAAGATTCCAAACTCTCTGTTAAAATTAGAAGTGAAGATGAAAAGAAAGAAGAAGAAAAGTTATCGGATGATGAGAAACCAGACTATATGAAGAAGTTGGAAGAGATTTACGCGAAAGAAGAGGAACTTGTTGAGAAGGAGCTTGCTGAGATGTCGGTTGCTGAAATCTTTAGCAATGAAACAACCACAAAAGCTTCAACGACCACCACAGAAGAAGCCAGAACAACCACCGAAGAGCCAACGACTTCTAAGAAAGCTACAACAACTACAGAAGCTACAACCACTACGACTGAAAAACCAACTACAACTACAACTGAACCAACTACAACAACTACAGAACCAACTACAACAACTACAGAACCAACTACAACAACTACAGAACCGACTACAACAACTACAGAACCAACCACAACTACCACTGAGCCTACTACGACGACTACTACAGTTGACCCGTTGGCTGAAAACGAAGCTCTTGCTGTACAGGCCGTCGAAGTAAGTGAATTCGTAGCAATCAGATCTCATGCTAAAATTTAGGTGCTCAAATCTCTTGATGAAGAGGAAAAAGCTGACGAAGAGAAGAATGTTGAAGTTCAGAAGCGTAAAGATGAAAGAGATGCTGCGAGAAGAAGAATTAATAATTTTTTGAAGATGATGGGTAAGATTAATTTAGAATGAGCTTGTGGTATTTTTGAATTTAAGAGAAAGCGAGAGCAGAAAAGAACAAACCAAACAAGGCGTCAACAACAACCACTGAGAAACCAGAAGCCACATACGCAACCACCACGGAAGAAAAGACCGCAGAAACCACTACAACTGAAACTACTACAGTCACAACTACAACAGAGCCAACTACCACAACCAAAAAACTATCAAATATCCCAGAGGCTGAAGAGGAAGTTGAAGAGGAAACTGAAGCAACAGTGGCAGAAGAAGGACAAACCACAACCGATGTTCCAGATTATATCAAGCAGAGAAACGCGTTGGTTGGAAGTAAGTTTCCTTGTAGTTTCTGATCATTTATCAAAACATTTCAGTTAAAACCCTGAGCCCGGCTGAAATGGAAGCAGCTATCAATGCAAAACCGCCAACTTCTGAGAGCAGCGAATCATCTAGTGATTCCAGTTTTGTAACTGGTGCTCCTCTCACTCCTGCTGCCGCCGCCGCTGTCGCTGTTCCAGAACCCCCAACTCCACCGCAAATTGCTCTCCCACAACTCACTGCCCCACAACTCTCTCAACTCATGAGACCTGTTGCAGGAATTATGGAAGATATCAGACCTATTTTGGGATCGATTCTTCAGGGATCTTCCGCTTCCAGAGCAAGAGTGTGTGTTATTTTCAGATAATTATAGAATGTCAAGTTTTCAGGCGGCATCCGTAAGAACATATGAGAGAGCTCAAAGCCCAAACGTTAGAGATATCATGGCCGATGGCTATTCAGAGAACTCACTAGTAGGATTTGGTTCCCAACTGGCTAGAGAAATTCTGAATCCTGGAATTTTGAAGAGAGATAAACTGGTAAGCCAAGTTTAAAAGATTCATTCATTAAAAATTATATTACAGACCAGAGAGAAAGCAATGGCAGCCAAGCTTGAAGAAGCGAAAATTAGAAATAATGCTGCTGCCGAGGCGATGGCTACCGGAGCACCATTAGATTTATCCGCATACAACCAGTATGCTCATCAGAAGACAGCTAATCCAAATGTGAGATTAATTCTTTTTGATTAATTTGATTAGATCATTTCAGGGCAATCTTCCATATTTCATTCCCCCACCAAGAGGATACGTCGGACCACTTCCTCCAGCACCACCTCCACCAACCTTCAGAGTAGCTCCACAAGAACCACTCCCAGTTGCAGAAACAACCAAACCTGTTCCAACTCTTTCACCAACTACTCTTCCAGTTGTTACTACCAAGAAAACACGTAAGAATAAATTTGGTTTTTCAAATAAAAATAATTTTTTAACTTTCAGCAAGAACAAAAGATGAGGGTTACGAGCAAGGCAGAGACGATGTGAAAACAACATTCCATGGTGACTCCGGAGTCATGATGGGTGGAGGACACAGTGCTCCATCTTCTGATTACATGAGCATGCCAAGCGAATCATTTGGACTTGCTCCAGCAGCTCCACCAGCCACACCACCGCCACAAGCAGCTTCTTCTCCAGCAGCAACCGTTCCAGCTCCCGCTGCCCCAAAACCATTTGGTGGGGGCTTCGGAGGAGGTAGCGGATTTGGTGGAGGACGCGGAGGAGGATTCGGAGGAGGATCTGGACCATCAGTTTCATTCGATGAAGTAGAGAAAAATTCGAAAACAGACTTCTCCTTCTTCTCTTCCAACCGGAAGAAGATGTAAAATAAGGAGTTCATATCAGAAAATTAAAAGATGTCATAGACGAATAGCCATAACGGAGCTTCTAATAATAATTTAATAATGTTAATAATTATAATAATACTTTTGAACCTGATCTGATAATCATATCTTTATTTTATATGTTTATAACTGGTACTGTGAACGATGGTTGATAATGAATTTTCCCTAATTTCTCGAAAACCTCAACGAGTTGTAACAAAATGATGTGTTTTAAAGTATCGTTACAGTAAAGGAGACTACAACAAGTTAGTGCTAAAAGACATTTTAATCATTTTTTGAACAAATAACTAGGAGATTCTGAACGAAATAAATAATATTTTTACAATATTTTCACGTTATTTTAAAACTGGCTTTGAGATTTCATTCTAGAAAAAATATTTACTATTCATTTTTCAATTTTGCAATTTGAAAATCTGTCCATCTGACGGAGAGCAAACGTGTTTTTGCTTTAATTATGATATTTTTGGTGATTTTCTGTTTTGAAAATTGTGTTCTTCAATGAAACAGTTTCATTCAACAACTTGAGTTAAAAAGAAATACTTAGTAATAAGAAAAACACACGCGGAACTGAGAAATATTTCGAAAATGGCTAGTTTTGTACAAGAAATGCAATAAAAAGTTTAAAACCAAAAAAATACTCGCTTAGTCTGATTTGATGTGGTGGCTCTCTTCGTCATGAGACCCTCCGCCAAGTTTGAATTTTGGTTTCAATGATGAGATCTTTCGGATCATTTCGTCTTCGTCGTCTTGTTCGTCGATTTGTTTGAGAAGTTCATTCCGTTCTTCTTCTGTGATATCTTGCATAATACTCAGAATATCACTTGATTTCTCTTCCAACATTGCATTCAATGTAGTTGTCCGAGCTAATCTTTCAAAGTAGAGTTTCTGTTGCAGAGTGACCAGTTTGCTGGAGACCTGCAATACTTTTTGGTGTACTTTTAATTCCATCTCAAAAAGATGTTTATCATTTTGAATCGTTATTATCATTTAGATAACCATTATCAGTTTTCTTGATTATTCCACTCACTCTTTCTCTTTTCAATGCTCCATCCCACTCCAAATCAATCAATCCTCCTTTTTTAGCGATTGCCCGTTTCACGCGTTTTGCAAATGAAATGGAATCCTCTCCTTCACCTCTGGTCATTGCTGGAAGGTACCAGACGTCGCATATGATTGCCCAAGATGTCATCATACTCCACAAGTATCTTCCGTAAGATTGAGCACTGCTATTCCAGAATGCATCTGTCAGACGAGTGTCGTATCTGATGGCAATAGGATAGATGGTAGAGCCGATTTCGAATGATCCTTTTTTGAACATCATTACGGATGTGTTATTGATGCATGTTCCTTCAGGGAAGATAATGATTGGAAGTTTATTTTCATCATCGACATGTTCTCGCATTCTGAAACCCATCAGGTAAATTTTTTTAAAACTTGTTTGATCGTTTACCTGTTCATAACCTGCTTTCTATCTCCAGCCTCTCCTCTTTCAAACCAAATGTGATGTTCAGAACGGCTGAGAGTAGTCTGCAGAAATCCGAGAAATCCTCCTTGTTTCTGACCAATCATAGCATAACAATTGTCACAAGATAGGACCATCACATCGATTGGAGACGTATGGTTGGCAACACATATTCCACCTTTGTTGGCTCGATTTTCTCTGTCATGGAAACGAATGACACTGGAGAAGGCGCGAGAATAAATTCTCATGCACATCAGCATACATCTTCTGTTCAAGAACTTTCGCGTTCTGGAAAACGTTCATTTTTAGTTCGAAAACATTTGATAATTTTCAAATCGCGTATGAATAATCAAGAAAAAGACACACTTTGCATGTGGAACTAATCCAATGATGGATGTAGACACTATCATAAGTACAATAGCAATGAAGAAAAGAGCAACTCTGCACGGAACCAACACGTAGTATCTGAACATGAATCCAGCAATCCATAGAAGGGTGAGTTGCCAGCTGAAAACCATTTTTTGTCCCTTACTCGGATGATTATTGCTCACTTGAAGAAATGGAATGAGTATTTCGTACGACTAAGCAAATTCCACGACGGAAGCTGAGCTGCAGAAAATCGGTTAGTCACTTGATCCTCAATAACTGCCTCCATTCCAGCCTGAACCCATTTTTTCCAGAAATTTTCCGGATTTCTGCACAAACCGTAATGAAATCAAGAGTGTCATCTACTAAAACACTGACTGTCGTTTGTTTTGACTCTGGAACATTGGTCTCATGTAGTTTCGCGTCAATGATGTCAGATTTTTCTCTATTGATAATACCTGAACAAACAAAATTATTTTTTAGCAGTTAAGTGAAACTTCTTACCAAGATCAGAGGAAGATGATGATCGTCGAATTTTCTTATAATGAATTTCTGGTTGTTCATCATCAATTATCGAATCGTCTTCTTCTCCTGATTCGTTCAATGTTGCTCCCCACTGAAAAATTTTCAATGAGAAGAGACACTTTTATCACATCGTACTTCAAAAATGTAAATCAAAGTGTTGACATAAAGTTCCCGAAGTCCGAGTGTTTTACCAGTGACCGCCAAGAAAATAAGGAGTAGAATGAGAAACCAGAACAAGAGGAAAATCATCCTGAAAGAAAAAAGTTAATTTGATTTATGGTTGACAAAAGAAAACGTGCGTACGGGGGGAAAAAAACGAGTGAAAACCCAGAATCTTGTGTCGGCAGAGAGGTGGACAACGTGAAAAAAAAAGACAGACGAAAGAAAAAAGATGAAATGGGACGTAAACATCGTTTGATAAGTACCTCCCGTCTCATTTTGATCAGGGATATCATCTATCATTTTTCGTCAAGAATTGTTGCAAAACCAACGGATTGCCGGTTCTTTTCAACCGATTCACATAAATTCGAAAAACGCAACATGAAAAACTTGAGAAGTTTGCGGAATACAACAAAAGAGGTAACTGATAAGAAGACCCCGAACCAATCAACCGACCAAAACTCTCTAACCTAGTAAACAAGTGTCAGCAGCACATGGCTGGAAAAAATCGATAGGTTGACAGGAGGTACGGAGGCAACAATACGTTTCGGTAGGGAGGATTGCCGTGAGAGAGGGAAAGAGACACGATGCGCGGTAATGAGTGAGAGCGGAGGGGCCACAGAGTACAGGGTACACAACACTACGGTGTACTTTGAACTCTTTTACCTCCTGTATGTTTCAATGGTCAATCTAACAGGTGTTTGTTTTCTGTCATTCTTAATGTTTAGATGTAGACTGACTTTCTTTGTGAGCAGTTTGAATGATAACATATTGAACTACTTTCATTATCAATTTTTAACCTCTGACTACTACATTATTTTTGAAAGATTTTTCGATAGTTCTTGATCATCTGTTTCATCAGTTTCCTTGAATTCTTCAAATTTTATTTTATTGCAAACACTGATTTTTCATCACTTTAAATTTAGTTTCTTTGAAAAACAAGTGAGTATGAAGAACGTTTGTAACTGTGCTATCAGTTTTTCGACTTTTTTGAATAAGACCCCAAAACTGTTATGTAACCGTGACGCTTCCTTGAATAGTTGAAGAAGCCTACGAAATACGTTTTTCCGATCGAAAATTCTAGTTTTGTATATTGGGAAGAATTTTTTTTGAGACTAAAATTACCAAAGTTGCGTTTCCCGAATGGTTAATGATTGCGTTTCCACAATTTCAGTTCCAGCCTCGCTTGACTGCTCCAGGGTGCCTGTTTCTGTTTCAAATTCATTCTCCTCTTTCATCACTCTAGTTTTCAATTCATCAGAATTTCGAAAATCATCATCAATAATAATTTATTTAAAAACGTATAACGTTCACCCAGGGGAAAAATTGACCGGTATGCAATTAATATAGTCTATGACCCATTTCACATGTATTTTGAGAACTCGTAATAGAAAGTGATAATAAGTGCTCCGCCTGTGGAACGGAGCGAATTTGTCAAGGCACCTCTGTAGAACCCGTTGATACCATCTCTTCTGAAAATGCAATCATTGAATTTTGTCGTCTCGATGAAATCAAAACTCACTTGTAGAGCGTTTTCCAACAATCTTTGGTGCTTGTGAATTGCTTTACTTTTTTACCCGCCTGCATCATCATACTGCGTCTTACAGTATCTAACGGATAGCACATCATTCCACTGGTTGTTATCGAAACCTGAAATTATTTGAATTAGTTTCGGAGCTCCCGAAAGCTTAATATTACCTGTGCAATAGCCCAGCACGCAGCAAAGTTCAACGATTTAGGATCCTCTACACTGGTTCTGATACTATCGAAAATGCCAAAGAAAATTGCACGGGATGCAATCACAAATTGCATCGCTGCAGATAATCCTCTGAAAATTTCAATTTAAAAATCATAGTAATAACTAGAAAAAAACTCACTTGAACCACGAAGAAACTCCGTCACGGGCTCTCATTTTTTGGAGACAGTCAACCATTCCTTTATATTTTCTAGATCCATCTTTATTAGTATCCAGTGCAAGACGAGTTCTAGCAAAATCAAATGGGTATAGCAGAAACAGTGTGGTCGCTCCTCCAAGACCACCCGACACAAATGTACCTATAATAAAATTGAAATCAGCTAATGAGTGTTAAGGCAATGACTCACCAGCCAAAAACTTGCTGAAACTTTGGTTACGATCGACGTTTTTGAGAAGTTTGTTTCTGTAGATGTCACGGAAGGCGAAGTTCAAAGTGTGATTAGGGAGACATCTAGCGACTCCAGCACCATTTCCTCTCCAAAGTGCCATTGCACCCTGCAATCATATTATAAAGATCAAACCGAAAATGTTGAAAAATACCTGTTCCAGTCTGATCTTTGTAATGCAGTCTCTGATACCATTATACTCAGCAACAGCAAGTTCTCCTCTTCTTTGAAGCTGTAAAGATGAGGATAGATACTATTTGAAGTTGACTATGTTTCTTACCTGAAGGACAAGTTTCACTCTATCGAATGGTGCCGTTGTCGTTTTGCTGATGGCTGCAGCAGCACTTCCGGCTAAGCATTTTTTGCACGTTTCAAGTGAATCGAACGTGTTTGACGTAGAAGTCATTCCGCTTTGCGGAGGATGACGAGCGGAAGGCTAGAAATGGATCATTTTGAGAGAGTATTTTGAAGAAAAATCAAGAATAATGGCGTGATGGTATGATGCAATATGAGAGTCAAGTCCTAGACACTGGCACTATAAATGAACTTGATTTGAAAATGCGGCAATGGTATGATAGGCAGTCATTGAAAGACAAGGAAAAGAAATGACTGATAACATATTTAGAAGAAGCGAGGGTTGCGTAGATCACCCCACCAGCTGATGGGAGGGCGTCTTCTTCTTCTCGGTGAATTTTCTTCTTTTGCACAGCACGTGCGCCTTTTCAAGGAACTTTAAGAGAACGCCTTGTCCTATAAATATTATTCTAGCTTGTCAAAATAAAAGATTTGGTCAAAACATCAACACTTGGTCCTCATTTCAAATGAGAAATATGTCAAAAATGATGAAATCTCAATGGTGACTAATAAGAAGGAGAAGAAAAAGAGAGAGAAAAAGAACGGTTTGCGTAGACAATTTGCAAATGCACCGATATAGCGTAGGCGATGCAGAGACAATAGGGTGTTGAGGATAGTGGGGTGAGGGGGTCGTAGTGGGCCAGGAAACACCCCACGAACGGAGCACGTGAATGGCAGCTGAATGAGATGGAAAGCTGTGAGAGAGGACTACGGATTGCTATTAAGAGATGGCCAACTGTTATAGATTAAACGCCCGAGATGAGATCTTCGAGACGGCAAAAGTTGTATAGCAAGACGAGATTTGTTTAATTGGCTTTTGAAATTTAGAAAAAAGATGGATTTTCGAAATGTACTCATCCATCTGTGTATTTCTAGATTGCGTAATTAGTTTATTTAGCTGAAATTTTATGGAAAACTACTTATCAAAATTATTTGGTTATAATTCAGGGAAAACAATAGACCTGGGTACTTTACTGCTCTTCTTATTACTCACCATATTTAGATTGAGAAAATTGGAAGTTATCCTGAAGAAGCTCAAATAATAGTATTGGCCAAGCCGATGCTATGGTGCCTTTATGTACAGTCCCCTTTTATACACAAAGATTTACTTCCTCGATTCACCTATTGAATACCAAACATTTCAGTCACATTTAGAAAAACCAGGAAGAATTATCAATATCGTGGGAACCAGGAAATAAAAAACGGATAAACGATACATTTCTGTATGCATAAACCTGTAGTTTAGTGCTTTGCAACACTTTTATATTAATTGGATGTTTTTCAAGAAGGATCTTCAAAATACACTCAACAACTTTGTAGCCAGTGAAACGATGTAGCCACTTCCGCTTGGAAGACATTCGTTTCGGATCCTATGAAATATATACGACCACGGATCATGCACGTGAAGGGACACGTGAAAAAGCATGAAAATTATATGAAAAGGAAGAGCAGGGTGCAATAGATTATAGACATGTAATCATTTCAACGAAAACGATAGACTATGACCCTCAAACTTTAAAGTTTGCATTGCCGTATCAAAATCAAACATTCAAGTAAATAACTGATAGGAAATGAAATTTCAAATCGAAACCAGTTAGTGATTGGTAATCCATTTCCGCGCGTTCCATAGAAAGTCATCACGTTTCCATTGACATTGAGAGAAAAAAGAAAAAAATTTAGATTTATCTCAAAATAGATACAGAAATTTTTCGATCAAGAATCAAATATTACACATTGTGATGGAATATATTAGAAATACAGTTATTAAATAAATTTAATAAGTTAATGAGCATTATAGCATTGTCGATTGAGTGTTTTCAAGTTTTGGGGAACCTCTAAAACAGCAGACATGCAATATCGAAACCAGTGAGATAATGAAAAGGAACGCGTTCAGGAAGACAAGAAGAGTAGTTCCAATTGCTGTCATACACAGTTCGTTCTGAAAAACAACTGGAATAAACTGTTTCAACTTGAGAACCTACCATTCTCATATCAAAATTCCTCTGAAGCCAATTGAGAGATATAATGTCATAATTTGGAATAATATAGTCACTCACTATCTCGGAATCTAAAACGTATATCTTATCTCAGTGTTCAACTCGTTCACCACCTTCATAATCAATTTGTGCAGATATCGATGTAGTGTTCTCCATTGGTGCTGGAAGACTATTTGATCTACGTCTTCTAGGTGGATCTGGACACGATGGTACCTGAATTAATTGTTTTTGCTTTTCCTCCAACATGGTGTTTGATATCTTTCTCCGTTTGCTTTATTATTGTTGATCTTTTAGACTTACATCACAATAGTCAAGGCCTGGTTCTTTGACAGTTATAGAGATTTGACAATCAAAATACATATTGTCACGATCGGCATATTTGTACACGTGAGCCTCTCTTCCAGCCATCAAATCGGTTGGGTATTCAAGATTTGTCAACAAATACTTGTCAAGAGCGCATCTGAAAAGATCAGGGACTCAGAAATTCCAATCCAATAGTCAGAATACACACCCTTTCTCATTCAAGAGTTGAACTCTTTGACCGTTCCCATCATCAACAAAACAAGAATGGACAAGCATACAAAAAGTGTTCTCATGCTCCGTATCGCATGTCCATTTGTGATAAACCTAAAAAAGAGAGTCTTGTCTGTTTTAATCTTTGGTTGTTGTGATTCTCTGCTATCACCAAATCGGCAGAACTGACCATCTGACCGACAGTTGCAAAATAAACAGGTGGTCCAGTCGGCGATCCGTCTAATACCTCATATTTGCAGACTGGCATGTTAAGCTGCTTTGAGTGCATTGTCGGTGGAGGCATACTAAAAAACTGAGAAAATGATGTGTTGAAACTTGATAGTAAATATTTGATTAAGAAATATGATACCAAAACGAATATAACGAGCCTTGGTATGCATTGATGTATGAAAAATAACTAACGAAATCTGAATCTCTTTCTGAATTTGACGCTCCATTTCCATGTAGAAACATTGGACCTTGAACACGCGATCGTTTTTGGTGAGGAATTCCGAATTGAATGCCACGACGACATTTGTATAAAGGAAAAGGCCACGCGGTGATGTCTGAAATCATTTCTGATATTAATCAAACTTCAATTTTTGAAGTGTACTAAAGAAACCTCACCTTGTTTTCATATATACGAACTATAAATTTTATAGTTATAATCCTTTGAAAAATGATTTATATTGTTTTGATATTAGTATCACAAGACAATCTGGCTCTTCGGTCTCTTAGAAACTACAAAATAGCTGATATTTAATCGGTGCTGATCTCCCCACAACCGGTGCTTGCCGGTACTATCAACTGAGCAGCTCTTGCCAAAAAGTTGTCCCTATATCAGTTTTTCTTGCATTTTTCTACTTTCCACCCCTCCTTCACTCTTTTGAATGTGATATGTTGATAAATAATCGTGGAGGCCTCTTTCTACCGGATCGTTTGCTCAGCAATGTCCGGTTCTTTATTATCGGCCGCCCCGCTAAGACCGTTCGTGAGCCGGCTCTTCTCACCGATTATATAAGCCGAGCGCTTTTGATATGATGCCATCATTACCCATCTCATTTTTCATATCTTCTTTGTCTGCCTTTTCATAACATTTGATTCTTAAATTACAGATGCGTCGTTCCGTTCTCATCCTTTCTACTTGTGCTCTTCTCGCTCTCGGTCAAGACTGGGGAGGAGGTGGTGGTTACGGTAAGTTCCCGATATTCAATTCATGACCATCCACTATAATTTCAGGAGGTGGTGGTGATATGGGAGGATACGGTGGTGGAGGATACGGTGGAGGTGGTGACATGGGAGGAGGATATGGTGGAGGAGGTGATATGGGAGGAGGATACGGCGGTGGTGGTGACATGGGAGGAGGTTACGGTAAGTGTTCTGTTTTCTGCTTAACACTAAACTTCTGATTTCAGGAGGTGGTGATGGAGGATATGGAGGATATGGAGGTGGCGGTTATGGCGGAGGTGGTGACATGGGAGGAGGATACGGAATGGGAGGTGGTGGCGGTGACGGAGGATACGGTGGTGGTTACGGAGGTAACATGGGAGGAAACATGGGAGGAGGTGGTGGATACGGATCCTACCAAGGTGGACCCCAACCACCAATGGGAGGACAACAAGGTGGATACGGAGGACAATCATACGGAGGACAGCAAGGAGGATGGCCACCAATGCCAAACTAAATGGCATTTTGATAATTTATCCTAACTATTACTATTTTATTGGCTTGCTCTGATTGTATACCATGCTTCTCTGTATTTATTCTGTATAATTTTGCTTCAATAAATAATCCTGTGAAGAATTAGAAATTCCTTTTGGATCCGTTATGAAGATAACCGAATGTTCAAAACGTGGTCAATAAAAACCGGAAACAACACCTACCGAATGTCTTTTTTCAATTGCGCATTGATCGAAAGTTAACCGAAGGCTACTGTTTTTTGCGGTTTCATCTTTTCTGGCGAACGATCGGCAATCTGGGTTATCCAGGTGGTTTTGTACGAATGCGATGCCACGGAATGTGGTTCGCGTGTCGAATTTTACCTGAAGATTAAGAATTGGAAAGAACACAATTCAAAGAAACCCACTTCAAAAAAGTCGTCACCACACTCAACAGAAGGGTCGCCGACAATGGCATTGTCTATTTCACCTTGAACGGTTTGCTGAAAATGGTTTGTGTTGCTGCATTTTTTAAAACTGTTTTCCACGCGACAAAAGCTTTGAACTAATACTAACTATTCTCTCTTTTTTGGTCAAAATAACCTATTTTGTCTTTAATTTTTTCGTGAAAACTACAAGAAGGAAGAACATACCAAAAAGCTAATTGCAAGTACCGCTAGCACAAAATTCATGAACAAAACCTGAAACTTTTAACCGGAATAAAAAACAATAATGTGTGTTAGTATATGAAGAATAAGAGAAAAAGAAGGATGGCTGAGAAAACACCTATTAAACTGACAGATTAGCTTCTGTTAGGACACCACACTTCCTACTATGCCGACTGTTCTCTTAATGTTAATTGAGAAACCGAATGTGTTATCGGTGGCCTTTTGATGAGGACATCTCAGCCGAACAGGACAACCATGAGAAGCTCTTGAAAAGCGAAAAAAGAACAACGAGGATCGGGTGATGTTGAGAAAAGGAATCTAGTCGGATAGGCGGTGAACAAGCATTATTATTCTCGAAATATGCATAGATACACATCAGACTATTCAATTGTATTCGTCCCTCTCGATCAAGCGCAATCGCGTCAATCTTTGAGAAAGTCCCTACTGTTCGGTCGGTCTTTTCCGACGGAAATGGGAAACTATTGTGAAAATAATGAATACATTTTCAGATTTTCTTTGGAAAAGTAGAAGTGTTATATCAAAATAAAAACAAAACCAAATTATAATTATTCGTTAGATTATTGGAAAATGTTCTAAAATACAAAAAACTCTTTGGAACAGCGAAAAGGGGTTACTGAAAATCGAAATTTTCTTTCCAAGCTGAGAGAAAATGCAGAAGCGTCCAGAACACTGAAATTAAAATGCTTCCAATTTTTTACTCTTATTCTCATTATTATCTGGAGTTATAGATCCGATTAAAAACCTTCTACGTCGGTAAAATTAAGAATTGTCTGTTTCAAAATCTCCCCATTTACAACTAATAATAATAATTTTCAACAATGTGTGAAATATTATAAGTCCGAAATAAAATTTTTGCACTGGTGAGAATATCTAAAAATCGTTTATCCAAGCAAGGCGTTCACCTGTTCATAATTAATTCGGACTTTGCTCATTTTTGAACTCTACACTTCTTCTGTTGTGTGGCATTTCTGTGTTTTTCTTCATGTTTTAACTGAATGAACATAAATGTGCCTGACATATGTGGCTCTTTGAGCTTTTTCTAATAACAACTAGTCAAAGAGCAAGACATTAGTACTTTCAGATTTCTCTCCACCCTCTGTTTTTTCCTTACTATTTCTGTCTTTCTCCCGAATTATACGTCTTGCATGTTGCTCGTTCTCGTCCAGTCTCACGTGTCCTACTTTTGAACATCGCGCCCTTTTTCTCTCTTCCCTCTTCACTTTCATTTCTGTTGAGCTGCGTGCCCGCGTGCTGCACTCTCACTCACACATCCAACACTCACTCGCAGCCACGTCTCCTGTGGTGCGCATTTGAATTATTGAACATATATTTGGAGCTGTTCTTCCTGTAATTGTCATTATCTCAACTTATTCAGTCACTATCAAAAAGCTAAATATTGTCGGTCCATCGATATGTGAGTTTATAAATAAACGTAAATTTCGAACAAATCAAAATTTTTCGAAAAAATAGACATTCTTGCCTGGAGGGGCGACTCGTTTTGGAGCTCAATCAAGTTAACTCATGATGATTATAAATATAGATGAGCTTTGAAATAATTACAGGGGGAGAAAAAAACCGGAGAAAATCAACCGAAAAATAGTGAACAGCAATAAAGAGGCTAACCCACAACAGGCAGCTTACAATTCCATACAAAGCTGCTCTGCCGAAATTCCACAGCAAGGTTCTAGCACGCAGGCGTACCTAGAAAAGTTTGTTTTTGTTAATAATATGCCTGAAAAACGAAAAAAGTTACAGAGAAGTCACAGAACCTACAAGTCTCGAAGTGCAAGTAGAGCATGATGTAAGAAATTTTGTCGCTATCAAAGATAACATTTGCAACGTCGTCCATGAACAGTCTACAGTTTTTTCGAAAACAGTCAAAGACTTACTTGAACAGTTGCTTTCTTATGATGGAGAGTTGCAAGCTTTTAGAAACGAATTTATGAAAAGTATCTGCGAGACACAGCTAGGACACAATGAATCTCTTGCTGAATACACTAGGGAACACTTGAGATTAATGGAAGTTCATGAACAAAACTCTGGAAATGTCCTAAGAGAACAATGGAATCAACTAAACAAGGAGGAAGAAGCAAAACAGTTATCAGGAATGAACAGAGAGGTTACAGAACTAACAATGTAAGTTTGTTTTTCAGTTTCACAATTTCTCAATGTCAGTCTATATGTTTGTGTGGACGGAAAGCCTAAGATCATTAAAAATCAGTCTAATCGTTTGCAGCATTTCCTATTTATTCCTTCAGAAACTTTGAGAATTTCTTGTTAGGAGCATGTGGAGTGAATGATATGCATAAGCTACTTTTATGTGAAATTTTGGCTTAACTACAAAACTTAGCAACGAACTAGTTCACTTGACGTAATGCAAGTCCGATTGCTACTTTAATAGGGTACAGTTCATGCTTCACGGATTGACTGACTGGGGTAAATACACTCTATTGTTAGGTCCCGTCAATGCTTATAAAACAAACGTTATCCGTTTGTACCAAGAGTTTAATATTCAAAAACAGAAACTCAATCCATTTTCGTATTAGGCTTCACAATTGTAACTTTTTCATTAGGAATCTCATTCAAACGTTTAAAAACGGCGTTTTACTACACCTCAACTACAACAAACGGATGACGTTAGCTGAGAAAATTAATAACAAAACCCATATTTCTGCAAAAACGTTTCGAGCGACCTGACCTAATATCTCATTGTTTCAGAGCAAATTTCGCTATCATCAGAAATATCCAAAATTCACTATTTAATGATTTCAAGAAATTGGCATCAACAGTGAAAAAGATCAGTGATGCCCTCTTCAAAAATGCGTATCTACTGGCAAGTAAAACCGATGCTACTGCCAGCGATTTTGGGACTAATAACGCTGAATTCGAATCCTACAAAATGGATTTTATCAAAATTTTCTATCAATATGTAGTGTTGGTGGCTAAACAAGTGAGAGAATACAGTGACGAGAATAACAAGATCACACAAGTACATGTGCACGACCCTGCAACACTTTGGGAACAAGAGGTTGATAAGTTGAAAAAAAGAGGACCCGGCACATTGCTACTGGATACAGCCAATCAAAATACTGAGGAGCTGAGGTAAGATGTTTTTCCAATTAACCCGAGTTAAAATGGAGGAGATACCGAAAACTACTAAATGTTCACTCGAAAATCAGAGTTTCTCTTTCCATTAAAATACAATGCCAGATCTCCATCACATACAAATATTTTGCATGATTTCAGATTTGTCCCTGGAACTTTGAATATATGCCCTTGGACGAGACAAGAATCAGTGGACAGGATACGTGCTCTTGTGGCAAACAATTTGAAAGAAGAAGATATTGAAAGTGTAGCACAGAAATTCGAGAAACTGGAAAGAATGGATACAACCAATGGAAATCTTCGTGCTGTTATTGGATGCGGTCGCAAAATCACGGACTATGTTCTCATCCACCACAGACTTCTCCTTGATCAATTTGAACAAACTCTTGCTGAAATTTATGAATACAATGGGCCTCTCAAAACATACAAGCAAGCAATTTTCATTAATATCTCGAACATTTATAAAGAGAATGCAAAGGAAACATTCAATTTCTACCTACAATGTTCGAGCTTGGCTGAGTCTTATCTCGATGCACAAATCGCAAGAGAAAGAAGATGTGAAGATCTGGTTCCTGATGTTGTTAAACCGCTATTAGAAGACTCTATGAAAGCCAGTGGATCGTCATTGATGCCAAATATACCAATATATCAGCAACTCCCAGTTCAACATAACTCACAGATTCCACATCCGATAAACAATACGTACAATATGTGGATGAATAGAACTTTCCCTCCTGCGCCTCCAACTCCATCCTCTACTGGATCACAGTCAGACGATATCAAAGCTATTGTGTTGAATAAAGTGGGACGTGAGAATTTCGACAAGATGACAGTCCGTGATATTCTCAAATGTTACGGCAACATGTAAGTACATTTAACCGTTCGGTAGATAGAAATATCTATATTTCAGCAAAAAAGCGACGACGACAAATAAATGAAAACTACCGTTATCGTATATTTTTCATTTTCATTTAAAACAGTTTCAGTAAGTTTGAATTAATTAGATGTCAACAGAAGAAATGTCAACGAGACTTTTTCAGCAGATAACACACTACCGGCTGCCAATTTGTATCTACAAGTTGACACGAATACTCTTTTTCGGTGAAATGAGAGGTGGAACAAAGATTATGTGGAGTGGTGTATATCAACTGATTGTATATCTTGGGCATGGTTGGCTTATAATTTTTCGGCATTTTTTGTCGTATTCGTTCGGCTTTGTAACATAATTTCCGTTCCTTACCCTTTGTCCATCTCTTTCGCTCCAGGTTTTCCATCTCCCGCTTTATTCTTTACTTTTTTCTTTTCTCTATTTTTGGATATTTTACCCGATTTGCTTGCCAAAGCTCACAAACATGTATTTATATTTTTTTAGTGTTCTAGTACCTGTGTATTTCCCATAGTCACATTGACGAGAATGACAAATTTGACCGAGTTACAATTACAAAACCATTAATCGATTATTCCAAATTTGATTATTCTTCACAAAATTAATTTTTAAAAAATACTGATAAATTTGTTCATCATACAAAATGTTACCGAGCAAAAAAATTTGGTACCGACATCTCAGAATTTAAGAATGAAAGAAATTTAGTGTTAAGTTGAGTTAAACAGATCGAGATGTAATATTATACAACGTTTATTGCTTAAAACAAGATGAAACTCTTTCAGCAATAATGAGGGTAAGTGAAGACAAACTGCCCAGTTAAAATGTCAAACTCAACATCGAACCGGATGGGGTGAGAACCAAAACCATAAACGACAATTTCGCTTTTCGGACGGTTCGGATCATCATTAACTGCACAAAGAACAATCTTGATGAGTTTGTCTGCTGGCAGGTTTTCGAATATATATTCCAATGATTTTTCTGCAAAATCAGTCACTGATAATCAATTATGGAGAAAAACACTCACCTTTTGAATTTTTGATGACACATCCTGCCATTGTAAAATGATCATCAAGGAGACTTGCGAAACCAGACTTGTTTCTTGTGTTCAAAAATTGTTCGGCTTGACTGAATAGAGTAGTGAACTCATCAAAACGTTTTCTCATGGTAATGTTCGTTGGTGGTGGGCAAAATCGCATGCGCGCGCCATGAAACTTTTTTTTTGCAGTGTGTATCAGAAAATCGGTTTCGACGACGTTTGTTTCTAACCCATGAATGTCCACTTCCAGGAGATATTCTGCACTCAGCTGATACGAATTTTTCAAATGAGCAGAAAAACTCGTTGAATTTTGAAATAATCTCCGTACAAATTGAACTACAAATAAATAGATTGATCACATGATTTTCTATTGGATCAAACATCGATTGATGGAATCACTAAATGAACAGTTATTGAAAGAAAATTCTTCCAATAACACCTTCTCGACCAGCGTGAAATTTCTGATTGCAACAGCTGCATTAAGTGTATCAATGAGAGAGCGAATTTCGCTGTCGGGCATTGACTCTTTATTGGTTGTTGGTGGGTTCGAAGAAGTTGGTGGGTTCGAAGAAGTTGGTGGGATCGAAGAAGTTGGTGGGTTCGAAGAAGTTGGTGGGTTCGAAGAAGTTGGTGGGTTCGAAGAAGTTGGTGGGTTCGAAGAAGTTGGTGGGTTCGAAGAAGTTGGTGGGTTCGAAGAAGTTGGTGGGTTCGATGTAGTTGGTGGGTTCGATGTAATTGCTTGGGTTTCTGGGGTCGTCAAATTAAGAACTGTTGCCGGGTTTTGTGATGTTTCTGCCATCTCGGTCGCGCAGGGCATTTTTCCCAAGACCAGTTGTTGTTTGTCTTTTTGCAAAATTAACTGAATATCAATAGCTTGTGTATTCATTTCTTCTTTCGATGAAACAAATGCAAATTTCGCCATAAAAACTATTTGCTGTCCATCAGTCCTTTCAGTTTTTGATCGAGTGAAGAACAACTTTTTTCCTTCAGTAAGAAATTCCGCAATGGTTGCAACCCACACTTCTGCAAAGATTGATTGAACGAAATTAATTTCATTTTCAAAAAAATTTTCAAAAAAAAAATGACACTTACGTTTTGATGCATCGCCCTCACACATTTTTATAACAAACTCGTCGGCAAAAAAATTCCCAATCAGCGCCACATCACCAGTGCTCATAGTATTTTCAAATTTTTCAAGAAAGTTGTCCACTTCCCAATCGGTTACCGGCGTTGGTTCTTCGAGTGCATTAGCACAAGAGAAACCAACGCAAACCAAGAAAATTGTAGTTGATATTACCATCAAACTGAAAAAGGTATCTGTGTAATTGAGAAGCGCAACCTTGATAGCAACATTTGATTTGGAAAGCAAGAATTGACTCTGAAAATGACTGATGAATAAACTGGCTAGCTTTTTATATGCAGTGTACGAATCCAAAGATGAGAAAACTTTATAGTTTCACAGATGGCTCATGGGACAGAGAAAAGTATCAAAGAGACCGATAGAAATAGGATGGGAACTGAAATCTTATCGTTATTTTTTGAATTGAAACAAGAAAAAAGTAATAAGTTGTGTGTGCAAATATATCAGAGCTGAAAGCTTGTGATGAATCGGTTGTAGAAATCCTTCTATCAAAAATTAGTCTGAAAATTGAAAAAAATTTTCTTCAAAACAATAAAATCTGAATATGTTTATGGCCAATAAAATACCTGCAGAGAAATAAATCGGAAAGTTATGGTTTCAGGACGTATTGCAAAGCCACCACATTCATTTTGCTACCCATTCTGTTTCATTTCCCCTACCAGAAGAAAATACTGAAGAATGTCGTAATAGACTCGACCATTATTACCTCATCATAAATAGTTTTTCTTCAAGCTGCTTTCATGTTGAATAGTTTCAAACTAATAAATGTTGCGAAGAAAACTTTTTCTCGTTTTCATCAGAAAAGAGAGGTTATTGAAAACCACATATTTTCTCGAACCTTTTTTCAAACCCGTATTTGTTTCACTTTTTGAATCGTATCATCAGTAATAATCCATGATCACTGAGCAGATATTTTGAATTTTGAACAATAAGTTATCATTTGCCGATCTTTTTGTGTATGAACTGTCTGCCTGCTGCAAACTCTAAACTTCTATAAACTTACCATAAGTTACCTCCTGGGAAGACAAGAACAATAACATGTTGACCAGTGAGCGGCAGTCTTCTCATCTTCTTTTTGTTATTTTGATCTTTTCTAGTTTCTTTCTTATCCAAACCTTTTCCATATCAATTATCGGCAATTAGAATGAGTTTTTCTGTCATTTGTCTAGTTTTCTGAAAGCTGACGTTCTAAACACAACTTTCTTCATATCAGATCGGCAGCATCAAACAACTTGGAAGATTAACAGAGATAGGAAGGATGTTCCAAGAATCGATCGGCAGGTGACCTTTGACACCACCTGTCTATGCCACGCCCCCTTCTCCCTATGCCACGCCCCCTTCTCCTATTCCTATATATAGTCTGTTGGTCATCAGTCATTCTTTCTTTTCTGTTCTTTCCTTTTCTCATTTTTGTCCTTTCCTCTCATCACTTCTCAGCACGCGACGCGACACGCGACGCAGCACGCGACGCGACACGCGACGCAGCACGCGACGCAGCACGCGACGCAGCACGCGACGCAGCACGCGACGCAGCACGCGACGCGACACGCGACGCAGCACGCGACGCAGCACGCGACGCGACACGCGACGCAGCACGCGACACGACACGCGACGCGACCCGCGACGCAGCACGCGACGCATCACGCGACGCGACACGCGACGCAGCACGCGACGCGACACGCGACGCAGCACGCGACGCAGCACGCGACGCGACACGCGACGCAGCACGCGACGCGACACGCGACGCACGCGACGCAGCACGCGACGCAGCACGCGACGCAGCACGCGACGCAGCACGCGACGCAGCACGCGACGCAGCACGCGACGCAGCACGCGACGCAGCACGCGACGCAGCACGCGACGCAGCACGCGACGCGCACGCACGCAGCACGCGACGCACGCGACGCGACGCGACACGCGACGCGACACGCGACGCGACGCGACACGCGACGCGACACGCGACGCGACACGCGACGCGACACGCGACGCGACACGCGACGCGACACGCGACGCGACACGCGACGCGACACGCGACGCGACACGCGACGCGACACGCGACGCAGCACGCGACGCAGCACGCGACGCAGCACGCGACGCAGCACGCGACGCAGCACGCGACGCAGCACGCGACGCAGCACGCGACGCAGCACGCGACGCAGCACGCGACGCAGCACGCGACGCAGTGATTAGAGGAAAGGAAAAAATGAAAAAGGGAAAGAACAGAGAAGAAAGAATGACTGATGACCAACAGACTATATATAGGAATGGGAGAAGGGGGCGTGGCATAGGGAGAATGGGGCGTGGCATAGACAGGTGGTGTCAAAGGTCACCTGCCGATCGATTCTTGGAACATCCTTCCTATCTCTGTTAATCTTCCAAGTTGTTTGATGCTGCCGATCTGATATGAAGAAAGTTGTGTTTAGAACGTCAGCTTTCAGAAAACTAGACAAATGACAGAAAAACTCATTCTAATTGCCGAAAATTGATATGGAAAAGGTTTGGATAAGAAAGAAACTAGAAAAGATCAAAATAACAAAAAGAAGACGAGAAGACTGCCGCTCACTGGTCAACATGTTATTGTTCTCGTCTTCCCAGAAGGTAACTTACTAGTTAGCATTTCAATTTGTAGTGTTTGATTATAAATGAAATTATATCTTATAGTAAACTTGTGCGATTTCGTTTGTATTCAAATCCTCTCACGTTCTGATACTTCTCCTCGCTATATCTTTCTCGACAACCTATGTGCATGTTTTGAATAGCCAGTCTTTTTTTCTCTCTCCTCTCTCTCTCTTTTGTGTGTGTCCGGAGGCTGCACTCTCTTGCTCACACATTCAACGCTTACTCGCACCGGCCACATCTTCTCGTCTCCATTATTGAATTATTGAATATTCTGACTCTCTAACCATCGCGCGTTCTAGGCTCTGTGCCACATTGGACAAAGATTCGAATTTGAATATCAATCGCCAATAAAAGATGTAAGGTTTTCAAATTTTCTCCGAACACACAAATATATAACTTTTTTTGCAAAAAACCACGTGTATAATGTTTTTATTTGGCTGAAATATATAAATCGGGTAAATTTTCAAGTTTTTTTTTGGAAAATGTTCAGGCAATTGTAAAATCTTGATTTCTTTTCAGGGGAAAGAAGAAATCGGGGAAGAAGCCCGATAAGAGCAACACAGAATCAGAGAAACAGCAGACAATGAACGACAATGTTGCTAGACCTGAAATTTCTGAAAACAAGAAAGAACAAGTAGAAAAGTATGGTTGCGGTGAAATGATCAAAGTTTTAAAAAGTCCTTTTTCAAGATGCAATGAAACAATGGCTCAAAACCTTGATGACAAACCCAATAGTCTGGAAGTTGATGGGAAATCGTTTGCTGATATCAGAATACACATTAATCAACTTCTGAAGGCTCAGCAAGAGAAATTTGCAAGTGAAGTTGAAAAAGCTCGATCCCGAATGGAAAAATATGATGGTGCATTGCAATCTTATAAGGAAGCAGTTCTAGAGAATGTGAACCGTTTACTGGCTAGAAACTCAGAATTAGTGAAAAAATACGATGAAGACGACAGAAAAATGATTGAGAAACATCAGAATGACCCTATGCTTGAATGGAAATTGGACAAGAATAGATTGGAAGATGGGGAAGACATATCTCCAGATATAAAAATGTGAGTCTGCATTGTTATATTTCTATGTCAATCATAAAATTTCAGAATTGAGCCAAGCGAAACAGAAATTGAATCTCTGAAGATGATCCAGGAATTGATGATTGTGCGCCCGCGGTACAATTTCCTCCAACATAATGGAAGCTCGGATCATATTGAATTCACTTTTAAAAATCCAAATAGGGCTCCTATGCAATCTGAATGGAATTTGAGAAAAGTCAACGAACCCGCTTCAAAACGGATTAGAATTCAGGATCAAGAAGGAGAAGCTGCTGATGAAAAGTAACGAATTCAATTTTTTGAGAAAACAAAATAGCTTATAGCGGAATCATCGTATTCCGAAAGTTGAAAATATGATTTGCCTACTATTAAAACGAAGACATTCCAAGAATCAGTTTTTAGTTTTTCATAGATCTACTATAGTTTCAAAAAGAATCAAAAGCATATTTCAGAGCAAAGCAAGAGCCAGAAAATTCAAAAAGCACTGTGGAAAACAACAATTCTGAATTTGAAATGGAACTGGCAAATTTTCATATTCATGGACCGGAACAATACTGGAAAACTAAAGGTTTACCAAAGTATTCAATATTGCCAGCAAGATTGAGAAATGTGATGTCAGGCAAATCAAAGTGAGTAAGGGAGATATATAATACTTTAGAATTAAAAAATACAGTTCTATCAGTTTTTGCAAATTCAGGAGAAAGAAAACTTCCGACACCAGCAACCAAAAAGGTTCGAGGAAAGGTTCTGCAAAAAACGCAGTGGAAATGTATGTTCTGAGTAACTATAATGCTTTAATAGTAATTTCTTTTCAGTAAAACGCAAAGATTGTTGGTATCCCTTGATGAAAGGTCAGACAAAATACTTAGTGACAAGAAAATGCTGAATGAAATTGATTCGAAAATCACTGATTTCATTTCCGACCACCATGCAAAATTTTCCAATGAATTCGAAGACATAAAAGAAGAATTTGCATCTCCTGGATGTGAAGTGACAACTTATGAATATCAAATTATCCAGAATAGTATCAAGTTTGATAAACGTCTGGAAGAATTAGCGGATAGTTTTGAGGAGGGACACTTGAAATTAGTGGAGATTCATGAGAGGTTTGTTTTTTGAGTTTTGAGAACATGGTTCTTGTCGGAATTGTAATTTTATTCGACTAATAATTTTCAGAATAAAAGTCCCGAAGGAAACGCGTCGTCTACTGGGAGAGAATAAAGCCTTTGAAGATGAAGATCTTGAAGATTTAATGAAGTGTTTCACTAAAATGGAACTGATGGGAGCAGATGAACGACTTCTTCACGGAATCATTGATGAATACGCTCCATTTTATGAAACTTTAATCACAGAACAGATTGGCAATGAAGACCTTTCTAAAGAATGGTTAGTCTTTTGAAATCATTTCAGCCTATTCTATAGATATCGGATATGAATGATTTTTTTCAAAATTTTCCGTTCTGCTTGCAATTATGAAAATTTTTCATTATAGGTGGCAACAGGCGAAAAAAATCAAAAACTGGGTCATTCAGCCGAATCAAAGCAATCAGAGCGTGCTTGGGCAAAGAATCTCAAGCATTATCTGTAGACATCAGAAAGAACTCCTTGAAGAAATTCAAAATTTTATTTCCCAGTTGAAAGCATATGACGGTCGTCTCATAGGATATAGAGACGGGATCTTACAAAACATTTCATTATTCAATGACATTTATGCAATGACGGCTCAGAATTACTATAGAAAAAACGTTGAAACTGCAACAACTTTTCATGACTACGTTCCGGAAGAAGAGGAAGAAGCGAAGGGAGATGGAGTGGCTGAATTGTCAGAAGAAGATGACGACATCAGCCAACCAAGGTATATCAGTGACGGTCCAGCTGATTATTTGAATAATTCCTTCAAATATTTGTTTCAATTATATATTTAAATTTCAGTACCAGCGGCTACAAACCAAACGATGAAAAATGAAACAAGAAGCAGCAGTAGCAGCAAGTAAAATTTGTTCGATAATGTTTTCATTAACATCTTCCATATTTAATCACGCATGATTGTAATTCTGAAAATCTTTGGTTTTTCATTGTCATTCCATTTTTTTTGTTCATCGTCAATATATCATTCTAGCCAAAATTAAAATTTATTCCTGCATTCTTCAATCTTCTTTTTACTTTTGATGTTTCTTATTTTTAACTTTACTTTCCATTGCTTTTTCCATCCAATCCACAATTTCATATTACAAAATCTTCATCTTTCACCGAGTTTCCAAGGTTTCCCACCTAATGTGATTTGTCAAACAACGTTATCAATAATGAAAGCTTATTTTTCCATTTTTTCCTTTCCTAAAGTTCGATATTTTGTGAGAACATTCAATTCTAAATACTTGACAACTCAGCTGATTTTGAATGGAAATAAAACCCTCAGACGGATTTTAATTTGAAAATGAAAACATATTTTATCAAGAAACTGATCTATTATTTATGATTTTATCTTAAATCGGTCACTCGTTTTCTGCTTTTTCGTGTGAAAACCACAGGAACACTTCCACGCGTTCGTTTCAAAATGAAAAGTACGCAATCACACAACTGGTTGACGCAAATATGCAGATTTGAAAGCTGGCGGGCGGGAAAAGTCAGCAGTGAATTCCTAAAATCAGTCTTCATAATTTCAATGAGTTTTTACTATTTCAATCGAAATAAACGTCACATTTTCGTATACGCATATTCAAAAAGTTATGCATCGATTAATAAGTAACTTTTAATTTTTTTAACATTGCAGGCAAACAACACTGCATTTGAAATTGATCAACAAGGACTCATCAAAATGTAAGTTATTCCAATCACAAAAAGTATGTCTAAATGACTTTATTATGAACAGGCGGTAATTTTATAAATAATGTTCACTGACAAACTTGGATATTTTATTTACGCTTTTATAGACTGTGAAATGTTTTCAGGAACCGAGATGAACCCGAGAAAGCCGAGCGGCATGAAGCCAAGGAAACTGAACAAAAAGAAGCAGTTGGTACTCTTCGAGGCGAGCGAGCAACTTCAATTGACTTGTTAGAAACTCTTGGAGGGTACGTTTATAGTAAAGTATTAATATTGATATAGAAAATTCAGACCGAGTATTCCGACTGAAGAGAAAATAGTTTCACTTCCCAGCAATCAGTACGAATTGGACGAGATGAAATCTCAAGTTAATGAGAACGTCGGAAAAGAGCTCTCAAAACTTGCAGATCTGCTTGAAACATTTGACATCAAAGTTCAGCAGTTAACTATTCTGCAAAAAGTGGACATTTTTTTTGCTCAATGCTCCGAACAGATAGATGTATACAACAAAAAACAAGCAGAAATCGCAAAGTAAGACAATATATTCATTATATATGACTTGAAAATTAAGCAAAATTAAAATGTGTCTTTTGAGAAACTGTGCTGATACTTCTCATACGGAACCTCTTAAAGAAAATCTCGCTGAGAACAGAAATGCACTTGGAGAAGATGTTGCACAATACGCAGAAGATGCTATGTGAGTTTTTCACCCAATATTAAATGATATTCCAATTATTAAGTTTTGAAGTCTCTCACATATCAGACTTTCCAAATGTTTCCCTTCACAATATCTGTTTTTCAGAACGGAAGCTGTTACTAGAGTACACTACTTCTCAGTGAATCCCACTATTATCGATGCTAAATACGCCTTGTGCTATTTGATGCAAAAAATCAATTATGTTATCACTGATGTGGAACTCAAGTCCATAACAGAAATGCATGGTTACCGCGAATTGAACGATGAAATAACAAATCATGATTCTGCAGTTCTAAAAAAATCTAAAAAATTCCTTCTTACATATGCAACGTTGGCCAGCCGTTTCCGTCACAAAGAATGGTATTTGACATTCGGTCTTTTAAATGATTTCAACAAACTAACAATCAATGCTAATGCAAGACTAATGATCCAGAAATCTAGGTAAGAATAAACTAGTTTCCAGAAAACATTTTTGTCGTTTTATATACATGAATATACATAGTCAAAAAAGATTTGCGAAAATGAGAAAAGTTGAAACTTTCAGAATATTGATTTCCACAACCGGAGAAAATAATAGCGCGGCGTTTAAGAGGTAATTTTTTGGTTTTTCAAAAAATGCATAATGCACGATTTTGAACTCTGGAAAAATCAAATAACTTACATATGAGGGAAATTTTCAGCTCAATTTTCTTCAATTTGGCTGATGCAAGAAAAGTGATCGAATGGCTCAGTGGAAACCAAAAGAATTTTGGGACCTATGGCTTGAAAATTACACGTTTTCTTCTTAAGATGCATAGCAGAATTTTTGAAGCAATGACTCTAGCACTGTCTGGGTTAGAAAATTACAATGGGCCATTGAAATATAGTGTAGATGAATCCTCACGAATGATCTCAAAGTTTTTTATCTCGTACATCGTGGAAACCTTGAAATATTACAAGCAGAACTTCATACTATTTGGACTCAAGACCGATGATGAACAAAAATCATTAGTGGAAGAGTATGCTGAATACGCAGAAGAGTTATCGTAAGTTTACCTATGATCATATTCTAAACAGTTATAGCCGTCTCCCTTTTTTTAGAAAGTTCAATGCTCTGATGGGAATAAGTGACATTTTCGAAATGCGTCCCCAATTCAGTTCTCCAGATATCCAAATTATAGATGCTTTTCAGCCAATGGGATAATAATACGAATGGAAATAATATTCAATCTATCGATTCATCGTGATAATTGTTTTAATATTTTTTACTTGGGCTTTGAATGTTTCTTTTATGAAAGTTGAATATGTTTCCATAAATAGTTCTCTTTGCGTCGACTTTATAAAATCAAAGATAGCTTTTTCTTTACGATATTTCATGTTATTATGATTTCATGGTGATCTCCTTCATGATTTGAGAATACTTAATCGAACGTGTTATTACGTGAAAGAGTGTTTGCTATAGTTTTAGAAAGTTTGATACTGATAACAAGTGAATTTCGGAATACAAACAACTCGTTCCTGCTTAGATACCAATGTTCCATTCTCGAATAAGAATAATTCTTTCCACATTCTCTTTTTCTTTTTCTTTCCACATTGACTGCTTGAGGCTGTGTGCTCGCACACTCTCACTCACACCTTCAACTCACGCGCTCACATCTTTTCTCTTGCACATTTGAATTATCGAATTTTTCTAGCTACTAATCTTCTTGGACAACTATTAACACAGCTTCAGCTGGGTTTCAAAATGTAAGTTATATCATACAATAAAAAGAGCCAGAAACTTATTTCATTAAAGTTGCTGTTATGGAAACCCAAACAACTTTTTTTCATTTTAGGGGTCGAAAAAAAGCAGGGAAAATAGAACGAAAAAAGGAGAAAGACGAAAGCAGGCAAAATGATCATATTGATAGACTAATTGCTTCAAACAATATGGAAGCGCGTATGAGAATGTAGGTTTTCATGAATACCAGATCTTCAAAAAAGGTTGATATCAGAGCACACAAAAACGTCAATAAAAAAATAGAGGAACGTTGGGCAAGTCTACGAGTTGATACGACGCAGCTTTCCGATATAACACAGGTTATCAATAAAACTATCAGTGTTCAGCATCAGGGACTCATTGATGAAGTTAGAAATGCAGTAGCAGCGATAGACAAGTTTGGAGATGAATTCAAAACCATCAAATATGATTTTAAACTAAATTTGGCCAATTTTATCAAAGCTCACATGGATATAGTGGCCGAGTTTCGCGATGACCAAGTCAAAATGATGAGACTTCATCGTGAAGATCCACAGTCGTTCATGGACAAATATGAGGCTGAGTTGAGAGATGAAGAAATGGCGAAATTCTTCCCAGGAATTAAAAGAGAAATGGCTAGGAATCCAAGGTGAGTTGATATTGGTGTTTCACTGTTTTAAACTCCAGTGGTTTTCTGCTCAGAGCAATAGTCTCAGCAAAAAACTTGTATTAAATATGGAGTCAATGTTAACAATTTTTTCAGTATTGCCAATCAAACTCTTGAGAGCACTTCTCTCCAAGTATCTGTTTCTTCTCAAGGAATTTCGAGCCAACCTGTGACACACCATATCAAACAGTATGTTTCTGCTAGCATAAAAATATTAAAACGAATTAAACTTCTAGACTCGATGAAGCTGCGCTGGTCATTGACGAGCGAGAACGTATATTTGAAACTGATGTGGCAAGATTGAACACACTGTGGGAAAAAGTCAACAATTTTGTTTATGCCGAGCATATGAAATTCATTAAAGAAAGCAGTACAATTATGCTACTGTTGGAAAAATACGAGACTAACTGCCTCGCGCACAATGCTTACAAAAACCAAGTTCTGCAACACATTAAGTTTTTCACCGATCTGCACGCACACATGGTCGGCAATTATTTTGAACTGAGCGCAGAAATAATCACATCTCAACGCGAAAAAATTACGAGACTGGCGAACGGAGACAGAACTGTATTAGATGAAAAAGAAGAAGCTGTAATGAAAAATGATAGTTTACCGATTGACGCAATTGGGTAAGAACTCATTATTATCAGAAAAACAGAAATGAGGAAAATTACAGTGTTGTCGACGAACTGATCTCGGATATAGCAAACCATGTGAAAAATTCAACACATAAAGAAACACCTGATGACTATGTCCACTTCTTAGTGAGCAGTAGCTCTAAGAAAGTTGCAGAAACACCGGGTTGTTCTGTATTTGCTGACCAACCATCTTCTTCAGTAACCGATAATGTTACTAGCATGACAGATAACCAAGAAACAAATAGTAAGGAACAAGCAACTACCACTGATCGAAACGCAGGAAATCCTGATCTGAATGCCGCTGTTAGCAACGGAACACGTGGGAAAAAAATAAAGTAAATTATTTTATTGATACTAAATAGCATCATTCGTAGAATACATAATACAATTTCTCTCACAACTTTTCATTGATAAAACCTCCAAAAAACTTTTCCATAGGATGATTGAAAACATTTGAACAACTGTTGGATTTATGCATTCAATTCTGAATGTTTTTTCTTGACACTCGCACAGAGCGTTTCTAATTGCATTCTGAGATTAATATAGCCTCAGAGGCTTGTTTTTTGACTAAAATACTATTCCGTGACTGACGAGTTTCTGTGTTTATTTAGGTATTTTAACAGTTCACTACGTTTTCTAAGACAAAGTTGAGAAAAAAAACTGTTTAGAATATAAACTACATAAGATGTTTGACCATTGATAATGACTTTATTACTCTTCAACAGTAGGTTGAAAAATTTTAAAAAAGAGCTTCATTTCAAGAAATTTCTCAAAATGAACCTAGTTTTTGTTCTGCGTGTAGGAACAGTTTCAATCAAATCAGGCGCAATTTGATGATGAATAATTTCAGTTGGATAGAACTCACAAATGAACTCCTCAATAGCTGGATCAATAAAGTGTTTGATTCATCCGACGTTCACCCGAAGAAACTCACCGAGATTGCAAACATACTTACATACGGTCGTTTTCGTCAACAAAAGGAGATTCACAAATTGCTAAGCAATATCCTTAGAACGTTGCTGGAATACAATGGTCCATTGGAAATCTATAGAGATAAGATTTCGAAGAATATTCTCAGCTTTTGTGTTTCATTTGGAATCAATACACAGAACTTTCATATGGTGTGCGTTGATCTGGCAGAAGGTTATGTTCGTTATAACAGTAAGAAGAATGAAGAAAATGGAGAGATTGAGAAAGGAGCATCTGCCACGAAAGTTGATGAGGCAGCAAACATTGCTTCTGTTCAAGATAAAGAAGAGTTAGCCCAAGAGTCTTCAAAAAAATAATTGCATTGTACAATCCTCTATTCGCCTTGATAGAAATATTTACCAATCTACCGATTTCAAACATAATGATAAAATTCCAAGGTATTTTCTGATTTGTTTCCCATTCCATCTTTGTTTTTTCATCCTTGATCAATCCCAAAAATCTTATTTTTTCTCTATCGTAATTTTATGTGAAAAGATCGTTTCTGATATTTCTATCGCTGTTTCACAAATGTGATTTTCATGGTAAATAAATAAATGAATAAAGGATTCGGCCCAAAGCAGTGTTTTAATGCATAACTTTCAGAATTAAAATCAAATTAAACAACTATTCAAAGTGGATTTCGACGGTTTTTGGCTATCAGCTGTTGTTTCATCATATTGTTTCCCATTTTCCTTCTCTGTTATCATTTATATATCTTTACCTACAATTCTTCAAATTCACTTTCTGAATGTGACCATTTATTCGTTTCTTTCTATCAGAGAGAACATTTTTTCCATTTTATTATCTATACTTTCCATCATCTTCTTTTTTTCAGTGAAATCATCGTGTTTTACCAAAACGTTGAATGATTTTGTTTGGTTTCCAACTTTTACGTTTTCTATTTCCTGGTTTTTCAGTGTTCAATTCTCATATTGAAACTAGATTTTTACTAAATTATTATTTTCTGATTGAGATTTATCCTGATTACGTTGAATGTTCCTTTTTTTCGTGATTTTGTTAAATTTTTGTTTATCATTCAAGAGAGAATTATTCAATTCTAATTTCGTTGGTCTTTCATGAAATCATTTTGTTTGATATATCGAAAATGGCTTTCACATGACAAAAAACAAATTGTAGAGTATGATCTCATTCCACTTGAAACAAAAAAATCTCCATAGTGATTCAGAGTCGGTCGTCGTTGAATACGCCCACTTTGTTGCTCTCAACCACACTCATTTGACCTAGCCCATTCTTGTGAGCTCTCACTTGCTTTTTCGTTTCACTCATTTTGTTCTATTTCTAGAGAGGCGGATGTGTGAATCGTTTCGCTCTCAAATTGAGTCTATTATGTTTATTGATTGTCCTTTGCATCTTTCAACATACAAAATGTTTTTTGTTTGTGTCCTTCATTTCAAGCGCTCTCAACTACCATTTCGATGATTAATCTGATTTTCACATGATTCATTTTGTGGAATTTGTTTTTTGATTGATTGGTAGTTCATGCTTCTTTGCGTCTATATTTCGTGACATATCTCTTCACTTTAGTTTTCAGGTCAACAGTGATTTCAGTTTCTGCCTGATTATACCATAAAATGTCACACCGTTTTCAACCTCGGAGACAAAAAATGCACGATCTCAAAAGAGACTATGTAGGTTATTTCAACACAAAATTTGAAACAAAAAATAAGTCGTTTTCACTTGCAAATTTCATTATACAGCATGTTGAGTGTCGTATTCATAAAAGAAACATGAGCCCTTAAAAATGCACATTCTCTAATGATAAATTGTCTTCTTTCAGAGACCTGTGACTCCTGATGACGAATCTCCAAGTCCGTACAATGTATCTCCAAAAGCCGGAGAAAAGCATGGTATAGTTTGATAATACAACTACATATTATTATAAATGGATTCAATCACAGAAACGAGATTTCCGTTTCCGGAGAAAGGCAGCGAGAAGAATCCTTTCCCTCAAGGTCTTCCTCATGCCAATCAATTTGGAGCTATCAAACCACGCCCTTTTTATGAAGGCTTCCAGCATCAGTTTATAATAAAATCTATCAATCTTTTCTTTCAGGACATGGACTGGATTTGCTTCAAGCTCCGGACATTGCTAACTGGCGACCATACGAACCGTACAGCATCATGACTGACTTCCCTCAAAGAGACATTTACAATAAGAATTTGCGACAGCGATCTCCACCAAAAGAACCGCCAAAACCGAAGAAACGTCATCAAGAAACAGTGAGTAATGAACAGGACAAGAAACGAATTCGTTCAAGATTTTGTCATTTTCATCAATCATACGAATGCGCTTCTCGAAACAACAAACCTCAAAGTATTTCATGAACATAACTTTTAAACATAAGTTGACAGCTATTTTTTCTATTGTAAATAATTTAGTAAAAATAAAGAAGTTACGTGGCGGGATATTACTTGAATTTTTTTCTGATGATTCTGATTCCAGTCTGAATAACGTTTGTGCCTGTTTTTATTCAGAGTAGCACTATTCAGTCTTGTTCATTCTACTGTCCAACTTGTATTTGTTTCACCTTTTGAGACCTTTATTGTATTAAAAAAACTTTAGGATAAAAATAAAACAAAGAATCAAATACAAACAGTGCATTAATTAGTGAAATCGACTCAAAAAATCTCTATGCAAGAATTCCGATCGGCTCATCCTCAATTCCGCATGCATTGATACCACGAGCAAAATAAATGTATCCATGCTCAACACCCCAAGTATTTCCCCAACTGTTCTTCACAATCCAATACTTCTCACCTTTGTCACTTGTTCCATAACCAGTGATGAGAAGTGCATGCAGTCCAATTACCTAGAGATGATCACTACTGATAACTTTATTTGCAAATTAAGAAGAAAGATAAAGAATCGGGAGAACAAAGAAAAACTTCACATACCTCGTTTTTACAAGCGTACTCGCTCGGGGTGAACACTCCTCCCTTGTAAGCTCTCATTGGCTGGATAACAGACATTCCGATGTTTACCGGTCCAAAATTGACGAGCCAGTTGATCATAGAGTCTTCATCGTGGTGCAGGAAATATGCTGCCTTGATTCTAGTAGTATTCCAATGGTCATTGACTGAACATCCATTCTGACGATGCGCCACGTATGGAAGGTCAACAGCATATGCCAATCCATTGCGATGAATGTATCTGAAAACATTGATTTCTGATTTTCAATACAGTACTTTTTCCACTATCAACCTGAATGCTTTGTCCTCGTCTCCTCCATCACAAGCGTTATCAACCAAGTCGCAATCAAGAAGAGTCTGCTCCGACAAGTTTCTTTTCTCACCGTGTGCGATAGCATAGGCAGCCTCGACAGTGGCGGTCGAAGCAAAAGCCCAGCAACTTCCACATTGTCCTTGAGCCTTTACAGGGGTCACCACATTTCTATCCCTCCAATCGAAGAAATCTGGAAGTGGTCCGTTGCGTTCTCCTTTCATTGCGGCCAGTGATTCAGGAATTTCAGTGATAAATTCAGCATCTTTGTGGAGTCTCTGGTAGAAAGATTTCGGAAGAAGAGTTTTCTCGAATTCCGCATCAGTCCAGTCACTGAGATCGTTGTGGCCGTAGACAGCAGAACCATGCTCTTTTTGTTTGTTCCAGTTGGCAATATTCTCGTCAGTGCTGTAGTAGGCATTCAGTCTTTTCAACGATTCATGACTTGTTGCGTAACTCTTGTTGTATCTGTAATTGAGTGTTTATCTACAGAAAAAGACCTTCTGAAATACTTTTCAGCGTAAGCAATGTATTCCTGTGCAATGGTTTGAATTCCTTTCTCGTTTCTCATATGTTTCTCATGTGGTTTAATATCTCCGAAAAGGTATCTGAGTAAAATGAATTAAAATTTCCTTTTGAGTGAAAACTAACGAGCATTGGAGGAAGATGAGACACAAGAATCCAAGGAAAATTGTGAATAGAACAGTTCTCAAAGCTCTGCGTTTGATAAATCTAAAAATGAAAGAAAATAAATTGGATTCGAAATAAAGTTAGAGCCTTACGTCTCATAGCTCTCTTGCTGATCACATCCGTATACGGAACAGTGTTGGCCGGCAAGTGGGTGATGTTCCACACGTGTGATCGGAGTCTTGTCACTCTCCTCTTCTCTTAAATCAATCAATTATTCTAATAGATCATCGATAAATAGTGAAACTCACTTGAACAGCGAAATTGCGACCATTTGTGAAGGAGAATGCAGGGCAAACTGACTGCTTTCTTATCACCAATTTAAGTCGAGCCATTATCACCGCAACTGTGAATGATTAAATAGGTCATGAATAGAAGAGAGTCGCAAACTCGAGATAGTTCTTTCGAACCTTCTAGTACAAACTATCACGTGAGAGCCAGAGGAGCATCCATTGGGTACTAATGAACACTTCATGACTTCAAAAATGCAGTTTGTTTGAGAGCTATGTTAAGACACTTTTTTTGCTTCAACCTGAAAATCTGATAATCAAATCTGGATCTTTTTTCAATTCAGTATCTCACTTGTAAAATAAACTTGAAAAAAACTTGAAAAACCTAAAACCAACAAAGTAATGTTTTTATCGGCAAGTTTACATTTACTTAGCAAGTTCAAATTAAAAGAAAAGATCTTAAAATGAGTTGTTACAATGTAAAAATACAAAGTTATAGTACTGAAATTGTACTGAAAATGGGAACTGCTGATGGATTTTGAAGCGGCGGGGAGAGAAATCGGTGATGTGTCAAACCAGATTACGACAAAGTTTTTTCGGCGGCTTCCAATAACTTGTTGCGACGGCAAGTGTCACATTCGGTTTCAACTGAAACTATAGTTGTTTGAAGCCAATTCGCTTTCAAAACTTACTTCCTGCTTTCACCAAGTCAACATCAATAATATGAATTCTCTCCTTGAGATAGTTGATTTCAATTGTCAAGTCATCCGATTCTTTTTTGAATTCTCCACGAGTACGGTCTAATTCATTGATTTGCTTCTCCAACTCTTGGTTCTCTCCGTGCAAATTGCTCTTGTGCCATCTCAATTCCAAAAGTCTATCCAGCAGAATATGACTGTTGATTTTTATTTCATTCACTTCCCGGAAGGTTCTGATTGCATCGTTGTACATCAAAACGTAGTATCTCATCAGAAGATTTCCCAATTTATGCTTGGTGATTTGAATCTCCTCCTTATAGTCGTTCTCATCGTCAATGTTCTCCAAACAGTACTCCATTGTTTCTTTCTGGACGTTGCAAGTGTTGATCAGCATGTCGTGCACATTCTTCAGCTCTTTTGTTTTTTCTTTCAGTTCAAGAGACAGCTCTTGTTTCTTTGCTGAAATACAAGTTTTGTTGTAAAGCTATTGATGAAAAGAACTCACCGAGCAAACCCAATTTATCATATTGGATCTTCTCTGACTTTTTTGGTGAAGCCATGGCCAAGTAGGGAGCTAGGCTCCTGAAATGAAATTAATAATCAGTTTTGTTCATGAATTACGTGGAACATAAACGTGATATTAACGACGAGCAAAAAACTGGGGGTAGATAAGAAAAGAAGAGGCAAGACGGGAGTGTTTCTTGAGAACAACATAGTGTATGTGTCCTCAACACAAAGAAGACGCGAAAATCGATTAGCAGCGGACCGGCCATCCTTGTGCATCCATGAGAGAGTGTGCAGAGAAATGAATTGATGAATGGGTGGATGATTCGTTTTGTTTTTGGAATAAATTCAAAGAGGAGAAAAGAGAAAACCGAAACTTCATTATTCGCATATTGAATTCAAAATCCGAAGATTAAAAATGTAGAAAAAATTTATCTTATGATGTGAGGCTTAACTAATTGTTCATTTAATTTTGAAACATAGTCAAAAATAGGAATGATGACACGCAAATCGAAAGAAAAGCTTAGCAGTTTGAGATTTCAACCATAAAAAAATATTAACCGGATTTAAAAATTCAGAATAGGTTAAACTCAAATGCCACGCAATGAGAAGAGGGGGATGGAAGAGTAAGCGCTATTCCGCGCGGCCGTGTACTTCTCTCGGATTATCACAATTTTTTTTCAGGGTGCCGTTTTTCTTCATTTTTCTCCGTTTTCGGGTAAGTTTTGCTTTGAACCAGGTAATAAATTATTGAAAAAACTCAGAATTTGAAATTCAGTTTTTTTTTTGACAAACACCATTTATTAAATTCAATTAGAACTGAAAATCAAGAAAAAAACACTAAAATAAATATTGGAGGACACAATGAAACGGTTGGATAAAAACACGTAAGTCTTGGGGATGCACTTTGTGCGGAATTCTATTTTAATAAAAATTCATTCATACAGATAATGAAAAGTTGGAGAATATGGACTTGCAATGAGATAGTCATTGGAAAACTTGCAAATAAAACTTGCAATCGTTTGTATTTTTGCTCGGAACCCGGTTTGATGAAACTAAAGTTGGGTGGATTGGATGGAGCGGGTTAGATGCAATAGTAAAGTTAAGAGGATCTAAAGCTAAGCAGTCAGATGGAAAAACGTCACGCGGAAAGGGATATTGAATACTTGAACATCGATTTCAGCGGGATGGAGAATGCGTATGAGGATAGAGGAATGATAACCCGATGTTATGAGTTTTGGGGGAATAAAAGTCATGATAAATGACAGTTATCGGTATGTGCAAAGACTAGTTTGCATAAATCGGTCTTGTATTCTGATTAAAAGAGGGATGGTCTTCTTCTGCGAATACTTGTTTGACAGTTGCTCGTTTATCGTTCGACTTTTGTGTCTTTTGGTCGTCGTTCGTTTTGTTTTCTTTTATTTTGGCATGGGATTCTGAATGATTTTAGGTGAATAGAGTCTTCAATTCATTTTGTTACCATGAATTTCGTTAAGGAAGTCAATGCTTGGGCGGTCCGGAGTTGTCACTTGTTTCTTGATAGGCACCATGTTCTCAATATCATTGAAGTCAAGGTATTCCTATAAAAAATAGAAAAGAGGAATGGTATGCTTATTATGATAGCTACCTTGTGACGTGGCAATGGAGAGTTTTCAAAGTCGAAATATGCTGACTTATGCGAGAAAGCGGTGGAGAATCTCTTTTTTGAGTCGAACATTTGGGATACTGAAAAAGAAAAATCTTGAAGAAAATAGAATATATATTACTAAACATGAATGATAATGATACTAGTAAAGCAAGTACCGTCAAAATTATCTTTTCATTCAGTCACTAGTAAGAAACCTACAAAACTTACGTTTTCTAGTTGTCAAAGTGTCGGCAATACTGTTGCCTCTTGTCTCTGGACTTGCTGTGTTGATTGTGTAAATTGGATTAGGAATCTTTGGTCTTATTCCAATAGCTGTAACGTTTTCCTTTCTTATTTATAATCTATCCTTTCAACTCACTACTCTCGGCTCTAGTTGGAAGTCTTCTATTTGGCTCGGCTGGCGATGGCGGTTGCTTCTTATCTTTTGACCGGATACAGAAAAATAGGATGAGGATCATTAACACGGCAAGAATGCCGGCTATCACCGCCAACATGACGACGACCCACGTCGGCATTCGAAACTGAAATGAAGACGATATTAGCTGAACTTGTCAGGTGAGAAAGATTCTTTGTAGTGATAGAGGTGGGGGGCACCCCTTCAACTTGAAATAACACCACAACCAGGAAGTTGATATCATTTGGGGTATAAGGAACAAAAAGTGATAACCGTTTTGATAGGAAAATGAGAAAATGGAATATGGTATGAAGAGATATTTGAAAATCATTGACACGGAAACGAATGAGTGACTGTTTGAATAGTATAAATTCATCATGCTGAGGCATTCTGTTTGACATGATACAACTGAAGACATCTGTTGTAAGTGACCCCAGCACATGAAAAAATCTGTCATTATTCGGCCAATATTGGAAATGGTAATCGGAAAAGAACAAAATACTATAAACATATGATTAGTTAAAAGGGAAGACTAGTTTTGAAAATAATTAAAATTGACAAAAACAAGTTATCCGGTAGATCACGTCCATCTTTGACGCGTGGAACATGTTTACCGATAAACATTCTGAAAACATTTGTCTAGATGATGTTAGGTTTGAAAACTTATTTCCGAGTGTTTTACAGGAATTCAGATAAAAGAATACCATAAGAAACACATTCCTCTAACGCCTCATTACTATTTACAATTAACTTTATTAGGTGAGAGGAGACAAAAAGTAAAGACTGGTAGTTAGAACATAGACAGACAATAACAAAAGTAGTGGTTGTGGTAGAAGAATGAATGATATATACATACTAGGAGAGAAAAATGAAGAAAACGTCATAAATAAAACTCTCGATTGCCTAAATCACTATCACAGAAGCGAAAGGGACAAAAAGAAGATGGTTTTCGTTTTCACCTTTCATGGGGGTCTCGTGTAAATCATGGATTTCAAAAGAATTGGCCGACAATGTCTACTAATGAAGTGAATAGACTGACCCCTTTGCATCTTTGCCCTATGGATCTGAGTAGACGGAAGTTATACTAACTTGTCAATCAATCAAATGAACTGAACTAAACTTGAAGTTCAACTTTCGACTAGCGACTGGTAATTATATACTGAAATCGCATCAATTACGTTTCTCTGCAATCAAGAGATGAGATTCAAAAGAGAAAGAGAAAAAGGAAACGATTCCAGAAGAGAAGTAATTGCAAAGTTGAAATGATTGTACGGCATCAAGAGATGGAAATGAGACATTTTACCATTGAATAAACATGAAATGAGAGAAAATGCTATATTATTGGGTGCTACACTATGCATGCGTCAAAGAGCAAGTGAAATCCGTCATTTTTCGGAGAGCCGTCATTTTCCGGAACAGGGAAATTGTTTCGTTTATGATAAGAAGTCGAATTAATCGCGCGACGGTGTGATGTGTGCGCGCCTCTTCCCATGAGCGCGTTTGGCACCTTCGCCGGCCACAAGCCGGAAATTACAATGATCTCGGGCGCCCAAAAGCCGATCGGGGCGGCCGCAAGAGGAGGGCTTCAATCTTGATCAAAAATGAATAGAAAACAAAACAATCAAAACATTCGGAAGCAGAAAGAGGGGCCCGCCGCTGAGAAAAAGAGGGAGGGAATCATAAAATCACAGAGTCAAGTGAGGATATTTTGTCAAGCAGCATCAAGCAATCCGACTGGGCAGACACTTATCACCTACGAATGGATCTCTTATTTACCAACGGTTTGTGAGGAGGTTGAGATGATAGTGGTAGGAGGTTGAGGTGGACAGAGGAGGAGGAGGCCCGACGTAAGTCAAATGGCCGTTTGTCATCTCGGCTGGTGGCCAAAGTAACTAAACTGACCAGTTGAGTAAATACAATTGAATGCAGTTACTGAAGGATACAATTCCGTTAGAAAGCACAAAATTCGAAAAAATGTTCTCTGTTTTTGAAATCATCCTATATTTTCGAAAAACAAAAATTTGTTGAAGAAAACTGTGCCACACCTTTCGGCCTCGAGTAATGTATTAAGTAGCCAGCGAATGAGGAATAGTTAATTTGACGGTAGAATTCTCGACTGTTTGTGATTTTTCCAATTACTCGACCGACCAGAACACAAGTAATTCTATTGTTCCAAATCTTAAGACAAATTGGAATTCTCCATAAAAATGCCGTTCGAGAAAAAAGTCTCTTGTTCCAAAGGAGGTACTGACCAACGCATAATAAACCTTTACGGCACGTTCACCTCGATAAAATTGCAGAAGGGTTTATTTGTATGACTGTTTCTGAATAAACCACCTCTAAGAATCAGCAAAAAAGTAGATCAAGTAGAAGTTGACGACAAAACGCCGATTGGCAGCTGAGTGCTAACCACCGCGTTTTGAAGATGGAATAGCTAGAAAAAAGTGCCTGGTAGGAAGTTTGGAATAGAAATGAGGCGGGAGACGTGCGGGAGAAGGGGGTGATCGCATAATAGTGAAGCTTGAAATGATTGGTTGGTGGGGGCCGGCAGGGGTGTAAAATCATTTGAATAATGGCGTCATTGAGTACAGCGGTTTGGTTCATCGAATTCATTCTCGATAGAAGAAGCGGGCAAGAAACACAAGAAAATGGCTAGTTTACAGAGGGAGGCGTTAAAGAATTTTGAATTTCTGATACATTTTTACAAAGTGAGTGTTGCTGAGTCACAACTGTTAAACTAGAAACGGCCAGCTGTTTGTGTTTGCTTTACTCAAGGGTGATCGAATTCTTGAGAGGTTAAAGTTATTTTTGAAAAGTACTATATCAATGACGTTGGCATTACTTTTCAGCACACTATTTCAGATGAGAAGTTTTTGATGAAAATATAGAGAAAATTCAAAGGAACAAATTACTGGATGAATACAGAACACTATTAATAATAAAGAATGTGCTGACATTATGTTCAACTTCCTACTACTATTTGGAAAAGTGATTTGAACCCAGTCTTGAAAGAGGACTGTTCCAATAGAAGACACATTTTCTCGTTCTAGACGAAATAGGCAGCAATGACGCGCAACAAATGGGACAACATTATCCTTCCGGAGAAAGTTTCAAATCTATTGCAGCATTTGTGTTCTAATTTCCTGAGGATTACATAAAAATTGTTTGCCTATTTGCCTATGAACTAGTTCAAAAACGTTCAAAAATATCTTTAGTTGAGGAAAATATGCAAATAGTTGAAAGAGAACAGGTCAGATTCATCCGAATGAAAAACGATATGTGAGTGTTTATGATAATATATAGTAATGAATAAAAAGAGGAGAGGGGGAGGAATGAGTGATATCTTTCGTTCCAAGTAGTTCTCTCCTGCGCGATGTACACTTTTTCATCAACTGGTAGCAGTAGTACGTTTTGGTCGTGTGAGAATCAACACTCTCTTTGCCCTCGGTCGACGTTTCAAGGAACACGACGAGAAGGCAAAGAGGTGTAGAAGGCAAGGCGTCGATTGAAGAATAACATTATGCAAACGACCGATAATTTAGCCCTCCCTCGGAGTCATTGTAGATGTTGGTGGGAAACATGAAGAATAGAGGATTAACGGGATTTGGATTCAGATTCGGTTAGGCAAATTGAATGTAGGCGTTTAAGACTTTCAATGGCAAATCATGTGTTTCTCTAGTTTTTTTTGAAGGAAAAAGATAGGATAAACCAAACATTTTTATACCCTGAAGCCTCTTTTACAGGAAAGGTAACTCTCAATGACCAATAATGGCCATTTGCCCTTTACAGCACTACTTAACAATATGATAATTTACTGTCAGATTACTGTATTTCCGTCAGTTTCACAAAGAGAAGCTTAAGAAAACTAATACTAACAATACATTACACAAGGTGAAGAAAAAGCTTTTGTTATCAAAACGTATGCTGACAAAATAATCAAGTTCGCATAAAATTGAAAGGGAGAGAGAGAGGTATCATCTACGTTTTTCATCACAACCGCGCCTCTGGTTCTACCTTGTTCCCCCCGTGATTTATTACTTATTTTTGAAGTCTTACGCAAACCATAAACTGCCGGTACGGTAGGAGAAGTTTTGTTGCAAGCGGCGGCCTCAGAATCTACAAAGCCAACACCTGTCAATCAGTCTAGACCAACAATCAAACTAAGGTAGTAATACTGATCAAGGTGCGTGCGTTGGGGACGTTTGGGGTGGTTCATCAATCATAATCTATTGACATGGTACTTCCTTATATAATTGATAATAGCTCGATAGAGATGGTAAGTGAGACCTGAATCAAAAACTGACAAGACTGGAGGGGAGAATTTAAAAATGAGACGCAAAATTGCACTTTCCTAGATATCAATCGTTACTGAAATCTGAGAGCGTGACAATAAGGTATTAGAAAGAAAATCTACCATTCAACACATCAAAAAACTTGTTTTTACATCATCCTACAACCTTCGCGATAATATTTTTCGCAAAATTTTAATCGACAATTTCAGGACGGGATGGTCAACCAAAAATGGATTATAACTACAGCACTTCACAGAATTGGAATGCGTGTTGTACAAAAGCGTGACAAGGTTTGAAAACGATTAGTCATTGGTTAGGCTGGTTGAAAAAGGACACAGGAGACACAGATTTTTATCGTATATTCAGAGAAAAGTTGAACAACGGCAAATCATACTTGGTCATTGAATAGGTTGGTGGTTCTCAAGGTGGCAATGAAATGTGACTGTTAAGAAATTTTTGGTTTTTGGTATGATATCACATCTGATATCATTTCCTAAATATTGAAAGAGAAATGAGTCTAGTTTTGTGATGCTGTTCATCAAACGATAATTCGTGATACTTTCATTTTCGATAAATTGAACCTTTTCTGCACTTACCAGATTTTCTGTCAATAATCCTCCTATAATTGACTGTTTTAAGTAAAAAAGAGAGAAAGAGGATTAATTTTAGTGTTCCGAAGTGAATTGCAAAAATGACGAAAATCTCCGGTATGTACATTTTCATCGTTTTTATAAATCTATTCCCTTTCTTTGAATTAAGCTGCCACCAATCGAACCGTAAATGATTAGGAAAATGAGAGAGAGAAGAAGCCAGACGAAGAAGCAGAAAAAAAGAAATGAACGCCGTCACTCATTTAAAACCTGACTGATTCCCGCCGGCCAGACGTGCGTTACGAACTTGGCAGGATGCAACAAGAAAAAACAACACAAGTGTTTGTGGGCAACAGAGAGAGGGGTGTCCAGGATTACACTTTGCAATCGAATCGACACGGAACTTCTGGTCACTCTATGGTCTATGCCATCTAAGAGCAATATGTGTATCGTGCGAAGAAAAGTGCGCAAGTCAATAGGAACTCACGGAAAGGTGGTAGTAGACACACAATTTTGTATACTTATTTCTGTTCTCGTGTGCGTGCCCTTAGCGTAGCACTAATATCAGTCTTGTGAAATAATACAGTCTCAGCTCAAAATTCTGTCAGACGTGACGGAGATTTTGAAAAATCGGAATGAAATTTGAAAAACCAATAGGCGAGCTTAAAAATTATTGAATAGAAGAACGGAAATAAAGTGTTCCGGATGGTCAAAAAGTCGAAAACAATGAACGTTGCTTTCTCTTTTCATTACAACGTCAACTTTTTTTCTCATTCATTCAGGCTCCGCATTATTACACATCCGCCCACACACGTTCCTTACTACGTTTTTTAAGAATTATTATGAGAGGAAATGAAAGTTAAATGATTCATGCGAAGCGTTTTGACAGTAAGAGCATAGTTCTGATGTTTGCGGATAAGAGGTGAACCGAGAAACCTAACCATGGAAAAAAACCAAAGTGGTGAGAATTGTAAATAAACAGAATGTGAGCACAAGTTGGTATAGTTATCACCTGATAGAAAATTTCGAAACTTTATTTTTGAAAATTATACGAAGAAGCGATAACGTGATAAAAGTATGCTTCACACTAACACTGAGCAAAAAAAATTCAGAGCCTGAGGTCAGGAGGAATTAGGGAGAACAAAAAAATGTGTCCCATCAAAACTACAAACAATGCCCTTTGGTCATTCTGCGAAGCAACATGGGTTTCCTCTAATTTTCGCCCAGTCGTTTATACAAAAGAACAGACAAAATCAGGGTTTGGTAATCCGACGTGCAAATATTCGGTATGGTCAGTCCAGGGCACAAAACAAGGCACACAGAAAAAAACGCGATGAGTCGAGTCAAAACAAAAGAAAAATTGAAACAGATGGGATGTTGGAAGGCTTGAATGGGTGTGAAGAATATTCGACATTCAGAAATAAAACTACGGAAACACTCTTGAGCGTCGACGTAGAAGGGAAGAATACAATGAGAAAACAACAAAAACACATGGAAATAAAGTCAACAGGAAGTTGGAGGAATTGAATTGGTGAATTGAATGGAAAATGGGATGAAGATACGAGAAAAAAAGCGACGATAATCCGTATGATGTCCGTTCTTTTTCGGTCTCTTCATCTCTTTTCACTACTTGATGATCGACCCTAGGTCGTCGAAAAATGCGTGTTTATTATGTGAATGCCCTTTTTCTAGACACTCTTTTTCCGAAAATCCGAATTAACGCGCAATGGTGATAAAAAGAATGATAACAATTGTAGAGTCATTAGGGATGGATGATAAAAAGATACAAGAAAATTAAGTTTTCTTGGATTAAAACATCAAAAACCGTTTTTGTTTTTGAGTTTTTAGAAACATTTGACAGTATTAGAAATGTCATAAATAGATTCAAAAAATTTTTTTGGTCATCTTTCAACTATTTTTCTCAAATGGCGTGGAATTTAGAGAAAAAGAGAAAGGAATACCCGCTTCTGCCATTTCTCACTAAATGAAAAAGTTGGATGCAAGACAAATTGGCTTCCTTTAGTTCTCAAAACTTGACCAATGGATGGTAATTGTATAATTATGCCAACGAATGGAAATCCATTTGCAGTCGGGCGGACGCACCGTACTGTCAGGTTGAAGTTGGGTTTCAGATTGGCCAAAAAAGTATCAAGTTGAAAGTGAGAGGAGTGGAAAAGTGAAATGGCAGCCTTTGAAAACTCTCACGATGAACAGATTAGGGAAGAAACCCCCCTGGCTGCGGATATTGCATAACGGAGTGCGACGTCTCGTTGATCGAAACAGTTTTCTCATGCAGAGAAGCGAAGAGAGAAGCGATTAACGGTAAAAGTGAAGAAGATGATGAAGCGGAAAACATCTTCTAGTATTTCCGTACATTTTATTTATTCTCGTTTTTCACATATCTGTTTATTCTTTTCTTCGCGCTTTTTCCGTTTTGACCATTCATTATGATTCCGGAGGGAGTCGAGGAGGTCAAAAAGGGGATTAACGAAAAAAAAAGAAAAAAATAGAAATCTCAAGAAGTTCAGAACACACACGGATTAGAAAAACGAAAGTAGTAACGATGTTTTTAGTTGAAAAGGCAACATTTGAAACGGATTTAGAAACTCTGTCTGTTTCACTGCTGGTTTCGGAACCTTGAGTCTCCTAGATCAAAAGTTTGAAAAAAATAGAGAAAGATCAAATTTGAAATGCGTAGGAAGTGTTCTTTTTCGAAACGATACTCGTAAATATAACTGACCAATTATAAATTCCAGTTTGTCTGTCTCGAGAAAACAATAAAATATTCTTACCAAATGGTTGAGAGCGAAGAATGTCGGCATTGTTCCTCTCGTTCCTTTCTGCTTCTTCTCCTTTCAACCACGAATGCTTGTTGAAAGTAATGAACGGAAATGGGAATAAAATAGCTGAATATATCTATGTTCAGGATCAGCGATATCTTCTCGAGAAAACCAGGATATACAGTTTTGGAAATGTCCACAATCGCAGGTGGCGATGTCCATTCCTTCGCCGACAGACCAGCTGGGTCAACAACAAAACAATCGCGCATTCAAATCTTTTGCTTATCTAGAATAATAATGACCGTTTTTATATTGCTCTTCACACTGTTTTCCGGGAAATAGTGAGGAAACGGGCATGTGTGCTTGAATAAACGAAATAAATGGAACACCGTTGGCATTGTTTTGTTTGAAAACCTTCCAGTAAACATTGTACGTTTGATTCGTCGTTTGCAGCACTTAAGAGTACATTACGATTAACAACATTTATTCAAAACTCACTCAAATTCTATTAGAGACGGAAATTCATTCATATAACAATATCATCAACTGGTGCCAATTTATAATCATTATGTTATCAATCACATCTAGAAAGTTACCTGTCAGTTTTTCAATGGGAATATTCAGGAAGTCCGGTTAATAAAAATGGATTTGGGATGATGATATCAGCTGGATAAACAAAATTGAGGTCAGAGATCATCCAAAAACCAAAAACTGCAGGCAAAAACTACGGTGTTTACCGTTTCTTTTTTTTTATTGACCGGCAGACCGTTCCATTTTTAAAGACCCTTGTCTGAGTGCCAGTTGAATAGCTGTTTCTTTCACAATCCTACTTTTTCGAAGAGTTTAAAATCAAATCACTTTATTCACTCATTTGTGCTCAGATAACAACTGATCCTGGAAGATGAGAATTTTCTGGAGCTGGAGTGCGGAAGAAAAATCCTTTCTGTTGAATGTTCATACTGTCCGGTACCGGAGTTGGGTAGACATCGGAAATTTCGAAAAACGGGGCTCGAGTCATCCATGGTGGATACATGTCTTGATGAGTTTTCACATTGGCCGATGCCGGAGTTGGGGAGACACCAGATCCTTTAGAGTGAGGAGCTCGAGTGAGGAAAGATGACAAATCTGAAATAATGATTATTATTGTCTGTTATGGACGTCAAGGAGAGATCGGATCATGCAAAATTAGAAGCTTGAAAGAGCTTACCTAGAGATTCTTTCTGATGAATGTTCACATTGTCCGGAGCGGGAGTTGGGTAGACATCAGATCCTTTAGAGTGAGGAGCTCGAGTGAGGAAAGATGACTAATCTGTAATGAAGGCCATTATTGTATGTTATGGGCGTCAAGGAGAAATTGGATCATGCAAAATTAGAAGCTTGAAAAAGCTAACCTGGATCTCCTTTCTGATGAGTTTTCACATTGGCCGGTGCCGGAGTTGGGTAGACTTCGGAAATTTCGAAAAATGGAGCTCGAGTCATCCATGGTGGATACATGTTTTGATGAGTTTTCACATTGGCCGGTGCCGGAGTTGGGTAGACATCAGATCCTTTGGAGTGAGGAGCCCGAGTGAGCCATGACGGATACTCTATCTGATGAGCTTTCACATTGTCCGGAGCGGGAGTTGGGTAGACATCAGATCCTTTGGAGTGAGGAGCCCGAGTGAGCCATGACGGATACTCTATCTGATGAGCTTTCACATTGTCCGGAGCGGGAGTTGGGTAAACATCGGTTACATTGGCATTCGTAGTACTTGTCATGACAATGCTTTTTCTCACTAGCCCAGATCCTAAAACTTCTTGTCAAGCTACCTGCACGTAAACACAGAAAACTCACTCTTATGCTCATGTCCAAGGTCCTGCATCGAATTCTCCACCGTCTTGAATGCTTTCTCAAGTATGTTTTCCTGCATCAGGAAAGGCAGTGTTCCAGTCATCTTTTCCAGTTTGTCAGAGTCTTCGATAGTCAGATTGTGTTGGATGGAGGCGTCACGCAAATGAAGCAAAAAGCTTAATGTGTCCGTTTTTGCATGAATATCAGTCAATGGCTTGTAGTGCTCATTGTAGTCGTCTTCAATAGCAACTAGTTTCTTCCAAATTTCTCCATGAATAACTTTTTGTGTTGGTTCCTGCATCATCTTCTTCACCATCTTCACCACTTCTAAAAACGATGGATTGTCCAGAATCTGTAAGTAATCATCATTTTTCATGATGATTCGAACAATATTCTTCAGAAGAGATTTTTCAACAACTGAGAAGTTCGTGGATGAGTGGCTTGGATGGTTGCTGTTTCCAATAGCAGTACCAGAGGCTGAAGGAAAAACATTGTGAAAATACTGCGGAAAAGATGGAATTACCGATGGCTTCATGATGTTGTTGAAGACTTTGAGTGAATGTTCCGTCAGCATTTCTCTCGAACAGTCGCCCTGCTGAGAGAGAGCCGACAAAAAGGAGAAGAATATTGAGAAATAAACGTCTCATCGATGTCGATTTCTTGTCAGGATGAAGAAGGAGAGGAAAATGCCGCCTTTTGTAGGGCGGCAGTTAATTCGATTAAACGGAGTGGGGTGGAGCTTTGGGGAGTTTTATGATGGGAAACTTGATAGTTTGAGAAAATGGAAAAATATGAACACGTGGAACGTCTAAAAATCAATAACATATGATTCTGCGGACCAGTGATCCGATAAAATTGAAAATTAGAAAGTGGTTGAAAAATGGGAGACCAATCGTCTCCAAAAAGCGCCAAACTATAAGACTTACAAAGGAATGGGCTCTGTATGGGTTCATAAATAGAAGTATCATACAGTTCTTTCATTATTCAATTACTCTCAAATGACGATACTATCATCAGAGTATCTCATAAGCACTTTACCGTAAAACCTGTAATAGACTGTTGTTATTTGCGAGCAATTGAATGATGAAAGTACTTTATGATAATTTATGACATTTTTCAAATGATATTTCTATGATTATGATATTTTTTTGTACGACAAAGATTCTTAGTTTTTTTATTTGCACTGTTGCTCCACAAGACCCTCACTATCCAGGATCGAATCTCTATGTTTCCCAAATAAAGAAGAATGAATGAATTGATTCAAAAAGCTCACTTTCTTTTCTCAGAAATTAAACTTCTTTTTGCGTGGGTGTGTTTGCAGACATCTTTTGATTCAGAAATCGTTCAAGAGAAAGAAGTTAAACTTTGACAAAAAATCAAACAATAATTTGAAGATTCCTAACAGAAAACGAAGGCTTATTTCTTATTGAGTTTAATTTATTAATCACGGGCCCATAAGAATACTGCGGGTTCATTCATTTCTCCTCTACAAATCTTATTTCTGTTTGAGTTCAGTTCTTTCTATTTATCTGACATAAATTCATAACAGATGTCATGTTGTCAATTCACATTCGTTTTTTAGTTTCATAATCTTTATTTGAATTTTTAAAACAGCTTTCTCTCGTTTCGGTTATATAAGAATATTGGAAAATAAGAGTAAAATGACAGGAGGAAAAGGGAAATCTATATCGCCGGATGTCGTTATTCACTCTCCGTCGCTTTTTCGCCTTTCGCTCTTGCTACTCTTTTCGCTACCATGCACCTTCATCTCCCAAATCTTACATCGTCGTTTCCGACGTTTAAACATAACAACGACAAGAACTTGCAACTTTCATTCCTCCATAAGAATGTCTCTTCGAAGCTTTGAAGACTTGGCTCAAGACGTTCCAACTGAAGACATCCTGGAACAGTTTGGCAGTGATCTGGCCACAAGAAGACGTCATCAACTTAAATACAAGAATGGAGAATGTTTCGTAGCAGAAGAAGATTTAGTTCAGAACTATCCCAAACAGAGAAGTTTCCACCATTCGTGCAAGTAAGTTATTTGAATGTCATTTCTCAGAAAACTGAAAACAATTTCAGTGCTGGCCCTCTCCTTCATGAAGCAGAAGTGGCTAACTCGGCGGTTTTATCATTTGATGCATACGCTGAAGAAGATGGGGTTGACGAAGAAATCCATCGGATCCGCATTTTCAAAATTAACTATCATCTGAATGATGATACTATTACTGTCAACGAACCATTTGTAGACAACACTGGATATTTGCATGTAAATGATGGTTGAGAAATGTTTAGTCATTTTAATTTTTATATTCTAGGGAAGAATCTTCCGTCGACAAAAAGTTCCGGCTCACAACAGAATAGGAAAGGCTTATGTTCATTGGAGTGATCTGAACGTGGGAACCGACATCAATCTATTCCAAACTATTTACAGAATAACCTCTTGTGATAGTTTCACACGAGTAATTATTCATCTTGATTCACGAAACGTATAAATAATTCCAGAATTTTCTCGAAGAACATGGTATAAAAGTGAATGAAGATGAAGAGCTACCAGAAGATCCCTGGTTGGTTCGTAGACGAGGTGCTCCACGAACTGCTCCGAAACTACCTGATCAAAGAGAGTTCATAAATAGACCTCCAATGCTTGTTTACCGTTGCTGTTGGCTTGACCACATGAATGATTTCCACGGATGTCGCATGAAGCGCGTTTTCAAGTAAGTTTCATTGTTTGAAGATAACACAGTTCACATCTTTTTTTACAGAATGTTTGTTTATTGCACTGATCATACTGTAGCATTAATTGAAGAAACCAAAGAGTTTGAAGGACAACTGTTTTTGAAACGAATTGCTCTTCCATTTCCAGTTGAACCCGGTCAGTGAACTTATACTATTTATACCCAGTCTAAAGAGTTTCAGAGATGCCAAGACGTGATTATCGTTGGTGGGATATTCGTCCGGGTGTATGGGTAGATGTATTCTGTAGACCAATGTTTGTTTTTGAATGTGCCAATGATGAAACAAAATCCTTTATTAGACAACAGTTCGGAGAAACTGATTTTGCAAACTACAGTAGTCAGGTTTGCAAAAACTTCAGATTGTGTCATAATTCATACATTTCAGATACTAGAAGATGGTCCTCCGCCGACTCAATTTTTCAATTCCCCAGCTGTTCTCAAATTCAGATGTACTATGGTACAGTTAACAGTCAGTCAAAACACTTTATTCTATTTTAAGGTGGACGCACCATCTGTTTTATACGGTCTTCACTTCATATTATACTACGATGTTAACCGTCGATTGGTTAACATAACTGAAGAAGGAAGAAAAACGTGGACGGAAGGAAGAGTTTTTCTCAAAGACGTCGATGCTTCCACATTTAGGTGAGAGATAAAGTTTTGGTCATCTAAATGCATTTTTTTCAGCGAAGGACAGTTTGCACCTGGTCGAATTTTGCAATTTTTCAAATGGAGATTCAATTTGGTGCAGCCAAGCTCCGAAACTGAGAAATATCTTCGTTGGAAACAAACACCCAATCACAAATAGTTTTAGTTAAATTCACTTTTAGTTTTTTCTGTTATACAAATTTTAAAATCACAATTTTATTACTAGTGTTCAAAAAATCTGATTGATAGTGTGAGAAAGTTTGAAAACTTTAGAGACAATAATAAAAACTACTTGATCTGCGTATTTTTCTAGATTATTCTTTGCAATTTTGATAGTTAATCCAGCTCGAATGAAATTTTGATCTTTTTTGTTTTCAAACCTGAAAATGTTCGGTTTCCACTTCTCTTTTTTGGCATCTATTTGGGTAGGCAAAGGGCAGGGCACGGAATGCGCAGATACCCAATTAAATGGTTTAAAAAGGAGGTGGAGAGAAGAGAGGACACTAGAAATGCAAGTCATAAAGTAAGAAAAGAATAATAAAGGGTGCACATTTCGGTGATAAAAAAAGAGCAAAAGAAGAGGATTTTTATGTGGGAAATCGGAGCGATAGAATTACCGTATTCAATACCCAAGGTTTTTGACAACATTCTGCAGACTACTAATATATTTTATTTGATCGCATTGTTAAACATAAGAATTTCTGATTCTTGAGTTGATTCTCCAAGACGAAGGCAATCAAAAGATACCTTCAAAAAATCGTTTGAAACGTTTGATATTGTATTTATTTATTACTTTTTGTGGTTACATGAGTATGAGAGCTGTGTCGATAATCACAATAAATGCGAGTCTGGACAATATATTAGAAGCGGAATGAAATTAATAGATGGTGATGGAAAATTGCACACTCAATAGATGAAACGACGAAAAAAACGTGATTTTTCAGAATATAGGAGGCGAGAGATTATTTAAGTGGGGTGATGAAAGAAATGGGGTTCGATTTGACGAGAAACGGAGAATTTGTTTGAAATGAAATCTCAACAGAATTATTTGTCTATGACTACACAAAGAAGTTGAGATAGAATGGTCACATTAGGGTATCAGATACAGCTGTGATATCATTGGAAAGTCATGAACAGGAGACATTTGAAATCGAATACAAGCTAAAGAAACAAAAGCTGAGAACAAAAATGAGGGAACAATTGAGATAGTGAAGAATAGGAATGATTATGCCCGTAAATATTTTTTATTGGCACATAAAAAATATTTTAATGAAGGGGCTTTACATTCCCATCCAACGGAAGACCGCATTTTTGATTCTCCCGAAGAATCCGACTGCTGGCTGTGGGGCAGGGTCAACACGTTGTCGACGAGCTGGTGGAGCTTCGTCGTGGTCCTCAGCTCGACGACGACGATTCTGTTGAGCAGCAACGGCTGGAGCTGGAGCTTGAACTGGAACCGGTGCCGGAGCTCTAGCAGGCGCCGAGGAAGCGGCCGCAGCTGGATCTGCGACTCCATCACCATTCTGGAATTTGACATTATTGATCTATGAATTTAAGTGGGGCAAAACAAACCTCGAAGAATTCATTGTCATTATCGTCGAATGTTCTTGTGATTCTGTTCGCCATCATTCTGGCTTGAGTGATGTTCCTCTCGACCTTTGATCCCTGAAACTAATTAAGTTCGGCTCGAAATTTTTTGCGATTTACCCAGCGCTTATTTGCATTTCTGAGATGCTCCTTCGCTTCCTCCATTGCTCCTGGATGAAGAGCCGACCAGCTGGAGCGAGGAACATTTACTTCGTCGTTAATGTGGAGTGCCACGAGATTCTGAAAATAAGTCATGAACAGATGTTGCAACACGTTGATTTCCCATTTGGATAATGGAAAAAGTTGATCAACTCACATGTTCAACTACACGTGGATCCGTTTGTTGGTAATTGAAAAACCTCACTTTCCAGGCGGGGTTTTTCTTCATTGTGGTTTTCTTCAGAAGGACCATCGGAAATCCTTTCTGAAGAACGACGTCTCCAGCTTCGAACTTATGTGTGATTGGCATTGAAGATTCGATTCGAACTTATAATTGAAATTCCTGAAAAATAGAGATGGTCAGAGGGGAAAACGGAAAATATACGGAGCTGAGTTGGTAATATTCGATTTTAATTTTTGCTTTGGTCTGATGTTCTTCGAACACTATCAATGTCCCTCTTCCTTCTCCATGGTTAGAGAGTCACTTGGGAAGTCAAGATGGAGACCTCAACAGGGCGAAAAGAAGGAAACGGAGAAAGAAACTCCTGTTCTAACACAGGAGTGTTTAATTAAAATAAGTTTCTGATAGACAGACGGAGATAAGAAAAACGAAAAATGAATGAGAAAAAGAGAGATTGCAGTGGGAAGATTGATGAACAGAAAGTTGATAGACTTTGAGTTGGCATTCGATACTCTGGTGGACTGGACACAAAAACGCTTGGATATTTCAAGAATTACTCCAATAGAAACCGTAGATTCTAGATACTCAGGTGAACTTTCGCGGTTGTTCCATCTTCTATTCGGAAGAGAGAACAATGAACATCATAAGTGAACAGTGACTGTTCATTGATTGCATCCACAAATGAGGCAGGATGAATAGTGTTCTGTTGGGAACGTGAGTGGTCCTTTGGTAGTGCATACGAGAGATCGAAAGACGCAGAGCGACGAAGAAAGTAGAACTCTCCGAATGGGCGGATACGAGGCGGAGGAAGAGACGAGAGGTTCGAAGAGGAGGAGACCCGACATGGTTTGCCTTCTTAACGGCACATGTTGTACCCTCGGAGAAAACGTTTAGATTTGAGAGACACATAGAAGCTGGATGTCGTTCATATAAGAAATTAAGTCAGAGCTCTTTGAGTAGGACAAAAAGAAATGAAGCTGTCAATAGAAGTGCGAAATGAGAAGGGTCTTTTTTTAGAACATTACGAAAAAAGAGGTTCTTTCCTCCATCTGGTCATTTTTAGTGCAAAAACCACCCAGAGACAGCTGGATTCATCAGAGAGAAAAGAAGAGAAAAAAGAGGATTTCGTTCTCAGTTATCATTTGCGAGGATAGAATCGACCCACTAAACGTTGTTCTGCCCGTCAATTTGTCTTTTATCTCAATCCCGTTGACAGTTGACTTGTGGTAACAAGGCGGAATGTCTAATGAATGATTTCATTGAAACGTGTTGATTAACCTTTCCGTAACAGCATCAGGTGAGCATCTTTTTTTGCTGATACGATGCCCACAGCTGTATTGAAGACTGAGAGTGCAGATACCCAAATAGACAATTCATTCCAACCAATTAAAAGACATATATTTTGACAAAGCATTGAGAATCGCTGTGAAAGTCAAAGAATTCAATTCATGCAACTAGAGGGAGGGCAGACAAATAAATATAATATTCACAGTTGAAAATGACTAAGGAGATGACAATTATGACTTTTTTCGCACGGGGATAGAAATGTTGATTAGACAATGATGAAAATAGGAAGATGGACTAGTTGAAAAGAAATTATGAAATACAGACGAAATGGATGAGGAGAATGGCATCGTAAGGATACATTGCTATAGATATTTGATATTTGTTATTCACAAAGTATAGATTGTAATCTACTCAAAAGTCTCCCATCTATGCCGAGGAGGTGGAGGCGGTGCTACGAAGCTCGTGGCCGTTGATGGTTGCCCTGGCGACGGCCCAACCGATGCCGGGCGGCGAGGCGGCAGCGGCGGTGCAGCATACCAATCAGGTACCGACGGGTTGAGAGCTGGGGGAACAGAGCCAATCGGATTGATTTGAGTCCATTGGTGACCTTGTTGAAAGTGAAGAAGATGGGGAGCAGAAGAACCACTTGGTGGGAATGGTTGGATAGAAGGACCAGGAATCGAACGAGGGTGTAATGGAGGTGGCGGTATTGATGGTAACGGTGGAGCAGGCCCTTCGGGAGACGTGGCAAACGGATCGGCGAATACATTTTCCAAGCCTCGTGGCGGAGTTCTGTAACATAATATACTATTTTTGTCTTTTTATTTTCATTTTCTATCGACTTCATATCCTTTCCTTTTCTTTTCCTCTCATTGTCGGAAGGATTAGTATCACATAAGGTTTGAAAAGTACACTCCTTAATTTGATATCTCACCTAGATCTACTCTCTTGTGATTCGTATAACTCGTGTTGACCAGTCACATGAAATTTGAGAAATGTACTAATAACCAGGTATGCACACCTAGTCCTTATTCGAAAGGATTGAGTCTAATGAGACGTTTCGAAAGAAATGGAGTCTTTTCGCGTGATTTGGTTTGTCAACACGCACTTTCTCTTTCGTTTCGAGACTAATATCAGAAGTATATAAAAGTATGAAAAGTAATCATGAAGTCGGAGCCTTAATCCGGTGTTAGGAAAGTAGAGAGCCGTGTTAATTAGATAGACAACGAAATGTCCATATTTTCTATATAGAATATTTGAAAACTCACACTCCACTAGTTGATAGTTCAGCGGGACGAAGCAAATATTGCTCATCAACTGAGGAAAGACCAAGTGGTGAGCTTGTTGAGGGCTCATCGAAATCAATAAGATTGGCTACTGGCACGTTGTCTCGGCACACTTCGATCGGTGAATCATCGTATTCGTCACCTCTCTGAAAACATTTCTCATGATTAAAACAACAAGCAAATCAAATACCGCAGATTCCCATTGAAGATTATCAAAAGACATTGGTGTCTGTTCCGATCCATTCTGGGTTTTCTTCTTGGACGCCGCTTTACGAATCTCTCGTGGTGTCAGACGTTGCAGTCGATTAGCGATCTGGAAAACAAAAAACTACAAACATTTTCAACATTCAGAATATTACCTGTATTCCGGACGTTTTCAATGCTCCAATCACATCGCTAGCGTTTTCCTTGACCTGAAAACGAGATAACTCATCTGACTTGTTAAATTCAACAAAATTGTCATGCAAAAAGATGAACAAAATCTTTTGAGAACAAAGTTTTGAAAGTGAAACTGTATTGTTGGACAACACGAGTCTTACTGTTTGAATTGTGGAGTGAGGCACTGGTTCAGGAAGTTCGGGCTGAATGTTATGACATGCTCTATTAGGTGGTTTCGCGAGCGGGTGAACTACACATTTCATATTTATCTAACATACCGGTCTGTTCTTCAAATCCATTTGCTCAATTTCAATTTCAAACTGGTCTCCAGGAACATGTCCTTCCTTGAACAACTCGAGCCGGTCATGAATGAACTGAAAACAATCCAATATTTCTCATTCAAATGAAAACAAAACTAACCCTCTCCAAGTATTGAACACCATCAGTTCCCAACAAGGAATCTAAGTAAGCCTGGTACGATGGTCTTTGTTGCGAAACAAAACGCTCTTTTGAGAAAACGAGTGTATCATGTGTTTCACCAACGAAACCGCTTGCGTAGTCACCAAAAAGAAGAACCATTGCACGAAGGAAATTCTTAGCGAAAGTGTCATCCATGGCGGACTGTGACCGGAGTTGTGCTTTCAGGTAGTTGACCACTTCCGATGGCATTGCTGCCACGTCATCATATGGGCTTGTAAGCGTCTTTTCATCAATGTCCACGATGACAACATCACCAAGGTCTTGAAGACGTATTTTCTAAAATCATTTATTTTATAGGAGTTTAAACGTTGATTGCAAACCGCGTTCTCCAGCACTACTTTTGGTACTCCAATCAAATATGGCATGGGAGCCATGACCATGTCCACTAAAGATTCCGGTAGAATTGTGATGAACACAGATTGCCTGAAAATATTTTCACTCGTATTACTTTTTTGATGACACAGCTCTTCTACTTTGTACTCTTACTCATTTGCAAAACTATCAATTTTGAGTGTGATAACGAATTTATAGGTCGATGAATACCCTTTCCTTTCGAATAACTCACCAACACATTGGGTAAAGAAGCATTGAGACAGCATGGAGACACGAGCTCAGCGTTCCGATTTTACGTCCTGTGAACAGAATACGTCGTTCTTTAAGCAAACTGGCAAAGATAGCAAGCATTTGTCGAGGGTCGATAGCATTATAGAACTCCAAAAAGTATTTGTCAGAGCTGAGTGTTGGAAGACGGGTTGGATCCGGAATCTTTTCGGCAAACACGATACGGTAGTTATGCTGAAAATAGAAGCTCATTCGCAGCAGAACAATTATCAATCTCACTTTTTGATTGTGATCTGCAAATCGAAGATACTCGTCAATATTCGGGATATCAGTGTGATAGAACTTGGTGAGCACCGACTCAACATCCTCCTTTTGGGCGGCTCCAATGACCAATGAGATGTCGTTCAGTGCTTTGAAGAAGACGTTCGGCCAGAAAAACCCGCTGAAAACACAAAAGTTAGATGAATAGTCACAAAGATCAGAATTTCGGGTAGAAAGTTTCCCACGAGTCGTCATTAACTAAGACATAAGTTCGTCTTATGGTTTACATTTTTTTTCAATGACGAAAGTGCTTTTTAATCCCAAAGTTCTTGAGTCTCTTTTTTGCTCAAGGCATTTCAATTTGTCTCACTCACTCCTCCGCATCTTTTCTTCTCCCCTTTTTTCTGTTCTTTATTGCAAAAAGTCGTGAGAAGTATGAACAAAGTTTTGATTTCTTTTTGCCCCATTTTATTCTAATTGAAATGACGTTAAACGAAAAGAGCGCGAAATGTGATACCTCTCTCCATTCTGTCCCAGTCAACTCATTTTTCTAGGGCATAACGATGGCAATTCGTCAGAAGGGCATTAGTTGAACTGACCTCAAAAAGCAAATGCACGTGTCGGTTCTTGGTGTGTAACGACAGAATCCAAATGAGAACTTTGAGTTTGAATCGGTCAGAACGAAACTGAACAGTTGGACGGCGTCGACTTCAACACTGCAAGTAAACATGAAACAGTTTAGTTTTCAAAGTGTTTGTGATGACTCACTCTCTTAGCTGGCATGGAAACGCGAATTGTTGAACGCTTTTCACAATGGCAGGATCATGGAAATCGTCTGGGTACTGGAAACGGAGGGAAGCACGCTTCTCGCCAGGTTTTGGTGCCACAAGTTCACAGAAAACATCATAAAGCGTAGCAACATCATTTCTGAATGAATAGATTATCTGTGGGAATATGTAAATTTGATCAAAATACCTGTATCGTCCATAGGTCATGTGTAGAGAATAAGAAGTGATGAGAGAATGTAACGGCGGCAACACGACGCGAAGATCTGACGTTTTGATGAAATTGTATAAATACAAGGTTAGCTTCAGCCACCCAACTAGAAAGAAGAAATACAAGAACGGCTGGGCGGCTGCAGCAAAAAGAAACCCCGACGATATTACAATAAAATGAGAAATGCGCAAGAAATGCGTCAATAGGCTGCTGCTGGCGTATCTTGAGGGATAAAATGAGGAATGGGGCGATGTGTGAGGAGAAGAAAAAGAGGGGGGAGAGGGAGAATGGCGGGTAAGAATGTGGAGAATAGGAGGAAGGCGGGCGGATGGACGGACTTACTAGACGTGAGAATGAATGGAATAAAATTAGTGACCCAAATGAAAAAAAGGAGAATAGAAGAAGAGGAAAGATGAAGAAAAAAGGACTACAGCCAGCCACCATGCCACTGAATGGCAAATTTAGAATAGAGAATTAAAACCAGAAGATGGAGAGTGAGTGAAAGGAAACAAAAAGCAAAAACAGACGTTTCTTTCTTTCTTTTTTTGGTCCGTGACGGGTGTGAAGAGGAGAGCTGTCAAAGTAGTACGAGTGGAAATCGACTAGCTCAGAAGGAGACCGAACTCTCTAAGTACTAAGAATACTAGGGAAAATTTGGTATAAAACATGGAATGAACAATAATTGTTGGATAATCGGTTTGAATATAAACTAGGTTATGATCAAAATATCTGGACTATTTCAAGTATGCTGTGAAATGGAAAAAGATCGAATGAAAACAGATGTGAAATGAAATTTCTTGTATCTGTGATTCATACTTTTCTTGCGAAAACGGAATTTTCTCTTGACACCTGCTTCTTACTTCCGGAAATACCAGAGAAAAATGAAACTATTTATATCTAACTACGAATACTGCTAACTCAGATAGGTACGCACAATGGATATCTGACCCGAAAAAAGAGACGAAGGTAGATTAATCTAGGTCTGGCAGCCTGTCAAACAAGACAAAGGGTCCCTCACTATTAATGAAGAGAGACGAAATAGTGGATGAATCTAAGAGGATCAAGAGTGTATGTACATGCACAGTATGTGGGATACGACTCCAATCCATTTAGGGCCGGCTGGCCAAGAGCTGCTGTCCTCAATAATCCTCGATGGTCGATGTTTGGAATGGGGCGGAGATTTGTTGGGCGATGAGAAAAAAGGATGAGAAGAATTAAGAGCATTCGTTGACATATGATCTAGAAACGTTTTATTTTTGCCTTTCAACACGATTAAGAGCACATAATGAGGAGCCAATTAGGTGTCAATCAGTGCGACAAATTTTGAGAAGAGAGTATGTGTGAGTGTGGGAAAAACGCGGAAACTACATAGTTTGTGCCTTCTCTTTTTCTGGCTTTGTATGTGTAATGCTGCTGGAAAGGACAACTAAACCGAATCGAACGAGTGGGGGGGGGGGGGGGAAAAAGTTCATAGAAAATTGGGAGAGTTGATATAGTGCGCCAGGTGGACACTGTGCAATGAAAGAGAGACGTGAAAGATAGACGAAATGAATAAACAGAGTGAGGAATTGAGCGTAGACCAAAACGGACTCTAGACCGACGGTGTTGCCCTGGGCAGGAGACCATGGTGACCTCTCCAAAAATGGTATGACGAAAGAAGAGAGAAGTGGTTGGAGGCTACTAGGCCGTAAAAATAGACAGACTTGTATAGCCATCAATTTCCGTCTGTCTGACAGAAATAGGAATTTTTGAAAACAATCTCTAAGCAACGGCACAGTCTCCAAGCATCTTTTTTAAATGACGTGCGGGAGAAAATAGGCGAAAAAATGGACCTTGAATAATAAAACTGAGGGATCGAAACCAGGATATGACTAAAATTAATTATTGTTTTTGGCAACGTTAAGATTGCTTTTTCAAAAACAATAGTACTTTTCAAGGTGATCATTGAGTTTTTTGAGTTTTCAATTATTATTCTGATCGCTTAACTCAGATGATATTTTTATTGCATGATAAAATCAAGTTCGGACAAAAAATCGGTTTTTTTATCTAACAAAGTATCAAGTTTTGTAAATGTGGGAAAAATATGCAGAAATTAAGAGTTAAAAAGTAACATTTAAAACTCAGGAAGAAAAAAGTATGATTGTGTCTTCTTGTCTGTGACGAAATTTCGTGAAAAAAGAGGCCGTTATCAGTAGTATGAAATGTCAACATTTCAAAGTTCCAATCTGTCCATCGTCTCTCCAGTTTCTCCGTGAAGATTGTTGTTTTGTGCCAGATTGCGGAAATGTTGGGAATTATTGAATTCGTTAAGAAGTGAGAACATCAAATGAAGCGATTCAATACGACTTTTTCCAACTGGAATATCAAGAATGTTGAGGCAGATATCAACGTATTTTTCAAGAGGAACATCCAGTTCAGCAGGTGGAACCTGAATATTTCAATTTCAATAAGTTTCACACTTTATATTCTTACTTTCGCAGTTTTCAAAACTTCTTCAAACTTTGGAGCCCATTCTTGCATCAATGTCTCAATATCTGGGAGTTGACTTTTATAGTGAATTGTTTGAGCAGGCTTGCTTTTATGTAACTCCTAAAAATATTTGTTTATTGAAAGATCCTACCAAACCGTTTACCTTAATTGAAGCGATCCATTTTTTGATTTCATCTGGTTTCTCATCAGCCTTTTCCAACAACTTCACTGGAACCTCATCATCAAGAATAGAAACATCTTTGATAGCGTTTCGAATTTGCATGTCTACGATAGTGCGGTCGCTCTGGTTTGAAGGTGGCTCGTCGAGATACGTGAGGCCCACATTATCATCAATCTAAAATTCTCACTTATATAAACATGTTTGCGTGCATGAATTCCGGACGTACGTCGTCTGGCCTTGGCACTTTGATGAATAGATCCACTTCTCCCATTGCTGGGATATATTCGATAGTGAATGGACGCAATTGCGGTTTCAGCTCGACTTCCTTCGGCTTATATCCGTCAATGTAGGTTAACACGGCTATCTCGTCCTCCGTGAAATCTTGAAGCGTTTATGTCTAGTTTATTTTCTAGCCCAAGAATTTTCAACCATTCTAATGTTATTCTCTTTCTAAACCCAAAATTCTTTTGAACATATAATTTATGATAATTCACATTTCCTATTCAAATCAAGTCAGAAACAGAAAAATCTTGAATTCTAATCGTGTTTTGAACCGAATTTTCATCTTGGTCATGTGATCTCATTTTGTTGATTTTCTGAAAGAAAGAAGACGCGCGCTTTAAATTTAATTAGCTTTTTTGATGGGTAATGTCACGCAATAGGGCTCATAATTGTGCCAATTCTAAATTGTCTCAATTCACAAATCCTAGGGACGATGTCATTTTCTTCTCGAAAACGAGAAGCAAATCCGCTTACCGTCATCGTCGTCTTCTTCTTCAATTTCTTCATCTTCGTTGCTGCTGTCCTCCTCGAGCCGGCTTGCCCTGCGAATCAAATTTTGAAGAGGGTCGGATAACTTTTTCATTATCAAATCATTCAAAGACGCTTGCCTCTTATCTGCAAGGCTTATTGTAGAGCGAACAAACTTGTTGATAAGTTTACTTGAAGTAGCCGACGCCATTCTTGGAGGCGTTTTCGACCCCTCGTCTCCGCTTGTATAGGCGGGTGGAGAGCCTAATGGCGGCGCGGTGTATGATGAAACTAAAATGATAGAAGGGAAAGATATTATAAGTTGAAAGAGTGAAGACAATATCATCTGATTTATTAGGTAGGCAGGATAGAGGATCGCATGACCAAAATAAAAAAAAGATCACATAACCAAGATAAAAAAAAGATCGCATAACCAAAATAAAAAAAAGATCACATGACCAAGATAAAAAAATGAATTGTGCCAAAAGCAAATTCATTTCGAAATGAAAAATAAAAAGTTTCAGTTTTTGAAAAGAAATGTGAAACATTGTTAGCATCTAAGAAATTCATGCAAGGACGACAGTAACTCACGTGGAGGATCAGCCATGTCCTTGTATTCATCGTCAAACTCTGTACTTGCCGCCATAGGGTTCTCCAACGCCTGCAATTAATTAGTCATCAAAAACTTAGCTGATAATTGCCCTCAAAGTAGAATTTCAGAAATATAGTGAATCCTGGGATATCAGTTAAATGTTAGAATAACAATTAGAAATGACAATACGTCGTTTCTCTCAAACTCTTCGTTCTTCCATATTATTCCCTTCATCCTCATTCCGCTCATAGAAACAAACACTCTCTACACCTGTTCAACCTAACAACAACCGACGCAAACGGAAACGGGGTCTTCACATGTGCTTATATTTATTATACGATGAACGGAAGCGACAGGAGAATAGAGCCTTCAGAACGTGCAAAACAAAATTGGGAGGTTGCTCGCAAAGCCATTCATTATTAGAAATGAATAAGCAGAGGCATGTTTTTCAAGAAGAAGATTTTAAAAATCGGATTTTTCCTACCAGAAATGAAGAATCCTTATGATATTAGTTTGAATTATTGATATTAGTTTAAATTAAAACTTTTGAAATGAAAAACTTTCATGATATTTGAAGAAACAAGAAGATCTTTAGTGAAATTGTTCATTTCAAAAAATGAGATGGATATTCAGCTTGACTGAGCTCAAAACTTGATATTAGAAAATGTTATTAGTAATGTCAAACAGAATTGTCATTTTCAGGCTCAAAAGTTGAAAACTTTTGAGGTGTGAAATATCTAAAATGTCAATTTTAGGTCATGCAAGTGTGCATGAAAAACATTATTTCTTCCTGCATACCCAGTAAATAAAAAAGAACTTTCTGTCAAAGCCTTTAAAAATTTGATCCGGTGGCGAAAAAAAAGAGAATGGAATATAAAACTGAGCCAAAATGTATTTTATATTACGAATGAGATTAGAATTCAAGAATGTTTAACGAAACGCGTTATGTAGTGTTTCTGGATTTCCATGGGGACAGAGGCCAAACAAAAGGGCACACAGCTTAAGCACCGCAACCGCAGAAGGCGGATTGTCCCCCTTATTTCCGGTAAAAGGCTCATTGAATAGGTTTGAAATAAAGTCACCTGAATGTATCGAAGGCTGTCGGGCGATGGAGTACGAAAGTGTTTGTTACGCCCGTCTTCCTCATCATTGTGTCGTCCATCAAACCGAACTGACCCTTTAAAACTAATATCATTAAAAGTTTATGAATGTTTTGAGATTACTTCTTCTTTCCATGTTCGGTGCACTTTCGACCAACGGCTTTTCAACTATGATATCACTCTCTTCTTCAGCAGTATGGTCTTCTGAATCAAAATGTGAAAGATTCACAGTCGGTGGCAGTTGATTGAGCGGAAGTCGGCGCAATGGAATATCGTCGTCACTCTCGTTTCTTGGTGAGACGACTACCTCTTCGTGGTAGTAGATACCCTGAGAAAAATCTTTCTTCGAGAACAAATCTTATTTCTTTTCCAATTGAGTCAGTTGGCTGCCCGTTTGTTTTCCGGCTACTCTATTTTCCATGGATTTTCTTAGTTTCCATGGTAACGTCTAGACGCCTTTTCTCATAACGCGTGAAATACATCTTACTCGCGCATAATACGATTCAAGCAAAAAACCTATTCGAGACAGTTGAAAAAGAAAGATGAAGAAGTATATGAGAAAAAGTTGTACTTGAAAGCAAAAATGAAGATTTGAAATAGAAAAATGTGAAAAGTGCAAATCATAAACATGTGAAGAAGGAATAATAATTATGTTCAAATTATGATGTATAGCATCATAATTTAAACTTTGAAATTTTCAAATTGATGTCAATAGAAGAAAAGTTTCGTTTTAATGAAATGAGTTTACCTGATCTTCTTCCAAAGCTCTTATCTGACTTTGTTCATCTTCTGACGAATCATCACTTATTGGGATTCCAAGTCTATCAGGTGTGCTCTCCGATGAAATTTCTGCACTTTTCTGAGGAATCTGTGTGTTCGAAGCCATGGGATTAGTTTGATAAGTTGGACAAAGCCTTAAAGTGATTATTGATGCCTATATCCAGAAAGCAGGTTGGGAGCGTGTAACCATAGGAACAATATATCGCGTTTCTGAGAAAAAGTTCATTTACATGGGAGGCAGGTGAAGCATAATAGGAGAAAAGGGAATAGAACAAGGATGCAGACACATGGACCACACAAGAGAGTCCGTCGTTGTGGATACATTCGTTTACGAATTCCCAGTGCAGAATGAAAACAATGAAATTTCTAGATGATGGGGTCCTACACAAAAGACTGATAGCATAATTAATTACAAAAGTTTTTCCAACGATCATTTTTGTGAATGTATATGGTCTATAATATAAATAAGACAGGGGGAATAAACATAAATGGCGCCCTAAGAAACACTTTTCAAAAACACTTAGTGGTTGGTGAGCCGTGAAAAAAGAAATTGTTTCCCTGTCAGTTTTCAGGTCTTGAGACGCTGAGAAAACTTCACAATATTCACCTGACTTGCTGCCTTGTTTATGTGTACAACGTCATACGTGAAAAAAGTCGGAACTTTGTGATTAGTTCACTTCAGGACGGTCACGGTCACAGGTGATGCACTTAATCCGGATAGATCTAAAAAGTCTGAGTATGTCTATTCATAAGTGCACGGATGTTTTTGTACTTTAGCAATATATAAATTATAGTGTTAGTTATGATGAGTTCATTGAAACATGAAGAGAAGGGAGAAAAACTGAATTCAGTTCATGAAAAAAACTTTGAAGAACTCGGAAACGGGGACGTTTGAAATTTCTAAAGGGTTCCCTTAATTTTACATTCACCGCCTGTCAGAAAATCAAAGTCTAACGGAAAAAGTCTGTAATATTACTTATGAAAAAAAAATTTTTGTTCTACTTTAATGAGTTTAAACATTTAGTTTTTTTGATTTCTGTCAGCTGTTCTGTTAGATCTGGGCTAACTTGAACAACTTTATTTTATCTTGATCGAACGATTTTTGAATGTTTCACAGAAATAGTAAAAGAAAAATCTGACAAACATGATTCGATGATGTCAAACCTGATTTCCATAATCGTAATATATGACGTAAATGCGAACCCCAGTGAGTCTCTCTTCTGCTTTTCGGGTTCTCATTATACAATTTATGTTGGTCTGATGTGTTTTTTGGATCCACTGATCATTTCTGGTTTATTCTGCGGATGTTGTTTCAAAGCAGAATCCGGGGTAACATGATAATGAGAAATGAAATTTTGCGTATCTAATTTTACCCGCGTTTCTATTTGTAGATTATATCTAGATCTGTAGACATTTTCAAAAATGCTACCGGGATTGAGCCCGACTTCCGAAAGAGCAAACACTTTGCGTGCGACAGAACTCGGTGCATGAAGAACGAGAAATGAAAAAAAACTCTCCACTTTCATCGCAATGATCGTTTGGTGGTATGGTAAGTTCAGTTGTTCGTTTCATCTTTGTTCCACCTCCGCATTTCGCTTTTCTCAGCAGTCGAGACATTGTGTATGGTCTCGTATTTCACATGTCTCCACTCATTTTCTATTGTTTTCTTGTACTAAAATTTGAAAAAAGGACATCAAGAACAGTGTTCTATGAGAAATTGAGTTTTCACAAGAGAGCTATAAGTTTATACATCAGCACACATTTTTATTGAGTAACTAAGATCAAACATATGCTAAGTAATATATAATCAAGAATAAACTGAACTTTTGTTTTCACTCAATTTTGTAAGATCATACACATTAATGATCATTATGTTTTTGTGTTTAGAATGTATTTTTTAATCTTCTTGATGTATGATACAATGTCTGTCTGTAATTATTAGACTCCTCCTTCTACTAATCACATTCTGAGAATATTATTATCTCTTTTTTTTTTCTTTCCTCATTGTAGCTTCCTTTCGAAACATCAGTCTGCTGTGTATTTTACCAGTTTATAAAGAAAAGACTCGAGTGTATAAAAACGGCTACAAATAATCGTCATCAAGAAAACAAAGAGGACAAATCAAATGAGATGTATCCAGTGTCATCATGAGTATCATATTACTCCTCGAACTTTTTTTTCTCAATTATTTATACTTCCGGATCTGAACTCCCTGATTCATTTTTCTCCTCGCAAGAAAATTTCATAATAAATAGGAAAATGTTCAAATGGAATCTAATTTCGGGCGGAGAAAAAGGAAATTGAATTTGTTTTTGTCACCGGAAAAGAGGATTCTATTAGGTTGTGCACTTTTTCATTCTCTTCCACCAGAGAGAAACTTCTTCCTGTTCGTCTTTTTTCCAATGATTCTATTTCCAATTGTAATTAAACGAAAACTTTGGATTTCAATTTCCGATTCTTATTCCGTCTTATTTCTCGCCTACCTGTTTGCCAATTTACTTTAAAACTCTGAATTGATAGAAAAGAAGCCAAAACCCGATTAGTTTCATCATTAATCAGAGTTGCAAATAGAAAACGAAATTGATGGTGACATTTTATTTTAAACTTTGGATTCTTCATCTTTTCGATTCTGTTTCTCACGACATTTTGAAGACAAAAGTCCACTTTTTCTCATGGTTTAAATATAGGTTTGATTATTGAAAATGTGTCCTTTCTGATAGAAACGGAATCAAAAGATTATAAAGTTTGTTCGAAATTGAAAAGGAACAGTTACTTTATTGTTTATGCATGACCCCAGTGAAACAGTAGTTTCTTTTACTTTAAGCATTTAATATTCATGATAACACTTTTATCCCTTTAGATACGCTTTTGTGACAATAGATTGCTAAAGCAACATTTAGAAACAAAGATGAGCTAGACAATAGGATTGACGGTAAACCTACACAGTTTGCGCAAATTTCGCATATTTAGAGCACATCCACTACATGCAAATACACAATTCCTTTGAAATAGAATCTAGTCTCTTTTATCATTGTTATGTCTTTGGTGGCCACGAGAAAGATGTAGAATGAGTATTTATTTACATAAGGAGAACCAATTAACACTAAGTTCACTTGGCTTATATAGGCAGTTCTTATCGCCACGTAGATCTGAGGGTTGACGTTCCTTAGGCCAGTTCACGCCACAACACCTCCCTTTCTTCAACAGAAGTAGTTGTCTACTGTCCAATTCTTCCACGAATTATCACGACAGTCGCTGCTCCCAAGACTCCACAGCTTTCTCCTTGACTGGAACAACAGTCATCGTTGCTCGATCTTGACGTTGTCTCGATCTACCACGCAACAAGCACGTCAGCCGACCTTTCGGTTCCTGGCAAGCCTTGGTTTCGGTGTCCACACCATCCTGCAGGCTTGATGTCGGGATTACACAATCCATGGTACTTCCACGACCATCCCCGAGTACTTCGATCTTCCCGATCTTCACTCTACTGCAACCAATCGGGCTTCTAAAGGTGATCCATTGATCTCGAGCGCAGCTCTCCAACCTTCTCCGTGACGGCTTACTCAACGGTCAACTCGTAGAGTTAAGGAATAATCATCACGAGTTTTAATAAGAGTTCAATAGTGTCGACGGGACACGTCATTGCCAACGAGGCCGGCCACGCCGGGCCGCGACACCTCCCCTCCTCACGGAAGAAGCGGGATGGATGGCGACGGAGTAGGGCTGACGAGACCCTTGATGAGCTGGAGCTGGAGTGGCTCGGATATCGGAGTGGATGCGATAGGGTTCAGGGCATGGATCATATCGCTGTGGAGCACGATGAGGCCGGGTACTTCTGCGTAAGGGATGACTTGGGTTGGTAGTCGCGTCCGCACGCGGACCGACTCGTGACAAATCAGTGTCCGGTAGTAGTATGTCGACTGGAGCTGCTGGTGAGGGATGAGCCATTGTCTTGGGTGAACTCGATGACGACACGCGAGTAGAAGGCGTCGGAATTGTCACATCCGTGGACTTGTTCATTATATCATACTCATAGTTCAATGTATCAATGGCACTCTCACGACCTCTCGACGCTCGAACGACTGGGGACCAACTAACCGGGCGACTCCCTGGTGAAACTGGAATTTCGCATGAGTTAGCTCCCCTTCTACCCCCCTTCTCGAAACCCTGGCTGGTACTGTTACCATCAGAACCAGTTGGAGATGCTTCTGTACTAACAGAACCGAAGAACAGCGGGTAAAAAATCTTTGCAAACTTATCTTCCTCTCTTTCTCCAATCCGGGATCGCACTTGATTCACGTGACACCGGTGAATCTTTCCGTCCGACTCCACACGAAGTATCATTTTCCCAACTTTCTCCTTAACTACTCCGTATCCCCATTTCCACTTGTTACCACACTGAATACGCACGAACACTTTTTCGCCGACCTGAAAATCATTTGCGCGCACCGCGTTACGCAAATCGTACTGCCGCTTCATGTTTTCTTGGTAGACAGTGAGACCCGTTCGGTGTTCCGAATCAGCGGACGGCACCAACATGGACAACTTTGTCCGAATTTTTCGCCCGAAGTGACACTCTGCCGGGGTTTTACCGTTAAGTGCCGCGTGTGGCGTGTTTCGGTAGTGAAACAATGTGTAACATTTGCCTAAATTTACGTGTCCATATATCAGATACGAGTTTCACTGGCGCTGGCCTATGGTTGCAGAGGCGCGACACGTGGCATCTTTGCATGTTCTTGACAATAAAAAAAACATCTTCCGCACTCATTCCTCGATGTCATCGTTCATTCTAACCTAATAGACAAACGCTCGAGCTTGTTGCTTCATTCGGACAACTCCGGGGTGCCCCTCGTGGAGCTCCTTCAGCACTTTCTGGCGCAGCCTGGATGGAATCACTACCCGATCGTCAAGCATCAGACAACCTTGCACAACCTTCAGACGGTTTCTCACATGTTTCCAGTCTTTTTCCACCTGGGAACCCGGACGGGGCTTCCATTGATTTTTCTTCACCAGATCCATCAGCGTAGCTATTTCAACATCCTTAGCGGATTCGTTCCTGATATCCACCGACGTCAACGCTCCCAATTGGAGTCCCACCAGATGATCGTCGTCGGAGTCATCAGTGATTTCCGCAATCACCACGTCCTCGTTTCCTCTTGGATACTCTTGAATCATTCGCGAGAGCCAGTCGGCTTTAGCAAACTTCGTGGTTTGTACATAACTCAGTTCAAAATCATATGACAACAGAGTTAGTGCCCAACGCACCAGCCGGTTCTGGGAGTGAACTGGGAGATCTTTTTTGGATCCAAAAATGGCTAGAAGTGGACGGTGATCGGTCTGCAATCTGAATTTACGGCCGAACACAAACTTGTGACTTTTTGTGACGGTATAAATCAGGGCCATTGCTTCTTTTTCGATTTGGCTATACCTCTGTTCAGTCGTCGTCAACGAACACGCGATGTGAGCGATTGACACTTCCATGCCATCTGCTCTCACTTGCGATAGCACTCCCCCGATCCCGTACTGACTGGCGTCCGCTGCAATCACAATTGGCAAACTCTCATCGAAATGCGATAGCATCGTGCTATCCGCAACTGAATTCTTGAGCTTTACAAATGCCGCCTCTTCCACTTCTGACCAAAACCACTTAGCATCTTTCTTCATGAGCTTGTCCAGTGGACCTCGTAAATCTGACATGCCCTTCACAAACCGACTGTAGAAGCAGACTGCTCCCAGAAAGGAACCCAGCTGCTTCTGGTTTTCCGGCGCTTTCATATTACGGATTACTTCAGTCTTTCGTGGATCCGGTCTGCGACCTGTTCCATCTACTACGAATCCCAAGAATTGTATTTCAGTCTTTGCGAAGGAACACTTCTCCAGACTTACTCGCAATCCATAATCTTGGATTCTTTTGAACAGCTCGTGCAGTACATCCCAATGCTCTTCATAGGTGTCTGCGGAAACAATCAGATCATCCAGGTACGCCGCTACCCTGGCAACCCCGAAATCAATTTATCCATAATTGATTGGAATATCGCCGGTGCAGTCTTCAATCCAAAAGCCATTCTTTTGTACTTAAACAGTCCCAAATGGGTGTTTATTACCGCCAGCTTTTGCGACTCTTCGTCGAGTTGAATTTGAAGATAAGCGTCCCGCAAATCGATCTGCGAAAAGATCTTCCCCTGCAGTCTCCCAAAGATATCCTCTGAGGTGGGTAACGGGTGACATTCGTCACGTAGAGCCTCGTTGAGCCCGGAGCACTTGAAATCTCCGCACGCTCTAACGCTCTTCCCGTCCTTCTTCCGAATGACCACTATCGGCGAAGCCCACTGCGCGTGGTTTATCGGTTCGATAACCCCAAGCTCCTGCAGTCTTCGTAACTCCGTTTCCACGGCATCTCGAGATCCATACGCCACTGGACGTGCTCTCTTGAATACCGGTTTGGCGCCCACGACTGTCCTGAACTGAGCTTTCTCTTTCCCACACAGTCCTAACCCTGACGCGAACACCCTGGAAACTCTCGCTGCAGATTCTTACCTATCTTTTCCGCTTCCTCCTCTGGCTTCTTTGGATCCTCATGAATCTGGCTTACCATCATACTCATAGCTGCGCGCATAGCTGGTGACTTGGTCAACCAGCTCATGCCTATGAGATTGGTTTCCCGATTACGGACGTAGACATATTCTGTGTAACGCTGCCCTTTTAGTTCGAAAGCGACGCGAACGCGTCCCAGAACCTTCATCGCAGAACCGTTTGCACACGAAATTTTATGCCCCACCTTTTCCAGAGGCGGACTCCCGATTTCCTGGTAACTCTCGGAATTGATCAGAGTGATCTGACTTCCGGTATCCAACTGAAATTCCAACTCTTTACCCTCCACTAGCACCTTCAAATTCTTCTTTGTCTCTGATTCAGTCGTTGCATCAAGTCCTAAGGAGAACCAATTAACACTAAGTTCACTTGGCTTATATAGGCAGTTCTTATCGCCACGTAGATCTGAGGGTTGACGTTCCTTAGGCCAGTTCACGCCACAACACCTCCCTTTCTTCAACAGAAGTAGTTGTCTACTGTCCAATTCTTCCACGAATTATCACGACAGTCGCTGCTCCCAAGACTCCACAGCTTTCTCCTTGACTGGAACAACAGTCATCGTTGCTCGATCTTGACGTTGTCTCGATCTACCACGCAACAAGCACGTCAGCCGACCTTTCGGTTCCTGGCAAGCCTTGGTTTCGGTGTCCACACCATCCTGCAGGCTTGATGTCGGGATTACACAATCCATGGTACTTCCACGACCATCCCCGAGTACTTCGATCTTCCCGATCTTCACTCTACTGCAACCAATCGGGCTTCTAAAGGTGATCCATTGATCTCGAGCGCAGCTCTCCAACCTTCTCCGTGACGGCTTACTCAACGGTGACGAATCCACGAGCACCGGGGTCTCCCTCCTTTCTCCATGCACACCGACGAATTTCCGTTGGATCACCATCATGGGATCCGCCTTCGATCCTGATCGCCACTGTTATGTCTTTGGTGGCCACGAGAAAGATGTAGAATGAGTATTTATTTACATAAGGAGAACCAATTAACACTAAGTTCTCTTGGCTTATATAGGCAGTTCTTATCGCCACGTAGATCTGAGGGTTGACGTTCCTTAGGCCAGTTCACGCCACAACAATCATGTTGTCTTGAAAGCATGTCAACTGTTGTCTCAGGTAATTCCAGTTGCGATTTCTAGAAGATACTCCTCTTTTGACCATTTTAGTACTGAAATTGAGAGAAATTCAGGTGTCTCTCAGAACTCGTGTGATGAAAAAAGAATGAGGTGTAAAAATTGTGAACATACAGTTCTTTATTAATGTCTGTTTTAGTTACTAGAAAAAAAAATTAAATTTTCTATATTTTTTGAACGCTACTATAATTTTTTTTGGTTCAACGTTCAAGTTTTGATTTTATAACAATTTGTTCCGCCAACAGAAATTATGTAGAATGATACTTAATGATTGATAATTATGCAATGATGGATCATTTCAACGAACTGTCACACAAATTCCTTGTGTACAGAACACTGAACGGCCTTCTTCTCGCAATATCATCTCTTCACTCCCTCTCTTTTGCCCTTCCATACACACACAAACACACGTTCATTGTCCTCTCTCTCCTCCTCCCTCTTCCATTCTCTCTGCCTCCCCTCAACCTGTGGAACACCTCTTGCACTGTACGGGCAAACGCGCCCCATTGAGACTGTCCGCAACTCTGTTCGTTTTCCGCGCGCAAATGCCCTTATTGGCCATTGTTTCCTCCACCTCGATTCATTTCTTCTTCCTCATTTTTCGCATTTTCCGTTGTTTTTACTCGTTGGTTCGTTGGTCCGCATGGAAAAATGTCAGGTATTTCGTCAAAATTTCAGACGCGTTGTCTCTGTTCCCCGAGAGAAATGATTTTCGGTTGCGTCATTCGGTTATCGGCAACTCATCATTGAGATTTTTTCATTTTTCACGCCGATTGATTTTCGCCGATCCGATTGCTTCTAGAAAAAAGTGAGAGGGAATCCATTAGCGGATGCGAAACAAATGGTTTCTGTCTGTTTTTTGCATTCAAACGTGTTACTTCGTGCGAAAGTAGTGGAAAAGTGTCAGTGATTTATTCAGAATGACTGACTTTCCACTCGATTCCTTCAATTCTAATCTTCTTTCAAGTCAGAGTTTTCTTGATTGAAAAAAAGACGAGAATTACTTTTCTTACTAAACCCAACCCATAAAAGTTTACGTCCTCCGTATCAATTTGTCACTCGCTAAGCCGTTGAATAGTGTGAAAAGCCTACCCGGGAAGTGTGCCGATTCTTTCCATCACTTCCCTTCACGAGTCATTTAAATGGCGTCATAGGCCGCGAAACACAGTGCAAAAATTCCGTTTCTTTGTTTTCAAAATATCTTTTGTTGTATTTGGCCGCAACAAAAAAACGAGAAGAAAGAGCATATCAAAATGGCTGATAGGCACAAACAACAGCCTCTGTCGCTGGAGACCGAAACAGAAAATAAGCGGTGAGCAATGATGTCAAGAAGGAGGAACACAACAACGTGGCATTTTTGTTGGTGTTCAAGTTTTCCTTTCTGTGAGTGTCTTCTTTCTCTTGAGAGCTATTTGGAAGAAGAAAAAAGAACAAGAATATTCATGTTCTTTTTCTTTTTCGCTACTCTTTCTCATCGCCGACAAAACACTTGGTCCCAGATGGTCGGAATGATGCTCTTTTTTCTTCTTTCCTTTCTTCTCTCCCACTTTCTTCCACACAGATATTTCTGAATTTCTTCGTTTAGCGTCTTCCATCCATTTTTCATGATCATCGAATTAGGCCAATTTTGGTGGTATGGTACTGTGGTGGAAGATGCGCAAGTGGTGGTGCACCCGCTGTGTCCTTGTCAATCTATTATATCCGTGGAAACATCGGTCGCTTCTCTCGTCGCCTCTAAACTGGTCAGCGGTTTCGTTTCCGACAGCCAAACAGAGTTAAAGAAAAAGGGGAAGAGATTGCATCTTCGTGTCTCCATCCACCCGGAGCCGTTTTGGGGTCTAGCGGGGGTCCTCTAGCAAAATAGAATTTGAAAGTCAAATTCTCGTTTCTATCTTTGAGACGACGCTATCTTTTCTGTTTATAACCTCATCGGTGGAAGGGGTGTTCAAAACCGAAAACGAGTCCGAAACCTCATGACTCCACTTCCAAAACTCTCGTGTTATTGCCCTCCATCCTATAAAGTTTGAACACAGTGGAGTCAATTTCGAAAATAAGCCTCCTCATCTATCATTGTTTCTCGCATTTTCGCACTCACTAGTGCCTCCTTTCCCTCTCTTCCGATCATCAGCCAAAAACCGGTTCATGTTCAACGCCAAAGCTGCCACTGTCCCATTGTCGCCATTTTCTTCACTTTTCGTTTTCTCACTTTTTCTCCGTTCTAAATGCCAAATCGGTAGTCGTGACGATTCATGGTAGGCGTTAGTACAGATATTCTGATTAGAATGCTTCAATTTTTGTAGGGATGGCGGTAGTTTATATTCAGTAGGCTGAGTAGTCTAGGCACCGATTCGTACTTCTGCACGTATAACTATAATTTCGAAATGGCGCCGCCCACAATTTGTATATAAAAGAAGAAGCTTGCTCATAGTTTTCTATCAATCCGTTTCCTAATAAACCTTTGGGAAACCAAACTAGAAACAACGGTGAACACTCGTAATCACTAGTTGTTCAATCCATTTTGCGTTTCCTATCTGTTCACGTCACGGGCGGGAGAAACTCCTTCTCTTTCGAGTTCTCTTTTCACTTTTTTCTTTCCCATTACCAACTCTCTGGAGCATTCTAACAAATCACGGAATGCCTGCCTGTGTGTTGTGAGGGTCCCCCTACCCTCCCAAACGAAAAGAGCCGTGATCGCGGGGCGCTTGACGCCCCCCACGGCAGGGGCAAGCACAGTTGGTGTCTAATGCACCCTCTTTCAACAATATCAGTATGTGGTGGGGGGGGGGGGCTCCACTTCTTGTTGTCTGAGCTTCTCCGGTGTAACAACACACTGTTACATTTGCCCTCCTCACCTTTCGGGTCGGCTGTGCCCTCTCGAGAAATGCTGCCTGTTCCTGATGTGTTTGTGTGTGTGTATTTGTGTCAAAAGAAGAAGGCAATTTATATCACTAAATCATTTGACATGTTTTGATCAGGCTATGTGACATGTTCCGGTCGAGGCGTTGCTAAGCAGCCTGAAGGCTTAGTGAGAACAACTCGAGTAAGCTCATCAGTTTTTGAGAAGCGACATCGTTTATTATTGAGGAAATTGTTTAGTTATGTGGGAAGTGAACAAGCGGTTGTCTAGATTGAAAAGCGACAAACAGAGCTCCCCTCTCAAAATTATAACTCCGCCACCAGCTCGACCCTTCTTCCGATTACTTTTTGTATTGATCAAATGTTCGACTTCATCATTTCTCTTTAATCAAAGTTCCCCATTCGTTTCCCTATACACTGATTCGATTTCGAGAAAGGAGGAACAAGTTCTAACCCGTTCGTTTCGTTCGTTTTTCGCTCGTTTCCCTCATACTTTTCTTCCCCTATAATTTTCTCTTTTCTCGATTCGCCTTTTCGTTTCTTTCTTCTTTCCTCTTCCCGTTTTATCTTTGGGTTCTCAGAAGAGCAAGTAAGTTCAAGACAAGTAAGTGCGGGTTGTATTTTGCTCGAAACCGAGAGTTGCGACTAGATTTTGCTGCACTTCTTGTTCTGACAACCCACGCGGGACCAACTAAACTCATCGTCAATTCTGAGTGGAGCACTTTAACTTTTTTTTTGTTTCCAACTTATTTTCTTTGTCTCTTTTCAGCTCCTTTTTCCTTCCTAAAAAAATTTTAATAGCTGCTTATCGTTGGTTATGTAACTCTTCCTGCATCGAAACAACTCGGGGCGCGTAAATGTGTTGACGTCAAAGTTGATAAGCTATAACTGTTATCAATGACTTGCAAAGCAGCATTGAGCTTCAGAACTGATTGAAATGGTTACATTCCGGTCATGACCTGCTTTGAAGAAGAAGAAGAAGATGCAAGCAACTGCAGAGAATCGGTCATTTTGCAAAGTTTCTAGTCGCAGGTGATGAGCAAGAGATAGTGAAAGATTGCTCTTCTCCTACAAATCAATATCGGTTTGACACTATGATCCACCAAACCCTCTATCCCTCTCGATTCTTTCACTCTTGACGTTTTACTTTGCCCTCATTGCTACCCTCTCTCTCTCTCTCTTTCCCTCGGGTAGAGGATATACTCGAAAAAGCAAGCCCCGCGCTAGACTATACCTCAATCCGTCAGCCCAGTCGCCACCCTTCTGTCCACCCGTCACTTTGTGTCCTAGTCCGATAGACAGTCTGTTCATCCGTCCTATATCTTCTGGGAAGAAACGGTTTGCCTTCCGGCCAATATGTGCGGCGTTTTGATTATATTCCGCCTCCTCTTCGTTTTCCTTCCCCAAACAGTGTGTCCTGAAGTGATTGTCGCCGAAATGAGGCAAACGAGGCAAAAACGGGAGAGTCTAGAAGAATAGACGGTTTCTCCGGTGCATGCACTGTCTTTTGACATACCATTCGTTCTCATCAATGCAGTGTGTGTGTGTGTACGTGTTTAGAGGTAAGAGAATTAGAGACGCGCACTCGGATACGCGGGAAAAAAGGTCTGGGCCGACGACGGTGTGCGCATACAGAAGGGCCGCACAACATCACTGTCTGCGTCTGTTCCGCGTACTCCTGAGACCGTGTTCTCTCTTTATTCACACGTCATGTTTTGATAATTTCATCAATCCGTCACTTTTCTTGATCTCATCAGTTTTCTAATGTTCTGTGGCAACATTACAACGTCACGTGGCATTACATCACTCCCTAGAGTCAGGTTCGAACTATTTCGAGCACCATGTGGTCTTGATCATCTCGTATCCTCAATTTGAAAAAAACCCCTTCATCCTTGACATCAAAACCAAAAAGCTCATGTCGCACAGCTGGGCTTGGTCTAAACATTGGAAGTGAGTCAGAGGTTCACGGTTTTTTCAAAGTTTCACTACAAAAACTATAGCACCTGTTCTTTGTGCAGCTGGGCGCGTTTCATTTCACTAATTGAGGCCTCCAATTCATTTGTGCTCTGCGTTCCTCTTCCTGTCTCTTCTTTTCACTCATAACTAACTCTCCCCTTTCCCGGGAGGCCAAATCGATCGATCAACTGTCCTGTCTCCTCTCTCTTCACTCAGACTGTATTTGTGTTAGTGAGAGGAGCACACTCATTTGCTCCTCTCTCCTCTTTCGTCCACTAGCACCCCCCCGATGTATCACACGGGGCAAGTTATCTCGTTTTGTAGTTCTTTTTCCTTCTTTGTATTCATTTCTCCCCCTACATTTCCTTTATGGTAGTTGTCTGGCGCCAAACCCTCCTCCCTTCTATCGTCACACAAACATTGACATAGACACCATATTTGGCAAAAGACATGGCCTATTGGCTCGGCTCTTTCCCCCGCCATTCTGATCCCCCATGGGTATTCGCAGAGGGGCCGGCAACCAATCATTTGAAATGTGGAGAATCTCTTGCGGGTGTGCCAAGTGGGACGGCAGGACGGGACCTAAAAGGAATTATACATCAGCAACGAGCAGAGAAACATATATCTCAGAATATGTTTTTGACAGATATTGGGGGCTCTTTTTTGGGTTATTGGGTTTTCGCGTTTTGTGTATTGAACCTTCTCTTATTTCGTGCTTCGTTTTTTCCATACGCGTTTTCTTCATCTTCAATATAATATTTTTTGATTTCAGGGTTGTCTCTAGCCATCAACTTGGTGAATTAGTGTGTATCGCGTGTTTGCAACTAGCTTTCAACAAGTGCCTGGATCCCTTCATCAGCCGTTTGACACCAACATCGTCTGTACAACGTCTCCATCAGACGTCTCATCGACATCGTCATGGATTACCATTCCAATGGTAACGGTACCAATGGAACAAACGGGTCCAGCCGCTACTCGACCGATGCGCCGTCAACTCCGACTCATACTGGCAATGGTTTTGCATCCAGCGAACCGAGCAGGTACCAACAATACATCTACCGTGTGAACGGTCTGACTCCGGTGAAAAATGATGGAGGAGACGAGGAACCGTTCAAGTTGCCTCCGTTGCCTCCATTGCCACCGTTTCCGTTGACTCCGTCAACTCCAAAAGCTAAATCCTCTGCACTTCTCACCGCATGTACTAACTCGCCTGTTGTGTCGTTTACCCGTGATGTGCTTCGTGCTAGTCGCAAGAAGATTCGCCCACTGTTCTCCAATCCACCGACACCTCATCAGAGCAGTGCATATTTCCACTTTGACAGCCCACAGATCTACGGTGGTTTACCAGATACAAGCTTCAACCACTATCCAGATGCACCATTTTTTGGACCGATCCTTAAGCTCGAAGTACGAGAGTCACCACCACGAACACTGGATGTTCTAAATCAAAGGTTTTGGTTTGCTGCTTTTTTAACTCCTCTGGGCGTTCCACTTTCTTTATCCCTCTTTCGCTTACCGCTTTTCTATCCGCACCCTTTTTTGTATCACACAAAATTGTGTTCACTTGCCAAACTGCTTTTGGGTATTTCCTGGTTACTGCAATGCTTGATGCTAACTTTTGCCTTCGATCATCAATTTTTCGGTAACATATCGCACTCAAATTCACACTAACTTTTTGAATTTCTTCCTAGTGGTTTTTTAACTAATCAAAAGTCAACAAGGGCTTCATATTTCTGTTCTCTGTTTTAAAATTCTATTTTTAGCACCTACTGGGAGACAGCTCCTGCTGAGATGGTTGAACTGGCTGCCAAGTACAACTTCACAATTGACGAAGAGAGCAGCATCCAGAAGGAAGCTCTTGAGCTTCGTGCTGTCATTCGGAAGGATTTGAAGAAAAAACTGAAGATCAAAAGTGGTTACAGTCGTATCAAGTTGATCACATCGGATCGTCGTCAGAGTGAATTTCTTCGCTTCGAACTGTCAGACTTGAACGAACAAATCGCTGATCTTCAGGAGGATCTTCAAGCTTTGGAAATGTATAACAGTGGTGCATTTGGTAAGTAATCAGTATTAGTTTGGCTTTGAGTAACACCTAATCTTCCAGATGAAGACGTGATGTATTTGGAGAATCTGGAGGATTGTGATCTCGAGAACGGACCGCCAAGCAAACTGCTCATTCTGCAATTGGAACTGGAAAAAGAGCTAAAAGTGAAGAGAGGATTGGAGCAGTTCTTGCGTGGTGCACCGGACAAGTCAAAAGTTCACGGAGACTCACAAAGCCTTCTCGATGACAGTCGTGCGAAGATTGCAATGCTTCGTATGCAAATTGAACGTCTCTCTCAAGACAGTCCAGCAACTGATGGAGAGCCAAAATCTAAAATTGAGATGGCCATTGAAGACTTGGTTATTCGATACCACAAGGAGAAGCTGATCATGGATGGCTCTCGCAACATGATTCAGATTCTTCGTTGCCAAAAGAAGTTGGACAACAAGGCTATTGAGGAGGCCATGAACAGTTTGATTCTTGCTGCCGAGAAGACTGATCTCATCAAATTGGCTCTTCTGAAGTACGCGTCGAGTCTCCCACTCGAACACCACAACAGATTGGCTCTCATCCGCGAGGTCTCGACCGGAAACATTCCAAAGCCACAATCGTTGAGTCAGGATCGTCATAGTCCGTCTAGCGAAGATGGAAATTCTACCGTTCCTGCTTCTTCGAACGCTCTTCCGTCTCGTCGGTGCAGCTTCATGCCACATTCTCTTCAAATTAGTGGATGTCTTGAGGTAAACAGGATCTCTCTCATACTAATACTAATTTTATTTCCAGGTGACAATCAATGGATGTTCCTCTATTCTCTGCGAGCCTTTTGAACGCAGGATTCGTATGGATGCTCCCGGAATGGCTGGATACACATCAGTTTATGGATTCGATGCCACTGGAAAGAAGAAGAAGTCCGCCAAAGGTCCTTCCTCTCAAGAAGAGGTTTTCTGCGTTATCCGTGTAGACAATCGCTTCATTGGATCCACAGAGCTCCGGAAAATTGTTGATCGTAACTGGGATCAGAAGATCGATGTGACTCTGGATCGCGTAAGTCAAAGTCATTTTCAATGTAGATTCTATTTTCTCAATTTCAGTCTCGTGAACTTCAAATTGAGTTGTTTTATCATGACAACCGTTCAATGTGTGGATTCGCTGCTGTTAAACTGTCGAATCTCATCGAGACGTCATCCAAAGTCGGAATCATTGTTCCAGTTGAGCCACAAGGAAATATCTTTGTCCAGTTCAAGTACATGAACCCGGTTGTGAGTCGTAAGCCAAAACTGGAGCGTCAGAGACGTCTGTTCCGCGTGAAAGGTGATTACAAAAACAAGTTGACGTCATCATTACCCCATTTCCTATTTTGCAGAATCAAATGACGGAGCTCGTCAAAAACTTGGCGTCTTCGCATTCTCGCGCCTCATTAAGAGCAGAGGAAATGAGCCCAGCGAGAAGTTCGCCGCTTTCACTGGTATGTCCCCGCCTACCCTTTTCAAGAGTTCACATTCACTTTCTTTTTTGATTGCAAAAGCAGCCAAGCAAAGAGAACTACAAAATGGAAAAACTTTCTTGATTCTCACGGTTACTCTTTCCTTTTCTGCTTTATTTATAGATAGATTCTAACTAAATACGGTTTATCTTTTTTCGAACGCATTCACAAAAACAAGGAATGTTTTTGTGTGTTTTTATATTTGTCTGCCTATCAGAAGGATGATCTCCCGTCAAGCTCTTCTCATCTCTGTTCTGATGAATTCATTATTCATTTCCAGGATTCACTCCAGTCGCTTCCATGTCGTCTTATCAGCAACAAGGCCCATCTACTTCTTCTGGACCATCCACATCGGCCTCGATAAACTCGGCTCCAGCACCATCGACGTCGAACTCGCTTTTCGACAAGGTCAGTAATCATTTGCCTGTGAGTGATTTTTGTTTTCTAATCGTGTTCGTACAAATTGTCTTCATAACCAGCTCTCTTGATTTTGGCCGTTTTTCTTTTGAACGCTTGCTTTTTTACAATATTGCTTTTTCGAGTGGTTTTTGGAGCCTTGTGCTAACATTTCCATGTCTGTCTCTGTTTCTCAAAACTCAAATTTTTAGGGCTTCAACCCACGTAAGTCAGCCAAGAAGCGTGAGGCCAGAGAAGCAGCTGCAGCTGCCTCAGCCGGCCCTTCCACTTCAACTCCAGCTTACCTGATGCAAACTCCAACTCGTGAACGTAATTTGGTTGTCGATGATATTCCTGGCCCAAGTCGTCCGGGACCAAGTGAAGTTACCCCGGTCCCTGCTGCTCGTCATACTGACTTCTTCTCGAGCAGTGATGGAGCACCATTGGCTGTCGAGCAATTCCGTTTGATCAGTGTTCTTGGACGTGGACACTTTGGAAAGGTCATCCTCTCGCAACACAATCCCACTTCCAACTACTATGCTCTCAAAGTGCTCAAAAAGGGAGATATCCTTGGAAGAGATGAGGTCGAGTCATTGATGGTTGAGAAGCGCATCTTCGAGGTTTCTTCTCGTGCTCGTCATCCATTCCTTGTCAACCTTCATGGATGCTTCCAAACCAACGAACACGTGTTCTTCTGCATGGAGTACAGCATGGGAGGTGATTTGATGCGTCACATTCATGACGACGTCTTTGACGAGATCCGTGGATGCTTCTACGCCGCTTGTGTTGTTCTCGGATTGGACTTCCTTCACAAGCACAACATCATTTACCGTGATATCAAGTTGGACAACTTGCTCCTTGACCGTGACGGTTATGTCAAGATTGCTGACTTTGGATTGTGCAAAGAGAATATGGGACCGTACGACAAGACGACTACTTTCTGTGGTACTCCTGAGTTCCTTGCTCGTGAGTTTCAATTCAAAGTCAGACAGTATCTGATTATTATTTTTTTTAGCTGAGGTCTTGTCGGACTCGACGTACACTCGTGCCATTGACTGGTGGGGTCTTGGTGTCCTCATATTCGAAATGCTCGTTGGAGAGCCACCGTTCAGCGGTGACGATGAAGAGGAGATCTTTGATTCGATCATCTCGGAAGATGTCCGTTATCCAAGATATCTTTCCGTTGAGTCCATTGCAATCATGAGAAGAGTGAGTTCACATGATTTTCGGAAAAGTCAACTGATTTCATTTATTTTCAGCTGCTTCGCAAGGTGCCTGAAAAACGACTCGGATGGGGAGACCGTGATGCGGAAGACATCAAAATCCAAAGATTCTTCCGTCATATCTCATGGGAATGGGACAAATTGTTGAATCGTGAACTTCGCCCACCATTCCAGCCACAAATTGTAAGTTGAAAGAAAGGTTTCTTTTCAGTAACCAATAAACAATTTTCAGCGTAACCCAGAAGATGTGTCGAATTTCGATCTGGAATTCACTCAGGAGAGAGCTCGTTTCTCGGCTGCCTCGAGCACTCGCCCAATCACTGAGGCTGATCAACGGCTCTTCAACAATTTTGATTTCTCCATCATCCCATAATTCAACAACGGGTTTCTAATTTTGTAACATGTTCCATCAGATGATTAGTATCTAAGATTTTGCCAAACTGTCAAGTATTTTCAATTGTCCTGTAGAATCACCGTATTTTTTAGTATAACGAACTCAGCTTGTACTTTTGTGAACTGTTCTGTGATCAGCTCTCATTCTTTCCATTCTCCCTACTTACTCTTCTAACCCACCCACTCTTTAAGCTTCTCCATCCCATTTCATCTCATTTTGTCATTGCACACCCTTTATCCCATTCTAACCAACACTTTGTGAAGTCGTTTCTTTTAAATACTTCTTTTCTTGTGCTATTCCATTAAACCCCTCCCACTTCCCTAAAGGAGAATATTTTCTTATTATTTATCGGCATACGCTTTTAGTAATCTGCCTTATTTTGTAGAGTCCCACTTGTCTCTCGCTTTGAAAACATTGTTCTAGAATTGTGAATACATATGTTTTCAATATCTGTTTTTACTTTTCAGGGAAATTTTGAAAGTTATCAGAGCTTTAGGAACTGGATTTTATTCAAGACAAGCCTTCAAGACAAGCCAACGTCATTTATTAATCAAAATTCAGGTGAAATACAAAAAAGAGATCAACTTTCAATATAGAAATCAGAGAAGTTACATAGGGGGCTGAACAATAAGAACCCTGGATTGATTGTTGCATTCTCCAGCTCTTTCCTTCTCCGCATCGAATTGCACCAAAATCAAAAAGTATGTGAAGATTGCCGAAAACAGCTGGAATGTAATTGTGAGAAATGTTTCTAACCATTACACTTACACTAATCATGATTTTGCGGTTCATCATAAAGAAGTTACCAGCAGTGAGTGTCAGTTTGGTGGCATGCATTTGGAAAGAAAGAAAACTCATTTGAGACTGAAAAATGAAAATGAAAATATCTTATTTCTTTTTCTAAAAACTTACCAAAACTAACAGGTCACGTTCTTCACAAAGAGTTTCGTGATACATTTTGAAGGAAGCAGTGAGGAGTTTGTCACCCTAAACAGTGAATTTTTGAGTTGAAGTTTTGTCGAAAACTCACCTCCTCGGCAATCATAAAAGCAGGAATTGAGAATAACATAAGTGCGAGCATAGTATTCGTGAGCCAAATGACCACCGAGAAAGTTTCAGCCATATCAGCTTGAATTCCATTCCGGAAGGCAATGTAACCCAACAAGCATGTCAAAGGGATACAACAACCGTACGTATAAAATAATGAAAATGAGAAGTTTTGTTCAATATACAGTTTTGCATTAGAAATCTCTTGATAATGAATTTGAACGTCATGAATTTGTTGTAACGATTGTTCTGGTAATGGACACTCTTCTTTTTCTTTTGGAACCATTTCTTCGATTAGTTGTCCAATAGAGAATTGTAGAATTCGACATAGTTGGAAAAATAGTATAGCTACAAGGGAGATACAGCTAGATGCAATGAAAATCTATAAAATAATTTTAGGTGTCATCGTTTTGAGTTTCATCCTACCACGTAACCCTCTAAAATCACGAAATAAAGTTTTCTGTTAATGAGATCCGGTGTATCCGGTAAATCAAGATATTTCAGTTTTGTAGCTGTAAATTTTAAACTTTGTAATGTTCTGAATAGTAATTCCAACCGATTTGTACAAAAGATAAAGCGGCAGCAAACGAGAAACTGATTGATATGAATAATTTGTTCAATTTGAAATGATGACTATCGTGTTCTTCACTTCTATTCCGTCCTAAACCCTGATCGAGGACCTGCAAAACCATGTGACCACTTGCTCTTTTCCTCTCGTTTTTAATTTCACTCACGTGATACATTTTCTCTCGTTGCTTTTGCAGCTTGAGCAGTAGGAAGGCGGCGGCGAGTCCACTGAAATTCAAACATGAAATGGGAGTTTATTTGATCAGAAGCTTCCTGGCAAATGCCAATGATCATCAGTATGTATGGATTAGTGCAGATGAACTTGGAATTTTCAGAGTTATCGTACACCTCGGGTGATTCATTGGATCTCATTGTTGAATGATTTTTAGTTTTCTATTATAGTATCAATGGGTTTAAATATGGTTCAATCAGTATTTCAACCGAACCAAAAACCAATCTTTGCTCTGACCAAAGTATATTACTGTACCTTGACCTAACTACACATTCGTTGAGAACCAATCAAACATCGTATTTAACTATGCGCAAACGTTTTGTTTGTTTCTTGATTTTGTGTTTAACAACTACTGCGCAAAACATAACCTGAACATTAGCAGTGCATGACACAATGTGAGTACAAACGTCGGATTTAGAACATGGAAAGCAGCATCTTTTTCCTCATTTGTCCCCGACTTTTGTTTGATTTGCGAAATGCGTCGGATGGTGGCGGCCGTCTAGAAAAGAGTTCCACTTTGTGTAAAAGGTTCCGATTACATGGAAAAAGAGCATAATGCGGTATAAACCAAAGATTGAAGCAACTTACCAAAATGGCAAGAGTTGCGTAATTATAAATTGTCAGAGGCCATTTGAACATGGTATTCCGTGCGCTACTGTGAGTATGATTAAGGCCAAGTACCATCATGTAAGAGTATAACGGACCCAGCACCTATAACATTTCTCAACTATTAACGGATCAGAAGTAAAAACTTGAAAAAGTACTATACCTGATCACAATAGGTGTTGCTCATATCAATTGATATTTTTTGATCGACATCTGTGGTTGTTCCTGAACCAATCTTCAGTTTTATATCATCTTATTCTAATCGAAACTCACTGAATGAAGACCTCGAACTCCTCGGCGACGTCCATTTGAACTCGAGAGTATTTGACGCTGTTATCGTCATTTTTAACAAAAGTTTCAGAGATGGCTTTAGCGAATCTATTTTGGAAGTTAGATGAGAGCAGAAAAGCGTGATGGCTCACTTGAAAAAGGGACTGACAAAAAGTTTTTAGTGGTGTGCCAGCGCGCGAGGACAAATTTTCGTGGGGCTAAAAGTATTCTGTTACACTGCTTTCTGCTTGCTAAAAGCGAGCTACAAGTATTTAGTGACTCATGTAATTACGCAAAGTATTTTTCATATCCTTAGCAAAAATGAAACAAGTTGGGGAGAAACAAGAGGAAAAAGTTACCATAGTTGTACAGGGCTTCTCGACGGAAAACTTCGTCTCGACGTCTTCTGAAACCGTTGGTCCGGTGAAGATTAGGATGATTCTCATATTGGTTGAAGCGATTTGTAAAACAATTCATTTTTTAGTATTTGTCCAACTAAAGTCATCCGACGAAGCAGCCCAAATGGAAAAAAAACTAATTAAATTTCAGTTCCCATGCGCATTCAAATCAATGAAAAAGGTCTTTCTTCCCAATATCACATCACTAAAATCGGTTTTGGAACAATCTCATTCATGTGTTCTCCGTATGATCATGCAACAATCTTCACGGCATTTTCATGCAGCTGCTATTTGTATACCGTGCGTCTTCGATAATGTAAAATCGGTGAGCTATTATAAATATAAAAGTATATTCACACGCTCCTTGGCTGCCGCCGCTTGTTTGTGTATTCCCATACTCACAGTCACACCCTCTCACTTGGCTACTTGTACCATCATCCATCACTTTCTGATATCCAGCTCCTTTCCCCCGATTTCTTGTAATGTTTTGCTATTCCGCTTTCATCTTCGTTTTACTATGGCACATCTGTCATTGTGAACGTTATGGTTCTTCAGCAGGTAACAGCCTATGCTCAAACTTTCAAATTGTGTTAATCTCAGAAACGTGTATTGACGGAACTATTGCTGAAAAATCAAGAACGGGTAATATCAAATGGTGTGAAACCACGGATGACTGTAGTGCGGGTTGGAAATGTGTTCCCTCTGGACAATATCATTTTTCAAAACAAGTCAATTACTGTTGTCAAATGAGAGGTTTAGAGTTTTTTCTACCAGAATAAACGTTTCAATTTCAGAATCAATTTGTTCAATGCCTCCAAACCCTGGATATGGCGACTGCTTTGAAGAGCCAAAAACAATGTTTTATTTCGATGCTATGGATTTAAAGTTTGTTCCCCCTCAATGAAACATTTCTCAGACAAAATGAATGTGTTCAGATGTAAAAAGTTCAAAGTGATAAATTGTTTTGGCAAAAACCAGAACCAATTCGAAACTTACGAGCTGTGTACTCGTTTTTGTCAATCCACTGCATGTCTCGCTGGGCAATCCCTACTCCTTGCTCGTGACAGTTCGCCAGTCAGTTGTCGTGACTCGGGGTGTCCAACTGGGTACAGATGTGTCTATGACAAACTTTTCAATCGTCATGTCTGTTGTGGTCATTCTCCCACGGGTAAGATTCTCATCCGTTTCCGCATTCTTCATCTTTTTCAGGTGTTTGTCCAATCGGAACTGTCTCTTTTTCACACGTTCGATCAAACCAACCAATGAGATGTACACCATCAGCATATCGGGATTCGTGCCCTCCTGATTTCGTCTGTACTACCCAAGGGCTTCATAGTTTTTGCTGTTCACCGCATGATGGTAACGTCAATTATAATATAGTCCTGATTGTTGATTTTGCAGCTATATGTCCGGCTGGACAGCAACCATACACTCATATTGTATCGAAGCATAGCATGAAGTGCAACCCCCTCGAAACATCTTCATGTCCAGAAACGTATTACTGCTCTCCAGCAGTTCCAGGAGCTCATTGGGGATTTTGTTGTAGCGTTCATATTGAAGCAACGTGTCCTGTTGAAACAGAACCATATAAAGACTTCCTTAGTTCTACGCCTGTCAGATGTACTGTAGGTGTCACTCAATGCAAGTTAGTAAGAATTTCATTAGCTAAATCTCTATGCCCGAACTTTCAGCGTTGGTTATTCCTGTCAGAGCTCACAGTCCGGTTCTTTAATTGGTTTTTGCTGCACCATTCCAAAATTGAGCTATCGCCCTCCTTCACGCTCTTCAAATGATGAAAACACTCAACCAGATATTTCTAATAATTATCATTTTTTCATTCACAACGAAGGACTCATCGGACCTCCAGTGTCACCTCGTACGTCACAATCTGTCACAAGTTGTATTTTACTCTTGTCAACCTTTGACCAATTTTGAAAAGTTCAGGCCATCGAAAACCTGGTAAAAAATATCAAAAAGTGACAAAGTCAACATCCACCTATGGCGTTGCATCGAGTTACAAGCCTGCAACGTGCCCTCCAAGAGCAACGTCGGTGTTCTATACAAATACTCAGATTAATGTCGAATGTACCCCAGCGGAGGGTTACAGTTATAACTGTCCAGGTTGGAAATAGAGAGTGATAATGATGTTGTATGGACAAACGTACTTTTGATTTCGTCTGAATGAAAACCTTAGAGATGTGAGAAAAGTTGATTACGGTATTTCAGACAATTCATCATGCGTGGAAGCTTATATGGATTTAGCGGGAAGGAAGGTGTGTTGTCAAATGCCAAAAACGACTCCAACACCAACATTTGTCTATTTTGTTACTTCTACACCGAGAATGGTCCGGTATAAAACTGCAGGTAGAGTATCTTTTTATTTTTCATAATGTGCGTTTAGAACTTGTTTTTTCGAAAACGTGAAGTTCTTCATTTTCTCACGCTCATGAAATCTTTAGTATTGATACTCTCAATGCATGGATTTTATCCGAGATTTCAAAATATATAACTGAATCTAATATTTTTCAGATAAGTTCTGCCCATATGCAATCCGACACTTACAATGCCAACCATCAGCGTCCACATGTCCGATGGGATACTTTTGCCAATACCTATTTGAAATCTCTTCTTTCTCTTGCTGCTCTTTGTATTAATTAAAGTCAGAGTGGTCTCTGAGTAAATTCACTTCCTCTCTTTTCTCTAATTACTTCCAGTTCACTGATTTGACAATGTTTTTGTGTGTGTGTTGTGTAAGTCAGTTGTTGAAATTCTTCGAGTAGTTTGGAGCAGAAAAGAGGATTATCCAAAACCTTTCTCGCTCATTCCCATGTCCACTTTGAGCCTCTATACTCTCTCTCTAAATTTTGTTCCACTTCTTCTGATCTCTTATCTGGGATATTTCATTTATGAACGTATATTAATTTTTCTCACACATAGTATTTTAAATTTTGTTTCCGGGTTTCATTTCTAACTCTATAACTCTATCTCAAGAAGAAAATAAAGTAGCAACCACAAAATGATGATTGATAACGACTAATTGACAGACAGAAAACATCAAAAACCAGAAACGTTTAAGCGATTGTTACATTACTCCCATGCCCACCCCTGCTTTTTTCACACGCATTTCAAGAAACTCTTCAAAACTGATAGTGACAGCTCTCAAAAGTCCACATAAAATCAATAGATCCACCTTCCATCCAACTCATCCATCACTTTGGTGTCCTCTCTCCGTCAGACTATCTCTTTATCAATTTCTCTATGATACGTCGAATTAAAGACGTGAGTCCGTTGGTGTGTGTGTGTGCGTGTGTTATCCGTTGTGTATGTTTTTGTTGTGAGACTGAGAGACAAAAAGGTGGGGGGACTACGAGGGTCTACAATGAACAATAGGTGCCGGCAACTGAGCACTCAATTGAAAATCGGTCCAAGCAAAGGAGTCCCTCCAGGCCGCCAGCCGATCGACGAGAGGCGCCGAGACTCCACATTACAATCATCTCCCCCCACTTCCACTTCCACCGTGCCCGTCATTATGCTTGCTTCTCTCTCATTCACACTTTTCCATCTAAACAATTTTAATTTTTTTTTCTCCTCGGTTTAATATCGCTTCCTAATTCTCTTTGGGTGTGAAATTTCCCTTTTCCACGGTAATTATAGGATATTTTGAGAATTAGATATGCATTTCTGTTCTTTAAGCTTTGAATAAAACTTACTGAGGTTTTGTTTTTAACTGGGTTAGATAATTCAATCGCAATACCGAAAATGGAATCAAAGAAATTTTACTATTAGAAATTTATGTTATTTCACGAACTAATCATAGTTTTCTGTTTGATTTCAGAATTTATTATCATAGAGCTCGTTTATTCATTGAGATTCTAGAATCAGCGTTTGTGCAATTTCAAATTTGGCATTCGTCCTTACCCTAGATTTTCATGTTGATATATCAATTTCCTATCCCCATAATTTTTATTTCTACATAACTAATCATAATTATACTTTCAACACGTGTTACATGTCCGTTCCTTTCATTTTCGAAAAAAAAGTTTTCCTGGTTACACTGTGTCACTATCATCCTCAAAACTCTTTCTCTGACTCTTTTGACATTTGTTGGCAAGAAAAGTGGCAATGTTATCTTAAGAGTGATTAACACTATCAATCTTTATCTCTCTTTTTCGCTCAGCATCATCCTATCCAAACAATATCTGATAAGAAACTAGTCGATTCGTCGAATTGACGCTGAAACGCCATCCGCACGCAATGAAACCGACAATACCATGAACTTTGCATTTCTGCTCAGGATTTTCATATACGGTGAGCACGGGTTCCATCAAACATTGCATTTCATGTTTAATTCCAGCGGGACTGATTTTTTATGTGAATCCTAATCGATATGCGGACCAAATGTACGAAGATCTCCTGTATTATTACAATAAGAACGTACGACCTGTAAAGAATGCGAGTGAAAGTGTCAAAGTGAAGTTCGGCTCATCTCTGATCAGAATCATCGATGTCGTAAGTCATGAACTTACAAAGACAATTAGTTTCAGAACAAAAATCAGTGATCGCAATGAAAATACGTAAAAAACTACTTAATGTAGCCGTGAAAACATATAAAACACATTCTCTCTCAGTTATTTCCTCTCTTTATGTGTATTTTATTCTATATTTTCTGAGTCAGGTAGTTTACACAAGTTCTCAAAACAAAAAGATTTTTACGATTTTCTATTTTATCGTCTCCTCTTACCTAAAGCCAAACACGTTCCACCGGCTTCTCACACTTTCAAAAATAAGATCTCATCTTACGGGGAGTTGTGTCAGCTAACACTAATGAGCTCGTTCAAATTTATGGAATGTTTGAAGAGCAACTTCTTGTTTTAGGACGAGGTGAATCAAGTTTTGACAACAAATCTCTGGCTGGAGATGCAATGGTTCGACTATCGGTTGATGTGGGATCCAGGGCGATGGGGCAAAATCAGAAAACTACATGTGCCGGTAGATCAAATATGGATTCCTGATATCTTGTTATATAATAAGTAAGACTCGAAAAATGTGTATAAATGTTATAGCTATGAAGTTTTCGGCTCATTCATGATGAGACAACTTTTTTTTAGTTTTTTCTATAATAAGTTTTTTTCAATCGAAATGTTTTTTTCAGTGCTGATGGAGAACCTCATATCACAATCATGAGCGACGCGATAGTTTATTACAACGGATTAGTGGTATGTTTTACTCGTGTTTTTCCCCCCATCATCAAATGTAATTCGATGTCTCTATCACTTTTTCACTTCTTTCTCTGATTGCTCAATTCACTTGCCGCGCCATCAAACTGACCTACTTCCGCTCTCCGCCCGATTGAACAAATGTCGCGCTCGCGAAATTTATGTTTCATCGTTGCTCGATTGCAGTTGGAGAAATTGGTGAAAAAATGGATGATACGTTGAGATATTAAAACCACTTTTTCATCAAACGGCTTTTTGACACAGGTTTGGAAGCCGCCATCAATTTATAAAAGTTTCTGCTCAATTGATATTGAATACTTTCCATACGATACACAAACATGTCGGATGAAGTTTGGTGGTTGGACATATAATGGATTTCTTCTGGATGTCAGGCAGCTTCCTGTAAGGATTTCATAATAATATGATCTAAGTAGAGGAATTATCACTCCGTTCAATTTCAGACTACTGGATGCGAAGTTGTAAATAAAGCGGATGATGAAGGGGAATTTCAATTTCTAGGAAGAGGAATGGACCTGAGTGGTTACTATCCGTAAGCTTCTAGGAGCTAAGCAACTCCAAATAGAGAGTTTTCAGAAGTTTGGAGTGGGATTTGATGGAATTGAATTCTGCAAGACACGAGAAGATCTATGCTGGCTGTTGTGGCCAAGATTTTTACATCGATATCACTTTCAAAATTGAAATCCGACGGAAAACACTATTCTACACTGTTAATCTAATGATTCCATGCATGATGTTTGGTAAGATTTTTTGATGAAGGGGTCGTGTATTCTCGTGATTTTCAGCTATTCTCACGTCAATCGTTTTTTACGTTCCGCCCATTGAGCACAAAATGACATTTTCCATTTCTATTCTGGTCACACTTACTGTATTCTACCTCATTTTAATCGATCTCGTCCCACCCACATCACTGGTCATTCCACTTATTGGTAGCCTATGGAAATGGAAGAATATTACAATTAACTAGTGTTTTTCAGGAAAATATCTGTTATTCACCATGTTTCTAGTTTCTATTTCAATTATGTTATCAGTTATCTCATTGAATTTCTATCGACGCGACGGTTCATCGTTTCCGATGCCTCACTGGATGAAAGTGGTCTTTATTCATACACTTCCAAAATATATTTGTATCAAAACAGCAGATGAAGACGATGGAAGTGATCGAGGGTCTAGTATATCAGGTAATTTCTATCTTTTTTTCAGCCGTTCAATGAAAATTTCATAGATATCGGACCATTTATGGACTCTCGGAGACCATCCCCATTTTTCATCACAGTCAACGAACGACAGTTGAATGGTCGATTATCTGAATTGAAAAAGAAAGGAATGCATCCGGATCTCATTAGAAATATGATTCAGAATGTTGAATTCATTGCAGAGTATTTCAGTTCTTTGAAAAAAGAGGACAAGGTCTGTGTTTTCCAGACATTCTGTTTCATAATGTTAAATATTTCAGATCTCAGAAGATTGGTCTTACGTTGCCAATGTAATCGACAGAATCTTCTTGATAATTTTTTCAATTATGAATGTTGTGGGTACATGGGTAATTCTGTTAAATTCGCCAGCAATGTTCGATAATCGGAAGCCGTTAGCAATTGTGAGTGGTTTCATTCAAAATATTCGAACAGTGACTTTAACCTCTACTATTTTAGAATTCGGTTGCTCGACCCTTATCCGGAGACACATTCGAACATTTCATCAATGAAAACTTCACTCAAATCGCTTGGTGGGCCAGCACTATTCAAAACAGCACAGCCGAGTTGAGTGACAATGAGCTTTGCCCGATTATGTATCAATAATTGTCTTTCATCTCAAATTGAATTCGATAAATATTCTATTTTAACTAAACTGGCAATTTTCATTTGACACGTAATTCAACAATTTTCAATACAAATTATATAAAACTGGACTGGATTGATTCAATAACACTAGATCACTTAACATTGAAACTGGAAGATTGAATATGACTAGAGGCGTGAACAAAAAAATCTTAAAATTTCAGTTGGAAGTCACTTGTCTTGACTTGATCAGCTTTCACGTTGAATTGGCGGAGGAGAGCAGCTCTTTCAGGATCTTCTTCAGCTAGAAGTGCTTCCAATCGGTTTTTCTTCTTTTGTTGCTGTTGTGGCGGGGCGGCATTCAACTCGCTTTTTGCTGGATACGTAGGAAGTTCATCACAAGAAACTGCCACTGGATGTTCACTGAAAACGAATCGTGAAAATCGGATAGAAATTTTTGGAAACTTACTCAAACCATTTGTGATCCAACGCTTCGCTCGCAGTTAACCGTTTCCTTGGATTCATACTAAGCAATCTGAAAACAACAAGTTTAACACTTTCCTAGAGAATTTCAAACTCACCCTTCCAAAAGTTCAAATCCAGACTCATTTAAAAGTCTCTCGCCACGGAATAACTTTTTCAGACCACCAGATTTCCATTTCGGAAATTCGACAGTGTTCCAAATTCTCAATTCTTTGATCTCTGGCCATGCATTTTCGTTCGGAGTACCCATCATTTGAAAGATAAGATCCACTTGATTTGGCTCGTTGGTTCCGCGGAACAAGGGACTCATGAGAATGAACTCAGCCATGATACATCCAACAGACCACATATCGACCGGTGTGGAATATGTTTTTGGTTCCAAGAGAAGCTCTATAGATCGATACCATAGGGTGACGACCACTGGTGTCAGTCTCATTCTAGTTTCAATGTTTGATGCTTCACCGAATTCACGAGATAAACCAAAATCCGCAATTTTGAGAACTCCAGAGTGAGAGATTAGAAGATTTGAAGTTTTGAGATCACGATGAAGAATCCAAAGATTGTGCATATGTTCAATTCCAGATAGAAGTTGAAGCATGAGTCTTTTCTGTTGTCCAGTCCGGAATCTTTGATTCTTTGATTTCATTTTATCTATCAAGCTCTTCATATCGTGTTCCACATACTCCATTGCCATATAAACATCTGTTTCTTTCCTTCCAAGTAAAATCTCCCTTACATTCACAATATTCTCATGTGATCCGGCCTTCAAAAGCATATTAATCTCTCGGAGAGCAGTGATCGGAAATCCCTCTTTCTCCTTCTCCATCTTAAAACGCTTTAGAGCTACAATCTCATCTGTTCGGGTGTTCTTTCCACGGAACACTTCTCCGTAAGTTCCTTCGGCAATCACATTCAGAATTGCATACTCGGCAATATGCTGACATCCATGAAGTCCCGGATAGTAAACAGGAAGCTTCGAAATGGCTTCATCACTCCGCTGCTTTTTTCTTCTTTTCATCGCTTGTTTATGTAACTGAAAAACGAATAATTTGTGAAAAAAGGAGGAAACTAGGAAAACTCACAGTTTTTTCTTCATCGGAAAGCTCGTCCCATTTCTCAGGTTCAGGAGTCACATCATATTTATTTGAGTCATCATCTTCTGCATCTTCTTGGTCGGAAATTGTTTCATTCAGGTCCGCGATTGTCTCATCAGCTCCGTCGATGTCTTCTGAAAATTCAGTCATTAAACACAAATGTAAAATCAAGTTCTAAAAATGAAGTCTTCCATTTATTGGATTCAAATACTGTTTTGAGGTACTTACCTTGAATATTATCTGGAGTCACTGGTGTAGTTGGAGTAGCCGGTCTTTCCTCATCTGACACTGGCTCTGAATTTTCCGGCGGTACTGACACTCCTGTCGGCCGTGCGGGTCCGCAATCATCATCAAATGTGAAAGTAGAGATTTCAGTTTCTTCTTTCAACTCAACAGGAGACATTTCGACATCTTGAATTTCAAGAACCGTGCTGCTTTTGGCTTTGTAATTTGGGTCAAGAACTGAAATTAGTATAGTTAATCACAAAAGAGTGTTTTCTGGCTCGAAACTTACTTCTATCGAAAAGACGAGCGTCTTCCGTTGGATGTTTCGGTGATTCTGATTTCTTAGATGAAGATTTGTGACTAACTGGAGATCTTGTGCGAGATCTGTCACGTCTTTTGTCTTTCCGATCGTCTCTACCTCTATCACGATCATCTGGTCGTCTTCGATCTCTCTGAAAATAACAAAATTGTAATCCCTGAAAAACTATTACAAAAACGTACATCGTTTCGGTCGTTTCTCTCGTTCCGATCATAGCGAGTCGGTGACCTCCTAGATCTGTCGTATTTCTCAGAAGTACCTGTAAGAAAATCAATAATTCGTAGTCCATTCTATTGTTATTCACCTCTTGAGTAATCTCCACGAGATCTGTAGTCTTTTCGGTCCCTGTCGTAGTCTCTCCCACTGTCTCGTGGCCGTTCATCTCTCGATCTTTGCTGAAAATGAGAATAAATGAATGTTTCAAGTAAAAAATAAGTGAAAAACTTACAGAATCTCTTGATTTTGAGTGATGTGAATCTCTTCTGTCCTCATCGTTATGTCGTTTCCGATCGTGCCGACTGGAACTCATCTTTCAACTGAAAATGTCTTTGACAGAAGAAATAATCGATAAAAAACTAGAAGAACAGCAAGACAGGCAAACGAATGATTGGAAAAAAGAATGAGTGTGAGTGAATAAAAATGTATATATACGAAAATCCGCAAACACTGCGTTGTTATTGCGGACCGTACAGAAGACACTACGACAATTGGGGTATATAGCCAATAAACAGCTGCTCACTGCGTAAAGATTTTATCTTTTTATATTGACCGAGGATTTAGTCTGCATTTTGAGAACTCTGAAAAAAACTTTGTTTGAGTCATGTTTGATAGTGATTTTTTATGAACAGTAATTTGCAAAATTGAGTTTAATGACATTCTTTATGTTTTCAAGATGCTCGTTGATGTTCACAAGAAAATTTAGTTTCGCGTTCACTGAGAATAATTTTCACCGAGTGAAGGTAATAACAGAAAGTTTATTTTGTTCGCTCCAAGCCATATATTATTAGCCTTCGAATTTCATTTTCTCCTCCCTTTTTAGACTTCACCAATACAGAACACTTTAAAATTGAACAATTTGTTGTTCATATTATAGTGATTCATAGTATAGTGAATGATTGATTTTTTTAATTGAAATAAAACTAAAATGATGTTCCATAATTTATTTCAAATAAATTTAAATTGGAAAGGCGTTCCAAGATACAACTTCGAAACTAGAAAATAGAAAAAAAACAAAGAATAGGCAAATTTGAGAAAGAATTCGAAAAAAAATTGTATTTTTAGAGTGAACATTGTAAGACTTATGAGAGTATGAGCACATTTTGAGGAAGTGGTGGTTGTTAAAAGTGTACATGAAATGCCTAAAAAGCGGTTTAATCACAAAATGAGCAATTTTTCTTTTTTTTTCAAATTTTGATTTTAAAAAGATAATTACATTGATGTCGAGAAGATACTGATTGAAGCAGAGCAATGAAAGAAGACATAGAAATTGGCTAATTGAAATCCTGGATGATTGAAAATACAGTTGCGGAAAGTAAAATGAATGGAGATTTCGGGAAGATTGGATTAAAAATGGTTTTAAAAACGAAAGAGAACTGGGGATCTCATACGAAGATTTAAAATCAAGAATAATTATTATTTCTAGATGCTGACGGAAATTTTACAATTGAAAGCAGTGATAGACTCGAAGATCGTCTACCAGTTCGTCAATCCTGGTTTGTTCAAGGTCATGAAGTAGATTTGACAAGAGCCTCCGCCCTTTGCAGACGAGAAGAAAACCTGAAATCAGTATTTAGATAGGTTCGACTAAGATGTTAAGTTTACCTTATCATTTCTTTCACACAAGAACTTCAGCTTCTGAGCCTTCTTATGCATGAAAACACCATCCAAGTGACCAGTGTCCACTGAACGAATTTCAATTGCTTTGTTACCCCATCCCATTATTTGACCAGTTGAAATATAAGCGACACTGCTTGGCATTTCTCCCCATTGCAAAATCACATTCTTTGCCATCTTTCCGTACGTACTCACGTAAACTCCTTCGTCTGAAAATGAATAAAATAGAAATGAAATGTACAAAATTGAATCTTACTGTCGTAACAAAAAAGGAGTTGCATTCCATTCGAATTTGGTAGAACAACAATACAATGTGGTGTAGTAGGTTGACTTCCCTGAAAACAAAAAAACGTCATTGTGAAAAAGGAATTGATTGACTTACTTGTGCTGGCTTGTAAATATCATAAACAGCTGCAGTGTCAAGATCAATCGCATGGAATCCACCGGTAGAACCATATAGAACTTTCAGTCGTGCATTGTCTTCAACAGTCAGATCAACAATCAATGGAACATGATGCAATGAACCAAATGACTTGAAACTCATAAACTTGTGGTATGGTTTCGGAGCCCAGGCATAGATTTCGATTGAAGATTCTAATCCAACAACTAGGAATTTGATTCTTTCGTATCGGACAATTTTGAAATGAATCGCTCCTTGCAAATCTCCGACATTCACCCATCCATTTCTCTTTTCTGTGGTGTTGACATTTCCAGCTCCCTGAATTTATATTCTCTAATATTAACATTTATAATCGAATTACTCACTTCTGTACGAAGAATCTTTTGGCGCAGCCAGCTCAAGTAGTAAACGCGGATTCTTCTCTTCCGACCAGAAATTGTCACAAGAATATTCTGTCCTTCGAGCACAGTCATCTGATCAAATCGCCGACGGTTAATAAGCGGATACACTTTTCCTTGGCCACTCCGATCGAGGAGCATGAGTCCGCTGTCAGTTCCAATAAGTAAATTGACTCCCCAGAGAGCGGCACAAAGAATCTCTCCACCGAACTTCTTCTTGTACTTGCGAATTTCCGGAGCATCGTTCTCAGCTGGGGTACCATTCGAATTGGGTGTTACATTGACTTGAACTTGGTTCACATCTTGTGGTCGACCGGGACGATTGACTGTTCCACCACCAGCTCCAGCGCCACCTCCAAAGTATCCGACAAATGACTTCTCACGATCACGATTCGAAAATGAGTGTTGGATTGATGATCGACTGTCTCCATTGTGGAATCCATTGGATTGCTGAAATAATAAAATTGGTTTTGCTTAAACACCACACGTCACTTCAAAAAAAATCGTTTCTCGTCAAGAAAAAATCAAGAAAACAATAGTACGGCAACATAGGAGAACGGCTAATTTGAGAAAGTATAACAAAAAAGCCACCGATATTTAAGGAAACAGAGGGATATTTTTTCAAGAAAATCAGCAAAAAATCAGAAAAACCAGCTAACTCAATTCCAGAATCACGATTTCAACTTACGTAGAAACTTCCAAACAGAGATGCGCTCTACATAATTAACAAGTTGCTTTGCAGTTTTCATGGAAATTAAATATCAACTCACTTCATCTGCACGATCATCACTGAATTGTCGAGCCTGATCGTTCATCTGGCGACGAAATTGAGGCGATTTCGGCAAAAGGTCTGGGAGAGCTGCGCGCGAGCTGGAGGCGCTCTGAAATAAAATAACATATTGTCGGGAGGCATGTCGGAAGTGACTGGCAGAACTACGGGAGATGTAAAAAAGAAGCGACAACGTACATTTGGCTTGAACATAAGTGGTTCGTTTCCTTCATCGTTGTCCGAGTCGCTGTCATCGTCGTCGAGTGAGATGACTCCTGGCCGGACCTGCGAAAGAGAAAATATTTTTTAAAGCAAAGTAAACGAATTCAGAAATAAGTTGTTTCTATTAGACTTCGTATGAAATTTCATACTTCTGCCCATTCTTTTATTTCAAACTAACGTCTGGAAGATGTTTCCCCTTATAAGCTCCATGACCGTTGCTTCCATTTCCATTTCGACGCGCATCTGACACAAGAGTATTCTCGCCATCTGTCGGCGTCGGCGGAAGCGGTTTATTTGGTCCACGAAGTGTATCCTCTCCGTTCATCAAGATGTCCTTCAAATCATCCCATTCAGCATCTGGTCCATTGTCCACATCACCCAAATGCACTGTATCGGTGATTGAAGAGATAGAAGCCTCGCGTGGTGGTGGTGCTGGTGGCGGTGGACTCATACTCTCCTCACGACTACGGCCATTGCGATGTCCACCGATTTTTGAGAGCTCACTTGCCAGTGCATCGAGGTCTTCTGGTTTGGCGTGATGGCTTATGAGAAGTGGCTCCGACATTTTTCGGGATTGTTGAGGAGCTGGTACACTTGCAGAAACACGTGCGAGGGGCATAGCATGATGAGCAGCTCGTTCCCGTTCCCGACGTTCTTCACGTTCAGATCGTCGTCGTTTCTCATAATTGGCCAAGTCCGCAAGATGTGGTGCCGCTGGATGAGATTGTTGTGGAGAGCGCTGAAAAAATTAGGAATTTATAATGTCAGTTCACTGATCACAAAAAATTAGAAATTTCTGATTTCAAGTTTCCTCAAATGATATTTTACTCACACATTGTTTAATATCAAATTAATTCTACCAAGACCAAACGACACCTTTGATTAATATTTGTTATTATTAGTATCGACATTCAATTGGATTGTTTATGTTTTAGAAGGAAAGGTCAAAACAAAACCTGATGATGACTCACTGGCCGAGGCCTTGATGCAGGTGAATGACGAGGACCATCAGCAGCTCCACGTGATGACACTGCACGCAGCTTCACATCGCTCTCTCGGCGTGGTTCGGCACTGTATCTGAAAGATTCAGAGCGTGTTTCAGCTTCTCAAACAAAATTCTTACCTTGATGGTGGATATTGCGATCGAGCAGGCACTGGTTGTTGTGGAAGTCTTCTCAAGGGTTGTGGTCCAGGTTCCACAAATCCACGACCGTTCTCTTGAATCTTCTGGAATCCCTTTCGAAGAGTGTTGTCCATTGGAATCATCGAACAACTCTCAGTATCTTCTCGGATACCCATTGATGGACCTCGATGGTTTGGTCCTGGTTCATCGTCCTCACTTCCAGAATATTCGTAATCACCATCGTCTTTCTTGACCCGTCGATTTCTATCAATGTGTTCTTTGATTGAATGTCTGATAGTTCTTTCTTGTGGTTGCTCTTTTATGAATTGATGTCTCAGAAGTTGCTCAGTGTAAGGTCGGTGATGGTAATCCTTTACAAGTACGGTCTCTGGAAGTGAATTACTTGAATAACTGCCTTCCCTTAAGTTTCTTACCAATGAAAGTTTCAAACTTTCTCGTCCATTTCTTATTCCTTTTCAACTTTGGTGGCTGGTTGCGTGGAATCAAAAACAGCGCTCTCATCGGATGCATATCGCATAACGGAGGATGACCTTCGGCCATTTCCAACGCCGTGATTCCTAAATTTGATAACATTGTGTTCCATGAGTTTATGACTCATTTTCAATTGGTTTTTTATTCCCCCTTCCTTTCAAAGCTCATAATGGTTGTTTCTAGTACACAATTTGGCGGCCCGTTTACACATAAATGCAAATAGTGAAAGGAAGCAGATCTAAACACGACTAATGTTCGGGCAAATGTTGAGGGAATGAAGGAGAGAAGGAGCAAATATTGGAACAACGAAAAAACATCAAAATAGTACAAGATGTGCCTCTAGTATTGCATGACTAGAACATTGTTAGCCAACAAGAGTGTTATCAAAAAATAGTCTAGCTGATTTTTCAAAAATTCATAAATCTTACCCAACGACCACAAATCTGAACGTGAATCGTATGTGGCTTCTGGATTCTCATCACACGCAATGACTTCAGGAGCCATCCAATATGGTGTTCCGATGAACGTGTTTCTTCTTCCGACCGTTTTATCAAGCTGAGCTGACACTCCAAAATCGACAAGTTTCACTTCTGCACTGTCTGTCAACAACACATTCTGTCCTTTGATATCTCTATGGATCACTTTGCTTTGATGTAAATGATAGAGACCCTGAAAACTTGAAATTGAATCTGAGAATCTGATTTTTGAAGTCTCACTCTTAAAATCTCCCTGCAAATGTAGGCGATCCATTCTTCTTTGAGTGAGCCCCCTTTTGTGCTTTTGACCAAATCGGTGATGGAGCCACTTCCGCAGAACTCCATTACCAGCCATAATTGATCGTGTTTTCCGGTGGACGAGGGCAGTTTTTTGATAAATGCGCCATAATAAGTGGCGACGTTTCGATGGTGTGAGTGCTTTTTAAGCATATTAATTTCTAATTTGATCTCATCCTCTTCGTCTTCATTGATATTCATAATTTTGATTGCAGCTAACTGTGCTGTTTTAACATGTCGACCCTTATATACTTGCCCGTAAGTTCCATTTCCAACAACCTCAATTAGCTCGAAGATTCCAGCCGGGTCCTGAAAAAAGGAGAAATTTGCGGTTTTATGTTGTTGTTTCTTTCATTTCCATCTCTTTTTTCTCTAACTATTCGAGCTGAGCTTCTTCAGAAGAAGAGGAAGAGCAACATGATTTTTGAAAATGTTACACACTAGGCTTCTGCTCAATGTGTCAGCGTTTTGTTTTGTGTGTATGTTAGAGGATGGATCAACAAAATGTAGAGGTTGCGAAATCTATTCTATCGTCTTCTCATCTCAAAAGCACATCATCAGGGCGGAAAGTACAAAGAGGGTTACATTTCCATCGGAATGCCCTTGTGTCGCGGACAATAAAGCAGGATGAAGCGATTTTTGTCTCAATTCATTGTGTTTCGGGTAAGATGGCACTCAATGGGTGGCCTATGGATGGAGAAGAACACTTACCCTTAGAGAATTCAAATCAATCTCGTCGAGTCCTGATGACGACATGGTTCTTGTAGTTGTGGGCGGCTTGAAGCACGCCAAGAAGTCGAACTACGAAGACTCTTCGGATGTACTTGAACCTGCAATTTGATATTTGAATTAACGGTATTCAAAAGAAGATAGATATTCAAAAAAAAGAAGGAAAAGGCCGATCAACAAATTTGGATTGGTGATTCACCTGGAAAATTAATGAGAAAACTAGAAAAATTTCCAAACAAAAAGTAGTGATAAAGAGATCGATAAGGAGTGCATTACATCACAGGCGTCAGAGAAAAGTTTAGTGGACTACACAGAGGGGACGCGTCCAGCATTATTACACCCCAAGAAGCTAGAGTGAGAATGCACAAATTTTTCACATGCGTTTTGTGAAACACCGACAAATTGTTTCAAGATATCTCGAAATGATCTTTACGATTAGTCAAAAATTAGTTTACGGTAATAATAACATGTGGTTAGTCACCTTGACTAATCGGCCACGTGAATCTATTCTCGTGGTTGAATTTCAAGACTGACTAGATTGTCAAAGCCTGATACAGATAAAAACGTGCGAAATTGAGATGAAAAGCGGTCAAAAGGGGCACCACCAGTTCAGGTTGAAAGAAGTGAGTATGTGTGTGATTGAAGGAAGGGCGCAAGAAAAGTCGCCTTGATTCCGAACAGAAGACCCCTGCGCTCTGTCTCCCCTTCTCTCTTTATTTCTTTCCCCCCTTTTTCCCGAATAATGATGAAGGACGAAGAATGAAGACTGTGTGAAGAAAGGAATGGAAACAGCATCCCTAAAAAGGCAACAGCAGCATCACATATAGCTGCCTCTCCCGACTGAGTGAGAATTGTGGTGGTGGGGTGGGGGGAGGAAGAAGATATAGAAGACGTCTCTGTTTGATGATCTACATTTATTATATTGATTTGGAATGAGGCGATGCTTATCTTCCAAATGGATATTAATGATGGTCGATCGAGGGACTTTGAAGATATGTTGCATTTTATGGAATTACTCCCTCCAAGTCTCCGAAGACCGATTAACCATGATTTAGTGGTAATCGTCAATCGAAAAACGAAAATTCTGACCATTATATCTGGTGACGCAAGTGGTCTTCTTTTTCAAGGCAAGGTTATGACACTTTTGAAATTTGAGAGTACCGTTGAACAACGCAGAATATAGAATAAAAAGACAAAAGGAAGTGGAATTTTCTAGAAATTTTCAAAAATAGTTCTATCTAGCCACAGAACCAAAACCAAAGACCAATGGAAAAAAAGAATGAAAAAATGTGCATCAGGTTTTTAACAATGGATCGGAAATCCCCCGCTTCCTCTCATAAGTTTGACCTCATGTTGTTCTAGAATTGTACTAGCCGCTGCTCAAAAAGTAGCGCAAGTCAAAATTATTCTTTTTTCTTTTCCTTTTAGCTCTATTCTTTGAAAGAAAAAAGAGTAGGAGAGAATGAGAAAGGGCTCAGAATACATTCTTCTGATAAATCGGAAAAGTCGAAAAAAAAGTTATGAATGGAACGAAGAAAGGAGAAGTTGAAAAAGTAAAGAAGGAAGAAGAAGAAAAAGAAAAAAAAGCGAGAAAGATAAGAAAAAAGTGGTGGAAAAACGAGCGGTGGCGGCCGGCGTGTGTGTAGTGAAACAGCAATTAGTCAGCGTTCCCAAAGGTCTAGTGATGACACCTGGAGAGGGCGTAATCTCAAAAACCTTCTTCACTTTTTATTCATCATTTGACATTGGCGAACACGAAAAAAAAAGAAAATAGACTGGTCTACTTTTATCATCAACGATCTGATAACCATGACCTCCAACACAATGCGCGTACAGGAACAGAATGGGTTACTCGGTGATAGTGTCGATTTTATCACTGCATTAGAGAGAATCAGATAAAGACAAAAAGAGGAAGAAGAACTTATGTTTTGTTTTTTTTTTTCGTGAACGTGTACCAGTTTATGTCTAAAAATGCAAATGACTTGTTGTGAATACTATTATGACTACCAACATACTATCAGTGATTTTCAAATGAGATGGCCAACACATTGACGGAAATGAAATCAGAGTCTTCTCTTTTCTTTTTCTGCCTGATTATCTTATCAGCTGTTGAGTTCTTCAAGACAAAAGTGATTGAGAACTTGTGGGAAGAGGCGTAGGTGTACCGCAATACCTCGATCCGCATAACAAAAGTCAAGTTCCGAAAAACTCTCAAGACAGCTGTCAAACTTTTTTGAGAAGTGCAATGGTTCAAGTTGAAACCTTGCAAAAAACTTATTTCTTGCCGTAAGAAATAAAAAAAAATTTGAAAATTGTTAACATTTTTAAGTATTATTTTTTATATTTTTTGGAATACTGTAAAAATTCTAAGAGAAACCGAAAAACTATGCAGATACTGTGATTTGAAAAATTCTCAGAGTCTATAACATGGCTAACCAGTTGGAAAAAAACTCCTTTGGGACCAGAAAGATCAACAATTTGGCTCTAAGAGCCGCTGTGCCCCACCAGCAGAAACAGCAGCTTTTCCTTCCCAAACACACACATTTTTTGGTTAAAGCCCCATTCTCTTTCTCTTCTTTTTTTTCTCGTACCAGAATAATAAATCAAAAAAGTGTGAGAGCAGCAGCATTTACAAAACGGGTACCCTGGATCGAACTTTTTTCTGCTTTCGATAAGCTGCTTCCTCCAAATTCCATTTCATTAATTTTTAAAGTGGTTGAGAGGTTTTCAGCAAACGCATGACTGAATTAGATATAAAAAGAGAATGGGTCACTAGAGAATGTCGAAAAAAAATGATGAGACAACACGCAATTTGTAGACATGGTCAAATTAACGATTCATCAAATATTCAAAGTTGGACACATGTTGTTTCAAAATTATTTTTCTTCCACATTCTTAAAAATAGCAAGAAAAAATTTTGAAATGTCAAATCAGAAATGAAAAAAAAATGAGCTTTTGGTGAAATTGCACCCAAAGGAGCAGTTTGAAAGCACAAACTTCCAAACTCTTTTGTCACATCACAAATTGCTTTGTATGAAACTTAATGCAGAGATAAAAAAACTGATAGTGATCCCAAAGATTCAAAAAAACCGGGAGAAGAACAGGTGAGTTTGTTGAGGGATTCGATAAGTTGAAAGAGAGGTAAAGGTATTGAGAGACCGGGAGTATAAGGCGAGCAAACAATCGGCTAATATTGCAATCTTATGATCATTATTGATTTTGGTAAGAGGCAAGTTTCCGCGCATTTGATCCGGATATTTTATGCGGAAAAGCGAATTATGTGAACCTATGAATTGAATGAAGAGAAAGCGAGAAAAACCCCCGGGATTAAAAGTATTTGATGGGTGGTAAGTTGTTGGCACTCAAACAGTGTGTTCGCCCTGTCTCATTCAATCTGCTCATCAAACCCTGAATAGGTAAACGAGGAGAACACTGGTTCTCATGTATTCAAAACCTATCGATTCTACTATTGTTCAATAAGAGGAGGTCACCGACATTCGTCACTACATGCGACCGGTCCAAAAGAGAAGATGGATGAAAGTGGGAGGAACGAAATGTGAAAGGGGTGGTGATTGTGTCGGTCTACCTGATAATTACATGTCATTGTGGATAATGGAGGGAAACAACGTGTGAAAATGATTGTTTATTCTTCAAAATATCACTTAGACTTTGATATTACTGTATTCCCAATATACAGGACTAAAAAACCAGAAAAAGTTTCATAGCGTTTCTAAGTGAAAACTTCTCAAATAACTTAACGGAAACGAAAAACGAAAGTTCAAGGGAACGACCTTAAAGTGTATTTCACATTAGGAGCGTGAGAACCACCCTCCTAAAAAATGGAACATGACGCATTGAAGGCAAAGTCTCCATTACGTAAAAGGATCGGGAGGGGCCTTTTGGCTATAACAATGAAAAAGTACATACTACTCACTTCAATGAATTATGGGACGGAGAGAAGGAGGAGGACACATCGAATTGAACTCAGACGATGTTGGACGTCGCCATCAAAAGAGGCAAAAGGACTAGCGAAATGGACGAGTGAGAGTGGAAAAGAGCGAGCGAATCGGGAAATCGAAGATTATTCATGTCAGAGGAAAAGGGTGGAAGACGAAGAGAAGAAATGAACGGTGAATGGATATTCTTTCTATGTATAGTGGTTTTGGTTTGAGATAAAAGTGGAAGGATTTCTTTGGATTCGTTTTTCTTTGAATCCCCTTCACTAGAAATAAACTGAAATTTCAATAAATATATTCATTATTAAACAGATGTAGACTAGATACAAAAAAAGAGAGCTTCCGTACGTCCTCTTCATTCAGAATATTGGGTTACGCCGTCTGTCTCTAGAAAACGATACATGGTCACGTCCTCAAGTTTTCATTTATTATTTATTCATAGCAAAAAATGAACAGAGATATAGAAATATCTCACTATGAATTATCTGTCATCCGTGTTATTCTTAAGATTGGATATTATTCAAGTCAAAAAACGAAAAACAACAACAAAATCATCTGAAGATTTGAATTAGCTTTAGGGAATAAAGGCGGAAGAAATGAGATTCTTGTCATTCATTCCTACTGAATGGCCTTTAGTGCAGCTGTTCAACTGGTTTACTGTAGTCAAAAAGGATTGGCTCTTTGAAGGGCCAATCCTAAAATGAGATATAAGATTTTTTATGGAATGAGTAGAAATGTCAAATAAAAATTGAAATGGTACCGTAGGAAATGGAAGGGCATTATATGACTACATCAAGACAGCATCATAAAATCTAGAGGCAAAGGATAATTGTCTATACAATTTTGGTCTTTTTTGGAACGATAACATCGTGAGAATGTTTTCAGGATTGTTGCTGAGACCCTTTAACCCAAAAATTGATAGAACCTTATGAAAATATCATGAAATGAAAAATAATGATGTTTTGTAAACAGAAAAGCTTTTGGACATTTGAATGTCATTTTTGATTAATCCTTATTTGGCTAATTTTCACAAAAAACTTTCAGATTTATTTCGGGTATAGGTCTTCCTTTTTATTGAATACTTTTTCATAAACTTTATACGAAAATACACAGAAAAGGATTACGTGCTGACTAGCGGCACGTATTGGACTAGTAAATAAAACTGGCGGACCCTTCAAACTCAGAACTGCAACATTTCTTCTTGAGCAACTCAGAAAATGTGTCTTGTTGCAAAAAGAAGACACAAAAAAGTAGGAGAAAAACTCGAAAGGTGAACCGTAATGGGATAATCGGACAAAAAAAAAGCGAGTCGTTCCGGCTTCAGGCGGAGAAAAGTGTGCTATCCGCGCGGAGTGTATAGAGAATGGTCCGCACACCCTGAATTAGAGATTGGGAGATGAAGAGACGCAGAAACGATAAGCAACTCTCGGACATGGGAAAACGGGTAGAAAGAGAAGAGAAGGAGGAGGGGGAGATGGCTAGAAGGAGAAAGAGGAGGAAGAGGCTAGTGTCCAAGAAAATAAGAGGAGGGAAGACCACCCCGAACCGCGCGAACATGCTGGGGGTCTGATGGTGAAGAAAAAGGAGGCCGGGATCGACTCTTTTTCTCTCTTCCTCCCGCTACCCTCTTGTTCCGCTCAGCCTTCCGCTCCGTTATTTTCCTCCCTTCTTCTCCCTCCCTCTCCTCCCAATTGTCTTCGACACAAGCCAAATTGTGCAGCAAGTGAGTCCTTCCTCTCTGCGACTCTTCCATTATGTGCATTGTCTGCGCAATCAATGATTGAGTGACCAGAGCAGTAGGAAGAGATGGAGTAGAAGATGGACGGACAGGCACCGCGCGGCGGGGCAGCTATCGGATAGCTCTCAGAGTCTGTTCGCACTTCAACCTTTCGCTTTGACTCTCACCCAATATTTTCTCCAGGAAGACAAAAAAAGAAAGAGAGAGAGAGAGAAAACAAGTGAGTCGGAAATGAGTGACCCCTTTCCCACGGATCATTTTTACACACGTAATGTAAGTAGTGAAACAACAACGTTCATTTTCCGATTGTTTTCGATTTGGTTTTAAGAAATGTAATAACTATGTTTATTAATTTCTATTAGAACTATAAAATGCTTCTATTTTCGTTTCGAATGCTCATCTACAAATTTTTTTAAAGTTGGTAGAACTCATATAGATCTCTTGATAACACTTCTGTTTTCGAAAACGTGAAACAATGACATAAAACGTTGATAGATGAGCAGAATAAAATTATCTTAAAGATAGAAAATCTACAAGACAATTTGTGATGAAAACTTTTCGATGACAAGCGGAATTGATAGATCTTGAGAAAACTCAATGGGAAGAGAGAAGGTGAAAGACGGCGGCTTCTTTTATGAATCACAAGAAAATCGTTTTCCTGTGTCAATGCACTCACAAAAGAAACTTCTACCAATGGTGCTGGTCAGTACTGGTTGAGAGGTCAGATTCTATTGAGTATGTTTCTGATTTGAGGTGCACACAGATGCGACATCTTGAGAGAATGCCGCTCCTGGTTAAACCACTGACCGAATGACATCATTTGAACTCATGAAAATTCGGAGAGAAAGAGAATCACTAAGCAAATATCTGGTTTGAAGTGAATAAGACAATCAAAATCTAATAATGATTCGATTTTCTTTATAACCACATTGTGTTTCTATGAATAACAAGTAGGAAAAATGAATGCAATTCAAAACGTATAAAGAATAGCGGAAGAAGTGTCAGGTTTCACAGGTGTACTGTGTTTGAGACCGCCACCAAACCGCTCTTAACCTCATCTCCCTCCTTTTTTTCTGCTGATCATCCATCTTCGCTACATACCCTTCCAAGGTTACATTCCAAGCCAATCGGCACCTTGTATCCGACTGGCACTCACTCACTCGCCTCTCATTCCATTGTTAGAATGACTTGACCGGTTATAAATTCAAAACTCGCCAGAAGGGAATGACAGGCGGCATGTGTCCTGGCCCCTCGGAGATTTACAGCTTCCTATGAAAAAGAATCGGATGGGAAGAAAGGCGAACAGAGGGCAAGGGATAATGTTTAGTAGGCAGGACATATAAAAAGAAATGTTGGGAAATTGTTAGAATTTGAACATTTTTCAAAATAAAATATATTTTTAAGTGCTAATCCAAATAAGAAAAAATCTATCTCAAATATAAATATATTCAAAAACTCTGAACTAGTAACTTTATCTATCTATTCTGCAGAAAAGAACAAAACTTGTGTCCATGAGAACATGATTAAATGCAAGGCCTCTGTCTGATCTACATTCCCGCGCAAAAATGGATTATCGCCGGGACGACCTACTATGGAGAATGGCTGATAAAAATGAGGAAACAACCTCGTGTTTTGTGTTTCATGCGGATTTTGGAACAAAACAGAAAGAATAGTAAAACTTAGGGCTTGAACTGCGAATAGAAGAAGTGACAGTCAACAGACACAAAGATATAAAGACGTTTGGTTAATTAAGCATGAAAATAACACGGAGCACGATCAACACCGATTCAAATACTCTAAAAGTACTTTTCAATGCAAAGAATCGAAATTGAGTCCACTTTTGATGGCTACCACCTTTATTTAGATCATCGGTAGAAGTAAGTTACAAATTACAAAGACGGTTTATGGGAATTTTTAGATTACATGCAAAAAGTTTTATATATCTGTAGAATCACCACAACGGTAATGTATTTTCTTGGATTTTGGGAGCAAATATTTAGAAAAATCACTTATGACAAATGTGTACTTAGTATTACATAATGTATGACATCATTCAAGACATACAGTATAACAAATGACTCAATGATCTTGAATTTCTGATCTACCTCCATATGTCTGAGTGATTTCTGAGGTGTTACATCGGAAGGGCCACTAGCGAGGGAGACCGATCCATCGAGGAAAAATCATAGTGTATGGATGTGTGGCACCAAATGACTTCATAAAATCTATACACCTCTTTCTCTCTCTTCTCTCCCCCACTTTTTATTTTTTCCAATCAGCATCTGTCATCGTTGGCGTCAAAAAGCGTTTTCGCATAAATTCACGCAGAATGTGTATACATTCCGGTCCAGTCACCTCCTGAGGGCTCATTTTCTTTCTAGAAGAGGAACACTTCTAAGAGAAACATGAGAAACATGGATTTGTGTTTTTTTGGCTCTTAAATCGCTGAAAAGCGAGTAAATACATAAAACCAGATGATGTCATAAGAAATCGGAGAGTTGAAGTTAAGCTGAATGCGTTCTTATAATTGTGTGCACAACGTTCTTGTGAGACCGCACCTATCTGTCTAAACATAGTTTCCATCGACCTATAACTTTGGTAGAAACATTTGACAAAAGAAGTAGACAAGCGGCTCCAAAAAGGCTGCATGGTCTGAATTATTCAGATTGTACTAAAACGAACAAGAAATGTGAGTGTGGGGAGCGGGGTGGGCTTTGCTCTCGCTCTTTTTGCCGCGAACAATGGGAATTAGTAATCAAGAATGCAAGGCTTGGGAAAAAATAGGGCAGTGCAGCTTGAGTCAGAAAATAACTTTGGGGTCGTTTTTAGAGGAAAAAAATATATATTCAAAACCTTTTTTCATGAATAAAATTAGAAGAGGAAAATGATATCTTACCGTTTTCCTTGAGCACCTACCACCGTGTAATGCAATAGTAAAAGCCACCCAGAAAAGGAAGATTGCAAAACAATTTCAAATTATTTTTGAGGAAAAGAAGCGGCGGGGTGTAGGGTAGGGCAAAAGCCAATTAGCAGAACGACATCAGGACGAAATGGAAGCTGAACAAGCATGAAAGAAAAGGAAGAAAAAGAAGAGAAGAGTTTAGGAAAAGGAATGAAAAACCAAGATGTTGTAATAGAAGAATAAATTTTGGATAGAAAGTTGAAACAAAGTATAGTAATAGGTGGAATCGAACAATGACATATTGAAAGGAAGGAAACTTGAAAATAGTGGAACTATTAAAAGAAATCAGATTTGTTTGCCCTCATTCCTATTTGAACGTCATCTACTTTGCCACAGTGAGAAGAACACAGAAAGTGTTCGACAAGAGGAGGAGACGAATGTAAATAAAATGTGTTGTATGTAGTTATGGTAATAATAGTGGTTGATCCGTCCGTCTCAGGTACTCTCATTCTCTAGCAGAACAATAACAAACACACTGTAGTAATAAGTTAATCGCCAGTGGGAACACGATGACCTTTGTATGAGAGGCACAGTAATTATGTTTGTTTGCAGTATATTGGTTTTCACGGAGGCTGATTTATTGGCACATTTTAAGTTTCGAAAAAATCCGAGTCGAGTATGGTTTACGTTTTCAATTAAACTGTCAGACCAATCCTAAACTTTTCACATCTATTTTGTAAGTTGTACAGACGCGTTTTTTTTCTTTTGGACTGAACTCGGATTTGGAGAATGAGTAGAAACAAAAAATCGGCTGATACTATAAAAATTGATTAAAAACATAACAAGACGAAAAACAAAAATCCTTCTCTTGAAACACCATGATAATTACGAGCAGAAATAGGAATAGGAACATGATATGGACAATGAATGGAGTAAACAGCGGATTAAGAAGACAAAAAACATAGTGTATGCAATACCAAAAACAGGAATTTTCTGAGAAGGTGCACAATGTTCCTTTGAGGACTTACAAAGGAGAAAGACTGTCTGTCCGCGCACCCCAATTTGTGTGCTGGTCTTGTTTGTTTTTGAGATTACTTTCAAACTTCTAATTTGACAATAGAAAAGTATGAACTCATTATGAGAACATTGAGGCTGTTGCAAGAAACAAGTAAAACTTATTTTCAATTTTAAGATTCAACTAGATGTGGAAACAACAAAACAAAAGGAAATGAAATGTGACACATATATTTTGGATTTTCAATCATTATACTTCCTCAGCAATTTTTTAACATGCAACAAAAGTAAACTCAACTGATTATGCTCACTTCTTTTCTGAATATCCATATTCTACGACTGCTTGTCCTTTCGGTGGGCTTTTGATGTGGCTCTTCTCCTTTCACTCTTCTTCATAATACAAATATTATTCCCATTGCTGGAAAATTTACCGTTCGCAGCACTCGTTCAATTTTGCACTGATCGTTTTGTCTACGGGCTATATGATAACGCATATGCTATTATTCTTTCACGTTTTTCTGGTACTCAGTCCGACAACGCAACTACAACTTGGAGCAATTCCCACAATAACGGTGACAACACTTCCAATGTTTCCTTGACTGCTTCTTCAGTATCTGAATTCTCATACTACCATCCTTCTTTACAGTTTTACTGTATTTTAATCTCCATACGATTTTCTTCTCTCACAAGTCAGATTCCTTCCGCCATTACGCAAAAACTAGGCCCACCAAAAGTTATTATTCAAAAATAATTATTTGTCGTCGAAGAACTTTCTCTCGAACAGCGACAATGGATCATAATTTGGAAATAAGGAACGGCCCTTCTTGAAACTACCAATCTTCCGAAGACCCCTTCTTATACCGCCGTTCCGCCATCCGCTCCTCAATGACCTTTCTCTTTGCTCTCTTCTGAGCCTCATCTTCTCTCCACGCTTCTTTTTTATTCGTTCCGCTTGAAACACAATCAAAGCGTAATGCCAGACTTCTCTGTTACAGGCCCAGCTGACACGATATTTCAACGGTTCTCCGTCAAGATTCAATTGGGGTGTGGACACGTACTCCGGGTCCGTCCACACCTAGTCCTTCTCCAGCTCCGAATTAATGTCTGTCTCCGGTTTTTCGAGTTTTGGCATTCTTCTTTTCTCGAGTTTTGGTTTGGCGCCGGCTTCTCGATTTTCGGATTGTGATTGTATTTAAGATGAGAGTCCAACTCCTTGTAAGTTCCTCTCTTAACATCGCATTCCTTGCATCTGAACACCCGGGCACCGCGGGCATGTTTCAAGACAAAATGCTCTTCTATCCAAGCCCGCAGTTTTTCCCGATCACCGTGGTTTTTCGAAGACGTGCAGCATTTCCAGTGACATTGGATCTCTTCATCGCAATCCTCATTCTCCACAAACGTTGGGATATGTGAAGAGTTCACATTGATAACAAGGTCTTCGATTGATTAGACAGGTTGGGAAGAGGCCTCTGGACATCCAATCCATTCACAAACGAAAGTTTCGGTCTCCACCCTCATTTCAGCCTTTGGGAACGTTGTGACAAGTGGGACTTATTATATCAGAAGAGACAAAAAATGATGAAAAAGGAATTCGAAAATGCAAGTTTTGGAAAAATTACAATCGTATCAGTAGAAAAAGCTTTCATTTTGAAAAATTGAATGAAATTTGGATTATTCATATGGTTTCAATAGAAAAAACCTTCTTTTTGTATTTTATATATGACTTTTTATCAGATTACTTTCATATTCAATATTAAATTGAGTTCATAATACACAGATCATCGGTACAGTTCAAATTTCCAATTCTATTACTTCAGCACTGTTATGCGACATTCTCAAATTTTGTTCTACCGCCCTTAAACACTATTCAATTGTTTTAAATTATATCCTCAATGTGTGTTCAGTTCTTTTTCACTTTCCTTACAATTAGTACTTTTTCTCACGAGCCCATTGCTAGATAAGATCTTTAAACCTTCTCAAACCTTTCTCCGCGTTTGCTCTTTTATCTACTTTTCATCTTCCAAATTGTGTAGTTTTAACACCATCTGTTGCATTGTGAATCTAGATAATGTGGAGAAAAAATTATCAAAACCCATCGTAAAACCTTTGTTCTTCCTGATGCGGGGACATACTGATGATAGGACACAGTTTCTTTTTTGAAAATAATTTTTTTAAAAACAGCCCTGAGATATCTTCGATAAACATCTTTTTATTGGAATGCTGCTATTCACTTCCGACACAAGTAACCGCGAACGTTCTAAAAGGCAGTTTCAAAAAATTTCACTTTATGAAAAAAGGCCTATTTTCAAAGTTTGGTTACAGGTCCGATCAAGAACTTTTATCAACGATTTGCTCAGTCTCATTCAAAATTGCGGAGCTGCATTAGGTCTTTTGAATAAATCAATGAAACACTGAGAATTGTCTCCACTTATCAGAACAGTTAAGATCATGAATTGAAAGCGATCGTAACGACTCAACTCCCTGTAGTCTATCCCTTCTTGTCAGCCAATCCGTTCAATTTCTGAAAATCTTGTTAAGTTTTGATTGAACAATATTATTCAGGTTTTATTGATTTAAAATCTTATCTGATAGGTTCCTCAAAATCAAAGCAAAGGAAAAACGTCAATTCTATACGCTACTCAACAGAGTTCAGTGTCATCTTTGAACTTTCAGACGAAAAATCGTATTTTCTTTGTGGGATGTGATCGGCATGAAAAACAAGGGAATTCATTCTGTTCTTATTTTATTTGAATCTGTGATATGAAAAATTGTGGTATTATACCGTTGCAAACTTGCTATCTGATTTTGAGTTTTGATTATGAGTCTCCGATCAATAAGGATTTTCAATCTGTAGTAATACGAACTTGGATTACAGTATTCAATCGAATAGAAATAAGATTTTCAAAATTTAAAAGGACTGGTTACCGGTACAGGGGTTTGAACATTGTTTTGAATGTGTGAAGCTTGATATAATTAAAAAAATTCACGAACAGAAACGAGAGTTTTGGAAGCCATCTAATCCTCAGAATGATCAAAACCGTCAAATAATGAAATCTGGTCCAGATGAAGTGGGACTTACATCATTTTTCGACGAGCACTCGATTTCATCGCTTGAATCTTATAATTGAATTTCTCATAGAACATTTCGCATAATTTTATCTCGATTTTCGAAATTTTCGGGTTTTTGAGAAGGTAGCCATATCGTTATGTAGATAGATTTTTCTCGCCATTTTCGGATGATTTTCATTTTTCAATATTTTTTTTTTCAATATCAAACAAACCTTAATATACACTCATTAAATATTGTTTTCTACTTTTCAGAGTCACTATATCACCATTTTGTGTATAAAAATAATAGATATGCTTAAACTGCCAGACCTGAAAGTAAAGTATATTCAGAAAAAAAATCAAAACAATAGTTTCTGTCATTAATAGTGCTCATTCCCCACTATTTCATTTTCTCTTAACAGCGCCTTCCCTCCCACTCTCTACTGTCCCGCTTGTGGATGTAGCAAATGCGCTCCATGTTCACTCGCTCTTCGAACTTGTGATTCGTCTCTTTTGTAGAATTATGCAATTTTAGGCCCGCTTCTTTAAAGACTGATTGTTATCACCGTTCACGGTTTTCTTTTTGATATCTTAATCGTTTTTCTTTTAGGGAACTTCTGAATAATTTATTTCTAACAATTCGCACTGAAAACTTACAGTTATCTTTGTTATTGATTCAGTTATAGATTATGAGTTATGTGCAATTTTCTTTATTCTTTCTGTTTTCGTTTTTTAGGTTTCGATCATCTACATTTCTATTCACAAAGAATTTTTGTGGACCGTGTTGAATTTATCAAATATTCTTGATCTCTTCTTCTCTCTGACTTTTGAAATTTACCCTGTCAAAATTTGATTTCAGAATATTCAACGAATGGACGCTCGACAATTTCTAGCTCAACTTGTGAGAAATGTTAGAATCCTCAAGCAAGACCATCGGGTGAAATCGGCAAAACTGAGAATCCTAGAAATGGAAGAAAAAGAATTGATGGAAAAGCTTGAAGAAGCAGAAAAAATGGGAAAGGAGAATGAGAAAATACTCGAAGCATTGGAAAAGGAAGTCGGCGAATTGGAAGAAATTCAAAACGAATGTAAGTAATTCAAATGAAATCTTGTGAAAACCGTTCATAAATCACAAAAATCTGTCGCAAGAGAAAGTTTTCAGTGAGCGCCCGTGTGAGCTCATCGAAAATGGAAGCAAACAATGGAACAGCAGAATCCGAAAATTAAACGTATTGCTTTTTTGTATATTTCAGTGAATAAATGTGTTGATCAACTTATTTTCAATTTGTTATATAATGTTTATGACGTTTTTTCGTTCATTTTACCTTCCATTTTTAGTCTTCCATTTGTGGCTAATATCATTCACCTTTAGTTCCAGAAATTATGGACTTTGTATACCAGAAGATCAATTATTTCACCCGTCTTTTTGATAGTTATCATCGAAAAGTCCAAGCGACTGATACTTCTATCAAGTTGACGAAAGAAACTAACGAGATGCATCAAAAACTGATTGATTTAACACGCCAAAAAAACAAATTAACAATTGATCGTATCAAAAGTCTTCATGAGCAAATCGACCTACGAAAAGGAAATATTGAATATGGTAAGTAGAACGAAAGAAAATGTTTCAACATATTTAACAATGTAACATTTTTCAGATAAAAAAATTCTAGAAAACCTCGAAACACTTGCAAACTATAAACGTCGTGCATCATCGGATAATTCTAATGCTCCAAACACCAATCAACCTACAATCGATCAAAACTGAAATTCAATCAATTTAGTCTTCATTGGCTAGATATATTATAATTGAATTCATCGTATTATATGTCGTTAGACTTTCTCATTCTCGTCACATCATCAAAAAAATTCGTGCTCTCTAATACCTTCTCCTCTCGCTCCACTAATCCTATGCTATCAGAGACACATTTCTATTAGTTCAAACGTTGTCATAGAAACCTTGTCTCCTCGTGTTTCGCTTCTTGGTATCGATTCGTCTTTTTTCATTTCACTTCATCTTGTTTTAAATTCAGCATTTTGGTTTTCAAATAAAGTTGTTTTTACTCTAGCAAATTCTCTATTTTTCGAGTTTGTCTGTTGAAAGTGAGGAGAATGGACGAGATTACGAGGCTCTCAGCAATCACAGATGATCAGTTGAATAAGATAAAAGAGCAAAATGAGAAGATGCAACAGCTTCGAGAACAAATTTCTGATTTGAGAGAAAAGAAACAGGACAAGGAACAGATTATATTGGAGCAAAGAGTACAGATTGAGAAACAAGAAAAAGATATTCAGTCGCAACAGGGAATTACTGGTTAGTTTTGTGTTAGTTTCAAGTAACCGAGCACTAGTGTTTATTCATAAAGCATTATTCCAGACCATCTTGATATGGTAAAGAGTTCATCCGAATGATCATCACTGACTGAATACAAGGAATACAAGGATATAAATTATTATATAAATTTTTATTTCTAACAATATGAATATTATCAATAAAGAATATGGAAGTGTGATTTCGAATGTATTTTTTGTCTCAAAATCTGTTGATTAACTTTTTCAAGTATCTTTTTCATTGGTTTTTACGGTATTCCGTTCACAATTACCATTTCAGATAGTTCGTGAAAGATGGACCACTATGCCGATATGGTCGAAGCAATCATACTATTCCGGAAGACGATCATAACTAATAACAAAAAGATTGAAGAGTATCAGAAAGAATTCAATTCACTCATCATTTCAAATGTTGTAAGCAGTCAAATGATTAAAAAGAATGATAAAATTATCGCGGACAACGAGAAACTTCTTGGCTTGATCTCCGAATCTTCAAACAAAAGTATGGAAAAAATGAATATTGAGATAATTTTTTTGCAAGCTTTAAATTGATTTCAGCTCTGGTAGAAGATGACGTTAGGATCAGCAATGGCTCGTCAACAAACGCAATTGATCTCGGGAAACGAAATGTTGACGGAACACCTGAAGAAGTCGAAACTAAAAAACAAAAATTGGAGAACAATGTTGTCAATGAAGAAGCACATAACTAGTCAAACTCTCGTTAGACGTCCATGATTTTATTCGAAAAGATTATTTCTTGTTTCCTATTATTTTATTGTAAGTATCGAATAATGAGCATCCACTGTCTTGTCTAAAATTTGTTATATTAGCAAAAAACAATCAATTGCGAAGAAAGGATATCCCTACTCCTGAACACTGAGAGCCATTTCTCAAAATATCGTGTTCAAAAACTTCGCCTACGTGTAACTTTTTGGACCAAATTTGATTTTGTTTCACGATTTAGAAAAATATCATTAGAAATTATGTCGCTAATTATTTTATAACGCACTGTGTTTTCGATATTTGGTCTTAAATTCAAGCAGATTGCTTTTTTCATTTAAATATTGAAACACTTTTTGGTTAAGAACAAATTTCAACAAGTGCACTTTTTGCGAATCTGGAGTCGGTGATGAAAAATCATTTCTATCTTTTGTTTCTGTGATACAGAGTCTCGTTGACATTACACTCGATCTTTAGTAATCATTCAGATTCAACTTTCCAATTTTCTCATCTGAGCTTTCATTTTTCAATGCAGTATTATTATTATTTTTCAGTTTTAGGTTTCCAGCAGCGCCAAATATTTTCTTGAAACGTGCCATAGCTGATTTTCAACAAAGATATCGGGTATCCCTTCAGTAGATCAGAGGTGTCGAGTGAGACACAAAACTAAACTCTTGCACAAAGTTCACTTGTCACTGATTGATTGTCGTTAATAGATCAGAGAAGAGGCTTCTTTGCTTTTGGAAACTAAAAAAGAATGGATCGAGAGAAAGAACTTTACTCCTTTCAATTTATGTGTAATTATGCGGAGAGCATTGAATCACGTACATTCATCCCATCCTCCTGCAAATGCAATAACTTTCTGTTGAGATTGTTTGTGTTTTGTTTCTCAACACATCTGAACTATGTATTCGTTTCTTTTATGTGGGTTCCGATGCTTAGAATTTCTCTATTTTTTTTGGAAATGATAATATTAGTTATGGAGTTCTTACAAAAAGGATTTGATTATTTTCAGTTAATTCTCTAGGAGGTCGTTAGTTTTTAAGTCAGGTGTTTTAAATATTCAATATAACCAACACCTTCGCTTATTTTGTTTATAATTGAAGGCAAAGAAAAAATGCTCCAACAACTATTTCTTGTGAAATTGAAATGATAAGTCTACCACTTTTCACATTTTGAGAATTATTTTGTACGCTATTATCTGAAAAATCAAATTTATGATATTCTAATTATTTTCACCACCAGGATCAAGTGACAAAAGTGCATTTCTTGGAAATATCTCTTTAAAAAAGGCTCTCGTCATTCATCTTCCCAGGTCAAAACGACTCAAACTGACACATTTGCCACCCCGTCAATGTTTTCGTCCAAAAGTTTAAAGCCACTGAACAATCATCATCTTTCGTGAAGATCATATAAACTATCTCCCACTCATAGAGCACCCATGGGAATCAAGTTCTTTGTCCCAATTTCGTTATCTTTGAACGGGATTCTAAAAAGAGACCTCAGTTCTATTTTGTTTTCTTCTTGTGTTTCTGCACTCAGGTCTTGTCGTTTTTTCCTGCTGCGAAACTCTAGTTTCAAGTTTCATTTTTCAAGTTCAGTGCAAAAACTGTTCTTCTTTTGCAGAATAAAATGATCTTTTGATTTTTCTTTTTTCTGGAAACACTCGAATCGAAATTCCATGCTGCTTCTCCATGAACGTTCACCGATCATAATGAAACAGAGTGGTGTTGTGTTTGAGGGATGTATCCTAGTATCGGAGTCTCCTTGACAGCAATTTCACACATTTTCTGTCACTCTTCTCATTTCTTTCTTTTGTTTTTTCTGCCTTGTGTATGTGTGTGTGTGTGTGTGTTCAGTGCTTTCCATATCCCATGAATAAAGTATTATAAGTTGAACTACAGCTGTTCGGGATATATAGAAAATGAAAATGAGTTAGTACTTAATCATTTTTAGTGGTATTATTTAAGATCAAGTTCTTATAAATTTTATTCAATTAGAAACTCTTTTGATTCTACATTTTCTCAAATTTGTTTTTATTGAAATCTACAAGATTCATTTTGCTCGGGAAGTAATAAATCGTGTATTTTATTCATGGAAATTGAATGACGTGTGAGCTGAATTTCATTTCAAATCTAGACACAGTTTTTTGAATTATTGAGCCCATAGCTACCCCTTTAGACTGAGAATCACAATGAAAATAAGCTTCAAGCTTTACCACGATCCTAATATTTCAACTGCCAAGATTGTCTTTTTTATTGGTCACATTCTACCAATCCTCCTCGAAACCCCAAATTGGGGAGTTCCATTGGCATTTCGGGCTTAGAACCAGGAAGTCCATTCTTTATATCCCTATCACTCTTTTCAAATGTATATTGAGAGTCCAATAGACAAGAACAATAAGATCCCGAAGCTCTCCCTTCATCTACCCCTTTTTTGTTCTTCTCCAATAGTGCGTGTTTGATGATCCATCTCCTGTTTCCCTTTTATTTTCTTCAGTTTCCGTTCTCCGGCCTCCGTTTTTTCTTTTTTTTTCTTCTTCACACCTAGAATTTTGGCTCAAGCTCAAATAACAAATTGCTAGCTTCCATCCCATCTTGAAGTAGTATTGTGACAAATAGAGATTTTTGGGGAAAAAAGAGGTTGAGTGCCTATTTCGACATTCAAATACTATGGAGACTAGTAGAAACATTTGTAGACTTATATATCTGGGTTTTGGATACATTCATCATTAAGTTCGACGTAAAATTTTTGAACGGCTCGAAAATTCTGTGGTTTTGTGTTTTCCGAAAGAGGTACCACCTGGCTTAAAATTTAGAACTTTAGAAAACCCAATCAGAATTGTCATTTCAGTAATAATTTAGTACTATTAAAATTGCTGAAAACATAATTCTTCGTCTTCTAAAAAAAGGTTCACCAATTAAGAGGGCAAACTTTGTTAGTTTCCGTGCGAACAAGCTTTTAGAAAAAAGACCTCCCGCTGTTTACATCCTTTTAAGAGTAGGAAATGGGTGCATGAAAAGATGAAAAAAGTTGCGAATGAGAGTAAACAACATATACAAAATGGTCCGATGAGCGTAAAAAAGTGAAAAGAATATATATATTTCCTTCCTCGTATCCTGTCCTTTCCTTGTCATTCAAGATGCAACACGTTATCCATCGTGACATTTCATGTTTCTTCATTTCCGTTCTTTACCTAATGTTTCTTCGTGTCTTGCCTCAATTCGTCTTGTACTTTTTGAGCAATTTCTCGAAAGACGACATTTATCAACCAATTCTGCATTTATTGTCGGTTAATTCCATGTTTTCAGCTTTTCATATTTTCAAAATCTCAAGAATCTCCTCCTACAATCCACCATCACTACCATATAATTTTTTTTCTCGCTCCATCCGAGATTATATATAAATGCAGTTTTTTGAAAGAGAACCTTTCGCTGGGCTCTTGACTTATAATTCTTCATCTCTGTCGACGGGCACCGCATTTCCGATGCATCGTTTTCCACTTTTTGTCTCATTTCATTTCTAAGCTCTCATTTTATTCTTTTTGTTTTATTTTATCATGAAGAGAGGTACAAAAACTGGAATGAGGGGATTTGTCGAAAAGTGTGTAGTGTGTTCTAGATGAAGTCATTTCAAAGTTTTGGAAGTTTCATAAACATTTCAATTTTTTGTTTTGAGAAATAGAACTATAGAATAAGTTTTTCTCAATCATACCATTCTTATGGCATCATTTTGACATTTCTGGTTCACAGTAAACATTGAATATCTCTAACTAATAATTATCTTCAATACTTTAGTTCTTGAACACTTCCTGCTTCATACCAATGTTTCCTAAATAAATATATCGTGACTCCTGGTAGTCTTCCTGTAATTAGAACAGTAGTCATTCGAAACTACTTCCACTACACAACATAAACATTTCATTGGCTACTGCAGTGTCCATTAAAGCTTGCCATCCAAAGAAGAAAATCAAATTCCGAACTTCGCATAAGATATTTTTTGCATTTCGTTTATTTTTGATTCCATTAAAGTTGGCATCCCAGAAATGTTCTGAAGCTTCCTTTTTCTCATGTTATACTAAGTGAACATAGTTATTTTAGCCGGTGACTCAACGAAAATCTAGACAAACAAAGGCTCACCCACCTGCGTTCACCTTCAGACTTATATAATAATAAGACTTTTTACTCTTTTTGTTTTTTCTTCTTGTCAAGATTTTCCTGAAACCAAAAGGACCATAAAGTATTCTATGTTTTATGAACTTGAAGATACAAATATCTTTTGGGAATAGCAACCAAAAAATTGAGCCACTATTTGGTGCAAATGTTTCAAGAACGTTCTTTGAGCCTTGTACTCTCTATGCAAAACTTCAGCCTAAATCTAGATGCTCAGTAACCCTCCGGATGCTTTGTTTTCCTTTTTCTCCCTCAAAAAACGAAAGATTTGGTTCCAATTGCAATAAAAACTCGAGCGACCTACAACGAAGTGTCTATTCACATGCAGCTGAAAAAAAGGAACCCTTCCTCTCGTAATGAAAATCGTGCGGTTTTTGAAGGAATAATTGATGATATTTACTTCCACCTCCATATTTCTATATTGTTTTGAATATGATTTCATAATTTTACTTTTCTACCTTTTCGCTTGTTCACTTTTACATTTCAGAAACCAAAACGCTTTAAAATTATATTAGGCGATGAGGAAACACCGTTCGAGATTCGTTCTTTTACGAATAGCATTGATTTTGTAAGTGTTATCATTATCGATAGTTCTTGATCATGAAAATTGAAGATGTTTTGTACCGACTTCTTCTCCATTAACCCAACCGAACATTTATAATCTCTCACAACAAGCAAATACACGACCTCCAACTGCAAATGCATCAATACCACTAGGTGTCAAACTTGGAATGTATCTAGAAAGTTTGGGAAATTTCAAGTCATCAGAAATGGTACCCCGAGTTTTATTTTCTCTTATATGTCATCATATTTCAGTCGTTTGACGTTGATTTATATGTTTACATGTCTTGGCAGGACACTCGTCTGGCGCATAATTTTTCCGACTATGTTCTCATCAACAATGACGAAATTCGAAAGCAAATTTGGTGAGTCAAGATTAGAAAATTTCGAAGGCCAAGAGTTATGTATTTTAAGGCTTCCTGATTTGTACTTTGCCAATGCTCGACAGGCTAGCTTCCAGGAAGTTACAGTACCCAATTTCAATATGTTTGTTGCACCCGACGGAACAGTTGCGTACTCGTGTAGATGTACACTTACAGTTGCATGCAGTTTGAATTTAAGGTAAAATTTTTATAATTTGGTCTTTTACACACAAAAAATCCAGGTACTACCCAATGGACCAGCAAATATGCTCAATCAGAGTTTTAAGTTGTAAGTGGAAAACTATTAATGAAAAATATCAAACGATTCTCATTTAGATGCATACATTGCAAAACAAGTAAATGTGACATGGTTTGACAAGAATCCAGTGAGATTCAACGAAGAAATTGGGTTACCTGAGTTTCAAATTGAACATGTATCGAATGCATACTGTAATGGGTCTTATCAATATGCATTGACTGCGGACTCATTTAAATCAGGTTCTACAGTTTTTTGTTTTATTCAAACCGAAAATATTTTTCAGACGACTTCAGTTGTCTTACTGGTAACTTATATCTTTCAAGATCTATTGGTTACAATCTTGTTCAATCGTATATCCCAACTGGTCTGATTGTTATGATTTCATGGGTTTCCTTTTGGATTGACAGGAGAGGTAGGTCGAAAATCATTCGTTTTAATTTCAAAGGTGTTACAGCTGTTCCGGCTCGTGTTACTCTAAGTTTCACCACGTTAGTTTCTCTTACAACACTTGTAAGTTAACCCAAAATGTTCTGAACTCGACATAAAACATCTTTCTAGGGAAACGGACTCCGATTTGGACTGCCACAAGTCAGCTACGCAAAAGCTATCGACTTGTGGTACGGAGGTATCAAAGAACATTTTGCCGCCCACTAGGGAATCTGACATTTTTCAAAGTTTCTTTCAGCGTGTATGTTCTTCGTCTTTTGTGCACTTTTGGAGTTTGCAACTATAAATAGCTACATGCGAAAGTCGGAGAAGTTTGATAGTATGGCGAAGAAGATGCAGAGTGTGGTGTTGACGGGAAGAAGTAAGATTTCAGAAAGAGTGAACGGAATGGACCATTTCAGATTGCATGATCACTGTTCCTTAGTACTTCTATTCTTTCAATCAGTTGTTTTTCAGAATTGTGTTCAATCCTATCATTTCCAGACCTTTGCACGAACCAAATAGTTTCTTGCACCCCAAAACACCTTTCTGTTTCCACTTCTATCTCTGTCACCTCGGAGTGTGCACCAAATCACACAAATACCGTTTTCAGAGTATAATCATATTTAGTTTGGGTCAAATCATAAATTCCAGCAAGGGACTATTTGGTTCGCGGCATCAAAGAGAGCATGCGGATTGCAGGAGGTGCCGCTGGAAACGTTGTCGACGCACTCAACGACGACTGGTGTACTTACTCGACCGAGAACGGACGTAAGAGCTTCTCCGCAATGTTCGGAGACATTTTTGAAGGGGCCGGCAATGCGATTTCTCCCCGTAGAAACAGATACAGAGGTGTAGATCGTGTTAAGGAGTGTCATTTATCAACAAAACTAATCTTTTTGAAACTTTTTTAGAAAACACTCATCCATCAGAACATTCATATTTAGTTTGGTATACTAACCCCTGGAAAATTTGTTGTCTAACCATATGTAACTCTGTTGTGCTCCTGCTACTAACTCATTTCCCTCATCCCTAAATATTTGATTTTCTAATCTCCCACCTCGGTTTATTCACTAACCACCTCCACTTTTTCTTTGAGACGATCGTTCTTTAGTTCCATAATCCCTCATTATACCGGAATATATCAGACTTCTATATAGATATCCATAGAATAATCTGATCATTAATAAAATGACTAGAGAATTTTCACTAATTGGGATTTTCGACTAATGCTTGCGGAGAGACAGCAGACGCACTGATTTCATAGTTCAAATTTGTGGTTTCCAGGTCTTAAAACTGAGAAAAGTCCGAGAAGCTTTGGGAAGCCAGACACTGTTCAGGATATTTTGAGCGAAAGAATCAAGTTCATTGATAATGAGTACGACTTCGAGGCGAAAGAAGAAGACGGTGAATAATACCGAGGGATTAAAATTGAATTTTTGTCTGAAAAATAATTCCAGGAATGGCAATGTCGATCTATGATAATGTATCCTGTCGGAAAGATGACGCTGATTCAAGTTCAGGTAAACGTTTGTCATGTGATTTTTTGATTACCATTGAGGTTCAGAGGAAACAAAGTTCAGTACGAAACCTAAACCAAGACGAAATGGAACAAATGGAACACGAAAATATATTGATAAGAGTCTCAATCAATCAAGTCAAAATGAGAGTTTGATGGCAGCCACCTATTTTCAGGTGAGCAAATGTGGCGAAATTCATGAACTGATTTAAAGAAAAAGCCTATTAAAAACTGTCACACATATAACTATTTGTTTTAACCGACCTTCCACTGGTACAAAAAAGCATGCGTCCCTCTTTTTGCATCCGCATCATTCAAAATCAGACCAGGAACGGCCGTGACAAAATAATAGTTTTCTCCCCCTAATCCAGTCGACATTTACATTTTGTCGAACAATCATTGAGCGCTTCAAATACGCAAACAAAATCTCAAGTTGTTTATCTGTCATGTTTCTGATAACTAGCCAAAGATTTGAGGCGAATTGCGTAACAAGTATTAATATTTGTACATTTCAACAATGACAATTCTCATTGGCAAATCCTGTCAAATTCGATTGCTCGCGAACCTCAAATTCCACGAAACCATGTAAACAAATGTGATGGTGTTTAGAAAGCGTGCTTCGTACGAAGTTCTACGACATTTGAGATATTATCAGTAGTTCAACGCGAGAGATTATGAGGTTAAGGAACTAGCAAATCCATGACACATCATTCTTGGTTCAAACGGATTTAGGACACCGGAAGTGATGCTGACTTTTTGGAAGTTTTTTTTGGATGATTTAGTAGATAGAAAAACCCCCTATCGAAATACCAATAACTTAAAACAAGTGTCTATCACAACCAATCGTAATCATTGAAATGTATCCATTAATCATATCAGACTATGATTATACTTAAAGAGTCCTCAGTTTTTAGTTATTAGTGAGTTCATCATCCGAATTATGTATCGTAATCTGGTAAAATAACAAAATATCAATTTCAATACAATTCGTTTCTGGTTTCTGCTCTAATCTTATTTTGATGTGTGGAAACTCAAAATCTGGTGATTTTCGATCTTTGTCGCAGAAATCACAAAATTTTGAAGTTCATTTCAGACGCATTTTCCGACTCCCACAATTAAAAAACTTTCAAAAAGCTATTTTGAAGGACAAATGAAAAAATCAGAAACCCACTTCCTCATCGTTAAACCAAACCACAACAAACTGTATAAAAGGACAGATAAATCATACGTAACCATTGTTGATTAGGAAGAAACGCCAGATCGTGTCAACTTGATGATTTTGTTGCAGATCTCTGCCAGTCATTCACGGCATGCACTGAAAATTGATAAGGCCTGTCGGTATCTGTTCCCCTTTGCATTCTTTGTATGGAACGTCTTCTACTGGTGGTACTATCTTGTCTACACCAAAACACCAGTTGATAAAACCAAATGATTGTTTTCTTGATTCTTTATTTTTGTCTCAAAATCCACAATTTGTGATCTCTTCCCCCCGATTGACTCCATGAATTTATGTGTCTTCTTTATTTGGTAAAAATCCGTTGTCGTATAAAAATTTGTCACACATTTATTATTTTACTTGTTAGCGGAAAACCAAATAGTTCAAGTTTAGTAGGCAGAAACAGGGAATGGAGAGATTGAAACGTGTCTAGAACATACAAAGATACAATGAAGGAATTAAAATAATAGAAAAATCACCCATGAAAGAGAAATTTGTATAAAAACGTCGGAAATAATATTCTAAAGCATACAGATACCGGAAATTAAAGAAATCGGATTAAAACAATAATTTAAACGTTATTTATCAAGTTTTGTTGCTCACAGAGCTGTACACTGTCTACCGAAGTAGAATACTGGAATCTCATTGAGACAGAATGAGATTTTCTTGGTGGTTCCCTGAAGATTGGCATTGATGTGGTCGTGGAATTTGATCGGATAAAACGTTCAGCTCTTGCCTGGAATTAAAAAGGTTAGATTTGGTCACAAGGAAGTCGTCCGCTCACTTTTTGCTTTTCTTCAACATTTGCACACAACGCCACATTTTTCATTTCGCTGAGGACTTGATTGAATACCCGGGTCGCACACTCTTCAATTTCAGTTTTTGAATAGATGGCTCCCTTTGTTGGATTGTTTTCTTTGGCATGAGCAGCCAAATGAGTGACAATCATATCCACGACAGTTGTTCTAATCGTCTTCCATTCTGGTGCTTTGAAATTGATCTTGGCTTTGATGGCGGCATCCGAATATTGTTTATAGATTACTTTTCTAGAGACTCTACGATTACGGTCGCCAAACCATCTGAAGACATCTCTGATAAAGTGTCCGAATTCAAGGCCAACAAGCATTTCTTGCTCCTGTTGCTCATTTTCTTTCTCAAGACGGCCATGGATAATTCCTTTGACCTCCGGAATGTCCTCACATAGCTTAAATCACAGGATGAGAGATTGAAAGTGGAAAACAAAGACCAAGAATGTCTTCCCAAGCCTACCTTATGAATGATGTCCACCCCAAGAGCTGAAGCCAATGGGCTTACTTGTTTACTGATGTGCTCTGCAACTCTGTGCTTAATCGAACTGTACTTGATTGATGTCGAGAGAGTCATGCTGACGGAGTCCTTCTTCTGAAAATTCCCTTCGTCATCAATTTCAGTGGGCGATTGTATTGGTCATGACTTCAACTTTTACATTACTACATAACTATCTTTGTCTGTATTTTTGGACGACGTCATGAATCATCAATATTCCAAGAATATAATTGTCCGTAATACTACATATCTCTCTTTCAGACACGTTACAAACCAAAAAACAGAATTAAAGCGAGACAAAAAATGTCCCGTCATCCTTAAAAAGAAGCCCCACGCATAATAGTAATTAGAATGTTAGATCATATTTCACTTCTCATTATAGAATATTCAGACCAAAAATATTCTCATTAAGTTGTGATCTCACGTTGAGCCTTGAACTTACTCTGCAGCCTGGGAATCTATAGAAAAGAAGCCAGTTGGTTGCACTGTGAACCACAAGGAGCATGTTGGAAGCATCGGTTAGATAGAACGAATTGATGTAGCCATCGTAATCTCCGTTTCTGGAAACTCATTTATTAGTCTGTGTTTCATCCGAATGAAACCTACTCCATGTTTCCGTATTCCAAGAGTTCCAGAAGAATAGTGTTGAACATATAGAGTGTGTTGCAAAGAATAAATTTGAAATTCAACAGCTGGAAAAATTTCCACATTACACGGAATTGTGTACTTTGAACTAACCGAAAGACGTAAAGGCATGTTTCTATTAAAACGCATTCCAATTTGGAAAGTTCCTACACTTCTTTGACTACAAGCTTGGATAGTACGAACTGTCAGTGTTCCAATGACAATGATAGGTGTCGGAGCTCGGAAAAGCAAGTCAGGGAAGAAATGGACCACTGAAACAAAAAAAAGTAAAAAAAAACGGGTTATGTCAACTCACAAAATCTGTAAACACGAATTTTGTCATCGAAATATGGTTTCATCATAGTATGGTTCCTGAACATTGGTGCTCCATTACTATCAAAATTGATTTCATAACAATCGACCTGGAACAATGAAACATATGAATGAATTTCTGAGAAATCAGAAGCTTAATCTCTTATTTGAAAAAGATTAATAAAACACTTACAAGCTCATTTTCAAAAGGAACCGGCAAAAGATTGAGTATGAATGCACAAATGGTAATCGCCAAACAAATCCATCCAACACCAAATTTTGCTTTCCGAGTGCGTTGCTCCAAAGGAGAAGATACAGCCAAATAACGTTCCAAAGTGATCGCAAACACCTGCCATATTGTACAAGAAACACAGAATGATGCAAACGGTTGCAAGAAGAAAAGGATGTAAGAAAATGGTCCATATATCGGGGTCACGCTATAGATCAGAGATGGGATACAGTAAGTTGCTAAAAATCAAAAACAGATTTTCAGATAATCATGAAATGTATCTTACAAAGACAGCAAAGAAGGTATAACATATCCCAGAAGCAAATCATCCCTAGATGTACCGCCAATCGTTTTGAAAACACGCGAGATCCATAGATCTAAATAAGAAAACAAGTTGATGAGTCATTTCAAAATTTATAACATACTTGTTTGAGCAAAAGTGAACTTCCAGTTAGTCCAAGAAGAATTAGTACTAACGTGAGGAATCCATTATAACGATAACTGAAAAACACAAACAAATAATTTTGTTTCCTTCTTTGATAATTTGTTTTGATGGTTCAGAAAGATGAAATTTTGTTACACACAGGTCACTTCCTATCCGGATTTGTCTTTCTGACTTTTTGACGGAAATCAAAATGATTCACACTTCCCGTCAAACTTCCTAGCTTTAATCTGGGTTTAGAAACCCGCTTTTTCAACTTTTTTGTCTGGACCAACTTCTCACCTAAAAAGTTTGTAGTGTGCATATTTGGTACGCATTTGTTGAGAGATGTTCTGTGTAGCCATTGTATGCAACCACATTTCCATATTGAAACACCAATCAATAGTAGGCCAGGATATAGTACTATTCTCTTCCATTATGCTACAAAGAAAATATAATTAGTAATATTCACTTTTCGAGTTTAAAAAAAGTACAAGAAGAAAGGTGCGAAAGAAGAGGAATGAGTCTAAAAGTGCTGGAAAGAGGCGGAGAAGAGCTCCCATTAATTGGGGTGGAGCAACTTGGATTAGCTAGAGAGCAAAAAAGGGGCGGGGCGTATTTCTTCAACATGGACTGAACTATGAAAGAAGACGTGGGATTTAGAGAAGGAGGAGGAATAAGGAAAGAGGGTGAAGCGTCATATCTTTAGTAGGTGGAGTTCGAGGTTTTTAACATCAAGGGTTTCTGGGCTTTATATAGAAACTGATACGGAACTTATTGGAAGAAGACATATTCACTTCAATGTCGAAATGTGACAAGTTCAGAACACACTCTTCAAAATGTAATCTAATAGCAATATAGCAAAGGATGATACTAAAATGTAGGAATAGTAGTCAGAAATGTTAGCGCAACCGTGTTTATCTGTTTCCTCAGTTCAATTAAACGTATGAAGCAAAGAAACAAACTAAACGAAACAATACAGTACGGTAAATCATCTACAGGCATGTGCCTACACAACACTAGAAGACACTGAAGACTGGGTTTGACCTGTTCAAGGCCCAGAACATTTATAGTGAAAAGATACTGTAGCTGATATCAATTCTCTCACGAGGTTGCCCCCATGGTCGTCGTGGTCTTCTTCACCTGTCAATCAGCATTTGGATCACCGCGAACAAGAGGTTTTGGTGGAAATTGCAACAAAAGACCGTTTTCCGTTCCGGTGAAAGCGCGTACTTTACCCGAATCTTTGTTCTTGTCTCTTCTAATCTTTGGTGGTTAGTAACTACTTGGATTGTAAGGGAGGAGACAGAATTGGTGATTGATAGTCTAGTTAGAAACGGAATTGAGAGGATTCGTTCAAAGTGAACCCCTTCCTTCCAAGTACAATTTCAAAAAAAAAGAGAAGAGAGTGTTCGGAATAACAAGATACTCAGAGAATCGAAAGTATTTCCAAGTTATTCATTTCTGTGGGTGGCTTCTCTGATTTTGTCTTTGAAAAAAGTGTCTGGTGTGAAGAAATGAAGAAATACGTGACGGAATATAAGAGTTCCGCGTTCGACACACGATTTTGGAACGCTAATAGGAAGAGAAGATAGCCGAATTTGAAATCGGATGATGACATTAGAAGATTCAAGTAAAAATATTATTCTAACCCCTCGATGCTAATAATTTCAGAGACAACTTTTGAACTCATTGATTCCGATGAAACATAATGCTATCTATTAGTACAACCGCTTATTTTAAAAGCAACCAATTCCCTCAAATCCGTATTGGACTCAACACCATCGGGGAATCGTATTTGTAGTTGGAACAGCAATGGTTCTTTGTTCAAGTGCAATAAAAGTACGTTCTATGAGCACACGTAACAATGATGAGCTTCCGTTTAAAACATTTAATTGAACTGGAACAATGGACGCGCCTAAACAATTTTTTCCATCACGAGAAAAATGAAACTCACTATTCTCGCTCAAATGAATTTTTGCGAAAAACTGATCAAACAGAGGATCTTGAAAACAAGGAAAATCATTTTCTAGACACAATTCAATAATTGAGAAGAAGGAACGCAGGTGCAAATGAATAAGATTGACGTATACTGTTTTCGAACTTCCATTCGATTAGATTGAATAACACAATATGGCTTTCAAGTTCAGAAGGCAGAAATCGTTTTTGATTTTGTCAATTTGAATTACCCCCAGAGAAAAAATGCAGACCAGAAAAAATGCAGACCATGTTCTAGGTTTTCGTATTATGAATAGAAGCTCAAGGGTTTGAAAGATCTGTGCCAAACATTGCCCAAGTATGAGGAAAAAACCTTCATCCTGATTCATGCTCTGCTCACCCATTTGAACCATTTGGTCATACGGTAATTTGCCTTATTAGTCCCGTGAGTCTCAAAAGAAAACCGATCCAACAAGAAAAGGAAGAAGGATAGATGAGTAATAAAAATAACTATAACAAGATGTGCTCATATTCAGATTCGAGGCCTAGTGTCAGGTTGCACTGATTTATGTCCCCCTCCTACGCCTTTTTTTTCTGCACAAAAGTAGGTTGTTTTGGCCTAAGCCAATATCTAGAATAGCATATAATCTGGAAAAAAGGGCGAGAGAATTGCTTGGAGAAGGATTCAATGAATGAATCGTATCATGTATACAAATCGAGCCAATTATCTTTTCTCAATCCATGTCACACATACAATTCTAGAAGAGATTATGTAAGAAGGAACAAATATTGAGACTTCTCCTGATTTTCTGACTTCTTCCGAGTATTAGGTTACGGAGAAAGTACAAAACTGATCTGTTTGTGTGTTGTTATCAACTCAGATCAGTACAAAACGAAAACTGAAACCAAACGTCCAAGGACAGAGAAAGGAAGGTCACCGCTGCAACAAAAAATGAAATTCAAAAATCAACAGTGATGACTGCTTCTCGTTTCCGGTTTATTTACCCATTCCGATTTTAATTAAATTTTTGGGTTTAAACCCTTTTGCGTTTCCCAGAATATGAGTAAAAAGGCACAAGAAATTCAGCCTTTCGTTACGTTCAAGCTAGAGAAAAAACCTAGATAATTCGATCCTTTCGCAGCTATTTTACGATAATTACTCACGTTGTCTATCGGGAAAGAATGCATGAGTCAGTTGAAGCAATTGTCAAGTTGCGAATTTCAAATGAACTCATCTAGCTTGAACGTCTATTTTCGAATGCTTTGAACACTATTGTGATCTGCTGTGTCATGCTGGAATTTCGAATTGTCTACTCGAGAAATTCCCAATGAATATGGAGAGTAGTATTACGAATAGTACAAATTTACAAACGTGAAAAGTTTCTTAGAATCACCATCTAGTTACTAATGCGAGCGAAAAGGGAAAAATTTCAAACTGAACGAAACTAGACAAAAAATATTTTGACTTCCTGAAGCACTATGAATAAATAAGTGCTATATCAAGTTCACTTTTCCGGGAAAACATTCTCAGTTGAGACAGACCCAAAATTCAAGTTGTTTTCGTGAGCTTTTTCGAATGAGCTTCTGAAATGTTTGAAAGGACGTTGTATTTCTGGAACATAAGATATGAATGAAAATAGACAAATATGGGATTCCCCAAAAATAATTGAGGAAAATATGAAAGAAACCGGAAACATTCTGAAAATGGCATATTGAAAATTTATGGGAAAGTATACATTGACTGAAGAAGAGAAGATATGAAAAAACGGGTGGAAGATATGCAACATCTCTAGATGTTTTCTCCAAAAAACATTCGGAAACAGAGTGTTTTCACATTTCCAGATCATTTCGAATTCAATGTGATATATGACTCAAGATAGGAACTACTTCCTTGACCTTGTTCCTGTTTAGCCGAGTGCAAAATTTGGAAATGTTTAAATCGGAAAACAAGAAATCTATCGGAGCATAAATAATAATATCATCAGAAAAACGTGATTTATCTATTTTAGTCAAGGAAAAATGTTTCATATTCTTGATACATTTTCATCCATACAGAGCCCGAAGAAAAATGATTGTTTTCAACATACTTGAAAATGACTACAGTAAGCAACAGAATTGATCCTGAAATCTCAAAAATGCGTCAACGAAGTTTCACAAACGTAGTTTTCCGGATATTTTTTAAGAATAAAAAAGGTGAAATCAGAGTGGAAAAAAGCGGATTCAACTACGTAATGATGAATTTTCTTTTAAAATCCTTCTGTGACTGTTTTACCTAATGCTCTTATTTCAAGCAAATCTCCGTTTGATCTTTATAAAGATTGATTGACTCACAGAGAAAAAGAGCATACGCCCAAACTGTTGTGAATTTATAACCCCAGTCAAGATATTTATACTCACGAGTGCACTACACACACATTTTTGGATGGATAGGGTGAGAAATTTTGGAGGAAAAGCACATCATTACGTGCACTCCGAGATAAAAAGTGATGTTAGTGGGAACGGATATGGAAACAATAGAAAATTCCTAAAAAAAGAAGTAGATTATAGGAGAGGGCTTTAATCCCTACCCCACTTCTGTAATCTTTTTATTGGTGTACCAATCTGTGCCTCTTGAAGTATTACGTGTGATAAGTGTTTCTATGTTTGAAATAAAATGTTGCCAATTTCAACAAGGATTTCTTCGAACTCAAGAGAAATCTTATTTTCAATTCATAATTGGTGAATCAGATTCAAATTCGATTTTCTAGAATTAACATCTTTGCGGATGCATCTGCACTTATGCAAAATGCGACTTTTAAAAAAAAGTTGGGGTTAGACGTCAAATAGTAAGTCAGCATGCTCAACCTAACCGAAGGAATGCCTGTTTTCAACAAACAAGTTTTATAGTGAGCATATCCGTCTGCTTGGTTTAATTATGAATCGGGAAAAGAAGGAAGCAAAAAAAGTAAGGAAAAGTAGACAGAAGATATTAAAATTTGGGAGACGCGGGGTCCAAAACTTATACTATAGTTTGGTTCTTGCTTGTTTTTTTTCTTAAAATGAAATGATGCATAGATTTGAAAATGTGAGTAGAATACAATATGAAGCGTGATTTCCGAATAGATGTTCAACCGGGGACAAAAAGAGCAAACGAAGCAGAAAAATGGCTTCTCGGGAGGGTGGAATGTCAATTAAACGTTCAATGGATTTTTGAATGTTCTTTCTCAAGCTGTTAAAAATAAATGGGGTCAGAATGAATTGAGTGTGCGGGTGGGAACGATGCGTGGGTTACTAATGAAGGCGATTTTTTGTCAAGAATAGTTTTAATGAGCATTTCCAGTCAAAGCTGCTCTACTATAAGTTGTCCTGTATCTAGAATAACATAAGGACAAGACGGTAGTCTGAAAAACAATACGACTATTAGCTTCTAACACCCTAACAGAATCACTTGTGTGCCGAATAATATCCCTAAAAACTTATTTTCACGTCTATTCTTTCGATCTTTGTTCAGTACCATCCTAAGGGATTCTCTATCTGAGAATGAATAAATCTGACCAAAAAGTCCAATAAGACCACATAATGATCTTCTGGTATCATTGCATTGTTGATTCTTCTGTTGAGCATGAATACATGTTTATTTTTAGTTGTGTTACACCTCTTCGAACCACAAATTTTGTTCTACATCACCAACTACTACGTCAGAGTACAAATCTCACGCTCTGATCGGTCGATGATAGAACTTTCATTTTAATAATTCAACAAAATTTTCAAATTCTTGATGAGAGAATGAAATAATGGCATTTCACGCATTTTTGTATTCCTGGCCGCGGTGGCAGCCATATTAGTTTTGAAGTAGGGGGTGTCGGAAAACAAGGATTAATAACAGGAGGTAAATAAACGAATTTCGAGTTTATGATCTTGTCTAGACATCAACAAACCACAGGTTACGACCAACTTATCAAAGAAGGTTCAGTTGAAAATATTATATTCAAAACAATTGAGAATCATCGGAAATGTTGTTTAGTGGGACAAAAATATCCGAATCTCAAGAAAAATAGACTAAACATGAACATCATTAATTTTACGAGGTAAACAGACAACGGCAATTATGTCTAAACTGAGGACCCGCTCATGAGAATCGAAATTGGTCTACGAGTCACAAAAAATCAAGAAATCGGGTCTGGACAAGTTATTACCGATTACATGGTCCCATGACCAAATTGTTACGCAGACAAACTACCAATCGGAGGTAAAATCTACCAATCGGAGGAGATGAGGAGCTATTCAAAAATAAATGATCATTGCGGGATTCTAGTAGAGAAAGGTGAATAAAAACACAGAATCCAAGTTTTCAGTTTTTAGAGATGCTCAGCGACACACACCTAATATGAGAAATTGGATATTTATTTTTCCAACGTGTTCCTTATGCTTTTCTCCATGTCGACAGAACGAAAAAGCTTTTTTTGGAAGATGAAGCATATTCAAAGACCAATATTTTTTCTGCAAAACATTGCAATGAATATTCTAATGTGTTCATGAGGAACTGGAGTTGAACAATAAAAATTTTTGATTTGATCAGAAAAAAAAGAAATTTGACCGGAAAACAATATCAATCCGGCTAGACTTTCTATTATATTCAGAATAATAGACATGAAGTCAGTTTTTGAAATAAAGATCGTCCCATTCCAGACAACAAAAACTCTATTGTGGTGTCGATTAAATTATCGAATGTTGCCATTTTTGTTCAATTTGAGCACCACGATCTCGATATTTATGCACTCACTATGAAAGTTTGAAAGTAAAGAAGCCCTTTAATGCTTTTTTAGTCTAGTGTCCACTTTGAACAACAATTTGAAAATTTTTCGAAGAACTGAGCCAGAACTAGATGAAACGTCTAATAGGGAAATGTGAGAAAAGTATGGGAATCAGGGAAACTCTGTGTGAAGTCATGTGTGTGAAGGTTTTTCTTCGCATGTCATACATTCATATTTTCGTAATTTTTTGTTTGAAAACTCACAGGTGGAAAAATGGTGTGCAAAACAATCGGTAAGCATCTACTCAAGTTTCTAAATTGACATCAGTCACAAGAAATAACTGTGATAACATTTATAAATTGCTAGAAATATTTGAACAACTACCTGAATTTTGCGACATTAACATTCCGATAATGAACAAAACCTGACTTATTTTTCGAAATTAATTGTAATTAAGAATTATAAAGAAAATACTTTATATTCTCTGCAGAATAGAAAACCATGAGCAGAAATACAAAACATAATTAAAAATGACTTTCTCTCTAGTCCACATATCGAAAAAATGACTTAATTGTTTTCATTTCATCTCCCGATATTTTTTGAAGTGAAACTTTTACCCGAGCAGAATAACTCTGTTAGCAGCAAATAAAAATAATTTTTGAACGCACCAGGTAAAAATTCTCTTTCCAAAAGTCGAGCCGACTCAAAATATAAAGTATAGAAAACTTGAGGTGAGAAGGAACTTAAGAAGAGAAAATCCTTTTTTTTTTTTGGAGATTTCTCTCTTTCTCATGAACTTGAAAATTGACAATAACACGAGGTGAACGGTTAGTTGTTCATGGAAGTGGTTCACATCATATTGCAGAAAACTAGAAATACGTAAAAACACACAGTGCATTCTTTCAATAGAGCTTCACATATGCAATCAAGAAAATCAAGCCAATTTTGAATATATATTGCCGATATGAAAAAATCTATTGCCGATATGAAAATATATTCTGTTTTCATATTCAACGTGAAACGAAAAAAACAAATGACAAACAAGGCTCATGAGTAAAATATCCTGGTAATAGGCTTCGTTTACTCGCAATTTTTTATTTTCTTTTCAACTGTTTTTTTTCTTGGTGCTTTCTCAATCAGCGAGTATTCGGAATAAAATTGTGTTCTTGGCAAAAACGGAATCAGCACAATATATATCGTTTAATGTTCCTATACATTAGTCATTTCACAATATTTTACCATAGGCATTAATTGAGAAATACATAGTTGATTGAAAATTGTTTTAGTGAAGTCTTGATGACTGAATCTGAAACTCAAATTGCAGTGCTCGAAAAATGTGTTGTCTGATATGTTAGTCTATGAAAACGAGTTGGTTCAGTTAAAATACGAAGTTTTTGAAATTTTTTTTCATTTTCGATAGGAGCTCCAATTTCATGTCCCTTTTTTTATTTTATCACGTTTCAATAATTCAGTGATATCGAGTTGGACTCTTCTTATCAATGACGACAATATTTTTCTCTTTTATTTTTCCCCTAGATAACTGTGATATCTATTCACATCTCCCATTAGCAGTTGACGACACCATTTATAAACAACGTCTTATTCCTCATACGAAATGAGATGCCAAATCCGTGATCTAAATAATAAAATCCCTGTATTCGAGGTCTAAGGCGGATAAAACCCGGTTGAGACATGATAAAGAGCATTTGCTCTGCGTCACAATCTCCATAAAATAGACCCTCGGATGAGCCAGGAGCTCATTTCGTGTTTCGTACACGCATTCCCTCTAGCTTTTCCCAAATTCCCAATTGAGAAATGGTGGAATTGAAGTCTCTATCTTCCCCAAAAGTGGCTGTTCCAATTGTTGGAATAGTGGTTCTGATAGTGGTATCTACCTTGGTCGCTATTTTTTATATTAGGTAACCAGTCAAATACCTGCCGTCAGATAATGATATTGTTTATTATAGAAACCCAACAGTTACCGATGGTCTTTTTGGTGGTGGGAACAACGAGAATAACAGTACAAATGTCGGAGAAACGACTACTGGGAACGGCACACAATCCGCTGTGAGTTCGTTAGAGATTACAAAAGTTGTGAATGACTGTTTCAGATGGGCTCCTCGTCGCATTTGATTCAATCAACAACTCCAGGAAGTCATGAACGTGGGTAACTCAAAAATAGTTAGTTATGATCAAATGATAAATGTGTTGAGTCATCGACAAGCGTATCAGTTTTAAAATTTTGGAGAAAGCAATAATTTTGAAATTTGATATGACAAGTAGCAAACAAAAATACAATGATATCAGAATCGAGTACATCATCTGCAACTCCTGCTTCCGCTTCACCTGCAACACTTCCAATGACACCGTCCCCCGATCAAACTTCTACTCCGATGCACGCCATCGAGCCCGTCCAGCACCTTTGAAAATGCGGTCTCTTCCTTTTTTCTCCTTCTCAAATAGCTCAGTTCTCTTTTTCTCTATTCTATAACCCTCCATGATGATAATGATCCTATTACCCTCTTCCCCCCACATCCATTCTTTCGTTTCTTCCTTACCCAACACCCAACTAATAAATGCAGATGCATAGGGAAAGTGAGAGAATCAGAAATGTGTGTAAACATTTTATTGCCTGTCGTTTTGTACCATCTAGTGTCTTGTGTGCATCTCGTTACCCTACTGATAAGAAGACTAATGTGAAAGACCCAATAAATGCTTGGAAGGTATTATACACATTAAGACAGCGAAGATCGAGACGTACGGGTCCAATGCATTCAAAAATGACAGTGTCTCATTACTTTAGATGTTTGTAGATATACACCCTGCAAAAGGAGAATACTTTCTGATTATGAGGGATTTTCATCTATCACAAACTAATTGTAACAGGTATTCAGAGTGATTTCAAAATACTAGCTTTCAGTTTTCAGAAAAACATTCCGGTTGCAAAAATGAAAATAAAACTCAGAATTAATTCAAAAGATGTTGAAACAGAAATTTTATGGATGTTTTGAAAATCATGAAGAAACGTCAATCAAGAATGACGTTAATTTCCGCTCCTTTTGTTTATGTATTCATTAAAGCTGGTATACAACAAAACAGAATGATTTTAATACAGATAAGACGGATATTGAGAAGAGTAAATACATTTTTCATTAATGAGAAGAATAATGTGTCGAGGACTTGCAGATGTTTAAATTTCAAAACATGCATTTCTGAAATAGATATATTAAAAACTAAAATAAAAACTGACAACATATTAAAAATGTGGAGGGTCTGGTATCAAAACTTGTATTTCCACTTTTATATAGAATTGATAATGTTATCTTCAATTGATTTCCACTTCTGAGCCACGGCGATATGGACGCATTCTCCTCGATAATGTTGCCATTTTCTCCTGATAATTATCAACTGATAGTTTCAGAACGTTTTAGTCTTTTTGTGTTTTCCAGTTGTTTAAGATTCCCTTTTTCACACTTTGGAGGCTGAATAAGTCATTCGAATGGGTATAGCGAGGAAAAGTAAGACTCGACTCAATCGTCATCCCACTGATAAGACGACCGTACTTTATTCAAAAAGCTCAATTCTTGAGCGCAAACATTAGGAAATGAATAGACGAGAAGGAAATAATTTTACAACATTCTGACTTGATGGACCTTGAACTCTGAACGGATATCATACGGTACTTTCCTTGTTTCAAAATTCTATACTCACTTTATTAGATTGCGTTATCGAAAAAAAGATATAGTTTATCATCAATTGATTAGATTTTTGTCTGATACAGAGGTGTGAAGTAATATTATGTGCGTGTGTGGTTGATTATCAAAAAATTGAAATTTATCAATTTTCAGGTTATCTCAATATTTGAAACATGTTTCAGATTGCCATTTTTCATTTTGGTTTTCGGTTAAAGAAAGTTCAATTGAGAACATTGGAATATGCAAGATAAACATTTACTTTGAAATAATTTTCTATATTCACAAGTTTTTCAATCAAGAACTTCGTAAGACTAAAAAACTTTATAAATTGAGAATATATTAATTTTATAGTTTTGGATTCTATGTTAAATCAGTGAGAAACACTGAAAGTTAATTATATAAATGTAAACCATAAAATTCAGTGAAACATTTTTTCAATTCAATCATCAGAATACTGCTGAAACTGTTTTGCGACTTAAATAAATTGGAAATCCAGGTTCCTGGTTAATTTATTTGATATAGTCAAATCAAATAATTATTTGTTTTTGTCGAGTAATATTGAAATAACAACATACATGCAGGATATTAGTCGGTCGGATTCTTCGTGTGCTGTTTATCTTATCTATGTGACCCGATACAAATAGGGACTGTATTCATAATAGTTTCGTACCATCATTGATTGTTTTAACATTTTACAGGTTTTTTTCCGATGGTATTTAAAACAGAATAATTTAATTTTAAATTTATTTGTTAAAGAGTAAACTCATGGAAAAGTTGAATGAGTCTCACTTGTTTTTTAAAAATAGTTTTTGAGTTTGGGAAAGAGAATATTTTGCTCTGTCTGAAACATTCGTTCTTAATTTCACATACAGTACTCGAAAGAGGCGGTTCCACGCTCTCTGTTTGGCTGAAAATGGGTTGTCTGTGTACAAGGGTTGAAACTGATAAGGACAATCGACTCTAACGGCATAATCGCCAACACATCATTCGCGTCAGACGAGCAGTATACCCGCTCATTTGCACACCACCTTCATTTCCCAACCATCGCTCCTTGTCTCTTCACCACCTTTTTTTTTTGATAAAATCAACCTATCTATACTTCCCAATCATTTTAGTCTTATCGTTTCAAAGTTATCTTTTAGCTACTATTTCTACTGATATATTCCAGATATTACAAAGTATTTGAAAACCATTCTATTATAACAAGTTAGGCTTACAAACAGTTTTCAGCAGTCAAAGCAACTTTCATATTCGGTTTGTTGCATTTGATTGAAAATAATTGATGTACAATTGAGAAATTGAAACTCGAACTTGTTTTCTAGAAGAAAAAAAAATTGTTTTTAATTATTCCACGTCATATTCTCCCATCCTTTTCGAGTAGCCACTCACTCCCTATTTCTTTCCGTGAATCAAAAATTCATATTGCTGATAAGAAAATCAAGCGCCGATTTTCAAAATTTCCTCTTTGCTGTCCTCATTTTCCTCATTTTTTTCGTCAAATTCAAAATACGGTACTTTCATCAGAATGGATAACAACTACAATGGAAACGTGAACGATTGGGTCGAAATGGAACAGGCCCAACCAGCTCCTCTGGGACGTCTCCGTTTACCAACCCAGAATATGGACCCACCTGAGCAAAACGATGAGACACAGATCAGCGAACTTCCAAGAAGTCGTTACATCATATAGTGTTTCTTTAAAAATTGTTAATATTTTTAGTGAAACTCGAAAACGATTATACCACTCCTATGGCTAGGGAGAGTGTGATCACAAACAATACGCTGGCTTATGAGACTAAAATTGAACCTGTTGTCAATCCTCGTTAGTATCATTTCAACCCAATCAACATTAACAATATATGATTTCAGAACCAGTCTATTACACCAGTTTCGAATATCCCGCTTCCACCTTCGGAATGCTTGATCCAGCAACAGCTGCCATGCAAGCACAATACTATAATATTTATGCTACCATACCAGTAAATCCGATTCCAACTCTCAATACTTTCCATAATCCGTAAGTTCACATTTGAATCTGAGTATACCTATGTGCTGTTTCAGAATATATGATACTAATGTACCTACCATAAACATCCCATCATCAGTCTATCAAACACCTAATCCAACTTATGAATGTGTCAAATGTTCTCAGAGCTGTGGAGCCGGATCGAAAACAGTTAGTGGAGGGTAAGCATTAGATCATAATTATCACTATATGAATCACTATTCAGAATGATGTGTGCCAATTGCTCAAAACCAACCGAATACGTTTCTCCGGCTGTATACCCGTCTTCTATCGGACAACCTCCGATTTTAGAAGTCCCAGCCGAGCAAACTCCTATTGCGAAAGTTCCAAAATCATCTGTCAAAAAATCAGGAGGAAGTGCAACTAGAAATGGAAATGTATCAAAAAATAAAAATGGATTCTCATCGACATCATTGGTTTTCAGGCTTCAACACAACGGCGTCAAGGGCTTGTGTGCTCTAACTGTAACGGTACAAACACGACTCTTTGGAGAAGAAACGCTGAAGGTGATCCGGTTTGCAAGTATGTAAAGCATTCTTTGAATCAAGATTTAACAATTCATTTGTTATAGTGCATGCGGACTTTACTATAAACTCCATCATATCCCACGCCCCAACACCATGAAAAAGGAAGGAGCACTTCAAACTCGGAAAAGAAAGTCAAAGAACGGAGATGGTTCGGCTCCAGTCTCAAGAACCCGAGAGAGAAAATATGAAAGATCTTCATCTGACAAAGCACAACGTGCAGCTACTCGTCGGGCAGGAAGTGCAAAAGCCGAACGAGAGTTGAGTACTGCTGCAGTGGCAGCTGCAACTGCAAGCTACACATCACATGCAGACTTGTATCCGGTGTCATCTACTTCTGTAGGCATACAGGATCAAACATACAACTACTATCCTTGGCAAACTGCGACTGGTTTGATGATGGGTGAGAAAAGGCTCGAGGAGTTGATCTGAGAAGTTAACATTTCAGTACCGAGTGATCCGAACCAAGTTTATGGATCAAACTACCAAAATGGTTTTTTACGACCTGCCGATGTGAGTATGAAGCTATTCGCTACGCCCTCGCTTCCCCCACCGGTTGAGTTGCTTTCCCAAGAATTTTCTCCCAATTGCTATCATCTCTTCCCTTCTTTTTGTCTTCCCCATGTAGTTTCACCAATTCTCAATTACAAATAAAGTTTCAGAACATCCAAGTACACGTAATGCCAGTTCAAGATGATGAGACTAAAGCGGCAGCAAGAGATTTAGAAGCAGTCGATGGTGATTCTTAAACATCCACTTGTCCACATACATATAATACTAGAATTGTCCATTTCATGCATAGTTTTTCTTTAAAAAATTATTTATATATGTTCTCCTTTTATGAATTGCAATCTTAACTGCCTGAAACTAATCCATTCCAAGTTTTCATGTTCATACATGTCACATAAATCAATATTTGTTTGTAAAATGACCACAATTCAATTATGATAATTTTTTCCATTAATAATATAATTTTTACTAAATATGTTACAGAAGGTTCAGTTATTGAATTTTAGAAAGATGAAAAACAGGTCGTACTTTCTGGTTATTACAGAAAACATAAGAAAAAGTTGTTTGAAACCAGTTCATTTAGAGGTTCCCGCTCCCGTATAAGTTTCACTAGTTTTAGCATCATAATGAGTCTGAACTTTATTTTCTAACACATCAGACAAACTTCCAAGTACTAGTCCCAAAGTAATTATTGTCTTTTAAAAACTTGTTCTACGTGTGATTTTTGGTTCAAAAAATACAATTAATAGGACATACAAACTTTCAAAACGGTATTTTCAAATATAAAAAACGGTCGGAACGAGAGACGGTGTTACAGAAGGAGAAAGAGAACAGTTTGATATTAATTCCGATAAGAGAATTCCTCAATTTGTCATCTATTTTGAAGCGCTTTTCTCTTCATTTTGGTCAAGTTTTTTCCCAAAATGGAATCGGTTCATTTTAAGAATGTTTTTTTTTCGTTTTATTGCATGAGGGGTTTTCTCAGGAGGCGGAGCTTAAAACCTAATAAAAACCTGTCATACTAAAGGGTTACAACAAACTAGCGTTACATGTTTAAAGTGTGATCACATTTGAGAGTGAGTTCAAATGACTTAGGAGTTGGCCTAAAATTTTTCGAAACAAGTCCAAAAAAGTATTTGCAAAAAATTTCTGAATAATTTCTGAAGTTCTGGTTTCGACTTTGAGGGGTACTGCTACATTTTCATTTGAATTATATCTATCGTCACTGACCTTTGCACAACTAGGCAAAATTAAATTCTGCTGAAAAATTTCAAACTTCACATTGAGCAGTATTCCCATAGAAAATGTTCTCTTCCTGATTTGATCCGGCATTTAAGTACGCAAAAATGAGGAAAACTTTGCCATTTTCACCAACACCATAGCTGAAGCTTTGTCAAACGATTGCCTCCAATCTGTCCATTTTGTCATCCAATAAAATAGTCGTCTAAAAAATTTTGAATCTCCCAAATGACATTTTCAGATCAATAAAAAAGTATTCAATCTTCTCAAACATGATCAGGTGTGAACTTTGTAAAACATTGAGATCCAACGCGTGGTATAAGAATGAGAAGACGACAGACACTGTTGTTTGCAAGTGAGTGAATCTTAATCAGTCACATTGTAATAATAACCGTTTTAAGTAATTGCTGTGATTCTTCGGTCGACACTGATCCTGTGAGAATCTTCACTATTTGTTCAAACCTGAACCATTCAATTTCAGAAAAACTGGACTGCGTTGTGTGTGAAATGTCTAATGTCGGAAGCTGCTTATCCAATATACACCGCTGGGTTCAAACAGTATGCTTGCTGGTAAAATATGCATTAAAACCCAAGAAACATTCCAATTCAGTCATTGTTATCTTCAAGTCCGGCAACGCATTAAGGACCTTCGAGGGACTAACAATAAAGCGAAATCAACTAAACAAAATGTGAAAATTATTGAAAAATAGTGAGTTACAGAATCATGTATCTGATACAATCTTTAATTTTAGATCAAGCATCTTTATTTCATTAGCCGGTTGCATACAGAGTCGCGCAGAATTACTTGAACTATGATCACATCTTTTATGTGGGAAAGTAAAAGCCCAAACTTGATAACACTTAATAAATGACTTACCTAATAACGAAAAAATGAATTATAGCCTACTTCCGTTTCACTGAACTTTTTTGACGGTTGTGACACTTCGGAGACTTCGAGGATAGATGGTGGCACGTTAATTTTCCGATAGGTTATTCAGTTTCTGAGCAAATGTTTTCTCAACAAACCAAACATTTAGTTTGAACCCCTAAGACAGAATAGACTTGGATACGATGTCATATCAGGTCATTGTTTCAAAAGTAAAATTCACCATTGTTCAGTAAACCTTAGGCAAAAAAACCGATCGGTCGCCGGTTTGATTTATTTCGACAAATCTGTCTCAAAAATCCGGTTAAGCAGAGCAAGTGCTGATTTTAACCGGAAAAGGAAGCTTTTAGAACAGATAAAAAATTATATTAAGTTTCTTGATAAAACCTTTGTTCAGAAACCGAGAATTTCATCGGAAGAAAATTCAGTGAAACAACAATAGGCGATGATTCATATTTTGTTTATTAAAAGTACTTTTTTTGAATTTTATTTGTTTTTTTAAGCCTCGTTGAAATGTGATTTCTAACTTACTACATGAAAATAATATACGAGCATAGGTATGTCTTCGCCACCGTGTATAATACGTACTTCCAAATAAAAATATTTGTTTTCAATAGAATAATCCCGATAAACTTCTTACTTTGACCAACAGTTAAAAAACTTTTCACACTTGCGTATTTATAATACATTTTTAGGTTTTAGATAATCACCTAACTTTCTTCACTCTCATATGCTTCATGCATCCCACACAGCTCATTCAATTTGTGGTCATCAAGCTGAGTGCAGAGAGCGAGACACACACGACACCTTTTTTTCTCTGCATCTTGTTTTCAGTTGCGTGTTGTTCTTTCTTCGAAAACGTGTACTTGCTGAGAGCTGTATCGATTTTTCTTTTGCCGGGGCAACTATTTCATTCTGTGAAACATAATAACAAAAGCTGTTTTACAATTTTTGGTCTCTTTTTCTTGACTCTTTTTTGATAATACACATTTTTTGGGTATTTAACAAACAAATAATTATAACTTATTATTTCAGGCAGTTTTCATCATGGCCAACGGTAGAACCCCAGAACACGTTCTTTCTGGACTGCTCAACTACTTCACTTGTGGCGTCTCCGAAGCAGATGCTCTTGCCAATCTTCTCAAATCTCAAGAAAGCCAGCCAAAGTTGTTTCCACGGGTGGATTATCGAGAAGTCAATTTCTGGTACGAGTCGTTCAGAAATAACAATTTCAACATGTACCAGATCCCACCAGAGTGAGTTTTTCGTTATCAGATTCAATTCATTCTCAGAAATCTTGAGTATGATAAATGAAATTGAACTTTCAGATTTTCTGGACCATCTCAACTACAAAATCTCGATGTCTTAGATGATATCATCGAGAAAACATCGGTCGAGGATCAGTAAGTGTTTCATTTGCCTTTTTGTTGAAACTGCATTCTTGCAGGAAAGCTCTTCGACGAACATGCAAATCGTTAAAAGCAAAGATTGACAAAAAAGAGCGGACTTTTGAAAAAGTGAAACTTTATTTGTCGAAAGGCCATATAAAAATGGTAGAAAAAAAGATTGGGCAAAAAGATGTCCAAACTATTATCCAAAATAATGAAAATGGATGCACTGTATTGAAAGATGGAGTTGCCACAACATTTGAAACTAATTGGTTCAAAAAACTGGTTGCTGATTTCAAGCAGATGACGGGACGAATTAAAACGAAGATTGCTGTTTTAAATATCACGAATCACCCAAGTATTACTCCAGAAGAGTACGAAGTTTTCCTCGGACACGTCTCTGAGGCAATGGGACAACTAAAGAGAAAGCTCCACGTTGAGCAAATAGATATGCGTGTCGCTTCAGAAAACAGTCTTGACATGTTGTTGAAGCAGATTCAACCGAATTCTCTTACATCACTCGAGTTGTCCGGGTGCCTTTCTGAACCTGTTTTTCCTCTGGGCAGTATTCCAAGCATTCAGGATCACTGGCAATATTTGAAAACATTAACAGTTTACACTACAACCGATTTGCAATTGGAAACACTCGCAAATTTGGATAAATGTGACGTTACACTTTCCGATGTCCCTCAGAGAGATATTGCCAGTTACAGAAACGTGAGTGAATTTTAAATGTTAAAAAAAAACTTCACACGTCTTGCCAAAAGGAATTTCAAAGAAATCAAAGAATCATTTTTTTCAGAGCATTGTACACAATAGTAATTTCGTATCTCACGTGCTTGATGCAAGCAAAGAAGTTCTTGAAGCAATTAAAAGTGGTTTGGAACCATACACAACGTTAACTGTTTCGGACAAACATTTTGAAGAAAGTGCTGATAAAACGGGGCTGATCCCATTTGCTGATTCATCAAAAGGGCACATCAAACTGGTAGACGAATCGGGTTTTCTCACGTTGTCAGTACTGAAGGATTGATAAGGAAGGAAAAACTTTCCATAATTCATTTTAAACGCTCCTTCACTTTTTGCAACGTATATGTATCATAATCGGAAGCAAAATGGAATTTCACTCTTTTTTTATCATCGTTTAGTTTGGATATGAGTTATTTTACCGAACAGAAAAATGTTCGGCTTCGGTTTTTTTTCGTTATGTTTCTATGATATTATATATTCTACTCTTTGATTTGTATACTTGTTTTGCCAACAAGTGGGATTCTTAAATAAATAACAATTTTCAGTGAGAAAAGATTTTGAACGCTTGAACAATCACTAGAATATTTAACAAACCGAGCACCGTTCTCGGATAGAAAACATTCCTCATAGTTACACAATCGAATGACTGCTAAATTGTGATAATGGGACAGCACAAGTTGGGTTTCAATATCCTGAAAAAATTGAGACACTATCTAGGATTTTGGAAAATTTAACTGGAACATTGGAGAAATGGGCAAAGCGGTCAATTGGAACATTAATAACACATCCCATCATATTCGAAAAAATTAAGATTGCAAGTAAAAAATATATGCTTGCAGGAGGGCGACTTTTCCGAAACAGAAGTCGAAATCAAAATATTTGACAGTCAAATCAATATGTAATACTGATCTGATTTAAGACTATAATTTTCGGTTGTTCCAAAATTTTGTAGCCAAATTTGGAATTATAATTTGAGACAACGTGAAGTTTTTGTTCTAAGTTGATCAACGAATAGAGAAATGAAAAATTCGTTATTGTTATCATTATTGTGGTCCGAAACAATTCCTAATTTTTCCAATCTTCAATCAGTTTATTTTCAGTTCTCCCGCTATGACAGAAAAAGATATGATGAACATTTACAAGCTCATAAATCTCGCCAGCCGCCGCCGCCGCTGTGTCGAAGTTTAGGCCAGCCGGCCGTGTACTTCTCGTGGAGACCAGTAACGAGATTTCTATCGCAGCTCTACCCTCTGCTGTTTCGTTGAATTTCTTAACGTTTTCAGTTTTTTTTCAATAGAAATTCGTTCAAAAAATGTTAAAATCCTCGTATTTCGTTGAGAATTTCATATCAGCATTTTTATTTCGTTTTCAATCAGTAGAATTTGACTAGATTGTTCATCACATCATCATCATTTCAACATTGTCATGGTTTTTCGATCGTTGTTCTCCACGTGTTAATCACAAAAAAATAGTTTAGCGATAGGATGGGATGCCATCATTAAAGTGTTTTAGTTTTGTTGTTCAAGCTTGTCACATTTGACATGTTTCTCTCTTCAATGTATCCGACCTTCTCATAAATGTTCATATTCGCGTACAAATTTTGTTTCAACATAAATGTCATTCTCGCTTCCATATGAACTATTCCATAATGTTCTCATCTACTTCATTCCATATTTGTCAAACTCTTGCTGTAAAAGTCGAAAAAAAACATAAATTGTAGGTCACATCAATTCCGAGAATGCCAAAAGAAAACAAACTGTACATTCCGATTGGGTGTTCGCACTATTTCAGTGCCGGATTCAGCAGGGAAGAAGCTCTCGAACTTCTCACGCGTTCACAAGAACGTCATCGAGAGCGGTTCCCAACGGTCGATTATAGAGAGATCGACTTCTGGTATCGATCTTTCGAAAAAGGAAATTTCAACTACTCTCAGGAGTTTATGTGAGTTTTTTGAATTGAATGATTGTCTGAAAATTCACTTTTACAGTATGAATAGAAATGAAGCATCCATCACCAGTCACATTAATTCCAAAGATTCCAAGAATCGTCACTACATTGCGTAAGTGTTTCTTGAATCAAATAATTGTCTGAATATTCATTTTTACAGCAGGCATAGGAAAGAAGCGTCCCTCGCGGGAATCAATACGATTCCACTTTCGAAAATAGTGAGAGAGCTCAATGTTGAAGACGAGTAAGTAAATGAAATATTCGGTTATATTTAGTTCAAAATTATCACTTTCAGAAAAAAACTATCGAAAATGTTCCGCAATTTCCACAATCACATATATCGGCCAGACCGCCAAATCTTAGACGAGCTTGAGTTCAACTTGGAACGCAATTCAGTTATTTTAATCAAGAAAAAAAATTTTCCTGATAACACTTCTCGAACTACTTGGACTGATCAAAATGGTGCCTGTGAGGTCAGACGAGATGGAGAACTATCAATCGTCAACGAAAATTTCATCACCACTGCTTTACAAGAATTTCGCAAATGTATGGAACATACCGAAATAAAAATGAAATGTTTGAAGTTCAACTGCTTAAGACGTCTAGATGAAGCCAACCGCTGAGTTTTTATTGCTGGAATAGTCGAAGTAATGACAAATTTGAAGCGGAAAGTTCATGTAGAACGTTTAGAACTTATCTTCAACAATTTGGAGGAATTCAACATCATTTTGAATCAAATTAAAATAGGACCGCTGTTCAAATTGCGACTAAATGGTCCAGAACTCGTCTTCCATTCCAATCAAGTTCCATCACTTCAAGCTCATTTTTCACACTTGACGGCTTACTCTTCGCTGAGTTCTGTTTTAGATGCTCCACCCGAATATTTTGCTCATTTGGAGTATCTCTTCGTCAGGCTTAATGCGGTGGATGTCGAAGAACTGAAAACTTATAAGAATGTAAACCAAACTTTTAAGATTTCCTAATTTATATTCAATGTTCCAGAAAATGCAATACCACCGCCCACGCCACTGTTTCTACGTAAACGAAGAATTTGATCGGAACAATCTGGCTATTGCTTTGCAACCGGACGTATCTATGATTGACTTTGAGGATGATGGTAATATAACAGGCCGATGGAGGCCTCCAGGATCAACTACTCATCAAATAGAATTCGTCATCAGCACAATCGGCAGTGGCAGAATCGATTTTCGTGAGATTCGAGATTCGAGATTACAGATTCGAAGGAACTTAAATCTTTAATCGCGTATATTTAAATTGTTTGTTATTTCTGCTCAGCCTTTCCCTGATAATCAGGTTTCCAGAATTGTTTTCATTTTTTGTTGAATGTGATTGTTCTTAAATAATTCAAATAAATACTTTCGACTTCTGCTCGTCATCGGTTTTTTCAAATTTCCGGGGAAGTTTCATTGATTCTATTCTGAATTGTTTTGTTTTTTCATTTGCACTCTTGCAAATTGAGTTCTGCCTTCACGATCTGTTCAAAACTGTTTCTAATTTTGGTCTATTCAATTTTTCCGTTCTCATCATTTATAAACAAGTCAGATTGATCACTCTGGACATTGCTGAGTCAGTTGGTGCCGTTCTGTCTCCATCCACAACTGCATGGTGATAAAAGCGAAAACAAAATTGAGAGATAGAAACGAGTAGTCATTCGGGAAGAAGTGCTATCGGCACCGATTACAACTATAAAAGTATTCTTTGAGATTTCCATCAAACAATGTTTCAAAAACTGTTTGATGGAATTCTCAAAGAATACGACGAAAAATATACTTTGATAACACAGGGCATTTCGAAATCTTAAGATCTCGCGTTTTTTAAACTAAACATTTGATTCGAAATCTCGGATGTAGTCGCGATGAAAGTCCGAGAGCCACTTGATTAATCAGAATCATCAGCTGAGTCACAGTTCACATTTTGGATAAGAACAGGTTTCTAACTTTCATTATAGGTCACCATGAAGTCTTCTTGACTCTCTCTTTAGCACATACATCCAACACAACATATGAAATACGTATGTGGTCGTCAAGATAGGTGCAGAGAGCGAAACAGCGAAACACACACAACTCCTTTTCTTCTCTGCATCTTGCTTTTAGTTATGTGCTGTCCTTTTCTCGAACTTTTGTTTTTAATGAGAGCAGTATCGATTTAATTCTTTCCGGAACTATATCTCACTGCTACACATGATAACGATAACTGGAATTTATAAATAAAAAATTAATGTAACACTACGATGCAAAATGTCTTGTCTAGAGACGGCGCTATCTCGATAAGTCATTAGATTTGTTTTGAACCGAAGATGTATCAGGTTTTCCCAGTTTCGTGAATCATGATTCACTTCAAAATATTTTTTACGGAAGCTGTACACAAAGCACTTATTTTTTATTTTTTTAAAGTTATTTTTGTTCACAACACCTATTAAATAACCACAATTGGAAATCGTTTTTTATCAGTGAAATGAAACTGTCTTGATGCTATTAGATAATTAAAGTAGTTGTTATCTTTTCATCATCTTGATTATTTTTCTTATTTTTCTTATTTTTCATCTGGTTTTTTTTAGATCAGTATCGAAACATAGAGTAAACCATTAGATTAGTTTTTGATGATACATAGTCACTATCGAAAATGCTCAAATCTGAAACGCATAGGTTGATACGTTCTCTTTGTTGTTTTTTCTTTCCACGCATTCATGACATAGATAAAGTTCTTCAGTTTTTGTAAAAGCTTGCCGCATTCGAAGGCCCTCTTTCACAGTGTGTCCGACCTTTTCATAAATGTTTTTTAATTATTATAAATGATTTGCTTTTAACGTACATGTCATTTCCATATGAACTATACCATAACATTCTTACCTTATTCCCCTTATTTTGCCGAACTTTTGATGTGGAAATTGAACAAAAATTGCAGGTAACATCAATTCCGAAAATGCCAAGTGAGAACCGTGAATACATTTCAATTGGGTGTTCGCACTATTTCAGTGCCGGATTCAGTAGGAAAGAAGCGTTTGAACTTCTCACGCGCTCACATGAAAATCATCCTGAGAGATTCCCAACAGTCGATTTTTGCGAGATAGATTTCTGGTATCGATCTTTCGAAAAAGGGAATTTTGATTACTCTCAAGAGTTCGTGTGAGTGTTTTTGAATCAAATGATTGTCTGAGAACTCGCTTTTACAGTTTGAACGAGATTGAGGCATCCCTCGCGGGAATCAATACGATTCCACTTTCGAAAATAGTGAGTGAGCTCAACGTTGACGACGAGTAAGTAAATGAAATATTCGGTTAGTATCTATTTCAACAGTTTCATTTCCAGAAGAACTCTCTCGAGAATGTTACGCAATTTCCATAACCACATCTATCAACCGGACCGCCAAATCTTGGAGAAACTTGAGTTCAACTTGCGACCGAATTCAGTTTATTTTTTCAAGAAAAACTACTTTCCGAACAACACTTATCGAACTACTTGGACTGATAGAGAAAACGATTGTGAGGTCAAAAAAAATGGAGTAGTTTCAATCCTGAACGAAAATTTTATAACGGCTGCTTTAAAAGAGTTTCGAGAGAGTATCGAAATCAGCGAAGTGAAAATCAAGAATTTGGAAATCAAGTGTAATTTGGAAACAGTGGATGAAACCAACCGCGAACTTTTCATCGCCGGAATTTTTGAAGTTTTGTCCAATTTGAAACGAAAGCTTCATGTTGAACGTTTCGAATTCAGCTTCAAAAATTTGGAAGAAATGAACGCGCTTCTAGATTGTATCAAAATTGGACCACTCACCAAATTGAAATTAGATACTCCAGAACTCGTTTTCAATTTCGGTCAAGCCGCACCACTGAAATCTCATTTCTCCCACATAGAATGGTTTTCTTCGTCGAATTCTGCTATTGAGGCTCCACTCGCTTGTTTTACTCATTTGAAGTATATCTTCGTCGAGCGTCATGCAGTGGATGTCGAAGAAATGAAAGCTCATATGAATGTAAAAAGAACTGTTAGAACTTTACATTTTATATCCAAATGTTCCAGAAAATCCAATACGACGGCCAACGGCACGTGTTTTACATCAAAGCACAATTTGATCAAAGAACTGTGAGCACTGCTCTGCAACCGGACGAATCTATGATTGAGGATGAGGATAATGGTAAGATAACAGGCAGATGGAGGATTCCAGGATCAACTACTCATCAAATAGAATTCACCATCAGTCGCATGATAGAATTCAAGATTTCAAAAATCACTAGGCAGTAATAATTCTATTGTTTGTTCGTTGTGCTTTCAAATGATAATTCAGTTTTAAAATGTTTCCTTTCTTTGTCGATTGTGATTATTTTTATATCATTGGGATGATTTTGAGTTCTGCTCGTTTTCGGTTTTTTTCAATTTCACGAGGAAAAAGGTAACTTTATTGTTTATATTTTGCATTGTTCTATTTTTCCATTATCGTTCTCGCAAAAGGAGTCTTGCCTTCACAATCTTTCCAAATCTTTCTGTAATTCAATTCAATTCATATGTTCCGTTATTAACAATCATAAACAAGCCAGATTGCAACAGTTTTATTCAATAATGAATGTTTAATAAGTTTCAAACTGGATCACATTGGAGATTTCTGAGTCAGTTGGCGCCGTTCTGTCGCGTCTTCATCCACAAATGCATGGTGATAAAAGCAAAAAGACGATCACCAGATAGAAAAGAGTAGTTTTTGAGGATTTTGAACAACATTCCAGAATAATTCCATTTTTCGCTGTCAGAATGAAAATACACAAACGTTTTCAGAAGAATATGTTTACAACTAGAATTCAGGGACCTTACAGTCCATTAATAAAAATAAACAAATTTTGTTCAACAAAGAGTTTCTCACGCTATCAAGTTTAATCTTTATTTAGTCCTTCGTTTTATAACCGTAAAGTATATACTCAAATAACTCCGGACATTTTGAAGCCTGAAGATTCCGTACTAGCATTTTTTGAAACAGAACATTTTAAATCTCGAAAGTGATCGGGTATCAAAATTTCCGGATTCAAAATGTCCGGGAGCCATTTTGAATCATTTGGATTGATCATTAATTGAGTCGAAATTTATATTTTGGATAAGAAAAAGCTGTTATACTTTTATGGAGCGCTGTGCATTTCTATTTTTCTTTTATATGATCATCACGTTTCCTTCCCTCTCCTTTACCTCATTCATCCAACACAACATGCAATATGTGGTCGTCAAGCTATGTGCAGAGTGTGAAACACACACGACTCCTTTTCTTCTCTGCATCTTGCTTTCAATTGCGTATTGTCCTTTTCTCGAACATTTGTTCTTGTTGAGAGCAGTATCGATTTAATCTTTTCCAGGACATTTATTTTTTACTGCTATGCATAATAACGAGAACTGTTAATGAATTTAGAGTGAAATAATAATGGAACACAACGATGCAACTGGTCGTGTTGAGAGAAAATGCTATTTTAATCAATCATTGAGTTCAAAACAGAGACAGCCAGGGCGCATTCACTCGATTCATCCATTCGCGTCGTGATGATAGGACAAAAAATTGTGTTGAGCGGAGATCTTCCGTTTTCCGTGGTTCTTTCTGTATCCTCGTTTTTCGCATTTCACGAAAATGTTATTATTTTTTATTGAGTTTTACGAGTTCCGTTAATAATGACTCACTCCGACATTTTTTAATGGAAATTGTACCGAAAAGTCGAATTTTTGCTTTTTTTTCATTTTCGTTCCCAATATTTATTCAAGGATAACAATCTGAAATCTTTTTTCCATCAGTAAAATGAAACTGACTCGATGCTATTACATAAGAGAAGTAATTGTTATCTTTTGATCATCATCATATTTTGATGATTTTTCTTTTTTTAAATCTGATTATGAAGATTAGTATCTCAACATAGAGTAAGCCATTGCTTCATTGGTTAACGAGCTTGCCGCATTCGAAATCCCTCTCTCTCTCTCTCTTTTCAATGTATCTGACCCTTATAAATGTTTCAATTCTTATAAAATATTTTCATTCAACATACATGTTATTCTTGTTTCTATATCTCATTTTTATCTCATTTTCGTCAACCTCTTGATGTAAAAATAGAAAAAAAACATAAATTGCAGGTCACTTTAATTCCGAAAATGCCAAAAGAAAACAAACAGTACATTCCGATTGGGTGTTCGCACTATTTCAGTGCCGGATTCAGCAGGGAAGAAGCGCTGGAACTTCTCACGCGTTCACAAGAACGTCATCGAGAGCGGTTCCCAACGGTCGATTATAGAGAGATCGACTTCTGGTATCGATCTTTCGAAAAAGGAAATTTCAACTACTCTCAGGAGTTTATGTGAGTTTTTATTGAATTAAATGGTTGTCTGAAAGTTCACTTTTACAGTCTGAATGGGAATGAAGCATCCATCACCAGTCACATTAATTCCAAAGATACCAAGAATCGTCAGTACACTGCGTAAGTGCTTCTTAAATCAAATGATTGTCTGAAAATTCATTTCTTTATAGCAATGATATAAAAAAAGCGTCCCTCGCGGGAATCAATACGATTCCACTTTCAAATGTAGTGAGAGAGCTCAACGTTGACGACGAGTAAGTAAATAGAATATTCGGCTGGTATCTATTTCAACAGTTTTGTTTTCAGACTAACTCTCTCGGGAATGTTACGCAATTTCCACAATCGCATCTATGAGCCGGACCGACAAATCTTCGAGAAACTTCAGTTTAACTTGCGACCCAATTCAGTTTTTCTACTCCAGAAAAACTATTTTCCCAATGAAACTTCTCGAACTACTTGGACTGATAAAGAAGAAGGCTGCGAGGTCAAAAAAAACGGAGTACGATCAATCATTAATGAAAACTTTGTGACGGCTGCTCTAAAAAAGTTTCGAGAGAGTATCCAATACAATGAAGTAAAAATCAAGTTTTTGGAAATCAAGTGTGATCTAAGAACAGTCGATGAAACGAACCGCGAACTCTTCATTGGCGGAATTTTTGAAGCGATGAATGATGTAGAGAGAAAATTGCACGTGGAAAATCTCAAATTCAGCTTCAAAAATTTGGACGAACTCAACGCCATTCTAAGCCACATTAAAGTTGGACCGCTTCTCGAAATGGATTTAGGTACTCCAAAACTTGTGTTCAATTTGGATCAAGTCGCGCCCCTTCTGGCTCATTTTCCACACTTGGAAAGGTTCTCTGCGAAAAATTGTGTTCTCGAGGTTCCGCTCGATCGTTTCACTCATTTGAAGTATATCTTTGTCGAGCGTCATGCGATGGATGTCGAAGAAATGAAAGCTCATATGAATGTAAATAGAACTGTTAGAACTTTACGTTTTATATCCAAATGTTCCAGAGAATCCAAAACGACGGCCAACGCCACGTGTTTTACATCAACGCACAATTTGATCGAAGAACTGTGAGCACTGCTCTGCAACCGGACGTATCTATGATTGACGATGAGGATAATGGTGACATAACAGGTAGATTGAGGATTCCAGGATCAACTACTCATCAAATAGAATTCACCATCGGCCGCATGATAACGCTCAAGATTACAAAAATCACTAAGCACTAATACTCACATCGTTTGTTCTTTGTGGTCAGTCTTCAGAAGATAATCAAGTTTCCATAACGTTTCCTTTTCTGTTGATTGTGATTATTCTTATATCATTCATTCTCTTCACTTCTGCTCGTTGTCGGTTTATTTTTCATTTCCGGGGGGAATGTAATTTCATTGTTTCCATTTAGAATTGTTTCATATTTATATTTGCATTTTCGCAAATGTGGTCTTGCCTTCACAATCTTTCCAAATCTTTTTGTAATTTAATTCAATTCAATTGTTCCGTTATCAAAATTCATAAACACGACAAACTCGATCACATTGGAGAATGTTGAGTCAGTTGGTGCTATTTTGTCGCGTCTCCATCCACAAATGCATGATGATAAAAGCAAAATTACAATCAAGAGATAGAAGAGAGTGGTCATTTGGGGTTTTTGAACAACTTCCCAGAACAATTCCATTTCTTGCGGTCGGAATGAAAATACAGAGAAAATTTCAGAATAATATGTTTACGACTGGAATACAGCAAGTTCAGCTCTTTTATGAAAGAATAAACAACAGAAAAATGTGTAAAATATTCGATTGGTTTCGATTTCCTCACAATCTTTTTTTTAATGATCAGTATGCAAATTTATGCGGATGACACATACAGCTCTTTGTTCAATGATAAAGGGAACGAATTGGCATTCAAAACCTTGCGGTATCTATCTTTGATCCTGTCTAATGAATAGTCGTTGTTCTGCAATTAATGATAGTTGAATTGTTTCAAAGTAATGTGAAGTACTTTGAAGAGTCTTTCAAATCAGATAATCGACTCCTGCACTTGTATGACCCACAAAAAATGTTGTTCTGATACTTGTTCCCAATCTTTGAACGATTTTTATTTTGTAACTTTATGACTCGTGATTCAAAGATACCAAATAGTACAGAGTTGAACTCAAGCATTACTTAGGTACTCAAAAATTTTAAAAGTTGAGATTTTTCAAATTTTGAAACGTCTGAGATATACATTTCAAAATAGGATATGAATTTCAACGATTAAATCTGAAGAGTGACTGAACAAAGTTTTTTTCTGGTATATTATATAACTGAACACTATTTCCTCAATAACAAGAAAATTTCTACTTTCCTATCGAGGTGTAAAAACTGACGACCTTCAACTACAAATGGTGCTCCTAAACTGACCAATTCCATCGAAGAGACACAATATCAGTCTCGCCATATACGACCATTCATCGCAGCCGTACGAGTCTAAAAAGGTGTCGTGGCGTTCATGTCGCTGTCATTGGGAAGGAATATATGAAGAAAAAAAAAAACTACATCTCGTGTTCACCGGTGCGTACCAGAATCTCTAAAAACTTTTAGTCACATTCATTTTGTGTTTTACAACTGTCATTCGGTTCTCAGCTTGATTATTAAAGCCATTATTTGATAAAACGTTTTGGGATGAAGATAGATATTCAATATTCAGATTTATTTTGCAGAGTTTCGCTATTTTCATATGGTTTTCTGTGAACATAATGATTGCTTAATTCTGAAAACAGTTTTTTTTAAACTCCGCAATAAAATTCTATCCCCACCAGATTCTTCATTGACATCCAACAAAATCTGGTATTCCTATTTCTACTGGAACTGAGTCTTGAAGCGGAATAATTCGCTATTTGACTTCCGAGTCCTCGAATTCTGGTGGAGGTCCGACAAGAAGGCACTCTCACTATTCACTATTTGTCGCCGTCGACGACTTCATTGTTGGATACGAAGACTCGGCTACCGTAGTCACTGAAAAAAGAAAATGGACTGGTTAATAATGAAAAGAAAAACAACGTAGAGCAAACGGAGAAATCAAAATGTCATGATATTTGGAACAAAAGATCAGAAAAAATGGGATTGCAGTGTTTCTTTGTGAATTCGTACCGTGTTGAAGAATTATCTTTTAATGATTGAAATTTGTTCTCTTTTTGAATAAAAATGAATTTGAAAAGTATATATCAACCCGTATTCAGTCGTGTGTAGAATACGGTAGTCTAAACTTTGTTAACTCCAAATGGTTCGTTTGATCAGTAAGGGTATCACAAGCAGAAGTCTGTGTGAATAAGAGTCATCTTAATGAGCTAGACGAAGCTTGAGGTTTGTAACAACTCAATGATCAGGTGGGTGCTCGGAAATATGGGTCTTGAAGTCCATTTTACTAGCCAGTGTGAACGTTTTTGGGAGGCAAGCTCAACCTTCAGCAGGTGTTCAAGTGAAAAGTTAATGCTCTCAATGGACACGCTGCACTCCTTGTTTCCACATCAATTGATTCGGATTCGATTCAGAAACAATGTGTTTGAGCATTGCCATTCTAACAAATGTCCATCTGTTCGAAAGTTGAATAGAAACGTTGTCTCTCCTGGATTGTGGAATGTATTATCCAGAAAAGAATGTGTGCAAGCTCCGCCTCTTCGCCTCTTTCCGAAGAAGACGATTGGCCCGAGAGTCAAAGCAAAAAGTCAACGGTGGCTAGGTGAGACGAGGAAAACGTGTCCGGGCGCGGCTCTTTTCAATTGTGGCCCTCCGATAGAGACGTCTTCTTCTTCTTTTCTGTCACACTATATTGTCGGAATAGTTGCGCGGTTTTTTTGCGCTGTCCCCTTCTATCCTGCTGTCCTCAGAAAAGTTTTTGCCTTTGGACAGTGAGAATTCACCCTATTCTAACACATCCACACATACACGCGCACATCCATTCATACACATACGCTGAATTTCACGCTACACGACACCGGAATCCGCGAGCGATAACTTTGTGACGCTCGAGTCAACAAAACGAACGCGGTGAGTTTTGAATGTATAGCTAATAGAAATAATAAGTCTAAGAGTTCAAAACCAAGTCAGACAAAATCGATAAGCAAGAATGAGAGAGAGAGAGAGAGCCAGTACTTTTCAGACATATGCTAATGAGCTGTGCACGCATGCATTGTAGAATTTTAGAACTACCCACATTTCATTTCTACGCTCATTTTATTTCAGTCTGTTGAGTTTCTTACCGCTGATTAGACCTTTCTTGTTGAGTAGCTCATTTGTATGCTCGATCGAATATGTCTACCGACCGAGAACTATCATTTGTCAAGAATACACTGATTTGTGTTCCATAATTATTATTCAAAGTCTAATTTTCTCCAGAGAGAAATGAGAGTTATTCAGTTCAGTTTTTAGTTTTCTCAATAATACGGAACGTTCTAGCAATTGAAAATACCAAAATAAGACAAAATCTCTCATTTTCTTTCTCCTTTTGTCGTCTTCATCAAAAACTCCAGGAGCCACCATAGTCATCAATTCATTGTATATGTACATGTGTCCATGATGAATCCAAATTCCATTAGCCAACCACCGTATCTGTATATCCGGTGTGTGACGCCAGCTGACTCCGCCACCAAAGCATAGTACTCTATGCCCCCTATTCTACCAAATCCTCTCTTCCAAACATTGTTGCGATGATTTCAAATTCAAACAAAGTTTTCATCGAACACTATTTTTTCCCACCCCGTTCCGTCCGTTTACCAATGTTCGACACATTTTGTCGACACCAAGGGGTTTTTGTAATTGGCTTGAATTGACACCCATTAACCGGCACACCCGCTGTTCACAAAATGTCATAACGAAAAACGTCGTTTGATGGAGGGAGGTCTTTGTCTGCGCCTTGTCCATCCAATAGTTGAAGGTGTTCGCCAAGGCACCACTACTTTTAGCGCCCTTTTTCGATTTGTATGTCAGAAAGTGTGGGGAATTGTGCTTTTCTAAATTACATGGAGCAGTCCTAGAGCCTATCCATCAAACGTTTCTTTTGCTCTCAGAACTTGTCATTACGCCCTCATTTGGTAGTAGAAATAGAAGAGTGTTACAATAAAAGGCATGTGGAAGGAAAAGGGGAACGGAAGTGGCTAGCCAATTGATAGAGACAGTAGATAGATTATTATATGCGTTATCAGGTATGAGAATCAGACACTTACCGTAATCATCACCTCGTTCTCGCATTTATCCGGTTGTCACGATCTCTATGCCTGTTTCCAATTATATAATGGTCCACACATGAGATTGTTAGTATGGTTTTTAGATTAAACTCGAGCAATTATATCAACAACTCCTTGTTTCTATCGTAAACTTAACATTTGTTCCCATAGCTTCATGTCCCCTTAACTTTAGACAGAAGATTTGGATCTCCTCCCATAATGAGCAATTTGAAAAAAAAAGTTTATGAGTTCAGATGAAGTTCAAGATACTACACATTCCAAAAGAGTCATAAGCCCTTTTAGATGTCACCAAGATCAGAATCTCTTGCTCATCCTCGTCTCGATTTCGCCTTCATTGTTCTCTTTTGTTAAAATTGCTTCTTTGAACCTTTCTTACCTGTCGGCTTGTTTCTACCGTTTCTTTGTTACCTTCCGGTCAACCCCTCTTTTCGATAGCCTCGTCTTACTTGCTGCTAATTATGCCCTGTACATAGTCGGCTCCAGACCCGGATTAACTTTGACTACAAAACATATGTCGCTTATGCTGTGTTGCTACAACATTTCTGGGTCAATAATTCCTGATTAGCTTCTACGTCCGGCTTAATTAGGGACCTACAGGTGAATGTTGCGCTGTGCACCTCGCCGTATGTTATTCTAGTTGAGCAACCAATCGAGATCATGTAGTGGAAGGTTTTTCAAAATAAAAAAAACCATTTTGCGTGCCAATGGAAAGTACAAACATACTTTGACGTTGCTAGAAATCTCGATTTTTTCTTAAAATGATAGCAGTTTCGAGATAAGAAGTCTTGTGATTAGAACACGGTTCGACGAGTTGGACACTGAATCACATGAACCTGAGCAGCATCTCCCTCCCACTAGTACATCTACCCTTTCTATCCATTTGTTCAGTCTCCTTTTTATGGGTTATTCATTTAGTTTTTGCACTCAAAACCGCTCATTACCACATTACTACCTCCGCTATGCATTTTGATATTAGACACCAACTATTGTGAGCGGTGTCTTCACTCGTTTCCCGCAATGGAATCGGTGACTGTCATTATTGTAATTTTGTATGTGTGTGTATATAGGAGATGTAGGTCCATTTTCTAATTAACAAAAATTGTTATGGATGCGCCGGGTTCCGCCAGTAGCGGCGGCGTGACAGGTTATAAAAGAACAAATAGGTGGACGAATGGGTATACTGTAATATACTACCTTTACACAGGATAGATGTGTTTGGCGTAGTTTTTTAAATTCTAATCTGCACAAATTTTGGTTTATTAATTGTTGATTTGAGGTCATCCATATTATTACAATATTTTAGCTCTTGACTTTCGCTTTGTATTTTCTTTCCCTCATCCTATTTATACTACTCAACCAATTAATCACAATTGAAGAGTCCACAAGTGTTATTTTTCTCAGAAGTGTCTCCAACAAGTCTTAGACCATCTGTTATCTTGTGTCATTCATACCCTCATTGAGTCAGTCAGTCACTTTCCCCGAGAAGAGAGCACATTCTGTCATAAGACGTAACTCTATTAAGCGCTTATTGTTTGATTGATTACAAATGAATAAAGAAGTAGTAGTAATAGTTAGAGGTATAAAACTTTTTGAAATTAAGTTGCTCCTGTTTCATATTCTGTGACGGGAAACACTTTAAGATGGGGGTACTGAGAGTGAGAACCTGAGGGTAGGGTTAGTGACAGCTGGGCAAAGAAAGTCATTTTTGAAGAGCTAAGAACTTTTCTTTTGGCAAAACGTTAGATTTCTATTACGATGTTTCTAAAATCGTATTTTTCTTTTGAGAATTCAATGACTTTCTAATGGTGAGTGTTAAAAAATTGTAGAAATTTTCATCCAACAATTTCTTTCTTTTAATTTGATATTAGAAACTATAAGTAGTGGAGTATAAGTAAAAGGAAAATGGGCCTAAATGAAAAATTTTTAGGTTCAATTTTTCGATTCTTACCGTAGTAAATGAATAATTTCTTTTAAAAAACAAGAAACAACTCGAAATGGTACTTTCGAAACAAACTTGACTTTGTGATATCAAAATGAAACAATAGGTTTTGAAAATCTTGCACGCATATAAATTCTCACCTCCTCATGTTACTCAATAAAACATTGTATTGCACAAGTGACTTGTCTGTTCTCGTCAAGAACTGTCAACCGGAAGACATTTATCGTGTTTCTATCAGTACAACACCCACTTCTCGGACAAGATAACGGTAGATTGTGAGTGACGATGTTGTCTTGGTCCATAACGTAAGAGAGGGAAGACATAATCTACATAGTTTTTGAAAGTACACATTTCTTATTTTTCCGATTATTTATTGAAAGAACAGTCAGTTTTAATTAGTATTGATTAGTATTAGAACATGAATTGACGAAAAACGCAGAAGTTTTCAGTTGAAAGTGTATCAATCGTTAATTTACTGCAGAATCTTTCTTAGAATGAAAGATCAACGAGTTTAGTTCTCTTTGATTCTCCAATGTCATCCTTTTTCCATCTTTAACCGAATCAATGATTCACAGAAAACACGTGACCAGTGGGTGGACTACTGTATCGAAAGCTTTCTATTTTTGATCCACTAGTCATTTGTTCTTAGGAAACATTCGTTAGGTCAGACAGAAGAAACATGTGAACAGTTGGAACTTTAATCATCTGGCACCAGAATGGAAAGTGAAATGAAAAGCTCAAACACATGTTCAGAAGTTCATTTGAAAACGCAGAGTCTATAAGTTTCACTTTCGCTTCTTCTATTGAGAAACATTTCTGATTTTCAATTATATAACTTTCTGTTAAGATTCTTTCGAAATGTTAGTATAGTAGAACTGGCCGGAGGGTTGGGTAGAAGTTTGTGAAACGAAAAACACACGAGAACTGAAGAAATCCAGCAAAGGGAACAGAATTTCAACATTAGGCGGAATTGAAGTGAAACGGAGCGCAAAGCTAGGAAGAACATTAGCTCATCGAACCGCATGTATATTGCGCGTGTTTCTTCGCTCAGTCTTTTTCGGTGTAAATTTACTAGACACGCACCACTTTGAATCGATATTTATTCGCTGGATCTACTGTTAAGATTAAGCGATTCACAATGTTAAGGTATGTTTCAAAACACTCGCTCTCTCCAGAAGCACCCACTGACCAGAGGGAGAGGGCGGAGCGAGGGACTACGGTGCGTGTGACGTATGAACCAATGGTCGAAGGCGTGCGATTGAATGACACACACATACACCGATTGCAAAGCACTTTCTATGGTTTAACTACCTTTTGATCCCAGCTTATAAATCTATTTATTGCTTAGCTCAATAATTGGATCATATCTCAAATTTTCAAATTTTCAATAAGCAAATATTTCTTAGAGAAAGTCATTTTTAACTAAAATTTTTATGAATATAATAACAATCTCATCAATCCATCCTGAATTGTTCTTATCACGTCAATATCAGAAAAGGTGAGACGTTTTGACACGCTCGTCAAATCAAGTGTAACGACCGTGAAAATAGAAAAACGCTCTAACGTCGAGATCGCCTTGGGATTGCCTCCTAAGTTTTCGCTTCATTGAACCTTGTTAGCTAAACTGACAATTATTGTAAGATATCTTCTCACCTTCTACTTTTACCCACCTTTCCGAGTGATTATCTATAAGCACACTGTCAACAATTGATGAAACACTCATTCAACTATCATTGATTTCAGATTTGCTCGTGTCGCGGTTGGGACGTTAGGGCGTTATCCCAGAAATTCTGATGACAGTCGAAGACGATCAGAATTGCTCCGGCAAAATGTCAGGTTAGTTATATTCTGAACACTTTTTCTCAATTCATCTTGACATTTTTAATTTCTGGTTGCTCTCATTAACAAAACTTTCTGATCTTGCTTGTTATCTCTTCCATCCCTCATAACTCATAATGTTTTTTTCTGGTTTTTAAAAATTAATATTCGTTTTTTTCTGTTGTTCCTATTAGTCTCCGTCCTGATTACTCATTCCTAATTTTTATTTGCAAAGCTTTTTTCGTCTCTTTCAATTAAAAACATTCCTTCTCAATTCATTGCCTAAATTTAAAAAATAGTTCTATTTGCTACTTTCCGAATACATCACTGAACACTGATCTTTTCCAATTAATGTTCTTTTATTGAGAACTCTTACAATCTGTCTTCTGAAACCGATTTGATTAATCAAATTGTTTTTTCATTTACTTCTTTTTTCTTTCTTCCATTCTACAGTATTGATTTCTATCACACTTTTTCTTCTCATCGTCTTCACAATCTTCTTCTTCTTCTTCTTCTTCTTCTTCTTATTCTACCATCCTTGTCTTCGTTCATCTCGTTTTCGTCGTCGACAACGTCTTCAGCCTCATCCTCTTCTCCCCACCCCCACCCCCACTCCTACAGTATGTTCTGTTTCGATTTCGAAATTCGTAACAAGAAAAATCTTCGCGCTTTTTCTATCGCCTACATCCCATATGTCTCCTGATTCACTTTATATCTAGAAAATATTGCTTCTCGATCTAAGCAATTAGTCGCAGGAGGGCTGGGGACTTGAAAATTAAAATTGCATTTGCATTCACATTCGACGTCGACAAAAAGGATGAACAAGATAGCTACAACAGATTGGTAGAGTCTAGTAGTCTGGAGCAACAAATCTTCTGTTTCTTCTCTTTTCTTTTGAATGAAAAAAAGAAACAGAACAAAATAATAATGATGTTGAATTCGATAGTTGATGACTTTTTCATTTCAATTCCTCAATTCACCACGCTCTGACCTCGAACGTAAAACGCGTTGAAGGCACACCGCAACGACTTTCTTTTTTTGCCCCTCATAAAAATAAACGGTTATTGTGGTGGTCATGACAAGTTTTCTGTTGAATTGAGAGAGGGGTTGGAACAGAAGATTTGAAGAATATAGGATAGAAGTAAGTAAGTTTTTCAAGAAGGGGCTAAGAATATCAAGTGAATCGCTTTCTCATAATAAAGCTTGTTTTGAAATGAAACGATTCCGAGCTTTCCCAAGACATCTTTTTCACAAATTTCCGGAGAGAAATTTTCGTATTGCAGAAATATCCAATGAAAGTTGTTTTTGAGATTTATCTTCGGTCCTTTGATGGAAATGAATTTAAAAATTTATATTTCAAGTGAAAATTTCTCAAATTCCCAGAACAAATGGTTCTCTGTTATTCATCTGCTCATAGACATAATCTCAATTTCACACCTCTATAGACACATTCACTCAGGAAGCGCACTACCGCTTATAACTCGGTTGTTCAATATATGTATGTACATATATTTGGGTAGAGACCTCCGAGACTGGTGCCCGAAGAATTGTTGAAAAGAGTTTGAGGGATACAATTTTGTCTTTTTTCTTTTCGACATCCCAAGTAACTACTATTGAACCATAGTTGATATACAAAAGAAGAAGACAGGAAACAACTCAAAAGTTGTGTTGTGCAATCAAATAATTAGTCAGAGTCCTTGTTATTGGTCTCATCAAGATATAGATCTGACATCGTTTACTCCAAAATAGTCAGATAAAGTGGCTGGCAGCACTATGACGCAACTGTCAAATTGGCCTCTGGGAACTCTTGAAACCTGTTGACGGTCTGTGTGGACCACTCGGAAACAGTCACCATATGGGCAGCTTTTCTCATGTCGGGAGTCTCTTTAAAACACGCAAAGCTGTCATCAATATGTTAATACAGTGTCTGCCGGCGGGTAACATATGAGGTGACAGAAAAGGGGTTAGGGGATTAGCTCAAATCACAATTGCGCAATTTAGAAAAACAGGTAGAGGGTGAGTCGGTAGAATGAGGGTTTTTGATTTTAATTAAAAGGTCCGGAAGATACAAAAGGAACAGGTTGCCACTAATACCTACAACATGTGTTCATTGCAGCAGAGTCACAAAAAACGAATAGAGAAAAGGGAAATGTTTATAAATATTTGAAAGAAAAAGAAGTGCAGAGAAATGGCGAACACTGAATGCTTTAAACATAGTGCCCTCCTACTGAACTAATAAAACTTATCTATAATAACATCTAAGATTCAATTTCATCGAGCAACTAAATGAAATAACTTCTCATTCTGTTTCCCCTTCCTGAACATTCCAAAATTGGAAATTCAGTGAGATTTATTTTTTCGTTTGTCAAAATTGGTTTACATATCCAGTTGTCTTGTTTTCTTTACAATCCATATTTTCATTCTTCTCGTATCTGAAAAAGATGAAAGTACATCTACATACAATTTCATATTAGTTCCGACTCTAAAGAATAATGACTGGAATTTATGAGCCATTCTTGATTTTTTGTTACAGTATTTCTCATTTTTTATTATAATGCATTCGACATTGTAATTCAATTGGAAATCAATTTTTAGTGCATTTGGAAACTCTTTCTACAAAACAAAACAATATTGGTTATCAGAAATCTGAATTTTCGAATCAATTTCACGAAGCCACCTCATTATTTCTCTCCCGTCTCCAATTTGAATCTCTTCTTTTGTCACCAAACTATAATTAAAGGTTTGAGCCTCGCTTCCGGCACCGACCTCTCGTTAGCCAGTTGCGCGAGTCGTCGGCTCACTGACCCGTAGTCAATTACGGAAGGCGGAGAGCACTCATTTACCTTCTGTTTTGTAATAATAATGTCAATCTAATAATGATGTTATTGTTTCAAATACATACCAAGAGAGAACAAAGATTTGAGAACGAGTGGAGGATGCTTCACAACGGGGTTATCATTGTAATGTTGAAAATAAAATAAGGAACAACCTTTCAAGCGAAAATACTTGTGACAGTTTCTTGATTTCAAAATTGTTCATGAGAAATTAGAACTTCGAAAGTTTTAAAGCATGGATAGATTCAACAAGTCTATTTAAAATTATGCAGTAATCGTTCTATGAGAAATACGCATGGTGAATCAGAAGAGAATTTTGTTCTTTTGTTTTTGTTCCGACAAAAAATGAGCGATTGTATTCTTAAAGACAAAAATCAAAGATTTTCATGCCAATCCAATTTTCACACAATGTGCCCCACAATTTTTTGTTATTGCTTCTGATTATGATCTCTTCTGGATAGAATTATTCTTTCGAATAAGCAAGAAATATAAATCCATTTCTTCATTTTTATTTTCCATTTTCTCACTCGAAAAGGAAAATTATTGATTTCTTGTAGAAATATTGAATGATATTGAAATTTTTTTAAATCATATTGTTTGATGAGCAAAAAACGAAGAAATCGAATGGTCATTTTGCAGATGCTGGACATACTGGTGTGAATCAACTTGGAGGCGTATTTGTTAATGGACGTCCACTTCCGGATGCAACCCGTCAAAAAATAGTGGCTTTAGCCCATCAAGGACGCCGCCCCTGTGATATCAGCCGTATTCTGCAGGTTTCCAACGGGTGAGTCTTCGTTTTCAAAATGGATTTTATTTCTCAACTCATAACCACGAGGAAAAATTTTATGAAATGATTGCTTCTCCATTTTTTCCTTTTATATTCACGGCAATTTCAAATAACACGCGACCAAAAATCCGAGCAACGTTTTTTTGTTTTCCTGAAAACCTTGTGGTACTTGATATTTTTGTTCAAATTTTCAAATTTATGATATTTTTTTCTTTTTTGACTACTATCTATCTTCAATCCTACGATTTTGATACACACGGAAACTAATTAGACTGGCGATTCTGCAAAAGCCAAGCAACTAATCCGTATCTCTCATTAGTACATAATCTAACTTTTACCAAAATTTCATGAAAGTTGTTGTGTACTAAAGTCAATGATTAATCATTGTCAGAGAAAATATGTTTTGTTTATTGATAATAGTTTGATATCTATCAACCAGTATACAGTAATAAAGCTAGAGGATCTGAAAGTTTAAAAATCGTTCACCTGGAAATTAATATATTTTTTGTAGTGATGTTTTTCTTATGACATTCATTTCTCTCCCAAAACCCGATTCACATTTTGATTCAATTAACTTCACCTCCGAGTAACTGTCTGGCGCCTGTTATCTTATAGTCTTCGAGACAAAACGAAAAAAACAGACACCTTTTTTGAATTTCGTTCTTTTCGCGACATCTTGACAAATAGGTGACAGCTGTGAGGTTGAGGGAGTGGTGTCAAGAATACGTGGTACGGTATCTTTGACTCTTTAATCCTTACCTGCGGCTCTAATGACTAATCTTTTGCAGGTGCGTCTCCAAAATTTTGTGCCGGTACTACGAATCAGGCACAATTCGACCAAGAGCAATTGGCGGCTCAAAACCAAGGTAAGCCTTAATGTTTTTTGTTTCTAATTGTTTTCCATTTTCAGAGTAGCCACATCCGACGTTGTCGAAAAAATCGAAGAGTACAAAAGAGATCAACCTAGTATATTTGCCTGGGAAATTAGAGACAAACTATTAACAGACAATATCTGTAACAACGAGACAATTCCTAGCGTGAGTTTAAATTAAATTTTTTTCTTAAATGCATTTTGATTTTCCAGGTTTCCTCCATCAATAGGGTATTGCGAAACTTAGCGGCAAAGAAAGAACAACACACAATGCAGACTGAAATCTATGATAGGATAAGGATAGTGGAAAATAATTTCACGTAAGTTGTGTTTTCTTAGCAGAATTCGGATAAAAGTGTGGAAAACATACTTTTTTTAAAATGAAAAGCATGTTTTTTAATTTTCAGTATTTCTTAATTTTTTTATTCTGAGAATTTCCCTCCAATTTATATTTGGAATAATATTTTCTTTTTAAAATAATCTAAAAAGATTCTCCTGGTTCATAAAACGAAAAGAATACTTTGAGCAACATTGAATATTTAGATACAACCCCAGTTGGTATGGTCAATGGCCAATTCAAATGAACGGCACCGTTGGGATCAATCCATTTGTTCAAGCACCACAATTAGAAGCCAAAAAAGAAGAAGACGATTATGACAAAGGTAGGTGGCGTGAGCTTTAGTTTCCAACCTAATCGGTAATTGCTCCGAAACTATTTAGTCAGTCACTTTGACTTATTTTTTCTGTCAACTACCAAAGGACCCCTTGACTTCCTCCAGCTCTAATTGTCCCGTTTTGGAACACTAATAGTAGCGCGTGTAAAAAAAGATAGGATCAGATTCAAATCCAAGGTACTCGAATGGGACATAAACTTTTTTATGAGGTGCGTACGACAAGAACATCTGCTGGTAAGTGCCGCGAAGGCGATAGTTGGACAGTTTGATGGTTCATTAAGTTGACACTATCGTTGCATTTTATCTAGTCTTCCCTGTCTCGGGGTGCCCCCTCTCTCCTCATCCTACTACCTTTTATTCGCGCATTCACCCTCATTATTCTCACTCATTATTCACCTCATTCATTAGAAATCTTGATACATCGGTTTGATTCTAGGATTTTCCATTTTCTAGAAGTACCTGTCTAGTTTTTTTTCAATTAGTCAACTAATCAAGATATCTAAACAAATACTCGAACTGTCTCTTCATCTATGTTTCTCTAGAAAATCTTAGAATATTATTTCAATCCCTTCATTTAAAATATATAAAGAATGAACAAAAAAATAGACGATAACACTTTTTCGATCTATAGTCAGAAACCTGTTTTGCTCTAGCTGTCACCACTTGCCATCAGTCCGTCATGTTCAGTCTACAGTAAGCAAAAACTAAGCGCCTGACCACCCTCCCCACACGTCTTATTCCATACAAAACTGGAGGGCTACTGTAGCGACAGTGTAAGATGTTAGAAAAAAACGGCGTAGGAAGAAAGAGAAGTCAACACCCCCTAGTACACATGCTTATCAAATTTGGAGCGCAGAACATTTTCGAACATCAACTTTTTTTGAGAACATTTGACAATCCATCAGTTAATCGACACGAGCGGGAAGTTAACACCGTATCTGTTGCAAATTGATCATGATAGGCAGCCGTGAGAAAGCCCATAGCTGAGGAAATTGAAATGAATGATCATGTTCCGGCAAAATTTTGAATCATGCTACCGTAAGAAAACATTAGGAGAATAGTCATAACAGTTGAAAACAGAGAAGAAAAAGGTTCACAGAAAAAATGGAACCTCTTTGATTGAATATCAGCTGTTTCGACATCTCGACATGCTTCCTCTGAATAGCATTCATCATCGAATTAGGAAAAGCAAAGGCGTAAATCAATACAGCAAATATACGAGGAAATAATTTTTAATTTATGTGACACCCTGCCCACTAATCGAGAATAATTGCGGAAACGAGGTGTGACCTGAGCTTTTTGCATTTTCGACATTTTAGTTATTTTTAGATTCTTGGAAAACCTTTTCGTTCAGAATTGTTGTATCCAAGAGCACTTAACAATAGTCAAAAGTGGTGTAGTCTTTGATAGAAGTACCGATAGATAATGAGACCTAATTTAAAAGTTCGTAATGGGGTTTCCTTTTGTTCTGATCAATACGAAACTTGTTGAAAAACCAAAAAACCAAAAATATGACTGGAAATACTTTCGAAATGTATTTGAAATATGAAAAGATGGTAAATAGTCTGAAGACTGTGGAGGAATGAATCAAAGAGAGTGTCAATGACAGTATAACTTCTCCTCGGCGAGTGACTTTTTACTAAACGAATTATCGAGCGACTAATTTAATTTATTCACTAAGACAACAACCATAATCGCAATTTTGCCTTCCATTCCCTCTCACTTCAGTCGCTTAGTTTCGGTGAGGCACTCTGGTGCGCTCTTTCAGTTTCAGTTTAATCTTTCCTTTTTCGATGATTCTATGAGCATCACCATCAGAGTGCGTCTTTTGACTGACTTATGTAACACGACATAACTGTTTCAATCATTGGCTTACTATTACTTCGTTCTAGATGTCCCATCAATTCTTTTCAAAAACTTTCTTCATTGTTTCAGCAAGAACCTCTGCAATCAATAATTTTTTTTCTGTTCTTCCATCCAATATTACAGTTTTTACACAACCAAACACACTCCTACCATCAATTTAAAAATTGACGTTTCATGAGGAGTGAAAATGCATTTACGCTTGATTGAATACCTTTTATCAGATAACCTCTTTTTGTCTTCACCTCTTCTTTCGTCTTATCACATCTCATCGAAATACCATACTCAGTAGACCACGAAAAATGGACGCAACTCGTATGTAGAACCTTTAGAAACACAACTCTTCGTCTCCCCAAGAGGCGAATTAGACTTGGCGCGGCGGGTCCCTCGAAAGCTCGGTCATAAATATATGAGACTTTGCCGTTCTCGGAGTACGGCGGCAAGAAAAATATGGCAGGGAGAAGAAGCTTCTCGTGTGCTGAATATCAATAATTGGATGGTATACGGTAGTTGGGCGTGGCCCCCGCGCCGTCTTGAATGCTAGGGTTGACGCGCGACGCCGGTGTCTCCCCGCCGACGATTGGTCTATCTGGGCAAGCCGAGGCTGTTTGCTTACTGCGCCTTCCGACGACGTCGTTCAATCTGAGTCTCCACGTCTTTCTGAATTCGTCGGACGCCCTCTAACATCAACGCCGTCGCCAACACCACTCCAAACATACTCCTCACATCACTCCCTTTTTATCTGATTTTGATTGCTTCTGACAACCCCCGACACTGTTGGCGCCTCCGACCGTAACTCGGAACGAACTCGAAGAAACTGTGCTCAAAGACTATATTTGCTGGCTCACCCTACCACTACTACTGTATTCCATCGTCGTCGACTGCTGACATGCAACGAGCCGAGTTGTACACAATAGGCGAGATTATTCCGAGATGCGATCAATCGCTAATACGAGTTAAGGAAACACTTTAATTTATCAAATTATGAAAGAGAAAACACATACATTCAATAGTTAGAGATGACCCAGTGCCTAATTCGAATTCATACGTTTCGGAAACTGAAGTGGTCAAATGTGTTCGATGGGAAAATTCGATTTTCGCAATTTCACAAAAGCAGATAATCGCATTCAGTCTGTTCACATTTAAGTGTGAAAGATGGTCGGTCTTCCCTTTTCTCTCAGTTTTCAGAAATATTCAAATTATGAACTTTCAACTTTAGTCCTCTGACTCTAAATGTATTTCTCAACTCTACAGTACACCTTTCTAATATCACTACCAGCACGTGCAATAATTTTTTACCACCCCTTAATTTTTTCTCATCATTTGTTTTATCAACGAGTCAACTCAAAAAAAAGTCAAATCTTTCTGACACTTCTAATCTGCGTCTCGTGTTCCTACGATGTTGCGTGATTCTCTGACGACAACTTTCCCAAACCATCCAACATTGGACGGTGACCCGCCCATCGACTATCAGTCTGTGGTCATATAGTCTCTCTCAAGAGATGATATCGACCCACGCTCCCTTAGTGTCTATCATGACACCACTTCCAACTCGCCGAGCTTCCACTATTCGTAAGACCGCTCGTATTGGTAAATTCTCTCCATGTACGTTTTCCAACTTTTTTCCCGGCTTCTCAAGTCATATTTTCATGGTTTTTTGATGAAATGCGCCTAAAGTTATATATAAGAGTCATCATGTAATGAGCAGGTTCTCATGCTCGCCCCGTCTCTCATTAGGAGCGGATATCCGACCATTTCCAACGGATGTTGAGAGTGTTAGGAAAGCACCACCATCAAACACATTAGTGCCATTTCCGGCACTTCTCATCTTAATTTTCCCTCGAAAGACATTTCGCATAATAATCATTTTCAGATGAGGACCAAAAACCTCAGGTGGAGCCAGATGATGATGCGGCAGCCAGGATGCGACTGAAACGGAAGTTGCAAAGGAATAGAACGTCCTTTTCACAAGTCCAAATTGAGAGTCTTGAAAAAGGTAGAGAATTCCCAAGTGAACAGATAGTAGTGAAATAAATTCCAGAATTTGAACGGACTCATTATCCAGATGTGTTTGCAAGGGAGCGACTCGCTCAGAAAATCTCACTTCCAGAAGCCCGAATCCAGGTATGTTTAGTAGATCGTAAAACGATTAGTCATGACAGATCAGATAGGAATGTGCAACGAGCCGTACACGTAATACTTATCTAATCCTCTGACTGATACCAATCACATGTCAGTCCAAGTGACTTCCGTCCATCCGTAGCCGGGTCATAATGTCACCTAATCAACTCTCCTTTTTCTAACCCTGACATCGAAAAATGGCAAATCAAAAATGAAAGGAGTGCGCGACGTAACTATGCCATCATAGCAGCCATTCTTGTATTCAAGAGGCTCTCTTGTCACTGTCTTCAACACACTTGAACTGCCTGCCAATACTTTCTAAACCTGTTCTCTTTTCTTCCACCGTTTTCACCATTCTTGAAAAATGGAGAAATGTGAATGGAGAAAAAACTGGAGAAGATTGTTGAAAAGTGTCCAGAAAAAAACATTGCTACTGAAATAAGGCAGAATGTTCAAATGAACCATTTTTAGTACCCGGGGGTTAGTTTTTAGAAGGAAAAGATGGCAAAAGAAGGGCATTCGCCATTTATCTTTATTAGCGATTTCCCCCCCCCCCCCCTTCGTTTTCTGTTCCTCTTGGACATATGGACATTGACTTGCACATTCATCTTTTTGTTAGTTCTGCCAGCTGAGAAACGAAGAAGAAGTGGGTGGTCTGTCGTGAAACATTTTTGAAAATTAAGTATTGATTCGAGACGACGTGTTTTCAGGTGTGGTTCTCCAACCGACGGGCAAAGTGGAGGAGGGAGGAGAAAATGCGGAATAAACGCTCATCCGGACCCATGGAATCCTCGTTGTCCAACGGAACACCGACACCGACGCCGGGATCAGTGACTGGAAGTAACATGTCAAACCCGATTGGATCTCCAGCCAGCACGCCGAATCGATTCCCATCTAACAATTCTGCAAATCTTCCGACCACTAACTTTGTTCCACCAGCCAGTCAGATGTACGGTGGGCTCAGTCAACAAATGGATCCTTATTCGTGAGTTAGCAATTCCCCTCATTTGATCTTATCTTTTATCCTTCAGATTTGGGTTCACGAACCCTGGACTCTCAATGGCACCGTATCAGCCACCCGCTGATTTCCAACCACATCACATGTTCCAACCAGGAAGATCGCCATATGAGACATTCAATGTATGTTTACGATTAGAACACTCCTCAATAATATTTTTGTTTTCAGTATGCCCGGATGCCAAACGGACATAGTTTCCAGCAGTCTATGAGTCCAGCGACGACGTCAATTGGAGGTACATCACCATTTATCACTGGGTTTAGAAGGGCGGGAGAAACCTATAAATCTAATTTGAATTTATTGAGAGGTGATAAGAAAGCGGGGGAGGTTTAAATGATTGTTTTAATGTGTTGAAAGGTATGGAGAAATGATAACAAGCATCTTCTTGAATCTCCGCTTCTCTAAACCCTTTCAAATCCACCTGGATTTGTCTTCACCTTTGCCAACACATTCCAATAGCCTACCGTAATCCTCCCCTCGGTCTCCCCTTCTCCTCCAACCATCGACTGTATCGGCCTTCCTTCCCTCACTATTTCTTTGTCTGTTGTGTGACATATGCCTCTGTAGGCTGTCACCTCACATTTATGTCCAATACAATATGCGTTGGGATCAGCACGATACGTTTACCTATACATTTTTTTGGAGAGAGCGCGCACACGCCAAAGGGGGGAGTGTGATGATATGGAGGGCCATTGAGAAAAAAGTTCACGTTGAGTACAAATGAATCATCAAAAATACTTGCAGACATCCCATCCCTGACTTCTGGTATGACTCTTCCAGTTTCTGCGGTCATCAGCTCTATCGATCAATCCTTGAGCCACAGTCAAATGCACGAGCTCAGTGATCTTGCACAAGCCCATGGTCACTACTGGAGAGACTAAAACTTCTTCCTCATAATTGTTTCATTTTTTGTCATTTCCCAATTAAATTCCAGTCCACATCATCATCTCGTTCATCTTTTCTTTGTTCATTGTCTTTTCATGGCCATACATTTCTGGGTTCAACTTGACTTCGAATCAGATTACAAAAAGTCAACAATTATGGTTTTTCTAGAATTATTTTTATTTCTTTATTTCCCCACAAACATTTTTCTATGAGCTTTTTATTTTATTTCTCCCCGTGTTCCTGTTTCATGAGCTATCACATATATTTTCCCTCCCCTTTATGCTGGATTCTGTAGACCACTGACTCTTTGTTCACAAAATGAGCATCTAGAGTTGTGCTCTACAGAATATTGTGCACAAAATGACATTTGCCCTCCCAGTCCCGTCCCCCTGTCCCACATTCCTATTACATTATCCCGCAGCATCCTCAGTTGTTCAAAAACGTTTTCAACAACAGTTATTCGAGATTTTGTCTGTTCTGAAACCTCATTCCTAGGTTCAACTATACAATTCAATTGATTATGACAACGAAAAAAAGCCCCTTGTTCTCTTCTGTTCTCCCATCTTTTTGCCAATAACTTTTCGGATTATCAAACAACCCAAGTTTAGAATTATACCGTTTTCTGTGTAGAGTGTCATTTAGAAATCCCAAAAATTCGTTTCATTTGAAGTGAACGATTTTGGAACGGAAAGAAAAAAACACGAAAAAAGAAGAAGTTTCAACTGTTTCATATCATGCATTCTATCTGGTTGTTGTCCATGTTTACTTCATTTTGACCCCTCCGATATTTTCTGACTCTTCTTTCTCAACTTTTTGGTTACATACCAACGATAATAAAATATTGAACTTTATCAAGAATTGTTTGATGATACAGTATATATTCTATGGATTCTCTCAGTCATTTTTGAAATTGAGTCATAAAATGTGTGAAAAGATTCGATTTGAAGATTTCATTTAATGACACTTCATCAATCAATGTTACACGGTGAGGAAGAGAGTGTACGGAGAATAATTACCGGTGCGTTCCTCTCTATTCCACCCGGTCATTTCCCGATCCGGATTCCGGCTTATCTCGACTCAATCTATCGCACTTCTGTATCACTTTATAGTCACTCGTTACGCAATTATGGCACTTATCTTCCATATTCTTTCCTCTGTTCGATGTTCGTCTCTAATGGCTTCAGTTGTCATGAACAGTCAGGGTTCAACCTTCGAGTTTTCAAATAAAACACCGAAAAAACCTCCAGGCTGCCAACACGGGTATTCGTCAGTTTTATAGTGCCATTACGTCTGCTGAGGAAGTGAATTCGACATGTGAGCAGCCTTTTGGAGAAGATGAAAGAAGATTGAATGAAGAAGGAAAGACCCTTTTAATACATATCCGTTCATCGGAAGTCGTTATTTGGTCGTTTGCCTATCACCGCGGTGTTACGGTAATTGTAAACGACAAATCGGCGACCAGGTGTTTTTTGTAGCGGAAGTGAATGAAATCGTTGAACACTTTGGGAATGATTATCTTCATTGAAAATAGGAGTTGTGATTATTATACAATTTCAGGTAGGAAGGGTGAGGACCATAGAAAATATGATGTTTCAGACATTATTGTTGTAACAGTGTCCTTGGTGGCAGAAAGCGTCTCCTGGGCACAAATAGTTAATGCATGGTCCGATAGCAGCACCTAGAGAATAGTAATAGAAATACATGAAAAATAAGTCATGTTTAACTCACTCTTGTCAAGGGATGGCATAGCAGGGGCGATTCCGTCTGGAACACATTGACCGTAGTAACAAGTGTGTCTAGACTGGCATTTGTCAGCGATGCAAGGCCCAACAGCACGGGCGAAGATGTCTTCTGAAACCACAGACAGGATATGAAAAAAAAATAAAAAACTACTCACCTTTTCTTTGAGCAGTGACCATTGAGATGATAGCCAAGAAGGCGAAAAGAGCAATTTTAGAGTTCATATTAGCGTTATTGGCCAGATGATGCTTTAATCGAGAAGCGGTAGCCTTTTTATAGTAACCTCGTTTTGTTTATTTTGATCGGTTTACGAAAACAAGGAAGAGGAGGAACGAGTGCATTGAGTACACAATTAGTGATGAGGGGAGGGGTGAAAGCGAGGGAAAAGCTGACGGTATCGTGATTTTTGATAGGGATGAAAGCCGTCGCGCAGACGGTTTTCATTCACAAGTATATCGTTCTCACATTCCATTAAGAAGTTTTCTCGTCCATTGTTTATTCAAGAAACGAAACGAACACCTCAATTGGAGATCACGTGGAAATTGCTAAGGGAACAACACGCTTGTTCATATTTCTGTTCCTTGTTCGCCTCACAAAACAAGAATGAGACCATATTCATTTCAAAAGAATGGAATAGGTATAACAACAAATATTGGGTGAACGGTCATTTGACTAGTTGAAAATGAGATTGGGAGGAGAATTTAAAACATTTAACAGCAACAAAATAAATAACTAAAACTATCGGATGACTATTCGACTTTTTGAGATCGTTTTGGTTTTGGAGTGGCAGTTCGGACACTGTAGATGTAGAATGGAATGCAAAGAAGAGGTAACCAGTAATAGATTGAGGACCAGAAGTGGTGGACATTGGACGCGTTTTTGAGCAAAAAGCCGGTGGCGAGCATTTCGAATCCACGGCAGCGAATGGTGTGGGTATAACTGAAAATTTAGAGTTCGCAAACTATGTTTAAGTGATGTGCAAAAATGTGAATGTCTTGAAATTAGCTTTGTCTCATCAAAGAACACAATTTCCAAAACTGTGAAACTTACAGAATACGGAACCACTGTGGTCGAACACCGGTATTTGGATCAACAGGAACCAATTTGAAAATGACGTCTTCCAGAATAGCACACATGGCAACAACACCGAACGACATGAAGTATCCAGCATATGTTCCATGCCAAACAGCCGAAACCAACATTGTCGTCTCAACTCGCATCACTTTAACACGGGAATGAACGTAGAGGGCCAACCACGTCTGAACCGATCTGTTCCATGCTTTCATTCCATCACGGAAGCCATCGGAGAATTCAACCTGAAAAAAGTATCTTACAATTGATTTCCGAGGTTGTTTTTTACTTTTGGAATATCCAAATTAACAATTGCATCACTGCTCATTTCAATATATTCCTTGTTCTGTAGCTCTCCAAACGTCTTGAGGTCACTTGGTCCAACAATAATTTTTGGGTTCGACGCAGCTGGGTAAATTCCGATTCCAAGAATGACGCAGATTGATTCGGCTATCGCCCACGCGCTGTAAAAAACATAAGGTCAAGCTGGTGGGTTGTTATTCGAGATCCAACCTGTACACTCTTGTTTTGAACACGACAAAAATGAGAGCAGCGTATACAAGACGAGTGAAAAACGAGACTTCCCAAATTGCATCTGAGCGGAGGGTCTGGAAAAAGAATGGTAATATTTGATTATCACGAGAATATCACTCACATCTAATGGGAAATAGTGATTCGTGATAACGAACACCGGAACCGACCAAAGGAGTCGCTGGAATCGAGACTTCACTTCTGGTGTCGGGTCCCATGCCTTGAGCACCGGGTTTTGCGAATCGATCAACATTTGATACGTGTAGTATGGACCTGGAAAACCATTGGTGACTTGTCGGCAGAAGAAATTTACCAGTGAAGAGACCGCAGAAATGGTAGAAATAAGCAAATTTCTCCAGAACACTTGGAAGTTGGGTCAGATATCTTTTGGTAGGAGCCTCGTCGTTTTTGTGGAGCCATGCGTCATTTTCCTCAAAAGTGATACCAATGATCTGAAAAGATGATGTGGATAGAACAAATTGTTATAATTGTTATAATTTTTTTTCCGATGTATTATAATATTTATCGATTTGAAAACAGTTCATAAACACATGGTTCTTATCTTATTTTCAGTGCTAGACGTGTTATTGTACACAGTCTTGCTATTTGAAAATGAATGAGATGCCAACCTCGATTTATGAATTATAGCGCTTTATTCCACTACAGCTATAACAGTTAACTCACCCTCAGAGTGATGATCAGTTGAATGACATTGGTGTGGCTGGCGACTTCTTTCACCGGCAAGAAATAATGAGCGAATCGGACGAACATCAGGTAAGTGAATGTTGTCAAGAAGACGTAGAAGGGTGTTTTCCTGAAAAAAAAACCAAATTTGCAGACAGAAAAATGTTAAATACGGACTTTTTATCGGCAAATTGTTGGATCAATACGGCGATTGCACAAATTCCAAGAGAATATGCAATTTTTGGGCCTGAAAATTTGCGAAGTTGGTTTTATTTGCTTCTTCTGTGATTACCAATGATGAAAAGAGCCATGGCGAATCCTAGAACTCCAGAAGGGACAATATTACTTCCGATTTTGCGTACGTAGCATGAGGCCGCAAACGAGAAAAGAAGCAATCCAGTGTATATCCAGTCATCTTTTGACATCAAACCGATTATTTTATCCATTTTAACTACCTGAAATACAAAACAGTCAAGAAATTGCAGAGAAAAAGTAAGAAAATATAACTAGTAACATGAAAAAAACGTGCGTCGGAGTACACGTCAACCCGCACCGCAAATGCGCCAGGAGACACGTTGACGCACCTTTCGTCGTTATTACTACGAACACTTGGAATGCTGCGCGCCGGTGATGAGATCCGAAACGGCCTTGTTCGCAACTTCCGTCGCCAAAATGATACAATCACTTAGTAGTCTTTAGTCGTATCTTTTTTCGTTGTAATTTTCTATCACTTTTTCCTTCATATCTCTTCATTCATTTCATTTTTTGCAGGTAATAGAGTAGGTGTCAGACAGAGGAATGTATACGGCAGAGGCCCTCGACTGTAAGTTACTATTATTTTGTTTCAATAAACTGAAAATCACATTTTGCAGTGATCACGTCGTTGGAGCAGAAGGAATGTGATGACTGTGGGAAGAAAGAAGTCGAGTGGGCGTCTGTCAAAAAAGGAACTGTCATTTGTTCGGAATGCTTTTGTTTCCACAGTTATCTTGGTAAGTATTTTGAACATTTTTCTATATGGAGCCTTTTTTATTCAAAAAACAAGAGATTTGCGTGTCGGCTCGCGCGCGCACGTGACCCCTTAATGAATCAATAAATAGTACACTCACAGGCCCTTCGGTGAGCTATCTCCGTCATCTGCGCAAGAGCGCTTGGGATGAGGAACACATTCGTCTTGTTCACGCTCTCAACACGTGGGTTTTACGAGAAGAGAAATAGACAAAGAACAGAAACATTTAGATCGAACACGAATATGATTTGGGAACATGCACTGTATGAAGGATCGACTAAATGTCAGAAACCATTGCCACAGTAAGCAGAATATGAGAGTTCGTTCACAGTTTCGATGAATTACAGGGATCCATCACATATCAAGGAACAGTTTGTCAAGGAGAAATATGAGAAGATGACATTCCAACCGAAGAAAGGAAAAGATGAAGATTTGGAGAACAGTCTGAACAATCAACTGATTGCGTGTGCTCGCAGTGATTATGCGCATCTTTCGTTGAGGTGAGAAGATTGGGAATCGAGGGGCATCTGAAACCAATGAACACTGTGGGAAGTTTCACAAGATCTTCCTTTTTTCCAGACTCATCGCCATTGGAGCTGATGTCAACTACCCGGATCCGCAAACTGGAGACACTGCTCTCCATGTAGCAGCTCGAGAAGGAAATTCTAATCAAGTGGAGCTTCTCTTCCTCTATGGAGCTGATATTATGGCTCAAAACAAAGATGGCCAACTTCCATACATTGTTGCAAGAGATGCTGGACATGTAAGTTTTCCTTTTTTTGACTCGAACTATGAATAATTCTTCAGGCTCAACTGTCCCAACGCATTTATGAGTTCTTCTTCTACGTCTTTGACAGATTCTCGTTTTTCATGTGCAACAGGAAAGCTGATCATAAGAACAATCAAGATTTTTTTATCCCAGAAGTCACTGAGAAACAGTTTCTCACAAAAACAAAAGATTCGAGAGCAGCCATCTCGGCTCTTCCTAAAGGACAATTTTTCGACCTTTGTGAAGACGCATTTGATGAAACAGTTAGAAGAGAGAATGAAATCAACTGGAGTATGACAAAGTGGGCAAAAACAGCCAAAGGACCAACAAATCTTTTCTTGCCAGTAAGCAAAAACTGTTTGAATAACGAACTGCAAAAGTTTATTTCAGTCAACTACACAAATGTCTGCTGCTCGTAATCAGAGAAGACAGAAACTTGCAAAGTTCACACCAATCCAATTCACAATTCTACTCATTGACCTCATCAAGGACCAAAAACGCAGAATCACCGGTGACAATCCGATTCCTCCACAAGAAGTACCAAAGTCGACAAGGAAATCGAATGATACTCCATTGAGAATCATGAAGTGAGAGAATGAAATAAAATAACAGCTATTAAGAATATATTACAGAAGAAGTGAGTATGCTGACTATGATGAAGTAGCTGGGATATCTTGCTCCCCGATATCTGGATGCTTGCCAAACTCTCAATCAAACACTCTAGATGAAACAAATAGTAGAGTTTGGGATGAAATATTGGAAATGAAGGAAAGACTGTTAAATGCGGAGAACATGGTTCTTACTGTCACAAAACAGAACGAAGATCTCACTAAGTAAGATAGTTTTTGTATTTGATTGTAATAATACAAAATTTTTCAGATTGGTGCACAGTCTTCAAGCTCAAAACATTAATCTTAACTCTGAGCTCATTTCTTTCCGTGATGATTTGTACAATCTGAAGAGAACAAACATGACAAGGAGAATGCCTTCTCCACTGGCCATTGTTGAGACTCCGGAGAGAGTGCTTCCACCACCTGGAATTCAACAGAGTTTCTCGAGAAGGTGAGAAACAACATTGCTCATCAAGTTTCACTAGTTTTCGCAATCAAATTCGAAACCCAGTGGTACTTAAGAAACCCTGGAGCGCACAATTGAAACATTTTTAGAGCAGATTGTGTTATAATTATATTCGAAGCTCACGAAGTTCTCTCCAACAGTTTGGTCATTTTGCGGTTCAATTTTCAAAACCAAAAGAACAAAATTAGTAACAATCAATAAAGAAGAGCAAAACTATTATTATTTCTTGAGAAAAACTCACTACAAACCATCTCCTAACAAACCCAAACCTTTACAGAGACAGCGAAGACCGAATCGACGATGGAGGTGCACGTTGGCGATCAAATTCAAGTGACCGTCGAAATTCAAACGACCACAAACTGGAGAAAAAAGTGGAAAGACGGCAAGACTCAATGATGGAAAGCTCTTCTTCCATCTCGCGCTCCTCACAAAACCCATCGTCGTTGAACAGAGAGGGTAGGATTAGCATTCTTCGTTTTCTTTCCCATCAACTCATTATTTTCTTTCAGAAGTGAAGAACAGAGTAATCCAACAAAGCGAGAAAATCACGCGTCACATCAAAACTCTCCTTCAACACGGACACAATGGAAATTTGGACATGAACGCTAGTCACGGTGCTCACGAGGTATTGAAACCCCCCGTTTCGTTTCGTGAGAAAACAAGTACAAGAAGGTGACATTTTTTGCAGATTGCGTGCGCCATCAACAGCCTTATCACCATCTTGATGCCCTACGTGAGACATGATAAAATTGATTCGCTGACGGATGCAGTAGTGGTAAGTGAAAAGTTCAAGTTGGGTCATGCTGAGATGAGATATTTGTGATCTCAGAATTGAAACCATTATTTCAATGAGAGACATTCCAATCTCAGTGGAAATTAAACTTTCAGAACTAGAAGTGCAACGTTATAATGATTGCACTTTCTTACTGAAACATAAATGTACTTTTGTTGAAACCATACTCTAAACTATAATGTTTTCACTGTTTGTTTAAATTTATCAATGATTTCAGCTCCTCAACGCCAAATGCAACAGTCCTCTTTTGAATCCGATGGATATTGTAGATGCCGCACAGACAATCGCCGAAAAACTTCGTCTCATCATAATGGAATTCTGTTGAACACTCCGAAGTAGTACATTATTGTGTTTTTAGCCTTCAATGTTGTTTAATTATTCAGTTAAATGCATTTTGCTCAACTTCCTTAACAGTAATATTTATTGAATTCAAATCCTATCCCATTTCGAAACCAAATTCTCATTTGTTGGCATACTTCATGACTTTTTTCGTCTCTCTTTCTTTTTTGAACAAGTCCTAAACATAATACATTTTACAACAGCAATTGTGTTTTATAGACGTCACGTAGTGTCTGTCTAGGATGAAAGTGAAGAGTGTGAACGTGATGTATCGGATAAGACGGTTTTAACGCTATCAAAATGATCAATGTACAACGCACTTAAGGAGAATAAGGTGTCAAAGTAGAAAGAGAACATGTTAAGCAGTTTTGTTTCGGCGACGGACTGTTGAGACATAGTCAAAGCTCAAAGGGAGAAAAAGTTGTAACATTTCTCTAGTTCAAAGGTAAAAAATCAAAATTGCACACAGTGGCCTTTTCGTTCTTCGTATCATTACAGATTACCTTCTCAACCACTGCCACTTTCTTCTGTTTCGACAAAATGTCTATTCTTCATAGAATCATTTTTCTCCTTCGTTTCTGGACACTGATAAGGGGAGGTTGATAATGTCGATGTTAGGGGTGTTAAGGAAAATTCGAAAGCAACGTGAGCACTGAGCAAAGCAATTAAATTTTAGGAGTCGACGAGAGGCATAGGTGTGCGATCTAACAGTTTAGTCGATAGATTGATCACAGTGAAAACGTTTTTGATGGAAGCGAAGGCGAGTAACACCAGAAAAAAGTCATAAAGGTGAATATGCAACGAAGGAAAAGCGGTGATAAGAAACAGAGCGCTGTTGAAACTCATTTGCGTTTTTCTTCTCTGTTTGCTGCAATTCTTCTTGTCTCACACATCGTCAACTGGTACACTCTTCACTTTTTTATTCTCCCCGTCTTCCTGATTCCATTTCTCAAAAGATATGGCTATTGAGAGAGCCACCCGACCTAATGTTCGTCGAGGAAGGCCTCCAGGACAACGAAGAGCAGTGATATTTGATGACACGCCACAACCGTCAGAATGGAGGAATATTTGGGTGGCGATATTTGGATTCTATATACTATTCGCCGAAACTGGTGTGAGACAGGTAAGATTTACATTGTTTAAAATTTTTTTTTAATTGAAAAAGATATATCGATATTTCACACTTTCATGACGTCCAGTCACCTTTGAACTATGATTAATGTACTTTGTCTGATATTTTCAAAATCAGAAATCATTTTAAATCTGTACAGTGAGTAAAAAACAACTATTTTTCAATAGAAAAAAAGTTCCATACATTTCAAATGAACAAGCAATTGATTCTTGAATTATAGAAAAATCTGAAATTCCAGGTAATGAATGGATTTGTTGAACCAGTGATCAATACATACAACTGTACAAAAGACGAAGCAGACACAGCTGTATTAGTTGTACCAATGGCTTCAAGTCTGATATTAGGACCATTTTGTTCGATATTCTATCAAAGAACTGGTGCCAGAATCAGTATCATTGTGGGAGCAGCTTTAACTGGTGGAAGTTTTGTGGTTGGTCCATTCTGCAAGTCCATTTACTTATTAATGCTTGCCACATTCGGAATAGGTAAGAGTTTTGGATTAACTGAATATATCACTCAAGAACTCAGGAATTGGCTGTGGTTTGATGAGAAATTCAATCATTTCCATTCAATGCGAATATTTTAAAAAGAAGAGAAACACAGTAATGGCTGCCATTTCAATCGGTCCGGGACTTGGTATTTTCATTTTACCGAAAACCTTGAAATATATTATGACGAAAGTGAGTCATTTGCTTGAGTTCTCGATAAAAAAATAATTTCCAGTACAACAGTTGGGGACCCGCATGGTGGTTTCTGTCTCTGTTCTATGTCGTCTCTGCGATCATGGCACTGTTCATCACAAAACAACCTTCAGAACAGACCAGTAGTTTTTCATTCAGTTCCGCAATCAAAGTAAGTTCTTGAAAATTTTACGAATTTAAAAATTGAATAATATCTCAGGTTTGTAAAAGAATTGAATTCGATCTCCATCTGATTGCGTGTTTCTTTGCATCTTCAGTAACATTTATCTATCTGGCAAATATTTTAATTTTGATGGAATCTGAAAAAATTGAAGAGTGAGAATTTCGAATTTCTAGTTTGAACCTTGAACTGTCACATTTCCAGCAAAGAAGGAATTTATGGATTTCAAGGATTAGCAAGTATTGGTGGAAAGTTCGTGCTAACATTTGTCATGAGTTTGAATAAGGTAAGATTTTTCGAGTTTATAACCAAACTTGCCAAAAAATTAGAAATTTATGAATGAAATCAAGTTGTGTTTAGGTGCATAATGGTATAATAATGATAATCAGTTATGCTATTGCGCAAATATCACTTTCTTTTGCCGCCTTCTGCTACAGCCTCTGGCAGTTCAGACTACAAAATGCATTTGCTGGAATTGGAATCGGTTAGTTATCTGAATTTAGTGTTTCAATAGCACCGGCACAGTTTTTAGGTCTCTATCAAGCTTGTCTGGCCCCATTTTTGGTTGCCATAGTAGGACCCTCTCAACTTGCTTATGCTCTCGGGTTCACTAACTTAATTAACGGAATATCTATTATTTCTGGAGTTTGGATTTCCGGGTTTGCTAGCAAAGGAACGACCGGTGAAGATGCCAGAAGTGCTTTCTTCATTTCTATCTGGCTGGGAATTGCGGCTATTGTCATGTCTATTGTCACCTCATTCTTGCTCATGGCCAGAGAAAAACACAAGAGGAAGCCGTCAATGAAGCAAATGAAGCACTCATCTGAATTAAATACTCTTACCAACATCACTTCTGTGGAGAACTCATAAGTACATGTAATCCACTTAGCCTTCCGTACAACTCTTTCTTATCATTCGGTTTTCCAGATCACAACGTCACGAGAGAGCCACTTTCACCACTCGTATCATGCATTTCTTATCAATCGATGATGTTAGAGCACGCGTTCAAAGTTAAAAAGTCACCGGCAAAAAAAGATTCAAGTAGGAGATGCCCACTTGATTTTTGTTTTAATTTTCAATTGACGTCATGTATACCATCTTTGTTTCTTCTATTTCTGATAATGTTGAACTATGAGCGTCAATTGTACTGTACAAAATTGTGAAACATGATAGGTGATAATTGGGGAAAAAATGACTGAAAAAAAATGAAAAGATGCCGGAAGTAAAATCAAGTGCACATCATAATTTGAAGCATTTCGAGCACGCAGAAGTCAGAAAGCAGAAAATACAGTCATGTGTTTTGTTATCAATGATGAGTTTGAGACAAAGACAATGCTGACAACTCAACCTACATCTCATTTGTCTTCATTTCCTTCCCAGCAGTTATCCCTATCATGTTTTTATTTTTCTTTTTTTATGTGGTAACGTTTGTATCTTTAGTTTTTTATTGGCCAGATTTGTAAACCAATTGATAAGTCATAATCATTTCGGTCCCTTCTCCCTTTACTACTCCTGTTTCTTCTCATGTTTTTTGTCATCCTGATCCAATCATTACCATTTTCTCTCTTAATATTGACATTACGTCTTTCTCTTTGTATACCATTCCATCCCATCTTATCTTGTATTTTTGTGTTCTTTCGATCTCAAATGGTGTGTATTGAGAATAAAGTTATTGATTGATCTGGAATAAAGGTCATAAGACAAGACATCATAAATGTACTTGAATATGTTTGTTTAGAGAAAAAGAATCAAAATTTCGACGAAAAATACGATAAGAACGGAACGAAAACCACAGTACTGAAAAAAATCAGAAAACTGAAAAAAAAGTCATAATAATAGGGAGATTAAAATCATAAGATTATTCCAATTGGCATCATCATGTGAAACTGATCTATATAAAAATAATAACCGAGAGTTGATAGAGACACTGTACTCTTAACACAGTTCTCAGTTTGATTGAATTCAATTTTGATAAGCTTGTCGCGACTCTTCACCCCACTGCTTTTCAAACCCCTTTACTTCGTAACTACATTATTTTCTCTTTTTTCAGACCGTTTTGTTTTGTTGTTGTTGAAAATGTTTGGTTATGTTGTTGTTAACGAGCAAAATTCTATTGTTTTTCTTGACGGAAACGATGAGTTCAAAGTAAGTTTTACTTCTGTCATAAATTACATCATATTTATTTAGGCAAACTTCCAAAATTTGATACATTCGGAAATCACCAGCAAAAAAACAGAAGTGGATTCTGCATCAAGTGGAGTTGGGAGCTCAACATGTACAGAAGGTAGTCTTTTTTTGAAAGACACACGTTCAAAAACTCATTTTCAGAACCGGAATCATCTTTCGTATCATTCAAAAAACAAGTGACCAATGTAGTTTTTGATTCCTCTGAAATTTCGCATATTCTTTTACCTCTTATTCTTTTATACCGGTCCACCAGTGAAAAGACAAAAGATCCAATTGACCAAATGTCGTCACCATTTGGGACGATATCGATTTCGAAATTCTATCACAACTATCTAGTGTTGGTGTTTGCCAAAGAGTGAGTTACAATAAACGTTTTCCTTTTATCGAGTTCATAATGTTTCAGTGATCGAAAACGATTGGAAATTTCTCAAACAGTCGAGCACACTATTGCAACATTGTTCGGGCCATTGATCGCATTTTGCCATACAGATCTCACGACTGTGAAAAAACCAAAAGAGCATCTAGCTGGTGTATTAACGAAAAAATTGACAATCAATCCGAAAGGTGAGCTTAGACACATTTATGTCTTGAAGAACAATTCCTTTTCAGCTTTTATTGATATCCGAAGAAAATTGTTTTACAATGAAAAAATATGCAAGTTGAAAGATACTTTCCAAAAGATTTCTTCTCAATTGAATGTTTTTGTTGGTAATAACAGGTAAGATTTTGTTACTTTATCAATATATCAACGTTCTACAGATGTTTGTTATTGTGTCATGGTGATATCATCGCTACCTATAACTCAGTAGAAGGCAACGATGACGTTCTGAAGGGACTCAACTCAATTGATCTCCTAAATATTGTGTCTAACACATCGAAATCTGATGCAACCAATAAAATTGAACAGGTTGGTGTAGTTTGTGTTTTCCCAATCATTTCTCTGTTTCAGTTCTGGCTCCGATCAACGACAGGTCTTATTCCATATTATGTCAATGTTATCAGTGCAACCATATTCAAAAATATGACATTGTTCTGTCTGGTGGAATCATCAGAAAACACATTAATTAGATACTTGTATTTGTTCTCAAAACAACTGGACCAGTTAAGAATTAGTAAAGACCTGAACAAGTTAGAGAGTTTCACAAAAAGGTTGATCAAGATTTTCATTTTTCAGAGATTTGAAGGAAGTCAGAAAGACTATAAACGACATTCACATTTTACTTCTCAATAGAAAACCACTACCAGATACCTATTGCGCGGCATTTATGAGAAATCCGATGAGAGCTTCCTCGTTCTTCAAGGTGAGTGAAAATACATGACAGAGAAAAGGTCAAAATAGATAATACCTAAAATGACGTTGCTTGATTAGTGAACAAACTGGAAGAATAAGAAAGAACTGATTGAAAAAGGAAAGTGAATATTTTCAAAACATTTCAGTCAATATGGAATCAAATTGAGACAGAAGTTCTTCAAATTAATCGAGATTCTGTGACAACCAAACCAAGATCTGAATCAAGATTTTCAATAAGCTCATGGAGAAGTGCACTATCTACAATGTCTATGAATACATCTGTTTTTACAAGGATCACTATGAATGAGAAGGTAAAACCCAATCTAATACGAGGTTAATTTCTCCGTTTTTCAGACAATGACACAGAAAATGGATATATTATTGTCATACGGAAAGAAACAAATCAACTCATTGATACAAGAATTATGTTCGATAAGTATAGCTAACTCTCGAATAACCACTCTTCCAATGTTCAATCAGTGTTTGGAGAAAATAGTGAAGCCAAGTGCAATCAAAACTCTCGATGCACTTGAAATAGGTTCACCGAGTCAAGAAGAAACACTGGCACGGTTTCTCCGGCCCTCTGAGTTTTTCTTAGAGATGTATGCGTACCGAATTCAGTTTGATGATGTTCAGAGAGAAATAACTTACATTTCTGGTTGGTTACAAAATATAATATTTTTATTCTAGAATTTAGTTACAGAGGAATACAGAAACGATGTAAATTGGATAAGACAACTGAAGAGTGCAAATCGATTTAGTTGTGATTATATAGGAACCTCTGGAGAAAAATTCATGATTTATCATGTGAGACACGTCGATCTGAAACAATTTTTCATGATTATTTTCAGATTTCCTTTCCCAGTTCAAACCGAAAAGGATCACCTGAATGTCGATCAAGTATCAAAATAACAGCTGTGTTTCCGGAGTACATGAACAAGAATCTAGCTGAAAAACAAACGAATAAGTTGTTAGAATGTGTTTCAAAACAATTGAAATAAAGATTTTCATTGAATTTCCATAGAGTATCATAGTGTTGAGGTAAAAATTTAGATTTTTCTGATAAATGACAGTTTTTTCCAGTAATTGAGACCGTTCGAAAGTTTTTGCATCTTGTTTCTAAACAGCGCATTAAGAAAATGGGTTATTGAGTAGATAATCAGGGCTCCTCAGTTCTTGTATAAAATTGCGTTCTCCTTCTTTTGTAAGACCTTCATTGAGATCCAAATATTTCTGAAAAACTCTGGTTTCGACAAAAAAAGACTATCATTACTTTTTTATCATTGGATTCTGCCAGCATTGATAGTCTAACAACACAGTCATTTATGCTCATTCGCTGTTGCCGATTCGCTTTTAAACATTCAAGAATAATGTCATATCTAAATTTTAACAATTATAAACAATTGATTGCCAAAAAAAGCTTACATGGGCCTTGGACAATAATGCGGCTGCTCGGGATTCAACCTTTTGTTTGGCTCGATGGGTTTCATGAAGCTGAACATTTCCAAAAGAAGTAGACCGAAACAATACACCTCTGTCTGAAACAAAATGTTCTCTATCCGAATGAATCCCACCTCTAAACCTCATAATAATACGCTCCTTTTTTACATTCTTCTGGATACATTGACGGAATATAATTTCTGCTCCGATTCCGAAGTTTAACAGTGAGAAAGTTGAAGAGATCTGTTCCAAAGTTTCCATCTTGTGATTCTCCTTTCTCAGCACGTTCGAAATCGATAAGTTTGCAGTAGAGGGCATTTGTAACCAAAACATTTCTCATTGCAACATCACGGTGAGTTATCTGAACATATAAATTTGAACCTGGGATACCGTTGAACAATTACCCCGCATTCTTTCAAGTACTGTAGAGCACGTGCTATTTGCCATCCGAATGAAATCAAATCGAATAGGGAAATGGTCAAAGTATGATCTGAGTCATCCTTAAATTTTTTGAATCAATCATTCTGCAATAATCTCAAAACACTCACATTGCCAATGAAAACATCAATATCTTCAGACGGTCTTCCCGGATAAAACTTCCACATGTATTTTTCCAAACTCGTTTTTTCATAATGAACTAACACAATACTTTTCATTTTTGAATTGAACAAACTACTGAAAGGTTTTTTTATGATTGGGTAAGTCATTATTTGAAGCTACTCGTTCTGCGTGCATTTGGCAGTCCCATATGTTGCCATTATATTTGCATGACGAAGGTTTTTCAACATTTTCAGTTCTTTCTTGAACTGCCAGGCGAATTTCGAATCTGAATATATCAAATGGAGAAATTCGTATACTTAAATCAGTTACACTTAATCACAACTAGTTTCTTAGTTGGAGTGTATTCCGCAACGCAAACTTTTGAAGAGTTTCCTTTGCCAATTACTTTTATCTGGAAAAAATTATAGTTGTTTTTGTTATTTTAGAATTGGATCAACTTACATCGGATAAATTGTCCTCATTGAATTTCATATACGTATGCCTGAATAAAAATTATCAAAGAAAGTTCAGAAAACGCAAAACTAACAGTTGCTGATAATTCCAGTATGCAAATTTGTTCACAATCAAGATAAGTACCACTACAATGATTGCTATTCCAAACAACACTTTCAAAATAGAGGCAACCTAGAATACTTTAGGTTTTATTCTGAACATCAACATTCATATCACTCACTAGAAAATTTTCTCCCGGATAATGTGTTATTGCCTCCACTTCTCCATTTCTCAGGAATATGCAACTGTATTGGTTTAAATCAAGTTTTGAATTTTTGCTGAGCGATGCGGTGTGTACAATTTTGTTTTCCGATTTTGATCGGAGTGCTAACTAAAAAAATAAAGTGTTTAACTGTGAGCAGTTACGAAAACTCACTTCAGGACATTCAGATGTAGCTGGACAGACAAGAACTGATTTCATTTTGATATCACCAGGGATTTCTCCTTCTATTATACATTGCATTTCATAATTCAAAGTGAATGATTGAATCATCATTTTGAATTTCACGTCGTTTTTTAAAGTATTCTGATTCGGATAGTCGAGAAAACTGATTTTTTCATTTTCATGCACACATTGATAAAATGTTTGGTTGGAGAACTTTTTGGAGTCCATCAAGAATCCATTTCTTAAAAATACAATTTAAACAAAGAAAATCAGAATTCAAACTCACAAAGGATCATATGGAACATCGATTTGTTTTTCACTGTCTCTCAAAATGACATTTTCAGAATAATATCCACCCAAGCACTTCAAAAAGTATGTAGAGTCATTTCGATTTACAATTGAAGCTGTTGTGAAAAATTTATTCTTTTCTGAAATTGAATTTTTCAATAGATTTTTTCAAATTCAGTCTACCTTGAACAAACAAGTGAAATTTCAAAAACTCTTTCGAAAGTCTTTTGCATCTGATGTAATTTTGACCTTTCTGAAATTATTACAACTGGTTTCGAAATAAGTTTGAAAGAAATACTTCGATCATAATTGCATGAGGATCGTTTGAATCCGTTTTGAGTCGATTCAAATAATGTCCATTTTTAAATATGACACATTTGACCTCTTAAAAATGTTATATTAGAATAATATATTGAACGAAGAACCTTACCGCGATCACAAGACTCACTGGTGATTAGTCGTAAATGATCTTCAACTACTGTATTTAAGTAATATTCCCCCTGATTTGTTCTCTTAAAATGGTAATGTTTTGGAGTTCATTAAACTTTTTGTTACATTTAATTTAGTCGGTACATTCCCAAGTCGAATACTAATACAAGACGAATAGTTTTGCAGAAGTGGATGCAGTTGAGCTACATGGTGTTTTGGAGGTAAGGATCCTAGTGTCACATTTTGAAGAAAACTGAGCAAGAAAAAAATTGAAAGAAAGTGTGTACGAGCCATACATATGAAGATGGTTACAGACGTGGTGTCGGAAAAAAGTTGATAATGGTATTTACTGAAGACCAAGACGGTGATAACATCATACATTGTTGCGTGAAAGAATTTTGTTTTCAAGAGAGTATTAACCTCTTTTAATGATGTATTCTAATTTTTTTATCAGTCCTTCCGTGATCGAAATAATTCGCCAATGTCTCAGGAATTCCTTTCCGGTCAATTTCATTTTGAAGATTCATTTGTAGCAATAAAACATTAGTTATTTTTCGAATTGTTTTGAGCTCATTATAAAAATTTTCGAATGTTTCAATGTTTTTCTTCAAAAAAAACTAAAAGATGTGGAAAGAAGTGGTTCAACAACACATATGAACCATTTTTCAAACTAACAGAACACTGTTATCATAACATCAAAAATTGTTTTGTTAATGTTCAATGCGGAACTGATTTTTATAGCACAAAAGCTAGCATTTAGGATTACGCGAGAGACAGTTTGATAACCACCACACCCTTTAAGAAAAGTGGTGTCGACTTAAAATGAATCGTGTTTGAACAGAGTGAACAAATTAATCATGGGGTCAATAAAATAAACTTTAAAGTGTAGGTGAAAAAAGAATGTTCAAGAAACTAGACAAAATGTGCACTTGCACATTTTCGATGGAAAGTAGAATTTCACTGGATAAAATTCTTTTAAAAATGCATCTCAGAGTCAGCGTTGGAAAAAACCACAACAATTACTAATCGAAAATAATTAAAGAAATGTATAATATTTATTTTTTGAAGTGATTAGAACTGTTGAAAAGAAAACATCACCCACTTTTTACAACAAATTCTTCGACGGGTTCGAATGTTCTCCTAAAGTAATCTTTGGTGTTCAGAAAAAGATCTGCAACAATTCTGTTTTGAACCGCCACCAGAACACAATATCCAGGTGTTTTCAAAAATATCGGTCAGTGAAAAAAAACGTTCTTATGATTTCTCAAGTGATAAAACATTTTATGATGTTATAGAAACCAAATTTTAATAACCTGCAGTTAAGGTTGTAAATGTCAAAAAAAAGGTTTTCAGATAAAATGCGTTTGTCTGCCCCCAGTTGGAGTTAGTTTTCAGAATTCAGTTTTTTGTTCTTGTTTTAGCCCATAATTCATTATAACTGATAATGATGTGGTGGAGACAAATGTCAATCAAACAGTAGTCGGCTATGTTCATTTATTTGTTTTCAGTTTCAATAATTACTTCTATCTTCAATTCAAAGTACACTAGGAGATGATAACGGCATCTAATTTCATAATCATGCGATTAACAGGTGACACTTTTCAACTAACTCCGCCCACTTTTTCTAGCTCCTTGAGATATGTCTAGGTAGTCCAATCTCATTTTTCATTTATTTTTCTCTTCATTGTGTCATTATGATATCACTCCAGCTGTTATCTGTCTTCATTTTTGTTACAACTATTTTCTTAGTATTGTTTAAAAGAAATTGGGGTAAGTGATAGGTGTTTTTTTGCAGCGAAAGTTATTTCGATATCTCTTTTTTTTCTCCCAGTCCCACATCAGCTGATTTAAATTTTTTCCACTTGAAATACCCTCGCGCCGGAAAAAAAAGAAGATAGAGAACGAAGTACACGGAGAATTTCGAAGAATCTCCTCATTTCAATCGGGTGATAAAATGTAGTTTAGGATGGATTCCCATGATTCTTGTGAAAATACTCGAAGAAGTGCTAGGAAGTCTTGTTGGTTGGAAGAAAGAAAGGGAAAATTGTAAACGAGCAGAACACAAAACTTTTCTGACAATAGATCACATTCGGAACAGTAGCTACTCGAATCCTTTTGAGGCGTCAGCAGAGTTAACGTGTCTGGGGATACAGTCAATTTTACAGGTAAGATTACATATTTTAATTTTTGAAAAAGAAAACGCATATCCAGGATGATTTGACACGACCGTTTGAAATAGTGGAAGAAGAAGCATCATTACTTCATGTTCCAAAGGAAAGATTGAATTTACCTTTCTATATTTGTGGTCTTGCTTTCCGATGGGGATTTTTGTTTCCATTGAGAATATGTTTTTTGGCTTTTTCCATGCTGTTTCTAGCAATCTCTTCTGGGATATGCGTCACCATGGATGCGGAGAAAAAACACTGTGAGTTTGGATTGGTCTTTAGTGCACTCAAACTTCTTTTAGTTCGTTATTGTGGTATCACATTTGCAAAACTGTTCAATATGTCCACTGGGCTTCTTGTCAATTTTCACGATAAGAGAAATCGTCCTCGATTTCCCGGTAATCACCTGAATTTTGACAGTTTAACGACAGCAATCGTTTTTAGGAGTGGCAGTGGCCAACCATTTGAGCGCAAACGATGTGATGACAATATACTCGGGGTGTGATTACGACGGAGTAGGGTATACGATAACTGGACAATCACATGGTGGGATTGTCAAGTATTTCTATAAATATGGCGGAAAGCTCACCCCACTTCTACTTGTTAATCGAGAGTGCGATAAAAACCGAAATGCTCTACTTCAAGCGATTGTGGAGCATTCAAAGAGCAAAGATGAAGATGCATATCCAGTACTTTTGTTTCCCGAGGGATACTGTTCAAACAACAAATCAGTTCTGCAATTCAGGAAAGCAATTTTCGATGGGCAATCTGCCATTTATCCCATTGCAATGAAACAAGATTCCAGGTTTTCAACTCATAAAAGTTTTAAAATGTTTGAATTTTTGCAGATTTGGAGATGTTTTCTGGTACGAACACACATTTCTTCCGTACCTCATCCGAATTATGACTTCCTGGTGTACTCTAATTGATATTTACTATTTACCACCAATGTACAAAGAAAAAACTGGTAGGCTACCCAATTCTTTCTGCATCGCTTCCTGTGACCTTTTCAGAAACCGAAGAACAGTTTGCCAAACGTGTTCAGAACGCGATTGCGGCAAAAATATCAGTAGATGCGTTGCCTTATGATGGGAAGCTTAAAAGTGAAAAGGAACGGCTGAAGTACAAAGAGAAACTACAAACGTGTTTGGCAGATAAACTGTTAATTTGAATATGTACTGATTTCTGTTGAATGTATCTAAACTGTATTCGAATGAACTATTCATTGTGAAATGTCACTGAATTCAAGAAAATTTGCCTATCAGACAGTTTTGGTTCTTGCAGGTATATTTTATCAGACAATTAGCTGTCGATTAACTATTTAAAATCATATGTTCTTAATTTTGAAAGTGTTCAATTTTCAGCCACTATATCCATTCTCTCTGTCATTGCTATTTTCATGACCTTCCCATTTTTCTATGAATATTTCGCCAGAGTCAAAATGGAGCTATTTCATGAAATGAATTTTTGCAAGGTACCAACATTCCATTTATCCAATTGAAAAAAGTATTTCCAGAAATCAGCAAAAAATGTGTTCAACTTCGTCAATGAAGTTGGATATTATGATCCAAAACGAGTGACATTCCTTGATATTTCACAATGCCAAGAAAGAAAAGAAAGAAGTTTTCTACTTCAATGAAATTTTTCCAGTTTGTTTCACAGAAATAAATGTTCCGATACACATTGAATTCACTTTTTTTCAGGGAAAAAGCAAATGTGATCAATAAATTATGAGTTTTAAACTTTGAAAAGTTCATTTCAAAACGCACTTTTGAAAGGTTTTTCGGTTCAAATGTTTTCGTGAAGTGCAACCATCAGTTTCCATTCTCTGGTCACCTTAGAAACCGAATTGAAATCAGCAAAAAAAGTGTTCAACTTCGTCAATGAAGTTGGATATTATGATCCAAAACGAGTGACATTCCTTGATATTTCACAATGCCAAGAAAGAAAAGAAAGAAGTTTTCTACTTCAATGAAATTTTTCCAGTTTGTTTCACAGAAATAAATGTTCCGATACACATTGAATTCACTTTTTTTCAGGGAAAAAGCAAATGTGATCAATAAATTATGAGTTTTAAACTTTGAAAAGTTCATTTCAAAACGCACTTTTGAAAGGTTTTTCGGTTCAAATGTTTTCGTGAAGTGCAACCATCAGTTTCCATTCTCTGGTCACCTTAGAAACCGAATTGAGATGTATTATAGCATCAAGTGTTTCACTTGTCATCATCTTTTCAAAAGACTATCGACGTCAAGCATCTCTTTATCCATTTTGCTTGACTTCTGCCAAAGATTGACATAAACTCCCCGCCCGCCTCTTTCTTCTCTTCCTTCTTATTTGTAAAGATTTTGGGCAGACGATGCACCAAAGATAGATGTCTCACTATGCAATAAAACGAATCTCATGCCACACCCCGGGCGGCGACCCGCGGACTTATCCGCTCTGCGACAAAAAGTATATCTGTGCATCTAGAAGCCACCAGACACATGTTCAATTCAATCTTGAGGGATGAGACCGCCCAATGTGAGAAATATCACAATATTCATCTTTTTAGAGGTTTTACTTTTTAAAACTAGTTCCGGGGTAATATATAATACAAACCAATCTGGAAATGACACTTTTCGTATATCTCGTTTTTCATTTCAATTTCTTAAGGCAAGCAAAAACTAATACTACTTCCACCTTCCCATTTTAATCCACTTTCTCCAGTCTCCTTCCCCTCCCCCTCTCGGATTTCTTACCGAAAAGATCTCCTAGAGCAAGTGTTTCGGACAACAATGGAGGATCGTCTTGCTCGTTTTCCGCTCCCTGTTTTAGTTCGGAGATAGACTTCTCCTCTCCGGTCGCCGGACATGAGGAAATGAGACGTTACCCCATTTGACTCTTTTCTCCATCGTTTTCGTCGTCGTAATCTTTCATGTTTATGTTCTCTACGTCTTCAGTGTTTCAATTTTAAACGAGCCCCCCTTTTTACCCGAAACCACTAGTACCCACAAGTAGGAATTGAAATGTTTTTGTACTGGTTGCTCGGAGGAAAAGAAAACGACATCATGATATATGTTTTTTCTTCGGGGGCGTACATCTGAGAAATATTGTTGTGGGGTTGACTTTTTCATTTTATTATCTGTGTTTTTATGAAAGCTAGTAGGGTCAGGGAGTACTCGAAAAAGCTTTCACATAGATGGAAAGCCGATAACCTCGACCTCTTCTTTACTCTCTTTTTCTTTATGAAGAGGTTATATCAATTTCCACCATCTTGCTTCTTCTTTTTTGGAATACTTTTGATTCAAAAGTACTCCTTTACGTTTTCAGAGTTCTGAATGAAAAGCAATCACTGAACTGAATTTTTTTTCAAATAGTTCATTTTATTCTTTTTGAAAAAGAGGATTTTTCATTTATCAGTATCCATTTATGTTTTTCACTACATTCGACTAGAATAAAAAAGAAAAGTTCATTTGCATATCACGTTTTTACATTTATTTCCTTGTAAAGAAATTGTCATTACTATTCAAAATGATCAGGTAGTCAGATGATAGATGGTTTAAGAAACGGTGATTTGGTTGCCCGTTAAGCCAATTGATTCTCCTCATTTCCACATGAATAGTTTTTCTCATCGTCTTCTTCCTTTCATGTTAGTTTTTGTTTCCTTATTTCGTGTTATTGATCACCCAACTTGTCTTTCATCTTGCAGAATCTGTCAGAATCTCCAAAAAGTGCATTCCTGTCTCTTTTTTCGTCATTCCCTTTGAATTTAATTGCTTCTCCTCTCACTTTTTTGCAACTCAGTAACTCTAACGAACTAACACATTTATTGCATTGCGTCGTCCTTCTCGTCGCATCTTCAGAATTTCTGATCATTTTGTCTATTTGCAATTAATATTTAAGAAGTGACCCCTCGATTCATCATCAATTATTCAAGAGTGACCTCCCCGTTTCTTCATTGTCCACAATTATATTCTATGTTTAATTCTTGTTTCAGGTCAGATGATTTTCCCTTTTTTCATTGCAATAGCAACAATTCCGGCTGTATTTTCAATCAAATGTCATTCATGTCTAACCTACTGCAAAACTGTTAATGATAAAGTTTGTCTATGAATTTACTATTTCATAGTCACAATTTTCTTTAGGTTGATCCAGTAAACTGCGATTGTAAGTCACCACCTAATGAACAGTGCACAGGGAATGCGTGTTTTGCAAAAGTTGAGCTGTTCGGTGATGAATCAACAGCTATTGTTCAGGTATGAGCACTCAAGAGCTCTTTTTTATGCTCATGAAGAGACAATGTTGTAGAAAGGTTGCATATCGGATTTCCCTGCTGGACAGAGAGGTTGTCAATATGCGAGCAATAAGGACACGATACATTGCTTTTGTGATCAAGATCAATGTAATACCAGACACAAGGTAACTTCAAACATCAATGCCAAAAAGAATCAAAAGTAGAACTGAGAACATTAGTTTCAAGAACAAAGAAAACATTTGGATTCAAAAATATCAAATGAAGAGAGATTCACAATGCGTACAGTTTGCTCTTCTTATATGAACCTCCCATTTTTTGATTGGATTCTTTCTTAGTTATCCTACTTCTCAAAAACATGGCTCTGCAACGTCAATTTCCCTTTTTTCCAAGTTAATTATAGAACATTCAGTGGAACTTTTCGACAGCGAAGAGACCAAACTAATTGAATTTGCAGTTGGGCAGCTACATTCCGTCGCGACTTCCGTCCGTCGACTGCTGTCTTTGCACTTCCCGAGATGGGGAAGATTGTGATTCGGGATGTTCAAAAAAGTGTCGTGGAAACTATTGCGTTGTGGATTTTGATGGAAAAGAGCAGGTTTTGGAAAAAAGAATAGAGCATCAAAGATTATTGTTTAAATATAGGGATGTGGACTAGGATATCCAAGGCTTCCATCGTTTCTTCGTGTCGACGATTATCTGGATTATGAAGGAGATTATCTGTGTACAAGGTGGGCTTTCTAATCTTCCCTCGTACCCTCAAAAACCTTCTTCAGATATGAATCGAGCGCATCGAATGTGATGAATGGTTGCGTGTGCACACACCCATCTGGCCTATGCAATGAGTTCAATAAAACCTTCAATTACCAGGTCCAGTAGCCCTTTTTTAGTTAATCGGTCTCATCTGGTGCAGTTTTCAGAAAAAACATGTTATAGAGCGGAGAAACGAAAACCTTCACTATTGTTATGCATTGATGCACAAGGCCTATAAACCATTCGGACAAGAAGTTTTCAAAAAGTGAATCTCAAAGGCACTTGATGAACTATTTGATTTCTGAATTTTAGATCATCGACATGCGAAGGACACTACTGTTTCATTTCGTTAACGACATCTGAGATTGTTTTAGAAAGCGCAGATTTCAGACATAACTACGAAGACCATGACGAGTTTGTTGGTGCAGCACGTCCACGGTTTGAATTACAAGCTGGATGTCTCAAAGTAAATGGAGAAGATGTGTGTTCAGTAGTTGAGAAATTAAAAGTTTTTTGTTATTTTTTAGAAAGTACAAACGGGATGTACAGTTGAAACTCAAGGGAATAGTTCGGAGGTTTTGGCTAAACACTGCATTTGTAATAGTCATTTGTGCAATTTCCATCATTTAGTCAGGGGAACCGAAGATCCACGACCGAAAGCCGCTGCTCCTGGAGTTAAACAGGTACATATTCTTTGAAAGTCCCCACAACATACATATCATCGAAAGTTGTTTTATATTTCAAAAAGGAAAAAATGTAAATCGGCAAAAAAGAGCGGAATTAGTTCGAAACAAGATTTTTTTGCATTTTTCTATCTTTTGAGTACTTCACTTTAGTCATCTCATAAATCATCGTAACTTCTCTTGCTTCCCAGTGGGACTAACAACCAAACATGATTACAGACGACAAGTCAGTTAAATCCAGTTCGATTGTACACTTCAAATAAGGAAATTGATGAGAATGACATTCTGTCCGTGATGAATGGGGCGAGCAGGGCTTTCTTCGGAGCGATCGTTCTGCCATTCTTGTTTTTATAGTAATTCAATTATTTTTTGTAAATCTTATGTCCCGATTCACTGACTCCCGATCCAAAAGCTTTACGGTTATTTTTAATACTTCGAAGATACTGAATTTTTTTTTATTATTATTACAAATCGTTTTTGAGCTGGTTTGAATAAATGAAAAATTGAACATTTATTGAGAGTTTTCATCAGGAATGTTTTTCGTCAAGAATCAAAAACAATGAGATTGAATCAAAACTAGAATTAAATAAAAATCAAAAATAAATAAGTTAATGGTGTACAAAACCTGGTAACTTTCCTGTGCTGATAACTGGATATTTAGAAACTGAGAAAGAGAATAACACGAAACGGAGAAATCAGAAAAAAAATCCGATTTTTATAAAAAAGAAAAAAACAGAAAAGCTATCAGCAAAGCGGGTAAGTTTGAAAAAAGTAATAACTGAGAGCGTGAAAAAAGATATGAAGAATAATTGAAAACTCAGTGAAACATTCAGAAGCGGGTATACAAGTTTACAAGGCATCGAAGACTAGTAGCACAAATGACAGGAAAGACACGGAGAAATGAGAAGTAGAACTGAAACAAATAAAAAAAGAAGCTAGGTATATAAATGAAACTCGTAAGATTTTGCAATGGAATCGCTTTTTCGAGAGCTTCCACTTCTCTGTAAAACGGTTTGCACATTAGCATGAGGAATGAGATCAATGAGAATACTGCAAGGAAAACAGTTAGAGCAAACACACCAAATCATACCAGTATGAAGATTAAGTTGATGAATTATGACATGAACAGACTTTTTTGATTTTTGAATTTAGAGCAAAATGCAAAAGGCGATAGAAGAGGGTTAAAAAGTTTGAGAAAAAATATTAGAAGGAACACTCCAAAACATGTTATTTGTGATTGTTAATCAGAGAATCCTCATTGCATTACCGGGTGAGGATCTGATTGTTGCCTATGATCATTGACAAGAGCGATGAATTTCTTTTCCAATAGCTGAAAGTTTTATTTTCAGCCAAATTCAAAGGTGACCTTCTATACCTGTCTGTTTGGTACATCTTGAGACCCAATTTGTAGAGCATAGGCAAATGCGGAACCATCAAATGTCTCATCCAAGGCAATCAAGGCTCCATGAATTCCACTGTCAACCAGATTTCTTGAAAACGTTCCCAACCCGATTTCCTCAACCCATCGTTGAACTCTTTCATTTGACCATACAAGCAAATCTATAAAATCACGCTATCTTAACAACTTTGATACGATTCGATTACCTGTGTTGATACTATCGCACGCTTTTCTTCTCTCCGCCAACACTTTCTTATCATAATTGACTTTCTTGAGACACATTATTCCGTATTGAAGACTTGTACGATGGAATGTGTCGACCATGCGCAGGTGTGTACGCAGGTCACGTTTTGAGAGATGTTCTAACATACGCGCATCCAACAGACATTCCATAAACGCCGATCGGTATTGCGCAAGTCCGAGACTCGGAAGCCAGTCGTTACCGATGTATTCGTGGTTCATATCTCCAAATGCGAGAGTAAGACGGGCGGTTCGAGGAGCAGATGGAGACGTCAATGACACCATTTCCTGAAAAATATGTTATTACTTAAGAATGTTTCGAAAACGAGTACCTGAATAGCTAATCGAAGTTTCAGCCTGTGCAACGGATTAGATATTCCTATTTCTTTCTGGATTTCCTGATCACTCAACGCTGACATAATGGCTCCTGATTTGACATTGGCTCTGCAGGCTGCGACGTACCATGCTGGCATACCAACCCATAGTTCCAACCAAGCAACAACAGTAGGACCATTCCATAGAGCAAATGGGGTTCTTGCTTTCATTGCCTCTTCCAGAAGTTCATGCTTCTTTTTCTTCCTCCTATCGTAATCTGCCTTCTGGTTTCCTTCTGTCCCCGATTGTTCTCCATCCGAATAATCTCCGTTTCTTCTAAAAAAAAACAATTATTCTTCTTGAGACTCTTTTCAAAAGAAATAAATTACTTGAATAAATCACTGGATGAGTTCTTTTTCTTATTAAAAAACCTTCCGAGCGTCTTCAAACCACTTGAGCTATTCGATCTCTTTTTCTTTCCGCCAAGAATACCATCTGTCGAGGAAGCAACCGACGACGCCGGGCTCATTCGATCTCTTTCATATTGCATCTGCAAAAAAGGAGACCGCCATTCTCATCTGTCTTCAGAATGTCACTTACGTCGTCGAATTGATTGTATCCGCGACGGGGCTCATAGTCTAAATCCCGTACCATACGGTCATCTACGAATTGAGGATTACCATAGATGTCGTAACGTCGGTCACCAGTCACGTTGGCAGGCAACTAAACGATTTGTTACGTAAATTACAACGGTTCAATTAGGGAGCACTTACTGTATTATACTTATGCTGACGCATCGCATCTAATTGGGGACTTGCTCTCGGGGAGCTCCTCGTCGAAATACCCTGGTCATCGTAGAATTCTCGACTAGATCGCTCTAATTGCTCCGCTACACGTTCTGCGTGATGTTTCTCCTGTTGAATCAATCTAATTTCGGTGTTAATTGCATCTAATCGATCTTGTAACATTGAAGCAAGCATATGAGCATCTTGTCCACCACCCATTTGAGGTTGCATACTACCATTCGGCATTCCCATTTGACTACTCATCATTTCATCTTGTTGGTGTGAAACTGCAGTGTTTGGACGTGGAAGAGTAGACTGACCAACGTCCGCCAGCGATGGCGATGATGAAAATGCTTGCTGGACGTTTGCGAGAACATGCGCTTGTTGAAGACGATCCCATTCTTGTTCATTCAGTGTCTGTACCTTGTTCGGATCATCTTGTAGGGCTGTTATCCGTCCTTTATTTGTTCTCCTCATTCCAACTGTTTGGTATCCAGGATTTGGTTGCTTATACACGGAATATGCAGATTGTTGGGCTATCGATGTTGGAGGTGCAACTTGTTGCATGGTTTGCGAATGAGTAAATGGAATTGCGTGCATTCTGAAAACGGTTACTCATTCGAAAAAGTTAAACTAACACTCACCTAGATTGGAATTGTGCAGTTCTGGCATTGTATAATTGTTGCCTTAGTGCTTCAATTTCCTGTCGAAGAGATTCATTATCTCGCTGAAGACGATCCTTGATCCGTTCTGCTTGATCATAAATTTTCTTCGTGCCATCCAGCTGTTGAGTGAGCCTATTTTTGTCGTCAAGAGCTTGCATTCGTTCTTTGAGATGAAGTTGGAGACGGTCATTGGACTCTGATAGTAGCTGAAAAACAAAAATGAACTCACTACAGGGACATTTTCACACTCACTTTATCAACAGTACTACTTAATCGTTGACTATGTTCTTCATTCATCCGTTCCCTTTGAACCGCCCGTTCTAATTCAGCAGTCAACTCTTGAATGTTCCTATCCAGTCGTTGAATACGCTCTTCAGCGGAAACACTCTTCTGAAAAACAAACGCATATTTGCATAGTGTTATTCCATAACAAACCTGTTCAGCAGCTGTAAGTGCCTCCATCCTTTGTTGCAATTCTGCTTCAACTGACGGAAGCGACTCTGCTTTTTTGAGACTCTGCGCAAGTTGCTTTTCTGCCAATTCCAATCTCTCTTGAAGTGAATGCACCTTCTCCTCATTCAACCTGACAGCCGCGTCCTTATTGGCGAGCTAAACGAAAATGGGTTTTCAATTGTAATTCACCGGACAAAGCTAACCTGATGCTCCAATTTGTCATTTAGATCCCGGATACAAGTTGACTCCCTTTGTGCAGTCAGGAAACGCGACTCAAGAGTTGTTATCCGCGTCTCTTGGTCGGTACGTTGGGCATCAAGCTGAAGAGAGGAAAAGGGTATACTTGAATTATATGCGGAGACACTCATTCATCATCATACAAGTACGTACCTCACAAAGTTGATTCTTCAAACGAACAATTGATTCTTGCGCTGCATGATTTTCACGGGCATCCTCAGTCAATTGATCTTCCAGTTCAGCATTTCTGAAAAACGATTCAGATATATTTCAGAATGTTCATTTTTGGTTGTTTGATCTTGGAATGATTCTAATCTCAAAGTGTTAATTACCTTTTAGTGACCTCAGCTGACTGTTTCAGAGAATTGGCCAGTTCCGTTTTCATTCTCTCCAACGCTTCCTGCATCTCAATGAGCCGGTTTGCACTTTCACTGCTAATTGAACCATTGGTGCGCGCATTGGTCGCCTGAAAATACTCGAGATAACATTTTGTTCGAGATGCGCTTGCGGGTTTTTTCAATGAATAATTACCATGGCTTCTTCTGCTTCAGCCGCGAAAGTGGCAATACGGGCTTTCAGAGAGGAATTCTCTTCTCCTTTTGTGCTCAGCTCTTCTTCAAGTGTTGCAACACGCTCCATCGCTACACGAAGACGTTCACGAACCTGAATACTGGATGAATTAGAAAACATTAAGAATTTAAGCAATTGCCTTCTCATCCAGCGCTTTGTGATGCTCGAATAGACTTTTGAGAGCTTTCAATACTTCAACTTCTGAAGAAACGCCGGCGTGATTCTGAGCTTGTCGCTGGAAAAAAATTGGGGGTTACTTGACAACCGGATACTGATAAACCTTCATAACTGTCATTCGGAGTGATCTTTCATGGCGGGAAACGAGGCATTCAAGGTGTTCGAGAAGAAGACGAGTGTTATTCCGTTCTGCTTTCAACTCAACGATTTCCTCATCCTTTTCTAGTAACTGCTCTTTGTGAAGACATAATTCTCGCGTCATTGTTTGCAGTTCCTGAAATTTCTCCTTCATGTCAAAACAGTATGAAATTGAATTACCTGGGGTAAATTCTGAGTATGAACTTCAAACTGTCGCTTCATCATATCTCGTTCTTTTTCCACTTCTTTTGTTCGAAGTGCCGCATTTTCCAGCTGAACCTTATAGGTTTCGAGCTGTTCCTGCAACTTATCTCGGTCTTCCAACATGTTCATCATCAACTGAAATGCAAATCACGGTAAAATCACGATCACAAATTGGCAAATCACGATGATACCTGCTCAATGTTGTCCCGATCGTTGTGCTCATCCAGCGGACCGCAGTTATCCACACCATCTTCGGAGATTGTCGGCATCACGTCGCAGTTTATGTTTCCATTGAGGTAGCTCATATTTCTGAAAGATAAGGAAATGCGAAGCGATGGGGGAAGGTAATCTGCTTTGTCGTGTGCGCGGTCAAAACACAAAGAATAAGGAAATGCGCATAAAATTGAAGAATGCGTGGCTGGAAAATTGGAAAAGCACAAGACAGCAAAAAAATACGCGCGAGAAACAAGAAATTTGATACAATCTTACTGAACGCGGTTTCGAAATGTATATATAGCTGTACTATTTTAAAAGTACTCACCAAGCAGAAAAATGAATCAGGCCCTCCTCGTCAGTTGATTTGTCATAACTTGTAGGAAATAATATAACCTGTAATTAAATGATTTTTATATTAATAAAATGTTTTTTAAGGATAAAAAGGGCATTGGGATGAAAGTTTTGCAACAAAGTGAAAAGTAAGTAAGTTTCTGTTGAAAGTGTTTTTATTTCTCTTTTCTCTCTTCTTCCCGGTTTCTCTCTTTGTGTGTGTGTGTGTTATAAGTAATATGACTGCAACAACCAACTCGCAAAGCTAAAGAGTTGAGAAGAATGGAAAAAGAGACGGAAAGAAAAAGAGACAATAGAGACAGACCGATAAAGAGAAAAAGCACCGAATTACACACGACGGTCAGTAGTGCTCTTCTTCCTCTCCTCTCTTTCTCCTTTCCGTCCTCTTCGCGTTTCCGTCCCCTCCTCCATCCTTCGGACGGACGTAGGCCCGAATCGATGCTAGGGCAATGGGTGCAAACGAAAGATGAGACAGGCCAGAGCCAGAGAACACAGGGTCACACATCTATCGGGCGTTTGGCTGCGCGCGGGAGAGACCCCCCGCTTTGTCCGTCTCTCTGCCTCCCGCTATTTTCTCGTCAATTGGTTCCTATATGAGAGTACTAGATAGAATAAAGAATTAAGAGGAACAGGGAAGCAGAGAAGTTTGGGAAGATCACAAGCGAGAGAGAGAGAGGTTTAGAGAAGCAGATATGGAGATAGGGTAGTCCTGATTACGTTTGAAAGATAGTACTATCCGGAAAACACCGACATAAAAACCGAGTAATTTGGTTTATGTGGAATTCGATAACATTGAAAATTCTCCATCAAGCCTAAAAAATATTGAACCTTTCTTCCAATTATCTTTAAATTCGTTAGAAAAAATCAAAATAATTTAATCCACAATGAAATTAAACTGGTGTTATGATCTTTCCAAAAAGTTTTTATTTCAATACATTTTCGAAATAATGATTTGAAAATTAAATACAGAAATAACGAAAAAATTCCTTTCACTTGGACATCAAGGAAGTTTGTCTAAAATGAAGAGAAAAACGAACTAAAAACAAGAACACTTTGTCAATTCCAAGTTTCAACCATCCTAATGCTTTTCTTTCCAGCTTCTGAGTTTTTCAGTCAAGAAATGACGGAAAACACAAAAAAACACAAATGTTGTATAAAAGTTCTGACTCATCTGACAGAATTCGCCAGGAATCAGTGCAAAAGGCATCGTACTGCCTGAAAAATGATGTGAGATGGAAAATGTTCAATTTGCGGGAGTGGCAATGAAAATGACAAGCATTTTCCAGTCTTCTATTCCTTCTCGCTCTTTTAGTGACATTTCCCCGTAGTCCTCGGACAACTGATTTTACGAAAACAGTTCTTTGAAGTTTACCATAGAAAACAAACACACGAGAATGAAAGTTGAGGAAAAGAAAGAGAGATGAATATTCAAAGAGAGAAAACGGGTCGTTTAGATTCTACGGAGACACCTGCTTCAACAGATGGATAGATATCCTGAGGTAGTTGACTAAGGGTGGGCTACCCTGGCACGAAACTGCATAAATTTAGAGCTTCCGATGGCAGCAAAAACTTTCACACATCTAGTTAGTGAAGCGTTTCACAAAATATATAGATGTTGTTGTCGACAGAATATGATGTGATGAGAAAGTTGTTCTTCATGCATGCATGAGCTCATTGTTTTACAATAATCAGAGGAAAAAGTTGGTTATGTGTAGTTTGAATCATTTTAGTGTGGCCATTTATAATTCTGTGAAACAAAACTTGTGACGTTTATCGTTTTTAAACTGAACTTCAAGGAAAAAACGTTTTTGACAGAAAAAAAGCAGAACGAAGTTCAAGTTGACGACAAGCAGTGTATTTCTCTCTGCGCGTTTCACCCAAAGAAGATGTGCGCATGCATTCGTCTGTTGAATCGGTTAGCCCACACACACACATCGTAATTACTCAAGATGACGTTGCAAAAAAGAAAGAAACAGAGAAAATAGTGGGCACGCCAGTTGTTCATGGTTCTGACATTGTGAGTGTTTATAGCAGGGTGTGTGTTCAGAGATAACAAGAACATGTAGGTATTCGAGTGCTTGGTTTTTCATTTTTTTTTTCTTGTTTTGTTGCAGAGAAACACAAGAGTAGAAAAATGAAGTGGAAGTCTAGAATGATACCGGAAATTGTTGAAGAATGGTTGATTAAGCTTCCAGACATTTCGAAACTGGACGTTTTGAAGTTCTATGTTCTCATACCTTTACTTTTCAAAACAGGAGATTAGAGAATTCGCATATAGTCGGGTTTTGAAATGAGCGGTTTTGAAATTACCAGGATTTCCGGATACTTCAAAGTTTGGATCTTGAAAAAAAACTGCTCTGTGAAAGACACTTGTGATTTCAAAATTGAATCGGAATCTCAGCTCAAAGGCATTTTATTAGAAAGACGCATATAAGTTGGGCGTGATTGAAATATAAAAGGCTGAAAAAAAACTATTCAATCTGGCCTTTGAAAACCAATTATGAAGTATCAGTATTTCCAAGATGAATTTATTATAATAATTATAGTTTCTTTCTCCAGATTAGTATAATCCCTGAATTTGCTTTCACTCAGTTTCCCAGAGTTTCATTTCAATGGAGAATCATCCAACACAGTTGAAATCAAGTACACACACACACAGTTATCCGGTTTTCCCAATTGAGTGACCGCAAAAAATGGCAGCGTGATTGTTAGCTCGACACAGTCGGTCGACGCTTAAAAGTTGTCGAAAAGTTTTGGTGTCCAGCGTGTTCCGCATCGTTTACTGCACCTGTCAGCAGGCCCGACGACGACGACGACATTGATGACGCCGTCGACGGTAGGGCGGAAAGAGAACACTGAAGCGAGCGAGTGAAAATAGGAGTCCGGTGGAAGCATACACACTTGCGCACACCGTGTCCAGATCATCTGCCGTATCCGCCCATCTTTGCGCGCGGCGTCCCGCTCGTTTTAGTGCATTTTAATCCTGGTCATTGCTACTGGTTGCGAAGCTTGTCATATTCCACAACTAGATATTTGCAGTTTGATAGTTTTTTGGCAACATTCACATCATCCACTATGCTTCTGAGCAGGATTCAGCTCTTTGAAGCCATTCTGGTCATTTTTTTCATTCTAAGTAAGTTTTCCGAAATCATTTTGATTAAAAATTCTTAGATAAGCTGAGTTTCACTAACTCTCAGAATCCTAGTGTTTTCTTCTCAAGCTTTGTTCTTCTAAATATGTCATTATTTCTAGAACAGTTTATCTAGGAAAATAACAGTTTGGTCTAAAACTGTCTGAGAAATGTTCAGAATAGAAAACGTTTTTACTCATGTCTAGTATCCAGAATAAACAAAACGGAATTCGGATCAAGGACAACGAATATCCTCCGTTCACCCTCAAATTTCCATTTCCATATACAATTAGAGCGCAACAAACGCCATGACAACTGTTATGAATATAGTAATCGAGTACAAATAAAACCCGTTACGGGGTCAAGATAACCGAAAGTGACATCATGTATAAACGTTTCAGTTTACACAACGAAAGTCTCGGGAGATGAGCAATTACGTCCTGCTGCAATTATTCCATGGTCACAATATCAGAGAAGGCTCGGAAAACTTAAAGAAGGGTCTTTAGGGTTTCAAGTAAATGGAAAAATTTAGAAAAAATATGATCGTGAAATGATTGCAGAAAGAAAACGATCCGTTCAAAACAACCGACACTTCCAGTGCATCAAACTCGTTTTTCGGCAGTTACGAGAAGGATGATCTGTCACTGAAGCAGCTGCCGCGTTTTGATGAAAATGAGCCGAGGTAATTTCGGAAGTACATAAAAGCAGAGCTTTCTCTCTACTTGTCAGATGAAATTGAGAACATTTCTCTCCGGAACTTTAATTTATGGGTTTTCAGTAGCGGATCAAAAACGCGTTCTCAATATGGGAACGTTATCCGACCGCAGATACGGGGAAGATTACCAGCTGATCCATCTGATTTCATGAAAATACCTAGAACTAATCAAGTCGAGTTTCTGATGCAAAGAGGTAGACTTAGGAATGTATTATCAAGATGTGAATAAAATAATTTCAGAATTGAATAGAGAGTCGTTAGTACCACCGGAAAGACCACATGCATCATCAAAAACTAGCAGTCTTCCATCTCGAATTCCATTGAGAATGGAACAGACACCAACACATAAAGAAATGAATAAAATTCCAGTGAGTCTTTTCATCGAACACATACTAATCCCATTTTGTCTTCCTAATCTTCTCTGTTCTTCTATTTAAAAGTTAATTTCGCAACTTTCAGTCGCTGGCAATTCCAAATGGAGTACCAATGACCGCTGGTAGCTGGGAAACCGGTCAACCCCATTATACAGGTGAACGTAAGCTTCACGCAGCAAATACGTTTGCCGGATCTCCATCATTCCTAAACCCACTGAATGCAAATAATGTGAGATTAGTGATTTTTCAAAGCAAAACTTCAGGTTTTGTTACAGTTGATTGGAAATGAACTTCCAACAGCGCCGATATACCAGAAAGTGGCGGATTCCAACATTGTGAGCTCCATTTTCTCACAGAGCCAAGCGAGACCAGGTGCCATTCCTACCATGGTTCAAACGTCTCAACCACAAGCGTATCTTGAGAAGTTTCTAACCAATGAGGCGTCTTTAGACCAGTTTTCAAATCTTGCCAAAAATCTTCTGGGAGTTGGAACCGGGAGAACAGGAGAAGTAAGCTATAGTATGATGATCTCGATTAATGCTTTAATTGTGTCTAGACCAGTAGTGGAAGCGGTGGTTTATTGGAGACAATGACGTCAGTGCTAAGTGGTGGAAACCGAAATCTACCGACAAGTTCTGCGGCGCATGACGATTTATCCCAATATACACCATCGTCGGCAGGGAGACCACAGACTTCAGTTTTTCAGAAGTTACTTAGTCAAGGTAGTACTACAACTGGGAACATTTAATAAATCAATAATTTCCAGCAACTGATGCTCTCAAAGATTCATGGAATAAAAAAACAGAAAGTAAAGATAATCTTGATGCCATTGTCAAGAAAACTGATCTTTTTGCTCTATCGACTCCGGAACCTTTGAAAAAAGAGAAAATTAGCAAGGATAAAGAGAATTCGATAAAAGTGAGCACAACTATGGAAGTTATTCTGAATATCATTTTCAGCTTCTGGAAAACATGCCAGCTGAACAGAGGAAAATGCTTGAGGCGGCGATAATGTCAGGAGAAATCGATGCTGATTCACCTGCCATCAAGTGAGTCTCTGCTGATACATTCAAGATAAAAACTTTTTCTCAGAACTTTGGTGAAAAATGATGTGACAGAAGAGTCTAAAAAAGAAAAAGAGAATCGATTAATTGAATGGATTCGTGCAAATCGACCATCCAAGACACCTGAAAATACGATTCCAAAGAACGTCCCTTACTATGGAAAATACTTGGGAAGTTTGGCAGAAACGGTGAGTTGGAAGGAAAAGGAAGAAAACATTTTATCGAAAATAGTACCAGTTTTTGTTGTTATTTTTACAGCCGACCACTAAAAAACAAAAAAGTCCAGCTGGCGCGTTGTGGCTTGTCGACGAAAGAAGAATCATTGTGACTAGATTCGTTTTCGAGTCTCGATCATTACTCAACGGTAATTTAAAACACTTTGGGACATAAAGTGAAGGTAAATTCAGAAAATGTGACCTTCTGGCTTGGACCAAAGACTCCTTCTGGGAACTTCGTTGAGGACTTTATGCCGTCAGAAAATGGGTTCTATGTCAAACCAAAACCAATTGAAATGTCAGCATTTGCAACAAGAGAACTACCAGTAAACATTCAAACATGATATGTATATCAAATAAATCTATTTCAGCCGATCGATGCAAAACCACGACCAAATGTGGCGGCTGTGAAACTGTTCGAAGGCATCCCGCCCATCGTTGCCAATGTAACCAGGGTTAAACGTGATGAAGGTGTAATCAATGCCACAGCTAAGCCGATTGAATTATTCGTAGAAGTGGGTTGCTCATAATTATTATCATTTTCAATTTTTATTCTTTAGGGCGGAATTATGAAAATTCGACCTGGAAATGGAAATGTGAAGTTGGAAACTCAGACAGAAACAGTTACAAGTATTCCGGATGGATTTAGATTGAAACAACCAGAATTTGATGCTGTAGATGATCAGGTAAGATTTGTGGCAGAAAGTAATCTGATGAATGATTCTCATATCTTTTCCATAATTTTGAGAGCGTTTTCTGAAAATTTTTCCACAATTCAATGATCAATCTAATTTTTCGAATCATCAGGCTCCTCAACCTCTACAATGGTTCGAAGGCTTCCAACCACTCATGCTGACTCTTCCTCCATCTAAAGTATTCAGTGATATTCATTGGGTTTCTCTTCGAGACCATAAACGTAAAGTGAGTTTCACTCAACTTTATTGTTTCCCCTAACCGAAATTTTATTCCAGGCAAATGTGGCTTCAGTTATACTCCCCAACGGACCACTCGTTCAAATCCCAAAGGTGATACGACTACGGACTCTGTCTCCAAACAGTCTAGCGTTCAATATAAGTTCAGGTCCAATTGAAGTAAGCATAGACATAGTTCAAAAAACACCAAGTAGTATTCCAGGTTCTTGATGTGAAAACAATTAGAATCAACAATTTTTCATTCCAACATGATGATGATTCTGTGTGGTTAATGGTCGGAAGTGAACTATTCCCTAACATGGGTGGAAAAATAGTTCCGCTTTTTGATGGGTAAAAGTTGGATTAATGACCCAAACATATTTGAATTTCAGAAAAGAATTTGATTGTCAAGCACTGAGAAGCTACCACAACGAAACGATCACTTTTAGGCTACCCGGAGAACTCACTTGGAAAGACGTTTTCTGGTTTTCATGTGAGTTTCCCACTCATCTCTTTTCACTTTTCATCCAGAAGAAAGAAACTCGTAAAGTTGTCAGATCCCTACTTAAAAATTCAAAAAAGTTAATGCAGTATTTTTCTCGTCATTTCGTGGAAAAGTAAGCTCTTTCAATTTGCACTTTCTCTAGTTTTAATCACTGCTCAAGGCGAAATCAAGTTGTTCATGAAAGCAAAGATCGCACGAATCAAAAAGATCCGAAAGCCAATTTATGCGAAAAAGTTGTCGTTAAAGTGGTTTACAAAATCACATGTTCACATGAACGTGATAATCATAAGGTGTTTCAATATTTGTTCAGAAGTTTTGAAATTCAAGTGAAGCATATTGAAATGTTCATTCGAAAACACAGAATGATTGTAATAAAGATGACTAATGAGTTAATATCTGCTTTCAGTTTACTCAATGAAGAGATTGGTGTCTTATTCTGAAATCTACCTTCCAATGAGTGAAATGCATCTACTTCCAGACTTCTCATCAATTGCTGTAAGTTAAAATGCTTATAATATATTCAAAAAGCTCTATTTGTTCTTCTCAGCCAATTTTTCTGGTGAGAAAATAGAATGTTTAAACACGAACTGACGTGAAGAAAAGATAGAAAGAACAGGGTGTGGGAAAATTACCTGTCTATTTTTTTGGCAAACAGCCATGAGATGATCGGTATAAAACCGCTTGTAATCTCTTTTCTAACTACATCAACAAATCAAAACCTTTCATTCGATTGAATGTGAAATGGGCTTGGGAAAATATAGACCCCCACCCCATTCTTCCGTTTCAATTTTTCGAGAAAAGGAAATTCGTACTTTTCAAGGGGTGGATATTCTTCTTTTACGTCAGTCCATAAAACGAAATTGCTCTTAGATTAGTACTACTTTCATGACTTTTTGGAACCGCTTCAAAAAGAGAATAGATCTAATTGAGAAGCCCATTTCTTCACCCAATTCTGCTCAATTGGAACCGGTTTTCACTTTCAGACTCCGACGTGCAAGTACACCCCGACACTATGAAGAAAGCATTACGAAAAGCGAAAATATGGGAATTCATGATACAATCTCATTAATTTATAATTGATACGAGTGGTGCTCCAACTCATCGTTAATCATTCATTTCTTCCAACAAAAAATGTTATCTTGTTAATAGAGTTTTGAAATATTGATTAGGAATTGGTTGGAATGAGATATATAATTTCCAATCTATATAATAATATATTATTCAAAATATCAAAGAACTCTATTAAACTTTCATGATCTCATCAGTTGTACCTTTTCTAATAAACATTCCTTTTGTCGTCACAAACATGTGAAAAGATAGAACAACGAACATACATAGATGCCACTCGATTGGCAACACCTTATCAAACAACCGATCTTCAACGGCAACCTGACCAGTCTGACCATATGCCATCTTTGCGTCTGCTCGTGTGGACACGTCTACGCAATTTTGCGGACAGCCGAAAACAAGAAAAATTGGCGCGTCCATTCTGTTTTCAGAATTTTTGAGATGTGTCTTATAATTATTGTTTTTAGTGTCTCATATTACGTCTCATTTCTTTCGAGCTTGCTCGGGATTTTGAGAAAAATATATTATAGCTGATCGGTTTTCTACGTGTTTACAGAATAATGAAAGTTTAAAGTGAAGAAATTTCACATGATATACTTTGTTTAAATAATTTTTTTCAAACCAGATGTAAGTTCATAAATCCTGTTTATTTTTCAGAAACAAAGAAGATCCCGTTCCATTTATTCTCGATTTTAAGCTCATTTTGCAAAAAATCATCCTTTTATTGCAACATTGCCCCCTTTTCTTCGCTCATCGGCATGTAATTGCACCGAAATCGGCAAAATAAACAGTGATGGTTGTTCTTTTGCACCATTGTTCATAGGCCTGTAGGTACGGTCGTATGACATCAATTCATCAAAACATCGATGGTTTGTTGCATTGCAGGTTCTTTTTTGAGCGTGAAGGAGGAGAGAATAGTAGGTCGAGCGGTTCCTATGAATCAGTTTGCTATTATCATCTTATCAATGCCCCATTATGCTCTTTTGTTCTTCGGTTTTATTACAATCGTTTTTATTCTGAAAGGGCGTAGTTTCTTTATATTCTGTGCACCTGTATGCACTTCTACTGTTTTTTATTCAGGGTATAACCCGTTGAACAGATCTCAGGCCAGATGTTTTACAGTTGGCATTTAGAGTCTATTGGTTTCTATCGAAGGGTAGAGAGCTCGAATCTCAAGTGCTTTTCTGACATTCCCATGACAACATCAAAAGTTCATGCGCTTTTCTTGACAAGCCTGTCGACGGCTTTGAGCCATTTTCCATTTTGAGCATTTTGCCTGGAGGAGCCGAAGAATATTGTTCTCTATCGTAACATTCCGCAGATACCGCCCTGTTATGATTGAATTTTGTGTTGATGAAGGAGGTAGGACGTCATTGGTAGAAGAAGCAGGTGTTTCACTGTTTTGAGTGTTTTCTTGGATCAGCAGATGCATACGATTCACAAACAAATGGAAGGGGATTAATTGGCATAGGTTGTTCTATACTCCAAGAACAGGTCGGGAAGCCTCTGCTGCAACCATGGGACATCTGGATAACATCTTCAAATGGTCGCCTACTCAAAGGATGTTTTTTTGTGTATTCTCTTTTGTTCTTTGTTTTACAACTTTTACAATCTTACTCTCTTTTTTGATTTACAATAAGCAACAGATTCTGGAATATTGAACAAAAAAGGTTGACTGCCCTGTATTCCAATTATTATCAGTGGTTTATATGTGGAATTACTTTTCTGTGCTCGCGCGCTTGCGTTTTTTGCTTCACTCTCGCTCACAAGTTTTTTCACTCACAAATTGCAGATGGCACACTCACACTATTTCAACTGCCCGCACGCGACGCGGTCTTCTCGCATTTTTGACCAGCAGGCAAAAGCGAATGTTAGAAGGAAGGCGGATGAGGGAGAGGTCACCTCCCTTTTTTTCCCTCAATTCTTTTCATTCACTCGCTCTTCGGAGGCGATGTACGCTCTCCCTCTTTTTCTCTCTCAACCTCCACCTCCCCTTATTTTCTCCCTCTCTTTCTCAACAGTGGTTTGTGCGAGGAGTAGGCCTCCGAGTGAGGCGAGTGAGCGAGGGTAAAGAGTGAGCGTATCTGTGTGTCTGTGTGTGTGTGTTTTTGTGTGTGAGTGTTTCTGTGTGCGCGCGCTAGCGCATTGTGAGTGTGTGCTGCGTTGATGCGAGACCGAGGGTGAGGGGCCGGCCAAAGCTGCGGCCAAGCCCCACCCACTATTTCTCTGTTTCTTTTCTTTGCCTCACAAGACCTCTTGTCTCCCTTCACGTCCGTCATTCATTTCTCCATCTCGTCCGTGCTAGGCACTCGCTAGCCTGCCCCTCCACTCTCTGGCATGGCAGCCAGCCAAGCCACCACACACCGCGCGTTTTTCTTTTCCCTCTCTCCGTGACCTCGCACTCTCTCGTCATCTTGTTCGTATGCCTGCGCGTCCCCTTTTATTGATCGACCCGTCCTTTCCCCCTTTCTATTTGAACTTGCGGACGCTCTTCCCCCGTTTCTCTAGCACTCTCTTCTTCTCTATGATACGTCATCCTTCCCAGTCCAATAGAGCGCGTTTGCATTTCCGTTGTTGTTAGTAACAGATTAATATAAGCCCGATCAAAAGTTCGAATTGGGTCCAATATTTTCTAACTGATCAATGGTCTCTAGTCTAATACTTCATTCTGATATGTTTTTTTATAGTATGTATGTTATTTCGCAATTCAATTTCTGAAACAAGCCAAACACAAACAACATTGTTTTCCAGATGTCACAGATCAAAGAAAAAGCCACTGGTAGTTTGGCACTTATCAGCGACTATGACTCGGATCAGGATGAAGAGCCATTGGTCCCATCTCCAACCAAACCAGACGAAGCACAAGAAACAGCAATCCCTGAAGCATCTGCAGCCGAGGTTGAAATGATGCCGAGTGCTAGTTCAGAATTGGGTCCTGGACCATCGTCTTCTACAATTGAAGATAAGAAGAGCGAGGAGGAGTCGAACATTGAAGCCAGCAGCATTGAGGACAATCCCAGACGACCGACAGGCCCTTGTCTGTCGGAATCTTCATCCGATGACTCAGATGATGAGGAAACAAGCAATAGGAAAAGCCCAGACAATCAGAAGACCGTTGATCGGGAAAAGAGTCAAAGCCCAAAGGAAGAAGTCAAGGAAGAGGTGAGTGGAATTATGACTGATTTCTGTTATTTCAAACAAATGTTTACAGATTCCTGAAGAGGTAGCAGTTGCCGACATCCACAAATCTCCAAGTCCGGAACCCATGGAGGAGGAAATCGAAAAGAAATTCGAAGAACCGAAGACCTCTCCAGAGTCTAGCTCCGAGGCTAAACCAAAGTCCCCGGAATCAGAGATTCAAGAAGAACCACCAAAAGTAGAATCGGTTCCAGAGGAAGAAGAGCAACAGAAAAGCCAGGAAAGCCGGGACAACAGCCCTGTCAACCGTCCGGATAGTCCAAAAACTGCGATTTCTGATCCATTAGATGTGGGTGATAGTCCAATGAGCTCTGATAGTTTGGAAGGTAGTCCAATGAGGCCACTCACTCCATCACACAGGGAGAGTCGCGAATCTACTCCAGACAAGCCAAAAGCCTCACAAAGCCCAAAGAGCCTTCCATCTGACAGAGCACAAGGATCGCAGAGCCCGGATAGTTCTGTGCCAAGTCCGACGGAAAGAGTGGATACTCCAAAAAGCCCAAGAAGCCTTGAGCTCAGCCAAGAAAGTTCATCCAAGAAAGCTGATAGTCACGGAAGCCCCAGTCCTGCAGCTAGTCCGATGCGAAAGTCAAAGACTCCAGAGAAAGAAGATACTCCAGACGTTCCAGTTGCCTCCAACTCTCCGAGGGCTTCTATGTCTCCTGTCAAAGCTGAAAGTCCTGAAAGCTCTCATCAATCTGACAAAAAGGAGGAAGCTAAGGAAACAAGTGTGACTGCGGCCAAAGCTTCCGACGATTCGAGTGGATCGGACTCAGATGACAGTGACGACGAGGAAGAAGTCGAGAAAATGGATACATCCGAACAGGTTGGAGCTGAGCAAGAGGCGGGAACATCTGTTGCAGAATCGGGAGCACCGGAAGATTCGAATAGCAACGACAAGACAAACCCATGGGAGACTCCTCGTCAGGTATGTAACAAACTTATGTATCTCTAGTACTATAACCAATTTCCAGGAGCCTATTGACGGAGTTGTTCAACCACGTACGGATCCTCCACCTGGCAAACCAACTCGTCACACCAATTGCCTTGACTACGTCCTTTTCACAGTTATCAAAGACGCTATGAAGCACAAGCACTCGTGGCCGTTCATGTATCCAGTTGATGCCAACAAGCTCGAGATCCCTGAATACCATAATCTGATCGAGAAGCCAATGGACCTGCGTACTATCGAAAAACGTATTCGCAGTCTTTACTATTGGAGTGCAAAGGATGCCATTGCGGTAAGTGGCAACCGGGGAAACTTGGTGATGGTTGAGAAATGACATCTTTTAAAAGAGCTTTATGGAGGGGTGGAGAATAAAAGCGGTTATTAGTGTGTGAATGACGGATATGAATAACAGTAAGAAAATTAATGAGGGGGCGAGCTGAAAAGAACGGAAGGGACCGGAAATTAAAGTGAGCGCCTGTGATATCCAATTATTTTCATACGTTTTCTTATTTTTGAGCGTCTTGACTAAACAAGCACCACTTTTGTTGAGACGAAATTTCATTAGTGTTGAGTGCATCTTGCGTGACATATTATGGCCCGCTCTCTTAATTCTCGACCTTTTTTTCTGATTTTTTCTCTGCTTCACCCAATGATTCTGCGAATTTATTGCTATACGATACACGCTCGCACCACTTTTTTCTTTGAAAGGAAATGAAAACCTCTTTTTTTCATCACTTTTTCTTTTCCCTATCCATTCTATCGCTCCATCTACTTGCCCATTCTGACGAGCCAGTTTCAGTCGTAGTAAGCTCCGAGAGCTTCAATCTTTTTCTTCGCTTTTTCTTACTTTCACACCTTCCTTTCTGCTTGCCGCTATACGTAGTGTTACACAATCTCATCTAGCTCCATCATAGTCAGTTGTAAAGTAGTAATATTAACAATAATTTTTGAGACTGGGGATACTGTTTTACAGCGTATGAAAGAGTGGTGGAAAAATGATTCATTGAGTGGGGCCAAACTATAAGACACAATGATATAACGAAATAAATCGAAAATCTCTGGAGTTTTAGCCATCTAGTGTCATCACGATTGCGTGTACACAATTATGAAACTTTCAACTCTTTTGCCTTACAACTCTTGGAACAACACTGCTTTTTTCTTGCCAGTATCACAGATTCCCTTCACTGTTGCATGAACATTGCCTTGTTTACTGTCTCTTACTCTATTTCTGTGAAATACAACAAAACTCCGTGCATGACTCACAAACACAATAGAAAGTTGACCGTTTCGCAATAACCTTTCCATCTCTCGCAGCTTTTTTTTTGCAAATGCTGAAAACAACAAAACATGCGTGTTCTGCAACAAACAAACACATTAAAAAATATTACGTGTCCTCTGAAGCTATTGTATAAAAGTGTTAAAATTATGTCCAAAAGCGTAGATGTGCTATTACTCCCCCCTCCCACTAAGCTCGATCACCATCTTAAAACAGATAAAAATATTTAAAAATAGAAAGGCAAAAGAGTTGAATGGTTTCAGGACATCACCCAGTTGTTCAACAATTGTTACGCGTTCAATCCACCTGAGTATGATGTATACAAGATGGCTAAAAGTCTGGAGAAACAAATAACGACCCAACTGCAGAACGATCTTCCCCGCTCTGTAAGTTTCACTTATTAATCTTGGCTCGCATTTCAGGACCTGAACAAAATGATTGGAAACTGCAAACAATTCAACGATCGTAACGACGACATTTATATAATGTGTGAGAACATCGAGGGTGTTGTTCAGAGAGACATGGAGTACATGCCAACAGAGGTTCATTAACATAAATGCAAATGAAGCGACACATCTACATTCTTTTTGACTTGTTGAGAGAATTCTCAATTTGGTCTTTTTTCAGGAGAAACCCCAAGAACTCTCCGAAACCCATCGTCGCACCATGTTCAACGTTGGTACTCCAAATGGCAAAACTAAGGCTGCCAAACAGCGCGGCAGAAAAAGTGCTCGAGGACGTAAGAAGGCTGCTCCTTCACGTGCTTCATTCAAAGAGGAGTCAATAGATGATCAGGACGACGCCGCTTCCAAAGTTGATTCCATTCACTTCGATGATGATGATGACACTATTACGGAGAAAGATGTCAGTCGTGCACCATCCATCCAACCTGAAGCTGAAGAGCCAAAACCGACTACTTCTCAGCCTCCGGCTAAAAAACGGAAAGTTGAGAATGGAGATAATGGCGTCGTTACGAAAGAAGCTGTTTCAACACCTGCACCAGTCGCTGCTGCACCACCAGCTCCAACGCCTCGGAAGAATCCAAATACAATGATCGACTGGAAGAGTCTTGTTCCCCGTTGGCACGGAAAACAAGCCGAATGGCAAAAGTTCTGTTCCAGACTTCTTACTGAGATCCACAGTGTCAAGAACAAAGGATTTGCTCAAGTGTTTTACTTGCCTGTCGATCCAATCAAACTGAAGATTTATGATTACCTGGATATCATCAAAAATCCTATGGACCTGCAGACAATCAAAAAGAAGCTCGACCATAAGCAGTATGCTGAGCCGGAGGAGTTTGTTGCAGATTTCAATCTGGTAAGGACATCTCTAATCAAACCTGCATCTAACTTATTCATTTCAGATGATCAATAACTGCTGCACCTACAACCCCAAAGGATCGGCTGTCCATCAGAATGCTTTGGATCTGAAGGCTTTGTTTGAAGAACGCTGGAAGTTGTTCCCTCGTCCTGGTGTGGATCCAATTGTTTCCGACTCTTACATCAATCAGAGTCTGGTCGTCAACACAGACCTCATCGAGGAAGAGCGTATCAACAGTTATTTGAGTGCTGTAAGGGCTGAAGAGAAGAAGTGTGCCGAAAAGCTCGAACAACTTCGTAACATGAGCGAGAGCCTTTATACCATCACAATGCAACGTCGCGATGCAAAATTGGCTGGAAGCATTGCCCCCGTTCTTGCAAACCATCAGTTGAACCAATTGGAAAAACTTGGAATCAGCATCAGAAACACTCCGTTGATGGTTCCAGAACTTATTTCTCCTGCTCTTTCAATTCGTTCTTCTACCCGTGCACCTGTACCAAAGATCATTGATGACATCGGACCATCGCCTATCAAGGCTAGAAAAATGTAAGAACCTAGAACCATAATATCTAACTAATCTCTTTTTTCTTTTAGATCGAAGCCACGTGCCTCATCGAATGCTTCTCTTGCACTTGCTCCAACAAGCGCTGTTCGTGGACGAAAGCCGAAATCGGGTCGTCCAAAGAAGAATCTGTATTCTCCAGCGGCAAGCTCTCCACATAGTAATGTTCAAGCCCAAGCTCATCGTGCGCAATTCGAGAACTCTCAAAACAAGAGGAAGTTGGATCCAGCTGCAAAGAGAGATCTTTCTGATCGGATGAACGGTCTTTCTGAGGAGCATATTCATCCAGTTCTCCGCATCATCCAGATTGGACAACATATCGCGAACAAGAGTGTCTTGTCTCTTCGATCGCTCTGTGATGAAGAAATTGATTTCAATGAGGCTTCGGATGATACCATTTATGAATTGATGAAATATATGAATGCTCTGGACTCTGATAAAGCTAAAGCTGCAAGAATCAAGCAGGAACTTGAAGTCAAGTCAAAGTTTTATGGATTAGACGCTTACGGTAATCATTTATTTTAGTTTGATGCAGTTTTTAATTCAATCATTTTACAGATGAAAGATTCGGACCCATCCCAAAGAACGCATTGAAGCCGGCTCAGATCCAAAACCGTATGGGCTCAGACTCTCCATCTCCATCAGCTTCTCGCTCTGGTGATCGCTCCTCGGATTCGGATTCCGACTCAGAAGACTCTTCGGATTCAGACTCGGAGCCACAACCAAGTCGAGGCAATAGTACTGCTCCACCACCTCCCCGTCGTCGTGCCATTGAGATTAGTGCCTCTTCTTCAAGAGCTTCTACTCCAGCTGGGCCGTCGACTTCATCCAAGAGAGGACCTGGTTACGATAAGAGAACATTGTCTGAAAGTTCGAGCTCCTCGGATAGCAACGGTTCTTCATCAGACTCTTCTGATTCGGATTCTGAGCCTGGTTAGTTATCCAACGTCCCTCGTCCAAGTAAACCAAATTATCAAATGTGCACGAATCTCAAACTTCTCTCATCATCTCGTCCCATTACAAAAACATTACTCACCTATCTTGCATATTTATCCCAGTTATATAACTTCGTGTCAATCGTCTTCTCATTATATCTCTATATATCGATATATATATATACATATATACATACATGTTCTGGCGCGTCAAGCTCCTGTCTATATTAATTTATACACCCAATGGTCTCTTATTTCATCAATGATAATCATCTTACAATGTCAAAAACTTGCTTTAAAGAATAAGTTGTTTGATTTCTGGCTTCTTCCTGTGTTTAAACTGCAGACCATAAAAACAATGTAAAAAAAACACCCCAGCAACCAAATGATTTGAAACAAAACGAGTATTTTTCAGCCAAACAGGTCAAGAAAACTGAGCCAACAAAAACCAACACTGGTGCGAAGAAGCCTTCTGAGCAATTTAAAAAGCGTTCTCCTCTGTCCACCAGAGAACAAACTCCTCCAATTGTGAAGAATGCTTCTCTCGCTAAAAAACCAGCTGAGTCTAACAATAAACCTACCGGTGGAAAAGGACCAGCTCTGACTAAAAGAGCACCATCTGATAGGAAGACTCCACCACCACCAACCAAAAAACCTCTTTCGATTCTCGATGAGCTACTGCCATCGTCAACGGAAAAGAAACCAGTTCAGACATCTGCTCCGTCTACCAGTTCTGGACCTTGGAAGTCTAATTACAAACAGCATGCACCACCACCACCAAGAATGACTGAGGCTGAGATTAAAGCTCAAAAAGAGAAGGATCACGCAGAGGCTTTGCGCAGACAGGCTGAGGTATGTTTGTCAAAATTAGACAACTAAATAATAAATTTTCATTTTCCAGGCTCGTCGTCGTAAGCGCCAACAGGAGGAAGAACCGCAGTACCTCAACCAATCCGAAGTGATGCGCGAGTTTGAGAGTCACTTCTCGTACTAATCCAACTGAAGTCAACATTGTGTGCCATGATACAGTATTATTCCGTTCAAAGGAATCTATTCGTTTTTTGTTTTCGCGTTATTTAATTTATTTCTTTTTGTTTCTATTTATACTAAGGGTACCTTTTCTAAGCAGTCTGTCATTTTTGTAGTCACTGCAACACTACCTTCCATTCACTTTCATCCCAGTTTACCACAAATGCTCTTTAACTCTTCAATCCCTACCTGAATCTCATTTCTAGTATAGAGTTTTCATGAGTATTAGAAGAATTTTGTATGTTTTAAGAACACTATTTAAGTTTCGCCCGCATATGGGTAGATTTGGTCTCCTTACTTCCGCCTCTACTGTTTTAAATGTTGGAATTCTTCTCTTTTTTTAAAGTTCTACCTCAATACCTCCAGCTATTCAAATACTGGATCGCAATAAATATTGTGAAAACAAAATGTGTATTATTAATATAGACAAAAGTAGAAGAAAATAGAATGGGTAGAAAGAAATAAGAAGAATCGAGGCGATTTTTTATAAGCTTCCAGCGCCATGCCGTCGGATGGTATTCTGCCAGCAGTGGTCGACAATGTTGTGGCCGTCCACAATGGAATGTTCCATGAACTCTTCAATTGGCTCGGTGGTTGAACATTTGAATTGATGATGTTGTCGTCGTCATTTTGGGTTGAAACTATTGTTAGTAACTGTTTTCTATTCTTGGTCAGAAGTGTCGCAAACGTCGAAGATACTAACGAAGACGTTTTCGATAATTCTTTTTCTCATTTTTGAGGCTTTAGGAATATTCACCTTTTTTATGTCGTTTTTTTCATGGCTCTCTCTGCCCATATTTCTTTGATTTAGATTTTTTAATGGTTCGCTCCGCCCATATTGGCTCGATTGTCGTTTTTTCTTCCAACTCATCACTAAAATTATTTACCCGTAGATTATTTTAGAGTTGTATTTTATCTTATTCTTTTTATATTAATTGCCTTTTACATTTAGATCTTCACTCTATTCATCACATGCGCATCCTTCTCATTCTGAAAACTTTTTTTCAAAATCATTCACAATGAGTATCCCTTCCAATATCATGCACCTCTTTTTGAAGCCGGTCACACTCCTAGATACCCATGACTTGTTTTTGCTCGCAGCCTATCACATGACTCTTTCCGTCACATGCATCTGTTGCCGTGGAAACGGGGTGCAGTGAAAATGTCTAGTAGCATAGCCAGTGGCTGTTTCTCACATTTTTCGAATTTTCATCATGCCGTATGATTAAAAACAGTTTTTGATTATCCAGTAAAGGTAGAAGTTGAAGGTAGAAGTTCAAATGCAGTGATTCATTTGACAGAATGCTTTCATTTGTTCGAAATTCCCAAACTTTCCGGCAAATATCTGAGCGATGCTTTTTTCTTTTATCCTTTTTTAATTTTCAAAACAAAAAAATAATCCAGAACGACCAAGAATCATCCGATTACACACTTTATTTTTCCATCATTAGATTATCCAGCAACTTTCAAAAAGAAACTGATAATTACAAGACTTTGTATTGAATCTAACTAAAAATATTTATCATTGTTATTTTTAACTCTGTGCCGGTCAGAAAAACCAATTTTTGATAATCTTTCTACCAGCATATCAATAATTTATAAGTAATTCGATCATATATTTTGTGGCTTGAAAAATTGGAACTTTCATTAGTTTATTTCTGCTTTTGCACGTTTTGTGACGAAGTCTCCAAACGTCAGTTGGGTTTCTAAGCAACCGTTGAAAACATAGGATGCATGCACTTCCTTTTTCAAACGGCCCTTTTTCGCGCCATGGCGGCGTGCATGACATGTGCACGAATATAACGCCAGGCTCTTTGTTGGACCGCTTCATGTGTTCCATTTGACATGTTTTTGTCATGTTTTCGCACTGGTTATGCACTTATCGACTTTTGAAAAGAAAGCTTCCCATTTTGGGAGAAAAATTGATAAATGCTAGAACATTGTGTGGGAGGTGTAACTTAGTTAATTCCTTCTGTTTCAATTATTATTTCTAAACTCACGTCAGAGTTGAAGTTCTTACCGGGAGATTTTTGAAAATCAACAGAAAGCCTGCCTACCTCTGAAAAATATGGTCCTTGTCGTTTCAGTTTTGGTTTTTTACATTTTCATTTAGAATGGTAAAGGGAATCAGGGGTGGGCGGAATCGGGAATTCTCGGAATTTCGGAATCTCGGAATATTCCGAATTTTCAATTTTCGGAATTTCGGAATCTCGGAATATTCCGAGTTCTAAAAGTTCGGAATTCGGAATTTTTCGGAATTTTAAAAATTTTTTAAATCAGCAATAAAAACGAGAGATTTTCTTCTCTACGCTTGCGATGCGCTATGAAAACTCTTTTTTTGGTGTTGCTGTCGAAGAATTAGTAAAAAGTAAGAGAAAAACTAGAGAAAAACTAGATAAAAAGAATAAAAAAGAAACTTTGTCCGAGGCCCAAAATCGGAATTTCGGAATTCCATTCCGAAATTTTCGCTTCGGAATATTCCGATCGGAATTTCGTTCCGAATTTTTTTCTTCGGAATATTCCGATCGGAATTCCATTCCGAAAATTTTGCCTCGGAATATTCCGATCGGAATTTCGTTCCGAAAAATCTAGAAATTTCGGAATTTTTCGGAATTCCGAATTCCGTTCCGCACACCCCTGAAAGGGAATGCATGTTTCATGGGTTCTTGAAGACAGTTGAAAATACTGCAAAATGTTATTCCTCCCTCTCTAAATCCATAAGAAATATTCCCCAACATTCGTTTCTTCTTTTACGTGTTTTATTCCGTTAGAATTGTTCACTCAATTTATTCACTTTTCATTTTTCTATCGTAATCATTTTTTTCTAGATGATGGACTTGGACGAAGAATATTATATGTACAAAACCGACAAAAGCGATGACATCCAATATGAGGTTTGTTGAGTTTTTGAGAATTTCTTGAAGCTGTCTGTCGGTAATTCCCTCGTTGTGCACGCAAAAAAATTGATGAATGTGTGAATCTTTCTTGAGACATTTGATAGGAGCAGTAGCACTAGCCTGGCCGCTCGCTGATCTCGTTCTGCGTGTTGAGCTATTCGTAATCCAAAGAAATTTATCATGAACCATTTACCAAAAATACAGATCTGAGCAGTTTTCAACATCCTACTAAACCGATCACTTGTGTTCTTGGTTTCACCTTCAGAGTCGTTCAGAGAAAAGCTAACAGAAAGCAACCAAAGAATTGACGGTACGGTGAAATCTGTCTTAGCGCCTCGAAAGAGCATGGTTAGGTATAAAGGGTGGATCCCGCCGCGTACTTACCCACAGAAAACGCTGAATGGCCGTATGCGAACCGGGGCGGGAAACTTGACCGCGTGAAGCAGATCGCTCACCAGTACGTAAAAAATTTGGAGCGATACGGTAGAAGGCTGTATACGAACTCCTGGCGCCTCCTACTAAACCCACAGTGATACGGTAGAAGGCCGTATGCGAACCGGGGCGGCTGCTTAAAGCCAAGCCAGTAAGGGAGGGAGCGAACTCACAGCGCCAAACCCACAGCGACACGGTAGAAGACCCATGCAAACCGGGGCAGGAGACTTGACCGCGTATAGCAGATCGCTCACCAGTACGTTGAATGAATGAGCATTTTGCTCTTCTTGTATACTATGGGGGCGGAGTCAAATAGTAGTCATGCCCCACTTGAGTGGCTAGAGCTGAACAGACCACCTGCTCATCATATACTAATTATATCTGTTGATCGGCATCTTTTTATGTGACAACTTGTGACATTTACCCCTTTATCTGTTTGATTATTAACAAGAGGTGTAGATGACAGGTGTGTCATAAAAAGGTGAACGTGGAGTTTCCATCGTTGGGTAGTCTTTTCATAGCCTTTGTCCAGAAAGACAGATAGATCTTTATCAAGTCATGCCTGTCAAACAAGTCATTTAAGGTTATGAGATTAGGCAGAAGATAAAACGAAAAAGTGATAAAACGGGGTGAATTTCGAAATGCGTGTAAGAAAATGAGCATTTTTTATGTTATCCTTTAGCGCTTTTGGTTCATGAGTTTTGGCTCAATATGAAAACGAACAAGTGATGATCGTGCTGTGTTTTCCACGATGATTTATAGGTTTATTGCAATTCCGGTCATTTCCAGAAAAAAATGAAATCACGGGTTTTTCGAATTTCGCATGCACAACGAGGACATTTTCAGGTTAAAAATGGCACGACAAAAATCTATTTTCCATTGCTTTTATGCATCTCGAGAGTTCTTATCTCGGCTCACAGAGATTTTTGATAAAATAAAGTACTAGAATTCGATAAGGCTCTGCTTGCTGAATCGATTAATATGAAATTCGTGTTATTTCAAAATTAGCGGAGCACGCCTTCAATCAACTGTGTCTTTTCAGTTCCTCAGTTCAGAAGACTTGAAAACGGAAATGACGACAATCATTGAAAACGTGAAAGCGATGCTTCAGTATCCCAGTGGAATTTGTCGTATCCTTCTACAACAACACAAATGGAGCAATCAGTTACTTCTGGACAAATTTTACGAAAATCCGGATCCAAATGATTTCTTGGCCAAGTGTGGTCTTCTCCCAGAAGGGTCTGTGATCGTTTCAGAAGAACAAGAGTGCCCAATCTGTTGTATAAGTGGGAAGTTGTTTGGTCTTGCATGCAATCACATGGCATGTGATGATTGCTGGTCAGCCTACATTGATGGAAAAATGAAGGCAAAACGGAGCGAGATCGAATGTATGCAACTGGATTGCAAGCTGTTAATGGTTGATGAAAAAGTAACCGAGTTCATAAAAGATGCATCCATATATGAGGATGTTATCATCAATAGTTACGTGAAAACTCACAAAACGCTTCGCTGGTGTCCGGAAACCTGCAGAACTGCAGTCAGAGTAAAGACTCCGGTCCATTCTCTTATCAGTTGTCCATGCGGCGTTAACTACTGCTTTACATGCGGAAACGAGGGACACGAACCCATAAACTGCAGACTTTTGCGAAAATGGTTGAGAAGGTGTCAAGACGACAACTCATCGTACAAATGGTTGAATGCCAACACAAAGGATTGTCCAACATGTCAGACGCCTATTGAGAAAACTGGAGGATGCAATCATATGACATGTCAAAAATGTAAAAAGCATTTCTGCTGGCTTTGTTTGACTCCTTGGAATTTGAGACACGACTGTAGCAGGTGACTAACGAGATTCCGAAACTGCAGTCTTCTTTGAAATCGATTGATTGATTAGAATGCAGTCTTTGTGTGACCTTCAAGAAAAATAATTTCGAAATGATGAAAATGAAAAGAAAAACCTTAACTTTCAGATACAGAGGATTAACTGTCCGTCAAGGCCGGGAGGCTCTCGAAAAATATTTTATTTTTTTTATTTCAATCGATTTGTTGCTCATCAGAAAAGTTCACAGTTAGAAAAGAAGGTGCGTTTCTGTTTTTTTAGTTTATGTGTAATCAATATTTCGTATAGACTATTCAAACCTTTGATTTCAGCTGAAACCAGTTATTCAAAACCAAATGAGTCAATTGCGAGCCATGTCATTGTCAAATTTTCAAGTTGAATATCTTCAAAATGCATACGAAGCTCTCTCAAATAGTCGTCGGACATTGATGTACTCGTTCGCATTCGCATACTATCTAAAACGTGACAACAACGTGATGATCTTCGAAGATAATCTAAAAGATCTGGAACAAGCAACCGAGCAGTTGTCGGGCATGCTGGAGAAAAAAATGTTGCTTAATGATTTGTTGCAAATGAAACAACCGGTTCAGGAAAAATGCCAATACGTTGAGAAACGACGCCAGGTTCTCCTGAAACATTGTTCTGAGGGGGACGCTCAGGACATTTGGGTCTTCAACCAGTAAACTAACTTATCTTTTCACAAAGTTTTGAAATCAGTAAAAACGATATTCTAATTTGTAGCATTCCAAAAAATGCAGTCTGTTTTCTTATCCCCCGTTCTCTTTTTTCATGTCTCTTATCTTACGTTTGTATGTTACATTGCACATTATAAAACTTTTTGTCATTGATGAAAAACTGGAATTGGGATAATACAGTTGATCCGAATCATTGAAATATTTCTTTTATTGCATTATTTTTCAGGTTTCAGCACTATTTACAGTACCTCTCAAATGGTTGTTGATTTTCTGACGCTCGGTCTTGAATTTTTTTTAAGGACGAGTAGAGTTTTGAAATTCTTCAGAAATTCGATTACAATTGCTAGGTTTTATCAACTTATATCCAATTTTTTAAGAATTGTCAAGAGGAGAAAAATCAACGTCCTAAAAGACCGGCATTTTCATTAGCAATTTGAAATCAACCTTTTTTGGCCGTTCTAACAAACACAAAGGTTACGGGTGACCTCTTTTCAGAGGAAGGTGCGCGGACCCTCAAGACAATGTGTCTGTGTCTCTTCTTTGCCCAAATCTTTCCCATCTTTCCACATTTTTCATTTCAAATACGACTGGAGAGACGTCGGGCTCTTTTTTTCACTGTTGTTTTCACATAAGACCGGACTGGTTTCTTATCAAACGGACTTTTTTCCTGTGTTTCATTCAAACGTTGTCTCAATCACCGACAATTCTTCCTCTTTATAAGTTTATTCTAAGAACGAGTACACCTCCGACACCTCCGTCACGTTCTAAAATCGCTTCGAATTTATCTGCACCTTTGTTTAACTGACCAGAACTTTTTTTCAGAATAACCAGAAACATCGATTCTACTGGAAGGAATTGTCGATTTTGCACTATTTCGCAACATGAACCCAATAACCGTAACCAATTTTTCTGAGAATAGAATGCGTGAGCAAAGAGCGAAAAACGAGAAAAAAATTTTGAAATTATGTAAAAATGCGGACGGGCTAGTCTATCTGACTATCGCTCGTATTACTCAAATTGGAAAGTTTGAAGCTGGTGAAGACGTTCTCTCCTTGGAAACTATCGAGAACAGAGGAACAATCCTCCTGGAAGAAGTATCGGATAATGTATTGAGAGTCATTCTTCAGTACTTAAATGCACGAAAAAGAAACGAAGCGATAGGAGAGAGATTCCAACGAAGAGTTTTCGAAAAGACTACAATTTACTGCATTGATAGATACGGTTCGAAATAAACTCTGTTTCAGTTCTGAGAAAATGTTATTTTAGATCACATCCCAGGTCACATTTCAAATGCAACTCTGGTAGCGGATAGAGAGGCGTCGGAACCACTTATCGGATCGTTTATTCTTCCTTTTAAACCTGAAAAAACAGACGAAGAAAAAGAACACGAAGAGGCGATTCGCCAACAAACTGAGGTAACAAGACAACTCGAAAATAGTTTTGAAAAATTAATACATATTACAGGAACGATGGAACCGTCATAAGAAAATGATGTTTGACTTGGCTACCGATCAGGGACAGGCAAGCGTGAACATGCAACGCGAAGAATGTGCATTATTTGACGACTCGTTGCCACCTAGAGAATACGAATACAGTGAGAGATTAGGGAAAATGTGTTACATCTTAAAAATATCATTTTCCAGCGCCGAATGAATCTCTTTCTCCAGTAATTGCTCAGACCACTTCATCAAATTTCTTTTATCCGTCTTCTAACAACCTCCCGACAACTTCCGGTTAGTTCATCCAATGTAACCGATTACCATTCAAAAATGTCAGGCAATTTTTTTAGAAGACGTTTTTTCTTGCATTTTCTTGCAGACCATGAAAACGATGTTGAATACTCCAGTAGCAACATGTTTTGAAACAAAACGAGTCTTTTTCAGCCAAACAGGACAAAGAAACGGAGCTATCAAATAACATCACTGGTGAAAAGAAGTCGTCTGATGCATCACCTCCAAGAATGGCTGAGAATGAGATTGAAGCTCAAAAAGACAAGGAACACACAGAGGCTTTGCGCAGACAGGCTGATGTTTGTCAAAATAAAAGAACTTAATGTAATAGCTCTTATTTTCCAGGCTCGTTGTCGTAAACGCCAGCAGGAAGAAGAACCGCAGTACCTCAACCAATCTGAAGTGATGCCCGAGTTTGAAATTCACTTCTCATACTAATCCTAATGAAGTCAACATTTGTGCAATTATACAGTACTATTCTAATTTTGCGTCATTTGTTTCTTTTTGTTTCCATTTATACTAAGTGTACCTTTTCTAAACAATCTGTCATTTTTCTAGTCACTGCAACACTACCTTCCATTCATTTTCATCCCAGTTTACCACAAATGCTATTTAACTCTTCAATCCCTATCTGAATCTCATTTCTAGTACAGAGTTTTCATGAGTATTTGAAGAATGACGTATGTTTTGAAAACCTCTTCCAAGTTTTGCCCATATATATATATATATATTAATAGGTAGATAAAGTCTCTTTACTTCTCCGTCTACTGTTTTATATGTAGAAATTTTTCTCCAGCTAATCAAATACTGGAATGCAATAAACGTTGTGAAAAAGTTGAACTAGAAAGGTCTGGGCCCCCGGTGGCCGGGTCCGGGTGGATCCTTCTCGGTCTCGGTCTCGGTCTCGGTCTCGGTCTCGGTCTCGGTCTCGGTCTCGGTCTCGGTCTCGGTCTCGGTCTCGGTCTCGGTCTCGGTCTCGGTCTCGGTCTCGGTCTCGGTCTCGGTCTCGGTCTCGGTCTCGGTCTCGGTCTCGGTCTCGGTCTCGGTCTCGGTCTCGGTCTCGGTCTCGGTCTCGGTCTCGGTCTCGGTCTCGGTCTCGGTCTCGGTCTCGGTCTCGGTCTCGGTCTCGGTCTCGGTCTTGGAACGAAGGCATTTTCTTGTTGAAATTTGCACAATGGAATCACCTTTTCTTCAAAAATGTAACAAGCATTTCTGTTGGCTTTGTTTGACTCCTTGGAATTTGAGACACGACTGTAGCAGGTGACTAACGAGATTCCGAAACTTCATTTTTTGTTGAAATCGATTAATAGATTAGAGTGGAGTTTTTTTGTATGCATGCACACGAATAGTGAACATCTGGTTTTCAGTTTTTCATCAATTTCTGAACTATAATATCATTAGAAATCTTCAACAATTGACTTACCAGGAAAATGAATACCAATATTTCCGTGAGCTTTTCTTCATATTCTTTGACGAATCATTTACCAAATGTCTCGGAGTATCCTCAACTTTGATATAAACTTGCCTACAGTAGTCATTCCTCTCCCACACAAAACACAAATACTATTCGAGAGAGCATTCGTCTACCATCCTCCGTCTTGACGTCATCGATTCATACCGCTCTCGGCCCTCCCTCTCTGCCAAGATGCCCCTGTCCATCGTTCTTTCTTTCATTTTCGGAGGCTCCTTTTCTCTATTTTGTGAAAATTTTGTGTGCACGTGTGATGAAAAGGTTCTACATTTTCCTAGGTCTTCTATTTCTATATGTTTCAGTTTTATTCAAAACCTTGATCAATCAGAAATATATTAACATCAATGAAATTTTCAACAGAAATCTATAAAGTCATCACACATGCAAGGTTCATAACGTACAACTTCAACTAGCTGCTAAACCATATAATTATCGAACTCAATCTCAACATCTTATTAATTCAACGCTGCTTTATTGAAAATTTTTTCAAACGTACTAAATTCAGAAATTTTGCTGCCTATGTAGCACTTCAGATTTTCACTTTTCAAACATCTAAACGGTGGAAAAAGTTCTCAAAGTCTATCTGAATAAATGTAAGTGCAAAATTTAAAAAAGCAAAAATAGGAACTCAACGTTTGATACAATTTTAATTGGGAAAATCCTAACAATAGCGAGAATTTCCGGCCGCTGGTCCAAATAAAAAGTTTTACTTATGTGAATCTAGGAACAGAACTATTGATATACGCAATAATTAAGAATGAGTATTTGTCCACCACTCTTTACTCTTTGACGGAGTGGCTATACTTTTCATATTCAAGCAGAATTTTGAGCATATAATTAACGACGTATTGCTTTAGCGTTTTGTTCACACGCACCTTCCCTGTTGCTCAGCTAATCCTGCTGCACGTTGAACAGCAATACTAATCAAAATGGCATTCGCTAACCACCCTCCTCTTTTCGGCGTCGTTGTGTTCTAACGTCTTCGGCCCTCTCACCCTGTCCGTGCTCTCCTACCTGCCATTTGGACACCGCCATACGTTTCAGATGGCCGCTTCTTAACAGATGGCCGCTTCTTAACACTTCCAAAATCGGCCGTGCTCGTTCTCGTTTTTTTTCCTTTGGCGGTTCCTTCTTTATTTGAACATAGTTCTGAAGGCGTTTCCATTTATAGCTTTTTTATTAAAATTATCTTCAAACGTACAGAATTTTGAAATTTTACTGCCTATGTAATATTCAATTTTTTTTAAAATGAATCTAAGCCGGGGGAGGGGGTCTCCAATCACTGAGGAGTTTCACAAAGTAAATCTAGAAACATAACTGTTGATACATTTTCCATTGAAAATTAGATCGAAAATAATAAAGAAATTTGGTGACAAAAGTTGTTAATAACCTTGTAAAACAAATACATTGGGAAAAACTCTAAAATATTTCTTATGCTATATTTTTTTACTTACACAACTACTGAAAAAGTTTGACCCGCTGTCTTGGAAATTATTTTGGATCTTTTTGTCTTTGTCATACACTTGTTAACTGTTTTGCTGACCTTTTGATACATTAGACAGTAATAAGGATCAAGAGAATTGTCTCATCTCTTTGACGTCATACCTTTCTTTCCATCCTACAATGAGGCCTCTGTCACTTCTATTCGGCCAACAGATGACCGCAACTACTGCTCCATGTCTTGGTGTCTCGTTCTTCTTGTCCGCGCAGTAAATGTGTTGCTCAACACTATACAGTAACACACAAGTGTATCTCTTTCTGGACCCGCTCTTCTTTCCCTCCGGCAAAAGTTATAAACAGCAGTGTTTTTCCAGAATTGATTGTTCGAATAGTATGAAGATAGCTTATTCTCAGCATTTCTGTCGTTTTCCGCTCAATTAAAATGATCACTTATCAACATTTTTTATTACAGATTTTGTTCAACTTCCTCTCACAATGTCGATGACTAACGCTCAGCCAACAGAGTCAATCAAATCAATTAATAAAGCTATTTCTGAAGCATGGGACATGAAAAATAGCGGGAAACTATTTGCAAAATACCAAACAGTTTCTATCCTTGGAGAAGATCTCATCAAACTGAGTGGGAATAATTGGATAAACGACAATATTGTCGATTCCTATATGGAATTATTATCCGCCCGCAGAGAAAAGGATTCAACTCTGCCCAATTCATACTTTTGTTCTGAAATTTTTTACCAAAGCTTGGAGAGAGATGGTATCAAAGGAGTTGCTAAATATATCAAAAAAATGGATGTTAACAAATTGGATCTTGTATTCATTCCAATATGCACTTCTTACCATCATATTTTAGTCGTCGTCGATTTGAAGAAAAAAACTATTGAACTCTTCGACTCAATGCGTGAATTCGAAACACCTATAATTCCGGAAAGACGAAAGGAAATTCTCGAGAAGATCCAGTAAGTTTTTTTCTAAAAGTACACATAATAATGTTTTTAGAATACGATCAGATTCATAATCGGGAAATATAAAATATTTTCCATTTCTACTGCTGTTTAATTTTTTTGTTCAGATTATGGGCGGAACACGAAATTGCTTCGAAAGAAAAGGAAACATTTGAATTTGCACGTTCAAATGTTCGAATTCGACGGGTAAGAGAAACGAATATGATGCTTTGAACCTTCAAGCTACAATACACTGGTATTTTGTTATTATTCACAAGTTTGTTTTACAGAACATTCCATTCCAAAGCAACCTAACAGACTGTGGAATTTTCATGTGCCAATTCGCGGAATGCGTGTCACGCCGCAGCCCAATCCAATTCACCCAAAAAGATATGGACACTTTTAGACGCAAAATGGCCCTTGAAATTCGAACGAAAACCTTTATTCCTTTGGAAAAGTTTATCCGAGGGGAGTACATTCGATGCAACGGATCAACAATGAAGCAACCTGAAATCAAAACTCCAACTCCAAACAATGCATCACTTCGTTTGGTCACTCCGTCGGTTTCCACGCGTGCACCGTCTGGTTCAAGAAACGTCGAAAACGTTTCACAGTCTCGATCATTGAAACGAAGCGGAACACAGATGTTAAGGACAGTGGAGCATAAAACACAAAACATCAAGATTCGAAAATCTTGATTTTTCTCCTTATCAATTCTATAGTTTTTACTTGATATTTATAATACACGAAACTACTGCTCAATACCACAGATCTGATGTTTCAATTTTTTTCAAACCTTTCACTTTTTATTTTCAAAACTCAAACTGAATTGTATTTCTAATGTAGAATAATATAATATGAGGAGTAGAACTAGCGTCGTGCTTTTTCTTACAGCATAAGTTACAAAAATTGAAAGTATTTCCTCCCATTACCCCCTCTCGCTCTATATTCAAAAGATTATCAGATGTGTTTTCTAATTATTCTTTTTTTTTTGCTTTTTTCTTTTTTTTGTTATTCCGAGTGTCAAGCTAATCTATTCTCAAGTTTTTTTCCGTATTGTTTCTATATCTATTCTTGAATTATATATATTTTTTTGAAACTACCCTCTTTGAAGTGATATAATTTTCAGAAACCGATATTTTGCCTGATGTTTTTAACATTTGTTCAATTTTTTTATTATTTCCAATTTTCTGAACGTATAAACGCGAAATTCGTTAGGCCAAAAACGGAATTTTGCAAGTCTGCTCCGTTTAAATGACATTGTTTCGCGCTTTCCCTAAGCGGGCGCTGAGCAAAGGTGATTTCTCAACAATAAAAGATTCTTATATGAAAGTGTCAAACTCATAGATTGCTAATTACCCTCATAACTCTGATCGATAACAAAACCTTGACTCTAGTATGATCCCACCATATGAGAAAGGCTAATTGCTTAGTACTTTGAATCCCGAGGAGACCACGTTATAATTTTGAAACGTTGGTCTCAGAACGAGAAACTCGAAAACAAAGCCATTCAAAACAAATCAACTTCAATTTTTTTCATCTACTGAATTTTTGATCAATTTTTTCAAACTCAAATTTAGTCACATTATCCAACGATTGGGATAGTTATGAGCTCTCAAAAACTTAACATTTCTTTTTTGAGGTTTAGCATACTTTTTTTCATACTTTTTTCTTAAGCTCAATTTCTTTTCTCACGCAAGTCGAAGTTGGTACAATTTTCTATTTTCATTATCTGTCGCTATCATTTATATTTTTGCTAGATTCCGTAATCGCGGATACTTTTTTCAATCTATACCGCCTTTTTCATGGTTTTGAATACCTGGTACCTCCACGTAAACAAGGTCACTTGATAGAAACATAACACTTCTAAAGATATGTTTATGCTTCAGACACCGGTCGAAGTATTTTGTAGAAGGTCACTATTTGAATATAAATCTTATTTTCCTCCTTTTCCAGGCATCTAGTCCACGCTTTTCATTGGACATTTTCACACAGGTTTTAAGTAATCATGTTTTCCATACTTATTTATTCATTTATTAGATACAATTTTTAATCGTCAGAGGTATCGAAAAACAAAATACAGTACACTATTTATGAGAAATAAAAGAAGATAATTAGAACTATGACTTGATGCTCTAGTGTATCGTTTACGCGCACCTGTTGCTCAGCTAATCCTGTCGTACGATGAACACCTATACCGATCAAAAGAGCATTCGCTTGCCATCCTCCTTTCTCTGACGTCGTTGCGTTATACTGTCTACGGCCCTCCCACCCTGTTATGATACCCGTGTCATTCTCCTTTTGCCACCAGCTCTCCTACCTGCCATTTGGACATCGCCATACGTGTCAGATGGCCGCTTCTTAACACGTTCCAAAATTGACCGTGCTCGTTCTTGTTTTTTTTTCTCTTGGCGGTTCTTTATTATTTGCTTTCAAATAGTTCTGATATTGTTTTCATTCATAGCTCTTTTATTCAAATGATTTTTAAACATACTAAACTATGTAATTTCACTGCCTATGTTATACTGTAGATTTTAATTTTTGACATGTATGAGCCATAGAAAAGATTATTTTCCTTACACAAGGTAGTACTGTACAAATTTTCCCTCCTGTTTTGTCTGTATAGGATACACATGGGGTTTCTCTTTTATCTTACCAACAGATGGGCACAACTGAAACCCGTTTTGTCTATCCAACTCTGCAATACTTTGCTGACCCGTTTGTACATTAGACAGTAATGAGTATCGAGGGCACATTTTCCTGTCATCCTCCTCTCTTTGACGCCTTACCTTTCTTACATCATGAGGCCTCTGCCACTTGTTTTCTGCCAACAGATGACGATAACTGTGTTCCATATCTTGTTGGACCGTACACCCTACACAGGGATCAACTATTTTGATGTTTTTATAAAACACCTAACAGTGACACCTAGATGTTTTTTATGATTGGCTGGGGTCCCTGTACAATATGAGGGTTCCGATAACGGAGTATCTGTGAATTTTTGGAGCGGCACTGTTGAAAATTAACGTTCATTGAAAATACAGTACCGTTCAAAAATATATAGAAAACATTTTTCTGTTTCAAAAAGTTTTGGAGGCTCAGAAAAGGCCTTGATGAATAATATTATAATCACACTCATCTTAAAAAATAATACCTCTTAGAACTCGTCCAATGAGAAGGAAATCAGGTATTTCAAGAAACGATAACATTTCTCTCAACACCTGGAACCGTGGAAAATACTATTTTCGCATTTTTATTTTTTTCGGTTGACTTTCGCGGAATCATGACTCTCAGAAAATGGTTGAGTACGGTAGTTGGTTTTGAATTGTCTCACCCCATCTAATCTCAACTGTCCCTCTGAATTGGTTGCGTCATTCGATTGGCAAAAGGTGGAGATAATCGTTTGCAGAAAGAAGATGAGGTGAAGTTTCTTTTTTCGGAACCCCTCTTATGGACCTATCAACATAAGTAATCAGTAGACAGATCTGGTGACGCGTTAATTAGCTCAGACTAGTTGTTTGTTAGACTACCTATATAATTTCCATGGATTCTATGAATAATAAAGGACCAATCTATCTACTATTCTTCCCTAAGCTGCCATTTGTCAGATATTCGATAAAATTGATAACAAAATTCTCAGACATGTGCTTTCTCCGTTTGAAACAAGGAAATAGGCATGTTTGATTCAAACTTTTTTCATTTTCCGTGAAAGTGTCCCTCCTTTTTTCGAAATCCCAATTATCTCTCGACACATTTTTTACAACATATTTTTATTTTTTTCTTCTCGTGTGTTTAATTTGGTTTTGAACTGTGAAATCGTTACTGCTTTCATCTGTATCTCTTTTTCTATGATTTTTCTTCTTTTCCTCGTCATTCCTTCCTAGCTTCTTTTTTTCAAAAAAAAACCCCGAAACCATAAAAATTTTCTGAACCGTATATCGATGACTGATTGTCAACAAGTCAGTCGTCTTTTGATCGATCAAAACGATTTTTCATCGAAACTTATGCACTTTTTTTGTTTCCGGTAGCAACCCTCAATATATCTTATTACAGATAAGTTCTCCGCCAATACACTACACAATGTCTCTTCCATGCTCTTCTAACTCCGAATCTTCTGTTACTTCCTCGGAATCATCTCCAATTGATCAGCAAATCAAGATCAACAATGTCGCTTTCTGTGAGCAGTCTGATGGAGCCTCCAGCAGCGCAGCTAATTCGACAATCTTGCAACAAGAAGCTTCATCAGAATCCAGAAACCTCACTCGACCCAAGGCACACATAACTGTGTTCATTGACGCTGAAAATAGAACACAACTTCGGAGAAACACTGAATTTATGCTAAACGGAGTAGCAGTTCCATTCGAGTTTGACTTCACTTTCCCGGAAAAAAAGAAGAACCAAAACAAAAGAAATCTGATTCAAAATCAAGTAATGCCACAAAATCTACCACAACAACCAAAATCAGTCGATCAATGGATTGCTGAAATAAATGCGGGAGACAAGGAAGCACGTGTTTCAACCATTTCCACGGTGGATGTTTGTAAAAAGGATCTGAGAGGATTGAATACTGAGAAGTTGCAAGATGATAACGAACTTTGGATAAGTGATAACATCGTGGAGGCGTTCATGGAGCTTCTCTCCATTCGCGGTCTTCAAACTCCCAGTTTACCAAAATCATATTTCATTTCGCCATTGATTTACACACGCTTTGAAATTCACAAAATCATTCCCAGATGGATGAAAAAATGAACTTGATCGAATACAAGCAAGTCATATTTCCCATGTGCACGTCAAAACACTGGATTCTAATTTGTCTCGATTTGATCAATAAAAGGATTGAAGTCTTCGATTCAGTTTACTGTCCTCTGAGAGAGACAACGTATCAAAACGGCGAAGGAGACCCAATCAAATGTATGCGGTAAGTTTCATTCAAATATTCAACTAGAGAAAATACTTTGAAAATATTGAAACAAACTCAATTTTTATCGCCACTGAGACAATTCAATTATTTTAAAATTTTTTTCAGGCAATGGGGGGAAAACAAAGAAGCAGTGAACGGAGAAGAAGCAATGAACTTTTCGACTTGGCCGGTTTACTACATGCAGGTAAGAAAACTGATACTGATGTTCTGCACCGTCAAAAAAAACACATCACCACGTTGATATCAATAATATATTTTTTTCAGAACATTCCGCGGCAGGAAAATGGATATGACTGTGGCATATTTACCTGTCAGTATGCCGAACGCCTGTCGCGAGGTGTAAGAATTGATTTTTCCCAACGGGACATGCCGGAAATTCGAAAAAAGATGCTCTTCGAAATCTGTGAAAAGAAGATCATCCCTCTGGAGGAGTTTGACCAATTGGTCAACAGACAATGTCCCGTGAACTCGTCGAATCAGCCGAAAGCCGGAACTGGAAAACATAGATATAAAACGACAAGAGTGATCATCCCATTGTCGAAAATAAAATATCTGAGTTCCCAACCCGGCCTAGAAAATGCTCTAGAAGTTCGTTGTCCGATTCGAAGAGGACCATTGAAACGAGTTTTGAAAGAAGAAGCGCAGTCGGCAAAACTGGATGCAATATCAATCAAAATTTTCTGTTCGAGATAATTTGTATATTGTGAAACTAATCTCTCTATCACTTCCCACAAAATTATTGAGTTCATTTTGAAGATATACGAGTTTCCTGTCACATAATTCCGAATAGATATTCTTTCACTACCATTTTGTTCCTTATACGTGTTTACTAACCCAGCCCAAACTTTCAACATTCGCAATATTCCTTAACAGTCAGTCTTTCCTTTCATCACCAATTGATTCTTCCCTCTGGTACCTGCTGATCATGTTCCCAACTATTAGTATTTTTCCATTATTCTCTAACTATGAAATAAATCTTGAAATTTTAAAAAGTTTTTTATATATGACTATTGGTTGAATTCCGCTCAGACTAAATACCAATGAAGAGCTTGTGATTTTGGGGAAAATCGTATGAACCTCATACCACTGAGCAAAATGAAAGCAGATCTGTACTATACTTAATATGTTTATTTCAGTTCTTTCCAAAAACACAAACACGTACACAATTCAGTTTTTTGAAGTCAATCTCTGTAAAATCAACAATTTCGTTCTTTTCGTCGAAAAATCCAATTTTAACAAACTTTCAAGAAACACAAACCTCTGAAAAAATTTTCAGTTTTAAATTGTTGCCTTTGTTTTGAAGCAGCCTCAAAAAACCTTTCTAAACACCACAGAAACAGTTTATTTCGCAACCCATTGCTGTTTGCTGAGAGAGGTTAGCATTAGAGCGCGTTTGCACACCCACCCATTACTTATCCTTTCGCAACGCATACACATGCTAAACAGGTTGTTTTAATATTTGTGTATGCAACGGCAGTTTACTTCCTTTTTCGCTCGCTTTCGACACTTTTTTGCAAGATATTTTGTTCATTTAAAACTCAAATAGAATTAATCAATGAAAATAAATTTATTTATTTTCGGATCGATGGAAAAATGATTTTTCATGGTTTTTCTCTTCATCGCTCCGTTTATTCGTTTTATTTCAACACTTCCACAAATTGTTTTCCATTTTTCCAGAAGAAACGTGAGAGGGAGGACCGAACCAAGTCAGCCGACTTCGCAGTTCTCTCTTTGTTCCGTTGCCTGCGTCTCATCGGCACCACTCGATGTGCATTCTCTAATCGGGAATCGCTTTGTTTTGGTGCTATTGTGTAGCGGTCCATACGCCTGAGTCGATACGATGAAACCCATTTGGACTATCGTTCTTCTACTGCTTATCGTCGCCAGTGTAACAGCTAATAATGGAAACACACGGCTGGATACAGCCGCCCAGAGGGTTAGTTTTGAGTGAAAAAGCTCCAAAAACCATGTACTTATTCCAGCGTGCCTCCAATATTCACCGAATGGATACCATTATCCTTCTCACCTATGTTTCTGTCATGGTCCTTATTGTCGTCACTGCCTGGGCATTCAAACATTACCGGTTCAGATTCATTCATGAGAGTGGTGTCACTCTTTTCTACGGTTAGTAAAATAATCAGAAGAAAATCAATCTCTTTTTTTCAGGATTACTGATTGGTTTTGTCATCCGATATTTTGGTCTGGGCCTGCTGCAATCACAAACCTTTGACGTCGTCACAAAGAACAGAACAATTGTCAAAGAACCCCCAGATTACCTTATGTAAAATATAAAATCAATTTGAAAAGACTATTCATCACATTTCAGGCTGGAAGTGAAACCCGAAGGCGGATCACGTGTCTCTTTCCATTACGAACTCATCGAAGGATTTTTCGCCGACAAACGAAAGAAGATAGAACAGCAAATTGAGCAGAAGGTTCGGGACGGCGTCAACTTCAGCCACTTTAGTTAATTATTTCTATTTTGAAGAGTGTCTTCTCGCCTGAGGTCTTCTTCAACATGCTCATTCCACCAATCATCTTCAATGCAGGATACTCGTTGAAAAAACGTCACTTCTTCAGGAACATTGGCAGTATTCTAGCCATTGTTTTCATTGGAACCACAATTTCATGTTTTGGAACAGGGTAAGTAAGCAAAAATTATGAATTTCATGACTGGCTTCTTCCAGATGTTTGATGTTCGTGTTCACTTCAATTTTTCAAATGGGATACACTTTCAAGGAACTTTTGTTTTTCGGGGCACTCATTTCAGCTACAGACCCTGGTAGTTACTAATTCTTAATACTGAATCAAATATTATTGTTTTTCAGTGACAATTATTTCGGTATTCAACGATATGAACGTCGAAGCGGACTTATTTGCACTTATTTTTGGAGAAAGTGCCCTGAACGACGCAGTGGCTATTGTACTTTCAGAGTGAGCTCTTCCACTTTTTGGACAATAAAGAAATTAATTTTTTCAGGGTCATTGAGAACTTCTCAACCAGTAGCGAAGCGATCACTCTTCAAGATTTCGGAAGTGCTATTGCAGGATTTGCTGGCGTTTTCTTCGGTAAAATGTCTTTGAAGACTCGACCATAACTGAAATGTTTAAGGCTCGCTGATGCTTGGTTTCGTTATCGGATGCATGAACGCATTCCTCACAAAGATGACATTGATTTCTGAGCATCCTCTTCTGGAAAGTTCATTGTTCGTGCTCATCTCCTACATATCATTCTTGGTCGCAGAAGTATGCGGGTTAACAGGTGAATCAAAATCACAAAAAGGTTCTCTAAATCATTTTTATTTCTAGGAATCGTATCAGTACTGTTTTGTGGAATTGCTCAAGCTCATTACACGTATAATAATCTCTCCAATGAATCACAGAGTAATACCAAACACTTCTTCCATGTATGTTACTCGTCATAAACTTCTGATCAGTAGTCCATATTTCCAGATGATTTCATTCATTATGGAAAGTTTCATTTTCTGTTACATTGGAGTAAGTGTCTTTGTCACCAACAATCAACGATGGAGCTTCTCATTCCTCTTATTTTCATTGGTACGTACTTACACCAGTTTTTTGTGGCTCACTACATTTGTTTAGATTTCCATCACAGCTTCGAGAGCTCTATTTGTTTATCCACTCAGTTGGATGCTCAATATCCGTCGTCGACCGAAAATTCCTAAAAGGTGACATAAACTATAATTTTCGAAGAATTACAAATCACACTTCTCGCCAAAATAGATTGCTTTGAATCAATCTTTGGTGCATAGCAGCTGCAATATTTCAATTAACTTTTTCAGATATCAGCATATGATCTTGTTCGCTGGATTACGTGGGGCCATGGCTTTCGCTCTTGCCGGAAGAAATACTTCGACGGAGAACAGACAGGTTTCAGGGAGTATGCAAGCAAAAATTGAATAAACGATTTCAGACGATATTTGCGACTACAACTGCTGTTGTTATAGTGACAGTTCTGGTGAACGGAGGATTGACTTCTTGGATGATTGATTACCTGCAGATCAAGTATCAATATAACGAAAAATCCAAATAAACAGTGTATTTTTTCAGGCACGGAAAAGATGCAATTGAAGAAGGCCAACGGCTTGAGAGTTCAATGAGCTGTTCGAATGGAGATCATCATGCCGACTTGGATGAGACTGTTCCAGTGACAATGGCGCCTGGTTTGAACCCATGGGATAAAGCGTTCCTTCCAAGAAAATGGTATCATTTCGACGCCAGGTAGCTATATTTTATCAGGTTCCAAAATAAAAATTGTTACAGTTTCATGAAACCACTGCTGACACATGCGACACCATCTCTGGAGCAGACTCTTCCACCGTTCTGTCTTCCACTGACATCTTTATTGACGTCGAGTCGTCAACGTGCGGTAAGGAACTAACTTAATTACAACGACAACAGCATGCTTATAACTCCTCCCTCATTGCAACTACAATATAACGCTGATAACACATTCTTGCATCCCATGTTATCCTATTTTACCTATTATAAGAATCAAATCTATTCAGGACGAGGCGTCTTCATTCGATTCCGAGTAAGCTGTAGGCCGCCCTGTGTTGTGTATGTTGCCCATCTTTTTCCGAACGAAAAAACTCACCCAATAAGCAATTAGTTCAAAATTAATTTTTTGCAACTTCTAAATGTTGTCGTAACTTCGAAATCAAAATAACAATTAATAATGATTCTTTTTCAGTACATCACTGCGGAACGCTTCGACACAGTCATACAATCAGGTTTGTAATTATAGAATCGTCAGCGAGCCTCAGAAAAGTAGAATATACATTTCAGACACTCCCTTAATCGACAGTTCTGGTTGTGTTGAAGAATCTGTCTAACTTATTTATTTTTGTGTTATTTGTGTATTTTTGCCAAACCTCTCCACTGTCCATAATGTTTCCTTCCAGTCAATCAATTCCGATGTTTGCCTTTTAATAGTCGCTTGCGGTGATACCTCCCCGTTTTCCAATTGCACGAGTTGTTCTCTACTTTGTAAATGATTTATGTTCCGGCTTTAACACTACGCGATGTTGTGATGATTTTTGAAAAAGATGCTTTGAAAAATGTAATTTATTCCATGAAGTGTAACAATAAATTAAGTAATTTTAACATGTATATACATTCAGAACTGGCGAACTTCGGTTTTTTGGCGTCGGAGAGCTGAAAACAGTTGGGCGGAAATATTTTCAGAAAATTGAGCACTCACGATACTGGTCAACAACATGGAATGGAGTGGTGTTCACTGGATACTGCGGTGGGGGAGGGAGTTGGAACTGATGCTCGTTTAGATTGGCCCTTCGACGTTCTTCCACTATCAACTTATCAGTTCGCAGTTTCACAAGAACTGCTCCACAAATGAAAACTGTTCCAAGTCCGAGCACAATTGATAAAACAACTGCTAGAGCTAACATCAGAGCATTTGTTTCTGAAATTTTCAAGTGTACAAATATACCGCGAATTCTCCACATACCATGGAGAACCTTGAGCATCGTCAAATCTGAATCTGCAATTGCTCCAACCTGAACGGACTCATCTGCTATTTGGAAGTCGAATTCCCCGTACTTGGTACACTCCTGCAAATAAACCATCTTCAAAGTTTCCAGATGATCAAACCTGAATCATCAAAGAAATTTCCTCAGCTGATAGAGGTTTCAACTCGTCAGCAAACATCAGAGTGATGGTCACGTTGTAAACCATACCTGAAACTTCTGATTGAATACTCTTATTTGAAACAAAACCACACCAAAGAAAATCTTGTAGTTTTTGAATCTATACTCAGAGATTTGGAGAGCGGCCGCCATGGATTGAGCCCATTTCTTAGCAAAATCATCAACATCCGGTCCAAGTTGGGATTCGTAGTTTTTGAGCAGTTTGAAAGTGACTTTTCTTGCAAAAGCATCACCATTCAAATCTGAATTACTAATTATTGGTCGAACCAAAGAGTATTCAGATTACCTCTTTTCACAATTGAATATGTGAAGTTAAGAACTGAGATCACATTAAGAATTTTCTGATATCCAATTGCTTTTTGAATAGATTGGATGGCCATTCCATTGCTTTTCTGATCAGAACGAGTTGGTGGTCGAAGTGTTGCCTGGATTGTTCTGTTCCCTCTATTCGATATTTTCACAAAACGTCTGAAAACTTATCATCCTTAAAATTATTTACGATGATTAACCGTTGATCAACTTCTGATAAAGTTGCAATTCTAGTGAAGATTTTCGATAAATCATCGGCAGTTACATCAACATCTATCACAAGTGTGAGCAATATTTCATTGTGATCTGACAAAGGATCAGGAGCTGGACCATTGACAAGAAATACTCTGAAAAACTTGGACTTTTTTGTATTTTGGAGTACTTAAAAGATACCCAATGATTCCGGTGGAAGAGCAGTTGCAAGTTAGAAAATTGTGCCCTTGGACCGATTTCGCATAGTTTGAAGGAATACACTGTCGGAAATCCCAACCAGAGTTCTGATTGTATATGTAGCACTGGAAATTGGGGTTCAAATCATAGTACTTACAGAGACTCACATTATAGTAGTTGATCGGTTTGTAGTTATTCACTTCTATATCCACAGAATACAAAAACTGTCCATTGGATGGGGTTAATATGGTTCCAGAGATCGGATCAACAAGACTCAACTGAAAATGCTCTGGTATATATTGCAATAATTAAGTTCAGCTGACTTGATGAAGATCAGACACACTCTTGTTGATTGTCAAATCTAAATAATTTAAAAATAAGGCTTCTGCAAGATAAGTATTGTCAGAAATTGCACTGTTTGATATCCATGCCGTCCCAAGGCACACGTATCTACACGTGGAACTAGAGGACAATCCACATGTCCAGGAAGAATAAGAAGATGTGAAATACGCGGAGAATGATATCTGAAACAAGACATGAAATCTAGCTTTGAAACATTTCATATTACATTTGACATATTGTTCGGCCCACTTATATTAAACTTCCCATTGTATCCGTCTCTATTCGCATTGACAGTTTGAGTTTGAATTTCTGTATATCCTCCTCCCTGTAAGGTAAGGGTCTTCAAAAGTAGTTAGTTCAATGATACCGTTGCAGACATGTAACGTTTTGAGTCTTCATCCAGTTGAACACAAAATCCAGTCAAGAAATCATTGATATTCAAGAAGAAAACATCGACCACGGGTTTGTCTTTTCCGATTAGAATGTCATACACTTTCAGCATGTCATTCGCCTTAAATTTGAATGAATTTGGGCAAATTTCAATTTTATAACTAACTTCAGATTCTGTTGCCTTATAGATTTTAGAAGTAGTCTCCATAACCTCGGCAGACCTCTTCCGTCGTGTTGTTTCTGTTGTTACCCCTCCTTGAAATGTCAATTGCCGGTAACTAGAAAGGACAGGAATCAAAGCAGAAAGAGTTTCAGATGAAACAACTGGCAACAAAGAGTATGCAGCCTTCAAAGATTCTTGAAATTCTTCACTTTCACTGTAAACTATCTGTATTAATTGTCTATTGATTGCAATAAACCTCGACTCGGAAAGTGATTGGAAGAGTAGCATTGTTATTTTATCAGTTTGCGATTGATCATAGTTTTCTGTACAGAGCTCGATATTCAACGCATTGATTTTAGCTATTGCAGAAATGAAATTTCCGTTCACAACGTCCGTATTCAATAAACTGATGAGATCCAAAGCCGCCAAAGAACTATTCACTGATTGATCAATTGCAAACATTCCAGATTCTTCATAACTACAAGATCCCAGACGATCACAAACAGATAGAATTGCAGTAATACCAACTCGTTCTCCACATTCTTCAGAACTGTTCCCAGTTGCTGCAAAATATTGAATCAGAATAGTCAATTAATGAAAACAGACTTGATGGTAAGTAGAATTGAGCTGATTTCACAGTGCTCTTCGACCCAAAATATTCATACGATGTATTATCAGCATAGTAAAGTCTGTATCCGAATTGGTAACTTAGTGGCAAGTCATCTTTATCATCGTTCCATCCATCGCCTACAGAAAATGTGATAGGAGTTTCGAGAGCTATAGGCGGATAACTTGGAGCGTAAATCTAAAATGGCCGGAATGAAAACGTAAAAAAGTTCGAACAAACATCAATATTTCCAATGGTCGGCGGAGCGTTGGTTAACAGATGTAAATCCGCAAAAGAGGAACCTTTCTCATTAGTAGCCCATAGACGGATAACAAAAGTTTTGCCGCTCATCAAACCAGGCCAAGCTGCAATCCTGAAATGTTATTCATCATATATAGTTCATCACTGTTTCGTTCCACTCACTGTGTTCCAGAGGGAGGAATTGTCAATGACACGAACACATCTGATTTAGTGGGAACATTTTTGATGATAGTTGTTGGACTAGCCAGGAAAGAAGTGATGTTGAAAAATCCAAATTGTGAGTCTCGAACTATTTCCCATGTGATATTCAGAGTGGGATATGATGAACTGACCATTGCTTGGATTCTGAAATCGTGTTTGTGTTTACCAGTAATGGGTCAACTCTAGTCACCTGATAAAGTCAAATGCATTCTGCTTTCTTTCAGCAAGCCGATAAAACATCACAGTAGGAATTTGAGATGGTCCAACATTCACTAAACACGAAGAACTATCAGATTGATCACCAGACGAAACCTTAGCGGTCAAATTCATGATCGTGTTCTGAGTGAGTTTAGAATTGGGAATATTGATATGCTCTTCTTGAGTGTTCACGTCGCCAAGATTGCAACTTTGAGGACCCAGACTCCCTTTAAAATTGAGTTTAGTTCTAATTTTGGAAACTCGTTGTACCATTTATAATCGAACAACTCCATTGATACTTCAAACTTGAATCTTTACTATTCTGATCAACTGCCAATACACGAATGAGTAAGTCGTGATCTTTTCCGATTTGTCGTTCAACACAATCCAATGTTACCAATAGCGGTAAACCAAAATACTGTAAATTATCGATAGTATTTTTCTTTAAAATTACTTACGTGAATAGTTTTGGTTGTACTGGAAGAATATGTTTTTTCATGATTATATCTCGCGACTAATGTGATGTTCACAAGTTCATCAACAGAAAACGAATATGCTGGAAGTTTGATCCCGTCATCAAACATCTGCCCTTCTCCATTCAACTTCCATTCATATTGCACATCCTTAGGTGAAGTTTTCGAACTGCATTGTTTGAAAGTAGGGTTAGCATGTAAACGTAAACCGAATGAAGCGGGAGTCTCTTGTTCAATACCTAAAATAATGTTTCACAATGAACTCAATATTCATTTTTACCATCAATAGAAACAGAAAACACTGATGCATCGTCCACGAGTTCTGTTCGAATCGGACCACTTGAAGTGCATTTTCCAGCAACATTACATCCGGTGACCAGGATAACGTTGTTAGTTGATAACTAAATTTCAATAGATAAAAAATATTTTCTCTTTGGATTTACTTGTTGGCTTGGTATTTCTAATAACCGTTCTGATACCGATTTTGCAATGGTTTCCATGTTTTCAGTTCCTAAAAAAGTAAGGAAGATACTTATTCTAATTTATCGTTAATACCATTCAAAACAGTCCATTCAAAGTTCAATGGCATAAATCCGTTTCCTGATATTTGTTTCACTTCAAATTTTGTTGAGTTTGAACAAGTTGCAACTTCCTTTTCATGGGATACTGTGAAGTTTGGGTATACCTGTGAGAGAAAATACTTGTATTCGTCTGTATTTAAAAACCACTAACCGCATTTTTTGCATTTTTCAAGAACGATGTACGTGGAGAAAATTTAGTTTTCACTTCTTGTCTCAGCGCCATTTTAGGATTAGATCCAAACTTCACGGCAATGTTCTCACCGTCTCCGAGACAAACAGGGTTCTCTGAATTGGAATGCAATTTAGTCTGCTGATTTTTTCTTTATTACCTCCGAGAATGTCGGCATTCTCCATCAAAATAGTACAGTTCAATAATCCTATTGGAAATTCAATTGACTTGTTGACTCGTTGAAAATTGATTCCAAGTAAATCGTCTGATAATTCGACAGTGAAGTCCTCAGACTGATCGATTTGTATTTCCAGATTGCTAAAAAAAACAAGACGACCCCATTATAAGTCATTTATTTATTTCTGTACCTGCTGTTGAAATTAGGGCAAAATCTCACTAATAAAGATGGGATGGCTAATGTTGAACATGTCTGAAAAGCAGTATTTCCAAAAGTTGTCAATCGAGTTATTTCTTACATCTGTACACGATGTTTGTGAGAAATACGACATCCCTCGAATACTTGCTCTGCTAGCCGCGTCCCAAACAATTGGAATAAGTGATAATCCACTTGAGGAACAGTTTGTATATGTTCCATTGGTTGAGAAGAAGAATCTATAGTCTGGTGGGACCACAAGTAGCTGAAAATTGTTACAAATTTTGAGAAAAAAAACTTGGCTGTTTTCGGATAACCACGTGAAAATCGTTTTGATATTTTGACCCCTCAGGCCACTTGAATTGTCGCACTTGCACCCGATTTCAATTCTCTACACCTTCAATTTTACACCCTTGCATAATAGAAATAAAAGACAAGAGCAGTTGGTCTTTCACAAGGTCTTTGACGCGTTTTGAACACACAAACTGGCGACACGAAACGCGCCATTACATTACAACCATATGGTTCCTATTTCCTTCTTTTCAATGCGTTTTTTGTGTCCTTATATTTTATTTCCACGGCGTTCGTGTGTGTGTCTCGTAACTAAAGCATCAGGATACACCTTCAGAAACGGACCAAATGACCCACCCGTTTTGCGTCATCAGCATAATTTTGAATGTCAACGCAATGGACTGTCACATTGGAAAATTGACTGCCATAACCATCTGGATCTTGTATTTCAATCAGATGCTCGCTCTTCTCATCGGGAGCAATTTTCCATTGAACGTTAGTTCGTGTGCCTGCGTTGACCACCTGAATAGAAATTGCGTGTTCACAAATTATTCATAATTTAGGGGAAATGAGGGGGAAGAGGAACTAACTAGAGCGGCAAGTGTCCAACTATGATTGAATGCCAAATGACTTAGAAGCTCGCTGAGCACAATTCGTGTAGAAGTCGTTGATGAGTTGTCCTTGAGTGTTGGAACATTATCACTGGTCAGTTGAACGGAATCCACAAATTGAAAATCACTCTTCTCAAATCGAATGCATGTGGTTCCAGATGAATAGCACTGGTTGAAGAGTGTAGACTCAGATGTTACAGTAATCAGTGAGAAGAGAAATAAAAGTTTTGAACTGGATTCTTTTAACATTAACAAAATCACATAACAGCTGGAAAGGGAGAGAAAAAAGTAGTCGACGGAAAATGAGCTTTCTCGTTGTCTGATTGAAAAAATGCGGCGAAGCGGAGCAGTTTTATTTTGTCTCTATGGAAACCCCCGTTATTTTCAATTTGGGGGCTTCATTTTTCACTCACACTTCTTGCCATGTGAGCTTGGGCTCACGAGAGAGCATGTTGTTGATCAACCATATAATTTTGTTTTGTGTTATGAAAAAATATTTGATTAGCAAAAATCTTTCATGAACATCTGAGCGTAATGATACAAAAGATAGTTTCTTTTTTAGAAAATTAGGGGTAGAAAGAATAATTTCGAAGAAAGGTACAAATTTCAGGAGGCAAGTTTTGGAAAGAAAACTCTAGTAGATAAGTGCCATCAGAAACCAGAGAAACCGCGTGAGAGAGTTGAGGGATTTTTGGGAGGGGTGGAAAAAAATTTAAAAATTCTAAACACATAATGTTATGATACTTTTCCAGTATAAAGAAATGACAAAGAAATATTTAACAAATCAAAAGATATCAGACTTATAGTCAAAAATACATGCATCCATAACCCCTAACTGGGTTTAGAGATTACATATTTGGCACCATGAATTCAGATCAGTCTATATCATCAAGTTATCACGTGAGAAAAAGGGAATAAATGACCTTTACAAAAGGAAGAGATGGGATGAGGAGTGTAGTGGGTAGTGGGAAGAAAACAAAAAAAAGTATGGCAGAGTGGAATGAAAATCTGAGAACAGAATAATTGGGAGTGGGATGATGACAGCACAGTTGATTACGCGTAAAATTCTTTTGTCGATGCTTTGGTGTAGGCATACGTGGCGTACGGTCTCGCCTGTTTCGGCTCATCCAACGCATATGATCCTTCGTCTTTTTTCCGAATTCGGAAAACTACAAAGAGAACAAGTAGAATTGCAGTGATGACGGCAACGAGGACACCTCCGGCGATAGCTGAAATTAAATATATTCAAATATATATACAATACAATCATATTCCCATCAAAATCATAATTCCGATTCCATTAAACCCATTGAAATCTTGCAAGACACTGAATTTTAGTTCCTTTCTGAGAGGTTGTCCCTCCTTTTCAAAGACACTTCCTTTCACTCAATGTCATAAAATATGCACAAAATGCGACCCTTGACCTCGTCTTCCCTTCTTCCGTCCCTTTATTCTGAACCTCGACCTCTTCCATTCTTTTTCTCAAGAGAATAGAAACTTGGAGCCGCTCAGATTTTGATAACCAAAAGTTGAAAGCGGTTTTGAAGCGAGATGTCAACTTTACTGAACATTGCATCTCTTTTTTCAACGGAAGACGTCACAGTAGCTTCATCTTTCTTTTCGGGGAGTTAGTTGCACTTTTTGTATGGATCGGGCGAGGGGACAAGAAAAAAGTTTACATTCGTTTGCATGTTAGAATTCTCGAGCGAAAACACAAAAAAGGACCCTAATCTCTCTGAATAGAACTACAAAACGGGTGCCATTCAGTGTCACTCATTCTTAATTTGGGCTCATCCTTCTCATCTCATCTTTCTCCTTATAATATAATTTCTGGCGTGTCATTCATTTATACTTGTTGGTTTCTTTTAAGAATAGAAGGGCTCTCATCATCATCATCATCCAGAAGAATAATTAGACACATGCAGGAGGGGAAAGATAGAAAGAAGCGTGTTGTGGTGCATCATTCATAGGCCCCCTTCCACATCTTTTCCTGCGACAAGAAAAGGCCACGCCATCTGTCATTAAGAAACAGCTCGACAACAAACTAGCAGCACATCCTCGAGCTGTACACATTGATTGATAGACTGGTCTCGCGGACGGGAGTAGTGGAAATGTCTCCCCCCGAAAACGAATGATGCCCAAAGTATGCATACTTTTATGCAAGTCTCATCTTTTTCGACGCATTCCGAGAGATGGACAGGCGACTGAGGACCGAATGATGACGTTTTGACACATATCTCAACGGGCGTTCGTTCTTCCGGAATGTATTCGACAGATATTAGATATATTACGACCCCCTCTTCTCTTTTGAACAGTGTTGCTTCCGACGGCCGGGCCCCTATCGATTAATGATGCCTCAATTTATCATCTCGCAACAAATCATTTGGTCTCCGACGTCGCCAGGTCGATTTATGTACATTTGCATCTGCTCCCCCTATATTACACCCCCACCCCTTACACCCGGATGGAAAATTAATGAAAATGGGTTTTGAATGGCTCATCATCACACATACCTGCATAGAAGCCATTCGTCATCGTCTCATGGAATGGCGAGAATGGGCCAGATGAGATGGTTGTGGTGACCATTGGAGGCTGCTGTCGCGGTGGATTTGTCGATTGTGCCACATGTGACCTTGGCGTCGTTCTGGAAAACAACGAGATGAGATTGGAATAGCATGAAGAAGATTGATGAGAAAATTGAGGGGGATTCTAATTTTCAGGAAAAAAAAACTAACGTTGGGACAACCGGTACAGGTCGATGAGTTGTGGTTGAAGTGGTAAAGAAGTCATCATCATTATGAACATTCTCATCAGCAAAATCTTCATCATCCTCGTCGTCGTCTTCATCCTCGTCCTCATCGTCATCTTCATCATCTTCAACCTTGATCTCCTTGTCGTTATCCGCTGGCTTAGGCTTCGGCTGAACAGGAGGCTTGAAGCTCTGAAGAATGAATAATTGCGGTAAAACAGATCAAAAGAATGCCGACGAACCGCTGTAGTAGTTGTTATCGTCGCCGGCTTTGCAGTCACTACCACATTGCTTGGAGAGGTATGTTTCACGTCCGATTTTGTAGTGGTTGACGGAACGACGGCTTGAGATGGCGGCTTTCCTGAAAGGAAAATGCAATTAAAAATGATATGGGCCAACTGTTTTTCATGTGTCCATTCTAATTCATTTCTATATCTGGTCCAGCAGAAGGAACGAATTAGCGTCGTTCCGGAGGGAAAAGACAATTCAATTTGCATCTGGCTAAGCAGAGTCCTTACGAGGTTCTTGATTCAAATACTCACCTGATCCATGTACATCATCACCGTCTTCATCATCTGTCGGATAGCCGGATCCATTGACTTCAATGTCTGCTAGCCTGCCTGGGATGTTTGCACTTCCTTCGACCTGCTGCAACAACTTTTGATACACTTTCTGTCATATTACAATATTATGAAAAATAATATTATTTATTATTATTATTATTATTTCTATTCCGCTGTATCTGCCCCCTATTATATCTGTTTGAATAATGCAAATATTTTGGTGCGTTTGCCGCGCTTCGGATTCAACTAGAGCCTGCTTTGCGCAAACAAAGAAGTGCGTTGGGTGAACCTGGCCGTTTTGTAATATAGTAATGTAACAATCTAATGATACTTATTCAAATATAACCCCTCGACTCACCTCTGACGTTGAATTTTTCAAACTCTTTGACAATACTGTAGATGACGGCGATGATGTTTTCGTCTTGGCTTGATTGGCAGCAAATGCTTGTGTTGAAAAGGATAGTAGAATAAGGACCGAGAAGGTCGTCAGGCAGAAATTGAGTTTCAGTATCATTTTTGTCTTCTGTTATTGGTGTTGTTCACCTGACCGGCATCTCTTTGGTAACACACTCTACCCCTGAAAAACGGATTTACAATTGATGGTGAATGGATGGTTTTCAATGAAACGAGAGGCGGAAAATGAGGGAAGAATGGCGGTAAAACAGGGGCAAAAGAGGGTTCCAAAAGAGGTTATCGTAAATTTGAATTGGTTGGCAATTGTGGTGCGTTGTGGAAGGGGGGAAACGATGGGATTGGGCCAAATTGAAAAGAGGTGGAGAGTAAGACAGAATGGTTTTTACAGCAGCACTATGGTTAGAAAAAGGGGGTGAGAAAGACAGAAAGAAGAGGTTGAGATATTGATGAAGGCGGCAAAAAAAGCTATAAAAACTATTCCGCCATTTCTCTCTCCTTGCCGTGTTGATTAAAACAAAAAAACGAGAAAAAAGAAAGAGAGGAATAGGAAAATAAAAAGGCGAATGTAGTATTACTCTGACAGAAGAAAGTAACGGAAAGGAGGAAGGAAATGAGGGAGTGGCTTGGTCAAAGTAAGTTGAAAAGGGGGCTAAAGAAGAACGAATAGGGGTAAGCGGATAAATTAAAGAGAGCCGACGAAGAGGGTAAAGCCCCCCTCCGAGTGGACCTCCTACTCTCCCGACCGCAGTGCGTAATGAGATGGGCAAGCAAGACACGGGTGTCTTTTCTCTCTCACTCTTCCATCTCCCTCGACCCTTCGAAATGCCCTCCTCAACGAAATTTCGTGCCAAGAATCCTTTTTTCTCGGCCACCCGAATGACCTCCTCCATGAAATTAAACGAGAAGCCCAGACAGAATGGAGCGTCCGCTTGAGAAACGGTGGATCAGGGAGGCAGCAAAAGGTGAAGTCAAAAGTCGGAGGATCGAAAGTGAAACAAAACAAAGGAAGCAGGAATCAGATAACACTTCTACACGGGAAAGTTGCGCCCTCGAAGACCTTCCCCTTGTCCGCCAGATGATGACCTCGTTTAGAACTATTTCCGTTATATCATCCTGCCTCATGATTATCACTGATTGTAAATATTGGGAGGAATAAGAAAATTGTAAGAAAAAGGAAAGGTATGTCGAAAACCAAAAGAATTGAAGAGAAAGAAACGAAGGGCACCCAATTTAAATCATTCTTTGTTTTCCTTTCTTCGTTCACCAATTACTGGTAGTGATTTGTTGTTTTTCGGAAAGATCCACTTTTAGTATTAGTCTAGATAGTTGTGGGAATGTAGTGGCTAAAAAAAGCGTAATGGGAGATAGGAAAAAAAGAGTTTTGTGATGGATAGCCAAAACAAATCTCTTATTCAAATACATTCTACGGGCTCAGAGGGCTCAGAGGGCTTTATCTCTATTTCTGAGAGACAAACTCTTGAGACTCTCGGCTGGGAAGAGAGGGGAAGCGCGCGAGTGATGCAAGTTACTGAACCTACTTCTTTCAAATTACGATTACCAAAAAGGCTCGAGGCAAAAAACTTTGTCTCCTTCTCTTTTCATCCGACGGAAAGGGACCTCTGTCGAAATGAGAAAAGAGCAGTAAAGCGCGTACAAATTGAATTTGGTTTAGTGTTCGGAGCATCCGCATCACACACATATACCGAATTTTGCTTTTGCCTTCGTCGAACAAATTTTGCGAAAAGGGTGCGTGCGTCGCGCTCCGGGGGTGACGGAAAGGGGCGGACTCGTCGTCACACACAGATGCCATATGAAAGAACAAGCCAAAAGCCTAAAGTTATCCATTCATTCATTGTGACGGAGAGGGGAGGGGGTCACTGGTATTGTTCCAAATGAGAAAACGAACGAATATGCCTTCGATCACTTTGGATCGGATCGATCGTCGATAATTCAGGCGGAAAATTGAAAAAGTGACAAGTTAATGCGGTAGTTGATGAGTGGGGAAAGAGAGATTCGGGTGAAAAAGAGAAGATGAGCGAGGATCCGTTCATCAAGTTTTTATTTTCAATTTATTGGTTTTGGAAGGTTGATTTTGATATAAAAATGGGTGTGAGAAAATCTCTCAAGAATATTACGAATTACTTCTTCCAATCGACGCAGTCAGAAAGTACAGTAAGACAATTAAGTACATCTGACGGGATGTATCTTAATTTGTGAAATGTCTCTAAACTACGAAATCGCAACAAAACGATGACTGTCACCTAAAAACCGTGCCATCTGTCTCAAAAATTCTTGCAGCTGGCCATTCCATCTGTTCTTTTTCTCTTTGAAATTCCACTAGAAGCTGGGAAAACTTGAAAAGAGGCTGAATGATCGATTCGAAATTGAAATAAGAAGAGAATGATCGATGGGTTCGTTTTGAGCAACAACGTGTCGCCCGCGCATACACAACAAAACATGCTTTCATGTTTCTTTTTTACGAATCGTGTCCGTTTTAATGACGACGTGTCGTTTGGTTCCATCGCCAAAACATGGAAGGATAATAGGAAGAAGAAAGAAGAAGAAGAAGAAAAAAATGGGAAGATGTGAGGAAAAGGAAATAAAACAGAATCACAATCTCGTTGCGGACGGCACAAAAACGGAAACAAAACGGGGCGCGCGAAACGGGCACCAGAGGTGATAAACAGGGAAGGCTAAAAAAGGTAGAGAGAGAAAGAGAATGGATCATACTGAGGTTTCGAGGAAATAGTGAAAAGAGACGGAAAAAAGCAAAAGGTACCGAGACTCCCGCGATTGATGCGTGCGTGTGGTCGCGCGGTTTGGAGGCAAAATGGTATGCAAATGCGTGGCCCTCGGCCTGCGCACGACGACGTCAATACAAAACCCGCACCGCAAAGCGTTCCGAAACAGGGAGGAGGTACACTTTGAAAAGATAACATTGAAAACTACTAATGATTGCTCATTTCACAAGAGAAAGCTTCGAAAAACGGTGGTTTTTAGACTCAGGGATGTTGAAACCGCAAGAAAAGCTCTAGATCAAGATCAAAAGAAACATGAGCCCTCCCCACAAAAAAACCTTTCGAGAAGTGAGAAAAACAAATGGGAGAAGTGAGAAATTGCATCTTTTGTTCATATTGCTCTAAGAAAAGAGACAGAAGAAAGATGAGTTTTTCTTGCTGTAAAGTCGTTTTCTTCAATTGTGCCTCTCCTTGTTGCTTACTAATTTCAAAAATGTCTCAAAACTTGACAATAAAGGTCGGGTTTCGCAATGTGCCAGTCATACAAAGTTATGAAAGGATGCAACAGCTCAGATTTCGAAAACTGATCATAAATTCAAAAAATTCATGCGTAAAAAAGAGGGGGGATTATTCCACGCGCGAAAACTAGGCTGACGACTACAAAAAGGAGTGAAAGTCAAATATGGGAAAAAAGAACCAAATATTGTCTGGTGGCAGCGAAACAAATAGTCCCAATGGCTAGGCAAGCTACTCGAAGACAACGACGACGGCCCATCTGTTTTATTAGCATTACGACGAAGACGATCGATCCCTCTCCCGCGTAGTGTGCACTCTCTCTCCCTCTTTCTTTACCACCCCCCTGCTTTCCTCACGTTGTTAATTCATCTCTACCCGCTCTTTTGTGTCTGTGTCTCTTGTTTCTCTGCACTGTCCGAAAGGGACTCGTTGAGACGGGTTGACGGGGAGAAAAGAAGGAGGAGAAAGGTTACCGCAATAGGGTCCACTCACTGACCCGTCCCTCCAATCTGACTTCGTTGCCCGCGCGCGCACGCAAACGGAGGAGGCAAGTGAACCATTCTTTGTTTGAATTTCTTCACGCTGGTAAATACAGTTACACACCCAAACTGGCCAACAATGTGTAAGACAATAACACCGAAAGAGAGTCACCACATTTTTTAGGTTATCACCTTATCACTAGAGCAAATATGCAGAACGAAGTGCAACATAACTGATAACAAGAAAGCTCAGAAATGGCATCGGAAAGTAGCAAAAAGGAATTATAGTTTTTAAATTGATAATTTAATTTATAGTGATAAAATCAGAATTCAAAGGAAACGGAAGTCGATAGGAGAGAATATATAGTTTTTGAAGAAAAACGTACAGAACACATGACTAAATGACCTTTCTTTTTATCTTCTCTGGTGGTTCTAAGACAGGAAAGAGTTACGTTGAACAGATAAAATCTAGTGAGTACCTTCTCTCCTCAATATTTTTTCGAAAGCAAAGTGTTCGGTGTTTAACATCGTATTCGCTCTCACTTGTAAGAAAATAGATGAGAGCCATCGGTGAACAGATTGTATCAAGTGGCCAAGACGTATGGTTTGAATGACGACACAAAGTGGTATTCTCAGCTGGACACCTCTCCTAGCTATTCAGTTCGTTTTGGTTTCGGTCAAACGTCTCATGTATCATTGTTAGCTGTTCAAACAGTAGATGCCTACCGATTTCATAAGAATGAAATAGAAGAATGAGAAGAAGGGGTAGTGTCTTAGACCGGAAAATAATATTGGCATTGATAAATAACACACTTCAAATGTACTTGATTATAAATAGAAAATGAGAATAAGATAGAAAAGGAAATTGAGTCAGAGTACAAAAATAAAAAACGTCAAAAGTAATCAAAACCAACATAAATCTTTCTTTTGTAGTCGACAGGATTTAGTTTTATTCAGAAATAAATTATTTTGACGGTAGAAGTGAGCATTCGGGATGAATTTTCATCCTTATTTCAATAATTCCTGTCAGAAGTTCAAGCATGAAACTGAAAATGTGGTTGAAATTAAAAGCAAAACTGAGTCACCATAGCAAAAGTTTGCTCCAACAACAATTTAAAACTTATTTCGATGTTAAATGAAAGATAATACATTAGTCATAAAACATTCTAAACTTGGAAATATGAATTTTGCAAAAAAAATTCATTATCTATCAGAAAGGAAAAATAGATTAATTTTTGCGAACGTATCTTATCATTCTGGCAGTTTGAATTCGACAAGACCAAAACGAAGAAACTGTTATCTTGAGTTTAAAATGCAATTTATCACCATTTAATCTTCCCTTCCCATCCCTTCTTACCAATATTCCGGTTAGTCGTCAAGTTTTTGACTCAAGTTTTGGTTTCTTCCAAATCATTCTTCAATAATGGACGTCACCTAACAGGATGATAGAGATTCTCAAATCATTGACGTTTATCACTGGCGTCCTTGAAAGAATGAAATAATGACACGTCATAAAATAGCAATTTCATTCTTGATTCTCACATGAGACAATCAAAAAGACACATTGACTTTTTCCCAGTTCTCTCAGGGGCAGGAAAACAAAAGAATGATGTTAGAGCTTTGAGTAGTTAATCCCCTTGTCCTTTTGCTCATTATGACAATTATTAATGACACTGACATACGGCCACCAATCTGTTAAATTGGTCCCTTTTCCCACTATTATTATAATACTTTTGGATAGATATTTCGTTTCATACAAGATTTTGAGAAGAAAATAAGAAAAACCATAAGAACACAAAAAGAAAAAAAACTGTACAAGAAAAGACTTGAGAAAATGTTTACAGTGGTTTGCACGAGTTGTTGAACGATTGTCAATGAAAGCTTTATAGAACACAAAAAAGTCGGTGTTCAATATATTGACAAACAGAAAAAGCTCTTGAGAATTTGAAAGAAAACCTCTGGTTTATACGAATAAAAGCAAAGAGAGAAGTTGAATTGCACTTCTTGTTTCTTCATAGTCAAAATGAGTGGGATATACACAGACGAGAGAAAACAAGACAAAACATTATCTTGTGAAACTGCTTCCTTAGACTGACAAGAATTATAACTTGAGCGCCCCTGATTGAGTTTTTAGTAATGCCCCTTTACTTTCAGCTTGTTCAAGATTTTCCCCATACTTCCTTTTCTGGAAGAACATTGAACATTATGCCTCGTGCGTCGTCAAAAATTTCTAGCTTAAATGTAAATAAAAGTACAATTAATTGTCTTAGAAAACAACAATTCTTGTCAAATCCAAATAGCAATACTACTAAAGTGTGGGCGACTCCAAATTATCTGAATTTGAAGCAAGAAAATCAGAAAATTATACAGTAGTCGTTAGCCTGGTTTATCTCTTCTTTAATGACACATTTACAGCTGGCGGCTATCCAATTGTAATAAATTTAGAGTAGTAAATTATGTGTCAGTCTGTAATGAACAACAGATTATCGGACTGGCAGGTGTAAGCTTCTAGCTACAGTTTCGTTTTATTGTATATGTAGTAAAGGGGTATGGTCTGTATAAATGTACTAGTCTTCTTCAAATTCCTCAATAAATTTCAGTTGATTTTTCAAATCGATAGTTGTACCGTGAAGCTCAGTTTTCTAACTATGAAAACAGTTATTGACCCAGAGTTCTTTGTAAAATCTCGATATGAACACAGCAAAGAAGGCTGAAAGTGGTTGCGAGTTCTGTTGAAGTTTTAAACAAATTCACAATTCTCGAATCATTTTTTTCAACACGTTTAGTTTTCAAGCTGGAAAAAGTTTTATGTCATCCAGATTCACTCCCACACTTCGTTGATCTTTGTAACTTCTTGACCCCTTGTGATTGAAACTTCATCAATTCAGGTTTGTTGGTCGAAACCCTGGGAATTGTCACATCTCAATAACTGATCAAAAAACTTTGTCCCTAGAAACTAAACTGTTTTTTGACAATCCGAAATCAGAATTCAAAAACTAGAGCAAAAATGAGATTGATGTCATCATGTTGAAGCGGAAATTGCATGTTATCACTTATTTATGAGTGATCCCTTGCTGATAACTGAACGAAAAGCTTGTTTTAGTAATAGAAAAACTTGAATATTCCACGTCTTTCATATCTGAAAAGATGAATATTGATCATCGAAAATCATCCAGGAAGTGTTCCAGATGTCCAGCTTTTTTCATATTTCATAATCTGCTAGGAAAAAAACAACATTCGTGATTATCTGGTGGCTGTATCAATATTCTATATTACTTCCGGAAATCAAAGTTCTAAATAATTTCACACAAGTAGGTAACGGATGTTATTTTTCCAAAAAAATCCCAAGATCATGATATTAGTTGACTCAACGTTGTTTGTGTATTTCGTATATTCCCATCCCATAATTTAAATTTCCTCCGTGTTCAACTTGATTATTTTTCATGTCGTCTCTGACTTCTGATTCATCAAACTTCACTTCTGATGATGAAATCACAACTACAATAGAAGAGCGAGATAATGAATTTTGACCGTTGTCCCAAAAGATTGAGTACAAAATGATAGCTAGCTTCATAATGTTATAAAATCTATGACGTCTATGATGAAGTCATCGAAAAGCGATAACAGGATTCTTGTTTCTATGGAATCTCCGACAGGAAATAATTAAAATTTAATGAATTCAAAAAGAAATCCGACTTTGTGAAGAAAAACAAATATGAAATTTGTGTTTCGGAGTCATTCGGGTGTTGAATTCATTTGGACCAACTAGCAGAAACGATTAAAATTCATGAATTTGCGAATAACACCCATCTTTAGAAAAAAACGCGGCCGAATAAAATAAAAACAAAATACTGGTACATTACAATGCAAGAACGAGAGAAGAATCTGGATTATTTATTGACCAGGACCATTGTGGCTCTTCCTTTTTCAGCAAGACTTCCTTTTTCCAATTATTCTCAGTATTCCTTTTATAGTGGAAGTTACAAGAATGTCCGTTTAGAAAAATATATTTTATGGACTTTTCATCTGATATGAGTATTTTCAGAAGGACCTTCATCATATTCGCTTAAATGATTTGAGACCAAAATGAATGATATCATTTCTAATGATTGAATAAATGGAATACCCAAAACAAAACTAGACCCTTTGTGATCAAATAACTTAACGCATTTTCTCACTCATTTTATAATCCTTTGTGTATTCCCATTTTAGGTCATTACCAATGAATTTCTTGACATCTTCGGATTATGATCAATCATAAAGCACAAGTATCTTCTGACCAGTTCCATAACAAGTTCCACCGACCTTCCGGTGGTCTAGCGTAGGCAATCCTAAAAAATTTGGGCATGAATCATTCAATCCACGCTTCCGGATCTCTTCAAATATCATCACTTCCTTGGGCCCATCTCAATTTTCACACGCAAAGGTCGAGTGTCCGGAGCTAGCATCTCTCTGACACATCTTAAAAAGTCATCTTTCACAACCGTTACGTTTCTCTTCAAAGCGTCTCACTTTGCGTTCATTAGCACTATACAACTCTTTTCCTTCAACAAAAGCTCCGCCCACTTTTTCTGTCCATTTGTCTTGTCGTCTCTCGTTCTCACTTGAAAACTCTTCAATTCTGAGTAGATATTGCTCCAAATCTCCCGTCATCGACAATTTTAAGCCACGTCCACATCGGGGGCTCTCAACGTGCGGAGGACACGCCCACAACTTCTTCATTCATTGCACCGACATGTCCTTCCAGCTAACGCTGTTTTCCATGCTTCTCCTACTAATTGCCGTAGTGGTCGGTGAGTACCTAAAAAACTGAAACTTCTAAACTTGAAACACTTAGGATAGGACATTTTGTTAAGTGAAAATCTAGTTTGTTCTCTAAATGTTTTCTGAACATCCATCAACGGATGTATACAAAAATCCCCAAGGAGCATTTCTTCAGACATGGCAATAACAATTTTCTTGAATTGTAGAGCAAAGCTCAATTAATTAGGTTCACAATATGTGACGTGGTGTCTGTTTTATCTCAACCTCTGTTATTCAAATCTAGCATTTCAGGGCAACCAATTCAGTCACCAAATGGTGATTTGAAAGTAGTCCAAGCCGTTCAGGACAACTCGCCGTTGAGTATGGAGGCGTTCAACGACGATCCGGCATTGTACGACTACCTCGAGGTGAGTTGAAAATGACCTGATGATAATCCAAATTCATTTCGTTTTGTTTTTGTGTTCATTCCGGGATTAGGTAGTGTAGTGGACATGCATCCGTAATGCGAAAAATAATGAGCTTTTCCTTTTTTTCTTCGCTTTTGATCCACTTCACACCCGACATCATCCTTCGAAAATAATTCTGGGACTCTTAAGTAGATGCGTATCAGGGGCAGCAGCAGGCGGGGAGAAAAATAATTGGATGATCCTCTCTGAATGAAAGTTCAATTTCTATTTTTGCAGCAGTCGGAACCTTCTCTCAAGACGATCGAGAAGAAGTGGGCAAACCAAGTGAGATTCGGCAAGAGGGCATCTTGGGCCAGCTCTGTCCGGTTTGGATAAGATCAAGAAGGCATACTCTGGCGATCAGACGCCGATCCCCCCACTCATCTTTTTTTTATAAACTTTGCGCACAGACTTCAGACGACAATCAGCACACCATTTATTCCTACTGTCTTTTCTCTCTTTATCTCTCTCTCTCTCTATCTCTCTCTCTCTCTCTGTCTCATTTTTATTCCATTTCTCCATCTTTTAAATTCCCTGTCCAACTGCACAAAAGCACTAAAACCGATTCCGTTACTCTTTGTATTGTCAAAATCTTAGCAATAAAGTTTGCGACTTGTTAACCATTCTCAAAGTGAGTATTTTATTGAAATATAATGCATAAGAACAATTATGCACGACTAGAGATGAAATAACAAAGAAGAAAGAAGTGAAGACAGTTCACATAACAGTCGGTAATATTTGGGAGGAAAAGGGAAAGGAGCAAGTTACACCGTTTAGTTTGCGATTAGTTAGCGTAGAAAAGAAATGAATGACATACAGTAAGAGGAAAAGGACAAATCTCATCAGTAATTGAAAAGAAAGTGTTAGGGTGTACAAACTACACGTTTTCATTCAGTAGTACCTACTTCGACTCAGGAAGTGTGTTCAGCTGCAAGTGTATATAGACAGTGTGAAAATAGAGATATTATGACTGTGAGTGAAAAGGAAAGAACTGGGATGATAATAAAAATTATAAAAAGAAATCAACGATCCACGAGACGCATGACTTGATCAAGGCAATCCTGGAATGCCATCAGAAGTTTATTGTCGACGGGTTTGGCTCGAGGGTTATGGGAGAATTTGAGTTGACGATTGTAAGTTTCAAGCTGCGAAAGGAGCTCTCTGAAAATTCATTTGTTCACAGAATCTTGAATAACTATGTCTTACTTGAACCGGAATTTACTATGCGGAGAGATTTGTTCTGCGTAGACGGAACACGTCGAATGAAGTTTTTGTACATTATCAGCCATTCTAAAAATTAAGAATTAGAATATCTTCTGTCAATTTGATTCTTTTCTTACATCACAAATTGCTGAAGTTTCTCATCGGTAAGTTCTGAATTCATCAGATTGTAGAGGCTGACGAACTCCTTTTGGATGACGCGGAGCAACGAAACAATCATATCCTGAAAACAAAAATGTTTCTGTCTCTTCTGATCACATGTGTTGTGTCTCGTTCCCACAGCGTCAAAACACGAGAAGTAACAAAAGACTTTACTGGGATTTTATATCTAAAACGGAAATTGTTCCAGCCCTTGACGTCACACACAATTCTTTCAACTCATTCAGCACTTAGAGAATCGTACAAAAAAAGCTCATTCAACTCCATTTAACCCAGTGCTTTAACTAAAGTCTTCTGCCAAAATAAACTTTAAGAGCAGCCCATAAAATGGGTCATTTCATTCCTTTTCGTTTTGGAAAACAACAAAATCTGAACATAAAATAAATTGCCCTGTCTAATTGCTGTATTGTGAGGAGGTGGAGAACTTTTCTTCTTATGAAGAACATTTCATGAGGGAAAAACATGTTAATGAATCCAAGACCAACCTTGCTCACAGGTTCCTCTTCGATAGAGCCAGACTCATCAAGATTCCGCATTTTGCGAGAAGGAACTACGTGTTTCAACTCGCTGTTACCCTCCATCATGGAAAACCTTTTCGATGAGGATCCTTTCTTTTCCAATGCGTGTTCTCGATACGGTGCCGCTTCTGAAAAAAATGTATTCTTCCAATTGTCTCACTACATTGTTACGTGATAGTTATGAAATTCTGGGCCTACGCGAATCACGCGCAAAATGACGCCTCGATCGTATGTATCGGATTGCACGTGTCATAACGAAGGCGTTGAAGGTCTCAGTTTTCTCATTAGTAAGCTTTAGGTTCTTTTCTTTTGGCTAGCATAGTCAAGTTCAATCGCCCACGGGTCGGTAACAAGAAACTTGGAACAAAAATCACGAAAGGGTTAGAGTATGTTAGGGGAGATTGAGTAGGCCCATAGACATGATTAAAAACAAATTAAAACCCAAATGTTTGACGAAATAAACATAATACACACCTTCAATCTTACTTTCGTTACTCGAAGGAGTCCCAAGTTGCTCGAATTTTGTAGTGATATCACGGAGGGATTTGGTACGCGACATTCCATTTGTTTCCTTCTCTCCACCATTGATAACCCAAGTCACTGGAACCACTTTAGTCTCTCCGTTACTTCGCTTTTTCGGAATTTCTGATTTCATTTTCTCTTCTTGAATACCGGAAAGTGAAGATGTTTCCGAGCTATCCGCATGCTCCGAATGAGAAATAGCAGAACTTGTGGAATTGTTTGGACATTGGAGAGAAAACGGACGATGATGTTGAAGTGGAGACACCTTCTGAGTGACCAGTTGCCTAACTTTGGCTTTCTCATCACGTGGGATTACTATTGCACTATCATTTGTTGTATCAGTAGCATCAAGAGGAGAATCATCAGGACTTGCTTCTTCCTTTGAGACATGACGTAAGTTTCTAATCTTTGCTTTTAGTTCACCCTCCGCATTTGGAAACGAATCATTCTGCAATAAAAGAAATCATTTTTGCTAGTAACTTGAATGAAAAGAAGGAGGAACTACAAATATTCACCCTAACTACTTCAATTTTCCGGGTCACTGCATGCTTGGGACCCCACATGCCGCCATCTTTTGTTGTTTCGTCAGACGAGTCTTCTGCCTTTGGTTCAGGCTTCACATTGACAGAAGCATTTCTTGACGGTGGAATAGGGACCGGACTGGCTCTGGAGTGCCTATCACTGAATTCGGATCCATTTTTAATGGGGTACTTGGTAGTTCCCTTGTTCAGAGACCCGAATGGAGATTTTTCCGATCTTGTTGCTTCTGAAAAAATACCGATGATATTGGATCATAAACAATGGAGAATTACCGTCAGCAGTATCCGAATCAATGTGATCCAATTCAGGAGTCTCACTCCGTTTTTTAAGTTTCGAACGGATTTGTCGAAGGAAAACATTTTCTCCATTCACCGGGTGCATTCTTCCATAAGTACTTGAATTCATAGAGTCTGGCAGAGGAAGAGTGTCTAAGGAATCATTAGATACTGTTCTGCTCAACGATGATGATCCAGCTCCCTCATTGTCTGCGTCAGTACTCTCTGAAAGAACTTTTGTTTGTTTCGAATCATAATGAAGAACACCAACCTTTCCAGCTATCCACTTGGTTCATCGAAGTCAGATAAGACTGGATTCTGTGCTCCTTTGGCATGGTTCCACCCGATCTTGTCACCGCTTTTCTCACATTTTTCTCTGCCAATGGAATAATTTCATCTTGTTCATTCCTTTCGAACTCTTCTGATGCGTGACGAGCATTACTATTCAGCACTGACTTCAGAAGTTTCGGTTTCATACTTTGTTGTGGTGGGGCTGGATAAGGGACTTGTGACCGGAAGGAAGATACATTGTTTGTCATAGGCTTGTTCATGAACATTGACACACTTCCATCATCATTTCTGCCAAAGTTTCGGTTTTGGAGTTCAGGGTTAGAGTTTCTGGAGTGAAGGGATTCTCTATCTCTGTCTCGATCATGATGAGACGAATGTCTCGTTTTTGAATCGCTTCTTTCCCGAATATGAGATCTTCTCTTGTCACTCTCCAACTTCTTATCACTATTCTTTTTCAATTGCTTCTGAACTTCGTCGTTGAGTGAGTTGCTTGACAGAAGAGTTTCCAAATTGTAATGGATGTCGCGGAATCGTGGACGATCTGATGGCGACCAGTTCCAGCTGAAGACAATTTAGTAAATCAAAAATAGGACTAATGAACATACCATTGAAGCATTAATCTATAAACCGAAGCAGGGCAGCCTTGCGGGCCGTCCATTCTGAACCCGTTTTCCAAAAGACCGTATACATTTGATAGTTCTACTCCTGGATATGGAGCCATTCCATAGGTAGCAATCTCCCAGAGAAGTACTCCAAACGCCCAGACATCTGATTTCGAACTGAACGTGTTGAATGCTAAACCTTCTGGTGCCGTCCATTTGATTGGGAACTTGGCTCCGGCGTGTGCTGTGTACGTGTCTTCCTTCATAAATCTTGCCAATCCAAAATCAGCAATTTTGACGACATTGTGCTCGGACACCAGACAATTTCTTGCCGCCAAATCCCTGTGAATAAAGTGTCGGCCTTCCAGGTAGTTCATTCCGGCTGCGATTTGACTAGCCATTTGGACAAGGATGATAGGCGGCAGTAGACTTTTATCGGTCCGTCTCAAATTGAAAAATCATTAAAATGCAATTCGAAAGAGCAAAGCGCACCTCAAGTACTCGAGCAGATTTCCGTTACACATAAACTCAGTGATGATGTAGAAGGGTGCTTCGTGGGTGCAGACGCCAAGAAGCCGGACAAGATTTCTGAAAAATAGTTGGTTGTTATGTCATGAACGTTTATATCTCCTCACTTGTGATGTAAATCTTTCATGATAGCAGCTTCGGCTAAAAACTCATGAAGCGGCATTGCGTCTTCTTTCAACGCTTTCACCGCAATTGTGCAATCATGCCGTTTCCAATAGCCCTCATATACATTTCCATACTGTCCACCACCCAATTTGTTATGCATGATGATTTCCGATCTATCCAGTTCCCACTCATCGGGCGCGTTTGGTGACAGAGAGAACAATCCACGCGTTTTGTCCTTTTTACTTGCCGGGTACATCAAAAGACATATTAATCCATCGGCATGAACGCTGTGATGATGCACCAGCTCCCCCAATGTGCGGAATTTAACTTCTTGTGTGATGAACATCTGGAAAAAACGAGAAAAGAAATAAGTGTTTGCACACCTTTGAGTTGGTTGAGTACACTGAACATCACATGGGAGGCAATGATGATGATGATCAGCGCGATCAAGTACATGCAACTCACTCGTTCAGTGTTATCTACATTTATCCGATAATGAAATACCCGACCATCGTGTCTAACTGATATTGTGTACTGTCCAATACTGGTTTCACTTTCTCTGACAAGAAACGATCCAGTGATACCACTTCCAAGAATCGCTTCAGAATCACTTCGCGAGATTTTCCCATGATACCAAGTGTACTTATCCAGAGAATTATACGGAGCGATGAAATTGCTCGGCACCCATCCAATCTCGCCTAACCGTCGTTGACTACTCGCATCATTTTTCCTGGTTGAATATAATCTCGCTTCACACCACTCATTATTTTTGTTGTAACCCAGAATTCGCACCTGCAAAAAAACTCATTGACCCAGCTGACATGTGCTGACATGGAGAGAGAAAAGGAGAGGATGAAAAACGCAAAGAGGAGATATATGCCCTCCCAAGTGGCCATTGATTTATTGATAAACGTCCGCTTTGTTTGATTTATGTTCACATACTAACCTGATCACCCTTTCGTAACGAAAGCTGCTCTTCTCCGACACCGTGAAAATCATAAAGAGCTACGAATAATGGTGCAGATGTGGAGGATGAGGAGGATACTGTATTCATGTCGTGTACGTTGTTCACCGAGTTCATCGAGCTACATGCTACGAGGTCTTCTCTGAAAAAAATGAAAATTATGGTGGTTGTGTAAAAGGGTAGTCAGTTATAGTAAGTAGTTTTAGAGACACATCATCAAAAATTCTGTTCACTTTCGATCTGGACGTCCACTCGGCCATAATAATAGACGCTTTCACAGGAAAAAAAACCTTTGGAGACACACACCATACACAGAAAAAAAGAGTGAGGAGTGAGAGAGACAGACATTCCGGCAAATCTCTAGAAGATCCTCCCGTGACAAACAGTCTTCTGAATATCCGAATCCAAAAAAGGAAACTAGGCGGCACGTAAGGGCAGGTTTAACTGACTATTCACATATAAGGATGGCAAGTCGATTGGGCGTAATAGGGATAAAAATGACAGCGATTGGAAGATTGGGAATAAAGGCGGAGAGTGAATGAAAGGAGGCGCAAAAAAACGAAGAATTATTAGACCACACTTGATGAAAAATGACTGACTGACAGTCCGACGGACAGACGGACGGCATTTCTTCAAAGAGAATATAAAACTTTCCATTTCTTCGAAAATAAGAGACTATTCTTAGAAAATACGAATAACATTCTTACAATGAAACTGCTGATGCTCTCAGCCGTTTTAATATAAGTGCTTGACATACATGTTAGGAGTTTCACGAAAGCCATTGAAATATCTTTTACATAATCTCATTTTCAAAAAAAAAAAACAAAATTAATCCTATCACAGAAACATGACTAAATAACACAGAGAAAAGCTGTTTTTGCCATCTTCACGCCAATCGTATTGACTTACAATGAGTCGATGGTAGCCGTGATAAAGCAGATGCTCTCGGCTAGTTTATGATGCAAATAGTGCATTGGTAATGCGACAGATGGTAGACTTCGTGACATTGCCAGTGATGAATCGCCGACCTTTGACAGGTACATTGTGCTCCGAGATTTGGCTCTATTCTTTGGCCGTTTCTTTATTCGCTTCTGCGACCGTTCTCGGAAGCACGGATTCATAATCATCTTTGAAGAATTCAGGAAGAAGCTGCTAGGAGTGACGTGCCAACAACTGATTGACTCTGCTGGAGAGCTTTTCGATGCGCACAGATGATGGAAGGGTGGAAGCAGAGGAAGAAGGAGGAAACAGAGGGTTGGAACTGGCGGTGTATTGTGTGAGAATGAGTGATGCGGCTATATGAATGATGATCACTTGGGGGCCCTCTCAGGCTCTTTCACTTGGCACCGGCTGTTCCAGCGATGGGCGTGCGACAGATAGATTAACACTTGGCAGGCGGCTATCTGATTATGAGAAAGTTGGAAAATAGACGACCAGCTTATTTGATTGGCATTTTTGAGAGTTCTCGAGAATCTTTTCCTTCAGAGTTATCTGATTTACTCACTCTCAAAGAAAAAGTTATCAGAAATCAAAAGAAAAGCCAAGGGACTCTAGGAAAAGAAACGCAAAAATTGAGCAGACAGCCTACTGTAATCATTTTGATACAAACATAGATGTTAATAATCGGAGGCCTTCCTCCTCAGACGACCCGTTCCGCTTAAATTCCGAAAGAACGCTAATTGTCACATACTTTTATCTATTTGGGCAAAACGCCTCCTCCCTCCCCAGCATTCAAGGTTCATTTAGCAAGGTCATTTCAATCATCTTTTTCCGAAAACCGTCCTCTCAGCCACTCGCCGTTCACAAAATCCGCCAATAATTGCCGCACAAGGCAAAAAAGTCAGAAAACTTGGCTACCTACCATTAAAAAAACATAAAGCGTAGAGTACTCACACTAAAATATGTCGAATGTAAAAAGTGATGAACTAAAGTTTACAATGTTGTAGTGTAACGTACGTGAGCGGCTGAATTTACATGAATAGTAGCGTCTAAATTTGCATACATTTCAAAATAGCGGGGCATTGGCCTTTGGAAGGGCAGTTGGTCATGTTTTAAGAAGAGATGCATGTTATGCATTTGTTGGGTGACAAGCTCGAGTTTCAAACAATTCAGATGTGTTTCAGACACTATTCTTGATGTCAATTCCAGAATTCAAGTACACGATGTTGTACTTTAAGTGACTATAAACTAATCAAAAACAGAAACCGGAGTGGACAAAAGAATTGATTGAGTTATCGTTTGCATATTTGGTATTGTTGGTGCAGTGAGCAAAAACAAAAGCAGAAAGAAAGAGATGAGCTCTCTGTGCACTGTAGATTACGAAAATCGATGGAGCAGAGAAAGAAATCGGAAAAAGGGAAAAGACAATAGTCTTTCCCTCTACGGGCGAGCTCTCTATCAAATAGGGGCAACATTAAATGGGAAACATATCGGAAAACACAGAGGGTGGAAACACAACGGGAGCATTTAGAAGCCCCTCTCCTCGTTCACCCTTTCTAATCGAACGGAAGAGAGAGAAAGCCCCCCAGTGAGCAATGGCGAATGCAAAACGATTAGATTTGAACTCCAATTAATTCTTCTCCGACATTCTCTTTCAGAAAATGGGATAGAACAGCCGGATGGAATTGATGAAGTTTCCAACAAGTCTTTACTAGACTAGAAAAAGACAAAAATTATCAGTAAGAAATGAAAAACTATCAAAAAACAGCTGAAAACTCAAGGAATCAGGAACCCCAATGGAAAAAACCACAAATAACAGACTAGTTCAGTCCAAAATAAAATCCCTCCGCAAAATTCGATGCAAGACAAAAACGGGAGCCCAAAAACGAACACCAAATAGGAAAAACAAACACACCTGCTTTGGCTGCCACGGAAAGTCGAGCTGTCACTGTTCGGCGGTCGAAATGTGTCAAACGTCGGACGGAACATCTAAAAACCGTAAATTTTCTGAAATCCGGGGTGGTCTTCAAGAAATCGAAAGTTTAAGAAAAAAAAATTATTCTTGGGAAGCGTTGATGGATTTTATGTAATTAAAATGAAAAACCGCTTTTAAAAAATCTTTTTTTAAACAAATATTGTCAACATTTGTGAAAATTGTCGAGTTTTCCTGTTTGTCGATTGGAAATATTTCAGTTATTATGATAGTTTCCAAAAAACTCACGTCTGGCGCCGTAGGACTTTTGCTCCGTTCTATTTCTTTGGCTAACTTGCTCGAAATCTCCGATTTCGGACTCGCCACCGGTCTATCGAATACAGTATCTTCTGAAAAAATAAACTATTGTAATTTTAAAACGAAAAGTTTTTGAAATTTAATGTCTGTGAGCAATTTCAGTTATGAGAGTCAATAAAAAAAGAGGGAAATGTAGAAAAAGAAAAGCGAAAAAGTGATAACACTTAACGACCGTAAAGTATATGCTAGTGCGGTAAGAACTGAAATTTTCGAGTCGAATGTTGGTGGCAATCAACTTCTTCGTGTGATAAGGGAACTGGAAATGGGAAGAATACTTAATAATACACATGAGGGTAGTGAGTCATTTGGAAAGGTCGGTTTTGAAAGTTGTATTATTCTATATTTCAATCGAAAAATAATAGAGAAATACTAATTTTTCATAAAAAATAACCTAAAAATTTGAAAATTGAGAGAAAGTGATTTTTCCTTTTTGAACAAAAATGTTGAGTCAAATCAGTTTTTCTCTGTAGAAAGTGAAAGAGCAGAATTACACCAAAATGTAATTAGTAGGGCATCAAAATGATATTTCAGAGAACAGTTTCGATTCTGGTGGGAAAAAATTGTATAAGAGTTCGAGAAGCTAATTTTAGATGAGTGCACTAGTTTTTTTCACAATTTTTTACTGGTATTCCAAGAGAGCGTCCCAAACACGCAGGAACTACAAATGAACACAGACGACCGGTATTATGAGAGGCATGTGGGAGAAAAGAGAAAAGAGCAGCAACCACATAGAGAGGTGGCTTCCTCCCTTCATATTGACAGTATGAGGAAAGAAGGTAAACGAAATAGCACGCACAACGGTAAGCAGGCCAATTCGACATCAGCTTACCACACCCAAACGTTAACCCGTCGCTTTTCCCTCCCCGCCACAGGTTGCTCTCGCCCTCCATTGCCTAGACTCATTTTTACTCGCCCCTCCTTTTTTCCATACGTTTTGGCTCTTGTCAGGGAGTTCCTTTCTTTCTCTTCACCTCTTTTTTTTGTTGCTCTCCTGCGCGATCGTCTCACCTATTTTACGGTTTGTCTTTCTTTTTCGACTCAATGATCTTCAAACACACTTGGGTGAAACAGATAATATTAGAGGGAAGAGGAGGCGGAGGTGGAGAGCAAGTACAACAAAAAATATATCAAAAAATCGTTTTATATATTTATCTCAGTTTAATTATGTTTTGTACATCAATTTCCGAGAAGTATTTCATATAAACTAATTCTTCAGATATCCATGATTTTGACATTTTCCTAGTATTTACAGTAATCTAGAAACCTAAAAAAAAAGTAGTTCTTCCAGTATTTCGAAATATTCAATGTTGAAAGAAGCAACGCTGGTTAGGGAAAAGTACAAGTAGCAATGAGTTGACCCCCCGGATGGCAAATGACGCATCGTATGGTGTCGAAGAGCTTGGGAAAAAGTGGTGTATTGCGAAACTAGACAAGTAGTTAGTATACAAGGGTGGTCCACTACGAATGAATAGCATGACAAAATAGGGTCCACAGGAAAGGCAGAGCAAGAATGAAAGGCGTTGTGTGTTCGAGCATTTGAAAAGTTGTCACCAACGTGTGCTCATAGTGGTCAACAAGGTGTTTTGAGGTGGAGGGAGACCAAGAATTAGCACCTTTTGAGAAAATTCTACAATATTTTTAAGAGTTCTGTTAAACTGAAACAAAAAGAGTACTATAAGATACTACATTTTAGTGAGCCTCTTCAATTCCACAGAAGCTTTCTGACTTTCTTCCATTAGTACCAATTCGGTCAAAATCTAATTGTACAGCCTATCGAGTTACACCCGTCCCCACACAGAAAAAAGATGGAGCAAAAGCATTGTGACTAATCCAAGGAAACAGAGCTCCTCTTTTGTCTACTACTAAAACAAAACAACAATACTCTCTTTGAATTCGAAAAATGAAATCGAAAGAAAAAGGAGAAGCATCAGAAAAAAAGAAGAAAGAAGAGAAGGAAGAAAAAAAGGGAGTCAGCATTACTTGACCCAAGTACTTTCTATAAGTAGCTTATTATACAACCATGAGTATGGAAAAAGAAAGGAAGGGGAGGTATTTGATGTGACTGGATACTACTATTCTCAGTGACATAAATGTGTTTTCCTTGTGGAATTCTATAGATTGTCTACGTCTTTGGGTTTGAAACTTGGAAAAACAGAAAAGAACAGTTTCAAGTTTGAATAAAAATTCCAAAAACCAAATGGAGCATGAAAAAAAAATAAAGTCTTCAACGAGAACAACTCAAAATTGCCAGTGATTTAGTCAGCACCGATAATTATTCTAGGAACTTTAGTTTTTTCAGTTCTCCGTTTTTGGCGAATTGCAGGAATGCTCCAAAATATTGTTCACCAAAACCAAATGGTTGTTTTGCTCACGATAATTTTTTGCGATCAGCGTCTAGGGAATTGTAAAACCGCAAATTAATCTTCAAGCTAGGAACGTCCGATCAGTGGGTTGTCGCACCAAATCCATCATAAAAATTGTTAGGGAAAGGAAGAACGGAGGGTGTCGTTGTGTCCTTTATGTTCCACATTGAAAGGAAAGTGTGCCCGGAGCCCATTTTCTAATTGGAAGAAGAGGACGTACTACAACAACTGGCCCAGCTGCTTTAGTGACCCGATTGGTCAAGAAATGAAATCCGAAAATCTAGTTTTATTGGTGGGAGGGGGGGGGGGATCTATATGAATTGAGATGGGATGAGAATGAGGATTTTCAACGGGGTCGAGCATTTATAACTGCGAATATGGCATTGAAACCTATTGAATTGGAATAACAAGTTGGAAGCGAATAGGTTTTTCGTGGAAAAGAGGCGGGAAAAATGCGGCAAATGGAAGAGGAGACATTGAAACAGGATTTTCTTTATCTTTTCTAAATATGACTTTAACTAATCCTTTTAGTCATTTTTTCGACAAATGCTGTAATTTCTCAAGTTCTTCTTAACAAAAAAACATCTGATCCAATTATTCTAGATGAATTGAGAAAACACAATAAATTAATATCTACCATATTTGGATCAGGGAGTGTCCTCTTCAGGAAACTAGGGACCGGGAATCGACGGATAGTGAAGGAAGGGGAGATGTGACCTCTTGGCCATTCTGCGTCCCATTCTCTTCTTATGCTCTCTTCCAATCCACCATACCAGCTATTACTATGTCTTCTGTCGTTTTCTTCCACCCCTCTTCTTCTTGTAACTTTCCAAGAGGATCTCTCACTCCCCCTCCGGCGTATATCTACATTGAACGGGAAAACGTGGAGGACCGAACGCGCGGAGGATTAGAGAAACTAACCGCATAAAGCATTAAAAGGAGAAGAGAGGGGGTTCTGAATCTGTCATTCACACCACCCTATTGTGAACCATCCTTCCCTCAACATTTGAATGTGTCATGACAATTGATCAAAATGTGTCAGAAAAGGCCTAGGAAAGAGAAGTTTAGGAGAGAAACGTCATGATCCGGATTCATTTATCAAATTTTTATGGGATTCTTTCTTTTTTATGGGAATGCTCACAGATTTTTTATTTGAAAACCGTTCTGATAAACTTCAGAAAACCAATTTTCCCATAGGCATTTAATTAAAAATTCAAGTTTTGAGAATTATCTACCGGCATTTTTTAGAAAAAAAACGCAGTTGAAACTATTTTTATTTTTTTGAGAAAATTAATAAAAACTCACCACATGTGAAGAGTTCATTGTCGTTAATTTCTTTTCCAGTACTATGTGAGTGACCCCTGAAAAAACAACCGATATATATTTTTAATTCATCAATCCAACACTCACATCTTTTATTTTGCCCTACATGGGAAGTGGCTATGAAGAATCCAATTTTTGTGGTGGAAGCTGAAATGAAAACCGTGAATAATAAATTTTTGGAGAGAAAAGAAACAAAGGAATCAGAGAGAAATACGAGAAAAAAGAGAAGGGTACGCGATTGGTGTGAAGGTATGTGTATGTGTGTGTGGTGTGCCCTCTTCTTCCCTCATAAAGAGTCTAGCAGAGCGCGATTGCACTATTTTGACAACAACTACTCATTGTCGCGCGTCGCAACACCCCTCCAACGACGGCTAGTCCTATTCAAACAATTACAAAAGTTTCGGACGATAAAGAGTGAGTTGATTGCGGTAACTGTCAGTGGCGGAAACAAAAGTGAATGGTTCTGTGTATTTGTCTGTGCGGAGAAGCGGAATCACAATCGGAAATAGGAACAGACGGTGTGCGAGAACCTGAACGATTTACTAATTCCTTTCCCAATCATTGAATGGCAGAATTAATCGAAAATTGGCACAAGAAGGGTCATATTGACGGATTATAGTGATAGGAAAATCGAAAGAAATGTCAGTCGAACGCATAAGGAAAACTTGTTGACGCGCTTTTTTTTGGAATGTTTTATACAAATCTACGATACGAATTCGTATTGGTAGGTAGTGCAAAAGGGAGTGAAATGGGAAATGAAACAAAAAAATTGTGATCACAATGACTGAGAGACGGGTGCGAAATACTCACAAAACCCCACAATTCCATCCCATAAAAATCGGAGCGAACGGGTATGGGAACGCGTGTGACATCCACAGGTTCAACTGTCAACAACTTTTTCTCGATACTTCGAATGAATAATGCAGAGACACTCAAAAAATTCTCAAAAATTTTCAAAAATGGAGTCATGATAGAAAAACTACGGCTACTGATTAAAACTAAAATTCTCTTTTATGACCTATTAAAGAAAAATCTGAATTCTAGAAGTAAAAAATAACTTCCAGGAAATTTTGAATACCGCTGAGGTTTTGAAATACTTGCAAAAAGCTTTGTTATTCTAACTTCTCTGAGAAAACAGATCTTTTTTGAAGATAGGCCGCTGGAGTTTTGAAGAAATAGTAGTTTTTTTATTTTTCGAGTTTTTCCAAAATTAGAAACGCTCTTTGTTTTATGAAATGTTCGTTTTCAATAAAAAATTAAACAGAGTGAAACACAAGGTTATTGAAAATGAACTGATACAGACATATCTATCACCAGACATTCAAAAACTGTGTCACGTTTTTGATAAATTTTAAATTTATCCGGTTTTTATTTAACTAACTCTAAACTTTTGTCTGGTGGGTTTTTGTGTCAAAACAGAAAAGATGGGTAGTTACAATTGCATTATTTCAAGTCTTCCTAACAAAGTTTCCTAACCTCCAGAAAAGTTTCAAGAAACTCAACGAAAGAAAAAAAAAGGGAGGTCTGGTGAGTTAAATTGTCAAGACGTCGCTCCTCTCATCTCAAAAACACCGAAGGTTTATGTGACTCATGAAATTCGGGTAAAAGCGTAAAACAGAAACAGAAACAAACGAAAATAAACATGAGGAGCGAGAGGGACACGGACAGACAAAAAAAAGTTTGGTAGTTGTGGTAGTAGAAAGAGGATAATATGTCGACCACACGAACAGAATGAAGGAAAAAAAAGGAAAAGAAGAACACAGCAAGATGCGGAATTGTTCATTTTCCCTTCCTCTTTCACTCCCATTCAGATGGAATGGCTATGTATAGTGAAAGGATGGGCAACAAGTCGAGATATCCAATGATGATGCGTTCTATTGAAGAGGTCTCCCAATTTTGCATGTCTCCTCTAACTTTGCTCTGTCGAATGGGAATGTCGACTTTACTATACAAAGAATAAAAAATTTTCAAAAAACTTTTTATTATATGACTCGTTTTGTGTTTCAATTCGTAGATATCATAGGGCAAAATTTGTACATTTTATAGTCAGCTCATAACAGTGATTAATTTTGGACACTGGCTTTCCAACACCTTCTCGAAGTCATCCATACTCAAATTGCTGCTTGTTTCGGACATCTGCGATTGGCGGATAGCTTCTTCGTGTCTTGATTTGAAGATTTCCTTTAGTTTATTTCTTTCTTCCTGTCTGTAATGCACTTCCGTTTCTCGTTATCTATCATAAGGTCTCACTCACTTATACCAAAGATTTCCTCCATATTCACAAGATGAGATTCCGGCGGCTCTGGCAATGGTTTGCTGGATTCTGCCAGCAAACATGGTGTTGTTCTCGAATTCTTTGCGAGTTTCCATAGCTAAAATATTTCAGTAAGATAATCTGGAACTAGGAATAAGTGTTCTTACGAAGATATTGAATGTCATAGACAACTGCCCAGTTAAGCATTGTTCTGATTAAGTATTGGAGGAACTCATCTTCATACCAGAAACCATCACCGAATTCTGGAGCTTGTCTGAAAAGAATTGCTTGATCACACTAACTCTTTCAAAATTTTTTCCGATTTACACTATTCTTCAAAGTTAAATTTTCAATTTTGATAATATATGAGGCCTTTTGTAAAATGGAATAATGATTGCTCTCGGTGACTTTCAACTTACTTAATAGCAACAGGATATATATTGACATTCTCCTCGAATATAGCCTTCCGGAACTGGAGCACCTTGCTGTTATTGGAGCAGAATCCCTCTGGGAATAACAATACTGGACCTTCCCTCTTAGCAATCTTCAAAACTTCAGCTAAGAATCCCTGTCTATCATTACTGCATTTTCTTTCCAACCAAAGCGATGGGCACAGCTTCTCCACTAAGTGCTCGATGAGTCCTGAATAAACAAAAGATTGAAGAATAAAATGAAATAACATCTGGTACCAATGATTCCTTTGTGTTTTTGACCAGTGACCACGTATCCGTATGAACTTCCATGTGGTGTTCCAGCAAATAGGATTTGAATGTCGTTGGGGGTCAAATGGTTAGAAACTGCAACACCCGGCTTTTTTGGTCTGTACTGGGGATTTCTGTAGTTGGCGACAAGTCCCATGCTACTGCAGAATAAACGGCAGTAGACAATAGCAACCCATGTTTTTTCACGATCTGATAATGTCTGAAAATATTTTGATTTACAGTTTTATTTCAAGTAGAGAACTCACTCTAAACGCCGTTTGAAGACCGGCAAGTGCCACAAAAACAAATGATGTCAATAGTATACCAAGTCGGACTGGCATGAGGAAAAATGCCCTGAAAACCTGTTGTTCTGACATTGTTTATTTTCGAACACAACTCTTTTTTTTCTAGAATGTTCTCTAAGGTGTTTTTTAGATCAGCGTGACTTTAAAGAATTACCTGAAGAACAATCCAGCAAAGAAAATTGTTTTTTGTATTGTACTCCACTTTTTCTCTGGCTTAAATCCTAACAGAGTTGGTCGTTTTGTGGGCGCTGTGTCAAAACAAGGACCTAGATCAGTCTGAAATGATAGAATGTGTTGGGTTAAGACTTTCCCTAACGAACGTCAATGATCCGTTTAAGTTGCTCCTCTGCGAGTTGATCTGCTGTTTTATCATTCTGAAAGAGAGTGAGTCAGTTGCTCGAAACACATCAAAAGGTCATTTACCTCTTCTTCATCATCAATCTCATCTCTTCCATCATTTTGAAACTTTTCTCTTGGAAAGTATCCTTGAATCAAAGAAATCGCGTGAAGATACCAATGTGGAATGACGCCCCAGCTGATAACATATCTTGATTAGAGAGAAATACTTGTGTCTACGACAAACCTGAGACCGAAAAATATCAAGAAAACTGTTGAAAAGTAGGCCAGCGTGATGATGCTTCCATAAAAATAAAAAATTGAAGAAATCATTTCTGAAAATGAATCGAATTGAATCAGAGAAATCAATATAAAAGTGATGTGAGAGGAAACAAGGAGAAGAAAAAATGGAAAAAAAGTCTGAAGAGGAGGCTCTGGGAAACGGTTTGTTTAACCAGACACAGAGTCAAAAGGAAATGGAGAATGCTGACTGGACTGTTGACCCTCCCTAACACAGACTACAAAATGTACATTCAGAAGAAGTATTCATAAAAACCGTCCGATCACGTTGGAACAAAAGTTTTATTAGAAAAGGCGGGGAAAACGAAAATCAACGAGACTGTATCTCATGTCAATGATCATTTGACAGTTGGTCTATCAATGATGATTGATAACCGACGGTAACTATTTTTAATCGAAAGATTAGAATGAAAAACATTGAAAACGATAAAAAAACGTGGTAGAACGAGAGAGAGAGAGAGAGAGACCATGAAGGAGATGTAATACTAGTGTGTATTGACCGGACGGGTCCGCATGCACCGCCGTACCAGGCTGACCTGCTGCTCATTACACTCATTGAGAAATAAAAGAAGAAGAAGGTAGGGTCATCTCAGATAGCATTTGGTGGTCTTTTCCACCCAGCACACGAGAGAGGAATAAAAAGGAGGGAAGAGGAGATGAAAGGAAGAGAGGCGATCGTTTCATGAGTTTGCAATTGGCAACATTTCGGACGAGCCGAATGAAAAAAAGTGTCTTTGAAGCGGTTTTCTAGACTAGTTAACTATAATTTGAAACGAAGCTAATTAATACAAAAGTTTGGTCAAGAAAGTATTCAATGGTTTTATTGTGAGAAGAACTTATCGAGAAGAGAAAATATTTGCATTTTAGAAGAGGATTATACTGGCCGAGTCACAGATCACATTGTGAACACGATCTAACACAAAAACGGAAAGGGAGATAGGCTCCAGCTATAAATTATACTAAAAAACAATTATTCAAAAAAATTACTAAAGAATTGAAGGTTGTACAAATAGTCTAAAATATTGCTTCCGAGTGAAGAAATTCCCAATTATATAAAGATGGCAGGACCTGTTATCAGGGTAGACAATCTGACCCAGTCAAAGAAAATCCACGGAGATGAGTCACCTGATTGACCTTAAGTGATGTCAGTTTCAGAATTCAAAAACATTTCCTAGTCACGTGGCCACTCTTAATAAGGTACAAAGTTTGAGCCTCAAACGAGTCCTAATTGTTTTTTGTTTCCATTTCCCTAAGTATGTTTTTTTCTTCTCCACAGAAATCAAATGTACAATTGAAGTACCTCAAAGAAGAATGTTGAAAATGAAATTCTTTCGACAATGAGAAAGATAATTGAACATGACCTTCGTACATATAAAAAATTGAAAATGAAAAGAAAGCCGCGTCGAAGATTCATAAAAACTTGTGAAATTATGTGTTATCAGACTCTTATCAAATCAGGAAAAAGAGAAGTGCTAATTTCAAACTATCAAATTTTTATATGGGTCAAAGTTTTCAGTTCAGCGCTCAGTTGCCTCTGATTAAAGAAAATTTGAAAATAATGATAAGTGCTCTAAGGGAAACATTTTATTTTAAGGTGATTTCTTTCTCAACTTGACCTCCTTTAACCTGAGTGTAATAGTAAACAGGAATCATTTGATCTGTGAGTGATCGGGAACAATGACTCATTCAGAAAAACAAAAATACCAAGTGTCACTTTTTGAACTTAAGCAATCTTTTGAATTCGGATGGTTTCAGAAGCTTCTAGAATAATGAACCATTTAGCAGTCTAGTTAGCTGGTTTTTGATGCTTTGCGAGAGTCACATTGCTATAATTATATACAGAGGATCAGGTGTTTTAAGTGTTTGTTGATTCTGAAAACAAGAGAGTACTGTTTCGTTGTTGTTGTTATTTTAATGATCGTAGTACACGTGAATCGCCTTATTCTGGTTTAGCTATGTTCGTAAATATGTTTTTTTTTTTTTGGGCAAAAGTACATTCAGCTAAGAAGAATTGATTATTTGAACAGGATAATTCAAAAATCGAATGAAATGACCGCATCATACGAGTGTCATGAGATCTGTTAGTAGCAAATTTTAAAAATTTCATATTGCAAACTGATATCACAAAAGTTGGATTTCAGAAATGTAAAAACGTTCACTCTCCTGTCGCTTTTTCCTCAATCAAGTAAACACCGTAAAGAACTAACATGCGGAACGGTAACACATATTATCACTAGTAAACATCCAGAAGTACAAACAGAAAATGATCATTTGTCTTATCAATCATTGGTTATAGGCATTGCAGCAAAAAAAACATTTCAAAGAACAGCTGCCTGACAACAAAAGATAAGAGACATACTCAAAACTATGAAAATACTTACCATGTGGTTTGAAGACGTCGAAAAAGACGAAATGTTGAACCAACATAGAAACGTAACCTTAACTTGTCTATAATCAATCTTTCGGTTACTGTCATTGAGACAGAGTAAACGGAAATAGAGATGCGAATAAGATGATCAGAATTTTTATGTCCTTCTCTTCTCGAAATAAATGTGTACTCAATGAATATATAAAACAACAAGAATCAATCTAAAAGTTGAAGAAAAATTTGATTAAAAGGACCAGTGTGACAACCAGATTGAAATATTGGATACACCAATCTCAAAGTTATCAGTAGCCTAGCAACTTGGACACTTTGTTTCAATTTATAAGTTTTAACACATATACAACTACTTTCACAATTTGTGAGTTTTCAAATTTGAGATGAGACTGAGAACAAATTTCCAGATATGTTTTTTCTATTAAAAAAAAATTTTGAATTTCCGAATTCTAATTTTTTTACATGGAGAAAATGTTTCGTTCATTTTGCATTTGACATCCCGGAAGTCATTCTCTCACCCGGATTCAAAAAAATTTTCTCTTATCTTTTTCAACCAATAAATTTTTTTTATTCAAAAAAAAGAGAATTTCCAAAATTTTCATTATTCCAATGTGTTTTCATTGAAGCTCAAATGGTTGAAGTTGTAGAAATCTTTTTTATCCACGGGAACAATACAATAGTCCTGTTTCAAAACTACATATCCATTTTCATCATGATAACTGTCTAATGATGAACCGATTATCCGATAACTGATTCCCAACCTGTTATCTGTACTATTCTTCAGAAGTACAAGCCAGATCATACAAAAGGGCGTATTGTGGAAAAAAACTTGATGATGATTGAGACCACCCGTTGTCATTAGGTTCTTTTCTCCGATATTTTCCCATCACCTCTCCTTGCAACATTTCACATCTGATGGCGATTTTGTCTAAACACGAAAGTGCGAAACTGTGTTTGTGTCCTTTCTCAGAAATATATTGTTGTATGTTTTCTTAGTTTTTTGTCGTTTTTTTCGTCATGAATCACAAAAATAGATTTTAGACAGTTAGCGTTACTTTCTCAGCTTCGAGTTTTGTAGTAGAAAGGCCGTTGAAATAAATTATATTTCTATATTTTGAGGGTGTAAAAACAAGATGATTATTACCGTATACAAATTGTTGAAAAACTATTACAAGAATTTTACAATTCATTCATTTGATGGTTCTTGTCCTCTTACCAGACACTACCCAAATAAATTTCATCGAGTACAGCTGTTACTGAATATCTATCCAAAAACAATAGTTCATCGCTCCTCTGGAATGTGTTTAGTGCCATGATACTCAACTGGCACCCATGTACCAGGTGCACTTTTATGAGTCCTCATGTTTCATCTCTTTTGCCGGAAAGGTCGCCTAATCTATCTGAATCCTTCCCTCCCATTTTAATATTTCGCTTCCAACATTTCGTAGTGAGCATCCGTCAAATTAGGCATCTTAGACGTGGAAGCAATTGGTCTTCTGTTTTAAAAATGTCAACTGAATACATCATTTTGAGGCTTTTTCATGCATCCACTTCCCACTTTTTTTCTTGCTGGTTGAACTCTTTTTTTTGTTTTTTCCAGAATCTGAATATATGTTCTAGACTTCTAAAAGTGCAAGAACAGAGTACGGCAAAGATTACAAACTTCTTTGAGTCGGTGAAAGGATGTGATTTTCTCACACACAAACTCTGCAATTTAAGATTTTTTGTAACGAAATCTAACATTTACTCGTGCTTTGATGGTATTATTATATGTTTGAGAATTTTGTCTTACTTTCAGAGTGAGTAGTGTTTTCAAAACACTCAAGGGTGCAACATAAACAATTTCCGAAAATTGGCTGAAAACCCCAACCTTTGATCAATAAGTAGGCGTTAATTAGTTTCATTAGCTCAGTACTTATTATCTATTCCACAAAATTACAGCTTGAAATTGCAAATGTTTGTTTGGAAAAATGCTTTTAGAGTTCTCATATCTTACAGTTTCCTATGCGATGCTTCAATTGTCGTTTCTACAGGTTTTTTCTCAAGAAAAGTATAATTGTTTTTCGAATTTCATATTCAGAAAGAGTCTTTCACAGCTAATTCCCAAATTTTTGACAAGGTTAAAAATATTTTGTTCCATCTTCGAAGCTTCAGTCTCTTGAGAAAAGTCATATCCAAACGCCTAATCAAAACAATTAATTTTTCAAATGGATGGTGATTTGAAATTAACTATCAAATTTGAAATTTCAGTTCATTCCTTTACCGATTTCGAAACATCGGTGAACCGTGTTCCAGAACACTCAAAGAAAGTTGCTGACCTCAGCTATTATTTAATGTGACTGCGGTGTCCCCTGTGTTCAACTGATAAGATGGTCAGTTCCTGTAATAGAGCACTTGGAACTGAAATGGAACAAAAAAGCATGAACTTTCTTTCATTTTCTGTTTGAAATAACTTCAATGTGCTCACCAGATGTTCGATAACATGTTTGTCTTAAAGCCGATATATACTGGATTTTTATGTTACCTATGTTATGTTTTCATTGAACTTTTATAAACAGCGTTTGACTCAGCTGCTCTGTTGCACCTGCGTGGAACTATTGTGCCTCTTGTCACCTCGAACAACTTTATCCCTCCGAAATCGTATGATTAGAATATTAGATTACTTCACCTTCGCATGCACATATGCACCTTTTTGAAATTAACTTTCCTTTTTGTTTCACAAATCTTGCACTTTTTCAAAAAATGAGTCAAATTGTTTCATTTGTTCGGAATTGTGAACTATACGGCTTTCTTAATTATGGGGTGTCATTGAAACTCTCAATTTTTTCTTATTGCTCTTTCGAAATCTTCCAGCTTTTTTTCATTTCTTGAACACCTCTGTTCCAGTTTTGTTCTGGTTTTGACCGCCTTCAACTACAACTAATGCCAATTCGTGCCATCCACCAAGAAGTTTTGTGGTCTGCCCTTAGTATACACTGATTTATAGATACGCAGTAATAATCCAGAAGTGGCCTTTTTTGAAAGAAGTCAAAATGGCTTGGAGGTCGTCTAAGATAAGAACAGAGAGTTTTCCACCCTATTTAATCCTTCTTCGCCAGTTTTCAAGTCTTTGTGAACTCGTCACGCGAACTCTTCCCATTTCCGTTGCACTTGTTGTTTTTATTTTTATTTTCTTTCCAGTTACAAAGCAAGATTGTCTACTTCATTATTTCAGCTGTAATCCGGTGATTCCTCGAAACTCTTCTAAATTTTCATAATTGGAGACTTAATCATCAAAGGCCGGCCAACCAAGATTAAGTCCAGACTTCTAATCAAGGGAAGTCATTAGCAAAGAAAAGAGGAGCAGTCTGCGAGGTATGTCGAAAATTTTGCATATTTTGATTTACTTTCACACTATTCTCATTCCTACTATACGATTGCACTTTTCTGTTAAAGGATACAGAGAATACTGAATTGTCCAAGTTTCTATCTGGTAATTATTCTGTCTATTAAACAAGTCGCGTCAAGTCTTGAACTCAAACGATTAACAAGAAGCCAGGTGTAATTGTTTCTTGACAAATCCCGTAGCCTAAATGTAAGTTAAGTTTTGTTTTATTATTTCGAAGAGCCGCTAGAATGTTTTATTTCGAAGCGTAAAACTGTTTGTTTTGCCAGCTGGATTCACACTTTTCGAAACTATTTTCACATGTTTGAATTTTTTCCGTCTCACTTAACTAACATGATGATTATAGTTATACTGTCATCGGTTTTCATAGACAGATTTTTTTTCATTAATCAGTATTTTCATCTCCTTCTTTTTTTTATTCCGATTTGAGAAAAAATATCCACTGTTTTATTCTCTGAACTTTTGGTCCCTCCATTGAATCCTAAAATTGTTTCTCCTTTGGTTTAAAGTCCGCAGTCCGCATTTATCATGAAGCTCAGGATTGTTTATGGAATTGTTTTTCACTCGGACCTTCAAGTTTGTTGTCCTTGCCACCGGATACTGGCACCGGCGACCATGGCACGCGGATGACGCCGTTGTATGGGAGGCCTAGGGAGTGACTAGAAAGGACGCGTGTTCGATAAGAACGTACATTACTAGTGAGAGACCGCCGACACTGGCATGAGGTAAACAACAACCGTTCAAAGAGCCTCTGTGCTATTCACCGCCTGGAACGGCCGCCCTCTATCTGGGAACATCAACAAGCTCAGCCATGTTGCGAAAAGCGCGATCATAGGTCGTCATTGGGGCGGAGCAATGGCGCCGCGCGCGAGGGCACGGCGCCTACTTCTTCGTCGTCCCGCTCGTTTTAGAACGCTCGAACATCGCGTGAGTGGCCGGCACGGACTGATACTGGCGGCTGGCGCCGAGGGGGGAGCGAGCGTTATTCTGAAATAGTGCGCAACATAGCGAGAATCGACACAAGTCGGAGCTCTTCGGCACTGCCGTCCAAAGAGACGCAGTCGCGGTAGCAAACAATGAGTGAAGGTTGGGCGCCGAGGCGAGAGGCGCAGCGACCGGGCCAGAGAGAAACCTTCACGTATGCGTGGAAGGGGGCGCCGAAACATCACGTTGGACGAAGAGTGCTAGAGAATAGTCAAAGGGAGTAGGAAGATACAAATTACTCGGCATCGCACGCACTTTTCTTTCTTTTTTCTTACGTCCTCCGCGCCATCTATCTATTTCTCTTTCTTCAAATTCGCAACAAAATGTCGCGAAAATGTTGGAGGTCTGGGCCAGGAGTCAATGTAATTGAGAAGATGAAATGGAACACACGTTTGGGGGGAAAACATTTGACGAAAAAGAATGAGGAAAAGTAAATTTAACAGAAATGAGGGGCTCTCTCATTCTATTGCCGAGAAGCAATTGTTTGATGAAGAGGGATCCAAAGAGCAAAAGTGTGAAACAACATACGAGAAACAACATTCAAACAGATAACCAATGCAGAGAGGCGAGAGTTTTCCTTCGGAGCACCACGACGTCTTGACACTCTGGGACCACGGTGGTTTCATAAAGTGTCCACTCTTCGATGGGGACACGCATGTTGCTCCGACGGACCGATACCTTGGACCCTCTTGTTTATCTCTCGTTTTTCACTACGCGTGACGGAAACGGCAACAATTTTTGGGAAAAGGAGCAAGCGCCCTCTCCGCCCCTAGAAGAGGAACTTTTAGCCGGTGGTCAAGCCAAAGTGCTATCCGGCTCCCACTGCGTGTTGCATCGCGCCATAGGCGGCGGGAATAAATCCGTTTTTTTTCTCGACACACGAAGTCATTTATGATTCATTGAGCCAAAAGATAAAAGTGCATGTCTCTCTTCTAGTTAGACTTTTATTATTGTTATATTTTTGCTTTTTGAAGGATTTTCAAATTTCTTTTAAGTTATCTAGGAAAATGAATTATTAGAATCAAATGTAAAAGGAAGTTTAAATTGTGGGATTATTTCCAATAGTTTAAAACCAAAAAAAACATGAAGAAGTCTAGTCTTACTGTAGTGATGACGTTATTCTATGGATTCTATCTAGGTAAGGAATCTAAGAACCTACCTCTTCCTGGACATAATGTTAGCCACCAATCTCTCATGTTTCCCGGTTCTTTGCTGCTACATTATTCAATGTCATGTTCTGTAGAGTACGTCCACCTCAATTTTTCACCCACAATCTGACCTGCTGCCCCTATCTGAGAGGTGATATTTCAAAATGGGTCGATGGGAGCGTTGGGTGTTTTTGTAGAAGAGCGCATTCATTTATTCAAACAAACCAGAGGTCCTCCACACACAAAAATTCGGTTCTTCAAAAAATCCTTTCTCACTTGGATTTGAATAAGAATTAGGGAGTGTTGTTTTCTGACAAAAGGAGATAATCTAGTGACTCTTGCATAAAATTAGGCGACCACCCCCAACGATTTCCGTCCCTTATTCAAAGGTCACTGAAGAGGTAGTAAGTCCATTTTTCTCTCTCTTTTCCTCTCCATTTTTTCTCACTTTTCCCATCGTTTCAACCCAATCATATGTATTGTCTCGTCCTTTACCTCCTTTCGTGACTCTTCCTTTTTTTCAATTATTCTAAAAACTGTTTACCGTTCTGAAAACTTTTTTCACAATATTATCAATGATCCTATGACGTCAGCTATTCAATACTTCTTATTCAGCATTTCTATTTGTTCTTGAATTGCGCTATCATCTCTTGGTTTTCGTTCGTAAAGTTCGAAACGGCAACGAAAGTGCTCCAAATTTGGGGCGAGTCTATTCGAAGTTTTCTTTAAGTAATGATAAGAAACTGCAGAACACTGTTTCTGGAGGTGTCTTACGCAATCGTTTCTGTGAAGCATAGGTTGACCTCGAGCATTGAAGTGTTCCATTGTTCACGTTCACTTGTTCCGCAATTGCAAAAGCCTTATTGCTTACCTTTGTACAAATTTTCTTTGCTTTCTTTCATTGGGAAATACAATATTTGGGAGATTTTTGTGAAACTTAACCTATAACTGGTTTACTACATACCTCTAGACCCTATTCCATTTTTCTTTTTTCCTGGACTGTCGTTATTTTTTTCTTCTTCCTTTTTCTCCATTTTTTCACTTTGAAAACGAAACGCGTTTTACCTCTTACGAATTCGCACTCTCTCTTTTCCTTTCTGCACAGGCGCTGCCTTTGGGTATTGTTTGTTGGCGAAACACAGGGCCTGTCTGGTCTGTTCCGCAACCTCCTCAATGGAAATGTTGCCGAATGTTATATCCGAAATCCTTCACTATATCTCCCACCTCTCCTTTTTCGTCACATCCATAAAAACCGTTTAGGATCGTTTCTTTCTATCTCTTTTTATAGGGATTTCTGATGCTTTTTCTTTTTTCTACACCTGAATGTCATCGAAATAAGTTTGGTTTTGAGATATCGTATCCCATTTTTTCAATTAGTATTGTCTTCTCTCCTATTTCCTATACCCAATTGTAACTAATGCTCCGCCCCCTCAAACACGTTATTAATTCTCCGAAAAAAAGGAAATAACGAGAAGAAAAACGTTTAAAAGAAGGTCATGAAACATTCGCTTTTGCCCGGGTGGTAGAAAATGTCGCCAAGTCAAAAATGCAAGAGAGAAGAGAAGAAAGAACGCAAGCAAGCAGAAAAAGGAAGGGGGAACCGAATTCGGTTTGAATTGAACTTTGTTTGAAAACACACCACAAAGATAAACATCATTGGCATTTTAAACTCTGCCACTGACCCCCAGTCTTTTTATGTGACTAACCATGCTTTCATGTCTATTTTTTTGGGGGCAACGACCTCGTTGAATGACATAGAGAAATGTTTGTAAATAAATAGTTGCAAGAAATTTAGCTTGGGAGAGAAGATCTGCAAATGTGACCTCTGAAACGATATTTTTAGACATGATACGTCATTCAAATGAAAAATCAGTGGAAGTGTGGTTTGAAACCAATTCAAATTAAGGTCTTCTTTACTTGTTTCAAAAACAGGTTTCGAATAAGTAGGAAAGTATCGGAGACTTAAAATAAAAGTTTCTCTTCTCACAATTGATTTTTTCGGACGACTTGCACTTTCTATTTAATAGTCCCATAGAAACGATCCTAACAATGTTTATTGGTTTGCTGACTGATTTTTTAGCCGTTCTTTCGCCTCGTTAATAAAATTACCACCCATACACGTGAATGTTTCTTTTTTAAAATGCGAATAAATATGATGATGCTCTCACAATCTATAAAAATTGCATAGGATTAAAGATTCTTTTTTTTCTCGGGAATTGATGACTGATCAAGAAACATGAAGAGACATTTTGATAGTCTCTAAACTCTAGTCCATTTTCCCATTAGGGAAGAAGAAAAAAAACGGATAATTTCTTGAAAAAGAGAGAAAAGGCAATAAAACAAGAAAGAGTCATGCATTCATTTGAAACACAATTACTAGTTCCTTCTCATTCATAGGGTATTATTCAGGAAATAAAAGAAACTGAAAGGAAGAAAGGGGGGATCCGAGTAGAATGGGTTGTCGATTTGAAACTTTCAGAGGAGGGAAATTAAGAGTAAAATGTGGTGCTTCGGCAAATGGAAAAGACCGTTTCGAAAGTTATCAATAAATGTTTCTTTCATTGTCAACTTGCCTCATTCTCCTCTTTCTTCCCCTCCAGGCCTCCATTGTGTTTGTGTTTGCATTTACTCATTTTCCATGCGTATGCACTTATTTCAATCCACGTTTCTAGTATGTGCTCTTCTCCTCTACTAGTTCCTTGTTGTCTTTTCACTTTTCACCCCCTGCCCTCTGCTATTAGTGCACGTTTTTTTCAACATACATTCCGTTTTGATGCGATGTGATGCTCCATCTTATTCTGAAGAAGAGCTTCTGAGGCCTTCCTTTCTCTTTCTCTCTCGTGACTGCCCTTCAAAACACTTTTTGTGTAGTGTCCATATTGAATCCCAGGGGATGATTGTTTGGTTTACTCACTCCCATCACCCCCAATTTTAATTCGACAAAAAAAGTAACTGAACCATTTTACCTAAAGGTCGTCACCTTTTTTGAAATTGATTTTGAGAAAACGAAATGGTGGAAAATGAAACGCCCGTGAAACCTAGTCACTATCGGAGAACCGAACACTGCACTGTTTATTCAGTGCTCAATAAATGTTCGCAGTGGGTTCTCGTTTTTCGTTTCGTTTCTCTTGACTTCTCCTATCTTTTTCTCTTCTCGCCGCGATCCACCGCCTATTTTTCGATCTTTCAGTCTTTTTTTCTAGCCATTACCTTTTTATTCAGGAAAAACTGTTGACATCCGGAATATTTTATCTCATTATGTTGTCTCTGTTGTTCTTTTGTTTTTATAGTGCGTGTGTACCAGTCTTGCGTTTTTGACTCTTCTCTTTCCTCTTGCAACATGCTCTTCTAATGCCGTTTCTTCTCCTCCATTTTTTCCACAATTTTCTGCGTCTCATTTTCTAACGTTGCGTCGGCGGTCCCTTTTTGTCCGGAGCCCTCTCGGATTTTGCTTTTTTTTTCTGGATGTTGCGTCCATTTTTTTCTCTGTGACCTTTAAGAAAACATCCCATCTGTTCTGTTTATAGTTTTGTTTGTTTGTCTCTAAAACGATTCTTTTGAAAGTTTTAACTTCACTTTTTCCAAACAGTTCAGTTTTTCACGTTACCTTTACACTATTTTCATTGATATTTGATAATATGTTTCTCTATAATCCGGTATTATTTTAGACAGACTAATCCGTGCAGAGCTCTGTGAAATGTTCGTGTTTGGACGGGGGCGGAGCATTCTTCAATAGGAAATTTGCCCATTTTTCAAGGTGAACTAGACTTAATTTTCGATACTTTGCTAACCGTTCAACCTAATTTGATTTACTTTTTTATATTCACTAACAAAACTAACATATTGGGTAGAATCGGCTCCAGCTCAATCTAAAATGTTATATTAACTCAATCAAGGTTTTCTCAATATGTTGCATTTTCTTTGGCTTACTTCAATCTAAACCAACTTGAATACATAATGCAACATGTTTATACGTATTTATTTAGTGTTATTTCTCTATATCTCATCTTTAATTCTAGTTTCTTTATATCTTCTTTTCGTTTCAATAGGTACGTGTTTCACTATTACATTCATGTATAAAAAGCGGATTGGTTAGACCTTCTCCACAATTATTCATACGCTTTCTGCTCCTTTATATTTTTGGACGTCATCTTCCAAAACCAGAAATTCAACTTTCATTAAATTTCTTTTGCCACCATTTCTTTTTTTTTGTTTTTTGACACATCAAAACGTGGAATTGGATGGCTCCTGCTGGTAGTGATCTTTTTCGGGTTGAGTATGGTTATGTGAACATTTTAAATACTGTACATCCTGTAACACCAAATGCTCTCTTTATTCGTTGTCATAAAAATATCAGAGTCCAGATTAAGCCCACCCTCCGCTGTTCTAGCTATCATTCAACCGGATAAAAAGTTGATAAGACGAATGCACTTTTATAACTTTTCCCTACTAATCTGTTTCCCTGTCTGAGCTTCATACGCGTCAATTCACAAAATCCTATTCGTTCCTTTATTTCGGAATTTTTTTCTATTTCATATTTTCTTTTCGTAAAAAAATGCTCAGATTGTAATATACTTCGGGATTCATCCCGGATCCTACTCAAAGAAGAAAAGTTGTCTTTCTCTCTCTGCGGCCCCTTTTCCTTCTCTCATGTAATGATTTTTTAGCACTTTACAAAGTGCACATGTGTACCAAGAAAAATATTGGACCAACTCTCCCTCCGGTTATCTTCGTGGCGTTGTATTCTTTGACGGCAAAATTTTTCAAAAAATACAAATTTGAATTTTATTTATCTTTGTTTATTTCTCTTATTATCATCACGAAATGTTTAGCACTTTGTTCCTATTTTTCTTTTTTCATCTAAAGCTCGTGTTCTCTTGCTCTTTCTCTCAAAAAGCATTCTTTTGATTATTGTCTACCTTTTCAAAAATAAAATACAAAAAATATTGTGGCAACTGTACTTTTCCATTTGAATTTCAAGAATAGTATAGTCCATTAGTTGTGAGACTCATGGCACCTCCACGGATAACGATGCCCCTTGCTCCGTTCTTGCCCTCCTCTCATCTTTTTTCTCCCGATCACTTATATCATCATGTACTTTGGATCTATTCTATTCATCTCTCGCTCGCTGTCTGGCGGCTCATGATCAATCGCATCGTTATCCAGCTCATTATGCCCCAACCCAAATGTTCACCCGCCAATTTTTCAAATTCAAACGCTGCATTCAGTTAACCATTTCTTCTTCTTTGTTGGTATTTTTTTCTAATAAGCATTATTTTCAGCGCACATTTGGGCGCGATTTGCGCCAATTAAATGGGCACAAATGGAGGAGAAACTACGTCAGTGTCGATGGAAACTGAAACAAATGAGAATCCAGAAAAGGTGGAGGAGCCCGTTGTTAGACGAAAAAGAGTGACTCGCAGAGTGAGTTTCAAATTTATTTCATTCACCAAAACGGTTTTGAACTACTGGTAGTATGGAGGTTTTCATCAGATTAGGAGTGTTCTCGATAAAAGTTGACTAATTCCGATTAGAAGGCAGGCGGAGTAGTGACGAAGTACGGTAATTGACTGTTTTAAAATTCTAATTCATAATGTTTCCGGTACATATAATTTTTCTAATAATTGAAGAAACCCATTTCTGTAATTAACCCAACATTCTTCAAAACTGGTTCTCAAACTTAAATTTTGCATGTCCAGAAAAGACGACTTGGACAGAAATTTCTTCGATACTTTGGCCTGAGAACTTTTACGATCTGTGTGCGCAGTGTTCCTTTGTAGTTGAGAAACGACATCGTCGGGGCATCGATTTTTGAGAACAAAAAAGGAATCAGTCATATTCGCTATCATCTCTCTCATTTTGTACGGTTCTATCATTTTGTGTAACGGTTCCTCCCCCGTTTATCACCAACATTCTCTATATTCATTAATTTCCGTCAAAAGTGCATCTTGGGGGAGTTGAAAACTGTTCGACCCGCCTTTGCCTCCGCCACGGCGACACGACGGCTATCTTAACCGCGGCGCCCACCGATGAAGTAGTCGAATCAGATCATTGCAACATACACTCATCGCTTTCATAGCCATCAGTGCCATGTACAATAATTCGTTTCCAAACTATCAGAATATGTCTGTTCCGTACCCTGCTCCGTATTACTACCAGACTATCCCTTTTGAAACTCCGCTGAATACTCCGGCTAATCAAGCCCCTCCAGCTACTCCAGCTACTCCAGGTTTCATTGATGTCGAGAAACTAGACGACGATGAATACCCTAACAAAGTAGATGGAGTTTTTCGATCAACCCTATAAATTCTTATTTTCAGCGCCACAGACGGATACACAGCAAAAATAACTGTTTGACGCCTCCCAACAGCGATGACGACGTTAGTTTGTTATTATTTTTTCTCAATCAGGTTAGACAATTATGACTTGGTTACCATTGCACATCTATTTTTGAGAAATATTTCAATATTGTTATAACTGTTCCTGAATTTCTTTTGTTTTGTGGTTGGTGGTGGTCTTTTTATTTTAACACACACACACACACACACACCTTCACATTGACTTCAAATGCTCCTAGAGTGTCTCGATCTTTTTCTCATCATTTGTTCCTCTTCCTCAAGGCAAAAAAGATCGGCGTATGTTTTGTGCCGCGATAAACTCACGCCATTCGACTGGCCGAGAGTTGTTTAGAAGAAAAAAGAAAAAGAGATGAAGAACTGATGTTCTGTAGTGTGACTCGCTTTCCACTTTGCGGCAGAAGATAGAAAAGCGTGGGGGGTCACGAAAATGTTTTGGTCGAAAACAGAATGGAGATTCGTGGAGTTACTGATAAGAGTTACTGTAGATCACGACTAGTTAGTACTTCGGAGTAATTAACGAGTAGTAGATACTTCCTCTTTACAACCTTTCTAGATATCCAATTGATCCTTGTCAGAAACCTTGAAAGAGCAAATCGATTCTATGTCAATATTCTCCCATCTCTCCATTACCACCATCTAAAAAGATTTCTACACTCATTTGTCTAAATCATTTCGTAGGGTCATCTCATCAATGTTGGTTAGGGGGAAGTTGCGAAGAAAGGTTCTAATCGACTCAAGGTAGAAGAAGTGAAAGTGCTGAAAGGTCGCTCAGAAGAGTAGTTTTGAACCGATGTTGCCATTTTTGAAGCAATTGAGGAATGGGTTCAAACAACATGAATATGGTAGATGTACGTCACAAGACTACTACTGGTCATTTTCAGTTTCTCTGGAAAGGTCAACTCTTAGATCACTAATTTGGAAAACAGTTCACATTCAATTATCATTATCATCAATTGTTGCGATTGCAGTTCTAATTGTTAAAGACAGCATGTCCAGAACTACTGAGTACGGTAGTTCCACACACGCGAATACGCATAAGTGCTCACCCTTACTTACTTATAAATTCGTTTGGCCGTTCCAAGGTCAAACGGTCATCACGCACATCCACATAGATAGACATATAGTGAAAAATTGTCTTCGCTTCTGTTGTTCGCCCTCGATTTTTTAAGTGTGTGTGTTCCATATTACCGCAAAAACCACGGACGCCAGGAACAGCGTCCTCCTACCTCCCCTTCCCTAGCAGTTCTCAATTATTCCGAAAACAACAATGAAGTACTCCCTGGACTGCTAATGATACTGTCCAAATGACTACTACTGACAAGAAGACAGAGACGATGACTCTCGAAGCGAATGTTGCAGCACTCTCTAAATTTATGACGTTCGATAAAATGTTGGCTGCTTTACGGGTAAGTGAATTTTTGAGAACAACTGGGAAACTGGGAATCGGTTTATAAGTATTTGAGAAATAACTTCCTTTCTTGTTACTAATGAAGAGAAGGAATAGCGTGCCGATTTTGAGTGTTCAGAAAAGTTCAAGTGTTCGGTTATTTGTTGCTCAGAAATTCCCAGAAGTAGTGTCTATGAGCTTGTCATATGTCAAGCACATATTCCATTTAGAAGTCTTCCAATCAGCAGTAGTTGCATCACATGACTTAGGCTCCACCAGATAATCAGTTGGTAGCTAACACTCACTCTGATTAACATCCGCCATAGCTTCATATTTCATTATAACTTCCAACTTTCTCTTGTTCTTATCACATTTTGTTCTGAGTTTTTGACCTACTTAGTACTATTTTACAAGTAGGGCTTGACGTTGAATGATTTCGACGAGATGAGAATTGAACGCTGTCTGCCTCGACCTACATATAGGTTATTGTAAGTAGCGCGCGAGGCCTTTTCCAGTTTTCGGAACATCGAACACAGATTGAGAGACAGGAACTCTATTCCGAAATGTTGCGATCGACCTTGTTTTTTCCTTCTCGTCGTCGTCGTTTGCCTGCTGTCGTCGCTCGCGCAATCTGAACCAAATCGCCGGGCGCGGCGCCGGCCGCCCAAAAATGGAGAAAACTATGCGTGTGTTCTCCCCCCTTGCGAACGTGATCGAAAACGCTCCTAGGACTGCGGCGGCGGCGGCAACGGCGTCGACGACAAGACGAAGGTACTTCAGAACGAGAATGAAGTTGAAAAAAAGGGGGGAGAAGAAAAACGAGCGGCGACAGTGACCGCAGTTCCTTCTTCCCCAGGTCCACCGCGCCCTTCATCTTTCGAGACAATCTCAAGACCCCATACAAAGGCTAAACAAGTGTATCGTTCTGGTTTCGCCTTCAATTTTAAAATTGACCATCTTCGTCAAATTGGAATTGGAACGATATTACTTTGAAAACCGAGAGGGGGTTGAAAAAAGGAACAGAGTTCTAGAAATTGAACATTAGAAATAGCACGTTCACTCAAAACGTTATCATAAGATTAATAAGTGGTCATGATAACAGGAATTGTGCAAAACTGAGTATGAATTATAATTTCTTTGAAATAATTGAATCGAAAAGTTTAAACGCGATAAGAACAGGTCTCAAGAATCTGACGGCATTTGAAAATGGCTTATCGAAAATGTGGCTACCGTACACGGAGTGGACCGCCCACGAAGAAAAAATCTAGAATTTCTTAGATGAGATAAAGCTTTTTTTAGAAGTGTAACCTTGAAGAAACAGTTATCAAGTCTTTGTGTCATTCAAAAATCTATCAGAATTGTGGTGTTCGGTGAAAGACGTTTTTCTTCGTTCTTTTTCCAGTCTACCGGTTCTGGAATTGAATTTTTGTCACCTGTTGAACATACTTCCTATAGAGTCACATTTCTGATGAATTATACTTACGATATACTAGACAATGGGTGATTTTGCCCGATGATTTTAAACAAGAACGTCTGAAATTTAGATGAAACTCAAGATTGATTCTTTTTCCATGATGAAAAAAAATGTCTGAAACGTCATCGAGTTGCTTTGATTGGTTCTGAGAACTCTTTGAAAAGGAGAAGAAAAGCGTCCACGTTCTCATTTTTCTCGCTTAATCAAATCACACTCAGCATTTTTTCACAATTTTTTGCGTGAGAAAAGAGAAACATATCACCTTTTACCAGACATTTCCACTTTCTATCAAGTGACCCAATTTGTCTGAGGATTTTCACAAGCTCTCTCTCTCTTTCTCGCTCTCGTAACACATTTTTTCCAACCTCGTTTGACCGTCGGTACTAGACGAAAAACAGCGTAATGAACGAGATCCCATAAAAAGTGGTGGGAACTGCACACAGTGTTGCGCCGGGCCATGTCTAGCACCTGTCTCCGTTTTCAGTGTTCGTCTGTTCGAAAGCATATTTTCTGTCCGTCTGCTATTTCTGAAGTCACGGATAGATTTTCAACTTTTCTTTTACTTTTTACTTTACTTTTCATTCCAAAAATGATCAAAAAGCATTCAGATAAACACAAATATTTTGATTACTTTTAGCTTCCGGTAGGAAATGGAAGATCTCTCCAGATAGGGTGATATAGACTTCACATTTGGTATTTCTTTTCGAAATTTTCAAATTTTAGATTGCATGCTCCGAATTATATAAAATGTTTGGATCAAAACATCAATAAAGATCTAAGTCATATAAAAATTCATCACGCGGTTCCATGTTATATCCGGATGAAGTATTCAAAATACTTCTATTCAATAAGTGTAGACACAATTGAAACTGAAACGTTCTTATTTTTTGACCCTTTTCAAGTCAGTGAGACCAGCGGCTTCCCCACCACGCTTCTCTGAAAAAAACTTTCCATCGCAGCTGGAATTTGACCGTTATTTGTTTCGGTTTTCGCTTGACAAACAGAGAAAAGAATCGAGCAAGAAAATGATGATTCGCTCATTTTAAAAACATATCTGGTGCTGTTTCCCCCACTCACTCGTTCTGTTTATTTCTTCAATCTTTTCTGCCATCGATTTCGACATTTTCTTTTAATCAGAATTCTCGACTATAGTTACGGCGAAAAAATGTTGCGATCGTACCCGAAATTAGGATAGTTGCGAAGAATAATTAGTTGTCATCATGAGAGAAGTGCATCTTCTTTTTTCTAAATATGTTTTTTTCCTTTGATGTTCGCGCTAAAGAAATCATCTTCTTTTTTATGATAACTGTATTGAATCGACGAAATTGCAACTTATAGACAGACACTTTTTTCATCTTTCTCTGTCTCATTTTTTGTGTATTTATTACAAACTGTCTAACTATTGACACTTTTCTAATAAGCACCAATATAATGGGGCGGGATCATCAACGAGTAAAAATGAAACCATGACGATAGTAACTTCAAACTAATTCTCATTTTGATCTCAAACTATTTTAATAAGTGTCTGATCACTTGGTTTTCTTAGAATTTTTCGTAGACACTGCAGAAAGAATGACTCTACAATTAATTCGTGCTCACCTAGACAATCACGAGCTCCTTTTTTATTCCACTCTGTAATACTGTCATTAATGAGCAAAGCACATCCGGCTCTCACCTGATATGTTATTAAGCCCGCCCCTATTTCGTTGATTTTTTCGAGAGACCACCTATAATTAGTGAAAAGCAGGTGGTAGGGAAATGCGTTATCTTTTTTGAGTTTGGCATAAGCGAAAAAGAAAAATTTGGATTTTTCTCTCTCGAGGGAAATCTTTTTTTTCTTATTCACCCGCGTGGTATAGAATTTCGTAGAATATCACACCGCTAGAAAACGCTTGCAGAACGTAGGCTGAATTGTATTTTTCTATAAAAATTTTTATTACCGTAGTCCATATGACATTCACAAAATGAACATCACTCAGCTCATCGCAAAAAATTTATAATGTTATGTTCTAGACGAATGAGTTTGTCACATTAGAAGTGTACTAAATAAGTTTCCGTTCCGTTGAGCCCTTTTTTCTTATCCTCGTCTCGTTTCTTGTTCTTATTATTTTACATTTCTGTGTTCCTTCAGCGCCTACGTACGTGTTTTCTCATTATGTACACCCCTCAGTGTGGAGGAACGTCTTACAATGGTGGTTATATGGACGAATATTATCGTCAAGGAAACGAGAATCATGATTTTTTCAAACGATTCTGTGAAGGATATTCCAGTGACGAGGAAACGAGAGAAGAAATATATCGTGATTTACAACTTCACTATGGAACTCAACCACTCTCTTCTAATCAGCAGAATAGACAAATTTCATCTGACGAGCAGAGTAATGTTGCGTCACCAGCCACTAGCCGTGTCACAACGCCGGTGTCTGATGATGAGTTCCTAAAGATAATTAAATATACTGAGCAAAATTCGAGACCAGTCGAATCAATGTCTACTTTATCACAAGAAAGAAGACCGTCTTCCACCTATATACCACGAACGGGATGGGAATCCACAAATACTTTGTGTTCATTGGAACCACTACCTCTACCCGATCATAAAATATTCAAATTTGAACCGGCGACTCCTCAAACTGGAATGTTTACACCACCAATGCACTCACCGCAGCCACCACCCACTAACCAACCAAGTTATCATAACTTTGATGACGCACCAGGTCCCTCGACGTTGTCATGGGAGAGACGCCAGGGCCAGAGCACCTACCGATTTGTAAGTTCACCTTTTTGAGTTTAGTGTGTTTGGTAGACGGAAAAATACGAAGAGGAGTAACTCTAGAGACATTGAATAATTCAATAGAAGCACTAGAACAGGAGTGAAAAACAGGACAGAATAGAAACAAAAACAACGAACATACTAGTACCAAAAATCATAGGTTCACATTTTTTGTGTGTGTTATTTTTTAAATCGGACGTTTCCATAATACCGTAATCTCACAATTTAACGATTTTCACTATTATCTGATCAAAAAAATTTTCTCGTGAAATGTTCTCGGTCAGAGTGTGAGGTTACTTTATAACTTCACACTTTGACTTCTACAAGTCTACCAAGGTTATTCAAGACACACTCAGTTAGTTTGATAACACTTTTCTCTATCATTGTTCTACACGTTCATTTTTCGACCAAACCACCACACCCGCGTTCTATTGTTCTTTGCGTCGTGGCGCCTTCTTATCCAACTTCGAGAACTAAATCCCGATACACTCACCTCAGTAGGGAAGCAAAAAAGAAGAGGAGAGATCTGCAGAGGCGATAGAAATTGAATTGAACGTCGTTCTACTTTTCGGTCGTTCATTACCTCTTACCAACATCGTAGCATCACACATATTTCCGAAGACGACACCATTTTTATCGTCTTTTTCCTCTCTTCTCCTAAATAAATATATACAGATGTTGCGGTTTTGTAAAAAAAAATCTCCTATTGACTGTCTACAGCCACATAGTCTGAAACAAAGTGTTCATGTTTTGTTTTTTATCCCGCCACCTGGTTTTTCATTCTCATCGGCCCTTTCACTAAATTTGTACTGCCTAATAGTATCCGTTGAGAATTGTCACTGTTGGAATATTTAACCTTGGAGAACTGGAACAAGTGTGTGGAAAGTATAGGAACACGCATTTTATTTCACTCTAGGCGTGTTTTTTTCCAATTCTACTATGCTTTTATTTTCGAACCGGTGAATTCTCTAAATTTGGTTAGGATTTCTCTATTGACCTCTCCGATAAATGAACAACAGTACTTCACAAAATTAGTTGCTCCGACGGATTCCATTTTCTTAAAAGCATCCGAAATGCTCAGTAGTTGGCAATCTTGAAACGAACATTGATTCCTTTTTTAGTACCACTCAGCCGTAACGAACTTTCTCTTTCAATTTGATGTTCAATCTTTTGCCCCCATCATTAGAAAATTCTGGTGTCGTAATTTTTTGCAAAATCGTTCAAGATAGATTATTAAGAAGATAGTAGAACTTGACAAGAATAGAAATAATAAACATTTGTACTTATTTAATTGAAATTTTTGAATGGAGACTTTCTAATCAGTAAATTTTCTCTGCCTGATTGACTGTTTTCATCAAATAACGTCTACAATCTTATCAGTATCGACTTGTTTTTTTCAACGTTTTTCAATTTTTTTGTTATGTCGAAATTATGTTTGAAAAAGTTACATAACTTATAGAACATGCTCATCGCCAATTTTTAATTCTTATCCTGAACTGCTTATTGAGTTGTCATCGAAAAAAGGATATAAGAAGTCGTGGCAAACGCTTGTTTTCGTACTGCACATTCGTATTCTTGCCTTTAATTCTCGTGTTATCTCGTCGTTCAATCATTTTGAATTCATGGAATATAAATACCGAGCAATTTTGTTATTCAACAATACCCGACTTGATCGGTTTGACCAAAAAAAAGCAGATGAATAGTTTTACAGAAATAGAAGGTCCGCTATAGTATTATACCATACGCCCAATAGACTCGCGGTCTTTCATTATTTCACTTCCTGTTTAGTATCATCTCAAAATAACGTCATCTGTTTTTTTCCTCGCATTTTCAGAGCTGACTAGATGATGTTCGCACGTAGAGTTCTATTCTGAGTCATAGACACTTATAATGTATTCACTGGCACATTGAACTGATTCTATAGTCTGAAAAGCTACTCGTCGAGGAAGACGTTTTGTTCATGGGGGTTGTTGTTCTCGTTCGGCCCCGAGTGCCAATCAAAAGAAACCCTCCTTTCCCCCCGAAAGAGCACTGACAAAAGCTCATGCCGAGCACAGCTCCCCTCGAGGCGAACGACGACGACGACGGAACGACGACGAAGAAGCAGAGGACGCGGCTGAAAACGAAAACAACTTCGCAAAATAGTCCGCTGGTTCAGCTCTCGCAACCACATACACAAGTGGAGAGGGCCCCTTCTCCTCTTTTCTTCCTCAGACTTCTTTGTCACAAAACAGCAGCACCAGCAGACGTCAGTTGACCTGAGAACAGACCTCCAGACTTTCAAGACACTCACTTTTTATCTTACTCCCATATCATCTCTATCATTTTACTTTTTCAGTAATTAGCTTAATCTCTTCATTCTTCCGAACAGTTCCCTTGTAATCTGAAAATCCTGATTCGTTTGTTCAGTTTCAAAATTTCACCTTTAAAAGTGCATCTTCACTTTTGATAACCTTAACCTAGAAAACTGTTTGCGAGTTCTTCTATCCTCACTCCCTCCGTTTATGTTCTTGTTGAAAGAGAGAAGAAAATAATAATTCTCCACTCCGAACTGCAAACACATATTTGATAGGCTGAAAAAAGTGACCGTATAGAGACATAGGCGACGAGTATTTTTCACTAAAGCCAATAGTATGACTAGGTCCTCTCCGATCCGCGTTGTCTATAGGACTGTTTTTGCCTTGTGCACTGCCGTCCGTCGTTGTTGATGTTTTTCGTTCATGGCACTCGCCCCTTCCGAGCGTTTGCTTCCTTCTCTCATGGTTATGTTCTACTACCGCCCAGTCTCTTTTTACTTTTTGTGACTGCCATGTCGACCTCGAAGTTCACACGATCTAGTGACAGAGTTCGGGGAGAGAAAGCAATAAGAGCACCAGAAACAGAATGAATGGAAGTTAATAAAACATAGATACATGATACAATAGATTCATTAGCTTTTAATGATGACAAAGTACATAAAATAAGCAACATATTTTTTCTACTGTAACCTACAGTACTGTTTCTCTTTTTACTTCACAAACAGTTATAGTGCAAACACAAAAATTCCACAAAGCAACTTTCAACTTTTAGGTTTCAGTTCATTTTGTTTCACAAGTTGGAACCGAAAAGAATTTTTTCACTAGAACTACTATCATTAGTTGTCTGATTAGCTTATATTTAGGGCGGAAAAAACAATGCCAATGCAAAAACATAAAAAGGCTGCTGTATAACCAATAAGTTTTCCAGTCTAAAAGGAACAACATGCTACTCACCCTTCACCTGGTCCACACTTTTTTCAGCATATTTATTCCATATAACCTACTTCAAAGAAAAATCAAGGAAATAAAGTCAGACTCAATTTCCAACGCACCTTGTTTTCCTCTTTTTGGCTCAGTGTATCGGCTCAGAAGCTATCTAGTTTTTTGTCCTGTGGGAAAAAAAGAGAGAGCACCTACAGTAGTACTTTAACAGGACGATTGTTTACCGTTGTTCTCCACAAAATTTGCCACCTACAGTCGCCCCCATGCACTCTATATTTTTTCTAGCCCTATTTTATTTTGTTCACGACGTCTTCTGGTTCTTCACGTTTTTTCTTTGTCCGACATCTACATTCGTTTCTTGTCCATGTTGTTCATCCGTCCGTTATTCTTTGAGACTCTTACACAGTACCAAGATATTTTAATTAATACATCACGGGCTCTTCTTTTTTCTTCTTTCTTTCATTCTGAGAACAATGATATTTTGAATTTTTTTTTCAAAAGTAAAAAAAAAAGAAAAAACCAAACAAAAATGTATTTTTTGTTACCTCTGAATCATGCTGTTCGCAGTTGTATGATCTTTCCTTTTTTCATTTTTTGACTATGTATCCGGGAGATTAATTTCTGAGGAGAACGGGGGAAAAGGAAAAATAAAAATATTCGTTTCCCCTTCTCTCTTCCCTGACTTCGGTACCGCTATACTTCCTTCGTCACAAGAGTCGGCGGCTTTCGCCTTCCGAGAAAGCTGAAAACAGGACACGCCTCACATTTCCAGTCGGATATTCACTTTTCTCTAGTCCGATAAGTTCGAGGCGTTCCACGTTCTTATAAAGAACATTATTTTTCAGAAGTGACTATTTTTTTGTTTTTCACTTATGAAATTATTTCGAGCTGACGTTATATCCGTAAAAAGAAGATTGCTAGTTGTGTGTTCGAATTGAAGCCTCTTCTTCTTATTTTGTGCTTCTTGTCATGATCTTTTTTCGAAGCTTTCGGTTTTTACGCACATCATCATACGTTCCAGTATGTTTTCTTGTTTTAGTTTTTCAATGGAATCCATTCAATATTCATCATATTTTCAAATTCTGAAAATTTCAGTTTTCCTGTAGTTTTTGATTCTTCATCATTCTTCTAAAGTTCATCAAAGTACATGTTTTGTTAGTGACATTGTTTTATATATTTCTTTTTATAATCAAAAACAGTCAATTAGAAAGTACACCCGATTTTCAGACAACGTGATCTCTAATTTTGATTCAGTGTAACTTTGAATCCAGGAAGCAAAAAAAGGGAAAACGCTGTGTTCTCGTGTAACACACGATCATTTTTTACCGTATACTTTGTTATTGCTGCCCCCAAAGTGAATTGAACGAGATTAGGAAGTGAGAGTGAACGCAAAGTAGTGTTGACAGTGGAGACGATGGCGCAAAATGGGGCGGAACTACGTCCGCAGTCCAGAGCTGTCACCGGCCAATGGGAGTGCGAGTCTCTAGTTCTTTTCCACTCTTACACCGCGGACGTTGAAGATTCTAGAGGGCTAGCCAAAAAAACATACGTCGTGGGGGTCGGTTGAGAAGAAAAAAGTGAACGTGGACTGACGAGAGTACGAACCACCAGCGCCCACCAGGGCGATTATAGCCCCGGGGCCGTCGAGGCTGAAAAACAGGCAATAGACAGCAAAAAAAAACCTACGGAACACACAGAAAGAGACGTCTGACGCATTCTCTTGTCGAAAGATAGAGAGTGAGAAAAAAAATAGGCGCCGGGCCAAAAGAACTCGTGACCAACCAAGTTTCAACTTTAAGACTCCCTCACCTCATTAATCGTTGTTAGGCACTTTTCGCTTTTCAAAGTTTCATAACATCGTTGTTTCGATCGATTGCACTTTTCTACCTTGTGAATAGTGTAGGTTTTTATTGTTTTTTTTAAACTTTCATTGCCTGTTCGATCCGAATCTTTATGAACTAATAATCCAAATTTCTCATTTCTAAGTATCCGATGAGTTTAAAACTAGCTTTCCGTAGAATCTTAATTTTTCAATACTTCATTTAATGTCTTATTTCAAAGCTGATTGAATTTGCAAGTTAATGCAATATTATCAATTTGTATTTCAAAAGTTTCAAAAATCGATAAATAGGCTAAAGAATTGTGGAATCATTCGAATGAAATGCTTTTTGATGCTCTGTTTTTACCGAAGTTATTCATTGAATACATTCAAACTTTTCAATTCAAACCTAAATACCACAAGTTCCTCCTTCGAAAAGTTAACCAGACTTATGTAATTCAGAAAAGCGGTTCTCTGTTTCACAGAACTCTTACGAACTTCAGAAGAATTAAACAATTTCGAAAATCATTCCGAAAAATTATTGAGAAGAAAAAAACTCACTTCGAACATTAGTTACTATCAGCTGCTGAAATAAAGTCCCATGCGACGAAAAACAAATATTTTGACTCGTTTTTTGTCATGCCAAAAAGTAAACAGTGAGCCATTGAAGAGTCGAGTAAGAGCAAGGAATTTCGTCCTTATTCTTGTAGAATCAATATGAAACACTCATTTTGACACATTCGAAAATATGTTCTGAGTGGCAGAAATGAAGGGGTTATCAGCTTTTTGCTGTCATCTGGTTCTGCACTTTCAGACTTCCATCATTAAATGTTTCTCTAATTTCTCTAGCTTCTACTCTAACTCTATCATTCCCGTTCTGACAATCTGCCATTAATGCACTATTGAAAAGTGCTTGTGGTCAGTTATGAATAAATGCGGGAAAAACTGAATATTTCTGTTCTACTTTACATTTATTTCGCTATATATCACTTTGTTGTTCGAGCGTGCCGTTCTTTGGAATGGTTGTTCAGCACTCTATATGGATCTTGAATGTGTGCGTGTGCTCGGCGTTGCGCCTGAAGATATGAGAAAAACAAAACTTGTTTTGAGCACGAGCGAACGACAACGACGACGGCACGTCGATTGAGAATGTTACTGACGACGTTCGTTCATTCGTCCGCTTCTTCTTTTTTTGCTATTTTTCTGTTTCTCCATCTGTCTGTCCTGAACCTTCGTTCTTTTCATCAGTTGAGAATAAGAAAACAAAAGCAGAAACCAATTAGGGATGCTTGAAGAGCATACAAGAGTGTACCAACAATTCTGAAACAATTTCAGCTTATTATTTAGTTGTAGAGGGCATCGTAGAGTCGTTTGTCTGAAAGTACAGCGACGTACACTTTCACTGCATTTTTTCTTTTGTTTTTATTTCTAAGAACGGTGGTTTCCAAAACTCATTATAGGTGTACTGGTAAAGTGCATTCTCAAGAACTCCTTTTCTCGTTTTCGGTAGTTCACATTGGAAAAAAAAGAAAAACAATGAGTTTCAGTTTTATACCAAATTGAGTCTCCAAAAAGCAAACAAAATAGAAACTTCAATTGTTACGAAATATTTCATATCCAATTGTTTAGTCTGGATCGAAAACAACCTTTTCTCAGTCTGAACTTTTTTCTTGGATCTTTGAAACTGTATCTATTTTTTTTACTATATGTGTGTTTAAAATTCCTTACTCGACTGTTTGTTGTTCATTTGGATAGAATTCTAATCCAGATCGGGATTATATGATAGCATCCCAATCATATTATAGAACAGTATTGAAGCCGTAGACTAATCAGTCTGTAGAACTACATAAACATGTACTTTTGAGGAACTTGAAGAACTCGTGCTTTTTATTCTAAGTATTAATCACATCCTTCCTGCCAGAGTCAGTCATTTTCAGTCAAAACAAGTATATCTCTCCTCTTGTTACTTCATTTCTACTGTGAATAATTTGCTCTTTCTCTATCTCTTCTCGTTTTTTCGCGTTCGTTTCCCACCTACGCGTTTCTTGTTTTTTTCACAAACTTTATATTTCTTTCTTTCCTTTTTTGCAATCTCTCTACTTTTCGATCACGTGCCTATCCTTCCAGGGAGCCCCGGTTTCCTCGATGAACTGACTGTCTACGAACAGTTGAATGTGAACTGTTGTACCCTCTGGTGTTCAAAATCATCTCAACTCCCCTACCTCCCAACTACCTCATTTCTTTTGTAATTGACCTCAACACTATCTATCAACAAGTTAATCAAGAACAAGAACGGATCGAAAACGCAAAAAATACTCATTACCTGTTTATAATTGCACATTCCTAAAACTGAAATTGAAATCGAATCGAGTCATACCACCAAATACCAAACTACCTCTCCTACACATATTCCAATCATATCCACCCACTCCCCATTTGCAATGGCGGACAACTTACTTTCTTCTCAAAACTATCTCAACTGGACAATGCTGAATAAATTTTATGGCAAGGTAACTTTGAATCTTCATAGAAAAAGTGAAGTAACAGTGGTAATCGATTTCTATCTGTGAGTAGAACTTGATCAAGTTACCAGAAAAAATTACTTCGTAACATAATAAGCCGTTCAAACTACATGACTTCTACAAAAATATAAAAGTACAATATCGATAGGCAACACTATTCTGCCTGATCAACAGGAAAAGCGAGAAAAAAAACAGACACTGCGCTTTTCGACGCCACCCACTTTTCGCTCGCTGTGCCCTCCCGCATGAAAATTTCCCCCCTGGCCTCCCGCTTCTCCATTCTCCCGTTCATTGCCCTTTAGTTTGTTGAGAAGTGATAAGCGTCCTCTATTAGTGCAAAAACATGTTTCACAAACAAGCACCTACTATTGACCTAAATAATTTATTCATGTATCATCTACTAGTGTCTGTGAATAAGCCACCTATCTATTTATGGCCTTCGTATATACCTCCTGATGTTCCGGAGTTGAAATTTATTCCATTAAATGAAACAGAAGAGGATATTGATGAGAAAAGGAGATACCGAAAATGCAGAAGTCGAGTAGGTTCCTCACAAAAAATACCAAGTCATATAAAACTTTTAAAACTGAGATGTGCATGGTTCTAGTGGTAGTTGTAAACGTGATTGAGAACTTTTTCTCTCTGATTGTACCCTAATCATTTCATTTTTCAGCCTCAGATGGGCACACCAGATGATCCTGTAATTCACAGTCCTCCCTCTATTGGAGCAGCCCCTGGAATGAATGGTATATTTTTTTCTTATTTTTTTTGAAAGCGCACACGTCATGTTTTCAACTTCTTTTGTATATTGATACGACTCACAAAAGAAGTATAGAAGGCGTTTTTTTTCTGAAAAAAAGATCATGCGACATTTCGAACATAATCAGACAAAGCGTTTGTATTTTGATATACACATCGTACTTTAGAACTTCTTATCACTTACGGTAAAGACACGATAGTTCCGTAAGACGTTTTTTACAATCCACGAAGAACATTGTAATATATTGACAACTCATTTTCTGATTTCTGCCATCGGCGATCTTGACAAGCACTTTTTGCTCAGTCAAAATTCACTGCAGCCCGGGAGAAGGTGATATGGGGAACACGAAAAACGGAAAACGCACTTTACACTTTTTCACAACATTTGATCTTGTCTTCTTGAGAAGAACAACAGAGTAGTGAGCAGCGGCGAATGTACTTTCTGAAAGTGAACCTCGCCCACAAAAAAGTGGCGCGGGTTCCCGCCGTGAGAGCATGGCCGGTTAAATGGGTTAGATTGGGATGAGAATGACAACTGCTGCTGCTGATTGAAGTGTTTGATAACACATTGATTTTCAGGATATCATGGATCTGGTGTGAAGTTAGAAGAGGGCATCGGTGCATGTGGTTCGCCAGATGACGGGAACATGGATTCTAGCGAAGTAAAAATGAAGTTTTCTTGCAGACGAGTGAAAGTGCATTTTTCAGGAAAGTAGACGGCGTCAGAAAACTTGTAGAGTCTGTGGGGACCATGCGACAGGATATAATTTTAATGTTATCACGTGTGAATCTTGTAAAGCGTTTTTCCGAAGAAATGCGTTACGGCCAAAGGTAAAATTGAGTTTTGGGATAACATAAAACTAATTCTTTGCAGGAGTTCAAATGCCCTTATTCAGAAGACTGTGAAATAAATTCAGTAAGCCGGCGGTTTTGTCAGAAATGTCGGTTACGGAAATGTTTTACTGTTGGTATGAAAAAAGAGTGGATTTTAAATGAAGAACAATTGCGGCGGAGAAAGAATTCGCGGTTGAATAACAATGGCTCTTCTAACAAAAGACCACAGCCAGGTCACCAAATGTCACCACAAGCACCACCACAACAACCACATCAATCACCGATCCCACATCCAGGAGTCGCCGTTTATGTGAGTTGACTGTTTAAGTAATAGAATATGTATCCTATTGAATATGCTTTCAGCAACATCAACAACAGCAACAACAACAGCAGCAACGTCCACTTACTATCAACCCAATGGAAAACAATCAAGTAGACCATAATTTCGGTTTATAGAAATTAATTCTATGGATTTCAGATGATGCATCATATGCAACACCGACCAAATGTCATGCCACCGCTCATGAGCCCTCCAGTAGCCCAACCAGTTAGTTTATTTCTAGTTTTCATTTATCAACACGCAACAAATTCGCTTTCTATTTCAATAACCCGTAATCCCCCAGTCATCCAAGAAACCAATACCGTAGTCCTTCGTTTTGATTGATTTGATATACACCTCATTTTCCCTTGCCACTAGTCCGTGAGAAGGACAAATCTTGTGTTATCATCGTATTGATATGCTTCGAATAATGCGTGGATTCTGTCAAGATATCAGTTGTTGCACCAAAAAAGTCTGCGCGAAATCTGATTCGAACCGGTTAATCATACAGAGTCCCAGACGATTTGTTGTTTTTTGCGAACATCATTTCTTGGCGAATCTCATGGATTATAAAGTGTGTATGACAAATTGTTCTTAACAGGGGATTATATTTGTTATTGTGTGTAGTTATCACTTCATCCTCCTCACTTCTCATTTTTCGATAAAGATATATGAGAAACATACAATTAGACATGAGCTAGACAACCAGAGTGTGCTGAATACTTTCATAAAGAGTCACGCGCCAAAACCGAATTATTCCATCATGTGAAGGAGGAAAAGCTGAGTAACCAGAGATGTCGCTTAATTGAAACTAGTACGAATTCATGTGACTTTTCACGTTATTCTTGTTGTCGCGCACTCTCTCCTTTTTTTGAAAAACAAAAGCATATGATATATTTTTCTTTCCTTTTCTCACAAGCTCCATTTTTTTCTTTTCAGTATCCATTGACTTCTCCAGTTGGCTCAAGCGCTTCCGATTCGCCACCAAACCGCAGTTTGACAATGATGCACAACGGCGAGAAAAGTCCAGACGGTGTAAGTTTTATTGATGGGAAAGCGGTGAGGCGACAAAAAGACGGGCAGGTTGATTGTTTGAGTGTGACGAAAAGAAAAAAGAGATAGATGTACCGCCGTTTCATGACAACTTTTTGAGTGATGAATTGAAATGTCGCCGAAACCGTATAGGGCCGATTGCAACCGATCGCCGAAAAAAAAAGAGAGAGAGAGAATGGTATGATAAGAAACATGAAACAATGTTCGAAAAGACCTTGGCCATCAAACGATTCATTCATTATTTCAACGTGCAAAATGATGATAAGGCCGCAGCACGCACAAAAGACGCGTTCTGAAGATTGAACACTGATCACAAATGGGGACTTTCTTAGAAGCACTGATTAGTAAACTATAATGTGATGTGATCTGTTATATGTTTCGATAACAAGAGGACTAGAAGAGATCTTGTTCTTGTCTAAATGCACATAAATGTTTCACAATGCTTGAATGATAGAGAGAAATAGAGTACACAATCACCTTATCAACTATATTTTAGTATGATCCGAACATGATGGCTCACCGAATTTCACAGACGTCGCTCAGCTCGAACAGACCTAAAATGGACAACGGACAGGTAAACTATCTCTTCTACGCATCTTTTGACTCTAACTTTCTAACACAACATGCATCTCACTTCTTCTTTCTTTACCACGACTCGTGCACTCTCAACTGTTTCATTTTTAATTCTAATTCGAAAACGCGTAAGATTCGAAATTGCTGTTCCGATTGAATAATGATGTCGATTCATTAATATCCTCTCCTCCAGGTCGTTCTCTCCACTGAAGAATATAAGCAACTTCTTGCTCGTATCCCAGGAGCCCAAGTTCCAGGTCTCATGAACGAGGAAGAACCAATCAACAAACGGTAGGCACAGTTATACTAGTTTGATGACTAATTTTCCAAATTCCAGTGCTGCTTACAACTGCAACGGTCATCCAATGCCAGCTGACACAACTCCACCATACAGCAACGCGATGAGTGATATGAGCCTTTCACGAAACAACTCCACCTCATCGGGTATGCAACCGCTGACTCACGTGAACGGAACTCATTCATCCATGTCTGAGATTCCAGGCAGTAGTGTGCCAACTCAATCGCACTTCGACATTGCCTCATTTGGAATGGGCATCGTTACAGCTACAGGGGGCGGAGACGCAGCCGAAGAGATGTATCGCAAGATGAACACCTTCTATGAACGATGCATTCAATCTGCTCTAGACAGCCCGGAAAGCCAGGAACCAAAACCACTGGACGCAATGCATCATCAAAAGCCTGAATACGTGAGTGACATATTTCATCGTCTATTGTCTTATCGGTCTTCTGCGAATGGTGTCGCGCAGACAAAGAATAGGAAGATCGACCAGCGCGACGAATGCACTAAGAGGCAGTGCTAGACGGCGATTTGGTTCCGCCACCGAATACCGCCCCAAGGCTGTCATATGTAGAATCTACCGTTTACCCGAACCCCCGCTTTTTTTTTCATTCTCTCTCATTTTTCTTACCGACGGTTGATTTATGTCTTGCAGATGGCACCAAACCACGGATTCCCATACCAAGCCGATCCATACAATGTTCCACCACCACCAGAGCGCAACATCAACTACCAGCTTAATGCTGCTGAGCTCAAGGCATTGGATGCTGTTCGTGAGGCTTTCTTCGGAATGGATGATCCAATGGAGCAAGGACGTCAAATGCAATCGTTCCTTAAGGTTTGAAAAAGGTTTCTCCAATGTAACTAACCAATTCATTTCAGGCTAACAAGTCTCCAGCTGATATCATGAACATCATGGATGTCACCATGAGACGCTTCGTCAAAGTTGCCAAGGGAGTTCCAGCTTTCCGTGAAGTTTCACAGGAAGGAAAGTTCTCTCTTCTCAAGGGAGGAATGATTGAGATGCTCACTGTTCGTGGAGTCACTCGCTACGATCCAACTACCAACTCGTTCAAGACGCCAACCATCAAAGGCCAGAACGTCTCGGTCAATGTGGATGACATGTTCGCTAAATTGAATGCAAATGCGCAGGCGCAAAAAGCAAAGTGTTTAGAGTGAGTTTCGCGTTCCAAACGGAAATCATTCATGAGTAATTTGTGACCGTGAAACGAATCGGATGCCTTTCAGGTTCTTTGGTTTCTTCGACGAGGAAATCAAGAAGAATGAACTTGCCGTTTACCTTGTCATGTTGGCAGTTCTCTTCTCAGTTCGTGTCGACCCACCAATGACTGAGAATGACGTTCGTATCGTTCAAGAGCAACACAATCATTTCATGAGCCTTCTCAGCAGGTAATAGGAGAATCTGTTGTTTGGAGACCTCTTTCATTCTTACAGATACTTGGAATCTTTGTACGGAGAGCAAGCTCGCCGTATCTTCGAACGTCTTCCAAAGGCCTTGGGAATGCTCAATGTACGTCAAACGATCATTTTGAAACTTGTTACAGTATACCTTTCAGGACATTGCTCGCAACGCTGGAATGTTGTTCATGGGAACTGTCCGTTCCGGAGAAGCCGAGGAGCTTCCAGGAGAATTCTTCAAAATCAAGTAGACCTACTAGTACCGTACACCTCAACAACTGATGCCATGCCCCTGTCCCTTATACCTCACCCAACCGATTCTAAATTGCCGAAACAAAAAAATCTAGCCACATTTCTTCTCCACATACCTCATAACTTGTCCCCCAGTCCCCCCTAAACCGCCCATTCGTATAATATGCTTCTACCTCTAACCCATCCATTTTCCATCTCTCTGTCTCTTCCTTCTTGCGTACTCAATAGAAATTAGCCACTATCATATCACAATTGCTTATATCTTTTTAATTGTATCGACTGTTTTTTTCTGTCTTGAGTCCAGCACCGAACGATTTTCTTGGAGAGAAGGGTACTGAGTACCGTGAATTTATCTCTACATCCAAAAAAATACTTTTTAAAAAACTCCAAAAAAATGTTGTAGAGGTGTTATCCTTCTCTCCAAGAGAATGACCTGGCCATACGGTTAATTAATTCTGCGAGTTGATGTTCGGTCTCCGGTTTTCATGTTCTACTTCTGACTAGAAATACCTTTTCATCCAGCATCCGGTCGTATTTTACCCCTATTCCGTTACCAAACCCAGTAGTGTTTCTTCCCATTCATCGTATTACCCTTTCTATTGTATTTTGTGATTGATGCAACCTATCCCCTACCTCCTCCAATTCCTTCTAAACTATCTCAGATTTTCATTGAAGAACTGGTCAGCAACTGTTGAATCTTCATGTCAATCGGTATTCTTGTCCCCAAATAATCACTCGTAGTCAATGATATTTCTTTTGTAAACCTGATTTCTTTCAAACTCCTCCAACGCCCGGCATTTTTTTCTGATTTCTTTCGTTTTTGCGGTCTGTAGTTCACCGATTTTTGCCCACCCCAAAAGTTAAAAAAAGTCAATTCTTGCTAAATTAACGTTTCTAATGTGATTCTTCATTATTTTATTGTGATTTTGTGATTGAGATCCTACTCGTTTTATTCTTTTTTTCTCTGTATCCCAGTACAATTTCGCTTCGAGTCCCCCTTATATATATTTTTCCGCCCTATTTTCAGCACTGCACTGGTTCTGTACAGCTACGGTGATAATATTGGACAGTGGATTTTTATGTATCCTTTTTCCTTTCTCTCTTTTTTAGCATACAACACCGCACCTCGAATTTCTTTGCACCTACCTCATTTTGATTCTTCCATTTCTCTATCAATTCAACTTTTCCCTGATTCGTTTTTATGCAAATCCCGGCAGCACTGATTCGTTCAAATACTATTTCTAAACCCGAGTTATTACGTTCCCACGCGCTACTTTTCCCAGCTTCACATAATTGTTATTCTTCCCACTATTCTATTTGTGTTTGGTATTAAAACGATTCGATTCCCGTTCTCTGTTCTTATTATTCATTTAACTTTGTCAATTGCATGTTTCATAAATGTAGTGCAATGTAGGTCCCTAATTTGTCTCCTGTTCTCTACATTTTTCCATCTTTTCTTTTTCATTAATAAATATAATTAAAAATATTACTTTCTTGATCTATTACAAATAAAAGGCACAAGCCAATCAACATTCAGAATGATACAAAAATTTGCAGAATATGGTACGGTAGGATAAACCAAGGTTATAGAAAACCGAAGCGTTCAAGGTTTCAAGATATCTAATCTCACAAAAGATACGGCATTCAATACCGTATACTAACCTTGACATTCGAGATTAAAACTAATCGAATAATTTGAAAGAAACCAATGTTCCGTCTTATTTGAAGAGTCGACCTTCTTGACGTTTGAAAAGATTTGAATGATAAGCAATAAAGCAAAACGAGACGGGTATATGGGTATACTATCTACCAACCATCTCGTCTGCCGCTTTCTTCATTTAATTAGAGTGACGGTTGAGAGAGACGGGGAACCTGTGTTGAATATAGTGGCAGATGTTCAAGAAACCTTTCATATTGCCCCGTACATTTTGACGAAACCTATTTTACATTGAGGGAAAACTGCAGAACCAAAAGAAAATTATGGATGATATTCACCATGCCAATTTTCAGATCATTCGATAAGAAAAAAATGATTCTGTGGATATCGAAATATGGGCACAAGTTCCATTGTTTTTTATGCTTCTCCAACAATTACTGATAGATATAAACTGCGTGTCTTTTAAAAATCTGAGAAATCAACTGTGGAACCCTCTGAGAAATCCGGCATACTCTGTGGATACAATATATGGGCAAGGGTACATGCCGCACTGTCCATATCTTCTCTTCTCAAGAAAGACCAGACTGCGCGATCGACATCTCACGCAAGAGGGAGACACATTAGTGGCATACACAAGGGAGACCAAAGACGATACCCATATATTCTCTTCGAAGACATGAACATTTTATTCGGGTAAGAAAGCGAAAAATGAGAAAAAATACCATATAGAAAATTTTCTAGTGAGAGAAAACATAAAATAACCCTAGGTACACAATTTAAAAAGAAACAGGAAGAACCCGTGATACTGAACATCTCCATTCAGTTTATATAATCAGAAATTTTATATGTTCAGTATTTCCAGAATTCCAGCCTTTCTCACATTTCTCAGCATGCAAAGGCAAAAATAAGTTTCCATAGGAACATGTTCAATTTTCAGAATGACTAAAATTCCTAATACTTAAAAGTTAATCTGGGAGATTGAGAAAAACACCAAACTTATTTTGAAAACTGATTTCAAGAAATAACTATTATCCATTTCATTAAAAAGAAGGACCATCTCCATTGAAGAATGACCATAATCACTATGTATTACAAGGTTCACTGTGTGTTAATTAATTATTAGCAGAGTTCATTGATGAACTGAGTGTTCCTTTCTTAGAATCACCCAGGCTCGTTCCATCGCCGTCATCTGAAACTGTGAATAGAGGAGCGGATTTTTATGAAATAGTTAACCTTCAATGAAAAGAGTTCTATCAATAACCTGCACCACCTCTTTGAATACTGTATCTGGATCGGCGTCTCCATCCACCTGAATTCATATTTTACCGATGATAAATAATCATAAAGTTATATAAACTGTTAGGAAGTGAATTATGAAATTATGAAAAATAGTGAAGTTACGTGTTTCATGCACAGAAATTCAGTCAAAACAACAGTTTCTTGCAATGCGTGTCATGCCGAAAAACATGAGTTTGAGTATTTTGAGATAGGACAGAAGAAGAGTGCATACCGTTACATGCGAATGTCTCACCACACGAAGTTTTCCTTTGTCGTCTAATGTTTTCAGCATAGGAAGAGTGTTTTTCTTGAAATATTCCATTCTGGCGCGTATTGCTTCTTGTCCGTCATCTGAGAATTGTAATGATAACGTCTCAATTAAATGGAAGTTGTTACCTGATCTTTTGTTATCTTGATTTCGTCGGTTTATTACTTCCATACAGAATTGTTCGGTACAATCGATTAGAATAGCCAAATCAGTTCTTTGAAGCTATAAGAAAATTAAATTTGGTGGTTTTAATTGGCTGTGTGTATGGTAAGAGTGGCTATAGTCAACAACAATTCAGCGGAATTCAACAAACATCACTTCGAATCTCTGGTGAAATCTAAGTTTGTGTATAAGATTCAAAAAAACTTATCTTATGTAGTTTTAAGAAAACTTAGTTTCAGGCGCAACCTCATCTGCCAATTTTCCAAAAATTGCACGAGCATAAAAGCAGAATAGTGTAAAAACGAATAAAATTAAAACAAAAATTTAGAATTGTTTTTGATTAAACCTCGAAAATTGAATTTTTTTGGGGATTTTTTGTTCTAGTCCAATTGTTCTATTTCTATTCCAGCGTCATAGCATAACATATCTACTTTGATTCGGGGAAATCGAAAACTTTCTCTCACTGCCCGCTTTCCATTTTTTGTTTAAATATATTGAGGAAATTTGTTTTTGTATTCGTTTAGATGTTTTTTGAGGAGCTCTATTGAATTGGTTTCTGAGCACCTCATTTTACATTTCTCAGCAATCTATTTTTCACAAACTGTCTCACCGAGTGTTCTAGATCCACAAGTTGATCTGGTGATTTTGGATATCCTTCGATTACATAGCCCCAATTTGTTGTTCCTCGAGTATGAAGTTCTTCATACAAAACGGTACGGCACAGTTTTGTGGGTATCGGGTCTCCATTAATCATTTTCTTCGAAACTTTTTCCCACATTTCATCAGATTTTTCATTATTAATCTTCTTCCTCAAAATATCACCCATTGAAAGCATAGTAAATCCTGAAAATGGAAAATTGAAAAAAGTTAATATGGATTGCACAAACCGTCGTATTTTTGAGCAATTCGTCTACTGATATCATTTTTCTGAGAACCAGGGGCACCTAAAAAATTAATTCTTATGAAAACTGATTGTTAATTGGACTGACCAAGAACGAGAACTACTGGCGCATTGTTCGGGAGACCAACAGGTTCACCTAACTCTGCCGAAGAGCTACTTTCCAAAGTTCCATTCGAAGAATGATTTTTTGCTGATTCGCCAGTGTTTGCTCGATCTGAAAATAAGTTTCTGTTGGGAACAAGCATGCAAGTCATTCGTTAGCACACTCATGCAAATTCAGAATTCTATTATCACTCGGGTATACCATTTTCTTGAGGAAGATTCAACATGGGTACTACGATAGAAGGAGCGAAGCGTCTGTCTAAATGGTTTCTTAGTTAGATTATTTGGCTCTGTATGCTTTAACGGGTTCATAGAGGATAAACGGGTTCATAAATAATAAACGGGTTCATAGACAATTAACGGGTTCATATGGTGTTTGAATCGGGGTAATCGTCACTTAAACAGTTTAATTTAAACTATCATTATTCTATATTCTTTCACTAGTTTTAGCTTATCTGCGCGCCTGTATTTACACAGTTGGTGGGCTTTTGGTACGGCTAATCTTAGAGTTTTCTGGATATTCTAAGTTACTCAAAAGACTCAGATCCTTACGGATTATTGATTCGGGAATCCTCAGAATCAAATGTTGTATTAATATTTTAACTTTTCATTATCATTATTTTGTTAATTTAGGACTAAAATAAGGGTTTTACGTTGTTTCTATCAGGGTAATTCAACAAAACTTGTTATTAATTGTTTATTAACCCGTTTATTATTTAAGAACCCGTTTTCGCTCTATGAACTCGTTAAAGCATACAGAGCCGATTATTTTTTGGAATACATTGTCCTTATTTTCTGCTTGAAAGCGTTTTTCAAAAGCGTTCAATCAATTCATCACATTTCAGTTTACCTGGTGTTGGTGTTTTGCTCTTTCTGGCCGACTCCCTTGATCTAGCAGTGGAAGTGGCTCTACCTGGAAAAAAGGGTTGAGTGGCGGTTACCGGATGTTGGGCTCTCACTCTCGTGGGGCGTCTGAACAGCCGGCGTCTCAGGTACATTCTCTCCGCCCACGGCTCCTGAACCGGATGAATGGAGAGGTGTTTGTGCAACAGACCGTGGTTCTCGGATTGCTGACGTCGACATATCCTAAAAACATTGATTGTCATAAGGAACTACATGAAACTACATATTCTCAAACACATTTCAAAAAAATGATGAGTGAAGAGTGATATTTTTGAAAAAGTTTGTTTCAACAGGGCAAAGTTTTTTTTTTCAATTCAAAGAGAATGTGAAATGCATAAAAGTTCAAAAATGTTTCAGTCGAGCATTCTGATTGAATTTTTGAATCACTTCAAATTTTCAAACTCACATGATTGATCTCTTCGTGATTCACAATGCTAGTGTTGAATTCAGTATTCGAAATTTCGGATTCAGCCATGATTGGGGAAGCAACCACTGGTGCAGGTTCCTGAAATAAGAAAGATTATTTTCGACAAGCTAACTATGCTCACCGGTGGAGATTGAATATGATTGCGTTCGGCAGCATGAGGTGGTAGTGTTGCCAATACCGGTACTCCTGTTTCCATTGCCTTGACAACAAGCCCTTTCATTTTCTCGTAGATCACTTGATCGTCCTTTTCACCAGGTATCTGAGTGAGAAAGTAAAATGAGGATGCTCGTGGTTTCAAAAAAAATACCAAATGAAGTAACTTTTGATCATCAAAGTATTTAGCGGATGGCAATGTTTTCTGCTTGAATTCCTTTATCTTCTGATCAATTATTTCCATACCAAGACCCCGCCTTTCCATGTGATCTCGCAATGTTCTTTCATCATAATCTAAGATCAACGCCATGTTCACTGATTTCACCTGGAAAAAAGCCTCATGATGAACTGACATGTAAACATAGGATAGAAAGTGAATATCTTTGTTGGAAAGAAGCAAACCCAATTACCTGTCTCTCGAAATCTTCCACTTGTCTGGCTTCTCGTGGATATCCTTCCAAAAAGAACCCAGTTGCATCAGGATGTCTGCCCATTTCTGCTTTGAGAAGCGTCAAGGCCAATTGATTTGGTATTAACTCTCCTTAAATAAATTTCTCTTATGAGTTTGATGTTTTAATCTCACCTCTGACATAATGTTCATTTGCATCTTTCCACTCCGGATACTTGTCTTTGTATTTTCCGAGTGCTGTCCTGATGATATCCGGCATGCAAATATGGACCAACCCATTATCAACGAGCGAATCAGCCACTCGAGCCGCATGTCTTGTTTTGCCCCCGCCGGGTCCTCCTGGAGGTTATTATTGTGAGAAAATGAAATAAGTATGGTGTGAATACCCATAAACAAAATAATAGGGACATCTGGAATTTTGGCGACTTCAGCTGCGCGGGTAACTGATGCAACACGATGCACAACCTGAAATCGATACATTTGTTGAAAAATGTTTAGATTTTCGAGAAAAATAACTAGGAGATTATCAGAAGACCTACAAAACTGCAAGACTTTGTTGTCTGCCTCCAGAAAATATTGGTAAACTACATATAACGTGCTCGGCGGTTGTAATCCGTCTATTCAAATCAAATGCACCCACCATTTCTTCCTCTTTCAGGTCTTCTGACGGAAGTCGCGGTTCCGGTGTCCGATGTTCAACTGTATTACTTCTCGATGGTTCACGTGATATCTCAACTTCTTCGTCAATAGGTTCTCTGCAAAAAACGGAAATTAAGTATCAAAAAACACTTTCGCAGATAAGCAGAAGAACTTTTAGAGAACCTATTATAAACAATTTCCCTACTCCATCTTGAATATAACAGAATTTCGGTGGGAAATGTGTGTTTTCCGTGAATCTACTGAATATAAAACATAATAACTCACACGGCGTCTTCTATGGCGTTTGTTGTTATTTGAGGTTGAGTTGCTGCCTGTTGATGTGTGGAAGTTCGACGTTTGGTCTGTGGAGGTTGTGGATGAAGAAGAGGGGAGCCAGCCGGATAGTCTCTACCACGACCTAAAAACCAAGAATAGACTAAAGAATTCAAGATGTGAAAATACGAAGGTATACCTAGTGAGTATGAAATAAGCAGCAACGACAGAGGAAAAAAAGCAGATAATTGCGTACGTAAGAGGGCCTGAGCGCTTTTTATGGACGAGAGCACGTTTTGTGTGGAGGGAACCACGGTGAGCATAAAAATACTTTTTCATTGCTTTTTTGAGTTCTCTCGGTTTGTTCTTTTTTTTTATTTTGGGTTCTCTTACTGAAAAGCTTTGAAATGCATTCTGGCAGATAATTCAAAAGTTGATCAGGCGCTAGAATAAAAAATCAACGTTCATTTCGAAGTTTCTAAAAAAAACATAAGTAGTCAAAAATAGAAATAATGAAATGGGTACATTTCCGCTTTTTGAATCATTTTAAAAAGGTTTTGAAACCAATTTGCAAACGGAAGTAAAAAAGTGAGAAATGAGGTTTACCTTCATGTGGCTCGAGAAACATATCCCATGAGAATGTAATTCCAGGTGTTGCACGTATTTTTAGTATCGAGTCCTCCAGAAATTGGAGTGGATCTGCAGGCCGGTTGTATATTAAACCTGTCATTAAGCCCTGAAATAAACAATTGTTATTGGATTTGAAAAGGTGCAATGTTGGAATTATAACTGGTTCTAAATAAAAATACATCGAGGAAAAGCTCACTTCAAATAATTGAGGGATCCGGTGATCCTGAAGATATATTCGAGCATCGTTAGCTCCGTTCATGGGTGGCGGCGCACGTTTTTGGATGATCGCTTACGAGGGTATACTAACGGTGTTCCCTTGTTTGTTTACCGAGCAGTGATGGAAGCTATCAGTGGAATCTGGAATATCATCGATATATTGAGATATAGAGGTAAAAGTAATACATATTTGGTTCTGGTGGAAATATAACTAATCACAAGATATGCTGAGCTCTATTCAAATTTTCTGATGCACGTGCTCGGATGAAAAAGATACAAATAAAATGGCAAGAAGAAGAAGGGGAGATTTAGGTGTATATGTCATCTTAACTTTCTGTTATCTCTTCATTTTATACATCTTCCTCATCTAATACTTCTATCAATGCACTCGTCTATGTACTAGATAGTTGTCTCGTGCATAAATTCTCAAGTTTTGATGACGACGCCTTCTCTCTCATGGCAACCGAGTCTGACCGCTCACCGCTTGCCACCCTCGGCGCAAAATCCCTTAATTTGTTAGTCAGGAATGTGAGAGAGAGGAAAACAAGATACTGATGAAGAAAATTTGATGTTTGAATGAGAGAGGTGTAGGAGATATCGTGGGGTCTTGTTGCCGCGGTAACCGAGCCAAACTAATGCGAAGCGAATAAAAAAAACTGAAAGATAGCCAAAATGCAGTCATGTTTTGTGTAACTTCTTTATTAATCTCGTATTGTGATGCGCGACGCGTCGCTCTTGGTTTCTTTTTCAGTACTGCGGATTAGACGGCGAGAAAGAAATGAAGGGGGGTTGAACACAATAGCGTTACGATTGTAAAAACTGAGATTAGGTGATTGTAGTCTCTGCCTTTCTTGGCAATCATATCAATGTTATGAGCTGAAAAGGAAAGATTTTATGTATTTCACTACAGATGAAAAGGAAAAAGACAGAAAAACTTCAAAAAAAAAAAGATTTTTAGTACGAGTTATAATAACAAACAATTGTTTTTAAATAAGAAAGATGTTGAAGAGTGTTTTTCAAATAACTTTTAGCTAAAAAATTGAAAATTGTGCATCACCTATTTTTTCAGTTTTTTAAAACAAAAATCAAACAGCTAATGACTCACGTTTAGCATCTCGCAGACCGAATATTCAGTATTATACAAATGCTTGTTCACGTTGAAAAGGAAATCTCCGCGTCAGAAGGATATTCGATTAGGATATACGCTTCGGTACCTTCTTAGAGTAAGTGAGGTAGTATTCATTTGCAACCAAGTTTTCGATCATCTGAACACATTATTTAACTCCTAATGACGATTTTATATTTCTGGTGATAGCTGTTCTTGTTATTTTTAGACCATTTTATTCACGTTTCGATTGGAAACAAAAAGTATGCTTGACAAGAAGAGAAATAAATAGGTATGAATACAGATGCCACGCGGTTGCGGATAAAAATCAAGTTTCAAAAACATTCTGGAATACTATCAGCAGAAGCCGCGATCATTCACAAAGTGGCCGATATTTATGAAAGGAAAGAGAGACAGAACATTTACGGAACGATGAAAACGATTAGATTAGAAGAAGAATCCCAGTATATGACAAATTCGACCAAGGGTTTAAGAGATTGGTTTGGCTTCCTCTGCCACTGGAGTTCCGGTTTGACTTGGTGCACGAGCGGCTCCGGCCAAATGATCGATTGACGTTGAGGCAGCCATTTTAGCCTGTAAAAAGTAATTTTTAAACCTCAGTTTTAGAACTACTTAAGCTTACCGAGTTGTAAGCAGTTCCGAGTTTCGATTCGAACGATTTGAAAAGGGACGAGTTTCTCATGTCATTCCATTTCTCCTTGACTGTGTCAGAAGTGGCGGCAGCGACCTCAGCAGTCTTTTGGAATCTGAAAATTGCATATCTCGTTGTAATCGTCAGTTTTAAAATCCAACTCACGCTTCGGTCTCTGTGACAGTCTTCAAACTGCGATTGAGGTCTTGAGAGAGTTCCGACAATGGTGAAAGTCCGAGTTTGCGCTTGAGGTCAGCAGCATGTTTTTGTCTGGCGGTGAGCACCTGTTTCAATGTCGAAATCTCCTCCTCAGTCTGTAATTCTCATCATTAGTCTTCGAAAATTGAAATATTCTGTTACCTTATCAAGTTCAGTGCGGAGCAAGTCCTTTTCGGCTTGCGAAAGCTCGACTTCTGAAAATTTCGTAATTCATTAGGAGCCAAATTGAAAATAATAGTTAGTGTGCTTACTCTTGTTGCTAGAGTTATCGTTATGCGGCGGGTTAGGCTGAACAGTCGGTTGCTCAATTACAACAGCGTCTTCATCCGAATCACTTCCTTGCAATTCTTTTGCAAATTTTTCAATGTCCTCTTTAGTCTCATTAGGTTTCTTGTTTCCCTTTGGCATTTTTTCTAAAGTTCTTGTTTTTGGAAACGACTAACGACTAAATTGATCGAACGATGGCGAAACGAACGTAAAATGATACGACTACAACGAGGAAAAAACGAAAATGAATGAGTCAGAGCCATTCCGCTAATCAAACACCGATAGACAGAAGTGGTCGAGAAACAACTAGGGAATATTGCGAAACTCAAAAGGTGTGATTGTCCTACTGGAAATAAAGGAAAACGGTGGAGACGAGTAAGAAGAAAACCCTGATGATCATAACAAAACAGTATGAGGGCGAAGAAGAGGGGTAAAAAGAGAGACATTCGCATACACTCACTCACTCTCTCGCTCACAGCGATACGTGTATGGTCGTCGCTCAAATAAACGACCGATCAATATCTGCACCAGCCGCCCTCCCACTTCCCCACCACTGTTCCTCTTTTCATAGTCTCTCTCCTCATCACACATTGTGTCTAGTCCACTTTGCCTCTGCTGCCCACTAGCCGAATCTTATTAGTTCATCTCTCAATAGTTTCTCAACTAGCTTTGCAAGTATTAAAATTGACCCGCTTCTCCTTGAGCCGGAAGAAATTGATGGATGGAGTGGTTCAGATGAGCATTCACTATGCGACGCTTCTAATCTCGATAGCGGGAACAGAAAGAAAGGAGAACGCAACTAACAAAAACGCCTACAAAGTGTAACTTACCGGGTTGTTGATAAACATCAGCCATTTCGTCGTTGGAGAATGAAGTTGAGTGAAAGATTCGCTGCAAATTGGGGTAGTTTAAAAGGAAGATGGATGGGGGAGAAAAGAAAGTAATTGAAACGAAACAAAGAGAGAATGAAGACGTTGATTGAGAAGTTGTACACTCTTACACAGATTGTTTTTTATATTGTTTCTGATGAAAAACGATAAGATAGGTCGACCCGTTAGGAGGTAGATGTGTGTGTGAAACAAATATTTTCATTTCGCTCACCACCAAAACCTCATTAACGCGAAACAAAGCTGTTTTGATTGAAAAATCTCGAGCCGCACACAGGCAGCTGATTAGTTTTCATGACACTACCAGAAAATGATTACGAAACAGCACCGACAAACGTCACTCTTTTAGGGGATAGCGCCCCGACGACAAATAGAATTCACCTACAAACAATATGTGGCTCTATACTAGTTTAGAGGTCCCATGGGAATTTGGAGGTCCCATAGGATTTCGGAGGTCCCATGTGAGTTTAGTGGTCCCATGGGATTTTAGTGGTCCCATAAGAGTTTGAAGGTCCCATACTTGGATTTGAGCACCACATGTCTGAATTTTATCATTTTTCCATAAGTCAAGATATTTTTCGTCTTTTTTCTAGTTTTTATCTGCTTTTGAAAAATAGACAGTAACTCATACAAATCTTAGTTTCACCGTTAGGGAACAAAGGAAGACAGCAGAAGTGCTTTGCATAATTTACTAGTTGTGCCAAAAAATGACTTAATGCTATGGTTAAAGCACAATTATACTGTATGCTGAGTGCTCCAAACCATGAGACACCTCAGAATATGATACACACTTGTTGTAGGACACTACTGATACATACCCTATTGGAATCATCAAACGACCGAACCATATTCGGGCGGTGAAAAAGATTGTTTAGCTCAGTCATTTGTTAAGAATAAGAAGGTTAACATAGTTGATGTTGTTAATGATGCAGACAACGTAAAGACTTGATAATACAAAAATGAGCACAGTTTTGGAAGCTGGAAATGAAGCATCCATCCTCTCACTAACGGTGAAACTAAGATTTGTATGAGTTACTGTCTATATTTCAAAAGCAGATAAAAACTAGAAAAAAGACGAAAAATATCTTTACTTATGAAAAAATGATGAAATTCAGACATGTGGTACTCAAATCCAAGTATGGGACCTTCAAACTCTTATGGGACCACTAAAATCCCATGGGACCACTAAACTCACATGGGACCTCCGAAATCCTATGGGACCTCCAAATTCCCATGGGACCTCTAAACTAGTATGGAGCCCAATATGTAAACAGAAGGACAGTTCCCAACGGGTGAGAATAGAAAATCAACCAGAGTCATATGACCCCCCGCCTTCCCCGGGGGCCCTCATCTATACCCGGGATCGATAATTTGTGCCTTCTTTAACCACAACCACTACATGTTCTTCTTTTTTCTCGTTGTCTGTGTATTATGGAGATGCAACGGGCTCTTCTCCCAGAGAAGTTGAAGAGGGTCGAAAATAGATGACATGACACAAAAAAAGAACATCAAAATAGCGGGAGAAGAAGACACTTGCATAAATTGTCAAAGAATCACGCAAAGTTCTGATGAAACTTTAAAACTGAGTGACGTGAGATGAACTGGCATGTATCAAATAAAACCACAAAGAAAAAAAAAGCAGAGGCTAGAGATGCCAATTCTTTAGATTTTGAAGAGACTACGTCATGAAGAATGCACATAGAAGGATATCGTGGGCGGGTATTAAAACCAATGGGTTGATGTTGGATTTTATGCACATTTGGATATAAAACGGAAATTGGTTACGGAAAATTATCCTTTTTTAGTACTTTTCGTATAGATCATTAGTATTTCGTTTGAGAATAATACTGGATGGAGTAAAAATAAATGGGAATTCATAGAAAATTATTAACTTTTGGAAAAATATACAACAAGAATATAACTTAACATTTTTTTTTAATTGTAATTTTCTCGAAAACTCACATATCCGGTTTCGTATTTCGTTTACGAATAACATCCGAAAATATATACATTTCAATACTCATTTTCTTATTACGAAAAAGGTCTTAAGGAACGTGAATCCAGCAAAACAACGCAAATAACACCACGAAATGAACAAGCGATGTGTAAAACCCATGACTGGTGCGTCGGCACATTTGTGACTTGTGCGCTCTCTCTTATTGCGTACACAACACCGAATTTGACGACAAATACTGTTTTTCAATATGTGTTCGAAGCATGTCGAAGCTCAAATTGACAGATGTTTTGGAAGGTTTTATTGCGAACGAATATCTATGAAAACCGTTTCATAAAGAGAAAAAATCTCTATTGAAAATGGAGAAACGTCAAGAGGTTTTGAATGATGAAGGTACTTATTTCGTCTTTTTTGTCACAAAACAGGCTAATGAAGGGTGGCGAAGGATAAACAATGGATGGCACGTGGTGTGTAAAGCAGATGGCCAATGGGCACATGCTCTGTCAATTTCGTTCGATGTCTAAAGAAAAAAGCAGCTTTTCATAATTCATCTAATTATTTGAAAAAATTGTTTATATTTTTCAGATGTCATTACTTGTAGTTCATTGTTGAAAATGATTCTTAGTTGAAGATCAAATAACACTTCCTTGTCTCGTTTGAAATGACGTATGTACTGGAGAATATTTAAGCCGCGGCGGGCTTCGTTTCATTATTCCTTTCAAGGAGGAGCCGTGTGGAAGCTGTCGAACATTTTTCTCATTTTCAGTGGGTTGAGTGGAGTGGAAATAGTTATACGAGTTTTTCTTCTGATGAATGTAGTTGAATGCATTGGAATGTGTAAATAATAAGCTGCAATTATTTATTTTTCCAAGAACGATAGAACATCAGCTGGAGTCAAGTCAACCGGTCAAGCAACTTGAGATGCGGACTTTTGAAAACAATACATATAAAAACTTTCTGAATAAAAAGCAATATTTTTCAGATTTTAAGCCATCGAATATATAGAATAAACTGAATCAGATTGTGTTGATTTAGTGACCGTTCAAAATATAATTCGAACAAGTTATGTTTCAAATCAATCCAATTGTTTTTATCATTTTTCATATTAGAAAAGCAGTTTAACTAAACATAATTAAGATTTTTCTCATTAAGACCATGAATGTGTAAATCTCTCTGTTTTAGGACATAACGAATGTGATTTTCAGTAAGGTAACAACATCGACGGAACAAATCATATGGAACGAGCGGACACTTCTTAAGCTGCCCATTGGCTAACAGACCTTGCGTGTCTTTTGAACCAAATAAGCAAACAGGCAACATCATATGCACAATGTGCACTGTAGTTTGATAAACATTACTTTTAGGGCGTCCCCAGACTCATTTAGGCATCAAACCTCTTTTCTTTATCACATCATGTTTCTTTTTGTGCTCTTCTTATGTCTGTTCACTTCCTAGTTTTATTACCGGTTTGTGCAGCAGACAACGAATAAAAGTTGACGTTATGAGCGTTTTGTGAAGCTGTAGACTCGTAACGACTTGCTAGCTCCGTGCATTGAGACTAAATCTGACGTTTGTTTTTAACCGCCAGAGTTTTTTCGGAATTAGTTTTATTTGGAACGTTAAGTTCAAATTATATTGTAATTTTAAGATTTTTTCAACTTACTCCGCTGTTTAACTATTATTTTCAACTCCTGAACCTTATCAACAAGATGGCGCCAAATATGTGATCATCAGTACTGATTTGAAAGAGTTCTGAAATTTAGTCATAGCTATCGGAATACTCATGTTTACCAGTCCCTGTTACTCAGTTTGTCTATAATAACAATGTTTGTTTGAAGTGATTCACTTTTTTCTGACAGAACACCTTTTTTAAGTGCTAGTCTTGCTCATTTCAACTGAATCCAAAGATACTCATGCTGAAAGAATGAACTTATATTCCGTTCTCTCATCTCTCCCGAATCTTCTTCTTCGTCTCTTGAACGCATCGCCGAGATTTGAGGTTATCTGTTGTTTTCGCCGTCGGCGCAGAATTAAGGTGATGACAACCCATAGACCGTTAACATTACTCACAACACAAAACAAGTGAGTGGGGGGGCTGGGACGGGAGGCAAGAAGAGAGATGGGCGAGAAAAAGAGACACAACGAAGACCCCCCGAGAAATAGTCTTCAATCGATTCCAATCACTAGTCAACCTAGACGAGACAAGACGAAACGAATTGAGAGAAAGATGGGTAAAAGTGTGGAGAAGAAGAAGAAGATGGGAAGAAAGACACTCGCCGGGCGCCTTTAACAACCAGTCGTTTCCTCCCGTGAGTGTGAGAGAATGAGAGGTGGATGTGCATGTAGGTTGAGTGATTTGTGAGTGTAATTGCGTATATGCTTGATTTTCAGTTGGTCCGCTTATCTCAAGAACCTATTTTTAGAAGTCATTACTCAACCCTATCATATGATCTTTCTCTTCAAGTCAACACACACACTTTCAAAATCTGTTCCTATCTTGACTCACTCTCTTGTTCTGATGTTTCAGTCACGATTTTACTTCACGTATTTTCAATGAAAACAGATGCATGTTTTGTGGCCGTGATATATGAAAACCACCTGTTTTGTACAGCTTAAAAGTCAATAAAACATTGAATTGTGCCTAACGAAACAGAAAAGTTGTAGCCAATTTGCATCTTTTTTCTTAGAATAATTAGAAATTATGGTGTTTTAAGAAGGTTCTGTTGAGGGAAAAATTTTCTTCTCTGCAAAAAGTCTAGAAATAAAATGCTGATTAATGCTAGATAACCAGAATAAGAGTTTCACTATATTTTTCTATATAAATACTTGTCCAACTAACTATTCCAGACTGAAGTTCTGTTGCTGTAAAGCTGGAACAGTTGTTGTTTTGAATTATACTAGCTGATCTTTTTTATAGTCCAAAAGAATCGGATTCAAACAACCAAGAATAAAAATTCTCTTTTCAATTTTCAATCAAACATTGAAATGAGTCATGAACTTTTCAAAACATGCAGACAAAGTAACAGAGATTCTCATAACGCGCGCGCGTTTGTTAGAACAAAGTGAGCAGAACACCGATTTTTCTGCATTTTGATTTGTCTTCGAACTTTTGATAGACTCCAAAACACAGTATCATCGCACACTAATCCAATATTCTCTTTCAATCTGTGCTCTTTGAACTGTTCGTTTTTCTCGTTTTCTCAGCCTCTCTCTAGTTCTGACGGGAAGCTAAACTGCGTCAATGAGCCGAACAGTTTGTAGCTCTTGTTTGTCTTTGGCGGGGCATTTTAAACATTTTGAACTAAAAATGATACATATTGCTCTGTTCATATTAATACTGTTGATATCACAATGAACCTTCCGAAATGTACTTTTTGTCAAATCTATTTTCATCTGTTCTTAGTACGAGTCTCCCACCATCAGTTTTTGCGGGAAACAGACGCTCGTCAAAAACCGCCTTATTCGGAATGGTCACAACGATGCCAATCTGTGACTCATCTGCTTTGCGCAACTTTCATCTTCGTTTCCCCCATCTTCAGTGACAAGAAACCGTTTCTCTTTTCTCTATTGACAAGTATCGGAATATTCGAAGACTTCGACACGAAGGCCATTAAATATGCCTTACAAACTGACCTACTGTCGAACAAATGAATCCGGGACAAAATTTGGAAAAGAAAAGAAAACAATTTCAACTCTCAGGAAATTATGAAATACTGAAATTGATCTTCTTTTTCCATTTGATTTATGTTGTTCGGAGGGTCGTCCAAATATTTTTGTTTAAGAACGGCCACACCTTGTTTCTATTACTGCGTCTAAAACTGCTGTTCTGCACGTACTTTTCTTGATTTTCCCATCCAAAGGTTAATTTCTATTATCTTTTTCTCATTACTTTTGATTGGTCTCAAGAACCTTTTTCACTGAAACAGTTCTTTTTCGTGTCCGTTTCAATGAGAAAACCCATTAATCATCTGAAAAGAACTTGTCTCTCAACTATCACTTTCTTTCAAAAAAATGTCTACAGTAATCTGGGAAATCAGTATATGGAACAGCCACGCCTCCGCAAAAATATAATCTCAAGAAAAAATTGGGTGATCATCTGTACTATTTGAAAAGTTTTTTGAAAGTCCCCCATTCGAAAAGTTTTTGAATTTTCAACTTTCACCTGATTTGTCATCTTTTCATTCAACATATAGCGTTCTAGCCCTCACTGGCACCAGGACACTAAAAAAGGCAACTCATGTGACAGTGAATGGTAAATAAATACAAGACGCTGATAGAGAAACAATTTTTATCAAGCATGTTTCCCTCGACCTCACCCATTTGCCTCATTTTCGTTTTAATTCCTTTTTTTCAAATTTCAACACATAGACACTTTGATTCAATATTCCTTCCCATGTCCGGTTGGGTCATTTTTTTCTATTATAGAAACAATTTTTTAGCTTTATCTGCAAAGTGTTTAGAGATTGTTGGTGTAAAGAATGATAATGTGCTCCCGGGGGGATGAGCCGCGGGAAATTGCGTGGGAGGCTAAAAAGTGTCCGTTTGGCTCTCATCTCACGTCTTGCGTCCGTTAAAAATAAAATATGTCTTTGTTATAATGAGAATTCAAATGCCTACTCACCCTTCCAGAATTGAATCTATGCCTGACCCCTTTCCCACACGGGTTCATTGTTACCACCGATCAGTTTCACTTTCACTTCATCTTGAAAAAAGTTTCTATCTTCTTTCAACTTTTCTCTCTTCCCATCTATTGAAAGATCTTGTGTTCAATGGGGCGGGAACAAAAATATGATTAGCTGCTTGGATGCAATCACGTGAATTTAACTCACGAAAATAGTAATTTATTGACTGAAACAGTCTTTTTCATCAGTCTTCTATGAAGAACCTTTTCCTGCAAAAAATTGACTTCTCATTCTAAAAAGGTCAAGCCGAACAGCATTGAAGATCCAATTCGACTCTGACCTTTTTCTTCCTGTGGCGCAAACAGACTTGATTCAAGATGAAGTGCAAACATATTGGGGCGGGTGGTGTTTGAACAAATTTTAATGGACACTGACAATCGAGTCCGACAAAAATCAAAACACAACTGAGTCTTCCCTCCCGTTTGTAGATATTGAGTGAGTGGGCGGGTAACAAAAAACGCCTGTCATGTGAGCCTAAACTGTACCGTCTTACTACTTTTTTTCGCACTTCACTTTTTCATGCTCGTTTTTTTATATTGAAATATTACGAAAATCAGTTTCACACTACATATAAATTCTATTTTTGTTTTCTAGCTTCTGAAAAAAAATCATAAATCGGTCTCACTTCTGATATTAGAAAACGATTTTTCAGAGTCTGTGCTTTGAGTTCTGCATTCTTGCTCTCCTGTCTCCGCCGTTTATTTCCCTGTCTAATATTAGTTTCACTAACCGGAAAGAAACACCTGATAAATTTTCAATTTCATGTCGTCACCGTTTCCGTTAAAACATAACCAACACGATCTTCAAAGACAATTTCATAGGGAAAAGGGAAATTTCCATAAAATAAGACAAGAAACGTCATTGTTTCCACTGTATTTTTTAGTTTTCGTATTGTTCCTTTCTTTTACGATGACACAACCAACTTTATTGTAAACTATTGCACGTTCTGGATAGAACTTCAGAAAGCTGTTATTTAGTGGACAGTGCTGTTCATTTAATCAGTTGCAATCAGTTTTGGAGCGTACCACATTATTATGTTAGCCATAAGAAAAGGAAACGGCGGCGGAAGAGGTAACGTGGGGGAACGTGTGTTTGTTTGTGCGCTACTTGTGGCATTGTATGTAACACCCAGTACAAACACAAGTTCTAAAAGGATCGGAGACAACTTTCCGACTCTTTACGTTTGGAAACGGGTTGTGTTGAAAAAGTTTCACAATATTATGATGCACCTTCTTTTTTTCTCATCTTTCAACTTTTTCATCGCACTGAAATCGATGCTTAAAACGGAGAACATAACTCATCTCTCAAAGTACCTCTGTCTCTCAATGACATAAATGTGAGAGAGAGAGAGAGAGAGAGAGAGAGAGAGAGATGAGTCCAGTCCCATCCATCCGGTCGCCTGTTACAATCCTGGCATCGGATCACTCCATCTCTTTTTTCTTATCTCTGAACTGATCATAATAAGTTATTGCGAAGAAAAGTAGTGAGGGAGGAAGAGGCCACCCCGTACGAACAATTGATTGACCTTCTAGACACACGATTTCGTGTTCTCCCTCCCGCCTCTCATTCCTCTCGCACCTCTAGGGCGACGTCGTCTTCGGTTTCTCTTTTTCCTTCTGATTCCGTTGCAATTGTATTAAACCGTCGCTTCCTCTTCTCTGTAGACCACTCTCTTTGACGCCGCCTCCTTGTTCTCCATCATCCATGAAGAGAATGGTCGAGAAAAAAGATGAAGCATCGGTTTTGTTTTTTTGCCTACAGTTGTTTCTTCTGCTTCCCTCCCTCTTTTTTCTCCTTTTCTGAAATTGAAATGCGTCGGTTGATCGTCCCATTTGTTGGATGGAAACGCCTCTGATCTTCTTTGTTTCCGTCTGTTCTCTGCATAGGTGTCTCTCTATTCCTGATTTTTTTTTATCTTGTAACACATTGTTATTGGTTTCTTATTGCTTTCGCTCCTTGGTCTATTCTTCCCTTCTTCATTCTTCGTTTTTCATGTTGGAGAAGCTTCAGAATGTATACTCTCTTACTTCAGAATCGTGAAACTTCATGAAATATTCCAATTTTTAGGCTAAATGGCGTACAAAAAGATTCAATTCACTCATTTCGTGGATCCCGAAAAGGATATTCGAGAATTGATACGACCTGAGAAGAAGTACGAAAAGAATCCGAATCCAAAAGTGAGTCGTTATCAATGAAATCTCAGTGTAAAGTGAGACGTCAGCAAAAACCGTACTAAAAGAAACGATTGGAGTGTGAGGAAGAAGCTATTGCTTTACAGTCAATTCATTTCTGGGGGTCAAAGTGTTCGGTTCGCTTGAAACAAGATTCATCGCCCTATGATTACGTCACAGGCAGTTTTCACTTGCCCTTAGACAAAGAATCGTCTTTTTTTTCATTTGCAATGCCGTTCTCACTTTAAGATTTCCTGTCTGATCTGACCAAACAGCAATAGATAGTGTTGAAATGTATTAGGGCGTTCTGATAATGAAAAGGGAACTATGACACATTTGACTATCAAAGAAAGACAGGTGTAAAGAGTTCAAAGTTCTATAATAGATGCAGGCTTATGACTATAACAATTCAGATTAATATTGAAATGATGCAAAGAACAAACAGTTTTGAAACAAATTTTAGATGGGTTACCAATGATGCAATATTCCAGAAACCGCCAGCTGCTCTGCCACAATCATTTTTCCAACAAAAGAGGCCTCGTGGAAGCAGTGCTGGACACTCGCCCCAAGTACCATCACCGTCACACATGGGACACGGGGTAGAAATAGAAGAACCGAAAGAGTTATAAAAGTTTTGGTTTCAGGGATCAGTGGATGAAGTAGCATGTAGCAGTCGAACTGCAATTAGTCCAGCTATGGGTACAACGCCGAGTCAGCCGTTTCACAAACGGCAGTTTAGTGCTCCAGAACTACATCCGGAGTATAATCCAGAGTTAGTCGAATTTAATTCATTTCTTATTGAAACTTATGAATTCAGAAGAGCGACGATAGTCCCTCCGCCTCAATTACCACAGAATGTTGGTCATCAACATTCAAAAGTACGTTAGAAGCTCTCGAACCTAAATTAAAGTACTTATTCCAGAGTGTATCTGCATTACCACCAATGACAATAGGTTTTCCACCAGAACCTCAGCATGTCAAGTCTGTATCCCATGAAGCATATTCCTACGCAGGATACTCAGAGTAAGAGGCAAAAGTAAAGTGACGATGAAGAATATATGATTTCAGGGCACCGACCCAACATGGAATAGTACAACAAACAAATCGGGAAAAGAGCTCCTCATTGGACCCAATGAGGAGGCCGTACATGACTCCACAAGATGTTGAGCAACTTCCGATGCCCCATGGATGGGAAATATGTTATGATAGTGAAGGACATCGTTACTTCAAAGACCATAATTCAAAGACAACAACCTGGAACGATCCAAGGCTTATTCGTAAGTTTGCGTCAATTTATCAATTTAGTTAACAGAACAACTTTTCAGCTCAAGAACCAAATAGCTTCAATGGTGAAGAAATGGGACCCGGATATAACCAATACTATGACAACGGACACTCATCTCGGTCATTGCCCTCAATTCATCAACAACAGCAGATGATTCCCAATCATCCACAACCGCAATACTCTTCTCAGCAACAAATCGACTACATTCAACAATTGCAAAACGAGCGAATGATGATTCAAGAGAAGAATGCACAATTGATGAATTCAGGACTTTTGGACAGTCCGCAGCAACAGTTTCAGGCTATTTCTCCTGTCATGATGGTAATGTTTTGGAAAAAAAACGCCGGTTTTCATCGAAATAATTTCAGCATCCGCACGAGCAGAACTACATGTATCAACAAGCTCAAGGGTCACAAGCACAACAACAATCACAACATAATATGAATCAGATGCCAAATCAATTCCAAAGTGTACGGTTTTCCATTTTGGTGTACTATAGGAATCTCTTCTTCCAGAAAAAACACTTTGCAAATAAATAATTTCAAATTACAGAATCAAATGAATGACACCGCAATGGAAGTGGACTACTCGATTCCTCCACACCCTCAACAACATCAACACCAGCATCCACCTCAGATGCATCGTAATATGCAAAACAATTATGGAATTGATGTGAGTCTCCTCTTGAACGTTCAATAAACACGAAAACTTGTTTCAGGACATCAATCCCCACGAATTCGATCAGTATCTACAGATTAGTAACGAAAACAATCGAGGAGTAGGTTCAATGGTGCATCACTATCAATAAAAACTTCTCTTCTAATCAGCAAAACATTTTTTTTTTCATCGCCCAGTCCCAAATTGTGCCTGTGTTTAGATTATAGCGACTTGTGATTTGAATTCAGTCAGAATCAATTTTCTTCCATTTTTCTATGTCAGTTGCTCTTATATTGTGATTATATGCTCAAAACCCGTTTTCCAAACCTTGCATTATCATTTCTTTTCTTTATACCTGTTCCTTAATTTTTAGTCATCCTTGTAGATTTCTATGAAATGCTCCAGATCATAAAATTGCCAAAAAGAATTTTATCGAAAAAAAAGTTGCGAAATTTTACTTCATTTCTATTATTTCAATCCTTTTTCACGCCTTCCCCCCAAGATAAATTCAGTTGCTTTACCATTCTAGAGTCACCGTTTCTTCTCCGCTTCAATTTTAGCCGCAATCTAGTTCAAACCAGTCTTTGTGATGTGATTTTTCTGTATTCTCTGCTCAATCGTTTCTCGTCAAAACATTAATGTGAACTTTTCTTCTTTCTAATCATCAATCCAATCTAGTTCACTAATTTTCCACCGTCCAATGTCCCTTGTCTTGTGATTTCATTTTACTTAAAATAAAATTTTATCGATTCTCTCGCTTAGTACACGTTGCATATACCTCTTGGCTACACACCGTTCTCTCCTTTTGCCCGCAACACATAGTGCTGACGTCACCTATGCAGTGGTGTGCAAACGCGCTCTATCGGACTCTCTTTTTATAATTTATTTTCCAACGAATTTCACCTTTTTCACAGTTTCTCTGCCTATTTTGAACGATTTCTATGAATAACAGTGATCAAAAAATTTATTACAGCAAAAATGTCAGAAAGAGCGCTCAGACGGACCACTTTTAGTGGTAGATTACTCCGATTCAGAGAGGAAGAAGAGGAAATCAATAGAAAAACTGCAATCGTTAAGGTAAGTGTCTGTAATTCGAAGCAAAAAAGCAATACCTAGTTTCCAGGGAAGTATTTATATGGCACTAGACATCATCATCGTCCTTGCAATCAGTTGTTCCCTCTTTCTATGGTTCACTGGGTAAACTAGACAAAACTCGGCCTAAAAATGGTTGCATTATGATTTTTCAGATCTGGAATCAATCCTTACGAACGATCGATGCCCTGCGGAGATATGACTATTCAACAGCCATTCAAAGAAAATACCGTTGGATTAAAAGTAGGTGTTTTCCGACTGAAACTGAGCATTTATTGTTCTAAACGTAGAAAAATCAGAAAATAAACCCAACAGAAAATGGTATTTTCACTATTTGAGATATCTATGAATTCTTGATGCTCTCTGAATGGATCTTCTAGCGGAAAACCTATACATTTAAGATAAAATAGTGGAAAACAATAAATTGATGAAGGTAAAGGGTAAAACAGCGAATAGCAGCGAAGCACAGTCAAAGAAAGAAATAAATCAGCAGAAGATGATAATTTTAATACGATTGAAAACTCATTAAAAGAAAATTTTTGATATTGCAAAATATTGAATACCCTCTTGAGAGAGAAAGGTTTCATTTTATCCATAAATGTTTTCCAGCATCTTCTCGTCGTCACCCTCGGATCTCCATTCCTCATCGTTGCATTGGTCGAAGGAATCCTTCACTACAAATCAAAGGTAGTGCGTTTTTTCATTACCAACTCATCGATTATATTTTTCAGGGTTCCAACCGACTTGCCAAATTCTTCTCTGCTACAACCATCACCTATCTGAAGTATCTTCTAATGTATGCTGCTTGCACATTTGCAATGGAATTTCTCAAGTGCTAGTGAGTGGTTTTCTGGATAGTAGTAGAAAAATAGCCATTTGATTTCAGCGTCGGTCGTCTTCGTCCACATTTCGTCAGCGTTTGTAAACCAGATTGGTCTAAAGTGGACTGCAGTGACAAAGAGAGCTTCATTGATCGTGAGTTTACAAACTTTCGTTTCATCAGCTGAGTTATCTCATTTCCAGCCAGCGAACTTGTATGCACCAACCCAAATCCACGTAAGATCCGTACTGCTCGCACTTCTTTTCCATCTGGTCACACAGCCGCTGCCTTCCACGTTTTCCTTTTTGTATTCATCTACTTGAGAAGGTTTGTGAATACGCATTACATGACATCATCCAAACTGTTTAGAATGGCCACTTACACGGGGATCAAGGAGATCATCACAGTTCGTAACATACTCGTACCGCTCTACGGCGTTTGGACACTTGTCTGCGCAGTCACTAGAGTCACCGATAATTGGCATTTTCCAACTGATGTTCTTGGTAAGTTGATCAAAAAATAGATCATTGAGACCAAGATAGGGAATATTTTGTAAAACGAGATCGAGTAGAACTGGTTGATAAAAAACACTTTTCAGGCGGTGTCATCCTTGCTATCATCTTCATTGTTCCCGCATTCAACAACTCATGGACCTCATCTGAAATGATCTACCGTACTAGAAAGATTCAACCAGGAGAAGACACTGAAAAGAGTGATTAGACTAGTTTATCAATTGTTCAAATGTTTCGGTTCCTTGTTTCATTATGTATCAATTTCTATCCCTGGGTAGAATACGAGTTTCTCTCATCAAAGATTCGCTTTCCTTTTTTGGGTTCACTTCTAAAATTTTGAAATTCATTTCTTTCAGCATAGCAAAAAAATCTGCACAAAGTATCCGTGGGACAAAATAAAATAGATAAAATGAGACGTTCGAAAAAGATTAGTGGATAGGAAAAAATACAATATTCCGAAAAAAAAGAGATTTTGAGACGAGAATTCAAAAATTACTGATAGTACTCATACATCGGGTTACAAAAAATACATTAGAAGCTTGTGAAAAGAAAGCTGTTTGTTGAAAAGCATCATGTCATTGGTTGGATTGAAGGAAGTCTTGGTCGTTTCGGTATTCTATTGCGGTCCTCTCCCAAATCGGTGAGAGTCTCCTCACTGACCGACCTGTCTCGTGCATCCACATCGGTTGCAAGTTTCTAAAGTTAAGTTTTGTTACTGATCTTGTACTTGGTTAGTACCTTGTAGTGATAAAGCTGTTGTTTGACGAGATTCAATTCGTTTTGTTGGTCTTGAATCACCTGCATTAGAGCTTTCAGGTGATTCATTAATGGAGCAGCAATCGCGGTGAGCTGTAAGAAAATGAATGTGAACAAAAAAGAAGAAGAGTTTTTACCTTGTAAGAAGGAACAGAAGGCACATTCGGCTCTTGATTATTGAGAATATAAATATCCTGTCCATTCTCTCCCATTTCCTTCCGAATGTTCAAACTCTGATTTATACTATCTAGTAGTCGGTTTCCATGAACAATAGCCGACATTGCCAACTCTTTACCATCTCGTTGTTTCAAATCGGCAACTGCCATTCCACCGAGCATCTCCGTGATCTTCTCGAGTTCACCTGTATTGCCCTTCTAAAAATCACTCAATTTTTTTTTCTGAGTATTTTTTTTTGTTTTACCGAATCATCGTTGGACAGAAACTGTGCCAGAATAGTTTGTTTTGTGATGAGTGTCTGGATAATGATCTCATCACTTCTCTTCAACTTCTCGGCAGGAGTCAACACTGGTTGAGCATGTTCGAGAATGGTTGGTTGTTGGATGGTTATCTCGTTTGCATTGACTAGTCGGGGATGAGTGATCACATTCACTTTGGCAACACCATCCGAATCCAGTGTTGTATGAGCACTGACATCAAAATTGTGATCGATACCCGCAGCAAGATTCTTTTTCTCACTAGCAATCTGATCACCCATTAGTTTGAACCACCTGTATTTAGAAATATTAATTAACGATAAAATTCATAAACATACGTTTTTCGTTCAGTTGCAGTCCCTGCTACGAGTTCATAAATCTGAGCACCATATTGGCTGTTGAAAATTAAAAAGAACGCTCGTTTGTCATTAGCCTTCTCTTTAGCAATCAACGGAGCTAATGGAAGAATAGGTGACCATCTGGTCTCTTTCGAGGGTTCCAGTGCCTAAAATCATGTTTAAATCATATCAAATGGGGTACTCAAGCACGCACTTTCAACACAAGTTTGTTTCCATCGCTGTTCTTGGTGAACAATACTAACATATTCTCGAGGAGAATGACATGCAACTCGATCATCTTTCCTCGATTGAACCGACATGTTAATGGGCCGTCATGTACAAGTCGGAATCTGAAGAGCACAAAATGTGAGGAACAAAAAAACTTTTCCTCTCTTACTTGGTCAAGTTTAAGTTTGTATAGTCATGTCCAACGAATTCTTTATCAAATGGTGACGTGTCGGTCCTCTTTTGCAATTCTTCGAGTCGTCGCAAGTTTTCTGCGTTCCGTTTTGCTGTGTTGACAGCACTCAGAATCCGTTTGGCCGAAGTCACTGTTCGCAGTAAACAATCTTGTTCCTGAAACAAACAAATTGTCTTATTTTAAGTTTGTACGAGGGAGATGAATCTGAAATTTGGGAAACTCACTTCACTGGGTTCAGTTGTGTATTTTGCAATAGTCTCCAGAAGTAACGGATACTTCACCAATCGTTGCATCTCTACCGGAATCATATCTTTCAACTGGAGTTTCCGACAGACTGGATTTGATTCCGCTTCTGCTAGAAACCTAACAAACGCATCATCCTTTTCTCTTTTACACCGGGATCTCAAGAATTCTAATGCGTGTTGTTGATGTTGACAGAATGTTGCAGTGACTCGGCATAAGTTCTCCGCTGCTTCTCCGTCAAACATGCTTTCCATGAGTTGCCCAATATCCCCATAAATACCACCATTAACACGCGGACCCGCATTCCTCCACTGAAACTAATGAAGTTACATCTGGTTCAAAAAGTTATTCTCACCTTCTCAACTTCTGCTCTCATTGCATCAGACATACTTTTATGCAAGTTCAGAAGCTCTTCAAGATTGGCGAAAAGTAGATTGGTTAACTCTTCAGACACTATTTTGTTAGTCACAATTGGTTTATAAAACACGTGGTACAAAATTTTTAGATTTCTGACATGAGTTCGCTCCGTGTGGAATAGTTCTGAAAATTAAAAATATGAATACTGGAGTATTTTAATAGCTTACCATTAATGACTTCTTGCCGTTTCTTTTCTTTTGGTTTCAAATGTCGGATAACATCCCAACCAATCAGCTGTTCTAGAGGAGTCGCTTCAGTTTCCAATTCGAAATCACTATCTCCATCCATGAATCGAGAAAACTGGAGTGTAGTTGTCCGGCGGACACAGATCTAAAAATAAAATTTTTGGTTTAATTTAGTGGATTTGTTTATGTTCTCACATCGTCATCTGTGACCACAGAACCGCTATGATGAGAACAGCTGGAAGCGGCGCTGACGCTTTGGAGGTCGATAGCCATTCGACTAGAACTTTCCAATGACCTAAATGAGAACATTGACAAGTCTGCATATGCCTAGCTTCTACACCCCAAATAATGAATAGGGTCAAAAGTCAATTTTCTGGCAAGAGTGAAAAACTGATTGAAAATAGTCTCCAGTTTTTTTGCATACACAAATCTAATATCCGGGAACGACCGGAACTTATATATTACCTCCTTTCCAAATATTTCAATTTCCTGTCTCCAATTTCACACTCGTCGATTTCATCTGCCGGCGTTAAGTCATAACCAGCCGGCCTTTGCCAACTCGGTGTAGCTGATCTATCCCGTTTAGAACTTGGAATTGAAACTTTGTCTTCTGACAATGACTGAGGTAGTGTTGCCTGAACACCAAAAAGCTACAATGAGTTTTGAGAAATGCAGACTCACAACGCGATATCTCATGCTATGCGATCTAGAAACCATGCCGCGATCCATATGTTCACCACCAATTCCGCTGTCCGAACTGGTGGACTTTACATTCGGCTGTTCGTGCCGTGCAGAACTTCCCGCGTCATCGTCATCATTAGCGTCGGAACGGCCGATTAGACCAGATAGCCGAGACTTCAAAAGCAAAACATAATAAGTTGTTAATTATGATCACAATAAAGCAAACCTTAGATTTTTGTTTAGATTGAGTTACCGGATAACAGGCATCTGTGAGAGCTGATGTGCAATGAGGATGCACTTTCACATCGCAATCTGCAAATCTCGAATTGATTTTAGTATCTGTGTCTGAATAAACTCACTGCTGCAAAAATAGATCCACGGCTGCATTCCCCATATTGCATCTCGACATTGATAGCAGTAATGTACAGTATTAACAGAGTTGATTGAGAAGCTGTGCCCTTTTACTTGAATCCGATTTTTGATGTTTGCTGGCAACTTGCGACTTTTTCCGGGCGGTTTGTCGCGTGCCAAGAACTGCGGAAACTTGTCGAGGATCTTCTCGTTAGACGACGATGATGTCTTGCCGAGCACAATCTTAACAAGAGAAATAGTAGGAATATGCTGTAGTGCGCCATCGCCCTCTATTTTTAGAAGCGGAGGTACCGTACCTTAATCACTGTGGCAAGACTCGAAATGATTGATTGAGTGCGAATTTCGCAAGAGTCGAAGTCGGCCGAGTTGCTTGTCTGCTCGAGACAACGAAACAACATCTGCTCTCCTACCTGAAAATCGATAAATCTCAATTTGCTCGTTTTCCACCTGTTTCTGTCATGACGAACCCGGTGCTCCATGGTCATGTCTCCTCGAACCATATGCGTCAGTTGATTCGCTGATTCTGACACCTGTCCTCCTAACTGCTTTTTCTGTCTAAAGTCATTCAGGTACATATTAATATCAGTCACAGCCCGTTGTCTTCCAGGCACAAAAATTCGTTTCAATGTATCAGTATCACTATCTCCAATATGTTCAGCTGTCATGCACATTATCTGAAAGACGAAGAGTTCACTTTCTGTTCAATAAAAGAAAAAGAAACCTTGTCGATCGGCTGAATGACGCTTTGGTTTGAATTGGGAATACACATCGGGGAATTCGGAATGATGAATGTAGAGAATATTTCGAACGCCCATCGCCGGAATTCTTTGGCGGTGCCATAGGCTGACTGATATGCATCGGTGATTAGGTAGAAGAACTGAAGATAGTTCATGAAGAGGAAGACATATTGTCATACTCACCAGGCTACTAGGATTTCCATGTGATAACAGATAATTGATGAATACGGCTAAGTGAGCGGGATGCGTTTTCAGCTCGGCCAAGTTAGAGAACGGGCCACCCTGAGATTCAGGCTAAAAATAACTTTTTAGTTTCTAAAACGGGATACTAATCAATTTACCAAATAAACAACGTCATTCTCTTCCTCATCACTATCAATGTCCATGTTTAGATTTGTCTGCAAATCATTTACATTTATATTGAGATGACATGAGATTAAAGAGCCAAGACCCTTTCTTATTGTGTTCAGTAAAACCAGTGGCCCACAATTAGGGTGTGTTCCACTTCTCGGGAACAGATATCTAATCCACTTTAATGCTCGAAGATTTATGAGCCGAGGACGCTAAATAGACCCAAAGAATATGAGTCGAGAGCTCCAGTTCGGACGCCAGATTCAATGGCTGAACTAGGAATAAAATAAAGAAAAATTAATTTTAGCAAACAGAAATAATAAGCTACATAACCCCAAAAATGTTCTTGAACTCACCAAACTTTTTTGACTATCAGAGATAATTGATTCCGGTTTGAGCTGTTTGAGTTGTGATTGCAATGAGACAATTCGTTTCAGTGCTCGATCAATCTTTTCGCCATTTTGTGACGATTCACGCAATCCCTAAATTGAATATTTATACTTTAAAAAAATAATTTTCAGAATATTAAATATCTTATGATGACTGTATTATTCCTGATTTGAGACGAGAAGAATTAAACAATTATCTGCTTAAGAAAACCAAATCACAGACTTTGAAAAACAAGGAATTCTCAGGGAAACAATTTTCAAATCTTAAAGAACGTCGTACAAATAAGAGCTGGAGTAAAATGGGGGACACTACTTGACGAACACTACTGCAAACAAGGCCTCTAGAACTTTTTGATGAGAAAATTATAAACATTTCGGTGTTTCCCGGTTGTCTTTTTTGAATGGTGCTAAAAACAAGATGGTTGAGAACAAAAGCGGAAGTGGAATGAGTGGGGGGCACTGACAGAAGAGCGAGCCCCGCATGGCTTTTTCCAACAATTATGAATTCATCTTTATATGTTGTTGGGGTCTCAAGCCCTTCTCTCGTAGTTTTCCCACTTTTGGAGCCACGATCCGTTTTACGAAGGACAGCCGAAAAAGCAGAGGACCAACACAAGATGTATATGTATAAAAAAGAGCAAACCGCCCGGAGTGGGGGGAGAAGATGTTGACAACAGGCGTTGCAATTGGATAACCCCCCGGCGCTTTGGAATCATCGAATAAGGGTGGGGACAAGTGACAAAACTCTGTGATTGGGAGACATTCGACGCACAAAGGATACAAAACGATGTCCAGTTTTTGTCTGAGAAGAAGAAGAAGAAGGATGAGGATGAGGATGAGGAGAAGAAGAAGAAGCTCAAATGGAAGATAGACAAGCAGAAGATATCCCCCGCGTTGTCGAAGAAAAGAAATCGTTGCATGTTTATTCGGAAACTTGTCAAAAAATTGGTGACTCTGGTAGTACTGGGTCGTTTTTTGAAGAAAAGGGACTTGCTCATGAAAACTTATACTTACTATGTGATATTTTAACTTTCTACGCTGAAATAATCAAAACTGAAACCGTAACTGTAAACATCAAGATATGTTTTCTCAGAAATCTTTTTTCATTCAGAGCAAGAATCGGTCTAGACTCTATGAATTGAGAAATACAAGGAACAGTGTCCAAATCAAAATCTATGAACCACTCAAGTATTAATAATCGCAGAAATCAAAAATGACTGCCAAAAACGCCCTTTTGGTAGGTCCACCGGGAAAACGAAGTGAAGCCAGGAAAAAGAAAGGATAAGACAAAAAATGGTGGTCTACACCGAAACCAATATATTTTCCGAATCGTTGTGAGGACGTCAGAACCCAACCATTGCAACAATTAATCTTTCTATTGGCATTGGTTTAAAGAGGTTCTTTGAGCTCTTATACTTGACAATGTTCCTGGATGGGGAAACAAGAAAAAACGGATACAAGTGGATTACGAGAGGTTGTTGGATCGGATGAGATGGAGAAGAAGAAGAAGGAATAGTCAAATGAGCATGAAATTAGACCGACCTCAACGTTTCGCCTTTCTTCATCTACCATCTGCCCGAGTAATTCGTTGCGTCGTTGGCGCCAGCTCTTTGAACTGGCCTGGAAAATAGAAATGAGCTTTGTTGAAGGTCATCCAATTAAAAATGGGATAATAATACCTCAATGAGCACTGGATCAGCGATATGTATTTTTTGTTCAACTTGTGAATTCTGAAATGGCACATTGGTGAGCGGCTCCGGCGGTTTTCCGAGTAGAGTTAATGCAACATTGTGTCCATCTAAAATCCAAGTATGTTTTGCTCCTTTAAAACAATTTCAACGTACTTGATATCATTTGGAGCACTTCCCTATGGTTGTTGGGTGACACAGACATTCCGTTGACCTAAAAAGAGAGAGAAGTCGTGGGTGTCTAGTGCCTAAACACGATTTAAAAGAATGCAATTCTGTTGAACTACTTATGTACGCACATCCTCGGGAAACTGCGCGAAACATCAAAAGAGGGGGAGTAACATCACTAACCTTGACTATCCGATCCCCTTGACGAACACCCGCACAATAAGCAGCTCCATCCTGTTTTAAAGTGTGGACAAAGACTGGAAACTCGTTGTTGACTGTTAGTCCGAAGCCGTCGGGTTGTCTCTGTACCACCACACACCTCTCTATCATATTGTAACTGGACGAGGCTGAAACAAAATGAAAGTGATTACAAGTAAAATTATGTTTTTGAGTTCATTCAATTTTTGATTGGGTGGATGTTGAATAAATAACTAATATATGATCAGGGCTGTTGAAATTCATTTGCTCAAAACTTTGATTTCAGTGAAAAAAAGAATAGGCTGACTAGAAAGAAGTTTTCTGTAAAAACTGTACAGATCCCAATGTGGGCTAAATTAAAAAGCCAAAATGAGCCCGATGTGGTTTTTTTCCTCCCTTGAAAAGGATAAACGACAATTTGAGAAACAGAAAGAAACGTTGATTTTGTTGCGACATAGACAACGCCTCAAAAGAGATTTCGTTCTGCAGGGAACATTAAAAACTAGACATGGCGTTTTCTTCACAGGATTTGCTTGAAATCTTCTATGCAAGAAGTAAAAAAGAAGAAGATGAAGGCAACTGCAAAAACTTTCTCTGATATCTAGTTTAGAGTCGAAATGCACTAAAACAATGGGAGAGACAAGTTTCAATGTCAAGATGGATGAAATAATGGGGTTGAGCCTAACTTTGAAGTGGAATAAACGAGATGCGAATAGTAAATTTACTGGAAAAGAGAACTTTCGGCCGGAAGATGGGTTTTTCCTGTCGTGAGAGTCGAATTCGGAAATCCTTCGCCCCGACTTGAACGAAATTTTTTTGAGGCGCATCAACGCTCAAGTAGTCAAGTATCGCGATGTAATGGCTTTTCCGACTATCGCAGAATAGTTAGTTAGTTCTAAATCTTTCCACATCGGCAAAAAACACACACGAATCATGTTGATAAAATTCTCCAACTGTCGAAAATCTTAGAAAACTTTGTTGTCTTCTATGGAAATAGAAAGGAAATCTGGGGATATAAATCAATCCGTTTGAAATACCAGCTGAATAATTTCCATTCATCTCTTCATTAATCGGCTATGGAAATTGTGGCAAAAAGATGCGAAAATGACGACAAGGAATAGCGATAAGAAAAAGGAAACGAAGGTGAGATGAGAACGGATAGACGTCGCATGTTCAACTTTTCTTCTCCCCCACTCGCATCCAACGATTCCTCCACGTTCACAGCAGATCTACAGAAACCCCAAACTAAAAAATGTCTGGATGAAACTTTGCGAGGCTTTGGTATGAAAAGTTTGTCTCTAAAGAGTGACAAAAACTCGGAAGAAAAAAAAGTATGAAGGGTATGAACTCAAATTCTTTGGGGTCTTACAAAAACTCGTTCACTTGGTTCGCTTTTTTTCCATTTTGTGTTTAACTCTATATGCTATTTGAAGAAAACAAACAATGCTTTTTCGGAGGAGAAGAGATATGCACATCCATCATCTGCAAGTCTCAGCTGTTGGAAGGCAGAAAAGAGGAAACAAAGTAAAAGAAGGAAGGAAAAAAAGATAGAACTCGGATTTGCAAGTGTAAAGCTGAAAACTATGAGAGAGCAAGATTTTAATCTGAAAACCGTTCTCTTGACACAGTCAATTGTAAAACCGGCGTAACTAAAGCGTTGATCGTCGAGAGTAAAGTCAAGGACAGCGAGACAAAACGAAAGTTGAACGCCTATTCAGATTTAACCTAATCTCCTTTTCCCAAAAAAAGAAGTCCTCCTTATCCGTTAAGTGTTGCGACTGAGGCGGCTAGTGAACTGACCACCAACGCAGAGAATTCAATTCGTTGACTCCTTTTTCATAGAAAAAAAATGAGGTTAAAACAGCGGATCAACTTGTCATTATTGTTGTCGCCATAGACTATTGAAAAACCATGAAAGGCGCCAATGAAAATGAAGAAACGAGAGGAAACGGCGTGATTTTTATGAGGCCCACACAGCCATCGAAACCGTTCTAACGATGGTTTTAGTCTCACATCACTGAATGCTTATGACCTAAAAGAGTTATGATCTCTCGGGGTCAGTTCGCAATAAAAACTACGAGTTCGTTGTTGTTCAAATAGAAGAACCGTCGAAACAAAAGAAATGTCGATTTTATGGACTTTTTGTGGCAGTGATGTGGATGTTACGCAAACACTAGTAAAAACGTAAAGCACTCGTTTTGCTCGTTGTTCGCCCTTCTCTGAAAACGGATATAAATCTCTCTTTTTTCTCTTCTTGTTAATCTAGACCTATCTTAGAGAACATGTTCGTTCTGAAATATTGGCGTTACTCAATTATTGGTGCATTTTTAATAAGAAAGAAGCTGGATGCAAAATTAAATTTTTCACCTGAACCGGTGCAGAATTGTTTGAAATGATGAAATTGATAATTTGATTCCTATATATCAATGTTGGAATGCCCACGTTCAGTTAAAAACAGTTCAGATGATTCTCCGAAATAAATTGATACTAGAATTGAAATCAATTACCTTTAGTTAATCGAATATTAACTTTTCTCAAAACTCTTCCTTCATCGTTAACTGACAGTGAGAAGTTTCGAATAAGGGTAGACATCTTATAAATGGAAATGTTTCTCAAAGAAGATTTGTGGACTTATTTCCTTTCCTCCTTCCCTTCTGATGACACTTAAGACGCGCCAGATCCACTTCACGAATATAGTTTTTTTAATGTTTCGTGTGATAAACAACACTTTTTTGTTTCATTTCTTATGTAATCCATTTTGAAACATTCTCTACAAAAAAAGATGTTTTCCATTCAAATGAATTTCCGATCAACAAAGAGTCAAGTTCGGACAATTCACACAGATTTCCTCTCGCTTTCTTTTCTTTCATTCCCAAAAAGGCTTGATGCTCTGTTGCTACTGCGAGAAGCCGCCAAAATTGTCACAACAACGCCTATTGAGAACACAAGAGCAAGATGACTCTTGGGAATATAACAGGGGGAGGATAACTTTCTGCCAAATTTAACATACAATGAGAGAGAGAGAGGGAGAGAGAGGAAGAGAAAGAGACCTCGGAGCATATACACATATCCCGTTGAGATTTCAATCTTGAATGCTGTTGAAGAGGTTGAAAAGGAAGAGATGGCTTCAACGGAACAAAATTTGCAATTATTTTCCCTTTGAAGAGGTCAAAAAACTATTTGGATGAGGGTAAAAACAGTTTTTTAGCTGGCACCCCAGTTGTTTGGATGAGAGAGAGAGAAAAGGAGAAAGAAAATGAGGTATTATCTTGAATAAATAAGATTGATAAAAATCGTTTTAGAAAATTTTTGAAATCACTGATATATCTAGTGGGTTGGTGAGATTTTATAACTTTATCAGAAAAAAAATTCGGTTCATTATTTTATTAAAAGAAATTCTCTGAAACTCTCGAGAACTCTGATTTGCAATGAATAACTGAGAAACAAATTTGTTGCCATGCCAATAGGCTATTTAAATTTTTGAATTTTGTAAGACCATCACTTACATCTATGTTTCGTTTTGAATAATTTAGATCGTGCTTTACGAGATATTTCCAAAAGAAAGCCCATGTTGTTATCGATTTGAGTGAACTAGGTTGTCAGTTGAATACAAATGAATTTAACGGTCTTTGTCTGCCGATCATCATAAAGTAATTTAAAATGACAAAATGGCTCACCGGAGGATGGAGATAATGGCTGCAATGAAGGGACGGTCCTGGTAACAGCCACATCGTCAACGAGAAATACTTTGTGGCGATCGAGTTTGAGAGGTGTGTTGGTCACGAACTCGTACGAGCGCATAAAACTTTCTGAAAAGGTGGAAACTGTAAACAAGAGGAATCGATAACGAAATGAAAAGTAAAGTTAGAACTATTGAACAAATCGAGAGGAGAATGGATGGGGGACGAATAAATTTTCGCCTCTTCAAGAAATCGAGCCCACACATGCAGCAAGTGTGCGGAAGAAGAGAGGAAGAGTGCTTGGTGCGCTGATTGCGGAACGAATGTTTATATATGACAAAGTGACGCTGTCAATCGACACACAAAAAACTATTGCTGAGTGAAGAACGACAAGAAGAGCGGCTCTGGAAGACAAGCATATTTTGGTGTCGCTGTCTTTGTCGGTCGCCTGTGGTTTAGTCTCAAAACAAACTGATGGCCGAAAGTGGTAGTTGGGGTGGACAGTGAAGAAGTGACAAAGCAAAGAAGAGACAAATTGTTGAATATGCAAACATGAAAAGTTGAAAAAGTGCTTGGAAAAGATGAAAGATTAGGAGGACGATGGTGGCAGTGAATTGGATGAACAAAGTTTGAATTCATTGCTCTTCGACCTCGTCTTTGAACTCCAGACACAGTTAGAAGTTCTGAATTTTGAATTAGTTTCTGAATAATTCTATTTATAGTGGGTTCTGTCAGAGATAAGAGTTCTTCATGGTGGCCCGCTCTACGAAAATCTTCTAATTTTCCCACAGAATTAACTTTTTCAACGTCATTTCTCAAATAGGAATGACGTTTTGTGAATGAAAACATTTCTTGCTGCATTCACTTGAAGAATTCACTTGGAAAATGCACAAAAAATATACATTGACAAAAATGGAAACAAAATGAATTTCATATGTTCTCAATGTTGATTTTTGAGGAATTGCACTTCAAAACTTTAGAGCAGGAGACAGTCGAATTCAGAAGTATAAAAGAAAGTGGATGATGATCTTCACGCTTTGATTGCTGAAAAGGAAAGGATTCTAAATATGAGTTAGTTCCGATTTTAATAGTTGAAAAGTAGATGCTAGTGGATGGACCCCACAGAATCTCAAAGAAATCTTTAACCAACTTGAAAACTCGCTGCCCATCACCGCCACCAGTATGGGAAAATGTCTCACAAGATTTTCCTAAGATACATCAGATGAGAAGAAAACATTAAAGAGGTTGTACGATGAGGAGCCAGAAAGTTCACACGCCTAAAATTGCCGTTGGGAATGACGATGGTGGTATGGAAGGAGGAGGGCCTCAGTGCTCGGACAAGTGGGAAAAGAAAAGAAAAGAAGAAGAAGAGAGCAAGAAACAAGTCTACTAGTTATGAAACTGATTTCTCCCTTTTGAGCAAAGAGCAAAGAGAGGATGATAAACTGTGCCGGCGGCGGCATTCTTAATAGATTGCAAAGAGCAGATGCATATCGCATTATGTATCGACTTTTGACGTTTTGAAGACACAAGAAAAGCGTCTGGCGGCTTCCAGGGCTGGACGACGCTGGTGTCTATCCGCACGGCTCGGGTTTCGGTTTCAGATATCTAATACACGCTTTTACACACTTTTGAGGGGATTTGAATATATCTATATGGAGAAGAACGAAGATGATGAGTAAATAGTTGTGGCATTTGCCTACGTCCCACACTGATCGCTTTTTCGGTCTCGAATTTCGCACAGGTTTGGTAACGATAAACAATTTTTGGTTGTGTAGTAAACAGATCAGTTGTTTACTCCGAACTAGCGAACAAAGTTCGATGGGAATCGTGATCCAGGTAAAAGATATGTGTAACACATCTGAAACGCATGATATAAATGTTTCACATTTTCGATCCTCACTTTTGAAACGATGTTACAGCGATTTTTCATGTATTTTGAAGATGGAGGTGATTATGCCACGCTTTTTAACATGGCTCCTGAAATAGTTGAGAATGGATAGGGAAGTTGAGAATCTACAATAATAACGATGACAAAAATGTTACAAAAGTATTTAGAGACTTCAGTATTCATCACAAATCAGAATTGAAGAGAATTTGGAATGAGAGACAAGATGTTAAGAAAAAAGCTATGAATGGAAAGATAATCAGTATTTTTATCATTTAGTGAAAATAAATTTTCATCCTAATTTATTTTTCCCGATTTTTCAAATCTTCTTGATTATCAGCAAAGTTTTCTTTTTCGGTTGGGCTCAGCACAACTTCTCTACAGTTAGTATTATCTTTTCTTTTTGAAATAAAAGTTTATTGATGTCTAATTTCAATAAATCAGTAAATAGATACTTTTTTGTTAGATCTTTCGGAGTTTTCAGTTTTTCAGAGATTTTTGAATGCTGTCAGAAGTTCATTCAAAATATGAAAGTATGTAAACACATTTTGATAACCAGTTAAACAAAACTGTGCGTCAACACTGTTTTTTGTAAATTTTTTTACAAGTCAGCTTGTAAACCGTTCAACACTGCCAGACGGAAACAGTCATTGATATTCATTTTATAATGTTTTCTCGAGCAATTTGAAATTAACTGCCAATTTATCACTTTCCGGGGGGAAAGCTTATGAATTACAGCAAAGATTAGTTTGGACAGTCAACAAAGTTGCAAACAAGATTGAGTATTTCTCAGATTTCATTGTTTGTTGTAAAAAATAGGTTTTTTTTTCAAAAAAAATTGTTTCTCTCGTTCATCTTCAAATTAATATATAACTGCGGCACTTTTCAATTGAGAAAATTTGTATAGCGGAGTGGTTTCTTGTGAAATTCTATCACTCAAACTTTTTCAGGCCACCAGTTGACACTGCCTATTGAATTCTACTGTTTTTTCTGAGCTCTGTCAGATTTTTTTTTGAATAAGCGACTTCTCAAAAACTTATCGAATTCTCTATTCATTTTCTTGCCAAGCTATTATTTGGTGAAATATACTTTTTTTGAATTTTTTATCGTAGTTAGCTGATCAACTATTTGCATCGATCAGTTTTTTGCAGATCATCAACGTTTCTTTTTTTTTCTTAATTTTCGTAAAAATTTGGTGAAAGAAACTGGGCGAATCACAGTTTTTATTCGACTAAATACTCTCATTTCAAAACCCATCTTGCCATTTAGACATTTCTGGATTTCACTGATTTCTTCATGAGTTTCAGGCCGAAACTTCCTAACTTTGTGAAAATCATCTGTAGAAAAAATTGATATGAATCAATAACTTAATCAAATGTCAACTCAACTCTATAAATTTTCATGTTGAAATAATTTCTTCCGACTACTCAGTTCTATTTCTTGTTTTTGAGAATTCTCTGCCTGAATTTCCTCATTCATCCTGGAAAACAAATCGAAAATAGAAATCATTACAACAGTATATCAGATGAAACATATTATTGTACATTGAAATAAGAAGATCAATAATGAAGTGAAGCATAAATTCAATTATGACATAGAATATTATTGGATTGTAACTTTCTGGATTCCCTTCGAGATACTAGAAGATCCACTGTCTCCGTCCTTTCCACATACACATTTTTTCTCGTTTTCTTGCTTATGGACGGGAGCCATATAAAGAACCACTGGGCGATCTTGAGTTCTGATCTGAAATTCGAAAACTTTATTTTAAAAGCTAATTAATTGATTACCGTAGCGGGCATATCAGGTGTCGTTGTAATGAGTGGAAGCGAATTGTCATTATGAGACTCGTGAAGGATATCCATACAGAATTCGTGATGGTCTTCATCGTCGATAGGCATATTCGAGACCATTGCGTTAGTCATGGTGTATTGCTGGAAGTAACAGAATGAAAATGGATGAATTGAATTAAACAAGGGATGGGAGCAGAGAATTTCGAAAAAGGAAAAGAGGAGGGACCTATTCAATTAGAATGAGCAGGAGGGGCTCGTCAAACTTGCTTTTTATTCTTCTTTGTGGGCGTTTCTAATGTAAAAAGGAGAAAATGTCAGAAGACAACAAAAAGTTCATAAGGTAGTACCACGCAAAAAGAGAGAGAGAGAGATGATCATTCAAGTGATGTCCTAGGACAATGTAGGAATAGTGAGTGTCAAAAAGAAACATGGAAAGTGAAAAGGGCACACAAAAAAGAAGAGGAAAAGCGAGTAATACTTTGGTCGGTCGACATTTCGCTATCTTACTGCATTGTGCGCCAATTTTCCGCTCAATTCACCAGGGAAACTCTGAAGAGTTTAGAAAATCTTTTTGACCTCATTCTTCATAGATGTCTGGGGAGGTCGACGACTTGTTCGCTGCTTTGTTTTCTCGTTCAGAATGGGTTGGTGTTGGTGGACAAGTTTTCGCCACAATGTCTTTGTTTTTATCCGAGACTTCTACGGTTTTTTAAGAGAAACGTGAATTATTTCATGGCAATTTGGAAACGAGGAACGAAATTTCAAAAGAAAAAACTGAAAACAAAAACAGTAGACCAAGAAGTTCCCACTTAACGGAAATATGAGTTCTCGTTTCATTTAATTAACGAATGTATGAAAATCGGAAATTTTTTCATGAAGGTCAATAATTTCCGTTTTCCTTTTGTGATGTGAACCAAAAACCACCAAAGTTTCAGAAAAAACCAGAGAAAAAGCTCCCAACTTAGGACAGTTTAAAAAGGTTTCAAAGTTATATAAACAAGAATATAATAAAACAATTGAACAGTCACTCAGGAAAGTGACATGAACGTCATTTATAGACTACATTGTTTTATAAATCTGAACTGGACACATCAGTCACTGGTAGGGGGGCGTTTTGGGACAAAGTGAGAAGAAGAAAGGAAGAGACCAACGAGGTTGCTATATATGCGCGGCGCAAATCGAGGCACAACTCTGTAGCCGTCCACTGATTCCCAATGGAATTATGTGGCGGTCCAAAAGCTGATCAGTTTGCGCACATGACAAGTTTTTGCTTTAGAACAGGCGTCGTCGACGGCGCCGCAATGAAAAAAAAACCGCGTTTTAGGATAGAACGACTAACAAAGTTACACTTTTATGGGACAAATCGGCTTGCTCGTTTCCTTTTGATGTCAGATGCCATCAGTTTCGAATGAACAAATAACAATTGGGCTATGCTACTATCATCTGACACGGAGAACTAAATCGTGTTAGGAGTCGCTTCAGTGAGGGAGGAGGTCCGTGAACAAAAAAGTTTTTGTTGTTTTCTTTTGTTTCGACGGGCCTTGTATATATGTAAAATAGTCACTTTTGGGGCTATTCCCTCTTTTTGGCTATTTTTGGCAAAATGACACGGATGGCAGAGCTAAATATAGCGACATGGTGAAATTAAGGGAGAAGATCTGTGAAAAGTTGGGAAGAAAAAAGAAAACGCCTGACCGGATGTCCCAACCCTTCTTTGAAAAAGACAAAAAAGTGAAAAACTTCATGGAACACGAGCATGTTTGACAATGAAGACACACATAGAGTAGCAAAAAAGTTTACATTTTTGGCACATGTGTCAAAACTTGAAACACTGTTGAAACTTTTGTTTTTGCGTAGTATATGTTGAGGAAGTTTATTTTCAAAGATTTTAAAATACACTCTGGAAAAAAGTATGAATAAGTTAATTGATTGACTGCGAAATGAAGGATGAATAAAAATCAGAATGGGAATTGTAGAGCATTGGGATGTTTTTTGCAATGTTTTGAGAAAGTATATTTTCAATAATATCGGTAGAAATCTAAACAAGTGAAATTGGAAATGGGATCGGAGTTGAAGTGTGGGAAGATGAATCGGATTTCTCAGAAATTGTAGACGTGACCATTTGACTGCCGTCTTCACTGGTAGAGGAGTCGTGGTTATAGAGGCCGTCCTTCTTTTTGCGCATCAAATTTCTTTCTTTTACCTGTAAGAAACTCAGTAATTGTTTCTACTCAAGCTTCCTGTTGAGACTATTACTTTATATTCAAGGGTGGAATGAGGGACCCCGAAGAAGCTTCCAGCACGGTGAACAGTCATTTCTCCACGTCGAACACTTCTCACTGCCTCGTCTAATGCATTTTTGTCATATTTTCTAAAAACGCTCGAGTTCAAAAATCCAAGTTTCTACTATGATGATATACCTATATTGCCCTCTTTTAGGCCGACTTCTTTTCCAATCGTCATTTCCAGTGATCAATTTTTGAGGCTTCTCTAATGTCGGCGTCGGAATTGCGTTTGCATCGACAATTGTAAGGTTGAGTCCAGCATCCACTGGGAGAACTCCATTTTGATTTTTGAACAAGTTCTGCCAGATCGTCTCAATCCACTTGGGATCGATGGGGGAACATGACTTCTAAAAAGTTAGTGCGTCATTTGATGGCTGTCAAATGTTTCCATTTTTCAGTACAAAATCAAGGAAAAAGATTTTCCGTCCCGGAAGCGGAAAAAAGTTTTGAAAAAAAACTACTCAGGTTTTTGTAAAGGTTTCTGTTTCCTACTTTAGAATCCAACTCAGGTGTCTCAACAGCCCCTTCAACACTGCTGTTTGTGCTGTCAGGTGAGCTTGGGCAAATTGAGGCTTGAGGTGAAGACGACGATGAATCAGATTGATTGCCGAACGTGTCCAATAAAGCAGCCGCCGCCGTCGCCTCAACGCATCGTTTTTGCTCGGCTTCGGCTCGGCGGGCCGCAATTTTCCCGCGACGAACTTTTGATGGGATTGCCCCTTCGGCTTCAAGTTTGTAAATTTTGTTGCGGAGCGTGGATCGAGGGATACCGTATACCACCGAGGCTCTGTGATTTCAAAGTTAATATTATTTCAAAAGAGTCTCAAACTACCTTCTCGTTCCCAGTTTTCCGTCTCTAATGTCTTTTACAGCTTGAGTCAAATCTTCAACAGTGTAGTTTCTTCTCAGAATATTTGACTTATTGAATGTATCCTCTGACACTCTGAAACAAACCACAAAATTAGAAAAGCCTTTTGACTATTCAAGTGTGCAACTCACTTTTCAGTCAACTGCGATTCATCATCTTCATTTCTCAAGACATTGTTAAAGACACCAATTTCCTGAAGCAGAATTCATAGTCTAAAACTAATTGGTCACACTTCAACGCACCTTATTACTCAAATCAAGAGGGTTGTCTGCTGTCAGACTGCGTGCAAGTGCCGCGTATTGCAAATGAGGCTGGAGTTGAGCTGTTTGAAATTGAAGCCAAAAATTGATTGCCCACGGACTTTGAAGTAATTGGGGTAACAGTGACTCATTGAATTCTGAATTTAGAATATACTACTATTCTATGAAACTTCAACCTACGTTGATCAAGAAGTAAATTCTGCCAGTTATTCTGCAACTGCATTTCAGGAGGTGTTGAGCTCAGAAGATTTGCGATGCTTAATCGGTTCAGAGCGTACACTGCAATAGCAATTCACACATTTTTTTGAAATTTCATAGGACAGAAAAAGTGCTGAATACTAATTATTCATGTAATCGAGACAAATTTCGAGAATACTCTCACGGGCCCAAAACCTTTCACGGACACTGATCAAATGCGTAATAACATTTCAAAAAGTTTTTACTTCTGATTGAACTTTTGGTTCCTTAAAATAGAGTTTTCTTTTAATTCTAAAAATACTACAGTTAGTGACATACTTTTGAAATTCTTCACCTAATCTGAACCGATGTCACGATAGAAGACTAATTCAAGTGAAGATACAGAATAAAATAGATTCGAAATTCGATAAAAGTGAGCACCTGCTTCTTTTGACAACCAAACAGATAATCCTTAAATTTGACATCTAATTCAGGTGTGTAACGCTCTTTTATTGTGCCCCTCTTTCCTTTTGATACTAATGGACACCGCGTATAAACCCCTAACCCACATTCACTCACCTCCTTTGTATTGGTCCTGATTATCCGTGTCCATAAAATGTGATGACATCGGGAGTCCTGGTTTGGAATCGTTATTCATTCGTAATATCCTGATGATACAAACTGAAAAGATGACATTAGAGTGGTAGAATCGAGGTATATAACACGAACAAAACATTCGAAGATTCATAGAAAATCAAAATTTTCAAGTTGGGGGATTAGCCCTGCCCTGAGACAATAGATTTGTCAAGAAATATCTTCAAGTTTCAGACAACGCATGTCACGAGAAAGGGCGAATCGAGTTTGAATCCAGAAAAAGACTGGAAGAGATTAAAATTTCGGAAATGTTATCAGCTTTTCGAGTCACCGATGAGAAATATTACATCGTAGAAAAATCTATTGGAGGACTTACAGTATGCTTAAAACTTCAAAATTGATTTTTGAGTCAGACATGCTCTCGAGAGAAATTATGAATCATATTTCTGTCGCTTCTTTGTAAAAAGTATGACGTGCGACCGGAACAGAATGCATCGAAATCAGGGAGAGTTGCGGTTCTCAAAGAGATTAATATTGTTTTTGATAGGGTCTTGCACCTTTGAAGAATGTTTTGGAAAGAGAGGGCCTGAGAGCCAAAATCTTAATGGAAAGTTTGATATTGAAAGATTGATCTCGTGATTTTTTCTCGCTCTCCGAGAGACTAGTATCAAAAAAAACTGTTACTCAAAAATAAAGATTTGAAAAGTTTAGAAAATGGACGCCAAGAAGGTACATTCAAATTTCCTTAACATATGGGATTGCGGTCATAACATCTCGACCCTATACTTCATTTTTGACGGAAACATATAGTGTAAACTTAACCTGCATATTAAGAATTACACTGAAGCAGTCTACTAGTCATACCTGGGTTTGATTCACTGCACGGCTCTATCTGTCAGCCCTACTCAGTTTAAAAAATTGTTTTTTTCTTTAGTTTGTTTTAAGGTGTCCCTTCGAATTCATTTTCCGATGACATCTAACTAATTATAATTGTCTTTACTTTTTCTGACCTTTCTTGTTTTTGGCGCCTAATAAGCAAACAATGCTCAAAAACAAACAAAAGTTTATGAATGGAAATGGCGGAACTCTTTCTTCTTGCAAGTTATCTAATTCTCAATCAGTCTTGACTCATCTTAAATGTTTCTCTCAGTTCCGGGCACTCTTCTTTCTTTTCAGTCACCGACACGTTTAGCTCAAAATTAATGAAAAGAGTTTGACTAACAAAGAACGAATGAATGAAACCCAAAGGGTGTCAGAAGAATAAACATAAGAAAATAAGAGTACTGTAGTTTTGGAGAGCAGAGTATTTTACAGCCAGTTTTTCAAAATCCTTTTTGGCCATACTAATAACAACTGTAGTATATACAACGATAGCTCCCTAGTGGCCGAGATGGGGTTTTGTCTAGTTTTCAAACCTAAAACCGAGCCGTTTCCTGAAAGTCTTGTTTTTAATTAGAGCAAGCCCGGCGATTCCCCATCTCTTGCCCCCTATGCGAAATGCGCGATATAATTGGCGCCCCACCCAAATTCTGTAATCAATTGTGCGTATCTACGTATATTTTTGCTTGCTTTTCACAGCCTTCTTTCCTTTTTCGCGCCGTTTTCTTCGTAAATTAAGGATTCACCGAAATTTGAAAGAATCGAATAAACGAAAAAACGGAGAGGGGTGGGGGGGGGGAAATGAATGACGATTAGTTTTTTGAAATTAGCCATGGGAATACACGTAACAACACACAAACAACAGGATAGCAGACACAAAAAGATCTAGAATAGATAATAAAGTAATCATTTGAAACACAGAACTAAAGTGTTCGATCTAAAGTGTTTTTTTGGTTTTTAGCAGGAAAACTTTCAAAACAGATGCATCCAGACGATTTCAATAAAAGCGACAAAAATTTGTTGAAGAAAAAAAGATACAGTATCCCGTTGTATGATTCATAGGCTCTCACAAGTTTGTGCACCTTCTGACTTTCGCCTTTGCTTTGAGATAATGTATCCTCCTCCAGCGGGGCAAAAATTTTGCGAGACCTGACGAAAACCCAATCTCATTAGTCCGCCATTGGTGGCTCCTTGCATCATAATTCCGGAGTTGATAAATTATGGACACATCCATACACCTCGCGAAATACATGCGACTATGTCTAATATACTTTAATTTTCGTTTCCTTCGTATTTGCCTCACTTTTCTTCAAAATATGTACAAGTTTAGGAAGTGAAGAAATAGAAAAGCAAAGCGAGAGGAGATGAAAATGAGAAAAGCATCGACGTGCACAGTGATATTTAATTCAGAAACTTCACAATACTCATTTCACAAAAAGCGATGGGGGGACTCACAAAAATATCATACGGTAACACATTTCCCATTCGCCAAATGAAGAAAACGACTAAATCATGCACCACCCCGTCTGGGAGCAACAAGCATTGAAAAGCATCCTTGACCGCTAATCTTCTAATTAGGAAACGAATTTTCCAAGATTCAGGAGGCGGGGTACACTGGTTGAACAAAAAGAGGAAAAGAGGGGGGGGGGGGAGAATACGGGGGAAACGATGATTCGGGACGGCTTTGAATTCAATCAAATTCGTTAGTTTTGGGTCTTAGCGCGTCGCAAATTGCTTTTGGTGAAGTGAAGCCGAGTTTCTTGAAAAATAATGAATGAGGCTACTGACACTACATCAAAAAATAGAACTAAAATATGGTAGTCATCATAAATAGAAACCGTGGATTTGAAAGTGTCCCCAAATTCAAAGAGCGAAAGAAAGCAAGTTGAGAGATACTGTAACTGTACGAGGCGGCCGAATCAAAACGAATTGAACAATATGAGAGATGGTGAGAATCAACAAAAAACCGAAGACGCCCAATCGGAGTTTCGGCTCCACCCTCTTTTTTTGTATTTTTTTCCACCCACTCGGTGTGTTGCTCTGAATGTTACGTTGATATCAGTTTGAACACTTTTTTAAACACTTCAACCTTTTCTGTTTCTTGAGTTCTAGAAAAGTGCAATTTTAATGAGCTGAAATAGAGACAAATGGTGAGTATTTTAGAATTTTGAAGTTTAATAACCCATAAGCACATTAACCAAAAAAGGAATCGTGAGAACTTTTGAAACTTTCAAATATTCTCACATAATTTTTTGATACTCTTTAAATTTGAGATTTCTCATTTCGCGAGACAAGAATAACCATGAATGATCAAAGTTTTGGAAGGGTCTTGTGGTTTTGAAAGGCGGGTGCAAGTGGGGGACCAAAATATGGTGATGACAGGAAAAGTGTGAAAATGTATGGAATGTCAGATACACTCAAATTTGTTTCAATAGCGATTGAAAGATTTAAGAAATGCTTCCTCTCTCTCTCTTTCTCTCTTGTTCTTTTCACCTTTTGGAGCCGCCAAAAGGATGCGCCCCTCCTCCTTCTCGATAGGAAAACATCAAATCTAGCACTTAATCTTGCCTCGATCGCCCCAAAACTCATTAATAATTTATACTTATTATGTATAAGTAAAAGTGTGAGGAGGGTGCATCAGTCTCGTGTGTGTATATGTCTCAAAAGATTCGGGCTAATCGCCCTTTTCCACAATTATTTTCGTAGGTGGAATAAAATGAAGAGCAACTACGCGCGCGATTTCGAGAGGAAAGGGAACGAAATTTTTACATGATCGAATTAGGATGAACTTTCAAAACTCTTTGCTTTTTTTGGCTAACATCACTTCGAAAACGTAAATCTAAATTTTTCAAAAAGAGAATTCTGCACGAACTTCACCGGAAGAGTCCTAATGTATCGGGTAAGGATTAGGATCCAAATTTAAGCTGGAACTAGCATCTGGTAGAGTGCAAGTTTCCGGATTGATAATATACAAAATTATCACATATTTAGAAAAGGAAACATCTGGAATGCCAAAAAAACGAACTTGGAATTTTTTAAAAGTTCATAGTTAGATGAGAATTGATGGCCTATATCGGAACTCGTATCGTCAAAGTGACTATCACGAAGTATCATGAAAAACACAGTGAAATTTGAATAATGAAAAAAGTTGTGACGAGTGAATTTATTTTCATCAAAGGCGTGAGCCACAGTGGGCGCGCGTCTCCTCAAAATTGGTCGGTGAAGATGAATTAAAAGTGGGCACAGGGTGCCGAAGGCGCGCCGTAATAACCGTCGGAGGCAAGAAGATAATTTCAGTAGAATTCAGTGAAGCATGTGGAGAAAAGGATCCCCGAGATGAGGAGATGACAAAACTTTCAATTACAACGTCACCCATTTTCATTTAATTCTTTTGTCGGATTGTCGAGAGCTGACTACTTGCAAGTAACTTCCAAACTATTAGATATGAGAGTGTTATTCAAAACAATTGTGTCCGCTAGTGTTACCCAAAAGACTCTGACTCAATCGGTCACGGATAAAGAATTTTGTGAGAAATTGTGAGCCATCAACTATGACGGGCATTCAGAAATTGAATTTTAGTCTGCCTAAACTTCCGAATGATCTCAGTAGAGAGAACATTTTAATCGATTTTGTCTTTGATAGGTATCCTGAAATAAATACTACAGTGTTGCTTTTTTTGACCATTTATTTCACCACAAAAAATCAGAAAATCACAAGCAGTGAGAATGAAAAATCATTAAAAAAAAGAAAGATGTTACGATTGTAATTCAGTAGCATAAAATGTGTTCCGAAAGAAAAAACCAATTATTGCATAAATAAAGAAAATATCAAGCCAAATTAAACAAAAATACCAAGAATAGATTTAAAGAAGAAAGAGAGAGAGAGAGAGAGAGAGAGAGAGAGAAAGAGGGAGAGAGAGAGGGTGGGGGGGACCATTGTGAAATACAAAAAAAGAATCATGAATCTGAAGATTAACGTCTGAAGAAGAAAGTACAGACTTGCTCGTTTTCATCCTGTCCGATATATACAGTGCCGCGATATTCATTTTCCTTGAGAATATCATAACTGCGATAAACGACATCATTATGTTTTTCTTCCTTAGTAAAAATGCGTTTGAATCCTTGAAGAACTGTGGCGATGTTTGCATCAATTGATGTTCGCAAATAAATTTCCACGTGTCTCATGCTGGTCCAGCCATATATAATACAGCGTCTTATTATAAGACTCAAATCTTCGCAAGACGAGGACATCATATGCATTATCAGCTTGTTTGTTTTCAATTTCAGAATGTCGTTTACAGTCATTCTTTTACTCAAGTCAATGCACAAGGTGTCATATTCCGAAGACAGAACAGTCCTTCCAAACTCAACATCGCGGAACTCGTCACTACTGAGATGTAAGCGACGGACAGGGAAGTTATTTTTCAGAACGCGTTGACAGAACAAAAACTTTCCCACGCGGAAATAAGTTTGCGGTCCCAAAAAATCTTGAAGACATCTAATTTGATAGTTGTCGCTTCTCTCTTCAACGTGCACAAAATGTATTCTAGTGCAATGAAACAGATCTTGTATATGCTTGAGCCATAGAACGAATGTGCCGCCATTATACTCCAAAACTCCTCTCGTTGATGGATCTTCCCCACGTCTGTATTCAGATGATACACATGGACTGTTCAATCCAGGACGCTCTCTTCCGCCGTTAGTCATGAAAAACTTGAAGAAGTGTGGAACATCGTCCGAATCGGTGTGAACTCTAATTGAAATGCAGAATCTTTCGAAGTAGATGTTCATATAAGTTGCTCTCATTCTCCCAAACTGGACAATATGGCTCTTAGCTGCTTGAGAAAGTGTTGAGATTTTGAATCTGAAATATTATAACTTAGTTGCAAAAATTACTGAATTACACTTACTTATCAAATTCACTAAATTGAGTCATCACAATACGTGTGATGGGAAAATAAAGTTGGAGAAGAGGGATGACATGATTATTGGAAGAATTTGATGCAGATGTCTAGAATAAATAAATATATGAATTATGCTGGGCACATTATATGGTTTTTCAGCAGAAATCGGTGAATTTGGTTACCTCGTTCAACATTTTTTTTCGATTCATGGCATGCGACTCGATTCCAAACTTTCGTTTATCCAAGGAGCGGCAACTGGAGAAATTATGAGAGTTGGGTATGGATTATTGAGAAAAATACGTTTTGCAGTGAGACGGAAATCTGAAAAGAAAACATAAAAAGTGAAGATTAAAACATTGTTCTACTTTAGAAGTGTTTAAAAATCGATACACACAAACACACCACAGCACAAAGAAATGATTACATGACCTATCCCAATCTAGCATCGCTCAACATAGACTCGTCGCAGTTCGTGCAACAGATGTCGTTGTGCACTTTTGCGGCGTTGAATTGAGGGATATCTATGACGACGGGCGGTCGGGAGAAAATGAGAGAAAGATTAAACCTAGTTGTACATAACCAAAACAGATGGAAAACATATTCGAATTTTCTGGCTCTGACAATTGCGCTGACCAAATAACTGGATACTCAACTAAATCAAAAACTTTTCACATTTCAGAAAAAAATAAACTCAATTAATGGCTCAATGATACTACACCAAATCAAGATACATTGATAATTCTATTATATCATATAGCAACCCTAATTAAATGCCATCTCTAATAAATAAGAACCACACATCCTACTCTAATCGATACAGTCCAATCTTTGATACACGATTCTCTAAATTTTGCAGCAAGTGATATTACGATTCTCCGAAAAGAAAGGAACACGAGAAGAATCAATAAAAAGACAGATCGTCAAAAACAAACGATAAAAAGCACGAAAAAGAATAAATTTTCTTCTAGTATTCTGCAAGACTGAAGAGAGAAATCTGTTCTCCAGCTGTATTAGGCGAATATATATATATATATATAATATTTGGGCTCGAGAGGAAACATTCGAATGTTTTCGCGGAAAATCGTAATTGGAAAAAGAATTTTGTAAGAAAAATAGAACAACATCTACTGCCTTTCTTTTCTACTCGTTACCCCGTCCTCTCGCCGGCGTATACACGTGTAATGTAGGGGTTGTCTGTCATGAGACTGCTCTCAACATGAACATTTGCTTTTTGAAACAAAGCGGCTAAATGATGCTCGAGAAGTTCACTCCCGAATCTTTAGCATAATCAAATATTCACACGATGTACTATCAAAAAGGAATCAATGGAATTGCTTGACAAACAGAATGTATACCCTACAATCACAGGGTATGGGTGGAAGCTTCTCTTTGATAGGATATTGGTTGAGGAGTATGTAAATGAAGAAGGGAGCAAGAGAGGAATAGAAGGGGGTCACCGACTGGTATTGGGAAAAAATAGAAAGTGATGATGAATGAATGTGGAAGAGCGAGGCAAGAGTCGGAAACGCGCCGCGTGGCGAACGCGTCGCGAGTGTGTGGGTTGTGAAGAGACACGTTAGGGACAAGGGTATGGAGAGAGACGCGAGGAAAACAAAAATCAAAAAAGAAAATGGAAAAGTGACGAATATATGAATTAAAATGCAAGATAGATTTATACGGTGACGACAAGAGAGTCTATAGAGGCTCCGATTACTTGACTCTACTACTTTTCTCAAAATTTGAAGTCAAAAGAAAAGAAACACTTTTTCTTGTTCAGAATTGAAAAACAAATAGTAAAAGAGAAATGGTTTTAAAGTGACTTTCAACAGAGAATGGGAAATTGAAAGATTTTGTTGGTGCTTCAAAACAAAGAAAAATGAAACGTATAAATGGAGAGAGCGAAAATATAAACTATATGATTGTGTCATGTGAATGCCAGATCACGGAATGCTAACCAAATGCATTTTCTCTGTGTATAATGTGTTTTATGATTGGACTCTGTTTTTTTCGTTGATTGGACTCATACTATATAAATTAAAAAATTGCTTAGAAGGAAACGAGAAAAAGGGTTTTTAGAGTTATACTGACAACAGATGGCCAGGATATGACTCACTGTCTCGGGGTCTATCAAACTCTGCCATACACTTGCCAACCGTTCTCCCGACCCATTTGTACATAAGACAGTAATAAGTATCGAGAGAGCATTCTCCTTTCGTTGACGTCATACCTTTCTTCTTATCCTGCACTGACTAAGGCCTCTGTCACTTTCATTGCCAACAGATGCCCCCAACGACGACTCCATATCGTGGTGTCACCCTGCACAGGTCCAACTGTTGTTTTATGAAACACCAAACAGTGACGCATGGATGTATCGAATTGTAAATCTATTTGGGTTCCTGAAAATTATACGGGTTCTGATAACAAAGTATCTGAAAATAGTTTATAAATGTTCAGAGCGACACGGTAGAAAAACTTCTTTCAGGCGCCTCATTCAAAACACGAAAGAAAGCAATCTCGAAGGAACCGGAGTGGCTGCTAAAAGCCATCACGAAAAAAAAGAATGGAGTGATACAGTGCGAAATTCTGGTGTCTCATACAAACCCACAGCAATAGAAAGATTTTCGCATGCAAACTGGGTTGATAATCTTCTAGATGAACAATCTCTAGTAAAATTAGATGTTTTGTGGTTTTTTTTTGAATTTCAGGTGTCTTTTTCAATAGGCATTGTAAATTAGAATAGAACTCCACTATTTTTATTCGTTCGTTGATGTACTGAAAACATACAAGTCCATGCTAATGCGTCTTATAAACGTGAATCTCTAGACAAAAAATTCTATGGTCTCAATGTTTGAAATTGAGAGAATTCAAGTGTTCTCAATTATATTTTCGAATCGAACTGTTACTTCACTTAAATGATTAACTGTGATGTTTTCCTCCAATCTTTGTTCCCGTTGGTCTTTCTCTCTTTTTGAATTTTCACCAGTCCAAATGCCGACCCTTTTTTTGGGAGGGCCTTTTCAAAAAAAAAACCAAACATATACTTGACAATAGCAATGTGCAGTGTTATTTAATACGAGTTCTGTCAAAGTCTCGTCATCGAATCTATATCTCATCACTTTTTCGCCCCGCTCGTTATTGAATCGGTTCATCCAAGAAAATTCAGAACCTTCTTTCTTCTGTCGCAATTTTTTCCTTTTTGAGAAGAAAAAAAAATGAGAAAGAGATAGATAAAAATGAAATATGGGGTGCGAAAAAGGGGTGTGATCTTGTCGTCTTGGAGGGATGAGATGTCAAAATGAGCTGTTCAAGTAGTTGTAATTTGCCTCTTCTAAGGGTTTACATTTCGATTTAATATTAGCTGTCATGCCCTCTTTTCGACCGGACGAGTGTCAAGAAGAGGATCTGTGAGTCAAGTACATCCACAAATGGATCATTTATCATCGGATCATCCATCCTCCTTCTCATTTTGAATATTTATGTTGATGCGCGAAAATCCATTGTTTTCCAATTTGCATTTAATTTTCTCTCCCCGTTTATTTAGTGGTTCCTCCAACAGCTCATTTCGGTTTCCAAGCCGATTTAAAACAGAAGGCATGCGCTTTTTGGCACCAGATGGCTGGGTTCATTCCGCTTTTTTTGAATATTCAAGTGTCGTTTTTCCGGAAGAGCATTCTCGTTTCAGAGCCTATTTTCACGTTAGCTAAACACCCTTTCCAGCGAATTTTGCGCTCTCGAAAGTTTTCCAGGTAGCTTTTCAAGCAGTCATAATTTCTTATTCTTGTTTTTATTTTTTTAGGTTCAATACGAACTCTATTCCACCAAAGACTAGTATAAAAAATTCAGTTCCCAGAAGATCTTCTCAGAAACCCAGAAAAACAGGTTTACTCTTTTGCAAAAAGTCTAATCATCCTCCACATTCGACAACCAATTCAACTGATGGATTTCCGTACCTTGATATACTCCCAAGGAAGTCATAAAACGGTCAAATCATCTTTTCATCTTGGTATCCAATCTGAAGTCGAGTCGTTTACCACATTTTCTCCTACTCCATAGCCAAAAAAAAGGGGAGGGCTCTTCTTGATCTTTATTTGCTTCCGGATGGACAAGAATATTTTGGAGAGAAGCGTCCCCCATCCTCTCACAATTTCTTCTCTATCTCTTTTTTTTAGTGTTTATCTTTTTGTATCTATCGAATCCACGATTCTTTGTCGCCCCGGAGCCCTCCTCCAGCTCTTGTAAATGTGTTTGTCTTTTGTTGAAAACGTTATTTTTCCAGTCACGTTCTCGTTTCAGAACAGGATGTTTCAGCAATGTTTTGGTCCCAACACACCAAGAGTCATGTGTTGTGAATATTAGAATTTTCTGAGCCTAGACGGTGACAAAATTCAAAACAGACTGATCATCATTAGTGGTCTAAACACTTTTTTTCAATTTTTTGAATTTAGTATGGCCTTCACATCTCATTATAGCAGAGTTTTTAAAAATCTGCTTTTCTTATTTTGATATCCTTAAAATTCAAAAAATGGTAACTATTGTAATTCTAGTTCCTCTTCCTGTTCCGGAAGTAAACCAAAATTAGTGTGGCTAATTAGTCCAGACTCACGTACACTCACTCGTTTTTTTCGTGGTGACTTTTTGTTTCATGACAATTTGTTTGAATACATTTTGTATGCATTTTTGATCCTTCACTTCAGATTTCTGAATTTTTGCCCTCACCTTCTTTCGCTTTTTTCGGGGGTGAACCACCTCTTCTTATTCGCCAGAGAGTCACAAAATTTCATGAGTAACGAATGAAATAGGATATTCGAAAAATTAGAAGAAGGTCGTCTGACGAGTATCTTGATAAATTTCTTCTGTCGGTAGTGGTGAGTCGGATAGGTGTCTTTTTTCGTTTTGCTCTTTCTTTCTGTCTCTTCAAACAGACTATTTGTCTCCGTTTCGTTCATTTCTTTTATTTTCACGCGTTCGTTTAGGTTGATTATAGAGGAGACACCTGTGTAACAATTCTCCTCCCATTTTTAGTCCAGTTATTTTTTCACGCTTCAAATGTTTTTTGGTCTACTTTCAGACTCTCCCAATGTGAAATGCTTGACGCGTGCTCCTTCAACAGGTTCGACTCGAACCGTTCCTCTTCTCGTCGATTTTCTCGTCGAGGAAGCGACTATTTCGGCGATAAAGGTTAGTTTTATTATTTTTCAAAATAGGGATTGAAATTTTCAAAAATCCGGGTATATTTTGTGTCCAAACTCATGGCTACTCAATGATTGTAAACCTACACCCAGAACCAGAAGAACGAGAAAAAAGTTCTCACCGGAAGTTTCTTGGTGGTACACAGACAGATGTCTTTGTGTGAAAATATAAAGAAACCGGACATAAAAAAAGAACTTGGTTCCGTGGAGAAGTGCTTGTATACTACTTCTATCAAAAAAATTTGAAAAGAGGGGGTGGTCGTTTCGACTTTTTGAATCTGACCTTTTCCGGGTCAAGTAGAGATGGTGTCACCAAAAACTATTTTGCAGATAGCTGAGTTTGTCATTAGGTGTTTTATTTGGTGCTCTTGATAATATGATAATCCACAAAAATAATTGTTATTCAAATCTTTTGGGTTCCGTTAGCTGAGCAAGTAAATATAACTATTTGCTTGTTGAAAACGCGACAGGTGATAGTTCGACTAGGCTTGCATTAATGAGGATGATTTTTGGACTCTCTGAGAGAAAAGACAACAAAAACTGGTGAGTGACTGCCATAAACACGTTTCTTTGCCAACAATCCGATTGAGAAACTCGATTAGTTTCTCGGATGACACATTTGACACCATTGCAAAAGCAGCTATCCATATGGTGCTCCGAGGAGATTGCACTTTATCGGAAAAAAAAAACTAATCGCCCTCTATTACTTTTGTGTTTTTCTTTGATCTACGGCAATAAAACAAGAACGCAAAAAGAACGAAAGGGCGGATAAGTTTCAAGTGTAACCAGATGTCTTCCGGCGAGCGGGCACACGAGGGAGAAGCGAACAAATTTCTGGCTCGTTCTTCCTGACGCCCCAATATTTTATCTCACGTTTATGACTCTGTTGATGGTGTTGTAATGCTATTAGTTGTGTTACAAGCTCTGATGTACCTCAGTGTGTCTAACTGTTGTTGAAAACAAGAACAAACGTTTTGTTCAAACACGTTTCTTGTCTTTGGGTCCGAACCCACCGATCCGTGACGTCGAGAGTGAGGGGAAGTTCTGGAAGGCATAGCCAATTTCCTGAATTTGCACTTGCAATCTTATACCCGACGTCACCCCCTTAAGTGAAACAATTGATTTTGTGAAATAGGTCTCATTTACCAAAAAATTCAAGAGGTCATTATTCCCATTCTCTTCATCTGTTCTTGAGACGCAAAATGACGAATTCGCATATTTAAAGAGCTACGACAATACATTCGGAATCACCGGTGAGTCACTAGACAGAATTAAGAGAAAGTATACGAAAAACACTAATTAGGAAAAAGAAAAATAGAAATGACGTTAATTTTGAGTTTTGATTTAAAAAAATTCGACGAAAAAGAATAACACATCAGAACAAGATCAAGTTGTTCTCTGGTTTTTGGAAGATGTGAAGAAGTTGATTCTCTTGAACTTTTCCTGAACTACCCTAACGAAAACCTCATAAAAATTCTGAAGTTAGTGTCGAATTGAGTTGCAACAACGAAACATGACAACAAAATAGAGCACAATCCTTCCAGTTCATCAAATTTGCATCGAACTCGCCGCAATACTCAGTAATTCATTCAAAAATATTGGCTCAGCGGGAGGGCGCGAAACTTTCCAGCTCCTCCTCTCCTAATGCACTTTTCCTCACTTCTTCCTTCCGCACCTCTTGAAGCCAATAGAATTCCTTGTCTTCTTTCCTTGTCCACTCGCCCTCCAATTCCATGCTTTTACACAAAACTTTTGCATTTCATGATTGTCCTCCTCCGTTTTCCGTCCCATGCCTCTTCTCACGTCTATATTCGTTGGCGCCTCCTTCAATGTAATTTTTTGTTCTTATTCCTTCTTTTCCTTTTGACTCTTGAACTCTCCAGTCACACGTAATTTCCCTCATTTTGGACGTTTGGACAAGAGTTCCTTTCACAACTACAGTACTTTTGTTCATTCTTTAAAGTTCAGGGCAGAAGGCGTCCTAATGTTTTCTCTTCTTCAGTAAGAAACTCAGTCTCTTGAATCATCTTGCGTCTGCCATCAATTTCCTGATCTTCGTTTTTCCTTGAAGTCTTCTCACTATTTGAAAATTTCGAAACTTCTTTCTCTTCTGTTTTTGACATGTCTCTAGTTATATCTACTCAGATATTTTTATACATATAAGAACTTCATTGACTAGAAGTTTAGAATTCAAGTTTCGAGTAGAAAAACAACTTTGAGAAAAAGTTTGACATCGTTCTAAAATCACGCTCTACTGAGCACAGCGAACAATATATTGAGTTGCTCTCGAAATTTGGGTCCAATAACCAAAGAATGTCTCGATGTTTTGAGAAATGTGAAAACATAACAAAAAATGCGCAGTGATGAAGATTCTGAATAAGAACCTCAACAAAATGTTAGTAATGTTCATTGAACAAATCAAGGGAATCTGCCGATGCTTATTACTAGACTCTTACCAGAGAAGGTTTCAGTTATCCATCTTATTCTCAAGAGACCCCGTAGCTCACCTCCCTCTTATCCATCTTTTGATCAGTTCTACAGACCGGAAACATCCAATGAACTTTTATTGACGAATATTCTTTGTCGTCTTATTCTACTCGACCAATTTGAATGTTGCATTTTTCAATAACTCTTCTTCACTTTTCTATTTGAAGAGGAGACAACTTTTTTCTTGGGCAATTCAATTCCATGAAATTTATCAACTTCGTGTATTTTATTCTGTGAAAAGGGAGGGAAAAGAGGAAAGCTCTTCGTTTTTATCTCGGCTATTGTATCGTTTTATGAGGAATAAAAGTTCAAGTTTGAAAGTTTAATTTAAAAGTCATAGAAGCGACGCTCTGGAAGTATATCTTTTTGTAGTTTACGGTATCTTTACTGCCTCTGCATTTCTGCGGAATCGAAACGATATAATATTTTGACTTCTTTCTAAAGCGCAAAATTTTTTTACAAATCATGAGAGGTCCTTCATTTTTATCATACTGAAAATTTTGGGGCTCATCCGCGACACAGTAGTTTCGAGAAAGGACTCAAAAACTAGAATTTTTTCCTCGATAAATAAACGAGTTGTACGTTTTCCAAAACAAAAATATTTATAGCCAGAACCCTGCGAATTTCGATATAATTAAACGATGATCCTCTTGTTTGATAATTCATTCCGACTAATCGAGTCCTCACAAACAAGCTGAGATTTCTGCATTCGTTCATCCATTCCACTCGAGTTCGGGGAGTCTTCTGTTGTGACGTTCTCCTTTTCTTCCCCTTCGTTTTTTCTTCTATTCTATTTTATTTTGTGGAAAAAAGGAAACACGACAACAGAGAGGAAATTCGAAAAATGACACAAGGTTGAGTTCGCGTTCTGAATTTCTCAGGTGTCTGTTGTGTTGTTGTGGCCCGTCGGGTTGTCACTTGCATACCTAAACTCACCTGTTATTCCAAAATTCCTCTTTTTTTTCCTATTTACTCTTTCCTTTTTAACCCACTCTTTAACCCGTTCCATTCTAACTCTAACTCGTTCTCTTCTTCAAACTAAACCTAAATCTTCTATAAGCTCCAATCGTTCGAGATGAAAAAAACCGGAATGAAACCAGGATGAGAACTCGTCATTCAATACCTCGATACTCTACAACCAGCATACCACTGGACGAATTACGAGCAAATGTTGGTACATCAGGTAAGGTAACCATTCGACGGCATCATTCAGTTTCCAACGACTTCCTTATGTTTATATACTAATCTCGGTACCTTTCTGACACCAGAATCGCGTTCGCATAAAAAAGTGACTCCTCCCACCTTCCCATATAGATCTCTTTTCGCTGAAGGCAAAAAGCACTGAAGGGAAGAGGATGAGAAGATTTTTATGAAATGTCTTCTTTTACGAGCAAGATTAATCGGCGCGCAGCTCCCATCGTCAGCTCCCAAACCGAAGCTCTCCCTTTTGATCTGAAACTGGATCTTTTTATTTTTCTCGTCGCACACCTTATTTTTATTGTGATGAGTGCGAAAAAAGGTAAGTCGGAATTTATTGTTGCCAAACGTGTGATCTACTCAAGAAATGTAAAAACCCGGAAATAAAAAGGGATTGGATACATAAAGAAACAGCTACTACATAGACACACCTGACCTAAATTAAAACTCGTAGAATTGAAATTTGGTGTTAACTTTGGCATTAATCCCTCCGCTGACTATACAAAACTGATCAAACATCTTGCTAACAACTTATCTTAGCAAGTCTTTCAACGTTTCATTTCCTAGTTTGCATGCAACATCCAAGATAAGCAATTTGAAACTGACACTTATCCCTAAAACTTCCGATTCGTGTTCATTTCGTGTTAAATTAATTCGCGTTTCGCAAAAAAACATTTGAAAATGTAAGATACTAAATTAGAAAACCTCCACATCATTCTAGTTTGAGACTTTTGTTTTTGAATTGTTTCTACACTTTGACCCTTGAACTCACTCCATCATGATCTATGCCTCAAGAGCTTGTCTAATCACCATGTGGATCTCAAAATCCCTTGAAACACTGACCTAAAATCCCGGGAATCGTTCTTCGTGCTCTCTGTGATGGGTCCGAAACAGAATGAAACACAAACATCAATTGTTTTTTGTGTGTAAATGACACATGTCCAACTCGAACTAGTCCGAGTACCATGTGAATTTTTTGGTTTTCTACCTTTGATCTTTTCTCACCTAAAAATAACATCATTTTTACATCTTCAATTCTCATTTCGTCCTCCCGCCCTAAAAAACCGGAAATATCAATGTGGGTGGGATCTGATTTCTGGGAAGATCATGTTTGACTTGGTTTGACTCAAATCTCACCCTTTTCAAAAAAACTTGTAATTTCTGAGTGTTTCGCCTCCAAATAAGGTTTTCATTTCAAATTCATGGACAAAAAGTTCAATTCGGTAGTTTAGTTTCATTCTCTTTTGCAATCCTTTTCTTTTATTCTTTCTTGCAAAAGAAAAGTAAAAAAGGAAAAGCTCTCATCATGATTTATCGTTATTTTTTCTTCAATTCCTATTTTCTTTTTGCTCCTCTTTCAATTTCTTTCCTGAGAAAAAAGACACCTAAGGGAAAGAGGAAGTCGTAAAATAAAAGATCTTTTCTGGTTCACCTTAACAACTATGACGTAACCATGGATTAGAACTATATTGAAAACCAATGAGATGTGACCATATGAAATGAAAAAATAATTTGAAATCAAAAACCAACGTAAAATAAAATCAAATTGCAGGTATATCTATGGATGAGAGGATCGTGCTGAACGTCGGAGGTGTACGTCACGAGACCTATCAAGCCACACTGAAAAAGATTCCAGCCACACGACTCAGCAGGTGCGTTAACCTGTAGTTTTCCCAGACTCAGTAACAATTTTCAGATTGACCCCATCCCTTGCAAATTTTGATCCTCTTCTCAACGAATACTTTTTTGACCGACATCCAGCTGTTTTTTCTATGGTTAGTTGTCAGAAAAAAAACAATATATTTTCTGAAAATTGCATTTATAGATTCTAAATTATTACCGAACGGGAAAATTGCATTATCCCACAGACGTTTGCGGTCCACTTTTTGAAGAAGAGCTACAGTATTGGGGGTTAGACGCTTCAGATACAGAACCATGTTGTTGGATGCAACTTCTCCATGCCAAGTAACTTTTAGGAAAATAAATCGCTGTTGAAAAAAACCTTTCTCAGAGATACCCAAGAGACTCTTGCCGTATTGGATCGTATGGATGCTGATCATGAAGATGATCCACAGCTCCGTGAGCAAGACACAATGAAGAAGTTTGGATGGGAAGAAGATTATTTTCAGGTAAGTTCTCGTTGAGTATCTGCGATTGATTCGATTATTATAGGGAAAACGTACCCGCTGGATGAAATTAAAACCACAAGTTTGGTCATTGTTTGATGAACCATATAGCTCTCAAGCTGCTAAGTTCATCGCCGGAATATCTGTTCTTTTTATATTCATCTCAATATTCTCCTTCTGCCTTAAAACTCATCAAAGTTTCCGTCTTCCGGTTCTCACTGGTCAAAACATTACCATGCCGTGAGTTTATATCAAAAAGTCTCTCATAACATTGTATTTTCCAGAGGAGGATTCATCCAACCATCAATCGAACGTGTTTCTACTGAACCTCTCCCAATCTTCGGTCAAATTGAAATGCTCTGCAATATTTGGTTTACGTTAGAATTGATCATCCGTTTTGTTTTCTGCCCGTCAAAAGTCCGTTTCTTCAAGAGCCCATTGAATATGATTGATCTGGTTGCGACACTCTCTTTTTATGCGGATGCCATGATGGTTCGAGTCGTTGAAGATGAACCAAAGGATGTAGTCGAATTCCTATCCATGATTCGTATTTTCCGACTTTTCAAGCTGACACAGCATCACCAAGGACTTCAAATTCTGATTCATACATTCCGTGCAAGTGCTAAAGAGTTGATACTTTTAGTTTTCTTCCTTATTCTTGGAATCGTCATTTTTGCTGCTTTGGTGTATTATGCGGAGAAAATGGAGGCAAATCCAAACAATCAATTCCAATCTATACCACTGGGTTTATGGTGGGCAATCTGCACAATGACAACAGTTGGATATGGAGATATGACACCACATACATCATTTGGAAGGCTAGTTGGATCATTATGTGCAGTTATGGGTGTATTAACAATTGCCCTTCCTGTTCCAGTGAGTTCATCTGTCTGAAGCAGATTACCAATATTACAATTCAGGTTATCGTCTCTAACTTTGCAATGTTCTACTCTCATAACCAAGCAAGAGACAAACTACCAAAACGAAGGAGAAGAGTATTGCCAGTCGAACAGGTGACACTAAACTTTTACATAGTTCTCACAAAGGTCAACTATGTTATCTGCAGATCCGATTACAAGCTCGTCGTCACGCGGCAGTCCTTGAACCATCTGCATCCCAGGGTGGATTAGGGGGTAACTCGGCTGTTCGACGAAGGAATATGCCGATTCTTATAGGTAACTAGGCAAACTCTGAGTTTTTAAGTATACCAATGTTGTTTTAGATCAAAATTGTTGTGATGAAGAGAATCATAATCACAAACACAGGGAAAAGTCTGAAAATTCAGGTAAACTACATCTCTAGAGACTCCTAAATATGAATGAATTTCAGATGAAGGTACCAATAGTTCCAGTACTACTGGTGTTGACACTGTTGTCAAGTTGGGACCCAGTGAAACTGCCATCACTACAACAGTCATTTCATAGAAATCGCAATCTTACCCATTCTAGCTTATCAGTCCCTTTTTCTCATTCTGTAAAACTTTTATCTGAACAAATTGAACTTGGATGTTGTACCAGCATCATCAAATGCATTTTTATCAAAATTGCCCGAAACTGAATCTCATTCCAAAGTTTTTTCAACTGTCCCGATGTCGTAAATATTTATAATCATTCTCTGTTTTCTGTAAAGTTTCTTTTGTATAACTGAATTTTTATTTATGAGTCCAATAAATAAATATAATTGATAGTGTTTTAGACACGGTTTTTCTCGGGAGACAATCACATTCGGAATTACGTTTGGAGATTTCAAGAATTTCAGGGAAAATAAAGAGATGATGGCGTTCAAGTACCCTGAGGGCAAGGAATTTGTGGAGAAAGTGAGAATATGTAGGGGAATCAGTGTCCAAGTGCGTTTTTACGACGACATTGCAGCGTGGAGTCTATGACGTAGGCAAGTAAGATGAAGGTGGTGGAGATCTAAAAATACTTTCTTGTGGAATCGATAAATACATGAACATCAAAACATCTGATGGCTTGATTCGAGTTTTTACTGTATCTCGATTGAACTGTCAATAGTTCTATCAGTCTAAACTTACCACTGGAAATGCATTGGATTGAGCGTATGGATTGCTCTCAAAGTCGACCAGCAAAGTGATGAATGAAACGGTATACAGAAAAGTTTGCAGAAAAACCAGATAACGCTCCTGTAAAACATTTCTTTTCCATCGGTCACAGTTTTTATCACCTACCAGAACATATGGATTCGTTTTGTAGAACGCATCATAAGCACCCGCAACATTAGCAAGGATCATCGAAAAGGTGAGAAAAAGACAGAAACCATTGAAAACGACTAGTTGGAACACTTGCGAAGAGGTGAAGTACCTACAAAAAAGGCAGTGATAGTTTGAATTGTGTATTCAACTACATACCTTTCACCACAATAGAGAAAGTGTTGGTTTGGATAGCACCAGTAGTTTACGAGCAAGGTGATGAATCCAAATATCTGAATGGAAATAGTATTTTTATGTGGTTTCAATATTATTGTTTAGGTGTTTGCATAACTACTGGAATGGTTATGATAAATGTGATGGGATTTTTTCACTAATAATTTCAATTGTCTGAATAACTATTTGAAAACCCCTCATGTAATATACCATGCAGATCCAGTAACTTTTCAAAAATTACTGCTTTTTTGTGAACAAAGAAAAAACTTACGAGCTGAAAAATCTTGAGCAAGTTCTCCTTCCTCTCAAAGAACGCTCGATTGAGCATCAATGGTGGTCCATCGGTCATTTTCGTAACGTTCCTTTCTACTCGTTTTCCTTTTCTCTTCTCAAAAAGGTTGTAATGCCGAAATTGGGTTGTGCCTGAGAGTACACCAATGAAAAAGAAAACAGAAGAAGAGGGTAGAAAGAAGGCGGAGCGCTTCAGAAAATAGAGAAACGATGAAGAAAAAGGAAAATGGGCGTGGTAGGGAGGCGCTTTAAGATGAAATGAAAATTTTAATTGAGAGTGAGTGTTGAAATTGGATAAACTAACTGGCCATCTTGTGGTCCCTCCCGTGTTGAGAGTGCGCCAGGCTCATTTTTGGAGAAGAAACCGAATGCGGTTAGAATAAGAGAGAATGCCAAAGAGAGATGAGAAGTGTGATTTTAATGGGGAGAGAATGTGAGAAGGCGAGTGGAGCAATTATAGTGAGAAGAGGAGTCTTGCATCTAAAATGAAGGAAATGCAAGATCCATATTCAATTTTAGAGCCGCCGAACGACGAATCCTATGCAAATCATACTAATTTTGAAAACGGGAGGGAGAGATTTGTTGTAGTGTAGATGAAAGAGAGGAATCAAGAGAAGAGATGCAACTCATCAAAAATTCGATGCTCTCATAGTCCCATGTGAGAAAATAAGAAAATAGGAAAATAGGAAAAAGACACGAAAACATGTATAGATGTTATATGAATCGGAAACAAGAATTGAGAAGTAATACATTAATTCCTAGATCTGAATTAGAATATTTCCTTCAAAAAAGCTGAGGAATATCATTTCCTGGTTCTAACTTATATCATTTCGGAATCAAACGGGAAGTCAGGTATAAGAAAAAAAATTCATACCAATACATGTTAGTACAGAAACTCCACTTCAACAGACTACTGTTGAAAACAAGAGAAGAAAGAAGAACTAGTTGAAGACTCACACTGCAAATGATATTTTCAGAAAAGAAAAGTGTGAGTGGGAGGCTACTCTTCCATATGACTCAGACAGTTCGCGGCCAAAAATGGCGGCGCCAGAGAGGAAACGAAGACTCTTTGTTTGCTTTTCAGGAGAATCGACTATAGAAGGAAGTGCGAACGACTCTTTCAAAAAATAGGATGAACCACTGACTAATACTGCACTTTGTAACTGGCAAACCGAGAAATTCGTAGCGAAGCATCTAATTAGAAACAGGAGGGTAAGATGACAGAGCACATGTTTAGTGCCAAAAATTAATTAACCCGTGTGTGAGGGCGATGCGGTAAAAGAGAAGAGAGGGCAGAAGCTCAGGAGGGCAGTTCATTTCTTTTTATATATGTGCATGTACATATGTACGAGAGTAAGTGAAGAAGAAGAGCATATGTTGTCTGAGAAAATTGAGAGGTACCCACGCGGATTACGAAACAGGTAATAATAACGCATATTTTCTTCTTGATTGGCAAAATTGTTTTTGGCAATATCTGAGAGTTTATGTACATTTTGTTTTGGTTTAATAATATGGAAAAGGAAAACTAGAAAAGTAAACAATTCAAAGTATTTAGGTTCTTCAGATGGTTATTTTTGAGTAGTCAAAGTGAAAATGTGTTTTCTTCTCAACAGCTATAATATTCTTCCGGTTGAAAAAAATTTTCAAATGAAATAACATATTCAAACGTATATAAAATCTTGAGTTTTTGTAAATATGAGCAACGAATCATCCATATCTTTCCCTAATTATTTTCAGATGAAAAAAAAAGAGATTTTTTCTCCGAAGGATACCTGAATACACAATGAATATATCTCTTGGATTAACATTTCCTATTCATACCCATGGAAAAATATAGAAATGCATCAATTTGAATATGGAAAAGATATCAGTGAAACGAATTTGATAGTAGATGGAAAGCGTTGTTGACTGGAGCAACGAAAAGGTAACGAGGCCACAAAAGAGACGAAGAGTGGACATTTTCATCTAATTCTTCCAGTCTTGTTGATGATAACTGCCGCATGTTATCAGTTTAGTCTAAAAGGTTAGAAAAATATACGCTTTAACTCTATAAGGGTCAAGTGACGCATTGCGGAAAAAAGAAAATGAAAAGCAATATAAAGAGAAGAAATGTATCTGTCAGCAAATTCGTCTTTCATTCTGAATATGCGCTTGATGAATTTTGTTTTTTTTTTCTCCACTGCTCTGATGATGAAAATGTCAGAAATGAAGTGAACCAGAAACAATTTCGTCATGGAAATGTTCAAACAGAAATCCAATAATGAGAAAAAGGATTCCAAATGCGGAAGTGGACATTGTTCCTTCATGAAACATTCACATGGAAACAAAAGAAAACATGGCAACCTCAAAAGTTCAGGACTTGATTTTTTGGGCGTCCATGACGTTTCTTTAGGTCAGATCCATTTTCATATAAGAATTTTGAAATTCAACTCTCACTGGGGATATAAACAAGATTCGAGAAGGGTTCATTTAAAATTTGAAAAAAAGAGCATTGAAAGTGGTGTGTTTGAATGTTTCGGCATACCCATGTTCCACAGAATTTCGATGCGTATCACAACTTGAGAGGGTATGCATACACATATCTTTTTAGTGATTTCGCATGAGACAACACTATTTACATAAAGAAGAAGAGAAGAAGATAAATGGAGAGTAAGAAATATGGGAATAACTGATTAGTCTGAATAAAAAGCAGTTATTTTTTTCTTGACCAAAATTCTCTGAAAAATGCTGGATGATGGAAGAAATAAAACAATGGAGCAGTGTGAAGAAAAACCAAAAACAAACACGGAGAGCAGAGTGCCATATAGTATGCATGTCAGGCGAGCATTACACCATGTACATTGATTTTTTCTGGATAATGAAACCAATTGTTGAGTAGTCCAATCCCTCGGAAATGTGTTGATTGCCTCTAATTTTGATGCAAAAAGTTGATAAACTTTGAATAGATTTCCGAGAATATGGATGTTATTTTCGAACTGCGTCCCCTCTAATGCCTCGATAATATTTGTTTTCATTTAAAAACCCAGTCTATAAATTCAGTGACGACATTCGGTTAAATGAGACCATTTATCTGAGAAACCAACGAGCAGCTCAATTCTTTTTTTTTTACAACAACCGACGATTAAAACAAATTAAAATTTCTTCTGAAAATATATTTTTCTTATCATTTCTGAATATTTTTGATGTATCAACATTTCAAGAAAATTACTTCAAAAGTTTCATTTACAATAATACAACTTTTATTTTTGTTTCTACTCTATTTGTTTCATTTGTATGCTTCTATTCCATGACGCGCGCGCTTGCAGCTGTTTTTCCCCTCTCTCAAACAGAATACTCCAAGTGTCTTCCACAATGTCACAGTCGAGGTTTAGTCGTGTGCGGGAGGGCAGACACGGCAGAACCAACACGAAACAGTTCGATGGAGCGAAGTTGCCATTCACCGTTCGCTCGCCTTCCTTGACCTCGCGCGCGTTTTGTGTTTTGTTTGTGACTACTTCATTTCTGTATAACACGAATTCGATATCTTTTTTCTTCTCTTAGAGTATATAAAAATGCAACAATTCAAGTTAGAAAATGAAAATCATCACTCGAATGCGTTAACTTTAAAACTAGAGGAAAATTTAGAAAAGGTGATAAATGTGTTTTCTTCTTCCTCTTCTTTTCCTCCTTTTCTCTCTGTTTTATTTGACTGCAGCTGCTCTCCTCGATGAACATGTATCAGTTGTTGCAACGAATTTTTGATATCAGTGTAATTCACTTCCATTTTTAACATGAGAAAATAAACACACAATCATTTTCAAATAAGCTGTCCGCAAAAAAGCACATGTTTCTTAGTAGTTTAGTGCATGGCAGATTCCAACTCTTTCAGTTTATTGATTTACTCCACCTGGCCTCATCCTCTTCTCACTAATTATGGACCATTATCGTCTTACAAACCAGTACACACAGTTGAGACACATCGCTCATTTATCCTTTTCTACGTCATCTGGTCTTCTGTCTTTTTTGCTTTTTCCGTTAGGGCCATCACGCAATCTTGGGAACAACTCATGTTTCCGCTCTTCTTGAATAATCTTTGACTAAAACTAAGTGTTCAATTTGAAATTTTTTTTCGAAATTTATTTCTTTGTTACAATCGCCACAATGAAACACTTGAAGATATATTTTTCAGATAACAATCAGACCAAAATGAATACGTTCGATCAATCAGACGAGGATATGTTGTATGGACCACCATCGCATCAAACTGGTGTATTCAACTCTCAGCCACAATCTCAATCGTTCGTACAACAACATCCAATGACGAGTTCTTCTTCCGCCAAGTTTGAACACATGTACAATCACCGTTTGCCAATGAGAGAACCATTGTTCGAGACTCATCAAGAACCAGCACAAGATTTTATGCATGGTAAGCTGTTCATTTGTTTGAAACATATCGAAGAATATTCATTTTCAGCGAGAGACTACACCGAGTTTGTCAATGCTCATGTCCAAAACCAGCCGTACTTCAGTAACCGTGAGTCAAAATGGAAAATCAATTGTGTTGAACCTTATCAATTTCAGATGCAGCAAACAATGCTCACTTGTCTCAACAGAACAGAGCTCCGAAACGCAAAATGGATGAACCAGCCAACGGAAATCATGTGCCGGTCAAGAAATGTAACAATAATTAAACGTTTGTATGGGGCCTTCCAATCAATTATTTAACTTGAAAATCTCGAGTGATATTTCTTTAATTCAAACTCTGTTATATCATTTTTGTGTTGGTTCGAAACGCTCAATTTTTCATGCTTTTAAATGTCATAAATTAATGATTTATTGCATTTAATAATTAAATAATAGGTATATTCTGAAAATCGAGAACTGTCGATTTTAACGGGTGGAAAAAAAGAAAGCTACGCAATGCTTTGACTAATTCAGATGAGATTTGCCGAGAAACGTTATAAGCAAAAAAGACGGACTATTCAAATGTAGAAAAAAAAATGAAATCTGGCTAAAAGAAATTAATAATTTATTTTCACAAAAAGGTGGCTAATGTGTTTCAAGAATCAGAATTTTTAAACAAAAGTTTCGATTTTACGAAATCCTGAGATATTGTGTTCTGACAGATTATATTTTCAGACTTTCCATTAACTTTCTTTTGACCGTTTCTGCTGAAACTAATCAATTTTCGTGTTTCAACAGTTCCTTTTTCGGTACCGTATTGTTTGGATTTGTCGAATCAGGATGAAAGAAAACGGAGGAAACACTAGAGAGCTCGAGCTGTCGACAAATGTTCAAAAATCCAAGTTGCGTCTGTATAGATGCAATTCCTCTCCTTTTTCATTAGCTTTTTTTAAAGCATAAGTGAAGCATATAATATTTATTCGAGAAATACTTAAATTTAAAATTGTCTGAGAAAGCAAATTATCTTCTACAAGCTTTTATATTAATATCATATTTTCATGTTAAAGCAGATTAATTATATTGCATGCATGATTAGTGGGAACAGTCAATAGAGTCGATGATCAGCCTTGTCTGTTTTCCTCTGGGGCTCTTGACGCGTTGGTTGCGTCACGAATCGCGCCCAACACATTATAGACTCTTTGACAATGAGCACGAAGTTGAGCATTGGAGTGCTCTATTTCTTGTTCTGAACAAAAAATTAAAAAGATGATCAGATCATACAGTATAAACTAACGTTGTCTGAGAAGTTCCTCTCTGGTTCTGACAACTGGTCTTGGTTTGCGTTCGATTGCGAGAACATTTTCCATGATTCTTTTCCCATCCTCGAGAATAGCTGCTGTCTCAACAGCAAGACTTGAGTTTGAATCAAGCGTTCCCATGATAGAGTTGAGTTCCTCCATCATTGCACCAAAGTTCATGTTGTCTCCCATCTCGACTCTGGAAAAATGGTATCTTAATCAAAAAAAGAAAGGAAAAGAGCGAGAGAAGGAAAAGCCAATAATATTGATTCTGACACAACGCATTCGCCAAGCATAGTGGTCCGGGACGTGTAATTACACGGTTGAAACCAGTATTTTTCAGTTTACATCACGTATATATCACGTATACACGTCTGTCACATGGAAAAACAAATGAAGTTTAAGATTGTCGTTGTTATCCAATTCACATCAATAAGTACAAAGAAATGTATGAGCCAGAGATCGAATGAGTATGAAAAAGTATAATTTTTGCACATATTCTCTCAAGGATTAGTTGAGAGTGGTCACGTGTGAATAGGATAGCGTGAAAGGAAATTGAATTGGATGAAGAGAAGTGATCATGATATATAACAATAAGTATTATGTACTGACATTTCCGATGAGATTATAGTTGCAAGTCAAATTGAACGATTAGAAATTTAAAGAAAACAACGGATATTCAATCTTGATTGTGCCATAGCATCAGTATTTCCAGATAAAAAAAGAAGAATTTGAAAAGTCCACTTCATAAGAAGAAAAGAAGCAAAGAATGAAAATTTGTAATACTTTTCCTTGAAACATGCTTACAAACTGAAAGGACAAATCAGGAACTCGTGCACTTTTCAAATGATTTTTAACAAATTCATGTTCTGAAAGAAAGTCCAATTAAATCCAATCAAAAAACGATATTTTTTCTCTTAGAAGCTCCAATTGGTGAGCTTGTGAAGTCAATTAAATGAATGTCTTTTGAGGAAGACATTATCTTGCTGTACGAGTTCATTGCCTTACATTATCTTGCTTTCCTATCAACCAATTGAAAGAAGTCATGAACGCTCTTCAACCACGTCCAGTAAACGACTTGCGTTTTTGTATAGAACATCAAACATAATTCTATTCCAATTTGACGGCTCTGTGTCAAACGTTTCATCAATTAAACATTTTCTGTCGGAGTAATTTTTTCGTTTCTTCTTTATTTATTTCATTAATTCAAAATCCATGATTAATTTCCCCTGATGAAAAAGGATATTGGTTTTTCGCAACATTCACGTAGCATACAGCAAGAATCAGGTGACGTTTGGATCTCTGCCTCTTTTTTTGGCATTTCGAGAAATTAGGGTCAAGAACACCGAATCTTGATGGCGGCGTTTGGAGTGACGTGATACGATTGATAGATTAGGTTTAAAACCAGTTATAACTGATGGATGGTATGGCAGTTCAGAAATCACTCAAATTTAAATGGATATTGGCAACTACGGAGCATCTCTGTGGAAATAAAAAAATGGTTGATATAAATGTAATTAAACGAACAGTTTATCTGGAAGAAATTGAGATCAGCTCAACGGAATAAGGAAAAAGAGAGACCAAAACCAAAAATGAATTCAATTTGGACTAAGAACGGAGAGCGGGTAAATGGGAACAATAGAAAATGGAGGATGAGATGAAAAAAGAGTTAAATGCATTTGATTCATTCGGCGTTCTTAATAGATTTTTCGGATGGGTTTTCCTTGGCAGCTCTTTTGCTGCTCCATTTCTTTTGACTCAGGCTTCTTCATTTGATGCTCAAGTAGTTTTGGTCCAGGAGTTTCTGACATATTTAGATTCGTCATCTTCAACAAATTTTCTGTAATTCGAAATTGGATGTTGAACATTCTGATAAACTTACGAATATGAACTATTTCCTTGAAGTTTGACAACTTCATTTCCAATACCGAAATGATTTGCTTATTGTTCTCATGAATTTGGGCCGCTGCGAAGCTTCTGGATTCAAGTGACTCAACTTCCTGATTCTTCCTTTTTAGAGTTTCTTCGAGCTCCTTGATACGGCGATCTTTGCCACTAGCTACTTCAATCAAAGCACTAGCAGCAACATACATGTGATTGATATCTTTCTTGTGAAGTTTCTTTCTTTCTTCCTGTCTGGAGTTCATCGCAGTAATCAGCTGAAACAAACCAACATCAAAGATTTTCTTTTAAAAATACTTATTTGAATTAAAAAATCAAATCTAAACTTGTAAGTTAAAGAAGAAGGAAGATATTAATTCGCGAATAAACGCTCAGAAATGAAAACATTAATGTATAAGCAGAACAACAATATTTATGTTTCAGAAAATTGAAGAAAAAACGGAGAATGAACGATAAAAAATTGTGGCTGATTGGGAGAGTAACTGAATGTGAAAAGTATAAGAATATATAAATCAGAGAGTTTGAGATTCGAGAGGAGAGAGGGTGGTTGATTTTTCAGCGACTACGTGTCGTTATCCGCACCACTATTTTGATGTTGTGGATGTGCCTTCTATTTTTTGACAGAGTCCTTCTGATATGAGAACATCAGTGTTTTGATAGCTTAAAAGTAAAATACCTGTATTGAAAACCTCTCCAGTGTGAACTTCATACTTTGCAGTTTCTTCTTTGAGCTTCTGTATTATTTCCTTTTGGGTGTTGATTGATACAATCATTTGTTGAAGATTTTCGGTCAATGTGGAAATTTCGTTTGTCTTCTCGAGAACTTCGATCTTCAATTTCTCATAAACTTCCGATTTTTTATTGATCTGTTCCTCCAGGATGTCATGAACTTCCAGGAACTCCTTTATTAATTGTTTACGACACGAAGCCATTTCCAACGTCACCTTAAATCAATAAGTTCAAAGAGCATATGTATCAACGACAAAATGAGCAGAAATGAGAGAAGAAGCGCACGGAAAAAGAAAACAAGCGAGGCGTCAAAGGACAAAATCTATACGCGTGACGGAGCCGAGATTCGGCATATATTTCGATCAATGCGAAAGAGTGCAAAGCTGGGAGAAGGTGTCGACTGGGATTATGGATTTTCGTAGTCATGAAGCATGTGATTACGTCGAATTAGAGTGAAGAGAATTGGTTGAGAAGGCTCAAGGCAACCGAATCGATGCTCGCAAAAAAAAGAAATAGGGTGTTTCGTTTTGGATGAGGAATTACGGGGTTGGACAGCCGGAAAGAGTCAGATTTATTAGAAATCGGGAATAAATGAAAAACGTCACAGTAAAAATTGGCGATATTTTTTTTTGTAAATGCAGTCATTAAGAGGAGTACACTTCGATGAATGGAAGTTCTGAGAATAAAAATTGTTTTAGAATAAAAATTTTATTGAAATAACTCTATTTACAAATATTGAATATCTGATGTTAACAAAAAATTATAAATTATAAAATGAAGATCTTGTTGAACCATCAACTGTTTCAAAACGTATTTGAGGCTTGTGCTGTTGGAGAGGGTACATGCGGCGGTCCGAAGAATTCCACCGAATTTTTCGGAACTTCAGCTGCATTACCAATTTTTTGGGCTAAAATTCACTAGAATTGCATACAAAGTGAACTATAAAACTAACGGAATTCTAAGACAGTTGGGTTTGCATCGAGTTGTTGCAGTAACTTCTTCTCAGCTTCTATCATGCGGGATTTCGAAGCCTCGTCTACTTTAATTTGGTATTAGAGTAGGTTATCTTTTTGAAAAACTTACCCATAGATTCTTTTTGTTGTTGCTCTTTAATAAATTTCTGCAATGCCACATCAAAATTGTTTGCGGAGAAGCAAGGCATAAACTGAAAGACAATAGGATATATCATTTGTTAATCATCTCTACCTGAATAATTTCATTACATCCTTTGCAAACCCTCTGCCGGCTACTTGTACTTGTTTGTTCATCACAATGAGTCCATTCACTCCATTCGGATGTCACTGATCCCACACCTGTCTGGCCTTCTGTTAAAATAGAACAATTTTACATTTCATAACTAGATTTACCTGTCTCAACCGGTTCGTTGAATGGGTTAGGAGGGATCATCGCTCGACTAGCTATCTGTCCTGAAACAAAAAAAATAACTTTTAAAAATGAGGAATGTCAGATTAAAAATCAGAAAAAAAGATGGTTTTGACCACACCTGCTGCTGCATTGGTAACACAAGATCCCAACTCTACATAATCCACTTTATACGCCAATTCCGGAGTGAAGTATTGGTTTTTGGTGTGTCTTGTATGAACATTCAAGATACAGTTTAGAGAAGCAAAGTCAGGGTAATGAAGTACTGAATGACAGGCAACAGATCGTAGTGTCTGCAAGATATATAATAATATTTCGTGTCAAATTTCAGATACCTTCGCTTTTATGCACTCCAAAACACATTCGTTCTCACTTGCAACAGAAATAACTTCGGATGCATGTCCTGAAAAAGCTTTTATCTCTCGAAACTATTGATTGTATGTACCTAAGAGTATATGTTGTGGAATTCTTCTAAAAACATCGTCGCAAGACATCGGCAATACAGTATCTAAAATTTAAATTTGATATTTTGTAGCCCCGAATGGGAATCAAAACCGATTTCTCACCTGGTATGCATATTTTCTCAATATAAATTACATTTTGATTCGGCTTATATTCCAAGTAACCATTCGGATTAATTGCATCAGAGAATACAGAGCACTGCCTTGTGGCTTTGTTGAAATGAGCTGACCGACAGAGTAGAGGTAAACGGGAAGCATCAGCATACTGGAATCTTTTTCATCAGAAATTTTTGTTTTCTCATCAAGTTTAACACTTTTTCTTATCTATACATAAATCTCTGCGTTTTGAACTACGATGTTACGGGAAACCTTTTTCATTCTCGCAATGAATTTTTTAAGTGAGAACGGTTTTTCAGAAAACAACTGCAGATTTTTCATACTTTTAGTTTTTAGTAAATGTAGGCAATGCTTTTCTTGCTTTTTTCTTTAGATTTGTTACTATGAGCAGTCTTTTTTTACACTACCACCACTTCTTTTACAGTATAACTTTTTCCACTTACCGTGCTAACCCGACAAGCTTGAACACATTGCTCTAAAATTGCCACTTGAAATGAAATTGTTGCTTCTTTAGCTACCTGAATAAATATATATTGTAAATGATTTATCTTAATCTCTACTCGATTACCTCAACTCCCTCTATGACTTGTATTCTTGAGTGTTCTCCAAGAGGACAATCTGGAACAATGGGCAGGACCTAAGTTGTTTACAATTAGAAACATCCTCTTATCGCTGGGTATATAAGATTACCTCTACGGCAAAATTTTGGAGTGTGTTATCAAACTGTTGATTTCCACTATCTCTCGATTCGGCAGCCAATACAACTTTCGCTTTCTGCCCGTCGTTCTCGGCACCGCCAATGGTGTTGCTCACTATTTCGAACTGGTCTCCGTTTATTTTCTTGATTTTTATATCCTGAAAGATATTGAACTATTTTTTATTTTAGGATGAGAGCTCAAGACGTCAACAAGCAATTCCAGAATCAAAGAATTCTACCTTCTCCAGCACAATTTCGACTGATCAACTTGCCTAACAATGTTAATTTTGGTCTTCATCGGCAAATGGTATGTTAGTCTAGCAAGATCCCCAATAAACTAGAAATTACAGCCATTGATTATTCCTTCCTTTACTCAGACTGAGGTTCCATGCTTTGCTCCCGGAATGCCACCATTCGCTAGAGGAATTCAAAATAGACGTTGTAAGTTGTAATTATATACGACTATAATAGCAATCTTTTACAGCGGTTATCGTTTCAACTGGATGTGTCAAACCATCTCAATCAACTGTTCCTCATCAACAAAGAATGTCTTTGTCAAGTGGCTCTTCCAAAAATCCGGTTAATTCTTCAACTAATGGATTCAACTCAATCCCACTGCCAGCATCTGTTTGGAATCCTCAACATGGAAACGGGATCACAGTCAATGAAATATCGACGAGTGCAGTTCCGACCAGCGATGAAATAACAAAGAATCTGTTAACTTTACTCTCGCTGGTCGGATTCAATCGAGCTTCATGCTTCTTGATGCTTGAAGTAATGAAACGAATTGTGACTGGAAATATTTCCAGCTCAAACAATGGATTTCCTATTTGCATGCCCTCAATTCTTCATCAGAACAATTCATCCGCATTATCACTCTGGAAAAGATCGGAAAATTCTGCGGCTCTTAAACCCAATGGACAGTTGAATGCAATGCAAACGTTCTCAGGAGAATTTGATATGCCTCGGTTGGAGTTCAATGCAGAGCAGACAAATGGAGAACAATCAACTTCAAAGCTGGTTTCAGTCAATGCCGAAGCAGCACTTGTTGAGAAAACTTCAACTGATGACGAGACAGACAGACAAGTGATGTCCTTAATAAAACAACTCTTCCCAGGTGAGATATCCTGTACTCTTCTATCTGATCGGTGAAACTATCCATTATTCACAGTCTGTCTCATTATACTCATTGTTTCAACACTAATCTTAGTTGTCCAATTACTCAGTTGGCACAGAGATGATTTGAAAAGTTTCTATTTTGGTGTGGTATAAAGAAGAAATAGTATGTATTCTCTGATCAACAATTCCAAAATTTCCCCATTAATCACGCCATCTCATTTGATGAATTACCTGTAGACTGTCCGTTGCAAACGAACTAAAATTCTAAACCATGTGTAGTATTTTCGCAACATCGAAAAAAACAATTTGAGATAAGATCTCTCATTTTCTCCCCATTGGCAAGAGGGAACTACTGCGAAAGGGATAACATCGCGGTTTGAACTGCTTTCTGTGTGTAAAACGGTAATTGATATGAGTATCGCAACTTTGGTGAAGAATGCAGACAGACTGTTTCTCAATGTCTCGTAGTTCCCGATTACGATGGCAGGCCATAAATCAAGCGAATTAGTGAAAAACCTTGAAAGAACGGTTACGGTTTTGAAGGTTTTCTCAAATAGGTTTTGGAAACTCAGAAGAAAACAACTGGGGGTTCATTTCCAACTTGAAAATAAATGTTATTTTAGGACACACATCTTCTATGTATCAAGTAAAGAACATTGCAATGTTGAGCATGCTCTACAAAAATCATCCTCATCTCTTCCAAATTGACGAAAAACGTAAAGAACTCAGTCAGTGGTAAACGTTTTTGAGTTTTATAGTAAACTATTGAATTTAGGAATGAACCAAAAACTAATTAACATAATGAGAGATTTCTTCGGAGTGGAACTTGATGTTTTGCCTATTGTAGAACATGCTCAACCAGGAAGGGCTAGAAAGCGTAAAGCATGTTCTACCAATACCCCAGTCGAAGAAAAACGTCTTAAATATTCTTCTTGTAGGGGTAAGTTTTTAAATCTGAGTTTTATCTGACTAAAAGTGAGCACAAGAAACTTACTGGTTTTGGTCTTTGAGGTGTTGCAATTTCTCCAGTAAATGTGGGAGACTGTACGGGTTTGAGATCTAACTGTTGAGTAGCGTTTGGGGCAATCTCTGTGTTTGTGAATTCAGAGAGGCAGTCCCACTGTGGAATCAAATGTGTTGTTCCAATTGTCGGTAGAAGTGATGCTATTGCACATTCAGTGTTTCTAAACAATTTTTTGAAATTTTGATAACCATAATTGAGTAACTCACCCTAAAGCGATCTCCCGCTTGCGCATTTCTTCTGATGCTGGAAAAGCTACCTGTTTCGTATGAATGATTTGCTAACTCACTTGTAGTATTAGTTTTTAGTGGGGATGGCATACTGAATATTTCACATACGTTTCGATAATAATCGTATTGTATTGTTTGGCACTGAGTATTATATCTGATACACGCTGCTTCACATTCATCCAAAGTGATAGAAGTCCTATGAAGTCATAAAATTAAAATGTAGGAAACCGAAGCTTTTACCTCGTATCAATTGACTTCCCACACGATATTCGTATGTTTTTGTGGCTCACAAAACATTTTTTCTTTTGAGAACTGACTAGTACGAATAGTAGAAAAAGTGGCAACACGTTCATGATTTCCTATTAGCGGAACAGTTACCGACTGACCAGCGCTAGTGTCAATGTCCACAAGCGGGTCGATTGATTTTAAGAGGATTACAATACGGATTACGGTCACTGGTTATAGTCAGAATATGTGGCTAGGTTGGCTTGTTTGCCGGATATAGTAAAAACTAGATTGCTAATTCATTTTTATAAGGTTAGACAGAGAATGATGAAAAAAATCAATTGGGGGTTTTGATGAAACTGTTCAAGAAAATATTAAGAAATGAATTGCAACAACAATAAAACATCTTTGCTACTGACTTTTACTTTCCAATTTATTTTTCCAGATCCCGAGTTGCTGAGTTTTTTATTGCAATTCTGGAACAAATTCATTCCAGCCACAAGTTTGTTCCCGATACCATCATAAATGAATGACTGTCAGAAGAAGGAACGTTTTGTGTTTCATTCCAAGTACTACTAAAATTCCCGGTTGAAATATTTCATTTTCAGTTGTTTTGTTCAGATTTCATTCTTCGTAGATCTCTTTCTGAAATCTACCTCATTTCATTCATGTTCAATAAATGTGTTTTCACGACGTGTATTACATAGACAATAACAAACAGTTTGGCTTCACTCTCAGTTTAAGACTCTGACTTTGAAAAATAAACTTGAAAAACAATTCTTCATGATTGATGATATCAATATCCATTCCTAGAAAACCCTCAATTATAAAATTTTCACCATTTTGGTTTTAAAACATTCAGAAAGAACTATAATTAAATTTTTGAAGAATGCATTCTCGGAAACACCCTTCAATTATATTTCATTCGTAACCATTTATTAAAATGTGCATTCATAAATATATATTTAATCTCTTCACAAATCTGCGTTCTCTTCAAGACCAAAGGCTTCTTTTCAAAACAGAACACTCTCCTGATTCGGTGTCTCGTGAAAGAGGAAAACAACATATCAGGCTCTTCGAAAATTATGAGAGAATGTATATAATCCCTTAGGTCTTGTGTTCTCTTTGCTCTCTCCTCCTTCTTTCCTCTAATACCTTTAATTGTTTTTAAGGAATTATGGAAACTAATAAGGCCCCGCCCTTTTTGGTCCTTTCTTTCTTCTTGCACGTGCGAAACGGAAAACGGATTATTGGATATTTTAGTGTCTATTCATAAGTCCAGGAAGATGCTTCTGCATTTCTTTTACTCCTTTGATCGAAATACTTCGAAAAGGAGCACAACAAAGAAAAAAGGGATGACAGCTCAACAAGGAAGGTAAAACTCACGTGACAGATGTATGCAAATAGAAACGTATTTCCGCGCGCACTTCCGAATAATTCCAATTTTGAGAAAAGAAGGCTCCGAAAAAGACGTGGTGACGTGACGAATTTCATTTTTGAGATGCGACCTCTTCTTCCCCGTCATTTCATTCTTATTTTGCTTTGCTTGCAGAACAACTCTCACTTCGTCACTCTCATTTTCTTTAGAAGTTTGCACGACAGAGCTCTTATTTCCACTCAGAATGGCAAAAATTTTCACTGGAATAAGTGAAAACAAGGGTGAAATTATAGGCATTCTAGAATCATATGTGTACAATTTCTGTTTGTGTGCTCGTCATCGACATCGTGACTGGCACGAACGTTCCTTTCAGAACATACAATCGTTTCTGATCTACGAATTTTGTAAATCCAAAATTCAGAATTACGTTATTCATATTTAAAAATCTCAAAATAGCACTTTGTCCACAAGATCAAGTGTTTTCTGTGAAGGACATCTCATGACTGCGTTTGACTTTCAATTACTCTGAGCACCTTCCGAAAGCACAAAGTATATGGGAAAACTAAACATGTCATCATCGGTCGTTATATTTTCTCATTCGTGACGAAATGTAAGCTTTATCAAAATTCCTTAGATTATCCGAACGCCTCAATCACGGATTTTCTTCCCACCTTTACATCTCGGAAATTTGTCAACTAAGGAGATCGAGGATTTAAAATAACCAATCTGAAGACTCTCATTAGACCTTTCGATCAAAATCCTTTCATCAACGAAAGATTATGCTTCACTACGGCATTTCCGTGTATACCCTCTCTTTGTTATGTTTTCTCTGAAACTACCGTAGTCCTGAAAGCTCAACATTTGAGAAAGGTTTATTGCTATACAATTTTTTTCTGAGATTTAGAAATTGTTTTGCCAATTCTATCAGATAAATCGAATTAGTTATATAGATCAAGTTACGCCATTTGATATACTCTACCCAAATCTGAATAATTGAATTTTGGGTGGGGTAAACCAATTTGAGTTGATTAGTTTAACACAAAAGTTGATATTAGGTGCGACAGAATTAATTGCCAATTGTAATGGAATTTTTATTTTTTGGGTATATTTCATGATTCGCTGAAGTTACCACTTTCAATTAGAGTTTATATACCACAGTCTAACATTCCTATGAAGTTCTCGTGAATATTATTATGTTTCTCCTCTTGATTACATCGACAACATGAGAGAACTTTCGATGAATTCACACGTTCGAAACATACAATTTCCATCGTCAACAACGGTATCTATCTGTGCTCCCTGGCACGTGTATGTTCTCGAAGCTACAATCACGTAAACTACATCCTACTGTTCTGACAATATCCTAGAACGCCTGATTCGCAAGACTCCTCCCACTGAGCTCCGCCCTCTGGCATTCTCAGAACCAAGATATAGGCGTTGGCCAGTGGTCTTTGTTATTGAAAAACGGAATATGATCTGTGTCTTCGTATTCTTAAACCAACTATAGTCCAACAGTGAGTCATGGTTCTTTTTTTCCTGGCAATCTTTCAATCAGAGATGGGCTGATAAGAATGAGTTCGTTTCATTACTTCGGTTCCATGTCGTCGATCATTAGATACTAATCACAAGTTTGGAGCCACAATGTCGCTCCTTGCTTGTGAAATTGACAGATGAAATAGTTCTCTGTGCAGACCATTAGGTCAGCAGTCGACTATCAGCCTTTTTTTCTACCTGAAGACAAAAAATGCTCTTTTCCTAGAAATCGAGCCTAACCAAAAAGCTCATTCCCACGAAAAGGTATTTAGTCACACTTGTGCGCCCGGTTATTTGATGTAGGTTCAATAAGACTATTATCCATTCTTATTCCAGGATTATGTTCGAACTTTGCGCACGTTAGTTGTTGGGTTGAAACGAAAAGTAAAATTATTAATTTGAAAACATTTTCCATAATTTAATAACTGAACAAATTCAATTGAGTGAACTATGTTGTTGAATTAGAAACAGACTGAATGCAGCTGCAACCTCTGGAAAATGGTTTTTCCGAGGGTGAATACTAAAATTGCGCGTGAAGTTTTGAGAATAAGAAACGTCTACACAACACTTACCCACAAAAAGAAATGCCGACAGAAATACCTTCTCCAATTCTTCATTCACAAACGTTTTTGGTTTCCGGAGGCGCCGTGTCTGGGTGCACTGCTTTCCAGTTTCCGCTTTCCCATCTGCTTTTTTGGCTTTTCCGGTGCTTCCGACCTTTCTCCTTGGTATTTTGCTGCCCTCTGTCAATCTCTCTTAAGCTTCGGGATGTGAAAAGAAGCTTTGGTTCTGAACTATTGAAATCAAAACATTCTTTTCTTTGTGAGCTTTTTACTTTCTATCCTCTTTTTGCAAACTCGTGTATTTTGGTTTTCGGTTCCTGGTTCTCGATTTCAAATTCACATGACACTTCCATTGTTATCAAGCTGTTTTTTTTCTCCGATACATTGACATTTCTTTGATAGTTTGCTCTTGATAAGAGATTCTCTATTGAATTATTTCTCTCCTTTCATCGCTACAAAAGTTCTCGATGACGAATCTCGAGTCATTCAGCCGAGATTTCGTGCCAAATAAAACTCAAACCACAATCTGGATACTTGTACATTTCCGCTGCCCTTTTGAACAATTTCTTCATTTTTTGATCGTTTCTCACTACATTTTAACGTTATTCAAAATCAAATCTTGCACTTTGAATATCCTATAAGAAAGTGCTGACAATTTGCAAAAGGAGAAGATTAAGGAATTCCTGGAGAAGCCCTATAAATATCTCTTCAAAGAAATGAGTAACGACTAGGGGATTGCAGTGCACTCTAAAATATCCTTCATAATCCATCCTTATGTATATAGTGATCAAGCACTCAGATAATGAAAAGTTCAAATAAAAATGAGCAAACTTCATAACTTCCAAGACATATGATTATAGAACAACTTGTAATTAGGATAAAGGTTGCCAGACATAGTGATTAGTTTCAAACTAATGTCATTCAAGGAAACTCCATAATTAGCATCCAAATCTTGTTCTTCTGCTCTAGTGACTGCAGCTGACTCTTTTGAATTTATCATGCCCTCGTCTTATTCATCTTTGTATACTTCATTTCCTAAGTTTGCAAAGATTTATCTATTTTCAGGTCTATTCGGAAACTTCATATCACAACCTTCGTGTTTCAGCTGTTACATCAACCACCTGCTTCACTTCTCAACATAATAAGGTGAGTCTGATCGTTGAGCAGTTATTTATTCAGAATATGCGCAGAGAAAACGTTTTGGAAAACTACTCCCAGACACTTTTCAAACATTTTCTTCTTCTCTCTACTTTACCTTGTGTCCTCATAAATAATGCACTTAGTGGTCCGACGCATTCTATTTTCTTCTGCCTTACACAGAATCATTTTTCTCTTTTCTTCCCCTTTTCTTCCCGTCAAGATCATAGGTCCTCCCTTGCTTCTCTTCAGTTCTAAATTTGATTTGTGTCAACATCCGAATGAGATGCTGATTCTTTTCTCGGAGTTTCCGCGGAGGGGGAGGGGCGAGAGCGAAGACTAGAATATTCAAATGCTGCATAAAAAGTAGAAGATGTCGTCGGAGAGATTGGACCAAGAGTGATCTTTTCCTTCAATGAAGAAACTTCCGGCTTTCAGAAGTTGTTGAAGTATTTTTGTAGAATTACCACATGAGTCTCTTGAAATTCTATTCGTTGCTGATATCTACTTCAAGATACTGTACTAACTATCAATATTATTCTTGAGGAGCTTCGAAACAATAGTGCAGGTTTTATTATGAATGTTTTTGAATATCTTCAGACTAAATGTAAACATTAGTCTATATCATTAAAACAATGTTGTTATCGTCTAGATGTGCCAGACATGGTCCCTATGGAGACTGTAGTCTGTTATTTAGCTGAAAAACAATTGAATATCAAGAACTAAACACAGAAATTTATGCTATTATGTCTAGACTTTCTTCGTATTTATCGTTGGTTTTGGATCCTCGAAACCACTATTTTTCATTCTCTCTTGAAAAATTTTTTGTATTTTTTCTGCCAAACGAAAATTGAAGTCATATCGAATAAACGAAAAACACACTTTTTGCATATGCTCAGCGTCCACGGGCTCGCGTTTCTATGGGTACTTGGATGAATTATACGTTGCGCAAGCTGTCTGAACGAAATGTAAACGCCAAAAAAATCAGACTTTCACATTTCAATGCTTGAGTGGCAATACATATTGTTCACAAATTCTTTAACTGCGGGTGTGTGAGTACGGTATGTGACTTTTGAAAATATTATCAAATTAAAATAGAAAGGTATTGAATAATTCATTTAGAATTAGAATATTCAAGTGAATTTTCTACATGCCTTGTGACAATGTCATTAGTAGAGTTCTCAAACAAAAGAAGTTCCTTGTCAAACTTTTCATGTACTTTGTTCATCTCTCATGGAAAAGAATTCAAACAACTTGTCACTCTTCTTAATTACATGCACATAATTTGAATCCAACTTTCTTTTTTTTTTCATTCTATTTTCAGTTTTTCATCTCGCTTGTTTTCTGAAATAATGCAGATAGTTTAGACAAGATCATCTAACGTCTAAGATGGATACTCTATATTCCTGGTAAACATTGACCAAAGAGCAGCTTCTCAAAACTCGGTAGCATAAGCGGATATCCATAGATCAGCACTCCTTCAGTGGGCGGGCTTATCAACTACATTTAAGAGCATAAATATTGTACCTATCAACCAGCAGGTGTGACAACCAAACGGAAATACAATTTGCGAATTCTTATCGAATTGTATTTAGGTGGGCCCGTTTTTGCACTCCAAAAAAGACAAAAATCAAAAGATTTGTAGACGAGATTACACATCCCATGTCTCTCTCTCTCTCTCTCTCTCTCTCTTTTTGGGTGGGGACAGTTTCAAAACCAACAAAGACTAAAGGGAATCTATGATTCATTCGAAATGGCGATCAAAGTTCTGTATCGTTTCCTTTTTTGAAATGAATATAGTCTTGTATCAATTGTGCTTGTCGTGCCATCCGCGTGCCACGCCAGCGTTCTGGGAACATGTATTGATCATAAAATTCTCTCCCCACTTCATCGTTTTATCATTTCTATTCCCCACACATACAGCTAAATTATTTCGTCAACTTTCACTGGTAATCACTGGTAATCATATACGTCTTCTTTCGACATCACATGGTTTACCATTTTGAATAGGGCCAATGTGGAATATAATCGTTTCAAATGGGCTAGTTTACGGTTTTTAGTCTCAAAACAAATTCGAGATAATTTGCCATCTATAGATTTTTGATCTACAGAACGACATACAGAACAGTTTGCCTATTTGACTTTGCACTGCCCTCGGAGTTGTCTCTTTTCCACCGAAACACGTTTCGGATTGTTGAAATAAGAAAAAAGAACGTTAGCAATGTTTGTCCAGCCAGTCAAACAAACATTTTACGCTATTCTTTCTAACTTCGAGCACTTTTCAAAAGTTGATCTAGTAATTATGGTGTCTAAAAGTGGTTTTGACTAGTTAGACTAAAAGATCAGATAACCGAGTCGATATTGGGGATATCCCCAAAGACTTGACACTTCTGGAAATATCTTCTAATCACTGGTTACACATATCTTAATCTGTTTTCTATGATAATCCAGTGTCTAATCCAAATCTCCCGAAATCACCATTCTTGATCTCTTTTTAATCTCATTTAATCCGTGTTCCTTATTACTTTTTGCATCTGTCTACTCTGTATAATGATGTTTTTCTTCGACAGATGACCAGGGATGTTCGGATCCATTTGGCTGTTTGCGCTCCTCTCTTATTCAACTTTGTGTGGCCGGTCATTCACTGCGTCTCTTCTTCTTTTTTCCCTTTTTTTCTCGAAGGCCTTTCCTCTGCCTGTTGATGAGATGGAAAACGTGAGAAAAGAGAGAGAGAGAGAGAGAGAGAGAGAGAGAGAGAGAGAGAGAGAGAGAGAAGAGAGAGGGGGGAGAAGAGAGAAAAGAAGAGTGCAGAGATGCGAAAGAAAGAATACGAAAGGGGGGGGGGGGGGTTTAGAAGAGAAAAAGGGGGAAGAAAAGAGAGAGAAAAATAGAATCACCACTTTCTTTCCGTTGCCCCGTTTCGCCTTATCTCCCCTGCGCTCTCCGTCTTCCAACCACTCTCTTCTCCCAGTTCTGTGTCTCTTCGTTTGCCCACTCACCGCACATTAGTCAGCACCCCTGCACTCTCTTGCCGTATCTCCTCTCTCGTTTCTCTGCGTCTGCCACCCTTTTCAATGCCAGTACTCTATTATATGTTTGAGGTAGGGTCTCTCGAAATCCAACACTGTTTCGCCGATTCTCACTGTATCACACAAATGGACGTTTGTATGTCCTCTCCCTCTCTCTCTCTCCGGTGGAGGTGGGAGGGGTGAAAAGGAAAGAGAGAGAGAGAGGGAGAGAGGTCCTTTTTCCGAATGATACAACGTTTTGGTGGTGGTTGGCAGTCGTGGTGATCGTGATGGGAAATTGGGAAGAGGGATGATCATGGAAAACGATTAGTTTTGCCCCCCCCCCCCTCGACCGCAATCATTTCGCATATTCAATTTGTTTCGAAATTCAGTAGAAATGAACAATTCCCAGTCCCGGCACACAACACAACCCCAACACATAGTCCTCGTCTTCCCCTCGTGATGGCATTTGTTCGGAACGTGTGTGTATTCAACGTCACATTTCATTCTCTTTTATCTTCTTTTCTTTTTTTTTTATTTTCTTCTCTTGTCCAACTTCTTCTGTCAGGAAACTCACAACAATAGCCACTAGACGAGCCAGAAACTTCGTTTCCTTCCTTTCTTTTTCTGTTTCCTCTTCTGCTCTCTGCTAATCCTAGAATCTTTCAATTCGTCAAAACCTTTGAAAATGCATCAACGGTTGCATAGCAATGGGTACGTCTTGAGGATTATTAGGAAGAGAGGAGGGTGGGTAAAGGAGGAAGGAAAAGAGAAAAACGGACGGGACGTCCTCATCAGATAGGATTAGATCTCGATGTGTTTTGATCATCGCCAAGGTTGGTGGGGTCATCAGTCGTCTGTCTCTATTTCGGATCGGGTTTCTATTACTGTTCTCTAGAATCTCTACACTTTATGCAACTGCTTGCCAACACAAATACAAACACACGCGCGCGCAAAACTCAACACAGTAACAAAAACTTTTGTACTCAAAGAGCACGAGCTCATCGAGACGACGCGTGTGGCGTCTCCCCTTCTCCCGTCTCTCGTTTACTGAGCCCCCCTCCCTCCTCCTCCCGACGACAAAAGTATTCCCAAACAGTGGATGATTGAAAAGAAACTAAATAATCTTTCCTCTCTTCTTCCTCCTTCTTCTTCACCCAACTGTTTGTCCCTTAACCTCTCGTGCCCGCCGATTTCAACTGTCTCTCTCTCTCTCTCACTTCTTTTTCACCCGCAGGCCTCTTTTCATCCCTCTTTTTTGCATTTTTGTGAGCGTGTGTCAAAAAAGTTCACAAACGTCATAAGTTTCTTTGTTGATTTGATCTTCCACTGGCGCGGAAACTCTCCTTTTGATCGCTGTCGTTCCTTTTTTTATGATCTGGGAAATCGAAATTGATCGTCTCGGTCTCGATCATCCTGTTGCTTTGTCTCGATCTCCAAAATTCTACTCGTCTATTCATAAAAACCAAAATTGATAAGAAATTTGGAGAATGAGAGAGTGAGACAAAAATTGTTGATGCAATCAAATTCTGATAACAAGAGTCACAAGAAAACCGTCTGCTGGAAGCGAAAACGAGACGGACGTGCTCGGTGAAAGTGAAAGGTTTCGAAAATGTCCTTTCGAAGAAAAGGGCGCCATTAAGTCATTCACCCCGGCGCCACCACGTCCGTTTCTCCTCTTTTTCCCTCCCTCATCTATCTTTCCGTTGTTGAATACATAGCACTTGAGTGAGGAGGAGGAGAGGGAGAAAGAAGACAAAAAAACGCGGGCGAAGAGTTCAAAAGTGTGGACTCCTTGTCGCTTATTCTTCCATATGGCGTTTGTTTCCTTCTTTGTGTGTGTGTCTGCTTTTTTTGAAGACGAGAAAAAAAGAATAAGAGTCCTTGGCTCTTTAAGGTCCTGAATTTCTCCTCTCGTCTCTCCTCCCACTCCCGGAAAGAAAGAAAGTGGAAGAGGGGGGAAGCCGCGTTGTTTGGCCGCGAGCCAACCACCAACCACCGAGAAGTTAACAAACAACACTTTCATTCCCCTCCATCCTCTCAAAGATTTTCAGTCTCTCTTTCTCTTTCTCTAAGTTTTTGATCTTTGTATAGGTTAAAACTCAATTTTTGTATTCTCGGAAATTTTCGTAAACTGGAAGATCTCGGGGGAAGATATTAGATGTAATAGAAGATATGAGAGCTTCGTTGTTCGCTTTTTTTCTCCGAAAGAAAACGCTACTCGGTTGTCCTAAGCGACCTTGGGGGTGTACCCCCAACATTCTCATTCCTCTTCTTCTTCTTCTTTTTCTTCGTCTCGTGTCGCTGTTGCTCGGTTCGTTGCTCCGTATGTCATCCACCGTAGTGGTGGGGGTGGTGCCGACAACAACACGGCAAGCCACTCAAACTCATCAAACCGCTCACCGCACCATTGCGCTCCATGCGTGTGTCCAGAGGTCATAGAAAGAAAAAGGAAAGGAAAAAAAGGCAGTGAAATAGAAGAGGGGGAGTTGGGAAGAAAAAAGGAAAGGACCCGGTGGTACGTCGCCAACAAGCCTGCGTAGTTTCTCATTTCTTTCTCTCTCCCTCTCTTCTGAATCCATTGAAGATGATCTCAAAGTTCTTTTTCACAGCCTTTTCTCTTTAATTGTTGATAGAATCGGATAGCCGTAATTTTTTTTCTCATTGTCTTTCGTCTGAGCCTCCATCAATCTGGGAAACTCTTGGGTTGGGACTCTCGAGATCTGTTCTCAAAAGAACTTCCGTATTATTTTCCCATCTGTTTTTGAAAATGATTTAAGATTCATATCTTGAACAGTCTGCCAACAGTTGTTATCTGTCTTCCCCCAAAAAAACCGTCAGTTGGTGGTGGAAGAACAACAAGCGTCTGGTGCACGTGCACTCATGTCCCCTCTCCCTCTCTCATTCATATTACATTCAAACTCCCCCCTCTCTCAGCATACTCCCAGCATAATCCTTCGCGGACTTGTGTCCAATCTTTCTTTCTGCTCATCCCCCTCTGTTTTTAGTTTCAAGTCTAAAATTAAAGTTCATTGTTCGCAAACACATAATCTATGCGAATTGCGGATTATGTTTTTTTGTCTATTTTTCAGACTTCCGAGTTTTCCCTGTATCATAGAACTAATCCTTTCCATTCATCTCATTAGAACACTGAACTTTGTGATTTTAATCTTCTATTTGTCGTTTTCACAGAAAATTTTCGAATTAATTTTTTATCATTTTCAGCTGCCAATGGCTTACGCTCCGGGTTCAGGAGGAGGAGGAGGAGCGCCTCAAAATCAGCAAAATGCAATTATGAACATGACCACAGACACTTTCCTTCGATTATCGGTAAGTTTTCATGTTCATTGACTTCTTGGTCGGATCACAATAAGATCAAATGAAACAGGGATTTGGTGAATTGCAACTATCTGATCGTTATCCAAACATATCTCTTCCTTAATCTTATCTATGTCTCGATCTATCTTTGCACTCCATTCAATTCACCCATTCCTCATCTCATTTCCCAGTTTTTTTGAAACAAGAAACGAACAAAGTGCAGATTTCAAAATAGATGGTCAGTCGTTCTTAATTCATCACCTACTCTCTGTTCTCATTTATCAAAGATAGGTGTAAATGATAAATCTTTTCATTTTTCTCTTTCATTCCCTTTTCGGCATCAAAATTGCGTTGTGTTTCTAATCGGGGAGAAGTGATAATCTCTTTCTCTGTCTCTTTCTCTTCTTTCGTTGTTCTTTGATACCATCATCTAGTTCTTCGTCGCGAAAAAGACCAAACTGATTTTTTGAAAATCACCTCAACACAGTCAATCTAGCATCTTTCTGCCCGATAAAAGATGTTTGGAAACGGTGAAGAAAGACAACGAAGACAGTCTCATGATCCACGTTTAGTTCCGACTACACCTTCTCAACTGAAACACCCACCACCTTTGGTCTTGGGGTGTCTGGTTTCAAGAAATAAGTTGGTCGCATGGACCCAATCGTTTTCTAGACCCAACTAAGACGGACCTCCTAGACGTTGTTGCTTTCGGCTTTTCTTCTGAATAGTCTGTTAGTGAGTGTCAGGTTACAAAGAGAAACACAGAAGCACACATTGGAAGGTTGACGTTTTTTTCTGTTTGTATTTCTCTTGCTAGGGAAGATGCCTAATGGGGGAAAAGTCGCCAGCGCAAACATTACGAGAAAGAGTTCACACGTACCCTATTCTATTTGTTTTGGGACAAGAAAAGAAAAATAGGCTAAGGGTCAGCAAGAGAAGTCGAGCGGTCAGAGGTTATCATTTCAATTTATTTTCAGCTGTCAAATATGGATATTCTGAGAAGTTCGGTCAAATTTAGAAAAAGTGAGATTAGAAGATCGTTAATCCAGAAATCAGAAGAAAAATTAAATTCTCTGAAAACTACAAAACAATCTAATTTTTGTATAATGAAATAAGCAATCAGAAGACAAATCAAAAAAACAAAACAATACGTAATGTACTCTTGTTTTCTACAATCGTCTCTTACTATCAACTCACAACTATTTCTCTCTCTCTCTCCCTCTGATATCACTTGAAAAATAGGTGGATACTGTTCTCACACAGTTGATCATTTTGTTGCCACTCCTATCTAAAAATGGAGGCCCCCGGGGGAGGCCTGTTTTTCTCATTTTTCTTCTCCCTCCGTCTACATGTTTTGTTCTTTCTCCGGTCCATCCACTTCTCTTTTTCTCGTCAAACCACATAATGATCACGTGAACCTACACTTATTTTTTCTTCTTCCATCTGCTTCTTTTCCTCCTGTCCTTCACACGTTGATGTTTAATCAAAGCTGTTTTTGTGCCTCATTCCTCTTTTTCTCATCCTATTTTCTCTCATTCTTCTTCTTCTTCCAAAGTTGCCCTCGTCTTGGAGCTCTCATTCACCGACTGCTTTTTCTACGTCTCATCCATCTAAAGTGAGACGGGAGAGGAGAAGAAAAAAGGAAAAGAAAAGAGTGCTTTTCTGTGCTCACATATCACTTGGTCTGTTAGTGTCATGGGACCACGGGGGCATTTCTCTTCTTTTTCTCTCTCTTTCTCTTTCTTCTGAAAAAGAGATCCCCTCTCAGAGAAAAGCTCAAGCATCTCTCTTCTGGACCACGGACGAGTGTATGCTTTGTACCCTCAAGATTTTTGAACACGTTTTAAAAACGTTTGGTTCACGATGCGTTTTCTCAAGAGAATTGGGTGAGAAAATCAAAAAAAGAGATGAGGAGCCTTGAGAGCAAAGTACATGGGCCCATGTGTTTTGGAGAGTCGATGGAGAGTTATCGATAGAAAAGAAGAAAACCTAGAAAGTTGAACATAACTTGTATTGCTGGCTTAGTCATCGATAACAATCACGAAGTAATCTATCGCTCAATATCCTAGATGTGAAGTTTTTTTCCATGTTCAATGGGTAATCAAGTGGCATAATGCATATTCTCAGAAACTGCACCCAGATACATATTTCTTCTTTCTCCAAATGACCCAGAAAAAAGATCAGATGATGTTGCGAAACTTGGAACTATGCCAACAACCACCTTATTTATTACCATCTTATTTCACAATCACTTCTCCATCTGATTCCTCTTTTTCTCGCCGTATTAGTGTCCAGCCATTGATCACTATATTTAACAGCAGGTCTCCCAGTAATGATAACACCGTAAAGTCGGGAGAAGAGAAATGCCTCACGCAGTTCATCATACAATTTGAAAATAGTGTGAAACAAATCGAGAACGAGAGCTGCAAAACGGTGTGACGTTGATAAGAAGGTGACGTAGTGGCGCTCATGACACTTTCCATTTTAGTGGAATAGTTGAGACTCGGAACTGTATAGATAATCAGGGGACACAACGAGGACGGAATGATCTGTTGATAAGAAGGAATAGTATGAAGGACATCACCGAATTAGTTATGAAAAAGTAGATATCTTATCATATCTTATCTGATATCCTCGTTCGATTCTATCTTTCTTAATTGCAAAAGACAGAAAAAAGGGAACAAATCAGAATTTCCTCCAAACTTTGTACCGATCTCCTAGACAAGTGATTTCTATGCTAATAATGTCAAATTCATGTGATTCTCACATGTGTTCTTATCTTTCCTTCTTCTCTTTCTTTCCTTTCTTCTGATAGTTCCCTAACAAAAACTCTTTGAGAACACCAATCCAAATCTGTCTGTGATAACTCAAACATTTTTCAGCAAGCACAACGTGATCAGATCAATCAGCAAAGATTACTTCACGCACAGCTACAGACGAATGGACCTGGAGGCTCGGGAAATCAACAGCACGCTCAACAGCACGCCCAACAGCACGCTCAACAGCAAGCTAATCAGCAACATCATCAGCAAGCTAATCAGCAACATCATCAGCAAGCTAATCAGCAACATCATCAGCAACAAATGCATCACGTTCAACAGCAGCAACAGCAGCAGCAACAACAACAGCAACATGCTCAACAGGCTCAGCAACAAGCTCAGCAACAGGCTCAGCAGCAAGCTCAACAACAAGCGCAAGCCCAACAACAACATCAACAACAACAGATGCAATTGTTGCAAGCTCTGAACACACCTCAAGGACAGAATCTAGTGAATATGTTGTTGCTACAACAAGCCCTCCAAGCTCAGCAAAGTCAAGGTCAAGCGCCGCAGTTTCTACTACAGCAACAACTTGCTCAACACACCCAACAACAACAACAGCAGCAGGAACAACTTGCACAGCAACAGGCACAGGCCCGACAACAAGCCGAACAGCAAGCAGCTCAGGCTCGTCAACAAGCTGAACAACAAGCTCAGGCTCAGCGACAAGCAGAAGCTCAGGCAGCTCAGGCTGCTCGGCAACAAGCCGAACAGCAAGCTCAGCAATTGGCTGCACAACGCCAAGCAGAAGCTCAAGCTCAGCAACAAGCACAACAATTGGCGGCTTTGCAGGCGCAACTCACTCCACAGGTTGGTAGTGATAAATATTATCTAACTTTCTAATAATTGTTTTTCCAGCAATATGCTCAAATCATTCAACAATTGCAAGCACAACAGCAACTTCAAGTACAACAGCAGCTACGTGCTCAACAACAACAACAACAGCAAAACCTTCAGCAGCAGCAGGCACATGCCTTACAGGCCCTACAGGTTGGTATCAAGATATTTTATTTATTTTACAAGTTATTTTATAGGCTCAACAACAGCAACAGCTTCAATCACTTGGTCCACAAGGTCAAAATCAGCCGGCCACGCCACAACATATAGCTCTAGCAGCAGAACATCAAAATCAATTGAGGCAGCTTCACACGCAACAAGCTCAGCAGCAACAACAGCTACATACTCTACAGGTTCAACAGATGATGCAGCATCAAGTACATCATCAACAACGGGCTGCTCAAGCCCAAGCTCAAGGTGTTCAACGTCCTTCAGTTGCACCAACTCCAATACCAGTTGCTTCTACGCCGCAGTTAGCTGAACAACTGGCCCAGTCCATGCAAGCTCAATTACAACATCAGTTACAACAACAGGCAGCTCATCAACAACTTCTGCAACTTCAACAACAACAGCAAGCAAAGCAACAAGAAGCTCAACAACAGGCTCAGCAGCAAGCTCAGCAACTTGCTCAACAACAAGCTCAAGCCCAGGCTCAAGCTCAGGCTCGACAACAAGCGGAGCAACAGGCTGCTCTTCGACAAGCTGAACAACAGAAAGCTCTCCGGCAAGCGGAACAACAGGCTCAACAACAACATCAAGGAAGAACCGTGTCTCAAGCGCTTCAATATATTCAATCAATGCAATTGCAACAAGGAGCCGAGACGCCTCCAAACAGTACGTTTACTTTTTCTCATTTATTTTCACGTTTTGTTTCTGATATTCTTTTTCTCACTTTCACACGCTTCTCAACTCTGTGTCTGTTTCCCCTATATGTTTTCCCCTTTTTCCCCTACCCAAGTTTCCCTTTCTACCTATTTTCTTCCACATACGTTCAACCACACACACATACACACACAACCACACCACGACTATTTGAAACTGGAAATCAGTTAGAAGTATTAAATATTTATTAGGAATTATTGTCGATTTTCTTTGAAATATGCATGTTATTAGATCAGTGTGTAAACCAATAACAATTAGTACACTTAGAGTGTGTTGATCAAACTTCTATTTTTGTCTGAGACATCCTCTTCTTCTATTTTTTTTCTCATTTTACTCTTTTTGTGCACCACCTTCTAACCATTGGTTGTTTGAAACACGCTTACCCAATTTTTCCCCTTCAGCAGAGTCACAAGAAGAACGGTTGGCTCAGATGTTGAACGAGCAGCAGCAGCAAATGTTGCAAAATCAGGCACGCGAAGTTCAACATCGTCAATTGCTTATTTCTTCTGCGCCGGCTCCAAGAGGCGGAATCACTATGGGTACCCCAATTGGTATTGCTCGTAGAGAGGAGCCGCGGGCTCAATCTTCTTTACCGTTAGCACCATTGCGAACGGATGAAATGCGCGCGCCAGTTGCAGTGCTCCCTGTGAAACAAAATTCTAACCCGTCTATGATACCATCTTCCTCAACTGCAACAGCCACCAGCAGTCACCAGATTTTAGCTTCTACCACGTTCTCCAAATCACTTGAGCAGCCTTCCTCGTCGAAGGCTTCATCAGGAAATGAGTCAATGTCGGATCACATCAACCGTATCATCTCTCAGAATGAGGTGATACTACAAGGAGACCCGGTGAGTGGTGATTTCGAATCTAAGGCGTGATGGGTTTTTCATTTTGAATTCACCCCTTTCTCTCATTGGAGTTTGATGATACGGAAATTGGAAACGAAAACTAAGAACAAAACCCTTTCATGTGTCAATTTGAATTTTCTTTTTCTCATTTTGTCCTTTTGTTCGACGTCTCGAATCTGTCCATTTACAGGTGATTCGCAAAAAGCGGCCATATCATCGCCAGATAGGTGCGCAATCCTCGGTCGATCACGACAGTAATAGTGGTGGTGAGTTGTGGTGTGGTTGAGTTTCTTGAAGCATCGCTCCACTACCCTTGTCCTCCCCTTGCCCTCCCGATCCCCTTCCCCTAGTCGAAACTCTGTCTCCTTCTATTCATGGCCCCCCGTTTCTGCTATACCGTCTCAAGTTGCATGCGTGTCTGCACGTGTCCATATCGTATATTTTGTATTCATATCATTATTATCATTATTGAATATTATGCATATCCGTTGGCTTCCGTCTCAGTGAACTTATCGTTTCATTGTTCCAGGTTCAACAAGAACTTCTCCCGGACCAAGAGACAACAGAATGTTGCAAGCCGCGAGCCGTAGCCAAAGCTTATTCGAATTGAGTGGAACCAAACATTTCATGGGAAGTTTGACAAGTGGACAGCCTTTGCTTCGACCAATTCAAGCACATAATGATCCCAACTATACACCGGAATGCATTTACTGTAAATTAACGTTCCCAAATGAGGCTGGACTCCAGGCACACGAAGTGGTTTGCGGAAAGAAGAAAGAGTTCGAGAAGGCGCAACAAGCAGCTCAGGATTCAAATCCGCATAGTGCTCTTAAAAGACGTCACACTCACCAAGATGCCACTCTTACCATGCATTCGCCATTAGCCGCTCAAACCCCTTCAAATATGCCAGGACCATCTGAACCAAATAAGAAAATGATGAAGGTGAGGGAAAATTTTCAATTAAAAAAATTAATTCAAATTATTATTCCAGCACGATAGTCCGGAACAAAATAATATGCCATCAACTTCTGATAATGTGCCATCATCATCAGGACTGCCAGGTGGTTTATCACAGGGATGGGAGCAACTTACACTTAGAAGTCTGAGCACTATCATTCCATCATTTGTAAGTTTCTTGTAGATGGAAGCCAAAGAATTTGCTTTTTCTTTCAGATTCAAGCCTTTCTTGCCAAAGTTCTCATATGTGAATCCACGTCTTTGCCGCAAGGTACAATAAAGCACATCTATGAGCAGTATAATATTTCGCCGGTTGCAATCCACAAATTTCTTGAGTTTGCTTCTCAACTCAGTCCGGCACAATTAGAAGACATGACTACGGATATTGAAAAACTGTATTTAGAAAGAGCTGATCATTATAGTGCAAGAGATATCGTAAGTTGATATTGCCAACATTTCGAATACAATTTTGGTTCTTTCCAGATTCAAACTTTACCAATTCATGAATTAGAAATTGCCGAGATGATGAAGCAACAAAAGCTGATGAACGCCGGCCATATTCCAGATTTTCTCATATCTACAGCTGCCATTCTCAATCATTGTAGTGGGAAACGCGACATTGAAGACCCGTTGCAAGAATTTGTGCAGATCAAACTGTTACATGCTAATGGCAAAGACACAAGTATAGTTCACATGAAACCTTCAACTGAATTGAATGAATGTAACCAACGATTTGTTGCTCAAATGCGAGAAGTTACTGAAATTGGCAAATTGAATGATCAGTTGATAAACCTCTTGAAAAACGATCCGGTTGGGGCAGCTTCTCCACTTTACCAATTTGCTAAAGAGCAGCGTGCTACTATCGCGTTTATCATCAGCTACGCTGGAATGGTTCATTTGACAATTGTTGCCTGCATTGCTAAAATAATGGGGCTATCGCATGGTCTACAACACATGCCAATCCAAGAGGAAGAAGGAATCAGAGAAGAGGCGGAGACTTCACATGAGGAACAAAGACAGAATGGAACATCATTCAATGAAATTGTTGTCAAGCAAGAGCCTGAAGACGATCCAAATGATAGATATGGAGGCGGCGCTGCTGATGATGACGATGATGACGATTGCATCATTGAAGTGGTCGATGAAGATCAACAAAGACAAATTCTACTGAATGCAGCTGCAAGAAAACAAAATGGCCCTTTGTTTTTTCTGAATCAAGCGGAGAAGCCAGCGGTGAATGAGCAACCGGAGACGAATGTCGTTGAAGAGAGGCCAGTTGCTGTCACTGCGGAGTCTCCGATTCGGAACGGAGGGACGAAGCAACAGGAAGTTGTCGCCTTGCCGCTACCACTAATGCTAGAAGAACTTCGTTTAGAGCCGCAAATCAGTGGAGACACCGATAAACCCTATTGGCTCGTGATCAATGGCGACGTTGGTGGTCGTCCGTCGTTCATGTCCACTGCACATACAACGTCAAGAATTCACGAGGCAAAAGATATCTGCCAAGAAACGTATGTGACAGTACCACGTCAGCAACCAATGTTTGCTGAACAAGATGGAACTTTATCCATGTATGCCAACTGGGCAACGCCAGTTCATAACGAAACGGATACGAAGATGAACCTTCTGTTCATGGGAATGGTTTCATTAAAACGTCGAACAGGAGATGGAGAATTCTGGAAGTTCACCACAGCTAACAAGGAACTTGGAACATATCGGATGACTCATTCTTCTTTCTGGGACATTAGCACTAAAATTCGCGATCGACAAAGTTCATTGAGTGAAGAGAAGCCAGAAGATGCTGCTGATTATGATGCACAATTCATTGAGAGATTAATTGGAGGATCGAATGCAGCTATGGAAGCACAAAGAGCCGCTGCGATGCCGATAACAATTCCAGTACTTGTTGCACCAGAAGAGCCAAGCTGTGAACCGAGTACTTCTGGTTTACCGCCACTCATGATGAGGTCACCAAGACCTCCGACGCCATATTTGGAGCCACCACCGCCGCCACCACCACTGCCACCACTCTCTCCAACTCAAAATTATTCTCCACTACCCAAACCACCAACACCGCCAATCCTGTCAGCAGTCAACCGAGGATCGAGAAATGAAGAAACGGATCAACCCAATAATGCCGAAGAGTGAGTTGTTCACTTGAATTTTTTAGTATTGTGGTGTTTTGTTTATAGAGTGGTTTTGAACGACGAGGTACTAACCCCGGCACAAGTTTTGAATGCTCCACGTGGTGTGAAAGTAGAGAAACCTGCAGATTCAAGGTAACCATCCAGTGCTTACCTATTGCAAAATAAACCTGTTGAACCAATATTTTTGTGTTTTATTGAAACTGTTTTTGTTTGATAATATCAGCATGTCTCATTCTTGGCTTGCTTTTCAAACGCATATAATAACTGCTTTTTTCTTTGCCTTTGGACATTTTCTGTTCCATTTTTTCTCAACTTAGTTTCAGACCTACTGTTATCATTTCTGATGGTATCGGACCTATCAGAACGAGTCGACCAATCAAATATGGCAGAATTCGACCACGCCATGAACAAATCATTGGAGGACATCGCACAGACGAGGTATAAGTTTGTTGAATTAACCACTCTCACTTGTAAGTCTTACTGCAGGTATATGTGTATGTACGTGGTCGTGGACGTGGGAGGTATATTTGTGATCGATGTGGAATCCGGTGCAAAAAGCCCAGTATGCTGAAAAAACACATCAAGTACGGGTTCTACATTCTTTCCAGATGTTGATTCTCTATTTTAGTTAATTGAATGTCGCAGAAAACTTCTACTCTATTAACCTCTTCGTTTCATTTTCAGGTCCCACACGGATGTTCGCGCTTTTAACTGTACTGCATGTAACTTTTCATTCAAAACTAAAGGAAACTTGACGAAACATTTGAGTTCAAAAACTCACCTCAGACGTTTGGCCAATAGTAAGTTTCGCTTCGTTTTGTGATGAAATTGTATGGCTCCTGAAAGAATATGAAGCTTCTAGACAGTCGTGATGTTGTGTTTGACTCAGATTATTATTCTTTTTTTCAGTTCAAGCCGGAAATGAGAGTGATGGTACAACTCCTTCCACGAGTAGTATGATGAATATGGAAGATGGCTTCATCAAGAGTGAGCCATTGTTCGACGCTTATGATAATAAGTGAGAAAACATTTTAATAGCTTCAAATTCAACGTTTTGTTTTCAGTTCGTCGGATGAAGAGGATTACGATCACATGCACGGAATGCAGGCAGAGCATAAATTCAAATTCGGACAAGAGCATATTCTCATGGAACGTACTGCTCACACACCACCCACTCGTTGGTGTCTTGTTGCCACTGAAAACGACCATTACTGGCCATCACCAGATCGTCGTAGTTGTATGTCTGCTCCACCAGTGGCAATGCAACGTGATTTCGATGACCGAGGTGTGTGATTGCTTACTTCTGATTAATTCAACTCGTTCACTTTGCAGCAATGACCCCGATTTCCGATGCCACCTCTCCATTCCCAAATCATCCTCAACAATCTCCATATTCATCAATCTCACCTCGTAGTCGTCTTGTTTCTGAATCGCAGCCGAATGATCAAGCATCCAGTAGTTCCAGAGATGAGCCCTCTTCCAGTTCTCACCATTCTACGCACGGATCAAATCTCTCCACAAGCAATGTAATGGTCCACAACATGAGCTTCTTGCAAAGAGATGAAGCGCTGAAATGCGACCAATGTGAACGAACGTTCCGAAAGATCTCCGACCTGACTCTTCATCAACACACTCATAATATCGAGTTGCAACAGAGTAAAAACCGAATGTACCAGTGTACCGAGTGTCGAATGCCATTGCGTACTAAAGCATTGTTGTCGAAGCATATGGAGAAAACGCACGGAGTTCATATGGATGAATCCGTGACTGCAAGTGTCGATCCCCTTGCATCGACGCAATCTGTTCTCGGAGGTCCTTCGACAAGTAATCCACGATCTTTCATGTGTGTTGATTGTGATATCGGATTCCGAAAACACGGAATTCTGGCTAAACACTTGAGGTAAACTATAAGAAACGTTCTACCCTTCTCCCATATAACCCATGTTCCAGATCAAAAACCCATGTGATGAAGTTGGAATCGCTTCAGCGTTTGCCAGTTGACACTTTATCGTTGATTACTAAGAAAGACAATGGTGCTTGCCTTAACGATGTTGACACCACCGATTGTGAAAAGGCTCGAATCTCCCTTCTTTGTGAGTAAATCCATAATCAATTTAACGTGAAATCGTCAAATGGGTTTCTTTATTTCAAACGATAATGTGTTGTGACGTGAAATTAGTGTTAGTGTCGTGGTATGTGCCTATCATTATCACAGGGGTCGAGTCACGTGAGTGTGAAACAAAGAACGAGAGAGAACAACTGTCTTCGACGTCTTATTTAAACCGGCGCCACAACAGCCAATCCAGGCTTCACAAATATTGTGCTTGATGGATGTTGTTAACCTCTAATTCTAACTATTTTCCAGCAATAGTGGATAAACTTCGTAACGAGCCAGACAGAGAACAGTTGGGCACCGCTCAGAACGTTGTCTTGACGCCGGAGATGTTACGTGTGTTGGCCAACGCTCAGCAGCAACCTTCGTCGGCAGCAGCAACCGTTGCCTCATTGTCAAACGCCGCGCCGACGTCTCTCTTCCCAGTGGGCGTGGCTTCGTCCACTTCGGTGAGTGCTGTGTCGGCCATGGGCAGCCCAAGTAACGTGTCTTGCGTTAGCAGCTTCAACAACTTCACTATGTCGCCCAAGCCCACCGTGGTGCCACAGGTGTTAACCACGCCGCAGCCGCCATTCCCGTCGGAGTTGTCCTCAACGCACTCCAGAAAGAATCCTCCATCGCCGGTGGTCTCCGACTCAACCAAGCACTCGAGCAGTTTGCCCAGAACCATTCGGCGAATTTCGGAAGTTCCAACCAGTCTTCCTCTCAACCATCATCTAGTGAGCTTCCGTTCCATGTTTAATTTCTAACTCCACTTTGTGTCTATCCAGCCCTTTACCAATTTCAAATGTTAATACTCTTTCCACCTGTCTTGAAATAATAGCTGCTTTGTTTTTCCGTTAAACACCAAACCTCAACCCATTTCAGAACACTAATATTCCTTCCGCTCCTCCAGTCAACCGTCCACTTCTCTCTCATTCTGCTGTTTCATCTCCGATCGCGTCATCACCGGTTTCTACAGTTTACCGAAAACGGTAATAAAACCCTCCGATGCATCGCTCTTCACCCCAAAATGTCAATCTTTCAGTTCAGAGGCATCGATTGGCACTAGCAGCCCCGTTATGAAGCAATCACGTGTTTGGAATCCACCAACAGAGGAAGCCACGAAGGCTGCAATTGCAGTCTTCGCTCAGCCTCAATTGGAAAAGACAAAATCGCCGGAAACATTGCCAGCACGTCAGCAATGTCAACGACCAAAACCGATTCCGGACCAGAAGAAATGCGGAATTTGCTCCGCTGAACTGCCAAGTCCAATCGAGCTTCAGGTGCATTTGCACGTAGATCATTTTGTGATGAGAGATGGAGCAGAGTACAGATGTCCAAGAAAGCATTGTGGACTCAATTATGAAACACACGACAAGCTTCGCACTCATGTGAGAGCACATTATGAGAGTGACAATCAAAAGTGTAAGTTTTGAACATCTCATATAATACTTGAAACTAATCAATTTTCAGTGCTCGAAGAACGAATGCTACTCACTGATGCGGATGCACCATTCCCGACTGAGGAGCCGCTTGAAGAGAAGCCGAACTCGCCAAAGAAGGAGCCGGCCAACAGATTCACAACACCATTCAAATTAATCTCAGATCACCGTGACGCGTATTATGTTATGCAAAAGGAAGCAGGGCAATCAACATCAACCCAATCTCAGAAACCTCCTAATTGATTTTTTTTTCTCGATGTTACTTGGTCATTCAGCGCATTCCACGACTCCTTTGTAGTTTCCATTTTTCTGGTCTTTATTATAGATTTTTCCATTTGCCGCCCAGTCTGATTCATTTTTTCAAACGCGTGATTTAACGTTCCGGCTACTCTGAACACTATCAGTTTTGGTTGAATAATTAGCCGACGTCAGATTCTAGTTTTATCTGTCGGGTCTTTTATTAATTTCTGATCTTCCCGGGGTACTTTTCTTTAATTTTTCAGTTAGTAAACCTATTTTTCGATAATCATTCTCTTATGTGTTTTCTCCAAGATAATTCTTTATTTGGTTTTGTATATATTTTTTCTTCATTTCCCGTCAAACGTCTACCATTTGTGTCAGTCAATTCTCTTTTTTCTGTCATTTTGTGTTTTTTTTTCTTGTTTTGGAATGTCACTTTTCTCGGATACAATAATTTATGAATAAACCAGGTCAACATGTCAGATTATTCGTGTTCCTTTATCTCCTCAGACACCATATTGAGCAAAGAAAATGGCGAAGGAGGCGAGGATTGTGTCAATGACAACAAGGCACCAGGCACCGACGGCCATCCAGAACGCGGATCCAATCTGTAAAAAGTGCGAATTCGGATTAATCATAGTCTATTAATCCCACATTGATGTCCAAATCCTTTGCATCGGCTTCGAAAAGCTTTTGAATGTTGACATCATCTACAAATTCGTCATTATCTTTTTTCAACAAAATATTATTTCTCACTCTTGACTTCGTCGCTGTAATAATAGAAAACACCGATGGCAATCGTCAGAAAGATGGTGATAAGGAACGAAAGAGGGGAGAGCGGATGAAGAAGATATTTCTTGAAGCAGCACGTGCATCTAAACATCCGAGATCAAACATTGAGTTTTCTGGGGAAGGAATGTCACTTACGATGTGAGAAAGTTCCAGACGAAAGCAACAATTTCCAGGACGAGGGCAGCGATCATACAGATTGCAACGATTTTCTCATAGGGTTTCATTTCCTGGATAAAATCGTTTTGAAATTGAAAGATTGGGGGTGTGAGAACAAAAAACAGTTCTTTGATCTTATGAAAGCTTTCAAAAAATTCTCGGATTTTCTGGATCTTTGGATCTTTACCTTCCAAAAAGCGGCACATCCTACAGCATTGTCCTCACAGAAGAAAGGGAGGATTCCAGTGATACGTTCCGTGTGATTCGATTGGACGTCCTCATAGAGCTTCAACAAATCAGTCTCCACAGTTCTCCATTCTATAAATCATAAGTCCACGTAGCCATATTGAGAAGTCTCAACTCACTATCAGAGAAAGTGGCCCCGAGAGTGAGAGCAATTGCTCCAAGCATGACGACCCCGAACACAAGCTGAGTCAACGACGAGCACATTTTCGTCTCCTGAAATCTGCAAATTTTCAATATGAAAACGTGTCGAACGGTAGAGAGAGTAAAGTCAAAATGAAACGACATATAAAACGAATGCGATGGTGGTGTGTCGTGGCAAAAGAGGAAAATATGCAAAACGTATGAATGTTTTTTGGGATTCATACAGTCACAAGAGCGCTCGTCCTCTTTACATATCGATTTCGAAACGACATTCCCACGAATCATTTTTATTCCAGAGAAAGACATCTTCTCACTTTTCGGCGTTTTATGTTTTTTTTCTACGTGGCTCTAGAAACAATTGACACGATTCAAAAGAAAAAAATGGAGAATCAAAAAAAAACCAAATGGAAACTTTGTATAGCTCAATACTATGATGGTCTGAACAAATAACCGTGTGAGGTCAGATTAGAGGAAATTGGAATCTGTGTCAACTTGGTCACAGTTATTATCCATGAAAAGTCAAACTTTTCTAAACTTTGCAAACTGTTTTTATTAAGGGATTATCGCTAACGGAAGCATATAATCAAATTTTAGCTGTTATTTCTGCAAAAGAACCATTCTGAGAGTCAGCTATGCGATGTCATTCTTCGGGGCAATAAAACTTGCAGTTGTGGGGTAGAATCCTGAACAAAAATGGTTTGAATGCAAACTAAAAGCATTGGGACTTTAGTTCAACAAAAAATTATCTCATTAACCCTTCGGAAATTGGTTGCTGGACAGAAATCAAATCAATTTGCTTGGATAACAATAAAAAAAAATTAAAGGATCGTAAATTCATGTGATAATTGACATGATTTTTTCCATAACATGTTTTCAATATTTTTTCAGGTGTCTATTTGTGTTCATATCCAATAGGTATGCTCTGAAAAAAGGAAGTAGCTCGGAAAGAACACAACGAAGTTCTTCAGTTCTAAAGTTAGTTTTTAGAAGCATTCATTTATGTTCTCAACTTTCACAATAATGTTTACATATATTTCAAACGGTCGAAGTAAGAAACTTTTTCAATCAGAGATTGTGACATTTGACGAATTATTTTCAATCAAAAAATAAAGAAAATATGAGTAATTCAAAACTTTAATTAGCGATTGAAATGATAACGTCTTCTTCTTGTTGTTTTTTCTTTCCTTCTGTGATTAAAGAAGTACTGGCTGCTGGTCCTGTCTGCTCGACAACGTCACGACAAGTTGCTCTTTCAAGTTTCTCAGCTGAATACAAAACAAAGTTCACAAATTTCTGCATTTCAAGATCTTCAGAATTGTTTTGGCCAAGTTCTGGTCTGTAAAACTAACTATAAAATCTGTGTTCTTATCCCACTATATAAACTCACAGAGTCTCCTCTTTTTTCTTGATTTCCTCAACAAATTCCAACACTTTCCGATGCAATTGAACCCATTCTAAATTGGACTCCCAGTTTTCGTTTCTGTTTTTAATGTCGTTTTCCATTCTGTAGGAAAAGTATCAGTTGGTTTCTTTGTATTATAAATATTCACCTTGTCATTTGTTGTTGCATCTGGATAAGTTGCTCTTTGAGCTGATGATTTTCTGTTTTAAGAACCTCATTCACTTCAGCCCTGGTCTTTTCTTCTATCATGAATTGGTCGAATCTAGGGTAAAAGAAAATATGAAGCGGAATATTATTGTTTATTTTTCCTTTCAAAATTGATCAAACTTACTTCTCCAGTTTCTGTTGCATTGAATGAAACTTTTTCTCAAAACTTTCAATTGTGTTCTCCAGTCTGTAAATTTATTAATATAGATATTTCATTTTCAGAACTGTTATTTTAATATTATATTCACTACCCTTTGGATAAATATCAATTACTGAATATCACCTTTTCTTGTTGTTCATCAAGATCAATATGTGTTTTGCCATTTCTCCCATTTCCTGATCAACGGCTTCAATTTTTGTCGTATAATTCTTCTCTGTACTTGTCAGTTTTTCAATAGTTTCTTTGTGTCTGTAAATAGATTTTTCAAACGTTTGCCATTTATTTTCTAACCTTTGTCGCTCGGCTTCCTCCCGTTGTCGATGCAAACGTTCTTCGAAGATTTGTCGTTGCCAGTCTCGATCCCGCTGTTCGAAGGAATTCATTCTTCAAAACTAATTTCATTGAAACAATAGTCAAGAGCTTTATAAAATCTAAGAAAAAGACATGGAGTTTTTCACCTTTAAGAGTGAGAAAATTGTGACACCACTTTTCGGTGATAAAAGACTTGTACGAAGTTTTATGGTATTACATAACCACATTTATGATTGGACGTCACAGTAAACATTGTTGCCAGTTGTGGCAAATTTGTCACTTATCAACAAGAAAATGAAAAAGATGGGCGTTAACATAAATGAAATAGAGTTCATAATATGTTTTGAAAATGCAGTGTTTCCACTAGAAATGTATTAGATGGATTAATTGGAGAGCTAAAATTGTTGCATGTGATTGGAACCCATTACCTGGCTTTGAATGGGTGATTTATAACATACATATCCATTCATTCGAAATTGTTCAATCAGAAACTCAATCCGATCAACTAATTGGTGTTAAAGAGAAAAATTGTGAATTTTTTGAAGCTTTCCTGAAACGTTTTCGAAATTACAATGAGTAATGCCAAATACACTTTTATTCTAACTTTGAGTTATCAATCTTTGACTGAACGGAAAGTAGAGAGTTAACGTACATCATATGCTTTTCATATTCCTCAAGTTTCATTTCACCATCTTTCAGGTATATCCAAGACGTTTCTTTTTTCAGACATATTCACATTTTCATTTCATGACAGACATACGTATCTATACGAAATCATGATTCAACATCGTAATTCCATCATGCATTTCCAAAAAAGATGCGAAAGACAACAAAAACTGTACAGTTTTTCTCGTCGAGCCTCATATCAAAAATGTCGTGATGTGGTTGGAGAAACAAAACAACTGTATAGGAAGCAACATTTCAATTAGTCATCGTCGTGCTCCTCCTTTTCTTTTCCCTCCCATCCCGCCCACCGCGTCTGAAACAGTGCCATTCGTGCCCTCGATCCATCCACACGATGCCGAGTTCTTTTCGTCTCTTACTCGCTTCTATACTGATTCAGACAGTGTTCTCAACTCAACAAGCTGTTACTGTGAAAGGAATTGTCAACTGTCGTGGTCATCGACAACCGGGAACGTTTGTTCAGTTGTATGATGAGGATTCAAGTGAGTTTTCTCAGAAATTACCTACCACAATATTCTAATATTTTTCAAATTTTCATTACAGTTTTCGACAGTGACGACCTTCTAGGATCTGTAGTGGCCGATCATCGTGGAGTTTTTTGTGTAAAGGGTAACACCGAAGAGGTAATATTGTCATAATTTATTCCGTTTATAACACACGGTTACAGTTTACAACCATCGAGCCGTACTTATTAATTGAACACAATTGTGGTTACGAAGGGCTCAATGAGAAGCGAGTCTTCACCAAACTGATTCCCGTTGAGTACATAACCGAAGGTCCAAAAGCGAAACACGTTTATCACATGGGCGATATTGAACTCCTTACTGAAGGTACTTGTTTGAAGACGAGAAACTTAAACGTTTAGTGTTCAGATGCTCCTGTTCAAAAATACGAGAAGAGAATCTATGTGGAGACAAACATTGATGAACGGATCAGACAATGTATTCCAATTTATGTTCAATACAAGACATTCTATGAGAAGGTAAATTATTTTTCTGTTTTTCGATATACTTAATCTAGAGTTTCAGACAGTCTTCGAGAGCAAAACTCATGAGGCAGTTCTTCCAACAGATGAAAATCCAGTCATAGTTGAGGAGCCAATTGTTGAACCAACAGATGGAGAAGGAGAAGTTGTTGCTGCCACAGAACAATATCACGAAACAGATGAAAACAAACAGGAGGAACATGAGATTTTAGAAGAGGAGAAGAAGATTGAAGAAGAACGACTTCGATTAGAAGGTACTTTGACCATTTTCTCGCAACCTAAATATTTTATTTCCAGAAGAACAAAAACGTCTTGATGAGATCCGTCGCCTTGAGGAAGAGGCTCTTCGATTAGAAGAAATCCGTCGAATTGAAGAAGAGAAAAAACGAATTGAAGAAATCAGAAGACAAGAAGAGGAACAGCAAAGAATCGAATTGGAACGTCGTGAGGAAGGTGGGTCTTTACACAATAAAACGAAAGATGCATAGAAACATGATGATTCAGAACGCCGCTTGGAAAACGAACGAAGGGCAGAAGAGGAAAGAAAACGCGAGGAGGAGGCGAAACTTCAAGAACAAAGAAGAAAGGAGCAAGAAGAGGAACACAAAAGACGAATGGAAGAATATCATAGAAGAGAACAAGAACGACAAGAAGCACTGAGACGTCGTGAGGAAGAAATTAAGAGAAGAGAAGAGGAGGAAAAGACTAGAATCAGCTCGTCATCAGAGACAATTGTCGAGAAAAAAGATCCATGCATCCAGTTTCCCGTTTTGACGCAGGTATGAGAATATTTTTAACACTTGGTTCACCACAATTGTTTGATAGGTAGACGCTGTGAATGGTATGTAATTGTGTGAACTTCTTTTTTTGCTAGTTACATGCACAGTAGTTTTAGATGTGCCTGTTTCAGTCAACAACAGAAAATAACATTTTGTTTTTCAGAGCCATTCTATCAGTAGAAACATTGAAGCCCGTCATGAATATGTCGAAGATCCATGTCTCAAGAGATGAACACTCTTCTTTCGCCTCTCCCAGTTTACTACAATTATCTAATTTCTCTTTCAATGACCTGTATTTTCATTCAATAATGCTATCAGATCTTTATTAAGCTTTCATAATGACTTACTAGTTTCAATTTTCACATACAATTATATTTACAGTTATTTTCTTCTAAAATTATCTGAGATCACACATAAAGATGTTGTTTTTTCACAATCCGTTCCGATTGGACAATCATCGTCAATTTCACAAGGGTCTCCTATCTCGTAGATTTTGTTATTTTTTCTGTTCCCTCTGAAATGTTCTTTTGGACAACTTTGTGATCTTTCGGACTTACGCTGGTCCATAATGACAAACTACATAAGACATTTTTGGACAGTTCGCAATTCCACAACCGAGACGATACGTACGATCCCATGCCATCTAAACTATTATTATCTTATCAAATTGACCGTCAATTCGGTGATACCTGAGTGTAATGTCCTATCGCTTTCCCTTTCAAATCCCATAGTTCGGGTGTCAATACGTTATCAATCGGAGTACCAAACTCTTCTAATTCCTGCCACCATTTCTCGACAGCCTTAAACAGTTTTTTGATTGATAATGTAACTAGTTCAAAAGAAAAGATAAGAAGAAAAACTGATTTACCGTATGTATTAAACTTCTTGGATCAGGGTTTGTAAAAGAACTCATGTACAGATTCTGGCCTTGATTTGGTCGTTCATAATGAGAAGAATGGGCAAAAACACACTTGTTTGCCCAGTTCTGTGCAAAACGTTCAAGCATACAGTCATACTCCATTTTGATCATTTGACTTGCTTTCGGCTGCGAACTGTTTGTTTCACCGTTCCATTCGAATCCTTTTGCAAGACGAGATCTAAAAACTAGTTTCAAAAAGCATCGAACGCATTATTGAACCTGTAGAAATTGTGTTGCTCCAGAGTGAAATTCCTAGTCAGATCGGATATCAATGGATTATTACACTGCATACTCTCTCCAGAATCTTTCACCATTTGTGGAGCTTGGCACAATCCCTCTGGAACAAGACACTTTGAACCTGGATAAGTAAAACAGTCCTTGTCTTCGCAACATGGTTTTCCATTCTCATAAATCATCTCTTTCTCGCATTGCGCCCTGGAAACGGTCGAATTTATTAAAAGTGATGGCTACTATCACTGACTTTTCATTATAAAGACACGTGAACAAAGCAGATTCCCCGTCACCACAGAGAATGTACGAACATCCAACACGATACGTTTTTCCTTTTGCCATCTGAAAATAGTATGTTCCTTAATGTCAAACCATTGAAAATACATTAGCCCATCCAAAATAGTTTCTCCTTGCATAGAATCTATTTTTCTGGTCCTCATTCCCCCGTTCTTCTCCTTGCTGCCACCAATATTTCATTGCATTTCTCATGTGTACAGTCGAGTCTTTTCCATCGAAATAAAAATAGAAGCTGAAAGCGAACAAATATTAATAATGACAACAAGTGCATGGGAACTAGTCACCGCTTGAATAGTTGGGCATTTGAACCAAGGACCGATTGTGGCATGAAGTGCTGAGGGCATGAAGCTGACCAATTGGCGGCGATAGCAGCAAGTTCACAATCCCAATCCTGAAAAGTCGTTTTCTGATTCCTTGTAACAGACTTCTTAAAAACACCATAATTACCGTAACCTGCCTGACCACATAAAACAGATTAGGGTATTGGAAATGTACTAACTAACCAGTTTATACATATTTCTCGCACTGTTCATGAGACCTCTCTTGTTTCTTTGCTTTCCATAAGCCAGTGATCTTCGTAATTCGTTGTGTGTTGTCAAGATGATTTCCTGTTGTAGCTGAGTGATCGTTGATTCGTTACACACATGTTCGGTTAGCAGTTCTGAACACCAATACTTCGGGGTCACTTCGTTTATAAGTTCGCTTACCGTCATCTAATCCGCCGAGGGCTTCCACCACCTTATCATCCACATTGTTCCACACGCTTTCTTCGATAAGCTGATCATTTCCACTTCCCTCGACTTCATTTGTCTGAAAAAAGTATATGAACAGGTTCAGCCTAGGGAAATCGAAAAGATACCTGAACATGATTAAAAATAATAAAAATAGTGACAGAAAAAATGATCAGGTTCATAATAGTCATTAGCAGGCAAAGAGCATGACGGGTATATTTCTTCTGTGTCCACCAACTCGACGCAGTCGCCGCTGAAACTTATTTATGATGATGAGAAGTCGAGAATAAGCTCCGCCCACTCTCCCCAAGGTTACCAGTTTTCTACGTACACTCCTGAAAAAAGGAGAAAAAACTGAAAAAACCGTCTAGGAACAACTGATGCCGACTTCGAAATCAAAATCAAAAGAAAACAGTGAAAGGGAAAGTTTCTCCAATAAAATGATATAGTGAAAATGGGAAACAAAATGAAAATGAAGAAGAAGAAGTTCAAAAGTCGATTGATGAAGAACGAAGTTCTAAAAGCTTCTACTAGTACAATGACTATACTATATATCAGACAGTAACACCACCTCCACTGTAATAATTTATTAGTTTTGATAGCCTTGTCTTTTGTTCTAAAAGGGCGTCGCTCCATCGGAAAGTGAAAAAATCTTGTTTTCACTTTTCTCGTGATTTTGATCAGATCATCAATTTCCAGGTGACAGAGAAAATTGAACCAAGAAAAGAGTGTTCTGGAACGTAGGTTGTCAGATAAAACTGATTTGATAAAATAAACTTTATTTTGAATTGATTTCGAACTGAATTCGGTTGATTAAATCAAGGTCACGCAAAAAACTGAAAATGGGTTACATTGAATTAATTAATTAAGGAAGTGGAGGAAGAGTCGACGAACGGCTGAAATCGTATGATTTATGGACAAATACAAATAGTACTATTTGATTTCGTTGATCCACATGCTTGTGTTCAATGTCTCACCTGTACAGACAGAGAATGTCCACTCTCTGGTCACATTTTGCGTATGAACATCCAATTGATTCCGCGGTCTGAATAAAAAAATATTAAATACTAGTTCTATTTGTTTTTCTTCACATTAGCTTCGCTATTTGAATTTTTTGAAGCCAATTGGAGTGCATTCTGGAACTGTTGAACAACTGCTTCCGGTGTAGTTGTTCCAGTTATGGGAAAACTCAGTTTCAATGTTCCATTAGTTACTCCTCCGTTGTCAGCCAAACATTCTTTGATCACTGCTTGAGCCTTTGCTTCAAGACTACAGTCCCAAGTCTAAAAATCATCGAACATAAAACGATTTTTATTTCTTATTACGTTTCCCGAGGCAACAGATTGAAGAAAAACGTTCCGTGTTGCAGTGGTCATTCCATTGTCGCACGTAATAGTTTCAGCTATAAAAATCATTGTGAGTATAAAGATCGTTTTCGGTCGTTAAGCTAGCTTTGAAGGCATTTCTATCAATTAAGTCACACTTGATAAGCCATGGTCTTTCGGAGAAACCAAAAACTGAACAAAAACGATAAAAAAAAGACTCACCAGCCCGTTTCAATCGTTGTTTCTCAAGGAAATAGTTGTCATTGGCAATATGGATCTGGCTTCTAGAATACATTTTTTGGAGAAACGATAGGATTCAATTGTTCTGAGAATAGGATGGAACTATCGAATATTTTTTCAATTTTTTGAATGAATCTTATGAATCGAAATTTTTGAAAATATATATGAAGAGAAACTACACATCTAGGATAACCCTTGGTTATTTTTAAATAAGTTTTTACTTACTGAGAAACCACAATTTGAAGAAATAAACAGACTAGAATTTGCTTCATTGTCAGAATTCAATACAAAATAAGTGAATCATGGAGCTGCCGCGCTTTCGGAAAGACAATGAAAGTCTTGTTTGAACACCTGTTTGTGATTCAAACCACGCAAAAAAAAACTTTTTGCATGGCAGTTATGGAGATCGGTTGAAAAATCATGATTTCTTTATTGACTGTTAAATAAACACGAAAAAAAGTAAAACAGGGAAAAAGATATAATTGCGTATTGCAGAGGATCACGACGGCAAAACAAAAAAAATAAAAATTTGGCAAAAGCTATCAAATTAGTAATTAGTACAAAGATTAAACATGGTAAAAAAATATTAAAAATAGTTTAAGTGAACAAGCATATTAAAGGGAAAAATGGAAGCATCGTGTCAAAATCCAGTTTATTTCGGGCCGGCATCCATTGTAAGTGACTTGCCAAACTTTGAGAATTTACGTGGAAGACCGATTGAGCGAACGCTGGATAAACTTATTTTGCGCGTGGTGGTGGAGGAAGAAGTTGTGCTTTCCACACGTCTACCCTAAAACGCATACTATACATTGCTTTGGTGCCCAAACTGGTGATAAAAGATAACAAGATAGGAACATAGGTTAGATACTTGCAATTGTAATATATGTTAATATACGCGATAGGATACTTTCTGAAACAAAAAAATAATGAAAATAGAAAACAAAAAAGGGTTGCAGTGTGTGACAGAACATTATCGTTTATCTTATAAAATTCAAAATTCTGATTTGAAAAAATATTGGTACCTGTTTTTTGACGAATACCTTAGCGTGAATTTGGTGATTTACAATAAAACTTGTGAGAATAGAAAAATAGCGAAGAAGAAAGAAAGAAAGATCATTCATGATGAATAAAAAACCGTGAAATCAGTTAAAAAGATCCCGACCACAAAACAACAAGAATAAGAAAAAACAAAGACAATTGTGAATAATTGTTCCCATTCAATCAAATATCCTCTCCAGGCAACCCGGCGTAATGAATCATAAAATAGGTTTGGTCCTTATTTGGTATATCCTCTCGTAAGTATTTAGCCATATCCAGAAACTCCTGTAGAATATACTTCTTTGTTCTAATCTGACATGCTTTCAAGTTTCGGGATGACGGTATTCGGGAATGCGACGTTATTAAGACCCATTTCATATTTATTGAGACATGTTAGTGGCAATAGGAATAATATTAGCAATGAATAGATTCCAGTATCATTGGTGCTTGCATATATACTATACAATACATATCGTATACAACTTTTTGAAATAAGGTATACACACGATTATGCTGACAAACATGCAGATTTTTTTGTTGTTGAACATATCAGAATAGTAATAGGGGTATGTGTAAAGTGAACTTTGAAAGTGATTGTCAAAAAGAAGTTGACAGTAAGTGGAGACAAGTGTGAAAAAGAAAATCAGGTGCATTATCACTCGTGTCTGGGATCCATGCTCGCTTTTGCAGCTTCCAGTTTGGATATAAATGATCTCACTTTTTCGAGGGTTGCATGTACTGTATCCTTTCGGTTTTCCAGAACAAATCTTCCCGTTGACTTCCATCTTGATTGAGCCTTCCACACGTTTTCATTTGGGCCCAACACTCGGCTAGTGGAATTTTTGTTTGGATATTTTGGAGTCACTGTAAATTAAATTTGAAACATTGTTATGGTACTCTTCAAAAAATGATTGAAGGTTTCCAACTAGTTTTTAGAAAGAAAGTCCCCAGCGGAAACCAACAATAATGTCTCAACAACACAATAGAAATTGTCAAAACGTTTCTAGAGCTAACGTGCGCTGAGAAAAGTGCAAAAAGATCCGTGGCATAAGCATAGAGAGAAAAAGTAAAATAGAAGATGACGATAGTGAATGGCCTACGGTCATTGCTCCTTTTTCGCGCCAATGAAAGAGCTTGAAGCATACTTTGCCCTTGATTTAGTTTTGAATCATCACAGATCTCTTCGATTAGCACATATTCGGCATCATCTACATTCGGTCGACGAGCTTTCACGAAAACCTGTTAGAAAATGATAATTTTTGGTTACTGTGAGTGGGATACCTGTCTGATAATATCAGCTGCAGTGCTGTTGATTCCAGCTCGTAGAATTGCATATGGTTGATCTTCGCTTACATTGTGTACGCATACCAAGAATGTGTCGCCCATCGATCGAGCACGTGGGTTCAACCCTGAATAGAAAACGTTTTCCAATTATAATTTCCCTTTTTCATCCTTACACTTGCCTTCAGACACCTCAAGGTGCTCTCCGAAAGCGTCAGTGTCCAATGATCGTCCATGTAGTTGGTTGCTTGACGCACTTTTTACATGTCCATCTTTGATCAACGGGCTTGGAGAGACAGAAGTGGAGCTACCGCTTGTTCCGGATTTAATGATCGATGTGATCCAAGCTCTTGAGGATGGATCCTGGAAATTGAAAAGTCAAATTTTGAAATGAGAAAAACATTTTTCACTTCAAACTGTTAGTTTTAAATACTCGAAACTTCACTTCATAATATCAAATTTCTAGAAAAATAAGGAACGAAGCATCAGATGAAGAGCCAAAGCAAATTTCGATATCATGCAATTTTTCATAAGAGGGCCCGCATTCATTTTTTTTCACTGTACAGAAGCCACTACATATTTTCGGAATAGCCATTCCCATAACGGCGTCGAGCTTTGTTCATCAGTCGTGTCAGTCGAGATCTCACCTATTTCCCCTTTCAGCAATGAATCCGAGTGTTCCGATGACTTCATGTTGGCTAGTTAAAAATGAAAAGAAAAAGAAAAAAAGGATTGAGGGTAGTTGTGTTGATTTGAAGAAAGAGAGTCACAATATTAGCATGTATTGACAAAGCGGTTCATAATAGGGATAGTTAAATAGAATGTGTAGATAGTTGGGAGGTGTGAGGTGTGATGTCAGTTTTCAAATCAGACATTAGCTGAGAGAGTGGACGCGTCGAACGTGGCGGCCCAGTTGAGTTTACGTGACGATTTGCTAGTTTTGCGCTGACGACGCTTTTCTTCATAACTCACACTGCCTTTCTTGCGTAACACGAATCGACGCATTGAACCATTCCAGCAGGCAACTGCATCCATTATAGGCTCATTCAGCGGTAGGACCTGGAATAAATATTGATACTTTAAATTTAACGATGTCCTATTATATTCTAAATAATTTGGAAAATGCAAAGTGAAAACGAAAACAATGCTAAAAGAATGTTTACCATACATACCCTCTGTTCAATTGGATCTTCACCAGACGGAGCTGGTAATGATTCCTCTATCAGCACGTATTCCTCCACTTGATCTGCATTCTTTCCGGCATTGAGTAGTGCTTGTTGCATCACAGTTTTCACTGTGCTTCCCGATTCACTGTGTACAGTAATCGCCGTTTCATCAGCGAAGGCGCCGGTGATACGAAGCACAAAAATTTGCTTTTTCAATATCGGCGTGGGTGAAAGGTGTGGAGTCTAAAACAAAAGAGTTCTACTAAAAAACGTGCTAAGAATCAAAAGTGTACCAAATCAGTCCGGTAGGCAAGAGTGTGCTCAAGATTACAGTAGGCATTCGAATCGTCATCGTGGAGGTAGATATGCTCTTCTTGCTCGAATCTTGTTCTGAAAAATAGAGCAAATTACGATACAATATCTATAATATGGCAAGCAAACTTTGAGAAATAAAATACTCGCATTCCAATTAATAAGTGGTAAAGTGATAAATTAATACATTTCTAAATAGTGCATAGTGTGTTAATAAAACTATTCATTTTGATTATCAATTTTTTGAATTGATCTGAAACCGACGATCTGTGTTAATAATTCTAGACTTATCGTGCTTTTTACCTCAAAAATATCATCGCGTTGTCGATGGGAAGGTTGGTGGGTGTTCGTAGTGGGAGATGTCGGAAACCGGGTCGGATGCATTTGACAGGGACAACTCGATGAGCAACAACTCGTCCATTTTGTCCGCTATCACAGACAGCAATACGAAGGAAGGCCAAGTCAACACAAGCAATTCTCAATTGAGTAGTGTGGTTCCAAATTGGATTCACAGAGTTTCTCTGAACCACTTTGGACTTTTCACGGACACAATCATTATGAATTCCAATAACTTCAATTTCAACATAGAGACTCGCGTAGTGGGTATTTGGATAAACATGTTGTCCAGATATGATCTGCAGAAAATATTGCGTAAAATTCTATGATCAGCCAGTTTTACCGTCAGATTAAGTAACAGAGCAGAATGACCAGCTATGTCTTTTGAGAGCGGCAAAAATTTGTTATATAAAAGATGAGATTCGTCCCAAAGACATCTTGGCTTCAGTTGATATCCACAGTTTCCAGATTGTTCAAACATAGCTTGATTCACAGCCATGATAACATCTGGTGTTTGGAAATTCAATGCAACCATTTGCATACCATGAGCCCAGCAGTTGATTGGATTGAAATTAGACGAATCGTAGTGTTTTGCACTTGGATATGTTCGAATGAGCTGAAAATAGAAATGCCTGTCAGATTTCGTTCAGTCTGAATGCTTACATGATCCCGAGTGTAAGAAATACATTTGGCTGGATGACGTTTCATGAGTTTCTTTGCAGCATTCTCATTAAGAGATGTTACTTGATAACAAGTGGCTGTCGCATTTGGTCTTCCGGTACCCACAAACTCTGCTGCCAACTCCTGACTCAACTGTGTACTACTTCTCTGACGTCTTGGAGGAGCTGGTGTATTTAATAGATTCGATGGTGTCCGGGCCCTTGAAGAGAACGATAAACTGACAGTTGACGGTTGCTCTTCTGTGATCCGAGGAGATTGAATTCCTTCCACAGGTGGAAATCCCTGAAAAAAATTATTTCTTCAAAATTTCAGATTATTCTCGTTACTTTGAACTTGGTCGCTTGCATGTAAATGACAATATCTGACAACTCCGGTGCTATCTGGACTCCCGTGTTGTTCTTTCTCGGCTGTTGGTTACGGATTGCATTCTGAGCGAGCTGCGCATAGAGCACTTCATCTTCCGTCTTTCCTTCGTTAGTCTAAAAACAGAAATGCTCTTTGTCAATTATTTAATAAAGAAAACATACTTTCGATGTACTCTTGCTAGTCGATGGTTTTGCCTGCTCTACAGAGTGATCACTGCATAAAGAGTCTTGTTGTTTGATGTTTCTCGCTGATTTCTCCGCAAGTTTTGAAGTCTTTGGACTGTCGTCTTTGTCACTTCTGACTGGCACTTCTTCCTGGTCATCTTCCTCATTTTCTTCGTCATCCAAAAACTCATCGAGATCATCATCTTCTACTTCATCCACAGTGCTGAAACAGGTTCAATTTTCATTTGTTATAAAAAAAGCATGCAGAAAACTAATGAAAATTAGCATCCATAGGTAATAGGTGTTGAGATAGAAAGTAAAAAGGATACTATAATATAACATAGATGAAATTGATAGATTATAACTGAGGAAATAGGAAACATTCTATTCTATGCAATCTATAAATATGTGGTTAGTACCTAGACCTGAAGATGGAGTTTGAATTGCTGAAATATTATTAGATGTTAGTGAACTGAGGTTTTCTGAGTAAATCATTGATAGACTAACCTGCTCTCATAAGAGTTTTTACTCTGTTTTCTGTGAAGAATCAGTTGAGTCTCTCCTCTCTGAATAGGTCCACGATCTACCATTGGAAGAAGTGTTGGGATATCAGCTATCATCTTCTTATTCTTGATCAAGATTTTGTTCTTCATCTGAAGAGGGCATGGTAGACGCGGAGAGTCGGAGAAATCGGCTTCAAATAAGAAAGAGGACACGAGTAAGTCTCCTAGTACTGTCTTGAACATTTGTGCCATTTTTGCCTGTTGTTGGAGGGAACAATGATTTTCAATTGATAAAATGACTGGTAGATCTGATGTGATGAATGCGGATTTTTTGATGATTTCGACCACCTAAATTATTCAAAACTCATGCTTTTCATTCATTGAAGGTCTAACCTGTCTGAACCCAATTTTACTGACTAAAGTGTGTCCGTGATAGATGAGTGGTAATCCATCGTCACCATCCCAACAATCAAGCTCCACACATCTACAGCCAGTTAGAAGAACCTGAATATAATTTGTTAATTATTTGCAAGAGCTTGCAAAATCTATTCTGCTGTTATGATGTTCATGAGAAAGTGATATTTCCAAGTTTCCTTCATTTCTTCTCTTTTCGATCTCAACTTTCATGAATCAAATCTAATTTTTCTCATCGAGAAAGTGTGAGAATTCGTGAATGCAAATTTCTAGTATGCCTTCTAAAATTCTATTTTAGTCCTCTTGCATAGTTCAGATCAAATATTAGGTACTTTGGTGAATTTTTATTTTTGCAAGAGGCGGCATCTTGGTAGAATATTTGATGATATTCTGAAGAATCTTCGGATGACTCGAAGATGATATTTCTGAATTCTATCTCACACGCCTTCACAACTTAGACTAACGGACTCTTTTTTGGTGTGTATTTGTGCATGTGTGCGGCGGCGTTGGTGCCAATTTTAAAGAGAAGAGTGCGACCGAAAAAAAAAACGTTTTTCTCTTTCGAAAGCCAAAACGCATGCACATTGAAACACATGCGTACACCCCTGCCCGCGGTGCTGAAATAAGCGGCTCCTGCTCCCGGAGAAGCAGTGTCCTTGTGCCAACACACCCGTCTGATGACCCGCCCTTCCTTTTTTTCCTGTCAGTCTTGGCTTACTCCCGTATATTTGTTTGTTGGCGAGAAAAAAACGGAGAAAAAAGAAGACGTCCAGTGTTTTTCTTCCCGTCGTATATACTGGCTACTTACCTTTTTTCGAGTTCTTTTTTTTTTTGTTTGGGTCGTATTCGTCTTAGTTGACAGAGTCGTCAAGTCAAGTATCAGGTTTCTATTTCTATGCAAGACACTCAGCGAACTTGACTTTTCTCAATTGGTCTGTGCTCTTTTTTTCAGTTTTTAAAAAATCGTTTTGTGTTTTTCTCATTCTTAGTTTGAAGTAAAACTTTTCAAAAAATAGGTTTTCCTCTGGTTTCTTCAAAAGTGATCCGGGAAATTGGTTAATTTCCTTACACTAGTCCATCTGATGAAAAATGCACTTTTCGTGAGAAATGATGTCTGACCAAGAAGAAAACTAAGAATAGAACTAGATCAAACGATTTTTTAATACACGTGTCTTGTTATGTTTCTATTGTTATTTTTGTTTGTGTTATAAGGAAATGATATCCAAAATCTAGTCAATGTCACGTAGTTTCCGTTCTGACTCACTTGTCTGTACATCTCCGAACTGCTGGGACCCTTCAGTTGATGTCCAGTCAAATAGGTATTGTGACTCGAGTTGATGTAGTAGTGAGATAGCGGATATCGCAAATCCTCTTCATCTGGTTCAATTGTCTCCGGAACGAATGCGAAATTCACTGGGTCGCAAAGGAATCGAGTGAATCCCTCAAACGACATTTGATTTTTTTGACGACATGTGGCATCCGGCTCATGATCCTGAAAACTTTTTATTTACGTTGGTGTTATGTATTCGCCCCTTTGTTATTTGCTTATTTTCATTTTGATTATTGGGATCCCAGTAGAGAATTGAGACAAAAGTTCATGACCGGTTGAGGAAAGAAGAAAATTTTAAACTTGGCTTCGGACCGCCTCATAAATTAAAATAAAACAGAGCGGATGTGATTCCCTGGAGGACGTCACGGCTAGGAGAAACGCCGTATCTGCTGAAAGCTTTCAGTTTCTTTCTTGACAAGATTCGCCTTTTTTCCGATCTGCGGTCAGGAGGAGAATCTAATGTTGTTCTAGATTTCAAAGTGGAGATTGTGGGAATTCAGTAAGGTTGTAGGTTGTGCCAGTGGGAAAAATCACAAATCAAATGCGCGGACAACAATAGATGGAGAGAAAATGCGTAAGAGAAGAAACCAAACGAAACATATGTAATATAATGTGATTGAGTTTTAGTATTCTCTCGAAGATGCTATTTTAAGAGTTGAGAATAGAGGAAAATGTATTTTCTTCTTAAAGAAAAACATTTGACTTATTCATTTCATGTTTCATTTCCGAGAATTGCACTCAGATGTTTTTCTTTAATTCATTGACCACTCGTCTTTCTCAGAATCTATGCGAATATCATTCCTCTGGTAATTGGAAGAGTATATTCAACTCGTGATTATTTAAAGCCTCTTCCGATGCGTGTTGTTGACGTGTCTTTTTCTTTTTGCACGTGCTCATCGTGCATGTTGCTATGCGATTCTTCAAGTCTTCATGGAAACTTTCGGTTGTTAAGTGTATTCTTCCACACTCGATCATAATGCTTCGAAGACGACTCTTCGCAAAGTTTTTAGTTTTTTGAGCATCAACACATCTGTGTTTTGGATTTCTCTTAATCTATTTACAATGATCTTCCTCTTTTCTGTTGCATCTAAAGCACCATCTGCACATTTTCAGAACACCCTTTCGCCTAAACCGGACATCTTCGTTTCTTTCCTCAGTTAACTCTAAACGAAGAAAGAAAAAAGAAAGACTGAGGCGGTCTCCGCAAGAAAGGTGCTGCTCAAGCCACGCCCCTCTTCTCCGCTGCTCTATCTCTTCTTGCGCCCCATTCTCAATAGCGATGCCACGACCAGCGACCGAGGAAGACGACGTTCGAGCGAGTACCACGTGGACTAACAATCAGGATGTGGAGGTGTATGGAGCTGTCGAAGCGACGAACAAGTCGTCGATGACAACCCTTCAAAATCCGGACACGCAGTCGACTCCAACAATGCCAAAAAAAGTGAGTTAACTTCCTTTCTCTACCCTTTTTGTGCTCGTTTGGGTTTCAAAATTTGGGACTTCCCTTTGGTTTTGATGGGATGGCTCAAAGAGAAACAGAAAAGAGAGAAAGAGAAGCGCCATCAAAATGAAAATTGTTGGGGCATGCTCCCATCTAAATTGGTTCTTCTCTTTCTTCTCTTTTTGTGTCTTTTTAGGGGTCCACAATGAGGTTTTTCGATCTTGAGATCAAATGAAACAATTTCTAGGTTTCATTTGCCGCTGAAGTTGATGAGCAACAAGAGAGAATCAGCAAGGAGAGTGCTCGAAGGGATGCGTGCTGTTCAATTCAATAACTATTCCTCCCCAATTCTCTTATTCTCATTCCGCCCAAATAAGTACATTGTAAAAGGGATGGCTCAGACCAGTCTCGACGGGATTCCAAATTTTTGAAATGACGATTTTTGTATCCAATAAATTGATGTAAATCTGATAGAGCGCACACACGCACAAAAACAAGGAAGTTGACGCGTACCTGAATCAATTTGATCGCCATTTGCTCGTCAATCTGCTCCATCTGATGAGTGTTGACAAATGCGCGAAGCATTTGAGGAGTGAGCATCGACGATCGAGATGTGTCCATGAGTCCTCCCATACTGAAATACACTCATTTACTTTTTCGTCAATTTTGGTTAGAAGAGAAATCCGTGATTATTTATATTTATGAACTTTAGATACTCGGAATGTGGGCCGTGAGAGCATATCTGTTTTTGAAAGCTTTGCTCTCTTGATTTTTCCAAAAACTAAGGATGATGGCTTATATAAAAAGTACAGATTAGTATTCGAATAAATCTTATTTGTTTTCATGTTATTTTGTGTATCTTCCGATAGGTAGAGGTGGAAATTCACTTATTGTGACTAGCTCGTCGTGCGCATGAATAATTTATATTTAAATTGCTCAAAGTTACATTCTAGGCGGCTCTTGTTCGAACAAATATATGAAACAAACGAGGACCTCTCTTTTCTTCACGTCCACCTTCATTTTCTTTTTTCTTCTAACTACGTCACCACTTCATTTTCAATGAATAAAACCTGAGATGTGGTCTATGTCGGTTTTATTTTTTTTTTTTGCAAGACGTGTCTTTTGTTACAACCTATTATTTTCAAGCGTCATGTTGGGTAAACTCCAGAAACTGAAGTTGATTTCATTGGTTCTAGACAGGTTTTCTCCAGAATATCACGTGGAAATTCTCATATAATTATCTCGACACCCACCTATTGACACTTGCGAGTGCTAGAGCATTATAGATTTTGTTTTGCTTCTCACTGATATGATGCGATGTGACAGTAGTGTTTCGGGTCAGGAAATCTGAAAAAAAAGGTTTGAATGCAATCAGTCGCCCTTTCTACCATTAGACAGGAAGTCGGCATTGTACGAGTTCGATACACTGGCCAGTCTCGACTGCATTCTCGGGCTGTGACGATCGCGTTCTCTTTTAGGACAATGTTGAGGGGTCGTGGCAGTGGATAAGACATCATTGAACACGTCTCTGCAATATAAATTTTTGATGATGCCACAAGTCAACACAGCAGAAAATATAAACGAATAAATAAATAATTAGGATGGTTATGTTCGATGCTCTATGAACTGACCTTAAATCTTTTCTCATTCGTGTGTTGAACAAACGGAATAGTTCTGCAAACTCTACAAGAGTCAATGGTTTTTCCTGGAACTCTTTTCCAGATGGTCCACTAAGTCCAGATACTTGAATTGACATTTGACCAGAACTACTGATGGATCCAGAATTAGGGGTTTCCCCTCCTCTTGATCTCCATGACTTGCACGATCTTCCTCCGACAGAGCGGCCTGTAAACTCATAAACTCACACTTCTGATAAGAAATTCAATTAAAAGTAAGTCATAAAACGATCTTGGTCAGTGAAATCATATTGTGTCTTCCCAAAATAGCACTCACCTCCATAGGAACTACTCGTTGGAGTTCTTGATCGTGGTGTATAGATACTATCTAGATCTCCTGCATCGCTGTTTGCTGGCTCTCCACGAGGTTTCAGCAGATATCCAGGGGAATTTGGTCCTGGTGGTCCTGATTGAGAAGAAATTTGAGATTTAATTGACGGAGGTCGGACAAGTGGGGAATGTGGTTGTGGTGATTGAGATCGGCTTCCTTCTCGAGATGCTCCACGAAGTTTCTTTTGCATAGCATTTTTCAGATTTTTCAGTCTGAAACAATGGTAAATAGATAAAAAATAAGGCTGAACAAGTTTCCATATTTCAAATATAACTAACCTGCTTTTCGCACCTCCTGGTTCACTGGATAACGACGAGTCATTCGGTCTTGTGGCACTAGTATTCGTCTGACTCAGCCCTAAAAGAGTGAGCGTTACCGAAACATTTTGCATAATAAGTGATCAGAAAGCGCTTTTTTTCCGCACACACTGTGGAAATTGCAACCAAATCAAAAAAACCTAAAAGTGGGCGGCCCCAAAAATATATAGTTCACGGCAATAACGAGAAGCACTGTGTTTTCATCTAACCTCTCTCCTGTTTTATTTCGCCGCTAGTTGTGAGCACACCGAAAAGAAACACGTGTTTACAGGTTGAAGCATAGAGGGTGAAAGAGAGAGAGAGAGAAGAGTAAAGCGAAACAAAAATAGCATAGATAACATTTTATAATTTTTCCCTTTTTTGCTGGCTGCAAAGCGCAAACTGTCACTGTCACCAAAACAAAAAACAAACCAAAGCCTTTCCAACGCTCAACCCGCCCACCAAATGCCTGAAGTGCTTCGAATGGTCGTGGACCACAGTTGGCTTCTCCAGTGATCTCATAGAGGGACAGGTAGACATTTTTGATCCAAAGCATACGTCTATCCGGATATCTTTGTTGGCCTTGAAGACTTTTCACAACCTGAAAGTTCCATTATTTTATTGGTTCAGGAAGGGTGTTATTCACTGAATGAAGTCCGTTGGTCCAAAACTGAGCAATTTGTTGTGGAGCCAAGAAGTAGATGAACTCATTATCAGACAACAGTTGACCATGACTAACTTTCCAGCAGCTGACCGGAACTGACATTTCTTCGACAGAATGCCGACGGTAAATAGCCTAAATGCATTGTTATGTTTTATACTTCCTTCTTTTCCTAACCTCAATATCAATATCATAACTATCCACAAGTTCCACTCCTTTCACAACACTCAGTTTCAGTTCTCCCTCTTCGACTCCAACTCCACCAGTTCCGGGTGTTCTACCAGATGGCATCGGCGATGCAGCTCCTCTCCCTGAATCCAATGGCTGAAGATTTGAAACGGATACCTTAGCGAGCACATCCTGAAAATTATAGGTTTATCTTTGACTTCATCTTCTATTTCCTCTTTTTCCTCCGCCCCCATCATCTAAAAACTAACCTTTTCCTTTGGGTCTTTGTTAACTGAGTAAGAGATCTTATGCCAGTTTATCTGACCACAACTCGGATCCAGTCGGAGGAGACACAAATTGCTTCTTCCCGAGTCTGGTTCATAGTGGATGACTGTGGTTCCGTGTTGAAGACGTTGGATGACATCGAGATCAAAAGTCAATGTATCAAGTGGGATAAGAGCCACTCCATGAGAAGAACCGCGAACCACTTGGACTGGTTCGTATGCTGAAATTGAAATCAATTGATGATGGTTCTGGTGGCTTTGGAATTAAAATCGGAAAAAAATCTCACTTTTTGCTTCTTTCTCCTTCTGCTCTCGTTCGTTTTGTGGAATCTGAGTAGTTGCAATGGCGTGTTCTTCGAGCAACTTGATCATTGTTCTACTGTGACGATGAAACAGTTCCAAATTATCCAAAACGATAGCAACCAGATTGATTTTATCCGCATTCAGAAGACCACCGACTCCAATTCTTGACGAGAAGTGATCTTCTCCATTCGGATCACTCATGAATTCAAGTTTCTGTGTTTCACCTTCCTGTCCGATCACAACAATATTTGGTAAGTCATTGACAATAGCATAGAGATCACGAAGAAAGATTCCGAAAAATGGAATGACACGAGATTGAGGCATCCGAAGAGCACGTTGAACCGCATTGATGTAGGCTTGAGACGGAAGAGCTTGGTTAGCTGGTAGAAGAGTTTCACAGAGAGAATCAAACTGTGACTTTTCTTCCTGTCGAAGAGAAAGCCAGAATGGACGGAGTTTTTCACTTTTGAGACCCATGAGAACCTCAACTGCTGCGTTGAAGTTTCCAATGTTCCAACACGTTTCGACAATTCTCAGAATTGCAGTGAGAGCAACTTTTCTGTCATCATGAGTAGGTTGACTGACAATCACATGGGTGATCCAAGAAGAGACCTGGAAATGAATATGACTAGTTCAATTTAATTAATTGCGTTAAGTGATTACCTCTGATAACCGTTTCACAAGATTTCGAACCGGGCTTGGGTTTTCTGATACTGGGACTGAGGTGAGATCACAGCTGACATATCGAACATAGTCCATTGGCTGAATTGAGTAGAATAGCTGATATTCGGTTGAAGAAAGCTGGAAAGCAACTTCTTCAGGAAAATGAAGAATGTACTGAAGTCGTTCAAGTTCGAGTCGGAACAAAGTGATTGGTTCTTCATTTAGAATGAATCCGGCTGTTGCTGACTGTGTTGATGACGTCGAATCACTACGCGACGTTGCTGAAAATTTATGAATTGACCATTGACCCTGATCATTTTTGTTGACTCTTTCCCCCCTCGGATTTTGTTTGCCGAAAACAACCAACAATCAGTTGGCTATTCGATATCTGTCTGAGAGAAGAATTGTGTGTGTGACTTCTCTCGATGTGCAATTAGGGTTTCGAATTGTGCTCTTGGTATTGTGTTGCAATTTCAAGTCTCTTCTTATATTCTCTAGTTTTTCTCACATTCTTGACCCTCACTATGTGTGATTTTGTGAACAAAAAGGAAACATGTCGGAAGAAGGAGGGGCCGTGTTGTATGCATATCTGTTTTTTCCGTGACTCGACGCATTCTTCTTAGAAAAAAAAGAAGAGGAAGAGGCAAACAAAAATGGCTTTCATGAAAACGAATTGTTGGTTTGAAACAGAAGAACGTTCTGAGACACATACACACATTTACACGTTTTGTTGGTGCAATGTCTTCAGTCACCGACAACCAAATTATTTGAGCGTCAAACTTGCACATCCAAGAGAAAGAGACAAAAATGGCTTGAGCTCCACCAAACAATTCGATTTAGACTGATTCGCTAAATTTTGCTCTGAATTTGTCTTTTTTGGAGTTTTGAGCAGGAGAGTTTCAAATTTTCTAGACACCAAAATGTTTCAACTAGTTTCATGATTAGAATTTGAGATAGAGGCTCAACGAAGATGCACTTTATCAACAGTCAAGTCAATCTATGTCAAACAAAGTTATTTATAGTGACAAGCTCTCTATTCGAATATCTACATTTCTATCTTGAAACTTTTTGAAAAAGAGCAAAAGCAAAAGACAGAAACTCAATGTCGAACGAGATAAGAAGTCGTCGAACTTTTTTCATATGAAAAAGTTAGATATACGCTTTGACATACGCTTTTCTCAAACGCCTACATAGCAAAGTGAAGTTTGGAAAGAGAAGAACACTTACCCAATTTACAAACATAAACGAGGAGACTATTCGGATCGGGAGGATTTTCTGGTTCCTCATGATCGTGAGACTTTCCGAGTGCGTGAAGCAAACGGGACACAACCGATGTCATCTTACTTTCATGAGGCATCGTTTTAGCATGTTATCAAATGAAGAATATGATAGAGAATAGTCGAATGTCGCTTCGTTTTGTGACGAAAAACCAACAGATAAGATGGCACCCGTTTCAGGAAAGCGGAAAAATTTTTGACTCAGATCTACTAGAAGGCGGGCGACAGATAAATGGGCGAAAAAAAGAAAAAGAGGAGGAGGAGAAGGAGGAGAAAGGAGGAAAAAAGAGAGAGGCATCTTGGATCTTAGCATGCTTTCGACCGCTCTGACTCCAAGTCAGAATTTCCCCCTGAGACTTTCGTTCATATTTTTCAGTTCGCACTGATTGGTTAGAATATTGGAGGGAGCCAAGAGAAAAAGAGCAAAAACGGAGAATTGACAAATTACTAACATTTTTTGTGAGTTGTCTCGTAAGGTCTAGACAAGAAGACTAGATTCTTTTTTTGCCGAGAAATAATAATTTAGATTGTTCTTTTTCTCTATCTCTGTCGGAAAATATCTTTGAACACAGTCTCTCGGGAACGTTTAAAGGGCGTTAACCCGAGCCAGAAAGAAATTTCTTCCGTTCTATTTGAAGGTTATAGCTGATAACATTTCAGTGGGTTTATGCTGACTAACAAAATAACATTTTCTGACCAATTTTGCTTTCATTGAATGACTATTCTTATAAACTTACGATGTACATACGCCGGAATGGTACGTTTAGTCAAACGTCTCACTTTCAACAAGCCTTTCAAATTGTCCCAGTTCATTGCATATTAGGATTGAGGTATTTACAACGGATACTGTAACTTGGTGGTCCATAAGAGAAAACTAAGAGTTAGAGAAAGAGAAAGAGAGTAAAAAGAAAAAGAACGGAAAAAGTTTAGACACGTAGTATGTATGTATATATCATGATGATATTGATGTTTTCCACTATTTCTTATCCTTTTCTGAACAAGAGTTACAGTTTGTTTAAGAGAGGAAAAAGAGGAAAAGTAGATCATGAATGTATGAATCATTGTTGCCATTCAGTCTGCTGCTCGTGAAGCAGGTGTTACTGTTTTTGAAAGTGTTGACCTTCAATAGCTTGAAAACCTAATACTTTAGAACATGATGTTCTCAATATAATTTTAATTGCCTATGTACTAAACTAAATAGACAGATGTTCGTGTAAAGGACAAAACTGAGCAAAGAAATATTATCTTCGGGGTAGGTAAATTTTCTCAAAAGGGAATTCTTTGGCAGAAGTTTTGTAGTGAAACGAAAAAAAAATAATGAAAACAGGTAAGTCTGATATATTATGAAACTGGAAAATAGATGACGTACATCGAAAAATATGGGTGTGGAATCAAATGAAAAATTTGCATTTAGACGGATTTTAAAATCAGCGAAAGGTCAACGAAATGTGTTTTTCTATGAAGATCTTTAAAATTTGGAAAACTCCAGATAGGTAAAAAGGACTTGATGTATGAATAGAAACTGTGTGCATTTAGGAGAATTGAGTCTCATATCTGATCTTATCTCTGAGATGACCATCTGGTAGTCAATGCAGTTTACAGCTGTTTACGTGAAGATAATATAAGATAAAATCGGTGAAACGAACTAACACTTTTGATGTTATCGCTCAAAAATGAAAGAACAGTATTCAAAAAATGTTGAAAGATAAGAGTGCATGGGTAGAGAAAAGAGACTAATTAGACCAGTACTACAGTAAATTTCAAAAAAAGTATTGGATCAAATAGTCGAAACTAGCATACGAATTCAACCATTAGGCAGCCCATTACAGATTCTTCTCCATTTCAAATGAACTTTAATGGTTTCTTCTAATGATGCCCATTATCATACTTGGCAGTTTAGTTCAAATCAAAAAGGGCAAAGTTCTTTGAAATCCATCATGACGCCTCTTACTGTACTGAAAAAAGAGGAAAAAGAAACAAGGAGAAAAAACGTACAGACGGTCGCCTCGGTGTGTGAACGATGCATTGACTGGTTGAGACTCCGCTGGATTGAATTGCTAGCAGAATTTTGCATAATCTCCCATAATGTCATCGATATCGATTTCAGTGCATTATACGATGGCGCTGTAATAAAATAAGGATTCGACGTTGAAACACATATAAGGTTTCAATATCTTTTTTTCCATAATTTTTTGAAACATCGAATCAAAATGATCTTAGAAAAATGATAGGCACTCAGGAAAATGGACTTCCGGTGTATCAAGAATTTCGCTTTTCTGAACGTTGGTCAAAAAGCAAAAAGCAAACGTACTAGATTTTGGAAAACTGAAAAAAAACGTTTTCAATTTATCTTTCTAATTCAAAATGTTTCTGAATTCGAAAAAGTTAAATATTTGGAACTTTGATAAAAATATGTGTTTAATCATAGAAATCTACAGCTTTGTTTTTTTTGTCTTACCAATGAGTTGCCACTTCGTTCCACGGAATTCAAGCAGTAGTTGATGCTTGCTCACTCCTCCACCTACTCTCCACTGTTGAAGGGTCGACGCGTGTTGTCGTTTCAGAACAAGCTTCGTAGATCCGTCGAGAAGGCACAATTGGGCAGAAGACAGGCAAAGAAGACGAAGAGTCTGTGAATGAAACCACTATTAGAAGGCGAGAATATTAACTGTTCTCAAATAAATATATATTAAAACTGAGAGGGTTTGACAACTAAGTTTTGAATGCAAAGGGTGAAAATCGTTGAAAAAAAAAGAAGGGTAAAGAGACTACATGCAATTTATTTTCTCTAATAAATTTTTCGATCAGGAGAGAAGGGATAAAAATGACGGGAACTAGAAAATGACAAAAGAAAAAAGCAGGAGAAAAAATTGAGAACGACGCAATTATGCGGTAGCGCAACACATGAGCTTTGAGAGCTTTCAAGATGTCGCCTGATTCTTTCGTGAACGACACCGAAGATGTTGGATGAAAAAGAAAACACGTTTTGAAGACCCTTAGAAGTGACAGACGATGATAGGGTAAACAATTGTAGGACAATGAAAGAACTTTCTCGAGAGATTGCACAGGTTTCGGACAATTCAACACGGCTGTTTTGGTAAAGTGTCGGGTCTAACCTCAAAAAGAGATGAGAATTCAGGAAAGAGACACAAACAGCGAAAAAAGTGTTCTGACAAGAAAAGTTGTCCTACTGTTTGTTTTCTAGTTTTTCTTTTTGGGTTTGGAATCAATACAGGGTAACTAATTGCCTGAGTCACGTTTCAGAATGTGTTTTTAGACAAAAATAATGAGACTGAAGAGAGAAAAAAAACTGAATGGGTGATTTTCGAACGCTTAGTCGGAAATTGAAATCAGAGTTTCTCAAGTTCAGACTCAAAAACTAGATAATGTTTTGAGAAAAAAAAACATTCAAAATCAAATTGAATTTTCGGTGCAAAACTGTTCCTTCATAAACTGTTTAATCCGATTAACAAAACTTGAAATTTACAGACCACGCTTAGAGTCAAGAACGCTATATTCTCAAAATACTTATTCCTATTTTGATATTTCATAAAAACTCAAAAGAATTATATAATCATTACAAACAATGCTTCAAAATTTTACGAAATGAATTGCGCAAAGAAAGATAGTAAACGAGAGAGTATGCTAGCCGATGTTTGAAGTGAGGAGTCTACTAAGAACAAAGCCACAGAACAATGCCTCTTCCTCGCACAATCACTATTTGATACGCTAGGGCAAGGCTCGAGTGCGTGTCAATATATCTCACTATCACTTCATTTTTGCCTAATTTTGAAATTTTATGAATTTCATAATGTTTCTTAGTCAAAAAGTGTGCATAAACTGTTTCCACATTGCTTTTTCAGTACTCTACGTTTTCCTATTTCATTCCTAATAATATCGAACCAACTGATTTCGCAACTGTATTTTCTACTCGAAACTAAGCAATTGAAATAAGGAAAATAGAGAGAAATGGTGAAAACTGAGAGTGTCGAGTACATTGTTTGTTCAACATTCTGATTTGGCGCCGGCTTAGGAATGAGGAAAAAATGGTTGCGACGGTGTTTAGAATTGAGAAAACTGGATGAAAATGAGAGGTCATGGAACATTGAACAACAACTTTTTTCCTGTACTTTCTGATTCTAGAAACGTCAATAAAAGGAAAGTTGTGAAATGACTAAAAATAGAATATTTCAAGAACCATACAAAAAAGTTCTCTATCAAACTCACTTTTCGAAGGGTTCGTCCGTGAAGCAACTCTTTGACTTGGAAAACCTTACAACCAAACGCAGCTAGTTTTTTGGCGGTCTGAAAGAAACGTATTTCTTGTGCATATAGGTATTGTGACTAACAAAAGAGGACTCAAACCTATAAAATATGTGTTTGAACTCGTTAAAATTGATTGTTCAAACGTATATTTTTACGAGATATCATACGGAAAAAATAGGTGGAGTCAAGGTTAGAGCAGGTGTAAAATACACAAGAAAACACATTGTTGAGTGCGCAAATCAATCGGAAAAAGACTTTTAATAAAATTGAAATTACTTTTTGCAGAACTATGCACGCAACTTTTAATCTTGACTTTTCCCAGGAATATTAACTCGTTCCACTTCTTGACACTAACCTGAATATACAACTTTTTCATTCCAATCTCACTCTCGTACACTTGACTATGAAACAATTTGCGTTTTCGTTCCTGGAAAACTTGGATTAAGATGGAGAAATTAATTTTCCGGATACCTTGACTAGTTTGATGGTTCTCCGGTCACCACGTAGATCAACTGGAAGACATTGTGCTTGCATCTGGAAAAGAACCTTTCAAAATAGAAACTAAGATAATTGCACCTCTTCAGACATCAATCCATCAGTATTAGTGATACATCTCAAAAGCGTTGGAGTTCTCGATCTGTGTTGAATCTCTTCAACAACTGATTGTGCTCTGCTTGCATTCGCCGACTCATTTGGAAATCTTGGCGGAGTGCAGTAAAGATTTTGGTCCACTTCCCATGGAGTTACCATGATCTTTTGTGCGAGATCACGGATTCGTCCTAGAAAACCAGATGATTAGTGAGAACTTCAATAGTAAAACTCACCAAACTGTCCTTTCAGCAAATGTCGTCTGATTGTTTGAGTCCTTTTGTTACTTGGCCACTGTTCTTCCACTGACAATTGAATACTTGCTAAATATGCCGCTTCTTCTTTTGGACACGGTAAACTTCCGGATATCACTTGGTCTTGGAACTGAAAATAACAAACTCAAGTTATCTTAAAAGTGTAGCTTATTCACTTTGAAAATAACAACTATCTTGCCTGTTTTTGGTTTGACCACTTTGTCAAACTGTTTATGATCTATCATATAGTCAATAGAAAACAATACATTTCTATTGTCGTTCGCGCTTTCATTCCGAGAAAAATTCAATGAATCTCCCATCCGGGAAATAATAGAATTACAGTAGCAAGTGAATTGAGACAGCTGATTTTTGAAGCATTTTTCGAATTCATTTTCAATTGTCCAGTTGTCGAATACAAAAAAATTACAAGTTGACGGAAGTTTTTGGATTAGTTTCCAAATCTTCTTTTCTTTTCGGCCGATTGACAGAATAGTATAGTTTGGATTAACCCGTTTCTTTTCTTTATTTGGGTTCAGAATACAGCTATTTTTCTTCTTTCTTTTCTTTTTCTTTCTGATATCAAACTTTCGGAGAACGTTCTCAATGATAGAAGAAAACATTTCAGAGAGTAAAAAAAGAAATAGAAATCAATGAGTACAGTTGATGAAAAAAAAAAGTGTTCCGTCACATCTGTTTTGTCTTTAAATAGAACAACAAAAACAGTTATTTTATGAAAACAACCCGCATATAGAAGCTTGAGCAAACATTCGAATTATCTGCCCTGGCTTATCAAAACATTTTTTGGCTGTTCATTTGTGATTCAATTGTGATAGCAAACACGTTTTTATTATTTATCAAATACATAGTTTATATTAACTTATTATCATCAATACAAGTACAATTATTCAGGTTATGCAGCATTGGAATTTTTCGTCACATCAATGACCATTTCACTGATTTCCTTGGCGAGTGCATCGATATCATGGAATCTCTCATTTGATAGTCTCACAATTCGAATTTCACGCTTCTTGTCCGGAAAAAGAAGAGTTTTGAGAGTATTTCGAGTGACATTGCGCATTTGGGCCAGAAAGTCTTCGTGAGTGATTGAGGTTCGTTTGCAGTCGTAGTTATTCGTGTTGCTATTCCGTCTCCCAGCAACGGTCCTAGTGGCAAACCACTTACGAAGTGAACTTTTGCGCCTGATTGCCGCTTTTATTTGATCCATGTTTTGGATTTTTGGCAATGATTTCGAGCGTTTCAGTTTAGCGGTCAGTTGTTTTGGATCTGGTAATAAGGCTCCAATGTGAAGTGAACGACGAGGTGCTCGGGCATCTTTAGAATGCGGCATTTTTTCTGTAAAAGACATTTAACATCAAGAACAACAACAATAACGAACATTTTATGTTCTAGAAGCATTAGCTCATGAACTAGAGGATAGGACGGTTAGATGGTTACAGAACAAAAGTGGCAGAATAACAACTGAAAATATTGGCCAGACAATACGACAATTATACGGATTTATTTTTCAGAAACCGAACATCAGTTTATTTAATTGCGGCCATCTCCCGAGATCATGAGAGTGAAAAGGGCTTACCAAACGAGTGTTCTTCGTAGTTGGCAATGAATTCCTCAACGTTCCGAACAGTTCCATCCGTGGGGATCACAATTTGAACAGTTGGAAGAATCACTTCGGAATCAGAATCAAATTCTGTATCATTTTCCGTTTCGGTCTCAGTTTCAGTCTCAAAGAGATCACTCTCATCAAGAAGTTCTCGAATAGATGGCAAGTCTTGTAGATTTCTTCTCGGAACAGACCCATATGGAAATAGAGCTCCAATAGTGGCTCGTCGAACTAATTCCGAGATTCCACGACGGGAAACTCTTGATTTCGTCTTTCGATTCATAAAAGCGAGATGAAAAAACAGCAAAGTAAGAATAGGAAAAACGGCAATAAACGTTTTGAAACATGATTCAGAATTGAAAAAAAGGGAAAATAAAACAAAATGATGGCGGACAACGAAAAAATATCAATTTCATCGCTTACTTCCAAATACTCGTCATTGATTTGTTCATTGTTTTCCGCCGTCGTTGGTTCTTCTTCTTCTACATGAGTACTGACGACGTGGATGATTTCAGCGCACCAATTTTTGACAGTCGGATGTTGAGGAGAGTTCAGAATTTGACGGAGAACATCGGCACATTCTTTCATTGTAGATACCACATTGTCATTTCTGAAATCTATTGTTGAAAACGCTGTTTGTATTCATTCTTTTCACCTTTTCGTGTAGACGTTCAGAAGATTGAGAATCAGCTGTCGGACACATTGGAAGTCTGGATTCATTTCAGTCATACTAGCCAAATGAAGAGGACTTTCTCTGTCCGGCACTCTCAAACTGTCTCCAGATGATCTTGAAAGTGCTCTTCGTGGAATCGGAATACGAGTTCCAATTGTAGATGCTCGTTTTCTCAACACAAAACTGAACAAAAATGGACCAGAATTGTCGGATGCAATACTCGTTCCACCCGAAAATGTGGAAAGTCTCAAACCGACACTTGACCGAGAAGATCTTTGACTCATAACAGATGAAGCACGACTGGACCATCCTCCGAGAGACGTCTCTGAAAAAACAAAAAGAAACTTCCCATGCCGGGAATCGAACCCGGGCCGCGTGGGTGAAAACCACGAATCCTAACCACTAGACCACATGGGAGGACGAAAGAGACTCGGTCGCACTCGCTAGATATGTGCGCCCGTTGCCCTCCCTTCCTCCTCACTGCCCTCTCTCACTCTCCATCTCACTCACCGTCAGAACTCTTTCGGCTGCCACCAATCTGACCGCTCAAGAGAAGAGGAGCGCAGTCGGAAACTTCACTTCCGGATAGCTCTGGAGAGTTGACAAAGTAACCAAATTCGAATTGCGATAGGGCAGATGGTCGACGAATTTCAATTTGAGGAAGACCAGGAATGGCTTGAGGACTACTCGGACGTCTTGTGTCTAATAACATTGTTGTTCCTTCTTCTAATGAATTTCCAGTCAAAGGCCCAGGCGATCTGAAAAAAAATAAAATTTAACTGAAAGTAAAGTAACTGGAATTGTACCTTGGCGGACTAGCTCCTTGAATTTCCAGTTCGGGTAAATAAACATAACCCATAGTTCTCGGACCAATTTTCGAATCATTTGAGTCTTGTTGTCCATTACTTCTGTATGTCAAACGCTGGGCTTCTCTTCTCGTCAGTGGATAGTTCTGAAGTTTTCTTGTGAATTCCAGAACAGCATCTGAACCACTTGTGTTGCTCTCGTTTGAATCTCCTGCAAAACAACGTTATGAATTGACGAATGTAACTTGGCAGAAGGGTAAGTAACAAACACATTTGGTTATGAACACCCCATTTCCAAATGAGAAACTGAATGTTCTGATAGGCATTCTGTAGAAGCAGAGTGCAAGCTACATGAATCCACGTTACATAACAGAGTGCTAATTCGAAATGCGCAACGTTATATGATTTTCTTATTTTTTGAGTTTGCACGAAATATTTTGATTTTCTTGGTTATCATGCGGTTACTAAAAGATTTGAAAAAATGCAGAGTTTTAAAGAAACTCTGAAATTGTGTGAAAATTTGGAGAGGTAAATAAATATCACAACAAAAAGTCACTGTGCGGTAAGGTAGATTCACTTCTCGATGTCCTCTTGCACGGATCAGTTCCCATACGACTTCGGAACAACGATTGAATATATTTTGGAAGATGTTTTTGAACGGATGAGGATGAGGAATTGGTTTTCTTTGAACGATTTGACCCGCTGCTAGTATCAGTTCCTAGTCTGGAAACAATTATTGTTATTTGACCAGTGAAATGATACAGTACCTTTTCCTTCGTTCTCGATTCTTAATGTCTTTGGCTCCGGAGCTCAATCGTTTCGGTCGGATTATTTCAACTGAACTGGATCGTCTGATATGAACCCTCTTTGAAGCACGAGATCCTTGATCGACACGCAGATAATTTTTGTCCCGTTTGCTATCTTCTCGCCTATCAAAAGATTTAGATTTACCAAAGTTTCTGGAATGAAGCGTTACATGAGCAGCCAACAAAAAACACGATACGATAACAAACCTGTTATTTCCAAGACTGCAACTGGAATGAGCTCTAGGGTCGGTTATTGGTTTGTACACGTGATCCACAACAGCAACTCGTTTTTTTGTGACTAATCCAAGATCCCATGATAACTTGTGAAGCAAAAGACGCAATAGAAGAACCGAATCGAGAACAAGACCAAGTTTGCAAAGATGAGCTTCTAGCTGTTCTAGTGAGATTAAAATTTGACATCCAAGTTGAGTGAGTTTCTCATTTTTCTCTTGTATACTTTTTTGCTCTGCTTGAGTTGGTAAAACTGCCGGTGGAGATCCTGCACTTGGTGATTCTTCTGTTATTGGCTCACTTGCTGACAAATGCTGACTTTGACGAACCAACTGAAATCTTATTTTTTAATTGTATCAATAGGATCCCTCTACCTCTGCTACTTCAGCTAACACTTTCAACAGAACACCCTCCACAGAAACAGCTGATCTGGAGAATGTACTTCTGCTTCTTGGAGTAGCACATGTCTCGCAAATGTAGTCGTCCTCGTTCTGTTGGCTTCCACTTTTTGCAAATGGCTCAAACGCTGAAAAATGTATTTCGTATGGATCTCATTAGATACAATCCTCACTTGTCATACTAAATAAATTCACACGGCTTCCAACCCGATCACCCATTCCCACATAGACCAGAACTCTGGCTGCATGATATTTGACGAATGTTCCATACTTGGTACTATGATTAGTATAATACCAATCATCAGCTGGTAAAAGCATCTGAATTAGCACATCGTCAATTTGAATGTCTATCAAAGTAGCATGTGTTGATGGATCCAATGCAATCAATGCAAGAACTTGTAGTAGAAGACAAAGCAATTGAGGTTCCAAAGTTGGTTCCAGAAGAGCAACCAAACTACGTAATTGATGACGATCCGAGAGTCGACTTCGAAATTTCCTGAATTTATTTTCATGACGTTTCTATTTTTTAAATTCTGTTTACTTTGCATGTGTAAGAAACAGTAGCAATCGGGCCACTAAAATCTGCGTGCAATGTGCACAACATTGCCTCCATCGGTGTGCAGGACTACAAACGGATCTCGAGCCAGCTTCCCGGTTTTGCATTGTTATTGCGTTGTGCAACGCCACAATAACTGAAAAACACGGAAACGTGTTGTTTTCGAGCGGAAGTTTGTGCAAACAAACAACATACCCTGACTTGGATCCATGTCACTGAAAGAATTCATCAAATCGGATTTGTGTCGAGTTGGAGCTACTGTAGGTGAAGGGAGTAATGATTGGTCTCTGAAAAGTACATAATTGAAGGACTCCAATAAATTCTAAGAGTAGTACTTATAGCCAGCTCCATAAATGAATACGTGGTCAACAGTTGAGTTTTGGTCGGCATTCGAGTTGAAAGATTCACCAGCTGTAAAAAATAAATGAAAAAAAAATAGATAATTACAATCTTACAAGGAGTAGGTGGTTCATCGGAATCAAAAGCATGAGATCTATTCAGAATTCTGGAGGAATGAAAAATAACGTCGTTGAAAGCGAATAAGTCGTGAACAAGACCGGCATCAATGATCTGAACGATTTTCTTCGTGATCTCCATTCTTTTCATTTAATCACATACTTTGTTTAATGTGTTGAGCGCTGAAAATTGGCGACTTGTCCCACTTTTCTGTAGAAAGGTGAAACAGAAGGTGGCAATTTGACTGAGCAACCAAGTGAGATGAAGTTTCTTCTGCTTTTTGTAGGTTGGTGTTGAGGACTCGTACTCTTCGATAGCCGTCTAAACAAGTTGTGTTGAACTTTCCGTTCCATTGAACTTACATGAATCATTTTATGAAGAAGACCACCCATATGAGCATCGAATTGATCTCGATCGACACTTGACGGTGTATTCTCCATTTGCGTGGCAAACTTTGATAGTGAATTCTGTAAAATGTGAAAACTGATGGGAAATTCCGAGAATGATCGTTACCACAATGTTATCAAGACATTCCGGATTACAAGCCATCTTCTTCAATAATTCCCATGCCTGCTCCCAACTGACACAGTCGATGACCGGATCTGCAGGAACACGTACAGAGAATGTCAATCGTTTTTCGGAGAGCGGTCTTGAATCAGACCTCAGCACCACATTCCTCCACATATTTTGAATGAATAGTGGTTGTGGAATCTAGCAATTCTAACTCTGCTTCCCGCCATTAATCCCTATTTTCGCACACATCTTTTAGGGGTCTCTCTAACGTGGAACCGAAATGATTTTGAGAAGGAGCTGTTTCGGGAGGCCCTCCCGTCATCCCCCCGTCATAAACTTTAACGTGAGGGACCCCGGAAATCCTGACCTGATGTTGCAGAAACGAATTTCGTAAAGGAAATGATTGCGACAGAGGTTTTGAAATTAAATTCATTTTCCTCTCAACTGAAAAACGGAAAAAGAAGAGAAAAAGAAAGAAAACTAAGTCTTCTTTTTTTGACAAACTGATTATTTCTTTGTTTCTACAAATAAAGTGGACAGAGTTCACTATTTTTAGGGCGCGTTGAAAGTGGTTCTCTGAGATTTTTTGCTGAGCTTAGAGAAATTGTTGTTCTGTTAATGCATATGAACTAACCTGAGTTGATAATATGAATAAATCCAAATACAGCGTTTTGGTCTAACATGAATAAAAATGGCTTTGGCTACTTTAAAATCTCTCTAAAAAGTAATCAAAAGTTGAGAAGCGGCGTGGCAACACATTTAAGATTGGGCCAAGTTGAAAAGCGGGGAGGAGAAACAGAGTGTATGTGCGCAAACGGAAAACAAGAAGGGAGTTTGAAACCGAAGAAAGCGGGAGGAAAGGAAAAAGTGATAAGGGGAGGGGAGATGTATATGCGTGAAAAATAAAAAAATGAACTGAACGGAATCAGAAAAGAAATCAGAACACTTACATTCTTTCACATTCCTCGTTTTTCGATGAAGTTGTAGTGAGACGAGCGATTTTCGACGAGCCGACTCCTTGGCCGACGATGTTTCGAGCATGCTACACGTTGAGACACTTGCTGCAGCAGACGGTTTTGGGCTTAGCGGTGCTTTTGACAATGATCGTTCTCCTTGGGAAACTGAACAAAATCAACGACACACTAAAGCAACTTAAAAGTGTTGGTCGGGGGTGGGTAGCTTGCAAAAAAGGGCATAAAAATTGGGGGAAGTAGTGCTTTCAATGATCCGGGAAAAGAATGTCATCTTGCGAAAAAAAAGCGAGAACACGTATAAATCCAATTATGAAGTCATCGGAGGGGTAGCACTTATACAGAAAAAAAGAAAGAAGAAGAACAAAAAGTCTCATGTCAAAAGAAAAAGAGTCAAATATCTAATATACATTTTTGATACACGACTCCCGTACTTTTCTTTTTTTTTGGCCATACTCACCATTATCGACTTGTAATCTATTCCAATTCTTAGCTGAAGGTCCTGGAGTAGATCTGGACGGTGGTTCACTATCTCCAGAGCAAGCATTTTTAAATAACTCCTCAACGCATGTCTGCTGAAGTTTCTTCAATTCGGGTGCAAGGTCAAGTGGGCATATCCCTCGCATGTTCTTCTGTTCAATTCTGAAAAAAAAGAATATTAATCTGCTTAAAAAACGAGGAGATCCAAAAATAAGTGAACTTTAGACTTACTGAGCTCCGAAGAAGATAAGTGTGTGTAGGCAGGGCCAAGATAGCGGCGATTCTCGTACAGCCAGCATAAGCGGCGTGTTGCCATCCTCATCACCTGCAATCATTATTAATTCACCAATTATCTTCTTTTCTGAGATGTCAGACGGAGTGTGTGCCACATTCATTAATAAGGTTTCTAGAGCATAATTTGTCAACAACTTGAACTTTTGTCGTCTGCTTCAAGGCAGATACTCTGAGAAACTTCAAACAAACTCTTTCAAAAAAGTATTCTTCACATTCGCAGCAAAAATGTTCGTCTTTTTCATTTTGTTTGCAGAATTGTACCTAAATTGACATCTCCACCATAGGCGATGAGCAAAGCTATCAACTCGCTTGACTGCGACCTTACTGCCACACCGAGAGGCGTTTGATCCACAATTGACACTACTCTTAGCTGAGAGCACGTTGAACACAATTCTGGCGTCATTGAATGGGTCCTGAAATTGAAGACGTTAAAAATAAATATTTCTCAGATATTCCTATCACGAAACTCTTGCCACCGGCAACGTATGTATGTACTTTAGATTTTTTGAATTCCACTAAGGAATAGGTGGGAGGGATGAAAGCGTCAAAAGATTTTTGCTTCCTGGAATGAAAGGATACCTTGGAATTATTGATGTCAACGGAATGTTTCCTGTTGCTGTACAGTTGCCTTTGCAGTGACAAGAAGCTGGAGTGTTGGGGTCATATCCACTTTTGAGGAGAAGTTCGACAATATCCCTTTGTTTGTGCGCAACTGCCATGTGTAGAGTATTCATCATAGCACATGTAGATCTGAAAATTCGAATTGAAAAAATGGAAATTTGAATCGGGTAAAAGCGGGATTGGAAAACTTATCTGAATTGTAAGATATTCATTTTAATTAATATTTATAACTAAAATTTCTATAATATTAGGTGTGTAAAATACAGGTACAGTGCGCTCTATCGAAGTTGTTGCTGACCGAGAGAAATTTCAGTTGATATTTCTAGTCCTTTGCTTCTGCCTCTTCCACTCTATTTGAAAAAACAACTGAACTTCGATAGAGCGCGCTTTACCTATATTTTACCCAACTAATAGAACTTTTTAGTTAAAACCATTTTTTGAGAAAAAAAGACTTTTTGAATTCACATAGTTTGAGGGCTAAATCCACTATCGACTATTCCAAGAAGAGCAAGCGCCCTCGGGTCGAGTCGATAGTTTTATGACCCTAACAGCATGGTCCTGTACAAAAAGAGAGATGCAGAGAAAGTGAGAGTGACGCCGACACACACACAGAAATCACCTAGGTAGAGGTCATTTTGCATTATATGACCTATGTTGTGTGTTGTGAACTTGGATGATGTTGGATGTGTGAATGCTTTTTAGGGGATATAAATAAATCATAAAACTGAAACTTTTGTGTTGAACAATGGAATGTCTGAGAACTTCACACCTTCTCTCTAAAATAGAGCAAATTTAGAGAAGATAAAATTTGGTATAATTTTCAAATTAGAATTTGTTAAATCCGAAATAAAAAAAAACATTTTGTAAAAAGAGCGATCTTCAGATTTGAGGAAGGAATTGAAAAATAAGTGTGATTCATATTGAGTTGCTTTATCACTCGACTCCTCATATTTAAATCATATATCAATGTCTATTCCCCACCTTCCTCCAGAATGTGTTGACACCGTACTACTGGCGTTCGAACGGCGATGCGCCCCCGCACCATGTCTCCTCTGAGCCAGATCTGTCAATGTGTTTGTGCTACCTGAAAGAAAGAAAAGATAGAGGAAGACGTGCCGAAGGCTCATCAATTCATGTCGAGCCCCCCTCAAGTTCCTATGAATTACCAATTGACGGCGATGTTGACATTGGTTGTTTTGAACTATGTGCTGTCAGCAACCTTTCCACCAAATTCACATCCTCATAGTGTATTGCCTAGAACAAATGAATCTTGATTTGCTAGATAAAGGATCGAAGATAAAGAAATTCAATTTGTGTTTGAGTTTAAAAAGTGGAAATAAGAAAACATTGCTGTCTGCATGCTCTTCAGGCTAAGATAGCAAAATAGTGGAAATGTCAATTAGAAAAAGCGAAGAAAAAAGAAGAAGAACAGAGAAGACGGGCTGTAACACAGAGAGAAAACGACACACAAGTCATCACGAATTTGAAAGTTTTACGAACATTCAATGGCTCAAAGACAAAGTGCGTTTTTCAATTGCTCATTTGTAAGAGTGCTCCAATAGCTGTAGTTGCCAACTAGATCTCTTTTATTTCAAAATTATTTTCAGCCACCATTTATTACTATAAAAACTTTCAGTTGATTACGAATTTTCATAAAATGACAAATCTTTTGAAAAGCGAAAATAAATAGTGCTCAATAACATGGCATAACAAGAAATCAAGAGTACAAGAAACCTATAATTTGAACAGTGTTTCATTGGTCTTCTACTCAATTCTCACAACGAATAACGTCTCGAACACGTCAACCACAGGCAAAAATACATTGGATGAGCACAATTGAATTAATAGAAGCATACGGAGTAGACAAGAAAAGAAGGGAGATGCTATGAGAAAATAAGGAAGTTGTACTTGACCCCACAGAATAAGTAATGAAACAAGAGGAAACTCACCTCGAGCATTATTTCTGACAAGTTCTGCGTGACTGATGGTTTCCGATCATCTCTGAAATATGGACGGCGCAATTTTCGAGTCGATCGTGATAACCGCATTTTTAAGGATTTTATGACGCCACGAGAAATTCTATTCAGTTTTTTTTTCGAAATCGTTTTTATACTACTATATATTTTAGTGGACCACAAATCTCTGTAATAGACAATAATGCAATAAGTGAACCAAAAAAAGACTACTGGCAAATTCAATTTTTGTACTACAAATTTCCGCCCACCCTCAATGTTGTTGTTTTTCCCATTTTCTTAATATCACAATAATTTGGGCTATTTAAAGAGAAAAAACTAACGTTGTTGATGAGAACATCATACTTTACACAATTTCTCAAGAATATGCATTCACCCTTAGTATTTACGGGGGTAAATAAGCTCGGAATTTGATATTCAAATTCGGTCGCATTGATTGTGGCCTATAACCTGCGTTCTCGTTTTCCTTATTCTAATTAGGTTTACTATGGTTGTATGTGAGTCCGGATTTTTTTATGCTAGGAAAAACAAGAAGGAATTTTATTAGTTGTTAGTTTGGAGAATTTTTCAACAATAAACTGTAACTCACCGTTCCCGCATGACGCGTTGTGCGGCTCCAAATGTGAATGATCGTCCAGTGTCAGTGGGTGTTCCAACAAGTGATGAGCACTCACTGCTCTCTCCAGTATACCGTCGACCGGATAATCCTGAATTTTGGTGATAATTTTATCATATTTCAGCACGAATAAACAAGATATTCCGTATTGTGAATCAGAAAAAAAACTTTGTGTTACAGTCTCAGTTCACTGAAAATCAATTGGTATCTATTGAATATGAAAATAAACTATGAATAAAACTGACAACATTCCCACTCAGAACGAGAAAGAGTTGTCATTATCCAGAAAAAGATGCACTAATGCTCAGTGATCCTCTCTCTCTCTCTTCCTCCCTCTTACCAAATGACGAGTAGAAAAAATACACGGACTAATACCGGAGGTTCAAAAATGTTAAAGAGCAAGTGTGTTTTGTTCATAACTTTTTCCACCGAACAAAGGTTTCATGAGTTTTCAACTTTTTGTTGACTCTACTTTTTTTTAAAATTTTGACTAGAAAGCAAATTTTGTAAAAATCATTTGATTATCTCACCTGATTGTCCACTCTGCTGTCGTTGTAACCTCTGCCGTAGACGTTTGGCCGTTGATGCAGATGGTTCGGTGCGTGCCAACTCGGTCGTATACCCGAACGGGTACCTGTACTCATTAGCCATTTAACAATAATACAAATCTAGTGAAAAGGGTACATGAGCTATGTGAGGGGGTTGTCCGCCACAATTTTGCCTAGCAAAATGGATAAACACATACATATATTGAAATTTGATTATCTGCTGACGAAGAGTGGTTTGAAAGCAGTTTTCAGTTTTTCTTTCCAGTTGTCTCTTGTTTCGGAACAACTCAAAGCTGGTGGAGGGTAGTTAATAGGAAAGATATAGAGAAGTGAGGAGTCTAGATACTGACTAAGTCCGATGAAGCTTCATCTACTGAGAAATAGAGGATGATAAGCAGGAAAAGATGAATTAGACTTCTTACGTTATCATGATGACGGAAAAACATGGAGCTCGTGGCATGTTAAGAGTTGAGCACTTAGTTGATTCCTAACGAAGAAATGAATCAAAGAGAACGTTATTCCTAATTCGATGAGGTAATACGATCATGTGATAAGGATCGATTATGTTTCAGAAGTAATAAACTTTTTTGTGTTTTGTGTCAAAAAACTAATTTAGAATAATCTTTTTTGAGCTTTCTACGATCAAAAACTAACAAATCAAGGAGCAAGTCAAAATAGTTTCAAAGTTGAATTTTCTGACCTTGCAACTCGCATTTTTCTATCCGATTACATCATTAACACTCGAAAACCGCTGGTTAGCTCACATTTCAACTTGGATCTTCTCATGACTTCCCTATCCCGTCTATTACTCACTCATCGCTTGTCAAATCGCTCCATGATACAGAAAGACCATTTGGATTGGCAGGAATTAAGGAATAATACGACGAAGACATGATATCAAGAACCTTTTTTGTTCTCAAACAAAAGTGTGAAGCAAGACACAAGGAAAAGGAAAGTAACTGAATAATTCAGATGACAATCACGGATTGAGCAGAAGGGGGTCGTTGCAAAGAACAAAACGACATTTGACTTTTTTGAAGAAACTATCCATTTTTTTAATATTAAGTAATGAGTGGCTAATTTTGAAAAATTGGATATTGTGGAATCCCATATCTGCAGTGTTTCAACATACCGATCCGTTGTTTCCATCGATGAATCCCGTGAAGTTGGCATTGAGTCCACCTGAAAATAATTGATTTAAATTAATGCACTACAAAAAAGCAAAATATTGATTAGTCTAAGTATTGTAACCTATTTTCTACAGAAAGAGGATATGACAGACGGAGGAGAGATAGGCTGAAAAAGAATACGCGGGGCATGTAGAGATTAGCAAATTCGGGATTTATTTAAGCTGTTGATATGCACACATACACATACATATATAGATACATACATATGTGTGTATCTATACAGAAGAGCAAACGGCACAACGACTTCTTCGCGTCTCATGAATTTCAGAAGACAAGCTTCAGTGTTGATACCAAACTTTTGATGAAAACAACTTTTTGAATCAGGAAAAAAACAAAAATATATAAAAATTTCAGATTATTGTCAAGAATTCCAACGACTACTGTGAACACGTCAAAATGGATTGCTCCAAATCTCATCAGATTCGTCATTTATGTTAGTTTCTTTTTCCATTTTTTCTTAGTTAAATCATATAATTTGACAGAAAGCAAAAAAAGTATTCTGAACTCGAGGACCCGACACAACGTGTGTGGCACATCTATAATTTATGAGAGAAAGGTAAGATTCGAACGAGCAAACAAATATGAAATGATATCCCAGCCAGGTAAAAGCTGTCAAAAAATTTTTGATCGAGAGCAAACGATTCGGTTTTTAGACTAAGGGCTTACTTACACTTTTGATGAGTTATTTCTCTCAGCGTTTATATTTTCGATAACACGATGGAACACCAGATTCAAGAATCAAATCGAGTGAAAATCAGATGATAGATAATGGAACGGACAAAAAAAGAGCAAAACAAAAACAATGTTTGAAATCAAAGTGATAATTTGTGTATGTTGATCTAGTGATATACGCAACGAGGAGCGGTCAGCTGAGAGACAATTGGATAGACGGATGGGAACGATGGATAGAAGAGGACCATTGTAATATAAAGGAGGGGGAGTGGACAATGGATCAGACAGTTGACTGATCGAAAAACACTTTATTATTTTGTGTCAATCAATCGCCCTAGTATCAAATACTTTTGAGAGGATCTTTGATCATATTGAACTATTTTCAGATTCGAGACTTTTGCTTCTTAGTTTTTTTCTAGTATTCAAAGAGAAGTGTTGAAATTTATGTTCACATTATTCTTTCTTCTTCTCTTCGTTTTTTTCTCTCTTAAAAATAGATGAAAAAAGTAAAGGACACATAGCCGTTCGGCTTAACTTTATGAGTTTTTGTGGCTTTGAAAACACTGAAACGAGACAGAAAAGAAGAAGAAAACAGGAAAATTAGAGGAAAAAACAGCTAGTAGAGGGCTCATCAAAGAGAAGTTTCGACAATGTCGTAATAACATCTTCTGCACTTTTATCTGATTTATTCAGAGAAAGGGCAACGACACTGTTCATCTTCTATTTAGTTAGTTCAGGTTTCCGTATGATGACGCATTGTGCCGGAATCGAGATTAGTCTTCACTCTTCTCCATTTTTTCTTTCTATCTCATATCCAGAGAAAAATTTATTGAGAAGAGATTAGCGGATCTCTATTATCTTTGGCTTGTTGGTTATAATCCTTCTAATGTTAGTTCAATGTATAGAAGTGGAGGAAAACGGGGCAAACTTCATGAAATTTGTTGAAATTTCTAGTGTCATCGAGGATGAATCAGAGGCAGACTAGGTGCGTATGAGTAGGGCTTCATGGATCCGAAATGGAAGCCGAGCCAAAAAATTGAAGAATTTTTCTATGCACGTGCACAAAAATGACGATTATGACCTGAAGCGGAGTATCTTATGCTCCGATAGGTTTCATGAAGTTATCATGTTAGAGAATATATTATTTTTTGTCCAACCGGCTACGAAAAGGGCATTTTCAGAATATTGAACAATTACCATTCTCTATTGTTACGTCAAAAAGATACTTTTTCCAAACATCAGCTAAATTTCGTATGATGTGTATCGGGTTTTCTTCTAAAATCGGAATCAAATCATAAAAATTCTCGAAACAAACAAGTATCTTAATCAGGAAACGGGCGAAAAAAGTACGCAAAATGCGGAAACTCTGGAGTAATGTGCTGCACATGACATCCTGCAGTACATAATCTTGAACAAGAAAATGTGTTGAAAATAGGACGGAAACGGATGGCAGAATGAAAATGGAGAGGGGATGCAAAAGATTGAGTTTTGTGATATAACACTGGAAAATGACAACAAACACAGGAAGAACGTAATTTGAGTGAAAAAAGAGCATTGATTCAATGAAATTGAAAGGTGAAAGTAGTGTTGCATGATGCTATGATATAGATATACTATCGAAACACCCAATTTCCGGAGGCACAACCAAAAGAGAGAGTTTTGAGTTTTAGCTTATTCATGGGTGAGTGTTTTTTGCGGAAAAATGTGGAGAAAAACTCCAAAAAAGAAGTGGCGGTTGGAACAGAAAACAATGAAATTACTTGTCCGGAATTCGATAATTATGGTTGTCTGTTCTGAACAAAAATAAAATGTCAAAAAGTATTTGATATCGGGGATTCACGGAAATGGCTGAGCAATAATGACTTCAAAATTTGATTTTCAGGTGAAACAGAATTTAACATAAACTTTAGCTTCGTGGAAAGTTCATTCATTTCGGAGAAATTCAGGCTTAGCAATGAAAAAAGAGAACTTGTTATTGAATTATGCGGTGTTCACAGTCGAAATGATTGAATAAAATTGGAAATTCACAAATCCATTTGATTTTCGAAAATCCGGCATATTGAGTAACACATTCAAAGAAAAGAATCGAGAAAAAAGAGAGGAAGCCGGATTTCTGATGATTCCTGTGTTTTATCGACGCGAAAATAATAAGAATACTTTGTTCGTCGCATCCACCTATGGCTTAATCCGCTTCTCGCCCCGTAATCTCATTTTCCGCCGACCCCGGGAAAAAGTACAATGCCGGGAGTGGTGGATGAGCCGTGTGACTTACTCACTTTTTATTATCAATTTCAGTGCAAAGACCCAACACAACTGCTATAACACAAGTGGGAGGAAGAGGGAAACAAGAAGATGTTGGTTCCTTAACTAAACGAGTAGGAATGGAAACATAAAACAAGACCACATAAGTTTTCAGGAAAGAAACAACTGGGACAAGGAAGTTCAGTGTTTTCTTTTATGTGAAGTTGGAGGAGGACTCTTTTTTTCGAAAACTGAAGTTGCTTTTTCACAAAAATTATCAATCTAAAAACGTTTAAGATCAAATAATAACTTACCGATGGAAATTTGTTTGATGCTTGACGTAAGGACATCTCTCGTAGAATGTGTTGTAGAAACTGCGACAATGTCGATGATACACTCATTTTCCTTCTGTCACCACTTTGTTAGATTAGATTCTGAGTAAAGTTTCTAAGAACTCTGTTAATACAGTGAAAAAGTAATGAGTTCTCTTCTTCTATGTATGTAGATGCGTATGAGTGTGTATGCAAGATAAATGGAGGCAAAAGAAGACAACGATTTGTTCTTGACACCAGTTTTTGCATTATGTATGAGATATGTGCACTTATTCTAATCAAAAAAACGACGAGTTCAATCTCATTAGTGTTTCGGCTCCACGAAGAGTGTGACTTCTTGCAACTTTACATAGTTCACTCGTTCCAAGTTCTCTCGCTTGGAACGCCAATTTTTGATCCGGGAAAGCGAATGACTGAAAATGCTAATAGCTCTATCAAGAATATTCTACGCTTGTTACATATAATGAATGTGTAATAAGCATAAACTTAGAGCCTCATCGTGATTGTTTCTGGAACCGCGGTGTCTGAAACATTTTCAAATAGTCCAGCTGAAAATGCGCATCAAAAATGACCAAGATGGGTACTGATCCCCAACTGATTACCGATCATCAGTTGGCGCATGCTAACCACTACACCATCCGGTCACTGTGATATGATTATAAAAGAAGATTATTCTATCCGTTGAACAAAACGCGCATCAGTCGATTTCGATAACAAATAGCTTTCATGATGATCATATAACGACTATCAATCAATCGAATGTCATTTTCGCTAGTCACAGTTCGAAGACAACTTACATGGGAATCTCTGGGTCTACTGATAACAAAAAACCAATTAACAAAACTGTTTATTTTGTCAAATTCAATTTTTGTTTCAATTTCAATTAATAATAAAATAAATGACACAGACTATGAAAAAAGAAAACGCGATGAGAAATATAATTAGAAAAGAAAAAGAGAAATGAAGATCGTTTTGATGTAACTGATTGAGAAGACAGTTGTTCGAAAATGTTCACACTAACCCTAAATGAAGCGAATTCAGACAAAAAATCTGTACCATCGTGTGTGTGTGTGAGTGAAAGTGTCCTTTCAGAAAAAAGTAAAATCAAAAAACACATATTGCACAGAATTAATTTTGGTCGGTGTTCGGCTTTACAAAAATTACAGAGACAAAATGCAATGTGTGCTAAAAACGAGAAAATGGTGGAGAAAAGACCGGGAGGATGAATAAATGTTACAAATGGATGATAGAAAATAAGTGAAGGGGAGTTAATGAGAGTAAAGGGTTCGAAAACTCGTGTCATCAATGGGGAGGAGCGGATAATTTGAAGAATTGGGTGGAGGTAAATTGGAAGAAAGAAAAATGGTATACGAAGAGAAAAATATTAGAACCTAACAAGAAACATAAGAAAATGATTGTAGTCATGGGTGAAAAATGTTCTATTCTTTGAGAAGAGCATCTGGACTTTCCCGTTGACCTGGTCGATACGCTTGCTTCTTGTCTGGAAAAAACAGAAAGTTGATGTATTGAGTTTTCTTTAATAAGAAAAGGATTCCAATTTTTCTATCAGATAATATACCTAATTTTTGATAGAAAGATTGACACAGTCATTGGAAATTTTAAACAACCATTACTAGCTGTGAATATTTATAAAGAAAAGGAAAACTCACTGTTTCTTGCTTTGAAAACGATGATAACCGCAATTAGAATGATGAGAACTCCCATAATGATTCCGAGAACAATGAACACTCCTTGGAATCCGAAAAGACGAGATGTTCCTTCTGATGGCACAGGTGGACGGGAATCTGATGAAGTGGTTACTTCGATCACATTTCTTGCTGAGGTCACAATTCGATCTGTTGTGGTGAAGGTGACTGCTTTCGTGGTTGTTTCCATCTTTGTGCTCGAAACAAATTTCTGTCGCAATTGAGGAGTCGTTGCATAGTAAGTGTCTGGAGGAAGTGACGATCCCTGAAAACAATAGTACCTCATTAGATGTCTAGTCGGTCTCCTCAAAAAAAGAATCGGATGGGATATCTAAAACAACACATGTACATACATATGGTCTTCCTTTTATTTGATCAGCCCCCTCTCTCTTAGGCTTGTACTCAAGTAGTAAGACCGTTTCCCGGGTCTTGACCTAAAGAGCAGAAGGAGTGCCGCAGCCGCCAGTACGTGAAACCTAAACCTCTTGTTGGACACACTTTTGTCGAGGAGTCAGAACAGGCAGCAGCAGCACCGATTCGATGGTGGAAGTCAAATAAAGAAAGAGGAATGGGATGGGGGGAGCGTGTGAGCCGCTTTTGTCTCCGCCGCGCAATCTTACAGCTTGTTGAATCGCTGCTGAACGCCTGTTTTGAACGTCTATTTGACTTTCTCAAGCACGAAACAGAGGGAGTTACCAACCCGTCTTCACTTTTCCCATGTGATGATAACTATTTGTTTCGCTCTTCCTCCCACCACTTTTGGAATTCGAAAGTCCAAACAATAACCGAGCGCGTTCTAATCCTCTCCTTACTGTCACCTCATCAAGAAATTAATGTCGTGTGCGTAATTGTCAGTAAAATTGGTGCACAGGTGTGAGATGATGAGGATGGTCCCTCTTTTCTATTCAATACGTCCTACGGTAATTCCTAATTCAATTGTGTACTTATTGCGTATGTGTATTGTGGGGCAGGTTGCATCACCCAAACCTCAGGGTCAGAACAATATATGGACCAAAAATGTGTGCCCATGCATTCTGCTGCTTCCAATTGATAACATTTGATAGAAAGGTCAACTCTCTTTGGTGAAGAGAAAAAAAATGATAAGAGTTTCGTACCTCCATGTCACTGTCTTCATCGTCAGTCATCGCATTCGCACTTCCTTCTCCCACATGCACACGTTCTTCTTCATCAATCGATTGGGCTGAAATTGCGCAGACCGCGACCAGGAGAAGGAAACACGTTTTCCTCAGCAACATACTGCAAGAATTGTTAATTGAATACTAAAATTGTTGGATCAAGAGAGGAGGTCATTGATCCTATAACCAAGTTACATAACAAAACGACCACGGGACATTTGTTGCCACAAGAGGGCGGCAAAAGATAAAAGAGCCGATGGGAGGAAGAAGACGGATGAAAAATCGAGTACACCTGGATAAGCCGGTGACAATCGAAAGTGAGAGAAACATAGAGAAAACAAAAATAGATTGATAATAGAAAAACACGTGGATGAGAAACACGTCGATTGATTTTATCTGGATGAAATGAGGAAAGGTGTCGAAGGAAGAGAAGTGAGCAGCAGACTGTATGTGTATAATTAGGTGGTGGGCGGGTCGTGCGCATCGGTCGAAGAGGAGACGCGTTGCTCATGCACGGGAAAAAGGCAGGTGGCAAGACAAAAACCCGCGCGTTTAAGGTTGATCTAGTTAGTTGCCTGACCAAAATAAGCAAATTGGTGGCTTGGGGGGCAGGGCTTTTATCCAAAGTAATCCCACAATCCGGATGTAGTGATTCATATTCTTTTATACAGAAAAAGAAAAGAAACACGAGATCGGGTGTTCATCATGTTCGATCACGCAGAAAGAAGATATCAAAACACTTTTTTTCGGTAGCGGAAGGTAAGTTAAGAAAGTGAGTAATCAACGCTAATTCCTATGTCAACATTATTTCAACAGATTATTGTGTCTTCTGTATATTGTGAAAGTCTGGTACAGGTTACAAAGAACGAAATTGTAAGATAGTGTCTAGAACATCGAGAAATAAATGTATAAAAATGATAATGAGATAATTTTTTAATATTAATCAGAAAAATAAAAACAAAAAATTATCAGTAAAATTACCGTTAAGCCTAATGTTCAACCTACACTTTGATAAAAGTAAACACAAGAATAAATATAACTGTTTTGTCACTATTTCCTTTTATTTCTGGGGTATGATAACGAGTATGTATGAATCAGAATATGATGCGTACCCCAGTGTACAGGGCGCAAATATCTTTTATCTTTTCTCTCTGTTTCGAGGCAAGACCTTGGGTGGAGTGAGGCTGTGACGTTTAGACGACTGACTGCCAGTGATCAGCGACTGCGCATGAGCGCAACGCGCTGAATCGAACACATTAATCTTGGCCGTAATTTTCTCACCAGTTTTAATAATTACTACTTTACAGTATAAGATGACGACCCAAACTGTAGTTAGTTCTGACATGCCTACTGGTCAAATCAAAACTTACTTACACTATAATTTATTCCGTAAGATCAATTGAGTGAGTAGGAACATGAGAATTACTATTTAAAAAATATATTCAAGTTTCAATGAAATTCTTTCATTATTTTGCAAATTGTAAGTATTATAGAAAAAACAGATAAATTCTGACTTTGTGACAAGTGTGAGAAAATGAAGGAATTGACCGTTAGAATCAAAATGAAGAAGGATAATGTGTTTTCTCAATTCAAATGCAAATTAGAGCACTATGAATACATAAAAGGACGAGAATACCGTCGTTTTTTGGTTAACTAATGGGTGGCCAGTTCTATCGAGTGTCATTTTGTATATATAAGTACGTGGAGTGAGAAAATGAGAAAAAAACGGAAAAACATATGATAAGTTGCTGTATTTCTTGACAATTTGAAAAAGTAATCTATCATTATCTGTCAACTTTTCTCGCATTTAACTAAGCGGGAAGATGGAGTGATTTCGAAAAAATTACAGAAAAACATTTTGAAAATTTCAAATATTCTAGTTTGATTTGAGAGGGATACAACTATTTTTAAAATTTTGTTTAATTGTCTGCATTAAGGTATATACTAAAGCTATAGGAATCTGATCGAAAAAAGTGTCAAACCACCAGTTGACTTCTCACTTTTTCTCTCATCGCAGTTTTCATCCTGTGGCAGTGAGTAATTAGCTACTAACCAGCTTCAAAACGTTGAAGGTCGGCTTAACTGGTCGTCTTTGAATCATCGGATTTCGAAAGAAAAGCTAGCACCTTTTCACTCAATTTAGAAATACATGTCCAAGGTCAAAAGACTTACCGACAGTACACATTGTGAGTTATAAGGGAAACAAGAAAGGAACGGTATATGTTACAAAGCTCAGTAGAGCGGAGAATGATTGAAACCGGGTAACAAGCAGCAACTTATGCGTGAACAATTACATGTTCTAAATCTATTTTGAAAAGAAGACAATAAAAGAGGATGTGAAGAAACAGAGAGGTAAATCAGATTTTTCCGGGGGAGGAAGAACCCCCGATGAAAGGACAAGATATCCATTGTCGGTGCCCTTTCAACATTTCCCAGGACTCACGCTTGTTTTGCGATTAGAATGATTCATGATGTGTATAAACTGAACGGTAGACCATGTCCTTCTCATTGGCACTTAATGCAATGTTTTCATTCGTTTCTTTTCTCAAACTAATTTTGCGCATGTCAAGTGAAAAGAATAGAGCTATAAATAAGTCACACGAGAGTTTTTTTTGGGAGAAAACAAGGTTAACAACACTCTGGACCAAAAAATGTTTTATACTGGTCCCTTGGGGGGAAGTTTCTGACCAACCAATTTTATTACCATGAGAACGTAGAAATTGAAACATTGTTCAACACATTCTCGGAGATTGGGTTTTACTTACTGAAAAATTCATGAAACACGCCACATGACTAATATGAATTGAAAGGAAATATTCTTGAAAAATTGAAAAAGACGGAAACGTAGTCGAACATCAAAAGAGAAGAAAATGAAAAAAAAGCAAAAGCTAAATGCATCATCAACCAAAAAAGCATTTTTCGAAACAATAAGATTCCACGAAATGTTTCGACACGTTTTTGCCCAACGCCTTCTGCAGTCCTCGCAGAAAATGTCAGTTTTGATTAGCTGCTGACATATCATGACAAGTGAGAAAAAGGCGACCGCTTTTTCTTTTTTTGTTGTCCATGTCAGAATAAACAAGGAAACATAGTAATTCGAGAAATTTGGAGAGAAAAGAAATGTCGAAAAACAAATACATAATGCAAAAAGAAATCAAGATGAGTTTCGACTGATCATAAATTTTATAGTCTGACTATTCCGCATTGTTTGCTCTTCAAAAACTTATATCAAAAAAGGTGTTGGCGGTCTCTTTTTCAACGCATGAATTTATCGGTTAATAATCAGGATGTATAGAAAAATAGAAAGTGAAGAACTCTGAATGAGATATGTCAAAAACATTGAAATCCTTTGTCTATTCATGCAGACCAGATACGTTTAGCGTTTAACCAGCGAGAGGAGAAAAAAAAAGAAAACAGAAAAAGTGACATTGATTCTGGTGTTCTTTATGGTTATGACAAGAAAAGTAACCCCTTTCACATAGTCAATCCTTTTCTCGATTCTAATCGTTCGATGACGGAATCGACGCGCATCTTCCAAAAGGAGAACAACTACATATCTTTTGTAATATCTACAGTTATCCTAAACACTGCATAAAAAAGTGTGCATAAATCATCATAAGATCTCAGGTACTTGACAAGAGTGAATATAGAGATGACCGACTGGCGGTCTGAAGGAGCTGAGCCGGAGCCACTCATTTCCTACCACTCTTCTGTTTTTTTCCCACGCATTTAGGACAGCCGGAGAGTAAAATGTTTCTTGTTTTTGTCATGTCAGCTTCATCATGGTTAAAAGATGCTAGCGGATGAAGAAGGCACTAGAAGGCACAAAAAAACTAATTTTAGGGGAAAAAAGGGGGCAGAGGGCCATACGATGATGTCCGTCGCCTTTTCCTTATCCCTTCAGAGTTTCGTTGGCCGGTTTGTGATGTCCCTGGTGAGAAGACAATAAAATTGTGCAAGTCCGTGTAATTCCGTGGTCACAGCGCGTTACGCACACAAGGAGGCACACGGAGGGGAAGATATTCGGGCAAGAAGACAAAAAAGGCTGAGGACAGAATAAGTCATTTTTGGAGAAGAGATAGATATCAAAAAGGCGGTGAAGTCTATGTGTGGTGCATCTTTTGTTTCGAGCCAACAAAAGATTGAAAAGCGGATAGTGGGGCAAAAAAACGAAGAGCGAGTGGCCCAGAATGAATCGAGAATTTTTATTTGAAAACTTGATTGGGTGGGGTCGGCTAGGACAAGGAGAGAATGAAAAAACGTGGGAGGCAAGGGCGGAGAAACTGATTAAGGTAAATGTCGGACAACCTGATAAAATGAGGAAGAGTTTGCGGGCGACTCTATTTTTTACAAATGTCAAACAATTGGAGTATTTTGAAATGTTTAAAAATGTTGATAACAAAGTTTGATCAATTATTGTGAAATTAGCCACAGAAACATGTTCTCAGTAGTCAAACAATACAAAAACGGAGAGCAGCGGAATGATGGCACTGAACCAGGCACGATAAGCGAGTGTTTCTACCACAGAGGTCAGTTGGAACGAGTAAACATATTGAGAAAAGACAACTATTCGAGACAAATGACAATTTCTTTTGATGAGACCGCCGGCTACCAAAAAGGTCGTTTTTTGAGCAAGAGTACGGAAAATGGAAAAACACGGTGAAAAATGTGTCTAATTCTTTGAATTCATACAAATCAAAAGAGAATTGGAGAAAATTGCAACATTTTAGTGGCTTATCAGTTATAACAGCAAAAAATCAAGTAGAGAGGTGTTAAGTAACGGTGATTATGGTATTAATAATGTAGTTTATCGGTGAAACAATGGGAGGTATGGTTATGTGACATCATCAAAAAAGTATCAGAGAAGAAGAGAATAAAAAGTAGTTGTTAGGACAGAGGCTAGTGTTCAAGGCATCAAAAGTGACAGGTTGTCAGAAGTCAATAGATGTCCACACCCAAAATATGACTTTGACCTTGTTTTTTTTTCATATTTTCTTGGAAACTTTTTTGTTATAATAATGGAAAAAGAACGAAAATCCATTTCTGTTTTCGGAGGTTTCTGGGAGAAAACGTTACCCGAATTAAGATTTACAAGGGATTTCTTTGTGTCTAACATAAGAAGGGATAGAATTAATCTGGTAATGAGACTCTAATAACCTCTCAATTTATTAAAGAGCCGATTGAGGCAAATTGTGACAGCTGCGATGTATTACAAATCAACTAATTACGAAAAGCGGTGGCCAGAAAAGGAGTCAAGAGTCACATCAACCACCTAGCAGACAAAGGACAAGAAGAAGAAGAAGAGAAGAAGGAAGTTGGATAGTGGACGGCACGGGGAGTACAGTCTTTTTGGCAAATTTGCATAGAGCGAGAGGAGATTAGGCACGGTATTGAGGATGGTTGACCTGTAACCCTCTGCCCTTCCCTCCTTCTCAGCCCTATTCCTATCTTTACCAAATTTGATAGTACTAGAGATCAACTCGAGTGTTTGTTCTTCTTCGCGCATCGATCACCTGCCACGTATCTGATTCTTCTTGCCTGTTAGCATATTGTTGCATTGGCAAACACCAGAAAGCACTTCTTCAGGAGGCGATGACTACGGATGGTAATATAATTAGGAAGGCGAGTGGTTGGTTCGAGATGTAATTTGAGACGTCGCTCTTTTTTTTCGAAGGATTGGTAAAATAAAAAACATGGAGATCTTTGAAACGGTCATCGGATTACATATACACACGGTGGTGCGTCAAAATTGACGTCATATAATGGATTGAAACTCGAGATTTGTACGAAATTTGTATAGAACCTGGAGGAAAAGGTTCAGAAATACAAAAATCTGAACGTGGTGGGAAAAGTGAAGGTTTTTTGATAGTTGAAAGACATTTTCTGCCAAGTATACTGCCATAAGATTTTCGGTTTCTTGTAAAACAGTAGAAGAACAAGAGATGAGGCTCCTGTTTGTCTTGTACCACATTTGAAAAGAAAAATTGATACAATGTAAACAGCACAAAAGTGGCCAAGCCCTCACTGTCTTCCCGACACAGTTTTTTCCAATTATTCAATCAATTTGAGATTGATTCATCTATTTACAATAAAATTGTAAAAAAGTAAGACTGATTGGATAAAAATGAAGAAAAAGTTTCAATTTTACGGATGGATGTGAAAAAAAAATGAAATTGTGTATTTTCCTCCTTCATCCTGATCATCCCGTTGTAATAAAAAAGTGAACCGAGAGACGTCGAAGTGTCAGGTGCTCACCGAAACCAATTACACACGCTTACATCTGATTTCTTTTTCGTTTTTCTCGGTTTCGATGACGGCTCGTTTATTTTCATAACACCTCTTGCGTTTTATCGGTTGAGCTATCACGACTATCATGATGTGAAAAGTTCCGTCAACCAATTTAAACTAAGATTGATAGCATGTGACTATTGGGAGATTGAAGAAAGCAAAGAGATCCTCAACCTGAACCTTGGTTCTTGAAACCACGATTTTTCTGTTAATTTTTGAATTTAATGAGAAACTAAGTCTGAATAAATTGAAACAGATTTTAACGTTCATTCTAACTCCAGATAATATTGAAGTTATTTCAAAGAGAAACGTTTATGATAACTTCGAAAAACGGAAAGGGTAATGTGAGTGAAAAAAGAATTTAATGACAATTAAAAACAGCGAAAAGATTTCACTAAGTGCCTTGAACAATAAACGAGAGTTCACTTTTCGCCGTCGATTTCATTACCTTGGAATACTCCTCGACAGGATTTTCGAATAGCAAAATGTCGTTGGTGCTATAGCAAATCTCCGGTTTCGACCTTCAGACAATGGGGCGCCTAGTTCATGGGATGAGGGTATACAATCTTGAAACTTTGAACACGAGTGGTTTATTGAATTTGAAACGAAGAAAAATTTTAATGATCATGATATCTCGGAGCAGTGCAATAGTCATTGTGAAACATGAAAGTCATTAGAAATCTTTACAATAATTCAGGAGAAGATGATATTACACGTATTCCTTGTTTTTGGACCAGATTCCAATAAATTCCTTTGAGTGTCAATAATTCCTCATGAGATCCTGAAATCGATGCAATTTATGAAGCCTTGCTGTTACAACAATACCTTGCTCAGCAATTTTTCCGTCCTTCAACACTGCAATTGTGTCAGCATTTACAACGGTAGACAAACGATGAGCAACAATAATAGTTGATAGTCTCTTGCTTGCAGCATCTAATGCTTTTTGAACCACTTTCTCACTTTCACTATCCAATGCACTGGTTGCTTCATCTAACAGCAACACCTTCGGATTTCTGAGGATAGCACGAGCAATGGCGATTCTCTGTTTCTGACCACCAGATAATTGTGTTCCACGTTCTCCCACTAACGTTTTTAAACCCTGAACATATACAATGACAAGTATATAACAAAATAACGTACCTGTGGGAACTGATGAACGAAATTAAAAGCATTAGCAGTTTGAAGCGCTTTCTCTATTTCAACAGGTGACACAAATCTAGAGAGTCCGTACAAAAGGTTGTCTTCAATTGAACAGTTAAAGAGAGTTGGCTCTTGTGACACCAAAGCTAAATTTGAACGGAGATGATGCAAGTTTATATCTTCCACGTTCTCGTTGTTAATGTTCTAAAAGAAAACCATTGGCTGAGAACATGCACCTGAATCCTCACTAAGTCACCGTCCACAACATGATAAAATCTTTCTAGTAATGATATAATTGTAGACTTTCCACAGCCACTCGGTCCAACTAATGCAAGAGACTTGCCTGGATCTAATCGTAAGTTAATACCATTCAAAACGGCTTTGTCAGGTCGTTGATCATAATAGAAATGCACATCTTCTGCCACTATTTCTCCTTCATTAATGTTTCTTTTTCCATCTTTGGAATTGTAGACCATGGTAGCTGGATAGGTGAACAGGTGGAAAATAAGTCCAGCTGCATGAACAGCTTTCTTGTACTCTGGAAGATATGCTGTTGCAGACCCTGCCATTCCGGATGCCATCGACAAAGTCATCAGGACAAGGTATGTATCCATTGGTAAAACTTCTTTTCGTAAAGCCAAGTATGTTCCAAACTTAAATGATATGGCATGGATGAAGAACTGACAACAACAAGAGAGACCATTGGCTGCGCCCTGCGATGTTCAGTTTTTGATTGAAATTGAGAATTTCTTACTTGTGTAACAGCCCGTTTCAAATACGAATTATGACTTTTCTGAAGACTATCAGTCACCATGCCCATTATTTTGTTCTCCATATTCAATGCCCGAACTGTTCGTATATGTTCAATAGCTTCAATGGCTGTCTGAAAAGTGTTTAAATATGATTGGATTTTTCTACGGACGACTCACTCGATTACTGTTTTCAAAAGCAATAGTGTCTTCTTCAATGGCACCATCAATTGCTGTTTCATAGCAATACTCAGCAAAATACAATATTGGACAGAGTAGAAGTACCTGAAGTACCTGGATCATGAATTGTTGTGATAAGTTTCCCTACCTGAATTGTCATTTTCCAACTATAACTGACGGAAGTGGTAACGGCAATGGCTATCGCTACGAAAGTCATAATCACAGAACCTAAACGATCATCGACAGCAGCTTTGACGTTTGAAGAGTCAGTATTCAGTCGATTAGATAATCTGGTTGGTGAATGTCTCGGATCGTCATAAAAGGAGCATGGGAGAGATAGAAGATGCTTGAATGATTTCACACGAAGTCTTGATGATAGCTTTTCAGACACTTTTCCGAAATAGTAAAATTGACAATGAAGAGCTAAAGGCCGGAAGATAGCAAGCAACATAATTGTAAATGCCCAAAAGTGTCCATATTTTAGAATATCTTCCCCTTCCATTGCATAAGCCTGAAGAACCAAGAATGTGAATACTTCTATTGGTTTTTTATACTTCATAAGTATGAATTATGAGTTGCGCTGAGATTGGGAAGCAGATTCCTTGAACCACGCTTCCTAGTAAAGCGATCAGCAAATAAAACCAATCCGGGCTGCAATATTTGACAATTTCTCGCAGATTAGATTTCTTCGCTCCTTCTTGAGTCAGCTCATCCAAAATTCTTTCCATTTCATCGTCTTGAGGTTCATTGTCTTCGTTAGTCCTTTGTTCAGTATCAATGTGTTCACTATACGCAGTTTCTGAAGTGTCTTGATTCTTCGATGGAGTACCTTTAAAATAAGATATAAGTTTACAATTTTTGCTTATTAAATTACTTTTTTCGTCGCTCGAATTCAGTAGTTGAGCTTGAACCAAATTGTTATACGCACCTTGCTTAGCGATCAGCTCGTGGTGATTTCCAATTTCCACGATCTGAAAGACAATAGTATTGAAATGTTGGGTAAAACCCCAAATACCTCTCCTTTCTCCATAACAATAATTTTTGATGCGTTCCGGATTGTGGAAAGACGGTGAGCAATCACAATTGTTGTTCTACCTCTTGAGGCCTTTAATTACTATCATTTATTCGTCTTCAAAAAATCACTCACATTTTCCAAAGCTGTCTGGACCACATGTTCACTTTCGTTATCCAATGCACTGGTAGCTTCGTCTAGTAAAAGAATTTTTGGGTTCCGAACAAGGGTTCGTGCGATAGCAATACGTTGTTTCTGTCCTCCAGACAGTTGAGTTCCTCTTTCACCAACAATTGTCTTGATTCCTTTTGGGAACGCGCATACAAAATCATAAGCGTTTGCTTGCCGGAGTGCTCCGTATATCTCTGGAAGTGTAGCCTTCGGGTTTCCAAATCTGATGTTTTCCTCGATAGTTGTATTGAAAAGAACTGGTTCCTGAGAAACAACTCCAATGACTCGACGAAGTTTCTTCAGATTGATATTATTCAATTCGATCCCATCAATGAGAATCTTTCCGGATTCAATATTATAATAGTGGAGGAGCAATTGAACGACAGTACTCTTTCCACTTCCACTTGCACCGACCAAAGCAATACATTCTCCATTATTGACATCGAACGAGATTCCTTTGAGGACTTGGGCATCTGGACGAGTTGGATAAGAGAACCGAACATCTTTGAATGAAATCTGTCCGTCAATTTCCATTTCATCTCGGGTTTCTTCTTTCTCGTCGATTTCTATCTCATTGGTGTTCTGAAAACAAGGTTTTTAAAAGTAAACAATCTGAATATTTCTATACGTTAATCAGTAGCTCAGCTATTGGTGAAATTGATGCGATTGCACTCATTGTTCGGGATATATGTGGAATTGACTCATTCAGGCAATATGCTCCAATTTCCATTAAGTAGAACATCTCAAATGGATACATTTTAAGAATTATAGACCCTCATATCATACTCTAATAACAACCGAAGGTTGTAAAACTCCATCGTAAATCATATTGGCTCCAAAATACAACAAAACGCATCTCAAAGCGGTACTGAAAAAATAGCAGATGCCTCTGGACAGAGAGGTGTACAGCGCTTTTCGAAAGCCATATTGCTCTCCAATTTTGAGTTCATCAGAGTATCTAAAAATCAGTTTTGAACCGATACATTATATCAAAACCTCACTTCTTGATTTCTTGTTTTTGTCCATTAAGCGAACAAACAGTTTTATATGATCCCAATGCTTGAAACGCTATGGACCCCGCATTTGCATAATGTTCATTTTGTTTCTCGGTAATTTCCATTGAACTTGATGAATTTATAAAACCGGATAATACAATTCCGATTGAAAATATAGCTCCATAGGAAACAAGTTGCCAATCAGTGTAAAATGCCAAAACAGCTCCCAAAACGAAATCAGTTAGAAGAGACACAATTAGTGCAATTTTTTCGTTGAAGACTTCTCGGAACCTTTCTAGATTGCTGAAAGAAGATAATTTCGTACAGCAAAGGAATAAGAACAAACTCATTAAGAATAGTTGACAGATGTCCAGTTGACTGATTATCAAAATATTGAACATCTTTATGAAGAAGACATTCAATATATTTTTTTCTCAAACGATATGTGGTGTTATCCCCGACAAATTTCAAAAGAGAATACTGGAAATATTTCTTTGATTATTTTAAATAATCAGTTGAATTACCTCAAAAAACCCAAAAATGAAATAAGCGATTCCACAAATAACAAAATAGGAAATAACACGATTCATATCATTTTCAAATACCTGATAAGCTTTTTCGAGATCGGATGGCTCTGAAAATGATTGTTCATGATATTCTGAATACTTTTGAGCTGACCAATAGTCTTATTATTAATAGCATTTGTGATAGTGACCAGTACTTGTGATACTTCTCCAAATGAATAACTTTCCAATGGCATACAAAAACCAACAAGTATCGCGAATAGAATTCCAAGAAAAAACAGGAGTTTTTCAAATTTCGTTGTGCATAGTATCTGCGCAAACGAAAGTTTTTAAAAAGATTGAGGAAAAACTAACTATGACATGAATAAAATTGCGAACATCTGTTCTTTTCTTCCTAGGAGAAGTTGGAATTAATGGTGCACTGAAACTAGTTGTTTGAAAAGAATTATGAGAAAACACTAACTTATCCATTACTACACCGTGAACATCATGAACAAATATGTTCTACAATAAAAAAAACAACAAACGCAAGAATAACAAAAAGCTTCTGAAAAAATCAATTTATAAGGCGTTCAACCCTGCACTATTGCAAAAATTGCACAACACCCGGCAATCTTATAGAGAGTAAATAGAGAAAGAGGAAATGACGGGGAACACATCAAAATCAATGAACGTACATGTTTGCCATTTGTGTACCGGGAAAACTTTTCAAAAACACCACCTGGGTTTTCCGGAAAAATATGAAAATAACCACCTAGAATTTTGATGCTGCCTGTGGAAAAATAGGTGAGAACTTTAATTTTCAAAAACATTGAAGATATTAGTGTTTTGAAAGCAGGATTCATGTTTAAAACAGTAATATCTTCAATGTTTTTGAAAATTAAAGTTCTCACCTATTTTTCCATAGGCAGCATCCGTCCCTTTGTCACTGTCACATTCTTCCCAATCTGAGAGTTTTTCGGAAAATCTTTTAGTAAGTTACTTCCTGGGAGACGAGAATAATAACATATTGACCAGTGAGCGGCAGTCTTCTCGTCTTCTTTTTGTTATTTTGATCTTTTCTAGTTTCTTTCTTATCCAAACCTTTTCCATATCAATTATCGGCAATTAGAATGAGTTTTTCTGTCATTTGTCTAGTTTTCTGAAAACTGACGTTCTAAACACAACTTTTTTCTTATCAGATCGGCAGCATCAAACGACTTGGAAGATTAACAGAGATAGGAAGGATGTTCCAAGAATCGTTCGGCAGGTGACCTTTGACACCACCTGTCTATGCCACGCCCCTTCTCCCTATGCCACGCCCCTTCTCCCATTCCTATATATAGTCTGTCATCATCAGTCATTCTTTCTTCTCTGTTCTTCCCTTTTTCCTTTTTTTCCTTTCCTCTAATCACTTCCCTTCTCCCTGCGTCGCGTGTCGCGTCGCGTGTCGCGTCGCGTGTCGCGTCGCGTGTCGCGTGTCGCGTGTCGCGTCGCGTGTCGCGTCGCGTGTCGCGTGTCGCGTCGCGTGTCGCGTCGCGTGTCGCGTCGCGTGTCGCGTCGCGTGCTGCGTCGCGTGTCGCGTCGCGTGCTGCGTTGCGTGTCGCGTCGCTTGTCGCGTCGCGTGTCGCGTCGCGTGTCGCGTCGCGTGTCGCGTCGCGTCGCGTGTCGCGTCGCGTGTCGCGTCGCGTGTCGCGTCGCGTGTCGCGTCGCGTGTCGCGTCGCGTGTCGCGTCGCGTGTCGCGTCGCGTGTCGCGTCGCGTGTCGCGTCGCGTGTCGCGTCGCGTGTCGCGTCGCGTCGCGTGTCGCGTCGCGTGTCGAGAAGTGATTAGAGGAAAAGCAAAAAAAATGGAAATGGGAAAGAACAGAGAAGAAAGAATGACTGATGACCAACAGACTATATATAGGAATGGGAGAAGGGGCGTGGCATAGACAGGTGGTGTCAAAGGTCACCTGCCGAACGATTCTTGGAACATCTTTCCTATCTCTGTTAATCTTCCAAGTCGTTTGATGTTGCCGATCTGATAAAAAAAAAGTTGTGTTTAGAACGCACTGGTCAACATGTTATTGTTCTTGTCTTCCCAGGAGGTAACTTACTAGGGAATGACCAGAGGGAAAGTTCGAGTTTCCGTTTGAAAAGTATATTGCTGGATAGCTTAAGTTAAGGGCTTTCAGAATATATATTCAAATTTTGCTAAGCTTTTTTGGAATTTCAGGAATTTCGCTCTGAACCTCTCTCATTGTAACTAGTGGTTGTCTCGGCTGACCCAGTTTTGAAGGCGTTTTAGTACCACTTCGCACTTCTTTCACACATGTTTGCCATTTGTGTACCGGGAAGAATTTTCAAAAACACCACCTGGGTTTTTCGAAAAAATATAAAAATAACCACCTAGAATTTAAAAAATCGCAAGAAAAAAATAAGCAAAACCTTTCTATAAGATGTGTTCTTCGAACTGCCCCCTTTTATCACAGCCAGATTACTCTACCGGAGCGCTGCCATTGCGCCACAGGCGCGCGGAAATGCGCGACCAAATGAGGGGAAACAAGAAATTGAGGGTTCGTTTCAAGCTGGCGGAATGGCTGCGGCGGCGGTCGGCCTGTGTTATAGAAAAAACAGCGGTACGCGATGAGCAAAACTCAGCTCCTAGTGAACCGATTTTTTTAAAAATTGATAGAAACGTTTTTCAGAGCCATATAATTAAGTCTGCTGATTATCAGCTCTTGAAACTCAGTGCTCTTCTCACAATTCAAAACAGTGTACCTGCGAGATTTTTCAGTGCAAAATCGAGCGTGTGCCCCGAAACTACACGATTGCTCGTGCTCGGCGAATACTTAACGATATGTTTTGAAACTTTTAATGGGAGCTAATAATGAAAAAAAATTAAGATTCCCCAATTTTTGCGGAATTTGGTTCGCTCGTTCCCTTCGAAATAAAATTACTCATTTTTCGCTAGCTATTGAGGTACACGGTTGCTCTGTCGGCCGGTAAAAGACATTTTTGCCCAGTATTCTTTAATAATATGATGAGTTACAATTTCAATTAGCTTTTCAAAACGAAAAATCCGAAGATTATCCGTTTTTTTTCCAAAAATTATCGGAATTTTCGGAGAGATGCATTCAACACTATTTCTACAGTAGAAAACAAAGTTCTGATTTTCTGAAAAGTGGATCCATCAACGGAAATCAGGATTTCAGCTGCTCTTCTTGAATTTGTGAACCTTATTGATTCATTTTCAAGTTGAAAATTTTTCGAAAATCAGACCAAGTCATTTTTCAGAAATTTTTTTCACCACCTAGTTTTCCTAGTATCAAAAACACACCCTGTACCTACACGATCACGAACATATATGTCAATGAATTCGTCATTTTGTCCCTCATGTTTGAGAGAACGATATCAAAACTCGAATTCATCCCATGATGCAGCTAAAAGAACACCTTACTTATAAAAATAATTTATTTACACTGTCAAAGTTATATTTGTATATTTCAGTTTATTTTCCTTGATTCTGTATCAATTTCCAATAAACACCTCTTCTCTCAACCAGTTCAACATGAGTTCCTGTAAATTAGGAATCAAATGTTCGAACATTCATTCACTGCTTACCTTGTTCCACAACTTTTCCCAGTTTCAAAACTGCGATTGAGTCTGCATTAATAACAGTGGATAGCCGATGAGCAACGATGACAGTAGACAGCCGTTCACTTGCAGTATCCAATGCATTCTGAACCACTTTCTCACTGTCGCTGTCCAATGCACTGGTTGCTTCATCTAAGAGCAACACCTTCGGATTTCTGAGAATAGCACGAGCAATGGCGATTCTTTGTTTCTGACCACCGGACAACTGTGCTCCTCTCTCTCCAACAATGGTTTCAAGGTTCTGAAAACAAATTGCAACGAATTTCATACGAAAGATTACCTCTGGAAATTGATAGACGAATTGCAGCGCGTTTGCTGTTTTCAATGCTCTCTCAATTTCCGATAGTTTTACAGAACGATTCAATCCGTATAGTAGGTTATTTCTTATAGAGCAATTGAACAGGGATGGTTCTTGGGAAACCAAAGCTAAATTAGCACGAAGATGATGCAAATTGATGTTCTCTATATTTTCTTTGTCGATATTCTGAAAACTTCTAGTTTTTGTTGCTTTTAAACTTGAAACTTACAAGACTTCCAGAATCAACTCGATAGAACATTTCTAATAGCGAGATGACAGTTGATTTACCGGCACCACTTGGTCCGACCAATGCCAGTGTCTTCCCTGCTTCTAATTTCAAATTCACATTTTTCAAAACTATGTGATCGGGTCTCTGGTGGTAATGAAACTTAATTTCCTTTGTTTCAACTCTTCCTTCATCAATATTCCTCTTTCCATCCAATGAATCGTAGGGCATGGTAGCCGGATAAGTGAATAAGTTGAGTATTAACCCTGCAGCATGAAGTGCTTTCTTGTAGTCTGGTAAGTATGAAATTGCTGATCCCGCCATGTTAGATGTGTATGATAAAGTGACCAATGCTAAGTACATATCCATGGGTAAAACTTCTTTTTGAAGTATCAAATAAGTTCCAAATTTGAAGGAAAGAGCATAGACTATCTGTGAACAACCGGCTGAAAATCCGCTGGCAAGGCCCTAAAAAGGAAATCATTACTTAAACTGAACTTTCAAACACCTGTACAAATGCTCTCTTCTCATATTTTGATTTCAAAGGTTGAAGATGTTCCGTCATCATTTCCATCACTTTACCTTCCATGTTTAAAGAACGAACCGTTTTGATGTTGTCCAATACTTCTACAGCAATCTGCATTTCATTGTTGCATAAACAGAAGTCTTTCTTAAAACTATACCTTGTTGCTCTTCTCAAACGCCAAAGAATCTTGTTTTATTGACAACACTGTCGTTTTCTCATAGCAGAACTTGGCAAAGTACAGAAGTGGGAAGAATAAAAGAACCTGCAATTCACCAATCAACTGTGTTATTTTTACTATCGTTACCTGAATAGTCAGTTTCCAAGAGTAATAACATGCGATAGAGGTGGCCACAATAAGAGAAACAACAGTCATCAAAACACTTCCAAGTCTTGCATCTACTGCTGCCTTTATATTAGAAGCCTCTGCGTTGAGCCGATTCGCCAGTCTAATGGGAGAGTTATTCGGTTCATCGTAAAATGCACAAGGCAATGAGAGTAGATGTTGAAATGACCGTATTCTGAGTCGAGTTGAAAGTTTTTCAGCCACTTTGCCAAAGAAAAAGTATTGGCAGTACAATGTGATTGGGCGGAATACACCTAACACCAAAAACATTGAAGCCCAAAAATGACCATTGATGAGAATAGCATCCCCTTTCATGGCATACGCCTGAAATGAAAAAGCGACCAGTGTTCTCAAATGTTGGAAAATACCTTACCTTATACGTTCTCACAATCAGCTGAGCTAAAATTGGAAAACTAAAACCTTGAATGGCGCTTCCGAAAATTGCTAAGAAAAGAATAAAACAATCCGGTCGGCACTCTCTAAGTATTTCCCAAATAGTCGAATTCATTTTCTCTTCTTCGGATGTATCTTTCAGCATTTTTTCGATTTCTTCACTGGTAGCCATACTTGTAGGTACCGACCTATCTTGATTAGTCATTTCCAGTAGTGGTTCACCACCATGATGATCTCTAGAATCTAAGAATTGAGCTTGTACCAAATTTTCGTAGACATCTTTTTTTGCCATCAGTTCATCGTGACTGCCAACTTCAACTATCTGTAATACAGTTTAGTACCAACAAAACTCGTTACATTCAACCTGTCCATCAGATATAACCATTATTTTGTCACAACTTCTGATTGTGGATAATCTGTGAGCAATAACTATAGTTGTTCGACCTTCTGATGCCTGTAAGAACCTCTTTTTTCGTGCCCTGCTGAAGGATTACCTTTCGAAGAGCGAGTTGAACTGCCTGCTCGCTTTGATTGTCCAGTGCACTCGTCGCTTCATCCAAAAGTAAAATCTTCGGGTTTCTCACTAATACTCTAGCGATAGCAATTCTCTGTTTTTGTCCTCCGGAGAGTTGACATCCTTTTTCACCAACCATAGTTTTGATTCCTTTTGGGAATGCACACACAAAATCATACGCATTGGCTTTTCTTAGAACGTCATAAATTTCAGATGTAGAAACTTTGGGATTTCCATATTTAATGTTCTCTTCAATAGTGGCATTGAAAAGTATTGGTTCCTGTGAAACTACTCCAACCATCTGCCGGAGCTTCTTCAGTTCAATATTGCTGATTTCAATGCCATTAATATGAATATTGCCAGAATCAATGTTGTAATAATGAAGAAGAAGTTGAACTATTGTACTTTTTCCACTTCCACTTGCTCCAACAATAGCAACACATTCTCCACTGTTGATATCAAAACTGATTCCTTTCAGAACCTTCACATCATGCCGTGTTGGATACGAAAAACTAACGTTTTTGAAGGAAATATCCCCTTTATCCGATTGAGTTACATTCAAAAGAGGTTCTTTCTGATTTTCAATAATATCATCATCTGATGTCAAAATTTCAAAGATTGGAGTAGCAGATGAAATTGCATTTGATAAATATGAAATGTGCGGAGAAGCTTCACCCAAACTGAATGCACTGAACAACATGTAATGGAAAAGCTGAACAATTATATGGCAGTTTTTCAAAAGGAAAGTGTTACTTACCGTGACAATCACAGCTTGATCCATAGTTTTGTTATAAATAAGATCTGCACCAACATACAAAATAACTCCGTTCAATGCGTTACAGAAAAAATGGGTGACACTTCTCGAAGTAGCTAGAAAGAATGCTCTTCTTGATCCATGCTTCTCACCATTTTTCAATTCTTTTGAATAACTAAAAAATTAATAGGTTACAATTGCGTTTTTCTGATTATTTCTCACTTTTCAAGTTCTTCTTTCTGTCCATTAAGAGAAATCACAGTTTTGAAGGAAGACAAAGCTTGAAATGCAATCGAACCTGCATTTGCATAATGAGTATTCTGTTTTTTAGTTGACTTCATCATGCTTGAGGAGTTAATTAAGCCTGAGAAAGCTATTCCTAGAGCAAATATACTTCCGTAAGAAGCGAGTTTCCAACTCGTATAAAACGCAAGACTGGTTCCAATTACAAAGTCTGTTGTGAAACAGATAATAAATGCAATTTTCTCATTGAAAGCTTCCCGAAACCTTTCCAAATTACTAAAATGAGAGAAAATTAATTCGATTTTCAGTGATTTAACTAACTCTGTCAAAACAGTTGATAAATATCCTGTAGAAACTGTATCAAAATATTGAGCATCTTTACGAAGTAACCGTGAGATGAATTCTTTTCTGACTCGATATGTAGTGTTGTCTCCAACGTATTTAAAAAGAGAGAACTGAACAAATAAATAATGAGATTAATGTAAAGTTCGGAAACATACCTGGAAAAATCCGAAAATTGAGAAAGCGCATCCAACCAGTGCAAAATGAATAACAACTCGGTTCATATCGGAATGGAATGTTTCATATGCTTTTTCGAGATCAGATGGGTCTGAACTACCTTGTTTCAATTCAAATTCAAAAAACTCCTACCAATAGTTTGATTATTAACTGCAGCAGTAATCTTTACAAAAACTTGAGATACTTCTCCAAATGTGTAACTCATAAATGGTTGACATAATCCAGTGCATACGGCAGATGTGACTCCAATAAGAAACAAGAATTTCTCCCATAGTGTTGTGCATTTCCACTAAAACTATGAAGTCAAATTTATAAACATGAATGCAACCTACCACAACCCGTATAAAACTAGTAAGGTTTGAATTCCTTCTTCTTCTATTTGCTTCTGGTAGCAGTAATTCATCATCGTTATGTTCCATACGGCTAATTGTTGTTTTCTGTGTTTTAATTTACTAATACGAAACAATTCGAAAAAATGCGAGAGAAGCGATAGCACGAGAAGAACACACTCTCTTTAAAGACATAGTGTCTCGTGGTGGCCACAAATACACACCAAAGATCTCTAGTGAAGTTTTGAGATAGAGGGTCAAACTAAACGGAGAAATCATTTTTTGATTTCTTGATAAAACAAGATTAAAAAATGAAACTTGCTTGAAAACGGATATTCAAACATAATTTAATACATGAAATGAAACAGATACAGAATAAAATAAAAACTCAACAAAAGTGATCAGAAAAAATATCAAGTGCGAAAACAAGATCTGTCAGAAAATATAAACAAGTGACATATGAACAAAACCAATAACAAAAATAAGTTTAGGCAATTCTAGTCGGTCGGTGCCTGCACTTGTATTCCTTGTTTTTGTACCAACCGCCAGTATATATTTCTCTGCCGCAGAAGCTCTTCATGCGTTCCCTGTTCAGCAACTTTTCCAGTTTTCAATACTGCAATTGAGTCAGCATTGACGACAGTGGAGAGGCGATGAGCAACAACAACTGTTGACAACCGTTCACTTGCAGTATCCAATGCATTCTGAACCACTTTCTCACTGTCACTGTCCAATGCACTGGTTGCTTCATCTAACAGCAACACCTTTGGGTTTCTGAGAATAGCACGAGCAATGGCGATTCTTTGTTTCTGACCACCGGACAACTGTGCTCCTCTCTCTCCAACAATTGTTTCCAAGCCCTTAATAACAATTTCTGGGTTAGGATCTATGAATATTGAAAAATTACCTGTGGGAACTGATAAACGAAGTGGAATGCGTTGGCAGTTTGAAGAGATTTCTCAATTTCGAGTTGAGGTACTGAGCGGGTCAATCCGTACAGAAGGTTTTCTCTAATTGAACAATTGAACAGTGTTGGTTCTTGTGACACCAACGCAAGATTTGCACGAAGATGGTGCAAATTGATGTCTTCCACATTCGCATTGTCTATTTTCTGAAAAATGATAGTAAGTACTGGCACATTCCACAGAAAAACTCACGATTTCTCCATCCACAGCATGATAGAATCTCTCCAAAAGTGAAATAATTGTTGATTTACCACAACCACTCGGACCGACTAAAGCCAACGTTTTTCCAGGTTCCACCTTCAAATTGACCCCATCCAATATCATTCTATCCGGTCGCTGATCGTAATGGAATTGAAGATTTTCACCAACAATTTCTCCCTTTTCAATGTTTTTCTTGCCGTCTTTGGATTCATATGGCATGGTTGCAGGATAAGTGAACAGATGGAATATCAATCCAGCAGCATGCACAGCTTTTTTGTAGTCTGGTAGATAAGCAGCTGCTGATCCAGCCATGTTTGCTGTCATTGATAAAGTCATAAGAACGAGATAGGTGTCCATTGGTTGAACTTCATGCTTTCGGGCCAAGTATGTACCGAATTTAAAGGATATAGAATAGACAAAGAGGAAACAACTCATTGAGAGACCATTAGCAGCTCCTTGAATGATAGCTCGTTTGAAGTAAGAGTTATGGATCTTTTGCAAGTGATTGGTGATCAATGACATCACTTTGTCTTCCAAGTTGAGTGCTCGAACGGTTCGGACGTTTTCCAATGCTTCAATAGCAGTCTGGAACAAACATGAATGAAAATCTGTGGATACAATGTGTGTCTTACTCTGTTGCTGTTTTCAAAAGCAATCGAATCCTCCTGGATAGCGTTCTCTGTTGCAGCTTCATAGCAGTATTCGGCAAGATACAACAACGGGAAGAACATTAATACCTGGATAAAGCGTCATATTCAAGTTGAAAAGTTTTCAACTGACCTCCAATGTCATTTTCCAGCAATAATAAGAAGCAGTGGCTACAGCAATTGAAATAGCAACAAGCGTCATGATAACACATCCCAAACGATCATCCACTGCCGCTTTCACATTAGATGAGTCTGTATTCAACCGATTTGACAATTTAGTTGCAGAATGGTTCGGATTATCATAGAATGCACATGGCAAAGACAACATGTGCTTGAATGATTTCACACGAAGACGAGTGGACAACTGCTCAGCAACTTTTCCGAAATAGTAATACTGTAGGTAGAGTGTCAAAGGTCTGAAGATTGCCAGGGACATGAATGAAAGAGCCCAGAAATGACTGTATGTGAGCATATCTTCTCCTTGCATCGCGTATCCCTGAATTGGAATTGATTATTCGACAATGACGAGGACTAAACTAACTTTATAAGTGCGGACGATGAGTTGAGCCAAAATCGGGTAACTGATTCCTTGAATAGCACTACCGAAAACTGCGAGGAACAGTATGAAGTAGTCCGGTTTGCACATCTTGACAATTTCACGCAGATTTGACTTCTTTGCTCCTTCCTGAGTGAGTTCATCTAGCAATCTTTCCATTTCGTCATCGTGAACACCAGCGTCAGTGCTAGTACTTCTTTGGAATGAATAACTGTGAAGTGGGGAGAGTTCATGCGACAACTGTCTTGCAGCGAGTGGAGGCAGCTCATCTGAAATTAGAAATATATGTTGTGATGAGTTTCTGATTTCAATGACTGACTTTGATCGTCATTTGAGTCTAACAATTGAGCTTGTACAAGATCGTTATAAATACCCTGTTTTGCAATGAGATCGTCATGGTTTCCAACCTCCACTATCTAAAATAAATTGATTTACAGGAATATGACTGTTTCAAAATTACTTCTCCTCTCTGCATCACAATAATCTTGCTGGCATTTCTGATGGTAGATAGACGGTGAGCAACAACAATAGTAGTTCTTCCTTGCGATGCCTTAACATTTTCTTAATGAAGAATATGTTAAAATGATAAAACTCACATTCTCAAGGGCTTTCTGTACAACATGTTCACTCTCATTATCCAATGCACTAGTGGCTTCATCTAGCAGAAGAATTTTTGGGTTTCGAACAAGGGTTCGGGCAATAGCAATACGTTGTTTCTGTCCTCCAGACAGTTGAGTTCCTCTTTCACCGACAATTGTCTTGATTCCTTTTGGGAATGCGCACACAAAGTCATATGCATTAGCTTTTCTGAGTGCTCCGTATATTTCTGGAAGTGTAGCATTCGGATTTCCAAATCTGATGTTTTCCTCGATAGTTGTATTGAAAAGAACTGGTTCTTGAGAAACAACTCCAATGACACGACGAAGTTTCTTCAGATTGATATTATTCAATTCAATTCCATCAATGAGAATCTTTCCGGATTCAATATTATAATAATGAAGAAGCAATTGAACGACAGTACTCTTTCCACTTCCACTTGCACCAACCAGAGCAATACATTCTCCATTATTGACATCGAATGAGATTCCTTTGAGAACCTGGGCATCTGGACGAGTTGGATAAGAGAATCGAACATCTTTAAATGCGATTCGTCCATCGATTTCCACGCCATCATCAGCTTCTTCCTCTTTTTCAATCTCATTATTGTTCTAAAAGTCTTGACTATAGTTTAGGAAGTATGCTTATCAAAACTCACTCTGGTTAACATTTCGGCGATAGGAGCAGTCGATGCGATTGCTGCAGTCAATCGAGAAACATGAGGGAGTGCTTCGCTTAGACAGAATGCACCAAAAAGTAAAAAGTGGAATAACTGAAAAAATTTCCTTCCGGTTTTAGTTATCTGTCATTTTATAAACATACCCTAACAACAGTAGCAGTTTCCAGAGTACCACTATAAATCATGTTGGCACCAAAGTAGAGAACAACGGTGTTCAAAGCATTACAGAAAAAATAAGTGACTCCTCTGGAGATGGAATAGAAGAATGCTCGCTGGCATCCGTATTTTTCACCAGCTTTCAGTTCTTTTGTGTACCTGAAAACCTCGTGTGTAATTCCAATTATCTCTCTAAGTGATACCTTTCGATTTCAGTTTTCTGGCCATTCAACGAACATACAGTCTTGAATGCTCCAAGAGTTTGAAAAGCTATAGAGCCAGCATTTCCATAGTGAGTGTTTTGCCCATTTGTCGTTTTCATCATACTTGCAGAGTTGATAAGACCAGAGAATCCGATTCCGAGAGAGAAAAAGATACCGTATGAGGCAAGTCTCCAATCTGTGTAGAATGCCAATGCGGTACCAACTGTGAAGTCGGTCAAGAAAGCAATGATCAAGGCGATTTTTTCATTGAAAACTTCGCGGAATCGCTCCAAGTTGCTGAAAAAACCGCTTTTCGTTGAGAGTTCAAAGTGAAATGGTTTGCATACTCATTTAAAACAGTGGATAAATGACCAGTTGACATGCTGTCGAAGTACTGAGCATCTTTCCTTAGAAGACGTGATATATACTGTTTCCGAACGCGATATGTTGTGTTGTCTCCGACAAATTTCATTATGGAAAACTGAAAGTTTCAAATTATTTCTAAAAACTAACTTCTCTGAATACCTGCAGAGATCCGAATGTGAAATAAGCGCAGCCGCACAAGAAAAAGTGCAAGATAACCCTATTCATGTCATGTTCGTAAACTTCATAAGCTTTTTCGAGATCGGCGGGGTCTGAAGAACCAAGTTCTCACATGAAATCAGTTAATTCAAATTCTACCTATAGTTTTGTTGTTGATTGCATTTGTGATTGTAACCAGTACTTGTGATACTTCTCCAAATGTGTAACTCATGAATGGTTGGCAGAGACCAGTGAGAAATGAGAAGAATATTCCGAGTAGAAAAAGTAACTTCTCGAAACATGATGTACATTTATACTGAAAATAAAAATATTTTTTATTTGTTTTTTTGAATTAAAAACTTACTATGACACGAATAAAATTGAGTAAATTTGATGATTTCTTTTCTTCTGGTTGTAGAATCAGTGGAGAACTGAAATGGTCCAAATTCTCCTCCATTTTGAGGTGTTATCCATTAATTAAACGCTTTTTTATCATTTTGTTGTTTGCAAGACACGACAAGACAAAGAAGAGAAAGGGTGCATAAGAAAGAAGAGACGCAGGCTGCGTGTCTAAGAGAGTCTATTCCATTCGACGCGCTGAGTATGCACCTAATGGCAAACAGTTGGCTGCCCTCTGCACTTACGTGTCCATTCTTCCGTTGTTGTGTTCTCCGATAAGCGAACAAAGTCGATACTGGAGTTGAATGAGGAGAGCCTGGGAAATTAGTTTTTATGCGTTGCTCAAGTATTGTAGAGTATTGCGCAATACTGGGCAATTCTGATGTTGGCGTAATTGAAAAGAACAAACAACGCCCCGCCTTCCGAATTCGCACGATTTTCTTATCTCAATCGGAAAAAGAAACGTCATTTTGTGGAAGTACAATAAATCAGTTTTTGATAAGGAACTTAATTTTTGTGTATTGAAGTTGAAATGGGCGAGTCCAATAGTTTCCTTTTCAAACGTCATTGATATAATAGAAACTATGAAGGATAACACTTGAATTCTCTTAAAATTATAATCGCAAACATTGTAGGACCGGGACGACCTGTTGAACTCTGGTGAACCTTTCTGGAGCTGCTTTACAACAAGTTGGCCTAGATGGTAGAGGTGATGGCGAAAAGGACTCCAATTTTGCTGCCTCCGGATGGTGTTGTTACCGCGAGGGCAGTTGAACGGCGGTTCATCTTTTATGAGTATGATCTATTCAATTTGATTTGAAACTACTATTTTTCCGAAGAATGAAAAACAAATGCTGGATGGAAGAAAGTGTGGTGGTGCGAAACAAAAAACGAATATCTTAAAAATGAGAAATCAAGTTCTTCTGTCTGGGAAGGTGTAAACTTTGCAAAATTTCAAAGATAAAGCTGAAAGCTGAAGCCTGTTCAAAATGAAATGATTGAAATCACATTTAATTTGTCAAGTTGAAAGCTAAACGAGGTATTTCCAGTACACAAACAAAAACATTCAAATTCAGTCTACTACCCCAATGGATTCATGAAAGCCAATCCAGAACCTTTTTGAAACCCTCATCAGAATAAAAATTTCCGAACTGAACAAATTTCTAAATGGTAAATGAAAAGTTATGCAATCAACTCATGAAGTTGCATATGGTAATCGAAAAAACTCTTGAAAATTGAAATTAGAAGACGACACTTCTAGAGCACAATATCTAACAACAACACATTCGAAAACCAAGGAAACAACTGGACTTGGAAACGGAAACATTCAACAAACTATTTTTTTATGTTTCTCTCACAAAGCTGTTTTCAAAGCTCTGAATACATTTTGAATCTCCGGTCTAAGATATCCAGGTGAGATAACTTATCTGAAATTTCATGGATCCCTTTCAACTCATCAAAATACAACTGCGTATTCGCTATACTGTCTCTGGATCGTTCTCATGACATTTCGGCTCGTTAATTCAATTACCTCATTAAAGAATAAAAACCAAAGGAGGGAAAAAAAATAATAGTTCTATTCACCAGATTTCAATAACAGAGCCATTACAATTGAATTCCGTGTCCGCCTCGGACATTGAAATTAAAAATAAAACACTTTTCAAACGGTACATTTTTTCATTAGCATACAGTTCATTGTTTTGAGGCAAGGCAGAAGAAATAACCGTGCTCATAAAAAAGAATTTACATATTTATTTTATTCGTCTTTTTTTGCAGTGGTTTCTCGACTGCATATCTCTAGAAATAATGTTTCTTAGCCGTTTGCTCTCGTTTCTTCGAAAGCCGAGAAGACATACTGGCTCAAAGAAGAAGGAAGCATGGCCAGAGATTGAAATGCTTCAGGTACTTTATTATTTGATTCGCTGTTTTATCAAATAATAATTCAGATGGAGAGGACAATGTTCTATGATGTGCAAAAGAAGTATAATGATCTTGTTCAAAGTCTCATGGACAGTCCAAACGTTCGACTCAACCAACTTTTAATGAAATACCATACGGAAGCCTTCCACATTATTTACATCGGATGCACTCGAATTCAAGAGTACGACGATATGGTGGTAAGTTGAAATCAAAAAAGAAAACACTTTGTAATTAGATATGCAATAATAGGAACAGAAATTATTCTAACTTGAAAAATGTCGTTACAGTATATCTAGCTCAGTGTAAAACTGAGCAGACTTTACTGGATCAATAAATCCAAAGTTTTTTCTGCAAAACAAAAAAGTTATTCTCAAATTTTTGCTCTAGCAGGATTTGATCCAAAAACAAATTTGCAACAGACATATCCTATCTGATGAAGGTCATGATACCTCAAGCCCTTATTCCTTCAAAACGTCTATCGGTCGACCTTCGTTTTTGGGAAAAACAAAGAATGTTCGATGCTTGTTACTTCTCTTTCAAAGGTGAAAATAACATTTCTGTTTTCCACCATTTTTCCTTTCTTTGGCACGCAAACTGTTCAACGTGAGTCAAAGCCTCACTCTCTCCTTCGGTTATCTGCATAGCTACATTCGCGCGTCCCTTTCCAACCTCAACCTTCAATTCACTTTTTTTGCCCAAAACCCCTTCAATATTACAGGAGCAACGTCATGCCCTCAATCAAATCCTCGAACGCATCCACGAGGAGGCGTCCCACGTCAACTAAATTGCCTTTCTGTGTTTCATGCCTAATCAATATGCCAGATTTTTTCTTTTTCCTTTTTTATATTGGCCCCTCTGGGTGGTTTCGTTTTAACGTGAAAACTGACGCGCATAAAACATTCAGTTTTTAATTGGTTTTTTATAGTGAGGTGTCAATTTTGCCTCCCTCATTTCAAACCCAAACATCTCAGAACAATTCAATATATCTCGTCGAAAACCCACCCAAAAAATGATTAAAATTACTCACTGCGCCCAGAAGCAACATTAATTTGCACCTAAACAACAAGAGCCGCCATCAATTATTCACAGAACACACTGTCACGTATCATGCGAACCATTTTGCTCACATACTTCCTTTTTTCGGAGGAGAATGTGCGCAAGTCAGCCTTGTGACTCCGAATCAGCCACATATAATAAAAAGCGATTGCCTCGAAGGGCCATTATCGCGTTCTTATTGCTCGCCTTATCAGCTCTCGTAGCCCCGCCCTCTCACCTTCCAAACATTCATTCTTTCACCCAACGACAGACTCAGTTTTCCAGTTTCTTGGTCAACCATGCTCCAAATCCTTCGTCGTTTCTTCCGCCGTCCAGTTAATCAAGAGAAGGCTCAGGCCAAGCTTCTCGAAAAGGAGAGAAAGAAGGCCGAGGGCAAAATGGGAACTCTTCGTGCATTGGTAAGCTATCCAACTTAGTTCTCAGTCTTTCTATAAAGTTTATGTGTTTCAGCTCAAGCGTCAACCAGCTCTGCTCTACAATGACCTTGCCTATGAAGTCTACGGATGCAGCGACATGCTCAGCGTTTATGCTAAACCGAGCAGAATCAGCGTCAAGGTATTACAAGGTTTCATTTTAACTGAATTCTAATTGTTTTCATTCAGGATCGCATCGAAGGGCTCCAACGCTTGAACGACGAGATCAAGCATCTCGAACAACTGTTGCGCAAGCATCAGCTCTCGGTGTTCGCCCATGCTGCCCAAGAGTGGACCTACTACCGCATCAATCGTGAACAAAAACGCGAGCGGGCTCGTCGTCAAAAAGCGGCCAACAATGATCTCTTGTCCTATCACTGAAAGGATCCATTTAATCATTTCTTCATTTTGTTAAAAGCTGACATCTCCCTTACCAAACTGAATTGTAATCTTTGTCTCCTCTTCACCCCTTTTCTTGTTGCATATACTCCAATTCCATTTATTTTTCATCATACCGAATATCTCGAATAAAAAGATGTACAGCAAAGTGGTACCATTCACAGATGTTTCAAGGCCATTTCGCAGATATTCAGGTCAACAATAAAACCTCACTGAGAAAAAAACAAGTTCAGCTGGATTCGACACTCTTTTAGCCACAGCTGGCTCCGTACCACCCTGTAGGAGACACGTCCGCCTTTGAGGTGGTCTCTAATCAGTTTGTTTATCGTTAATCACTGATGGACGACACAGTTATCAGTTAGAGACCCCAGTTTCAGATAGTCCGTTGCCGGTGGTCTTGGTTCCTGTGTGAGGACGCTATCATAATCAACGTAGTGTTTACCCAGTTGATTATCTTTTATGGCCATATTCTGACAGAACAACTCAATAGAATAGAATTCCCTCATAAATACTGTAATTTATTTCACATTCCTTTTTTAATGGACAGTAAAAAAGCATTTTTCCGTTCAGATTTTATTTCCTGATATTCTTCCCGATTTTATATATGTCAATCAAAACAGTGTGACTCTTATTCGATTTCTTCTCTTTTTCAGGAGAATGTTAGCAGTTGATCACATGCCACAAGACCCGAAAGGGATGCAAGAGAAACGCCATCTCTCGGACGAAACGGTGGTGAGTTGCGGTGGAAAAGCATATATTTTATGATGGGAAACTGTGGAATGGGGCATGGGAACCAATGGGGGAGAGAAATTTTAAGTTTTTTTTTCATTCAATTTATCTAGTACAAAAATGGGGTTGATCTTCTCGAAAGTAATGACTTCCATTTAACTTAGAAAGTTTATAGTATCATTTCAGATGAAGATCAGAAGATTTTCAAAGATTCGCAATTTCCACTTTCAACTCGTCGATGGTTTGAATCTGCTGGTAGGATCTACTTTCTCCAATTCGATCTCATTTTTCAATTTCAGCTCTACGACCCAAAAGTCCAGAATCACATGGAATTTCCTCTCCAAATCGAAAGCTTGAAGAGATCAGGCGCTTTTATGGTCATGCACGCGAACGAGAACTATAATGTGAGTTTTTAATTGGCTCCGACCTGCCATTTCTTGAAACCTATTTGATATATGGTAATGTGATTGCCATTTTTCCAATTTCAGAAATTCGGGCGACGCCTTGAAGACGTCAACGAAGACATGCTCGTGCTTACCTCCTACATCGTTCGTCACCTCTGCCTCAACCAAGATTGAACGTCTCCTCTCATTTTCTTTTTTTCTTTTTGTATAAATGTTTCGAAATCAGTCTCCTCCTACCATATCTCTCTTGGAACACGTGCAAAATCTATGAATAATTTTTTGTCTAACCGTCTGATAGGAACACAGTCTCTCCCTCTGCCTCTGTGCGCTTCTCCGAATCTCTGAAATTTTATGTATACAACGGGAATCGACAGTGAGCGCCCACTGTTTCTTTCCCATCTTTTTGTCTTCGCAGCTATCATACCGAGGCACAAGTGTTCCCATTGATTTTCCGTTCGTTTCATAGGAGAATCTGCCCTCTCTACTCGCTTGCATGAGTTTTGTCATTGGTAGACAACGCTCTCTATCCCACAGCTGTTTGGTCCGTTCTGCTATCGAAATGCCGAAAGAGTTGGAGAAGGAAATTGAGGTTTGTCTCTTATTAAACTGCTCGATGACAGTGACATCAATGTCTCAGAATCTGGACGACGTCTTCCGTAGACAATTGACAACCTATCAAGAAGCCAGTGCATACATTGTGAAATCTGTAAGTTGGGGGAATAGGGAAATGATAATTTGCGATCGGAGTTCGATTCTTTTTTTCTAGACTTTATTGTCCATCAAATACCGAGCGGGGGAGGGTGTCCACACATTTCAGATAGATCTCATTTTTTGAATATGAAAACGTAACCCACGACATATTTTATTGATCGGAACAGTCGATTCGTCATCAATTCGTTGGCTTTTGTTTCCCACAGAAAATCAATTTTATAACGGAACAAAAGAGTATTTGAACAGTTCATATAAGTCATCCCATGGAACCTATACCACAATTGTTTTTCAATTTCCCATTTGACTACATTTCCTTTTATCAGAAATATATTGAGTAACAACCTCAAACATAATGGTACTATTCAATCCTACTGAATAAGTTTTTCAGCTTGAGCACGAAGTTATGGAAAACTGGCAACACATCTCAAAAATACGGGAGGCTTGCGAGCTTCGGATCAAACAAATTTCTGGTGACTACTACCGCGCAACCAGCTATGAGTCAATGAGAGTAAGTGTATGCGAAAACTCAATCATATTCACATTCCCACTTTTCAGATCATCAACACTCGCTTAACCGATGCACTCAATGTGATTGTCCCAGTAAAAGAGTTCATCGAATTCGCTCTCAAAAGATTTGATGAAGACAAAGCGAAAGAACTGATTGTTGCCGCCACAATGATGATTTTGGAGAAGGCAGCAGAGGTAGAGGAAATTCCAATCACCGAGTTCATCCCAGACATCCACATTATCCAACGTGGAATCAAATATGGTGGTGAGGAGATCGCCAAGGCTCCAGAGGAGAATGATCTTCTTCTCAATGAGAACCACACCAAGAGAAACGAGTATGAGCCACCAGCAAGAAGACGAAACAACTTCCTCTCGTGCTTCTTCCCAAACTAAATAATCTTTTTTCCTGTATATTTATTTTTTACTCCTCCATCTCATCCTCAATCCCGAAATCAAATAATTAGTTCGAGTGAACTTAATTTAATATTTTCTTTCTTTTTGTAATCCTCAGTAATTTCATTCCATTTCATCAAATTTGATGTATATAAGTGAACGGTTGTAAATAAATAATAATTTTAATAGGACAGTTCAACTTACAGACCATCAGAAGAATTTTTCCATGAGTTCGAATAATTTTTTATATCAGCTATCAACTTCTAATTCGGGATGATTCGAAAAATATATCCGAAACTATTTTGATTCTTTAGGACAACTTTTTATTTCATCAAAGGATTTGCGTTTATATTGATAAACCGAAATTTTGTTTGAGTTTTGGAATGTATCTCAATCTTAAATTGTCTTCAGAAAATTGAAATGCTTTTTGCCCAAAGCACCCTCGTAACATGGAAACCACCGAGATTAATAAATTCTCCGACTGCAAGTCCAATTCGAGAACTCCACTTTTCAAAAACGGCATATTCTCGTAACTCCGTCTTTTGTGTTGTTTTGCAAAAATAATAGAATACATTACACCGTTTCCCTCGTTTCAATGTTTTACACCAAAAAAGCAAGGGTCTGCTTTGTTCATTTTCATAATACATTACTTGGCTCATAAAAATGTGACCCTTTCACGATCGTAGTTATTTAACAGTGCGCGAACCGACTGAGTAACCCCATCATTTCCCAATAAAAAAACGGCCAATCCCTCTTCTCTGTGCATTCAATGCGTTTTTGGAGTTGTTGACAGTTAGCAGAGATTTTTGGAATCCCTTGAAGGAACATGACCAAGAAAACAACAACAAAGTTTCACTTTCATGCTTTGTTCTCTCAATTCTGCTATTTGTCCTCTTTTTCAATAATTTTAGTTCTAGGAGTTGTGTACCTAAGCAAAAACAAGTTGGCCGTTTTTTCTTTTTTGTTTCGAATGTTTTCCATTCTTAAAAAGCCGTAGATTTCGTATTTCTCAACGTTTGTACGCCCTTCACTTTGAATTTAACTAATATAGATGACTTTTTGTTTTTGCAAAAAACATGTCACTTGCTAGGTTTCTTGTTTATAAATGAGAAATCTTCCAGGCACAATAAACAATGAAAGTGGCTCCAATGGAAGAAGAAATGATTGATCTCCGTCGAAAAATTCATATTGTGAGTTTAAAATGTGATATTCATAGTCTAAAAATGATAGCAATGATGAGATTTCTACTCAATTTTGAGAAGACCAAAAATCAGAAATTCACTGTAAATTATTCACAGATGAACGCCGAAGCATTCTTGAAAACAAGGAACGAGCATGCTAATTTGGTCGAGCTTGTTATCGAAAAGGTAATACTTTGTTTAGTAAACAAAAATTGAGTGTTGTGTTTCAGATGAATGAAACAGTTTCGGAAGAGCTGAAAGAAAAAATTGCTTCTATCCGTCGTAAAGGCGCATATTACTCGGTTCGTGGAGAAAGAAGTTTTGTGGTGAGCTGCTCATATATTTTTACATCCAAATTTGTTTTCGAGAATTGAGCTCATTATGAAAATTTCAATTTCTAAAGTTAGAATGCTCGAAAGCGTCTTCACTGTGAAGGTCCCTATGTGGTCCTATCAGAAATATTATATTCGAGAAGGTTTTTCAAAAAATTGTTTAGCTCCCAGTTAAAAAACAGATGATAAGTTGCTTCGCATTGAAAAATGTTGGAATTATTATATTTTTCTATTATTTGAGTATCATACTTCTTGAAAAAAGTTTAATTACTTCCTACTTTTCAGCGCTACACCAAAAACCTTTCCGAGCTCAATAACGCCCTCCGTTGCATTCTTGCAACCTTCCAAACGACTAACTGAATATGTTTGTCTACGTGTTCATTATACATTCAATAATTGGTTGTTTCGTATCTGGTTTCTACTCGTATCATTTTATTTCTTTTCGGAGTGATTTATTTTTTTATTATCTGTTTTCGATGGTAACAAGAATAAAATAAAATTTTATTATTGAAGCCACTTTCTTCTGTTTGAATTTTTAAACCAGAGATCAAAACAGGGAAAGCTTTAAAATTGTTTAGGGATTTTTTCCTGAATCAAAACATTTCTCTCTAATTCGAAGTTTTCATAAATATTTGGGTTTTCGATCAAAAAACTTGTTCCCATTTCCCAGCCGACTGAATAATTTTGTTCATTTTTAGATTTTAGATCTTATTAAACTCTTTCAACATGTACTTTACAAGTATTCAAACTTTTCATTGAAAATGTCATGATTTAAAATCAGAAAGAAGAAAGAAATCAGTAATTCGAAAAAGGATATACTTTTTATACTTGTGGTTTGCAATTCAATCTCTTTCTCAACTTATATAGGTTCATAGATCTGTCAGGTACGCTTTCATCACCATTTTCTTATAAAATATAAATTTCTCCTCCCAGAGTTCAAATCTAACAGATTCGTATTATAATTGTATGTTTAAAATATAATTCAAGACATAGATTTGTTTTCTTCAGCTTCTTTCTACCTCTTTTCCACATCACAGAGTAGTTTTTCAGGCGTTTCGGTGGCATGTCAGGTTTTCTTAGTTTTTCATATGATTATTTTCGTTTTTCTTTCTTCGAGAAAACTCCTTCTTCTCATTAGGTTTTTTGGTTTTTCAAAACAAAAAGGATATCAACATTTCCGAATTCGTGTTAGAACAATAGCTTTTAGTGATTTAGTGATTCATTCTTCAAGACGAAAGAAATTTTATAATAAATTATTATTTTTTTGTTGGAATGTTATCTCCCAAACGTAAATCTTATAATTCCATGTAAAATTTTTCCAGTGTCTGCTTTATTTCATCATTGCTCACTGTTAACTTTATAGTTTTAGAAACAATAATGCTTGAAAAAGATGATGATTGGACGGGTGCTCTGAATCTGATAACCCATGCAAAAGAACTTGCTGAATACGACCTCCTCACTACCCAATACTACCAACTCAATCGTGAACTTTGCACTGTGGTAAGTATCAAAATATTTATAGTCTTTAACCAGTTATTTTATAGGTTGAAATGGAGTGCATGTCTGATTATGACTACGTTCTTGAAATCTATGATTCAGCTATCGGTACAGGGCTACGCGCTATCAACACGGATTTTCCGAAGGCCACTACAAAAGAGGAATTTGAGGTGAGTTTTGGTTATTTCATAGGTTGAAAGTGCTTTTTCGATAAGCTTCAGTTCCTGAAAACCAGCTGTTCGCCTATTTTCTTACAATTATCTCAGGATATCATATCAAAACTGGAAGACTCGGTGAAAAAACTGGAAGCGGTGAAAAGAGTGATCGAAATGTGTTTTGTTAACAACTTCATCAAATTTGCTTGAATCTTCCCACTTGCCACGGCTGTTTCTTTTTGTTTCGTGTCAAAGTCCTGTTTTTAAACGTTTATTCCAATAATTTTTTTCAAAAAATAATCATGAAAAAGCGATTTGAATACCCTTCAATATTTTTGATGCACGTAGTCATGTCTTCTTGGAGAATCGTATTGTACGTGATGAACTCTCCCAGGATTTTGGAAGACAACCTACAAATAAACGTGTTTTTTTGACGTTCTGACCAGTGTCATACCTCTCTGTTTGAATTATATTGCACTTGCATTTGATAAGATCTTCGAACCGCTCGACAAATGTAGCAAGCAACCAGAGAAGAGCACGTAAGAAGTACAATAAAGAAGGAAATGATCATGATCCACCTGAGAAAAAATACGAACATATAATTTTTATTGTATGCTCACATCATAAATCTGGGGTCAAACGGAATACAAACGAATTTCTTTCCCATATTGTTGCAGTTGTCCATGAAAACGCATTCTGATTTGTCACAGTGAGCCTTACCTATAAATAAAAGTAATTGTTCGTGTTTTCATGATCAAAAAACATATTAAACAACACGATTCAAAAAAAAATTAGAAGTTATTTATCCATTTTCATAACTCACAAGTTTCCATTGTGTCATGGCATACCATTTGATCCGTATACATCGCGTTACCCATCTTGAAACCAGAAATCTGCAAAAATCGATTTCTGAAAGAGAAATTTGAAATGATGATCAAGAAAAGGTAACATCGACAACGCCCAAGATGTTATTTGAAAAGAGAAGAAAAGAGAAAACGAAACAGTGTTTAGAGGAAATGGGAGGCTGACCCGAAAACGAAGGCGAAGTGTAAGTAGTCGTGGTCATCCAGAAGGAAATCATCGAACGCGTTGTCTGATCAGCTGCAGAACAGGATAAGTAGATAATGTGGATGGAAGCTAACATGGCAAAGGGATTATTCATAGCAGAAACCATTCCGAAAGTGTCTGTTAATCAAATATAGTTTTTTTTATTAGAAAAGAAAACATTTTATTATTAATTGGTCATCATTGTTCCAGTATGCAATATCTAAAAACATATTTTTCAAGAGATTAACACTGCATTGATTCTTTTTAGTCACACTTCGAATATTCCATGAATCGTTCTTTCTTCTTCAATAATTTTGGTGTTCGATAATATCATCAATACTTATAGTGCTTCATACATTTTTTTTGTGAATTGCCCTCTAAAACCTTTTCTTTTCATCAATACTCTCCAGATCTCTCATCCCCTGGCCGCAATGACAGCTGTGCGCAAGAGATGAAAAATGCATTAATTAAAAAAAGAAAATTTCTATTTCCAAAAAAAAGGGGTCACAGGTGTGATGCAGATGTCGTTCTATCAAAAAAAAAGAGTTGCAAAGATGAGAGCTTTCATTATGCCCAACCCATCCATTTTTGGAAGAGGTCCTTTTCACTTTCACTCTTCTCATCAATCTAAAGTGATCGAAATGAGCCATCCTGCCATCCAATTGTCGAATGTTTCCTTCAAACAAGATCCAATCTCAGATGATGTCAGAATCGAAGTGTATCCTCCGATTTCAGCTGATGTTGAACCGGAAAACTTTTATCGGTGAGTTATAGTTTGTCACGTTTATGTAAAAGTCAACTTCAAATTCTGAAATATTAAATATGATGATGGAAAAACATTTCAGTCGCTTCAAGAAATCCATCGTCAACGCCCTGAACAAAATGGTTTGCGGACTCATGGACCGTCCATACAGCTATTTCACCAATCAGAACACGCAGACTGTTCAAATCACCGTTGACTTCCCACCAGTTTGAATGGCAACCTGTTTGTTCACAATACAATCTTTCTTGAAATGTTCTCAATTGAGCAGCTTGTTGAATAAAACTAATTTATTGAGCTGTTCTTTTCCTTTCTCTTTGAGTTCAGAACGACTTTGATTTCTTGAACTTTTAAATGAAAAATGGACGTGAATATTTCCATTTTCTAAGAAATGTTATAAACACATTGATACGCAGGTGCAGAAGTTTTCCGCGCTCATGCACGCATTATAATTAGAGCGGTGTGCTGTTTCCAGGCAACCGTGTAATCATGAACGCGCGCGCTTGACTTCTCGTATTAGTTCTCTTATCTCATTTGTGTTCGAACTCTCGCACGATGGCGGATTGCGAAGATATCGGAAACTGCTTTGGTGTCAAGAATGCAACTATCTTAGCTGCTCTCGTGGAAGATTTCTCTCCAGGTTTGATATTTGTTTATAAAGTGTTTTGAGAAATAATTTTGTCTAGGAACTCCGTTCTCCGCTTTTCTTCTCGCAGTTCAAATATGCCTTTGTCTGATGTTTTTCTCATCGATTCCCAACACTAGAAAAGATCCTATCTTTTGGTTTTTGGCCATTGTCTTTGCTCCTTTTTTGGTTAAAACGTGTATTGAAGCAGCATATTTTGTGTCCATCTACTTCTATACGGCTTCATATACATTTTGGAGTTGGGTTCACCACTCAGTTGTTGAGTACTGCTACTTCAGCTTCTTATTCAACTTGGAATATGGCTTTTCTTTGTATTCTAGTCAAATTATTTATGGAGTTATTAAGAAAAAACCGGTTTCAAAATCAGCAACAAGGTAAACTTAACTGTGGTTGTTTTATTCCTCTTCGCATTCAGGTGGCCATACATTCTCATTTTCTGTATCACATTGATCCAATCATGGATATTCTGGCAGATACAGACTATCGGGGTAATATCTGCTTTGTTGATTCTGGTCATTGCTCCCATTTGCATTCTGATTGTATGTGATATTCTAGAAATTTTGAGCTAATCCTGTGTTTTTATAGACATTGTGTGTAGTATTATGCGGGAAAACAGATGAACAGTCTGAATATGAGCTGGTTCGTCATGGAAAATCAAGAATGCTGTGGAACTCGCCATGTTTGCTTCTGACAATGACCGATATATTAGTGGAACTTTATCTGAGTAAGAAAACTTTTGTTTGATACATCTCATTATACAATTCCAGACTTTCGAGAGAACGCATATAAAACGACTGCAGTTAAAGACAAAAATTATCTGTTTCCTGTATTATTCCCAACTGTTGTTATCATAATTATGTATCTAACGTTGCCAGCGCTCCGGTAAGCAGACCAAAAGTTTCCATTTAGTCCTTCATGTTTTACAGACGTGCCATCTTCCCCTGCTGTTACAACAAAAACAATTACAATACCAATGATGACAGGATGTTTCTTTTGAGCCGTACTGGATCAGCCAACTCATCTCCAACGCCTTCTGAACGTTCAAATATCAGTACTATTACTAATCAACCAATTGTATCCTATCCAAACAATGCTGTAGTTCCGTACAATGAGGAAACCGCTCAATACACTGTTGTTCCAATGCCTCACATGTATCCCCATGCTTTTGGACAAGGCTATCCTCAAATATCTCCCCAGAACCATCCGCAAGGACAACCTATCTTTTTCCCAATTCCTATTACTTTCTATAATCCAGCTCTTGTTCAGAACCGTACAAATGAGTTACCAGCTGTTCAGTGATTAACTTTATTTCCATAGAGTAGATAAATTCATGTGATTAATTTTTGAATAAACGTGTATAATAAAAAATTAATTTAATTTCCATCAAGGCTGTCTTCATCATCGGAGATTGGGATAAGAGAACGATCTTGGACAATTCCAGTCGGGGTCTTAGTAAATTGGCGAAGTGCGTCTGGATCAAGTTCCTCCATAGCTTCCAAAGTTTCCAGATGAGGAAGAACTGTGTCCCAGACACGGTTTTCACGGATCATTTCGACGACTGCGTCGATCTCAGGTTTCATGTAACGATCTTCGTTCAATGGTCTATAATCAAACGTTTTCACAGAGTCGCTTTTCATAACTTACGGGGCGACGGATCGGACCAGAGTATAGACCTTATGAAGCGGAGCAGTCGACATCAGCGGCTTGAGGAACTCAATTCCCTGGCAGGCAGCCAACAACTCCATAGCAAGTACAGCTTCTACGTGTTCTACTACCGTAAGTGCTTTACGAGCAGAGAATCCTCCCATACTGACGTGGTCTTCCTAAAAAGAGTTTACGGTAACTGAATGAAACTTGATTTATATTTGCACCTGGTTGCAGCTGGTTGGAATGCTGTCGACCGAAGATGGATGGCAAAGAACTTTGTTTTCAGACACTGCAAACATGATTTTTTGGTGTTTTCGCTTTTATCAGAAACCGATTACCTAAACTAGCCGCACATAGTTGAACGGTCATAAACCCGGAGTTAAGACCACCATCAGGAGTTAGGAAAGTGGGAAGTCCACTGAGTTCCTTGTTCACAAGTCTCTCCAAACGACGTTCACTCATCTGTGCCAACTCGGCGACAGCAATGGCCAAGTAATCAAGAGCCTTGGCTGGGTACTCTCCGTGGAAGTTTCCTCCACTAATAATTTCTTCTCTGTCGGCAAAAACCAACGGGTTATCAGTGGCCGAATTCATTTCAGTGGTGATAATTTCGCGAACAAACTCAATTGTGTCATGCACAACACCGTGAACTTGTGGCACACAACGAAGGGTGTAAGCATCTTGAACCTTGCGGCAATTGCGATGAGATTCTATATATTGTTTATGAGGGATAAAAAGAAAAAAAGTATAGTACCTGCAATTTGAGATGGATTAGCTTCGGAGTGAAGAAGAGCACGGAGACGAAGAGCTGAAAGATTCTGTCCTCGATGTGGACGAATTCTATGAATATCTGGATCATAGGCTCTTGTTGTTCCCTTCAATACATCCAAAGACAGAGCAGCAATCACATCAGCTTGACGAGCAATATTGTGAGCTCTTTCAAGTGCTGAAACTCTTATTTCAGATGAATGAGATATATCTCAACAAACTCACTATAGGCTCCGAGAGCTGTGACCATTTGAGTTCCATTGATCAATGCCAATCCTTCTTTTGGACCCAGTTCCAATGGCTCTAGGTTATTTTTCCTAAGAACAAGGTCGGCTGGTTGCCATCCAGTCACTGGACTCCACATTTTTCCTTCTCCGAGAAGGCCGAGAGCCAGATGAGCCAATGGGCACAAGTCTCCGGAGCATCCAACAGTTCCTTGTTGTGGAACATAGGATACACAGAATGCTGGAAGAGGAATGATAAATCTTTTAAAAACTGTTCCAAATACCATTGAAAGCAGCAATCATCTTTTTTATATTCTCAACAGATATTCCACTGTGTCCCTTCGCGAGAATATTAATGCGCAGTGCCAGAAGCATGCGAGCACGGTTTGGGGCAAGCGGTTCACCATAACCAGTGGCATGAGAACGAATCAGGTTAAGCTGAAGCTTTTTGATTTTTTCGGGAGCGATTGTCACATCAGAAAATGTTCCGAATCCAGTTGTCACTCCATAAACAGCTAAATGAATGATTTAGATTATGTTGTGTATGTGATCAATACCTCGATGTTCAGAAGCAATCTTCTCGAGAAAAGTTCTAGCTTTCCTTATGCGATCCTCGGCTTCCATGGAAAGTTGAATAGCACATTCTCCTTTTTCACACTTGACAAGATCTTCCGGAAGAAGACTATTTCCATCCAAAATCAATAGTTTGGTTGGCGGAGCGAGAACCATTGGGGCCAAAGAATCAGCGAAGGACACCCTGAAACAATAGAAAATAACCGAACACAATATTCACTAAGCATACTTTCTTCTCCGATTATCAATTTTTTCAAGCTCAGCCCGGGCATTGTCGATTTCTTCCTGCTTCTTGGCTTCCTTTGCATCTTCAGTTTCCTCGATACTAGCGGCTATAAAAAATAATTGCATGACGGTAGTTAATACTGTGAATCATACCAACAATGATGAAATCACTGTCCTTAAGAACATCAGATACTAAATCCTCGGGATCTAAAAGTGAGTTTCCAACAGTTCGTCGGACCTCAAAATAGTTATCAGCTAACGGAAGCTTCGGACGGAGACGGCGAAGTTTCTCCACCGATTTCCGCGCAACCTGTGAGATTTCAGAAAGATATGAAGAAGAAAAAGTAGTACTTACGGAATGAACAGTGTCTTCAGGCTTGCATGGCACAACGACGCATTCGGTACCGATTTGGACTTGGAGACGCATTTTGTCGCTGGTATTCAGAGACAAGTTTTGAATCGCGAATGAGGTAAGAAGGGGCGGGCACTGTATGGTCACGTCTTCATCGTCCTCTTCGGGCTGCACCTTTTTACGGCTGTCGACAGTCATCAAAACTAAATAGGCATTGTTAAGAAGGGGTCGGTCGGCGTTGTTATCACATGGCTCTAGATCCAGCCAATAAACCAAACGGGAAATTGGTTTTGAAGGAAGAAAGGAAGAGAAGGAGACATAGAGAATGGATCAGGTAATTGAAACAAGGACATGACCAGAGGCCTTTCAGTGATGACGGTAATTAAAGTTTTTTCTCGAATTTCTCCCTCGTGGATAGACGTTTGATTCTTTTCAAATAGCCTTATTTCGATGAAATGATCAAAAGGAACACGTTGATGGGGGAAAGAAAATGAAGAGAGAAAAAAGAACTGTACAACGTGTCTTGCAATCGGAAAAGAACAGAAAATGATGCGTTGTATAGGTCCTGATAATTATTGCCGAAAAGTTCAATATCAGTGATTTTTTTCTCCATTTTTTTGACATTTGGTATAATGATAACAGGGTCTCGAGACACTCGTTGGTACGAGAAAGCAGCGGAATGTGCCGGCATAAAAACTATACAGATTAGGACGGGTGGGCATTCTATGAACAGTTAACAGTTGGAGTTTTCTGATTATCGTGATAAACGATTGCATCAATCGCCATAATAATGCTTTTCTGCTTGAGGGAACAAGGGAAAGGTTTGAGTTTGTTCACTTTTCCGTTTCGATAGTTTCTCATACTTGTTGTTCCTAAAACGGAACTATGGTTTTTGACGGACTAGCGTATTCATATTCTGATCTTTTAATTTTTGTTTCAATGCTTTCTTATTCTCTTCATACTTTACAACCCTTCGGTGGATCGGAAAAACGAAGGAAACATCAAACGAGGGTGCGACTTTGATCAGAATTGCGCACTAAACTTTTATGATACCGTAACTCGGCGACCAGGCAACCGGATTCCTTCTTTCTCATCATTTTAATTTTATTACCACGTGGTGGAAGGTGATTTCATCATATCACACGACGAAACTAGTCATTGGTTCCTCAAACGGGTAGCCTGAACAAGTATTCATTCTCGGTTTCAATGACAATATTATTGAAGCAAAGTTGGGTTTCAAATGGAAAAATAATAATATAAAAAGCAAGAAGAGGGAAAAAACTAAGAACGAACACGTTACCAAAATAAAAAACTACTTGTAATTTAATGTTGAGAGACGAAAAACGAAGCAAATTGCATTGCAATGACTAGGAATAGATCGAGAAAGATCTAGCGATTCCAGGGACAATTTGTGTTTGAGAGTTTACTTAGCACAGACAATTATTGAAAAATACAATACAAAGAGGATGAGAAAGTTCATCTTCGTACCGGAGATGATTTAAATTTGACAAAAAAGCAGTTGAGTAGATAAGCTTAGATAGAGAGCTCGAACTTGACATCAACGTTGGTGGCACGAGCGAGATCGACAATGTTGGAAAGCTTGACGACCATTTTGGCGGCTTCGTCGAGGTTGTCGCATGGAAGAATTCTGAGTTGGGAAGTAGCGATCAAAGCCTTGGCGTCTTCGACCTTTGTTCCTGAAAAAAGAGAAATGATGATAAAGTTTCGAACGTTTCTTATCGGCTGTAACATCTTTTGCAAACGTTTCTCAATACTTACCCTGCAGTCTGACGACAATTGGGATTTTGAGGTCCAACTCTCTGGCGGCTTGAATAATTCCTTGGGCAATGACATCGCAACGCATAATTCCTCCGAAGATGTTCACCAAAATGGCTGAGACCTTGTCCTTATCGGCAGTAATGATCTTGAAGGCTTCGGTGACCTGCTCAACAGTGGCACCACCTCCGACGTCAAGGAAGTTAGCTGGTTCTCCTCCGTGCAACTTGATGATGTCCATGGTAGCCATGGCAAGTCCGGCTCCGTTGACCATGCATCCGATGGTTCCATCGAGACGAATGTAGTTGAGGTTGGCAGCGGCAGCACGGATCTGTAAATGTTTTCATTTACTTATTTTCAGGCATTGTTGGCAATGTTTTCTAGTCTACTCTCGAGAGTCTTCAATGGAGATGGCCAATGAAGATACGGCACTTTCATTCCATTCTTGTCCCTCTTTTCCGTTGGGAATACTACTTTCAATTAAATTAATCGAATCTGTCCTTACCTCGAGCTCATCCTCTTGCTTCTTGTCCTTGAGGTCGAAAAGCTTCTGCTGGCGGTACTCAGCGTTGGAGTCGAGAAGAAGCTTGCAGTCCATGCAGTAGACGTCTCCGTTCACATCTTCGGCCATTGGGTTAATCTCAACAAGAGTGGCGTCGGATCCCTTGAACATCTTGTAGAGTTTTTCAATGATTTCGGAAGCTTGTTGCTCGCAATCTTTCTGTAAAATTGTTATAATTAGCAGTGTTCTTTGAACTATATGAACCAACCGAGAATCCCATTTTGACGGCAATCTCGTGAGCAAGCTCTTTGGTGATTCCAACGTTGACATCGATTGGCATCTTGACAATAGCATCTGGGTTAGTGGCAGCAACTTCTTCGATGTTTACTCCTCCTTGGGAAGAAGCAATGACAATTGGTCCGTTGGTGTTACGGTCGAGGGTGATGGAGAAGTAGTATTCACGGCGGGTGAAGAGTCTCTTGCACACCATGACCTGAAAGAAGATTATGCTATTTTGTCGGGAGATACACCAATTCAACACTCTATAGAATTTTTCATGGCTCATTCTCTCTGGAATCATGGAGTTCGGGTGTTTTCTTTTGCCCTCGGTTCTTAATCAAAAGTAGCCTGAACGTAGCCTCACATGTAAAGTTCACGTGAATGACTGCTGGTTCCACGTGAAGGGCGGTTCCTATTTATATGTTCTAGCCTTGCTTACCTCTTCGCACTTCTTTCCACGATTGTCAGTTTGCTTGGTGATCAAGTGAGCTCCGATCATCATTCCAGCCTTTTGTTTCACCTCATCTGGACTGTAAAACCAACATTGACCTAGGAAAGAAGGTTATAGAAACTTACGTGAACACAATCTGTACTCCTCCTTGGAGACCAGACGAGAAACGTCCCTTTCCACGTCCTCCAGCAAGAACTTGAGCCTTGACGACGTAGTCTTTGCCACCAATCTTCTTGGCCTCGTTGAAAGCGGTCTCGGCATCTTGGGCAACTCCGAATGGTGGAACCTTGATTTCGTAGTTCTGGAGAATCTTCATTCCGTGATGTTCGTGAAGCATAAGAGTTCTGGCTGCTGGTGCCATGAATTTCTGCGATGTGCTCAAGAGTGGCTGGCTGATTCTTCCAATCATTTTGCCTGAAAATTACTTGGATTGGGAGAAATATAACTGAATCGAAAATCAATAAAAGGGACAGAGTATTCAAATGGGGGTAATGGGAGAGAAGACGACCGCACAATGACAACAGAATGACGTTGGGATTTCAGTGAACATAAACAGTGTATGCACACACCGAACGCTACGACATATTGCGGACTTTGCCCTCCCGCTCAACGCTCTTGGGAAGGAGGCTACGCGCAAGGAAAGAAAAGGGGTAACGGTCGACATTAGAGCAAAAATTAAGATGATAATTAAATGACAATATAAAAACAGTGTTCTCAGGATCGTTCTTTCCGGAAAAATTCAGGAAGTTCCCAAAAAAATGCAAAACGAAAACTAGGGGGAGAAAAATGTCGTTTCTCTCAAAGATCGTCGGCCAGCAGGCAGCAACGTGGTTGGCCGAAAAGTGAAGAATAGATTGTTCGCAGAAAAGATAAGGTACAAAGTATTTGTCAGGGAGAAAAAAGTGCAAACAAAAAAGGAACTGATAATAAATAAGTGGTGCACGCGGTCAATCGCTACTATTTAGGATTGATTTGAGAGTAGTGGTCAAAGGTTGAAATTAAACTATTGGGTGTCGACAAGGCTGATTAGTGAACCAGTTCTTTCTTTTTTGAATAAAACGCCTCTAAAGACAAAAAAAGCTGAAAACTTCCTGGAACTAGGAAGTATTACCACTATCATTATTGATAGAGATTGAATCAATGTGCATCATTGTCACATCAAAACAAGAGAGCGCCGACGGGTGAAAAAGTTGGATAGAAAAATCGGGGCAAACGAGGAAACAAGAAGGTTTTTCTCTTTCTCTCTCTTTGTGTTTTTCTCTGTTACTCTTCGTCCACAACCACTCTAGACCATAGAGACAGACAACTGCGGATCAATCGAAAGATGCTGCCTGGGGGCCTTCGGCGTGTAGAGTGTGCAGCAACGTTGTTGTGTGCCTTCTCTTGCATGCCCGTTCCAACGTGAGACGACACTACACTATTCGTCCCAATACTCTATTTCTTTCACTCTCTCTTTCTTTCTTACTGCCAACAAACAGAGATAGGAAGTGAAGAGAAAATGATGGTGAAAAAAAAGAAGATGAGTGAAGAGAAACAAACCAAAAGGCATTTTTTTGCGTCCGGGCAAGAAAAAACGAAAGAGAGAAAAGTCTTGCATTGGATAAGTGGGTGGATAGAAAATACGTCATATTTCATCGTTTGATTCTGTCGGTTACCTATGATCTTTGAAGAAAATGACACTGTCTACCGATATGGGAAGATTGCTATCTTTCACCACATGAATTGGCATTTTGTACTGGGAAAACGCTGTTTTTTCTTCTGATAGAAAATATGGGTAAATATATGAACTTCAGAAACCTTTTGTTTTTTGAAAGAAATCAGTCGAAAATTACATAATATAAACCACAAGAAACCATTTCATAAACCAAAAAAAATTCTGAATACCTATCCAGATCATCGAGAAATTACATCAGGACACCAAGAATCATGTCACGTGGTCAAATACTCAGTTGTCTATTTCCAGAGTAATCAAAGAAATTGTTTAGTGACATGCCATTAATGTTTGCTGCTAGTTTGTAAGTTGGATTCTACTCCTTATCAAACATGAACACAATATGGGCATGGAAAAGGAAGTTTCTACGTTTGTAAGGCGTTAGAAACTTGCGGTCAATACACAAGTGTATTAATATCATAATGTGAATATATTTTCGTTTGGTTTTTCTGGTATTTTTCACTCGCTATCGATAGAAATTCAATACTTTCAATTTTTATTATTGGTACCATTGCATCATTTAAATCTCTCGGAATATCAATGTTTCCTATTCCCCCAGTAGAAATTAAACGCAAATCTTTGCAAAACTGTATCGCGTCTTTACCCTTTATTCGATCTCGCGGAGGGCAATTGGATGACACCTCATATCTCGACCGCAATTTTCTGGACAATAAGTCGTTCTGTACGCCTACCATCCACTTTGCCTCAGCGCCATTGATAAAAAGATGACGTCTTGTTCGCGGAGGAGACAACATGTTGAATGGGTCGTGTATATATCCCGGGAAAAGATTTAGGTCAACAGCAGCAGCCAGTCTGTCCTTGTAAATCCGATCGGCCCCCTAAGACAGTCGACGGCACTATTCACAGATTTCACTGTCGCTTCATACAACGAAGATCATTTTTGCACTTGTTTCGTTTCTTCAGTTTTGGAAGCATGGCTAGATCGGAATTCCAAGAAAAAGAATATGTTATGATTTCTGTTCACTGTCAAAAAACTGTCACTCGTGGTACATTGTATGCAACTTCTTATCATTACTTCCTGATCTTTCATTTTAAAACATTGACCTTTTCCTATCCCAACTGTTTTTCAGAATAATGTCTCTCCAAGAAAAGTTCGACGCCGCTGTGGAAATCATTCAGAAACTTCCAAAGACCGGTGAGTGATTGGTCAGCTACAATGCTACAAATATGAAACATAAATTCCTATTAAACACACTGTTGAAACTGTTAATTACAGGACCGGTCAGTACCAGCAATGACCAAAAGCTCACTTTCTACTCTCTTTTCAAGCAGGGCACTATCGGAGATGTGAACACTGATAGACCAGGAATTTTCTCAATCATCGAGAGAAAGAAGTGGTTCGTTTTGGGTTTTTATTCATTTCCGTGTCTCCTTTTTTGGGGAAGACCTTTAGTATTTCAATGAAAAATGAGTCATGACCGCGTGGAGAATCGTATTGCATCAGTATGGTGTGGTCTGTAGGATGATTTTTCGATCGCTTATCTTTTTCAAAATTGCGGAGATGTCTGCAGATGAAATTGTCAGTGCTGGGAATGTGGTGCCACCTAGAAAAACAGGCGAAATGATAGTTTTGGAAGCTTTCACTGAAATAGTGGCGGATGTGGTGGCAAATTGATAATTGATCAGTGATGTTTGATGTTTTTCAAATTTTGGAGATTAAAAACTTTCTTAGTTTTTTATTCAGAGCAAATGCAAAAATCAATCTGAAAAAAAAACTCATAGTGTTACGCAAATAATCAACCCCTATTTCAATATATAATTTCAGGGATTCATGGAAGGAATTGGAAGGAGTGTCTCAAGACGAGGCTAAGGAACGTTATATCAAGGCTCTTAACGACATGTTCGACAAAATCGCCGAGGTATGTGTATTGGTTTGTCGGCAAACCTTTGATGTTCAGCTAGTTTTTGTAACAAACAATTACTAGTTGTTGTCTATACTCTGTTATTTTAGGAACTTGACGTCGCTTCGTGGCTCGAACAAATCGACCCAGTCATCAAAACCAATCTTGCTCTTATTGCCAAGTAAATAAGATGTGTTCTGAGTATCTGAACAATACAAATAACTTTATTGCTGATTTCGAATGAAACTAATATAATAATCACCACACTTTTGTTGGGAAACAATCGGAAATTTAAAACCCGATGAAGAAGTTAAATGAATTCGGAATACATAAGAGATCAGTCATCATTCGAGATAGAAAACAGAAAGCGCTGGGAGTACATCGAGAATAACGGAACATGGGTTTTTGTATGACACAAACAGAAAGAATTTCAGAAGTATTCCTATGTCATATGAAATTATATGAAGTCTCCAGAAATGAGTTTTGTGTTACTATAGTCTTTCTTTTTTATCCATTTCCTCTCTTCTTTTTTCTTCTTGATAGGCAAAAAACTGGAAGGTTCGATACACAACATGCAAGAATAAGCAGTTGATTACGATGACAAGAGCCATAGCAGCCATCACACCAAGTGTGACTACAATTGCCGCTGAAATATCAAAATTATACCATCAAAAATATTTTCTTTGCTCACTTGTAAAACTTTCTCTTGACCGGAAATGATACTCATCTGGATTGGAACGCAATGATTTGACATTCTCAAGGATGTTCCTGAAATTTTATAATATTCCTGCGTAACAGTTTTTAGCTGATACCTTGATACGTCACTGGTTCCTTTTAACATATGATATACAAAAACCAGGAACAGGATTATCATGCCAAAGTTCCAGATTGTCTGCAAAACATAATTGATGGTTAGAAAAAGTACTAGAAATGATACATTGTAGAACAAATATGGTTTCAGCAGTCCCGAACGTTGTTTTGAGACACCACAAAGCAGAGTGAGCAAAGAGATGCAATCGAAAATAAGAAGGAACGCTTCGAGATATCCTGCAAACAAGAAATAGCTAATAACAACTAACGAAGTAGCACAATAGAAAAAAGAAATGAGTAAGAAATCTGATTACCATTGAGTCCCAGTTTAGAGATTCCCATGAAATATAAAATAATATTGATAACAAATCCAGCAATCGCAAATATAGCCACTGTTTTGCATGCTTTCTGAAGAAAAAACAATTATAAAAGACAAATATCAAGAACTGACCTGTATATGGCATGTGTTACAGCAATAATGGCTTGGAGGGATGGGGTCTTCAGTGAAACCCAAACTAACAACAGTTTCTCTCTGTGGTGTTTTCATTACTCCATTCCCATTTTCATTTCCATTTGTATCTGGAAACATGACAGTGTAATAGAAAGGGTCACGGAAGTAGATGATCTCCAAGTCTTGTTTCATGAATAGCTAGAGGGATTTTGTGAGTGAAGGACTTTTCAAAAAAGAGAAAAAACGAGCAAGAAAAGGGGACACTGTTGAAAATTGAATCTCATTCTTTTTTCGAATAAAAGTAGATGTCAAGTTCTCATGAAGTTTTTTCCCATGTTGACTAAATTTTCTATGGATAAACTTACAATGAGGTATTTTGATAATCGGAGTTTCAGGATTGTCAGACTCTAAAACAACAGAATATGGCTCGAAATTCATCAGACACAGGATTGCAGATGATGAAATGAAATGAAGAAAAACACGAAATACTTCGTCAGACTCGCACCGTCAAACGAAGAATAATGTATTCTGATATGGCGTGACAAAAAATATCAGAGTTACTTGATAACAGGAATAATTGAATATTCTAGTAGAATCCACGCGCAGATTTTCAATTACTCTCACTTTTTATCTTTCTATGATTCTTGAGGTAAGGAAGATATGAATTTGCATGTGTGTGTTGTTTCGAGCATCGACACGGGTGAAAAATGCATAAATCACTGCCATTCAGACACCTCCTCTCATTTTCTTCTCATGTTGTCATCAACGTTTGAAAAGAGGCGTTCTTTGCTTGTGATTCAACAAAAATCAGGAAGTGAAATTTTAAATAAAATCAAATAGTGTGTAACTCATCTACTGTTTTGTCTTCGCTAAAAAAAAAATTTTTTTTTGGGCTCAGAGCGCCTCAGCACACAGGCTGATTTATGCGCGCCAACAGCTGACAGGTTTGTCTGGAAAGCACCCATTTCCAATGTAAATACACTGTTCTTATATAATAACAGTTATTGAAGCGGCCGACACCTCACTGGAAAAACCACATTGTCTGTATGTTTCAAAATTTGATTAAAAGAGTATGACAAATGATTGTATGTTAAAGTTAAAACTGATAAAAGCTCCTGTCAGCAGTTATTCAAGACCAAAAACGACATTTGTTTTGACTATTGTAAAATGATTTAAAAAATCAAGTTGATCAAAATAAATCCACCCAAATCTTTTTCTATCAAACAATATTTCAATCATTCTCAATGCCCTGATGATTCTCTCACTCATTTGCCTCCAGTACTTTTCGCGCCCTTATTGCTGATAGGTGGCGCCTATTAACCAATATTTATGTGGTCCCATCCGTTTTGCCTGATCAGTTGAGAAGATAAAGAGATGTGTAATGAAGGAAAAGAATAGGAGGATATTGGGAAGGTGAGAGCAAATAAAAACAAGAGAATCCATTTATCATTCGGAAGCCTTTTTGTTGATAAAGAGTTTACACATTAGAGCTTGAAAATGAGTGATTATGATTGCGGGGAAGTGAGAAAGAGATTGAGCTCGTGATAACGATACCGACAGCCAAAACAATGAAAGAATGTGGTCCGGAAGTGAGATACGCATATATTGGACTACAGCCAAAGCTCGTACTGAGAGCATAGAGACCCTTCAAGTCCATGGGCAAACCACTATATTTCAAAAGTTTCCGCCAATCCAGCCACAGAGACCTCCCCCAATAAAAAAAGAAAGAACCGGAAAGTATCAGGTTACCTGGCGGTGAAAGTAAAACAACAAATGAGAAAAACCACTTGTTCAAAAAGATCAAAGAAGTTGTTTAGAGCCAAGACAAAATAATGTGAACAAATCCAGAGAATGTGTTCTACAATCAACATGATTTGAGTCGTTCGGAGCAGATTAAAGGCTCATGATGACGGTGTTCGAAAGTGTTTTCAAGGATGGAACAGGAAGGAATGAAGCATCAATGTGATATCAAGGAGAGTTTACAAAAAGAAGTAAAATTGCAAGATACAGAAAATGAGTGAAAATCTAATTTCAGACGACTATTCTATTACATACTTTTATCTTCACCTTTCAGTACGATGATGCCGGGAATCGAGTGAATATTATATTTTTTCTTCATTAGAAGCTTCGGCATACTCGCTGAACGCTTCATGCCGTTGTCATCACGCATTCTTCTTCGTTGTTCACTTTTCGCTTTTCTAACTTCTTTTCACTAGTCTTCTTTATATCGAACAGAGAATACTTATTATGGAATAGAACAGAATAAAAAAAGAACGTTGCGATGCGCCCTTTTTTTGAACACGCAAAGCAAAAACAGCGAATTCTCTTTTCGAGCTTCTCGCCTTCAATCCGTCGTGTGAGTGCCGAAAACAACAGTTGATCCGAAGATTTCTTTCATGGTGTCAATGTGATTTAGCAAGTGTGCAGATAGAAAATGGGAAGAATACGTTCAAGAAAGGAATTCGAAGCGCCTTCAAAACTCAATTGTCACTTCACTTCTAAATTTGCACAACATTCCGTTGAAACATTATGTTCTTCTTGTTCTACATGAAACAAAAACGGAAATGTTGATCGAATTGGTTTGATTGAAAAGTACGAAAAAACCTCTGTGGATGAAATTGTTAAACTTTTTCAATGGCTTTATCAAAATTTTAGTGGGTTACAAAAGTTACAAAATCTAAGTAGTATAAAAATTGATGTCGATTGCCTCAAGATACCACATTTTTCATTTTCCGCCTAAAAAATTTCAGATTAAATATTTTCATAAAACTCCTATTTCAAATATTCCATGAACGTCCTCTCTATTTGTTCCTTGATTTCACACCCGTGGGTAATCATATTTCCTGGTACTTAACGTCCACCCTCTCACTCTTTCCCTGTTCAATTGTCTATTGTCTACCCAGTATTCACGACTAATTCAATAAGTTTCCACTTGTTAACCGCTAATCGACCGACCTCGCAGATGACACATAAGCAAACTGATCCATCATCGTCCGACAAGAACCCTTTACGTCGGCCTTGTCGGACACAGAATCCTATGTTTGTTTTAAACCGAGATTCATACTTTTCATCTCATCACTGGTCCGATAAGAGAGTACAAATCAGTCGGGAGGAGAAAAGAGATAGATATCACATGAAAAAAGAATATTGGTGTGCGTGGAGTTGGAAAAGTTTTGGCTCATAGAAATTGTTGCTTGGGCGAGAAATTGATAAAAAGGATAAGCAGCTGTTTTCAAGCACAAATCAGTTTCATGCGTTGGTTGAAACAATGAAGGAACTATATAAATCAAGACGAGGAACTAAATTCCCTTGGTTTCATGATTAAAACCAAATGCCGACATTAAAGTGCAAGTGGAGAGTCATGAAAGTGTTCGAAAATGTTGAGGAAATGAAAAAATTGTGAAAATAGTTCTGCTCGATGGAAAATATAGTTAACAGAGAATTAAAACTTTTCGAAAGAAAAATCAGAAGCAATAGTTTTCAGTAGAACTTTTGAAAAAAAACTTACGTGACCGAAGTGAAGTTTGTCTTGGTTGTCTCGGGAGCCTATTCGAAGTCGGCATAAGTGTATTTCCATAAGTTACAGTTCTAGGAGGTGGAGAAGGTTTTGGAGCCGCAACTATCTCTTCCGATATTCCATTCTCATCTTTTGACTTTTCAATTCGAATTGACGGAATCGGAGCAATAGTTGGCGCTGGTGTCGGAGTTGGACATGGTGGTGTTCTTGCATTGCGCGCCATTTGAACTGAACAGATATCAGTCGGTGGGTGGGGCTTCGTTTTCCGGCAAGGAGAGGGGGGGGGGGACCAGAGACGGCTATCAGGGAGGAGTGCGAATAAATGCCTCTACCACAGGCAACTCAAACTAATTGTCTTACACCAACACGACTGCTGTCACTATCGGCGCTTTTCACTAAACGATGAGCACCTCTCTGTTGGGGCTTGATACCAGAAACAAAATAAAAACAAAATCTCTCGTTTTCTTCCGCTTTTCGTTCTCTCACCAAGGTGGCCACGAGAAGAGGTGAGAGCCAAATGATTTATGACATTTATGGTAATGGATAGGTCGATGGAGAGAGTCCGCATCGGTATACGTGCACTTATCTTCAGTTTTTTTGACTCAACAAAAGAAATAACGGATTGAGTCACTGAGAAAAACTGAGTTCGATGGAATAAATGTGAAACGTTTTAGAAAATTGTTGAAACCTAATAAAATTGAACATAAAAAAAGAACCTAAATGAAACTACTACAAAACTTAATTTAAGGTAATTTCGCAAGAATACCGTTTCTTTGTGAGAAATAAATGTAGTCCTAGGAGGAATCGAGTAACCGACTCGATTAGAAAATTTTTCATAAAAACATAACTTCATTTTCAATTTGTGTTGTTTTTCATTGTAAAAAACTGAACTTAGTAAACGAAAAAGCAAGTTGTAGTGCATTCACGTGTTGACTGCATTCAAGAAATTCAGTTTTCTCTCTGATTTTACGACATAATTTTTATTGGCCCAAGGGATGCGGGGTTATAAAATATGGTGTACTTCTTGTTGGTTGGCTTTAAATTCATGATGTTGTTCTAAGGTTTCAGTTCGATAACAAATACTCAGAACTGTGAATAGTAAACTATTTTTGATGATTTATTATATAGTATATTTCGTGCTCGACCCTTTTGCTCAAAAACTACTCACCAATAAGTTTATCTCCAAATCATCAAAATTTAAAACGTAAAAAAATTAAATTACAGAATAAAATATTTTGAAGTTTCCAATGGTTATGTAGTTGAAAAGTTCTTACATGTAGAGATGAGAATAAGTGTCACCCCAGTCGAAGAATGTCTGTGGACGTGGCTGATGAGTGTACTGAAATGAAAAAACTTATTTAATACAAAATATTAGAAAAATTGGTTTTTTAATGTTAAATCCTCCACTTTTCGAAAAGACATAATTATGAAACATATTCAAACACTCACCGGTCTAAACTTAATTATTTTTTCATTCAATAAACTACGAAGTGCATTGTCAGGTACTTCGGCAATTGCTTTGTCTACCATTTTAGTTTCGCTCAAAAGAGCAATCTTTTTGTAGACTGAGTCGATATCATCGCTACTGTAAATAGACACTCTGGTATCTGCTGTAAGTATTCATAAACTTACGGATAGCTTTGTGTCTGGAGCATGTAGCAAAGATCAATGAGTAACTCTGTTTCATACTGCTCATTATTGAAGTCTTCTGTAAATGGAAAATTGCGATATTCAACAAGATTCAGTCACCTACCACTTTTCAAATATTTTCGGATTTCCTGCTTGATCCAGGGGAAAACTAGGCGGTCCGAGAAATAGACTAGTGGTAAAATATTTTTGTCTGAATTATAAAACATTTCCGATCATTGAATCGGACAGAAACAACTAACTGTTAATGGTACGATCAAAGTTGAATCCATCCGGACACACATACGACAGGAATACGACCAGTTCTTCCATGAAAACATCGTCCAAATTCACTCGTTCATTGTTTTTCTCAGTGTATGCGCCAGTGCGTAAACTAAAAATGTTATTTTTCAAATTAGAAAGATGCCAAATACTCACATGTGAAAATATTCAGACAGTTCTGCTAGATAGTTGAGATTGACAAAGATTGTATCTGATTGTGTGCTGATTTGAAACTTCCGAAGAGTAGATGCTGTTCTGAACTGGTTCATTTTATCTTGAAGAATGTCATGGAATGATTGTTGTGAGACATCTGTCATTTTGGCTGAAAACAATTTATTTTGTGAAAAACAGTCTTTAAGAAGAAATAGAAATTCAATTATTTAAATTTCAGTCTGCGAGCAATTTGAGAACAATATAAAAACAGCTCGATTATTTCATTTTTAAAATTGATATTCAGTATTTCAGGAATCAGTAAGTGATTATTCTTCCAATATCAGCAACCCTAGAACAAAAACTGAGGAGAGATAAATTTGTATTTATTCACAAAATGGTTCTCAATGAAATACTTGCGAAAAATCAACTATTAGTTAAAAATTAATTGAAGTCGGGATGCAAAGAAGCATCGAAACTGAGAAAAAAAAGATGAAAATGAATCCTTCTGCATGACGAGCTTCAGAGTATGAAAGAAAATGATGACAATTTGGAGGGGCGGAACACTCTGGGTCACTCGAAAACCGTTTATTTGCGGCACTGCCGCCGTTAAAATGACAATCAGTGGTGTTTATCATAATGATGCAATAGAACAAAAAACAAAAACACCAGGGAAGACAGATTGAACATCAGGATATACAACTAGAGTTGTAGACGTGTTTTCTAGACATCAAAATACACGTCATTGTCCCTGAACGCAGACAATTAGACAAGGATTCTGTGGAGAACTATGAGAAACATGATCCCTAACCTGGAAAAATAAATAAAGGAACAGAAAATTGTGTAAAATATCAGAATTTTAATAAAAACAGATTCCCAAATTTTTGAGAAAGGGAATTGTTTTAAGAAATGTGTCAGTGATTTAGGTGAGATAGAAAGCTTATTGAAACAAATTAATCAAATCCCAAAAAAGTCATCCAGTTCAGAGTCGATTAGAATTTTGTTGAAATAGAGAGTGCTTTTAAAAAGGGTAAAGTTATACTCAATTTCTTTATTCTATAATTTCAGGTTGAGAAGTTTGGTGACAATAGAGAACCAATAATTACAAGGGATTGTGAACAAAGCCGAGAGAAAAAGTCAATTTTTCTGGGTTGACATACATGAAATACAGTTTTCTGTGCTGGCCACATTTTTACAAAATAATACAAAACATACAGTTTGACAGGGAAAAGTTACAGTGATCAGATTACAGAATAAAAGCAGTGTTATTGGAGTTGACAATGATCATCATGAGGCAGAGAAGTATTTAGAAGAAGAGACGAGCACGGTGGTCGTTCCAGTCAAAGAATGATTGTGGACGTGGTTGGCAAGTGTACTGTAACGGAATAAAGTATTGAGAATCAATTATAGTTTCATGAAATTCTTCATAAGTTAGTTGACTGCTCGAAAAATTTACATTTTAAATACGTTTTCAAAACATATTGCGAAATGATCTCTCATACATTAGCATGGCCTGTGTCTGGATATCATTGCTGTATTTCTCAATTGATGTCAACGACAATACAATTGTTTCCATATTCAATTTACAAGGCTAAAAAAACTCACCGGTCTGAAGTAGATAATTCTTTCGTTGAATAAAGTACGGAGTGAAGCGTCAGGTACAGTTGCAACTGCTTTGTCAACCAATGCAGTGTCATGAAGACGAGCAATCTTTTTGTAGACTGAGTCGATATCAGCACTACTGTAAATGAACTCGCTAGTCTCTCCTATAGCTTTTTCATATACTAACGGATAGCTCTGTGTGTGGAGCATGTAGCAAAGATGAATGAGTGACTCGGTCTCATACTGCTCATTTTTGAAGTCGTCTGTCAAATAAAAAACTGTGATATTAATCAAGACTCAACCACTTACCACTCTTCAAATATTTTTTGATTTCCTGCTTGATCCAGGGAAAAATAAGGCGGTCCGAGAAATAAATAAGCGATGAGATGTTCTGGTCTTTAAACAAAAATTTCTATTACTCCGATCAGAAAAACAACTCACTGTTGATAGTGCGGTCGAACTCGAATCCTTCGGGACACACGTACGATAAGAACACAACTAGTTCCTCGGTGAACACGTCGTCCAAATTCACTTTATCGTCATTTTTCTCCGTGTATGAACCAGTGCGCAAGCTAAAAATCATTTTTTACTGTCTTTACAATGATGAACACTTACATATGAAAATATTCGGAGAGCTCGGCCAGGTAGTTGAGATTGACATAAATCGTGTCGGATTGTGTGCTGATTTGAAACTTCCTAAGTACAGATGCTGTTCTGAACAAGTTGATTTTGTCTTGGAGAGTATCTGGGATCGTCTCCTGTTGATCAGATGTCATATTAGCTGAAAATATTTGTTAAAAAATGTGATAATTAAAAAACAAGGACTTGAAAAGAGGAAAAACGTGGTTTCGTTCATTATGTGGTTGACATTACTATAGAAAGAGATCCATGAAAACAATAGATTCAGAGGTTGAGAAATGAGTTTCCGGGCAGAACAGCTTCCTATATAGAAATTTCTTCAGTGAAAAAAAGCATTCTGAGAATCGATTGAAGTTTGATGAAAAATAAAAATGAGTTCCAACAAAAATAAGTATCACAACACTCTATGGCAGGGTCCGAAGTGTAAAGTAGAATGCAGACAATTTTTCGGGAGAAACCCTAGGTCACATGAAAAACTGATGATTTGCGGCGTTGCCGACGTTAAATTTACAACCACTAATATCTGTCAATTTGATAAAATAGAACAAAAAACGAAAACATAGTGGAGAAGAAAATGAACATCAAGGTGTATAAATGTATAGAATTATAGTTACAAATGTGAAAATATTTTGATGGCATTAAAATACGCTTTGAATGTTTTGATGGTATGCACCTTCGTATTTCTCTATATTTATACTCAAGTCAGTGTTTCTTCAATTGGCGTTTCGCCGCCAATACTTCATTTGCTACTAAACGCAGGCAGTGAGACAAAAAATCTGTGGAGAAATATGCTGCAATACTGTTAACTATTGTAGAATTTATAGCTTTTTACGGGGAAAATACATAAAACAGCTGGCAGGTGGTCGAAAAGGGAAGAAAGGTTGAAAACAATAGGGGAAGACCGCGAAATTCGAAAATGATAGTTTCTTGTTTTATTCAGCGATAGTGACCCTGACACTAGCGAACTATCAAATTGACAGAAATAAACAAAAATGACGGATGATCGAACAAGGTTGATGATGAGTGCGATACAAACATCTGTGCGACTTATTACAGCCAATTTGAATTGAATCTTGACGCTTGAAGAACAATTGACAGAACTGGATCTGTCGAAGGGTCGAGAGAGAAAAAACCTCATATCTTGTGATAAAAAACCAGCTGAGTGACACAGTAAGCTAGACTAACAATTGAGTAAACAACGACGGAGAAAAGAAGAAAGCTAGAGATGAGTAGTTGAACGTTTAAAGAAAAGGTTGGAACGCGAAGGAACTACTGAACAGCTGAGCGAGGTTAGCAAATTTCAAAAAACGGCTGAAATGACAGAATTGAAAAACATTTGGATTTCAATGTTGTTTACCTTTCCGTTTCTTCAAACTAGAATCTAACCGAGAAATAAAAATCTTTAGACAAAACGTTTTTTTTTTTTAATTCTTATCTAATTTCAATGTCCCGCAAAAGGAAAAAAAACTCGTTTGACGTTTAAACAACTTGTACCTTGACAGACAATAGATCGAAGGAAGAATTACTACAGAAAACTAGTAGTATTCTTTCAACAAAGCAAAAACAAAAGAAGCATTTGTTAAAAAATAGCTGAGAAAGAATAGGAAAAAACAGTGTATGAGGTAAATTGAGAGGTGAAGGAGAGAGCAGAGAGAGGAGAGACGTAGACACAACAATAAGAGAATGGTCTTGGCCCTTACCTGCACACAAGTCCCTTCCGTATGCTATATGACAACGGGGCAAGAAGGGACCTTGTTTTTTATGGGTGTCTGAGCAATGTAAGAGTAAATTGAGGATTGAGGAAAATAATTCTTTCTGTTGAGATGAAGAATAATGAATGCAATCTACATTTGAATGAATTTTAAAATTTCTTGGATGTGGGTGGAAATTTTTCCAACAAAGATTTTTTTGAAAAGGCCTAAATTTGGCATCATGTGAATATTATTATTATATACCGATTTAACTTACAGGAATTTTAAAAGCCAGTGTAAATGACAGTGAAAGTTGTTTTTCTCTAAGAACCGTACATCAAATGAATAGATAAGGGCAAAAAACGTGACCGATTGTTTGCCAGTGCCAGTTTCCGTCTAGCTCGAGAGTTCTTATACTCTGAACTCACATTGAGTTGCCTTCCTCTTACTTGTTGCGACTTCGTCATGCTTGGTAATCTTTACACAGTGGATAATCATCATCTCACGGAAAAATCTTCATTTTCTGAGAAAGAAGGATGAGCCTAAAGAGTTGAGGGGTTCTACATGATGTAACTAGACGAGGGATACAAGTGATATCACACTAACTTTTAGGAAACAAAGATTAGTGTGAGCTTTTGACCAGTGATGATATTTTGAGAAAACAACTAGAACAGCTGATGAAAGAGAGGATTTCCCAGTTGGAAAACAATGAGAACCGGTCAATAAACAAGCCAAATTACAGGTTTATGATTGTTATTACGAACAAATGAGCATCAGTTTGTTTTCGCTTTTTTCGTTTCCTCTTCCTTTCTCATCTCTTGATTTCGAGCCCAGGTATAAAATGAAGAACCGAGCAGAATCACCACATTGCTCATCCACCTAGAAAAAGAGAATTAGAAGCTGTTACAATCGGGTTTTACCATCCAAACGATTTCCATTCTTTGAAGACAATCACAGCTAACAAGGTTTGGGTTGCAGATTTAGCGTTGGCAGATATATTGTGAGTGAGGGGCGATGTTGCCTGAAGAAAGGTAACTCTTGCCTCATAACATAATCTTATCTCACTTTAATCTGCCATCCCGTTACATAATTCATTGTGAATCCGAAGACACCAGAAACTAGAAGCATTTTCCAGAAGTTCCAACCAGGCATTACTGCGTGAACTTTTTCATATTCACCGGTGAATATTAAAATTGGAATGAAAATTATTGAAGCCAACAAATTATTATACCAAGTCAACTTCCAGATGCAATTATCTACTTTGGTTTGAGCACTAAAACAAATTCCAATAACTTCGAAATTTTCAATTTTGCACACTCACGTTTTGGTGAGTATCGCATTCAATGCTACAGCGAATGAAGCTATTATTCCAAAAAACACACCATCTACGGATAGAGGATTCCTAATATCTGTTTGTCCGGATCCGAGGGAAAACCCAATTATAATGAATAAACATGCCATGTGAACATTTCTGGATTGTGTTTCTCCCAACATGTAAGGAGTTAGGAACTGAAATAATATGATGATTTCATTGCTCATTTTGAGAAGATTTCGATACCACATTGAAAACAGTTGCCAAAGATCTTCCGATGTAATAAAATGAAACACCTGTTCTTTCAAGTGATAGATTATTAAATGAGATCATAATCACAAATACAAGGGAAAGAGGAAGGATCTGAAACTTCATGGTTATTCATAATCATGAACTATCAATTCTTACTTGTCGGCATGTTTTTGATTTGATATCTAATTTTGGAAACTTTGGAAATATCTGAAACCTTCCAGATCCCCAATGAAGAATTGAGCAGAACACAACAGTTAGACCACATTGACACCATGTCACAAACAGGGGCACATTCAGCTGCAACGTTTTTTTTTAAACCCAGCCGGATGTTCTGTACAAACTCCATCACCTGCCCCCGACAACAGATGTTGATTCAAAAACACCAAGCCAATTGAGCAGACCCTGAAAATGAAAATTGCAGCTGTGTTTGGTGCCAACTAGAGTTATTCACCAGTAGGAAGCAATTGGAGGAACAAAATGACCATATCCCGTCCACCTGCCAAGCGTAGCAGGTGTCATCAACTTGACAAAATTCGCCTAAAAACTTCTTCAATTACAACTAAAAAGTTGCACCTGTCAGTAACGGATGAATTTTAAAAAAATGTTTTCGAAACGAAGATAGGAAACTTTCGAGATCTCTGTGTAGAAAATCTATGTAGGTGATAAAGACTGGCGACATTCAGGAAAGCAATAAATATGAAAGTCGTTTCAATGAAATATTGCAGACAAAAAATACAAAGTTTTTGGAATCACTAATCAGTTATTTTTCTTTTCTTAAACAAACTAAAAAAAACTATTCACTACATTTAGTCAAGGATAGGCATAATATAGCACGCGAAGAGTTTTCTCATTAGTTGCAAGTCCAATAATATGCAATACTAACTGAAAAAGAGATAATAGCGGTCTCAACGGTCTTCTTTCAAGCATACCGAGCCGGCATTGGCCGACCACTAAATTTTCATGAGAACAGTTGAATAGAAATGTTAACAAAAAGGAGATTTCAGGTTTGAAATCATTATATAAATGTGTGATCTCTTGATTGAACTTTGCAAACAAAGACATGTTTTAAAAACTGGAGCAAATTTTTGTGTGTGTTCAGGTTTAGAAATTAAAGCAACCAAAACTTATACAGCTTCCTGTTTACCATGCGCATTGCTCAAATTAATTTCGGGCCTTTTGCTATTGTGTGAAAGTTTAAACTCATGTTCAATGAATTCTTGCACAGCCAAAAAGGCTCTAGCAAATGTGAAATCAATAAAAAAGAAGAAAAAAAAAGAACGCTTTCCCATCGAGCTACGATGCAAATCGGCTAAGAGACCGACGAAAAAAGCGAAAATTGCCATCCTTGGAAATTGAAGTGAAAGCCGAAATAAAAATTTTTCGGAAAGAAATTTTTGTTCAATTTTGCATCTCATCTTGATAGGATATGAAAAGAAGTTTTTGAATTGTTCGAATCAGAAAGGGAAAAAATATTTAGTTACTAAGACTTCAATTTTCTGCCCGGTGCTTATCAAATGTGTTATTTTTCTAGTGTCTCTGTAAATATTTTCTTTGGATTATCAGATATTGTTCATCTTGTTTTTTCTTATTTTTTCTGCAACCAACACTTTCAACTTTAACTTCATAGAAACAATGATAGAAGATACAAATAGAAAACAGGACGTTAAAACTGGGGAGAGATGGATGGAAGGTGTTTTGGGAATATAAATGACAAGGAGAAACAACTAACTAATGAAAATAGTAAAGGACAACAGTGAATTGGGAAACCCATGGAATTCCAGAGCATACAAGAAGAAAGGAAAGATCACCGTTACAAAAGGTAAGGAGTATATGTGTTTGAAAATAGGTTGGAACGAAAGAAAAGGAAAGCTGGGTTGAGATGGGGAAGTCTTGGATTGGGAACGAAGTTTTAATAAAGAAAAGGAGAGCTCAGGGAAAATGCAACAGTAAATTACAGAAAGAAGAAAATTTTTGTGATTGTTATTATGGATTGCCTCGTATGAAAGGAGATAGGGAAAGGATTTTTGGAAAGAAAGTTGTGAGAATGAACATAGAAATGCAAACTCCATGGTTCTAGAAAAAAAAACAGACAAAGAACATTGATATCTCAAGAGAATCAAATGTTCATTGTGTCTTCTGATAATGAAAGAGATCCATGATGAATTGTATATCCATGCGAGAGACGAGAAAACGATGAATGGCTAAGTTTGGAACAAGAAAGGGAAAAGTGGACAGGGCGCGAGGATGAGAGAGGTGACATCAGTACATAAGCTGGCGGGTATCTTAGAATTAGGGAGGGATGAATGGCGACGGAAGCTTTTGGTTCGAGGACGAAGAAGCATGTCCGAGACGAGGAGAGTTGCTGGCAATCGGTGGCGGTGGCTTGTACAACGGATTCTCGTGTTGCGAAACCTGAAAAATGGAGAATGTTATCTGATCTAACAAGCCAATGAGGGCAGAACAGAACACCAATTGCGTCTTTTTCCTTACCTTGAGAGGTGGGCGCTCCTCGCGAGCCAACATCGGAGTTCCAGCGTGAGTTGGGTCAGCTTCATCGACCTCATCCGGGAAGACAACTGGAAGTCCCTTGGAGACATATTCAGTGCTTGGAGACTTCTTCTTTCCACTCTTTTTGATGCAAGCACAGTAGATAATGATGGATACGGCAATGACAAGCAAAAGGAACAAGAGGATACAGATGAGAAGAAGCTGAGAATCGGCTTCTTGCATCGATTGGATGGTTGGAGCGGTAGTGCTGATCTCGACAGTCTCGTCGCAGTTTCCATGACGAACCATAGTGGCGCGTCGGACGTAGAACTGATTTCCCATGGTCTTGACGAATTCAGTCTTAGTTCTCATTTTCTGCTTCATGATCATTTTGGAGGCCATAGCATCAAGAGCAACTTCATCGCAGACCTTATATGGGATTGTGTTGTTACTGAAAGCAACCATTGTCTTGTTGTTCTTTGATCCGATCTCTTGAATAGTGAAACTGTGGACTGGAGCCTTGAGAGATCTGGCGAGAGCGCGCATGAGCAAGTTTCTCTTAGATGGGTTGGTAGCCATCTGTTGTGGTGTTGGCATGTCCATTTCCAATTCGATACGATGATTGGTTGGAAGAGCAGGCTTGACGTTGACTTGGAATGGAGCAGACGCAAGTTGACCAGCCTTATCACGAGCTTCGAGACGGTAGTTGAACTCTCCGGTGCGCATTGGGATTCCGATGAGTCCCTTGTTCGACTCGTTGATCATCCAAACCTCAGCATTGTCAAGAGCCAAAACGGAAAGTTTCATCTTGAAAGTGTCTCCGTCTTCTGCATCCTTGAAAGTCTCTGCTGGCACACGAAGCTCACACATTTCTCCTCTGAAAACGGATTTTTCTTAGTCGTTTTCCTAAAAAGTTTCAATTTACCTCGTGCAAACAAAGGATGGGAGTCTGTTAAGGAGAATTGGCTTGTTGTCCATGATTCTTCTGGTGGTGCGGCTAACTTGGGTGGTAGTACGGATGTATTCAGCAGTAGTGGTTTCCTCATCTGGTGACTGAGTTGGCTTGGGAGCAACTCCTGCTTTGAAGAATCCCTTGGCAAGCTTGAGCGAATCATAGTCCACGTCTTCACGATCAACAAAGTCGTCCATGTAGTTGAGTGCCTCGTCAAAGTCCTCACAGGCAACCTTCCAGATAGCCATGTATTGTCCATGAACGTCTTCTTGGGTGATCACTTCGAGATCACGGTTAATGAGAGAGAAGTTGTATGAGTAGATACGGACGGTTTTGACATTTGGATCCAATTCAAGCTCACTCATTGCCAGGGCAGTGTTAACTCGGTTGGCAAGCTGAAAATACAAAATGACTGATTTTGCCTCAGGTATCGAAGCCATACCGTAGCATTCTGCTCGTGGTAAGTCTCCATCCAGAAAGTATTGTTGGTTCCACATGGGTTCACAACCTCTTCCTCAACGTTGAGATACAGGTAAACTGGCTTGCGTCCTCTCGAGGTGATCTATAAACCCTCATATTACACAAGAGTGCCTCCTACACATCTCACGCGCCTTGGGCACCACATTTCTTCCCATTTATCAATCTAGCGACTCAAAAACAACTGATGATTATGTTAAAATTGCGAGATGTTTGTTTCAAAGATTGTTTTTTTCTCCTTGTTTAGCTGACTCATATGCCATTCCCCATCTAGCCAGCAACAAAAGGAAGCACTTTTTCTGTACTTTTAACTGTATGGCCCTTCACTATTTCTACTATTCTTTCTCATAAATATCTTTATTTTCTTTTTTTTTTTTTTTTTTATTTTTTTTTATATTTTTATTTTGTGACTCACCACAACAGTGTGCCGTCCGACGTCGTTTTCAGTTGGGATTCCAGTAAGGATTTGGTTGCGAATCATGAGCCAGGATGGGAGTGGACGACTGTTTTGACCGGTTGCAATGGTGAAGTTGTCTCCGAGATTGTGCTCGAAGAGTTCTCCAATGAAGACTACGGTGTCGGCAAGTGCCGTAGTGACTAGAAGCACTAGGAGTGCTAGGAACGTGAGACGCATCCTTGGACCTCTAAAAACGAATCTATTGGTATAGGTATAGAAGAAATTCAGGTGATAGGCACGAAAAGAAAGTGTAAAGCTCTCTACAGTATTTTTCAAATTGAAAAGAGAGAGGAGAAAAGAGTGAGAGAGAAGAGAATGGCAACGATGGGTTAGAATGGAGGAGGGGAAGGGTTGTGTGCAAGAAGAAGTGAACACCGGGGCAGAGAGGGAGAGGCGGGCCCAGATTGGCCCAGTGGGCGGAGTCTCAATCAAACCGTACGAAATAGTAAGTGTTAAGTGGAGAGTCAACAAAAAGAGGCTTGTTGGCAGCTGGTATGTATCGAAAAAATTTTGATTCATCTCGAAAAAATTGTCAAAATTTATAGACGGAGACGAGTTGATAAGAGATAGAAAAGAGAAATGAAGGGGAAATAGACAAGAGAGAAGGGATCCAGAAAACAAAACATAGTAAAAGGCCAGTGGGAAAATGATTGATTCCGATGAAGAACCTACATTGAACTTTGTCACTATTTCTCAAGAAAATAAAAAGATAACAGATGTGCTCCGTCGTGTCCGTTTTAGCAGAAAACATTATCATGCTTCATTTGATTGAGAGAGTGGTGTAGCGGAAACAAGGGAACGACTAGGATCATGAAAAGGTGTAATCCTGTGAAGCGAAAAGGGGGAGGGGGCGCCCGGGAACTGATTTGAATATTCAAAACAGTTGAACACGAAGACCGGACCGATTAGGGGTCCTTGTATGCAGTGCGCATTTTGATTTGCAACATCATGTTGTCTGAACAAAAGCAGCAGAATAAACATTTTCGCAATAGGTGGTCAGTTGCGCAAAAACAAGCCGCAAAAAAGATGAGGATGAGATAAGTTGTACCTTCGTCACAAAAGAAGACGAATTAGAGCAATCGAGCATATTCCAAGATGAGCTAACTAGATAAACGAATGTCCATTGTCGGTAAAAAACAATTAGTTTCTTCGTTCACCTCATCGCTCATAACTGACAGAATGGTTAGAACAGAGAATTGTGGAGGATGGAGGTGAGTCAAAACTGTCAAATAGTAGAATTGATTTTGGGTCTCCGGAAACTGGTGATTTCATCATCAATCATTTTTTGATGAATAATCAGCTTTTTACATTGTTTCCCTCTTTTTTCCGGTCACTTAAAACAAATAAAAATGGAAGGCGTTGAGAGGAGAGAGTTGACCTTTCGATCCCTAGTGGTAAAAGTTTTACGACATTGTTTTTGACTAAGTGTCTGCTCAAGAATAATAAGTCAGATGATGAACGTGATTTACAATCCGCCTCACACCTTCTGGTGTGCGGTAGGATCAAGGCGAAGACTCTAAAAGCAACATGTGCGGAGATGTCATCTCATCATCGACAGATGGCTACTTGTCGGCTTAATATAGTCCGCGAAAAGAAACTGTCGGCTTCTGCATAAGTTTAGTCCCGGTCACTGTTTATGGCTCTAGGGAGCTTCGGTGTGTTTTTTCGTATAAACAATCGCGCGCGCAAGAGAGCCTTGACACGTCCGCTCCAACTCGTCAACCAGAGGGACGCAGGAAGAAATTGAGCGTTGATTTTGAGTGGATGAAAAGCGACAGTACCAAATCGAAGTGCCAGCACAATGAATAGAATTACAATGATATGTTAAACGTGTGAAATGACAAATCGAAAGGTTATGAAAGATTGGTGTGAAGAAGCGAGTCACCAATTGTAATACAAATATCTCTTTTTGTTAGCTGACCCTTCAATTATCTTCTTTTATCAATACTAAACGACAATGGGTTAGAGAGATGGAAATTATGATAATGAATTAGATGCATTGCTTAATTACATTTAGATGCAATCTGTGAAGATTTTTAGAAATCTGATACTGTAGCTAGTCAGAAGACATCTAGATAATAATTATTTTTGAAAATGAAATGCTTCTCTTACCGAAAATCGAAGACAAAAATTATTTGACCTGTTATACCTTTTTCTAATGAACCAGAAAAACTGTACAAGCAATGAGGTAAACCACAGAATACGACATAATTATAGTAATTACAACGGTGTATACGAGCATAATTAAGAGAAAAGCGGTCAAAATCTTCGAAGATGCGTACCGTCGAGAAAGTAAAACCGACGGAGAGGCTGTTTCAAACATATACCTCAACAATGCCAACGGTCTCGAGATGGCATAATTGTCGTCGAGAACGGTAATCCTTGGGAATCTATGGGACATACGGAAGGGATAAAAAGAGATTGAAGACGTTAGATGGGTGACACACAAAAAAGGACAGAGGGTGAGCAGGTGTACATTTGACTGACACGAGTGGCTCCAACCTGTGACAATCGGGAGGGGATTGACTCTCTTTTTTGAAAAACCACCCACATAGGCAGTGAGAAATGAGAAATGATCGTCTCAGTTCATTGTTCTGACACCTTTCCGTGTGCGCGAAATTGGTTGGATTAACGTGAAGCGAAGAGGGGGAAACGAGGAACGTATTGGAGATGAAACGAACGTGCTAATTAAATGAACAATGAGGCTGATGGTTTTCTTGCCTGCCATTAGGCATGGATTACCTGGCTTAACGTTCTCGAATTGCTCGATTTTAGTGACGGGTAATTGTACACATTGGAACACAGAGGGGTGAAGCGAACGAAAAACTGACACCTATTATTCTAGTTTTACACCTGGTAGTCGTACACGCATACTTCTTATTGTGCGTCTAAAAACGGCCCGGATCCTTTATTCTGTTGACAGGGGAAAGCAAAAAAAAATAGTTTTTTGTTTTCAAAATCTCAAAAACAGTGGAGAAAAATGAGTCATTGTAGAAAGAAGCGGTTGAATCATTTCGCAATGCGGTTCCTATTAAAATTGAAATTTGTTTTGATAAGATATTACAAAGAGAACCATGGATCAAGTTTTTCAGGCAAATAGAGTTCAAACAACCAAATACTCTGGGAGGTTGACTGAACTACAAAGAGACGTTTTCCCCTCATTGAATTTCCATGGACCATCGGCAGATCGTAAACCATCTGATTGAATACAGATTTCCTTATGTAATCTATCCATATTATGCAACACTTTTGATGCGTAGAAGGGTTAGAATGGCACAGTGTGCAGCTGCCTCCGGGCAAGGCAGATGCTTGTAACGACATAAAGAAGCCGTTGAGGAGATGGAAAGGGACACGATTCCATCACATATCATCAATTTGAGACGGAAAGAGTCAAGAAATGGACAAGGGCACGAATGACAATCCGATTTGGGTTTAGCGTGAATTGTGAGTAAAAAAAACGGAAAAAAAGAAGAGGACGCGCAAAAAAGTTGAGAAGCGAGTTGAGTTGGAAAGGGTCAAGAAGAGGGGCAAGCCCTGTTGACCAAACACATAAAGTGAGAAGAAAACGGCGAAGGAAGGGGGAGAGCAAAGATGGTCCCAATATGGTCGGTCTAACCTCATAAAGTTGCGTCACTATACCTGTGGGCAGGTGTACGCTGGAGCAAACGAGGAGGCAAAAGATGGGAAGATAAGCCTAATGACTGGGTGTTCTGTGCGGGTGCATGCGGACACAATTACAATTGTGACCATCTTCTTAATTCTAGACGCAATAAGGGATGATGAAAGAAGAACGGATGACGAGGGCTAATCAGAAATGGACATGCGATACGTTACGGTCTTTCTGTGGCAGCGAGAGGGGGAAGATGAGGCATGCAACATTTGAGCTGTCTAATAAAGCCGAGACCCAGAACAGGGGGGCCAATATTCAATCTGCATAATAAATAAGCGATCCGTACAAACAAAGACGCTTCCTTTTCTTTCCCCCTCCTTCTCTTCCGTCGTCCCAACGGACCATTTGGCTCAGCCGACAGATACAAGGCTGCCGGCTCCCACGGGGACAAACCCCCCGGCTATCTCAATGAGTTTTGCATATAAATAGAAAGGAGCCGTATTGAAACCGAGGTCGGACCTCGTTTCCCATCTTATCTATCACTGTCGATAGAATGTGAGATGAAAGGCTTGGTTAATTCTTGTCTCCCTGTTGACACCTTATTAGAATGGGACAATGCTTAGCACTTTTGCTAAGTGAATCCACTTATTGGACAACAAAGAGCGGAAACTAAGATGAATATTTTGATTGACGTGAGATTCTGAGTCTATTTGTTCATTGAATTGTTGAATTAAAAGTTCGAAATAAAACTTTTAAAGGGACGGCAGCGGAAGTCATCCAATAAAAATGTCTTTTTTGACAGTCTCTTCCTACGCGTAAAACTATTCGATAAACACCTATTGGCAGCTGATAGGATGACTCAACATTACTGAAATAGAACAGCTACAAATCTATAGAACGCATGAAGCATCTTCCATCTGAAGACGTCATTTCTAAACTAAACCATATGAATAGCCTTTTTCGGGCTTGAACGTACACATATGAGTAGTCAAAACATTTCGTCGTACACCTTTGAAGTGTTGTTGCATGAACGAACATGACGAGTCGTTTTTTGGATTTGTGCCAAGAATAAAGGGTGTTTACTCTAGAAAATATAGGCGATTTTTTTCTTGAAAATTTCAATTTGACCATCCGCTTTTTGCGCAGCCTGGTACTGAAAGACACCAATAACATCTTGTTCTTCGTGTTTTGACTTTTTGGCCGATAAATATGATTTTTTGCTTAAGTGAATATAAGAAAACTGAGAATTCAATAAAAACTAAACAATAGATGATCAATGAACATTTTTTCAACTGAAATTCAAAAAGTCATTGCCACCAAAACAATCAAAATAACTTGAAAGATAATAAACTTCCAGATACGGAACATGCATCCAAAGGTAAAGAAACGGGATTTAGGTTCACACCAGCCAGCTTTTATTACTTTCTTGTCACACAATTCATTGTTACCGTAAAATTTATCACCGGAAAGAACCTCTATTCCTCAGTATCAGAGCACACTTCCCCAACCTTTTCCCGTCGTTAAAGTTATCACTTTTGGTTTTTTTTCTAAACACTAAAAACTCGTTGGCAAAACGTCTCACCTCAAAATACTCGTTGATAACTCGCGACTAAAAAATGGGTGCGTCGATTTCGTTTTCGATTTCAATTATGAATTTCGTTTTTGTTTCCTACTGCAAATCGAATCGTTCTGAAAATGAGAGAAACAGTTTGCAACATCAAGTTTGACGGAGCGGAAAACTTCAAAAAAAGAGTGCCGCTCTCTCTCCTTCCTCCGCTCAATGACCCTCCGAAAAGGCGATGAGTATCAGTTGACAGAGTAATTTACGATAATGTACACATTGCTGAACTTTCAAATAGGAGTACCATGAAAGGAGAAGGTTGGAGAAGAAGCAAAATGTATAGGAAGTGGTGAAAATGAAAGAAGATGCTGTCAGTTGCATACCTCATAAATATAATCAAGGAGGTATCAGGATTGGAGAAAAAAAGGTTATCGGAAAGATAGTACGCGCCGAAATGCAACCTGGAAAACCGTTGCCTCTCCGTGGCGTCGCACCCCCTTTCCTCGTGTAGCATTGATAACAATATGATGGGTTGGTCGAAAAAACACAGTATTGCTTGTCACTTACCATTTGGATGAAATATACCGGATAGTGTGTACACTGGTTGGAAGGTGAAAGAGAGAAAAATGGTCGTGGAAGGTAAACAGAAAGCTTTCATAGAAGAAGTTTTTTCTTGCGCATATAAGTCACTGTTACTACTTTGAAAGGGCAAAAGATTGTACCCTCGGAGATGAAAAACTTTATGTTTCAGTATATATTCTAAAAAAGAAAAATATGAAATCAAAGAAAAAAGCGAGGCGGTGGGGCTCAAAGAGTCGCCCCCATGAAATATAACCCCATTATAATTAAACTTGAGAAAAGGAGAGAATGTATGGGAGTTTTCAACGTAGCTCTCTTTGTCTTCATGTGTACTAATAAATGAAACTCACTGTAGTTATCTAGAAGAAAGAATTAAAATGTCTTGTTTATAATAACTTTCTTATCGGTAAAACGGCCACCGCGACAGCTGAAATTCGACTATAATTAGTTTCGAAAGTAGCTTCTACAACAGCTGCAAAAGTTGTTGGCCAATAAAATCTCACTACAAAAGATGAAGACGCAATCAAATCCAATCAACACCATAAAACGCCGTGAAACGAAAACGATGTTCTTAAGCCCACGCGAAAACGTCGAAACCCAAACAAAAACAGGGCGTTACTCGTTAATTTTTTCTTGTATCTGGGCATGTGTGCCTAAACTAATTACTCGATCGAAATCAAATACCAAGGCAGTGAAGGTAACTGATAAAGGTCAAATGCACATTAAACTCAACGCTAACAAAAAAGTTAGGCAATGTCAAGAAAGAGAGTACGAGGGGACAGAATAAAGGGTGACTCAGGAACAGCAAGGACAGGGGTTGTATTCGAATCGAAAACCTTGTTCTCTACTTGTCCGGTCATGATATTGAATACGAGAGAATGAGAATGAGAGAACGAGATCGAAAACTGTATGCATTTCCATATTTTAAACAAAATTATTCAAAATTCAGTGTTTCCCAGCTTTCCAGTTTACTATCATAGTAAACGAAACGTTCCGTAATCTCTTCACTGATTTGTCTCATGTCCAAGGTCATCGAAATGAAACAACAGCAATTGAAAAGATATCTTGTTTTCTGACCATTGAGGAAAATGACTCTCCGATAAAAAGAGAAGCAAAAAACACACGCAAGGACGGACCAATTTGACCAAATGTCTCACTATTATATGATCCGATCCGAGTATATTAATGAGAATAATAATTGTAGTGTATCAAATGAATTGTGAGACGATTTGAAAAGAATAGAAAAAAAATAGATGGACATTGCTAACACTGGTGGTCTCAACTGACCACATGAGCCCCCAGTTTGCTAAAAAGACACTGGTCATTTATCTGGATTTTTGGGAATTATTTTTTGAAGGATGAAGGGACAGACTAATGAGGTAGCACCTTTTGACACAAGAAAGTACCTGATTTACACGCTTCGGGAGCTGTCTATGTACACTCACTCAACCTGTGGAGAAAACAAGGTGAGAAGTGGAGATGCATGCAAGAGGTGTCCAGTTTCGAAACCGATCGAATTATACTAATGGATTGAAGGAAGAATACGGAAAAGATGAGGAAGGCAACATGTACAGAAGCAAAGAAGAAGCAAACTGCTCTAGAGGCCCAACGTTGACATGGTCAATGCACGCTAAGCCGTATGACAAATAAAAAATACCATGGTTACCCATCTCCGCAAGGAACGTTCATTCGGGTTAGGTCACAGTTGAAATGTTTCTCAACAAGCGTTTTATGGATGCTGATATCTGGGTTTGAACTGAGAATTGAATAGAAATCTCAAAAGTGAAACTTTTGATGAGGGGATTTTGAACTACAAAATAAACAGGCGATTCAGGATTTACGAGTCAAGGGAAGAACGAAATGCCGGTAAACATGAATCCGAAATGTTCCACAGTACTAGTAGCGTCCTGCGCCTTTTTTACGATATAATATGGTGTTGGCGGTTTCCCAAATCGCTACAAACTGCCATAATATCTGACGGAGGCCATTGGAAAAGGGCCCTCACAAAAAAGCACTGGCAGTAAAACAGGAATTTGTGAGAAACCGCATTGAATAGAGATTCCGAACGCGGAAAAAAAGCCGTCAACAGTATTGAATGTCTCTCTAAGCTAGCAAAAAACGGCCAAAAAAGGGGAAAAAAGAAGAGAAAGTGAGGGTGAGAAGGTGGTGACCCGATGCACTTATAAAGGCAGATAGGTAAATCATAATATTATGGAGGGGGGAGAGGAAGACCCTCCGGTATGGTATTGCGCAACACGCGCACACATACAAAGATAGGCTGGAGACTCAGACGTATCTCTATCAGCTATGCCACCTCAATGGTTTATGACTTGTCCAGTTAGATGCGCGTTGAGATAAAAGACGAGGAGTGGAGGAGGAAGAGCCAATTGACCAACTTTTTTTTTGTTTACTACATTCGTCCTCAATTGAGCCCTATTATATCATAATGAGATAGAAATAAATAGAATTGGATGAAGGTCATCATCCGAATCGTCTTGAGTGAGAAATAATAGAAAAAAATGAAATTGATGCAAAAACAATATAGTATTTTCTAGAATTTTTGAAGTAAACAACATCATTTTCATTTTTCTCTTACTCTTAGACTAACGAGAAACGGAAACATACAACATATTATACACGCACCATCGGAACCAAAGGTATGTTATCAGTCCGAAGTGATCCCGATCGGAAGTGGCAGTTCATTTGAAAAACGGTAAATAGTGGATTGAAGTGTGAATTCTGACACTAGAAATTCAGTTTTGGAATATAAATTTAAATTCAAATTGACAAGAACAAGAAGAAGAATAAGGAATTTGTGAAGTTGACAACAAAGAGAACGGACGTTGGGCACCAGAAGTGTGAAATTGAATCTTTGTGTTAGAAGGAGAGAGAGAAGAGGAGGGAAGAAGATGAGCATGCGCCCCAGTGCTTGGTGAATACCAATCATCCCGAAATGCTCACCCAACTAGTATATTAGATCATCCGGAGCCGGAGAAGAAGAACAAGAGCCAGCTCATAACAATGAAGGTTTTGTCCAAAACAGAACAAATCTCAGAGGGAGAAAATTGGAAGAGAGGAGAATGCGATGAAAAATGAATGAGTCTTCGCATCTCAAATTTTTCGATTCCAGGATGCAATTGTTGGGTGTGGCTAGCAAAAATCTTCATTGTGTACATGCTCAAAAAACTGTTTTGAAGATTATAATCAATTTTTTTGTTCCTGATTGATAATGAAATTGAAAAAAATTTATAGCTAATTTTGGTGAGTTCTTGTACCTCCAATTTCAAAACGTATTTTGTCAATATTAAATACCATTTTCTGAGAGAAAGCACATAAAAACGGCTATAGTTACATATCCATTGTTTCTGTTTCCAAACAATAGAAAACTCATCTAAATGGTCAGATGCAGCTGGGTATTCTCTAATGAATAGTGAAATTTACAGCTTTTCTCAAAAGAGAAACGGACATTAAAATGACCGAAATGAAAAGCGGAGGAAATTGAGAATGAAAAGAGTGATTTATAAGTGTCCTCCTATGTTTCCTGTCCTTCTGTGACCACCAATTTTGCAGGTGTGTTATGGATCCAGGTGTATGAGACGTCTGTCGGTCTGTTCGGATTTGCGACCTTGGTCCGGACAACGACTCTTGCATGATGTCTGTTGCGCGAAACGTTCCAATTTTGATGGAAAAAAGCGTGAAAACGTCCGTGTGATGTCCTTCGCCGCCGACCGATGAGGGCCCTTCCCCAGTTCAAAAGTTAATCTAATGGCAGTGAAGCGAGCGAAAAAAACAGACATCCGAACAGAGGCCACAAAGCAAAACGAACGCTTTGATTAAATCTCAAGGTATGTTCTACTCTCAAAGCATGTGTGCGTGTGTTCACATGGATGAACCGCAAAAAGACCGGGTCGAACAAATAAAGTGTGGATTAGCCCTATGTTTGGTATAGATGGCTTGTCGGAAAAATGGACCTTATTTGAAGGAAGAGGCATAATGTTGTTTAGGAGGCATAATGTTGTTTTTCACCCGAAATGAACGACAAATGCATGTTCGGTTCGTTGGACGGACACAAAAATGTCTTTGCGGCAAAATGTAGCACTAAATTAGCGGTACCACGAATAAAAATATATTCAGGCTGAATAGGTGTTGTTTTGATTTTTTCATTCAAAGGGATCAAAATGTATAATAACCAAAGGGGTGAGAAAAATAAGAAAATTGTCCTCTTTCTCTCGAATACATTAGGTAGCAGAGTATTCTAAAAAAGAATATCCTTCGGCGAGTGTGCTCAGGACACCATTCAATTTCAGTTGAAAATAGGAAATTAGCGGTACCATAATGAGTTTCCCGAATGGGATTCGTAAAACCACAGAGCCGCAATGTCGTAAACCCTAGAATTGGCGCTTCCTTCCACACATTTATGGTGTTCTTTCTAAATTACGAAACCGAAACCGACAACAGATATGCCGGAGAAGTGTTAGCAATTACCCAAAGAAAGGGTTGACGGGATCATAAAATAAGGAAGGTTTAGGAAATTCGTAGCTTTCGAAGCTAAGCCCTCTATTTGGTAATGAATGCAAAGTGCAACTGACACAACAACGGCCTCAAAATTGAACGGTGTTTTGAAAGAGAATGGGGGGGGGGGGGGGGAATTGGAGAAGAATTGAGAAATGAGAAATGGCCACCCATGGAGAAGGTGCATGTCGAAATTGCCGTTTCGAAATGGAGACAATGCATGTGAATGGGTATGAATTGTAATTTTTCTTTTTGATCAAAACCCGAAAATGTAAATTTTGAGTTAGCATTTCTATTTTAGATATTTTCGGTAGCCAAGTGTTTATTAGAAAGTATCATTTTTCACGCTTTTGCAGAGTATAAAGTACAGGAAAAAAACAAAAATTGCGAAAAAAATTGAAAATATGATTGGGAGTCCGGGGGTCCGTCAGTTGTTCGAGAGTGACAATAGAACAAATGGAAAAAGTGAGATAGAAAAGCAATGGCATGGAACATGTTTTGGCAGACATAGGAGCAACATTTAAGTACATTCAAGTGGATTGGTTTGTGGGGTGGTTGACCAATTAGCGGATAAGCGTTCGCCTCCCCCGTTCATGAATATAAAAAGAAGGGGAAAGACGGAGAGTTCTGTCATAACCATAATAAAGTGGTGAAAATAGGAGAAGAGGTCCCCCCCCCCTCAACAAGTCTCAAAACGGTCCGAAACGGATGGTGGTAATGTGAATAGTTAAGTGACAAAGCAATTGGAAGGGTGTTAAAATACATGTGAACGCAGAGAAAACAAGGATCCGAAAAGTGTGCTTGCAAGACAAAACTTCTGTTGTAAGACATCAGCCGGGAAGATAGCGCTGGGCACGAAATATATCCGGTGAGAGAGAGCTCCCCTCAATATTCGCCATCATTCGCTCCTCATTTCAATTCGTTTTCTTCTCGTTTTCTACCCCACGCTTTTTGACTGCGTAATTTTTTCCCTCACGGAGAGACTGTGTGTGTAAAGTGTACCGCCCCGTTTCAACGATCGCAACTTGGGACAATCCGATTAGTTGGACAAGAATTAGATATTCAATAGAGCGCAAAAGTGGACAATGGAAAGATCAATTACATAACGAATGCATGTTGCAAGAGGGTTTTGATAGTTTTGAACAAAATGAGAAGTCAGGGTGAAACTATAGAAACATGAAATTTTTACAGAAAAAATAAGGTTCCGGAAGGCAAGAAGTAAAGCAGCTAATTTTGAATTTGATCAACTAAAAACCAATATTCTGAGCAATCGGAATGTATATATGTACAACGATAAATCACAGAATCAAAAGCATAAAGATGATGACAAAAATCAAGGTTGACGGACGAGAGAAAGCCGATTGGCATATCTGCAAAAGGGAGTTATATTCCCGTGAGAATGACCTTGATGCCTTACATCTTCCAAATGCTCGAGACTCTTCACCCGGACGCCAGTCACCGATTTGATGAATTTGGAGAGATGACAATCAGTCGAACATCCCGGGACAAACAGCTCGTGCACATCGTCTGGATTCTCAGATGTCGTGTTTCGGAAATATATCTGCAAGCAAAGTTCATAAGATTTATGAGTGTATTTTCGAGATTGTGAAGAATGAGTGATGAAGTACGAGAGATATGGGATAGAGATAAAACTCACTTTAACATTGTTTCCAGTGTGAAGCTCAATCATGATACAAGCGGTATAAGGGATGAGTTGATGATTACTGATGCCGAGTCCATACAATAAAGCAGTCAGGGTACCATCATGCTGAAACATTAATATTAACACTTGAATGGAAGATTATACTCACCGATGAATACAGTAAAGCTTTTTTAGGGTTAATGTGCTGCGATGCTAGTACCAAACTCTCGGACCAACTGTTAATCATGTATCCAGCCCTAAGAAACTTTCTAATAATGATTTTATACTCTAAGCTCACATATATTTAGCTTTCTCTCTACTGTTAAACAACTGAAGTCTGGCGATTCGTCTGATTTCCGTGATGGTATCCAAAAGGCTTCTTCCATTTACCTTTTTCTCAACCCATGTTGGAAATGGTAGTCCGTTATAATGCTAAATCCCTAATTTGATGAAAAAATTATGAGTTTGATTCACCTCAAGAATGATATTATAAACGTCTTTAATGTTCGCATACTTGGTTGGATGGCCAGTGTGGTTTGAGATCATTTCCAACTCAGTTTTATATCTAATCAAAGCGAATTGAATACGGTTACTTTCAAAAACTCACTTTGCATTGATGTCAGCTTCGATTTTCAGTCGTTCATCTGCCACAATTCTTTGATAATGAGGGCATTGTATTTTACTGGGACGAAGCATCTAAACATTACTACTTTATAACTTCTCAGAATATTTTCCTTACCGGATCAGGTTTCCCATTAGTACGAATTGGAATCGGTTGCCAGAAACGATATTTTCCCTCATTCCAAACTTGTAAACCGTCCGGTGGAAATAGGGCGGTGGCTACACATTGGGCCGTTTCGATCGCTCGATCCGCATCAGAAGCACGGATTGTTATCTAAAAATAACGCCGGATTCGTCATTTCTCGAAAATAAATACTATCCGTTTTCTCACCTTTTTTCGGTCAAATGCGGGGAGAACCGAACTTTGATACCGTCTTCGCAGAAATTTTCCAAGTTTCGTTGCTTGGTCGATGCCGACCTGCAAGTAAAAAACGATGAGTGGCATGTATTTAATAAAGACCAATAACCAACATTTGTCAGTTGGTTCCATCCGCGAGGCCAATAAGTCTCATTGTAAGGGTCACTGGGATACGGTAGACTTTCTGGTGCTCGATCTCCGTGTCGCCAGACAGCTAGTAGAAATTCGACTTCTGCCACACATGGTAGAAGTAGGTAACAATGGAACAAGTAGAGAATTTTCATTCTGAATATCTCAATGGAGTAATTGATAAAGGGAAAAAATAAGTTTCAGAAAAAAAACTACTTTTCTGAAAAGGCGACAAAAAATGAGGTTGTGACTTTTCAGAACGGAATAGGCCAAACACTACTTAATTAATTTCATTGAGGGCGAACATTTTACACTTTCGGTTACTACTTTGTTTTGTTAGACATCTAGGACAAACAGTGTTTCCTGATTCAAGTTTTCGTCTACAACTTCCACATTATTTCTAGAAAAAACTTTAGAAGAGTAACGTTTCTGTTTATATATAGTGTTATTCTCCATGATTCAGGAAGTAGTCTAAAAATAATAATGTTTCAAGATCAGCGGTCAAATATTCATCTTCACATGAAGCCAAGATCAGGCAGAAATGAAAAGAATCAAGAATCCAATTTCTGTTTAATGAGGAATTTCCGGTTACGTTTGATGTCTCATCGTTCCAAATTTCTTAAGATCTCCTCTAATCCTATCAAATACTCATATGCCACCCAAATTCTTCAAAACAGAAGAGCAATCAAATAAAAAATATCTATGAAAAAACAGCGAATTGGTGGAAACAAGCAAATATATTGGAAGTGTGTTTCTTGTGTAGTAACATCTCATCATCCATCGTGATGTTGTTAAACTTCATTGTTGTGACTCGATGACAGGCTTTTGGAAAAAAATGGGAGAAGAGAGAAAAATTGATAAGTCATGTCGTCCATCATTTTTTGGTTTAATCTAGAAGTATTTAGAATTCAATTGAAATTTGAAGAGAAGGAAAACTCTAAAAAAATCATAAAACCTGCATCAGGTGTCATCAAATCCTCAATTAAAAACGTCTGACAGATAAAAACATATTAAGCAATTAAAAGCGAGAGGTTCATGAGCGACACATGTTGTTGGTTGACACCAACAATCCATCTTCTCTTTTAACCCCCCACTGGTCTACAAATTGGCAGCTCGAAGAGAGAAATGATAGGATCAAACCATAAAACAGATACACATACAAGCTTCACAGATTCAAAGTATGATGAGCCTCTTGTTTGACTCGTTGATCATCCTTATCTAGTTCAGTTGTGAGATTCGAAAAAGATTTTTAGAAAAGCATAAAAATTGAGATAAGTTGAAAATTTAGTGTGGCAAATCAAAACCAAGAGTTCAAACAATAATATTCTGGTTTTTTTGAAGAGTACACTTAACAAAACCATAGGCAAAAAATAAAGGAGACCAAGTGGCCCTCATGAATTTTTTTACTTCAATTAATCAAATGGAGCTTTGGTTCCCATTAATCTTGAAACTGCTTTTAAGATGAGCATAAAACATTGCACCCAAATTTTGGAGAGATTCAAAAAGAAAGAAAAGGAGAATAAGAAAACACGAGTTGCGGCATGTTCACAGATTCCAAAACCGATAAGCGATGACGATAAGTAATCGGACAGAATAGAAGACGGTTTCACTTCAAAATTGATAACGTGCGAAAAAGATGATGTGCGCGTCGAGATTGAGTTCAAAGTGAGTGTGTTGTCTGCAGAAGGCGTTGGAGAGAAAAGAAACACTTCCCTTCTTCTGAGATAGTGCAGATACAAAGATCAAGAAAATAAAAGAGAAATTGATGAAATACAGAAATAATGATGAAAACCCGAAAATCGTATTTTGGTATTTTGATAACTTTTTTTGACACATTTTCAAACGGAAAGTTTTGTTTTTTCGGTTTTGAAAAAAGGAAAGTCTTAAGTAGGATTTAACTTTATAGATTTGATTGAAAAGTGTCTTAACATGTTTAGAGTAAAGAATCGGTCATTTTTCACGTGGAAAATAGTCTGATAGAATGCTGAACTCAAAAAGGCACTGCTGAATAATCAATTTCCGGATCAGCAAGTTTAGAAGAAGACATTTAAAAATAATTAAACGACAATGTTGAATTGAGAGACCACTGTCAATGCCCGAGTTCTGACAAAAAATGAATTGTTGTATTTATTCAGAGGAAAATCGGAAAAAGCGGTGTTTTAATTTCAATCGACTGACAATCACATATTTTCATTTTGCTATTCTGATTGTAAGAGCTGATTCAAATTCGTTGTAGAAATGTGAAGTTCTAATATTAAAAATTCTGAATAACTAATGAAAATTCTGACATAATATTTACTAGCTCTTAAAAGTTCAAAACTTCTTCAATCTGTGTTCGTCCTCCCGTCCGTAGAATCATGATGCATTTTTAATGGGTTCCAGATTTTCTGGCATATCCGCCCATCTTTCCCTCTTTACTCGTCGTTCTTGATTTTTGTGTTATTTCGAAGATAGAATTATAGAAAGAATTTATTCGGATAAAAAAATTAGAGTAACATAAAAAATTTGAAAATTGGCAGTGGGGACTATGAGAAATTAGAAAAATAGAGAGTAATTGTAGAATAATTGGAAAAAATTGAATTAAACCTATTGAAAGGCATAAGGACATGGAAAAATACAATTAGTTGACTAGATAGAGAGATTCTTCTATTTGAGGCGATGGTGTTATTATATTCGGTTTAAGTACAGCTTGTCAATCATAAATATGAAAAAGTAGGATGGAAACCCTGTTTCGATAAAAGTTAAGAAAAGAATTTAGCATGGAGCCTTTGGTGGACATGGGGTCAATCCGCGGCACTGTTGGGATTCCTCAGCAAGTCCAATGCAGTGACATCCAGATTCTCCAACACATTGACGGCTTCTGAAAGTTTTAAAGTTAAAAGAAACATCTTCGAATGTCCAGTTATACCTAGTTTGAACTCCAACTTCACATGCGAGTTGAGTTGAACATGGGCTCCATTCGCACCTGAAAAAAGTAAAAGTAAGTGCTTTCAGCAATCACTTTTGACTCACCATGTGTTCCAAGCGCATTGTGGGGCACAGCTCTGAGTATTGCACTCCTTTTCTTCACGATCTGGTCCATCACAATGACAAGCAGAATCTGGGCTTCCAGCTCCGTTCAAGCAAGTACGAGTACGGATGGACTAAAAAGTTCAACTGAAGTACATTCCTAACTGATGAGTTACCTGTCCTCCTCCGCATTCTTTGTCACACATAGACCAGTGACACCATTCAGACCAGTTGCAACAGTTTTGTCCTTCACAGAGGGTAGTCTCAATGCTTGGTCCTTGGCATGTTGTTGCCTCTTGTCCATCAGATCCCAAGCATCCACGGGTTCTGGTTCTTTGTCCTGGTCCGCACTTGGAAGAGCATCCAGACCACTCACACCACTCAGTCCACTCAGCGCATGGTGGACCATAACAGAATTGGCTTTCCTCGTTTGGTCCTTGGCAATCAGTTCCGTATTGGCAGACACGTTGTCTTCTCTTCATTCCGCTTCCGCATGATGCAGAACAGGTAGACCACTCTTGCCATGGAGACCAGAGGGAGCATGGTCCTCCGTCACAGCTGCGTTGCTCGGTTTTTGGTCCTGGGCAAAGATGATCTCCGAAGACTCCTCCAAGGCAGGTACGTTGACGGACAGCGACTCCTTGTCCGCAAGTAGCAGAACATTGTCCCCAGTCTTCCCATTGAGACCATTCTGGGCATGGTCCAGAACTGCATTGCTCAGATTCATAATCCTTTCCTTCGCATCTGTTAGTTCCGAGATGGCAGAAACGAGTTCTCTCACGTTGTCCGGATCCGCAGCTAGCAGAGCAAGTAGACCATTCACACCACTCAGACCAGGTTTGGCATGGTCCCATGTTACATGGCTCAGTTTCAAAGTCAGGTCCTTGGCAGTTGTTAGTAGAGCATTCACGTCTTCTTGACTTGGCTCCGTCTCCGCAAGTGCATGAGCATGCCGACCAATCAGACCAATCGTGCCAAACGCCAGAAACAACTGGTGGGTTCACACATCCTTGTCCATCACATGCTGGTGGTGGTGGTGGAGCTGGGCGATATCTGGTTGGGTATGGCTGTGGGAATGGTGGTTGAGTGGCGGTGTTGATGACTGGAGCAAGAACTGGTGGTGGAGTTGGACGCTCTTGTGGGGTCTGTTGAACTGGAGCACAATATCCTCCTGGGCATGGATCAGCCTTCGGGCGAGCTGGATGTCTTTGGTTGTAGTTTTCACGGTATTGAGACATTCTCTGTTGGTAGAGTTGAGCATGTTGGTCAAGTGGAGAACGTTCAAGTTGTGGTTGTTGTTGTGGCTGTTGTGGTTGTTGTGGTTGTTGTGGAGGAACTGGTCCGCTTTGGAGTTGAATTTGAGATTGTCCAGCTTGTTGTGGTTGGGGCTGTGGTTGTGGTTGACGTTGTTGCTGTTGCTGTTGTTGTTGTTGTTGTTGTTGTCTCTGAAGCTGAAGATGAAGCTCGTGGGATCCAGAGAAGGATTGTGGTTGCTGTGGTGGTCTTTGTGGTGGTTGTGGTTGTTGTGGTTGTTGTTGTTGTTGTGGCTGCTGTTGCTGTTGTTGTTGCTGTTGTTGTTGAAGACGAGCCTGGTGCTCACGCAATTGCTGATCTCTCTGTTGTTGCTCTCTTTGTTGCTGCTCTCTCTGTTGTTGCTGTTGTTGTTGAGAATTTGGATATTGTGGAGCACGTGGTGGGAATTGTGGTGCTGGTGGAGCTGGAAGTCTTTGTGGTGCAGAACGAGCTGGACATCCACGACGTTGGATCTTTCTTCCGTACTCACAAGCTTGGGAACGCACTTCGTGTCCTGCAATCTTTGGTTTTAAATGTTGATTTTGCGTATATTATACCGTTTACTGAGCAGTGAGACCAATCAGTCCAGTCTCCGACTCCCTGAACAGCTTCATCTCCTTGTTCTTAAAAGATTCAATTGAAAACTCTATGGTTTACTTCAGTCTTACGTCTCTTCTTTCTGTCGACCTTATCGGTAGACGAAGCCAATCCGTCCTCCTCCAATGGTGGGTGAGCATCGAATTGGTGACAGTCAACGACCAATTCCAACATGCGAACAATATCTTTCTTGTTCTCTGGCTTCTGCTCGACGAGATCAACTTTCTCTTGAACAGAGTTCTCGGAGAATAAGTAGCAAAAATGTTTCTTCGTCTCATTATGCAAATAGTAGTAGACCACTGAAACCTTTTTGTTCTTTTTTTGCCACGTAATCTCTCTGACCCCAAACGCAGAGATCAAATTTCGAAAAGCGCTAGGTTATCATATCTCAAGTTGCGAAACGGCAAAGCAGTGTAAATTTGCAAAAGCAATCAGTCAAAGAAACAGAAAAAGAGATATTTGCGGATGAGTGTCATTTGTTATAGATATTGCTTGACACATCAATCTTCTTGCCCCTTCATCCGGTGCAAAAGTGGATTTACCTGCTGAGCACTCTGGGAAGAGGTCCACACATTTCTTCTGGCACTCGTAGGCGGTCGCCTGCATCATAAGCAATGGGGAAGATCCTTCTGTAAAATCAGTTTTGTAGGGAAATGGAACAAGATAAGCTTATTGTTTTCATTAACGTGATTTCGCTAGATACAACCTCAACAGAGAGCATAATATCAATATAAGAACAATTTTCATGAGAACAGTGAATAAACTTGAATGAATAATTTTAAAGAAAAAGTAACAGAGTGATGAATTGAATGAACAATAGTTAACCAGAAATGATACGATGGTAAAATGAGATTGACAAATAACAGAAGAACAAAGAAGAATGAGATCAATCACTTACCAAGAGCGGTGTTATTGTGCATTCTTGCGCACAAGTCATCGATTTTGGTAACATTCTTTCCTCTGGATACCGAGATTCTGCCTGAAACCAAAAAAATGTATCATTTACTCAACCACCCCTCAATATTTAATCATACGATCAAACATGAAGATGCATTGTCTTCTTACTTATTACACATCAACCTTCTAACCACAGTTCTCCGTCATCTAATCATGTTAAACCAGTTCTAAGTTGTGATACTTACCTGCGTCGGCAAGGCAGAATAAGGCTGCCAAGGCAAAGAAGCCTACAGTAGCCTGCATGTTGCGGCTGGCTATGGACGGGACCGCGGACACGAGAGTGCACAACACGCGACTGACGATGATAGTGGGCGGAGTCGAGAAACAAGACGAGAGGTATGAAAAAGAAGAAGATGAAGAAGAAGAAAAAGAAGATGAAGAAGAAGCTGAAACATCAGAGAGTGTGAAAGAAATGAGGAAAAATGGGGTTGAACACACAACTGTAGTATAGCAAAAATGCGAAGAGAGGGGAAGAGATGAACAAAACTTCTTATTTCTTCAAAAACGCGTATTTTTCGGCTCTACTCGAACTACACGGGCTAAAGATCGAAAAGTTTGTGTGTGGAGCACGTCAAGAGGGAACAGGAAGCCAGAATAGATGCTCAAAACGTTTTTTAAATGCCAGTTTGGTGTAGTTTTTGTTTTTTTTGTTTTCTGAAGGTAGGATAAAAAAGAAAGTTCGACATGTGAAATTGGAGATGCTCAAATCTTCTTATAACAAAGAGTAATCAGAGTACACAGATCAAATACATGATAATATCAACTTTTCTAAACAAGCATGTATAGGCTGATTTGCAGTTGACACAAGCATACTGAAGAGAAAGTTTCAGCCAGACTGAGTCAAGAAAAATCAATTTTACAAGGATCGATTCACAAGCGAGGTATCTGAATTAGTGGCAAGCGTTTTATACATTGGCTCAGACTCCGCCCAGTTTTTTCTGCCTGTCTAGACATTGTACACTCTGTCAGGACATGTGATCATTTCAAAAATGCATGAGTTATCAGGTTTCCATTGACCATGTTATCTGAACATGATTTCAAGCAACATTCAATAAATGGATTTCTGAATCATTTCGATTTTGGGAGAGGATTCATCCAAACAAACTTCAATTTTGATTTAATTTAATATATAATACAGTTTTCCTTCAGTTCAGGGTTAAGAATAAGACTATCATTTACTACTACTGACACTATTCCCCAATATCTGCTAAAAAACGACTTGATTATTCCATAGTTTTGTTCCTAATCGCAACAAAATCTTCTCCTCCCTATGTCGTCACAAACAGATACACTCATCAATTTCATCTTCGAGTGATATTTCATCCTCGGCACTTTCTTCGCCCCACAACACAACACATTTCGGCTAACACACACATTTTTCATCGTCGTTATTTATTGCACAGTTGTTCAAATCAAATGTTTCCGAGGAGGTCCATCACGGTCATTTGTCGATTGAAAGAGCTATACTATAATGTTCGAAGATTCATTTTGATCTTTTTATCTTCTTCATTCAAATATTTTTCTCCGGTTGAAAAGAGAGATTGCAACTCTTTTTGCGCATGCTTCTCAATGTCAAACTGAGATGTGGAGTCGGTGACAAGTGATGATGAACTAATCATATCCGTCGCGTTTTAATAAAAGCCTGGTGGCTTGTGTCAGAAGGAAGAGAAACGAAAAAGATAAACGGAGCAACTCAAAAATGATTTGGACAACGCATGAGACGCCTTTTTCCACGAATTGCCAGAAAGAAACTGAAGCAAAAACGAGGAGAAGAAAAGAATTCTGACGGAGATGGAGAAAAAGTTCAGATGAAACATGAGATTTTTGTGAGCTCGAGACAAGAGCAAAACAGAGAGTTTGAAACAGAGGCATGTATGAAAAGATATGATTGATGGAGTATGACTCATTCAGGTACAAATGTCACGTTATTCGTCTTCACTGATAAATCTGAAACGAAAAACTTGAAAAACGGTTCACCACTAAAATTTCCATCACAACCAATCAACAAAGAATATGTCCAATTTTGAACCGGAACCGACTCATCAAATACTGCTTGATTTTTTCAGAACCACATCAAATTATCAACTTCCGGTTTTATTCGAATCATAGACAACACGAGACACGAAATGTCACTTTTCGCTTTTTCCGTTTCATTTTCTTCACGTTCATCTCTTTGTATCTCATTAAACTTTATTACACTGATATTATGAATACGCAAATGAAAAGGACCACTGGCCACATGTGATTCCGGATATTTTTCAAAAAAGATTGTCTGCTTGAAATCATATATACAGAAAAAGGGGAATTCCTTAAAAAAGCTAAATCGCCAGACATCGGCAGTCGTATAGAGTGTTGTAGGTATAACGGAAATTCATGCACCTGCCAGGGCAATATCCTTCGGGATCCATACATTTTCTGCAGAGTATACAATTAATTGGTGTCGAATTAATTTCCTACGACAAAAAATACCTCGTGTATGTATTGAAACCACAGATATGAGGTGCGAGAGTTCCACCTTGAACATTCGGCACTGGATTGTAATCAGGAACTACTCCAGATCGAATATTACCCTGAACTTCAAAAATTGAAATTCCCACTTTCCTTTTTTGTTACCTGATTTGCTCCATACCAATGATTCGGGGCATATGGCCTTTGCGATAAAACCGATGTAACCAGTAAACAAAAAACGATGTAAATTTTGACAGTCATGAGGGAGAAAACGATTGAAAAATAAAAGTGAGAAAAGAGAAGTTGTCGGGTTGAGGTGAGACGAGGTGAACACGAAGATTGATGGCGTCATATGCATTTTTGTAATCGGCTGGGTTCAAAATCATTTGTCGTAATAATTTGTTTCAGAAACGGGTTTGATTGAACTTTGAGAGATCAAGAGAATCTTTCTAAAAATATGTTTTGATATTGAATATTAGCATAACACATCATTGGATCCAATGATCAATCTTAGTTTGTCAATCAGAATACAATCAAATCGCAGTGCTCGATGTACTTAAGAACATTTCTCTTGTCAAGAAACGCGTGTTGCTCTTGCGATCGTTCCGTAGGTCGCATAATAAAAGATCTATAAATTTGTTATCAGTACGTTCCATTTGTGCTCTTCCTCTATTTGGAGAAAAGTGGAAACACGAAATCTGAAGTAACCTTAAAGACACTAATGTCGTAGATGGTCTTAAAAAACCAAAAGGTGAAATTATTAAAAATGACGTACAGTATGGTAATAAAAACGTCTATGCTGATGAAAAAGTCAAAGGAAGAAAAGATATGATCTAGTTTTGCACTGATTAATAGTTTTCGGACTGAATGATTCAAAAATGATGTGAAATCGTAGAAACAAATGAAGAACTTCAATCGAACAATAGTTCATCCTCATTGTGTCTATGAAACGTTAATTCCAAAAACTGTATCAGTCACATCCAACGATTTTATGAACGGAAAAATCGCTGGCTGACACCAAAGTGCAAAATTACTTGATTAGAATAACGATTTTGTACCAATTGTCTTTTTTCAATTGCGATATAGTTCATTTTTCATTTTTCAACTGCTATTTACAGAATTCATCTGAGAATTGATTTTTGTTACATTTGAAGAAAGACATAAAACCTGCAGTCAATCAAAACTGAATATTAATCATTCCAAATTAATTTAGGGAATTAAAAATAGAAATTGTTGCGATCTTGAGTCACAATAAACTGTGTGCAAACAGAACGTAGTGAATAATTATAGATCGGTGGAGCAATCAAAATCGTTTAATGGCTTCGCCCCTCTGTGACATTAATTTTTACATTTGAAACGGCAAAGACATCAATTCATTCGGTTTCGATTTCTTTCATTTTTTGAGTAATGTTTCCGATCTGCTTGATCTGCGTGCAGTGATATACTGGGTAAAATACGACAGAAAAGGTACCGCCTTGGAGAAGAGTGTCGTGTAGATATTTTAATTGTCGTTTCCTTATCAATGTATGCTATGCACAACTCTTCCACTAGATCCCTTTCAGTCGTCTGGGCCTCGCCCCATTTTTCGATTTCAACAGGTGTCCTCAAACTATTTCTTCCTTTTTTCTGAATTCTTCTTTTCGTTGGTCTGTTCACAAACGTGTGAATCTTTTTTTTGTTATACATATAAAGAGGCACATTTGGCTTTCGTGGCATTCGTTTTCTTTCCTTTTTTCCCATTCGATTCTTGCGTTTTGTTCTGAACAGTCGATATTCTTTATTCGGGAAGATTTAGAAATCTTTTTGTTTGAGCATTTCAGATAACTGCTCTTCGTGGATTATTACGGATATTATGACTCTGATTTAAATTTCTAATTTTCAGATGAAGGGTAAACTTCTATTCCTAATCACAACCCTGCTGTATACAATACCGGGATTATGTCAAGACGAAGCATTAACCATATTGAATGAAAGCTCATTGCCGGATAACACAGAGGTGATCAGCTACCTTCTGAAATCTGTACGAGAACTGAACTTAACCGAGTATGTCTATCTAGATTTTTCCTGTTATTATTCTATATTTTCAGAACTGAAACAGAAAAATTTATTGCTGATCTGAAGCAGAGTACATTTGAAGATTATTCGGATGAGCACGTTGATCATGGAGAAGGACATGGACACGAATCCAGTGGGATCAGTGTGTTTTCATTTCATTGGGAATATGTGAAGAACGATCTGGTGCTTACACTATTTTTCATCGTTATCGGTCTTTTCAAACTTGGTATGTTTTAAAACTGTTTTACGTGGGTATGCACTCAGCTGGCGTCTTTCGTTTCTTTTGCTTTCATCTCGCCGCTATGAGTCAAAAAATAGTGGAAAGTGCCAGATTTTTGAACTGTTTTTTGAAGTATCAAATAAATAGTGATAAGGAATGACTTTAGACATCATAAGGGAATCACCTTAAATGGAATTTTTGGAAGAAATTGTGAAAGTGAAACTGAAAGAAATCAAAACAGAGGAGTTTCAGGATATCATCATACTATTTTCACCAAAAAAATTCTACCGGAATCATGCTGTTTGATTATCATAGGAATCGTATTTGGATTCTTCTTTATGTAATTGATTATTTCCTAGAATGGATTTGAAAATAAGTGTTTCAGTGGGGATACCACTCATCAGTCAATCAAATTTCTCGAATTCAGTACAAAAGCGTTCTTCTTCTATCTTCTTCCACCGATCATTCTCGAATCAGCATATTCTTTAAAAGACAGAGCATTCATTGAGAACATCGGAACTATTCTTCTTTATGCCGTTGTGGTACGTGTCTTCCTACATTATATGATAAGTATTTTTTTCTTTTGAAGGGTACTATTCTCAACATCGTTCTTCTTGCCGCAGCTCTTCTCATTTTGATATGGATTGGAGTTTTGGGAAACATTGGACTTACAGTCATGGATATCCTAACCTTTGCTTCCCTTGTAGCAGCAGTTGATCCAGTGGCTGTTCTTGCAGTTTTCCAGGAAGTTGGAGTCAACAAAATGTTATATTTTATGGTTTTCGGAGAATCTTTGTTCAATGATGCAGTCACTATTGTCTGCTATAATTTGGCAATCGAGTTTCAAACTCTTCCAGAGATTACCTGGTACCACGTGAGTTTTGAGCACTTTAACTGCAACTCTCTTACAGAAAAATGCAGGTTTTTCTTGGTATGTTGTCGTTCTTGTGTGTTTCTATCGGTGGTTTGATCATTGGTTTGATTTGCGGTGCTATTTCTTCTTTCATCACCAAATTTACTACAGATGTTCGAGGTTTGTTCATCCGAGAAGGAACTCGGTTACTTGAAATGTTTGCAGTGGTCGAGCCTGTTGTGTTGTTCGGTATGGCGTACTTAGCTTATCTGACCAGTGAAATGTTCCATTTCTCTGGAATCATTGCATTAATTGCTTGTGGATTGTTCCAAACTCACTATGCGTGCTGTAATGTTTCTTACAAATCTTTCACTAGTGTCATGTACATCACTAAAGTTTGCAGGTTATTTTCAGAAACATTGCCTGATATTAATCCATTTCTTTCCATTTCAGTACTCTCTGCGAATCTCTCATTTTCATTATTCTTGGAGTGATGCTTGTCAATGAACGTGAATGGTTTTGGGAGGATTGGCATCCAGTGTTTTCTCTTGTTTCTGTTATTCTTTGCGTTGTCGTTAGGTTTGGAGTGACTTTCTTCTTGACTTATATCGTGAACCAATTCACCGGAGGAGTGCGTCATATTTCATTCCAAGAACAGTTTATCATGGTATAAATTAAAACAATTTCGAAAAATTATAAACAATTTACAGTCTTATGGAGGTCTTCGTGGAGCTGTTTCTTTCTCACTTGCATTCATGATCACTTCAAATGCTGATGTGAAGAACACTATTCTTGGAGCAACTTATGCTGTCATTCTGTTCACTAACATAATCCAAGGATCGACTATCAAACTTTTCGTCAAGTGGCTCAACATTCGTTTAGCTAAGAAAGACGAGCATTTCCGTTTGTTCAACGAATTCAATAACGGTATGGTTCAACATTTGTCCCAAGGAATCGAAGGAATTTGTGGGGACAAGACCTTGAGCATCATCGTAAGTTGTGTGACACTCTGAATTTTCCATTGGTCTAATATTTTCAGAATCGGTGCAGTGATTTCTCCAAGAAATACGTTCGTCCGGTGCTCGAAAAGAATTATGACGTTAATGCTAAAAAAGAGGGAAAATTGGTTGAATTGAACCGTGCAGTCACTATGAGGTACATATTTTGAGTTGAATTATCCTAATTGTGTTGACCTTTCAGAGAAGCTATGAACAATAGTCCATCGCAAAGCTCATTCAAACGACAAGCGACAATGGATGAAATGGCAGAAAGTGGTGTACTCCCTCATGACTTGATGGATGAAGAACATCATCATCATCATCATCATCACGTCCAAGTGCAACCGAACACAGAAGAAGTTGACCAGCGTGCAAATGAGCTACTCAAAGACGTTTCCACAATTCGTTCTCTCATGCATAACCCGTATGAAGAGGTAATAGGGAGACAAAGATGATAGGGAAGCATAATAGTAACTATTTTTATCTTCAGTGCTACCTGGACCGCAATTTGACACACGAAGAAGAGAAAGAGAAAGCAAGAGAAAAGATGAAATCATTGAAAAGTCGAGCATTTAATTTGTCCTCTGTGTAAGTTGCACTCCTCTTTGTCACTGTTTTCAGCTGAATTAATTCAGGAGGAAGACAATTGGTTTCTTTGGTAAAAAGAAATCTGTTCGTCGACATGCCACACAACAAGGTCTCATTCACTCGGCCATTGCAACTCTCGGTGTACAATCAGTCGATCGACCATCAACATCAAGTGAGTTCTGAACTTTATCAACGTGTCACCCAATAAGTGTCACTTCCAAGTAGCTGTGGTCTATCCGTATTCGCAATTCGTGTCTTATCGGTTTGACGTTAAGCAAATTGTTATTTTTAGATAAGAAAAGAATGTAGGCACTTGCATACCAACACGAATTGTGTATTTTGGACGGAAAAAAAATCGATTACTGTAGTGGGAAAAAAGAGAAAGATTTTTTTGTATCAGATTAGCATAAATTATAAAAACTGTTTGTTCCTGCAAGAATGTGAGAAAACCAAGAAATGTGGAAGAAAATTTGGAGTTCGTAGAAACGTAGAAAATGTGGATTACATTGAAGAAGACAACATTTATTTTATTTCAGCTCGTGTCAGCATCGAAGATGAGGAAGGACTGACCATGAAAGCTATGGAAGAGGAACATCCGTTAATGACAATCAAAGAAAGCGAGGAAAACGAGGAAACAACACTCTAAAGGCTACCTATCATTTTTGACCCGTAATTTATTCATATTCTTCATTGCTTTATTGCCAATCCCACCATCAAACAAAAAAACATGATCAAATCTTTGTGAATTCTGCTTATTTTTTATTTTTTTCAACTGTTTTTCTTATTACCTTGTGTGTTCTTCATTGTAAATGTTTCCAACTTTTGACTTCTAATGAATAAAGTGAAAAAGTTTCATTCGGACCGCCCACATGAGTGAATAATGTCAACTCTCCTTTAATTTCGCCAACACTCGCTTTCTCTTACTCAGTCATCAGAATTCTCGATATATCGTATCGTGAAGAACATTTTGAGACGTCAATTAGACAAACGCGAGATGAATTTTAATAGGATTGTTTGACTACGCCCCGCAACTTCTTCTTCTCAAATGTCATTTTCATTGTTTTGGTGTGCAATTCGGTAGATCATGATCTACTTTCTTATTCTTTCTTCTGTTTTTAATAATTCCCCTTTTTTAAACTCCTAACAAACATCTTTTCACTCGGAATTCGTTAGTTCAAATGATAATCTTAAATGTAACAGACAGGAACTTTCAACGATAAATCCTCATCCTGCGATTAAATCTCCTCTTAGAATATAAACTTCCAGAAAACGTTTAGTAGGAGTGGAAGTGAAAAAAAAGAGTTGAAAGGTATAGCTTTCAGAGTTTTGAGCTCGTTGGTACACTACTCCCACTATGCTCTTACGCGGTTTCTGCTTGGTTTTACTCATTCTAACTACTGTCGCTTTCTGTGATGATGACAACGAAATTAAGGAGGAGAAGAGGAGAATAGGTACGATTTTTATTTTATTAATAGTATCGTGAAATCAACAATCTTAGGGTTGAAATGTTTCATAATTCAGGTCTCCGACTGCCGAATTTCCTGAGATACAAGGATCCAGAAGCTCCAGTTGTTCACAAGAGACGGATTGGTCTGAGACTTCCCAATATGTTGAAGTTCAAGGATACTGGCAGTATGTATCATCTGGAAAAGAGAAGAATGGGAATGCGTCTTCCAAATATCATCTTCCTGCGCAATGAGAAGAAAAACGTTCTGGAGTACTAATTATCTTGCTGTTCTGTGTACCATTTTCAATTCTCTTCCATTATTTTTTGCTCTCAAAACTAATAATAAAGTCGTCATCACATGTTATTCATCTTCTTTCTCTTCCTCCCAAAAACGGCTTGCCCTCCGAAAAAATATAGTGAAAAAATCGACGGGAATATGGTCATAAAACGGGACGAGAACGCGAGAGGGATGCATTCACCGCTGCTTCCAACACCGCAGCAGCAGCACGAGACCCTCCTCGTTCTGTAATCAAAATCGATTTGTTATATGCAAATCGTGTATTGTCTTTCTTCCTCCATTCACTTCGCTCCCTCGCCCCTCGATCGCTCATTCCTTCGCTTTTAACATTCGAACGCCATTGAGGGTATGGCTCCTCGTAAAGAACGTGGGGCTAATCAGCTCTCTAAAATGATGTTAGAGAAAGATGCTCTAGTCTGCAGCTTCACCAGCATGCCGAGTGGAATGTTTGGACTTCAGAAGGTGAGTTCGATGAGTGTTTCGAAATGTTCTGATTTTTGGTTTAGTTCCTTCTCAACTTGAGCCTGATGGTCGACATTGTCTTCGTCGCGGCTTGCCTTCTCAACTACGTCAGCTTCCATGTCGGATACGATTTTTATGGTAAATTAAGAAATAGTCAGATGAAATCAAGTGAGTCATAGACTCTTCAGCCGTTTCCGTTTCCTTCGTTCATGTGGGAGCAGTAGTTGTCTGCTGTGTGATCCTCCTTGCTACCATCAACGCTACCTATGGACTCCTCGTCATGAATCTTGGCAAACTCTGCACTGTTCTCTTCATCTGGGTAATAATTAGTAGTTCTGAAGTGTGACTTGTTTCTCTCTTTTCAGTTCGGACATCTCATTTGTGCTGGTTTCTTCCTTGTTGCTGTCGTCGTCGCCTGGATTCGTAACTTCAACTACGATCCGATGTCCATCCAACAAGCAACTTGTCAATACACCCGAATTCCCAATGCATGTGACGTGTCTCTCGATCAATATTTGGCTGCAGTTTCTGCGTTTGTTATTGTCATCGCTGCCTTCAAATGCGCTCAGATTCTCTGCCTCCGTGCTCTCTGCGTCTTCAGCCAAGAAGTCTTCCAATATGTGGACTGCGAAACTGTTTTCACCCGTTGGTAAGATCGAACGATTCTCGGATTATTTTGAAAGTTTTTTTTGACATTTCAGTTTGACTGAGCCGGATCGTCGTCGTCGTCAAGCTGCTCGCCGTGCTCAACGTGGGGCTCAAGGAAATAACGCCGGAGATGAGAGTGAGAGTGATGAAGAAGATGTATTACAACTATTTTAATACTTTGTACATTTCACTTCTATTTTCAGGTCGTTGTGTTCGAACGTGTTCCAGGACGCTATCCGGGTGTCAGCACCATCAAAGACAACAGCATCGCTTGAATGATATTGACGTGTTAACGATCATAAATCTTGTGAACATTACTCTTCGTCTAATTTATTGTCAATAACAAAAAACAATAGTGTACAGAAATCAACAGAGAATCAACAAAAATTACAACTTTTTCGGCAATTACTTTTCATCCAAACATTATGATTTGGATTATTACAAAGATCTTGCAAAGCCCATGCTCCACAGTAAACGTTCTTATCATCACATGCTGAAAATATTACTGATGGATTAATACTTACTAAGTATCTTACCGGCAGCTTTGCAGTACATTTTGTTTAGAATTTCCACATCCGCAACGCTCATCTTCGCACGTTGTCCAAGTAGACCAATGTTTGCTTGTTGGTTAACTAATGGGATCATTGTAGGTTTCGCAATGTTAACTGCAGCAGTATATGCATTATAGTGCATGATACTGTCATATGCGTATTTAACACCATAGGTAGTGTACAGTTTGGAATCAGCTACAACAAATGCATCATACTGTTGTGGATTGATGTTGCTCCAATCAATCTGAAAGAAAAGATGGGAAAAACGTTAATAGGGGGTCATTTACTTTGATATGTTTATCTCTGTCCATTCTCAGATGTTGGTGATTGACTCCAAGCGCATGCATCGTTTCATGAACAGCGATTCCCCTTCCGTTTCCACATTGAAAACTCAAATAAACTGGATTGGCTGGCTCAACTCTTCCAATATAAGAAAGACCACAACTGAAAGAAAAACAATTCCCATGGTTGTCATTTCAGAGTTTTCACACTTACAAAGAGGGAGAATTCACTTTTTGATAGTTAATGTGATTTCCTTTTGGTGGTGTTGCATAGTACTTGAAGCGAATGCATGTTTTTTGTTCAATTTCCGATATGGCACCGCGAACGTCATTTTGGTCCAAATTGTCCAAAGATGAATCAAAAGTATAAGGAATTGGAGCAGTTATAGGCCATTTTTGTATCAAGTTCTGTTCAAAAAATATAGAAGCTCTTTTTGCCTTCGCTGATCCCGGAAGTGGAATTGCTCCTTCGCCGCCTTTGCCTAGCTCGTTGAGCATGAAATTTGCTTGAGTCTCGGTGAGAAGCAGATCTTTATCAAAAACACCGTTATCTTCAGGGGCAACCTTAAATTTTAAAGTTTAGAAGTACAGTTCTCGAGAATGAAGCGTACCACTCCTTTCAGTTGAGCCTTCTCTAATAAAGCTTGTTTAAGTTGCAAAGTTCTATCAAAACGCAGATTCATTTTATCAGCCACATCATTTCCGAATACTTTTTTCTCAAATGCCACTGCTGATTTCAAAATGTCTTGTTTAATTTGGATGTTCTTCTGTTGTTGTTGTTTACAATTGATTCTTTGACAGATATTCTGCAAGAAGACAATAGAAACAGTTTTTTCTTTTTAATACCTTTATATTATTAGCGAATTGTTGACTGATCTGTCCAAACTGAACAGTAATTCCATTCAATGCATTCTTCAAATCTGCATTGATTCCGGCTAACGGATCTCTGATATTTATACTGGAATAAAGAAACTGAATAACAATTTGAGTGTAATTTAACTGACAATGGAACTTTAGGTAGCCATTTTCCGCTATCCACTAGAATTCCGTTAAGAATAGAACCAATGTCATTGAACTGAGGAAGTTGACCGCTGAAAATCCACTTTCGTACTGCTTCATTATATCTAAACAGCTATAAATACTCTAGCATCTATATTCAAAAATCACAACAGTCAGTTATTATAGACATACCGACATTTGGGATGACCTGGAAACCTTCTACAGAAACGTCTTGCATGTTCCATCCATTCATTTTGTGGAAGAGGAGGTCCTTGTGCCATTTTACCCAGGTCATTATTCACATCAAGTCCTTGACTAATTCTTCCTATCTGATCGCCTAGCCCTTTCATCATTCCATTAATATTCCCAAGAATTTCTCCAAATGGGCTTCCTGGTCTGCTACCCTTAAAATTTGAAACTGTCTCTAATACAAACGATGAAACTCACTGGAGGGCTGTTTGGTGGTGGTGGTTGCATATTGAAACCGCCTGAATACTGAGATTGATGAAAGCTCACAAAAAAACTTACCTCCGAGCCCCATTTGATTGAGGAAGTCAAACTGTGGCCAAGCATTGCAATAATTCAGAAATAAAAGAAAAACAAGAGTAGATCGCATTTTCGAACAGAATGAAGTGAATAACAGAATATACCTGGACACGGAATCTTATTTTTCTTCCTTTAAAAAACCCGTTACCAATAATGAAATCGAGATACAAAATAATTACACTGTCTGTCATTTTACACAGTGTTCGATGCAACGTATTTTATCAAAAAATGACCAGATAGAGTTGCCGGAATCGGTGTTTGACAAAGAAATGAATCACGTTCTTGTAGGTCAGCACATCTAAATTCAGAGAAGTTCGTTGACTCATTCAATTGTTTTACAATATTGAACTTCCTTTCTCGTTGTGGAATCTTTTTCGGTTCATTTTATTCCCTGAACAAATTTCGGAGAAAACAGAAAATGACGCGACGAGAGAGAGAGAGAGGCAGTAAACACACTGGCAAGTCCACGGAGAATGAGGAGGCAAGTTGTTAGCATTGCCTCAGTCATCACCAGCATCGATAGAGTGTCTAGTGTTTCGCGTTCGTGGTGTAATGGTCAGCATGGATGCCTTCCAAGCATTCGACGGGGGTTCGATTCCCCCCGAACGCAGAACTTTTTTCCTTTTTTTGAGACTTTTTTGTGCTTAGTTTTCAGTGTTTCATCATTTGTTTCAGGCAATAGCAAGGAATGCAAATAATTAATTTCGACATGTCATTTGCATTGTTCATAGATAAGTTCCCAACTATAGAAAAATTAACCGGAAGTATTAATCACATGCAAATAGAACTTTGATATTCACATGATTCTTCTTTATAAAATACCATTCAAGTTTTTAGAAAACAATAAATTTTAAAATTTTCTAAGCAATAGCACAGAGTTGAATAACTTTTCTAGCTATTTCTCAATCTTCTAAACGCTCTTGACCATAAGCATCCTCCTCCAAAAGCCCCGGCAATTAACATAGAAAACCCACAACCCAAAACAATGGGTAAACAAAAACTAGAAGTCTCTAGTAAGAAGTATTCTCCCATTTTGTTTCGCCGCTAAATTTTCAGAATTTCCTCTTCATTTCTCTTTTCTCTGGTTCCAAAACAATGCGCATACATAAATGATGACAAGGCAATAAAATTGGAGAGGCTTCTATTTCTTCCTCTTCAACTTTTTACTACTGGATACTGGGATGGGCACATTCCTACTGTCAGTCACTCATCCTTGACAAATTCATCGAGACGTCTTCGGCTTGTCATCTTTTCTAATTTTGTGCACTCATATCTCGACGACTTCTGAAGCATATGTTGCAACACATGAGTCATTTGTCTCCGTGTTGAAACCAAAACCATTTATCAAGTGAAACAACGTGTTTGCACATATCTTTTTTCCGCCCCAAAGCTAATAAATTCTTAATCGAATCATATAAACGAGGTCTCCACTGGTCTCAGTTTTCTCTGGTATATTTATTTATTTACTTCTATGCTTGGGTGTGTGTGTGTGTGTGGCCATGTTAACCGATTCAAAGAATACTATTCTCCGGAAGGAAAAGTTGACTCTTGATATTCCATCTTGAGAGCACGCCTCATAAATTATAGTACCAGTCAAGAGTTCCATCGTCATAAAACTGAGCCAGAATCCCATAAACATTTAGTTTTTGTTCTGTATCCCACCAGCATTGAGCGCCCGGATAATCTTTCTCCTTTAAACTTTTCCCCTCATTTCGAGAAAAAAGCAAACGATGTGAAAGAATGGAGAGTACCTAGAAGAATAGCCGAGGGTCATAATCCAACAAAGTGGTACCAATAAATATGAAATTTATGACGTCTGAGTTCAAGATATTAGGTGAAACAAAGAGATTCGAGACATCCATTTCCAGTCAGCCCACGCCATGAAGGCATGTGTCGTGTGATGATAAGGCGGAGCCAGACTTTTATTGGTCTGTATAAATAGGCAACAGGTTAACTTGTTTTAGTTTCCAAGGTCAAACCTCATCCGGAAGTATCTTGAAACAACCAACAAAAGGTCCCTCATTTTCTTGTCATTCTCCTCTTCACACCTTTCTTTCCATGTCACTAACCATATTTTCCTCTTGAATAATTCTCAGTTTCCAAGTGCTCTTCTAAGAAAAAGAACAAAACGATAGGCTCAATGCCTCCCACTTTTTCTCGCTTTTTTGCACCCCCATTCGCGAATCTCATCTCCAAACGTTTCCTGTGTGCACTTTTTCCAACCATCTCCCTCTTTTTTGTTTCTCTCTCTCTCACTCATAAAAAATGTTCGTGGTCCTAACTATAATTGAATTTGGGTGAGGACAAGACGCGAATAGGAAGTCCCATCCTAATCCGTCTTTCGTGGCACCGAGACCACGAGAAAACTTGAGCGACGGAAATTAGGACTGACGCTTTGTGTTTGTTGCAGAATATTTTTTCTGGGACCACCTCTGTCCTAATCTACATCTTGTTCGTTCTTGTGTCAAACCTAGACTCTTCTTTCTTTTGTTGTCTGGCTCGGAGATTTCTTTTCAATGAAACATGGGACCGGATGCTATCGGAAGTAACAATGCGGTGAATAACACCCAATCAAAGATTCCTCGCTTTGTAGTGTATTCCAACTGACTTAGTATGTCGAACAGACAATTGTTCCTTAGAGTTTTATTGCCCATTCTATCTCACACCAAACACCACATCTTAATCTTACCTGTCTGCATATAAAAAGCAAAAAATAAAATGATTTGTTTCAGAATGCTAATACGACATTTTATACCTCATGTCGTGTTTTTGAGTTGTCTAACTTTGGTATCAGTATCAGGTAATATAAAAGTATTTCCACATTCAAATTTTCATTTTCAGTCCCATACCTTTCCATCTGGCATTTCGTGGATCATAGACGATATGGAGCATTTCCTGAAGAAGATCATATCAGTTTGGCTTACATTCTTGGTGGAAACTTCATGACTCGTCTCATGTTTATGCAACATTTCAAAAGTGTCCTCAATTACTCAGATCACTTCTTCCGACTTCATTTCATTGTTGATGATGAAAACAAAGAAGATGTAAACGATTTGATGACTTCTTGGAATATCTCAAATTGTTAGTTACATTTAACTCCTAAGACATAGAATCCACTTGTAGGTGAGTGGTTTTTCCACAATCTCACGAAATACGAGGATCGTGTCAAATGGATTCCGAATTCTCACTACTCAAAGTATTATGGCCTGACAAAACTGTTGATTCCCGAAATTATCGGAGAGAACGTTGGAAAAGTAACGCTGCTCTCATAAAGAGTAACACAGAATATTTCATTTTTTTAGATCATGTTCATGGATATTGATATTGTTTTTCGTGCTGATGTTTTCTATTTATGGCAGAAATTTCGTAATTTCAATAACTTGCAATCAATTGGAATGGTCGAGAATCTATCTGATTGGTATCTGAATAAAGATGGAAAAAAGGCTGTATGGCCAGCTACGGTAAGTGAGAATTTTCAAATTTTTGAGATGAAAAATAATTTATTAGTGGATAATCGTAAATAAATAAAAATTAGGTTAGTTATCCATATCCGCATCCGCAGCATCCACATCCACATGGGGCCACTGTAGCAGCTGGAGCCACAGTGGCACAGCATCCACAGCCACAGCATCCGCAGCCACAACCATAATAACGTTTAGCTCTAATAACAACTCCATTTGATTGACCTTCAGAAGTTAGATCATCCATTGCAGCAATCGGAGTATCATTATCAATCACAGCTAGTCCTGTCTCCGATGAAGGTTCAGACTTATCAAACTGGACCTGAACTATTAGAACAATGAATAGGAACATTATTACTAACACAAACCTTTTCATCATCAGAAACCACCAAAACCTCTTTTTCACTTCCTAAAAGTGTTCCAAATAGGTTAGCATTGGTAACACAGACGAGAAGAGCAAGAGAAACCAAAGTCAAACGAAGCATGTTTGTTGATGTCTCTTAGCTCCAAAACCTTCCGCTTTTATACCATTTAGACTAACATCAGTTAGTGTTTGTACATGTGTTGCATAATGAAATGCGCATACTGAGCAACTGTTTTTTTTCAATTTCCAGGGACGTGGATTCAACGCGGGCATCATAATGATGGACTTGGACAGGCTTAGAGAAGGCAATTGGAACACAAAATGGAGAGAGGTGGCGAACAAATATTTGAGAATTCACGGAAAAACTACCATGTCTGATCAAGTAAGTGAATCATACATTAAAATAACGAAAGCGGTTTCCAGGATATTTTCAACGCTTATATTCATGATTATCCGAATGAAATCAAAACTCTTCCATGTGAATACAACTTTCAACTTGGAGCCCTTACGAAATCAGAAGAGCTTTGTGATGAAACCCCTCTTGCACTTCATTTCAATTCGCAAAATAAAACAGTCAGGAAAAATTATGTTTTGTACAATGAGATTCGTAAAGAAATTGATGGCATTGATGGATCTGATCTTCGTCGAAGAAGAAATGTGCAACGAAGATCTGTACCACCCTCCGAAGCAAAAGTTCGAAGACGTGATATTTGTACCGCATATATCCCAAATCAACAATTCCGAATCCTACCGAATTCTCTGGGAAGAATGAAGAAAACTGCAAAATTATGTCTTGTGACTCAATTTTCAAAAGATCGTATGCATAACTTTATGAACAATGCAAATAACTGGAAGCTACCTATTTCTGCTGCAATTTATGGTACTGACCTAGAACTGGTGAGATATAACTGTAAATTTGAAAGAGAAAATTCGTAATTCAGATGGAAATAGCAAACGCTGTGAAATTGTCGAATCGCCAAGATATAGCTCTTCATATGGTTTTCAAGGATTCAAAAGAAGATGATGCAATTTATCCCATCAACTATCTCAGAAATGTTGCTATGAACTACTCGAACTGCGAATACATTCTGATGGCTGATGTAGATTTTATGATTTACGGAGGTCAGTACTCATTTGAAATAACTTAAATAACAAGGATTCCAGATGTTGTATCTCTTCAAGATCAAGTGAGAGAACTGAAAGATTCACAGGTTTTGATCATTCCGGCTTTCGAAACAGCAAACGAGAACATCACTGATGTGTCTCAATTTCCTCAAACGAAGGATCAAGTCTCAAAAAGCATATTAGACGGAAAAGTAAGTTTATCAGTTGGTTTTTAAAATTAACTTTTCTGACAGATTCGCGTTTTTCGAGAAACAATCTGGCCAAGTGCTCATAATGCTACAAATGTAGCCGAATGGATTATTGCAGATGACGTGTACAAAGTAAGTGATCAAGTTTAAGGAGTAGCGGATTTTCTTTTTTCACAGGTTGACTATCAAAAAAACTATGAGCCATACTTTGTGATCAAACAGGCCGATTGCCCACTCTACGATCAACGATTTGGAGGTTTTGGATGGAATAAAGTGGTTCACGTTTTGAAGTTACAAATGCTCAGGTAACAGCTTTTTCCAATTATTTTCACACTTAGTTGTTTTAGTATGGAGTTCATTGTGTCTCCAACCAGTTTCATGATTCATCAAAACCACAATGTCTCTGATTCTCTGGCTCTCTGGCGTAATGACATCCACTACCAAAAATGTCTTCATAAACTGAAAAAAATATTCATCGTTGAAACCGCAAGAAAACTTGGAATGGAGATTTGAAATGATGATTCAATGAGATGATATGAACGAACGATTTGTTAGGAAACGTGTGTCTCTACGGTGTACTTTAATACATGTTTCGATTTCAGACATAGTTAGAATAAATTTTTTTCCATCTTTCTCGTTTCATATCCATTAAAAATTAGAAGAACGAGAATAATAAACAACACAAACAACAAAATTGAAGAATATGTCATTCAGTTCACCGTTTGTAATTAGTTTCCATTTCATCGATAGTTTCCATTTCATCGAAAAAAATGTCAACACTGCCACGGTCTGGACTCATAATTTCGAGTTTTCGTCTCCAAAAAATGCTTTTTCAAGTGTCGCAATATTTGTTTTAGAATCTATCATAGCCTTTTTTTCAAAGCACACGGCTACATATTATTGACACGGAAATCTGAGAGCTCCTATAACACATTTTCTTCATTTCCATCTTATATCTCACATCAGTTCCGGTATATGATGTGGTAGAACACACTATAAAATATCGAAAAACTTATCATTTTCACTAAATAACTTAATTTCAGAATATTAAAACTTTGGTTTGACGTGTTCGATTTTCAATCTATGTGTCAGTTTTTTTTGATAACCTTCTTATTTTGAATATACTGTTGGACGTGATTTACACTTTTTCTGTGTTATGTCTTTCTCATGATTCGACACGAGAAACCCTGTCGGGCATCAGATTTGCATATTAAACACCTGGAAAAACTATTTTTATGAAGAAGAAGACCGTTCCTTCTCACATACTCGCCCCATTTTTCAACCTCCCCATTTTCAGTTGTGAAAATATATCATGCCCACCACCACCACCACTACCGACTTCAGTAGCAGCGATTATGAAATGACTAGCACCGAGGTATCGCTTTCTCGTTAAAATATAAACATAGTTAATCATTACAGGCAGACACTGGCACTGAGCAAGATTATAAAAAAGAAAAGCGACTTTTCTGGAGTGATGGAAATGCAATTGGAGACAAAAGCTTTGAGGTAGGAAAATAGGATTTCTCAGAAATAAAAAAGAAGTTTTCAGTTGGAGGTTCCAGGATTCAATTCAGTAGAGCCGGGCTATCTAGCAGATGATGAAGTGAGTTTTTTCTTTCTTAAAAAATTCACAAACAATTTAAAGTCAGTACTGAAACTATAATATAATAAATAATCAAAAGATTACTCCTTCAATTTCAGACTGACACTGAGGATAAAGTTGAAAGGATTGAAATCAAATGTAAGAAACGTCCAAGTGATATGTCTAAATCAAGCAGCCTCTTCTTCAGCGACTCTGATGGATTCGAAGAAAGAGCTGTTTTGTAAATTTTGCGTGTTTATGTTGAATAAATTTGGTAAACAATTTTTTATCAACAAGAGATTAACAATACATAAAAATGAGATTTCAATCGAATTTAGATCTGTTTTTGCAGTAGTCCTTAGTCTTGCACCACACTTCGCCGTCCTGAAAAATAGTGTTCATGCACTCATCAAAATATCAAGATATCTCAGATAAAATTTTAAAAGCATATTCTAAATGTTTTTGAACTTTACTTGTCCAGTGAGCATAATATCTTACTTCGCACATGCATTCGACACACATATCATTAGAATGATTCCATCTGTCTCCACTCTTCCGTCGTTCTCCGTTATCATGACAACTCTTTTTTGGGTGATGTCTCTTCTTTCTTCGTTTGACCTTTTCATCTCCTCCAATTGCGTTTCTCGCCAAGTTTGAACTCGATGAGCACATTGCATCGCAGCACGTAGTCCACATGTTCAAATTGATTTCCGGTAAGGAATCGCAAGTCTCATAAAACTGTGTGCTGTTTCCATGATAAACAAATACGTCTCGCTGAAAAAGATGATGACGTGCTTGATTATGCAAAACTGATCAAAGAGATAGGTATTTCCCGATGTTTCTCTAACCTGAATTCTATCAATGTCGTCACCGTTTGTGCATATGATCTTTGACAGAGTCACTTTTTTGATTTGACGGAGTTGAGCCTTCGAGAACATTTCTTCGTTTTCATACCAGAATCTATCACCATCTCTCAAACGTTTAAATTGGTCGGCAATGATGCAAGCAAGTGTTGGGCCCATCAATGCGTCGGCAGTCCGTTTTTCAGTTACACCGCCAACCCAGAGATCAATGTTCTCTGGAAAGATGTGTTTGTGATCACTGATCATAATATAATTTTGAATATTAAAAGTCACGAGAAACACTTTTAAAATGTGCGGTTTGCAGGAATAACAACTCACCGGGCACGCCATAAAGAGATTGCAACTTGATTATGACGCTATCGTTTTGAATGATACTCTTCATATCAGACCATGTTTTTGGAACGGTTAGGTTACAGAATTTTCGATATTCAGTCCAAGTTGGGAGACCATGGTCACGTCCTCTTTGAATATTCAGAGCTGCTAAATCAAGAGCAACCTAAAAGTAAACATCTTGAACTATTCTCTTCAAAATACAAAACCTCGTGATATCTATTGAATAGCTTCTCTGTTAACTCTTTATTTAACACCTGATCAGGTCTCGGCATTTTGATTGGAGCAGCAAACAATCCACGGAGCAACGGATCAACACCACCTTCTGAAACCAGCCTTTCCGGTGCAAAGAAAGCCTGAAAACAATTATTATGAACAATAAAAGAGTTTTTCATTTACATTATGTAACGGCAGATGTCCTTCTTTCGTTTCTTTAAAGTCTTTGTCAAAACGGAACAAATGAGTATTGATAAGAGTATGCGCAAATCTTAATGCTGCAGTTGCAAATTCATTAGCAATTGTTGGATTGGTATCTGGATTGTAGCCTTTGTATTCTCCGATGATAGTGTCGTATGTCGCTTTTCCAAGTATTTTTGGAAGCCAATCATTATATGTAACGTGTTGCAAAATGGCTCCAATGATTTTTCTGGTCTCTGCAAACATTTTATGATAATCTTTACTATAATTTTTTACTATTTTTATTACCTTGGAAGATAGTCTCCCCATCCCAATTCTCATTAACCTCTAGCAGTTTCGACGCTATTCTATTATGTTCTCTTAGGAATATGGTGTGCATGCTCATTAATCCCAGCTGTAATAGAGAAGGGGATAATTAGTAAACGCCTATTACGTCAAAGAGTACCTGCTCATTTGCTCTTACATCTCCGGCAAGGAAGCACTTAATCGGGTTCTCGCGGGAGTAATTACGGCGGCAATCCATGTCGGAATCTTTTTCAAATGGCATATACGGTTTGTTAGCACTGTAAATGTACATTGTTGCGTCAAAGAAAACATCACCTGCTCTTCAACTAACCCTGAGACAATATCGAAACGAAGAAGACCATGGTCACTATACAAATCTCTTAATTCCAGTGCTTGCTCTTCGCTATTTCCGTATATTCCAGACGCATCGAGATATGAAGTCAACAGATTCAATTGATCTCGGTAGGTCACTCTCTGGAATATTGGTGAAGTCTCTCCACTTCCACATGCCGCTCCATTTCTTTCGAACTCCATGCACGGATGCTTTTGATATAGTCCAGTGTGAAGTTTTGGATCATCAGATTCCAATTGAATATTAAAACATGGATCAGCATTTTCACATGTTCTGTTACAAAATGCTCCTTCTTTGTAACTATGACGAGTGAGAGCAGGGGCGGTGAGAGTCAAGTCGTGATCTCAAATATCACAATTAATTTTTTTTTCAATTGCCAAGTATCATACTAATTTGCCACAAAACAGTAGTATCATCTTACCAATGAATTGTCCCCATTGCATGGTCATTGCACTCAAGTGAGTATGTGGTGTGGTCTCGTCTGTTCCAATAAGTACCCTTGACACTTTTCTAGCATTTGGCACTTGATATCCATTGTACAGTTTTCCTTTCTCCCAACCAACTGGTGTATTGAACCCATTCTCATATCTTGGTGGCAATAGTCTCATGAATGCCATTTCTGACACTCCCCACCACGGACGCTCTTGATTATTACATTGACCATCATAAGATCTGTATTTAGAGAAGAAGCAATAGTCATCACAGCTTTCTGCAAACTGTCCAGTTTGACATCCAGATTTCTCCATAAGAGTTTGAACATAAGAAACCGGAAGAACTGCTTCATATGAGACATTTGGGGAAATCATCTTCGCTTCGAAAGCAAGTCCTAAAGAAACAACAATGTATCTAGGAGATGATTGTTCAAATTACCATTATCAATATGCATTTGAACCAAGCGGATACTTTCTTCATAAATTTCTCTTGCTTTTCCTAAATCCACTTTTTTCAAATTGATAGCAAATTTGAAAAGCTTTTTTAAATCATGTGGACTTTCAATTTTATCCATTTTACGTTGATCTTTTGTAGATGACAATGCTCTAAAAAAGAATTTCCCTCTTAATTCAAATATCAAATCACTCACTTCTCGACTTTTTGCTTTGCTTCTTTCGCAATTTTTTCGATAGTTTTATCGTCTAGAAGTTTATCAACCTTCTCCGTCAATTCGGCGCCAACTAGTAAGTTAGCGGTGGCCACAGCGGAACCGACACTATTAACAGCTTGGCAAGTGAACACTCCCGAATCGTGTCTTGTCACTTTTTCAATTGTCAACTCAAAATTGTTGTCAGAAATCTAGAAGTTTTTCAAATGAGCTGGCAGGAATCAGATTGAAGTTACCGTATATCTAGTGTTTCTTCTAGGAATTCTGGTTCCTTCAAAAAGCCAAGCAATATCAGGAGCTGGGAATCCTTTTGCATAACAACGAAGTGTCACTTGTTGTCCTATAGTCGCATTTGTGTCTATTGGTGCATCCACAATAACTGGTTGCTCACTGTAAAAATGATTCCAATAAGGATTCCAATTATGAGTTTACCTTTCTTTCAAAGACACTGTAAACATATGAGTTATCGTTTTCTCTCCACTTGAAGCAACACATTTATATTCACCGGCGTCAGTGTTCAGGAAGGGGAATATTCTCAAAACTGCACCATTTTTCATGAACTTATGTTTTCTCGATTCCATCAATGTCTAAAACTTATATTTAAAAAATTGAAATTGAATCAAACGGTTTACCTGATCTCCGAAAACCCAAGAGATAATAGGATTAGGTTCACCAGTAGCTTCGCACATAAGCTCCAAAGTTTCACCGTCACGAGATGATGTGTCAGACTGTTTATGTACAAACATCAATTCGTTTTCTTCTTCCGTCATTTCAGTAGTTGTTGGAACCATAGGATCTTCATAGTTGGTTGTGGTCATTGGTTCCATAGTTGTTGTAGTAGTAGTTTCCATTGTAGAACTCATCGCTGTGGAAGCTTCTTCTGTCGGTGTTGTCATTGATTCAGTAACTGTTGTTTGGTGAGATTTCTCCTGCATTTTGAGCGAAGACTGCTTCTGACGATAGAAAGCACATTTATAATCTCTGGTGAATTTTCCATTTGAAAGAAGGGATCCATCTTTATCACGCGCAAAATGAGCGGTATGTCTGGCTACTTTGTTGCTGAAAAAATTCAATTTTCATTTTAATTCAAATAAAAAATCACTTTTCCAAAAAGATAGGTTCATAATGGAATGTTTCCATTTCGTTATTGGGGCAACTCATTTTGTACATTCCATCATCAGTTTTACTGTATTCAGGAGTAACACATGTCAAACTTTCCAGTGTGATCTGAAAATGTGTGCCTATTGCGTTATATTTCAATAAAAACCATCAAACATACATTTCTGAACAAAGTGTTACGTAATTCTTTTGGGAAAAAGCATCTTCCTACCACAAATTGATTCGTATTGGAATGCGCGAATAAGGCGTTGGCAAATTGTTTGAGGTGAGTCAGTCTGAAACGTTGAATTGGAACAATTATATTGACTGAAAACTACCTGCAATCACAACTCCAAGGGTTACCAGACATTTTCACATTTTTCAAAGTTGTCAACATTCTATTATTGAAGAAATTCGAATCAAGAGATTGAATACGGTTCCTTTGAATGAAGAAACTTTGGAGATACGGACTGTTTGAAATTAACTGTAAAGTTTTGTGAGAATGTAAAGAATTAACCAAAGAAAACTCACATCATCATCCAAACTCGAAATTTCATTATGGTTCAAATTCAAAATGACTAGAGCATTTGGGGCAGTTGAAAGTTTTGGGACTGTCCTGATTTTGTTCCATGACAAATTGATATGCTTGATGCCTGGGATACTATCAAGCAGAGACTGAAAAACAGAAATTGATAGAAAAAGAGAATTGATGATCAAATACCTCTTCAATGTGTCTGATAGAACAATTTGTGAGATCAAGGAACTGGAGATTCGGCAAATGACGGAAATGAGATCTTGTCAATGAAGGCAAGAAGTTGTTGGAGAAATACAAGTTGGTGGTTGCAATAGGAAGACTTGAAGGAATTGAAGTAAGATCTGTATCGTAAGTTTTTAAGAGTAGACTTTATGAAACATACTTTTTCCATCGCAATGAGCGTCTAAATCAACACATCTGCATTCTTTCGGACAAGCATTCGCTAATGATAAGTATATCAGAAACAGGAATGCTAATCGCATACCTGCAAAGAATTAGGTTTTGATTGAAAAAATGATACAAAAATAGAAATGACCATCAGTAAACGTTGGTCGAAATGAAAATTGCTATTGAGAAGAGATAATTGTATTTTTCTTCAGTCTGCTGGACTATTATACCCAATTGCATCACTATATTATATCTTTTCACCAAAAAAATAATTGGATCAGAGTGGTTTAATGAGCAGAGGGGTACTAGTCCAGAGGACTCAAAAACCAAATGATGAGAACGAGGACCCAAGGGGTTGAGGGACCGTCATCGGCGCGGATCAAAAGATAAGCACCAATTGGAATAGCCGACAAGTGTACAGCCGCTACAGAGAAAAAAGAAGAGCGCGCACGCACCAGATGCCTCCTTCGCGCGGTCATATCATTTTTCTTTTGTCTTTCTTTCATCTACTGCTTCCATACTACTTTGTCGTTTTTTTTACTCGACGACGTATAACCTTTTCGTCCGTTCCGCCCATATCATATCACCGTTGAACTGTTGCGAGACGAGACGCGTTTTTGGTGGGTGATTGATCGCATCTTTGCGAAAATTGATATGGTCGTTGGGTCGGAGACTGTGATCTGGTGAGACATGAGTGTAATATTACAGCAGAGAATAACCCTTCTCAATCCTCAATCTATCGGGTAATATCCGAATCCAAATGGCAATTGCGCAATCTCTATTGAGTCATAGACAAATGTTGAGCAGACACCCTCCGGTGCTCACAGCAGGGCTAAGGGAACTTTATGGTGGGTGGCCAACTGCTCGGATATCATTGGTCTACCGTAAAACCACTTCCATCTCATACGCAAGTGCTAGATACTTTCATTCAAACCTTTTCGAAAGTGTTGTGTGGTCCTCTGGATAATTATTGTTTTCACTTTCGGCTGGTACCAACCTGTACCGTACCGTCGCATAATTACAATAGTTAAAAGCAAAAGGTTTGTTTACGATTTATAGTGTTCTTTGCTTTGTTGTCGATTTTCTAAGCAACCAAATTATTATTTTTTCAAGAGACTTACCATTATTTTTAAATTAACCCCTCTGGTTCAAAATTTGTTTTTCCGTTTACTAAAATAATATTTGTTCCAATTTTAAACAAAATTGCTTATTCTTAGTTCACGTGAACATTTTTATAAAATTTGACACTTGTTCGATAGAGAAATTCATGACCGGAAACTGTTTATCAGTCTTTTTCTTCGATTTTCAAACAATTTTGAATTCTATGACCATAAATTTGACCGTCGCGATTATTATTTCCGCTGAAAAGACTGATGTTTTCCAATTGATGACATCACGTTCATCTCCGTAACTTCCTTTCTCCTTATCGGTTTCTCCCGCGAAAAGAGACACGAGCCTACATAGGTTAATGTGCGATAAATGAACGGTACGCGCTGATGTTGTTGTTGTTCCGTGCGCCATATCCCTCGCATTGACCCTCATCTATTTTCCTCTTCCACGAAGGCCTTTCCTATTCTCTTTTCGCATTGTTCAACCCGAAACCCTCTCCGCCAGCCGTTCCATGTATTATCGGTCTTTTCGATCTGCGTCTCTCACAACCGTTCTCCTCCCTCGTACAGTGCTCGGTCAGGCACCTTCTGCCCTCTCGGTCTCTCATCTCGGTGTCATTGTTCCCGCACGCCGTCTGTCTCTATCCGTAGAAGGTTTTTGTTTTCATCGGATTAGTGCATTTGAATTTGTTATATCCAGCTAGGCTGTCATTAGCTTTCACTGTTTTCTTCCACGTTTTTCTTGCTTTTCGGAACGTTTTTCTTGATAAGAATGAGTCAGCCGTCCCGGTTGAAGCATTTTTCTTTTTTTTCATGCTCATAAGATTTTTGGCAGCTGCTCCACTGCTCCCGCGAACAAATTTTTCTAAGAATATTTCTAAACGTGAATACATTTTGATGATACATTTTTTCTTCATGAAATTTTGTAAAATAACCATGGTTTATCCTCTGACTCAGAAACATATTATGAAACAAACAAGAGTTATGAGTTTTCGGTTCGTGAACAACAAAATTCATTTTTCCGCTTTTTTCATACTTCTCATTGAAACTAGAACGTCCTTTTTGAGTTCAGTAAACAATGCTTAGATTTTTTAAAACTGAAAGATCTTATCTAATCATAATTGTCACATGAAAGACACGAGCAATCGACGGTAACGATAAGTTACACTATCTCTGGCCCAAATTGATAAGGCATTCCTTCATATTAGCCTATTCAAATGTATTGTTTTCGTATATATCGTTTCAAACCGTTTACGATTCACCACGCTATATTGAACACGCATTTCTGTCTTCGTCTCTTCCGATTTCAATGTTCAACATATACTCTTCTTGTGTCCTATGTTCCTTCCAATACATGCGGTTTGTGTCTGTTTAATCAGGATTTAGGTACCTGACCCTTTTTATTTACCAACCAGCACCAACTTGCAAGGTCCGTCCAGGTGTTTTCTTGACATTATGAAGTATGTGCTGGCGAGTTTATCCGCTTGGCACATCTTCCACCCTATTTAGCGTCATTTCCTGCTTCTGATCTTATAATAATTGTAGTACAATATAAAGGTCGACGAGGTTCACGCCGTCAGCTGTCAGATGTTTCGTAAACCACACATGTGCCCTTAATTATGTATGTACGGTCTGCTGCATCGAACAGTACCACCTGCCTGGTTGAAAAAGCCCAGTCATTATTCGAACGAATAGAAGATATTGAAATGTGAACGTTTGGCATATAAGTCATATTCTAAACCACCTACTCATTTTTGGAGTTGCTGACTCATCACAATGACACTTATCATTGCTTTCCATGATAGTTTCACACAATTTTCTCTGTTTGCATAATGTTCTTTTTGCTTTTCCCTTCTTTCTCTCTATAACTGCGTCTCTCACACTCTCTTACTGATTTTTCACTCGTCTTCCTACCTCCCTCACTCATTCCGTCCTTCCTATTTTCAAACTGTAGGAATCAATAGGCCCCGCACCTCCCGGAGAGTAGCGATGCGTCATCCCAATTTTTCCTTTTTCTCTGGCACTCACGTTATATTGCTTTAAATTGTATTATTGTTCCGCAACATTCCTGTCTCTTTCCATTTCGGAAATTAGAATCTCAACTCAAATTGCATTACAGACCGACTATTTTGGCCGATGAAACAACAGTAAGACAGGTCACATTCAGAAATGAAGGTTCTTTTGATCATACTGCTCTTGGTATATGCCATTGGAGCAACACGGCCTCCTCGAATCGACGTTGAAGACCACCCAGTTCAAGTGAGTTAAAATTAAAAAAAATAATTGGTCATTTCTCAAAATTTTTATTTTCACTAATTCAGGAACACGACAGTATTGGAAAATTTGTTGAGTTAAAAGAACACCAAACAATAATTTTCAAATGCTCCGGTCCACACGGTAAGCATTTTTTCGACTAGGGAGAAACGAAAAATAAATTTCAGATGATTTGGAATTCAAGTTTCCGGATATGTCAGATCATAAAGGATACAATGAAGTAACTTATCTAAATCGTGTCGAGGAAGTTAATGATGATGATCTTGGAGACAGAGTTCTCACTATAACTAATGTTCAACAATCAGATACTGGAGCATACTCTTGTATTTCCTTGGAACATCCGTCTCTGAATGATACTATTTACGTATTTGTTCATGGAGAAAACACTTTCATTCCATCAATCATAGCAATGCTCTCATATGGTGACGAAGATGTGATGGTTCCCTGTAGAACTACTATGTTCGTTGACAAGAATGACATTGAATTGTACGCCGACGGCCAACTCATAAAAAATGCTATGAAAAACTATGACCACCGGTAAGTTGGCTGAGTTGAAGCTATTTTTGAAAGTGGTAATTTCAGCTTTGGATATAAAATCGACAAAAATATCTATGATGAAAAATTGAGTGATACAAGGTTCGAGTGTAAATACAAGAAAGAACCGAATCAACGCGTTTTTTTCTTAATTACTAAACGTGAAACTAGACCATTTTCAATAGACGACTACATATTAAGCTGGGATAAATCATTCGAATGGCCTCATGTCGGATATTCAAACTATACAATGGGTTGTCGGATGACGTTTGCGCATCCTGGTGATTTCCCTACTTTTAGAATGAAAATCAGAATTCAATGCCCTCGGTGTGATGTGAATGGTGTGAATGTAAGAATTAATAGTTCTTAAACATTGTCTTATACAATTTTTAGAAACATATAATTGTCCACAACACAACATTCGATGATCGATCAAACTCTTTGCATAGCCATATGGAAATCGACAGTTTAGAATTAGAAGATTCGGGAGAGTACATGTGTACGCTGACATTTGAGGGACGGGAAGAAACACTAGAAACCAGAACCGAACTTCACGTGGCGCCGCAGAAGGCTCAGATACAAGTAATTGAAAGGAGTCCGCAGATTCTGAGAGTTCACGAGGACAAGGAGATTTTTCTATCTGCAAAGTTTGCTATGTATCCAACTGATGGAGAAAGTTATGTCGCCAAATGGAGTAGAAGGTATAATTCATCGATAAAAGGAGGAACACAAAGTGAAACATTGATCAACGACAAAACTCATACGATTTCAACTAAAACATTCGAAAATGGCAATGTTTTAGAATCATTGACAATGAACGGCACTGTAAAAGCATTCATGAGCGGAACGTATGTATTTTAGTCAGAGGTTCATTAAAATGATTTTTTGATTCTAGATACGTTCTTTCGATTTCACTTCTGGACACTGTGCAAGTGGTACGATGGGAGGTTGCAATTGAGAATGATCGACCAGATGTGCAAATTACCGTTCGCGAACCGTCTTCTTTTATTGTTTTCAACCAGCTATTTTATCCACCTGACACCCACCTTCACGTTGATTGCATCTCGGTTTCTATTCCTCCAGCTGATGTTGTTTTCGAGAAGAAAAATAGTGAGAGCTCGGAGTTCGAAGAAATTGGTGGAGATTCTCTGCTTAGAGTAGATGGAACATTTGAAAAAGGTTTTGTCTGGAATATGACGTTGGATGAAGTCACAGAATTAAGATGTTCTAGTGAGAAACATGGAAAGGTAAAGCATAAGAATTTTATTTGTTCTTATTCTATCATTTTCAGAAATCAACGACTACAAAGAAAATTATCGCTGCAGAAGAAGCTTTACACATAGTTTCTGACATTAAGAAAAGCAAAAAAGCTTCCAAATTAGAAGATCCAAAATTGATTTACGAGGGAGATCATGTCCAACTAGCTTGTGTTGTTCCAATCGGTGCTGTTGATTGGGATGTGACGTGGAATTTCGTTGGTAGCTCTTCTCCAGAAACTGCGTCATTACCAGTACGAATCGAACCGAAAGGACATTCAAAACATGTGATACTAGATCTATAGTGAGTTCATTGCGAAAACGTTTTATTTGTATAATACTTAACATATTTCAGCGATGTTACTGTTGGATCTACCGGAAAATATGTGTGTGTTGTCAAGAAAGACAATTCTGAGGAGTTGCTCGAAATAGTGGTTGATATTGAACCTACTTCTAAGCCATATCACACAAAAGCTGACTCTCGACATGTTGTTAACGTAGAGTTTGATCACGATTTTGAGCTTGATTGCCACATGGCAGGTTCTCCACCTCCCGAATATATTTGGTTCAAAGATGGCAATCACTATACTGTTGGAGTGCAAGATGGGAGTGTTTTGAAAGTAACCAGAGCTCGAGCTGAAGATGATGGACAATTCCATTGTCTTGCAATGAATCGTGCCGGATCAACAAATCATTTTATGGAAGTGCAAGTGGAAGGAGCTCCAAAAGGGTCTTCATTCTACTACAAGTTGTCAGCATTGATAATATTCATTTTCCTGGTAGCCGTTGTTTTTTTGGTGTGGAAACTGAGAAAAACGAGGAGGGAAACGAAGCAGAAAGACATGTGAGGAATGATTTTCTGTGATTGAAAACGAAAACAAACATTTTTCAGAAAACTTGCCGAACTGAGCAGCATGTTGTTGAGTGAAAACGTTGGGCCGGTGCCGGAAGAATTGAAAGAACTGCCAATTGAAGAGCGTGCTTATTATTTACCATACAGAAAAACCGAGTATGAAATTGATCCAAACAATTTGGAGCTTCTCGAAGTACTTGGTCAAGGAAATTTCGGAGTTGTTAGAAAAGGATATTTGCAAATGGCTGATCCTAAAAGCCAAATCGAATACAAGACTCGTTTGCCAGTTGCTGTCAAAAGCTCAATTGACCCATATAACCTTGCACAACAAAAAATGATAGCAGAAGAACTGAAAGTGATGTGCGCTATTGATAAACATCCGAACGTTCTAGCTTTAATTGGTGGTGTTACTGCAAACATGAGGAAGTGAGTCAACTAATTGTTCCTAAGGCTACAAATGATGAATTTTATTTCAGAGGTCAACTTTTAATTGTCACTGAGTACATTGATGGAGGAGAACTTCGTGGATTGCTTAGAAAAAACAAAGCCTCTTTTATCAATGAACTTGTCGAAAATGAAGTATCAGTTGATGACAGTTATATGGTTCCGAATAGCGTCACGAAGAAAAAATACAAATTCGAGAAATCTTCCCTGGAAACTGAAAAACTATTGAGTGATAACAACTCAAATTTCTTCTCCACTTCTGACCTTCTTTCTTTTGCATTACAAATTGCAAATGGAATGGAGTTCCTGGCCAGGGTTCCGGTAAGTTAACGAAAAAAAAAGAAATATTTATTTCGCATTTTTAGTGTGTGCATCGTGATTTGGCTTGTCGCAATATTCTCGTTACCAAAACCAAAATTATCCGAGTAGCTGATTTTGGTCTGGCAAAGAAACATTCAAACAAAACCTATTACAGGTGTGTATTTTATTGTTTTCAATCAAATATTTTAAAGATTTCAGAGTGAAAAATATCAAGGATACTCAAATGCCGGTTCGATGGATGGCTCCAGAATCTCTGCAAAACCACACATACACTCAGAAATCAGATGTTTGGTCATTTGGAATCTGTCTTTACGAGATTTTCAGTCTCGGAAATCTCCCATATCCAAATGTCATTAATGTCGTCGATGTCTTCGATTATATTGTGCAAGGACATATTAACTCTCAACCGGAGTATTGCCACGAAGAAATGTACGAACTCATGAAACTTTGTTGGCAATCATCTCCAGAGGACCGCCCGCCGTTCTCCGCATGCGTTCAGTATTTGAAGAGTCACATGAACAATAACGCTGCAGAGGTCAGTCATTTACCACTTATTTTCAAACATTCAACTCTATTTTCCAGCTTTTGGCCCGTGTTGATAACATGCTGCACATTGAAAGCGAAGAGCAGCACAAGCTCAAAGATTATATTGAAAAATCTCGTCCTGATATTCCCGGTGCCACAAAAATCAAGAAGAAGTCAGTGAAAGAGCAACCAGAGGAGAGATATTTAATTGTGGAAAGCCACGCGTAATTTATTTGATTCGGCCAACCAAATCTGTTCAATATTCACCTTGCTATCTTATCTGTAACAGATACTCATTATCACGTCACTTGTCTTGTTTTTTCTTAAAATGTTTTCCTGTCATCCATCGCTAGTTTTTTTCCATTCTTGTCAACTATAAAAAACGCCAAAGTTGTCCTTCCCCCCGCATCCAATTTCTACGGTTCATGTTCATAGTCTATCGAAAACGCACATTCTCGGTTTTTAATTATTATTATATCGTTCATTTCATTTTCTTAATAAATGCTCTACAATATGTCCCTCTTCACTTTTCTACAGGAAGTTCGAATAAGATTTCTGTGAACCCTCTCATAATTTTTTTCAGTTTGAAATATCCAGTCAGCACACCAAAAATCAAAATCTTGATGTTACAACTTTTCGATCCACAGAGATGATAATGAAATTATTAGTATGCACCTTCAAATGTTACGCGCTGTCTCCACACGAATTGAAGCTAATTATCTGTCTAGTAGTCTCGACAACATTCAAATCACATGATACTCGATGGTGGTTATGAGAGTGACAATAGTGATGATAAAAATTTCAGAGGAAACTTATTCAGTTTGCAAAACACACATTAAAGATCTGGAGTATTCAAAACTAAATTGCCATGTTGAATACGTCAAACATTTGAATTCATAGAAAAGTTCACGTTCTACAACGCTACTATTAAATATTTCGAGTGTTTGTTTTTGGCAACGATGTTGGACAAGATATGATTTTAAGATTACGTATTCTAACAAAGTTGAATTGGTACTTGTTGATTTGTATGCTCTTTTGAAAACAGCATCCCTATCACTCCGATCACCACATCAGCCACACTCTCTCCCATTGGGTCATCATTTACCAGTGATTCATTCATCATAACAGTGCCCTTTCAATCTTCATGCCGTCTGATTAATATGATGATTTAGTGAAATCAGATCCAAATTGTCGCGAAATCAACTTTTTTCTTGTGACGTAAACAGAATATACGTACTAATAACTAAACTATACTTTCTGTGTCTCCAATTCACTATCATTTTTCTCATTTGAAAGATGGGATTGGACACAACTCTCTGGTTTTTTTCGTTGTTATATACTATACCTTTGCTGTATTTATATGTTCTCACGTTATTCTATATAAAAGATAATTGGAAAAACAGATTCTCTTCTATATATGGATTCTATGTATTCGAGAGTGTTGTCAATTTGGTTACTTTCCTGAACACTTTTGGTGCTATAAATTTCCCTATTTTTATGAGAGAATTTACAAAAACAACAAGCCCCGGTTCATACCTGCATCGGATTCTCTTCGGACTTCAATTCCATTTGGCTTTTGTTCAATACAGTACCACTGCAGTAATAGCAGTGAATCGATTCACTACTCTGCTGCGTCCAATAGTTTTCAATAAGGTAAGAGATTTGTTGTCAATGGTTTCTTATCATATCAAGTAATTTCAGTTCTGGATGAATAGAGGTGGTTCGATAGTAATGATTATCATTATTATTGTTCCCATTTGCATCACCTACCCTTTCTTCCTGCATGAGGCTTATTTCAAATACGATGACATTCTGAACAGATATGTGTTGACATCCGAATACGTAAGCCATTCATCTACAGTTTTTCTTTGATTTGAATATTTAAGTCTCCTCGTTCTGCATTCGAATCACTTACTGCCTTCATGATGGCTGCCTCATATCTGTCAATCTTTTTCAATTTTGCAACTTTTGTCCTAATCGTACTCCGACCAGTTAATTCTGTTTCAAATCATGGTACATTCATGTTTTCAATTGTATCCAAAATTTTTTCATTTCAGAAAAGAGATTTTTACGTTTCTCATCGCTTGCCAGTATCGTCCAAGCAATTGGCTGCTCATTGATTTATTCCATGACTACTTCTACATATGACAGCTTTCTGTATAATATGAATCGATATATTTTGCCGCTTGTCAGCGATTCGCTCACATTTTCCCCGCCAATTCTTCTCATTCTTTGTGTTTCAAATGTGAGTTAATCTGACAACTTCGGTATATTTTGTTTCAATGTTTTCAAGGTTCGGCGATACGTCAGTTGTCAAATAAAGTACACCTTTTGTACGTTGCACAAAGGCAATGGAAATACAGTGTAAGTTGCTTGTTATATTTTATTATACGTCGGTTTTTTGGAAATTTTCCGAGTTATTGAAAAAATTTATTAGTTCAAAAAAGTGTAATCTGAAGCAATATTTTCCAGTGCTACAGTCATGCCGTCTTCAGTTTATTAACATAAAAATGATTATTCTTGTTATGGATACGAAAACATTTGTGAAACCTCGTTGAAGTAACACCATCCAATTTTAACATTCTTCAAACTACCATATTCTTACCAATCATAACCCTTGTTTTCATTTCGTTTGTATCACCTATCACCTAATTAATCCAATAAACTTCTCTCGCTTTTAGCACGACTTGTTTCATATCAAAATAAATATTTTTATCAAACAATTGAAGGTTTTTGAATCGCTGTTACTCCCGATCTTCACAAAGCTTTTATTGGAAGATATGTGCATAAGACTTCGTTCAGAAATCAAGTGTTGTCGAATCTATTTTAAAATTTCAAATCGTTTTTGAACTATCACACGTGATAACTTCTAATTTTTCAGTGGTTCTGTACGTCACTGGCTGTTGACGCAAACCAGCGTACATAAGACTTAGCTCTGGTATCTCTTGGGAACCTTATTGGTAGAAAATATTCTGATCTAACAAGTAAAATTGCATAAATAACTTTTCTCGTCCTGATGTCATCTATGAAAACCTTTTCTTTGAACAAAACACTGATTTCTTATATAATAGATGACGTTTCCGGATGACACTGTTGGTAGGATTCATACTTCACGGTTCAGAAAACTTCAAGGTACACCGGAGTGTGTTTGCAAAAACTATTTCACAAGCTCTTCAAGGTTGATTGGTTAATCCTGAATCTGGAAAGTCAATCTGGGTAACCAGTTTAGATATCTATTCTTTGTTTTATCATAGTTATCTGACCCCTTCTCTGTCACGTTTGTTTTGGCTGTTTCTCAATAAATATATTTCATTCCGAAGTCAAGACCAATCCAACATTCTATTTGTGACCATCTTTTCAATTTCAGATTCTATTACTCTTAGGTGATCTCATTTGTTCTGGCAAAAGCCAATACTTTCATAAGATCAACTACTCAAATATGAATCCCCATGGTATTCCAGATTGTTATTCAATATTAAATAATAGTCATTGTCATTGAGCTTCTTCTCGTGCCTTCCACCAATCACTTCCTGTTTAGTCTCCGCCTATATCCTCACTATATAAGAAGAGTCTGCCCACAGTAGAGAACTTCATTCGGATGCCTTTATATCTATTAGATATTCTTGGAGTTATTCACTAGTGAACACTATATCCACCTGATCTGAACCATGGGATCAGGATCAAAGTCTCACTCACAACTATTGAGGACTTTGAGATCCTAATAAGAACTGAAAATCCCTCCTCTACTCAGAATGATTTACCCTTATGATCTATATGCATGTCCGGAGGACTTTGAATGATTCCAAAAAATACTGATCCTAGTGATATCTATACTGAACGGTCATCACTGTTTTTGAATTAGTTCTTAAAACTTATTGACTTCAAAATAAAATATCCCTTTAGAGCATCATGACAAAGCATTTGCCAGCTATAGGTAGTCAAACAGAATTGAGATTCCTAAAAAGTACAACGGCATGATGATTTTAAATCGGATAAGATTTTTGTACCTAATTAAAAAGCACATTTTCTCTATTTCATTCATTTTTTCTTCTACCAATATTATATTTTCACATGACTTATTGTCATCCGATTCCTTCTGACTTGAAGACTTATTACTCATCAGAATATTGGAAGCTCTTGACCTTTTCCTATATTCTCTTCTTTTTTACTCATTCTTATCACTCTTCTCTGCTTCTCTTGACATTCATCGGGCAACATGTTTTCAGTTTTTAAGATAACAAACATAATTGCTACGTTTAATCCATCTCTGATAGATGATCATAGATGTAGTAGTGTTGATAATTGTTCGTTTTCCATATCGATTTAAAGTAGCTTGTTGCAAAACCAAATTGCCTCGTGTTTTTAGACGACGTAAAAATCTTTCTAATTAAATTATTTTTTATAAAATGAATTCAATTTGTTTTCAGTATGGAAACCATCAAGATGGATGATACAGGACCCCCATGGGGATGGATGCTTAGCGTAGTGGGAGCTGTCGTTGTGCTTCCACTTATCGCAGTGTCAGTCTATGCCATCAGAGTTGTAAAACGCCAGGTTCTCTTTTCAAACTCCGCGCGGAAGATGACGATCTTCAATCTTCTAATCATAGTGAATCGTCAAGTCGTTGTTTTTGTGATATTTGTGAGTTTTTTTCTAACTCTGTGCAAGTCTCAATTAACACCTGATCTTTCAAGTTTTAATTTCAGGTAGGTTATGCTATCCCATCAGTAGTGAATAAAAATGAGATTCTGTCGACTGTCTTCAACCAGCTGCTTACTATCTTCTATCGTCAGGCACCGCAATTCAGTCAATTTGTTTCAATGATCTGTGCAGTTTTGTTGATGGAGTCGAACATTGGTTCATACTTGAAACGCTGTGCTCACGTTTCATTTTGCGTTGTTCTTTCAATACTTGTCGCGGTCGTCTTATTCGTTTCTATTGGAATTGGGCTTTTGGTACTCTCAGTCCTCACCCCGTTGGATAAGCTTATTCTTAACTTTTCTGGCGTCGTTTTGACTGGTTTTATTGTAATCAGTTCCTTCTGCTTTTATGTGAAAAGCAAACGACTCCGAAAAGAGTGAGTTTCAATTAGAGTAGCAACATATTTTCCTTTTTTCTTTTCTCAGACGCCTCGATAGATCGTTCAAACTGAACTCTGAATTCGATTTTCGTGGTTTGGCATTTACAACAAACGTTTCTGTTGTCTACGTCTTGGCTGTTTTTCTTTCATTCACTCTGAGTTCGCTGATGTGTGAGTGTATATAAGAAAAAAGCAGAGTAATAACAGTTCGAATTCAGATTTTATACTCGCTTTTCTCGGACTATCGACTTCAACTGAATCTGTCTGGAACGTCATTCCATTCACCGCGGTATAGCTAATACTTCGAACTTCGAATATATATTTCCCCACTTTTAAGTCTCTTTTCTTCGACTTGCTGATTGTATTGGGAACTATTCTTCCAATCCGCATCTTCAAAAGAAAGGTTAACAAGAAGTGGATGAACAGCGCCAAACAGGAGCAACCGTCTGCCAACATCCATTTCATTCAATTGAATGCTATGTGGACTTAAAATTCACCTCTGCATCCATCCCCTTATACATCCTGTGTGATTGTTTCCCCTCTGCACTCTGGCATATAGTTACCCATTCGAACAAATATTGATTCCGTAACATCATTTATTTATCACTCATTTCCCAACGTCCTCTAATATTCTTGATCTCAACACTCTTCCTCACAATTCTCCATGATTCTCATCAAATATTCTTCAAATAAAAAAAATTATGCAAATTATTGAGCTAGTTGTGCTTCGAAAAGAAAAACAGATTTTACATTGTTGTCTACATATACTTAATAAGTAGGTACAGTAGGTTAAACTGAATCTGTTCTGTAATTAAAGTATAGACTTTGAGAAACGTATTTTTCGTTTCAAGAAAAATTCTTTTGCTCCCGTTGAAATTGAAATTTTCAATGATTCATTTGGTAGCTCTATGACTAAAAATCAGTCTTCTTAATTTCCTCGATCAACTCTGACACGACCTTACGTCGTTGATTTTCCTCAGTATTTTTTGGTGAATTTTTTCCTTATTTTTTATAAAAAACGATGAAATTATAAACAAGATTGAAACGGAAGTGAATAAGAATACTTCCAAAATTTTTCTATTCATTTAATGAACGCAAGATAATTTCGCAAGAAAGTGAGGGAATGTATCGAATTAAGTTAAAAACAACCAGTGTTGTCATTATCTACTCTCATTCCTATCACATTCTAAAGGTTGATTCTGACGTCATCATTTGGCAAGTTGTATTTCATTGTGAGAAATCAGCAATGAAGAACAACGTAGCAATTTTCCGTTGAATAAAATATTGCTAATTTCAAAAATGTATAAAAGAAAAAAGGGATGAACGTCTCATTAACAACACGAAATGAATTGTTCATCTCTGATTTTATTTTTCGTTTTGTTTTTTGTTTCACAGTCATTTTTATTAAGAGTGAAGTCAACAAAGATGAAGGTAATTCTCAACTAGTCTAATAAGTTTTGAATTGGGTACTTGCAGCATGATTCGAAAATTGGTGCATATGTTGAGCTGAAAGTTGATGATAGGCTGCTAATGGAGTGCAAAGGGTATTTCGGTTAGTAACTTATATTGTTCAATAGAAAGACCTATATCCCACATTTCAGTGTCCTCCAGTGTGACAATTCCAAAACAAAGCGAGTCTGGATCTCAATATGGAAAACGTTCACGAGACAGGATCGAAGAGTTTCATAACGCTGATTATAATTTCACGGACATGATAATCCATTCTGTCAAAGAGTCGGACACAGGAGAGTACTCCTGCATATCAAAAGTGAACAAATCTCAAAGCGAATCTGTTTATGTTTTTGTTCGAAACTCGTCTGTTTTTTTGAAACCACAACAGTCTTCAGCTTCAACATTTGGATATGAGTATAAGCAGGGGTACATTACTGTTGGATGCAGAACAAAACAATTCGTGGATGTTTCTAATGTTCAGTTATACGCTAATGAAACTCGAATTTTGTTCCCTTCGCCTTCTGCAGTCTTCGACCCCAGGTGAGTGAGATTCTCAAAACTGAAGAAATCTTGCTAACACTCTCAGATTTGGCTTCAATTTCACGGCAACTTCGATAGGAATACAATCAGCATCGTGGCCTTTGTTGAGCTGTCGCTATAGAAAAAATGCCATTTTTGATGAGATGAACTTCTATTTCACTAAACAAATTGCTTCAATATATCAAGATTCAGATTTTCGATTGAAATGGGAAGATGTGGGTTAGAAATTATGATGTTATGTTACAATTCATTTTCAGACAAACGACTGGCCATATGTTGGTTTGAACTACAATATCACTTGCCAACTAGATAGAATTGGGAAAGCATTGTTTGACCCATTGTTCCACCTACTTGACATTACTTGTTCGGATTGTGCCAAGAAATACTCGGTAAAATTGTATAAATTTTTAAAATTTATCGCAAGATTTCAGGTCTCTAAAACTTCCACTGAAAATACGACTGCAGTGAGTGTTCACATTTCAAAACTACAGAAAAACGATTCAAAACAATTCATTTGTTCATGGACACACAAAGGTATAGGACGAGCATTGATTGGGAAGTCATTAGAAGTTTCGGAGAAGAAATTCCAATTGAAAGTTTTCAAGAAAACAAACCAAACGATAAAGTTGACTAGAAAGTTTCTACCATTATCAATCCACCTGAAATTTGATATTTATCCCAATGAGAAATATTCCAAAAAATGGTATCGACGAGACGGAAACAATCGTTCTTTTGAAATTCATTCAGTTAAAATGAGTAGTTGTCGATTTCTGAAATATGAATGTGATTTCAATGCGGTAACTAATAGACATACTTCATCAATTTTTCAGTGACAATTCCAATCAACAAAAGCACATTTGGATGCCTTTCTACAGTAGCTAACATTTTTATTTCTTCTTCGAACATCTCTAATTGAAATACTGACTTGTTCACTTTCGCAGCAACTATGATGGGTTCGTCTCCTTCCGATACCCGCAACAATGCCTTGTACACATCGCCAAACTCTCCTTCTCCAATTTTTTTGACATGAGACAATTGTCTTTTATCGTATCGTGTCAATCTTTTATCGTTGTGCTTTAAGCACTGAACCAGAACCTGAGTTTTATTATAATGTTCTTTTTTCCTTCGCTTAACCTTTTTGCTATAGTATAAAAAACACAGAAAGATATATTTCTAAGAGTAGAAAATTAGCATTTTCCGCCGCAACGACAAAGTACCCAGGAGAAATAATTGGTGGACAATACCGGAAACCGTTTCTTTTCCAGTGGACATATAAATCACTTCCTGAGCTCTTGGCTCTCCATAAATAAGACCTTCTTAGACGTGTATCATTCGCATTTCTCATTCAAAAGTTTTTCTTTGAGCAAACGGCAAAAAATATGTCTCGTCCAAGACATGCCGATGACATTCTCAACATTAATGTCGGAGGAAAGAAGTACACCGTGAGTCATACCCATTTTAATTATTAGTTTGAATCTCTCGTAGGTACGCCGCACTGATATGTTAGCTGATCCAAGATCAAAACTTGCTGAATGGTTCAAACCAGGAACTTTGAAACCGATTGCAACTGATAAAGGAGGAAACTATTATTTGGATCGTGATGCCAAATGTTTCCGTCATATATTGGCTTATCTTCGTTTGAAAAAGGAAAAGTTTGTACCATCATTGGCTCTTCCAAGTAAGCCGGATGACCTCGCCAAGTAAGTGACCAATTCAGAGCCTACTTTGTGATTGTTTATTGTTAGGTTGGTTGGTGAATGCGAGGCTTTGAATTTAGCCGAGCTCAAAGAACTCGCTCTTGACTTACTTCAAAAATACCAAAGGACCGAAGAGCAGCACTACGTCACTTCTTACGTTCAAGTCACATTGCGCGATTTCGAAAGTTGGCAATTTGAGCGTGAGCAGGTATAAACTATTTCAGTCATAATGAAAGTTAATAATGTTTTTGTTCAAGAATCAAATTGCACTCAAAAAGAAGCCGACTAACGAAGAGGAGTACCAGCCAAACTCTGCCTACGATGAATGGGATAACTTATAATTAACATGGAATTAAACAAGTTTTTGAGAGAAAACAGAAAATCATTTTTAAATTATTCCGAGAATGAAGAGAATGAGTCAAATGAAATTCGAGAACAACTATTGGAAACAACATTCAACCCTGAACATTTAATATCTTTCGGACGACAAATAGCAATGGGAATGGCTCATCTTGCTACTATTCCAGTGAGTGAATATATATTATTCGTTGTTTCATTTCATACTTTCAGTGTGTTCATAGAGATTTAGCCTGCCGAAATATTCTAGTGACCAGTGACTTAAACATCAAAATAGCAGATTTTGGTCTTTCGAAAAAATTCAATGGAAACGGTTACTATAGGTGACGAGTAATGGAAAAAAGAACTTTTTGAATATAAAAAAATTGCAGACCTAAAAAAAATAAAGACGTGCCATTACCTTACAAGTGGATGTCCATCGAAGCATTTCGAGATCTCAAATTCACAGAAAAATCTGACGTTTGGTCTTATGGCATCTGTCTGTATGAAATATTTTCATTGGGAGAGACACCATATCCAGATGTATACGTTGATCACTTTTTGGACAAACTAAAGCAGGGACAAAGAATGGAACGACCGGAACATTGTCCAGTAGAAATGTATAGATATTGAAAATATTTGTTGAATCTGAGGAAAAAAGGTTTCAGATATGTGTTGATGATGAAATGCTGGGAAGAACTACCTGAAAATCGTCCGACATTTGCTGAATGTTTGCAGTTTTTTGACGAACACTTCCCAACGGTAATTTTCGTAAATTGTCTAACTCATAATTTTTTCTAGGTTGAACCTCTTCACCTCTGAAAAACGACAATAGAGAGCGTGTTTTTTTCGATTTCGCTTGCGAAGACGTGAAAGATTTCGTGCTCAATTTTAATTTATTTTTCAGTTCCCGCAATAATGTATGATTCTGGTTATCTCCTATTATATGAATTATAGTTTTATTTTTGAAATTTTAACATTCGTAGTTTAGAAAATCAATTTTTAATTGTAAACAATTGAGAAAGAGTATGTCATTTTGTAAATTGGTTCGAGAAAATTAGGCGCAATGAGTAATTGTTTTTGGGAGGAAAATATATAAATGGAGCATGACAACGGAAGATATCAATGATCTCTCGAAAGAGATCGAGAAAGGAGCCTGAGAGGAAATTTAATTATAAGTTATCCCATTCATCGTAGGCAGAGTTTGGCTGGTACTCCTCTTCGTTAGTCGGCTTCTTTTTGAGTGCAATTTGATTCTTGAACAAAAACATTATTAACTTTCATTATGACTGAAATAGTTTATACCTGCTCACGCTCAAATTGCCAACTTTCGAAATCGCGCAATGTGACTTGAACGTAAGAAGTGACGTAGTGCTGCTCTTCGGTCCTTTGGTATTTTTGAAGTAAGTCAAGAGCGAGTTCTTTGAGCTCGGCTAAATTCAAAGCCTCGCATTCACCAACCAACCTAACAATAAACAATCACAAAGTAGGCTCTGAATTGGTCACTTACTTGGCGAGGTCATCCGGCTTACTTGGAAGAGCCAATGATGGTACAAACTTTTCCTTTTTCAAACGAAGATAAGCCAATATATGACGGAAACATTTGGCATCACGATCCAAATAATAGTTTCCTCCTTTATCAGTTGCAATCGGTTTCAAAGTTCCTGGTTTGAACCATTCAGCAAGTTTTGATCTTGGATCAGCTAACATATCAGTGCGGCGTACCTACGAGAGATTCAAACTAATAATTAAAATGGGTATGACTCACGGTGTACTTCTTTCCTCCGACATTAATGTTGAGAATGTCATCGGCATGTCTTGGACGAGACATATTTTTTGCCGTTTGCTCAAAGAAAAACTTTTGAATGAGAAATGCGAATGATACACGTCTAAGAAGGTCTTATTTATGGAGAGCCAAGAGCTCAGGAAGTGATTTATATGTCCACTGGAAAAGAAACGGTTTCCGGTATTGTCCACCAATTATTTCTCCTGGGTACTTTGTCGTTGCGGCGGAAAATGCTAATTTTCTACTCTTAGAAATATATCTTTCTGTGTTTTTTATACTATAGCAAAAAGGTTAAGCGAAGGAAAAAAGAACATTATAATAAAACTCAGGTTCTGGTTCAGTGCTTAAACTTGTGTGCATGCATGAACCTTTTGTGGTGGGAGTGTGCGTCTCTCCATATATCCCAACTTCTCTCTACCTGGTTCTGCTGTTTGGGAAATAATTGTTTCCTGAATGTGTCTCCGTTTACTAGCCATTCTTTCATATGAAGTATCAGGCTTTATTTTGGTTGCTTGAGCTATCCATGATCGAGAAACAATAGTATTTTGGGTTATGGTCCATGAAGAAAAAACTAAACGGGATGGATGAAAGAAAGAAAAACAAAAATATGAGTTATCGAAGTTCGAAATCCACTGAATTTGCTTTCGAGCCATATGGCGTCCTTTGCATGACAACTCTCTGTAAATAGATTCACTCTTCCATTCAAAAAAAAAAAGTAATTCTCACATTTGTATGACCTTCTTCTCTGGAATCCTTGTAAGCAATTAAAGGCGCAAGCGGAGACCTTCTGTAATAATAAGTTGAGGGAAAGTGAGTGATGAGGAAGAAAGAAAAAAGAAACTGTTGAGTCTCACCTCATGCTGGATTCTCCAACATCAATCAAATCCGAGTGTGTGTTCTTTCGAAGGTTGACGTACATGTCACGATGGTTTTGTGGGTTTGCTGCAAGAAATGATGAGGGTAAAAATGAAAAACTTATGTATTAGAAGATTACGTTTTTGCCATCTCTTTCTCTGGACTTGTTGACGACTTGCTGTTTGTTTTTCAATTTCCGCTTCATAATCATCAGTTGCCTCATTATTGCTCGTTGAAGCCTCAAACACATGAATTAAATCTACAATTCCTTAGTCTGATTTACCCGATTCCGAGATGTAGATACTCTAACAGTTTGACGATTTGTATGTGCGGACCCTTCTCTCGGAGGACACTGACAATACCCTCCATCTTTTCCTGGATTACCACGTCTTCCTGGTGTTCCACGTAAACCATATTCTCCAGCGTCTCCCGGATCACCAACTGGTCCCGGGAAGCCCTCAGGTCCTGGAGGAGCAGGTTTCCCATTATTTCCTGGATCTCCTCTTGCCCCCGGTAGTCCAACTGGGCCAGGTATACCTTTTGGCCCCGGTAATCCTGATAATTGCACAAAGTCCTGACCAGCTTCTCCAGGATCTCCTTTTGCTCCTGTTCTTCCAGATTGTCCACGCAGCCCAGGTGCTCCGACAGTTCCTGGTTCATTTGTTCCGGGTCTTCCTGCTTCTCCTGGAGTCCCAGGGCGCCCTGGTTCTCCTGGTTCTCCACGTAAACCATCTTCTCCTGGCGGACCTTGAGGACATGGAGGACAATCTGGCTCGTCTACTTGATATATCCCATCAGTTCCATCTTTTCCAGCATTACCTTTTAACAAATATATGGGAAAATCCAAAAAAAGTTCTAATCTTACCCGGAAAACCATCTGTCGGACTGTTTCCATCTTCACCAGGTGGACCGCGTGGACCTCTCGGGCAATCGATCACAGTGCAATCTGCCAAACAAAAACCAGTTTGAATTCTTGTAATTTTTCATAATTACTCTGACTAACCACAGATCTTTGGTTCTTCAAATTGTGACTTTCGCCGGTTTCCAGCACCGTTTCCACCTCTCCACCTTTGTTGTTGTTTCCGCCAAGCCTGACGAGGTGAACGAATATGTTCGTCTTCCACGCTCAGCAACTCTGACTCAGCATCTAATTTCAGAATCTGAATATAATTTTATCAGAAAAAAGCGACGAATTTTACACATACTTCAAATCCTTTAGCATGACGATGAAGTTTAAATGATACATGTCCAATTTTATAGCCAACAAAAATATACATGATGGTAGATGAGATGATTAAAAATATAGAAATACATGAAGCTATTCGAGACGCTTTCTCTATTAGCTCATCCTTTTCTACGGGTTTTTTCTTCATCTGCAAAAACAGTGATAATAACGTTTAAAATGAAAAGCACTTCTGAATTATGTAAAAGACCAAAAAGTTCAAAGAAAATACAGAAAACAAACAAGAAAGCAATAGAACCATGTGGAACGGCTAGATTCTCCAATTAGCTACAGGGTGGGTCCCGATAGACAATTGGCGTCAAGCCCGAAGCAGCAACACACGACTACAAACGTATCATGAAAAGCAAAAGGGAAGACGATGCGAATGACAGAAAGTCATCCAATCGAAACTCAAATTATTATTTAATAATGCCGACCAAACCCCTTTTCTCTCTGTACGTGCGTACCTCCATGTGAGGGAGGCTTTCTTTGTATTGGGTTTTGTTCGCCTTTTTCTAAGAGTACAGAATGGAGATTCAATTGAAAGTGAGAACTGTGGCTGAATTATGGGTGGTCATATATTTCAAGAGCTATTGTCTGGAAAAGGTCATTTTGGCAGGTGGCAACGTCTCAAGAACTTGGAGATGATGTTTGAGGTGTCAATTGTGGCAAGTATGATGTTCAAGGATCAATTTGAAAAATCTGTCTTGTGCTTTGAAATTGAAACCTTTCTGAAATTCAGAGAGTCTTTATCAGAATACGTCATGCAAATTCAAACTTTAGTTTAATGATATACTTTATTATGATTGGTTTGTGATCTTCAGAGTATACACAAGGTTCAATGGGTATTTCCATCAAGACAATGAGAAATCACCCTAATAGATGATTATTCCACACTATGAATCTCCAAAGCGAGACCAAATGATCATTTCAACCACTTTACTCGAAATATTTCGATAGGACTGTACACTTTGTTATTGCGGATACATCTCGATTATCTGTTACCATTTCCGCATACTTCTGGCACTTCAAAACCGATAGCACAATGAGTCTGAGCAGCGGTGTTACTATACAAACTGAAATGTTATTCGATCTTCTTCTTCTTCGCGCACTTATATCTCTCCTCACTTCGCCCTCAATAATTCGGAGCTTGTTTGTGAGTAATGAAGAGGGGGGCTCGCTTGTAGGAGAGAGGGGATCTATAAAAAGGCGAGAGGTGTGGTCAGAGAAGATGACTGACAAAACAGTGAGAAGATCGGCCGGCTCTTGAGAACGGTGCGCATTTCACTGCTGATATTATGTACACACGACGTGGAAACTGATCCTTTTACCAATCATTTTACTATTGTATTCTTTCAAATGACCCTTTATTAAGTAGTGGTGCCGCTCTTATTAAAATTAAAGGAGTAATAAGAGTTGTTCACTACTTATCAAAGAGAAATTTGAGCTTTTTCCGGATTTTTTTGTTGTTTTGTAACGTTTTGAGCTCAAAATTAAATTTTTTTCAAAAATGTTTCTCTTGAAGTGCGAAAAAATCAAAGAAACTAAGTTTATCAAATAAATGTTAGAGAAAAATATTATTAAAAATCGTTCATTGGCATGTTTCTTGTGAATGCCCGACTCATTCGCCGGTTGTGCTGAATTGGAACAAAAGATCGAGCGGTGAGTGAAGAAGATCCTTTTGAAGTATGAGATGCATATGAAGTCGCAGTGGAACACCTTCGTACTGAATTTCAAATCAGGTTAGTGTTACTTTTCTCCGAAAAACTTACAAGGCGGTCGTATGGACCGTTTTTGTTCGTTTGGTATTTCTCCCAGAGTATCCATTCTCTGAAATAAAATGTAGATATTAATAATGAAAAATAAAATCTACCTCATCTTGATACTCGACAGAATATTCATCTTTTGGAATGGTTCGAATCTCTTCTTTCATACTATCAGACTCCATCACTTCATCGAAAATATCAATGTGCTCGAAATTTCTGTTATCCTTCAATGCTTTTAATTTCGGTGCTTTTCTGATTGCACTATGACTAAAAACTGATAATCGTCTGAAACGGAAATTTCAAACTTAGGGAAAAAAAGAATTTCATACTTGTCCAGATTGATACTCTTCACTTCCATGCTATTAGTCGACAGCAAATATTTTTCCATAGTTTCCCTATCACATATAGCGTATCTTCGCTTATTTCGATGATCAGAAAACTCGAATCGGTATTTCTCCTCGTAGTAACTGTCATCAGGTTCCGGAGCTTCCTTCGACCAAACAGAGTTTGCCACTAGTTTGAACAAAAACACAAACATCTCCATCAGAGTGACACAACTGCAACCCATGAACAATGAGCTTGCACCTCCAAGATAACCTGTAAACATACATGACGTCGATGCCATAAAAACCTTTTTCGAAAACTCACAAAGAATATCGACTAGGGTGGTTTTCCTTGTTTCTTGCATATGAGTTATCACAGGAAGAACGGAAAACGAAATGGCCACTGATTCAGAGTTATGATACAGCTTTGAGTTACTGATTTTGTACTGTATTTCATGACACGCCGGTTGACATGGAAAATCTGAAAGAAACTGTCATAAGATCAAATATCTGAGAATATTCCTACCGTATTGTAAATATTCCACTTTACCAGTAAGCTCATAACGTATTTGCTCGCATAGTTTCAACGAGTACCTATAATCCGGTTTGGAATCTTCAGAAATCCACAAAATTTCATTCCAATTAGTAATACATTTCGCTCTTTCCAAATTCAGTCTTTCAATCTGAAAATTGAAAAACTTGAGATAAAATCTAACGATTGAATAATTAATGTGAAGTAGTCAAAAGAAATACTTGCCCACTTGAAAAACTTTCAACCGGATTTTATGATGTGTGTGAGGTTTTGAAGATAAATAGTGAACATCTTCTTCGGTTCCATATTTGAAATGCAAACCTGAAATTAGTTTTTCAAATGTTAATTACAAGTATCTCTTTACCTTTCTTTTTCAAACGAATCTTGGTTTTTGTGGAGAATCGTATTAAAACACAATGTGCGTCAACTTCTTTACAGGTCATTGTTTCTTTTTCTTTCAATATTTCATCGCAAACAATTCTGAAATTTTTGACGTCTGTCTTCTCTTTGGTTTCACACAAACTTTTCTTTAGAGCAAAGTTCGATGTCAGAACTGAATCGATGGTTTTTCGTCTCGTTGATTCTCATGAAACTTGGTTGTGCCGAGTAAGACTTGATCATTGTACCGCACTGCAATCGAAATTGTTTCATTATTTTCTCTCGGTTAAAAATCAATAACCCATTTTGCCTATTATTAACTGTCATGTGATAAGCGCCTTAAAAAGTCATAAGTAGAGGATTCAACTCACAACCATCATGTAGAAAACCAAGCAAGTTGTGACGACAAGACACCAAAATATTAATGAAGGACAATTACGAGAATTAAAGACTCGTATCTGAAAAGAGTTTGTCCCAAGAGGAACTTCATAACATGTGTGACTAACCATTCCATGAAAAGTGGTTAAGTTTGTGTATTCATCACACCCGTCATGACCCGCACGAAAATAATGATTAGTTAAGTACTCGTAAGTTTCTTCATCGAGATCTATAAAATCGTCTTCATTCTCTTCATCGTCTGCAAATCCGCTGACTTCATCGCTATCTAAAAAAAATGGGACCGTTTTAGTAGCTTTTCCTTTGAGAAAATTTTATTATCGTTCTAATAAAATAATTATATTAATATTCTGTATCTAGAGCTTAATTCCAACAAATAATTTAATTAAACTCACGAATAAGAGCCCTATCAAGGCTCTGAAGTTGCGAGTCACTGCCACCAATTGAGACACTCGTCATTAACTCAATGATAAGACCGTACTTTTCTTATCTGACACATTTTCAACGGGTGTTTATCAATTACTCCCACCGCTCTTAAGATTCAATCCATTTTATTGACCAATGAGAAAAACGAAACGAAATAAATGAAACAAAATATTTCAAGAATTTTTTGAGGTAATTGGGTAGCGAAGAATAGTCTAGTTGAGACAGTCGCGAGACTCTCCTGGAAGAACAGCGTTGATATTGAGGATTCCAATGTTGAAGGTCTTGGCTGGGTTAGCTCCCTCAGTGATGAAATCGTCTGGGATCACAATTTCTACTTTTCTCCAGCATTCCTGAATTCAATAAATCATATTAATTTTGTTTGTGATATGTGCTTTCAAGTGTGTTTTGTTGATGTCATTCAATTGAATCCTTGTGTATAATATATGTTACAATTGATTAGACTTCAGTTCCAGTTTTTCTTATCATATTAAAATATGAAAATGTAAAACAAAAAACACTTACAATCGCTTCGTCATGGCAGTTATGGTAGATGTTAAGCTTTGGGTCGATTTTGGTCCACTCGGTGTCATTTCCAGAAAGTTCGAATTCCCCATTGGCATTGGTCAATCCTTCTGACATCAGAGTGTCCTTGACTAAAAAACACACAGATGAAAGGTCTTAGTACACGTCTAGATCTTACTTGGATCAACTTCATATAGCTTCAGACGAGCCTTCTCGTATCCTTTTCCATCGCACAATAGCTTTCCTTTCACAGCAGTGGATTGAACTTTACGGATTTGTGGAAGTTTTGGAAGAATATCAGGAAGAGGGATAGCCAAACAGAGAAGTGGAAGGAATGTCAAGAAAATGTATTTCATTCTGAAAAGTTGAGTGGATGAAGAAAAGGACTGAGTTTATATAGGTAGTGAAGATTTCATAAAGAAAGGGAATTTCCGGTATGATTAATCCACCGATCATAGTATTTCAAAACAAAAAGATGAAAGAAACAGAATGACTTTTCTCTCTTCTTCTCAATGACATAATATCAAAAGTGATTGAAAATGGAAGTGAATGAAAAACTGACGCCTAGAGGAGATTACAACGAGACAAAGCGACCTTTTTTCTTTAGCCTCGCTTCATTATTTCATGGTCACTTTTGAGATTTTAGGCCAATGCTATCGGGTAGATCGAGAAATCAACATTCAAAATGTGTTATTTCATCGATGAAGAGAGAGAGAGAAGTTTCCAAAGTACCCTATCCCGACAAAAAGTGAAATTACCTGGAAACATATTGAAACTTGATTTGTGAAAGAAGAGAAAAAGAGAATGGCAAATGTTTATTCGGGAAAAATGAATAGATCAAACGTCAACTTTTTTGAACGCTTTGACGCAGAATAGATTTCAAATTGGTAGTTGGGGCAATCGACACCGTCACGTCTTCCTTTGCTATTAATGCTATCACTTTCCTTTCAGCGCCTGAAATTACTTTTCATTTTTCAAATAAAAGTTATTAACTTAGACAATGTCATTTAATTAATTTTTTCAACTAGCATCATTTCACCAAAACACAATCTAATCTTAATTCGATTAGTCTCTCACCCAAATCACACTCGAATGCATCTCTTGCACTGCTTGCACATGTTGTTTTATAAATCACCACTATCTTATCAGTCTTCGGAGGCCCGGGATCGCGAACTATCTGAAATAAAACATGGTAATTTGTAGTTTAGTATGTTTCTTTTTATTGAAAAGTTCAGAAACTGTTTACGTCATTATGATCCTGAACACTTCCATTCGCTCTTTTTTCGCTTCCTAGCCATTTCTCACTGTGACCGTTCTATTTTTTCTTCGTTTCATCGTTTCATTAGCCACTCCCAACATTCCACCTATATAATCTACTGAATTTACTTAAACTAGTTTTGTCAGATAACGAAAATTGGCGTGGAAACAAAACGACCGACCACCCTCTCATAAATCATAATTTACCTGTAATCGTTGCGCGTTTCCCGGTTCGAGAAGAGTGTAGACTGGTGATACACGAAACAATTCGTTGTCGCTGCACTTGATCTTGACAGCAATTCTGAAAGTAAGACTGTCCTTTTACAGTTTTTGAAAATAGAATTACCTATGACTACTTCCGTTGACCATCATGTGTCTTGATGCACCACCCATTGCAGTTGGGAAGTAGGCAATCTGAAAGTGTGGTCTTCTAAGCTTTTGAAAAAAATTCTACTTACTTTTGGAGTAATGAACAAGTTGTGATCATCGAAGTCGTAGAGCATTTTTGAAATGTTTTAAGTGAGGATCTGAAAACTCAAAGGTCTGATGACATTTTTTCAAATATCTCCGAAAAATAGAGAATGAGCCAGATGTGAGAAATATATTTCGGGGGGAGATCTCCTTCCTTCCATCAACAAAACAAAAACGAATTGGTATCTGAGAAAAAAAGAAAGAAAATTTCTGGCGAATAACAAGAAAATGGAGAATGAGATAACCTCTATAAAGGCATCTAGATCCAATGCATATGGCTAAATGAGATTCTAGATAGACGATTTCCGGAGGCACCACAACAACCAGCTACCCGTTATACATGAATGCTAGGATCACAAGTTGACTTCATGAAAAAAAGTGGGGACTTCACTCAATTTTTGTTTCAAAACTTGTCATTTTTATCTTTGTTTCTGTTTTGGCTTCTGGTTCAAGACAAGAAAAAAATGTCGGATGGCCAGAAGCAGGAGAAAAAAAACACATTCAAAAAACAACAAGAAGCGAATCTTGAAAATGGGTGCCCAGCTCGGTGGCGTCTCTAAATAAAGAATATTAAATGGTGCCGAATATTATTCCATAGGGAGTGATGGTCTTTTCGAAAAGTTGACAAATTCCAACAAAATGTCTCCACAACGCCTCTTACCCGATTCTTTTCATTGGAGAAGAGTCAGTCAGTCTGCTGGTGTCGTCCTTCCCCTATTCGCCCCTTTTTTTCTGCAGAAAAGAAATGAGAAAGAAGATGCTCAGCGACAGAAAAAAGAGACAGTAGAACAATGGAAAACTGACAAAAACACACTCCTTCTAACATTTCGTCGCTTCAATGTTGAACAAGTTGACTGGCGGAGGGTGGAATTTGAAAAGAAGTTAACAGAATCACTGATTAGGGTTCTGAATATTTTCTAAAAGCTGAATTTTTAAAGATGACGTCGAGGAAAACAATCTTTGAAAAAACAAAGATCAAAAGTGCGTTGTTCAATTAATGACACGTCGGATGGCATCATAATCAAAGAATTCAGACAGAAGGGCATATTGAAAGGACAATTTTTTTTATTCTTTTGTTTTCTGTGTTTTGTGTTATTCAGATTAAAATTGAACTGCCAAGGACCAAATGTCCCACTTGTGACTTCTTATCTCCGATATCTTTCATTTAATGAAAGTTCAGAAAAAGTTCATTTCTTCGGTATGACCTCTCCAATATTTTTAAAAACCATAAGCAATTAAAAACGCACCTGTACACATTTTTGTTTGATCGGAGTGTGTCTTTTGTAGTCTCAACTGCCTAGAACAGTCATTTTTCTTTCTATCTGATGCAACGGTCGTAATACCCTCCATAAATCATAGCCCTATCCCATTATCGTTTTTTAAGATAACACACACCGCATCTAAAATGCGTAGATACTCACTTTCAATATCTTCCAAAACAGTAGTTCCACCCTAACTTTTTTCAGTCATTCTTGATTTCCATCCGTTTTACTGGACGTCAAACGGGAGAAAACTGAAATCGACAAATTGATATGAGAGTATCTCAGTGAATAGTTGCAGACCAATGGTTGGTCGTCAACTGTCCCCCCCCCCCCCCTATTTTTTCTTTTTTCTCTTCTCTGTCGGTTTTTCTTCCCTTTCTGAACTTCAACCCACTTTTTTACAAATTAGTATTGACACAACTCATTTTACCCTATACTAACAAACTTCTCCTGATTCACCGTTTCAGTTAGACAAAAAACCTCGTGATTTTATGACTACTTATATGTCTTCTAACCTTCTGTTTTCTTTTCCCGATAATTGGAATTATCAATAGAGAGATCAGAAAAAAAGATACAGTGTGGAAGAATGATTGATCTTTCATTGCCTTGAGAATTTTTTCTTCTTCATATCTCGTTTCCGCCAAATTCTTTTTATTGCCCTTTGCCCTTCCGGATTTTTCCAAATATCTTTTTTTAGGATAAAATCTGTTAAACGATGGGTTCCCTAGATGGATCAGACGCTGAAACCATAACTATAAATATTCCGGAACCGTCTCCATTTCTAAGACGAACAAGTAGGACGGCTAGTTTCCGCAAATTTATTGGTGTATGTGATTCTTGATTGAACAAGTTATCATAATTATTTTAATTACAGAGTATAGTAAGCGCTCCACCAGAAACTGAGTTCATATTTCAAAATGAAGACGCAACATCAGAATCTCTACCACCATTACCACTAATTAAGAGAAAAAGTCGAATGGGAAGTTTTAGAAGGGCTTTGAACGTAAGTTGACTGCTTTTCAAATTTAAATCAAATTTTTTTCTTTAGGGAAGCATTCGAAGAGGAAGAAAAATATTTGGCATAGGAATTGCTCCAGAAATCGAGCAACCTGTTCAAACCTCACGTGATTTTCACATTCAAAGATTCAATCGGAACGACACTTTCACACTTGTAAGTTTATTCTATTAAACATGTTATTGGTGAATTCATGATTTTAGAGTCGCATTTCTACCAAAAACTATGAAATCTTAAAAGCTCCATCAGAAGATAAAATATTTACAAGTCTGAGACCAATGATACCATCACCAACTTGTCCACTAACCAGACTATTTCCAAGAGAAGAACGACCCAAAGATAAAGCTGCGAAAAAATCGAAAATGTCCAGTTTTGAAAAGAAACGACGGTAAAAATGTTATTCATTTCGAATTTCTCAAGAAATACTTCTTCAGATACCATCAGTCATTTGGAGTTGATCATCACGCAAAAGAGCAACTATTCTGTCCGCTTCAAGCTTCCCAAGTAGAGTTCGCGTTCAAAACGCAAATAAAATCAGATGTAGTGATAAAAGTTCAAGCACCAAATGGAGAATGTAGTGGTTATATCTACCCGAACGTTTTTGATTTTACCACTTTCACACCTTCCAATGTAAGTTTTCAGATATATAGTGAAAAAAGCTATGAAATATGAAAATCAAAAAAATGACTAAAATTTTAGATTGGTTGTGGACACGGAAAATGGTTGATTCACGTGGCTATAAGAAGAGGATGCAAATTTCATCACGGGTATACACGACAATTAAATCTTGTTGGACAAGGTAGCTTACAAATAATTTAAAGAAGAATTATACTATTTCAGGAGTCTTGTTTTTTGAAGTTGACATGGTCGGAAAACTTATAGACTGCGGGCGGCTGTGGCTAGATTGTCTCAATTAACAAATCATGTTTATTTGTCAATTTTAGGCATAATTTAATTGAGAATTCTGTGATTGTGTAGTCTGATTGCTTTAATAAACAGAAAAGTACATCGGTGAAAAGACAATGTTGTTTTCTGTTCCACCTTTCACATTGTGTCGATGGGTGCCGTTCCACAGATCCCTTCTTGTCCCGCGCGCGTGATATATGATACGCCGCAAAACGAGAGTTGTGTCGCGGTACTCAGTGAACCTACTCTTATTCTGAATCAGCATTCTTTCATATCAAATTCTTTGAATTGATCATATGCTAGTCACCTGCACTTTTCACTTTTCATTGCATATTATGAGTCAGACTTGTCGTATAATAACTAACAGTCCGTTGAATGCTGATGACGAGATGGGGGGAGACACAAAAAATTGATCTTGACCACCGAAATTAAATTAACTTTGATTCTAAACATGTCGCCTACGATTATCTCGTTCTCTATCATTTCTGTATGACCACTGACTGCCTTCTGCGCAATGAGTGTTGTCGAATCACTAACCTCTTCCGTTTTAGCGCATCCTCTTCTCTCTTTTCCTATCATTGTCCATTCGCTTTCTCTCTTTTCTTTCTAATTCCGCTGATTTTCTCTCACTTTCTGATTGCCTTTTTTCTGTATTGATTTGACCATAGACACATACTGAATCTTCACCAAAGGGGCCGCAACAAGTCAAAAAAAAAGAAGAAGAAGGAGAAGTGAGGCCCCTCTGTCAGTTACCATCTAATGATTGTGTTGCCCCCTTCTCTTTCCCTTATCAATCTCGGTTTTAATGGAATTCTTGGCGGGAGGAAACAAACTAGTTTTTGGCTTTGGAGAAGAGAGGGGAGGAAATAAAAATAAGGAATCCCATTCACCTACCTGGTTGGATTGAGTAACTGATGTGACATTTTGGATTAATTGCCTTGGAAATGATTTCCACATTTCGCAGGTGGGAGATAAGCATCTTCTTGAAACCAAGACACTAATCACACCCTGTTTTTCACGCATTTGCCACCTCTTCTCAATTTCAGTGACACCTTTTCAATCATTATGTTCTGATCATTTTATAATGATTTTTATGCCATAACAGCAATAAAATATTTATTTTTACATCAAATATTCAAACCCTCTTCTTTCTAAACTCTACTTTTGTCCACTCCAACCAATACTTTTTGTCCGTTGTAAAGCAGAAAACTCATAAATTTGACCATTACCGTAACAACTACCCTTTACAAAAAATAAATTGAAAAAAGCAAATAGCATCCGGAAATATATGCAGTACTTTTCTCTTTTCCTTCCCGTAACATGTGCACCACATCCGGAAGACAACACCCCCAGATGTGACTTCTTATTCAAAGTTTTGTTTCAATATCAATCGTGTCATCCACCTAGTCGAAGATACACCAAACCAACATTTCAACATCTGGACATCTTTCGTCGTCTCAATTTGAGGCTCGTTCACTTTTTACTTTTTATTAGTCGCCCGCTCGCGTTTTTTTTTGCTCTATGAGCAACATATGCGCCAATTTAGACGGCGGGCCTCTAATTATGAACCTCTTCGCAGTTGATTGTTTTTTATTCCCATTAGACCCTTATGACTTGATGGTCGGAACTTTTGATTCAAAACCCCTGGCTCCGCGGCTATGTGTCGCCAATTTGTTACATATGGTTGTGGGTGTGGAGCCGGTAATTTATAACGGGGGCTCGCGCAGGCACCGGATAGAACCAAACAGATAAATCTTTGTTCCGGCCCGGTTCACCTCTTTTACATGTTTCTTCTACACAAACTTCTCTTTTCCTTTTGAATTATATTCAAATTGTTGTTCAGAGTTTCGAATGCTTGCCTGATACATCATGAATCGGTCTGTTCTGTTTTCAATCGTGGCCATTTACTTGTTCCCAACATTGTCATGGGCTCGGTTGAACAACTTCCGAGGTAAATTAACTGCATCATGAAATTGTTCAAAATGCTTTTTTAAAGAAAACATTCCACGGTTCAAACATGCAACAAACGAAAGATATGAAGTGTTTCTTGGCGATGAGGTAATTTATCACTTAAAGAAATACTATCTCTCAAATGTTGTGTTAAGGCCAAGTTGGACTGCCAGACTGCCGCATCAAAGATACCAGCAGAAGTTGAATGGTACCGAAATGAGAAACTTATCAAAGATGAGCACATTGATGTTGAGAGAATTCGGAAAGATAATAACAGAATGATGCTCATTTTGAGAGATATCGATGTTTCCGATCAGGTTAGTTTTTTGAGGTCCGACCTAATCAGACGCATTCCTATCTAGGGACTATGGTCGTGTCGTGTACACAATACATTCGGTCAAATAACTCGAAATTTCACAATTGAAGTGATCGGTGAGTCTTGCTTGATGTCTTTCGAATGGTTTTGCATTTTTTGATTTTATCCCTGCATGGTTTGCTCGTTTCCAGATTTTTGCGATTATTTCTTGATTCCTGATATTCATCATCTACGTATTCCAATGGAATGTGTATGCCTCTGGAGATACAATAAAGAAGCAAAACGTCCGGATGTCGATTATCGGGCAGCAACTGCTAAAAACTGTGAAAAATATGCATCTCGGATGATTCATCGAGCAAGAAAACCTCTTTCTATGATTCCATGTTTTGGAGACCATTGCCAGGGATTCGACACAACACCTGTTTCTGACTTTGATTTCCCTGGGAAAGGCGACCCTGACCCCTTAGTGAAGCGTGTCGTGCTGAAGAAGGATGACGTGATTGTGCCCGTGCATGACTCTAACGAGAAAATTGAATACCAAAGTAAGTGTTTACAGATCCGCTCAAATTGTTTGACTGGCTAACTGAGCATCGCGTCTTTGACGTGAGCCATTTGTTACCGAAGCTATTGCCACCAGCTGAAATGCGGAGAGTTAAAAGCCAATTGGGAGGATGGTCCAAAATGAGTAATGAGCAAAAAATTGCTCGTACAAGACAAATTCTCAGATTTAGACAAATTAATCATGCGATGGGTAGTAAGTTTAGAATTGAAACTGTTTCTGAGACTGTACTCTAGTTTACACAAACTTATCTTCAGAAACCGAGTATTTGAATGATAGAGATGATGAAGATGAGGATGATGATGACTACAGTACCTCGAAGTCAGTGTCTCCTGATGCAGGACTAACCGAACTCAATGTTACCGTCGAAGAGCCGCCTCATTTCAAATCGAATGATAATGTTGTGATTTACAATGAGACCCATGCTTTACCAGCTGGTCGCACATTGAAATTGAACTGCCGCGCAAAAGGATATCCGGAACCTCATGTAATTTGAAGTGGCAGAAAAGAATATAATTGATTCCTTTAGATCTACTGGTTTAAAAATGGAGTTCTGATTGATAAACACACTGCTCGTGCCGGTGGTTATGAGTTCAAATTCAAAAGATGGTCACTGGAAATCGAAGATGCAGTCGTGGCAGATTCTGGCGACTTCCATTGTGAAGCTTTCAACAAAGTTGGTCATGTCAGAAAGTTTTTCCATGTGATCATTGTGAATCGGATGAGACGTCCGCCGATTATCGTTCCAAATATTCTAGCAAACCAATCAGTGAGTAGACAAGAGATGAACTCCATAACTATTTCATTTTTAGGTTAACATAAATGACACTGCGACTTTCAACTGTAAAGTGGTTTCTGACCTGCTTCCTCATATAATGTGGGTCCGTATCAACAGAATCAATGGATCATTCAGCTACTTCAATGATTCCGCCGGAGAATTTATGTTCAATTACACCGAGATGGAAACGTTTGATGTTCGTTGAGATATTTGTCTCAATTTATCAAATTGTATCTTTCAGAGAGCACATGTTCATCATGTCGGTGATGAATCGACACTCACTCTCTTCAATGTTTCTATAGATGATCAGGGAATATACGCATGTTTGAGTGGAAATTCATTGGGAATGGTGAGATTAGAAAGTAGAGAAAGTATGAAATTCCTTATTTTCACTTCAGACAATGGCAAATGCAACACTAACAGTAAATGAATTCCGAGCAATTCATTTATTAACAGGAGATGAACCGAAACCCAATAGATGGACAACTTCTGACTATGTTTATACTACCGTCATGGGGTTGTTGCTGGTTGGATTCATATTGGTTATTATCTCATTTTTTGTTTGCAAACAAACCCTACACAAGAAGGGATTCATGGATGATACAGTAGGCTTAGTTGCCAAAAAGAAACGAGTAATTGTCCATAAAAACCCTACGGGTGAGAACAACTCTGATGATTCCCCATCGCCGTACGTGATCAAAATTGTGGACGAACCAATAACAAAAAAAGAGGCGGCTAAGAAAGCCAGAAAACGGATGAATTCAGAGAATACAGTTTTGTCGGAATACGAAGTGAATTCAGATCCACTGTGGGAAATCGAAAGATCAAAGTTAGTGAATCGTTGGAAACATTAATCCAATCAACGCAATTTAGATTGAGTTTGGTTCACATGTTAGGCGAGGGAGCGTTTGGTGAGGTTTGGAAGGCGACATGGCAAAAATCAGAAAACGAAGTGAGCGACAAAAACAAAAACAACAGAAAAATTCAATAAAACAATCGAAATTGAATTCAGGAAGTAGCTGTCGCCGTCAAGAAACTGAAAATGTCGGCCCATGAAAAAGAGTTGATTGATCTGGTCAGTGAAATGGAAACATTCAAAGTCATTGGGGAGCATGAAAACGTTCTTCGTCTTCTGGGATGTTGTACAGGTGCTGGACCCTTATATGCAGTTGTCGAATTGTGCAAGCATGGAAACCTCAGAGATTTTCTGAGAGCTCACCGTCCAAAGGAAGAAAAGGCAAAGAAGTCGAGTCAAGAACTGACTGATTATTTGGAACCGAGAAAAAACACTGGAAAAGAAGATATTGTGAGCGTTTCTCAAATAGCAGTCTGTTATTTCGATCCCATTTCTATTTCCAAAAAAACTTCCCCATTCTTTAACTTGTTATTCTGCATAACTAAAATTAGATATTCTCCAGTAAACAGGTTTCTGATCAGCAGCTGCATTTTGATCTTACAACTTAGCTGTTCTAATAATTTCTGAACTTAGCCCCTTTGCTTTTGAACATTTTCCTTCACTCACCCAAAATATTTGTTCAGGAGCTTATCCCAAATCTCACGCAACGTCATCTTGTGCAGTTCGCTTGGCAAGTGGCTCAAGGAATGAACTTCTTGGCAAATAAGAAGATTATACATCGAGATTTGGCTGCCAGAAATATTCTTGTCAGCGATGGGCATATTCTCAAAATTTCGGATTTTGGCCTGTCTAGAGATGTACATTGCAATGATTATTATAGGTGGAGTGAATGATTTAAGTTTTGAATAAACTGATTTTGATTCAGAAAACGTGGTAACGGTAGATTGCCAATCAAGTGGATGGCATTGGAAGCTTTGGACTCTCATGTGTACACTATCGAAAGTGATGTGTATGTTTTAATTAACGGAACAATGTTCTTATAACTATAACTCAGATGGTCCTATGGAGTACTACTCTGGGAGATCATGACACTCGGTGGAACCCCCTATCCAACAATTGCAATGCCTGAACTTTACAACAATCTGAAAGCAGGATACAGGTGATTCGAAACAAAAAATAGTTGCAAACCACCTGGGTCATGTTGCAGAATGGAGCCGCCACATCTCTGTCCGAATGAAGTCTACCATATCATGTGTAGTTGTTGGAGAGAAAAATTGGAAGAAAGACCATCTTTTGGTACAATTGTTGATTATTTGGACTGGATGCTGACAATGACTAATGAGCATAATGAAGGATCACAAGAATTTAATGAAAACGTATAAGATAAATAGAAACTTCTCGGAACAATTTGTTTTCAGGACCAATTTTTCTCTGAAAGATCGACAGCTTCTGGACCTGTATCTCCGATTGACTCGTTCCAAAAAAGAAGGAAACACCGTCCACTTTCAGCACCTGTCAATCTCCCTTCAGAGGTTGAGATAGCTGTAGCTGAGTCTTTTTGAACAATATTTTCAGCCACAACACACCATCTGCGATGATTATGAACCAAACTTCACAGTGACTCCAATTACGGAAACAGTTCCACTGTACTGCAACGATAAAATGCTGAAGGATCACATCATTACACCGGAAACCTCTCAACGTATTCCCTCAAACAACAATAGCGTGTGCAAAACCGAATTTGATCGTTTTTAGTGTTCATCAACAAAGCGCTCGACGAAACGAATGGAAACGGGTATGTTGTCGGCCAGGATAGGCTTGTTCGTGCTGTCAGCGGTGTTGCCAACCAGTCTCTCGATTCGGCTCTCGGTTCCCCGGCTTGGCCTTCCTACGATCGCCCTTCTAACAAAGCTTCTTGTCTAGGTTCGTTACTAAGTTTGCTCAATATTAAGTTTGGAAAATGGAAGATGCAGAAACAGAATAGGTCGATTTTAAATCATTTATAGATGACGAGAAGCAGCTCTACTATTATTCGTAGTAGCCGCTCGGCCGCTATCAGATGTCTTATACGTCCATTGTGGTAATTATGTCTTAATGTTCTATGTTGTCCGTTGTGCTTCACTTTGTGTTATGGGTAGCAGATAGAATACAAATATTGCATTGACTACTATTCAGTTTGTCAGGTGTCCTGACTAACCTGCCAAGTTCACTCAAAATAATCAATTGCATTAAAAGATCTGGACCATTTTAGATCCAACCCACGAATATTATAACACCATTTCTCGAATTCAATACCTCCATTTCACGTTCGATGAACATGATGCTATGACTAGGTAAAATATTCTTCTGAAAGCTATACTAATATACTTTTCTACAGATCTAGAGACTCTGCAATTTTTGAGGAATCCTACCACCCTAACTACATTCATACACACCCTCTCTACTCGAAAATCTTAATAAAAAAGAACATGTAAGAACCTGAAAAATGGTTTCAAAACTCAAACAACCATTGTTTCAGGACGCCTCGCAACACTTTGCCGACAAAGGAAACTATTGTCTAACTTCGTTTTTGACTTTATTCTTCGTCCTCTTTCTCCTCGTTTGCGGCTCCCGCTATGATCTAGTCATTTTTGACCAGATTTCTGCTTTACTTCTCTCACACCCCGCCCCTTTTCTCAGTTCTTACCGCTGACCACTCATTCATTATGTCTCGAAAATTGATCACCATTGTATTTCAATCATTTATATTATTTCTGTATGTTTTTAACGAACTTTAACACGGGAGAACCCCATGATGTTCAAAAAATATTATTTTTCCATAAAAATCTGAAATATTCTCTTCGATTTTCCAGATGTTTAACCTTTAGTGTTTAGACGGTGTCAAAACAGATCTAAAAATCACAAAGTCTCTTTTGATCCAAGAAATTATAATTACATGTAAATTGAAAACTTAAAGCCAGTGTTCTGAAATGCCTTCTCAAACTCTATTGAATTAATTTGACTGATTGATTTTTGAACAATTCAATTTCATTTAACACTATTTTTTGTTAAGTGAGAAAGAAGAAATCGCTTTTCTATAATTATACAAATTTCCGCTAAAATTGCATGTTATGCTCAAAAATTTTCTATAAAGATCTTCAAAAGTACATACTTTGTTGACTGGAAAAAGGAAAAGTTTTTCCCCTTCAGTTTTTGAAAGCAATGATATTCAAGCTTGTGAATTCAAAAGATGTGTGTGTGTGTTTTTGTGTAACCGCATAGAAGACACATTCAAGAGACATATTACACATATGGCCGGAGGCCCATATGTACTCTTCTTTATTTTTGACGCAACCCTGCACCTAAGAAAACGAATGGGAATGTCGGATCGAAATGCACTGCTTAATTCAAATAGACTACGGTCATGTCTCCCTGTGATTGACCTCCGTTAGAAATAAAGGCATTGCCAGACCTCAAATCCTTTCTTCTTCTTTTAACTTGCAATTCATTATTTCCTACAACACACTTGTTTTTTATTCGGCTACCACAAAAAAAGAAAAAAACGATTTCCAATTAAGTAGAAAGACAATATAAGAAACTGGTTCTCATTTTTATTGATCTCATCACCTTTCCCTCTTTTTTTTGAAATTTAGTGATACTACAGAAAACGAGGCATTTTCTTTGTTTAAATTTTTCAATTTTTGAGAGAATCTTTTCTTTCACACGTTTATTAATCATTCATCAACAAAAAGCCTCTATACATATTAGGAAAAGAGGATGGATCTTTTTCCCATTGTCTCAAATTTTTGTTTCCACAGAGAAGAGCACTGAATGCCAGATGCCGAAACTGCCAAAAACCTTTGCTTGTCTTTGGAGCCCTCGCTCTCGGACCCTTTCCTCTCGTTTTTTCTCCTGAAATTTGAAAAAAAAACGGGGGAAAAAAGAAAAGACGAGTCACCAGAACCAACAGCTCTACTCCACCCACTTGCTCTTTTCTTTTTTCTTTTCCTTTTTCCATATGTAAACGAGTAGTGTCTCAACTCTTCTTCCTCTTCAAACATCCATCTTGATCTTATTCTCGGTTTTTCGGCCACCCCAGATGTGATGGAAGTGACTCTCGGTTTCTAATAACTCGCGCAAGGACCCTCCCCGTCTGTGCAGATTGGTGGACGACGAACATCTCCACAGTGCATGAATGTGACCTCTCACCATGAGAAAAAAGGGGTTCTGTGTGCTGAGAGTGCGCACAGCTCGTACTATCCCACCTCTATGGTCCTCTATCCCCCTTCAGACGGGCCACTGTCAATCTTACGTATTTTTATTGATCGACTGGGTTTAGTGTTGTTTTGCGTGTTTCTTAAATATGGATTTCATTGTTCAATTTCTTTTTCTCTCTTTCTCTGTTTCTCTTTCTCTCTTTCTCTGTTTCTCTTTTTCTTTTTCTGAAACAAAACTTTGATATATTCAAAAATATCAAGTTGAGTAAAAATTAGAAACCGTTGTCAATCTTTTTCGAATCAAAACTGCACGACTGATCTGTTCCTTTTGATTAATTGCACAGCAGAGTTTTAAAATTCTTCGATTTTTCAAAATTGAAAAAATGTAGTTTGGTTATTTCAATCTATTTTTGAATATTAAAAAAATTCATGAAATCATCGGTTCCCTTTAATCAAAGCTGCAAAACTTTAGATTTTTCAAACGTGGAGTTTTCCATAATGTAGTAACAATCGGTCTCCAACTTTTGTTCCCAAGACCGGAACCGATTTTCCTGTTGTTAATCCATTCATACCTTCTCACCTCTCTACACAAATGAGCTTGTAGTGCACTTTCTTTTGTTTCCGGTGGTCGTTACCAGAGCTTGTTCACAAACCTTCAAGCAATTACGAATGCCAGTCATATTTCTATGTCAAGAAACACATACACACAAAATAAGGCGTTTTTACCTTCGAGGCACCCGATAATAATTACACTCACTTCTTTTCGATTGCTTTCTCATTCTTTTGGGTCTTTGCAAAACAAAACGTCTCGAAGACGTGCTCACTTGTGGTGATTGCTTGTGTGTTTGTGCATATAATAATTGTTGCCGTTTACTCCACAGATTATAACTTTTCAACGCATTTCTTGATACTTCAAAGTGCCATGCCATGACACGCTTGACTTGTTTTTGGTTAGGTTAGGCGATAAATATTATAAATATGTAAGTGTGCACGCAATTTTTTCTCCTCATGCTACCACAATTTTTGAATTTTTTCAAAGAACGAAACCTAGTAGATAAAGAAACAATACCTGTAGATGTTCCGTCAAAGTTTTCCCCGTAATTCATCTCACAAAAACCAATCACAGATGTTGCGTTCAATTTAAATTCACACTTTGCGGAACAAGGTCACCCTGTATTTCTATTCGATGGCATAATCCTTTCGGTGCTTTCCGCAAGGTTTTTGATCATCATTATAACTCAGAATAGAAGAGAAAAATAGGAAAGATGAGGCAATGATGATGAAGAAAAAAGCGGAGGGTTAAGAAGACGTCTAGAGTGTTGATACTACTAAAAGCTTACTTTTTCATTCATCAACTGTTCCTTTTTTCTTTTCTTTTTCAGTTTTTTTTCTAGGATAACTGCTGAATAGACTTGCAAAAGTGGCAGATAAATTGCCTTTTCATTTTCAATTTTCGGCTTTGCCAAGTTTATTAGAAGCTCTACGAAATGACTCCTCTTGTTCTTATTAATATTCTTGTCACATAAAAGCCACCCGAAAGAGTATAAACAGTAGTCGGTCTTTCTTTTCAGTGTCATATAGGGGTGCAAATATGGTTGCGGTGTGAGGGAGGTTTACGAGTGCGGGAGAAGAAAAAAGATAAAGTAACATTTGGTTTCTTCACATTTCCTCATTCTACCTTTTGTTCATTCATTGACAGTCACTTGTAAACACCTGTGCATGCAGTGCGATTTTCACATTTACATTTACGGAGAGGTGGTGGTGAGGCAAGGGACAGTGTATACCTTTGATTTGTTTCTATGCTAAGACGCTCAGTAGTGGTCACAAACATGTCTATTCCATTCGTTTTGTCCCTTCTTCCAAAAAGTCTCCTTTCATCATTCAGCGCAGTGTCACCTCCTCCTTTTTTTGCTGTTCAACTTCCATTAGCCAAATTCTTCCTCCCCCGTATTGGTCTTCTCTTTTTTTCTTGCGGATTTGTGAGAGTTTCTAGCAGCTGCATTAGTTCAAAACTCAATAAAACCCATCATCGGTGAACATCTGCTCCATTTTTCGAATTGCGAATCCTTAGTCAAAAACGGTTCATTTAACGATTTCTGGTTGGTAGTTCAAAAGAATTTGAAAACTAAACTGAGTTTGCTACCATTTTTCCGACTTTTTATCTAATCCTCAACATCAAAAGCTCAACCCAAAAGTTCCGCTCGAGCAGAACGAAACTTTTTTCCATGCATTTCTGAGTATCTTACTTCGTGGTACCACAAATTCCAAAGCGTGTTTTTTTGTTTAAACTTCTCCGTTTTTGAAAGACCCATTCATTTTGAGAACTCTATACGAATCAGAACTTTTCTCTTCCGACAAAGGAGCACATTTGTGGCCGACTGATATAATCCAGTTGCCGGAGTTCACATAGTCTAGACGTTTAGTCATTTTCAGTGTTGCTTTAGTTGTTCTAGTAAAATAGGTGTCAAATCAAAAACCGAGAATTCCAGATTGCATTTGAGAAAGTTCAGTTGTTCACGCTGTTTTTGAAATGTTTGAATTTGCTATTAAGGAACCATTGTTTCAAAAAATATGATCAAGAAAACACATGTAAAACTTGCATTTTTCATTTCTCATTTTTTCCCACCCATTCCGACAGAGATTTCATTTCAAGCATTTGCTATTTGTTTTTCCATTCTTCCAAGCGATTTTATAGGTTTTCTGCAATTTTATTATAGCCCTACGTGCAACTTTATATTAGCCTTGATAGTTTTAATTAGGAGTGCAGATCCAATATCGGTCAACGTCTCTTTTCCTATTTTTCATTTCTCCGAGAGAGAAAAAAGAAGAAGCAGCTGAAAACGAAATCTTTGGGTTTCCATCGGAAACTGCTCGGGATATATTGCGATTTCAGAGAGAAGAAAAGAGGCGCTCACATGTACACCGAGAGCCAATCGGTTTGAGAGTGATATCTAATTCTGTTATTCCAACATGTCCACCATTTTGCCCGGAGAGAAGCAATGTCGTTTCCAGGCCTTGCTCTAAGCGCTGCTCCTATTGAGCCTCCACCGCTAGGCATATCCTCTTCTCGGGTCTCAGGACAACTTTATTCATTCTAATATTTGGAAGCTCTATAACTATTCGTATTATTCTTCTGATTATTGAGTCCAATCTCAGTGAATCAAACGGCAGTTCGAAGCTTTTCGTGCCTCTTTTTATATATATATATATTTTCTCTGGCCTTCAATAATACGCATAATTGAATTTTGCGTCAAAACAGAAATGGGTATGGTAGAGGGAAAGGAGAAAGCATTCCTTTCTTTGAATGAGTCGCTGCTCGACGACGGCGTTTGAAAAGAAATTTTTCCATTTTTTTCGTTGGTGTGTGTCTGTGTATGGCTTGGTTGAGCTCTTTTATACAAATGAGCTCATCATTGCCCGTTGTCCTCGTTTTTTTTTCAATTTCCTAACAAAAAACTAGTGTCCTTCACTAAACCCAACAATATCTGTTTTGTTTCAGAGAACATCAGCGGTGACAACATCTTCAGAGCTGAACCAGACCGGCTCTCTAATCCTGACTGTACTTCTTACCTGATATTCTTCTACTGGTTAGTTTTTGATTCTTAATTTTAAAAAATTGATATTTGAAAAAGGTGTTAGATACTTATGGCCAGGAAAAACTTGCAATTACGTGCATGTTCTCAATCCATGAGTGAAATCTAAGCTTCTATATCAAACCTTTGAGAGTAAACAATTGCTATTTTTCCAAGATTTTCTTTTTTACTCAATAAATTTTCTGAATAGCATAGAAAAATGAGATGGGTACTGAAAAATATTAATGTGCCATCAAACTTAATTTTCGTTAATTTCAGAAAAGATGTACAGGCAGCCGATGCTCAGACCGCCGTTACAACATCTCGATCACATGAAAGCCCTACATCCGAATGGAATGATGAAACCAGTGTTAGTTTATTTTTCCGAATTTGAAGCAGACAAAAGAGCGTTCTGAAAAACAAAAACTACGAAAAATTCCAACGACAAATGGCAGGGTGGCTGCTCACTAACAAACATGAGTAGCTTTATTTCCAGAGAAAATATTTTCGTAAATAGAATTGGCTTCTCCAATTCCTTTGTTAAAAATAGTTTCACATTGACCTACCTCATGTTTCCCTCATTTTGTTTTTTCTCTGAAACAAAACACTGTACAATAGGTCATATGGTATGTCGGTATTATGTCGGGCGGTCAAAAAGTATTACAGCAAAAGACTTTACACTGATCCACCCTCTCGCCAATTGTATTCTTCTCATTGTAATCTACCCCTTCCTCCTTTCTCTCCTCTCCAACTGCACATTTTTTCCAGTAGATTCCATCTCTCTTTTGTAAAAAATACTATTCTCTGCTTCTTTCTTCTGCCTTAGACAATCAGTCACAAAAAATCCAAGCGTGAGCAAGGAAGTCAAAACAAAGAAAAATAAATGTTTCATCCGACCATATAAAAATTGTCGTCGAATCATTACCATGTCTGAAATATTACTACTTATATGTTCGTCGGTAGTTCTATTTGAACTTCAACCGTGTGGTCTCAAGCCGATAATGATGATGAACTACCGTGTAGCAAAACGAGGTCACTGACCTCGGAAACTCGTGACGTTGCATTTCACGGTGATGATGCTTCTCAAATCGGCGAGGCGCTTTGATCCTCGAAGAACAAAGATTAACCATTCCGAAAATATATTGTATTTTTTTCTAATTTCCTCTTATCATTATAATGATTGATGGGATGATAGTGGAGGTCAAAAACTGATTAAGTTGGCTACAACGGTTCTCTATAAAATAGGAGTCATACCAGGATTTTCATACTAGAAATTGATAATTTCTCACGTGACTTTAACTTTTTCAACGGAGAATGAGGGAAACGCCCTTAAGGTGTTTTTCACAATATTTGAGAAGCAGAGCAAGTTATCAGTTAAAAATGAGTAGTCATATGACTTCTCAGCTTCCTGCCAATAACTTTTTCTCTAGCTTTTCAGTCACATTTCAAATACATAAAAGTAAAAACCTCTCTTCCACGAAACTCGTTTTTCTGATTCTCTAGAAAACCTTTTCCCAGTAACCTTTTTGAAGAAGTAAAACTTCTGTATGAGGCTTGTCAGTATCCTTTTCTGCTCATCCCTTTCCGCCCCCTTCCTCGGATTTTTCCCCCCTTCTCTTCAAAACAGCATCGTTCTTCGACGGAACGCACGCGCACTTATACTCCTCGCGCACGCACACACACACATACTGTTTGCCCATTGCCATTTCTCTGGAGACCCTCTCTCATCGTGCACACTATTCCCATCCATAATGTGTGTAGAGAGCCTCTTCGAATACTGTGCTATTCCCACTCCGGGCCGCGCACCGGATGACCCTCACACAGTCGTCGGTTGTCTCTCGTCTTGGACCACACAACCAAACGACCGCCTCGATTCGAGGAAGGATAGAATACCCCCCACGATTTTGCCAGCGTATGCTGGCCGATGTTTGGAAACTCGGCCACCAGACCTAACGGCTGTTGTATATGTTCATCTCTGTGACTCCTGCTTTGTCCCAGTCTTTCATCTTCTTCAGTATGCGAACACTCCGTTGACCGTCTGCTTTATGGTGAAGCGTGTTTTAATACTGTTTTGTTCATATGGGTCTCTGATGAAGCATCATTGTGACGTACTGTTTTGTGGATGGGACACTAAACGAGTTTTCTTTTCTCATGCCAAACTGTATGTTTGCTGATGTTGAGAGATGAACTATGAGAGAATGCGACATTAAAATTGAGAAAACGAAAAGGGAGCACTATAAAAGTTTTGAAAAGCAGATTTCGAATTTGAGGAGGAGCAAGAAAACATCTAGTGGCAAAAACGTTGAAGATCGACGAAGTGGAACCAGGACTCTTTTTCTCTGCGGACCAGTCACGTGCTCACTTGGAGAGTCAACGTTTTCCCTTCATTGATTCTGAATCCTTTCTGATTCTGGAGTGACAATCGTTGGGGGCAAAGGCTGGCCCATTTGCATAAGATGCCCGCATCTTCTTCTTCTTCGTCGTCATCGTCGTCGACGTCTTCTTCTTCTTCGTCGTATTTTCCTTCCCTTAGCTAACAATAGAAGACAGCGAAGAAGAAGAAGAAGAGTCCAGTGAATCTAGGCGGACCTCTTGCCCCCCGCCACAACCCCCGGGCAGCACTCCACCCCCTCGAAGGCACGGGAATTTTATGCGTTTAGGGGTCCGTTGTGCCCAATTTGTTCGAGCTTCGAGAAGGAGGGAGAGAGGGAGGAGTTGTAGCAGTTGTGACCCGCCTCTAGTTGAATTTGCATGAAACCATGCTTGATGAGATGCGAGAGAAGGGGGGTCTTTTGTTATTTTTCTTCTCCGGGGCGTTTTCTTCACATTGTATTTTTTTTACATATTTTTCCAGCGGACACGCCTCTGTTTTGAATACAAAAATTTCTGAATATAAACAATAACTTCCGTTTTTGTGCTTTGTTTAGCTTTTTCTCCAGAAATGCCAAAAAATGAATTGAAAGAACTCACGCGACTCTTATCTGACATCCTTCATAGATAAAACGTGTAATGAATGATCCTGTCCGTCTGCTTGACCATCCAAATATAGGACACCTTTAGATTTCTGTCACTGATAACGTCAATAAAACGCCGTCTCATTGGCAACCGACATGATGGCGTGCTCAACCGATTTTCAATTTTCTTACGCACTTGACTACAACCCATTATTTTTTATGATATCTCTCAAATCCATACCATTAAACTTTATCGCTTCTCTTATCTTGCCACACTCTCTACGAACCCATAAAACTTCGGACTCAAAATTTTACGAGCCACACACCCTCCGTCGCCAACTGGATTTTTTTGCCTGGCGTTTGACGCCAAGAAAAAATGGATATAAAACGTTTAGACATTTCTATAGTGACTGTTTCTGGTAACTACGCCAGTTATATTCCAAAAGTTTGAGAATATCCAAATTTCTGCTTTTTGCTTCGCTAGTAGTCATCTATCATTTTTCCTGTGTTATTTTTGAAATTTCAAAAGATCCATCTTCGTCTCCTCCCTTTTGTGTCTTCGGATACGCCCATTGGGGTTAACGACATTTCCCACTCTAAGACGACGTAACGACTAATTTCCTCAGGGACCACACTGGGGACCCTTTGGCAACATATGTCATCCGATCGCTTAACGGGAGGATGCTTCCAAATTTTGAAGACGTGTGACAAATGGGAACGGATGAGGCATGAGACGTGTTTGATTGGAATTAACATTGTCGGTTGGTGGTGGTCCAACGGCATAGTTGTGTACCCACTTCACCCTCCGCGTCCTTCCTATCCGGTCATTTCCTCTCATTACTAATCCTATTTTGAAACAAGACCATCCTTCCGGCGGCTTTGTCGCTGGGCCGTTTGTTCATCTGGTCCCAGTTTTAGTTTCCTGTCTTGTCTTCTACAACTTAGCTTTTCATGTTAGACAAATTCGGAAAAAAAGCGAGAGCTCTGAGCTGTTAAATAATTTATAAGTTTCAATGCATTGCATAAATGTATCCATCTTTGTTGTGACTCCCTTCCGTTTGTTTTCAAAATGTGTGTTTTTGCCAATTCCTGCCTTCTCGTTTTCTCTTCTAACATCATCTGAATCGATACGGGTGTCTGTTCCTCACTGTCGCGGGGACCCGTGATGTATTACGCCTACCAGAATGACCGTCTGGTATACGGTGGATTTGCCGACAATCTCCGTGCAATTCGACCTTGGCCCCCCCCCCCCCCCCGCGCCTACTTGTTCGGCCCACCGATTTTTTTTGTTTCGGTGCCACTTCACCGCGGCACCACGAAAACTATTACTGATGAGGTGAATGAATGTCCTCTCCTTCTACTCACTATTTTCTTTTTATCGCGAGGTCAACATCTTGAAAGTGAAACCTTCACGGGTGGTCGCTTTGATCGAGCTGAAATCTCTGATTGTCTCTTTCTCCGAATTTTCTTTTTAGATAGCAATCGCCTCTTTATTCGGATAGTGCCTCTCCTTATCCTAACCAGCTGCTCCTAATGCTCCCTAATTGCTCATTACTGTAATCGTTCTGCACCATCTCTATTTGAGGTCATTCCTCCTTTAGGTATCCGCTCAGAACCAGGAATTAAAACCTTCTGTTCATTACTACTAAGCCGGCCAGGTGTTGGGCGGTGTCGATTTTCCGGTTACAATTCATTATTCTATTTGATCTATTCAAAATGTGTGACATGAAATATATCACGTTTATGTTCTTTCTGCCGTTCCCCAAACCTGAAAACATCTTTTTCAAAACTTTGAACATTGAAGTCTTAGCTATCGTACATTCTTTTGATTAATTCATCTTCATACTCAACTAAAAAACGTATAAAATTATAACATATTCAACACCCTCAGTAGTAATAGTTTTTTTTGCTGTTTCACGTGAATAAGCTTCGGCACGCCCGATGACTCAAAAAGGTGTATGTTACAACTCTTCATGAGTCAGTAGAGGTTGGTCGCCGCCCCCGCTTTTGTTTTGTCCCATTGTGGGCCGGCCCGAGCTGAACGGTTAGTAGGCGGTGGGCTCCGATATCGTACTGTACTGGCTCTCAGTTGACCACGGGGCTCCACCACGAGAGGCTTCACGTCAAAGTATATTTGTCTATATGTGCGTAGTGTTTGCGTGTGTCCTTTCGATTGAATTTTTGACTATGACCCTTTTTCCATCTTTTCTATTTTCCATTGTTCCCCCCGTGCCCCAAAACTGAGTCCCTCTCTTCCCAGTGCTCCGTGCGTCAGTGCTCCCCACCAATTTGTTCACTATCTCTTCGGTCCGATCTCTGCGTCTCACAATTTCACTTTCTTTTGACTACTCATCGATTTTGAAGCTCTCCCAACCTCCCCCTTTCTTTTCCCTTGTTTAGCACGTTGACCCCTGTTTCGTCTTGTTCCACACCCCCCCCCCCCCCCCTTTTCCACTCTTTTCCTTATTCCCTCACAACAACACAGAGCTTCTTCCTACATGCCTTCTATCTTTTCTTCGTGTTGCTTTTGAGCCGAACTGAAGCCTAGAAATGAGGAGATACAGCAAAAGAAAGAGAGAAAAGGGAGGAAAAGGAGGGAGGAAGAGGAGTCGGAAAACTGAATTGAGCAAAAGAAGAAGAAGAAGAAGAAGCAAAAGAAGAAGAGGAGAAAACGAAATATAAAAAGATGAAGAACGAGGAGCAGAACAAGGTCAGAAGTGAGAGAAACAAAGTGAGAAAGCTGAGCTCTCATCTGTGGAGCCTGTGATGACAAAACCCCAGCTACTGTGGGCCGTCGGTTTCTTTTCTTTGGAAAACACGGAGACGGCTTTGGAACGAAACCAGAAAAACGGGCTGTGGGGTGGAAAAGAAAAACATCTTGTTTGAGCTGAAAGACGAAATTTTTTTTTCCAATGACAAAAAGGGAAACCGACGCTGTTGTTTTTTTCGCGCCAACAAACCGCGCCATTGTACATATGTACATTCATAACTCATTATTTTTGTTTAAGAAAGCATCGAAAGCAAAATCAATATTTTCTTGTAGAAAACTGAAAAACAAACTTGAAGTAAGAAATGGGACGTCCAACTTCTCTTTGTGTTGTTTTCACTTCTTTCACTAACGCAGCTAACTCATGCCCAAATCCTCATTTCCTGTCCTTTTGTAGGTGAATAAATTTTTAACCAAAAGTGGAAATAGGGTATAATTTGCGTGTCAAGCTCACTCCAGACTCATTGTCTAGCCCACATACTTTTTCATTTTAATCTAACGCCTTTTAATCTAAAAACCCCCCAAAAAAAGAGACCAACGTCTGATCCAAATTCTGAGACACTTTGTAATTGTCGCAGTTAGCTCTTGCTCTACCTGATTGATCACGCATCTCTTCTCACTTTTTTCGCCGTCATCTTCATCACACTAGGCCAGCCAACAAGGTCCCGTTGAATTGTAAATGAACAGGCGACTTGACGGAGCGAAACATGAGCAGTGTAATCCATGAAGCCGTGTCTCGTCTCTAGCCTCTGTATATATATATTTATATATTTGTGTAGGATGAAATAGTGAAATAGAGATAGAGATCGAGCAACTGCTCTAATAACACATGAGTTTTATCATTTGACCTTTTGATTAATTTTCTGATGATATTGTTTTACAGTATGCCATAAGTTTCCATAGTTTGAAAGGAAGTAGATTATAGAAATCATAGGAAAAAATATGTGCATCTAGAAAAATGATCCCAGATTATCAGCTTTGACGAAACAACCATATTCGACCAAATTCGATAGTTTTTCGAAAAAATAGAATTTCAGTGTATTTAGTGTGTCGTCTCACTCGCGACATACACAACTGAAACAGGTTATGCAAAACTGGCGTTTTCTCTCTGTTTCACTCTTCGACAATCCTTCCTCCAGCTATTTCCTCCTTCTCTCAGGTTATTTGTGTCTCTACCTATCTTACAATAGTATACTGTCTAGAGTCTCGGACTTATATTGATTCATATCAGAAAATCTTCTCACTGTTTCGCATGATATTTCCCTCACTGTTTGATCTTCGCCTGTGTTTTTTTCCTGTCGTGAGTCTCAACACCCTCAGCTGCGGCGAAGGTTTCGTTTTGACTCGCTTCCTCTTCTCTCTTTCTATGGATTGACTTACTACGAACATCGTTTCCCGACATCTCATCTGAAGTCCCTCTCTATTGATTGATCCTCTCCCCGTCGAAGTCGAGCGAGAAAGTGTCGCATTCACTTGTATATCTTGACTGACTGACTGACTGACGGACGCGTCGGCGTCCTAGATGTGACGTCTTCTCGAATCCAGTCGCTCCTAGTGAAAGTTTGCTTTACGGTTCGATTTCTCGTTGTCTCTTCGTATCCTCTCTATTTTGTCCCCAAAACTCTCTTGTAATTATCTCCCTTTCCATGAACTGACCATTTTTTCCCCTCTCCCTCTCTTTGTTTTGAAGCCACAAATCCAGGTCGTAACAGTGACTGCAATCCAAACAAAATAACTTTTGAATCGTACGCGCCAATATGTAACTATCTTATCAGTATGATATTTGGTCTTACAGATAACACACACGTATTTCAGCTCTTTCCATAATACCTACCTTTGTCTTCTCTTCTCTATTTTTAGATGATAAACTTAAAATAATAGTATCTTATCGCTTTCAACTTCGCAATTATATTCTATTCCGTTCAATATTTTATTCTCTCACAGACGGTAATATGCCTCGTCGAAAGGCCGCTGATGGTCCAGCTCCCCCTAAACAACCCCGAACAAGGCGGAAGAAGGTGGTGCCTGAAGAGCCGAAACCTGAAGTCTATGATCCTATGAATAGTTATGGAATGGAAGGCATGGACCCGAATATATATGGGCATCATCCTGAATTTGGCTATAATAATTATGGTCACCCTCCTCCTTTTCCTGGACCAGAAAGTTCAAATAACCATTTCGGAATGCCCCCTGGGCCGGGAGGCGCTGCACCAACTAATATGATGTTAGTGGGATAAACCTTGCCATTTGTCATTAGAAAAAATTCTGAAACTTATTAAAATATCAGCCTCATTAAATTTTTTCAGGATAAGAGGACAAGCTACTTTACCTCAACAAATTGGAAACGCCGTTAGTCCTCTTGAATTTCGGATACACGACATCAATAGGAGGTTGTATATATTTAGTACCACTGGGGTAAGTTGTTCAAAAATCAGATTTTGAACTTTTTTGGAATCAATCCTTTTCAGGTTGCGGAATGTGATCAACAACAATGGTGGGATGCATTTTCGCACGAATTTTTTGATGATGACTGTAAACTATGGTTTGTAATCGGCTCGGAAATAGTTCCGTTTTGCGAACGAGAACGATACGGTATGTTTAACGATTGTAATTGAGAAATGTGGAAAATTTCATTTTAGTGATTTCCCGTCAATTTATCCCAAAGTTCTTCCGATCTATATTTGAAAGTGGAATGCGAGAACTACAATATGTGTTACGTGGACCATCACGAGAGTGTACTTTGCCCAGTGGCCAGCCAGCCTATGAAAACGAGAATGTGTTGCAAATCACAAAGTACGAACAAAACGGCCACTTTGAAGTGAACACGGAAGGAAAGTTGTATGTAGAATTCACACCGTTTGATGAGATTATGAACTATCGGATAAAAGCATGGACTCTTGAACTGAGGAAGTCGGATGAATACATGTATAATCATGCAGTAAAGGTGAGCAAGAGTTATGAATTATGTAAAAACTCTCCAACTACGAATATTTTTGAATAATTATGTAAATGAATGTTATGAATTTCAGGATTACGAAAGAGCAGTCCCAAATGTTGAACAGGAAAATCAACCGAGGATGGGATTCTTTCCACCAACATTTAATGTGTTGAAACTTCTGAAGATTCTCGAACCAATGCAGACATTCATGAGCATTGCTAAAGCATCACCGGTACGTGTTATATATAATGAAAATAGAATAGAAGAATAGAGCATGCCATTTCGCTCGCATGCTCATTAGTCTAGTTTACACCAATCCGCTGATTGGCTTCATTCAAAATGTTCTTATAAAGCATTTTGTCCGATTAGTAGCACCGCTTTTCTTAAGACTCTGCTCACTCCACTCTTTCCATACGCACTCTCTGATTGAGTGAGCACAATTCACTAATGAGCTATTATACCTTCAGTCATATTCAGAAGCAGTTGTGCGTAAACACGCTCACATACCTTTGCTTTACACCAAAAAATTCTTCTCATTTTTCAGGCGATCTATCCCAAAGAAGTTATGAAGCGCGCGTTGTTCATCAATGAATTGCGTCTACAGCAACGGATGCAACAACAACATCAAATAAGTATGTTTAATTGTTTTTTGTTCCATGATCTAGTCTAATAATTTAAGGTCAGCAACAATTGATGATACCCCAGCCAGAGCCAGAAAAGCCGAAGCCGCAAAGAAAACGGCAACGAAAGCCGGCAGCAAATCCACGTGGAAGCAAGAAAGCTGCAGCACAAGCAGCCGCAGCAGCCCAAGCAGCACAAGCGAACGGTGGTCCGCCAGCAATTCCAACTGCAAGTCCTGCAACAAATCCACAATTCCCACCAAACCCTATGAATCCTCAGGTAAGACTCCATTTCAGTTAGGCTTCTTGATGTGTGACGTTTCGTGTCACATGCTATATTTTCGATTATAAATTTTCCGCCAGTGATAGGAATGTAGTATTCTGATTTATCATTAACCCAAAACTAGTAAATAACTCTCCAATTCATTTGGATATTTCATTCAAAATGTGACAGACGTTAGTATTCTGTCAAACTTCAATTTTTCATTTTTGGACATTCAAAACAAATATTTTGCAGTTCCCGCAAATGTCGTATCCTGATGTGATGGTTGTTGGTGAACCATCAATGATGGGAAGTGAATTTGGAGAAGAAGACGAGAGAACCATCTCAAGAGTTGAAAATTCGCAATATGATCCTGGAGCAATGCAAATGGCCCCACTTGGTCAAGGTCCAAATTCATCAATGAATGGTCGGAATATGAATATGCCGTCTGGAATGAATCATCAACATCATCCTGGAATGCCTCCACCTGGTCAACCTCATATGCCACCACACTCAATGGGAAATCCTATGCCAACTTCAATGCATAATCCAATGCATATGCCACCACCTGGCTCAATGCCAGGTCACGGCGGAATGCATCCGATGCCGAGCACAATGGCAAATCAAATGCCGCCGCCGAACTTGCCACCACATTCAATGCCCAACCAGATGCCGAACAATCGAATGCCTCCGCCACAGATGCCCGGGCAAATGCCACCACATGGTATGCCAATGCCAGGATCAATGAATCCAAACATGATGGGAAGTGGAATGCCTCCATTGTCGATGCCAAATCAGATGCCTGGAAATCCAATGTCAAATCAAATGCCTGGAATGCCAATGAACCAAATGCCACCACCGAATTATAACTATGGTGCTCCTCCACAACAATGGCCTCCACCACCAAATTCTGCTATGATAACCGGATAATAAATGGTAAACTTAAATCACGAATGATCGAAATTCATTTTCATCTTACAGGTTGTCGCTGCTATTCCAATTGTGTCTCTTAATCCATTTCTCCGAGTGTGTTCTGATGCAACGAAATCATGACAGGCTACAAAGCAAATCATTTATTTCATGTACCTAATTCATTCTATTAAATCCCCGCCCTTTGAAAAACAGAGCAAATACAAAGTCCATTTTCACTTGATTAGACATCTACAGTTCTCAAATTCGTCATATAATAAGCCCCGCACACACACCTATAACCCCATGTCGATATATATATCTGTAAAAGTGAACTCTTTTCAAAACGACGATAATTTAGTCATTATAATTTTTGATATTGTGATCAATCCACTTCCTCAATGCCTCAAATAATGTTTCTTCAAGCGCGACGAACCGACAAGCCTTTTTTCTGTTCTTTTAATTGTTTCGAAGTTATTTCTTCTCAATTTCGATTGCTGAAGATCTCAATGTTCCAGTTAATAATTGCTTCGGTCCACACACTAATTGTTTCTTCTTGAAATGTCTGTACCTTATTCTGCAAAGCATATAAACCATTTGAAACTATAATATATTCTTTTATGCCGAGATGCACACAAAGTACAAAATTATTAATTATTTACATTTGAATACTTGGAAATATTAGAGATCATTATGATTTTTGAAAACAATAATGCAAAATCAAATATTGATATTAAAATGGTTACAACTGCTTTCATAGGAAGTCACTGTCTTTGGACTCATTGGTGGATCACTTGAGTTTGAAAGCGTCCGAGATGTTTTCCGCAAAAGTAGTCGTATGTATTTTTTGAGTCGATTTGTGAACGCTATGAACACGAAGGCGTTCACTGAGGCGGAAATCATACTCAAGACGTCAGAGAGGTGTGAATGGTAGTAATCTTTCCTAAAAAAATATTTGTAAGAAAAGGGATTTGTATAATGGATACCTTGTTGGACACTCCCTTTTTGCTAAAAGCTGCCACTTTCTAGCCACTGCAAGCAACTTGAGTGAATGGAAGCATAAGTACAAAAGGATAATGGCGACGATAGAGAAAGTTGCTCGAAGTTCTTGTTTTTGACGGATTAGCTCTGCTTTTTTTGGAAAGCACCCTGCTAATGGATGTCTGAAAAGTCAAAAAATGAAGAGTTAATCATAAATTCTGAATCTTCACACATACGTTACGTTGGTTTGTTTTGGATGATCAAACGCCAGAGTTTGATACGTATTATGTCGACTTTTATAGATTTCGTACAATGTGAGAAGGGAGAAAATGCACATCCACATGAAAGGTACAATGTTGAAAAACAACGGATCGAGAATCGAGTGGTACACAAAACGATAGGTTGATAGAATCTGTAAAAATAGGTAAGCTGATCCATCGAAAGCCATGTTTGATTAGACTTTCAGATCATGTTTTCATGTAATGAGTTGTAGCATGTGCCCCGCTACCCAAACAGAAAAAGGAAAACACACGTATTACATTTCCAGACGGAACTTTAACTTTCAATCAACACCCCAAAAAATGCGAACCTCAGTAGTGGCTATCCTTTTGTTGATTCTAAGTTGTGGATATGACCGAACTTCGAGCTCTAACAAGAATATTGGTAGACGGAACATAAGTACCAAACAAAACATCACAATTAACATGGTCCTTGCACGGCTTACAGTATCCTGGAGACGTGCAATCATTGGCCGAGAGATCTGAAAATTATTGTGTTGTTATGAATTGGCAAAGTCCAAATAACCTTCCAATAACGATGAGCGGAGAGGGTGGCAATCGTCCAAACATGAAGAGTGTGTATAGTGATTTCAACTCTAAATGATCAGAATGACAATAATTCAAATATTTGTTTTCATGACTACCGTGGCATTGTGTACTTTAAGAATCTTCGTTCGAGCATGCACGCATTATAGAACGTGTGATTCTTCATATGGTGTTGATCACATATTTGTGGGAAAAACTCGGCCGCTAATGTTGTTGTCAACATAACATGGTCCAGAAGAAGAAGCGCTTTCAGATAAACAAACACTCCAGATGTGATCTTCGGTGGACGGTACAAGGACACCTAAATATTTTGTTTTCATTCAACAACCCCGCTTTCCAAAAACATTTGTTTCAATGACCCCTAAATTGCGTGCTTCTACAAGAAATGACGACGGCAGCGGGCGAACAGTGCCAGGCGGTGATTGTGGCAAATGATTCGAGAGGGGATCAAATTTCAATGCGTTTTTGACACTTTTGGACATAAGAGTGAGAAACGATGACTTACCATTGCACACGCGTTGCAAAGGATTCCAATGAGGGCAATTGGAAGAAGAAGGAGCAGATTTAGATTTCGAAGTTGAAAGTAAAGCTCATGATCATGTATTCGAGGTTCATGGTAGCATACCATAGAATTTCTTGGAAAGAAGAGACCGTAGTTGTCCATCTCACATTTGGTAGTTCTGGAATAACCGTTTACGATAAAAAACAATTACAAAAAACGAAAACTTATTCATTTGATAAACGTTTTAAAATATTAGGGAAAAAAAGAACAACTTAAGAAATTAATTTTTGAGCTAGATCTTATCCAAACTTTGAAACAGTTTCAAAGAAATATAAGTGGTCTTTCAATAATTCTTTGTATTATGAACGATTATCTCAACTAGATACCAAGAAAAAGTATCCATAAGAACAAGGATAAAAAAATAGTTCTCCGAATAGAAACCTAACAAACTGAAAAGAGATTCCAGAGAACCGAATCCTGTGAGAGGAATGTTTTAAATAATGAATGAATCGGCAAGAGGGAGAACGAAGAAAACTATTTTTACTGGAATGCCCTTCGTTTGGTTGTTTATCATCAGGTAATACAAGACATTGGGCAACCCACAAAATGAAAAGAGGAAAAGCAAAAAGAAGAAGCAAACTTAAAAGGGTCATGAAAAGATTTCTCATCCGACAAGCACACTGTTTGGATCGCGATTTTCGTTTTTTTTTCTCCCCCCTCACCATCTATTCCATATCTGTGTCATGTTTGTTTTACAATGATGTATTTGAAAAATGAGACCAGCTTATTTAGACGTATGTGGGAGTGACGAACGGTTTTTCGAAACTTTCTATTATCGTATAGACACACAACATGCAGTGAAATGTATCTTTAAGGAAGAAATCTTGAGCTTTTGGCTGAGAAAACTAAATTTTGTTTGCTCGCACGAGACTTTTCTCATAATCTGTATGCGAATGAACTGAATCATGAAGAATAAAAAATGAGGATGAAGAATGGCATTTCGAAATAATTTCAGTTGTATTTTCAGATGATTTAGTAGCATTAACTAAGCACTTTCAAGTGGCTGATCGAATGTTTTTCATTCCGAACAAAAATACACCCAGTTCGAAAAAACTTTCTTGGTCTAGACGACTCTCTGAAAAAGTTCACTTTTCCGACAAAAAACCGGAAGAATCATGAATTATTCAGGATTCTGAAAGGAAAGGAAAAAGGAAATAAGAAATAAGTGGAAGGCGTTGAGAAACTGACGGAGGCGGTAGGAAGGATGTGCTTCAAATTTCAAAAAATGAAAAAGAAATCGGAGAACTCCGGAAAGGAATGAAAATGATATTTCTAGGGCAGAAAGTCATTTCCAACTGATTCTGAAACTCAGAATGAAACTTGAAATACATTCGGTCACATGCCCGGTTTTTTGCGCATTGGTTCACAAATACAATTAGGAGGTACATGCGGTTGCACTTTCTTTTTTTGAAAGATTTCCAAATGAGCAGATCCTATTGGAACGAGGAGTAGTACGAAATGAGTTGAACAGAAACAAACTGATCTCTGTGATCATGATGCAATGGATTAAACATTGTATTAATCTCCGACGAAAATGTATATTTCTGGATTCCAGATATCATATATGAATATCTCGAGATACTCAGCAGATTTATACCATCTACAAATTAGAGTTCAATAAGTCGAATTAAATAATGTACGAGCTCTGAATAAAAATTTGAGCAAAACCAGTTTCACAAGGACAATCTATGTGCTTTTAACATTTTCAGATTTCTGTGGTATGATTTTGCAGAATCTTCCTTATTTCACCTGTACAGCTGAATATATGCGGAATCATGTGAAGCCACGAACTCCGGATATATTTCGATCCGGTTTCAAAATATGAATACACATCACGTCATTCAACAACAAAAGGTGCGTTCCTTGTTTATGTCAAATATGGAAAAACTGTCATTCATCAACAAAAAAAACAAGAAAATAGTTGAATTGGAATTAGGGAGTGTATAAACTTTGATTCCCACTTTCCGAGGACAAGAGTTAATACAGTCGTTTCTACTCGACGAAAGTTCATACGCGACGACTTATTTGCATATGTCAAACACACTACACTCATGCTGCTTTTTTCTCCTCAATATCTTCTTTTTCTGTTCCAGAACTCTTCATATCTTCATGACGTTGATAGATTCCAATCGGATGTGCAAAAATAACCTTTATGCTTCTATTCCTGTATTCAATGTTTTTGCACGTCTCAATGAATTTTTCTGTAAGAGATAACAACCTGGAAGAAAAACATCAAAAAGATCAGAATTTATCTTGTAAAACTTTACTTTCGACAAAAATCAACAAACAAGAGTGATGAGAACGTAAATAGTATCCAATGCAAACATGAGCTGCCACAAACTGCAGGATGAGTCAGTAGCAAAGATCTTTTTTGAAATGTTACTAATCACCTTTTTAAATTTTATTATTTACCATATTTTTCACGTTTTTGTTTATGAAAATTTCACTAAAAAATTTAAAGGAAGCTAATTATAAATAATGTTGTTGAACACTAAAATTGGAATTCGATTAAGAAAATATCAAAACTACGAAACTCAGATTTTGATTAACTAAATTAGCAAACATATTTTCAAATACACAAGAGTTCCTCGTTAATTTATGGTTTCTCTTCGTTGATGTTTGATATGTGTTTATTTAGATAACTTAAATTGATTGCTGATTCTTTCTTTTTATAGATGAAATTGATTTGTTAGTTAAATTTCAAAACTAAGAAAAACTGCTTTATATTTTTTTTCTGAATCAATTGGGAAAAAGGTCAAGCGTGAAGTTAAAATATTCATCAAAAGCATTTTTAGTACTTGAAATAGGATATTCAGTTCCTGGAAAGAGAAACGCAGGTGAATTCACAACCTTCTTCTGTTTTCCAAATATGTATACTATTTGGGTAACTTCTCTTTTTATTGATGATACTTGCGTTCATCTACATTTCTCGTTGAAATCTTTACCATCTTCACGTCATTTTTTTCCAAACAAATGTGATTCACATTCGGAATGACACTGAATGTAGACTGACAAACTACGAAAGATATCGTCTGAAATGATAATTCATCAAATATTCCAACTCTGAAATTGATAATAATGACACGTAATCATCTTTAGTCCAAAACGAAGATGACTCACAAAGAATTGTTTCGAAAAAATATACTGCGACTCGATTGAAATTCAACGACGCCCAACACTTACTCCTTATCGGACGCTGCTTCTTATTTTTGATTTTTCAATCACTCTGCTGAATCATACCTAGTTCGGTTCCATGACGTGCCTTGAAAAGGTCTAGTGATACGAGAGGCTCGTTATCTCTCCGCCTCTTTCTTCACAATGCCTTCTAAGCTTTTGTATAAAACACACGTTTTCTGTCAAGTTCACGCCGTCCCATCTCCCTTTTAAGAGTAAATATTTGAGCGTTCAATCTTATCTATAAATGGCGAAAAGCTAGTTTTATACCAGTTTTCCGTGTGTGACACACCATGTTGCCATGTCTCTTTTTTCTTCAAAAAACGTTCTCAGGTGATGAAATTTTGAATTTTGGCAGAAAATATTTAGCGATAATTTAAAAACCAGTTTCTAATTCTGACATAATGTTACAACGGTCAGTTTTCATATACTAATTCTTGTAACACATAAAAGTTTTAATGTAGTTCCTGAAGTTTTTAAACCAGTCACGCCCTTATTTTTATCATTCCTTCCTGCCGCCCATCGATACTTAAACTTTTCTTCAACTGTTTTGATAAAACGTGTTCTTCTTTACTTTCCTTTTTCATATTTTGGTTGAGATGTGTAGCTCTTCTTGCAAGAAGTTTCCCAATATTCTCGTATTTTGTGTTCGTCATCCGTTGTTTCTTTTATTTTTGGTGCATCTTCATTCCGTCACTATGCGGTTGTTGGGACGCACCATAGTTTCCGTCTGTCGTCAATGAGAAATTTCCATATATAGTCACTATTCTTTTCTTGACATTTCATATTTTTCAGTTTAACAATGTGTCTTTCCGGGCTCACCCAGATTTTCTATGGACTCATCATGACAGGAAGTGCCATTCTAACAGCGGTTGCTTTATTCACACCAAGTGAGTTGTCTTGACACTGTACAATTATCAAAATGATTTCACTTAAGGTTGGAACACAGTCGAGGATAATGTGAAAGGACTCGTAAATGGAGACCCGAGCAACTGGAATGGTTTGATGCCATGGACATGTATTAATCACTCACAAGGGCAGACATGTCAGGATTGGTGGGGAGTAAGTATCGATTCATTTTTTTCACGAGCATAATATTGTTTTACAGAATCTTCCCGGTGGAACCAGATGCGTAGTTGTTTGCATGATCATTGCTTTGATCGTCCAGATTTTTGCTGTCATTTACAACTTCCTTACATGGTGAGTCAAAAATTAAAAACATTCAATTTTTCACCAACGTTTTTTTCAGTCTTGCCTGCTGCTGCAAGAAGTATATCATCCATCCACTAACTTTATTCGCCGTCATCTCTACAATTCTTCTGTTAATCGCTGTCATTGTGTATGCTGCAACTTGGAATAACTTCACTGTTCAGCCAAATACAACAACACAGGTTTGTTGGAAATATTACTGTATTCTTTACATAAACTCATTTCAGCTCGGATACTCGTTCTGGCTTGCCGTGGGTGCTTTGATCTTATCTGCTGCAGATGTTATTCTTGGAGCACTTACAGTATTTTTGGGAGAGCATTGCTGTTAATTAATTTATTTATTATGTATATTCCCTTTTTCCCTTTTTCTGTGATATAAACTCTTTTTTGCCCAGACGGCACCATCTATTTGTGGAAGCTTTGTAAGATTTTGAACTCGATTCTTGCTTTAGTCGCCGCACCGAATTGAAACTATACTAAAAAAGTGCAAATAAGCAGGGCAAGCACAGGAAGGCAAAAAATGTAACGGTTTTATATTTGTAAAAGGTCTTTTGAACTGTGGTAAAACATGTGAATATGTCTGTTCTTAGCGCGACTCTGACGTGCTCCGAAGATCGAGAGCAAAAATGTTTTACTTCTCAGTTTTTCAGCCGCCAAGTTTGTCGCGTAGGTGGCATTGAGGCATGGTCAAAGAACGCAAAAGAAAGAATGTATTCTAAAGAATGCGGTTGAAGAGATCATTTGTTGAACTTGTAAAGGTGTGAAGAGTATACAGTTTGACAAAGATCGCGAAATTTAATTCTGCAAATGTTGAAATGAGTCATGTAGTAACGTAAATACAGGATTCTTTTCAGTTTTTCGTTTTAATCTTAACTTTTTGAGTCATTTCTGTTCAGCATCCTGCTGGATTTCAATTGGAAATATCAAGAAAACATCATGGCAAAACTGTAAATATGTGATTACAAGAATCCATTCCTGTGATTTTATTAATTCCTTCGAAAGTTATGATATCTTTGTGAAACAGCAAAAACCCGTCTTTTTTTTTTCAAAATTATCTTAATCGTTCGGGAACCAAATTTCTGACTCAACAATCAAAACCGTATAGTTTGATCTTCAGTGTTTTGCAACTTCTACTACAATTCATCGGAGAGCAAACAATAGTGTAAAACCACACCCAATGCTTGTAACAAAGCACTCACTAAATCAATTTGATATCCCGTAATCTCAGCCCTAGGATCCTGATGCACCCATTTTGTCTGTCATTGTGTATTGTGAATTAGTCACCAGTGCTGGGTGCCACTAGGTAACCTTTGCTCCGCCGGCATAACATGATCACATGTTCAAACAAGAGAATTTGTCTTTGGACAAAAAAAACTATGATCTAGAGAATACCAAAAACTTTTCGAAAAATATCAGACAGATCATCCGTAGAAATGGTCAACTAAAAGGACCAGTACAACACGGAACATCTATGTTTGTTTATTTGTTTGTTACCGAAAGATAGGGAACTATTATATGTGCATTGGTTTATTTTCAAACGATTATTTTTTATTTGCAATCGGAAATAAGGAACTTCTCGGTTTGATCTGGCAACAAATCTAACGGAAGTGATCATTACATGTTTATCGGACAAATTTTGAGGCGTTTGAGATTTTCTAAAGACGAAATTGTTCTTTAGAATTGTTTGAAATATTTCTTCAACAGATTTCAGTTGTTACCAGCAAACCTTTGAGTTTTAAGAACATAGCAGATGCAATTCATTGAATATTCTTCTTTAAATTGAGAAACAACTGACGATACCCTTAATAATTCTCGATACTACCAATGTTAGATAAAAAATTTTCACAAAAGCCTATAATTTGATATTTTGTTCATAATTCAGAAAACTGTTGTAAATTTCAGATGAAAATAAAAATCACTTGTAGTTGAAACTTTTTGTATTAATTTTCAGAAAGGATGGACTGTCTTCATAAAAATTCAGAACCTCCGGTATTTTCTGTTTTACCCCTCAAATTCGGGTTCTCAAAACGTTCAGTATTACATTTAAAAAGTTAATTGTCCAGTTTTTACAGCTCACAATCTACAACCTTTCCATTGATAGATCAAAGGCAAAAAAGCTGACAAAGTCAATCCATTGAAACAGATCTGCATCACATACATAATAAAAACTCCCACTCAAAGAATGATCAGAATGCCATAACTGAAAAGAATCATTTTTTCACCGACGTCAACTGGTTGCCATAATTTCCGTGTTTATTTTGCTGATAAGTACGTCTGACCGCTAGGGGGAATCCTTTATTTGTATTTTTCGAACATGGGGTAAACTGACTCATGTCTACATGAAAACAACTACCGGAATCAAAGAGTTCACTTCCATTTACCCGCTTGTCTAACTTTAGAAAAGCAGTCAAAAAGTTGTAGAAACAGTCTATTGTGTACAGAGTATAAGAGGATTAGATTGATTGCAATTGCTACTATGAACTGATGACCCGCAATGATCGAAAATGATGAAAACTGTTCTCGTTCTCAAAAAAACTGATCTCGATTTCATGGTAAAACACACGTAGAAACGAGTTTGTCTGTACAATTGTTATGAGTGTGTAGTTTGAACTGATACCAGAAAACTATTGAATATGAAGCAATCTTCTGAAAATTTATAGATGTGTGAATTTTGTGTTGGAAGTTAACGAATTTCATGTGAAACCGCTTACGATATCAATGAAAATGACGAATTAAAAACTGTAATCTGAATTTTTAGGGCGTCTCCCGATCTGTTGAACCTTTTTTTTTACGTATTATCAATCTTCCAAAAGTTTCAATGAACTCTTAGTTTTCAAGATAACTGAAATTTCAAAAAATAAAGAATACGCATTTATTTTTTGAATTTTGTTTGACATTCATTAGACCTTAATTTTCATAATGCATATTCTGACAATATTCACAAAACTAGTGAATTCCATTGTCACTGTTGTATTTCACAACAATTCATAAAAGTAGTTGAAAGAGTGTAGATCATGAAAACAGAGTACATTTCGAGACTGCACCGGAATAGGACGACATCAAAACTGCCCTAGAACGACAGTATGGAAGTGATCAGCGTATTTTGTTACCGGGTTGCAACAATTTTAGGTATGAAGGGTTTTCCCAGAAGCGATGACTCAATGTGGGATTGATGCGGAGAATGCATGGGTGGCCATCATCATCATCTTTTGATATTTTCTGACATCACCATCAAAACCTAAGGGGCGTGGAAGTTATGTTTGTATACTAAACTGTACTGCACTGCGAGCTAAACATAATAAACCGAAATTTGTGCGGGGGAGACGAAGGTACCGCCTCCCAGGTAACCCCGTCGCTTCTTGCTCTATATAAATTCGCGGAGCACAAAGCTCAACCAGGTACTTTCTATTCTTGAGGTTTCTTCATTTTAATAGACCTCACTACCTACAAATGACAACGAATAATCATAACAACGACGATATACCAACCATTGAAGAACTATCCGAAATTCACATTGCTGATATTCATCACATTGTAAGTTTTTCTCATTTTTCTTGATTTTCTGTCTATTTTCAACTACTGAACTTCTTTGTTTTAGGAAAAGAAGCATGATATGAGGCCAAAGGCATATTCTTTGCCTGAACGAAGAACTGCTCAACAACAACAAGGTAGTAAGAAACAATCGCGTTTCGGCACTTTTAAGCAGTCTGTAAAACGACAAATCTCTGGAAGCATTAAGAGGTGGGTCTTGTTTTCATTCCAAACAATGTTTTCCCACCATATGAGCGTTCTCTGAAACAACCCACAAATGTCCCTATAAAACCATGTTTGTGCAATAGCCATTCACTTTTTAAAATTCTCCATAACCGATGCCCCCCGGTATTTTCGATGTGAATAACAATGACTATGAAGTGCAAAATGATGATGTAGAACATCACCATCACCGAAAAAGTCATAAAGAATCTCTGATTCATTTTGTGTCTAATTGGAGATTGAGTGCTTTCAGTATTGGAGCTTATGCTGGAAGGATAGCAAAACCTGCCAATGCCTACTTCCGTTGGAATCTTTTATTCACTTTCTTGATTTTCTTATTTATTTCGTCTGCAATTTGGATTCCTTGCATTCCTGCAGTAAATGTGAGAGTTTTCTAGAAATCAAATCTAAGTTTAATTTATAGGATTTTGCTCTGGAAATTGTCACAATTATCTCAATCATCTTGCATTTACTCTGGATCATTGCTATTATCAACGCTTTGAGATACACTTGGAGGTTAAGAAGATTTTCATCTCATGAAATCCGACTTGACTTGGTAAGGATAAGTATCGTGTAACACTCAATCATTTAATTAGTATAGGTTAAAAATGAAGCTGGAATAAAAATGAAGCATTTGGTTGGTCTCTGTGTCTATAAAGAACCACTTGACTTGCTCATGGATACCATTGACAGTATCGCTTCACAACCAAATGCCAAAGAAAAGATCACATGTCTTGTTGGAATGGAAGGTGGAACTCCGGACAAAGAAGAGGTGGGTTGTCCTAAATGAGTCACTTCTTCTAATCGTCATTTTGTTTAGAAAAAGCGAATCCTCGACGACAAATACGGGCCAAAGTTTGAGCGTTTCATTGTCACTTTCCACCCACGTGGACTGCCGGGAGACATTCCAGGTAAATATGAGTGGGGAGCGAAACGTATTTATTGTTTGGTTTTGAAGGCAAATGTTCCAATTTCAACTATGCGGCCAGAACGGCGGTCAAAATTTTGAGAGCCGACAAAAACTATCCATTGGAAGAGTACGATAATAATGTGGAGTTAATTGTGACAACCGGAGATTGTGATAGTGTATTTGGTGATAGATACTTTGACGCTTTGGAAGAGGATTACTGGAAGTTATCTCCAAAACAAAGATCATACACTGTCTGGCAATCACCTCTTTTCTACTGTATCAACTTGGATCAGTCTCCATTCTTCGTCAGAGTTACAGGACTTTTGAGAGCATTCTTCATGATGGGATACCTCATTCCATGGAACATCAACACCATGAGCATCTTCTCTCTTACGTTGAAACTTTTTGAGGAGGGAGAATATACTCATCCAGGATATCAAATGGATGATATTATTGCTCTCATCAGATGGTCTTTGGCTGTACGCAGAAAATGTGTGATTCGTGCTATTCCTGTGGCTACATTGTCCGGGCCAACCAGTGGTAAGTTTCTTCGTTCTAGAATTTCATGAGGCTATTTCAAACCTTTTTTTCAGGAAAAAATTATGTTGATGAATGGTACGAGTGGGCCCGTCAAATTAGACGTTGGACCATTGGAGCTGCTGAGGTCTTCCATTACTTCGCCATCAAATTCTTCCGTCTTCCTGTCTCCGTATCAATCTCTTTTGCCGCCAAATTCGTGTTTTACTACGGGTTCTTGCTCTGCATTGCTTCTGTCTACACCATCATTGCTCCTCTTGTGGTATCAACTATAATCGAAAAGCACTTTTTAAATCCCTATATTTTCTAGACTCCAGCTATGTTGAACGCAGTTGACCATGGTGTGCACGGACTAGTTATTCCCAACAACAAATGTTTCATGATTATCATGTTCGGCTTCCTGGGTCTCCAGTACATCTGGTTCTTCATGGTATTCCTCGTCAACTATCTGTGCCAACCGGTAAATACCCCTCAATTTGATGACCTCAACCGCAACAATGACCATATTCAGGTGTTCCCTCGACAAACTAAGGACAAGACCGGATTCATTCGCAACATTTTCCATTGGATAATGACCTGGCCTACGCTGGTCATGTATTGTTGTGTGGAATTAGTGGCATTTTTAGAGGTAAACCGTTCTTCACGAGTAATTTAGAGTAATAACCCCTTCTTTTACAGGTTACGGTTCGCGGAAAATCGGTCTGTTCGCATAATGCATCGAAGAAAGACAATCTTGTTGCGCCTGTCCCCAGCAAACAACCAGATCGAATGGAAGTGTAAATCTTTCACAATAACAACAATAATCAACAATTTCTCTCAAAAAACTGTTTGTGTGTACCATAAGTAGCGGGTTCTTAGTGTTTCTAGTCTTCTTCTGTACTTAACTCTTTTTTTTCCCAATAAAACATGTTCCCAACGTAATCCTCAGCTTCTGTTCCATTGCAGCTTATCCTATGAATAATCTTGAGTGGAATCTAAAAAACGATGGAAACCAGTATAAATCGAAAGCACCTGTCGTGTACTTTCTTCTCACAAATAAATCGGTAATTGTTCAAATGTGTCACGTCAATCATGGTGGCCCTCAAGAAGAAAACGCTTCCGTTATCGGATCATGTTCCGACTGGCACGGAATTTCAAATAATCTCGGCGCAATCGTGTGGCGAGAGATATGGAGAATTGATTCGCCTTGTGTCATCCTTTTCATTTCACGCCGGCGTCACACAGCTTCTTATCAGAGTCGACACGCAAAATCTTCTGGACAACGCATTGACCTGACCCCTTTTCTACGACAATCGGGATGGATGGACGACAAGCGCTGGCGGGGACGAAAAGGTGAGAGTGGGAGAGCGCAGAGAAATGGAGAGTAGTGAAAGGACAATATCGGACACGGGGGGTACTTCTCGTCCTGATTCATCTAGGTCGCCTAGGAGAGAGGTGTATATCGAGAACCCTCCCACATTGTCGTTATTGCATCCACACTCATTGGCTACTGCACACCAGTGATGCGTTCGCTTGTCTGGATTTTAGCTGCGACGACAGCTTTAGCTGCCGCTGCCATCAACGATGCCGACGTACCTGTGGTCATCCACCTTCCAGCACAACAACACCGACCAAGATTTTTAGGACAAGTAAGACTTATTAGGAAGCAATTCTCTGTAAATCGTTTTTTAGGTTACTCCACCACGTGCTGTTAACACCGTTGCTGCACCAAGAGCTCCATCTGCTGCCCAAGAGAAGGCTATTGCTGTTCCACAAGCCCAACAGCCAATCGCTCTTCCACCAGCACCACCAGCAGTTCAACAACCAGTTCTGCCAGTTGCTAATGGAGACCAATCCTTTGCCCCAAGACAAGGAGCAGCCGTCCCACCACCACCACCAGTCAACATCCCAACCGATGTCCAGAACCAACTCATCAAGTTCTTCGGACTTGACTCATTCGGAATTCCAGGACTTACCGGAAACCATCCAGAAGGATTTGCCGGAGCTGTCCAAGAGATGAGAGCCGCCGGAATTCCAGTTCCAGGAATCCCAGCCGATCAAGTCAACCCAGAAGCCGCCGGAGTCAAGACCGTCAGCGATGGTAATTTAATAATCATGAAATTTGAAAAATTTCTCCGTTTCCAGATGTTCTTGCTCAAGCCAATCCAAACTTCCAAGATCAGCTTTCCCAAATTCAAAACGCTGTTAACAACCCAGGACCATACAAGGGAGGAGCCAACGTCCCACTTCCAGCTGAACAACCAGGAGAGAACGGACTCATTGGACTTCTTTCCAACTCTATCAGAAAGGTCATTAAGGATAGTAAGTGACACAACCTATTAAGAACCGTGACAACCATAATCTTTTTAGCTGGAGTAAGCGACGCCCTCTCTAACTCTATTCCAAACCTTCTCGGATCCGGAAGCGGAGCTGATTCTTCCTCTGCCCCAGCCTCATCCTCCAACATCCGCAGAGCCCCAACCGCCGCTGCTTCCAACGACGATGTCCCACAAGTTGCCACCGCCGCTGGATCTTCCTCCAACATCCGTAGACAACCATCTGCCGCTCAAAGAGCTATCTCTGGATTCGCCGCCGCTCTCGGAGGAGGAGGCAACAACTCTCCAACTCACGCCGGTCTCCCAAGAATCCCAGGAATCCCACTTCTCCCAGGAGGAATCCCAAGAAACTCTCAAGGACAAATTGATATTGTCAGTTTGATCGGATCTGTCACCAAACGTGTTTCCAACGGAACCACTCTTGCCGAGCTTCTCCCACCAGAGAGACTTCAAACTCTTGCCGACAATGTCACCGATGCCCTTCTCCCAGAGACTCCAACTGTCGACCTCTCCAAATTCATGGGAAGATGGTTTGAAGGAATCAACTCTCCAAGAGCCACCGAACAAAGATGCGTTGTTCATCATTGTAAGACCCATCAGAACTTATATATTTCAATTTTAAAATCAATTTTCAGACGGAGGACTTACCCGCAACGACAAGACTGCCACTTTCACTGCCCTCAAGGTTTACAGAGAAGGATCTGAATTCGGACCAGTCAAGTATTCTATTGGATACGCTTTCCGCGGAGGAAACAAGGATGCTATGCTTCAACTCCACTCTTCTGAAACTAGCGACGCTCAACCTTGTTAGTGTCTAGATCATAATTCCCATCACAAATAATTATATTTCAGTCTGGATCTACAAACTCGGACCAGAGGGAAAGAATTCATTCGGAGACTCACAATACGAGTACGCCATCATTTCCAATTGGGTCAAATATCCAGTTACTGTTTTGGTTCGCGATCCTGATACTTTCAAGGCCAAGTACCAAAAGGAGGTAAGAAATAAATTTGGTTTTCAAAACATCTAAAATATAAACTTCAGGTTCTCCGCTGGCTCGAAGACCAAGGATTCATTAACGGATTCATCAGAGCATTCAATCTTCTCCAACCAGCTGGATACTCAAGCTGTCAATATGCTGACTCCACATTCGAAGTTTTCGGAAAGTAAATGCATTCAACTTCAACGGGCACTCAGTCTCACCAAATTAATTTTTACTGAAAAATCTCTTAAATGACCTCTCTCCCTCTCATTCGCTATTGTTCTTTTCTGCCCAACATTCCTACGTCAATTTTCATTTTCCAATTGTTACTTGTACATTTTCACTTAATAATGTCCTAATAATTTTGTTCCCTTAATAAGAGCCATCGCACCGTTCCATAATAATAAACAATTATTTTTCGAAATCTTTTTCCGAATGCAATTACCACCACGCATCCAAATAGACTTATGAACAGAATGAAGGTTACAAGTACACCTTGGCCTAATTACTAGTGAAATGTAGGTAAATTGTGGTTTACTACTTTGCGCCCACCCGAGACAGTTTCACATGAAACATGGAACACGCAGGCACGGAAAGGGAGAGATGATGGGAGCCTCTGAAGATTGATGGGCGGGGTTCAGGTTATGAAGGTCGAGGAAGAAGAGAAGAGAAGGCGTCCATCGCAACAGCAAGCAAGCAGCAGTCACTTCTGTTCACTACATATACGGTCAATATTCTGGCTGTTGATCGCCTTTCGAGAAGAATGTGGTGTCGAAACGTTGCTCTGTTATTCTGCGTCCTCCATGGAGCCATGGCAATTGGAGAGAATGCTGTGAGTGGTTTTTTTCTCGAAAATATTCATGAATAAGTGAAAAAATTTATATTTAGATGGATTTCCAAGCAATCACTGGAATAATCGGAGGAATCGGAAAAATGCTCGAGAGCAAAATTGAGACCATCAATATTCCAGCAGAGATGATCATGGGAAAATGGTTCCAAATGTACAAAGCTGCCATGAACTTCGATGTCGTTCGTACCACCATGTTCTGTCCAGTGGCTTACTGTAGGTTCCAAGACTAGTTATTTAGTGGAAAACAAACGAATTTGCAGTCTCTCCTAATCCGATAATGGGTGAGGAAGGATTCTCGATGCAAGAAGCTTACAGAGTGGTCTCCAAGACTGGTCCAATTGAGACTTACAAGAGAGACATGAACAAGGTTGGACCAGGACAATACTGGATGTATACTGAGGAGTACTTCTACCCAAGACAATGTAATACCCCTCTAAAAATGATCTATCAAAATTTATGTTTTCAGTCTACGTAATTGGAGCCGGACCATCGTTTGACAACACTACCGGAAACTCTACAGAGCCACTTCAATACTTGATTGCTTCTGATGCCAACCGTCTTTCTCTTATGGTGTACGCAAGAGAACCTCTTGTCTTTTTCCAGGTCAGTTGCAAAACACTGTCTCGCCGTTTTTTTTTCTCAAGTCGGTTGTCTTTCCCTGAGAAGATTGATGAACAGACCGATTGACAGTGAGAGGAAAAGAATTAGGTTAGCTTATCAACAAGAAGTGACCTTATTTGAACGATTACAATCTCGGATTTTGGATCGAAAAAAGTGAAAGTTGACGATGGAATGTTTGCAGAAGTACAACAAAGAGGTCGTTGAGTTCATGAATGGACATGGATTCGGAGGAAATGTGTTCTGGAACAGCCCAAAACCAATCTACCAAGGACCAGATTGCGAATGGCCATCCGAGAAAGAAGTGTTTGCCAGAAGGTATTTCAGGTTGATGGTGTCTGGAGAGAAATATTGATCTTTTTTCAGAGTGCTCAAGAACCAGGAGATGAACGAGCGTAACAAGAACGGAACCTCAGACCCAATCCTGTCCGGAATGCCTCTTGCCGATATGATCCGCGACCCAAAGCGTACTTTGGAACGACTAGTTGGTACAAAAGCATTGCAACAAGCGTCCGCCGGAATCACCGCCGGTCCACCAGCCAGCCGTAGCGAGTGACCTCATTCTACCACTTTTCAACATTTTCCTCTACCATTTTCTCCTAATAATTTGTTTTCCCCGTTTCTTTTCGCGCTAATAATTAATAAGGCGATCAGAATCCCTTCTCATAATTATTTTAATAAGTATTTGTAATTATACAATTAATAAGACACGGTTACCTTCCGTTGTATCTCATTTTCATTCGCAAGTGAATCGTTTTAATAAATTGGCACATCCCTCTAATATCTTACTTAATTGATCTTCTCTCTTAATATCTGTTAACAAAAGACGGAATACTTTCACTTTTTGTCTCCGTTTCATTTCCGATATTCCGACGAATTCGAGTATCCGACCGTGCAAGTGTACCGTATCAAAAACATTTTCAATGTATGTATGTCTCCAGAGAAACACCGGCGGCAGTACATCGAAACCAGGACGCGTTAAGAAGAAGAAGAAGATTTGAAGAGATAAACTCGAAGAAGCGAGAAGGAGAGAGAACACAGAGAGGCAAGAAAATCGGCGAAGGAGGTTGGACAATTGAGAAGCGAAAACAGTGGCTGGACGGTGACCCCGGTTCATTCCGACACACCTTCTACAACATCCACACTTTTATTCATTCCATCCATTGAGAATGCTCTCAAGAGGCATCCTCTCTCTTTGCCTTGTGGGCTTTGTCAGTGCCCAACTTGACGCCTTTGCTCTTCCATCTGCCCAACGTTATGCACCAAAGCCAACTGTTCCACCAGAGTTTTCTAACTACTTTGAGTTGGATGGACATGCTCGCGAATTGGTCGACTCACTTCTAGGACCACGTCCAGGAGGCTTGTTCCCAGAGAAGACATTCGAAATCGGAGCTCCACAGATTCCAGTTCAAAACGGAAATCAACCAACCCACGTTGTTTCCAAGTTGGAGAGAACTCTTGAATCGTTCTTCACGGCTCCAGAGACTCCACCAGGACAAGCCCTTCCACCAGGTTTTGGATCGGGGTTCTCTCTTCTTAACAACAACAAGGCACTGACTTCCTTTGGAGATATCCGCAGATCCCCATCCAAACAAGACGATGCTGAAGTTGTCGAGGGATCAGGAGATGGAAAGAGCTCAATCGCTGGAATTCCAAATGTAAGTAGAAGATTCTCTTAGTTATCAGCTTCGATTTTTATTACAGGTGTTCCCAAAGCTTCCAAAGCCGCCAACTGAGCGTCTTGAGCCAGTCAAGACTGTTGCTGTTCAAAGAGACTCCATTGGAATGCCAGTCATCGAAACTGCTCCATCAGTTCCAGAGGGAGGATTCCTTCCAACATCTGATGTCCGTCGTTCCCCAGCTTCCGTTTCTGAGGTTTCTCACTCTATTGACGACAAGTCAGATGATTTGAACACTGAGGAATACGGAGGTCTTTCTGATGATTCTAACTCATCTGGAGGTGGTTTGATTGGAACTATCTTCAACCTCATCAAGCTTGGAGGAAAGAAGGCTAAGGATGCACCAAAGAATGGAACTGTACCAGCTGATGTATATATGAATTGAAAAGAATCATAATTTTAATTTCAATTTTAGGGAAAGAACTCTATTGGAAAAGCTGTTTCCAACCTTCTTGGAGGAGAGAACAGCCCACTTCCAAAACCAGGAAGCAACATTCTCACTGACTTGCTCTACAAGACTCTCTCCAGTGGATCTCTCGAGGTGATCGAAAAACGAATGTCTCCAACTTAATCACATATTTTTAGTCAAACGAAACTATGGCTGACGCCACAAAAGGAAACGGATCAATTGTACTTACTCCAGCTCAATCTGCTGCTATTAGTAGCAACCTTGAAATGATCCAAGACTTGATCATCAAGCCATCTTCTCCACTTTGCACCCAAAAGCCAAACCCAGTTGATTTCGAACTCGACCCACTTATGGGACAATGGTACCAAGTGATCTATTCCCCACCAGTGTCCACTGGACCATGCAGCATGGTTTCCTACAAAAAACTCAGTGACAATGGAAATGAGGCAGGATCTATCATTGATGTGTATGAGTACACCACCGATGGAACTCCATATGGAAAACCAATCATCTCATCTGGATATGCTCTTGTCAAAGGAAAGGGAGAACTCATCTTCAGAACCAACTCAAACAAGGATGATGTCACAGTTCACATCCTTAGTGTTGGACCATTGAACCATCAAGGAGAATATGAATACGTTGTGATGTCCACCAACTGCAACTACCCTGTCTACGTTTTTGCCAGAGATACTAGTATCTTCAAGCAGGTAAGAATGCTTTTTCAGAGATAAATGAGAAACAATGAATCTATGTTTCAGAAGTACGAGCCAATCGTCAACGAGTTTATGGACAAGAGCGGAGTTGTCAATGGAATCACTCGTTTGTTGAACATCGTTGCTCCAGTCGACAACACCATGTGCATCTTCCCACCACATCTCTTCTACAATCAAGGAAGATAATTCACTTATCTACCTCTCCTAATAATTCAATAAGCATAATAATAATAATAATAATATAATAAGTTCGTTTCGATTCTCCCGTTCTCATTCCCCTTCTTCTCTTTCAACCCTCGGGTGATTACCTCGTCTTTTCAATTTTAGTTTTTCCAAAGTTACTTTTTCTAATGCTTACTATTAGAAACCTCTCCAATCAGGCCGTGGGCTCGTGCATTCCTCAGTTGTATATAAAACCATAGTTTCTATTTTATTCGTTTATCTTATTACATTTTCTATTTTGTCTTTCATTCAATTTTTTATTCTGTGTTTTCATAATAAATTATTCTAATTTCTATACATTTCCATTACAAGGAAGCAAAACAATTCATTAATCAGAAAATCCTGTATTGTACTTCACTTAAAACTAGCATTTCCAATGTATTGAATTTTCTATGATACTTGAAGCAGACCTGATAATTTTTGAAATTGTTGAAAAATGTTGAAAGTGCGTCTGTCTAAATAAGTGTTCTTTGATAAAAGATATAGTAGTGTCAGTCACTACCTTGCAGATAGGTCAATTTAATTGATAGTTCTTTATCAGTTACTTTTCTTTTCATTCAATCAAAATTGTTGTTTTCGTCACTATGATTCAATCCTTAATTGGGTCACTTTATCTGGAACTGTGTATGTCAGCCTCATCGATCTTCATCATTCCACTTTCTAAGAGTATCTGACAGTTCGATCATGTAATCCAATCCATAAGGGGAGATTGAGAGGGAAAAAGGGGACAAAAGAAGCCGAAATTTCGGTCAAGTGAAAGCGGTGACTGTCGCAATGATTCGCGGATACAGTCCAGTGAATGTTCCATGAAGAGACGCAAAAGAAGAAGCGAAAATTGGCACGTAACGAAAGCGAAAGCCTATCGACGCTGGACATTTTGAGGTCAACATACATCGACGGAGGATACAGCCCATTGAGAAGCCCACACTTGGAAGTTCTAACGATGCAACGGCTGACTGCGGCTGTTTTCGCCTGCTTAATTGGAGGAGTTTTCCTTGCTGCCCCTGATGCACCATCATTTGACAGTCTTCCAGCTGGAATCGATCCTACTGCTAAGGTATTTATTTTTGATATTTCTTCTGAGAATGCTCATAGTTAGCATTTCAGATTGGACCACCAGGAATAGATGAGAAAGCTCAAGTGAAATTAGGAGAAGTTGCCGAGTCAATTCTTGATAAACTTGGATTCAGCACTAGAGACGAGAAAGATATCAGACGGGCTCCAGTTCCAAGCTCTTTCTTTGGAGTAAGTTCACAATCAAAATTTGAATGAGAACTGATTTCTTTCAGAGTGACGATGTCAACCAAGTTATTGAGGAAGCCAATGCCAATCGTGTTGATTTACAAGGCATTACTTCTGGACAGATTCCAGGACTTGCACCAATCCCAGTTCCAGGATTCCCAGGACCACAAGATGCCCCAGTCATCCCAGGAGTCAACACTATTCCAGGACTCAGCAACTTCAACTACCTTGTTGGACAACTCTTCCCACAAATGATCCCACCAGCAAACACTCTTCTCGGATCTTCTATCAGCAGAATTCTTCCAAAGGACACTGCTAAGAACATCGCCAAGGATGTCTTCAGAGCTGTTCACCCAACTGCTGAGAACGTTGACACCGCTAGAATGATGGGAAGATGGTTCCAAGTTATCAACTCTCCACATGTCATCCGTGAGGCCTGCACCGTGTCACACTGTTAGTTTGTTCCAGTTTTTACAACATTTCATTCTGATTTTTTAGTCGGAGCTCTTACCAACAACACCTACTCTGCCTCTTTCACCATCCTCAAGTTCTACAGAGAAGGAAATCCAAACGGATCCCCAAGATATGCTCTCGGATACGGATTCAAATCCGGAGAGACTGGACAATTCGTTCTCCACAACAGTAACTCTGCCGATGCTGAGCCATGTAAGACTCTATTCTTTGTACTTCTTTTAATTCTTAAATTTTCAGTCTGGGTTATCAAGATGGGACCACTCAACGAGTACAAACAATACGACTATGCTATTGTCTCCACCTGGGTCAGATATCCAGTCTTCGTCATTGCCCGTGATCCAGAACGTTTCAGAAAACTCCACATGAAGAACGTTCTTGAGTTCTTGCAACAAAATAGTGAGTTGATTCTTTGAACCAGTTCAAACTAAAATGGCAATCTTCAGATTACATTAACGTGATGACCAAGGCATTCAACATGATCTCTCCAGTCGACTATGAAGCCTGTCAATACACGCCAACTTTCTCTGGAACCGGAAAATAATTGCTTGATATTGTTCCGGCTTACGACTTTCATCTCATCGTCGGGTACCCTCCCTCAATTAACTCTTTTCTCCATCAAACATTCCGATTCTGTTTGTAGGCAGAGATTGTAATAATGACATAATAAATTGATAATAATAATAAAAATGAGTATGATACAGTGCCTGTTTCTCATTGTTTTCTTAGTGATCTTGATCTTGACTTTTGACCAAAATAAAGTTCGTGAAAATAAAATTAAAAGTACTGTTGCAACGTAAAAAAATATTTAAAATTGAAGTCACGGTCCAGAATATTAATGTGCATTCGAAATGGTCAGTTATGAATTAAAATTTAGGCTTGGAATAAAAATTTGAAAAAGTTTTATGAAACATATCATTTCATAGCAAATTTCAAAAAATCAGATTTTATGTACGACTCATAAAGCTTGAAGTGTCCATGCAGATGCAGATAATCAAAATCTGGAAACAACCGTTGGCTCACTAGTCAGCCTTCTGAATATACCATTACACTACACGTCAACGATCCTTCTGTTTTGGTACAAACGAAACGTAGAATCCGATTCCTTCAATCACATTCACTTTCTATTTTCTAGTGATCCATTCAAGGAATTTTATCCGATTTCCACTTTTAGAAAGGTCACGTATCTCTTCATTTCTTCTATCATATCATTTCTCAATCTTTTGAAAGAAAGTTCATTTGAAACAAGAAAACAAGGAACTTTTCACAAAGTGCAAGCCGCATTTCTCAAAAATCAGGTCACCGGGATGTCTATCTTGTCGACCAAAGGCGACGGTGTTGCGCCTCTTGCGCTTCTTGAAGATTATGTCAGATTCGATATCACAGTTTTTCTTGGACAATTCCATTTCGCTTTTGTAATAAAATTGGGTCATGGTCGGTTTCAATGCATCTCAAATTTCCTGGACAACTGTTTGTGAATTAAGATGAGTTCCGGAGGGGATGAAAGGGATTAAACGGATTGAAACTGTTCACGGTGATTAAGAAGGAAGGACATCAAGTACTATAAACAGATTATGGATTGGAGGTGTAAAGTTTGAAAAGTACGCAACAATGATAGAGGTTTGGAGCTTAGTTATCCAGAGGTTTTAGGTTACGGAAAGAATATGATCCCTGTTTTTTGAACATCAAATTTCTTATTCACGCCACGGAATTGTAATCCAACCTTCCCAAATTCATTATTCATGCCCTCTGTTTCCCAAATCCGACCACTTTTTTCTCTACCACGGATTATAGATCAACGTTTTTCATCAAACGTCTAAAGCCATGCTTGAGGGCAAAACGCGTCGAAATTGAGTTTTAGATGTGGATGTCCCAAATTATAGAGCTCTTTTCCGTCATGTCTCAACACACATTCCTCTTTTGTGCTTGGGCATCTACACAAAAAAGGGCACTCATTGCATGAGAAGGAGCTCGACTAGAAGAAGAATGATGAAGCAGACGACAAGACACGCAGATCGATAGGCGCCGGCGATGTTGAGAGAAAGAGAGAGCACGCCTCACTCGCCCCCGGGCTTCATTTGAGCCTCTTTCTTCTACTTGTGGGCTTTTAGAGCTGAAGACGTCGGTTTTGAAAGTGTGCAAGTGGCTTGCTTTGCTATTTTCTCTTCCAAAGAGTCTCCTCCATTTTGAACGTTTTCTGCGACGATGGAAGTGGAGCCAGTGCGCCCTATTGACTACTGGGTTTGTAAGTGACACTTGAAATAGAAAAATGGGCCGAATGAAATTTTATGGTTTCAGGCAGAGCAACAGACAGATTCATTGCCGACGAGGAGAGGGTGAAAGCTCTTGACTACATTATCGACAGTATACAAAAGGATGTAGGTTGTCTGTTCTATCTGTGACGTCGAGCATATTATGATAATATGTTTTTGGTTGATGTCAATCTAGACATTGTTTTCAGTTACCTAGTTATGTTCTGACAAAAACATGTTTGATTGTCTATGCAGAAGTTTAGTTGATCATCAAACCTCTTGATGCTTTCAGCCATCCAGCGCTTTACTTGCCGTTGATCTATTCTCACATAAGCTCTCAAGTCCTTCTCAAGAAGAAGCATTGCTTACTACTCGAGTAAGCTTGATGGTTTTTCAACAAGTCATAAACATGATATGAATATTTTGAGGCTCTCGACTATTTGGTTCGAAATGGTGGAGAGAAGGTGCATGAGAGATGTGGCCGTTACAAATTCCTCAATGAGCTCGTCAGGCTGATTGCTCCAAAATACAATGGGAAATTGACCAGTGAAGAGCTGAAAACAGAAATAATTAAGTTGTTGTTTATCTGGCAATTGTCGATCAGACACATTCCAAAATACAAACAGGTGTACGAATCATTGAAAGCAAGCAAGATAATCACTGAAGATCCGCAAGTGAAAGAAACAGAAGTTCCAGTATTTGCAGGTGAGATCTGCACTCAAAATAGAAACATCAGAGTATCATCTGACTTTAGTTCCACCTGCTAGAACATCGGTTTTTGACAATGAAGAGCAGGCCGTCTTGTTGAAAACTCTGCTTTCAAGTAACAGACCGGAGGACTTGCAGACTGCTAATAATCTTATCAAGAGTCTAGTAGAGACGGTATAACCCAATATGATCTCATATTCCTCATATCTTTTTCCAGGAAGAGCACAAAGTGATAAAAGTTCATGAACGACGAAGAAATCTAGATCAAGCAATTCATTTATGCAACCAGATAGAGCACTTGAAACTCGATAAAGCCGCCGAAACAATCGGATTAGGCAGCTACACTCCCGATAACGAGTTTACTCTCCAGGTACGTGCACTTCCATTGTTTTCCAATACTCCAGTGTTTTTTCAGAGGTTGACCGAAGAACTCACTCAACTTCAAACTGCCATTTACGGATACGCCAACGAGTTGGCAGAGAACAATGATCCATGTTTGGAAGAAGTTTTAAATATTAATGATCAAATCAACAAGGCATTGCCGACAAGAGACACACCAAAACGTGCTAACAGGGCTCCAGCCTCCGAGAGAGGTCATTGTAAGTTTACTCGCACGTTTCACAATTTTCTCTTCTTGAAAACCGACTTTTAATCTAAATTTTTTTCCAAGCAAAAAAACAGCATAATTATATAAAAATTTTTAATATTCGCGGAGAACTTTAGAAATAATTGCTTTTCTCAACAAAACCTCGATTTAATTACAGTGGAGCCTGAAAACCAAGAATTACTTGTTTTCAATTCACCAACCAACGAGTTTGGGCCAAAGAACGGATTTTGTGATCCGCGTGACTTGGTATGTTCTGTAGTTTGTGATTGTACTAAGATATTACATTTTTCAATTTAGGAAGGCAGTTTGCTCAACAACATGATCGAGTCGGAGTTTGTCGAAGAGCCAAAGGTTTGTAACCGAAACTAGTCTCTCGAGACTTCACAAAACAACAAACATTTCAGATCATTCCCGTTCAACAAATGACTCCAGTCTCGAATCGGAACAGCTCAGCAAGCCCACGTGCCAGTGGAGACTCCATTTTCGAAACTGATTTCCTTGCCGGAAAACGATTGCCTGAGTAAGAACTGAATGTTATACACCAGCCATGAAAAAATTGCAGAGCACCGAAACCTCCAACATTAAATGAATTGAAACCTAACACCACAACAATCACACTCGAGGCACTGGAAGTGCTCGTTCCGCCGTTGTCACCGGAACCGACGAGTTTGTCACCAAAAGTAATTCCAGAGAAAGTTGTATTGAATCCCAGCTCTGTGATAATGAGTATGTGTTTTTAACTGAATAACTTATGATTTTGCAAATTCAGGAAATCGACTGCCGGTTCAAATTCTGGATAGTAAGGGCGTGAGAATTCTTCTTTACTATTGTCAATCCGATATGACTGTCAGCAACATTCACTCTTATGTCATCGTGATTCAAAACCACAATAATTTCATCATGAAAGATGTCAATCTGAATATGGCTACCAATGACAAGGTAAGAAATTGGATTGATTACATTAACTCATAACTTTTGGCTATTCAGAATGTCATAATCCGATTGCAAGACACTTCGTGTGATCTACCTGGTTTCAACATTTTTGGGCAACAAGAAACAAACAACCTCCTCCTCTGCATTCAACAACTCAACGACGTCAAAGAAGTTGAAATTGACTTTACTCTTGCATACAAGAGAACCCAAGAATCGGCGATTAGCGGAAGTTTTTCATTGACACTCGTCCCCGAACACGTCTTCCATCTCAACTTTTGAACTCTGATTGAAAAAAAAACAGTCATACATATTCATTATTGCCCTCTTTTGCATTCTCTCGCTCCCCCGGTTTAATGTATTCTCCACACGACAGAATTTGCTTTTACATATTTCATTTAGTCAAGAACATACGATTTTCGCTAGAAAAGAGGAAATAAATTTTTCTTAATCTCTCTGCTCAGTCACTAAATGCGAAGGATTTGGCGGGAGATGTAATGCATGTACATGGCTCAAAGCAAATGATACTAGGCAAGAAAACTAAACGAAGAAAAAAAATGCTATGTATTCCAAAAAATATTGACTTATTTGATCTACAATGGTTTTGTTTTAATGAACCTTTCCTGCGGGAATGTTCTGAATGGTCCTCTCCTCTCCTCTCCTTCCACTATCTCGCGCACAAAAACATCTGCCGATATGTCGTAGGGTATGGTGTATGCATACACTCACCCACGCCTCGTGCGTAAACCTCTGCGGACCCTCTCAATTTGTTCTCTTGGTTCCTCCAGTTTTTTTGCCTTTTTTCTTGCATTGCGTTGAATAAAAGTGCGCCATAATTTTTATTTCTTCCCCGAACTCTCAGATCGAAGGAATTTTCATCAAAAACAAGAATAAAAATGTTATTTAGATTGATTTTTGTATTGACTGTCAACAATTGTTGTGTTTTCGTCTGCCGCCTTGCCTTTGTATACACTCACAAAAGACGAAAAACGAATTACCAATCTCTCAATAGATTGTGTTTTCTTCTGATTCTCGATTTCGATTTGAAACAGATTGTTTCTCTGCAACATTGAAGGCATGAAAAATCGATAACTGTTTCTAATTTCAGTACTATGACCTATGTTTTTCGCAACAATTAGAATCATTTTCTGCCTCGAATTCAACGATTATATTCCCTTATCAATTGATTACGACGAAAACTGTCTGCTCGAGCAAAAAGAAATTATGCACACTGCTTAACAGTACATTTCCCAACTCTCAATGTCTTCATCTCCTGTTTTTATCCTATTCACGTTTAATTCAGATGAAAAATTGGGATAAAACGTCAAAATCAGGTGCATTTCTCAATAGCGCGCGTTTTCCCATGCCTGCGTCTCGCTGCACCTCTATACTCTTTCTTTTGCATTGCTCTCCACACCTTATTCTTTTCTGGATCAATACACGTTTTTTTCAGCAGGAAAATGCCGGAAAGAGCCGATGCAAGCTCGGGAATGGTGCTTCTTACGGGAAATTCCCACCCGGAACTGGCCAAAATGGTATCGGAAAGACTCGAAATTCGTCTCGGAGAGGCCACTGTCTACAACAAAACTAACAGAGGTAATAACTTTTTTCTTTTCATTTGGAATTATATCTGTGTTCCAGAAACCTCTGTCGACATCAAACAGTCAGTTCGTGGAAAGCACGTCTTCATTCTTCAGAGCGGGTCAAAGTAAGTTATTGTTATCAAATCGATTCTTGGTCGCTGGTCATTATCGGTTCCCCTTCATCGTCGATAAATCATTTCATTGTTTTCAGAAATGTGAACAACGATGTCATGGAGCTTCTTGTGCTCATCTATGCCTGCAAGACGTCGATGTCAAAGACAATCACAGTCATCATGCCATATCTTCCATACAGCAAGCAATGCAGAATGCTTCGTCGTTCTTCAATTGCCATGAAGCTCGTCGCTGAGATGATCTGCAAAGCTGGTCAGTCATTCTGCAAAATCTTAAATAGTGCAAACTGGGATTTGTTTACCTCGAGCGCTTCTGCACCAATGCGCGTGCATGGATTTCTGCAGAAAATTCATTTTGAAGTCGTAAAAGCTTTGTGAAAACCTTTCAACAAACATTTCACGTCAGACAACTGCTTTCGTATCGTCTGACACTTTCGGCTCACATGAATTACAAGAAAGGGGGGATAATCGAAAAACAAAAGACAGGAAGTCACCTGCAATACCGGAAATTAGTCTAGCACACGGATCATGTGTTTTGATTTCAGGTGCCAGCCGATTGGTGTCATTGGACCTTTACAAGAAGGAGATACAGGGATTCTTCTCTTGCCCAGTCGACAATCTCCGTGCCTCGCCGTTCTTCTTGCAGCACATCAAGACTAATGTAATACAAAACAAAAGAAACTATAAATACAACATAATAACTTTAGATTCCGGACTACAAGAACGCCATCATTGTTGCCAAGTCACCAGGAGTGATGAACAAGGCCACCTCGTACGCGGATCGCCTTCGTCTTGGTAAGAAAAAACATTGCAATTTGTGAAACGTAGTGTGATTTGTGCTTTAATTTCCCTCATTGGTCTCTCCAATAATAGCTCAATCATCTCTTTGCAGGATGTGAGTTATTAAATTAAGAGCGGTAACTTTACATGATGGTTGGCGAGTTAACAGATATACAGGAGTACTGAGTCGATGTTATTCACCGATTCTTGACTCTGTTTCAGTTTTTTATTTTTATATTCATTCGAATTTTATTTTCTCGATAGTCTTATTTGTGGTGAATGTTGTCTGTTAAACGACGACTCACTCGCACCCTGTTCATTTTCTAAAACAAAACTTCTACCATTCTATCCGCTCTAGTTTTATGGGTTTGCCTACTCCCTCTTTTTTCTGTCCAGTTCGTCCATCACATCAAAACATTCAGTCACAAAACGCTTCTTTTCAGCTCTCGTAATCTGATTACTTTCAGGTGTGGCTGTTATCCATGGAGAGCAGAAGGACGAAGAGGAGTCCGGTCTTGAGGATGGACGTCAGTCACCACCACCAAATGTCACTTCGTATGATTTCCTCCCAGCTCAAGAATCCAAGCAAAAGCCACCACTTACTGTGGTTGGTGATGTTGGAGGACGAATTGCTATCATGGTGGTAAGAGAAACAGATCAACTGTTCACAAAATCATGTGATTCTCTTTCAGGACGACATCATAGACGACGCTCAATCATTTGTTGCTGCTGCCGAGGTTCTCAAGGCTCGTGGAGCATACAAGATTTATGTCATTGCTACTCACGGTGTGCTCTCTTCAGATGCTCCAGCTCTTCTAGAGGCATCTCCAATCACTGAGGTATGGAATATTATCAATACTCGAGAGGGACATAACAGAAACCTAATTCTATTCTCGCTAGTTTCGAAATAATATCTAAACTCAATCTATTCCAGGTCATCGTTACAAACACCGTTCCACACGACCTTCAGAAGATGAGATGCCACAAAATTAAGACTGTCGACGTTTCTCTGATGATTTGTGAGGCTATTCGCCGTATCTTCCACAACGAGTCAATGGGACAACTCTTCCGGGATGTCACTCTTGACGACTAATTTTTAAATATTGGTCTTCAACTATTATTTTGTAATTCTCAATTCTCTCAGTTCACTTTGCCTATTCTCTTTTGTTGAGTACATTGACTCCTCAGTTCCCATCCAAAACCAAATCCCGTTATTTCTTCAATACATTTCTTGTGCCAAATCAATTATTCCTTCATTTAAAAATAACAATTCCTCTGATTTATCTAGAACAGTTTGGGTATTTTAAACATTTATTTTTCTAGAGAAATGCAGTGTTAAAAATCTGTTGACTATCGCTACCAGAATTTGAACATCAAATACAACGAGTTAGCATAGGCTGCCACGGTATAAATTGGACGTACTATGTGTCTTGTATAGCTGAAAAGTTTTTTTGTTTGACAATGATAGTAACATAGATCTTACAAACTGGTACTTTGGTCCAAACAATCCGAGAATCTACTGTCGGAATCAAACCGAGAAGGCCACCCATATCGGTCATGATTTTCCATATCCTGGTCATGTTGTTGACAGCATCTGTTGATATCTGAAATGAGATTTGAATATCTGAATCATTTTTATACTCACGATCCTTATCGCTAGATGGATAGGCAATGACTCTTGCTATTTTTTTGGTGAACTCATAATCTTCTTTACCACAATACCAATGATCATAATATGAAAAAACACTTGATTGTAAAAAGAAAAATATTAGCATTTTTGACCACATGGCAATGAAAATCAGCAATCTGATTGAATCTTATTGGATGGATCTATCCGATTGAACTCAATGTTACATTGAGGTTCTCCAACGTTTTTCATCATACATGATAGTTTAATAGGAGTGCACATCTTACAACTAAATGATTTATTTTATTACAAAAAGCAAGGTGTATAAAAATCAAATAAATCTTGCCTGCACAAGTGTACAATACGGAAAAAATAAGACTTAGCAATCAGTGAAAATACATTTGATTTGACTCAATTTCTTTTGAACGAATGAGTTTAATGCGACAGAATAATGATATGTGTGAGATATAACCGTTTTCGTGTATCTGTAATTGATGGTTTTTAAGAATTACGAGAATATGGGTACTTACACATGGTCACTTTTTTCTAAGCACAATTTGAAGAGATAATCTGATAATTCTGGTGTGAAGTTAGCTGTCCCATCTTCAATTGCATCGTATTGTTGATCGTGGACTCGACAACAATCATTAATATCTGGAAGGAATGTTCAGTTATTTTCACACCTATTTCAATCCTTAACATACAACTTCTATCAGATGCCGGGAGAGAAATCACCCACGCAAAGAATGTTGACACCTTGCCACTTCCACAATCCCAAGACTGAACCGCCACGAAAATAGTAAATAACAATAGAAATGATATCCTCATCTAAAAAACAACTATTTATAAGACGAGAATGAAAAAGTAACGGAATGTTCCGCGTGAAGTCATTGTCAGTCACAAGACGAAGCACAAGATCATGTGATAATTAATCATTTCCGAGTCTAGAGGACCTTGAATCGCGAAGATCTGACATTCATTTTTTTGAGTCATCGCTAAACTTTTGTCGATTTGTCAGTGTAAAAAGCGAGAGGCATTTCACCATCCGAAGCGCGTTCATAAAACACGTCGTTAAAGTTACTGGTTTTCAATTTTGATATAATATTGAACAAGTGAATGATAGAATACAAAACAGAACATTGCCGATTTGAAGAGATCTTCGCATTGAAAAAATGGTTCTGAGATAAGATTGTTAAACGAACAATGAGATAAAATTATGGTTTTTTTGGGTTCGTGTTTGGAAATTAAGATAAGACCAAAATGCAACCAATTTATTAATCACATTGTATATTCAATGCTTCTAGGTTTCATCATTAACATGGATGATTTAGAATTTTCTTCCACCAAGAATTAAGACTGATAACTGCACTGTAGAGTGGTTTCACAACAAACCGTATCCACCTGAACATGCTCATTTTTGCTTAGAAAAAACATAAGCAAACCAACTTGCTTCTAGTGGTCTCTAGACATCTACGAAAAAGAAAATCCGCAGTTTCTAACAAGATTTGACCGATTCCTTTACAGAAGTTTTGATAATTTTTGTCATGAGTTTCACAACATTTATTGATACCTGTAGTATTATAATTTAGTCAGAAATTCAAAAAAAATAATAATAAATCTTGCTCACTTTCGGTATCTGCCGGTGCCGCTATAATCCAAGCGATTCCTTCAGTAAATTTGCCTTCACCACAACTCCAACCGTAAACGGAAACAAAGAAGAAACATATCCAGACTATAGACCTCATCGGAAGAGAATAATTTTTCTTCATATCAAGGGAAACATCTATTGAAAGTTTATTGAAGTTGAAAAAAACATTCCACATTCTTTAAAAACAACGAGCGATCGAAGTTCATTCATTTTTTGATCTTTTGAACTATTCCATCTGACATTATGACACTACTCAAATTAATAAGCACCTACTCAAAACAATAGAAATTAATCTAACATTGTATCATCAAGTTAAAAAGTTTAGTGTATAATTTGAAGATAGAGCAATAAGTCGGTTGTACCACATTGCGAGTGAACCTAAACCATTAACTTGACTTTTGAGAATAAAATAAAAAACTAACAAGTTTGATGAGTTTTCCAAGCAAATGCACAAAAAATCATCAGCATCTTTCTTCGAAACAGAGTTTTCACAAGAGTGATTGTACATCAAACTGTGAGATTTCAAGCAGTGTCGAACATCTATAAATGGGTGTATTTTGATATTTCAAAAAAATAAGCTTACAAGTTTCGTCCAACGGTGCAGCCATGAAAAATGAAGCAAATATTGCTGGAATTTCCCTCCGGCCAACACTATATTGAATAATGACAATTAGAGAAATGAGCAGAAAAACCGATAACAACTTCATGTTCTTGAGATTCGACTCAATGATGGGCTCAAGAGCAGAAATGAAGATACTGGGAGGAATGCTCCGGTTGATAATATTAAACTCATTGTTGTGTTTTTGAACAGAAACTCTTTTCGTGCTGGGCCACACGAACAAGAGTGCAACGCAGAGCTCAGTATTTGAAAATCCAGTAGATAGAAAAGATACGAAAGAGATGATATAAAGCGAAAAAACTGAAGTCGAGATGTGAACCTTGATTTTTTCCAGATCATCCGATACGTGAAATAATGAAGAAGTTGTGTCTTCTCCTATTCTGACTCCTTTATTTATGTCACTCAGGTCGTGTCGATCTTCTATATTTTCTGATAAGAACCGAGTCAAATGAAATCATAAGAAGCCAGAAAATGAGCGAGTTCAAAGTTCACCCAATCTGATAATTAGATTTCTAACTCGTGCTTTTTTTCGTATGATAATGCTTCTTTGTGCTTTTTTCTCGTTTGCAAATTTTTTCTTATCATTCTATTCCAAACCTTTGCCCATTATTTATTCTTTCCTTCCCAACTTTTAAAAGTTTCTGACATCATATATTTTTCCATTGTTGACTTTTTCTCAACAAAAGAACGAGCATCAGCAAATTGTTTAGAAAAAAAATCAATGCGTTAGTTTTTTTTCCATGTTGTGTGCCGAGTCTGAGAGCAGCAGCGAGAGTTGGAGCTGGCTCACTACATATCTTCTTTCAACTACTCTATCTCTGCTTTCAACACACTATTTATCAGTGTGCGATGTCTCTTATGATTTTTTCACGCACACGCTTTTTTCATCGCTTTCCCGAATCACCGGAAATCAGATTAAACTTATAGGAATGAAGAAGAAAGAGGGTTCTGGATGGAGAAACTTTGTTCCAATCACAAAATGGCTTCCGAGTTACAATATCAAAGAAAACCTTATCAATGATCTTATCGGAGGAATAACAGTCGGAATTTTACATGTTCCTCAAGGTAACAAGAGAAAAACAAAATGGAATATAAACTTATTTTAGGAATGGCATATGCATCATTAGTTGGATTGAAACCTGTATATGGATTATACACTTCGTTGTTCCCATCACTTATTTATATGTTTTTTGGTACCAGCAGACATGTTTCACTCGGTTTGTTCAATTTACCATGTAATCCAATGCACATTTTGTTTCAGGTGTTTTCGCAGTAGTCAGTTTGATGTCAGGTTCTTGCAACTTACGGGTAACTCAAGAAATTGTGGCGAATAACGGGTCGAACTTAACAAAAATGGAAATAGAAAGCATATCTGTAGACGTTGTGAAGTCTCTAGGACTTGCTATAGGATTGATACAGGTAGTCCCAGAGTTGAAACTGCTCATTTTTTGAATGTTTCAGATTGTCATGGGTCTCATCAAAGCAAATTATCTCATCTCATATCTGTCTGATCAAGTACTTCGAACATAAATTTTAACCACGAGATCACTTGATTTCAGATCATTCTGGGTTTCACCACCGGAGCAGCAGTACATGTTTTGACTGCCCAGCTAAACAAGATTCTAGGAGTTGCTTTGCCACGTCACACTGGGATCGGAAAACTATTTTTTGTATCAACTTATCAACTTTTCGAATATTGTTAATCTTATTGCAGATCTACCGAGACTTGATCAATTCGATTTTGGATGACAAAGTAAACATAATCACGTTAGCAGTTTCTATCGTGGCGATTGTTGTTCTATACATTGCGAAATATCATCTGACACCGGCTCTTTGTGCAAAAACTAGGATTCCAATACCTTATGATCTATTTCTGGTAAAAAACAAGTTTTCAAATTTAGAAGCTAAAGTCTTATTTTCAGATAGTGATAGGAACTGCTGTATCAAGTGTATTCGCAGTTAACTCTAACTATCATGTTAAAATTGTTGGTCCGATTCCGACAGGGTAACTTCAGTGTTTACATTTTTGGAAAAAAGCATCATTCAATAATTTTTTCAGCTTTCCTTCGCCAGCACTACCAGACGTCGAGCTTTTTGGAAAAGTCATTGGAGACGCTTTAGCTATTGCAATAGTATCAGTGGTTGTGACTGTATCCATGGGAAAAGTTATTGCAAAGAAACACGACTATGTGATTGACGTTCGTCAAGAATTCTTCGCTCTTGGAATAGTAGCATCTTTATGCTCAATGTTTCCATGCTGGCCAGCGTCTACGGCTTTAGCTAGAACTTTAATCAATGACAATGCCGGAACAAAAACACAGGTACACCCTTTTCGTTTGCTCTTTTATTCAGAAAAAATCGTTCGGGGTTCGTTTCGTTTGAAAAAAAGCGGAATCAGAAAAACATTAGCATAATCGTTTATCCATAGATGATTACGGGTCCGATAGGAGAGTTGAGAGCGTAGAAGACATCTCTGTGCTCGTAGAACACAGTTTGGTCCACAAAAAACGAGTTCCACTTACGACGGACCTCGAGTCCGCGCCAGCAGCAGAATAGAGATTTCCAGAATGATGGCATTGTAGTTTTCGAATTCTGAAACTGATTCAATTGAGGAACCTCAGTAGGTTTCAAGGTATGAGACTATTTCAAAGAAATCAATTTTGAATAACTCACCATCGAATGATACATGACTTTTGTTGTTTTTTGTTTCAAACCGATGCAGACCATTTCAAAATGCAAATGAGTAGACACCTGGAATGCTAATGAATTTTGTGGGTCGAGAGAGAATGTGCTCTGTGACGGTTAACAAAGGATCAATAGTGACGAAGAAAAACAGAGGGTAAACCAGGAAATGATCGGAATCCATTAGCATCAAATAGTTTCGGAAACCAGGAAATGAAAGTCTGAATTCTTCTTTTTTTTCCTAGAAGCAAACTGTTTTTGCGGCGCTCTTTGGTCGGATGTGGGTGGAAAAAAGATCAAAAGATTGAGGAAATTGTTGAGGCTAGAGAAAATTGAAATATAATGTAGGTGTGTTTGTTGCGGAGCTTTTGTGAAAATATAAAATATGACTAATCGGTTTGCGACACTCCGAATAGTATTTGAAATAACTGAAAAATTACTCCGAAAAACGTTTCATCACACACAATAGTATGTGCCGGCAACGTCACAAAACCTAATCAGAAGTTTAATCCAGGCTTAACCTTATATCATTCCAAAAAACTTCCAGACACCCATGTTTTAATCGGTTTTTTTAAATCTCGGTAATCATTTTCTCAGAACAGTTTTATTTTCATCAAGAAACCGGGATTAGTGAAAAATGTGCTTTGGATGTTGTAACTAGCGCACGGAAATTTTCAATCTCAACCGTTCATCCACAAATATCTACCGTATTGCCATCTGATCCTTTGAAATTGTTCAGAAACACATCGAATACGTTTTAACTTTTTTCTGGGAAACCTCCGCTACTAAACTACAAATATTGTGCACGGAAACAGCGAAAAAAGATTTGTCACTTGCCTGAATTTATTGAAATTCTAAATTATAAGTTATGAAAATTTATTCAAGTCAGAAGATTAAAAAAGAACAGCTTGAGAATTATAAATCAGAATTGAAGGTGAAAAGGAAATGTCATGTTGATACAAAAAAACTATTGAAAGACTTCGAGAAAAAAGACAAAAAGAGAAAGAACTGAAAGAAATGAATGAGTTTGTACAGTCAAATTAAGTAGATAATCAAATTTCAGATCTCAGCGATATTTTCTGCATTGGTGCTTACACTGGTTTTATTTTTCATCGGGCCACTTCTAGAACATTTACCTACGGTATATCATTGATATATTGAAAGAGTGATGTAAAAAATATATTTAGTGCTTCCTATCGTGTATCGTTATTGTGGCGCTCAGAGGAATGTTCCTACATCTTCAAAATTTTGTGACTCTTTGGAAGGTTTCTAAATATGATTGGGTGAGTGGAAACACGACTTAAAACAAAAAAAAAAACAAAATAATTTCAGGCAATCTTCTCGATTACTTTCTTCTCCACAGTGTTTCTCGATGTGGTACCAGGTCTTTTCATCGGAACAGTTTCAGCACTACTATTTTCAGTTTTGAGGATTCAGAGGTAAAATATCATAAATTAAGTATTAGGTGATGCGTAAAAAACAAAACTACCGGTTCAAAAACCAGAATGTGAGGCAAAAAGATGACGAAAGATGTAGAATTTCAATGATTCCATTCCAGCTTCGCCTTTTGCCTCCTAAATTGTTGAAAAAGATTCCATTCTTGTCTAAATTTCTCATTTTCTCTCTCCAACTCCTCACGTCGTCTGGCTTCCGCTTGTTTACTTAATTCATATTCTCTTTCCCGTTTGAGCAGCTCCAAGTAGTAATTTAGAGACGATTGAGTTGTGGTGGTAGTCGGCAGCGTTGTCGTTGTATATGGCGCCGACCACGGATCCTGATTTGTGAACTTTTGCCAGATTGCGTAGGTTTGGACGGATTTGCAGAAGATTGGCTCGACCAAGTTTCTAACAAACCTGAAAATAAAATGAGGATTAGTTCAAAAATAGAAATAGCTCTCCGGAAACTCACCAATTGGTGTTTTGATCCAAGCATTCACAGAATACTCTATCCGCGTCTTCTCTAGACAGTGTGTGATGGTAATAATGTTCATCGTGAGCGTGGCAACATTGATTCACTCCTAAAACATTTGTAAACATGGTAGTAGTTTAGAAATAGGGAAAATTAAAAATTTTTTCTTGAAACACACGCATTCCTAAGCTATTTTTCTGATTGAATAACGGAATTTTTTAATTTTGACTGAGCCTCCGGATATCTTCTTTCAAACCAAACAATCTTTAAATAAGAAGTAAAAGAACTTGTTCTCACCGTGATAGTCGAATGGTTTAGCAAGCCATTCTGATATTGTTTCTGTTAGTTTGTTGATCCCACAATGCCACTTGGCACCATCGTAATACCCAGAACCAGAACAGTCAACGATTGATGCGGAAATTAGGAAAAGAAAACCTGATATTCTCATCCTGAAAAATCAGAAGTAATAGCAGTTTATAACGTATAGTTGTCACACAATGTAACAGAAAGAAAAAAAACGGATCGTGGCAAGAAGAGTACAGCTGCTACTAATGTTTGAGAAAAGAAAAAGAGAGCAAAAATTGCAATCAGCCAACCTAGACCGATCGTTTTTGTGGTTTTGAGTTCTGAATCGTCTTTCTCTCTTCAGTGGCGATTTGAATGCAAATAGTCTCACACACTCTTATTGACCTTCCTGATTTTCTCACCATCACAAATTTGATGAACACTTTTGCCGGGACGGTTTTGCGATTTGGAAGCACTGTGTGATGCTCTAAACATGTTTTTTGGAATAGGAACTCAGATTAAAATGGGCCCGTGAAACGAAGAAAACAGCAAAGTGTAAAGAAAAACCAGTGAAAGAACAGGATATTGACTCATTGAAACGCGAAAAAAGTGTCGAAGGTTTTGAACTGGCCGGAGAAAAAAACGAGCAGAACATCTTTTGTACTTTCTTAAGACCCATTGTTGCAACATGAGAAATCGGAAGGTCAGAGTGAACTGGGTGGTCATTCATTAAACACACAAAAAAACACAATGACAAACATGAAAATCTTCATTGGAATTGAAAAATAGAATTATTGTTTTGAATTTCAGTACCCAAAACGTTTATTCTAGGGAATAACAGTGAGTTTCTAACAATAATCAGAGCTAAAAATTTATATAAAATTACTTTGAAAGCACGCTTACAGTCTGCGGAAAATTCAGAACTCTAGGAAAGAGCAACGAACAAAACTCAAAAAACGAACAGTATCTTACATGGAAACGAGACGAGATCGCGTTTTCAATCACTGCCGTCCATTGGCACAACACAATAGCCGATGGGTGTTGGCATTTGCTCGTAAATCCGGAACAAGATACTCGAATGTTTCTCGCGTGTGTGTTGTGCACAGGTTCTGCCACTTGTGTCTGCGCGCTTGCTTCCATGCGTTTGCACAGCACTGACCATCTCGAATAGTTCTCATGAACTTTATTTTTGATTCAAATGACCGATTTTTTGCAGATCAAGTCCGACACTTGTAGACGACGATGAGTGCGAGTCTGGGTAAACTTCGAATGTGGCAAACAGACAGTTCAATTGTGCTTTTTTACAGAGAAACATGTGTGGTCTTTTTTGCATCATCTCTATTTTATTTCAACTGTGAACGGTTCGAAAAGAAGATTCAGAAAATTATTACGAAGTTTGCTGGGACTCAAGACAAACGTATTAATGGCGAAGATATTCCTATGATTGAAGAAAAAGTTCACGAGGTGAGTGATATAAGCGTACATTCTAACATATCAGTTTTTCCAGAAATCGATCATTTTCGACATGAAAGGAGTCTCAAATATCGACCTTTCCGGTGCAAATACACTAATCAAAATTCAACAAGAATTGAAAATTAAGAACATCATCTTCAAAATTCGAGACCCTAGTGGTAGTTCGAAGACAATTTATCTTATTTTTATATAAGTTTTTGCAGATAACGTCTCTTCGTTCTTGAGCGGAGTCCCAAATGCGGATCATCTATTTGAACAATGAACAACACATCAACTTAATGCTCAGTAAAATCAACATTCATTCCAACAAAGTGATTCGGAACCATATCACCTGACCAACTTATAGCATGATCTCCACTTTTGTTCCAAATCATGCAAATTTTTAAAACTTTTATTTCATAGCCTTTTTTATCGAAATGAATATCGTGTTAAAACAGTGAAAAAGCTGATTTTCATTAAAAAAAAGAAAATAATAATCAGAAATTTGAACATACTCGAAACCTTCGAAACCTTCGAAACCCAAAATGATCCATCTTTTTTCCATTGTGTGATATGTTATTTATTGATCATTCCATCAAGACTAATAGGAAAAACGGATTTCTGCTTCACATGGAGGGAATGATCCCACATTTTGTATCCGCTCAGTCGCACTTTTAGTCATAATCTGGGAGAGCCGATTCTACGGAAAAAAAATGAGTTTTTTCAAATACAAAACAACATCATAATACTTTATTGAAGTGCAGTTTTTCTCTTTCTATCCCTAGTTTCTTGCAAGTTTCCCTTCCACTGAACCATTTTTGTTGACTGTCATTTTTCCCTTGTTTTTCAGACAGAAACGGAAATCATAGGATACGAGTAACACCTGAATATTTGAAAAACAAATGTTCCATTCGTTTTCTCAAAAGATATGGTCAATGAACTGAGTAAAGCTTGACTTTTGTTTTTCTTGATTTCCACACACGTTTTTATTGTTTTGAGGGCTTCTGTTCTCTTCTGATTCACGAAAATTTCAAAATCGTTTCGAAATGTTGAAAACGAATGCATAACATTTTCAATTTCTGAAATAATTCTTTCTGTCTTTAAATTTAAAGAATTTTTCTCGATAACCATGTTACGGTATATTAATAGACAGAAGTGCTGTCCCCACATCTGCTTTACTTGTTCTGTTTTTCATTTCAAGACTTTTTTCATCACGGCGATGTTTCAAAACGGCAGATCATCGGAGCATATGAAAAAAGAATCACCTGTCTGTTTCCTCATTCATTTGTTTTGTTCTCCACTTTTTTTTCTTTCCGTTATATTTTTGACGTTAATGCGTATACTACAGAAAAATCAAAACAAAAATCTTCATCCTGTTTAGATAAAGTTCTGAAATAAGCCGATCCTTGGTATCTAAAAAACTCGAATCAATCCATTCGCGAAGCCCCTCTAACATGATAACATAAAAATAAACTGAGATTTTGCAACGAAACGTTTTCTCATAATGATTAGTCATAAGAATTGTCGACATTCAAATTTTTGCCCGCCAAAACATTCTCGTTGTTCTAGAAAGAAACGGATAGTTGAACAAACAGAGGAAATGAGATAGAACAGTCGCCGTTGTGCTATGAGTAGACGACAAGTCTCAGTTACTCTTTTTTATAATTCTATCACCTGCTTCTTTTGTCTTCTTTTTTTTTACTCGAACTCATATTTGATGTTTCATTTTTCGATAGTTTCAAGAGAATTATTTTGAAATCGGAAACAAAAAAACTAATAATAATAATATTATGAATGGGGTGAGTCATAACAAGAAAGATGTTCTGGAGGCATAATATAACTTTCGAGTTCAAGCGTTCATCATTTAGTACTGAAAAACTTAAGGTTCGTTTTTGTTTTTCCAGATTTTTGTAAAAAAGTATTTTAGAAAAAAGGTAAGACCTGGAAATTCCAGCTTTAGCAGGCCAATGTTCAGTATTTAAAAACGAGCGCGAGGTATTGGTCAAAGCATCACAGCTATGTATATGTTCCATTTGTTATAAAGAATCCAATAGTGTTATTATTAAAATGTTGCAAAGCTTTGTGAACAATCTCTATATTACCAATGTCACCTTTTTTGGTTGACCTATGATGTGTCCATCCAGTATTTATTGTTGTGTTCTGCCCGAAGCTCTTTTCTATCTTCCGCCCCGCAATTGAACTGTATATTCACTCTCTTTATTTTAAAAGAAATGTTCGGTATGTGGAGGGAGGGGAAAGGAGAAAACTGTTTTTCCCGATTTCCTCTTGCTCTCTGAATCTATTGGTCTGTCGTTTCCTCCTCTTTCTGTTCTCATAACATCGTCATCGTCGCAATCGAGAGAGTGAGGAAGAATGAGAGAAACACACAGACAACGAAGAAATTCAAAAAAACACATATTGCTTCCTTTCCCCTCACTTTATTCATCTTTTGTTTCTCCACTGTTCTTATTTCCGTTATACACCCACAGTTAATAACTTTCAGACGATGCGACCGAAACGGAAGATTCGTGTTATGAGCAGAGCCGCTGAGCTTAAGAAATACTTGGAGGACGAAGCCGAGTTGGGTTACACCAATCTGAAGAAAGCCGAAGCAGGAATCAAGGAAGCCATGAAGAAGTTTGTCGAAATGGTAATAGATAGTTTTTGCTTTTCATATCAATTAATTTTCATTGCATTTCAGCTAGATGGGTATCACATCGATAAAGCACGTTTTGATGAAGTGATCTACAACTACGACAACCTCTTCGTTGAATATGATGAGGCTACAAAAGCTTACAACTTCAAGAAGCTTAAGGTAAACTAATTTGGCTCATATAATGAATACTTTGGAATATTTTCAGAGACTCACCGTTCTGTTCGAGATTGCGACAAATAAACTGACCAGTTTGATGGGCACTTTCTCCCATACTCACCGTACTCTCATCGCAGAAGCTGCTGCTGCATGGAAAGCTGCTAATGATAAGTCCGACACCAAAACTAAAAAGTAGACATTGATCTCATGTTTCCAATGTGTTCAACTTCGATCCCATTTTCGTAACGTGCCTGTATATTTATTAATTTGAATATTTCCAAACTGTCGCTTCCCCATTCCGTCTTCCTTGTCTCAGTTAGTATTTTATGCTATTCAAAATGGCATATTCGTTGCTTTAATGTAGTCAATTATTGGTTTGAATCAACAATAAATGTCATGCATTGTTTTGTTCGTAACAGTGACCGATAAAAGTACACAAGTGAAGAAGCCAAAAGGAAAGTCGTTCCTCAGCTAGGATTCGAAAGTTTTTGCTCTGTTTATTCATCCAATAAACATTTTTTGTTTATCATTCGTCGGCTGAACTCCCTTCATAAAAAACTAAAAGTCGCCAAACATTGGACCGTTTCTCTAATTTGATTATTGTGATGATCGTATTTTCCCATTCGAAATGCGAGGGTGGTCTCTATTCCATATAATACAAATGCCTGCTCTCCTTCACCAACCCTTTTCTCTTTTTCTCTGATTTTTCTGTATATCATCAACTCGGATGCTTTCACGTGTTCGTTGTCTTTTCTTCTCAGTACTATGTGTATTGTGTCTCTTCGGTTCTCCAAAAAAGGAAGTGCCTGCGTTTCTGCTTCATGCATGTGCTTTCGGCCGTTTTAAAGACTCTCGTGCTTTAGCTAACGCTTGCAGGTAATGTCCAGCGAGGTTGACGTTCGATATATTGTAGAGAACGAGCTTGAAGTCTCAAGGCACTGGTGTCGTGTTTGGAAGACACAGATGACAAACGCCTACTACTATCTCCAGGTTTGAAGAGTCAACTTTTGAGTTCAAGAATGTCTTTTCTCAGAGTTCCGGAGCAGTGGTCGAGCAGATCCGCGAAGAGTTTGAGCATCACAGTTCATTGTACAGCATCATCATGCAAGAAGAAGATCTCCACGAAATCAAAGTGAGAACTAAACATTATCAAAATTTCGATTACTCCTTCAATTTTAGCGTGCCACCGTCTGCATGAACATATTTACTGATAATCTTTTTAACCGGTTCAACAACATTATCAGTGAAAATCTGGCAACGAGATTGAACAACATCCGTTTCTGAAACTGTTCCTTTTTTGCACATCTGATGTGATCTGATACTGATTGTTTGAGTGATAACTTTATTATGTTCAAATAAATACATGAGTGTCATTTACTAGTGGTCCATTCCAAATGATTCAAGCTCTATGCAGCATGGTTTGGCAACATTGACTCCTGCCACAATTGAAACTTTCTGTACACATGGAACAGCTTGATGGTACGAACCACTTTCTCGTTGTAACGCTGAAATCAAACAACAGTTTTTGATAAAAGCTCGAGAGTGTTCACCCGTAGTTCGTCGATGGGAAGCGCTGTGACATCATTACTGCAACGAAATCTTTCGACAGAAGTCAGACGTTCACTGAGAACAACTGATGCACGACGGTCAGCAAGAAGCACGTGGCATGGCAAGTGGGTGAGCTGGAAATGAGACCTCATTCAACAATTTCAAAACTTACGTACCACTCCGCGACGCGTCAAAATGAGTCTGGCTACCGCTGTCGGTTGAACCAAACTGAGAAGATGGTCCTCGTTGCTCTGAAATCATCAATCTTCATTTAATTAAGACATCCATGAGACACTTACTCTAACAATACGAAAAACGGCGTCTCTTCTCATATCACCGTCGGCACTTCGATTACGTCGAACAACTCCAGCATCCACCGATGGCATCCTGTATTCACTGAAATCTAAGAATTATAGAAAAAAAGGAGAAAACGTAAAGAAGAAATAATTTTGGCTCGAGAGAATGGAGCACATTGCATTTTGGCTTTATGACATGGGTTGATGCCGTACAAAATAATAGGGTGGCGAAGAAATGGCGAGTATAAGCCTGTGGATGCGAAAGCAGCGAGATATAAAGCAGGCGAGCGCGTAAAAGGAGATGCAGATTCAGAAAAAGAACCATTATTCAAGGAACTCATTTATTTGAGAGAAGAGAAACGCGTGATTTGGTTTTCTATATCTTTTTGATTAAAATGCCAAACCGAATGAAATGTATTGGGTTTCTGAGAGGATATGGAAAGCTGAAGAGAAAAAGCTGCTCATTAGAGAAAAGTTTTTGCCGAGTCGTAAAGGAGAAATGACGGTTACCCGTAGTAACTGGGTCGTTTTTATGACAAATCTGTCAAGAGTGAGTCTCCAGAGTGATATGTATACTAATACGAAAAGCAAAGTTGTGTTTTACTTTACACTACATTTGAGAGAAAAAGGAATATAGCAGAAATTGAACTCTCAGAAATGTATTGAACTGGACAAAAAAATTTATGTGCTCATTCAAAAAACTATCGTTGAGCCGAGTTCCTTCAGAAGATACTATTCCAGCACAAACAAAAATAATAACACGATATGTATTTGCATCTACCAGTCACTCTTTTTGACATTTTCATTTCTTATTCTATATTGAAGAATGCTTCTCAGCAATGTCTGAACAAGAGAAAAATATTATGATGTACAATATGTTTCAAACAATTCTCAGAATTTTTGTGTTTTCTGTAGTTGTATAGTGTTTGGAGGAAGAACGAAAAGACTCCTAGTTTTTTGAATTCAAATTTCCATTTCTTGCTAGAAAAAGAATGAATTTCAATTTGTGCTTCATGCAGAATTAAGAATGAAGAATATTCGCTTAATGGAGATACAATTCTAAAATAGGAATGCGAGCCCAAGCTAAAAACGAAAGTAACATTCCAAGATCTTCCTTTACTCAATAATAAAATCACATCATAGAAAATAAATAATAAGTATTCCAATTATAATTATCTTGCAATTTCAGTTTCAGCGCGCAGCTACATGCCTCATTACACTCTCTTTCCAATTAAAACAGTTCAAAAAATCAAAACAAAAACACATAAGAAAGTGAAGAGAAGGTTAGCTGAACTGACCAAACCGGAATCGAAGTCAAACTGCCATTCACCAGTACGTTGTTTTTTCAATGGGTTTGAACACTCAACCTTGAGAGACTTGATTATAAATCATTCCCTTCTCACTTTCGAACTAAGGAGACAGATAATTGGTTTCAAAGTGCACTATCGATCAAAATTAATGATATATAGATACTGGCTGTTTTATTTTTAATGTGTCATTAAATTTCTTGAAATACAAGTGAGAATACATCTGTCTATCAAAACCCAAACTACTTTTGATTCTTTTTTTTGTTGATAACGCGCAATAGTTGATATTCCTGGAGAAAGGTTCTCGGGATGGTAAACGGTGTCTCTATCCTTTTATCGTAGAACTAATCCACTTTTCCATCCAGGAGAATGTGTTTCTCTGTGTTCTCTTCATTTACAGAGATAACATCTGCTTTCACCAACAGGTGAAAGGTAGTTTTGCCTAATTCGTCGTTTTCTAGCACAATGTTGAATGGAAACTTATTGAAATAGCTTCAGAAACACCTATAATTATTATTTTTGGTAAAAAATTAAATTTCTCAAACTTTGTCTAAAAAGGGATTTTATATATGATTTCTGGATCTTTCAATGTAGACTTCTTTTCTTTTATAGGCTACTCTCAATAGTTTCAAATGGTTTTATGTGCATTCAAATTATTTTTTGCTGTCAGGTGCATCGTTTGTCAATACTCCCCGATCAGAGTTATGTTATAAGCATTTTCTAATAATATTTTTTTCTTTGATTTTTTTTATTCTTAACACTCACTGAAAAGATCAGTTCCCCCGAATCTGAGCGACAGAGCATAAGGAAAACTTCTTGTTTCCATCACATGACTAATTCCTTGTGAGTAGTATCAGTTTTCCTGGTCGTCTCTTTTTACCCTCACTTCTCTTTCCTTTCACCTATTCGAGTGGTTTATGTACTTGTGTCATTCATGATAGACCTTTTTGTTTTTTTAGGACTCCTTGTGCGTAGTATTGCGTGTATGCGCACTCTTCCCTACTTGTTTGCCAATGCACATCCATGGCATTATGGTGAGATGGCCGAGTGGTCTAAGGCGCTGGTTTTAGGCACCAGTCCCTCCGGGGGCGTGGGTTCGAATCCCACTCTCATCAATCCTTTTGAAGGTTTTTCGTTTATTCGTGTCATTGTATCCTGCTATTTGCTTCTTGAATGTTTATTATATGTTGAAAATTTTTTTAACAAATCACTGGAAATGAAATTCCATGTAAAAATCACTGAGTGAAGGAACTAAACTTAAAAGTAGTGGTTAAAGAAATTGAACTTTTCAGAATCTATTTCCCAATACTTTCCGTTTTGTTTTTTGAAACAGCACCGACTCGCCATGTGTTCTCCGTGTTCATTGCAAAAAACACTTTTCACACTATTTCTCTCTCTCTTTCTCTCTCTCTCTCTCTCTCTCTCTCTCTCTCTCTCTCTCTCTCTCTCTCTTCATTGAATGAGTGTGCCTACACGTATTCACAGCTGCATTGACGTGTGTTTACTAGTTACTAGTTGTGATGTGAACGTGCAGACACTCTACGGCTGTGTGAGGTGAGATGGCCGAGTGGTCTAAGGCGCTGGTTTTAGGCACCAGTCCCTCCGGGGGCGTGGGTTCGAACCCCACTCTCATCAACTCCTTTTTGCAATTTTTAATACCAACCCCATTTCTGATCATTTTTACCATATAATATTTTTTGAATTGAAGTTACTGAAATTGTGTTGTATATTTCTGAGCAATGCTTTTCTTTTGTTTCTGCTCAAATAAACCAATTTGTATTATGATTCACACAAGTTTCAAGGTAACGGATTTTCTCACCACAGTTTCGAGTAATACTTCTCGACTTTCTCACTGTTGAGTTATCCGTTTACCTATGAAAAACCATCATAGCAACTTCCAAGCAGTTTCATTGTACTAAAAAGCAGATAATATTTAATTTAGTATATAAATTATGAAGGTGCGAGATCAAAAAGCATGGAAAGCAAATGTTGAATAAATAAAGTACGGCCATTAATAGTTCACTCGGTGCGGAATCCGCGGCGTTCGTGTTGGAAACGAACTAGATCAGTGAATTGAGCGACGACTTGAGTCATACGCTCGGCATCTTGAAGATGATCCTAGAAACATTATAAAATTCATGAAGCCCGCTTTTTCTTGAAACCGGGCAATAAATTCAAACATGTGACGAGAATAGAAATGTAACCGTCTTTTCATTTTAATTTTTCATCACTTACCACGAGTCCGTTCACATTTCCCGTGTTCACTTGCATGGTCATAGTGGTCACAAATGAGATGAGCAACTCTCGGAGATCCTCGACGAGAAATCGAGTTGTCACGGATGGACGCGCTTTCTAAGATGGTTTTGTTACCATTGACCCTTTTAAAGAGATTAGGTCTCCACTCACCACGACATGAGAGAAAGTAGCGAACGCGTCGTTGAGAGCGTCTAGAGTCGGATTAACTTGCAACACAGCTTTGCGATGAACTTCCGCGGCGGATTCAGTCGGCGAAGGAGCTCCAGTCATGACGAAGACGAGAAGATGTTTTGGGAGAAACGCTCTGAATGATCGAATTCAAAATGAGGAAACTTGTGGATCCGAAGAAAACTTTAGAGTAAACACTGAGATTCGGAAATAAAACAGAAATGAAATAATTTTGAGATGAGATGTGAAAGCAAAGGAGACGACGAAAAAGAAGAGGAAAGGGGCGAGAAGAATCGCTTCAAGTTATACACAAGGGTTATACGAAAACATAATGAGACCGCGTCATCAGATGAAGCAAAATCTCAGCTAATGGGTTTTCTTCTCGCAATATTATTTGGTGCGGGTCGCCCATTAAATCACGTCGCCACGAGTGACAGTGAGAGCAACAAAAAAAATTGTTAGAAAAACAAGAATAGATGTGTGTGTGGTGGAAATGTATTCTGATGCAAATCGTAATATGAGAACAACTCCATATCTTGCGACCAGAATTCATTAGCTTACAGCCTATCTCACACGTCTATAAGGTTTGACATCCCAGAAATGAAGTCGAATAAGTAAGAGTTTGGAGGGAAAATCTTGTGATGTGATTTCTGATACCATTTGAATCCTTTGATTTTAATTTGCTAGTTTAGTGTCCAATCCAATTATTCGACTCTCGATAGCAAAGAAACGACTGGAAAATGAACCACCATGTCTAAGAGATTTAGTCCAGCACGCATTTGAATTCAATTTTCTAGAAAGCTCAACCGTCGTTGGCAGTTGAGAATATATTCGGAGGAATGGAAGTTAGGAAAAGGCTCTGTGCGGAAAGAATTGAGAATTAGAATTCATTTGAAATGGAAGAAAGTAAGAAGATACTGATTGATTGAATGGAAAAAAAGAAGAATTGAATCTAGAAAAGTGTTTGGCCGAATTGTCACTTTGAGCAAGAGGAAGAGGAAGAGGGGAGGCAAAAGAAATGAAAAACATAGGAACATCTTCGTGTGCTTTCAAGACAAAATGTGACTTAAGGGAGTAATGAAATTGAAACTGAAGATGAGAAAGGAATGAATGTGTCCGGAGAGGGGAATGTAGTTCTTTTTTGTCGTGGCAGTTCTTCTCAAGGATTAGCGCCCGCCCAATGAGCAACTACCAATGGGTAGAGAAAAGGGGAACATGGCCTACAAGGTTGGCGCGAGGCGAGTTATCCGAGCTCTCAAAAGAGAAGAAGTGCGCCCATGTAAGCAAGAATAAAGTAATCGGGGCACACGGATTTTATTAGTATACCTTATTGCTCTTTCGGCGCCCAAGTGTGAAACTTGATGGCGCCTATCCAAGGTTCACGTGAATATTCTATGTGAGAAGTGTGCCGGCGGCTGGTATGGGGACCGACAGCGGCAGCGGTAACACAAAAGCAAAAACGTGTGGCTTTCTTGGCGAATAAGCTTCAAGGAATGTGAAAGAGTCTGGCTGATTAGCTTGGTATTCAATGTGTATAGAGGGGAAAGGGGGGAATAAAATATGGAGTGCACAGAAACAACAGCTTGAAAAGGGAAAAGTAATACGGAGAATGAAGTATTATCATGAAATATTCAAACGGAAATCTGATCTATCAATTAGGTTGATTTGATTGGAGTGAGCAACTAACTTCCCTTTAAATGAACAACATCCTCATGAAACCTGGAAAATTGAAAAGAAAAACTGAATTCAAATCGAATGTTTTGGAACTTGATATTCGGGTTTTTAAAAACTTTCATTTTTGATATTAATTGCAATTGTTGTTATTGAGATAATTTTAGATGTCATTAATTTTCAACTGTTTTTTGTGTCGAGTAATTGCCTTTTTCTCTTTTTTTGCATAATTTTTGATTGGTGTCTATCTGTTCTTTTTTCTTCATAAAAAACTGTTTTATCTCCAAACCGATTTAGAGGATTACCGATAACCTTGTCTGCAAGTCGTGTGAACCAGGAGAAAACCAAAAACGATTAACAAATCATGAACCGGTTATCAAAGAAAAGTGGAACAGTTTCCTTTGTGATGAAGACCAAAAGTTGAAGAAAAAACGGCAAAGATCTATTCCAGTTAACCTTAAATTTAGGTTGCCACACATTGGCAGCTGTCATTCATCCGGACATTCAAAGAACGCACGCTATTCGTTTTTGGCACCACATACACACATGTACACTTACTCAAGATGAAATGTCCTTTCACCCAACTAATTAGTTTTCTTGGATATGTTTTGACAAAGAGGAAGTGAATGAATATAGACTTCAAATTAAAGTCGAGAGTGAAGGAATTCATAGATATTCGGAAAGGGGATCAAAAATATCGAAAAAATATGTTTTATAATGTTATCACAGACGCTGTTCTTCTTTTTTGAATGATTAGCATGATTGTAACAATTTTTAAAATCTACCAACTTCATTTCTGTTTGAATTTCACACTGAAAGTGATACTCGCTTTTCCCAATAGAGTAAATTTTCACGTTCTGTATAGCCTCATAATTCTAGTTTCATATCCTTTTTTTTAAACTCTGGAGATCCTATAACCTCATAGAACTGATACTTCCAAATCAATGAAATTTTATTGTAGCGTTTTTTTCGAGTAAAAATGTTCCGTCTTGTAACGTTGAACCGGTTTGCACGACCTCCTGGCCGCAAGCGCAGCAACTATCTTTTCCGGCGAAGCAAAATAATGATTGCACAGAGTAGACGCAGGTTACTCTAATTTAATAAATTGTGACAAGCGAGTCTCTTGAACGGTGATCCATTTCGGAGTCGTTTTTTTTTGGGAGTGGCAACAAAAATCGGCAGACTCATGACACAGAATTTAGGTCAGACCCATGTTGCAGTATTGCATCGATAGGTCAAAAACCATGAGTGAAAAAGGTTTGGAAGCAAAAACGGAAATGAGAGCAACCATTGTGGATATTATCAGTTGAGAATGATGCAGTCGGAAGTATAATAAAAAGTAGTTTTTCCAGCTTTTTCTGAAAGCTATCAACTGACTCACTATGTACTTTTTAGTAGTTTTTCTTCTATCGTTTTTTTTATTGCAATAGAAACAAATAGAAGAGTGATATACAAAAAACTCATTTATTTCCGGTTCAGATTAGTGATTATCAACAATGAGAGGATGGTAAATAGGTAGATACACTTGTCAAATTATGGCTTTGTCATGAGCTCCGAGCATTGAGTGGTGAGGTAGAGCGTGTAGAGATCGATCATGACGATTCCCTTGAGAATCTTGTCGAAGTCCATTTCCTTGTTGGCAGCGGCACGATCAGTCTTGACCTGGATGAATTGAGCGTCCAACTTCTCAAGCTCCATGTTCATTTTCTTGGTGAGCGGCTTGCCGGTGAACAGAAACTGAAAACAAATAGTCATTCAGAATCTGAACAAAGTTTTGTTTCTTACCGCGCGATGGAGCATTTTCTGCTGTTTGTAGAGTCTCATCTCAGCGTAGGCGAACGAAGAGAGAACAGTCTGAATAACAAAAATTAGATCATAAAATGGGTATTTCGATTATACCTCTTTGTGCTTGAGACGATCCTCAATATGTGGAGCACGCAGAGCCTCCATCTTCTCTTTGGTGAGGATTGGAATGCCTCCTTCCATCTTGTAATCTCCCGGAGCAGCGACGCTAGTGAGAGTAGTACGACGAAGACGGAACCAGTCCAACCACATGCTCGATTCTGAAACTGATGAAGCGAATGAAAGGAACAAATGCTTAAAGAAGAACGGAATACTCGATGGGTAACAGTAGATGTAGGCAATCTAACTTTGAAACTGATAAGAGTAGCATATATATATTGAGGCCATCCATCGCATTTCAAAAGGGCAACCTAGGGGAGGAGGGTGTGTTGGTCAATGGCAGTTAGAGCGGTCAAAAAAGCGAGAAATGGGTTTAATTGTATCTTTTATTATTTTGAAGTTGAATGTCAGAACTAGAGTATGCATAGAGTGGCGAACTCTTACTCACCGATGTCTCCGGTCAGAAGAATAGATTTAGGACGGTGGTTGCTAATAACTGTGAGACGCGCGTGATCTGACACTAGAAATGGAAGAAGAGAGATAGTGTTCAAGTGAGAGAACCGTCTAATCTATCTCGTTACTGAAAGCTCTTTGACATTTTGCTCTCTTCTTTTTAATTCTCTTTTTCTCTGATTCAGACTCGTGGGATTGAACAGGAAGTGGTACCGGGTGACACTAAACGCTAATGAATTTATATTCAGAGCAGGTTATGAAATCTACTCTCTGATAGATTAATCAAGGTGATGAGGCCAGAATTCAAAAGGTTTTGTAATGAAATCTAAGAAATGACAGAACAAGGAGTGTGATCTGTAAAGTCAAGTTTGATTTTTTTTTCAGAGAAAAAAGAATATTCAGAAAGCTTCGTATCTACTCATCTAGAAAAATTCTTACTTCTTCTGCTAATGTCACGAATATTCCTAATGAACGCGTGTTTGATTTCTTACAACTCATTGAGCAGAAAATCTATTATAAATACAATTTTCTTAAAGTACATCTTGAAGGAAATCAGAAATATACGTGATTGATACATCACATTTTTGTAGTGCTCTAAATTCTTCGAAGCAAGTTAATAAGTTATTTCGAGAGATTTGGAAACGGAGAACTTATTCAGATTGAATTGAATTATAGATTTTTTCATGCGAATGGCGGAATAAAATACATGTTTCTTAAATTATATAGTCAAATGAATGTGTTTGAGAAAAAATTCAAATTGACAAATGGCATGGCTATAGAGAAATTAGATGGTTAAACTTTTTTCTTGAACTTCAGCCTCGAACGTCACAATTTCGAAATCGGACATCACACTGATAGAAAAAATTAGGGGAAAAATGAATTCAAGCACGTAAAGAAGAGCGAAGAAGAGAAAACCTTCAGTTTTTCGAACTTGGACTCAGCAAAAACGTCAAGACGTCATAAACGGAAGACATTATGTTTCTTCCGAAGCAAAAGAAGACGAAAATGATGATTCTCTTTGTCAAAAATAATGTTTCGGGGCCGTTTATGTGTTAACACGTTTTCAGAAATCTGATTCATTTTGATTGCACACGGGACGAATTTCGAAACTATAATAATTCATAGAAACCGTGAGTCATGAGGAAAAGTTCACGAACCTCTCAAGAGAAAAAATTACGTTCGTAAGCTAATTATTTATCTGGAATGGTTTTGAAATCTTTTGTATTTGAAAAAAACAAAGCTTTGATAGCTGACCAACCTGGTTAAAATACATTTGTGAAAAGAGTGTTATACAAGTCATTACATGGAAAGAGTAAAGCATAAAAAACCCAAAACTGAACAAGTAGCATTTAGTGATCTCCGCTCTGGTCGTTTTCAATGGAGCAAACTAGAACGTCGATTTCATGGGCAACTTTGTTCAGTTCGTGAGCATACTTCTAAAAATAAAAAAAGACAAAATAATTTACAATCGGAATCCACAATCCCCACCTCCGCATTGCTGTCTCGTGGCAAATGAACACACATTTTGATTATGTTTTGGCCTTTGTAAGCCAGCGACATCACTTTCCTCAACAAAATGCTATCGTCTTTACGATTTGAGTGGGCAATCTGGAAAATAATTGAAAAATCGCCTGGGAAAGTTGTGAAGATAGTGAGTGTGTGGGTGGAAGAACAAAAACATACCGTTTGAGATGCACAGTCTACAGATCCTAGAAAAATTGCTTCCGCCACTTTCATCTCGCCGAGTCCGGTCTGAAAATGAACATGAATAGTGTTTAAAAAAAAATAAATGTGAGTAATGAATAGCTCTCTACTTTCCCTTTTTGTGTTTTTGATGTGTTCCACTTCAGAAAAAAACTTATTGTAAAGGTAAAATTTAAAATATGGCTCAGCAGTTTAACTAACTTCTCAAATGCCTAATCCTTAAAAATAATCTGGAAGTTATTACTTTGACTTTCATGTGAGGTGCCCAATTCAGAAAAAGACAATTTTTTCGATTAATATGTCTGAAAATATGTGTGCAGGGCTCTGCAAATTGAGGTGAGTTTCTAAAACTCCAGCTCGTTAAAATTGAAACAGAAGTTCCAGAAGTTCTAAAACCTTTTCTGATCAGCAAACTCCCTCGAGATCATGTTTTTTCGAAAGGGCAGTTTATCCCTTTGTGGTCAAGTCTAAAATTATTTCAACTAGTACTTCATTTCATTCAAAACGCACACAAAAAGTTGTGCCTTATCGTCACATAACCCAAAGTGATCTAAGTAGACACGCGCCGTTTTTTCCCCACTAATTCCGAACTTTTTTTAACCCGCTGCATCATCAAACAGTGCAGTAGCTGATAAGAATAATTCATGCCTCAACCAAGTCACTCACTGTCATTTCAAACGTTTTGTCGACAAATTGTTGAAGTACGTTCATGGCTGCCAACACTGAAATTCGAAATATGTCGAAAGAAAATTTAAGAGAACAAAAGGCGAACAGAATAATGTGTTTGGGAATGTGGGTTGTTTTATGTGTACAGTGTATCACGGGACCATAAAATTATCGCAACGTCACAAACAAGGTCAAAATGTATTCTATCAAGGTCATGTGAGTGTTCTTGCATCTAGAAACTTGAAGAAAAGGAAAAGCATAGATCGAAAGCCTCTCAATTAAAATAAAATAAAACCGCAAGCAGTTCAGATTTTTCTTTCTCGTCATATATGAAAAGAAATAAAATTTCAAGGAAAAGCGGAAAAGTGTCTTTGGATGTAAGAGTTAGAATGAATATAATTGTTTGTTATTGATGTCCAACTATTGTTATCTTTCCAGATTAAAAAAAGTGTGCGACGGACAGAAAAGTGCCTGTGAATGATAGTTATGAAACAAAGAAAAAATGGTTGAAACAGAAGAATACGATTACCACCCACGACGAAAACTATTCATTTCCGATAACCACATCGTATTGCACCACAGTCGGAACAAAAAACAATTTGCTCTCTACAGGAAATGTGTTCAATTGGAAAAAGGATGTGTTGAGAACATTATCATGATGCAATTTAGAGAAAGTTAAGAAATAAATCTAATTGTACGAAATTAAATTGAATTATGTCGACGGTAATTAAGCGTTTCTTTTTTAAATTGGAGAAGTCATCATTTCAGATGATACTTATAATTTGAATTCCTAGATCTTCATTCAAAAAATTGATACAATATTTATTAGATAGTGTTCTAATTTTTAGTATTTACTATTAAATCAGTCATTCAGCAAAACATTCCGTTTAAGATATAACAGATCGAGAAATAATGCTTCCAAAAATTGTAAAACTGAAAGTGAGAAATAAGAATAGTTTCTTTCCGTTTGAATTTTTTTCGAATTCTGACAGCGATGACGAACAGTTTGTTTTTCGTTTCTGTGAATATTCTCATCGATTAACGTTTTCGATCAAGAGATGTATGAACTACATAGTGTGCTGGATGTTGCAGAAATTCAAAATGATGATTTTTTTGAGCGGTCTTTATTCGAAAGAAACGAAACACGTTATATTTGGAACCCATACAGAAAAAACCTGAAGATAACATTTCTCAAACTTCTTGTTTTTATCTTCATCGAAATCTAGAAAAGAATGTCACACATAAATTTCTGAAAATTGTGACTCAAATGGCATCTTTGATACTTTCTAAAAATAAATTTGGCTACATTTATGGCAGGATGAGTACAACGGCATGCACTGAAAACACGAAGGGACTGTGTTGACTTTTCTCTTATTATTTGAAGTCTTGCCAGTTTTACGACAAGTTGGCAAGTGTTATTTCAACTCTCACCTCTTCACCTTTTCATTTTCAATTCATCATGCTCATGCCATATGCCTGTGTTACTTCTCTTGTTTTTCTGAGTATTATATTCAGTGCGGTATCTCTGTTCACATATGGTTTGTCTTCTAGTTATCATGGATAAGAATTTATTTTCAGGATGGGCATATATTTATCCTTACAACTTATTCGATCCATTTATTGACAGCGAAATTATTGTTGGGTTGGTTCCATTGGATTCGGTGAGTGATTAAAGATTAATGTGACGACTATATAACGGAAGGTGGAATATATGAGTTATCATATCATACCAGGCGGCAAGGAAATAAGGTTTCAATGTAGACAAAAAATCTTGTTTAGTGGACTGTTTGCTTTCTGAAGTTCGGTGGATCAGAAAAAAACCCGTTCACCTGACAATTTTGGATTAGAAAAATGATCCCAATCTGTAGCCAAATTCCGTGCTGACCAAAACATAATCTTCGTAATAATTTTGAATGATCAATTTGAATAATGATGAATGTGATCTGTTATCATCAATCAAAGTATACACAGAACATATCCTGGGAATATTCTCCTGCTTCAATATCCTCGTGGCAGAATGAACAGAACTGGATATAAAATGGAATGTATGAAAAATACTGTTTCGATGTTGATATGAAAAAAGACGACTAGACTAGAATTTAGTCCGCATGATAAGCTTGTGAATTATTGTGTTCCTTGAAATAATATATACGTTTTATGGGAGATTTCAGTCTCTTGATTTGGGATGGCTTGTTGCTACCAGTGTGTTCATGTATCTTAACTTTGCATGCTCTCTTATAACTTTTTTGATTTGTTTGTTTGGAATAATGTAAGTTGATTGAAAAGGTTTTTTGAAAATTAACTTCTCTCCAGAATTTTCATCGTGAGAGGAGATTCTAGATATCAAAAGTATATTTATGTGGTTTTGAGTGGCTCAACATTTCTTACCGGTCTTTTCGGAGCTGTCGCGTTTGTAATTTTTGTAGCAAGTTATAAAGAAGACTTCGAAGCATATTTTGCAAATGGAGATTTCCCGGCTGATGTTTCGGTAAGAATCGGAAAACTGTGGTATGTAGTCTGGTTGATTTGATTTAAAGATCGGATACTCTCCCTTCCTGGACCTAATTGGTTTTGTGATCGCGACGATTGCAACTGGTGTCTCAGCGTTTTTTGCGATTGCACTTCTCAATCCGAACAACGAGAATTAACATTTCTTTTCACCTTTCCTCTACCCCCTATTGACAATTTTTTCTCTTCTTATACATACACACAGAATAAAAAGATTTGAATGATAAGAAAAAGAATCTATTTGCTTCGTCTCCTTTCCTATTTCATCAACTTAGATCCTGATCCTAGACACTTCTTGTCAATGATGAAGCCCCGCCTGCGCACTCTCAGGAGATGGTATGGAGAAAGAAAAGAAAAGAAGAAAATAGAGGAAGAGAAGGATAAAGATTGACATAGAGTGACATCGAATTGAAGCCGCATCCCGATTCACCTTTTCTCTTCCGCTCCACCAACTCCGGTCGCATTCACTGTACATGAACACCGTCATTTGTTAAAATTTTGATTGATCAGCGTACACATGAACTTGCTTATTTTTCTACTATCTTATTTTCTGGGCTCACCCCACTATTTGGTGGCAAATGAAATAAAACAGAAAAATGTTGGAATTTCATCTGATAGAAAACATCAGTCACCTTGTATTTGGAATCAAACTCATTGTAAGTTGTGGTAAAATTGTTTTTTTCAAACTATAACTCTGATATTATTTTTCTGACTATACTTTTAAGAAACATCAGGGACTTTAAATATCCCTTCCTGTTTTTTTTTAGATGTAATAATCGTTGTGGTTTAAATCTTGAACTGCACTTTTCAACAACCAAATAGTTTCCTACCGTTATTGACCGCATCAATCAACAAAACCATCCTGATCGATGATTTGCATGACAATCAGATCTCGTTGTAACCATTATTCTATTCCCACTCTCCTTCTACGACACTATCGACAACAAAAACCGCAATAAAAATAAATTATTGGATCCCCATAGGAATATATGTCAGGCGCGTTCTATTAGAATCAAGAAGACGTGATTATTCATTTGTACATGATTATGCTGACAGTATTTGAGTTTGCTGTAAGCGAATCTTCTATTGTCTGTTTTTATCTCTCATCTATTTTCCTTAAACTGATTAGAATCAAGATCAAAAGAACTGTTTTTTTGTTCTCGGAAACATCAGTGATAAGGATAAGAGAATTAAGAGAATTGGTGACCTTCATAATACATCAGGTTCCGCGTTGACCAACAAACTCTTTTTTCAGCGTGGTCACATCCGTATCAAAGTGTTACTGTAGAATGTTGTGATGAGGAATTAGCTGTTCTCATCCATAAAACAATTATTGATGTTGGAAACAATCCCAAACTTGGTGATCTGGCTAAGGTATATTTTGTCACACAAACTGATGGAATATGAAGATTTCCAGTATATTCAAAGAAGAGCTCAACTTTATTATCACATGAGTTTCGAAACAATCGTGTCCAAATCTAATTTTGCGATCTCGAGTCATTATCACGGAACTCACTCGTGTCGGGTGTTTGACAACAACAACTATCACTTGGTTTATGAAACGCCTATCCAGGTAGAGTCAACGAGATTGTGGGTTTGCCTGTCAGAACGTATTATATTTTCATTATTTTTGTTTGTCTTCCTCATTTCACAGAACATTGAAAACTCATTAAAATTCCAGTTTTTGTAATCGAAGACGTAATAATTTGTTGTTGGATCGAATGATCACAGAAACAAGGAAGCATAGTAGCAAGAAACATACATGCCAAATTATGTTTCTCTTAATTAGGAACATGAACAGGATCTATCCTTTGAAATAAAAAGTTTTGTGAATTCTCAAATATGTTTACATTATGAACCTGATGACAAACTTATGAAAACTTGTTTGGAAAACTTTTAAATATTGTTTTCAGTATGATCCATTCAACATGAAAGCCGAGGACTTCCTATCCTCAATTGACTCTGCAGATCCACTCGGTAGTACAAAACCGGCAAATCTTCGTGGTGATTTCCCTGATATCCGTGAAGATTCAACAGCTGGAGAAGATCTATCTATCCAACCGCCTATTGATAGCATTCTCCAATACCCGAATAAATTCGCTTGGCCAGATCCAGGTATAGTCTAGTTTGTGTAGAACAAGTTTTTCATTTTGATCACCATCAAAAAATGTACCTAATGTTTGTTCGCTGTTCTAGACGAAGAGATATCCAAAAAAATCAAGGCTGCCGAAGAGGAAGCGCAACGATCATTGGATGAACTCATGGATTCCGTAACAGAAATCTCAGTTATGCACTCGGGTGCCGTGTCAAACTCAAGTGATTCTCTTAACATCACCGAGATCGAATTGCCGAATCCCACTCCAATTCCGCGGAACTTTGCGAATTTGAGAGAGAAAGATCGTCTTCCCGAGAACACTCATTGTGATAAAGAACGAAGAGACGGTCAGTTTTTATGTTTCTTTTTTTCTCCTGTCTTTTTGATTTATGAGTCTGTTCAGAAGAGAAACTGACCAAAAATGTGATTTTTGAAAAAGACTTCTGCGGCCATCCGTTTCGTTCTTGTTATGTTAATTTGATAAGACATTGTGATAGGATATAATATTGTGAAGCAAAGACATGAACACCTGTTTCTGTTTCTGATTCAGGCAATAAATGTTGCGATGGAAGACTTGCTTCAACAATGAGAGATGCGATGAGACATATGGCCACTTCACCAGATTTTGGAGTAGGAAAAGAAGGTGTTATTGCTGCAGTGAGTAGATGTTTAATATTTTAGCACATGATAAAAGCTATTCAGGAACTCCAACAAAAAGTTCAACAAAGATTCAAAAAATCCTACGAAGTGATTGTTTCTCGCTCTGATTTCGTTATTTCAAGTTACAACGGAGGAGACACATTCTGCAAATTTGATAACAAAGGATTCTATATCTTAGCATATTCATCTCCAAAACAATATGATATTGACGAGAAGGAAGACGAGAAGAAATTAGCCTCTACATCAAATAAAGAACCACTTGGGTCAGATGAAACAATGTTCAACAATGAGACTCCATGGCATATTGCCCTTCGCTTGGAAACTTCCGGTGAACGTGCTGGCTATCCTGTTGGTTCACATTGTAGCGAAGCCAGAACGGGTTCAAAGTGTTGTAGCTTGATATTATTCAACGCGATGAAGTCTGGATATGATTCACATGTTTCTACGTCAAATTTTGATCCATATGACATCAGAAACATTTCGAAAGCTGTTCAATGGAATGTGGAAGAAGTTTTACAGCATTCTGCTGAAGTCATAGTTTCCCTGGATGACTTCGCATACGCTACTTATAACAATAACAGTTATATCTGTAAGTATCGTGTGGATCAGTACTACATGCTGGCCTACACAACTCCTAATCACGACTTGGATGATTATGATGAGATGGCTACAGCAAAAATTGAAAACGAACCAGAAGCACAGATAGTTTATCCATCAGTTGATAGAACAGCCAATCGAATTCCATTCCAAAATACCCCATCTCCCTACTGGACGACACCAGTTCCAATCCCAACTCAAGTGTTCCAACCACTTCAATATACCCAACAACCCATGTTCAACCAACAACCAGTCTTCAACCAACAACAAATGTTCAATCAACAACCAATGTATCTACAACCATCATTCAACCAACCACCTCTCCCATATCAGTATCCAGCCCAACAATCACAATTCAACCCCTTCCTAGCAAATAGCTTCCATCGATCAAAACGACAAATCGGCGCATCACCGGTGAGAAAAACTACAAAAAACAAGATCATCGTTATCAAATATGTGTTTGTTTCAGTATCCCATCCATCAAAATGTCTACAATGACATTGGAAGTGCAAAGCCTTTCAACTGTCCAGCGGATCTCAGTGGGTTAGCAGGAATGGCTTGTTGTGATGGAGGTCTTCAGTTTGAGGCCAACAAAGTCATTGATCAGGCAAAACAAGCACCTGATTTTGATAAGCATAACACTAGAAATCTGGCGAAATTGATGACGAGGGCTGTTCAAAAACGATTTGGTACCACCTTTGAGTCAATTGTCGCTGAAGCTGATTTCTCGTGGGGAACAAATAAATTCAATGGAAGAACTTGTAAAATTGATAATGATGGTTACACTGCTCTCACGTATCAGTCCAGTTCCAAACCACCACCACCATCCGATTTCCTTGATATTGTAAGTTTCAACAGTTCATCATATTTCAAATACTGTTTATCAGCCTAATGATCCAACACTGGGTGGACCGACTGGTTCAAGTGGAGGAGGCGGAGGCGCTGGTGGCACTGGCAGTGAAGGTAGATGATCGGCAAAGTTTTCTCCATTATTTTTTGGTTTCAGCTAGTGCAGCAAGTGCCGCGGATGCAGGAGGTGCCGGTGATGGAGGTGGTGCTGCTGCTAATGCAGGAGGTGGAGGAAACGGAGGTGCTGGAACCGGTAATGGAGGTGGCGCTGGTAATGCAGCAGCCGCTGGTAATGGAAATGGAGCCGCAGCAGGAAATGGTAATGGAGCCGCAGCAGGAAACGGTAATGGAGTTGGGGCTAGAGATGCTGTGAGTTTCGAAAAGCTTTCTCTAGAGAAAAACAAATAAAATTTCAGTCCGCTGCTGCCGCTGCTGCTCAAGCACAAGCCGCTGCCGCTGCACAGGCTCAAGCAGCTGCCGCTTTCGCTGCTCAAGCACAAGCTGCTGCAGCCGCTGAGGCTGCTCGGAATGCTGCATTAGCTGCTGCCGCCGCTGCCAACAGTAATGACCCCTTTTCTGCACTTGTTGCTGCAGCAGGTGGAGCATGTTTCTCTGTAGACACTTGGGTGACAACTGAATTCGGTAAAAAGAGAATGGATGAACTAGAAATTGGTGATCTTGTTTTGACTGCAGCTCTGAATCACGTGAGGAAACTATTCAAATAAAAAAGTTTATTCAATTCTGTTTTCAGACGTATTTCACTCCAGTAACTTTGTGGATCCATCGTGAGCCTGAAAAAGTTCAAGAATTCCTTACAATTATGACAGAGTATGGAAAAACTCTTCGGCTGACCGCACGTCATTTTATGTACCGGAACAAATGTGGAAGTGGGTTTTTTGTGGCGTTGAGTTCAACGGGGTTGAGTTAAAAGTGTCAGTTCTATTTTCGACCCAAAGTGTCCACTTTGGAATTCAAATGGAATAATTGAGTAGAAATGGGTTCAACTCTTAAAAGTTTCCACTTTTTCAGGTACCTACCAACAGTATATAAAGGTCATGCCACACAATGGTCTTGCTGTTTTTGCGGAAGATCTTGAAGTGGGAGATTGTGTTATTGTGATGTACAAAGGAAAGTTCCGACAACAAAAAATCGAGAGCATAACTAAAACGATTCGAACTGGAATCTACTCTCCGTTGACACAGAACGGGAGAATAATTGTGAACGACATGCTTGCTTCCGTTTATAGTGAAGTTGAACAGAGCACACTACAAACTACGTTCTTCTGGGTATTTCCGTTACCAAAAAAGTTGAATGATTTCATAAAACCTTTCAGGCATATGACCAACTGCGTGCCCGGATTTCCAACTTCTTTGGAGACATCTACCACAATAAGGTAGTCTAGACTAGCTTCTTGTATACTTTGAACTTTTTATCTTCTTTTCAGTTTGAACTGCCAAGTGGAACCAGTTTGTCGCGGGAACTCATGAATCTGGTGATCCCAATGAGAAAATAAATGGAACAAAGAAAGTCAATTCTCTTCTCATAAGATTTTCTAATAATAATAGTACAATTTTCTTGTGTAGACGATAATCACTCTAGGGTATCTGTTGAATAACCATATTGTGTCCAACACTATTTATTTCGTGTATCATTCAATTTTCATGCTTTTTGGCTTGATCAAATCAATAAATTATTCTCCGTATTCTCGTTCAAAAGATTCAGTTATTGGCTAGGTTCCGGAAGTAGGAATAACTTTTTTGGTAATGACCTCCAATCTTATTTTCAGTGAACATAGAGGTTAATGAGATCGCTTTTGTAAGCACGTGTTCCAATATTTTGGTGTTTTGACACAAAACACCTTCTTCGTATATTTCGTGTTATAAGAAAATAACAAAAAGTATTTTACTAGTTTCCACATAGAGCACACGACCAAAAATGGGAGATGGTGAAAAATAAAACGTCATGGGGAGAGTTGTGAATCCATCGAAGTTTACTTCCTGGAAGAGGGCAGCATGCATTGAACAGGTGAGAGGAAACAGTTGGAGAAGTCGTCGTCGATGCTACGACGTTCCAAGTCGGACTTCTTGACGAGGCCTCGTTTCAGTCCCAATTGGGTCTGGGTGCCACGATTTCTGTAAATTTTTTTTGAATGAGTAATATAATAAAGTGTCAAAAATTCTTGTTGTTCTCTGGTTTTTTTACAAGAATGAAAGCAAAAACATTAAATCTAACTCGCTTTTCTCGATAATATAGTCTAATACTCGGATCAAATATTTCTTAGCCACCCAAGACATAGATCACTGAAGTGAAAAAGTTAATAGGATAATTGAAAGAAAGGAAGTAAAATTGAGAAGATCAAACACATTAAATGTACCTCATAAGTAGACGGATCAGGGCATCATTCGATAGTCTTTTTTGAATAAGCTGATCATCTTCGTCTCGGGGAGAAACCATTGGAATCGCTTCGGCCAACACCAGAACAGCGAGAAGAGCAATGAATAGTTGCCACAGTTTGCTCATTTTTCACTTGAAAGTTTTGAGACCAGTGTCGTGGGGCTGACAAAAAGTATAAAATGAAAATGGGGTCGAGTATAAGAGGACCTCGATGCGTTGGAAGGGGGCGGAGCATAGACCGGGGGCCCCAGGTAAAAGGGGGTGGGAGAAGGGGGAAATCAGAAGAAAAGTGAGGGGGAGCCGGAGACTAGAAAGCTATTTTTCACAGTACGTTGAACTCGAACAAAAAGAGAAAGCGTTTAGAAGCATCCCGAGTGATGTGGTAGTGCCCACGCAAGAGTTTGTGTCCTTTGCAAAAGTTAATCCGACCGGAGAAAATGCGTTCTGTTACCTTTGTTTCTGGGAAAAACATTTATCTTGTTTTAGCGTTATAGTCATACGCTGCTAAATGGTGATTCACGTCATGAAATAACAACAACAATGTCTTTCTATAAAAAAAAGTATGAGTAATCATCCTAAAAACAGTAACTCTTCCAAAAAAAGTGAGAACAAGTATCATGTTGACTACAACACCAAAAATACTGATGAATTTCATAGAAATTCACAAAATTTATAATAATGATTCAAAAAGTGATATCATTAGTGTTTGAATGATTGTTGTTTTATTAAAACCTTTCAAAAAATATATTTATGATTTCACACTTGTACGATTATGATGTGTGAATAATTATATGTTTTTACAACTAAATCCTGATCATAGTTTGACGCCTACAAATCGTAAAAATTTTTCATCAAGAAAATGAATTCACAAATCCAAGTGAATGATACTACTTGAAAGATTTTTGAAAAGTCATAGCTCTTCCCTGAGCATTGTTCAATTTTCAGATGGAAAACCAATTTACATGATATTTGCGACAATCGGAAAATCTTGAAGGAAAATCAAGCAAACAACTTCTGAAAACATTCGGAATCCAATTCTATGATTTCATCTGTTCAGCTGAATTTCAATGAACCAATGTTTTCAACTTCCATCATCTTCGCCAATAAAATTTGAAGAAAAGCCCACGTCAGTAAATTGAAGTTGAATGAGGTTAAAGAGTACCCAAAGTCTAGCTGTCACTTTCACCTGCTGATCCCTGAAAATGCATGCATTAATATTGTGCAGTTTGTTTCAAACTTTGCACAAAACGTCATTTAAAAATCGGAGGAAAAAAGGTCCACGACAAAGTTTATTGGGAGCGAGTGAGAAATCTTGTTTGATTTGAGAAAACAACAACCCATAGTACATTGAAAACGATAGGAAAAAATAAACTTAGGCAAAATAAATATGATACGATTTGGATTTAAGGCAAGATAACTAATCAAACTGAAAATAGAGTTAACTGATAGAGTATTCTCAGAAGTTGGGCACTCTTGTCAGCGTGTCGACATCTGAAATGATATGTTTCGTGTATGAGAAAAATGGTTTCAAAGTTATTTTCAGTAGGATGAGACTGTTATTCTGGACTTGGCGCGAGCTGAGCATTGTGATTATGCTTAACTAATTTTGTAAGTTTGGCTTTGCTGTTATTTGGCTTGATTCTATTACACTTGTAGGCTCGTCTACTTGAAAATCTGAAAATCTTGAGATCTGTCTATGAAAAAATTTATGTTTGCAGTTTAAAAAAACTCTTTTTTTCAATCCAGTCTGCTCTGATACCAGAATTTGTGATAACTGAACATGAACTCATGGTATACAGTAAAATTATTTATAATGCCAGGTTCCATTTTAGAACAGTGTTATTATTTTTGAGTTAATTAACATTTTCGAAGCTCTTTTTTGTTTTTTTAAGTACGTTGAAAATGAACTGACTACAAGCCCCTATCGTATATTTTTGAAATGTTTTCATAAAACGTGTTATTCATACGGATCACTAATGTTCTCAATTCTATTTTTTACATCTTCAGATCAGCTCATATCATTCACGGCTTATCGTTTTAATCAGAGATTCAAATAAATTGTTCAGACACTTGTTCCACATATCTTTTTCAAATTTCGAATCACTTACAATCGGCTGAGATGACGTTGTCCAGAACTAAACCAACAAAGTTCTTCTTTTCGCTGGTCATATGTAAAACTGTTGACTTGTCCACTTCAAAATACCTGCAAGACGTTCTATGTTTTTGGGAAGAAAAATGTTTTTGTTGCGAAGAAGAATGGGATAAGTCAAGTGAAACGAGAAACTAACCATCCTAAATGTCGATTGCAGACTTTACAAAGACAAATCGTCCATTTATAACCGGGGTACCAAGTTGCATGGGATTGTGGCTGTAAACAGAGAAAATTAAGATGTGCAAACAACAATGTGCTTGATTTTTGATGTTGCATCCGAGAAAAACACCTATTCATGTTTTTCATTGAAAGCATTTCATAGGCACAACCATCTAGGATCATTATAATATTGAAATCACTCAGGTTGAAAAATTAGAATATTTTCGCACAATTAGTAATTGTTTTTGATCAATTAGCTTTCTTTTTCTTAGTAATTATATCTGTGTTTGCTCATCTGATCATTCTTATTACCAACCTGCAGATAGAACATTCTAATCGGATTTCTTACCCATCCATTGACATGATCGGATCAGCTAACGATTCGCAAAACACCCATAAGATGAAAAGAGCGAGTACGATCCGGTTATAACCCAATCTCCATATTTAAATCTCAATGATATCATTCGAGCCCCCCTAGTGTGCTGGTTTTTTCAATTAATATAACAACGGCCTTTAAATAATATTGAAATCTGTTCTGTGAAGAACTATTGACGTCAAACAATATCTTTTCAGAAGGATTAGTGTGCATTTAGACTACTTTTTGAATCAAATCGAAGGTTTTAACATGATAATCCAACTCACTGTGCCATGAAAATTGAGATGAGCTGTTTTAGCACCAAACATGTGGAATTTGTGGCCTGAAAAACACACTATTCAATGATTTGTATTTGAAATGGGAATAAGTACCTTCTGGATTGGTTAAGACATGAACTTTAGTTGTTTTTCCAGCCAATGGGAAATCATATTCGTAGGCGAGCTGAGATGAATCAACTCCTGTGACATTTATGAATTCTGACTGCCTGGTCACTGATGCACCACATTGTCTACACAGTATTTCTCCAACATGACGAGAACTAACTGTAACAAAAACACATTTTATTATTTCATTCGCTGATGAACAACTAACCATTGATAAAACATAATAACAAAGGTATATACCACATAGTCTACAATCAATAATATAAAATGGTCCTCGGAGGATGGAAAGTGGTACACTTCCACGTACAAACGATACTCCGATATTACGCACTTGCTTGCCGTTTATCGTAAATACAACAATAACTCATAGAACATTCTGGAAGATTTGGAAGCAATTTTTTGAGTTTTGACGAGATTTCAGCGATAATAGTACAGGACCAATATAAATAGCCGATCATTCTAAATTATTATAGAATATTTCAAATATTTCAAAACCTGAAAAAAAAGAAAAACCCAGTTTTAATTTTCTAACTTTATTACATTTCAGTAAGAAAAATCTCAAACAAGTGTAATCCAATTCAAAGTTGACAATGGAACAAGAGTGCAAATCAGTCAAAGTACAGGAATTGAGGAGGAACATTTGGTGAATATTAAGACATAAATTTGAAGGATGAAGTAATTGTTCAGTGTATAACACGAGCGTCAAGAGGAAAAGAAAAGAGAGAATGCAAAAGAGAACTGAAACTCAGTATTCAACAGAAGAAATGAATAAGAATTTTGAAAAGAATACGGAACATCCAGCAAAAAAAGTAGAGATCAGAATTCGGATAGGAGTCAAGGAATTCCAACTGTCAAGGTTTAAAATGAGGAATAAGGAGAGCGATGTGTTCACCGGCTAGCTTCGATGAAACGACACAATCTAGGAAAAAGCTTGAGAAAACGTAAAGCCGGAACCGAAAAAAAAGCCTACAGTCCGAGGTATTACAGAGTATTGGCGAGTGAATGGACAATTGAAGAATAATAGTCTGAGTATATGGACTAAATGAGTAAGCAGCAAAGTTTGGTTAGAATAGAATCACACATATGAAACGTTATTGCAATAAAATGAAACCAGGCAGTCTACCAAATGCGTTTTTAGAAGTTCGGAAAAAAAATTGCGGAAAATCTATGGGTTATTGGAATTATGAATTTATGAGCTTTCTTCTTTTTTGACATCAGATATTAGACTGTTCATATCAGCAAAGTTTGTTGGACTTGTTGAGTTGGCAGCGGCTCTTGAGCTTTCTGTTGGCGTTGGAGATGAACTTCCTTCTCTACTGTTTGATTTCGAGTCGTCTGTCTTGGCTGGAGTGCCATCAGTAAGTTCAGCAACCGCTTCGGCTGGAGCATTGGCAAGTAGTTGATTACGGAAAACATCCATTGCTCTGCTTAGTTGTTGTACATACAGTAATTGTTGAGTGACTGGAGCAACTCCTCCAAAGAACAAGTTGAGTGCTTCCGCATTTGATGGGAATGTGGGTGTTACAGCATTCTGAGCCACTGGAGAAGCACTAGTGACGGGAACTGATGGAGATTGTGACCGGCGATCTGCATTAGCCATTCGTACTTGTTCGCCTAAAATGGAAAACAGATCATTCGAAAATTTCGACTTAGAATAGTGTGACTTACTCAAAAGATGAGCCGCGGCTTGTTGATTGAGAGCTGCAAAAATGGCTTCTTGACTCAGCATCATTTGGTACGGATTATCGCCGTTTGAATTCGGAATACTCATCGGAGCTTGATACGGATGATGAGTACTGCTTCGCTCCTGCTTACGATATTTGGCCCGTCTGTTTTGGAACCACACCTAGAAAAAATAGTATTTTGCGTATTCTGGAAGAGGATTTAAATATTTCTCAAAAACTTTGTGTCTTCGTAAAGCGTGTATTTTACGAAGTTGGTAATCTTGGATTTTAGAATGACATAGCGTATTTAGAGTATTTGAATATTATAAACTTCCAAAAACTACCGTAAGCCATATTCTCCAGTCATCCCAGCTATTAAACTCAAATCGACTACATGTTCAGTTTATCGGATTATATCTGATGTAATTCTATTATGACTGTAATATGACCCGGACAGATGATGAACAGTAATTTAAGAGATGACCAATGTTGGTCCCTTTCGAACGAAGGTGACAAAGATTGGTCTATTAGAAAAAGCGATTAACGAGCAATCGCGTGAAGCAATTTAGATAACATCGCGTGCCTAACTAATTTTTTCATTCACTGAGTATAAGTACTCTTCGTGATATAACCAATCTGCACAATCTTCGTCATTCCAACACCCGCAAAAGATGATGATGGGAGAGGAACCAAAACTGCCTTCCACTTTTGGCGCATTTATAATTTGCCATGCATTATCAAATGAATTTGAAGAGAGCATGCTTCTGTTTTGCGTGGCCCCCCGAAATCTTCCTCCTACTGTAACTTACTTGAACTCGTGCCTCTGTCAGCTGGACTCGTGTCGCCAATTCTTCCCTGCAAAAGATTTTGGTGTAATTAAGCACTTGAAAGCGTTTTGGAAAGGAAAAGGGGGAGAATCAAGGAGAGAGAGAGGGGTTCTTGAATGGTTGCTTGCCGGAGCAATTGTCATTGCTCAATTAGGTCTGAATTGCGACCGGACCTTGGTACTCCTTTCGGCATTGCGACAATTGATCACGCATTGTTTTTGACTAGAGCCCACACGCTACGCTCAGGACGGCATAAGTCAACGTTCACGGTAATTAATCTGTGAAGCGGCACACAACGGAAACGTCTAATTGATGAGCTAACAGGTGGCCTATTGTAGTCTCAAACGGATACATGACACCTTTGTGGAGACACAATTCTCACTTTATTCAATTAGATATGAATCTAGATGCTATTACGATTTGTATGGGAAACACACCGAATTTTCGATACGGTAGATTTTTTGTTCGAACACTATTTGAAAAACAGAATCTAATGAATTCACAAAATGGACCCCTCAGTTTTTTCTAAGAATGGAAACCACTACACAAAATGGTCCTCTCTAATATTGAGCAAATGAGTTTGTGCTTCTTCAATTAAAGCTTCTATGCGCAAACACACGCGACGCGACACTTGATATTGTGCATTTTGCATGATTGCTTCATTATGAGTTTCGCCTTCTTCTCTTCCCTTCACCACTTCATTTTTCATTTCATTTCAATTTGGTTTTTCGTGGAGGTGAAAGGAAAGAAAGAAAGTATGACCTTGCTCATTATCATGTTCGAAATCTGAATTGTAAGACGCCATATGGAGCGAACCTAGGAGGGACAGGGTAGTGTATACGCAACTGTTTCTTAATTCAGGGACTTTGGAGTGAAATTTTCATATTTAATTGGACGACCGATTTGAACTACTTACCTTGTGAACACATCTGGATAATGGGTCCTGGCAAACACTTTCTCTAGTTCGTCGAGTTGAAAAGCGCTGAATGTAGTGCGATATCTTCTTTGCTTCCTCTTCCCGTTATCATCTGGACTGTTAGTACCATCAGATGGAGAACCATTCTCTCTGTTATCAAGTGCTGAAGCTCCGTCTAGGATTCCATCTGCAAAATAGGATGTTTTAAAACTGCTGAGAAAAGTGGAATATATACCTCCAGTAGGTGTTTTCTTTCCATCTTCCTCTTTGATATCATGCTGATTAGTCAAGGCAGCAATCGAGAATGCTGGAGGAAACGATGGGAACTGAAGGGCCGGATTTGCGAATAGTTGTGCCTGAAACAAAATGTTACATTTCATCTAATGTCGAGGGTTTACCTGTAACTGTTCCATCAAGTTTTTTGAGTATTGATTGAGATCTGTTCCGTTAGGTCTTAGCAGTGGAGGGCAGTTCATGTCTAGATCTTGCTGGTCTTTCAATTCCTCTTCCTTTTTCAACTCGGGCATACACAATGTGTTCCGAGTTGAGATTCAAACAGCTTGAACTTTGATTATATTTTCGAAATATATAACTGAAATAACAAAACTATTCGGAATGATGTATGGAACGTGGCAAAACACGAGGAAAGCGGAAAAAGAGAGTGGGAAAAACAAAAAATATATCAATAAATATGAAGAGTAAAGGTGGCTAATTGAATCAAACACGAATTTGCATTTGATTTGGAACCGAGGTAGGGAGAGAGAACGAGAAAGAGAAGGGAGGAGCACAAATTAATAACATTATTATTATGATGAAGATATTCCATTTCACAACGCCTAATGTGATCCGAGTCGTTCATTCGAAAGCATATCAACCCTAAGATTTTCCAGACTACTTCTTAGCAAAAGCTCAATTTCAGTGAAAGTCCACGCCCAGACGTGGTGATTGACACTCGTATTTTTGTCTGTTCTTATAAAAACATAAGATGATGGGAAGCGAAATAAGTCGAGCCGAAAAAGTGATGCGAAATTCACAGATTTATCTGGTTTATTTCAAGATGATCTACCTGATAAATATAGAATTTTAAGCAGATAATTTGATTGTGGGCGAAAGGATTTGGCAACATGGCTTATCGAATTAACAAAATGTGAGTGTTATTTTGAATGGTGAGGCATGATAATTCCTCATTTACGCAAGCGGACAAAGTCTTAAATTTTTCAGAATCTTAAGTGCTGTATTATCTCTATCCTCTGCCAGTTCGTTTCGAAATAGGGATTAATTGAAAACAAAAAAAAAGAAAAAGAAGGCTCACATTACGAGAAGAAATTATCTTGAAAACTAAAATTAGGCTCCTCGGATTTTTGCAGATGATGGGATATTTATAAACAGGAAGTGAGTATCAATTGAAGGATAAGCCGATTTAGGGTGGAGAAAATTCATTGACACAAGGCAACAAGTTAGTCTAAAATACAAAGAAAAGAAAAATGAAGAAGTCAGGTTTTGCCTGATTTGATAAGATCCACCTGAAACGGTATCACTTTTATGTTTCCCGCCATGAAGATAAAATGTAGGTAAACCGAACTAACTATCGTCTTATCAACTAAAAGATCAGAAAACGGAAGCCATGCCAAGACAATGAACTAGACTAATTCGATTTGCCCACCGGGAAAAATCTACCGAGAACGATTTGGGGAGGAGGAAAAGGATCGCCAACGCACCATATTCAATTAGTTAATGTGTTAAAAGATGGCGACTTTTTAGGCGAAATGAAGGAAAACGGTGAGAGAAAGAGACGTGGGGGTACACATTATTTTCTTGTTTTCCTGCCCTTTCACCTTTGTCTCGAGGCCCCCTCTCTCTCAGGGGTCGCTTTTCCTGTTAGGATCGAATTACCATTTGCCACATTTTCATTAACTAATGAAATTATGAGAATGTGGTCCCCTCTTTCGCTTCTAGACGAGAGGTGTGATGCCAATGTCGAAATGGATCAATTTACAATAAACGGAAAGAGCATGCAAAAAAATGTATTTTTAGAGCAGAAGAGTCAACAGAATTATCAGGGAACCGTGTGAAGTTGTGAAAAAGAAACATTATGGGAAATTTCATCACTGAAAACATAACATCCATCAATTTGTATCTCAGAAGATAAGAAGAATCTGCAGGACACCTAGTGAGAGATAAGAAAAAGGAAATTCTTACTAGATTGCTAAATAGGTTCATTAATAGAGGAGGTATCGGGCGGTGCATACATTAAACGCTTCATAATGATATAATTATTGTCTTTGGAAAACTGAGTTTCTCTGTTTTCGATGCTTCCCCATCCGGATTAGGTATTGCATTGAAAGCATCGATACCTGAGGATGATGTGAGAGTCAACGATGATAGGCGGAATCTAATTGAATTAGGCTTGGGAATTAGGCTCGAGTCACTTTGATTCGAATTATTCGGATTAGGAGCAAAAATAAGGGAAGATGACTTTTTCGGAAATTGAATGATTTACCGGAAATGAAACAACTCACGGAGTTCGATGATTTACACGTCCTCAGAGATCAGATCATTCATGTTTTTTGTTCATTTAAAACTAATAGTTTAAGAGTTCAAAATTAAATTAACAGTTTCCTAATGTAATAAGAAATTGATTAAAGGGGAGGGATGTAGTCAATTGGCGTGGCAAGTGTCAACCCGCAAGAGCAACACCACGCTCGTTTCCGGCTCCGCCCACTACCCTCTTCCCACCGTAGCTGTTGGGAAAGAGAGACATCAAGACTACTGCTGTCATTTGGGCTATTGGATACCTAAGAATGATTTACAGAGAGCAGAATCGCTACTTACATGGTCATTACAATGTTTGCAGATACAGTAATACACCACAATAACAAGTTTCATCTTCCGGTTTGAGTGTCTATTTAGAAATGATGCAATGACAGCAGGTGAAGAGGGGGGAAACGAAGCAAACGATGGACCTCAAAATGAAAATGCAAATTTCGATGAGTGTCTAGCAGGAAGGGTGGTCCATTTCATTATTCTACGAAACAGTTCATCAAATATTGAATAGGTTTGGCCAGGAGGTGGGACGCAACGTCGCCGGAAATCGCTACCCCGCTTATAATTGTTTCTTTTGTGAAAATAGAAAAGGAGGTCTTCAATTAGGCGGAGGTGGTCCTGATTGAAACGAAAATTCTATTGTTGTCAAGAGAAGAAGTGATATAATCAAACTACAGAAACCGCACAAAATCAATAGAAAAAAGGAGAAATGATACCTGGGGAGGTAGACAAACTGCGAGTGTATGTAGTTTACGATGGTCCACGCAACAATGTTGCATCGGCATTCCGGAAGTATCAATGAGCCGGCGTCAATTGACCCTCGAGACCCCTCGCTGTGCGATACGGTCTAATCCTATTGAGCCTGGGCAGAAATTAGAAAGAAGGCAACTGGCGATATAACAGCGGGATTTGAAGAATCCTATACTTTTTGTTTCAAATATCATCCACATTCATCAGTGATAGTAATCAAATCTAAATAGAAAAGGAGGATAACGTGGAAATAAACAATTAGCGAAGAACTGTCTTATTGTCGAAAAAAAATCTAATATTCCCGGAATGGATGGTCCGAGTAATGTACTTATCTGTTGTTTTATTGCCTCTCTAAAACATTACTCATGACAGTATTGACATCTCAATAGGGGCACACGTGGGAAGAAAAGGTAAACGGAAGGACAGAGACACAGAAAGGGAGGGAGGTTGTAAGTGGATTAATTTCGTGCCTGCTGGAATTCTTCTCAATTGTGCGATGATTTACTACTACTGTTATGATGAAGTGTGTGGCAATTGAATTTTCGTGTCATCTTCAATGAAACTAATTATCGAGCCAATGTTCAGGGTATTTGCATTTTCTCACTAACAGGAGCAAATTTTGTGCAAAAGTATTAAATAACACGGCGAGAGTATTTGTACAATATATTTTTGCAAGCGTATATATTTTTTGAAAAAGTTATCAAGTTGAGTTTTAACAAACTCACACGATACTGACAAGGACATGAATAGCATGAACATTTGATTTGCATAACAAATCATGCGAGAATGTCGAGAAGAAGCATTTTCACAGTTCACATTTCATCTTCTATGCATTACAAATCATCATCATAGCTAAATTGCGCCTCCTTCTTGCCACTAAAATTCCAAGAGCTTGTCTATCAAATTCCACAAAACGCATACATATTTGTGTGGTGATCTTTTGAATGGATCTAAGACATAGAAGAAAAGACCAGAGTATAAAAATGCTGTGGAAGGAAGTACTAGATATATGTTCATACTGAATCGATTAAGGAGACACCTGACCGTATCTTAGGTGAGAATTCATTTAACACCTGTAAGAAGGCACGAGGGTTCATTTTTTGTTGACAAATGCGGGAAGAGAAAAGACAAGCACATGGGAAAAGAGGAAGGAGAATTGAAGACAATAGGCGTGAACGTCTCTGTCTATTAAGTCTTATTGTAGATATAATTGAGTTATGAGAACGAACTAAAATCGGATGGAGAATAGACAAAAAAGGAAGGACAAGGTACTAAGATTACCTTTACAACGTTCGTTAGATAAGCATCAAGGGTGGCGCCATCATTTTGCGTACTGTCATCGATCATCCAATTAAGTCAGGTCGGAAATGAGTATGAATATGAAAAACCAAGAAGAAAATGAGAAACCCAATTGAAAAGAGATGATATTGGTTCTCAATTTGAATGAGGGATAAAGAAGAAAACGGAGCGAGAAAAAAAAAGAAAATGTAAATGACAATTGAGAATCCAAACACGTTGCCGCTATAAAATTAAGGGATTAGGGGTAAAGAAAGTTGAACTGAGGCTTGTGAGACCCCCTATGTCCTCGATTCTGTTACGGTCAATTCGTCGCCTATTGTGCATACCAATCCGATTGAGGATAATTAGCAAAAGAGAGGAGGGCGCTTACTCATTTAATTGGTTTCAGGACGATGAGGTCCACCGATACCTGTCTTATCTTCAGATCGGTTTGTTAATGTTCCCAGGCAGGTGTGAGAATTTGAGATTCATGGTTGCGAAGTGACTGTATGAAGCTAAGACGTGTCGACACGTTTGATCTCAGGAATTGGTTCCGTCTCGTGTTACGCGGCAATTTGGACAAAGCATAGAGCAGAAGGCGACAAATGGCAACACTTTAAAGAATAGCATGGGACTCTACTATAGAAATGCATAATAATGGTTTATTTGATAGTGTGGTTGTAAGCGAGATGAGATACGGAGCAGGCAACAACTTCACTTGATGCACACACATTTATATTGCATTTGATGACTTGTTTAGCCATTTATGAATGTTTTTCATCCAAAAATTCTTTGTTTAGATAAAAATAAAGTTCATTTTTCGTTGAACGATTAGATTGGGATGACTAAGAAAATATTCATTTTTTGCCGCTTTCCTCCAAAAATCTGAGGGACCTCAATTAATAAAACATTAGGCGGTTGGTGGCAAGTGTCAAATCGAAATTCATGCGCCGGACATAATTTAAATATTATTTATTCCCTGTTTTTCGAAACCGTAGCAACGTCAACCGGCGAATTCTAGCTTTGTAGACGTTGTGGACATCCGTTTGGCGTGGAGAGGTCCACGTTTTGTTTTCTGCGCAATTGCGTTTTATTGACAAATGGGTGGCCTCTAAATGATTTGGAATGAACGGGTGTGAATAGGTTGAAGAGAAAGTTTGTATTTTTGATGAGAACATCTTCGATACAAAATTAGTGCATTTGTAGTCGTTTTAGTTTTGAAAACTGTATATACAGCGAAAGTTTTTCTCTCTCGAATAAGGCAAACAAAAAACTTCGAGCTCATCATGAATATTATCTAATATTTGACGCAGTGTATCCAATTATGCTTGTGAAAATGTATTGGCGAAGTGACTTAAAGGATTGTAAAACGTGAGAGATTGGTTGAGGCTACAAAAATTCTAGTGTGACGTCTTTAGGTATGACTATGACTCGTCAAAAGGTGTGGTTTTTGATATCAAACTTTGGAGTGGATTTCATTAAAAATCAAACGAAAAAATGATCGGAGTTGATCGGTTTCTTGCAATGAAACTATTAAATAAAATAGAAATGCTGAGAAGAGAGGGGAGAACTTAAAAAAAGATAGACACATTTGGAAAAGGGGAAAATCGTCAATTTTCCACTCTTCCGTTGGTAATTCGATTCATTACCGAACCCTCTTTATCTGCCGCTTCTCAACACGTCGCTGAAAAAAGGTGAGCAGTGGCTTCTTCGTCATTGTCCTCAATTGTTCAGTGTTCAGATGGGAAAATAAGAAAGAGAGTAACGAAAGTAATACATAACACACTTGAAGAATTTTAAGTATTCTGATTCATTTCCGTTTTTAACTAAGCTGATTACTGTCTTTATTAATACTAATGGGACAAAGAATCAATAATGAAAAAATGAAATGGGGAAAACAAATGAAAACGAAAATATTGACAGTTTTGGGAAGACGAGCAGTTTTGAGAGTGTTGCTCATTGGGAATAGGTCATCAAGATATGAGAACGTAACTTTTAATCTTAGAATCAAGAAAACCTAGAAATGATGTCAATGACAGGAAACGTTTGTCATTTGTGTGACATTTGCTCTTTAGAATTTCACAATGTCATGTTTTTGCCCCTCCTTTCTGTCAATTACTCCATAGAAGGTGTGAAAATTCAAGCATCCAAATGCTGTGTTAATTAGGCTTATTACGGATTAGACTGTTTGCTGTGACTAGCTTTCTTATAGAATTTTCAGATTATCTGATAACAACGTTTTGGTTCAAATCACCTCAGAATGTAACTGTGTGACTCTATCTTATTTACTTTTATACCCCCCTACTTATGACACTAGCTCGTGTTGAAACCCCATGTATGTGTGACAGGCAAATTTGATTACACAAGTGGGAGGTGAAAAGAGGATTACGGTAACATTGATAAGAAATTCCTAGGATGGGTAGGTTAGGAGGAGCAAAAGTTGGAGAGTATAGGTACTTTGAAAGAGAGAGAACCAAGTTCAGATTATATAGCATAAGGGAGCTATAAACCGTTGGAATAAGTATGAGAAGGAGAAAGGAAGAGAAGGTGTCGAGAATAGGCTCACATTTATTGGAAAAATAAGAGAGAAAAAGTGGACCCTCTCCATCTCGCTTCAAATAAGATTACGTATTTACAATCTCAAGATATATAATGGCCGCAATTGAGGAAATAAATCATTTGAGGTGGTCTATTAAGCGCATTTTCGACATGCGGGAGTGGAGCAGACCCCCCTCCCCGCTTTAGAGTAAACCCTCTTTGTTACTGCATTAGTACCTCTGAAGAGTTGTCAGTTTGGCAAAATTATGGCGGAACAATAAGGTAGTAGGAGAAAATAGAAGGTAGTGGACAGTGCTCAAGTGAAAAGAAATCAAGAGTTCTGTATCTGATAGTGAGTCATGCCTTATTTGAGACATTATTAGTCATCTATTAAAAAATTTAAAAAATATTCGAAATCTTTCATTCTGAAAAAATTTTAATTTCATTGTTTTCCAATCTCTTAAATTAACTGTGACTGTAGAACTACGGTATCTATAAAACACTGTACGGTATCTATAGATGTATTCTATTGACAACGAAATTTGAAAAGGAACACATATAAGTATGATGAGCAGTTTTATGAGGTGCCTGTCTCAATCCCAAATAAGCGCGGTGTTGAGACAGCGACATTGAAGAAAAAGGGGTCCCCCCTCCTCTTGAATGCTATTATTGGAGTGACACGACAAGCGTTTGATTGAGAGGTACGCTTTGGCGACCGAATGGGTGGCGATGATGATGAGACCGACATGAAAATGAGCCATTACCAGGACAATACCGTTGTCTGAGAAGTGGAAGACAGAAAAAGCACCGGTAGGGTGGAAGAGAAAGAGGACACCAAATGAACGGGTGTGGACAGGTGATTATTCTCGACCCACTGGCGCCCGGTTCTACAGAAGATTCGATTAAAAATGTAAATGTCAGACTAGTCAGAATGGCTACTTTTTTATTTAATAATTAGTCTAAGGCGCTTTATTAATTTAGGCGAAAAGCTCAGAAACGAAACCCTAGAAAGCAATATGTTCCACAATTTTTGATAAGTCTAATCTTTTGATAAACATGGGTGGTCATCAGAGTCCGCTCAAACACACACTCAAATCTTGAGTTTTTCTTTCTCATCTTAATAATGAATCACTTGATACACAAAACGTTATTTGAGAGCTTATAAGTCTGAGTTATAATTGAAATGGACAAGAATGAAAAATAAAGAACTAATCCATTCAATCTAATTGAAAACAATAAAGCGAAGAAGCTGACCAAAAGTTTTTAGTTATGAATTGCCGTCCTCCTCCGGCACACACCGACCGCCATTCAAAAGACTTAAATCAACTGGAAAATATGCGCGGATAATTCTCTTCTAATTACTCATATTTGCAAACAATCGACGACTTGCACGGAAATGGTCAAAGGAAGACGATTGAGATGAAGGAAAGGGAGTGGGGGATAAGGACTAGAGACTACAGTATTCGGTATTGCTTCATCTATGACTAATTACAGAGTATCGAAGAGGCGTCTGGAAGACGATAATGATGAAAATGAAAATCATTTCGGTTCAGTGCGCCCGTTAAACTATTCAATTGGGAAACTTATACGATAATCATAGTCTTTGACTGTTGGAAGATGCATTGTATTACTGGAACGTTGTCAATGATCAAAGAAGAACCGATTTTCTTTTGGACGGTTTTCCATGGCAGTTTCCCCCAGCAACCTCTAAAAAACTAATAAAAAGGTAAAGTGAGAGCTCCCAAAAAAGGTGACGAAATGATGTTTGGCACCAACGACACCGCACCTCTCAGAATCTCGATACAAGTCAACTACTCGAAAAGGATTAGCATAATTGTGCCATTTTGAGCCAATAACCGAAAGCATTCTGTCATTTCGGCTTTGTGTACGACATGTTTGAGGAATTACACGGAGGAGGCAAAAGGGGCCCGTTTCCTTTACTCCACTTTATTCCCCTTAAAATGATGATTCCTCAACTACCACAAAATTTTGTGTTTGACTGGTTTCTTCGCCCAAAAATGGGTAGTCATCATCAAAAATTGAATCCTTTGCACACTTGGGCCGCCCATAAAACTAATCGTGCTTACTTCAACAAGACAAAGAGACAAGAAGAAAACAAAAGATTACATTTTAGAGATACAACTAATGATTGGCCAACAAAACATTTACAATCTTCTGGGAAAATAAGGGAATTTCTATGAAAATGGAGAAATTGGGAAGATGAGCCTATCATGTCCAATATGTACGTATATGATTAGAGGATGACTATCACTGTCGTCCGCACCTTTTCGCATACATAGATGCCTGCTCTTCTTCTTTTGAATATTCGATAGATACAGCACAGATGTCTAGTTAAAAAGGAATAAGAAATCAAAAGGTAGAAGGGGCGAGAGAAAACTCACATAAAATGTTCTTCGTATCCAATATACTTTATGAATATAGAATTTGGAGAAAGAAAATTGATGCTATGAGAATTTGATTCAATTTCTGTTCTTTCAGATGGTATGATCTTACGAATCATGGGAATGAAAAACAAATTTATCAATAGGAATTGGAATTCATTTGTTTCATCTTCTCAATATTTTCAATCGTATATCAAAATGGAGGGAACGGGCTTGTTTCTCATGATTCTCTGAGAAATCAGGCAAGTCGAGGCAGGTTACTGTAGATTTGTAATTGGTCAATTGAATATAAACACTCCTTCAAATAACTGATAAGAAACGGGGAAGAGTTGCGGACTCGACTGGAAACGTTAATGTTTTTGAAGAATAAAGATGATTTGTTGAATGTGAAAGCAATTTAAGAAGGTGCCCATTGGTGCAATGAGGCATGGCGGTGAGAACGATGAGACGATCAGGTGAACAACGCTCATTAGAACTAACATTAACCTAACATGGTAATTCGGAGAGAAAAAATGACAATTGGGTCAGTTGTTAGAATCACATTTAAACACATCGTTTTCACACCTGATTTCACTTTCATTGGTAGCTTCTAGGAACATTCGGACTCTAGAAGGATGGGTTTTCAGAAATGGAGACAAAACTGAGGTCTCCCAACCGTCAACATAGCCAACTAACGATAAGAAGCATCAGAAACTGAAAGTAAATGTCATTTCAAGACACAGCCCAAACCATGTGACAATTTCTCACTTTCAATATTTAGTGAAAACTCACTCAATCACATCTAAACACACATTTTAAAGCGCACCACCAAAAGTAGACGGAGCGTAGTTTAAAATGTTGTGAAAGTGTTCATTCAGTGAGTGGGTCATGCTTTCACAGCCATTTATCCGCGGCTCCCTCCGGAATAAAAAAAAGGAGGTGAGAAGTGCGAAATTGGGCGACCGGATTTGCATAATTTAGTCGCCTTCTTTCAAATTGGATTGACCCACCATATTAGAACTTGTGAACGGCCTGACGAAACGCAATTTTGCTCAATCTGGGAAACCGTTTCGTTTCGAGACGTTTTCTGGGAATGAAGGCAAAAGTCGAGTGTGGGACCACAAAAATAAAGGAAAGGGGGAGGGGGGTGACAAATCGGAAGCGTAGATGAGGGTACATTGGTATGACAAGCACACAAAAACGTGTGAAATTGTGAATTGTGGGCGTGGTTTTAAGCCTCGACCAATTGAGAAGGAGCGACGCCGGTTTTTCCTTGTGCAAGTGTGTGTATACGCTTCTGTGCCTAAAAGGGGTTTAACTTAAATGGGATAGTCGGAAAAGTTGCCGTTCTTCAGAGAAAAAGAAAAAAAGAACATATTGCCATAATCCTCTCATTCTAAAAAATAAAAAATTCGCATGGAACAAGAGCAAAAAAAACAAAACTAATACAATGGCATATAGTTTTCCTTATAATTTGTTTTCACGTAAACGTTGAAAGGATGATAATCATGCGAGGAAGTGGGGGGGGGGGGGGCGACATTTCTCATCTTCTCGTTGCCGCTTCACTTCTTCATATCATGTTATAACCTTACCTATCCATCATTTATTTCTCTTTTCTCATTTACTTTATCTTATCTCAATCGTTTTCTTTAGTAAAAATAACATGGTCTAGGACCCTGGCGAACCGGTTCTCACTTCATGAAACTCCCACGCCGCAGTATCAAATTAGTACAACGCAATGAAAAGCGAGAAAAATTCGACAGATTATCACACCCTTCTTGACTTCAGTCTCTTCTACATTAATATATCATTGTCACTAACCCTATTTGGACCCTAATCACGTTATCAATCACTTTACGTACATCAAGTCAAATAATGCGCCTTCAAATTTGTTATATACCGTTAACGTCGTTGCGTGAAGAGCTGCTGCCAAATAACATTCAAATGATGAAGCATGTGATGACTGGTTGATGTTGTAGAGTGGAATCATACCTATAGGTAGCAATGAATCTCAAATCAAACCCATAGTTATATGGAGTCCCATGCCGTGCTTCCTGACAACCTAATATGTGTCAGTTCGACCAAAAACATGTAAATCAATCAAAACCCTCTTAAATATCTTTTTGTTTTCTTAAGAATGGGAAAAGAAGTCAAAGTCGGCGTGGGGAGTATTCTTCCAACGGGACCCGGTTATACCAATGAAAAATGGGCTTCGGAATATGAGACAAATCATTTAGCAAGCAAGCACTCGCCCTCTCCTCCACCATCCCCTCTCTCTCTCTCCCTTCCCTAAAATAAAGCCTTGCCTCCAACTAATCACACCCTAATACCTTTCGGTAAACTCATTTTGCGACATGCGTACAGATCCTTATCTCTTCGCAGATTCTCTCACTCCTTTCAAACACAACACTGATATAAACCCCAAGAATCGGAATGAGAAGAGTCCAGTAATCCTTGATTTAATAATGACTCTTGTTTCTTTTACGACACTAAAAGCCGTGTTTTCGTTTTTCGAAACATAACTTTGTGTTCTCGTTCGAAAAAGTACATTCCTCACGTCAGTGTTACTGTAGAACAGGAAATACGAACGAGGAGGTCTGTCTAATCGGCTCAGCACCCTCCAAAAAGACATAATTGGCCCAAAACAGTTTTGTTTGAAATAAGATGGACTAAATTCGTCAACTACTTGCCCAAGAAACAAAGTCGTAAAAAGAATTAGAATTTGCAAAAGGGAGGGATGGTAAACCGATGAAAGAGTGAAGAGTAGCTCAAGACGATGATGACGACGACCAATACGCAATTGTCATACGATTCGACGTGCAAAACAAATCGAATGATTCGACTTGTTTCTGATCCTTTAATGATGTGAATCATTCAAAACTTATGTGTATTATTTCCGAGTTATTTGACTGTGTGTTGAGTATTCAAAGATTGACGATTTGCGGAAGATTAGACAATTGTCTAGAAAACGGGGAAAAAGGGAAGTTATATGAGACATTTCATAAGAAAATGGATATAGGGGATCGCATTCATAGACGAAAACAAAAAAAGAATATAGTTCGAAAACTGAACGTCCGTTTTTTTTTCTCTACCACATATTGTTATTAAAGTAAAAATACCTTCTTCCCATTTACTTATTATTTCTTGGAATGAATGAAAATTACATTTCTTATTTGCAAAATTGCGGATTACGGTAGCCGTCTAACGAGCACAACTTCATTGTTTCCAAAATCGCGAGAACCCTCAGTTAAAATTGCTTTTCAGGCAATTCATTGAATGAGTAGACCCAATTCAAGAATAAGACAATGACTAAATTCTTGATGACTGCCCTCCAATTTTTCGCTCATTTTCTTCAAACCCTTCGATTTCTAATTGGCCTTCTTCCCGATTTTTGGCTCGCTATTCTTTTTCCAAATTCCAATATTGCATTGTCAAATTGTTGCCATTACGTGAGCAGAAACGAGTAAAAGTGGGGGTCGGGGCAAGGAAAAGAGGAACCTTCTTCTTTCGAAATGGATTTTTTCACCCGCATCTTTGTATGCTCATGTTTGCACAGATTTTCCAATAAGACGTAGCAATCCTTGTTGTTGGATACTAACAAATTTAATTACTAACACTTTCGGCACCACCGCAATTGCGCCATTTAACACATCCTCCTCTGACGGCGTTTTATTAAAATTTTTAGAGACGGCAAGCGTGGCGCATTGCGACAAATTAAGATTTGAACGAGGGCCTCCTATGAGCACGCAATTTTTGTCAAGCGCCTCTCATCCTCATTTGGATGACATTCTAAAACGAAGGGGGGTTGGTAAAAGTAATTTTATGATCGAAAAGAAAACGAGAATTCGAACGGTGGGCAAAAACTAATTGAAAAAACGGGAAAAAGTGACCGGGGGGAAATGGCAACATATAAAATGGGATCGGAGATTTGCAAAATCGTTTTTTAATCCGTTTAACTTAACTGGCGTATTACCACAAAACCATAACCAACATACAATTGGATTTTGATTTTTTCATTCATTGTTTTTTCAAACAAAAAATCTATTTTCTTTGGAAAATTAAAAGAGAAACTCGAAAAGAAAGGAAAAGCATCTAAAAATTGGTAATAACAAACCGTTCTACCAATGAATGTGTTAGCACGCTTATAAAAACACCGTTTGGAAGATTTCGGTTAGTTTATAGGTGGTGGTGCATCATTCGATAATAAAAATGCAACGGTTTGTTTGTTGAAATTCGATGAAATCAATTTGAACCATGTGTTGATTGAAACGGGTGAACTGACTCAGAAAATAACACAAATGGGAAGAAAAATGTGTATGCACAGCTGTATTTTGTGAAACGTTCGAAGAAATTCTCTTTTTGATAGAAATAAAATCCCTGTTGACTATAATGAAAAATGATGTGTAAACGATGGAGCTGTGGAATACAATGTGCACAGTAGAACCCGTGACTCATACCGTATTACCAACTGTCTCATTTACGTAAATCGAACAATTGTTCGTCTTCCCCTTCATGCATTCAACTAATAAAATAATCGACCTTTGTGTCATTATACAAAACAAAATGGTAGCACACATACACATTCACCCAAACAAATAAAGGACAAACAAATGTGCTTCCGATTCAAAAAGAAAAAAGTTTCCTACATCTAGAAGGGAACGGTTAACCAATATCTGTTGGGAGGCGATGACGGATGCATTGAATCAAAGTCAACTACAACCAGATGCTCGTTAGTGGTGTAGAACATAGTCGGATTTGATGATGATCGGAGAGAAATTTTATGATGAAAAATTGAATGATATTGTTTTCAGATGAGCTTTTCGTTAGTTGAATAAAATGGAAAAAGAGCAAAGAAGCAAATAATACATTTTATTTTTGATAGCACAATTCAGTTCTCGAGTTCTTGTTATCACTGACTGAGGTACGGTAACCTGAGACATCTTGTCTGAACATGACAACACATGTCAGGTTGATCTCATCAAATTACACATTTCTTTACCTCACTTCAGCCGCACATCTTGTTAATCTTCTCAATTATCACCGAGCTGCCGCCGGACAGGTATCACATTACGCGAATAAGACAATTATTGATGATCATCATGTTGTCTTGATCAGGATAACAACGTTTTGCAGAAAAGCAATAATCTGAGTACCACGAAGCAAAAAAAAACTAAATTAAATTTTCTGACGAGAATTTAAAATCTGAATCTCATAAATGAAACTCGATCCTCTGCTTTCTTCTTCATTCCCGATTATGAAAGCACATTAAAAACAAACAATAAACGCATTTGGGGAAAAATAATATCTATTCATTCTCGAACAGTTTTTTTATTCAGTGGGACCAAAAAGACAATTTTCATAAATACGGAGCAAGGATTGAAAAATAAGAAAACATAAGAACATCATTGGGACGTAGAAGAACAGCTGAAGGACCGATATGAGTAAACGTTTCGTTCAACTAACTCGTCTTCATTGAACGGTTGAGCGTCCGAAATTTCGTTTTCTTTGCTTTTCCAAAAATCATGATTAAGACAGTTTTTTCAGTAGTCTAAAAAATATTCTTCAGAAACATGACTGTCATCAATACTTCTGTGCTCGAAGAGCTCTGAATAGAAAAATGTAGAGTATAGATTTTTCCACTTACCAAAATCAAAATGTGGCTACTGTAGACAACACAGTGTATTGTAGTAGTGTCTCTAGGAACGGATGGAAAACAAACGAGTCAGCGGAGGCGCCACCATGTTCTATGACTTGTATGCACTTTCTTTTCTTTTCTTGCAGAACATTTTTTAAAAATGAGAAAAAATCATCAGAATATTTATTAAAATTAGAGGATGAAGTGAAATGTAAGAAAGAAATCAGTAACCAAATGAAATCACGTGTCAAAACATGCCCCTGTTTTTAAAACTTTGGCCATGTTGAGATATGAAAATGAGGAATTTTTCTAGAAATAACTAAACCCAGAAACCATATGGTTCACAGTTGAGAGTTGATTAAAAAGTTCAAAATATACAAGCAAACCGGAAAAACAGTTAGAAATAGAAAATCAGTATATACAAAAATTATAAGTGCATAATTGAAAATCACTGGAAAAAAGTTAGGTGTCTAGATAACCGATTAGATTAGAAAATAATAAAAAAAAGCAAAAATTAGGAATGTATTCTATGAACGGACTAAGTTCACTGACGACGTTGCTCATTGTTTGGTATGTTCGGTGCCCAGAAAGGACCAGGTTGTTGCTGACCACCATGATAAAGATCCGGATGTCTTGGTGGAAGTGGTGCCATTGGAACATTTTGAGGATTATGCATATACTGATTTGGATGAGGATGAGGGACAGTAGCTGCATGTTGAATCGGCATCTGCTGAGCTTGTCCATTATTGTGTTGCAGCTGATGATAGTGAGTTTGATTCTGATTCGTTGGTAACGGACAAGGGAACATCCTAGGGTTTGGAGGCTGATTTCGGAAGGGATCTGGTTGATGGGGCGGATTGATCGGTTGCATTCCGTACCCCTGTCCGTGAATATAATTTGGGGCATTCTGAAACCATGATAATTGTCGCTCAAAACACTTTTGGAAGCTAGAATATTGTTAGAAGATTCACATACCTGCGGAGCAGGCATTCTATTCGCTTCAAATTGTATTGGATTCATTGAAGGAGCCATAGTCCACGGCATTGGATTCATTCCGTGAATCTCTCGCATTTGATGCATTCTGAACTCCATTTGAGCCTGTGTTAGATGTTCCATTTCAAAAGCCATTCCGTGAGATGGTTGAGCCCTTTGTGGAAGAGCGGGAACCTGTAAGTATTAATATTAAGTTATATAGCATTTGTTTCTTAATTTTTTTAGAAGACTAAACATTTTCTCTTGGGAAAAAATATGACATACCGGTTGATGCAGGGCAAATTCATTGTTTGAGTTATCAAGGTTGGCGGTGTTCGAGCTCCCTCTCGTAGTCGCCTGTAATATTATATTATATTATCATACCAATCTCAATAAAGAACAAATGTGCATTCAGCTTAGTAATCCGCAAATCCCAAAATGTCACACAATGTAAAAACTCGAGCAAAATAGAAATATACTCTGGCAATATTCTACATACTTTGCAAATGCATTCAAATTATGCAAAAAAGCAGGCAGTAAAATAAACCGTTTTCCAGATGTTATTTGATTGAAATAGCGAAGTAGTGCCGGTGAAAGTCTCAAAGCGTTTTCTAATCTACGTATCAAGCGCAAGCATACAAACGATACTCCGGAATCCCCAAGGGCGCGCATATCAGTTTTTTGGCGCGAAAGTCATTTTGAAATTTATGTTGGATGTGTAGTTGAACCATTACATTATCTGAAAAGCGTTGAAAGTTTTCGAGTGAAAGTAGATGGAGAGGGGGGGGGGGGCGGTGGATTCAACAGGATTCAATAACATTGGGAATTGGGAACAACCCCTTTGCACATTGTAAACTTACAGTATTTTGAGCCTGAAGATGATCGAGATCCTGTTGTGTTTGCTTCTCTTGTCTCTTTCGTTGTTTTTTCTGACTTGGTTCTTGCTCTTGCTCCTGTTCTCTTCTCTCCATTGTCCGTTTCTGTCGTTGCTGGGGTTGATGTACTTGTCTTTCGTGCTCTTCCATCATTGGTTGTGGAACATTTCTATTAACATGTTCATGAGTAACCGGTGCTTGTAGAACATTTATGTTTGCATTAGAAGATGTCGGCTGAAATAATGATTTTTATGAAAATCAAATTCGCGATGAAAGGTGAATCATTATTACACTATTGAAAATAGAAAAAAAAACTTACGGTATTTTGGGCATGTTGCTGATATTGTTGGTGATGAAAATCTTGTTGTCTTAACTGTTGATGGTGGAGTGCTTGTTGCCGTTGTTGTCCTTCTCTTCCAAAATATTCCATATGTCTTAGTTGCTCCATAAATCGCTGCTGCCTAAGAACTTCCTCATTGACCCGTTCTTGGGCAGCTTGATCGTGGCGTTGTTGGTGTTGCTGTTGGAATTGTTGATTTTGCTGTAAAATATAATTCGTAAAACTACTGTTCAGAGTTTTCATCAATTTGCTCGCTTTAATTCAAGGGAAAAGAGGTGAGCTTACATGATATTGAGGTGGAGCATGTTGTTGATACTGTTGTTGATGTGTTCGGTTAACTCTTCCTTGCTGTGTTGGTGGAGGGACGTGGTGTGTTGTAGAAGTACCCTTAAGGTGATGATTAGATTCAAAATTTGGCTGAACTTGTATGTTTTTTTGGTTTGTCTTGCTTGACATATTATAATAATCCTAACAGTATAGGGCGAAGATGGGAAAACTCTGACGTTTTTTGAACTTAATTCTAAGATAGATTTCGCTGTTGTTTTGGTTGCACTTACTTCAAAATGTGATAGAGGCTTTTGTGATGGCTGAGTAGCGTTCGCGCTGATTGAAGTATTCTGAAATAATGTTCTAATGGAAATTCTTGTTTTGGATAATTAGTATTGTTTGTATAGAATATCGTATAATTATTAATTTGGGGAACCCCACTGAAACATTATGTTTCTCTGTAAAAGCGTAAACTATGCATAATACTCACAATGGGAATTTGAGAATGAGATCGAGTATTGTGAACTTCTCTCTGTTGTTGCTGCAGCAAATTGAGATCATGACTGGAGAACTGTGTTGAAGAACTAACTGGATTGTTTGTCGGATGGTTACCAATTGGGTACACATTGCAAGATGTTCCCTGAATAATTTGTTAATTAATGTTTTCATAAAGATTCTCACTTGGATGTTTTCGGAAGATTTAGGGGTAACCATATCAGAGCGGAGGACAGAGTGAGAGGATGGAACAGATTCAGATGACATGTGTGGATTTGATCGACTGGATGATTGTTCGTCGGAACCATTTGAAAACTGAAAAAAGTTGAAATAAGATGAATTGAGTTTAGAGAGAACTAGTTTCCGATCCGATTTCCGCATTTTAGATTATTTAACTATAACATAAACAAACCAATTGTGGAACAGAGAAATGTTGAGGCTCGTTTCGGAAAGCTATATTCTGATGGAGTCCGATTATTGGCAGAGGTGAGACAGAAAAAGCATTTCGGTTCTTTTGCGAGTTCGAATGAACAGTTTGTTTTTCCAGTTGATTCGAAACATTTTGTGCTTTTGCTTCTTCCGCATCAAGGCTTTTTCGCTTCTCCCGGAGCTTTTGAAGTGAAATAACATCTTCGAATCTCTCTTTCAAATATTTCAATGTGCGATCTTTTTCATTCTGAATCACATTTTGATGGTCGCAGTACTTTTTCTTTGTGTCGAAAGCAATCTCGACAGAACCAATTAAATCTTTGACTTCAGAACACTGCTCTGTCTTTTCGATTAAAGGAGCCAAAACGAATTCGATTTTTCCTTCGAATTTTCCGGACATCACGCTACTCGTTGAATCAATTTCCTTTTCCAGCTTTTCTCTTTCTTTTTCGGGTGAGGACATTTGACATAACTTTTCTACCATTGATCCGGTGATCCGATTGATTCGGTAAGTAGTGAACGAATATTTTACAGAACTTTTACTGTCGTTGATGAATTCGTTCATCAAGCGATCAGTGTCTGTCTTTAATAAGCTCCAATCGTCCATCGACGAGCCTGAAATAATATTTATTGAACATTCTAAAATGAAATAAAAAGATTACGTTTTGGGAGAAGCTTCATTTCAAATGGATTCGAGCCGTCCTGGTGCCTCAATGCTGTTCGAGATTGGTTTTCTCCACCCTCTTTGGTTACTCTGAGATCTTCCATAACTATTCTATAGTTTTCCTTCATTTTCAGGAGAACTTCTTCACACTCCGTCAACAAGTTGGAGTGCCCAACGATGGGATTCATAGCTACGACAGGTTCATAAGAACACGAAGCCGTAGAATGAGTCCTTGTAGTGTCGTGAGTTAAGGTTGTTGGAGCAGCTGAAGAGCTGGAGCAAGGCACATCATGAGCATGCCAGCTTGGGTGGACCGGGTGGAATGAGTATTGAGAATTCTGATGAGAACTGGGTTCGGAGGTGTTAGGGGTTTTCTCATTCACAAATATCGGCATATTCTGTTCTTCAACACTGGAAAACGAAAAGCCATTAGAACATGACGGCATTTCCGGGTTTTTGATTCTTTCAGTTTGGTTCATACAAAATTCAGAAATCTTATTAGAATTGTCTCCTTCCTCTTCTTTTTCTTCAACCGCATACTGTTGTTCAAAAACATCAGAGTTTCCGGTTTGTTTTTCGGTAGATGTAACGTTCTCGATCGTCGAAATTTCTGGCTGGTCGCTGTTGTTTAAATCACGGAAGGGACTTTGTTCATCATTTCTATCCATGTTCTTATGTTGAATTTCCTCTGGATTGTCTTTCACATCATTTTTATAAACTGGGAAGCTGGTTGGTGTTGGAGCAATATCAGACAGATCTGTGTCGTTTTCTTGAACTGTTTCACCTTCGTCATTGTCAGACATTGCCCTGTTGTTGATTTCGGTTTCTTGCGCTGAAAAAAATATACAATACATAAGACTGTACTTTTTATTTACCATTCACATGACTTTGAGACGGAATATCTTCGTCGATCCGATAATCCACATTTTGTGAGGGTGTTGGTTCGTTATTCTGCCACAATGCATCCTGAACTTGTGGTTGCTGTTGCAATGTTTCCTCAACTCTCAGGATTCGCTCTTCATCATAAGCTGATGTGGTGTTCAACTCGGATTCAACAATGTTCTGGGCACAGCGAGCTGAAAATTTAATTTGAAATTCAGATCAAATAAAACTCTATTTGATTCGGTAAATGGTCACTTACTTTCAGGGGTTCCACGTTCTGAGAAAATCGGGGTATCGTTGGCTTCATTAGTTTCCCCTCCAGCAATCTCGTTTTCATCTTTCTTGGCGGACTCACTTTCTTTGACGAAATCCATTTCATTTTCATGTGGGCCCTCTTTAATTGTTTCCAACGTCATTTCTTGTTCACCTTCATTTGCATCCCCGTTTTCCTCAATGCTATCATGAAGATTACTTCCTACTTGTTCTGTATCTTCTTCTTTGTTAGAGATTTCTTCAATGAATTCAGAAGTGTCCAAGGTTTTATTTTGGTGGGCAATCGGAATGTTCACTGGTGAAGAAAAAAAGTGTTCAACAATTTCACTTGTTGATGGAGAAGTCTCAGGTTCTTCGATCTTAACAGGGGAGCGCAATTCTTCTGGAGCGTTGATGTTATTCAGAGGTTCCATGTGGTTGTCATCAATTTGATCATTGTCTTTGTTCAAGATGTTTGGAGACTCTGAAAGAAATTCAATTTTAACTTTTATAAATGAAAAATAATCACCTGCTTTTTCTTCAATCGAATCATTGTTTTCGTCAATATCATTATGAGTTTCCTCAAGTATTTCCGAGCTATCACCATTATCATCGATTTCAATTGGAGAACTTGAGTAACGAGTGTTTTCTAAGTCTGCCGGTATATCCTCTTCCACGCTCTTCTGATTTTCCGTATTTGATTGATGCTCGCCGGGACTTGTGTCATTTGAGTTCGAGCTTATTGAATTTGCATCGTCATTTCTTACTTCTGGGCTTTCTTTATTCAGGGTTGAGGGTTCTTCAGTGCTATTCTTGTCAATACTCGGTTCCTCGGCAGTGTTATCGGATGTACCTTCTTCTGCCGTGTTAAACTCCAACGGTTCACACAACTTATTGTCATCAAAAACATGTTCAGCCAGCTCTTCCACATCTATGTTTTTGTAGAGATCTGTAAATTTTCATGAAGTAAAATTTGATTTCTGTGAAAGAACTCACCGTCGTTGTCTTCTGGTTTACATGAGAGCTCTTGATCCACCAGATCAGAAGCTATATGAGCAGAAAGGTCCTCAGTACGTTCGTGGGTTCTATGTAAATTCTCTGAGACTGTCTTGTTCGGAACAAGTCCATCAAACGAGGAGTTTTCGGTAGTTTCTCCAACAATTGGTTCTTGTACAGCTTCTTTGTTTTTGAAAACCAAATTTTCCGCATCCTCAGTTTTTCTTAGGGTCTCCGCCTGGTCATTCTTATTTGTAGTGTCTGATTCTGAAAATAATCAATTTTATAAAAAGTGAAAAAGATTCCAACCATTATATCCATCGAGTTCTTCTTTGATAGCGTCATTATTTGTTGAATCGATCTCATCATGTTGTTCAAAATTGTTCAATTCTTCAGCGGAAATTAAGTCTTCTGCAGACGACGTTTCATGAAATAATTTCATAGGGTTTCCAATACTGTTAGAAAAATCTTCAGATGACTGAGTGAGTGGCAATTGCTCATGATTTTGAATTAAATTGTTTTTGACCGTTTCATCATAATTGAGAGCATTGTCGTTGGAACTCTTCGAATTTGCCGAAACAGGGTCAACTTCCGGAACTTTTTCAGAAAACTCTCCATGTCCCAAATGCAAAGGAGAGACCAAAACATTTGGGATAAGTTCCTCTGGTCTTTCCGAATTATGTTCCACTGCACTTTCATGGTCTACGATAGTCTCAACGGATTGGTTCTCTTCTGTGGTTAGACTTGGTCCTTCGGATGTTCCAGTGCTCTGGTCTGAATCAACTTGCATCTCATCATCTTCAAGGTTCATTTCATATTCCTCGCGATCCAATGTATCATTTTCAATCATTTCAATATTTCCATCATTTTCAAAACTTTCTTCAACTATTTCATCATGGTTTGAATTCTGAATCAGTTCCTCAGACTTTGTATCATCAATTGCAAGATCGCCAGCCTCTTCCATTTCAATATCTTCGTTTTCAGTGACATCATCATTGCTTTTGACTTCATCATTTTGATCAGTTGCCGGTATAATATTCATAATGTCATCTCCAATTGAAGAAATTTCATCAACGTTTTCAGCGGGTATTGTAATTACTCCTGTATCTTCTGATGTTTCTTCTTCCATTTGCTCATTTGGAGTTTCAATTATTGATTCTTCAAGTTCATCGAATTCATCCGAAGAATCACGTTTTTTAATTTCCTCAATCTGCTCTGGTGCTTGATCCGTAACAAGTTCTTCAGACATATTTGCAATATCAGCAAATTGATGGTCACCAGAATAATCTTTAAAAGCTTCTTTCTCTTCTGAATATTCTGCAACTTCTTTAAAGTTTGAAGAGGATTCAAAATATGTTGCATTTTCCTCGTGAGCATCTCTTTCAAAACTTTCGTCAACTATTTCATCATGGTTTGAATTCTGAATCAGTTCCTCAGACTTTGTATCATCAATTGCAAGATCGCCAGCCATTTCCATCTCGACATCTTCATTTTCAGTGTCTTCAATTGTATTTTCAGTGACATCATCATTGCTTTTTATTTCATCAGTTTGATCAGTTGCCGGTATAATATCCATAATGTCATCTCCAATTGAAACAATTTTATCAACATTTTCAACGGGAATTGTAATCACTCCTGTATCTTCTGGCGTTTCTTCTTCCATTTGCTCATTCGGAGTTTCAATTATAGATTCTTCAAGTTCATCGAATTCATCCGAAGAATCATGTTTTTCAATTTCCTCAATCTGCTCTGGTACTTGATCCGTAACAAGTTCTTCCGACATGTTTCCTATACCAGCAATATGATGATCACCAGAATCACCTTCAAAAGCTTTTTTCTCTTCTGAGTCTTCTGCAACTCCTTCAAGGTTTGAAGAGGATTCACAAAATGTTGCATTTTCCTCGTGAGCATGAATTTCTTCATTTCGTTTCTCAGAATCGTTCAAACTGGATTCATGATGAGTTAAGAGTTCATTGACACTCAAATCACCATCAACCTCGATATGCTCTGGTGCTTGATCCGTAACGAGTTCTTCATATCTATTTCCAATACAAGCAAGTTGTTGGTCAACTGAACTATCTTCAATAGCCTCTTTTTCTTTTGAATCTTTTGCAACTTCTTCAAAGTTTGAAGAGGATTCAAAAGATGTTGCATTTCCCTCGTGAGCATGAACTTCTTCATTTTGTTTTTCAGAATCGTTCAAACTTGATTCATGATGAGTTAAAGGTTCATTGACACTCGAATCACCATCAACCTCAATCTGCTCTGGAGTGGTCACTTTCTGAGGTGTAAGAAGTATCGTATCTTCTGCATTATTCAAAGCTTGGTTCTCATATGCCTCGTCAACTTGGTTTGGAATCGTAGGTATTTGGTCAGTTTCAATCGGCTTTTCAGAGTCATTTGCATCTTTGCACATTTCAGCATTGATCAATTCAATTTTCACGTTATTATCAGGGATGACTTCATTGATGTCTTCTTTACTCATAGATTCGTCAAGATCACAGATGTCACCAGCGTGATTTTCAAGAAATTCCGTTTCTGAAAAAAGTTTTTATTTGAAATAAATAGCTTGTAGAACTAAGCTATTACCATTGTCTGGGACGTGAAACGAAGAATTTTCAGATGAATCTTCTACTTCTACACAGTCTGACGATCCATTGGGCAAATGTTCTTGAACCGATTCGTAGAGATCTGTTTCTGAACGACGTTCTGAGAAATTTAAGAGAAGGAGAATTATTCAGATCAATTCAATGAGATATTACCGATAGGAAAAAACGCCTCCGGTCCTGGTTGAATTCCCTGTTCTTCAATTGGTTTAGGAGTTTCGAAAGCGATTTTAGTTGTTTCGTTCATGGCAGATTCATTCGATTCTGTAAAAAGGGATTATTAAAAGAAAAACAAAGTTGAAAACTACCATCTACAGTTGGGTCTGTTTGATCATCCATACTCTCTTCAAATTCTGGATGCTCAGTTTCTTCTGGTACATGAGTGATTTTGTCAACAATATTCTCAGATGATGGAGATGCAGGAATTGGATTCTGATTGGATTCACTGTTCAGTTGAACATCTTCATCGGGAGCATTTTGGGTTTCAGTTAATAAACTCACAATGCTTCTTTCGGTCACTTTCTGTGAAGTCTTTTTTTTGGTTTGAGAAATTCTTGCCTTTCTGCAGGAAACCTGCTCAGCAATTTTTGGTTTCTGGACAGTTTTCAGGCTGGATCTGATTGGTCCAGTAGTTGTCAATTGGTTGATTTTGCTGATTTTCATAGTTAATTCAACTTTATTCCTTCCAAGTTCAGGAGAAGGTTCATACGGTGTAGGCGCTTTACAGGTTCTTCTAGGTCTTTCAAAAGCTTTCGCAGCTACAGTATTAAGGTTCGAGGTTGTGGGTATATCCGGATCAATGATTGATCCATTGGCTTCTGTATTACCAAGACTTGCCACAGAAAAAAGTTGATTTGGTTGGTTGGATATTTTTCTGCGTTTTGAACCTCGTTTGCCAGTAACAGTAACAAGGTGTGACGTTGTTCGAGCATTTGGGTCAACAATTGATAAATCGACTTCTGTATTATCAAAAGCTGCCGAGGTTGAAGGTTGATCAGAATCGAATTTGGTGATCGGAACAGTCATTTTTCTTGTTGTCTGTTGTTGGGTAGGCAAATTTCTCTCTAGCCCTATGCCTTCCATTAGTGTTATATTTATTGTGCATAAGAAGTTAACTTGATCTGGAAAGCAATTCCAGCAAGTCGGGTCGGTTGAAGAATTGTATGCGGCTTGCAGAATTTCGAATACTCCTATTACTTTTTTACACTGAAAATGAGATTTTGAATTTCAAAAAGTTATTTGAATTCTAACCTTTGAGCAAATTTTTCCAAAAGAATGTGTTCGGTATTTTTCTTCCCACTCGTTCCAGTCAGGGAAGCGCTTTTTATCGATAGGATAAATAGCTGCATTTTCGAATTTTGACACCAGTGCTAATACATGTCGTTTCTGTAATTTGTGACTCATTAATGATGGAATTACGTTGATTGAGAAACCATGAGTGGAAAGAAATCATAGTTTATATTGAATTTTATCGGTCAACTGGGCAAACAAATCTCTATTTCAGTAAGTCAGACAGAATTTTCATATTTTAGGTAATGTTCGAGTTAACTGAAAAAATTGTAAATTCAAAAAAGCCGAAGCATCTCAAAATAGATTTTTAGATACATTCAAAAAGCTTTTAAAGTTTTCCCGGAAACTACGTCTCAATTCAAAAATGAATAACTCACGTCTTCAGGTAAACTTTGAATCTCTTTAGTGGGTAACACCTGCTCCAACTGAACTTCCGAGTTAACAACGGTTGCTTTGAGGATTTTGTCTTTGATATCAAGTATGTACCAGAATTTCCCATTGTCCGTTACTGTTGGTTCCCAGGAACATGTTGTTATGTAACGACTGATGTCAGTCTGTAAATTTCATTCGAATCGAAAACCGAAAAAAGTTTCTTTTCTGGAAAACTATTGATGATGCCAAAAAACTTACTACGTTTAGCGCTTTAACCACGTTTTCACAAATAAACAAACGTAGAAATACATCCGGTTGTTTTCCGTCGTATTTCATTCTGAATGTAACACTCGATAGAATCATCTGAACAAAATACTTACCTAAACAATATTTTAGCCTCATCTTTAAAGCCAAGGTGATAAAGAAACATTTCGATACGATGTTGCCCGACTTCTCCGTGACAAAGAGGCAAGATGTGCTTATTTATCAAGTCTTCAGTAAGATATGAGCCTGTGAATGGTAGATTTATAAACGAGTAAAATCAATACTCCTTACGTTTCGATTGAATTTCTTTCAAGAATTTTTCCAAACTATTGATTCTGATGTCTTTTAACTCGGTTACAAGAAGCAACGAATAAGTTCTATAAGCTTGATGGAGGAGTTTCTGAAAAAATTCGAATTTAAAGAAGAAAATGTGAAACTGTTTGAATATTTTTGTTCACTTAGACGCTTTTATTGAGCCAGACATGTTAAAACTACATCTCCAAGTTGACAGAAAATCACGAAAAATATTGAAATGTCACTGTTATTTTTGATTTATCACAGTTTTCTAGTTTACTAAATTTATAGTCGCTGATAGTAGTCCTCTTGAAATATAAGTAAAATTTTAGTTTTACACTCCACTTTCACTATAATAAGAAATTAACGAAAATAGTGCATTTGTTCTTCTGCTATTCCCTTACAAGTATTAAAAATGTTTGATATCAAGAAAGTAGTTTTCTAATCCAAATACTTGAAAGGTTTCTCGCCTCTTGTTCTTTTAACTATTTCGCCATTTCATTTTCTTATACATGACTTTATATCACTTTTTCTGTGTAACGTACTTTCGCTTGTTTTGTTTCTTATTGGAAGAGAAATCGTTAGGTTTTTCTCACTTATTGAGTGTATATAAATTCATATTTAACTGACCTTTTCATCTATCCGGACAGAAGTTTTGAACTGTAGTGATATCATAAGTTCGAATCCAATTCTTCTTGCTTCTTTAATAAACCCATCATACTTTCCTGTTATCAATAGGCGCCATAACGTTTCTGGATATTTTTTTTTAGTTCCTGCAAGCGATTTTCTTATTTTTTGGAAGTTTTCTTCAACATCATTCTTCTGACAACACTGGGAAATAAGTTCACGCCCTTGTGCTTCTCTTTCAATTGCTGTTTTTGTCTTCTTTGATGATTTTCTTGATGGCTGTGATAGTGTTTTTACCGGCTTTGATAATTTCTTTGCCGGCTCTGATGATCGTTCCGCCGGCTTTGATGATATTTCTGCTGTCTCTGATGGTATTTCTACCGGCTCTGATGGTTTTTCCACCGGTTCTGATAATCTTTCTGATGGTTCCGATGGTTCCGATGGTTCCACAGATGTTTTGGCTGGAATACGTTACAAATACATTCTTTCATAAGTATTTTTCTAATTTTCGATGCAGATGAAAAACTGAGTTGATTATAGTTTCGTTCAAAAACGTTTGTTGCTAAGAGTTATTCAGTTCTAGTTGCTCTTGTTTCATATCATCATGAGATTTCTAATTGAAAATGTCACTTATTCCAAACTAAAAATGAACTTTGAAAAGTGTAATCACATGCTTCTCAACCGATTTCATACTAATAAAGGTTATACTTGCATATATATATAGCCAAAGAAGCCTAGTATTTATATTTTCATCTTTCTTATTCTCTCATTTACTCACAATTTTCCATCGTTTCACTTTGAAGGCGTTATCCGATTCGCATAGTATCTGTAAAACAAAATTGTTAACAAAAGACTTCCCGATGAACGAGAAACATGAAACGAGGAAATACGAAATCAAAATAGATGCGTTGCCCTTAGTTACTCGCAATGATGCCCACGCTATTGCATTGTTTGTCTCTTCTCTCTACTTCGTTTTGCTTTCCTCATTCATACTCATGATATACTTATTTTAGAATGTATCGCGAGATGCTTCAACACGGAAATATTGAACTCTACTGTGATAGATGGCCGTGTGATAGAGAATGTGGAAAGTTTCATGAGCGGTTCATCAATACAACAAGTGAGTTTAATATATTATACTATTCAAAATAATAAATACTTTTAGAACTGCGAAGAATGAAAACGATAACAGAGTCTGTGGATCATGTACCCTCTACAAGTAACTAATAAAACTTCCCGTAATCCCTAAGGGCTTGTTATTTTTAGGCGAAGCGAAAGCAAAAGGTGTATTTGAAGAGATAATGGAAGCAGCAGCTAGAAAGGTGCGTTTGCAACAAGAGCTCAAATATGATATGAAGATAGTAAATAAGGCTGTTTGGTGAAATTAACATGAAACATTTTAAAAATAGAAAGGATTTGAATAAGAATGGAAGTAGTAACCTATGTAACTAAAATTGACTCATTTGTGATGATATATAGTTCTATTTCTAGATTCGCTGAGTATAATAAAATGTCAATTGTAGGTTGTTAGATGTACTTAACTAGACAATGATTTTGTACTATTAAATGAGACTCATAGAACTGTGATAGAAAAACAAATAATGAAAATAAATTAGAGACTAGCCAATCAAAACTATAAAAAAATGAAAAATACTAGAGAATGAATTCAAAAACTTTTCGAAAATGTAATCTACATTAGGAGAGAAGAAAAGTCTATCACTTCGGGAAAGAAAAATTGCGGAATTAGTTTAGGAGAAGAAGTGATAGTAAAGAAGTTTGAAAGTATCAAAATGAATGAATGAAAATGAGAAAAAGAGAAAATATTGGTAGAAACGTGAATGTCGAGAGAAAAATATAAATCTGATCTTCTTGCAACTAATCTAATTTTTTCAAAACCATCAACTGATGGGTCGAATGATTGAAAATCCGCCCATTTAACGATTTCAATTGCGCTTCTCCTGCTAAGCCTAAACACGGGTAAGATGTTACCTACGCGGACTCTGCTTGCAGCTGCACTTTGATAGACTGACCAGCTTAGCAGCCTATTTTAATCCTGTGGACCATGGCAACAAAGGATTTGTTTCCAATTTTCCAATTTTAATTTGGACCTCTTTGCATTTTGATGAGGTATAAATACCTGTAATTTGATCTGATGATTGAAGAGACGTTTTGCCGCCTTAGTCTCGTCTAATGTGCTCTGTAGTTCTTGAAAATACCCAATGTTAAACTGCTTAAAACCTTCGTTAAGCTAATCAATCTCACATTTAAATCACACAGTTCTCCTACAGGAAACAAAATTAATACATGAACTTTCGTATTTACAGTACTGGTCAAAAAGGTATTTTCCAACCGTTTTTTTTACTTGTTTGGAACTTATCCGATTGACCTGACATTTTCAGACATAGTTTCTGACACTAAAAAGTAATCTAATTGACCAGAGTAAGATGACATACCCTTTGAAACCCTAGTTTTAGTATATATAAAGGTGCCGGTCAACTAAAAACGATACGGTGAATACTCAACACTTATTTTTGGAATTTGGTCGTACATTCTGAGTGGAAGTTTCATAGACATGCATTCAGCCTTTTTTAGAATATACAAAGCATGTGGTCAATGTCTACCATTACGTCAGTGAACTACGGTAACTTCTACTAAACTTCTGTCAACAAAGAAAAAATGATAGGGATTGGATACGGAGAACTTGTACATTCCCGTGATTTTGTGAGTCCCAACCATACAATTATGCACAATACAATAAACTCTTATTGCCTATTTTATGACATTTCTTGATGTATTCTGATTTTTTTTGGGAGTGACGTGAAGATCCAAAGAATATTCCGAATATAAGATGTCGAAAACGAGGATCTCGGATCATAAACTGAACAATTACAAGATGTTTTTCCTTTGAGAATATTAAGTCTCAGATCAACTCGTTTCACATCAAAAAGCTAACAAAAAAAGGTATATTGCACATAAAACGCACATAATACCGAGAATTGGTTATAATAGACTCCATTCCTAACTTATAAAGCCCACTTTTATTTTTGAAAAGTATCGGTTTCTTTCCTACTCTCATCTTGTAAGACGATGAGACATATAAGAATGAAAAAAAACACCTTGGCGAGTATCCCTCTTTGTCTGACATTATATCTTAAAGAAGAGATGAGAAGCGTAAACAAATGAAACCCGGGAACTCCAAACAGAAAGTGGGTTTATTGTCGGTCGACCCTTTGTGTTACCTTCCATCAGATGCTAAAACTTTATTATTCAAATTCACATTTGGTTTTCATGCATCTGTGGCAAGAAAGACTGTTCTAGGTGCAAGAAGCGTACTGTTCTGAAGCAATTCTGAGATTTGTTCATAATCAAAACACTGTCTAGGAAGGAAAAGGTTTTTGCGTCTCAACGCATCGAATTGACAGTTTTCCTATTTTGATTAGCTGGCTACAATACTTATACAAAGCTATAAATGCAAAACTATCGAGAGGTTGAGTCGCATTTGATTAGAGGATCTGTGAAAAAATATTCGAATTTCCAAAGACCAAATGTTGCAAATAGCGAGTGGAAATATCGATAGAGAAGAAACTTGATCTGAAGAAAAACTTGAATTTTTCTTCTAATCGATGAATTCTGCTTTCAACGATCGAACTTCCAAGTTTTTGTTCATGAGATAAACCTTTGTATATATCCTATAGAGTTTTTTTTGTCTCACTGTAGCATCTATATAATGAGCAAAGCGAAGATCATCAAAACACAAAAAATACATAACAAGAGTCGTATGAGCAAACCGAGATGATTTACTGGATCTTAGAAAAAAAAGTGACCACAAAAACAGTTGGCGGTAACACGCCAACATGTTTATTGGTATGATGACACACTTTGTGGATGGCAAGGGGTATCACTTGCACGCGAGGCGTTAGCGTAGCGGTTACTGTGCATCTAGACTGGACAGGAGGCAAATGTGCGTAGCCCATCCAACAGATTGCAAAAGTCGGAAGGAAAGAAGAAGGATAGTATTGTCCGAAGAGAAAGAGAGAGAGATATGCCATACATACATACAACATGAGAAAAAACAGTCAACTAGGACGTGTAGTGTGTGCCGCAGAGGGGTGACCCGTTCGTGTTGCGATGTGTCGGTTTGAGTGTGACAGTCAAAACCGTGTGCAGTTAGAAAGGAAGCAATCGATATACAACTGCCGGCGGGTCGCTTTTCCTTTTGCAAGCGGCGCCAATGCATTGAATTCACGGGAAATCAAAAAAAAGGAGTCTGGTCGAGCGGGATGTCGTGTCACGTTGATAGGGAGCGACCATTTATAAGTGGAGGAACTCAACAGCCTACCGGCACTGTCGGGGGAGTGCTTAAAATCTTCATAATGTTCTTAGGAAGAATGTGAGAAGCTGTTCAGAATCACATGCTAACGATGGCGATGCATGCGTTCGTGACAGGGTCCTCTCCCGTGATCATTGGTGGCCTCCCCTTCCTTTTCGATCGGTGCTGTCGCTATGTTGAAAAAACCACGCCCCCTTCCCTGATTCTATGCGTACAAAAGAGAAAAACAGACTTGTGAAATGAGAAATTATAAATTCAGTGAAAAGGCAAAACAGCCAATCAGTCCAAAAAGAACTGTGAATGGATACAGAGACCTCGAAGCGTTTCAATCGCTGAGCTTTGTAAACCTCTATTCTAGAAGCATTGATTTCTTGTGAAAAAGTGGTCTAATCTTCTGAACCCCATTGGCTTGACTTACGGTACCGTTATTGAAGATGAAGAAGTAGTAAAAGAAGAAAAAAGAGAATAATTCCGTTAGTTGAGAAGGGGGCGGAATGCGGTTGCCATAGAACTGTTGACTGGTCCTTATATATTTCACGGGATGCTGCCGCGCATTTCAGTCTTTATTCTGGAGTAGTGAACACTAGCTACACTGTCTCACTCTCCTTTCAACAATCAGTCGCGCACTTGTTTTTTGATAAGGGTAGCTCGCACTCTTTCCAGAGCGATGAGAAGGTCGGCCGGCCAGGCAGCCTGTTTGACTGAGGGAGGCAGCGGATGAATGAAGGTTGTGTATAAAGTGAAAATGGAAGGGGAGAACCCCTCTCCCTCCATGCAGGGGGGGGGGGGCGGAGCCGCTGTCGTCGAAAAAGGGGAGGGCGCTCCGAGAATGACTTTATGACGTGGCATTAGTTAGAAAAGAGAGAGTGAGATAGATGAATGAGGAAACAAACGGAGAAACGAGTGAGTAGAAGGAGGATGAATAAATGAGATGAAAGAGGAGCTCGTTTGATTTATGAGCAAAGAGAGATGCTTAATGAGAACAAAAAAGGAAAGGAGAAGATGGATTAAAATTTGAGGAGATGAATGAGTTTTGGGTTGAAGGTTCAGAGAGAGATTCTCGAGAAAAAGACAACGCAATGAGCAAAATGTAGCGACTTATTTCTAGTTATTGAAAATACCGACGGAGCTAGATTCATTCTTGTTTTAGAATTTATGATGACTAGAGGGGAAGGGAGAAGAAAAAAGTAGGTGTCTAGAATTACTCAGCGTCTTCAGAATAGGAAAGTGGAATCAGGCTTGAGTATTGTTCCACTGGAAACCTCTGATCTTGATAATAAATCATTTTGAAATTTGCGTTCAGATCACTGATAAGCAGTCTCTCATCCCAAATTCTGAACTGACATAGGTTTTGGTTTTTGAGTTTGATTGCAAAGCCTAACTTATACAATTATCTTGAATAGTGAGTGCGCATTTTTTCAAATCTATTATGGACTGTTTTGGTATCGCGCTTGTTCGGACAGAGGTGAGGAGCTGACGTGGAGGAATGATCGATACAAAAGTGAGTGGGAGTTTATGCAACGTCGCATATGTAAATGTGACGATCCCTCTCGTCTCTCTCTCGCTCCTCTTGTCTTTTGCTCTCTCCGTTTTTTGTCTTCGAGAAATGGGGCCGCTCCTCTGTTTTATAGTTTGCCTCTCCTCGTCTTCCCTTTTTCTCTTCTTCCCCCTCACGAGAAAGCATTCCGTGTTGGTCGTGGATGAAACGACAGGCAAAGTAAAAATCAATGCCCTGCTGCAGTTCGGTTTTTTGGCACCGCAAAAGAGGGTGTCGAGTAACGACGGTGTGGGGTAGAAAGACATCGCGCCATAAAATTAGCGGTTGTGTCGAGTTGAAGAGTTGACGACAAGGAGAAAGCGGCGGAGTTTCAGTCGACACTACATAGCGCGGCTCTCCTGATTGCTCCACAAGAAAAAAAAAGAAGAAGGGAAACGAAAACCTTTTTTTCGACTTTTAAGGCCGTTTCCTCGTATAATGAAAATCTGGCTGGCGAAAGGCAAAAGGGTAGAAAGGGAGCGTAGTGGGAAAAGCGAAGAGGACAACGTGAGAACAAAATAATTGTGAGCGAAACGATGTTGTGAGTGTATGTGTGTGTGTGAGTTGTTTTGAGCGAAAAGGCTGTTGGTCAATTTAAAAATAATTCACAAAAATCTTCTAGAAAACTGTCCTCAAAAACAGAACGACAGCAGGGGTCGGAAGCAATAACAAAACTGCGCATATAACATTGTAAACAATTAGCATGGAGTCACGAGGGTGACGATCTCGTGTTTTCTCCTCGGCAGAGAAAAGCGGAAAGAAAGAAAGGGACCGTATTCATGACTCATGATTGTAAAAAAGGTATAGACCGTTCCGATCGAGTTTAACACTTCATAAACAATGGAATATTACACACTGGCAGGAAAAAACGTGAAGATGTTCTGAGCAATACATAGATATCATTCCAGGACTCTCAACATTTTGTCGAAGCTCCACTGCCACCTCTACCTGCCGAGTTTCAGTCGATGACGTTGGGGCACGAGAAACACGCAAAACGGCTAAGCACGAAAGAGGCCGACACGACAATGATCTTTTTTGACAACCCCGTCTGGGATGACGCCAAGTTTCGACAAGAATTACTTGATTCGGATGACGAAAAATACTCAATTGGTAAGAACCAAAGAAGAGTTTCTAAATCTGAGAAAATTTTTTTTAGGGGACGCTCCGTATATAATGGAAGATGAAGATACTCTTGACAACATACTAAGGTAAGTGGAATAGAATGAAAGAGATAAAAGAAGAGATTTGAAGGGAAACTCATCATGAAGCAGACACCAACCCAATTCAACATTATCATGCAGATGAATCTATTTTATCGAGTGATGATGAGCACGGTAAAAACAGAATACTCATAACTGCAAATTAATTCATTTACAGACTACAGCACTCTTGATTTGAGAAAGCCAACAAACGGTGAGTTTTATTGATAATTGTTCAAAACTTCGATATCTTCCCTTTGATAACATGCTTTTAGGAAGCTTCCGCCAACCGAAATCCGCGATCTCTCGTGTTCGATCGCCTGATGCGAAATATGAAAAAAGCATCTTGGATCTCTAGGGAAATCAAAGAAGAACTATTCAAATATTCTACAACTTGAAAATAATATCTAATCAGAATAATGTGGCAAATAATTCATCATTTTTATTATGGATATTCAAAAAACTTATTTCTTTTAATACTAAATCACGATACTTTATTCTGTGTTTTAACCATTGACAATCGTCCGAAACGGGAGTAACAACGAAAAAAAAAAGAAGAAAATCCGTTTACAAAAGGAAAAATGAAAGATCATGAATGGGAAATTAGAATAAGAGGATGTAAAAAATACACGACAAAAAGCGGATGGATGCACATGACGTTTGGTAGTGGGAGTAGTCAAAATTTATTATAGTTCTTTCAGATTGCTTGATATTATTTATTGTTACCGCTCAGAAAGATGCCGATCAAAGAAACAAAAAGACAACGACCGGGATCTTCAATTTTGTTCAAAAAAACTACAGACGTTGATTAAAGGCATTAAATATTAATTTTCTTAGACTGGAACGGATAAGGTTACCTGAATGTGTCGAGCACTTATAAGTCTCAAATTACAACCAATAAACTCAAAAAAAGACCAAATATGTACAAGTTTCAAAAAATTAAACTTTCGTTTACAGGAATATAGTATTTTTTCTGTATTATTAAAACTCAAGAAGGCTCTGAGATCATTCTGTTAGAATTTTCAGCTATAAAAATTGATGCTTCGAAAATATCATTGAACCTACGTCGAGATAGAGGAATTTGATCATGGATGTATGATTAAAGCACACAACTATTACAACAACGGAAAACAGAGACGCAGACTCAAATACTGTCGTTTGCAGAAGCAGAGAATCACATTATCCGAGCGAGAGTTATCATTTTTCCCGAAAACATCGAAAACCGAAAAGAGGGGTCGGGCACTAAAATATTGGCTTATGTCAAAACGAATAAAAAGTAAGCACCTGTTGCAGAAGAAGCATTGACCAGAAACAAATCAAATAAGAAGAACAGATTTCTAACTGTTTTGAAACACTCATTCAAAATACATTTAATTTGAAAAAAGTATTTTAATATACTTGCATGTGAACATTTCATGTTAGTTTCCCCTTGACACTCATTGAAGGAGAGTTGTGAACACTTATTGACAAAGAGTTGATGTCTTACTAATGAAAATCCTACTGTCTTCTGACACACAATTCGACAAACAATACGGAACTAATTATGAGGTAAATGTTCTCTCCTTGTTGATTATGTTTCAAAGTTTTGTATTCCCCTTTTCTTTCAGGTAGTATACATTGAGATATTTCAACATTGAGTCTGTAGATTTCAATTACAATTTATTTCTGAGAGTAATTGAAACATTCTTACTAATTGAAACATGTGTAATACGGAAAGAAGATTTACCTCATATTCTAAACCGTATTGTCTATTGTCTAGTTGTGTGTCGAAAGACAGTAGGATTTTCATTAGTAAGACGTGAACTCTTTGTCAATGAGTGTTGACATTTCTCCTTCAATGAGTGTCAAGGGGAAATTAGATCGTAGTAAAGGAGCAAAGAAAGTATTATGACTTTCCTAAGTGATTATTCTGAAAACTGTTAACTGAAAAGTTTATGGCATCGGTTTAAAAACCTCCCTCACATTGAAGAAAATAAAAATTGACTGTTGTCTCAAAAAATGACATTTTAAATTTTAATCAATTTCAACAATCCTGCTAAACTTTCCTTCAGTTCAATTTGGTATCCCTTTTACGAAACGTTCAAAACAAAGTACTTCCCCTCCTTCATCGAAAGTAATTGGGGGTTATCAAATTAATAAGAGCCGTTGGCTCCGCGGTCACCTAAAATTAATAATGACACCGGTTTCCCTGGAAGAGGTCATTAAATGGTGCCACCAACACCAGTAATTGCACACAAACAAGGATTATCACAGAGGAGGAAAGGTGGGTTTGTATGCAAAACCCTCGGCTTAATTCTTCGCAGACACCCGGGATCATTATTGCTTTAATCTGAAATGGGAGCCCACCTATTTATCCGTCTCAAATAACAGAATTAATCTTGTTCTCTTATTCATAACGGAAATAGGAAAGTTACGATAGCTGAAGTATATACCAGGATTGTTGCGGAGGGAGATGAATATTTTATTTCTTAACAAATATTGTAATTTTTTTGGAGCGAAGGTATTCCTTAAGTTGAAAGGAAATGAAAACCACTTTTTTGTGGCTCTAACGGAATTCACAAACAAGTATAGTGCCGACACAATAACTGAAAAAATACAGTTTTCAGTGATGGTAACCCGATAAACCGTTTAACTCCGAAAGATCAGAAACCATGTTTCCGGAAGATCAAATTCTTGAACTTGTTCATTATCACTGAGTCACATATTTTCAAAGAATACCCTTTCTCGATACTAGAACTTTGTTTTCCATCAAACCTCAAGTTAATTTGTGATTTTAATTTTTCGTTTCTCCTTGTCTTGTGATTTGAAAATGACTAATAAGGGATTATTAACATTCACAGTGATGATTTAAAAGAGATTTTGAAATGAAAATTAAGATGATTTGAAAGTGATTTTGAAATGAAACTTAATCATGCTCATGGGTTGTACTTTCTCTTTATCATTCTCATTCTGCTTTCAGGTGCTAGGCACGGGATACTTCAATCGACAGAGAAAGGAGCGAAAAAATGGTCTTTGGGAGACTAGGCACACGGAGATTTGATCGGAAAAATAGGATTTTATGAATGAAGTAGGAGCAATAAAAATATTAGAATTGAGAAAAGAGTGCAAAACTTGTCATGACGATTTTGGCTCCATTTGTCTATCGGAAGGTCGTCTGAATACAAAAATTGGAAAGAAAGATTTGAAGATTATTGTTGATCAACAGAGTACATTACCAATAACAAAACTACATTACCAAGCCAGATACACCTCGTGACCGGAAAAAATCATAAGCCCCAAATCTTTTTGTGAAAAAATTCCTTCATATTCTGCTATTTCCAATAAATAATTTTGACTTAGGATTGATTAATCCGACCGTAGCGCCTAAGTAAGGGAACTTGTAAAGTTCGGAAGAAATTTCCATCGAAACCAGAAATTGAAACATTCAACGTTTGTTTTTTAATCAGCTGGTCAGTCTTATTTTAAATCAACAGAAATTGGCTGTTTGATAACGTATGTCGTCATCCAGGTTACGATCTTCTTAAATTTCCATCACTTCCAGTAGCCCCTGAGAAATTTTCCTCGTTTTCATCCAATTAACCCATTTGTTTTCCGTTTCAAATAGACAAAAGCCGATTTTTGTAATAGAAATACCTACGGAAATATTTGCCTGAAAGTAATTCAACTCAAAAGTGAGTTTTCGAAATCGCTGGTTTTCAAATATTTCGACGCATTTGAAAACGATACTTGTCTTTTCTTATGTGGATTGGCAATTTAGAGGCTTTTCATTCAGCTAATTGTTCAATGTGCTATCTTTTTGAGTTATCATCAGTTTTTCCAGAACTTTCGGAATCTTTCAGTAGCCCCCGAGAACTTCTTCTCGCATTCTTCCCATAAACACCACTCGCTTTCTGTGGCTGACGTCAATCGACTCGACATTTTAAATTGACAAAAATAGCTTCTTGAACTACTAATTATGCCTTTATCACCTCAGAACTTCCTTCTCCTCACGCGCTTTCGACTCTCCAGTGGGAGATGTGAAGGTGTGATCGGTTGACGTATACCACTGCCTTCAGTTGTTATTCACAATTTTTTCTCTGTTTCTAGACAGATTTGTACACTATTTCTATGTAATTAGACGTCTCTAATGGAGAGACTTCAAGAAATGGGCGGAGCCGTGCACTGAAAATTATAGCTCTCAGCTCTCCTTTTTCTTTTCATTTCTTTTTCAGTTTCGAAGTTGCGATTTTGTGAAGCGGCTGCCATAGAGACGAGATGCTTCTGAATGAGATGCTCTCGGATGAAAGTGACACCGCGTTCACTGATTTCGACTACGCCGTCGCTATGGTTCTCCAAATCGAGTTGTCAAACATCAGCAATTCTGCCGGTGATTTCAAAACTCAGCCTCTGGATGTGATCCTATCAAACACAACCAACGTATCCGCCAGCAAATTTGGACATGTCATAACAAATGCTGCGGTAATTTTGTTTCAGAAGGCGACCTGACTCATAATTGACTTTTTAGAGTTCATTCACTTTGATACTTCTCACTGTACTCACATTGGCCGTTATGTATCTTCCAAAGGAAAACTGGGCAAACGTTCAGTTGATGACTCATCAAGTAGTTGCCAACGGATTGTATCTTTTTGTTTTCATTGTCATTCAATTGGGAGCTTTCTTGTAAGTCATAATCATAGAGTAACCGAAAAGAACTTTGTACTTTTACAGCCACTTTGCTTTCTTTCTGAAGACAATCACCTATTTCGGATATCTCCTAATGGCAGCCAAACATGTGAATCTGTTCCTCCGTTTCTTCATGGCGATCAACCGTTTTGTTGGAATCAACTTCCCTGTTTTCTACAAGAAATGGTTCACCAAGTAAGATCAACCTCATCTTTTCATTCTCTTCTCTTTCGCACTCTGCTTCCTTTCGATTTTACGAAAGCTCTGCTTCAAAGTCCGAATCAGAAAGTAGTCACATCTGAACTCTTGACACCTGCTTTTCGCTAGACGCAGCCATCTTGAACCATGTCATTATTAAAACGTTTTGAAAACTATGAGTCAACTAATTTAGATACTGGATGTTCTTCCAAATGAGTTCATGGTCAGTTGTCATTGTTGCTACAGCCTGCTTCTACTTCTTCAGTAAGTATCAGTAATCTACTGAACACTTTATAGTGTTCTGTTTCCAGCTGATTGCGCGTTCCTCTACTTCTACTATGGGGGATTCCTTATGGCTGATACATCAAAGGTACAGTTAGAAAATTTTTTGAATTCAAGTTTGCGTTCAGTGTTTCATACAATACGTTATTCCCTGGACTAATTTCGGATTAGGTCTCGCCATTGTCACCATCAACACAATATCGTACACCGTTCTCCTTTTCCGCGAGGTAGCTCTTCAGATCAATTAATCATGTACTTCTCTCCGTTTTTCAGTGTCAACAAAATGTTTCAACAGTTCATGACCCAGCTGAAAACATTGCCAAACATGCTTACACATTAGGCTTGAAATTCGTTTTGGATTCTATCTGTGTTGCTACTGAAACATTCATCTCCTTCTACATGTACTCTGGTGTTTCTCGTCCGGCCACTGAAATCCCATCAGAGTTCTTCGTCTGGTTCCTTGTCTCTTTCTTACCAATGATGCTGCTTTCTTTGGACTTGTGAGTCATTTGCATCAAAAATAGAACATAGCAATCAGCTATGTGACTTAAGAAAATGGTCCCTAGCAAATGATTAAATACAAATTTGAAAGTTCTTCCTATATTTATGTTTTGCAGGTTTGCCGCAATCTTCTTGAAAAACAAATTCCGCCGCTATGTGCTTCGCCAACTCCGAAGAATCCTCACATGCAAAAAGGTGAACCGAAAATGAAGCTTTTTGAAATTTTTAACAGTGGTTCTACAGAACAAACCGTTCGTTGCTCGTCAATATGCGCAAGAACAAACAATAGAAATGGATGTTATCGCCTAATTCTTCACTTGAAACGCTACCATTCTTCATCGGCTCTTCTGATTACGACACTGGATCATCCCTCTCCTTTTTTCACCTTACAGTACTTTTCTGAAAACTTATATTTTCCTTTATCCTCAGTTTCAAATGACCCCGGCTCTTCTCAAACTAGTGGACACACTATTTTGAAATAACTATCTTGGTTGTTTTCTCCGTGAACTTCGATTTTCTGGATATGAGTCATACAGTCGTCTAGAAACGAAATGATGAAATCGAAACATTCATTCATGTTTACTGATTCTTTTTTCTCGCATTGATTTCTTTTCTCATCAAATTCTTTTCTTTCCTCCTCTATCAATCTACTCTCATTTACTCGAACCTCATTTAATCCTCTGAAATATGTCAAAATATGTTACTTCTGATTCAATGAGAACTATGAATAAAGTAAACATTGGTTTATTATGAAAAAACTAACAAGATCAGAAAATAACTCTAACATGACTAACCTTCGATCTAAAAAAAAGACAAGTCAATTTCCAATTCGTACTCTATAATTGGTATTCATAATTTTGGTCTCAAAAACGATAAAATAGAACGGGGAGGATAAAAGAAGGTGAATATGCACTCGCCAGGCCATCGTCTTTCTTTTCTTATTCCCCACGATCATTTCCGCCCCGCATCCATATTTCCTGGCCACTTTATGACATGCACATTTTATAAACATCTGTCTTCGTGGGGGCACTCCTTTTCGATTTTTCATTTCCGTTCGTACGTGAGCTCAGTGCTCTTGCTTCCTTGAATCAAGTCTTGATTGAGTCATATTCACACACTCTAGTCCTCTCCCGAAAAAATATGAATCTCATTCAGTGCTTCTTTTTCTGCTTTCACTGGTACTAAGAGAGACGCCTTGGATACCTCCAACGTGTGTTTTTTTTCTTTTTTTTTGTTTTCTTTTTTCGGAAGAAGAGGCGGGGATGAAAAAGAGAAAATGTCCAAAAAAAGCCACGTTCGATTAAGGACTACGGAGGTCCTCTCTGCTCTTCGCAGCCGCTTGACGTCTCCGCCAACGTTTTGTACTTTTTTCTCGAAAGTCGGCTAACGAAGAGACAAAGCCCCCTAAATTGCATTAATTCCAAGCGGTTCAACTGTTTCAGTAACATCTTCTCCTCTTTTTGAAACTTTTCTAATTAGAGCTGACTCAAGCCATTCATTGTCTTGAGTTTAAAATCATAAATCACAGATTGAGTATATGATTAGTAAAGTCCTCTACGCTCAAATTTTCTGCTGCCATTTACCAAGATTTAAGGGTGCTAATTTACTATAATTTTGAATCTAAGAGTTGTAATTTTTATTTTCAGGCTTACGGTAGCATAACCCAGTAATTTTCGTTCGGAGTAGCAATGCCTGAGAAGCAGATCATTGAAAAATGTAGTGCAGTCATTCAATGGGTTTCTTCGGTGAATGGTTAGAATCTGAAAACGGAAGAGATCCTCTCTAAAAACCAATTTTTGAAGGTGCATCACCACGTCGTGGATACATTCCGACAAGCATTCGCATGGGAAACAACGTTGAGATGCCGTTTGTTGGCCTGGGAACCGGCGGAATGCCGAGCTCGGAGCCAGAAATCGATTTTGCTGTGAGAACAGCGTTGGATTTGGGATACACGCACATTGATGTTACCGCCGGATTCCACGCGACAATTGGGGCAATTCTGAAGGAATATTTTGAGTTAGGAAAACTCTCCCGAAAAGACATTTTCATCACTGCCAAGGTTGAAAAATAAATTTTTATATGAGTAAATGACATCATTTCAGCTACCATGCACTTCCCACGGTCGTTCAAGTGTTGAGAAATCTCTCCGTAGTCAGCTTGAGACTCTCCAGTTGGATTACGTAGATCTTTTCTTGATTAACACACCCTGTGGAGTCCAGGTATGTTTCAAGGAATAGGTATAGGGAGTTTCGTGTTTTTTTGCTATGACTGCTTTGAAAATTCAAATTCTTTTCTTAAAAGATCCGATCAGCGGGAAGGGGGTTGTCAGCCAGTGAAACGACGTACACTTCTCTTCCGGACACATGGAAAGGCATGGAAGATGTGAGTTAATAACAGGGTTGGAAAACAATGGTTGCGTGTGCATTTGTTTCAATGAACCTTGACAAATGTAAGTTTTGGATCAGATCATTGAACGTTTCTAGATCTATCGTCTCAAATTGGCACGTGCTATTGGAATCTCTAACTTCAACGTCGACCAAATTCAAAGAGTTTATAGCACTGCAGAAGTGAAACCACATAATCTACAGGTAGTAAACGAGATGCTGAAAACTTCAGAATGTTTGACTTGTAGGTGGAAGTTCATCTTCATTGGCCACAAAAGGAACTTGTGGTGCTGTGCCAGTCCCTCAATGTTTGCCTTACCGCATATGCGCCGATTGGAAGTCCAGGTTATTTCGCATCAATATTATGTTGAATTTATTTTCATTTCTAGGTCAACTTCCAAAATTTGGAGTCGAGAAAGCGAGTCCATTGGCTGAACCTTTGGTGTTAATGTTAGCTGACAAGTACAAAAAATCGCCAGCTCAGATTCTGCTGAGACATTTGACTCAAAGGAATATTGTCGTCATTCCCAAAAGTACAAACGCTCAAAGGCTCAAGGAGAACTTGGATAGCTTGAAGTTCACGATCAGTGACATCGATATGGAAGCTCTGGGGAACATTAAACCAAAACGACGAGTCTACACTTATATTCACAGGTAACTTATAGTTTTTCTAATTTCACACTGTTACCTATAGTGTTTTCAGAAGGAATCACCCAGAGTACCCGTTCTGTGAGCTCGATGATGAAGAATACCCGATTACTGTTTAATATTCGTCTTTCATCGTCTTATTCTCAAATTGCACATTCCAATTTCTATTTCTGACCTTTGTGCTGTCCCAAATTTATTCGAATTGTCATCCGCTTTCTCTCTCATTTCGCAAATTTTTCATCCTATTTATGGCTTTTTGAGATGAATATGTACATAAAGAAAATGTTTCGTTGCCTAGTGATGTTACATACTACGATGTGAATCATAATTCAGAATGTGTCCTCAGATTCTGCAGAAGATACAAACGGTTACAATTTGTTGCACAAACAACTTCATTGTCTGTTCTCGGACAGTACTGCTCAATATAGCAATGGTGTGTGCATACCTCCGAAACAGACCCCCGTCTCAATGAGAAGAAAGAAGTCTGCATCGTTTAACGCTGCTGAATCCTGAACGTGCCAAAATTTGCGTTTCGCTTTTGCTCCTTCATTAAGTCGGGCGCCGCAAAAGTAGTACAAATATTCAAGTCAGCCGCCGGGGTCAACGTCCAAATCACACAAAAAAAGTTAATCAGAAGAAAATCGTGTAGGGTTTTTAAGGTCAAACACTTGAATTGTATAGTTTCAGTCAAATGGGAACAATACCAACAATCCAATGATCAACATCGGAATTGAAAGCTCCGAATTTACATAAACCTCCCGGGTCAGCAAACAAAACCAATGAACATTGGGGTGTTCACAAGTTTCAAAGACGTTTTACAACTACAACTCTCTAAACATTTTCATTCCAATTCACTAAAACAACCAGAACACATTTTCATCGTTTAGGTGGGAGAAACATTAGTAATTCGAACTTCTCCGAAAATTGAAAAAAAGTCTAGTTTATTCGGATTTCAAGGAACTAATTACTTTCATTACATTCCTGTTCGGTCCCATTCTATTGTTGTTCTATAAGAGCGCTAGATCTGTTCCGCTGATCTTTTAGGTTGTCATCGATATCATCATTAAGCCTGTCAAAAAATGAAAAAGCATACAAAAGACAGTTTTCTTCGCCGCGCACCTTTTTTGGAGCAGAAAAAAAAATGAAACCGAGTCGCGAACGTTTTGAGTGGTCATTAGGTCAAATCAAACTAAGCGTCTCGCCGCCACGGGAGCCAACGGCTTATCAGAAACGAATCTTAAACAAATATTATCGTTTGCTCCAGACTTTCAATCGTGGCGCAAGGCTTTTTTTGCCTCCCCTCTTTTATTGTTTCGTTTTGAATCGGATCGCCCGCCTGCTGCTCCAACTCTGGAGCTCCATTTCATTCAGAAATTCAAAAACTTTGTTTATCCTCACTTCAGACAGTCGAGATTTTTAATAGAAGACTAACACTTGTATTGAACTTTTTGCACTCTCTCTCACCGACCATTCGTCTCACTTTCAAAATTCAGTCTTTCTGTGTTCTGCTCCGCTCTTTGATCGTTTTATGCTCTCTTTTTGAGCGAAACCATTTGCAACAATATGAATAGAAATCGGCAGAAGCATTGTTGTGACTTGTCAAATTTTTGCGCTCTCTTACCTCCCACTCTGCAGTCCAACCAATTTTCGTGTTGTTCGCCCCGCCGGGTGTATTTGGTTTCACGCCAACGTGATAGCAGGCCACGGAGCAAACAATGTTACCCGAATGCGTGCACGCTTGTTCTCGGACAGGAGTGAAAAAGCTCATCTCTGTGATTTTGAACGTTCAAGTGCTGGTCATTTCACTTTTTTGTTATCAACAGCAGGCCAAGTTTTTTTTTCGTGGTCAACTAGATTCTTTTTGAATTTTGCTTAGTTCTGGAAACGTGTCTCTTCTCTATCTAACATTCATTTCAGAAAGTATTACTGTATGCTCATTCTGGACGATTTAATCTTTCTACAACTTTCCCAATACATGCTTCTTTGACCTGAGAAATTTCAATCATATTAAAAATATCGGAATTGTTTTTTCCTTCAACTATTTTTGCATATAGGAAAACTTTTAACCTTGGTTTTTATAAGCTGGCAAAAATATTTTCAGAGACACCACGGAAAATGTTTTGTTTTTAGATCTCTCGATCTTTGCTTCTACGATATTCCTAGTTTTTTTCCACAAAAACTACCTGACAACAGTATCATATTTCCATTGACCCTGTCGAGACTTGAACCGTTCCAACCGGCTCATCCTTGTTTTTACATTCTATTATTGTTGGATTTATCTCGAGAGCACCGTATCCACCCTACTCAGCTGCTATCCTAAACACAGATGCGCTCATTTTTTGCGCCGAATCTCGTCTTCCAATTTATTTAACCTCGTGAGCCTCATCGTATCGTTCGTTTTGTTTGCAACTTGACCCTCATCCTCCACCTAAATTCTTGGTTCGTTCTCCCCCTGTCTCTCGTGAAACGGTTCGAGTTGACCGCAAGAGTCGAAAAAAAAACAAGATATTTGAAAACGTTTAGGACGACCACCCCAGTGTGAAGTGTGCTTATCTCTCAAGACCACACTGTTTCCTGACAATGCTCTTCAAACTTGTTAGTGTTTTTTGTATAGTACAGGTAAATACATTGTTAATTGAAACCTTTATAACTCATTTTAATTAAGATATCCGAAAGTTTATTATTACGAGTCAACGAATTTGGTCTACACGAAGCTGCTAATTTCACACGACAATGGCTTTCTATGGCAGGGCCTCACATGAAAATGCCAGAAATTCGAGTAAGTTAGACTCATCTTGATTATGATAATACCTGTTTTCAATTGAACTTTGAATGGTTTCGCAAAATGATAATATTTCAGCAATCATTCTACAATTCATTTGCCGGAGGGGAAATGACAGTTACTAACATCACAATCAAACGATTCGTCCCTCCACTTATCCGATTCCGACCATCCGATCACTCATTTTTATACATGTCTACACTAAGTGGTTATGCTCAAGTCTCTGCCGAATGGGCTCTGGAATCTCAATTCTTGCACATGTTGAAAATTCCACTTCAAGGTCAAATTCATGCACAAATGACTGGTCTGATATCTGAAATAGCTATGCAGGTAGAATAATTCTAATGAGTTGATTTTTACGGAATGGTTTCAGATCACACAAGATAATGAGGTTGAAGTTCATCATTGTGTGGCTCAAATTCGAGATTTGCGAGTTGCTTTTGAGGTGTGTTTCCCTTTAGAATACTGGAATACATGTATAGTTATAGGGAAGTGTTGCTGCAGATGTTATCCATTGGTTCCGTCAAAGTGTAACTCGGGCTATCAGAAGAACACTTGAAGAGGTTAACAAATGTGGAAAATAATAAAAAACAAAAATTTCATGTTTCAGGAATACTGTGACATGATGAGAAATCACTGGCTTCCATGGGTAGAGGCTCAACTGTATCAGTTCCCAACCAACCTGACAATTAGTCATTCTCCAGATGTAGTTATTTAAGAACTTGGAATCAAATAAGATAGATTTTCAGGTGACTCTCATTCAAACTATGCAATCGATTGCAATGACTCAACACCATGTGGATGTTCGAATGAGAAGTGACCTTATATGGGATAATGAGTTTGTTGAGAGTGGAATGGTGGAAAACTCCACATTGGCTAGCGTTGGTCAGTGTCTTCTCAAAATAGTGTGAATGTTATATTTGTTTATTAAGAAGCTCTACCAAGATCTACTCGAATGATTGACATGTTCATTGATGAGCACACTGTTCAGAGTATCATTGCTGCAGCTCACTTTGCTGGTCATTTAAAGTAAAAAATTCCCGTGGTAAACCTAATTGAATGTTCTTCAGAACAAAAATCGAATCTCCATTCCTGAAAACTAGTTGTGATGTTCTCTGTATTGGAACGGTTTTACCGGAACTTGCAGAGCAAGTCCCAAATAGAACACTTTCTGTAGAAGCTGCAACATTATCTCCACCTGTCATCGATCTTCAAGAAGGAAGAGCATTGGTTTATTTGAATGCTTCTTTGAATGTGAATATTTTAATAGAAAACAACTAACAATGAAGTTTATTTCAGGTATTTGCAGCACCCCCTCTCAAGTCTGTTGAAGGCAGTATGCTCACAATCAATGTGGAAACGGAATTCACATTGACAATGGAAATGAGGAACAAACGAGTAAAAGGATACATAAATATGATTAATGCTCAAGCAAATCTAGTTGACAGCAAAGTTGGACTAATGTCACAAAAGGTAAAAAAGGACTGAAGAGAGTGGGATTCGAACCCACGCCCCCGAAGGGACTGGTGCCTTAAACCAGCGCCTTGGACCGCTCGGCCATCTCTCCACATGAGAGGACAAGAGTCTAGTCAAAATGATATATGCACTCGTTGAGTTGAATGAGTGGCGCGAGGAGAATAGAGATTAGAGGACAGATGTCTCGGAAGGTTTTTCAAAAAAATTTATTTTTAGCGAGAAACTAGAGAAAATGAGCAATCATTGAAAGACAGGTGCTGCTGTTCAGATTCAACATTTAACTTAAAACATTTAACTTGTTTGAACTTTATTGTATTGGAAGGTAAAAATGAAATTTACAATTGATTAATCAAGGCTCGGTAAACTGTAAGAGTGGTAATTGTGAGTACAATATTGCAAAATTAAAAAAATAACTGAAGAGAGTGGGATTCGAACCCACGCCCCCGAAGGGACTGGTGCCTTAAACCAGCGCCTTAGACCGCTCGGCCATCTCTCCACATTCCTCTGCTCCCCTCTAACACTCATTTCATTTTTGCAGACAGTCGACTTCCTCGTTAATATGTCAACTCCATTCCTTGAAGATGCAGTGGATGTTTTAATAGGCAGAGGATTAATCGTTGCTGATCCATTCCAATTTCCTTCGACAAATGAGCATTTGAGTATTCATGACAAGTGTCTCCGATGGGAAGCCGATATTGTTATGCCAACTGTTGTGGCACACACCAATGTATTCTAATTGTATTTCATTACATTCACAATCCACCAAAATGGGTCATCAAATTCAAAAGCATTTCTCTCGAAAGTTCTCAGTCTTTCAGCCATATTCAACGTATTATATGTTTCTTTTCCAATTTTCTAGTCTGATGTTCAACCGATAACTATTTCAAATAACTAATGGAGTTATTTAAAATTTGCAGTGCAAAACTGAAGCGAACGAGGTTTCTTTACTACGTATTTTGTCTTTCTCTCTTTTTATTTCTTTCTCATTATTTTCCTCATTTTATAATATATTCCTCTCAGAATCAGTGGATTCTCATTCGTAACATCTATGATGTAAAATTTATTAAATTAACATTTGTTCCATGAAATAATGATTTGTTTTCCTGCGGACGATGCAATAGTTGGCAAAACAAAAAAACTCGAGCCCGTGAGACAAAAATGGAAATTTTAAAATTAACGGCGCTTCAGAAACGGATAGTGATCGCCGTGTTCAAATTATGACATGCATATGAACTCTCTTCGAATCTATCCAAATGGTTCAGAATATAATTTTGTCTGAAACAGTATACAGTTTGAATTGGGGAAACAAAAAGTTCGTACAAACCTTCCATAGGAATCTGAATTGAGACCGTCTTCATGTCCCAATACGTAGTAAAGCTTCTTTTCTGGTTTCGATAATACTTCCTGGGGACCACATCCTATATTACATGCACGGAGCCACACTCTAACTTTCTCTGAACATCTGTTTTCATGAAGGATACTTTTTTGAAAACTTACTAGAGAGCTCAAAAGCTTCTGAACCAAGTCCATTACTATCTTTCACAGTGCCATCAAAAATTGTATAATTTGCACCATTCATAATAGAACTGCTGATTGAGTTCAATTCAAAACGGATTCCTGAAACATGAGGGTTAAATGAAAATGAGAGATCATGACTACCAAAGAATCCAGGAGTTGACAGCAATTCCTTCAGGTTTTCCGGAGAATCCATTTCACACTTGTTACATTTAACACTGCATGTTGTTTCAGCACACGAACATTCTCCTCCATCATAGCACACTGTGTCAACTGCGGATTCGTCGATAATTCGTCTGACAAATCTAGTCCGAGTGTGATGATGACGTCTGTGACGGACAACGACATCAGATTTTGGAACATCTGGATGAGCAATGAGAATCATTCCCACCAAACCTGCAATCATAAAATATAAGGGGTAAAATAAAAGTTTTCACCTTGAACAGGATGTGTTGCACGAATGGGGACGGGTGCTGACTTGTAGGGTACGTTCTTTCCGCCTTTTGATTCACTCAAGGCAACTTTATAGCATATGGTTTGGTTTGTGACAATATTAGTGATAATGAAATGTAATCCGAGAGCTGATGATGATGGATTGATAGGAGTATATGTTTCATTCTGAAAACTCGTATAAAAGTTGATTTCGTTTTCGTAACTCGCCAAGAAATATAACTGATCTGGAGTAGCAGTGAACAAAGTGAATGTTCCGTGGAAAATATCCAAAGTTTTGATTGTTGGGTTCGTGACGCTAAAAATGTACTTTTGAACATTTCTTTTCTCAGCTGTATCTCACTTGAAACAAACTGTTTGGTGAACAAAGTTGTCTTGAACTTTTTGATCAATTGACAAATGCACAGGATAATAATCATCTTGAGTGAGCCCTCTCTTTGGTCTTGGCCTTTTTGTTGCCAGAATTCTAGCGGCGACTACTGCTTTTCCTCGCCCCTTTGTTATCAATGTGACATAATGGATGTTATTCGGAATCTGAAATAGGATATGGTCTAAGGGTGTCTGTAAGTTGAGAGGCGTACGTGTATTTCGATGGGACTTTCAGTCACGTTCACTCGTTTTTCTGTGCATCCTTTGCAACGGACTATCACCTCTAGATGATCATTGAATGCTATTTCCACTGTTCTCCTGCGTTTCTCATACAAAGATCTCGTAGCGACAAGTGTTGTTAGTGGGCTTCCGTAAGATCCATCGCTACTTTGTTGCTCCGAAATCCAGTCGGCGAGCCGATCCCAATCGATTTCCGTCCCTTCTGCGTACGCCGAGACTATGGCGGATAATGCAAAACTATTAACCATGACTTGGCAGCTCTGCAGAAAAAAAGATTTTATTGTTATTGCGAAAAAGCAGAGGCATGATCACAGAAAGGGCGTCTAATTGTTTTTTATTGGATCGGGTTGGAGAAAATAGGGTGAGAGAGGCGGGAATGCGTAGGAGAGAACTCATTCCGGAAAAGCCACGGGCCCACTTAATTTATTTTCCATTGTTTTCAAGTTTCAGACAACGTTTGTTTCGTTAGTTCTCACCTCTCGTCTCCGCTTGAACGACTCGTTGTTCCGTTTCAATTTGTCGACTCTTTCGGGTGCGTATCCACTACACTTCCAATAAGGTGGATGTTCTTCTGCGAAAATTGTTTTATTGACAAACTCAATTAGTTAGCAGAGAGAATAACATTCTAGACAAAGAACATGAGGTCATTTTCTTCTTTTCAACTCTCTAATTATTTCAAAAATTTCCAAAAATGTTTGAACTTTTGCATTGGTCTTGCATACATCATTTTGTAACATAAATTATATCTTTATACTTATTCGATGACAAATTTTTATTTTCGTTATCAAAGAAACACTTACTGTTGATTTTCGAGATTAAATCACTTCTCATCAACTCAGCAGTTGCATTAGTTGCCATAAAAGCAATTGCAGCAGAAGTTCTTCCATCTGACACTTTTGACTCATCCAATTCATAAAAATATTTGTGTAACTTTCCAAATGATTTTGACTGTAATATTTTTTTTAGTTTTCTTTTTACGTGTTTTCCTACCATATCTTTGAGACTAGAGCGGTAGCTGGCGCAGTCGCGTGAAACCTGATACATAAACGAGACAAGGAGGTATTTCTTATCCTCTGTGCTCTCCACATCTATAATGTCACTGAGGTCCTCGTTGAAATCGCGTTTTCCCAGTTTTGGGATATAAGCGGTGATGGTTTTCAGTGAACCCAAAACTCGGTTTTCTTCTACATCTGCTTCACACAGAAGACTTGTTGCAATACTTGTTAGTCTGCAATCTATTGAAATTATAATTAAATTATTTAGATATTCTCACAAAATAGAGACGTCTTTTGAAGATTGTGGTTTCCCAAATTCGCTGTATGCACATGGTTCCTTTCTTGAGGTACAGTTGGAAAACTGCATCATCTCATTAATCACTACAAATTTTCATTGAAATCCAGGTAATTAGAGTTTCTCACTCACAATCATTAATATTCGCTTCCATTTGGTATGAAGTGAATCCGGAGAGTTTCACTTTTTTGAATTTATAGAGAACAACTGCTAATTCTTTGATAACCGAAGTGAGAATTCTTTGACCATTTCTTTTGAATCTTGATCCCATTGAAATAGGTACCACTCTATCATAAAGTGGAAGGAACTCTGAATTTCACCTGTTATGAGGGATTAAAAGAGGTCACTCACTTGAAAGTGTGATACTGAATGAGTGAACTGTTTCAGTATCAGGAACATTTGAACTGATTAGTGTGTTGATTGTGTCTGCATCATCATTTGATCCATGTTGATCAGAAAACGCTAAAAACCTTTGATAATTTCTAACTATTGAAACAACTAATGTTACTAACAAATCATTTTTGTGTCTTTGTTATCTGTGGAATCCGGATCATCGTTCATTGCTGTTACCAGAGGTTTGTTGGGATTCAAAATATGACGTTCGTAGTATTCCTCGGTGTCTGCTCGTTTCTGTAACTCAACTGAAATTTATTTATTCTATCTTGTGACAGAAAACACCTGGATTTCAATTTGTTTCCTTACGGCATCGAGAATTTTTCCTGTCTCGCAGTTTTCTCTGAATGTGTTTTTGGTCAACATCTGTGATTAAATGAAACTTACGTTCTTAGAGTGACAGTCATATTCACCAGTCCAGGTGATAAGAATTTCATCATTAGGTACTTGCTTTGAATGGGAGATGATCTAGAAGCTTCCACCTTCATATAATACGTGTCTCCCTTGTTTCCATTGGCTCCTTGATCAGCACAAACCTTTCTCGGAAGTTCTGACAGACAGATCACAAAAGTCTGCCTCGATTTTGGAAGATCCACTCCAGTTACTGTCAAAAGTGGACTGATTGTTTCATTCACATATACATTCTTCGGCATATCAACCTTAACGCTAATTCTGATTAATATCTCCAATAATTTGCAAAGAAACCTCTAAAAATATTGGTTTGCGACTCTGAATGTACTTTGTATCTCCTGGGAATAACGACACTTTTCCATGCCACCAGTAAGCACTATTCAATGACCATTGACCCACGTTGTCCGGTGAGGTGGAAATCACTTTTTTTGTTCCGTTTCGTCTAAAGGAAAGTGGAATGATTAATGGAATTAATAAAAATCTTACTCAAGTACAATAGCATCAAAAAGCCATGTTTCCGGGAAATACTGACGGATCTTGGGCTTTGGTGCAACAACTCCAGTGTCATGGAATTCACTGAAAAGGAATAGTTTTGAATTGTTTGCTAAATCATTATTAATCGAAACTAATTATTAGGAAGAATCCAAAACTAAAATTGTAGTATATAACATGCGGGAAAACACACGGTTTGACGAAGAGTGCATGGGGAGCATTAATTGATTTCGAACGGAAAATGTTGACTTTTTCTAACCAATTCGTGGAACTAGCGGTCATTATCATTGGTTGTTTTCGATCCATATATGGATTCATAATAGGAAGTACAGTAGCTGGAAAATTAGATTGAATAGGGAAATCGAAATTCAGAAGCTGACCTGTTGAGTTTTTATAGCAGCTTTTCAAAACATGCTTGAGACATTTCTCGGAGACAAGAGAAGTGGAACGTTGTCCTTGCTCACATCTGAAACGAAGATGGTGCCCCGCCGCGGTGCATACCTCTTCTGAAATAGAGAAGATTTGTTTTCGAGCTTCTCATAGAACTCACTCATCGTTTTTTCCATTCTTTCTTCGTTCACCAGATTGAGTATTTTAGCCCCAAACGATTGTTTCCCGAAGATCAAATAGTCTTGATATTCCTTGACCATGTAATCGTTTCTCTGTAATAATTCATCTGATTCATTTGAAACTTCATATGATTTTGAAACCCGGAAGTTTTTTTATTTCCTTTTTCAGAGAAGTCGCGTTAATTCACTTTTCCGGTCCCGAAGTAAAAGGTTTAGGAATCAATTTTAATAACTTCGTATACCAGGATCTATGTGTTTAGCTTGATGTTATGAAATAATTTCAACACGTTTCTACTCTAAAAAATATAAATTTTAAAATAAATTCTTGATTTACCAGTGTGATATAATTCAGTCTTTCATCCATTGCTCTATAGAAAACAATCGCTTCTGAATGTCCCGTAAACTGCAGTTCCATGACATCTCCCGGTTCAATAGCATCACTTCTTCTTAGTTCCTTGCTCATTCCGTTTGAAACCTTTGACACTTTCACATTGCAATCCTGAAAACTCTGTTTTTTGTTGTGCCGTTTTCTTGTTTGCCCTATTTTACGCCATTGCTGAATTTGCTTTCTCCCCGCCCGGTTTCTGACTTATTCATGTTCCATTTCTATTGTCAGTTCTCTCCGAGAGCCTGCTTTCATAACATACCAACTCCGGAATTCCAGAATAATAAGCTGCAAAATATGTATTTAACTGAAAATGGCTGACCTGACAAATGGTTTCGACTCTGAACAGCATGACATCGGAACGGGAGTCCAATGTGAATGCTGTGAGAATGCACGTTCCCTCCATTCTATCAGTGATTTTGACTCGCAGTATATTGTTTTTAACGTCGTTTGGTACGCGATGTATGGTGTGCGAGTTGCAAATAATCTAGAAAAATAACAATCGGAATTCCTGATTGAATGACCTTTTGTTGTAGAAAATTAAGGAGAAAAGCTCAGAATGATGGAAAATTTCCAGAAAATTTCAATTATTCTTTATGCTGCCATTTTCTAGAAACACTGCGATTTTATGATAAACTCGGTTATTTCGAGAATCTTCTCAGAATCAATTCTTAATAATTTTCTTTTTTTCATACTTCCTCGCTAGCATTTTCAAAGAAGATTCTTCTGAATAGCCCAATTCATACTGCTTCGATGTCGTCTTTTGATATTACATATTTCATATTTCGTATTATTTTCTTGAATTTGCATAGATCACAATTACAATAATTCAATTTTCGAAAGCAAAATATTATTCACATTCTCGAGGGCACTATTTTCTTTTGTGATACGATTTTCTGAAAAAGTTGGCACACACAAGATTTCTTTCAAGAAAAGGCGTGGGAATCATCTAAAGTTGGATCTCACAATAAATATATTCCAGGAAAAATGATTTACTTGTTTTCCTTGCTGAACTAAAAATCCAAGAGGAAATAGAGTTTCTTGTCTCAAGTTATCCTTTCTTCAGAAAACATAATCATATTTATTTTCTAATCCGTTCAAGTGGTTCACATTGGAACGCAAACGTGTGTTAAAGCTGAGTGAACGCTGAAAATTCCGTTCCTTTCCTTATTTTCTGATCTTTCGAGTATACGCACCCGAAAATTTTTCCACTTGAAGTACGTTTTCTTGTTCCTTTCATTTTCTTTTCTCTCATTAGTTCTTACTTTTTATGTCATTCATTTTCTCGCTCCACCTCCTTTTTTGTTTCTTTTCGGAACGTTGCTTTTAGCATTTGCAGTACTTTTAGTTCTTAGGCTTACAGTAGACTTTGTAAAACATAAAAACATCGTGTTGGATAATTGGAAAACGATTATTTCATGTTCAAATTTTATGATATGCATAATAAAACTACAAAAATGTTCATTCTAATTGTTGTATTTTATGATTTAATAGTTACCGTAGTCTGGGCGTGGTCTCGGAAAGTGCTCCGCTTTTTAAAATTCTCCGGTAAATAAACGTTAAAATTTCCGCTTTCTCATTCGAAAAAAGTAATTTCAATGGCATAAAAAATAAATCTGGTGCCAGTTTCTTCCCAAAAAAAGAATAACAAAAGTTCGTAAGTTCTTTATCCCATTCATATTTACGCCCCCAGAACATACACGTTTTTAGGTTTTGAGGGGAAATCGGACTCAGCAAGTAGTCAAAGCGTCAATTGAAATTCTACTCATGATTTTTTCGGAGACCAATAACTAACTCAGATAAGTCCGTGAGCTTCTTCTTTTCTTTTGTTCATATATGTTTTTATTGTTGAATTAATCCTAATCACAAGCTATTCATACTCTTCCTTTTTTGACGCAACATCTCACTTCAACTTCTCCTTATAATGTCTCTATTAATCTTATCAAAATAGACTAAACTCTAACAAAATCGGAGATGATAGAAGAAAACACCCGGTGCACCCGGTGTGCGATGATCCGGATTTGAACAATTATTGATGATTGGTAGAATTTCAAAGAGAAAATTCATCTCATTTCCAAAGAACCGGACTTTTTCGAAGAACGTATTCCAAAAGAGAACAATATTCGAGAATTTGTCACATTTATTTTTGCCCACTCCTAGACAGACCGAACGGGAGAACCTATTCTGCCTTCTTTTTTTCTTCCCCACTAGAGTCGGTATTTATTCATTTGAGGGTGATCATAATTCATCATCTGAATATAACCTAGCGTCAATAAAAAAGCGGCAGACTATAATATGTCTCATCTAGTCCCAAATAAAGAACTTTATGATATTCAAAAGAAAAAGCGGAACGCATTGGGCTGGATTAGGGTTGTTGAATGGGCAGTTCCTTAGTTCATATGTTCTCAGTTCATTTTTTGAGATCCTATCTACCGTATCCTATATTGACAAAGGTTATATACTCTACTTCATTAGATGATTACATACCTTATGCTAGACTGTCACATTTTCTATTCAGTTTTGATGGATAAACCTCTATCTTATTCCGCGTCTCTCTTTTTCTTCCTAGAGATTTATCCAAATCCGTATTATAATATATAAGAAACGTTGAATGTTAGTGTTATTCATTGACTCACCACAAAATTCATTTCTTTTCCTGTATCTGCCACAATAACATTCATAATTTCATCGTCACGATAGAACGATCTCACTTCTTCTGGAGTTATAAAGGAAGACATCAGCGTGGTATTGCTCAAGTTTGGAATATAGAGCATTGTCTCATTACTGTATCCATTTTTTATTTGTCTTTGAGCCTGGAAGAATCTCTATTGTCCCAGAAATTGGATGACTATGCTTACAATAACTCTTATGACGCTAACAACATTCCGCCACTCTTTTGGAATCCCAATTTTCAACGCTTCTCCAATTTTTGAGCTCACTTTCACTTCTTTTGTTAGCATAATATCATTTTTCTCGGAAATAGGTTCAAGACGAATGCTCACATTTCCTTGAGTTATACCATCTCCATCGATCTGAAAAATAGCCTCACTTGTTTACCTATTCGTTCGAAAAAACTGGAATTCGCTCTTTTTATTGGTGCCATCCCATTTTCATCCTACGCACTGGAGCGACACGTCATGACGTTTTCGTATAGAAAGAACCCCATTACAATGCTCTTACCATTAAGTACATAGAGGAAGAACATCAAATTAGATTCACTCTTGCAGAATAGTTCTACACAAAGAAATCTGCTTTGTATTCTTTCGGTTCTGTTCTTTTTCACGTGTTCATTTTCTAGTCTCACCTTTGGTCTGAACCTTATTTTATCCCTTATTGGACATTTAAATCTTGATTAAATTACTTTTTCGATTAAAAACATGTCTAGACTAGTTCAAAAACCTTTTTTCCGAACTACTTGTACCGTTAGACAAATTCAATTGAATTAATTCTTTGAAAAACATTTTATGTGTCTGTTCTCGTATTTCAATATGAAAAAGCTCACCAAAAGTATAATATCCTCAGTATCCGCGGTGAAGTATGGTCTCACTGCCGTAATCGTAAACTTTGGAGCCATAACGTCCAAACTGAGCACTAGATCTTGTCGGTACCCAGTTCCATTTTCTCGAGCTTCGACGAACATCTGAATGATTGTTTCTTTTTTACGAGAACCTATCAGCGATCTGTGATATTCTTGCGGTGGCCACTATAAATAACATAGAAACCTTTGAAAGTTCGTTTTATTGTTTGAAAAGCTCAATGAATACTGAAGATTAGCATGACAAGTCATCAAATCTTAATGATGACGAATTGAAAAAAAGAAGCATGATGAGGAGAAACAGAAAAAAACGTTAGATGTGTTATATATCTGAGCGAGGAATTTCTTTGCGTGCTTCCTTCTGTTCTTCATTTCAGTTTCTAATTTTCACTTTCTTTTTTCGAAAAACTTCATAAACAACATCCGTTCATAATTAACCTCGTCCTCTTTCTATCTTTTACATCCTATTTTTTTCATTTCTCGGAATCAATTCCTAAGATTTCTTGAATATGTTCCAGATGAGATATTTTAAAAGACTAAATAATAATAACCAAATCATAAATCAGTCTCATCTGCCCTTTGTATTTTTTCGTACCTCTTTCGGATGCGGATTGGTCGGATCGCATTTTCCAAGGTCCACCATAGACGACCAGATACCATTAGTGAACTGAAAAAAATAATGATATTGTGGGTTCGTCTGATCAAGGCGTTCATGGGCTCATTAAGGAATAATGACTCATGGATGTGCGCGTCTTCGCATTTTTTCCCACACTGCGAGCTGTCTGCTCTTCTTTATCTCCGAACGTTTTTTTGGTTTCAGTCATCCGTTGTCTGTATGTGTCACAAAACCATCATAATGCTCTAATGCATAGAATTCTTTTTCCTGTTCCAACTCTTTTTTCCTTATCGGTTACTGATTCAGTTTGATGAATTCAATTATTTTGTGTTTCGAAGTATGGCTTACAAGCAGAAATCAGAGCTCACTATCCCAATTCAATCTGTGTAGATTTACTGATTTACTAGGAACGGCGGGCGGTGTGAAAATAGAGAATTTCATACGGCTTCTATTCTTTCAGAGAATGAAAAATTTCAAAGCGATAAGTTCAATTCCAAAAGGAAAGTGTTCTCTTTTAAATTCATTTTAAATAGGATTTGAAGTCATACATTTGGTTATCATCCTTCTCATTATATTATTTTCATAACCTTTGCTCTTACAGTACTTTTCCAACTAGGCTAGACGTGCGTACTCTAGGTGATCATTCTTCCAATGCCGCAGGCTTTCATCATTATGAATGTTTTCATTTCCTCTCTTCCAACCCTTAGTGTTCGTTTTCTTGGCACCGTGCTCGTTAATTCATGAATTTACTGCTCTAAATGCAGAAAGCGACGGTTTTCTGAATAATGTTATCTTTCTTTCTATTTCTTCCTGTTTTCTCCATTTTTGACTAGGTAATTCATGTAAATATCTTCTAAGAACATGTCATAAATACTTGGATTCTTAATAAACAAAGAACATTCTGAACTTTGTGCAGAGCTAAACTATGGTAATAATGTTGGTTTTAAATAAGCTTAAGTATACTCTTTTTTGCAAATTGTCACACTTTTTCATTATTGGAACAAGATTTTTTCTTCTGGATGTTTGCTGACGATTTGAGGCTTTGCAAGTTAAAAAGATGCCACCATAGATCGTCATTCATAAACCTCCAAGCATGCCCTCACATGGAACTTGGGCATCACTCAATTCGCAAAAAGCGCATAAATTAGTTCTGTTTATGCTGGAATTCTCCTCGCGCTCTATGAAAAAAGTAAAAAATAGAAATTGAGAGAAGGAGAAAGTTTGACGAAGCAAATCGTCATATTTACACCAGATCCAGTTTTTTATTACCATTTATCACCTCCACAATTCTCGAACACCACTCCTTTTGGTGTTGAAGAACCCCTCCCCAAAAAAATTTCTAAGAAGAACAATAAAAGAAAAACCATTAGGTTTTTGATCTTCAAAAAACTCTTTCTTTTTTCTCATTTACCCGAAAATCCTTAAACGAGGAACGGATTTTTGGGGAGATAAAGAAAATAAAAGAGAATAGAAGAAGAGGCGAGAAGCCAATAATAGCTAAACCAAAACAGAGCCAGTCAAGTGACGAATATCAAGGATTCATTTCTTCCGAAATGTGAAAAAGAAAAAGGTTTATCTACTTTCAAACCCTTAAGAGGATTTGCCTACCATCGTTTATTTCCTGATTTCCTCTCAGATTCTTGAGCTACTAATTCGCCGCCTACATGGTCATCTGTCTATTTCATCTTTCATATTCCTCGATTTCTAGTCGCTACGATAAATTGTGGTCATAAAGTCGAGCCAAAATACGTTTACTCGTCTCTTTCAGATGTTAAAATGAGTCCTTTTTGGTAGATCAAAACAACAAGATGAAAAAGTGGGAGGGTTTGTTCTCAAAGAATGTATGTGTGCTTTTATCTATCAAATCTACCAATCAAATTAGCGTTGCTCGTATCTCGAGAATTGCATTCCGTCCTTTTGGTACCCTTCTGAGCAGTTTTTTATTCGCTTCTCAAAAGAAAAGAATTGCGAATGCGCACTTTACTTTCGTTCCTTTTCCCAGAAGTACAATTGAATATTCACCTATCTTCTTGCAGTTTTTTTTCCGGCGAAAAGTTGGAAGCCTCTGAGAATTGAGAGAAAAAACACTTTTTTCGACCTTTTTTCTCAGACCGAACAAAAACACGAATCTTTTCAGTTTTTGCTCATCATTCTAAATTCTGAAGACTGAAAAGATCTCATGGTATTTAAAAAAAAGTGTTCTCACGGCTCTTTTTTGTGGAGTATAGACTATTACGACTACTTTTGAGTAAGTGAAGCCTGGTTTCGCATGTTTTCTTTTCATGTTTTGACACATTTCTCACTGATGGTGCCAGAACATAAAATATTTCTGTCATTTGAGAGCGCGGACCCGACGACCCTAACCCAAAGTGTTCTATTTGATTCTTCTCGACAACAAGAATAATGGGGGTCTGTCTGTGCCTATTTTTCGTCAGGTTTTTTCTCTATTTTTCAAAAGATTCATATATTTTAAAATTTTCATTCTCGAAAAGTAAAATCGTAATAATATATATTGTTATGCGTCAACAGCCACTGTATTGTTTTTCGGTGATAAATATTTGAAAAATAACATTTTCTAAAATAACGTCTCAAAAATACTCATATCTTAAAAATTCTCGGATATTTTCAAATTTTTCAATCAATTTTTAGGCACGATCATCAAAAAACATTGAAAATCATTTACATTCAGCTGCTAACTGTTTTCCAGTTTTTTCAGCTGAAAGTAACTCACCACACCATCAAATAGCCCAGTCTCAGTTGTTCCTTTTCTCCTTTTCTGCTTTCAAGCTTTCCCACCAACAATCACTATTACGTATTCGTATTCCGTCTTGGATTTTAATCAAAACGTGTTTTTGTTGTTTTTGTTCTCCGGTTTTGGCTCTACGTTCTTCCCCAACTTGATCATTCTTTTTCCTCTTCCTCGTGTCACCTGTTTTTCTACTTTTCTCAAGTTACCATGTTTGGCAGAAGGATGGAGGCCGACAATTCGACGGTTGTCGATCCGGTTGCTCCGACGTACCTTATCAGCGATTATATCGAAATTGCATACTTGGGATTGGTGTTATTGTTCGGAGTGCCGGCAAATGTAATCATCCTACAGAAACTGATCAAAGAAATGAAAATGTCCAACCGCGATTTGGTTAAGGTAAGTATTATAGGAATCTATTCGATGTTACCACATCGATGTTTACAGAGTGGGTTTGTCATGTTGAAAATTAATTTGAACATCACTGATCTTCTCATTTTGACGTATTCTCTCGGCAAGCTTATTTGGCTCATCACATACAAATGGGTGGGAGGAGATATGGCATGTAGACTGTATCAGGTGAGAATTCAGATTCTTTTTCTTATTTTCTTGTAATTGAATTTCAGATGTTCTCGATGTTCTCTCTATACAGTTCTTCAAACATTGTTATGTGTATTGCACTAGATCGACTTAGGAACGTCATCTATGCCAATCAAATACACACAAAGACTAACAAGGTGGGTGGTCATAGATAATACTCAAAAATAAGTGGGATCATAACACTATTCATCTTCGAATAGATTCTGAGAATTCATATCAATTCATTCTCATTTTTTATGATCTAGATCATTAATCTTTGCATAATTTGATTTCTTTTCAGATCAGCATCGTCACTGTGCTTGCATACAGTTCATGGATAGCTGCCCTTATCTGCAGTTTGCCTCAGTTTTTCCTCTTCCAAACGATCGAAGTTTATCCAAACTTTATTCAATGTTCGGATGTTTGGCAAATCAGCAGACACAGCCAGCAGAGCACCGCTTTTTTCGATAGAGACTCTTTTGTTTTGTCACAAACTTTCGAAAACAGTTACAATATTGCTCACTTGGTTTGTGTAATCGAAAGGTGTACATTGAAATGTTTCTTTGAAGGTTCTTGTCTTTTGGGGCCCACTTATTGTACTGATTGTTACCTACGCTGTGATTGCCACGAAGTTGATGAAATATTCGTTGAGAGCACCTGGAACCGAAAGTGTCAGACGGCCAATGCCGACGGCAGCTGATGACTCTCCGAAAGGTTAGTTGTCTAGTCTTGTGAGTGCATTGTTTCATAAATGAAGATATTTTCAGATATGATTGTCCATGTCAATGTAGAGGATGGTCTTCTCAAAAAAGAAGGAAGCTTGAAAAAGGTTAGTTCTGAGATCTTAGAATATTCAAAGAAATGGGTTTTCCCATTCCCATTGTTGTCACGTTCCACATTGATTATGTTTTTTCCATCTGTCTCTGAATAGCATAACAAAAAAGAAATGGGAAAAAACACTGGGTTACGGTAGCTGATTCACCTTTTGAATATTTCAGGTGGTCAAGTGCTGTACGGAGGAGATCATAACGAAACAAAGTCGCAGAAAATCAAACAAGAGAAATGGAGGAAGTGAGTTTCATTTGCAGTTGATTTCATTCTAAGACACTTTTTGCAGAAGATTCGACAACGACCACCTCATCTACTTCGACTCGGATGCCAACGTGGCGGAAACAAATGCGCGGTCGGGTGTTCCGAACGACTATGCTCGTGATTCTCACACATTTCCTCTTCTGGTTCCCCTACAATGCACTTGGCCTCATGAAATACATCAATCAGGGAATGTTTGAGTAAGTTCGTTGGAATCAAACAGAGCAGTTTTGCAACGTATACATCTGTCATTTTGAAGTGGGTAGTTCAAAATGAAAAATGATTCCTTTTGTTGGATGATGTCAGCAAGATCTTGAGATCCATCGAGATGTCAGCAAACGTTTTGACAGGTTTATGACTTCTCGTAAAATTTTCAAAAACATCAGCACCACTTTGTAAATGAGAGAAAATGTTTGAAAAGCCAAAAATCATGCCTTTAATTTCAGAATTCTGAGTGCCAACGCAAACATCTTCAAAGACTTGCAAATCCTCATCACTCTCATCAACCCGTTCCTTTATGGATTTTCTTCCGGAAATTAGTCAGAAAAACAATTCTATAACCAGCGTTCACTACCATTCACATTTTTTGAAGTTATAATTACCCCTTGATTCAAACAGCACTACAAAAATAAAGAAACTGTATTTACTCAAAGAACGCAAATGGAAGCGAGCACTATGAATCATTCAGTATGAAATTGAATATTATCGTAAGAAGATCTTTGTTATTAAAGGGGAAGAGATCCAATTTGGTAATTAAAAAATTTAAGACCACTCTTGTTTTCGGAAACAATAACCTTGTTTAAAAAGCTTTTTGGTGAGCAATGAATTTATATTGAACAATTCTCGAAAAGCATTTCAGTTTTATTACCAAAATATTATTTCTAAAAACTCAATGTGTCATCACTGTTCCATATTCAGTCATGTGAACGTTCACCGAATAAAAACTTGAAAAAAGCCTAGCACGTCATGCGAACACATACATGAACACCTATCATTCATCACAGATGGATTAATGTTGCTGGAGCTTAGCTAATATGTAAATCTGGATTTTTGAGCCGTTGCCCAAATTCTAGTATGTGTTTTACTTTATCTGATTAAATCGTCGACGGTAGAAAATCTAGGAGAAAATAATCTGCGTTCCGGAAACAATGTGATCAGCATTAAATATGTGTTCAAAACATTCTTCTTTATCGGTGAGAAATCCTTCTTTCTAATAGGCAGACCTATTTGAACAACCTCCAAGTTATTAAAACCGCCTACGAGCCGGAAAAGGATCTCAATCTGGATTCCTTCTACGTGCCCTTCTTTTTATTTCCTTTCCCTTTCATTCTTTCACATATTTTTCTTGATGAGCAATAAACATGTGAAGGTCCTTTTGTAATGACGAACTAGTTAATTGGCACGATTAGAGGTGGAAAAGAAGATTGTTCGGTTCTCCGTAGGCTCCGCCCACTTTGAGTGGGAGGGACCTTCCTTCGCAGTGTTCACTTTTTGTGCCACACCAGCAGGATGCACTCGACTTGAAAACAAGGAGTGTTCTTCTCCACACATTTTCTCGTTGTCCATGACATTTTCCATCGTTTTAGTCGTTTTATGTTTACATCTTGTGTTTATGTGCCTGCTTGCCACGTACTCTATTCTCTGTTATTGTCCTTAAACACTCCATCTTCTGCTTTTTCTGGTTATGGTTCACTTGTTTTTTGTGGTTCTAGTGAATATGGCAGGGTCCGCCTATTGAATCGTCAATCTGTTTCCCACGACCAGCCTTAGAGTCGGGTGTTGTTTAGCTGGAATCAAATGAATTGGAATCAAATTTCGCGTTCTCATGCCGATTTCAAGAATCCGAAAGAAGAAATCAATCAACGACGTCTGGATTTCAGTTTTGATTAGCTTGGTTATTGTCTGAGTCAATGAACTAAGCCACTTATTCTTCATATTAATTTGAGGAAAAGTGTAGTTCTTTGATTACAGTAATCCTAGTAATGAGGACTCTTCAGTTGATTTATCATTGAACGTCTTTGTAGTTTGAATATGTTGTGTACACGTAGTACCAAAATTCACAGAATTGCCCTCTCAATGTCCTGGTTGGAAGCATTCAATTTCCTGTTTTGGATGATTTCGGAAACGTTTCTCACTGAATCATTGTTGAAATCCAAACTACATCTGGTTTTTTGAACTCTATTCAATACATCCTTGCTTCTCTTCTCTGCAATTTACACATCTCTTCCTTCAACTGGTCATTTCTAATTCTCAAGCTTGGATTTTTCAAAATCCGAAAGTTGATCATAGACGGGAAATCAAAAATGTGCATTCATGACCAATTTCAGTTGAACTTTGTTTTTCTTTTATCCGAAAGTAATGGGAGCACCCGAAAAAATAATGTGCAAGGAAGCAACGCAAAACAATTATCGTGTTTACGTGTTCAGTTACCACTTATTGGCCTTCCACCTACTCGTTCTAAACACGTTCTTTCTTGCCCAAACCATCCGTTAATCCGTTTACTTGAAGCACTAACGTTCGGTACATAATCCGTTTTCTATTGTCTCGAGACATTGACATTTCTCCAATATTGGATCTTGACTGGGTTTAGTTGGTAGACAGATGACAAAGCTTTGGTAGTCCCAGCATCATTTATTATGTGTTTTTTCTCTTCTCTTCATTCATCTTATGTGGTCCCTTACTGACGAACCACACAGGAAATCAGTTCATTTCCTTTCTCTTTGACCTCAAAAGAGAAGTAACTAGATGGAATAAGATAGTGTATACGTGTGAGATTTTCAGCTTTCTTTTTTCATGTTTGTCTGTTCATTGAATGGAGTAATGTACACACATTCATGGTGAAGAGTATTGAATTTGGAATTTGATTAGAAGGGCGACCAATTTTTCTTGGAAAATGACTGAGAGACAGTAGATACCCAAATGACAGCGTGTGGGTTAAATCTTTTAAGTTTTTTTGATTTTCAAAAAAAAGTTAAGTTTACGGTATATTGATGCTCAATTATAGATACATGATTTGGAATAATTAGAAATTTGATAAGCATAGAACTAAAATTGCAGAATAAAATAAATTTGATCATAATTCTGAGAGAAAGAAACAAATAATCTAAAATTCAAAACACAAGATTTTTCACATTCCATACTCTCACCAGGTGAAAATTTCAAATCTCATAAACCTAGATTTGTGGCTCTTAAGAAGCTAGTTATCCTCTTTTCTAACGCTTCGATTCTTTATATGACGAAATTTCACGTATTTTGATTCAAACGTATTTTTCAAAATGAAGTGAAACATACAAATTCAATTCAAAATAATAATTTTCTGCTGACTCGTTTTCACTCTTCAGCTATTTCCCATCTGTTCTTTCAAAACGCTTTTATTGACTCGATGGAAAGGACAAAAAACATATAATAAAGTGTGTGCATTTCGGACTTGAAGGTAACTTCAGAACACACGGAGAGAGGGTTCACCCTTCAATTTCGAATGTTTTTCGGTTCTGATGAGCCGCATGTTTATCTCGTCACCGCCCGCACATGCATTTGCAATATTTCAGTTCCTCCCATTTTTCTTACTCATAGACACAATAAAACTGACGCGGATTTACTCCTAAGGAGGCAGGAGCGGATGAACTAGTTGAAAACGGGAGAAAAATGAGTTTATTATTTTGTTGATCGCATGCCCAGCTGCCAGTTTCTTCTAGTGTGTTTTAGAATTGAAACTGGATGATAGAAAAGAAAACGAAAAGTAGCCCTACGTCATTTTCCCTGAACGCCTTTTATCGCTTATTATAACTTTTTTCATTTGATGGACTTTCGAAAAGAGATGATTACTTTTGCTGTCATTAATGCACTTTTGAAGTGAAATTGATGATTTTTAGAAAAATTGTTATTCAATTTGGCTTATAAGTCAACGATGACTTTTGTCGGAGATTTCGCATTTCTATTAATGCTTGAATTTATTTTTCAAAGATTTCTAACACTGATATAACACTTTTCTTCGAAATTCGAAAACACAAAAAAGTCTACGTTCCGCTATTCCTTCTAGTGTCTTCTCTAGTCTATGCTCAATTTTATTCGCGATTCTTGAGTAATGATGCCACTTATGTTGTCAAATAGTCTTAGCTCATCGAGTGTCTCATATAATTCTCAAATTAAAAAACAATCATGTGAATGTTAAAAGGATAATTTGCTTCAATTATGATGCGTACACAACACATCATCATACTCTTAGATTTTGAGAAATGAAGGGAGCTGAGTGATTTGGTGCTCTACGTGAATCTAATTACGATGAGATTTACATTTCGTTAGAATTAGTGGTTTTGGCGAAAATTGTCATCTAATAGTAACTCCACAAATTTAGTAACGTTTTATGTGTCCTCCTGTTCATTTCTGCTCTTTTTGAACACATTGAATTCTTCTATTTGACCCTTTTCACCAAAACCACACTTCCGCATTTTCAATGATGCATTTAGTTTATTGCCTTGTTGAGCATGAAATTCATAGGAATCGTTTCTGTAACCATGTCCCTCGCCCTTGTTTATTAGACGTTGCATAGTACAATCGCCTGGCGACCAAAAAATAGCAGAAAGAAATTACTTCCTGGAGGCCCTCATTCTTATTTTGGCTGTCTCTTCTTATGTTTGATATGTTAGAAAGGAACGTATCCATTTCTAATTTCTATCTCCTCTACCAAACACAGTCTTCCTTTTTCTTTCTCAACTGTACATAACCACTTCTCAAACAATTCCCTGTCAGTTAGTGCATACAAACAAGTTTTCTAGTCTTCCTCGTTTTTCTCCTGAAAAAATGTTGACCTGAGGACGGTGGCGGGTACACAACAAGATAGGAAATTGCAGCTGAATTCTTTGAAAAGGGGTGTGGGTGGCTAAGGTTGAACATTCTCCTTTCTAGTTGTTTTCTCAAGCCTCAAAAGAATATATTCTCAGTTCTACCACAACCAAGAATAGACTTGATTATTTTTTGTTTTTTCGCTTTTTCTTCAGTCACATTGACTTCATAATACATTTCTTAAGATGTACGAAACATCGACTCAAATATCTACAACGATTCCGGCAAGGCTATGGTCAGAAGTGACCGAAGCAGTTCTTCTGGTTCTTCTGACTACGTCGTATATTTTTGTGGCTATTGTATTAGCATATCGGTTATGGAAACAAAGAAGGTATGAAAACTTGTTACCTTGATTCTGTGTACAATAACGGATATTTCAGAATAAAGCCTCCGGCTATTTATAATGGACAACCCGGACCGTTCAATTCTTTCTGGTTATTCAAATCAAGTTTGTATTGCAGTGATTGTATGATTATGCTGATATACGCCTCTGTGAAGGTAATGATCGGAATCGGTTTAAAAGAAAAAAATAATTCTTAGGCAATTTGGCTTCTGGAGTTTCAATGGAGATTCGGTACAGCGGGTTGCAAAGCTTACAGATTTTTTTCTTCTCTTGCTTTCTTATCAAACTCAAATGTGGTTTGCGCGATTGCCTTGGATAGATATCTATCTGTTTACAGTAATCATATTATTGGTGAGCTCAATAGATAACGATCATCATTAGAAGCTATTCATGAAATAAGCCAACGTTTTCTTAGAATCTGATTTTATAAACAACAAAAAAGACTTTCAACATGTTCTTCTAGGTGCTCGCCAATATCAAAGAACTAAGCGGATGTTATGTGCGGTCTGGGGTTTTGCATTAATCACTGCTTTACCGCAGCTTTTCGTCTGGGAGGCATATCGTCCTAGTCCTCACAACTGGAAACAATGTGTCACTGTATTTGCAATTAAGCTCCATCAACTGCCACTAGACTCGCCGAGAAGAGACCAAGTCAAGCTTTATTCTATGTTATATGAAGCTTACCATCAGGCAATGACATTCTGGGTGCCTTTGAGCATTACAATCTCTTCTTATGTTCGAATGATGAGCCGACTCATTCCATTTTGGCCATTCAGTGTGTTGCACTCATACGAAGATGAAAGACAAAAAACGTAAGAAGCTAATAACAACTAGATTTCTTTGGTTAAGTGATGAAACAAATTGCAGCCTTTGTACCATCTTCTGGAGCAAGATTCGAGATAAAATGAACTCATTGTTCTGTATTGCCTTGTTCCGTCGGAAAAGTTACGCTTCTCAACAATCGGCCAGAGGTATTGAAACATGATCCATTTACAAAATAACAAACATTTGTTTTTCAGTCCCACTAGCTGGTACGACACGTCACCCGCCTACTACTGCTCTTCGACGACAATTAGGAACTACTGTATTCAAAAATGCTTGCACTATTGCCCTTGCTCATGTTGTTCTATGGCTCCCGTATAATATCATAAGCTTGTCCAGGTAATTATGAGAGTTCTGAGTGACTTTTCAGTAAATTCTCTTTTCAGATTTGTTGACGAAGAGTTCTATGAGATCGTTTCTCAGAACGGAGGGAACCTCTGTGAAATTTTGATTCTGCTCAATTGTTTTGTCAACCCAATTGTATATTCGGGAGGGTTGAACAATGGAAACCGTGTATAGCTTCTGGACACAGCCAAAAAAACAAAACTTAGATAAATTATGTATGTATGAATATTTCTGGATATGATGCTTTTGTGATCTATGACACTATTTCCCGGTGTCGCTTCTTTCCTTCTCTCTCTCTCTCTCTCTCTCTCTCTCTCTGTCTCTCTCTCTCTCTCTCTCTCTCTCTCTATCTCTCTCTCTGTCTCTCTCTCCCTCTCCACTGCTCTCACACTTTTTCTCTCATTGGGCTTGAATTATTATAAAAAATAGTGCTCTCGACAACGGTCACCTCTCCAGACTTCAGATGATTCAGATGGCTTCGGTCTTGTGACGATGATCCAACTTCTCGGCAGTACACATGAACTGAACCATTCACTGGTTTCCCGTGAAAATACCTAAAAAATAATTGAATATTCGAGTGGAACCTTTTTGTGTCAGACTAGGTATCGAGCCTTATGAGTTCTGAGAACGCTACCATGAAATAATCAAAGAAGTCATATTTTCCAAGGGACCATCTTGACAATAACTCACTTTGCTTCAATAGTAACCTTAGTCTCATCCAAGTTACTATTATCTATCAGAAAACCAAAAAGTCGGAAGTTTGGAAGATCTGGAATTAAAATTACTTTCTAGTGAAGAAGTTTTATGATTTTATTTACCATAATCCTGCACTTGGAATACTTTCTCAAAAATCAACATTTCATCCATTCGTTTAGATGTTGCTTCGACAGGTTGAACTTTCACCATCCAGTCACCGAAAAATGTGTGAGATGGAATTTCAAGTTGCTCAGAGATTATCGAATTGGTTTCATCAACTCTTCTTGTTCTCACAGTCGAAGATTCAACAAATCCTTTACCGTTCTGAAAATTAACATTTATATGATTCTAAAAATTTTTTTGATACCACAAGACAAATACTGAGATCTCCGCGATAAATAGTTCCAGCGTGTGTTAATGGCAAAATTCTGACGTTGACTGCAAAAATTCGTTTTGAAAAAGAACAGTGTGATGGAAAACTACCAATTTCAGATTTCCGATAAATAGTTTTGTCAATATGAATATGAATGTTGAATACATCAGGACGCACTGGAACTTCTTGATTCAACTCTATTTTTCCGTCAACCTGGAAGCATAAATGTCTATATGGATTTTTAGATGAGACCCACTTTGATCATAATCTGTGCAGTAGGTTGACTTGAACTCGTATGGAATGAAATTGTTTGCACTTCTCCTGGAAATACAAACTCATGTTATTCCTTTTTCTTTTTTGAACTAACCTTGAATCTCTTTATTAGTTTTTTCTCCTCCATGATCAACTTGGACAACTGATTTCACAGATTTCTCCTGAAATAATTGAGAATGAAAACAGATTGTGCACTGAAACTCACATTAACTATAGTGATAACATTCTGTTCGTGTAGTTTTAAAAAAGGGGGCAAGATAATGACGGGACTGAAAAATATATTCTGATCGGGAACATTTTATCTGCTCACTTACCTTGTTGAAAGTTGACACACCAGATATGTGAATAAAATGAATATCGAAATCCTCATTTTTCCATTCTTTTGCGTATTTCTCGAGATCGTTCAATTTCCACCACTTCAATTTAAATGATTATGAAATTTCGAAATATGGGAAAAGAAATCAAAAGAGGAAATAAGGAAGGAGGTTAGCCGAAAAAATGCCGGTGGCGGAAGAGCAAACAATTGTGGACGAAGGACGACGCAATTGAAAAATAAGGAGGCGATTGGACGGTAGTAGGGAACTATGAATGAGAGGGTATCATTTCGGACAATAGCAAAATGTGGACAAACATTTTTCTAAAAAAAATAGGAGAACATACTGGTGCCAATCAGCTTTCCTAATAGTTTATCAAGTGTAAAATTGAATTTATAGAGTGTCTAGCTCTAATATGATTAGAGAAGTCTTAAAATAAAATGTAATCTATACTCTCATATCATGAATCTTCTACTTTCAGCAAACCTTAGACTAATTCAATAAGAGATAGATGAACGCAGACAGCGATAACATAATGATGTAACAGAGAGGGATTGATAAGAATCAGAAGGACAGTGCGTATAATCGGCAATGGATCGACCAGCAACAGACATGGAGAACAATATCTTCTGGAAGATTCGATTGTTGTTGATGATGAAGATGCGAGAAACACACACACACACACACAAAGAGTGTAAGATGGTGCCAAAAAAAGATGTTATCCTGACATTCTCTACATCTCTCGCCTTTTCCACGGTCCCTCATGTTCCCGTCAGGCGGGTTGGATCTCCCTGTGACATTGGATCATTTGCCGCTGTTTCACTTATTTAACACGCGTTTCTTCTCTATCTCTCTATCTCTCACTATCTGTTTCATATTTTTCCAACAACTTATTATTTATAAACTTTTTTAAAAAGTAAAAAAGTTTTTTGACTGTTTAGAACATCTTTTATATTATGCCGCTAACATTCCTGAAAAACATTAGCAACCTTGAATAGTTAGTTAACAAATAGTTTCACCTTTTTTTTCGAATGAAAAGCTTCAATAAAAGAACGTACCACCAGGACGCTCTCGGAAATGAAAAATGAAAATGAGAGAAGGAAAATGTTTATGAAAAGGCATGCAGATGTTTTGCAAGCTGATACTGTCTGCTTCTCTCTGTTATAAAAATCCATAGTCTTTGTATATTATCAACGTGCCCCTCATTTCATAAACATTGTGACGTTATGTGAGAATACTGTATAGGGAAGTCTATGCGAAACTGCTTGGAAAAAATGAAGAAAAGGAAATCAAATTGAGAACAAAAAGGCTACCTGTCTAATGTTTTGCTTCTTAGTATTTGATGGAGAGTAAAAAGAAAAATGAGGGAGTGAAAAGATGATGACTCATCGATTGGCCAAACTTCACGGCAATTATCGAGAAAAGTGTTTTCTTTTCTTCAGGTGGCAATGATGTGAGACAAATGGAAGTAGGAAAAAGAATCCAGAACCCATTTTCTCAGTTCAATTACTTTCTTCGTGAAAGGGAAGAAGATCAGAAACCTAGACAGAAAGAAAAAATGTCTGGGTGAGAAAAGAAAGGGCATCTTAAAGTAACTGGAGAAGAAAAGGTTTTGTCAAGAAAAAGAAGAAGCCTTCAGAAAAAAATGGAAATTGAAAACGAAAACGAAAACTGATATGCAATTTCAATCCGAGACACGAAGATCAAAAAACGAACAAGCGTGTTGGGAGGGGGGGGGCATTCATTGATTTTCTCTTTTGATTCCAACAGCTGACTAGAGGAATCAGGTTCAGATGTTGAACATATGGATATGTAATGATAGAAAAAAGAAAAAAACGTTTATTCAATTGCGCTGAATAAATATTACAATTGATATAAATTTAGTACAAATCTGATGGTCAAAATGAGAGAAAATGAAAAAAAAATGAAAAAAGGGAGGGACACTGAGCAAACAGAGCTGGGTACGGCTCAAAGAGTAGGTTAAACCAATTAATATAGTGAAGTATTAACAATCATCCACAAAAGAAGACGTTCAATGAGAAAGAGAAAAAGAGATCCAATAAAAGAACTCAACTTTTTTTAGTGTTTTTGTTTTCGGAAAACTATTTTTTGATAGGGGGACAGTGAAAAAAGCAAATTGCTACCGGCATTGTCGTACTTAGATAAAAAAAAAGGGGGTGAAGAGTTTACAATCTGTGTCTTCTTTTGTATTCTTTGCAACAGATTTCAGTACATCTTTGAAGGGAATGGAAGTTATTCAATGTTCCTTCGCAACCTCCGTATTGGTACTCGACGCATGTGTCGGTGTTGGCATCATAACCATATCTCTTCTCAAAGTTGTTACATGGTCCGGAATCACGAGCCGATAGACAGAAATCCATTGGATCCTAAAGTATTCATTATGATTGGTGCTTACTTTTAGTTATATTACCTGGCAGCAGATAGAAACGTTGAATTCTGAAGACATATGGCAGATAAATCCTTCTGGACATCCCTTATCAATTCCACATGAAGTGACTGTGGATCCTTCGATCAACGGAATTCCGTGTGGACAGTAGTTTCTGTATTCTGGGCAAGCGTCCATACAAGTGTTCTGACTGATAAAGTTGTTTTCGTTTCCTGCAATTCCACCATAAGTGAATGGAGCACATCTGTTTTGTTTGCGATCGAAGAACCATCTTGGCAAGTCTTCTGATCCGGTTCCCTCTTCAACTGCCTGATCACATGGATCGATCTCTGAAATGTTTCCATTATGACTCATTTCTCATCAACAGATTGCTCACTTCTTCTTGGACAGCACAATGTGGTCAACGCACTAGATCCCACATGACAGTAACTGTTTTGCGGGCAACTGTCAACGTTTTGTCCGCCAGTACACAAGATTCTTTCTCCGGTAGTGTCAACCAATGGATCGCCATGACCGCAGGGGTTCATTTCCTTACAAGCTTGTCGACACGACTGTTTGGTTAGGAAGTTGTTCGAGTTTCCTTTCATTCCCTTGTAAACAAATGGACGACACATTTGAATTCCTCCGTCAAAGAACCAACGCTCAAGCTTCTCGACTCCTTGGCCGACCTCAAGTGAAAGATCACATGGACGGCGAGCTGAAAAAAGAAAGAACTCGGTGTGATCTCGTCAGTCTGATCAACTCACTTCCAGGACAGCAGTTGGTTGTTTCTGGGGCTCCACCAACATGACAATAATATCCGTTTGGACAAGTGTCTTCTCCACCGCAAATCACTGGTTCTTTCTGCAGACTGAGTAGTGGTTCACCGAGACTGCATGGGTTAGGAAGAACAGGGCAGACAAGTCCACAGTCTTCAAGAGTCAAGAAGTTATTTGCATTTCCTTTTTGTCCTTCATAAACAAAGTCACGGCATCGGCGAGTCTCTTTGTCATAGTAATATCTAGTAATTGAGAATCCTCCAGTTCCAGTGGCAAGTGGCTGCTGACATGGATCACCGTCTGAAAATGTATAATTGTTATCAGATAAGATCTAGTTATAATACGTTTTGGGCAGCAGTAATTCTCAGATCCTTCAACTCCAATATGACAGAAATGGGTAGATGGGCATCTCTCATCAGGTGAGCAAAGTTTTGGTTTAGCTCCAATGAGAAGTGGTTTTCCGTTTCCACACGGGTTTTCAAAAACTGGACAGACAGACAAACAGTCCTCCTGTGTCAAGAACATATTCTGATTTCCTCCCTCTCCACTGTAAATGAATTTGACGCATTTGTTGAGGTTCTTATCGAAATGCCATCTGGTCAGGTGAGAGTTTCCATATCCCTTTGTCATTGGTAGTTCGCATGTGTTTTGAACAGCCGAGCAGCAAACAGTGGTATCTGGAGTGATTCCGACATGACACCAGTGAGAGCTTGGACATGGGGAGCTTGGACTGCATGTTCTTGGTTCGTTGGTTGGAGTCATGAGCATTGTTCCAGATCCGCATGGGTTCTTACACTCTCTCTTGCATTTCGATTCACATTGTTGCTTTGTGAGGAAGTTGTTTTGATTTCCTTTTGATCCATTATATGTGAAAGATTTGCATTGTCTACTGCATGACTTATCAGCTGGATCAGCATACCATCTGGTGAGATTTCCAGTTCCTTCTCCAACAAACATAGGAAGAGAGCATGGATCTGGAGATGCTCCTGGGCAGCAAACAGATGTTTCCTTGGTTGCTCCAATATGACACCATTGTCCAGCACTGCATTCGGTTCCATTGATATTGTCCATTCCACATTCTCTCTTTTGTGCATAATTGACTGCTACTGGACATGGATTATCCCATTCTGTAACAAGTTTTTCATGTTTTTCATTCTAGTTTCTTCCTACTTTGACATTTTTCTTGGCATTGAGTGTTAGACAAGAAATTGTTTTCGTTTCCCTTTGTTCCCTTGTACATGAACTCAGTACATCTTTTTGAGAAAGTGTTGTAGTAGAATCTCTTGAGAAGAGCTTTGCCCTGACCAACATTGATGGAAAGTAAGCAAGGATCGGTCACTAAAAAATGAAAATAAATAAAAGCTCTCCGGAGTGGATGGTATAAAACAAATAAAGTATATGGTCAGACAGAAAAAAAAGAACTCACGTCCACTGTTCTCGCAGCAAGCCGTCAGTTCCGGGTTCTCTCCGATATGACAGTAATATCCGTTTGGACACATTGAGTCATCATTCGGACCGCAGATAATTCTAGTTCCGTTCTTATATTTAGCCGCATTACTGAACTTGCATGGGTTGGTTTCATCAGTTACAGTCTCTGAAGCTCAACGATTAGAAATGTCGTTCTGTGCTTATTATTAGTATTTAGAACTAGAAATGTTGAAATCTAAACCTGCTTCACATGCGTCTACACATTGAGCTTTTGTGACAAAGTTATTAGCATTTCCTCGGATTCCCTTGTACAAGAAACGTCTGCATTCCTTGGCTTGACTGTCAAAGTACCATCTTGCTACTAATTCATCTCCTTCCCCAGTATCTCTTCTCTGAGCACATCTATCTTCCGATGTTACCAATGGGCAACAGGCAGTTGTGGAGAATGATGCTCCAGTATGACAGAAATGATCCTCCGGGCATCCGCCGTTCGGTTGGTTCAAGTAGTTGCATGAGATTGGAGTGGAGAATTCGTTAAGAAGTGGCTGACCAACAGCGCATGGGTTGAAGTATTCTGCAAACGGTGGGAGGGAAAACGTGTGAAGCATTCCGATGGGGAATTCGCAACTATTATTACTATATCTATTTGTTTATTTATTGACATATAATTATCTTTTAAGTGCTTGCTATTGAAACGAAATGAAACCGCGTTCGTTATGACGCCTGCTTCGGTCAGAAAGGTTGATCTATTCAATCACGCAAACAAACAATGCAAGAAATACTGTGGGTGTTGGTTGCAGAACACAAAAACTTACTGGCTTTTGTTTGTTTGCGCTCTGGGCGAAGGTATCTTGTTGTTGGGGAAGATGTTGTCTCTGGTGCTGGAGTTGGATCTGTATGAGATGGAGCCATTGATGGAGTTGACTCTGGACCAGGTGTTTCAAGAGTAGTTGTGGTAGTTGGCTAAAAGCTAAATTTTCCAAGACACTCTAAAATGTTCAATACCCGTTGAGTTGTTGTCTCGGTAGTGGATGATGGTTGAATAGTGATTGGAACTCCAGCTGTTGGTCTCGGGTAGGTGATTGGTGGAAGAGTGCTTGGTGGTGGAGTTGGAAGAGTCGGAGCTGGTACTGGATTCACAATCGGTCTGATCGGACCAGGGGCCGATGGAAGAGTGCGAATTTGAACTTGGACATTTGGTCGGATATCTAATAAATTATTGAAAATGAAAAGCTAAATACCCGGGAACTCACTTGTTGGTCTGACATTCCACCTGTATCTAGTCTGTTGATTGCATCTGTTTTGGCAGTTTGTCCTCACTGGATAGTACATTGTTCTCTGTTGTTGTGGTTGCATAACAGGTCGCACCTGTTGTGGCATATAATACTAAAAATGGAAGAAATTATTTGAAATTTTGCTCCAAATGACATACCTGTGATAAAACACATGGCACCAAGGCCGCTATGAGGAGCAGCAGTCTCATGGCTTCGCTGTAAAAATCAAATGGTATAAAGGGATCTGAAGGGAGGAATCGGAAGCTAAAAGTGCTAGGTGATCTGAGTGGAGGTCAACTTCGTGAAATGAGTGACCGGCGGCCGGAAATGTAAACAGGGTGGTCGAGCTGTGGGGAGGAGCTGACGTGCGGGGCGGGTGCTTGATCCAAAAAAATGGCTCGCAGGTACAAGGTACCGTGTGTTGTCGAGAGCCGAGAGATGAGACAAGAACAATGTCGCGTTGTTAACACTTTACAGGGTAAATTCTTGCGTCGCGTTTGTTAATATGATGAAACGTACCGAGAAACGTGAAAAGAGGGTGAACGGGTGTTTTGAATTGGTTGGAAGTTGAACTCGAACGGTGGAACAATGTACAAGTTGCATATCTACTAATTGTTGTTTTATTCATATTTTTAAAATCTGAAAAACATATTTGACAGCCGAAAGTATTCTAGCCAGACAAATGATTTTTTCGAAAACTAGTTTTGAAAGTTTCTAAAGTTTTTGGTGAGATTCTGAAAAGTTGTGTGACCCGCCTCAAATTTCAACATTTTCTTAGTACTAAATTCAACGATAAACCATCATACCAAAATATCTTATCACATCTTGAACTTCCCGTCTGTCCAGTTCAAAGTTTGACATTGCGAGCCGCCGCTCCCCCCAACTTCCTTCCACATTTCTACCGCACTGTCCGTTTTTGACATGTAGTGGACATTGTCGAGCCGGCTCTTACCTACTTTTCTCTTTACATTTCGCTTTTCGTCTCACAACAGGCAGCTCTCTCAAGACGTACGCCGAAAAAAGAGTTTTGCTCGATAAACATTGACCTAAATGACAACTATTTAGCTCTGCGTGACACTTATACTAACTGTTTTGTTTGGGCTTCGTCATCCCTATTCCGATCCAATGATAAGAATAGATCGTGATCGAGTGGGATACCGGAATAGTAATGTCTGGATCTATAAGACTTTGTGATGAAATTGTTCGAAATCATGTGCCCATATACCCGATTTAAGTCATTCATTAAATTTTATCACTTCAGTTGAACATCGATATCATCAGGTCAATTCGAGAACATTCGAATCTCTTCTGTTTCAACCAATTGAAAGTTGTGACACCGACCATCCAAAGCTATTATCACCGATCATCATCAAGTCATCGTTCTTTTTTCTCCAGCCGTCAAGTTCATTTCATTCCTTTGCACGCTTCTTTGACTTCTCTGTTCTCACTGCGAACCCGAAGTTCGCCTACTCTTTCTCTTTTCGACGCTAGTTTACACTTTTACTCGCTGGTTTCATATATCGTTCAGGATTACCGAAGAAGACGAAGAAGAGAAAGTGAGAAGAGAAGAGAAGTCAGTGATGGCGACTGATTGTCGTTGACATCGCAACTGACTGTCCTATTACTGCTTTCTGATCGAAACAGAGAAAAAGTTTGGAAAACCGGTTGAAAACAACAACAGTGTAGACCTGAATGCGATCAAAAACGGTTTACGTTGGAAAGCATGCGAGTAATTAGAATTGATTCAATTTGTGGGACAACAAAGCAATTTTGGAATTTTAATGTTTTTGAAAAGGTTCAAAGTTGATCGCGGATCGAAAACCACACCTGTAATCGGATACTCATTCCAAACATTATTATTGAACATCAGAATTATGGAATCGAATGTACATATATTCATATTTCAAGCGAACCGAATGAAAATTGAATTCAGAATTAACTAGAGTCAATTTTCAAAACAATAGGCTTTAACTGAATGAATCTTGTTTTCATTTCAGTATAAAATTTCACTCATTCCCCTGGTCAAGTTCTTCGAAACAACTTCCTTCTCTCGACGTATTTCATGAAGAATTGATATGGGTTCTTCTCATGACTACTCGTTGCAGTCGTCACAGTAATTGAGATTCCAAAAAATGATAAGCGGTATACGAGAGAAGTTGCCGCGGAAACCCCCTGAACCGATGGATTGCGCGAAACAAAGAAACGAAGACAACAAGAGAAAGTGGCAAAAAAAATCCACAAAGTTTAAGAAGGCGTGGCAAACTTCCTTCTTCCGCTAGATGGCAAGTATAAATAGGTAGCTGGTGACCGATAGAATCACAATTCGGTGCAATGGACGAGAAGGCAAAGTTTGTGCAAGCAGACGAACTTAAAAAGTTCGCCTTCTTCGGTAAGTGTAAAACGGTTTCTGGTCATTACGAAATCGTATGTTTTAGGAGTGGCAGTTTCCACTGTTGCTACTTTGATTGCTATCATTGCTATTCCACTTCTCTGTATCCACATGCAAACTGTTCACTCTGGACTTTCTGATGAACTTTTGTTCTGCAAATCCAAGAACTTCAACATGAGAAACGAGATTGAGAAACTCGCCTACGTTCGTGAATCCGGAAGACAGAAGCGTCAAACTCCACAAACATGCTGTTCTTGTGGAATTGGAGAGACTGGACCAGCTGGAGTTCCAGGACAAGAAGGAGCACCAGGAAATGACGGAAAGGCTGGACAACCAGGAGCTCCAGGAGCTGATGCTGATGAGCAAGGATTCCATTACAAGGCACCAGAATTCTGCTTCGACTGCCCAGCTGGACCACCAGGACCAGTCGGAGGACCAGGACCAAAGGGACCACCAGGACCACCAGGAGGACCAGGAGAGCAAGGAGGACAAGGACGTGGAGGAAACCGCGGACCACCAGGACCACGTGGAGGACCAGGAGAGGCTGGACCAGACGGAGAAGCTGGACGTCCAGGACAAAACGGACAAACTCGTTCTGCCCCATCTCCACCAGGACAACCAGGAGGTCCAGGAGAGCCAGGAGCACCAGGAGAGCCAGGACCAGACGGACGTGCTGGACATCCAGGACGTGCTGGACCACCAGGACCACCAGGAGACAACGGATCTCAAGGAGAACCAGGAAAGGATGGAGCCGATGGAGACAACGGAGCCGCTGGAACCGCTGGACCAAAGGGATCTTGCGATCACTGCCCACCACCACGCACTGCCCCAGGATATTAATTTCCTTGTCTTTAATTTTAGTGAATCTCATGCAAATAAAGATGTTTGCTCTATCATTTTTTCATTTATCAGGTCTAATTAAATATCTGAACTTTTGAACTTTTAAAAATGTTTTGGCAGAAAAATGTAATCAAGTATTTAAGTAAGCCATTTAATAAAAACACATAAGAACTTGAGACAAATGAGGAACTACAAAGGTACAGACATGTATCGAGAAAATGATTGGTCATTCTACAGTACCTTTTGTAACTGTTGATAAGATTATTGCCTTGAACTTCTCACGTAACAACCGACAACCATCATTACAGTACCTGACAACTGCTGCCAGAACTTCTTTCCCAAATTTATCAGAAATAATTGTTGACAAATTTGAATGCGACTACAAGACAGAACTGAAAACGAGAGAAGAAACATTAAAACAAAAACTAATTCCAGTTACGAGCTCATGAAAAGTAATCCAGAAGGGTATCCTTCAAAAACACTGAAAATGAAGATTTCATAAAAATAAGTACCTAAAGTTTAAAATGTTTTAAGAGATGTCGTGTTTTCATTTTTCATTTATTGCAAAACAGTTTGACTCTTTCAATAAAGATATTCATCGAAATCTGATTTTAAAAATTCTGTTGCCCACTGCTGTGAGACGTTTCCCATTGTCGAATCCAAAAAAACAAAATTGAAATCAGAGTGGTATTATCTTCAAGATATAGTCTTCAGTTTTCACTTTCTGTTATGGTCTCATTGGAAATATCAATTTTTTAAAAAGAAAAAACAGATATTTCTTTTTTCTTCGAACCGTAAAAACGAATTCCATCATACCCAAAAAATGATACGTAGTAATGGTGAAGAGGTCGACACAAACCTGTCATCAACAGAAACAACGCGTTGCGAAGAGACACAGAGTTCAAAGTCGTTGCAGAAAAAAAATCCACGAAGGCGTGGCAAACTTCCTTGTTCCGTTGGCAAGTAAGTATAAATAGAATGTGTAGACCAGTGGAAACATGTCAATCAGTGCAATGGACGAGAAGGCAAAATACGCACATGCAGCCGACCTGAAAAAGTTCGCTTTCTTCGGAGTTGCAGTGTCCACTGTAGCAACATTGATTGCAATCATTGCTGTTCCTCTTCTTTGTGTCCATATGCAATCCGTTACATCAAACCTCTCTGACGAACTTCTGTTTTGCAAGTCAAAAAACTATGGAATGAGAAACGAAATTGAGAAACTGGCAATGGTTCGTGAATCTGGAAGACAGAAGCGTCAAACTCCACAAACATGCTGCTCCTGCGGAATTGGAGAGACTGGACCAGCTGGAGTTCCAGGACAAGAAGGAGCACCAGGAAATGATGGAAAGGCTGGACAACCAGGAGCTCCAGGAGCTGATGCTGATGAGCAAGGATTCCATTACAAGGCACCAGAATTCTGCTTCGACTGCCCAGCTGGACCACCAGGACCAGTCGGAGGACCAGGACCAAAGGGACCACCAGGACCACCAGGAGGACCGGGAGAGCAAGGAGGACAAGGACGTGGAGGAAACCGCGGACCACCAGGGCCACGTGGAGGACCAGGAGAGGCTGGACCAGACGGAGAAGCTGGACGCCCAGGACAAAACGGACAAACTCGTTCTGCCCCATCACCACCAGGACAACCAGGAGGTCCAGGAGAGCCAGGAGCACCAGGAGAGCCAGGACCAGACGGACGTGCAGGACATCCAGGACGTGCTGGACCACCAGGACCACCAGGAGACAACGGATCTCAAGGAGAACCAGGAAAGGATGGAGCCGATGGAGACAACGGAGCCGCTGGAACCGCTGGACCAAAGGGATCTTGCGATCACTGCCCACCACCACGCACTGCCCCAGGATATTAAATCATGTTTTTATTGGTTTATTAGTTTTTCATTCCATAAATCTTCCAATTATATAGTTTTTTGAATGGTGGAAATCTTGGAATTACCAGTATAAACAGTTTGGCTAATGAGATTTACACACTCCTAAATCTTCCGATTTGTCCACTAGGAAGCCAGTATTTGTAGTAGACAGCCAATTGGAAAATCGAGAGACACACTAAAACAAAGGACTTTTTTGTCCGAACTATTTCATAACTTCTTACCGATAGTGTAAGAACAAACTGCCAGCGCAATGTTTCCTGATGCATTCCAATATCCCCAGTTTTTGCCACCGCGAGACATTCTCTGTTCTGCATACCATCTATAAATGAATCAGTTCAATAAAAGAGGACTTGTGTAAATTGGATGTTTTCACTTACACAGGGACTTGTGCGGTGGCATAGATAGCAGCGATCATCATGAGTGGTGTCATTGTAGCAGTGAATACAAGATGAACAAATGCAGACCAACGGATGTGAAGAGTTTTGACAGCGAAAAATCCAGTCCAAGTAGCAACCTAATATTCACTGACTGTAAAACTTGTACTTTTAGAGTTCAAACTAACTAAATTGTTCAGTGGAATCCAGATGTTCAGTCCGTTGTCACAATTAACACGTGTGTAGAATGTTGAAGAGTATAGCCCCAATGTGAAACAAAGTACACCGCCGATCTAAAAGAAAATCTGCTTCAACGGATAGAGAAAAATGCTTGTTCTCACAAATGTAATGAGAGCACATCCAAAATTGAAGTAGACACTATAGCAGAAATAAAGCCAAACGTTTTCAGGAACACTCAGCAAGTTTCGATCTTGGACAATCTGAACGTTTTGCCTTTGGTATTCACAGAAAAACGCTGTGAAGAATTATATAAAAGACCAATGAACCAAGTTTGATTGGCTCCAATTATTCATAATAGTCTACTACATAACTAAAACCTCGGCATTCTCAACTCAATAGAAATCTATTTTTATAACTCACCGCATCCACTGCCAATGAAAACTTTGTGAACTTGTTGTTGAGGAATTTCCATATTGGTCGGAATGGCGCTAGAATACAAAATATCGGAATACATAGGCAACAGATACAGTTATGACAAAATTTTCTGACCGCACGGAGCATGAGAGCAATTCAATCGATAGAAAAACGTTCTTATCATTGTGAAAATGTACCCTGACAGGACAAACACAATTCTGTCTCGTTCTCCATTTTATTTTCTTCTGAATGTTTTACACTTGCTGCTTCCAATACATTTTTGTTGAAACTCTGTATAGCCCCTTGTTTCATGCTTATATTTATTTTATTGGTCAAAATGAACAAATAATCAACACGATATAGAATAGTTTAAAACTAACCAGATGGCATAAGAGAGAAAAAGCAGTAGATCGAATTGACCCGTTTAGTTTTTGGGATTGGAAAAATGAAGACGCAAAAAGGGAGGAGAGAAGAGGCACACAACGCAGAAAAAGAAGAAAAAAAGCACCAGAGGAAAGGAGAGGCGTAGTTTTCAGTGAATAATTACATATGGAAATGAATGAAAAGAAAATAAAATTAGAAGAGAAAGCTGATAAAAGTGCAGGATTACAAAAAAAGAGCTAAGCGAAAGATGCGAGACTACTGAAAAGAAATGATTATGTTGGCTTGATTTTTTCAAAATGATATTGTAGAGGCATGTTGACAAGAGATTCGGCTTTTGATGTTCCATTTGTTGCTTTCCTGAAAACAAACCAACGTTTGAAAATTATCAATTAGAGATTTTTTCTAGGAACTAAATCCGTTTATCATTATTTCGCATTTTATATCAATTGATTCTCTTGTCCCTTCCAAAAACTAGTTCATGCCCATCAATATCTGCGAGAATTTCTAATGAAGTCCCACATACTTTATAGGGCACTCTCGTGATGAACTTGATTGAACACATTTTATTCCATTTTCTTGCAGCTCAGAAATTGTTCCAGAGCCAATAAATGAGCTGCTGGTGCGTGCTGGACTCTTTTAGAGAAATGAGTGAAAGCCTCTCATGGCTAGAATATAACTGGAGTCGAGTAAGCTGCGTGCCATTCTGTGCAACTGACATTTGAGAGATTTATGGAGCTCATGGCACCAAGCATGGACTACTTCGTGTCATGCGAAATCATTTTTATGTGAAATTACTTTAGTCTCTCAAAAAAAAAACTACTTACTTGAACACAGCATCAAACAAATCGCTGACAAAGTCGTAGAACTCTCGTTCCATTTTGTACACTTCATTTCGCCGAATCATTGAGAGCGTTTGATCATTTGGAGCGATTTTCTTTTTGGTGTATCGTAGATGAGACCGATTTGCTGAAAATGGCAGGACTTCATGAACATTTGACTTATAAAATGTGAGGCGCATACCATCAAGACTATCGAAATGACTCAGAGCTCCTTTGAAAAAATGTGGAACTGTGACTTCTAACAATGCAATCGTGTCTCTCATTCGAGCAGTTGTTCCGACCAGCAAATACTTTTCTATAGCATTTTGTTTCGCCATTTTTAAAGCATCAGGATTTCCAACTTCTCTGAAGCAAATGAATAATGAAGAATGCTCAATAGTTTTAGATACTCACGTGCAGAATAGATAGTGACCACAGAAATACGGAATCTGCATCCACATCTGCTTCATATCGCAGTCTTTTCCGCTTCGTGCATAACACTCGTCGAATGTCTGGAAATTTCTTTATTTGAGCTGCTCATATTTGACAGAGCTTTAATTTTTTCGCCACATGTATCAAATTCAAAAATCACCTCATTATTCCCTGCTCGACTTCTTTTCAATCCAATTCTGTAATTGTCACCGTATCGTAGAAAATAATAATGTGAAAGAAGTCTTTCTAACGGTTCCCTGATGATATTGATGTAAATTGGATTGGCTACTCCGAATCTGAAAATTTCTCATACAGAAAAATATCGAATTGGCAGAAAACGCACCTTTGAAAGTCAACAAAAGCAACATGTCCATGGTAAAACGCCGGTAATCTCTCTGTCCACGTCGTCACGTTGTTAATGAAGGTGTATTGATCGGGGAGGCTCATAACCTGAACACACAACGTGTACCTCGCTCAAGATATGGTTCAAATACCTGTCGGTTCTTGGTCATATTCACGTGGAGCACGTTGAATTCATTCTCTTTGTATAAATCATATGCAATCGCATTTGTGAAAGTAGTAGAGCCCGTTTTAGGTATCTGAAATCATGAAAAATTCATTTTAAAACGACAAGAAAAAATACTTACCCTGTTATAAATCACAATATTATTAGCAGCAGGCCATTTTATAGCAGAATACCGTCGTGATTTAGTTTTAACGAGTATCAAGAATAGTATAAGTACAGAAATAAAAAATACATACACGATTTTCCGTTTTTTCCACAGCATTTTTGTGTGTATGTCAGTTGGAAAAAATTGCTGGTGTAAAACGAGAAAGACGCTAATGAGACCACTGACGCAGTGTTGGTGGTCTGCGTCTCCTAATAAAGTTAGACGTCTCTAGCTAGCGCATTCTCAAGAGATGACACTCATAAAAACCGAGTGGTGGCGGTTCTGGAGTGTCGTTCGTATGCTTAAGCGCGATACGTAGCCTAATAATATATATATATATATATATATATATATATGAGCACAAAAAAAGATGTTCTCATAGAATAAACCGCCGGAATACATGTTTCTGATTATGAAATTTGTGAATTGTTCAGATTCTCAAGAAATTTGTTACTGGATCCCAATTCATATATTTATTTCCTTCTCAATTTCCTGAAACATCGCGTAAAACTTGTTCGTTCGTATTGAAAATTGCTCAAAAGACCCACATATTGAGACAAAAATATTTATTCAAAAATATTAAGTAGATTGAAAATTAAAATGTTCATGGGAAACTGAGAAAAAGGGGAGAGAATCACGGGGCTCCGTGGGAGAAAATCACTTTTGACTGAATCGGTGAGAAAAGAAGAGAATAAAATATGAGAACTGAATAATACGTAATTACATCATACAAAAAGCGAAGAATAAATTATTTTCAGAATTCACAATGTTCATTTGGTTGATTGGAGATGATCACATTATCTATTCGTAGTTTTCGAGCATCTGAAACATAAGAAATCATATGATAGTAAAAGGAAATGTGTAGTTCTTCTCATTATAAATTTTCAGTTGACCTCTTTTTCTTACCTCGATGAACAGATTAGTATTAACAGTGAAGATATCAATGTCGACGTCATGGTTTCCTGGTGTTAATGTGGTGGTATTGTTGTAAACTGAAAAATATATATTCAGAAGATCAAGGAACTCTGTGACCTACTTGGCTTTCCCAATAGAACCATCAACCCTTTGATGATTCCGGTGGCTTGTCGCATTTTGTTCAATCTAAGGAAAGATCCATCGAACTCTTCCAGAACCTTGGCAATCAACTCTGGAAAAAATTCTTGTAGACGATAAAGGACAAGATTATTGATACCTTTGTAGTAGCCGACATGTTTTGACATTCGTCTAACATCACGTTGAATCTTCGGCGTTCCACAAATAATTTGTTCTTCAACTTCAGGCTCAAAAACGCCAGGTTGTTCAGCACTTTTTATAAGCTCTTCGACTTTCTCAAGAGAAAACTTTCGAAGTTCTTGAATGTTAACATCTCCTCGGTCGCTCAGTGCTGTAATTTAATATATAAGTTTTAAATTACCATGATAATACATACCTTCAACTGTGGCAACAAAGAATCCAGCACTCATGCAATGTTGGAATATTTCCAATTGAGTTGGAGTTGGAGCTGGTGGTGGGCGACGGTTGACATGCAAGTTCATTCCAACCATCAAATTGTGGTCCTCCTCATCCTCATCATCCGATTCCGGTGCAATAACCATTGGCTGTTGTTCCACTCTAATGACACGGTTGAAAACTTGTGGTGCCTCGTACCACTGCTCGAATTCCTCAGCTTCATTGTCTGGCCCAATACGTCGCACGTAGATAACATGATTTGGTGCATTCCGTCTCATTTCCGGATGATTTTGTTGTTGTTGAATATTTCTCAACTCATAACGCTCCTCATTAAGTTGCATTCCCACTGAAACAAATGTTTTCATAAAATAATTAACCAATAATTAAATTTGAAACTTACTTTGTCGGAGAACTTGTCTCATTTCGTCTTGAGCTTGTTCCATGGCTGCCGGATTTGATGAAGCGGCTGCTGCTGCTGCCATTTCGGCTTGTTCCCACCCTTCAAGCAGAACGTGTATATACGGAGAGAAAATGGAATATGAGAGCAACTGCGGATCGATACGCAGCCGTGTGCTCACTCAATGAAGAGCGGTGAAGGAGAAGTATACTGATAAGGTGAATGAAAATAATGGGACGTGGGAAGATGCATGGGTAATCACGAGTTAGCATGCAAGGGACTAGATTGAAGCGAGTTATATTACTGAGATCTAAAGATGAGAAGGGAAAATACTGCTTTGCGTGGTTTATATTTCTTGAATAAACATAGAGTCAATTTCATGGCGTACGGATTCTATTTCACTGGTAAATTAGGAACCTTATAAGAAATTGAGCCAATTAACAACCAAAACACATTTTCTGAGAGAAGAAACCAATGAATTGTGCTAATCCGTAACATACACTCGAGGAACAAGAGTCGTGCACAAAAGTTCCTACAGGTTCATGTCCGTTCGAGACCCGATAACCTGACCCTGTTTACTCGATGGGAGTCTCAATTGACCTTTTGCTGTTTGCTCTGCATTCACTCTCTATTATCCTGCCGATCGAACATTATAAGGTTACAATGAAACGCCAATTTTTATTTGACACAGAGAAAAAAATAAGTGAACTTTTAAAATGTTTGGAAAAAAAAGAGGACACCGTAATTGAATCAAAAACTGGGTTACAAGTAAAATGGGTCGGGGTGTGAAGAAAAGAAAAAGGGGCGTACGCCATGGTGGTCACCAAAGGAATGGTTACTCATTTGAGAGTCGGCAAAAAGAGTTTTTATGATGCACACGTTCAATGATTACTAATGCTTTGGCAGCCAAGCATGAACCCGCCGCCCTCTAGGCAATTCTTTTAAAAGGGAAAACTCATCTTTTCTATAAAAAGGGCATGCAAAAGTGCAATCTTTTTGAATGTTCATAGAAAAGTTCACTACTATAGTAGTGAAAAGGGAAAAAAGTGAGCCTGCGGAAAGAAGTAAATAAAATGAGAATGAAGGACCAGAAGGCTGGTGGTGAAAGGCGTTGCGGGGACATAACCCGGTCAAAAACAGCTGCTGACCCATAACACATGTGAGCCAGACCGAACGATAGAAGACCATCTGCCGAGATGGGAGGGGGCAGAAGTATAGTGTTCGCCAATCGAAGGGGGATGGGAGGATAAAAGCGCAGTTGGCGGCAATGTGCAAGGCATTTTTAAGTAAGCGAATAACAAAAATGTTACAAATATACAAGATTGAAAATAAAGAGAAAGAAAAGAAGGGAATGGGAGGGAACGATAAAATGCAATCGTTGTTGTGAGCGTTTTCACAAAATATCAATCTGTCTCCTCCACAATGTAATCGAAATCGACAAAATGTACATCACGAATGCAGAAGTTTTTCCTGAAAAAACATTTTATCAGATTTTTCTTCCACTTTATCACATGAAATATGATGACGCACGTTTTCTTTCTGGTTTTCAATATCCTCCTTTTTTTCAGCTGAGGAAAGATTATATAGATTGAAAAGGGGGATTTTCGAATACGTGAATATTTGAAACTGATCATTTATTTTAATGGATACTGTCGGATGCAACAAATTTGTTTCTGATCTCTCGACTAACCTGCATGTTGGGCATTGAGCAGTTCCGCGGTCGTATTCATATCTATTCACATTATCAACGTTTTGTTTTGTTATAAATATTTGCGCAATGCATCCGCTGCACCTGAAAATACAAAAACAATTATGTCTTTGTGATGATTGCCGCGCTGCGTATTTCTCATTTTATGTATCAGAAACAGGTGCACTCATCGACAAGCGCTGAATTATTCTTGAGATTTTGGCCAGCTGTCATCTCCCATTGAATTTGCATCGGGGTCCCTTTCTCTCCCCCCATAATTAATCGTAAGTGTGGCATGTAATTGACCTCAAGACCGTACCAGGGGCCCACTTTCTATTTCTTTTCCTTGATTGACATCTCTTACCATAGAGGAGTACATGAACAGCTTTCGCATGGAGGTGTTAGTCGGAGACCCAAATTGTGGAAGATTGCTCTCGGTTCCTGACCAGTGCATGACTTCTCGAGTTTGACAATATTTTCTTCGGTGCCACATGCGAAACATGGATCTTTTTCAGTTCGTTTGACACGATGAGTGTATCGTGTATTTGTGCTGATCTTTTGAACAAAATCCTGAAAATTCGGCTGCGTTACATGACATTTAATTGCATTATTACTTCTTTCAGTTCCTCCATAATGGTCAATGGAACGTTGATATGAGGTGGAACGAAAATGGGTACTTCCAAGATGTCATTCAACTGTCGGTAGTAGTCTTGTCGCAGTCTGAAATCAAAATATTATTCTGAGCACTACAAATTCGCTTCCGCGGAAATGAATGAATTTGTTGTTAAAGCTACAAATTGAAAGACTTACGATAAAGTGAACGGAGGAATATAGGCTGGTCGAAAACTGACTTTGATCAGAATATATCTCAACCCTTCGTTTTCATCGGGGATATTCTGAAAACATTATTATTATGAGGATTCAAAATTGATAAAAAGTTTCAGTTACCGGCATCCTTGTATTATCCACTTGTAACCGCACATCTGCCATTCTCACAGCTACAAACTTCCAATTCGATGAGTAGACAAAGAAATCCCGTGTGACAAGCAGAAGGGTTCGTTCTGAATAATAAACAGATGAACAAACCAGCCTATATTCTTCCGTTGGTTACGTGATGAATAAGAATTGTTTCAGTTGATTATGAAGAAAAAAGAAAACTTACGAGAAAACTTGATACGGAACGTTTCCGGGCTAGTGATCACTTCTTGTACTTCCGTCAAAGCTTCTGGATGATCGCGGTAGTACTGATATATTGGCCACTGCTCGTAATCCTTGATGAATATGCAATAAATGATACTTCCTGAAACGATATCACTGGAATTCAGTGTCAACCAAGGTTATAATTACCAATCACGGAGCATCCAAGCGTAGTTAACCAGAGCCATGGATGATCTAATAGCTCTGGAAATCTGCTTCCAGTGCCTTTCATGAACAAACTACCATGAACGAAATAGAAGGAGATCACTGAAAACAATTTTTTTGTTTTACTACCGTTGTGATTCGGTTAATCTGATAAATTTCATGATTTTTCGTTTCATCAAGCAAAACTATGCTTAATTAAAATAGTGAATTTGTTACTTTTGGGAAAACAACAGCAACAAACTCATGAGTTTGATAGTCGATGTTTCGATCTTTTAAAAAAGGTAGTCGATCTTTAGAAAAATAGTTTGTGAAACAACTCACTCGCTGGATAAGACGCGACGAACACATGAAAGAATGCAACTCTTTTTGCAGCATACTCCACAAATCCATACTGTCGCGAGTTATAAAGTATTGTGAACAAATCAAACAAGGTGAGTCCGGGACCATCCAATAATTCTTCGGGTGGATGTACAAGAGCAAAATGAGCTGCCGAGAGTATTGCCACGTGACTAGCAACATGAAGGTATGTGAGTTGAGCTAAAAATTCGAACATTTTATTTTCGACCTGAAATCAAATAAAAAAGAAAGTCTTACTGGTAAATTCACAAGTGATGGCTGTAAGAACTCCAAGAACAATGATGAACAGCCATGTCCCTCGTTTCACGGCGGTCATCCTGAAGTCAAAAATCGATTAATTGTCGTGTCAATTATCAAGCACCACAATAGAGAAATTTCGAAAACGTTAAACTGATAACAATTGTGTATTGAACAAAAAAAATTATCTGATTGCTTCCACGTTTTTAATAAAACAACATTTTTCAATGCAACGTTTCATTAGCAACTCGGTTTAAGTGGCGTTCCGCAATGTGACGTCGTTTATAGTGCAACTGCAGACACACCAGTTGTGCGAACGGACCACTAGAGATTTCCCTTGTACCCACCAATGACCCCTCCTAGTGTTTCTTTTTTTTTCCAATAAATCATAAGAACAACACGAGACTATCTCTTCTTTTTCTTTTTTGGCCTTTTTTCTCTGTGTCTCTCGATAATACACAGTGTCAATCAACAAGAACGACGTTGCAATGTATCGAGATAAGAAGAGAATGTGTTGTCCTTCTTATCAAAATGACCGTTTGCGCGTACAAACGGCCACTGCATTCATCTCCTTTTTCGTCTCCACGTTTCTAGTTTTTCACGTAAACAATCAAGTTTCATCATACATTTTTTCAGACGAGCCGAGGATGCTGAGCCGATTGAGTCCAAGAAATGTGTTGCTGGCTCGGAATGTAGCCACTGCTGCGTCTCACGAAAGACAAAAAATCAAAGTGAAGAATCCAGTTGTCGATTTGGATGGAGATGAAATGACTAGAATTATCTGGAAAGAAATTAAGAACAAAGTGAGTTGATGGTTATTTGGTTACGTGATGAATGAGAATTGTTTCAGTTGATCTTGCCGTATTTGGACCTCGACATCAAGTATTATGACCTTGGACTTGAATACAGAGACGAGACGAATGATCAGGTAAGAGCGAATGAAAAGTTTTGATTGATATAATAGATAAAATGGTTTCTGTGGATACAACAAGGAAACTGAAAAAAAAGAAAACCGGTTCAGATTTTCAAGGAAATATGTCCTTTTTAGATCATTTGAGAAACAGAACAGTCATCAATCACTTTTTTCGGAAATTGACTGAGAAACGTTGTTTTAGGTAACTGTCGACGCTGCACATGCTATTCTGGAACACAGTGTTGGAATCAAATGTGCGACAATCACCCCAGATGAGGCTCGTGTCAAAGAATTCAAACTCAAAAAGATGTGGCTGTCTCCAAACGGAACAATCAGAAACATTCTGGGAGGAACTGTGTTCCGTGAGCCGATTCTTTGCGAAAACATTCCACGATTAGTTCCTGGATGGACCCAGCCCATCACAATTGGTCGTCACGCATTCGGAGATCAATACAAATGTACGGATTTAGTGATTCCGGAAGGATCGACACTCCAGTTGGTAGTGAACAACGCAGATGGGTCAAAGGATATTCATAATGTATATGATTTCAAGCATTCCGCAGGAGTAGGATTAGCTATGTATAACACAGATGAGGTATAGAATCAACGTATTAGACATGAATTAGGTGCTAATTTCAGAGCATCAAAGGATTTGCTCATTCGTGTTTCCAATATGCATTGATGAAGAAATGGCCACTATACTTATCCACAAAGAACACTATTTTGAAACGATATGATGGACGATTCAAGGACATTTTCCAGGCGATCTATGAAAAGTAAGATCTTTCTGAGAAAAAACATGGTTATTTCTGATCTTACAGAAAGTATGAAGCGGAATTCAAAAACAACAAAATCTGGTATGAACATCGCTTAATTGATGATCAAGTTGCTCAAGCATTGAAGAGTTCCGGTGGGTTCGTTTGGGCATGCAAGAACTACGACGGAGATGTGCAGAGTGATATTGTTGCTCAAGGTAACTGAAATAATGCGTATTTTTTTCTGAAAAATGATTTTTTAGGCTACGGATCACTTGGACTGATGTCATCTGTTCTCATGTGTCCAGATGGTAAAACTATTGAAGCAGAAGCTGCTCATGGAACTGTTACTCGTCATTACCGTGAACATCAAAAGGTTGGTGTTCATTCATTTGGCAGAGAGAAAAATCATTTTGTTACAGGGTAACTCGACATCTACCAATCCAATCGCTTCCATTTTTGCCTGGACCAGAGGTCTTCATCACAGAGGTGTCCTGGATAACAACGAAGAGTTGAAAACGTGAGTCGAATCTTCTGCTAGCTTGATGACAGTATGTTTCTCTTCCATGATATTTTTATTAACAACTTAGACGCTGTGTCGAAAATTTCATTTTTTTTTCTGAAAATAGTCAGAACTCGTGACATGATAGACATGTTCTCTGTTTCTGGAGTCACGTTTTTCACTCTGTCTTGCACGCTCATTACGTGTCGTTCATCGCATGTTATTTTCATAAATTCCATATTTTTCTTTTGCATACAATTCCATTTTCAGTTTCTCACTCACATTGGAGAAGGCTTGCATCGACACCGTGGAAGAAGGCAAAATGACCAAAGATCTATCAATTTGCATTCACGGAACAAAGAAGGGAACTGAGAAAGGCGCATACCTCATTACGGAAGATTTCCTTGCTGCCATCGACACGAGAATGGCGGAACTTATGCGTCAGAAGTAATTCCTTTCTCCTTCCGTGAAACTTTTTATATGTGTATCTAGTGTGCTGATGAGTTATGTGTAGTGAAAGCCATCTATTTATTGTTTGTATTCATATGATACCAAAAAAGAAATACTGAATTACGGTTTCGAAGACATTATGATAAATTGTACATTTGAATAACCGAAAAATTATGAATGGAAATGAGTATGAGGATAAACGGAATGATAAAGCGGGAATTTGTGGCTAAAAATTATGGTAAGAATGTTAAAGAGGAAATCGGGATTTGGAAAAGTTTAGCTTTGGGATAACTGAAAATTGAATGGAGATCTGAAACTAAAATGGAGCTCTTAAAACAGAACCGTTACACGGAAAAAAAGAATAGAAAAAATGTGAACGTGCAATAATCTAATGAAATACACTGAAAGATACCGTTGAAAGAGTTATTTGAAACTGAAGAGACTAATTTTCAATATGAAGAAAAAAACGACTGAAGTGTATACCAACAAAAAATAGAAAAGTTAATCGATTAATACAATGAAATGTTTCATCAATCTTGTCTGAAATGCTTCTCGTGAGCATAAGCGACATTTCCCCGTCCATCAAAAATAATATCTGTTTGAGCATCCTTTGCTACGGCGTGATCCTTCCTGAACATAGCAAGTACGACATTGATGTCACTTGGAATTCTCGAATTCATGATGACCTGAAATACATGAATATCAATTTAGATGCTATTCGGTCTCTTTCATTTTTAGAGACAAGAAAATGATCATTTGCTTATTTCTTTCCGATTTTGAAGTATGCTTTTGAAAACAAAACTGACATCACCACTACTACAAATTAGATGGACAGAAATAGAGAGAACAAAATGGGCATCGAAGAGAAAATAATGAGCTAAATTGAGATATGCTTTTTTGAATTCTTACCTTTCCGTCATCAAACTCGTTGAACTGGACTTCTTTCGAACGGTCCACTTCATATGATTTGTAATGCCCTTTGTGGCCGGAGGCTCCATGATGAGTTAGGAATGAGCAAAGAGCGTAGTTATGTACATTTTGATTATCTTTCAAGATGAGAAGCTTTTGAATGCTGACAACTGTCACATCTTTTTCTCTTTTTTTGCTTCGAACCCGTGGTACAAAATATAATAAAACTTCTGGAAGTTTTGTGAAACGAGTAGTACAGTTGAGTGCTTCTACGTTGCAACTGAAAATAGATTAGTTATGGGAGACGGTGTCAATTTAGAAGTTACCATCTACATTTCAATCCAGGTACGGCACTTGGGTTCGCCATATTATCAACCATATTCTGCATAGTCCCGTCTGATTTTTTGGTTAGATCAACCGAAATATATATTGCTTTGTCCGGATTGGACCACGTGAATTCACATTCTCTACATTTGTCTGGAACAACAATGAAAATCATGTGATACACAGAATGTTTTTCTCACAATCCACTATCAAATCAATTTCGAAGAACTTTCTGATTGGAGAACATATCGTGGGAACTTTTCCCACGTAAGCTGGATGGCCGTGCATATATTCCTCGTCGAATCTATAGAAAAAGTGTTGCATCGCCTCCATGACGCAGTGCATTTCTTCAGATTCGATGTTCTTCCAAGATGCTGCAAATGTAATAATATGAATGTTGAATAAGAGAAAATAAATCATTCAAAACACAATCTTGCTAATCTTGTGAACTAAAAGTTCAGTTTTTGGTTGAAAATAGTTAAACGATCGAAAAACCAAACACTTCTCAAACAGAAATTATTTGAAAATCATGCGGAAAAAAAGAAAACCTATAAATCTGCAAACCAACTTACATTTCAAAATAGCAACAAACTCTGGATTGTCATCGACACTTGGTCTCTCGGAAATAAGACTACCAAGCATGCACAAAAAGCACTGAGGTTTCTTGAACCCCCGATTTTTGTGAGTATGACTTCTGATAATTGAATAGACTTGAGGAACTCTGAGCAATAATTGAACCATTGATATAGCGTAGCACAGCGTATTTCTGTTGACAATCGCACGACGAACAATAGGGTTATCGAAGTAGTCCATGATAACTATCTTCTCCGGAGCGGCTGGTGTCATAATTTGTGCAAGTAACGACTCAATCGTTTCCTGAAAAACAAATATTCAAACTAGTCAGTTTGAATCATCTCTTACATTGGAAACTCTTCTGGTGTAATCTATACGGATTCCGAATCTATATCTTTTTGCATTCGATGGTCCTGCAGCATTTGCTGATGATGTCTGAACCCCAGCCGTAGAGTTTCTTCGAGAGGCAGGAGTGTCTGTTCTCTCGCGTTTTGTTTTTCTCACGTCTTTAACAATCAGCTCTTTCTTGTTGTGATTTTCATCCCGCGGTGACTCTGGCATCTCTTCATGCTCAGAATGGGCTGTCACCGCGGTCTCGTAGAAAAAATCATCCATTTTAGAAGAGCTCTGAAAAATCTAACTGTATTACGTACTTATCAATCAATCAAACTAACAGTTCTCAGACGTTCGGATCTTCTCTGTTTGGGTGCAGTATCCGATGTTTCTGGCGGTGCTTTTCTCTTCGATGTGCGAGGTTCTTGAGAAGTTGAGGGACCTAAAACAATCAGAAATTATGAAAAAAAAATCGTATTTTTCTATAGATACCTGGATCGTCTCGACTGTCCGAAGAGCTTCCGGAGTATCTTGACCGCCTTCCTGTTTTTGCTTTATTATGGACATCATCGATTTCTTTAACAGCTCTTTCAATATCAAAATCTTCATCCTCATAGTCGTCTTCATCTTCATCTCGCTCTTCCGAGAGTGATTCAGTGTCTGATTCAACAGGAGTCTTCACTTTTTTGCTAGTACTACCTTTTGGACGACCTACAAATTAAGGATCCAGAGGTTTTTTTCTGACCACGCTTTCTGGGAACCAACCTTTCTTTTTGATAGTTGCACTTTGTGCTGATTGTTTTGCCACACTGACGGGTTTGGTTGGTGCCACAAATCCACGATGTTCTGAAACACAATAATTCAATTTTTTGTTGTGTTATTTCTTTTACCTCTTTTGATCCTTTCATCAATCCTCAAAGCAATTTGAACAGCAGCTTCAATTTCTCTTTCATCTTGTTCTGACAACATGCCATGAAAATGATTTCTCTTCACTGAACCAGGTCTCTTTGTTACATTAACTGATTCGGCAGATTTTTGTACCGCGACAGCTTCTGGCTCGGCAGGCTCTGGCCTCGCGACAACAACTAGCTCAGCAGGCACTGGCTCCGTGACAATAACTGGCTCAGCATGTTCTGGCGCCGGAACAGCTGCTAAATCAGCGGGTTCTGGTGCCGTTACAGTGGCTAGCTCAGCAGGTTCTTGCTCCGGGGCAGTAACTGACTCAGTAGGTTCTTGAGTCATAACGGGAACTGGCTCAGCATGTTCTGAAGCCGGGACAGTAACTGGTGCAGCAGAATTTAGAGCCGGGACAGTAATTGGTTCAACTGCAACCGGTGCTTCATTTAGACGAGCAAGTGCATCCAGTTCCTCTTGTTTCTCACGAACGAGATCTCCAATCGGCTTCATGTTTCTCCTTGATTCGTGCCCTACCGGTTCATCAATAAGAGCTTGGAATATTGTGTCAACCGGAAAATTAGTCAAAACACTAGGAATCGGTGCTCTCGGTTTCACAACAACAACTGGTGGTTCAGGTTTTGGTTCAGGTTTTTGGACTGGAGCCTCTTCCTCACGTTTCGGTTTTGGGAATGCTTCGAGTGGTGGAAACATAACAGTTCTTGACCAGAATATGACTTTGTTGTATGCTCTCTCTGTTTTTCTCTTCGCTATTTCGAAATCCGCATTTTTCTCTTTTTCGAATTCTTTAGTCATACAACGAGCTTCGAAAAGATGGTATGGATAGATCTTAAAATAATTTTGAAGATGAGGAGGAAGCGAGGCTAATCCTGACTGAGCACTGGCTGAATCAGTTTCAGAAATCTGAGGAGCAGCTGAGTTTTCCATTGTAGTTGGTTGAGAAATTTGAAATGTCGCATTTTGGCCAATATCAGATTGGGGTTGAAACGTGTTTGACAAGTTATTTATCATCGAGTTTGGCTGACTGGTGGATGGTCCGAAACAGGTTGGTGCCGCTGTTGAATTGAAAAGGTTTGTTGCGACTGACCTATTCATAATTGAAGGAGCTGTTTCTGTTGGAAAATTTGCGGTTGTCGTTCGAACTCCGTTATTATTCATGGATGACGTAGACGGGTTTTGTTCACGTGAAGTTCCAGATGACAGTTGAGAACTTGGAAATTGTGTTTGTTGCACTGGAGGAATCACCTCTTCATCTGATTCATCATCATCTGGAACAGGAGGCCACGGTTCGATATAATGCCCATACTTCTTTTTCCGTTTGTTTGCAGTCTTTCGTTGATTAGATATAATTTGAGCATGAAGAGGTATCTCTTTTTGTACTACTTCCGACACTGTTGATGAAACTGCTGTGGAATCAGCTTTCTGTACTTCTGTTTGACAAAACGCCGGAACTGATGGCACTGGTCCATTAGTTGTTTCTTGATGTTCTTGGATTGATTTTGACGTTGTTGGTGGGGCGCTTGTTACTGGAGGCTCGCTAATCTTAGGGGTAGATGAGGCAGGTGTAGATGTTGATTGAACATTAGAAACCGTACCACCTGCTCTTCTTAATGCCTCTGGCGTTAGTCGTGGACGATTTGTAACACTGACACTTGACTTTGTTAGGCGAAGAATCTTTTGAGCTGCTTCCTGAGCTTCTCTGTCTCGTCGTTCATTTTCAGCATCTGATAAGCGATTCCTTGAAAATCCACTAAACTGATTTTTCAAAAACCTAAGTGGTGTTTGATCCGTTATTCCGTTAGCCTGTTCTGGAAAGGATGATGAAGATTGTGGCATAGGATTACTGTTTATAGCAACTTCAGGCTGGTTGACAGTAGTGGTAGGCACTGACGGAGTTTGATAGTCAGAAGTAGATGGTCCACAATTCTGATTAGCAGTTTGAGGAGGCGTCTGATACACTGGCCCACTAGTGGTGGGTACATTATTTGATTTCTGGACGACTTCGGGCATCGCTTGAGGAACAGCAATTTTTCTAGTCTCTTTTCTAGATTTTCTTGCTTTAGATGAGGTCGTCGGCAAAGAAGAAAGTGAACTTGTGACTTGATTGATTCGATTTCTTGAATCTGGCGGTACTGAAGGCATGGAAACCGTCGGCCTTGAGTCTCCTCTTGCATGAGTGTTTTTCCAGTCTAGATTTGAAGTTGGAAGCGGATTTTGTTGGATTCCGTTATTAGCATTGATATTAACTTGTTCTGATTGGGATACTCTAGGTATGTAAACCCGTGGAGGAGTTGGGTTTCTCGGCCGACCGCGATTTGTTCCAATCACACTCATCGCCTCGACTATTGGTTTAGTCTTCACTTTTCTGTTGAATAACTGGAGCTGGAGCACATCATTGTTCGGTCTTCGTGAGGCTACCTGATTTATAACTTCATCAAGTGTAGATGACGACTGAGGCTCTTGAACTGGTTGCTGAACATTGAGAGAACTGGAGTTTGCAATCACCGGTGGTGGCGGAATCAGAGGTTTGTTCGCCGCTTGAGGCTGAATGCTATTAATAGAAATATTTCTCACTGGTGAAGGCGGAATATTGTTCATTCGCGATGTTTGGTTACTGTTCATCCATTGACGTTGCCCGTGGTTAACCGGTGAAATATCAGTGTGATTCTTTCGCAGAGGTTGGGCGTTTTTGATTGAAGGAGGTGGAACGTAGTTCATCCGTTGAGTTTGAATAGTGTTTATTGACGGAAGATGGCTGTTATTCACTGATAGAGGTTGTATGCCGTTGGTCGATGAAGCCTGGATGTTGCTCACCGTTTCACCACTCCTCACCGATGGAATTTCAGTGTGATTCAATGAAACATGTTGGGTATTGTTGATTGGAGGTGGCTGACGGACTTGCGGACTTTGATTATTGTTGGTTTGTGGACAATGATCGTTGCTCACTATCCGATGTATATTTCTGCTCACCGAAAGAGCCTCTGTGCCGCTGACTGGAATATTCTGAACACTGCTCGCCGGCAGACGTTGATCATTATTCATCGACGGAATCTTGGGGCTCCTTTGCAGATGTTGGATAGTGTTTACCGGCAGAATCTCGGCTTGGTTAATTTGCTGTGGTTGAATGTTTTTGACCGGCAGAGCGTGGATGTTGCTTATCGACGGAGGCTGGACGTCGTTCATTCGCGGGGACTGAATAGTGTTTCCCGAGCGAATAGCAGCGTTTATTGGTTGAGCTTGGATGTCGCTCAACAACGGTTTCTCAGTATCGTTCACTGGTTGACACTGAGTGTTGCTCACTGTAACTGGTTGAACAGTGTCCATAGTTGGAGTTCCGATGTTGTTCACCGGCAGAGGTTGAATATGATTGATAGAAAGACCGTTTCCTTGATCCGTCGGCACTAATCCATTTGAATTCATAGGCTGGACTTTTTCAATTTCCGGAGGAATATCCGGAATAGCCTTTACACTTTGGTTTGCCTCTCTTGGCATAGTAACCGGAACTTGTTCTTTTACGGAAGGTTCCATAGCCTTCATCCGATCCGCAAGAAGATTGTCGATTGAGAAGAATGGTTTTGCTGAAAAATCTACACTATTGAGCTGCTCTATATACACATCTAATAAGCTCATTAGAGCATTCCCAGAGCATTTCTAATGAAACGGAAGAAAATCTAGAAACAAAACTAAAAAATAAAAATTTATGTGATCTAAATGAGAATGTCGTGCTTTTTATAAAACGTTGTTAAATTTGAAATTTTATCTCATCAATTACTTTGAATGGATAACATTTTGTTCAAAATTATTTCTCGTTTTGTTTTATATTTTGAAAGCCGTAGAGTAGCGCTCGTAGGCTAATTCTATGCTAATCTGTTCTTATGTGACAAATCAACATCATTCTTGTTCAGCAAAATACTAAAATATCCAATCGAAAGCGAAAGAAAAGTGCATTGTGTACCTGGTTTAGATGGCATCTCAGAAATCACAACCGGAGCACGTGTAGAAGTAGGCGTTGATGACGACTGAGCTTCTGATGCAATTGGATTCAAAACGGGGTTGTCAACAAACGATGACGATGGCAAGACGACATTCTGTTCAACTAACGGCATCTCTCCATTTGGTTCCATTGGAGCATGAATCGGCTGGTCTTTCACATGTGTTAATGATTGAGTAGATGTCATATGAGATGAAGGAAATCTCAGAGACTCGTTATGGGTTGAAGAAGAAGAAACTGTGCTTTGAGAGATCTGTTGATTGCCGTGAGCAAGTTCTAGCGTTCCCAATAGTTGGGCGTCGTTCCTTCCGGTCGGATGCATTTCTTTGAGATGATTGACAGACTCTCCAAGAATTGGAGATTTCGGACAAGGCTCCATATCAATAGAGAGAACCCTTGGGGTGTCTGTAAGACTTCAGTAATCGAATGTGTATGAATTCTCAAATTTCGAACCTCTTTACTATTGAAATATCGCTATTGAAATAGCACTTTTGTCCTCGAATAGGGGTAACGAGATGCTTGACGATTCGTGAGTATGGTTTGATCCCTGTAATTTTAAATGTGCATAATTGGTAAACTGGAAAAGACGGAAACAAAATGAGCGGAAATGTGAAAAAAGCCTGAGGGGCAAATTTTACCCCATATAACTTGCATTTTTTTAAAATGATTACACATGCACCCTTTGGGAATGAAGTTTTGAACTTTTAATTGAAATTCCAGATTCCGTTTTCGCTTTTAAATTCAAAAACGTGGCATAAAAGGCCTCGTGAAGCCGAATAATTTTATGTCGATGCGGGGGTACGCAAACAGCAAAGAGGATTTGCGCACAACACACACCACATTTGACGACATGTTTGCTGCGGGCTGACGTGGCCATGCACGTCTGGACTCGCTGTCTTGTGGATTTATAAACGATTTCGAGACTGGGGAACGCCCAACGATTTGTCTCCATTATCAGAATAGGTTTAATTGGCTGATAAGAGAACTGTCGAGTGCTATCAATACGGTAAAAAACGAGAGATAGACAAAAAGAACAATTTTTTTTTCAAAACGAAAAGGAAAGGAAAGATACTTCAGGTGAAATCGAAAAACGAATGATGGGAAAGTAATGGGTAAGAATTAATCACGAACAAAACACAAGGAGAACGAAGAACAGGCGAAATAGGAAAACTTTTGTGAATCGGTTTTCAAAGAAACAAAAGTTGTCTCAAAAAGAAAATTGAAAGAATTGAAACAAAGTTGAGGACGATGCAACTAAAAGTCTAAAAACAACGCGCTCTCCAACCCCCAAATTCTTCAGAAACGCAGCTTTCACAATACTTTCATTGCTGTTTTGCATACCGTTGAATAATGAGAAACGAGCCTGAGAAGATTGCCTTAGTCAGAGGCCTGCGCGCACGAAATTCGCGGATAGAGCCCTTTCTCAAGCCGTCGAGATTCAGGAATGCAGAAATGCGAATACGTGCATATATCTCCTCTTCGTACTCGCTTGCATCCCTTTCCTGCCTCATCACACCACCACTCATTTCATGAATGCGAGGGGCTCCGAGAGCCAACTGCCGTATACGAATCGATACACACTGAACCTAAGAGAAAAACACAAGAATGGCATTGAGGGAAAGGGAACGAGAATGCATATGAGAAGCTGCTCTTTTCTCGATCGAAGAGAACGAATAAAACACCTGCTCAACCGGCTTTGCGCATTTCTGATATTCATAATGGTAATCGAACTAGGCAGCTGACGGAGGGGGAAAAGCGTTTGAGCCTATTGCATACAGCCAATTATTTTTATTATGGAAAGAGTCGCGAAGAAGAAGCCTAATGGCGGTATGTTGGTCCATTGAAAGTGTGGGGTGCGGGAGAGAGAGAGAGAGAGAGAGAGAGAGAGAGAGAGAGAGAGAGAGAGAACGAGAAAGAGATTCATTAACAATATGAACAAAGTGAGATACTGATATTTTAATTTGTAAAGTTTTTTTAAAGTTTTAACAGAGTTTGTTCACAAAAACAATGCGTCAACAAACTTTAATTTGTGTCTTGAATGAAAAATACCCTAATAGAACGATTTCTTTCTTCTAATGAATACTTCTTATGTGAAACCTGGTGCAGCAGCGTTGAAATGCATATTCTCTTCGGAAAGAAGATGCAATAAGCATCCTTTCTCCTCCTCCGCACGCTTACTGTATCATTTTATGGCGTTGTTATTACAATGTTTAATGTTTTCGCCGTGTTCTCCGTTGTTCGATTTTTTCACCATGGAAACCGTCAAGAAGGGATGACCAAAAATCAATGCAACGTTCTCTTCTTCTTCTTTTACAACACACAACTTTGTTTCTTTGTATCGAATGATTTGTCGTCTTCTGAGACCGTGAATTGAAAGCGAATGTCATGAGAAGACACAAAGAATTTGCCGGGAAGAAAGGAAGAAAAATGTATGAGATATGGCAAACGCCGGTGAAACAGAAGAGAGAAATTGAACAGTTGAACAGCGAATGGCAGGAGGAGGGTGTGCGTGTTCCCATGTGCTGGTTACTCTGGTAACGGACACAAACCTCTACTATACACATATGAAGATGAAACGGACGGAGTAGTACAGCTGGAAAGCACGTGCTGTTTGGGGGTGGTACCGAATTCACAATTTGGGAGCACTGCAGATAGAGAATGACATTTGGATATTCGTATTTTTCCAATTTGGGTTAGCTTCCGGATATAATGCAAGCATGCACAAATCAATTTCATCAACGCGTATATATTAAAGAAGAGAGCCTTGAGATGGATGCGCTTTTTTTCATTTTCTGGTCTAAATGAAAAACATAAATCAATTTGAGGAGAGCGAGTCTTTCTTGCTTCTGCTCGTTTCTTCTTCTTCAGCCTCAGGGTGAAAGAGTGGGATACGAAAAAAGAGAACACACGACCGGCCATGCGAAAAGGACGATGCACTAGTGTAATCGGCTTTTTTTGTATTATGAAGTGAGGAAGATGGAAGAAGCAGCTGTCGGATACGAGCCAAATCACAAGAGCGGAAATAAGCAGAGTGACAAGAAAACGGAGTGAACATGTTCAGAATGATGATTTTATTAGAAAAGTACAGATGTTTTAAAATAAAACAAGTACATGTATAGATTGAAGATTTGAAAGAGATTCGATGACAATTTATAAGAAATTATGTCGGTATTGAAGGTGGAGTCATGGGGTGGAGTCAGGAATACGGTAGATGGCAAGATAATCTGAAACTTGTGACATTTCTTTCAATTGCGGCAAAAGGTGAAGAAAATTGCTTGAAAACTCCAGATAAAGATCTAAACTAATAGTTTGAAACAAACCGATTCTAAATGTGAGATGAGATAACATCTTTACTAGTAACTGACTGTAAAAAAGGAGACTAAAGGTGTCATGTTAGTAATCAATTTTTAGTTTTCTCTCAACCCCAAGCTTCAAAAAAGTGAAAAACTTACATGTGCTTAACAAGTTTTTGCACTGTCTGGCTGATCTTTGTCCATCGGTTGCTCTTTTTTCCGCGGAGCCTCCTCATTAGCATTTGGGTCGACGAGAACTGCCAATCCGGTGAGAGCCATTCCAACAGAAATGAGTCCAAGACTCACAAGTTTGCCATCTCTTGGTTCCTTTAGCATTTTGATTTCACGAAAAGGAGATGGAAGTGAAGAATCAGAAGAATCACTTTTTGAATCCGACTGAATAGAGCGTTTTGCGTCGTTGGTGAGATTTGTGTATGGAATCTGATACTGGCTGAAATCGTATTTTATAACGGCGAGTTCATGTTTTTTTTTGTAGTGAGGAATAATATAACTACAATGCATGTTTATCGTCGATTATCTTACCGATCACACAAAAATTTGTATATTTTGCAAAGCATCTTCGGGACGATCAAAGTGCGAAAATCAAAGAGCGAAACCTGAAAACGAACGGGATAGTAAATGGATGCAGTAGAAAAATGCCTAAACGCATTCAAAGCATCAAGAGAATGAGACCTAAGATGCGACCATAATGGGAGAGGAGCCTTCTCATTTCCATTTATCAAAAGCTCTCAAGTGAAATATACGAAATTGACAGAAACGGGATGCCATTCTCTTTTTTTTTCAATATAAAAAGAGAAGGAATATCTTATGATAATACGTTCCCTATCAAATGTATTCAGAGAATTGTATGGGAGGTCTAACTCTCTAGAGTCTTTTCTCACGAAAACACATCAGTGTTCTCAATCGATAGCTAAACGGTTTTGACGAAAACAATTATTGTTTTCCGTTTTGGATCAGTCAATGTAGTTATATTTTAATATTTCAGCTGGGAATTTTCTATGCGTATGAGTTCACTTGGTCCGCAGGGTGTTACTGCTTTTCATTCAAAAACAGTAGTACACGTTTCATTATTAGAAGAAGTTTTTACTGGTTCAAAGTAGGAGTGCACTTTTAATTTTTCGATGATAATCATTTAAAAAATATCACACATTTAAAGAAGAAACAGTTCAAAATAGAAAGTGTACTTTTTCAGTTTTATCACGATGAAAATAGTTTTGAAACTAGACATTTATATTAGTTCTTTTGGAAAAATGAGGGTTTTAATCAGTGAGGTTTGCTCGTCTTTTTTATTCGACCCTGTAAACATTACTATATAGTTGTGAGATCGTTATTTGTTTGAGAAGAGATCACGTGGACGTTTTTAAGTACTTCTGGACAGTGATAAGAAATTATATCAGCTAACAGTAACAAACAGGTGAGTCGAAAGTTTGTAACACAAATGTTAATTGCCCAGCTAGATGACTTCAGCTGCCGTCATGCCGATAATCAGCCAACTTTTAGGAGTTATTTGATTATTTTCAATGAATTGGTCAGTGAATATGTCAATTTTGGAAAAGAAAGCTGGAATTAGGGAAAATTACAACGTTTCAATCAAAACTGGTCATTTTACTCATTCGAAAATGTTTTACTTGATCTCTATTTGTTCAAAAAGTCAAAAATCCAAACGAATGTTCATCTATCTTTATTGCCATTCATAAAAATCATTTCTTAATATTTGAATATAGCAGAACTACAAAATGCGTGTTCTGAAAAGTAATACTATATTGCTGTATCTTCTCTTCAGACATATCAGTGTTCACCAGTTTGAACTTGAAACCCAAAAAACCTATCATTTAGTGTGATCAGGCTTATGAATTCGTTTTGGTTGACTGATTGCTGTGGTTTTCATAGGTTATCTCTTTTTACTTCTCAACCATCCCATATCATCTTCAACTGGAAATGTTAATGACTTCAATCGGACAACGTGTACAATCGTTGTAATAACTTTCCCTGTCATCTGGAAATAGTAGTTGACCAAATATATATTTATTCCAGAAATACCAAATTCATGAGAGAAAATATTGGAAAAGAACGGGTGCAACTACAATAGCAATGATTACGGTGGGGGGCAACATGTTGGCAATCACAAATTACCATTTGAATCATATTCGCTATTTTCAATTGTGAATTGGAAATCGTCGCTGTCCGATCAACGGAAAAGTCCAAGGGAAGGAGCATCGCTGAGCGATTGGAGACATAATTAGGTTGGAGAGAACGGAGAAAAATAATTTACAAAAAAACCGGGGCAAAAATAATAATCGAGGAATGGAGACATCTCAAATATTACGGTATGAAACATTCGGGACCAATAGTAGTTTTCTACTCCCATATGTAAAGCAACGTTCAGTGGAGAACATTGTACCAAGAATGAATTCTAACTACCGGGAACATGCTGATAATTTTGGAGACAGGGGGTGGGGGGCAAACGGACATGTCAAATGGACAAGCTTTGCTTCAGTCAAAATGTCAATAAGAAGATGAGAGAAGTAATTATAGTTGTTCACAACAACATGATCAATTAACTACAAGAGGACACCAGAGACAATTGCAGATATGGTACTACACTAATTTAAAGCTACCAGGTTGGACTGACAATAAATCGGGATGAGAGAAATGGGGGACAGAAAAAATATATATATTGAATATTGAGTAACCAAAAAAACATCGGTTCCATTATGGAGAACGATAGGAAGACGGCGAATGACGTGGGCTTGCTGGAGCCACAAGACCATACATGAAATTGATCAATTCGTCAAAGAAGGTGACACCCAAAATCGCGCAGACGAGGAGGCAGAACTGAAATTTCATACTCGTTTTTAAACCACTGTCCGTTGAAAAACTAACCGAGATGAATAGCACATTGTGTGTATCCAAAAATCGATTTCCTGTTGGCTCTTCATCAATCTGTAAAATACTCTGTCATTTCATTAAACATTGGAAATGTGATATACCTCTACTTCCTCAACTGGTGGTGGAATGTTGGCAATGTAGCCGACTGGGCTCGGACTTCCTTTCAATTCACCAGTCTTTTCCTTACGGACACACAGTACTCTGACATGAAGAGCTCCCTTGAATGGTTCAGTGTCCATAACATAGCTTGTTGCCTTTCCTTCGTAAGCCTTAATTTGAATATTATTATTATCATTGAAGAGAAAATACATACCGTCTCCCATTTGGCTCCCGGAATGAGTGCATCCACATATTGGAGACGATAGAACTGATCATGACGTGAATCTTGTGGAAGAGTGTTTTGCCATTCAATGCGGTACGAATGAGTTTTGCCGCGCACCAAAGAGTTTGTTGGACTCTTCTTGACAGTTGGTGGAGGAGCTACGGTGGTACTGAAGTGGAACACTGACGTCCAGGAATCGGCGCCGGAGATTTTATCCAAAACACGCAATTTGAACGAGTAGCGAGTGTTTTCTTGAAGATTTTTCACTTTCACTTGATTATTTTCGCCTTCGTATACAGACATCTTCTGGCCATGTTCATTGACGCGAACCAGTCTGTAAAATAAAGAGTGTGCTTTGAAGTATGATCAATGGTCTCACTTGTAGAGAATGCTTGGGCTTGATGTGACGTGGTCCCAATGAAACTTGAGATATGTTGGCTCGCAATCACAATATATTCTGAAAACACCCAGTTCATATTTGAATATCAATCTATCTACTTACTCTGGGAGGCTTGGTGGATCCGGCTGTGTTTTCACCAAAACTGCAATTTTCTCACTGAACCCAACTGAATTCTTTGCAGCGACTGTGATTGAATAGTCCGTGTTTGACTTCAAATCCGTCAATGCAAGTTTATAGTTTGTCTCAGTGTCGATTCCAGCGACAAAGTGTTCACGGAAAAGTTCACGATTTTCCATAAGGCGCACCACGTATCCAACAATGCGAGCACCATTTGCTTCAGATGCTTTCCATGAAATAACACATCCATCAATTCTGACTTGAGACAATGTGACGTTAGAAGGAGCTGTTGGCTTCAGAGGCGGGACAACAAACTCAACAGCAGTCTGCTTTGGAGTTCTTCCAACGCTGGTTTGTGAAATAAGAGCAGCACCATATTTCTCTCCAGGTTGAACTGCATCAATCACAGCATTTCTCGACTTGGTAGTCACTTTCAGAATATTATTCTTTGACGGAAGATGCAAAACTTTGGCTACAAACTGCAAGTCATTTGACTGATCCAAACATTCCCAATAAAGAGTTGAAGTCTTGCTATCAAATTTGACGTTGATAACTGGTGGTGGTGGTCCTCTTGGAGTGGTAATGTGAATTGGATTACACCAGTCTCCGTAGATCATCGTATTGTTATAACACACAACTGCTCGAACTTGAATGGCTACTTTTGTCTCTCCAGGAACGTTTTCAAAAACACCGTGATTTTCATTTCCAACACCCAAAACTGGGTTATCATTTGAGTCACAACGCTGAGCAAAGTAGATTAGCTTTGCTGATGGCGGCAAATTCTGAAATTGTAAATGTTTAATGGAAATTCTCAAAAACTAGACTACCTCCGGATTCACTTTTGTCCACTCAACCAATATATTTCCACCGTTTTGTAGAGTGACTTTCACATTTTGAACACGTTCTGGTCTGAATCTGGAGTAGTCTCTTGGAATGAGAGCACGTTCCGATGGAGGACTTCTGACCTGTAATAACATCCGTAATCACTGATTTCATGTTAATTTCACTTACTCCTTTTTGGTAGACGTTCGTGACACGAATGAAGTGCATTGTCTCTTCAAGGACCGCCAATGAGACAAAATTTCCACGATACATTTCTACAAAGTTATCAGGGTCTTTCAATGTGGACCCCTCAACAATGTAGCAGTAATCGTGTTGTGGTTGTCCATAACTTCTCCATACCATCTCTGGAGCGTGGTCAACATATCGGTTGAAACTCGGTGGTGCTGGTTGACGATGAGGCCCCTCGTCACTTGATGATTCTTGTGGAGTTGAGAAATTCATATACTGTGAGTAGCAAGCTCCCTCATCGTTTTTCGCCAACACACGGACTTGGAAGTCGCTGTCAGGCTCCAAGTTCGGGATGCTAGCGGTGTCGGAATGAATCTCCTCACATGCATAGTCTCCTCGCCCTGTTTTAATGTTATACATTTCAACGGTATAAGTGCAACTCGGATTACCATCCCACAAAATGCGAAGTTTGCTGTGTGTTTCTGCAGCTCCAATCATTTTTTGTGGTGTTCCGGGTGCTGAATCAGGCTTAGTCTTCACTTTGAATTTTGCTCCAGTCAATGACTCTCCGAGGGCATTTCTTGCGTTAACTCGAACAGTATAAGTTGTTTTTGGATTCAATCTCGGAATCTCGATTTTTTCATCAGCCGTTTGCAACATTCGACCGTTTCCCAATTCATCTTCATGAACATAGACATGATACAAATTGACGAACACTCCGTTATTGGTTGCTGCATCCCATTTCATGGTGAAGAAATGTTGTCCTCTGTCAACGATGAATGCTTTTGGTGGATCTGGGCGACCTGGAGCTGTACGGAAAGTGTGTTTCTTCGTTGGTTCTCCGTATAATCCTCGGCTAACAATTGCTGCCTGCACACTTATTTTGTATGAAACGTTTGGATGAAGAGATTGAACACGGAACATCAAATCATCTCTGAACTTCTTCAGCTCTACTTGAGCGGTAGAAAGCAGCTTGTCAGACGTGTCGTATATCGAAGCATGATATGTAATCTCATTGAGATCAATCGGATAATATTGACGGCTGTTTCCTGGTACTTCAAACTGAAAAAGAATATTGAAAATAAACCGTTCTAAACAGAAAAGTTGCGCAACTTACATGAGTAACGTTAAGAGGATTCAATTTGAACTCCGCCTCAGTGGTGAGACAGTTGGCGTCCTTAGGGGCTTCCAGTTTAGTGAGACATTGACGAATTCCTTCATCATTCTGGAATTTAAGTAATAAAGTTTGTCATTTCGGACAAATTGATGTGAAATTTTGATATTCAATTGATTATACAACATACAAAGTGAGAAAAATCACTCCTGTTATAAAATTTGTCTCACAAAATTAGTAGCAATGATTCAAATGAGTTGCACTCCCGCTCAAGGCAGTGTTTTCAATAGAGCGCAACTACATTATTCAACAAATTTTCGTTTACTGATTTTTTGGGACTATGAATATTATGAGAAAAATCGCTCACGTTTGTATTCGAAAACGGCATCCATTTGTTGTTATTGAACTGTGTTTCACTTGGAACTATCATCATCCCTGGTGGTGGAATCCCATAAGCTTGTGGCAACATTCCCATCGATGTTCCAGGAATCATTTGGTCTTGCATGATAACCTGCTGCATTTTGTTTCCATTCATTTCTCCGTTCATGACCGTCGGAACCATTCCCATTGGTATATCCTGAGCTTCTGTCATATTCACTGGCATTCCTTGTTGCTGATACAATGGTGGAGGCGGAAGGTAGACTGGAGGCATTTTCATATGCATTTCATTCAATGGAACTCCGGCTGGCTCTCCAAGAAGCGACATTTGTCCTTTTGGTTTTCTGTTTTGACCATTAGGCATGACGACATTCTGATCGACGTTGTTCTCTGGATGATTTCCTTGTCTTCCCTGATCATGGTTGGCGTTCAGTTCTGGAAGAGGTGGTGGAGCATTGTTATTGTAGTGATTGTTGTGGTTGACGTATTCACTACGCGGTTTTCCTTGATAATCACCACGGTTTTTTCCACCATGTTTGCCTCCACGACCGTTTCCATTTTTGTATCCGTTGTTGCGATGACCATAATCGTTGTGGTTGAAGCCTCCATTGTTACCGTAGCGTTGGTTTCCATTACCGTTCACATTTCCGTAATTTCCACGTCCGTTTCCATTCGAATGATGTCCCCCACGTCCACTGTTTTTGGATGGTCCTTGCCCATTCTGCTGTTGAGGAACTCCACCCATCGCGTTCGACAAGTTCTTTCCTCCGACGAGTTGTGGGACCTGGAATTTGAACAATTATTATTTTAAATGAACAAAAAATGGTTAGCACAATTACATTAAGTTCCTGTGAGCTCTGTCCGCTATTGTCAGATGTTGCATGTGACAACACAACGTGACGAAGAATTCCCTACGAATATCAACAGTGCCGTTAGTGTAGTTGTGCGGGGGAATTAACATACCTCTTCATCTAAGAACTGATGACACTGAAGATTGTCGCGAAGAGTGAGCGGAAGTGGTTGGCTAAGCATTGCCTGGGTTCCGACCATACGAACTGTTCCTGGTCCTTCCAAACCTGAAATAAAATTGATGTTAAAATTAGCCACGTATTCAGTGAAACAGTTGCTCTCAAACTCCCGAGTTAAATGCTCTACACACTCCGATTCAGTAAACTAAACGCGCACAGTACCAAGATGGGGTAAACGACCATTCTGGGTCATAGGTTGGAATCCATTCCGAATCATAGGTGGAAAACCAGGTGGTGGTCCGATAGTTAGAGGTAACCCTCTCATAAATGGAACACTTTGGGATGTTCCATTTCTGCTGGGCCCACCGCTCATCACGGTGACGTCAGTTGATGACAGATGCGAAGATTCTGAGAAATTGGATTTTCGAAAAATGAAAATCTAAGAGAAGAACGGAAGATGGATATATAGAAGGTACGTGGATACCAAAAAGAAAGCAAAATTGGCAGCAAAGAATTGAGTGACAAATGTGACGGCAATTTGTTTCATCCCATTTTTAGTGTGACGTGTCACTAGTTCCGGTCGATATACATTGAAGAGCCTGCTCTATCGAGTGTGTCGTCATATATTGTCTTTTTTTGAATGAAGAGTATAAGAGAAATAAATTGCATCCGAATTAAAGCGGGGCGCCAATTGGTGCGCGGGCGAAGGCTGATTGGCGGTCGAGACGGGCCCCCAATGCATATTTGCGCAGAAGTGAACCAGAGAAGGAAATGTAAATGTGGATAGAAGAGCACCCGAGCTACAAGCGTGTTAGCCCCTTGCAATGAAGAATATATGTTCTTATGATGTTTGAGCGGAATGTTCAAGAACAACATGCTCATGGTCTAATGACTTATGTAATTTTGAACTATTAATTCAAGTTGAACGCTATCCTCAGGAGGGAATCAGTAAAATACTTCAAATTTGAGATCTAAATGCTCACAAAATATTCTGAGGGGTCGTAGTCATGGTCGCCAAAAGCAATGTGTTCTCGTAGAGTCTATTGAGATTATTCTGGCAATTTTGAGATGTTTCCCTTCGATACCGGAGACCAAAATGAAAATTGTGTGTGAAGAAAGGAAAAGAAAAAAAAATCATAAACGCTCATGATGGGAAATTGAGGCTCCGCACAAGGCAGCGAAGATAGAAGGAAATAGACTTTCTGCAGAGAGACTGCCTATTATTCTTGTTCTTTCGTGAGCCTGTGTGTATCGCTGCTGGAAAACTGAATGCGATCCTGTACTAAGAAGAAGAAGGAAGAAGAAGAAGAAAGGGCGGAGTCGGAACGCGGCCCTTCTTTCAGGAACATAAACCTGCAAGTCGATGCACCACTAGAAAGCCCCGCCCCTTCAATAAATCTGCGATTTTCACACAGTATACGAGGCCGCTACGCATACGATTCGATGCGGTACCGACAAGGCAAAGGGGGCGCAGAGGTTTGGAGAAGGCGTAAGAAGGGGAATGACGTGGATCAAAAGGGCTATCGTCTAGACAAAAATTCGGAGGGAGCAAATACCTGACGGAACGTTGACGTTTCCTGATTACCATTAGAAACACGTCACTTTTCGATCGGATGGAACAACGGTACTAAAAAGACCGATTCTATGTTTAATAAACGTCAACGGAGAAGAAAAGAAGCATGGAAAAGAGAGGAAACTCGAGTTAACCAGATGTTCGTCAAGGCCGTTGTTTATTTTTTTTGAGTCTCCAGAGTGTATGGCTTTTTGATTTCTAATAATATTGATTAGAACGAGAACTGAGTAACAACTATTGAATACATATTTTCGAACTCAAAATGATAGCTCACTTCCGAATGTTACTCCATCTGTGGGACGCTGAAATTGCAAAACTTCTCCCTCGGGGACATGTACAAAAAGGAAAGCATGAGGAGCACGTGGAAGTTCACCTTCATATGGTACGAAATGGTATCCGTGCTCTGCGTGCCAAATCGACGCTTCTGGACTGGCTCGTTCACTCGTCGCAGCGACGGATGTTCCTTCTGTTGATTGCTCACCATCATTTGCAGTATCTTCATCTCCTGTTGGAGATTCCGCCTGGAGGGATGCCATCGAATCAGGAGGAGTGTTACTCGGAGCAGGGCTCGGGTACTCTTCTGGACTCTGCTGCGATGACGTAGAGCCACCATCATCTGATGCGGCAGATGACTTCACTTCTCCACGGCTAGCACCAGAACTGTAATGAAAATGATTAATACTTCAAATAAATTTTGGATGCTCAGAGTTGATTTCACACTTACTTGCTTCCAGAATATGCTTCCAGAATTTTTCGGAAGAATTCTTTTTTAATACTCTCGTTTGTAACGGCCGCTGGATCACATGATCCATCTTCAGACATGTTCACCAGCGCCTATCTTTAAAATTTATTCAGATTTTTTATGTATGACTCAAAGAAAAGAAAGGAGAGAAAGAACGAGAAGGATTGAAATGAAGAGATGTAGTTAATACAAGAAAAGGTTCCGCCCACCAGTTGGACTACCAATTAAAACGTCATATCCCACGCTTTCTAAGAAAAAAAGAAGCTACAGTAGGTCTCGGAAATGGCATCGTTTTGCATCCACATCCTACCCAGAGCTTCCAAATCCCATTCTGAACCTATGATTATATAAGGAACCCATAAACCACATCCAGTGCTGCAAAGAAGAAAAGAAAAGAAAACGATAATCTCAAGACTATAGAAAAGATTTGAAAGAGGAAATGTATTCGGAAGGAGGAGATCTCAAAAATTGGGGTGTGACGTTTTTGAATCTCTAAAATCTTTCCAACCTAGATGGTCTTCTCTCGAAAACATTAATCAATCCAGCTTTTTTGAAAGATATACGTCACTCAACGTAAACATCAAAACTGAAGAGACCGGGAGAAGGTGGAGTGAAACAGACAAACAAAGAATGAAGAAGATGGGCCCATCTCCGGGATTTTGGGTGCATCTTTTTTCGGAAAAAAGGTTTCTGTGCTCTGAGCCCACAGGCGTTGAAAGATGACGCGCGGATAGATAGAATGATTGAGCCAACTAGCTTCTGGCGAGTGGTTGCATACGTTTTCTTGCAGAGACACGTCACGCAATGCCATAGCCCTACTGTATCGTGTCCAAATCATTGAATTATATCACGGCAGTTAGAGATGAGAGATTCCAAATGTAAACAAAGAGAATAAAAGGGAACGTAGGGGAATCGAGAACAGAAAATCTAACTTGCAAATGTGTTTTTAAAGTGGATGCACCTCTATACGTTTTTTTGACCCCAGCACCAAAATGATTGATATGCAGAATACTGACCGTAGTTTTGACACAAAATTGATTGGGAGGGCGTTTTTTTTGCGATGAGGAAGAGGGAAAGAAGACTAAGTGAGCATTCGAGTAGAGAGAAAGAAATGAAACAAAAAGCTCAGATGCATCCGAACGGAACGAAAGGGACCAGAAGGCCACTAAAAAATGACAGAATAAACGAAAGGAAATGTCATCTTTTCATTAAAAAATGTAAATTTTATTCGTATAGATTTGAACCATTCTTGAAACGTGTCTATTTTCTGAGTGACCTGAGAATACGGAATAGGGATGTCACTATCCGAAGTCCAGTGAGCATAGATCGCTTCATTCAACACTGTCATTTACTTCCTTCCGGAAAACCGATAAGAGCGCCAAACTTGAAATAGTGAGAACGAGAATTAAGACTCTTACTGGTTTCTTGATTCTTTTCTACTTTCACCTGCTCCGTGTTTTTCTTGCAGACGCCAACGTGTTTTATATTCATCAATTTTGACAGGTGTACTGTATTCTCAAAAAGATTCCTAATTCAAAAAGGATGATGTCAGATATAATAAAATAAAGCTCTAGTAAGAGGAGGGAAAAGTGCAAGGAAATGACAAAAACGCTCCTTTTGTGAGCAGTGACCCCATCTGGGTCACAACTAGTTAAAAACTCAAAAAAGAAAGGCCAGATGGATGGTTTGAAAAAGAAGAAAAGGAGAAGATTCGGATGGACTTTTCTCGCTCACATATATTGCCTTGCAATAAGAAACGAATGATGATGGAACAGAGAGAAAGGAAAGGTGTTTCCTATTGTCCGCGTAGAGTCTTGTGATGATAAGAAAACCAGAGGCGGGAACAGGAAAAATTCAGAGTCAAATAATCGTTTTATCAGAAAACGAAAGAGAAGAATCCAGGTAGTTTTTAGTCTCTGCCCACATTTTTCTCGGAAGAAAAGAACAAGAGCGCTTTCGTCGATACGTGTTTTATGATCGGAGCGCTGGTTGATTTCGGTCTTTTATATGTTTCATTTCCCCATTCGTTTTTTTGATATCAATAAAATCTCGGTTACTGTATGCAAAAACAATAAAAAATATGGCTAATAAAATACCGTATTTCCAAAAATGAACTACAATTCAACCACTAAAAGCAGCCAATTTTTTCGGAATATGGAGAAAAAATTGCTGCCGCCCGCACACATATACGCACACAAGTAGGTCCTATTTATGCCCTTTTGAACCGTGCCCCGAGGGGGAATACGAGAGGAGAGAACATGTTTCAAGAAACATCTCACTTTTTTTCATTTTACGTCTCTGGGGAGTCCAAAAAACGAAAGTTTGAAAGAGGAAAGGGGAATGTCAAATACAAAGGAATGCTTGCTTTTAATATGACCGAGCTGACCTTTGTTTCATTTTTGGAAATGATTTCTATGATACTTGATTTGTTATGAAATATGTTTTGGTGATTTGGTTGCACAAAAATTTTGATACAGTATTCTGGTCGTTCTCTCATTTTGAGATTGAACATGTTATTTTTAAGTTAAGAACTTCCTTTCTACTGAAATAGACAACTAACCTGCTTCCAGTGTCACTGTCGTTGTTCTGCATGTCGTTAGAAGTTGATGGAGGAGGTGTGATGAACTGCGCAGGTAAACTTATACAGGCAAATGATGCCATCGATGTAGGCGTAGGTTCTTAAACAATTTATTTTTTTCAAGTATATTCACAGAAGACAGTAACATTCAAAAAAACGATTTAAAAAAATCCAAAGAAAATGAGATATGAAGAGAAAGGGAAAACTATTCCGCCTACCTAAACCACCTCTATTGTTACATTTTCATCAAAAAAAGAGGGGAAAATGAAACGAGTGTTTTTTATTTCAATTGAAAGCAATAGATTTCAATACCAACTCCACAAACACCAAAAAAAGAGACGATGAAGAAGTGGTCCTTCCGCCTACTCACATGGTGTATGATGTCATTTTTAGGCAAGATCTAATTGCCGAGGCTGTCATCCAAGTGTCTTTCATTGAAGAAAGATGGAGAAGAACCGCTAGAAATGGAACGTCACGGAAAAAAATGAAATGAGAAGCAGCACCGAATGTCATGAATTGTAATGAAGACTGGTGGGAAGAAGATGAAGAAATAATGAATTTGAATATTCATCTCGATTAAAATCTACTGAGAATCTGAACTTGTGTTCTCTCGTAGGTTTATGACGAAAGGATTTGGAAAAGGACAAAGATTAGCCGATGGTAAAAACGAGTAAAGACTAACTGAACAACTATTGAAACAAACAGAGGATGAATTTTCAAAACTAAAAATTAAAACGTGATTCTAGAAATATAAAACTGAGAGTTGAACTTTGATAGAAAATGATTTGAACAAAAATGCTGGATAAAATTTGTTAGTTGAGAGTTCTTTCGTAATTCTAAAAAACAAAAAATCTGGGGGAATTCCTTCTGGTCCGTCTTCTTCTCTCCTTTCAACCAATTATTCTGGTGCATTGAATGTCTATGGGTGTTTTGTTTCAAATTGTTTCATGACATGCCACTGGTTCCTCCCGGAACCAATGAATCCCAGAAAAATGACTGAAGTAAAATTGGAACAAAAAAAAATGATGGGTTCCTTCTTTTTTTTTCTGTGTCGGGTAAACGCATCACGTCATATAAACCACATTGAAAACAGAAGAAGAAACGCAAAAAAAGGAAGAAACAAGGGGTCCGTTTGCCTTTTTTCTTGCTTGTTTCTTCTTTTTCCTTTGTTGTGTTTCGCGTCTTCTTATGATTCAAACAACTTTTGGATAAGAAAAGACACCATCTCGGATATCTTCTGAATATGAGTACAATGGTTTTAAATATGTAGTCTTGACTTAGAACAAGATGAGATAGACGGCTAAAAGTAGGGCAGATAAACTAGTGTCATAAATAGTTTTATATCTTATCACTCAGAAAATATCGGTCACTCAACTGTTTTTTAGTTCTCTACGAATCGCAAGAACAGGTTATCACTTATCTCTTAGTTCTCGGATCTTTGGGAAGCAAAAAAACATTCTGATTCTTTCTATGATGGAACTAGAAACAGAAAATTCGAGATCTTATATGTGATATATGAGAGAATGAGTAACGAGAGATGTAAACTAAAATTAGAACGTCTAAAACTCATAATTAACAGAATAACATTCTATTGTTAGACATTGAAACAGAAGGACAGAGAAACAGGGAAACAGAAATGAGAGTAAGAATGAAAACCAGAAATTTCTCATCAATTTCTAGGAGTTTTTTATTCTGTTTCTTGTGACTACAACTTCTTTTTTTTTCAAGAGAAGTAGAGAGATACAAACCCATCAATCTATTGAATCCGAAATAAAACGAATAGATTGATTTGCATTGAATCGTTACCCGAATAATGCAACATCCGCACCCGTACATATGGTTTTATGCCGCGTGTAACTAGACCGGTCTCGGCTTGAACTATATAATTGTCCAGTGTGAATGAATACTGTCCAGGTGTATGTGAGGACCGTTTTTATTTCAAGATGAGTAATCCAAACATGCAGAAAACGAAGAAGGAAAAAACTGGTAAAGATGAGTCATTTCAATATTATTGTTGGTGTAAGCGAAGGTGAACGTGGTAAACATGAGAAGTTCGTGTTTCGATTCAATATCACCTTCAGCAAAGAATGAAAGCAACTAATATATGATCATGCTCCATTGAAACTTTTCCATTAAAAAAGAGAATGAAGAGAGGGAGAATTCTTGAAATATTCGAAAACAATGCCGAGGCTATCAATTTTTCTCAAACATTGCTCAGTGAGTTCTCTTTGAGAAAACCATGAATGAAAAAAAGAAAATAGGAGGGCCGTCTCTTTGAAAAAGTGAACAAAATGCAGCGTTTTTGCGTGTGACGACACACAACAAGTTCAGCTGCAGTGTTTCGTCACGTCATTCATACCAAATTAGGTCGAGAGGACTTTGCCTACTGTAGAGAAGCAATGAGGGAGGGCTCTTTTTTCATAAGACGGCTCACATTAGAATGCACAACTCGGACCAGCAAATTCTTTCCTTCTCCCCTCTTTTCCCAATGCTGCATATCAAACTGTGGCAAATTGGCAATTAATGGTCAGTTTGAACAGAAAAAAGGTCGGGTTTCAGAGAAAGGTTCTAAGACAAGACCCCGCCGAGTGGAATGTTGAAACATGATAGTTCTTCATTTTCGGTGGGAAACATTTGAGCGAACTTTTTGGCAAGTCTGCACTATGGATTAGGACACGAAGATTTTGAACTTCTTGTGTGGGAAAAGTATAGAAAAGCAAACTTCTTCTTTTTTTGCAAATTTTGAGAAGAGCCCTTATATATGAAATTTAAGTGGGTGGGAAAGGTAAACTATGTTTTTGTTCTTTTTTCTTACATTTCCAGACATCCGTTTGAAAGTTTACCAAACCTAGAATTAACAATAGGAAAGAGAGAAAAATATGGCATCGAAATCATATTAAAACATTTTTCTCTTCTGAAAATGAAGTTCGAAACCAACGTTTGGAACGAAAAAGAAAGATAGCTAATAGTGTTTCGAAAAAAGCGAATGTCTCTGACCAGTTGAGCCTAAAAGGAAGTGAAATGGCAAATGACAGCAACGAATTTGATGATATTATCTAAGAAGCCAAAAGAGTGAAACATTTTTAGAAGAGGTCAGAACACAATTTTGAAAGAACATCATTGAGTAACTTTCACTTATTGCTTGTAGAAGGAGAAAGTGAGAAGAAAAAACTATTGAAAATTGAAAACTTGAGAATGAATGAACCTCTTAGATAGTTGAATTGCATTCACACATACAGTACTCATGAGTCATAAATAGTTGAATAGCCTGAAATTCGCCGATCGTGTTTTGAATGCTGAGTACAGAAAGAATAAAATGAATAAGAATTGGGTAGAAAAAGTGCAGATGGATAGGAAAAATACGAGAAACTGGTTGCGATTGTCCACCCCAGAAATGTTGGAAGGCTTTCAAAGCGTTCAGCAAGGAAGGGTATACTTGTGTCAGTTTCTCTTCGAATTGACGAAGAGCTTATGATCTTATGTTCGTCAAAAAAATTTTTGCAAGTAGAAGAAGCGACGTATCCGGAAAGAGATGTTTATGCAACAGGAAAGGAGGAGGATTGAAAAAAGAGATGAATCTTGTCATCGCCCTATGACAAAATTTCACGTCATCCATTTTAAAAGGTTCTAAATTTGGATAGGCTCGCTTCTGAACCAATATTGTGAAAAGCTTTCCAAATGCAATTGGTAGTTGAGAATCGAGACAATATTGATGCGTAGACGAGAAAATTAGGGAAGCGGGACCTCTCAAACAAAATTCTACTCATTTGTTCTTACTGCTCATTTTGTTGTTATTCCATGCTCTTCAGTTTATTCTAATCAAATTATTTCTTGAATTCAGAACGAATTGCAATTATGTTTAGAGACTGGAAGAGCAAGAAAAAAAAAGAATAAACAGAAGAGTTACATACACCAGAATATTAGATCAGATGCACCCCTTCAGGCAAACCTCGCCACTCACTCAGAATAGAATTAAACAGCGTAGGCGTCCGGAAAAAAAGGAAAGAGATGGCCGAGAGTCACCTGATTGAAAATAGAAGATCTATAGAACACGATGCTCCGTTGGTCACTAGTTCCGATAGATATCAGATTGATGATTTTTAACCTTTCGATAGATATTTAGGAATTTCAAAATAATCTCAGAGCCAGATAAATTTAATGGGAAAATAATCTCACTTCCTACTAAATCGGGATTTTAAGATTGCCAAAAATGAAAACCAAGGTAAAACCTCCGCCTATTCGAATGCGTTCTATCCTTTAAGAGTCTTATTTTTCATTTTCATCATCGATGGGACACTTTAGTAAAAAAAAGGTGGGACGAGTGTCGTCGTGCCACTAACCGACTAGCAATAAATAGCCAAAGGGACGGCAAAACAATTTCGACTCTCATTATGGACGGATATTGAGAGAATGTGGATGAACACTAGAAAAAATTGGAGACGGACAGAAATTGAAAGCGAGATCTGAAAATAGTAGTATTTTTCGTAGCGTTCATGGCATTAATTTGGTTTCAGCCCTCCTGAATCGAAAGAGTCAGGAGAGTTCAGTGGAAACAAGATACCATGAAGCAAATTTTCTTCTCTCTTTGGGAAACAGCCTTCTCAATAAATAAAAATAGAGACCGGTTGAGAGTGACGTATGATTAAACGAAATGCTGTGTTCGGCTCCCACTCTCGAGAGCCTTTTGGCGGTGTCGACCTTCACGTTGACATAAACAATGGTGCTCGGCACACTGCGAGAACAGGTGAACAAATCGTGTGGGCACCACGGCCCAAGTTCTTTACGGCCAGACTAGGACAGCTGAAATGCTTTGCAGCTCAACGATAATTTAAATTAATAATGAAAAGAGATACTGGGTGTTCTCAACACGTTTGAGATTGAAATAATGACCAGTTTCTCAAATCTTACGTGAATAACATCAGTACTGGTTGTTCCTCACATGAAAACATTTCCACATGCGTAATCAGATATCATTCCGGTTGATCGGGTTGAAGATAAGGTATGGTAGCTTAGAATAACTCTATGCATTGAATGACTTCAAAAGCTGTCAACCGAGAATATCACATTCTTTTTCGTCATTTCTTTGGATAACCGAAAATAGAAGAGTAACGTGATTTTACTCATTTTTCAAAAAAATAGATGAGGATTCTGAAAAATGAAGCTAAAGGGCAAACGAAAAATTTTTGATTTATCTACCATGAGATGAGATTTCTTTATAAAATAAAAAGAAAATGGATTTTTGATAGATCGGATTTTAGAAATCGTGACACTTCTGAATAAATGAAAATTGAGAGAAGTCACCTATTCTCCATTTCTGATGGTGAGGAAGTGAAGAAGAACCAACATTTCTGAGGAAGCGATCTCAGGAAAATTTCAGAGAAATGTAAAAAATGAATAGTCAGGACAAAGCCATTGTTTTGGGAACGTCGCTCAAAAAAAGTCCAAACAAATAAAACGACAACTCAGGTCTCTTTTTTTGTTGGTCTGTTGTCGTTTTCTGCAAAAGAAGGTATACAAATAACGATCATTCCATCTGACTTGTTCTCATAAGCTACGTCATAATTGCTTTGGCAGAAGCAAAAGAATGGAAACGTTCGTTTTCAGTCATGAATGTTGTTTGAAAGACCGGAAAACGGGGGAAAGGAGTTATTCAAAAACCAAATTTCAGTTATTTTCTGATGCATTTGTCTTAGAAAAGAACGGAGGCGACCTTCCGAAGCACTTTCTTGTTTGTACTGAAAGCAGACAGTGAGAAGGATACTGAGAAAGGAATGAAGGGATTTAGTTGAAACGAAATTGGAAAATTTTGTTACAAAATGTGTTTTTTTCTATTCTGAAACTGAATATTTTCTTGACTCAAATCCATCTATTCTCATTCCAAATGCTCCAAACTACAATTTCGAAAAGTTATAATAAACAGCTCATACACCCTCGCAGGAAGTGGAAAGTGTTCTGCTTTTGTTTATAAAATTTTAAACAAAAATTCTGCCAGTCAAAAAATACAATGAACAATTACTATCATTCTTGCAGCACCTTTACTTGATTTGTTTTCATTTGGATTAAAATGGGACTTCCTTTCGTGCTATTAAAAACGAACTAGCACGCAAAATCTGATCATCTGTGAATTTAGGAAATCTTACAAACGGAGTTGCTTGTTTCGTCACAGATTATTTTCGACTCCATTAGAATTCTAGAGCTAAACGGAAGGAGTCAGATAATCGAGTAAAGAATTCTAAGAGGAGTGTTTAGAACTTTGTGTCGACTAAAAAGTTTCGATTCCAAGGGGATCAATATTTAATTGAAAAAGTTAGACCAAACTACTGAACACATGCAAACAAAAACACAATACAGTGTCTCAAACTCGCACTTATACGAAAAGCGATCAAATAGTTTAGTCGTGAATGCGTATTGGTACACCAAACACACAGGACCGATGGACACAAGGGCGGAGTACACAGATCACCCGGGAGGAGTACGCGGAAAGGATGAGAAGATAGATGAGACGCAGAGCGCGGCTGAGCGGTCAGACTGTTGGAACGCGGCCAAATCACGAGACGGTAAACATAAGAGTGGGAAGAAGGGTGTAGGATGAAGGAGAGGTAAGTGCGCGGAAAAGAGAAATGACGAGGCGGAATATAAGAAGATGAGGATGATGATGACGGTGCCCACCCGCTGGGCTTCATCCATCAAATTATTTTTTGACATTTTCTGATGAGGTTTAGAAAAAAATATAGATGGGATGAGATGGAATTTTCATTATAGGCCGATGATGAGTGACAGGTGACAGATGGTTTTTTATGAGCCGATAAACGAACTTTTTGAATGATTTACAGCCTTGATTTAGATAGCATCTAGAGAGGCAATACACTTGGATCTTTACGCGAAAGAATTTTCATTGAAACTACAATGTGGTTAACATGTGTTTGAACAACTCCGAATAAGCAAACGAACATCAAAACAGTGGTTCTGATGTGTATTGTTACTCGGAAACGACTCGCATGGTACTAGTCTACTCAGAGAAAGTCCCAAGTAGAAAAAAACTAGAGCAGACAGTACTTTGAATCGGTCAACCGTTTTTCCAAGTTCTAATTCTACCAGAAAATCGAGGTCAATCTTCCCTAAGCACATTCTGAGAACAGGAAAACGTGTGCAAGAGTTCACAAAATAAATGTCCTTGTCGAGAAGGAAGACAGTCTAATCCCAACATTAACAATCTGTCTCCTCCACTCAATTGGCTGTGAATTGAAGAGAAACATTTCGACAACGACGACGACGACCGACGTCGGCCCGATTTTCTTCATTCTGTTTTCTCGGAATCTAGTAACAAGAAGATGCTTGGCTGCCTGGCGTGTGATCACGCGGAACACATTACAAGCCAGTCAAGCAGCCACCAAAGAGATTGGCCGATTCTCATTCCGATCCTCATTTTCTAGGCCATCCTCTCGATTCTACTGCTTCCCTTTCCTTTTTACTTATACTTCTCCGCCTCTCTTTACTATCGCATAATCGTATTCACAAAAACATTCCACGGGAGAGGCGAAGGAAGGGGGTGTCGAATGAATAACGCCTCTTCAATATCTTGACAGAAGAGAAAGACGGGACACCGCCATTGCGAAGATACAATAATACTTGTATTCAATAACAAAAAAGAACGACGACGAAATCGAAAATTTTAGTAGTACCTAGCGCAGTGCCTAGCGGTAGATAGATTGCTGGAAGTGTCAACAATCCTTCTCCGAAGGCAATCGAACAATCAAGAATTTTCACGTTGTGATTTCTGGTTTCTCATAATTGCGAAGAAATATTGATAGATTTTTCACGAGAAAATACAATTTTTAACTCACTGTGAATGACTCGAAGATCAGTACAAGACGTGTATTGTGCCGGTGTCATGACGAAAATCATAAGCAATGGTTTTCAGATATCAGAATCAGTGAGGTGTGATAAAGAGAAAACGAGGAGCCATTTCATGATGAAATCAACGTTTCGAATGACTCCGCCTTCTCAGATTAAAACCGAAAACATTTAATACAATAATCTTATCTTTGTCACAAATGTAAATCCATAGAAAAGAAAACGTGAGATAATATATCCAAAACAATGGTAACTATGCTAATACGAAGTGATGGATTACACTAGATAAGATATAAATACATGGAGGTCAATAAACCATTACAAAAGCACAAACTGATAAGGAATGATGTAACATCTACAAGAATTGACAATAAAGAACCATTTCTCATTGAGAAAAAATTCCTAAGAACTTGTATAGTTCCGCAAAACTTCTTAACGTGATCACTGTTTTGAAAGAGAACGTTTTCTATTTTTATTACGTCGATTTTCAACCACTCTAATTTTAGAAGAACGTTTTGCAAGTACCTAATTGAAAAGTTATTTTTGAAAAGTTCAAATCACTCAAAATGACCGGCAAAAAACAAAATATAAACTTCGAGACTGAATTAGAGATGATAAAAGGCGGCAAAGGTGACGAAGAGAGGTAAAAAGCAAACAAATCGTCTCGTCTTTCTCGATCCTCGTTCGAATTGGGTCACAAACAAGGAAGAGAATGCAGGGAAAGAGCACATTTGTGTCTGTGTGTGGTCTTCCTTGACAATCATACTGGGAAAGAAGAGGTCAGAGCAGTTATCACCCATTGCCTTTTTGTCTTTATCGTAGTGAAATGGGTTGTAAACGGCGGGAATTACCAAGCAGTAGACATAAAAGAACAGGGTTAAGAAGAAGGGCTAGATGAGTATCTGGTTTGTCGCAGTTTACCTTCTGGACATGGCCATCAACTTTTCCGGTTCGGAAGTTAAAGTACCATTTGAAACAAGGGCATTTCCTTTGATAACACTACTCCTCATTTCCGAATTAAACAAAATGCCATCGTTTGATCACAGGAAATGTTGAAAGAAACTTATGATCAGAGGGGATCAGCCCGAATTTCCAGTCTTCGCAATGAACCCGGACATGGTTCCAAGCACAATTTTCCCTGCAAATACAAAGAAGTCTAAACATGACGGATTATATGGATCGCCTGTGTTTGCCAAGTTTGATATGATTGGAATGCAAAATAAAGACTGTTTGTTGATAAAACTGTTTTGTTAAGTAGAAATTTGTCACTGGAAGAAACTGTATAGTTCCGGAAAAGTTCATAATTTCATTTACGTCAAAACGAAAACGACTCGCTGATAAGTAATGTCCGATAATTTTTCGTAGAGTGAACTTTGAAAGAGGTCAAAAGTCGACATGATTGGATTAAGACACAAATGAAACAAAGTTTGTGATGAGTCACCAGAAAAGATCAGGTAGAAAGAAGAGCGACACATGTTCCTCATTCTAGTTTGACAAAAAACACTTGAAACTGAGAGAGAAGGTCGATCGACACGCAATCGATGGGGCAACAGTTGCCACAACAAAAGGTTCAATTTATAACCCTGTGTAATGTGGTGGTGATGACTTCTCCATGGTTTTCATCCGAACGATCAAACTTCAGTTTAGTTTATTTTTATAAAGAAAATTAATAAATAATTACAAAAAAAGTCTCGACCACGGCAGGATTCGAACCTACAATCTTCTGCTCCGTAGGCAGACGCGTTATCCATTGCGCCACGCGGCCAACGAAACTAGCAGAGACAATATGAAATGAGAAAGTTGCAGGCTAGGTTCTAAAGAAAAGAATGAGAGAAAAGAGAAATGAGTACGCATTTAATGGCAGTTGTTTATGGCAATTAATACAATTTCGTTTGTATATAATAACAGAATTCGAATTTCCGAGAACTTCTCTTGAATTCTAAATAAACCGATGACGTTATCATTAAAAAATGACTTTGCTCAGAATTTGTGAATAGAGCGGAGGTTTGGCAAAGTTATTTTGAGCTCCCAATAAAAAAGCTACTTCTTGCCATTGCCCGGAATTGGATTAGAAGGAAGTTTGTGGGCGTTAGTGGTCCCACCAAAGAACAACTTTCAACACTTTCTCTCCCATTTTGAATGTTTCGAAATCAGATAATCTGGATTAATTCTTTCGGAGGCATAGAAATAAATGGAAACCGAGGGTAGTGCCCAAAATTAAATAGAGTATCAAAAGCAGAAGGCAGCTGGATGCGATTTTATATTATGAAGGAGCCGTTCCGGGTGTGGCCTGGACACCATAACAACAATTCTGGCGACAAAACTAGAAAAGGGGTGTGGACAGAAAAAAAAGAACAGTGGTGGGATATTTTTGAAAGCTGGAGTAGAAAGTGTATAATGGAGAGACCTCAGTGGGGGCCTCTCTTTTCCATTACCCGCTTCTCCAACTGTCCCCCCCCCCCCCTCTCCACGCCCTACCCTCAGCCCGCTTCACTAATTAATTTGTTAGTTGGGTTGCTTCTGGAGACAAATATGTACTGGGTGTGAGCACTTGAACGGAAAATTGGAGAAGCGCATCCTATCCATTTCTATTCCCATATATATCTTTCTCTTCGCGTCGACATTCACATTTTCCTGCATGCATAGAAGCGGTGTTGTTTTATGACAGTTGATATAGAGAAAGTATAGAGATGTCACTCACGTTGAAGGATAGGTCGAATATCCCGACTAATGAGCAACGAAAATAAAGGAGAATAGGAAGGAGCCGATGTTGAAGGTCGTTATCACACTCGATGACAAAACACACGAATGAATTGGGAGGAGAGAGAAGAAGGTTCCAGTGCAATGGCAAGGACAATAAGTCAGTTTTTTTTTGTCGCTGACAGGTGGAATGCGAATCAGAGATAGAATCTTGTGATGGAGCCGAAGAGAGAAAAAATGTTCTGCCGAAACAGAAAGAGAGACAGGAGAGAACAAAGTCCGTTACTAATCGGCAGCAGCCCAAATGATCAAAGACATTATTGAAATTGATCAGAATGAAACTTTTTACAGAAATTGGTGTCGCCCTCGAAACATTCATATCCGCAATGTGTGACAGATTGAGGAAGATCAGTAATCAGAACACCTACATGAACATCAGTGAACATGTTGTCATTCAAGTGAAACAACTTCAAACATCTTTAGAATTATAGTTTTGAGCGGATGTTGCAGACTGAAACCCTCAGAGTGCAAGTTCGATCAAAATAGAAATATCAATTCACAAGATTCTCAATATAATGGCACTGGTAGCGAGAAAATGTATTAAATTTTTTTCTAGAACTGAATAAGATGAGCTTACGGCATTGATACGTGTGAATTCAAAAATGTATATCATGACATCACGAGACTCATCAGAATAATAAGAATTTTAAAATTATTTTTGAAAGATGGGTTAGTAGTTAGTGATGCATTTCATTCAAAGTTTATTCATTGAAGAGTGGTATAAAAGCGAATTGTTTCTTATAAACTAGTCTAGAAAAATGTTTCGGTGTTTCTGTAGATCTTCATGCATCGAAACGTATACAAGTGAAATATACGAATTCTCAGTGACCGAAAATCTCAAAATTTTAATGAGACCAAAAAAGCAAGACAGGACCAGCAGAAGTATTCTTTTCTCAGCTTATAAACACCTCATTGTTTACAAATTGACGTTTTTCTTTGCTTTTCAAAGAGAAACCAATGAGAAACCAAGTGCAGGAAAATGGGTTTGGTCATGAAATTTTGAAGCTAACCTTAGCAGAATTTAGCTGCACACTCGATGATCGATAAATCGGATTAAATGATAAGAGAAACGTTCGGTTTAAGAAAAACGAGAAGTTCTTAGCTCAGACATCACGAATGACGATGATCTTTGATGAATTTAAGAACTGCGTTGGATGCCGAAAAGAAAAGAAATGTTCTTGATATCCAAACAAAAAGACACAGCTTCTGTTTTTCGTGGTTCCATGTCTCCTTCTTATTTATTCAAACATTGTTTCTCTGAACCTTTCCAAGAATATCTATGGTATGGAACTGGTCATTTCCAGACATGGGATATAAAGATTTTTTGAAACGCAATTCAAGATTTATACGAGTTGATAAATCAGACGTATTTCGAAACGAGATTTTCGAAAACTAGTATTCCGAGAAAAACCTTCGGATGGTGTGAAAACAAATGAAAATATCAGCTGTTTTTGCAAAGTGATGAATTTCAGAAACCAAAGTGGTCAGTATTATTTACCAACAAGTGGTGAGTGAAGGCTTCACCAGTTCAAAATAAAATTATCTTCTTTCACAGAGGAAAACAAAACTTTGGTTCGCATATTGGGGACCAGTATGAACTTTCAAACTAGGAGTTGTAGCTCATCAAACCTTCATAACGGAATCATATCATGATACGTCATTCCCTAATGAGAGCTTTTATATAAAGTTTTCTTGTTATTTACGTATTGTGAATTTTGAAAAATTCTAAATTTTTACTGTTTGTACAAAGTACAATTTTTCACCCAACCACTGCAAAATTCCAATTTTTCTCCAGCCAAACCATGAATTAAACATCGCCAACCTTATTGTCACGGAGAGACAGATGTAGCTAAATTGCAGGTGGTCTAAGTCATTTGAAGTCGGCGCGTAAATATTATAACTCTTCACCGAGCATGATTTGTGAAGACGCATGAAATGATTAAAAACAAAACTATATAATTTCAATCGCCTATGCAAATTGTAACAGGAGGCTAGAATGTGCAACATATTTAATTGCCTTGATTTTCTTAGAAAAAAGATGTCAAATCCAAGTCTAACTAGGTTTGTAACAGTCATTAAACTTAGAAAAAACGTAAAAATTCAAAAAATATCGTTAAACAAGTCTGGTAACAAGATTGAAGATAGAAAAAGAAGTGTGGTACTATTTGCAGTTGTCGGGAATCAAAAGAACAAAAACTGTTTTCTGTCATCCCAAAAGGTAAAATAAACAGTGCGAAGAGACTGTTGTTGTTGTTGTTATTGTTTGTTATGAGCATCGTTGTTTTCGGTAAACGACCATCCGTTCAATTTAGCCAACCTCAATTTCTCCTCCACTTTTTTTTGTTTTTCCGCGCACACAACCCGCAAGAGGGATGCTCTAAGAAGTCGAAGTGGCAGGAGATGGACGCCACTGACCACCACCAGCGAATAATTCGTCGCCGTCCCGTTTCTCTGACTCCTCTTGCGCACAACGTCCTCCAACGCGTTCCATCTCTTCTACGAGCCATCTGCCGATGTGCAATGAGGGCCGCCTTCTCTCTCGGTCTCGGTTCCCTCGGTGGCCCTCCTTAGCTCTACAAACCCGCCGGGCTTCTCATATTTGCCACTTACTTGTGTAAGAACCAGTCGAGACAATTGTTAGTCGAAAGGTAACTACAAAGTCGGGCTAATCGCCATGATATCTTCAATGCCTGACATGAAGATGGACAAAGACTTGCTGTACATGATTCCACAAGCGCTTATCGGAGGACTGTTCTTATTATCAGTGTTCCCAAAAATATCAGAACCTCTTCGACTCAAGTTCCAAATCTCTGCGCATGCTGTTTTATCACTGTTGTTTTCTTTTGCAGCTCCATATTTTTTGAAACCAACGGTAAGTATTTTCCCAGAGAAAATTAGCATTCCGATTTGAAAAATATATTCGAAATCTTATTTTTTTACTTTTTTATTTTCCAGATAAAAGGAAACTTCACAAACATTCATGGATTCATTCAAGCTTTTTGCGCTTCTCTTCACGTAAGTTTATTTATTGCTTTTTATCAATGAGCTCAAGATATACAGGTTGGTGCTGGTTATTTTCTATGGAAAGCGCAGAAACTTGGGAAACCCGAGCGTTCCGTCATCTTCTCTCGACTAATCACTGCTTTCATCTGTCTTATCTTCCGACTTTTCGCATACCTTCACATTGGTGGGAAATCCGCTAAAGGATTAGAACTGTCAAATCAGGTATGTTACTCTTCGTAGCTGACTAAACAATCAATGGGCTATTTTAGTATCTTTACTGTGTCGCTTTCACCGATGGTCTATGGTTTTTCTCGGAAGTGATCCGAATGTATCGCACCGCTAAAACGAACCAAGATGAAATTGAAGCAATGGTTAAAAGAACAACTTTATGGGTCGAGGTACGTTTTATTACCAGAATTAATTCATTTCTGCAAGGACTGGTGACATATGGACTATGCACTTTTTCAGGGAAAAGGTACGTTCTACATTGAAAATGCATTCTATTTGGACGCCGGATTGACTCTCGCTTACGCAATTATTCACATCTCGTTCCCACAACATGTTCTCAGTTTAATTGTGGGTTTCGAATTGGAAAAATAAAAAATCATAGAGTATTTTATAGCTCAAACCGGATAACAAATTGGATTCCCACCATTATCTATGGTGTCGTCTTTTCGGGGCTTTGAATCTGATGCCAGCAATAACATCAATGAGCGCGAGATTCTATTCCCCAGAAATGCAAACTAGCTACATTGCTAGTCGGTTATTGGTTAGTTGAAACCAATTAAAAAAAAACTTACAAATGAATAATCCGAACAGATGTGTTGAGTCACTATTAAAAAAGAGTAATTAAAATCAGTTCGAAAAAATCAATGTAGAAAATATTGGAATCAAAAAGAAAACTGCTCACCGCTTTATGTCATAGTGTGACACACATATGTTTCCTCCAAAAAATTGACACCACAACCCGGATTACGACAATTTTGTAGGTATGACATGTGGTATACAACGTCACGTAACATCAGAAACTGAAAAGAACTGGGATTCTTCCAGGTATCCGTGCTCTTATTCTTAAGATCATTTTTTTCAGAGTCAATGTACTGTATTCTTGCTGAATATCTACGGACACTGGATTCTGACTGTTTACTCGGCAAATCATATAACTGCATTCATGCTCAGTGGATTCTTCACATCATTCTTATTTTCTGCTTTCCACCGTATTCATAAAATTTATTTTGGAACGGAAGTTGAAGAAGAGATCTATGAAGAATCTGCGGAACAAGTCGAGCAGACGGAAGGAAGTGACAAGAAAACTGATTAACTTTTTGTTGTTATTTTAAAACGCGAGCTTTTTTGCTGTCATTTACACATTTATTCCATTCCATCTTTTTAATGTTTATTAATTTATTGCTTTATTTTCATGTCTCCTCCAATTAACAAAATTGCTTTCTCTCATTCTTAAAACTCCAACACTTTATCATCAGTTTCTTATTTTCACCAAGTTTGATTATTTCTCCGTCAACAAATAAAATTCATATAAATACATTCACTGAAACTCAATTTCCATGTGGATAGGCAAACAATTCAAACTCATTTCTCAAACTTTCGCCTCGCCGCCGGAAAGAAGAGTAGGTCGGTTCAAGTAGAATGAGACACTTCCATCCACTAATTCTATGTCAATCGAGCGAGTGTTTAAATTGCGGCGTACGCATTCAACGTCTTCAAGACTCGACCTTTGGATAATTGTGTCAAGCGAACGCTGCTTTGAATGAGTGATGAATGTATATGCACCATATATGTATGCACAATGCGCTCATTGTAGACCTCGTGCTTCTTCATGAAATTATCGAATTTCATAACATTTCCTTCCTTTGAAACATAAACCATAGAATCAAATTTCACAAAAAGTCACTTTTTATTTCAAAGTTTTACAGAACTATTCCTTATAAGTCTTGTTTTTCTGTTCTATTTATCTGAAAATAATTTTTGAGTACTAAGAATGAGAACTCAATCAAATCCACCTACATGCTGCTATTTCTGAGCTGATCTCTGATGAATTCAAATACTAATAATAAAAAAAAAGTAATATTCATTCAAATCAAAGGGCAAATGCAAAATACTCGTGACAGTTGTTTGTTCTTCAGGTTCTGAATACTAGATTACTGTTTTTCGAGTATTTTACCTACAATATAAGAATAATTTAGCTATTCAATATATAAAATAAGTGAAAAGAGTTCGCCCAAAAATATAAAGCCACCCAAGTTTTCAAGAATCCATTATCCGTTTGAAGCTCCCCATCAAAATAAGCGCATTACAATTTGTTATTCATAACCTCGACTTTACGCCTTGGTCGTTTATTTCATCGCCTTCCCCTTTCTTCTCGCCCTTCCTGCTTTTCCCAAACACCCGTGGCGATAATTTAAAATAAGAGTGTTTATTGACCTTTGAATCAATAAGTCTTTCTTTCTCAACTAGGCAAACAAAATTCTTTTTTTTTTCGAATTTCCCATCGTTTCTCCAGTGCAGCTGGCCGCGACCTTCTTTATCTTACAACCAGCTTTAGTAACGCTTTGTCGTTTGGTTTTTGAACAACACTGACCATAATCCGAATAGATAGAGAAGAGAAACAGATGGGACATCAGGACATTGTCCGTAATCAAATGAAAATTACGACGCTCTATTACATTTTGTATTGTGTTTTCTTTTGTTCGACATACATTCTTTTGATTACTTTTTCTATATGATCAGAGTCACTGTTAGACGAAAACTATTAGAAACATTTAGTTATTTTTATGTTTTTATGCAAAAGTTCGCTTTTTCTATCAAACATCTCTTGTTATTTGAGTGCATTATGATCTATGTTTCTTCCAGACCAAAGTCTTGCTATAACACCCACTCACTTTCCCGTCTCTTCTCGAACTTAACCTTTTCTCTCAAATTTTTCCCTTTTTCCCTCATAAAATGTTTCTCTTTGTGTCGAAAATGGAAAAGCATTCATTTTCTCTCTTCCGCAACACTATTTCTCTTTTACAAGTGCCATTCTACACAACACAAGCTGCTTTCCAGCCGAATGAGTAATGATGTGCGGTGGAGCGCGTTTGCCTTGTCTCACACGCGCGCGAGGAAAGAAAAGAGAGGAGATGGCATGCCCGCGAAACAACGTGGCCCGCTATCCTCCCCTTGTTGTACACAGACCTCATTCATTTCTCCCTCGCGTGTTTTTTGTCCTCCTCTTTTCCTCATCGTGTTGCGACATCTCTTTTTTCTCCTCCATACTAAGCAAGTTCAGCTATCTCATGCTTCTCGATAACATCGTCAATCTTGATTCAAAGATCAGTTTGAATGTTTTTCCTCTAATTCTAATTATCGTTTCTCTTCTTTTATGGATTGCTGATTTTCTAATCTTTAGTGTTCTATTGAACAAATATTTCAAAATTATAATAGTTTCAGGTCGGTGCATGGGGTGTTAACGGTGATAAGGACAACTGACAACTTTGCTCCATTTGTACATCAAAATGCAGAGTAATACTGATTCTAGCGGCAGTGGCACTTACAGCCAAACAGTGAGTCATTTTTATATAAATTCATTGATTTTCTAGAACATTCCTGGACAAATAGTGATTCATCAAATGTATTGTAGGTCGGCCTTCTCTACGTTTTCAATTTGATCGTTGGAACTGGCGCTTTGGCTCTTCCAAAAGCATTTCAAACGGCTGGATGGCTCCTCAGTATCACTCTTCTCACGTTTTCCGCATTCATGAGGTCAGTGAGCCATGAATAACTTCTTTCTACACCACTCAAAAATTCTAATGTTTTTTTGGTTCACCAGACATTAATTCCTGCTGAGAGAATCTGAAAATATTTTAATCCTAATTCCATTTCAGTTATGTCGCTGCAACGTTTGTCATCGAAGCTCTCTCAGTTGCGAATGCAGTTATTTCGAAGAGAAGACGTATTGAGTATGATGATGTTGTTGTGGCCGATGGTCCATCTACATTTGAGATCGCCAAGAAAGTCGAAGTGGTAGGCATTCAAAACGACCATCAAAACACTCACATTTTCTTGTTTCAGAGCGAAATGGCGTCGATGTTCTTGTCGAAAGTTTCGCTTGTTTTCTCTTACTTCGCGATCATTATCTACTTGTTTGGTGATCTTGCGATTTACTCGACGACTGTCCCGAAGTCTGCTATGAATATTGTCTGGTGAGAGACGAGGACTGAGAATATAAAATAGGAAATTTAACTCTTTCAGCTCTACCATCAATGCATCGACTGTGAAGTCTACGGATCCTTGTCACGAGTCTTGGCCAGATATCTTCAGCAGAATGATGGTTTACCGTATCTTTGTCATCGTTTTTGTCGTTGTTGTTTGCCTTCCAATGGTCATTGCTGGTATCACAAAGACTCGTCACATTCAAATCATGACAACGCTTTCGAGATGGGCTGGTAAGACATAGCAATGCCACTTTTCTATTGAAGCATCAAATTTCAGCATTCATCTTGATGATTTCATTGGCAACGATGCAGTTGTCAAGTCAAGGAGCTGCTGCTCATCCACCAGCATACAATTTCCATGGATTCGGATCTCTTTTCGGATGCGCTGTCTATGCATTCATGTGTCATCACAGTATTCCGTCTCTCATCACTCCGATGAGGTAAGTGTCTGTTTTAAAAACATAATTCTGAAGAAACTTTTGAAAACTAGAAGCTGCATAAGTATTTTGTGGACATTTCAAAATGTTGATTGTTTTCAGAACGAAAGAGAATGTATTTGGGAAGATCGCTGTTGTTTATGGAATTGTTGGAGTCTTCTACTTCACTCTCTCCCTCACTGGTGCTTTTGCCTTCGAGCACGTGCAAGACATCTACACTCTTAACTTCCTCCACGACGACAACACCTCCTTTGTCTATTCCATCATTGACTACTTCTTGGCACTCTTCCCTATCATCACTCTCACTTCAAGCTACCCTATCATTGCCCTCACTCTCATCAATAACTTCAAAGTGGTCAAAGACATCTTGTGCCCGAAGACTGGGTGAGTGAAACAAAATGCAACATTATCGTTATCAATTGTATTTATAGACAAGAGAGCGAATCGTTGCTCGAAGCGGACAATCAGGGTGAAGAGATTGATACTGACGACGAGCGAGACACAAGAAATGCGAGAGCCGAGAGAAATGTTTTCGATGTGTTGGTCCCAGCATTGGTCTTGGCACTTCCAACTTTCTTGAGTCTTTTGACCGACGATATGCTTCTTTTGGCTTCAGTCACTGGAAGTTTCCCAGGTTAGAATCAAAATAATCCGTAAAATTTTAAAGACAAATGTTGTTCCAGGTGTCGCTGTGCAGTTTGCAATTCCTTGTCTTCTTGTCACTGCTGCTCGTAAGCATGCGAGATCAGTTCTCAACTTCCCAGTGCCACGCAAGAACAATAGTCCGTTCCAAAGCCCAATTTGGATTGTTCTCATCTCTTCTTGGGCTGGATTCTCAATGATCATGGTGCTTTTGAACCTTGTCGGAGTCAAGTTCTAAGCCTTTTACTTATTTCTCCCATCTTTCTACCAATTTTTCAATATTACGGATATAGTTTTTACTAGCATTTGTTCTAGTCTCTGTCCCCTCATATCCAATCAAAAATGCATTTTTAATAATGCCGCCATTTCTCTCTGTCCTTACTTCGCCACTGGTTTTCTTTCATTTCATCCCATTCAAATCACATTTCTTTCTCAAGCCCCTTGCAATACATTCGTCCTGTGCAATTACAACCCCCAACCAACAAAACAAAATTTCAAAATCAAGGCATTTAAATTCTATCCCGATAAATCAAAACGTTTCTCCTTGTCTTTAAACATTAGAACCTAGTCAAAAGCACTTTCTCCCGCAATTGTAAATGACCCCACAATCCGGTTAATTCCACTTCACTGATGTTCATATGTGATGAAAATTGTTTTATATAAACTATCGATAGCTGTTTTGAGGTATGAGAAGATGTTTCAGATTAAATATTATTACAAGGTTAGAAAATCAAAAAGGCGCCAAAAAGGATGGTTTAGCATGAATATCGATGGCTTTCACCGCCGCAGCTTCTCCATCTTTCACTTTATCCATCGTCTCTTCACATATCAGCTGGTCTTTGTCGATTCCTTTCATAGACATTGGAAATCGGATAGGAAAAGATGTGGAAGCTGCCTGCGCTCAGACCGGATTGAACATTTCGAATCAAGGTCAGGCTATGAATGCATCGGACATTCTCAGTTCTTTATTCTCTGCATTTCATCTCTATCCACAATGTTCACCGAGCTGTGCACCGTATTTGCTACTGTTGAATTACTATGTCTGATGTATCGACAATTTGATCATATGAACAATTCGGAAGAAGAGGAAGGCATTGTTCTGCATAAGAAATATTATGAAGCGGAGAAACGGCGATCGTCGCCATTTTGGAATAATCTATGAATTTTGAAGGAGATGAAAACGAATACAAAATGAAGATGAAGCGAAAAATGCGTTTTTTGGGGTGTCAAAACAAAAACACATTGTAATATGAATATTTATTGTGATATGAATATTTATTGTACTTGAGTAGCCTTTTCTCTTGCTTCATTCAATTTTTGAACTATTTTTCTTCCGATCACAATCTTCATGCTTTTATCTCGTGTTTCGTAACGTACTCCTTCTGCTTCATCAATTCTGAAACTTGTTTTGTTTTACCTTATTCCTTATTTCATGTCAAAATAAATTGTACCTCAAATGAGTTCCAACATGTGTTCCAGAAATAACAGCCAAAAGAAAACGATGATAAAGTTTGAAAGTAGGTAGACATTTGTTATCAGTGTCGTTCTTAGCGGCCGAGTATTTGACCTATAAATTAGTTGAAAAGTACAGAACAAAACGGATAATTGTCTCACTTTCACTTCTTGACTTTGAACGAATTTCAAAATGTTTCGTACGGATGTCTCATATTGTCGGATATCGGTGTACTGATATCTGAATAGAATTCATGAAAAGAATTTTTTTTTTTTAATTATTTTAATAAATCTTACGTGAACATTATATCATCAAATCGGTAAAACAAATCGCCAACAAACAGACGATTAGCAAACGGATACCAAAGAACAATGCTATCTGGAGTGTGTCCGGGCGTCCACATTACCTGGAACGCAATTAGAAAAAGTATTTCAACCAAGTTGAATCGATTTTCTCGTACCTGCACAATATTCTGCAAGTTTGATTCATCGCCCAGTAATATTTTATCTCCATCATTCAACCATCGGGTCACTTTGTAGGTTTGAATTTCCCAGTGCCAGCTACTATCCATCAACCGGGTATAGTATTTGTTCTTCCGTCCCGCACACAAATCTTCCACCAAATGTGCCAATCCATTACTGCCTGTCGTCGAAAACCGCCAATTTCCTCCGGTCTGAACGGTTTCGGTCAAGAATGTGAATGAAGAATGGTAGGAAAAAGACCAAAACTTCGAACCTGTTCGGGATGATTATGAGTGTTAACAACAATTATCTTCACATTCTGCATGAATGGCAGTGAACGGAGGTAATGGTAGATGTTACCACATCCACAACCAGTGTCGATAAGCAATGCTGAATAAAACTGTTCCAAAAAACAAAAAAAAGTTACTCACCTGTATTTTCGGTGCCCATTACCAGGTACATCAATGGAAAACATTCCCGAGTGTCCTCTTCGCGAATCCAGTAAATATTCTCAGACAACTTGTCGTGGGTGAAGCTCATTGTGCTCTGATGTGAGTGGGAGTCGTGTGGCAGTTGGATATTATCCGTTGTTTGTAATGCATTATAAATTTAGAAGTCATAGTGTTGAGAAAAGATCATTCATCACAAGAGAATCCACGCGATCTGATGACAAATAAGGAAATAACCGAAATATTGGATGGGAACAAGTGAAAATCTATACGTTCTGAGCGGTTGTCGAAGATTATCAGCGGTTTCAGGTTCTAAATTGAAAAAAAGTTTAACAGAAGCATGTTCCAGTTTCAATCGGAAGAGAAATTTTAAAACAAATTTTAATCTTGATCTTGATTCCACTGTGATGCAAATTTTCAGAATGATTCATGAAACATTTGAAAATTCACATTGTTAATGGATTTCCTAGTCGCACAATAAACGAGTATGAAAAAACGACGAAAGGCTTGAAAACTTCTCGACAACGCCCAAGACTGTCTTTTCAATAGCTTTTTTCTATTCTGGAACTTTCGAAACTGCAACCAATTTTTCGCCAATCACCGTTTTCGATCAACGACGGCCATTTTCAAAATTAGCCAATTTCAATCCAAAACCAATCACCACCTCTCGTTTTCGAATTCCAATTCTCCAATTCACCAGGAAAATACCTAGCCATCTTTCACTTTTTTTCACAGCTACGTACCGCCGCCAACTCAAATACGGTTACGCGTAATTGAATGTTTGTGCTCGCTTTTTCGTATTGTATTCAACCAGGTCGCATCCAGTTTCAATGAAATTCTGCGAAGTTTTTCTTCCTTATACTTCTGTGTTGACATATTCTTTTTCAACTAACCTCCTCCTTCCTTTTTAGTGTATACAAAGTGTTTCAGTTTCCGGAAACAATATCGCCAAACAAAACTGTTTTCATCACCCATTTGTTACTTTTTTTGAAAATTTCTAAACTATTACTGTGAGTCATGGAGTTCGTTATTCCCCTCATACCTCGATCGGTTTTTTATAAGAAAAAACGAAGCAAGTGTGCGGGAGGAAAGACATGAATCATACAGTACCTTATATAAATAGATCGAATTTCGGGGTTGGGAACCCACTTCAGAATCGACTTGCCTGATTTTGCGCACCGCCTTACACCCTTTTTCCGCCCTTTTTGTTTCATTTCCTTTTATGGTGCCGACAAGTTTCAGACAGGTTTAACATGCTCGGAAATTTCGCTCAATTCGTATTTTTCTTTTATGAAGTTGATGTTTACGAAAGTACCTCCGGGGGAGTTTTGAAGTTCGTCGATCACTTTCTCACATCTAACAACTCTATTTTGAATTGACGTTTTCATACTAAAAACAACTTGTATAGTTTTTTATGGCACAGTTTCACAAACAAAACTGTGTGCCAGATTTTTTCATAACTATTTGAACAAGTTAGATGAACTACATTACGGACCTTTTTCTATACGTTTCACCCTACTTCTCATCCTCATTAACTCCGTTAAAAGTGAAATGACACAATTTATGTAGCAATCATTTCGATGAAATCGTTATTGGTTTTGACAGTAACCACATCACAAATTGGTTGAAATTGTGGGAATCGTTGAAATTTGAGTTCTAAAAACAACTCAAACTGACGAAATGTGCGTCGACTTTTTTGTCCTGTAGCCGTCGGACGGTTTCCGAAATTCGCACAATATCTCGCCCATTTTAGACCGGTTGACAGTAGATGATCCTCAGTAATTATGAAGTTTCACCCGCCATTGGGGGGTGGAGGACTGAGCGATTTCTATGCATTTGCTACTGCCTCATCGTTGCGGCTGCCATTTATTTTTGTTTATTGTACACATCACTCTGTTCCTTTCTCTCTTACTATGTACTTTTCAAAAACCGTTCAAATCTCACGAGACGTGAATGTTTGAGAGCGCAGATCCCTCTTTTTATGTGTACCGCAATGCTGAAAGCGCAGAGAGCTCCTTTATAACTATTTATCTAACAACTTTTTTCCAGAAACTCGTTCAAACGGATACTTCTCTCAAAGAGAAGCGGTACCTAACCAATCGACTGCCAAAATGATGGAAATAACCAGAGAAAGTGAGTTTGTTCAATTGAACTTTCTAAATTATTCTGATGATTTTCCGGAAGGTGAGTGTTATAAGTTGCGAAAATGAAATATTTGCTTTTGTCCAGTTCACAATCCGAAATCGGATTAAAATTTAGTTGATCACCGAACAAAACTTTGATTTGGATGTATCTGAAAAAGTTCGTTTCTAGAAACATTAGAAAAGTCTAATGAAACAAATATAAGACACGGATGCAAGATGAACAAGCACATTGGTAAATAAAAGCCTCTCATGTCGCTTTTTTTTCATTGATATCTCATCCGTTTTGTCATTGAGATATCATTTTTATCTGACTTGCCTCATTTTGTAATTTTTTTTAATTTTTCTATATTCTCTATAGTTTTAGAAAAAACATGTATACAACTACTCGTCCGGGTATGTTTTTGTAGAAAACTTAAAAATTCCAAAGAATGGAAAAAATTATATATTTCTGAACAAGTGGGTAACCGATCTGGGGTATTCAATCTTGAAAGTGACACAAGTAGAGTGAGAAGATTTTAATCGCGTTTGAAATGGTAGATAACTAGTTGAGAACACCGCAAAACAATGTGGCTAAGCACAACAAAACTGTCGAAAAACAGTGAACAGACACCTAATTTGTCTCCAATTTGCACCATTTATGAGTGGCCGCCCGTATTCGAACAGTATTGGAGACAATGTATGTTCAAGGTTAATTTCAATTTTTCTTCCACTTTCATTTTTTACCTCAATTTCTTCAGTTGGAATAGTTAGGACAAGGATGATTGTTTGTATATGCATAGGCGTTGTCTAGTTTTTTTTTTGAATTCTCGATGCGTGGGCAAGGTAACACGGTAGCAATTGGAAAATGAATCATCACCTTACCGAAATGTCATTTCGCACTTTAGGCAAAACACCCCCCAAAACGTATGAAATTATGCAAAAACGCATGGCCAATAGACGGACACGGTACGGATGAATCGGTCGGTCGGAATCGTTACGACGTAAGGGTTGACTGAGTTGAGGATGAGATGATTTTTGGAGGACGCGCCCATCTTGTACACCCCATTCTTTCCCGCATTCTCATATCAAGAAGCCGTTCCGTCTTCTTTCACACCTTTCCGTCGCGCGCGCCCTTTTTGAAGTTGATTCTTGACGTTTCAAGGGCAGAAACGCCTCAAAAAAAGAATCTGTGTATCTAAATAAACCATATATATATATGCAAACAATTATGATTTCATGTCTTTTTCCTTATTCGTGGAAGACGACAATAACAATATTTGCTTTTTTCGTCGTCCCTCTTTTTCTCGGGAGGTTACTCATACTCTTTTAGAAAGCTTTTGTAACTTATTCCCAGAGAACTTTCAATTTTGTCTTTTTCTTTTTTGTTCTGAAGAAAGGTATGAGGTATAAATAGGCAACTCTGAAATTAGTTTTTTCTTGTCGCCATGTCTGAAGGCTATTTTGTCTCATTACCGTCTTCCCGACGTTCTAGTACTTCTAGCGTACTCAGCGAACAAAGTTCCACAAGAACTGTCAATTATGAAGTTATCGAACGAAAGAGTAAGCCTTCCTTCAAGTTCAACTACAATCACTCAAAAAATTTCATTTCCTGTTAATCTCTTCTGTATACATGCTATGATCATTAGGCGGGGTGAATCTGCGTAGGTAGTGAAAAACGGGGAGCAAAAATGTTAAATAAAAGTGAGGAGCAGCCAAGACGAAATTCGACGCCCACCTAGTTTGCGCACAGAGGGGACTCTCCGCTTTTGTCTCTACCGTCAGCCTTCAACTAATTCCTTGGTCACACATTCGGCAACGAGTCGTTGCCACACAACTCACAACTCATTTTGAAATTTCAAAGCTGCCGAGAGCGGCCGACTTCTTTTTTGCACTTGCCAACTCATCGTTGCATTATTTTCAGCGATGTCTTTCACCTCTACTACCCCTTCAGCAAGGGCTCCTCTTGGAGGACGTTCCACTGGAAATGTCACTTGTAAGCATTAAGTTATGGTTCTTTCTAGACGATTTTTTGTTTTTAGCTCAAGACCGTATGCTCAAAATTGTGACCGAGATGCGTTCGGGTGCTGGATCTGGCTTGTCACCATTCGGATCCAATGCTGCCTCAACCATCCGTGACTCTCGTGAACGTGAGAAGAAAGAGATGAGCGACTTGAACGATCGACTTGCTAGTTACATCGAAAAGGTACTATCCATGAAATCAGATAGAGAGAACCACACCCAACCTTTTTTTCCTTTCAGGTCCGCTTCCTTGAGGCCCAGAATAGAAAGTTGGCCGCCGATCTGGATGCGCTTCGCTCCAAATGGGGAAAGGACACCCACAATATTCGCAACATGTATGAGGGGGAACTCGCGGTACGGAACTATTATGCTGTAGAAAATTTATTGAATCATTGAAATTTAGGACGCTCAAAAGCTGATTGATGAAACCAACAAGCAACGCAAAGACATGGAGGGTCAAATCAAGAAAATGCAAGATGAGCTTGCTGAGATTCGTAGAAAGTGAGCGACTATTTCATAACACATTTTGACTCATTCGAACCTTGCAATGAAGTTCTTAAGCCACTCACAGCTAATCATAAGAACAAACATTGACCGAGCACTCTGTTTTAGGTACGAGGACGCCATCAAGGGACGTGAACAAGATCGTGCTAAGATCGATTCTCTCCTTGTTCAGCTTTCGAATATCGAAGCTGAGATCAATCTCTTGAAACGTCGCATCGGACAACTCGAGGATGAGGTCAAGCGCATCAAGCAAGAGAACCAACGCATGCTTTCCGAGCTTCAAAGAGCTCGTACCGATTTGGATCAAGAGACCCTTAACCGTATTGACTACCAGAACCAAGTTCAAACTCTTCTCGAGGAGATCGATTTCTTGCGTCGTGTCCATGACAATGAAATCAAGGAGCTCCAAACTTTGGCTTCTCGTGATACTACACCAGAGAACCGTGAGTTCTTCAAGAACGAATTGTCTTCGGCCATCCGCGATATTCGTGAGGAATACGATCAAGTCAACAATGTTCATCGTAATGATATGGAATCGTGGTACCGCCTCAAGGTTCAAGAGATCCAAACCCAATCAGCCAGACAAAGCATGGAACAGGGTTACGCCAAGGAAGAGGTCAAGAGACTCCGCACCCAACTCAGCGACTTGCGCGGAAAGCTCGCTGATCTTGAAAGCCGTAACTCCCTTCTTGAGAAACAAATCCAAGAGCTCAACTACCAATTGGAAGACGATCAGAGATCGTACGAAGCTGCCCTCAACGACAGAGACTCCCAAATCCGCAAGATGCGCGAAGAATGCCAAGCCCTCATGGTCGAACTGCAAATGCTCCTCGATACCAAACAAACCCTGGATGCCGAGATCGCCATCTACAGAAAGATGCTCGAGGGAGAAGAGAACCGTGCTGGACTCAAGCAGCTTGTTGAACAAGTCGTCAAAACGCATGCCATTTCACAAGAAACCGACACCGAAACGATGAGAGTCGTGAAGGGCGAAACCGCTTCCCGCCAATCGTTCCAACGTTCTGCCAAGGGAAATGTTTCTATCCACGAGGCATCGCCAGATGGAAAGTACATCGTCCTCCAAAACACCCATCGTGCCAAGGACGAGGTAATAGATTTCAAAAAAAAAATGAACTCAGGTTTATTTTTTTCTTTCAGGCTATCGGTGAGTGGAAGCTTAAGAGACGTATTGATGGAAAGCGCGAGATTGTCTACACCATTCCAAGAGACTTCGTTCTCCGCGCCGGAAAGACCCTCAAGATCTTTGCCCGTAACCAAGGAGTCGCCTCGCCACCTGATCAATTGGTCTATGACGCCGAAGACTCGTTCGGAAGCGGAAACAACGTCCAAACCATCCTCTTCAACAAGGAAGGAGAGGTAAGATTAATGATTCTAACTGCAGAAACCAAATAAAACAATTTCAGGAACGTGCTACCCACATCCAACGCCAGAGCACTGCCTAAACAGGCGACTTCTCAACAAATTACCAGATATTGTGACGATTTCCTGTTGAAATTCCAAAAAATCTTCTTCACCTTTTGTAACTTTCATTTCGTATCCGCATTTCTTTGATTCCTTTTCAATAAACCATATATCCTTCAGCTTGATGTTCGGTCTAGGATTAATAAACAATTTTCTGCAAGATTTCTTCGGAATTTAATCTTGAAACGACTTTTGCAAAAAACTTACAGAAAAGAGAGAATGGAGAGAAAATATTAATAAACTTTCTTCGAGACCGGATACAGAAAAAATCAATTTCTAAATTGAAAAACAGACAGGAAGACTGATATATTTCTATTCTCTGCAAAAATTCTTTCCAGATCGCTGGATTTTCTTCGCTTTTTCAATTTTGCGCCTGCAGTTTCTTGACGTCCGATTTCAGATTGAGAGAACTTTTTTCAATCTTCTTCGAATTTTTTTCACTCACATCTTAATTTTTGCAGGAAGATGTTGGTCTCCACTATGAAACTTTGTAGGTTTCAATAGTAAGTCATCAATAGTATTGGTAAATTTCAGGTTTTTTATTACTGCTGCTTTGCGCACTGACAAATGGGTCTATACCGGAGACTGTTTACAAGAGTTACGACAGATCAAGAGAAGGTTCTTTTGAATGTGGTTATGCGCACTCTTCGATTATGGTTGTGTTTGTTAAATCGACATTCTCCCCTCAATTTTAAGTCTTCAGATAGAACCAAGTTTCAAGTTAGCCACCCGATTAGAAGTCACAATGCGAGAAAATAATGCGAAAATATGGGTGACTTCAAGTTCGATGATTGTTGATCAATTACTTTTGAAAGAGTTCTGTGCTTGGATATAACTTATTAAAAACATTATTTTATTCCAGATGGGTTTGGCCTCATTCCACAAGAACATTTGTTGTCGGGCCACACGAAGGATTTTATATCGACTTGAAAGAATCAGCTTGTACAAATGAAACACAAGCTTTCTATCGTTTTGATCGAGTCAGTCCAGGTGTATAACAAATCCTCGTTGCTAAGGCAAATTTACAAATTTCAGCTAATATGATTTGCGATCCCATGTTGAACATGGTTGGACCCAGGATCAAAATTGTTCAGTATCGCAAACTAATTAACAATGACTTGAGTAAGTCACAATTTTATTGCTTACTCATCAATTATTTCTTGAGATTGTCCGTATATGATCAGACCGCGGTATGAAAACAATACAATTTATTTATCGTCTTCTCAAGAAATCCAGTTGATAACCAACGGACACATCTGGCACACACCGTATGTTTCAACACTTTTTCTTCTTGATATAAATACTTTTAGAGACACATTTCATATTATGAAAAACGTCACTTCCGCACATTTTTTCATGAATTACTCATTCCAATTTGGTTTGAAGAAAGAAAAATGGATGAACGAAGTCATAGCGGTTGCTACAGATAAATGTTGTTGGAATCATTTGATGAATAATATTCCATCGTTTTAGCTTGTTCTTGTGGGAATGAAAATTTCATAATCAATGCCACTCAAGCTATTAGACTGAAGTCTCCAGGATATCCAGATTTCCTTTGTCCAAATTCGAAGTGCAGTACTCTCATTTCAATTGGTGAACAAGAAGAGCTCACTGAAAGTGGAAATTATACAAATCGTTTAATGGTGTCTATTGTATCACATGTTCATCACGGAGTTACATTGAGTTTGAAGCAAGATAATTTCCAAAAACTTCGGTAAAAACTTACTTTTTTAATTAAATAGATTGATAGTTCAGGCTTGATTCAACCACATATCTGAACGTTTCAACAAGTCTACTGCTGCCAGAAAGTGATTTAACAGTGTCTTATGAAACAACAGCTCATCTGAGTACTGGACTCCGAGGACATTACAGAATGATAGTTAGAAGAGTTTTGATTGATAAAAGTGAGTGAACGAATACATTTGTTTTGAGTAAATACTGTTTGAGATTGTGATTGCGCCACACTGACCGACAACTCATTCAAAACAAACTTTTCAATGAAGGTTGATATTCCATCTGATTGCCTGATGATGTCTTGTTTCTGGAGAATTGGTTCTGAATTAGGATCGAGTGGTGAATTAACATTCGGAATGGAGAATGGAGATTCTCATGACACGATTCATTTGTGGAACAAAAACTCGAAACAGATGTGAGATATTTTTGAGATGAGAGTATTTTAAAATTTCGATTCAGATATAATGCTAATGAGTTGAAAGTAGCCAAGAAGATGGTTCTAGAAGATGAGCCAAGTACTACCCAGCTAGTGTTTTGGAGAACGAAAAGAGGATCTAATGCAACCATTTCTTTGTCTTGGAAATCGAAAAGTAAGTTTTTGTCCTCCATCAGGTATTTCGAACACCTCATATTTTTTATTCTCTATTATTTATCAAATGCTGTAATATTCAGTTGTCGAGAAAAATCTGGGAGGAGAAACGAGCGAGAATACTGAACAAGCGAAAAATTCCGACTGATAAAAAAATGAATCTTCTTGAATTATTACGAGCGTCTGTCAAACTTTTGGAATCCTTCATGTCGTTTAACATTTAATGAGGTTCTGATATAAATCTATCATTTCTATTGCTTTATTTTCAATAACTTCATCTAATTGTGAGATAAAGCACTTCTCAATTGTGTTCAACTTCTAGTCTCACCGAATCAAATGCCCAGTAGCAAATAAATGGCTTCGAAGGGCACCGGAAGTTTAAAAGAGATAGAAATCGGCAGACAACATCCCAACAGCCGCCGCCTCTCATCTATTTGTTCCGAACGCCAGGAAATGTACTAAGAAAGTTTCACGGAAATTCGAATATCACCAATTGTCGTTCTTCGTAACTTTTCACTGTGATACAATGGGATGAGATGATCACGAATTGTGAAATATATATGTGCCAAAAAGAAACTTCCGTAATTATGAGACTATTCTTGAACATATTTTTTCTTATGATATCACGGATTTGCAACTCGAAAAAACCAAATACCAACTGTTCTTAAATAAATGTTTCATGAGCACTTCTCATGAAATAAAACAACTGTATGTCTACTCTCTTACTTAATTTCTTGTAATAAACTGAATCTTTTGGATGTCTAAAACAGTGTTAATTTCATCACTAATCTCAAAGTCCAGAAACTCAATTAAGTTTCAAAAGATATCAATAGTTGTGTTGGGAAGAGATAGAGCTTTTTTTTGTGGCGCAGCTGTTTTTCAACGAAGCACTAAACGAAGAACATTCGACTGCACTAGTTTCATTCTCTTCTCATTATTATCATTTTTCTCATCACCACACATCGTCCAACCAAATGAGAAATTCTTGTGAGTTTTTGCTTTGTTTTACTGTTACCTTACATCATGATTTCAGTATTACTGACATTCGCATGCCTAGTGGCAACTATTCATGCCAGCCCAACATGTGTCCTCAGACACAACTCGACTGTTCTATCTGGTACGAGAAAGTTGGATTGTGAAGTTGCGAATTGTTGGGTAGAAGTAAGAAAAAATGAATTTCTTCAAATATTCGTTTTCTTCAGATTTCCCCATCTGCATCAAATGGAACTGTTCTCCAGATTTCAGCCTATTCTTCTGAAATTATTTATGTAATGACGTATTTTATAGACGGGCAGAAAAAAATGAAGACATTAAAAGGGTAAGACGACTCTGATGAATTTTTTGTGAATAGTCAAATTCAGTGCAACTGACAACAACGAAACTTTCATTGCTGGACCAGGAGAAGGATTCCTATTCAGAAGGACTCATGGAAATTGCAATTCTTCGATGCTACCAGAATACGAGTTTTTCCGTATTCCAGCAGGTGATTCAAAAATAATTATTGATGAACAAAATTTTATTTTTAAGAATCATCCGTCTGTGACCCTTTCGACGTTCATGTGGGTTACAAAGTGGTAAAAATTCAAAAACGAAAATATTCAAATGTTGTTGATAGTAAGTAGTTCTGGATTTCAGACATTCAACCAAATTTGTTCAGACTGCTAATATCGTCTGGAACAACTTCATACTGATAAAATTGGAAACGAAACTTTATACATTTTATCTACAGATAATATCACTTTGCAAGCAATGTATTTGAAAGATGATTTGGAGACAAGAAAGTGAGTCACGATAATCAGTATACAGCGAAAAATTTTTTTCAGTGGAAGTATTATTATTGTTCCAAACTGGGAATCCGTTGAGTTCATTGTGGATCACAAACACATTCAAAAATATGAAGGCGTTGGTGTTCCTCCAATCTTTGCAGTTTCTACAAACCGTTGTAAGTATTTGCTTCTGTATCATCAAAACAGTCAATAAATATTATTTTCAGCATGTTCTTGCAATATGGTTACCAAATCTACCAATGAATCAGTGACCATCCAATCTCCCGGCTATCCTGATTTCCTATGCCCAGCTATGTCCTGCAAATTCAAAGTTTCATTTCCTCCAGTCACCGTCCAAAGAACGAAAGTTGAACGTAAACTTGTCAGCATAAATGCCAAATCTTGGAAAGGAGTTTCACTGCATTTGAAATCGAAAACCATGGAAAAAACGTAAAAGAACGTTGTTCAAACTGCCCAAATTTTTGTTTTGTAGATTTGATGAATTGATTTTCACAAGCTTGCAGACGAAATTCCTAATTGATGAGAGTGACTTGGAAATTACATTCATAACTTCCCAGGATTTACATGTCGGTGAAGAAGGTCACTTCAAAATGGGAATCAAACAGATCGTTCAAGGAAAAGGTTACACGAATGAATGAATCAGAATTTCAGATTTACTTTTAATTTTCAGAATGTAAATGCACACTGTTCAATCAAAAGAATCATATTGATGATTTCAAGAATAGGGTAACCATTCCAGCTCATTGTGATTTTCTGTTCTGTGATTGGACTATTATTCCGGGTGTCTCGAATTTGGGAAAACAGATACAAATCAAGATGGAAAATGCACAAGACGGAGATGAGGTCACTGTGTGGAATCGAGAAATTTCGGAAAGGTTTGTTGGAAAATTGATAGTTTTTGAAACAAAAAAATGAAATACAGATACGATAGTAATCAATTGATGACTTCTCGAGCATTATATATTTCTGAAGGAATTGAGGAATCTCATTTGTTTTTTTCAAGAACATCTCGTGGTTCTAACTCAACACTGATCATAGTTATCAAAAATGTTCCAAGTAAGTTGTTTTCCTAACGAAATATCATCAATTTTATAATTCAATGAAATTCAGCAACCGTGTGTGATGTTTCTGAGACAGTATTTGTTAATACAGTTCCGATCGTTGTCACTTCTTCACATTACCCTCTGCCCTATACAGCAGGACAATGCGGATATTACTTCGATTCGTTCCTAAAAAAGTTTAAACATTGCTCGTTGCGTTGATTAATCATTAAAATTCCAGTTATCACATTGAAGTTGAGATAACTGATCTCGAGCTGGAAGCAAATAATGATTACTTGAATCTGTATGACGGAGATGCAATGAAATCATCAATGAAAATAGCGAGGTTTGAAATGCTTGAAGTTTCATTTTTTGTATTCATTAAATTTCAGCCTGACAGGAAATCAGAAAAACCTCAGATTTTCCTCCAGTGGGGGTTCAATGACGGCCGCATTTTCTTCTGACAATGAGCACTTCAAGAGAGGATTTCATCTTATTGTGGTTGCAAGTAATTTTATTTTGCTTTTCTCGGAAAATAACTGTTCTAATCTTTGAGTGCCAAACAAGGAACCAGCAGACACAGCCCGAACGATTTCAATCGAAGATAATGATGAATCAATTGGTAAGCAAATATATATTTTTTTTTTAATAATTAAATGCTTCAGAAATGGTCAATTCTGACGAAGAATGGAATGAAGAGGACATGGGTTTCCGATACGGAAAAGATCTGGATACTGACTCTGTTCCAAACCGAAAGAGTTTCCTGAACAACAATATCCAAATCTTCGAATGTTTTCTTATTGTTGCCGCTGTTGCTGGAATAGCCACTGTCATAAGATATGGATTATCTATTCTCAAGAAAAACGCTTCGAGACCAAATACAGCTATTTCGTTCGGAAATGCAAATGTCAGTTACCACTCGGATGAAAATGAGTAAGTCTTACCATAGTTGTTTTTTGATTGAACATTTTCAATTACTTTCAGTGCTGTCGTCACAATCGAGAATCCTAATCAATGATTCTGAAATTATTGTATCACTTTATCACGTTCTAGAAATTTTAATTTTTTCCCGATTGAATTGTATTATGGATGAAACGGCCCATATTCGATGTTTACAAAATGAATGAAAACTTTAATTATTTGAGACTCTTTAGAAAATTTGAGAAGATGTCGGTTAAAAATGAGCAATTTCTTCCATGTGGTGTTACGGAATAAACAAAATTCCATCTGGTTTTGTAGTACATTTGAATTGCTCATTTTAAAAAACAATGAAAGCCCTACTTTCTCATTTTCGGTCAGAAATTGAAATTCTTCGAGGATGTACGGATTATTTTTATTTTCTGGTTCATTGGGTGAAATATCGAAATACGAGTGTGAAAAGAACAACTGTTTGAGCTTGATTAATCACTGAATGCTCCAGATTCAATCTAAGACTGAGCAATATTCTTTTTTTAAACATTTTTTTTAAAACTTTTTTGAGAACGAGAACATTCAATCCTCTCTTATTTTAGTTTCTTTCTCTTGATTTTCCCATCATTTCATATGAACAGTTATCAGATAGTCCTGCGTAAAAAAGAGATACCTTATCGGACAGTTGTTATTCTTCCTACACGGTGTTACATGATCATCATGTCAAGCTGTAAGTTTTTGATGCTATTTTTCTTTATATTATTGCATATGAATTTTAGGGTTAATCTTTTTGTTATGGTCCTTCTCACACTTCGGCATAACTGTTTCTCATATTTGTCCCGGCGCTCACCTGAAAAATGAAAGCTCAGGTTCCGGAATATTCGATTGCACTCGAAACGATTGCTGGGTTGATGTAAATAAAAACCTATATTTTTGTCTAAACACAATTTTCCAGATCACGGCTGATCCAGAGGCTGGAATAAAACTAGAGATAAAAACAAATGATAAACGAATAAGTGTTTATACATACTTCCATTCATCGGAAACACAATACAACTTTCTTAAAAGGTTGTACTGAGTTTACTTGAATTATTGATAAACAACATTCAGTGAGACAACTGAAAGCAGAACTCATTATGCCGGACCTGGGGAAGCATTCCTGATCAAAAGAACCACAGGTACCTGTGATAGCTATTACAAAGCTAGTTACACGTTTGAGCGTGTTAGCAAAGGTTATCCTAATTGCAAGAGCAAATTCAAATCAGTTTTTCTTCAGATGTGATGGTATGTGGCCCTGTTGCTCATTATATAGGCAGAAAAATTGAAACCATTCAAAATCAAAAAACGACGTCAATTTTTGACAGTATGTGAAATTTAGCTACAAATTTATCTTTCCAGTTTTCAGATTGTCCGTATTTACTTCTACCATCAAACAATCATAACACTTCATTGGAAACAATTGTTTTGATGTCTCCAGATTCTTTGAATTTTCAAGTTACTGTAAATGGTAATGATTCCTATCAAGAAACGTCAGTGATATTTTTCAAAAACTAGTAAGATTACGTTTTTCAGAGGGAAAGTTGTTTTCTCGAAGAATTGGAGCTTGCTTCAGTTTCGAAGAGCTTACTTTGATGATAACAGGCAAAGATCATATTATAACCGCGACAGTTCAATTACGATGGGCAAAATAATGGCTGTATCTACAGAAGCATGTAAGCGGTTGATTGCAAAACAAAGTCCCCCTCTTTGTTCAACCGTTTTTCAGCTTGCTCCTGTGAGGAAACTACTATATTTTCAAATACAACCAGTGTTCAATGGTACAGCTATAAATCTCCTGGTTTCCCGAACTTTCTATGCCCATCGAAATCGTGTGATTCAATGATATCATTTCCCCGTTTGAATACAACCAAAGACTTTGTCGAACGAAAACTCGTGTCACTTACTGCCCAAGCTCGAAGTGGAGTTTCAGTGCGTTTCAAATCAGCTAAATTAGATTTTGTGTAGGAAATAAGAAATATCGTTTTTCTGAAAATATTATATTTACAGACTTGATGTAAATTCATTTACCAAAATAGAGACCAATTTTTATGTTGATGATAGCAACCTGGAAATCACGTATAAGTCACCACACGAGTTGTATTTTGGGACAGAAGGACACATTCAGATGAATGTAACACAAATAGCTATCCAGAAAGGTGGGCTTAGTTGGAAAAGTTCAAACTAAGATGCTTGTCAGATTGTGCATGCTCAATTTTCAACCAAAAACAATATCAAGGAGATTACACGAAAACTCTTCGAATTCCGTCACATTGTGAACAAATGTTCTGTGATTGGACAATACTGCCAAGCAGCGAATCTAGAGAAGTAACAATAATACTGAAAAATGGTCATTCAGGAGATGAAGTGGAACTGTGGAACAAACAAATCGTAGAACTGTTCGTAAAGTTTTTTTTCTGTGGTTATTCTAGTTTTCAGTTACGACAGCAAACAGTTGATGAACCCTAGAAAATTGTATATACCAAATGACAGTGGTAACACTCACTTGATCTACAGAAGAAAGTTACTTGGATCTGAAAATGCAACAATATTTATATCGTGGAGAGACGGTAGTGGATATTTTAAAAAATTTTCTTGAAAATTTAAATTACAGCAGCTACACCTTGTGATGGCAACCAATACTACACTATTAACACAGTTCCACAAGCGATAACATCGTCAAACTATCCTTTTCCATACTCTAGCGGCGATTGCAGAATGTATCTAGAAGCTCCACCCCAGTATTTTTTTATTTCAATTTCAATTTCTTCAATTTGTTTCCAGACATTTCATCAATTTACATGTGACTGATTTTGATGTTGAGAATCTCCATGACGAGCTAGTGCTCTACGATGGGAACACAACGGATTCCAAAATAATAAGACAGTAGGATACATTTAAATATTCTCACTCATCTTTTTTTGTAGTTTGACTGGAGAACACAAATATTTGATGTTTAACTCAACAGGAAATGTGGTTTTGGCGGAATTCATTTCAGCTGACTTCGACACAAAACGCGGTTTTCATATCGTCGCTGTCGCAGGAGAGCCATGTGCGCATATTGTATGAAACAATCATTTTTTCAGTTCGTAATACAGCGATACTCCCGCTAACAACAACAAGAAATCCAGTTGAGAAAGTGGCAACAACAGGTACTAATCGTTTTTTGAAAATCCACTCCACTTCTGTCAGATCTAACGGAAATTAACGGTACATGGAATTCAAATGAATCTAATGAGACGACAACAGCTTTTGAATCTTCAGTTTTTCAAAACATCAATAACACCAATTCCACTGAACAGATGCCAACAGTCCAACCTGAAAAATATGGTCTTTTGCACTTGCTTTTTGCTATGTTGACAATCATGTCGCTGGTTTCTGCAATTTTGGGTGTATATTTTATAGTTGACAAAGGATACTTCAAGCCAAAAACTCAGAATTCATTTGAAAACGCAATGGTTCAATTCCGATCAATTGACAATGAGTTTGTTTCATGTAGATGAATAAGTTTAATATAAAACTTACAGTTCGATTGCGACAATTGAGACGCGAGAATGACTATAAAACCACCTTCATGCCTGAACTACTGAAACAATTTTTATAATTTCAACCTGAACGTTTTAACCTGAACGTTTCAAATACCCATTTTTCCAATTCTGAAATCCTAATTTTCAATTTTAAAAGATTGTTTATTCCATCTCGTGCTTACAAATGCGTATTTCTCTCCAGATGTTCTTAAAAATAAATATGCCTGTTCAAAGCTCAAAATCGGAAGTTAAACTGAGGAATGATACTGTCATAACTTTTTCTACCAATTTATCCTCAAAGCTGGTTATGAACAGTTTTGTACTTTTATGAGCTGTCATGGGCGAGACGAGCAAATTAAAACCAAATTTGCAACAAGACTGAGCAAGTTGTTTCATATTTTCTGTAAAAGTCAACTACTACGGAACAATGACATCAACAGCACAAAAATCTGTATGTCATTTTGTTCAAAAAAATTACTGTACGCACAGTAAGACGTTCAAATTATTCCAATGATAAACTAGCCGAACGATGCTTTGCATTTCACAACTTCAAATTTCAGCAGAACAACAATTACGGGCACATCGTGAAACTATTTCTTGCCGAAAAATGTTTTTTTCTTTTTTTGCTTTCGTGTTGATGTTTCAGGCTATAACTTGATTTTTAGAAAAGCTAAACGACGTGTCTCTGCCCTTGCAGAGTTTCAGTAATCTTGTCAATCTGTTAATTCAGTTTCATCCTACACACAGAACAATTTGGTTTGGTTCTTCAATAATTACATAAATATTTTTGTGAACCAATTTCTCATAACCACTGAAATTGCTATTTTTCCAACACACCCACGTTTTTTTCAGAAAGTGAATTTTTTGTTTTTCGTTTTAAGGTAAAAGATGAACACAACAATATTTGAGGTTTGTTTTCATAACATTCGCAAATTGAAATGTCAATCTCCTATCTAACAGGTCGCTAGAGATTTTTACGTTTTGATTACCTCACAACGCCTTTGCTCGTTGTACTTGTTTCATGTCGCCTACAGTTCATAAGTTCATAAAACGTAATACGCATCAAATTACGTGAATCAGTTGACCGACGTATTTCAGAAAACTCTGGAGATTTGACTCGTGATCATACCCAATCAACACTATTTTAGTCTTTCGAACTCATTTGTTAATCATCTCAAAATTCGTTCTTGGAAAACGCTTGTTGACATCATTGACCAATTTTAAACGGAAAGAAGAATCTTTTTGTCATGTTTTATGAGGCACCGTATTCCTTTCTAAGAAACGAAGGTCATGAAAACATGACAAAAGAACTTATACTCATGTTAAAACTCACGTCAACTGAAAAAGACAGCATTGATATTTTCAAAATGTGTGATATCGTTATAAGTGACTATTCTCAGAAATTTCTAGATGGATGATGATTCATTATACCGAATGACACTGAGAACTCAGAAAGCTCTCGAAAATTTATTTTTGATTGACATTTTCTCTCCCATGTTCCAGGTTGTACCACGATTACAAGTTCTTGGGTGCGCCTATTCATTGTGCTATCATCTGTGACAGTCACTACCAGGAACAGAAACGAACAAATATGTTTTTGAGTGACGTTTCAACGTTCGGATTTCCTCAAGCGTAAAAAGCTTTATATTATCAGTAAAAGCAGTTTAAAATTGTATTGGGGCTAAGAAGATATTGAAAACCTTCGCACTCAAGGATCATGTTTGTCAAATCAAGATTTTGGGTTCACAACAAACAAACAACCTGAATTGATTTGAACATGTTTTTCACTTCCCAGACCGATTGAGTAATTTTTATGTCGTCACATACCCATTCAAGGTATATAATGAATACTTGTTAGCAACTCTTGTGTTAATTCAAAACAGCTTTGTTTCCGTAAATAATGAATAATCCCACGCAAGACGGATGTCCGGAACAAAAGATTCAATGAGATCATCCTTCATGACGATATAATGATGTGCTCTTGCAAATTACAAAGTTTCATTTACGGATAATGTTTTAGTAGCAGATAATACCGGATTGAAGATGATCCCAATTCTAAAACTAGACTTTTTGTTTTCCAAAACTTAGGAAGTTCATCGAACGTATTCCGGATTATGGACGGATGAAGATTAACAAGGCGCTTCTCAAATTTCTAAAACTTGCTTAACATTGAAACGCAACATTTCGCAGTTTTAATCCTGTTCCCGCAATACGCATGATCAACCTTATGTGTGGCTTCAAATTTCTGATTCTATATCCTTGTTATTCAAATTAGTTCTATGAAATCTCAAAATCGTATGTTTATCCTTCGCTTCTCAGGTACAACCTTAATGACGCCCTTTCTCACTCTCCTCTTGTTATCGAATTTCATAATGTGGTGTTTTCACGAACCTACGAAAATGTAATTGAAGGCATCTGACTCGTGATTTCCGTTTCGTTGTAAATACGACACCTCCTGAAGGAACACAATCATGCGCATATCAGATCACGACTTGTTATCTGATTTCATCAGATATGGTTCTAAATACGTAATTCAGTGAGTCACAACTGATTTTCACAGAAAAATGAAATCTTAGAATCAACGGCGTATATATTCATTGTCAAACGGTTTAAATGGAAGGAATGGGCGTGCTTAACAGGGAGAAGCTGATGATTATTACAGTTGAAAATACAGCTTAATGGCAAGTGAATGAGAGAATAAAGAAGAGATTGGTGCATTGTGAGTAATGCTGAACCCGGGAACCGAGTTTACAGTTTGAATGAGAAGTATCGGTGAGATCAATGGACAGCAAAATCGGTGAAAGAGGTCAGATGGATGAATCTAATTGTACAAGTTTCGTTCTTTTAGCATGCTCCGGATCAGATCCTGGTGCGCGTGGACCAAGTCCATGAACTCTTCAATCTCCGCCGGATACTGTCTTCTATGTGCACGGAGAGCAGCCGGCTTCTTGGCAAAGTCTTCGACGTGAGGACGGTATTGCTAAAAAAAATAGAATGTTTAAAGAAAAATGTTGATGATTTTTACCTCTAATTGTGGCAGGTTAAGACTGAGAAGAGCAACAGAGTTTTCCGGGAAAGCACGGATCAAGTCGATTTCATCGCGGGGGAATACTCCACATCGGAAGAGACAAGGACCTTTCAGGCAACAGAATTCTTCCTGGAAAATTCATTTTCAGCGTGCTATTATGTGTTTTCCAATGCGCTTACCTTCATGGCCTCCAATAGCTCAACGTTGAGTCTAGGAGCAGTACGGAATCTTTCCCCCATGTCAGAGTTTATGATAGCCTCATCGTCCCATTCCCATTTGTAACCATCGAACAATCCGTAGTCTATAGAAAAGTACAAAAATTCAATAGGGAGGAAAAAATGGCTTACCGTGTTTCGGGCACAAGAAACTGAGCGGCGGACAAGCTTTCTTCAGAGATTCCAGAAGCTGAACGTTGGACCAGCATTGAGCAGTGAGAAGAAGAGCTGCGAGTAGAACGAAGGAGCGGAACATTTCAGTCAGAAAAAGGAATACGTCGTGTGTGGTCGGGTAGTAGGCGGATACGAAGTATCTCAGTGAGTGATAAGGTACGCGTGAGCCCTCTTTTTATAGTGGTTCACACATATCAGCTCCACCTCCGATGAAAAGGGGCGGAGCTTAACAAGATAGGGGAATGGACAAACTCAGGGGAATCTGCTGCTCGAAAATACAAGATACGTTGACGTGTGGTTAGGCGAGTTATGACGCTCGAAGCTCACAACAGAAAACTTTCGAACTCTTGATTAGACTTGACAAATGTCGATAACTTAATGAAGACAAGAAAGTGCACGCAGCCTTTGCAGAATCTATTTTGAAGCGATTCATGAACGTTTGAACTACTTCATCTGTTGAACTGAATCATTTCAAAAGATGTTCGTTGCTTTCGAAACGATGAAAAAACATTTGAATAGATTAATCCACTTGTTGTTTTCACAGTTTGAATGAAATCACTCAATCACTAACAACCAATCAGCAAAAAAAACCGGAACAATGAATTGATTGAGTTGGTTATGCTCACACCAAACCTCAGGTTTCTCTTAGAAATTGAAATTAGTGGACAGGGACAATTGCGAAAAAGACAAAGAAAGAAAGGAAATTTAAATGAATGAAAAGAGACCTCCCACTAAGGGCTGATCGGGCGAAAAGGACAAGATAAATGACCGTCCTATATGTTTTTCTCAACAGTCTTCCTTCAAAAGTCTCAAAAAAGCTATCCCTCTTTGTGTTTCCAATTTCACATTCCGTTACGCTTCACCGTCGATAGTTGAAATTGAAGATATTGAAATAACATGTGAAATGTCATGGAAAGATAGACCGAACTAAAAATAAACATTCGAGCAAAATGGTTTAACCTTAACCCTTTCGACTTTGAGCCACCAGATGTTTTGTCGGTTTGATGGCCGGAATAATAGGGGCTACTCTTTGACTCCTATCCTCTTTTTTCTTCGCTGAGGTCTTAGTTTTTTATTCGACGTCATGTCGTCATTTTATAGTGTAGACTAAATTATGTCTTTCTCCTTTCGATAATAAGCTTTTTTTCTGTCCCGATTCAATCAGCAACATAATTTCATTGTGAACACTTTATTGCCAAGATTGCTTGTTATCCGGTATTGAATTCCGCAGAGAAAAACCGAAAATAGAGATATTTTCAGATTAGAGAGGTACAGATAACTGAATAATAAGTATTAAAAGCGAAAATACATAAATTTAGCACCAGTGAATATTATATATACAAGGTTGTTTTTCATCGTAAATCTTCTTCGCTATTGTTCACCTCGTCTTCGTAATCTGACTCAGATGGTGCCAAATCAACTGTTTTTGGTCTCACTTTGAGAAAAAGCTCATCTCCTGTTTCTTCCGTTCTGTCAAATGCTTGTGCATCAGCAAATAGAGGTTCATCATATAAATCATCTGGAGCCATTTCCTCTTTTGTATCAGTTAGCAAATCGGGGTTTACTTGAAGCCCTTCTTTCAGATATCGGCAATCGACAAGAATGAATTGAACGAAGAAAAGTGTAACCCACCCTGAAAATAGTTGTTTTGATGTCAAAGATCCCTAGAAAAACTTGAGATTCATGTTCTCAGAATAATGTAATTAGAATCAAAAAGGTCTTATATAATTTTGAGAAATTGAAACAAAACGTACCAATCAGAACAAGCATTTGTTTTTTGAAACAGAAATTCTAATAGAAATGACCAAAACGGAAATGCAAGTTTCCTTTTGCCTCCTTTCCGCCTGCAAACAAAAAAACATGATTCATCGCAGTACAGCAGCCCGGAACAAATTTGACAAAGCGAAATGAAACAGTACAGAGGAGAAGAAGAGGGGAAAAACAACAGTTGCAACAGTAAATGGACCTTCTAAGCAACAAAGGCAGGCCTTTTGAATCAGAACACAATGGTTCTTTTTGGCTGTTTGCTTCTGAATAGAATTGCCGACAAACGACCAGCACGTACTGAAAGTTGAGGCAATGAGAGAAGAGTCTATCTCTCAATATTGTTTGATCGCAGCTCATTTTTGTGTTGACCGATCAGACATTGAAAAATTAAAGATATTTATAAACCTTCGAACTGAATATACGTATTTAAACATGTACAATTGAACAAAAAAAACATTGATTTCAGTGTAAACGTATCAATAAGTGGCTGCTTGATCAGGCGATGCACTCGGTACAGTCACTCCTAATTCAAAGCTGAAAATAGACTTGTTTTCATTTTTCCCTGGTAGTTCAAGTATACCCATCAGCAAATGGATTTATTTGAGAGTTCGGGTTCTCCAAAGTCTGAGTTCTTCTTCTTGGCACTGCTGGTTCCTTACGTAAAACAGCGATCGCAGCACCAAGAGATATACCGATGATCAAGACAATGATTGCAATAAAGATCACCCAGTGTGTATTATGGTTTTCATCAGAAACTATCTTCATAGGACCTGAAAACCACGTTAAGAAGAAAATGATATGAACTGAACTTACGAGCATTGATATTGGCATGATATCCTTTTTCGGAATTGGTTTCATCCGTGACAAATGAAATGAAAAGAGTGTCACTTGTGGTATTGTAAACTGAGGGTTTCACATTTCCGGTAAGTCTAAAACAAATGTTTCACTTATTTGTGCTTAATCATCATTTAACTTTGCAATCAGTGGAGAAACAGTTCCATTTCCATCATAAATCTTGAGATAATCGTGATATTTTTCGAGATCAACTTCATCCATACTGACCTCCAAGTAGTATCTGTGATCAATGATTTCAGTTTCTGTCCTTTTTAATTTTAGCTGAGCATACCCTTTTGGAGCAAAGAATGTGTGTCGACAAACTAAGTTAGGGCAGTACGAATCGGGGTAGTTCGGACTTGCTATCACCACAGGTTCACCTACTTTCACATAAAATTTTTCACTCGCACATGAACAAGCTGAACATATTATTATCGACATGAGAACTGAAATCTATACAATTACCTTCAGTAGTTTTCCATGTAATGTTCAACACAGCATCTTCAGAGTTAGTCAAACCGAATCGAGAAAATGTGAAGTCAATTGGACCCATATTGGATGTTAAACTGTTCATACGTCGTGTCAAAATTTCAGAATCATACCTGGAATATTCTATTTTTTCTTCATAATGAACTGAAACACAAACTCTTCCTCTAGTTCATCAGTTATTACGTAAACCCTGTCAGAAGTGTGTGGGTTATCCATTATAAATTCAATTGTAATGTATTGAAGAGAATAGTCCTGCTCCGCAGAAAACTTCCAGTGACAATGAATTAATCTGCATGATCCTGAAATGGTTACCGATAGAAAACCACCGTTTCTGTACTCCTTGTCATCGAACAATGCACATATACATCCTGAAATATTTAGATTCATAGATGTATCACTTTTTAATGCACTTTTTTCCATTTCCACATAACGCATCATCATCTCGAAATATCTTTCTTGTTTTAAACTGCTTGCTATGTAGGAGAAATGAAGATTTTGTTCACCAATCATCAGCGGTCGCATTGTTAATTGTGGCTTGTTAGACATACGGGTACTTCATCATAAACCTCATAAATGAACATCCTCAATTTATTTACCTGTATATTAATCTGCCACTGTCTAAAGACATGAGGTTCACACGATCGTAATCCCCAACTGAGCAATTAAATGTAAGAAGAAACACAATCACAGGATCATCGGGTTTCCTAACTGTTTTTTCAGATTTTATAAGAGTTTCACAACGTCTTGATGGACAATACAAATCGGGAAATCCAGGGGATTTCAGATCGAAAGCAAAATTGGATCGTGATAAACGTATCTCTGATGGCGGACATTGACATGCTTAAAATGATTATTATCAAATTCTTCCAGACATTCGACTAACAATTGTTCATCAGTTTAGCGGTGATCTGCGGTGATTTGAAACCGCTCTCAGAGTATGTGGTACGACGAAATGAAACTTCTACTCGCGATGCGTCCACAAGTTTTTCTCTTTTGTCCCTCGAACTGTAATTTAAAACAACAACTTGCACAATTTTAACAAAAACAACTAACTAATAATCTCCTGAAAATAGTCCGTCTGAATTGTAACTTCGGATAGTAACATATGAGTAATCTAAATGTTCAATCTCAATATACATTTCTTCCAGATGATTTTCGGTCCCTTTCACGGAAGGAGTCAGGTAGAAAGAACATCCTACAAATGCAAATGGAGTCTGACTAGTGTTTCTGAATCAAACAAACCGGAATACACAGAGAACATTTTGGGAACAGATACTGCAGTTGGTTCACCTCCGACTACAACATGAGCATCCGGACAAACATAGTTCGAGCTGTCTGAAATGGGGAACTATAACTGCATTGTTTTCTTCTGATATCACACCGTTCAACTTTCTGTCGAAAGTCATTTTGAATCCTTTGCTAGAATAAGAATTCTTTCTCATTTCAAATACCACTTTCATGCCAACATTGACTGCTGTTGTAAAATGTTCATAACCTCCAAAATCGGCTTCTGAACTTCCGGATCTGAAGAGAATATCATGTGCACTTTGTGAGATGAAGTCAGATCTATTACGTTGAGTGGTACATGTTGTACTCTTTGTCATCCACAATCAAAATATTCCAAAATTTGACTGTTGTCCCCGATGAAACGTCAAGAGTCTCGACATGAAGTCTCAAAGTCATGTTTGGGTGAGGAAGAATCTAAATGAGTTAAATTCGTTTAATCTTTTGGAACTATCAAGGAAAACATTACTTTATACATGCACTTTCCATTATCACAATGAGCACCTGGGTAATTGGGTGATTTGAGAGTCCCACTGAGATCATCTGTCCCATAAATCTCCATTTCACAGTGACAGTAATCAAGAGTTGTTGTCTGAATAGTTGATGTTGGAACAGTAGGGATTGTGGTGTCTTCCGATCCGTCAGTTTCTCCATTGTCAGTATTATCTCCTTCTGCATCTACGGGAACTTCTTCGTTTTTTGATCCATTTTCCTCGGAAAGTTCGTCTTTATTTGAACCGTTGTCTGCATAAACTTCCAAAAACAACAACAATAGCAAACCTCAAAAATAATTGTTCGGTAAAAAAAAGTAAGGATATTCCGATCAAATAATATTAAAGTAATACACTATTTTATTTCAATAACTTGAGCCAAAAGCTTACATAAAACTGATCTCCAGCGCATTCTGCTAACTCTGTATTTGAAGGAATAACTGGAACAAATATATTATATCAAAAAATAATGATTGTTTAAAGTTATAACTTGAAGGTGGAGCTTCATGGGCAAAAGCAATAAACAAATTCTGTTTATTGGAACTCAGTCATATCTAGTATCGGTTTTCATGATAGAACTTCATTCCAGTATTTGTAGGCGTTGAAGGGAAAGAGCGTTTGAAATCTATTTATTAGATACACATAATTGTGGAAAAAATATAGTGGAAGTTTATGCTTCTAATGATTCAGAGAATAGCAAATAACAAAAAATTAGATCTTGGAGGTGACTTTGTCGAGGTTGGCAACCACAACTGCGAAAATATCGTCGACGGATCCTTCGGCGTTGATCTGGAATATAGTAAAAAAATTATTGAACTGATAAATTTTCAGCCGGCGATAAAACAATCAGTCTGCCTAAGTATGACATACAACCGTAAAAATAAGGAAAGTTCAGACAGATAACAACAAAAGACAAGTTCACAAGTAAACTGAATTGCAGTCTGAAACCAGTTTAACTTTTCTGGATAAAACATCTTCATAGTAGGATATCAAAATAAAAATAATTTTGATTTCATTGCTGGAATGATTTTAAAAAACATCTATATTCAAAATTTTAAACACTTTTCCATCGACTGTAGGGGCTTTTGAAAATTTTCAGACACACTATTTTCTTTTTTGAAAATAAGCATTCATAAAATCACTCACTCGGACAAGTTTTCCTTTTGAGTCGTAGTAGTCGACAACTGGGGCCGTAGAAGTGACAAAGGTGTGAAGACGCTTCTTGATAGTATCGATGTTGTCATCGGCTCTTCCACTTAAAATAAGCATTGTACAGTTATTCTTCTAACAACTGGCTAACCTGGTCTGAGCGCGATGCAAAAGTCTCTTTACAAGAGTTTCCTCGGCAACATCGAAGAACAATACCAATTTGGCTTCTTGGATCTGAAAAGACAAGTTTTCAGCCTCATGAGTTTATAGTTTAAAAACCACGATTCCAATTACAGTTTTAATTTTTCCTTTACTTAGCATATTTTCAGTAGTTTATTCCATCTATAGGTGTCTGATTAAACATCATCATTCAGACTTCAAATTTCAGATTCTGTTTGTGGAGCATTGTTTCAAATTTTTGATAACTGATCAGAGTTCTTATTTCACGTTTCAAGGGTAACCGTATCTGCCTGTTTATGTTTCTATTTAGGCTACATTTTTTCCGGTTTCAGATTACTATCAAAGTTTACGTTAGACACCCAATTGCAAAAGCATGGAAGTCGAACGTGATGTTCAGAAGATTGAAAGTGATGTGTTTTCATTGAAGTTTAAAAATATCTTGTTTACCTCAGATTCGAACTGCTGTCCTTGAGCAACTTCTCTTGGATATCCGTCAATGAGGAATCCTTTGCTTCCCTTTTCAATTGCTTTGAGCATGGCCTCCTTGACCAAGTCGAGCACAACTTCCTGCAAAATAAGACGTCGGATAATTAAAATGGCTTGGTCAACCAACCAATGGAACAAGAGCTCCTGACTCCATAATAGCAGTGAGCTGAGCTCCACGTGGAGATCCGGATTTGACTTCGTCACGGAGAAGATCTCCGGAAGATAAATGGGTCAATCCGTACTTGGCAACGATTTTATCGCATTGAGTTCCCTTTCCAGATCCAGGTCCTCCAACGATGAAAAAGATTGGGACATTGGCAGCTTTCAATGGAGCCAAATTGATGTTTTTTCGTTCGACGGTTGGGGCCATTTTGGAAAGATCTAAATGAAAACTGTTGGAAAGTGCACGTAGAGTTGGTCAAAAAATACAAAAGATGAGGCGAGAAAAGAGAGGGAACACATTTGTCGGTGCCTGCGTGTGTTTCGTTTTTGTGAAAAAGATTAGTTGAGGATGGCAAGTGGTTTGCTTACGTGAGATATAAACTCGAAAGCTCAAACGTGTCTGCCGTCTCTCAGACACTTGTCTTTGCTCGGCACCGCACCTCAATTGCTTTCTTCACGTAAAACGGTGGCAGAAAAGTTGGTGGTTCAAAAAACAAAGGAAATTGAAAAAGAGAAAAGAGAGAAAAGATAACTAATGAAAAAGAGATAGATTGAAAAATTATCTGGTTTGTCATGTTTTTATCGGTTTATTTGTTTATTTTTAAAAGTTTCGATAGAAATGGAAGTTCAGTTAAATATAGATTCATTCGAAGAAAGTAGGTTTCTAATTGTTATGTAAACTTTTTCACTGTACTCACTGAATTAAAAGAACAGAACTGGTTTGTCCAAAAATAAAACAACCAAAATAGAATAGATAGAAAATAAAAGGTTCGAGTGGTGTGCAAAATGAATCAATTATTTTAGGTACGCTGCATTGAAAGAGATGCCCATGTTGGGGTCACTTAGTCTCTCCAGACACCACAATGGCTTGGTTTCTTTCTAAACATCTCTGATTCATTCCTTCGTTTAAAATTCGTAATTTTTGGTTCCAACAGAAACTCTCATAAATCATTCAGAAACCTTTTATTGTCAGACAAGAGCAAAGAAAACAAAAGGATTGAGATGAAATGAATTGAGGAGCCGAAAGCGAAGGGTCAGAAGGGTCCGATGAGAAAATTTGTTCCGCATGTGTGTGTGCCTTCTACCACTATTCTTCTATTTGAAAAGAGATGTTGCATTTCACAACAAAAATGTAAACTAAGGATTCCGAACGAAATAAATAAAAGAGAACAAGTCGAAACACAGAGGGGATTTTTTAAACTAGTGAACCGGAATAATCGCATTATTTTCTACCAATTTTGGAATATATCATTCAAAAGTCATGGTATTTCCGGTTTTGTATCATTTCTCTACTTCAAAAGCGATGGAAGTGAAAATATTTGAAAGAGTATGTGCGTTTTGAAAATAAGTTGTCGTTTACACCACACGAGAGTATCTTGGAATAGAAGGAGAGAAGATATGATGCAATTCTCAAATTCTATGAGCAATCAAAACAAGTTATATACATGTCAGAAGCCCAATACAAAGTATACTCGGATTAATTTTGATGTGTCGTATGTCAACGCGTGAAACGGAGAAGGTTTTGCACTATAGTGGAAGCTATTGATTCGCCCTCCGGAAAAAAGAAAGAGAAGACACAATTCGTCCCATTTCTTATGGAAGACGTGAGAGGAGCCGACTTGGGAGATGAATCCTCGTTTCATGACAGATATTTAGGGTGGATGCGATTATGAAACACAACTTTTATTCTCAAAGTTGAGAAATATGATTATAGTGGATATCAAGAGAATTATATAAGGAAAATGATTTATGGGCACGTAAACTTGGAGAAAAAAATTAATAATGAAACGTGTTTACGTTTATTGGAAATATAATTTGAATTGAAATGAAAATTGAAAATATCAAATTTTCCATATAATTAACACTAAAAAATGTATAAACTAAAAGAGCTATCTATTATCACTGAAAGATCATCTTGTGGTCATCATCTAACAAAAAACAACAACAAAGAATTAAATGAGAAGTGACGTCGTTTTGGTACATCATAGTCTCTCCCGTATCAGTAAACCAGGCAAGAATTCATGTTTTATGGTCGTTTTTGTTATGTAGATTAAGTCGAAAGACACGTTGTCGAAACGCAGCGCTTTCATATACCCTGCTTTCATATTGTCCTCTATATTTTTGATATGAACACCTGCAATGCGTTTTAGATCTTATATATCCAAAGTTAGTTTTCAAGGACGAATACTCGACGATTTTATCTTCTCATGCGAGTATGAAAATGTTTACCAACTTCTCGTTCTAGAAGTCTCCGCTTGATAGATTTGCAGCTGTTATGAATACTTCCCGCCCGAAATGAACATCTGTTCCGTATCGCAATGCATTTCTCCATTTCTCATTTCAATTCTTTTTCTCCTTCTAGAGTGTACCCCAAAAATGCATGAATACTTACATGTACTCATTTCTGCCCCATTGACAACATGTACGTCCTTTTACACATTTGCATTTGTGTAAATACAACAATCGATTCATTTCAAATCACTGTGGTCATTCTTTTACCGCCTCTCTCTCCACCAAATCATATCGATACTAATTGATAAGATACTACTTCCAGTATGTGCTCACTTTCGCTCTCATTCGGTAACATTCCTATTATCATCCTCCGTTCTTCATTTCTCTTCTCTCCCAACAAATCGGCCTCAACTACATTTGATTGGTGTTGCTGAATGTCATGTTGTAAATCTTTTTTTCTTTTTTCTTATCTCATGACTCCAGTCAGTGAAGGCCAAGAATCCGAGAAAGTGAGAACGAGCACGACAACAGTTTTCGAAAGGAGCGCGCTCACTTTGAACCTATCGCCGAAAAACGATTTATCTTGTCGTCGAAGAGAATTCCGACCCTAAGCCCTTCGATTCGCTGTGTCTCAATCCTACAACGATCACCAACCCGCCCAGTTTCCCACCTTTCCCCTCCGAGCCATTATATTTTTATTCGCTATTAGCTCGTCTGCGGAGCAGTTTTTCTATTTGAGATTGAGTTGATAGAAGAAGGGAAATATGCGATATTACAAAACATGAAGAATGTAAGCTCGTTATATTTTCCTTCTTTTTATAATTCAGTCGATTCACATGGTAAGTAATTCATTCAACATTTTAATAAGGACTTCAGATTTGTTGTAAAATATTTTGGCTTCAATCATCATAGATTTAGTTGTAACAATTCAGAAAACGATAATTCGCCGAAAATTTATTCATAAACACGAAAAAGAGAGCAATCTTGAAAATGACTTGTTTTGAGAGAAATAAAAGACAAACTTGATATAAAACATAGAAACCAGTATGAAAGAGAACAATTGAGACACAAGAAATGAGTATTGTAGTGGAGGAATACGGCGATAAATCATTTGATCACATTTCTTTTTTCTCTTCGACGGCTGATGGAGCAGATGGGCGAGCGGATGAACTATCGACCTCGTCGAGGAGCGTATGAGTTTTGCGTTTCATTCGGTCCATTGGAATGGTATCAGCATTGAAAGTGACATATCGCTCCGGAGATTCTTCGTTCAATGATGTGACCGTCGAAGAATCAGGTTGTTGCTAAAAGAATACAAAAAATTGATAATACAATCGAAAGTTTGAATTGGGGGCCAAGATGTGATTATGTCAGGCAATAGATGAAATATGATTCTAATGTTTCCATTTGGCGTCCTCATAGTTAATATTATCCGCAGATTCATAGTTTGGATGGTAGTCATCACCAACCTCAGCGACAAAACGTTCAATGAGTCCATCGATGACTTGACTGGTACGATAAGCTCCAAACTGAGCATCGACAAATGTGAGAAGAAGGACTCCGTCGAAGTTAAGGTATTTGCGAATGAAGCGGTGAGAGCGAGTTGGGTTCATGGATCTCTGGAAGATATTCGTTTAGTTTTAAAGTGAGCCACGATAATTTACCTTGTTGTTCAAGTTGGTTGGGATAAGGCTATGTCTTCTGAACAGCAATTGGAATCCGAAATTCATCATTCCAGCGGCAGTCAAAACGAACACAAAGATGAGCCAGAAGTAGAAACAGATATAGAGCTTTTCGATAATCATGTTCAGAATCATGATGCACGATACAGTATGTTGCTGTTGTTGTCCAAAGTTGCGAACCTTGAAGTCACAGAGAACCACTCTGGGGAAAATGCTGTCTTCTTTTTCGGCCGTTCCCTTGAATTCAACATTCCAAAGGTGGAAGAAGCCCCAAAAGTAGTCATCGACATCAAGGAAGTGTTTGAGAAGAACCATCTGAAGAATGCAGTTGATGAGGAATCCAAGCTTGAGCAAGAAGAAGTTGATGGTGGCTTGGCATCCGTAAAACTAAAAAATAGATAATGAATAAATGTTAGACCTTCAGTTTTATTACCTTGTTCGTAGATTTGCGCGCTTCAATGAGTTTGCCCCAGATTTCTCTGGAAAATGCTTCGCACGCTTGTCCTGCCTCTTGCTTTTTCATGGCGCCTTCAAAGAAACGGAGACATCCTTTCAGGTTGATATTGGTCTTTTTATGGAAAATATTCCAGATGTTGTATGGAATGATGAACATAGCTGCTTGCAGAAGAAGAACCAGTGGAACCCATCGATAGTAGTTAATGTGACGATCTCCTCGAACCTGATCAGTAACCTCAGTTCCGTTTGGCACGAAATACGTGTTCTCGATGAAGCAGAAGTCATGTACGTAGCCATCCCAACTACCGGAGAACTCTCGAGGCGTCCAGCATTTCAGTGGCTGACCAAAGTATTGTTTGCAGGAGATAGCCAATGTCATGGCAACCAAGACGAATGGAGTGAACCAGGCATTGACTCGATCGATGGTGTCGTAGGCGAGTTGGCCTTGCTGCTTTCGCAGCATTCCAGCCAAGTGCTCATAGATGGGACCGAAAAATCCCAACATATCTGAAAGAAGAATAAGTAAGAAACGTCGAAAACACAATTAAAAGGAAAATAGGCTACATTTTTCTTCGTATGAAGATTATCATAATTTCTAGAACGTTATAAATCAAAAATGCGCTTTCGTATTCAAATATTGGTTTCGAGCTCATAAATTCATCACTATCGGTTTGTTATGCAATAAAGAAGAGATAGAAAACTCGAACGTCAAAAAATGAGGTGCCGTGGCAAACGTGAACCGAGACTAAAGAGACACAAAACGGGGTCAGGTCACTCGAGCAGTCCCACCAAATGGTGTGTTGGAGGGAAGGAGGACGAACGGACCGCGCGGTGTGCGAACGCTAATGCAACGTGCATACTGGAAGAGGTCACAGGGCCGCGCGCGCGCAGACTGTATTATCTCGGACCACCAAGAAACGCGCACACAATGAGAGAACATAGGAGGCTGAAGAGACTTAGACAAGGCCTTTTGCACCGTTGAATGGCACTCGAATATGAGATAACACCTATTGAGGATGGGAGACTTGGGGTGGACAAGAGGAGATCGAGTGGGAAATCGATTTCATGACGCTCGAGAATCATATCCATGACACGTTATAATTTACATTGCAAGACTGTAGAAAGAGTAAAAGGGTCGAACAAGAAGGTCTATGAGATCAATAGTCCTAATCGGACAGAACGTAGAAATCAATCCTGATGCAAACTGAAAGGTGGTAAAATTTTAAAGAATTGCAAAACAAAACATCGGAAATCTGACGGAAGACGGAAGTATATCATGCTATTCTCAAACAGTTCACAAGTGCACTTCGAATATTTGCTCGAGAAACGGATTTGCATCATATCAATAGTCATCGTTCAAAATACAACCTGGCTTCAAAAAAAGAATAAGAAAGCATAACAGTAAAATGGCCAACTTTTGCCATTGCTTCACTTCTGCGCGAATTGATACTCCTTCTCCACGCATTGATAATTATCGTTTTCAATTATTTGTTCTTGAGCAATTGCGGTAAATTGATCAAATATTGACATTTATATCTAAGCGCTTTCCTTCTATCTTTTCAAGGAAAGAATGCAATTCAACCCTTGTATCTGTAATTTGAAGTACTGTAATTAAGTTTTACCATTTATAAAACATCAGTCAAATAATTAAATCAATACAAAAAAGATGATAAAACGTGATTCAAAAGATTAAGAGGAGAGATCCAAAATGATTCAACAAGAAAACAATTGTAACCGGTGGAAACGATTTGCCGTTTAGCTCATGTCGATTTCTCCGAGATACACACGTTTGTCGCTTCCGCATGAGAGTACTGGAAAAAAATATATTCAAGAAATCATCAAAATTCAATACAATTACTATCCCGGGTGTTTCTCTCAAGCTTGAAAACAAGGTTAAGAACTCACAGATAGATTCCTTCGGATGGAAATCAGTGCAGTTGACGCTTCCCATGTGACCTGGCAGCTTGTACATGATCTTTTTGGTGGAGACCTCCCACACGTAGACAAAACGATCGGAAGATCCGGCAGTGACAAATTTCTCGCACGGAGACCAGGCACACTTCAAAAGATTCTTTTCAAAGTTGTGATTGTGACCGCCGAACAGTCCAACGTCACGGTTGGCAGCCACGAAAGGACGGATATCCCATTGACGAAGAGTACAATCCATCGAGTTGGATACCACGAACTTTCCGCTTGGCGACAAGGAGAGACCAGTGATAGTATCACGATGTCCGGTAAGAGTGTAGGTGATTTCGTCGCGTCGCATATCCCAAACCTTGAGCACATTGTCGATTCCTCCACAAATCACTTGGTCAGATGTGTCGTTGAAAGTAACGGCAGTTTGTTGATACTTATTCATGTACGTTTTGACTGGCTCCTTCGATCTGAGATCATGGACGCGACAAGTGCCATCATCACTAGCTGAAGCGACAAGAGTAACTCCACGACGGGATGGATGAATGGCGTTGACGAAGTCAGTGTGGCTCTTGAAGTTTCGAGCACACGCCCCAGTTTCCATATCCCAGACTCGAATACTTTTGTCTGTGCCGCAAGACATCAGAAAGCCGGAATCTGTGGTGAATTTGACATCCATAATGGCACCAGAATGTCCTTTGATGGTGGAGAAGTTCTCACATTCTCCATATACGTTCCAGAAGAAGATCTGCAAGGAGAAGAACGTTTATGATATAAATTGTGTGTCAATGTCTTTGAAAGGCAATTTCAAAACAATAATATTGCTTTCAAAAAAGGTTTTGATTTTTAAAATGCAAATTCTTACTTTCTGGTCATATCCGCTGGTTGCCAGGCAAGTTCCATCTGGACTGAAAACTCCCGTATAGATTTCTCCCTCGTGTCCTTGCAAAACCATTGTTGGAGCCATCAAATTAGAGAATCTTTGGAAGTTTTGTTGCGGGTAACCCGAAGCAACGAGTTGCTGACCATTGGCTGAAAGGAGATCATTGAAAATCGATCGATAAATTGTAACCAACTTACATGTAACGAGAGCCATTGCTAAACCAAGAAGACCTGTCTCTGTTGTGCAGAACTAGGTGAATGAAGGACTGGAAGGTATATTCGAATGAGTCGCAAGCGAGAGAGTGTGTGCCTCGCGGAGAGACAAAGAAGAGGAGTGCGGTGGAGCGCACTTTCTTATTTTGCCGTCGGCAGTGTTCCTTGCCTACCTCTTCCTCGTTGCGTGAGCGCTCGCGTGTGTGTTTTTCGCAAGAGGGCACCCCTCACGCGTGGCTCGGACAGCAGAGGTTAGAAACAGGAAGGCAGCGTATCAAGAAAAAGATAGGGAGATTGAATATGCATTTTTGAGGAGAGTGGGCGAGAAAGACAAAGGACAGTGACATCTACCACTTCGCTCACAAAAACACACGCATTGAGTGCAAAAAGGAATACGAAAATTTGAATGCGGGCTGAAAAGCCATTCGACTTTTCCTCGCTCCCCCACAAGGAAACGTCGTGCAACATGAAACCACGAACACCTTATTTCAAAAATACATTCGTTTTTACAGTATTTTAAGCATAAGTAGTGTATTGACTGCCAATTAGTGATAAGTATTTGTTTGTTCTCTTATAACTCAACACCTCTTTTTTATAGCCATCTGGTACTTTTTGCTTCATCATTCACGTTTTTCTAGGTAGAACTAATCAAATGACTGAAGGAATTGCCAGTATGGAAGGAATTGAAGCTCTGCTCTATTCCGACCTCGCTTTGCAAGTTCAAGGAAATATCTCGATGATTCATGTCGGAAATTTATATGAAACTCGGAGTAATGATATTAATTTCGACCAAAGTATGTTTGAACCGCTGGCAAATTCAAAATATAAACTGAAACCTTGTTTTTCGAAAAAAAAGAGCTTACCTAAAACTTTTTCAGTGATGAAGACCGATGGTCTACTGCAATTTATCGAGCAGATGGAGCTAATTCCATCTCAACCCGTGCGCCTCCAAAACGCGTTTCGTGTCATCCAGAAGACTTATCAGTTTTCTTGCATTCGGAGACTGTGCGATGCATGTAAGAAACTGTAAGATACTATCTTTACTGTTCTTTACTTCTTTCAGATGCTAAAAATGAAATCCCACAAGAGAACGTTCCGCTGACTACCGAACTTTTACACGATGTTATTGATAATTCTGAAAGTATTCGGAGAGAAGAGTTCCTCGATCACGTACTCAGGAACTTGACTCGAATTACCGAAACATACACCCATGACTTTGCCCGATTTGCAAAAATTGTCGGTCTGAGTCTAGGTATGATTCATCTTCTATCAAATTTTTATACATTGTGAATGAATTGCAGTAGAACAAGTGATTGGTGAAGAAGGGCTGACAGGACTGCAAGACCTGATCTGTTATTGTAAGATATTGCCTTTGTTTTACATACTCTGATGCAGATATTTTGTAGACATGCTCTCGCAGCACGAAGAGTTCAGTTCATACCACATCCATCTCATAGTTAACGATGTGAGAATGGCCAATCCAAATGCTAAAGCCAACTTCTTTCACAACATTGTGCAATGGATTCTGTCGAAACGGCCAATAACCTTGTCTCAATTATTTGAAAATACTATCGGTGATCAAGGTTTCAAAAGTTCGTGCTTCCCGAGAGTTGGCGTTCCACCGCTCCTTCCGGCTCCATTCAGTACCGTGTTCATAACTCCAATTCAATCCCCAATGCCAGGCATAAATGTTCGACAAAAAGCACCCCCAGTGAACAGTTGTGCTCCGATCGAACAAGCTGAGTGCTCCGAAAATGGTCGATCCAACGGAGTCCTCGCGTCGTCGATGCAACCGGATCTGCCCTCGACGTCCCAGCAGGATCTGCCCTCGACGTCACAGCAGGATATGCCCTCAACGTCCCAACCAATGATGCCCTCAACGTCCCAACCAATTGTGCCCTCGTTGCTCTCCACGAATCCAATGCTTGCTCTGGCAGAATATTATCAACAAGCGCTCCACACAAATGCAATTCCTCTGAACTTGCAACCAAAACCTATCAGAGTCGTGAACAAAGCGTACACACCACGCAAGAAGAAGCAGATCCAACCTCCCAACTACATGAATTTGACGTATCCTACTGAGATAGTAGTGAACAACGTTAGAGGAACTCATCATGATGACTATGTCCTCGCTCGCTTGGTGTCGAGCTTTAAGGATCATCATGGCTTGAGACACAGCTATGTGAATCAGACTAGTGGTATGTTTTATTGATAACACATCATTCGAATTTATTGTTGTTCAGGGATTCCGAACAAAATACTCACTCTCGTGTTCCATGCAAGCCAAAAGAGCTTTGAAGAGTTAACAGAAGATGAGATGCAGAACATCTCGGAGAACATCGAGCCATTCCTCATCTGGGTTTATCGAGTTTGCCGAAACAGCATCGAAGTTGCAGGTGTTTCCGGGCTGAATGAAGGAAATTTGAAGTTCGATCGTGAGCATGTCAAATTGGGGAAGCTCACCAAAAAACAAGAGGACAGAGTAGGTCCCATAGGTCATGTTCTTCATTCCTGATCTGATTTTCAGGCTAAAAGAGACGTCGGAGAGCTTCCAACGATTCTCAGCAGAATGGAAGTGGCTAATCGATGGCCACTCATGCCACTCTTCCCAAACCAGTGCCTGGACACGAATCTTCTCGCCTTCCAGTTGACACAATTCCGTTTCTAATCATCCCGCTTCTTCTTCTTCTTCTACTAACTCCCTTCTGTCCCAAACCCTCTCATGATATTATCTCAACTCGCATTTCTTCATTTTTCACTCTTCTTTGGATTTTTTCAATTTCTCCTATTTTTCCGGTATTTTCCCGACATCTCTCGAGTTCTTGCATTTTTGCTCATTTCTTCCCATTTTTCCCGATTTCTCTTCATTCTTCCCATCTCTCAAATCCTTCCGTGATTTTTACCGATTCCCCTCGATTTTTCCCGTTTCTTTTTCTGCATTCCATGTTTATATTGTCCATTTTTATTAATAAACATGATAAAGAAAAAAAAATCAATGTTGCACCTTCTCATCAAATGGCAAACGCAGTGTGCCGAACCCAGTTAGTGTTTGGTTTATACAAATGAATACAAAATTATAATGGATCATAGTCTCCACTGGCGACTGTGTCGTCAGCAGGACCCAAGAAATCTTCAAGCAATGACTGCGACGTTTTTTCGACGGCCTTCTTTTTTGTAACCTTCTTGGTCTTCTTGGTCAATTTTTCCTCTTGCTCCTCTTCTTCCTCGGCTTTTGCTTTTTTAGAAGTCTTCTTCAATTTTTTCTTTTTCAAAGGTTTCTCCTGAAATAAAATTGTTAAGAAAGGAATAAAATATCTTGATGCTCACCACTGGCTCTGATTCTACGTCTACATCGTCTTCAAGAGCAGGACTACGCGTTTTCAACTTGGAATTGCCATTTATAATAGGAGAGAAAATATCGACTGTCGGTTTTGGATTGGTTTCCGGTAAATCGACTCCGAATTCTTCGTCACTGCTGTTGTGCTTCTCGGGAACCTGCAATAAATGGAAATTTTAATTGCAAGGTAATTGGTTTCAATTTCACTCTGTCTATAAAACTCACTGTTGTTGTAGATTTTGGCGAATGGTCATTTGATCCCAGCCATGCATCTAAGTCGTCCGAAGTCATTGCCAGAGTCACTGGGTTCATAGGAGTTGATGGAGTGAACTCAGTTGTTACACTATCATGATTCTGAACAAATAACTTTATTGTGATCAGCTATCTAGTTGCGCTTACCGGTGTGACAATAGGTGGTTGTTCTTTCGTTGGAGAATCCACATCATCGTTATGAATCTTGACATGATATGCTGGAAAAGTAATTACACATGTTTCGTTGTAGACAATTCCCACCTATCGGTGTTTCCAGATCTCTTTCTGAATTTTCTGGAACTGCTAGTTTCTTCAGACTCAATTGAGCTTTTCTCTGTTCCCCAACTTTTGCCATCTTCTCCATCAAATCATCATCAACAGAGAAATCTTCTTCGAACTTCCAGACCATATTGTTTTCAGCTTCACTGAAATTCAAGTTGTTATGATGAACAACATCTATATGCGCATACCTATCACTCTCATTATGTTTTGTTTTCACAACACCATTCTGTCTCGTGTCTTGCTCTCCTAAAAACGAGTTGATTCCTTCTTCATCTTCGCCTCCTACTATCTCGAAGGAATTCTTACGAGTCGTGTCTGATGTGGTTGCTGAAACTAAATGAGTAGGAATGAGTTCAACTGCTGGAGGAAAAAGAATTTGAATGGGAAAACCCTCACTGTTAGTTTCTGAGTTATCCAACACTGCACGTGGAATTGTTGGCCTGAAAAATATTGATATTCACTTTTTGTTTCTCAGATTTTCTTCTTACGGTGTAAGTCTCTGTCCTGGTATTGGTTGTCCTCCTCCCATGACTCTACCCGATGTCTGAACTGCTCCTTGTCTTGCATTCACACTATTCTTGTCAGCTACTTCACGACGCTTCTGATTTACCATCTCAATGAATCTGAATACATTTTTCTTTCAGAATATTTGTACTATGTACTCACGTGTCGTAGTCAGCTTCTGGTGTCTCTTGGTAGCAGTCTAACTCGTGATAGCTTGCCACAATCTCGGATTTGTTCGTTTCAATTTGTCTGTGTAAAGACTCGCGCTGAAAAGGTACAATTGTCGTTATTCACGTATGATCAATATTTCTTACTTGAAGACATAGGAAGGGGATGTTGAAAAAATGATGAACGAACTTCAATCCAAACGCATATCTCATAGATGCGGGAGCAAATCGTGCGCGTGGAGAACCATCAGGAGACGGGTGACTACTGAAAATGGTTTGCTCTAATGGGGAACTGATTGATTTTCTGAAAAATTTATGAGAAAAAGGAACAAACCTATTGAACATTTCAACAAATGTGGAGCATTGAAGGTCGGTGACTTGTCTGTGATGTCCCATATCTCTTCGGTTTGCCAATACAAGTACGGGTATTTTACTCGGTACTTTAACAATTTCTTTCTGAACGTACTCCCAAGTCCACGTTTTTGTGATGTCAAAAACAAAAATAACTCCATTTGTTCCTTTGTAAACATCTACAAATCGAGCATCGCAAGCTGTGTCTTCATACTGAAATTCTCATATTACTTCATTCAGGTCATTTTGATGCTCACATCAATAGTATCACTTTTGTCAACCCCGTTGTTAGCTAGTTTCAGTTTATCCTCTCGAACTCGTTTTTTAGTCGATTGGTCCACAATATCCCAAACGTCAACTTTAACGACGTCGTCTGTGGCTCGATAGTTCCAGTTGATGTTGGCGACCTGCAATTATTTTTATGACTTCCCCCAGATGATTGTATTTTTTATGAGAAACAATTATGTGGATGAGTTTTCGACTCTTTTCTGGGTTTATGAGGTTATTTTTATTTTATATTAAGAGTTCATGACTTTTGTAATCTTTGATGTTGGACACGTTCGATGCACAAACTGACAAAAGCCAGACTTCGATTGTTTTTTGACCAAACTCATTTGAATATAATTAACATAAGAGACATGTGACTTTTCCCCTTATATACGAAAATCTCACTTGAATCTCTTCTGTTGCCACGTACTCCTCTTGAAACGCCATTCCCTGAAGACGTTTCCATAGACACGTTTTGCCGACGTTTCTGTCTCCGCGGATGACGATTTTCACTAGAAACGGGGAAATTTGGTTCTTGAACTTTAATAGAACACTTACGGTTATATTGAACACCCCGGGCAAACTTCCGTTGTAATTCCGCATCGACTCGTTGAACTCCAGATGGCATAACAGTTGACTTTTGCTCATCCTTGTCGCCTCCCAGCTTCTTTCGAATTGCCGAGAACATCTGAATCAGATTTTAAATCTATAAAAATTAGAAGAAATTGGTCGGTGCAAAACAAAAACATGTGTAGTGAAATGAATTGAGATAAAATGAACTTGATGTAAACAAGAGAACATACACATCGTACAATTTGCCGAAGATAAGATACTTTATTATGTTCGTTATCGAGACACTTCTTTCATCGAAATGAAAAAGTAAGTGCAATGGAATTTTCACATCGGTATGACAAAAAAAGAACGGGGGAACGGCAAGTGAATCGGGTTTCGAGATGAGAAAAAAAGTTTTTAAAGCAACATTCGACTAGAGCCAAGTACTATATACATTATCTAACAATTTCTACAGAACATGCCCATTATTAAATATATAAATTGCGCCCAAAATTTCCCAGAAATTAAAAAATTATCCCATTTTAATCATCGTCTTCCTCAACTGGATGCACTGGTTTCAATGCAATCATTTTGACTGCGTAGAGCCCTTTTGGGAATCCTGTCTGCACAGTTTTATGAATGAGCTTTAGTCCAGCGTTCTCTGCGAGTTTGAGAATCAACGATTCTGGTCGTGTCCAGCAGCCATCAGTGTCGTGGTATAACGTTTTTCCACCACATGACACGCTCTCCTTGATCACAATTGTTCCATTTGGAGCAAGCCCTTCCTGAAAAAGAACAACTTGATACTCTATTCAAAGATTTTTTTTCGTTGCTCTTTTCTCTGGCACTTACAATGCATCGCTCCAAATAGCTTGTCAAATCCTGATCGGTGAGCTGTCCAGAAACCCATTGAATCCAGATGAGGTCATACTTTCGTTTTGGTGGTTCGAATGTTTGTAGTCCTTCTACAAACTTCTCTCCAATGCCATCATCAGTGCCAATGTATTCTGCACTTGTTGCGAGAAGTTCTTCAACAAGATCCACAAGATCCACTGTTTTGAAGAATGGCATGAGGACATGCTTTGTCACTCTTCCAATTCCAGCACCACAATCCAATGCGTTTTCGAAGTTTGTCACTATTTTCTGGAAGTTTACAAATTGCTTATTTTCAGACTACTTTGCTAAAAAAGTGTGTTTTCAGGAGTTCAGTATTTCAAAACTTGTGAGAATTGAAAGTAATATAAGACAGGCTATAAACATCGTTTGAACTAGACTAATGAACAAACTCTCAGACGTTCAATAAATTCTGAGAAACGAAAAAGGGTTTTATAATCGAGTTAAAAAATCGTTTTTGGATTGTAAACTTGGTAATCAAATAGACACGTTTGACACAACTGAACTTCTCATGAGGAAGCAAATTATCGAAAACTCACATCTCTTTTGAGAACATTCAAGAAGTTCACGGATCCTGTGACATCAGGCACTTGAAGAACTGCAGTTCCTCCGAGCATTCCAACTTCATCTTGTGAGCATCGAGACCAGAACGTCTCCGCCTTTAATTGCCGATTGTTTGAGTCGATGCTTTGTGAAACCAACCTTTTCGTAAACCTTATGTGGATTAGTTGTGCTTGATTCCATTACGCCAGGGGCTTCACAGCATTCACCGGATTCAGTTCGTCGACGCATTTGACACCTGAAAACAAAGAAAAACGGTCAGAACACGTAATAGCATTCAAATCGATATGTCGTCGACAAAAAGAGAGTGGTGAAGGCGTATTCGACAGCGAGCTAGATGCGGGCAGAAAACGGAGAAGTGGTGACCACCGAATGAATGAGGAGGCCCCGCTCTCCCTCTCTCTTTCACTCTTTCACCACACAGGAGAGCTCTTTTCTCTTGTATGCCTCGTTGCGTTCACTCTCACCGTTTTTTTATTTTGCCACGAACACAGCGAAGAGACCAGTAATCGATGATATCTATTGTTCTGTCACTGATGTCGGATAGGAAAAGGGAATGAAGTGAATAATTATAAAAGCAGAAAACGAAACACAAATGTTTATGAATTCAAATTTCTAATGGGACAGAAGAAAAAGCGAAAGGGTTGAAAATAGAGCAGAGAAGGGTGCATTAGTGAAAATTAAACTTGATTAAAAATCCAAGGGCTCAGAAAACTGCGCTCTTATTCAATATTCAGATTAATTCTGGTCTACTTATGTGGCAATAATTTCAAATGGAAGAGGTGGCCTAGAATTTCTCGCTCGGCCGCCCCCGTCTTCTCTCCCCCTCCACGCGTACGTGAGGTTTATCGATCTATCTCCTTCACCCTTTTTTCTCTTATAAACTGCCGAGATTTATTCATATCAATACAATTTACGTTTCAATTTCAGGAAAAATTCAGGATGACTGAGGAGGAAAGCGACTTCAAACTGTTTCCTGACGTTGGAACTGGTGTCAGTGACAACCGTGACATCCGCGTTCGTTTCATGAACAGATGTGGATTTGTGATTGATCTTTTTTGGCTCAATGAGAACGTATGTTGAAATAAATTAGCTTTGAAGTTAATGCAAATGAAATATTTCAGAAAAAGCCAACAAAATTTGGACAATTGAAGGCAAATCAGTACTTGGACATCAGAACATATCAAAACCATCCATGGGTTGCCAGAAAAACGGAAGATGGCAGTAAGCTGAAGATGAATAACAAGCCCGTTTACTGGCCACAACCGGTGCACAAAAATATCATTCGTCGAGATGTCTGTCAAATCACAGCAAAAGGTAAGCGAAATGCAGAAGCTTCCTGGCTTACAACGCTTCTTTCAAAAATTGAAAATTAAACCCAGATAATCTTCTCATTTCAGTTCAAACGCTCAAAGAACTTGCAAGCCGTTCTCTTCTTCATCAAAACCCAAAAATCGCCTCGAAAGATCTTGACAATCTGCCGAGAGATCTCCAATTCGAAGTCAAAAACATCATGAACAACAAAAAAGAATACAGAGAAATTGTTTGTGCTCCGCCGCCTTCTTCGAATCTTCGTGCGCCACGTCCGCCACCTGAAAATCAATAAATAACTACAAATTGTACATAGTTTTCCCTTTTCTATCTCGCACCATTAGATCACATCTGTCATCTTAGTCGAATTCCATCGTATTACGGTTTTTCCAAAACTTTTCACAACTTAGCATTGAGTTTCAATTGATTTCCTCTCTTCCCATGATTGTTCAAATTTCATTTTGTCTCCCCGATGTTCGTAACATTCTTTATTTCAATTTAACTGATAAATATACACAAATCCAGAAATACATTCGAATCACTAAATTCACACAGAGAATGAGTATCAGTTTCTAACCGGTAGAAAAATATTATACATAGGTTCAAAATTTAATGAAAGGGATCACAGTTAGTTTCCGAAAGCAGTCGATAAGATGATGTAGACAATAACGAAGAATGTGATGGCCACGTAGTTGTAGTACTCTTTCTGGCGCATTTCATGGATTTCTTTCTTCAATGCATCCGTTTGTCTTTCCATTTCCACACATTTCAATCGAAGTTGCTCATTCTAAATAATTAAGATTAGTGTTATGTAAATCGAAATAGCACAGTTCTTACCGATGTGTCCAGTGTGTTATCATAAGCTTTCCGTGACTTCTCTTCTTCTTTCGAAATTTCATTGATACTATCAAGGATGGTTTTGAGAGCGTAGTTCTGAACGACTTTGTTCATGGCAACTCGTTTCCGGCAGATCGGGCAGTGGAATGACTGAAATCAGATTCTGGTAAAATAAAAGTCGATGAAAGAGTCATACAGCTTTTTGGAAATACACACTCCACAAAATCTTTGTCCCGAAATGTTCTCGAGAAACAAGTCTGCGGACCATGAGTTCCTGTGTTTAAACAAAAATTCGATTCTAAATAACTCAACCAAAAGATTTCCGTGAAGAACTGAGAATCCTCCCAAAAAACTCAAAAATGTGGACTAACACAACACGGAACATAGTTTTTGCCCTATTAAATCATGCTACTTGACCTCTATAATCAAATGGATGAGCTTTTCAGAGAGTTTGACTCACTTGGCGTGATGGCTCGCGTGGCTGAGCCATAACCTCCGAATAGGCAACTTCTTCAATGCACTGCTGACAGAAGGAGTGACCACAATGCAAAGATACTGGAATTGCTTGGTAGATATTGAGGCATACTGCACATCTCAATGACAGCACGTCAACCACACATACGTTCGCTTCGTCGACTTTTTTGAGAACTCTCTGAAATGATAAACAGTTTTGAAGTTTGAACGCCCGTCTGACTAGAAAAATGATAACAGTGTTGTTTTCAGACTGTTTTTAAGTTAGAAATTGAAATTATGATGTTTGCACTGGGTTCCAACTGTTTATTAATGAATTACAATCAAAATGTTTGCTGAAACAGTCTGTATGCTAGGTGCATCTTGATTTTTAGACTACTTGCGAAATACCGAATTGTATTTATCTTGAACACGTCCATAAACTAATCCGTTTTTTCAAATAACAGATATAATCTGATTTCGGCTATCAATCCCAACTAAACCTCACCTTTTTCTCTGCTTTTTTGTCGTCTTTTGGGATGAACCGTCTAAGAAATCCGTACATGTTCTCCTTGATCGTTTTTGGCATGCAGTGTTCACCTAAAGATCAGAAAATAAAATTCGTGGGTTCAACCAGAGACTAAAAATCAATGCGAAAAGACAAAAAGAGTGAGAGCTCGTAAATCGATGTGGAAGAGGAAAACGATGCGAGTCTGTGTCTCGTCCGCGCGTTTTCTCTATGCGATTAAGTCACTTGCTGAGGAGGAGTAAATGGGGGAACACATACACACACACAGCAACAAAGTGGAAACAGAAGAGGAAAAAGAGGCGAATTGAGGACAACAACAACTAGAAAAGAAGAGAAAAACAATTAGTAATGATACTTGAAAAACAAAATTATGAGAGAAGAAATAGGAGAAAATCGTATATGAAGATAGCCAAAACATGTTTCGTCGAGGGAGGCAAGAAGAAATGGAATAAAGAGTACACTATTGGAGTGCGTACCCATAGCAGTTGTGTTCTCTATCTCATTTCTTGTTCTTTGTACCTTGATATTTGTCTACAATTGATGCGCCCACGAGAGTGAAGTACATAAAACAATAAGTTTGTGTTCATTTACGTCAAGAATATCGCATAACCTAAATCGGAGAAAAGAAGTTATATGAAATGATGAGATAAAATCGTGGCAGAACAAAACAAAGATATAGTGACATCATTTTCTTCGATTAAATCTTATTGAACACTTGTGACCATCACTTTATTGTCAAATACAAATTTCATAAATGTCGACAGATGTATCGGTTCCGGATGAATTCACGGGGGACTCAGATAAAATATAACAATCGTTGATGAACTTTTGAGCGTTTTCTTCGATGAAACCAACCGCTGTGCAGACTTCCTGAAATGATCGAAATAAATATTCAAGAGGTTTTTTAGCTGCAATCAATCATTATTGTCGCTCCAATTAAAAGTTTCTTCAGCTGCAAAATGCGTGGGTTTTTAGAATCAACCAAAAGCAGTTTTGTTCTTGGAAGTGAAAGTTTCTGAGAAACTATATAGTATCATGAAAAAAAATTCGTATCATGAAATTTTTATAATCAATTGAAAACAAAAGTGATTAAATTTTTCTCCGTAGCTGCATGTCTTTACTTCAATCTTTGTTTTATTGACTTGATCCGGAATTGAACATTCCAAATTTTGCGGATAAATGCTGCGTTTTGTTATTTTTAACACACTATATCACATTGGTTTATAAAAAAAAGGATGTTGAAAACGATGGTTGATTCTTAGAGCTACTCCTGAAGGTGTTTTGCATGGAAAAAGTGTTTGAACGGCAAAAAATAATGGTTAGATTTTTGAAACATCATACACGCGGCAAACTGAACTTTTAGAAAATTCACATTTAATTAAGTGAGGCTAACATGATTGAAGATTAGAGTTCGAAATGCATAAAACTGGCACTCATAACTTCAGATATCTATCAGATTGGAACCACAACGAAAGTTTCAGAAATCTTAGTTGTTTGCGGATGCCCCCCCCCCTTATTATTGAAAAGTAAAAATGATGGTTTTGATTTGGCCAGGATTTTGAAAACAAATGGTTCACATCAAATTAAAATTAAAATCATGGCTAATTGATGAAAAACTCACGTTTCCAGAAAGAATATTGTATCTACACAAATTCCAGCAATTGGTCGCCGTGGTTGCATGAGTCGCTCGGATTGTTACTTCACTGATGTCAGCTATTGATGTAGCAACTCCAGCTTTGATAGTATTTGTTCCGGCTAAAAAATCATCTGTTGATAATATAGAAGAAAGTATTGCACTGACCGAAAGATAATTTTCCGCAATCTTCCTCTTGTTTTCTCAACTTTTGAAACTTTGCAACTGGGATTGTTGTCGTTTGCTTCTCTAGCGAAGTTGTTTCAGTTTTTATTGGTGGTGGATCAGTGGGAACCATATACGTTTTGAGTCCGAACATTGCTTCCAATGGAACATTGCGTCTCTGCAGACAATAGTTGATTTCATATGAAAGAGTTTGGGAATAAGTAATGTTTAGTATGCAACAATCATGTTCTTTGATTTGGTTCATACTATGTTGGTGAGCAGTGTGAAAAATTTCAATTAAAAGGGTAATGGAACAATTTTTGAGACCATTTTGGAATCAATTGTTTGAAAAGTTGTTATATTTTATATTTTTGAAAAGAATTCAACCGTGTCTTAAATTTGTTCACAAAAATGACATCATTATTGAACTTAGAACATTCAGAACAATACGAAATACTGGGTGTGGTAGTCGAATTGAGCCGATCCCTTTTATTTCTGGACAAACCCACTTCTCTGGCCATTTTTTTGCAGCAAGTACAGTCAAACTCAAAATTAACACTCCTTCTCTGAATACATTCACATTCTTCCATCATATACCCTTTGCAGCTTTTTGAATTTATTCCTGAATATTAGTAAACATCACTTTTTTGATTAAGAACACATTTCTATTCACCAGGATCGTCAACAGTCAAAGTGCAATTCTCTTCTTGAACACAAAACTTGTTTGCTTTCGATGCACCTGAAAAATGAGTTTTGTTGTTGTGTGTGTGCATTTGCAAATGGGAAAAATCTGATTATCTTCGTCTTCTCGATTGAGATGAAAATTGCTTTCACTTAGTATTTCGTTTAGTGAATAAGATGAGAGCGTGGGTGGGTGCAATATTGGGAGACAAACTTCAAGATTAGTTCATCACTTACCAATTACAGTGAATATCACTAAGAAAGTTTTGATATACATAGTTTAAAATACTGAAAAAAAAGGGTTGAATCAAAATATATTGAGGGTTAATAACAGTTTGTGACGAGATACATACAATATTTTCCTCCCGTTCATCGGTTAATCCCAATCGACGGTTTTTCGACCTCTGGCCTACAATACTCCCCCATTTCAATAGGTTCTTTGCATGGATTGCCGTCAAATTAGCTGACGATTCACAAATAATTATCCAGTTCCGAGTATCCACTCTTTTGTTATGTTTAGCCCAATATGTCAAAAACACACTTGTCGTTTATTTTCGAATATTATTGCCGACGCTTCACCCTTGCAACTTTGAAGAGAGCGACGATCATTCGATTTTTAGATGAACAACTGAACCGCTGTTTCAGATGACGTGACAATAGTGGAAGTACCTTTCTCTATTTCTTTGATCACTTCTCCTATACCCGATGAGGATAGGAAAGTTAATGGTTTATGACACTCACTACAACCCATAGTTGATATAGTATGTATTGCTGTAAGCTTGCAACATCGTCTGAACATCAATGTTTCCAGAAAAAGATGAACTTCCCGATCTAAGAGATGCAGATCGACTTGCATCATCTCAGATATTTTGGGAAACAGCAAAAAACAGAAGAAGTTTTTAGGCAAAGATCGTTTGACACTTTGAGATGTTCATGTTCTTTGAAAGCGATTGCCTTCATCTTTTGAATTATTCGGACATCTCGAGTGTGCTCAACTTTCGTTCCGATGAACACTATTCTCCTGGTGAATTGCATCACAGACAGCTACATAAACAAGTATTGCGTATTTCAGTGATTCAGACAATTAGAGACACGATTTAATGACAGAATTCTCATTTTTCATTAGTACAATCATCAATCTTTCTTGTTTTTCATTGTACCACATGATTTTATCCGGTTCGAAGTAATGAAACTATATCTGAGAGATGAATCATCCAATCATAACAGAGGAAACTAGAATGTTCTGAGTTACACGAATCCTCATACGTGTAAGTGTAAATGATATATTCTCAGATGACACATTCTTCTACTCAGAGAATCCCGCTTTGTATGATTTCAATAATAAAGAACACCTATTCTTAATTCCGTTTTTCTGATTTTATGGTTAAATTCGTTCTGCGGAATTTCAAAATTTGACGAATTCTCTCCCTTTCCCAGTATAATTCCTATTTTGAGTTGGCCAAGGGTTTCTCAAGCATTGAAACCTTACAACTTAAAAATGAATGTTTTGAAATTCAACTATTCGAACCAACAGACATACACAACAACTCGTCGCCACGCCCCATTCTAATCCACGGTCACCAGGGAGAGGGGCGGAGCGAGAGCAGCGGCGGGCGTCGCTTGGGATACTCGAGAGCCCGTATATATTGCCCCTTTTTCAATTCCTCAAATTCATTGTATAGCTCTTATTCTCAATTTTCTGAGTGTGAGTTCAAACTTCAAGATGCGCTTCTTGCTTGGTGAGTTTCTGAACTCTCCTACAATTGGGAACTTATATTTTGAATTCCAGGACTTCTCATCGTATTTGTTGCATTCGCTGCCAGTTCACCAATTCATGGAATCTGGAACAATCTTCCAGCTCCTCCGGTAAGTTCTATTCTCGAAATATGCAAACTAGAAGACATGCATTCACCTATTCTTACCCTCCCCCGCTACCCTACTCAAAAAGAAAAAAATGCAGTTCCCGCATAAATAAACACCCATTGAATGACTCGGTGCATAAAAAATTCCAAAAAACGTGGGTCCAAACTATATCACAACGGGGAGGTTTTGTCTCGAGTGCTTCATGATTCTCAACCTCTCGTCACGTTTTCTCTTCTTCTTGTTTGCGTAAAAAAGTAATAGAGGTAGCGTGAAAAAAAGAAATTTCCGATAGTCAAGATTTTTGGAAAAGATAAGTGGAACCCCGAAAACAGAAGTTCCTGTTATGTCTGAATAAGAATCAACGAACGTCTTTTTCAGCAAAAAAGAGTCTACGGATTCTACAACTACTTGCCTAAGGAGGAAGACGACCGTGACAAACGCAACACTATTTTGTTGTTGGCCCCCCAACGAGGATTATCTCGAATAACTGAAAAATGATCTGTTGATTCCATCATTATTATCATAATACAATGTTGATAAATCTGTGAATAAAAATTGTCTTATTGAAGAAACGTGCTGCATGACATTCTTATCAGGAGAGCAGAACCAGAATCACCATAAACATTTCTCTAGTTTCTGCATTGTGCTCACACAAAGATTTTGTGTTTATTGATTCTTTAAAAAACTTCGAAACGATATTTGAAATCTCTGTTGATGACTTTTCAATCGCCATTTAAATTTGAAAAAAGCTCTGAAATAACATAAAAAAACATTTTCAGGGGATATGACAAGCAGTGAACCTATTCGTTCCCCATATCTCGAAGGAATTATCCGACCTATCCCACAATTTCCAAATTCTGTTCAGAAAGCCACCACAGAGCCCGAGGACCTTGGTGATTGTAAAATTTGTTCACAACGGGCTGATGGCATTCACTTTGCTGTTTCTTCGTGCAGGTACAAGGTTCATTTTATGAAATTTCAGTTTTCCAAGTTTCAGGGCGTGCGCCGCATTCTTTCGGAGGACTGTCATTTTGAAATTGACCTACACATGTAAAGAAAAAGGAAGTTGTCCAGTCGAAAAATGTTAGTTTTTGTTATTTTGATTGAACTTTTTCATAAGTTCGTTTTGATGCCACCCTCACATTCAAGCCGGAAGAGATTTCGAAGAAAGTGGAGGTGGTTGGAAATGTTAAAAGTAATCCAATTAGACCAAAGTGCTTCTTGGAGTACATATGAGCTACTGATCTTGTGATGTGTCAGGCTAAAAGCATTACTTTTTCCACATCATTCTAGAATATTTCCGGATTTAAAACACGATGAAAAATGTAGCTATTTTTGTCGAAAAAACAATTCCTACGTGCGGGCCATCCGGAATTTTTAATGATCCGTAAGAAGAATTCGCGGAGAATGATATAAGAAAAGAGTGACGAAAATTGACATTTGTGTCAAGGCCTGTCAGTCAAATATGAGAATTCAGCGCTCCGAAATTTGTGCCGTAGCTGTAGATACACGCGATGTCTCAATGAAGGAATGAAAATCGAATGTGAGTATCTGGTCAGTAAATAGTGTTCAGAGTTACAATTTCAGTAGTACAACTACAGAGAGATTCTATTGGAAAGAAAAGAAGTCACGGAGTGAGAATCTTGACTACAGTGATGAAATATGACCAGAACAATTACAGAATACATCCATAGATTCTTTGTTCACTCCAAATGTGGCCACATCGATAAGTGCTGATTTCAAGAAAAGCGAAGAAAAAGAAGAGTCATTGTCAGGTTCATGCACTATTCTTTCTCAAATGAGCAATGGTACATGTAAACTTCTGCCCGGAAAACAAATTTTTTATTTTAGGATACAATTTGTTCTTAAAGTTTCGGAAATCGACAAACACACTTGTGCACAGTACGGTAATAACTCCAACATTCAAAGTCCCCAAAACAGTGAGCTAGAAATAAATCAGTAGTTCCAATGTGTACTGATTCAGGAATTGCCTGCATCCAGGTTTGATTCAGCGAAACAAGTGTGCAAAGTGGAAGCTCATTTGGTTACTGACATTGTAAATACCTACTTCTACCCCTTCAATATACTGAAATTTGAAGACAAGGTAAGAACATCGGTTGAAAATCATTACACATTTGTTAAGGTGGCTCTCTTCAAAAACTTCTTCTGTTATTTCTCCCACACAGATCGAGCCTATCAGTCATTCAAACAATTTGAAAATGATAACAGTGAGTTGATTTGATTGTATTAGGGAGTATAATCCACAGTAGAAAAATGGTTTCTGTGAAAACCTGATGTGTCAATCTGATAGAAGGGTTTAGTGATTTATCCGTCATTCTTTGGTTATGGCATGATCTGATAATGGTTTTCAATTCCAGTTAACGATAAAATACTCATGCCGGATGGCGGATTCATCAAAAGAACGGAACTTGATAGGTTCTATGAGAATGCCGAAGGAGTGCACACATCTCCAGAAGACGCAGCCAAGTAGTTTTCAACTATTGTTGCCCATAAACTGTTTGTTTGATTCAGAGTTTTCCAACCGGCATTCAATTACATTCTGGATGTTATCGTAGACTATATGCGTCGTATTCATATTGTTGAGACTGAATATCTAGCGCTTCTTGCTTTCTGTTTATGGGACGACGGTGAGCATAAAAACAAATATGATGACCGAAATCATGACGAAGCTCTTTTCTCTATTTTAATCCGTCCTTTTAAAACCAAAATAATACTAATAACGACACTTTACAATTCTCAGCAGTTCCTGGATTATCTAATGAAGCGAGAAGTCTGGCAGTGAAAACGCAAGCACAATTGCTTGCAGAGTTGCAAAGTTTCTACTCTGCTCAAGTGAGATCAGTTTGCAAAATACTTCGAACCATTGAACATTTCCAGAACAAAGACGCGACTGAAGTTACTCAGAGAGTCGGAACTCTACTCTTGCTCGTACCTAAACTAACGGTGAATAATTTCTCATGAGGTCATCAAAATGCGGAAATAACATTAGGGTTCTGACCTGAACACGTTGTAATAAACAAAATTTGATTGCCACGACACAGACATTAATTTTTAGTCTGTCTCGTTCAAAACTTATTTTTGGAGAAACATACGTGTTTTTATCTTTAGTTGTCAGTCAAATTGAATAACTTCATAATATATTGACTTTGATTTATGTCTTTCAAATCTAATTTTGAGCAATACTAATATTTTCTCAGGGACATGTCTAAAGTAATTGCTACTGTATCATAATTAATCAGACAAAAACTCATATCAGCACGTTGCAGGGTTTCAAGAGTTCCTGTTAAAACTTTGTTTTCATTTCAGAAGTGCGTTATAATGCTCCGAGAAAATTCCGTCGTCGCCGAAATTTTTAATTACTATGAGGCAGATGTTTGTTGTAAGAATTTCAAGGAAGACGCTTCAGTGGATCTAGATTGCACTTCGCAGTGTATTGTGCATACGAAGAATGAATAGTTTATGTTTTTCTTATTCTTCATTAATTGTTTTTCATTTCTTTCCTACTAAAACCCCTGAGGATTTTCAAATTACGTGATCTATGCATATATTATAGATAAACCCTTTTATTACTATAGAAATATGAAAATACAGAGGGATCATCGAGTTAAGTGATCGCAGAAACTTTCATCGTAACTTCTTCCTTTTTTAATGTCACAAACAAACACGTATCTGCATTTGTAGTCAGTGTAACACTCATTGTTGTAGTGATTACGGTAGAAGTTCCTGAAACTCGTTCAATCCAGAGATCTCAAAAAGATGTCTTACTTGACATAGTCTCTGAACATTGTTGTGTTGGTCCAGAGTTTATCACTCAAGTCAGACCACGATTGTGGAGAGAAATCTGTCATTTGGTAGTGCTCTTTCGTGTCGTAAGACATCACCCATTCTGGTTCCTTGTTCTTCATGTTGGCTTCCGTAACATTTGCAAAGTATGTTTTCGCTTCCTTAACCGTCTGAAATTTCGGGAAATTTTTGAAAATGTTGAACGCATTAGGGCTTCCGTACATATGTCGCGCCATCGTAGCCTCCGTCAATTTCATAAATCCTGTAAGCAGGGTTCAAGAAATCATATGTTGTCAAAGAGGGACTGATCCAGTTGAAATGGAATGGTCTTCGGTTTGGATCATCCATATCGTAATAAACCATGAATTGATCGTAATGAGTGTGTCCATAGAACATTTGTGCAATAGTATTCTCAAATCTCTTGACAATCTCGAAGAAGTTCCAAGACCATCCTTTCAAGCAGTAATTATCTCCGGGCGGAATGTGAGAGATGATGTGGACCTGAAATAGGATAACCTTTGGTCAGTTTGAAACCGTGGGAAACAGCGTTTTTTTTCAAAAAAGGAAGGCCTTGTAATTTAAAACCACTCACGAGTTCTCCTTTTTTCTCAGAATCCACCAATTCCTCAATCAACCATTCTAATGTTGCATCGGGGTCAACTTCGTTCACATAGAGATAACTGTCATATTATCTTAGAGGAAAGCAAAAAAAATGAAACGACTTACAAGTTGAATTCAGAACAATAAATCGTATTCAAAGAAATCAGTTTCAATCCAGGTTTTGGGTAGACGGCGTAACTTGCTCGGCTGAAAATCAACGTTTGTGCTTTGAAACTACTCAGAATTCTTACTATTGAACGGTGTCAAGTGCCTCTTTTGGAATCCAATGAGCCCACATATCAGACATGATTTTATACAACCATTGTGGTCCTCTTGTGTCATACTCTGGCATTGTATGTGGAGCCATCCTACAAAAACAGAGTTTTTCAGTATTTTCTCCCAAATTCATTACTCACGCATCTTGAGGAACACCTTCATGATTTCCAATTGAAACGTAGACCGGAACATTCGGGAAGTACTCCAAGAACACGTTAGTCATATTGTTCATGTTCTCACGAGTCAAGTCCTCAGTGTAATCCCATGAATCATGCGCCTCAAAGTCGCCGGTGATGATGATGTAATCAAGCTAAATTTGAATGGGCTATTCTCTGTTCATTGTTAAAAACGGATCTCACGTCTTTGAATGTCTTGCTTATGTGTCTCATTGCTGAATCAAATGTCTGATAAGGCAGATCACACAAATAGGGCATTCCCCACGGTCCAGCAGGTACATAAATTGGTTCTGATTAATAAAAATTGAATGGATTTAGAAATGCGGGGGTTCTTACTATCTTTGAGATTTGTCGGGTTTCCCACACTGTCCTGACTATAGTCTCTACAGCACATTGCATAGGTTCCAAGTGCACTATCTAACTGACAATAGGCTTCAGTACCAACTACGTATTGATGATCAATATGGATATCGGACAGATGAAGCACTTTGTATGTCGGCTTGTTGTCTAGAATTTTCGGCCAAGGTCTGATTGGAGGTTTTCCACCAGGAATAGTTATATTCCACATATGTGTCAACGGTTTGTCAGAATGTCCACAGTTTGCAATAAACGCCCCACAAATCTCTTCTGGGGTGAAAACTGATCTCTCAAGTACAAAAACGACCTCATCTTTGAACGCGTAGATAATGTTCTTGCAAACATGTGGTTGCTCGACATCAAACAAGTCGCAGAGGTTCCTGAAGTGATTATTCAGTTTTATTGATAATTAATTAATCGGAGACAGAACAGGACACGCGTGTTGCGTCAAAACTAGACTGTTTTTAGGAAACTTAAGATAACGGCAAGGTTTTTGATAGAGATCACTTCTTCTGACTAGAAATTATGAGGTAGGCTATAAATCGAATAAAATGATTACAATCGTGAACAACTAAGCTGAAGTTTCAGTAAGTCAGAACAAATGACGTTAAAAGACAGGAAGTGTTCAAATAATTAAATATTTTCGAAAGCTTGAGTGAGCATAGATTGATACAGCAATGCCAGAAAACAGATTTGAAAAATTGTAACTCAGGGGTTTTCAAATTTTGCTATTTATAAATGATTTGTTTCGAAATTCAAATTTTGATGAATAATGGGTTTCTGTCTGTCAATCAAATGTTCCACCAGGAACTTACACTAAAAACTCTGCAACTTCATCATCTGTCGAATTTTGAGCAATCAAAGCTTGAACACCATCGACAGCAAATGTACAGAAAATACAAGACATCTTACGATTCTCAGGCTCATTTACAACTTTCTTGGCATATCTCAACATCTGAAAACCAGAGAATTGAATATGTATCGCGAAATGGAGTACCTTGTATTTTGGTGGAGCAGGGGCGCTTTTGTCTCCTTTTCCATTTGTCCATTTCTCAAATTCATGATTCCTGATCACTCCGGTTTCTACAAAACTGAGAAAAACGAAGGAAATGCCCAAAAGGATGAGAGCTTGCCGCATCTAAAATTTCTATTTTGATTATCAACAAAAAATGAAAAAAAAGATCGGGAACAAATTGGAGTCAGTCGGAATCAAGAATGACTTGGAATTAGCACACAGTTCTAGGCGTCCTAATCACCATGTGAATAGACTTATCATCTCATCATTATCATTTTTCATGCGTTTTCGTTTTCCTGTACATTTCATTTTTATCGATGTTAAAACTAAATTATTGACAGTGAAAGAGAGACCGATTGACATGAAATTCTAGAGAGGTTACATAGAGAGCATACAATAATGAGCGTAGGGTAGAATGAAGTGATTCATGACGGCGGCTCCTATCCGGGTTGAATAAAAAGAGTCTACTATGTCCTGGTACATTTTGAATTGTTTATGACTCGATGAAGCCACTTTGTCCCATTGAGAAATTCTCGATTCCAGAATGTACTTGGTGTTCTGTAAATTTTAAATCCTTTTTTGTAGTTCCTATTGATATGTCATTTTCTTGAAGTATTTTCAACGATTTCATCAGAAGTAATCAAGTAAACTATATTTCATCGAGATCATCCGTCTGCGGAAAGAATCGACGTTTGTGATCAAATTCTCTAGAGGGAAACTCGTTTGAAAGTTTTAATCACGGCCACCCGTCATTGTTGTTTTGTTCTTTAAGGTATCAAGAAGAAATCACAAAACAAAAATCAGAATCGCCCACTGAGATTTGTGTTCCCATCGGTTTTCGGGCAACTTGTTTTCAGAAACTTACCTCAACTGACGTCACATTACACGTAGATTGATCATTGTCGTCCGTCAAAAAGTAAAAACCAATCGTTCGCATCTTAAACAGAAACAGTTATCGTTTAAAAAAAGTTGTTGACAGCAAACTGCAACCTAACCTTGGCAAGTTTCCCACCCAACTTTGTTTCTCCGTCAAACTGTATGAATTTCGGTGGGATCCCCGATGATGTTCCTTGCAGCCACTGCCAGTTTGTGATCAGGCTGAAATCTGTTTTCTACGTGAGAATCTTGGAACAAATCTCACTCAAAGGATAATCTGCCACACTTTGCCAACCCGGAAACTTCACATAAAGATGTCATGTAGGCGTTATCAGGAGCATACCACCAGGAAATGTCCTTTGCTAATTTTGCAAAGTAATTTTTGGAATTGGTTGTAGGTTTTGCATGATAATATCCGCCTGTAAGCAAGAATCAGTTGTCGTCATTAGAATTCACAATACCTGCAACGAGTGGTCCCTTGTCAGATGCTCGATCAAATAGAATATCATCATCATTTTTAGTGTTCACTTTCAATAAATTATCATTCCAGAAAGTATCTTGCTGAATCATCCAAAATGACTTTTCGTAATGAAGAATAGCTCTAGCAAGGTTGGCACGGAATAAATAGAATAATTGATAGTACCCATCTCCATAGTTGAATGGATCCTAAATATTAACAAATTGAAACTGCTTGCATTGGAGAGCGACTTACCTTTAATCCTGGAACTACAATATTGATTTGTTTCACATTTGGCCACGTCTTCTTCAATGCAGAAGAAGCTTCTTGGTCCAGTGTTACAATGTATGAATTCTCATGAACGCCTTAGAGAAATTGATTGTTTTGAGAAAAATTCGAAAATCTACCTGCTAAATTTTGAGTATTGCATAGCCAATTGTATGTCATGTTCAGTGCATGCTTATTCAAAATGAGAATAAGCCCAGAATTGTTGGAATTCATTTGAGATACATCAGTTTGAAGTGAAGGATTGTTTATCTGAAGTTCATTCTTTTTTTGTGGAATCATGCACTAAAACAGTACCAATCTTTCAAATCCAACGTCTTCCCAGTTTTGCCACACTATATACATAGCCATGCAGGCTATCACTATTTTTCGAAGCACCAATAGTAAGAATCCAAAACCGAATAATTTCCAGAAAGATGGCCTCTTCATTACTACTTATTTATACAAAAAATTTAATACTAGGTGACAAGTTGATAAACCTTGAGAAAAGGAAAGTGGCTGCAAACTGAAGGGATATTTGGCAGTCTATGAGTAAGGGGCAGTCTGCTTGTTGACGACGTCACGATTGAAGAAGGCGGGAAAATAGACTGTATTGTTCTTTTTCGTCAAATTGGGTTCGCGCATTCGGATAATTGCTCGCCGGTCAGAAATTGGGGCGGATACACTTAATTACTCGTCTTCTCAAAACAAGGTCAAGAAAATACCTAGCTGAATTTTAGTCTGTGATCAAAACATGAGAAACAAACCAAAGAATTATCGTCATACTGGTCTAATGTCTTTCTTGTTTGTCATTTTTTCAAAGATCCTTCCGTTTTCTACTAGTTTTTTTCGGGTTTTTCATTCTATCAATTGATTCGAAAAAGCGATCATTGGCCAGTTACGATGTCGGAAACGCTACTCGAGAAGGTCGTCTGATCGAAGATGCAATTGCTGTAGATGTCAAACTATAAACTTGTTGATGTGAATGGAATCATGATTTTGTACGATGAATATTCAGAATGTACTTTGATAAGAAAAAACAACATCCGGTTAAACTTTGAAAAATAAATTCATCATTTTTCTAGAAAAAAAAATGTGTTTTGTGTTTACATTGCCACTATCATGAGTTTCAACTATAAGTTGCTAAGTTCGAAGAATTGAAAGGTTGAAGGAAGTGAAGCTGCTGATTTTTGTTGTATAAATGATGTCGATTGTGTGTTTCAATTGAGTTAACATAACAGTTAAAATCAAGAATCAGAAATGTGAATAATTACACTTCTGATAATCTTCTGGAAATTTTTTAATGCCAATCGTCAATTTGAAGTACTCAAAACCAGTAGAATGTATCATGGTGTTACTATATTAAAGTTTCTACATCCTTCGTTACTTCTCGTTTCTGTGCAGTGCTCTTCTTCATCCGCCTAATGGTACATGTCGAGATATCTGCCCTGCGGCGTTTCCGAGAAGCCAGTGGCTCACAATTCCTGTTTCGTTCGCATCCCACGTCAGATACTATTGCTATTTCTGTTGAATAGTCTCGGCAAATGTCATTTTTTCTAGAATTATGTGTCACCTTTTCTTGAAATTATCTGAAAAAAGAATCGAAACTTGGAAGTTTTAGGTATTCTGAACAAAGGTTCCTTTTTTCCCACCAACAACGCGAAAAAGGGTCCGAAAGGTTTCACTCTTTTGTTATGAGTATAACTGAATCCATATTCTAGGAGAACTCGAAAAACTTTCCTTTTTGTTGTAGAAGTGCACATTCTGAAGACATTTCACTTTTTTGAAAAGTTATATACTAGTGTTGAAGGAAACTCCGTCTTTGATAAGGATACTGTCTTGTGCATTCTCTTAAAATAAACTGGTTATTGATTCACATAAGATTTATAGTTTTTAGGTTCAGGAAGTTTTTCCGTGATTTTTTTCGGATTTAGAAACATTCAAATCTAAATATGATTCTAACACCTCATAGGTAACTTAGCGCTCAACAAATTTCTCTTTTTTCTAGCATAAGTGGACACCATGCTTTAAGATTCAAATTTGTCACTTCCCTGTTGCATCTATCGCCTTTTTCTAGATATCTATTACGCTGCCAAATTGGATCATAGAGGTCCCTGACACAAAAACGTCCCGGTGTTGCTCTTTTTCCGAGTGCTTCTTCTTCTCCTCCTCCTCCTCCGTCTTCTATCCTTTCTGTATACCCCTATCTTATAAAGACTAACTGGTCACGTCGTGCATGCATACATCCTACGACGCTTAATTGAAACATCAAACAGATTCACATTTGATTTGCGCCCCATCTAAAAGAGATGCGCACTAATCCAATTTTTTGTCTATATCGATGTGTCTCACTTCACTCACACAGTGTTGTGTAAGGAGCCGTTTTTGCTTTGTGCGTAAAGGAAGAGGAAAAAAAGGCAGTGCTCAATGCACACATGCTACTATAAAAACAAGTGAAAGGCTAAAGAGGCGGCATACAACAGTGTTAAAAAGGGAAGAAAGGAGAAGGGGAAGACGAAGAACAATTATTTGTCCTGACATGAGATTTTTGCGTATTGACTGACTTGACTATTCGACAATATTCACCTCTTCGGGATAAATGACACTCTTTTTCGATTTGGCCCTGCAAGTGGAAGTTTTTGCAGAAATTCTGCAAAATTCATTTCCGAAGACCCCCATCCCATTAAACTTCCAAGCTTCTTATTCAGTCTTCAACCTCGTCATCAATCGTACATCCATCAAACTCCTACGCGTGATTTTATTCGTCCATCCCACTTTCCACCCCATTTCAGCACATCCATCCACTTCTCATTTTGAAAAATTGGAGCGAAATACGAAAAACGTCAATCTTCTTGGAATGAAATCGTCCCACCCCTTTTCTCTTCCCATTCTTTTTTGAACGGTTTCTAAGCGATATGGCTCATAACTCATCGACCCCTCGTCAAGAGCTCTCGCTGCTCTCACAAAAATAAGATTTATTTCTTCTCATTTTTTTCTTCCCTCTTGTTTTTCATTCTTCCTTTGTCATTGTCACCCTGGTGACTGAAATTTGCGGGCCTCCGTCATGTTTTGCAAAATTTTCATTTTCATATAATTCACGTATCCTTCGAATTTGCAGTCCGATCTAACACTTTCTACTGTTTTCTCTCAACATGGAGTTTGAGAATCTAACGAAAGAGGAGATGGAGCACCTCCAAAAGTGAGAAATAGAGTTAGATAGTGTTATGTATCGTTTATTTTTCGATTAAGAATCTACGACGACACAATCAATTTTGAACGAAAAATTGGGATTATTATTCCAACCATTTTTGCTGTCATCATCATGGTTGGCCTCATAGGAAACGCTTTGGTGGTGATTGTGGCTTTCGGACGACAGATGAGAAATTCAACCAACACTCTCATTATCGGTTAGTTATACAGATGAAATCAAGAGAATACTGTATCTACTTTAGGTCTTGCCATCTCTGACCTAATGTTCTTGCTTCTTTGCGTTCCGTTTACTGCTATAGATTACGCTGTTCCCACTTGGATTTTTCCGGAATGGACGTGCTCTATGATCAACTTCTTTCAGGTTAGTTGCATTTCAAAGAATAAGAAAAACAGACAGTCGGATTGATAATTAGCCCCCATCGTCTCAATTTCTACCATAATTAGGTTGTTTTAGCACACTTCTGCTTACTGTAGTGTTTGGACGCTGACTTTGATGGCTCTTGATCGTTATCTGGCAGTTGTGTATCCAGTAGAATCAATGACACTGAGAACTCCGAGGAACACTGTTATTGCATTGTGTATCATTTACATTCTCATTATTGCTTCTCAGGTATTCAGATCAAAATCTTTGGCAATATACTCTAGAAATTGAAGATTCCTGTTGGAAGAATGCACGGAATATACGTTTATGATTTCATTCTGGAGAAAAGATCAACTTGTGCCATTCTCAAAATTGCAACCGCAGAAGCTACTCCAGCAATGGTTAGAAATTCTTGAGAGGAAACAACACGTGTTTTATTTTAGGCTCGAACCTATTTCATGACATTCAATGTATTCGGATATGTACTTCCATTGGGAATTTCAGTGGTTTTATACGGATTAATGTTGAGAAAACTCTGGGATATGCCTAGACCCGGAAACTCTCAAGCTGGGGGTGGAAGACACGTTAGTGATGACATCTTGAACTTATATATAGAGTATATTCCAGCTTGCAAATAGAGATAGTGGGTCTAGTATACGAAGGAGGCCAGAAGCAACGGCTGCTAAACGAAAGGTGAACAAATATCGGATAAGTAGCTTTAAAAGCGCATTACAGGTTACCCGCTTAGTTCTTTGTGTCCTTATTACCTGGGCTCTCTGCTGGTTACCTCTCAATGTGTGCTTCTTCATGTCCGGTCTTGCTTATCCAGAGCCTCTCGTTATTTCTCATGGTGTCATTATGGTTATCGTCCAAATTGCTAGTCAAGTTCTTGCCTACACCAACTCGTGCCTCAACCCAATCCTTTATGCTTTGATGTCACAGAGTTTCCGGGAAGGTTGGTTTAAATGCATTCAGAAAACAGGAATGAAAAGGAAGAAACGGAAACGTTTGCAGGATTCATTCGAATTATGAAGATGCTAATAAACAAGCTGTCACGTGGAAAATTCTGCACCAACTACCGAAGAACTGCTCTCCGAACTGAGCTTACTCATTACAACCAAACACCATCTCATCCAACCAATACGATTGTTCAAGTGTCTAATGGAGAACGTTCAACTCTACTGAAAGAGAACACTAATTCGACGGCCACAGTTCAACCACTTCGTACTTCAATCCAAGCCAAAAAAACAAAAGCTGTATGTTCAAAGAAATGACTTTTTCAGTCTTTTCTACAACTATTTGCAGATAGGACGAAGCAAGTCAACTCGGAGCTATAATTTATGAACACAGACAGCTTGTATAATAGAACCGTCGGGATTTAGGTTTTCAATATAAAAACAATGTATGAATTTAAAACGAGAAGTTCAGTTTCAATTCAATCACTTATTTAATATTTTGCAGGTCTGTGATACAAATGCTTTCTGTGCTTGCTTCTTTATTGTTTATGAAAAAAATCGCTGCTTTCTGTGTTTGTAAATAACAATCACCTTGCATTTATCTATTGCTTTCTTGCTTGAAATATAATTGACAAATAATTGTTTATTTGGAGACAATAAAGTGCTACATGAACTAAAATTTTGTGATATAAGGGTCATACTAATTAAAAAATACTCCAAGAAATTGCATTTCGAGATAAAGAAAGCAGGAATGTGAACAATGGAGCAAATGTGTTGCAATTGAGATTAGATATTGGCCAATTATCAATGATGTGAAATGACTAGGTTTTGGAAACACAGGAATTCTGAACGGGGGTAGCTTCACTCACTTCCATGATTAATTTGAAAATTCGAAAAAAATAATGCGTTATCTGAACAAAAAATCTTCAAAGCACTTTATTTTCCTGTTTTTCCTTCGAGGTAATACGTCAAGCATTCTCCTTTTCCCTGTAATTAATAATGGGTTAGTGTACGAAAACAATAAATCTTTCTCAATCTTCACATACTTTCACTTCAATCTTTCCTCTCTCAACCATTTGGAATTGAGGGAAAAAGCAATGGAGAAGATTATAGGCTCCTTCGGATATCTAAAATAAGGAAGTGACTGAAAGTTGGATGCAATAAGGAAGAAAAACCTGAATTTTGTTTGCTACTCCTGTGCTCTCCATTCTAGAAGCAGTATTCACAGTGTCACCGAAGAGACAGTAGCGTGGAGCTGCGAGCCCCACAACTCCCGCAGCTACTGGACCACTATGGAATCCTATTCGAACCATCATCAGTTCTTCAGGGCGATGTGCCAGTTTGAAGTTGCATATAAACTGAATTCATGAATGAGAATATATTTATAGTCTCTACATACCGCTCTCATTTTCAGAGCAACATCTGCAATGTTTTGTGCGTGATTATTTCCATTCTCTGTTGGAACTCCTGATACAATCATATATGCATCTCCAATTGTTTCGACTTTATAAGCATCGTGTTTTGCGATGATGGCATCAAAACCACTGAACATATCATTTAAAAACGTGACAACCTGAAACAGAAATTGAGTTTCAAAGTAAAAAAGAAAGACCTGAAGCGGCGTAGATGTAGAAGAAATACGAGTGAAGCCACGGATATCCGAGAATAGAACTGTTGCACAACTGTAAAGCTGAGGAAGAACTGATTTTCCAACTTTGAGATCTTCGGCAATGGATCTGAAAGTATATTCAAACGTTTCAGAAACAGATAATGATTAATGCAAAAATAAAAAGTGAGTGCTGAGTGCTATCATTGTCTGCAGAATCGCCGCCTACAGATGCGACAGATTTGCACAAACTCATCTTGGTGTGTGGAAATCTATGCTTCTGTAGGCGGCAATCTGCATAACTTTAGTGTAATCATGCGGAATATCAGAGAGTGTCAGAGAATATTAAAAGTACAGTGCGAAACACAGTGAAAAAAAAATTTGAACATACTTTGGGAGCATGCTGTTGAGAAGCCGATCCGCTTGTTTCTGAGCCTCTTCTAAGAGAGCCGTACGATCTCGAACCATGTTTTCTAGATTGGCAGTGTATTCCTCCATCATTTTCATCATTTGGTCAACTAGTGAACCTTTTCCGCTGAAATAATGAATGAACTCAATGAAAACATGAGAAAGGCATACGTAGATTTCAAATTAGCATTGACCATTGTTCTAACTTTTTTGATTGGTGGTCTCATTTCAGGAATTTCTAACCAACAAGCTTCAATGCAAGACAATAACTGAAAAAACAGTTAGTTAACGTATCATTTTGCTTTTTCCCACCTGCAAATTATAGCCTTCTCCTGTACTAGATGATGGGAATGTTGGTCTGATTAACTGGTCATCGTCATTAGCCATTGCCAGCATTTCCATGAGCTCTGTAACATGAGGTTCATGTACATTTAAAACTTCAGTCCTCACTATTGATGCTCTTGTTTCTCTCATGGAACGGTTCCACACGGAACAGAATCTGGTATAAAACCATTCCAAGAGCATAAATGTCAGCGGCTTGTGATCCGTCCGGAATTGTTTTTGTGGTCACAATTTCACGGATTATCTCCGGAGCTTGTTGCAAATACTCTGTAAAAACAACTTATTAGCAATGTTTTTCAGATTATGACCGACTCTTTCTGGCGAAGTCTTTAGTTGGATCAGGAACATCATCAGCCGATTCACTATCCGCATTAACATATGGCCGAAGTTCATTATGATCCAGCTTTTCAAAAATAATCTGTTCAGTGGCAAAATTAGTTAGTTTAACAGTCCAATTTGAGTCGACAAGACAATTTTGAAGACAAAGCATTCCATGATGGAAAAGCGGAGAAGTGTGTAAGAAGTTGAGACCCTAAAATTAGGAGGTGCTATTGTTTAGAAACAATAGAATTTCACACCTTGACAACGTCCTTAGCGAATGACACTTGAAAATTTCTACCGAGTTTGAGCTCATCATTGAACAAGATGTCTTCTAAACTTCCACGAGAGCATAAAACCCACATCACTATGAATTCATTTTGCTGATTGAACGAGATACCGTAAAACTTGTTACAGTTATCATTCTCCAAAATTTTCAGTTCTTTTAACAATTTCAACTCGGATTTAGGGAAAGTAATGTTCCGTACTTGTTGGTATCTCTGAAAAAATGATTTTTCATGTTTGAAGATATGGCTGAGGTTACTTTGATAGCAAGTTTGACGCCATTTGAAACAGCCTGTTTTGCAGCTATTAAACCATTTTGCTTTGAGTTCATACTTCCAGAGAAAGATCCAGAACTTTGAGATTTGCTAGCCAGTGAGTGCTCAGATCTCTGAAAAATTAAACTAGCGATAGTTTCAAAAGACTATGATACCGATTTGCCTTCTAAGAGTTTGATGGATTCTCTTGGAATTCTCCATGTCATATCATACAACAGTCGTTCTTTTCTTAAAACTTCCATTTTTAACATTTCCATAAGATCATCTTACTGTTTTAAATAAATGAAATAAGATAATGGTCCAACAGTAAGTAGAAATGCTACTAAACTGGCTCCAATAAAATACGGTCTGTAATCACAATCTGCTCCAGTGAATCCACATTTTGGGACTGCTGGAGGTAATTTTCCACTGTCAGATGGCCAATAATATTGCATCGTCTCATGAGCTACCTGAACTTTTGGCTTATGACGTTTTCAATATTTTTATTTACATGTTCAGAGCACATATCCTCGTTTTTCTCACATTGGCCACGGTCGTTGTTTTTGGCTTCCAATTCAACTACAATCTAAAAAGACCTCTTGTATGAATAACAAATTCAAGATTCGATTACGAAATAGGGAATAATACCTTGAGAGTTCCATTTATTGCATGATACGTAGCATAAGATGGGACACGAATAGCTTTGTTATTCATCAGAACTTGGCCAGTCATTCCTGGAAAGTTATTCCATAGAGAATGTTTTAGATATACAGTAACTCACCAATAAACTGTCTGTTTGTCATTCTAGACCAAATCAAAGAACCATTCATATGCACATTATATCCACCTCCGTCTTCGAATGCATCTCGAAGTGCTAGACCATACAGGAACAGAGCATCATAAAGAGACATATAAGACAATGTTGCATACTACAAAAACTCAATGAGTGCAATTTTAAAAAGATAACTCACATGTGTTGCCAAAACTCCAGTTTTTGAGCTGAATTTCAACTGGAAATCATCGAAAAACTTTTTATCATAGCCATGAGCTGTGATAATGATTGTGTTTTCAAAAGCGGATTTCACTTCTTGTTTATCCACGTTCGCCGCTTCCCAGGGATAATGGTCGTTCTGCTGAAGCTAGGAGATTTCAGCTTGGTTTTAATCTGATATGTTTATGACTTACATGGGCGAGCCACGGGATCACGAACACAAACTCCTCGTTTTTAAGCTCGGATCTGTGCACAGCAAGCATGAAATTTGTGACAGTGTGGATATCCATACCAAGTTCAACAACGATAACTTTAATTGAGAAGTTATAATAGACAATCACAAAAGAGACGGAACTCACTTCTTGCTTGACTCCGGAGGGTAGTAAGCTTACCAGAAGCAATAATTTCTTCAGGTGAACTGAATGGTTCAATATCGATAATGACATTGAGATTAATATCTCTTTTCTTGATTTGATGTTGTAATGAGAATACGGATAGCCTTTCGAATCCATAGCTCGGTCTCACAATTCCAATCTGAATTGTGTTATCTATGATGTAAATATTGTCTATAGCTACATTTGATTTCCGGCATAAAAGTGGGAGGTGTCTAAAAACAAGTCGACTAATAACGGATTAGTCTATAATCCTCGAATCCGTTTTGGAGTCCCAACCGATTGCTTTTGGGCGGATCGCGACGCGCTTTAGCTGATATTATTTATCGGCCAATGACTACATCCGGCATTGAGTCATGGTTATGAAATTTTTCAAGAGAGACTTAGTTGATACGTAAGGAACAAAATGATCGGGAGAAATTCAGAGTCAAAATCAAATAATACTCGATCGACACATAAAAATATCTAACTAAAGAGGGGTAGCTGGAGTTAATCTGACCAAAGTGCATTCTGGCGTTAAGCCCATAATCGACTGCCATCCCAAGAAGTATAAATTGCTTGATATTCTTTTCAATTACAGGAAACATTACATAAATGCCAAATTGTCTATACTATAAGAGTCTAAGTATATTTTGTTCAATCTTATGTTTTGTGGCCAACGCCTACTAATAGATTTCCGATACAAAAATTGAGCTCTCTTACCTGATCCCAGTTGTTCAAGTTTAGATACGTTACTGTAGCTTTTGCCATTTCACTAGCCGAAGTCAAAGCAACTGATCCGAGAGTAGGAAACTGAACTCGATCGGATAAAGCATCGTCTCCGGACATGTGTGCAATTATTGGAACATTCCATCTAGGCGCCAAACGGCCAATTACAAGCATTTCTGTGTTAGCATAATAAGAATAAAAATTCGAAAAAAAAAGTACCATTGTTACATCCCGGTCCGAAATATACAGAAGCATTTTTAATATAATGTAAGAAAGCGGCGTGTTCAACTCCAGAGAATTTGTTACAACTTTCCATTGTAAATACGCTGAATGGTAATCCAAGTGAAGTTTAGATACAATTAAAATGATGATTCTTACTTTAAACTATAATTTTGAGGTAGAATGTTTCTTGTTTTCAAATCATCTGCACACATTTTTAAAACATCTGGTTCATGAGCGATAATAGGGTTCGAGGGATGAAGATGCCCGATTCGGACAATCCCTTCTGCTGAAAGAGCTTGTTTGATCACGGATTGAAAATAGAAATGATCTTACAGCTAAGCGTTGTTGTAACATGCTGATTGATTTCGTCATGACTGATCTTACTAATGGATCTTCTCGATTCGGCAAGAAACAACAAAGGAAGTAGAAAAATATAAAAAAGCATTTATCATTTCAGATGAGGGGCATACTCCCTTGAATAACAATTGAAACTGTACAACAACTAGAGCACACCGGTCACAAATTGATGAGGAGCGATGAAGAGTGAATGAGTTGATGAATCTGAGGATGAGGTGTGAAGTCTTATGTAGCCACTTTCTTCTTGTCATACCGGAAGGCCTCATCGGAAGTGAGTAGATGGCGTTTAATGGAGAAGGCGATCGTGTGTGTCACAACACCGTGAATCTTACGTTTTTAAGATGTACACTGATGACTATGTGTATATATATGCTATTAGCAATCATAAAAACACTGTCTGGATAAACACACATGAACACACACATAAAAATAGGGAACAATCAATCCAAACTTCAAGTTTTTTACTGTTTCAGTAAATCGGAGTCTTGTCTCATTACCACTTTCCTGTGCAGAAGACGTTAAGCAAGTTTATGGCCCACGCCAATGAAACATCTTTGTTTGATGAGTTTCTATTTGACAAGTCCAAAAAATGTGATTGAAAAGTTATTGAAACCAAATAAAAATTGTGAAAATTCTATTCAAAAAACAAACGAGATAAAAATTATAGACAAGTTGTATGTTTTTCTCCAACTCCGAAATAAAATGCTATGTAAATTTGCCTTTGAATCTGAACAGGCGAATGGTATGAATTAAGCACCATCGAACATCCACATTTCACTGATAACTTCCATTTTGAAATTGAACGATTGATGAAGCTCCGAAATTGAAACCTGTGGAACAACAAAACTGATACCAATTCAGAGTACTATCATATTTCCAGAAACATCACGAAACGTTCTAAATGATCGAATTTTTGCCTGTTCCCTCGTATATTTCAGTTTATTCCACCAAAACTTTTTTTTCTGCTTTGGAATCGGTACAAAGTCCTCCCACGCGACAATAACCCAAAGTGATTTTTTATCATTGATAAGAGAAAAAGAGAAATCTCGATATCTCTCCCATCAATTTTTATCATTTCTCAAATGTCTGGCAAGAGAAGATAAACATGAAATGCCTGCAGAACACCATTTGTCGTAACCTATTGCACATTGTCCGCGGCGTGTTGTGTTTGCGGACTGACCCTTTCCCCTTCTCTTTTTTGCACTCTCTACATCCACAGTCACCGAGTATTCCACCCGATACCATCTTTTCCCTCTTTCTTTTTTTTTCTCGGCATTGCCTTCTAGAAACACAGGACAGCAACGCAATTCTGTCCTAATAGCTGATATCAGCGATGCCTATCTTCGCCGACCTTGCCTCACACAACAATCGCTCTCGCTCTTTCCTAGAGACACACACAAAAATGCGCTCGCACACACACACACACATGTACACGAGGACAGTAAGACTACACGAATAGGGTTACGCCTCCAAATGTGTCTCTCTTATTCACTCATTCATTGATTTGCACTTCTAATATCTTGTCTTCTTTTATCCACTCTCAAAACAATCAACTGAGTTTTCAGAAATGGCGTTCAACGACCTCATTCGCGACTTGGCCATCGGAGACAACGTCTACAAGTATTTTGATTTGAATGGATTGAATGATGCCCGTTACAGTAAGTTTATTATTTGAAGCAACTAAGAGCAAATATTTCTCTCCAGACGAGCTCCCAATCTCTATCAAATACTTATTGGAAGCCGCTGTCCGTCACTGCGATGAGTTCCACGTATTGAAGAAGGACGTTGAAACCATTCTCGACTGGAAGAACAGCCAACGTAACCAGGCCGAGATCCCATTCAAACCTGCCCGTGTCATCCTCCAAGACTTCACGTAAGTCCTCGAATCTCTTATAATATTCAAAGTTTGGTTTCAGTGGAGTCCCAGCTGTTGTCGACTTGGCAGCTATGCGTGACGCCGTTCAGAACATGGGTGCCGACCCAGCCAAGATCAACCCAGTGTGTCCAGTTGACCTTGTCATCGATCACTCCGTGCAAGTCGACCACTACGGAAAGTACGTTTTGCACGACCTAGATCTAGCCATGTATCTTCTTCTTTCAGCCTCGACGCTCTCGCCAAGAATCAGTCTATTGAGTTCGAGAGAAACAGAGAACGTTTCAACTTCTTGAAGGTGAGAATTCGGGAAACCGTCATGGTTTTTAGTGTCACGTTTTACTCTCCTCATCACTACTCAAAAAATCACGCTATGCGATTCGTTATCGCACTTTTGTTCAATGAACGCACACACAAAACCATATCATAATCGAAAGGCATCGAACAAAAACTTTTTCCAGTGGGGATCGAAAGCATTCGACAACCTTCTCATCGTCCCACCAGGATCCGGAATCGTTCATCAAGTCAATCTTGAGTATCTCGCCAGAACTGTCTTCGTCGGAAAGGATGGTGTTCTCTATCCAGATTCTGTTGTTGGAACTGATTCCCATACCACCATGATTGACGGAAGTGGTGTCCTCGGATGGGGAGTTGGAGGAATTGAGGCTGAGGCTGTTATGCTCGGACAACCAATTTCCATGGTCATCCCAGAAGTCATCGGTTACGAGTTGGTTGGAACACTCAGTGACACCGTCACGAGTACTGACTTGGTTCTCACCATCACCAAGAATCTCCGTGACTTGGGAGTTGTCGGAAAGTTCGTCGAGTTCTTCGGAACCGGAGTCGCTTCCCTCTCGATTGCCGATCGTGCTACCATTGCCAACATGTGCCCAGAATACGGAGCTACCATTGGATTCTTCCCAGTCGACAAGCGTACCATTGACTACCTCACCCAAACTGGTCGTGATACCGACTACACTCAACGCGTAGAGCAATACCTCAAGTCGGTTGGTATGTTCGTCGACTTCACCAACGACTCCTACCGTCCAACATACACCACCACCCTTAAATTGGACCTCGGAAATGTTGTCCCAAGTGTCTCCGGACCAAAACGCCCACATGACAGAGTTGAACTCTCTTCTCTTGCTAGCGATTTCACCAAGGGACTTACCGATAAGATCTCATTCAAGGCTTTTGGACTCAAGCCAGAAGATGCAACCAAGACAGTCAGTGTCACCAACAATGGAAGAACCGCTGAGCTTGGACATGGGTTAGTAGTTTCTCGAATTTGTATTTCGAAATTGAGGTTTTCAGATCTGTGGTCATTGCTGCCATTACTTCCTGCACCAACACAAGTAACCCAAGTGTCATGCTTGCTGCCGGACTTGTCGCCAAGAAGGCTGTTGAGCTTGGATTGAATGTTCAGCCATACGTCAAGACTTCCTTGTCTCCAGGATCCGGAGTTGTTACCAAGTATTTGGAGGCTTCCGGACTTCTTCCATACCTTGAGAAGATTGGATTCAACATTGCTGGATACGGATGCATGACTTGCATTGGAAACTCCGGTCCACTTGATGAGCCAGTTACTAAGGCTATTGAGGAGGTTAGTCACGTGAAAAATATTTTCTGTTAACAAGTACGATTTTAGAACAACCTTGTCGTTGCTGGAGTTCTTTCTGGAAACAGAAACTTCGAAGGACGTATCCACCCACATGTCCGTGCTAACTACCTTGCATCTCCACCATTGGCTGTTCTCTACTCTATTATCGGAAACGTCAATGTTGACATCAATGGAGTTCTTGCTGTCACTCCAGACGGCAAGGAAGTCCGCCTTGCTGACATCTGGCCAACCAGAACTGAGGTTGCCAAGTTCGAGGAAGAGTTCGTCAAGCCACAGTTCTTCCGTGAAGTCTATGCTAACATTGAACTTGGATCCACTGAATGGCAACAATTGGAGTGCCCAGCTGTCAAACTCTACCCATGGGATGACAACTCCACTTATATCAAGAAGGTTCCATTCTTCGATGGAATGACCAATGAGCTTCCAGCTCAATCTGATATTGTCAATGCCCATGTCTTGTTGAACTTGGGAGATTCCGTCACCACTGATCACATTTCTCCAGCCGGTTCTATTTCCAAGACATCCCCAGCTGCTAGATTCTTGGCCAGCCGCGGAGTTACCCAGAGAGACTTCAACACCTACGGAGCTCGCCGTGGAAATGATGAGGTAATTCATGATTCTCTCCGGATCAATTAAATAATAAATTTTTCCAGATTATGGCTCGTGGAACTTTCGCTAACATCCGTTTGGTGAACAAACTTGCCTCAAAGGTTGGACCAATCACCCTTCATGTTCCATCCGGAGAAGAGCTTGATATCTTCGACGCCGCTCAAAAGTACAAGGACGCCGGAATTCCAGCCATCATTCTTGCCGGAAAAGAATACGGATGTGGATCTTCTCGCGATTGGGCCGCCAAAGGACCATTCCTTCAAGGAGTCAAGGCTGTTATTGCCGAGAGCTTTGAGAGAATTCATCGTTCCAATTTGATTGGAATGGGAATCATTCCATTCCAATTCCAAGCTGGACAAAACGCTGATAGCTTGGGACTCACTGGAAAAGAACAATTCAGCATTGCCGTTCCAGATGATCTTAAGCCAGGACAACTCATCGACGTGAATGTTTCCAATGGATCCACCTTCCAAGTCATCTGCAGATTCGACACGGAAGTCGAACTCACTTACTACCGCAACGGAGGAATCCTTCAATACATGATCAGAAAATTGATCCAATAGATTTCAATTACTAGTATAATTTCTCTTTTTATTTACTTAATTTTTACATCGTGTTCTTATGGCCTTTTTCTCTTATTCTGTGATATGACAAACGAATACGAATTTCAATAAAATTCTGGTCTTGAAGTTAAATTTTCCTTCTTGAAAAAATAACTGCCCTTCATACTAAAATTTTTCATAATTTTTTTTTCAAAAAAAAACTTTCCAATTATCCTTTGACTCGTGAACTTGCAGAATTCAAAAGTACACATGTGACCAGTTGAAATACAACCCGGCTCACCAGACATCAGACTCGAGTAAATAACCCGAGACAAACGATCTCAATGGGTTTTAATTTGAAAACAACTCTGGGAAAAACTTTTCACTTTTCTAATCCTGAAACATTATTTTTATCTCTATTTTTGGCATGAAAACAGTAAAGAAGAGCTTAGCCGCTGGTCAAACACTAAACAGATAAAAGAGAGTGAAGAGAGTATAATCCTTTGTGAGTAAATGCCTCTAACTGACACTTCTCACTTATTAGTTGACACTTTCTGCGGTTCAAGTTATTTTTTCTTGCTGAAACTATTTAGTTGATGAACAATTCTAAAGAAAAATTCCTTTTTTATCTAAGAAATTTCACAGTTGAAAAAATTCGGAAAAAAGACGAGTTCAAGGTTGTTCACGCCATTTTTCGTCTGTTTTGTTAACGTCGGGAAAATGAGGGTTCCTGTTCCTCTCCGTCTTTTTTTCTCCCCAATTTTTCTTTTGTTCTAACTTGTCACGTGTAGCAACAAAATGCAACAATGAGTTGGTCTCTAATCCTCTCCTCTTCGGTCTTATATATATTCCGCATATGGAGTTCCTTCTCAATTGTCTTTCTTCCTCTTCTACATCCGTTTCGTTTACTCATTTCCCACCCTACTTTAGTCGTCAATTTCAAAAATGTCGGCCCCAAAACGCACTCGTTCTTATTTTCTTGACACAGTAAGTCATAACACTCGTTTACTTCTTGTGTCTCCGTTGCAGCTGTCACATCGAATTAACTAATTTATAGAAAAAGTGTTTCTTTATTTCCCTTCTGTTTTTCTTTTATTAATTTTCTTTTTTTCGGATCTCTATCAGAAATATATTATTTTCAAGAGAACGTTTCGAATTGTTTTCAGTTCTTAGAGATGAACCTATTCCGATTGTAGTAGAAAATAGTAGGCAATCAGAGAACACTGGAAAAAAAAACAACTACCAATTAATTGAAATGTGTTGGAAAAAATGCACTGAATGTGAGACTTCAAAAAAGACAGTTGTCGCCCATCGAAAAGACGAAGAACACATGCGATTTCCTCTTGTTTTCCTGTCTACACATTGAAATTTTTGTTTCTTTTCGTTTCAAGCAGTGGTCATTATTCAAAGATTGAAATATTCGGAAGGGAGAGAGAGACGAACAAATGAGTGAAGAAGAAGTGAGAGAGAAACGGGGGTGGCACATACACAGAGCACCCCACACACACACACAATTTAGTACTTTTTCTGAAGATTCTCTTCAAGTTTCCATTTTTCAATGTTTTTTTACAGTAATTCATATTTTTAGCATTTGGTTTATGAAAAAACTATACTGTATTCATATTTCACTTCTTTTTTTATAAACTTTTCTCTTGCCAGTGATGTTTTCTCAATCTCAACTTCTTATCATCATTTTGACCTGCCTCTCGGTTATACGTCGACTCTTAGTTGTCCCACACTTGAATGCAGTTTATTTTGTTTATTGTCCAACGTACCCCATGCCAGTGCTCTTTTCACGTTTCATAGTACTATATTCATCCCAGCATCTTCAAGGTCCGTATTTCGCGTTTTCGGCGAAAACAATTTAATTATGCCTCCCCGCTGCGCACGGAAGCTGGACATGACAAGTCCGTTGCTAATCTTTTGGAGTGAACGACTGCTTTGTGCTGTTAGCTCTCAGACATCCATCTGAATAATTAGTTCCATATTTGCAAGTATAGGGTATTCATAACAAAATGAACTGAGTGAGAATAATATGAAAATAGAAGTTATTGATAAAAATGATATGAATTAAGGTTTAATGACCAAACATCAATTCACTTTTCAACAACATGCATATTTTGGTTTTACTTTTTGCTTGGATTCTCTCAAATCGAGAATCACCCAGGTCCCTTGAATATTTTGATATTGTACGAACATTTTTCAATTAGCCAATACTTTTTTCTTCCTTTTTTTTTAGGTTATCGAAAGTTTTTTAAATTCTTCGATTGAGGAACTAAAAATGTGTTCTGTTATCACCCATGACTTTGGAATTTGTGCACTTTGTCCCATCTTTTGGCTTTTCTTACACATCTTCAAAAAATAATTTCAATATCATTCATTAATGCATTTATGTTGTGAGTTTCTCACTTGATGAATCTTCTTCTTCTTCTGATGATTCATTTTTTCCTTCTCACACATATAAAAGTGTTTCTTTCGAAGCTACGATGCTCTTTTTCTTTTTCTACTATCGAAAAGAGAGAAATAGGAGAAAAATAAATTTTCCGAACACTTATTTTCCTCTCATCCACGATCACTTGATTGAATCATTTTGTTTTTCATTTCTCCTCGTCCCGTCCTATTTTTTCACTCTTTCATTGTTTACTTTTCAGAATGGCCGAGCAGGGCCCAAGTGATGAGCCTCCCATTGAAGACCTCGAATTGGGAGATGGAGGAGAGAACGAATCGATTGAACCTGGAATTTTTCATGATCCACATGAAGCTCAGCAACCATTTCTTGGAACACCATACGCTCTTCCAATTAGAGTAAGTATTTACTGGATAATTTGTAAAAAAAATTCTTCCTTTCTTCAGAGTGACACAGATCTCATCACAAATACCATTTTAAATGCTCAAACCCCGTTGGAGAATCACCCGCTAATATATTCGAATCCAGAGTTCAAAACAGTCCAATTCCTCACCCCACAAGTCAGCGTTCAAACAGTGGATGTTGAACTGCCAAGTGTTGCACCAAGTGAAGCTTCAGTCACTACTGAAAACTCAAGGAAACCATCGTAAGTGACAAAAAGTTGATGAAAATTGATTAAAAAAAACGGCGACAACAAATATTTTCATGTCAAAAGTATTTTTCATGAATATTATTCATCCAATAATTTTCAAATTTTCAACAATAAACAGAAAAAAAAACAGAAAAAATGTATATAGAATCAAAGAAAAAATATTTTAGAAATGCGAGGCTGAAAAGTGAAATGGAAATTCGTAACCAACACTATCAAAAACAGAAACAGTATGCTTCTTCCAAAGAACCAAAATCAAAACGGCTCACAGATATAGATTTTGAAGGTGAATCCAGCCCTGTGAAGCTTCTTTATCTGTTACTTTAGGTATCCTGCAACTTATTGGTGGTTGCTCTTATTGGCAAATTATCATTTATCTGATCATATCAGTTCAACAAGTACCACATGCAATGTTCAATTTATCTGTTGTTTATATGATGTATCAACCTGATCATTGGTGCAAGGTACCAAATAGTTCATGAAGAACATGCTATTTTAAGACAAACTGTAAATATGATATCATATTTTCTTTTCAGATCCCATTTTTCAACGACGAATCGTTTTCCGCTGAACTTGGTTACACGAATTATACTTGGGATCAAGTACTCAACTCGACCATCGCATTTCCAAGAGTTTTTAACAAACAACGCAATGAGATACACCACGACCAATGCCACTATTTTGCCAGAGATTATGTGCATATCAAATTGTCGCCGTGGGCGAAAGTGAAGGACATGAACGCTACAGACAAAATAATGCGATGCAAGGAATGGGAATATGATAGATCGGTAATGACAGTAACCATGAGAAAAAGGAATCGAGCATGTTCAGGTTATGAAACGAACAGTGGTAACTGAATGGAATCGAGTATGTGATAATAACTGGAGTCGGGCTCATGTTCACATGAGTTATTCGTTAGGTTACTTGGTTGGATGTTTTGTCGGTGGTTTCGTTAGTGATAGGTATATTATATTGAATCTGATAATAAATAAGAGATTGTTTCAGATACGGAAGGAAAACAGCAATCACATTGTTTGGTGTCCTTACTATGCTTTTTGGGTTCTTGTTGACTTATTCCAAGGAGTTCGAAATTTTCCTCGTCGTTCGTTTTCTACTTGCAGCCACTAACGAGGCTGCAGATCTTGCCGCTTATGTACTCTGTATGGAAGTCACTGGAACAAAATACAGATCAATTGTCGGATCATTGATACAAGCACCGTGGGCTTGTGGGTACGCTTTCTTGGCTCTTATTGCATATCTAACCAAATCATGGACCACTATTCACGTGAGTTTTTTCTTGAAACAAAAATCTATTTGTTATATTTCAGCTCATTTGTGTTATCATTCACATATTTAGTTTGATGCTTCTTTATTTCTTGCCTGAGTCCCCAAGATGGCTCATTCTTAACAATAAAACTAAAAAAGCAGAGAAAATCATACGAGAAGCTTGCCATTATAACAAGAGCCGGTTACCAAGTGATCTTGGATTGGTTCGACATGCGGAGAAAAAGAAATGGATGAAGAATAACGAGAAACCATCTTATTTCCATTTATTCCGATCTTCGGAATTACGATTCAGAAATATTGTTCTTTTCATTGTTTGGGTAAGTTTTGGGAACCAAAGCCATAGTAACTATTTTTTATTTTCAGATTGCTACAGCTCTCGTGTATTATGGAATGGTCATTGCTCTATCAGATCAATCATCTCCGGGAAGGTAAAACCGATCGGATTTATCAAAAACTCATATGATTAGTTTAGACGTGTATTCGATGGAAATTTCTTCTTGAACAATGCCATGGCTGGTGCAATTGAGCTTCCGACACTTGTATTTTGTGTCTTCTTGCTGCGAATGGGCAGAAAAAGGTAATATTGCATAAAACCTGACAGAAAGTCCTGAGAGTGAATATTCTTCGCTTTTCAGATCACAAATGCTTGTTCTGTTTGGCTCCGGCATATTTCTGTTGATTTCCGTGATAATGGTGTATAGAAAACAGTCTACTGTGAGTGCAAGTTTTGGGAATCTAGTTGGTGAAAGCTGATATTTTCAGATGGCCCTCTTGTTCATGCTGCTCAGTAAAGCATGTATTCAAGGTTCATTCAACATTCTATACATTTTCACGTCGGAATTGAATCCAACTGTCGTGAGAAACAGTGCGGTCGGAATTTCATCAATGATAGCAAGAATGGGAGCTGGAGCATCTGGATACATTGCAATTCTGTCTGATGTCACAATGCCTTTGGTTCCAATGACAATATTTGCTTGTTTCTCGCTTCTGGCAGGATGTTTGGTTGTTTTACTGCCAGAAACACAGGGACTGCCATTACCAGACACTATACTTGTGAGTTTCATGTTCAGTTCTATCATAAAACCGATTCGTTTCAGGACTCAGTTCAAATGGTGAAAAAGCGGCCAAAGCCATGTGGTAATCTCTCAGGAACCTATTTGGGAGGAGTTGATGATGATAATCAGCCGTACGGAGGAAAACTACCAAAAACTTCATCAGAAGACGTCGAAGACGAGTCAGATGAATCTATTATCCCTCCGAAAAAAGCGTAATCTATAACATGACGTGTCTATAATTCACATTTGTGGCAATATTATTAATATCAAACATTAAAAATATATCAGAGCAAAATAAAAGATTTCAATTTTTATATGGTTTTTTTTTGATTAATAAAAAAATGAAAATTCAAGAAAAAAGCAGCGTTGTTTGTGAAACAAAGCAAGTTAAAGGTATACTAATTTTTGAGCATTTTTGGTGGTGTTCGTCGATTTACGACAAATTCGGTTCATTTTATACTGCAAGTGATATGGGATATGTGGTTCACAAGTTTTAGATTTATTTCAACTACAAACTACAAAATTGAACTAAATCACAAATGTGTTAACTGTTCAAGTGAATTTCGACCAAGAAGATCAGTGCCACTTGTATTTGATTATTTGATTAAACTTCAATTGCCGTGAAATTTGTCACATCTTTCACTTATTTGCTCGAAATTTATAACATTTTTAGTCATCATATTTAAAGAGCGTCATTTCTGTCTTTGCTCCTTATCAGCCTCTTTTTTTCTTGACCACTGTACACATTTTATGTCTATTTTCTTGATATCTGCGAACCTTTCGAATTCTTATCTAATGTATCTTGTAGTTGCTTAAAAACGAATATAAAGATTAATTTGAAAGCAAAAAAAATATTTTTTTCTAGTTGTGCACCTATAAATATGACTGTGATCAAGGAGTATTTCATTTTGTAACACATTTGTGACGACCCATAGATCGAGTCTTTGAACTACAAACCACTTTGTTTCCGGTGGCACATTGTGCTTATTGTATGTTGTAGTATGCATCAAAAGAACAGTTCAAAAAGCTCTCACCTACTGATAACACTATTTCTGGTAAAAAACGGAGATGATCGTCAGAGAAATAGGATAGTTTTCAGAGGTGGCGTAGTTTTGTTGCCTTCATTCTCTGTGTCAAAAACCGCTCACAAAATATAAATATGTTAATCATCTAACCTTCCGACTGAAATTCCAAGCCTGTTTTAGAGTTTGTCACTCTCTTCTAGTATATAAAACTCATCACTTTCCATCGTCATTCTATCAATAAGTTTTCCGGCTCTGATTTCATTTTTTTCTTTTTTCTCAAGGTCTGAATACCTCGTTTGAGTCATTACTCAATTAAACTAAAACACTTGATAGTAATGTTGTTTTCTTATTTTTGAATCTTTTACGTTAATTCTTATTGTCAACAAATGATTTTTTTCAGAAAACCATGAAGAAAACGAAGGTAAACCCAGAGGATGAGATAACTCTCGGCAAAATGACTCCTAAACCAAGTCCGCAAGATTCTTATCAGGGAAACTTTTTTTATGTGGTAGGTCAACGTTTTTTGAATTTCCAAGAACACCAAAGTTTACAGTTTCGTGATTCCGATTACAAAGATTATCTGCTTGTTGCTGGAGGAATAATATTGAGTGCAGTCAATGGTGCTTTAGTTCCCTTTAATAGCTTGATTTTTGAAGGTTGGTGTGTTTATTTAAGAAAACAGATCATCCATCATTTTTAGGTATTGCAAACGCACTGATGGAAGGAGAAGCACAATATCAGAATGGAACACTAAATATGCCTTGGTTCAGCTCAGAAATCCAATTCTTTTGCCTCCGTTATTTCTATCTTGGATTGGCGTTGTTCCTCTGCTCATATTGCGCGGTACGATCTCGACTCCAATATCTTTTGAATCTGTAATTTCAGAATGCTTGCTTATACACATTGTGCGAACGACGCTTACATTGTATTAGAAAACATTATCTCAAGTCAGTACTCCGTCAAGATGCAAAATGGTTTGATGAGCACACAATTGGAGGACTCACTCAGAAAATGAGCAGTGGAATTGAGAAAATCAAAGACGGAATCGGAGACAAAATTGGTGTTTTGGTCGGAGGTGTTGCAACATTCATCAGTGGAGTTTCTCTTGGATTCTACATGTGTTGGCAATTGACTCTTGTGATGATGATTACAGTTCCTCTGCAACTTGGTTCCATGTATCTTTCTGCAAAGGTTAGTTTTTATTCAACTGGACTCTCGTTTAAAATTAATCTACAGTATCTGAATCGTGCTACAAAAAACGAAATGTCTGCATACACAAACGCTGGTGGCATGGCAAATGAGGTTATCGCTGGTATTAGAACAGTTATGGCGTTCAACGCGCAACCTTTTGAAATCAACAGGTAAAGACCAAAAATATTGTCAACACACTTTTTTCTTATCCAGATACGCACATCAATTAGACGAGGCTAGAAAAATGGGTATTCGAAAAGCCATGATTCTCGCAATTTGTACTTCTTTCCCATTGATGCTCATGTTTACCTGTATGGCCGTTGCATTTTGGTATGTTTTTAAGAGCGTATCATAATCGTATTTCAAGAATTCAAAAAAAAAATCGAAAACTAGTTCTAATGTCAAAGATTAGTGGAGAAAGGTTCACGTGTATTAGAGTTGGAAAACCTGAAAAACACATGTTTTTATTTCTAGGTATGGAGCTACATTAGCTGCTGCGGGTGCAGTTTCCTCTGGAGCAGTTTTTGCTGTTTTCTGGGCTGTGCTGATCGGAACTAGACGTCTAGGAGAAGCGGCTCCACATATGGGAGCAATTACCGGCGCTCGTCTCGCAATTCATGATATCTTCAAAGTAATCGACCACGAGCCAGAGATCAAATGTACATCAAGTGAAGGAAAAATTCCAAATACGATCCAAGGAAAACTCACATTTGATGGAATCGAATTTACTTATCCGACTCGTCCAGAGATCAAGGTTCTGAAAGGAGTGTCTTTTGAAGTGAACCCAGGAGAAACAGTTGCTCTTGTTGGACATTCTGGATGTGGGAAATCCACTAGTATCGGTCTGCTGATGAGATTCTACAACCAGGGCGCTGGAATGGTGAGACGACCATCTATTGAAAAAATGTATTTCAAAAGTTCAGATCAAACTTGACGGTATTCCCATCCAAGAGTATAACATCAGATGGTTGCGTAGTACAATTGGAATTGTTCAACAGGAACCTATTATTTTTGTTGCAACAGTCGCTGAGAACATCAGAATGGGAGATGATTTGATTACTGACGAAGATATTGAAGAAGCGTGCAGAATGGCAAATGCTCATGAGTTTATTTGTAAGCTTAGTGATGTAAGGAAGTCTTTTTTTGTTTCATTTCTGATTATAATCGGTTACAGAGGTACAATACTGTGATTGGTGCTGGAGCTGTTCAATTATCTGGTGGACAAAAACAACGTGTTGCGATTGCCAGAGCTATTGTTCGGTTAGAAACCGAAAAAGTTACGAGGGTTACAGTGTTATCGTTTTAGTAAGCCACAAATTCTACTTCTTGACGAAGCAACTAGTGCTTTGGACACGGAAAGCGAGAGAATGGTACAGGCTGCTTTGGACAAGGCCTCGGAGGGAAGAACCACTCTGTGTATTGCTCATCGCTTGAGTACCATTCGAAATGCCAGCAAGATTCTAGTTTTTGATAAAGGACTGATTGCCGAGAGAGGTATTTATAACTAGGCGTTCTGTTTTAAAGTTTGTTTTTAAGGAACTCATGACGAGCTGATTGCCGACGAAGAAGGAATCTATGCGAGTATGGTGAGAGCTCAAGAAATCGAGAGAGCAAAGGAAGATACGACATTAGATGGTGTGTGCTTCTGCAATTTCCCAGCAAATCGACTTCCTCTAGGCTAGTCCCTGAGATAATTAACATTTCATTCATTCTAACTTCCCTTTGTTGATTCACTTGGTACAGTCTTCTCTGCTGTATCTGCTGTATTTCAGATGAGGAAGACGAGAAAGATCACAAAGCATTCCACCGTGATTCGGTGACCTCAGATGAGGAGCGCGAGCAACAGCAGAGTCTGGCACGAGACTCGACTCGTCTCCGTCAGAGTATGATAAGTACAACGACCCAAGTACCAGAATGGGAAATTGAAAGTGCAAGGGAAGAGATGATTGAGGAGGGTGCAATGGAGGCATCCTTAGTCGATATTTTCAAATACGCTTCTCCAGTGAGTATCGAAACTAATTCACAGATAATTATGGAAAGTCTCAGGAAATGCGAAATGTTCTGATCGCGTTAGTCTTCACTTTCATCCGTGGATTGACGTGGCCAGCATTCTCTATTGTATACGGACAACTGTTCAGAATTTTATCTGCTGGAGGAGACGATGTCTCAATTAAAGCTCTTCTGAATTCTCTCTGGTTCCTTCTTCTAGCAGTGACATCTGGAATAAGTACTCTCATCTCTGGAGGACTTCTTGGAAAAGCTGGTGAAACAATGTCTGGACGCCTTCGAATGGATGTTTTTAGAGTAAGTACTATCTTGAAGTCTCCATATATCTTTTCAATTGTACAGAATATAATGCAACAAGACGCGAGTTACTTCGATGATCCAAAGCATAATACTGGAAGTCTTACATCCAGATTGGCCACTGATGCTCCCAACGTTCAAGCTGCCATTGATCAACGGTTGGCTGAAGTTCTCACAGGAGTAGTCTCGTTGTTCACTGGTGTTGGTGTTGCATTCTATTACGGTTGGAATATGGCTCCAATTGGTCTAGCTACTGCCCTTTTGCTGGTTATTGTTCAAAGTGCTGTTGCTCAATATCTGAAATTCCGTGGTCAAAAAGATATGGATTCTGCTATCGAAGCTAGCAGGGTATGTACAAAACATTATGATGTAGTTCCAAAAATCTTGTTTTAGCTGGTCACTGAATCAATCTCTAACTGGAAAACAGTTCAAGCATTGACGAAACAAGAGTATATGTTTGATTCATTTGTTGCTGCCTCTAAATCTCCACATCGAAGAGCTATCGTGAGAGGATTATGGCAATCACTTTCATTTGCTCTTGCTGGAAGTTTTGTCATGTGGAATTTTGCCATCGCTTACATGTTCGGTCTTTGGCTTATTTCAAATGGATGGAGTACACCATACACTGTTTTCCAGTAGGACGCCAAACCATTTATAAACGCACAGAACTGATTTCAGGGTGATAGAAGCGTTGAATATGGCATCAATGAGTGTCATGCTCGCCGCGTCTTACTTCCCAGAATACGTCAGAGCTAGAATATCTGCTGGTATCATGTTTACAATGATCCGTCAAAGATCTGTCATTGATAATAGAGGACTCACTGGTGACTTGCCGCCAATCAGAGGAAATATTCTTATGCGCGGAGTCTATTTTGCCTATCCAAACCGTCGTCGTCAGTTGGTTCTTGATGGTTTCAATATGTCTGCTAACTTCGGCCAAACAGTCGCTTTGGTGGGACCATCTGGATGTGGAAAGAGTACAACGATACAACTAATTGAAAGATATTACGACGCGTTGTGTGGAACTATCCGAATCGATGACAGTGATATTCGTGATATCTCAGTGAAACATCTTCGTGATAATATTGCTCTAGTGGGGCAAGAGCCAACTCTTTTCAATCTTACAATCAGAGAAAATATCACGTACGGACTTGAAAACATCACTCAAGAGGCTGTTGAAAAAGCAGCAACTCTAGCTAATATTCATACATTTGTTATGGGTCTTCCTGAAGGATACGATACTTCTGTTGGAGCATCTGGAGGTAGACTCTCTGGTGGACAGAAACAAAGAGTTGCAATTGCCCGAGCCATTGTCAGGTATATTTCGGTTTGAAATATGAATGGTTAACACATTTGAAATTTCCAGAGATCCCAAAATTCTACTTCTCGATGAAGCTACATCTGCTTTGGACACTGAAAGTGAGAAAATTGTACAAGAAGCTCTTGATAAGGCCAGGCTGGGAAGAACATGTATTGTGATTGCTCATCGTCTTTCAACGATTCAAAATGCTGACAAAATCATTGTTTGCCGGAATGGAAAAGCCATCGAAGAAGGAACCCATCAGACACTTCTAGCTCGTCGTGGACTGTACTACAGATTAGTAGAAAAACAATCGACATAAAATAATATAGTACGAATTTTAATTTCCCGAGTTTTATTCGCATAATCTGAATCAATGAATAAACTGTTTACTGTTTCTTATATTTTATCTGCACGACAAAAATAACATTTTGAAAACAAAGACACAGTGAGATAAGATATAAAATCTCCACGTCTTTAATCCTTTATTACACCACTGTCCCACAGTGTCTTACAGACAAACAAAGAGAATCTACACGTTACGTCAGATAAAACAGTTTTTATGGTCCTTCTTTTGTTTTGCGAAAAGGCCTTCTTTGACTCTTAGTGAGACCGCGTCATTGCGTCTTCTGTATTTGAGATACACAGACTCATTCTCCTCATTCTGTCTGGACCAACAACACCAAATCGTCTGTCTTCTTGCGACGATCAAATCGATATTCTCTACAAGTAAGTACTAATATGAATACATAGTGATTTTCATTCTCAAATATCAAAGTTGAAAGATCTTGCATGATAACGTGAGAAGTATCCTAGAATAATTCAAACTCTATGCATTTTTCATTTTCTCCTAGTAATCTTATATCTTCATATACTCGTATCTGCTTTATGAGCGATATCTCATCATTTCGCGATAGTTCTCTTTTTCAAAATCTCTTTTCCTTCGGTCCAACCACTTTGTTTTTCTTGCTGCGTCGCACTTTTTCCTTTAGCTTTTTTCTTTCCTTTCATATGCTGTGACTCATTCTGCCCTCGAGTCCGCCAATGTTTCGTTGACCCCCAGCTATTTTTCATATTACTATTTAATACAAGATGTCGTCGGCTTCAGATTTTCTTCTGGTAAGATTTTTAAAAATCCGAATTGGAAAAGTGTTTTTTGAATTATGAATAATGAAAAAACCAAAAAACACCGAGTTTTTAACCAATTTGAACATTTTCGGTTTGCGTTGACGTACACGGCTGTTAACATGAAAAGCTATTGCGAATGCTTGCGCATAGAGATGAGGTTTTCGAAAGGCATGATTTTGCTCATGAAAACTATGCATATTTTATTGTGTAGAAATAACAGAAAATCATCAGTTCAAGTATTATAAATATTTAAAAGTTTTTTTCATCAGCAGAAATGTTAACAATGTTAACAAGAAACGTTTGTGTGGTCATATGTATAACCAAAATTTCCGTAGAAGTAACCTTTAGAATACGTGTTCCAGAGGCATGTCATTATTTTGACTATCAATTAGGATCTTTGTAAAAGTAGTTTGTAGTTTGAGTAGACTATGAACCCAACTTAAAATGATGATAATGTTGTTCTGAACTTAACTGCTATTTTTTAGCCGTAAAAAGTAGTATGTTAATTTTGACACAGACTACATTTTTCCAGCCGGTTAGTGATAGTTTTCCGTAGGCAATGACATGATTTGACTTTGTTTATAAAGAGTGGAAAGCCATCATATTCTAACATTTTCCTCCTCTTTCTTTTTAATATTTGTTTTTTTCAGGAGCCTATCGACACCATGAAGGTTTCAGACAAGGATGTGGAACGAGGGAAATTGACAGAAAAGAAGAAAAAATCATCTTCAAGAGGCAACAGTCTGTCGAATCTAGTAAGTTTTATATAAAGTTGATGCAGAAGTGTAATATAAGTTTCAGTTCCGACATTCCGGATGTGTCGACTACCTTCTGCTCCTAGGAGGAATCGTACTAAGTGCTGCTAGTGGAGCACTCCTTCCCTTCAACAGTTTGATTTTTGAAGGTAATTTTTTGAATACTTTGACAGTTGTATATTTTATTCTAACAGTTATTGACTTATCATATTTAAGGAATCACTAATGTCTTGATGGACGGCGAGTCTACTTGGCAAAATGGGACGTTCCACTATGAATCGTTCAGCGCTGGAATCCGACATTATTGTCTTTCATATTTCCTTCTTGGCGTTTTCATGTTCCTGTGCACTTATTTATCGGTTAGTTAAAACTTGCAGAGACGTTTCTGAAAATAAGTATTTCAGAATGCATGTTTTTACACAATGGCCGAACGAAGACTTTATTGTATTAGAAAAAACCTTCTGAAATCAGTTCTCCGTCAAGATGCTTCTTGGTTTGATCAGAATACAGTTGGTGGTCTCACACAGAAAATGAGCAGTGGAATTGAAAAGATCAAAGACGGAATCGGAGACAAGATTGGAGTGTTGGTCGGTGGAGTAGCTACCTTCATTAGTGGTGTCTTATTGGGATTCTATATGTGTTGGCAGTTGACTTTGGTTATGCTAATCACAGTTCCTCTTCAACTCGGATCAATGTACATGACAGCTAAGGTATGTAGTAAATATAAAAACTTGATCATATAAATCTAATTTCAGCATTTGAACCGTGCAACGAAGAATGAGATGTCTGCTTATTCGAATGCCGGAGGAATGGCAAATGAAGTGATTGCTGGTATCAGAACAGTCATTGCTTTCAATGCACAACCATTTGAAATTTCAAGGTACCAAACAGATTTTTTTCAGTAGCATCATAATAATTAAAATATCAGATATGGCGCTCTCCTCGCCGAAGCCAGGAAAATGGGCGTCCGGAAATCAATTGTCCTTGCTCTCTGCAGTGCAATTCCTCTTGTTCTCATGTTTGTTTTGATGGCGGGAGCATTTTGGTAAGTATTCGTTTTCAAATTATAATATGCACTTGTTTTTTTGACTTTCTGTGATATTTGCATAATCGCCTTTTGTTTTTCAGGTACGGAGCGATTCTCACTTCCTATGGAGTTGCAACATCGGGAACCACTTTCGGAGTGTTTTGGGCAGTGATTTTAGGAACTCGACGTCTTGGAGAAGCTGCTCCACACATGGGAGCAATCACGGGAGCTCGTTTGGCCATAAACGACATTTTCAAAGTTATTGACAATGAGCCAGAGATCAACTGCACAAAGAAAACTGGCAGGCGTCCTGAAAAGATCAACGGAAAGTTGAACTTTGATAATGTTCAATTCACATATCCAACAAGACCAGATGTGAAGGTTTTGAAAGGAGTGTCATTCGAAGTGAATCCAGGAGAAACGGTTGCTCTTGTTGGACATTCTGGATGCGGAAAGTCAACAAGTATTGGTCTTCTTATGAGATTTTACAATCAATGTGCTGGAACTGTAAGTTTCTAATATATGATTTATGAATAAAATTCAACAATTTCCAGATCAAACTTGACGGAGCACCAATTGAAGAATACAATATTGAGTGGCTCCGCAGCACAATTGGAATCGTCCAACAAGAACCAATCATTTTTTTGGCATCTGTAGCTGAAAATGTCAGAATGGGAGACAACTCAATCACCGATACAGACATCGAAGAGGCTTGTAGACAGGCAAACGCTGACGACTTCATCAACAAATTGAGTGAAGGTTACAACACACAGATTGGTGCTGGTGCTGTCCAGCTATCTGGAGGACAGAAACAGAGAGTGGCTATTGCTAGAGCAATTGTCCGTAAGCCACAGATTCTTCTTTTGGATGAAGCGACCAGTGCATTAGATACGGAAAGTGAGCGAATGGTACAACACGCTTTGGAGAAAGCTTCTCAAGGAAGAACCACTCTTTGCATTGCTCATCGTCTGAGCACCATCAGAAACGCCAACAAAATTCTAGTTTTTGATCAAGGACTTATTGCTGAAAGAGGAAACCATGAACAACTGATCCGCCTGAATGGAATTTATGCAAGTATGGTCAGAGCTCAAGAGATTGAGAGAGCCAAAGAAGACACAACAGAAGGTATGACTTTGAAACAGTTTGTATTATACTAACAGACAATGTATTTCAGATGATTCCATCGAAGAGGATCATCTTTCGATTTCTCGTAAAATGTCCACTTCTGAAGATGAAGTCCGGAGAAGTAAGACTCTTCTGAGAGACTCGACTCGTGTCAGCCAAAGTATGCTTAGTGTCACTTCTCAAGTACCAGATTGGGAGATGGAGAGTGCACGTGAAGAAATGATTGAAGAGGGTGCAATGGAGGCATCAATGATGGATATCTTCAGATTTGCTAAGCCAGAGAAATGGAATATTGTCATCGCTCTAGTTTTCACCCTAATCCGAGGAGTTACATGGCCAGCGTTCTCCGTTGTTTATGGACAACTGTTCAAAGTTTTTGCCGAGGGAGGAGAGAATCTTCCTTACAATGCTTTCATCAGTTCCCTTTGGTTCCTTCTTCTGGCTGTCACCTCAGGAGTCACGACTTTCATTTCTGGTAGTCTGCTGGGAAAAACTGGAGAAACAATGTCAAGCCGTCTCCGACTAGATGTATTCAAGAATATTATGCAACAGGACGCGAGTTATTTCGATGACCCGAAACACAATGTTGGAAGTTTGACTTCCCGTTTAGCAACGGATTCTCAGAATGTTCAAGCTGTTAGTTTTACACGATTTTGTTTCAAATTCAAACTTTCTCTGATTATAGGCTATTGATCATCGTCTCGCTGAAGTTCTCAATGGCATCATCTCTCTGTTTGCTGGTATTGCTGTTGCGTTTTGGTTCGGATGGAGTATGGCACCGATTGGATTGGTCACTGCTCTCTTGTTGGTGATTGCTCAATCTTCAGTAGCTCAATATTTGAAGTATCGTGGCCCAAAAGACATGGACTCAGCGATCGAAGCTAGTAGAGTAAGTAAACTGTCAACCTCAGACTATTGAACACAGTAATTTTTCAGATTGTGACTGAATCAATTTCTAATTGGAGAACTGTCCAGGCTCTTACTAAACAAGAATACATGTACAAAGCCTTCACAGTTGCTTCCAAAGCTCCACGTCATAGAGCGTTTGTCAAGGGATTGTGGCAATCACTTTCATTTGCATTGGCTGGAAGCTTCTTCCTTTGGAATTTTGCCATTGCCTACATGTTTGGTCTGTGGCTCATTTCAAACGGATGGACCACTCCATTTTCTGTTTTCCAGTAAGTAAATTTTATTAATTGCCATAGATAAAATACAATTACAGAGTCATCGAAGCATTAAATATGGCATCCATGAGCGTGATGATGGCTGCATCCTACTTCCCAGAATACGTCAGAGCTAGAATCTCAGCTGGTATTATGTTCACAATGATTCGCCAAAAGTCTCATATCGATAATCGTGGTCTCACTGGTGAGAAGCCGGTATGTGAAGTTCTAATATGATCTGAAAATCACTAAAACAATGCTTGCAGCTCATCCGAGGAAACATTCAAATGCGTGGAGTATACTTTGCTTATCCAAACCGCCGACGTCAACTCATCCTCAACAACTTCAACATGACTGCTAACTTTGGTCAAACAGTTGCCCTTGTAGGACCATCTGGTTGCGGAAAGAGCACTTCAATCCAACTCATCGAACGGTACTATGATGCCATCTGTGGATCCGTGATGATTGATGACAATGATATTCGAGATATTTCTGTCAAGCATCTCCGTGACAACATTGCTCTTGTCGGTCAAGAACCAACACTGTTCAACTTGTCTATCAAAGAAAATATCACCTATGGACTTGAGAATGTGTCCCAAGAACAAATTGAAAAAGCGGCCACACTTGCTAACATTCATAGCTTTGTTATGAATTTACCGGAAGGATATGATACTTCCGTTGGTGCTTCGGGAGGTCGATTATCTGGAGGTCAAAAGCAGCGAATTGCTATTGCGAGAGCAATTGTCAGGTAATTATATTGGTGCCATATGATCTAATAAAACGAATTATTTTCCAGAGATCCAAAGATCCTTCTGCTCGATGAAGCCACATCTGCATTGGACTCCGAAAGTGAAAAAGTTGTTCAGGAAGCTCTCGATAAGGCACGACTCGGTAGAACCTGTGTAGTGATTGCTCATCGTCTTTCAACAATTCAAAATGCCGACAAAATTATTGTTTGTCGAAACGGGAAAGCGATTGAGGAAGGAACTCATCAGACTTTATTAGCTCGACGAGGTTTATACTACAGACTGGTTGAAAAACAATCTACTTGATCTATACTATAACATATCCATTTTGAATGTCATACAAAATCCATGTTCACTCAAAAACAAATGCATAATATTTAGTATCCCATATTCATTTCACTTGTTTCCTCTTCCATTTCACTTGTTATTTTTTCTCGTGTTTTTCCTCATTTTAAATCCTTGTTTTTCTGATTCCCGTTTTCTTTTGTCCATAAACGAATATTATATTGCTTAGCGTTTCTGTTTTCTATACCAAAACAACAAACCATTCCCATGTCTATTCTTATCAAACAACTGTGTTTGCTGATAAGTTTTCTTATCAACAATGCGCCTTTTTCAACTTGTACCCTTTTCTTTGATTTGCACTCACAAATTATAGACTTTTGAAATGACTACGCTCCTTCGAAGCAATTTCATTTTGTTTTCATCTGTTCTGAGAAACACTCTTTTCTTTCACCTGAAACCGCTTTTGTCAAATGACTAAGATTTCCATCATGATGTTGGAGAGAAGGACGAAAATTTATAGAGCAATTCAAAGTGAGAAATGAAGAGAAAGGTGGAGAGAGAGAAAGGAAGAGATTGATGTCAAATCGCCCTATTCCGTGTGATGATAGCAATAAAACGTTCGAAAGAAGAAAGTAGTCGAAAGGACATTCAATTCTTTCAAATCCCCCCACCTAGTCAGCCAATTTGATTGACATTACCTGAGAGTACAAGGGTATAGCCGCCCGGTGTTCATGTTTGTTTTGTTTCGTAACACTACTTGTGTTCATTGATAGTCAGGTAAATAATAGAAAGTTTTTGGCGGCTAGTAACAAACGAGATAGTCACTATTCTTTTCGATACACATAACAAGTTTTAAAACGAGTAATTGTTTGGAAACAATTTTCTTTTTCGCAGAATTTTAAAGTTTCATTAAAACAGATGGAAAATAAGCACTTCTTTGTAAATAGAGTCTTGAAAAAAAAGAATGTGCAAAAAACGATTATTTTTTATTGCTGAGCATTAGGAATAATTAAACGTTGCTCTTTTTTTGCAATTTTTCTTGGAATAGAATCTCATTAATATATTTCAATTTGGAATTATGTTTCTTATAGTGAGCAATTTTATATTTAATAAACTCTTTCGATTCTCTTTTCGTACAAAATAAGAAACCAAATTCAGGATTTTGATCGTTTGTATCCAATCTTGTGGACGCAAACACAGTAGTGCTTATGTATTATTTGCATACGTTGGTGAGAGAAGAGGAAAAGAACGTTCTTCGGTCAAAAGAGCCGGCAAGTGATTCAAGGTATGGTCGAGAGACCGGGGGGTGAGCGTCGTCGCGCGCACAGTCGATCGATATCAAACACCGGTCGATCGCGAGGCACCCCCTACCCTCTGACCATATTTCTTCGAATCCCCTGGTTGCGTTGGCCCCTTTTCCATCTGCATTGTCCTTTCTTTTACCATCCTTCCAATTCACCCCCCCCCCCCCTCTTTTCCCGCCAATTGTCGTTGCGTGTTCTCACCAAATACCCCTTTTTGCATATAACCTGCAAATCAGATATTCGTCAAGTATTACCGGTACTCAAATGAAAAGATAGGATCAGTGTCAAGAAAAGTGCCAAGATTTTGGGTTTCTTGATGAAATGTGAGATTTTTTTGGTTGAATAGAGATTTTTGAAATACACTCAGCTCGGAAACCTTGTGTTTAAATAATTTGAAGTCTTGAAAAATGCATTTCTCAAACTGCTCTCAGAAGAATCTTTGACCTACATCTAAGCAGAAACTAACGAGCTGTAAAAACTTGTTCAGATCATTTTGTTGACCACCTGTCTCGGTCTTCTTCTCCTTCTTCTCCTCCTCCCCATCGTTCATTCCTCTTCCCTTTTCCTCTACAACTATTACTTTTCATCTCTCACCACCTCTCAAAGGTGTTATCAGTTTTTCTCATCAAACAACATGTTCATGGCTATATTTTCTCCATTCTCTCCGGAATTCTTGGAGGAGCCAGAGATCCAAATTCCATAAATCTTTGAAAGCTGACTTTTCGATGATATCTCTTTGTTGTTGTAACGTAGATACACGCTTAGCCAGGATTTTTTGAAAAATGAGACAAAACCGACAACAACAACAACAACGCATTTTTCATTCTTTCACACTGTTTTTCTAGAGTGTTCGTTTTTTTCACATGTTTAAAAACATTGAGGTTGCATTGAAGATCAAAGAGCCAGCTCAAGGACTTTCATCCAATCAACCTTTCTTCTCTCCAGATGTTTTTAAGAAGAACTTGAAAAGCCATTTTGTGAGCTTCATACTCAACTCCTTTTGTTTCTCTGAAGGTACCCAATTAGATATTCTCGTTATATACAATGCGGTGCCAAACCAACCGTCATTAGGGCTTCCATAAAGTTTTGGAGGGAAGCATGGACCCCGTCCTGGCTAGTCCACCCCTTCGTTTCGCACCCTTTCTCATTCTGTTTCTTTCCGCCTCTGCGCCTTTCATATTGTCTTCTTGCGCACTAGCCACCCGCCCATTCTCTGCGTCGTTGTCGCCAACTTCTCCAGAGCTGACCAATTCATCTCCATCTTTCCTTTCACCATTCCGACCGCTTCCGATCATCATTTTTAAATGTCTGCTTTCTGAATTAAATCCTTATGAAGATTTATATTAACACCTTCATTAACATTAGTATAATTTTTCATCGCTCAATTAGATTTTGTCACCATTTTCCGTTTGTCCTTGTTTTGTAAACCGGCATCTAAAGATGTCATCTTCACTCGTGTAAACCAAAATACTATTCTCAAGAGGGCACTTTTCCTCTTTAAATATCCTTTGTCTTTTTCTGTTTTAAGCGTAGTAAGGCCTTGCGTAAAGCTTCTTCCACCACGTCAGATTTTCTAAATTCTGTCCTTTTTCAAAACGAAAAACCGTCCATTTGAAGTAAAACAAAAGATATCCTTGAAACAAACCAAAAGTTCTCAAAGTCAAATTTTCGGAGAATTATTCGGCTATTTCCGCGTGCCTGTATTACCATAACCTCTGACGTCAACGTTCATTCTTTTCACGTGTTCTTCAACTGTTCTCTCTTTTCATTTTGATTTCTTCTTTTGCAGAAAGACTACTATGGTATAAAACCTACCAAACGAATTCATCATGACTTTCGCGTCGTTTCTAATCAACCTCTACTCCCATGTGCCGCGACTGAATTTCAAATTTCACTGGACCAAAGACATTTTTAATTTCAACTGGAGCAGCGAGTACTTCCAGGTTCGTCATGCTGTTGTTTAAATGATTCTTAATGCCAAATGTCAATTGAAATCGAATCATCATGGGAAAAGTGGTGGTCCGTTATACGTACACACACTAACAAATAGACAACATTTCTTACTCAATTAGATGTGTATCCAGTGGTTCAGAGACACAACACTTAGATGACCCCCGGCAGAGGGGGTTTAGGAGGGCTCGCCGAGTAAACAAGTATGTCGTTTTGACATAAACCATCCATCTTCTTTGGTTGCCTGTTGGGGTGACCCTTGATAAATCCGTGCATCATATTTATTATGCACACCAGATTTTGTTTATAGATTAGAAATCGAACCAATAGAGATTCGGTTTTTGTGCGTCTGTCAATCGGGCTCAAGGTCTGTTCTTTCTTTCTCTCTCGCTTTCTTTCTTGAGCAGGGTATGAGCAGACGGAGATCATTCTGAAGGTCGGAAGACATCAAACGGCCATGTGTGCCTCGTTTTCATCCCGTGGTTTATCGCCAACCGGCTTGTAAACAAGCCGCAGGGTACCGGGAGCCGCTTTTTCCCACCCCACTCTGAATGTTGATAATGGAAGAGAAGAAAAAAGAAAGAAGATGTGCTTCGAAATGAGCACCGTCGTTTTTGTTACTCCTTGAGTGTCTTTTCAACCCCCTATTCTAGTGTTTTTATTAGTGGGTAGAAAATAGAAAGTGTAGTCGTCTTCTGAAAGAGTTTTGTGAAGAAGGGATGAGAAGGTGACAAGGAAATGAAATGAAAAGTTTTCCACTGCGTGAAAAAAGACATGGAAAAGAGGGAAAATAACGGATGGAACGAGAAAAAAAACAAGTTGGCTTCTCTTCTGTAAATTGAATTTGAGTCAATTCAGAAAATTGAAAGCTGGGTTCCAAGCGGTTTAGTTCAAACACTTTCCATGATTAAGTACAACATGGCGGGTACATTAGCAAGATGAGAGCAGAGTTTCAAGGATGAAGGGGATCGGCTAGAAATTTCCAATTATCATTCAAAATATGTACTATAGTTAATCTGAACTGACTTTGATTCGAACGAACACCATCGTATAGTCGTCTCGAGATTGACATGTATTCTTTTTGGCAGATCAATGTCCTAATTATTCCGTAAAGGTTAAATCTTGCCACTCAAATTGAAGAGTGCCTTGAAAATCTATTCAAATTTCAAAATTCTTCTTTTTTAGGCATTGGCATTAATCGCTTGCTTGGGAGCCGCCGTCAGTCTTCTTCTCCTTGTCACCATCATAATTGTCTGGATATGTCAAGCGTGCCGTAAGAATGAAACGACCGGAAAAACCAGACGTCGTGTGCGCAGACTGTCAACAGTTCTCTTCATTATTTCCGTACTATGCTTGTAGGTTTTTGTTATTTCATGGATATAAGGAGAAACCTAAATAAGCGGAAGCCTAAATAACCCGAGTATCCAAACACAATGAGATTCAATTATAATGGCACGAATCTGTTTGCTTTTATGATCATTATATGCCATCTCCGGAGGCTTTTCATACAATGACACAATAGATTTAACCAATATGTGAGCAGCTTGGCGGAATAAAATGGGAAGTGTGAATACTAATTGAGCTTCTGTTTGTTTATGAAATGATCCTTGGAAAAACAAAGAAATTACAGCTTCATGCTCGGAATATGCCTCTTCGCCAATGAGCACGTCAACAGAGGGATGTCAATCTCCATCAACTCTGTTATCAATACCAAAAAGTCATATCAGATATCTATGGCTCAAATCGATCAATTCCAAGAGGCTGCTTTGAATACTACTGTGCACTTGAAGAATCTTGAAGATACTGTACACGTGGAGAGTATGAAGACAAAAAATGCAACCATCGTCCAGCAAATCGACCAGATCCTAACGAATATAACCGACGAAATCGACATTATTGCGAAGAATGGAAAACTGTTCCAAGCGAAACACGACGATGATATTGGGACATTGGAGAACGTTCGGAAGTTTTTGTCATTGTATGAAAGTGAGAGGTGAGGATGATATGACACTTTTATGATGGATGAGCGCATATGGCCCGGGGGCAACTGCTTTCAAGTGTTGTAAAATGAAAGAATACAGCAGCCATGGGAATTTTCCATTAACAAATATACAGAGATTGGTAAAACTTATCATATGATTACAGATGGGCATTTTTGGTTATCCTTCTTTCTATCACAATGTGCGTTCTTTTCACCGGAGTTGTCGCATTCTGCAAGCAATCGAAAAAAGGAGCTGTTGTGTTTAGCGCCATCGGATTCTTCATTTTTGTTGTTGTCTGGCTGCTGATCTCCGTATCTCTACCAGTCACAATCGTAAGTTCTAATTAATAACAACAATATTCATAACATTGTTATCCAGGCTTTGGCGGATTTCTGCCGCGATGGAGATCAAGTGACGCGGAAGAACCTTGGCAACTTGTACGAGACTGTGCAGTTCTACAATACTTGCGTTCCGGTCACTACACACGACAATCTTCCGCTTCCAATTGCTAGCCACGTGGCTTTATTGAATAACATTCCGGCTAGCAAGTCACAACTGGATCGTTTAATGGAAGTCGCCTTCAATAGCAGCGCAGCGGTAATTGACAAAGATCAATCACAGAAAAACGGTCGTTTTTCAGATTACCAATTCATCATCTGCTGTCGGGGACGATATTACAAAACTGTTGAAATTGGCTGGAGCTGTGTCATCGTCTTCTTCTTGTTATGTTTTCCATGATGATGTGGTTAATTTCTATTATGGAACATGCAACCAGTCTGTGTAAGTATTTTTGATTTCATGTTCAGATGGGAAATGATAATTTTCGTGTGTTTCAGTGCCGGAATGAGCATCTACCTGATGAGTATTCTTCTCCTTGGACTTTTGCTCTTCACCTTGCTCATCGTTGTCTCTAAAACATGGAATCTATTCTCGAGACTGTGAGTTCTCATTTTAAACAATACTCATGCTGCACTCACTTCTATGTGACTCCTCCCACTAATAATCAGACAAAAACCCTACCACCCGTACTCACTTCTCACCCAGTGTTTTCCCAATCAGATCCAAGACATCGTACCCGGTTCGTGTACGACCGTTCCGATATGAATCGGCCACTTCTCATGATTGTGTGCTTCCCGTTGGAAGAACACAATCACCAGCGGTTGTGGTGAGAGCTCACACCACACAACCCGCAACATCAGTTTTGTTGAATAAACGAGTCTCGTTCCGGTATGTAACATTGTTGTGCAATAAACCAGCCCAAAAACGGTTTCCCTCCTGCCCCCTAATCGATTGATACGAAACCAACCCGATCTTCATTTTCTTTGTACCTGAGAGCATTTTCAGTTTCGAGTTCTTTTTTCTTTCAGTTTTTGCACGTTTTGTTTACAAAAGAAGCAAGCAGAATGAGCATTCGAATTTTTCTTTTTTCGTGAAAACTTGATGAATTCTTCTTTTCAGACCACACGAATATGTTGAAGTTGATGAAGACGATCCATTCTTCCCACGTGGACAAAACGACTCAACGATACCAGTTGATATCTACGGTACTCATGTCTACAATCCAAGAACAAGGTAAGAAATTAGGGCTTTTTCTAAGGGCAATCTTCTGCTATTCTGTTCTATCAGCTTGATCTCACTTTCCCTTTCTTTTTCTTACACACCCATTTTCAAATTCAGAGATCGAACGGAACCTTCGACAAATACAACATCTGGAACTGCAGATGAACCAATTGCTCCTCTTTGGAGTCAAAATGTATCGGCTCCTTTGGTCACCAACAGGTAAATGCTTCTATTCTATTCTCGCATGCTTCTGTGGCTTTTTTGCATTAGGGGATAATTGACCTTAATAACTTTTTCAATTTCATCAACTTATCTTATGTTTTCAATTGTCAATAAATTAAACTCATTCGCTTTCAGCATGACCCGCCAACCGTTCATGTCGGACCATCCATACAACAATTATGAGGATCGCTACAATTAAATATCCTCTTTTTTTTCTTTCTATGTAGTTTATTCTGAAACGCGGTTAACTATTTTTCCCATTTCCCTGGAATCCATACATTTAAATCTATTTGTCTCCATTGTTCTCATTTTTATGTCTGTAGAATCATGAGCTTATTGCTTTTGTTCTCCTGCGGCCCCATGTCCATCAACACCAGCCCCCAAAAAACACCGAAACTGCCTATCTCAGTTTGATTCATTCCTTTATTGTTAAAAAATTTAAGTTGATGATGGTGATGTCATACTTTTTCGTCATGTGTTTATTGAAATCTATTTTTGAACGAAATGAAAATAAATAAGAATAAAAATAAATAATTTTGGTTAAATGTGGAGCATATTTGAATCTCTTGGAGTATGTGGAGCAACATTATTGAGGGAGAAAGCTGAAATTGCTGATGGACGACGAGAGAATGATTCCATTGGAACTGAGTTTCCAACGAAGACAGGGAGAGTGTTACTTTCCTTGTTGTCACCATCTTTGCTAAAGTTTACTGTTGACCATGCAAAGAGCAATGCATTCAAATATGTTGCGGTACATGCAATTCCTCGGAACACCTGCAAACTGAATTCAGTTTGAAGTTCTGAAAACTCTTAGTAATGACCTCATTCTTATAAAATCTATATAAAATCTGTCGTTTTGAATCCATTACTGAAGACTTGATAGCCAATGCAACCCCCAACTCAAGCAGATGAAACATCAAAGTCGCGAAAATCTATAAAATAGATTTTTATTGATTGATAAACCATTTTTAATGCGATTCACCTGACACGACAACCAGATGTTCATCCGACGCATATTTGAAATGTCTTTGGCGGACATTTCTTGGCTGTACAATTGGGCGACCATATGTTTCCGATAAATCCACCACATCAGAAAGCAAACGACAATCATAAAATGTTTCATATGGTCCTGAATACTTCCGCGTTCATTTTGCTACAAATTTGAGTACGCTTACCGGAGTAATGATAGAAATTAGAAAAACGATGACTCCGATTGGAACAAGATAAACGTGAGCAAAACGGATTCCACGAGGGCTGAAACTGTTAGATACAAAATGATTTATCGAGTATCTCACTTTTGATTTGAAAACTGTGCAATTTGGATGGCTAAAAAAGCAGTGATGACAAACCAATACATAGGCATTTGGGCAACAAGGATTTTGTCACACAGAACAGTGATGAACTTTGGAATTACTTCGAAATCAGAGTATACCACATATTCAATGTTATCAATGGCAAAAGCAAACTAAAAAGTTGATGGTATATTTTCCTCTGTAGCGTTTGAAAATCACCTTTTGAGTCACAATTCCGGAAGAGAAGGTTAAGATTTGAACGAGAAAAATTGCGATGAATGTGTAATCGGAGATGAAAAATGTTTTTCCGTTAATCAAAAACATGATGAAGTAAATAATAAAGAACACACTGCCTGAAATAAATATTTTATAATGAGCAACAAAATTGAAATCAATACCAAATATTTGGGATGCCAATTCATAATAATGCAATTTCCGGAAAAGATTGATGTTAGCACTCGGGAACTGTTCGTTTAGTGTAGAGTTACCATACTTCAAAGATTCGAACGAGTTGAACTTGAATGTCTCCATGCCACTCAATTTCACAGAATCTGAATTCGGAAATAAAATTGAGTATTCAAGCGGTGCCTTTTATATTGAGTCTGAATCCGGCTCCACTCTGTGACGTTTCAGAGGGCGTTGTATTCGTTTCCAGGTGGTTTTTCTTCTCGCTTTTTCCCCTTCTTATTACCTTTGCCATTTCGAATGTGTTGTTCGACAGCTGAAAATTCACTTAGAAAAATTCCTCTCGTTTACACCTAAATAGAAATACTCTTTGCCCGTTTCGAGAAAATGCTTCTATTTTCAATTCCGGGTTGCGTGAATTCATTCAATTACGAAAAAATGTTGGTGTGATACAATGTAGAAGTTATCAAAATGCGATAGTAAAGGCACATTGTAGAAAAATACACATTACAAAACATATAAAAGGCACAGTTTGATAGGATTATGAAAATGTAGAAAGTTAAGTGTTTTTTTAATATGGGAAATGTGTGAACGAGAATGATTAGTTTACAGATAACAGAATAGAAAGAATGATAGGAATTGAAGTTTATTCGTCTTCCTCCTCCTCCTCTTCGGAAGCTTCAGCCTCAGCTTCCTCGACTGGCTCAGCTACTGGCTCTGGAACAACCTCCTCCTTCTTCTCTTCCTTGTTTTTCTTCGACCATTCTGGTTTCTCGGACTTCTTCTGTAAATTTCAGATTCCTATTTTATATTCTACGCATGTTTTGTTGAAACATTTTATATTTTCATCAAAAATCAAAAGCACCTTGTTGGAAAGTTGAGTGAAGACGCTTTCTTTCTTGACAGTCTTCAGGTTATTTCTCAAATTCTTGCTTCCATCTTCCTTCTTGGCTTCGGCCAATTTCTTGAACTTGTTGTCGTACTTAGCCACCTTCTTCAACGATGGCTTGACGCTAAAATTAGAATGAAACATAAAAACTCATGAGACAGTGCAGGTGATTCTCATCATCCCGGACTCACAATTTTCCGCGGAGATCGTTGACCTCAATGTTGAGCTGGTTGATTGCAGTTTCAGTCTCAGTGGTAACGTAGTTGATGTCATATCTCTCCTCCTCCAAAGTACACAAACGGGCAAACATGTCGTTGTAAATGGCCTCGAGCTTGGCTGAAAATAACTCCAAGGTCTAAATGAATCGTGTATACACTACCAACCGTGGTCATCAATGCTGTCAACATTTGGAAGAGCGATTGTTCTCTCGGCAAGAATCTTGACTCTCTCTTGCTCCTTAAGCAATTGTTGTCTCTTGAGATCCTCAGCAGCCTTGATCATGAGAAGCTTCTGGAATACAATTATGGTTGTAAATCCGATTTGCGAACAAGAATTGTTACTCTAAGCTTCTTCTTTCTCTCCGGAGTCAAGAATCCTTTCTTTTGCTTCTTCTGTCCAGCTTCCTCAAGACGTTTGCGGACCTCAGCTTTCTTGGCCTCTCTCTCCTGAGCCTTGCGTTGAGCATCCTGAAAAAAGCAGGAACTGCGTGAATTCATTAGAGAACTTGTGCTCTACCTCTCCATCCTCATTGGCGGCTCCGCCATAGCGAATGTTTTCCTCGATGAGACTCATGTTTTGCGATTCTACCCTAAAGTTAGGTGTTGTGAATAACATAAAAAGCATTTTAGTGGTGGTTACGACTACTATGGGAAGTGCCAAGCAATTGGTGAAAAGCGTTAGAAGACGATGTGAAAAGGGTATCAGGAGGTGTCAAAGTGAGATAGGGGATACCAAAAAAACGAATTGATAGAAGAGGTCAAAACATGGAACAGAATGAATCTAGATTGATCGGATAAAACACAACTCGGCTGGAACAAGTACCACACAAGGTTGAATTTATTCTTCAGGTGAATGGAAATTATGCGCAAAAGAAACAGTGGTTGTGTTAATGAAGCGACCGGAAAATTAGTGCATATCCAACTGATTTCAGTGAGAATAATGAAACATGAGCAAAAGAAAACCTGATACTGGGAAAATAATGGAAACCGGAATACAGAGATACATGCGTTCCCCGGAGTTTTCTCTTGGTTGATGAGTAGTGATAATAAAAAAAGAAGCATTACAACATAGTGATCGTTACCTTTTATACAGCTCACAGATGATATAGTAACCTGATTGAAAGCTACACGGTGTTTTTAAAAAAATGTTTTCGACAGTATTGAATCCTAATATACTTTATAACAAACTACTAGTTTTCAAAAAGAACACCTACGTAATAAAAACGCGGAGTTATAAATCTCAATAACTGCGTAAACTCAACAACTATCATTACCGAAGAAAGTAATCGAATATCGTGAGTAGCTAAGAGATTACTTGGAAATTTCAGAAATTCACTCTTTTGACAAATTCTTTTCATTTTTCTGAACTTGAAATGGTCGATTCACAATAAATCAGTAGTGAATGACCAACCCTGTAAATAATTGACAGCTTTACACCGTCTCGGTGCGAGTGATTGGATTGGTTAAAATCAGTAATCAGTAGTGCGAGTGCTGGCGAAGTGAACAGAGGGAAGAAGAAGGTAAGGGAAACTTAAATTAATTACTGGTTAGGAGCGCAAAGACAGGTTAGGTGCAAGGAGGGGGTTTGAAGCTATAGGGATGAGATTAAATCAGAAAGAAACCCGGCGGAGTAACTCAACGCTAATGGGTTTCAGTGCGAGTGCTTGTGCTTCTCATATTCAAAAAGCCGGGTAGTGAAGAGTAAAACGTAGGAGTTAGTTTTGAGCGGGTTTAAGTTAGTAAGCGTTGAAAGAGAAACGGACAATGGTAGTAGTGGGAACACTTTGAAGTGCTTAAGAAAAAAGTTGAGCGTGAAGCTCGGAGGGAGCAAAATGAGCACAAGCACTCTGGCCTTCCGAAACTGACAGCTTAGGCGGTAATTGTTGTGTAATGGCTTTCTTGGGCAATGAAAATTGTCTTCGCCAAAAAGAAGGACGTTTTCTCGCGTTTGCACAGCTCAACGAAATGAAATCGAGCATGAATGGAATAGAAAAGTTTGGTGCAAATTATATGTATTGCGGTGAGTCGGAGCTCCCGTGACACTTGTCACAATTGTCAGACTGAAAGCGCTAGAAGATAGAATTCTTCTTCTCTTGATTGCAATTTTCTACATTTGTATACATGATGAAAAGTAGTAGTGCGTGAAAAGACGACGGCGCGGATATGAGTGAATAGAAAGACTTCAAAACGGGAAATGAGCACAAATAAAAATTTAATGAAGGTCGTATTATGTAGCTAGAGGCAGCAAAGGGGATAGAATACTCAGTTTTGGTTGTATTTGCTTCATCATTACTCGAGACTGAAAGGGGAGAGAAAAAGCAAAAGAGAGTTTTCTTCTCCGTTTTCCGTTTCATTATTCGAATCTCAGTATCTACTTCCAAGAAGCAACGCTTTTTGGTTGCGCAAATTAAAATATGCACGAGGAGGGCTCGTCAAAATGGGTTTGAGGGTTGCAGCTTTGAATGAGTTGAATTAGAAGACCGAAACGGGAAACGCGAAAGAATGGGGGGAAAGGGTTGAAGAAGAAATAAGGGGTTCTGGTGCGGGGATGAAAAATGGGAATGGCTTTGGCTCTGTCACATTGCGGGGGTTGCCGAGATTTGATTTGCAAGTGTTTTAGATCAGACAGCATGGATTGAAGAAGCATCGAAAAAAGTGGAGGAAGCGCACGAGAGAAGTAGATGAAGAGGAGGAAGTCGAGACACACTGGTGGTGTCAGTTGGTTTCCGTGGCTCGTAGAAAAATAGTACAATACGCCGGGCGTAGAAATGGACATTAGAGACATCAGAGCTCGGGTTGATGGGATATCGTCTCCTCGATTCGCTTATTCTCTTCTCTCACTCTGATCATTTATTTCGAGAAGAGCAACGCGAAAGATCTGATCGTGTTGTAATACACGTTTCGATGTGTCCTCCGATTCTTTAGAGGCACAAAAATAAAATTCGGCCGGACCCTGTGTGCCCTTGCCCACCCACAACTCAATGTGTTGGGTTTTCGATGAAATGTGTCGAAGAGAGATAGAAAAAAACGGATACTAGTGAATCAGACTTCTAAAGTCGGATAATAAAATCCCTAGGTTGGCCGAAAAAAACTATTCTACGGTATGAGAAAAAGTATGAAGAGAAAAATATAGTATTTTTAGAAAAATTGGAAATGATCAGCAGAAACTAGTGAAAGCTTAGAATTTCTCCATACCTTTTGATAAAATTGACAACTCTATATCGAAAAAAGTATTAATATACTTCAGTATTAGTTATTCGAATATCTGAGATTCCAATAATAGAGCCAATCTCAAATAACCAGTTATAGACAGCTCTGGCATTCGAAAGAAACTAAAAAGTTATACATTACGGGGCAAAACTTGACAAAGTACATAACAAAAATGGTTGCCACGGGATACCGACATCGCATTTAAGCATAAAAACAGAGCCAGGTTTTAGTAGTCTGGTTGACTGAAGAAAGTTGTGACGAGGCAACGAGTATGACATGTGGAAGATATCTTATTGCCTTGTAAAGAATCTGAGAAGGGGTGAGGAGACGCAAGTAGTGTTTGGTTTGTTATATAGAGCCTGGAACCGAAAACAGATGTGTATAATGGTTTGAGAATGCAGTTCAATATTAATGATGATATTACTTCAGTGTGGTATAATTCTACATTAGAATATCATTCTGAATATGAACAGAAGATGTATAACCCAATTTCCTGTAAAAGAAAAATAAAGCAGAATGTGTATGCAGACTGACAGCTCAAACAAATGGCCAAGAGTCGTTAAACTCTGGTTTCAGTTTTTGTTTATACAATGTGTTGATTTCAAGCAGAGCCGTAATTTATGGCTACGAGCCACATGTTTTGTTTTTACTCTCAAACCGAACTTTTTTGTTTTTGATTTCTTTTTCCAGCGTTCTCTTTTAGAAATTTACCGAAGAATGACAGACAAAACATTGAAAAGATAGGAATCTATTCGTGTTCCCCTGGTTTCATTTAAAAGGCACGAAAGAAGACAGATGACATTTATATTGAAAATATATTTTCTTTTCCTTCTTTTTCATTTGTTTTTTTCTCAAAAACGTTGCTGATTCATCTTAAAGTAACACTGCCCAATTCGTATTCGAAAGTGCGGCTAATCGCGGCAAAACTTGCTAATAGAAAATCTTTCGGAAGACGTCTGCCATGGCAGTTGTCTCTACCAGAATCGGTCAATTTATTTCATTATTCTTTCCTATTAGCCATCATTTTCCGTTGTCTGTTTCCTTCAGGTTCTCGTCATCTTTGAAATAACCTCCAAATGATAGTAAGAAGTCACAAGTGGTTCAGTTACTCATGATTCGCGTTCCACCTCATTCCAAATGTCATTCAGTTTTCAGTTCATTGTAATAGTTTATGAGGTTCAAGTTACTTCAAAAGGTGAGATGAACCGAACAGATGGCTGTGTTGGTGGTGTCTCGTCTTGCACGGTAACTGACCTAATCAAACATCGGTCTGCTCTTTTATTAATAATTGTTACACTGGTCCAAGGGCATTGGACAGGGTAAACTAGATAGAATGACCCTTTGATTATCATCGGCTGTTTTTTTTGCTTTGTCTTGTTTCTTTTCATGAAAACATGATAACAACTTGATTTTGTGAATGTGGTCTCACAACAAAGGTCACCGACTGACATTACCGGAAATAACTAGACTTTCTACTTGAGAACAATGAAAAAATAATTGTAAAATTATAAATTAAATTGATTCATATCTTTAGCCACAAATAAATCTTCTCCTTGCCGGAAACTTTCAAATCAGTACGACTTCCTCTCTTCGACCTATATCATTACATGAAGATGAATGGGTAACCGCTTTCCTAAAGAGATAGAGGTTACCGATCTCGTCAGTTACAAAAACCGCAACAAGACGCCATGTGTGTGTGTATTCATCATCACGCTTTCCAGGAAAACTTTTTTCTTTTATTCGTTTTCACCTAATTACAATTTCTCATTTTCTGTAATTAGGTTTTTCTCTTTCTACTTAGCACAAAAGGTTCAATATGACGCCCATTCCCGTTATAACTTTTTTTTCATTTTTTTTGTTTTCAGTCAAAGGCATTCTATTATAAGGGAACTTTCAGAATTCCACAGAAACGGAATTGGGAAGAAAAATAGGCAAATTCTATTTGTGTTCCTTCCGTCACCGAATAATAAAAATAGCCTAGAACTAAGTTATCCGTTTTTTTTCCTGCGCTCGTCGTATTACTTTTATCCGCCGCCACAAAAATATTCCTCTCACGTTACTACGAAAAGAAAAAATGAAATGATCGTTGAACTACTTGAAAGTATAACAGCCTATTACGCCTACGAGATGGGTATTCTGTTTTGATCATATTGAGAGATTCATCCATCTTTTTTTGTTTCTCAACTTTTTTTCCAAAAAAAGTGACATGACTTGAGGCGTTTTTCATCGTATTCTTAATCCGGATAGAATGTGAGAATGGATTAGGTCAGTGTGGAAAATTGTGAAACTTCATTCTTCAGAGAAAAGAACTAACGGGAAATGGGAATTTCAAGTTTGAAAGGATCCCTTCATACCATCTTCTAACAAAAGCCTTCTATTTTGCAAAAAAGAGCACTTGCTCCACGTACTTTTCTTCTCATTTCACTCCCATAAAAGACGACACTTTTATCTCCATTGTTCGCCAATTTTGTTAACAAGTAGCGGCGGCTCGAGCCTTTTTTCTTTTTTTTTCCCCACATTTCTTGGCCTATTTTTCTGTGTTGCTCATCTCTTCTTCCTCTTGGAGCAACAAGTCAGTCTCTCTTCCTCTCTTTTCCGCGCACTCCGTGTCCGCAAGGTCGGGCCGCCCGCCCGCCCTCATCCGCTCGTTTCCTACTCCTCCTCCTCCATCTCTCGTCCGCTCTCCCTCCTTCTTCTCATGGCCTGTGACTGTCTGCCTGTCTGACCATTCGACTGCCTGTTCTGATTCTGAAGCTGCTAGAAGGACGAGGAGGCGAAAGTTTTCTGCCCCCTATCGTTTATTGTTGCTACCTCATTGTTTCATATCAACACTTTGGACGCCTTATTACCCCCTGCGGATCATAATGCATATCATATTCTAGGACATTTATGATCAAATATTCAACATTTTGAACTTCTATCATGAATCCTTCAATTCTCATTTACTTGGCTATATGTGCCGGCACGAGTCTGGCTGACTTAGTTTTTGCACCTTACAAATCCGCTGAGCAATACAAATGTGGAAGCTTTATGGAAGATCGAAATGGAAGAAAAGCTGATGCCGTCCTGAGCTTCTACTACAGTTCAATCGACCAATTTATCACCCTCATCTCATCGCCATTCCCCCATCAAGGTTAGTCAGTTATCTTCATATGACTCATTCTAGAACATCCCTAATGGAATTTCGAAATTTCTTTTTACGACATCTATTTTACATTATTTCTTTTCTACATTACATTAGTACTACGAACCAAATCGAGAGGAAAATAGATGCAAAAGTGGATCACGAAGAAAAACTAGCCAGGATTATCCTCTGTCCGGCCATGTTCCGCTTCAACTGTTCCAACTTTGATACAGTAGACTGAGAAAAAGAAGATCTGAACGTTTAGTTTTTAGTCCCTTGAGATGTATTTATTTGATGAACTTCCTCTCCCAGAGAACATCCATAAATAGTAGATTCCGTTTTTTTTTTCGTAAGGTTATGCGAAAATGTAATAAAACTGGCAAGTATGGGAAGCCTCCCACGATTTATGTACAAATGAGGTAATCCTCCGTCGTGTCTGCGTCGATTAGTATCTTCGCGAATCAACTCAGCAAACACTTGAGACGAAACCCCAAAAGCGCCTTGGCGCTCTCTTCGAACACGCAGATATTCCACCAGCCACCCAACATTCCATTCAAATTCGAATTTATGGGTTTAAAAGTACATACTGCTCTGAATGGGTAAAGGGTAGTAGATGTACATATTCTATTGAATAGAAGTGTAATATATCTTAATGTGAGATGAAATTAGAGAAGCAGTACTCAACCTGACCACCACCCAATTTTTTCTCGACACAATTTTTTGGTCGACCTCTCGATCTTTTTCCATCCTTATTCCGGTTTCGACACTGACATTGACACATTTTTGTGTATTGCATCGACACTCAACCTAACAATTGAGGGGAGGAGAAATTCAAGTGCGACTTATTCTATTGGCAATAGAACACAATACAATTATATGACTAACGGGTTACCAATCGAGATTTAAAAAACATAACATGTTGACAGTTTTTCCCAGAATTTTGATTAAAAATCAAGCACGTTAAGCAATATTTGAGATACATAAAGATTGGTTGATGATTTCTTTCAGATCTGCTAAACGATAAAGCTCTGACTGGCGACATCGACGAACTTCAATCATCCGTAGAGAAGAAATATTGGCAGGTAAGTATCGGAAGACAATCGAAACTTCTATTGTTTTGATTCAAACCCTCGTGATGCTCTTTCTTGGGCTCTTCTTCCGCGCGTTCCTAAATCCGTCTGACCAACACGCTTAACGTAAGTGACCCGTACCCTAACTGCTTTCCTCAAAACTTGATTACGATTTGCGACCCCCCCCTTTTAGCCGCGCCAAAGTTTGTATGCATATGATAATAGGATTTGGAATGAACGAATTCCTTTCCTATGCCGAAAATGGAATTATGTTTAGTACATCCAGTGAAGTGGAGAGGAGAACTTGATGAACGGGACACGTTGTCATAAAAAGTATTGGCGGAGTAAGGAGAAAGTGAATTTATGGATATATCACCTTATAGATGCCTTATAAACCGTTTGATACAATCGGGTTTTCCATTTCTAAGTTCAGGTTGTAAGCGCTGAACATTCAGTTTTATGACGCATAAAGCGGCATTCAATAGGTGAATGAGACATTAACGAATATAGTTCAATGTGAACATACAAGAAAGGTAGAAACTGATGGAAATCCAGATTTTTGTTCTATTTTGTGCTTTAGCTTCATGTTTTCCACTCGATCATTTCATCCAGACTTAATTCCGGTGGTCACCGAAAGAACCAATAAATGATTCATTACATCCAATTGGCTCCTCAATTTTCCAGTCGGGTGAATCATCTTTCTCGTCCAAACTCTCTCATTCCGTGTGAAGTATATAAAGAAAATGGAAACTCTTCCTGTAAAAACATGTGGACGAGGCGAGAAAGGGAGGTCCGCGCGGATTGTCGCAAGTGCAAATAAACGAGCTCGGAACTGGAAAGCGTGGTAGTGGTCAGGGCGTGTATAGCTCTTTTCTTCTTTCCCCCTCCCATTATGCCGCTAAGCGTTCTGCTATTCAATCGGCGACAAAGTATCAGATTACGCATGTTTCGCAAAACCTTAGATTCATGCGTGAGAGCGGCGCTAAGACGGGAGGAAAATTGAATTGTTCCAAGAGTTGATCGTGGATACACGTTTGGAGAGAAGGAATCAAGAATAGAAGAGGGGAAGGGAATGGGAATTCAACTGCGGAACTATAGTGCATTCAAGCAGACTCTATCTAATTTTTACATCAAATCATCTGAAGAATGTGTGGTTTTGAAGAAACTCTTCCCGGAGAATGTGGAAGAATACTAGGGGACATTCTCTTGAAAATAATCTTCAAAACCTGTCATGCCTCCAATCTTCAGTACTTTTTTTGAAATTGATCAGTTAGACTTTTCGACTAAAACTGGTAAAAGCGCATGACATTAAATGACACTAGTATCGTCTCTTTAATCTTTTTTCCAATCTACCATCTGTTTCGTAATTTGTGAACAACACAAAAAGGCGAACTGTTTGAAAGATCGTATCGGTCTCCTTTCTCTCTGTCTCGTTTTTTTTTGTTTTATTGGGAGCATCACAACTTACCATTTGATCTCAATTCAACAAAAAAGGGAAAGGAGGATGGAAAAATGTTTGCATTTTACACAATGTGCGATCCTCGGTGAATTGATTTAGGTTTAGGGTAGCCGGTGAGCACGAAAAAGCGAAAAGCAAAGAAACTATTTTGTTGACTACCTGAGAGCCCTTTTTTCAACGAGCCGAAAGTGGAAGAGTCAAAAAAGGAAAATGACGAGAATGAACGTAATGGTTTTTTTCAGTGGATCGAGTGGCAGAAAGGATGGATCGCGTTGAGTGTCGGACTTGTGGCATTCGGTGTTTTGTTTGTGATCGTCTATATTTTTTACAAGTAGGAAATGAGCAATCGAGTGGATATAGTCTAGTTTGTTCAGGTTCTGCGTATGCATTTGCTCCCGTTCATCAAAAAAGCAGAATACTGATGCAAGATATGATGGATGCAAAAGAAGCATGTGCAATCTGTTCCTTTTTGCACTTGTTAGTGCTAATGCGTTAGTTTATTGAAATCTCAATGTTTTCGATAATTGTTATTCAGATTTGTTGCATTCACACTTCTGATGACAAGTCAATATGCACAAATTGGATTGGATAAACTTCCGAACAGAATGAATCAATGTATCGATGATCTTCAATCTTACAAAAGAGACAATGATATGGTATTTCTGATATATCCATTGAATTTTTTACCTCCCACTTTCTTCCAGAAAATCAGAAAATTATTGATTGACGATTACCAAGTCCTAAACTCAACAATAATTAGACAACTGTCAACTGCCGGCCATAATGTAGTGGATCGTGTCAAAAAACTAACTGGCGCACATGTCATCGACGTTTTCATGAACGTTAGCAAAGGTAAGGTCATTTCCATCGTAATTATCCTTTAAAAAAATGTCTTAAGTGGCACAAGAGATGCACGATGGACTAGAGTCAGTACATGGAAAGGTCAGATTTTTAAACGAAGAAGGATCAAGATTTGAGGTATTCAATCCCAATTCTTAATTCCCGTGAGAAATTGATATATTATAGGCCGAGTTCTCACGATTACGGAACACTGCTAATGAAGAGCTCGTCAAGTGTCTTGAAAATGAACTAGAGCCAGTGAGGAGTATGTGTGCAAAAGCCGAACGACTTCTTGAGAGTCTCGCTGTCACTCAATTCAAAATTGACCAAGTAAGCCGTTTGGAATGAGGGGACTTACCAAAACGCTTTCTATTCAGAAATTCCTTCCGGATGCCACAGAGAATGGATTATCGGAAATCGTCAATGCGAACATCACTCAAGTACTTGCCGCATCAAATTCTCAGTTCGAGCAGTTGGAGAATCGAATTCAGCACGAAATTGATAGAGAAACACATTGTAAGATTTGATCGAAATCTTTGATGGAAAATATTTAAAATTCACTTCAGCTGCTCAAAACATGTTAAAGCAAATTGGAGATGACTTGTTCCTTGTGGCGGAAACCATCTCAACACAGCTACGAAAAGTGACATTCGAAGGATTGTACGACACTGTTTCTTATGTTTCTGACCCAAAAAAGACGCCAACTATGAAATACATTCAGTATAGGTAAAATGAGAAAAATTTACTCAGCTCCAAACACGTATTTCAGTTGGTATGTATCACTGATTGTCACCAGTCTGTTTATTCTTTTGGCTCTTGTTTTCCTTTTTGGCGTTCTTTATGGAATTTGCGGACGTCGACCAACATACTACAATGATGATTGCTGTGTCCGAAGTACCGGAGGCAAATTCTATTCATTGTGAGATTTTCGTTTTGACTCAGTGTTTGATTTTAACTTTTTCCAGTGGAATTTGGGCTTTCCTTCTCATTTTCGTGTTTCTGGCTGTCGGAACTGCTGTCCTCACATTTTCTATCGGAAACTTCTCGAATCTTGTGTGCCAGCCTCTGAGAAATCCCTTGAGCCATCCGGAATCTCTATCGGTCTTTTTATCTCTGCCCTTTGTCAAATTTTAACTTTCACAACTTTGCAGCTTGCTGAGAGATATATCAATATTTGGAAGGCAAATCACACTCCGGAGAATGAAATCGAAATTACTCTTCAATCAAAGTCACCCGCTGAAGTTATCAGAGCATGCGCCAGGAACGAGACCTTGTACAATTTATATGATTTCGATAAAAAGTATCATTTGAATAAACTGCAGGTAAGGCTGATAAATTTGACGAGAATTGCAATTTGTTTTACAGGACTTCGAAAAAGATGCCTATAACCAATTGCAAATATTTTTGAAGACAACAATGGAGAATATGCCAGAAATTCGTCCACTTGACGCTTTTATTTCCAGAAGTGAACTTAAGGATTTGGAGAAGCTGGCTGCTGTCAATGTATCTAAAGTTAGCCAACAAGGCCTGAATGCCGTATGTTTCTTATTGTGTTTCGATCCAATTGAATTATATTTTACAGATCAAGCACGCTATGGATGAGCTCGATTTGGTTTCAAAAACCAGAGAATTCGAAGAATCTCTAGATGTAAACTCCGGAAGACCAAAGGCAGTTACATTGGTACTCGAACAGATCAGAGAGTTGGAAGTTCAGTTTGCCAAGCCTCTCAGAAGTCGACTAGAAGCATTGTACACCAATATCACATCGTTAGATGATAAGTAAGATTTCTTTCCAAATTCGGTTCAACTAAATATCAATTTAGGTTGGCACAACTTCAAGTTCCAGTTTCCTCTCTGTTAGTGAAACTGCAACATGCTCAAGCTCTGTTGTCAGAAAACATGAAGAAGCACTTTGGCCGTGCCGCAAAAGAAGAATTTCAACAGATGGTTAATAACATCGACCAATACATCACGCATGTCAAGAATCAGGTAACATCACTTTTTCTAATGCATTTCCAACACAACTGTAATTGGCTGACTTCAGATGGAAAGTGAGGTCACATCATGCCAACCATTGACACAAATTGCCAAACAAACAACTGCTGCAATTTGTTCTTACACCATAGACCCATACGTGAGCTTTTCTTTGAGGGATTTGGTAAAAAAAAACTGGTTTCTTTTCAGAATGGAACATGGATGTGTATGCTGATTTGTTTGGTTCTATTGGTTCCTATTGTGACAATCTCCAATTCACTCATTGGATTGTATTCGAAAATGCACGCCTTCCCAAAATAGTGAGTGAAACATTTTTCATTCAGAACTAATTATATTTATTTCAGTATTGTGGAGCCACCATCCGAGACGCATCATATGTCCTCGTTCATCACAGACACATATGACACGAGGCCTAAACCGTAGGTTATTCAAGAAGATTATCAAACGCGTTTTCTTTCAGTGGATACGCCAATTATACCTACACAGACAACTATCAACACAATTATCGATGAATCCAATATGAATCTCTGTGTATACCTGTAACTTTTGCAACACTACTTAATTCTTCATTGCATGTATTTATTTCGACAACTCGGAATTTCATCGTCTTTTACTCCATTTTCATCTGCTTGAACACGCTACGAGTACTATTTCCCATTTATTCTCTTCATTTTTCCCAGTCTCTTCCTTTTCAGTTACCCAATTGAGCCGCTCAAAACTACGCACCGTTTCTTTTCAGTGCCATTTTGCATTTTTCTATTTCCTCGATCTTGATCTTCAATTGTTTCTCTTTTCAGTTTTCTGACTCTTAATTTCTTGCTGATATGACCATCAGTTATGTGATGATTTTTTTCTGCGGTTCTCACTTGAATAAAAATACTGAAACGAGTCACCTGGATTTTTCATTGTGTTTATTGCTAAATTTGAATTGTGAGAATCATTTCTAACTTTCCTGCAGAATTTGGGATAGTAAACCGTGAACTGAATCATGAAACATTTCATAACCCGACCAACTATTTATACCAATCAGTTTCTGCTCTGTAAAGTGACAAAATAATCTTGGTTTCAAACCATTGAATCTCTGCATAATAAAACAAAAATTTCATTTAAAAAAGATTTATTCAAAAATAAAATTATTAAAACATTTTTTCGGCCAGTTCTTCCCACTGAATAGCCCTCTGGTCTTCTCCGAAATAATCCTAGGGTTTATTTTTATGACCATTATGATCCGCTCTTTTTTGCTCGTGTTGTACTTTGCAGGTGGCCAACCAATTTTTTCTTTTTTCTTGAGCTTTCGAGATTTGACTGAAACTTTTTTGTGATTAGATAAAAATGAATGTCACCGAGAAACTTACACATCACGAATCCAAATCCAAATCCAAATCAAATAATAAATAATAAAAAAATAGTTTTAAAAAATCATCGCCTGGGATACATTTCTAGAGACGTCCAAATCACTCATGGACAAAAATACGGAATGATGAAACCCACCCGTCCCTACACATCAAAAGAGGAAGGAGACTGCGAGAAATAGAGACATGTAAGACATTGTGGAGAAACGAGAGTAGTCAATGCTTATGTGCGCTCAAAGCAGATTATCGACCTAGGGATGATGGTTAGCATAAGAGACGGAGAACCTCTTTTTTCATGACGCTTATCGGAGAATACGAGCAGTTTTATTTGAAGTTTCACGTGTTCTTTGGAAAAGCAGCAGTTGGATCATATATATATATATATATAGTGGGTAGTAGTGTGCAGTATCACGAGAAATTCCCGAAAAGTCTCGGAGTCTCATTTATATCAAAGAATCGAAATCGTCTCGTCTCAAATCGTCTCAATCTCAAATCGTCTCGATATGGCCTCGTCTCAAAAAGTCTCAGTCTCGTCTCGTCTCAATCTCGGTTCAGTCTCGAAAATTTCATTTCTCAGAAAAGTCTCGAAAGTCTCGGCCGAAAAAAATGCCAATTTAATGCAACAAAATAAAAATTTAAAAATGCAAAAGGTTACAACATCCAAAATTTCCAAGCTGTCTCCGATCTAAAAACTAACTGCACTCAACGTTGCTTAACTTGCCAGATCGGACGGGATGGCATGCAGCCAACGTGATATGGCCGTAAGCGATGCTCACTGCTTTTCATTCTCTACACATCACCCTTCTTTCAGCTATTTTCTTTCTAGAAGAATAACCGGAGCTTTCGAAAATTACTTTATGCACTTCTGTTTCTGTTTTCAATTTCTTTCCTTACGATTTCCTTTGAAAACAGCCTAAAATTGCTAAAATCAACTGAAAAAAATGCAAATTTCACATCGCTTTTACGCATATTTGTCAAAAAATTTCACGCAAAACTATAAAAAAATTATTCACATGATGGTTTTGAGACTAATTGAGACGAGACGATATTCGACCGAGACTTTCGAGACTTTTCTGAGAAATGAAATTTTCGAGACTGAACCGAGACTGAGACGAGACGAGACGAGGCCATATCGAGACGATTCGAGATTGAGACGATTTGAGACGAGACGATATTTATTGTTTCTCGGTGAATTTTTGATTTGAGAATGAGAAAAGTCTCACGAGACAGCACACTATTTTCTACTGTTTTTGGCACTTTGAGCGCTCATATCTCAGCTCACAGGCATTTCTAGAAAGAATGAAAGACTAGACTTCGATCTGGCTCCGCGAGCTGAATCGATTCATATGATATATTAGCGATTTTAGAATTTGCGTTATACCCTTTTAATGATTTCTAAAAAAGTTATAGCACTTCAAACGCGTAACAGTATTTAGTAGCCACCCTGTAGTTTTGCAAAAAAGGACTTTCGAAAAACATTAACAAGTTTGAAAAGTTCAGCTTTTTATGATTTCGTAGTCATCCTAGTGTTTCAGAGAAGTCAGGTTTGCCCCCGGGAAAATCAGATAAACATCTGTCCCAGTCTGGATGAAAGAAAGCCGACACAAACCTTTTGTCTGACAATCTCCACCTTTCTTTAATGGAGACAGATGTTCTTCCAATCTGTAATGTCGATAAGAGTGTAGTCTACTGTCTGACTCCGCCCACCTAGGTGCATAGGTCATTCATTCTATTTTATTTTCTTTTTTCTTCCTCTTCTCCCTCTCAAACTACCCTTATCCTCTTTTATCGATCGATTTTCAGTTTCCCTAATAATTTTTTTGTGTTGCAGGCTTCAGCGACGAGGAGGGACAGCGACCAGGAGCGGCAGGGACAGCGACCAGGAGCGGCTTCTAGAACAGGTACGTCTTTTAGTTTCCCCTATAATTTTTTTTTTAGGCAGCGACGACGAGGGACAGCGACTAGAGGGACAGCGACCAGGACCACCGGGCCCGACCACCGGCACTGTCTCCCCGTCGCGAAAAGCCTCATAAAATTTTTCACGCGTTCTGCGTGAAAATTTATGGAGCTTTCGCGACCTGGGAGATTCTTTGGTTCCTGGACTGGGGCGGGCCTGGCGGGTCGGGTGGAGGAAAAGATCTCTCTCCCTCTTCTCTCTCTCTCTCTCCCTCTTTCTCTCTCTCTCTCTCTCCCTCTTTCTCTCTCTCTCTCTCTTCTTCCTCTCAAACTACCCTCATCGATTTTTTTATCGATTTTCAGTTTCCCCAATGATTTTTTGTCTCTCTCACCTAACAGTCACGGTCTCAAGAGGATGGGCCGAGGCGTCATCGTTAAGACCGCGGCGGGGATTGAACGTTAGAGTACGAGGACCGAAGTCCCGCACACTACCACTCTACCACGCAGGTGTTGAGAGAAGATGGGGCAAAGGTGTCTTACATACGACTCTGAAACGGGTTTGGAGAGGAGGACACACGCAGAAGGCAGGTGGCCTGGTGACCGTGGAATAGAAAAAACACGTCGTATAGTCGTCTCGGAGGAGACGTATTTATTTACCAGCAACTATAATTGAGTCAACGTCAGCATTTATTTTACTTATTTTCGTTGCGAAATTCTTCAGATAATCACTATGGAAAAATACGTCTCCTAAAACTCTAGGGTGACTACGAAACCATAAAAATATTTTTAATTTAAAAAAAAACTACGTTTTAGGAGCCACTGAACCACCAGAAGTAGATGATGAGCAAACGGACGAAGATGTAAAGCCAAAGAAATCAAAAAGAGAAATGACTTATGAGGAAAAGAAAAGAGAACGAAAGAATAGACAACAAGGAGTTACAGAAGAAGATGAAAAGCCAGAAGATGAAGTAGAAACCGAAAAGATAGAAGAAAAAAAAGTAGAGACAGCCGAGGTTAAGAAAAACAAGAAGAATCAAGCAGAAAGAGAAATCGAATCAGGAAGTGCAATTTTCGTTAAAAGTCAATAAAAAATCAAAAAAAAATTGAAGAAAATCGACGAAGAAATGCCGAACAATTAAAAAAAACCAATTTAAAAGTTGAAGAAAATCGACAAAAATGGCGAACAATTAAAAAAAACCAATTAAAAAATTTACGAAAATCGACGAAAAGTGACGAAAAATCATCGAAATCGAAAAAAAAAAAAGTTTTTTTTCTTAATTCTCTTAATTTCTTTCGTTTCATTTTTTTGGTGGCCAATAAAAAAGTGGAAAAAAAATGAAAAGAATAAAAGCGGAGCTTATTCTATCGCAAAAATTCAAATCGCGACTCGTTACCATATCTCCCCTCCTAAACAGCAATTACAGTAACCTAGAACTGCAAATAGCCAGTTAAGAAGAATAATTCATATTTAAGTGCCTTTTCCGCTTCTAGAAATATTTTCATTCGGAAATCTAATTCGATCGTCTCTCTCTCCGAAGGAAAAGAATTCTGTCATCAAAAGTGCAATGACACAATAGTTCTCTCCCCATCCAGACTCCAACGCAAAGGCTTCAAGTTTTGTTTTCGAGCCGACGACGATTCTGTTAATTTTAGATTTTTAAAACATAGAAATATCCGAGGATTTCTCCTTCTAAGTGAAACGGGTGAGCAACACAGCAAAGTGAATGCCCACCACGGATCGTCCAGCAGGGCACTCTCCATCAGGATAATTCTTCTTACCTGCTGCTCATGCTTCCTTCTATCGTCCTTCTTCTCAGGGCTTCTTCTAGTCGACACGTCGTCCGCCGCCGCTCATCCTCATCAGCATCGATTTTCTGAAAAAAAATCCCTTTTAGATTCGACACCCGGTTTTTCAGCGATTTCCCATTAGAATTCACTTTTAAAACTACTTTTACTCTTTTTCATTAATATTCTCATCCGATATTACGGGAATTTTTTTTTTTCGTGCCTAGAAACCCGCCACCGCTGCTTAAAAGGTACCGCTGCTCACCGCTGCTTCACCGCTGCTCACTCCAACGGACATCAATTTTGGCGTTTCTCGGCTGTTTTTTAATTTTTAAACGAAAAATACCTGTAATCCTTCCTCTCCTATCGAATCCTTCGTTTTGTCCATCGATATATCCACTTTGCTGCCTCCAAATCCGTCGAAATCGTCGTTTCCGGCCTCGAAACGTCCAAATTGCGCTCGCAGCGGGAAAATCCCACCCGTAAATCGACACTAGAGTGTGCAGTGGAACGCGTTTGTCATTTTGGCGAGAGAGTGCGCAAACGAGGAGTGCGGGGGAGAGGGGCGCGAAAAATTTTCAGTCTGAAATACATATTATCGTTTCATACAAATCGCCCGGGAATTTTGACTTTAATTGGAATTCAAGTCTAAATTAAATAAAAACGTCAAAATTTCCGAGCGTTTTGTATGAAACGATAATATTTTGAGGGGTAATTTTGACAGTACTTGTTAATATTAATGGGGTTGATCATGAAAAACAATTCTTGCATTTTAATACAAAAAAATGCCAATTTAATGCAACAAAATAAAAATTTAAAATGCAAAAGGTTACAACATCCAAAATTTCCAAGCTGTCTCCGATCTAAAACTAACTGCACTCAACGTTGCTTAACTTGCCAGATCGGACGGGATGGCATGCAGCCAACGTGATATGGCCGTAAGCGATGCTCACTGCTTTTCATTCTCTACACATCACCCTTCTTTCAGCTATTTTCTTTCTAGAAGAATAACCTATTTCCTATGTAGTATATAGCTCTTTCTGGGAGCTTTCGAAAATTACTTTATGCACTTCTGTTTCTGTTTTCAATTTCTTTCCTTACGATTCCCTTTGAAAACAGCCTAAAATTGCTAAAACCAACTGAAAACAATGCAAATTTCACATCGCTTTTACGCATATTTGTCAAAAAATTTCACGCAAAACTATAAAAAAATTATTCACATGATGGTTTTGAGACTAATTGAGACGAGACGATATTCGACCGAGACTTTCGAGACTTTTCTGAGAAATGAAATTTTCGAGACTGAACCGAGACTGAGACGAGACGAGACGAGGCCATATCGAGACGATTCGAGATTGAGACGATTTGAGACGAGACGATATTTATTGTTTCTCGCTGAATTTTTGATTTGAGAATGAGAAAAGTTTCACGAGACAGCACACTATTTTCTACTGTTTTTGGCACTTTGAGCGCTCATATCTCAGCTCACAGGCATTTCTAGAAAGAATGAAAGACTAGACTTCGATCTGGCTCCGCGAGCTGAATCGATTCATATGATATATTAGCGATTTTAGAATTTGCGTTATACCCTTTTAATGATTTCTAAAAAAGTTATAGCACTTCAAACGCGTAACAGTATTTAGTAGCCACCCTGTAGTTTTGCAAAAAAGGACTTTCGAAAAACATTAACAAGTTTGAAAAGTTCAGCTTTTTATGGTTTCGTAGTCATCCTAGTGTTTCAGAGAAGTCAGGTTTGCCCCCCGGGAAAATCAGATAAACATCTGTCCCAGTCTGGATGAAAGAAAGCCGACACAAACCTTTTGTCTGACAATCTCCACCTTTCTTTAATGGAGACAGATGTTCTTCCAATCTGTAATGTCGATAAGAGTGTAGTCTACTGTCTGACTCCGCCCACCTAGGTGCATAGGTCATTCATTCTATTTTATTTTCTTTTTTCTTCCCTCTTCTCCCTCTCAAATTACCCTTATCCTCTTTTATCGATCGATTTTCAGTTTCCCTAATAATTTTTTGTGTTGCAGGCTTCAGCGACGAGGAGGGACAGCGACCAGGAGCGGCAGAAACAGCGACCAGGAGCGGCTTCTAGAACAGGTACGTCTTTTAGTTTCCCCTATAATTTTTTTTAGGCAGAGCGACGAGGAGGGACAGCGACTAGAGGGACAGCGACCAGGACCACCCGGGCCCGACCACCGGCACTGTCTCCCCCGTCGCGAAAAGCCCCATAAAATTTTTCACGCGTTCTGCGTCACAAATGTGGTTGACACAAAAGTCGTGCCTAGCGCAAATGTACAGAAATCATCGGGAAATGTGCTTCTTTGCCGAATAAAACGAAAAATGGAGATCTCTCTGTTTTTCGTTTTATTCGGGAAAGAAGCACATTTCCCGATGATTTCTGTACATTTGCGCTCCGCACGACTTTTGCGTCAACCGCATTTGTGACTCAGAACTCGTGAAAAATTTTATGGGGCTTTTCGCGACCTGGGAGACGATGTCGGGGGCCCTTTTTTGGGCCCTGGCGGGTCCGGGTGGAGGAAAAAGATCTCTCTCCCTCTTTCTCTCTCCCTCTTTCTCTCTCTCTCTCTCCCTCTTTCTCTCTCTTTCTCTCTCTCTCTCTCTTCTTCCTCTCAAACTACCCTCATCGATTTTTTTATCGATTTTCAGTTTCCCCAATGATTTTTTGTCTCTCTCACCTAACAGTCACGGTCTCAAGAGGATGGGCCGAGGCGTCATCGTTAAGACCGCGGCGGGGATTGAACGTTAGAGTACGAGGACCGAAGTCCCGCACACTACCACTCTACCACGCAGGTGTTGAGAGAAGATGGGGCAAAGGTGTCTTACATACGACTCTGAAACGGGTTTGGAGAGGAGGACACACGCAGAAGGCAGGTGGCCTGGTGACCGTGGAATAGAAAAAACACGTCGTATAGTCGTCTCGGAGGAGACGTATTTATTTACCAGCAACTATAATTGAGTCAACGTCAGCATTTATTTTACTTATTTTCGTTGCGAAATTCTTCAGATAATCACTATGGAAAAATACGTCTCCTAAAACTCTAGGGTGACTACGAAGCCATAAAAATATTTTTAATTTAAAAAAAAACTACGTTTTAGGAGCTACTGAACCACCAGAAGTAGATGATGAGCAAACGAACGAAGATGTAAAGCCAAAGAAATTAAAAAGAGAAATGACTTATGAGGAAAAGAAAAGAGAACGAAAGAATAGACAACAAGGAGTTACAGAAGAAGATGAAAGCCAGAAGATGAAGTAGAAACCGAAAAGATAGAAGAAAAAAAAGTAGAGACAGCCGAGGTTAAGAAAAACAAGAAGAATCAAGCAGAAAGAGAAATCGAATCAGGAAGTGCAATTTTCGTTAAAAGTCAATAAAAAATCAAAAAAAAATTGAAGAAAATCGACGAAGAAATGCCGAACAATTAAAAAAAACCAATTTAAAAGTTGAAGAAAATCGACAAAAATGGCGAACAATTAAAAAAAACCAATTAAAAAATTTACGAAAATCGACGAAAAGTGACGAAAAATCATCGAAATCGAAAAAAAAAAAAGTTTTTTTTCTTAATTTTCTTAATTTCTTTCGTTTCATTTTTTTGGTGGCCAATAAAAAAGTGGAAAGAAAAACACGTCGTGTAATCTCTCGGAGGAGACGTATTTATTTACCAGCAACTATGATTTAGTCAACGTCAGCATTTATTTTACTTATTTTCGTTGCGAAATTCTTCAGATAATCACTATGGAGAGAAAACTCTAGGGTGACTACGAAACCATAAAAATATTTTAATTTAAAAAAACTACGTTTTGGGAGCTACTGAACCACCAGAAGTACATGATGAGCAAACGAACGGAAAAGATGTATTCAAAATAATTTTAGTTTTTCCAGGTTATTTCACAATTTTATTACTGATTTTGAACCCAAGTTAAATAATAATGGTTTTTTATCTACACATAACCCACATGACTCTTAAATAAGTATTATTCTGATTTCACATTATATTTCTCATGTGAACCAAAGAATGGAATCATTGTTTGTGAGTTTTGAAATCCCACGTTTTTCAATCTTTCCGAAGTTACAGAAACATCTCTTAACTATATTTTTTCCTTCATTTTTTATTTTCTTTTTTATGCATAAATAGTTCTAGCTGTCAACTATCAAAATGTTATCAATTTTACTGATTCAATAAATTAAAACTAAACACCAGTTCCGTGAACTTTGCCGAGTTACGGAGTAGTTTGATAAAATAAATTTGTGTAGTTTCAAAATTAAGAAGAAAATAACATGAATGTGACACTTGCTTGATGAAAACAGATTATCATGATTAGAATCGCAGCCAACGAGGCAATATACGGATTTAAGACTATAGTTCTCCAAATAAACATTGGTTCACCAACTTTCAAGAAATCCTGTGTATTAATGATAGTCGTATAAAACCATTTGGATCATAAAAAGGGTACAGTAAGACTAGATTTTTGGGCTTGAAATATAATAAAATGTATCATGAGCAAACGAGAAATTTCAGTTCAAACGCTTTTTTCTCGTTTTTTTTCCCCAAAAAACGGAGGAACATGGAATCATCTATCACACTTTGTTTAACTATTATTTCCTTTGTTAATTTGTTTGTCGTGCATTATCGCACATTCTCAGTGATGTACATATGTATCAGGAAAACAGACTGACCAGCCCTGTTTGGGGTATCTCCGGTTTTCCGGCAACTTGATTATGGGATGAGCACTTGATTATGATTATGGGATTAAAAGGCGTTTCGACAAGCAGTTTTGCTGTCGGTATCGAGAAGACAGAAAAAAAATAGAAGTCAACGTATCTAACCACTGTATATCTGAAACGATTGGTCCACTGAGTTAATAACTCCCGAAAATATGCATCCTCCACCTTTGAAATCCCGGTAAAAAAAAACAAAGTGGCTGATTGCAAAAATCATGAAAATACGAAATTCATCTGGCTCGTCTCAGATGTGTGTAAGTCATGCTCTGAATGAGGACAGTAATCCCCAATTTACTACAGTTGGTCTGCGCGTTCTTTTTCTGGCGATTTCAAAACATTTTTTCGGTATATGGTGGTTAGATACGGTGCCCTTTTCAATTTTCTGTGTTGAATGGCCATCGTCTTTTCTATATCGACACAAAAACTGCAAAAGGAAACTCCTTTTCAGGTGAAACACGTTATTAAATAACCTTTCATTCCATACTCCTCAACCTTGTTTTTTGACGTTTCTTTCGGGTCAAAAAAGGGTTTCATATCACTATCATAATTAACCAGGATTTCTCAAAAACAGTGGGTAAACCTATGTTTCATCGGAAGACAATAGAAATTGAAAATTGAAATCTACCGGCAAACGCGATAAAAAACGCGATAAGTATGGTTTAAAATTAAAATCCTATCTGAAACTCTCGCAAGTGTAATTATATAGATTTCCTGTTTCTGTATCTCTTTTTTTTGAAAATCGAGTTGATATTCTTATTAAAATTGCTAAAAATATGCAACTTTCAGAGAAACATTTCACTAATAGAATTATTACCCATCACTTTACTCGTTGCGGAGGGAGTAACCTTCGACCAACCTATCCTCTCTTCTTCCTACTATCTAATCACGATAAGGCAAGACCGCACTACATCGTAGTATGATACGCAGAGTGTCCCTTGGGGTAATCAATGAATTGTCTTCTATCAGTTTTATAGTCTAGCTAACCTGTTCACGTGTTTCCTGTATTTAATCTAACGTTCCTTGAATTTTTATCTTCTATTTATTTTTCAGGGAATATGAGTTCTACAGTTCGTGCTTCTCAACTAGCTTCGGCTACCTCAACAATAACTGAAGAGAAACAACCTTCTGTTTTTGACATTATTGCCCAGGAAAACTTGGCAACATCCATTCGTCCAGCTTTGCAGCATCTTGTAAAGGTTGGCTTGTCTTCCAATTCCACTCGAATGAAATATGATTTTAGTATCTGGCATACCTAAAACCGAAAACATTTCTCCCGGCACACAGGAACTTTGATGAGTTCTACCTCATCTTCGATCTTCTTCTACAAAATCATTATTTGAAGAATTATGGTAAGAGATTCGAAAAAAAACTGTTACAAGACCGTTTGATTTCAGGTGCATCATTCACTGAAAATTTTTACTCCATGAAAAGAGTAACCTCAAAAACTGGATCTCCACCAAATGATGGTAGAGAACGAATTCTTTCGCTCATTACCTTAGTTGGGTGGCCGTATGTGGAAGATAAGCTCAATAAGCTTTATGAACGACTGAAGGAAGTTTATGAGATTAGAAGCTGGGCTTCTGTTCATGTAATGTTCCCTTTGTAATTTTTGTTGTAACTGTTCTAATCTTTAGGGATTGAAATCAAAATGTCAGAAAATGTTTGTTGTCATATGGCCATACGTCAAAACAGTTCTCAAAGCAGTTAAAAGTGTTCTGCAGTTAGCATACATTTTGAATCGTAGCTCAATTCACTCTCCTTGGTTATACTTCTCTGGTGTTATTCTCAAACACTTGACACCAGAAGATCTTGATGCATTTAATGCCGTGCCTCTGCATTTGCAAACTGGGTAATGTCTTAATTTTAAACAAGCTTTTCAGATGAGAAATTTTTTAGATTTTTCAATCGCATCTGGAGATTCTTCCTTGGACTCCCTGGGGTTGTTTCGAGACTTTTCGTGTATGGACTCTTCTTTGTACAGTTTTTGGACTACATGTACAACACAGATCTGACCAATCTTACAAAAACTGGATTGAATAATGCTGTCCCTCCTCCACCCCACAGAATGGTCACAAAAATTTCCTTAGTAATAGTTTTAAATTGAATTTTTTTTCAGATTCTCAAGGAAAGTGAGATCTTGAGTTTGGACACTAATAAATGCCCAATTTGTTTGAAGAAGAGAGTGAATGACACTGCTCTGTTTGTTTCCGGTTATGTTTTCTGTTACACCTGTATCAACCAATATGTGAAAACATATCAAAAGTAAGCTTTCAGTTTTTATATGATTCGAAACTTTTATTTGCAGGTGCCCGGTAACCGGTTGCCCAGCCACTTCACAGCATTTAATCCGACTTTTTGTTTGAAACTCCGTCATTGTTAATTTATCTTCTGGCAAAGAAAACTTTTGAATGAATCACTTTATTTACAATACAAAAAGCTGCAAATCTCAATCGTTGTACAGAAAATTAATTACAAGTTGTTTTCATCGATGACAATTGTTGGTACTTGGTTATTGGCAGAATCCATGGTTTCACTGACATTTTTGCTACGTCGTAATCCTCTTCTCGGGTTGATTCGCGCATTTGTAGCATCTTTACGGATTGGACTTCTGATTACGTAGCTGAAGAAATATTTTTTATCGTCTCACACTATTTTTTATTTCTTACACAATATCACCAGATTCCAATTCCAAGTCTTGAGCTGGATTGATAATGACGTATGAAATCAATGACTTCTCATCACTTCCTTCGAGCACTGAAAGACACATTTATAGTCAAAAAGCAAATTATTTTGAATGGAGACACGCTGAAGCAATTAGAAGTGAACTTAAAACAGAAATCCTCGGTGTAGTAAAATAAAAAAGATAAAGTCAGTAGTTCTAATGTTTTTGCTTTGTCACACCACTCTCGGCATATACCTGACGATCTGCATCTGCTACCAAATCTCCAATTGACTAGAAAGGTTGATAAGATATAATCGAATGTTACAGAGTGAAAAAAAAACTTACGTGTATGCGAATCCTTGATATCGAGTAATCTCATTCGGTTTTTGACGTGATCATACATGTCTTTGTTTCTACCCAGTTCCGTCAACTCGGTGTCCTTGCATTGTTCTTGCAAATCAAGAGAAACCTGAAGAAATCAATATGAAGTGATATTCAGAAGTTAATGAGTACTGTTTTTGTATCCATTTTCTTGGTTCTGAAGATTCCGATTGGAATATCAGCAACTGAAGAACAAAGTTTTTGATACAAACGTCCATAATTACGAATCCACAAATCGTCTGATGTTATAACAAACTAAAAAAGTTATTTCAGCTCAGGTATAGATTGATTGTGTTACCGATGTCAAATATCCACCATCACTTTGTTGATCAATTCCCAGAAGAAGTCGAACCAAATCAACAACAAACGGTTTGATCATAGCCTGATACAACAATCTATCCAACATGTTAGCACTGAATACACCTCCTTGTGCAAATGGAAGACGAAACATGAATGGCATATGAGATCCCCGTTTCCGTTCTTTCTTCTCGAATCTTGACTGAGCCAAGGAGTATGCATTGTGGGGGTTAAATTGAACGAAACGCATATTTGAAGCATGAGTAAGTTCAGTAATCATCCGAAGTCGCGGGAACATTCGATGAATCTTTTGCACAGTAATAATAGTGTTACAATCTGCAGTGTGTTCTTCAGCAATGACTGCAGTCTCTTTGACCACGACAACGTGTTCAGCACTGCTAACACCCGCTCGGAGAAGACAATCCAGGCTGGAAATAATAAAAGACGTAATTCAATTTAATAATGCTCAAAACTCACTTTCCAATTTTTCCTTTCATCCAATAGACATCAGGGAAATATGAAATTGCATCCAGAAAAGCGTCATTCAATGAATCTTGCTCTTCCAGTTCCAACAAAATTATGATTGGATGGAGATCATGTACTGGCCGGTAATAAGCCCTTAGTGGAATCACTAAGTTATACATTCCACTGCTAGTTCTATCGGCAGCAAGAATGATTGGTCGATTCCTCCATTGATATTCATGAGCAGATGTGAATGAAGTATGAGCACATTTCTCATCCAGTTTCAAGCAACACAATGGTCGTCGCTCTTTCATCATGTGACATACTGTGTTTGAAGTTCCAATGTATGTTCTGACTTGTGGATATGTTCTTTGCAATTTGTGTTGAATGCAGCGACCTCTGCATTTATCACAGATCTCTTCCTGATCAGAATCAGAAGAACTGTCTATTTTCCCCTCAGTCACCATAGCTATTGATGGGCGACGACTTGATTGAACATGGTCTCCTACTTCAATCAAATGAATCTCATCTGCTGCTTTTTCCTTTCTTTTCTTCTTTTTTCTTATTAACTCTGTTTTGTCGGATCTTGGAACATCTACAGCCACAGTACCAATGTTTGCAATTGTTGATGCCACGTTCGCCCGTTTCTGCTGACTTTGGATTCCTTTTCGGAAGTCAGTCAATGATTCTTCGTTTGTCAACCCCATATAATACAGTGTATCTGAGGGTTGAATGATATGAGAAGACCCTGGGTTCAGCTTCATTCTTGCCGTGTCTCCGTCTGGTGATACAGCAATGAGTCCGATTCCATATCTAAAAATCAATTTATTGCTTTGAATTCTTTCTATTAAATAAACTAACTCTTTGTGTGCATGGAAGCTGGTACTGCTGAAGGATTTTCCAACGTATTCTCCGAAGAACTTGCTGTCCTGTACCTTAATCTGATACATTTCGTTTCCAGAATGGAATCCATATACTTTGTGCCATGGTTCAGTGGACTTTTGTCCTTCTCTATAATCATCCAGTGGGTTTGATGGTTTTTATAATTTGATACTCACTCTCCACGCGATGTATGCATTAGCAATGTGATGAATGTAGAAATTCCGGGGCAAATGCAATTATTAGCAAGAAGAGCATACTTGAACTCATCTTCACAAATCAAAACTTCTGAAAACTAGTTTTATGAACATGTTCTTCATTTTGTTTCACACCTGCATGCTCAATGTGCATTTTGGTTTCTGCTCGGAAAATTTGAACGTATTGCTTGACGCTTGGAGCAAAATCTTTGATAGCCCATGACCGGAGAATTGTGTGCTCATCCGTAGCCACTTTTCGATTGACATGTCTTGCCGATAGAATAAAACATGCCTTTGATGTTGAAACTTTGGCTCTGAAATAACTAGTTAGTCGCTGACAGATCTTTGAAATTGTACCTCTCTAGATCTTCGTCTCTTAATGAGCTTCCACGAACATAATGAACTCGGCTGTTCCAAACAGGGATCTTCAACAACATTCGAGTCTGGTTGTCTAACTCAGCTGGAGACAGCAAAACAACTTGAATTCTCTAAAAAACACGGAAACTCATTAACAGGAAACAATTTCAAACAATACCTGGTTTTCCGGGTGAGCATAGAATTCTTCCAAAAAGTCTCGAATGAATTCTACTTCCAATGTTGTGATAGTGACAACAACATGTGATTCTACACCATTCCAGCTACTGAAATCAGTGCCAGACTTCTGACGTTCTGACCATGTCTGTCCGAGTTCATCCAATTGTTTGGGAATCAAACCAAGTGCCACACAGATTAAAATGACGACACATAACTGTGACGCCCAGTAGTCAGGATACCAATCTCCATAACCGACTGTGGAGAATGTGACCAAAACGAAGTAGAAAGATGTGAACAGATCGATTCGTTTTACACGTGCACGTTGTAAGTGTTCGATACTGCACATGCCGGTGAAGATGAGGCACGCGAGTACAGAGAACAAGAGAAGAAGTTGACGGAAAAGGGCTGAAGATCTTATAAAGGTGGTTCTGTTGAGATCATTCTGAAATAGTTTTTAGCTTGAAAAAGCATATGTCCGCAGTGAATTACCATCATAGCTTGGAGAGCACCTTTGGCAAGCCAACAGTTGAGAAACACCGGGACGTAGAGATAAGTTAGGCTTGGAATAAAAATCTAAAAATGATTTTTGGATGAACTTAGAACATGATAACATACGGATAAAATGAATGGAAAACTGGTGATTAATTCCAGAAGAAAATGAATATTGACAAGTAGTCTAAGAACGCTTCCCTGAAATTGGTTGAATTAAATAAACTCTGGACAAATGGAAACTTACTGAGTAGCTGAGATAGAAAACGAGTATAGTATACACCATACTAATACAAGCGAACATGGTTTGCGCAAACCAAATTTTGAAATCAAAGTCAACCCATAATAAGTACCGGCTGAAAAGAATTAAATCAATCAAATATCTCTTTTAAACACTTACTAATGTGTGACGTCATCTTTTCCATCATCTGGAAACTCTTCTGGATACGATCTCTCGTCATTAACTACACGAAAACAGTATAATATACATGTGAGAAGTTTGATAAGCACGTTTAGAGAACGAATTCGAGCACCTGAAGCTCACTGATTTCTATGACTTTCCGAGAATATAGCTCACTGATTCTTGGATTCTCTATGAACCATTGCTGAAGTTTGAATTTGATGTTTTTCTTCTCTCCATACTGCATCCGAGCACTGAAAATTAAAGGTTCGTTTTGACGATAACAAAGAATGAGGAAATAATGTTACCACAGACACAGCACCACTTCGTTTTCAATAGTAGTAATCAGATAAAACCTACCCCATTGCGTGTGCTTTTTTCGAAGACGTTTTTTTTCTCTTTTTTCTTTCAGGAAAGCAAGAAATTGAAGAGCTCTAGCATGTGCGCAGAAGTGAAAACAGCTTAGAAAAGACGAATGTAGTAACGAAAACGGAAGAGCAAAAAAGAGCAAATTTCACTCTCTTCGTCAATTTTTTATAGGATGCTTCTCTAGAAGAGCAGTTTTAGTTCACTTTTGAAATGCATGGCTTCTTTTGAAAAAGAACTTTATTGGAAAAACTGTGAATCAAAAATCAAAAGTATCGTATTTCAAAAGTGAACTTACAAAGTCTTTCTGACAGTTGCTCTCATTTTACTCATTTTCTCAAGACTTGGTCATAGATCACGATTGGAGTAGAGAAAATCCTTGGGAAAACTCCGAATTCTACTTGAAAGACTACGAAGAAGGAGTATAATAGGAGAAAGAAAAAGACCAAAAATACGAAGACGAGCTCATTCGCTTCGTTTTCAACGTTGAAAATAATGGTTGGACTCAATTTTGTGGTTTGAGGGTGTCGTGAAAGTCATACTTAATGAGTGAAAGCAGCCTTTTTGACTTTGAGAAATATAGTATAAGTTTTTAATTGTCTCCAACTTTTCGATTAAGTTTTCAAAATTAATTCTAATGTGAAGATACATCGATATTTTCTTGGAACAATCAAACTCACACATGTTCATTGGGTATTCTATAATCAGCCGGTAGTGAATGACAACTTTCGAGTCGTCTGTGACGATGTTTCATAGACGACCGATTAGTATTATTATTTGTTTCCGTCGACATAGTTGAAACGGCGTAATCAGTGAGTATCGATTCAATTGAACGCGTTTCATGAGTTGGTCAGTCGTTAAGAAAATAAACGGGGAAATTGGAGCGTGAAAAACATGAGTGGTTAGAAAAGCTGTTGGCTCGTGGGAAATCGAATAGAAGTCAGTAGTTGCGTTTTTTTAATAGAAATTTAGCCAATTTTCATTGAATGAGGAATCAAAACTTGGGCAAACACCCACAAACGTCTTTCATTTCCTTTTGTTTGCACAATTCACAAATGCGGTCCACAGGTAAAAGAGGCAAGAAAACGCAAATAGAGAGTGATATAGTTATGGACATATGCCTCCTTTTAACTTGCTTCTCCTTCTTTACCCGTTTCTTGTTCCACCTGCACACCTTCGTCCCTTCCCGCGTATATAAAGTCAAGTAAATCGCAGCTCAATTATTTCCTCACACTTATTCTCTAATCCCTCTGGACTTTGTTTCGCAATTCTATCTCTTCTATATACTCAATTAGATGATGCTTTTCATGATGTTTACCAAGATGTTGAACAGGTTGTAAAAAAGAAAAGAATTACACTTCATCAAGAATTTGCTGGGTGCTCGGCGCTGGTGAAATCCCATTCGGTGACGCTTTTCTGCGTGCAAGAAGCTCGCCGAGCTGATTGTCCTCCTCGTGCATCTTTTGTTAATATCATTAGATTATTGAATCGAAAAACCGGAAAAAATTGGAGAATTTTGCGAAGAAGTTATGAAAAACAAACGGGACTGGTAGAATGAATAGGAAAACGGGAAGAAATATGGGAAAAGTTAGAAAGTGTTTATCACGACTTCTTTTTTTCGACTACTTGACTCACTAGTTTTTCCTTATTGGCCTCTGGGGCGTCGGAGGGCACATCCGCGGCATGATTGCATGCCCCAATACAAGTCAGTGAAAGCCGCAGAGGAAACAAGTGACTTTTTGAAAGGGCAGTGCAAAAAACGAATGGGATATAGATACTTGCTGCCGGAGGTTGAAAATGAGAAAAAGTTTCGCTTTACAACCCAACGGATAAGAAAAAAGTGAGCAAAGAATTATGAATTGAACATGAGTTCCGGTGCTTGCTTTGTTCTCTTTCTTGTGGAAACAACTACAAAATTGTGCAAAATTGTAGTTTCCTTGGCTTGAAAAAGAATTCAACGTTAATTATCAAGTGTTTTCTCACTAGAAAAGGGAGAATAGACACCTCGAAGAGAGCCTCAAGTGTAGTGAAAAAAATAAATCCGAGAAATAGTTAGTGAAGCATGAAATTGAGCTAATTATTAAGGCTTCGTTTGATTCATTCAAGGAAATGACCACTATGGATGAATTTTCTTTGTTTTTTACAGAAACAACCATAATAATTTTTGAAAGTTCTGAAAAAAAGAAAACTTTTCGAAAAACTGATTTTAACAAATTTGAGAAATCAAAGTGAGCTGTTAGGAAAAAACGAGTAGAAATCTAAAGACTCGCCATCTTGAATGAATAATAATTGTGGCGTGGAAAAGACAACATGAATGGATTCTGGATGTCTAAAACGAGGAGGCAAGAGATAATGGAGCACGCTAGATATTCAGATGGGAAAAAGAATGGACCAGCCGCCAGATTCATAGAAAGAAACTTCCCAAGGGGGACAAGCAACAACAAAGATGAAGAAAAAAGATGTGTGGAGGGCATCCCAGAAGAAAACAGAAAGAATCAATGCATCTTTTCAATTTAGATCTCTCACATTTTTTACTTTTTTCATTGCTTCGGATATTTTATTTTCAGATCTTTGGATTTTCATCCATCTGGTGAGCTGTTTATGAATTATCAATAGATACCACGAATATGAAATAAAGAGAAGTTTCTCTTCAGCTTGACAGATGAACGTGAGTAGGCAAAAATAGAGAATAAAAGACGAAATTCAGTATTCATCAAACGAATTTTAATCAACTCTTCTTCTCTTCATCTGTCATCACAAATATGTAACAGAATAGAAAATGATGCTAGTTCATACTCAGAGTATATGCAAGAAATGTATCCTTCTCCGTCTTCTTCTGTCTCTTTTGCTCTAATTTGAGCCCCAATATAATCCGTTCAGCTGGATTTTGACGCACATGTCTTCTTTCCCCAAACAAATCCCTTCTTTCAAAAAATACATGAGAAACAAATCAGAATTAAGAAATCAAACTAACGGGTCTGTGAGAAATATATCCTTGATGTTGGAAATTGATTGTTTGAAATCATCGAAAGAAGTTGTTGGTTGAAGATCATTCATTAACGAAGCATACGAGTTCTTGTACACCGTGCCTTCCGCCTCCGAGTCTGTCCGAGCAATGTCTGAAATATTGATAGATTAATCTAATCAATCACTCAGATTACAATTTGTCAATGTTGTGTCATCGTTGCTCAGAAAAAGTGTAATGCTTGAATCAGCTATGGAAGTGTTTTGATCTTTTTTATTATTCCTTAAGCAAAAAAATACTTGTGAAAAGTCAAGCAATTCTTGGTATAGTATAAGTTACTTAATAATCTACACGTATAAGATTGAAAATAGTGAGTTATTGGATTTTTTCATTAGACACACTCCATTTCACATGTCCCTGGAAAACCAAAAATCTCTCGATTTCCTATATACTTTTAAAAATATGATTTCCCTACCATCATTATCAAAATATTCGTCGTATATCTCGTTCATATTGAAGAACGCCAGAAAACCCGTCAAAAATCAGTGAGTTGAATGCAAATTGCAAGTGAAATAACGAAAGTCAATTTGTTTCATTAGCCAGAATGAGAGTATTTTGTTGTGCTTTACCAAACGGAAAAGAGCGCACTCAATTAGAAGAATTTTATCATTCGATGCGTTTGTCGACGCTTTTTATCCGGCATGTTACAAAATTCACGTTTAAAGCCAGACTCTCATAAAACCCCGGAGGGCATGAAAACGAATATGATGAAATGAAGTGGATATTTGATATGTTGAACTTCTTCTCCTTACCCTCTATGTCCTGATCATTCAAATTAGTGTCGGAAGGAATTCTTCGAAGACCAGAATACTGAACAGTGTCCGACATATTCAGAAAACTGCTAAGGACCAAATAAAGTTGGGTTGAGTGGAACTCAAGAAAATAGTTTTTGCGTCCGTCTCTATTGCTTTTCCGGCGGTCATTTGTTTTCTCATTCTCTTCTTTTTTTCCGCTAGTTTCTTGAGCCTGAGAACAAGAAAATTGGCTGTGTATTCCGATTGGCCAGCTAATTATTTTTCACAAATTGCTTTCTTTTTTCAACCGGTCACTTGCAAATAACAATCAGGAAGAAAATAAGCCAAGGATTACTGGTCTTCTAAACTAATTCAGAAGAGAACAAGAGAATGAGGTTCAAAAAAGATATTCCGTTGCGGGGAATCGAACCCCGGCCTTATGGGTGAGAGCCATAAATCCTAACCACTAGACCACAACGGAGACGCTTCTCAACGTTAGCTGTGTCAGTTAAAACTGTCAAAAAACTGAAGTGAGAGTGACAGGCTGTCATGATATTACGGTTTTTCATAAGATGAAAACTGGCAACAACTTATTATACAACTGATCATTTGAAAATGTCGAAATCTGTTTGACCGAGAAAAACTCAAAAAAGAAGTAAAAAATATAAACATTCTGTTTTGAAATCATTTTCTATCAAATCCATGGATCACCATTTCATAATCCCAACTTACACAGAAATGGTACGTAGGGCATGATATTATTGAAAATGCGAACGACAAACGACCAATGCTGTGAATATTCAGTCAGCTCAAAATAAATAAGGGGGGGGGAGGGTGTCGATAGGAAGTGTGAATGCGAAAAAAAGATTTTGTTTGCCCGACGATGGACTTATCAATTATTGGAATGCGAGAAATAAGAATGGATTCAGAAGAGTCTCTAAAAGGCTCCCAGAAGATTTAGTATTTTCCAAATCTGACTGACAACGTCATCATCGCCTCATTTGTATTTATGAAAGTAGCACGCGCCGGCCGTGTACCAATTTTTTGGAAATTTGAGGTTTTGCGAGAATCAGGTCAGAATGAACAAGTCGAACAAATTGAAACTGAATGCTCCAGATTGTTTTTTGTTTTTGCGAGATATGCAGAAAGTTTGTATTATTTTCTGGTCTTATGAGATTTCGTTTTTGATTAAGGAAAGAACATGAGAAAAGATTTTGGGGGTGTTACATTTCATCAATTTGCTGTAATTGAATAACAACTCACTTGATTCCAAAAGTCTGCGCCGTTCTTCTTGCCATCTCGGGATAACCTGTAATCAAATATTGAACTTTCGAGCTGGTAAATGTTATAAAACATCAGTTATGACTAACCACTTCAGACTCGCACTATACGAAGTTATCAAATTTTTTTCTCCTAACATTCACAAAACTCACATCACGCAACGAGTAAACCATTCTCAACGCACGAAAAGAAAGTAACAATGAACGTTTTTTTTTTCATAAGAATGCTGAGGAAGGACACAGTTGTCATGCATACCCGATTCGTATATACTTGAGAAGATGAAGATGTTTCAAAAAAAGCCCAAAAGGCGAAAGAAAAAATACCTGATCTTCATCCATCTTACTTGAAAATGTTACGATGTGGGCTTGAAATGTCAAGCATTGGTCTGCAAAAGAAGGAAGATGAATTAAAATTTTAATCCGTGTTTTGCAAAGGAAATAGAATGTTCCAACGCCTTTCACAAAAGAAACGGGAGAAAATTCAATAGGAATGAACTCGCGGCTCAAAGGGATAGAGGATAGAACTAAATTAAATTTGTCGCCCGGTGAAACTTGATAACATGTATCGCTGACACTGGTTGAAAACGCTCTCAGAAATGGGAAAAAGACAAGAATAAGAAGATAAAGAAAGCAGAAAAGAAAAGAACGGAAAATGACAAATTGAGAAAAACGACACACCGCTTTTTCGACTTTTTGGTGCTGGTTGAGCCACATCAAAGTTTCTTTTCTTGTGCTCCACAGAGACTTTGAAGCCTTAGCATCGAGGCTTTTTATGTGTGAGTGCACAGCTCCTTGGTATTAACACATGGCAGAAAGTATGTTATGAAGACAAAATATTCCTCTAATGATATCACTGTCGTGACTCGGAAATTCACTTTAACTTCAAAACTTGATTTTGGAGCCTGTGTGCAAAGCTGAACAACAAAAATCTCCAATTGAATAACAACTCATTTCGTATCCCTAAATAATACTCTCACTAATAACCATGTCTCGTATAAATCTACGTTTCTTAGAAAATAAATAATTTCTCTGTTTTGATTGATTATCTTTCTTAAGTTAAGTGAAAAGGACACGGTGATAAGCTAAAAAATAAAAAAACCAAAGAATAAAAGAGAGTATTGAAGAAATGATTGTTTTCAAAAACCAGAATGAATTTCAACCAACATCAAGCAAAAAATTGAATTTGTTTTTTTATTATCTCACAATTTTCAAATGATTTCACATATTCAATGATCATGCAGAATCCAGAATCCGAGAGATACAATAAATTCTGAAGTAGCCCAGAAACAGAAGGACAAGAATGACAAGTGTGCAAAAAGAAAAGACGGGAAAGTGAGTCCGGAATACTCTGTTTGAAAAGATAAAGTCAAAATATCGATAAGTGGTGCAGTATCACAAATGGTTCGTTCCTTTCAATTTTTCCATCGATCAAATGTGTCAATCCTCTGAAATCTTCGACGGAAATTTGACTGCTTGATCACTTTACTGGTCAACATGTCAAACTGGTTCACTCGAGGATGTCATGAAAATATTTATTAAGTCCGTGTCAATAAAGTAAATGCATTTTAGTTATATTCAAGAGATATACAAATTCTGTCCGGGATTCCGTATTTACTGTTGTTGTTGGTTCTGATTGCGGATAGCAGCGAGGTCTGGTTGGTTCTTGAGCCATGGCTTGACTTGGGTTCCTCCCTCCAAAACGCTCTTCTCCTCAAGATTTTTGTTGGCGATTTCTTGGCCGGCAGCAGAGTCTGAAGTGAAAACCAGAGATGTGGAATACATTCATTTGAAAACTTACTTGGATGTGGGACAGATGATCCTCCGGTCATTCCTCCTGAGAGGGCTTGTCCAGCGGCAGAGTCTAAATTTCAATTGTTAGATATTTGAAGACAAGGATAGAAACATACTTGGATGTGGAACTCCACGTCCTCCGGTAAGTCCTCCTTGTTCAACTGGCATGGCGTTAACGATGGCTATAACAAGAGCGATAATGACGAATGAGTTCATTTTAGACAACTTGAGTGGCTTCTGCTGCTGAAATTGTTGGCAACTAAACTGACCGACGTACACTGTTTATTTATAATTTTATAGAAAATTCCGAAATCAATAATTTTTAGAAGTCAGCGTGGAAATGATAATAAAACACCAACACCCTTTCCCAGGCATTCAAAAACACTCTTAATATTTCATTTGTTTCAGAAGAAAACAGTGCAAAAGGCAAAGTTAACACAGTGTGGGTTAGTTAGTTGCACAACAATCACCGCAGTAAAAAGACCAGTATTCAACAAAAAACCGAGAGAAAACTAAGAGGGAAATCATTAAAAGTCAAGTTGACAATGTTCTGTGCCGTCCAACCTTCCATTTTATACGTTCGCATGGGGCGGGAACTAATCACGAGAATGAGAGTGAAACGATAGAAAAGAGGGAAGAGAGAAAAATGTGAAAAATGTTTTGATGGCTCGCTTTTTCGCGAAGAGCAAACAGAAAATTGTTTGTGAAGTGAAAAAGAGATTGAAACTGATAGCATATGTGGAAATAATGAGAGTGAACGAAAACCAAGTAGAGATCAGAGAACTTTATCACACAAACATACAAAACGGAAGAAAAAAGTTAAGAATCGAGGTTCGTTGATCTTTATGGATTATGCCAAGATTGAAGTTTTGAGAACAAGGAACAAAAAACATTCATACAAAAAACACTACAGAATAAAGGAAATCTTATTCGAAGCTATATAAAGTATCTAGCTGGGCCCATTATATCGAGAACGGAAAGAAAAAGATCTAACAGCCTGTTGACAAACGACTATAATTGTTTTTTTATAACTTGTTTATCATTTAAGTTTATATATATTTCCACTTTTATTCATAACGTTTCGTACATCAAAAAGCGCAGATTCTTTGTTCCAAATATATGATTTTTTCCAGAAGAGACCAATGACCAAAAGCGTGTTGACTGTCATTTTCCTTTTGTGCAAAACAAGAATCTTTCGAAAAATCGTTCGTCAAAAACCTATAACCAGATGCGGCTCATTAGTTTATTTCCATGATATCACGTTCCGGTCCATCACTGTTCTCAATCTCTCACATCATTGAATAAACAGTCGCATGAACTACTGTGTTTGAATAAACAATCCAGAATATTCCTGCCTATGATTCTGTTTTTTGATCTTCATCTGAGCTTTTTGTCAACAAACACATTACAAAAGATCAGGACCATTAAACCAAGGCCAAGGAGATAAATCAGATAGAGTCCAATGACACATTGTAGTGTTTAACAGTTGGCTTTCTTGATTATCACGCGGAAAAATGAGTCAGAATGAGTGAGAAAATGATAAGACTTTAGAAAACTATGGAGAGACCAAGAGGTGTCAATTCGGTGATCGCGGAATGGTTTTCTTTGCGCATGAATCATGTTTACCTCACTATGATTCATGCCATTATCAGATGATAATAACTCAAAGGTTGATAGAGTTTTTTACTGAAATACATCAATTTCAGAATTAAAATTTGATTTCAAATTCAAATAAAATCAAAAACCAGATTTTTTTTTTGGGAAATGACTGGAGTTTCTGAAAAAAAGAAAAGTGTTTTTACAACAGTTCGAATCGGGCGCCATTATCAGTTTCAGAAAGAAAGGGAAATTGATTTTTTCATGAAAATTATGTTTAAAAAACGGAATCGCAAACAATTGAGAACACTTTACAGGGTTCGTACAAATCAATTCTACAAGAGTGAATAATTTGGCAGGCTACCAGCAAGCAAATGAGATCAAGACATTCTGTGACTAAACTTCAAAAGTGCAAGAGGCTAATTATTGCGTTGAGACCTAATATACGACCTCTCTCTTACTCTATCCAGTTGTTCCCTTTCACAGTTAGTCCAATATGATTTAATACCCCTTCGTCTCCTACTCTAGTAATATGAGTCGACATCTGTCTTCGTAGATGTGTATATGTGCGCAAATGTGTCCCAACTCTACTCAATCAATTCTCATTGCTCACAAACCAGTTGCAAGAGAAAAGAACTGTAATCTTTTTCTGTCCATTTTGAATAGACACCTATAGTCTTAGTTTTTGTTTAATGTAAAAGTTGTACTCGTGGAAAAGAAAACAACTGATTGGGTATGATTTATGTTTCATCTGTATTTTGAAACAAAAATTGTATATGACATAGTTACAAAGATTGTTCTGTGAACTACTGCAAAATGCAATAAAATTTGATTGTTTTGATATTGAACCAAACATCGGAATTGCATATTCTTTTATTGTTTTTTGAACTATATAATTTTTGTCATCGTTCACTTCTCTGCTTTTCTCTTCTTCTTTGTTTTGCCTTTTATGAGTTTCAACATCTAAGCTAAACACGTTTTCCGTTTGATGAATTTCTGTTTATTTTCTAGTAACTGCAAATCCAAAGAAAAGAGCAATCAGTCACTGAATTTTTTGATTGAGAATGTGGAGATAAAATTTTGGTTACAAAAAGTAGATATTATCATTTCATTGTTACCTTTTTCATTATTTTCTGCGATTCACAGATTAAATCTCATTGATTTGATATCATATTCGATCACAATCGAGGGTCAGCTGTTCAGAAAAAGAAAACAGTTGGAAGCACACCAAAGTTATATATTTATTTTCAAAACACGCTCCATTGCAAACAAATGTATCTATGTGTACGTGTAGAAGCGGGAAAACTCTTTTCACATTCGAACTGCAAATCGACGTTTTCTTCGTTCTCTGTGACTCGTTTTCTTTTATTTTTTCTGATTTTGAATTTTAATAATATGTTTCTCTTCAACTCTCTTAATTTTCATAACTTTCCTTGATGAAATGTTCTATTGTTTTCATTTTAATCAGATTACGTTTCAGATTCAAATGATGAATCTTGACGACTCGAACGCTAGAAAAGTGGCAGTTTTCTGCTTCTTCAATGTCCCATTCGCAGTTGCTCAAACTTTTTCGCTTGTTGTCAAAACCATTCCCTCGATCAAACTGGAAGAAATCGAGGAAATGTATCGTGAGTTCGAAATCAAAAAACGGTGAGTTTTATGTTTAAAATATTTGCAAATGATGTATGAACTTCAGAGAATCGCAAAATATGCCAACTTCGTCCGACTTTGTTGAAAGAGAAATAAAGTTAGTTTTTTTCTGAACCTTTTTGATTTTTTCGTTTGTGGTTTGACACAGAAATTTCAATTTCAGACAAGAAGTTGAAGATGTCGATGAAAGTCCCGTTCGCCAGCTCGATATTCAAACAGGGTGAGTCCAATCGAAACAATATGTATGATAGATGCAGTTGGAAAAATCGAATGATTTTCCAGTTTGATATAGCTCAATTAAAAGAGAAATACAGATGGTTTTTTTTCGCAGCACGCTCCAATCTCCTTATTTAATGTTTCACACAAAATGTTTGATTTCAGAGTGGAAGTGAAGTACGAATGCGATGTCGTGGAACCCGTTTCAAAAAAACGAAAGATGATCGCTGAAGAAGAAATAAAAAGAGAAGTAGAAGAGGAAGAGTATGTTGACTTCTTCAAAATTCTTTATTTTGAATCACAATTTTCAGTGGCACAAGCTCCATCGAAAAAACATATCAATGGATCCCTCCGCAAGTTTATCACAACGAAGACATCAAAAAGTTACAAATATATCTTGATCATGACGGAGTGAAGTTCGGAAAAGTACTCGCGAACGAAGCCTATCCACAGGACAGAAAAACCTCAGAAGACTTAGAAGGAGTTCCATTCAAACTCCTGGTCAGAAAACAACTTCAAGATCTCGTCGAGATTTTGAAAGAGCCAAAGCTAAAGTTGGAAAAGCTTACCATCAATTGCAATAAATCTCAATCTGACGAAATGAATGAAAAGAAAAAAATCTTCATCGAGGAAATGATGAGCGTGTTCAGACAATTGGAGCGACAATTATTCGTCAAGGAACTAGGAATCGCTGCTGATAATGAGATAACAGCAAAAACAATTCTCGAGAAAATTCAAAAAGATTCACTGGAAAAACTCGATCTTAATTCTATCGTAAACCAAGAAGAGAAACTCTTCACATTAGACAAAATCATGAATTTGAGTGAATGGAAAAATCTGAGAAGTTTCCGGTGTTCTTCTGCGACACTCGATTGTGATATAATGCAACTTTCAAAGATCGAGGTTCTTGTGGTTACACTGAAAGAATTCGATCTCGATAAATTGGACAATTATAAAAAGGTTACCCTTCCCATGAAAACTTCACCTAAATCAATTTTTCAGAGACTCGCTGAAACCCCGACTTCAAAATTTCATTGGTTTTTCATGGTTGGAATTTCTGATCCTTCATCCTACTTTCGAGAGGTTCTTCGACACTTCGAGCCAAACTTCAGAACTGACATTTCTGATGAACGAAAGGTTTCCCATATTTCCAACATGGGTCTCTTCAAAATTGATTTTGATGGCGAAATACTCGCTTTCCATTTTGAAGAGAAAAAAGATGTTGAAACAAACTGTTCTTGCTGATTGTTTGTTTCATTCTCATTTCTCATCACAACGCCAACTTTCTCAAAATGCTTTTTCCTTTTCTGTGAACTCCATTCTTTTCGACACTATTCACTTGTGTCTCTTTTTTGTGATTTTTTTGTCTTTGAATGAAAAATGTATTCGATAATGATCACATGAAAGTTGAGGACCCGATTTGGGATGAAGGCAAATAAGAACCGAAAAATAAATTGATATGACCAACTAGTCAAAATCAATATCAACTGTACACAAAAACGAAAAATTAGAATATTACTAAAACATCTAGAACTTCAAAAAGATGGGTATTGATTGAAAGTAATAAAGTCACGTTACAATTATGAGATGATATACAATTTCCATTGGTTAAAAATGGAGAAAATATGAAAAAACAGTTGAAATTCAACCATTAGAAAACCAAAAAACTTATGTACAACAGTTCCGAATCACTGAAGGAACGGATGAGAGACAACTTCTTTTGCAGATGGACGGTCAGAAGGATTGAGACTTGTCAGTTGGAGAAGGAAATCGCGCTGGAATTGTTTGAAGATGAAGATATAGTTGTTCTTGTATCTTACCGAATCAGGATAATTTTCCAAGATATCAGGGATCTCTCCTTTTTGGAAACTTCCAAATGTGTGCACTCTCTCGCTTGTTGTTGAAAACGGAATGATTAGTTCAGTGGCAACTAATCCCAAAGCGAAGATATCCACTTTTTCCGTATATTGTTGATGACCAATCTGTTCTGGCGACATATACGATCGGGTTCCAACGTTACGAGTATGTTTGGCACTACTATCCGAATCTTGCCGCATAGTGATTTTTGGTGCTCCATCAGTCTTAGTGGCTAATCCAAGATCTCCGATTTTGAGAATCTGATGATCAGGTCTGGATTCAAGAGAGAAGAATACATTTCCTGGCTTGAGATCTCTGTGAATGAATCCTTTGTGATGGAGATAATCAAGACCGCTAGCCAATTGTTTGATCCAATCTTTCATCATTACCAAAGGACGACTTCCCAGAGCCTTGTTTCGGTGAACCCAATTTTCCAATGTTTTTTCTGCACACAACTGCATTACAATATACAAATATGCACAATCTCCAGACTCATTTCTCTCGCGAATTTCCAGATCTTGATTTTCAGTCTCGACGAGCATTGCCTGAAAAAAGTTTAATTAATATTTATATTTCATTAAAAAGGTGTGCTCATTGAACTTCTCTGAAATACTTACTCTGTTTTGAATTGACAATTGTTCATCGATCAATGCAATTTCTTTTTTTGCCTTCTCGACTTCTTCATTATCGCCAGCATCTGTGTCATTCTCAAAAACAATTCCTCCAGTAGACGAATTCAGAACTTGTGGTCTCTCTGAAGAAGATGATTCATCACTACTACTGCTACTGGTATCTTCAGTAGTATCCGACTCCTCGTCACTCTCCGAGAAATTAATGCTCTCATTACTCTTGATTTCAGTAGTTGCACTATCTGAGTCTCCATCTAAAACGTTTCAATTTACAAGAAGAACTAAAATTTTCTCTTACGAAGTCCACGCTTGCTCTCTGAAGTTGTACGTTTAGCTCCAACTTCTTTTGGTTTTGATGAGACATTCCAGCTATCTTCCTGTTCCGTTGTGTTACCAATGACTGGAGGCATTTCAAATGTTTCAGCAAATGAAGCTGTGTCTGCTGACTTGACATTATGAGCATTGCTATTCTGCTTTTTCTGTTTTTTGATTTGATGCAATTTTGCTAACTTTTCCGCTTTGATTTTGCCAAGAAGTATTTCATTCTCCTTGTCTTGATACTCTTTTGGCGGACGTTCTTCCCACGCATAGAAATATCGAATGATTCCTGGATGGTCAAACATGGCAAGTGCTCGGGCTTCACGAAGAACGCGGTCTCGGGCTTTCTGACTGAAAATCATGATTTATTATGAACATTTTCTTGATTGAACACTCACTTGTCAGCAACCGCAATTCGTTTAACAGCGTATTCATTCATATCTGTGATACTTTGAGCCCGGAACACGATTCCAAATCCTCCATGACCAATAACTTTTTTGACTTCAAACTCTTGAGCAAAGCGACTAGTGAATCCATCAAGACTTGTTCTTGAAACGGTACGATCTCTTAGTTTCCGTTTCCTTTCGTCGACAGATTGAGAATTTTCATCAGTGTCAACGTCAGTCTTTGCTTGTCGCTTCTGTGGTTTGACCGGTGGAGATGTTGGCGCTTCAATGTTGGACTTTTCGACAGGCTGAAATAGAGTAGTTGGTTACTGATTGACCATAATGAAAACGATCTACCATTGTAACCAGTTTCACTGGAGTGCCAATAGGAGTAGACGTACTCAAGTCAGACCCTTCCTCGATCAATCGCTCGATTTCATCATCAGCAGGAGCAAATGATGTCTGAAAGTTGATTGGATAACCTTTACCCATTCGTTAACAAACTTACAGTTCTGCTTTTACGAGTAGTGTCCTCGCTATCCGTACTTTCCGTGCTGCTTCGTTGTGTGAGCATCAAACGGGATGGTCTCCTGACTTGATTGTATACCACTGCCATACTTACACCAACAAGACCGGCAAAGAAGCTAATCAGTGCTGTCGGATTGAGGATATAGCTGAATACAGTATGCATGAATCCAAATGGAGAAGGAACTTTGAATGCACGACGAGGCGGCTCTGATTCAAGAACCAGAAAGCCAACATCTCTTCCTTCCCCGTTCTTCGACAATGATGTAGATCTCAAATTCTCTGTTCCAACTCTGTGAGCAGAAGATTCAGTGTCTGGTGACAGAATTTGTAGCTCTTTAGATCTGGATGACTTTGTTGTTTTATCTTCAATTGCCTTGCTTTGAGAGTTTTGAAACGCGTGTTGTAAAACGGTTCCTGCAAACAATTTTATTTCCGATATACTGTTCCAAAAAATCACTTACGCAATGTTTCATCTTTGATATCATATGCAAGACTATTCGTTTCTCCATCTGCAGAACAGAACCGAGGATTGGCGAATTCCGTTATGGGTGGAAAGTCCGGAAGAGAATTCATTCTCTTGTTCAGGTTTCGTTTTGCCTTTGGACTTTGAATAATAAACGGAAAGTGATTGGAAGTGCCCATATACAATAATGAAGACTGTGATTGCATATTGTGTTGTTCTCTTTGCATGACTTCGAACTGTGTAGTAAAGATGTTGCTCGGGTCAAAGATAGAAACCTGAAAATTTGTACACTCATTTTTGATATCAGAAACTGCGACTACCTCTCTAATCTGATTTCCAGAAACATGCCAAACACTGACAATATGTCCACCCACTTCAGTTTTCCATTCTTCTCTATTATGCTTGTTGACGGCTACAACCACACCATCCGGTGGTTGAAGCAAAAATTTCAAATGAGAAGACTGGATAACTGGAACAGAAACTCCACCAGCCAGACTGATATCAACCTCAGCCGTCGACAAGTTCCATCTTTCGATTCCGCGTAATGTGTCCATTGCTCGAATCGAATTCGTAATACGCTTAACAAGAAGAATGGGATTTTCAGGAAGTTCTGCTTCTTGATTTCCACAAGATTCCATTGAACACTCATATTTCTGCTCTCCAGTGAACATATCGAACCCTTTTGTCGTAACAGCTTTTCCGCCGGCGACCGCATCTTGTCCGAGACGAATCGTCGATTCCAGTAGTGAATCAGTTGTTATCGGCAGCGGTTCGATGAGATTTGTGTTTAGTGTGTACGAAAATAGTCTGCCATCCAGTGTTGGCATCAATTGCAAACTGGTTCCACCAATGTCGATAGGCTGGAATCATAAAATGTATTGAAAGATAATGTATGCAGTCAACTCACTTCCGATGATGTTAAAGTCCCTTGAAGAAGTGGTGCATCTTGATGTCTCCATATCAGTTCTCCTGTATCTCCATCCAATGCAGTGACGGCTCCATCAAGAGTGGCAGTAATCAAAAGATTGAAATTCTCCGTTTGCTCGCATCCCGGATTCTGTACATAACCGTTCTGAAAGAAATAATTGGAAAACACTTTATTTGAATGAAAACATTTACCTGGCAAGACCCAATCACCTCTACATCACTGTCGTCGTCGATATACTGTTGACCCGCATGATACGGTACCAAAGCCATGAAGAAAGCCACTAAAACTAGATAGTACACACTCATTCTGGTTACTTGGTTTATAATGGCATCCCCCTCCTGAAGTTAATCATAATTATTGATTTAATTGACTATTTACGGGAACGGTGAGAAAACGTGAAGAAATGAGAATAGTTGTGAAAAAAGAAGCAGTTTTAGCACGTGTTTTTGGTGAAAAAGTCTCAGCCGCCATTCTCCTCGTAAGCAATGACACACACACACGACGGTTTGTCTGTTTCTCTTGCACTCTCCGTCTCTTTTCTGGCCGTTTTCCCGAACATTCCCGTTCTTAGTCAACGTTTTCTACCGCACGGATTTGAAGATAACACGAAAGTATAAAAATTGTTTCTTTTTGAAGAAAAAGGTGTGAGTTGTTCAAAATAATCAGGTGATAACTTAGAAAGGGGATGCCATTCAAAGAAAGAATTATAGCGAGACGGCCAACAAGACAACATGTGACTAAACTGATTTCATGAAAAAAAAAACTTTAGCGATAGTGGAACCAAGAGAGCAAATAGCAAAAGAGAGATGAGACAACTAAAAAGATAATGAAGAGAGGCGAAAATGAGTGAATGACGAAAAACAGTTGGTGCACATTTACGCATTTGCATCATATCCTACGCGCAACAGGTACGAGGGAGAGGGGACAAGATGAGGGACATATGGTGACCATTGAGGAGGTCGCGTGCGCGCAGTAGGTGGCCACGTTGGAAGGGGACATCGTGATGCAATACCAGATTGTAAAAAGAAGAGTTTTGGGAAAAAATCACATTGAGAACAACAAATCTTCAGTGGTGGGGATTAAATTGCATCATAAGTTTGAAAAATATTTGAAAACAATGTTTTGTCTGATCTTCCAAATATTAACAAAAACAAAAAAAAAATTTGATGTCAAAAATTAACTTACATTCTTCAATATCGGGAGATTCCATCTGATGTCTTATAACTAAAATGACGAATCTTGCGTACATTTTATTAATTGTTTAATTGTTTCACCAAGAAATTCTATTTCCCTAAAATCAGTCAAAATTTGTGAAAATCTTTGTTAATCTTTCGTTCACTCTGTTTAGCTATACTATGATGTAACACAATCTGATGATAAGATAAAAGTAGGGGAATGAAGATATCTGAATGAGTCATAAACTTTCATTTGATGAAATTTGAACAAACACAACAACATTAAAATTATATATACACCATTCAAGTTAACGAATCAGAAATAATTACAACTCATTTTTCTACCAAATTGTTCTTTTTGTTTTTCGAAATTTTATTGAATACAGTGGGAACATAACTCAATTATCTGGCTGCAATGGCTGTTCCATCACGCGTTCTTCGACATCTTCGGAAGAACTCGGCCATTCTGAGATTTCAGAATAGTTGAACAGGAACAATTGGACCACTAACCTGGCGAAAAGCATGAGTCCAAATCCGTTTGTGAGAACACAAACTAAAGCGGGATAAATATTCAAATCATGCTCATGAGCATAAACAGTTAGAAGTACTGTATACCACAAAAGAATGAACTGTAGTCCTTTGACACAATAAATTCGATATTCAATTTTGTTCAATTCGCTGGAATACTCAACATTTCGCCAATTTCAATTGAATCATGCACATTACCAGAAATGAACATAAAGTGTCGAATAATCCAAATCTTTTGTAACCAAATGATTTGCAAAATTATTTTCGCAACAACACAGGAATCCGACCATATAAATGTTAAAATATAGTAGCATTCCAATTAGCAGACTGAAAATAAAAATATATTCTTCTATCAAAAACAAGTAGTTTGAAGATTGTCGAAATATTTATACAAAATTGAATATTACCTCGATAAAACTAAGATAATAGTTGGAAGAGCCATTGACAAGGTTTCTTGTAGATCCGAAAAGTTTGTTACTTGAGACCAGATGTGAGAAGCGAATGTCGCCAGAGTCATTAATGAAAATAATATTGTATACCATATTGGCATTGTGAATCGTGCAGCTGTTAGAGATCGAACTTTTAGATCTGTAAAAGGAACTAATTGCAACGAAGAAATTGAAAAAGCTGACCTGCTCGGTAATGATTATCAAAAGATGCGGATGAATAATGTTTCATTGTAACAATTTTTAGTAATGTTGGTTTTTCTTTTTGAAGATCTCTCTCACCCTCTTGTATTATGCGCATTGCCTCGACTACTATTGGCATTGGTACCTTAATAATATTTATGCAGAAATGGAGGTTTATTAATTGGACTATTCATACAGAAGCAAAAATTACGATTATTTGGTTAGATATTCTATCATAATCACACTACCTGTACTCTTTCTGGGCCAACATGTGTAGATATATTAATAAAACATTCATCTGTAAGAACACCCTCCCGTATCAAATTCAACATTGCTCTTTTCTGATGTTTATCCATTCCAGTAACATAATCTAATATCACATCACTATCCACATGCTACAAATTTCAATTGAAACAAACATTTCTGTATCATTTCTCACATCTCCATGATAATCAAATGTTGCATGCGGAGTGTATCGCCTCTCTTCCAGGTCACCATCGCCAGGAGCTGAAAACCGAAATGCATCATTATCAAATTTCGGAATGATGAATCAGCAAGACACTGATTAGGATGTAAATGTTCTTGAACTATACCTGTATGTATCCATCTCATCCATTCTGGACTGAGCTCTTTGAGGAAATCACCAATCGAAATTGGAACAACAACATGGTCCACAGAAAAGTTCCTGTAAACTGTAGCTGTCAGTGGGAAAAGAAAGAGAACTTACTGTGTATTCATGTGGAACATTGTATTCTCCGTCAAAAGTCCATCTCGGACAGGTCGCAGTAATTTCCGCACATCAGCTTTTGCCATATTATGTATATAAGTCAACAACATTTCCTTAGAGGTCACATATCCTCTAGAATTTGAGGCAGAAGGAATATGTATGCTCATCAAGAGAAAACTAAAAAAAGAATCAATAGCTCAAAATTATATCAAAAAATGTAATCAAAGGTTAAGAAAACATAATACCACACCGTTAGAACGGCGTGTATTTGAAAGAGTTTTCAGTTAGAGATTGTTCTATAATTAGTAATCGCATTAAACAAAATGCCGTGTTATGTGGCGCTGACATGAAAAAGTCAATGTGAAAACGTTCTTATCATTTTGTTCTGTGCAAAAACTTTAATTGTGTACCTTGTCACAGCTATTATTTTTTGCTTCCTATAAAAATTTAAAGACATTTATGATCTTTTTTATGCTCAATTCTTGTATTGTCTGTTTCGAAACGAGTCAATGTAATAGGTTCATGTACATTTTTATTAGCTTTTCTTTTTAAAAGAATAATTGATCAAATTAAAGCATTTTTCAGACTCGATTGATAACAAAAAAGAGAACTAAGTACAAAAGTGATGAAGTTTCAGAATGGATTGACATTGTTTTTTGCTATCATATCTTCCCGGAAGAGCATGGCTCGCTTGTGTCGAATCACGTCATCGATGACCATACGTCGTCGTCTGAAATGATAAAAAATTAACTTTTATTTGGTTAATAGCCAACTTCGAATTTGGAAACTTTCATTCAAATGGTTTAAAAGTGCCGATTGAGAAAAAGATTGACGCAGGAAAAAAAATTCTTGTGTTTCAAAAAATAGTATTTTCTCAATCAGTTGCCATTTTAGTTAGAAGTGTTAGAAGTTTTGCAAAACGAAATAATAAATAAGAAAAGAAGGAGAAAAACAAACCTGCAATCAACTCCAGCCGTGAAAAGAACAAAGAGAACGAGAATATAAAGAACCAGGTTCATAGTTGTGAATGAAAGTGAATCAAATGATGGTCAAGAAGTGTGTCGAGTGGCGTTTCACGGCAATCTTTTAAGGCCGTTTTGTACTCAACTTTTTCGTCACAGATCTTCTAAAAGTTTGTACTCTCCACCCCATTTGTTGCCTATAAAAGGTCTTAAAATTGTGGGCGGTCCAAGCCGCGGCGAGATCTCTACCAATTCATATCAGAAGGCAAGAGTGTGCGAGAGAAAACGAGACGGAGGGCGCCATGTGCCCCCAAGTCGCAATTCGGCGAACATCGCGATTGTCGGCGAGGGAGAACCAATATACGCGTGAATTAAGAATATATCGTTCGATTTTATGATTTCAATCGGTTTTACCATCCATCATTTCAGATTGATCTCTATTCAAATTTCCGAGGTGAAATTCGCGGAACAGATTATTCACCTCACGTCTTGTGCTATTCAAATTTTGTGTGCGGAAACCTGAGAAATTCGCTAAACTTGTGTTGTATTCTCGTTTTATTCATTGAACTCAGCTTATGTTAACTGTCAGATATAAATCATGTGAAACTGAAGAGTATTGTGAAACGAACAAAATGAAAAGAAAAGAAATAATAAGAAATTGAAAGTATATTGGATGAAATTGAGAAGTTGTCTGGTTATGTTGAGATAAAAAAATTAATTGAAAGCCTTCAACTTGCACATTGAAGAATACGTTGTTGAGCAATATAATAATGAGCAATAGAAAAAGATTAGAGCTCCGTGGATCCCCGATCGTCGATTCCAACAGTGACAAACATGTATTGGCCAATCAAGTGGGAAATTTCGTCGGCCTGAAATAAACAAGCTTCTTTGCAGAATTGTATGTTGGTCTTTCTTTGGTTCGACAGTTTGGCGGTCATTGTTTTACACTATGAACTCTCATTTTCTATGATTCCCCTTTCAAGAAACAAAGAAAAGTCAGATGCAACTACAGTCCTTGATGTCTGCTCAGGGTTATTCAATTATTCGCATCAATTCAATTACAAGGAATTTGCAACTACATTGGGGCACTAATTTGATATGAACATTTCGTTCCTGATTCTCACCTCATCCGTTTTAATGTCCAAGGTTTCCTCACCCTCCGGAGTGTTTATCACTAAACGGACGATTTTGTACGCGGTCTTCCGAATACTTTCAACTGATTCGATCTAAATAGACTGTGTCAAAAGTTCAACCGGGATTGATTGTGTACCTGATCATAGTTTCTCTGTTTGAACACCTCCTTTGATTTTGGTTGTAAAAGTTGGATGCCAGTCTTATTTATAGTAAGGATAACTTCCGGCAGTTGATTTCCATTCTCAACTACAGACTTTAATCGGTAATGCAGAACACCAAACAATGGCCATGTTGACAGTAGTTCTGAGAAATGACTTGTTATTTATGTCGCTTTTCAAGTTTGGGGAATACCTAAGAAGTGAGACTTGGCCTCAGCTGGTCGCATTCGACCACCGAACATTTTCAGCTGACGATTTATTCTCGTCACCATCTCTTCCTGATGACGATGTTTTGGTTCGATTACACTCTTCGGGACAATTTGTGGAAGTATTTTTCTGTAATATAATGCTTGTCACAATATTGTTCTCTGTTTCCCAATTTGTTCTGTTCTTTGTGAATTGCTGCCTTGAAGGTAATGAAATCAAACAAGATACTTTTTGCAGTTATCTTGCAATAACTCACGCAGTGAGTCCTTTAGGATTATCGGGAAGTAAGAGGAACAAGTAGGCGGCTAATTTGATAATCTCCTCTGTTGTGGCAGCTGTCAATTGGCCCAACGAGGTAGTCGAGATGAGAGATCCGCGCAGATAATCGTCGATCACCTAAAACTGACACGTTCTTTCACATTCAAACTGATTCGGGTCTGACTTGGTCAAACATCGAGTCAATGTACGCGGCGTTATCATATCGTAATGGGTGTACCCAAACAGTTCGCTTAAGATGGAATTGGAACGGGAGTTTCTTGTGTTCACTTTCTGTGATAATGTCCATCAAGTAGTTATCGTTTTTGCAATAATTGAGTCGCTTTTCTGTAGATTAAGGGAAAGATTCAGAATTAATTTTCAGATTTTGGAATTAATACCCTTTCCGATAGTGTAACAGAGAGAAAACTCTTGTTGCTCATGGAGAGATCTGACATTCAGAAGGCTACAAAGCTCCTGGATCATCTCTTCTGCAACTGTGATTGGACGAAGAGTCTGGCTAACACTGTGCTCTCTTGAAATGAAGAAAGGCTGACGTCTTAGTTGACATCCATCCTACAAAGAAAAACATATTACCTCACATTCCATTCAACGAATATCATAAGACCATACCGTAATCTGTTGAACTTCTAAAGCATTCAACAAAACCTTGCGACCTCCATATTTGAAAGTTTGAATCATGTTTGTTTGGCAAATTCTCGCTGTCCCTACAAAATATTTACATGATCAGAATTATCATAACTTATGATCTTGACTTACCATGGTACGGTCTCTGCCAATCGTCGGCATTGTCGCCCAAATATTGGAGAATGTAGGGTTTCAAGGTAAGACTGGATGGGAAGTAGGCAGTGATAATAGTAAGAAGTCTCCAAGCACGCAGCGCACTGTTTGGCCTAGAAAATAATGTTTTTTGTTTTTTCTTCTGCTTTTAATTCAAGAAAATATCTTACTTTGGAGAGTTATTCGATGTAGTTTGCTTAATTAGCTGACAGTAGACTTCGTCTCTAAGAGTTGGATGACGGTGGCAGATTAACAAAACCTTGAAAACCACATCAGTCATCGACTCCGATTGTTTTAAAGGCTCATCTCCCATGAACTTGAGAATCGCATGGAATGTCTCAACTGCATATTTGCTCTCTTCTGAACCTAAGTCAGCAAGAAGAGAATGTGAAAGTACACGATCACTATATCTGACAGCTTGTGCAATATCTTCCCAAGCCCATTCTTCTTCTGAAATCAAATAAAAATATGGAATTCAGAAAAAAGTTTATGACTGACGTTTTTTCTTATCTTTTGGTTTTCGGAAATATTTGGTGGCGAAATCGAGCATTGTATAACGCTCACTAGAGAATGGAACTTCATCGTCAAAGAATTTCACTCTTTCATCCTGAAATTTACCATATTATGCATAAAATAATGTTAGTCAAGGTTTTACTCTTTCAGCGCTATTTTCGTATCTGATTGGCGGAATAGCATCTCCATCGGATGAATCCACGTATTGTGCCAACAAAAATCCAAATCTGTTCTCAATTCTACCGTACAACCAATTTCCAACTGGTGGTGTTTCGCCTTCGGGGGCTGGTAACTGCAGAAATCACAATTATGGTTTGTAACCGGCCCTAATTCACTATACCAGTTCAATCACGTCGCCCTGTTTAAAAGACAAGTGGTTGACCTCGCTGGTCACATAATCTTCGAGCGCACGGACGAATTTTCGTTTTGGAACAACTCCACCCGAAAGGCATCTTTCCAATGTCTTCTTGATTTGTGGAGCCTGGTTGGTCTTAATGCGGACCGCCGAATACGCATTCTCCTCATTTTCATGACGTACATGAATTGAGAGGATATCATTCGCCTCGAGAGAAACGTCGGAAATAGTTTCAAACCTGTAAATGATTACATTTGAAACCAGATTAATGATGTAAACTGACGGGAAGAAGTCTTGAATCTTCAACGGATGTTCCAAGTCATGCGGTGTATGTACAATCAAACGGATTCCGTGTTCAGAGATGGCAAAAATGATACTGACTGATTCATCAGGGCGTTTCTCGATGACCTATAGATCAATGTGTGTCGTAATACGTCTTAGACAGTTTTTTTGAAAAGGAGAGAGAAGTCTTATTTATTTATAACTTTCCGAATTTGTCGAACATTTGACGTCGGAAGTCATTGAAACTATATTTTTATCACAGTTCAATGCTTACTGACAAAACTGATCCCTAAGTTCATCGACCAAATGACATTGAACAAAGAATAAACTCACTTCGTAGATTTGATTGAAGTACAGTGGCCACAGACGCGCTTTTTCGATGATTGCAACTTTGACATCGGGATGAATGTTTGTTTGGTTGTTAAGATCCGATGGTGGAATTTCGTTTGCTCCTGTAACAAAAGTAATAATTAGTTGTGCATCTCACAAACTTACTGAGCACGTCTTCAACTTGCTTCCGGTCTTGAAGTCTGATTCTGTATGGATAAGACTTCTTGCAGTCCTCAACGATTTGAGCAAACACTTGATCGATGATCTGAATGTCATTGAGAGTTTCTCCCGGATAGAACATCTCTTTTCGAATTGTCAACTTCCATGGAGCTTTTACAAACTTTACTGCTGGCTTCTCGGCTACTACTGGAGCACGTGGTGGTTGTGGAACAAGGGGCTCTTCTAGAATGAAATTTGAAAAATAGTAATTGTTTATGTGGTATTTTACTTTTGAACGATCCTCTGATTCTTCCTTGAGTCTCCGGATCTCTTTCCACAAAATCTTTCACAACCCATTCTTGACGAACGGGTGCTGGTGGCGGTGGAGTAGGTTGTGGTGGAGGACTCTGAAAACGAAGTGTGAAAAAGTGATTGAGAGAAACTAGTTACTGGTGAAGGAATGACTACGGGCTCCGATGGAACTGGTGAAGGTGTTATAGGACGTTGCACTGGTGTTACTGGACGAATTAGTCTCACATTATCAACTGGTGGTGGTAGTTTCTGTTAGTAATGGTGTTAGTATGACGAGAAAACTAAGTTTTCAACTCACTCTCAGCCGATCACTCAACATATTAAGTGCATTGCGAGCAGTTTCTTTTTCATGACGTATAACCGCTTTTTGCTCATCCAAATTGAATCTGTGTGGACTCAAATATTCAGAATTGTTTTTAGTGCTCTTCACAGCTGGCTCGGTATAAGTTTCTTGTGGTAAACGGTTTAATCCCTGAGTATTGACACTGTTTCGAATTAATTAGTCAATGAAAATACCTTTCTATCAATAGCAGTTGGAGCTGGTGATGGTGACCGATAGCTGGATGGTGGTGGTGGGACCACTGTTCCATTTTGATATGGGAATGTTCTCTGGTACTGACGGGCAAGTAGAGGGTTTTCCATTCTAAAACAACAAAAACTATCGATGAAAAACAGTGAGAAGGCACACGGAAATACGAATTATTAGAGGAATTGCACAAAAATCGACATTTCATGAAAAACTCGCCTTTCACGTGTACGCGAGTCGCCTCTCGGCAGCGCTGAAAATTCTTCAAAGCGGCCCGTGTGCCGACCAACTGGTGATTGCGCCTGAAACAATAGATAATTATTACCCACTGGCACCTCGAGGCGCCATACGAGAGACTTTTTCAGACGGCCATTAAATTATACATTGGGTTGTAAAACAATGTTGATAAAAAATACGTATGGTGGTTTTGTGTGTGCGAAAAATGAATTTTACGCTCAATTTTCTTTTGTTCTTATCAGCGATACGACAATGGACAGTAAGAGCTAAGGTTCAACATTTTTAGTTATTATCAATGAGGGGAAAAGGGCGTTAAGCATTAAACACCTTTCTTTACACCTAATATTCTTGAATATGACACTAAAATTTTTGAAAGTTCCGGAATACAGTCTGGAATTCAGAGACAAGAGAAGATGAAAAAAAAACTCTCATAAAATTAGGAATTTCTGTTTCGATCAGTGATCATAATATTGCTTTGAAACGGGCACTGGTGCTCTCCTAAAAAAGTAAACATGGGGCGTTGGAAATACAATACACAAAACGCGTAGTAAAAAGTGATATGGCACGAAGAAGTGGAAATGCTGCAGCGAAAAAGTCGAGCTGACATAAAAATTTTGGCTGATAAAAAAACGCTATTTCTTGATTGCCATTGCAACAAGATAGGTATTTGGACAAGTAAACAATAGACTCACCAAATGAGGCCTGACGTGTGTTTGTTCCAGCATTATATCGGGCGTTCTTCTGGAAATCAAACAAAAGTTAAAATGAATGTTTGATAAGCTGATTAAATGTGTTAATACCGACCTCGATATGTGTGGCTTCAACATATCAACCGAGGGAGACCGTTTCGCCATATAACGTTCCACCCCGCTGGTGGCATGACGTCTAGATCTATCATGAGTTCCGTGGCTTGCTCGCGATTTCTGAAATGTTAACGAAATGTTGTGAACAATAAAATTATGCAAATTGCTTTTTTTTTTAAGAGGAACAGTTTTCTTGCAACTAGTTATTTTAAAAATCAACAGAAAATTCAAACGGAAAACTTCTATCAATGTAATTTTTGTACATTTCCAATATCTCACAACATGTACCTGTTCTGACCCAACTGGTGACAACAATATCATTTCTCCATGTCCATTCATCTGAACTGGCATCATGTACACCGGTTGAGAAGGATCATAGTTATATCCGTTGTTTGAGTGAAAACGTGGCAACGAACGCTCTCTACTTCTGGTTCGATAGTTGATTTGATCATCGGAAGATGTTGATTCATTACTAAACGAATTCTTAAAAACAAAAATTGAAATGAATCAAGGTCACTAGTACTCTTACTCTTGATTGAGGACGTCTTACATAATGATCATGATGAGAAGGTGATAGGATACGTGGAAGGCTTTTTGCACGACTTCTAACCGGTGAGTCATCAACTCTGCGTAGAGTTGGATACCTTGGGGGAACTGGTGAGTAGTTTTGTTGTGGTGGCTCATAGTATCCTTCTGGTCTCACTCTTCCTCCTTTGATTGTTCCAGTCAATTGTTGAGCTGTGAAATCAGCAGCTCTCTGTTCATCCTTTGAAAGCATCTGATCGAAAACAGCATCTAGAAACTGATCGACATCTTTTCCATGTTCAGGGACTGGCATATTTCTGATAGTGGAGTACTGGCTAGGAACTTCTCCACGTTTCATTTTTCGAAAATCACGAGATCTGGTGGACTCATGACCATCATACATGACTGGCGCCATCATTGGTGGAACTTCTGATCGTGCACTTTGAGGGGAAAGAATTGGTTCAGGAGGACGATACTGAGGGACTGAAAAAAACAACGGTTTTAAACATAATAAGTATCAGACTATGTTCCAAGGCAGCAAAGTATTGAAAAAACAAATAGCTCACTTTGTGGATACTGAGGAACATAGGAAAACTGTGGCTGCATCATCATTTGTTGCGGAATCATTGCAATTTGTTGACCGGGTATCATTGATGGAGTCATCATGACAGGTACGTACTGCATCATTGTCATTTGTTGAGGATACGTGAAAGTTGGGGGTGGCGCAAAGTTCATCGGCGTGTATTCTTCGATGTGTTCGTTTCTAAAGAACAGATATCGAAATCAGAAGAGAAATCAAAAGAGAAATCAAAAGAAAAAAAGAACAGTTGAAAATAAAACATATTTGAGTAACCTTGAATAAGTTTTTCTCGGGAGAATCGGTGACTTCAAAATATGAGAATGATCTTGAATGGTCTCTGTCATTTTCATGTTCTCTTGTGGTAGCCCAGACTCATATCCAACACGATTAACGGCGTCCTCTCTCACATCATCTTCACTTTCTGATGTCTCTGCAAATCTTGCACGCGGTTTTGAACAAATTGAAACAAACTGTTACCATCTTCTGATTCTTGTTGTTTAGGTTTGTTCTTCCTTGGGAGAGTGTAAGCATAGCCAGCATCTTCATTGTATTCTCGAATCAGTGACTCATCCGATTCTTCGGCAGATTTTCGATGATCCCTTGAAATTAGAATTGAAAAGTTTTCACATTACAAAAAATTACATTGGAGTGTTTCTGCTTTCATTTCGTATTGGTGGTTGGTTACTCCATTCTTCCGGAGTTGGATAATGCCTTGGAAGTTTAGGGGTGTCCACTTTTTCTGTTTGTTCAACAACTTGCTCTGGCTCTTTTGGTGCCTTCTTGACCAACTTCTCCGGAGGAAAATTGAAAAATATGTTCCTGATAAGTGATATTTTTATTGAGATTGAACTGACACTTACTGTTGATCATCTGAATCCAAAGTGGCCCCTTCGATTTGTGAGAAAACATCATGAATGAAATGACTACCAGTTGGTACAAAAACTCTATTTGGAGTTTCCACTTCTACTGTCCATCCTAATGCGATGCCCACTCCTCTGAGATTATGAAATACATTCACAGAATCATCAATAGTTATACCGTTGTTTCAAAATTCGTTCTGCAAGTTCACTTGTTGTACTCCAAGGGCTTAGATGCAGGTCATAGGACAGACCATCATAGCAATTGACCTCTGCAACTGTATTCGGAATGTTTGGCGTTGCCTGTATTTCCAAATTTGATGGGGGTAATTCTCTAGCTATCTAAAAATATAATTTTTATAAGGATTTCAGGGTTTTTCTTCTTTTCAACCTCGCTGTCGTAAATTCTCAGTCTTCGCTGAAGCGTTGCAAACAGTTGTTCTCTTAGTAGAGTGGTTTCATGATTGAAGAATCCAATGAGCATAGGAATGATATTCTCAGTTGGAGGAAATACAGAAATTGCCATATGAATCAGTTTCCAGCCATTATCTGTGGCAGTTTTGTCTGGGTTTTCATGGATTTGATTGATAATTTGAACGAGGATTTCATCGCGTTGACATGGATTCGAAATTCCCTGATGAATTCAACATTTTGTTCTGAACTATAATAGAAAATTACCTGTTGAACGATATATCTGCCCAAATCTTCTCTTTGTTTTTTCGATAACTTTCTATCATTCATATACTTGAGAATAAGTTTGAAAATTTCAACTGACAGACGGAAGTCATATTCACTCTCTTTGTGCAAGAATGGAGTCATTATGGGTTCTCGGCGTGGTTCCAGAAGATGTCCCTTAAAATTCTCCTCAGCATACTGTTCTAATGTGACGGATTTCATGTTATGCAGAAAATTCTTAACAGGAATTGTAAGATATTGTGTCAATGTCTCAGTGGCTTCAGAATCAGATGTTGGTCTCTCCAATGCTTTTTTTGCATTCTCATTTATATCAATGTATCCAACCAAAGTGTGCTGAAGTTGGTTACTGTTATCTCCGTTCAATGCTTGGTGATATGCGTCAAGTCTTTTATTTCTCTTCATTGTTCTCCCGATTGCCTTAAACATTTCTTCCCGTTTTGCGATGTAATCTCTTCTGAAAATAATACTTCTTGAAACTGAATAGTTGGAACCGCTTATTTACCTGGCCTTCCATCCTCTCAGTCCAGCTTGCAATTTGATGATTGCTGCTCGTTTTCTCTTGTAAACTCTTCGAGCAACAAACGTCTTCATGTTTTTCTGAATTAGAATTGCAGCATCTGAACATATCTTGTTCTGTTGCTTCTCATAACGGTCCGCCAAACGCTCGCGCAAGAAAACGTATTCAGTTCCAATTTTGAAGTCATTTTCGTATTTGACGCCTTGTCCTTGGAGTATGTCTTGAATAATTTCCTTCTCGTTTTGACACATCGCAATATCACCAGGGAGTAAACATCGGTACCTGAAAATCATTTTACTTAAAAGAAAACCCACTACTCTTACTCTCTTGCAAATGTGGTTTTTGACAGTTTGACAGGATATCCTCTAATTCTAAAACTGAGGAGTTCAGCCAAAAGAAGATTCTTGATCTGTCGATTGACAAGAGGAATGTCAAACTTCTTTGCTTGACGCTCATTGTTACTCTTGATACAACGTACAAAATGAGCGTGGGATCTGAACAGTTCAGAATTGAAAGCACATTTATCATCTAAACTAACCCATTGATCTTTTCAGCAATTTCCTGGGCTCCACGTAGAATGAATTGAGCTTGTGAGACAATAACATCACTTGTGTTTGAACTATAGTTTTCTACCAACAGTCCAATGATCTGAAGAAATTCGTTTTCGGAGTGATTGTCAAATAGTGATTACTGGATTTTTACTGCTCCGCAAGAGTTGAACAGCGGAAAAAGAAATCAATCTTTTGTTTCTCGAGAAGAAATCATTGACATTATACCAAGTGGTCCCAATGCAATGACGGACTCCGAATTCCATTCTCTCTTTGCTTCTTGCCTGAATACAAAATGGATAAATTTCCTTAAAATACTTTTCTGAATACTTTTCCATATGAGCTACGATCTGTATGATTCAGATTGCAATGCTCTAAATAGCTCTCGTGACTTCCTTTTGGGAATTTGCACTCATCGGTGAGCAGGGGAAGTAGACCATAAGGTTTTTTGAATAATAATTCAACTGTTTTCCCGTTTTCAATACTATTTGGTACCTGAAAATTCGTTATTAATTAGAATATTATTCACCAAGCTCAACTTTATAGTCTACAGTTACTCCGTCTTTGGCATAATCAACAAGAGGATCATGGAAATTATGTTTCACGAACAAATTCTCCAATCTCTCATTCACACTGTTAATCAGAAACTCTTCCACTCCATTGTTATTATACTTCTCAAATCCATAATGATCAAGAATTGAAATGAGTCCAGTATGCAATGGACATTTCAAATGAAGATCAATTCTGTTCAGAATCCATCGGAATATCTCTTCGTAGATCATCATTGCAAACGAATCCCTGTTGTCCAATGCTGCATTCAGATCAATCGTTGTTCCATCTTCAAACTTCGGCAACAGAAAATTGACAAGTTGGTCAAAATTGACTTCTAATAGGAATGCGACCCATTTCACTTCGGACATATTTCCAATCTCGACCACATCTTGTTCCATGTTTGGATTTCGTTTCGTTCGGAAATAAATATTGCCAATATGTAGAATAGTCGATATGATTTTATAGATGCTGATACAATGATCATCAGAGAATCCGAGATTATGCAAAGCATCTTCCAGATCTTTGAAATGATTTACATCAATTTGAATATTTTCAGTGGAATTTCCCTGAATAAAAATTACACTAAGAAACTAAAAGAAATGAGTACCTGATTGATGTAAAAGAATTTCTGAAGTCCTTTTATACCAAATTTTCCCTTCATCTCATCATTCAGCCCGTGGTATATCTCATAGAATACATTGAAATTTCTCTCTCCTGGTTTTTGAGAAATAACTCTTGGTACTTCAAGTGGAACAGTATATTTCAAGTTTAGGCCGGCGAGGACGTTTCTGAAATACTTCTTTTTGACTTGTCCGCTTTGAACTGATTACCTCTTATAAAGAAGATCAATTGAGCATCCGAATCTGGTTGCTTCATCATTTTTCAATGTTTTAGCACAACCAAAACTTTTAAAAATTGATTTAATTGCATTTGCATGTTTATCGGAGATCTTCGATTTTGGTTGAGATGCTAAAAAATTCAATGCGTGAAATGCATTGCTGGTTTTTCCTGATCCAGATTCTCCTCTGAAAACGAACATTGTCAGATTAGAGTGTTCAAATATTAAAGTTTACCCAAAAACAATCGACTCCGAGTTGGAATTCATGCTTGTAATTTTGTCAAGAGCATTTTTTGCCAGTTCGTTTATCAGCTTCTGCTCAGACTTTTTTGATTTATCAAAATCATTCACAAAAACTAACACATTGCTAGCTTTTGTCTGTAAGAAAAATTGGTTCGACAGTTATGCGGAATCAAGAAAAATGATACAAAAACTTAACGATAGTGCGTTGAAAAACTTACGTATGTCTGATTATTTTTGAACCGTTCGTGAAGATTTTGAGCAATTCCAGCTTCAGACTGATCTCTAAAAACAGAAACTAAGCTGATTCAAAGCCTATTTCAACTCACGGCAGCTCTATTAAGTTTTCCATTTTTGGAAAATCTTTACGTGACACCACTTCTCCTTATTTCGTTCAATAAATTATTTGTAATCTGAAGACGGATTCTTCAAAAAAGAACAAAAATCGACAGAGAGAAGAAAAAAGCAAAAGAATGCAGTGGTGGAGGAAAAAACAAGAATAAATCCAACATGTTCGATAAAATTGATAAGGGACAAGAAGAGAAAAGTGTCTTACAAATCACCCAATGTGATTAACAGGCGCTAAACGGACGCAGGGATTGGAGAATGAAACATTGTGATCAACTTATCCACCGGCCAACAGTAACCCATTGAAATGATCGTACTCGACAATACCTTGGGAGAAAAGAAGTAATGAAAACTAATTCGTTGATAACATTATTCAATTTGTTCCAAATTGTCTGTTATCTCTTTTCAACCGTTCCGCAACACAGAAACAATGAATATCCTTGAACTGCGAAAATTGTTAAAATAATGGAAACTAGGTTGAACCGTTCAATCAAATAAGTTGGAAGATGCTGACGACTATGCCGCCCAGTGTTGCAAAGGAACAACATCAGCGACTGCGGCCGGCGGATGTATAAACCGCGCACCCCCCTCCATCCCGTTCATGGTCACTATGAGATCGAGTTATCTTATTATCACTCAAAACATTTCGGGATATATCTATCACTTGTATCTTCTTCTTCTTCCAAACCGAATACGATTAGAAATTCTCGGCGTTCTTGGTATTTGCTGCTTTTCGCGTTGAAATTGAAACGATTATTCTGTTTGAACGTGTTCGTTATATCAACTTCATACAGAATAGTTATATTCGGAAAGGGATTCAAATTACTATAAATATGTTTATCTATGAATGTTCTTGTTTTTCAATTGATTCGAGAATACTTTCACAACTCGAAAGCCAAAAGCTTCTATATTGCTGGTTTTCATTTCAGTTCAACAGAAAGCTCATAAATTACATTTTCTTTTTGAATTTCACCATCTCACGCAAACCGCATTCTGAGGCTATTTATTATGAAGAGAATTGACAAGCATTCCTTGTTCATTTTACTTCTCTTTTCTTAGAATTATTATTTTAAGAACAAATTAAATAAAATTTATTACAGGAGATACATACACAAAAACTGTATGGGAATTGAAACATGTAGAGGAAGTAGGATCGAATATATTATGAACAGCAATGAGATCAAAACTAATGAGGAAGGGGAAGAATTGAAAGCTGTGAATATTGTCATTGCAGTGAAGATTAAATGACTTTTGTGTTGTTTTGTTTTTTCTGGGCGATGAAAACAATTGAAATGATTAAAACATGATGAAAGTGGAGAATTCTAGGAGAGGCAGGCAGTTTAGACCATATTGGCTACTGCGTCACCATTCTTCTGTCCGGGTGGGTGCTGATGGACTGCTGTATATTCTCCAGAGACCCTGTAAATTCAAAATATGAGAATTTGATAAGAAACTACTGACTGATTAATAAGAACTGCAAGATAGAAATAGAAGAAACATACATTGGTGGCTTGCTGACAGTATTGTTGTTAATAGTAGTCGTTGTGTACTTGGAGTAGTGGTGGGGATTACGCACCTTGAATTTGTAGAGACAGTAAGCCAAAAGCACAATGATGACGATGAAAACGAGAAGAGTCACCACCGGGGGCCCTGTAGAAGAGTAAATATTGGTAACTGGAAATTATTTCCAAGAAATTCAAACTCAGAATGATTACAACTAGTTAGGCTTTTGTTACTTTTTGGCAGAAATTGTTTTGACGGAAAGTATATACAGAAAAAACGACAGAAAAGTAGACAAAGGACAGAAGGTCGCAGAAGTTTTGAGTTATTCCGAAACCTCGATAGTTAAAAACTAAGGTGTTAAGAAGACATACAGTAAGCGCAGACTGGCGGAGTAATAACAGGATGAACTCTGACCGGATCAGATATCATATCGCACGCGGCTCCCATCCATCCGATTTCGCAACTGAAATTTGAGAGTTTCGAGATTCAATAACAAACAACAGAATAAAGGGAGAAAACATATCTGAGAAAATGAATGGGTTGCCTAGTCAAATGAAATATGGGCTTTTGGGAAAGGAGAGAAGAAGAAAAACACTTACACACAGCTGAAATGTCCGGTGGAAGTCTCGACGAGGCATTGATCTGCATGTTTGCAGCTGGCCATTTCTTCTCCATAGCAATAACGGAACCCTTCCGGGAGAACGTGTTGTTTCTCACCCTTCAATCTATACGAAGCGGACATGCCGGGCTAAAAATGATGGGTTGAAACGGATATCCGGGACTTGCAATATATAATTTTGAATCTTTTCGAAATAATCTAATTGTTTCTAGAAAATTCGAGATTCTTACTCCGCGTTAAAAGGAAAATATCAAAAACACTGAATTTTTTGAGTCAGTACTACTCAAACATCAATAAAACAATTTTCAAACTCTTCTCATCACGTGCGAAATTGAAATTTCTTTTGCAAATCCATTTCGATCTACCGTAACAGCGCGAGAAATCAAAAATCAGATAACCCACCGCTGAGCACTCGTATACTCCGTCATCTTTATCAGCTTGATAGTTGGTGATCTCAACGTAAGAAGCATCTCTGGAAAATACTGGTTATTGAAAGACTTGTTACCAATCATTCTCACGTCTTAGTTTTGACATATTCTGGTTTGATTGCTGTCCCTCCTCGCAACCATCGCAATGATCCAGGTTTTCCGTTGGGATGCTCGCAACGAATCAACACACTGGATCCTTGCTCAACACCAATTAAGGTTGTTCCAGCATGAACATTTTCTATAATCAAAAATTATTATCTCTGAGTTTTTAACTTTTTATCAAAATGACTCATGTTTTTGTTATTGGAGTCTTCTGTATAGACTCTTCCTGTCTCAAAAACAGCTGAAACTTGAATGAGTCAGACTCACCTTGTAATCTCAAAATGTGCTCTCCGGCAAGCGTTACACCGAAAAAGGCACTAAGGAAGAGAAGAATTTGAGGAATGTTATTCATATTATACAGTCCTGACATGTCTTGGAATATAGTCTGTAATAGATTAATGTCAATATGAACAGGAATGAGGGAGTGTCAAGGAAGGCAAAAAAAATGAAGAAGCGACTTCTTGGTAACTGGTTACATGACAGACAGTCAACGTAATATTCACAATAATGTCAGGATACAAAACAAGATGTAGAAAAAAGAGACGGATGGCTGAAAAAGGGAACAAACTGATAGGTTTATGGTAATGTCGCGTAGGCGCCACATTGGTTAACGATTCGTGGAAATGAATTTCCATTTGAGTCGTCATTCAATTTCGAAATATTACAAATATTACGATTTCAAACAACCTTTGCTCAATAATCGATTTAACAAACTTGAAACCGCCGGAGAAAAAAAAAGAGTGAAAAGTGATAAGAAGGTGCGGTATTGTGCTTTTTAATCGATGACTGGAATACCCCCATTCTAAATAGGGAAGAGAAAGGCAATACTCTCGGCCTAGACAAACAATGAATAATCAGACAGAAAAAAAGAGAGGCATATTTCAAATATTTTGACTGCTTTTCTTTATTTAGCTCATTGAAAAATAATATGAGGGAACTCTGGATCGTTCGTTTTATATGAAAGTTCAGCGCAAACACAGAAAAACTCCTACGTGTCGGCCTATCATGTTGTTTTTCGCCGACCGTTTGTAGGTACCACTTGAAAAACCACCATGGTATGATTTATATGATATCATCGAAAAATTGTGCAAACACCAGCAGTAATTGTAGTGAAGCACGAAACATGCTCAGGTACCAATGAAAAACCGGGATTTCTATCGAGATCCACTGTCACAAGATCAAACCCACACCTTTCCCGATTTTTGATATCACTATTTGAAAAAAGTTACAAGAGTGACATCAGATGACCCTCCCACAAGAAAATTGTTTGAACTCAGTGAGACCGAATACACTTGAAAACCAGAAATTACAGAAGGTGGAACGTCTGTTTTCGTGTAAAAAAAGAGGTTCAAATATATTTTATCATCGAAGGAATTCGAAACAGTTTCAATTTTTGCTAGGAGGTAATTTAATTTTTGTTTTTCATTTTGGGACTGTCTAGAACCGAACAGAAACTCGAAACTGACTTTTAGTTTAGAATTCATTTTGTATCAAAACCAAAATGTCGTGTTAGTGGTTAAGCTTTCACTATACAGGAAGAATGAGTCTTAGTAAAAGGACACCTCGGCTATATATGAATAAGTAAAGATGACACATTGAACACACGAAAAGACGGAAGAACAGTTTCTTATAAATTGCTCTACCTGAAAAGCACAATCGATCACTTTTTGAAAGGAAATTTGATACATTTTATCACTTGTCGGAAAAATGAGAAAAACTGGAAAAAAGTCACAGTTTGTTGAACTTTGTACGGTAGACGAAGCTGAAAAATTCGGAACGAGATCAGTGTGAATTGATATGATATCATTCGATGTCTTTCATGGTGTGCGTGTGTGCCTTCACGAGGGCGGACGCCCTCTCTATTGTGCAGCAGCAAAAACGAGCAAATAGTTGAGGATAGGGGGGATCTACGTAGATCGGGCGTCAACGAGTTGACAGCTTTTCAAATTTGGAATCTCGGCAGTGCGAAAGAGGTGCGAAAAAGACAATCACTCAAGGTGAGAATGTGGATCAGACCACCCACGCGTTCGATTTTTGTGTTCTATTTCTAATCTTCTTGTTTGTATTGATGCAATTCGGACTTTTCAAAAAACAACTAGAAAACTGGGAAAAGAAAAGAAACGGAAATGAGGAGTGACATCTAAACGCTCTTTTTTCTTTCATTTCTCTCTGCAAGACCATCAGACTACGGTCGCATCTCAAAAAGACATAAATTAAACCCTGGGGCAATAGCATCAATAGCCTGTCCAAGATTTACGTTCCAAGTGAAATTCGTGATCTGAGTTTGATAAATCAAAGTAAGAGTCAAAAATGGGCAGGAGAAAACCCATTCATGTTATATGGTGACGTGGGACACGCTGTATTGACCAGGATTTATGACGGGTCGCGTAGGCATTGATGACTCTAGGTGACTCAGGGTTTTTCCGCGAACTTCGATTCAATTCAATGCGTTTCTATGTAAATATTTCTGTATTCTGCATAAAGCCCACACATATTTTTCTCGGAACTGATAGAAAACACAAAGTTTTTAGAAAGGTCATGATCCACACCAAACAAAATTGTGACTTGTAGCTTCTATTGACTCATAGCAAAAACAGAAAATTACTTTTATATTTTGAATCAAATCTTTTCGATTGAAATTATTCTTAATTGAGGGCTTACTTATTGAAAGTTAACAAAACCTGACACCTAATATTCTAATTCTAACGATTCACTTCAATAAAACTAAAAAAGCAAGAAAACGGTTTATATAAAATGAGGAAGCCGCGGGAAATTCTGTCATACAGTGTCTCACTCTTCAAAAACATAATTCAACTATTGATCAGTTCTGAAATGTGAATCTCACGTGAAGACTAGAAAGATACTAAAAATGGATACTAAAACATGTGTGTGATGGTCTTAGCATCAAAAGCCATCGTTCCAAAAATCTTCGACCGTAGTGCGTCACCGAACAATTTATTGCTTCTCTATATCTTTAATGACTCGATTCTAGTTCATTTCTTGGTCCATAACCAAGAACTTGCCCTTGTTCTGACATCATTGCGCTCTGGCGCTGTCAGATCAAATATCTCAAGAAGCAACCTGAAACTGGACAGTGACGCGATTAATTAGAGAGTTGAAAGATTAGTTCATTGGTTAATCAATGTTTGTTGTTATTTCCGCTATTTTAAGATCGTATTTTGTTACGTGTTGTGACGATCAACAAAAAAAGCGAAATAATGAAAGTGAGACATGTTTGGCCTCTGCTTTGGAACTTTTGTTTCAGGTGTTTCCTTTCCTCGGCTTTGGGTAGCGCATGCTGGTGTGATTCTCTGGCTTCTGCAGAAGTCTTTTTATACTATCACGGTTATCATTTTTTCGAACAATAGTGTATGGAAACAAGAAACCGAGATAATCACACTCACGTCAGCCATATCATATCATTCAATTTGATTCGCATCACTTACAATTCATTCTGACTCACATATCATCAAAACGATTTGTCAAGGAAATCTCTATTTTGACTGTAGTTGTCAGAGACAGTGAACACAAATGAAGGAAAGCGGAAATAGGAAGAAGATTGATTGCGAAATACTAGAATTTTGTTTTCGGATCCTGGATTTTATACGAATCCACTCCGATACCGTATCACAAAAACACTCGTCTTGCTAGAACAAAAACACTCGACTCTTACCGGCTTTTAAATATCACTTTGATATCAAAATACTCACAGAAAGAGAGGTCAACACTTGAAATAGGAGCTCCTGGAGAAAAAAGAAAAACACACAGTTCTACAGTATTTTTACTCGAAAAATACTGGGACTGGTTGACTGGAATTAAAAATAGCAGATGAAACTTACCGATATCAAAAAAACATTTTTATTCTTACAATCATCATTAAAACATAAAGGACTGCTGATGGTGTTCAAAAAGGTCCAAAGGTGACAAAAAAGTGTGAGAGGAAGAGTGAGAGAGAGAGAGAGAAAGAATGAGAGAGCAGGAGACATCGGATTAAATTATGGGTGGTACAAATATAAAAATAATTCGTAAGATTTGAACTGGTTCGGTGTTGAATTGTATGGGAGAGCTGAAGTAATACAGCTTGTGTCGTATGTACTTATAAAACTACATTATATAATATTAAAGCAAAATATTTTTGGAGGATTTGATTTTGGTAGAGGAGATGTTCATAGTACTGTAATTCATATTCATTTAGCCTTGAGATGGGTTGATTTCCGAAGTGCACCCGAAGTCATAGCTCAAACTCTTGATTCTCATGGTGCAAGCGCATTCGGCGGTCTTGGAATGATGGTCTCCACGTGGTGGTCCCCAGGAGAAAACTTGATAAGCTGAAAACGAATTATTGAATGTTCATCTTGACAATTCGTCATTCTTTTCTTTTTATATCCCGTTGTCTTTCTTATCAGTCTTTCTAATTAAGGAAACTTCCGCTTAGACTAACAATGCGACGATAAGTCATTGATCTATCATATGTGTAATACAGTTAACCAATCAAAACTCGAACTATCAATTTTCTTTTCTCAACATCATTTTCCCATTGTTTTTTTCCGATTACTTCCACTTCAAATTTCCACATTCTGCCACTAATGATCAATGTGTTGATTTGATTAACTGAAAACCCAGAGAGGGTGAAAAAGTGGAAGAAAGAGTGAACTACCAGAAAGGCGTCAATTATTGAATGGAGGTCTTCATTCCTTTTTGAAGGAGAATGAATGGCGAGACAGGTTTTCTGAAACGCCGACCATCGGAAGTTTACTTTCGCGTGCGCAAATCGCTTTTTAGACGTCGTTTACGCGACCATCCAACGATGACAAACCTATTTTTTCTCCATCTTTTTCCGAAATGGGTGTCAGAAAGAAATAAAAAGGAAAAAGGCCGAATCGGAAATGGATTGTGAACTTCTTCATTTTTCCATTCGCCGCCTGGTTTTTTGAACACGAATGTTCCTAAGAATAGAAATGGAAAGTGCCATCCCGAAAGTAATTGTCGATTCGATTATGTCACCGTACCAAAAAAAACTGACTGTTTTCGAATATTCGCTAGAGTAGTTTTATCACAGATTGAGCTAAAATTAAATATCCAGGACCTAATCCATGAAAAAACGTTTTTGAAAAATCCAACTCACCAGAACAATATTGCCTGCATTCTTCCTCAGATCTCAATTCGATGCGGTTGGTCTGATCGCCAAGAATCTTGACATTTTTCAATGTGACACCTATTTCTAATCGAATTTTTATCTTATTGCTTAAACTGGAAGCTTACCGAAACGAGAATTCGGTTTGAGCCCGCTGGTCATTGTGAAATCCTCAGTTGAGTATCCGATCGCGTTCTTCAAGTAGCACCTGACAGAAAAACAAGCGCAACATTCAGAAGTGAAACTGAGAACTTTCGAACCTTTTTTTGATCGTGTCATATGTGTACGCAATGCAGCAGCCGCTCGTCGAGCATTGCACACAGCATTGTGTTATGTCTTCAGTCTGGAACTCGTCTACCGTACCACCGTTCAACGAGACGTTTGGGAGGAATAGACAGGATTGAACTGAAAAAAACAAGGATTTACTGTTTTTGAGTTAATTCCTTTTTGAAACTAATTCCGACAAATGTACCTCTGCTCAGTGAGATTTGAGCTTCTTTTCAAAACGTTAAGCACTTTTTGATAGTGGTGGCAATAAAACGAGCGTTGTAAAAGTTATGTTCGAAAGAAACATAAAATCGACAAGCAGATGCCATCCGTCGGGTCTTTTGAGCATTCCCATCACAAAAACGTTGAAGTCATTCGAAAAAGCACTTACCGGACGCGGCACCGACGTGCATCATCATCAAACCGAAAACGGTTGTCGCAATCATTTTCTAGAGATTTGATTAGTATGCCCAAATCCGCAGAATCGAGTTGTTTTACTTACACATACGGCAAGCTGAAACGGTGATAAGTTGAGTAAAGAGAGAAAGAGAAAGAGGAGAAGCGAAGAAGTGATTGTTTTGCGAACGAAAGTTTGGCCTAGCTAACAATGACTGGTGATGGTCTCAGATAGGATTGGAACGAGTACGACGCCAAACGGCACACCGGAAACGAAGCGCAGACTAGACTTCAGAAAACAAGAGGCGAGGGTTAATGGCGAAGAGATAGAGAAAATTGTGAGGAAGACACTTAAAAGAAGGAGGTGGTTGGGAAGAGAGAAAAGAGAGGGCAGGAACTGTTTAATTAGAAAATTACGGTCATTTGGCGTCGGGAGGTACCTCATTCATTTCAATGGGGGAGAAAAATGACAAGAAGGTGAGGGTTATGGGGCACACGCGTCTCTCTTTTGATCGTGTCCTCGTTGTCAATGGGGACCCAGCCACAGGGCCTGGGAATAAAAGAATGAAGTAGAAGATGATGATGATGAAGTCTAAGACTACTTTGTGAACAGAAATCAGACAGCGAAAGACTACGAGAGGCATTTACTTAGCATCTGTTCAGGTTTCGGTCGTAATCTGATACGAGTTTTCGGAAAACTGCTCTCCTTTCTTTTCATCTCTAACCGCCGTGCGACGAAATAACGTTATCAGACGTTTTCAGTTTTGAAAAAATTTGAAACGAGAAGCACAAACTGCATCAATATTGATGACACTGTCTGTCATGTGTTCCCTTTTCCAGAAAATGGAAACAGTTTCGGAATTTTAATCCCGCAAAGCTGATCATCGCATCAGCATTTTCAACATTTTTCTTTAAGAACTCTTGAAAACCGTTATTTAAAAGATACGTTTTTGTTTGAAAAACCATTTGCTATCAAGACTTCGTTTTGAAAGTTTAGATATTCATCAAAGAAAAATGGGATTATTGAAACTGTGAAAAAATGATGATAACACTAGATGTTGATACAAGAAATGAAGCTGTTTTATAACTAGACCGGTCTCTTTTGATGTGACGTCTACAGTCTGAAATCCCATTTCTGAGGTCACACCTGAACGTGCGTCTATCCCGGAAACACTGACTAAAAAGTTCGGAAATGCGTAGCGAAGAAAGAAACTTCAAAGACCATCGTCATTCAAAAAAGGGGAGGATTCTGGATTCTAACGTCATATCCAACAACTTCTGTCGTCTCGAAATGGAAAATACTTGAACTTTTCATTTTGCTCAAGGATTTTGACAACGTCACCGGCAAAAAGGGAAAAACATATAAGATTGAAGAGTTTTTCAGAAGTGTTGAGATTTGAAGTGAGGAATGGCAATGTGAAGTCATCGTTTTTATATTGGGAATACTCGTAGGATGTTTACTAAAACGGGACGACACAACGGAAGAAGTGGAGGAGGAGAATCGAAAACACACGCCGCTTGATGAGAAAAGTTGCGAGTTGTCAGAATAATTCTGTCAAGTTCGAGCTGGATATTCGAGTCAAGTGCTCATTACCTCGATCCATGGGGGCGACACGTCAAAGTATATCGGAAACTAGGTAAAACATGGGCTTAGAGTGTGTATATATTCTGACAACTAGAAAAGGGTATTAGAAAGAATGATGTAGGATCAAGTCACTTCCGAATACTACATAAATATCAAACATGACTGCTCAGTAAGAAACAGAAAAAAAAAGATGACGAGGGTTGACTTGTTTTAGATTAGTTTTTGAGTTGACTTGTCGGATAGTCCAAAGTAAAAACGAAAAGAACATTTGAAACGACTGGTGTTAGGGGTTGTCTTTCACTTTTTTTCTTCAACTCAGTCAAAGTTCTTGTTTCTTTGTATAAAAACATTTTAAACTTTGAAACGACAGACGAAGATAAGTGAGCTCACCGGGTGGTTTGAAGGAGATTCTACACTGTCGTTAAATCGATGACCTTTTTTCTTAAGAGAGCCCAACGTTTCACGACAAATGATTCTACTCTGTTCTATCGGATCGAATGGATTTTAGTTGCCGCTTACACAAGAAAGTTCAAACAGGAGCTTCAAATGAGAGTTTAATGAACAGGACTATACAAAAGTATATTACATTTTTATATACTTGGTAATATTCTTCGTTTGATTCACTCACCCAAGCAAAACATGAAATATAATTTGAAATGATCAAGTGTGGTAGACTTAGTGAAAAGCTAAAAGTTATTTGAATGAAAACAATTATTTATGGTAATCTGCGTTAGGTTTATAGAACTGCTTCATATGAACAAAATAATAAACAAGATAAGAGTTTACGGTATTCTGGAACATTTGCTGTTCTCTATGTGAATGTTGGCTGGCAGAACTGTTTGGACGTTGAATAATTTACTACTAGTTCAAGGTGTGGTGAATACAAATATCCTCAAGTTTTTGTGTTAATAGAGATTGGAGACTGAAAAGGGAAATCGAAACTTTTATGGAATTCACAGTACCTTATAGGTAGTTTTTAATTAACCTAAGCCAGTGCTGAAAATTTTATAAAACTTCAATTAGATGATGAAAACTTTGTTATGCCTATCTTGCCAGCTCTTCCTATATTGGAGCTGTTGCGTTTTCGTAAAACAATATGAATATTTTTCCTATTTGAGTTGATAATTAAAGTTAAACTTCTTCACTAGTAATCTGGAAATACACGAGCGATGTTCACAGGATTATTACATTTTGACGTTTTGATCAATTTTATGATAATTTCGTAAAGTTTCAACCTCGAACAAAACTTGAAATAGAAAAGCACTTATCAAATCTTGATAGGATGATATGCACGACGATTTGAGTCAGATGTACAGTAAAGTAGTTTTTTTCATATTTGGTGAGTTTTAGATGATTCCAAATTTCAGGGTGCATTAGAAAACATTCAGAAAACAATAAATAACATTGTCTTATTTTTGATCATTTCAACTGAAAAATAATAGTTCTTTGAAAGTTTTAGTGTTTCAAAAAATGATCAACTTCATAATGAGAAGGTGGAGCCTGAGGCTTCAAAAACAAAAAAGTCATTAGTGGTCCCGATGACATCAACAGTAATTAACATAATTAGATGGAAGATACGCAACATTTATTCCAGGAACTACATTTTGAGAATGTCGTCAGAGAAAAAAACGAAAAACCGAAAAATCGAGAAAAAAGTAAAAATAAGTATGTGCTAGAAAATTCTTCAACCGTCTATTTTAGGATTTCCGGTGACTTGACACCAACACTGCATGTAAAGGCAGAGAACGTAACAATTTTTATGAAACAAGTATAGCAGATGCTGCCAAACAACACGAACAACAATTTTTGCATTGACCGCCTGGGTGAACAAACTTCCTTTCCTCAATTGGTGTGTTGTGACACGCCCTGGTTTTTGGGAACATGTGTTCACGTTTTTTTTGTGAATAATGCTTGCTTTTCCATTTGAAGTGGAATTTGTGGGCTCAGGTTCATTGAAGCGTGTTACAACCAATTCTAGGCCAGTTTTGGTGGTTTGAAATCATGTTTTTGCTCTAAAACTCTCAGTTATATTTGTCTATGAATAAAAATTCGATTTGATTGAGTTGCAGATTCTCTTTCGAGCACCCAATAGCCTTTGATCACCTCAATCCAATTTGAATGTATGTTGTTTTAATCTATGTTTCCACGAAACAAAGTAAATTTTCGTAGTATCAATCAAGTCCTTATCCATTTTCAAATTAGTTATCGGCTTTAGTTGTTGTTGTCAATTTCCAAGAGCAGGTGATTGATTAAAATACTAAGGGTATTTGAAGATTATTAATATTCAGCTGACAACAAACTCTTTCATTAAAAGATATGTGAACCAAGAAGTCGTGATTAATCTCATGCTTCAAATTCGTAAATATTGAAAAGAATACAAATATTCATACTGGATTTCCTGAAATCAAAACACATTTTATCGAGAATTGTATTTTGTTTTTAGACCTCCCGGTTTCTGAATCTAATACGTCATTCAAAGAACCATGTTGACAAATTGTTCATATTGACATTCGAATCATTGGCTGAAATAAATGTCACGTGTAGACAGGGCATCGGCAATCATACAAATTATTTTAATCGGTTTTGGACTGCCATTTACATCTGAACGAATCAGAAATCGTTGACATGGTAACATTTATTTGCATAGATTCTGAGCTATTTCCAACCATTGAACAAACTAGTGCCTTCCGATGTATCCGACGACAATTGAAACACAGTTCGAATTCAAAACCGACCCCTCGCGCCAGTTTTTCGAAAAAAGATAAGATCTTCACTGGGAACAGATTCAATGTCTCCGATGCCGTAGATTATTCAAGAAACCGTCGACGGAATGTCTTCTGTGTCTGTTGAAATTGCATTTTGATCTTTCTCTTTCACTTCTAATGACACTTTCATTGGTGGCGACTGATAAACCTCGTTTCGAATTGCGACGGCCACCTCACTTTTCATAGTTTCCTTTTCATTCGGAATATGGGCAAATCATATGTGATATAGACATTCAAATGTTCACCTTTCACTTTTTGCGTGCGCCCGCCGCCACGCGCACGAGAACCAGATCTCGTCGAATGGATCGGTGGTGAAAAAGAAGGAGAAGGGCGAATGCATCGATGGAAACGAAGCAACAGGACGGTAGAACAAGCATTTCGCAACATTAAGAAGAAGCTTCTTGCGTGCGACTGATCAACTGGATCTCCCATATTCTACCGGGTGTTTTTATTCCTTCTAGATTCAATGCCATCAGATTCGAAGGGTGGCATGAAAAATCAGAACCCGAATTTCGTTGGGAATTATAAATTGCGGATGAATAATTGAACAAAAGTTCAGAGCGCCTGGATAGCCCGCGTGAATCCACTCAACGTCCCGATTCCAATTATTTGATGATTCGCTAAGAGGAAGATGAGAAGAAAAGGGGAGGTGTGCCTGTTTTTGATGTCGTTGTTCCGAATTCCAACACGAAGACAGGGATCGTTTTTGAAGGACGCACACGCATACCATAGTCGAACTCGTGAAAGGTTTTCGCATTTTTCGGAGACACTAGCAGTTAAATTGACGGGCCAATGTGACAAACGTAATTCTTCTTTTTGTGCGTTTGATTCGATTTGAACTACCTTGAGAACGTTTCTTCTTTTCAACATTTTTCAACCTTCTCGCACATCGCAACATTAAAGAAAGGTCAATCAAATAGGAAAAAAAGGATAGAGATGGAATGGACGTTTGGTCAGGCGACTGCTTTGTCAGGAAGCAATTGAATTGGTTCTGAGAAAAATGTTGAAACGTCAGAAGAGCAGTTGTTCATTACATTGCAACCTTAAAATGTACTTTTGAAAGTTTTCAGGATTCTTCAGTAAACAACACTGAAAGAGATCAAACTATACACTCTGAAATTCAAGTTTGAAATGTAACTTGTAAAGCATCCCTTTTCAGACCGCATGACTGTACTTTTTAAAATGTTCGAGTGAAAAATGCAAACTGTTTTGTATACAATCGTTCAGGTGTGAAAATCCTCGCGCCTGCCAGACTGTTTAGACGTTTATTTTTGTTCCATTTATTTAAATATGCTTTTCCGCCCATTCCTCAATATTTGTGTTTGTTTATGTGTTTCTGTTTTATGGCGACCGGCTCTGCGCGTCCCTCTCTTTTCCGCCCCATCGTTTTCTCGTCTAACGAAACGAATGAATGTTAGAGTTTTGAGTCATAAAATGATGGATGTTTGAAAACGTACACATGGTGAGCCACCGCCCAGCAAGTATACTCTCTCTTTCTCCTTTTGCCGGGGTGCAGCTGAGGGTGACACACTCTTTGAGTTGTTCTCGTTTTTCTTTTTTGGCGATTGGACACCCACGACGTCGACCGACCAAAAAAAAAGAAGAGAAAACAAAGAAAAATCCCCGCCGAAAAGTGAATCCCCTGTGTGTACTTGGAGATGTGGTGGTGAGAAGACGAAGGCGACAGACGGTGTCAAAAATATGAATGCCGAATATGAATACCGTAAATGTTGCGAAGCAGCGGGGCTAGTTTTTCCGGTTTCGCAGAACACAGTGTGTATTTTTAGGACATCTGATGTTCTGGCCGGGTAAAACAGCTTAGTTACAACTTGTTCTTCTGCGCTTTTTACTGATTCTTTCATCTTCATAAGTGGCATACATGCCCCCTCCTCCTCCCTCACTTTTCCGCCGACTTTTTGAAACGAGACGATTTAAATTCATTCTAATTCACAATCAGCATTGAAACAGCTGACCGCGTTGGCGGTGTGTGTGTGTGTGTGTATTTGAATTGAAGAAAACGCATAGGAGGGAGGAAGAGTCGCTTTTTGTGCCCACCTTTCTAATTGAACACAGACATATATTCAATCAAAGTGTAATGGATTCGAATGAAATGGGTTTACAGAATGAGAGCCAATGTTGCAACATAAGACGATTGCACAACCTTCAGAGCTGTCGGACGAATCATGATGAACGGCTTGCGGGAAACTGGACAACTGTTCTTCTTTTCCCTTCTTCTTTCAGAGAAAGTACAAGTGTGTGGGATTGGCGAGAACATCTATCTCTTCATCATATGAGCTGCGTTTCATTCGGTCGACTCGTCGTTCAGTTTTTCCGTTCCTGCTTTTTTGATCAACATTTCCCCCCTCAACTTTTTTTTCTTTTTTATTTTCTCCGGTTTGGTTTCGTTCTACGATTCCTATAGTCTTCCGCCTTATCAGGCCCGCTCTCTCGGATCGACTTCTCGTTCAGGCGAAACGCGACTATCATCATCATACAAGCTGTGCCGAAACGTAAGAAGAAGCGAGTCTCAATTAATATTATTATATGCATGCCGTCTTATTTCACTCGTTTCGCCCCTCTCAAATATTCTCCAGTTCCATACCGTTTTTATACATTTCAATAGTGTGAGATCGAGAGAGTGAGTGGGAGTCGGACAGTTGTGCATCTTCATTTTCAGTCGTCTTATCAATTCAAAACTCGAAATTTGGCATGTGTTACGTTTTACCGCACTGATAAGTACACTATGCGCGATCGAGAATCGAACTGAAATGCTAAATGGCGTCTCCGTTTTTCTTATCGGTCCCCGCAGTCGTGTGTGCTATTTCAAAGTGTAGAGAAACGAAGGAACTAGTGCAAATGTTCATCATCACATGGTGGCTCACGAAGAGAAAACGAGTGAGAGACAGACAAAAATAAATGGTCCTGTTTCTTGTCCGCCCCGTCCTTTTTCTTTTCTTTCTTCTCATCACCAAATGGCTCGTAGACTTTTCTTGGACTCTTCAAAGCACATGCACACTTCATCTTTCCTCTTTCCCCCCTCTTTTTTTCTTCCTACACATCATCATCATCACCATTTTTCTATCCATCCTTCACACGTCCCGTCGCACCACTGACAAATGTTCTTGGGATGAAGATACAGAAAAAGAGAGAGAGAAAGAAAAGTCTCATTGTGAAAAGTGCGTCGTCCCAGAACGAAATCATGGAGGCAAAATGAAATGAGGATGTGTAATGAAAAATTTAGAAGAATTGGAATCTAGGATATGTGATGGGTATCCAAATCCCAAAAATTGGAATAGTATCATAGTTCACATTTGAATGTCCTTGGTACATTCACATCTCCGAATGCCTCGGGTTACGGTAGTTCGCAGTTAGCCATTGGACAGGTGTTACCAACTTTTAAGGGTTTGTTCCAAGTTTGTTGTCGTTGAATCTAGATGAGCTCCCCATGGGACGTCGAAAGGACCACTTAAAATGAGACATCCGAAACTAACAATGTTTCTTCCGACGTCGGGTCTCTTTTTTTTGTTGTCTACTCGTTTTCGAATGTCTGTTTGTATGTTTCTTTTTTCTCAGTGACGAGAAGAAAAAAGAAACAGCCGCCGATACGCAACAATCGTGCCGATCGTCGTTGATCGGAGAGAGGGTTGGCTTGAGAAGAGAGAAAGAAGAAGAAAACGATTCGGAGAGGGGAGCGGCGGCAAAAAGAAGCGACTGTCGTTTTTGTGTCTATTACCTCTTGATCTAGCTTGATGTTTCGACAGTGCCCGCCGATCCGTTCTATATGTTCTTTCTTTTTTATTTTTCACGGAGGCGCAGGCATGGGGTGGCAAAAAAGAGTATGAACAAACGGGGAGGGTTGTCCAACTTCGCGGGATTTTCTCAAATTCTCTCTGAATTTAGCATTGGCTTCGGGCGCTGGGTGGTCTCTCCGTCTCTTCAGTTCATTGTGTGTTTGGCAAATAGCAATATATCTCTGCAGGGGAGTGCGTCTCGTCGTCGGGCGCCTCTCTCCGCTTCTATCGAAGTACCGCGTTCGTGCGCTTTCTGCAGTTAGTTGTCTATTCCACGCTGGTGTCCGCCGGGCATTCTTCCATTCCCAGATCTGACAATACTGCAATCGTTTCGGTAAGTTCACAATTTGATACTGTTATCATTCCCTAGGGCATATAATCCGTGTTCCTACTGTATTTCTAGACCTGATTCTGTTTTTAATCCTCGGATTAATATTTGAATTGGAGAGGAACGGAGTGGAAGTTCCGTTTTGTGTGATATTTGATGGAAAAATGTAAAGGATGATTGAAAAATTGCATTAAAATGTGGAAAGACTTTTCTGCCGAACGTGATCTAGTTTTTCTTCACACTCTCCCTCTCTCCATTCTCACATGATTCGCCTCGGAATTCGATTTTTTCAAATTTGAATTATTTCCATCTGTCATTCTGCCTTTTCACGTCATTTCATTTCAAATTGTGCACTTTTAGCAATAAACTATTCTTCCGGTGTTCACTTTGATTAGTTTCAGTGCCCCTCCAACAGTGTGTGAATTTGTTTGTTAGGTGTGTTGATAAACTACAGACAAGTTGGTTGGCAGAGCAAATATTAAGTTTGTAAAAGGATGGTTATTGTCTATTGAGAACAGCGTTTATCAGTATTTTGATGCGTCTCCTTTCCCTAGTCGATTCTAAAGAGTTCAGCTGTAAGTGCGCCGCGGAAATATTATCATTCTCGTACCGATCGTTAACTGCCACCGGACTCTATCGTGCCATGCTCTTCATGATACGTTTTTTTACCCTTTTAATTTTTATAATTCTCAAAAATTTGTTCCTCGTAAAAAAGTCACATGCATTCATATTATTTTTGCATTTGGCTGGATTTGAGAATGATATTTTTGTAGTAATCGGCCCTATATTCATAATATAAGAGTTTTACCCGTTCGTTTTTATCTTCGCGAGTAGGTTTTTAACCGTTTTTTTCTGTTTACAAACTAACCTAGCTGAACAAATAAGGTCCACGAAATCGTTCGAACAACTCGAGAACATACAAATTTGCGCTCGGGAAGGGAACGTAAAGTATTTTTTCTCTATTTTGTGACCTTTTCTTTTACCGAACAAATCTATGAATAGTTCTTCGATACTGTCAATATTACCCAACTCCGTCCTATTTTATTTACAAATGAGTGTGTTTTTTTCTTCGCAATGAACTCTTTTTTATAGTCTCATGCTCTCTATTTATCCATTTCTCATCTGTTCTCAATTTTCACAGCAAAGTTGAAGTGCACTTTGTTCTGAATTATACAAACGTCCCATTCTTAGATGACAATCAAATTCGTTTTGACGATCGAACTAATGTGACTGTCTAAAATTTTTATCGTTTCGACACAGTACTTTCACAGTGCACTTATGATCAGGCGCCATTCCGACGTCTAAATGTTCTGATTTTAATGACACATTCTCTTTTTCCAATCGGTTTTGATAGTCGAATTTTTTTTCGTTCTGTTCCGGAATCGTTAAGAACACGTCAGTCATAATTCTGCTCTCTTTATTTCCAATCTCTCCTGATAATACAATTTCGAATCAGTTCACTTGTCCTATTAGTATTCTTATTTTGGTGTCTCCACTTCTCTTCACCTTTTGAACTTCTCAATATTCTCTAAGTCAGACATGTTCTTTGCCAGGTCTCTATGCCACCCATTTATTTAATGCATGCAAACTTGCATTCGCCTCCGACGCTGTCGGAATAGTACGAAAAGCAATGGCAGAGTACTGCCGACCGGAGAAGCGCGTGAGCAAAAGAGCACACTTTTCTCGTAACGCGCTCCCATTGCGTTTTCTCATTTTCTCTCATGTGGTCGCTCGCCCTTCTTTTCGCATTTCTCTCATGCTCTGTGTGTATGTGTTGCATTTTTGCTTTTGCCACCCCACACGTTCTTCTCGTTTCGAATGGTGCCGCAACAACAGAAACGTTGCGCCATCATGGAATTTGTGTATGTGTGTGGGGGGTAGAAAGAAAAAGAAGAAGGAGAAGACGAAGAAAACGGGAAACGTTTGGAGCAAAAATAGTGTGCACTAGACGCAGTGGCTACTACTGCTAGTGGCACCCGGCTATTAGGTTGCGCAACAACTCTGGATGAAGAAGCATATGGAAATAAGAGAGTAAACGTATTAAAACATTCGGATAGTGGGACACGGAAGGAGCCGGAAAAAGGAAGGAAGAAAAATTATTTGGATATCCATATAGATGAACTTTTGACATTCTGTTTTTGAACTTCTGAACTTTGTCAACTGATGAACACTGTTCGTTATCTTTCATTTCTTTCCCAATATCATATTTCATTCCATAATAAGTGCAATCTAAGTGCATCCGACTTAGAAATCTGAACTTTTCAGCTGTTTTTGATCCGGATTAAATATTTATTATCGGTGCAGAGAAAGGATTCGGAAATAGAAACTCATTTGAAACATTCTTAATCTTAATCTCTGGATCATCAAGTCAAATCCCTGATGATTAAACATGGAAGTATTTAGTTTAGACATGTGGAAAAACTAGTTCATACTCTGATTATATCGAACGTAAACTTTAAGAACTTCTCACGCGATAGTGTTACTCAACATGCGAATTCTTTTAGTGATCAAATGATTCTCATGATATATCACTTCTCACATGAACTCTTTAAGTTTATGACTTGAAATGTTCACGACTGATGGCCTAATTGTTCTTTTCAGACTACCGTTTGAGTATGGGCCCAGGTCAACCGAAAGAGCCCAATATAGAACAATCATTGGCCGATTTGTGTAAAAGGTATATTTTTCATTTTTCTCCTCTTACATTAACTTCTACTAGTAGTTCTGTTAGTGAAAACTGCACCCCCCAATAGAAGGACGTCTGATAGTGTGACTGTTATGACTTTCTTGAAGATTGTTTATTTCAGCATTAAAACTGATCAGATGTCCTTCAATTTTGGGTTCCTTTATCACCGATCACCACTTTCTCTTTCTACAAACTTCTTCTGTAGTTTTTTTTTCTCTTGAAGGCTCTTTTCTTTCTCGAATGTTCTATTCTCCTCCTCGCGTGAAATTGAAAAGGTCCCTCAAACTCGTTCGAGCAGGAATGTTTTTGCAATTCTTTTTAGACGTAACGTTGCTCATGCTCCTCAGGAGCACGCGCTTTTTCCTCCTTCTGAATATTCACTCGCTGTTTCTTATTCTGTGTTCGTCGTACACTTTGCCAATCGTAAAGGTCCCCTGCTCGCGGTCCGAGGGTGAACTAGAGGGGCGTGACAGCATACACACACACACACACAAACATGGCAAAAAGAAAAAAGAAACGAAATAGCAACTCTTGGAGAATTGCTCAAGAAGCTCGGAAGAGATGAACGAATGAAATACGTACACACGGATGTATACGTTGAACCGTTTTGATGCATATATACGTAATGTCAGACGGCATTCAACAAAACATATGAACAATAGGCGGGAAGCGAATTTGATTATAGAAACTTAAGAACCGGTGTGAATGAATGCTTTGAAGTCTAGGCCTAAGATTCCGATATTCATATGGCGCCCCCCGTGAAGGTGAAATAAATGAAGATAATGAATGGGAGAGAGAGAGAGACTGTAACTTAACATATGAACTGAATGAAAACAAACGCCATTTTTCTTCAGTCATACCACCTGTCTTTTTTATTTCCGTTTTTGACGAACAATGAAACCCCCCTTTTTAGTTTATCAACTAAAATTTCTAGCAAACAAAATGATAATCTTTTGATATTTTCAGAACTGTGGCAATGAACTTGCTACAGTGCTACCCCACAACAACGGTAGACGAAATGAATTGCGAGGAATGGGGAAACGGAACGGAAAATAAGCCGCAGCCAGTGCCTGCGTGCCAAGGATGTGTTGAGCTCAGGAAGTACGTTTATTTTATTCATTTCTTCTTTTTTTCAGATGAGAATTGATTTAATGTTTGAAAAGTGACAAATAGATTATAATCGGAGAACACTAAACTCCATAATTATCAAACATGTAGTGACCAATATTTGCGACTGATACTCTCGGTTTTCGTTGTTTGTGATGTTCTTGTGTTCTCTTATGTTGTGTCGTCGTTGCTCTCACGTGCAGTTTTTGTTGTTTTTAAGTTGTTCCCTCTTCAGACGCCCCTTTTCAGGTCTTGAGACGCCCAGTCATATGAATGTCTGGGGGCGCTATCAAGTTGTAACTCGAACTACTATACACAAGTTTGTGTAAAGAATGAGAAACCAACATAGCATAACAAAAAAGCCAATTAAGAGAGTCGGTGTGCCCGTATTCACACTTAAAGACACGTTTTCCTGAATAGTACACCACTTCGTTCTTACTTTTTTCTGCTCAAAAATTGAAAGAGTCCTAATTGAAATTCAATAGAAGACAATTAAAATAATGAACATGTCTGTCATGACTTATAATTTTTATTTTTCAATGTTCTCTTCTCATAGTCTACATTGTCTACTGAATTTCACAGCACATGTTATTTTAAGAAATGTGATACTTTTGCACTTTCGTCTACATTGGAACATACTATATCGTATAAATATATATGCACATGCTCTGAACTCCTAGTTGTTTGTTGATTTTTCTCGGAAATGAATCGACGCTTGAGCCAAATAGCATCGCCCTTCAAATGTTTTTCTAATCACGTGATCCTTGAAATACGAAACATATGATATTTGGTTGGTGTTGACAGAAACGTTCGTAAACATTCGCATTATCCGTCCCTATGTTACAGCTCAATTTTTTTCTCTTCCCCCGAGCCACTTTACATTTTATCTGCGTTTCCTTTTTTCTAGCCTCCTGTCTATTTTATTGTTGTGTGCAACAATGCCTAGGAACGAGAGAAACGTAGTCTAGGAAGCCGAGCACACACACGATGAAAAGATCTTGAAGGGCACCCTAAAAAGAGTCGGGTGCCGGAAATGTGTCACTCTTTTGCGTCCCCCCATTCTGAAACTTTTTAGAAACATTCCGCTTTTCTGAGTCCTGAATTCGTTATTGGCGCATGTGCAGACCTTGGATCCTTATTCCCTTTTCTTCCCTTTTCTGCCTTTTCAGTACACACATGACGGACACCAGCCCGAAACTGATTTGAAATTCTACACCGAGTCACTGAAACAGTAGTTCTCTTTTTATTTCGTCTTTTTCTGAGAAAGGGACACTTCTAAGAATAGAGATTAAGTTTTCTCTACTAAGGGAGAACGGATTAGGGATTATGTAGTAAAGAAAAAGAATATAGTAAAAAGATAAGAAAATACTTGTGTGTGTGTGTGTTCTAGCAACGTAATCTCAGCAAGCTCTCGAAAACATCCTCGAAACACACTTGAGGAAAAACACATCCCTTTCCAAGGCTATACGACTACTTAGCATAGGGCATTCCACTTTTAGATGTTCTTTTTTTTTCTTCTTTTGTGTGCCATTTCCGGATAAAGTTGTATGTGTAAGGCTTGGATTAGAAAAACTAATCTCATTTGCATCGTTCGTGAGCCCTTCTTTCTTTATTGCGTCAGCTTCTATCCTATCTGAAAAGGTTAGGGCACTCCGAAAAGTTTCTCCTCCTTCTTCCTCCGACGGAACTTTCTTCGAGAAAAGTGCTCCGTCTCCCCCTTTCCTCTCGTTTTTCTACTTTCACTTCTTCTCGTGATATCATTTTTGGCACGTTCCGAACGTGACCATCATCAGACCAAAAAGACGAATTTAATTTGGTCTACACCGATAGGCGATCAACACCAGGAGGTTTCTCTATTATAGATGTATTGTGTCACATGATGATTTCACGTTTTGCCAATTTTCGTTTTCTCTTTTTTTCTCCACTCCGAAAATGTAAACACTGAAAAAGTTCGCCGTTCGGCGATTTACTCCCCTTCACCCCCACATCGCTTTTTTTGTTCTCATTCTTTTTTTTTCTCTCTTTTCTTCACCTTTCATCGCCACCACCCCCCTCCGAAACTTTCGAGTGTATTTGTGTATATGCGACGCGTTGAAAAAAAAGTTCGCTGGAACGAGAGATTATTATACATTATTATACATATTCGGAAAAGTGCGAGAAAGAAAGAGGCTGCGCAAAAACTCGTTTATCCTGGGTGTAGTAACTAACTGCAACGTAAAACGCACTATGGTTGTCTTCAGAAGGACATACTACTGCCACGTTCTCTTTTTTGTTGGAAAGTTGCCAGTGAATAGCCCCCCACACACATGTTGTTACGCCTGGTGGCCTACGTTGAAAGTGGAAAAAAAAATTTCGAGTGTATTTATGTGAGTGTGTGTGTGTGTCCTGACAAAGTTTATGTTGCGGCGCGTGTGTTCCGTTGTTCGACTAGTCATCACATGCCTACGGAGTTGTCACATGCCCTTCTAGTCCCCCTCATCTTCCTCTTTTGACGCGGCTGCTTGTCTCTGGATAATCTAAAAGAGTGCATCGCAGTTGAACACTGACGCTTCCTGAGCAGAAAAAAAAAGAAGAGAAGAAAGAGAGAAAAGAAGAACTCAACCTCATCCATCAAAAAGTTGTTCCTCAAGACGAGCACGTTCCTTCTTCAAATCCCCACTGAATTCTCTTCTGACTACCATCAGAGAAGTCTGAACTTTTTGGCAAGTTCTTCTTGCAAACTATACCCTCGACGCTCATCAATAACTAGATTGTGGAATGCGAGAACGCTTGGTCTATTCTTAACTTACTGTAGGTTTTCCTTCCGTTTTCCAAATTGATGCGCGAAACTATCTTTCACTTTCGAATTACGGTAGATTAGCGGACAGTGTTTTTGAAGGTCGTAACGGTGTGTGAGGGGAGGAAAAAAGTTCGGTCTTAAACTAAATGAAAAATTAGAAGAAAGCGAAAAATAATGGGCTGACTATTGATCATATGACCGTGTTTCTGTTTCACCTCTTGTCCAATCGTAGTCAATTTTTAGTAACGAGTCCCGCCTCTTAACGAGAGAGCATTGACCACTCGCAGAGACGGAGACACCGTTCCTTTTGGCTACTGGTCGGTTATAAATCCCCCCTTCCCCTCTCTTCGCCTTTCGATATGATGAAATGGACAGGGTGTGAGAAGAGCAAGTTTCCTGCCCATCTTTTCGAGATTGATCATGCCAGGATAGAGAAAAGGAAATTAAGTGGAAGAGTGCCAACCCTGAAAACGTTTTCTATTCCATTATTTCATTTTGACTGATGTGTATGCTAGATTCTCGATTGAAAACCGAAAAAAAAGTGGGCGGAGTGTTTAGTGGCATTGTAGAAGAACGAGGCGTTCTCGCAATTAGTCCTCTTCTTTTTTAGACGAACTTTGGTACACACACTCCCCGCGTGACGTTCTTTGACGGCTTTCACTTATGTTTCGAGGAAAGAAAGAAGTGGCGTCACACACTTTTTTTCTACTAATCAACTCTCTATTTTTTCAGTGCACTTATGCAAATCAGCGCTTGAGTTCGCTCAAAAATGTCGAGTTCCATACAGCCTGCGGGCAACTACTTTATGTATTCGTACAAGTGTGCCAAAAACTTTTTCGAGAAAGTGAGAGAGGGGAAAGGGGGGGGGGAGAGCGCTTTTAGAAAAAGCACATATCCAAAAAGAGAGCATGCCTACATAGGCAATTCTGTAGATGTCTCTAGTGGGCGCAGTAACCGAGCACAAGGGCATTCAACATTCCGCGCGATTTCGTAGGACGACGCAGCGGCTGCGTCAGTCATCTTTCTTCTTCTTCCTTCTTTTTTCTTTTCTTTTTGCAACGAAGGGCACCGAGAGATAGAGAGAGAGAGAGGGAGAGAGCCGGCTACTGGTCGCCTTCGTCCTTCGTTCCAGAAGTGACTACTACAACGAAGACCAGCGAGCAATAGCAAGAAGGAGCGCCTAGTCGATGGAGCGAGCGCAAAGCAGTCGGGGGGCAAGAGCTGGTCGGAGGTCACATGCATGGAGCCGCCCTCAAAGTGCTCGGCTTCTGAAGCGCGCCCTGGGGGTGAGGAGCGCTTTGGGTGAGACAGAAGGAAAGAAGAAAAAGAAGGAAAAACGAAGAAGAAGAAGAAGAAGGGATAGAAAAAATAGACATACAACACAACATTCGCACTACTGCCCTGGGGGAGAGGGACACGCACAGAAAAAAGAGCAATTCGCCTATAAACATTCCCCTCCCCCCTCATGTCACTTTCCGTCTTTTCCTGCTTTTTCTCACATGCATACATGTAGGAGCTACGACCCGTTGGTCTTCCATTCAGCTGCTCGAACGTTTCAGCCCTTCTGATTCACCTGACTCTGACCAGAACAAATTTTGGCTTCATGCCAACCGAAAATTCCAGATGACTGCATTCTCTAATGACGAGGCATGATATGCTTGTTGACCTGTTAGTAGGTAACCCTACAACTGATACTCCTAGAATCGGAACTCTATGTTACAGTAATCAGCCAGGTGCGTCAAATCATCAAACTCTTTCTCACCACTTGATCTTCTTGTTTTCTCATTCTTTCTCTCTTTTTTCATTTTTGTGTCTGTCTGCTTGAAGACTGTTCTCGAGTGAACCTCTCGCGCTTCCCCTTTCCGAACAAGACCACCCGTGGTGGGGCGCCAAGTTTGCCGACGACGGGTAGTCTCTCTTCGTTCAATCATTTTGCGGCAGGGTCGCACTTTTTCTTTGCTTTTCACTTTATGTTTCCATGCGTCGAACCGAAAGATCACAAAGATCGAGCGTTCTGCTGTCTGTCGCGTTGCCACCTCTGCCATTTCTCTTCTTTCACCTACTCCTTCCTCATTTTCTCTTCTTACCACCCATGCCGAATCATCTCTCTTACGGTTTTCGTTTCTGTGCAAGATTGGCATCACTATATGCTTCGCCGCAAAGCTCTCGATGATCGGCAACCGGTTGTCAACCATGCTGCCCGAACTGGCCAAAAACGCAAATTTTGCGCGTTGGCGTAGATAGAAGGTGAATAGTAGCTGAAGACAGTGCCGAATGGTGTGGTCGATTGTGAAAACGCAGAGAGGAGGAGAGGCAGAAATGAAAATTCATTTTGGAGACGAATCGAAAGCTGTCCTTCCTATACACACCTCGTGCCGAACAATAATAGCAGACAATGGCAAAGTTGATTCAAATCGGTTGAACCGCCGCCACCAACGGCATCGTCAACCTTTTTCTTCTTCTTCTTCTCCATCGTTTCTTCCTCCTTCTCGTTTTCTCAATATCATCTCTTCTTTTTCTTTTCCTCATTTCAATTTTGTCGAGGGTCGGGTCTTTGAGTAGAAAAGTCGCATCGCAACATGAGAAAACAGGGAAGATTGAAACAGGGAACATGTGATGTCTGCGATTCCATCATCGAGGATGTTTCTTTTTTCCTAGGATCCCTGGGAGTCGGAGGCGTACGTGAAGAGAACAACTGCTCGGTACCCGTCAATTGCACTTTATCAGCTAGCTAATCACTGCTTTCATCTCAGTTTTTCTTCTCTCCACATGAGCCATCATCAATGCAACTACATATCAACACCGTAATCTGTTCTCATTCATTCTTACGTTTTTCTAAGCAACTTCAACACCCATTTACAATCAGAATTGAGCTTGACCAATCTAAATAGAAACATGTTTACAAGTTTCTATTCAATTCTCTTCTATCTGTCCTTATTCAGGACAAGCATCTCTCTTTTTCCATCTATTCTTCTGCTCCTACGACTGGACGAAGAGCTAATGAACACTCGAGTCCTCAACTTCTTTTTTCTTCTTTTTTTTTCTACGCTTTAGTATCTTCAGATTTCTAGAACTTGGCATAATTCCAAGTGAAACAGAATTTGTGAAACAAAAAACGGACAGTAACATGTTTAGTAGTAAACAATAAAAATCGCTTTACAGAGTTCATGGTGTCCCGTCTCTCGGAATGCGGTACTATCTGAATTTCCATTTCGAGACAAACAGCAGTACCCTGTTGTTTCCGGTTTTCGTCGTTTTCATTCTCTTTTTAACTTCAATCTTTCACTCCCTCTCTCTTCATACATCATACTTTTGTTGCGAATGTGTGTAAGGTAATCAAAACTACTCTCGGGGGCCGCCGCCACCAAATTACTTTTTCGGTATATCGGGACACATGCCATAAAACGTTAAACAGTTAATTGAAAAAGCAGCACTTGAAAAGCAAAGCTGATTAAGTTTCGGGGGCAAAAGAATTACGGCGAATGGCGCATGGGTCCGAGGGAGCCAACCAAATCTCCGCCTTCGGTCACTAGTTGTTTTCATCCAGAGTTAAACGTGTCCGGATCCTAATACATTGAACTATCTCCCTGGACAATGGCGAATGAAGGGTGAGTTGACGGACTTGTCGACGCCATTCTCCTGGGAGTAAACTTCTTCGTCTTGGGTGGCTGGCGTTGCGCAACCACTCCTGCCTCATAGCTCAATTTTTTCTCCTTCGTCTTTATTTTCGCCCCATATAGTGGTGCGAATCTCAATTGGAGCAAATTTCCGGACTTGAATACACTAATGCGCATTTGTACTTTTTCGCGGATACAGAATTTTTGTTTCCTTCCTTCCGCCCCGTTCGCTAATTTGACGTGCATGCTCTTAAGGTAGTTTTTTATTTTGCGTGATGAGTGTTTGAGCAAAGGAACTGAACTATTCACTTCCTAGGATAACATGACCTTATACAGCATGCGTCGCTTCTTTTTTCCAACATTTCCGGGCACGTTTTTCGAATTGCCAGGCTATCAAATTTCCGTGATGTTGTCTAACTAATGAATGTTCGAGGGAACAAAGTTCCAGTTTCACTGCCGCCCCGTTTTCTATGTATAGATCTTTTTGAACCCCCTAGAGAACATAGTAGTCCAAAGTAGTCATGTAGTTGTGTTGCTGTTCTTTTCTTCCTCTCCAACCGAACTACCGCACTGGCTGCCAAGTCCCGCCCACTGAGTTTTGCAGTCGTTTTGTAAATAGACAAAGTGTTCGAAATGCTCTCTTTTCTGTGCTCTGCTAAGGTTTCTTTCAGTGTTTCTGACTCCCCCCCTCCCCTTTCTCTCAAGGTGGCTATTGGTTATTGAACACCTTTTCTCTCGAATGTAGTTTCTTTTTTCTTCATCTTCTCCATGAAGAACTTTTGGCCACCGAAATAACCAATGATCAGCATGTTTCTATAAGGAGGCGGTTCTCCACTTTTTTCTTCTTCTTCCTCGGTTTCCGGGAAAGAAAAGATAAAATAGAATAAAATAGAATGTCGGTCCCAGAAAAAAGTGGAACCCGTGTGCACATAGTGTATGCCAAGTGCGGTCCAATGAGCCTAAACCAATTGCTCTTTTTGTGCGCACGCGTGCGCATCTCGAGGAATGTTTCATCATCGTCATCATTTTATTCCAGAGAGCTTGATGGGAGCCTTTTCTCCCAAAACTGACATATACACACACACACAAGTACATACCCGATGTGTATGTGTATGGGACCACCATTTTCGCGCTCGTTTTTCTCATGCTTTATTTTATTCCCTTTTCTTTTTATCCATTCCACCATGTTACATTTGAATTTAGGGTCCCCTCCTGCCCGGGGCCACGCTCACTCCTCAGTCTTTTCAAATGCATTCATTCATTTCCTTTCCGCCAGAATCCGACGCCACCGAGAGCTATTCCATTTTCATTCCAATACACTCTCGACAATGTCTATCCAATTGGCGAGTGCTCCTCAAGAGCTTTATTCAGGAAGAGAGAATAGCTCACGTAGTCATCATTCTCGTTTATGTAGATACCAATATAGACAATCGTTCATCTACGGAAGCTGGTGAACTTTAACTCAAACCGGAAATTAGTGGGGGGTATTGAATGATGGAATGGAATGGAAAAAAGAGACACGTCTGAAAATCAAAACCGAATTCCGTGAATAAAATCACGCGAGCAAAAATGCACTTTCCCGCCTGTATCGGATTTCCGAACGCTTAGCTGTTTCAGTTTCTAGTGCAGGCACTAATCCGACCAACGGATTATGACAGAAAAACATTTTCGAACATCAGATTTATATTTTTGAATAGAAGTTCAGACAGGAGAAGATTCGTCGTATCAACCTCTCTACAAAAAGTTGTGTTCCAGAATTTGAGAAGTTCAAACATCTCATTCTGAATACAACAGAAAAATGAATGTCTCTTCGGGAAATTGAGCACCTGCTAGTTTGTTGTTGCTGTTCTCGGTCATAAATCATTTATTCTGCATTAAATTTCAGCCGACGAAGTCTGAGAACTTTTTCTATTTTTCATGTTTCTTGATATGCATTCAGATACCCACTTAGCTGAACTTTATCGACAGAGAGAGAGACAGAGACGAAAAATAAAAAGCACACAAAGAGCGAACATTTCCTCAGAAAACGCTCTCTCTCCAACGGGCTCCTACCGCTGCGCGTACGCTCCCGTCGAGCAGTAGAACAACATAATTTTTTTCTGCATTCTGCCAAGAGACGCTCCCATTTGCCCTCTATCTCTGCATAGTCGACCAGCATAAAAACCAGCTTTTTTATATTTTATGCCGTTTGTCTCGTTGCGCGACTTGGCGAGATGAAACAAAAAAGAACAGACAGTGTGAGCGTAAAGACTGTCGACAAAACACACAAAAATTGCCGAGAGGAGCGCGGGATCAAGCGAGAAAAAAAATTCACCCCCAGGAGCAGCCTGCAGCTTCTCTGCTCTTCCCGGTTGCACTTTTTCGGCAATATTAATAAGTGGAATATCTTTTTTCTGTTCGTTCTGTGTTCTCTTTTCGTTTTCAGACGTCTAAGCTTCTTGAGCGCACCTTTTCAGTCATGAGCAGAACACGAGACGTTTAAAAACCGAACCAGGCTATTTGCAAAAAGTGCGCGTGTAGTTCTGTGAAACTCCTGCTCATTCCCCCTTATTTCTTTTCCTGCATTTGTTTTTCTTAGAACTAAACTTCTTTTAACTAAACCAATTTCCATGGAAAGGAAAGGGGAAGAAGAGTGGAAAGAAAAGAAAGTTCTGGATTTGTGTTACTCGAGGAGCAGATTCACAATCGTAAACTTTGAATGCTATTTTTCGTTTTAGCTTTCTTCTTTTCCCACCGCTTCGCCTTTTCCTCGAAATTAGTTTGATTTGAGCCAAGTTGATGAATAATCTAGGAAGACGTGAGGGTGCGGCGCCCGCTGCGATCACTCCGCCCTTGCTCCTCTATTCAGAAAGTACATCCGTGCAAGAGTGTGAGCGAAGGCTTTCAGAAGCATCTTCTTCTACTTCATTCAACATTCTTCCTTCTTTTCATGCGTTCTCTCTTCTCCTTCTACAGAAACACTTCTTTTCAAGCCGCAGTTATTTCGAAAGCAATTTCGAACATAAACTTCTGATCAGATAACAAGTCGAGTGTGTCTCGTTCCGCCCGAAGAACTTGGTTTTCGATCCCGTCGCGCGGCGAATAGAGTGCTTATCTGAAAGTGGCTGGCGACAGTGAACGGCGAACGATGGTTGGCCGTCAAAGAGTGTGCGTGTCAGACGACGTGAGAGACTGAACAGCGACGTCCGAATTTTTGCCTTTTCGGCAATCGGAGGGGGCTGCCTCATGATAGATCTTATGGCATAGTACAGATGCACTTTTTTGAGCGATCCGTTCGCACACAGAGACTAACATACACATCGAGACAGACGCACACACGAACTTTTCCGATTACTCGTCTCACCCCCAGGTCCTCAACATGTAGTCGGCGCTTTTTTTTTCTCTCAATTTTTTTCTGTCGTTTCACTCCCATCTTCCTAGTGCAGCACGGGGCTTGTCAAGATGATCCCGAATGACGCGACGCGTGTTCGAAGGGTTCCACTCATTTCTTGATGATACTTCTCAGAACTGCCCACTCACCGAAATTCTTCTATTATCGTTGTCCCCTATTCTTATGTGTGTGTGCGTTTGACCTTATCAAAAGGCGAAGCTGCAACAAAAGCAACGAATGCAATCAAAAGAAGACAATCTAGAGTAATGCACTTCTTATCAATATTCAATCATGTCGTCCCGTTTTTGGCCTGTGTTCAACCCTGAATTCATCGGCCTACTCCTTTTTTCTTCTCGCCACCCAATATTCATTCTTTCGTTCTAACCAGTTTCAGTAGATAGGCGCTGAGCGCAGCATTCCAATCACTGATGCGGTGGCCCTCTCTTTTCTTCTTTCCTTTTCTGCCAACCTTTTAGACTTTCAAGGTAGCAAGTCGAAATGATTAGAAATTGAAGATAGGTATCTCTCCGTAGAAGTAAAAACGGTTGCGCGTTCTCCTTTCTACCGTATTCATTTTTCTATCTCTCCTTATCTATCACCCTCCCCTCTTTCAAAATTCCGAATTCCGAATTCGTTTCTTTTTTTCGTCGTCGCCCTTCGCGGAACTTTGCGAAAAAGGGGAAATTGATAAAGTGTCGGCGGCGACGAACTTCTTCATGAAATGATGATATGCTTTGTTGACCTTCAACAATTACCAACGCACAGAATTTTTTGCGGTGGTCTATATATTGAAACTTTCGTTTCGCATGACAAAGAAATGTCTCCAAAAATTTAAAACGATGGTCTGTTAATATGGCGCCGCCAAGGTCTTTAACCACGTTCGAGAATGACTGCCGATGCGCTTTACAACAAAAGCCTTTTAGACGACGCCGTTTGTTAGGTAGGCGAAGGTTAGTTGGAAAAAGGAGAGAATCGAGATATAAATCTGATATGTACTTGAGTTCTTATTCTGATGATTTCTCTTTTTACTCTTCTCGTTTTTCTTTCTGTTCAAACAGTCATTTGTTATTCAAGTATCTCACTTTACATCCCACACCATCTCGTTATAATTCCTTTGGTACATGTATCCGATGTCCGTAAAGCCCATTAATCTTCTTCCACTTACCATTTTTTTTCCTGGGCTCCGCTCCCGAGCATTCCTTTTTTCCGTGCCCTTCTCTTTTTTTTCATCGTGCTCCACGCCACCTGACATCAAATTCAGCTTGTGGTGGCAGTGGGCGTGGCCCTTGCGAAAATTGTTCTGATAAAGTTCTCTCTATAACATTTAGTCGCCGTTCTCGTATCATTTTTATCTCTCAGTCTACCAACCCCGCTATTTTCCGGTATTACAACAAACCATTCAACTCGAACTGTTCAACACGTCACTGTGACACCCCCTACAACCTCCAGTATCATCTGGAAACAAGTCGATCAACACAGCTCTCCGTCTCTCTGCCCTGTCAAGCCTTTCTATTGTTATGGATCTACCTGGAACGTCCACAAGCGACGATCTCGTTCACCCAGTTTCTTTCTGCCAATCGCCAACCTCGCCTTTAACGGTACAACAGTCGCCAATGTGGCCTTCACTCACCGCTCTCTACCCACAACTCCTTCAATTGCCAAGTATTAAATCGGACTACCTAATGAGATCAGACATCAGTGCTTTCAAAATGGTCCCTGCGTATGTTCAAAACGAGTCAATTAGTCACTATCAAACATTGAATCAATTCTCAAAGCGTTCAAAAATCACATTCCTAATCATGTTTTTGTTTCAGGGAGGTACATGATCTACGAACAGCAGTAAACATGATCCTGCCAATGCTACCCTTGTATCCCTCATTATCAAATGGATTCTCTTCGCCGACTGCGTTGGCAGCACAACCCGCCCTCCACCATGTGATACAACAAAGTTTGCTACGCAACAAGCGACCCTCAGCTCAAACACCCACCGTTCCTCCGGCCGAGTGCCCGGGCCAGCTACGGACAGTTTTAGGCTCCCGTGAGTTTGTTGTCTCTTTTGCACTTTGGTCCTCTCATCATTACGTGACGTATCATTAAACTCTCTGTTGAAACAATTTCATTGCCGCTTATCTTCACTGTTCCTCCCTTAGTGTTCCTTGTCAGTGGCACCACGCGAGTTTTATGATTCTAATGGTTTGAAAGTGTCATGAGTGACAGCGGTGTTGTTGATAAGAAGTTTGAGCGCTAGAAGAGCAAACTGAACACTGAAAGTCGGCGCGAGAGGTGTGATAGGGCAATAGTTCTCTCTTTGCGAGAGATGTTTCGAGAAGACCAACTGTTGACCTGTTTGAAAAGAAAATGCGATGAAAAAAAAGATAGGATGATTTTAGTTTGTTGGACGTAGAAAAAGCGCACCACTTGTCCCATCGAGCCCATGCATTGATACATCCATTATCCGATCGGAAGTGTAAATTTTTCAGCGACTGCATTGCAAAACGCGCTTTTGATGAACCCATTTCTGATGCCGCAGACATTGAAGCCAGTCTCGCCAGCTTTGCCAAACGGACACATTCCGGCAACAAATGGTGAAGCGATGATTCAGAATGCCGAGGAGCAAACCGTCAAATGGAGCAGTCCTTCCAGCGTGGATAGTAACGGACAGAAAACTGACAGTTCGGCAGGTGAGAAAGTGCATTCTTTTAGATCTAGAAGCCAAAGAGCGTGGCCATTTGATCGACACACATATAAAAGTGCACTGAAAGCGAACTCTGCAAAAAGCCAATGATTTTGTACTCTGATCGCGAAATTCGTGTTTTCTCTCAATTTCTCTCTCACGTGATCTCAGCACCATTCAATCTAGAGGATTCTGGTATCTTAGACTGACAGAAAAAGTAATTAATAACAGGGAAGGACACCGGTACTGCCCTTTTCTTCTATCTCTTCGCTTTTTTGATTCGCCAGTGTAGCAAAAAAAGACAAAGTGGATAGAACATCTTCTAGACACATTGGAAATTGATAAGTTCCGATATCTCTTTCGTTTTTTTTTCGACTATCGGAATATGATGAATACATTCCAGTTCATTGTAAATGGGGGCGACCATTCATCATTAGAATGTGATTCAAATGTAGATGCAGAACCACCACAAACATACAGCGATGTACTTTCATCCTAAGCAAATATTGAAAAGAGAGAATCTGAAAGAATTCATTATCCTTGTGCTGGCTCGTTCCAGCAAATGAATATACACAAACTGCCTGAAAAACATCATAGAATTTTGTTCCCCTCGTGCGCACGCTCGCTTCCGCTGCTCCAGGAAGCAAAGTGATTCGATTAGAATGTACGAGTCGGCACGACTGAAAAGTGCAAACCAAGGACACCGCTCAATCGGTCGACCAACGTATGGTCACAAGTTGCGAACGAAAAGATCAGAGTAGTTCGAGGTTTAGGGAGCGAAGGGCGAACACACATAATAGCTCTTTCTTTTCATTTGTACTTTGTCTTGTTCCAACCACATGTGTGCAATTATTTCTTTCCAGCATCCGCCGGCGACAACACGAACATTGATGTGATTGGCGATGGCAGCGAATCACCAACTTCCTCGAATCACAGCGCACAGGTAAATTTGTTGACACAGATAGTGAGGGAAAACGAGGAAGGAGGGGAGGAGAGTTGGAATAGTTGGCACACTTCCAAGAATTTTTTCGGCCGTTCTATTTGCTCTGAAATCAGAGGAGAGCTGCCGAGAGTTTTGTTTGCTTTGTTGAATTTTTCGTCACTTCTCTTACTCGCTGCGCGCTTTGTTCCAACACTCTCAGTCCGAGACTGAACGCAAACGCTCGATGCCACAGACAGTTTTCGCTTATCGTTGTTTGATCATATGTAGTCAAGTAGCATCAGTGAGAGCTGGCGACAGAAAGCGAGGGGTTGAAATAAGAGGGAAAAGTTTTTGATGCCGATTACGCCAGTAACACGAACTGTTGATAACAGAAACATAGAGTAACGAGACACCAAAAATCTTTGTATTACTGCATGACGTCAACTTTTTATATGATCAAAAGTTCATTCAGGAACTCGTGCTTCAACAAAACTTGAGTCTTTTGAACGCTCTCAAGGAGTCCCAATATATCTTCCAAAACCCAGTACAGCATGCTGAACCAACTGTATCCCTCAGAGCCCCAGCACCAGCACCAAATGGGACAAATGGGACTGTGAAGGCTCCAGGACCAGAGCGTAAACCAAGGGTACTACTAACCAAACTATGGAACTTAAGCCTATTGTGTTCTGTTTTCAGAAACCTGTCAATGATGACATTGTCAAAATTGTCAGAAACCAAGATTTGAGTGAAGAAGCAATTTCTAGATTTGAAATTCCTGTGCCAAAGGCAACATTATCTGATCCAACCTTCCGACCAGTTTCTGAACAACAAGTCATTCAACAAATCATTCAAGGAAAGAAATACGAAGAAATGGAAGTTGGAGAATGCATGATTCAATTATGCAAAAAGTTGGCTGAGAAACGAGTCTTCGGACCACGACTCATGTCACAAACCACTGTTGCCGGACTCAATCATTCAAATTATGCCAACCTTCCAATCAAGGGAATTTGCTACATTCAACGTACTGATTATAATCTTTTCCTTTTGATATTATTTGCTTTCTCTTTCCAGATGTATGCAAAAAGGTTCTTGGCGAAAGATTCGAGCACGAGGAAGACTTTTGGGATAAATTCCGAGATGCAATGCGCAAGCTTGCCGCTCGATGTCGCAGAGTCCGTCACGCCAAAAAGACAAAACACAACAGAGAAGAAGCTCAGGCCGAGATGCTAAGCAAACGGTACTTGTGGATAAAAAGCGTCTCGGAATCTAATTATCATTCTATTCAGATTTGGAGAGGACATGCCATACAATTTGAATGGAACAGGATTAATACGACCAAAGCCAGAACCAATTCAAGATCCTCCAACAGTGAATGACATCAATTTAATGACAGTGGGACAACTCAACAATATTTTCAGCCATCTGAGTCAAGAGGTTAGCAAAATATCTCAGAAAAGTCGTTCAATAATAATCTATTTATAGCGCAAAAATTCGCTTTCTGAAGCAATACCCACTGAAATATTGAACACATTCTTTGCTATGTTCAATCGGAGACAACAAGAAGAGCAATCTCCGTCGTCTCCAAATCAAAACCAACAGTAGACTTTGAAAAGTCATCCACGTGCACTCTCTAAGCCCTTTCTTTCTGTTGTATCTGAGCATGTTTCAATTTCATTTTAGTTCGTAGTGCTCGTCGAAATGAGAAAAAGTAATTTCGAGTTTTCGGTTAGCGAAACCAAATTGAATTCGATTGAAACTGCAACACGCTCAATGTGCCCCCTGTTTCCGTTTTGTCTCACTCTCTGTCTTTTTAATTATAATTCTGCGCCACTGGATTGACTCTTCATACTGTAAACGCGCCTTCCTCCCACAAACAAGCTCATTCCAAATTATCCCATCCCAATTTGTCTCCCGGATTACCTTTTCAACCCAACCGATGTATAGTTCTTAATTTTTCATTTCGTATGCGGCATGGTTATTTTGACCACAGTGCATTTACCGCTTTCGGCTTCAGACTTCTAATCGCTGTTCCATTTTACCGCTTCGCACTACCCAAACCGTTTTTTTCTAACCTCTAAATTTCGTTAATATGCAACAATTCTACCTCACCAATTTTTTTGATATCTACCTTCAGCTTAACTTTATTGGTTTTTAATTGTTTTCCTAGCTCCGGAATTCTATAATTAGGCGCCATTGAATTGTATCTCAAATCCTCCCCCCCCACTTTTCTCAATCACTTTAGTATCTCTCGACTAGGAATCTATTATGGACCTTTATTGTTTAGGATTGATGAGAGATATTGCTTTTTCCTGCACTCACTTTACCTCAGTCTCACCTCAAATTTTGCTCTCAGGAACATTCAAAACTCAGGAATCTGTCACCTTGGTCTCTCATCATATATCTTACCTCTTGTCACACTCCTTTCTCTCTCTCTCCATTTCCAACGTTTTTTTCTATGTTACAATTTTCTTAAAACCGATTAGTGCGCCCATTCTCGTCATTTCGATTACTCTACTCCAACTCAGGGAACCTATTTTTTGTCTCATTTGAACTCAGGAATTTTCTTCTACCTCAGGGAACCTACCTCATCCACTTTTCAGTTGTTTGGGGCCAAATATCTATATCCAGAAAATTTAGTCACCAATTTAGTATTTTATTTCCATCTGCCTTTTAGCTTTTATTGTCAAACATGGAAAATTTTGGAAATGTGAACCGCCTATTGGTGGTTGAAGTTTATCATTTCCAAAAAATTCCGCTGTCACACGAACCTCGTCAAAAACTCAAAACCAACTCAGGGACCTCTTTTTCTTTTGCTGTATCACAAAACTGATTTTATTTCTGATGAATGTTGCTCTGTCATATGAATCATTTATACTTTGAACCGAAAGCCAAAATGTGTTTCCGTATTTCCACTTCTCGCCACAATTTTTCTCATGTAATCTACCTCAAAAACCCATTTTGTTTTTTGTATTTTAATGTCATTGCGACGAAATAAAAGAACCTCAAATTGCCTACAAATTAAAAAGTAAAAACTCTGCTCTTTCCTTTGTAATTTGTCTACGAAAAATTCCCATTTTCTATGTATTCAGTGTTTCTGCCCCAGTTTACTTTTTCGTACCCTGTGAGCGTTCAAATATACCTCAGCCTTCAACACCCCCTTTCCATTTTACCACTCCATCCTTTGTACCTCTGAATTGCTTCGCTTACCTCGTAAAGTACTATTCGTCTCAGCTTAATAAACCATATACCGAAAATTGGTTTTTTTGATCAAAGACACAAGGAAAACTGTTCAGAATAGGAGGAAAATCAATGATTATTGAGAAATCTGGCAGAAGATCAAAATAATTGAACTTCTATTCCCTAGACAGCTTCCCATGAGATTCAATTTCAGAGAATTTCCAGGCACAAGGGAAAGTTGCAGATCAAATTCCCATCTAAAAAAGAACGAAAGGTTTCGTGAGAAGGAAAACCAATTCCTGTTCTCAAATTCTGAAGCGAGTAAGAAAGAACGAGGACCAAAGTATCATAGGGATCAGTTGTCTGTTTTCATTTTGAAATTCAAATTGTTTTATAAAACCAATGAAAAAACCATGATTAGAGTCGGTTCCAGTCATTGACAAATCTATTCCACTGGCTGTCGTTCACAATACGCATGTAAATAGAAGAAAATGAAGAATAATTCTCATATCAAATAGAATTTGACATAAGAAAAATTGATAATTTGTAAAATTCGTATCAAAAGTTCAGGTGAGAGAACTAAAATCGTGTTTGCTTATGGAAAATTGAAGCTGTAGCAAAAGACAGTCACAGTTATTGAACCAAATCTTCACTGTTCTGTCAATCACCGATTCGAAAATAATGAATTGGTTATCATAATAAATGGATTAAAAAATTTAACATGGTGCTTGTAATATCACACATAAACCATATGATTGATACGTTCTAAAGAGCGGAGCAATTTTTATCTGAAAGAAAAACCTAACAGTTTAAAAAACTGATACTAATGTAGGCTACAGTTCCTGCTCTATGTCCTTGACTGATCACTAATTTGCTATGAACTCTTTGATTTGTGTCACAAATTGGAGCTTCGGCCTCGTAGCATCCGTTAAAAAACGGAACTGTAAAAAGTATTTAAACGACCATGTAATATGAATGAAATATAAGTTTTTGAAGTTGATTTCAAGTTCTTGTTATACTTCTGATATTTCTTATTTCAGAAATGAAAACCGTTTTTTGCATTGTTGGCCTCATTGCTCTAGCAACTGCTCTGGTTCTTCCAAAACAGAGAGCAAGCTCATTAGACTGTTTTCTGTGCAGACTTGCTGTCAATGTCACCGATCCGCCAGTTGACAATGAAGTTCACAAAGCCGAAGATGTGAGCATTTAAAAAACTATCGATTTGATGATTTAAATTTCAGAAGTTCATTGCTGAATGTAAGAAAGAACTTTCCGGAATTCCTTTTTTGGAGCAAGAGTGTCTCAACTACGCCCATTCCGAACTCGACCCTATCATCAAGGAACTCGAGTCAGGAACTGCACCAGAAGATGTCTGCAGAAAGATAAATCAGTGCCCAAACTAATTATCAGCAAATCATATGATTGAATAAATATATTTCATTTTCATTGGAAGCTCTCTGTTCGATCCTCAAACTATATCGAATATGGAGAGCTGCAAAGAGCATATACAAAGTAAGCTGAGAATTTTTGACAACGTAGAAACTGCTGGTAAAATATCGAGTTGATGAATTTCATCCTCTTAAAATAAATTCATGTGATAGGTGGCGCATAGATCAGCCTGTGAACCGAGGCGTCAGGTTTGAGATCATGCAACAAAAAAGAAAGCCGCAAAGCAAAATACTTTTTCTATAAATTTTCTGTTATAAAGTGGTGAAATAGCAAATAAGTTTCTTTTTGCCTATCTACTCAATCCAAAATTTTAATTTCAAAAATTATTGAAACCGAATAAAAAATCGTCAAATACGGCCAATGCTGATTAGAGTTCCAGTCGATGACAAATGTATTCCACGGGCTGTCGTTTACCATACACCAGTAAATTGAATAAATTAGTAGACAGTTATCATAGAAAATACTTGGATCGGCAAAAGTCCAGAATTGGAGATGATAAAAATTGAAATTTTTGACGAATCGGAATCGTGAGTAGTAGATAAGACAACTCAAAATCCTGTTTGCTTATGAAGCATTGAAGTTATAAAAAACAGTTATGATCATTAACCGTTTGGGATTAACATGACACAGCTTAACAGGATACTTGTTAGCACGGGTAAACTATCATTATTAATCCCTATACTTGATATACTATACTAATAACGAAACTTTTACAAGTATTTGTTCTAACATAATAGCCAACAGGCAGCGTTGTACTACGTCAAGAAACTAGGTATAATATGATATTTTCATTATGAACATTCTGACTTGTGTCACAAATTCACTATTCATTTTCTGACTTGTGTCCCAATATGGAGCTTGGGTTTCGTGACATCCGTTGAAACACGGAACTGAGAAAAGTATTTAAACGGTTCTGTCATTCGAATAAAATATAAGTTTTTGAAACTATTAGTTTTCAAGTTCTCATTATAATATGAATGAAATATAAGTTTTTGAAGTTGATTTCAAGTTCTTGTTATACTTCTGATTTTTCCTATTTCAGAAATGAAAATCATTCTCTGCATTGTTGGCCTCATTGCTCTAGCAACTGCTCTGGTTCTTCCAGAGAAGAGAGCAAGCTCATTGGACTGTTTGATGTGCAGATGTGCTGTCAACGTCACCGATCCATCAGTTGACGATAAAGTTCACAATGCCGAAGATGTGAGCAATTGGATGAATAAAAGTTTAATGATTAAAATTTCAGCAGTTCATTGCTGATTGTAAGCAAAAGCTTTCCGGAATCCCTTTCTTGGAGCAAGAGTGCCTCAACTACGCCCATGCCGAACTCGATCCTATCATTAATGAACTTGAGTCAGGAACTGCACCAGAAGATGTCTGCAGAAAGTTAAATCAGTGCCCAAACTAATTATCAGCAAATGACATAATTGAATAAACATACTTCATTTTCATTGAGAGCTCTTTCTGTTCAATCGATCATTGAATTATTAAGAATACGATAAACAGATGTTTGAAGAAGTAATCGAATAAAAATAATAGCTATTTATGTTCTATCCTTTTTCCATCAGACAGCCATGATTCCTCAAACACGTTAGAAATAAGAAACGATCATGGTACGCGGGTAGTTCTCCGAACCACTGCTAGGTCATCTAAAGAAACCTACTGTTTTGGCCAGATTCAGCACTTACCTTTCTTCACTGAATTTTCAAGGCAGATTGATCAAAAGAACTTAAACCGGCGACTGATTGCTCTTACTGCCTACCAATACCTCTCGGAATACTCAAAAGTGGTGAAACACCTATTTTCAACTAGGAATAATGAGAAGATTCGACATCGAAGTGTTTGTGTGAGCCAAGGCGCCAAGGTTGAGAGAGAATAGGAAAATTGTTTATTTTTGCTATCTAATTAATCTGAAAGACTTACTTCGAATATTATTGAAACCAAATTAAAATTGTCAAAATTTTATTCAAAAAGCAAACAAGATAAATACTTTAAACCAATCCATTATTGTTTTCAGTAGTTGCAGAAGTTGAAGCGTCTGAAATGAAAATTAATCAGAAAAGATATCAATTTTCGATTGCTTACAAGCAAGATTGTCCTTGAACAAAGTTGACTCCGTAGTTCATTAAATCATGGAAGTCTTGAGCGTAATAGAAACATCTCGGAGCAACCATATTTGTCAATTTGTCTGATGGCTGCATATCAAGAGCAACAACGACTACTTCGTAAAGTCCAGAACGCTTGATGGTGCGAACAAGTTCTGATGGATCACCGTCGGTTGGGCTGAAACATTATTAGTTGAAATGAAGAATAATTGAAAGTTACTTTGTCTGTGTGACATAAACGAGAACATGTCTGACATCGGCGGCAGGTCTGTATCCTTGAGATGGCTGGTCGTAGTAGTCCAAAACGTATTGAAGTCCTCTGAAAACAGTTTATTTACATAAGCTTTCCAGTTTACTACGTACGCAGTAACATTTTGTCCGTCGACACCGATATATGGCATTCCGTACAAGAGTCCAGAAACTCGATCAAAAGAATTTTCTCCAGCGTTGAAAGAGAATCCTCCGTAGGCCTTATCAGCAACAGAAAGTGCAGCAACTTGAGCCAGTGCATTTGCATAGTTGTATGGTTGCATAACAGTAACAGCAAATTGTTTGAGCTGAAAATCAAGAAATGAACAATACAATTATAAGTATTCTTACAATTGTGAAAGTGACATTGGAGTCTTTAAGAGAGCTGTCAATGAGGAAAAGAGTATCTTGTTTGACACTTTGGAGATCACAGTTTGCTGGTGGTGGTGGAAGTGGTGGTCTTGAACCGACAGTGCTCACGTAGAAGTTTCTCTTCCAGTTGCTTCCAAACTCACTGCTTCCGTAAATAATGACGTAGTAGCTCTGAAAAAAAAAATAGATTGTGTGATTTTCAATGTTTCCAATCACTCACGTCATAATCAAAACTGAATGGAGTCGTTGCATACCACTCATAACTGCATTCGCTATCACGTCTTCTCATCTCAGTAGTGTGCATCAATCCAAAGCCAGGCATGACGATCTGAACATATCTCACAATTCCTGCACCAAGACCGTTAGCGTGAACAACAACTGTGTTGTTTTCAACTAAAAAAACAATAAATTAATTATATTCTCTGATGTAATTCTTACGATTGATTGGTGCATGATGGGCGGCATCACTGGTTGCTCCATTGTTGCTGTCAGATGCAGAGTCAACAAATCCAAGGAAGATCTCAAGACCGGAACGTCCACGAACAGTAGCGAAACAATTGTTTCCACCAGTTCCGCTCAACACAATTCTGTAGGTTCCAGCACGGGTTGCTCCGGTGTCATTGACAGGGAAGATTCCAATGTAGTTAGAATCAGAAGAGATGATGCTATCCGGCACTGTCATCTGCTCACCAGATGGATTGAACACCTTGATGGTTTCCATGAGAGGATGATAGAAGTCAATGGAGAATTCATACATCTCATGTTCAACTTGGAAGATAATCTCGTCATTCATGCAGTTTCCGCTCGAAGCAGCGATTCCACCGGAAGAATAGAGTGTTGGAATGTATTGAGTGATGAAGTTCTTTGACAGCTCAACGGCATTCATCTGAAATAGACTTTTAGTTCTAAACGATGACATTGTTTGAAACTGACAGTGAAAGTGTTTCCTTGAGAATAACTGATGATCTGATAAAGGGCATCAACGTTTGGAGTATTCCATCCCTCTCCACATGGTGAATCGATTGCTGGGAACACAAAGTTAATCTAAAAATGTTTTTTTTTCAGATGATTTGGCATTGAGTCTTACGTAAGCCTTCTTATCTTGAAGTTTCTGTGCAATTTGTCCAACTTGAAGGTAGTCTTCTGGTGAAGATCTAGTGATGACAAGGATGACAGAGTTTGGTGAAGCAAGAGCATCCATATTGAGTACATTATTGATAACACTCACGATTGGACGTGGACATTCTGAAAATTTTTTTATAACATAGCATTTGTTTATGTTTCTTACGGGAAGAGCATGGTGCATTTCCAGGGCAAGACATAGTGCTGATGTTTTTGACGGCTGTTACGATATCATCAGAGTTGCGAGAAACAGTTACTGGGTACCAGGAAGCTTGGTTGCTCGCTAAAATACAGTACCAAATGTTATTAAATTTCTGGAAATCAATTAGTTACTTGAATCAAATGGATAAAGAACAAAGTTGGTGAACCATCCTTGGAGAGTTGGATCATTGTTGATGCTGTCCAATGAGGCCTTCAAATTCTTTTTCAATTGGAAGATCGACGATCCCATGTTGTATGAAGTCTCAAGAACAATAGCAAGAGTTCTTTCCTTGTCATTGAATGTTGTTGGGTATGGTGGTTCGCAGTGAGCCAGTTGACAGAATTGGCCAGAGAATTGCGGGACAGACGAACAGTCGCACTTTCCACTCTTTTCGATTCCTCCGTTCTGACAGACTGGAGTGCTACAGGTTGGTCCGACCCATCCAGCGCGACAGACACAAACTCCGTTGTTCACAAAACCTCCATTAGAACAACTGATGACAGTCTTGGTGCAGAGTGCATCAGCATAACGTTCGAAAGCGTATCCATACTGATCGAGTCCAGTGAACTGTAAAGTTTTGCTGCTTAAAAGTAATCAAATTCTTTGTGGTACCTTTACAGAGAAATCAGTAAGTGATCCTTCAGTATCTGGGCAGGTGAATGGAGCTGAGATGGTGGCATAGGTACAAACACGGTTTCCGAGTGGCAATGAATTGGTGATTGTTCTGTTGGTTGAGAGGACGGCGTAGTTGAGTTTTCCTTCCATCGATGGCTTGGTGTCTGGGGTGTATGGATAGACTCCTGTTGGGTAAGCAATGAGGTAATTGTTAGCTGAAATAGAATATATATTGAATAATACTAGATCATTCACTTACAGGACTGAATGTTGGCATAAGTGCTTGGTACGTCGTTTCTTGGATCAGTAACAAATCCGAAGAATACTTGAATCTCGGATTGAGAGCGAGCTTGAACCTCACAGCTTCCGGAGTTGGATTGAACAGTCACCTTCCAGAGACCGGCTGGTACGATATCTGTAGAAGTTTATTTATGAAAAAAGAATACCAAGTTTCCACGGCTGGGTTGTAGCATCACCGGCCAAGAAAATTAACACCGGCCGAAATATGACCGGCCGAAATAACACCGGCCGAAACATTATCACCGGCCGAACGTCAAAATAAGACCGACCGAAATATCACCGGCCAAAAACTTATAACCGGCCGAATGCTGAAATAAGACCGGCCCAAAATCTGAGTCAATGACTGAAACGTGTATAAAGTAACGGAGACCATCCAGAGTTGTTCAGAATGAAACTAGAAACTTTACTTGATATCATAGCGGCGTTCCATTCATTATTAAGTTGAAATCTCAATTAGTTTTATTGAAATTTTTGGGCCGGTCTTATTTCGGAGTTCGGCCGGTGATAATGTTCTCAAGCTATTCGGCCGGTGTTATTTCGGCCGGTTTTATTTTGGCCGGTGTTAATTTTCTTGGCCGGTGCTACTACAACCAAGCCGTTTCCACTTACTGGCTCCTTCTCCTGGATAATATCCTTGTCCATATCTATGCTTCATGCAAGCTCCGTAGTTCATTTCAGATGGATCGGCTGGCTCCCACATTCCATCCGCGTTCAGGACGGCATGATTGAAAGCTGGCTTGGTTGGATCAACATTAGGAGCCCAGTTGGTATATCCAGTCAATGGTTGAGCAAAGTTGTTGTCTGGAACATCCCAATACCATTGTCCGTTGTTGAAAGCAAGACCAATCCATACACGATATCCTCTTACTTGAGCTGAAAGAACAAATTTCCGTATTAAGTTTTTAAATGTAACATACAGTGCACAAAGTCATTGATGTCTTGATTATCAATATGAAGAAGATATGCTTTCTGATTGTGACAAATATCCCATGCATCAAGCCAGGCGTATTTGTCAGCCGCAAACTCGTAACAGTTTTGTTTTCTGTGATTCCAGAACATGCCCTCGCAAGCTGTAAACATTGTATTAAATTAAGACTGAAGGTGACAATAAAGTACCGGCAACGTATTGATTCAATTTGAGTTCTGGATTATTGATAGCAACAAGCTCGTAATCAGAGTTTTGTCCCAGTGTACCATCTGGGAAAGTGACTTGCACATTGTAAAGATCTGTTCCTGTGACAGAGAGAGTAAGAGACTGAGTCCATCCATCGACTGGCATGTAGTAGGAAATTCCCTTTGAACAATCTGGGGCGTAGTATCTGTGAGAAACAGCTGACTTGTATGTGCTGATGATGAATAGCATGATTTGGTCGAGTTGGTCAGTCATGTATACTTCTCCAAGAGTAGTTTCAGTAAGGCTCTTCAGATAATATGGGAACTGTCCATTGTTTTCAGCCGCAGTGCAGATAGATGCTCCCACACCAACAAGATTAAGAACAATTTGATATTGTTGAGCAGTGTCGAAGAGTTGAATGTAGGAAGAGTCATTTGGTCCATCAGAATCAGTAAACACCCAAACGGAAGAGCGTTTCTCGGAAAGAAGAGCGGCTCCAAGCATGGCTTGTTCGATTTGAACCTGGCAACTTGTCTCATCGGCAGAGTATGTACTGAAGTTTCCGTTCAAATTGACTACTCCGTCCACAAAGTCTTGTGGTCTGTTGGATTTCACAAGAAGGAAGGATGCTGAAATAATTGAATAAGAAATTAGATAAAACTGTTGTGCACATACTGTTAGAGTTAACGGCAATCAGAATCCAATTGCTGATCCACTTGTCAGATGCTTGCTGCATATCACGAGTCATTTTTTGAACGTTATTGGCAATGGTAGCAACAGCGTTTTTCATTGTCGATCTGGTGGAGATAACAAATGCAATAGATCTTCCATCAAAGGAGACATCTGGGTTGTTGTTGAAAGTGGTGCACATATCTGTAAATTCAGTCCCTCATTTATTTGTACCCGGTATATACACCATACATTGTTCGCAGAAAGTTCCAGCAGTTCCGACCGGACAAACACATTGTCCTCCTCTGGCAGTTCCGCCATTGACGCATTGAATGTTCTCGCAGCTAAACGGTTTTCAATTGAGTGTCAATCATATTAATTGAATTTCTGAACTTACTATCGTCCGTAGAATCCTGGTGGACAAATGCAAGTGGCATTGTTAGTTGGATCGGATACTCCTCCATTCTGGCAAGTGTTTGGTGGGTATGGAGTAGTTGGGGCTGAAAATAATAGACGTATTGGAACTGCCAGCCATTGTAGAACTCACTTCCAGAACAGAATCCAGTAGTGGTTCTTTGAATAGTGAATCCCTTTCCATCATCAGCATAAACTGTGGCATAGAATGGTTGAGATATGAAATCACAGAAGTTAGCAGCTCCGAAATACAAATGGAAACCACATCCGTTACGATATTTTCCACTGGAGTAGTACATTGGCTTCTGGTAAGTCATGTCAGTGTTCACGTTACTGGTGATCGAGAGTTCAGAGAAAAGACGGAATGGATCTGCAACATTGTTCTTGAGTCCTGTCAGTTGAGCAACAATATGAGCGGACTGTCCAACAACCGGTTCAGAATCACTGGCATCATCGTTGACTCCAACACTTGTTCCGATGAAAAGGTCGTACTCGGAACGGGCTTGAACACGGTATGAACATGGAGTGTTCTGCTAAAAAATGAAGGTGAACTAAAACGTATACTCGTTGAATAACTGACCACATTGGAAACAACAGTGATCAAATGTTCTCCGACAACTGGATTCGAGATCTCATACATTTGGGTAGTTCCACTGTCTATGATCTTCAAAGCAGTGTTGGTAACTCCATTTGGATCAGTTACGGCAACAGTCAAAGACTGTCCGATGGCCAAGATCATGAGCTCTGTGGTAGATGAGTCAACAAAGAAAACTCTGGTTGGAGTGGAACAACTTGAAAGGTCATCGATGAGAACAGAGTTCATTTTGTAAGCAGTAGCTTTGATCACGTTTTGGAAAATCTGAAAACAGAAGAATATATTTTGTTCGATCAAAGTCAACTAACGTATGAAAGAGTGTCGGTTGTTGGTCTGAGAATGAGTCCACCACTGTAATAGGATGCATACTCAATAGCTTGGAAACCGTTGCTCATATCGTCAAATCCACAGTTGTCTTGGACAAAGAAGTGGGTGTAAATCTAGAATAAGCTTTATGAGATTATTCCTCCCATGTTTTTCTTACCGGGAACTTCTGGCGAGTATTCATTTCGATGACAGTCTGCCATTTTTCAACGTCGCTAGCAATAGCGTCAGTGAACAAGTAGATGGGTGACTTCTGGTAAATGGCGACTTCAGTGAAGATAGATGCAATGGAATCGAAAGTGGCATCAGAGCATTGGCCAGTTGCCGTTGAATTGATGTTGATGTCGGTGAGGAACTTAGTTTGATCATAAGCTGGATAGTAAGTGTTGGTGTATACACCATTGGCAAATTTGACGAGGACGAATCCCTTGTAGACTTCATATCCGTTTCCTGCATTGCTTGTAAGCTCCTTGAAGATAGCTTGAGAGATTCCATTCAAATTCTGATTCATGGAAACAGTGCTTCTGATGACAACAACCAATGTTTTATAGTCGGTGAGGAATGGTTCCCAGTTCAATGGACATGTCACTAAAACAATTTATGTTATATGTATACCAATATATCAAAACTAACCATCTTGGCAGTTAGTTCCATGGTATCCTGCAGAACAAACACACTCGTTTCCATCTGGGTCTGGGAAACCGGCATTCATACAGTTCACCTTCTCACATTGCCTTCCTGAGAAAAGTTCTGGACAGAAACAAGTTTGGCCTTGATTGGCAACATTCAGAAGAGTTCCGTTGTTATAGCAACTGGTCAATGGAGGTTGAGTGGTGGTTGGTGGAACAGGGGATGTAAGGTGTTCTGAAACAGTTAATTCCTGTTGAGCAATCATTCAACTATCGACTAACGCATGCAAGAGAAACTTCCGGTTCTTCTGAAAGCGAATCCATTCGAATCGATTCCATCAACCTAAAATTCAACATAATTTTAGTTTACTGTTAAAAGTCTGTTACATGATAATAATAGGAGTTTCCAGTTTGGCACTGCCATTGTCCAGCATAGTATTCATATCCGCATTGGTATCTGCAAATCATTCACTGATAAGGGTTCTAATGCGATTATAAAAATTGCTCCTAACTATTATGAACTACCTTCTTGTTAGAGATGCACGGTAAACAGGAGTCAGATCGTTTCCTTGACGAATGGTGATTGAGTGGACTTCTGGAAAAAAGGAATGGAATGCAGAGCAACCCCGCAAAACTAACGAGCTGGTGCTTGCTGGCTCGCAACATGAGCGACAGCGTACATCGGGACTCCATCAATTGCAGATTCTCCATATGGAGTGTCATCAGATTGTGGAGATCTTACGAATCCCTGAGAAACTTTGAGCGCGGTACCACTCTGTAAAGTCTCATATTTATCAATTGACTCACTGCCATTGTCGGTTTTTATGGCTTAGTTCAAACACAAATTTCTACATTTTACGACACGCCATTTCCCCATTTCAATTCATTTCCACGTTTTGATTCGGTTTTCATCGCGCCTTTTTGATAGGCAGAACTCATAAAAATGTAGGCAGGCAACTCTCGGTTATCAGTTTTTGATCTTGTTAACAAAGCAAATTTCAAAATATTTGAAATTTTGTGCAACTACGAAATGAAATTGTAGAAGCTTACATTGACTTCAATGATACATTCAGTAGTTGGAACATTTTGGTTGTCAACGGTCATTGAGTAGCCACCAGATGGGAGGTCACCATAGACAGTCAGAGAGTAACCGTCTCCATTGTTTGAATATGTTGGTGGGAAGAGAACACCTTTGGAGTCAGTGAGGTTAACATATGGGATTCCGGCTCCGGAAACATGAACTTGAAGGGTTTGGGAAGTTTTACCAACGTCAGAATCTACTGGGATGTAGTATCTGGAAGTGACCAATGAAAGGAGTTTGTGAAAAAGTAATATCTTACGATCCACCACAGCTTCCTTTCAAAAACAGCAACTCAATTAGACCGGATTGTCCAGATGTTGGGGCAGTTCCTGGAGTGGTACAGATAGGGTTCTTACATCCATCTCCAGTCCATCCATCTTCACATGTTCTTGCAATACCGAGAGCGGCAAAGATTGCTCGTTTAGCTCTGACGTGGAAACTGTCTGTGTTAATTAATTGTGGATAATAGTTTGGTAAGTGATGAAAAACAGAATCTGAAATTAAAAACTTCAATGGCAATTGGAATAACTAATGAATGGATACCGAGATTAGGGGCAGCTGCAACTGCAGTCACCAATAGAAATAGAGCCAGTAAGAGCCGCATTGCGAGCAGTCAAGACTGGGCAGCAGCGAACTGAAACTGCCCTATCGCAGATGTTAGACCGTGAAAAATTTTATTGTTTGATAAGCCAATTTTGATATTTGCCCCGTCGTTACGCGATTGCCACACGTTTGCGTCGATGCCTTTGAGAGAGCTGATATCGATGATGGTTGCACATGCCGCCACGTCGCCAGTCACTTTCATAATCACTTTTCGAACATAGGTGTGGTCGAAATGGGAGTACATAAGTTTACATTTCTAACTGAATGAAAGTCAGATGACATGACGTTTCCATTCAGTTTTTCCGGCAAAATCTGAAACTGGAAAAATTGCCAGTCATACAAAAAAATACACAGAAAATTATAGGTTTGATGACAAATATGATCATAAAATTCACAGAAGATCAAAAGTTCAGAGAATTGCTCTTCAATATTGAAAAAATTCGTGTTAGGTTACTATGATATTGCGAATGGTACAATCTTAACAATAGTTTTTACTTTATAGTTTTTTTTCTCTGAAAAAAACACTGCAGTGAAAACTATAAACAAACTTGTTACACTAGTAGATTACCCCTCGATTTATCACTACCACATTGTAACGGAAGCATGAGGATCTTCAAAAAATCAAACTGATAATATCTGCAAAGCGACAATAAGAGAAGTCGGTTTTGAAAGTTTTCATAGTGTAATCCCCTCCATAAATCAGCTGTTCGATCTCAGCGAAAGCTCGTCCCATCCTTTCCCTTTTACGCACCCATCAACCTCTCATTTTCTCGACGTAAGACCAAGAAAAAACCGAGGGGAGGAGTTACTGACGATATGACGATGAGTGAAGGAGAACTTGCCTTTTCGCAAGTTGACGGCCTCCAGTGGCGGCGCACGCATTCAACGTTACCTCTTGTTTGCAAAGTCTACGGAATCCCTCGCCTCCTACTTATTCTTAAAGAGGTACTCCTTCCGTTTCACGTCATCATAATCCTTCTCCAGATTTTTAATCACTGATCATTCTCTAATCATCTTCATGTGGAACACCGGCAACAATCATGCTTATCCGTAGAAACGTGTTTCTTTCTGTCCTATTTCTCCTACTATTTTTCATCGATAGCAGGTGTGAAGAAGACGGAAACCGAAAAGGTATTATACTTAACTGGTGGCCTTCCCGATCAAAAATCTCACTTCCTTCCTTAATTCCGCATTCGCATTGTTGTTAATCTACTCATTTAACAGACTGTGTGTTCTTATTGCCTTTTGAAGGTTATTTCAAAATTCATTCTGTCATCTGATAAAAAAGACAAAGGTTGAAACATGTATCTACATCCGGACGTCTTCTTTCATTCCTATTTGGTGGTTAATGGTCATGCTAATGCGATGAATGATAGATATGATGTTTATGAGTGAAAATAGATGCGAGAAAACGAAAATGCAAATTTTACGTTCATTTAACAGGATCGCCGCTACCACCACCGGATTGTGACTGTCCAAGTGTGATACGTCCTGTTTGCGGGACAGACAATGTTACTTATAACAACCTGTGCTTCTTACGGTGTGTTCAACGCACCAATCAAGGTAATACTAGCTTCTTCATTTGACCCTGTCTAAAAAAGACTTTCTACGACGATTAATGACTTGTTTTCACAGATATTCTCTTTTTTTACAACGGCACCTGCTGCGATCAAAAGGAGTGTGAGAATGTGGGAACGCCGTTATGTGACAATTTCGGTTAGTGTTTTAAGAATTTATGGGTATGGGTGATCTGTCTGAAGATAATTAGACAATCTTTCAGCGTTTTTTGTGTTTATTTGAATTAGATGAAATTGATGAATGTTGTAAAAATCAAAAAACTTTTGATTCTTTCTTTTTGAAATATTTCATGTTCTAGGTAAAACCCATATCAATGAATGCCAATTTCTACAATTCCAATGTTTGATGGAAAAAAGTATTGGAATGTCAGCCACTAAAGTTCACAATGGACCGTGTTCTGTCAAAGACTGTAACCACAACTGCACACATACCAATTTCGATCCGGTATGCGACACAAATGGGTCTGTCTACCGAAACCTCTGTGTGTGAGTGGACACTCCCCAGTAATCAGTGATAAACATGTTCCGTTTCAAGGTTCCAAATGCGAAGATGCGAATTACAATTAGAGAGTCAACGAATTCAACTGGCAGAGGATAGAAAGTTTTGTTTGAGGAATCGAGGTAAGGATTGGAATGTGTGGAACGACAAACAACTGGGTTTCTCGCATTCTTTTTGTTTACTTCTTCAGAAACTCATAGATTTAAACTGGCGGGTGTGGAATCGTATTCCTCCTACGCCGAAGAACCATATGCGGAGGCATCAGAGTCAACGACAACTACAACGGTGACTGTACCGGAAACCACAACTGAATCAACAACCGAACAACCGATAGGGTTTTTGAACAAGGTCATTGCTGAAACCACAGCTCCTAAACAACCATTTAATGGCAACCAGTCCCCATTGACAGTAAGTTTTTGCAAGAAGCGGTAAAGTCTGCAGTTAATCGGCATGCCAGTAGCACAGATAAAATCTACGCTATTATTCAAAAATGTACTGATGTTATCTCCGATTACAGCATTCTGTTTCTTTTTTTTTTTCAAAAAAGACCAACTTGACAAAAGGCAAATGTTACCTTGCTTAGTTTTTTTGAGGCAATGAGTAATGACAAACAAGTTACGATAAGCAGCAAAAAATGCGAAGAATGTGGCCTTTTCGATAGATTTCGTCGCTTTTTTTCAGAGAAACGATCTTAATCGGGTATGCAGTATAACGGAGTGTGATAAATCATGGGATCCTGTATGCGACACCAGAAATCGAACACATAAAAACGTTTGCCAGTTCAAATTCTTCGCTTGCAAGGTGAACGGAAATTGAAGTTGTCGGAGAATGATCTGATTTTTAAGATCAACAAAATTGATGGAAGTGTTATTGATATTGCACATACTGGAGCATGTAAAGCGGCAAGTGGAAAATAGTTTTTGTGGTTAGAATCAAATGTTTTCAGAGAAAGAGTACATGTATCACTTGTCCGAAAGATGAAAAGATCATTCCCATATGCGATAATCAAAACACGGCATGTTTTCTCTTCAAAAGTTTCTTTGAATTTCCATTTCAGACTCATTCCAGTCTTTGTTCTTTCATTCAATTCAACTGTGAAGCCCGAAATAACGATGAGGAAGAGAGAGTGCTTGTCCACATTAAACCATGTCATGAAAGAAGTCCACAGTTCACACTTAAAGTAGGTCAATTTATAAATAGAAAAAAGTCAGTCAATTCATTAATTTCCAGGAGGAAATGTGTCCAAGGACGTGCAGTCGTGACGTGAAGCCTGTTTGTGATGAAGCCAATAACACTCATCAAAACCTGTGCCATTTTCAACAGTACAATTGCAATATGAGGAAGGTTGAGTGTTTTTTGCGGGAATTCTATAAAATTCTTTTCAACTTTCAGTTGGGGATTAGATCGCCATATTTAAGATATTTGAGACCGTGCGTTAAAAATAGAAAAATAGACACTGCTGTGGAAAATGTAGAGATGAAAGCTACAGTGTCAAATGTTGAAATCAAAACTTCTTCAAAACCAGCATCGACGGCACAACCAAGATCTGAATCAAAGCCATCCGAAAAAACTACTTTCATTGTCAGTGCATTCGAAAAAGTCATGGTGAGCTTATAAAATGACATTTTGTAAAATGTTGAACAATCCAGAAAAGTACAACAAGCAATGATATTTCCTCAACAACTCTTCCCACAACAGTTTCTACTACTGTTTCAACTTCTACACCACCATCGACAAAAGTTACCGTTACAACAATTAAAACAGACACTGAAACAACACCATACCCAGATGTCGCATTTTTTGACTGCCCAAAACCAAATTGCCCAACAGATGGACAACCGGTGTGTGATTCTGCAGGCAATTTACACGGGTAAAGGAGAATATCATGTTTTTAAGAATTCTTCAATTGTTCCAGAAACCTCTGCGAATTTACATATTCTCGATGTTTGGCTGCTAGCAAAGGTCATCAGATTCATATCGCAACGGAAGAAAATTGTATATCGAAAGAAGCTTGTGAGATGCCTTGCACAGAAGATAGACATCCAATTTGCGCTTCCGATTTTTCCACGTATGATAACCTGTGTCAGTTCCGAAAACAGAAATGTCTGGATGCAGAATTGGAAGTTTTGTTCAAGGGTTCGTTTTCTTTTTCAGAGAGTTTCCATTGATAGTATTCAGGAAAATGTAACGAGTGTCTTGATGCACCATGTGCATTACCAGCAGAAAACTCTCCAGATGAATCGTTTGTCTGTTTGGAAGATCAGTCGACCAAGTCACTTTGTGAATACCAAATGTTATCATGCATTTTTGAAAGAGGATATGGAGTCAACTTAACAGTTCAATACGTGAGTGATAGATTGTTTGAATGCAACAAACTGTATTGAAATGTTCAGATCGGAACTTGTTGTCCTCCAGTTGAATCGTGTGATAATGAAAAACCAGATCCTGTTTGCACCGATGCAGGATCCACTTTTTTGACAGAGTGTGAACTGAATATTGAGAACTGCAAGCTCAGAAAGCTGGACCAACCAAAATTAACAATAGCTTCAAAAGGAGTCTGTGAAAAGGACATGCTAACAGATGATTTCTCAAGTAATCAAAACTTTGAAAAGCCCAGTATTGAATTTAAGAGGGAAAACTCTTTCAATTGTTCAATGGAATGTGATAATTCATATGATCCTTTGTGTGGAACAAACGGTGTCACATATACTAATGCATGTTCATTGCAAAAAGAGATCTGCGATTCGGCTAAGTAAATAAAGCCAATATAAAGTAAGTTAACAAAACAGTTTTCAGCTCGACGATAGAAGTTGCTTACACCGGAATGTGTTGTGACACAAACTGTCCATCAGATTTCAGTCCTGTTTGTGACAGTAAAGGCAATACTCATCAGGTAAAACAGAGGAATATAATTATCAAATTGAAATAATTTCAGAACATTTGTCACTTTGGAATTAAGAGATGTATTGCCGAAAGAACATTTGGAGACGTTTTGACAATTGAAAAGTTTGAAGTTTGCAATGAAGTGAAAGAATGTAATACTCAATGCCCGAAAGAATACTCACCAGTTTGTGCATCGAATCAACAGAATATTGTAAATGAATGTGAATTGAATAAGATAAGATGTCTAGTAGAGAACAATGTAACTACTGGAGAGAAACTAGTGAAAGAATATGATGGTTTGTTAGGAATCATATCTCGATGATTCTACTTTGAAATTAAGGAGAATGTTGTCGACTCGAGAATTGTGATTTTTCAACGTTTTCGCCAGTTTGTGACACCGAAGGAACAACTCATGCCAATATGTGCTTGCTGAACCATAATGCATGTATTCAAATGAAGAAGTTCAAGAAGACAGTTCAAGTATTGTATCAGGTAACAGTAAAATAGTTATTTTCTCTCAACTTTATGTTTTTAGGGTCAATGTTGTAGTCAGCCCTGTGACGATGAAAATGCACCAGTTTGTGATGGTGATACAACACATGCAAATACTTGTAAATTTAGGTAACCAACAATCTGAAAATCCGACGAAAGTAATCTAATTGCAGAATAGCTCAATGTGAGGCTGAGCGTCTGAACAAAACACTGAACATTGCATATCCGGGAGAGTGTTGCATTCTTCCAAAAGGAGAATGTGAGACTTCTGGACCTGTATGTGATTCAGAAGGTCAAACACACTCGAATCATTGTGTGTATCAACAAAAAAGGTGCATTGCTCAACAAGGAACTCAGAAAACTTTGAATATTGTTCATACAGGTAATTTCATCAAAAGTAAGATAAATCGTTTAATGTTTCAGGAGAATGTTGTGCCCTGGCTTCATGCCCAAAAACTGGTCAACCTGTTTGTGATTCGAGAGGAAGAACTCATGATTCATTGTGCCATTTTCATAATTCGAAGTGTATTTTTGACAAAATACATACCCAAAACACAACACTCACTTTAGATTATCAAGGTATATATTTCTGTTGCAATTAGATTTATTCTTGTTTTTCAGGCAAGTGTTGTCCTTCTGGATGTACTGATGAGTTATCCGTGATATGCGACCAACACGAAAATATCTACCGAAACTCTTGCTACTTTAACTTGAAAGCATGTGAAACATGGAGGAGAACACAAGACGTGCTACTTGCAACACCCTGCCCGCTATTACGAACGTGATGATATGATTCTCAAAGTACAACTCATAATTTAACTTTTTTTGTTTCATAGTTGTTTTTGTAAATATATTGTAATTTTTTGAAGTTTTTTATTAACATTTCACAAAAAAATTTACTCGCTGGTAGATGTACTTGCCGTTCTTGGAACCAAAAGTTCAATTTCTTTGTCAGGTTCATGTCTTGGACTTGAGCTTCTTGATTTGACATCAAGAACAGCAAGTTTTGACTCCACTTCGTGAAGTCGCATTCCCAAAACTCTGAACATAAGAGTTGATGATTAAGTGATAAGAATGACCGACTTGTTAGCTCTTCGAGAGTGTGCCAACGCCATTTGCTTATCGTTACACAAATCGAGCAGAATAGTGGTTATCGCTCTATAATCAGACTCGTCCAACTCAATTGCATGAGAAGCCAACAATTCACGAACTGGAGAATATAAGAATAGAAATGACGAACAAAGTGCAATGCTTACTTTGTTTCATGTTAATCACCGCGACACTCGGCTTCTCATCACTGTCTCCCGCTTTCGGAGATCGGCTTACCATTGACTGAAAAAAAATACGGAAATGTTGCGAAATCAGTTCCAGTCGGATACCTGTACATTTACGGCCTCTGCCATCTGTTTGTATTTTGCTAGAGTCATTTTTATGGACTCGCTCTCCTCTTCTGCCGTGTTCAGTTTGGCTTTGAGAAACCGGTTCTCAGCCACTAAACTATCCAAATCTTCAGCCACCTCAAATACGCCAATTAGAAAGTTGTCAAATGGAAATGAGTAGAGAGAAAGAACAAAAACCAACTCTGCGTGGATCTCCATTCAACAAATAACTCAGCTCGTTGCTCAGTCGGGCCACTTTTCTCTGCATTTCATCACGTTCCAGAAGCAATTCTTCTTTGATACCAAGCATTGATCGAAGATCTGATTCTAATCCGTTGCACTGAAATAACATCGTTTACTCAAAAACTGAGCGATCGAATAACTAACTTTTGCTTGGAGTTTCTCGTGAGCTCCTAGCTTTGCTAACTCATCTCCGTCCGATGAAAAATTGCTTTTGATTGCACCTCCCATTTTCTCAACCTGAACAATAAAATCAAAATAATTTCAATAAAACTATGATAACCTCATACTGAGCAATGGTCTGTCGGAACGTTTTACAGTCCTTCTTCAAATCAGCCTTTTCATCCAGTAGTTCTTGTCTATCTGTTCTCAGCTTCTGGTTCTCTCGTTTATATTTGTTGAGGTCTTCGATCAAATCTTGTCGCTCTGTTCCGTATTTTATTTTCATGTCATTTTCACACTAAAAACGACAATTATCAACTTTTTTCAAAACAAAATGACTCACCGCACAGACTAATTGCAGTTCTCTTTCTGTTCTCTCAAGATTTCTTTCCAATGTTTCAATTCTTGCTGCAAATCCTTTCTTCTCATTTTCAGACGTCTCCAAATCTTGTCCGAGCCGCACGATGGTGTCAGTTTTCGCACTACATTTTTGTTGCAAAGCAGCAATCTATAATTATACTGCTTCGAAAGATGGAAATATCAAAAAATGGAAATGACTAACTTGTTTTTTGAGCTCAAGAATTTCAGCTTCTTTATTTTCCTTCATTAAAATGAAGACACACCGCTCAACGCATTAATAGAAGAGTAGTCCGAAAATCGATAGAAGAGAAGAGGAGGGGAGACTCCGTTGCTCGCTCACTCTTTATGACCGCGTCACACAAGGAGAAGTGAGGAGAGGGTTGCGTTGTGAACATTTATTTTTGGAAACGAGATAATTCGCATTTCCTTTGTGCTTCAAAGTATGAGAAGGATAATTTATTCAAACAAAAAAAGGAAGAACATTAAAATATTGCCCAACTACCCCAGAATAAGTACAAAAAAGTGAAGAACGGAAAAAAAGCTACAAATGACTAATGTGTGTTGAAAAACGCAGAACAAAAAAAAATTAGAATTTAGTGAATGTAAGCATATGGAGAAGAAGCGTATTCCGGAAGATGGGCGGGTCCATAGTTTTCGAATAGTTTGCGCATATCAGCAACATGGATCAAATCAGTGTGCTCGCCATCGTAGTGCTGTAAAATAATTTTTTGAGGTTTGATTAAAAATGGTGGTTCACCTCATGGTGGTCTACATTGTCTTGAGTCAGAGTAGCATTACGGGATCTCTGAAAATTGAAAACAGTTTATATGAACAACTAAAAGTAGGTATACCGGTGTAGGGCAAACAATATTTCCACCAACGATAACTGGAGCATGTCCATTCGAAATAGTTGATTTGCGAGAAGATGTGGCAGATGAGCAAGTGGATTTACGAGCGCCCTGCAAATAATAAATCATCTTGTTTTGTGTTTCTTTTTTCATTTACATTGTTAATCTGCACTCCTTTTCCAATTGACACAACAGAACTCTTGCGAGAAGATTTCACAGAGTCACAATGTGGCTCAAATGTTTCATGAGAAATTGGACTTCTTGGTGGGAGACGAGGAACTCCGGCCAATGGAGTTGGTGGTGGGACAACATGAGTTGCGCCGAAGACGTTGACGAATTCACGCACGTTCTTGACAACACGGACGGATTGATGATCTCCGTATGGATTTTGGATCACATGATGTTGAACAGTTGGAGTAACACCTGAGACTGACAATGCAGAATTAATTGGTTTTAGGGTTTTCTTACGTTGAACTGGAGCTCCGCGGACAGTGCTCACCGACGAGGTTCGAGAATGTTGTTGTTGCTGAAAGAAGTCTATTAGCCAAGTAAAATTCTTGCAAATATACCTTGATAGAACTAGCAACACTGGATGGTCTCGAAGGAACATCGTTATGATTCTCGTGATGATGGTGATTATGATGGTGATGATGATGATGATGTCCACTTTGGATTGTTGATTTTCTGGAGCCGCCCAACTGCACGTGCTCACTCACTTTCTGTAACAACTCTCTGGTTGATAACTGCGGAAGAAATGTTTGTTGTACCTAATCAAATTGTCATGAAGGAAGAAGAAATAAACTAGAAGGGCAGGAAGTATAAAGGGTGTGGCAAAAAGGGATTATTTCAAAATAGAATGATTATTCAGAGAGTTAGTTAAATGAATGATAAGAATTAAAAAGAGAAAGTAATCTCAGTAAAATCACTGATAATCAGGTTGAGGAGAGGTGAAAGAACGGGGTTTTGGTACAGGGAGACTGGGTTCCTCTGGAATTCCACGAGATTTTCCATTTCTGAGCATATACGATGACGGTTCATCAGGAATTGTCTTGTACGGCTTCACATTCGAATTACTGTAGATCATTTTTGGGGCAGGCTGGTTTTCAAAATCTTCATCATCAGTGCTCTTGAGAATCTTTTTTCTTGCTTGACGAATTTGATCGGTAGTTGTACTTGTCTTCTTCACAGACGGAATGTAATGATGATGATAATCGACAGCTGGAACTGGTTCCTTATGTTGAATAGATGGGATGTAGTGGTGATGATGATCATAATCAGGAGCCAATTCTTTTTGTGGTACTTGTGGGACATAATGATGACCGATTGGAACATTTGAAACCACCTCTTTTTTCTGAATGTGTGGAAGATATCCATGATGAGTATCCACATCGTCATGAGTGTCTATAGGAACAGTATAAGATGGTACGAAGTGATGTTGAGTATTTCTCAAAACTCTGGGATCCGTTGTTCTGACTACAGTCGGAGTGTAGCTGTGCTCACGTTCAACTTGATTGGCAACACTTTTCTCAACAACTGTGGGAACGTAGTGATGCTTGTCATAATCAACAAGTTTCACATCTGAAGGTTTTGCAATTTGAGGAACATAGTGATGTTGATCAAAGTTATCGCGATGTTCATGTTGCTTCACAATAGTTGGAACATAGTGATGGTGACGAATGTCCGCTCGTGGATTCTCAGATGATTTTTGCAAAGTTGGCACATAACTATGCTTCTCCACATTGTAACGCTGGTTCTGAGACTGTTTGTGAACAGATGGAACATAGTGATGATTCTCTGGTAGTTTTGGAGTCACGCTCTTCTCTGGGATTTTCTCGATGAAGTTGTGACGGTGTTCGATTTCAGAAGTGATTCCAGTGTTCTTCTTGACAGATGGCAAATAGTGATGATCCCTTATATCCGCTTTTTCTTCTGGCTTGTTCCTGGCAACTGATGGGATGAAGTGGTGATCACGATGGATTTGCTTGATCTTGTCTTTTTTCAGAGTGTCCGGAACGTAGTTATGCTCTCTCTCGAATCCCCAATGATCATTGTTGGCCTTCTTGGTCGGTGGAATGTATCCGTGTCTTGTATGATCAGCATTTTCATGGTGTTCTTGATGTTTGATGGAAGGAAGGTAGCCATGTTGAGTGTGATCCGTCACAGTTTTGGTTTCCGAATGCTTAACAGATGGAAGATAAGCATGTTTAGAAAAATCGTTTTGCTCATTCTGATGAGATTGAGGTACAGAAGGGAGATAAGCATGTTTGGTATGATCAATTTGGTCAGAGCTTTTTGAGCGTTGGGTAGATGGGAGATATCCATGCTTGGTATGATCGGCTGGTTTCTGGACTTCAGAATGTTGGACAGACGGTAAGTAGCTGTGTTTTGAAACATCGCTCCGTTCCGATCTTTGTGAACTTTGAACTGATGGTAGATAGCCATGTTTTGAGTAGTCAGCCGAACGATGAACGTTTGATTTTTTGATTGGTGGTACATACTGATGTTCGTGGAGAACTTCACCATTCTTGGATTTGGGTGGAATTTGAGGGACAAACGTGTGGTGGTTGATGAGCTTGGGAGGTGACTGATGACTAACAGATTGTTGGGAGGGGGGAAGATAAGAATGCGAATGATGTTGTTCATGCCGGGATTGGTGTTCTTTGGGTGGAAGGGCTGGAATGTATTTGTGAGAAGAGCGATTCACCTCCAAAACGTGTTTCCGTGGACTTGCTTGTGGCACATAATGATGATCGTTGGACAATTTAGGTTCGGTATGCTTGATGTTCTGACTAACTGGCACATAGTGGTGATTTCTATCGTATCCATTGACTTGCTCCGATTTTCTGACTGGCGGGATGTACTGGTGCTCGTATAGAACTTCTTTTTTCTGTTCTTGTTTCTTTGCGACGGGTACATATCCATGTTGACGATCCAATGAAGAGTTCACATTTTGTTGATGGTGATGAACGGGTGGAACATAACTGTGATGATCATAAGTCTGTTTCTGATTCTCTTCGGCACGAACAGGCAGCGGATAGTAATGATGCTCTCTTGGAAGTTGAGGAGGCTTTGAAGCGTAGTTCTGTACAAGAGGAACGTAATGATGTTCTTTGCCCTCAATTTTTCTCACCACATGAGTTTCCTGTTTTGGCGGCAACGGAACATATTGATGTTCATAAAGTATCACAGCTTCTTTTTTCTCAACATGATTCACAGGTGGAAGGTATTGATGGTTTGCAAGACCAACCTTCTGATTTGAGTCAGTATGACCAGCTAGCGGAATATAGTTGTGTTCACGAGGAAGCCGTGGAATACTATTGTGCTGCATGGTCAGCGGAATGTATTGGTGTTGACTGGTTGCTTTGGAAACGTGACTTTCCGTTGATTTGGTAACAAGAGGCACGTAGTGATGCTCTTGTCCACCTTGCACTGCAACTTGTTCAGTTTTCGGTGCCAACGGGTAAAAGTGATGTTCGTGGCCGACCTTATCACCAGTTGCCATCTTTTCCGTGCTTCGTTTTGCTGGCAGTGGCATATATTGATGATGACTTAGGTCGTTGGCGTGACGCGGCGCCTCAGTCTTGTTTGCAAGCGGCACATAACCGTGCTCACGGCTTATCGCGACTTTATCAGAAATAGCCACATTTGAATGAGCTGGCACATAATTATGCCGTTGATTGATAGCTGTGACAGTTTCACCTTTTTTCTCAACAAGCGGAACAAAATTGTGTTCACGAAGGATTTGGGTCTTTGAATGCTCGATGTTTCCACCGAGAGGAATGTAAGAATGACTTCTTCCAGAATCATACGACTTCGTTTCTGTTTGAGTTGTCAATGGGACATATTGGTTATGCCATTCGATTTCATTCTTCTTTTGAACAGATTCTGTTTTCAATGGGATGTACTGATGGTTTCGAACTACAGACACAGAAGCCTCCTCTGTTTTTTGATTCAATGGAATATAATGATGCTCGTGAACTACATTCTTGACCACTTCGCTTTTTTTCTCGAGAGGAACATACTGATGTTGGCGGTTGATATGTCCATGACTTTCTTCCGTTTGCTTTTTAACAAGAGGAACATAATGATGTTCACGATTGACAACAACTTTCGAATCCGAAGAATGTGAACGTTTCTCAAGAGGAACATATTGGTGTTGATGTATTATTTCTCTGTGCTCATCGACTTTAACTGGAGTATCTGGAAGATAGTGATGCGTTCTTTCAACACTACGACTCTCTCGCTTGGTTTCCAAGCTGTTTGGAACGTAGTTGTGATGATGGAAAGGGTGACGCACTTCTTTCAGCGGCGAAGTGGGAGTCGACGGAACATAGTGATGCACATGTTCAATTTCCTTGAAATAGTCGATTGACTGCACTTGTGGACTCAGTGCCACCTCATGTCCATCAGTTTTTTTGATGCGTGTTTCCACGTAATGATGACGAGGGTTGATGTGGCGATACTCTGTTATCACTTTGATTTGCGGAACATAGTGATGGCGCTGATCGTCAGTATAGTACGCAGGCGAATGCGAGAAGTTTTCAACTACTGGAGTATCATAGACATGATGTTCGACTTGAGGCTGTTGGTAAGAGGAGGAAATAAATGAGGATGAGGTTTTTTCACGAGACTCAAAAGGAATGTCATAATGATTCTCTACAGAGGAAGAGGAAGAAGAGATGATGTTTTCGCCGACCTGAGTATGAGTTTGCTCAACAACGTTGTCTTGATGATGGTGGTGATGGTGGTGGTGATGATGCTCTTGATGCTCATACTTCTTTAAGTCAAGTACCGGCGACATTGGTGGTGGAGCGCCATGCTCAAACTTTCTGCGAAGGGCGCTTACACCTATAAGATCAACAGATGAAGAGTTTTCCGCTCGGATATGAGTACCTTCAGATCCGAAGCGGACATCTTCCTGAACAATTGTGGTTGACTTGACAATCTCCTTGTGATGATGAATATCCGTATCATACGCATTATAAGCGTGACTCTCTTCATGAGTACGTGGTGGCTTAATTGGAATTGGAGCCACATAGGCCATTACTGGCGGTTTCACCTCAACCTCTTCCTCCTCTATAACAGCAGCCGGACGCAACTCCTCAGTTATTTTAGGTCCAACATTATGGGCATAGATTTGACGACTTTGGTAGGTGGATGCGGAGTTAGAACGGGACTCTTTCACATTGGAGGTGTAGGTATGGGTAACATGGGAATCATGGTGGTGGTGGTGGTCATGGTCATGGTCATAATGATGGTGCTCGGAATGATGATCCTCCTCAAAATCGACCGATGGCAGTTTGTGATTCTCATGAACGATGTGGTAGGGTTCGTATGTCGGTTGCTCAATAACATGCTCATGAACAACTTGCTCAACATTCTCCGTTGGTGTGTAGTGATGCTCCACAGTGTCCACGTACTCAACCTTTTCAAAGCCGAACGAATCCTCGCTTCTGGCATCAAAAGCTCCCTAAACAAAGCTGCACTAGAAGAAAGAAGCATAAATCCTATGGAATACCTGAACCGATGGTGGTTGGTAATAAGCCGGAGCGGCGAAGTCAGTATATTCAAGATCGTGACTTCTGTGGAGAACATCGTATCCGTGTTGAGTTCCGATAACCTCTCCCTGAAAGGATTAAGAGCTATTGTTTGTTATCCTGTGTGAAGAAATTTACCACAGCAATTGATTGAGTCAGCTTGGATGGAGCAATTGAGTCTTCACTTTCACTGTGCAAACGGACTGATGTTGGAACAATACTGGACACCACTGACTCATCCTGAAATTACATAATTTGTTTTTAATTTCCGTGAATAACTATTACTCTTCCGTGCAAGTTTTTGAATTGCTCAATGACAGCGTCATGTTCATAGGATTGGCCAACAGCAAGTGGAGTTGGAGCTTCTGATCCAACAACACCTCCAACAGCAATTCCTCCAACAACACCACCGACAGTCTGTAATCTCATCATTTTCGTATTTGATTTTCAAATGTTAACTAACAATTGGTTGATTCACCAAAGTGTCCTCGGTGATGGTTGACTCGCTATCGTGTGTCAAAGCCGAGTGGTTCGAATGGTGGGAGTGATGAGAGTGATGGGAAGCAGCCGAGTGACGAGATCCCGATTTAGAGGAAGCAGTAGAAGCAGCTTTTCCAACAACAATGTCTCCAACAACTGGTGGCGAGTCGTATTGTGGGATTGGTGGTAAGTCATAGTGCTGAAGTTACGCATACTAGAATTAAGCGATTGCTATAAGTCTTACTCCATGATTGGCCGATTGTTGAGAAACACTGGAGTGAACAGAAACGGAAGTAGCCTTTGACATGGCGGAAACCTATAAAAAAGTTGCTTGAATATGTCTATTCAGGCTTTTGTGTAAACCTCCGAACGTTGATCCTCGGTATCAACAGTTGGTCGACGGTCGACTTGATGTCCAACAACATTTCCAACAGTAACCTAAACCATATTATTTCCTTATTGTTTCTAATTCCATTTAGAATGATTAATGATCTAATTCCCAATTTAATTCATGTTCAATCAAAGGCCGAAAAATGATTTTCAGTTTCTATAGATAAGAAATGAAGCACAGTAAAACTGCTTATTAGGGAAGAGAACGGTAAAATTGAATGATCATGCTCACCCCAGAAGAAGTATACTCAAAATGTTCGGTGTGGGATTCCACGTGATGGGACTCCTGAAAAGAGAGAGCTCAAGAAAGAAAAATCGAATGGGGAACTAACATGATGATGAACGGTGTGAGATTCATGATGACTTTCTTCAACAATAGTAGTCTCTCCAACTGTCGGAAGAGTGACAGCGGCGAAAACCTGATCCATCAAACCTACAAAAATACATCAACTCTAGAAATCTGAAACTAAGCTTACTGTCACTCTTAGTTCTTGTTGCCAACATTTTCCGGTCTTCTCTTTTTTCCAATCCACGAACAATAGGGTAACCTGGAAAAACGGCATTTAGCAGATAGTCATCAGTATTATTATTATTGCGAAAGAAAGTAAAAAGCGAAGATTGGTTTCAAAAAGCAGTCGTGCTCTGTTATAAACGGGCAAACAGGGCGCAGATGATAACTGCCATTTGATGTAAGATGATAAAACGAGGAGGTAAGAGAGGGGAGAAATTTTGAAACGGAATGATAGTATGTTTGACACGCAACACAATTTTTGGGGAGCACTGTGAATTAACGGAGACGCAGGGAAACGAATTGGTGATTTCTTGCGGACACAGTACATGATAATAAAATAATTTTTCGTGACTGGTCGAGGGACTTCCAGCATTACAGCACACTGTATCACATTTCAAAATCATAAAACACAGCAGAAAATAGAGTTCGGGAAAAATGACAGAACTAATTTTAGCTTTTTGGAACATAACTTTTTTTGGAAAGCTGTTGGAAAGAAATGAATGTTATAAATGTTTCCATGTTTACCTTAGCACCAGTTCACCGGAAAAAATAAAAGTTGTTTTGGTAGAATTCTGAGTCATGGATTCTGATGGAATGTATTCGTTTAAGTCATTCTTCCGTTCATTATGACTATCAAGCACTGATATTATTAAAACTATAAAATCATGTGAATACAAACGACGCCTTTTTCCAAGACCAAGAATGCGATAAATTGGCACACACCTAAATTCCTGAAATAGAACAACGGAAGAACATGTGTTTTGCTTTCCTTGTCGGAACTACACAGTAGTTTTGAAGTTAATTCCTAATTTTTCTCGACAGTTGCAATGTCATTCTTCATTCGTCAGCATTTCTTGATAACTTTGGTTTTTTCCCGAAGTTCAGCGTCCTGATTGCAACAATGCACATGTAGAATTATAAAAATATAATGTGAGGGGTCAGAGTTTTGAGAATTTGTCACAGTTTGGAAAATTCTGGATTAGTCTCATAAAAACTCTTCATCATCTGGCTCAAACTTCGAGTTTTTGTTATTGGAACAATGTTATGGAGAAAATTCTTCAATGTTGTTGTTCAGTTATCTATGAACAACGTTAAAATAACGTTTAACTTATGCGAATTGTCGAAGTCATTTAAATCTACAAATCCATTGGGACCGTTGATTGTGAAAAAAAATTTTAAGAATTCAAAATAATATGTTTATCTGAAACTATATATCCAGATAGCCGCTTGTGCTCTACCCACTTTTTGGAAAATTAGTGTTTTATAAAATGTCGGGTGTTTCCCATATTCTCAATTCATACATTTGGGAATAAATTCACACACTCCTTTCTTTTTTTCTTTCTAATCCATCCAATACAAATTCGCCGCTGATGCGTGTCATGTAATGCGTCAAGTGGACGTGCTTGCGCGGTTCTGGACATTATCGTGAAGCGCGAAAACAAGGTTCTCGGGGTTTTTTTGGTTCTGTTGCATTTTTTGGTTCTGGAAACATCTCGTGAAACACTAAATTTCTTTAGCTCTAATAAGTAATCTTCTGATAAGTAGTCATTACTATATACAATCATAATATTTTCACGTGATTATAAAGATAAGTAAAATCTAGTTATTTCATGATATTTTAGTAAATTTCGTAAACAAAACTCTGAGCAGGAAGAAATATCAGTTTCAGAATTAGTGAAGAAGAAAAAAATGATAATGATTTCCTTGAGAATGCTCAAGGGAGTCATTAGCAGATGCAGGATTTTTCTAGAAATTCATGTTTGATTTGATTTATTTTCTATCAAGTGATTCACCATAAAAAATACATGATCACTTTAATTTTGGATATTTTCAAAGCTTTTATATAACAGAATTTGATTAATTTTCGCTATTTTGCGCATCTTACTGATTCCTATTCTTAATTGGTTCACCAGATTTTTTGGGTATATAAAAGGCTTCAAATTTCACACCCTCTGTTTATCACTCTTCTCTGAAAAAATTTTGATACGATACCCCGTAGCCGTATATATATTTAGATTCATAGCATTCTGATCGACTCTCGCTATTTTGCGCGCATAACTGAAAACACACCAAGCCTCACTCACAAGTCTGCCTACTCACATAACATTGCGAAAGAGACGACACTGCCTGGTTTCTCTGGAAATATTCAGTTGTCTGAAAGATCTAATATCGACTAGTGCTCCCTCTTGGCAGTTTAAAATATTTCTTATTATTATTTTGAGTTTGTGAAAAGTAATCAATCTTTCAGTCGGTGAGAAGCATGAAAGCCAAAATGTGTTCATCTACTTGTCCATGTTCAAGTTTGTCTTAGTCAGTGTTTTTTGTCGTGAAATTTGAAGCGCCCGAAAATTGAATCTATGACATGATCCAGAAAATCATGTGAAATTTTTATATTATTTCATATTAAAAATACAGATATCATTTTCAAATAATTTGTTTTATCATAATCCTGCAGAAATGACAATAATATACTGTGATTTAAGACCCACGGAACCTCTCATTTTCTAACTTTGTTTACTAGATTATTTAAATAGATTAGAAATCTTATATTTCACATCGTCTTATTATCATTCTCCTCTAAACGAGCTTTGCTACATAATCCCCTACCCGTATATCTTTATTCCTCGACTAGGTTCCATTATTTTGAGCGTCTTACTGAGAGCCTTATGAGTGTCTCGCACAAGTCAGTTTACCCACAGAAGATTGCAGTAGAGACAGCTTAGTTGCTATGGAAATTAGCTCCCGCGAAAGAGAAGAATCTGATGACCGCTAATAAGCTACCTTGTGAGTCCAAAAGCTTTCTATTATACTCAATAATCATATTTCGTATATTCAAAAACCTCCTTCTATTCACTCGGTAAGACGTATGAATCATAAAGCTATCCACATTTGAAATTAGGTAATTAGTCAGTATCCGGTGTGAATCGTTTCAAGCATATAATTAAATACCCCTTATTATGTCGCTCTGTATCTCAAATATCCGTTTGCCACTACATAAAGCACGGGAGTTTAATGTTTTAGAGACACACTAGTATTCATCAAACATCTAGAGGTGGTGGGTTCATAGGCTTTCCGAACTTTTCCTACAACAGCATGTATCAGTTTCAGCAGTCGTAAAGAAAAATAGTGAGAATTTTCAAGAAAAACATTCATGAGCGCATTATGTAAATAATATTCATGCGTTGAACCCTCTGATTAACATTTTTTGAACGAGTTTTCACACACATCATATATGCACATGTATAGTATTTTGATTAGGTTCAGATACTTTGTGTGTACAACTGGAAACTCGTCAAGTCTTACCCACAAGTCAGCCTACGCTCAGAATATTGCAATGTAGATAACACTGCTCAGTGGCTATAGAAATTAGTTCTCGCGACAGAGAAGAATCTGACAGCATCTAATAAGTTCCCTTGCGGGTGTGCCCCATTTTTTAGACCTTCCGAAATCTTCTAGTATATGTTTGAGAATTATATTTTCAACTGTTGTTCGAAACATCAAACCAAATTTGTTAGAAAGAAAATTTTGTTCAATCTGAATTATTGAAAATGGTAGTTAGTTCATAAGATTTGTTCGCGTGTCAAAGTTTGTTGTTGAATTTTGATTCAGTCTGAATCAAATTTTTTTTGCTTTTTACGCTATTACAAATCTGTGTCAGGTAACAATTTTATACTGGCATCAATTACATTCATGAATATTTTGAAAACTTGAAAACTTTAGAGAGAATGCTCAAAGTGTTGCTTTTAGAAACTGATATGAATGATTTTCATTCATTTCCAAACTATCCAAAGAAATATTCATCCTTTGATGACATTAACTCATTTTTCAGAATTAAATATTATAGTTTTCGGAAATAATTCAATGTGTAATTAGCATTTCATTTACCATCGTGATTCGACCTAACAATGGAATGATCAAAGCTTGATCTAAAAATTGACACATTTCAACAGTTAATTAAAACACATGATCAAATTAAACTTCCTGATTTTTCTGATCAAAGTGAAAATATATGAGTAATATTCTCTATGTATAAAACTTCCCTACTACGTCAGATCCTCATTTTGTTTACTAGACAATTTGAACAAGTCAGAAATCTCATATTTCACACCCTTATTATCATTATTCCATTGACGAGTTTTGTGTTGTGGTTATCACCCGTAAGCTGTAAGAGTTTTGGAAAATGGACTTTCACTGATCGCTGATACATTGACAAACATTTACCAGTCACCATAGACATAATAATTTATATACCCAACAATTCTTCGAATAGTATAACATATAAATATGAATATCCAATGAAGAAAGAGCATTACCCTTGGGTTTCATTAATATAATGTCTGCCTTCTCATTCTATTTGATGCAGACACTTGTTTTAGAGCGCCAAAAAGCTATCTCATTTGATGACATCAGCTCAATTTTTAAACATTTGTGAAACTTTGCAACGACCACTACCTAGAAAAGTTTTTGAAAATAACTAAATGTGTGATCAAACAGGCAAGTTACACTCATTTTTTGTTGTTAATATTAGGTTGTTCAATAATTTTCCGAAAATTTTGAATGCTTCTGTTTGTTGGCCGATTTCTCGGCAATGGACTAAGTTTTCAATTCCCTTTTGTGCTTGTCTGAAAGCCTTTGAAATGCACTGTTTGTGCCTCAAAAATCAAATGATCTCCTTCTCTAGTTCCGAAGAAACGCCGCCTGGCGCAAAGCCTCCTCTCTTGAAATTAAGCTATCCATTTTTGTTTCAAGGTTTTCAACCCAAAAAGTTTTGATATTCAAGAGGAAATTATTGATATTGGTGAAGGACATGCCCAGTGTGTTGATAAAATTGAAACTAGATTCAGCTGAATCGATTTCAAAAAGCTGACATCGCGAGATCAGGAATGTTGTACGTGAGGGATTTATGTTTGGTGCAGCTCTGTTGAGAAACGGAGTCATTTCTAACTGCTTGTGAATTATTAAAACAAATAAGGGTTATCTATCTAGCAAATCAAAACTATTGGGAGCCTCTTCTAAAGGTAAGAATACTAGAGTGTTTCCTGATATACCATTTCAGGCATTCTGATGAATTGATATGAGAATCTTTCCCCTATGTTTTTTTCAAAATGAAACGAAAACCTGATAATCTTTTTCATGTTGATAAAAGGTAGTACAATACCTCAACCATGGTTCAACTTTCTCACGAATTCATCAGAATAAACTGGCGAAAAACGTCTCCGAACTTGAATTTTCTGCCAAAATTGATGTGCAATATATAAAGCTCTCTTGTGAGTATTTGAATAGCAGGAGCATTCAAACATTTAGTGACAGTAACCATAATTGCCCATACTTTTGAATGACATCAATTAAAAATAAAAATCTCCTGAATTGGCGGATACACAATGAGAATTCGCTTTCATCCCAAAAATGAAAAATTTTATCTTCATTGAGTAACTAATTTCAAACTGTTCTTAATCGACAGGACTATTCTTTCAAATTTTTAGTACATTTAGGGCTATGCTGATTCTAATTATTGACTTTCTGGAACCCATCAACAACTTTTTTATAGCTAGAACTTCAATACAAAACATACCCCAAAAATTGGGTACATGGAGACTTTGCGTTCCAGTACTCGAGCTGTTCAAGGAATAGAATCGCCAAATTGCTGCAGTATTAAGGGAGAACTGTCAATGCTTTATAGCACACAATCAAATAAATCACATGCTATTAACACGAGAAAATCATCTCGAAAAAATAGGCAAAAATTTTCGGAAAATTATTGAACAACCTAATAGATATCCGTGACTACATTAATTTTCATCCATCTTCCAATTACCGTTAAAATATATGAACAAAATAATTAGAAATAATTCATCCAAAATGTTCCTACTACATCATATTCTCAATTTGTTTACTAGTATAGATCAGAAATATCATACTTTACACCCTCTAATTATCATTCCACTCTCAACGAGATGTGATGGAAATACCCAGTCCCGTGTATATAGACACCTGATCGATTTCGGCTATTCCCCGCGCATAGCTGAAAACACACCAAGTCTCACTCACAAGTCAGCCAACGCACAGAGCGTTGAGATAGAGACAACACTGCTTGGTTTCTATGGAAATATTCAGTTGTCTGAAAAATCTAACAGCGACTGGTGAGTTCTCTTACCAGTCAACAACATAACTAGTTATTATTTTTCGTATCTCAAAAATAATCAATCTGCTCAGTCGGTGAGAAGCATGAGAACCAAAAATGTGTTCATCTACTTATCCACGTTTGAGTTTGTCTTATTCAGTAATCTTTAGTCAGTAATCTTTGTTGTGAAGTTCGATGCAGCAAATTCTGATATCCATGATATAATAATCTAAAAATATTCTCCCGAAATCCAAATAGCGATTGCTTTTAAGTTATCATCTGTTTCAATTCCATGATAAACTGATGTGGATTGCGTATTTCCTCAGTTTTCCCACTTTGCCTGGTTCCCGCTCATATTCATATTTCGAATAGACTAGCTTCTGATCAACTCTCGCTATTCCCCGCGCATAGCTGAAAACACACCAAGCCTCACTCACAAGTCTGCCTACTCACAGAGCATTGCGACAGAGACAGCTCTGCTTGGTTTCTCTCGAGATTTTCAGTCGTCTGAAAAATCTAACAGCGACTGGTGAGTTCTCTTGTCAGTCAACAACATAGCTAGTTATTATCTTTCGTTTGTATGAAGAAAATAATCGATCTGATTAGTCGGTGGAAAGCACGAAAACTCATTTTATTCAGTTGGTAAGACGTATGGTTTAATCAATCTCCCACAGTTGGATTCATGGAATCAGTCAGTATCTAGTGCTTCACATAAATATAATCTTTGTCAGGTATTTTGAAATTTTTCTCCGTATGTCAGATTTCTCTTTTTGACAAAGTTGAATACACCAATCATTTTAGAAATCGCAAGTTTAAAAAAAATCAGTTTCACTCGAAAATGTGTTCAGCTGGCTAACTCCAAGTGAACTTATCAAAAAGTCTCTGCCAGACTGTATATCAAACTTTAAAACTATCTTCTTCGAGAAGTATTTTATCTGAGAATCTTGTTCTTCATGAGAAAACATGTAATACAAAGGAGCGACCTATAGAGAACGAGTTCAATAGATATGCAAGATATAATTCATTGATATTCATTTTCTGATTACCAGATTCTACAACTAGAGTGAGTGCGTTACATGTGCAACAAAATCCACTATTCCATAACCTCATATTCTCAGTTTGTTAACGAGGTATACCGGTAATTTCCTCGTTGTGCACGCAGAAAATTGAATCAATGCGTTAATTTTTTTGAGGAAATTGAAAGGAACAGTAGGATCTGACCGCCATCACTTGCTACACCCATTCCGCGTGTTGAGCTTTTGTCTTCAAATTAATTTAATCATGAACCATTCTTCCAAAAATACAGATCTGAACAGATTTCAACATCTTACTAAAACATATTTGTATTTTTAGTTTCGCCTCGCAAGTCTTGAGAGTGAAGCTATCAAAAATTGAACAATTAATAAACGGTACAGTTTGCGTCTGTCTAAGCGTCATGAAAGAGCATGCTACGGCATAAAGGGTCTACACCGGCGCGTGCATACCCATAGCAAACGTTGACTGGCAGCATAAAACCGGGGCGGAAATCTTTACTGCGTAAAGCAACCGCTAACCAGTACGGGAAAGGTTTGAAACGATACGGTAGAAGGCCGCATGCGAACCGGGGTGGGAAACTTGACCACGTATATCGCTCAACAGTACGTTGAACGGATGAGCATTTTGCTCTACTTATATACCATGGGGCGGACTCCAAAGAGTGGCCACATCCCTACTGAGGTGCCGTGCTCATCACATACTGATTATATCTGTTAATCGGCATCTTTTTATATGGAAACTTGTGACATTTACCCCTTTATCTGTTCGTTTATTAACAAGAGGTGTAGATGGCAAGTGTGTCGTAAAAGGGGGAATGTGGAGTTTTTTCTTGTTCGGTATTCCTTTCATAGCTTTCGTCCAGAAGGATAGATAGATCTTTATCAAATTATACCTGTCAAACATGTCATTTAATAATTTATTTATCCAACAATTCTTCAAATAATACATTATATAAGTGTGAATACCCTATGAAGAAAGAGCATTACCCTTGGGTTTCATTAATATAATGTCTGCCTTCTCATTCTGTTTGATGCAGAAGTTTGTTTGTTGCGCGCCAAAAAGCTATCTTATTGGATGACATCAGTTCAATTTTGAATAATTTGTAAGACTTTGCAACGATCATTATCTACAATAATTTTTGGAATTGATTCACTGTGTAATTACCATTTCAATTTGCTAGATCCCAATGTAATCCGACCTACCAATGAGATTACTATGACTAAACTGAATTTTGTCTTTCTTCAATCTTTGTAGAAAATATGGGCAAATGAATTGAAAACATTTACATCTATCATACAATATTTCTCTATTACAAATATTTTCATTTTGTTTACTAGACAAGTTGAGTAAATCAAAAGTCTCATACTGCACACCCTCTGTTTATCATTCTTCTCTCAGCGAGTTGTGATACAAATCCCCATTCCCGTATATATAGACATCTGATCGATTTCGGCTATTCCTCGCGCATAGCTGAAAACACACCAAGTCTCACTCACAAGTCAGCCAACGCACAGAGCGTTGAGATAGAGACAGCTCTGCTTGGTTTCTATGGAAATATTCAGTTGTCTGAAAGATCTAACAGCAACTGGTGAGCTCTCTTACCAGTCAACAACATAACTAGTTATTACTTTTCGTATCTCAAAAATAATCAATCTGCTCATTCGGTAAGAAGCATGAGAACCGAAAATGTGTTCATCTACTTATCCACGTTTGTCTTATTAGTCAGTACTCGTTGTTGTGAAATCCGTTGCACTCAATGCTGGAATAGTATGATATAATTCAGTATATTCTTGTTATCGTTTATATTAGTTCTTATTGTTAATACAGGTATCATTCTTCAAGCGTTAATATTTTTATAGTCCTGTTTAAGTAAAAAGGGACATATTGTGATTTTATACCCAAGGGACTTTTCTGTGTTTTGATTGACTTTTTACGTTCACATCTGATAGTCAGTATTGAACATCCACCTTTTGAAATAGGTTTTTGAAAGCAAAATAAACCCCATACCCCTATGTGCATATGACATATCGATTTATTTTTGCTATTGTGCGCGCACAACTGAAAACACACCAAGTCTCACTCACAAGTCTGCCTACACACAGAACATTGCGAAAGAGGTAACACTGCTTGGTTTCTATAGAGATATTCTGTTGTCTCAAAAAACAGCGACAAGTAAGCTGCGTTGCCAGTCAACAAGTTAGTTTTTCTGTATGTCATAAATAATCAATCTGCTTAGTCGGTGAGAAGCATGAAATGACAGTTAAAATTCATTCATCTGCTCGTGCACATGTTTTCTGCATGTTAGAAACTGTTGAGTTCTCGTGGGTTCCTTGTTGAGATCACTTTTTAGTATCCAAGCTCATGGAGATGTCTGATAATAATAGATTAGGTAGAGGCGAGTGACTTCGACAATGGATTCTATTTGAGCGTTTCAAAGAGATCATCATGATTGAGACCTGATGGTTGTCAATGACCTTTACAAAGAGTTGTCCTGGCTATCCAACAAAAAGTGCAACAAGCTTATATACTTTGAAGATCGGAATTTTTTTCTGATGAAATAACCTACATTGCATGTTCCCTCACACCTCATACTGACTTTCTTTTGCTCATTTTTAAATTTTATATCCGATTAATCTGTTATTCTGTTATGCATAGCACATAACTGTGGAGAGACAACAAAAATGAGTATAACCCAGAGGTTGTATCAATTATGTGTTTTTCGTGTTGTTTGATGCATACATCTGTTTCAACCACCGACAAATTGTCTTATTTGATAACATCAGCTCGAGCTAAAAACAATTGTAAGACTTGCATTGATTTTCATTCAAATTAGTTTTCAGATTTCTCCTTTCAGAAAATAATTTCACTAATCTAACTTTTCTGTGATCTGATCTGATAATGCATTGAATTTGAATCTAGAGTCTAGCAAGAAACACCTTTCCTTGTTCTATGTTGAGAAACGCCAGCTGCTGTTCCTATGGAATAACATTATCCTCTTTCTACATTGAAGGCCAGCCGAGGTATTGTCACGCACACCAACGCAGCATCGAGTCCTATTGAATGTTCTTGTTGTAATGTGACGTCATCACTGTATTGCAATCTGTAGTGCGCAGAAAAGCAGTCGAGGTGCATTAGGAACCAAAAAATCTCTTCGTGCTAACCCGGGGTGAGAGAGTATGTATTAAAGACATTCCCAGAAGGATATTTTGTAACACATACAATGACAACGGTCTTGACAGGAAACTTTCTAGAAAAAATCTCTTTTCTCAGAAACATCTTCGACTGTGTTTTTCTATGAAAAAATATATTTTGGATTAACGATAGCTTCAATGTTTGTAGAACAACAAATTAAGTAGTGATCAAAAGATTTATCAAATAATCAACTGATTAACTGATAAACTCATTACTTTTCTATTGATACAAAAACCTCATCGAGAGGAGGTTTTTAGCTGAAACTGATCCATCTTCAATGTGTATCTTTTCTACTTTCTAAATCTTGTTTCATTATCCACAAATCAAAGAGTTGAGTTTCTGATTTGTTTCTTTTCGTTTGCACCTTGTTTTACCATCTGTTTTCTTTAGTCTCTGTCACACACCAACACATACACACCATTCTCCGTGTCCGTGACATTCCATTAGTTGGTGAGATCTGTCCAGTCTGTCCTCTCTTCTTCTCGTGTACTATTTTCTCTCCTTCTATATAACCTTCGTCCTAAAGAGACGGACCACTCGTTCGTACATCGATTCTTCTCATCTGTCTCTGATCGTGTGCACTCTTTTTTTTCTCGTTCCTTCATGTGCTCTCCAGTCGGCGGGTTATCTACTGCCATTCGACACCCGTCGTTTGGAAAACGATTGTGCAACTGCAGAGACGTTTCATTTTCTTATCAAACTTCAATCAAATTTCTTTTTCAGTTTTTTACATTACCAAAAATATAACAGAATACAGTTCTTATTTTCAATTATTCGAACTTCATGTATTTAACTATCTGATATAATCATAACAAAAAAGTTCTTCTCATCATTCGCAAAATGTCATACCCACAACGTGCGAGACGCGTTGTGGTTCATTCTGCATTCTCTGTCTTCGTTCTTTCGAAATGCCCAGTTTCTTTCGTCGTCTCTCCTCTTTGCTGCCTTTAGCCCACTGCTTGTCGCTGCCTGCACTCTTCCCTTTTTAATGCCATCTCGTTTGAATTTTTCTCTCTTTCCTCTCCGTTTGCAATGAGTTTTTTTCTCTATCTATATCGACACGCAGACGTGTGCTCGTGGCTGCTGGTCAGCAAATCGCAACTTTTTCCCGTTTCATGAAGTGTTTTTGGTAAGGTTCAGTCAACTCGTTCTGATTTAGAATTTTGTTAACTTTCCATTATGTATTGTAGTTTCTGATTATTGGAATGAACATTCTAAATTTGAATAAAATAAAGATTGATCTTCGATTATAAGAGAGGTGGTAGTGTTGCACAGCAGGCAGTTTTGCTCTCCTACTCAATTTCCATCGATTCATCAATAACTCATTCCATTTTCCATTTTCACCATTTTTACCAAAATCGCTTTCCTGTTGAATTCTGAACATTTTTTCTGTTAAAAATTTTTCTATTATAGAAAAGCTTCTCAATGCAGAACGGCTCACAATGAGTCGATGATTATGCTGGAAGTAATTTTTATAATTTCGACCATAGGGGTTCGGACAGCCTCAGTGGCTATTTTTCTTTTTTTTTTGAAGTTACACTTAATTGAATTAATAACTTCAAAGAGCCACTGGCGCGGTCCAAAAACCCGTGGACGAGGAGGTGAAAAACTCTTCCACCCCAATCACTTCGACGGATTTTATGCCAGTTTTAAGCCATTCAGAGGCAGTTTCAGAATATGTCGCCAGTAGAAAAAATGTTCAGAATTCAGAATTAATTAAATTAAAGTTTTCACCGTTTCAGCCCCTTTCCAACTTTCCTTCATTCAAAACAATGTTTCTTTCAGTCTCTGACATAGTTTTGACTTATATTTGTCACCTTGATTTCATATTTCTTGCTCATATCGTATCTGAAATTACTCTTCCTTCATTAATTTCATCTAACATGTTTCAGATTGTAAACCCTATGTGACTTGCACAACAATGGCTAAAAAGAAGTTTCGTCAGACCGGCGGGTGTGCGAAAAACGAAGTGATCACACTGTCGCCAGAGGAACTATTTATCAAAAATGCGGCTCTTCAGTTGACAGTCAATCTCAACAGTAAGACCGAGAACGTTGAGGTGATCGAACTTGAAGACAGTCCAGTACCCGATGAAGATAAATCAAACTCTTCCATAACAACAGTAACTACCAAACAAGTCAAAGAGACAATCTTAAACACAGGAAAACCACCAATCAAGGAGCCCATCACAAGCATCAGTGCTGAAGAGAAAAATGACAACGAATCCAGCGAAGGAGAACCAAATTACCAAGTTGACTCTGAAGGGGAGGAAACTTATGAAGCATGGAAATACCGTTACAAAAAATACAGAAAACGGTCACTGTTGGAATACCAAAGAGATGACTTTAGTTCAGACGGAGATTCGGACAAAGAGTCAGATCCAAAACTCCAAACAGACGGTTCGGACGTCAATCGTGCTAATGTGTCACATGGACCTACCAAAAAGAAAAAGAGAAATAAGTCTCCATGCTCATCTCGCTCAAAACTACTTCCGGAAACGAACGTGGTTGACTACCAATTGTCCGACATTCCAGTTAACAATCGGCCATATGAAGATGATTTGACTGGCTATCCATTATTCGATCATCGGCGACGTGTAACACCGGATTATGAAGACATGGTACAAGAAAACGATTTCTTTTACGATCCGCTTTCTCTCTACACAGGTGAAGGAGATTTTGATGATCGTGAGTTGGCAACCCTTTCTCCATTTAATTACAATGAGGAAATGAATGGCATTGAAGAGCAAGGTCCCAGTAAGGACTTCGACCTAGATCTTCCATACTTGTCCCACCAACTAGCTGAAGCTTTTATCATGACTCTTACAAAAGAATCAGTAAACCAAAACAATGACGGTGGAAATGACTCTGACGACAACGGAGAGTCGTCTGAAGATTCAGATTCAGACAGCGATTCAGATGATTATGAAGGTGATGAATCTGAGACGGAAAATGGATGTGGAACCGATGCCGAATCAGCTGAAAAATCGAACTCTGAGGCAGTAGACGGAATGGAATTCGATGCAGAGCCGATCGAAGATTTCAGAGAAAACCAAGCTGAAAAACAAAGAAAGGATTCAGTTGATTTTTTCACAGAAGAACTTATCGAAAAACACATCAAATATGATAAGGGAGCATCAAAGAAAGCAGAGCCAGAAACGGTTGAAATCTCAATGGAGGAGCCAGAACAGCTGATACTTTCTGCTTCAGGATCAGAAGTGGATCCAGAAGATATGATCAGAGATAGAGAAAAGCAACGACTGGCTGAACTGAATTTTGATATTCGAGAAGCGAAAAGGCTAAAAGAGCAAAAAGAGACAAGATCTCTAAGACAAGGTAATCATAAATCAATTATGAGAGTAAATTGAAACACATTTTTTCAGCAAACGCAGCACCGGGAGAAACTCCTGTAGACACCGAAACTGAACATTCAACATCACCGAATAAAGTCACTGCTTCCCGAGACGGAAGGAATGTAGAATGGAAACAGATGCAATCACTACTGAAGTATCACCTTCATCCAGAAGACGCGGATCCAGAAATCGAAGATCGTCCAAGAGACATTGAATGTGAATCTACAGATTGGGCAGTTTATCAAAAAGGACTCAAAGAATTTCTTGAGAAAACATCACCCGTTCATCGGTATGATCCACGTAACGACGTATCCTGTGGAATAGAAGAGTGGAAAATCATTCAATCCGGAATCTCACAGGCTCGTGAACGAGCGGAAAAAGCAGAGAAAGCCAGAAAAAGAAAGCAAGCAATTGCAGAAAAAGAGAGACGGGAACGTGAAGAAGAAGAACGAGAAAAGTTGAAAAGACGAGAGATTCCAAAATACACATACGATTTGCTTGATCCAAATAAGAACATGAAGTCCAGAAAACAAGTGGAAGTCGTGAAAAATGAAGTTCGACCTGTTATCTATCGCATGAAAGCACTTTCCTCAGCCAAAACTCGTTTGCTATACGCAAAGCGTACACGTGTGACACATCAGGTTGCCAACCACAAAATTCCACAGTATCATTTGGAGAGCCATGAAAATACCAGGTTCCGAGACGTTCCGGATAAGACAGTTGCCCAAACTCTCACCTGTTATTTGGAAGCTTCCAAACCATTCTTCAATCAATCTGATAGATTTCATGACGAGTTGGTTGCAACAGCTGTCGAATATGACAGAAATGTGAAGATGTTGCATTTTGGGACATCGATGAAAAAGCATTCATGTAGACAGAAACGGGTGAAATTTCAAACGTTGTGGTGGAAGCGTAAGAGAACTCCTTTCAAAAAAGCGAGATCCGGAAAACTGCATGGTCCCAAAAAACCGGTGTTTAGAGTCAAAGAAGATCCAATTCTATACGCTTGCCATATGACGTTGCGATCAACTCGGTTTTCTTATCTCCAGCGAAGTTTGGATCAACTTCGATCTCGACTCCGGGTTGTAAGTTTGAATCATAATACTCTCTTCTTCAGTGTTAATTTTTCAGAGACGTAATACGGATGATGTCATCATGGATTCAACATATTTTGTGAGAGAATTTTTCCTTACGAAATTATGCGTCTCATTCCGAATCACTCGTTCTTCTGACATACCATTGGCTTTTCTTCCGCCAACACTGAAGGCCGGCTATTTCCCATTTTCTGTTGTTGAGAAGGAAGATCAAATGCATTATCTTATGTGTCGTTACAGAGAAGCTCAGAAAGAATACTTTAATTTGTCATAGTGAGTGAATCATTTGACAAAAGAATCTAACTCTATGTTATATTTTCAGTTTCGATATCAAACCACCACCGGAGTTTGAAGTTGACGATATCACGGGCGAAGAGTTGCTCAATTTCCACAATAAAGGAAGACACATTCATGGATTTTTCCTTGTTTGGCAGACAACCGAATCGTTTTACGAAGATGAGGATGGAAATCTCCGTGGAAAACGTTACTTGGTCGACATGTACTTCAAATTGAAGTTTCCACTCGACATCAAATACGAACGGTAATGAACAATTTCCGGTCATCAAATCTAAAACATTCTTTTTAGTTGGGAGACTCGATTGAAATTGGCATTCGACAGACTTATTATTTACAACTTGCACTTTTCTGAAATTCTTCGAGCCAATCGCCCTCTTTTTAATCAACTTGTGAAAAATCCGGCAATTTTCCAATCACTGACATTAGACGAAATGCTCAAACTGGTTTGTTTGATAATTAATACATATCTGTAGTTTTAAAATATTCATTTTAGATGAATGAACAAGAAATCGATACATATTACTTCATCCACACCGTTGGGCATGATCAGTTTTATGATGTAAGCGCTAATTTAACATAATTATAGGTTATCAATTTTCTTGCAGTGGGGAAAGACACTAGCAGACACCAACTATCTTTCCGCATTTATGATCATCTGTGGCGGATCGAAAATTCTTAAGCGAAATGCAAAGTGTAAGATGAGCAGGCCACAAGTTTTGTTTGATGAAAGAAATCCGATGAATTCTGTAATTATTGATACAGATGGTGAACATTTTATACTCAAAGACGAAAAGAATCAACCATTCAAAAAATTCATTATCAGTAGTTTTGGTGGAAAAACTACAACGGTCGAGAGGCCCGAAAAAGTTATCGACGAAGTTCTCATCAATACCACAAGAATTATTTCTGACATGGAAAAAGAAAAAAAAGAAGATCCAGCTCCCCAACGGCGACCAGCAAATAGCAATCCGACTGAGTGTTCTCGGCTTACTCGGAAACAGCTCATTAGCTTCCGGAAGAAGACGTACAAATACAAAGATGATCCACCTGAGAAGAAAAAAAAGCCGGATAAACCAGAGAAACCGCCTAGGAAAAAGCCAGGAAGAAAACCGGAAACTCTCCAAGATAAGGGCATGAAAAGACATGATTTCAAAACCCGATTCCTTGCATCAGAGTAAGTTCTTCAATTGTCTCTTTTCTATCTTACCTTTGTCGTTTGTTTCAGTGCGGAGTCCGAGTACGAAGGATATCTAAGTCAAAGCGAAGATGTTAATGACAATGTACCAACACTAAAAAGAACACACTCATCCGATACAATTTTCATGGATGCTGCTTATAGAGACCGTCGTTTTGACAGAGTCTCATGGATGCACCAAGAAAAAGTGGACATCTCAACGGAATCATATGCCAAAAAACGAAAACGTAAAATGAATCGAATTCGTCAAAAGCATACTCTTCGTTTCTTCATGCTTGAATCAGAAAGTCTAGCATTCAGAGAAATGTTGGAATGTTATCACAACAATATGCCGAGGTTAACCATAGAGGTTAGCAAAACTAAGAGTAAGTTTGAATGATTGAATAAACAACTCAAACCGAAATGGCAATTCCAGATTGTATCCGAAATCCGTACAGGTTTGAAAGACTCAAGGTGCCGCGAGTTTATGGATATGGTGATGCTCCATTCATTGACGTTGTTGCTGATATACTCAGAAATTGTGTGACTCATTGTGTAGCTCTCGAGGTAAGTTTTCCTTAGCAGAAAATTGAAGGAATATGATCGGGGAGTATATCTTCAGCGCTCATATGTTGAAAAAGAATTCAAGAATTAATTTTCTCCTAGTTTAGCTTTAGCTTGATTCATTCTAGTTGGTTTGATGTTTAATTTCAAAATATAAACAAAAAGTTTCAATACTTTTGTTATTCCCACGCTGTCAAAAATTAATTTTAAAGATTTTGGGAAGATCAATAGATCAACTGACAGCGATATAGCTATTTGCTCATCAAGCTTTCCATAATTTCCTTATATTTTTCAATTTGTTTGGGATTTTTGATTTATTTTTTTTTAGCATGCAAGCACGCGTGCCGGCAATGGGCTATCTTATCATATTCAAAAAGCCCGAACTCAGCGACGAGAGATTGTACGGAATCTGCCGATCAAAAAGGGTTACAACTTGCCAAAAGCTCCATATCTGGCGATGGAATTTCTTTCTCTGACACCGGTGATATCGAGAGCGTGGCTGGAAGAACAGAAAAGAAAATTATTCGAACAATTGTATGATTTGACACATCCATTCATGAACCTGCCTCCTCATATGCAAGTTTTCAAGCAGAGTATGCTTAAAATAAAGCAAGCGGATGATGAGTTCGATGAGTTTTTCCGAGACCAAAAAGAGAGGGTCAAACAACTTGACAGATCTTATCGAACTATTGTTTTTGCACCTCGAAGTCTTGAAGCTCAACATAAAAAAGAATATGAACGCAGATTGGCTCGGAAAGCTCACGCCCAGAAAACTGCTGCTCGAAAAAAAATGTCAGCAGAGGAGCGCGCACGAGCAATAAGAGAGGAAAAAGAAAATGAAGGAGCTGTTAAGGCAGCAAAGAAACAAGCAGACGACAGGAAAAAACTACTAACAAGCCTTCACATGCGAGAAGTGGATCTTCGTGAGAGGAGAGAGTTAACGGTGATGGCAAGACTTGATAGGATTGAAAAGAGGGAGAGAAGATACCATAACAGAAGAAAAAGAGCTGCTATCAAAAAGGCTTTGTTGGCTAGAGGTTCACAACCCAATGATTTCGAATGGGAATCAAGAAAAAAGGAGGTTAATGTCGAAAAAAGAGAGAATAAACGAGCTCAAGAATTGGAAGCTGCTATGAAAGCAGCTCAATTGAAAAAGGAACAGGAAGAAGAAGCAGCAAAGAAGAGATTAGAGGAAGAAAAAAAGAAACGTGAAGAAAAAGAGCGGCTTGAAGAAAAAGAGCGACTTGAAGAAAAACGACGTCTTGAAGAAAAACGACGTCTTGAAGAAAAACAACGTCTTGAAGAAAAACAACGGCTTGAGGAAGCAGAACGAGAAAGAAAGAAGAAGATAGAAAAAGAAACTGCTAGGATTCGAGCTGAAATGAAAAAGGAAGAGGAACAGAAGCAGAAGCAACAAAGTTTGAAGAAACAGGCTATCAAGAGGAAACAAGATTTGGAAATCGAAGAGAATATGAGAAAACTCGTAGAAAAAAGGAAAATAGAACTGCTGAAAGAAACTTTGGAGGCCCATAGAAGAGAGAAAGAAAAAGAAGAGGCAGAAGCTAAACGTCTGAAACTCGAAAAAGAAAAGGCTGAAGAAGAAAAACGACTGAAACTTGAAAAGGAGAAAGCAGAAGAAGCTGAACGGCTAAGACGTGAGAAAGAAAAAGCGAAAGAAGTTGAGAGGCTGAAGCTACAGAAGAAAAAAGAGGAAGAAGCTAAACGTCTACAGATTGAAAATGAAAAAGCCGAAAGAGCTGCAAAACTGAAGCTCGAGAGAGAAAAGGCAGAAGAAGCCGAACGATTGAAATTGGAAGAAGAACGAAAAAAGAAGGAGCTGAGGAAACAAGCTTCTAAAAAGAATGTTCATATAGTCACCAGTCCCGAAGTCGATCTTCTGACAGTTTATAAGAATCCTTTAGAGTTTGAAATAGCCAGAAGCTCATTCCGGGTCATCGATTGTCGTGAAGTACTTCTTGAATATGCAGAGGTAAGACTTTGTTTTTTTCTCGGATGTTTAGTAATATTTGTGTTTTCAGCTCTTTGGGTTAATTGTGATGAACAGTTTGAGAACACCAGAAGGCGAACTGGTCAGATATCTTGTCAACTTGGCAGAGGTATGTTCAATGTTGTGATCAGCATAATTATATTTTCTTCTCAGATTCATCCAAAACGACCTATCGTCACTGCTGGATGTGAGCAACTGTATGAGAACATTGCTTCTTCCTTCATATTCAAGAAAGTTGAAAACAACATGATGAAATGGATATTTTCTTATGATTTGGACGTTTTGCTGAGAAACATTCCAAGCGACGTCAGAACATTGATTGAGAAATGCAGAGAATTGCGAATCACCGATCCTGAACTGTCATTCTCACTCTTCTCTGCTAAAACACCAGTTGCAACTCAAGATAGTCTCATGAGAGATGTGTTCCCGCGTTTCACAAACGTTTCACAAGACGAGCCCGAACTGAACGTCTCGATACCAGATGCTTCGATGTTGTCTCATATAGGAACAGTTGCAAATGCCAGTGTCTCATTTGTTCATAGCAAACAATGGTCGATGACTCCCAGAACTTCGAAGAAAACTGGAAGAGTTCGGAAACTGTTCACTTCTGATGAACCTTCTGTGGGTCATTCAAACGAGGAAAATGGTGTTATGGTTGATGAAACGGCAGTTTGGATTCCTCCAGATACAGATGAGGGTCTATTTTGGCAACTAATAGGCGTTTATGAAGATTCCGGCAAGACCATCGAAGAAAGAACAAGAATGAATGAGCAATTTTTGGCATACCTGACAAGCAAACCAGATTTGTCAAATAACAGTATTCACTGGCTCTTTTCGATTCTCGGTGCATGTTATGTGATTGTAGTTGGAAAGAAGAAACAAGACGAAAAGTTGCAAGATGTCATTTACGAAGGGCATCAGTACGATGAGATCAGCACTGACAATCAAGTCAAAAAAGTTGTGAAGAACCTGACAACCCTTGCATGGTTCTTCCAAGCAGCTCATCAAGAAAGTCAGAAGAATCTTGAGGCATTAATCGCTCATAATGGTTTCCAACAAGTGTTCAGTACTCTGGAGACCATGATACAGACAATATACGATCTGTTCACTGCACTCAACATTTCAACATTTGTGCGAGCTGACGTTTCAGTCGAAGATGGACTGCTTGTCATTTTCACAAAAATTGGAGACGAGTGTGAACGAATGATTGCTAGCGATTATTCGGTTCCTGCTGCTGTAGCATCCATTATGAGAAACGATGAAGACGACACAGTGAATCATATTCTTGAAAAGCGTCCATATCGTCCCAGCAGACTACATCGTGATTTGGAACATGAAGAACGCATCAACACGATCATTAAATGGTATCATGGTGTGCAGACTCATCAAGCTGAAGAGATAAAGAGCATCAAACACTTTGCTCTTCAAAAAGCAGCCGATCAGTATGCGGAGAGAATCAAACAGTTGGAAGCTATCCAATCACAAGTCAATACTCCCAAACCAAGAAATAAGTTTGTCAAAATATTCGACGACGTTGATAATTTTGAATATGACGGCGGTGATGAGTCTGGAGGTTCCAGAGGAAATACTCGTGCCAACTCTCCTGACAGTGATATTCTTCTCATTGAAGAGGAACCAGAGACTTCTTATGAAGCTATTGTTCAGGATAGAGTTTCAAAAACACCTGCCCATCTTGAATTCTTGGAGTCAAGCGAATACTACGTCAAAGTGGAATCGACAGTTCGCATGTTGAGCAAGAAAATCTGCAAAGCTCAACTTGATTTGTTCAAGAAGCAACGAGCACTGGAAATCGAGAAAGAGAACATGTTCCCGACTAAACTTCCAACATTCGAACAGCCATTCCTTCAACATACCTGGAGAACTCTTGCACGATCATGTAAGTTTAAATTCCATTTGTTTTCTTTTAATTTACATGAGTTTTGCAGTCTACTATCTGAGCAACAGAGAAAAGGATATGATGCGTTTGTTCAACAAGTACAATGAAATTCATCAACAAAGAAGTTTCAGTCGAAGTAAGTGTTTTGTTAAATGAACGGAAGAACTAAAAACTAAAAATTTACTTTTTCAGTTCATCCTTTGATTCATGACATCTCCATCGCTGCTCAAAACGATTTTCTTGCACCGGAACTGAGAGAGGACCCGGATAATTGGGCGTTTTACAAGAAATTAGAAGTCGGACAAGGATTGGATGCGTGCCGGGAGTCTGAGCAGAAAGTGTTAGACTTGTTCAATCACATTCCTTATACCAGAAGAGAATTTGGAAAAATGAAATGGGAGGTTCCACGTAAGAATGGAAAGACCATTCATGCTTTGGAGTTTTTCACTGATCTCGAAAAGTACAGAGCTGGTAAACTGTACAGAAAATATGGTAAGCTAGAAAATCTTAGTTGTTTTTAGTAATTGTTGCATTTTGTTACAGCAACATCTGGGTTCCTTCCATTCAAATTTTACGTTTACGATCATCTCTGGTTCATGGGAGCTCTCACACCGACTTCTTACTGCTTGGATAGCCACGAAGATCTGGGAAATGGTGTCTGTGCTGGTTGTACTGAAGGATCAGTCTTTGTTATACCTCATTGTACTTGCGAAGAACATCTGGATGTCAAACGAAACACATTCATTTACACTTGTTTCAAAAAAGGAGTCGAAGCTGGAGGTGTGAATAGAATTCTTGGTCGATTTGTCTGTGAACATGGTCCGAGTTCATTCCTTGTCTTAGAAAATGAACAAAACGATAATGACAACCAACGTGTTGTTCCATCAAAAAGACCAACTGATAGACCCTTCGAACCAGATATGAATCGTTGCATTGTTTTCGATTCTAAACTCCGAGTGATCAAGAGAAAAACAATGTACCGTGATCTACTTCAAGCAGTTCGTACACATCCAAAGCCAGAGAGGCGAATCATAAGGAATGAGCCAAACGAATTGGCATCTCAGTCGGATAGTTGTGATGATTCGTCAGATTCTGATGACTCTGAACAAGTGTTCGAAGACAGTGATATTGAAGTTAAAGAAGCTTCTCCGGATCCAACATCATTCTCTGATTTCACATTCCACAGCAACGCTTACGAGACATTGAAGAAAAAGAAAACCGAAGAGCAAGAAGCTTTACGTCGGGAAGCTGAACGAATTAGAAATAGGCTTGAACAGCGAAGAATCTACAAACAGCGTCATGGCATTCGATCAAGTAGTGCAGATGCTCCTGTGCGCGAGTCTCCTGGAACGATTAAGTACTACTATTGTTCACAGTCAGTCACGGATCTTACTCAGTTGAGCAAATATGTGGAGAAAAAGATGGAAAGAACAAGACTAAAACTGAAATTAGAGGTATGCCATTTTATTGTGAAGTGTAGACTAATTATTTATATTTTCCAGTTCCCTGAGGATGAAGACGCAATACCATTGGGCGATGAGGAGATTCTCAATTCTCATATTGTTTTCAATGGTACTGGTAACGCAAGCAACCCTCAGAAGTTTCAAGTTATTGCTTCAATGTTGGAATGTGGAATGAAAGAAGAAATTGAAAACCCCAAAAATTCGACGATTCATATGATCAGAGCAGCATTTGAAGACCGTGGTTTACTAAAAATTGTTGGAGATTCAATTGAGAACAAACCACAATACGATTTGATGGGTAACTATCTGAGCGGAAAACTTACATCAATCACATTGAACGCGTACTACCAGTTCTTGCCGTTCATAAATGATACTTACCGACGAGCACGACTTGCTCCTGATTCCCTACTTGGAGTAAGTTTTCACAACACGTTATATTTAATGAAAATTTTTTTCAGACATTGAGAACTCCGGAAAATAAGCCTTTCAAAAATCTCCTGGCTTGCTACGAGAAAATCTTCCGATTCAACTATTACCTCGTCCAGCATTTCCTTGAAGTGTCGTTAGCACGCATTTTCAATACAAGCGCTGTATATTGTGCAGAGATTAACCAAGATATCAGTCTGATCGAAAAGAATCTAGCCAAGTTACGACATATTGTACCTCTTTTCCTATGTCAACTCTTCAATACCAGTCCCATCAGAAGACAACTGCGGGATCTTAACGAAATAAAGTAAGAAGGAATGATCAGAATAGAGAAATGAAGAAAATCAATTTTTCAGAGACCAGATTACTGAATACGATTTGGATTGTCATATTGCGTCACTTTGTCGTTATGCCATCACAAGAGTAAGTCACTTCTCATCAGAAAATAATAATTTTCGAAACTATTCAGATTCGAGTTCCTCAAACCGCAGAAAAGCATTTGAACGAATTTTCTTGGGTCAACCACATGGCTAAGCATCAGGACACTTTTGAAATCTTCCATCTGAATGTTGATGAAACTCTTCCTCCAGACTTTAATCTTGATAAGTTTGCTATTTTGCTGAATCAAGCTTATTACGAAGAATATGAGGGAGAATCGATGAAACATTCATGGGAAAGTTTCCTTGCTCCACGTCGAACTGGCGGTGTAGCTGTTCTTCGCGCATATTTCAATCAAACTGAGAGTTTCTTCGAAGAAGTGGAACGAAGTTTGCCAAATGAACTGGTCGATCCGAAGACTAAAGCATTCTACGAAATTCAGTTCTTTGAAAAAATACGCCAAATCTTGGTCACCAAAACACATTTCCCAACTTCTGAAGACATCGCAAAGATGGGTCCTCTCAATGCTGCCGCTTTGATCTCGGCGATGATCGAAATGCCACGCTCAAATCATTTGAGTTTCAATTTGTCACATAGTGTGGACGCATTCTATGAGGAGATGTTGAATTACGAAGCAAAACTTCTACCTGTGTGTCCATCTACTATTGGAACCACTTTTGTCTGTTTTGAGAAAGATCTCTATTTCTCTGTTGTGAAGGAAAACGAAGTTCTTGTCAATGAAAAATATTCTTCAAAACAACTCTCCCAAGACGATAGACACTATTACGTTGTCTATAATTTACCGGAGTCCCATTTCAACGCTTCTCTCAATAAAAAGGATGGAAAGCTAGAGCTCAGCTATCACAGGGACAATTCTTATCAAGTTGATGATCGTTTCTCAGTGGCTTTTGCAAGTCATTTCCACGTTTTCCCTTACCCAAAATGGGACGACATTTCGGATGTTAAACTGACTGGAAAGATGAATGTTCTACGGAAGCTTCTCGATTCACTAGTGCCGTAAGTTACTGTTGACTTGTTCTCACAAATGAAAAGAATTTTCAGAACTCAACCAAACAGAGATGATTTCCGAGTTGGCCGCTTGGAAAACCCAGTCATCGAAAGGAAATCGAACAGAGCAAGAGTGATTGCAAACCGATCGGTTCGATTCAATGAATCTGTTAGACAATATGATTTACAAGGATCGGACACTGAAGGCGAAGATTAATTGCCTTCTGGAATTATTTTTCACATTACCATTAATTACTATATTTTTTCTCATATTAAAATATTATCTCTTAACTAAATTCAGAAAAAATCTCAAAATTAATCTCTTTTGTTGTTCCTAGTCAATGTATGTATGATCCTCATTTGAACCCTTCAACCCCGTTTTCCATCTCATTTCATTTTACTGAATTACATTTTCTCTTTTCATTCGTCTTTTGAAATATTTTTCATTGTTTTTTCACTATTGCTTGCTTGTAGTTTTTAGTTTTGATAACAATTCATTCGTTGTACATAATTAAATAATGATAATAAATAATATGATTTACTGAAGTAGTATAGATCAGCAAAAAATATCAAAAACATGTTGCAATCCTAAAACAATTGTCAGTTATAGTTGAAATATTAGAGTGGAAATTACAGGAAGCAAATTTGAACAATGGGAACAAATAATATCCACAGCTAATTTCAAAAACTAAGAATGTTGGTTTCTAATGAACGAGATTGAAAAGCGATCAGCTGGCATCTTCAAGACACCGTTTTTCTACTTTCATCATCACCGGCCACCGAATAATCAGTCTCACATTCATTTCCTATTTCAATGATCATCCCGGTTCTGCCTTGTTTGTACCGTGTGAAACTCCCACCCATGTGTTTGGTTCTTTGAATTACTCATTCATTCAATCACATTCAAGGTGTCAGCAGTTCATCATGGTTTATTCATTGTTATGATTCCGAGAGTATCATCCTATCTGTTCATTACCCAGATTTTCAATTTTACTTTAATTGTTTTGTAATAATTCTTACGCTTGCATTATCCTTTCTTTTGAATAGAACTGTTGCTTTTAATTTATATAAATTTCACCCACATTGACGTTTCTCTCCGTTTGTATCGACTGATTCCCTTCTAGGAGATTATGCTTTCACTTAAACGCTGAAATGACACCTCTAGCTCATCCGGACTTTAATAAAGCTCTCCTACCACGCTAAAGTAATGTGAATGTCACTAAAACTCTTATCTTTTTTTCTCGGGATACAGTACATCAAGGTTTTATGCACTCTTTACTTGTTGGTTTTTTGGGTTCTTCTGAAAAATTCTGAATAAATTGAAACATAATAATATACTTTTGAATAACCTCTGACCTTAAATAAAATATTTGATCTTTCTTGCTTTGTTCTCTCTTGTTTAAGCAACTTTCCATGCATATCCGAACCCGCACTGTGTCACAGAGTGTCTTTCTGTCACAAGTGGCTTTTACATGTTTTTCAACCTCGATGCTTTTTGTTATAATAAGACTTTGTTACGTTTTTGGTTGTTTCCAGTTAATATATGTCTTTTTATTCGAACTTTTCTATTTTTACTTTCATATAAAATCTCGGTTTAATGAACTTAACTGACTATCAAAAGTTATTATTTAGCTATCTTGCTGAAGAATACAACAATTTTTTGCTGATTCTTTATAATCTGCGTAAAAGTAAAGATAGAACAAACACATGTTGACAGCGTTTGATTACAAAATGTCGTTGATCTCAATAATCTTGTGTGTTCTTTGATCAGGTTTCAACAAAACCATTCTTGATCGGTGAATACTTTTTCAAAACTCTTGAAATTTTCATCAAGTTGGTCCGTACGTTCCGATGTGACGTCACCGTTCTTAGTTGCCCGAATATGGCAAACGATCATAAGACATTGTCGTTGATCGACCAACGACTATTTTCAACGTTTCATTTACTATTTTCGCTCAGATTTTTTGTCGGTGGTTTTGACGCTTCGCGCGTCTTCGCGCGTCTTCGAAAGACGTGATAAATGATTAAGGCAGTTTCTGTTACCGACTGTTGCTGACTGACTACCCCTATCTTTGGTGTGTCCAAATTATAAAAGTGTACGGACAAGATCAAACGCAAACAGTAAAAATCACCTCGTGTTGAAGCTGATAATCATTACTACTTCTACACTTTTGTTTTTTTGTTGACACTTCCGCTTCTATTTTCGTTCCCAATCTTATCCAGTTCATAAATGACTACTAAATCTGCTATACTGATTATTCAAACTATTCTATTTTTTTGCATCGTGATATTATGTGATTCGAAAATAACACAGAGCATAGTCTATGACCGTTTACCCAAAGAGTTGTTAACCGAAGCAAGAAAATTTGGTGCAAAAGGTTAGTGTTCATACTGTAATCCAAAATTTCCAATATTTTTCAGCTTACAAAAACTTCCTGTACGCTACTGAAAATGCAACTTCTAGAGAAAGGTTTGTCAACTTTAACTTTCATTTGTATCCTTGAACCTTCCGAAAAGCTGAGATCAAAAGTTCAAAGAACAGTTTATTTATTAATTTGATACAAAGTGGGTACTGTCTGATAGTTCTTTGAAGCAATCACGCGCTTAAGTGATACCAGTGGGGATCAGAAAAATCAGTTGAACCCACAGAAGATCAGTTTTTGTAGAATGAACGTCTATGAAGATTACTTCATGGAATGCAACACACTTGGTCATGAACGGGCGGAGAAAGTGTTTCACAGTGTATATAACACAAAACTCACCAAGGATATGAAAGTAAGCATTTTATTTTATACATTCAAAGGGCATGTATGATTTCAGTTATTATTGACCCTTGGTTTCAATTCATTCGCTGCTAGATTTGTATCCATGGATTCAGAAGTTTTCAAAGAAGGATTGAGACAATTGTGTGAAAAGTATGAAATGCAACTACAATGCCAATATGGTTTCGGAGAATCAAGGTGAAAACAAACGTCAATTTTAAACAAGTAAAATGCTATTTTTAGAACTGCAATATACTGGAGATTAGACGATTTGAAAAACACAGATGGTAACCTTCGCATTCTTCTCGACCGCCAATGCCCAGAACCGGAAATCGACAACACTGTATATCATTGTTTTTCAGCGGGCGTTGAAGAGTACACAAAACCATGTTTTGAGGTAAAAAAGGAAAAGAGTTATATGATTTATCAAATACATATATTTTTTAGCAAATGTTGGCTTATAACTATACCCGCTACTCAGCTGGTAGACGTATTGCAAGAGTTCATATCAGAGCAACAAGAGAAGTAGCTATACTGACAGCTAACAAGGTAATATAAGATTGCGAGCTTCGTTATATGAAAATATAGTTTGCAGGACTTGGAAAATGATGAGGATCAATTTTTGAGTTTGAAAGAACACGTTCAATCAGTCTTCACAAAAGCATTGCAAACGATAGCTGATATTGAAGGAGAGAAATGTGAAGCGTTAGAAAAAGTACTTCAATGTGTGATGCCACGAGTCGAAGAAAAATGTGGAAGAGAAGCAGTTGACATCATGCAGTCTAGTATTCTAGTCGGGTAAGCTCGCCGAGCCAATATCCCACCGTGACACACAAAATTTCAGATATCTTACCATTCAGCGACGTGAGCCATTGGCTTCTCAATTCAAAGGATTCGGTGTGGAATCAAGCAATAAGTGTTTGAAACTTCATGATCATGTTGTCTAGATGAATGCAATACTAGGTTCATAATTTGAACGTTAACTCGACGATTCTAATAGAATTATTACTCTTTCCCATGTTTTTTGTGATGTTTTACCATCCGGTGTCAACTAGTAGTGTCTGTACATACACCATTCTATTTGTGGAAAATAAAAGTAAATAAACATGACGAGTATTTGCCAAAGTGGAACTTCCGATTCCATTTTTTTCAACTTTTTTCTTGTTGTTTCCCCGCAATTATTGATCTACTGCGTATCAAATTGCGCATGTGACACAAATTGAAAAAGGTAGGTACGCATTGTGACATACCACGACTTCGGGTAACACCCACATTCTTTGTCCCTTGTCTCACTCATTGAATCAGTTACTTTCTTTTTCAGTCTTTTCATCTCATTCACTAAATTTTGTTCACTTTGATCATTTAAAAATGTCGATCGGTAAGTACAATTTGTTGGGCAATGTTATGTTCTTCACTTTTTCATTATAGAAAAAGAGGTTAAACGTGACGTGAAACGTGTTGCTACCGATATCAAACATACTATCCGTCCACCATGGTACAGAAGAGCTTGGAGTAATAATTTATTTTCATTAAAACCTCATACTTTTATTTTCAGACAGAGTTCGCAGAATCTTCAAACGCTGATTCGTTTCCTGACTCTTCAACTCAAATTCTTCTGACGTTTCATCCAATCAAACCTTCTTTACCCATTGACCCGAATCACTTCCGTGTGTCAATTCTAATTTTTGATAACCCGGAAGTGGGTTTTCTTTGTAGCCAAACCATATTCTACAATAAATACAATTCATTTTTCTGGGTAGAAGATGCACTTTTCCAAAAGACGTGACTAAGTAAGCGCATTGTCTGTCTGAACAAAACTAGTTGTTCATGCGAGAAAGAAACATTGGTCTGGAATTTTTGTTCACCTGACATGGAAAAAAAGTAAAAAGTTCTGGCATTGAATGAAACAATTGGAAGAAAAAATACTTAAAGAGAACAATCCTGTTAGAAATTCCCTTGACATTGTTTAGAAACCAGTTTACAACTTCTCCACACTGGACGATTTCATTCCTCTTCAACGGTTAATTCATATCAGTTCAGTTAAATTTCTGGCAAAACCGTTCATGATAACACTTCGATCTCCAGACGTCTTCGTCTCATTTTCTTTGTTTTCTGATTTCTCAAAATATTTTAGACAGCTACTGATTGACACCTTAGGAACATATTGTCATAAAACACCATTTATAATCAAATTATTCGCTTGAAACACCGAGAAAACTTCCCCCAACACATTTGTTTTTTTCTGTTTTATTGAAAGATGCTGGAAAAGGCAGATAAGATTGTGTTGGTTCCAATAAAGAAAGGGTCGGCCACTCATAGACGCACAATTTCCAGAGTCGTTTATAATTTAATGTGTAGTTGAAACGACATGAGAATATTCTTTCAAAATTCTTTCAACGCCATTTTATTTTATTTCATTTTTTGTTTCGAATTCTTAGTTCCTGTCGGGTTTTCCTCTCAAAAGTTGTAACTGAACTTGATTGAACTCTCGAACAGGTAGGTATTGAGAAGAGAAAATAATCACATTTTTCAGAGGTGTCGGAACGGAAATATGATTACGGTCAGGAACCGGTTCACCTCGGGATGCAACTGTTTGAAATCACAGAATAAGAATAACGAAGTGAGTGAGCGTGACAAAAATAAAAAGGAAGATTATGGTAATTGTGTGAGCAAACATTGCCGTCCACTATAAAAACTCTGAGAGAACGACGAAATGTTCACTTTCTTCTTCTTTCAGAAAATGTTTCAGAAAGCAAGGAAAACTAAAAGTTTTCAAGCGAAGATAGTGGCAGCAGTTTTGGCGATTATTGCGGCTGCTGGATTGGTGGGATTCGCAGCTCACAAAGAATTCCGATCAGCTTCTGCCTCTCCTCCAATCAAACGTAAGTAATTCCTACATTATTGATGTCTTTCTAATGACTGTGTTTAGCTCCACTTGCAAAATCTGTCCGAGAGTTGATAAATGTTGATAATTTACGAAGTACACTTCATGCTCTTACTAAGAAAGCTCATGTTGCGGGAACGGAAAACAACTTACGAGTAGCTGAAATTATAAAAGATAAGATGATAAGTCAAGGACTGGAGAATGTTCATTTCAATGAGTACAATGTTCTATTGTCATATCCCAATTGGACCACACCTAATCATGTAGAAATACTTGGAGAAGATATGAAAACAGTTCACAAGACCACCGGAAGAAGCATTTCAATTATCAAAGAAGAACAGAATGATCCGTTTTCTGAGATTCAATGGCTTGCTTACTCAGCTGCTGGAGTTGTTGAAGGAGAGATTGTTTATGTGAACAGAGGAACTCCAAAAGACATTGAACATTTGGAATCTATGGGAATCGATTTGAAAGATAAGATTCTTCTAGCTAGATACAGTTCTAATTTCCGTGGAAATATTGCTAAAATGGCTGTGAAGAAAGGAGCAAAGGGTTGTTTAATCTATTCTGATCCAATGCAAGTTGCCAGTATGGGAACATTGCCGAGTGAGTGTCATACTGTTTCTGATATGTAAACACATTAGAATTCAGATCAAACTTATGGATTTACTGACAAGATGCCGTCACATGCTGTGCAAAGAGGAACTGTTTTCATTGGGTTCGGAGATCCAAGAACACCCGCATTCCCATCTATTGGAGACCTATACAAAGAGAAAACAGAACAAGAAGTTTGTTTTCTCACAATTATAAATTCAAAAAGAAATTTTAGCTTTTGGACGAAAAGAAAATTCCGACTATTCCCATGCTTCCCATACCGTACGCTGACGCCAAAATCATATTTGAACATATGAAAGGAGACGAAGTGATTGCTGACTTCAAAGGTTTACATACCATCACCGTCATCATCACATAAATTATATTCAGGTCGTATGAATGTCACGTATCGCTATGGGCCTGGACTGATAAAAAACCAAAAACTCCGAATGACTGTCCACGCGAAAAATGAAGAACGGTAGGTTTTCTGTCTAGTGACACACACGAATGTTTGATTTCAGAAAAATTCAAAACATTTTGGGGTATATTAGAGGGAACGAAGAACCTGAAAAATTTGTTCTTGTGAGTAATCATTATGATGCATGGACTTATGGAGCAGTTGACCCAAACAGCGGTACAACCACACTCTTGGAAGTGTCCAGAGCATTGAAAGCTTATCAGAATAGTACAGGGTGGACTCCAGGTACAGTAACTTACAAATTCGTACCGATTAACACAATGACTGGCATTCAGCAAGGTCTATTTTGTTCGCTCACTGGGATGCTGAAGAATATGGATTAATCGGATCGACAGAGTTCAGCGAGGAATACCGTGTTCAATTAATGAGACGGGCTGTTGCTGTCGTTAATATGGACTTGATCGGGGGAAACCAGTCACTGTGAGTCCGGAATTTTCATAGGATAATTAGGAACAAGACACTTGACAGAATTGGCATTGCAAATCCAACCGTTCTGAACGTTCTTCGTGAAGCTTCTATGAAAGTTGAACACCCAAATCCAAGTGAAGTGGAAAGTGGTAGATCAACTATGTATGAGTCTTGGTTTGTAGTATTCACCTTATAAAGTGGAGAAAAACCTTTGAAAAATATTATAGGAAGTATTTTGAGCCTTCGAGAAATAATCGTTCCACTCACCCATATTCACGAATTCCTGCAGGAGGAAGTGATCATTTGTCGTTTTTCGACTATTTGGGTAGAAGTTTCTCTCAAATTCAAATTAAAACCATTGCTTCAGGTATTCCTATCGTCTTTTTTGTTACTTCGTCGTTAGATGCTCCACCAACGTATCCATTGTACCATACTATTTATGAAACACCGTATCTGATTGAAAAAATACTGGATCCGGAGTTCAAGGTTTATCCAGCATATTTTTATGTTTCATATTAATTTTCACTTTCAGATGCACAAAGCAATAGCTGGAATGTTTATTGAGATAATTCTCAAGTTCACTGAAAGTAAAATACTGCCATACGAGTAACTGATATCAATATTTAACTAGAAAATTGGAATTATTTCAGCCTAAAAGAACTGATGGACGACACTGTTTTCGACTACCTACCAAGAATTCAGGCCCACCTGAGACAAGCTCAAAATTCGAGTAATCTGGTATCGTATTTAGCACCAGGGCAGAAACAGTTCGAATTGCTGGAAAAAACTGTGAAGGTTATTTTTTGTTATTGTGGACGAAATCTTATTTGAAAGTTCAGGAACTATCCGAGATAGTGCACAGACGGAATACATCAATTCTTGACGATCTTCCATTCGATGCTCGTGTCAATGAAAATAACCGTCTCATCGAGTATGTTGTTTGAAGTGAGAAATAAGTATACTATCACTTTCAGATTCGAAAAATGTTTTATTAACCCTCATGGGGCTCCGGGTAATCCGCAAGCTAGACATGTTCTTTTCCACCCGAGCGCTGATAATTGGTACGATGGAGATGCAATTTCCCAAGTTCATGATCTAATCACCAACATTGAAACATCTGTGGAAGAGCAGAAGTTAAAACAATTATCCAAGCAGTTAGCAAAAGAAATTGGTCTGGTCCATGTTGCTTTTATTTGTGCCAAGCATTCCCTCAGTGATTTTTTTACTTTATGAATCCATCGGGTAAGACGACTGTTAATAAATGATTTTATTCGAAATTTCAATGATTCGAAACCTATGACTAGTTTAAACGAACACATTTTATTGAAAAGAAACACGCACTCCTGAAATTGAGTGCGTGACGATTATATATGAAAATTTGGAAAGAAGGCGTTTCTGACTGCAAATAAATTACCCACATAGACCAGGCAAAACTGAGAAGTTGAATTAAAAAAGAGATTAAATGACGAAAAATTGGAATGAACATGAATTGAGCAGTTTAAATAATGAAAAGAAGTGATTAGACGGTTTGTTGGAACTCTCCAAACGATTCCGTGTTGACTGGAGCTTTTCCGAGAACAGCAAGTTGAGCATCAATCAATTGCATGAACTCTTGAGGACTTGGTACACGTCCCGATTCGATTTTACTCCAGATTTGTTCGTTTCCGAGATAGATTTCGAATGCTCCGGTAGAAATGAGACTTTGTTCTACCAGGTTACCAAGCATGAACAGGAGCATGCAGGAAGACATCTTGTTTCCATGGGCGTGTTGAAGAATTCCTGGATATCCTAATCCGAGTCTTTCCAGTGGGTTCGATCCAGTCAAAACGATCACAAGTAGAGCCATTTTGATAAAACTGACAGCCTGAAACACTTTTATTGTAACTTTCATCTGCGGGCTTCCTATTACCTGAGCAACATACGCTTTCCAAAGAACAGGTGCAAAGTTGGCCCCTTCGACAGGCATATTCGGGTATTTCTCCTTGGCGAAAGTGGTGAATTGATCGAATGCTTGTTTGTAACCACATGACACACTGTATATGTTCGAAACATTGAATGTAAATGGAGTTTTCACTTACCAATAGAATACTCTCAGAGTTGGAAGATCTTTAGCGTGATGAACGGCTGTTGGTTTGACAAACGAAGACTGTTCCCGAACTTCAATGTGTTCTTCTTCGGTCCCTTGGCTGAAAGTTATGTAAAGCTATTGCACCTGATTGAAAAGATCTATTAGGGATATTCGGTTTCCTTCAGTATTTCATAATTCTGCTCACTAGATGATTATTTTCAGCACAAAGTGCAAGGTTTCGCAATATAAAATATTTCAGGTGGATGAATCAGAGTTTTTTCTCTTACCTGAAGCTGTTATCAGTGTTTTCATCTCCAAATTCCGTCTCAAAATCATCTTTTGCATGCGCGTGGTCCTCGTCATGTGCGTGTTCTTCCGCTGAAACTGCTAAATAAAATAGTTTTGTCTCAATCACAACATTTGTAACTCACTTCTTAACACATCACATATGGACATAAGGAAGAGAACTCCTATAATGAATACCCCGGCTCGCGACATCTGCAAATACAAATATTATCAAAGCGGAAGATTGGAAATTAGAAAAAAGGAAACGATAGCGAAGGAATTTTTGATGATTTGCAAAAAAGAGAGATGATGAAGTGTGTAACATTGGAACAACATAAAAAAGCAAGAGAGGACGAGGACGCGCAGTTCGATGATATGACAGAAACACCCTCTCGACACACAAGCGTACACCGGGTATTCTAAACGAGCGCGCACCAAGACCACCCGGAGGGACGCATAGGCCAGCGATCAATAGCTGAGTCGCGCGTTGCAAACGCGCCCCATCACAGCACATTGTCTGCGACTCGTCGCCTCGCACACTCTCTCGCCTCAATGAACGGTTCTCGGTGTGGGTGAGCGTGTCTGTTTGGAGGGCAATGAGTCACCTCATATTCGCACATTCAAATAACCTTTAATACAATGGATATCGTTTCTCTTTCATGTTTTTGTTGCTCTTTTTTCTCATTTTATTAGAACATTTGTTTCTGTTTAATGTGATAAATATGTGTAGACACTTTGAATTGATGAGAGAGGTCGTTTAATAAAATAGTAATGAGATTCTAGAATGATGTTATATTCTTAGTTTCCGTGAAGGTCAAACATACACAAAGTCAGAGAGGTTTCCGAGAAAGTGAACTTTGCAGTCGTGCAATCGCAAACCGTATCTTTCACGGACTTTATGAAAAGATATTCGCCGTCGAAAAGTGATTTCTGTTTTTGTTTCGTTATATTTGTTTTGTTTGGTAGCATTTCTCCAATGAAAACATATCCTCTCTCTCTCTCCCCCCAAAAATCCCATTTTGTTTTGTGAAATAAATCACAAACATCTTGACATTGGATTCCAATCCTCATTATTTTCTCAAAAGCATCTATCTTCTTCTTCTCCACTTTCTCTCTTCATTTTCTTCCAAAAAGTTACACCAACAATACGGCATCGCACATTTTTGCTTGGGTGGCGACAAACTAATTGAATCGCATCCGGCTTTTCGTGTCCTCTCACTTCTGAATGAAAAGAACTTGCCCTTCTCATCCATCTTTCCTCCAAACACCCAACCTAACCCATCCCACCTCAAATGCATTAGTTTTATGGGCTTTATACGACAGATATCAATGACTTGGAAAAAGGAAGTACGCCCTCTAGGCCAACAGCATCCCAGATGTTCTAAATTAACTGAGTGACATTTAACCGTTGGGCTCCCTCCTCCTCCCTTCCTGGATCCTGTTCTCCGCCCTACTCGTAGCCGTTTTGGCTCCGCAGTGACTCATCCGCAGATGTGTGAGGTCTTTCTTTTTCCGTTACAATCGTAGGTTCTCCTAGGTTTCTTTGGTTTTCTCATTTCTCATTTTCATTCGAGTCCGTTTCTCATTTCTTTTTCGATTCGAGATAGATGGGTTCTCTCAATTCGCGTTTCTCTGGGAGATTGACATTTTTTGTTCCATTTTAGCTCAACCCCCCTTTTCTCCCCATTTCTCAATATTTCTTGTCTTTCTCTCTCTCCCTTTCTTTTTGACCTTCACATATCTGGTCCTTCCTCTTTTCCACTCCATTTCGGTTATATATTCTTCTCCGGCTCGTTGCCACGTCACGCTTCAAATTTCGCAATGACCTCTGCGTCGTATGACTGTCTTCCCTGCCAACACCTGCTATCGAAATGGTCTCTTTTTCTTAACCTTTATGAGTCATGAGAAACACTATTTTCTTTTGCCGTCTACACGTTTCACTCATTTTCTTTTCTCTGTTACCTCTTTTCTCATTTCAAAATTCCGTTTTTCAGATGTCTTCACCATCTAGGCAAATCAAATGTGTCGTCGTTGGTGATGGAACAGTCGGAAAGACATGCATGCTGATATCCTACACAACCGACTCATTCCCAGTTCAATATGTGCCGACAGTGTAAGTTGGTTACCTTTCGACTTAACTTTGATACGTTTGACTCATCAGAAAATGTATATTTTTCAGATTTGATAACTACTCGGCGCAAATGAATCTCGATGGAAACATTGTAAACTTGGGATTGTGGGATACTGCTGGACAGGAGGATTATGATCGCTTACGACCACTTTCTTACCCACAAACGGATGTTTTTATTCTATGCTTTTCCGTTGTTTCTCCCGTCTCATTCGACAACGTGGCCACCAAATGGATTCCGGAAATTCGGCAGCATTGTCCAGATGCGCCGGTCATCCTTGTCGGTGAGTGATGTTTCTCAGTTACGCAGTGAACCAGTTAACTGAAATTTAATGATGCAAACTAGTGGAATATAATGAACTCACGAGATACACTTGCAGTCAGTGAAAAAGCAGACTCAGTTTCCGAAACAACGCTATAGAAATGTGATTGGCACTGAATTGACTTTTTGAACCCATATTACCTTTTTCAGTTACAAAAAAATTATTAAAATCTAAGATTTAAACATATTTTCAGCTTGTGAATTCCAAAAGTTTGAAACCTATCTGTATATAACAAAGACGTTCCTTTTCCAACTGTTTTTCAATGATAAGATGTTCGATTTACAGGAACAAAGCTTGATCTCCGCGACGAACCTGAACCAATGCGTCAATTGCAAGCTGAAGGAAAATCCCCAATTTCCAAAGCACAAGGACTCAAAATGGCACAAAAAATCAAAGCAATTAAGTACTTGGAATGTTCTGCATTGACACAGCAAGGCTTGACACAAGTATGTTTCCTCATCCTCTACTAATACCGAATCAAAACTTTTTCAGGTGTTCGAAGACGCAGTGCGTTCGATTCTTCATCCGAAACCACAAAAGAAGAAGAAGGCGTGTACCATCATGTAGACTAACGCTTCTACTCTCTACTGCACGTGTAATCGGGCTATTCAACAGATTTGTGTCACTTTCAACTTGTAATATATATCCAAATGTTAATAATTAGAGAATAGTTCAGTTTCCGGAATACGAACTAATTGTTTTCTGCCAACGTTTCCAGTCATTAGCATTTACCTCTTTTTGCTGAGCATACCAAATGAAATTCTACTATAACTAACCACTTTTATCTCTTATTCTGAGATCCTCCCCATCTGTGAAATGATTTTTCCCCTTGTCTTACAGTCTCGTTTTCAATGTAATTTTTACGAAAAGGGTTTGTAGGAAACAAAATATGCCTAATTTTTCAATTTAATCAGTTGTTTTTATCATATTTCAATAATTGCTTGAGATTGTCATAACTTTTTCGCACGATTTTCTGGTCTTATATTTTGATATTAAATTTTTTGAATTGGCTTTTGATCATTCAGATTTCCCTTTTAGAAAATATCAACTTCTCTCCGAGAAAAAGTGGTTGGTTCACACAACACTCCTAATAATAGGTCTCCCATTGAACATCGATCAATCTAAAACCTCGAAGTTTCACAATACGTCATCAAGTTCCTTTTTCCGCTTCAAGACTATGGAGCAACTACTTTCACGAGTTTCGTTTTCTTTTCTTTTTCTTTCAAAACCAAATTTAGAAAAAAAGTGTTTTTTTTTCTTTTCGAATTTCGTCATGTGTTCCAGCCATTTTTCTATGGAGGATTAGAAAGCCGCCGAGGTATTGGCTACCAAATAAGAAAAAACACATTCGGAGCTCTCCCTCAGGGAGGTATAAAGCAGGAAATGCCACGCTCTTCGATATTTATGAAGCATCCACTGGCCGCCAATTTTTTCACACGTTCACTATCTATGTGCTCACTTTTCCATTGGGAATATGGAATATGACATCTGCCCGACGGACTAAACGCCTTTTCTTCTTTCCGTCCCGTTTGTTTCCATGTCCTCCCTTCGGAAGATCAAGTTTCCATCGAAAATGCATAGAATCTATGTGTACACTGGAGAGCCCGAATCTTACTGCGTCATAACCCATCCTCGACCAACCTCATTTGAATGACTACTAATTGTGCGTATTCTGAAAAAATCTAAACAGAAATGGACGTCGTTCGGTTTCTATTGTCAAAACGTGAACAGAAAAAGGCGAAAATTGTTAGTGTGACCACCCCCGCCTAGTCGCAGTCACTTTCTGTTTGTTTTCTTTTGGAACGAAAGTTTCGGCATCAAGTGAGTAGGAATAACATGTCGGCGATTCTCGACCAGAGACACTCAAAACCACACAATACCATAGCTAGTAGTGTCAACTTGATTAGATACAGTTAAAATTGTTTTTTTTGTTTTCCGACAGATCTTGCAGACATGTTACAATGCCTTGCAGATTGGTTTTTGTTTCACTTTGAAGTATAACTCTCAAGAACATATTTTCATTTAATATGATGCTAAAAGAAAGATAATCCCGTCACCTGTAGTCTGGAATCTCTGAGTGTGTGAAAAGAAAAGAGTATTTCTTTAATCTTGACTATTGTTTTGACCTGTCATCATATTTTCCCTTTTCAAAAAATTCTTGTGTTGTCATATTTTTCGCAAATTCAGATTCTATATCTCGTAGACTATATATTTTCATTCGTTTCTCCTCTTGAAAAATTGCATTCAAATTTTTTGGTTGAAAAAATCTTTGGTTCCCATTCACGTATTCATGATATCGGAAACTTATCCGCCTTGCTCTATTATGCGTTGATTTATAATTCAGAACATTAGAAAAACCCTTGCTTTTTTTGAACCATAAAGAAATATCTGTTATTTCTACGATTTTTTCTCTTTTTCTTATTACACTAAAACACAAGGATGTTTTTCTAGTCATCTTGAAATTAATCCAATTTGTCTGCCTTCTCCCGACCCTTTGATGACATTTTTACGAGGCATATTGGAAGGAATGCACAGGAGTTTTATGATTTCCATATGCACTATCTTTCATTTGCTCTCGTTTTTTCTTCAGCTTAATTTGAAGTCAAGCATACTTTATTGTTTGGACTTCTCTCGTTTTTGTTGACCATTTATGACTTTTGACCGACGTTTTAAAGCAACACACATTTCAATAGATGAAAAGGAAACTTGGTTTTATAAAGACTTGTGAGGACGATTTGCTGTGGTCCTGCCGTAAAATAATTTATTTTTCCATTTCAAATGGTTTCCCGTCCTTCGCCTCTTTTCTATGATAAGTGGAAGCCCAAAGAGAGAAGATAGAGAGAGCATTCGAGACGCAGGCGGTTAGAACGCGCAAGACGAAGCCTTCCGCTCACCAACTAACTTGGCATTAGCGTCGTCCCGGACTTTCGAGTGTTGCATAAGTAAAGCCTTCTCTCTCCATTCCGGACCCATTTTCTCTTTGCCTCTCCCGCGCATTCGTCTCCGATCTCACACCAATTTCAATGCTCTCAGTGCAATGCATTTCTCCAAAGATGTCGTCGTCGTCGTCGTGCAATCCTATTTGAGAAAAGAACATGCCATTCGTTTTGTCCTTTTAAAAAATAAAAATCTGAGCGTCATGTCATTCTGCAAACGGACCAACATGACATGATGGGAGACATACCTTCAGTCTTGTCATATCGTTTTTTTTTCATTGAATGCTAGTATCCATTTTCATTTTGAGCCAAAAATAGTCTTATGAATCGAAAATTAAGCCAATAATGGAATATCCCAAGAATTTCAATTGAGCTTATTTTCTCTGATCTCTCATTCTTAATGGAATAGTGAAGATCGACAAACATAATTTATGAATCACATCAGACTTTTGAAAGTTTTTGTCAACAAATTTTCTGTATATGGTGTTGGTTTGGTTGTGCAAACATCACAATAACTAGAACAATCCACGTAAATAAAAATGATGCTCTTCGAAAAAATATTTTTCACACCAGTAGTAGTACACAACAATCTTTAGAAAACTTTTTTCTTTTCTATAAGCTTTTTTGGTTCTCTATTATTCTCTCAAACACCGATTCCACCCAAAATACACTAGCGAAACTCGCGAAAACCGGAGGCACCAAGTACTTCCCGTCCTATCTCACACCATTTCTCGTGGTGTGTCAAGGGCGATTATACTTGAAGCTTCTGCTATCAAACAACATTCATTTACTAGAATTGTGCTCCTCATAAGCAGCTTTTCGCGTTCTCATTAATATCTCTTGCACTAGTCAACCTCTCTCTTCTTATTAGTCCACTCGTGTAGAAAGGCTGTTTCCTCCCGTCCCTCCCTCACCAAATCACACATTCTGGGCTCAACAAAGGAGACGTTGTCTTGTAAGAATTCATTGGTAAGCAAGACCCGGAGTTCAGAGTATCTTCTTCTTCTTCTTCTTCTCTCTCGTCTTCTGTCACGTTTTAACTTTCTTCATCGCAAATGTCTGTCCCAATACTTTTTTCTTCTTCGTTTTCTTTCCAGCTGTCCATACGAATGTGAGCAAAAACATCTTCGCGCATTTGGAAGCTCACCCTCACGCCTACTTGTATTTCTAGCTCCGCCTACTTCTTTCTACTTGTTCTTCTTTTTTTTTCATTTTCTTCTGCTTCTTTCCCTCTACCTCTTTTTGATTTCTCAAGAAACGTTTGTTGCGAAGCAAGTTTTTTCTATAAAAGGACACAATGCAAAAGTTTCGCACTTTGCCCCGTCCGCTTCTTTTCGTTTGGTTTTCTTATCAACTCGTTAACAATGACCACTTGTCGATAGAGAAGCTCATAAAGTTGAGAGAAATCAAACATTTCGGAATGGAGGAGAGAGTTCAAGATCCTTAAAGTCTCAAGTGACTCAACAAAAAAGCCGTGGGTTGATCATGATATTTGAAAGTGGAAATCATGATAGATCATCGACATAGCATATCATCAAAGACTTCAGTTTTTGAGGGCACAAAAAGTAGTTCTTGGGAACGGGGTTCAATCTTAACCAGTATCAAGTTTCATTTTTCTTCTAGTCAAACATCCACATCCTACGTATACTTCTTGATTCTGCCAAACGCACTTTGGCTCATCAAGAACCTTGGTGATTTATTTTTTGCTTGACCCAAGTGCTCAACTCGTGCCTGTGGACATTCTCAATGTTCAACATGATTGGATTACGTCAGCTAATCACATGTGTTACTCTTTGACCTATTCTCTCGACTAACCGACAAAACCCGTCCAATTAAAAAAACGGAACACACTGCGCCCAGTTCCCTAACTTTTTCTGTTTTGTTGGTGATTAATCGAATTGAAGTAGACACTTTTAGAATTTATCGACCAGAATTTCTAGATACACCGATTTTTAGCGTCTCAAAAAAACATCCGAAAGTATTTTTGACATCCGAAATAGAAATGGCAAAGGTATTAGTTAGTATTAGTGTTAGGCCAGAAAAAACCAAAATAAGGAGAAAGTAAACCTCTCTTTCTCAACTCTCTCTCTCTCTCTTGTTTTTGTGGCTAATTCAGGCCGCTCTTCCTTCTTTCTCTCTTCCTCCCGTCTTGTTTCCACTCTTGTTCAGCTTGGACCTCATTTCTCTCCATCGCTTTTCATGCCTCGTTAACACGATATCACTAACCAACCAACGCAATAGAGAAGAAGAAGAAGAAGGAGAATATCAGCTGAATAACAAACTATATAGTTCGATTTGTCCCTCCGTTGGCTCCTCCTCTTTCTCCACCTCTTGTTCTTTCATTTACTTCCCTCTTGTTGGTTACACTGAGGGTTACACCTTAGCCCTTCTCGTTGTTAAACTGGAGTTTCCAGGTGTTTTTCAATCTGTCATAAATGACACATTCATGAATGAAACATTTTTCATTCCGTCTCCTGTTCCTTCCGAACCAAACCTTCAGGTACGAATTCTTCGGTTTTTCGTTTTCACTTCCCTCACTAACTTTTTGATTTTGAAAAAATCGCCAACACAGACTAATTCTAACCTTGTTCCGTGTGACGACAGTTTTCCGAGAGACTGCTGGCTTTAATCATTGTTTATTTTCTTATCAAGACTGTCACTAAACTTTCGATTACATCTGATAAGAGAAAATATTTTGATTTTCGAAATTATACCACTGTCAATCTAATAATGTTGCCAAAACTTACGAAACAATCAAAAACTTATATTTTTTCTACTGAGAACCACTTAAACGTGGTAAGTTGAACTGTGATAACCGACTGTTGTTCTGAGTATGACTAACGTGTAAATATAAGTAAACATAACAATTTGGAAGTATAAATATTGATGACCAAGTGATTTTTTGATGGACTCAAATTTTAAAACCAAAGTTACAGTATGAACATTTTTTGACAACGTAAAATCAAAATTCAATTAGTCTTACAAACAGGTGTAAATTAGTTTAAAAATGATATCAGTAACAAATTTCCAATAAGAGCTTCAGCTGGCGAATTTTCTATATGCGGAAAACCAACATTCATTCTGTAGCTCATGTCCCTTCAACAATTCTCCATTTTTCTACGTCTTTTATTTTCTTTCTTACTTAATAACAATCAGAAAGAGCAAATTCCCATATTATTGTTTCTTCTTCTCACATGCTCCCCTTTCCCGTCTTCACACCATTGAACATACTACTAACCATCAAATCTCATCAATATTGATATTATTCTCAGAATGCAAAGGTGATGTACGACGTCATTTGGGAACTTGCCATTGGTGGCATCGACAGCTCTATTCAGGGCAATGGTGGCGAGGAATGCATGAGCGTGAGTGAAAAAACATAATAAAAACAATGATAATAGTCGATGTTTCAGTATTTGCCAGGATGGCAAAGGTTTTTGGAGTCACTCGTCTTCATCCCACTCTCATTCTGGGCAGCCTATATGTCTATACCGCTTGATTGCTCATTTACACTACCAGTTCGAAACGTGTCCAGATATGTGATACTCACAGTATATAGTCTCATTTTTGGCGCCGAGCTTGCCTATAAAATGATTTCGAGGTGGGAATATTTTTTTTTCAAGCAATCAGAATTTTGTAACAACTAGTAAGCAAACTGAATATTAAAGATTATTGTTGATACAAATTTCCTGAATTTCAATTCTAAGATCACTGTGATGAATCACATATTAAATTTAGCTAATAACAGAGATCCCATTTGCTCATGCATATTATTAAATCATCACACTTGAGTGAACATATTACTTTTTTTAGAACTGGGATATTTTTACTCAACCCGTGTCACGTAACAACTACCATGCAGCTAATGCTTCTCACAATGGAAGGGACGTCGAAGTAAGTGTCTTTTTTTGGAAAAACGCATCTTGAAATGTCATTTTCTCCTCATGCTCTTTCCACTAAGTAATCAAATTTTCTTTTAGAAAAGCATGTTTCCTTTTTCGATTGATGCTCTATTTTATGCCCGGTGCTTGGTTCGCGTTGGCGTTTCCAATTTTGAACACAAGAAATGTAAGATTACGAACCGGATTTGAGGGGTGAAATTCAATTTTGCAGCTGCCCGGAGAAGTGTTCATTTATTATGCTCAACACATTGCAATTCTTGTGGTACCAGTGTATCTCATGTACATACAAGGGGCTTTCGAACCAGAAAAGCCATATGATTTCGGATGGACGGTTTTTGGGATCTCACTCTTTTCACTTTACCATTTTGTCATTCTTCAAGTCGGAGCTATGGTAAACTCTCGGTTTCTTGAGATGTGAATCATATTTATTTCAGGTTACCCGTGTCAATCTAAACAACATAATGTGTCCAGCCGTTTCTGACCCATTCCAATCTCGTGCTTATCGAATAATTGCCGTCGGTCATCAATGCATTCTTATCCCAATCCTCTCCAAGACATACTCGGCTATGTCGATTGCAGCTGTTGATTTCTACAAAACAATGTATGAAACAAGTAGCGCCCCGTCGTCGAGGAAATTGTGCGAGAGAAATGATGATGAAAATACGATCTGTTTGAAACCGGCTAAATTAAAACTCTAGTCAAGAAAAAAGAGTTAAATTATTTGTTTCCTTGAAACTCTCTCCCTGTATTATTGACGCTTTTTCCAGTCGCTTGGACCATAATTCTATATTTTTCCTTTGAATTCTGTGATATAATTTTATTTTTTCTGATAGTAGATTCTCCCTATTTCTTTCTCTTGAATGAAATAAACATTTTGCTTGTTTTTGCAATTAAAGCGTGGGAGGAGAATTCACGGAGACGGATTCTAACTCGATTACAGAGAGCGTCGTCGTACACCCGAAGGCTCAATGCGAACTTTGTCATCAGATCTATTCTATAGTCTCTCAGATCCAATCGACACTTTTATCACGTCGCAATCTTTGCTTTAGCTCGTTTTATAGCTGACAAGTGATGCCGATAATAAATTTGATCTGTTTCCAATTTATTCTGGCGACAACACGCCGCGCGCTGTGAACTGCCGGGAGGGAGTAGTATAAACTCGAGCCGATAAAGTTGAAAAACGAGACGATAATGTTAGCGGGTCCGGAGAGGAACATACATAAGCCATCAAGTCGACATGTGTGTAACACTGGAATGAGTGAAAGTCAGTGAGCAGTGCAAAGAAGAAGAAGAAGAAGTCATCTCACTTTTCGAGGATGTCTTCAGTAGGTGCAAGAGTATCAGCGGGCCAGTTGCCTACGACCGCACCTGTCAGTCGATCTTCATAATAATCGGCGCGGGCTCTTTCGGTTGTAAATTTTTAACCGCTACCCCATCTCATCAGTTTCCGAGCCATCAAATCTAACACCCTCATTTTTTTCTCCTCGTTTTTACCTGGTGTGCAAAACTAATGTGTTTTTCTGATTGGACGATGTGTGTCCAATTGGTTCAATCGCCTAGTCTAACTGAGAGACGGCTCAAAAAGATGAAGCCGCTCCTCGTGTTGATGATATTTCTGTCATTATTTATCATTTATCCTATCGATGGCGCCGCTAAGACAAATTGTGGTCGCATCCAATTTGTTCGTTCCGATGCCGGGCAGATACGACTGTTACAACGGCCTCATTTTTTTGTGCCAATCTCGTTTGATACTCACACTTTTTTTTACCAAACGCAACTGTTAGTTAGACGTTCTCTCGTTAAAGTGTAGTCCTGTCAGAAACTCAATCTTCGTTAATCTGCTCATTCTGAACTTGAGCAACTTTTCTCTTCTCAAATTTCATAATTTTCCATCCAATTATCATTTCTTTCAGACATTCCATATGTGGATACCACAACGGATCGCAACCACTAGCCGTTTTTTAGTATTTGCAGTTTTTATATTCAGTAGGATTCTCAATACATTTCCAATCAATCGAATTGTTTTATTTTCAGATTTTTTATCTGTTCGAGCTAACAAACATGTATCTCAATTATTAGAAAATCTATTAACTGATTATAATAAAGCCGTTCGGCCAGTGCACAATGCATCAGATGCACTCAAAGTGAAGTTTGGAGCCAATTTGTGTAGGTTGATTGATGTTGATGAAGTCAATCAGGTGTTAACAACAAGTCTTTGGCTCGAGATGGTCAGTTGTCCATTCTTTCAATTTATTTACTTGAATCAATTTCAGCAATGGTATGACAAGAAGTTGACGTGGAATCCGAGTGATTGGGGTGGAGTCGAATATATACATATTCCATCTGATCAAATATGGATTCCTGATATTGTTCTATACAACAAGTTAATTTTTATACTTTGATCAAAACCTATTTTTGCTAATTTTAGTGCTGACGGAGAGCCACATATCACAATTACAAGTCTTGCCAAAATAGATAATCATGGAAGAGTTGTCTGGCAACCACCTTCAATTTATAAAAGTTTCTGTCCGGTAAATTGTTGTCTGTTTTCACCTAAACCTGTTCAATTTGAAGATCAACATCAAGTACTTCCCATATGATTGGCAAACTTGTGAAATGAAGTTTGGTGGTTGGTCGAACGACGGAGAAACCCTCGATTTGTATCAAATTCCGGTAGATGTAGACGATATACCACAAGTAAAACAACAAGAAGATGGTGTGGAGTTTCTATACCTCGAGAAAGGATTGGGACTTAGTTTTTATCACGAGTGAGTGAGCAATCATCTAAAACAGATTGGAAAACGTCGAAACAAGCGGCAAAGAACACATCATGTTCAAATAAATTTTTATGTTCTTTCTCACTTCAGAAGCGCTGAATGGGATCTGCTCAGTGCCACTTCGTCGCGTTATGCTCAAATCTATCCCGGATGTTGTGGACAACAATATTACATCGATATCAAGTGAGAACATCAATTTTTTTATGTTTTATTACATTTTTCAAATTGTGTATTTCATTTTTTCCCAATGAATTTAACAGTTGTTTTTCAGATATCGTATTATCATCCGACGGAAAGCCATTTTCTTCACTGTGACACTTACAATACCATGTATGCTAATTGGTAAGTAGTCAATTATTCGAAATTTGGAACTTAATATCAATGTTTTAAGCCAACGTCACACCATTTGTATTTTTAATTCTGCCAAACGAGCATAAAATGACATATTCGATCTCAGTGCTTGTCGCATTTTCTGTGTTTTATTTAGTACTCATCGATCTTATCCCGCCGACATCTCTATCCTTGTCGCTTATTGGTTTGTCTTAATTTATCATTTGAATATCTAAAAATATGAAATTTCAGGAATCTATCTTCTTTTTACGCTTTTCATGGTCTCAATTTCTATCATTTTGTCAGTTGTGACTATCAATATGTACAGAAAGTGAGTTTTTGTCATCAATCCGTATGCTTTTTATTTTTTTTTATCGATTTCAGACAAGCTTTTTCATCTGAAATGCCGCACTGGCAACGGTGGTTATTTGTTCAACGTCTTCCAAAACTGCTTCGTCTCAAAACCCTTGAGCATACTTTGGAAGGGGAAGACGGCAGCGAAACAACAACTCCTCGAACCGGATCTGTGTCAGTCACTGCTTCCGTCACACAAAAAACTCCGAATCCAAACAACAGCTCTCCAGTGTTTCCGCCACAAAGGTTACGGTTATTGAGTCTTGTACAGGTACTTGATTATTCACTTTTCGTTTGAATTTGCCATATTTTGAGATGGATGAGGCTCTGAAACAACGTTGTGCTGCAGATAACTTGGATTTGTTCAGAAAAATAGCTGGTCATTTGAAAATTATTTCTGCTCATTTCCATAACCAACAGATGGAAAGCAAGGTTGGTTTATCTCTCAAATACTCACGATAGCAATTTTGTTTTTCACAGATAACTGAAGAATGGCAGCTGATGTCGTTGGTAATCGATCGAATATTCCTAATATTGTTCTTAGCAGTCAGTATGGCAGCTAATATAATGTTTGTTTATAATTCTCCAACATTATTCGACGATCGGCCATCGTTAATACCAACAGTTGCTCATAAACCATTGAGTGGAGGCACAATAAACGTTCTCAACACTTGAAATTAGTTGTTTTTAATTCTATTTATTTTTTCTTTTTTCTCGATCATTATAAAATCCAAAACCATAAAAATGTGATTTAGCATTTGTATTTCTTGTTTTCTCCACCACAATTGACAATCCGTTCGCGAAATCGCGGGGCGAAAACAAAACTGGAATGGATAATCTGTCATAAGACGACGCGCAGAGTGTGCACACCACGACGCGCAACTGCGGACCCAAGCGCACACATGTCGTCGTCTCTCTTGCCACAAATGATGTATATCTTGCCGTTTTTCCTTTTTTTGCAACGTTTTTTTCGCCTCAATTTCTTTTTAGTTCGCAACAATTAATTGTTATCTTCAGATGAAATCTAGTACATCAGATTTTTTGACCGATGTACAAACTGTAAATATTGTCATCAAACAGGTAAGTGGCTGGCTGAAAAATGATGAATCTAACAGAAATTAATAATATTTCATTGCAGATAGGACCAAATAAATCACTTCCGGCGTTCAAAAGAATTGTGGAGAGATGTTCTCGACAGCGCGTCATTCAAGTTTCCGATAATCCGCGTCGATTATTCCATTGCTCCTTCACACAATCGTCGTCGTACACAGAATTCAGCGAATTGCAGGTGATTTTTTGTTTTTGTTTCTGATTATGCTCAAATTTTGAGAGAAAATCTAACAAACAAAAGTGAAAAATTGATAAAATATCAAAATGTATTGATTTTTAGCAACACCGACGTGTATTCGCCGTCATCGGAGTCGCGTTCACAAATGGCCATGGAGAACCGGATAAATCAACTAGAGCCTCCAGAGAATCGACGGATTCAGAGGTTTCTGAAGCGGAACAGATTTCCATTGCATATAACAAGCTGAAATCAGATTACTCAAATATAATCTGTGGCCGATGCATTCTAATTGGCGGCAAAGACGTGAGTTTTATCCGAATTTTCTTGTTTCTAGTCTTTTGAATAGCTTCAGGAAGACTTCAATGAAGTGGAGAGACATGAACGCCTCTGTTATGGCAGTTTGGAAGACGCTACACAGTTGGAGAGTGCTATTCGAGAGTTAATGAGAGCCATTTACATTGTCATCGAAATGAAAAGGGTCGACGTCTCGTTTGAAAAGAAGGTCAGTCTTGTTTACAAATTGATGGTTCTTTAGTTTTGTATAATTCTATTTGTTTATATTCACAAACATTTGAACTTTCAGCAAGACATATCGTGTCCCAGTCTTCCTGATGAGTCCCGATGGCAAGTTGGAGTTGAAACAAAGTCTACCAAGAGTTACAAGTGAGTGATTGAGATGTCTTGAGAATTCATCTATTTTCCTGTTTCAGAAAGAAATGTATCGGTAGATATCGGAAACAACATGCCGACTACTGCCTTCTAACTGGTCTCCCTCAATTAGCACTTGAAGCGTATGAAGGAGCAATCGAAAGTCTGAAATCAGCACAAGATCATCTGTGGTTGGCAGGTAGGTATCTTGTCAGCTTGAACAGAAAGCAACGATATCTTTAGCGGCGTATGATGGATGGGCGAGTACGGTCTGTATTCTTCACGCGGAACAGATGGGCGAGATCAACAGCGGCGCATTTCATCGTGTAGCCAGTATGCATGCCATGTTTACGATTCCATCGATTGAAATCAACACACAAAGTGGCGACAGCTTATCCGTATCGAATGACAGCGTTCTCAGGTATAACTGAGAGTTGAGAAGAAGAAAAAAAAGACGGAAAAATCATTTCAGCTCACCGCAAGGACACAAAAGACACCATTCGGATGAACATGTTCGAATTACATCGTCAATGTCAAATGGGCTTGAAAGAAACGAGTCGTTTGGAAATGAAAGTGGAATTGTTAGTAACGGAAGTTCACCTTCAATCCGAGATGAGCCGGCTAAGATTAGAGCTTCGAAAGGGTTGAATCCGCTTTCTAATTTTCTCAGTGACAGGTGTGTTTTGAACCCCTTCTCTCATGATTCTAATCCCAAATAGTTTCACTTTAAGACGTGAGAAACCAACCAAAGAGCGAGTCATGGAAAACTTCAAAAACGCAATTGAAGAATTCTCCAAGTTCACTATGGCTGGTTGGTTGGAGTATGAGACAGTGATGCGAGCCATCATGTATTTGATTCTGGAGCGAGAGTACATCAAATTAGAACAATTCCATCGTGATCACACTGGAAAATACCTTGATGACACGAACACTTTTATGGATCACCGGATGAAGGCACAGATTTGTTTGAACTCGGCTGCAATGTACAAGGAGATTGGATTTCTTCGGAAACAGGCCTTCTATGCCAGATTGAGTGTTCTTTTTGAATTACACGTGACAGAAGGGCGTGTCAGACAATCGAGTGATTATAAAACTGTGTATCCAGTGCTCTTCAGGTAAGTCTTCAGAATCTGATTGATTGAGTAACAGTGTGTTTCAGGACTCTCGAAGGATACGGTGTTGATTTGAGTGAGCCTCATGATCTCAAGAACAAAAAACTGGGTCCGGTGAAACTTCAAATCAAATCTCTTCACGAGATATTCACGGCTGCCAATCGTGCAGGACATCGAGATGCGGCTATTCGACATTTGTGCTTTCTGCTTCAGGTAAACAATAACATTCCACTTCTGCTTATAAGAATGGTTTCAGGTCTACTATCCACATCTTGATAGTTCAATGACAGTCCGTCTTTTTGATGATCTTGACAATCTGGTGAAAGCCACAAACTCGGTTCATCAATTGAACACGACAATTGTTGTGGACGACGGGAAAATCATCATTCCAGGACTCCAACTTACTCGCTTCCCAATCATACAGTCAGTCTATCTCGTTTTCATTCGATGTTTAATTTTCAACTTTCAGAACACCAACAGTTCTTGCTCTTCAACCTAATCTTGCTCCAACAATTGTTCCGAATAAGAGTCAAGCATCAATCTTCATTTATACACCGTTTGCCAAGAAAGCAGACAATGCACTTCTGTGGGTAACTGATTGTCCTGGTGAAGTGGAAGTGACTGTACGGAATTGTCGAGGAACGGAACTGATCGTTCGAGACCTCTGCTTGATTGTCGAGGGTGTGAATTTTGAACCAGTTCAAGCTCGTCTGATTCTACCACCCGAAGACGAAGAAAATAATTCTGGCTCAACAATCCGGTTGCTTGGAGTTCCACGGTAAGAGTTCAAATTTCTATCCAGTATTCTGAATATATTTTTTCAGTGAACCCGGAGATTTGTTCATTACTGGCTACTCTTGCAACATTTTCGGACTGCATAACGAGTGTCGTTTCTATTCAAGCAATTATCAGAAACCAAACAAAATCCGTGTGAAAGTGTTGCCTAAATTAGCGAGAGTATACTTGGAGTGCTCTCTTCCACGAGCTCCAATTGAAGAGGAGAATGATGAACCGTCGGCGGAAGCTGTTGTCTACTCTGGTCAGAAATTCGATCACACGATCACTGTTGTCAATAGTAGTGATATTCCTGTTCGATACTGTGGAGTCAAAATCTGGCAACCAGTTGTACAAGGAGGACCACCACTCATTCGACTTGATGATTCGGAGACTCATGCACCTGAATTGGAGGCATTTGACACTGCAGATGATCTTTCTAGTTTCATTCTTGAACCAAATGGATCTAAAGAATTGAAATTCCATATTTTTGGAATAGATCCAACATCGACGGCAGATGATTTGAGTGATGAGGAGAAGGTTTTAGAGAGTGTAGTCCCTTTGGCAAACACTCAATCAATCCCGAATCCTGAAGCAGAACCAAATGATATGGACTTGATTCCATTTACGGGACGCCTTTTGACAGCTGACTTCATTGTTCGATACCACTCAGACATCACGTCAGACGATGGGCACTCTTTTGAGAGAAAGTGCAAGCTTCCTATCGCCATTTCAATCATTCCGGCGGTGACCGTCTCGGCATGGCATGTACTCCCAGGAGACAGCCCTTTCTCAAGGTTTGTCATTTTTATACTGATACGAATAAATTTTAAAACTTGTAGGTACATTGTGGTGGACGTAACAAACAGCACAGAGCACGATGCGGAGCTGGTATACAGCAATTCTCGACGAATGTATGTTCTTCCGAAAGAGACATGCAGAGTTCCGATTCTCTCCCCTTGTTGCTCTGATGTGACTGGAGGTGCATTCCATCAAGCAAAACAACGTGGAAGTCACATGATGCAGAAAATGGAGACTGAGAGACTACGTTTGATTCTCGAGAATCATGTGTCCAAGCATTTGGATATTCGTTGGGCCATTCCAGCTCTCAATGTAAGTTATTTGTTTGAATATTGCCGCTTACAATATTTGGATTTTCAGCTCGACGGTCAGGTTCCAGTTGGCTCTCTGCTTTCATCAGTTTCACTTCTGAAACAACTTGTCCTGCCAGCAATCAGTCTTGATTTCTTTGTCAATGGAAAGCAGTACGTAAGCGAAGATGATGTGGCTGTTGGAATTGGGCAATTTGTCACTGTTGAAGTGTCAATTATTTCATCTCTCGCTGGTATGATTTTTTTCTGATACGAAACATTTCATAACGATTTATTTCAGCCGAGTACAATGGATTGCTTTCGTTGGAATGTGAACAAGAAATCTCGCATCTCCTCGGTTCTAATGATACCAGTAATTTTATGTTGGTCACTGGACTGAAGAAAGTACCGTTCACAGTTGATGTGAGTACATTGAAAGATTTCTGTCAGTATGTATGTTATTTTCAGAAGGAAAACAAGCAGTCGGCATCTTTTGATATCACATTCATCGTTGAAGGAAGTTTCCGTGTGAGACCTCAAATCACTCCGGCTCCTGGACAGAACGCTCTTCTAGCGGAAGACATGTTTGCCACTCCAGTTGCTTTTAGTGTCACCACCAAGTTCTGAAACAAACTTGTTGTATAGGTTTAGTCATATTTATTCAATTATATAGTTTATTTTATGTTCGGTCCCAGTTATCGGTTTTTTGATAGTCCCAATACCAGTTTTTTGTAGTCAACGTGCCATTTACAACGACATAATCTAAATTTTGATTCATGGGTACCATTTGGGTGAACGTTGCAATTGCATTTTATCGCTTAATTAATCACGGGTGCTTGCTTATAATATGTTTGTAAAAGAATACCACTATTGCTTTTTTGTCATAATTTAAGTGCATTTTTATACCCCACCACCTCATAATTCTAGTCTCATCATCAAAGATAATGTCAGCTCTCTTTTCCCGTTTTCTCGTCGTGTTGTTTGTCTTTCAACTAGCTTAAAGAGGGTTTCACCATCAGTATAAACTCTCACCGTTATTGTTGAATTTTGCTTTTAGTCATACTTTTTATTGCATTTTCCATTCTAGACCCGCCTCGACACTTTTTCATTATTGAAAATGAAATATTCAATGTATTGTTTTGTTTTGTTCCTGGTTTTGTTCAGGTTTTGATGAGAGTTTAGTGGGCGTTGCGCTCGCTCACTTTTCCGTATTCTCGAGATGGACAAGAATGAAAGTGCGACAAAGGAAAAGAAGAAGAAGAAGACGATGAAGGAGTACTTTGGAACAACTCAAGACCGCTTCACAGCTCGTAATAGAATAAAACGACTCCAACTCTTCTTCTTCCCCTCCTTTCTTCCCTTCTCTTTTCTTCTATTCCGTTTTCTACAGCCGCAAGCAGTTGTTGCAAAAACATTTCACTCCGTAACCAAATTCAACGTCCCATCCGTCCGGTCGTCCGAAAAGTTCTATTGATTTCGTATGCTTCCTCCATCTATGGAATACTTTCTCTTTTCAATTTCCATTTCAATTTGAGCTGTTGTCCGGCTGATGACATCCCTCTTCTTCATTTAATAATCGACATAATTTAATCGTTCGGGTCTCGTTTGCGCAACCGCCCTGGAGGCATTCGCCAAGTCATTTCACAAAATTGGTTTTGAAGACAACTCGATCATCATTTTCATTTCTCGAGAGCAATGTTCATGAAGAGGTCAATTCATAACCTTGAACTCACAGTTTTTGTTTCTTCACCAATCTTTTTCCAGTTTTTGTTTCTTCACCAATCTTTTTTCATGTTTCATCTTTCTTCCCTTCCTATTCTCATCTCCCAACTATCCGGACCCCTTTATTGTTATACGCCGCAAAAAATATTTTCCTATTTTTTATTCCGCGCTCCCTTCTGTTCCCATCAGAATGCTATAGATATAGAAATAGCATAACTTGCTTGTTTCTGCCGTTCCTCTTGCTTCGCTCCAGTTTTTTGCCGCCATCATTCACTCGGCTATCCTCGAACTCACCCTTCCGAATATAAGGGAAAACGAACAAAAACACATTTTGATGATGGTTTTGGCGTGCTCATAGAAGCGTAAAACAACCATGGGATTCATGCAATTGAGCCAAAACTACGACGAAGCACCGATTTACTATTATAATATGCATCGAACTCGCACAAGACTTGTCACACAGCTTCTCTGCGCAGAATAATGATAATTCGCTGTAATTGTTCCGACAGACCGATTATTCTCAGCTTTTTGAGAAAAATAATGCGTTTATATTCTGGCGAAAACCGATATTATGAGATTTCGACCTAATAACTTCTCAATATTCAAAGTTTTATGTTTTTTTTTGCATTTCGACACAGAAAACAGAAAAAAACACAAGTTTGTTGGAAAGACCATTCTATTAATTATTTCATGAAACCTGTCTGAACCTAATCACATGAAAAAGAAAGAAGTTTTAGTATTCTAATTAAAGTAACGATGTAGGTGTGGTCACTTTGTTTCTTGAAGAAGAAAATGCATTTCGCAGCCAAGAAAGGAATCATTCAGAACCTGGGAAAACATTTACCAGTTACTCCAACGGAATGGCTCCTTCAATCATGAAATCGTAGTATTCTACAACTCGGAAACTTTTCATCTGTCTATCCGACTACTTCTTTTTGTAGAGAGTAGCCCGAAATAAAAGGAGTGGCTAGCTCATTGTGTTTTGAGACGGGACCGAAAAGAGGGAGAGTGTGATGGGTCGTCTTGGGGTGGAGAGGAAAGGGCCGCGAATTCTCGGACACATCAATTTATGCGCTTCCCAAAACTTTTGGCGCACTATTCCACATTTCATTCCTATTACGGCAAGAAAAAAGGGGCACTCGTTTCGTTTTGTAAGGAGAAGGAAAGAAAGGAAAAAAGAAGTGCGAAACGAAAAAGCATGGCGGCCACCCCCAGGCCTTCTTCTCCTTCTCATCTATTTTTTCTTGCTCTTCGTCTCCTTCTCTTCGTTTACTTCTTCTTTTTTCTTCTTCTTCTTCTCCTTCTTCTTGTCCTCTCCTTTCGATTTTTGTGGTCCGTATGAGCTTTACTTTTGTGGTCATCTCGCTGTCCGCTCGGGGTGTCCGACGCGCCATCTCCATTATTTCTGAATAGCTCACACTATTCTTGCATCTTTTTCGAAAAACGGAGAACGCGCTGAACATAACTTAGTTTTGTTTCGGTAAACCCCTTTCAGAAACTTTTGTTCAATAACAATGAAATTCAACCTTTAAGAAGAAAAAACAAATTCCGTCATTTTCTTAGAAACTCTATCTTTTGTTTCTTTTTCAGATTTGAAATTGTGAAGAATTTTCTGGAAGTTTATGTTTTTTTCATACAATTCCTAACCTGTAAGATTAAATTTTGTTAAATTTTCTTTGTCGTCTGTCACATTTCCAAATTTCTATATTTGAAATCAAACGATTCCCAATTGTTTCAGATCAAAACGCGGCACGATACAGGCGTTGGCTGAGTGATCTACCTGCCATGTAATGGCGCGTTTAGACTACGCATATGCAAGGTAAGAAACGGATTTAGCAATTTGAAATCCACTTTTCATAGTCTTGTCATTTCTCCTCCAGAAGTTAATTAGAAAAGAAATCGGACAAAAAACGACGTAATGTTTCACTGTTTGGAAATGAAATCGTAAAAGCAATTGGCGTCGAACGACCTTCCGTCGTTTCATCCTCAAGACCGGAGGGTTCCGGTTCGTCTCACATCACTTGCCCATTATTTTTCGTTTCTTGTCTTATAAGCTCTTCACACGGACACTTTTCTAACCCGAATCTGATATATCACCGTTATGTCCTCCATTTACTCGATGTTCCGTAGTGGTAGGCGGAGCCACGGCGCGGAGAGCAACAAAAACTCGGGTGGTTCAGAAAATAGAAAGATTGGAACACGTGCAGAACTGAGAGCCCGTGGTGCTCGAGAGCCTCTTCTTTCCATCCTGTTGAGTGTGTGTCTCAAACACAAGATGCTTCAGAGGTGTCGTCGCATCGTTTTCGCGACCCTGTTTTGAGCCAACGACGTCTTTTGTCCACCCCGTTTCCCCTCTTTTTGATACTACACAACTTCATTTTTTAGTTTTTTTTTTCTTTGCCATCGATTCTCACTCCCGTTTCGTTTTTCTCCCGGAACATTTGAGACAAGTTGAACTTTTCGCCGAAACGAAAACGAGTATATTAGCTCTGAGATTGCTGCTTGTCAAAACGACCACTTCAACGTTTCGAACTAGATGTGAATTCGTTTTTTTGTCTTTTACACGAAGCCTTCTTGTCATGTCTGTCAAATGGAAAATTCACTTTTGTGAAATGTATGGAGTTCAAGAGCATTGTGCCTTTTGTTCTAAAAACCCATTTGTGGCTTCCAAATAATTTTTCTATTTTACTAAAACCTGTATCAAGGATATAAAAAAATTTAGATGAAAAGACGATTTGACAATAATTTGAGTCGTTCATATTTCGAAACTTCACGGTATTTGAATATTAATTTTTGAAATTTATTTTTCCACAGTCCCTTCTCAAAAAATCAGAAACGATTGATAGTCAATCAACAGTCATATGACGAGCAACAATAATCTATCGAAATTCAGGTGAAAAGTTTTGAAGATTTGAGTAACATATGACAAAAAACATCATGTCAAAATGAAAGAAGATATGGTTAACCCCGTGTTATTTTTGCACGTTAGCACTTCTTTCGAGAAACCTTTTTTTCGAAAATCGGGACTTTCAAAAAAATGCTCCGTTTTTTTAAACTTCATGAAAGCCTACGCTTATTGGTCCAAGAAAGTAGAAAAGAAAAGAATGTTTATTGTCGAACAAATTGAGGCCAAACAAAAAATAGAGTGCTCGGAGAGGGAACCAACTTGTCTCATGGCCTCCATTTCATATCCATTCTTTTTGATGCCGACTCTCCGTCCGGCCCACCAATCACCCACAGGTCGATCATACGGATCGACATTCTTTTTGTCTTCTTACCGCTCCCTCTTCGACGACACTCGACTACTCTTCCAATTCACACTGATTTACACACTCACTCTTTCTCTCCTCCTCCCTCGCACAATTGTGCTCCCACCTTGCTCGTCCCCGGCCTGGTTTTCGGCTCCAGGGACGATGAAGATATATTGAGCAAAAAGAGACAAAGAGAGAGACGCTTTTTAGTTTGTTGTTTTTTTTTCTTGGTGACTTGTGATTTTATTTTAGTTTGACAAATGTCTATTTTTGGGTCACTAGACATTTGCATCAATCAACTCAAAAGTTTAGAAGAGGCTTCCAAACTTTGGTTAATTTGTAGGAGTATAGTGAATAATGAAGTAGGGGATGAGTCCTTTTCTAAACTTCTAAATCACTCAATGTTTTCTCTTTTTTCAAGCTCTAGTTTGTTCTTATTATTGGTTTCGTTTTCGTTTTCACTTTCATTTTCACAGCTTCTCAGTTCTCAGCTTTCGCGGCAATCACTAATGAGACTTGTGGTCGAGTAGGCCCCAGAACGATAAGGTATCATATTACTCGAGTCCGTTGTTCTTAAATCTCCGTCATCGAATCGGCTTAACATCAGGAGAAGGACGGAGGACCAAGGGATTGTTTTACTCTTTACTCCTTGAATACATTTTCACTTTGTGTTGGTTTTGACATCCTTCTTCTTTCCTTCCTTCGCGATCAGACATTTTTTTCTCTTCTCATTTTGTATCAATTCGATATCTCATCGTCTCTATTTGCTTCCAACAGTTTTTATTTTATTTACATAGAGTGGCATTGGCAGAGAGATTACAAGATATTTCGATAGCAGTTATCCGCTGTCATTTATCCTCTTATCATGTTTATTCATTCAGTAATTTTCGATTCATGAGATATGCAGAAACTCTCGTCTTGGAGACAATCCCTAAACATTTGCACTTTCTCCGTTCTTCACTCCCTCTGAGTTCTCGAAGGTTCATTTTGTTTATGTAAAGTAGTGACACATGCAAGCTGAGAAAAGTGCTTCTGTCTCAAAACATTCTCCTTTTGTCAAATGACTTTGTCTTTTTTTCGTGCCGGCCGATCGCCATCTCCACATAGGTTCTTTTTTGCCCATCTTTTAGCACCAGTTGAAAGAGTGTCGGTGTCATTTATCCTTTCGTCCATTCAGTGCTCATAGTATGAGGTCCCCGGGTTCTTTTCCATTTCCGATGCGTTTCTTCTCTCGCTTTCTGTTTTCCGAAATTTCTCCATAATTAGTTTCTGACGCTTTGCGTCCTTTTTAAACTGAACATCTGTCAGCCTTTTTTGGCACTTTCGTTTTGTTGTTCAACTATTTGAGGTCAGATGAATTGATTCAGCTGTCCTTTTTGACAGTTTTTACAAAGAACAGCTGCAAACTGTGAAAAAAACCACAGTTTTTCATAATCTGACGCAAATAGGCGTTTCGAGTTTTAGGAATGTGTTTTTGACAAGTCGGAGTTGTTATTCTTGCTGGGGACTACAATTATTTTCTTATTAGCCTTATCATTACCTTAATTACACAAATTAATGTTTTCAGATCGGATATGTCGAATATTCCACGTGGGGTGGGTGCTCCCCCACCCCCAGGTATGAACTCGTCTAAACGGGGTCGACTAGTGTGCATCAAAGTTCGGATGCTCGATGATACAGTAGCCGTGTTTCACTTAGGGGTTGGTGTTCTGTTGTGAACATTCCTGTTGATTTCTTATTTCAGCATAAAGCAATTGGTCAAACATTACTAGACGAAGTATGTCGGCATCTAAATCTTCTGGAATGTGACTATTTTGGGTTGTCATTCATCGATATCAATCAGAATCACGTATGCATATTCTCTGCTGTGACCAGTAATAAAAGATAATTTTAGTGTTGGTTGGATCGTGAGAAGACAATTTTACGGCAAATCACAAACGGGTCCACAGACGCCAAATTTTATTTTGTCGTCAAATTTTACACGCCGAATCCGATCGACTTGGAGGAGGAATACACCAGGTGAGCATATCTGTCCCCTTTCCCTCTCCGCCACACTTCTTCTCGTCAAAAAAAGTATTCACGACACCACTCAATTTCTCAATTTCTCACTTTTTGTGAAAATTTCGCCCCGCATTTTTCATAAGCACGTCACACAGTGAAATGACAAATGGCAAATGCAAATTCGTATGAGTCGGACCGAAGAGCCTCACCCCCGACGTGTGCATGTGTGTATGTCACGGATGGAGAGACGAGAGGAGCTACTCCTCGAACAAAAATTTTTTGCGACGAGCAGAAGTGGGTGGGAGAGATGGAGATGGGAAAGCAATGGTGGTGGCGGCATAGGAAAGGGAGGGGGGAAAGGACCCGGTTGAAAAATGACAGCTGACACAAATTCGACTAGGGCCACAAACGACTAATTTTCATCGTTTTGAGTACAAGTGCAACAAGGTCGAATGGGATTTGTAGCACATTCCAAGAAAGACCGATGCAATTAGACAACACCGAATGCAAAAGTGAAAATAAAATTAAAGAAATATTGATTTTTCGACGATATTGAGATACCATGTAAAATTCGCCTGAATAGATCTTTGAAAATTGTTATGAGAAGTTAAAATTTACAGATATCTGTTCACTATGCAAATAAAACGGGATCTTGCAATGGGAGAATTGCACTGCAGTGATAATACAGCCTCCTTGTTATCCGCCTATCTTGTTCAGGTATAAACTGTTCCCTTTTGATCCAATTAATAGGAATTTTTAGTCTGAATGTGGAGATTTTTCATCAGAAGACTACCCGGACGCTACGTATCTGTCACATACACGATTTGTGCCAAACCAGACATTAGAATTTCAGAAGAAAGTGATGGATAATCACCGAAATTTTATGTGAGCATTTCATCCGATGAAGCCAAAATTAAAAACAATTTTTAGCGGAATGACACCCGGTGAAAGTGATTTGGCAATGCTGGAAGTGGCAAGAAGATGTGATTTTTATGGTGTTAAATTGCACGCTGCAAAGGATATTGATGGAAACGATGCGGCTCTTTCTGTAATGCATCTTGGAATCAAAGTATTCCGACAATTACAGTTAGATACAACGTTTTCTTGGGCACGGATCAGAAAACTGAGCTTCAAAAGAAAGAAGTTACTGGTGAAATTACATCCAGATAGTTATGTGAGTAGTTATTTGTGAATATACACGAAGAAGAATAATTTTCAGCAATACCTGAAAGAAACTGTTGAATTTTCATTTGAAACAAGGGATGAATGCAAGAATTTCTGGAAGAAATGTGTCGAGCATCATGCATTTTTCCGGTGTGTTCAAGCGGAAGAACCTAAAAAAGAGACAAGATTCTTTATAAGCAAAGGATCTTCATTTAGGTAATCTTTGAGGATGATTACTCAACTTCAATTATGAGTTCAGGTATCATGGTCGAACACAAAAACAATTGATTGACTATGTCAGAGAACATCACAAGAGACGAGAGCCTTTCACCAGGTAGGTAATATTTTCATTCTCGCGTAATTAATGATTTTAGGCCGCTTCGGTCAGCAGCTTCCACCCGTAAGGGAACATATTCATCTACCTATGGTCTGGTCTCGGATCGGCCTATCAAACATCGAAATGGATCAGTGTATGAACCAAATCAAACTGACCCCTACAACAAACACCAGAATACTCACTCGTCAATGCCCCACATTGCTCATATCTCTTCACAACCTGCCGATCATTCGTTCTCAGGTACATTAGACGCTCGTGTCGGTACTTCAGTGACACGTGACCCCTCTACCACAGTTACCCAACATCGCCTTCGACAGTTAAAACGCAGCGAACGCTGTATTTCTGATGTAGATACGGTCGAAAGACCACAACGTTCTTCTTGTAGACCTGTTTCTAATGCTATTAATGTTTCTTCTGTTTCTTCTAAAGAGCAACCTGATTTGTCTATTTCTCTTCCTAATGTGCTCAGTGATGATCTTCAAATGGTTTGTAAAGAAATCGAGATGGAGCAAAACGATCCGCCGAAATCAGTATCTGGTGATAATTTCCAACAACGAAGATCTAGTCGTGATTATGATAATGTTAGTGAAGACTCATACCGCCTTTCTGATCATGAAAGAAGTACTCGATCAGAAGTAGGAGTCGGATCTAAACATGCTGCTGCAACCATTTTCAATTCAACGTTTGTTGCAAGGAAACCAGGCAGCAACGTTGTCAAAAGAGTGGTTGCACACAGTAAAAGTACTCCCAATTCAACAGACGATGAAGAAGGAGCCCTGAAATCAGTATCTGAATATCAGACATTCCGTCATATCAAAGAATATCCATTTGCTCGAAATGCCAATATCGTTCCAATAGAAATCGATGGTCCAAATGTTGATATATCAGCAAGAAGATCACCAATAGCTACAACGACTACTACAAGAGTAACACCACATACAACCACAACTGTGACAACGACCTCAAAAGTGTTGACAAGTTCTGGAGCTGTTCTTATGAAACCAAAAGTAATTCAAAATGATCAAGAGACATCATCTGGAACCCATTCATCCAGAGTCTCTCCTGAATCTGGAACATACGGAGCATTGGGTCCACTACCTGGACGAGTTCTTGCAAAAGAAAACATGATGGTAACACCGGAAGGTTTCAAAGAGAAAAAGCCGAAACCGAATCCTCCACCCAAACCATCCTTTCCAATTCAAGCTGTTCATGCTGAAACTGAAGTTGTGAGAGAAGTGAAAACAGAAAGAGCATCAAGTCATCCGCTCGTCCATATGCAAGAAGAGATTCCGTTTTCCAGAGCTCCATTGAAATTCGAAGAGCAAAAAGAAAGAAAATCATCTTTGTCTCGTCCTGCTCTCATTTCTGTTCAAAGTGAAGACAATCCAGACGTTCAAAAATGTCACCTTTTTAACAGTGACATACCGTATACATTGACAATGAGAAATGTGGAAAGCACACAGTCGTTGCCGTACTCGACGTTCAAAGATGTAGCAGCAGCAAAAAAACAGGGCTACGAGTCGAATTCATTGAAAAGAGTGTCAAAAAGTCCCGAGTTTAAAAGAAGGAAGTCACTGGACCTTGTTCCAAGGAAGAGGTTGCCTTCACCCGGTAACTTCTCAGCTCAAGATCATACAATTTCTCCCACCACACCAGATAGTGACGTTTTGGAATATCTGTTGAGAAGAAAAAGTTTGATCGGCGACAAATCTGTAATCAAATCCAAGTCTAAGAGAACAGATCCTCGACGCCAAACTCAACCTGTCCGTTTCGACTTGCCTCCTTCTCCATGTTCTCCAACAGCAGGAGGTTCAACTCCATTTATTTCTATATTGAATGATGATTTGTTTGATGAGTGTGTTTCCGAGTCAAGGAGCCTTCATGAAGATATGGATCGTCTTGATAAATCAACACCTCATAACCAATCAATTTCCTCTTTTATGTCTCAAAAATCAAGAAGAGATTCTGAAGACAGTGATGTTATGCCGCCACCACCAGATGAGATTCTCCATCGAGCAGCAATTTCCTCAAGCAGACCAGCACCTCCTCCTCCTCCTCCAAAGTCTCTTGCCGCCGCTGTCAAAGTTGCTGAAATGAAAGCAGCAGCTGCTGGAAAGATGCCATACAGTGGTAGTGCTAGGTCTGGACACACTACTGATTCTCCACCTTTCATCGACGACTCTCCCAAGAACAGCAGTGCTTCAGAAGCTCCATCAGTGTCATCACCGCAAAAAGATGGATTGTCGTTTGCAGATTTCTAATTTTATCATTGATAGCATGAACGTGTGGTTGTGATTGCTGGTTTGCTACTATTTCTATTGTTATTTTCCTTATTATCTACCCATTTTAATTGTATTCTAGAACTTTCGAATTTTTCAGAATATTTTCATTTTTCATTCTGTACAACAGTAAATTGAGGCCTTATTTATTTTGTTGTTTTGTATACACATATGCATGGTGTTGCTCTAGAACTCAAAAACAAACTACTTTCAAACTAAACAACCAACTATCGCTCACTTTCAGCACTTTATCCTATTTAGTTTGACTTCTCAAGCATGGTTTCATTCTGTCATTTCGCTTCTAGTTTTTGTCACAAGTTGATCACTCAAAACTAAATCTTTCTACTTTCTCTATCCAAAAACAGCTATTAGACTGGAAAGTACATATCTCACTTCTTAAAACGTTGCATGTTATTGCGCATGCTCATAGATAGCTTTTCATTCTCACATGATCTTGTTTTTTGTCGAAACACTTGTTTTTCTGTTTTTGCAAACCGATAAATCTGATAACTCTTGAAACAAAAGTCAATAAATGATTGATAATGCATTTCATAAAACACAATGAACTAGAAGCGACATGACATACTTATTCCCTGCTTTAGTAGCACTCCACGTTTCTTTTTTTTCTTTCTTATAACTGTAATTTTATTAGTTTTATATCTGTCAGTTCTATTTTTTCTGTCTTTTCTTTTCTATCTCCCACACCACTTTAATGTCACTTTTCTTCCTTTTTAATACAATCACACATGCACCTATTCGTTTTTAATTAGCTTAATCTAATCTTAATTTGTATTCGATCTCGGTTCCTTCGATTGTAACTCTATTCTTTATTTTTCCGACGAATGAAAATGTATTTCTTTCAGTTGAATCGCTGCTTCTTGATATTGTACTAACATCGTATTATTATAAAACAGTTAAAAACGTTTTCAGATTATAAATTACTTTTCAGACATCCAAGAGCCTTTATATCAATCAGTCAATAAGAAAAGAGATGTTATCGTTGGAATCAATTCAACATTCTCTTCCGAAACCATCTGCACATCGGAACCTATTCTAAAAACAAACAAGTACTTTGCATGGTTCCAAAACGCTATTTAGTCTTTTTTCTAGGAAACCTCGAAAAAGAATGTCACGAAGTACTAATGACACAACGGAGCTCACTAGATTTGATTCAAGTGATAGTGGAGGAGTATCTATTGGAGACCCAACAACAGGATCAAGTGATTCATTGAGACAAATAAAAAGAGAGCATTCATCTGAGTACCAGCTGAGACACGATTATGCAATTATGAAAACATCTCAAAGCACTGCCAGTGTGAGTACTCCGTCAAAAGAAATTGAGATGAGCCTGGAGAATGATATCAATAATTATGCACCTAGCTGCAGTAGTGAATATTATATTACTCGAAAAGTGAGTGGAGAATAGTTGTTTTTTATTTTCAATTTTTTTAGGACTTTGGTAAACCAGAACCTCAGTTATCAAACGTTTTGAAAGAGTTTTATTGGAAAGAAGTGGTCTATTCGAAAGATATGAGACTAGTAAATGAATCCTTTTTCAACAAAGTCAAGGATCATGTTGTTGATTGCCGGTTTTTGAAAGAACTTTTCGGATCACTCAAAGAACTCCCTCCTATTCATCAACCGCTTTTGGATGCTTTGAAAGAATCAATGAAAGAGTGGGTGAATTGATAAATTGTGAGAAATTCATGTTATATTTTAAGACCAGAAGACTCCAAAGCGTCTACTGTTGCTCCAGTTTTACTTGCCACTGTTCATAACCTGACCCCACTTTATCAATCACTTGTTCAAAACTTTCCGATTTACATATCAGCACTTGACCAATTGTATCGTTCCAAAATCACTTTCAGAACTATTATGTCGTGAGTCTGCCCGAGAAAAAATTCAATCATTTGAAAAAATGTGTTTCAGAAAATTCGAATCATCAAAAGAATGCTACACTCAAGTCAACTGGCTACTTTTGAAAATTCTAAACAGACTGATAAACTGGCAACCAGTTCTCGCAAGAATAATTGAAATTCAACTATCAGAATGTGGAAATGACACGGAAACTACTGCATTTGGTGTAGCGATGGATAAAATAATTGAGTTTGCAAAGAAAACCAAATCTACTCGACAATCATTGGAAGAATACATACATGTTCTGCAAGTTGAAAGAGATACTGGACTCGTTGGAATTCTCACTCATCCAAACCGAAAAATACTAAGAGTCGGATTTGTTCTCCGGTCAGCAAGACGGTCACCGTGTTGTAGAATCATGGTTTTGTGTTCCGATCGGATACTTTTTGGACATAGAGGGGCTAACTTGGATGGTAACTTTTTCACCGTGCATGCAGAGTTTAAGTTGAAAGGAATGATGGTGAGCGCTGAAAACTAATGATAAAAATGAATTCAAAATTATAGATTGATGAGGGAGATACTTACAAAGTAATGGATGGTGAAAAAGATGTGATCACTTTACATAACGCTGATATTTCAATTGTGTTTGCTGCTCCGGATCGAGCTTCTTGGATTGAAGACATCACAGAAGCTATAAAGAATGCAGCACGCGCCAAAATAGATCTTCCTAGTTTGGTCATGGAGAAAAAGGAAGAAAATGATATTGATAGTGAGTCAAAATTGTGAAAGTTCAGTCAAAATGAGCGATTTTTAGTGACAAAAGTGTTGCTACCTGAAGAATCGCCAGTTTCGAAAATGAGTCCACTCCAAATTTGTTGGTATAGGAAATGTTCATTTGGAAGAAAAGATGTTAACAAAATGATAACAAATACAATGTGCGGGTATCTGAAGAGAAAACTAAGAAATTCGGCTGGTTGGCAGGATTTATGGGTCGTTATGTGCTGTCATACCTTATATTTTTATAGGAGTCATAATGTAAGACTTCATTTTTGGAAATCCTTTTAATTTGCTGATTTATAGGAGAAGGAGCCTCTCGCTCACTTATCATTAATGGATTACGGTGTTGGTCTTCCTACAGTAGCTGATAATATCGACAACCATGAAAACTGCTTCAAGCTGTTTTACGGCTCACACACGTATTTCTTCCGGACAGATTCCTATTACTTTTTTGAGAGGTTTGTTCTTTGTTTCTGTTTTGTTTTAAATCAAGTGTCTAAATCAGATAGACACCGCCCGTCAAACTTCAATTAACTTTTTATACAACTTGCAGATGGGTCGATTCGATCTTTCAAGCGGCAATCTCCCGTGACTCTCTTGATGTCGTCACGGCTCTTGCTCTTCGCATTTAACGAATAGCCAAAAAATGAGGTTCCCGCCCACTGTCTTCTCGTTGTGGAAAATTATAAAGAACGTCTTCTGCACGCAATAAAATTGAATTGCTGGTACATAAAATTGAACTGCTCCTCTCCGTTTTACTTTCATTCCTATTTTTTCTTCAATGCCCGTTTTTAATATACTCATGAATGAATATGTCCCGTTGGTTGAAAAATGTGAGTGACTTGAATATACGTAAACTAGAATACAGGAGAAACAGTTAGTATTAACTATGACGATAGAGAATGAAACATATAAATGCATAAATTTGCGTTTGGAAATAATCCGATCGTAAACTCAGGATGGAATTGACAATCATAATAGCGAAAGTTTAAACAGTTTTTTGAGAGAAGTTTTTTTTCTAGAAATAATCAGTTTTCATTTTATGGGATACTTTATCAGTTTGATTAATTATAGCTAAGTAGAGAACAAATCGAAAGTGGCCTTGAAAAAATTTTTTGATTAATAACTAGTAGTTCCTTAAAACCGGTTACAATTCACTCTTACTTTCTTATTTTCATCTTTGATACCATCACTTTGAACTTCCAGTAGTGATGCCAGAACTTCTCTGTCGAACTGAGAGAGTTGAACATGCTCGTAACTTTAAAACTGAAGTCCGAGGGTTAATGGATGTGGACCATCTAATTGAAAGAGCATGTATTCATCGAAACATGGCTCATTCTCATATCCACACTATTTTATTGACGTAAGATCTATTTATCATTTTTTATCTGTGTAACACGGGTTCAGATTGTTTTCGGATCTTTCTGCGAGATTTCCCAGAGAAAAATTCGATATGGCATTGTTCAAAAATGCGGTTTTCTCGGTTTCCGACCGAGACTCTCGTGCCCCTCGTCTACATCATAAACTTCAAAGCTACTCGGGAACTGACTTCTTTGATGTGAATCAAACATGGATTGTCACTTAGTTAGTTTCAACTTATATTCATCTTCATAACATGAATCTTTCCAGTGCCCAGTTGGATGGCTTGAAACAGAGTCATATGGGTATAGCCACTCTTGAGGAAGCAACTAATCTTGGATTAGAAATGGAAGAAGCCAGAATAGTGGTTTTGATTCTTTCGCCGAGCTACGAGGTAAACAGAAATAATATAAATGACTGTAATTTCCTTTTTAGAAGCACACAAAGTCAGCAGCGGAAATTGCAAGAACATTTGGTACTCTTCTGATGAGTGATTCTCTCCGTCAATCTTTGAATGATGCGGCTGATGATGATCAGGTTTTTGTGTGATCTGTTTTTCTAGAAGGGACAAATATTTAAGATACGTGACTTATTGACCGATAATGCAAAAAGTCTTTCACAACAAATGACTATCCAGATAAACGGTATTCCAATTGATGACAATGACGATAAAGAATCCAAATTTTCTGTAAGTCAGACATTTTGAAAATAATAAATTTTGAATAAACATTCAGAGTTTCTGTCCCTACTATCCTTTTCGAGGTCTCATCAAAGATTTTCGACGTCGCATGGCAAATTATAAATCGGATTATTTAGACGGTACGTCAAAATAAAGTAATCCAGTAACAAGTTCTTCCTGAAGGCATCAAGGATCGTCGATCAATTTCCAAGGTGATTTCAACCGCTGTATTTTTGATTTTCACAATATTACCGACGTCAATTGCATATGGAATGTTAAATGAGAAAAATACAAATGGAGCGATTAGTATGGGTTACTTTAAGATAAAAATAACAAATTATTTAATTAAGACGTTCAAAAAGTAATTTTGGGACAATGGATTGGAAGTCTGTTCTTTGGAGTGTTCGGTGGCCAACAGCTCTTGATTCTCTCTACAAGTGCTCCGCTGAGTATCTATATAGCGGGTATAGTCTTCAAAGAAAACAGTGTTGAAACCATCGATTTCAGTCATTTATCAAGTAGCGCAGTCAAATGGTTGGGATTTCTTCCACATGTATTCTTCTGTTGGAATATATGCAATGGGATTTCTGATATTAGCCTCAGTGTTTCAATTAGCTTCCCTCATGAAATTCACCACAAGGTTGATATTTACATTCAAATCTGTCTTAAATTGGATACTTCAGATCTACCGAAGAAATATTCTCTGTTTTCATTGCCCTTGCTTTGACTATAAAAACAATAATGGCGGTAGTTCATGGTAACAATCTTCGAAACTTGACTCTACAAAAGACTTGTTTTCAGTTTACACTCATGGATATCTTGGATGTATCAACGGTATTGCTGGGGAACTATGTGATCCTGCAGAACCACTCCTATTCATATTCCTTCTTTTTGGTACTACCTGGCTCAGTATGACCATCATTTCATTTAGAAGCTCTCCGTATCTTTCCAGGTTTATCGATTTATATCCGTTTCTCTCTTTTAATTCATCATTACAGATGGAAACGTGACCTGGTCTCCGATTATGCACTTCCAATCTCTGTTCTTGTGTTCGCATTCATTTCGTTCTTTGGTTTCAAAGATGTCAGAAGTAAGTGATAACAAAATATATTTTCATTAGAATCATTTACAGAGGAACAATTCCGAATTTTCCCCCGTGAAACCGATGCATTTTTCATTCCCTTCTTCCATCTTCCTGCAAAAGCGCAACTCCCTGCAATTGGTCTTTCTATTCCCTTGGCGATTCTTTTCTTTATGGATCAACTTCTGGTTACCAATACTGTTGACAACAAAGACAATAAGTTGGTCAAGATTTATTGCAGAATGACATTACTTCCTTATAGATTGAAAAAAGGATCTGCCCATCACTGGGATCTTCTGGTTGTTGGAATTCTCAATATATTTTTATCAATGTTTGGTCTTCCATGGATGCACGGAGCTTTGCCATCAGCATTTTTACATTTGAAAGCGTTGTCTGATGTTGAAGACCGTCTTCATAACGGATATATTCAAACAGTGTACGCTATCAGTGAACAATTTAAAGTAGTAAACATTGAACAATAGTGAATTGATACACGTAAAACATCCCTGGTCTCAATAATATTTAGAAAAACAGTCATGTGTTAATTTTTGGTCAAACGTGTTGTCTGGAAATTTAAAACATCAGATCTTTATCAATACGTTTCCAGAATCGTTCATGTAAGGGAAACTCGATTGGCAACTTTAATTGCACATGTTATCATGATACCGATATACTTCTTCTTGGTACCGTATATCACAATTTTTATTCCAACATCTATATTCAATGGTGACAATTACAGAGAACTTCTCAGAGAAAATCCATCTTTCAGGCGTATTCTTGTTCATGGCATTCAGTAGTTTAACTGGAAACGAGTTTTGGGAAAGAATTCTTCTGATTTTCACAGAACAAGTGAGTGCAGAAAAGATAGGAATTTAAGGGAACACTTTACTTTACAGCGTGCATATCCTCCAACCCACTATATTCGTCGTGTTCCACAGAGAATTGTTCATCAGTTCACTATCATTGAGTTTATTCAACTTGCAATCCTTGTAGTCATTGGCTTTGCCCAGTATCATTATGTTGAGATGGTTTTCCCTATTGTCATTGCCGCTTTCATTCCGTTCAGGTGACTGTTTCTCTACAGTTCCACCAGTATTCGAGTATTTTCAGACACTTCATCTTGCCACTGTTCATCCGAAAGCAATATTTGGAAGCAGTTGATGGAAAACACTGAAAACAAGCGGAAGAGCAACAAAAAGCAACAAACAATTACAGAATTAATTTTTATAAAGCATCTTCTCATCATTATCATATGAATCATCTAGTCATTATTATTACAATTGAAACATTGCATCAAACATTGCACCAGAACGATGAGTCATGTTAATCAAAGACCCAACTCCTACACAATTAAAATCAGTTTAAAATTTAGGATAATACAGTATTACAGAGAAACTTAGATTAGAATAGTTCTATGACAATCGATTAATATTAAATAATAATCAAGCACAAGACAATCATGAAACAGATGCGAGAGGAGAGAATGAGAGTGGGGGTGTCGTGTCTAGCGAGTACACCGTAACACAATTTGTATTTGATTTGAGTTCTATAACAGTAAAAACAGAAACTAGTACAGAAATACGACACATTTTTGGATTCAACATATGGCTGGGGAGAAGGAGAGAAATTTCTGAGAATGGGAAATGGAGGGAGTTTTTGTTCTAGTCAGAATTACAGGATGACAGTATTAGGGAACGAAAAAGCAGTGGACCCGCATGAAGAGTCGAATATCATTCGGAATTTAAACTTTTAGATTTGATTTTCAAGATTTGGATGAAAATATGGTTTAGAGAGACGTCACTTGCTCGACCTCTTCTTCGTCCTCGTAATCTTCTTCGAGGATGACCAGATCGCTGTCGGAAGCGTAGATTTCTTCACTTGACTCACGTGCAAGTTTTCCTTCTTCGTGGTATCCTGTAAACCAGAAATTCAGACTCTCTGTCATCCTTCTAGTTTTAAAACACTCACCACTCTCTTCTGAGAGACTATCAGGATCAGTTCTTGGCAGCCGAAGAGTGGCTCTTTCATCATCAGAGCAAACGGAACTGGCCCCAGTGGTCGATGAACTACTTGGTCCGGCTTCTGATTTATAAGTGTCACTGACTGGGAACGACGAATTAGAGTCGACATCCGGAGCGGCTCGATAGCAGACTGACTCATTGTCATCCGAACCGAATGGCTCTTCCTCTTCCTAAGAGAAAACAAATTATATAACTAATCAGAACACTTGTCAGAACCACTCACTTCTTGTTCTTCGTCAATACTACCCAGGCGTGGTGCTGACTTTGATCGGCTGACTGGGGGACGGAAATTGAGGGTTCCCGTCTGCAGAATTAGCTTTCGGCGAGGACATCCGGCAGATCCGGTGAGACGAGCATTCTGAGCAGAGAGCTTCTCACGCTTGTATTCTTGAAGTGCTGCGTGAAGGAAGTTTTGAAGTCTGGTGTTGATGATTCCTGGCTCAGCACTCTTCTTGCACAACACTGCGTGACAACGAAGCTCCGGTTTCAATCTGGAATTACCCGTTGTGAATGATTTATGTGAGAGAAGAGACAAACCTCTTTCCGTCGTGTTTGTAGATCCAGCAGAAAACTTTTGGATACTCTGGAGGTGCAGCACTGAATGTGATTCTGTGTGCCCAGTATTCTGTGAGTCCCTGCTGTTTCGTCTCCGCCTTCAATCCAGATCGAGTAATCTCCAAATTCATTCCCAAATCACTGCGAGCCCGTGAGCAATAGGCCTTCCAGATCAAAGACAACGGCTTCTCGTAACAGTTTTCTCCACGAGCCATGATAGTGAGCACATTACCCAGATAGATGACATTGTATGATTCCTCGGGTGGGTTGATAGTGTACCTAAAACAAGTTTTTTAGGTTGATTGGAGGGAGGTGACATTTGTTTGCAGATAGGAACATAGACATTAAAATATTACAGTACAACACATAAAACCAGAAATTTATCAACACTTACCTTTGTTTCTTCTTTCTGAACGGCAGCGTAAAGAAGTTGGATGCTGATTGTGCGGTGCTACCCAAGAACGGCATGACTGAAAAAAAATGGAGTGATTGAATGACAGGGAAAGTGGGCATTGAAACAAAGTAAAATAAGCGGAACACATTAAAGGTTCGTAGGCACACTAATTTAATTAGTAACGAAATTCCGGGGAAGAGGAGAAGAAGAACTTGGATTCTGATTTTTGAAATGTACAATTTCGGGGAACAGAAATAGACGACATAATTAGAAGACAGAAAGAACACAGATGTTTGAGATCTGAAAGAATAACATCCGTTTCCGATGGGTTTGATTTGCCTTTTCGACGAAACCAATCTTGGGGGATATGATAAAAGCGCCGACAACATGCCAATTTGCTCAAAAAAGGGCTGAGAAAAAAACCAATTGGAAGTACAACGCCTAGAACAAAGATGGGAACAATCGTTGTGTTGACATACCGACTGGACCTGAACACAAGGAAGATTCAAGTGAGAAAATATAGCAGAAGGAGGAAAAAATGGGAGGCGCACATGTTTGTTCAAAACGGAAAATGAGAAAAGGAAGGCGCGAACGAGTATTAAACCCGAAAAACGAAAAATGAATGTAAAAGCCCCCAAGAAAGAAGAACCGTTAGCTTCTTGTTGGAGAATTTTGTTGAGGTTTCTGCAGTCGAAATTGGATTTCAAACTTGTGAATAGAAACCGCACGGGCGGGGATTTTGAAAAGAACGACAAGGAGTTGGTTGCGGTTAGTGAGTGAAAAGGCAAAATCGGATGAATGCGAGAAGATGTGACATCACTTGTATCGTCCCCTCCACCACCTCCTCCCCTCTCCTTCCCTCTTAACCCCTCACACTAATCGATTCACGTGAAAGTAGTCAGACATCTGTTATCCATTAACTCCAAAAAGTTGTTCAATCGGTTTCGTTTCCTATCCATCGACCCATTTATCCAACCACTTTTTTTTCGAATTCCATTTCACTCTCATCACTTTCATGGCAAACGGCAAATATGTACATCCGAATCAAATCGGTTAAAATTTCCGGATGACAAAGAGAATGAAGTGAAAAAAATGAATAGGGAAATGGAATAGAGAGAAGGAAAAAAAGAAGGGAAGGAAAATGATGGGATGGGAGGATGCGCATTCTCACAGACGAGACTATCTCCCTCTACTCGCATCCGATTCGGATAGAGCGAGATATGTGGCATGTGGCCCATATCGTAAATCTTTTTGTGTATACAAAGCCAAAACGAAAATTCCATTCGGCAACAGTAGAGAAATTCGAAAAAAAACCCGAGTAGAGAAAAAAATGATTGCGGATTTGTGTTTGTGATTAAAAAGAGCGAACTTTTGACAGATTCGAGGGTGGTTGCCGCTATCTTTGTTTTTTTTCTTTGAATGAACGATCAAAAAAAGGAAAATTGTCTAGACATAAGGAAAAAGGAGGAGGAGAATGATAAAGTTTCGATGCGGGGGATGTATAGACTGTACTAACGGATGTGACGCTCTAGCTCTTCTATCTCAATTTCCGGTACAAGATAGTTTCAAAGAAATAACAATAGGAAGGGATAAAGTACCACCTCCAGTTACGAACACGAGTTTTTGTCGTCATGACCGACAGATCAAGAGGATAGCACTCATCGAGAACATCTTGAGAAAAATGTGTCCGTCTTAAATGTAAAAAGTCATCAATGGCGTGAGAAAAAAACTTCGAAATCCTAAAACTTTGACTTTCGGTTTTTATAGAAAATCGCTGTGCCATAGAAACTTTGAAATATGGAAATTTTCTTATCTTTTGTTATGAATCTGAACTTTGGACAAGTATTATCAGTTTAGCACCGAAAAGTTATAAAACTTCTCTCTGTGCAAATAGCTCGACCAAAAGATAGAAAGATACAATGAGTGGAACATTTGCAACTAAAAATAGGATTTCGAAGAAGGAAGTTAGTTCGAAACTCAATTCGCGTGTGGATGCACTCAGCAATTAATTGTCGTCTAAACGAATTACTGTTACACAGAAAAGGGAAAGTAAATATTTGAAGGTATCATTGATATCATATGGTTCTAGAAGGAGGGCGGCGAGTATCAGTCAACTGAGAGAGAAATGAAAACTGTCGGAAGAAAAAAAAATACAGAGGAAAGGAAAGAAAAAATGGCGAGACGGATTGTTAAGGTTTTAGTCGTATGTTATTGATCGATTCACAGTGAGTAATAGTGAGAGGAGAGGTTTCCCAGAAGAAAAAAAGGGGGTGAACAGTAAAAAACAAAAACCGTTGTGTCTTGTATTTTGTGTGTATCTATGTTGCGTGGAATGGAAAATGAAGTGTGATTGTAATTGCAATTGAGAAGAAGACCGTAACGTAAATATTGGTGGTATGGGAAGAAGATCTTGTGAGAATCGCCTCCTGTCGGTTCAAATTTGTTCTCTTTCATCTCCATCTTCATTCCACCCTTATTCGCAATTTCACGAAAAAAAGACCTCAGCAGAAAGAGACTTCAGTTTCACGACAGAACGTCGTGATTGAAAAGAAGACGGAAGAAAATGGAAGATTGAGCACTTTTTTCTTCATTCTGTCGCACTTCAAGATGGAGCTACGAATTCGAAAAAATGGGACGGCTTTACTTTTTGACAGGAGGAAATAACTTCCTTTCTCCCATTTCTTTCCAGTAAATTTATGAGAAAAGAAGAAAAAAAGTGAGAATGGAAAGAGGAAAACGAAGAAAGAGAAGATGTATAATTTTGATCTCGAAACCACTAGGTCCCTTTGTCTTTCTGTCACCACTCAACACATCATCACATTTTGCTCACACAACATCAAGTGTTATCTACACATCCTGTGTTTATGTGTCGGCTCAAAGAAAAATAACAAATGGTTATTCATTTCTACCGTATCACGGATGCAAATTTGTGTTCCATTCAATTTTTTAGAAAATGAAATAATTGAGACAAAAAATTCTTCCTGGTCGAAAGAATAACATCCGGTGAAGCCTAAGATGGCAAACTGAAAATGATAACATTTGAAGTGATGTGAACACCTCAGACAGTGGTTCAGTTTACTGGAACTAAAAATAGACATTGAATGAATTTTAACAATACCTCATTTGAATGGAAAATAGTACACAACGGTTTGCCGGGGCAGTAGAAAAACGATGAATCACCTTTTCGACACTACAATCAAGAAAATAGAAGATAGAGGCGAGGGAGAGGCAAAACATCAGTAGTGTTCTTTTGCAAACAGTCGGAAAACATTTGCATCAAGTTGATCTATCTATCGGGAGGAACAGAACATAACTAAAGAGGGGAGAAGACGAAAAAAACAAGGAAATGGTTGGAAATGCATGGAAACGGGCAGTCGTTGAGGAGAAGATTGGAGGGGGAGGATTGCAATGGTGATGATGATGATACGTGTAAAACTGTGGGCTTGAAGACAAATGACAAATGAACTCTGATGAATGAAACACAAGGAAATAACTGAGAATGCAGTAGTCAAATTTCCGAAGAGCTTATGGGGAACAAGGTCTCTAATCTGTACGAGCAAGTAGAAAAGGGGAGCATGCGGGCCTAACAGTGTCTCGCAACGAGGCAAACAGCCCCTTCCTCACTAATGATATCTAGTTCTTAGGTATACATATGTTAAACGGGAAGACAGAAAAGAGTGGAGCAAATGTCTTATTGATAAATAATCATAGGATATGAGAGGTAAAGAGAGCCATATCATTGTGGTCAAATAGAGTGGACAGTGTAAGAATAAGAGTACTTTTTTCCTGATTCTCAAGAAGTGCAAACAAAATGTTTTTTTTTTGGAAGATGGATAATTGTAAACCACCGTAGCCAAACTGGTTATTAGACATACTCTGTTGTTGTCTATTTGTAAGTTTTGTAGAATAATAGGAACACCACAAGGGAATACCAGAGAAGAAGCCTCTCATAATGATCGTTCAAAGTATTTGAGTAGAAGTTGGAAAAAAAACAACAATACCATTTTAAATGAAACAATTTTTAGTTGTCTCTTCATTTTCCTACCGGTCACCTATCAACTAACTGCCCATTGTTTCTGCCTAGAACCTGAATTTCGTTTTTTTTTTGAAGAATGAACCCAACTTTGATCAGAATGGACAGCGTGTAGTGTGGAATAGAATGTGTGTTGGTTAGTGGAAGCAATACAAGAAAAAGAGGAAGAAAAAAATGAAAGAGAAGAAGTGTTGCATGTGGACAAAACGATACGTATCCGAGAAGTTCGAAACAGGTCATGTGGAAACAATTATGCTCTTCCATTAGGTGTGAATACCACTTTCTTGGAAAGAATGTGCGAAGATTTGTTCAACAAAATTCTGATGTTTTTCATTTAGAAATGTATTTTCAATACAAAGATATTGCAAATTTCGAAAAAACTAGCAAAGTTCAGTCGAAAACTGACAACAAATTTTTGAAAATGTTCTTTGAGAATTCATCAAAATGTGCATATGTTAAAAATACGCACTTTTCCTCCAGACATCATCCCAACACCAAATTACTTATTTGTCGCATCAAAAGAAGAAATTCTCACTTATTTTAGGATCAACAAAAGAGCAGCAACCCATCAAAGAGCTCAAGAGAAAAACAAGAGAAGAGTTAACAGGAGGTATTAAGAAAATGGAACACGAAGTGAAGCGGTATTCTATATTAGAATGAATGACATAAATGATTTTGACACATGTGCCAGATTGCAATGAAAAGAGACTAAAATCAAGGCTTTTCAGAATAAAATTCAAGTTTCTGGAAACAAAGCAAAGCCAAATTGCATTTGGTGCATCTTAATTTGAAACTGATGTCATTGTGTCGTTGTTGTTTCTCAAGTGACGAAATTAAGAAAAGATGAAATCTCAATGTAGGTTGCACATGTTGTTGACGCCAAGGGTATATACCGAAATAAAGAAGCACGTTTGGTACAACGAGTTTAATTGAAAACAGGAAAAAAAGAAATCTCTTCAATTTGAAGTTTGAGGTTTGGTTCGAAAAAGGAGTTCTAGGTTTGTTTTCATTAGAAAGAAGTGTTTTCCGACGATCGAGAAGATAACTTATATTTTGTGTTATCGTAAAAGTACAGAATTTTGAATAACAAGAAAAGTGATAAGAATCCGGATAACGGCAAAAAGTTCAAGTTTTAGAAAGCGGTCACGAGAAAGAAAAGCAGATCAATGATTGTTTTTGACAGCTCAAAATGGCATATCATGGTGGCGGGAAAAACCGTCGCGTTGGGCTGATATGGCGTGCAGCGCACGACAGAACTTCATTGCGCGGGCAATACCTTCGATCTCTCTATCTTTCTCATTTTCTCTGTCTTGAAAGCTGTCTTCGAACAGTCAAGATACACAGAAAGAGTCTTTCTCTTTCTCTCTCTCTCTCTCTCTCTCCTCTTCCCGTAGAGCTTCATGAAACCACTGGTGGGAGGCGCACTATATGCTCCGATCTTCCGCGCACGCGGCACATCCCCCCAGGTTTGCGCAAGCGGAAAGGCAGCCACTGCCTCAAGACATTGAAGCCGGTTGAAATCTTCTGTGCATGAAAATGAAGAAGAAAATACGCGCACATGCGTTGGGGCTTTTTTTTTCAAACACCCACTTTTTGTTCTTTTCTTTCTTCGGTCGGTGCGATCACCTTGCACTACGCATTAGCACCAACCTAACCGTAATCATTTAGACTCAAAGCCAAACGTACAATAGTGCGAAAGCGGTGAGCTCAAAGGGCAAAGGAAACTAGTTGGTTCTGGTTCTCATGTTCTCGGTTTGAGTTTCGAATCAATGTAGTCGGGTAATTGAAAAATGATGAGCAGTTGAAATGAGAAAATGAGAAGATGGGATGAAAATGTGGAACCTATGTGAATGAAAGCGTGACCGAAAGAGAAATGAGAATGAAAAGAGAAACGAGTTGAGCTTAGCCAACTTGACAAGTAATAAAAATTTCAGACTGAATTAGTTTTGACTAGACTATATGTGTGTAGTAACACAGAACCGATGAAAGGGGGATGTACCGGAAATTTGAATTCGAGATGTTTTCGTTTCAAACGCTTTTAAAATACAATGGAAAACACATTTTTATGTAGTTAAAGTCTGTTTTCCACCAGGAAATACAAAAAGAATCGGAAAAACAGATGAACGAGCAATCAGGAAATGTGAAAAAAATTTGAGAAAGCAGAATCATCTTAAAAATCTCTTATATGCATCAGGTAAAATCCAATTACTGAGTTCCAATTAAAGGTTCATTCCGAACGCAGAGATTTACGAGAAAATATCCATGAAGATATTTGAAAAGAAACAAAACAATAACGGAAGTAATTGGGAACAACACAATTAGTTTGACCTCTAGTGAATTAATAATAACTATCACACAAGAATTGGTTAGTTTACATCGTGAAAAAAGAGACATCTGTTATTATGTATTCACTATTGGATACTACCGACCCGTTTATTTCAAGTCTCTGAACACATCAGATGTCATGTGTGTGTGTGTGTGTGTGTTTTGTATAGTACGGGGCGGAATATAAGAAGGAATAAAGTAAAAAGTAATAGTGAATATATCCACTTTTCTTCCAATATGCGCGTCAAACGTTGATCACGGATGCCGTCGAAGTGCGCGTCGGCAACGGGCAAGGTCAAATGTATCGGATGGCTCGGTTATGATCGAATGGATAATAACCCATCAGCACGGGCAGGTTTTTTTCGGCTGGTGTAAGAGGAAATTGTTGAATTGTAAAGAGATGAAATAAAATCAAATGCCGTTAGGTTTCCTTCTGTTCATTCATCCGTTTTTTCTTTCCAATCGTTTTACACACACAGAAGAAATCGAGTTGAAATAGAAAAACGAACGGATTCAAGTAGGGTCCACCGAGAGAAGAAAAAACGGATTATTGCGTGTGAGAGAAGATGAAACGAGCAGTAGCATGCAGGAGTTTAGCATCATCTATCTTTCCGTTTAGACTTTTGATTTGCACTTCTTCCTCAGCTAGCTATCCCGCTTGAACCGCGGAACGACCGAGACCGGAAACACCGTCATGAATTATCCAAACGTGGCTAAATGCCAGCATTGACGAGCTGAATGCCTTATGAAGAAGAAGGCGACGTTTGGCGCGTACGCGGAAAAGGAGTCTTCTATACAATAGACACGTCATATTCATGAAACGTCGAAGACTGACGACGGCAAATTTGTCAGAACGACAATATCGTCATTTCACGGTAAGCTGGAGGACAGTAATTATACATACATGCAGATGGAAACAAGAAGGAATTTGTTTTGAGTGGAATATTCAGTCGAAGAGGATCAATGACAAAATTTAAGATACGCTACATCGTTCTGTATGAAAAGTAGTAGAGAAGTTAAAATGAAAACTAAAATTGTGAAGAGATGTGAAATTTCTAGCTAGTGAAGCTTAAAACCTATTCTAAAAAGTTCCAATTTATGATGAGAAAGACATTCAAAAGCCAATGGTCACAATCGTGTGATCTCGAAAATTTGACAGATTTAGGGTCGATTATCGTTATTTACGGCGAGAATAAAATGACCGTCCGACAGCAAAAAGATGCGATATGCAAATGCAGATGGGAGGAATCTGCCACACCACTCATAAATTGTCGCGCCTTTTCAGATGACTATCTCGGCCCTCATTGCCCCAGAATTCTCGTTTACTAATGACATCAATTATGAGTGTTAATATGGAACTAACAGAAAGAGAGAAAGGTAATGCAAATAAGGAGTGAACCGAAAAATTTTTGAGAAAGAAACAAAAAGCTGTTCAGCGGAATTCGTTGTTATGCGGTCGTTGAAATAAGAAATAAGGGAGAACAGAAGAGAAAAGTAAGTGCAACGGACACAGTGCGCAGACACAACCAACGGAGAGGTAACGCGTCGGTATAGCTGGAGACCGTACGAATCGAAGAGACGCAGGCGGCGGAAGAGAGAGACTGTGCAAAACAGCCTGCGCACGCGGACCGACTAGATGTCAGTGAGCAATCCGTTACGTTCAACCTGCGAACCCTCCTTTCTATTTCTGTGCCAGAAAGGAGGAGGAGAGAGAGAGTGTGTTGAAATTGTTTTGTTTGCATAATATCCACATGCAAATTGAAGGACAAACTCGAGTCGAAAAGAGATGGAAAGCAGATACATGAGTGCTGCTATTTCATTGAGAACGTCAATTTCTTGAAGCGAATCCAAGAAGTATCAGAATTTTCTCCCGAAAGTGATAGAATACATAGCAACATTAGAAAAATGAGAATAAGACAAGTTGGGGGACTCGAGTACTCAGAAATCATGAGTCAAACAACTTTTTTGAAAGTAATTATCGTCACAAGACTATCAATTAATGACACAAATCTCGAATATCTGAGAAATTTCAATCGGAAGTGATTGAAGGTTTGAGTACATGAACTTTTATGCTTTCTGAGTACCAGATCATAAGTACTCAAAGAACAATTCCTGCAACATTCTCTGGGATTCCTCAGTTTCCCAGGAGACAAGCCAGGGATCCTGCTGTGTTTATTACCTTTCATGTGAATTCTAGTTTCGGCTAGAGCAATCTGATACGAATATAAAACCTGTGGATTTAGAACCAGTGTATTTTTAGTATTTCTTCACCAAAAGAATTAGCTGATTTCCAAAGAAAGAAGTTCAATCGAACTACCGGGTTTCAAACAAAAAGATTTGTAGCCTTGCTCCTATTTTGTTGTAGCAGCTGACTACTCTCCAACAATGAAGTGTGGCAACCTATTGTTTCTAATTTTCTATCCAAGAGTTGGAGTTTTGAACGGACAAATTCCTTTGGAATGCTGTTTAGGAGTCACAACATGATTTTTTATCTGACATCATACGAACAAATGGCAAAAACAATTTGTTAATAATTAATGTTTCGGATTTCTATACCTTTCATGAGTAAAATGTTTTGTCATGTTTGTCTAATGAAACAAGTTTCGTTCTGATAAACTTTCCCAAAACAAATTTAACATTGCGTATGGTTTACGTTCAGAGTTGGAATTATAGATTAAGGAATAGACGGACACTGGAAAATTGTAGATCCGAAGTAAGAAGTTGAACGCTTCCAGATTTTAGATCATGAAAAATGTTAATTTGTATCAGTTGGACAATGTTCAGACAATTTGAAAATTGCCGAAAGTATTCATTTTCATATTTGAACGTTTAGCATGAGCATTCAAAGGAAATTCAGAATGACAGGGAACTCTCCAAGCTATTAATTAATGTTGCACGCTTAACAAGTTTTTCTAATCCCAAACAACTGATTCATATGTACAAGTGTGATGAAGTTCAGCGACTTTCACTGTTGCAAAGATTTTCATTCTGATCTACACACTAAGCATGATACTTTGCAGGTAAATGTAAGAATGTTGATATTGGAATAATTGCAGGTTGATCTCAGTTTTTTTTTGCAGACAGGACATCATCGGGCTCAGTTGCTATCGACACATTATGAAATCTTTTGGAGCATGATTCAACTCTTGATTAATCTTCAGTTTTATCCTGATTTGTTCATTTGGACTTCTCCAATTCGAAGAAACTAAATATCATACATCACGCTGTTTAAAAACTTATCTAAACTTTAGTACTTTCTGATCGTCTTAATAATAATCATTGCTTCATTCAATAATTAGTATGGGTCGATCTATTTGTAATCATTACTTCTTCGCTGTAATTTTGAGAAGTAACATTGTTATTTAACAACATATTATAGATCAAATATTCTCATCTGTTTCGAAAATATATGAAATCCCAAAATCTCTCCACCTTTTTGGTTGCACTTTAGGTAATGCGTTAATGATGACAATAAAGGAAAGCCGATGTCTCATTTTAAATGTCTCTCCCTACCACGAGTTGGCGACAAAACATCATTCTCGTGATTCGAGAATTTTCGCATATCAGACGTGTGTACACCGTTAAAGGTTTTGTTAATTATAGGTACTCCTATTTCTTCTTTTTCATCTGGGATTATATCTCTTGTTGCTTCTTAAGCTCCATAGTGATGGCAGTGTCTCTCGAAACTTGTTTTGAATTTATTGAATTTCTGTTTTGTCGATGTTCTTGCTGATGAAAAACAACTGATATAAAAAAGCGTGCTTCCGCAATCAAATTGATTCGAACCTTTTAAGTAACTTTTCGACTTTTAAAAGTACAATAATTTTCATGTTTCACAGGAGATGAGCAAGTTTATCTGATCCATTGTGACTTTTCATTTCGACAATAATTTCCTCTTTTAGTTTGAACAAAATGTTTTAGAATTATCCCAGTGGCTTAATCAGGTGAAGATTGTCACCCACTTCTATTGATTATGTTCCACAACGCTTACAAAAGAATGCACGAGTTAGTCAAATGTCACATGCGGAGCGAGACAAATGTTGATCGCATAACGGCTAAAAAAATTCGCGCGTTTTTCTCTTCCGTCTCTTTTTCTTTCCACTTTTCCCCATTATAACGTCTGATTTTTGTTCTAATATTCGTTTTCTGGAAGCAACCTTGAGTTCATTTTTAAGGTTATCTGCTGCAACCAGTCGCTTCTTTCTTCCGATGTCTGTTGAGTTTTCTCCTTCCGTGGCCTCTTCTCCCGTCGACTCTGAATACCAATTTGGTTTTGATGCCGTACAAGCAGCAAAGCAGGGGAAATCAGGAGGCTTGCGGTTGGATAACTTCCAACCCCAGATATTCTCAAGAACCGTTTCATTCCCATTGGAACCACAACTTCAGTACCACGGACAAAAATGTTCAAGAGGCCGTGGTTATCCATCATCAACTGGTTCGGTCGCTCAAAACTCGGATGGAGGTCAGTAAATTTATTTCTTTTTATTAAATGATTTTTGATACTTTTCTAAGCAGTCTCGAGAGATTTTTAAGCAATGTAATATGACTCATGTTAAGATGTGATTTCTAGCATGTTATGTGATTTTATGAATTCATACAGGATCGATCATCATTGGAAACGCATACCCTCTGTTTGACTTCACTAGCCCACCGCCAAACATAATTTCGAATTCACAACATCAATCAGTGATGAGTCATCAACCAGCTCCTGTCTATCATCAATACCCTGAGACAGCACGTGGAGAAATGAAAGTATTGGTAGGGCCAGATGGGAATAGTTGGCTGCCGACTAATCAGCAGTGTACTATGATTCCTATCTCCGGGCAACATGTAGCCAATAGTCAGATGAGTCATCACCAAAGGCAGACTGGACCAAGATTTGTGCAAAACTACCATGTATCATCAACAGAAGGCTGGAAGCCACTATTGGCACCTGCTATGTCTCCAAATTTTACGCATAGTTCAAATCAATATGAACAAGTTTATCAGCAACCAATGAGCGGTTACCAAGAACGACTGGTTTATTACCCCAGTTCGCCATCAACGTTTGATTGTCCTCCAAATAATGAAAGAACCCTGGTAACATATCCAACATATCAACCGCATCCTAATCAAAATCATGGTTTCCCATCGTCGTCTACCTATATACCTCCGTATTGGCCTCACCAAAGTACACCAGTACATAATCAATATGTAATGATGCAACAGCAGCCTGGCCAAATGCACGTTGTTCCTGCGCCATTAATCCAAGGTGACAACATTCCACCAGACTACCACAATCGAAGTTTTTCTGTGCCTGCTTCTTATAAACAACAAAACGTATTGTCGTCACGGTTGAATTCGGAAACACAACCAGCATTAGACTCAGAAAACCAAAATCTGTTGAAGAAGGTGACTCCAGAAAGTAAGGATGACACGCCAAAGGCAGTTTCAATAGCTACAAACTCTACTAAGAACCTTAATTCGAAAAAAAGTGTTCCTCTTCTGCCTGCTGTTCATATAATTCGTGACGGCAAGGGAGCCGAAAAAGATTCAAGCGATGTCGATGGCCAAATTAATAATAGTGTGCAGAGCCAAGTTACATACCCAACGCCACCAATCTCAACAGGTGGAAATCTCTCACCAAACTCTTCAGAGGAATCTGCTATCTCTTCTGTTACTCCTAATGGCTTGAGTAAGTTAATGTATAATGTTGAAATTTCTTGGGCGTATTGGAGGTTACTTTAGCTAGTTTTAAATAGTTCAAGAGTATGAGCAAGGAATTTTCTAATTTCATGACTTGATAAAAATGATTAATAAACTAGGAAACTATTACAAAAAAATGATGTTAAAATTATGATGCATAATGTATTAGTTTCAGGCACAGATATTGGAGAAATTAAATCTGAAAGTGCTGGGAATACAGCTGAGAAAACATCAACCAAAGTTAGCAGTACTGAAGATCCAAGAAGTAATGAAAACAACAAAGTTCAACTCAAAAATGTATCTCAAAAGTCAATTGCAAGAGCTAATCGACGGTCAGTTTTATTTTATCTGATTCCATTTATTTCAATTTTTACAGTAAGAAACATGAGGAACAAAAAAGTGCGCATGAGCAGCAAAATGATACTGTAATCAATGCATCCATTCTCTCAGCTCCGAAACACAAGAGCCTTGGAACAATCAAAGAAGAAAACTATATCGCTCTGCCTGCGTTTGAAGATAGTCAGTGCTCGTCGTCGGTTGCTTCAGGTTCCAATGCTAAAATTTCAAAGTTGCCAATGTTAACATCAATCATGAACTCCACTAGTCATATTGATGATTCCGAGGAAAAAGCTGCCGTTTCAATTTCTCAACTGTCTACTGATCCAGTTAAACAAAATGTGGAGAATAATAATTGTATGACGAATCAGATGTCAGCGATGGAAGCTTCTTCTGATAACACACAGCAATCAGCTGATCTGAGCAATCGAGATAATTTGAAAAGTTCGGAGATTGTTACCGACTCTGACAAAAACGCTAACTCAAGTCTTGCTGAACAAAGTGTACTTGATGGAAAAATGTGAGTGATAGAGTTTTTTGTGATTTTTGAATGAGGGATTTCAGAAAGAAAGATGGTCAGAAAGAAAGCGCTAGTTCTGAAGATGCTGAGAAAAAAACTGTCAATAATTCAGTTCTGACCAAAAATCAGAAGAAAAAACAGCAAAAACAGTGAGTGGAATCTGCTTCGGAACATAGTGTTCAAACGATCAGAACATTTCAGGAAGATGAAAAATGAGCAAAAAGAGAAAGCTGGTTCCTCTCAAAATCATGAAAAGTCAGTGGATGAAGAAGTAGAAGCTTTGAATAATCCAGTTGCTTCCAAAAAGCAAAAACGGATGCAGAAAAAACAGTGAGTTCCTTATATCTAGCTGAGGTTCAAGAAAAACGTTTTCCAGAAAAGAACAAGCGGCGCAGAACGATTCAGAAGAAGAGCAAAAAAGTGGAGGGCATCCAATTGACCCATCACCATCAGAAACTTCTAACAACAACGTTTATCCATTAGAAATGCAAGAACAAAGAATCAAGTGAGTTGATTTAAATACAAAAAAACACACATTCGTGACATTTCAGAGCAATTCTAAAAGCTTTGAATGAAAATGCCACCGAATCCTTAATGAATTTGACATTTGGCGAGGAAGAAGTCAAGAATTTCGACAGGGAGACGTATATACTGACCATTCAATGTATCGTCTATAAGAAGGTTACCGAGTTTCACAGACAGTTTGCAATAAGTTTGGAACTCGGAGAACAGCCTATTCCCGTGAATCTTAGTGATCCGTTGATTGTTATGAAAATGATTAAACGTCATTTGAGAACGAAATCCCTCAAAGATTGGAACAGTGAAGATTGCAAGAGAACATTCAAAAACTATATGCAAGCGAAGATAGAACGGCTTCAAACAACTGCCCATTTGAATCCACAAAACATGACAATGTTGAAACTTTACAAATTGATCGCAGTGTGTAATTGGAAGGGATTTGTCCAAGATATGGATTGGATGCAGTTCCAAAACTTTGATGAGAGAAATGCGGCCGCAATGGATCGCGTCTATTTAAGCATGTTTCTTCACTATGTCGAACTTCTAATAAATGGCGACCTGCTAATCCAAATTCCAAATATGAGTGATATCAGTCACCTAATCGAAAATCCTTTGGACGAGTACCACTCATCGCATCTGCTGTGTTATTTGGTAAACCAGCATACAAAAAGATATGAAATGGACGAAATTGTAATTGATAGTAAGCCAGAGGAAATAATTAACATGATGCAAATTATTTTTCAGAACACCAACCAGCCCTTGAAGTAAGAATGCAGAAACTGGCGATGACAACAAAGACAGATGCTCAGATGCAGTTCCCAGAGGCGACAATCGTCTTTTTCATGAGAATGCGAGACTCTCTTAAAAGATTCCCGAGATCTCCTCAAACCGTACTGTTTCGCAAATTCTACAATGTCTTGATGAAGGTCCAATCTAGTGTCCTGGATGTTGACGTGTACCATTTTCAACATGTTTTTAATACGACTCCTCAGAATTGCTCTCTCCAACGCCACGCATTCCTTTTTTCCTTATGGTTCAGATATCAAGGATAGAAATTAACACATCATGATTTTTAAATGGTCTCCTGTTGCAAATAAATGTTTTGTTTGATGATATTCATATCTCCCAAGTCTCATGAATTGAGTTTCTATCTCTAAACATATCGAGAAACGCGACACTGTTAATGTTTTGCAGAACTGTGAGAAACTAAACTCATAGATGGAACTCCATCTCGCATTCGTTTTCTTTTCTTCTTTCATTGGTGCAAGCCATCAAGCAGTATTCCATATATATTATAATTTTTTGTCCTCTTGAAATCTTTTCCAAAAACCCAATTTCAAAAACCAAAAATAACATTTGCATTTGAGCTTGATAAAACACAAATATTAATCTTGCGACATCCAATTAATACAACTGAGAAAGACGCCTGATGATGAAATTTCGATAATTATCCATCATATGTGTTTTCTTTTTTATTCTGGGTATTTCGAATTTTTTTGATGTTTTCAATTCTTACATTTCTAACGATTACTCCATACTTATTTATGATCTTTAATTATAACTTTGTTTAGGAGATTGATATTTTCTGATTCAAGTAACTTTATAAATTAGGGTTAGGTGTAGAATCATGAAAAAGTTTTTGTAGTATTGAAACTTGGATTTGGATTTCTATAGTGTAAATAATTCAAACAAAGATAATCATTCTATGAGAACACTGACATTTTTATTTGAACTCATCTACGCGGCGCCTTTGACTTTAAATTTGTAATCGCGGACGAGCGTCGCGTAATACTTTTATACATTTGAATGTGGCGGCTTTTTTCTTTTCTTCCAATCTCTTCTTTTGGCGCCTTTTTTGAACGACTGTTTGAACTTTGTGTCCAAATAACCATTTTACCTGCAGGATTTGTGAATGAATTTGCGTTCGTGATGTCTTCTGTTCCTGAGACATCATCTAATGGAGTACAACCTAAACTTCTTCGCTTTGACAATTTTCAAGAGCAGAGAAACTCTACTCTGGTTACCTATGATTTGGAACCACAATTGCTCAGGCATCAAAACAGGCAGTCACAGGACACTGACCACAGGAGAACAAATTTAACAGGTGAGCTTTTGTTGTTTCGTATTTTCATCAGAAAGTTTTGGTATAGACTTGACTTGAAAGTGAAGGGGCTATTTAGGTCTATTCAGAGACATGATAAGTGAAAAAAAAAACTTAGCTGTCTACTCATTTCTCTGATTTTCGGTTTTTTTAAACTGTAAATCCCATAACAAGATCGATAGGTTAAAACTCTTTTTTATTGATGATGACCAAAGGGCAAAACTGCTGTGCTGTCACAGCTCATTACCGCGTTTCTGCTATATTCAGAGTCAATTAGAAAAAATTCAAAAATTCAAAAAACTGTGTTTACTTTAGTTAACATTTGTTGTAGGAATAAAACAAAAAGCGTGACTCACAGTCGCAGAAATTTGCAATCGCGCTCTGTTGTTCAAAACGATGAGATGGAACTCGTTTGTAAACAGTTCTGAAACATAAAAACAGTTTTCTTTCGATAGTTTTAAAGCTTTTCACTCAAAAAACATTTGCTGAACTTCAATATTTTTATTTTAAGGCAGAAAGTGTATTGAAATTTGGCAATTTGTAGTTTAGCCCTGTGCTATTGCTGATTTTTGCTGCAATTCCTCTTGCGCTCAAAGTGAGACAGTTTTTAAATGTATTTTTCAAAATGAAAGGAAAACAGAAAAACCTGAATAAATCAATTTTATTGAAATTCAATCGCGATTTTTCATATTGGTAGAAAATCAGCGCAACAAAGGATTTCGCCTACTGGTGATAATCACTTCTAACTTGAACGTTTAAGTTCACTGTAATTGTTGCAAACAGCATCCAAATTCTTGTAAATCTAAGCTTTCGAAACGAAAAAAAACTGTAAGAACTTTCTAAAATGCAAAAACAATAAGTGTGATACGACGCGCTATCAAATGGCGCTTTAATTTCTCTTTAAAGCGTAAAATTATTCAGATCCAAATGAGAACACTGTAGTGACGGCAAACCAAAGTCAGCCAGCACATCAAGAATCTAATCTGGATCGAGAAATGTTTCCCGCCAGAAATGGATTCCAATATATTGGAGCACAGAATAACGTTCAGTTACCATCAGGTAGTTACCCAAACGCAGGACCGCCACCGATTCATTTTCAACAGCTGCAAGGATCGTACCAATCGCAAAGAGGGTTTCAGCCGTGGTCAGCTCAGTCTGTCCAACCACCGCAAAGTAACCAAGGATGCTACTATCAGCCACAAAATCAATTCATGGAACCACCACCGGGTTATTTTGATGACATGCAGACATGTTCCAATCAAAATGTTGGTGTTCATTCAACAATCCAACCATATCATAACAACCAAGCGCAATCATATCCAAATCCGAACATGTTGGTTTACAGCATGCAACCGATATCCTATCAAGGTTTCAATGTCCAGACAACTCAAAACCCGACAATTCAATTGCCATATTCAAATCAGCAACTTCAACCATGCAATACTTCGACTCAAAGACTGAATGGAAACGTACACCCTCCAGATGGTCAGCAGATGCACATGTTCGGGTCAAATGCAGTTATTCAGTCAGCTATTCCAAACTACGATCAGTCAACTTACCAAAGCATGGTCATGCAACAACTTATTCCAAATGGGAATGTGCAGAATGCAACTCCAAGCAACTCATTAGCAGCAACACCACATTCAACTCAACAGTCAATTAATGAGAACATAATGCCATCGTCAGAATCTAGTGATAGACAGCAAGACTCGAATTTGAAAATGATGTTTTTTTCTAATCCAGCTATTCGGGTGATGAACGACCCGAACGGTGGATTTTGGATCTCTTTTCATAACGATAAACATCAATCTGCAATCGGCGGCAGAACAGAAATAAGTGCTAGTCTTCCGAGCACTTCGACTACTCCATTCACATCTGTTGGTTCGGCTTCTCCATTTTCTGGTCAGTGTTCTTTTAGTTTTCGAGTTTTTAAAAGTCAAAATGCTCAAATTATGAAGACTGTTTTTTAGTTCACTAGGTATTTGAAAAAAATAATTGTTGAATACTTGATGAAATTTCAGAATTTCATAATTTTACTTTTGTTAATGTTATTCAATTGCAGAGATTCCAACTATAGACGAGCAAAAGAGTGAAACGGGTAGGAAAAATGTTGCTACCATTGCCAATGTCAAAAAAACTCCTTCTAACGACGCCACAAGTGCTACTCCAATCATAAACGTTCCTGAACATATCACATCAAAAGTAATGCAAAACCCTGAAGTTCCTATTGGAAAAGAAATCAACGCTGTTGTGGTTGAACATTCAGCTGCTGAGATTATCCCTATCAATTCGATAGCAGACGTTGAAACTACAACTACTGTTGCTCAAGATCCGTCGAATCTCACCGTTAACAAGCCCGCGGTTGACAAAGCTCCAGAAGTTACAACAAATTCAGTATGCACTGCCATCCCAGTCGATAGACCACATGATGAGGTTGATGCTGTCACAGTTGCCAACTTCGTGGTCGAGGTTGAAGCTGTTTCAGTCATAGGCAATTCAACTGTATCTCCAAATTCCAAAGCATCACAAGAAAACAGGTATTTATTTTGTATTGATTCGGCTGTTTTCACATATTTTTAATTTAAGAGAGAATGAAACGATGGTCACTTTTAATGAACAGTTCGAAGCAACAAACTCCGGCCAAGCAGAAATAGAACAGAATGAGCTTTTATCAACTGTTCCAAACAATGTCGTTCCGCCAAAAAAAATTTCGCAAAAATCAATTGGCAGGGCTAACAGACGGTTGGTTTTACATTCCAAATCACATCAGGGTAAAGTTTCTTACAGTAAAAAACAAGCGGAAAGAAATGCGGAAAATGAGAGAAGGAGTGTTGATAACAGCGATGCCGTTGATTTGACTGCAACCTCCACTGATTTGACTGCAACCTCCACTCCTGAAGACATTGTTGAGCCTGTGGAAGAAAAGAAAATAATTCGCGATTTACGCCTGGCTGCCAATCCACAAAGCTCAAATTGTGATATAGATGTTTCTCAAAGCAATTCAAGCGTTACTCCTCCACTGAAGCCAATCATTTCAAAATCAAAAAAATCTGCCAAAAAACGTGATGAGAAACAGAAAATTGAGACAAAAGCTATCAACAAAAATAATGTTGATAGCGAAAAAATTGATGAAAGCGAAATTGAAACAACTTCTACTACCCTAGCAGTTTCTCGAACGATATATCAGCATACTACGTCGGAATCGTATCCAGTAGCTGATATGCAAAGCTCAAAACCTGATACACAAAACGTTGACTCTGGAAATGACTTAACCGATTCACCATTGTCCAAATCAGCTGCACCTCTTGAGAAGAACCAGTTTGCTAATGAAGAAAATAACCAACAAAACGAAATTTCTGTTCGGACAAGTGAACAAAATGCAGGAAATTATGCAGTTGATTGTAGTTCCCCTGACAAACTTTCGGATCTAAAAATCACTCCTGAGGTTGAAAAAACTCCTAATCATACTGAAAAACATGAAATCCGTCTTCAATTGCCAGCAACAGCTGTGACTGCTTCGATAATTGCCAATTTGAACACGCAGAAAACTAACAAGACAAACGTCGAAACTACTTTGGAGGCATCGACTGCACCTGTAAAAAATACAGAAAAAGACACTGGGGAAAAGAAAAATAAAAAGAAGAAAACGAAAAAAAAGTGAGTTTACAGTATTTATTAGGGTATTCAGTCAGTTGTGATTTCAGAGAGCAAGTGGATAGAAAGCAAGACAATCTTGAAGAATTGGAAAATCTGAAAGCAGAATCTCAGATAGTCAAAGAAGTATTGGAGGCACAAATGGTCACCAAAAACAAAAAGTGAGTAAAAAACCACTAATCTAAATTTTGTTGATAAAAGTTATACCACCCCCCCCCCCCCCCATCCCCGCCCCCATTATGTAGCCTGTCAAATACATTAATAGTTTCCTCTTGACGGGTTCTATTTCAACATGATCAGAACAATACACTCTCAGACAAGAGAAAATAATACATAAAATAATTTAATTTTTCAGCAACAGTGAGATTCCTATACTCCACAGTGATAAATTGTATTTACCTTATTCTAAAATTTATCAAGATGAAAATGAGGACCCAGATAAAACTAAGTGAGTTCATTTGCTTTTTCTTCTTCAGAAACAATGAAATACTTCAGAAAGCTCTTGGTAGAATTAGAGAATGCCAAGTCACATTATCGCGATATGTTCACTGATGAACTAAGCATGAACATGAGTATAGATATGTATACAACCGCTCTCAGATGTGCTATCTACAAAAAAGTATCTCATGATCACAGACAATTATGCTTGGGTTTGAATCAAGGTGAAATAACTGCCGACTTCAATGCACTTGGATCTGTCAATCTTATGAAACTGATAATAATTCATTTGAAAACTCGTTTGTTCAAAGATTGGAACAGTGTTTCGTGTCGGAACAAGCATCACGCTTACCTTCGAAGAAAAATGGATTACTATGGAAAAACGGCGGACACTAATCCAGAAAGAAAAAAATTATTCGTATTTTTCAAAGTGGTTTCCATGTGCACATTGATTGGTTTTGTGCAAGATTTTGATTTCATGCAGCTTCAAGAACTCGATGAAGAACAATCAGTTGAAATGGACCTTGCCTATTTTCATATGTTCGAAGATTTTGTGGAATTCGAAGCCTGTGGCCAATTGAGCTTCACTTATGACTATATGAATAATATTTGCAAATCAATCGGCAATCATCTTGAACATAAACTTACCCATTCCTTTAGTACGTACGTAATCACCCAAATGATTTCAAGAAACGCACCGAGTTCACTCTTTATACGCGGTAAGTTGGGGAAAATGAGATATGCAATGAAATTGTTTCATGTTTCAGATCGAACATTCATTGAGGAGCGAATGATGAATTTAGCTAAAACAACTAAACGGGATTATTATGATTTTCCAGTTCAAACAAAGTTATTTCTAGAAAGAATGATGAATTCTTTAGATAGATTCCAAAAAACCCCTCAAGTTACACTGTTCAAAAAGTTCTATTCTTTTCTTCTTAAGATCAATTCAAGTATCATCGATACAGACGTCTACCATCTCCAAACTATGTATTCTACTATTCCTGAAACTTGCCCCCTAGAACGTCATTCTCTCATTTTTTCTCTGTGGTTTCGATATCGAAGTTAAAAATTTCATTTTCCATGTTCAAATTGTATATAACCTTTTTTCTTACAATATATTATTATTATTGAACTTCTGATTGGATTTCATGTTTGGTTCCTTTTGTTTTTTTTGTTATTAGCCCATTTTGTATGAATAAATCTTTATGAAGACATGAATACACAACCAAACACTTAGTTTCAAACAGTTTGAAGGGGCTCTGAAATCTACTATGTTTTGATTCGGCTCCATTCTAATCTTAGCTAGTCTTAGCTTATCAAGTTTCAAAAAACCTTTCTCGTAGTTTGCATCACACATCCAGGATAGCAACTTTATTATGTTTCAAAAGCTTGGGAGTTTTTCGAATGTCGAGATTTGAAAGGGGAAGAAACGCCGTAACAAAACGGAACATTAATGTTTGTTGTGGGTGGTTTTTAAGGGGATCAGAATGAATGAGAAAAATTTGGGAAGAATGAAACAGAGCATCGGCATCTGTATTTGGTTGATGAGAAGTGGGAAGGGGAAAAGGTTGATCAGATTTATAGAAGAAAAGATGGAAATAAACGAATGGTTTAACTAGTCAGTGTTAATAAATAAATCATATGACAAATAGTATTATTTATCATTTTCAAGATCGGATTGAGTTGGGGGTGTAGTGTCGGTAAGAGCTGGACAGTAGCGAATTTAGTTTCCTCCTTCTGGCTCGTTGGCGTCAGTGTCATCAGTGGCAGCGTCCGAGGTCCAGAGAGTGAGATTGTCACGGAGAAGTTGCATGATGAGAGTCGAGTCCTTGTACGAGTCCTCGTTGAGAGTGTCGAGCTCAGCGATGGCATCATCGAAGGCCTGAAAGCAAAAAGATGAGCTACTGGATGTCAGGACAGGTGAAATTCAAGACGCCATGTGGACCTGCTTGGAGAGCTGACATGCTCTATCTGGACTCGAGGCTACTTCATAAAAGAAGACCGAGTAATTGAGAGCCAGACCGAGACGGACACAGTTCGTCGGTGAAAGGTCTTTGTTGGCGATTTCGAGTGCCTCCGCATAGGCGGCTTGTCCGATGTTAGCGACAGCTAGAAAAGAAAAAAACATTAAACACACCTGCTTGGCGAGCTGGCAAGCCTTGTCCGGAGCGTTCAAGATCTCATAGAAGAAGACAGAGAAGTTGAGAGCAAGTCCCAAGCGGATTGGGTGAGTTGGCTGCATCTTATCCTTGGCGATGTCGAACGCCTCTTGGTAGCTTTGCTGCGACTTCTCGACAACCGCTGCAAAGAGGGGAGACATTTCATTTTCGGTTCTCTTCAGCGGCGGGGGAGCTGTGGCTTCAACTCCCCAGAGAGGTGTGGTTAAAAGTCTATATTCGGAAACTACGCATCAATGTGGAATTGGGACCGCGCCTTTAAACTCTCGTTCTCTGTCTTTCTATGATATCTTTCCACACTTCACACAAGGATGCATAGCTTGCGAATAAGGGTTAGAAAACGAGTGCACGGTTAGGTCCCAATTACATTGTTTCTCAACTTCACTTACAGTTTCTGTCGTCTCCGGAGGCGACCTCAGCGAGATAACGGTAGTAGTCTCCCTTCATCTTAAGGTAGAACACCTTGGACTCAGCAGCTCCGGCCTTTGGGATAAGGAACTTGTCGAGCAAGTTGAGCACGTCTTGGCAGATGTCGCGGAGCTCCTTCTCAACCTTCTCGCGGTACTCCTTGGCCATTTGTTGCTTCTTCTCGGATCCCTCGGTCTTTTGCTCGATCGAGGAGATGACTCTCCACGATGAGCGACGAGCTCCGACGACGTTCTTGTAGGCAACCGAGAGAAGATTGCGCTCTTCGTTGGAGAGCTCAGCTCCGAGCTCGGTGACCTTCTTCATTGAAGCGGCCATGTCGTCGTAACGCTCAGCCTGAAATGAGTGAATTAGAATAAGCACTTATTACGAAATAGTGTCTTCAACATACCTGCTCGGCAAGCTTGGCGCGGTTAACGAGCTCTTCCTTTCCGTCAGACATGGTTGATTCGATTGCTTGTAGTGGCGATTCACTGAAAATTGAAGAATTACTAAGGTCCAAGAGAAAGGAGAAAAGACAATAAAATAGAGCAGTATACGTTAACAAGAGAAAGAATTAGAAGAAAACTAGAGAAGCTTTTACAGTTGCCCTGATATGGCATTGGCTGAAAATACATCTATTCAGGCCAACACTCGTGTGTTTGAGCCCTTGTAGAAGTATACACAATGCATCAAGAAGAAACGAGAAGGACGTTGTCGAGCGAGTAATGTTGAACAGAGTGAGCGGCACCCCTCCCAGCCCTCTTCCTCTCTTTCTGTGCGTCTCTCCCCCAATCATCGAGAGAGCGCGCACACGACTGTTTTACCTTATAAAACTGCTCAAACTTAATTTTATGATTCGCAAATTACAGATTCATGTTCAGCACGACGGGGGCTTTCAAATCATATCAAAAATGTAAGAACTTAAATGAATTTGGCTAAAAGTGACATTTTTGCACGCGACAAACACACAATTGCGGCGGCTTTTGGGGGGTCGCCGCAGGGCAACCCTCCGCCTCTTGCGACTCATATAGGGCCTCTAGTGCAAAATATCAACAAGAGCGCGCACCACGCTTTGCACGCTAATAAAACTGGAAAACCACGGTATTCGAGAGATATAAAGTAGATATTCGTGTTCACCTCGATGAGGGCTTTCTTCCAATCCAAAATTCGTCTTGCTTCGGCCCACTTTAAATTTTTCGCAGGCCTAAATTTTCCGAAAACATTGGTTTTGCGTACGAATTCGAGGGGTCGGCAAGTAGCCACCCACCAGGCCCTCGCTCGTCATTTGAAGTCGCTCTGTTATTCAAATAGAAAGAGCGCACACCAGTGCTCTTTACATCATAACAAGGCTCAAAATGACACAATCAGTCTGGAATTTGAAAATTTGTGATCCTCAAGTGATGGGCTAAAGATCTATATGGGTTTTGTGTAGTGTTACGGTAGTTTCTGATGTGTTCCATTTCATGGAGCCTTTCGCACCCCTGCGGCGGCTCTTTGGGGGTGGCTTGGACAACCGCTGCAGACTTGCTCTAAATCAATGACCAGCGGCAGAGGGCTCGGAGCTGATGGGGAAAACGAAGAATTGGCTCTCACTCCACAACAGACTTGGATGAAATATGCAGGGCGCGTAAACATGAAGACCAAAATAAGGAGATAGTCTTATAACATGAGCGAATTGCAGTGGAAGTTCGTTAGAACTGATCAACTGAAGAAGAAAAAAGAGGAAAATGATAAACTAAACAAAGCAGCGGGGTCACTCATTGAAACGTTTCGTCGACCATCCTAGATAAAAAGTGCATTTCTCTGAAGCTCTTTGTTCTCAGAATTTTTGATAATTTCAAATTTCCCGTACTTGTAAATGAGACTACTTCACTCTGGTCAATCTTGGTTATCATTTGCGACACGAACGCGTTCCCGGAGAGGCATGTTGTTTGATCTGCATCCAAGTTGCGTTGCCGTCGTCACTTCCGATCTTTGGGGAAGAAACGGAATTTGGTTTCCTCATCTTTTCAATCAACCCCTTTTAAAACCTTCAAAACGTCTCCGATTCAAATAGAATTCGTATGGAAAAGACAACAGATGCGTGTTGCGCTCAACTACTATACGGAGACCTTCAACGCAATTTACGTCTTATCTATTCCGCATCTTCTTCCACCCATGTTGAGGTATCTTGGTATAGTGTTACTCATCAACACACGCATGTTTCATTGTCAAGATTCAAAAAGCAGTGGAACCACCCTTTTGCATTATAGAATTTATTTCTCAGACGACCACAATTACACAATTGGGCTTTCCATTTTTGGATTAACGACGGACCAGCAAAGTCGTGGGAGCCAATTCCATCCGATGTTTGGTCACATGGACGTCTTCGTATTCTAAATTGTTGTGGACAACGCACCACCTGCCGGATGGCCATTTCTCAAAGTTCTCTCCAGGACCTCTTTGATAGACTTGGAAATCGACGAAGTGTAGTTTTCTTTACGACAACTTTACAATTTCAAATTCTGTGTGGGCTTTGAGTTTAGAAAGAGCTATTGCACATTTCGAGTCTTATTACAACGATTATCCGTCTTGCTTTGCGATATTAAAGATTCCTCGAGAGATGAGTGATCATGGGAAACAAGATATAAGCTCATAAAGTCAAAGTGCACTCTATAGCTTCCGCTTTAATGTTATATTCATGAGGATAATCCTTGATGCTTTAGCTGTGCTTCGTTCTATTTGTGTTGCTTCTACTCAGACTCATTTCCATATTAACAACCAAAGACCGACAAAGTACAGTGCCTGCGTGTGTGTTATGTTCACTTTTGATCAGATATCAGAATGGAGATTTGAAAGGAAGAGTGTTATGAAATCGTAAATGTGTTTTTGCATCTATTGTACCGATCTTTGACCATTGGACCGATCGAACAATAGGGTGGGGTAGTATTGGAGAATTTGGATAGCATTGAAAGTGATGACTGACTTTTTCAAAACAATCCAATTTGAAAACGGAAGATTCTAGTTCTTTTCCTTTCAACCTGTATTTACTAAAACGTCATATGTTACAATACAGAAGAATAACATGGCAAAGAAGGTCTTCCCTTCGTCTTGTCATGTGCCCATTGTTGACTAAAAACACCCGGAAATCGTGAAACCGTCTGCACCTGCACTGCAGTCAAAAATACTCAAGGCGTTGAGAATTCGAAATGAAACACTTGAAGAAGACCCTTACTGAGCTCATTTTCGTCCTTGTTTGTCTTCCTATTACAATAGGCTCTCCAGTAGATTATGCCGACCGAATGGATTAGTGTACGGACAGAAATGCGCGCGAGCGCCCCGCGGCCTCTTTTGGCTAATTGGCTTGATAAGATTTTACCGCGCTGTACGAATCATGTCAACGGGGAATGACATTTTCTCTCTTCTTGCTCCAATTACATCTGTTTTGTTCTTCTCTTCTATTTTTAGTTGTTCCCAGTTTCAGAGGGTGAGGAAGAAATGTGAGCTGTCAACATGTAATTGCAAAAATGATTGACGCATTGCTCGTGATGGCAAATGAAAAAGAACAGAAATAACAATCGAATGTGTCATTGTCCTGATTTTCTTTTCAGATAGGCAAGATAACAGTCGGGGTTCGGTTGATGATTCATCCACATTCTATTCATACAGGTGTATCATGCGGGTTACATTTTGTAGTTCATTCGTAACGAAACTGCTACGATCAGAGGATTACGGAGACAAAATTTCGAATTGAAAATATAGGTGGAAAGACAATTGAATTCAGATGTGAATACGTTTCATAGTTTACTGAAAACATCTTCTCTTGACAACTCGGTTCAAATTGAAATCTTGGGGATCCAGATGACAGATAAGCAGAACATGCTCTGCAAGACGTTACAAAAAAATCATGAAACATCATACCAACTCAACAATTTCAAATCAAAGTGTTAAACAAATAGAAAAGGTTATTTCTAACTATGGTAAATATCAGAATGATTGTCTTCAGATATTGGAAATGAGCTTAGTTGCTTTAACGCTATTTTCTGCGTACATGTGATAAAGTTTATCACAATTAAAGACACGTTTGAAATTCTGTTTTCAAAAAAATTAGTCTGCAATCTCTTCCAGCCGTGATAGTGATGAAAAAGGTCAGACACACAGAATAATGAACTGATTTTGAAAAGATACTGTTTTTGTATTTGATTCAATTCTTCAATCATTACACAATTCCTTATCCAGGATCTTATCGATTTTCATATTATATGTGTTTTCGAACTGATACGTGCAGAAATGGTTTTTTTAGATGGTCACACCGCTCCGAATGTTTATTTGTCATGAAGAAACATGCATTTTTATCGGTTCTTTTTTGAATTTGCAATGCCAAATTTCTGTAACCTTGTGTTTGTCGAAGCATAAAAAAATGTGAAAGGTTTTGTATACGTGGAATGAATTGTGAACAGTATCAGAGAGCACCAACAACTTCATTATACGACGAAATTACATATCCTCTGATTACCCAAACATGCAACAATTAACCGAGTCAATGTTAGATATAAAGTGGACTGCGACATATATCTTTTATTTTCGTTAGATTTACAATCATATTTTAGTATCAACTCACACTTTCTTCTTTCAAACTACAGTTGTTTCAGTTTAATTATTGAATTTACGTTCTGAGCTTGTTTTCAATGTTATGAGCCTACCACAGGTGTCGCAAACTATCCGTACGGAAGAAATATGGTTCGCAAACGGTTCGCACAGGAACTTGAAACCGTGCGCATAACGAATCCGTAACGGATCGTTTTGCGAAAAAATTGCTGAAAAATCATGAAAGAAAATCACCCGTTTCGCACCCATATTTCAACAGATCGCGAAGTGCTGAATAGAAATTCCCCTCAAAGACACCATTTTTTTCGCTAACCGATCCGTTACGGATCCGTTATGCGTACGGTTTCAAGTTCCTAAACGATCGTTTTGCGAACGACCTGTGTACTGGTAAAACATCTAACTTGGAAAACTATAGTTTGAGTACCTAATAACCATTTTCAATAGACTATTATTCTGTATTCGTATGGTTTCTCGTATAAGAGTTCCTTCTATAGGCAGGTTAACGTTTTAAAAGAATGTATCAGCTCCCGAAATCAGTATGATTAAACTTCAGATTTATCGTTTGAAAAAAATCTCTGGTTTGTATAACTCTGAAAAATTTGAAAACGGTTCTAAACCATTAATTGTCAATATCCCAACTGAACTATCAATTGCGAAAGTAATAACTGAATACACAGTTAAAGAATCATGCAGTCGGTATATTTATTTCAGATTGGAAACAAGAATACAGACACAAAACTGAAATTGAGTTCATCTGTACTCACTTCGGTTCATATACTGCTGTTTATCTGAAAAAAAGAAAAATTTCAATTCCAATTTTGATTAATTGAATTTGGCTAGTTCCCTGAATGTGAAACTTTTTAGTCAGTAGAAAATATTCTTATGAAATTTTTGAATAATGAACACAAATTTATTATTGAATCCGAAACCAGTTAAATGCATCGTAACGATATGGAAAAATCTGTATTTTATAAGCAAAGCCTTGTTTTTCACGAAATTTTTAATATTCAATGTGTGACTTTTTCGATACGCTGTTCGAAATCTATTTTAAAACATGCTTGACATCATCAAAACTCATTAACATCCATTTCACTGCACACCTTCACGTAGAATGTAATCAGCCCAAACAGAGTTTCTTCAAATTTTCAATATACCCACCCTCTGACTACAACTAGATGTTAGATAATGTCACGTATTCTAATTCGATACTCTATTCCTGAAAATCTAAACTTTAGACTCATTCCCCAATTTGATTTTACTATAATGAGATGACTGAATAAGTTGGTTTGCTGTGTCATACCTCAATTGATCTTGCATGTTTTCCGTGGAAGTCTTGTGATCATGTAGGCCAAAAAAGTTCAATTCAATTCAACGGATTTCCGGATAAAACGTGCGGAAATGCAATTGTTGAATAATGATAACGGAAACCATTGAAAAGAATGAATGATTTTCATTGTTCGACAAATTTTTCAAAGAACTCTCATTTGTTTTGTCACATTTGTTGTTATCAAAAGTTTAAGAGTTCTTCAGATTATGCTACATCACATCAGATCTACAGAATTTTCGATGATGTAAACCTGACGTCAGCATTATCCATTAATCGTTTATTTTTTTATTTCCTATCCTGTTATACACCGGAACAGTAGTTAATTGAATTCTGGATACTTGAAAAGTGCATCATGACGTGTTGGTTTCGAAGAAAATTTTCTGTTCTTTTGGTTCAAATTTTCTGATTTTTGCTGATTCCAGCAAGATTAAGATCTTTTGGAAAGGCATTGATGAGTAAGACAATAATCTGAGCGTTTTGAGAGTCGTATTAGAAAAAGATAAAAAGACAGAAAGAAAATTGTCTGATAATCATACGAATCAAAGAATATAACGGATCTCTTCGCCTTCTCGGAAAGGGATCAACATAAGGAACGTGTTCACTACTTCATTATATGACTTGGCCCGCTGTTTTTTGTTCTACAAAACGAACTGATATGGATTTAGTGAAGAGAAGAGATGAGGATTATCTAGGTGTCTCATGAAAAGAGGCGATGTGCATGTGCCATCCAAATCTTCCGTTTTCGTAGTTTTCCCCCATCATTCCTACCCTGTAGTCGAGAGGCATCCATTTTCCATTTTGAAAGATGAATTTACCAATATGACTCTTAACATGACCACGCGGAAACTGCATTAAAACTTATGACTCAATGCTTGAAAATTGAATATATATTTTATTCTGTCTGAAAAATTATTTCATATGCCTAGTCTTGATTTCCACCCTTTTTTGAGGATTAGAAATTTGTTGGATTTTCGAAACTAATCAAGGATGCACTCCTTTTCGTTTTGTTCAATTGTTCGAAGAGCTGTTTCTCCTTTTTCAGTACCATCTAGGAAAGTGGATCTTGATTTCCATAAGTGAGCCAAGGCATATATTCCCTTTTTTTATTTTATCCAAAATACGTTGATTTGACTTCTAATCCTATGTCAGCCAAATGGGAAAAATCGAATTTTCTTCGATTCGGCTGGAAATTTGATATATTCTGTTGAGTTTATTTCATTCCATTTTGGCAACAACACAACCTACCTATTTCCGATCGCCGTCTTCATAACAAATCATTTCTAGCATCATCTTTTGAATATTAGACTTAGATTCAGTTTTGTTCCACGGTTCAATGAATTTTTCATTACAAAAATTCTTATTAAAATATTTTACTTCAAATCTGAGAAGAAAACATGTTCTGCTTCAAGTCCGTCTAGTTTCTTTTCAAAAAAAATATTCAGTTCAGTTTCCCGCCCACTTCATGCAGTACTGAAAATCTCACTTCCTACATCTTCATTTTAAAAACAAAAACAGGAACTCGGTGATCTTTGACAAATAATTCTCTTACGTAATTATAATTCATTTCTTCCCATATTAGTTTATTTTTTACGTCTTTGGATAAACAAATTGGAACGAAGACAAAAGTCTGCGTGTCTAAAAAAATTAATTTTTTCGATGGATTCATCTTAATTTTTCTCATATTTCCCTTGTCAGTCGCCTACTCTCAGGATCATATGTCTTTTTAATTTATGGACATTTTTCTTCTTCCAGAGGCAAAAAGAAAAAAGAAAAAGTTCTTGTCTATCTGGCAGATATTTGTTGGAAAAACTTAATAACGTAAACATTTTTCAATATTTCTTATTCTCCCTATCTCTTGTCACCGTTTCGTTCGAATTTCTAGTTTATTAAGAAAATTCCCTCCCGCTGCTCGTTCACTTGTTTTGCGTAGATTTCAAGCCAAGCCCCTTTTAATCCAGATTTGCCCGGAAGATTTCGGGCTCTTTTGGATTTTTGAGACGTTAACAACACCTCATCTCTCTTCTTAACAGCACTTTATTGCTCAATCTTTTTTGAAATACATTTTTGTTTTAAAAATAAGTATACGCCCTCAATTCTCTGCTCATTCTTTATGGTTTGTATTCATTTCAATGTTCGAATTCATGTACATTAACATAATCATTCGGTAGTTGTTCAATCTTACAAAGTGGAATCTCGGTGCCCATTATCTTCAGCAAATTTATTTTTACCAATTTCAAACGTTTTCAAAGTTTCTCCCATATTTCCAACGTTTGTAAGTGACAGATTTATGTAAAACGTACTAAGCGACAAAAAAGTCTTCATTCTAAAATTGAGTTGTCTCTGACCCTGCCAATTTTGTTTTCAACTTTACAATTTCAAAAATCGTATTTCTCATAAATCAAGGAAATCTCAGTTTTCTGTTCTCCTAAGTAACTGAGAATGAAAGACCATTCTCCGCCCACTCCCAGTGTTCTTCCTTTTTTGTCCACCCATCACATACATTCAACTTTTTACACGTGAACTTTTTTCATCCTATTTTCAAATTCTCTCTTCACAGTCCAAAGGCAATAACTCTAAAGATGGTCGTTAAATTCGAAATTCTAAATGTGGATAGAAGGAGAGATGAAACATTTTCTCACTTCCCTTCCCACCACAATTCTCTCGCTTTTAGCTTAACGCATATCTATTAGTGATGTCGTTTATGCGATCGAAAATTCGCATGCTCTAAAATTCAAATCCGTGTTTCAGATTTTCGAATTTCTAATGATCATTCTTTTCCAGGAACGCTTCTGAATCGTCTAGCATCACGTCCTTTTTTTCTATTTTCTATTGCTAGCATATTATAATAGGTCCAGAATGCGGAAATTCATATAAAAAATAAATGGCATGGACGAACAATGATGTTCATTTTTCTAGGCTATGAGCTGGGCTCAGAAAGAAAGAATGAACAAAAAGAAAAGATCCATTGATCATGGATCCTTGATACGGTTATTATTTTGCTCTTTTTGGTTAATAACAATGTGCTTGTCAGCAAAGAGCTAGTGTTAATTGCGTCAGCGTTCTCGACGAGTCCACGGCTCAACAGGTCGTTCTTTCAGAGTATTTCCTAATCCATGCAAAAACTGCCGTTTTCTTGATTTCTCCAAATCACCTGTAATGAATTGTGATAACAAACTCTAATTTACTTCCTGTCGTTCAGTTTGATGAAGAACATTTTTCTTTGAAAAGTGAACACTGACACTCATTAGCAGTGGACAAGCAAAACTTAATTCATTTTTTCTCTCAACATCCTGTTTTGTAAACTAATTTCAAATGTTTCCAACTTTTCCTTTTCCTCTTTTTTTCTATTCCTAGAATTAGCTCTAAATATTTCCAAAGTGCACACTTCAACGGACAAGAACAATCCGTATACGTTTCTCTGAGATATACTGAGAATGACACGAGTTTGTCGCTTTTCCCCTTTTATGCTTTGCAGTTTTGGGCTACAGAACAAATCAGAATGAAATCAGAAAACAGATTTTTTGAGTAGCCTTAATTTCATTTCATTCGCCTCTTAGAAAACCCACTCGTTTGGGACATTGCTCATCTTTTTTGCACTCTGCTATTAAATCGACACGAAACCAATTCGAGAAACGAGCCTTGTTTCGTTTTACGACAGAACACATGTGTTCTCTTTGAAGACGTGTTTTTTCATTTGGGCTTATGTCCTTTTCATTGACGCCATCTACAGAAACATCGTTGTCGGTTTAAATAAATATTATATGTTATGTTCATTAGGGATCTATTTCTTGTTTTTTTCGAGAATTTTCATAGAGCTTGCTGTTTTTTTTTGGTTTCCATTTGAAAAAATTTTCGATCATTGAAATGTTTTTGAACATCAAATCATTTTTTTGGCAAGTCGGTAAAAAATTATAACTAAATTCTTAACTCTTCTAAAATATTGGTTTTCGTATTTTGATTGTTCCGGGTCTGAATCATCTATATGGATGATAAAAAGTAAAGCTACACGAAATCCGTTTATTTGAAATAAGGAAATTAGTTTATGGATTTATGGAGTTTAGGTATGTGTATTTAATCGGATGACACAGTATATAACACAGTATATCTAACTTATGACATAGTTGGTTATGAAAAAGCTGGTATACGCTGTAGTTTCAGTTACATTCTTTGGTTTTAACTATTTATTAATACGTTCAAAATCTGTCAGGTCCATTTGAACCAAAGATCTGCAAGAGTGCTATGAGAACATGTCATTTTCAGTCCGTCTTTTCTCTTGTTTCCTTTTATCCTCATTAGGTATTCAAATATTCATCAATCTCTTCGTTCTTTTTTTTCCGCCGACCACCGAGCACCTTTTTCTTGGAGGAGTCTATTCGATTTCAATGTTTGTTCCTTTTCAGAGTCTCATATTTTATCAGCGGGTGGTGATGACAAATGAGTGTCCTAGTCTTCCTTCTTCGTGGTCTCTCGCGTTCGACGGACCAATTTCCTTTGTTGTGATTATCGGAGGGATAATTGGAAATGTGTATTCACTAAAACAACTGTTTTCTCGGTCTATTAACACTTCGATGCTTGTTTCACTAACGGGTCTTGCTATCTGGGACATTGTGAGTTTTTAAGGTCTGGATTTTTCTATCATTATTTTTTAGGTCCTTCTAATTGCTGCTATGTGGCACCATTCATTATGGGCAACGTTGCATTATATGGGACTTCGAGATGAACCATGGGCTTCTGAGATTGTACGGGTTCATGCTCTGATGGAGTGTGGTCATATCACATCGGTTAGTCACATCATTCAAAATCTTCTCAAAATCTGATCTCAGACGTGGATGCTCATTGAAGTCACTGCTGAACGTTTCATTGCCGTCACAAGACCTTTCCAATTTGCTCCAGTACATAGAAAGCAGAGGAGGAAGAGCTACGCAAGAGTTGTCGGAGGTTAGAATATCATCAGAAGAGTGTCATATATCTGAGAAGTTTCCAGGATTGATTCGTATCCCGCTAATTATGACACTGGTCGCTTGTATCATATGTTTGCCATGCACTGGAGAGTACAAATTAGAGCCTTGCATGTACAAAGGGATTGAATCGGAACAGGTCCGGAGAAGATAACAGTAATGATTTAAATGAAGATCATTTTCAGATGTTGGAAACACCACTTATGCAGAATACATTTTATCAGATACTGTATCGAACTGCTTTTCTGTCGATTGTGAAGACATTTGGGCCTTTTATAATTATAACCTTCCTCACAGTTTCCACACTCAAAAGTATGAGACAAAGCATGGATAGCCGGGCATCAATTCTCATCGCTCAAGGCCAAAACCATCTTTTCCAGGCTGATAAAGATAAAACTAAAAGCCTACAGGTAACCTAAATTTTGAATTCAAACCAAAGTACATGTTGTTTTTAAGGCAATTTCAATCATGTTACTGGGAAAGTTCCTCTTCTTCCGTTGCCTTCCAACTGCAATGGCAACAATCCAGGTAGTAGTGTCTATTGCCTAAAATATAATTTCTAACAATGTGTTTCTTCAGATGATTCCGTTCGGGAACACAGCAAATTTCTTGCCACTATACTTATCCCACTTCTTTCTGCTCTTTAACTCAGCCACCAACTCATTCGTGTTTGTCGTTGTCAAATCGGCTTTTGAAACCCGAAGGTATGTTATTCGACCCAGAGATCTTATCATTAATCTAACACCTTCAGACTCAAGAGGATCCGTCAACGTCATCGCGAGCTGGTCGCTCAACATGCAGAACAAGTACTCAGCATCGGAAAAGCATTAGCTGGAGATAAGTTGCTCTTGATCTCGGAGGTCGAATTCGAAAACCAATCTTCTGAAGAGGATACGTTCGAAATGCAACCGATGATGCCATCAGCAATAACTTCTAATCCGGTATAGGAAACAATGATCTTACCTTTTCCTTTTTGTATTTTTCATCCATATTCTCAAAACTTTCTTCACTTGTTTCACTTGATTACCTGGTTTTCCAGTTTTTCACAGAGAGGATGTCCTAGTGATCATGAATTCACATGTTTTCCTTTGATCGGTATTTTTCACTTTGTTCGATATCTAGGAAACTTGAAATGACATCAAATTTATTAATTTATTCAAACGTTTTTCGATTTCTTTAGAGAAACGTTACTTATTTAATGTGTGAATGATATTTAATGTTGGGCAGATACATTTTTTCATTTTTGAAGCTTTTTCTTAATGTATTCCATCGGGAACGGTAACACTATTGTGTGATTGTCGTGTGCTGAGATTTTGACCAACGTTTGAAGGTACCGAAGTTGAAGGGCAGTGGGAGATCCAGCCAACTCATCAGCTGCCTTTTGAAATGCGACGGAAGCCTAAACGATAAGAAATAAGTTCAAGATTGATGAATAGTTTCCTCACATCAAGCTCTCCCTGAGCAGTGACAACTTTTGCATCGCTCTCTCGCTGTGCTTCTGCTTCGGCTGCCATCGCTCTGCACATTTCTCTTGGTAATCGAACATCCTTAATTTCTACTCGCTCGACATGAATCCCCCAGAATAACGTAGCTGAAATTTGTATAACGAGTTGGAAGTTGTTCTTCACTCTTACCGCTGTCGAGTATATGCTTAACTTGAATTGCAATTCCATGACGATCCGTCATGAGTTCTGCCAACGTTCTCGTTCCGACTACATTTCTGAGTGATGATTGTGCTAACTGCCTAGTTGACATATGAGCATCGTTAACCCGAGATAATGTTGCAATTGGATCACTAAAACTCTTTATTGGATGACACAAATGGTCTCAATCCAGACCTAGTTCTGTAATAGACTGCAGCATCAACACCAATCGTCACACTGTCTCTTGTCAACATCTCCTGAGTAGGGACGTCATAGGACATTACTCTGTAAGCCGATTTTCAGTAGTATTCCAGAAAAAGAAAACAAACGTGGGGAAATGAAAGGGAACAAAAATAAACTAACCTCAGATCGACAGTTTTGTGGGAGTCAATGAATGGCAAAACAAGTACGATACCCGGCCCTTTCGGATTGTCATGCCAAAGTCGCCCTAACCGAAATATAACCTGAATGATCTTATTTATTTTGAAATAACCCAAATTCTCAGGGTAAGTGTGATCACTCGTATCAAATCAATTCAACTGTTAGCTAATATCTAAAAAAACTCACCATTCTGTCATATTCTTTGACAATTTTCACGCAGAAGAATATAGAAATTGGAAAAGTGACGACTAGAAATGCCCATGAACATATCAATGCAATGAAGTCAAAGAATGTGGGAGTGTAGTATTTTTGATATTCTCTGCCAATCATAAGCTAAACGAAGTGAAAAAGTATTCAATAAAGAGGTCCTCGATGCCGATGAATCGCGTCGTTTTCTTTTGCTTTCTTGATAGATAGTTCACACGCTTTTGCTGGAACAATAGATATAGAAAAAAGAAGAGTAAAAGAGGGAATCTTCACCCTTCCAATAATAAATTGGCTTTTTTGGATGAAGACGTTTTTGGAAGAAGAAGGAAGAAAAAACGGGAAGAAAGTGCTTGTGTCTGCCGAAACAAAACAAACTACAGCCAAAAAGTAATAATTTGATGAGGGAAGAAGTTATGAAGAGTCAGAATGTTGCCCTCAGGCTGAATACACACGTTCAACTCGACGATGGGAGGCTTCTCGAGCCGTTTTAACTAAGGAGATGGGAGAAAAATGTTTTATTTTCTGCAGACACACATAAAAATGTTCTGTACTTTTCTTATAACAAAAGTGCTTGGATACGAAAAAGAAAAGGATGCGGGCTCGATTTAATGGGTGGACGGCCCTTTTAGTGACTAAGACTCGTCCTTCATTTTCTAAGAAGCTGCACAAAAGAATTTCGAAAAAAAGGAGATGAAAAACGAGGAGAAGGCATTTCCTGGGTGTATCAGGGGAGGGAAGCGGGTAAAACGTTCTGAATGTTTGGCCAGTTTGTTTTCATATTAGGTGGTGGCTCGTGTTCACCGGAAACACTTTTGCTACAACCGATGATGAAATAATAAGTCTTTGTTGTAGGTGAACTCCCTTCATGTTTTTTTCCAACACTGAGACGTTTTCTTCCACCTGATTTCAAAGTGAAATTTCACAATTCTTACAATGTTTATGAAAGATCGCGGAATAAGGGTTACGAAAGACACGATGAATTGAAGAGGTGAAGCAGAATTATTGACAGCAGATTATTCGTCCATAACTGTATTTTGTATTCATATTCTACAATTCTTCTGGAATCGAAGAGTCAGATATCACTGATCTTGAGAAAGACCTCTCAGACACAGTTCCTCGTATTGAATTGGTTGGAGTTGCCAAAGAACGACAGTCCTAAAAATGTGTCTCTCTTCCGAAACATTCAATTCCCTTACCTGTAGACGAACATCAATTTCCGCTAGCAATCTCCTCACTTCCGTAGTATGAACCACTTGGCTCTAGAAGAAATTAAACTTTTAAAACAATCATTCTGAAATTTAGTGAATTTACCATTGGGCGGGTGTACATGTAGGGAACAACTAATCCGCGCGGATAGCCTCGTTGATTCTGAAACCAAAAAAATTAAAAAATTTTGTTCAGGAACATTATTAGTCGTCTTCTGCTCTTCGATTAGACATAATCATTTACATCAGTGTAAATGTGACGAGACCAGCTCGCTGGATTTCAGAGCAAGAAGAGACCTCGGCTACTCTAGCGAGTTCCCACTTGGGTATATGTTCTGGTGAGAACAAATGAGATGAAGTCGACTCTGCTTATATACCTGCCACTCAACCAGTGGCCGACATTTCACTAGCAACGGCTCACAGCTACTCACATAATCAGTCATAACTGAATTTGAGAGAAGCATGCATGGCAGTTGTCGTGAGAATACCAATGAATTTGGAGTTTGAGATTCTAACTCTTGGAGCTATTGAGAATAACATAAAGCTAACCCGATTTGTTGCTACAAATGTCCACCGCCGAGTCGGATCGAAATCAACCAACGGTGGTTGTCGACTTGGGCTTGCTGCCGGTGCGGATTTAGCTGAACTAGCAGCAGAAGGAGCAGATGCTCGCGATCCTGGAGAAGAGGATGGGATAGTCGAACTAGGACGATGTGAAGAAGGATATGAAGAAGGATTGACGGATGACGAAGAGCATAATGATGCTTCTGCCATTGCAACCACTGGACGACTTTCACATCGAGATGGTCCACATATCGGACCATCGGGAATCAACAGCAAATGATGTTGAGCTGTAAAGATTAGAACGTAATGTCACTCAGTTACTTTGGAATTTACATTTATCAGAGATGACCGAGTTGCGGAAGTCTGTGACACAGCTGTCTACATCACTGGTTTCTGTGTATGCTTCCTCACAGTTTGGATAACCGTAATCAGTCTGAGTGCTCTTATCTTTACGTTGCAGTTTCTTTTGTAATTCTGCTATCAAGTGTTGTCGTTCTCTTTTCCTAGAGAATGGTAGCATCTGAAAATTGGGATTTGCATTTTCTCGTTCATGGCATTTTCTCTTGAAAATCGTAATATTTTTCGTATAGTCCAGGATTTATATTTTCATTATATCTTCATTACCCGGAAGAAAACCCAAAAATCGGCAAACCTTGACAAAATTCTCGCTGGCTTTGTTAGCCGCATTTCTCGCTCCTTTTGCCTTCTCCAAACCATCGCCCAGCTTTCCTCGCCGCTTCTTCCATGCTCTCCACATTTCTCGCGCGCCTATAAACAGAGCACATTATTCTTCGTCACATGCACTAGTCATTCTCTTTTTTTCTTTCTCTTTTCTATATCCTTACCAATAGTACCAGCTTTCAAATGAGTGCCATCTGGATCGGCATTCAGTTCTTCCATCAAAGTGAGAAGAAGCTCCTGAACAAAATGAAATCGAATGAAATTTTATAATCCTGAACAAACCTCAAAAAGTTTCTCCAACTTGAGTTGGATGACATTGATGCACATGGACACCAAAGATAGACCTATGATAATTAATCCAAATATAATGAACATATCTTCACTGTTTGTAGGGGTCACATCGCCTAAAACCATTTGATCAAGACCATAGCAGATATAACAGAAAACAGCATACCGTATCCTATTGTAGTAAGAGAACAAAAAAAGAAATAGAAACTTTTGAAATAATCCCAGTCCTTTTCGAATCGAAGAAAAATAGCAGCACATAGAAACATCCATCCAAAGGCGACACCTGGATAAAAATGGTCTGTTAAGAATAATCTGTTGCAACTAAAAGTTACCGATAGCCAAAATGAGTGGCATTTCAGATACCCTGTCTTCACCAGTATTCCGAACACGTTGTTTACCCGATCCAACACAGAAACTATCGGCAATTCTTAACACATCACAAATCATTTGAAAAATTCTCAGAAATCATTGCTCACCTCAAAATAAAATCCCACATGTGCTCCAAACCCATTAGGAAAAATCGGCCTGATTTATGAAGTATCATGAGCACTAACGGGATTCCAATGACAGCGTAAACCATTGCAGCTAGTTTACCAAGTTTTGTCTTAGCGGTAATGTTACCGTATCCTATTGTGGTATAGGTGGTCACTAGAAAAATGGCATTAAACAGAACGAAAATTCACAAAAACCTGCTAAGAACATTGCATTCCAAAAGGTCCACACAGGAGTGAGTACGTGACCAAGACCAACAGAATTATTGTATTCTTCTACACTTTGATTCACCTGAAACGAACACTTATACATCATAACTGTAGTTTGGTTTACCATAAGACTATAATTATATCGAGACCATCCATGATTTGCTCCTTCCACGCCTAGTTCCCAACATCGAAGACACAACTAAAACCAATATGAATAAACAAAACAAACGTCTATTTACCTGCTCTGTGTAATTTTTCAGAGCTCGAATTCTCCCAAAATTACTTTCGAAATGTCTCTTCCACAACTGCTCTGGATTTTTTGGTCGCAGAGCAACAACCTTATGCATTTCGTGTTCAGTTAGATAGAAGGTGGACAATGTGTACCAATACACACTCTAAACAATACAAAATTATTGATAATGTGTTTTCTCCTAACCTTATGAATTTGATTCAATGCAAACTTTCGATACCCTCTATAATGTATCATTAACAAGTATGTGTTGTTGCCATAAGCCGCGTTGAAATCTTGCAACCGGTTATGAATCTGCATCAACACTTCCACCAAATCATCTGTCAATGCAGCTATGTAATTTCTCTGAAACCGTTCGTACATTTGGTTTATCTTTACAAAAATATCACTTTATCAGCTAACATTATCTCCTCGTTTGGGCGTTCTATTGACCAGAATATCAGACCACCCAAAACAGAATATGCGATAAGAAGAATAATTGGGACTATGTAATGAACTCGTGATTTATCATATATTATCTGCAAAATTAGTTTATCATTCGGATAAATGAAAAACTGAAAGTACCTGTAGTAATGAAACAAATCTTTTCAGTTTTGATGGCCTATTTGGCTGGCTGGATCCTCGCTTCCTCTTTTTCTTGAACGCATGGCTCCATATGCTTTCGTGGAGAAGCAGATGCTGAAGAACAGTCACTGTCATTACATTCATAATAAAACTAAGCAGTTTATTCCAAAAACTTGCCTGCATTGCATTTTCATCTACAATAGTGTCTCTTCGCACAATTGGATAATTCATAAGTTGCGCAGGACCATTCATTTCTGAAGTGTCTAGAACAACAATTGTCGGTGGTGGCTCATTTCCATCAGGCACCGAAAAAGTCACTTGTTTTTTCTTACCTGACGTTATATCTGAAGATTCATAGACTCTTTCTGCAGAAAAAAAGCAAAAGTGAGAACCGGAAGTCAATCTAGGATTAAAACAAAGTATAAATGCAAAAAGGGCAATAAATTGTTTACTTTATAAGAGCAATGTGAAAAAAAGACGAAACGTTGGTAATTCTATGATCACATAGTCAACCAAAAACATTAGAGGAAATGGAAGAAAATTCTCAACCCCGAGGGTCGGCGTGGTAAACCAGTCGCGGAGCCCTGGAATTGTGCTCTATTTTGATAATTATATTTGGTAACCGCCTTTATTTTTCATTATTGCCAACGTCTTGTACACACTCAAGTGGAAAAGATAGATTTTTGGGGGCATGGATATGCTAAGAAGCTGACATAAAAACATAAAAGAATATGAAGAAACCAAAAAAGGATAGAGAAAAACAGCCAAGAATACTCAGAGCGTAATTGAACTTTTTCATCAATCATCTCATTCGGGACACTATGATGATTCATTGAGGGTTCCTACTTGGTTTTTCAGTTTTCATGAGGGATGGAAGAGTTGACGCTTGATGGCACTCCTGAAAGTTTTTTCTTCAAATGTCAGACCAACCACTTGTCACATCTGGTTTACAATAAAAAAGAACAATAACTCACCTGGAACTCTGTGCAGGTTCGAATAGGATCGTATCTGTTCGGTTGAAGATCATCGTATATTTTGGGAAGCTGTGTTTTTGATAGTTCGAGACATCTTTTTTGGTACTTTAAGTTAACAGGTGCCGCTTTTTATTGAACGTATCCTTTATTTCTAAAAACTCACTTCTGGATATCGTTTACAGGTTCCTTGAAGTTTGTGTTCTAAAAGCCGTTTACTTCTAACATTCTTTCCAAGCTGACCATGAACACATTGCAATACTTTCACACAAAAAGCACATTTGACTTCTGTAGAATGACAAATCTGAAGCTGAGTTCACGGTTAAATTCAGAAAATATTATATTCACCTTCAGAAACAAAATGAAATAGAACAAAAATGATAACTGAACATTCATTCTGTAATGAGTAATCAAGATATCTTGTATACGAATATCGTCACACTTTGAACTGGTGATGCATTCCCCTCGTATACAGGGTTGCAAAGTCAACGTGAAAAAGTAGCGAATGCAATTTATATTAAAAAGTGAACTATACATATACGGTTAAACTCATAAAATGTGGTTTCTGTTGCTACTTTTTACTGTCCCCAAAGACTGGACTTCTATTATTACCTCACAAAACATTCCAATAGAAATAATTTTTGAAGTTCCTTTCATGTAATATGTTTGATTTTACTATATCAATGACAACACTAAGCGTTTTTTATTTCATGAAACTTATCTTTCTTTCAAATCTCTTTTTTTTCAATTCACCCAAAATGCTCCAAACAATAGGTGGAACGGAACAAACTGATGACAATCTTGGCGAAAAAGGATTGAAGCCATTTCTAAACAACTTTTTTTCTCTTTTCTTTATCGAAACTTACTCCACAACTGCGCAATGACGAAAATAGCATGGGCCAGGACCTCGTTTCTTATTCCATCTTCATTCTAATTTCTACTGTTTCATCTCATCCATCTTTTTTCGACTCCTCAATTACTCAAAAAAGAGTAGGAAGCTGCTCATCATTTGAATGAGAGCATTCCAACATTCTGAAATGTCCCAGAAACTTTCCGATAAGAGTTATGTTCATACTGTTACTTTAGAACAACTATTCATCACGAAAAATAGGCAACTATGCAAAAATAAACATTTCAAAATGTGAAGTAGGAAAAAAGCTGAGTTTCTAAAAACATCCGGGGTCATAACTTGACTTTTCATCGCTCGGAGTTAGTTTTTGAGGTAACGGGCGGTCTATTCTCAATTGTTCTCGTTTCTTTGTAAAATTTGAAACTGAACCAGCTTTCGGAATTTTTTGAAATCATACGTTACCCTTTCCTCAATATCATCTTCAGATCAGATTTTTTGAGAGTTCTTGGTAGTTCGATTTCTTTTCAATTGATTTTAGGTACTCGGAAGAGATCAAAGCTTGGACCAACAGCCATCGGAGAGCATTTCAATTTCAGAATTGTGTCACCGCTCTTTCTCTCTCGCCCCGGGGGCCCCACCGGGCAACTATCAAATTTCACCGTGCGCTTCGGAAATGTATTTCCCATCGAAAAGCAAAATGTAGAGTACGAGACTTTTGAAGTACGAGAAGAAACTGTTATTTTGCTCTTTTTTCTCTTCTTTTTATCTTCTGTGTTTCAAATCCGACGACACTACTCTCCGAAACACTATTTCACACGTCAAGAAGACATAATTAGATCTACACATTGTTTCCGTTCGTTGAGTTTTATGTGGATGTATATGCATGTGTGTGTGTGTATTTCATTGTTGTTGGAGAGAGAGAGATGAGCTCTTCTTTCCTTATCCTTTTGGCCTTTGCTTGTAAATGGGGGAAGAGGGTGCGTATTTTATGTATATGTTATGTCAATAAGCTGAAAAAAGGCAAGGCGCGAAGATAAAGAAGCGTTGGTTGGCAGTTGTGGAGCCGTGAAACGTGGCTCCCTTAGGAATTTCCAGGAAGGCACCCGCGCGTCGGAAGACACGAAAACCACTCTCTTTTGGCCCATTCTCTCACTTTCTTCTACTTTCTTGTGTCTGATCCGCTGATAGCAGTTGGCTCGCCCCATGAGCACTTTTGAACTTTTTATGCAGTCTTGTTTCAAAAACTCGGCTCTTTCTTCTTTTCTCCCAGTTTCCTTTTCAGTTTTCTTGGCCTTTTTCGTTTTTTTGCCTCCCTTTTAGCCACCAACCCCATTTTTCTCTTCACTTGTTTCAATTGTTCTATTCGTGACCTATGCACACATCAAAAGCTATAAAATTTTTGAAAAAAAATATCTTCACTCCCAAAAAAAGACTAAATATTTCACATCCATCCATCTAGAAAGACATCAGAATAGCCATTCCAGTAGACCGAGTTGAGTTCATTTGAGAGGGTTCTATTCAAAAGAAAAACAGAAACAGAACGTATGTTTTTATGCGCATCCCTCGATTCCTGGAAATTCTCATTCGCCCGACATTTCGATTCTCTAACCAATTTTCAGCTTATTTGAGTTTCTGTAGAGATGAAGCAGCAGTAAACGAGCAGAGAATGTGTAAATAGTAATTACATAAAAAGGAAAGTTTTCAAGTACTTGCTCATCCTCAACTGCCCAGTTATGTCTTTTTCACTGAATTGTTTGTTGCACCCCACTAAAGGAGTATCCCCTTCAACTCCAAACTTATCTCTTCTTTTTTCAAACAACTCATTTTCTCTCTTTCTTGCACCAGATTCATTCCTCGGTCTTTCAAATTTGAACTTATTGGAATATTCCAAAAGATGATCATCTTTCGTTTAAAACTGAAGGTTTAGCAAAACCTAAAAAGATTCGGAAAAAAGCCCGAAGAAAACGAGCGTTCATTTCAATGACCTTCTTTGATTTACTTGTCTCGGAAGATTTATCTCGTCAAAAATACGTCGTTTCAGGAGCCGACAAACATGCCTAACCAACCACAACCCCGTAAACCTACGAGAGGCCGCGCGGCTCCCAGGTTCATGGAGAGTAAGTTCTATTCCCTATTCTTTCTGGCTTTTCTGTTGAGTTTTTGTTTCTGAAGCCAATACCTGCACCTATTGTCATATTCTCTTTTTTTTTGGCGCTTGCCGCCAATATTTGTTCGCAGCTGTTTTTTGGCACCTTGAAAAAGTAAGATATAGTGTTTAGTTTATCATTTGAGAAATTTGTTGTGAAGTACATGCAGTACTGTTGACAGCACATGATATCATACTGCAAACTTGTATAGCATCTTTTTTAGTTTTACGTTGACAGCAGATAATTTTTTAGCCATGGCTGTCCGTTAAGCTTCAAGCGCGAATAAAATACCATTTTACAAACGATTCTCTTCAAAATATATTTTTCAGTGTCAGACAAAGTGGATTTCACGGCATGCGGTTGGGTACTCACCATCTTTTCATATATTCTAGCAGTCCTCACACTGCCAATATCAATATTTCTTTGTGTAAAGGTAGTTTCCAATATCATCATTTGCCACTCAACGTGTCAGTTTTGCAGGTGGCTCAAGAATACGAACGTGCTGTGATATTCCGATTGGGACGGGTGAAACCAGGCGGTGCACGGGGTCCTGGCCTGTTTTTCGTAGTTCCATGTATAGATTCATACAAGAAAATTGACTTGAGAACACTTTCATTTGAAGTTCCACCACAAGAATTATTGTCAAAAGATGCAGTGACAGTAGCTGTGGATGCTGTCGTCTTTTTCAGAATTTCAAATGCAACCATATCGGTAATTCAGATTTCTAATGGATTAAAAAATTCAGAAATAGCCTATTAATTTTCTGAAACCCTCAAATTATGAATATTGCAGGTCATCAATATTGAAGATGCTGCAAGATCTACAAAACTGCTTGCTCAGACCACTCTCCGTAATATTCTCGGAACAAAAACTCTGACAGAAATGCTCTCTGATCGTGATGTTATTTCCCTTCAAATGCAGGTTCGTTTCCACATTCATCTCATATCATCACTCATCCCCATCCCCCATTCACTATTCAAAACACAAAAATTCGACAGGCAACTCTTGACGAAACCACAATCCCATGGGGCGTAAAAGTCGAACGCGTAGAGATGAAAGATGTTCGTCTTCCGTACCAATTGCAACGCGCAATGGCTGCTGAAGCAGAAGCGACTCGGGAAGCGATGGCTAAAGTTGGTCCAAGATTGTCTAGTATCCTAAAATGCCGGAACATTTCTTTCAGATAATAGCCGCCGAAGGAGAGCAGAATGCGTCGATGGCATTGGCGGAGGCTGCGGATGTGGTAATTTGACTGGGAATACCTGCAGAGGTCGGTGTATTTACTCTTTTTTCAGATTTCTATGTCACCATGTGCAATTCAATTACGATATCTACAAACATTGAACAGTATCAGGTAATTCTTCTGAATTTGATAACGAATCAGTTGATATTTTTTACAGTTCTGAGAAAAACAATACGATCGTCTTCCCATTCCCAATGGAAATGATGTCTAGGTTCATCAAAAACCAGAAGAAAAACGTGATGAAAAGGTTTTTTGTTCGAAACATTTGAAATTCTCTTCTTCTCATCCTTCTTTTAGTTTCAGAATGAGTGCGCTCAAGTACAGCTGAATATGAAACTCCGATGCTTCTCTCTTCTTTTCTTCTGCACGCCATCGTATTCAATGAATGTGTCAATCTTTCTACTTCCTTTCTGTCAAAAACTCTTTGTGCACATTTATTTCATTCGCTACCACTTTTTCACTCGTATTTCTTTTTATCCCGGTCTCTTTACCGATTGAATAAAACATTTTATAGTAGACATCGTCAAGAATCGAGGTTTGCGTTTTTCTTTTTTGAGTTACTTGTGAGTTCATTGGTTCAGGTGGGTACTGTACTTGTGTTTTATGGTTTTTATGGAAGTCTTATGATTGGATTCATCAGAAAACATGTTTTCAAAGATCTTCAAAACGGAAAAATGCTGACATCATTTGTGTATACTACTAAAACAAGCATTTCAGTCTCTCATTTCGAGCAGTTGTTTGTTGATTAATTGAAAATTCTATTCGATGCGTGTCGTCTCTAGAATCAGTAGCAGTGCCATACAAACCACGCCTCCACCGGACACCCGAAAATTCCTGTGCATTTCTTTCTGTTAGTTGAGGGCTCCATGGACCAAAACATCTGAGAACGTGCTTATTTACTGCCTCTCCGGTCCCTGGGTCGCTTTTCGTCACCATGAGGTCCGTCTGCTCTGAAAAAGAAAAGAAATCATTTTGGTGGTTGAGGAGCACCACAACAAACACACACAGAAACTCGCTAAACTTCTCGCGTCTCATAACGAGAGGAAAGTGTCACACTGCTTCTCGGATTTTCTTTACGGATATTTTGTTACAAGAGGTGTGAGTGAAATGTGCACGCAATAAAAAAACGCTTTTCGTTTAGTGTTCCCACTCGGAAGAGTTATTTCTCGGTTTGCCGACTATCTTCCTGAGTACTTCTCTAGAACTTGACTTCTGTGATGCTCTCCGACTTGTAGACTTCAAATACACAATCCTTCTGGAATAATACTCTTTTTTGATTTGCGCCGCTAATTCCTACTAATTTCCTCGTACTTGTGCAAAATAATCATTCTTGATTCTTCATCTTTCATCTCATTCATTCTTTTTCTTCTCTTTTTCTACTTTCTGCTCTTCTGGACAATTCAATTAACTGAATTTACATTCTGTATATTGCCTTTTGTGGCGTGTCGCAGTAGCACTCATTGGGCAGAGAGCACATAACCTCATCAAGTGTATGCCCTCCGTCAGTACGTCTTACGATGCGTCTTCAGAACCAGGTCTTTCTCGTCTCCCATAGACGATAAATCGTTTACTCGCTCTTTTTTGACCACTTTTGGTGCCATGGCAGAGGCCACTTAGAATAAGAAACCCTGAAGTCTAATCTTTTTGGCTTTTTTCGAACATCAAAGTGATCTTCATCATGAGCGCTTTTCTGTAGAACCTGCTTTAAATGCTTGGAGATTTGACATGAACTGAAAATAGCTATAGTATTCAAGAAACTGACCACTAATTTTTGAAACTTTGAAGTGGGCTAGACTTTTTGATTAATGTTGTTTCTTCAAATTTCTTCTAGTGCATTATTCATACTAAAGTTAAGAGAATAAAGAGCAAATGAAGTTTTGAACTGGAATCAATGTAAGAATAGCCTCTTCAGGTATTTTGCTATTATACTTTTTTTGAATTCATAACTTTTTGATTTTTTTTTAATGTGAAAAATGGTGATGAAGTAGAATCGGTCGTTTTCGATCGTCGTCACTAATCTTTTTATTATGGTCGTATTTGAATAATCCCATATAATAATCTTCCCAGGCTGACCTTTACATTTGATCATTAAATATGGCCGGTAGAATATTTGAGTGGTTCGGGACGCGGGAAAAAAACTTTGGGAATCTACTGATCACAAATGGACGGGAAAAAAGACAAAGAAAACGAGGAAAAAAGTTAAGAAGCAGACGATCTTCTGACATTTTGTGAAGAAAGAGAGATCTGATTGACGGAGCAATCTACGGAATGGCGTATTTCTCTCGATTTCTCCCACTCTACTCCTTCTCCCCGAGAAGAACTTCGTCACATCAAATGTTTATGTGACAGAAAATATATTCTCTCCAACTCTACAGCGTTTTCTATTGCTCTTTCATTTCTCTCCCTCTCTATTTTACTTTATTGCTTCGGCCGGCTTGATGTATTGAAGTTTTTCGAGTTGCGACGGTGAAGTGCGCAAAAAATGCAATTCAATTTACCGCACTTTAAGTTTTTTTTTTCTGTCATTCTTGACGCGCCGAGCAAAGCTTTTTCTCCTCTTTTTTTGCTCACTTATCTTTTTGTCTGTGACTACCTCATCTTCAGTCTCTTCTATATTATTCGTTCTGGTAACTCAACAAAAAAAAGAGAACACGAACAGAAATGCAAAACCAGATTTGAAAAGAAGATAACCAAAAAAAGTTGAAAGCTGCGTTTTTTCCAAGTTTTTTACTCCCAATAGAACGAGGAAAACAGAAATGCTTCGATTTGAAAATTTCAAGAATTTCGTTACGAAAAGATGCTGAAAAAGAAGAGTGGAGTGCTAGTTCCGAATATCAAGTGACACATTTTCACAACCATCCATGCCGAAAACGAGGCAAAATATATTTATATTTCTCGGCGCGCCAATTTTATGAATGACTTCATGAATTCTATTCCAATTTGTTGGAATAGAGTGAAGAGAAGACTAGAGAGGACGGCACGAATCAAATTCTTTTCCGCGGCGAGCATCTTCAGTGTTAGGCGTGCGCATATTCCGTCACGAGCTTGCAATGCAACGCGGACCGCTTCTATTCTTCCCGTTTCGTTTCGGCATCCGTATTCAGTTCACAAAAAAGATAATACTGGTGCTTTTTGCCCCCCCCCGTCCCACGACCCCCTGCTTCTCACTTCTTGCCCCCTCCCTTCTCAAATTCTATTTGAGCTTCTTTCAAATGCCCGCACATGCCGCTTTTTCAACTCTATTCTAAGATTCTACCAGTTCTTCAGCTTTTTTTTCTTGACACATTCATATTCGTTCGTTTGAGAAAGCACCGCATTCTGACGTTCTTTTTATCCGAGTTATCTCTTACGGCACTTGCCGCTTCAATTTGATGTGGTGAACGAGTGAAATCGCAATAAATAGACACAATTTTCCCTTTGAGATTTCGAATCCAAAACTACCCTTTTTCCATTCTTTCCCTTTTTCCAACTCTTCCGCAGACCAACAATCCCTACTTCTTCCTCTTCATCTTATTCTTGCAACTATTCTGGACCAATTTTATGAGTATCACAGTACTCAAAAGACATCAAATAGTAGATGTGTAGGAAATGGAGAAAAGGAAAATAGAGGAAGGAAGTCTAGGAAAAAGAAAATAAGAAGGCCAGTGTGAAAAAAGGAATTTTAAATCAACTGTTAATATACGATGAGAACACTCTCCATATGTCCATTCTCATTTTGTATACTCATCCTCGATAATTGAGCATTTGCTAATTTTTTTCAATTTCATTGAATCGATGTGGTTTTTGAGATATTCAATGATTCAATGCTGACTTCAAAAAATGTTTCAAATGTTGGATTTCCAGTTTTTTTTTGAAGTGACATTCTTCTACTAAATGGTTATTTTTTTGTCTTCCAATTTCCGGAGTCAGTTCCAAAAATCTACCTTATCAAACCGAATTTCATTTTTAACTTCCTGTCATCTATGATCACGCAGGTGATTTCTTTGTGTTCATAACCACTTTCCATAATTTTTCTAGGAGAGTAAAAGATGAACAATCCTTCTTCATGTTCTCAGATGTTCTCGATTCTCTATCACACTTCACGAGGACATTCAAATGGCTTCTCTGCAGATTGAAATAATTAGAGGGAATATTTTTCAATCGCATCTCGAATTTAGCATTACTTCTCTTCGCTGACGATTTTTGAATGTTGCCCTGTCACTATTAATATTTATCTCCTTTAATTCCTAATACTCATTCTAATTCCTGTCATTTATATTGGAAAGCCATCAATCTTATTACTCCGTAATGCTTCCACACTCAAATAACAACAAGGACGACACTACAAAAACGATGTGAGAAGAGAAAGTCAAGAGAGAGGGTCAGTGAGCTCCCCATCTTCATCTCATTCCATGTTGGCTCTAATTATATCCAATGGGTCCTTTTCTCCCCCTTTTTTTCCCTCTTGGCATCCTCTCCCACCCAAACAGAAAAATATTGCCAGCCACACACACACACACATACACCTTCTGTCCTTCTCTCCTTTTTGCTCCCCCTTCCCTCTCAGTTCGTCTCATGCCCTCCGAATCCCTCATATTTGTGGCGGGGCACGGCGACAGCCCAAATTGTCCATGTACCATATGTATGGCTTCTCCATCTTGAAGTGTTTTCTCTTCTCACTGAATGTCTCCGTATAATTTGATTCCATATAAGAAAATACTCGAGTTTTCAGTTAATACAGATAACAAACAACATGCAAACAGTTAGTCACAAGCTCTGAGTGCCATTCATTCGACATGCAACGTCAGGGCACCGTTCGAGCACCGCTTTCTCGCATCGTTGATCGTAAGTTGTCCTTTTTTATTAATCATCAGTTTCTCGAGTCTCTAAAATGTTCCAAATTTTTTTGATTACTTTAACTCTAGATCTCTGCTATATTACACACTTTCGGTTGCAAAACAAGTTTTGTTGAGCTGAGCTGAAAATCAGTGTGTTTTTAACTGTGCAACTAAACGATTAAACGTTCGTGTGCAGCTGAATCTTTCTCTGTATAATTGAGTTAGATTCTGTCAGTTTTTCTAGTAAAAAGATTCTTTTAAAGAAAAACAAAAACAATTCTTGTTTACAGCTCATCAAAAAGTAAATTACACAATTTGTGGATGGATCATCACAATAATCAGCTACTTAGTTGTACTTTTTACATTACCCCTATCTGCATTTTTCTGTCTCAAAGTATGGTTTTCCTTCTCTACTCAAGATTATAGTTCTCTCATTACCAGGTTGTCCAAGAATATGAGCGTGCAGTTATATTTCGATTGGGTCGTCTGAAACATGGTGGAGCGCGTGGCCCTGGAATTTTTTTCATTATTCCATGCATTGAATCGTTCAAGAAAATTGATCTCCGAGTCGTTTCATTTGATGTTCCTCCGCAGGAGGTAAGAATACTTAAGCAGAATCTTTCAAGTTTGTTTATCATGAATTGCAGATTTTGTCAAAGGATTCCGTGACGGTTTCAGTGGATGCTGTAATTTATTTCCGAATATCTAATGCGACTGTTTCCGTAAGTATTTTTTCTCTCTCTTCGAAAACGCGCTGAGCTTTTTTTCCATTGGGAATTCAATTACACATGTGAATGAAAAAATTAATAATGTTACTAGATTATTGAATATACTCATTCACAGAAAAGAAATTGTATTACTCATCTTTTGTTTCTCTGACCTTGTTAAACGAAACACACACTCCTTCCACTAATACGCTGAGGCGGTCAAACATCTACATTTCCTCTTCTCGTTTCCTGCTTTCTTTTTCTTTATGACGGGCCAAAGGTACGCATCGACCCGTGTGCTTCCGTGGCGCAATAGGCAGCGCGTTCGGCTGTTAACCGAAAGGTTGGTGGTTCGAGCCCACCCGGGAGCGAAACATTTTTGCATTTTATAATTTTTCAGGTCATCAATGTGGAAGATGCGGCTCGTTCAACAAAACTGCTAGCGCAAACCACATTAAGAAATTTTTTGGGAACGAGAACGTTAGCTGAAATGCTTTCGTCTCGTGATGCTATCTCTATGCAAATGCAAGCTGCACTAGATGAAGCCACTGATCCCTGGGGAGTTAAAGTGAGATTATCCAATTGAAGTCTATCAAATGAATTTATTGGTTTAGGTGGAGCGAGTCGAAATCAAAGATGTCCGTCTTCCGATACAACTTCAGAGAGCAATGGCAGCAGAAGCCGAAGCAGCGAGAGCAGCTGGAGCAAAAGTATCTTATGACAAAAACCCTTTACTTTTCTAATGTTTTGTTTGCAGATAATCGCCGCCGAGGGAGAACAACTTGCGTCGAGAGCATTGGCGGATGCGGCAGATGTGGTACGGATGAATTATTCAGCTTCATTTTTTTGTTTGTAGTTTTCTTTCGCATATCTGCTTGTTTTCAGATTGCCACCTCGCCATGTGCAATTCAACTTCGTTATTTACAAACATTAAATAGTATTAGGTTAGTTTCAGAAAATCTGAGAAAACACTTCAGTCTTTGAGTTATCTAAATGTTTCATTGATCTTTGCAGTTCCGAGAAGAACAACACAATCATCTTTCCGTTCCCAACTGAATTGATTGCCAAGTTCATACAATCTGCTGCCGCGTGATCATCTCTTAACTTTTCCTCCAAAACATCTCGACCAAATTCAATTGTGTTCCTTTTCTCCCCCTTTAGTTTTCACCATTTCCTGTGAACTGTCACTACTCACCAAAAGCATTCACTACCTTGAAATGACGTAATCTCATGACTCATTGCCCAGCAGTATTGTCTTAGTATTGAAAAATACCCACATCTTTAACTATGAAAACCCCCACATCTTCTCTCTATACGCGGTTTCAATTGAGCGAATAAATCTTTCGGTCACTGGACGACGTATTGTTACAACACTTCGGAGAAGAAGTGATACCGAAAAACTTCTGATACGCCGTCTTTCAAACCCATCTTCTCTCGAAAATGATATCGTTCTCGGGTCGGCATGGGGCGGCGTCAATGTTCTCTGATGACCACGTATAAAAGAAGACGTTTGACTTTGACCATATCAGTACTTCCTTGATCTAATTCAGAATGCGAACAACTGTACTTCTGGGTCTAGCTGCCCTCATCGGCACTGCTTACTGGTTAGTTTTCCCTCATTTTCTTTTCTTAAACAACTGATTATCATGATTTAGCGGTGGATATGGTGCTCAAGCTTATGGAATGGGAGGTGGAGGAGGTGGATATGGACGTCCAATGAATTCCTATGGCAATGGATACAATAACGGTGGATACAATAGCTATGGAAACGGAGGTTTCGGTGGTAACAACTATAACAATGGTCCCCCACCATATAACGGAGGATTCAACCAACCATATGGTGGAGGAGGTGGTTATGGAAGACCACAAGGAAGCTATGGAGCTCCACCTCCACCACCACCGCCACCACCACAGCCAGAACCAGAACCAGAACCACATCCAGAGCCAGCTCCAGAGCCAGCCCCAGAACCGGCCCCAGAACCACAACCAGAGCCACAGCCGGAGCCAGCCCCAGAGCCGGCACCTGAACCAGCTCCAGAACCAATTGTGAAGCCATACAACTCATATGCTGGACCACCAAGAAACAGCTATGTCCGTTATGGAGGAAAGTAAATAAATGTATTCGCATCTCACAATTTTCTGAAAAATCTTTAATTGCATCGAAATACTCACTTTTGTTTTTGTCATCGTTTTCACACAGAACTAATTTTCATCATGAAAATAAAAAATGATTGATAAAACATTTATTGATGACAGAGAAAAGAAACAAGAAAGATAGAATTTGAAAGAAAAAACTGATAGAATTCGTACCTATGATAAGTACATCAAACACTTTGAAACCCGAAATATAAGAAAAATACTAAAAGAAGAACGATGACATAACAATCAATAGTAATCACGAACTACATTTTTAATTTCGTTTTTACAAAAACGATGATAGACTATAACAAGAATTGATGTAACAAAAATGACGAATGTCATTGTGAATAGTGTGACTCCAGCCACTAGAATTCTAGGTGCTAAACATATTGTCTCCGGATCCAGCTCTCGCAACTCCGCTGGATGAGCAGATGTGTTGTCTTCACTATCTTTATCCATTACATATACAGTTTGTGAGAACATATCAGCATCTTTTGGTTTGAAAGTTCTCGCGTTACGTTTCACCTAGAAGTTGATGATCAAAAATAGTTATATTTCTTATTCAACTTACAATTTGCTTTTCAACATTGTTAGTATCTTTGAATGAACACATTGGTGGCTGAAAAATTGTTTTTACTACTGTTTGCTGTATATCTCATTGAATACCGTAATTCCGTCACAACCTCCATCATCTTTAAGACAAAGTCTGATTTCACATTGGAATCTTACAGCAATTCTATCTGCAAACTTAAAGACAAAAGACTCTCGATATGCCATGTTCAATGCTTCCACATATGTCGGATCACCAAGAAGTAATCGATCAGTATGACATCTAAAAATTGAAATTGATCTTCTGTCTTATTTCGCAAATGCGATCTTCCTACCCTCTCTCATCAATTATCATTTGTTTCTCTCCTTGACCATCTTCGACGTAACAACTGTGAACCAACAAACCGTAGTCTTCTGAAGAAATGGAAGTTTTTTAGGGTTCAATGATTACTCTGAACTACCTGAATCACATTGCCATCTGTGAACAACTTGATCTCCAACTTTTGCATATTTTAAAATTGGTCCGTCAAGTTGATCTCGACGGATAGTATAACTACATGTTGGCATAGGCAGATCTGCCTGCACAGCTTCAGTTGGAAGATTGCTAAAAAACATAAGTTAACAGAGGATATTTGTGAGAAATTTTATCTAGGGAGAAAACTCACTGAAGACAGCCAAAAAGGACAAAAAAAGCTATTAACCGGATATATTTCATAACAATGGCAATGACACAATAACGTAATATCGAAAATAAACCCCCGTTGTTGGTTTTGCAGTATTTATAACAAAATCGAAGTTCTACTAACCAGTTGTCAAAACCACCCGCATTCAGGGATAATTTTATGCATAATTGTGATTTTCATCTCTTACCTGACATCGATGGCAGCTGTAACCGTTCTGGCCGCTTCTTTGTACATACAACGGATGTGATATGCTTTATCCATTCTTGTCAAAAACAATGGATGAAAACTTATGATTAGAACTGTAGAAAACATCATTCCTTCTGGGGCAATCTGAATATTCGAAAGTTTTCATTAAATTCAAGAAGAAACTGACCATTCTTTGTCTATCCATATTGCAAGCACCGTGATTCAATTTAATTCCACCGACAGGTCTACCAAATTGATCTTTTGTGCTATAATCCACTCGACACTCTGGTCGATTATAACTTCCTTTTACATATACTTTTCCTAGAAACAACGCCGTTTGTTAAATTATGAATTGTTTTTCTAACCATTAAACTGTTTTCGTGTTCGAAACTGCATATCAATAGTATCAGCATTACATTGAATTTCCGGCTGGCCTATAAGCTCATTGTCATCTTGAATTCCAAAAGAGGTTCCAAACATCTAGAATAAAAAGGTCGTGAAATTATGGGTTACAGTTTTTCGTTTTCTATTCACTCATTCATTTCTACTGTTTTGGTGAACAGTGCTTATTAGTGAATTCGAAAATTTGAATGAAGAAAAATGGATCAGAACAGTATCTCTTCTTTCAATTCACTTACCAAAAGAATGAAAAACATTGCTCGAAATATCATTATGACCTGAAATAATTGAAATAACTAATTTTATAAGATTAGGTCACAAAAAAGATAAAAAGTTGAGATTCGATTCAACAGGCCAATGGATGCGTGTTCACGGCTAATTAGTGGAAACAGTAGCGGTAGAGTAAAGAAAAGGCAAGGCGTGAAGGTCTCAATATGTCTTGGGTATTGTTAGAATGCTCGCGGACAAAAGATGCGGTAGTGAGGGGGATTAGAGAAGAAAATGGTTTTACAACGGGAAATAAAATTAGAAGGTACGTAGGAACGGCATACTGGGAACTCGGAAATGGGAACTTGTAAGTCGTAACCCGACCGATTGTTGATTTTTAACTGCCAGGTAGAAGGCGGTACGTTCTAGAAGAGGTCGGACTCTACATGGTGTCAATTACAAGTCTAGCTTAGCGCTTTGTCCGACTTGTGTTGACCTGTTGAAGTGGCATTGTACTAAAGAAGTAACAATACAATAACAGACTATAAACATCATCAAGAAAGGCTTGAATTTCAGTGTGTGTTCCAATTATGTAATACTAAGAAACCTTCACTCTCTTTGCGTCGAGAGCGGAAGGAGAGAGAGGTTAAGAGGTGGAAGACGGGAATGCGGTACTGTCATTAAGTTCAAACCAAAACGAGAGACGAGTGACCCCTCAGTACCTTTGCGAGAAACTTTCTACGGAAATGGGTACGACAAAGGGTTACGAGAAAGACAGAAGGGGCTAACAAATTGCTGCATACCGTTTTTAGCGCATGCGCGTTCATTCTCTCACTCACTTGACTTATTGGCACACGAAGAAAGAAATAGAGAGTGTGTTATGAATTGGGTGGCCGAGAAACGGAGAACCTCTTTTTTGTAAGGAGTCACTTGCGACAAAAAAAAAGAAATATGTCAAGTTCATGGGAATTGGGGTGGACAATGATTGTCCTTCCAAATGTTGGAATTTAGTACTAGTTTCAAAGCACATGTTTTGTAGTTGACATGCTGACGTGACACTTAAAATTTCAATAAAATGGGGTTCGACCAGATTCTTCTACAAATATATAGCTAATGAATGTTTTTGATTGAAACTATCTTTTGATGAATTTTATAATTCAAAAGAATGTGACACTATTAAAAGTTTCAGACAAGATAATTGCTTTTCTAGATGGACAAAATAACTGGAAGGCAGACAGAGGCTGATGTAGAAACATCAACAACTGTCTAAAAGTCACCTGTATTCCATTGGCAAAAGCCTAATGGAACCACGAAACAGAAAACATGGAAAAGCGAAAGGGAATCAATGAAGCGAAAATCGCGGTAAGACATTTTTTTGGAAAAACTCTGGCGATCCGTGTTTCGTTTTAGGGCGTCTACCTGTACATCTTGTTCCAAACGTGTAATTAAGTGAACATGTTTACAAAAGTACACGACACACGCACATTTTTGAACGAATTATAAACGTACGGTTGGATGAAGACGGCAAGAAAATTATGAAGAAAAAATGGAAAATGATGGATTGAGTGTCGCCAAGAATCATTCCTCAATTCATACAATACCCAAAGGAAAAGAAGGCAAACTGAATTTGTGTCATGTCAATTAGGCGTGAGCACCTCGAACAGGCTGACTGTGCAGAGCCAGGTGTTCGAATCGGGCGCGCCAGGTAAATAGGTTGCCGCCTCGGCCTTCTGTATGGTCAGCCATGTCAGTGTCAATTAAACCTGGTCACTGAGCTTATATTGAAACATCTGCCACAGGTGCATACAGTGTGTGTACCTATGATTACCGACAAAACACATATTGTACCGGGAGATAGAAAGGGAATGGATTACAAAAGGTTGGAATTTGAATTTTAGGGAAAATCATTGTTTCAATTCCAATTCTCTGATTTTTAAATATAAAAAATTGAAGAAATCTTCATTAAAATAAGAATGGCATGCGTTTTTGTTTTTCGAAATCCCGTAGAGCACAGGGTGTGTAAAACTCCAATAGTTAAAAATACAAAAATAGAACTATTACAACCATACTATGAGGAAGAGCAAAGCGAAACGTTGGTGATAGTTGTACTATCGAAACAAGTTGGTCATTCTCTGACAAACGGTTGAGGTGGGATATGTTACCAGAAAATGATACATGGCTGATAGAAAAGCAAATATACAAGGAAAGTGAAAAAGAGGACCTAGTTTTCGATTTGAATTATGTTAACCAGTTAGATCTGTGTGCGAATGACGTCTTCGCAGTCAGGATAGTCTGTCTCTGAGTCGGAGTCTTCATCGTAGAACAAGTAATTATCGTAATCATTCAGCTCATGAGAATCGTCTCTTCCCAGCCTTCGATGACCACTGCAAAATGTTTTGTAACAGTAATCCAACAATTTTTTGAATTTTAGCTGTTAACAATCTTTTGATTTTTTGGTTATGATCAGATTTTGAAAATCTAACGGAAAAACTCACTTCGTATAATCTGCGAAAAACTTTCGATATGAAGACTTCGGCCAGAATTGATGAACAAGACAAGACAGTGCAACGAAATTTGAGAATGTTGTCAAAGCTGAAATAAGTTGTATGTCACTAGTGAATTCATGTTCACAAAAAAGGTTCCGACTGAGATTCCAAAAAACTTACCAAGAATCAGTGAAAACCTCCATAGTTGTGATACAAACGACGCAACTATTCCTATCATTGGAAGTGACACGAACCACACTAAGAATCCAGCTCCGAAATGTGCAAGAAATTCTGCTTTATGACGATTTTGCTCACTGAAAGTAAAAAAGAGAATTTGAAATCGAGCTTGCTTATTGTCAGACGAACCTGTCTATTAACGATCGAATTTCAAACAGAAACCATATTGCATATATTATTCGAATGAGAATCATACCATGTCCCGGCCAAGCCGAATAGATATCCACATCGTGCAGAACGTCGTAGACGAATGTCTGAAATTGTATGATAAAACTCTGAAATCCATCAAAATTCGAAACGTACACAGTTATAGAAAAAGAGAATTGTGTCTAATCCAGCAAGTACTGCCCATGCTATAATACATTTCCTAGGGTACTCTATTCCTGGATACGAGATATCCCATCCTTTGGCAAGGAGTATCAACAGTAAACAATGAACTTGCACAGATGTGTTTCTTAAAATAAATTTTGAATTGGAATTTCAAAGAGAAGGACTTACCTCAAAACTTCTCCAGCTATCCGTGCAATGAAAAATCCTTGTCCGTCATAAGCAAAAAGCAGTACGTTAAAACATTGTAAACTATATCCGATCAATTTCATTGTGATGATTCGAGAAAGCAGTCTGCAAGTTTCCATTTTTTCGAAAACAATGTTAATTGAGGATCACTTACACACTCCTTGGTGGAATCTGACGGTTCTTGAAATTTGCTCCTGACTGAATGACGGAAAGAATTGCATATGCCACAACTGTCAGCAGAAACAACTGCACTGTACTCTGAAAAAAGCCAAACATGATCAACTTCATATGTAAAATCTTACTTGTTCATCAAAGGAGAAGTTGAATGTGAAGAAGCTGACTGCAGCGCTATTTGGACGTCCATTAGTCAACCAGATGTCATAGTTTATGGGAACATTTGGAGAAGAGTCTTTCCATTCACAATTCGAATCTAAGTTGCAAGCAATCAACAAAACAAACCTGAAATTGAGGTTATATTTGTGATTTTTAAAAGAAAACCTTACCAATGCTCTGGATTGATCTTTTCTTGGATTTGCATTGTCATCTGATAACCTGGTATTACATTTGCAGCATTATCTTCGCCTTTGCACAAATGACCCTCTGGACACGGGATCCAACGAAAAACGTCGCTTGTTCCATTGGGATAGCATCGTGGTTCGAAGCCTTTAGTTGTCAGATTCTGAGATAAGGGTCAATTTGAAACTGCAAACAAAATAAATGAAAAACTCACTCTGAGCATTGAACCACAGGACATTTCATAGTCGGAAGACGGTTTTCGGAATATGTTGATGTTTTCTGATGATACGATTGCCAGAAGCACGGGGTCTGAATAAATTTTATTAAATTGGATTTTGAGGGAAAACGCTTACTGGAGTAGTTGTACGTGTCTTTCGGCAAGAAATGTCCATATAAAAATCCTCGTGAATCTTTTTCATTTTTTGGGTTAGTCTGTTGATATCCGAACTTTGTCACAAATAAAACCTTCTGTTCGGATGGGTTCCACGTGCCTGAAAATCAATAATTAAGAAGAGGACTATGAAAAACAGTAAGTACCTTGTATCCGTGCTCCTTTGACTCGAAACGTCCCTAAATGGAACAAAAGAATAAATATGATCCATATCCTCATCATAGCTATGTCATTCTGAAAAAAATAGATTGCATTTCCCGACAAAAGATTTTATTCAGAATATAGACTATGAAAAAAAAAGCGAAACGGATGAAAAGGACACGAAACCCTCTTCGAAAATTGAGGCAAAAATCTATTCATGCACATGTCAATGTCAATGATTGACACGATCAGAACATGAGTTTTCATTATTGAAATAGATGAGAGAAGAACGAAAATAAGTGGTGGCTCATTGAAAAAGACGCCGAGATAGTACGTGTACTAAAGAGAAAGAGAGACAACTCGCTACAGTACAATAGAGCGCATTTGCATTTAATGTGTCATTTCTGTCTCACATTCATCGAAAGCGTTGGGTGTAATAATTAAACAGGTCTTTTCTATTCTTACTTTCACCTTCGAATAATGTTGAAGGTTTTCTTACAGATACGCATACTTTGATTCTAATCTCGGATGATTTAAAGTGAAGCATTTCTCCACGAAAAACAGCTTAATGCGATAAACTTTGAACAAAATGAATCGATGACTGGAACAAAATTGGTAAGTATTTAGTTCGAGTAAAAAAACAATGAAATGAAGACACATTCAGTCTCACATTGAGAAAATAAAACAGAAACTCAATTACTGATGCGTATGAGCTTTTTGAGCCGCAGAGGCTTATTTCATGGCTATTCGTTTTCTCAGGCATTCGAGGCTGCACAAATTGCCACTTTTCAGATAAAAGAGGAGAAAATAAAGTGTGATTGTTTTTTAAGTGTCTGAGGGAGCTTATTTGAAAAAAAATTTGGCTCAGAAAAAATGAAGGCAAAAATAATTGAAGCAATTAGACTATTGTTTATCGAAAATTGCCATCGACCTGATTTTGACTTGCCTGAATACAAATATTGTATCTATCTCACGTATCGATTATGAAACGGCATTCATAAGAGCTCGGTGTCTGTACAAACAACATTGCATATTAAAAAACACGTTCAATGTGTAGTTTAATTCCCAAAACGACGACTCGTTCAATAAAAATCCGTCAGTTTCTAGTTAGGCTTCCAGTTGGACGAAATTACATGGAAACATTAGTTTTTAGAGATAAAACCCTAATTTCCGGTCCTAATAATTAGTATCGTTTTCCAAATTAATGACCTTTAATTTGAAAAATTTAAACTGACAAGTCACAGTTAGATTGTAGTAATCTGAATACCTTTACAACTGTGTGACTTTGCGATCACAGAACGCAATGTGTTAAAAATACGTTCTAGGCAGAATCTTCTAGGTTTCTCTGCTTTTGAGCTTTTGAGCGCTTCAGTTTTTGTGTTCCCCAATTTTTGCCACAAGCCGAGCCGCGAAACTGCTCATGCTTTTTTATGAGACCCATTCAAAATTCAGGTAATTATAGGTTCCTTCTCTCTCGGCCCCCAACACTTTCGTTTGTTATGTTCTCACATACACACACGTTTCTCTCACTTTCTCTCATAGGGTTTTTTTTCAGAAAGAGCTCCTTCTCTTTTCTTGCTCTCCTTTAAACACGTTTCTGTCTTAGTATAGGCAGAGAAACGAAGTAACGGCTCCGTTGTTCTTTATTGATTCCGTGCTCTTGTGGTGCCCTGGCGGCAACAGGAAAATGGGCAGGCCCTTTTTATTCCTGCTTCACGAAAAAAAAACAGAACGGCGTGTTCTAGACGCGCAGAGACAAGACAACCTCTTTCCATTTTTGCGGCCAGAGCAGTTTCATTAGATTATGTGCTGAATGAAGAGATGACAGACAGCGGGGCTCCATGCACAACCAGAGCAACGATGTCTGTCCGTGTCCTCATGAACCGATGTTTCCCTTTGACCAGCTTTGTTTTTAAAAGACGGGCCGCCATCTCCCAAAAAAAGAATCAGCGTGCGTTACGCTTCATTTCTCTCAATTCATTTTGATGAGCTGTCTTGTGAGCAAAGAGAGCATCTTCTTCTTCTCACATTCATTCGGTTTCTTCTCATTAACTATTCTTTCAGAAATGAGAGTTCCCGTCGTCTACTATAAGCCAGGAGCATGTTTCCCAATTGTGGACAACCACATCCGTGTTTATGCATACGAGACTGATGATGACGGAGTAAGTGCATTTCTGATAGTTCTTCAAATCGTACACTTTTTTTAGATAGTAATCCATGCATCAATCCACACGATTCATATCAACGAACCGTTGAGCACGCTCCGGGACAAGTATGCAGTCAAAAGCAACGTCTATCCACACGAGATCGAGTGAGTTGAATATATCCTGATCTTAGAATATACCTTATTATTTCAGAATGTTTTACGATGATAAAGAACTTTTCGACAATGACACTTGCAGTCAAGTTGGAATTCAACACGAACAAATTATAAAGTGACGAAAAACATGGAATCCTATTTGACATTTTCAATTTCAGATGCAAATTACCTACGATCCACGTTACGGACGGGATAGAGAGGATGAAGGTTTCGACGAAACCGAGACTCCACTGATCATGTGATTTCGGCGTTATTTCGTACTAATGTATTTGTATTTGGATGAACTTTTGTCTTGAAAATGTTATTCTCATTTCAATCATGTGCTTCTTGGCCACAAAATGAAGGAAATTGTAGAGTACTTCGCGTGTGCTCAAAGTTCGATGAAATTCAATTAGCTGTAATTCAAGAGTATACCAGTTTTTCTCTTTTCTTAGAACTCCGTCTTCATCTGAGGGAGAAGCTACAAAAAAGATGAGATCCATTTGGATAATGAAATGTGTTATCTTAACCATACGTTATGGGTTCTGCTTGGATTAAAATATCCTGTTGTTATTCTCAGCTTTGGTTCATTCATTTTCACATAGAATATCATATAAAAAACACACGTACGACAAAAATTTGAGGGAAACCGGAACAGACCGGACGAATTCAATTTAGTTATAAAAAATTGGAAGACAATAATTTCGTTTTCGATATTTACAATCCCTTGTTGCAATAGAGTTGTTTTGGCGGATTTGGCAAGTTCTTGAGTTTCTGCGCAAGCTCTGGCTCGATTTGGTCGAACGTGACGGGTGTGAGTTGTGGGAACAAAGCACAGCCAACTGGAGTCGAAACGGAGAGAACAAGACCGCAGAGGATCGTCTGAAGTGGAAGGAACATCTTGGGGTTAGCCTTGAAGTATGGTCTCTTCTCGAGGGCATTCACAACGACTGGAATGAAGGCTGAAAACAAAACAAAGGTTATGTCGATATGTTTTTTTAATCCTTACCAAATGTAGGGGTGGCCATGAAGACTCTGGAGACAACGACCTGGCTGATAGCAGATTTTGCAACTCCTGGCGATTGCCCAATCACTTGTCCATTCTCATCAAGAATATCAATTCCTTCAGTGAGTTCTCTGAAAAGAAATAAGATACAATTAATAAATCAACTGAAAAACAATCGGAAGCAGTGGCTTCTTGGCAAAGACAGGAAATTGAAAAAAGAATAGATGTGACTGCTTCCGGTCATTTTTCTTCATACATCTTTGTTCTTCTTAAAGTATTTTTCGAATGCTCAGCCAAAACCAAAAGGGACCAATTATCTCAACAAATCTTACCCTCTTCTCATCATCGGAATGTTGATAGCATTGGCCACACAGACAGCAACAAATGGCACAAGACGTCCAACAAGTGGTGGTGCTTTCTAAAAAAAAATCATGATGTCACTCCAATCTTGCTCGAGATCCGTTCTCTGATTTATTACAATCGAACGGATAGAAATCTCGTCTAATCATCTGTTAAATATCTCACCTTGACCAAAGAGTTAAGTCCGAGGGCAGCAGTGAGTGCTCCTCCAGTGGCAGCACAGTAAGAGACGAGCAACTGGCTGACGGATCCACCGTCTCCAGAACGGTTGGTGTAGTTGACGACAGCGTTGAACGACTGATTGAGCCATTGCCAGAAGATGACGGCCATCGGAGATTTGTAGAAAGTAAGCATTCCTCCGGTGATAGCCATATTCATTGGTACTTGTGCAGACATTCTGCCAACCATTAACATCTTCTCTCCGGTGGATGGATGGAATGCAGAGTCAACGACGTGCTTGGCTTTCCACAGTTGATCAACGGTGAGATCATTTGAGACAGATCCCTTTCTGAAAATTTGAAATTTTTTAATGTTGCCTTTTGTTTACTAACGCGAAATGAAACTAAAAGTCAATGTTTTATTAGAATAATCCGATAGATCCCTAAACATACCTGTAATCCTCGACAATCTTCTTGAAATTGTCCAGTTGGTTTCCACCGTAGAAAAGGTTCAGTGGGTTGGTGATGGCAAAGAAATGCTGAAACAGAGATCAGGTTATGCAAGTTCAAAAGATCAAGTATCTCACCTTGGCTCTTCCTTCGAATGTCGACTGATCCCATTTTGGTTTGGAGATATCCGGACGGAGAACAAGAGTTTTGACGAGTTCAGACATTTTACTGTAAAGAAAGCTAATTAAGGGAATTCTGAGAAACAAACACAAAAAATAGAAAAGAAATAGAGAAAACAAGGTTATTGGTGATAAGGATGAAGACATAGTTGTCGATGGCGTGTTCACTAGGCTGTGTGAATGATGTAATATGATAAGAGTGTTTCGTGCACTTGAAGAATATGAAAGTAGAGGAGAAAAGAGAAACAGCACGTGGGTGAAGGACTATCTGACTGTATGCTTTCAACAAACCATTGTGCACACTGATAATGCTATGCGGGAAAGTCTGTCTATCCCTATCTCATCGACCAAAGGAAAAAAGAAGAGTACAGAAACCAAAAGGCATAAAATCGACGCGCTATCACAGTTTCCAAATAGAAAGAAATGAAATGGCAATGATTTTTTTTTCTCTGAATGAAAACGAATTAGGAAAATGGAGAAAAAATGCATCGAGATAGAAAATGCAATTAGTCGAAGTGAAAAAAAAAGAATCTCGAACCTACACTAACCGACGAGAATTTTCAAAACACCCTGAGCAAGTCTGGATTTTCAGGAAGTGAAAATGAGTTACACATGAGGTAAAATGGATGGATAGGGGGCCCACGTGCGATGATGACTGAAGATGACGGGAGAGAAATAGTTTGTAGATGTTTTCTTTGCCTCCCTCCCGCCACGTGCAGGTTGTGATGCAAGAGAAGAGATCGGGAGAAGGAAAAAGTGTAGTTTTTTTGCGGTTAGAGGGCAAATCAGTTTGAATCTTTTCTGTTTGCGAGTATTGTTTGGAAAAGCTTGGAAAATTGTCGCGAGGAAATCTGGAGAGATAGGAAAAAGAAGAGACAAAAAACCAAAGAGGAAAACGCATTTGCTCTCTCTTTCGCCGTTGATGGCAAATGAAACAACACTCGAGGAAACCATTGCAGATTCTCTTTGTTATCTATCACATATAATTAAGAGTCTTGTAGCGCTGACACAGAAAAAAAAACCAAAAAAGATCTCAGAAAACAGATAAATACCGCAGAAGAGACAGAGAGAAGAAGACAAATGACCAAATGAGTGCGAACGGCGTTCAATTGGCGGGAAAGGGAGAGGGGTGACCTTTCGCTCATTAGCGCGCCTTTGCACCTTTGCACACCTTGTGTGCCAACATTCCTCATTAGCGTGTTTCCTGCGCATATTGAGACATACGGTGCGATACACTTTAGAGTATCCAAACAATGGGAGTAAGTGATACTCAGGATCGAGTAATTCCGACAAAGACAAACAAAAAAATTGAAAATCCAACCGGAAACTGGGAAAACAAATTTTGCTATTCTTCTACTTGAAAATTAGAAGAGTGATAATGAAATTTGTTCAGTAAATGTAAATACATGATTATTTGTTATAAAATTTCCATTAGCTATCAATATTTCTCCCGTCATTCGATAGAAGTTCTCTGATTTTCTGAGTAGATTTGGCCTATAAAAATCCTCAATATTATTCTGTTTACTGAACCAAAATCTGAAATTCCCAACAACAAAGACCACTGCGTTTTCTCATTACTTCAAAACAAAACAAACAACGTTACCTACTTGTTTTCCATTTCAATCACTGACTGTCTATGCCTATGTGTGTGTCTCATACGTCCTTGACTAATTCATATTCATATTCGCAAAGTCCTAACCTCATTCGTCGACCTCTTTCATGCATTGCGAAGTGACAAAAACTTTGCGTCTCTTTCGTTTTCATTTCACAATCAAAAGTTCGGTTTTTGTGTTGGGACACACATGCGAGTGTTTTTATAATCGAAGAAAATTTTAGTTTTCGGAAAGAAGTTGCTGTTTATAAAGTTCCAGTATTAACTGCGTTTGATAGGTTCTTGATCGGCTGAAGTCGCTATTTTGCGTAGTGTTGTTTTTGATGAAATTTAAGAAACTAATCAGTCAATACGAATTCATATTCCGCTGTTTCTCTGCCATGTTATTCTCTCGACTCCATCATCCAGGAAGCGGAAATTGAATATATCTAACGGAAAGTCCATAATGTCCAAAGAATCATAATCTTATGCCAAAAATCCATCATTCACATCTCGCTTCTTTGATTCTGTTTTTAAGCTCTCTTCCTTTTGCCTTCAGTTTCTCTCCAATTCTACTGTTCCTTCACATTTTTCATAGATACAATGAAATGTTTGCCCGTAGTGATTAAAGTGGGTAGTCACTCGTTGTGATGGTCACCTCCCTTCCGTGCGTGTTTACATGAGAATAAGTGCAAGCGAAAGGCTCACAATGTGCCGACTGTCGGGAAGATCTTTTGTACCGAATCAAACAAACGTTCTCTTCTTCGTCTTCCAATATGACAGAGAAACTACTCCGGTTACTCAATGTTTTTGCTTTTTTATGGCTTTGAACACAGAGAAAGCGAACGCCGACAGAGATGTGTGCTCTTTTGGCATGTTTTTTTCTGCATTTTCTTTTCTTTTCTATTTATTCCTTCGTCACACTGATTTTTGTTGTGTTCCATTTTTGAAGCTTCCGAAACATATATGTTTTCTAGCAATATTTTTATCAACACATTCGTACATAACAAAAATGTAAGAAACAGTTTATAAGAGTATATTACGATATGACTCACAGTTATACCTTGAAGTGCCAATGTGCTCTAGAAAATTTTCAATAAATTTCCAAATGTCATATTTCATGATTTAGGAAAATACGCGTGTTAATAAATCTGATTCATATTTTGTGTCAATAGTATTTGAATTTTTTCCTATATTTTCTATTAATTAAACGATAATTGTTCTTTTGCTGAGTTTCGATAAATTCTGTGGGATTCAATTCATGATAATTCTAGAAATTCTCGACCTTCACTTTTCAATAGTTCTAAAGTCAAGGGTAAATGATAAAATTCTCTATCACACTGTAAATGTGTTCGAAAAAACCACCATCCTAATCATAAATCTTCTATTTCTTCATTCTTCTTTTCGATTCTGCCTCTCACACTCATTCGGTTTACAGCTGGCAGTTGTAACTAATCGCGTGGCCCCAAGGCGCCCAGCTGGCCGGTCAAACGTAACAGCGTTTGTGAAACATGAGCATCAAAATTTTTATTTCAACTTGATACAAATCGCTTTGAACGGACGATCGCTCAAATACACACACATACGCTAGCGCGCAATTGATGTGTAAAGAATGATGCTCGTCAAATGTCCACTAGATTTTATGTATTACACTGATCCCCCTTTCAATCTATTCCCAAACTGATCTTTCTGACATTCAAAACGTTCGTATGTTCGTTATGTCATTCTCATTCTGTTTTTTTGTATTCTCTTGTCCCATAGTCGAGCAAATTTGTCAGTCATCGACCGCGCGAAAACTAGTTCTCACTTTTTTTTCCAACGTTTCGGCAGGTTCAAAATAGCACTTCTTCGCCTCTTCCCCCGATTGCCTTTTCGCATTCGCTTGATAGACATCGCTAGTGATTTTTCACAGGCAGATGACAAAAAAACTTGTCCACCTTTTACTTTTCTTGGAATTTTTCATCTTTTATACGTCATCTTTTTCATTAGGTGTCTGTATTACAAAATTTCGAAAATGCAATGTTTTTTTGTTTTTTAACGTTTGAGGAGAATATTTTTTTAGTTTCTTGTGAATAGTTATACGTGCAGAATTTTCTCTCACTATCAATAAAGTACTATAACTTTTTTGATAACCTGTACGTATGCTTTTGTATTTAATAACTACCTATCAAAATGCGAGTTGTTCATTTTTAGCTTTTCTTTTGAAAAAATTCTCCATTGACTTTCTACTTAGAGTAAAGGCTTCTTAAGATTTCACGTCGTCCTCGGAAATCCTCTTTTGCACTTGTAATAGTCTCATTTTGCATACTTCTCCCCTCGCCTCTTTTCTGACAAATCGCCTTATATGAGGTTTGGTTTTCTCATACTCCTGAAGAAACAAGTAGCATGTCTCCCACGTCTATTGACCTCGAACTGAATAATTCAAAAGCGCTGTCCAATGGAGTCGTAGAAAGGGGGGCTGGTAGTAATTACACATAGGGTCCCTCACGAAGCTGTCATTTTGTTCGGCCTACCTCTCACACACCAAAACCTAGCATTTTCTCCGCTGCTTCTTCTTTTATAGTCGTAACAAAAACTGAGGATTTCGGCGATGCAGAACTAGTGAGAGCGTAACCAGTTACTTTTTGTTGGGAAAAAAGAATGAAACTATTCAGTCTCCGATGTTTACGTACATCCAAAAAACGGGTCAACGATAGGTGATCCTTTTACAGCTCATCGCGGTCTTCCCGTTTTGACTACTTGCGGCCCGCTCACAAAAGACACTCGGCCAATACACTAGCACTTGTCTAGTGGTGTACGGAAGGGTTTCTTGTTGTGTCGAGCACTCTCTTTGCCTATCTATACTATTTCGCCCCGCTTTTTATGCATCTTTCTTTGCGTCTTGTACGTTCATCAAATTCCGACTTAATCTCTTGGGACCATATATTCTGATTCGCTATTTGGCATAACTTGCTGCTTTCTTCTCCCCGTTTTTCTCCTCTTTTCTTGTCATTTTTATTTTTTATTGGCCCACCCCCACCATTTTCTGAAGTTTTGCCTCTCACCATTTATGTTTTCTTCCCAACAGTTATTTCGAAATTAGTTTTTTTTCGTTCTCTCTATCTCTCCTTTCATTCTCTATTGGGTTTAATTGATATTCATATGCAAATCAATCACAACGTGTCTTTTTTGGGACTGATCAACAATTTTTCATGTATAAAAATTGTTTTGCAGGATTTCTACAGAAATGATTTGAATGCAATCAATGGCTCAACAAGATGAAGGTTTGAGCGATGAAAACGTACATGTCAAAGAATTAAAACGAGTAAGTTGATTTTAAAAACTTTGAATTTAGCCACAGACGATATCAATTATTGACAATGAAATATAATTTTTTTTCAGTTATTCAATTCATGCAACTCTGACCGTAATGGATTATTGGATAAAGACGGATTGTTGATACTCTGTGAAAAATTGAATCTTTCAATTTTCGCTGGGAGTATCATCGATCGAGTATTAAGCAATGACCATTCCATCAATTTTAACGTAAGCTTTCTCTTTTCCCTGCCAGATTCATTAAAACTTTCCGTTTCAGCAATTTAAAGAACGCTTCTTATTATTCCTGCCGGAAATCATTGACTTGGCGTCCGGAAACCAAGATGAACTGCTGATCGCTGCCTACAAATCCAGTTCTTCGCTTGGCATTAAAGATACACAACGGTAGTGTATTGTCATTAGATTGATGAACGATATATTCCTTCATATTTTACAGACTGTCACGATATGACGTTCATTCGATATGCGAGTCAACTTCAGAGCTGGATCTACTGTCCGTTGGCGATGTTAATGGCATTTTCGATAAATGCGCAATATCTGGAAAGGTCTCTCTGAACGAATTTGTTTCACAATACAGGGCACGACAGAAAATGTCGGATGAAGTGAGGAGAACACCTTAGAAATGTTAAATATTTCAAACTTTAGATCCATTTCATTGCGGATTCGTATCGAATATCAAGTGTCAACTTGTTTGAAACTCTAGATGTAAATAACTCCGGGTGAGTAACTGAGACATCCAAAAACAAAAAAAACGATTCGAAAGAGAAGAATTCGTTGAATAATTAATATAATTTTAGAGAGGCTGATCATTCGGCTGTCATTGAATATTTAACAACTTCGGGATTGAAGCTGGAAGAAGCCATCTCATTGTTGAAGGTACTACTCTGCATTTCATGCTTCTATGAGCACTTTGTTTTCCAGGAATTTGGCCAACCAACTTCAGCTATGATTAGTCTTGTTGGGCTAGGCAACTACCTCGAGACCACATTGTCCCATTTGCTCAATAACTCGTCAGTCTCCGCTAGAGCCGCTTTTTTCTGCATGAAGTCACTACTCGAAAACTATAGGTAAATTTTTGTGATTGATGCATTAGGGAAAATAAAAAACCAAAGATTTTATGATCAACTATAAAAATTATCAGGGAAACAGTTCTTTTTTTTTGAGACTCTATATGTCAAAAAACAATTTAACAGTCAATTAATTCTCTTATCATTGTCAGATGCACGGTTAGAGAATTCGAGATGCGATGCGAGCACATGCAGAAACAAATTCATATCGCCAACCAACGACGAACTCTGCTCATCGAAGAACTTGATCAGAACCAGCAAAGCATTGAAGCGAGTTATAATAACCGACTGAAGTGAGTTTCAAATCTTGTTTCGTCTTTTTTAATTAAGATCTTCTATCATCCTGTGTTATCTTCAGAGAGATGGAAGAAAGATGTCGGGGAAGAATTGCGGCGATGGAGGAAAAGTTCCGGATGGAGAGACAAGAGATGCAAAAAGAAATTGAGGCCGTAAGTGGCATACAAAACAGTTGTATTCTGATTTTAATTCGTTACAGATTGAAAAAGATCTCTCGCTTGTACGTCATAATGAAACGTCACTGAAAAACAAGCTTCAGCTGGTGGAAAGGCATAACAAGCGAATAACAACGGAACTGGAAGACCAAACAGAAGCGGTTAATGTTTTGGAGCAAGAGAATCGAGAATTACGAGCAGAACTCAGAAAAAAGCAACAGTTCCGAGTATCGGAAGATAATGCAAAAATAATGGCATGGAAACAAAAAGTTGAATTGATGGTTGCACATAATAAAGTACGTTCTACTACTTGAATATTCAGGGAGTATTTTTTTCAGCGATTACGAGAAAAGCTCCGTGATATTTCGAAAAACTCAAAATGCGATCTCTCATCCGATGCATATATTCAATGGACACCACCGTTCCGTAGTCAGGTAAAAATCTTTTCTTTCACATATTCATCTTATTCTCTAAATTCAGCTCTTACTGATTCGAAAACGACGTGTCCAAAAGGGAGACACACTATCTGAAATGGATAGTGAGCCGGAATCAATATTCTACAGGCGACGGCGGAAACGGTTACACAAGAAACGGGATCGAATGCGCAGATACGAAAACATTCATAACATACAATCGGGTTCAAATCGTTAGTTGTATGGGCTTTTCCTTTATCAAAAAATAAACGCTTTCAGGGATAAACGATGACGGAAATCTAACAGCGTTCAGTGAAAATAGTAGGAAGTCAATGTAAGAATAGAGCCATTAGACAGTATGGAAAACCTTACTAGTTTAGATTATCACCAAGGAATCGTGGAATGTTGACGTCATTGAACGACAATGATCAAAATTTATCAAGTGATCGACTACTCATCAATCGTGCCAAGGTAAGTCATCAAGTGAAACTTCTCTGAAAACATCCATTCTCTTCAGTCATTACTCGAAAAGTAGGTTGAGGCGAGTTTGAAACAGTAGAAATCGTTCGTCCCGCTTGTTGTTATTGTTGGAAGTCGTACAGTGAAACTAGTTAACTTTGCTTTTACTTTCGCATCCATTTTGCAAACTTTTCAAAATGTATAGCTTTTTTGCTCATTTCTTCTGTTTTGCGTTACAAGTTTGAGTTGTTGGTTAGAAAAAAGCTAGAGGAAGTTAATAACAGGTCATGCACCAAATTGTTCTCATTTTCAGAATACGGACAGAACAAAAAAGTCCACAACCGCATTTGATGAACTACCACATGTGAACGGCTATGAAGTTGAAATAAAGGTGTGTTTGATCTATTCCATTTTTTCCAAACTCTTTTCTATTTCAGATGTTACATTCATCGATAGCTGCTCAAAAACAAATGTATGAGGGACAAATATTGAATTTAACAAGGAAACTGTCCCAAATGCATAATGCAGAAGAGTCATCATCGAGATTATATTCATTATTTGACCGCTATAGGTATTAAAAAATTTTATTGAACCAGTTCATTCATTAAATTTCAGACCGACTGATTCGGATTCCAAATCTCAACGGACAATGGGACTAGAGAAAAATGGTTCTTCTAATAGGATAGCAAGTAGTTTTTGTGCTCGATGCACTAAGATTGAGCCGAAAGTTAACGAATTGAACGTTATCGTAGGAGGGTCTATCAAGAACATGACTATAGAGGACCCAGTACCTACGATTATGAACCATGTAAGTAACCGTTGGCCATTTCTGATAACTTTGACAAAAAATAAACCAAAAAACTATTTTCCAGGATCACTTACACACGGAAATTGGTCGTTTGAAAGCCCGGCTAACATCTGCAAAATGTAAAGTAGCTGAAATAGTTGCAGTGATGGCCCTTCCTTTAACCGGTTCACGACACAATTTGATGGCCACTAGTGACTTTCAGTCATCGAGGTCGCAACCATTCTCCATACGGTATTATCACTGTTTCGATATTCATTGACTCATTTCCTCGTTTTACAGAAGCCAACGATCATTTGCCGATCTATGCGAACGAACGCCATTATCCGAAAAGTCTGAATCATCCCGTGATTGTGTAATAGATCCATCCCAGTTTACTCCTTCAAGCATTTTCACGAAACAACTCTAACCCCGTGATTTTCGACTTTTATCAACTCATGCTTTCTTTCATCTTTACCTGTTTTCATTCACAGTTTCTTTCACTTTGATTCAAAAAATGCATTTAAATGTGTCTCTCCCGATTTTCCGATTCATTTTCAGCTATTAGTAACACTGATGCGGTTTTTATGAGGGTAGTATCGAGCTTTGTTGTATAAACTTAAATTTCCATCGACTATTTATAGGTTTTTCAAATCATTTCCATTACTTTAAATTCCTTCCTTCTATCATTCAATAATGACAATTCCCGAGTTCATTTAAATGTGTGTCCAAAAATCTAGTCAAGTGTCTTTCGTTTTTATAACAATAAATTTTGTGTTTTCCTACCCTATGATTTCCATTTTCAAAATGCTATGAGAATTCTCAACAGACAACAATATACAAGATTTGAGCAGATTTTCAGAAAAATGTAACAGGGGAACGATTCAAAAAATGGGAATAGATAATTACAAGTTAGAGTATCAAGAAAAATAGAACCATTGGAAATTCGTATCGGTAGCTATCTGAATACAATTTGTGAATTGTGTTATCAAATATGAAAATAAGATATTTTTAGTGTGCTTTTCACATAATTCTTTTTCGAATTTTTATAGCAATAGCTTGTTCGATTTAAACGAAGCTTTTATAACCACCAATTATGTATTCAATATATTTTTTATGACTGAAAAACTCGAAAACACTTTGGAATACTGTAATTGGTGCTCATTCCATGCTATCAAATGAGTGGAACCACTCAATTCCACGACATTTCTCCAAAAAAGCTTTTTCATTTCTTCAAATGGTAGTTCATTTCTTGCGGCTTCATCCCGAAAAGTGAAAAATGACGTATCATTCATTTCATTCTTCCCAATTTCCGGAGCATTCCAATCTCCGCAGCTCCCTTTTTTCCTCTATTTTTCATTGCGTTCTTCCTTCATTTTCTGTTCCCATCCGTCAATCGGTGCGCAAACCAATAAGTCCCATTTCATGAGACTGGAAATACAAAAAAATGAAGAAATACAATTCTGCAGGAAAATCTCGCAGTCCCTCCAGTTAGGTAATCTGCAAATGTGCAGTTCACACAGTAATATTATGTGCCCTTCGTTCTAAATGGAATCCACGTCCACTTCAGTGACCCGACTGAGTTCTGGCGCAATAGAGCAATGACATTTTGTTGTGAGAATGTGTACTGAACAAATGAGATTTTGAAAACCAAGACGCGTTACGCGTTGAGAATAAGATGCTTCAAAATTCATCATCGGCGCTGACCAGAGGCAGTGCTGGGCAGATGTGCATCATATTGAATGATGGATTGTATCTGTAGGCAGGCATGTACGTTCATGTTCTTTCTCTTCCCCTTTCCCACTGGTCCCCCCTCCTTAAACGACAATGACACTGTTTGTGTCAAGAATTTGGTATCACATCCTTTATGGGCAGCAAGACCATCTGTCATCAGACGACGCGGTTTTCGCGGGGGGGAAATGGGCCAGTTGCTCATCGCGCGGCACTTTGACTCCTCCTTCCGTAGGGGGGGTCTCAGTCTTCCTAAACGTTCAACGTTATCCAGCTGGAGGATTTTTCATCTCAACTTCAGTTTTCAACCTAGATTTTTTGCAGAAGTCAGACATATTCTAAGAGATCTATTTGAAAAAGAAAGGATCTTATGCAACATCATTAAAAACTGACTAAGTTCTGCTCATTTCCGTTTTAGATTTGCCTTGTTAGAAAATCGCAGAAAAAAATGGAATAAGCTTCCTTTAAGAACTTCACATTTGTTAACAAGTGTAACTTCGACCCAAATTAGCATCTAATTCATACTTTTATGTGGCGGTGAAAAATGCATGTTTTAGGTAAGAAAAAAAACTTTTGAGTGTATTCCTTGTCACTTCATTTATTCTCGGGAGATTCTCAACACACATATAGATTTTTGATTGCAAAACGCTCCTGAGATCTTTTTGATAAATAGACTACATCTAAGTTTTTATTGAACATTCATTTTAACATTGAGATTTGGTTCTTTTCGTTCTCTATTCCTTTATTTTTATTGAATATTTTGTGTTTATTTCCTTTTTTGGCATGTCTCTTGACATTCGATCGATGGCTTGTATCCGTGGATACCGTAGCTCAAGGATTTATGACCCATCTCCTTCTTGCCTTTCTTTCTATTTTTCGCATTCATTTCTTCTTTTTTTCTGCTTGATGTTTCCCGGTCTCTGTTTCTAGATTCTCCGCTCATCCCATACTCTTTCATCGACTCAGCCACTCATTCCGCAGTGCCACGTCCGAGGCCACGCCCACTTAAGAGCTTAGCACTCTCTTCGATCCACAGACCCTTCATTCCAACCTTTTCTTGCATCCCATCTTTTTTTTTCAAGTGAAGTGAGGTATCATGGCGCGGTATCAACCATCCAACCGAACTGTTATCCTGATCATTGTGGTTCTAACTGCATTGGTTTGTACATTGTTCAGCTTGGTCTGTCTGGGACATGATGCCACCATCGCGGCTCTAACAAGTAAGTCATTGCATCAACAGGTTTAGTATATACTTTGTTATTTGAAGTTGCAGTCACTGCGATCGTTGTTTCCGGAGTTGGAATCGTTATGTTAACCTTCTTTATCACTGATAAGAAGAATGCTCGACGACAGCAAGTTGTTCTTAATACCGTTCGTCCAAACCCACTGGAACAGTTTCATATGGTTCATCATCCAACGCTTCCTCCATGTAAGTTGGGGTTTCCTTGTATGTAAACCTTGTTTGGATTGTGTTTAGCTAAACCACATCAGCAATCCTAGTAGTAACAAAGTCTGAGTTAATTAGAGGTTCCATTCTTCTTCTAAGCTTTCTTGGCGCTTTCGCAAGCGGAAACGTCTTCTTTGAAAGATAATCGGGGTAAAGAAACGAGAACCGACGGATGAGTGATTGTAAAATTGCACAGTGGAGAAGACAGTAATTCCATCTTTTATGCCACAATACACTCTAACATCTGTCTTTTCGTCCGCCGCACAAAACGTTTTTCACCGTTTCTTAGTCACGCGTCTGTCGGCTGACGTCACATACAAAATTCTGAATATTCCATTGGATAATGAGACGAGCTGCCGGTTTGAGCTGTGCAAAACACGTAGGCAGGAACCGCTAAGACGTTAAAGTGGATTGATGGCTTTCAATTTGAATAGCTTTGGCACCAGAACCAAAAGCGCTCGAATGGGAACTGCGGCTTAGCGAATAAAACCAATTACAGTATTCCATTTGGCAAAAAAGCTGAGATTCTTGAATACTAATAAAGCGCGTGTTTTGTCAAACAAAACCTAAGCATTTTGTTCGATAGTAATCCGCTTACCACAATAGTCTTTCCATGTTTATTCTCAATATTGTCTTTCCACATGCTAGCAAAGAAGAGTGGGGGTCACCAAGTGGCAACATTTTATGTTGGCATTTGTTCCCATAAATACCGTACTATTTGCATGGTTACCAATCTTCGCGCGAAAACATTGAACCCATCCCGACCTTGACGGAGAATGGAGCGACATCTGCTCACATCATTGCCTATATAATGATCACTTCTCTTTTCTCGGCATTATAGTAAGCACAAGTGTTTGCTGGGAGAGGAAGAGAAGACGAGTAAAACAATGGACATCTTGCACGAAAACCTGGCCTGACACCCGTCTGTTACTCTAGCAATTACTTGCGTTTGCTTGGGTTTAATAAGTGAACTAAGTGGATTAATTAGATTTTTGTATTATTAGAATAGACGGATGGTCAGATATCGAAAATAATAATGAAGATTGAATGACGAGGGTATAGGGTTATATTTCAGATATGCCATCCTTTGTCCCACCTTTCCCATTGCCACCACCACAAATTGTTTTGGAGGATAATAGTATCATTCCACCTCCCCCGAATACTAGCCCACCAACCTATGACGAGAGTGCTGATATCGAAGACCGAAGAATCACCGAGTACTGATAACTTTCTCCATGAAACAAAAAAATTATACAATTTCAGCAACTCCAATGCTCCTCCAGCTTATAATTTGACTAATTTTGTGTCGGATAATAATATAGCGAGCTTCTCGCCTCCACCATACTATAGTCCACCGAGTCCTTTTTTTGGAGCCGCCGAACAGACAACCACCATGTACCTTTCCGCCGAAGACATGTCCGCATCCCCAGTCCCAACGTCGCCAATCCGCCATGTTCAAATGCGCGCCCCATCTCCAGTCCGTCGTCATCCAGCTAGAAAACCACGTCGTCAATCTCCTCGTCAACCGAAACCTCAACAAATCGCTATTGTTGTCGATGATGAACAATCAGGAGCTTCCACTAGCAACGCTGTCCCGAAAACCCCAATCAGGTATTGATAATGGAGTGTCAGCTGCATTTTAATCATGTTTCATTCCAGAACTCCATTACCACAAATGTTCATTGATTGCTCGAAAGCCGAACCAACTCTTTTCACAATCAACGGTGAAGAGTCTATCATCTAAATATCATCTCGCCCAATATCCACGTTTTAGGCGGATTATGGGACAAATGATTGGATAACCTCCACCTTGACAATCTTCTTCTCATCCAAAATGTTCCTCTGATCTCATTTTTGCTTTCTATTTATTGCGCGCAGATCCGTCTGCTTTTCCCTAATTTATTACCGTCCATCGTCAGTAGTTTTTTCTCCCCCACCCATCCCCCTCCAGTGAAAAATGATTATTATAACATCTGTATGTGTGTTCCTCCATCCCGTTGCCACCGTCATCCAATTCCATCAATAAAGTTGAGAAATGTTATGACAAGTCTTCATTGAACTTTGGTGGTAAAACAAAAAAAGGTGAATCAAAGTTTAGAGCTCAAAAACTGAAGAAGGTATCCATCCGATGGTATTATCCGACTTACGGCACAATGCATATTCTCGTTCCAAGTGGAGTATCTGCAAATGAAACGTTATCATTCATATAACGTCTTAGTCGAATGATTAGGCGTTAAGGTCTTTAACACAAACAAAACGGACATCAACTTTCTCCAATGCTTGAATGCTGATTTCCTCTTCTCTTCTCTTAACGTAATTGTGACGGGCACGGGCACTTATAGCACGGAAATATGGTTCTGGTTCTGGTTGTTCCTCGATTGGGAAAATGTTACGTCTAAAATGAAAAATTAAAAATGAATCAAGAGTCTTGAAATAGCATTTGTTTGCTTTGGCTGTTTAATTAATTTTTTTTTAGAATTTACTAGGTCTAATAAAACTATTCTCGTGGTACTAGAGACTTTCGACCGATTTCGTCATCACACAATCTACAAAATTTATAAATTTAAGTGTTTTACGGCGCCATCAAAAATTCAATTTTCAAACTTTGATGATTGTTTAACATTGTTACTATCTCGAGCAAAAAACTCTTTTCTTTCACTTATCAGACCACCCTTTCTACAGAATGTGCACAGAAAGACATAATATACCATAACTTTTGATCGCTGGAGTTTCGTGGCAATAACACTAATAACTGATGACACCTTATCAGAAACTAAACCGGAACATGATGACAATTTTAACAAGGACCTATTTTTCCAAAGGAACATCAACTTACACATCTTCTCTTCTCTTTCTACTTCCCGAGCTCGAATGATTTTGTACATGTTGGCCAGCATACTTAGGTTGTTCCCATGAATGATGTCTAGAAAAATACAAGATTAAACAGGAAGTGAACAATCACGTTGGAATTTGCATTGTTTCTACAAAAGATTAGGCTCTCGTCGCCGGCGGTGGGGGCGAAAATTTGTTTTTCTCCTTCCGTTAGGCGGCATGATTATACATACGTGAAACATGATCGTTCCCGTTGACTCAGTATTAAGTTGATATTACCGTTTGATCAAGCGGAAGGAATTTTATCATCAAAAATGTCTACCGTACCCGGAATCCTGTTTCTCTGCTTCCAGTTGTTTTCTCATGATTTGACATATTTCACAATCGTCGATTCCACGATCTCCACGGAGGGTATCAAACTTTTTATGGTTTTCCAGATGTCGCAAGTATGCTCTATTTTGATCGGTAGCCACTGGAGCTGCTGAAAAAAGAACATATTTTATTGCCTTGTTTTCAACTGATAATGCTTCTTCTAGCAGATGATTGATTGTAAAAGTGATGAGTTAACGGTTAAAAAACTGTCAACAAGTGTAATCAGAACGGTTGATTGTCGCACCATTTACGAAAATGTCAATGAGATGCTAGTTAGACAAAATACTCTCCCCCATTGCTACCTAAAACAGATAGCACACCTGATTGCTAGAGTTAGAGAAAAAATTAGACGCCAGACTGACGGCAAATCCTTATCATTGAGTTTCACTATTTTACGACTTCTCAAACGAGGAATTTTTGGGGGAGAAAAAGTGGAATTTTAGGATCGAGCAAACTCCATCGCTTTCTATCCTTTTATCATCTATTAAAATAACTTCGTTGCGAAAAAAGGATAAAATCTAAATAACTGACCGGAAAGTTCATAATTTTGAGCTGAAAAAATGGGAGTAGCAATCCCTGGAAGTACTGGAACACCGATTTGTTTGATGTGTTCTTTGGTGGAAATGTGGCGTTCTTCTTCATTTCGATCTTCCATGTATGAATGTTGCTTTATCTGAAATAAACACTATTTACAAGTTTCGAAACTTGCAAATTTAAGCACTTTACACTTATGTTATCAAAAACAAAATTTCATAACGTTTTCAGTAAACATTTACTCTCAAAGTTTTCGAAATCTGAACAACATGTTTGCTTACATAGAAATGTTTTCAACAACCTAGAGTTTTGATGTTCTTACCTCTGGATAATTGAAGTTTTCATCTGGGAGCTTGGAAACTGGTTGACGATCAGGAATAGTAGGTCTTCGGAAACTTGGTTGTTTTTGTACTGGAGCTGAGACTTCGATTGGGATTCTGATAGGTGGGAGTTCAATTTCTCTAAACTCTGGAACATTCTGTGCAATGTTTGGAGGTGCAAATTCTGATCCAATGTTGTTCAGAGACGGTCGATTTTTTTGTCGATGGTTCTTCAGGGTATAGTCAGGGGTCGGAATATAAGGGTTCCTGCCTTGTCTGACAGTGAAATCATAATCGGGAACTGGGACGTGAAAACGTGACATGATCAAGTGGTAGGACAGTCGAATGAAATGAACAAAGCAATAAGCGGCGAGCTCGTTTTTTGTTGTGCTCTCTACCGGCTCTCTCCGTTTTTGCTGTTACTGTGCCTGTTTGCTCTTGTTTCAGGGGGCGCGTCCAGCGTTTTCTCGTTTTTCCTACATCATACTGTTATCTATCATGTGCCCTTGAAAGATAACCAAATTTTTTCCTTGGGTGTGAAGGTGAAGGATGATGTGCTCATCATTGATGAAGACAATGATTTCATTATTCATAAATTCAAAATGTCAAGATAGTAGAAAAATAATGACATTGAGTTTCGGAGAAGTTCGAGTCAGGTATTGCGTAATTTGAAAATGACGCATACGATTATCAAAAAAAATAATACTCTTAGTTTCGACATACTACAGTTTGATGAATTGCGAGAAATGTGAAATACACCCTTGTATTTTTGAAGAATTATGCACAGCTCACTGACAAAAAGATCTGTAACATGGTGAACTGTTGCAACTATGAAATCAACTCGTTGTAATTCATCAAATTATCTGCCCACTTTTTTTGCTGATTCACGGTGTTACGGAAGCGTTTTGAAGTGGACATATGTTACAGTTGTATTTTCAATTAAACGTTTATCAAAATACTGCATAAATTTTGTTTCTCACAATGAAATTAAACAAAAATCGAACATTTCAACACAATATCCATTTTGAAATTGTACATGTAAACTATATTCATTATGACTCTGTATTAAATTTTCTCAATTTCATGAGCCGTCTTTTTACAAAGTACATTTTAAAATATCAATCGGTGGTAGGGGTTCATGAAAGAGTGCTCGGTCGCAATACTACCAACGAAACATCTTGCTATTCGTGTCTCGCACGCTGCGAGATGTGACTTGTCTATAGCGAAACACCCTCTCCACTCATGTGCTTCCGTGGCGCAATAGGCAGCGCGTTCGGCTGTTAACCGAAAGGTTGGTGGTTCGAGCCCACCCGGGAGCGAAATTTTTTTCACTGTCTGGCTTTTTTAAATAATTTGATCCTTTTGCTTTTCAAAATAAAAACAACGCTTTTGGATTATTTTCAAATTTCCCTTGGAACAAATGGTATAATTTTAGTCTTCTTGGTTTTTGCTTTAGTTTCATGTAGTGAATTCTTGTTTCAGTGTATCATCTATCTTATTTTTGTTCATTGAGAACAAATCACTCCCACGTTTCTCTTCTTTTTTCGAATCGATTGGTTCTCTGCGAAGCGACGGAAAGGAGAGAGAACGTGTGCAAAACAATACTGATCGGCACAAACCAATGAGTGCGTCATTGAAGGAGAGGACAGCATGGGCGGACGTTGGTTGACGAGTCAGTACGTGGACTGGAGAGAGTGTATGAAACGCCCGTCTTTCATCTGCGCTCCGTCATTCTTCTTCTTTCGTTTCTCTATTTGGGTCGGTATTGGGCGAGACCTCCAACAACATCTCCGTCTCGCCATGTAAATGTAAGTGTTGAAAAATATTTTAAAAAAAACAAATGTTCTGTTACAGAATTGTACAGTATTACTTCGTATTCCGGCTGGCTGTTTTGCAGGATGGAGCACGATGATTGGTAAGCCAGCGAACTTAATTTAAGATTACTTTGACTCATCTCATTTTTCAGTTTCGCCCGACATTTCAGGACCACTCGTGCATAGAGGTCGACTGTCAATGGGTTATTTTTTCGAATTTTTCTCTTATTGGATTATTGGTTCTTGGACGTGGCAACAAAAAATTGAAATGGATTTGGTTTGGGTTTGGATAAATAGATGAATTGTATTTAATTATTAATTAGATAGCATCAATTTCGATATATGATGTCTAGTTTTTATTTTATTTTTTGTCTGTAAATAAGTGAATAGTATTTATGTTTTGATTAGTGAACATCAATTTCGATATATGATGTCTGGTTTTTTAAAGTATTTTTGTTTGTAAATAGGTTAAAAATATTTTTGAATTAAAAAACGGAACTGGCCTAGAAAGCATGTATTGATTTTAAATAAATTTGTTGAATAGGAACATTTGCTTTAATATTTTGCAATACATTGGCTCCAGTCAAAAAACAGGCGAATGATGAAACAGCAACTTCCAGAATGAAATGTACAATTTTGAAATTATCACTGTGTTACAGGTAAAATTGTGGTAAATAGTGTTTTTCAAATTGATCAGCAATCTGATGCCAAAAATAGTTGATGAAAATATTGTATCTCATAATTCATTTCAAAATGCACGATTGAGAGTGATATAACAAAATGTGTTTTAAATAAGTGACAGAGCACCACTAAAATTCAATTACTGCTGAAACCAAGCCAATAGCGTATGGCAAATATGATTTCAGTCGGATCTTTGCTAAGTTGTTTTCGTATTATCGGAGATCACATTCAAGATGAATGGATCATTGCTCTGCTAAATTTCAATTTTGAAGCACTACATTTGAAATTGAACTCGAGAGGCCAGTTGGTTGTGTCGTTTCGCAGCGCTCTGCCTTGGCACTGCAAAGTCACCGCAGGCCAGTTGAATAATTGAGTAAAGTCGCCTGTTTCTAATTTTTCAGCTTAAAAACTTTAACGATACTGATCTTGGAACACATATTGGAATTGTATTACTGAACAAAATAGGAAAGTAAATTTCTGAAAATACCAGTACACTTTTCGAAAAAATCAATTTATGAATAACTAAATTTTCATTAATCTTGTATTTCATCATTCAATAACACATAATTCGAAATGTTTCAGGAAAGAATTTATGCATCAATTAATTAAAGTAAACGTTTGAACGTCATGGCACTCAAGCAATATATTCACGAAACTCAACTGGCTGGAGCTGGAGCTGGGACTGGAACGGGGGCGCGTCATAACGTCTAAGATCAAGATAGACTTCTTCCTTAGTTCTGATGGACAGTTTCGTATCAACCGAAATAATCTCCATGGTAAACGATTCTTTTCCGTGGTATACAGAAAAGCTGAAGCTGATGTGCTTCCCCGGATCGTTTGTAGTGATTCTCCAAGCGCCAAGAATTTTTTCTCTAGAAAACCATGATTAACAAGCCACGTAAGAATTCAGAAACTAACCTGATTCTGTTTGAGAAGAGCTCAGTAAATTCATCAATGGATCCTGCAGTCACAAAATGAGATTTGTACTTTCTTCCAATCGGCACATCTTCGTCAGTCCATTTCTCAAATTTTGAAATTGATAAATAAGCTTTTTTCAGTTCGTTAAAGTATACTGAGAAACTGAGAAAAAATTACCTCCACGATTTTCTCAGCTGTATCTATTGGAGTGGGAGATCTGATATCGAGCGTATTTGCATTGAGAAACTGTAAATGAGCAACTGGATTAGGATTTTTAAATGAATGAACTTACTTTAGGAAGTGTTTGTAGTTTCTCAAATGTGATTGGTTCCTTGTTCTTCAATTGCAAAGCAACTTCTTTTAGTGTGGCAGCATCTGCTTTTTCGTGCCAGTAGTAGATTTCTTCATCCTCGGCAAAAAACAATCTCAGATTTTTAGCGAACAAAGGGTTGGTGAAGTCTCTCAATCGGAAGCTCACAGTCCAATTGGTGAATTCATTGTAGCGGAGCAAGACGAGATCAACTATGATGTGATTGAGACAAAACACAAGTCCTGGTACCCATTCGATTGGATTAGTGTAGTGCCATTCCAAATCGAACACCCTGGTCCATAAACCTCGACGAAATTGTAAATATTCGTCGACATGAATGGACAGAAGGCTAAATTCAAGTTTCGTCATGTCGACAAGAGCTTTCTCAGTTTTGGAAGTGCGGCGAAAACGAGATCTGTAAAGAATAAGTTGTGATTGGTAGAAGTTTGATTTCAAAGTACATGTCTCTGAGATCCATCTTCTTGATGCAAAGCAATTGCAATTCTATTGGCAATTTGTTCCAATAACTGAATTCATTTAACTTCGGATTAGCATCTCCCTCAAAAAACTTTCCGTAACGCCAGGAGCTCATTACCTAAAATGAAACATCATTAAAAAAGGAAACTTTTGAGCGGCAACATAATATATGAATGAAAATATATATTAATCCTGCAAACGTATATTCGAAAACGCGGAATGATGACAATTCCGAACACTAAAAGACAATCACCCCGGAAAGGCGGAGTATCGTTGTGATGCAAGTATAAACCACTTGTCTTCAACGGATTGGAATATTTGGATTGGACTCATTTTTGCAACAGCTAAATTTCAAAATTCATTTGTTTGGAGCAACAATTGAAATACTATGTACATTTTTATTGACAATATGCTAATATTTTTGAAGCTGTAGTGATTTAAATTTTTTGTAATGATGAATTTGCGATAAATCGGTAGATGGGAGAAATGGTATACAATTGTGGAGAAATGGTATACAAATGTGGAGAAACGTTATGACAATGCAAAGAAACGTTATGACAACGCGGAGAAACGTTGTGACAATGCGGAGAAACGTTATGACAATGCGGAGAAATGGTATACAAACGTGGAGAAACGTTGTGACAATGCGGAGAAACGTTATGACAATGCGAAGAAATGGTATACAAACGTGGAGAAACGTTATGACAATGCAAAAAAACGTTATGACAATGCGGAGAAATGGTATACAAACGTGGAGAAACGTTATGACAATGTGGAGAAACGTTGTGACAATGCGGAGAAAAGTTATGACAATGCGGAGAAACGTTATGACAATGCGGAGAAACGTTATGACAATGCGGAGAAACGTTGTGACAATGCGGAGAAAAGTTATGACAATGCGGAGAAAAGTTGTGACAATGCGGAGAAACGTTATGACAATGCGGAGAAACGTTATGACAATGCGGAGAAACGTTGTGACAATGTGGAGAAACGTTATGACAATGCGGAGAAATGGTATACAAACGTGGAGAAACGTTGTGACAATGCGGAGAAACGTTATGACAATGCGGAGAAATGGTATACAAACGTGGAGAAACGTTGTGACAATGCGGAGAAACGTTATGACAATGCGGAGAAACGTTATGACAATGCGGAGAAAAGTTATGACAATGCGGAGAAACGTTGTGACAATGCGGAGAAACGTTATGACAATGCGGAGAAACGTTATGACAATGCGGAGAAACGTTATGACAATGCGGAGAAACGTTATGACAATGCGGAGAAACGTTGTGACAATGCGGAGAAACGTTATGACAATGCGGAGAAACGTTGTGACAATGCGGAGAAACGTTATGACAATGCGGAGAAACGTTGTGACAATGCGGAGAAACGTTGTGACAATGCGGAGAAACGTTATGACAATGCGGAGAAACGTTGTGACAATGCGGAGAAACGTTATGACAATGCGGAGAAACGTTGTGACAATGCGGAGAAACGTTATGACAATGTGGAGAAACGTTGTGACAATGCGGAGAAACGTTATGACAATGCGGAGAAACGTTATGACAATGCGGAGAAACGTTATGACAATGCGGAGAAACGTTATGACAATGCGGAGAAACGTTATGACAATGCGGAGAAACGTTGCGACAATGCGGAGAAACGTTATGACAATGCGGAGAAACGTTATGACAATGCGGAGAAACGTTATGACAATGCGGAGAAACGTTATGACAATGCGGAGAAACGTTGTGACAATGCGGAGAAATGGTATACAAACGTGGAGAAACGTTATGACAATGTGGAGAAACGTTATGACAATGCGGAGAAATGGTATACAAACGTGGAGAAACGTTATGACAATGCGGAGAAACGTTATGACAATGCGGAGAAACGTTGTGACAATGCGGAGAAATGGTATACAAACGTGGAGAAACGTTATGACAATGCGGAGAAATGGTATACAAACGTGGAGAAACGTTATGACAATGCGGAGAAACGTTGTGACAATGCGGAGAAACGTTATGACAATGCGGAGAAACGTTGTGACAATGCGGAGAAATGGTATACAAACGTGGAGAAACGTTATGACAATGCGGAGAAATGGTATACAAACGTGGAGAAACGTTGTGACAATGCGGAGAAATGGTATACAAACGTGGAGAAACGTTATGACAATGCGGAGAAACGTTGTGACAATGCGGAGAAATGGTATACAAACGTGGAGAAACGTTGTGACAATGCGGAGAAATGGTATACAAACGTGGAGAAACGTTATGACAATGCGGAGAAATGGTATACAAACGTGGAGAAACGTTGTGACAATGCGGAGAAATGGTATACAAACGTGGAGAAACGTTGTGACAATGCGGAGAAATGGTATACAAACGTGGAGAAACGTTATGACAATGCGGAGAAACGTTATGACAATGCGGAGAAACGTTATGACAATGCGGAGAAACGTTGCGACAATGCGGAGAAACGTTATGACAATGCGAAGAAACGTTGTGACAATGCGGAGAAATGGTATACAAACGTGGAGAAACGTTATGACAATGCGGAGAAATGGTATACAAACGTGGAGAAACGTTGTGACAATGCGGAGAAATGGTATACAAACGTGGAGAAACGTTATGACAATGCGGAGAAACGTTGTGACAATGCGGAGAAACGTTATGACAATGCGGAGAAACGTTGTGACAATGCGGAGAAATGGTATACAAACGTGGAGAAACGTTATGACAATGCGGAGAAATGGTATACAAACGTGGAGAAACGTTATGACAATGCGGAGAAACGTTGTGACAATGCGGAGAAACGTTATGACAATGCGGAGAAACGTTGTGACAATGCGGAGAAATGGTATACAAACGTGGAGAAACGTTATGACAATGCGGAGAAATGGTATACAAACGTGGAGAAACGTTATGACAATGCGGAGAAACGTTGTGACAATGCGGAGAAACGTTATGACAATGCGGAGAAACGTTATGACAATGCGGAGAAACGTTATGACAATGCGGAGAAACGTTGCGACAATGCGGAGAAACGTTATGACAATGCGGAGAAACGTTGCGACAATGCGGAGAAACGTTATGACAATGCGGAGAAACGTTATGACAATGCGGAGAAACGTTATGACAATGCGGAGAAACGTTGTGACAATGCGGAGAAACGTTATGACAATGCGGAGAAACGTTATGACAATGCGGAGAAATGGTATACAAACGTGGAGAAACGTTATGACAATGCGGAGAAACGTTATGACAATGCGGAGAAATGGTATACAAACGTGGAGAAACGTTATGACAATGCGGAGAAACGTTATGACAATGCGGAGAAACGTTGTGACAATGCGGAGAAATGGTATACAAACGTGGAGAAACGTTATGACAATGCGGAGAAACGTTGTGACAATGCGGAGAAACGTTATGACAATGCGGAGAAACGTTGTGACAATGCGGAGAAATGGTATACAAACGTGGAGAAACGTTATGACAATGCGGAGAAACGTTGCGACAATGCGGAGAAACGTTATGACAATGCGGAGAAACGTTGTGACAATGCGGAGAAATGGTATACAAACGTGGAGAAACGTTATGACAATGCGGAGAAATGGTATACAAACGTGGAGAAACGTTGTGACAATGCGGAGAAATGGTATACAAACGTGGAGAAACGTTATGACAATGCGGAGAAACGTTGTGACAATGCGGAGAAACGTTATGACAATGCGGAGAAACGTTGTGACAATGCGGAGAAATGGTATACAAACGTGGAGAAACGTTATGACAATGCGGAGAAATGGTATACAAACGTGGAGAAACGTTATGACAATGCGGAGAAACGTTGTGACAATGCGGAGAAACGTTATGACAATGCGGAGAAACGTTGTGACAATGCGGAGAAATGGTATACAAACGTGGAGAAACGTTATGACAATGCGGAGAAACGTTGCGACAATGCGGAGAAACGTTATGACAATGCGGAGAAACGTTGTGACAATGCGGAGAAACGTTGCGACAATGCGGAGAAACGTTGCGACAATGCGGAGAAACGTTATGACAATGCGGAGAAACGTTGTGACAATGCGGAGAAACGTTATGACAATGCGGAGAAACGTTATGACAATGCGGAGAAACGTTATGACAATGCGGAGAAACGTTATGACAATGCGGAGAAACGTTATGACAATGCGGAGAAACGTTATGACAATGCGGAGAAACGTTGTGACAATGCGGAGAAACGTTATGACAATGCGGAGAAACGTTATGACAATGCGGAGAAACGTTATGACAATGCGGAGAAACGTTGCGACAATGCGGAGAAACGTTATGACAATGCGGAGAAACGTTGTGACAATGCGGAGAAACGTTATGACAATGCGGAGAAACGTTATGACAATGCGGAGAAACGTTATGACAATGCGGAGAAACGTTGCGACAATGCGGAGAAACGTTATGACAATGCGGAGAAACGTTATGACAATGCGGAGAAACGTTATGACAATGCGGAGAAACGTTGTGACAATGCGGAGAAACGTTATGACAATGCGGAGAAACGTTGTGACAATGCGGAGAAACGTTATGACAATGCGGAGAAACGTTGTGACAATGCGGAGAAACGTTATGACAATGCGGAGAAATGGTATACAAACGTGAATAAACGTTATGACAATGCGGAGAAACGTTGTGACAATGCGGAGAAACGTTATGACAATGCGGAGAAACGTTATGACAATGCGGAGAAACGTTATGACAATGCGGAGAAACGTTATGACAATGCGGAGAAACGTTGTGACAATGCGGAGAAACGTTATGACAATGCGGAGAAACGTTGTGACAATGCGGAGAAACGTTATGACAATGCGGAGAAACGTTATGACAATGCGGAGAAACGTTATGACAATGCGGAGAAACGTTATGACAATGCGGAGAAACGTTGTGACAATGCGGAGAAACGTTATGACAATGCGGAGAAACGTTATGACAATGCGGAGAAACGTTATGACAATGCGGAGAAACGTTGCGACAATGCGGAGAAACGTTATGACAATGCGGAGAAACGTTATGACAATGCGGAGAAACGTTATGACAATGCGGAGAAACGTTGTGACAATGCGGAGAAACGTTATGACAATGCGGAGAAACGTTGTGACAATGCGGAGAAATGGTATACAAACGTGGAGAAACGTTATGACAATGCGGAGAAACGTTGCGACAATGCGGAGAAACGTTATGACAATGCGGAGAAACGTTGCGACAATGCGGAGAAACGTTATGACAATGCGGAGAAACGTTATGACAATGCGGAGAAACGTTGTGACAATGCGGAGAAATGGTATACAAACGTGGAGAAACGTTATGACAATGCGGAGAAACGTTGTGACAATGCGGAGAAACGTTATGACAATGCGGAGAAACGTTATGACAATGCGGAGAAACGTTATGACAATGCGGAGAAACGTTGCGACAATGCGGAGAAACGTTATGACAATGCGGAGAAACGTTATGACAATGCGGAGAAACGTTATGACAATGCGGAGAAACGTTGTGACAATGCGGAGAAACGTTATGACAATGCGGAGAAACGTTGTGACAATGCGGAGAAATGGTATACAAACGTGGAGAAACGTTATGACAATGCGGAGAAACGTTGTGACAATGCGGAGAAACGTTATGACAATGCGGAGAAACGTTGTGACAATGCGGAGAAACGTTGCGACAATGCGGAGAAACGTTATGACAATGCGGAGAAACGTTATGACAATGCGGAGAAACGTTGCGACAATGCGGAGAAACGTTGCGACAATGCGGAGAAACGTTATGACAATGCGGAGAAACGTTGTGACAATGCGGAGAAACGTTATGACAATGCGGAGAAACGTTGCGACAATGCGGAGAAACGTTGCGACAATGCGGAGAAACGTTATGACAATGCGGAGAAACGTTGTGACAATGCGGAGAAACGTTATGACAATGCGGAGAAACGTTGTGACAATGCGGAGAAACGTTATGACAATGCGGAGAAACGTTATGACAATGCGGAGAAATGGTATACAAACGTGGAGAAACGTTATGACAATGCGGAGAAACGTTGTGACAATGCGGAGAAACGTTATGACAATGCGGAGAAACGTTGTGACAATGCGGAGAAACGTTATGACAATGCGGAGAAACGTTATGACAATGCGGAGAAACGTTATGACAATGCGGAGAAACGTTATGACAATGCGGAGAAACGTTATGACAATGCGGAGAAACGTTGTGACAATGCGGAGAAACGTTGTGACAATGCGGAGAAACGTTATGACAATGCGGAGAAACGTTGTGACAATGCGGAGAAACGTTGTGACAATGCGGAGAAACGTTATGACAATGCGGAGAAACGTTGTGACAATGCGGAGAAACGTTATGACAATGCGGAGAAACGTTGTGACAATGCGGAGAAACGTTATGACAATGCGGAGAAACGTTATGACAATGCGGAGAAACGTTATGACAATGCGGAGAAACGTTATGACAATGCGGAGAAACGTTGTGACAATGCGGAGAAACGTTATGACAATGCGGAGAAACGTTGTGACAATGCGGAGAAACGTTGTGACAATGCGGAGAAACGTTATGACAATGCGGAGAAATGGTATACAAACGTGGAGAAACGTTATGACAATGCGGAGAAATGGTATACAAACGTGGAAAAACGTTATGACAATGTGGAGAAACGTTGTGACAATGCGGAGAAACGTTATAACAATGCGGAGAAACGTTATGACAATGCGGAGAAACGTTATGACAATGCGGAGAAATGGTATACAAACGTGGAGAAACGTTATGACAATGCGGAGAAACGTTGCGACAATGCGGAGAAACGTTATGACAATGCGGAGAAACGTTGTGACAATGCGGAGAAACGTTGTGACAATGCGGAGAAACGTTGTGACAATGCGGAGAAACGTTATGACAATGCGGAGAAACGTTATGACAATGCGGAGAAACGTTGTGACAATGCGGAGAAACGTTATGACAATGCGGAGAAACGTTATGACAATGCGGAGAAACGTTATGACAATGCGGAGAAACGTTGTGACAATGCGGAGAAACGTTATGACAATGCGGAGAAATGGTATACAAACGTGGAGAAACGTTATGACAATGCGGAGAAACGTTATGACAATGCGGAGAAACGTTATGACAATGCGGAGAAACGTTATGACAATGCGGAGAAACGTTATGACAATGCGGAGAAACGTTATGACAATGCGGAGAAACGTTATGACAATGCGGAGAAACGTTATGACAATGCGGAGAAACGTTATGACAATGCGGAGAAATGGTATACAAACGTGGAGAAACGTTATGACAATGCGGAGAAACGTTATGACAATGCGGAGAAACGTTATGACAATGCGGAGAAACGTTATGACAATGCGGAGAAACGTTATGACAATGCGGAGAAACGTTATGACAATGCGGAGAAACGTTATGACAATGCGGAGAAACGTTATGACAATGCGGAGAAACGTTGTGACAATGCGGAGAAACGTTGTGACAATGCGGAGAAACGTTATGACAATGCGGAGAAATGGTATACAAACGTGGAGAAACGTTATGACAATGCGGAGAAATGGTATACAAACGTGGAGAAACGTTATGACAATGTGGAGAAACGTTGTGACAATGCGGAGAAACGTTATAACAATGCGGAGAAACGTTATGACAATGCGGAGAAACGTTATGACAATGCGGAGAAACGTTATGACAATGCGGAGAAACGTTATGACAATGCGGAGAAACGTTGTGACAATGCGGAGAAACGTTATGACAATGCGGAGAAACGTTGTGACAATGCGGAGAAACGTTGTGACAATGCGGAGAAACGTTATGACAATGCGGAGAAACGTTGTGACAATGCGGAGAAACGTTATGACAATGCGGAGAAACGTTATGACAATGCGGAGAAACGTTATGACAATGCGGAAAAACGTTGCGACAATGCGGAGAAACGTTATGACAATGCGGAGAAACGTTGTGACAATGCGGAGAAACGTTATGACAATGCGGAGAAATGGTATACAAACGTGGAGAAACGTTATGACAATGCGGAGAAACGTTATGACAATGCGGAGAAACGTTATGACAATGCGGAGAAACGTTATGACAATGCGGAGAAACGTTGTGACAATGCGGAGAAACGTTATGACAATGCGGAGAAATGGTATACAAACGTGGAGAAACGTTATGACAATGCGGAGAAACGTTATGACAATGCGGAGAAACGTTGTGACAATGCGGAGAAACGTTATGACAATGCGGAGAAACGTTGTGACAATGCGGAGAAACGTTATGACAATGCGGAGAAATGGTATACAAACGTGGAGAAACGTTATGACAATGCGGAGAAATGGTATACAAACGTGGAGAAACGTTATGACAATGTGGAGAAACGTTGTGACAATGCGGAGAAACGTTGTGACAATGCGGAGAAACGTTGTGACAATGCGGAGAAACGTTATGACAATGCGGAGAAATGGTATACAAACGTGGAGAAACGTTATGACAATGCGGAGAAACGTTATGACAATGCGGAGAAACGTTATGACAATGCGGAAAAATGGTATACAAACGTGGAGAAACGTTATGACAATGTGGAGAAACGTTATGACAATGCGGAGAAACGTTATGACAATGCGGAGAAACGTTATGACAATGCGGAGAAACGGTATACAAACGCGGAGAAACGTTATGACAATGCGGAGAAACGTTATGACAATGCGGAGAAACGTTATGACAATGCGGAGAAACGTTGTGACAATGCGGAGAAACGTTGTGACAATGCGGAGAAACGTTATGACAATGCGGAGAAACGTTATGACAATGCGGAGAAACGTTGTGACAATGCGGAGAAACGTTATGACAATGCGGAGAAACGTTATGACAATGCGGAGAAACGTTATGACAATGCGGAGAAACGTTATGACAATGCGGAGAAACGTTGTGACAATGCGGAGAAACGTTATGACAATGCGGAGAAACGTTGTGACAATGCGGAGAAACGTTATGACAATGCGGAGAAATGGTATACAAACGTGGAGAAACGTTATGACAATGCGGAGAAACGTTATGACAATGCGGAGAAACGTTGTGACAATGCGGAGAAACGTTATGACAATGCGGAGAAACGTTGTGACAATGCGGAGAAACGTTGTGACAATGCGGAGAAACGTTATGACAATGCGGAGAAACGTTATGACAATGCGGAGAAACGTTATGACAATGCGGAGAAACGTTATGACAATGCGGAGAAACGTTATGACAATGCGGAGAAACGTTATGACAATGCGGAGAAACGTTATGACAATGCGGAGAAACGTTATGACAATGCGGAGAAACGTTATGACAATGCGGAGAAACGTTATGACAATGCGGAGAAACGTTGTGACAATGCGGAGAAACGTTATGACAATGCGGAGAAACGTTATGACAACGCGGAGAAACGTTATGACAATGCGGAGAAACGTTATGACAATGCGGAGAAACGTTGTGACAATGCGGAGAAACGTTATGACAATGCGGAGAAACGTTGTGACAATGCGGAGAAATGGTATACAAACGTGGAGAAATGGTATGACAAACGCGGAGAAACGTTATGACAATGCGGAGAAACGTTATGACAATGCGGAGAAACGTTATGACAATGCGGAGAAACGTTATGACAATGCGGAGAAACGTTATGACAATGCGGAGAAACGTTATGACAATGCGGAGAAATGGTATACAAACGTGGAGAAACGTTATGACAATGCGGAGAAACGTTATGACAACGCGGAGAAACGTTATGACAATGCGGAGAAACGTTATGACAATGCGGAGAAACGTTATGACAATGCGGAGAAACGTTATGACAATGCGGAGAAACGTTATGACAATGCGGAGAAACGTTATGACAATGCGGAGAAATGGTATACAAACGTGGAGAAACGTTATGACAATGCGGAGAAACGTTATGACAATGCGGAGAAACGTTATGACAATGCGGAGAAACGTTATGACAATGCGGAGAAACGTTATGACAAACGTGGAGAAACGTTATGACAATGCGGAGAAACGTTGTGACAATGCGGAGAAACGTTATGACAATGCGGAGAAACGTTATACAAACGTGGAGAAACGTTATGACAATGCGGAGAAATTATGACAAATGTGGAGAAACGTTATGACAATGCGGAGAAACGTTATGACAATGCGGAGAAACGTTATGACAATGCGGAGAAACGTTATGACAATGCGGAGAAATGGTATACAAACGTGGAGAAACGTTATGACAATGTGGAGAAACGTTGTGACAATGCGGAGAAACGTTGTGACAATGCGGAGAAACGTTATGACAATGCGGAGAAATGGTATGACAAACGTGGAGAAACGTTATGACAATGTGGAGAAACGTTGTGACAATGCGGAGAAACGTTGTGACAATGCGGAGAAACGTTATGACAATGCGGAGAAACGTTGTGACAATGCGGAGAAACGTTATGACAATGCGGAGAAATGGTATACAAACGTGGAGAAACGTTATGACAATGCGGAGAAACGTTATGACAATGCGGAGAAACGTTGTGACAATGCGGAGAAACGTTATGACAATGCGGAGAAACGTTGTGACAATGCGGAGAAACGTTATGACAATGCGGAGAAACGTTATGACAAATGTGGAGAAACGTTATGACAATGCGGAGAAACGTTATGACAACGCGGAGAAACGTTGTGACAATGCGGAGAAACGTTATGACAATGCGGAGAAACGTTATGACAAACGTGGAGAAACGTTGTGACAATGCGGAGAAACGTTATGACAATGCGGAGAAATGGTATACAAACGTGGAGAAACGTTATGACAATGCGGAGAAACGTTATGACAATGCAGAGAAACGTTGTGACAATGCGGAGAAACGTTATGACAATGCGGAGAAACGTTGTGACAATGCGGAGAAACGTTGTGACAATGCGGAGAAACGTTGTGACAATGCGGAGAAACGTTATGACAATGCGGAGAAACGTTATGACAATGCGGAGAAACGTTGTGACAATGCGGAGAAACGTTATGACAATGCGGAGAAACGGTATGACAAACGTGGAGAAACGTTATGACAATGCGGAGAAACGTTATGACAATGCGGAGAAACGTTATGACAATGCGGAGAAACGTTATGACAATGCGGAGAAACGTTGTGACAATGCGGAGAAACGTTATGACAATGCGGAGAAACGGTATGACAATGCGGAGAAACGTTATGACAATGCGGAGAAACGTATGACAATGCGGAGAAACGTTATGACAATGCGGAGAAACGTTATGACAATGCGGAGAAACGTTGTGACAATGCGGAGAAACGTTATGACAATGCGGAGAAATGGTATGACAAACGTGGAGAAACGTTATGACAATGCGGAGAAACGTTATGACAAATGTGGAGAAACGTTATGACAATGCGGAGAAACGTTATGACAATGCGGAGAAACGTTATGACAATGCGGAGAAACGTTATGACAATGCGGAGAAACGTTATGACAATGCGGAGAAACGTTATGACAATGCGGAGAAATGGTATACAAACGTGGAGAAACGTTATGACAATGCGGAGAAACGTTATGACAATGCGGAGAAACGTTATGACAATGCGGAGAAACGTTATGACAATGCGGAGAAACGTTATGACAATGCGGAGAAACGTTATGACAATGCGGAGAAACGTTATGACAATGCGGAGAAACGTTATGACAATGCGGAGAAAAACGTTGTGACAATGCGGAGAAACGTTATGACAATGCGGAGAAACGTTATGACAATGCGGAGAAACGTTATGACAATGCGGAGAAACGTTATGACAATGCGGAGAAACGTTATGACAATGCGGAGAAACGTTATGACAATGCGGAGAAACGTTATGACAATGCGGAGAAACGTTATGACAATGCGGAGAAACGTTATGACAATGCGGAGAAACGTTATGACAATGCGGAGAAACGTTATGACAATGCGGAGAAACGTTATGACAATGCGGAGAAACGTTATGACAATGCGGAGAAACGTTATGACAATGCGGAGAAACGTTATGACAATGCGGAGAAACGTTATGACAATGCGGAGAAACGTTGTGACAATGCGGAGAAACGTTATGACAATGCGGAGAAACGTTATGACAATGTGGAGAAACGTTATGACAATGCGGAGAAACGTTATGACAATGCGGAGAAACGTTATGACAATGCGGAGAAACGTTATGACAATGCGGAGAAACGTTATGACAATGCGGAGAAACGTTATGACAATGCGGAGAAACGTTATGACAATGCGGAGAAACGTTGTGACAATGCGGAGAAACGTTATGACAATGCGGAGAAACGTTATGACAATGCGGAGAAACGTTATGACAATGCGGAGAAACGTTATGACAATGCGGAGAAACGTTATGACAATGCGGAGAAACGTTATGACAATGCGGAGAAACGTTATGACAATGCGGAGAAACGTTATGACAATGCGGAGAAACGTTATGACAATGCGGAGAAACGTTATGACAATGCGGAGAAACGTTATGACAATGCGGAGAAACGTTATGACAATGCGGAGAAACGTTATGACAATGCGGAGAAACGTTATGACAATGCGGAGAAACGTTATGACAATGCGGAGAAACGTTATGACAATGCGGAGAAACGTTATGACAATGCGGAGAAACGTTATGACAATGCGGAGAAACGTTATGACAATGCGGAGAAACGTTATGACAATGCGGAGAAACGTTATGACAATGCGGAGAAACGTTATGACAATGCGGAGAAACGTTATGACAATGCGGAGAAACGTTATGACAATGCGGAGAAACGTTATGACAATGCGGAGAAACGTTATGACAATGCGGAGAAACGTTATGACAATGCGGAGAAACGTTATGACAATGCGGAGAAACGTTATGACAATGCGGAGAAACGTTATGACAATGTGGAGAAACGTTATGACAATGCGGAGAAACGTTATGACAATGCGGAGAAAACGTTATGACAATGCGGAGAAACGTTGTGACAATGCGGAGAAACGTTATGACAATGCGGAGAAACGTTATGACAATGCGGAGAAACGTTATGACAATGCGGAGAAACGTTATGACAACGTGGAGAAACGTTATGACAATGCGGAGAAACGTTATGACAATGCGGAGAAACGTTATGACAATGCGGAGAAACGTTATGACAATGCGGAGAAACGTTATGACAATGCGGAGAAACGTTATGACAATGCGGAGAAACGTTATGACAATGCGGAGAAACGTTATGACAATGCGGAGAAACGTTATGACAATGCGGAGAAACGTTATGACAATGCGGAGAAACGTTATGACAATGCGGAGAAACGTTATGACAATGCGGAGAAACGTTATGACAATGCGGAGAAACGTTATGACAATGCGGAGAAACGTTATGACAATGCGGAGAAACGTTATGACAATGCGGAGAAACGTTATGACAATGCGGAGAAACGTTATGACAATGCGGAGAAACGTTATGACAATGCGGAGAAACGTTATGACAATGCGGAGAAACGTTATGACAATGCGGAGAAACGTTATGACAATGCGGAGAAACGTTATGACAATGCGGAGAAACGTTATGACAATGCGGAGAAACGTTATGACAATGCGGAGAAACGTTATGACAATGCGGAGAAACGTTATGACAATGCGGAGAAACGTTATGACAATGCGGAGAAACGTTATGACAATGCGGAGAAACGTTATGACAATGCGGAGAAACGTTATGACAATGCGGAGAAACGTTATGACAATGCGGAGAAACGTTATGACAATGCGGAGAAACGTTATGACAATGCGGAGAAACGTTATGACAATGCGGAGAAACGTTATGACAATGCGGAGAAACGTTATGACAATGCGGAGAAACGTTATGACAATGCGGAGAAACGTTATGACAATGCGGAGAAACGTTATGACAATGCGGAGAAACGTTATGACAATGCGGAGAAACGTTATGACAATGCGGAGAAACGTTATGACAATGCGGAGAAACGTTATGACAATGCGGAGAAACGTTATGACAATGCGGAGAAACGTTATGACAATGCGGAGAAACGTTATGACAATGCGGAGAAACGTTATGACAATGCGGAGAAACGTTATGACAATGCGGAGAAACGTTATGACAATGCGGAGAAACGTTATGACAATGCGGAGAAACGTTATGACAATGCGGAGAAACGTTATGACAATGCGGAGAAACGTTATGACAATGCGGAGAAACGTTATGACAATGCGGAGAAACGTTATGACAATGCGGAGAAACGTTATGACAATGCGGAGAAACGTTGTGACAATGCGGAGAAACGTTATGACAATGCGGAGAAACGTTATGACAATGCGGAGAAACGTTATGATAATGCGGAGAAACGTTGTGACAATGCGGAGAAACGTTATGACAATGCGGAGAAATGGTATACAAAACGTGGAGAAACGTTATGACAATGCGGAGAAACGTTATGACAATGCGGAGAAACGTTATGACAATGCGGAGAAACGTTATGACAATGCGGAGAAACGTTATGACAATGCGGAGAAACGTTATGACAATGCGGAGAAAACGTTATGACAAACGTGGAGAAACGTTGCGAAATGCGGAGAAACGTTATGACAATGCGGAGAAACGTTATGACAATGCGGAGAAACGTTATGACAATGCGGAGAAACGTTGTGACAATGCGGAGAAACGTTATGACAATGCGGAGAAACGTTATGACAATGCGGAGAAACGTTATGACAATGCGGAGAAACGTTGTGACAATGCGGAGAAACGTTATGATAATGCCGCGGAGAAACGTTATGACAATGCGGGAGAAACGTTATGACAATGCGGAGAAACGTTATGACAATGCGGAGAAACGTTATGACAATGCGGAGAAACGTTATGACAATGCGGAGAAACGTTATGACAATGCGGAGAAACGTTATGACAATGCGGAGAAACGTTATGACAATGCGGAGAAACGTTATGACAATGCGGAGAAACGTTATGACAATCGCGGAGAAACGTTATGACAATCGCGGAGAAACGTTATGACAATGCGGAGAAACGTTGGCGACAATGCGGAGAAACGTTGTGACAATGCGGAGAAACGTTATGACAATGCGGAGAAACGTTATGACAATGCGGAGAAACGTTATGACAATGCGGAGAAACGTTATGACAATGCGGAGAAACGTTGTGACAATGCGGAGAAACGTTATGACAATGCGGAGAAACGTTATGACAATGCGGAGAAACGTTATGACAATGCGGAGAAACGTTGTGACAATGCGGAGAAACGTTATGACAATGCGGAGAAACGTTATGACAAAATGCGGAGAAACGTTATGACAATGCGGAGAAACGTTATGACAATGCGGAGAAACGTTGTGACAATGCGGAGAAACGTTACGACAATGCGGAGAAACGTTATGACAATGCGGAGAAACGTTATGACAATGCGGAGAAACACGTTATGACAATGCGGAGAAACGTTATGACAATGCGGAGAAACGTTATGACAATGCGGAGAAACGTTATGACAATGCGGAGAAACGTTATGACAATGTGGAGAAACGTTGTGACAATGCGGAGAAACGTTATGACAAACGCGGAGAAAACAATGCGGAGAAACGTTATGACAATGCGGAGAAACAATGCGGAGAAACGTTATGACAATGCGGAGAAATGGTATACAACGTGGAGAAACGTTATGACAATGCGGAGAAACGTTATGACAATGCGGAGAAACGTTATGACAATGCGGAGAAACGTTATGACAATGCGGAGAAATGGTATACAAACGTGGAGAAACGTTATGACAATGCGGAGAAACGTTATGACAATGCGGAGAAACGTTATGACAATGCGGAGAAACGTTATGACAATGCGGAGAAACGTTATGAAAACGTGGAGAAACGTTATGACAATGCGGAGAAACGTTATGACAATGCGGAGAAACGTTATGACAATGCGGAGAAACGTTATGACAATGCGGAGAAACGTTATGACAATGCGGAGAAACGTTATGACAATGCGGAGAAACGTTATGACAATGCGGAGAAACGTTATGACAATGCGGAGAAATGGTATACAAACGTGGAGAAACGTTATGACAATGCGGAGAAACGTTATGACAATGCGGAGAAACGTTATGACAATGCGGAGAAACGTTGTGACAATGCGGAGAAACGTTATGACAATGCGGAGAAACGTTGTGACAATGCGGAGAAACATTATGACAATGCGGAGAAACGTTATGACAATGCGGAGAAATGGTATGACAACGTGGAGAAACGTTGTGACAATGCGGAGAAACGTTGTGACAATGCGGAGAGACAATGTGGAGAAACGTTATGACAACGTGGAGAAACGTTATGACAATGCGGAGAAACGTTATGACAATGCGGAGAAACGTTATGACAATGCGGAGAAACGTTATGACAATGCGGAGAAACGTTATGACAATGCGGAGAAACGTTATGACAATGCGGAGAAACGTTATGACAATGCGGAGAAACGTTATGACAATGCGGAGAAACGTTATGACAATGCGGAGAAACGTTATGACAATGCGGAGAAACGTTATGACAATGCGGAGAAACGTTATGACAATGTGGAGAAACGTTATGACAATGCGGAGAAACGTTATGACAATGCGGAGAAACGTTATGACAATGCGGAGAAATGGTATGACAAATGTGGAGAAACGTTATGACAATGCGGAGAAACGTTATGACAATGCGGAGAAACGTTATGACAATGCGGAGAAACGTTATGACAATGCGGAGAAACGTTATGACAATGTGGAGAAACGTTATGACAATGCGGAGAAACGTTATGACAATGCGGAGAAACGTTATGACAATGCGGAGAAACGTTATGACAATGCGGAGAAACGTTATGACAATGCGGAGAAACGTTATGACAATGCGGAGAAACGTTATGACAATGCGGAGAAACGTTATGACAATGCGGAGAAACGTTATGACAATGCGGAGAAACGTTATGACAATGCGGAGAAACGTTATGACAATGCGGAGAAACGTTATGACAATGCGGAGAAACGTTATGACAATGCGGAGAAACGTTATGACAATGCGGAGAAACGTTATGACAATGCGGAGAAACGTTATGACAATGTGGAGAAACGTTATGACAATGCGGAGAAACGTTATGACAATGCGGAGAAACGTTATGACAATGCGGAGAAACGTTATGACAATGCGGAGAAACGTTATGACAATGCGGAGAAACGTTGTGACAATGCGGAGAAACGTTATGACAATGCGGAGAAACGTTATGACAATGCGGAGAAACGTTATGACAATGCGGAGAAACGTTATGACAATGCGGAGAAACGTTATGACAATGCGGAGAAACGTTATGACAATGCGGAGAAACGTTATGACAATGCGGAGAAACGTTATGACAATGTGGAGAAACGTTATGACAATGCGGAGAAACGTTATGACAATGCGGAGAAACGTTATGACAATGCGGAGAAACGTTATGACAATGCGGAGAAACGTTATGACAATGCGGAGAAACGTTATGACAATGCGGAGAAACGTTATGACAATGCGGAGAAACGTTATGACAATGCGGAGAAACGTTATGACAATGCGGAGAAACGTTATAACAATGCGGAGAAACGTTGTGACAATGCGGAGAAACGTTATGACAATGCGGAGAAACGTTATGACAATGCGGAGAAACGTTATGACAATGCGGAGAAACGTTATGACAATGCGGAGAAACGTTATGACAATGCGGAGAAACGTTATGACAATGCGGAGAAACGTTATGACAATGCGGAGAAACGTTATGACAATGCGGAGAAACGTTATGACAATGCGGAGAAACGTTATGACAATGCGGAGAAACGTTATGACAATGCGGAGAAACGTTATGACAATGCGGAGAAACGTTATGACAATGCGGAGAAACGTTATGACAATGCGGAGAAACGTTATGACAATGCGGAGAAACGTTATGACAATGCGGAGAAACGTTATGACAATGCGGAGAAACGTTATGACAATGCGGAGAAACGTTATGACAATGCGGAGAAACGTTATGACAATGCGGAGAAACGTTATGACAATGCGGAGAAACGTTATGACAATGCGGAGAAACGTTATGACAATGCGGAGAAACGTTATGACAATGCGGAGAAACGTTGTGACAATGCGGAGAAACGTTATGACAATGCGGAGAAACGTTATGACAATGCGGAGAAACGTTATGACAATGCGGAGAAACGTTATGACAATGCGGAGAAACGTTATGACAATGCGGAGAAACGTTATGACAATGCGGAGAAACGTTATGACAATGCGGAGAAACGTTATGACAATGCGGAGAAACGTTATGACAAACGCGGAGAAACGTTATGACAATGTGGAGAAACGTTATGACAATGCGGAGAAACGTTATGACAATGCGGAGAAACGTTATGACAATGCGGAGAAACGTTATGACAATGCGGAGAAACGTTGTGACAATGCGGAGAAACGTTATGACAATGCGGAGAAACGTTGTGACAATGCGGAGAAACGTTATGACAATGCGGAGAAACGTTATGACAATGCGGAGAAACGTTATGACAATGCGGAGAAACGTTATGACAATGCGGAGAAACGTTATGACAATGCGGAGAAACGTTATGACAATGCGGAGAAACGTTATGACAATGCGGAGAAACGTTATGACAATGCGGAGAAACGTTGTGACAATGCGGAGAAACGTTGTGACAATGCGGAGAAACGTTATGACAATGCGGAGAAACGTTGTGACAATGCGGAGAAACGTTGTGACAATGCGGAGAAACGTTGTGACAATGCGGAGAAACGTTGTGACAATGCGGAGAAACGTTATACAAACGGAGAAACGTTGTGACAATGCGGAGAAACGTGGTACAAACGTGGAGAAACGTTGTGACAATGCGGAGAAACGTTATGACAATGCGGAGAAACGTTATGACAATGCGGAGAAACGTTATGACAATGCGGAGAAACGTTATGACAATGCGGAGAAACGTTATGACAATGCGGAGAAACGTTATGACAATGCGGAGAAACGTTATGACAATGCGGAGAAACGTTATGACAATGCGGAGAAACGTTATGACAATGCGGAGAAACGTTATGACAATGCGGAGAAACGTTATGACAATGCGGAGAAACGTTATGACAATGCGGAGAAACGTTATGACAATGCGGAGAAACGTTATGACAATGCGGAGAAACGTTATGACAATGCGGAGAAACGTTATGACAATGCGGAGAAACGTTGTGACAATGCGGAGAAACGTTATGACAATGCGGAGAAACGTTATGACAATGCGGAGAAACGTTATGACAATGCGGAGAAACGTTATGACAATGCGGAGAAACGTTATGACAATGCGGAGAAACGTTATGACAATGCGGAGAAACGTTATGACAATGTGGAGAAACGTTATGACAATGCGGAGAAACGTTATGACAATGCGGAGAAACGTTATGACAATGCGGAGAAACGTGGTGACAATGCGGAGAAACGTTATGACAATGCGGAGAAACGTTATGACAATGCGGAGAAACGTTATGACAATGCGGAGAAACGTTATGACAATGCGGAGAAACGTTATGACAATGCGGAGAAACGTTGTGACAATGCGGAGAAACGTTATGACAATGCGGAGAAACGTTGTGACAATGCGGAGAAACGTTATAACAATGCGGAGAAACGTTGTGACAATGCGGAGAAACGTTATGACAATGCGGAGAAACGTTGTGACAATGCGGAGAAACGTTGTGACAATGCGGAGAAACGTTATGACAATGCGGAGAAACGTTATGACAATGCGGAGAAACGTTATGACAATGCGGAGAAACGTTGTGACAATGCGGAGAAACGTTATGACAATGCGGAGAAACGTTGTGACAATGCGGAGAAACGTTGTGACAATGCGGAGAAACGTTATAACAATGCGGAGAAACGTTGTGACAATGCGGAGAAACGTTATGACAATGCGGAGAAACGTTGTGACAATGCGGAGAAACGTTGTGACAATGCGGAGAAACGTTATAACAATGCGGAGAAACGTTGTGACAATGCGGAGAAACGTTGTGACAATGCGGAGAAACGTTATGACAATGCGGAGAAACGTTATGACAATGCGGAGAAACGTTATGACAATGCGGAGAAACGTTATGACAATGCGGAGAAACGGTATGACAATGCGGAGAAACGTTATGACAATGCGGAGAAACGTTATGACAATGCGGAGAAACGTTATGACAATGCGGAGAAACGTTATGACAATGTGGAGAAACGTTGTGACAATGCGGAGAAACGTTATGACAATGCGGAGAAATGGTATACAAACGTGGAGAAACGTTATGACAATGCGGAGAAACGTTATGACAATGCGGAGAAACGTTATGACAATGCGGAGAAACGTTATGACAATGCGGAGAAACGTTATGACAATGCGGAGAAACGTTATGACAATGTGGAGAAACGTTGTGACAATGCGGAGAAATGGTATACAAACGTGGAGAAACGTTATGACAATGCGGAGAAACGTTATGACAATGCGGAGAAACGTTATGACAATGCGGAGAAACGTTGTGACAATGCGGAGAAATGGTATACAAACGTGGAGAAACGTTGTGACAATGCCTAGAAACGTTATAACAATGCGGAGAAACGTTATGACAATGCGGAGAAACGTTGTGACAATGCGGAGAAATGGTATACAAACGTGGAGAAACGTTATGACAATGCGGAGAAATGGTATACAAACGTGGAGAAACGTTATGACAATGCGGAGAAACGTTATGACAATGCGGAGAAACGTTATGACAATGTGGAGAAACGTTATGACAATGCGGAGAAACGTTATGACAATGCGGAGAAACGTTGTGACAATGCGGAGAAACGTTATGACAATGCGGAGAAATGGTATACAAACGTGGAGAAACGTTATGACAATGCGGAGAAACGTTATGACAATGCGGAGAAACGTTATGACAATGCGGAGAAACGTTATGACAATGCGGAGAAACGTTATGACAATGCGGAGAAACGTTGTGACAATGCGGAGAAACGTTATGACAATGCGGAGAAACGTTATGACAATGCGGAGAAACGTTATACAAACGTGGAGAAACGTTGTGACAATGCCGAGAAACGTTATAACAATGCGGAGAAACGTTATGACAATGCGGAGAAATGGTATACAAACGTGGAGAAACGTTATGACAATGCGGAGAAACGTTATGACAATGCGGAGAAACGTTATGACAATGTGGAGAAACGTTGTGACAATGCGGAGAAACGTTATGACAATGCGGAGAAATGGTATACAAACGTGGAGAAACGTTATGACAATGTGGAGAAACGTTGTGACAATGCGGAGAAACGTTATGACAATGCGGAGAAACGTTGTGACAATGCGGAGAAATGGTATACAAACGTGGAGAAACGTTATGACAATGTGGAAAACGTTATGACAATGCGGAGAAACGTTATAACAATGCGGAGAAACGTTGTGACAATGCGGAGAAACGTTATGACAATGCGGAGAAACGTTATGACAATGCGGAGAAACGTTATGACAATGCGGAGAAACGTTATGACAATGTGGAGAAACGTTATGACAATGCGGAGAAACGTTATGACAATGCGGAGAAATGGTATACAAACGTGGAGAAACGTTGTGACAATGCGGAGAAACGTTATGACAATGCGGAGAAACGTTATGACAATGCGGAGAAACGTTATGACAATGCGGAGAAACGTTATGACAATGTGGAGAAACGTTATGACAATGCGGAGAAACGTTATGACAATGCGGAGAAATGGTATACAAACGTGGAGAAACGTTATGACAATGCGGAGAAACGTTATGACAATGCGGAGAAACGTTATGACAATGCGGAGAAACGTTATGACAATGCGGAGAAACGTTATGACAATGCGGAGAAACGTTATGACAATGCGGAGAAACGTTGTGACAATGCGGAGAAACGTTATGACAATGCGGAGAAATGGTATACAAACGTGGAGAAACGTTATGACAATGCGGAGAAACGTTATGACAATGCGGAGAAACGTTATGACAATGCGGAGAAACGTTATGACAATGCGGAGAAACGTTATGACAATGCGGAGAAACGTTGTGACAATGCGGAGAAACGTTATGACAATGCGGAGAAACGTTATGACAATGCCGAGAAACGTTATGACAATGCGGAGAAACGTTATGACAATGCGGAGAAACGTTGTGACAATGCGGAGAAACGTTATGACAATGCGGAGAAATGGTATACAAACGTGGAGAAACGTTATGACAATGCGGAGAAACGTTATGACAATGCGGAGAAACGTTGTGACAATGCGGAGAAACGTTGTGACAATGCGGAGAAACGTTATGACAATGCGGAGAAACGTTATGACAATGCGGAGAAACGTTATGACAATGCGGAGAAACGTTGTGACAATGCGGAGAAACGTTATGACAATGCGGAGAAACGTTATGACAATGCGGAGAAACGTTATGACAATGCGGAGAAACGTTATGACAATGCGGAGAAACGTTATGACAATGCGGAGAAACGTTATGACAATGCGGAGAAACGTTATGACAATGCGGAGAAACGTTATGACAATGCGGAGAAACGTTATGACAATGCGGAGAAACGTTATGACAATGCGGAGAAATGGTATACAAACGTGGAGAAACGTTATGACAATGCGGAGAAACGTTATGACAATGCGGAGAAACGTTATGACAATGCGGAGAAACGTTGTGACAATGCGGAGAAACGTTATGACAATGCGGAGAAATGGTATACAAACGTGGAGAAACGTTATGACAATGCGGAGAAACGTTATGACAATGCGGAGAAACGTTATGACAATGCGGAGAAACGTTATGACAATGCGGAGAAACGGTATACAAACGCGGAGAAACGTTATGACAATGCGGAGAAACGTTATGACAATGCGGAGAAACGTTATGACAATGCGGAGAAACGGTATGACAACGCGGAGAAACGTTATGACAATGCGGAGAAACGTTGTGACAATGCGGAGAAACGTTATGACAATGCGGAGAAACGTTATGACAATGCGGAGAAACGTTATGACAATGCGGAGAAACGTTGTGACAATGCGGAGAAACGTTATGACAATGCGGAGAAACGTTATGACAATGCGGAGAAACGTTATGACAATGCGGAGAAACGTTATGACAATGCGGAGAAACGTTATGACAATGCGGAGAAACGTTATGACAATGCGGAGAAACGTTATGACAATGCGGAGAAACGTTATGACAATGCGGAGAAACGTTATGACAATGCGGAGAAACGTTGTGACAATGCGGAGAAACGTTATGACAATGCGGAGAAATGGTATACAAACGTGGAGAAACGTTATGACAATGCGGAGAAACGTTATGACAATGCGGAGAAACGTTATGACAATGCGGAGAAACGTTGTGACAATGCGGAGAAACGTTATGACAATGCGGAGAAACGTTATGACAATGCGGAGAAACGTTATGACAATGCGGAGAAACGTTGTGACAATGCGGAGAAACGTTATGACAATGCGGAGAAACGTTATGACAATGCGGAGAAACGTTATGACAATGCGGAGAAACGTTATGACAATGCGGAGAAACGTTATGACAATGCGGAGAAACGTTATGACAATGTGGAGAAACGTTGTGACAATGCGGAGAAACGTTATGACAATGCGGAGAAATGGTATACAAACGTGGAGAAACGTTATGACAATGTGGAGAAACGTTATGACAATGCGGAGAAACGTTATAACAATGCGGAGAAACGTTGTGACAATGCGGAGAAACGTTATGACAATGCGGAGAAATGGTATACAAACGTGGAGAAACGTTATGACAATGCGGAGAAACGTTATGACAATGCGGAGAAACGTTATGACAATGCGGAGAAACGTTATGACAATGCGGAGAAATGGTATACAAACGTGGAGAAACGTTATGACAATGCGGAGAAACGTTATGACAATGCGGAGAAACGTTATGACAATGCGGAGAAATGGTATACAAACGTGGAGAAACGTTATGACAATGCGGAGAAACGTTATGACAATGCGGAGAAACGTTATGACAATGCGGAGAAACGTTATGACAATGCGGAGAAACGTTATGACAATGCGGAGAAACGTTGTGACAATGCGGAGAAACGTTATGACAATGCGGAGAAACGTTATGACAATGCGGAGAAACGTTATGACAATGCGGAGAAACGTTATGACAATGCGGAGAAACGTTGTGACAATGCGGAGAAACGTTATGACAATGCGGAGAAACGTTGTGACAATGCGGAGAAACGTTATGACAATGCGGAGAAACGTTATGACAATGCGGAGAAACGTTATGACAATGCGGAGAAACGTTATGACAATGCGGAGAAACGTTATGACAATGCGGAGAAACGTTATGACAATGCGGAGAAACGTTATGACAATGCGGAGAAACGTTGTGACAATGCGGAGAAACGTTATGACAATGCGGAGAAACGTTATGACAATGCGGAGAAACGTTATGACAATGCGGAGAAACGTTATGACAATGCGGAGAAACGTTATGACAATGCGGAGAAACGTTATGACAATGCGGAGAAACGTTATGACAATGCGGAGAAACGTTATGACAATGCGGAGAAACGTTATGACAATGCGGAGAAACGTTATGACAATGCGGAGAAACGTTGTGACAATGCGGAGAAACGTTATGACAATGCGGAGAAACGTTATGACAATGCGGAGAAACGTTGTGACAATGCGGAGAAACGTTGTGACAATGCGGAGAAACGTTGTGACAATGCGGAGAAATGGTATACAAACGTGGAGAAACGTTGTGACAATGCGGAGAAATGGTATACAAACGTGGAGAAACGTTGTGACAATGCGGAGAAACGTTATAACAATGCGGAGAAACGTTGTGACAATGCGGAGAAACGTTATGACAATGCGGAGAAACGTTATGACAATGCGGAGAAACGTTATGACAATGCGGAGAAACGTTATGACAATGCGGAGAAACGTTATGACAATGCGGAGAAACGTTATGACAATGCGGAGAAATGGTATACAAACGTGGAGAAACGTTATGACAATGCGGAGAAATGGTATACAAACGTGGAGAAACGTTGTGACAATGCGGAGAAACGTTATGACAATGCGGAGAAACGTTGTGACAATGCGGAGAAACGTTATGACAATGCGGAGAAACGTTGTGACAATGCGGAGAAACGTTATGACAATGCGGAGAAACGTTGTGACAATGCGGAGAAACGTTATGACAATGCGGAGAAACGTTGTGACAATGCGGAGAAACGTTATGACAATGCGGAGAAACGTTGTGACAATGCGGAGAAACGTTATGACAATGCGGAGAAACGTTGTGACAATGCGGAGAAATGGTATACAAACGTGGAGAAACGTTGTGACAATGCGGAGAAATGGTATACAAACGTGGAGAAACGTTATGACAATGTGGAGAAACGTTGTGATAAGGCGGAGAAACGTTATTGTTGTGAATACTCTGTATCCACAATTATCATCAGATTTCCTACAGAAATCCTTCTTCCTTTAGTACGTTCTAATTACTCATTTATTTCAGTCACTCTTCTCTCTTGCCACCAGGATTCAAACTGCCGCGCTTTGGTCGAGGTCTCGCCACGCTCTCGTACTACTGTAGCTATCGGACGTCAGCGGTGTCGCTACGAGGAGAAGATTATTATTCTAATTATGACATTATTATGAATCATACTTCGAGCCAACAGAGCCGAAGATAACACATAATTGTATCACAATCTGAACCTAAAATTAATTTAATAATTTCCTTATCATTTACAAGTAATTTCCTCTTTGTATCTCATTTTCTGTGTCAATTGAGGCCTCATCAGTTTAGGCCCAATTTCCCCTTTTGAAACATCATTAAACTCTGAGGTTTTTAACGCCGTCCATCAGTGATAAGGCTTTTTATCCTCTTTAAAAGACAATAAATAATGATAAGATAAACAACAGTCTTCTTATTAGTCTATACGCGCCTAGCTTTCATCCGCATAAGCGTAATTAGCTTGTGGCCTTTCCCGGCTCACAAAATGGTGCATCGACCTAAATAGAAAAGCATTCTACCACACCCTAAACAGATCCGAACACTGGAAAAGTATATTCTGAACACTGGAATAACAAAATCGTATGTCTGAACGAAGAAATTAGCGACAACAACGGAAGATCATCGGAAATCTACGTAGTCCTGACAAACTTCGAGAGAACATTATCGAAAATATTTAAAAACTTACAGAGTCATCAGAATTCTATTCTTTTCTTTAATTTCAGTCAATACTCTTTCTCTCTCCTTTAATTATCTTCTAATGTCCATTGTCAAACGTGTGACGTGTCTCTCTCTGTCTAACGTCTCTAACGCACTCTCCATTTGCGTTGTCTCTCGTCTCTCGTCGCCGTTACAGTCGTCGCTTCTTTTTAGACGTATTTCAGCTCCTTTTTCCTTATTTTTTTATATTTTAAGCTACTTTCTACATTATTTAGCTCTCTAACCGTATACTCTTGACGTATTTAGCCTTTTTCTTTAGAAATTCTCTAAAAATCAGTTCGCATCAGTCGAAAAACCCTCTCTTCGACAGTAAAGAGTCGCCGTAAGGCTTATTATTTGTCTCTTTTCGCTGAAAACCACGGAAGAACGATATAGCGTAACGAAGAATACTAGAAAGTAAAAATACAAATAGTATCTAACGTAAAAGTCGCTAAAGAAATGATATCTGCGCGTCGTAACACGTGTAAGCTCTCCGTAATCATACGTCTCTTTAACCGTACGTCGATAATCATAATAAACGTGCTGTTTCAGAAAACCTTGGGAAAGAGTACAACTCGTCAAGTGGAATCAGCTCCAAGCGAATTGGAATAAAAAGCTGAATCAAAGTAAGCAAATCTCAAACGTTATCGATAGAAACTCATTCCTTTCAGAGATTTAAAAAGGAGAATAGTTTCAGTTGAGATTGCCATCGATTGATCAATAAAAATTGAGACAAATTGCTAATGTCGGAAACACCGAAATCAATCGGAACACCATCCATCAAAGGAAATTCCACCGGCAAAGGAGAGGAGAACTTCCCGATCGAAGAGACGCCGGCGTAAGTGTTTATAGCCGTGACATGGCGGTCAAAACTAAACAAAAAGCCTTTATAAGTAAAACAAGGTGACACAGCTTTGATAAAGGCAATGCGAGGTCTGTGAGCTCTCCACAGATATTGCAAAGCCATAAAACAGCGGGTGTACCAAAACATTTAGCAAATCAAAAAGAATTTGAAGGCAATAATGGTTGAACAGAGGCCGTTGCCTTAGGGTAAATATGACCACGATAAGCGTGGAGTACCTATACAAAAAAGATCTCCTAGCTCGAACAATCAATTGTTTTCAGGGCCAAGGAGAGGAACGATCTAAAGAAGAAGATCTCGGAAGTCGCGAAAAAAGCAAAAGCGACGGAAAACGATGTGACCGCCCTTAAAGAAGAACAGAAGGAGGCGGGGAAGATCGCGAACGAACTGATCACCGAAATCTCCTCGCTCAAGTCCCATCTCGACAGTCAGAGACTCGATATCGATAATACAGAGTCGAAGATGACAGCTGAAGTGGAAAAGCGTAAGGCGTGGTTACCGCGGATCGAGGAGCGTTTGAAGGCGGTCGAAAAGCGACTCGAAGAGATAGCCGATGGACTATTCCCACCGAAACGCACGGAAACCCAAGTTTCCAAAGCCGCCCAAGGAGGAGAAGCCACGGTCTCTGGAAGAGTAGCGTCAGAACGAGAATGTCTTCTGTGCGGATCCATTAACCATAAATTCGCGAACTGTGCAAAGTATCCCACGGCCTCTCATAGGTCAGCTGAATTCGGCAGAAGAAAGTGGTGCAAGCGATGTGCAAAACCGAATTGCCATATCACAACTTGCGACGATCCACATGTTGTTTGCCGAAAATGCCAAGAAGCCGGAATTCGAGACAAACGCTCTGTTCATCACCTCACGGAGGTCTGTGACGAAGTACTCAGAATGAAGGCGATCAAGAAGATGCAGGAGCCTACTGAGAAGAGTCAAAAGCGCCCAGCTGCGAACAATTTCCCCGGAGGGAAGCGACGAGCAGGTATAATAAAGAAACGTTTGTTGATCAGTAACAAAACGATGTTACAGTCACTAGTCAACTAGTTGAAGAGAATGAAAGAATGAATCGGCGAATAGCCGGGCAATAATGCTATTAGATAGGTGATAGAGAAGGTAAAGGGGAAGCGAGCAATCTGCTGTTACTCGTAATTGATTGAAGTGGAAGCGAGTAATCTGATGTTACTCGTAATGGATTAAAGGGGGAAAGAATCTATGGAAGAATAAAGGAGATACTAATCGCCAATATAACAATGATTACGGGAGTGTGAGGAAGCTGAATGATGTGAATATGGATGAGGATACGTTACAATTGAAACTTATGAAATTATACAAAAAACAACTACTTGGAATATTCTTAGCTAACTGAGAAAAAAGAGAAGAGGGAGAGATTCCTTATTGATTGATAAAACCCGATCCATTTTGCGGGTGGTGGGGGCCATTCTGCTGTGGCATTGTCTGATACATTTGTTGATGAACTTGTTGCATTGGCTGTTGCATTGGTTGTTGCATCATCTGCATCTGTTGTGGATGTCCCGGGACCATTTGATTTGGAAGACCCGTTGTCATGTAGTAGACCATCGGGTACCCTGGCTGATTCAACGGCATGTATTGCGCGTTTTCGACCGGATTTTGGGCTGTAAGTATCGTTTTGTTACTGATCAACAAACGTTTCTTTATTATACCTGCTCGTCGCTTCCCTCCGGGGAAATTGTTCGCAGCTGGGCGCTTTTGACTCTTCTCAGTAGGCTCCTGCATCTTCTTGATCGCCTTCATTCTGAGTACTTCGTCACAGACCTCCGTGAGGTGATGAACAGAGCGTTTGTCTCGAATTCCGGCTTCTTGGCATTTTCGGCAAACAACATGTGGATCGTCGCAAGTTGTGATATGGCAATTCGGTTTTGCACATCGCTTGCACCACTTTCTTCTGCCGAATTCAGCTGACCTATGAGAGGCCGTGGGATACTTTGCACAGTTCGCGAATTTATGGTTAATGGATCCGCACAGAAGACATTCTCGTTCTGACGCTACTCTTCCAGAGACCGTGGCTTCTCCTCCTTGGGCGGCTTTGGAAACTTGGGTTTCCGTGCGTTTCGGTGGGAATAGTCCATCGGCTATCTCTTCGAGTCGCTTTTCGACCGCCTTCAAACGCTCCTCGATCCGCGGTAACCACGCCTTACGCTTTTCCACTTCAGCTGTCATCTTCGACTCTGTATTATCGATATCGAGTCTCTGACTGTCGAGATGGGACTTGAGCGAGGAGATTTCGGTGATCAGTTCGTTCGCGATCTTCCCCGCCTCCTTCTGTTCTTCTTTAAGGGCGGTCACATCGTTTTCCGTCGCTTTTGCTTTTTTCGCGACTTCCGAGATCTTCTTCTTTAGATCGTTCCTCTCCTTGGCCCTGAAAACAATTGATTGTTCGAGCTAGGAGATCTTTTTTGTATAGGTACTCCACGCTTATCGTGGTCATATTTACCCTAAGGCAACGGCCTCTGTTCAACCATTATTGCCTTCAAATTCTTTTTGATTTGCTAAATGTTTTGGTACACCCGCTGTTTTATGGCTTTGCAATATCTGTGGAGAGCTCACAGACCTCGCATTGCCTTTATCAAAGCTGTGTCACCTTGTTTTACTTATAAAGGCTTTTTGTTTAGTTTTGACCGCCATGTCACGGCTATAAACACTTACGCCGGCGTCTCTTCGATCGGGAAGTTCTCCTCTCCTTTGCCGGTGAGAGAAATGAAGTCAATGGTGCTAGATAATCCAAAGCTATCAGCGGCAGTCAAAAGAAACATTCTGAAAAAGAAGCTCGAAGCTGCTGGATCACATTGCCTATCAGAACTAAACGATCCAGAAGACGCCATTCAAGAGACACTGCGTCTCCTCAGAAGAGAATTCGGAAGCTTACCCGAAGCGTGTCTTCTACGTCAACAGCTGAGAAAAATCCAGTTTGACAGTTCCAATGACACCGTATTCGCCAAAGCATTGAACGAAGCGAGAATTGTCATCACGCAACTCCAAGAAATGGAGTCATTTCTAGATGAACAAGTAACTTATGACTTGATCGGAAAACTTCCAACGTACATGCAAAGAAAGTGCATGCCAATTGCACGAAAAGGAGAACAGGACGCACTGAATCAAGTCCTGGACACCGCTGAAGACATGCACATGAACAATAGAGCATGCGCAATGGTATCATACCACTCCAGAAACTCAGAATACCCATCAAGATCATTCAAATTCAACAAAACGCCATCAGTGCCAGTAATGATCATGGATCAGCAGAGTGAAGATTCTGAATACGAGGAAGAAAGTCCCGAAACTATCATGGCAATTAATCATAAAACAATGAAGCCAAAACCAGCAGAAAACATCGGACTATCGCAAGCATCAGCAAAGCCGAATTCTGGAAATAAGAAAATAAAATTCTTACCGGACGGGACTCCTGATTGCCCAAATAAAGAAACTGGAAAAGAATGACATATGAAGAAGCTCTAGCTACTAAACTCCCCGGAGCAGCAAGCTTCGTCTGGAACGAGGAAGTGGCTTCCACCTACGGAACCTGAAATTCTCCTTGACCAGAAAGTACGAAAGCCAAGACCTCAACTGCCAACTGTGCGGAGTAGGTCACAAACTCATTCAATGTCCGAAAAGCAGTTCGAACGTAAGAAAATGGATAGCAGACAATTCTGCATGCTCCAATTGTGGAAGCACTACTCACCAAGCAAGAGAATGTACATCCAATTATACTTGTGTCTATTGTTCAGCTAAACATATCAGCGCAGGATGTATTCTGAAAGAATATTTCAGAGATCTCAGAAACTTCCCAGCTGAGGCTGAGAAACCTTCGTATTTAAAATTTTTTCGTGACCAAGCAGGGTCCAAACAACAGTAATTTACCAAGTCATGAAACACTCTCAATCATAAGAGAGACAACTTCAAATCAGCTGAACAGTAGCGATTGTTTAAACAATAATAATAATGGATATCAGAAAATCCACAAAGAAAATGTAACATGTACTCCAATCATGGATACAGAAATCAAAAATACAGTATCCTCGGGTAAACATACACTCCAGGAATCTAACGAGACAATCATCAAAACTATTATTGCAACACTAAGCACATCGAGAATAGATCTCAATTGTCTCAATCAGAAGACAGAAGACGTATCTTTACCCTTTGCCATCATCGAAACAAGAGATGGACATTTCATCAGAGCATTAATTGACTCTGGAGCCGCTATCTCTCTTATCTCAGATGCAACAGCAGAGAGAATTGGACTCCAAACTAAACAATCTACAAAGATTACAATCGAGGCATTCAACAACGTGTCCACTCATGATTGCAATATTTATCAGATCTCCATCAATGGAAAAGATCATATTTATTCAACATTTGTAGCAGGGTCTCCCAAACTTCCGAAGACCAAATACAAACATTCATCCCTATCAGAGGATGACAAATTCGAAATGCTCAAACACGGCATCTCGGAGCATCAGCTCAAAAAAGGAGAAGAAATGAATAACCGAGAAATCGAAATGATCCTTGGTAACGACATTCTCCCACATATAATGAGAAGATCAAAAGAATCTTACTGCCATCAGGAAGATATGTAGAATCATCTTCAATAGCAAATATTGTATACCCGAGAGCAAGACATTGCCCAATCATGAGCAAAGGCAAAGACTCTCAATCTCCAATCATCCCAGTGAACATGCTCACAGCAAAAGAACTGACAAAGGTTACAAAGATAATCTCACTGAGCTCATCTCGCAACTGTGGAACTTGGAAAACTGTGGGATTGAATCCCTACACTTCTCGAACAAGAGCATCTAGATAGCGAATCGCTACTAAAACTCTTCGAAGAATCGCTAATAGTCAAAGAAGGCGGCGAAATCGAAGTAGCCTTACCATGGAACGGAAAACAAAACAGACTGAAAGATAACAAATCAGTAGCATTCCGTCGACTTGAAAGTCTAATTAGACAATTACGTAAAAATCCGACACTTTTGAAAGAGTACAACAAAATTATTGATCAACAGGAATCAGCTGGGATCATTGAAAAGTTACTCCAGAAATGGAAAAAACCGGACCGCATTATTATGCCTCGCAAAGTGCTGTATTCAAAGAGAACTCGGCGAATACCAAAGTTAGAATCGTGTCTGACACCAGTTCTCATGTCAAAATGAACTATCAGCCAACGATTGCGTCCATGAAGGACCGAATATGCTCAACAAGCACATCGGACTTCACTTGAGACACCGACTTGAACAATATGCAATCACAGCAGATATTGCCAAAGCCTTTCATCAAGTTCGACTTCAAACTCAAGACAGAAACGTAACTAAGTTTCTTTGGGTTAAGAATATCGAGCTACCACCAACAGGAGGAAATCTGATAACTTACAGATTCACCCGCATTCCATTCGGAATGAAATGTTCCCCGTTCCTATTGGCAGCCACTATCAGGCACTACTTGCTACTAGCAGCCAACATCATCAGCAATGAAATAGGACAGAACTTATATGTTGACAATATTATGGTGACGACAAATGACGAAAATCAAGTATTACCCAAAATTCGAGCCATCCAGGACGAATTTAAAAGATGAATATGCACGTCAGAGAATTCGGAACCAATCATGAAACTGCTCTTCTTGAACTACCAATTGAAGACAGAGCCGAATCTCATCTCGTCAAATTTCTCGGATACATATGGAACACAACTGATGACACAGTATCAATCCATATCCATATACCGAAGGAGACAGATCCGACAAAAGAGAGTTGACCTCAATGGCAGCCAAATCATATGATCCTATGGGATTCACGGCTCCATTACATGTCAGGATCAAACTCCTTATCCAGAAATGCTGGAAAAGCAACATTGACTGGGACGACAAACTGTCCACAGACTACGCACTCTCCAAAGAATGGGAAAAGATAAAACCCTGTACTGTCTCGAGAAGATCACAGTTCCGAGAAAATTGAGAAAATCATTCAACAGGACAATAATCCCAGAGATGATTACCTTCTGTGATGCGTCCAAACATACGTTCGCAACCGCTGTATATCTACTCTATCGATATACAGATGGTACCATAGATTGTAATATAATTGGAGCAAAGTCTAAACTGAAACCACCATCAGAAGCAGAACACTCTATTCCAAAGTCCGAACTGTCAGCTACTGACGTTGGAATAAGATTCTCTAAAAGTCTAATAGATGAAATGCCAGAAGGTCATAAACCAAAACGCATTCACATATTCACTGACTCAATGATCGCCTTATTCTGGATTCTGAACAAAGAAACCAAAAGAGCATGGGTAAACAACAGAGTGAATACTATCCATAAAACGACGGAATCCCTTAGGGAACAGAGCATTGAAGTCGTATTCCATCATGTAGACACTTCGCAAAATCCAGCTGATCTAGCAACTCGAGGCTTAGACACTGAAAGTCTACAGAAGTCAACCTTATGGTTCAATGGACCAGAATTCTTGAAAGATCCTCCAGAAACTTGGAAAGCAAAACTGGAAGGAGAAATCGAATGCTCAGAATCAGAAAAAGAGCTAGCAAATCAAGAACTGTCCGAATACAAAAAGCCAAAGAAGGAAAAGACGAGCACAGTCCAAAACCTCCAGGTAATTCCGATACACCTATGCAAAACACTGCGAGAACAACAGGCTCCAAAACAACCGGAAGCTTATAAATCATTCATTCCTTTCGAGTGCACGAATAAACTCGGGAAACTCGAAAGCATCGCAGCATACATTCTGCATCTTATCGGTGGAACCATGAAATCCAGAGATCTGACGACTCCATTAATGAGAGAAGTCCAAAAGATTGAAAAGATCCCGGATATAATAACAAGATCCATCGAAAGAAGGCAACTAGCCAGGAAGTGGATAATCTTGGAGCACTACAAAGAAGCTGAGAGTCAGAATCAGTCATTCAGTGAATCTCTGAAACCATTTCAGACATCTGATGGACTGTGGAGAACCAAAAGATACTCTCAAAGCCCCGTACTGCCAAAAGAAGCAAACAATCCGATTCTCATCCATGAGAAGCACGCTCTCGCAAAGCTCATTATGACAGAGACACACGAGAAAAATGTGCATTTACCAGCACAATACTTGGTAGCAGCAGTCCGATCACAATACTGGATCAGAAAGGACGGACGACTAGCTCAATCAGTCATCTCAAGATGCGTACCGTGCAGGAAAGTAAAAGCATTTCCATACGAGTACCCGTACACTTCCGAGCTCCCTGCTCTCCGAACAACTCCATCGACACCGTTCGGAAGAGTAGGAATCGATTATCTCGGACCAATAGACTATAAAAACGCGGAAAACGATAACAAACGCCCAGCGTATGTCTTAATTTACACGTGTCTAACTACCAGAGCTACTCATCTGGAGCTAGTGCCCGATAACACTACAAGAAGCTATATAACAGCTCTTGCATCAATTTTCAGCCAACGAGGTGTCCCAACTCACGTTTACAGTGATAATGCGAGAACCTTCGTGTTAGGCCACTCCATGGTAAACGAGGACATACACAACTATGATCCGGCCATGGATTTCATCTGTCTTCTTGCAAGGCACTCTATCAAATTCAAATACATTACCCCATTGTCACCATGGCAAGGAGGAGTGTATGAAAGAATCGTAGGAATCGCGAAGAAACAACTTCGAAAAGAAATAGGTAGATACACTCTTCCATATTTCGACTTGTATTGTACTCTGAAAAGAGTAGAAGGAATGATCAATTCCAGACCACTCGTCAAAACCCAAACACGGCGAATGACGTGCCAGTCATCAGACCAATTGACTTCCTTCTTCCATCTGTTCTCCTCGAGATCCCAAATGAAACGGATCGAGACGAAGAAGGAGACGAATACAGGATCAACAGTAATCCATCTACTGAACAGGTTACCAGAGATCATCTGAACAAACTAAACAAAGTCCTACTTCGACTATGGAATGTATGGATAAATCACTATATCCTAACTCTTCGAGATAGTCATATAAAAAGTAGAAGGACGAGTATGACGACTCCAAAAGTCGACGATATTGTCCTGGTGATGCCGCAAAACTGTGACATGATTCCTCGCCATCTATGGCCACTAGGAAGAATAACAGAAGTGCCACCAGCACCAGTCAGAACTGTAAAGGTATTATTCGAGAACTCAATCAAAGAACGTTCCGTTAACCAACTTATCCCATTGGAATTGGATATGAACGACGATCAACAGTCTCCACAGAAAACAACAAAAGAGGAGCAAGAATACCGTAACCCGAGTATACCACAGCTCCTCCAGCCAAACCACCCAACGGGAAGAGAATCAAAGCTCCTCCAGCCAAACCTACCATCACCAGGTTCAGGAAATCGTCCAACAGCGGCGAATACTACACCAAAACCATCCAGACAGCCTCTCCCAAGACGGGCTAAAGAAGGATATAAACCATACAGAATCGAGCATTCGGGATTCTAGTAGGAACTTCTCCCTCCCCCGGGAGTGTTGTGAATACTCTGTATCCACAATTATCATCAGATTTCCTACAGAAATCCTTCTTCCTTTAGTACGTTCTAATTACTCATTTATTTCAGTCACTCTTCTCTCTTGCCACCAGGATTCAAACTGCCGCGCTTTGGTCGAGGTCTCGCCACGCTCTCATACTACTGTAGCTATCGGACGTCAGCGGTGTCGCTACGAGGAGAAGATTATTATTCTAATTATGACATTATTATGAATCATACTTCGAGCCAACAGAGCCGAAGATAACACATAATTGTATCACAATCTGAACCTAAAATTAATTTAATAATTTCCTTATTATTTACAAGTAATTTCCTCTTTGTATCTCATTTTCTGTGTCAATTGAGGCCTCATCAGTTTAGGCCCAATTTCCCCTTTTGAAACATCATTAAACTCTGAGGTTTTTAACGCCGTCCATCAGTGATAAGGCTTTTTATCCTCTTTAAAAGACAATAAATAATGATAAGATAAACAACAGTCTTCTTATTAGTCTATACGCGCCTAGCTTTCATCCGCATAAGCGTAATTAGCTTGTGGCCTTTCCCGGCTCACAAAAGTTATGACAATGCGGAGAAACGTTGTGACAATGCGGAGAAACGTTATGACAATGTGGAGAAACGTTGTGATAATGCGGAGAAACGGTATAACAATGCAGAGAAACGTTGTGACAATGCGGAGAAACGTTGTGACAATGCGGAGAAACGTTATGACAATGCGGAGAAACGTTGTGACAATGCGGAGAAACGTTATGACAATGCAGAGAAACGTTGTGACAATGCGGAGAAATGGTATACAAACGTGGAGAAACGTTATGACAATGCGGAGAAACGTTGTGATAATGCGGAGAAACGGTATAACAATGCAGAGAAACGTTGTGACAATGCGGAGAAACGTTATAACAATGCGGAGAAACGTTGTGACAATGCGGAGAAACGTTATGACAATGCGGAGAAACGTTGTGACAATGCGGAGAAATGGTATACAAACGTGGAGAAACGTTATGACAATGCGGAGAAACGTTATAACAATGCGGAGAAACGTTGTGACAATGCGGAGAAACGTTATGACAATGCGGAGAAACGTTATGACAATGCGGAGAAACGTTATAACAATGCGGAGAAACGTTGTGACAATGCGGAGAAACGTTATGACAATGCGGAGAAACGTTATGACAATGTGGAGAAACGTTGTGATAATGCGGAGAAATGGTATACAAACGTGGAGAAACGTTATGACAATGCGGAGAAACGTTGTGACAATGCGGAGAAACGTTATGACAATGCGGAGAAACGTTATGACAATGTGGAGAAACGTTGTGATAATGCGGAGAAATGGTATACAAACGTGGAGAAACGTTATGACAATGTGGAGAAACGTTGTGACAATGCGGAGAAACGTTATGACAATGCGGAGAAACGTTATGACAATGCGGAGAAACGTTGTGACAATGCGGAGAAGTGGTATACAAACGTGGAGAAACGTTATGACAATGTGGAGAAACGTTGTGATAATGCGGAGAAACGTTATAACAATGCGGAGAAACGTTGTGACAATGCGGAGAAACGTTATGACAATGTGGAGAAACGTTGTGATAATGCGGAGAAACGTTATGACAATGCGGAGAAACGTTATAACAATGCGGAGAAACGTTGTGACAATGCGGAGAAACGTTATGACAATGTGGAGAAACGTTGTGATAATGCGGAGAAACGTTATGACAATGCGGTGACACGTTATGACAATGTGGAGAAACGTTGTGATAATGCGGAGAAACGTTATGACAATGTGGAGAAACGTTGTGATAATGCGGAGAAACGTTATGACAATGCGGAGAAACGTTGTGACAATGCGGAGAAACGTTATGACAATGCGGAGAAACGTTATGACAATGTGGAGAAACGTTGTGATAATGCGGAGAAATGGTATACAAACGTGGAGAAACGTTATGACAATGCGGAGAAACGTTGTGATAATGCGGAGAAACGTTATGACAATGTGGAGAAACGTTGTGATAATGCGGAGAAACGTTATGACAATGTGGAGAAACGTTGTGATAATGCGGAGAAATGGTATACAAACGTGGAGAAACGTTATGACAATGCGGAGAAACGTTATGACAATGCGGAGAAACGTTATGACAATGCGGAGAAACGTTATGACAATGTGGAGAAACGTTGTGATAATGCGGAGAAACGTTATGACAATGCGGAGAAACGTTGTGACAATGCGGAGAAACGTTATGACAATGCGGAGAAACGTTATGACAATGTGGAGAAACGTTGTGATAATGCGGAGAAACGTTATGACAATGTGGAGAAACGTTGTGATAATGCGGAGAAACGTTATGACAATGCGGAGAAACGTTGTGACAATGCGGAGAAACGTTATGACAATGCGGAGAAACGTTATGACAATGTGGAGAAACGTTGTGATAATGCGGAGAAATGGTATACAAACGTGGAGAAACGTTATGACAATGCGGAGAAACGTTGTGATAATGCGGAGAAACGTTATGACAATGTGGAGAAACGTTGTGATAATGCGGAGAAACGTTATGACAATGTGGAGAAACGTTGTGATAATGCGGAGAAATGGTATACAAACGTGGAGAAACGTTATGACAATGCGGAGAAACGTTATGACAATGCGGAGAAACGTTATGACAATGCGGAGAAACGTTGTGATAATGCGGAGAAATGGTATACAAACGTGGAGAAACGTTATGACAATGTGGAGAAACGTTGTGATAATGCGGAGAAACGTTATGACAATGCGGAGAAACGTTATGACAATGCGGAGAAACGTTATGACAATGCGGAGAAACGTTGTGACAATGCGGAGAAATGGTATACAAACGTGGAGAAACGTTATGACAATGTGGAGAAACGTTATGACAATGCGGAGAAACGTTGTGACAATGCGGAGAAACGTTATGACAATGCGGAGAAACGTTGTGACAATGCGGAGAAACGTTATGACAATGCGGAGAAACGTTATGACAATGCGGAGAAACGTTGTGACAATGCGGAGAAACGTTATGACAATGTGGAGAAATGGTATACAAACGTGGAGAAACGTTGTGACAATGCGGAGAAACGTTATGACAATGCGGAGAAACGTTATGACAATGCGGAGAAACGTTATGACAATGCGGAGAAACGTTGTGACAATGCGGAGAAACGTTATGACAATGTGGAGAAATGGTATACAAACGTGGAGAAACGTTATGACAATGCGGAGAAACGTTGTGACAATGCGGAGAAACGTTATGACAATGTGGAGAAATGGTATACAAACGTGGAGAAACGTTATGACAATGCGGAGAAACGTTGTGACAATGCGGAGAAACGTTATGACAATGCGGAGAAACGTTATGACAATGCGGAGAAACGTTATGACAATGCGGAGAAACGTTGTGACAATGCGGAGAAACGTTATGACAATGTGGAGAAATGGTATACAAACGTGGAGAAACGTTATGACAATGTGGAGAAACGTTGTGACAATGCGGAGAAATGGTATACAAACGTGGAGAAACGTTATGACAATGTGGAGAAACGTTATGACAATGTGGAGAAACGTTGTGACAATGTGGAGAAATGGTATACAAACGTGGAGAAACGTTGTGACAATGCGGAGAAACGTGGAGAAACGTTGTGACAATGCGGAGAAACGTTATGACAATGCGGAGAAACGTTGTGACAATGTGGAGAAATGGTATACAAACGTGGAGAAACGTTATGACAATGCGGAGAAACGTTATGACAATGCGGAGAAACGTTGTGACAATGTGGAGAAATGGTATACAAACGTGGAGAAACGTTATGACAATGCGGAGAAACGTTATGACAATGTGGAGAAACGTTATGACAATGCGGAGAAATGGTATACAAACGTGGAGAAACGTTGTGACAATGCGGAGAAACGTTATGACAATGTGGAGAAACGTTGTGACAATGCGGAGAAACGTTATGACAATGTGGAGAAACGTTGTGACAATGCGGAGAAACGTTGTGACAATGCGGAGAAATGGTATACAAACGTGGAGAAACGTTATGACAATGCGGAGAAACGTTATGACAATGTGGAGAAACGTTGTGACAATGCGGAGAAACGTTATGACAATGTGGAGAAACGTTGTGACAATGCGGAGAAACGTTGTGACAATGCGGAGAAATGGTATACAAACGTGGAGAAACGTTATGACAATGCGGAGAAACGTTATGACAATGCGGAGAAACGTTGTGACAATGCGGAGAAACGTTATGACAATGTGGAGAAACGTTGTGACAATGCGGAGAAACGTTATGACAATGTGGAGAAACGTTGTGACAATGCGGAGAAACGTTGTGACAATGCGGAGAAATGGTATACGAACGTGGAGAAACGTTGTGACAATGCGGAGAAACGTTATGACAATGTGGAGAAACGTTGTGATAATGTGGAGAAACGTTGTGACAATGTGGAGAAATGGTATACAAACGTGGAGAAACGTTATGACAATGCGGAGAAACGTTATGACAATGTGGAGAAACGTTGTGACAATGCGGAGAAACGTTATGACAATGCGGAGAAACGTTGTGACAATGTGGAGAAATGGTATACAAACGTGGAGAAACGTTATGACAATGCGGAGAAACGTTATGACAATGTGGAGAAACGTTATGACAATGCGGAGAAATGGTATACAAACGTGGAGAAACGTTGTGACAATGCGGAGAAACGTTATGACAATGTGGAGAAACGTTGTGACAATGCGGAGAAACGTTATGACAATGTGGAGAAACGTTGTGACAATGCGGAGAAACGTTGTGACAATGCGGAGAAATGGTATACAAACGTGGAGAAACGTTATGACAATGCGGAGAAACGTTATGACAATGTGGAGAAACGTTGTGACAATGCGGAGAAACGTTATGACAATGTGGAGAAACGTTGTGACAATGCGGAGAAACGTTATGACAATGCGGAGAAATGGTATACAAACGTGGAGAAACGTTATGACAATGCGGAGAAACGTTATGACAATGCGGAGAAACGTTGTGACAATGCGGAGAAACGTTATGACAATGTGGAGAAACGTTGTGACAATGCGGAGAAACGTTATGACAATGTGGAGAAACGTTGTGACAATGCGGAGAAACGTTGTGACAATGCGGAGAAATGGTATACGAACGTGGAGAAACGTTGTGACAATGCGGAGAAACGTTATGACAATGTGGAGAAACGTTGTGATAATGTGGAGAAACGTTGTGACAATGTGGAGAAATGGTATACAAACGTGGAGAAACGTTATGACAATGCGGAGAAACGTTATGACAATGTGGAGAAACGTTGTGACAATGTGGAGAAATGGTATACAAACGTGGAGAAACGTTGTGACAATGCGGAGAAACGTTATGACAATGCGGAGAAACGTTGTGACAATGTGGAGAAATGGTATACAAACGTGGAGAAACGTTATGACAATGCGGAGAAACGTTATGACAATGTGGAGAAACGTTATGACAATGCGGAGAAATGGTATACAAACGTGGAGAAACGTTGTGACAATGCGGAGAAACGTTATGACAATGCGGAGAAACGTTATGACAATGTGGAGAAACGTTGTGACAATGCGGAGAAACGTTATGACAATGTGGAGAAACGTTGTGACAATGCGGAGAAACGTTGTGACAATGCGGAGAAATGGTATACAAACGTGGAGAAACGTTATGACAATGCGGAGAAACGTTATGACAATGCGGAGAAACGTTGTGACAATGCGGAGAAACGTTATGACAATGTGGAGAAACGTTGTGACAATGCGGAGAAACGTTATGACAATGCGGAGAAACGTTGTGACAATGCGGAGAAACGTTATGACAATGTGGAGAAACGTTGTGACAATGCGGAGAAACGTTATGACAATGTGGAGAAACGTTGTGACAATGCGGAGAAACGTTATGACAATGTGGAGAAACGTTGTGACAATGTGGAGAAATGGTATACAAACGTGGAGAAACGTTATGACAATGCGGAGAAACGTTATGACAATGTGGAGAAACGTTGTGACAATGTGGAGAAATGGTATACAAACGTGGAGAAACGTTGTGACAATGCGGAGAAACGTTATGACAATGCGGAGAAACGTTGTGACAATGTGGAGAAATGGTATACAAACGTGGAGAAACGTTATGACAATGCGGAGAAACGTTATGACAATGCGGAGAAACGTTGTGACAATGCGGAGAAACGTTATGACAATGTGGAGAAACGTTGTGACAATGTGGAGAAATGGTATACAAACGTGGAGAAACGTTATGACAATGCGGAGAAACGTTATGACAATGCGGAGAAACGTTGTGACAATGCGGAGAAACGTTATGACAATGTGGAGAAACGTTGTGACAATGCGGAGAAACGTTATGACAATGTGGAGAAACGTTGTTACAATGCGGAGAAACGTTATGACAATGTGGAGAAACGTTGTGACAATGCGGAGAAACGTTGTGACAATGCGGAGAAATGGTATACGAACGTGGAGAAACGTTGTGACAATGCGGAGAAACGTTATGACAATGCGGAGAAACGTTGTGACAATGCGGAGAAACGTTATGACAATGTGGAGAAACGTTATGACAATGCGGAGAAACGTTGTGACAATGCGGAGAAATGGTATACAAACGTGGAGAAACGTTATGACAATGCGGAGAAACGTTATGACAATGCGGAGAAACGTTGTGACAATGCGGAGAAACGTTATGACAATGCGGAGAAACGTTGTGACAATGCGGAGAAACGTTATGACAATGTGGAGAAACGTTGTGACAATGCGGAGAAATGGTATACAAACGTGGAGAAACGTTATGACAATGTGGAGAAACGTTGTGACAATGCGGAGAAACGTTGTGACAATGCGGAGAAACGTTATGACAATGCGGAGAAACGTTATGACAATGCGGAGAAATGGTATACAAACGTGGAGAAACGTTATGACAATGTGGAGAAACGTTATGACAATGTGGAGAAACGTTATGACAATGCGGAGAAACGTTATGACAATGTGGAGAAACGTTGTGACAATGCGGAGAAACGTTATGACAATGCGGAGAAACGTTGTGACAATGCGGAGAAACGTTATGACAATGTGGAGAAACGTTGTGACAATGCGGAGAAACGTTATGACAATGCGGAGAAATGGTATACAAACGTGGAGAAACGTTATGACAATGCGGAGAAACGTTATGACAATGCGGAGAAACGTTATGACAATGCGGAGAAACGTTATGACAATGCGGAGAAACGTTGTGACAATGCGGAGAAATGGTATACAAACGTGGAGAAACGTTATGACAATGCGGAGAAACGTTATGACAATGCGGAGAAACGTTATGACAATGCGGAGAAACGTTATGACAATGTGGAGAAACGTTGTGACAATGCGGAGAAACGTTATGACAATGTGGAGAAACGTTGTGACAATGCGGAGAAACGTTATGACAATGCGGAGAAACGTTATGACAATGTGGAGAAACGTTGTGACAATGCGGAGAAACGTTATGACAATGTGGAGAAACGTTGTGACAATGCGGAGAAACGTTGTGACAATGCGGAGAAATGGTATACGAACGTGGAGAAACGTTGTGACAATGCGGAGAAACGTTATGACAATGCGGAGAAACGTTATGACAATGTGGAGAAACGTTGTGACAATGCGGAGAAACGTTATGACAATGTGGAGAAACGTTGTGACAATGCGGAGAAACGTTGTGACAATGCGGAGAAATGGTATACGAACGTGGAGAAACGTTGTGACAATGCGGAGAAACGTTATGACAATGCGGAGAAACGTTGTGACAATGCGGAGAAATGGTATACAAACGTGGAGAAACGTTATGACAATGCGGAGAAACGTTATGACAATGCGGAGAAACGTTGTGACAATGCGGAGAAACGTTATGACAATGCGGAGAAACGTTGTGACAATGCGGAGAAATGGTATACGAACGTGGAGAAACGTTGTGACAATGCGGAGAAACGTTATGACAATGCGGAGAAACGTTGTGACAATGCGGAGAAATGGTATACGAACGTGGAGAAACGTTGTGACAATGTGGAGAAACGTTATGACAATGCGGAGAAACGTTGTGACAATGCGGAGAAATGGTATACAAACGTGGAGAAACGTTATGACAATGCGGAGAAACGTTATGACAATGCGGAGAAACGTTGTGACAATGCGGAGAAACGTTATGACAATGCGGAGAAACGTTGTGACAATGCGGAGAAACGTTATGACAATGCGGAGAAACGTTGTGACAATGCGGAGAAACGTTATGACAATGTGGAGAAACGTTGTGACAATGCGGAGAAATGGTATACAAACGTGGAGAAACGTTATGACAATGTGGAGAAACGTTGTGACAATGCGGAGAAACGTTATGACAATGCGGAGAAACGTTATGACAATGCGGAGAAACGTTATGACAATGCGGAGAAACGTTATGACAATGCGGAGAAACGTTGTGACAATGCGGAGAAACGTTGTGACAATGCGGAGAAACGTTGTGACAATGCGGAGAAACGTTATGACAATGCGGAGAAACGTTGTGACAATGCGGAGAAACGTTGTGACAATGCGGAGAAACGTTGTGACAATGCGGAGAAACGTTGTGACAATGCGGAGAAACGTTGTGACAATGCGGAGAAACGTTGTGACAATGCGGAGAAACGTTATGACAAATGCGGAGAAACGTTGTGACAATGCGGAGAAACGTTATGACAATGCGGAGAAACGTTGTGACAATGCGGAGAAATGGTATACAAACGTGGAGAAACGTTATGACAATGCGGAGAAACGTTATGACAATGCGGAGAAACGTTGTGACAATGCGGAGAAACGTTATGACAATGCGGAGAAACGTTATGACAATGCGGAGAAACGTTATGACAATGCGGAGAAACGTTATGACAATGCGGAGAAACGTTGTGACAATGCGGAGAAACGTTATGACAATGCGGAGAAACGTTGTGACAATGCGGAGAAATGGTATACAAACGTGGAGAAACGTTATGACAATGCGGAGGAACGTTGTGACAATGCGGAGAAACGTTATGACAATGCGGAGAAACGTTATGACAATGCGGAGAAACGTTGTGACAATGCGGAGAAACGTTATGACAATGCGGAGAAACGTTGTGACAATGCGGAGAAACGTTGTGACAATGCGGAGAAACGTTGTGACAATGCGGAGAAACGTTATGACAATGCGGAGAAACGTTGTGACAATGCGGAGAAACGTTGTGACAATGCGGAGAAACGTTGTGACAATGCGGAGAAACGTTGTGACAATGCGGAGAAACGTTATGACAATGCGGAGAAACGTTGTGACAATGCGGAGAAATGGTATACAAACGTGGAGAAACGTTATGACAATGCGGAGAAACGTTATGACAATGCGGAGAAACGTTGTGACAATGCGGAGAAACGTTATGACAATGCGGAGAAACGTTGTGACAATGCGGAGAAACGTTATGACAATGCGGAGAAACGTTATGACAATGCGGAGAAACGTTGTGACAATGCGGAGAAACGTTATGACAATGCGGAGAAACGTTGTGACAATGCGGAGAAATGGTATACAAACGTGGAGAAACGTTATGACAATGTGGAGAAACGTTATGACAATGTGGAGAAACGTTATGACAATGTGGAGAAACGTTATGACAATGTGGAGAAACGTTATGACAATGCGGAGAAACGTTATGACAATGCGGAGAAACGTTGTGACAATGCGGAGAAACGTTATGACAATGCGGAGAAACGTTGTGACAATGCGGAGAAACGTTATGACAATGTGGAGAAACGTTATGACAATGCGGAGAAACGTTGTGACAATGCGGAGAAACGTTATGACAATGCGGAGAAACGTTGTGACAATGCGGAGAAATGGTATACAAACGTGGAGAAACGTTATGACAATGCGGAGAAACGTTATGACAATGCGGAGAAACGTTGTGACAATGCGGAGAAACGTTATGACAATGCGGAGAAACGTTGTGACAATGCGGAGAAACGTTATGACAATGCGGAGAAACGTTATGACAATGCGGAGAAACGTTGTGACAATGCGGAGAAACGTTATGACAATGCGGAGAAACGTTGTGACAATGCGGAGAAATGGTATACAAACGTGGAGAAACGTTATGACAATGTGGAGAAACGTTATGACAATGTGGAGAAACGTTATGACAATGTGGAGAAACGTTATGACAATGTGGAGAAACGTTATGACAATGCGGAGAAACGTTATGACAATGCGGAGAAACGTTATGACAATGCGGAGAAACGTTGTGACAATGCGGAGAAACGTTATGACAATGCGGAGAAATGGTATACAAACGTGGAGAAACGTTATGACAATGTGGAGAAACGTTATGACAATGTGGAGAAACGTTATGACAATGCGGAGAAACGTTGTGACAATGCGGAGAAACGTTATGACAATGCGGATAAACGTTGTGACAATGCGGAGAAACGTTATGACAATGCGGAGAAACGTTGTGACAATGCGGAGAAACGTTATGACAATGCGGAGAAACGTTGTGACAATGCGGAGAAACGTTATGACAATGCGGAGAAACGTTATGACAATGCGGAGAAATGGTATACAAACGTGGAGAAACGTTATGACAATGTGGAGAAACGTTATGACAATGTGGAGAAACGTTATGACAATGTGGAGAAACGTTATGACAATGTGGAGAAACGTTATGACAATGCGGAGAAACGTTGTAACAATGCGGAGAAACGTTATGACAATGCGGAGAAACGTTGTGACAATGCGGAGAAACGTTATGACAATGCGGAGAAACGTTGTGACAATGCGGAGAAACGTTGTGACAATGCGGAGAAACGTTATGACAATGCGGAGAAACGTTGTGACAATGCGGAGAAACGTTATGACAACGCGGAGAAACGTTATGACAATGCGGAGAAACGTTGTGACAATGCGGAGAAACGTTATGACAATGCGGAGAAACGTTGTGACAATGCGGAGAAACGTTGTGACAATGCGGAGAAACGTTGTGACAATGCGGAGAAACGTTGTGACAATGCGGAGAAACGTTGTGACAATGCGGAGAAATGGTATACAAACGTGGAGAAACGTTATGACAATGCGGAGAAACGTTGTGATAATGCGGAGAAATGGTATACAAACGTGGAGAAACGTTATGACAATGTGGAGAAACGTTGTGACAATGCGGAGAAACGTTGTGACAATGTGGAGAAATGGTATACAAACGTGGAGAAACGTTATGACAATGTGGAGAAACGTTGTGACAATGCGGAGAAACGTTGTGACAATGCGGAGAAATGGTATACAAACGTGGAGAAACGTTATGACAATGTGGAGAAACGTTGTGACAATGCGGAGAAACGTTATGACAATGCGGAGAAACGTTGTGACAATGCGGAGAAACGTTATGACAATGTGGAGAAATGGTATACAAACGTGGAGAAACGTTATGACAATGCGGAGAAACGTTATGACAATGCGGAGAAACGTTATGACAATGCGGAGAAACGTTGTGACAATGCGGAGAAACGTTATGACAATGTGGAGAAATGGTATACAAACGTGGAGAAACGTTGTGACAATGCGGAGAAACGTTGTGACAATGCGGAGAAACGTTATGACAATGCGGAGAAACGTTGTGACAATGCGGAGAAACGTTATGACAATGTGGAGAAATGGTATACAAACGTGGAGAAACGTTATGACAATGCGGAGAAACGTTATGACAATGCGGAGAAACGTTATGACAATGCGGAGAAACGTTGTGACAATGCGGAGAAACGTTATGACAATGTGGAGAAATGGTATACAAACGTGGAGAAACGTTGTGATAATGCGGAGAAACGTTATGACAATGCGGAGAAACGTTATGACAATGCGGAGAAACGTTGTGACAATGCGGAGAAACGTTGTGACAATGCGGAGAAATGGTATACAAACGTGGAGAAACGTTGTGACAATGCGGAGAAACGTTGTGACAATGCGGAGAAACGTTATGACAATGCGGAGAAACGTTGTGACAATGCGGAGAAACGTTATGACAATGTGGAGAAATGGTATACAAACGTGGAGAAACGTTATGACAATGCGGAGAAACGTTATGACAATGCGGAGAAACGTTATGACAATGCGGAGAAACGTTGTGATAATGCGGAGAAATGGTATACAAACGTGGAGAAACGTTATGACAATGTGGAGAAACGTTGTGATAATGCGGAGAAACGTTATGACAATGCGGAGAAACGTTGTGACAATGCGGAGAAACGTTATGACAATGTGGAGAAATGGTATACAAACGTGGAGAAACGTTATGACAATGCGGAGAAACGTTATGACAATGCGGAGAAACGTTATGACAATGCGGAGAAACGTTGTGACAATGCGGAGAAATGGTATACAAACGTGGAGAAACGTTATGACAATGTGGAGAAACGTTATGACAATGCGGAGAAACGATGTGACAATGCGGAGAAACGTTATGACAATGCGGAGAAACGTTATGACAATGCGGAGAAACGTTGTGACAATGCGGAGAAACGTTATGACAATGTGGAGAAATGGTATACAAACGTGGAGAAACGTTATGACAATGTGGAGAAACGTTATGACAATGCGGAGAAACGTTATGACAATGCGGAGAAACGTTATGACAATGCGGAGAAACGTTGTGATAATGCGGAGAAATGGTATACAAACGTGGAGAAACGTTGTGATAATGCGGAGAAATGGTATACAAACGTGGAGAAACGTTATGACAATGTGGAGAAACGTTGTGACAATGCGGAGAAACGTTGTGATAATGCGGAGAAATGGTATACAAACGTGGAGAAACGTTATGACAATGTGGAGAAACGTTATGACAATGCGGAGAAACGTTGTGATAATGCGGAGAAATGGTATACAAACGTGGAGAAACGTTATGACAATGCGGAGAAACGTTGTGATAATGCGGAGAAACGTTATGACAATGTGGAGAAATGGTATACAAACGTGGAGAAACGTTATGACAATGTGGAGAAACGTTATGACAATGCGGAGAAACGTTGTGATAATGCGGAGAAATGGTATACAAACGTGGAGAAACGTTATGACAATGCGGAGAAACGTTGTGACAATGCGGAGAAACGTTATGACAATGTGGAGAAATGGTATACAAACGTGGAGAAACGTTATGACAATGCGGAGAAACGTTATGACAATGCGGAGAAACGTTATGACAATGCGGAGAAACGTTGTGACAATGCGGAGAAATGGTATACAAACGTGGAGAAACGTTATGACAATGTGGAGAAACGTTATGACAATGCGGAGAAACGTTGTGACAATGCGGAGAAACGTTATGACAATGCGGAGAAACGTTATGACAATGCGGAGAAACGTTGTGACAATGCGGAGAAACGTTATGACAATGCGGAGAAACGTTATGACAATGCGGAGAAACGTTATGACAATGCGGAGAAACGTTATGACAATGCGGAGAAACGTTATGACAATGCGGAGAAACGTTATGACAATGCGGAGAAACGTTATGACAATGCGGAGAAACGTTGTGACAATGCGGAGAAACGTTATGACAATGCGGAGAAACGTTGTGACAATGCGGAGAAACGTTATGACAATGCGGAGAAACGTTGTGACAATGCGGAGAAACGTTATGACAATGCGGAGAAACGTTATGACAATGCGGAGAAACGTTATGACAATGCGGAGAAACGTTATGACAATGCGGAGAAACGTTATGACAATGCGGAGAAACGTTGTGACAATGCGGAGGAACGTTGTGACAATGCGGAGGAACGTTGTGACAATGCGGAGGAACGTTATGACAATGCGGAGAAACGTTGTGACAATGCGGAGGAACGTTGTGACAATGCGGAGGAACGTTATGACAATGCGGAGAAACGTTATGACAATGCGGAGAAACGTTGTGACAATGCGGAGAAAGTGTCTAGGATATATATGACAGTGTGGAGAAAAGTTATATCGATGTGGAGAAAATGTCAATTTGTGCTTTAGTTGTTATAAAATAAGAATCAAACTTTTATTATACATCCATACACGCATTGGTGTCAAAAAAAACAGAAAATCGGAAAAACGACAAATTGAATTGAGAACTGAGGATAAAATAAGCCTGGCGTATAAATTGAGAGTCGATTGGCCTACTTCTAGCTAAAAACTGATTTTGGACCCATATAACTATACAGAGCCGTAATTTTGACTCTGGCAACAATCGCCTCATTCTGTGACACATCGTTTTTCGTTTTTATCGTAAATGAACAACCATCGAACTCCTTTGAAAACCCTAATTTTTCACGGAAAACTAAAAATTCGATTGAGGAAAAGAATTTTTCTTTTATTCAATAAAGTTTTTGAAATATGAATCTCCTCTAGAAGTATTTCCTAGACTTGCAATAATTACAGTGCACAGTGCGGTCTCGCAGAGAAATAAGAGACGCAGACACAAAAACAATTCAATTGCAGAGAGGACCATTTGAGACAGGTGGGAGACTATTTATCGATTTTCACACTGGCATTGGTAATTGAATTCTCATTTGTTGTTCTTTATATAAAATTTTCATTTTCTTTGCAAAATATTTCTTTTTTCCACCATGACGATGGATAACCTATTCAATCGTTCGATTTTCAGTGATAAAACAGGCAGCGAATCACCAGAAATACTTCAATTGTTGTGTGCCGTCAAACGGTGAGAAATTTCTGTAAATTTTATATTTCTAACTGTTTTCTTTTACAGAAGCAACTTCACTTGCGCAACTGCATTACCGACCAAATTTCGGAGCAAGTTTTTCGGAAACCGGGATGGACTTTAACAATCACACAATTAAACATGGGAACGGATTAAAAATGTAAGTAGCATTCTAAAAATTCAAAAATATATGATGAAGTTTCAGATTGTTTTGCCATTTCTGCTGAAATGACCGGGTCAATATTCGTATATTCGTTGAATAGGAATAGAAATGAAGTTTAGTTTTGGATCAACAACTTATTTAAACATGTCATGGAAACAGCAAAGGTATAAAAGATAATCTGATGGACAAACTGGAAAAATCTTTTTCCAGATTATGACTGAAATGGGGCAAAGGATTCCAAGGGAGGAAGTACAAGTTCAAACAGTGTTCAATCATCAATTGAAGATCCGGAGAAACATGTGGAAAAAGAAAGAACCACTGGATGCTTCTGAGTTCCCAAAGTAACTTGTAGATGGTTCTCTCTGTCTATTTCTTCTTGTTTCACTTTGTAATTCTCTCTGTATTATTCATTTCTGTATCCCTCTCTATCTCTCTGAATTTTTTTTTATGTATCTCTCTGTTTTTTTTTCTGAATTTTTCTCTCTTGTTTGTTTTAACTGTATTTTTTAAACTGTATTTTTTAACTGTATTTTTTTTAATAATTTAACTCTGTAACTATTTTTGTATCTTTTTCTCTTGCTCTCTTTGTCTCTCTTTCTTTTTGTCTCATTCTCTTCCTCCCTCTCCCTCTCCCTCTCCCTCTCCCTTCCTCTCCCTCCCTCCCTCTCCCTCTCCCTCTCCCTCCCTCCTTCTCTTTCCCTCTCTCCCTCTCTCTCTTTCTCTTTCCCTCTCTCCCTCTCTCTCTTTCTCTCTCCCTCTCTTTCCCTCTCTCCCTCTCTCTCTTTCTCTCTCTCTCTCTCTTTCCCTCTCTCCCTCTCTCTCTCTTTCTCTCTCTCTCTCTATCTCTCTCTTTCTCTCACTATCTCCCTCTCTCTCTCTCTCTCTTTCTCACCTGTGAAGAAATTCATTCAAGAATCTTGGAAAACTTAACTGTGAACCCAGGAAGATAGAAAATGTTTTTTTATTGTGCCATCTGCGTACCACGTGTTGAGCTTTTTGTATCAAATTTTTAAATAATAAAACTGAGTTGCAGACAGAAGTCTGTGAACCATTCTTCATTGTTTGAAATTTTTTGGAAGAGCCATTTTTCGTATTATTAAAAGAAGCCTATATATTTTTGGCAACGTATTTCTTGTTCTAGACTATGAACACGTTTATTGGCAGATTAGATTTTTGATGTCAAATTTTTGTTTTTTGCATATTATTGTATGAATCAATTGATCGGAAGCAAATTTTTTTTTCGATTTTTACACTTTTCAGATGATAATCACATAGTACAAATATCAAACAAGAGAGAGTATATTCCCTTATTGATTTTAGTTCCTGCCTTCATTGACATTCACATTTCAACTCTTCTTAAGGTGCAAACGAATGTGCTCACTAACGCGTGAGACTTGATTAAACTCGCCGGGCGGCACGCTTCTTAAGAAACGCGCCGGCGACAGAGGCGGAGTAAAGAGGCTGGACGAGGGGGTTGCCAAAGCAACCACTCTCCACCTGCTCATTACACAGAGACGCGAGAGGAAGCCAGCATTACGTTGTTGCACTCGACGAATTCGTCGTAACTCAATTCGATTTCTGCTAGATAGGTTTATGTTCCGAGATTTTCGAACTATTCTGATTGATGCCGCTGCCAAACGGTAGAAATGTCAGTGCAAAGCCGGGACGTTCGAAATCAACATCGGCTGCTACAGGTACGCGTTTGTCTCATTATTTAACTTTTTAGAGCCGAAAATCTTTTTTTTTTTCAAATTCTTATGTAAAGTATTTGGGAAAACTCTCATTAAAATTTTTTTTTCAAAGGTATAGACTATTCAGATAGTACTCGCAATTGACTAAAATTCCCATCCTCTTGAAAATTAATATCAGTAGTTTCATAACACCTTGAACAACTTGAAAGCGTGTCATATTTTCTGATAGATGATGCATTATTGGTCCTAAACACGAGAATGTTACGAAATAACTTCCGTTTAAATCCACCAGTCATGCAATACATCTTTTCAGGAAAGCTACCACCTGTTGTTTCGCAAGAAACGAAAGAACGAGCGGAAGCTGTGAGAAAGGTACTTAGTCGCCACTTTCATTTTTTTCGTTCAAAAACTCCCCCATTTCAGGCATTCGATCGGCCAAAAACCGCACATCGAAACTCGAGGCCTCCGACTTCCAGTTCGTTTTTTAGTGAACTATTCAGAAAATCATCTTTGTTTTTACAGCATTCACTCTGCCTACATTTGGAAATGGACGTCTTCCAACTTCTTCAAAACATATGAAAATGGCAATGAACAGATCGAATTCGGAAACGAGACCACTCCCAAGACTTGAGTATGGCCGCTCGCCGAGTCGAGAGAAGTTGACAGATTTAAGAGATGAATTGTTCCAAGCAAAAAAGGTTGATAGTTCCTTCACATCTATTAGCTATGCATTATTAATTGTTTCAGAAAGTAGCCGGATACGAGACCGATTTGAAGAAATTGAGCACCGAGATGAAACGTTTGAAGAGAGACGCAGAAAAACGAGAGACGTTTCTAGAGCGTATAGTGACAGCGCAGGTGAGATGAAAACTAAAGTTCTATTATGGAAAAGTGCATTTTAGTATCACCCAACCGAATTGAATGATACCAATTTGGCCAGGACGTTGACATCAATCAAGCACAAGGAAATCGCTAAGGAAAAAATGATTGACATTCAAGCAAAAGAGTTGGAGTGAGTTCCCTTGATTGATGAGCTGCGATCTGATTGAGAAAGTTTTTTGTTGTTGTTAAGAATGACTGTCTAGACCTTCATTAAGTTCTTTATATTCATTTTTTGTTTTTCTCCATTCGGTCTCAAAAAGAATTCTGAAAACATGTCTATCCAGACATTAGGGAATACTCCTGTCTGGAGTAGGTGTTGATGTGTGACTAGGTTAATCTATAGTTTATGTTGTGTTCTATCTGGAAAAAAAGTGTTGAAAGAAATATTGAACCATTAAAATCTCAATTTAACTTGCAGTCATCTTCGAAGCCTTTTGAAAGACAATCATGTCCCACTGAATAAAAAACACATGACACAGTCTATGCAACTACCAGAAAATCCAGATTCAGAACCTGAAGAAGACGAGGAAGACGACGAATCTGATTATCCTGAAGGTTGGAATTCATTGGGATATCGATAATAGACAATACGATTTCAGAACCCGATCAATTGGAAAACAATGATGCCGAGTATGATGAAGTTTTCGAAGAAATTTCAGCAAAAAAATCAGCGAAAATCAAAGAAAAATCGGCGGGAAAAGACAGAAATGCGTATGAATATCACCTGTTTCTTACATGCACTCTATAATTGAAATTTTAGATTGGCCAAAAAATATGCCGAGCAAAACGCTAAGCTGAAAGAAAAACTGAAAGAAGTGCGGACAAATTATGTTTCAATGGTAGAAAAAAACAAGAAGAAAGCAGAAGACTTTGTCAAACAGAGTGAGAACTCAAAAGCAGGTGAGAAATCCAGAGTTGAAATAAGAAACAAATTAATATTTGCAGTTGTGGAAAAGACAGTTGAATTGAGTACTGTGTTGGACACACTTCAGAAGGAAAGAGAGGATTTGTCTGAAATAAGACGAAAAAATGAGGAGAAAATAGAAGATCTTTCACAAGAATTGATAGAAGCGTATGGAGAGATAGATGCCTTGAAGTGAGCTTTCTAGTAACAGTTTCTCGATTTCAACACATATTTCAGAATGCACAATGAGCAGCTACAAGATAATTTGAGAGATCTAGAAAATCTAGTCGGAAATGTAACCGTCAGTATCGAAAACAACAGACCACCTCTAAAGTGACTACTATTATACAAATCTATATCACGACAAATAGTCGTTTCAGTATACCACGTCTCGACATGACTGATGTTGGATTTGATGAATGCACGTTGCACAGTAACACTGAAAGAAAGAATTCGGCCGCAGTTTCAGAGTTTGATCATGAACACCTTGCTGGTGCACTAGCAGAGATTGTTGGCGCACATTGCGAAAGGTTGAGATTTGTCGACCAATAAATGAATATTTTCCTTCCGAAACATTCTCCTCACCTAAATATTCTCTACCTATATATTCTCTGCCAATATTCTTCTGTGTGATAATTACTGAAACTGGTTTATACTTGATTTGAGTTGATCATTTTTCTTTCACTATCGCGTGTGCACTCCGTTCCTTCAAAAATATATTAAATTTAATCATACAAATTTTCGAAAAAATGTTGCTAAAATGTTCTCAGAACAGGTTTTCTCGTTTGAAAATGAATAACTTTGGAGAAGCGATATTTCTCATTTTGATGATATATGCAATGTAACATGTGTTTTTATCTTGAATAGCTTCTTATTGTACCTGCCAAGCCCAATCTAACTCCCAATTTTTCATAGCATCTCCAATATGTATATCAAACTTTTTTATAATCTTCCCAGATTGTTCTCATATCAATGAATAAAATTAACAGAGATGAGTGTTTAGAATTTATTGTGAAAATATCATTGAGTTATGACTTTTGATTCTTTTTTCCTGAATAAATATTTCTATCCAATACTGAAAATCTGTCATTTTTCATTTGTGTCATCATTGCCATAAAATATGTGCAAAAAAGGTAACAAGCAGCAGTTGGAATTGCTGATAAAACAAATATTTCTAAACTCCGTGTTATCTTTTGTGCATTCTTCATTTCTGGTTCTCTAAAAAATTCAGTCGTGCTTACAGGACTTTGTTTATGCAATGAAATGATTTTTTAGTTTTAACTCTACATGTTGTACACATATTCTTTTTTGGCTTGAATACTGTTTGAAATAAGCATGTGCAATCCTGGGGATATTTTTTTCAAAGTATGATCACGCCCTCTGTAATCATATGTAACAGATTATCAAAATCGTACATATTTCCTTCTATTAACAGCACGTTTCTCTTAATTTAAACTCATAATTAATCGAAAAATATTCATTTCAGATGATAACTTGATTGTTTGGCACATGAATTCTGAATGTGATTATAACATCAAGGTAGGTGGAAAAATGACAGTTCTAATAACTCTTTCTTATCATTTTATAGAGTAGCAGTAGATATCATCAATCAGAATCTTGTACTAAACTAAATTATGTTTATACGTCCCGTCAGTGTGACGAATACTTTGAATATTTGGACGAATTGAGAAGAATCATATTTGGTCGAAATTATCAAATGTCTTCTGGTGAGGGACTGATATCAATTTAGTAATTGAGTTAATATTCAGAAACATCTTTTATTTCCCATGCTGAATCGATTCACTATCACACACAAAGTGGAAGAACTCTAGTGTATCAGATTGAAAATGCGTCAGACTACGGAATCAAACTGGCTCCAACTCCATCAAGAATAGAAACATTGATCACGGACACGTATATTGCAGAAGAACACGTACTTGCCCATCTAGAAACTTCCGAAATCATCTCGCCCAAACAATGTCATCAGCATCAATCAGTCGTGGAAGGTAGTTCACGATAACTCGCTTCAAATTCATTTTTTTCATTCAGAAAGTATGAACAATCACATGCAATCGTTTTCTGAAGTCGTAGATACTAACAAAGAAATTCAAAATAGTTCAGAGATGACATTCTTTAAGCAGTAGTTACCATTTCACAATCAGAATAATATTCAGATAAATCCTTTCAATATCCATCATCAATTGAAAAAGGACAATCGGACTATGATTTCTACAACTATGAAACACATTTTGAAGACGGTGATAATTTGAGTGAAGAAGTTCAAGAGAACATTGCTTTACACGAGGACTTCGAGAAGGTTTTGGAAGAGACGGACTCCGTTTTCGAAGAATTGAATGATGATAGTGTTGATATGAAGTGTTCGATATCAGATGACAAAGTCCGTCGAATAGTTGGAATTGTTAACCGTCATGGGGAGCGAAATAACTCAAGCTGTTCTGAGCAGATGGATTTGATAGATCCAGAAGTAGACTTCAATTCTATAACGCTGACTGATTTATTGTCACACGGAGTTTCATCAAATTATGAAGTTGACGACTATGACAAAGAGATGATTTACAACTTTTCTGATTTTCTACTACCATCAATTTTCAATAATCTCACACATGTTGCTACAAGTTCTGTTGATCCACCACGCAATTATGATAACTCGGTCACACCAGTTCAAAGCGGAGAAACAACACCAATACCGTCTGTTGAAAACGCGATTGACTATACCCATCATGATCAACCTGAAACGTCTGAAAATAATATGTTGGTGAATATGATTGAGGATTATTTGAAAATGGTCAGAGAAGCGTCACTGGAATTAGATCAGTCCGTTGGAAGAGAAACCTCTCAAGGTATTAAAAAGTCTGTTTAATGTGTACATATTAATTTTTGAAACAGAAGTTGTGACCGGATTTACTCCTTCTTCTAGTTTCTCTGAAGATTCGAATTTTGAAGAAACAAACGATCTGGGGATCGAAAAATCGGAGGGAGACACCGGAAAGCCGGAAATTGGAAAAGCAGAAACTGAAATCAAAAGTGAAAAAGACCTCGAAGGTAAGTTTTATAAAGTTGTTAGAGTAATATTTTCGGGATTGGAGGGATTTGAAATTGTTTCACAAAATTTTTCAGAAAAGCTTTCGAAACCTCTTGAAAAAGTAGAGTTTCTGCCTGTGGCTCCACGAAAATCATCAGTAGAGGAATGGAAAAGCATTACACTCCGAAACGAACTAGGAGAAGATTCAAAAAACTTTTTGACCCCAGAAACCGAATTGAATGGAACCAAGAACAAGAGTTTAGAGGTTTCTGGGAGTAATTTTTTGGAAAACGGAAAAGCCAATGAAGACGATCAGAAAACAACTCCCGATGAGGAAACAGATGAATCAAAAAGCAGTTCAGACTTGGTTAAGGAGGAGCATAAAAACCAACTTGCATTCAGTTCGAAACTCTCTACAGATTTTGAGATAAACTCTGCCGATATAACATTTGGAAAGAACAAATTAGAAAGCTTGACTGCTTATGAACAAAGTGGAGCCTGCAGTAGTAGAAGCTTACCAATGTTTTCACATTTACAGACAAACTGATTGCGAAAGCAGTCAGAGAAAATAAATTTCTTCTCAACGGGCAGACGACAATCGAACAATCAGTAGACAACTATGAAGTGGAATCCGTCGATTCGAAGGATACACATGCCGAACTTTTCCTACCAGAAATCGAAAGACTTACTAGTATGTTTGATGATAGACACTGGATAAACGCGGTCTATCCTTTTTGCAAACTGAACTAATATATTGTTTTTCAAAGTTTACTGTTTGTTGATTGATCTCATTGAAACCCATGCAACTTTACAGGAACCGTCGATGTAAAGAAGGTTCAGTTTTCTGAAGATACAGCTGATCAAAGTCAAGATTATTCGCTCCCGGAAATTGAACATTCACTTGATGAATTAACAGCGCAAATCGGTGATGATATTCCTCATCAACAAGTCAAAGAACACAATGGTAATAAAATTTCAGTTTTGTTTTATCAGTTGCATCAGCGTTAATTTGCAGGTTCAGCTGGACAAACTCTTCGTTTGCCAGCAATAATTCGGGAGGACGATGCTGAGGAATTTGGGAAGAATGAGAAAAACTCCCCCGTTTTAGATGGGAATGATTTAAGTGACAATTCAGAAAATGTCACTGACGGCATAGCTTCTGACAACATTTGTACAGTTCTCGAAGAACCAGAGATTGTTTACCAATCAGTTTTGTCTTATCAGCAACCCCACGGAAGTTCAATTGTTAATAGCATTATCCAAATTGACCTTTTTGGACCGGAAGGATTCGGTTACACGGCACAAGCACACAAAGAAGCGGAACTAATTACGGAAAATGAATCATACCCTGCGCTCAATGAATTCTCAGAAACTCTTTCCATCAAAGATTCATCGAAAAGTCTGGTTCCAGCATCATCCAAAACGGGATCATGCCTTGCCGAGCAAGGGCAGACTGAGATCTATTCAAAAAATGATGAAATTGTGGAAACCATTTTGAATTCATTGATAAGCCAAGTGGTAGAAGATAACATGGAGATCGTCAACGAATGTGCTGAAGACGCTGAGAAATTCGCCGAGCAGGGAGATGCAGCCAGTTGCAATCTTCAATTCCCAACAGAAGTTATGGAATATATCGAAGACATAACTGAGGAAGAGGTCACAGATGTTATGGAAGACATGCTGAGAGTTGTGATGCAATACCATGAAGATCTAACTCTTGAAAAGCCTATTATCGATGATGTTACGTTTACTGTTAAAACATTGATGTCATTATTGACCAATAGCTCAGAAGATTTCCCCCCACATCTTGAAATTTCCGTGAGCACTGAAGAATATGAAAACCAGGCCAACTCTGACAGCAAACAACAGAACGACGACAAACCATATAATACTTCTTCATTGCTGGTCGATCCAGAAGTTGCCAATGAAAATCAAACCAACGATAGATTTGAATTTGCGCTGAATTCGCGGTGTACAGAAATGCAAACGGAGCTGGTGAATCGAATAGAGAAAAAAAATCAATCAGTTTTTGAAGTCATTGAAAAAATGTTGGATGCTTTGGAATCAGAAGAATTGCAATGTTCAGAATCTTGTTTTTTAACCGACGACCAGAAGGATTATGAAAGCATAAGTTCAAATTCTGCAAATAATGTTACCGACACCGAGGTCGCTGAAACTTTGGATGTGTTGGTGAATGCAGTTTGCGATCATTTTCTGAATGATACAGGGAACAAAATTCTCGAAGAAGATGAAGAAGAAAAAACTTCAGAGTTCAGCGGATTTAAGAAGAATGAAGAAGAGACACACGTGAAAAGTATTGAGGATGAAGTTTCATCGATTTTGATGTCATTGCTGGCAGGAGTGGATTCGTTTAGAAACAACTTGGAAACTGAAACAGTATATCCAAAACCACTGTCAGTGAAACCAAATGAAGAGATAGCCATTCTAAATGAACATGGAATCGGAAAATTGAGCCGTGACATCGAAATTGTTTTGGAGTGTCTCATTCAATCAGTCTGTTTTCCAAAAGTTATTGAAATAGCCGAACTTCTGATCAAAAATGATTATGGGACAGTGCTCGACGATGGAAACAATGAGAACATCAGCTCTGGAGAAGACGTTGAGAGCATTTTGAACGAACTCGTAGATCGAATTATCTGTAATCAGAACGATGAAACTCTGAACCGACCAGTTTACCAAGAACAAGTCGAAAATGGTTATGATCTCGGGAAGCAGACAATTGAAACTCTGAATGATTCTGGATTTGAAGATGTCCAAACTGAAGGTATTTCTCGTGAGAGTTTTCCTGATGGTCGAATGGAATTGGATGAACTTGATTCGATTGAAAGTAATCATGCTGATGGAACGGGATTAGAACAGCCGATAGATGATGAGGAACCGGTCACGATTGAGAGTACAGAAAGAACGCCAAAATCTGAAGATGTGGGCCACAAACAGCCGAGTCAAGACGATGAAAGAACCATTCTGAACAATCATATAAACAAAAACGTTTTTACTGGCGAATCTGCACCACTACTCACAGATTCTAGTTCTATTCATTTTGTCCCCTGTATCCAATATGAAGAGAATTCCAATCGTGATGTCTCCAATGATAGTTCTTACTTCAAATCCGATGACGTTGAAACTAATCTTCCTAATGAAGAAATCCGCTTCGAAACGGCAGAAAAACTAGAATCGCGTTTTAACAACGGCTTCACATTGGAGTTTCTGCTTGACAAAGAGAAAAATGATGACGGCTCGATTAGTTTTCCCATCACTGATTTACACAGTTCTGGTTTGACAGGGGTTTGTTGTCGTTTTGACAATTATGTCGAAGCACTAATGGAAGAAACATGCCAAAGAGCGATTTTTGAAGCAGCGGAACAAGTTTCGAAAAAACTCTCAAAGTCCGAACCCCCTGTTCATGACACAAGCAATGACTGTGAAACAACTTCTCAATTCGAAACTCCGTTTTCTGAACCATCGGTTTTTATGACACCAGAATCAACTATCAAACACGATGGAATGTTGGGAATGAACTTACTCTGTTCTGAAAACTATACAGTTGAACATCTACATGTTAATGCTCAACAAACCGAAACTGAGCGCCAGTAAGTTGGAAAATGAATCTAAAATTCTAATCGTTCTTTTACAGACCAACGGAAAATCCACATGCAGGTTCCGAATTTTCGGAAATGGCAGAAACAGCAGACAACTTTTCAGAATTATCGGGAAATCAGTTTGGCACTGAGACTGAATTCAGAGAAGATTATCAATTTGACATGTTGGACAGTGCACATTCTTCTGAATATGCTCCTTGCACTGGTCCTGCAGAGGCGGAAACTACAAGGAGAAAATGGTTAGGTCCATGTGATGCTAGTTTCCAAGACCTTGACGACAATCAAAACTACAATGGCGTGTCTTCTGCTCATCGCATCGGTTCCGATCCATTGTTTGTAAACCCCTTTCTCAATGAATTTCAAGAAAATAATGACGAGGAGGAACTTGTATTTTCTGAACTTTATTCACCACAATCTGCAGAACAAGAATCTAACGTCACCCTTGAATTAGCTGATGTTTTTCTTCCGCTGCGAAGTGACACTTCAATGCACACCAGGTAATTATTTAAAAGGTCATAGTGTGATATCTGATTTTTGGTTGTTCAGAACTATGGTGAATGAGATTTCGGAAAACAGAAGTTGTGACGATGTGGAGGAGAACAAAATCCAAAATTCAAATGAGGACAGAACAAGTAAACACGAGGGTTTGTAGCTTTGTGAGAATTATGTCACCGAACACATTTCAGTGGAATCCACGCCTACGCCTTCTACTAACTTCACTGGAGTTGAATTGGACACTCATTCTTTACACGTCATAGACTCCAACCGTTCAGAAATCATCCCAGAATTGTCTGCTTTGAATGAAAACGTGGGCAATCTTGTTCCAACAAACTCTTCACTGAACCTCCCCGGAGAGACTACTTCAACCGAACCTAGTTTGAAATCTTTGGAACAACCGTCAACTTCTTTGGTAGTTGTAATTTTCAGTCAATCATCAATTATTCTTTATTTAGGTATTGAAAGAAGTCTCTCATTTTCTCTCAACAGCTTGTGTAGCTGCGATGATTTTCATTTCTCCATCAGAAAAGTATATTTTTCTATATTTCAAACATATGATTGTTCAATGTCCGCTCTTCTTTCAGCGCAAGTCCCTCTTTCAACCCTGACATCATCGAAGATGCATCCAAATACTTCTCAAATGAACCTAACACTGAGGATGACAACATCTGATCATTATGTTTTGATTCTTTTAATATCTATTATCAATTCTCACTTTTATTTGAATAAACCCATTTAACCACTTATTTTTCTTTTGATAGGTGACATTGGGCTACTTCCCAGGCTGTGTGCATGTGAATCACCAATTTCATTATCATTTTGCCACCCACATCTGAAGAGTGTATTAGCGAGTTTGAAGCCCTCTTTCCAAGTTTTTCAACTTATCAGTCAATTCATTCTGCGTCTTCTCAATTTTCAACTCTAGTCATTGTTTTAAGGCGATCGCTCACATTTTGTGAGACACCACTTTCGTTATCAGTTCTTGCCTTTCAGTGCCAGTGTGTGCGGGTGTGTGTATGTGTGTGTCTTATTATTATGGCCTTTCTCACCAACTTGGGTTTAGTTTCTCCACTCCTGCAATACAAACTTCCAAAATAAACTTGAATGTTTTTCATTTTAACTTGAACTTCTCACATGATCCTTTTTTCCCAAGAACTTTGTTTCGTACACGGAATTTTTTTGTTGCTCGTTGCTATTTTTTTCAAATACGTCAAATTTGCAGATAAAAATAAAAATGGTCGATCGAGACGTCCGATATTCACGCTCTCCAACTCGAAATCCGAGTATTCAAAGATCCACTTCCTGTGAGTTTCTGTTCGAGTCAATAATCCTGTTATTATTGTTTTTCATTTCAGTTGGTGGCGCTAAGCTACATTTCAGTTACACCGGGAATGAAACTAAAACCAGTTCTCGTGGAAACAGTTCACATTTAAAGTTACCTGAAGTCAGCTCTTCTCATTTACCAAGACAATCAAGTGTTGATTATTCTCGCTATTCAAGCTCCCAATCTTCTGCCCCCTTCTCTCCAGAAATTCCAAAAAGCTCTACGTTCACTCCAGAAATACCTAGAAGAACTACGTTTACTCCAGAAATTCCAAGAAGAACTACGTTCTCTCCAGAAATTCCAAGAAGAACTACGTTCTCTCCAGAAATTCCAAGAAGGTCCACATATAGTTCCTATGATCGTCAACCAAACGTAGAGTCGATATCTCCTTCGATTTATCAACCAAACACTAGCCCGATGATTGCTCAAAGAGAAACAAGTTTATATGGAGATGCGTCTTCTGCTCGCTCATTTATTCCCACATCACACGTTCCCTTGGCAACTCCAAACGCCCTACTTCCTTCTTCCTCTAGTCACTCTTCAACACGAAGTCTGGTGGCTCCGCCCGCTACAACAAACCCGCATACAAGGATTTATGAAAAATCTGCATTCTCTGCGTACTCTTCATACGACCCGAACATAAAAGTTCTTCCGGCTGATACATCACCAATTGCTCCACCTTCATTTTCACCGCCTTCTGCATTAGTCGAGAAGCAATATTCAAGAAAATCTCCTTCTCCTACCCGAATACGTCAACCTACTGATTTTGTGCCAGATCCCCGTTCTCGGAGACAAACTACTGTAATCGGATCTCTAGCAGTCCCCTCATCTCCATTTCTTGCGGGAAATCAACCTGAATATAGAGCGGTCTCTTATTTTCCGGGACCTCCAGTGGCCCAAATAATTTCTGGATCCAAACCACATTCTGTGGGCGCGCAGATGCAAAACAGCCAGACAGGGAACTCTCGCCGAAACCTGACCATTGGATATTCATTAAATCAAGCTCGAGAAATCGAGAAAGCTCAAGAAATTATAAAAGCTTCGGTCAAAGTAGAAGAAGCAAAAAAGAGAGCCGAGTTAGAAGCGAGAAGAAGAATTGAAGAAGAAGCTAGACGAGCTGAACAAAAAAGAATAGAGGAAGCGATCCAATTGGAAAAATTGGAAAGAGTGAGAGAAGCATCAAGACTGGAAGCAGAGCGTCTCGCGTTGGAAGCAGTCATGAAAGCTCATCAACCGCCCGATGAAGATGAAGATGTTAATAAATTCATCAAGAATCTCGAAGAACGAATTAGAGACTCACGGGATTCAAAAAACTTGAACGGCGCTCTTGTAGGGCGCCAACTGAATCAAAACGTTAGTTTTTAAATCATTTGTTTATAATAGAAGTCATTATTGTCCATCCTATATTATCGAACTGTTTCTATGCATATTTTGTTGTATTCAGCTTGCGAAAAGTGCGGAAAGTCTCACAAATGCGCCGACTGAAGTCGACGAAAACGTTGAAGGACGACCATCTAATGATCAGGTGGGTATCGCGTCGTAAACGCACCATTTATTGCCTTTGTAGGTGTCTACGCAAAGCGCAGCCGACAACTCGGAGTTTGCAGTGCTTTTTGAACGATTGGTATAAACTTCTTTTGTTGGTTTTGTTAATATGTACTCAATTCTAGAAAAATATGACTACCGATGAGAATCAAAACCGCCGAAAGTACGCCGAGAATTATTACGATCCAGAGGACGACGACTCTGAATTAAATTCATTGGTAAGTTTTTCCCTGGTTTTAGAATTGCAATTTCACTTTTCATTATTTCAGAATTCATTTCTTTCTACAGTAACCGAGGAGGATCCAGATATGCTTTCTGTTAATAATCATTCATCCACATCTGATCTTCAAGTTAGTTTACTCTTCCTAGACGCTTTTATAGTGTTAATTCCAGCCATCATCACTACAACCGTGTGTCATCTCTTACATCCACAACATGGTGGACGGTATCTTATTATCGTTAAATAAGGCTGATTTTGCAAATGCTGATACTCACAAAATGCCATTGCTGTACGATGTAAGAGAATTTGAGCATTGAGAATAGGGCTTTACTTTTGTAGTTGTATCAATATCTTTGATATTTTGTAGTTTTCATGGAATTTGAATTATTTCAAATTGTATTTTATGCTTTTAAACCTCATACAAAAATCTCAGCCAGAATGATCTCTTAATTTCAGCAAGACCTCTACTCAAGCAATGCCGACTACAACTACAAAGAAATTTCCGAGACCGCCCGTCAGTTTTTTACTCCGCAATCATCTCCAGTGGAAGAAACTAAGACTGATTTCTATAAAGACTCTTTATAATTGATATTGGTCAATAAAAAAGACAGTGTTATTATCATTATTACATGCCGTTGTTTGTTTACTTTCCGCAGTTTCCTTCCGAGCATGCAATTCCTTGGCGGTCCAAAACGTTGAGAGTGTACTCGTCATCAACCGAAGTAAGGAACCATCCGTTTCCGGTGAATTTCGATTGAGTCTTCTTCTTGAGAACCCACTTTTCTTTCTCCCATCCATAAACCATGAACACCCATGGTTTTTTCTCACAGTTCTTTCCCTTGATCTGAAACCACAATAGTTACTCATAATAGCAATTGATTTTGATCTCTTACATTCACACTCTTTTCTTGCTTCCATCCATCGAGGATAACTGGGTCAGACATGATCGAAAGGGATGGAACAAGGAGATCAACGCGAACCTGATATACATATTATTAGATTTAAAAAATCAATCTTCAAAACATACCTTTTTGTGTCCATCGTTACGGAATTTCACTTGAATTTTGCAATCAAGATTCCATTGTGAAGCGGCATAACCGACAAAAACGGCTAAGAGGAGAAATTGGAGAGAGTTCATTTTGAAGTTATCCACTAAACGCTTCTCACTGCCTTTTATGTGATATCCCACAAATAGAGGTCAAGAAAAGGCGGAGGACAACTTTCGATGAAAGCAGCAAGTCCATTCGAACGATAAGGATAAGAAGTGATCCGAATGATAGAGAAGAAGAACGAAAATCGTTTTCACGGATATCTTCTGTGTTTAGATAGGAAAAGGAAATGTGTATGGATATTCACGTTCTGTATACAAAGTCTTGTAGCCTGTATGTGACCCAATATATTTTGATCATCAATTGTTATCAGAAAACATTTTCGGGTAGATATTTCGATAAAACATTCAGTTATGACATAGAAATGCTGCATTTGATTAATATTATTGTTTTCCTTAGTGGATAGGATATCATCTCTCTTTTTGTATTTTCTTCATTTGAGTATTAAATCAGAACACATTGGCAAGCACACAGCATTAATCTTCTTGTTGAAAATTGAAGTATGTCATTATAATATTGTAACTTTCAAATCTCTCTCAATAAATCTGTGTGTTTTTGGAAAGGAGCTAGAATTTTGATTTTATAAGATCACCCATGATTATTTAAAGATCGATACTAAGAAAAAAGATATCAATGCGAATAATTAAGTAAGCTTCCCAATTTGATGTTTTTTCACAATCTCTGATATCGTAAAGAAAGTCGAGTCGATGATACCGGCGACAGTGAATGTGCCACCAACAACAGCGCAAATCTGGAAAAAGGGTCAGATAATTTAGAATCCAAACAGTCAACAAAACAACATACGGAAGTGAGAAAAGCGTAGAATGATTGTCTTTGTTCGGTTTGTTTGAGTGTGATTGGCTGAAGTTCATATTTGAACCATACGGCAGGAATTATCTTTCCGGAATGATGATAGGTGATGTATGATTTGTGACCAAATGTATATTGGTAGCTATTTAGTATGTTACCAGAGTAGTCTTCATGTACAGACGGAACAATTTTCAATATGTATTCATGAGTATTCAGGCCATTTTCTTGTGATGTATCTCTATTCGCCAGTGGGTCGAAACTTCCTTTCAAGTTCTTGTGCTGAAAAAACAGAGTATATTTTTTACCAGTGTTCCAAGTTTAGTCAAAATATTATAGTTGATTAAATACTTTTTGTTGCAATTTTATGAAACTATCACATTGTGAAATTTCAACCAATTTTTTGAACCATAATTTTGATTCATTTCATAACTAACCGAAACATCATCGCCAAACTTGATAGAATGAATCACATGTTTCATATCGTAGCTTTCTGGTTGTGCAGCGGCAGAATGCGTTGAGAGATGAAAATTTCCCGGCACCTTATTAATTTCAAATCTGCTCTCAAAACGACATCCACCATCACCAATCGGCACTTTATTTGTATGGTCAATGAATCCCACTTCATGACGACCATTCTCGTCTTGAATGTCTACACCGATGTCTGGAATAATCAAATTCAAGGTATCACGAAATATTTGTTAAAATTACAATCACAAGCCATATGTGGAAAAGAAACGTTAACTTGCACATCAATTTTGCCTTCTCTTCCTGGATCATCAATGAAAAACTCGCTCCTTCTGAAGTTAACCTTGAATTATAATTTCAACGACGCAAAACCCACAAGTCAATGAAAATGTAGGCAAGAACATCATTAAAAATCATGAATGTGATAAATAAAACACATAAAATGGATATCACTGCTCCAGCTGTTGTCGGTTGTGTAAGATCTTTTGGTACTTTACGATAAATATCAAACCTGAACAGATATAGGGCTTTAGAAAATAGTTTTGTTTGAACAAACCTCTGAATATTCAGCATGTTTCCTATAAATAAAAAAGTTAAGAACAGAAATATAAAAAACGAATATCCGTTAGACGCAGGAAAAGAGGAACACTAGATTGCAATACAATATGCGGCGGATAGTGGCAAACAGATTGGTGGTGCCCAATGGTTTGGCCAAACCAAATAGTCAAAAAACTTGAATGATAGACTGCGTGATTGAGAGACGCACAGACAGTTGCAGTTTGCACACGTCGGGGGATTTGTAAAAGAAAGAGAGACAGGCCTACGTTCTTTGCCAAATTTCTGTGCGTTGCTACAAATCGATTAGGGTAATGGTCAACGAGCAGCGCCTAAGGACAATTTTGAAAAAGAATTCGAAATAAAAAAAATGGGAAGAAGAGATTGAAGCCGTAAAATGGAAGATGCACAGCGTCTGCTTTTAGTGAAAGTGCTTTTCGTGTTGCCAGTTGCAATGGGAAACGGAGGATGCCGTATTTCAAATGAAACGAGACACTTGTTGTTCCCAGGGTGATGACGGGTCAGAAGCGTTTATTCATCGTAAAAATGAATTTCGAAAAAGTATTTTAAAAGTTCCAAATATACACAGAATCAGTGAAACAGGTTGATATTTCAATTTTTTAATCAAATAAGTTCAGTTCTAGTCTAGCGGAGCAGATAGAATAACAAGCGAAAGCATCGAATTAATATTTGGTCGGATAATTTAGAGGAGGTGATTGGAATGGTCCCGTTCCGAAATGGTAGTGCCCATTTGCAATGGGATAGGCGAATGACATCTGAAAAAACGTATTTTGAAAATAAATCAGCTTTCGAATAAACTAACGTTTGAAACTGAAGAAGAGCTTCCAAATTTGAGTAGTTCTTTCCGTTGGTTTTTGTCTTTTCTTCGGTTACAAAGCCAGATACCCATCCAACAAATGATTGACATAATGACAATTAGTGAAAAAATGCAAACGAGTGCAACTGCCCATCCATATTTTTCTTGCCTGAACATTTAGTTTTGAGCTTGAAATAACAAAAAATCAAGTTACCATTCAGTATTACTACAACATCCGCTTGCACAACAACCAATGTCTCTATAACATCGTTCGGTAATAGTTTCCGACGAATCGACGATCGAATATACACAGTCGTAAAATGAGGGATCGTAAGCTAAAAGTTTCAGATTAAAAGGTGGTAAGCGGAAGGAAACTCACTGTTAAGTCTCTTCTCAAAAAAGACTAAACGAGGCGCTTCAATGGCATCAGAAAGAAGTTTCTCGATGGCTCGAAGAGAGGTGATGTTTTTTGGCTCTGTAAAAACGGAAAGGAATTCCGGTGTTTTTGTATTTGTTTAAGATTATTTTTTCGCTATTCGCAACATCCCAAAAAAAGGAATTTGGTTTTTTTCCAAACGTATATGCGGGAAACGAAAATAAGTATTGGAATGAGGTTCAAATAGGATATAAAAGCTGCAACTATTCGAACTATTATATTTATGAATTCGATTTGAAATGAAAACGTTTGGCAGTGAACAAACATGTTTCATAGCGGGAAATCATGTTACAGTTGCGTAGAATTATATTTTTGTTTAGATTTGACCATTTTCTTTCATAAAACAGGAAGTTAACAGAAAACAGTTTAGTAATTAGAAAATGTAACGTCAGAATAATACAAAAAACACTTAGTTCTACAAATTCAGAATTTACAGAAATTAGTTCTCCTAAGAAAGTTTACCTGCATCTGGAGAATCCCAACGGTTACGCAAGCCAATGGTGCTCATTTCCTATGGAGCATCGACGTGTGTATGACAATAAATTGTCAAAATTCAGAATTGGCAGACAGACGGTTTTGGGGCGTGTCGGGAAAAGCAAGGCGCTGCGCTACAACTGGCGCAATCAATCTGAGCCACCGGAATGGAGCTCATGCTCTGAAGCCTGCGCACATTTTTCCTGTGTCGTCATACACCGGTCTCTCGCGCCCCGAATGCATGCAACGCGCCAAGGATTGCTCGTGTCTCTGTGTGAACAGCGAAATAATATGGTTTTTTTCGGTCTGGCTCGGGCCGCTAAGCTTGATAATCGAGACGGCTAACTGCCCGTCAAAAAATGCAAATAGGAGGTAGGCACACCTGCCGCCAAAGGAACTATACTTTTCTTACTTGTTGACTTTCACGTCATTTTGTGTGCATTAATGGACAATACAAAAAACCTATTAATTTTCTCTAGGGAACGTTTTTGTTAATGAACTGTAGTGAAGTTAATTACTGATTCCAGTAAACTTTATTTTGAAATTAAAAAAAAACGGAAATAATAAAACATAAGCTCATTTGTTTGAAAGTTCTGACACAGAAGGAAACGAGCTCCGAGATGTGGAATTGAACCGGTTGTTTTCTCAAGTATTATATTTTAAGCTCGGTTGAAATGAAAAACAATGTTTTAGATCGATTGGACAATCAAGAGAGGAAAATGAGTATAGTGGAGAAATCGGAGAAAATAACCCGTCATTTAGTTAAGAAATAGATAGAGTTCTGAGAAATATTCAAGGTGGCAAAAACATCAAAAACCCGCTGTGAGTAGGTGTCATTATGGCATTTCTTCACTTATAATAGAAGTCTTGGTCGGTGTATTCGTCAGATGTCGGATAATTTCTATGATGTTGAACTTCAAGTGTTCGATAACCGCCATTGTAGATGGAATTGTTGTTTCTCTGTTGTGTCCAATATGGATGTACCGTACTATTGTCATAGACATTCGACATTTCATCAAATCCTAAAAGATAGAAATGAAAACACCAAATTCATAAATGTCACTCACTTTTTTCAGCTCTAATCAGGTTATTTCTGTCCATTGTAGCAGCATGAAACTTCATTGGGTTCGGTTGTTTGAACATTGAATTATGCAACAGAAGCGGTTTTGACGAGTGCATTGTTCTGTCACTGGACCAATCATTTTCTTGTGGTGCAGCTGGTGGTGGCATTCTTGGTGGAGGTGGTGGCTTCAAATTTTGACTTGTTGTCGATTCCTGGTTCTTTTTGAGCCAGATGATTGCCAAGATAACAATGAATATAAAAATAGATACGACAACTGCCAAAACCATCAAGAAGCCATCCGATTTGAAGGGGAAAGTGAAGTCGTATGAAGAGAGAACTTTCAGTTCAGCAGATTTATAAACAATTTGTCCTTGAGCACTTGTGACCACACAAATATATTTTCCAGCATGATGATAATCCACTTTGTGAATAGTCAACCGATTGGTGTACACATTGTCCATGTCTTCCAAAGGAACAGTCGATTCCGATTGGATATGATCAAGAACCAGAAGATTCATTCCATTGGCATGAATTATCGTAGCATTGGGATCTTTCCGACGAATTGAGACTGGATCCGAAATTTCTTTGAGCCACTTGATCATAGTGTTTTCATTTGATTTGACTTTACATTGGAACTGAGCAGTATGTCCAGCATAGACACTGATGTTATATGGTTGATCAATTACTGGTTCCATTGCAGATTCTTGATATTCTGCTGTGATATCGGTGGTTGGTGGATCGAAAAAGTCTCCAACAGAAACATCAAAAGCAAATGACAATGATCCAAGTGAATTTTCAACAACACATCGATAAACTCCACTATGCGAGCTATCTACCGGCTCCACGGCAATCGATGAGACGTGTTTATGTGTTTCTGAAACATAAAATGTAACATGTTGACGCAACTTCCGTAACTTGTTACTTACTCTCGCTTATTTCCATCTCGTTCTGATACCATCGAATCTCCGGCAATGGGTTTCCTTGGGCCGGACAGCGTAACTCAAGTTTTCCTCCCGTGTTGATCTTGATAGGGGATCGCCATTCGGAGTTCATGTCAATCAACCAACTTGGACTGGCCGCTGCAAAAATGAAACTAGTTTTAGTTCGGTCAAAAGTTGTTAAACTAAAGCAACAAAAGAATTTTGGAATGACTCACTTGTATTTGAAAGAACCAGATAATCTTTTACAGAGTTTCCCTGGTCATTCTGTTCATGGACATGCACAATGAATTCAATGGTTTTATGTCCGAACCCATTAGTTGCTTGACACTGATATCTTCCACTATCTTCAAACTTCACAGACTTCATTTTCAATTCTTTTCCGTCTTTTGATAGTTTGTATTGACTGTCCCAGTCGAGCTGTAAAAAAGAAGAACTTCATTATCTTCGTCACTTTAGTAGTCTCTTAGTCACAGTCAAAAACGTATTGTATGATGGATTATGTTTTGGTTGGTTCCCTTGGGGAAGATGCTCTCTTTCCCTCTCTAAATGATGTGGGACAAGTCCATAATCTAGTGTATGTTACTAGTACATCCGTTTTTCAAACTCTCTCATTTTCTTTCTCCGGACTGATTCAATCGCTGCCCAAGTGTGGCACCACTGGCCGCACTCCATCACACTCGGCATTACAAACGACAATGATGGATGACCTTGCCACATACTAACATATATCTAAAATGAGGTAGTTGTACTACCTAACAGTATTAACTGGTGGCCGGAGTGGTGGAATGACGGGCGAAGATCAGCGGGAGATAAATTGATATTTGATGCGCGTACCTGTTCTCCGTTTTTGGACCATTGTATCATTGTATTATCTTTATCGGTTGCGATGATTGGGCATACCAGTTTGAACTGTTTTTGACCCAGCGGGATCCGAAATTTGGTTTCCACATTGCGCATACGTGGGGGCACTGAAAAATGATAATGAAGATAATAATAGACGTCCAGCTGTGAAAATTGAGATTTGATTCCAGACCTATTGTCTCATATTGGGCTACCTGCTGTCATTCATTTTCTAAGATTACTCTCCCACCCTTCCCTCGCCATTAGCACTCTCACCCTATTGTCTTGAGAGGACGGGAGAGTTCATAATTAATAAGCCAGAAATGCACAGGTGTCTTATATTCTTGGGCAAAGTCTACTGCCTAGTGTTGAATTACATTATTACAACCATTTGACTTTGCCGACTTGCCCCCCAAGAGTATCCTATATCGTTTCTTTGTCTTGTCTAAAAACGGACGGCAGGTGATGTTCTTGATTGACGTGTACGGTACCGTAGTAGAGTGTTGCGTTTTGTGGTGATTTCCTTCTATTCTCCCCGTTTCACTGGCATCTATGTAATAGGCCCAACCTCTAGTACATTCCGAAAATAAATTTCACAACTATCAAATGTACACGCGCAAGTTTCAAAAGAGAACCAACTAAAATTGTATGCTTGAGGGCATTTCAATTCACAAAATAATGTATATGCATGGTTGGATATTAACACAAGAGCCTACTAAACCTACATGTGTGTGTGTGTGGGAAACGCATTCGCTTTCCGTCGATATATCTATGTTTATCTCACTTATTTGTTTGGATTGTATTTTAGGCGAGATGGGATGGATATAGGGAAGTGAGATGGTGTTGAGCTCACTTGAAAAGTGCAATGGACACGCAAATGGTAAACATTCGGGATACACAATGCAGCTGCTCGCGCACACGGGAACCCACAAGTAATGAAAAGGCAGCTAATTGTTAGGAAAGCTCCCGTAATTTGAGACCAACGGGTCCCTTCAACTCCTTCTATGGTTCTCTGGACCCGTCTTCTTTCAACATGAATTTATTTTAGATTTGAAAACTGAGACTGCAATTAGTACGACGTTGGAATGGAATGCTAATGAAGAGTCTTCCGAAATGACCGGAAACACTAAACCTCCTCTCTTTTCTTAAGACTAAATCAAGGAATAGTGGAAGATTGAGATGAATCGGTTGATACTAATCGGATGAATAAGAAATTCCTGTCTGAGAAAAAGAGACGTTTGAATGTGAGGTCTGACAAAGTTCTGATGACCTCGTTTTCGAATATTCTAATAAACCTATCAATCCGTTCGATCCCATTTGGACAGCTTCTCTTCTTCCCAAACCATTTTCCAATTAGAGCCGCGCAAATCTTTTAATAACATTCGAGGCTCCTGCCATTCACACGCGTTTTGAAAAGCGCGGCACACGCACTCAACGAATTAACCGTGTGCTCGTTCCTACTTGATTCAAATTTGTAATTAAGTGTCGTCTGGGAAGAGGAAGAACACGACAGACGGCCAAGTAGAATCTTGGCTCTTCTTTTCATTTCCATTCATTCAGTTTTCTTGTTTTACTATGCGCAACAGAGAACAATAGGTGAGCATGTATGCTCGACAGCTGCCAAAGAGAGCACTATTGAAGGTGAGATATGTGGCGCAATTGCAGTCACTCAGTTACGTAATTGAGGCTCGTTGGACCTATAGTACTGGTTGGTAATACACTCCAATTACCTATGCCCTCTCTTATTCCACTTCTCAAATACATCTTTCGAGTGGAAGGGTTATGAATATAAAAGATCATATATCAGTCTTATTATTATTATTTTCCAATGCTCTGGTATCCCTTAGTTATCCTTGAGATGTCTTCTACCGTTAGATAATAACGGGAAGGTGAATGACATCTATCGTATCTATTCATATTCGTTATCAGAAATGCGTATCAAATGGTATCTACTTGGGAAACAAAAGAAATGACGGAAACCGGGAGAAGAAAGAAACAGAACGGAAATTCTAATCTTGTCAACCAATCGGAAGATGGCATATGAATTATAAATTATGCAATGACAAGAACATGTCTCATTTAAATTCACTTTTACACCCCATTCTAACCCAAGTGAAGAGAAACGACGGACTCCATCCTTCTTGGGATTCGAAGTGTCAATCAAAAATGCTTGACTTGACTTTCTTCCCCCTTTTTGGTTTAGCTTTTGAAACACCAGTTCCATCGACATACGGACCATTCTTCGTTTTTCCCGAGTCTCGCGGAATTAGCAGGGACTCATCGAAAAACAGGGCAAAAACTGTGCATATGGCAAATTAGCCCTTGACATGCTAGCGGGTCAAGAGCGCGCGCGTAATCTACGTTTTCAACATCACTCCACACTAATTGAATTCAACGATTTTCGACGGCGTTTACTTACTTCCACGGGTGGCTTCCACATGCGGTCGAATGATTGCTGAGTTGACCATTGTGATGATCAATAGGAATACAGCGCCCATTTTGAAGAGATCTGAAAGAAAAATCATATTTGTGTGTGAAATAAGGAAATTTCGAAAACATAAATCATCGATTTTAAAAATAAAAGTTCGATTGAGAGAGAAAACTGCCGATGCTAGTTCTGGTCAGGGTCTTAACTTTAGTCTTAGTTTATTTTAACACATTGTTAATCGCTTTATCTTACATTTACTCGCTATTGAAAATGATAAGGAAGGGTTGAAATTTCAATGCTTCAAAAAACAGGAAAACAAACTCAGAAAAGGAAAATTCACAGAAAAAATACTCACCATTCATTTTTTCTATTCTCAAATATCACAGATTATCAGTAGAGTTCATTTAAATCACTTCCGGAATCTCACGGTTTATTCAAAACGAACACGCCGCAAAACACGCAGAATGATTTATAGCCTAGACGACTTGGCGAAATTTTGATTTACGATGTGCGTACATCTACGGACGGGTGGGTGGGGCCTAGTGGTGTGGCTAGGGCGTTGGCGAAGGGAGTGTGGGAAGAGGGGAGACACAGACAGCGGGCATCCCGCACTGGCAGTTAATGAAGATGACCAGCTCTCGGTAGTCAACGGGAGGAGACAGAGAAGATACACGGTGAGTTGTTGCCTTATACGGGAGACGAGTAAGAACACGGGAAGATTGAGATCTACTATGTGACATACGTTGTTGGCTTTCCGGATTATACTGTCCCAGGAGAGCACTGGAAACAGGTGGTCTTCCATTCTACAAAATTGATTCTAATCCAGTACAATGAGGTGTTACCATAAGTCATGGATCTAATTAATACTAGTTGATGGGTTAAACCATATGCCTTTTGTCTATGTCAAATTATTGTTTGAATCTGAAGAAAACATTTGGGAAAAGCGAAAATCTCCGTTTTCCCGAAAAAATTCATTTTTGTTAAGATAAAATATCAGGAATACTGTATATACATCATCACTTGCTTCTGAACTTTTGGAGACTTGACATCATGCTCACTATCTGTATGTTCCAGTAAACTAGTTAATCGTATTGACCGGGAGTGAATGAACTGGAGAAAGAAGGAAAGACACATGTTAACAAAACTGTAATCCAAATAGACAACTTAAGCCGACGTGTAAATACAGCCACTGTGGTGAAGAGAGGGAAAAGTAAGCAAAGAAGATACCCAAGGAAAGAGAATACTAATAAGGAGATATAGATGTACATACAGTTGTTTATAAGAGGATCACGCTGAAGCTGAAGATGAGTACAGGGTGTTGGGAAGAAAAACGAAAAAAGAAGATATAGAAGCGATGAAAGTGTCAAGATAATCCGGAAATTCAGTGTGATCATTCAAAAACTCAATGTGCTCAATCATTCACAAATGACAGCTTGAGGTTGTAACATTATTGATGGCCTTTTCCCTTTTTATTTTTGCGTGTTTTCTCTTGTCAATTGTTGCAATTAGCAAATTTCACACCGGAAACTTTTGATTAATCTTTGAAATAAGTCCGTTAAGTGGCGGAGACAGGTCAATTTCAACTTGAAACTCTCGATAGCCTAATGTCCACAATGCGTAAAATCGCGCATGACAGGTAGCAGTTAGAAGCTTGTTGGTCTTATACCGTAAACAGAGTGTCGAAGAGGTTTGCTCTTCGCTGCTCGAATAACACAAGTGAGCACTCATCCATCTAGTGATACAACCTGGAGAACACACCTCGAGAACCAACCCTTCTACGTACTTCAACGCTCAATTTCAAGTGATACTAGATACCAACGGACAGCGCAAAAAGTGGAATCACATTGCATTCGGAGGTAGTGTTTTGTAGCACAATGACGAACAAAAGGAACAACAGTAGACCTTGGAGTTTTTGTATTGTAAGTGAGCGAGCTCATTTCAATTGTTACATTTTGTAAAGGAGACGAATGTATAAATAAAGGTTGAGGGGTCCTACCAAAAAGAATAGAGTGGGTCGAAAACAGGAAATATACATAAGGTGCTAAAAGGGTTGTGCCGAAAGAAAACGGAAGAGCTCCCGCAGTGGTGTCGGTCCAGTCTCAACCCGTTATGAATAATGCACTAATTGCTGAGTCAGGTGAAGAGCGCCATCTGTGAAGCGGTTGAAATGAAAAGATGCAACAGATGTGAAGAGGAAACTACTGTTTAGCACTACAAAAACAAAAATAGTAAAAAAGAAGGAAGCGTGGAACTGGGAGTGCAAATGTTGACTTCTTGCTCTTGAAAGGAATGAAATTGAATCAAATTGAATTTGTAGTTGAGAAACTCAAGATGTGGAAATCTTATACGCCATACAACAATTTTGTCAGAAAACACTCCATTAAATCTTGTGATAGCTTTTTATTACGTCGAGAATCTGTTTTAAACTACTAAATAAATTAATTTGGAATAACTTATTGTATTGCCGTTGAAAAAACTCCATATTAATTATTCCTTATAACTCTAAACGAAAACTGATTCATCAGATCATAGTTTTAGGACTAACAAGTTGTATGTCGAAATAAATGCGGAGAGCTAGACTACCTATCCTTTTTTCCTATTTCATAACATCTATCTCTCTCTTTCTCTCTCTCAACAAAAAATTCTTCTAATAAGCCGACATAAAAAAGCTTTCGCACGTTCACCGTAAACAAATCGTAGTGTGGGACCAGTCAAAAGCTTTTCGCCAATTCATTCAACAACTTGATGAAAGTTAAGAATGCATGCGAGTTTTGACGCGAAAGCTTACGAAAACTAAACTTGTTTTTGCAGTCTTCCATTTGTTAAGAACAAGTGGCATACTCTTTTCAGCTATAGTCAGTGAATGCTTGGACAGGTGAAAATTTTGAGAAATATAGAAAATTGGAAGAGATAAGGGGTGTGGAGAGTAACAGGATTGAATATTAAACGAGCTCGGACTTGTGACATTTGTGACATTGATGATGATGAGTATGACTGACTGCGATTAGTTATCGAGAGACACAGAGCTTCTCATAATTTAATGTGCGCCAAGCAACGGTCAGGTGCAACCGGCTGCTGGACAGCAGTCAGGCGAGACTGAACATAGTGTAATGAACCAAGATAGAGTTTCAGGAAAACATCCAATTTCGCAGAGATATGTATCATTTCATTAAATGTTTCAATTCGACAAAACCAAATCAAACCATGAAACACAAACTCTAATTTACAATCAAAAATCTTCTGTAAACAATAAAATTTCATAAAACAAAGTTCGCAACATTTTAGTTTAACCCATTAAACTGTAATCCGATTTTGTCACCTTTCCTGTGATCATCTGCTATGAATGACTTTTTTGACATCATTTACACAGTTCAAAAATTGTTATCAATGAAATTTCCTTTTTTCCACCCACAAACCAATCTGATAAGAAAGCGATAAAAGTGAATGCGCATTGTTTAGTTATGCGCATCGGCTCACATCAATTATCTTTTGATTTCTGAACAAGAGAAATGACAAAATATCTTCGAGTCAAAGAAACTTATTGTGGATGCATAAGTGTTCAAGTGAGTTAGCCGTTAAGTCTTTCAATTAAGTATTATGTTTTCAGTATTTTGCCACAATTGCAAGTTGTGTGACGTTGGTTTTTCAATTAACATTCTCGATATTCTTTCTTATATATGGCCAATTATGGGGGCTCATACCAATGGTTATCACTATTGCCAGTCATTTATTTTTTATGCTAACTCTTCATCAATTCAGATCAACTATTTTTGTTACAATTTATAGTGGAATAGAGGTAATTTTTAATTTAAATTTGTCTTTTCACATAGAATCATGTTTCAGATTGCATTTGCTTTCACCATACTTGGATTTGCAGTATGGATTTTATCATGGGTACTTGATCCGAAAGTATCTTTTGTATATGAATTTTGTTTGGACAAGCTGCATTATGCAAGCTGTTATGAAGGTCAGTTTTGAAATTTTTAAATATGAATTAAGACTGTATCACATTGAACCTATTTAATATATGAAAAGATGTCAGCTGTTGGTTACTAGTTTCATACATCAAAAAATGCATTTCGTCTGGAAAAATTACTTCCAGGTACTCAGCTTGTTTCTCTTATTTGGGGAGCTATATTTCTTATATTCTTCTTTGCCAGTGTTCTTCTGTTGCCAGTTTTCCGAAACGTATGGAGAAACATCAAAGTCACTCGAAAATCATCATCAGTTTACATAGACGGGTATGGAACTGAATTGACATTTCAAACATCGTAAAATCGTTTTTTTTTCATTCAGAGATAACAAACCAACTGCAGCAGTACAACCGATATTCAATATTAACTCTGGACCTCCACCTCCTCCGCAAGTTCCGCAGCAATATGTGTTACCTCCACAGTTATTACAACAGTTGTCAGCCGTGCAATTGCAACAAAATATCCCCCAACAACAGCAACAAATACCACAAAGACCTCAGAACCTCTATCCAAATCCTTCAAACATAATGACTCCATCTGGCGTAATTCACTTAAATCTCTATACAATTCAGCTTCCAACCGGTAATAACAACTATGTAACTACTTCTCCTATTATTGATCAGTTAAGTACCGACTGTTTCGATAGTATCTCTCAAACAGGTCAAACAATACAAGAAAGGTTATAGTTTAGTTTTTTATCAGTCGAAACTGCGACTTTTCCAATAAACTCGATCTCTGATCACTGTTGTCTGATATCATTTTCTGTTGGAGCATTCAAATAATTTTTTTTTTGAAAATTTTTCTATTTAATTAATGCATTGATTAAAGTATACATCAGTGTTTTTATTTTAGGAACAATCATGCAAGATTATATAGAGTTCAAATTGTATCATAAATTAATCTGGCAGGAGACTGTCGTCGAAATCTCCAAAGTCATCAAGATTACTGTCAGTGGTAATCTTCCGTGAACCAGTTTTTGGACGAGTTGTTGTCACAACAGGATCTTCGTATGAAAAATCTTCAGCCTCTGAAATTGTTTTACCAATTAGTCAAAATAATACATTAGACAATAACTTACTCATTTCTCTCTGAGTTACTGTAAATGGAGTGTTACTATCTAGCAATGAGACATTAGCACTGAACTGACGAGTAGCACCTCCGCTTGACCCGGATCCCGATCCGAGACCTGTCAGACCCGACGGCGGAAGTGAATGAGTAGAATTTGCAGAATGACGTTTTCCCTGACTTGAATCACTTTCTCTTTGAAGTCGGAGTTGGTTGATTCTGGAAAAACAGATAGAAAAGAAATTATTATACTAGTTATGTAACTCACTTTTCCGCCTTCTCCAACTTATCTTTGTATTCCTTGTACTCTGCCATCCCAAGATCACCAGCAATTCTTACTAAGAATCTCAGACACTCAAGATCTTGTGGGAATTTTCGATGAATCAAACGATAAAGGTCAAATGCACGTTGATAGTTTCCTGTTCTTCGTAGACAACTAGCAATCATCATTTGCCATTTCGAAACATTTGGTCTAGAATGAAATTTCAAGATTATGAAATACGGAAACTAGACTCTTACTGCATTAAAGCTGCTTTCTCGAAGTAGTTAATAGACTTTTCTGAGAATTGAGTTTCCAAATAATAGGATGCTAACCATTCAACAGTTTCCAGGTTTGATGGGAAATAACGATAGCTCTGGAACAAAACGATGGAAAAAATTAATAAAACTATAAATTACATCATAATGGCATTGGAATGCTTGCGACTTGTCTCCTTCTTGATCATACAAATCTGCTAGTTTAGTCAAAATTGCAGGATCATTTGGAACCAAACTGTTTGCTTGACTGTACAATTCAATCGCTTGGGCCGAATCTTCCAATAACTCATATCTATATATTCTGCTTTAGATGAAATCCGAGTTTAAGTGCTTACATAGATGCTAACTGAACAAGCACTTGAACATTATTCAAAAGGATTCCATGAAGTTTATAGAAGTATTCAAGTGCCTGCTCCAAATTTCCTTGTGCTTTTGCAGTGAGTCCAATATTGAAAAGTGCTTGAACACAGCTTGCATCATTACTCAACGCTTCTCGATAATTAGTCAAAGCCCTTTCTAAATCTCCATTCATATAAGCAATGTTTCCTTGATTCACTAGAGCGTGAGAGTTGTAACGGTCAATGGAGAGAGCTTGATCAGCGTACTGCTGAGCATCCATAAGACGACGACCTCCTTGCTGAAATCTCCAAATCGATTAATGTTTACTGAGAGAGGATCTACCAAAAATCTCAACATGCATAGGTTATTTGCAGCTGCACTGGCTGTTTTTGAGTCTTGAGAATTGAACACTTTCAGAACTTCAACAGCACTGTCGATGTCACCATTCTTCATCATTTCTCCAGCTTTAGTCATCTCTAGATCAATTGCTAAAGAAGCATGAACAGATTGTTTCAATGCTTCGAGGCACCATTCATATCCTATTGCATAACTGAGAAATATTGAGTTTCAATGGTTCTAATAGAGCAAAACCTACTCTGATGCAATTACTGGGCTGATAATTTTGACAGCAGTAATTATTGCTTTCTCGGCATCTGCTTTTTGCTTTTTCTCATAGCCTCTCAGCATATCCGAGTTCAATGTTTGATTGAGAAGAACATCGTCATCTTCTCTTTCTTTCAAAAACTCATCTTCCGGATAACCAGGAATGTCAATTAATTTCAAAAATGATTCTCTCATTTTCTCTGCATCCTGCATACAAAATGCAACCAATACTGAAAAAAACTGGAAATCGTAATGAGATTGGTAAACTATTGTCTACCCAAGTTCAGTGCAGTTGTAAACTCTGGGTAATCCTCAACACTATTCTCCAAAGTGTCGATAGCTGTATCATAACTTCCAATTTTCACAAAAGCTATAGCAACATTGTTTGCTATTTTACTTTTTGCTGCCTTTTGAATAGCCGGAACTTGATCCTGTGCCATTCGATAATATTTCAACGCTTTCGTGAACTCTCGCCTTTTAAAGTATATGTTTCCAATGTTAACCTGGAGATTTTTGGATTTGAAACTTTAAATCAGAATTGTGATCGGCTCTATACTAGTTTAGAGGTCCCATGGGAATTTGGAGGTCCCATAGGATTTCGGAGGTCCCATGTGAGTTTAGGGGTCCCATGGGATTTTAGTGGTCCCATAGGAGTTTGAAGGTCCCATACTTGGGTTTGAGTACCACATGTCTGAATTTCATCATTTTTTCATAAGTCAAGATATTTTTTGTCTTTTTTCTAGTTTTTATCTGCTTCTGAAATATGGACAGTAACTCATAAAAATCTTAGTTTCACCGTTGGGGAACAAAGGAACACACTAGAAGTGCTTTGCATCATTTACTAGTTGTGCCAAAAAATGACTTAATGCTATGGTTAAAGCACAATTGTACTGTATGCTGAGTGCTCCAAACCAGGAGACACCTCAGAATATGATATACATATGCTGTAGGGCACTATTGATACATACCTTATTGGAAACATCAAACGACCGAACCATATTCGGGCGGTGAAAAAGATTGTTTAGCTCAGTTATTTGTTAAGAATAAGAAGGTTAACATAGATGATGTTGTTAATGATGCAGACAACGTTGATAATACAAAAATGAGCACAGTTGTGGAAGCTGGAAATGAAGCATCCATCCTCTCACTAACGGTGAAACTAAGATTTTTATGAGTTACTGTCCATATTTCAGAAGCAGATAAAAACTAGAAAAAAGACAAAAAATATCTTGACTTATGAAAAAATGATGAAATTCAGACATGCAGTGCTCAAACCCATGTATGGGACCTTCAAACTCCTATGGGACCACTAAAATCCCATGGGACCACTAAACTCACATGGGACCTCCGAAATCCTATGGGACCTCCAAATTCCCATAGGACCTCTAAACTAGTATAGAGCCTTGTGATCTATGTCTTTTAACTTACTCTGAGTCTTCCGGAGTTCGGAAACATTTTGTTACGCACAATGATCTCATAAGTATTTAATGCTTCGTTGGTCATATCATTCACTTCGTATTGTTGGGCCAAATTAAAGAGAACTGTGAATGTCAAATCAAGATTCATATTGTCAGTTAGGCCTTGCTGCTCCCTGTATTTAACAACAGCACGTTCACGTCTTCCAGCCTCTTTACCCTTGTCTAGTGCCTAAACCAAATTTTGATCCAAAGAGTTTCAATGGAGTCTTCTTACTTCTTTGAATTTCTTCTTCTCACTTGCCAACATACTCTCTTTGAGCATATCCATCACTTTTGCTTCCATTTGCTTGCATTTCTCTTCTCCACTAAACGCAATAAACCCTAATTGTTTTTCTCAGCAATTATTTTACCCACCTGTTACCCGAGTTTTCCGTACTCGAAGGACTTTCCGCCGCTTGAACTGAAAAAAAAAACAGAGCGTTTCTTTGGGAGCAAACTTCGCGAACTCGAGAAGTAGGGATATCTGTCTTACCTCTATTTGCGAAAGATGTGTATCCGGCTCCACGGACAGCGGTCATCGGCCGAGCTGGCTCGTTGTTGTTGGCCATGGCTGTTCGGCCTCCCATTCGACTTTGATCTGAGAAGAGGTTTTGCGGAGGTGTGAAAAAACAGTATCTGATTACTCACTGAGCATGGTAGGTGGTGGTTTTCCGTATGATGAAGTACCGTCTCGGAATCCCATTTGGGAAGCAGTCTGGAATGCCTTTCTATGATTTTCGAGAACAAAATATATAATAATTATGAAACAAACCGGACGTCTTCCATGACTTGATCGTGCAACTGCTTGTTGAAACTGAGCATTTTGAGTTATGTTCTGGAAAATTAATGATTATTCATTTCCAATAATTCAAAATACCTGAATATCATAAGCTTGATCATAAGAGTCGAATCCACCGTAAAAATCGTCATCATCATCTCTATAGGAGTTTTGTTGCATGTTTGAAAGAATATATTAGAGATGAAAGTAAAGCGCTCGGATGAATGTGCGCGTCCCGTTGCCTAGGTGCTCGCTAGTAAACGCGTTGTGAGCGCGTCTCTATGGTAACCAGTGCGAGGAGAGCCGAGAGAAAACAAGACACTGCGTGAGATTCAATCATTTATACATGTATGGAAATGAGGGTTGCGAAACGTACTGAATGAAAAGATGAGATTTCAATTAAAAATAAAACATTAAAAAAACAAGAGACATAACAAAAGAAGGAATTAGAGATATCACTGAAGAGGAAAGAGTACAGAATGGGAGGTAAATTTGAATCGGTCGTTCCACTGCTTGAATAACTGTTAAGAATGACCCCAGTCCACAAGTTGTTTCAATTGCTGGACGGATGCAGTCGGTGTATGATTGGAGAGCACTGAAATAATTGTTTTGGAACTAGAATAAATTAATGAAAAGCAACAAGTTTCAACTGTTTGGAACTGAAAACTAGTATCTAGAAGCTTTTCAAACACTCACAAACATGCACCAGCTCCCGAGGAATAATCATTGTACATCTGCTCAGTGTTCCTTGCCAATTGAGTAAAACTAGCTTCACACATTGCAATCTCTCTACTGTCAGCAACTGATAAATAACAATTCCAGTTATTGAGCATAGCTGAAACTCTTAGTTTTCTTCAGTCAATAATAATATACCTTACATTGATATCCTTCCCCACAAACATATTCCAAAACTGAATCAACTACCGAATAACGAGATTTTAGAGGTTCATGAGGATAACAAGCTTGTTTGATGTAACTTCCACCAAGGCAGTTGTTGAATCTCTGGTAGGCTCTGAAACTAATGGCATGATCTCTGAATGGAAAATTTCAAAATAACGTACCCACACATGTGAACAAAATGTATCTGTGAATGAGTTTTCATATCAGACAGTGTGGTTTGTTTTCCACCAAGTGCACTGAAAACTCCCATATTCGTCAATTCTTCAGCGCATTGAGCAATTTTGTTTTCGGCCTGAGCATCACACGTAGAACCGTAACCAACCACATTTCTCATCAAACTATTTGTTTCAAGTGGAATATATCCTATTGCTGGAAATAGAATGGGAAACATTGGGATGGAAATCCATTGAAATACTGTACCATTGACTGCGTGGAGCAAAGCAAGAGGAATCAAAGCGAACATGTTTAGAAGTGAATTCGGATGCGGAATGATCATCCCAATACGGAAGGTTGTATGGTGTATAAGCTGTCAGTTTTCTCCGCCCCGGGTGTCAAAAAGCGTATCATCCTTTCTTTTTCCGTGTAGTTCTTTCTTCGCAAAAGTCAATATATCCACGGTTTGTAGTACATACCAATTGTGTACTCATGTCAGCCGAGATCACGTTTTGGGTGAACTTGCGGCTTGCATAGTTAGAGATTCTCTGTACCCACAAAGTGTAAAAACATCAGTTTCATTGATCTTGAGTTCATAGTTATTATGTCATGAATAAGTCAAAATGAATGGAGTGAATACTTTTTTGAGCAGAGTATGCTTTGCATCATAAAAAATACTCAAACTTTTGATAGGAATATAGGAGAAATCGCAAATTAAATTAATCACATTTAAAGCATTAATATTGAGATGAGTGTGTCACAGAGTCGCTTTCTTCAATTATCTGGTGTTTCCATTCGCCGTTCTCTTGGTTGGTCGGAGCACCAAAAATTCAATTACATCCGATAAAGATATGATTCCCTGAAACAAACTTTATTTTTTGACTGTTTTTATGTATAAAGAATACCTTCAGAATAGTTTTGTCATCTACCATAAAAATCCTATGAACGTTTTTGTCGATAAAAACTTCAATGAGAGACCATAAGGTGGTAGTGTAATGTGCAGTAACAACGCCATCACGTCTTATGCCCTGAAACTAAGAAATAAGAGCTTTTTCGATAAAAACAGCACTAACACTTTGATAATCTCTCTCTTGAATTGCTCTTGTCACGGTCACACTAAGATCAATGTGATCAGAGAATGCAGCGGATGCAGCATCAAATCGGGTGTAGACTTCGACAACCTGAGATAGTCCAGAATTCACGTTTGATTTTTTATTCTTTGATGCATTGAAATAGAACGATCCTTTGACCTATAGTCACTTTTATCAGTAGCTTACTTTCAGAGTATTTTTTTCAACAACTGGAATTCCGCTGATGTTATTGTCAATCAACATGTCCAGGCATTCGATCAACGGTGTTTGTTCGTCGGCCTGAATTGCTTGTTTTTTGTTTTCAATTTGAAAAAAAGAAATCATCGACTAACATATAGCAAGTTCTTCCATGTTCCCATTTCCAAGTCCACTACTCGATGACTCAGACATTCCGGCTTTGGTAGAAGAGCACACTAAAACTGATAGGATCTAACAACTCAAAACACATTAAGTAAGACTTACATGCTTCCAAATGTAGTGTAATATCCTACGATGTGTCAGAATGTAGGCACAATCACCAGTGTTTTCGTCCATGACAGGAAGCCGATGAATTCTATATTTGGTAAGCAGCTCAACGGCACGGAAGATGCTTTCTTTTAACCCAATGTTGATGAATGGTTTTAGTTGACCTTTTGTTTCAAGGCATCCTGACATGAAACCTATTTGAAGATCATCATCAAAACTAGTGACTACCTTTCCATCTAGAGATTGGCATATAAGCAATATCCATCTGCCGAAAATCCTCATGGCTTAACGGAGTCCCTTTCAGCTCGTCCAAGTTCTCACGATACTTCCACAACATCATAAGTACCTAAAAAAAAACTAAAGTTATGCAACAATTCACAAAGGATTACCATAATGAAATCGGTGACCGATAATACTCCTGTAATCTCCAATGTTTTCGAATCGGCGACTAGACCAGTACGCATACCTAAAACATGTTCTTTTTATGATGATTGTTCTTGTTTTCAGTGTTACAATTGTATATTAATCCGTTGAATGCTTTTCGAACAGATATGTCATTTGTGAATACGATAAGTTTGTTATTCCTAGCCATTGCCTCGTAGCATTGTGATAATTGGAGAAGATGTGTATATACGATATCCGAATTTTCTGCAAACGAATTTATGTTTTCTGAGACTTTTATTTTGTTGAATACTCACGAACTCCTATCCTTAACACTGTTTTGAACATATTCTCGAGATCTTGTTTTTCTTTTTCATCGGGTCTCTCATCATTCGCGTACTTGACTACAGCATGCTCACTGAAATGAGAAAAAAAACACATTTTATCGGCGAGAGTTTTCGAGTTATTGAAGAACAGACCTTATTGCTGCGCCGTCTCGTTGAATAGCTTCAATGCCATCCACCGGAGCTTTTTTCTTGCTGAATATAAAATGATGTTGGAGATCGAAGAATGCTGGAAAATAGAGAAATATGAGCTAGATAGAGAGAAATGAAGTTTCGCAGACTTCTTTTGCATAAAATACAAAATAAGTGTTTTTGACATTGAACAGTGTCTTAATGAAAAAAGCTTTTCAATAAAATATTCACGATTACTAATCTTGCTAATTCTATTTCTCAGATTTTCTTTTGTTTGCTTCTCCTTGTTTTCTCACACCAGAATTTAAAACAAAGAACATATTTTGCGAGAACAGCTGTTTAAACGTGCAGCCAATAAACAATTTTTTTCCATCTACTTCATCTGATTTTCTGATTTTCCGATTTTTATTCTAAGTTTCTCACCTTTTGGAATGGTTGGAGATTCAAACGTTGTGGCCTTATTGCGCCTAAGTCTGCCCGTTGAGTTATTCATTGATACACACGCATTGATGATTCTGGAATACACTGGAATATTAGGCAATGAAAATTGCTTGGGAGGGGGAAATATGTCAAGTTGAAAAAGCTGTCCCTTCATTTTGTCGCCATGTGAGTCTAAGAAAAGAGGCAAACGGAGAAGGAAGACCGGAGAAGAAATGGCGAAAAAAGCGGATAGAAACGAAAATGAGAATGCGGGACGAGGACATTGAAACCCTCAGCTTTTGAGCCTCGTTGACTACAATTAATCGGTTTGTGCAGCTGAAAAGGACGATTTCATGAGATTTAAAACCACGCATAAAAGATGAAGTGACGGCGTATTCCTCTTTTTTTTCTCATTTCCCTTTCATCGCCTCAGATTTTGCATCTGAACCGAAAGAGCAAAAGAACAAAACGTTGACACTTATATACTAGTTGTTTGCATACGGTTCAAAAAGTTTGAAATGAACTTGCTCCTATTGAAATCTTTCATTCAAGTAGGCGGAAACTGAGTGCGCAGAGGACGTTGTGAGAAGCAAGAAAAGAAAGCGCAAAGCAAGGGAAATGCAAGTGCACAAAAGCTGGGAAGAAAACGAAAAGAAATCTGCCAAAGCTTTTGCAAAAGAATATTATGAATATGTTGTATATATAGGCAAGAAACAGACTACAAAAATAAAATACAACAAATCCAACAAATCAAAACACAGAGAAAATGTTTTATAAAACGAGTCATCCGCTGTCTTTTTGATGCTTCCTGGGCTCACATACAGAAAGAGCAAATTTCAGTGGGGGAGGAAGAAAAACGGATCAGAGAATTTTAGGTAGCACCTGCTTCTCATCGACGAGACACCAATCGTTTTACACAAAAAGACAGGAGGCCTAGAGAGAAACGACTCACTTGCACCGAAAGTTTGGCCCTTTCAATTTATGTATGTGACAATGATTTATTAGGCAGTTGAAAAAGAAAATGAGGGTAAAAGTTCCTCATTCCTTGCACTCTTCTTTTTCTCTTTGAGCATATGGGACCAGTGGGTGCATCGGAGTTGGGTGTCAGATGAGAAGAAATTTCGGGAAAAAAAGATTAGAATCTTGAAAAGAATGAATGGCCTTTGTTTTAAACGTTTATGAATTCTATAATCTTCATGATGGATGAGAGAAATCAATGTTACTATAAATTTCAAACAATTTCAATTTATATGGTCATTTATTTTTGAACTTGTCTAGTTCACTTTTACAAAATACGAGTTCACTCGAGATTCAAGTGGTCGACGTAAAATGATTTAGTAAAGAGAAAGAAGAAGAAGAAAGTGTGAAATACTCTAGAAACACAAAAAGAAGTCAAGTTTTCTGCGTCAGAAACAAAATAATGAACCGGAATGCTTGAGCAGATTCTGCTTCCAACCAGAAGGAAATAGAGAAAAAATAGTTTAGACGACGGAAATTGATAGAGAAAGTCAATTTCTTCTCACTTTGTTCGAGAGATAGACAGAACAAAAAACGTAAAATTTTGAGGGCACGCAAGTTTTATTTACTTAGGACTCCTACCTACTCAAATGTATCAAATAAGTTGCAAACCACTACAATAACACGATAGATATAAAAAGCTACCGAATAAAATTCATGATCTTGGTTTTCGCAACTTTTTCAATTTTTTACGACTTTCACAAGGATTAATGTAATGTTTGGAATCCAATTTCGGCGAATTTATTCATAACGGATATTTGATGCTTGACGCTTTTTTGGAGTGAAAAATGGCGGAAAACGAAAACTGCCAGAAATTCATTAGCTTTTACTAGGGACAATGAGGAAACTAATATATTGAAACCTTCTGTTTCATCTTTTATTTTCTTTTATTTGCTCTTTTTTTCTCGGATTTCGATTTTTGATCAAATTGAAGAAAAGAAATAATAAAAGTTTTCATTTTCTCAGAACTTCTGATATTTGCTATATATTTGTTTGGCAATATAGCATCCAAGACATGGAACGAGATGAATAGGAAGGATTATGTGTGAGCGAAGGATTTTCAAATCTCCAGATTCATCAGATTATTTCTCAAATTAACTACTTCTTAGAATGTTTTTCGTTCCACTTTGTTCCCAATAGACTGATAAACTTATATTATCTTGTCACGTTCATCTAAAATTTGTCTGAAAGAGTTATTCAGTTACTTTGTAGTATTTTTGTACATTCCGATGTGTTGAAGTATCAAAAACCAGACTGCGAACACGATGAAACACTGCCCTAATGGCCTTGGAAAATATAACGATGGAACATGAATAATTCACTCTATTTCCCTTTAGAGAAGCAGTCCACCGATTAATCATTGTCGACCACACCCAAACAGTATATTCGATTGGTCTTCAACAAGGAGGTGGAGCTAATTTGGAAAGGCGTTTTTCATTTGTTGTCTTTCCAATTCATTCAGTTCTCACCTCCGATCAAGTCTGTTTTTCAGCTCCTTTCTTTCCCTTTTCTTCATATTTCAATGAAATTGAACCTCCACTTCAACTGGCCTATTACTCGAAACAACGAAAAAAAATGTGTCTTATGTGTTCATGGTAACGAATGTTTATGTGAAATATGATCACGAGGTCAAATGTCCCATGACATTGTGTCATTCCACCCTTTTTCAGGCAATGTTAGTTTTTTGGCCGCCCACTTCGTCATTCGTTCTTTTTTGGGAACTCTGACGATAGCTTCACTGTTTTTCATTTATCAGCTTTGAGAAATAATGGATATTTAAGGGTCAGGTATCGGAATAAGTGTTTTCAGAAATATAATCTACGTCAAATGAAGGAATTTAAATTTCATAACTACGCATTTTGTTTGATTGTGACGATTTCCGGTCTATAAAATGAAAATCAGTTTCCCTTCGAACAACTCTAGATTTACTCTCAGATATTTGAATCACATTTCAAAAAGTTTATTGGTTTTTGAAATTTTCGAATTGACCAACAAACGTCTCTACCCTGATTCATCACTGGTCTCTGTTTCATGGTCAACATTCTAGAAAAATCTGTGACAACAAACTCCCCATTTCTCAATGACTCATTGTCAAAAAGCGAACATCACCCGTCTCTATTGAATTTTTGTCTATCCGTGCCGCTGCCTTGTTGTCTATCTTGTCGTTCGTCATGAGTTTTGCATTGATTGGCGCGATGTGCGAGCGTGAGCGGCCATGAGCTGACCAAGCTTTTCCAGGCACGTGAGTTTGGAGCACACTCGCACAGTGTCGATGGGGCGTGAGGTTAGGAACACGCGCACAAACTCAGCGCGGTTTTTTTTTCTAGAAAAGAGAAGAAGAAGAAAAAATAGACGACGGCATTTAGCGGTGGCGCGGAGACGGCAACAACGAGAAGAGAAGAAGGAAAAAAAGACGCTGCACCCCTACCGCCCGCACACTTTAGGCCCCTTTGCTACTCTGCCTCGATTTCTAGTGTTTGAACAGTGCGGCAACTTTTCCATCATCCTGTCAGCGAGCGCCACCTAAATTGGCTATTCTCTATTCGGTGTGTGTTCGCATTTTTTCAACTTTCTCTCGGTTTTTTTTCTGTTTGTTTGGTTCTTAGTTATAGTTGTGTTCTGGAGGCTTTTTCTTTATTTGTGACGTGTATAAGCATTTGGCATACATGAGAGATAGGCACACCGCCCTCATTTTCTGAAAATGGCAGCAAAGAGATAAAGAGAGGAAAAAAGAAGGGTTTTTCATCTTTTCAGCTATTCCTTCTTTCCTCTCGACGTCCGTTCTCCGTTGTTTTGGTCGTTATCGGTGAGGCCCCCGCGGGCAGTGCGGCTTGTCTTCCATCTTTCTGTTTATGCGATGTAGAAAAGAAATTTTCAGTTAGATAGGAAAGACGACAAAGTAGGAAAATAGAGAAAAAGAGAAAAAAAGTGAGAGGTGGAAGGGCGGATGGACAGGAACACGGTGTGAACCCCGCCTCGATGAAATGTTTCCTTGTTTTTGATCACTCTCAATTTTTCATTTCGAAATTTACCACTTTTCGCATTCGGTCTTCAAAATAGTAATCAGGTCGGTTGAAAGTCGTTACTGGAACTTCTTTTTCTGAGATTTCGAATTCTACAGTATCTGATTTTCTAGATTCTCTACCTTATCTAGATCATAAGAGATAAAGATACCAGTTTTCTCGTGTAATATCACATCCAAGACCAGTTACCAACATCCCCTCATGACGTTCATCACAAGACCTGTACTTTTGCATGCGCTCGACTCCCATCTCGTGGTCAACTGGTGGCGAACTCCTACCCTCATCTTGCGACATGGGAGTCAGTCGGTCGAAGTTATGTTGTCATCGTCAAACTTTTTACCCCCTTACTTCTTTTTTCTCTTCACTTGCCGAATCGTGTTACTCCAAGCGATTGAGTTGAGTCGTCACGGGGTTTCGATCTGTTGAATTGAAAACGGGGGGTGAACGTCGAGAGGAGAGCGAACCCCAAAATAAAGTCGACAAAATAAAAACAACAGAACACTCCCATTCTGCTTTCCAATGTTTTTTCTGCCACTCTTTTGTCTTTCGGTCTATCGTTCATCGAAGCATCTGGAAACACATAGATGCACTCTATCTAATATGTGATTGAAAAAGAATGCATACCCCTCCCACATTATTAAAACTGCAAAGTCAAAGATTTTTTCTATCCAATATTTTCAATGTTATGTCTACCAGTTTCTACGTTTCTCTTCTGTTTCCCTGTTTCTCTGGTATTGGTTTCTATTCATCCCCAGAGTATATAATGTCGGCTTGGTTGTAGTATCACCGGCCAAAAATATTAACACCGGCCGAAATATAACCGGCCGAAATAACACCGGCCGAATGGCTTCAGAACATTATCACCGGCCGAACTCCAAAATAAGACCGGCCCAAAAATTTCAATAAAACTAATTGAGATTTCAATTTAATAATAAACAGAACGCCACCATGATATCAAGTAGAGTTTCTAGTTTCATTCTGAACACCTCTAGATAGTCTCCGTTACTTTATACAAGTTTCAGTCATTGACTCAGATTTTGGGCCGGTCTTATTTCAGCATTCGGCCGGCTATAAGTCTTTGGCCGGTGATATTTCGGCCGGTCTTAATTCGACGTTCGGCCGGTGATAATGTTTCGGCCGGCTTTATTTCGGCCGGTTATATTTCGGCCGGTGATAATTTTCTTGGCCGGTGATACTACAACCGAGCCATAATGTCTACCTCTCCACAGTTTTGAAGACAATTCCCATTTGTCTAAATGTTTTGTCTAACCATACTTCTATTCGTGAGAAAATCTTGTCGCACCAACTTATAATTATTTTTCAGATCTCCCTTCTTCTATCGAGACTGCCGTTGCTAACAAACAGCTCTCAAGCCGTCTATATAAGACCCGCCCTGATTTCCATTCCTCCGCCACTACATATTTCTGCCTTTCATGCTATCACCTCCTTCACATTTGCCTCTTCCGTATTTCTTATTTCCTCTACTACGCCTACTAATATTCGTTATCATAAACAGACGGTGCTCGAGAGGCAGTGTGGTTAGCTGGTTGCATACTGAATTGACAACGGCTACCTTCACTGCCACCCCGAACATGTAGTCCATCTTTGAACAGTGGTGAGTGAATTTTTCGAGAGTGTCTCATCTCTTCAGATCGAAAACCTTTGAGTGTCGGTGGAGAAGTTAGAGAAACCACCATGGTTCAGGTGAAAAAAAGAGGATGAAAAGAAAAGAATGCAACTTGTTTGTCGTTCCCTCTTTCACTTTCTACGAATCGAACCTTTTTCCAATAGAGCAGGCTTTGGAACGGTAAACGAACATAACGGGTGTTTACTCTCGTACTTTATTTCTTCGATTGTTCAATGGTAAGTAAAAACGCTCAGTGTGGTTTTATTCGATATTGAGGTAACTAAATTCGTCATATTTCTTGTGTATCACGAGCTAGCTCAATGTTGTTTGTTTGTGCACAGGTGAGGAAAATATGATATTTAAAAAAAGGCTTCGAAAAATATTAACTCGGATTTGAATGGATAACATCGTCGATTGAAACCACTCAAAACTCAAACCGGAAGCCAAGATTAAAACTTCATACGTTGGAGTCGTTTTATGAAAATAAGAGAAAAACTAAAAGTATCATGATTGAAAGTGTTTCAGGGGAAAAATTGACTCTTTCACAGAAATTAATTCAAGCATCGTTAGGTTTTAAAAAAACATATATAAAATCTGTTCCATTATCTGATGTCGTCACTTTCAACTATTCTCAAATCAAAATTCAGCAAAATCACTTGAATTTCTCAAAAAACTTCACAAACATCGTAAACATCATTTCCCAAGTTATGCCGATACGACAGAGGAACAACTTATCGGGTCGTTTGACGGAGGTCATTGGCAAAAGGGAATGGCAAAAACCGATGATTTTAAAATGATAATGTACTTTTTGTTCTGACTCCCAGTTGTTGTTCCCATTACTCTTAAGTGCTGACAAACAAAAAATCTGTACCGCAAAGTAACCTTCCCCGGCCTCTGGCGCCGAGAAAAAGGAAAAATACGATTCCAAAAACGATTAATCTACAGCCACACCTTTTTCTGTCCGCAATGTGTGATGATTTGATTTGGATGAGATGATCAGAAATCGAGAAAGGATATAACAAAGTAGGTAAATGTCTTGAATCTTCATAGCAGTGAAAAATGAGAAAATCGACAGGAAAATTGAGATCCTCAAGAAAAACGAGTAAGGGGTGAGGTGAAAGAATGTTGGATGAAAAATGAGTAAATGACACAAATCTCCACCGAATCACAAGTTTACACACAAAAAATGTACAATGAAACATATATTTATAATAATATTTCATCAGATGACGTTGAAGAACGATCATCGTCGTTGTCATTCTCATATATTTGACCTAGAAACAGAATATTTTAGACAGAAATTTCGAGTCAGCATTACCCGGATGATTTCCATTTTGCTGTAAATCTATCAATGGAATAGTTGTTGTAAGTGTTGTTGCCGTTGAATATGTCATGTTTTCATCTGAAAAATGGAAAATGTAATACCAAACGACTACTGATTACTTACCGGTAAGCTGTTTGTTATTGCCACTGAGCAGTTGAGCATTCATATCTTCCGTTTCTGAACTGTTCGTTAATGCCTCCAACCTTTCTCGACATTCGTGGATTTTTCGCTCTTTCTGAAATCGTATATAAAACTTTAATAATAATAATAATAAAATATGCACCTCTTCTATTTGTTTTTGGAGAGTCTCATTCTCCTTTTTCAGCATGTCATATCTTTTTTGATCAACTTTAGACATGACAGCAGGAACTGCATTTCCATTTTGTTGAATTTCGTCAGCACTTGGTGGTACTTTTATGATGTGGCGAATCTTCGGTCCGTAAATCAAACCAACGGAAATATAAGTGCATATGAGTACTAAAATATTCAATTTTCACGAATTCCATTTAGTTTTGGGTAAACCTGTTAATGAAATGAAAGCAAAATTTGCATCAACTTTTCCATGAATCAGAAGTGTTACCACTGGAGCTGTTACTAAAGTCATAACTGCCACATTGTAAATTGCCAATCCAACAAATCTAGAATCATTGATGAATCTCAACTTCAAATTTCTTGTTTCGTATGACAGAAAAGTTCCAAAGACCAATAAGAGACACTTAAATCCCATAATTATCCCTGTATAGAAATACATTGTTGACAAACAATTTTTAATGACAACTACCTATCCACACTTCTTGTTGATTACTCTGACACTGCAGCAGAACTGGCATTATCATTTCATCTTCTTCACTATCAGCGGGCGTCTCAAATAAAATAGGTTGCAAGACAACGTTGTATGTTCTATGACTTACAAACAATGGAAATTTCTGCTCGGTTAGTTGTAACGGATCTATCAGTATCCATACAAAACATACAAATACGTCGACAGCCGTCAGAGCGGCCACGATGACGTAGAACTTTGTTGGAGAAATCGGCTGAAAATATGAGCTTGATGAACACGAAAACAGATTTTATATCTAGAAATGGAATCAGCATGTATAGCATTCATTGCTCATAATCCCATGCGTCGAAAGAAAAAACGAAAACTGTAAGAAGTGAGTGAAAAAACAGGCAGTGAATAGGAAAAGGAAAGGGAGAAAGATGAAAGTCAGTAGCACAAGCATACGACATGCGAATTGAAAAGATCGGACTATGAATAATGTTAAAAAGTGAGGAAAACGTGGTTTATAAGTGATAGATAGTGAAAAATGTTATTTGGATCATTATCCAATGGTGTTCAAAAGTAGAGTTTTTAATCTTGAAAGACTCTGTTCTGCAGACTGTGAGAAAGTTAGTGAATAGTTGTTGTTATTGCGCGGATAGTGGTTAGTCTCGAGTTAGCTGTCAGTGAGTTTAATTGAAACAGTTAGTCGGTGCTGTTGTGAATAAAAAGTGAGAGTGTGAGTGGTAGTAACTGTGAGAAAAGAAAAAAGATATGAGTACTACATTCAAAACGTGTAGAGGTAGTGGTTCACAGCCAAAAAAGAATCGGCAAGAGACAGAAACTCTTGTCAGCACCTGATTAAGAACCGTGTTCCGCTTCTCGAGCAGTGCGCCGTACGCTTGTCCCGATGATTTGCGCATAAGAGCTTGTCGGCCGACCATCGTGGATATCAAGGTTCGAATACCTTCCCACGGCGTGTTTTCTTCCTGATAGGGATTTCATAAAAATACCGATATAAGAATTTTAGAAATTGAATCAAATGAATTTTTTTGATAGAGATGAGAAGTTATTATATAATGAAGAATCGAGAAAATCGAATGAGAGAAGTAAAGATTACAAAACAATGATTCTATCAAGAGCCATCATGCAGCCATTTTGCAGCCGTAGCATACTACAGCTAGGCAACATTTTGACATGAAGGGAAGCTCACTCATAATGGAAAACTGTCTTGAATCAAATAAATAATAGTTTTTTCTCGAAATATTCAAATTTGGTAGTCTCAAATGGTTTCACAATTTCCAATCATAGATTGCATAATCATCCGAATGTTCATAACACAAACCATAAAGGGCTGGTTCACTTGCATGAGGTTAAAATATAAACGAGAAGGGCATGAAAAATCATAGAGATGCAATAATGGGCATTGTTTCTTCCACGAGACAGAAAATAGAAATGAAATCTAAGAAAGCTGTTTTTGTAAGGGATTCAAACGCTAAGTTCAGTTGCGTTTAATAAAACTGCTTCATTCTCATTCTTAACTTACCTTTTCAGAGAAGTTACTCAATAATGGTTTTAACTGGAATGGTTGTGATGAAATGGGGGAAAATAAGGATCAGTGATGACATGAGTGAAGATTTCAACCGAATAATTGTTTCAATGTTCTCACCTCGTCTTTCTGTCTACTGGCTAGCTGTTGATTTTCGGTTGCACCCATCCGATGAACGATCCAAACTTTTGCAAACATAGACCCATAAGCAAATGTAAACCCAAATAATAGCATAGTGACACGAGTCTGAACTTTCAATTGTTGGAAATGCAAAAATTATGAATTACATGACATAGGAATGGAAATAGAGACTCTGGAATTGAAATATCGTCTGATGGCAGTCCAACGAAAAAGAGAGAAAAAAGACACAGTGAGCACCCGATGAGGAGAATATTATTGCATTCTGGTTGAGATTGAAATATAACTCTGAAAGATTCGAATTAGTTCACGTATTGAGTCAGGACTCACAATCGTTCTCGATGTTTTTGAGTGAAAAAGTAGATGACTAAACAAGCAATGATTCCAATAATTGAAAAGAATAACGTAGGATAATAAAACTCATTTGAAACTGTCATTGCGTGTTTTTTGATAACTGTTGAGTCTGGAGGTGGACCTCTTCCGTTCATCCACTGCTCTTTGTTATACCATTCCAAATCTCCACTTGTAGTGTCGTAGTATCCCATTATTTTATATTTTCCACCTTGCATTTGTTCAATTTGAGTCCTTGCAATACGGTCTCCAGAATCAGAAAACATTACTTTTCCCGAAACTCCTCGGAACGAAGTGTTTTTAACACATTGGAACAAAGTATCAGCTATTAGTTTGTTGTCATATGAAAAGTTTTCTAATCGAATATGCGATGGTAGATTGTTGCGAGTGCAATTAAATGCCAATGCGAGAGCCCTAAAACTTCATTAATTTTTAAATTGGACCCAAATTGACTCACCAGACTGCATCGTATGCAAGAGGAGCCTCAGGAAACCCTCCAACATTTGCAGTCTCTTTTTGAAAGTGTTGGGTCAGACGTTCTTGGAATTGGATGCCAGTCATCTCGGAAATTGCTGGAACATTGTCACGAGAGAGCATAACACTTTCTGTTGTGAAATGATATTCAGCAGCTGCAGCCATCTGAAATTCTCATTTTAAGATGTGTAATACAGTCCAGGTTTACCTGTTCAGCAGTACAGTTCAAATGTTCTTCTGGTGGTGGAATATACCATGTATCAGCATACCATCCGATAAAAAACCACACATATCGTCGACCATACAAACCATGATGATAAGCTTGACACAACACTTTTCTAGCTTCTGTTACATAAAACAGTCCGACTATTATTCTAGCATCTTGGCGTTGAAGAGTCTTCATTGCATCAGTCGGATCTCCATAAAAACTTTGCCGATCTACTCGAATACCTTTCTTCCTTGCGAGAGCTTCAAGATCTTTTGCAGTTGTAACAAATACTTCTTCTACCGACATCAGAATAGTGAATCTTTTCCATTTAAACTTCTCCATTATATGAATTCTGAAAATAAATTAACCATAACAATTTTCTGAGTATGCATCTACCTCGTTGGGTTTTGCATATTGGCTGATGGATGTGTTCTGAATAAAGTTGGAAAACGATTTCTGTTTGAAAGTGCCGGTGAACTGCCTCCATATGATAACTGAAGTTTTGTTTTTGAGAGAATATTTCTGAAAGTCACAGTACCACAACAAGTTTCCACACAGGGGCTGCTTCTGCTATAACTGTTGTGACAGGACTACATCCTGTTAGTAACATTAACTTTACTGGAGGTTTGTACAGGAAATCGTATAATTGTTGCATAGCAAGACCTGGTTGACACTGAAATCATGTATTGTTTGTGTATAAATCTTTTCTCTAACTGACCTGAGAATTATGGTTAGTCATGTTGAGAACATATCCAGGTAAAATATCTAATCTATTGTTCACATCTTCCAACGCCATTTGTACAGCCGGAAGACATGCTTCTCCTCCTGCCCAACCTCCGGAGCCAGATTCCATCGGGAACGTTCCACCGATGTGGAGGGTGACCGGCTCGGCGGAAACCCACACGATACTGCCCCATAGTAATAACCAAGATGATCTAACGAACATCTATTTCATATCTGAAACTGAATTAAGGTTTTGAACGGAACAGTTTTTTAGGAGGAAATGCAACTTGGAAGATGATGGGCACGGATAAAAAATGGAAAACACGTTATGTCTCGAAGATCTTGTGCGCGGTTGGGTGGGGGATGAAATGAGCAAACGTTGTTATTGCGGAGACTGGCAAAACGCATGTATAACATCGCCTACGCCAGTGCGACACGTTCCCAAGGGACCGTGCCTAAGATGGCAAAACCTTGATTCGGCAACCAGTCGGGAGGGGTGCCCTCCGACATTCTAAAAGTTACATCAAATACGGCGGTTTGTGTTAGGAAAAGAAGAAGAAGAAGATTTATGCGACATTGGTGACTTGAGGGAGGAAATGGTGGAAATATCAAAAAGATTTTGAGCAGATATCGAGGTTTCTGGAAATATTTGACAAATCGGTTTGGATGACAAATGTTCGAAAGATGCACGTTTTTAAATTTGAAAGAAAAGATAGATAGATGATTTATGTTTAGTTTGATGTTAACTGAAACAATATCCTCTGATTCTCATAACTGTTTCTTATGTCTATGAAAAGACCAACATTTTTCTGATCTAAGAAATAGAATGTTTTGATCAAAATTAATCCAGGACAAGGCTAAGTACTCTGTCAGAAAAACGAAAAGAAAAACTACGCTCTACTTCAAAACGTCACAGTTTACACTTTGGTCCTAGAAATCCCAAAAGAGGTAGTTCATTGAAATTAAACAAAAAGTGACGAAGAAGAGCGGATTGCAACACTGCCTCGGGGGCAAGCGGTGTGAGAAAAAAATGATTTTGAGAAGAAAGGGAAGTTCTGAAGTCGCAGGGAGCTGGTGGAGTTGGAAGCCAGAAGAAAAACCCATTTGTGAGAGCAATTCTTTCTAGCTGCTCCACACTTCTTCAATTGCTGCGACTTCTTTCAAGGGGAGGGGAGGAGAGGCTTGTGGAAGTGAAGTTCAATAGTGCATCACGCAAAAAGAATTTTTATACTGAGAAACTCTCAAGGAGAAGAGAAGAGTTCGCAATCAAAACTGAACTCGTAACTGAATTTCATTCGGGGGCATCTTTCCTCTCAAAGATTGCTCTCTTAAACTAGAAAATTTCGGTTTTCTCATTCTGAATTGAATTTGAAAGTTTTTTCTCCTATCATGACTCAATTTTAAGCAGGGCAGAAATTTTCTTCGAAAAAAAAGGTTCCTGCTCTTGACTCAAAATAACTTCCTAGAGGCGCATGATTAAATTAAAAAGGAAAGTCTTGGATAGTTGTAAGAAGGGGGGAAAGAAAGGCGGCAATTGTTTATGTGAATGGGAGCGGAAGTCAAAGAAGACGTCTTTTCACGGAGAGCTTCACTGAGAGCAGCATAAACTCCGAGGCGCCCAAATATCTGGTCGCCAATTAATTCCATGTGACCGAATATGTATGAGAAGGTCTCTTGGTGGACTGGGTTTGAACTATGAATTATTCAAAATGGGTGAAAGTTTTCAAATTTTTCATCTTCGACTTCTTCTTTTCTCTAAGTTTTCTTCACCTTTCTTCATTCTCAGAAGCATCCGTTTCTCTTCCGTTTCGGAAAAAGCTCAGTTCAAAAATGAAATCATTTATGGAGGTCTTCGAAAAAGCATTTCTTCAAAAAAGCATTTGAAAAATCAAACGATGACACTGAAATGATGTAGTTGTGATGGATTAGATGGAGAAATTGCAGAGAAATAGGCAAAACGAAAGAAAGAAATGAAATGAGCTTGGTCTCTCCAAATTTTCGAATCAAGTCATTGTTTATTAATGACAACCGGAACTACTTCATTTTCTATTGAGAAAAAAAGTTGATGAGAAAGCGTTCTTGTCTTTTTGTTTTTTCTCCCTTCGATCTATTTTCTTTTCTTTGCTCGACATTATGATGAGATGCGCAGAAAATGGAAATCAGGGTGGGCGATCAAAAAGAGTGCTGCCGAAAGTCGACTCTACGATGCATAAATAAAATGATTTAGCTTCTGGAAGTAGAAAAAGAAAGGGAGAAAACATTGAGCAAGCACAACAAGAGATTGATTGAGATCTCAGACTTGATTAAGTTTCAAAAGTAATCTTGTGTAAATTGAAGTCTAGACTCTCAACGATATATAAAAAAGTACTTTTAAAAAAGGTTGTTTAAGGTATAAAACGAAGTAAAACTTTTCAGAGCTTCCCAGGTAAAACTTTCAAAAAAGTATGAAAACCGATGAAGAACAGCTGATGGAATATTTAGAAAGAGTTCGGCAGCTCAATTTGGCAAACGAGTCGTTGTGGAAGATGCATATCGTAAAAACTCTCTAAATTTTCATAAAAGAAGATAGAAATGGTGGTGGGTAAAATATGGAGTGTCTGAATATGATCAGTGGTTTGTATGAACCCCAGACACATGAGGAGCCGGAGAAAGAGGAGATGTGCCGCCTAATCGAGTGAAGATGGGTGGCCGCAACAAAAGTAACCTTACAAGAAAAACGAGTAGATCTACGTAAAGGCAATAGAACCCCTCTTGCTATCTAAGAAGTTGGCCAAGACGAGCAAAAAAGAAGGAGGAGCACAAAATTGGAGCAGTTTTGTGCATCTCCTGCATAAAAATTGAAGAAGTGATGGGAAAGGGAGGGGGGTTGAATGACGAAGTGTGCGAGTGTAACTATGAAGAAAAAAGAAGAATGGCCGCAAAGAAAAACTGCGCGAATTGGAAGAGCATTGCCCTCGGGGCGCGCGCCTAGTTCACATCGTTTCGATGCGATTCACATACGCGCGAATGAAGTGGAAACACCCTCTCTTCCTCCAGTTTTTTCTTATTTTATCCTTCCGTAAAAAACGAAAAATTTGGAATAGATATCTGAATTTGTCCAGAAGTCGACACATCATATCCGTCAAAGAGAACTACAGAAAAGGAGCAGCGACTGCAACTTTGAGAGATCAAACATTGAGAGCGACTAATTTCTAGAACAACTACAAACTTTTTAATTTTTCAATAATCTTTTTTCTCTTCAAAAGTGAAAAATGAATATAATCTGATTCAAGACAAATAACACTACTTTGGAAGACTATTGTGATTAATAATACGTCGATAAAAAGGCTGAACACAATCATTTTGAATACATAAGTGGCGTTCTGGAAGGTTTCGAAGGCTGGTTTGGTCATCCGATACCATTCATCAATCATACTGGCATATTCTGAATTTTATAAGACATTGACGATAATTCAAAAATGTGCTCCTGCGATTGCTTCGAATTTGTCAGATGCGCCGATTGACGCAATAAAAAGAGCCATAATTCAGCCATTATTTGACACATCAATAAAACAATTTGATAGAAAACGAGGCGATAGAAAAGTGACGCCAGCTGACAATTCACAGCGTCTCTTATATTCTAAACACTGTTTTAGTGACAATAACTTACTTTTTGCTCATTTCAAGTTCTTATCACACTTCCGGATCAGTGATTGTTTTCGAGTCTTGGTATCTGTTTTTGAATGTAATGGATGATTATTTCTATAAGTGAAAGATCGAAGTTTGAATGAGGGAGAGGGAAAAAACGTTTTTCTCTTGAAATGAATGAAATATTGTTGCAACTTGTTTATTCCTATTCTTTCTCCTCTTATGATGTCCAATTGCTTTTTGCGTTTTTCCTCATGGTACATTAGCTTTCAAAAGTCATCTAACACAATGTCACATGCAAAACAAGTGGAATTGTGCACCAAACTAGATGAAAACAAAGCAAAATTAGGTTACATCACTAAATCCATTTGGCAGCTCTTCTCCCTATTTCTGTATACGTTGGGTGAACGTTGTATGTGAACCTAGAAGGAGACTGAAATAGAACAGAAGATAGATAGGATGAGTGTCGAAGAAGTTGGAACAAGAAAATAGCTGATAGATCTAAAAACAAAGAATAGATAGAAAGAAGAAAAGATTAAGAAAGTTGTCTTGTCAAAAGGGCTGATGTAAAATGGTTGGTGGTGTGTATAAACGTGTGTTGTTGGTTAAACATGTCAAAATAAAGGGAGTCGCCGAGTCGGAAATGAGTGGAGAGTTCAGTCAGTGTTGGAAGGGATGGGGTGGGAAGCATCGATCCTCTGATGATAATACCCGGGGCGAGAAAGAAGGAAATGAGAGCCAGAGTAACAGCAAAAATAATGGAACACGAGAAAGATAGTGGTAAATGAAGAGACGAGTGTACTGGGGAAATTCGTAGCCGAGGGGCAGGTGAGAGATGGTTCAAGAGAGAAGAAATCGGGATTTGTAAAAATCAGTCTATATCGCCCCCCCCCCCTCCCGTATTTTCTTTTCACCACGGCTCACATTGATGTGTTTTGATTATTAGATTGATGTGCGCCACACTCTTCAGCAAAACAAAAGATCAGCCGAGTTTCAAAGTTTTCTTTTCGTGGTGGTTAGCTTTCATCTTTTCCGCAGATTAGTCTCTTCAGCAAAATTTTTTGAATTGATGAGTTCGTTAAGAATATTCTCATATAATTTATTGATGAATGAAGTTTGAAAATAAACTTTGTCAATTGTAGAAAAAAAACACGTTTGGTAAGAACATTGGAATGGAAAAAAAAATCAAATTGAAACAGAATCACTGAGTGAGAAGAACCTTCCTAACTTCATTATCCGAATCTGTCCACTCAACAACTTCAAGACCAGCTTTCTCCGGATCAGTGGCATTCGGAACAGGTGGAGCACGAAGTCCAACAATTCCAGTTACAAATGTTGGTCGGCTTGTGTTCTCATCGGTTGTTGCGTCCTCAGATCCTGAACCTTCTCCGATTACATTCAAATCGCCAACACTTGTGCTTTGATCAACGGTCGGCTGAGTCACATTCACGGGATTTGAGGTGACTTCGTTGGTAACTTCTTGGAAAGCCAATAGTGTCACTGGTTTCACATCTGGCACAGGAGCCTGTGTAGTTGATACTGTCGTTGTTGGTTGAGTCATGGTGGAAGTGGTAGACTCTTCCGTTGTAGTAGTTTCCGTAGTAGTAGTTGTGGTGGTCTTTTCTGTTGTAGTTGTTGAAGTGGGAGAAGTGGTGGTTTCAGTGGTGGCTTCTTCGGTTACAGAAGTTTCTGTTGAGGTTATGGTTGGAATTTCTGTTGTGGCATCGATTTCTGGTGTCGTTGTTTCAGAATCGGAAATTGGTTTGGTCACTTCCGTGGATAGTGTATTTTCTGTCGATGAGCCATTAAACTCTAAAGAAGCATTTTCATCCTTCTCAAAAACATTTCGTTCGGAAGAGGGTGTCTCCATTTCTTCCGTTGTTAATGAGAATGTAGTCGTTTCTTCTTCTTCGGATTCATGTTCTTCAGATGCTCTTTCTGGTAACAGTTCTCCATTACCGAGAGTTTCTCTTTCAGCACTTCTCAGTGATTCTTCTTCTGAACTTGTTAATGTTGGCTCAATTGGCAAAGTGGCAACACCGAGGCGTTCCAAGAAAGTGGGATGTCGTCCGTTATCAGTTGGCCGAACTGGCATCGGAGTCACAAAAAGAGTTGATCTTTCCAAGATTACTGGTGAAAGAGTAGGCTTTGGTTGCATTGTTGCCAAATACTTCGGTCGACCGTAACCTCCTTCATTTACTTGATTGTAAGCTGACGGGGCAGTTACATAACCATTGTTATTTTCTGAGATCCACGATGGTCGATTGTATTGAGATTGATAGGAATTTTGATTTTGGTTTGAAGATTGCCATGATTGTTGGCGTTGATACCCGTAAAAGTATGGAGAGTAGTAGTTTTGATTGTTCTGCAAAAACCGATCATCAAAAACCATTCGATGAATTCTTTGAAGAAACCTGATATTGAGATGACCACTGTTGAGGTTGTGTCTCGTAATACTGCGCGCCGTAGTAAGGAGACCCTCCCCACCCATATTGTCTTCGGAATCTGAAATACTATTCAATCACATTTGATTGGAACAATTTTTGACAAAATTTTTAGTTTATTGATAAGAAAACTAGTTTATCTTTTGAAATAAAATAGGTACAGACTGAAATTTTTCAGACAGGATATTCTGTCATTAGTTCAAAGATTGAATCTTACCTGGTTGGAACAACAGCAGATTCTGAAATAGTTAGAAGTACAGAAAAGAATACTAGTAATTTAGACATGATGTTTGTGACAGTACCTACAGGAGTGTTTGAATAAAATGTGTCGAATTGAAAGACGGGCGAAAGCAATTTCGGAGAGAAAATACGAAAATACAACGCTTGTGTCAAGGTTATGTTACAGATTAAGTGTCTTCCAAGTCATCCGCTTACCATCTCGGATTTATATCATTCATCCTCTTGTCCTCTATTCCGGTATGATTCATCTTTGTGTTTTGACAGTTTGGGGAACTGACCATTGGTGTTGAACTCTGAGAAAGAAATGTGAAAGAGGAAATGACCAGCGATCGCCCACGCATCGAATGAGATGAAAAACAACGATAGTGATAAGATGATGTAGTGTGTTCGACGACTACGAGTGATTCCGCCTTTTGACCAAATTTATATAAATTGAAGGTTTTCTTTTTCGAAATTCAACATTCGATTTATCAATTATGTCTTCATTCCTAAAATCAATCGCTTTTCTTGCTCTCATTTCCTTCACAAATGCTGGAATCCTGAATAGGTAATTCACTTGAATCGCCACTCTAAACTAATTTCATCTCTTTTCTAGGTCGAAACGCGGATCATACGGTCCACCAAGCAATTACTCACCTCCAGAAAGCCAATATGGACATGGATATGGACAAAATAATGGCGGAGGAGGTTATGGAAGACCAAGTGGCTATGGAGGAGGTGGATACAACCGTCCACAACAATATGGACAAGGTGGTTATCAACAAGGAGGAAACGGATTCCAACAAGGTGGCTTCCAAGGTCAGAATGGAGGATTCCAAGGACAGAATGGAGGATTCCAAGGACAGAATGGAGGATTCCAAGGTCAAAATGGTGGATTCCAAGGACCAGGATTCCAAGGTGATCAATCGGGGCAACCTGGATTCCAAGGTCCACAAACAGGCTTCCAAGCTTCCCCACCAAACCCACAACCGGCACCACCAGTTCCACAAGCTGACGATCCAAATTACTCGACTGTCGGACAAAATGCACCAGTCGCTGCCCCAGGAGCTGGAGATTCTGGATTGTTCGGAGGAGGATCTGCTAGCAGTGGATTCGATGATCCAGCATTGGCTGCTGATGCTAAACCAGCAAAAACTACAACTGATAAAGTGACGGAAACTTCTGGAACAGCTTCAAGAAAATGAACTCTCTAAAAATTTACTGTTTGAATCTCAGCGTACATATTTCACTTGAAATGAAAGTTTACAGTTTTTTTAATGGTTTTTGTCGCTTATATTCTACCCCATCTAGAGCCTGTTTGCCGTTCGAATCTCCCCCGCATTTCCAGGAGCACAGTTTCATGCGCACACCCCCCCCCCCCGCTCTTTGGTCTCTCAACAATTTTTCCTCATTTTCTTAACGAGCTGTGTAGCTCTTTGGAATGATTTGCAAACCCAGCAGATTTCATAACAAGAAACTAGAGCACAATATTTCACAACACTATTTATTTGCATCATCATGGGCACTAGTTGCGAATGATAAAAAAAAATACTACTTGTACAAAGTATGGCATAAGAAAAGCTGCGGAAAACGGGTGGACTTTAAGTATCAAAATAATGAGAAGAGACATCGAAGAGATGACGAGATTTAATATAAATCAGATTATACAAAACCGAGTAATTACAAAAAATAGATTATGCCAGAACGGCTCTAGAACATGTGGCTGTCCTCCTGCTCTTCCTCAACAGACTCAAGCACAGCAGAACTCTCAACAGTTGAACGATGACGAGCAAGGACACGGAGAAGTGGACGGAGTCCGAGCCACCTGAAAGAAGTTAGGTTTCAGCTGTTTAAGTAAGATTGTGCTTGCCATTGCTCAGTAGGGAGACGATGCTCAAAGTCCGTATCTTTCTTGAGATCTTGAACAGGGGTGAACACAACTTTTCTTCCCTTCAATCCGAGAAGCGTAGCAGTGTGTGGAGACTTAGCAATGACTTTGTTCTCGCCCGTCAAATTTTCCTAAAATAAAATCAATTTTGTTCGTCTGCCTCAAAAATATATTCAATTACCTTGAGTTGGATGAGCAAGAATTCCAAAGCACGTGCAGCAAGCTTGGTTCCCATATTTCTGTCGAAAGGAGTTGGAGATCCTCCCTGCTGAACATGACCAAGAACGTTGACACGAGTGGTGAACTGCTTCTTTCCTTCCGAATTGAACAGGTTTTGCACAAAATCGGTTGTCAAATTCTTGTCAGCCCACTCATTTCTGACGACTAGGTAACGTTTGGCTCCGACTTCCATTTTAGAAAGAATGACATCAACGTCATCGGAAAGGTCTTGGACAGTGAATGGCTCCTCGAAGATGTAAGCGTTGTCTGCTCCAGAACTCAAAGCTGAAACGGTGGCAAGGTATCCACAGTATCCTCCCATGGTTTCAACAATGAACACTCTTCTCTTGGTTCCAGTCGCCGATTGCTTGATTTTGTCAATCATTTGGCAAATCTCATTGATAGCAGTGTCTGATCCAAGAGAGACCATGGTTCCTGCAAAATCGAATTATACAGCTTCTATTATAACTTCAAAAATATACCTGGAACATTATTGGAGATGGTGCATGGAATGACACACATTGGAATGCAAAACTCTGGATACTTATCACGACTCTCAGCTAGAAGAATAGTGCTGTGGTATGCCTCAAATCCTCCGACAAGTAAGAGAGCTTGAATGTTGAATTTCTTGAGCTGTTCGGCAATCTTTGGCATAGTTTCAGCAGTTGGAAGACTCTTCTGAGTTCCAAGGAAAGATCCTCCGTACATTGCCCAATTAGTGACATCAGACCATTTGAATTGTTTGAATGATCCGTTTGCAAGTCCTTCAAAACTGTCTTCAATACCGAACACTGTGCACTGATGGTACAAAGCCATTCTGACGTATGAACGAACAGCAGCATTCATTCCTCCGGCTGGTGCTCCAACGTTGATGACAGCAACATTGAATTTGTGTCCCTCGGAAAGGTTGTCCTTCTCAACAGTTCTCATTTTGGTGAGCAGTTTGTAAGTCTCAAGATTTCTCTGGAAACTACGTCCACGGAGCATGACGGCGGTAGTCCAATCCTTGTCAGCCATTGCCTTTTGAACCATTTGGGTTCTTTCGACACATTTGAGGAGTGGCACACGGACCATGACATTTCCGTCGATAGAAATGACACATGGCTCTGATTCCTAAAACAAATGCATTAGAATAACGATTCATCCAAGTATGCTCACCTCAGTCATTTCCATAAGAGCAAAAACTGCTTCGGCACCCATTCTGCATCCAAGGAGACGATCGAAAGCTGATGGAGCACCTCCACGTTGGACATGACCAAGAATAGTGACACGAGTATCGTACTTGAGCTTGTTCTTGACTGCAGTCTTGACATCTTCAGCAGTGATGGGCTTTCCGTCACGATCAATTGCTCCTTCGGCAACAATGATGATATTAAGGCGTTGTCCTTCAGATCTCATCTGAGCCAGTTTGTCGCAAAGAACGTCTCGCCAGTTCTCAGGTGCTGGCCATTCAGGGATGAAGCAGAAATCAGCTTCGGAAGCCAAGGCAGCAACCAATGCCAAGTATCCGCAGTGACGACCCATAACCTGAAATGGGATATTGTGATATAGTTTAGCGAACTTCAATTTACCTCAATGACAAAAGCTCTTTGATGACTTTGAGCAGTAGCAACTACAGCATCAATAGAGCTGATGATTCTCTGAAGAGCGGAATCAGTTCCAATGGTCATATCGGTTCCGCAGAAGTCATTATCAATGGATCCAACAAGCCCTACGATTTGAATGTATGGGATTTTCTTGGCAAGTGCAGCAGTGACACGGCCGGTTCTGACGAGTTCTTGGACAAGATCAGTCCATTCAAGACGGAAAGTGTTTGCTCCGGTGAGGGAACCATCTCCACCAATACAGACAAGACGTCCGATTCCACGGTTAATCAAGTTGGTGGCGGCCTAGAGAAATGAAATGACTTGGGAAAGAATGAGATATAACAAACCTTGAGACGTCCTTCACGAGTTCTGAACTCAGATGATCTGGCAGATCCGATAATAGTACCTCCTTGTTGAATGATATCGGAAACAGTGTTCCATGTGGCCTCTTTGATAAACTCGCCTCCCTCGATCATTCCTTCATATCCTTCGTAGATCAAGTAGACTTTGCATCCACAGTAGATAGCCATACGAGTGATACTACGAACGGCACTGTTCATACCTAAAAACAGAACATTTCAGATTCAGCATTCTTGTGTGTATGCTTACCTTGAGAGTCTCCTCCAGATGTATAGATAGCAAGGGTACGTCCCTTGAAGATATCGGAAGCAATTTCATTTCCTTCTCTTCCAGCAGTTGGAACGATTGAATCAAAACGACGAAGAGCACGTTGACGGATGAATTCAAGCTCCTCTGGAGAGATCATGGACGTGTCTTCGGACATTTTGGATTATGCAATGTTCTGCAAACCAACAATTTGTTGAGAAGACATAAAAAAGAAAAAAAAAGGTTGGAGTAAAGGACGTATTCCATGAAAACGAGAGGAAGGATAAATCAATGCGGGGTCACTCGCACACAATGAGACGAATACAGTGTGTCTGGGACCACAAGAAACGGGGGAGAGAGTGCGAGACGCAGACACACCTGGTGTCCAAAGAAACAAACAATTGCGCGGTGACCTTCTAGATCATGATACACGTCACAACAAACGACATCACAAACGATGTTCATTACTTTAACACACACAAAACCTAGTAAAGGTTAGAGATTGTGATTGAAAAAGAGAAAATAGAGAGAAAGAGTAAATATTGAAAGGAACGCATGTGAAAAACGACACGTTTCCAGCGTTTTCGTCATTTCGTTTTGAAATTCGGCCTTGCCCTTTCTGGTATGATGCAATTCACACGACATAAAGGCTCGGCCTCTAGGGAGAACTAAAAGAAATGAACTTTTGGTCTGGGGACCAAGACATAAGACATAAGATGACGCAAGGAAACCAAACAAAAACAAGAAATACATTTCTCTATCAAATCGAGTGAATCCACAATCGCTTTTTTTAGACTTCAAGAAAAAGGAAAACGAAGGAGCAGAAGCAAAAGTGCGAGAAAATATGCGTAACACAGAGAGGGATCCAGAGAAGACAACGAAAAAAAAACGAAAGCGCGGCCCTTCTGCCTGCCTTCTTTCCCAACTGCTCAATGTTTTCGACGTGCCAAAACGCATTTCGGATAGAGGACGAAAAATGCTGAGAGTCTGAGAGCACAAAGATTTGTCTTGTAGTTTCTCATCCCTTCATCGTGTTATGTAGTGATTCAATCAAGGAAATACTTATCAATAATATAAAGTTTTGAAGAGAAGAAATTTAATGAGAAGAAGAAATGGCAAGAAAAACAGAAAAAGAAGAAAACTTTCGGTTCTGAGGCAATGAGAAGAACAACGACTGTTGTTAATGCGGGTAAACAGTCAGTTGAATAGCAAACATTGCCCAGGTTTTTTGGATTCGAAACCAACAGTGCGAAACGGTGTGTTGGATGATCGATAAGTTTTCACCTATTTCAATTTGGCAAATAATAAAAAACAAAATAATAATTTACTTTTTAATGATCGATATTGCTTTCTGTTAATAGTCAATGAACGTATTCAAATAATATTCCACAGCTGGAACATTACATTGAATGTGCTGGAACGAGTTGAACAGTTTAATTCAAAAACGAGAATCTTTGTTGCTTCACAGAACTCATTTCCGTTTTTTCAGTGTGATCAGAAATGGATTCGGATTACTGAACCATCTGAACTTCTGAGAGCATATGAGTCATAACAAACAACATGTTATAAGACTGCACGTACTCAAATCAAGTCTCTCTGAAGTCATTCTCTCGTCCTTCGTCTAACTCTGCATTAGAAAAGAAGAGAAACTGAGAGACGGGCAATTGAGCCGTTGGCTGTTTTTTCTATTTTTTGTCAAGGCGAGGGTGTTTCTCTCTCGATTTCTCCTATTTGAAATGATATTTTTGATCATGATTTATTACTGAAAATAAAGAAGAAACTAGTATTCATGAAAGAAAATAAGCTAACATACGAAATGAATATTGAAGGATAGTGGGTTAGAAACAGAAAAAATCAGTGTTGGCGTGAGGGAAAAAAAAGTGTGGTTTACTCAAATTGATCAAATCGTAATCAACACACACTTCTGACCTTGATTAATTGATACAGAAAGTGTGTGTCTGATTTTTAACACTGATATTATCTATTTATAATGTTTGGGAATGGAAACCAGAAATGTTGTTGAATGACATCATAATGGTTCGAAGCTCAGCTTCATTGAAGATAATTGGAATAGTTGCTAGTTTGAAGATAGTCGTCAAGAGATTTCAATGGAACACGCTTTCTGTAGCTGTTTTCTGCGTAAAGGGTTGAAATTGCGACTGTCATCAGCCATGACATATATCTAGTAGAACGTTTCCATTTCCTTCCCCCATAAAATATTACAATGGCATATAGTATTGATGCTAGGGCCTGCCTCCTGAATCGGAACCTAAAAATTCAAGAGTTAAGCATTTTTCAAAATGAAAGCCTACACTAACCAAAGAAGCTGATTTTTCGCAAATCGCGTATCCTCAACATTTTCTTTGTTGATGAACTTTTTGATTCCCATAACATAATCAAACAAATAAGAATCCCAGTCAACTTGACGGACATCAAAATTGAAATTCTTTTGATCTTCTTGGGTCATTTTGCCGTAAAGTTCAGGCATTCCATTTGCATGGAAATTCCATCCTCGAGTGGTAAAAAAGTGCAATGTGTCCGTCATCTTCCATGCTTTTTCGTACATTCGAACATACCTGATAAGAGGACTATTTTATGTTGGTTTCATTACAAAACTCTATCATCTCACCTACTCTTTCTGCCACGTAATCTACAATACCAGTCCATTGCCATTGCTGGGATGTGATGCCTAAGATAGTAATTCATGATAAAGAATGCTCGTGTTTTGTGGAAATAAGTGGATGGAACTCCGATGGATTTGTTCATTGGATACTGAAATACTATTTTTATGGGGAATTTCCTCTTAATCTTACCTTTCTGTAGAATGCATCCAGAAAAACGACAATATGCCCCCAAAGCAGTGGGTTCAGTTCTCCAGACGAACAATGAATGACTGGAATTCTGTTAGGTCTGAAACAAAACTTTGAATATCCGAGATCAGATTGCAATGATTACTGGATAGAAGCTCTGTAAGATGCAGCAGCAATGATCATGTTTGCAACAATATCCACAGGTATGATGTCAGCTTTCGATTCGCTACTTCCGCACATATTGGTCAAAACAGCGCCTCCAACAGCAGCAAAAATTCCAGTTGGTCCGTTGATATTGTCAGTCCATCCGGGAAGTGGTCCCTTCCACATTGCTCCAACAATTGATGGACGAATGACAATTACAGGGATATCTTTTGCCTCTTCCTCGATCGTGGACTGAAAAAACATAATTTTCCAGTTCTATGTTCAGGGTATTTACCTCAGCAAGGGCCTTAGTCAATGTATAAGTATTTGGACGTAATCCAAGAATCTTTGGAGTGATCTGAACATTCTAACATAACTAACTGTTATGTAGCTTTTCAAACCTTGGTAAGAGTATCATCATCCATCCAAATCAAAGCATCAATCAACTTCTCTGGTGGCACTGGCGACTTGTAAATCTATAAATCAGTTATAGTTCAAAGATCATCTGTAGTACCATACCTTCTCGGTAGTTTCCACACGATCACAGTTGGCATATGCAGTGGAAACGTGTACCAGAACCTTAATTCAGAACTATATATGAGCAACAGCAGCCTAGAAATACCTTGAGAGCCTTAATTTCATGACAAAGTGCAATGATTCTTTTGGTTCCAATCAAATTCATAGTGACGGCCGTACGGATGTGATCGTCGAACTTCACAGTAGCAGCACTGTGGATTACAACACTCACCTGAATTTGACCTGTTTGAAAGATCGGGAGTAACTCTCTTACCTTGTTTATAATTTCTTGGTGATCCTCCTCACTGAATCCAAAGTTTTCCAACATCATGTCACCATTTACAGCGACTAGTTTATTGAACACGTCCGGCTTCTCTGAATGGAGACGAGCGAAAAGAGGGTCCTAAATCATACAGATATTCTGAGTGGCTTCACAGCTTTACTAACATGAATGAGTCCTCTCAAACGTTCAGCAGGCTCACTTCCTTTCCTGGCTCGGATCAGCAGATAGATTTTGTCAATGCCATCCAAAGCCCACAACATCTTCTCAATCATAACCTTTCCCAGGAAGCCAGTACCTCCAGTGAGGAACACGCAGTTCCCATCATAGACATCTTTCACGCGGAAAGTCGCCATTCGTTTTTACCTGAAGAAAAAAAAACGATTAAGTCAAATTCGTATCGTGGAAGAGAGGAGAGGAAATGTTGAAGTGAACTGTCAAAGGAAGGTAAGTGAATGTGGAAGAGGGTGGTTTCGATGCTATTATCAGTGAAAATTTATTGATATCAAACAACGACATGGAAAAAGCTAATCAGAGCCTAATACCAGGGCAAAAAAGATAGACAGCCATAAAGAACAAACGGAGCAAATGGGACGAGCAGAGAAATGAGAGCATTAACCAATTACAGAGCCATTCTCAACATTTGATTAATACTGATATCACCATGTCAGAATCAAAGTGCAGTAAGCGGGATGATCAATACCGTTTTGAAAAAAAAACTCTGACTTTCTCCGGTGTGATAAGAAAGTCATACCACCAGTTTTGACACGGACTACAGTTTGGCCATTCAAAACTCGTAGAATGCCGTGAATTCGATTTAGGGATTAAAACCCACAAAGTATTCAAGATTACATAGTTCTTGGGAACGATTTCAAAAAGCAAGCAATTTGAGTTCAATCAGACCTCGGAGAAACTGTACTTTTTCAATGAAACTGTATGAATTGCACTTTTTATCAGAACAATTTTTATAACATAATGCATTTATAATTTCTCATACATTTGAGAACTCTTTTACTCATCAGCACTACATTTGCTCTCGACTACACATCAATAACGTGTAGTCAATGGGACTTCGACCTTGGAAGAGTTCTAAACGCTGAAACAGCAGAAAACAAAAAAAGGAGTCTACTCTGCTCTTTCTGGGAATTCGGAAAGAAAGGGGAAGAAGAGCAGGCGTTATGCACTTGCGATCTACGTACATATACCAATGGGGACAATGTACACGTACTGATAATGTCCATTCCGAGACTATCATTGCCTGATCACGCCATATTTTCTGTCAGCGATTGTGCACGTTAAAGGGGTAAAGTGCTAGTTTTCACACAGCCATACCACCATGAGCGCACCGGGAGCTCAAAAAGGGCAGCCAAAGATGGGGGAACTGGTATTGATGTTCAGGAAAAGTTCTTCAAGAAGTGAAATTGAAGCATACCACGCAGGGGAAACTTTTTAATACAATTCGAGCAACTGTATGATTGATTGACTTTTGTGAGACATTGAAGACACGTACTTACCCAAAGTGTCACCTTTGAAAATTTCGGAAACGTATATAGTACGTAGTATGATTTAAATTGACACTGGTATGACTAAATTCAATGATCACAATCAGAAGCTTATTTTTTCAATGTTCTGAATAAGCTAGAAAAGTACAAAGGTATCCATTCTGACTAGGACTTCATTTTTTTCAGATCAACATATCATGTTTTTTTATAAACTCAAATGCAAACGTAGTGTTTCATAACAACAACAGTCTATCAGTTGCCCGGACGAACTTCACTTCACACTTCACTTTTTGTTCTGCTAGTAGTCGAGTGAACAGAAGAGGAGACAGTACTAAGTGGAAGTGGAACAAACATTGTCATTCACCCGATTTTTCGTTTTTGTTTGCAGTATGCTTCTTTGGATCTCATCACGTTTCGTTTCTTTTCAAACTGTAAAGATTTCCATTGTCTGGATATACCTTCCCTGTATTTTTGTTTTTTTGATCTTGAAAAAAAAATCGTTCCATTTTTTATGCCCATCTCAGAATTTGGAAGAATCTGTATTTGCGATTTGTAGAAGAACAACACAATACGACAGTTTTAATTGTATGTTTTTGCAAACATCTGTCAGGTCCAACAGCTTCATTTATTGTGCACCTTTATTGCCAGGTGTGAATTGTTTTTGGGGCAGTTCTATGTCTACCGCACACCCCATATTTAAATCCATTCTTCTCCGCTCCTTTGAACAAATTAGTAACAATAACAGTTGTTCCTCGAAACGAAAAGATTCACCCAAAAGAAAGTCGGTCTAATTACGCAATCACACTTGACCGTCTCTGAATGTCGGGAGAGGATTAGGATACACCGAGCCGCTTCCGCCCGGACCTCTTTTTTTGATGAACCCGCTTGAGAGGAGGGCCTGGTGAGAGGTGTCTTAGGTGGTAGAACCAGTGGGATATACGAATAAACATCTCGGTTTCTATGATGTTAACCATGTTATGCACATAGATATTAACTCTAACATAATGTATTCAAACACCTGGATATATTTGCGGTGGTTATGAGAAACGTAGGTATATTTGATCATTCATGTTCTTTCATGTTTTTCATGTCTTTCAACATTTTAGAAAATCGAAAATTTAAGTATTTGCTACCAGTCACATAAAAATTCCCCCATCAAGTTTTGTCTTTGATTTTCCCACACATTCTTGTTTTCTCCTGTCACTCCCCTCACAAACTTCGTGTTCTCTATAAATCAATTTGGCGCGTTTAGCCTCCCGTGAGTTATCAGATAAAATCTGATCTTGATCGCCTCTCCTCTCCTATTTCAACCAATTTGTCGCATTGTAACTGCTCGTAAATTTTGATGGTCTCGCCTTCCTCTCCCGGACGGAGAGGTGTGATGACATAGTTTCAAGACGACAGAGGTGGGTGACAGAGAGAAGAGAACATAAAATTAAATGACGGAATGGGTCCTTCTGGATTGATGGCCGTCATTGTTTCTCCTTATCTTCTTGCCCACCACTTCCTTCTATTTTCGCGCAGTTTAGTGAGGGGGTCTGGTCAGGTTGCGGCTTTGCGTGCGCACGCGAGTCGATCGTAAAATCGAATTGTAATTCAGAAAAATACGGTAGGATTAGATTCGAAACCCCCGTCGACTGACGTCGTCACAACCTGTGAGGCGCCCTTCAATGAACCTAATGAGTGGCCTACTGTAGGTTTATGGTTTCGCGCACACTAATGATCGTTCCTTATTTGGAGTGTTTTCTCAATCATTCTCTCCATATCGCCTAGTATTCTCTTCAGTACCCATAAAACTAGCACTTTTTCTCTTCTTTGTTCGAGTTTCATTCCCTCATTTCAAGCAAATGAGTCACAAAACTTGCAAAACACAGACACAATTACATATATTTTAAGTACTCTGAGCCACACACAGATCCAAGCACTTTTCCCACCACGTGCAATTGACAACATGACGAGCTGGAGAATGTGGTCAATTATTTTGTCAAATTGAAGTTTCATGTAACTTGTCAAGTGCCCAAGCGGCCGCACTTTACTCTTCAACAATTGACAATGTTTTCATATTTTGCATGCATAAACATTTTGACGTATCAGTCTGCAGAATATTCGATTACTTCACTCAATTTCTGTCATATTCATAACAAAAGAATAGTATATTCCAAAAAACGGTGTGGCCGCAGAATGAGTCAAAAAATGATGAGTTAATTAAAGAGGATGTGTGGACGTAAATGATCACTTTGCAAGATGGTATAGTGAGATTAAAAAACGACAGAAGGTTGGTGTCATATGTCGGAATGCACGAGAAAACAAGAAAAGTAAATTATCGTATTGATTATTGTGAATAAAAATAGAATCTTGGAAATTGGTCTGTATTTTCGAGAGAAGGATTTGTAATTGAGTATTAATTACGAGAACCCATCTATTTCTTACCATAATAATTACCTCTAGTCTATTCTTCAGCAAAAAATAATCCTGATCGTTTAAAAGCTTAAGTGGAAGCTCCTTGGCCATGCCTGGTTAGTACATTACCAGTCAATCAAATCACATGCTTCATTGCACCTTCATCGTTTCATTCACTAGCTTCTTTACCACCTGCCAAGACATTTTTTGAGTTGTTTATTCCAACTGCCAGTCCGGCCCTTAGAAATGAGAAAAATGGTGTCAAGAAAAGAAAACCATCATCGCTCATCGCATCGTTCCTTGTAATTTATTCCGTATTAGGCATTGTACATTGTCGCAACATATGTGTCAGTTTGTCTAATTGGTGAAGCTGCTCTTCCTTCTCCATCAATAGAATGTGACTACAGACAGCTCGAATAACAACACGTCAACAGCTGTTACCAAAAAGTTGGGACACTCTTCAACTCATCCCTCTCTCCCACTTCTCCATTTCATTTTTTCATATCCGTCTCCTTACCACTTCCCATATTAGTCTTGGTTAACAGACTCGTTTACTACGCTCATAAATGCCTCAGCTTGCGTTTCCATTTCGTTTTCTTCTTTTCTCTTTTCTGCACAATCGTAAATTCGTCTTGTGGAAGCCTCCAATCTTTCACAAATTCAATTTTAAGAAAGCCCGTCAGACTGCCAGTTTACCTCTCACAAGAATTCGTTTCCTATTTGGATCAACTTTTCTCTGTTCCGGATGAGTTGGCTCTCAAACCAACTTTCGAGGCACGATTATCTGCCGCTGAATTAGCATATTACGCCGAGAGCACGAGAAAGCGACTCGTCTCATCAAAAGCGCACCGCACCAGCAAATTTGAAGAATAATTGAGGATCCGTGAAAACTGAGAACTGGGAATTGAAAACTGAAAAAGGCTAGGAGTCATATACAACTTTGCATCATTCAGGGCTATACTTCTCTCTGAGAATACGAATTTGAAAATAAAAATTCGATTGTAAAAAATGCATTGTCTTGGAGATTTTCCATTAAGCTTTTATAACATGAACTTGCTCCGATTAATGGACGACAAGCTTTCCGCCGGAAAGAAATGCAGCTTGTCACTTTTTGGTTGTTTCTTTTTTCTCAATTGCTCTCTTTTATTTCGAATTCCCACCTGAATACAAAATATGGAGCATCTAAGAACGCCGCCACCGGAAGCAATTATTGAAGATGTTTACTCTGAAACCGAACCCTTTCGCACTCCTTTGAATCATCTTTTTCCCGTTCACAGAGTCTCTCTTCCTGTTGAAACTCTAATTAGAACTCAGCCTTCCGCTTCCAACTACATGCACTCACCTTAACCCTTTTAACAAGACATTCAATTTGCTTCGTCTTGTTCACTGAGCCTCGTTCTCATTCTTTCCTTGCTTGGTGTCCCCTCCCACCCCCCTTTTCCAGTATACATTTCTTCTAATTCCCCCTGGGACGTTGAGCAGTAATTCTTTACTCCTACTTGAGAAGCACAAGCTATTTCTCAAAATGTTTCAACACCATTTGATGTCCCATGGGCGGTTGGCGGGAAGAAACGGAACGACGTCTCACTGACCACCCGGCCCGCCGGACTCCGCCCGCTTCCCGTCGGCACAGGTTAGCGAGTCACTGTGAACCGGTCGAGGTTTGTATAACACTGATTGCTTCATTTCTTTTAGAGATAATGTTATTTTCCATTTTTAGTGGTTTTTCAATTTAATTTTTTCAACGATTTTTTTCTATTTACTCAAAATGAATCTTGAGCATTCAAGTGTATGTAATGAGAAAGGCTGAGCAGAAAATTCATATCGGATAGATATTTGTATATTAAACAAGACTATCTCATAGCATATTGAAAGTTTTCAAAGTTTTTTCTTGCTCGAGCGGAAATCTTGCATGTCATTCATTCTCGAAGAATTGTCAATTCTCAATTTTACATTCTGAATTCCTGTTTTTTCTTTGTTTTTTGTTGTTTCCTTTCTGTGACTTTCTTCCATTTCTTTTTTGTTCGTACGAATCTTTTTTTTGTTTTCAGGATGAAGTATCGACTTCTCCTCATACTCCATCTGATAGACGTTATATTATGTGGAGTCATACCCAATACTGCAAAAAAACGGTTCCCGGATGCAATCATTATTGGAGTGAAGAAATCAGGGACCAGAGCTCTTTTGGAGTTTCTTCGAATCAATCCACTAATCAAAGCACCTGGACCAGAAGTTCATTTCTTCGACAAGAACTTCAATAAAGGATTGGAATGGTACAGGTCAGTTGATTCTCTATTATCCTATTGACTGTTTTGATTTGGATTAATTACGCAGACCTTTTGAGTAACCCTTCATACCCTCTTGATTCTTAGGCTGATTGCGCCATTTTCCTACTACCTTCCGTGTTAGGTAACATGAATAGGCAAATATATCCAAAAAGATTTCGAGGCAGCTGTCAATGTTGTTTGAGAAACTGGGGGTATAGAAAATGCGAAACTGAATTAAGGGTTTGGTTCTATTCCCGTGCAAGAAAATAGAAAATCCGCTTAGTCAGCTCTAGCTTTATCTCAAGCTTCTTTGTTCTGCCACCCGTCTCGTCTTGTTCGGTTGAAAATTTATTTCATTAAGTACAAGGCGATAATTCAGTTTTGACCATAACCATTTTCACCACCTGCGTGCTATAAAACATGAATATATGCAAAAAACAGTCATTGAGGAATGAAGAATAGGGCATGGAAATGAAAACAGAGACCTTATGGCGCCATAGACGCCTGTGAATGACAACTGACAGTTTTTAATGGGAGGATTGAATAAAGGAACCCATATTCGTATATTCTTCCCTTGTTTTCGTATAAGTTTAGAGGAACGAAGGGGCTGACTAACACCGTGTTTACTGTGTTATTCATCAATTCCTGACAGTTCATAAACAAGCTCATCGACACACGATGCTTTCGATCATGCACTCGGACAAACATAAATTGTCACAGGTGCTTTACCCGGAGATGTTCTTAGCGGGGAGTCAGACTTTATTAGGAGCAGGTGATGGGGGGAACACTGCACAAACACATCTCGCCGGTGTTGTTCATCAATTTCTAATGGAGGACATGTATTCTTATGTAAACTAGGAATGGAATACGAAGAAAAGGATGGCAAATGGTAACCAGAGATGAGTACGGGCGTCCCAGTGGATAAATTAATCAGGAATTCTAAGAGGTCGGCATCCCTGCGGGTGATGTGCCGGCTGACGATAGGGCCTCACCTTGGCTACGTTCATTTATCTTGTGCATACGAGTAGCGACAAATTGGCCGGGGGCGCCTGTTGTTTTGCGGATCTAGGATCCCTAACAGAATAAATGAGCTTTGGAAGTTGGCGGATAATATAAATGATATTTGACCAACACAAAGTAACTGCCGCCTTGGACTAAGATCTTCCGGTTTCTAGACGTTTTTCTTGTGATTGATTCTTCCTCAACAATTATAAATTCACTGTTGCCCTTGAGAAATTCCTTAGAAAGAATTCATTTCCATTTCCAAGTTCGTCAGAAGGACATGAGATTGGCTTTCACAAACCGACTCAAACCGAATTACTAGAGACATAATTGGGTTTTTCGTGGGAAGCGAATAGAAAAGATATGTTCTAATAATATTATTCACTTAAAACATCTTCCGACACTTATGTTAGAATTAATTATCTTCCGGAACCCCGTCTCGTGTTTCTTTTTCTGCTAATGAACCTTTTCCTACGAGAAAAGAGAAAAAAACAATCGAACCGCCATCAAGACCAGATTGTGCACATCTCTCAGCTGCCGGGATTAGCGGTGGTTTTCTTTTGACAGTGCAAAGAACATCTTGTACCATCCCCGAAGCCAATTACGCAACGGAAGTACGTTCGTTAGAAATGTTGGGTATATATTATGCATGCTAGACTTCTTCTATTTGAAAAAAGCCTCTCTCTTCACTGAGTTCGTCATTCAAGTGTCTGTTCTGGTATGTCAATTTAGGATAAAAGGTCCATCAGAGTGATGAATAGCGATGGAGGAAGGAGGGGTGGCCTTCTGCTATTGGAGGAACGTTGTACAGTGCGCGAAGAAGTGTCACACTAAAACATTGATTGACTGATAGAAAATATACTGAGTGATGATGGATACGCTTCTTCCATTCCTTCATTTTCTAAATTGAGTGACTGAGAGTGAAGTGAGATATCCAAATTCTGACAGATGGCTGGTGCTGTCAATGCGATAAACTTTTTCTGGTTGATGTCTTCTGGCAGAGATGCGTCTTCAATTTGTGACACTTTCCAATCTTTTCCAAGTCATTTCTTTGATGTCTCCTGCGGTTTCTTTTGAGCAAAAGACTGTTCCTCCGATTAGTTGTAAATTTGATGCTATGGCGTAACAGGTCGGAAGTCGGTAACTGACTGGCTCGTCATCACCGCCTGCCACCGTCAATTATTCGATAATTAAAGGATGGAAATGCGATATCTGATTGTTGGAAGAGCACAGGGACTATCCAAAGATGGCAGAAGGAACACGTGGCTGTGGGTAGATGGAAGAGCAGATTGGAGCTGACACGAAACGGGATTATAATTAGACGTGATGAGATAGGAACGTTATGCTCTTGACGACTCATCATATTCTCATCATGTTGTTGACGCTTCCCTCTTCTCGGCCCCTCCGTTCCGTTTCGCATTTTCATAATTATAAGTCTAGATAAGGGAGAATGAAGGGTGCATCAATCTCGGTCGCACATTCGGGAAGAAGAATGAATAGATTGAGGAGTCAATAAAGATAAATGAACTGGCGCAACACACCTATAAATCTAGGATAGGCACCTCACCGGGAGGTCTCTTTCTCTCCCGATTTCCCCACACCGATATGATCTTGATCCGTAATTGGGTAGAATTGACACCTAGTAAAGATGACTTTCTTTCAGTGAAGAACAGGTGGTGTAGATTGACTCGAAAAGCGTTTACGACTGCGCGTAAATTGTCTTGTCAGCCGTTTTGATCTTTTCCGATAAACAGCCACTTGGGTTTATTGGATGTGGAGCAGCTCATAAAACTACCCTACCGACAGAGCCAATACATAAAAACATGATGAGAAGTACAAAGTGATAGGGGAGAAACAATTTGTTTCGGAATCCTTTTTTGACCCCCCAGAAACTCATTTCTTTACTTCAAAATTCCTGTCTCATATTTCCTAAAGACGTAATCAGTAACTCTTTGACTGTCTGTCACACCGTACCTTGAAAATAGAGACTGGGTCGAAGTTACGCAACCAACCGTCCAAGATAGCGGGAAAGAAGAAAGAAATGCCAGAAAGGAAACAGTTCCGATTTAGATTAGATGCAAATAAAAAAGATTGAGACAATAAATGACCAATACTATCAGAAACAATAATAATATAATTTATAGGGAGCAAATGCCGGAAACGAAACTTGGAGAGGTGACAATTGAGAAGAGTCCAGCCTATTTTCACAGTAAAATGGCCCCAGAAAGGATCAAGTCACTGAATCCAAATACAAAAATTATCATTGTCGTCAGAGATCCAGTGACAAGAGCTATTTCGGGTATATCATTCAGTATGAGAAACTAATTTCAATTCATTTTTTGTTTCAGACTACACCCAATCTTCTTCCAAGAGAAAACGAGTTGGACTGATGCCAAGTTTCGAGACAATGGCTGTTGGAGACTGTGCCAATTGGCTACGTGCCAACTGCACAACGAAGACAAGAGGAGTGAATGCAGGATGGGGTGCCATCAGGATCGGAGTCTATCATAAACATATGAAACGATGGTTGGACTATTTCCCAATTGAGAATATCCATATTGTTGATGGAGAGAAACTCATTTCTAATCCTGCTGATGAAATAAGTGCAACAGAAAGGTTTTTGGGATTGAAACCAGGTATCCTATTTTTGAAAAATATTTTATATAACTTCAATATTTTCAGTTGCAAAAGCCGAGAAGTTTGGAGTGGATCCAATCAAAAAATTCCCGTGTCTGAAAAATGATGACGGAAAACTCCATTGCCTGGGAAAAACCAAAGGAAGACATCATCCAGATGTGGAACCGGCTGTTTTGAGAGCACTGAAAGAGTTTTACAGTCCAGAGAACAAAAAGTTCTATCAGATGGTGAATCATTGGTTCGATTGGTAGATTTCCTTATTCTTTCGTTTCATTTCTCGGTTGTTTGTTACTTGAATTGTAGCTAGTCTCTATCTCAACTTGCCTATCCTGTGTTCCTGTTTGAAATGTTCTTGTTTTGGTAATTTTTTTACGGGTTTTTTAAATACATAACTTTGTTTCGATCGAATAAAATTGTTTTCACTTAACGTTTGATTTGATTATAAACGTTTCAGAGTAAAAAAAAATTAAGTTTTTTAAATCTTCATTCAGAAACATAGCATTCACAAAATAAATGATTATAATATTTTCACAACCATGTGTGCAATTAGCTTCTGAATGTGGAAGAAAGCCGGATTTATCAATGACAGAAAAGAGAAAAAAAGGAAATTGTGGAAAGAGAGTCCCATACAGGTATCGGAATTATTAATTTCGAATCCTTCTCATATAAAGTGATAAGCTGAAGTTACACATAAAAGAGTACACATTATGTAAGGCTGATTTTTGTTTTTATAAATTAATTTTCAGAGAAAAGCGAAGGAATAAATTAAAATGTGGTCTCTCGTAAAACAAGCATTTGGGATATGCAAATATTATCATAAGGAAGGAGCAACAAACTTTTTTTGGATTCTGGAGAAAGAAGAAAGTTGAGAAAAATTGGAACAATTAAGAAATATTACGCAAAGCGGGCGCTGTATTTGATTAGAAAAATGGTTGGCATTGTGACGTTTTGATTATCTGGGGGGTTTAATGACATGAGCAGAATTAGTTCACCGACATTCCGTGTTCAGATCCGGACACTGAAAAAGATAATAAATCGGATGCATATTATCCATATATTAATATTTTACCATTGGATTCATTTTCATCTTCGCGTGCAAGGTTATCACTCGATCCTGGCACATCGAATCCTCTACGAAGACGAAGATCAGCACGTCTTCTATTGTTTCCTCTGCAGAAATTGTGAATTGTTACGGTATATACTTTGGATAGACTTACCGTAAGTTCATAAGCTCACGAGTAAGCTGTTCGTTGGCGTCTAGAAGATCATCAGCCTCACGTTGAATATTACGATGTTTGGTTCTTTCACGAGTCAGCTCATCTTCGTTCTCATCCAATTGACGACGGAGGTTTCTGTTCTTGATGTTCGACTTCTCTAGCTGTAAGTTTTCTGTTGTATATCAATAAAAAAGTCATTAGTCTTACCAGTTCCTTGGCTTGTTCATTAGATCTCTTTTCATCTTCAAACTGTTGAGTGATATCATTCAATCTCTTCTCAAGTCTTCTTGCAGCACGGTTAGCAGCAGTCTTCTCTTGTCCTTCAGCATTCAATTGATCCTCGAGGTATTGAATCTTTGCTTCGAGAGCAGCCATCTGAGCACGGGCTCTCGATTGAGCTCCAGATTCGAGTTCTGTGATTTTGGCCTTGTAGTCTCTGCATGTTCTCTCGAGACTTTGCTTCTCAGCTTCAACTTTCTGGTTGAGAGTTCTTTCCATTGAAAGGTCAGTCGTCATTTGTTCAAGTTGGACTTGCGACTTTCTCTGTTTGTCAATAACAATTTCGCTGTTTGTCTGTTCCTCCTCAAGTTCTTCCTCGAGCTGAGCAATCTTGGCTTCGAGACGTCTCTTCTCTTCGGAACTGATACCTCCTCCTCTGGCTCTCAACTCTTCAAGTTCATCATTTTCAAGCTCAAGAAGCTTTCTGGCTTGCATGAGTCCTTCGTTGGCCTCTCTGAGTTGTTCTCTTTCAGCTTCAACAGCTCTGAACTTTCTGTCAGCTTCTCTCAACTGAGCAGCAATGTCTTCTTTTGCTTGACGGGCCTCCTCACACTCGATTTGGTATTCCTTGATGATCTGTTGGTTCTTCTTGAGTTGCTTGTTGTATTCTTCTTTCAGTCTGTTTGCTACTTCCAATTGCTGTTCAAGTTCTCCGATTTGGTTTTCAATCTTCTTGCGATGACTAACAGCTCCAGACTTTCCTCTCTTTTCATTCTCCAACTCATTTTCCAAATCTCTGATTTGTTTGAGAAGTCCGCGACGTTTCTCTTCGGCTTCAACGTCTTTGTTGCTGATTGCTCTATCACTTTCAGACTTGAGGGCTTGGTTGGTGACTTCGAGACGGAGGCGAGCATCCTCAGCGATTTGAAGATTATCCTCCAGTTCCTCCATCTGAACTCGCATGTCAGCCAACTCTGCCTCCAATGATCGTTTCGCTTTTTCAAGTTCATGAACATTCTTCCCGACGTCGTCTTTGTTGGAAATCTGGAAACAACTACTTTCATTATTGAATTTTTATTGTTTAACTTACCGAATCTTGAAGTTCCTGTTGAAGCGACCGGCGAATTCTGTCGGATTCTTCTAGCTGCTCCTTCATAAGATCAACTTCATTAAGGAGAGAAAGAACTCTGGTTTCTCTATCTCTGAGCTCTTGACTCATAGAATCACGATCCAATAGTGCTTTCTGGACAGCTGCTCTCTCTTCAGCCATTTGAGACTCGAACTTCTTCTGTCTTTTCTCAGAATCTCTATGAGATGCACGAACATTATCGAGCTCCATAGAAACATCTTCGAATTCTTGTTGAATCTTCTTCTTGCTCTGGAGAATCCGTTCTTTAACTGCCTCACTCTCTTCCAATTGCTGTTGAAGATGCTCAACATCTCTCAGATTCTTCTTTCTAAGTTCTTCAAGTTGTTGGTTAACTGCCTCTTCGGCTTTTCTACGAGCGTCTCCAGCTCCTTGACGAGCAGCATGAATTTCCTTCTCTAGATGAGCACGAAGTCCTTCTGCTTCCTCCTTCTCGTCAAGGAGAGCGTTCTTCTCATCTTCAAGTTGCCGAGCTCTATTGATATTGGCGATTTTCAATCTTGTTTCCTCTTGAATCTGTTCGTTCAATTCAACGATAGCAGCTTCAGCAGCAGCCAAACGACGTTGCATATTGGCAAACGCGTGTTCTTCTTCTTCACGAACGCGGTTCAAGTGATCAAGCTCATCACGGCTCTAAAAAACCAAATTAACCATGCAAATATTCAGTATGCTTATGAAAAATTTAGAACAGTGGTCTGTCAGAAAAATGAAATGATAAGAATTTTTGTTTCATCACATTATCGCTGTGGTCAAAAACCATACCATGTAATCAAAAAACTTTGGAAAGTGAAAAGAGTCGGAAACTTTCCGAACAACCTAATATAACTGGTTAATAACAACTCACTCTTTCCAATTGCTCCAGAAGAGTTCTCTTGTGATCGTCACTTTCTGCCAAGTTAGCTTGAATTTCCATAAGATGAGCCTCTTGAATCTTTCTCTTCTTATCGATATCAGCTCTGCTTGCTTGGAGCAATGCAATCTCTTGGGCCATATCAGCACGTTCTTGATCAGTTTGATTCTGTGCTTTCTCAAGCATACTACGTTGTTTTCTGAGTTGCTCGTTTTGATCGTGAAGTTCTTCCACTTGACGGTTGAATTTAGCCTTCTGCTCGTCAAGTTTTCCTTCCATTGCTTGTTGCATTACTTCAGTGGCTCTCTGAACAAAAACAATGAGAAATAACAAAAGAATCTAAATGTTACCTTCGCGGCATTCACTTCCTCATCTTTACGTGTCATCAATTCCTGGAGCATTGTTGCCTCGTCCACTTTATCGAGTACATCTCCTTTGACTTTTTCCAGTTGTGCAACAACCTCTCTGAATAGATACTTGGGAATAATAAGATATGCAGGCATAGAAACTGTTTTGACTGTATAATTGGGGCTAGCTGTCAGTTAATAAGGAAACAATGCAAATAATCTAGGTATCTTTGACGGTATAATGCAAATATCAGACTAACCTTCTTGTCATCTCCGCCTTATTGCGAGCGTTCCTTTCAGTTTCGATATCCTCGCGGAGTTCGTCGATGGTCGTCTGCATGTCTCTCATCTGCTTCTGCATCAAATTAACATTTGCAGATTCTTCATCGTATCTGGTCAATTGATGTTGAAGTTCCTCATCACGTTTTATCAATTGATTATTGAGCTCTTCGACTTTGCCCATTTTCTCGACAAGATGATCCTTACTGTCTTCCAACTCAGCAAGCAATTTCCGTTTCTGTTGCTCAAGTTCAGCTCTGAATTGACGTTCTCTGTTGAGATCTTGCTCGAATTCGTGAAGTTGGTTTTCAAGACGTCCCTTAGCCTTAATTCCATGCTTGGCTCTTTCTTCATGGTCAAGAAGTTGGGTTGTGAGGGCTTCAACCTTCTCTTCGAGGAGTTTCTTCTCCTTAAGAAGCTTGTCATAAGCGTCTTGAAGTTCAACAAGTCTTTCTTCCAGATTGCGGAGACGTTGATCAACATTTGTTTTGTCTAACAATAGTTTCTGTCTAGCCTGTTCTTCTTGCTCAAGTTGCTCTTCCAAATCACGAACCGTTTCCTAAAATCATGATATTAATTAACTTTGAAAGCATGAGAACAATTTCTTACCATTTGCTTCCGTCTCTCTTCATTATTCTTTTCGTTTTGTTGTTCTTCCTCAGAAAGACGATCTCTCATATCATTGACGATATATTCAAGCTCTTGGTTACGGGTTTGGAGACGAGTGCGGATGTCCTCCAATTCGGCACTGTTATCTGATTCCTGTTGGAGTTGCTCTTGGATCACAGCCCGTTCGACAATCACCTAAACATGTACCGTGAGAAAAATGGAATAGTTGTTTGAGATCTCGTGATCAAATACTCACCTGATCCAATTTCTTTTCGTTCTCGCGGAAATCATGTTCCATCTTGAGAAGTCTCTCTTTGGTTGCACGAAGTTCATCGTCCTTAGCTCGGATCTCATCATCAGTACGAGTAACTTGAAGAAGTGGCTTGACTTTGGTGAACAAACGCCACCATTGCCAGTTGCGGAGTTTCAAGTAAGCCAAACCGTTTCTTTGAATGATACGGATAGCACTTGATTGTTGTTGTCTTCTGGTGTACAAACGTCTGGACAAGAATCCTCTGCATTGGGCTTGGAAGTTTTGGATGAGAGCTGTCAATTTGAGATCTCTTTCCTCTTCGAGATGAGCAAGAACTCCAGTTCTGAAGAAAACTTTGGATTGTCCAATTCTGTAGAGATTAGAATCAATATCCAAAGCAGTGATCATCTTTCGAACAGATTCTTTTCCATCGATGAAGTTCTTTGGAATGACATCTGGCGTCAGTATTTCATAACGATGACGGAACTCTTGGAATGGAACTCTGTTAGGGAAACCTTGACGGCAAATTCTGATTCCTTCAAGAACACCATTGCATCTCAATTGATCAAGTACCAGATTTGAATGAATCTTCCCAGATTTCTTCTCGTGATTTGGAATGATACAACGAACGAAATGTGGAGAAGTGTTGCGAAGAGTAGTCATCAGTTTAGTGAGTTGCTCCTTGTGCAATTGAGAAACCGTACGGAACATACCCTTGCGAGATCTCATTCCGAATACGGAATCATTCATTTCAGCACTGCAAATACCAGCGAATTCAGCATCCTTCCAGATCAAAGACACAAATGGATCAGTGGAGTTTTGCATTAATCCAACAACATTTTCATTGAGAGGATCTCTGTTCTTGACCAACCATTGATCAGCAGAATAGTCGACACGGCCAGCATAATGGAAAACAGCAAAGTCTCCACTCTTGTTACGCAAATCTGGTGGGATGAATTTTGGATGTTTATTGTGAGTCTTCTGGATTTTGTCAACAAAAGTCTTGTCGGTCGTTTTTGGGAAAACACATTCTTCGTCGAGAAGGGCTAGAACTCCCATTGGTTTCTCAATCAAGTCAATAGTTGGCTGAAGATCAAGTCCGAAGTCAATGAAATCCCATTCAATTCCTTCTCTTTGATATTCTTCTTGTTCCAAAATGAACATAGTGTTGTTGAATAACTGTTGAAGTTTCTCATTTGTGTAATTGATGCAAAATTGTTCGAAGGAGTTTGTCTGGAATATTTCGAAACCAGCGATATCGAGAATTCCGATGAAAGAGGCTCCTTGACGATGAGTTCTATCCAAAGACTTGTTAATTCTGCTGACCAACCACTTGAAAAGTCTTTCGTAACAAGCTTTAGCAATAGCTTCAACAGCAAATTCTGCCTGCTCTTGGTTTTGAGCTTTCGTGGTGAATTCTCTTCCGGTCTTAATGCGTGGACGTAAGAACGCCTTCTGGAGCTCGATAACTGGGAGACCAAGAAGGTGACAAATTTTTTGAATGACTCTATCATCCTGAAGCATGGCTTGATCACTTTTCTTCTCTTGAGTGAATTCCAAATTTCCGAACAACAAAATTGCGGATACCACACGGAGAATCGCTGCAAAATTATTAATATAATTTGATAAAATTGATTTGTTGATTACATGAAATTTCTTCGTCGACAAATCCCATGATTTTCATGGAATTAAGTGTGCTGTGGAATTCTTGAACATCATCAACATTCGGGAGAGTGATATCATGATTGACCAAGAAACGATAGCTGTTCACTGATTCCAACAAGTACTCGCCTGAAATTATATATTCTAAATCAAGATCCGTCTTTCTCTTGCAGTCTATAACATTTAAGTGTCCAAAAATGAAGATGAATCAGAAATGATTCACAAAGACGCTATTAAACATGAAATGTTTGTTATATCATATTCTCATCCCCGCGCAAATGGACAACTTGATGTTCATTTTATGACTCAACCTACTTTTTTCTTTGGCGCTGCATCCTCTGAGAATCTGATAGAAAATGTGGAAACTGCGTTCATCAATCGATTGGCGGAGAACTCTTGACTTTTCAAGCAAGTAGAATTCAATGTTGGCGCCACTGATGTAACCACTCATATCAAAATTGATGCGGATAAATTTTCCCTGAAAATTTAGAAATCATTGCACACATTTTTTTTGATTTGGATAAACTTACAAATCGAGATGAGTTGTCATTTTTTACAGTTTTGGAATTACCGAAAGCTTCCAAGATAGGATTTGCCTGGAGAAGTTGATTCTCCAATTCTCCCTGAAAACGGAATCATCATATAAAATGAACTAAGAGTACGGGACAGCACTGGTTGTAAAATGGATATTGGTGATAACAATACGAGAAAAGGACTACAGCGATTTTTAGACTTTGGAACGAAGCATTGTTTTTTGCTTAGGAGATGAATGAGTCATGAAAGCCAAATGATTTTTCAGCTTGGGAGAGTGATGTTTTATATTGGCACATTTGACATGATTAGTGACAGTTTTTTGTTTTGACATATTAGATTTGGTACGGTAAAGACATCATTTTGTGAATTTGTACAAGATGAATTAAAATAGCAAGAGACAATATGATTATCGTTAAAAAATAAGAAATGAAATCACGACAATGTCACGACAACAAGTCACAACAATAACATGATTGAACTTACGATTGGGTTTCGAGCATCCGGCTAAAATGTTTTTATCTGTTTTTCGTTTCACTACACTTTTCATTTTTTATTAAAATCGTCGTTGTTCTTTGTCGACAATATAATCAGTGACTCACTTTCTGAACAATTGACTGAGCAGCTGCTGCGCTCATTCCCTTGTTTCTTGTAGCTCCGGCGACGTGTGCAAGATATTGAATCACCTTCTTGGTGTTCTCTGTTTTTCCTGCTCCGGACTCTCCGGTACACAAAATTGACTGATCTTCACGCTCTGTAACCCTTTATTTGTTAGTCAGTAATTGAAAATAAGTTACAAACCTTGAAGCATACTCCTGTAGGCTGTATCAGCGATAGCGAAAATGTGTGGTGGCATCTCATGTCTCTTTTTGCCTTTGAACTCCTCAATGAGGTCTTCTGAATAGATTGGTAGCTTTTTGTATGGGTTGATAACAACACAGAACAATCCGGAATATGTCTATAAGAATTGGAATTAGGAATGGAACTGGACTGTTGTGAACTTACATAAATTAAACTGCTGTAGTATCTTTCTTTCAAATTATTCAATACTGATGCTTCGTTCAAATACGTCAATTCAGACATGTCTTCGATTTTGTCGAACTTTGGAGGGTTAGCCTTCTGAACGTCATCTTTACTGAATGTGACTTGACGTCCAGAATCACAAAGTTCCACGACGACGGCATCATTTGTTTCGCTCCTAAATCAACGAATGGAAATGAAATTTGAAATATTTTGCACTCACTTAATAGATCCTAACAGGAATCCTTCGTTCGGGTCCGGCACCCAGCACGGTTTTCTCTGGGCCCAAGCGGCAAGTTTGGCAGGATCAGCAACGGCTGCCCGTTGAACCTGCAGGTACTGCAGGTCACCCATTGATTAACTTCGTAATATCTGAAAATAAAAAATACATTCCTTGGAAACAAAAAAAACCGAGAAAAGGGAATTGAAGAAGAAATCTAACGGTTTGTTTGATAGAAAACTATAAGAAATGAAGGGAGAAGGAGCAGGAACTGAAACAAAAACAAAAAAGAGGCGGGGGGAAAAAGCGAAAGCGGATGGAGAGGAAAAACGAATAAAACAATAGGCAGATGAGTCATACGTACAATTGAAAACGAATCAAATTTAATAAACATTTTTTCATTCTTCTCTTCCGAATATGTACGGTTTTGGGAAATAAAAGAGCTATGCATGAAGAATTCAGTAGCATCATTTGAAAACTGTCAAAAAATGTTCCGGAAACATTTTTCATAGTCGGAAACTGAGTTTCTAATAAAACAAAAACTTCCAAGCTTAACAGGAAATGGGCGGAGTCTGTTCGTGGGTGGGAACCAAAAACAATGCTTCCTAAAAATGAGTCATCTATACGATCTGAACAATTCGAATTCGGAAAAAACATTTTTCTACAGTTTTCTAGAAGACAGTACACGATTATTGATAGTTTTGAACATGTGCGAACACCAGAAAGTCGCAATTGAAACGTTTCTTCGTTGAGCCGGCTCGAAAAGAAGATTTACCATACAGGGAGGGAATGGATGCTAGCAAACAAGAAAATCTAGACTTTGTTTACATATGTCAACGCTCGCCAAAGTTTGCGAAATCATATTTTGGCCCTACATGCTAGCAAAGTGTCAACTTTTCGTGAATATTTTTTAATATCGAACACGACATAAAAAAACCTTTGAACATAACTCAAAAGTTTGTTGGAACAAAGAAAGCCAAGAAATATACAAAAATGGAAAGAACAATAGGAAGTGGAGAACGGAACAAAATCGAGGTCAAGGAATGTAACGGATTTGGATTTAGAGACGACAAATTACTGGATTATAAATAAAAGTGCTGGGGAGAGGAAAGAGGAAAAGATGAACAAAGAGAAGGCGGTTTGGTGAGAGGGTGGAAAGTACGGACAAGGTGTCCAGTTGTTCTCAACAAGAAAAGGATTCTCCTCCTAAGCGGCTGTTATGTGGTACTAGACGTATCGAAGGACGGACACAGAGACATAGAGAGGGTGTCGAGTTAAATCGCACAAGTCGCCCTCACTGTTCGGGGCGTCCGACGGTGAAAGTGAACATCGAACAAGGAGAAGAACACGAAGGGGCCACCTAGTCGCCCATTCGTCCGCATCGCCTTTGACGCAGTCAGGTAGTCAGAATCACTCAGCGGTAGGGGTTGCCGCCCGACCGGCAGGATTCGGGCCCGAGTGTGTATGAGGATTGGTATGGAAGAATTGATGTCCTTGATTCGCGCGCCAACCCATCCCTCCTCGTTCATCCACTCACTCTTTTCCTCTTTCTCTCAAAGCACATCTGACTTTTTTCATCTTTCACACACACACACATACACACACAAAACGAAGAAACTATTTGTCACCTATCCCTCCTTCCTATTCTTGCATTCTCTTGTTGCGTATAGATGACCCGTATGATGCGTGTACTTTTCGGATATGGATATGCAGAACATAACGGAGATTGCAATCAATATCTGAACGAGCGGTAAGAATAGGTGAAAGGATATGTTGACACTGACAACAGAATATTTTCGCATGCAAATTCGCAATCAGATTTTATGAATAAGGTGTCAATTCATAGGGAACGGCATTATTATAAATAGATTTGAAACTTTTCCTAGAAAACTTTCAAATTAAAAGAAAAGTTAAGAGTTTACCGCAAAAGTTTACTGAGAACTGAAAAGATGTTTAGTTGATCATCTTAAAAATGTCTTACATAGACAGGAAGAAAAAATATCTGATGAGGCTCAAAGATATATATGCTTCTGCCCAGAAAAACTAGGCGTCAGAGGGTTACGGAACATTGTAAACTCCAATGAATCACTGAAAAAAAAAGTGATGCCGTTACACTATCAGTATTGCTAATCGATGTAAGACTCCGCCCGCCCTGCTTATCGGACAGAAATATTGGCATATTTTATGAGTCATTGGGGGAAGTTGACAACTGACACCTCTGTACTGGAAGATACTGGGATAGGACTGGGTAACAGGCGACAAAAAATAGGGTAAGGATTGAAAAAGAACAAAAAAAAGCGATCAATTGAACGACAATACTCGGAAAGACAGAGCGAATTGGTGAGGCCAGCGAAGCGGCTTCTTCTCTCCATGATGATGTTTACCCTAACGATTTATGTTATAATTCTCTTTTCAAGCCCACAGCCTACTATCCGACTTTGACGGGAGACCTTCTTGCCTCCCACATAAGCATCGCCCGAACAATCATGTCTGAACAGGATGATCAGCGGCAACACCGAACATTACGCGCCAACAAAACTGACGACAGAGCGCAATGACACACGTGAAGGCTCGTTGCATGCAAATGTCTCACTTTCATTTTCTCTAGGGACAATCCATTAAGTATGCATAATCATGGACGAAAAATGTTTATGAAGTGTTTTGAAGAGTAAATGTTTTCGTTTTTTGCAGTTTTCGACATTAAAACGAATCAACACAACGGGCGTGAATAGTATCGAATGGAATGTTTTGGTCATCAAAAACAAACAGGTGACTACTAAGGGGTATCGAACGAGAAAACGAACAGGGGGGAGCCTGAGATCGAAAAAGCAAACCGATTCGATTCACAACTCGACAGCCCCAAAACGAGAAAAAAGAGCGGGGTGGTGGATGAGCGACACGAGAACATGAAAGGAAACAAGGAGTTAAATGAATAGACAGGGCCGAAAGGTAAATGTAAAAATGGGAAGAGGAGGAAAAAAGAAATCGAAGAAGAAATTGCTGGCACGCGCAAGAGTCTAGACCTCCAGGGTTTGTTGTTCGCCGACACAGTGGCGATTGTGGTGCCACATCCGGAAAATGACCTTGCTTGGAACTGGAGAAAAAAACTCTACGATTTGGTAGAAACTAGTCACTGCTTCCAATGGGGAAATAAATCTCAACTTTAGTATTTCTGTCGAAATTTTCTGAGATGAACTATCGGTTTCTCATGAAAAAAAACCCGAAATCTCAAGAACCAAGCCAATTCCAAGTTAAGATTTATACCTAATTCGTGTCACTCATTTATAAATAAAATGAAGGGTAAAACTTGATTTTTCATCTCTAATTCTCTTCAATTCATTCATATTTCTGTTCCGTTCCTGCCTCGCATACCCACACACACACATCATGAAGCATTAGTTGGGAAACGACGGACATCTCTTGATGAAACGAACACATCGACATTGAATGAGTGTGGCGTGTTGTTTGAAAAGATAGTGGAAGAAGGGAATGGATAAAGGATATATGTTTCTGCACTGGTCATCATCATTGACAAAAATTGAGACAAACATACGAACGAGAAAGACAGGGCAGCAAAAACTAAAGAAAAAAGATCGAGAGGGAGAGTGTTTTTTTGGGAGAGACTCTTTGAAAATAACACTAAAACAATAAGTTTGGAGAGCTGCGACTTCTTGTCCGTTCTCATAGGTTGTGTCTATTTGTTTGCGTTTCAAAAAACTGATAACAAATGACCATTCCTATATTAAGCAAAAGGTAATTACGGGGGTGTTTGCAGGTGGTGTCATTTTGAAACTGTGATTGTAAATTTGACAACAGGAAGGAAATTGAAACAACCCGAGGGAAAAGAATTAAAATTAACAAATAAATAGAGAACTGTGAGGTAGTTTTCTCCAGAAATATTACACACATTTAATTACGAAATAAATGTCTGATAATAGTATGTAGGCGGTTCAACTATGCAAAACAGATCTTGAAAAGATACCACGGGTCGCGAGAACAACAGACCTCCTCTCTCGGTATGATACAATCTACATATCTTCTAACAACAGAGCGTCGAGAAACGTGAGGGTAAACGGTTGAGAAATGAGACGTGGAAAGAAGTGCGATATGAATTTTCAGATAAAATGATTCGCATTCCGCGATACATCTAGAATATAGGTCAGAGAGATTTGATCGAGTTTTTGAGAATAATAATTTTTATCTGGTTCTTGTATGATTTATCAAAATTTCAATGAATAAAAAGGTAAAAGACATGAATTCATACTTTAAAATGAAATGGATTAGTTGATTTGGGATAGAATTCTCGAGAAGGAGATGTATAGGTGAACGTTTTCCGAGAATCGATTTCTGGGGTCACAAAAAAAGAGACGATTAAGGATTACGTTATCGCGGACATCACATTTTCGGGATTTCAAACGTTATGTTGCAAAATCTATAACAAAATTTTTCGGTTTCCTATAAAGCTGACAAGCGACAGTTTTTATATGACAAATGTTAATTGAAAAAATCTCATAATGAAACATTTTAGTAAGAAAAAAAACAGAAATTCAAACATGTCTCTTTTTATTTACCGAAAGTCACACTTTCAATCAATTATTGAAAACAGAATACAAAACATTATTTTCTATTATCATAATGCGATTTTCCGATTAACGCTCTAAATGGTTTTGATTGTTTTTAAGTTGATAGATACAAAATGGGGAACTGACTGTTCTAAAGGTAAATTTGTGGAGAACGGTTTTCTACAGATTTCTAGTTGTGTGAAGAAAGCAAAAACCGTGAGAAAACAAGAGAACAATTGTGTCAAAAGGTGTCTCAATTACACGAACCGACAATGACAAAAAAACGAAACGAAGAAATTGAAAAAGAGAAAATGGAAAAGAGGGGGGAAGTTAAAATATGGACAAACATGAAAATAATCGACTGTGAAGGGTGAGCCAACCTGGTGGACCGGTGGAACTAGAGGGTTTCCTCATTTGGCGGTGGGGTGACCTATAGACAATGGATCTAAACGAGACGCAGCTGGTGACAGAACGGAGAGTATGCGACTGTTTGGGAGGGCCAGTCGTTTGTAGACGATCTCCTGTGACCGCAAAAACAGAACGAGGCCAGAATAGTGCGCGCAGGCGAATTGCTGTGCTCGGCTATGAAGAAGAGGAGGTTTTGTGTATGTGTGTGTGCTTGTTCAAATAGGTGTGTGCAGCAACCCGCAACGGGTGACCGGCCAGCCGATCGCGCACTAGCCGTACAATTTGATGGAATATATGGAGCGATAAGGGAGACCATAAACAGGACTGTGAGAGAAACACGAATATTGACTTCTCGTCGCAACCTTCGCCGAAATATCTCTCCGGGTGTCCACCACCTGTTACTAGTGATGTGGTGTGAGGATTACTGAGATTTTCTGATGTTTTCTTCGTTACGTCATCTCATTAATATGAATGGGGGACCATCACTTGTCACAATTATAATCTCTCCTAAAATCTAACTGTCATTAATATTACAGAGAGCCATTTCAAACCGTGAAACGATAATTGATGATTTTTTGAACTTAAAAAACTCAAAATTAAACAATGACTCACTTTATCATATAATAATTCTACGTTACCCATATAAAGTACGTATAAACTTTTCTGCAAACTAAGTTTAATCCATTTTTGAAGTTTACCAATAGTATAAATAAACTTCATTCCCAGTGTTTTTCTGATTATACGTAAATATAAACAAAACCTCTCATTCAATTCTCACTACTTTTCCCATGCATATGTAAATTAGATGTTTTACTCTTCCAATCTAAATGGAACAATACATATAACGGTTTTTTCCCATTCGATTTTTGATCTTTGTGAATCATTATGAAAACATTCTCTGTCCAGAATCGGGGAAAAAATCGTGATGATGTTTCATGTTCATATTGTATGTTTCGCAATGATTCAGAAAAAACCAAAAAAAGCCGATAGAAAACAAATCAAATCATGATTCTCAAAAAGGAAAAAAAACTAAAAGAAAAGGAAGAAACAAAAGCTTTGAATTGAAAAAGTTTTCTATGGCAGAGATGGCTGGTAAACTTGGAGAAAAACGGGAAGGGACTGACCACCCTGAGCACTAAAAAGAGTGATAAATTGCTCGGAGAAAAAGGGAATGGCATAGAGAGCGTAAAAAACAAGATGTCGAAGAGAAGAAGCCACACACACCCACAAAATTGAGAACTCATCTAGCTATGTGAGAAGACAATGTTCTGAATCTGCGAACTCGTAGAAACTGAGAATTACAAGAAGTTGAGAGGAAAAGACTGAAAACAGGAAATTATGACAGCAAGTTCGGATTTCTAGAATATATTTAGATCTGAAAAGAACGTGATGGAGTAGTGCAAAAAACAACATTAAATTTATGAACAGATAAACTTTTAGGAAACAACTCAAATTAATTTCTAAATCTAGTTACTTCTAGAACTGTTCACGCAATGCTACTTCTTACTAACTGGGCTCATTGAATTTTTCAGGACTAGTCACAAGATGAGATTGTTTTTACATAATAACACTCCCAATACTAATTATTTCAGATACTCTAGCACATAAAGTCTCACTAGGCAAAATTTCAATTGAGTATGAAAGACTCTGAGAAGTTAGGCACGTACCCTCTGAATGATGAATGAGTGGACCAACACCACTCGAATGACAAAAGAAATTCATGCGAAATGACCGGATAACGAGTGACAGCCTCAAGATCTTCTCTTCTCATTTGAATGGCCCCCTCTCTTCGGAACACATTGTCTGCGCCTCTCGGCTCTTCTTCCTTTCTGCTCCGGAGAATAAGCTCATCGTCGTCGTCGTCGCGCATTGATTTTTGCAAGAACGGATCCTCTGTGTGGTCATTTCTTGTTTTCTTTCTCACTCTTTTACTCCTCTCGAGACCTCCAAAGAGCCAACGGGAGCAAAAGTTGTTGTCTATGGAGTCATGGAGTCACTATTCGTCAAAGTGGTGTGTATTGGATTTCTCGTCACTTGTTTAACGGTGAGTTTATCTTGAGACCAACGAAAATAGGAATAATGACTATTTCCAGGTTTTCTACGAAGAAGTGGTAGAATTTGTGCAGTTGCAAACTTATGGAAACCCGTACTGGTTGAATGTTTCGCAACTTGGAGAATGCAGTTGTGATGGGGGAAAAACAAGGAATTGTTATCCACATCCAGATGACTCACAATTGTGTGGAAAATGTTTCGCAACATGTCCAGAAAAGGAAACACAAGTGATTGACGATCCGGAGAAAAAGAGGTCAGCTTAAACATTGAATAGCTATTTTATTTCCGACGAAGTAATTATGAAACGATTAGAAAAAAAAAGAAAATAATGGATGGGTCACACTGAAAATAGTGAACAACGCTCACAAATTTTTATTTTTCGAAAGATCTGCAAATAACTGAGCCAATGACTGAAACAGATTAATTAGGAACTCATTGTTTTTTTTTCGTACATTAAAAAAATGAAATTGAAAAAATGAGAAAAACTATTTCGTACAATATAAATGACCTTGCTGCAGTATACTCTTTAATTTCTCTCTGCTGTTTGAAAAATTGATGAGACTAGAGGATGCGATAGCCACCTGCTCGGTTTCTTTCTGTTGGACATCAGACGCCAACTGACCTCATGTACCTTGAGAAAAAAATAGTTTTAGGGTAATGAATACCGAAAAGCAATGTTCTTAATATGGAAAAAACAAAATTATGAAGTTTAACGCCAAAACACATAATTCCTAATATTAACCAGTATATCTTAATTTCAAATAGTGAACTAATCAGAAGCGTCATTGTTTCAACTTCCTGATTTTTTTCATTCAAACATCAATAATCAGAGAATGTTTCACAAGGTTCACAAACTAAATTGTTCCTGTCTGTATCTTCTTAGAAACGTTTGTTTAATATTCCAAGTTATATGTATTATGAATATAAGTGTTACTTTCAGTTTTTCAGTATGAATTATTGACATCAAATCCCCCAATTTGTAGTGACACTTTTTTCTGATTGAGAAACCCTGATTTCCCTTCAATTTTAAATTTCGATTGATACCTTTAAACCCATGTGGACTTTGCCACCCTGTCTCATCATCTCGAGAAAAACTTGTACCAAGAAGGTCTGTTTTATCCGTTTCTTGCAAACAATTAAACTTCTGATCTATCATCTTTTCCGGTCACATGACAGATATTATTTTCGGAATGTCCCCGTATCTCTATGTAGTGTAAAATCAACCTCTGAACGTTAAACTGGTGTTGTTGAATGGAAACGATATTGCACGTCCCCATTTCGGAAGCACGCGAAACTTCGAAGTTCATGACAGAGATCACTAATTTTGATATGAGTGATCTTTCGAATTTCTTCCTCTAGTCACAATGCTTCGATCAAAAAAAGGAGTGGTAGACAATAACATCAATTTATCAAATGATTATTCAATCTAAAATAACAATTATTTCAGGTCCGACGACCTAGTATTTGGACTATCAGCCTCAATTCAGGATGTCAACCGGTTATTAGTGCTCATCGCATCCATACATCGCAACTTCCCAACCACAAAGTTGATTATCTTTGATCATGCCAATGGGGTTCGTTCCGTATCTGTTGATTTCTCTCCCCCCGACATTATCACGTCGAGGTCATTCTTTGTCAAGGAAAACCGGCAAACCCAATTTTTTTGATGTCAAGTAGTAATGAGTTGATAGAAAAGAAAAACCACATGAGATACCACAGCCGAACTGCAACCAAACAAATTAGTTATGAAAAAGAAGAATTGAAAACTAAAGAAAAACGTGTTATGAAAAGTACAAAGTATATAGTTAGCAGATCAAAAAACAGAAGCAACTCTCTTTACAGACGGCGCTGGAAAGTCAATTGATCAGCATAAGAAACGTGGATGTTGTGAATTTCAAGAACCGAGGATTAGGGAAATCAGCGAGTACTCCATTTTATTTACAGGTACTTTTTTTCAGAAAATTATAAAATAAGTTGAATGAAGTCTTAGAAGAAATAAAACACTGATTTTCAATTTACTATAAATTTTCTGTGAATCTATGATATTCTGTTAGGAAAATGGTCAAATTTCCCTTCTTAAAGTCTTGAGGACTTGTTTACTAACAAAACATATTGCAAAAGATGTAAATATCAGATGGTCTAGAAAATTATATTTTTAGTAGGCAACCTAATTTAAGATTGACGTTGCCTCATGATTTTTCAACAAAATAGTATTTCATAATAACAATGAAGTTGTATCCGAATGATATCATTCAAACTAGCACAAAAGTAACAGCATAAATCTCTTTTCCGAGTGATTCATTCAAATGAGAAAGCGACAGTGATGATAAAACATTTTGAACCAGCCATCCTAGGGATCAAAAGGGTTCAAGACCGCTTTTTTGTGATACGTCACTAGCACAGTGATCTACAGTGCTAATCAGAAGGAACATACGTCACAAGTGTATTGGAGACCATAAACGTTGTTCCCACATGGAGGGACAACATCTAAGTTTTCGATTTCTGTTATTTTGGTTTCAGGAAATCCTCACGCATCATTCGAACGTGTTATGGTTGACTCATGACGTGGAGATTCTTAATACCAAGCTGATGCAAGCCGGACCGTTCAGAAGGTCGTCCAAGTTCGCCGTCACATTCATTTCACATGATAAACGTCGAAAAGTCACGTCTTCTGGTAGAAATTCATCATTCTTTGGGCGATCACTAAAGTGACACATAAGATTACAGGCTATCGTCCGTACTTCCCCACCAGTTCATTGATGCCTCACTTCCCGATGGCCATTTTGCTGAAGAATGAGGCTAGAAGTCTAATCAGATGGTAAGATGACTATAGAGAACGATCAGGAGTCTCAGATTTCCAAATCCTTATCAAAGTTTGTGTCTTGCATATCATCTTGAATGATACTGAAAGTGTAAAAGTACTAGATTCTGGTTTCATTGAACACTTTTTACAATCACTGTCTTCTTCAAAAGTCGTCGTCGATCTAATGATTTCTTGAACAACAGTCTTTTGATTGAGACGACGAAAACACGATAGAACGTGACGTCGTTCAAATGTGTACATTTCAGGGTGGAAAAATGCGCGTTGACACCCGAATGCTGGAAATGTGATACATCATCCGGAGTGACCGAAGATTGTACATGGATGGTGTTACATCAAGTGGCGTCAGATGCTCAGCAATTCCGATTCTTGGGAGATACCAATGGATCCATTAACAAACAAACATGGGGACCACCGGAGTGTGATTTTTACTGCACTTTGTGGCTAATTGGTGTTACAATTGTGGCAGTTGTTTCATTTGGAGTTCTTGCACTGGTATTGTTGAAGAAGTCAACGAAGAAAACAAAGTGATTTCTTTGTTCATTAGGTTACACTATCCCCAAATCTATAACTGGTCCTTACCTCTTACACTTTCAGATTTTTCTCAATTCCAATAAATTATTTTTTTCTCATTGAAAATTCAATTCATAGAACAGATCATGAAAGAAAATTGTTGATTGAACGTTAAAATGATGTGATTCAAGTTCATACGTGTTTTTCATCTTTAAAAGTTCAGAGACAACTGATTATATTCCTAAAATAACATTTTCACTATTTTTGGTTATGAAAATCTGTCAAGGACACGAAAACACCGAATACAGGTTCTCTTCTTGTTTACATTGAATCGTGTAATCTTTGTACCAAAAGCACAGCTGAAAATCAGGAATGCTTTCAATTTGCATCATTTTTGAATCAAATGGTCTGTATCTTATCGTAATAAGGTTTCGGAGAAAAAGAAGAGATGACAAAGCCCAAAGTTTAAACATCTTATTTTCTCTGTCTTCTCGTCTATCCACCTCGTGTGACAGTATGATACCACCCTTTCTGATAGTGTATGAAGAAGGGAATTGTCGTTTGCCCCTCTCCAATCATCTCTAGTAATTTGTGTTTTTCTCTTCCATCTCTGTTATCATATCTTCTATTTAAACCGGCACATATGTCAGTTGTAAACTATCATCTTCAACCCCTCCTCCATTCTTCACTTCCGTATTTGGGCCCCCGGCCGATCGTCCAGTTTTTTTGGATTATCATCTCACAATCTTCAAAAGTCACATACTATCACAATGTTGGCGCAGCTTTTACGACAAATTATTTTCTTCAATCTTATTGTCACTATTGTCTCATCAATGAGTCTTCTGGATGCATACAGATCAGAGAAGCTCACACGACGTCGGATAGGAATGCAAAACACCGATTTCCGGCCAATCCTCCATTTACGTGGAGAAGACGATTGGGTAAGTTAGACAATTATTTTTCATTTTTTGGATGTTTATTTTTTGTTTTCAGCAAAAACAAATCAACGACAACTTCTCTCCTAACCAGTTTATGGACGAGAACGGTATTGTCTATGATATGGATCCAACCATCAATGACAGAATCTCCACATTCTTCAACAGCCAGAGAATCACAAGCAGCAGATTTGGCAGAAAGAAGAGGAGTCTTATGTTCCCAAGACTATACATCTGAAATTCCTAATCTTCTTTACACATTTTCCCCTCTTTCATAGATTACTCTCGATTTGACATGTTCTCTAGTGATGTGTTACGGGTATATCCTGATGTACATCTACCAACATGCTAAGTCAATTATCTTTCTCACACCCACAAACAACTATTCTTCATGATCTCAAAACGCTCTCTTGCTTCCCTCCCAATGATTTGAATGCCATGATTTCCTCATCAATAAATAATCACATTTATTAGAATACCATAATAAATTAAGAACTGAAATAATTAAAACACCAGACCATAATCGAACTGAAAGAAGAAATACTCGAAGAAAGTGACGCAAAGCGATAAAGATGTCAAATGTCAGACATTATTATCTTGGTCAGAAGAAAACCCGTACACAGTAACAGCAGGGTGTGTAGAACAAAAATTAAAGAGAAAAGGCCACGAAGGAAGACAGTTGACAAACTGATTGCAGTTAAATGACAGAAACGAAAAATACAGGGAAACAATGTTGACAATGAAATGCAATTTTTAAAGTTGAGACAAAGTTCAGACTGCTGATTCGTTGCTTATTTTGAGTGAGAATTTCTCACTTCCTGATTTGGCTTGCTCTGTCAGGTTGAAGAACGGAATGCTTGAAACAGTGCAGACCAGCTGAACCCCGCAGTCGATATCCTGAAAATTTATTAGATACAAACTAAATTAGATATAAATGTTTCCTATAAAACCATCATGGTTAAAGAAACAGATTATCCAAAGTGTTTGTAATCTTTGTAAAATATAACAGTCTCGAAACAAACTTCTCTCAGCCTCTATAAATGATTCAAATTTCTGAAAAAAACTTACAGCATTATGAGATTTGAGAACGATGTATGTCCCATGTTGAACTCCAGAGCTAACAGACTCATCACAGATCACCGACCACTTTGATTCCTCCATTTTTTCTTTTTGAGGGATTCTCTCACTAAAAAAACGTTGAAGGAAGGTCCTGTGTGACAGTTTCAATGTGAGGCATCTGAAACACGACATTTAAAATCAATAAGTAATATATAGTGTATACCTTTCGATATGCCTGGTCACCTCTCCAGAGGGATGTCTGGATTGAAGGCGCGTGGTTTTAAGGTATTTGGTTAGCGGACGGACGATCCATGTGAACACATTTTGAGCTGCCGTAAGAGAATCCATTTGATTATTGATACCGACTTTCTGTGTCCCTGACTCAGCTGTGTTTTGAACGTGAGAGAAGGCGTCTTCTGTTGCAGCCATCAAACGGTACCTGTAGAAAAACGAATTGTTATGATATCACAGAGATCCTAGGATCGTTTCAACAACAAATACTCACTTCCTCTTCTTGACTCGTTTCTCAAAATCAATCTCTTCTTGCATAACTTCAGCATATCCTCCAATTCTACGTCTAGCTGCTGCTTCCATTAGCGCACGAGTGTTAACTTCGCTCACAGTTTCTTGTCCCCCACCGAATTGCTCAATATTGTACATTTTGAATCCAGCAGTACCTCCTTGCATTCCAGACTGTTTGGCTACTGCTGTCTGTCTTGCGTTGTCGAGTTGAATGTTGAACGAAGAGAATCTGGTTGTGTAGAATCGAAGAATCTCTGTGGAAGCTTCTTGAATTGAACATGCTCCAATATTGAAAGTGTGCATTTCACCGTCTGGATCACGGACAATTGTCACAATGAACTGAGAACGTAGTCTTCGGAGCTCCAAGAGCACAACAGAAAGGTAATGTGTCCAGAGAAGTGCATCTAGAAGTGAGGTAGAGTACGAAACCTGAAACGAAGTTGTTGAATTACGAGTGTTTGGAATGAAAAAGCACTCACAATATATTTGTAGTTGTCGTATCTTTCAAACATTATTCTGACAATGTAGAATAGCCAAAAGGCAAACAGAATAAACATCACTAGAAACGTGAGTGCTGCTCTTGCAAAGTACAGTCTTGGCATATCTGCCATTGCTTTTCTCCAGTAGAGCACTCCGATTGCAATTACCAGGAAAATTGTTTTGATGGCCATCAAGAACAGGAGACCCTCACAATCGACCTACAATCCATCATGTTTTAATTCGATTTGACTCGATTTCAAGTACTCACGTCACATTGAATTGGCGGCATGCTGAAGCCAACCTGTGGTGCGATAATTGGCAATGAACACATTATCGGAGCGCTGACCACCGATAAAATGCATAGGATCGAGGAAGCCAACAGCCATACTAATCGGGAGCACCTGAAGAGTAGAGACATTATGAATGATGATTGTATATGAATAATGATTATTTACCTCCTTCCCATTACACGTCCAATCGGTGGTGAATAAACAATTTTTTCGTCCATTGTATAGGAATCAGTTGTCATTCCAGTGAGAACGGTTGTGTTGTCTGCCCAGTCTTCGTTTGGTGGAGCTACTTTCTGACCCTGTGAAGAAAATCCGTTAGAATGGTGACTCAAAGTGGCTCAAATGACTGAGTCTCTGAATGCAAGGACCAGAAAAATCTCTGAATGCAAGAACCAAATTGTGGTTACCGATAAGATAAGACTCGAAAATAGTTCTTTTAGCTCATTCACAGATGTATGCAATTTTAGATAAGATACATCATACTTGAAAGAAACAAGCGTGGAATTTTTGATAGAAAATGACAACCTTTTGAATTTCTTCAAGATTTGGCGACTGAGTCTCAGAGTGTCTATTAGGTTTATATAAATTGAAAACTTACTTCACTCGCAATAGCAGAAAACTTTGGTATGAAAGGCTCTCCAATTTCTGATTGCGCGTATCGAGGCCGAAGCTGCTTTTTGTGTCCTTCATATCGAAATCCTCCCACACAACTCCTAGTATCCTTTGGAAGTTTCCTATTGTCTAGGTAAGACATGTTCTACCTGAAAACATAATGCTTTAGACAAGAAATGAGAATGGATATGCAAATTACGAAATCTTAGATCATAGTTAACACAGAACGGAAAGATGAAGAGGGGGAAGATGGAGTCGGAATTGGATGAATGAATGAAATGAGATATGAAACGAGCTCCTCGGGCTGCGCGGCACACGCCGTCATAACATTTTCGTTCCACTCCTAACCACAAGTAAACGATCTTTCCACGATCAATGACAAACGAGTAGACGAAGGCAAAAGAGAGGGGACCCGAAAAGAAAATAACCTCCTAACACATTATGCATCGTCCTCTTCTTCCCCTTCGTCTTCTTTGACTGCTTGCCCCAACGCAGCCCATTCGGCCTGTGTGTGCGTATGAGTGGCGTAGTCAAACGAGGGTGAATGGGAGAAATGGTGAGTGAGCGAGTGTCCCCCTCCCTTTCCTCCTCCATCGGTTAGGCCGCACCAGATGCGGGGCATTTTTCGAAAAACGGACCCCCAGAGCCGGTCGACGTCTCCCAATGGTCGTCAATTACATACGACACTCATTGGTGATTTCAAATAGCGTATCTGGGTATAAGACCAAGCGTGCTAAAGTGAGCGATATGGATGACGCCCTTTGTTTTCTCATGTGTGACCGCAGTCAAAGAAGTTACACAAGTCACTAAAACTTGTGAATGTAAAAACATAAAAACCAGAAAACAGAACTTAAAAATTCAAACGCGTTAACGAAAGAAACAACCGCGGTCGGCAAATGCCAAGAAACGATAAAATTTGCATTAATCCGTTAAGAAACCAGAGAGGGGTAAGTAGGAATAAGAGGCGAAATAACGAAGATGAGTGGGTGCAAATGGTGTGAGGTAGAGGTATACGCAGACTCAACGACAAATGTAGTGACGCCATTTGTGATGGTGCAAATGGTAGTCACTACAGGGCACATTTGCATACCTCACACCTTGCGTGACGTAATCCAGGTGCGCCAATACGACAGTTTGACCATGAAAACTTGTAGGAATCAATCAATTGAAAAATAAAACAGAAGGTGGTGGGCCGACCACTAATTTTCAATCTCTAGGACAATACAGCTCTGTTTTGACAGAGAAGCATGATTTTGTTATTAGAAAAAGTAAACTTTCAAATGTTAATCTCTGATTTGACCAGTCAGGAAAAATTGCTCACGTCTTGCAATTTCTGGGTACTTTTTCTAAACAAGTCTTGATAAATGACTTTCTCCATTCGAAAAGCGACCAGAAGCACATGTGTTAGGAAAAACAGAAAATTATTTTCTTTTGAAGTTGAACTCGTCTAATAATACTTACAGATGAATATGCTTCATTTCTTCAAACAACACCATGCACTAGATTTACAAGATAATTTCGCGCTGTTCATTTTAAGTGTAAACTTGAAACACTTCGTTCGTTCCACTTGCAACTTGGAAACTTTTTTGAAACTTTTTATGATTGCTGAAGCGTTGTACAACAGATCGAAGACAATATTAAAACTCACATAATCTTGTTTCGATCAAAAAAAAATTTTAACAGTGTTTCTCAGGAAATTTAGACATTTGTGGACTGAACCAAAGTTGAAATTCAAAAATTGAGTTTTAAACTTTCTAGTTCATAGATCTAACCACCAAACTTTAGTTGTTAGGATCATATTTCCTTTAAATGCAATGCCTGACATCGATACCGTGAGAAATGATTACGTTAAACTGGTGGCCAATAATTTGAATAAATCATTTGCTCTGTGCCAAACTACTCGGAGCATGGAGGTAAATATTGAATGAGGGAACATAAAAAGGCCATTCATTAACCAAAAAAGTACAGTAGCACACGGTGAATAAGCAACGGAAGCTGATTGTTCTCACGACCTTTGTTGCATACAAACACAGTCTATAGTTGCAAAAAGGTTGCGACAGAAAACGTTTTCATATTTAAATTAATGTCATGCATGGTACACAGGGAATAACATTTGGGCAGTCCCTCACCCAAACTCTAATCCCATGATAATTACCGACCGCATGAGCGATGAAGATAAAGAAGATAATAATTATGGTCTATCCGGTCAAGAATAAAAACTCTACAATTCAAGATAAGATCTAGAAACGACAAAAAGAATGTTGAAAAAGTACAGTCGTTTTCATTTCGAAATGACCTCGATCTATTCATCGATCAAGAATGAGAAATAAGCTGGATAGAGATAGATTTATATACTGGCTCGAAAGGGTCAACCTACCAAAAAATGAAAGATTGAATGACGAATTTCACGAGCTAGAATGACCCTTTGGGGCCTCAGCTAACACCTGGCATCATTTTATGCTTCGTCTGACCTCACAATGCCCTTTGCATTCTTTTTTCTTCTGAATTAAACACCGTTACACTTTTATGGATGTATTCTTCTGTTGTGTGTGTTCGTTTTTAGTTTTCCACATCATATCAAACCAGTTTTCAAAAAAAGGAAGGGGGTCGGGACAAATGTGTTGTTCGGTAAGCTAGTGATGTCAAGTGAATTTTTCCTTTATTAGGACAATAACATTTTCGTTGAATACCGTGTTTCTCGAAATTGTTCACTTGTTCGGTTATTGGTTCTCGTTCAAGAATTTTCAAAATGTAATTTTCAAACGGGCCATTAACTGAGGCATTACTTTTGCATTCCACAAACATGTCTCATGTTCTTTTTTATTCTTCCCAAATTCATTTCCTAGAACCACACCCTTGATCCCTTCTTTATCAGTTACTCTTTCGTAGTAAGACCATATCTTGCAACAATTTGCGGTTTCGTTCTATATCCGAGCTATCCATCATTGTCTAGGAAGGTCATATCATCAGTCGATCCGAAAAAGGCGGGGACCACCGGAGATACAGTCGAGATAAGTTGCAGTAACCCAGGTCATCATCAAGCGGACTCTGTTGAAGATGTGGATAAAGGAAGGATGGCGGAAGAGAGATGTGAGGGGGATACAAGAAGGCGAGGGGTCATATCTGATGACCTTGTATGTTTTAGGCATCCGTGCGTACAGTCCAGCGGTGAGACGAAGAAGATGAAGAAGAATGCGATCGGGGTGGCCGCGTACGGTCCGATATTGAGTGTGCGAGAGAAGGAGAGAGGTGTGTGTGTGTGAGCGGTAAGAGTGAGCGCCGCTGACCCCGCCCCAGTCCTTCCGCGCGTTGGGGACTGTGCGTGTGGGTGTTGTTCGTTTGAGTAGACCTCCTATACCTGATGCCTTGTATTTTCTTCCGTGCCACCAACCTTATCAGTTCATTACTTGTTTTTCAGGGTCCCCAATGTTATCGTCACCGTTCAGCCTTGCAGCTGCCTCAGTGTTTTCCTTGTTTGGATTAGGACTGGTGGGTCTGGCAGTGTTCACTGACAATTGGGTTGAAATTCAGGTATGTGTTTTTTTTCTTAAAGCTTCAATGCTTATGTTTCTATTTTTGAAATTTTTGAATATTGCTAAAACTAAAGATTTTTAAATGACTGATTCGAGTTTTCTTTCCATAAATTTTTTTATACTAGGGACTGTGACTTTTTGAGTTTAAGTTATATTTGACAAAAAACTGATGCTTTTTCCGGTTTTTTATTTTTAAGATTATGTCTGAATTTTTTTTCCAACGAGGTTTCTGTTGATTTTTGAAAATTCGAAGCCAAAAAGAAAAACTATGCGTATTCCTAAATCTTTTTTATTTTTTGTAATAGTGGCTTCAGATGAAAACGTTCAATTTAATTTTAGTTTTTCCATCATTTTCTTAGATTCCAATTTGCCATTCTCCGTTCTCATACAACAATTGTGATTGACAGTTGTCTCCATATTTTCTCTTCCATTCTCAAATTCCTGTTCTGTAACTTTCAATCATTCCGTCATTTTTTGTCCGTTAAATTGGAATTCAACATTTCAACATCTTTCCCTTTTCTGGCTTGTCTGTTTTCAATTCCCTTTTTTGACAAACAGAGACACTTTCGCTTTTTGCGCATCATCTCGAAACAGCGGTAACATGACAAAAACCTCAATTCACACTTCAGACCCAAAAACAAAAAAAAAGAGCTGAGCTGTTTCCAATTTTGTTCCTCTTCACTTCCCGATTTTGTCCTGTTCGCATCTGCCCCGCCACTATCTATCTCATCCTCAATACTTTTATTTGTTGACAACACAACACCGGTGCGATGCTCGAGAGCTTCAAAAGGAAACCGGCTTGACGAGGTCCTTGCACACGAAATACTGATGATGAGAGAGAGAGGGAGAGATAGAAAGAGAAAAATGGACGGGAGGACCCGATTATTAGTGCCATCTGAGGCAGTAATAAAGCGTTCGCTGTTTTCTTCTTTTTTGGCCATGTTCCTCCTTACCTCCCATTAAGGAGTGTTGAAGGAAGCGAGGGCAAAGGCATTTTGAAGAAGGACAAGGTCAGAAACGCACAATGCGAAGAATAGGGCAAGTAACAATAAAATGGCTGCTACCGCCAGGATATACAACAGGAAGACGTTTTTTGTCGACTGTGTGACTTTGAAGACTTTTGAATTGTTGAACCGAACTACATCAAATCGCATCTGTCCGTATTAGAATGAAATATTAGGGAAACGACATGATTCATGCTACGGAATGATTGAAAGAGAACATCGTTTAGGATCTGTTTTACGACACATCTTTTATTACAGGTGAACCGGAGAGAGATCATCAACTCGTTCAAACAAGAGCCTGAATTAAGTTTACGTCTTCAAAATGCATTCGGGCACAACATCATCTATTTCTCTCGAAACTATGGTCTCTTCAATCTCTGCTTCCCAGACACTGTTCCACAAGGTTAGCTTTTACCATTGTCGTAAAACTTTGATCTTCGCTAATCCGAATTGGTATACAAAAAAGATTGGGGAAAAAAGTGCTAATCGTCTTTGGCGACCTTACAAGTCAAATCAAACCTAAACAAGTGAATGAAGTGTCTTTGTGTTGGGGGTTGACTCAATTTGGTTACCTGTTACTTGTTACCAGAAAGCAGCCAAGGTCAGAACCAATAAAATTGATTGCCAAAAAGTGTCAAGAATTAGGGGGCAAATGAAAACAGAGGATTAAACACCATGATTTACAGATATTGGAAGTTTCAACAAAATGGGATCTCCATGCATCTGGAGCAATGATTTCATGGTTCAAGAGTCTAAGAAAGAACACTTCTCCACAAACGAACTCTACCGTCACTATGCAGCCAAAGCAGTCATTGTCGCCTATTTCGTTGGTACGATTCATTTTCTTTCTTCTAGTCATTGTCGTCTTATATTATCCGATTACCATGGGATATACATTTGAATAACGCATTAGCAATCGATTACACAGTGTTTTATAGGCTTTTCGTAGTATATATCAGAATAACCTGTACAATAGAGTACAACGAGGTGTCACGATCCGAGTAATTCAAATATTGACATTAATGCACATTTTGATTTGTTCAGGTATTGTTTTCGTCGTGTTGAGCTTTATGGTTGGACTACTCGGATGTTGGAACAGATCGAAAAAATGCATCATGAGCACTGGAATCCTTCTGATTCTCGCTGGTTTGTAACAATCGAGGGTACAAAAAAAACGAGCCATTTTTCCAGGACTTTTCATGTCGGTCGCAATGCTTTTGTGGCATTATGTTGCATACAGTGAGCGATACACCCTTGATGTTGAGCCATACTACAAGTCTTGGGAACCAGTAAGTTCAGATCTTTTCAAACTGTTGAGATTACTCATGCATTCTCGTTCTTCACTTACTTTCGAGAACATGAATTGAAATCCAAAAACACTTGAAACCTCTCAAATGAATTTATATTTAAATTGTCTCATTCTCTTCAAAAACAAAACAAAACGGGAGAAAATTACGTAGGCATGCCATTGAAAACATGATGAGCGTAGAGTCACTTGAGTTTGCCGATGTTTACAAAGCAGGATGGACTCTCTTTTTTGCGTCTTGTCGACACTTCTATCAAGTGTTGGAAGATGAGTGAAAGTCCGGAGGCAATCACCTGGCTACTTTTCCGAAATTTCGATTATTCTAGGGAAATCCGGAAAAAGATTGAACAGGGGAAAGTTATTGAAAGTGGTATTGAGTGTTTGCCAAGCTTGAAATATACGTCAAATAGTCATTTACTTTTTTATTCTATAAGATTCTTTTGACATACAAAAATTGACGAAAAACTTTTGAAACCCTATGTTCCAGGTTCTCAAACTGACATCTCGTCACAACTACGGATGGTCTTACATCGTGTCATGGATCGGAATCGGTTGCATCGTCGTCGGAAGTGCATTCTTTTTCTTTGCCTACGCAGCTGTAAAGGTGAGAGAACTGGCATCCTTACTAGTGTTATCTCTTCTTCTCCGGATAAATATCTTTCGGTTTCTATGGAATGTTCGGATGCCGCCTCAATATCAGAATGTTGTCCTTGAATTGCGCGCTGGCGTTGAATACGATCTGTTTTCTCTTATAACTGTTTGCAAGGGAAGAATTATTACGAATTTCCGAAAACAGAGCGAACAGATTTCACTTGGCATCAGCGCGGGGCATCATGCATGACTGTCAAATCTTTTGACAATCTCTAGTGCGGAAACAAAGTTCAGAATTGCTTTATGAAGATTATGCTAGCAATCCTTTTTAGCGAATAGTGAAATAATATGTAGGGAATGTAAAAATACTGTTCAATTATCAAACAACATCTTTGTTTGTTCTTATTCTATCTGCGGGTGTATCATCAATTAGGATCAACAAAATAGTAAATGTACCCTCCGCCTGGCACTAGATATTCGTTAATTCGTTGCAAAATTGGGTCACCCCCATCGGAATAGGTCTTTGAAGATTGAGAAAATTGTTTAGTGGTTTAGAAGCCAAATAAATTATGAACCTGAGAGAAAAATGTAATTTTGTAGAGAGAAGAGGAGGACGCGCTGACAGCTAAACATGGTGCCTACATGATGCCAAACTACTACGATAAGGGAGCCGGAGCCATTGTACCATACAACTACAACACCTACGCTGGATATGGAAACTACCCATACTACAACCAATACAACACTGCTGGTTACTACGGTTACATGACTTATGGACGTTAAAGAGTGTTCTTCATTCAGTCAAGAAGCTCTTTTGTACCCCTACCCCCACTCCAATCACGTTATAGTTATCGATCAACAAACGACGAGGTCCACATTTATAATCACAAAGCAACACATCCAAATGTTAATTTTTCTCTTCTCTCAGAACTTATTTCTCTTAAATTCAAGTTATTTCTTCTCTTTCACTTGCCACTCTGAATTCATTGCCGTGTTTTTTCACAGTTGTCACAGTTTCCACTCCCAATTACTTAATTTCTCCCAAATCCTTCCAATGTGTCTTCTTGTTTTTTTTAATGATTCTTTTTGTTTTGTGCTGGCATTTTACTCTCCAAATACTGTATTTTCCCGTCTTCTGCCCACCCATCACCATCAAATCTACTGCCTTTTTTCCAGTAAAACTCATAGTTTGAAAATCACGAGTATGAGTGGAAGACCGATTGGTGCTCCTATTCCCACTTGTCTTTTCAAAACGCCATCTTCCACTTTTTCTATTCGTTCAGTTCGCCAGCAACAGATGAATTAAAACGAAGTTTAAGATATCGATACTCGAATATGTCACACACTCACCTCAGTTTCCTAATTCATTTTGTTTTCTGATTATTATGAATATCAATCCGTTCATATCAACAAAATTAAATTTAATCAGATAAAGATTTTTAATTCAATTGTTCTATTTTGTTCAAAAAAATCATAGAATGTGAAGAAAATGAAAAACAATTTTAGGAAAGAGAATGTTGAAATCGAAAAATGAGTTTTTTCAACATCTCATTACCGGTTGTTAGTACCGATCCGTGTGTCAGTAAGTTGCTTAACCCCCGCTCACTATTGTGTTTACCCTCTCGTTTGCGTTCACGATGTGTCGCAGTGTTTCTTGGCAAACTCTCGACTTCTTTTCCGCTCACCGGTAGGACGCTGCTTGCAGCAGCAGCAGCGAGTCTTCAAGCCTTCATCGGACGTACTGTTTGCTTTCAACTGGCACACACATCGCGCCCCGCAGCAGCATTCACTACAAACCTCGCCTGATTGCTAACCACCACTTAGCCTTCCCCCTTCCTCACTCAACTTGACTCGACACATTTGGCTCCCCTCATGTTCATGGGCAAAAAGATTGAGTAATAATGGATCGTAATGTCAACTCGCCACGTGTACTTGCCGACCAATTACGGAGGTTTATTCAAAATCCTGATTCGACTCCATCAGGTAAATATTGAAAATACTTCACGAATAGAACAAATGGACCTAACTTTTTGAATGTTTCAGGGAGCGGTATTTCCTTGTCAGATGCTGGATTCGTACTCCTATCACTAAAAGACCAAATACTTGCAGACTCAATAAAGTAAGTCTTTTGCTGAAGTTTAAGAAACGATTTAAATTTTCTCTAAATCTAGGATCTTTTTAATTTGTAGGCGAGTGTCCTGAACGTCTCATACGTTTCTGGTACAATTTTTAATCAGAAGTATAATATGACTTTTAAACTTAATGAAAAGTAGAAAAACGTGATACCCTAAAGTTTCAATAGGTAAACTTTCACAGGTTTAATTTTTGTCTTAGGTTCAATATTTTCCACCAAGAAAGACTAGAGTACACTTTCCAATTAATCTATATACACAAAAAATTATAAAAGTGAGTGCATTGAAACTACAGTCTAGAGTTCTTTGAACTAAATATTCTGTTACCATCTTTTGCTTCCAACATTTCCCAACATTATTCTATTCGGCGGTAATTTTCCCGCTCAACTTTGTGCACTCTGTTGGCCATTCATTATTTAACTCCGACTGAGAAGTAAATACAACAATGACCGGTTCTAGAAACGTTGCCCCCCACACACACAAATTTCTTTCTCTCACTGATAGCTGACTGAGCCACAATATTTGCTCCTGTCTGACGTGTACTTCCGACATGACATTGGAATCTTTTTGTTTCCAGAGCTCAACATTTCTCTCATGAGTTTGTATCAAAGCCAATCAACGGAATCGAACTGCTCGGGAAAGTGGTGATTGTACTTCAAGGAATTGTAAACAGTGTTGAAGGATCTGGATCTAAAATCTCGTATCTTCTGAACAGAAACTCCACAAATGCAAATCGGAAGCGAAAAGCAGCTGTTGCGGAGGCAGATTGTATTGAAAGTATCAAACTGTTACTAGAGAAATCGGTAAGTAGCAGAAAACGCTGCCATTCGTTAACCCTTTCACTTTGCATAGGAATCATCATGGAAGTCATTTCTCGAAACTTCAACTGGATTAGATGCCATAATGTATTCTATTCATTCGCCACAGCTGGACTCCAAATGCTACTCATTGGAGGTTCGCTCGTTTTGTGTTGTTTGACAAATTAGAATATCGTTCTTCTTCACAGATTCTTCTTCTTCTTCTTGAACAACCACAGGGATTTGTTATTCTACTCAGGGCGTTGACTGTTTTGGCAGCGAGGAACAGGGATTACTTGAGATTTTCAATATTTGTAGCACAACTTAAACATGGATTACACACTAAAAAACTACATATACAAGTGATAAAAATGACAGAATAATCGTAGTTACTTTTCTATTTTAGATCCTGGTTGCTCGTCTCTTCAACAAATTGATTGCCAGTGCTCCTACTCCTGTACATAGAGCTTTGGTGAAGTCGGAAGTTTCATTAGCCCAGTATAATCCTGATTTTGTTGAAAAAGTAGGCTAATTACTGGATATTCATATTGAACAAAAGTTGTTCCAGCTCATTGGTTACCCGAATTCTACTTATGGCGGAATGGACACTCTAATCGACGAGTTAAACGCATGGAAGTCGTTGAACCAGTATGTTGGCGGATCTGGAAGTGTTGAACACAATCACATATATGGGACGTCGGAAGTCGACGGAAGCAGTATATCTGAGAGAAGTCGTAGACATACTCCAAATTCGAAAATGATGGTATACTGTCAAAAAGGTTTTCTGTTCACAATTCCCAGTTTTCAGCCTGTGACATCAGTAGTGAAAAACGTGGAACGTCAAAGATTCCGAAAACAAGGTGCCGGTTCCGGTGGAAGAGCGGCGGGAAGCAACTACTACTTTGACGGAGGTGCTGGTCCACGCTTGACTTATGACAGAAGATCGCAAACATTATCGCATGGTTCTTATGCTGGTGGGAAATTTTGAATTAACGATGTGAAACAATATTCTGTTTTTAGAACCCTCTTCTCCATTACCTCCGTCCAGAATTGGTTATGCTACAGAAAGAAGAGAACCGTTTGGCGCAATGAGGCGTGCCAAAAGTGAAAGTGCAATGGTATTCAGAGAGAAGTGAGTAAATAAATGTTTATGAGTATTCACAAAAATAGTTTAGTAGGGAAGAATATGAAAACGATTCTCCTGAAATGGCACCACGTGGTTTGAAACGATTTGGAAACAACAGCCAGAAGGAACAAGTACACTATCATCCAATTCAACAAGTCAAGACTTTGTCGAGAAGTGTTCATGACTTGGCTATTCGTGATGATGATCCAGGAACGTTACTTCGTCCAGTATCTGCTAGACCTCCTTCTTCTGCTTCTCGAACACCATATCGAGCTGTTTCCCCAACACCAGTGTCTCCTATTATCAAACAAGATTCTGAAATCCCTTCAAGAAGGTTATCTAGTGCTCTCTCACCAAGAGCACGTTTTGCCGACCCTCCTACTGTAGAAGCTCAAATGCCACATGCAGGATTCTCGTATTTATTCCCACAGCAGCCAGTTGTTAGTTCAGTTTATAACAAAAAAATCACATCACCAGAACCAAGAGATGTGCCGGTTAGTTGAACTTAGTAATACGCGTTTTCACAATTTCAAATAATTACAGTCGTCTACCTTGAATCGTCCAGTTTCTGCTCCACTTTATGCAACAGCTGGAAACATTGAAGGCACCAGCAGACCACTTTCTCCTTTAGAAATTCAGAATTCCATGTCCGGAACTCAACAAGATTTCGATATTCCTGTTGCCTATAGCAATGAAAATGGTCAAGTTGTATATGTTCCCATCAATATTGAAGGTGGAATGGGTGCAGGACCAAGAAGACTAAGCAAAAATTCAAAGTAAGAACACATTTCAATGAGTATTCACTGAATCGGTTCTTTTCAGATTTGAGTACACTCCCAATGATTCAAGAAGCAACAGCCGTGCCAAACTACGCAGCCCTAGCATTAACGGTACAATTGGTATTTTTCGTTTTGAGAATGAATTTCGAAAATTAAAATAAATCTTATTTCAGGAGAAGATGTGCGGAATGCCTTGAGTCAATTCGATTACCTGTATGATTATGAAGCCGATCAAAACTCTCCACACAAAACTCGCGAAGCTACTTATCACTTATAAAAAAGCCCTGCTCACCTTAATTTGTCATATTTTGCATATTAACTCACGCTCATAACTATTTTCTGAACTTAACTGTGAAAAAATTGCTCAATTATAGGTTATTGACAAAGTAGATGTTATTTTTCTTTGTTTTCCTCTGCTCTCAATGTACACATTTCATTAATTCAGCGAAAATTATTTTGTGTTTACTATAAATGTTTCAAACATTGTCCCCCTGTTTTTTCTTTCCGTCTAATTGTATTTTCACGGCAAAACGATAAACCACTAACAACTTGATTTGAGAGACGTCAATGGGATAAATCGATTGCGTGCAACCGAAAAACAAGGCCATCGGAATTAGAAGACGCAGATTTTTGGCCGTCGTCAACAATTCTCTCTTTCCGTTATCAAACAGTATCATGACCCCAGCCTGATTAATTGGGACATCATTTTTTGGTTACTCTTCATTTTGGACATTAGATAAAAGTGGGGGAAACAGTTGGCAGCGACAGTGAACTTGAGAGGTTGGAGGGGAGAAAATGAGGAAAACATTGTCAGGACATACACCACAAGAATAAAAAGAAAGAAAAATAACAATTGAAACCTACTCGAAGAATAAAAAAAGGAATCAAATATTGTCAAGGTTCATGTTAATCTTCAGATATTTCTATAGATTGGTTGAGGTGGTGGTGATTGCTCATAACTCCATGGGGGCCAAACAAACTTGAAACAACAGCATTGTACTCTATGATGCTGAATTGGTCGAACTGGTCTCATATCCGAGTGGAAGGCTTGTGGTTGCTGGGTAATAGCACGAGATGTTCCACCACCGAAAGCTGACTCATGACCTCCGCCATGGGATTCGTGATGGGATCGATGATAACTGCTCGATCGGTATCCTCCTCCGCCTCCACCACTGCTGATAACTCCTCCTGGAGGTCCACGATAAGGCTGAACAGCTCCGTATTCTTCTCTCTCGAAATCATCTCCAAAACCTCCTCTACCATATTCAAGAGCTCGACGATCTCTAGTAGAATGCTCCTTGAATCTAGAAGAGTACGACTTTGGACTGTCTCCCATTCTTCCATCGAATGATCTTCTCGGTGGAAAATCTCTTGGAAGTGGTTCACGAATGGGTTCTCTTATTGGTTCTCGAATGTCCCGATTATATGGAATGTGAACTTCTTGACTAACTGGTGGACGACGATCATCATATCCATATGACTCAACTTCTCTATGTCTCATTTGTGGAGAAGAACGATAATCGTATTGAGGATCACGACCAATGTCACGACGAATCGGGATTACGATACCTCCATCATAATCACTTCTGTATTGGCCATCATCGTAACCTCGGAACTCTCGATTGTCCAAAGACTTGCTTCTGAAGATTTCAACATTTCAGACTGGACGAGAAAAAAATAATCTCACCTGGATTTTGTGTCAAGACCCCTGTTATCATAAAATGGAGCAGGTTGAGAGAATCGATCTCCATAGTCTTGATCAACATTATTCTGAGATCTAGACCGAAGTGGAGGATACTCACGTCCATAAGCATTGGCTCTCGATTCAATTCCACCACGTGGAGTGATTTGCTGCTGGGGTCTCGAGTCACGGTCACGGTAGTTCATGGTTCGATTCGAGTAATCGGGGTTACCCCCAGGTGAATGACGGCGATCGTAATTCATCGCCGAGAGTAGCGTTGATGAACCAATTTGTTTTTGTAGGCGGAAAAATAGTGATGGATATATCGCCTTTTTTCCCACAAAATAAGTCGGTCGTTCGGGTGGTTTGGGAAACGCGCAGTACGTGTCGTCTGCGTGCCGCCCAGAAGAAGCGCGTAGTGCCTATACCGAAAAAATGGGGTGGGAGTTTGAGAGAGAGAGGGGCTGCTGATTCACGACAGAATACCGAAGAAGGCGTCGGAGACGTGTGCGCGGACGGGCGTGGCGCTTCCCCGTGTTTCTCCCTTGCGAGAACCAACTAAAAATTGTTGCTTGACGGCCCACCAGTGTGTTTCCTCTAATTTTGTGTTGTCCTTCATATTAGAAGACAAAGTGAATTGAAAACTAGCGGAAAATATGTGAGAAGGGATAGATTGGTGGTTAACACCTATCAATGACAAGTTACTGTCGAAAACTTAACTTATTGGCCAATAGAGCTCATCAAAGATTACCTTCTGAGGTCAGAAGAAGGAAATTGAAAGAATAAGTGATACCGTGAATGCTACTTCTCTGAAATAACAATTACTCAAAAATGTTTATAATGCTTCAACACACCTCTCACTGTCACAGAAATTATCAAATCACTATTTCATCTCAAATTATTTGATAAGTGTTGATTTTGATTGAAAAGCTGTGATTATTATCATCTAGAACGGAAGTAAACGTCTCTGAACAGGTTTCTCACTGATTGATTATTTTTCTTTATCGTCGGGAACCAAAAAACCGGTTCGAACGTGTAGACTATTCTGAACGACAAAATGAAAATGTACAGGGCAAAACACTTGTTTGAACGAGAAAAGTGCAGGAAACTGTAATTCGATCCCCTCCAAAAACCCTCACTTCACAATCTCACTTTTTGGATCTGGCGATCCTTCATCGCAAAAAAGCGTTTGCTTTTCCTAGGCGCGTGTGGACACGGGTCACTCGTACCGAACACATTTCCGTTTTTCTTCGCATGTCACGGAGAACGACGAGCTGTCAAAGCGGGTGGAAGACACGATGAGACGCGATAGGGAGGATATATTTTTTGACAAGCAGCTCTTCTCCCATCCTAGGTAGACAGAGCACACAGTTTGTTAGATTAGACCCCTACTTCACATACGAGGCAAACCATGCGACTCGTTATTCCAATATTCTTAACTTTAACAATACTTCAAGACGTTGATGGTTTTATATGGCTACCATTTGTAAGATCAACTTATTTTAAAAGCATTTTCTAAATTTTTATAGGCTAATCTTGGTTCTATGTTTGAAACATTGAAACAGACAGCATTTCACGAAAAAATGGATTTTAATGAACCTGATGCACAGTACTCGTTTTTAGAATTTGGTATTTTTAACTTTTTCACAAAACTTTTTGTTAACTCTATCAGGTTTAGGAAAAGACTTATTCAACAATATCGGTCAATACTTAACATCAGCAATTGGGAGTGATGATAAAATGGCATTTGCTTCAAACCTCAGAGAACTATTCAATTTAACTACAACTACCCGTGAGTAACTGTAGTAGATGAAGGTGTAACAATAAACGATTATTTCAGCTGCTCCAAGAACGCCTAAAAGATTTCGGCCGAAGATAATACCAGTCGATAGACCTGAAACAACCACACTCCCAACCCCAAGACCGCATCCTACTGTATTTACATTCCCTTATACAACTCCACATTTTACGACTAGTACACCTGTTCCCGAGATTCCTATCACTTATGATCCAAGACCACGTTTTCGATATACTACCACCACAGAGCCAACAATCATCAAATTCGTAAAGACCACTAAATCACCGACAACAACTGAGGAGCCTGAAACTACAGAAGATGGTTAGTGAGCGGATCAATATGTCAGCAATATATTCTGTTTCAGATATCATTCGGTTTACAACTACCACTGAAAGAATAAGATTTGCTACATTTTCCCCGAACATCCCAGTAACAACTACGCCAAGAACTACTACAACCACTACACAAACCACTACTACGACAACTCCAACAACTACTACCACACCTCCAACCACTACTTCAACAACGACACTCCCACCAACAACCACAACTCAACCGACAACAACGTTACCCGTGACAGAACCACCAAAAGTGTTCACAAAGCCACAGTACCAGATTTGGCCCACAACCACTCGCCCATTCATTCCAATTCCCGAATCAATTATCAGGTCCTAACTTCATTTTTGATTACTGTTTCTATAAATGTTTCATATTTCAGCTCTACTGAACAATACATCCGCCCTTCCTCCATCATCAGAAATAACGTCTGGAAAAAAGTGACACCTTCAGTTATTCCTGAATATACCACTTCCGTTTATTGGACTACACCCATGACGACAGAACTTCCAACAACCGAAGAACCATTGACAACGACCATGACAATCCCTTCGCCCCCTTCTGAATCTCAAGTTGTTTATAGCTCAACTGCCGGAATTCCATTTATCATTAAAGTATGATATCACTGTTTTATTGAAACTAATAATCATAAACTTTCAGGCGAAAAAGTTCACACGCCCACCAATTATAGAGAAAATTGCAGTAACATCAACTCCACAAATTCATAAATATGACACATGTGGTGAGAATTTGAAAATATTGAGTGTACCAGTCGATGAGAAATGAATGAATGAAAGCAAATTAAAAAAATATTATTTCAGTTCCCGATCAACGATGTTCAATCAAATTAAAGAGTTTTGAGACTTCTGACCCACTTTTCCAATATTGTTATAGCCATTCAACAATGATTGATAACTCTATTCAAGACTTGCTAAGGGTAGAACAAAGTTTCGAAATGTTTTCTAATTAGAATAGATTTATAGGACACACAAACCGCTACGTCGCTCCCCCAACACATTTCGTGGCATAGTTCTGTAACTCCAGAAATTGTTCAATTGGTTCAAACTCTTATGTCTTTGTACAGACCATCCCGTTGTCTTGTGATTGGTAGATTCAATCTTAAAACAATTTCTGATATTATTTTCTAGGTGTTTTTACTGGTCTTGGACTTCTTGGAGTTGCTGAACGAGTTGATTCTCGTGGTATTGTTGTAGCTTTGGAGCATCCAGCATATGCTGTTTTCTGGGATAAAATTGGTCAGAAACATGCCAGAAAACTGACAGCTACTCAAATGTCAAGAATTCAAATGAGAACTTCTGAGAGTATAGAAAAATCTCTTCCTCGATTGGCTACTAATGAGCCCAACACATTCGATTTTGTGTTTTTGGATGATTTCAAAAGAGAAAACTATTTGGATGATTACGAACATGCAATCAGATTAATTAGAAGTGGAGGACTGCTGATTATTAATCAGGTATCTTAAATTTTCAATTTCTGTAATACATAGGGTTTCTGTAATACACAGTGTTTCAGGCATTAAATGGTGGTGGAGTGATGTCTTCAATTGACCACATGACGAATGATGATAGAGTAATTCGAAACATGAACATACGTATCAAACAAGACCCTCGGGTAAATTTAAACAAAAATACAGATAAACTCAACTTTCATCTTCCAGGTTTCTGCATCTCTTCTTCCATACGGGGGTGGTACATGGATAATCACCAAGAATTAATATTTGAATCTGTACACAATTTATCTCAATCGCCACGTGTAAAGTGGTGTTCTTGTCTCAAATTTCTCAAATTTTCCGGTTTTTCTTTTCAATAAATAGTTCAAATTCAAGTTTTTTGAGGAATCTGTTCTGAAATATGAAAATTCACAAGTTGTTGCGAAATACGAAGAAACTGTGCGCGCGAAGCTCTGCGTCTCCCTGGAAGAGAAAGAGAAAGGAAAAGTTATTCCATTATGATTTACGAGAGCGTTCCTCAAAATTTTAGGCCCGTGAATATTCGGTATTTTAGTTTTAATTCAGATTTGCACTCGAACTTAAGATGAAATTGATATAATTTCGATTTTCTAAATTATAGGAGACGATTTTTTTTAACAAATGAACAAAAGAACAACGAAAATTTCCCGAGAATCTTTAAAAATCACGATATAAATCATAAATTTGAGTTTTTTTCATAAATCTGTTTAAAATGTTTTCAAAATTACTAACTTATGTTCACATTTCAGGTAATGGATGACCGTATACCTTTTGGTGTGAAGTCACAAACCGTGTTTCGAAAATTGGAAGCTGAGAAACAAAATTCTGGAAGTGATGCTGGCAAACGCAGATATTCCAACATGGAGTACGTACATAAGTGGCATATTATCGCTTTACTATGATCAAAGTATTTCAGAAACACCGAAGGTTTGACGTTGAATTTTCATCAGGATCAACGTTCATTTGATCAAGAAAAAGATATGAATAGAGGTTACATGCAATCTTTTGAGGCAAACGAGAAAACAGTCGACAGAAAAACCATCATCATAAATGATAGCTCTAGAAGTTCGGATGAAGTAATTAGCTATGGTAATCGTTAATTAAACTAGAACGCCAATAGCCAAACGCTTTCAGATAACATGGCACCAGAACTCAGTTCCGCTCAAAGAAATTGCACTCGGGCAGAACAATCACAAACTAGCCAAGGTGGATTGTCAGGTGTTGGGATACTGTTGAAAAAACTTCGTGGAGAGATCAGAGCACCACAAAAAGAAAGAATCGTACTCGACGATCTAGGGTTCCGTTTGAGAGACCGTTTTAAGTTCCCAGTTTGTCGTGTTGAAGAAGTTCAACATATCATTGCTTCTTCTTGTGAATATAGAGGAATAGCTCCTCCACCAGTGAACACTCCAACTGATGTTCGAGTTATCAGAAAGATGATTCGACAGAAAATGATCCGATGCAAGGTATGCAAGACTCGGTTCACTGAGAAGAATATCTACGAACGTCATTTGCGAGACAAGCATCCTGTCCAATACGAGAATTACATCATTAGACAGGAAGAAGAAGCCGAGGCTCGAAAAAGAAACGAACTTGAATTCCGTCGTTGGGAGGAATTGCATTCGGGGGCGTTCATTCCGCCGGAAACTGATGTCGCGTCTGAAGATCCCAGTGGGTTTGTGTTTTCCTCTTCTAATCCAGCTCATCAAGCCCTTTTGTAGAATTCCACTCCCTGGAGAACCACAGAACGGTGATTTTCCCGATTATTCCAAAATCGAAAAACCTCATTATGTCAAGAAGGTTTCACCACAGTGTCCGTTCTGTGACAAACGCTATAAAGATGAGATTTCTCTGAAGAAACATTTGAACAAGATGCACGAGGAGGCTTCTGAATTCAAGCAGTGCCTCAAATGCTTCAAATCCGTTGAAAATGATGCCGAAATGGAGCTGCATGATTGTGAACTTGTAAGTTTCAAATTTAACGAAGTTTCTCAGGATCAATTTAAATAGGCTAAGGCATAAAATATATAGTTCTCCTTTCATCACAGAAAACCAATAAAATCTACAATTATCATTCTGATTATAATACTATAATACATATTTCTGACTTTGTTTTCTCGTTATTTGTCATTAAAAAGTTGACAAAACTCAATACTCTAGCAAATCACATACACCCAGATGTCACGTAGAAAACCTTTGATTTTTCAGACCTATGTATGCTTTCAATGTACTCCAATCAGAAATATGTGTACAGAACCACGTCTAACCCGCCATCAGGCAAAGTTTCATCGTGGAGCGAATTCTGGATTCCGATGTAAAAAGTGCAATATCTGCTTCTTGACGCCACGAAAACTTCGAAGACACAATAAACTATCTCACGTCTTCGAGAACAATGTTCAATGTCATTTCTGTGATGAGTTTTTCATAAGTGAGAATCATGTGAGATAATTATATTAATGTTTTCTGAGAATAAAAAAACATTTTAGGTTATGAAGCATGAACGAATTCACACCGGTATCATCAAGTTTGAATGCAAAGTGTGCGACTTCACCTGTAACAGATTCATTGAACTGGAAGTATGTTTTTAGATATCCCCCCTTCTCCCTATTCTCCTAGAAATCATTATTTAGTCATAAAAGATAATGATATAGAATAGGAGGAAACAAAATAATTTTCGGGAAACGTTATCGTCACGGATTAGTATAAAACAGAAGAATAACAAGATAAATCAATGTTATTACGTTGTTAGAATCAAGAGAATGTTCACAATAAGATCAGATTATGACATTGCACTTTGTCACATCTTTCTATGAATCAGTCTAAATGAACTTTTGTTTTCAGAATCACATGAAGAATGAGCACGGCTATGTGTGCCCAGTGTGTGATGAACGTTTTGCCGAAGATGCTGAGATAAAACACCACGTATATACTGTTCATGGAGGTTATCTTGCTGTGGATGAACCAATTGGTAAATATGTAGTAGTGAACGTTTGAAAAATATATCATTTTAGCTTACGTCGAATCTCCTCGCACTTGGATGTTATACAAAGGGGAATAAAATAAATTCATACCCATCTTGTTAATTTTCTCATTTCCAATGCCCCAACCACGTTTTCAATTTTCAGTGTTTACCCCTTTGCTCTCATGCTATTCAATCTCTTTTTATTAAATTAGGAATTCTTTCATCGCCAAGGGAAAAGGGTTGGCGAAGGGCATCCCCTTTTTCTATTTTCTCGTTCCATTTACCCATTCTGATTCGAGGTTTCTCATTTTCATTTCACTTTTTCTCGTATTTTTCACTTTTCCCCGATATCTTATCCAATCGGCAGTATTTCTCTTACTTCAGCTTGTTATCAGTTGATATGTGTAATTATGACATGATTCTTGTTTTTTTAAATGTACTCCTTTGTGAGCTTTAATTTCTTCATAATGCTCTCACTGTTCAAAAATAATTACAGTATTATCAAAACTCTCAAACTCTTGTTGAAACCAAACCAAACTCAATCATGAATAAATGTTATATGGGACTTAAGAGAGTTCAAATGAAGATTCCAGCCAAACTGGTTTCTCCTGACCGACTGAACCATGGAGGTAAGTGAGAAGTTTTTTCGAACTCACATACGCAACTCAAATGCACCGGGCTCCTCATTGCATTGTGTGAGTCAGAATGAGAGATCATGAAGAAACAGAGTAAGAGAGAAAGAGTTCTTAACGGGACCCGGGAAAGTAGAAGAGAAATAGAAAAACGAGACATCAAGGAAAAAGAGACAGTGGTTGGTCGACGGGTGCGTTTTGCCTGTGTGTTTGTGTGCGGGCCCGGTCGGGGTGCCGTAGGCCTAAGTATTAGAAAGGAAGAGATGGGGAGTGAGGGAGGGGGGAAAGGGGGACTGGTGGGAGGAGAGAGAAAAACGGGGCGAAAAATCGAGAAACACAGTGAGATGAAGGAAAACGAAGAGAGTGTATGCGAGCGCCTTGGCGGGTGAGCGTGAGTGAGTGTTGTCTTTTATGCGCGTGAGAGAAGAAGAGACGTCGAGCGGCAATGAGCGTTAGTGAGTGAGTGGGTGAGAGCGTGTATGTATGTATATGTGCGTCTGGTGGTAAAACTCTATGCACTCTCTGTTTTAACTTACGACACTATCTTGTCGCATTCAGGCGCCACACCAACTCTGCAATGGCTGCGCCACGGCGGCGTATGGGCCTTGAAAAGGTGGGTGTTCCTCTTCTCATCATTCTTTCTCCGCTTTCTGCTTTACTCATTCGACCAGTTAATTGGGTACGCTCCTTTCTGCGCAGATTGTTTTTGAGAACTCTTCATTATTTTTTGATAGACACAAAGTCCACTGGGGATCATGTATTCCCATTTCCCAGGGTGAACACAAAGTCGAACATGTTGAAACGTGTGAAAATAGGAATGCTCTTCACTGTTTCTCTTTTCTTATTGTTTATTATCTGTCTCATTCCCACGCATCCGTCCGTCCCCGCTTCCGACCATCGGCAATAAATCAGGAAGCGCCGCAAGTTTAATGCCAGGACATTGGGATGGATGCTTGAGAGTTTTTCGTTTCCGTTCAGGAATTTCTTCCCAGCATTTTTTCTCGATCTGTATACGTCATGAGATCCTCGAGATATCTGGGAAACTTTTTTTTTATTTCGAGAAGCCGAAACTCAGAGCAAAAATTTCTTTCTCAAATGAGCGTTGATTGAATTTCTAATGTAGTCGCCTATAATTAGATCTCAAGTTTCCCGATTTAGCAACTCTTGAGGTCTTTAGTTCCTTTAATAGATTATTCACGCCCGACTGATCAATCATTTTTGCGATTAATGGTTTTATTTTGACTGCGTGATTCTGTCAGTTTTTCGCGTTTCTCTCAAGAAACTCGGCTTCCGATGCGATTATGTACTTACTCGTTGCATTGAAAATTTACTGCCCATTCTGTGAGCACTTGCTCTTTCTCGTGCGCTTCAGCATTTTTATTGCTAATTCCCTTCCGTTTCGTAAGATGTTTTAGATCTCATTAAGTGAGGAAGCAAAAAAAAAAGAGCAACTCGATTAATTTTTCGGATACGTGCAACAGAAAGACAGCTACATTCAACGTTATACAATAGCCGCAATTCTCCATGACGATAAAGTGACTCTGGACATAAATCCCGCGGAAGAAAACGCATTAACCGTCTCTGCTCCTCACAACTGTTGTCATGTGGATTTGAGCATTCCGACTTTTCGGCATTGAGTTTCCCCTTGTTCTGCTTTGTGTTCTACTATTCAGTCGATATCGATGGAGAAGGTAGTGAGAGAAACATGTTACATAATACTACCCTTCTAGGCCTCACTTTGATGATATAATTCGAAGTGATAGTAGGACCGTTTGCCTGATCAAAGTTTGTCAAACTTGTATTCGAAAATATTTTATATACGGGGGGCTGACTAGCCACCATCGTTGTTGATGATCATCATAATGACGAAAAAAGAATGAGTCGAAGTATCGGGGTCGATTATAATTGGATTCGTTTTTCTCCTGCACGCGCCTCCTCCTACGGCCGCATATGGGGGGGGGGGGGGTTAAGAGCGGGGCGCCCGCCTGGTCGAACGATTCATTCACAAAACAAATATTGCTAATATAGTCAATAGTGGTGAATGTTATGAAAAAAGGGGGAAGGAAAAACGAAGAGGAGAGAGAAGAGAAACAGTATGATTTCAGTCATGAACGTTTTCTCGTTTCAGATAGGTCTATATGATGTTGGTCGGGCAATTGGAAAGGGGAATTTTGCGACGGTTCGAATAGCACGGCACAGGATTGCAAAGACCAAGGTTTGTTTTACTTCTATTTTCATCTGTTTAACATAAACCATAAAATAGAACACCTGCCCTTTCATGATTCATAAAATTATAATTAATCAAAAGCAATAGTTACCGTAGTCTTCAAAACGGTTAGTTTGATCTGATTGGTGTGTTTTGAACTTGATCGCTATGAGCGTTCACTGATAACCACGCACTTTCTTTGTCCTTTGTTTTAAATCTCTAGTCTTTCTCATACCAAGAATCAAATTCTCATCACATTTTGCAGGTGGCAATCAAGAGTATCGATGTGTCAGCATTAGATAGGGAGAATCTGGTCAAATTGGAACGGGAAGTGAAAATAGTGAAGATAATTGACCATCCACATATTGTCAAAAGTTATGAGGTACAACTCCGAAGCCATGAATTAGTTCATCATATAAATATTTCAGATCATGAGGGTTGACAATATGTTATACATTGTGAGCGAATACTGTAGCAGTGGAGAATTATATGAGACGCTGATAGAGAAAGGACGTGTAGCGGAGGATGTTGCTCGAAAGTGGTTCTCAGAAACTGCTTCAGCAGTGTCTTATCTTCATTCCCAAGGAATAGTCCATCGAGATTTGAAAGCTGAAAACATTCTATTAGGCAAAAATTCCAAAATAAAACTGATTGGTATAAATTGTTGATTTTATTTGTAGTCTTTTTTTGTTTTTCAGACTTTGGGTTCTCAAATTTCCAAACTGGTGATCAACTGTTAAATACGTGGTGTGGCTCTCCGCCTTATGCAGCACCTGAATTGTTATTAGGTGTGCAACTTCCCTTTTTTTTCTCATGAAATATTGTCCATTTTGCAGGTAACTCGTACGATGGCATGAAAGCTGATATCTGGTCTATGGGGGTGTTGTTATACATTCTCGTGACTGGTGGATTTCCTTTCCCGAGTGATTCAGTGAACAAACTCAAGAGATCCGTTCTTTCTGGCGTCGTTAAGATTCCGTATTGGGTTTCTGTTGGTATGTCTTTTTTCACGAAAAGTGTCTTTTGCCGGAAAGCATGACGCTGTCTCTTTTTTTCAGAGTGTGCTGATTTCATCCGGAAGATGCTCGTGTTGAACCCCGGCAAAAGATATTCAATACAAAATGTTCTTCAACACAGATGGATGTATATACGGAATGATACCACAAAGAATCAGGTGCAACTATTGGACCCAATACCTTCCAGTTCAATAGATATCCGACAGCAGTGCAAGTTGAACCCAACGATTATGATGTTCATGCAACAGCATGGGAAATGGAGCGAAGAGCAAATTATTGATGTGAGTTCCCGTTTTCAACATCTCTTTTCAAGCTTTTCCGTGCGATCTCAATATTGAAAGCTGTCCATTTGATAAAAAGCACACATTCGTTCTGCTCCGAATAACTTCATGGTTGGATAATCTGAAAGAATTGGTCTGTCTAGTGTTCTGCTCATCTATGTAATGCATGATGAAAGGTCGAAGCGCTTCTCAAAGTGTCATTTAATGCATATAAACACACAAACATTGGTTTCCGATTGAACCTGTTTATCAGGTTTCATCGACCAGACAATCAATGTATTATCAAACAAATTTCTATGTAACAATGTGCTTTGAACATGAATAGAAGACCAAAACTAAAACCGAATCAAAAATATACCCAGAAATAACACAAAAAGCATTCTAAATATAGAAATGAATAGATGCGAGAAACACATAAAGAATGGTCAAAAGATAAGAATTCTGCTTTTTTCAGGCCGTGGTGGGACGCGACTTTGAAAGCCCGATTTTCGCGACATACGAGTTGTTGGCTGATAAGGTGAAAAAGGGAACTCTGGAAGGTTTGAATCAATATTTATGGGAAATGTGACAAGAATATAATTCAGGGACCGGAGAAGAATACCCGAGAAGGGGGTCGAGAGGCTCAATTCTCAGTGGAAAAGCTAATGTGGATGAACAACCTCTTACGCCGACAATATCTGCTCATCAACTTGCCCAACTGAACCTTTCTAGTCCTGACTGTGATTCTGATGATTCTTCTAACTCTGATCTATGCGACGACTCTCCGCTCAGTTCAATGGAACCTCAGAATCATGAAAAGCAATTCGGTCTCCCACGTGGATTGGATGTTATTGGAAACAGATTCGAAAACCGGTATGTTTTTGTATTCGAAGTTGAAACCTTAACAACAATTAGTGGTTTTACTACGATATTTATCAAAAAAACTACGTTGAAACCTTTGCAAGTGTTTTCTGAGTAAATTGCCAAATTTTTCAATGAAACCATTTTTCAGACGACATACATTATGTGCGAGTGAACAACTACTGTCACCCAACATGATGGGACAATTTCCTCCTCCAAATCTACTGCTCAATAATTTTATGATGAACCCTCCACTTGGATTCCCACCAATGCCAGAAGGACAAACCGCCGAGTTCCCTTTATCTTCACTTCATCCGGCTCTTGCCACGTTTCCAATGGCTGACTACACAAAGATGTTGCCTGTTCCAAAGAATGAGCGGAGGGCGTCTGCTGGTGAAACTCTTCTGCCAACAAATATTGATTTGCAACAACATCTTGCAAATCTTTCTGCTAATCCAGCATCTTTTCCGACAGTGGAAGAAGAAGGAAGATCATATCTTGCTAAATATGGAGGAAAACGGAATACTGTACATTCTCTTGGTAACCAAATGGGTGGAGGAATTCAAAATCCAATCCCCAGATACCAACGATCACCTTATTCAAAAGCACCGCCAGCAGAACGACGTAGTAGCTGGGCATCTCCATCATTATCTGCTCAGCAAACGAATCATCTGGAAACATTGTTCAAGAGAGCGTTGCAAACAAATAACGACATGTCAAGGCTACATAAAGAGTTCAAAAATCTTTCACATGGATGTGCACAATCACAGTAAGTCACATTATTAAAGTCAGAAGATTCCCTCGAACATTTTCAGAATCACAAATGAGGGCAGTTCATTAGCATGTCCTCAAATCTCCATCACCGACGAGTACAATCGACAGCATAACATTGCACCCTCTGCATCTTCATTTGATCCTGTTAGCATATTCCAGAAAAATGTAAGATTCATCAGTCACACTTTAGCTTAATGTATGTATATTTCAGGCACAAGAAGTGGTTTTTGGGCAGCGACCTGCTACAGCGATCGGCTTCTCTTCCACTTCCTTCTCTGGAATGTCAACACCTGAACAAACGACGAGAAGCATGGATGATAGAGTCAGAGTTAGTGTGATCTATGATGTTAGAAAGTAAAATGCAGTGAGCTGTGTTTCTCAAAACTCAATTGGCTACAATGAAACTAATAATTTGAGCCAATTATGCGGTGACAACAAGTGCCTGCAAAACAATAATTTGTGTGTGCTTTGATGAAAAAAGAATAAGTTGAGGGATTTCAAACTAAGAGTTTCAGAGTATTGTGTGCACCTTGCCGTTTGCTGAAGTGATTGAGGAACTCAAATCAAGTCTGAATATATTGAAAATCCCATTCTCAGAATTTCACGAAATGGTTTATGAACCACAAGGTACTTTCCTTTCACAGTATTTTCATCAATAACAACTATTTTCAGTGACCGAAATGAGACGCCTATCATTGCCATCTGGAGTTGAAATCGGTGTAGCTGTGCTTCCACCGGAACACAAAGCTCATGTCGAGTTTGCAATCATAAACAACGACTCGCCGACGTCTGAAATGCTTTGTGATCAACTGATTTGTCGATTACGAATGATTGATCCCAATTGGAGTTCGGAATGAAATCATCGAGTCTGGCCTTACTTGTTCTTCAAATCTCAATCCGTTAGTATCATTCCATTTCTCAAGCTTTGAAATTCCACTTTTGTGTTGTCTGATTTAGCGAAATTCTACTTCATTGATTCTGCAAGACGTGTTCAATATTTTGAAAATTTTGGGTCTTTTGCCAAATTGTCCAGTATTATGATATTTTTGAGTGATTCCACAATGTTGTTAGTTATTTTTCTATTTTCATTCAAATTAATTGAAATTATTATTTTTCTATTTTTTGTTATTCATCAAAAATAGGTTAGTCTTATTTGCTAGCTATTATCAGAAACACACATAGTCGTTTATTTTTCACTTTTTGTATGTACATGCTCATTAATTCTCATCCGCCTTCTCAGAAACATTATCCACCGAATTGTTCAAATGTTCTTAAATATCGAGAATCATGTCAGTTTTCCTTCAGGTGAACTTACTTAAACTTGCAACAATTGAAATCATCACACCCCCCAACCCCCACCCGTTTTGCGTGTACAAACTCCGATACGAAACCGATGATGCATCCGCTAGTGTCTTTCTTTTCACTTAATTTTCTACTTTGTAACATTTTTTCCTTCATGTTTCCTATTCCGCTTCTTACTTTGTTCATGTTGTATCTTATTTCCTTTTCCGAACTTTCCAACATATTTTCCTTTTGTTCCATCCTCTTCAATTCTAAGTCAAAATCCCCTCTTGAATTGTCATTACTTGTACGTCTAGTGTTTTTTGTCTGTCTCGTGATAATACTATTTCAATGTTGTGAAAACTTTTTCCCAAAAACGACCTTTCTGTTCATAAATCTGTATTTTTGAAAATTTCTTATCATGTTGACCACAAGTTATCAGATATATAGGCGGTTAGAAATTTCTGATTTATATATTCATGAGCCAAGGATGTTTTCATCCGATGTCCCAATTTCTCATTTTCAAATACTAGCAAAAACTGAAAACAATTTTCAATGACTCAAGTTCTTGATGTTAAAAACACCTATTTATTCAAGGAATTGTTTAATGGTCGTACTTTGAGTAGATTGATTTTAAAAAGTTGATCTTTCAATAGGTTTCTTTAAAAATAGCTCCAGTTCTATGTACAAAAATCCTTGTGTTTGTGGAATGGTAAGATTAACAGACAGTTTATTTTTCTAATCGTCTACTGCTGCTGCAGCTGCGCACCATCCTATCGCATTTCAATCTTCCGATAAGTTCTTGTTCTCTCAACTCACTTCCTTCATAACAGTTTCATCCGTTTTTTTTGCAAACACTTCTACACATTATTCTGTTTCTAATTGTTTATCTATGCTTGTAATAATGTTCACTTTCTTCTAACACGTTTTTTTATTACACAGATTCTTTAAATTTTATCTTTATCTCTTTTTCGCAGCTGGTCGGTTAGTCGGCTAAGTGTAACACATTCCGCAAGGTTTTTTGCCCCTCCAGTCGTTTCCGATGAGAGTTCATTTTTATTTTTCTTTTTTTTGAGCTCTTTTGCACGAAATTGATGAGTCTTTGGAGCAGAATTGACACGATTAAGAACAACTTTGTTCAAAAGTTCATCTGTGCACTTTGTCGTATAATCCGATGTTCTTGGTGTGAGAGGGAAAAGCACACCACTTCGCACCTACTCCGCAAAAATCCGAATCAACTCCTTTGTTCCTAAAGACCAACTACTCTTATCACTCATGCCATTTTGCCTCCTGCCCTCTTCGTGTTATCATTTCGTTGCACTTGTCGCCATATCGTTGTCTTCAGGTAACGACTGTTATAATCGCTTAATACTTTCAACGTTTTGATAAACTGTGGAGGAGCATCCACACGAAAGTTTGCGTTACGTGACTCGGTTTTTATAAGAGTATGAAATCTAGTATTTTCGAAATAGCCAACGTTTGTTCAGCAAGGCTCGGCCGGGTGATATTTCGAACGAAGGAAAGGGGGGGGGCAAAGGACGGGGGGACGTTGTTGGTTGTGCATTCATTCCCTCTTACTAGCAGTATTGATTTTTCAATGCGCTAACACCCTTCATTCCTCTCATTTTCGACAGCGTTCCATTAGTCAAGGTCCCATATGTCTCGTTCTCTCTCAATTTGTTTTCAAAGTTTTTGCGTCATAAATCTGCTTTTCCATTTCTAGAATCTTTTTTTTTTAGAGACGTGAGAGAGAAGAAATCCTTCCGATGACCAATTTGATTACGACTAGATGACGTATGTATTCTAGATGAGAAGGTGTTGTTTATAAAACACTCCTTCATTTTTGATAATCATCCTCTCGTCCTTTTTGCCGATCTCAAAAACATGTGATTCTTTGGAATTCTTATGACTTTCATTTCATCCCTCTCTTCGTGTGCCAATAAAACCAGACGATAGGGAACTCACTTTGTTTCGACTTCTTTTCTTCTGCTTCCACAGCCGACAATCTCAATTCCTGAACGAGGTTCCTGAAAAAAAGGAAATTGATTTTCAATATATGCTTCACACTTCCTTTTTCTATTTTCTTCTTATTGCATTCTTCCTTTTCTTGAAAATTTTCATTTTTTCTCGTTTCAGAAAGGATAGAAGAATGGCAACCGATCGTGCGCTATACAAAAGAAACCCATCTGAGAGGTGAGTCTTGTTGCTTTTGAATTGTGGGAAAAAACTGTCTCGTGATCGATATTGCATATATTTATCGCGTGGAATTCAGTTTCAATCACCAGATCAGTCACTTTTTTTCATTTTGAATTTTCATTTCCTTTTTGAAGCCAGTACCCCGTTTTCGAAAGGAATTTTTAAAGCAATTTCCTGTTTTGACTAGTTTAAACCGCAACAAACGTCATCTCTGTTCAACTCCAGAACAAGAACGCGCAGTATAAGAATTGATGAGAAAAAAAGCGAAGAAACGTCGGAAAAAGACAACAGAAAAAGAGAAAAATTTAACAAGCTCACAGGAGCATGAGAGCAAAAAAGGGGTGCTTGCTCTCAACAACTAAACTGCCCACGAACTTGTTACCTCCTTCATGTATTTATTCATTCTCTCCTTCTGTCCCACCCCTCACTTCAACTCCCCTTCATTTTTCGTTTCGCTTCTTGCAAGAACATTGCTCTTCCATGCGTGAATTCAATGTTAGAAAAAGAAGAACTAGTGAGACGAAAATCTGAGGTGAAATATAAAAATTTGTGGTGACAGTTGGCATATTCGAAATATGTGAAAATATGAGGAGTCGTGATGATCCGATGCGCACCAATGAGAATCCAAGGTTATTTTTCTTTCAATTTGACTATCAAATCAAAAAAGTTATGGGAGATTTCAATAAAAGTGCATTCCCAATCTATCCATCAATTTTTTATTTGGTTGCGCATCAGTTCCTTGCGACATGAGATTTTATTCCGATTGCCGCCTGCCCATGTCCTCTCCGTCCTCATTTTGATAGAAGGAGGTTGCAGTAGGCGAAATCAGTCAGATTCCAAGTCGCAGAGGCTTCGTTGTGTTTTTATTGCCTCAGCAGAAAAGTTTGATAAGTTCTTTAATGGGTTTTAGTTCCTCGGTCTGCCCATTTCTGACACACAAAAGAGAAGGTGTCAACTTTCGTTATCATTTCTTATCATTCTTGGTGGGACGACTGGGGGTGAGAGTACTTTTTATTTCTGGCTATATCTCCCTCTATTCTTCATTTTGCACTTTTTTGGTTTTTTTGCTCTTTAGTTGAAACCAAACACTTTTCAAAATTATTTTTTCGGGCGCTGCTCAAACTAAGCTGAAGTTTTGCTACGAGTAATCGGAAGAAACAAAAATGGTTAACTGGTCATCGAATGCAGATGAAAGGTATATATAGAGCAAGTGGTGTTCTTTTATATGCTTGAGTGTAGAGTTTATAGTGACTGCTAGCTGAAAAATCTATTCGAAGTTCTAATATTCATTTTTTCAGAGTGTTCGTGAACCGATCTCTCCGTTTGGAGAAGATCACTCATTTCGGGTTTGACATGGACTACACACTTGTCCGTAAGTTCCCATTTAGACCTATTCCCTTATACAAAATTCTGAGTTTTTTCAGAATACAAGACTCCTGATATGGAATATCTTGCCTTCAATATGGCTATCCAACGATTAGTTGACACTGGTTATCCTGAAGAGATCAAGAACTTCAAATATGATCCAATCTTCCCAGTTCGTGGTGAGTTTCGTCCATTGACTTGCTCACGTGTCAATAAATTCCTGAGTTGAACAGAAGGACTGTCAACGTGATTGGATTCAAATGACAGGTCATGCGGGAAATATAAACTTTTTGTATTCTGATTGGGGGACATAAAGATTGCAATCACAAAGTGAACTTTCTCTCAAAAAACTCTGCGCAATGTTTAAAGTCGTAAATCTTTGTGGAGAACAACGTACAGTTGCGCATTTTCCTTGACAAAACACCGCAAAGCACAGATTTCGTAAGATTAAACAGTTGAAGAAGAAAGTTTAACCTCGTCTAACCTTGGAAGAGACTTATTAAAGTTCAAGCGTATGTTAAAGTGTGTATAATCCCTTGTAATCAGGGGATTACATGATAATCGCCGCAAAATTGATAATTTCTTTTCTCCAGGTCTCTGGTTCGAGTTTCAATATGGCAACTTGCTCAAAGTCGATGGGTTCGGAAACATTCTTGGAGGAATTCACGGACTTCGTTTCTTGAAAAAGTACGTAGATCTCTGGTAATCTGATAGTATAGTCTCCTATTTTCAGTCATGAAATCGAAGAAATGTATCCCAACAAGTATCTTCCATTGTCGGATTCACGTGTCTACGTCTTGAACACGTTGTTCAACATGCCGGAGACACATCTAATCTGTCAACTCATTGACTTCTTTGACAAACACGACAATTACTCTCCGTGAGTGAAGTTTGCAGGACAGACTCATTTTCTGATAACTATTAGAAGGAGCATGCAATTAATTTCCGAAATTCCAGGCTTCCTGATAAGACCGGACTGAAAGGCGGCGAGGTGATGATGTCATATAAGTCCATTTTCCAGGATTTGAGAAGAGTCATTGACTGGGTTCACATTGAGGTGAGGAGGAAATATCAAAGCACTCTCATGGGATTACATTTGAACTTTTTAGAGCACGATGAAGAAACAAGTGATGGATGATCCGGAGAAGTATGTCATCCGTGACGAGCGAGCTCCTCGCTTCTTGCGTCAGCTCAGAGAGCATGGAAAGAAGACTTTCCTTCTGACCAATAGTGATTGGGCATACACGAATGTGATGATGACATTCATTCTTGGAGACGACTGGAAAGACTACTTCAATATCATTGTTGTCGACTCCTGCAAACCAAGATGGTTTGCCGAGGGAACTGTTTTCAGAGAGGTGAACACTGAGACCGGTGCCTACAAGCTTGGAATCCACACGGGACCACTCAGAGAGGGAGTTGTCTACTCCGGAGGATCATGCGATTCATTCCAAAAAATGATGAAATGCCGTGGAAAACAAGTTCTTTACATTGGAGATCACATTTTCGGAGATGTTCTCCGCTCAAAGAAATCACGAGGATGGAGAACGTTCTTGGTTGTCCCAGAGTTGGTTAATGAGTTGACCGTATGGACAGACAGCAAGCCGTTGTTCGATGAAATGGGTCAGATGGAAAGCCGATTGGCAGATATCTATAAAAACTTGGATGGTGCTTCCCGTCACAAGCCGGTCGTCAAGGATATTGTTGATCAGATTAGAGTAAGTGTAGTGTTTCCGGTTAGATCGAACGGAAACGGAAGCAGACTCGGATTATAATTTGATTGGTTTTTAGAAACTCACAAATCAAATGGATGAAGAGTACGGATGTTTGGGAAGTCTGTTCAGAACCGGAGGACGAACCACTTTCTTTGCTGCCCAAGTGGAGAGGTGAGGAATTGGATCCCCTAGGGACATTCATTGAAAACTCTTTATGTCAAAAAAATTCCAAAGATTTTTTGATGATTCTTTTGGTTCACTAATTTTGGAGTAAATGTGAAGTGCAAAGATCAACCTTATTTTTAGATATGCTGACGTCTACGCATCTTCATGCTACAATCTGGTGCATTACCCATCTTTCTACTATTTCCGTGCCCCAATGAAATGCATGCCCCACGAGCTTACCGTTGACCACGCTTCCACTCTTAGATCACGATCGAACACTTTGGAGCGTCAACAAAGTGTTGGACAACAAGTCCGTGGATGGAATAAGAAGACGTTGAACGATCAAGAGACATTCTGTCACGAAGAAGAAGAAGATGAGGAGCAAACGAACAGCAGTAGCAGTGACGGAGAGGTCAGTTCACAAAAAAGTAATTCAGTATGCAAATATCTAGGTATTTCAGGCGACGAAGCGTGAACGTACCAAGTCGGGCAGCGATGAATCTTCGAACGCCGACGACATTTCTGTGGAGCCGCACCAAGACGTTGTCACTCCTGCACCAGCATTTGTCGATCACACCGCTTAAACTCATTGAACTAGGCGCCGTTTTTTTTCTCTTCATTCTTCATTCACAGCTTTCTTTTTCTTCTTTCTTTTCTAATTCAAATTTGCCTGCTTTAACTCACATAATGTACCCTTCTTCCTTCATGAATTTTATTCAATTTCTCTTCACATTCGTTTTCTTCCGACCCCAAACTCGAGCCTTATTTTTGAACTTGTTCTCTTTTGAAGACCGACCACGAACGTGTGTAACATCATTAAACTTCACTCACTGAATTTTTCAATTCATTCCCTAGCTTTTTTTTATTTCTGAAAGTAGCTGTTTTTTTGTATTTCGGATCTAGATTTTTCTTGCGGTTGATATTCTCATTATAACACATTGCTTCTCTTCTGCTAACCTGTTGTTTTATTTTGGAAATAAACAAATCGGTGAAAAATATCCTTTTCAAGTCCCCCAGACAAGTCAAACGGACGACTCACACATTTTCACCTGTTTCATCCTCACTTTCCTCGGAAAACTCATTGTTTGTCTCGGTGAGAAGGGACATGGAAAATAGGAATAATTACATTCCAATGATTAATTTGTAGGCAGCAAAAATTGGATTTAGGGTAATCCATTTTCTGCTATTTACTCCAATCGGCCTTCTTTTTCTACCTAACTTTTGATTCTCGCGACAAGCAAAGAAGAAATGAGAAAGAAAGAATAATAATATTCTGGCGTCTTGTTGGAGCAATGACAAGCCGAAAAAAAAACCGACAGGAGAAAAAACAGAAGAGGCCACGTCGTGGATTTCCTGAGTTCTGAAGCCTTTTGTTACCAATTGTCCAGTTTTCGACTTTTCTAGACAGGCTTAACGCCTAGTTCTTGCGGTCCTTTGTACCTGAATAATTTATAGATTTGCGGGAGGCAGTTGGGTTCATTATTGAGAAAGAATGGACATCCAGTTGCTTTTTCAATTCATCTTTTCCCAAATATTTTTCGTTGTCGTCATAAGCTCTTAAAGGATGATGTCGACCTATTTCTTCGTTTATAGTCTCTAACCAATAATAAAATGAATACGGTAGCTGCCATCACTTCATATTCTGACTTTTTATACTCTTGTTTTGCTCTTCTGCCTGCTTCTCAATGAAACCATAAAAATTATATTTTGATGTTATAAAATGAAATCTATGAATGATGTTTTGAGCACTCCGTTGTCTTGTGACCAGATATACCTTTTATCATATTGATATCAAATACGCAAAGTGCTAAGCTCCGTAATCCCGGATTCTACTAGACAAAATCACCTTTTAGAGATATTGCAATGTTTTTGTTTTATGTTCATGTATATTTGAATTCTCATTCTCGTCTACCAGTTTCCTTCGTTTTTTTTCCCTTCCAGAAGACAGCATCCGTATAGAAAGCCTAATAAGAAGCAAAAAGACAAAACACAAATTTCAATTTAGGTCTGTTGGTTCAAAAATAGTCGGAGAATGTGAATTCCCACTGGCAGAGGTTTTATAATTTCATATGAAGGCACATATATATATATATATTCCCGAAGATTACTTAATGGGTGTAATATCCAATTCTCTTTCAATTTTGTGTCCTTCTATCATCCTTCCAACAGAAGCATCTTCTTTTTCCTCTTCTTCTTTCTCTTTCCGGCTATTTTGTGTTCCTCAAAATTGCTCTTTCCGATGTGCAACGTTTTTTGAATAGAGAGACAAAAGTTCAAAGCCAGTTTATGGCTTTATGACCAAACTGTGTAGAGTTCTTTCTTACTTTCAAATGCATTAGATTGCTAGATGTCTGACATCGCACCGCGTTCTTCTTCAAAGTTTCAAATGTTTGAAGATTGCAAAACTATTTTGTTCTGCTTTCCGAGAATTGTTTCCTGTTTAAAAAAAAACAAAGCTATCAAGTTTGTCGTTTCCATCTTCCATCCCAATCATTTTCAAGTTAATGGTGTCAAACAGGGCCGAACTGCTTGCTCTGTTGCGGCGGAGAGTGCTCTTCTTGCTTCAATGCTCATCAAGTCCTAATCTATCCATCGCCAGTTTTTTCTCGGCTTTAGTTGGAAAAACGAAGAACAGAAGGAGTTCGTTCTTCCTCTTTGTTGTTTTTATTCAATTTGTCTTACAATAGTTCAAAAGATCAGGATGCATGACTGGTTTTCACGTTAGATTTGTTTTCAGAACTCATCCATAACTAGTTCCTGTTGTTATGTATTTCAAACTGAACTCTAGATCTTATTAATGAGTCCCAAGACCCTTTTCTCGAATTTTTATGTTTAATTTTTCTTTGATGGTCGTTATCAAGAAAATGTTTTCTTAATCCTTCAAATCACACTTCCTCATTTTCCGTTTTTGTGATTTCACCATGTCATTTCAAATGTTCCTCATTCATTTTTATTCTGATCCACTTGAACTTTTTCAAGATTTAAACCCCTTTCAAAAGTATTTCATTCAAAATGAGAAGAACTCGGTAAAACTCATGAGACGACTCTCTATTGAGTACTCCGTCTTCATTATTCAGAGACAAAATTTGAATAGTAGTTATCCTATTATTCTTTGTATGCAGTCATCAATTTTCAGAGTGCTTTTGGTTATTCATACACACGGCACCTATGCATCATCTAGCTGCTCATCCTTTGTCCTCTATTTTGCGCATGCTTTTTTCATTCCACAGCGTAGAATTTTATCCAAATACTGTCCTGACTGGAGTTGACCGAAAAAGAAGAGGATGAGAAGATATGTGTATGTGCACGTTAGAGCTATGTAATATGTAGATTATGAGACTTTGGTCCTAATCCGTCAACCACTAACTACTCTCGTTTTCCATTTTTCTTGATCTAGATCCCACTGGAGAGGGAAAAAGTGAGAAATAAAACAGGCGAGGATAAAAAGATATAATTCCGGTGTGAGAGAAAAAAGGAGTGTTTTCTCTCTTATTTTCCCTCTCAAGACTCATATTCATCCTCATATTCTCTCTCTCTCTCTCTCTCTCTTTCTCTCTATCAGTGAGTATCTTCCGAGAAAAAGGAGAAGTCCATCATCGTTTTTATATTCACGGCTTCTCCAAAAGTGAAGCAACACTTATTCTTTCAATCTCTTGTTCCGAAGGAGTCTGTCATCCAAACCTATAATTCCTATTACGACACTCTGTGATTTGTCTTCTTATCTAAATACTGTCCTGACTGGAGTTATCCAAATACTGTCCTGACTGGAGTTGACCGAAAAAGAAGAGGATGAGAAGATATGTGTATGTGCACGTTAGAGCTATGTAATATGTAGATTATGAGACTTTGGTCCTAATCCGTCAACCACTAACTACTCTCGTTTTCCATTTTTCTTGATCTAGATCCCACTGGAGAGGGAAAAAGTGAGAAATAAAACAGGCGAGGATAAAAAGATATAATTCCGGTGTGAGAGAAAAAAGGAGTGTTTTCTCTCTTATTTTCCCTCTCAAGACTCATATTCATCCTCATATTCTCTCTCTCTCTCTCTCTCTCTTTCTCTCTATCAGTGAGTATCTTCCGAGAAAAAGGAGAAGTCCATCATCGTTTTTATATTCACGGCTTCTCCAAAAGTGAAGCAACACTTATTCTTTCAATCTCTTGTTCCGAAGGAGTCTGTCATCCAAACCTATAATTCCTATTACGACACTCTGTGATTTGTCTTCTGGACCACCAAAATGGCTTCACATTCCGCGTCGAGTTCTCCATCAACAATTGTAGGTTTACTAGAAGAGGAACAAAAGGCGTGAGAGAATACATTCTCTAAAAGATATGGATAGGGTCTAGACACACCCCTCTGATCAATTCGAAGCTTCTTTTTTGAGGATGTAGGTTCAGAAAACCGGATATCCCGTCCACCTCAGTGCTTTTTTTTTCTTCTCTTTTACGTTGACAATGCGATAGTTTAGTTCACTAAACGGAAATTGGACGTTTAGAAAAATGAGTAAACGGAAGGGCATCTAGATTAAATTAACAAGTGAAAGTCTCTAGGGGAACACTTTCGATTCGAAATGTTCATGATTTTCCCTGTCTGTAAGTGCACACACATGACTTTGTTCTTCTGAGATTTCGAGAGCTCTAATAGAGTCATCATTTCGAAGAAAAGAAAAGAGGAAAATTCATTTTATTGCTTAATATCCTGGACACCATCCATTAACCCCCAAATTGCTATGGAGAGGGTACGCGGACCATAAAGAAAGGCAAAGGCAAAAACGTTTTGTTCATTGTCAAACTTCCTCTCCATTTCGAAAATATTCCAACATACCCTCTGGCTTTATTTGTCTATCTGTGGTCCCTCTACTTCGGCATCATGTTTAAATGCTTCCAGCCGAAGACCGAAGACGAAATGTGCGAGGAACGGTACCGTTTGGTGGTACTCGGTTCTGCTAAAGTTGGCAAAACTAATATTATTCGTCGTTATCTTTACAATGAGTTCTCAAGCAAGTACAAGGAAACGATTGAGGATTTGCACTCGAGAGAATTCCGCATTCAGGTTTGATTTATTCAGATTATTGTTTTCTTTTCTTTTGTTCTATTCAATTCATTCTTCTTTTATCTTATATATAATGCAAAACAAGATCTAGTTCCATATAGACAGATAGACTATATGTAGTTCAGAATGTACGAGAAATGTATACTTTAAACTTTGAGAGAACAAACAAAAAGTTCCTACATTTGTTTCACTTTCGAAACTTTGATTTCAAGGGTGTCTCATTACCACTGGACATATTGGATACCAATTTCAACTTTCCTGATATGAGACGTCTTTCAATTGCATCAGCATCCGCTTTTCTTCTTGTCTTCTCTGTTGATGACGTCACGAGCTTCAAAGAGGCAAGTCAGAGATACCGTAAGACGCATTTCCGAACTAGCAACGCGCTCAGAACATAAATAGACTAAGTCTTCGTTCACATATTACACGCGGGGGCTTGATATGCTTCTATTAATGCGACAATATTTCCCTCGTTTCCAGATGTCAGATATATGGCAAGAGATTTGTTCAAGACGTAAAGATCTTAACGAGTTGCCAATAGTGGTTGTGGGAAACAAATGTGATGTTGAGAACAAGAAGGTGATATATTTTAGGATTTCAGTGACGTTAGCAAGTTACGTAGTTCAGATTTACGAGGAAACTGCGAAAGCCTTCACTAGCCGCTTGTCCTCTGATGTTCGCTACATCGAGGTCTCTGCAAAAGATAATATCCGGATTACTGATGTATTCCGCACTTTACTCGAATTGTCCGGATTCCCACGCTGCAAAGTGAGGCTATACACATTCTTCGCTAATTGAGAATGTACACATTTCAGGCAGGAGGTGGCCGTTTGGACGATGTCGTCGAGGACGAGGAAACTCGGAGCAGCCCTTCGATCAGAAGATCAGCCACTGTGCGCGCAAAATCTTCAACAAAACGTGACGCTCGAAAAGCTCTAATCGAGGTATATCAATTACGAAAGAGTCTGAAATCCGTATTAATCAAGAAGAAAAGAAAAATTTCTCAATATTCAGTAGTCATTACACATGAATCATATAGAAAATGAATTCAAAAGATTAATCCCTTTACCCTCTTCTCAACCTTTTGGACATGCGTCAGACGAGCTCTATTCAAATATTCAAGACCAAATTAGGGTGTCTTTCAGGAGGAGAAGAACTCGACCCCGACGAACGGGTCTCAATCGCCTCGTGAGCAGCCTCAACTTGACAAGCAGGCTTCTCATCCAGTTCTCGCAGTCCCCCTTCACATTGGCGATTTGAAGCGAAACTTTTCTTTGAGAGTATGTCCATTCTAGTCATTCTAGTGTAACAAAACAACGCCCGCATATGCATATTCTCACACGTGATGGCACTCTTATTCAGATGAAATCACCACGACGTGACAAAGAACAAGTGGAGAGAAAGTTGTCGGATGAGCCAAAAGTTTCTCGCGGAAACAGCATCATCCGGTTAGTAATCGAAAATAAAAATCATTGTGGGAAGACATAAATTTTCTCGTCTTTTTTCTTTTCAGTAGAACTAAACATCTCTCGTTGAAAATGCGTCGTCATGGTGAGAAGAGTAACAACGAGGAGGTGGTGGATGAGAGTGATTGCAAAATTCAATAAATCATAACTGTCGTCGATATTTCTTATATTTATTCTTACCTTGTCACTCATTTTTCTTTTTTCTTTCGCAAATCAATTCATCAATTATATTTATGTCTTCTGGGGGGAACTAACTTTGTCTTTTGCTTAACATTTTATTTGGCTGAAAAAATTTTGAAGAAAGTTATGTGATGAATCTGGGACGTTTTTTAAAGTAGTATTTCAATAAATGGATAAATGGTAATTGATTGGAGATGATGCAGTAAGTGGGGAATACTGAATAAGAATATAAAAAGACAGAGTGATTCTAAACATATGAGGAAAGATTTGAAGATGTTGGGATGATTATATACAATATACGATCATTGTCATAGGAAAATAAGACATGTGGCACAATGTTTAAAACGGCATGGAAAATAGGAGTTTAGCTTAAAGGTCAAAAATAAATAGTAGGTAAGCTTATACAAAAAAGATTCCATTTCAGGAGTCAATCAGTAAATGTCAAGTTTAAGGTTAACTATGTTGAATAAGCATGGGTTCGGAAAAAAAGAAGAAGACTTAATTCAAAGGACATATGATATCATAAACATGAGAGTTTCATAATTCTCTTTTTTTCGCATCTGATATATGTTAACAAGAGAAACGAAAATGACGAGTGATGACATCAAGAGCAAAAATTCAGTTCATTCAAGCTTGAGAGCGTTTCTCCTTAACGGCTCCGCGAATGATGCATGCAAAAATCATGGCGAGAACTTCCACAAACAAGACGATGATCAAGACAAATGCGACATAGATAAGGTTGTTTTGGAAAGCATTCCAAAGGAGAGTGGCACATCCTTGCTGAAAATTAGGTTTGTTTACGAGCCACCCAACATGTCACGTTATTCTCTCCGTGTTTTTTCTCTTTTTTCCCAGAACTGCTGACTCTAATGATTCACCTGTTGAACAGTGGCACATTGGCACGAGGTTGGGAAAGCTCCGTATTGAACATAATCACTGCAACCAGCGGCTCCACAGCATTGCAGCTGAAATCGTACAGTTATAGACTGATAAACCGATCTTTAGGATAGACAGGAACGATGATAAATCAAACTACAACTCACGCTAGACTGAATTTGATCGAGGACTTGATGGACTTGTTGTTGGGTGTTGTACTTGGACACGAGCTCCTCGCGCCAGACGGTTACAAAACCTTGTAGAAGCTGAAAATGAATCAACTGCTGGAATTCATCAATGAACTTGTACTTACATCATTCTTTTTCACAAAGTACAGAACGATAGCAATGACTTCGATGACGAAGAGGATGAGAACCAACAGGAAATAGATGACAATTGCACAGACACTTTCACAGCAACTTCCACAACATCCGAAGAATCCAAGAATGAGAAGAGCTCCACCGATAGCAAGGGCGACGTATAAGATGAGGTTGAACTGAAATAATGTTTCCTTAAATTCAGAACTCGATGTGAATAGTACCTGTTGAATGTTGATTTGGCTTAGAACCTGAGAGAGATCCACTTTCACCGTACTTGCTACAGTAGCCAATGAGTTTTTGTCAACAAGCAACCAGATAGAGAGTCCGACAATCGCGCACCCAAGTACCTGTATTCCTCATGTTTCAGTTTGATTAGGTATACAGAAACTCACGAAGAAGAGGAGGTTGATGAGCCAAAAGAAATATTTGACACATTTGTTACCGCACCCTTGAACCATGATGAGAAACGTATGGCTGAATGAAACAAGTTGAGCAAGAGAAGAAGGAAAACCGGATGAGTATGTTATAAAATGAAATGAACAACGGAAGAATGTGAGTGTGAATGTGAAAAAGAGGAGCTACAAGAGGGAGAAAGAGAGCAAAAAAAGAAGAAGAAGAAGGAGAAGTGGGAAGAAGCAAGACGAAGAAAACAAGGAATCCGAAAAGCGATATTGAGCAAGTAGAACTCGATTGCCGGAGAAATGCTAATTGTCCATCTTACTACTCAAGTATGTGCCTCTTGCCACTGCCCCCCGTCGCTCTCTTTTTGTGGCCACAAATTCGTGGGAACTTTTTTCGACGGTTCGGAGAGTGCCGAGGCTCAGAGTATTCAAGTTAGCTTATTGACGCACCCATTCATTGAGCTTTTATTTTGACCTCCCTCCTGATTTTCAGGGTGGGCTCATGACCATTTGACAAAAAACATCTGCTGTTATGAAAGAAAAACTAGGAGACTGAAAAAGGCCAAAGAAAATCGGAGAAAAAGTTATGAAAACGCACGAGTTGATAATTTGATTTGTTATATGAATGACTACCGTGTGAGAATGAGAAATTCGTATTTTGGCCGACTAGAAAGTTATGAAATCTGAATACGGAAAGTGATGTGGTAAACGATAATTTGTTTTGTTCTGAAAAGCTTGTGATTCAAATTATAGAGGATAGAATAGTGGGCGGGACGACTTGATTCCCAGTTTTGTTAGATTTCACAAGGCAGAAAAACACAAATAAATGTCTTTTGAATACAAGAAAATGTAGGAGGATTAAAACGAATTCTGTATCTCGTTGTTATTCAGCAAAGCATGCACTATTCAGTGATTGCTCAGATCAGAATGATTAAGAGAAATGGGAAAAAAGGAAATGGAAAACGGGTTAGTACTAATCAAAGTGCGCATTCGGATCGCTCGTTGGAAGTATTATCAGAGTAGTGTCCGGTTTCCCATAACAACAGCCACCCGCCACATGCTCCTCGCGGAAACGGAATAGCCAGACATTTGGTGATATGTACACCATGGCTGCTTCCCTCCCCTAGAAGTGTCTCACATCAGAAGTCGCGGGACAGCGTATAAGAGGCAACGGTGTGTTGTCCGTCGGTTACCTTGACACCAGCCAATGAACAATCCCAAGAAACGAGGTGTGCTCATCGAAAGGTGAGAATTAACGGGAACCTTGTAGACAGAAAATAACATGGAATGACGACAGTGGAATATGTGACTCACGACTTCTGGCTGACATTTAACGACTGAAGTATTTTTGTTTTTGCGTTCTCTAGATGTTGAAACAAATATGTTGATAAAGGGAACGATAAAGCACACCGGGTTGATAAAAAACAAAAAAGAACGGTTTGAACTAATACTTACCAGCTTACTTTTTACTGCAGTGTTGGTATTTTCGATATCAAATGAATTCATTTTGAAAAAAAGTGGTGACTAAAAATGGTAAGAAAAGAAGAAAAATGAATTTGGAATGCCGATTCTGACTAAGCGCAACAAAAAGTTTAATGAAAATCGGAAAAGAAGGAAAAGTTATGAAAAAAGGTACTAGAATGGGAAATATGATTGATGACAGCAAACAATTGGAGCATTTCTTCTTTATTCTATATTTCCAAATTCCACCTGAACTGGGGTTTAATTTGAATCGTGTGACCCCAAACATCTGCTGTGTTCGGATTTCATTAATCCGTAATTTAGAATTGCCAGAACTGAGCAAGCGTTCGATGTCTTTCCTAGTAGAGTTCTAAAAATGTGTGAATTCATCATTAATCTCGTTTTGTTTTTCTTTCCAATGAGTCAAATCGTTTGGAATCCTTGTTTGAAAACAATGAATCACGAGGGAGCTGACTATTCAATTATTATTTTTTTCTGGAAAAAAATATGAAATTGAAATTGAAATAAAATACTTTATATCTTCAATCATAACTCTGTTAAAATGTTTTTGAAACACCACCAAAATTTATTCGTTTTTAATTTCCGGTGCACATTCGTTTATTTTTTCAATGAACAACGTTTTGATAAAACACGAACTGATATAGCGAACAAGTTTAAAGTCACATGTTTCCGAAACTATCAGGAAAGATACGAACAATTTGATAATGAGAGGGCAATGCACGTATAAATTAAATTGAATTTGAATAATCAATGGGAAATGACGTGTTTTTCCCGTTTGTTTCATTACCTCCGTGTTTTTAGAGTGATGCAATTATTCTCTACAAGAGAAGAATCTGTTTTACACTGTTTCCCTCTCAGAAAATTGTTTTTAAATTGAAGTTCCAAGAAACTGAGTCCAGTAGCTATTTTTTCCTAATTTCCCGAAATTCCTTTCTCTGGTCACCAATATTTCTTCATTATCTTCTCCCGTTGATCAGAAAATTTGTGAAACACTCGATGCGTGTGATGGACGTCCTTCTTAAGGTGACACAAGAAGAAATGAGGTAGTTCTTGTGATTGTTATCATAAAATATCCGCGATGGAAAATGACCTATTCTTGATACCGTTCCTCTTTCTCAATACTTTTTCACATATGCCTTTTTGAATGGATTCCCTTTGTGGTCATACCCTTTTTGTCATTTATCATCCGAGTTTTTGTTGTATCAGAATGCATTCATATTCAAATTTTCTTCCATACATTGGATATGCGCACTTGAAAAACATTAACCGGAAATGAGCCACGCCAAAGCCTTGTATGTCCCAATCTTCTTTTTTTTCTTTTTCTTTTTTTGCATGTCTATTTTTCTCAGCGTGGCCACTCGAATGCAGTCTATTGATTTCTTTCTTCTTCACATTTTGTGAAAAAGACGATATAAAATCTGTGAGAGTATATAATCAAACTGAATCATTTCTATCTTCTTCGAGATATTGTAAAAAGCATTCAACGTGAAAAATAGTTTTACTCGATCAGTTTTTCATTTTCTCCATTCTTTTTGAGAAGGACTCCGTTGCCGTGTTTATAAATTAGTTTGCGTGTCTGTTTTCTTTTAGAATTTGTGTTTACACTCCCACTCATACAAACCCATCTTTTTTATTAGTTTCGTTGGCCATCTCATAGTGTTTATATTCACGAAAAACGATTCGGTTTTCAGATTATTATGACAAAACCGGTAGATTCCAATATGAAAGGTTAGAATTCTTCGAAATTTTTGATAACTAATAATTGCATTTTCAGAATTCGTACAGTCGGAGATTCAAAAAATAACAACAGAACATCAGAAAGTGGGTTTTTTTCAGTTTGAGTTTATTTGAAGTGCGCTGGTTCAGATGATATCAGGATGGAACAACGTCGATTTTACCGACGAGAACATTACACATCTATATAACCTGTTCAAAAGTTGTACTAAACAAGAGATACGGTTGTTTGAGGAGAATAACTTTCTAGACGAGAAGAAGAAAGAAGAAGTGACGAAACTAATAACAAAGAAGTTAACGCAAGAAAAAGATTGCCCGTGAGTAGTTCAAGATTTATAAAAAGACTCGAAAAGCTGTTTTCAGAATTGAAAATCCAACAAAACAAATTGTGAAGGAAACAAAAACAACTAAAATAAAAAAGGGAATAAAAAGAAAAGTACAAACAGGAAACACACAAACGTCAGGTAATTGCAACTTCTTGTATTCCTAATTTCAAGATGCCTAAGTTTCAGTGAACATCAAAAGGAAAATGATTCTTGCAATAAGAATGCTATCGAAAACGATGGTGATGAAATTGAATCGTTAAGAAGCACAGATGAATTAGTGACAGAATCTTTGCCGGACCAGTCAGTGGATTCAAAACAATCTGAACAATCATCAAGAATTGAGAATGAAAAAACTGCGGAATCTCCGGCTAAAACAGATGAAAGTTCGATTTCAAATTTCTAATATGTTTTAAGAATGTGTGGAGTTCGATTCATTCTCAAACTGTTTACAGAATCTGAATCAATATCTGAACAATCAGCAGAAAAACAAGAATCGGAACCAACTGAAAATGAAGAAACCTCGGAAGTAACAACACGGATAATAACGGAAAACAGTTAGTTTTCACATTTTTAGTTCATGTATTTTTTTAAAATCAGTCTTTTATTTTGAATTTCATCGAAGTTGTTTGATTATTTGAACAAAAATTACTTCCAGCATGTTCTAACGAGTCCAATCCGGAGGAAAGTGAATGTGATATTACAAAATTAAATAATGAAACAAAAGAGACTGGTGTAAATGATGAACCAGGAGAAACAACGGATCTAAAGCAAAATGAACCAAATGAGGAATTGTCAAAAAGTAGTGCAAAAACTATAGGCATGGATGAATTAGTGCAAAATAGTCAGTTTTTATTCGAATGTTTCGTTTACGTCAAAAATTAACCGTCATGGTTTTCAGACGACGAAACAACGCCATCCACTCAGTCAGAGGAACAGCCGCGGAAGAAAACGTGAGTGGTTTTCAGTTTAAATGTAACGCTTCACTATGGTTTCATTTTCAGAAATCCTTTTGATAACGAGAACTTGTTTATCGAGCCACTAATAAACAACACTCCTAACACGTATTAACATTAATCTCACCTGCTGAATATGAAAAGTACAATTTTCAGAAAAGAAAGGCCAACCCTTGAAGAGTTGGAAATTGCGTTAGGAAACCAATATATGAGTCAAGAATCGAATATTCTGAAATCCAACTTGCAAAAGCTGTCCGCAGATATTTCAACGGAAGAGCAGAACATTCGAGAGAAAATGGAGGCTAGTGAACCAGCGACAATTGATCGGCATGTTTTGGAGGATTTTATTGCAAGAGCCAATGTTGTTCTAAAAGAAACAGAAGCAGTTACTGTCAGAAAGATTGCTGAAGCTGAAACTAAGAAGTTTTTATCCTCATTGAAAATACCCATTGGGGACGCTACAGAAACCATTACGAACGAGCTGGTGCAAGATATTTGGCCTAAAACCAACCGATGGAGATCTTTTGCTAGGTGTCTTTTTTGATTAGCATAACACCTTTAATCCCTTATTTTTAGAAATGAAAACAGGGACGAATCTCAGGATGAAATTGACTTGAAAACGAAAAAGAAACAAGATGAACAGGTTGAACGTGATGTGCGAGCAGCTATCAAATCCGCCGGTGAATCACTCACCAAAAAACAAATTGGCCAGATAAGAAAAGCAGTTATTGTGTACAGAGATTTTGATAGTGAAGGACAAAGTTAGTTCACATATCATCTTTCAGAGTCTTTAACTTTGATTCAGAGGAACTGGATTATCGTAACAACCATATTCAGAAACTAACAGAGTTAGTTTCGGCGTACGAAACGAATAAGCAGATGGATGATCTAATGATCTTACGTTTAGCTATTGCTTTTTGCACCAAACGACGCGATCATTTTCTAAAGGTAGCCGAATACACTTTCTTCAATTTTAATACTCAATGTTGCAGTATCGCCCTCCGAATTTCATGCAATTTTCGTATATGTACATTTACCTTTTGGAGAAAATCAACTCGAGAACTGCAATTATATGTGCTTGTCTCAACCACCAGAGTACTGTAGGCAAAGATTTTGATGAACTTGAAGAACTGATGTTGAATCTTTATCACGAAGAGTATTTCCTTGAAGACTACTGATCTTTATTTCTATATTTGTCATACTGATGATTTTCCATAGGGTTTGTTCAAAAAAGTTTGGTTAGATAGTTTTTTTATTACAACGCAACATGATCGATTTCCTACATTTGTTTGACCGATTAAGAAGAAGCGGCGAAAAAAAAACGAAACAAGGTGTAACAGATTGAGAAGCATTGCGTACACAGACTTGGATGTTCATAAACATTTGTCTTCAGATTTTTCATCGCAATCATCGTAAATCACGTTTGCCCTCATAAAGTCATTCTTCTTTTTTGGTTGTATTCAGACAATCTATATTTGAAGTGTACCAATCGTTCTGTCTTTCTAAAAATGGGTTAATTTGGGAATGTTCGATGAAAAAAAGATTGCAAGTACCGACAGAAACGAAAGATGGTATCAGTCACGGAAACTAAATAATTTGGGAAATTGCCCGTAAACACATCATCCTTATTTAGAATCGTCCATTAACCAATGAATTATATTCTTTTTCATTTTTTGCCGCTATTTTTAAATTAAGACGTTGAATATCAAAGGGGTTTTCAATTTACATTCATTGGTTTTTCTGTCAAAGACGTGAAAAGAATGCTGCGTCTCCTCAATGCACGCAATATGTGCCAACAGGACGACTGGCGTATTATTTGTACGTTGACGCACTAGCTGTGAATGGAAATTGTTTTCGATATTAAAAGCTGTCGTTTTTCTCAAAACTTCTTTTTATATCATGTTCCTTTTCTAAAATTCTTTGAGTATAGGCTCATCATCAATCTTGTACTAAGTTTCAGGTATGGATCAGGCTTTGGCATTAGCTCATGATGATTTGGAACAAATGCTTCAGGTTGTGGCCAGTAAGCCGGATTCTTTTCATTTCACAGATTTATCTTTTCATTTCAGACAATTTCACGAATATCCGAGAAATGCTGAGAAGATCAACCAACCCAAGAAGAAATGATCTACAACGTCGTATCAACGAAGTGAATGGAGAGTTCATTCGTCTCCGTGCAAATCGAATGAGACATTCGTTTGAGAGAAATCTCGCAAGACAGGAATCGGAACGGCGTAGAAAACGGTAAGAGTGTCAAATGCAACTGAAGAAATCATTTTCCGATAGTTTTTCAGCACGGATTCGGACTCTTCCACGGATTCGAATGACAGCGACATGGATTTGGACTCTATTTATCCATTGAATTTGTGCTACGACACACCATCTACTAACAAGACGGAAACTGAATCAAGCTCAACTAGTGCCACTCAACCGAATCAGTAAGTTTCACATCAGTGTTGTCCAAAATTTTAGTTTTCACCGAGTTGATATTCGTTTGAAAATTCAATACACCCGAAGTATTTCAATCTTTCGAATTCAAAAAGAACTCGAAGTTCCAACGTTGTACAAACTCGGCATTGCAGTTCCGTTATCTAAGATATAATTTTCATTTCAGAACTGCCAACGTACCATTGGTTTCTCCTCCTTCTCAAGCTGTTATGAACAAAAAGGATTCTACTCAGACTCAAGCTGAGTAAGTAATTATACATACTTCTTATCCCGAACCTTCAATTTGCAGAGAGCCAAAGAAAGTTGAGAAGAGAAAGCTATGTGACATTACCGAGGAAGCTCCGCCAGCAAAACGAACTATGGCAACTTCAACCGATGAAGCTTACTTCCATAAACTATGAGCGGCAACACTAGTGTGAAATCAACCGCCATTGTTGAATTCTGATTCTATCCCGTCGCATTTCAATGTTAATTCTCAAAACCTCTCCGAATACCAATTAAATTGATGATCCCAGTTTTAAAGTAGTTTTTCAAGTGTCCCGGCATCTATTCACTTTTTTCTTCGCCGTATACTTTGAAATAATATTATCAGTAAATGTTAATGTCAACTGTTCAAGTATTTGATAACACTGCTTTGTGTGCACCGTTTAATCGTACTTTTAATTTTCCTTTTTTGATTTTTCTATTCTTACATTACTTCAGACACAATGTCTCGAGACAATCAAGCTGACAATCCTCAGAATCTGAGGGGAGATGACAATGTGGAACAGAGACAGCAACAACAGAATCGAGATCGTCCGCAACAAAGAATAGAACTGGAAGAAGAGGATGAGTTGATGCCATTGGAACGACCGTTCCCAGTTCTCAGAGACAATGACTTACAATTATTCAATAATGCTCCGAATGATAATCCTCATGTGGTGGTTCATCATATTCACAGAATCGTTGTGATGGGTGTAGAAATACAGTTCTACAATGCACCGGAACGTAAGTGAATTAGATAAACATTTTTTAAATGAGAAAAATCAATAATCTTTAGCCCCACCGCGAGAAGAACCGCCTGTCGAATATCCGGAAGGAGATGAATCGTCTGGTGATTCATCTGGAATAGGAACCGACGATGACGATGAAGAAGCCGACGATGAAAATGAAGAGCCAGATGTGGAAGTGGCCGAGAGGCGAATTCAGCGTCGCGCTCAAGGAGATCAACGGCGCCGTCGTGAGCGTGAACGAGTTGCACGCATGGCATTTGATCGATAAACTGTGAGATTTTCTAAAGCTCTCATTTACATAATAATACCATTGGCTATACAGGTGAATACATGGTGTCACAAATCGGTGTGCTCGTTCTAATCCATTCCAACAATCACAACGAGAATATAATCGAATCGGCTATAAGTTTATTGTATAATTAATGTATAATTTTCTGCTTCATCACTGTCATTATGTAGTACACAGCATTTGATCCTGTCGTTGCCCATTGCTGCCCAGCTCCTTGATACAAACCTACTTTGCCCTATTTTCCTTCTCTGAATGTTGCTTTATTTCCCAATTTCCTAATTTCTGCTGACATTTTCATAAAATTAGTCGTTTTTTTAATTTTCCTTTGTTCGCTTTTTCTTCCTCGACCTTTTCCGAAGAAAGAAAAGACAACTAAACGGTAGTTAGTTTGAGATATAGTCTCCTTTCACGGAAACGAATTCGGAACCTGCAGATGGTTTACAATCCTAACAACATCTGCCCGGTACGGCATGCCGTGTTGAAAAAGGGTAGAGACACCGAGCATAACGATCAACACCTGCTCAAAGATGGTTATATGGCCTTCTCAATTACGTGCAGTCCGACTCGTTTCACTCTCTTTTGCTTCTCGACGTTTCTCCAGAGAATATGATAGGGTTGTTTTTATTTGGGAAAAGACACGTTTGTTTATAATTGTTTTATTGGAAACCGCAATTTCGATTCTGTTCTAATCTACTATACAGCAATTACATACGATGTATTTTCACTTCTTTTTTGTCCACACAAGTAAGAGGAACACATGCAAACAAGCACTGGCTACTGATTTGGTATACGAATGAAGTACAAAAAATATTAATCAGCATCCAATTTCCGACTGTTTTAAATGAACGCAAACAGAAACTTTTCTCTATCCGACGACAGTGTTGTTTGATTTTTCTCTACATTTCCAACGTGGATTTTTTGGTTGCGAGTGTTCTAAAAGTAAAAAACTATTTTTTCTGTCTTGCAAAGAAAGTTTCCAAAGTTGCGCAATGTATATTGAAGTCACATGTCGAAACTGAAACATATTCAGGAAAGCTATCTATTTTCGATCTTCTCCCTCAACGTTTGCTTGAAATTTACAATTTCAAACGAAGAAAAAGATATTGAGCGTTTCTCTTTCCTCCAAAAACCAATATCCTTTATCCCGGACCCATTTTTCTTTTCAACCCCATTCGCCGTTTTCCCAGCCATTTCTTGATTATTCATCCGTATTTTGAATGACACTGAAACGAGAAAAGAGTCACGCGGCACCACGCAGCACATCTTCTTTCTCTTCAAATACGTATTCAGAATAGAGTCGTCCGCCAGCAGCTCGTTGTGCTCGCTTGCTCTTAGTCGAAGCATACTCCTTGTGCGCACTCTATCCTCTGTTCTCTCTTTCTTTTTTCTTGAATTTCTGCTCTTCGCCCCATATGAAGCGAAGCTTCTGAGGGGGAGAGTGCGCTGACTCTTTCTTTCTTCATCGCGCTGCGTCTCGATATACTCATTTTCGTGCACCCTTTGAATCCGCCCCTGAATAAGAAGATTGATTTCTCATTTCACACTCTGCTTCAAGAAGACAACAAGATTCTCTAACGCTTGCAGCCATGACAGTCAAAATCAGTATGGAAGTGCCACCGGAGATGATCAAGCGGATGGAAACATTGGACGATGCGAGTCTCGCAGGTAACTTCCGTGTTTGTTTCCATAGAGATATGCATGCAATTTCAGCCTTGTGTGACGCCGAAGTAGCTAAACGTATCTACTACTTGGAGACCGTCCTTCAAGGATGGAAAACTTATAAGAAAGTAAAAGAGGAACACCGACGTCTTCTTTTCTTAATGTTGAAGGCGGAGAACAAAAATCCACTTCACGATTACGAACGTCTTGTTTTGTACCCAAAAGTTGTAGACAAGAAAAATGATGAACTTCCAAAGAAAGTTGACTCGGAAACCAAAAGCATCGATGGCAGTTCTACAACTTCCACGTCAGTTTGTACTTTCTTAGAAATCACTATTTCGTCTAAAATAGTATACATTTTCTTTCACAATTCAATGACTTTTCTCAAATCACGCGCTCCGGAGCGCAAAGCATGTAATCAGTCTAGACTCAACTCTTATAATGTTTGAAACTCAACGTGAAATGTATTTTTGGATTACATTTTAAGTGATCAATGTTCAGAGCTAGACTTGGAGCAGACTCTTCGGATAGTTCAAATGAAGAATCGGGAACACAATCTCCTGTTAGTGAATTGCAATCACCATCACCGAGAGACATCGTTAAATCAGGCGTTGCCGTCATCTTGGTTCAAAAAGTAATATTCAGAAAAATCATGACTTGTTATTATTTTTATCTCTTTTAGGATGCCGCCTCTTTGTTCAAAAAGCCATCACTTCAGGATAGAAAACCAAATGAACCAACAAAACGAACTCACAAACAATCATCAACACCAAGGTACTAGATATAACAAAAATTCAATTTTCTATAACAATTTTATGTTTAGTGTGGTTCCTCCCAAAAACAGAAATCCAGTGGCAGTCTTGTTGGACTCTGCAGAAGACCAATCCGTTGTGGGAGTCTCCGAGAATCTCTTGTTATCAGAGAACATTGTATTAGCAGCACAGAAAGTGAGAATGGCACTCGACAACGTTGAATTCTTACAATCGGCTAGTTTCAATAATTCTGGAAACTCTTTGACCAAACTGAATCTATTGAAATTAGAGTCAAAGTTGATGAAATCCGTGTCGGAGGTATCAAAAGTTGAAGCAAGAAACACATTGAACTTGTCAAAGGGAACATTGAAGAGACAAAAGAAGGCGGCTAAAAAAGCTGCAGATGCTGCAATGACTGAAAGAAAGAATCTTGAAAAGCGGTTGGAAGCAGAACGTCAATCTAGACTAGCAGCTGAAGCACTGATTGCTCTCAGTGCGAAGTCTTCAAAACTTACTGAGACCATTGTAACATCTTCTTCTAAACTACCAATTATGTCAACTCTTCCACTGGATTCGGAAGAAGAAGAAACACTGCCATTGACAAAAGAGGAATTGAATCTGTTCTCAGACATTCTTAAATCAGGTAAAACAGAGTTTGAGGCTGGGTCCAAAGAATACCTGTTGATGAAGAAGTACGAAGCAAACCGAGTTCAGCTTGAAGCATTTTTAAGAAAAAATTGCGATATTGAAGCAAAATGTAAAACATTCAGATTATGGATTGTTACATCAATATAAATTGATTTCAGATAACTCTGAAATGCTGAAACAAATTCGTCAATTGACCGATGAAATACAAGGAATTTCATCGCCACAACAACTGACGAAGGAAGAAGAAATGAAAAAAGCAATGGATTACATTAAATCAAAGATGGAATTGTGGAAAAATGTTGGTTTCTCAAAAGTATGATCATATTTCATTATTAATATTTTCAGAGTTCTGCTCCACAAGCTCCTCATTTCGTCGAAATGTATCAGTACTTCAGTCGGAACATAAATAGTGGAATCGCAAATGTTATTTGCGGCTATTTACCGTACGAATATCTTCCAAATGCCGAGTTCGAGCAAACGATGCTTATGCAGTATCAGTCGGGAAGAATGTTCGAGAAAATAGTGGACAAAAGTGAAGAGGAAAACCCCGTGTGTTAAAATTAGTTAACATTTCATCATGCATTGAACGTATTTTTTATTTGGGCTATTTATCTTTGTTCCGTTGTCAAAGATCTCAAAGAAACGAATAAATTGTGATTATTTTTCATTCAGTGCCAAGCCAATTTTTATTATGCAATGCAAAGCGGAAATTGATTTTATGAGAGAAAAGGAAATGAATGTGAATGCGAGATCCAATTTTTAAACTTGATCAGTTTTGATAGCAAGTTCCGTCATACGGGCTTGAGCTGCTTGTCTTGCTGCTGCAGCCGCCTTCTTTGCTGAAAGAGAAACAATTGATTCAAAGCAATTAATTTCTGGCGAACCGTTATTCCAATTCTGCTGCATTCTCTCGATAATCGGCTCTCGATACTTTCTTAGATATCCGCTGAAGAACTCATCAAATTCAATGTTGAATCGCCAACCCTTGTCAGTGTAGTAGAACATTTTCAAAGTGTGCATAAACAACTTAAAGTAGCAGTGCTCGACGATTATTTGCTTATTTCGCTAGAATATAGATTAGGAGTCAAAAAGTTCGAGTGTTTCCAACTTACCATCTCTCCAATTGCATCGATGTAATCTATCAAATCATCATAGTCAGCAAGAAAATAATCACATGCAGTGGTCAGGAACATTTTTTCTTGAGGACAGATAAGGCCATGAACATTTGTATAACGTAAACGACGTTTCGCCTTAAATTTATCAATTTTCCCTGAATTATTCTGTTTTTGTGAATTACGGTCAGTGCGCGTTTTGAAGAATAGTCGTCTTTGATATCATACAAAGTGAACATAATTCTCGGTTCATTGTCGTCGTCACAAACCGACATATTTTGTAAAAAGAACGGCAGACGTTCAGTGTCTTCAGATTTCGTCATTTTGTAATCAGTCAATTTGGAATTCAATTCGCTGTGGTCAAAGTGCGCACGTGGCAAATCCAGAGAATGTGGACTAATTCTAACAATAAACGCTTGTCCCTTGTCTTTATTGTTAAATGGGTTTGGAGCGGGTCCAGACGAACATTCACCAAATGAAGAGGGTCTGTTCAATTCTTCACCTCTCGCTTGTTTTTTTGCTTTCAAAAACATTTGCAGAGTATCGCGTACTTCTGAAAACAAGACACTAAAAACAACGAGAACACTCAGAGTACATGCCTTCACTACTCGATTTTCGTTTTCTTCCCTGTGTCAGTTCGATAGTATCCATAGTGACAATTCTTGTTCAAAATAGGAAAACGGAAAACAAATGTGATATGGATTACCTGGAAATAATGTATATTGAAAAGAGAAACTGGATATAAAGTTTTCAGGAGGAGGGAGGAGAGGGAGGAGATGTGTGACCATGGTTAGAGTATACACCAAAAAGATCACATGAGCTGTCGGAAAGTGAAAACACCCCGGGAGGGCGGAATAACGAAAGTAACGCACGTGAGACAATCATGAGGGGCCGGAATAGAGTAACCGAATGCTTCTATTGTATGGAGTACAAGGTAAGGACACACCTTTTGTGGTGTCATTCACAAACACGGACTACTGCATCTATTATTTCAAAAATGTGTAATTAATTGCAAATTTCACCAGAAATTAAAGAAGAAAAAAAAGAGGTTAGATGTATAATGTCCAATTTGTGGTTTGCCCTTGAACAGATATTATCAGGAAACCACGACCACCGGATAGAAGGCGAAAAGTAGTAGTGCAGGGAAACATTTCGTGGTGTAATGGGGGGAAAACGGGGGTAAAGAGGGTGAAGGGAATACGAACAAGAAGGGCGCAAGAAACGAGAGATGGGAGGTGGCAACTGGGAGAGGGAGAAACAGAGCGGAAGAGAGACGTCGATTCGATTGGGGAGGAGGAAGGGAGAAAGCTTCTAGTCGAGAAGAACATTGGTGGGAAGAAGAAGAAAAAAGAGAAGAGAAGAAGAAAGGAATAATGGAGTCTCAGGATCAAAATTTTTCATGAGAACAGATACGTATTGGTTTTTCGTCCTGAGAACAGAGAGCAAATTATTGAGCGGGGTCCAGTGAAGATAATCTAGAACTAACCAAAGGGCTCGATATTTTTTCCGAACTATTGTGTTTCAGTGAGAAGCACTCAATCCCAGGAAATAAAAAACTCAAGATCGATTAGAACGTCAAGTTGTGAAACGAATAACTTTTATATGTCGTATTTCAACACGATGGAAAGACGAAACACTGGAAACGGCATCTTCAAAAAAGTAGCTACTCCTAATGGATGCACCAGCGGCTCTAACAGAGAATGTTGTCTTTACTTCAGCAAAATAGTGCTGAAAGAAGAGAAACATTCTGTGTTTTAGGAAAGAAATGAGAAACTGAAGACATTCAGGAAGATAATTGTATCTAATCAGTGAGAATTACTAGACGAAGTGCTTTTTGATGTGATATTGAACATATGTTGCTTATAATTTATTCTTCTCATCGAACACTCCAGGCCCACCAAGTGCATGTTCTTTACTATGGAAGTTGAAGGTAACTCTAGAAAAACACATTGCCGCTTGAAATTCATCTGTCAGACAGCCACGTTTAAATGTTAATATGGTATCATATGCGCGAAATGAAGTGGAAAAAACCGGAAAAACATGGCAAAAGGTCTTTAGTCAGAACTATTAATTTATAAATTTCATATTCGTTGGTATTATCTGAAAAATATATACTACTACTGGCTTGGTCAATAACAAAAACATAGAAGAGACATGGGACCTATGGGATTATATAATTCATTTATAGTATTTTATAGGCGTAAACAACCTCAGATATATCGGAAAACAAAAACAATTTTATGCTAATTTATGAGAGAAAGTTATCTGACTTGTTTTTCTCAAAAACCCCTATGAAATCTGATTTTTAAATGTTTCATGAAACATCTTTTGTGGTTTCGTATACAAAAAACAAAACTTAGGCAATTATTTCAAAATCTAGGTAAATTTACATGAATCAGAGTTTTGTCCAGCTCAATTTTTGATTTCATAAACTCATTGAAACATAAAAATTATTGCGACAGTTTAAAAGCCATATATATATCTAAACCCGAAAATATTCGATATTATATGAGAAGATATATGACGTTATTTGAATATTCTCAGTATTTCGACACACTAATCCTACAAAATCTTATTCGTCTTCTGGTCTATGTATAATCCTGACGTATTCATTACGAAAGGATTAGAGATTCACTCCACGAGTTAATGCTTCTAAAAAGATTCAATAACGTGTACGGGGTTTTTTGAAAAATTAATTTTGCATTTGTAGAACGAGATAGTTGCACCAATATTGCATAAAACATTTTAAAAAAAGAGCGTGTCGTTCCAAAAGCGCTGGAGAGCAAATTAGGGAAGCCAATTATATATCTGTCTTTTTTGTGAATTTTGTGTGATAAAACAAAATTAAATGAGAATAAATTCATTGGAACAGCTGAAATACAGAGGATTCACAAAATGTTGCTAGAAAGATTTTGCCAATACTAAATGTGGAGCTGGTGAAGGGAAACGGAAAACTACTAAAAGAAACACGTACAGATTCACAAACCGGCTGATAACCGGGTAGATGGAAGTAATTGAGATGAATAATAATAATATATAAAAAGAGTTTAGAAACCCTATCAGGAGTTTTAGAGTGAATCGGGGAAGTGTTATGGTTACAAGAAGAATTCTATTCTGGGGGGATGGTGGTGATTGAGACAAAACCCGCAAACCATAGGAGAGGGTATAAAATACAGAAATGGGTGGTTGATGAGTTGGCATTATGGGAATATAAAAATAGAGATAAAACTGGATGAAGTGTTTTGGAACAGGGATCAATATTGAATTTACAAGAATCGGATACTACTTTTTAAAAAGAGATGTGGTGAGTATCGGTTGATTTCAACTTGGCTTTTATTCTAACAACTATCAACGAGTTCTACCTCATTGTTGACCTCTGTCCGGATTTGTGTCGTGTCCATCTGAAAGACAGAAATTGAATGAGAAAATCAGAAAACGTGAACTTACTGTGAGGTCCAACGAGCCGTCAAGTGTCGGCGAGTAGGGAACACTGACTTGAGTTGTTTGTGTGTTTCCATTGGTGTCCATGGCGCTATCCGTACTATCGGATTCACGAGTGCTCGACGAGCAAGAGCTTTCGTTTGAAACGGTGCTCGCCCAGCTCTTTGGTCTTTGTCTGTTTTCCAGCCAAGCGTCTTGCGATGTTTCACTTTTTCCGAGACGTTGAATCCATTTGGTACGGGCACTCGGGTCAGCGGTTTCAATGACGTAGGCATCAGTTTTTGCTTCGTCCCACACTTCAAATCTGTTGGCACCAGTACGAGAAGATGCATCATATCCGAGAGAAATTATCTGAAATAAGAAATATGAAAATAAACTCCGAAAGTAGTCAATCTTACTGGAATGCAGAACTTGTGCTCGAAGTACTCTGGCTCGGAGTTCAATGCAGCGGCTCCTGGACTGCTGACTCGTTTCTTGCAGAACATAACAGCTCCATCAAAGAAGAAAAGGAATCTTTTCTGTGCACGTGACAACTTGGCCTTCTTCTTTCTATTGTAAGTGTACACATCACATTCCGTTTGAAGACGGAGCAATCCAAGCGATTTCAAATCACCATTGTATCCGGAAATGTGAAGTTGTTGCATGGACGCATCAATTTGACTGAGAAGCTCGACCATACTGTCACGAGTCATTGCAACCTCGTCTCTGACTTCAGCCGGCGAATCGTCCATGATGTTTCCAAGAAGCAATTGATATTTCATGATACGTTGAACTGGTTTCAAAAGATAGGAGCTCATATCCATATTGTGATGGGCAACACGTTGGCATTCCTTGAAAAATGGATGGTTTTTGAGTGAATCTCGCACTTTTTGGTTTGATCCATGGATTTGGCAGTAGGTACGGTAAGTGAGGTAGATCCTGAAAATAATGAGAATATTGATATGCTCGGATGGAAATGAAAACTTACTGATTGCGATGTTGCATGAGAACACGACACATGTCAGTTGTGGAACGGGCTGCGACCAAGTCTTCCAGAACAGTTCTGTGATGGAATTTGTAGAGTTCGCGAATGTTTCCGAATAGGCAATCTGGTTTTCCACGAAGCGCTTCTGGGATACTGTTCTGGTTTTCTGGGGCCTCAAATGGTTCCAGATAGTAGACAATGATATCCTTCAAATCGGACACGTAACTGATCTCGGTGGCAATCTGAAATAAGAGATCTCTCATAATTAGCACAGGGATCAATTTGACACACCATTTCGTCGTATGCATTGTTCACTTCTCTTGTTTCACGTCTTGGACTGAGAGCACCGGCTGGAGTGGATTCTCCCGAACAGCTTGGAACATCTTTTCCGTCGTTGTGAAGAACCTAAAACAAAACATGATAATGTCATGTGAAATATGTTGTTTGTACACTCCTCTCCCCCCATGATTCACTACAAGATTTTGGGCAAGAAACGTTTTGAAGCCGCCCGGGATTTCCGGCAATGGCGGCTAATAATCGCGCAAATGAAGTACGCCATACGGGTCCCTGGGGTCTTTTTAACACATTTCGAGCAGACGCCTCCCACTTGCTCGCCGGGTCATTATGAAGAGTGCAACAATAGTACACAGTGTTTGCAATTTTGTCGAATAGCGTTATCTCTAAATTGATCTGTCATGCGTTGTTGTTTGACAACAATTATTTGATTGGGTGTCGAGATTGAACTCGTGAAAAGCAGATGCATCGGGAAGTGGTGTCAGACAACAACTGGTACCTTCTTCTGAATTTCGCCGCGTTCCTTATCTCTCCGCTTCTTGACCATAGTCCAAAGAAAACAATATTTAGAGAATAAAGAGCCCCAGAAACCATATTTCTTCTGAAGAACAGGAAGAGACGTGGACATTTTTACAAGTGTTGTTAAGGAAAAGTTATGAAGAAGCAGAAGAAGAAGGAGAAGAACAAGAAAAGAATAACTGTTCAAACTTTGCCGTTTGCGCAAAAAAGCATCACCAATTCTAAACGCAAACAATTAGCGAAACACCTAAATCTGCTACTGACGATCCCTTCCTTTCTTCTTTTTTGCTCTTCATGTCATCACGCTTAGAAAAGGAGACCTTAAAGAGAAGGGGAAATCGCCAAGATGGAGAAAGGGGGGGGGGGGACCTTGAAAACGAAAGGACATAATCAGATGTCAGTGTAATTAACAAGACGCATACGGCAGCATTTGGATGGGTCAATGCATGGGACACCTATATGTTTTCCTTCATCTTGATGCCACTTCAAGATCTCTTCCCCAACCCGCAATTAGTCAGAGTTCTGCGCTTCAGATGGCTTTGGAGGCGATAAAAGACCGATCGCCATCTATTCCCGTCTATTTTTTATTCTAACTTGAATGGCAGAAAACGCAAAAACGACGTCTTAAGTTTCCAAGTTTTGTGTACTAAAACAAACAGCTTGGCTTGTTTGTGGACAGATTTTTATCGTTTGCCACAACTGAACGACTTCATCGTCCATCATATTTCAAACAAAACGTGTTCAGTACCCCGTTTCAAAACTGATTCATGTCGATGAAGTTAGGATTCTCTCTGTCGCTTTTATTTTCGTCTTGGAGGGTCGCGCGGCTGGTCTTCTGTTAATTTAAGTACAGGAAATGTTTTTATAGGCGCCCTGTTACCTAAATCGGTTCGAAACGTTTACAACTGCGGCGTTAGAAGAAGGGAAAAGAAAAGAAAACGATAGCCTATCAAAAGCGCGAAAAGGAAAGTGGTTCAACAATAGGAAATGAAAACGATTTGGGCCATTTGCCAAAGGCGCCAACCGTATGGATTCTTCGCCTCATCTTCCGTCTATTCATCACCTTTTCAATCAGTTTTCCACCCCCTCCCAATTTTTCCTAAACTTAGCCACTGAAATGTTTCATGGGCATTACTGGAAGGAGGGAGAAATGATTGTTGGGGCTAGCTGAGTGGTTGTTCACATATTGTACGTACGTGTGTGGTACTCGAGATGAGCTACGCAAATCGTTGGCACAGCAGTGAAAAGGAGAAACACGCAAGAGAAACAATTCGACCAAGGGTCAATTATCTTTACTTTACTGTTTGCGATTTCATATCTATTCGCGGCGGATGACACTGGAAATTCTTCGTTACTTTTTTATTAGTGTTTCCATCAATATCGTCAAGTGATATCCCTCCTCATCATATAATTCACTTCTCTATCAATCACTTACAACGGGAGTGATAATATCAGTTTCCCTTAGTCAACTCTGCCCTTCCTTAATGATAGATTACACTATTTGATTATGCCAAAACAGGGTCTAATGGTTGAATAAATGTAGCCTTGTATATGAAAAGCAAATAAACAAGATGAGCAGCCTGCTAACTTCACGTTATGAGTAGCAGACAATGGAATGAAGGAATAGGTGAAGAAGGATAAACAAGAACTGACGTGGTCCCACCTATGTGTTATGTGTGAACAGTACATAATTCAAGATTCTCACAACAAATCAATTGAATGTCCATCATCAAGTGTTCACAACTAAACATGCCTCCCTTATCGTACACTATTCTGGGCAAACTAACAGAATTGGCTATACTATCGTCGGCACTTTTCTTTGTGTCATAGATACCCCCTTCGAATTGTGTGTACCGTGTGTTATCTCTATGCCAACTCACGCGCAAGTCAATCGAACAATTCGATTATGACTTGATACTTGGACTTAATGACAGGTATCAGTAAACGAACCAGTTCTACGCCTCGAAATAATGTTTGTGCCGCCGCAAAATTAAACCTCGACTCCGCGAAAAAACTGAGTGTAGAGCTGATTTTGATAAAGAGTAAACACGGAGGTCGTCAACAAAAAGTAATGAGACGGATGGATTTTTAAATCTCAAATGCGGCGAGACATTACACGTTGCTCCGAAACAAAATTACCGGAAGAGCAAAGAAACGGATGATTTACAAATAGGATACAAGTTTTCCATGACATGTTTTACATGACCTTTTCATCTGGTTGAGCAGAGAAAACTCAATTACGCACTGGGAAAAATACTTGCGCTAGCCATGACATATAGTTTGCACGTTTTGCTTACATTTACAAATACGAAAACATACCTCATACTGGTGATCATTATAATTCATCACAATGAGCGGTGCTGATACTGATGTGATCAGTCTGCGCTTTGAGCGCCGGAACGACAAGAACCTTGGAAGTGATCGTTTCATGAATGCGGTTGGTTGCTCCAGAGTGGCTGTTAGAAGATAATATGTGTAATCGATACAAGGGTTCTAGACAAAATGAGAGAGAATTAAAGACGAGACAGAAATCGGCAGGGCCGCAAAAATGGAGAATGGTGTGAGGAGGGCGGAGCAGAGCGATGTTATAGAGGAGGAGACGACGCAACACCGAACGCGCGCGCAAAGAAGAGAGTGGGACTGTAGGAGAGGCGGAGACGCAGACACATCGACGCTACACCATATCCCATACTTGGTGGTGGACAGTCCCAGGTGTTTTCGTCGGCCACCGCATTGGTGAACGTGTGTTATGGTTTGAATGACGGGTTAGGTGAGCGGCCTCTTGAACGGATGACCTTATGCGTGACGATGATCCGATATGATAGGTTGAGGAAAGGAACGATATCCGATATGTTTATATAACTCATATGGCAGTGGTAAACCACCGTTCCGTCCAATTGATCCTTTAGAAGTCTCCAAATCGTTTTGCGTACGGGTGAGCGGGAATTGGAAAACGAATTATATAGAGATTGACACTAAGTCTGAGACAGCAATAAATTGATGAGGACAATGTATAATTATGGAGCAGTCTCTTCAAGAAAAAGGGCAAACGCTTCTTTTTTATTCTTCCTTTCATTCCACTTTCCCCAATTTTTCTTAAGAAAGCAAAAATAAAAAGGAGGAGAGCAAAAACGAAGAGCGGTGGCAATTTTTCGTCCGAAAAAAGATACGAAAAGCCAGCTGAAGCACACAGAAATAAAAACAATCTAAAAACGAAACGAAACGAACAGAGAGAGGAATTAACGAGAATGATCTGCTTTAATTTAGCGGTAGAGAAGGAACACAAGCTGCTGCTTTCTGTTTTTCAGTGAATGAAAAATGAAAAAAAAACGGGGAAAACAAGACTAACGAGTAGTGGGTATGAATGTAGTCTCTTCTGGGACTCTTCACAGATTCATAAACAGCTACAATATATGCATAACATTTGCTTGAACGATAATCACTAATTCCACTCAGTTATTAATTTGAAATTGTCGCTTTCGAAATTCCCCAAAGCGCGTGGTATATACCCAAAAATATTCGAAAATATTCAAAACTGCTGATAACAAATTGAATGCAGATGGAATGAGATGGAATCAAAGAAGAAAAGTGGGGGCAAAGACAGATGGCCCATTCGGACGCTCCTACGCAAACTTTTAACCGATCCGACTTTTTGTCACAGATTGGTCAAAAGTGCTTCCACATGTTTTGTGTCCACCGAAAATACTCTTTTGTAATGCATCGGCTCTTGGCACATTATAACTGGTGACAGGGTACGGGTCAGTGCCAATTGTTTTTGAATTAGATGATGAAAATGCAAACGATGTGGGGAAGAACTTTAAAGACAATCATAACATTTTCTCAATTGTGTGAAAAGAATTGTGAAGAATGCTATTAAAACTAATTAGATGATTATCCCTGGGAAGGTTTGAGCTCTCTATTGTGTACTAGAGTACGGTATGTAATTAATGGATTCAGGCAATGGGCTGCACTTCTAATTTAACCTTATCACTCTATCCTATTGTCATACTGTGATAAAGACTATTGAACTTCAGCTTACAGGAGACTAAACATCTCAAGTACAGTATATCCAAGCTTCAAAAAACTAATAGAAAAGGAAACATGTTGGTCAGACACAAAACGATTTCAATTCGGTTCGTACAGTATGCAAAAAAGTAAACGAAACTTGTTGACCAGAAAGAGAAAGGAAACAAAAAAGGTGATGGTTGAAGCCATACTCGTCAGTCCAGTATCATCAAAAGACATTAGAATAGAATAGGAGGGAAGAAAAGGTTCTGAGTGTTTTTCGAGTGTTCGCGTGAGAACAGCGGATTGGAGCATATCATGGACGGGGGGCCTGAGATTTTTGGGTTGCACAGTGTCTCTCCTTGGCTGACGAGTTTCCGATGTCGCCGAGAGAGGGGCTGCTTCTCGCGTATGTAATTTGTTCAAATAATGGAAGATAATATCCTCTGTCCGCGCCGTCTAACCCCACAAAAAGATGACTTGGCTCAATGCTCGGAACCTTGATCTGAGTCTAGAGCGTGAGAGAATTCGGAAATAAATAAAAATATATAGTGTAACGTGAGTGCCCTATTTTTGCCCTCCGGGGGGTAAAGTGGCACGGTGGTAGGAGGGATGAGGAAAAAAAGAAGTTATGACCAACCAGAATCTTCAGAAAAGAGACCGAAAAATAGAAGGAAGTTTTTGAAAGGAAAATAAATGAATTGCAAAAAGAAAAAGCAATGCTTTGAAGCAACTTTCTCATACCGGATAACTGTGTGTCCCCCCGTTGTGCGACCTTCACTACTAACCAGCTGTTTCTACCACTCCTGTGACGTCATTATTGTCCAATTCATTTTTCTTATTCAAATTGGGGAGGAGTAAAAAGACGAAGCGCTTACTATGCAGTACAGAAAATGTTTCTCAGTTACACGACAACAACAATTAATTACTCTCTTCATAGGTCCAGCCTGAAAGATGTTGGATACACTGGTAGAATTTGAAATTATTCTACAACTCCAAAGAACTTATAACGCAAACTGGTCAATACGAAAATACAACGTTTTTTTCCTGAAACACATGCGCGGTTGGTAATGAATCATGGCGGAGGTCCTTCTGTTGGAATGCACGCCGACATTTCCCCCTGTTGGATGATTAATTCTCACCTCAGGCTTGCTATTCTTTTTGCTCTTTTTCTCCGGTGTTACAACTTGGACTGGTGGTGGTTTTTGTAGGTGTAGCTTATTCAACTGTTCACGTTTTGCCAAGGACATTTTGCGAATATCTCCAATGCGCTCCTCGATCTGAAATTATGTCATTTTTTATGAGAATATCATTCTTCGTATAGTAAGTTCACTTCATTAGTTTCTCTTCTGTTACGCTTCACTATCCACTACAGTATCATTTCCTAACGGAGATATTCTGAATGAATTCCATTCAAAGTCGGATAGATACAGAAAGTTATTTCCAATTCCCAGATCGCAACTTTTTGCGAAACAACAATAAGATCGCTGTACACGATGTAAGTGAGAAAAAGAAGGAGATGATTTCGTTTTGAACGCGAACATTTCTTCTTCTCCTCATTTACATGCATGATCGAACTTCGATCATACAAGGTCCGCCATTCAAGTGATTTCCTTATTCATCGAACAATGAGACGAAACATTATGGGGGATCAGGTTGATCTAGTTTTCAGTTTTGAACTAGATCACTTGACACTTTCTGTTCCAATAATGCAAACTGATAGGTTATCAATCGGAAAAGTAATTATTTGATTAACTGGAGTGCACCGTTCCTAGGCTTTGTGAAAGTTTGCAAAGAAATGTATACTTTAGTTGATGAGCAAACAAAAAATGATATCAGGTTCAAAGCTGTAGTTTGATGATGTCTAATTCGCTTCTGAAGCTTGAGTCAAAATATTTGGAGAAGAAAATGTTTCACGTTTTTTCACTTTAAAGCAAAAACACTATACACAAGAATATATTATCTTGGAAACCGATTTGCGTAGCGTTTTGTTTCTCTTCACAGAATTTGATTGAATTAGCATAACCGCATTTGACAGTGTTATTTGTCGACAGCTAGAACTGACACCACCAGTGGTTTATGATTTTAGCTTCTCATGTTCATATTTCTTTCTCTCACACATACAGAGACACACACACACTAAATTATTCTATCCGGACTCAGACAAACACATTAAGATAGGGTTCAGCGGCGTAGTACAAAGAGTAATGAATTTGAGAAAAGGGGTTAAATGAAGTGAACAAAGCGTTATAAGGAATTCTTCATATTTTGAAAGGGGATAAATTGCAGGAAATCGTTATCCTCTTTGAAATGAGATATAGTTATTCATAAAAATAAAAGGTGGTCCAAATTCACTTTCGACCAGGGATTGGTTGCCCCTCTCAACCTAGAAAAATGGCCACCTGGTGACAAGAGAGCATCTTCGTTTGCCCTTGGCAAGTCATAAAATGGAAAACGAAAGGGAGAAAACAGAAATGCAAGAACGCACCAAGACATCTGCGAATATCATCGCGGAGTTTTATGATTTCTAACACGAATCCAATCGAAAAAACCCAATGATTTTATATTTTCTTCTCGTATGATGTCGAAATCGAAGTGGCAGAATCAAGCAGTAAATATCAGAGAATAGTTGTGTTCTCAGCTAACTCAGATGTTTTGAGACATTTTGAAAAGCTTGAGAATGTCGTTTTATTGAAAGTTCACAGGTAGTTTCTCCTAGTAAAAGGTTGGAATAAGAAGAAAGGGGGAGTTCGATTTTGCCGGAATGCCGATCGAAAGACACCGGATAATCGGTTAGCGAACCGGGCAACTTGCTTTGTTTGCTCTTTTTTGACTGATTCTTCCGGATCATCAGTTGGCAGGGGCACACCACTATCACTAACTAAGCCGACTTTCAATTTAATTCGTGCGGCGGAAAGAAAAAATAAGAAGGAATTAGAAACAATGTTCTACCGAAGAATGAAAACTTACCAAGTTAAGCAGAGTTGAAGTGTCAATAGTTGTGAGCAAAATCAATTGATTCATTGGAATGGTGGGGTCTTTCAGGAACTCGATCTGAAAATATATGCATTCAAAAACAATTCTTTTTGAGACCTTTTTCAAAATCACACATGTTTATTTTTGATGGAGAAGATAACATGATGCTCCAAAAAACCGAAAACTAGGCTTTCATTTTTATTTTTAGATATAAAAAGATATATTGGGATGGCAAACTCCGCCTCAGCAAACACTTGACACTTTATCATTGACCAATAATTGAGTATCTTGAAGTAGTTTTATTGGGAGGTCTTTGGTATTTAGAGATTGAAAGTCATTGTCTATTTGATGATATGTTGTTCCAACTTACATTCAAATGGTTTCCTTCTTCAATGAATGCATCGAGAGCAGAAAGTGAAGTAGCAGGATTTGGATTAGTGAAATCAGACATTCCAGATGTGAGAAGTTCTGCTCCACGACTGCACCATGAGTTGGCCTAAATATACATTTTCTATACAATTTCTCATGCTTTTCGAATACCTGTGCAATTTGTTCATGCATTGTAGCACTTCTTTCAAGACAGTCTCTTCTTCGTTCCAATGCTGACGTCAATGCAGCGGCCATTCGTTCCAACTCCTCACACTTTGGCTCCAAACTTCCCGAGAGCTGTAAATAAGAACAACTTGTCAAAAACGAGTGTCATATTGTTGTTTACCTCGGCCTCGTTTGAATTGATGAGATCTTCTCCGGCTTTTTTGAGATTTCGCGAAGCTTCCACTTCTTCCTGTAAAAACGGCATTGTCTGACTATTTGAGGGATGTCGTTTCTTATGTTTTTTTTCCGTATTAGCAGCTAGTCCTTGGACTGTCTCTCTCCCCTATGTTTTTTGTGCGTCTATCTTTTACAAACAGATAAAAAGAACCGCTTGAGAGGTTTCGAGTATACATAAACAACGATTTTCGTCATTGTGTCGGGTCATTTCGGTAAATGGATTTGATGCTCTGCGCAAAGAAATTCTTCAAAAAGTCAAGGATGTGAAAAAGTGAGATAAAATGAAAAGGAAGAGGAAGAGAAAAAAGGGATCCTCCAATGTGTGAAAATGAAGAATAGATCTTTGATTACTTATCAGTTCAAGTTGTAAACACACACACCAAGGTATAAACGGATATTAGAAATAGCTGGAGTAAGGAAGGATCAAGTGTCCGATAGACCGTTTTTCACTCACCATGGCTCCTTCAGCGTATTGTCTGTGCTGTTCGGCTAGATGTAATGCTTTGTTGGTGCAGTTGCCGACTTCTCGATGCTCCTCCAAATACAGCATATGACGTGCAAAAGCGGCTTGTAACTGGAAAGAATGGGTCAATAAATTATTATATAGTTGGGTAGATTCAACCAAACAATTAGTGTATGCATCATTAACTCATTCAGTAGTCTTCTTTATCTACCCTCTATGTTTTTTGAAGGAACCACTTGTTCACTAATAAATATCAAAGAGAAAAAATATGAAGGAGTGAGAAAAAAAGGGAAAATGACAAGAAAGGGCTGATAGTGTCTGAGATGGCAAAAAGGAACAGGAACTAGAACTAATGAACAACTGATCATATATGATTGTATAGATTACAGAAACTGAAACGACAACAGAATAGATTGAGAGGTTTAAAGTGTTGTTTATTTACGCTGGGGACTAGTCTAAAATATTTTGACCAACGAGGATGTGTGAAGCCGGGAGGGGGGTAAGGGTCAGCGCGAAATTTGACACCTTCCTGTTTTTTAGAACCGACAATAAATAAGAGTAGTACTAGTAGTACTAGTAAATGGCTACTACCCAATTTTCGTTTCGTTGATGCGAATAAACGTTGTTTTCTAAACGCTTCTGAGTATGAGCTATAAATCATTTCTGAAAGCATGACATGAACTTTTCCAAATGTTCTGCAGTGCTATTAGTACAATTTCTGAAGTGACCAAAATCTATTTTCAAAAATTAATGTGGAAGAAGAGGAATGGGAGGAAAGAGGAGGACTAAAGTCATTAAAATAGGTGGCGGAAAGGATGGTCGACGAACATCAATAAATTATCCCAGTAGACAAAAAACTCCGGGAAAAACCAGAGGATGGAATCTGCTTCTCTCATATTTATCACTTCAGGTGAGAAAAATCCATTGAGAAGTGGAGCAGAAAAACTTGATAAAAGGGATATAGATATGATTGCTTCTTCTCAAAAACGTCGGTGTGTCAAAAAAGAGATGAAATAGAACATTCATCAGGTTAGTGCGTCTCTTTCTCTCAAGTTCCGATCAAAATGAAAATACTCAGTTTCTTCCTGAGAAACTTTGTTACAAAGTTCATAAAAAACGAGTTGTGTCTCGTCGGCACTGAGAAAGAAGTTGAAAACTTGAGAATTTGAGAAAGATGTCAGAGAAAAAATGACGGAAAAATGCGGAGAAATAAAAAAAACACACCTATGAGAAGCATTCGCTTAGTTTTACAAAAAGTCTCCTTGTTTCGAATGAGTGAAATTTTTAGAGGCCGACCTCATTCTTTGTTTTACAAATTTCTGACCAGACATTGTCAATGAATTGATAACTATGCTATCAAGACGGTTTCTCGTTAACACCTATTCAAAAACTAGATCATGACATGACAATAGATCTTCGGTTATGAAGGACGTGAAAAGGTTTTTTGAAAATAAAAAAGAATTCGATAGCTAGAAATTTGCAAGTTTTCTGTTGAATGAATTGAGATAGGAATGACGAGGAACGGAGAAAAAAGCGTGGGGGCTAGGTGACCCGCAATAGAAGATGGCAGAATAAGATAAAATCAAGGTAATGGATGGAGAAAAGATAGGCCACTTCTTTTTGGAAATGGTAATCAAATGTACTTTTTCCGAAGAGTAGCACACAAAGAACGTGTCATAAAATAGGAAGCGAAATGAGAAATAGACATGAAGAAACAAGAATAGAGAAGAAAACGTCTCGTTTCCAATGATATATGTGACACAGGATGACATTTTTGTTGCTTTCAACGTTTCTCCTCCCGGCTACTACGGTGCTGTACTAACCGCAAAAAACATTTGAAAGAAAACATGAAGATATTCAACCTCCTATTGTTATGTGTGAATGTACTGTTTTCAAAAGACCTATTGACTATGGAGGCAAAAAGAGGAGGGATGCCTATTCTTGACCTTGTCAGATTGATAGAGAAGGAAAGAATTATGCATTTTTCGAATGAAAATGGCATTAAGAGAGAAATGAGAAGGAAATATGCAAAAAGTGGCTAACCTTTCTGAAGCTGTCCTCGAATTGTCGGAGTTCAAGGCAATACCTTAGGCGGCGTTCGTGCTTTGTCCAAAAAGAATCAAAGCTACGTTCCGTTTCTTCTGCAAGAATAAAACATTCATATACCATTTATGACTAAACTTGTATCAAAGATATAATCGTAATAAAACAATTAAAGGATCGGGGCTAGTTGTAAATATTGCACTTTCTAATCTGCTGAACCGTAAATGAGGGGTCATGATAGGTCATTTTCCATGAATTGTCTTAGATTTCAGTGCACTGACCTCTTTCTAATGTATTTTAAACATCAGGCGTCGTTTGAAACAAGATGGTCATCAAATTCATAATAAAAAAAGACCGTTCATTAGGAGTGCACACTCGAAAAAACTTGAATAAAAATTTTGTTGAAATTGAAAAAAACTCTCCATGTGTTCAGCTAAAAATGTTTGCTAGTTGCTTTATTTTTAATTAATGCAGTTTTAAATTCAGAGAACCATGTTTATTTCGGTCATCCCATTTTCCAAATCTGTCCATACTATTCCCTCTTCTTTGTTCTCCTTATCTCATCTACATCTACCCAGAAGCCATTTCCTTTTCAATTTTTTACGATCTACTAATGACTCTCATTTGGCAGTACATACCCAATTGGACTAGCATTCGCTCAATGGCCGTCACATTATGGAGCCGAGTCGGCGATAGTTGTTCAGGTGTCGGCTTCTTGTCCAGCTGCCGGACGGATTTGAGCAGGGTAAACCCCTTACGGACGGCAATTTTGAATTCTTCCTGAAAATTCCATGAATTCTCTAAAGTATTTTTGAGGAATGACACTAATCATGAAAACAAACAGCATACTTCCCGAGATAATTTTTGTTTTGCCTAATGATAATGGTAAACAATCGAAAAATGGAATTCCGAAATTATGAGTCTCCCGGTTTTTTGATTGTTTGCCAAGGTGGGCTTTTCTGTTCATCGTCACAACGCAGCTGTTTTTTTGTGTTTCTACGTTTTGCAAAACGTTCGTTCAAATCCCATTAATGAATAAAACCCGGAAGAAGAAAGAAATGAACGTTAAACGGCGTGAAAGTGTTCTTTGAAAGTGAAATTAGAAATAAGGAAATATGCTTTTGCTAAATAAAAAACTTAAACTTACTTTAATAGCCATTTTCTCAGCAGTCTGAAGTTCCAATATCCTTGCTGTACTGTCTGCATCATTCGGAAGTTCAGTTTCTCGTAGAGTTTTCCCGAATTCAGTGAGAGAAGCGGCAATTGCAGTAGCTGACGCTTTCATTCTCTCAATGTCCTGCAAACAATGAAAGAAAAGGTTTGAGAATGAAAAAAAGAGACGTGCCAATTAGACCTGCACTTGAATGGACAAAGAAATAAATCTATTTTCCATTACTCAATTGTTTCTTTCTTTTTTTTGGATGAGCTTACCTCAGTATAGTCTCTTTCATTGATTAAAGTGGAATAGGAATTCCAATACCCTTGAAAAGTTCGTAACATTTTCAAACAAGTATGGAAATGAGAATAAAGTAAAAATAAAGCGAGGAGAGGAGGCCACCACTCTCTCTCTCTTTGTTGCTATGATCAACTGATTTTGGATGGGCGGATGAGAGTGTTTGTGGGACGACGAAGAGAACGAGCCAGGCCCTCCTTCAAAGCACGTTAGTGCAATTTTGATGTTCGACTGGGCAAGAAAAAGCTGAGAAAAGGGGGACAAAGACGCGGTACAGAGTAGTACTGGGGTACGCCCAAATTGTCGAAAGGCCTGAAGACAGACCGGCGATGTGAATACCAGAACACTTGAATTGAGGGTTTGAGGATGAAAGAAAAATTTGGGCGGAAAGGTAGAGTGAATATAAGTGAACGCTCCCGAGAATTAATGCGAATGCATGTGTGCGTATGAGCTCATTGTGCACTGAACACGGCAGAAAAGGCCCTTATGGGAAGGTGGTGGACGATGCAAGAAGGGGGGTTTCGGTGAGAGGCAAAATGGTGGCATACGTCGGTTTTGTGAGAGGACTGGTCACCTGGGCTAACGCCAGCCACACCTATTCCTCTATTCGCACCTCACCTGCCGCCGGGCTTCTTATGCATCTTTTTTCTTTATTTTTTTGTCTTCTTGCCGCCCTTTTCATAAAGGGAAGATGCGTATTCAATGTCATTCATAAACACCTGCATTAAATATCTTACCATTCTATGCTGCACCCATTCCAGGTGATTGTATTTAATAAGCCCGCCGACGTCCATTGTCAGATGTTCGTGATGGATGTATTTTCTCAATTCTGCCGAAGACTCGAGTTGTATCACCTGTAATAGAGACGAGGGTTTTTTAGGAATCTGGTGTTCCAAAAAGTTCTTTAATTTCTTCTTTAAATTAATTGAAGTTTTTATCCAATGTTCCTTAAATAATTCAAAATTTCTTGTCGAAGACTAATCGAATATTGTTTCCAATTATCAAAAAAATACAGCGGACTAATATTCACTTCCTCATGTTTTCTCCCACCTATATACATGTTTTTCTTCTTCCATAATCCTTTTACGGTATAGGAGGATTTCTTTCTTGATAGCCCTCAATTAACATGCATGCGTATAATTTCCATGCCGCTGCGTTTCGCATAATAATAAATCATCCTAATTGCAAATTTCAATTGAGAATCCCAATTTCATTGTATGACTAAGCAAATTTTGAAATCAAGAAAAAAATTTGCCTTGAATGAACAAGTATCAGCTGCTCCGCGATATCCAACTTCGAGAGCTCTTTGAAGAACGCCTTCCGGCTTGATGACAAATGTCACACAGACTTTTCCCGGGAAGAATGACTGAAAATAGACAATGAAAACTTGCAGAAACAGAAAAACAAAGACGTATGTGAAATCTTAAACTGAAATAAAAAACGTTTTTACAAATAGAAAATAAAACTGAAGACGAAGAAAAACGCCAGTTTTTGCACTCCCCTCTTTCAATTTATTTCCGTCTTTAAAGCAACAAATGCACGAGTCCTAATTACGTTAGGATCCGCACAAATGCTTCCTTTCTTCCCTAGATCTTGAAACCGAAGCACAGAACAGAAAAGACAAAGACCTACCACAAACTAAATCTATCAGCTTGTGAGTATCTACTGGTTGCTATAAAATGAAACATGAAAATCCACAGAAAAGTTGAGCGCGCATGAATAAATGACAGTTTGATGGCGGATGGACTAGATGAGTTGAAAGGGTAGAGGGCATTACTTTGAGAGTCAAGAGAAAAAAGTTTATCGGCAGCTGTGCTTCGAAATTTCAAAATTACGTTTTTCTGTCAAGCATAAAAATTCAAAAGAGCAAGCACTTAGCGTATAGGAATTTCGGGAAACTAAAATGTACGGATGTCTTCAGAAATGAAGTGGATTTCAACGACGCTCCGGTTTCAAAACACCGGAAGTAGTGGCAAAGACGGACCACCCTCATTATGGTTTTCTGTGTACAAGTGTACACAAAAGAGAAAACAACGTGAATAAGGAAAAACTAAAAAATGTTTTGAATATTTTTGGAGAAAATAATTACGAGAATGCAGTGGTTTTACTGTCGAATATAACGCTTGATCAGTTCAAACAAACATTTTAAGACTTCTTAGGAAAAGAATTTACAAATTACGTGTTACATCAAATCTAGCCCACTAACATAGTAACATAGTAGTATAAGTGACAAGTGATATCATTCATTAGGTAATTACTGTATTTTCAATCAAAAATAAGATTAAATGAAAAATACATGAGTTTTCAGAAACTGTTTTTTAAATTGCGAAAACAAATCAAAACTTTCCAAAAAATGACCAAGTGATTGTTTCTGGCAGGTAAAGTGATACTACCCATCAAAATTCGGAGGCGCATGGTAAACACGAAGCGTGTGCACACTGTTAAGAAAAGAAAATGATATCCGGTCTCACTGTAGCCCAAAGGCCGATCTCATAGCGCATGCCGTTGACATTCTCCACGCGTCTCACGTAAACATAAAAGTGAAACCGAAAAGCATCGAAAAATCGGCAAATCGAGTGCCGATTATGTCAACAGATTTAAGAAAGTGGACACACTTGGAGGCGAAAAATGGTGTTCTGGCAAATGAAAACAGTGAGAAAGTGAATGAGGCAAAATAAACGATTTATAGGTCGTTATTAGTAACTAAATATGATCATGACAGTAGAACAAGAAGACAAACGATTAGAAGAGGAGAGGCTATAAAAAACTGGAAATGTGGAAATAAATACTCACTGAGATCTGAAGAAGTAGTGTACGAACTGACGACCACTTATCACTCCGGCGATCGATAATAATTACAAAACCCTTATGGCTGTCCTCCAGACTGAAAATTTCAAATTAGTCCAGAATGAATCTCAGTTCCACAGCTGAAAGAATGACTTACGGAGGAACTTGCAAAAGATACTTGACAAGAAGTGAGTAGTCTTCAAAGGGAAGCGTCGATCTTGAATCCGGGAACGTGACGATTGTCAGTCCTTCTGATGTGCGAGCTCCTAGAAGAATGCGAAAAATGTGGAGTAGCAAAAAAGTGGGCAGATATTGCAAATGTATGAGTTGTGAGTAGAGAACAGCGTCTGACCGACATAAAAATTCTGGACTCAAGCCTACGCTCAAGCATTTTAGTAGCATTTTTCGTCACATTTTATTACCCCTTTTCTCGTTTACAAAATGCACTATGTGCACTCACCAGAAATAAAAGCATATCGTGTGGCAAGAATGTCGGACATGTCTCGAATTTTGATTCGGTCAGCACCCACAGTAAGGTATCCATCTGAAAGAAAATTCTCTGATAAACAGTAAAAACAACTGAATTAACCTTGACGCCTCCAATTTCTCCATGCTAATATTGGAGGTACCATAAACTAGCGATGGTCAAAAGTAAAGTAAGAATATGAAGCAGAACCGAAAGTAGCAGTGACTGTTGCGACCAACTTTACCTGCGCAGTGGGCCAAGCCGGCCCTGGCTAGTTGTATAATACCGGCACTATTAAAAGTTAGACGTGCATCGGAATCCCGCAATACCGTACTACATTCGCGCCTATTTTGTCCATAACCGATTCGTTGAGCGGATGATTGGTCACCGCCGAACGGATTCCGGAGAGAGAAACTTCTCCGCTATAGTCATTATTTTACGATACGTTAAGTTGCGCAATAGTGAAAACTGAACAAACCCCAATGCTCGTCGGACGCATCGTCTTCAGAGTCAAATCCATTGTCTTCGTGGAAAACTAGACTGGTCGAAAATGGATGACTGGATCGTTCCATTACCGATCGGTATCCAGAATCGTTCAGTAAGTCTACATCTTTCAGTGCTGTCTGCAAAGCAACGAAGTTTTTTATTAGTTTTTAATACTCAGTTACTTACTTTTAATTCTTTGAGATCGGTATCCATGTCATAGAAAAATGCGGGAGCCTCGATAAATTGACTGTTAGTTTTTGAAACAGACCTGAAATTCAGATAATATAATTGATGTCACCGAATTATCAGAGTTACATAAACTTATTTAAACTACACTTGCCAAACCGTTTTCCTCTACTCAGACCAACAAATAAAGTGTTCTCTCAGTTTCTTAGCGGAACAACAGGAAAAGTGTAGTCAGTTGGTAATTACTTGGTGTTGACTTGTCTTTTGACAAAAGGGATTTGAGGGGAACTTCAACAGGTGACAGAATCGATTATGAACATGTTTCAGAATTATTCATAACGTTTTTCACGAAAGGATGTTCGCTTTTGGCAAACGTAAAGTTGAAGTGGAAACGGACGGAAGGGAGGTGAAGAATGACTATGTTTCTTGCCATCAACACAATTTCCGTAGTCTGGGAAACCAACCTTCTTTCAATGTTTTTTCAATGGTTTTTTGAATCTATTTCTTGGAAATGGAATTGGTCACTGGGAATACAAAAGTTTGGATTGAAATCGAAATAGTTTTTCAAACTTGAGAGACTATAAACCATGGGACTCAGAATGTTATTCTGTTCTCAATGCATTTCATATGGAACTCTTACCATAACTTTGAATTTGGTTTTCGAAGAGCCGAAATCCAATACTAAAAGTTCTAGCAGTGAATGACTACCAATATCTGTTCTCACTCTCCTTCTCTCTCATTTTTCCTGACTCAAGCCCCATTTACGGATCACGTTTGTGCAAATAAATGCAAGAATGAGGACTCGGTTGTAATAAAACAAGCAAAGTGAGAGCTTGCAAAAATTCCAAGTCATTGAGGTATTTTGCGTATTATTTCTCAAAGTACATACATTTTCGGATAAATTGAAGAAGAGAATGTTCTAAGAAATGGCGTATTGTTGGTTCAACAAGTTGCTAGCTGCAAATAAAAACGCTCTACTTCCGACACTTTTTTACTAACTTTTTTCCCGAACCGAACTTTGCCCGAAGTGATGGGGCGAGTATTGTCCCTGGAGATTTTGGTGTGGAAGTAGAGTGGATTTAAGAAAAAAAACATGATGCGGGGTGTTGTGTGTATTTTGAGCTTGTTGCAACGTGCATCAAGATCATTTTGTGAGGGGGCATAAACAAATTTGGTTTTTTTTTCTTGTGGGCGCTTTTTGGTCCCTCTAAGCCTAGATAGTACGCCCTGATTACGGAGAGGTCTCAAGAAAACTCAAAACTCACATGGTCATTGGTCCTCTAGATGAAGATGTTGTCACTTCATCTGATGTGCTTGCGACCATACTACCGTAGCAAGACGGTGCCGCCTGCATTTCGAAAACTCGATTAGTGAGGCCCTCCACCCTCTGAAAATTATTATTATTTATGAGGCTGGAGGTGGAGAAAAATAAAAGAATCATCGAAGAACAGAACACAATTCAAAACTAAACTAGTTGATAGTGAAAAGGACACAACGTAAAGTCTATCAAGTTAAGTTAGAAAAAGTGCAGGAAGACTTTCAAACTCAATTTAGTTTTTTTCGGTCAACCTTGTGGGGAAAAGAAGTAAATGAGAATGCGAGGAGTCAAAAAGTGCCGCTGAAGGCAGATGCTCTTCTGAACGTTTCTGTGTGCATCAAAGGGCATCTGCGAGTGACATTCACGCGTGACTGATTGGATTAATTCATCAATAGGAGCAAAATAAGAAGACATGGAGAGAAGAAAAGAGGAGGCAGGGGTAGTGAGAAATGAGAACGTTTGAAGTGGCAAACAGCTTCAATCTCTAGGATCAAACTCAGAATTTCTAGATACATTTTGATATCTATAAACAAAAAATGAAAAAATGTTTTTTCTGTATTCAGAGTGAATAGTTTATAGCCCATTGTTTTAACTTATTCATGCATTTCTATGAATCATCGGTGTTTTTTGGGGAGCAAAACAAAAAAGGAAACGATAAAAACTTAAATTCCTCAATGGAAAAGGCTCAAAATTCCTAAGTTGTTATCCAGAAAACAACTCTAACCAATTTCCGATACCCTTGAATTTAACCAATAACTAGGCGAAGGATGATTCGATACTGATGTGAACTTTTACAATTCCATCGCCCGTAGAGTTATTGCAGTCAGAAAAAAAACTGGTCGAAGAAGAGAGGCCGATTTGATTGGATTCTTCTAATAATTCGGACAAATGGGATTGGATATCTTTTGTTTTCTTCACATTCCTTCACCAATCACTGTCAGCGGTCTTTTTTCTTAAAATAGGGCTCCTAGTCAATTATATACAACCCTTTTACTTTTGACAAGAATATGACATGCATTTAGGTCAAAAGAAGTCAAAGATTTATAACAAAGTGCGTTTAAGTAGCCTTCCTTTCTTTTTTCTATTCAGTTGATACATTCTGACTAAAATAAGGTGAGAAATTTGAGAATTCGAGAAAAAAGAATTGAAATTTCTATCGAAGCGCTTAAGCATTTTTGATGGATGGGAAAACAGAGTAAACAGAAGGAAAACAGTTTAGATGGAAGAAAAACAGACAAACGTGAAAAAAGCAGAGAAGAAAATATCAAGTGTCAAAAAGCTGAATACTGCTGGAAGAAGAAGAGAAAAAAGAGGAATTCGAAGATGAAAAGGCTTGGGTGCCAGAGGCCAAACCAGAATGAATGAACGTTTCTTTTTTCCTGCTCATGACGCTGGAAAAGACGTGTTCAGGGGCGAAGTGAAAAATAACATCTGATGCACGACAACGACGTCTGGAACACAAAAGTAAGAAAGAATTGAAAATGGACTAGTCAGTCTACTATACAATTATTTATTAAGAGAGCTCAAGCTAGTATCATGTAGGGACACTGATGAGTTGTGGAGCCAGACTGAATGAAGCCGCCGAATAATTAAGAGGCGCAACGGCAAAAAGGAAGAGCACTCTTTGTTGGAAAAAGAAGACCCACACGAAAAGGCTAGAGAGAGGTTTTCTTCTCTTTTTCTCTTTCTCTTTCGAAGAAATGAGCAGAATGCTCCAATAAGAAGGAGGGGTGCCCAAAAGAGCAACATTACGGACACACCACTCCTTTTTCAGGCCAAAACGGAAAAGAGAAAAGAAAATGCTTGAAAACGGGGGAGAAATTCAAACGAAAACATTGGAAGGAATTGGAATCCGATGCATGTATTCAAATGTATTTCGCAATTCTCTTTACTCGGGGTGGCATCAGTTCGCTTCCCATCAGAATTAATTTGCCGGTTTTTTATTGCTCTTGGCCGCGTGACTGAATCCACTGGAACCAATGTGACTCGGGTATTCATTAATATAATCGGATAGAAAAAACACTCGAGTTTGTATCAAAGAGCTCAAAAAGAGGCAAAGGTCACGTATGCTTTTATATAGGTTTCTTCTCGGAAAGGTTTAGAATGAGCATAAATTATCATTATAGAGCTGAAAGTTACTCATTGATTCTCCGAAAAAGTAGAGAAAAACAAGAAAAACAAGACAAAAAACTCATAAAAATAGAAAAAACACTAATTAGTGTCTCCTCATACTCATTTTGAGACAATTTCGCTCATATTCTTTTTTCTGATGAAAATAATTCTGTTATGGAGGGAGCAGCCTCAGATTAGTCGTCTTATAATCACGAGGAAAACTAGAGAGATTTATTTTTCTGTTTTGAATATTTTTAACATTTTGGAATGGAAAAACTTCTAATTTCAGATGAGAAAGTCATAAATTTGGCGAGCATCGTCACGTAAAATATCTATTTTGGGAGTCGAAAGGTCTAGAACATGATGTAAATGAGAAAAGAGTCGAAATGCAGTTCTGACCACGGAAATTAGAATAGTTCTCATTGAAGATGTTTTCGACTGAGAAAAGTAATTTCGTTTAAAGGGTGTAACATTCCTAATAATGGGAATGGTTAGAAGGCTTCTAGTTCAAGAATAACAAAAAGAAGAAGAAAATAACTTGTGAGTGAGTTTTAATTGGTAAAGAGATTCAAAGATTATTCAATATGAATAGTTGATTCGATAGTATTTTAAAAGGTTCACACGAAGGTAAAATAAAATTGATTTCAATGAAAAGGTGTTAACCATTCTTATCAACGCGGCATGAACACAGTAGTCATAAATCAAAAAACCACCCAGGTTTCCAAAAAAAAAGAAAAAGACGCCATCTTCTTTCTCTCATTTTCTGTCTACTAATTGAAAAACGGATAGTCTCTGGTTTCCATTGAGTAGGCGGAAGCGAAAAGTGGAAATAGTTAACAGATGCACAATAGGTACCAAACAACAATGTCAAAAATGCATGGTTGCATGTTTCCGTTTTGACGCGAGACGGGCACATAGACCCGATTCGGATGCGGGAGTGCGCGGAAAAAAACAAGCGCGAAAAAGGAGGAGGGCGCCGCCCGGAAAAGCGATTGTTTTGCGATTTGCACAAACATTTCACCCAAAGTCTCTCGGTGTGTGTGTTGGCAGCAGTCTCCCGCAGTTCGTCAGTTCGAATCTCATCCGTATGTCCAGCGACCACGGAAATACCCCAAAAACTGAGGGAGGGCAATGAATGATTGGAGCGGTGAAGAAGAAAAGAAACAGAAACGGGTGAGCATCACGGGTATGAGCTTATATTTGGGAACATGGGACTTAGAGGGAAAGCTCTTGTAGGGTGTAGACAGGGGGAAAATGACACGTACACAAAAAAACATGGCTCACAAAGAGAAACTAGCGTTGCCATTCGAGACTCGAAAGAACAAGTGATTCATCGATACCGTAGAATAAACAGGTTCGAATAAGGGAGAAGTACAAAGGATCAAAGCTGAGAGAGTGGAATTTGAGTGGTCTTATTGACTGCATTATAGAGTTTTCTAGTATGGTACAGTTCATATTAAATAAGAATATTTTGTAGAGAATCTTTTTCGGAAGTTATATCAGGAGTAACATTTATACGGTTGAATACTTTCATATATCATTTTTTAAATTTATTTGTCCCAATTTCCAAAACATAAAAATTAACAATTTTTAATTATGTATAATATTTCCTATACGCACGCTTACCCCTTTCCTCCCCCATTCCTCTCATTTCTACTACAGCGCACCTCTCTTCTCCTCTTTTCTACCTGCCCGCACTCCTCTCCTCATATCTTACCCTTCTTACCCGTCTCCTCTCAACGGCTGCGTGGTTGAGCGGTAGAGTGCGGTACTTCGGTCCTCGTCCTCTCTCGTTCAATCCCCGCTGCGGCGTAGAAGTTGTACCTCGGTCCTAACCTCTCGCTGTTCGTTGAATGGTGTGCTTCGGCCCCGAAAACTGATGAGCTTGGGCATCATATATCCCAAGTAGGTGTGCCTCGGCCCCATTCAAAACGGAATTTCCGTTTTGCAATTTCACAGGAGGAAATCGCTTAGTTACTTTTACTTTACCGCTAATAAAAAGAAATAAAGAAAACTAGGTGTTCACCCGAGAAAATAAAATTATTCGCGTGTATTGAATCAGAAAATATGTTTTCAAAAAGCGAGGCATGTAAAGTGTAAAATGTTGCAATGAAAAGTAAAAGTGAGGAAATGAGGTCATCACAAAAGGATGGAAGGCAGTGTTTGGTGCTCCAATCTTAGAAAGCAAGAAAATAGACGACAATTGGGAACACTGCATCTAGCGTGAAACGAAATGCAATTTTCTGAGAGGACTTTGATGAGCAATTAGCATTGAGTTCGTAGCTCAATAGCACCAAACAGCAGACAATAGATAAGATCTTCACAAACTAGTAAACGGAAATGAAGAAGAAATAAGAAAGTTTCATAATTGCAAATCGAAAGTTTTTCTCCATGAAAAGCAAATAATGTTGAAAAAGGGAAGATGAGGTTAGAAGGGAAATAGGAACAAACATAGTTTTTTTGAAGACAGTTTTTCAATGCATGTGTAATAGACTCTGTGGAATTTCGGTTTCGGAAACCAAAAACTGGAAGTTGGATACACTTATCACTTTGGAAATAAAGGGTGTGGTCACATATGATTTCGGATGAAATATGGACGTTAGAAGTGTTACTATCATAAATCTTCATGACGATCAATATACATGAATAGTTTATCATTTGTGTATAGCCCATTGAATAAATGTTGTTTGGCAAGGTGAGAATTATATGACAGTTATATGAAATATTCTTGAAATAAAGAATTTTTGAGAGAAATTTTTGAGATGGGAAACAGAAAAGCCTACTACGAAATGAAGGAATCTAGATTAATACTTATGAAAAGAAGCGGTAAATAGTGCGAGAAACTTTTCAAATCTTATTTATTCCGGATGAATTCACACTCCCTTCAAAAAAACAGCCGTATGACCTTCATTCTCCGTTTTCTTCCGAAGAAGTTGAGAAAATTGGGTATTTTCAAAAAAGGGAAATATTAAGGGCAATGTACGACAAATTATTATCTGATTCTGGGTTTCACTCTTTAAAAATAGAAAAAAGGGAAGAAAGTTTCCGTTTCTTGATTCTACAACGAGTAGAATAGCAAACCAGACTGGTCAAAGAAACCGGGAAAGAAAAGAAGGAGTAGATTTCTGAGCTTCTCTTCTGCCTTCTCTCTTGCTCTGATTCTTAGAGAACAAGAAATATTTGATAGCCAAAAAAAGAAGAAAATTCATTTTTTTTTGACTTCTCGGTTTGTTTTTCAATTGACAATCATGTGAGCTATGATGAGCAACCAATGAATATTTCGCAATGACAAAAAAACAATTCTCAGAGAAAAGAGAAAGACAATTTCACCTATTTCTAGTGGCACATTACCAGTTTAATGCATTTCCGAGCTCTGCTCCTACATTATTCTTCGTTTCCTGTCAACAAAAACAACAAGCCGTAAAAAGTTGGAACAAGGCCTGAGGCGAGGAGAAAAAACGGAAATGGAAAATAGACGGGATATAAAAAGTTGTGCAGGGGATCGAATCAACGGAATTCAATTCAGAGTTAGCCCCCCTAGGACAATGGTCAGAAAAAGTGAAAAGACAGGGGGTTGTGCAAATAGAGGAGCACACAAAAACCGTATTTTTAGTTAGTGTTTGTTCTACCGTTTTGCACATCACTGCTACCGAACATTCGAATGAACTAGCACGATTGATGCTTCGTCTTGTTTTAAAGAACAATGACCGTGAAAGCAATAAGAACAAACACAAGACGATGATAGTTTTACGGTATATACATGAACTTCTCAATAGTACAACGTTGGAACAGCTGTTGTCGGTTTGGCTTTTCCAAGTCAATTTCATTTGGCTTCGTAGTTTTCCAAAGAAAAACAAGAAAATGTTCGTAATACAAAAAATGAGAATCGTCTAAGAAGTGTTGGAAAGATTTCGAAATCGGCTTGCCATGCAATGCCCCGGGAAACACCCAAATTGAGTTAGTTTGGTTTGAGTAAAAGGAGAGACATCTCCTCGCGGAAAAACTTTGAATTTGAAATAGAAACAGAATTCAGATTAAAACAGAGTGTCTCGTCGTTTCACTCGGGTCGAGCAAAACACTGGAAAGGAAGAGCGAGAGGAAGTAGCTACTGATAAGAAGAAAAAAGTGAAAGTAAATATGGAAAAGAGTTGAAATGCCATTGTGAGTAAATGCAAGATTATCAGGAAAGAATGTAAATTCGCCCTTCAATAAGTGTTTTTCCGTCAAAGAAGCTTTTTATGTCGCATCATTTTATGAAAACACCGAGGTTTTTATGGACACTTGAAGTTTTTTCCTCATTAATTAACGTTTTTGAATTATTATCATCAGGTTTTTCCATTGTTCATCCTATCTGATTTGTGCTCGTCTTTGCAACAGGCGACGATGGTCGTAAATCTTGTGTCCACAATGTTCAAGTCGACATCCTTTATTGCAACCATATGTCCCAAGTAACCCATTCTCAAAATTTTGCCACTTTTTAATTTGTTTGCAAACTCGCAAACAATCGAATGAATCCTCTTCATCGATCATCTTATCGACCATCGAACCGTACTACTAGATATTTACCTTTATCCAGAACTCGTAAGTCGTTCTAGTAGTCATGTTATAAACGGCAAGTTTTTCTGTTATACAAAACATATTCATCTTAAGTGCACGACCTATTCAGGCCATAAAACGAACCCATTCTGAAGTTATTACCTTGCTCAGCTCTCAGAGAGGTATATCATTTTCTGCTAGCATTCCGGGTTTCCGATACTAACGGAGTTCCGGTGTTTTCTTTGTTGTGATTTTCAACTTTCTTCGACTAAATATGATTCACTGTTAAGAATTCGCAAAACATTTAATTGCAGTGTTAGGCAGAATTTTAATGATAAGAGTTGGAGTGCAAATAATTGAACTTTGACTTTTAAAAAAAAATATTTTTAGTTACACCCAATAATAAAAATGAAATAAACAACACAATCAGTTCATGAGAATCAGAGATCTCTTTTTTTCCTGATCAATTATTCAGATTAATTAATCTTTTTGAAACATCTTGCAAGTTTGAAAATGCCCAATACTGTTTTACATTGAATACCTTATAATCTCATAACAAAATTAAAACTTCCAGCATCCCACCGTCGACCGAAACATGTGAGTTCCACGCATTCTGCCGAAAGATCCGGAGGTAAGACATATTTTGAAAACGTTTAAATTATTCGTTTTCAAAATATCAGATGAATCGGTAACAATCAACATCGAATTTTCTTACCCATCTCAGTCTTCCGGGACGTCAACTCTCCAAAAGAACAGGAAACCTTCAGGTAAACCTCAATTATTCATGAGTGCTCTTTTTCCTTTACTCTCGACGCCCAACAAAAGTACTGCGTCCAAGGCTCGAAGTTAAGGCCACGGGGCTGGGTGGAATCACTTCCGCGGAGTTTTTTGTAGATTAGTGAATGAGCAACGACACGGAAAGTTGTCGCAAAAGTCGTCGTTCTAGCTATGCACATCCCATAACTCATTATGTAGCACTTTTTCGTTTGCCTCTACAAATGTCCCTGGAATTCGTGATTCCTATTCACTCCGCGGAATGTTTGTGACTATCACAAGTACTAGTATTCCAACACATTTGACAGTCCCATTTCAAGGTGAGTTACTAGAAACAAAAATGAAATTGATATAAAACGGGGAAAGACTCACGTGAACTTTTAATTGAGACTGCGTAATTGCACTTTTCATAACTCTGAGACAACTTATTTCATTTCATCTATTTAACTGCACGTGAGTGCTTCTGAGACATCGAATTATAAAATAGTTCCACTCAGACCAAGTAATTCCTCTCATTGCTAAGCACCCATTTCATTTTGCTGCTTGTTTTTTTCATTGTTTTGAACCTGATGATTTCTTCGAATATATCTAATTTAATATTTGACGTGACAATATATTGTTCTTCGACTCGACCAAACCGATGGCCCATATTCCGGAGTGATTCTTCTCCGTTCTTTTGTCGTCGTCGTCGTTCCATTCTCATTCACATCAGTATTTTCTGATGCTATTATTATATTTTGTCAAGTCTATGTGTTCATCATGCTTTTTTATTATGGTCTTTTCATTTTCTCTCTATACGAAGCGGATATAACTTATTCAGGAGTTGAAACTTTTGTCCCTTTGTTGTTTCATTCTTCATCAATTCTTCTTTTATATCGAGACATGTCATTGTGGTAGGAGACGGGCTAATTTCACATGAGATCAATCAAACAGTATGAAAAAATTGGTATTAGTGGAAGTTTTCAACAAATAATGATCTGAAAATGAAGTTAAGCCAATTTGTTATTTTGGTATTGTTCGTAATTTTCTGTAAACAATATATTACTTCTCCCAGACTACTCGGAATAATATCAAGTTATAATGTGGATACCAATAATTTTTATATCATTATAGGAAAAGTTAACAATAAAACCGAATGATATTTCTGTCGTAGATAATTTAAATAACAAGATTTCTCTACGAGCCATCAGCTATGCAACAATTCTACTAGCAGAAGGCTATTCTATTCACTTTGGGCATCTGTGGTCAAAAATTGTATACAATTCCCCCTTCATCTTGTAGATCAAACCAGATAACTCATTTTCTCCTTTTATTTTCATCAGTTTAAAGGATTTTCCATTTGTTCTGAGTAGTATTGAAAACCAAAAATTCGTTCACCTTTCTAATTTTCCTAATGCGAACTTTTCGGTGATTTCATTTTTTGTGTTCAAACTTCCACGATGATTGAGTTCATTTTGCTAAGAGAGTCAACCACGTGATTTTTCTATAGCACTCTTGGAACAAGGAATTCACTATGAATTTCTTGCGTTTTGTAGTCAAAAGAGCTATCTAGGTGTATATAATAAACATGGCGGAAAGAAGAATTGAATTTGGAAAATGTTAGTTTTATATCTATTTCTATGTTACTTCCAAGTTTGTTTTGAAACTCTTTTTTCCGCCACCCAATTTTATTTCTTTACTACCATCGCCAGTTAGTCTCATCCTTTCTTGGTATGTGTGGCGATACTCATTATTCTGGTTGAGGTTTGGCATCTGAATTTAATTGTGTCGCTTCACTTGTTCCTAGTAAAACAACAACACAATGTAACACTACAAGATATTGCATCTTTGCAAGTCCGTTTCTTCTTTTTCGAATTCGTTTCGATGAATGCAACATTTTCAGAATCAGAGATTAATAGTATACTTAGAGAATCATTTCTTAGTTCAATATGAATAAAACATTGTTTTTTGAATTGTTATAGGCAATGTGAGTGTCTAGAATATGATAAAGACATTTTCAAATATATATCCGGAATCTCTGAATGTACTTTTTTTCCAAAAGTACATACTATTTTTATATAACATTTTTCAGTTTTACGTATAAGTTCTAACAGACATCTAACAATTTTTGAAAATAGATATCATCAAAAACTCCGAAATGATCTGATTCCAAAAAATTGCAACAGAGGTTTAGATATGAAAAAATGTAGCGCGGAGCTAATCCCGCTTTTCCGACGCAATTTGCTACCATGACCACCTCGAACAAAGACACTATTAATAACATAGAGCTCAAAAAGAGAAAAAGAAGCAATAGAAACAGCAGAACTTTACATTGTTTTTATTGCAAAAATCCAGAGTCTACTAATATGTAGATGTAATTCGATAGGCTCATCCATACTCTTCATAGTTGTCTTCTACTCATCTTCACTTTATTCCGATGCTCTTCTTTCTTTTCTTTTCAACTTTTTCAATCCTCCCCCTGCATTTGACAGGGCTGTTCTTGTCCATGTTTTACATATTGTTCATCTTTTCCTGTTTCTACGTAAAATCTCATCTTCCGAATGATTTTGGAGTTCTCATGAATGAACTTTTAACAAATTGCTACCTATTTTTTTCAAAAGACTCTTTTTTCTTGTTTCCATTTAAGATGTTCAGAATAACAAACTAGTTCAGAATCCGCAGAAAGAAAACTGAGAAAATTCATTCTCACCTGTCAAATGTTCTGATTTTGACACAGTGGTGCAAAAATAAAAAAGAGGAAACTAGAGAGCATAATGAAATATAGAGGTTTTCCTAAATTTTGCGGGTATCCATAATGACTTATCACCTGTTCTCAAAACTTCGGTTGTCTGAGCAGTTCTCTCATTCAAATGAAGTCCGAAAAATAAGCGAGAAGTTATTTTATGAGACGTTCTGTACAGCGATTCCCAAGAGCACCAAATATCAAAATTATTATTACCAGTGAGTTTGTTTTGCAAAACAAAAAATTAGATAAAAGGGAACTAATCAGTTGTTATTGAAAATAAGATAAGTCTCTAGGCACCACTTACAGTTTTTGGCAGTCGCTTCTCCAATTTTTCTATGATAGTGTGGCTTTAGCTCAAGTGGAATCAGAAAATCTTTTATTAATATTTTTTTTCAAAAAATAATGCTGAAAACTTAGAAAAAAAACTAAATTATGCCCCGCTCTTCAAAAGTTAATTCGTAGGTATTCGGAAAAACTTTAAAATTTCTAGCTCTGTGAAAAGGAAAACAGAAAACTTCATAAAACTTTTGTGTGAAACCAAAGGTTGCATGCTTGACCATCATTTGCGAAGAAAACTTTCGGTGTTGACATCCTCCATCTATTGTTCCACCATTCCTTTTCTCTCCTTTCTTCCTGCTTTTTTGTTTTTCACAACTGATAGTGCTGATTCCAGAACTTTTAGAATTTTGAGAAAAAGAGTAGTTCAACTCGAAAACGTTTTGCTTTCACCATCAGCCGGGTAGGGGTGTCACAGCCAATTTCCGTTTTTCTATGGAATGAGGCGTAGGCACTTTGAAAGAGAAAAAAGCAAGTTCTATATCGAGTTTTTTTCCAGAACATTATCATTGTCGTCAAGGTTTCTGTTTATTTTTGTAGCTGTGGAGAAAAAAAAGTTCTGAGAGCATTCATTGAAAAACTCGAATTCATCTAAATGTTTATCCTTTTTTCTCATCTCTAATTCTAAACAATTTATGATTTTCTGTTCAATAATATTCATTCGTCTTCAATATTTTTCCTTCTCTCAACTATTGTTGTTTAATTTGGCAGACACGGCCCAAATGGGAAGAATATAGTAGTAAATGGTGGGCAGGGCTTTTGCCAGGCGGCGCCAATCTATGGCGCCGGTAGCCGGAAAAAAGCGATCTTCATCGGCTCACGTGTACCGTAAGTTTTCATCTCTGATAATGTGAAAAAAAAACTCGATCTTCAAAAAAAAGGAACTGAAAATGCTCATAGTTAGGAAATTCCATTAGGATTACTTGGATAAGCCGTTTCGCTTCGTGATTTAATACCTATGGAAGAGAAAGTCGTTTTTCAAGTACTTCTTCCACGCAATTTTTTCTTCATTAATGGAGCAAACTCAGGTTTTCTAAGCCTTAGCCTTATTGTGGTTTCATCCCATTGTGATCTCAATTGGTTGGTGAAGAATTCTTGAGAAGAAGAGAATGTCAACAGGCTTCATATTGGTTTCAATTGAAAACAAGCTATTGAATGCGTCTTCGGTTCAAATATATCATCCACCATGATGTTTTGAACTTGAAATGCCTTATTCACAATGATACGACCGCCAAGACCGCGAACTTCGATTCAATTAAACCGAAACTTGTCTAGTTTCTCAATTACTCACTCCTCAACATCGTCTTCAACGGGATCACGGAGTTAGGCTTTGTTGTTCATTAAGAATTTTGTTGATCAGATTAAGTTATTTCAAATTGTAGTTTCGATAATGGTATAATTTTTATTTGAACATTTTAATACGAAAGAGAAGGTTTTTCTGTTATGAGTTTCTACCGATACCATGAGATCCTGGTTTTTGCGTTTTTTTACCAGAAAACTCATAAGAAATTAGTAACTTGGCTAAAACGGAAATTAGTTTATGAAATAATGTATAATAGTTGACACTGAACAATTGCTAAAACAAAATTTAACCTGTCAAATCCTAACAAAAATGTATAGGGGAAAATCCACACTGACACATATTCTGCGCTGGCTCAATTCTCCATTTTCATTAAACGCTACATCTTATTCTTCATCAGTCTTGAGTGATAAATCACATGACTACCCAGCTCATTGTATCTCATTGATTTTCCCTGGTCTCGGAGCCACGGCTTTGTCTTTCGGCTCCTTTTTTCATCTAGTGAGTAACGAATCCGTGTGAGACGACTAAAAGATTTATACCAATTCAAAAGTCACATTTGTAGTGCCTGGTACCCTGGCAACGATAGTCACGTTGCTTTATTCTTTTTCCAGGCCCAATGAGTTCTTTTTGCAGAACCAACAAAATCGAAGCGACCAAGTCGAGATGACAATTCAAATAGTGAGTTTTTTCCTTTTGATTCTGGAATTTGATCAATTTATTTCCAAATTAAACCGCGTTCTATCCAGTAAAAAACATAATTGTGTTTTGAAAAAAGTTTTTAAAAGTTTAAGTAACGTTTCTTAACATTTTTCATACTGTAATACCAATTTTCAGGTTACTCAGGTTATGAAGATGCTACTCCACGCCCTTCTATCGACTTTCCGACGGCAGTCATTGAGGTCAGTCTTTTTATTCGATTCCTTATCAGGTAAAATGCTCGTGTCACCACAAATTATTTTGAGGGCTTAAGGGCGAGTATCCCATGAGAAACATTACGTGTTCACTCTTCCGCAAAAGTATTTATTCTTGCCTTTTCCGCGTTTTCAAATCTTTTTTGTTTTCTTTTCCTTTTTGCCTCTCCCTCCTTTGACACCACCACCCAGAAAACGCTGGTTATCAAAACGTGTACGGCGTCCCGCATTTGTTCTTGGGAAAGTGGAGTGCCCCCGTCTTTTTTTCATGGAGCACCGACAAAAGTGTACAACTCGTCTATGTTTTTTTTTCATTACGTATTCCAATTTTTAGTTGTTTGATACTCTTCTCTACACTTTCACGTGTCGATTGACGTTAGAGGCTCATGAAAAGGTAGAGCCAGAAGTAGGAAGGAGGTTGAGAGTATGAAAGGAAGAACGATTAGGTACCGGAAGGTGGGAATGTTGGAAATGAGGTTTTTGGTGAACAATGAAAGGGTCCCGAATCGGTCGACTTTCTAACTCAAAACCGCGATGCTATTCTTCGCCTCATTCTTTCAGTATATTCTGTCCATGCGCGTTTCGAAACATGTCTCACCATGCTGAATTTCATAAGAGAGGTAATCAAATTTTAGATTTATTGTTGTTTTCTTCATACTCATTGGTAGGCTGAGCAATGTAGAATGGCGAAGTTAACATACGGACTTTCGGTCATCAACCCCGGCTCACAAGGTCGTTAGTGTCAGGACCGCAGACCGATAAGCCTGGCGCGCTGAGTAATAAAGCTGTCAGTTTTTTCACATAATAGTATTCGACATCATGAGTCTGGTTCCGGACAATAGTAATGGATTATAAATTTTCGCCCAGTGGTATAGAAAGTCTAGACGAGTTCCCCTCTAGATTGAGATTTTTTCTATTTGTCTTGTCAATTTCTTTTTCAAATCATGTTATTCTTTAAAAGCAGCCACTGAATATATAAATGATCCTGTTCGATATTTCTCACCAATAGAAACTGATGAATTAGGCAGTTATATGCGCTTACTTTATAAAGAGTTGAACCTTACCAAATTTACTGAAAATATCTTCATACATTTTTTATTGGTAGATTCTCATCGTCAAGAAACATTGGTCTTTTTTGAGTATTATCCAGGGTTTTCACCATTCTACTGATCTCTTCGTATATTCTATTTGGAAAACAATTGTGCCTAAACCTGAAAGTTCATACTAACAAAAGATTAGGTTAGCTTTTTCGGAAACAGGATACCTAACGCGTACTCTACACAGACGTTTGTCATCAATAATTCAGACATAGACGGCTGTGAACTTTTACTTTAGGTAGAAATAGAGAGGCCGCATGTGTCTCTCCTAATTTTGATATTCAGACTGCTCTGCAGCAAAACACAAGAGATTTAGGTTCAAATCAACGAGAAATGTTGGAGAAATCTTCAAAATTTATGTGAAGATACGAGAATAAAAAAGTTGCATTACTGCATTGGCGCTCATACTTGTTATGTCACCAGAAGAGCGTAACCCCTTGTCCCTTTTTCTTCCCGTGTATGTGCTCACCCCCCTTTACCCCACTCGTCTTCTATTCGTGTTTTATTAAACTTCCTCAATTTTTCTGTGGCTTCCACAACCACAAAACGTAGTTTATTTATGCAGACGTGAAAAGTGTATGACCACCGAAAATCAGTTAGTTGCTGGTATTCCATCAGTTGATCTGTACTCTCTTGATCCAATAGTTCCGAGTATGGAATCAACCAAATCCATGTTCCTGACTGATACCCACTAATCTGATTGAATCATTTCTCTTTCTCTCAATAAGCAAAACGGATTAGGTTCATTTTTTCTATTTCTATTCTCTTTTTTTTACTCGGTGAGAACGAGCAACCCACGAAAACGACTAGTTGCATTCAATTGAATATTCATACAATAGGTGAATATTGTCACTCACTTCTAGTTGTTGGAAAATAGTAGTAAGCTGGCGGCTCAGCTATTTTTAATTTTTCAAATTGATTAAGTCTTGACTCGTTATGAATTCCATTCAACGCCTCCCTCCGCCATTTTTTTCTCATCTTCATATCTTCCTTTTTTTGCTATCTGAATCCAATCCATCGCCGCGTAAGCCACCTCTCTCTATGTCTTCCGAATGAATTCATGTGCCGCCGACGATGGGACGCTCTTTTCATGCTCCCGACTCCCGGATCGTTGTTTCCGTTAATTGCTCTCCCCCTTTTTCTTGTCAACTGAGTTTTTGGCTTACGAAAGCCAAAATCCCAGGACAGGGGGCTAATTGGTCAAATTAGACGAAGGCCCTTTCTAATCGTTGAAAAAGGCGACAGCGATAGATTTTCCTCTCCTGTTGAAACGCTCCATCTCGCTTTTCTAACCCGTCTTGTCTTTTTCCTTATTTATTTAGATGTAGAAATATTCATATTTTAGTATAGCATCTCATAATATTCTCTAGCTTCACTTGAAAAATGAAAAAAGCGGCTTACCGTCAGAAAAGAAAGGTACACAGGAAAAAACAATAATCTGTTATTTTCGGTCAGAGTTCACCTCTCAGTTTTTGAATATTAGGCGGACCTAGGAATTACGCTTCAAAAAATTCCGCCCGGGTTTTCTTTTTCATTATTCCTTCAAATTTCCCTGCCGTTTCTATTTCTGTTCGTTGCAAAGTTGCAATGCATAGGTTTATTAGATTGGGCTCCATTTGGATGATAAAAAAAAGAGAAGAACTCTTTCTATAGGATTATGAAAGTATCAGAGTGTTCTGCAATTCGATCGAAAAAAGAACTTGAGTAGAAGTGTTAGAGATTCAAAGAAGTCTAGCTATTTGATATTATAATATTCGATGCTCCTCGGATTTCGAGATGATCATTCACTATTTCTTTCAGTTTTGTAAAAAGTCGCTGGATTATTTTTAGTCAGACTAAGCAAAAATTTTTGAAATAAGAATAGAGCTACGGAGCTAGCCATCTGAATTTTAATTATACCATTACTCCACTGTATAGTCATCGAATAACGTGAAATGAGCCAGAGAAATGAGAACATTTCCGAATTCTCATTTGCCTACTGTAGCTTGACAGCCCTTTTGTGTCTTGATGGGACGAAACTAGGAATTCGTTCATTTGATTATCATGCTTTTACTTTCCTCTCCCGATATTCGTCGTCAGCGCCAAATTCTGATTGAAATGCGAGGATTGCGAAAGGTACATCAACTGGGCAGGTGAAATTTTCAGTCACAGGTGAAATTCTAGATATTAGAATTCGATGATGATGAAAGTGTTGATTGGAAATATGTGTCAATAACTTTTTTCATCCGCAAACAGCCAATCTGAATGCATTTTCAAATCAAGCTTTTGATTAAAAAGTATCAGAATAACACTTATTTTGGGCGATCGATTCATATTATTTCATTTTTGAAGCGTATTGTTCAACTAGCCTTCCTCGGTAAAACTTTTGTTATCGTTTGAAAAAAAGAGAGGCATTCTATTGAGATGAAACTGAATCATTAATCGAGAGAAGATAGATTGAGTTGTATAACTTTCAGCATGAGCAAGCCTGTGAATATGAGTTTTTTAGAGAGAAAAATGATACTTGTTATATTACGGATGACAAAGTTCTCAGGTTTAGAACACGGAATTGCTTTTCCTTTTCAGATCAGTTTGTCTTTAGATGTAAGCCTCACTCTTTGCTTCAACGTTGTCCATTTTGGATTCCTCTTAGATTTCAAAATTCCCACCTTACTGAGAGGTCGGATGAAAACAAACAAAATATTTGAAATAGCATCGCGCCGTAGTTCTCACTCTATTCTCCTCCCCTACTCCATTTCAGATTGGTGCCTCCGGTTAGACGTAACATGATTCCTTTTCACTAGTTTTCGTTTTTCTTATTATTTTACACTGGACCTGGTCCACGCGACAGTAGATTAGCATTTGTCGCCTTCCATCATTTAACCTTTTAACATTTTTGGCGTTTTTGAGCATTTTGGTAACTGAATACGACGGGTACGTAAAGGTGCATTCCAACTTAGAATGCACATCAACTTGGTAAACGAAAGCGGACCCTAGCGGACATGAGGAATTGGAAGGAAAAAAAAAGTTTTGTGTCGGGGTGGCTGCCGATATTTGCAAGCACTTCGTGCAGTGCTCTTTCATTCTCTTTATTTCGATGGCCAACCGAAATCTCTTAACCATTGTTCAAAACTTGTAGAGCGGAAAAGGCGCGCGCTTCCACAAAACGGGAAGAAACACGCCTACCTTCTCTCGCATCACTTATGAATTTATATTCATTAAGTCCATAACTTTTTGTATATAGAATCAAGGAAAGAGCGAGTCAAGCGTTTGTTTCTTTTTTATGACCACTGTTCTGAGCTTCTAGGCGTCTTTTCAATATTTCAGTTCAGTTTTGAAGATTCATTTCAACGGTTACAAACCCTGGTGAATAAAATTCTCTCAAAGTCTCAGATTTCTGAACAAGTTGAGAAAAAAGTGAAAACTTGAGAGACTGTTAAATTCCTGATATTTGACCACACCTGTTTATCGTTTTCTTCCGTCATTCTCTCGAGACACTACGAGTGGACAATTACAGTAAATAACTTTCCGCTTTTTCTTCACTGAACTCTCTGTAACTATAAACTGCACTAAAAGAAATGAAATTCTCACGACATTCCAGTTTTTATCAGAAATTCCGATTCTAGTTTCCAACTAGAATTCTTAGCCGTTATCAGTCCTGTCCTATATGACAACATTTCAGGCTGCCCGTCGGGCGTCAGTACTCGGTCGAACAGCTGCCGAATCGTTATCTGCTCCAGAAGCGGCATCGAGCAGCGAACGGGGTGAGCACACTAACAGTCGCTCCCCGTCGACCAGCTATTCAAGTTGCATCGACGACGAACGAAAGTTCTCGAGTCCTCATCGCAGAAGGTTTGTTTTTTTTAAACTTTTTATCGGGTCTAGTGAAATTGTAAAGCAATGTTAATAACAAGTTTTCAATTACCTCTAGAGGCTCTATAGTTCAAATCCCTCGAAAGTTCAGAGTTCTAATCATAAGAAGCTGTTTCCAATGAACTATGAAATTAAATCTATAAAGCTTCAGCTCATCTATTAAATTTAACATTAAAAATGAGATGAAAAAAGAGGGAATGGAGAGTTTCCACGGATTATTGGTTTTGAGGAGCCTTTCTTGACATTTTGGGCCCAAAATGAAAATGAGAAAAGAAATGAGTGAGAGGACTCCATTAAAACCAAACCGACCCATCGTCTTCTCTTCTGCCCTATCCCCAGATTTATTATGTACTTTCTTCTCACAATGTGCCTCATTTTCATGATCTCCTCTCTCCTCATTTTTCATCCATTAGGAGTTCCTCGAGCCTTTTTCCGTGTTCTAGTTCTTCCAAATAATCGCTTGTTCTCATCATGAATATTCTCTGAAGGGGAATTATAGAAATTCTGTATGTTCCATTGGTTGTTTGGATACTCAAACTGGTTCTTTGAAAAAAATGAGAGATGAGTTTGAAATTTGATCTTCCAACACCTTCTGACGTTGAATCGTGTGCCATACCAAATATTTTCGAGATAAATGTGAAATAATAGAGAGAAGTTGAAAGCAAATGTTATGCTTGAGAAAATTCCCCCCGCACAGTTTCCCACATATTAAGAAAAAGTTGTTTGTCATTTCTAATCAGGCAGAAATTTCAAACGAAGCATAATGAAACAGCCGACTGAGACTGATATTAGCTCTATGAGAACTTATCATTCGATATGCAGCCTGCCAAATCGAAGACTCCTGTACCTGTCAGGAAGAAACATTCCTCGCACAGTCCTAAAACTTCGACTTCTAAAAAACCTTCTTCTAAACATTCCACTTCAAAAAGCCCGACTGTGAAAACTCATGTTTCGAGAAGTCCTCATCGGAAGAAATCACCAGCTGCCTCTAAATCATCAGTGGCGTCGAAATCATCTAAATCGCCAACATTTACTCGATCACGAGCACCATCTAAGCCTCGAATTGTTTCGAAATCTCCGGGTACTACAAGAAAATCTCCTAAAACTAATCGGAGACCTATCAAGAGGTAACTGAAGTTTGCATTCATTCTGTTAGTACCAACATTTCTGAGACATCGCAGAAATTTTAGGTATCTGTTTCAAAACCTAGAGTTATTACAAATACTGTGAAAAGTCTCAAATACTTAAAAGGGCCAGTTACTAAACGTGCTCAACGATTTTGCATTGACAAATTGGAAGCAAGAAATGGGAAAGAAGAGCAAGTGGAGCGCGGTAATCCCACGTCGACCCGTTTTGGGGCGTCGACCGCAAAACCCTCGACCATTGATTGTCGTGTTCTTACTTCCTATTATACTCTTCTTCCCTCACTATTCTTACCCCCTAAACTTTTGTCAGTCATGACCGCCATGCCCTTCCCAGCTATTTTTTGGTGTATTCCAAATCGATAGAAGAATGGAAGACGAGAACTATCCGTTGCTTCCTCGTAAAGAAGAGGCTCGGCTTCCTGCTGCACCACTTCTCGGACTGATCGGCCCAGCTCTGTTCTTTGAAACACCCAGAAGGTTTAGATTCAAATCAATTTCCGTAGACATTAGTGGGTGGATGGAACGGAGTGAAAGACGTATGAAAATAGAATTCGCCGGGAATTCCAATGAATTATTCTGGGATTCTATTCTGTTCACACGTCTAGGATGTCATAGATTATGAGTCTTGGAAGAATGAGTGAATAAGAAAGAAGATAACACGAATTGTTGGATTATGTTTGGACGATTCGACCCAAATTTCATAACCATGTCAAGAATATGCTCATGACGAAATAACATTAACTCATATTATTCCATTAGTCCAAGCAATATTCATGCAGTTAGAAGGAATACCGTGAATTTTTGGAAATTCTTCGTTTTGTTATTTGCACTATTGTTTCCTTCTTTAAAACACTGCATAGAAAAGTTTTTTTTATTTTCACCCTTTTGTTTTTACATTCCTTTATAGTATACTCTGATAGAAAAAAACAATCAAGACTATGTGACAGTATGAAACTATTCTTAGGTTTTTGATTACATTCGAAGTCATTTTGGTTGATAGTTTCTATCAGAAACGTTTTATACAACACAATGGTTCAATCTTTTTCGTTAGTATTTAAAAACTGAGGATGTTCAGTCCAGTTTCACTGTTTGAAGACTGAAAGCTATATATTGTGTTTTCAGAGTAGTCGATGTCAGCGATCATAAGACATGTGCACTGTTGATGACGAGGATGAAGGAGGCAAGTAGACAGCTGCCGTCGCCGAGCCAGTAAGTCTTTTCATCGGTCACTTTTTCAAACAGTATTCAAAAAAGTTTCACGACACATTGACGACACTCAGGGAATAGGCTCTGGGACACGAGTGTTCTTTTTTCTTATCTTCTTCTCCCAGAAAAAAAAACGAACTAAAGATGTATGGCAGCATATCATAGTCTCGTTTTGACTCTCATGAGCTATATTTGTTGTCTGGCCTTGTGAAATGCTAACCATTGTTGAATTCTGTTGTGTTGTATCTGTTGGTGCTTTTCCATCTGATTTGGTGTGTGCATGCTTATTCTATCTTTTCTAGGGATTCTGAGTTTCAGATACAAGTTGTTTTTTTTCGACGTGACGTTTTTTCACGAATCGTGTTAGAAAAATTTGTTATTGGAACAATATTAATTTCCTTCCATACTATTATAACGGAAGTATAGATGATACGGGTTGGAAAATATTTTCACAAAACAACTTTTTCTTCTGAAAATTTTCCCAAGATATACACCGAAAACTTTTTCTGAGCTATGGTACCACCCCAAATAGGTACTTAAAGTCGTTATAGTTTCCGATGCTCGTATTTCAAAAATAAAGAAATAAGGACTCCGTCCTCAACTATTTTTCAACCCATTGGCCATTCATGACCAATTGGGTTTTGCTTTTTTCAACAAAACAAGTTTCTTCCCCTTCTTTCCGACCTGAATTTGGTGTGCTTATTTTAAGAAGTTGTTTTCTTTGCTTTTGAATATCCAGTATTCATCAAAAACTGAAAAGCAGTCCCAGTCAACAAATAACTTCCACACAAATACGTTCAATATTTTTCAAAAAGTGTTTTCTTGCAAAAAAACCTAAATAGTCTGAAGTCAAATTTCTTGTGGCCTTAACTTAGTGCGAATTGCTGTTACACTTCAGAACAATGTAATGTCTATTTATAGTGTTTTTAAAATATGGTTCTTTTTGTCGTTGTCGTCAGCAGGAGCAGGGGCAGAGCACCCACAGCACGACGAATACGTTTTCTTCCGCTTCTTTTTCCGGCAATCTTCATACGAACCACTTATCCTTGCCTCCTCTTTTTCACGCAATATTTTCATTTCTCATCAAATAATACCGCAGAATACAGTTTGTAGACAGTCTCTTTTTTGTCATTCTGAAGTATTTTTTTATTACATTTTTGCTATGAATGGGAATACGATATATTTGTAAGCAGCTCCGGATGGTCATCGAAAAAGTCCTAATCATTTTTGAAAATTTTAAAATCAGCTTTTCTCAAGTTTAATCTCAACCTTCAGTAAAATTAAAACTTGAAAAAAAAAAGTTTCCACTTTTTATTAGGACAACTGAAATTTTTCCGTTCACCAGATAAGGTCTCATCTATTCTTTGAAATTAATATCGCTATTTTCTTCGTATTTTCTTCCATGGCAGTTCAGTGATCATTTTTCTCAGACCTTTTCATTCCGTTTTTGACTCTTCGTTTCATCATCATCCTTCTCCTTCTCCTCCTACACTTCGGTGGGGTCTCCTCTCATTTTTTCTTTCTCTTTTTCATCTGCGTGCCAGTTCATAACCGAGTTAGTGGGCTCTTCTTTCACTCGTCTTAACTAATTTCGTTACATTTCGTGACTAGAATTCAGATTATTTCTTCTTATTTCCTTATTTCTTACACCGTTTGTATAAAGAGCGTGAAAAAAAGAGGAGAAATGAAAGGGAATAAGATGAGAGTGCCCTGATAGGTAACCCCTTGGGGCGGAGGTCTTTTTTTTCAAAACGTCGATTGTGTGTTCCATTTGTTTGTAAACTAAACGAGAATAAACTGACCAAATCAGTTGAAAATGAAGGCAATTACTTTTTTTCGCTTTTGGTGACGTTGAAGAAACCAATCAAGAAACCTTTGTGGGTTGGATTAGAAGTCTAGGTGTACTTAGTCATTTCAAAAGACTTTAAGAACCGATTCCCTTGTTTTTTTCCATATGAATAACGGTTGCGTGTGTAGGTGAACACCCTCGAATTCCCATCACACCCCATTCGCCATGCACTTTTTTTGTCTTCTCACCTGAAGAGACCAGTTCGATTGGTCATAACATTTTTAGTGTGTCTCAATTAGTTAGTGCATAGCGTGTGAGAAAAAAAAAGTATCATCTAGGACTTCCGCCACTTCTGGTGGGCCCTGCCACCCGAAACAAGATACTACGCATTTTGGAATTTTCTCCGAAACTTTTCTTATGTCTGTTTCTCTGCTCTCCTCTTCCAAACGAAATTAGTTCTTGCTTTCCTTTTTAATCTTACGATGAGCAGTTTCTTTCTTTTTTATGTTTTCGTTTCCGGCATCAAACATTTGCACTGATTCGGTTTGTTGTTTTTTTTTGAATCGAGTTCAGACAACGATGTTGTTGGAAATTGAAATTTTCTTGATGTCAGTATTAGTCTGCTATCTAGTCTTCCTTCAAAAATGTTTTTCTAGAGCGTAGAGATATTAATATTCAAACTATAATATCATTTCTCATTTGATACTTTCCGTAACCCGGTTACCAATTCGATGATTATGAAATCATATCAGATATATCATATTTTGTGCACCTAGAAATAATATTTTATCATCGTAGTACTCAAATCGAATCACACAACACCTACATTGAGTCGATCACGACTTAGAAATTCAATTTTTGGGATACAGAATGATAAATATTTAATTTTATCAAACCCCCACGTTGGATGAAGTTCAGTTCTCTAGTAACTTATATAAAGCACAAATCTGTATCATGAAAACTTGCGATGTTTGTGTTTTATGAAATTCTAGTTCTAGAGCAATTCAGTTTTGATAGAGGAAAGATTCGGAGGTCCTTCTGTGAAGAATGCGGTACTTGAATGCCTCCATAAGTGCAGCATTCTCAAATTCCTTGCCCCATGAAAGTAGGCGGGTAAAAGACGAATAAATAAATTTGACGGGCCGTTTCCGATCCTTACCCTCGGACTCCGACCGCATCTGTGCTGTGATATATCATTCTGACAATCATTCGACAGGCATTCACCACCAATTATGTGCGCCTAATTGTCAATGCCCCGTTTGCAATGTCTACGAAGTGTTTTATTTTTCCTCCTTTCTTTTCTTTTTTCTTTCTCTTCTTGCGCAGTCGTTTCTGGTGGTGAATGTTTCGTCTTGAAAAAGGGGGGGGGGGGCTCATAGAAAATAAGAAGGGGAAACATGATTCTCCAATACTACCACCTCCTCCTTTCAATTTTGTTTCATTCCTTTTCAATCTCATTTCCATTTTTTTCAATCTCGTAGGTGAGAGAAGGGCATCACCAAATGTCACATTTTCGTATGATCTCGATGAAGCCTGAAACATCCATCAAGTCTTCACTTTTCTGTAACTGACATAAGATAACCTTTTGAATTTGCATAGCAGTCAGATTTGTTTTTGCATACTGGCCCTTGATTGAAGCCTTCACCTCTTTCCTACATTTTTGAACCTTAACCAGGTTGGAAACATAATTCCAATCAATTTTTGACGAGACGTTTTTCTGTGAAAAGTGAGGTTTGATTTTATTTTCATTCTCATTATGTGAGAATAGCTGAATTTGTCAGTATACTGTGAAATTGTGAGTTTCAAAAATTTTGCTCCAGAACTCTTCCGTAAGATACCCAGAAAACGCAAATCTCTTCATTTTTCTTCTAGTTTTAAAAAATCTACCAGCATTTTGATTAAAACTTGATTCTTGTATTGTTTTTGTTGTGTGGCTCTTTTTTCTCCTATTTTCTGGAGCTGCAAGACACACATTTTCCTCACTCCACGAAAAACATGCATTTTTGAAGAATTGAATTGTTCCTGGCTTCAAAAGTCTTCGGAACGAAAACTAAGAGGATGATGAATCTGATCGCAGTCTGATCAGCCAGCTCAAAATATCTTGTTCGAAAAAAAAAGAACATTCTCGAATTGTCATGGAAAAAGTTCAAACAGCACTTTACTTCTCCTAAATGCCACTTTTTTCTATAATTCATCGATTATGCAAAGTTCTCTCAACGCAGAAAGAGACTTGTCTTTGTTTTAGCCAATCAAATGTTCGAGGACTTGTCTCCAGTTTCCGTCGTTTTGTCAGATAGTTTTTAGAGACCCTATTGAAAAGTATAAGTATAAGTTGGCTTCTTTGAACTATACGAGTCTGGTTTTTTGATGCTTTTGCAACACAAAAATGAATAAAATACGAGAGGAGGATAATCGTTTTTTGGTGGAAGAAAAATGGAGAAAGATGAGGGGATCCATAACCAATTAGTAGTTGCATTCACTTCATTGTTCTTTTCCTTTTTTGGAAAAAAAGAAAGTGAATAAATGAAATTTCAACTTTTGCTCGAATTTCGAAAATGTGAACAATTTTGTGTGTATGTATGTTCAATATAAAAAATGTATGCATTTTAAACTCATCTGATGAGTGCTGTGCTCTCACGGCAGAAAGAAATTCACGCCTTTCCGAGCACATTGAACTGAACTGAACTAGAGAAACTACATCGAATTGAGAAAGACAAGAAGAACTTCGTTGTTTTCTCTTCTTCTGTTTTATTTTTGTCTATTCTATTTTTCTTCGCCCTCCCTTCTATTCTTTCAGTTTTCATTCAATTTCCTTATGCTAGGTACTTTCCCGGAGGGTCATGTAATAAAAAAAGTTCGAGCCACAAATTCTTGTCGTCTCAAAGCTTCTTCATAATTTTTTTCGACCATCGCCAGCAAATGACCAGATGTCTCGTGGAGGATGTGATCATTTTTGATTCGAGTACTTCTCATTTTTATTCCACTCACATTTTCTGCATCCAGTAACCTTCAACTTATTCTCCTTCTCTTTTTTATGTTTTCACTATCAATTCCAACATTCAGATCATCAAAAAGTTGTCATTTCCATCCTCTCCACCCAAATGCCAACTTACGCCATATGGCCTTGAGTTGGAGCAGGAGCAGTGGAGCTTCTTGACTCCTGCATGGGACACGACGGCGATGGTGCCACTGGCGCCAGTGGTTCTAAGCCTAATGGCTCTGTCACTAGGCTTTTACCATCACTTGATCGTTTACAACCATGGATGATACCCATAGCTGCTTCAGAAATTATACCATCACCTATACAGCCTAGAAAAATATCAATTAATGACCGTCTTTTTGAAATACGAACCCCACGACCAGGCGAAATGATTAAAGAAGCAGTACAGATGGCGGTGTGGCCCGCTCTGCCAAGGTAGGAATTGTTGCAGATGCAAGACTAGGGGGAAAATATGACATGATAATCATAGACTACTCAAATTTCAAAACATTTTTCGTAGTATTGTTTCGTATTGAACTGTGTTTTTTTTGTTATTTTTTGTTTTGCATCTAAAAATCGTTTCTCTATTAGTGATACTAAAAAGATTCATAGCGTCGTTTTCAAAAGACGACACATGAATATATGATTGTGCTTGTGAACGTGTAAACCAACCAAAAACAATTATTGCGGTGTCAAGACGAGCATATTGTGAAGAAAAATCTGCTCATTTACTACTGTAGTAGGCAGGAGTGCATTAGCCGGAGAGAAAAAGGCGATTCTTCGTCTCTCGACTGGAAATGCAGCAAATCGCGTCAAATTATACAATTGGATGATTGTTTTTGACACTTGCTCTCGTCCGGCTCTTCCAATTTACTATCCCACATTTTGGCACTGCCAACACATTTCATTCGGTCACCCACTAAGTGGTCCGAACTTTCTATTTTATACTTTATTCGACTGTTTAACAAATATCATGGCTCCGGATTACAAGAAAGCGTATCGGAAACCTGATACGTTCACACTACTCTATTACAGTTATATGTGGAAAAGAAGAGATAGGTACGGCTTTGCTTTAAATTTTGACATTTTAAAAATTAAACAAAAATTCAGAAATTTTTTTCTTCGAAGCAATTTTTGTATGAAAAATTCGAAATCAACTCGTTACACAGTATCTTGTTTTTAAAAATTTACTTGTTGATTTCATTTTGCATTAGACAACTCTCACTGTTCCCAAATTATAACAACCAAACATAATTATTTTGAGTCCATGCGGTTTTCATAATTTCCGTTTTCGCTCATATCAGTTTTGCAAAACGTTCAATCCAATCAAATTCATATGCTCACTCCTTTTTCTTGTATTTCAAATCAGAACAAATTTCTCTATTTGATTTTTGTAGTTTTTTTCTTTTTGTTCTCACATGCAGCTCAAATTTTGAAGTGACTTGTATATTTGTAGTTCATTTCTGCGCCATACAATGTGCATCTTTTGTTGAATCTAAAATAGGCTCGCTTCAAACCACTGGACCGTGATTTTAAAGGTCCATCCTTATTTTGGAGTAAACAAAGCTTTTTTCACACAAATGATATATTTTTGTGCTGGTTTCGAGAGTCAAAATGCTAAAGGTGGTTTTGAACAATGGGTTGTTTTCTTTCATTTGAAAACGACACGCTCGACTGAGAAGATACGAATAAGACTGTGTGAAAGAAAAAATTCATATTTTTACTGAAAATTTTGTCTGTGGTCTTATTAGCATATCAATATTGCAAAATGATGATCATCAGTAGTTTGAACATTCAGTTAACTGACAGTTAACTTTGAGGCTTGTGTTGATGAAAAAAATTTTAAAACTTTGCTGATATTCGTAAAATTTCAATTGATTTGCACACTGTGTGATGATAACTTCAAATAATTATTAGTTTCACAGGCATATTCATCAAAAATTGCATTTCATAGCCTACAACTTTTGAGAAGGTGGCGTTTGATGAGCAATTGAGAGAAATCATGTCTGATAGGATTACACTCCATTTTGCAACTATTTTTGCTTTTTAATCATGCAAAACTTAAAAAAAATATTGCTGTTGAATACGGAGAAGATGATACATTGAAAATTCTAATAGTTGAAAAAACTTTGACGCCTTTTCATAGGTAAAATATTTCTGGAATTATATCACATTGTAAATTGGTTTTAATTTGAAACTTCCTAAATTTACAAAAGAAGAGCTTTCAAATTACACGTGACCTTCCTGAATTCCTAAAATTTGATTGAAATATCAATCAAATTTGATCATAGTAATTTCGCAAATTACTCCTTTCCAATTCAATTAAATTCACTGATCAAACTTATGACAAAACTAATGACATGGTTGCTACTACATTCTTGTGATGAAATTTGCATGAAACCCCCAACATTCTTGATTGTTCATCCGTAGCACTTTTGGCAAGTTCTTCTGCTCACGTGGAAGAAGAATTGTAAAATTCAAGATTGATATCCTTCCTTACGTTTGGAAATCTCTTGGGACTTGTCTTGGTTGTGGTTCTGGGAACAACTGGCGAGAATAAGATTTTAGGCATTTTCGATTTAGATAAGACTTTCAAATGGAGAGATGTAATTAGAACACATCCGAACAGGTGGATTAATTATAATATCCAGTGGTCAGTGCACCAAAATAACAAACTAGGCGGTGGTGTTTTATGGTGAGCATAGTGGACAGCTAGAGTGTGAGTAGTTGAAGAGAGACAGATTTATAAGCGGTGAGACACACTTTTGTCTTTATTCTTTTTTTGTTGGTTGCGAGGGTGCGTGCATGTGGCGTGTCAAAAAGTGGATGTCCTGAAAAATTAAGATATTGGAATGTATATTTATACATATCTATCTATTCATGTACATCCTTCCAATGAGTGACTTGGCCGTTTGTGCCCTCCCCTTTTTGCCTATAGCGTCGTTGTCGGGCGAGCTGCCAGCAACTAGCCACTGCACTGCCTTCCCCCCTCTCTTCTCCCTCGTCTATTGATCTTGACTACTCGACTTGGAAGTAAGACTTTGACGTGGACACCCGCCTCCCATTTTCAAAAACTCGCGAAACCCAGCCCCCCGTGGATCAGCGCCTCCACTCAGTTATCCTCCCTCCCAGTGAGAGCTGCAGCCGGCAACAGCAGGTCCAACCCTCCTTGCCACGACCGCCATTATGCACACCATCACATGCGGGATAGTCCGTCGGCCAAGATAGGACACTACAGGAATCTGTCCCCCCAGCGATGCTGGGAATAGACCAGATTGCAAGGTACTTCAGTTTGACCGTTGCCAAATTTGTCACGAAGAAGAATAATGAATGCTTGTCTCTTTTTTATGTCTCTCCCATTAATGTTGCCAACAATCTCATGCATGCTTGTCCCCAATTTTCCTTGTTGTTCTTGAATATTCACTCAGACTAGGTTTGCCCGGACCATTTTCCCACGTTGAAAATGTTTCCACAAACTACAAGTCAAGAAAAAGAAAAACTACGAGTGAAGAGTGAGAATATGCTTTTGTTAGGTTTTGCCTTGTTTTCAGAAGATTTTTTGTTGAGATTGAAGTGGTAAACGAAGTTCTTCTTCTAATTTAATCAAGACCCGTTCCCACTGTAAACAATATCCTTGGGTTTTCCCTACATCCGAAAACTCTGAGCGTCGTCGTGTCAAACAGAAATTTAATATGAATTTTAAACGTCAGAAACATTGATACAGTTTCTAAATTTTGTCATATTTTCAGACTAGCTGCAGAAGAAGCCCGAAGAGAGCAAAAAGCAGAGTCTGGCACATTTGTCAGGAAGACAACACTTTCATCCAATGCACCTGTCAAAGAAAAGGTACGTTTTACAGATTCCTAATGATTGTTTTCCTGTTTCCCACCAATTTTTCAAAAAACTGCTCCCAAAAAACAATGTCTTTCTGCTTTCATTCTCTCTCAAAAAATTGTTGATTCGAAACGAAAACCGTATGACTTGCTGCTATATAATTGGAAAAACAGAGAATTTTTTCTCGAATGAGATACCATCGACTCTTAAAAACAATTTCCCCCTCATTGGTTGTGGTCCCTTAGTCCCCCGCTGTTGCCTCTTCTAGTTTTTCTGGCATTTCAATTTTTGCCGTGTGTGTGCGTAGAGAGACGTAATCAACAGGCGAGTCCGTCTAATTAAATTTTCTTTCATATTACCCAAGAGCAACGCAAAAAGGCTCGTGTTTCTTGTTGCTTGTGCCAAGCACAACGTTTCAAGACTACATTTCCTGGCCATCGGGCACAGAAAAACGACAGAAAAGGTCCCGAAGCGCGAAACAGCAAAGAAAGTGAGGAATAGCAGCATATGCAACTCTCCAAGTGATTTGCAGACCAGATTGCTCTTCCAATCTCATAGTGCATTTTTGGAAAGACGTTATTGGTCAGAACACGATTCTTAGTTGTAACACCCTATAATTAGTTCAGAACCCTTCCATTAACTAACGAAATGGCGTTCGTGTCTCTCACAAGATTCTTTTTCAAATCTATAGGCGGTTGGTTGCATATAATTGAGAAAAATGGGATTTGAGAATGAAGAATGATGTTGTTGATAATAATCTAAAATGTTATTTATGAAAGAGCAAATATGGATGAGACATATAACAAAGATTATCTTTCATGCATTCTTATATCCCCAAATCTCTAGATTCTTTCCTTTCGTTGACATAATCTGGAATTCCTGAGATAAGTCACGCATTTCCAATCTTCCTGGTTTCTAAGAGAAAGTTTTTGATGAGTTGGTTAGGAAGGAGACCACTACCTTGGCAAATATCATCAGAAACCAGATCCTCACAAAATATTGATGAATAATGAATCAAAAAGTGGGTGTATTTGGCATATGTACATTTTTTGTCAAACGGCTGAGTCTTGCACCTTACGAGACAAGAAAAGCGAGAAATGACCGGACGTGATTGACTAGACCTATATTTATGTGACCAACAAATTGAAATTTTCCGGTTCAACTGTTTCGGCGAACAAGTGGAAACTCATTGGCTATACATTTTAAAAATGCACTCTTGCCCTCACTTTTCCGCGTTGAAAAATTGATGAGTCCCTGTGTTGCGTCGGTGAAAAAGACGAGCCGTTTTGTCGCCGACAATGGCATTCATACAAGTGCAAAAACGCTGACGGATGTAGATGATCCAGGCGGCGCTCGAAGACGTTTTCGTCGTCGTCGTTGTCTTGCACAAAACATTGTCAACGTGTTCTTTTGTTATTCAGAAATGTGTACGTTTCAACAGTGTGTGTGCCAGCATAGAAAACGTCGCAAGAAGGAACCTAGAACCATTGACAACTTGCTTATGCATTTAAGATGAGGGACTTTTCTCTCTCAAAAGCCCTTTTCCTTAAATGGGTAAATTCCGGGGAAACGTCAAAAAGCCATCCAATTACGTTTCTAAAATATGGAATAATATGCATAAGTCTCCTGAAGAACCCCAATTTCGTTAAAGGTCACTTTCCATTTTTCCACTTTTGCTCTTCTTCACAAATGAATGGCTACTAACGGAAGAGGAAAGCTAGAATGGCCGAGGGACCAATGATGACATGAAATTCTAGAAGTTGCTGGAAACTGATGGGATGGGTGAAAAATAATACCAACACACGTCGTATTATTAGGTAGTCGAGGTCTTCTCCCTTCTTTTTCCGCACTTCATTTTTATATTCCGGGGGCTAAAAGAAAAATGGGTTCTGAAACGAAAAGACAAACAAGTCCGGAAAAGGGGCTGACTGCATAATAGAGAAAGAACATCCGGTATCGATGTGAATTTCAATGAGAAGACGGAAGGAAGCCAGGAAATGTCGAGTGAACAGCTGTTCCAAATTAGACGATTTGAAGATTAAAATGATTTGTTGATTGATCTGAAAGTTCGTTTGATTGATGACAGTGCAAAGAGTATCCGTTGGAAGGTGCTTTTTTTCTTGTTCTCATCGTTTAACGTCAAAAACGTTTTCTGCTTCTTGACTAGGATGCATTTTAGTTCCCATGGGATCGTTGCGCGCTGCATTTTCGAAATAGTGTTTATCAAGAACCACAGTAGTGAAAGACAACGGGGGACCAAGACAATAGGATGAGCAAGACCATAGAACTCTCCAGATTGTGTTGGCTAATGCGAATTATCTGAAATTGAGTAAACAACTCGATCGGTTTCTTTGTGTTATCTGAAAACATGTTCTCTGGAAGTAGCTTGGATCAGGGTTTCATCACCATCTCAAATACCTATCAATATTTCAAAAAGTTTCGAAATCTGAAACAGTTCTCGAACGATTCTGAATTATTCTGAATACCCAACCATTGTTTTCGGCATTGTTCACGCGACTCTTTTGTTCAACCAATGACAACAAAATTTTGTGAAATGTGCTTCGAGGTCTTGTGTTGCATCTCTCTTCTCAACCCGGGGACCCTTTTTTCCCGAAGCAGTGTCTCCACACCAGCCAACAATTCAATCAGTACAACTACTACGCAATTTTCTCTCCATTCGGCCCTGATGCTGAAGCTGAAGCCCCGTCGCAGTTGCCGGAGAAGCGTTTTTGGTTGAAATCTCGGAGAAGAAGAAGAAGGAAAAGAAGAAAAGGGAAGGAGAGAAAGAGAAAAGAAACGAGCCACACATGTCTAGTGATATGCCTGCTGAATGAACTGAAAAATTGGAATTGGTCCGTTAAAAAGGGACGATTGAAGATACTGGATTCACTATTGAGGGATGTAGCTCTGAGAGTTAGATGTTTTCTTATTCACACAAGATAGGATACTGTGCATTCTAATATTTCACTTTTCTTTGTGAATTCCATTCCGCCGAAAAAACATAAATTTGTCACGCGAATAGCACCGTATCTCTTTTAACAATCTCGCATATCTAGTTTCAATCGTTTTTCCGCATCACGTGTGTTCGACGACATCTATTCATTTTCCTCTTTCGTACTCTCAGATTCATTTTGCAATGTATTGGAATCGAGTGAAGAAAGCGCTTCATTCACAATATACATATATATCTTCTTACATAGAATGCTCACGCTTTTCAAAAAGCAACATTTCTCTAAGAGTATGAAAGGATGAGCTGACGGAAGAAGAGGGATGTGCGCGTCTCTTCTTTCTCTTTCCCCTCTTTTCTTCACCCCATTATGGGTTTCATAATTATTCGTCTTCAGCTCTTTCTTAGTTTCTTCATCAATCCTATGTTGGACGGTTCTGAATGAGTATAAATGTGAATAGGGGATTTAGATATACTTTGATAAGAAGACATGTTGAAAACGTTGTTTCGCAGGCAGCCTACACAATCTACATATTTGCACTAAACATTCTGCCTAAATCACTTTTTTGGTCGGCTTCGTGGAACCCAGGTTCCCAGATTTTCGACATGGACCAACCAATTTTATTGCCTGCACTTTCTCACTTTTCGCAATTCCCAAACTTTGCGTGACAAACTAGAATCATCAAAGAAAGAGAAATAGGGAAGTTTTCCAAAATTGGAAAAGAAAAGGAAGAATGACGAGGGAAACTGAATTATTGCAAAATTCCAGTTAAATATGTATATTCCTTGATTGCATTGTCTGGGTACCCCAATAAACAGAACTTCTTTCTTGAGTTGAATATTTGTATGGAAAAAGAGGGATGAGAAGCAGAAAGACAATGTTGGAGCGTTGAAAAAATGGGAGAGAACCCAAATCCCAAGTGTGATATGTGTGACTTTTTATGTTAGTGGAGAGTATCGGTTATTTGCTGACACATTTTCAAAAGAATTCGGAACTAAACTCGAAAAATGCCGAGTTCTTTTTGACAAAACCGCAGAAGGGACCAAAACTCGTTTGGTTTGCAGGGTCCGTCGTCCCTATGGATATTCGCCGAGGACAACATCATACGCAGAAACGCGAAGGCCATCATAGAATGGGGACCGTTCGAATACTTTATCTTATTGACGATTATAGGCAACTGTGTGGTATTATCAATGGAGCAACATCTTCCAAAAAACGACAAAAAGGCATTGTCGGAATGGCTGGAACGGACGGAACCGTACTTTATGGGAATTTTTTGTTTAGAATGTGTTTTAAAAATCATAGCTTTCGGATTTGCATTTCATAAAGGCTCATACCTTCGATCAGGATGGAATATCATGGATTTCATTGTCGTGGTTTCCGGGTAAATATTTATCAGAAAGAATATGAATTACTTAAATTATTCAGCGTTGTCACCATGTTACCATTCGGAACTGTCACCCAAACGGCCAACCAGCCGGTCGATACGGTCGATCTCCGAACGTTACGAGCTGTTCGTGTGCTTCGACCTCTCAAACTGGTTTCTGGAATTCCAAGTTTACAAGTCGTCCTCAAGTCTATTCTATGTGCAATGGCACCATTGCTCCAAATTGGATTGCTTGTCTTGTTTGCCATTATCATCTTCGCTATCATCGGACTGGAATTCTACTCGGGTGCATTTCACAGCGCATGTTACAACGAACGCGGTGAAATTGAAAACGTATCGGAAAAGCCAATGCCATGCACTAACAAAACTTCTCCAATGGGTGTTTACAATTGTGATGTTAAAGGAACTACTTGTTTGCAAAAATGGATAGGACCTAATTATGGTGATATATTATTTGAAAACTTCTGAATTCATCTGTTCTCTAGGCATTACTTCATTTGACAACATCGGATTTGCAATGATCACTGTGTTTCAATGCATTACTATGGAAGGGTGGACCACTGTAATGTATTACACAAATGATTCATTGGGAAGCACCTACAATTGGGCATATTTCATCCCGCTCATCGTTTTAGGATCTTTTTTCATGCTTAATCTCGTTCTCGGAGTGTTGTCTGGGTTAGTCATGAGAATAAATAAATGATACATAACTGCAATTTTCAGAGAGTTTGCCAAAGAAAGAGAACGAGTAGAAAATCGAAGAGAATTCTTGAAGCTCAGAAGACAACAACAAATAGAAAGAGAGCTTAACGGGTGAGTTAACAGTTTTTTTTTCTTTTAAAGTATGGTTAACCAAAGCCGTTTAGTTATCTCGAATGGATCTTAACAGCCGAAGAAGTTATTCTGAAAGAAGACCGTACTACAGAAGAAGAGAAAGCAGCAATCATGGAAGCAAGACGTCGAGCTGCAAACAAAAAGTTGAAACAAGCCTCAAAACAACAATCAACAGAAACCGAAGAAGACTTTGAGGAGGACGAAGATGAGATGGAAGAAGAATACGTGGACGAAGGTGGAGCAGTGGAGGACGAATTCGGCAAGATCATTTTACTTTCATTCGCATGCCTTTTGAATCCAACACTGACCAGTTTTTTGAGATTTTCTTTGATTGATTGATTGCATGAGATCGCGTTCTTTCCTTGCGGTGATACAGAAAAAAAAACAGTATCCGGCACGTTGGTTTGTTTGACGACACTTTTCTCAACTGGAGCAAGTTTGTCCTTTTTCTTCTTTTTCCTCTATCTTAATCACAAACTGTTATTGTCATTTGAATTCTTAAGAAGGTTTGTCTGTCCAAACGCGAGAGCACAATTTTAGCATGGGTTTTTGAAACTTTTTTCATGATTCAGAAGGATTTTTGCATTTTTTCTCGCTTTTCGAGGAGAACTTTTTGCTATTAGATTTTTACGATTTTTGCAGTGTTAATGAGTGATTTTCAACTTTTTCTATTCAAGGCATGTCGTTTGAGGTGAAGTGTTTCATGCTGTTTTTGACTCTTTTCACCCGTTTTTGTCTATTCGAACAGTTTTCCTTTGTTCGGATAGACAATTTGCATGTTTTCAGTGTTATAATTGTGATTTTTCAGCTGAACGAAAGAAAAGAGGATGTTGCCACTCATTAGGAAAATTTATCAAGCAATTGAGGTAATTTATTCTGTGAATCAATCGAAAACTTTCTACCTCCGTTTCAGAATTCAAATTCGTATCATGGTGAAAACTCAAATCTTCTACTGGTCTGTCATCACTTTGGTATTCCTGAATACATGTTGTGTAGCTAGTGAACATTATGGTCAACCACAATGGTTTACTGATTTTCTAAGTGAGTAACTACTCTATCAGTCAAATATATATCAATCTTTTACAGAATATGCTGAATTCGTCTTCCTCGGAATTTTCGTTGTTGAAATGCTTCTGAAACTGTTTGCCATGGGATCCAGAACATACTTTGCCTCCAAGTTCAACCGATTCGATTGTGTTGTTATCGTCGGATCAGCAGCCGAAGTTATTTGGGCAGAAGTTTACGGAGGATCTTTCGGTATTTCTGTGATGAGAGCTCTGAGACTTCTCCGTATCTTCAAACTCACTTCATACTGGGTTTCTCTGCGTAATTTGGTTAGATCTCTTATGAACTCGATGAGGAGTATTATCTCACTTTTGTTCCTTCTTTTCTTGTTCATTCTGATCTTTGCACTTCTTGGAATGCAGTTGTTTGGAGGAAGATTCAATTTTCCGACAATGCATCCATACACTCATTTTGATACTTTTCCAGTTGCTCTTATCACTGTATTTCAAGTGAGTTCTAAAAGAAAGTAGTCAATTAATTTACCGTTATAGATTCTCACTGGAGAAGATTGGAATGAAGTGATGTATTTAGCTATTGAATCCCAAGGAGGTATTTATAGTGGAGGATGGCCATATTCAATCTATTTTATTGTCTTGGTGCTCTTCGGTAACTGTAAGTTTGAGATCATGTGTAACTTGAGCTAATGCGTTTTCATACAGATACCTTACTCAATGTGTTCTTGGCTATCGCCGTCGACAACTTGGCAAATGCTCAAGAACTCACCGCAGCTGAAGAAGCAGATGAAAAAGCAAATGAGATCGAAGAAGAATCAGAAGAAATTGACGAGCAGTTTCAAGAAGGAGACCATTGCACAATTGATATGGAAGGAAAAACAGCTGGAGATATGTGTGCAGTTGCAAGGGCAATGGATGATATGGATGAGGAATGTGAAGAAGAGGAGTCTCCGTTTGGTGGTCCCAAACCTATGGTTCCATACAGTTCCATGTTTTTCTTATCCCCAACCAACCCATTCCGAGTTCTTATTCACAGTATCGTTTGTACTAAATATTTCGAAATGATGGTGATGACAGTCATTTGTCTGTCTTCGGTGTCACTTGCTGCAGAAGATCCAGTAGACGAAGAGAATCCAAGAAATAAAGTTCTACAGTATATGGATTACTGTTTTACGGGTGTATTTGCTTGTGAAATGCTTCTTAAAGTAAGTTAAATCTCTCAATTCAACAAATTAAATATCAAACATTTTCAGTTAATTGATCAAGGAATTTTACTTCATCCTGGATCTTATTGTCGTGACTTTTGGAATATTCTTGACGGAATTGTCGTCACATGTGCTCTTTTCGCCTTTGGTTTTGCGTGAGTCTCATTTTCTTTTCAAAACATCAAAGTGTTTTCTATTTCCTCATATAATTTTTATTCATTTTAGAAGTACAGACACGTAAGTTTTCAGGAAAAATCATCCAATTTTATAGTCGCTTTTTTGTTTTTTTCTTTTCTTCTCAGCCTTTCACACACAACTATTTTACCTCCTCCGACAAGAACCAATACTTAGGTTTCATGACCCACTTGATTATTAAAGACAACCATCTTCACAACAATCCCATTCATCATAACAATCCCCTACAAATGTTAATATCTCTCCAAAATAACACTAAATCTCCTCTGATTCATTAAAGCGCCAACTCACATTTTTATACCCAATTATTTTGCACAACAATTTTTGAGTGTGTTCTCCTGCTGAATGATAGCTTTTTGCGGAGAGTTATCATTTGACAGGAGATTTTCGAATCAAGGAACTCTTCTTTCAGGGGTACCGAAGGAAGTGCGGGTAAAAATTTGAATACAATCAAATCGCTGAGAGTGCTCAGAGTGTTGCGTCCACTCAAAACAATCAAGAGAATTCCAAAGCTCAAGGTAAATGAAGCAATCATTCCTCATATTACTAATGTGTGATTACAGGCCGTATTTGATTGCGTCGTCAATTCGTTGAAAAATGTATTCAATATCCTCATTGTTTATTTTCTCTTCCAATTCATTTTTGCTGTAATCGCAGTACAGCTATTCAACGGGAAATTCTTCTTCTGTACCGACAAAAATCGGAAATTCGCCAATACTTGCCATGGTCAATTTTTTGTCTACGATAATCAGAATGATCCTCCACGGGTAGAACAACGGGAATGGCGACTACGACCTTTCAATTATGATAATACAATCAACGCTATGCTCACGTTATTCGTAGTAACCACTGGAGAAGGATGGCCCGGAATTCGTCAGAACAGTATGGATACGACGTTTGAAGATCAGGGTCCAAGTCCATTTTTTCGCGTGGAAGTTGCACTTTTCTATGTGATGTTCTTCATTGTGTTCCCATTCTTCTTCGTCAACATTTTCGTCGCTTTGATTATCATCACGTTCCAAGAACAAGGAGAAGCTGAATTGAGCGAAGGAGATTTGGATAAAAATCAGAAACAGTGTATCGACTTTGCATTGAATGCCAGACCAAGATCTCTGTTCATGCCAGAAGACAAGAATTCAACGAAGTATAGGATATGGAGGCTTGTAACATCACCGCCGTTCGAGTATTTCATTATGACAATGATTTGCTGTAATACTCTCATTTTAATGATGAAATACTACAATAATCCATTATTCTATGAAGAGATTCTGAGATTATTCAATACTGCATTGACCGCCGTTTTCACAGTGGAAAGTATTCTGAAAATCTTAGCTTTCGGTGTTAGAGTAAGTTAACAGTAAAGTTTTCAACTATATAAGACTCCTATTATTTCAGAATTACTTTCGTGATGGATGGAATCGTTTCGATTTTGTCACTGTCGTTGGTTCTATCACAGATGCACTTGTCACTGAGTTCGGAGGTCATTTCGTGTCTCTTGGATTTCTTCGTCTCTTCCGTGCAGCACGTCTTATTCGTCTTCTGCAACAAGGATACACAATCAGAATTCTACTCTGGACATTCGTTCAAAGTTTCAAAGCTCTTCCATATGTATGTCTTCTGATTGGAATGCTCTTCTTCATTTATGCAATCGTTGGAATGCAAGTCTTCGGAAACATCTGGTTGAATGCAGCGACTGAAATCAACAGACACAACAACTTCCAGTCTTTCTTCAATGCAGTTATCCTACTTTTCCGATGTGCTACAGGTGAAGGATGGCAAGATATTATGATGGCTGCAGTTCAAGGAAAAGATTGTGCAAGAGCAGGATCTACGGAAATCAATTTTGAAAAGGGACAAACCTGTGGAAGCAATGTCTCCTACGCGTATTTCACCAGTTTCGTATTCTTGTCTTCTTTCTTGATGCTGAATTTATTCGTTGCCGTCATTATGGATAACTTCGACTACCTGACAAGAGATTCCTCTATTCTCGGACCCCATCATCTTGATGAATTCATTCGTGTATGGGCAGACTATGATCCTGCTGCAACGTAAGTGGTCTTTGAATCTCAATAATATAATTATTTTGGTTAAGGGGTCGCATTCATTATACTGAGATGTACGAAATGTTGAGAATCATGGCTCCTCCTGTGGGTTTTGGAAAGAAATGTCCCTATCGATTAGCATATAAACATCTGATTCGGATGAATATGCCAGTGGCAGAAGATGGAACAGTTCATTTCACAACTACTCTGTTTGCTTTGATCCGAGAAAGTTTGAGTATCAAAATGAGGCCTGTTGAAGAAATGGACGAGGCAGACGAAGAACTCAGATTAACTCTAAAGAAAATCTGGCCATTGAAAGCTAAGAAAAATATGGTTGATCTTGTTGTTCCACCAAATCATGGTATGATGAGAATAATTTGTTTCCCATTCAAACTTTTCCATTCAGAATTGTGTTTCCAAAAACTGACCGTCGGAAAGATCTACGCAGGGCTGTTGATTCTCGAGAACTATCGCGCTCGAAAAAGCGGGACGGAGGTATGTGAGGTCATCGTTCATTTACTCAAGCTTTCAATTCCTGCTCACTTACAGATTTTTGTTTAAGTGTAAGACAAGGCATTTCGATGCCTTTATGGGGTTTTCTGTGTGATATAGATGCTTTTTTTGGACTTTTGAGTTGATTTCTTAGGAGTGTTTAGGTGTTTTTCTTGCTAGAAACTTTCTCTGAAGTGTAGGATGAGCTTGAAATGAGGTGAAATTAGCTAGAGGCAGTCAAACGACAGCGTGCCGCCGAACTGCTTCGCAAACGACGAAATGCGCTGTTCCACTGGTTTTCGAAAGATTCCAATGAATCACAGGTTCAAATTCCCGACTAGAAAAACATCATTTTTGCTTTCTTTTCTCATTAGACGGTTTTTCTACCACCTGTTTGAAAAGTTTGTTTTCCCTGATTGAAAGAAGCATGAGTCAAACCACCATAGTGGCAAAACCTCACTGAATTGTTTTGAACTTGAAATTTTAGGTCGGAGGTCAAGGATTGTTTGGTGGAGGGTTACGATCACTGGTTGCAGCTGCGAAAGCTGCTGAATCCCAGCACTCCTCTCACACTCCGCAACCGCCAGAGGAAACAACTCCAATCATTTCACATCCACAACAGTATACGACAGCGTCGACGATGAGTGCTCAAGGATCATCACAACAAGGACAAGGAGCAACGAGTGGTGGTGGTCAAGTAATGCTTCAGATGGAGCTTGATAAAGAGCCTGGAATTATTCAGCGCCCGTATTCGTTGTTCAACAGTTTTGTCGACACAATCAAGTCTGGAAAAGCCGATGGAGATATCACACCTGTGCAGTATCAGAATGTTGATCAGCAACAGTAAGCACTTTCATTCACATCAGCTTTTTGCTGTGAGCTCTTTCACGCAATTTTGAGTAAAATAATCATAACAAAACTGAAATTTGACCATTCTGTATAATCGTATTCATATGAATTGTTTTCAGCGAAAAAATGAACTCCACAGGCAGACGTTTGTCGGATATGTTCTCGAAGATCCGCCGGGGCACCTCAGCCGATCACAATCCACACCAGGTATACTATAAACTACCTTTTTCAGCTCCAGATGAAAGAAAAACGATTTCAGTTCTGTCCCTTTTAGAAATCTTGCACAGTGCACAGACACCTTTTAGAGTTCCATTTTTTCAAGTTCTCAATTTATTCTTTCTGTGTGATTTTTTCCTGAGTACCGTCTTCTCTTTCTTTCACTATTTCTTCCAAGTCCCGGTTCAGTGAACGTCTCAAGTCTTTGTATTAACTCTGAACACGTTCTTGTATTCAAAGGTAACACTGTTCTATATGTTATTTTCTTGCCAATCCTATCCACTGTTTCTATTTCATTCTGAAAACCTTAACAATGAGAACAAACAGAAAGAAAACACTCAGAAGGATAGATATTTGTATTCTAACAATTCATTCTCTCCCTGTCTAATCCACGTCAAACCTCTTTGTAGAACTATTCGCACCGCTTCGGTTACAGTCGCAATAGAGGTTCTCGATATGATGAGGTTTGTAGAAAAGTCGAACGCCCAGCCTCCCCCAAGCTTGAAAACCTTTTTTATCTTACCCTATTGTCAAACTGCGCGTAACTCCATATTTTTTCGATGAGTTTCCTTAACCTGTGTGCATTTTTTTACTTTACCCAATGTTCGAATTGGTTTTATCTTGCTAATAGTAATAGTAATTTTGCACGGTTTTCAGGCTCATGCTTATAGAACTCGATAGTTATTTTCTCTTTTCCCGCATGCTTTCCTGCTTCATCTTTGTTGTTTTTCATTTCCCCCTTTTTCAGCATGTTTATCATTTAAGGGACAGTTATGCATCAGAAATTAACTAAAAGCATGAAATCTTCCGATTTTCTTTTGAGACTTTCAGAGTATATTTTTTGGATAACATCTTTTAAAACAAGTTTTAAAAATTTCATTTTGGCATGTTTTTTCCCATATTTTACCATCAAAACTCAGATTTTTCGAAACAAAATGTGTTGAAACTATGTGTAGTTGTTCCTAGAAAATTTACCCTATTGCATCTCCTGAGTTTTAAGTTTTCATCCATTCCATTTCAGACCGAGCATTTATTGGCTCAAGACAATCGATCGCCATCTTCACCTCGATATCGGAGCATGGCCCGTGCTTCACCGCCGAGTCCTGCTGAACGATACGCTAATCCACCCAGATATCGCACCGGTAAGTGTCATGACTAAGGGAAATCGAGGAGAATGAACCCCCAAGATAAGCATCTATGCAGTTTTGCCGCCAAAAATTGCCATTCTGATACTTATCGGAGTGACCCGCTTTTTATGTCCGTTGCGCTGCGATTGAGCGAGTACGAAGATTCTCTAATTTGCCGAGAATTGAAAACAAAGGAAACCAAAGAGATATTAGAGTGGCATGTTTCTCCTATTATACATTAATTCCAGAATCTCCACCATCTTCGAGATCGGAATATCAGATGTCGATACGTGACCCGATAATTAGGCGTAATCGTTATAATACAATGGAACACTCAAGATCTTCCCATGAGCCTCAATACCATCATCATCAAGACCATCAACATTATCCACAACACGTTCAGCATCATCATAAAATGTATCAGAATCACAATCAATACTCGAGAAGTCCAATTTATTCGGATGATTCAAGTGTTGCAGAGAGTTATAGAAGAGAAAGAGAGTTCAGAAGATATCAGGGTGAGGATTTCAGATGTTTAGATAAATGCATTGAACTGATTTATCTTAGACTCGACGCCTCAAGATGTCAGCGAAGACGATGATCCAATGCCAACAGCAGTCCGTTCTCGTCGATTACCTCTGATTTCCACTATGCCCACACATTACGAGTCTGCATTCCAACCATCATATAACCAGCATTTGAATGATTCTTATGGTATCATTGTGTTTCACTCGCTTGATTTAATTAAGGTTTTAGGTTTAGGAACCGGGTACCAACGGGATTATCACACTAGCCACTCACACTCGCACCATTCCTCATCACAACATCAGCCCATGTACAGCACTTCACCACTAATATCACCTCGATCCAGTCACAGCTACTACACGCCGAGGAGCTCACAATACTATGAGATACCATCACCCAGTCCCGATGTAAGTTTGAAAACTTCTGTGACTCGTCGCATGAACCTCAAATCCAACTCTTCCAGATTTACCCATCATATCGTGGATCGGCATCTCCTCGCCGGTACCCCACCAGTACCGTTGTAGTAGCTCCTGATCGTGAAGGGTCAAGTGCACGTGTCATCCAAGCTCAACCGGGTACCATTCCACTCTCCGATTCCGAAACCGAAGATGACCCGAGATGGGCTATTGTGTAACCCACCCTTTTCTATCCACCCCATCAATTCTCATTCAATACTGTTCTTTCCGTACCAGCCATTCCTTCCTTACCACCAAATGCCATGCCACATTGCCGCCTTACTATCTCACTGTTTGCCCCATTCCCCCGTCTTCCTTTCATAGATGCCTTAACTCTCTAGCTCACTTTTTCTCATTGTTTTCTTGTACTTACTAAGTAAGCAATCTGTTCAACTGAATGCCAAGCTCGCTCTTTCACATGCATTGATTCCTCACTGACTTATCACTCACAGCTCAATTTCTGTATTTGCACTTAGGTTTTTTAATTGTTGCCAAATTTGATACATGACATAGCTTTTGATATTTTAATTGTTTTTCTTGTTCAATTAACTCTCGAAAAATGGGTACTTTCATGTCATTTCTTCATTTAATATTTGCTAGTTTCAATTTCACATGACATTTTCCTCAATTAATTGATTCCTCTAATGCTTTCCTTGAGTAACAAACCGTTGAATTTCAGATGGGTCAATTTTGTCTTCATTATAAAACACATTCTACCTTGTGATGGTTTCTTCTCCATCAAATCCTGTCTTTTCCGTGTGATCCTAGCCTTTTTGTTCCAATTTTTTAATTTGCAATAAAAATTTAAAAATCCCAAATGTCATTCCATTTTCTTCTTCTTCATTTCCATTTTCTCATGAAGAACCGGTTCCGTTCACATTTTCTGGAAATTGAATCAACACAACTCTAGGACGGTAGTTTTATGTCATTGGATGATACAACCACAAGATGAATTGAAGGAAAACGCAAATAGAGAGAAAAGACATTGTCGTTTTCTTCTCCTTCAGAGAAAGTGTCTTCAGTGTTACAGAAAACATGAGAAACTTGGAAAGTTTACCTGTATTCCTATATTTCTTCTATTTTTTCAATAATTACGTAGGATTTATAAGAATATTCTATTTATTCCTTCTTCATTGTCTATTACCATATTAGTCAACATTCTCACTGCTTTTATCACCTCTTCCATTCTCTTGTTTCCGGATGCTACATCTATAGGTGGCCATCCTTTCTCACACTTTCACACCATATGAACAATGTGTGTGGATTGTATGAACAAGGAGTGAACAAGGAGCGAACTATTGTAGGTGTGAATGAGACAACATAGACTCAATGGAGACCCAAAAAAAACGGTCAGAACATCGAATTCCTGAAAACTCGTTTTATTTGAGTAATCATAAATCAGACACATGTGTTCTCACTAACCACGACTTCATTTTCAGAATCAATCTGAAATCCACTCATCTAACACGCACTTTCGACCACTGAACAGTCGTAAATCTCATTTTTCCCTCACCGAATCACTCCCGGAATTCAATTCTTCCTCTTCGACATCCCTCACCCATTGCCGATTTCGTACAAATGAAATCGACCGCCGAGATCACTATCAGGCGTAAGAATCAGACACTTTCTGCGCGAAAATAGGCCTTTCGACGTTAAACGACACAACATCCAAAGATGGACTAGTGTGAATTTTACGCACATCTCATTGGCCTCATGAATCGGCCGTTGTGGAGTGACATGATGAGCTGAGAAATTCAGCGTAATGACCATGAAATGGTGTTGAGTATGATGGATTGTTTTTTTCTTTTTCCCAGTGCATCCACCTTTTTTCATTAAGATAACTATCTTTTCTTTAGACAATGAGTGATATATTGCTTTTTCATTGTTGTTTTTTGGTAGGAGTGGTCTGTCACCATTTCACGGTTATCATTTCAATGATATCAATGGCATTCATTTATCACATGGTCTTCGTGGTTTTCACCTTGCAGTTAACTTATTTCAAAAACTATTATCTTGAAATTCCTACGGTTTTCACTTTTCTCATGAGAAAATTTTTCATCTCTACACGTATTATCATTTTTTCATTTTCAAAAAAAAGTTGTCTCCTTCTGATTTTCCCGTAATGTGTGTTTCACCCAAATTTTTGTGTTTTTTGGATATTCCCAGAACAAAAATGTTCTGTTGAACATCATTCCCCAGTCACATCAAAAGAGTTTATGGTCATTGTATATTTCTATTAACACGCACATTTTTACAATCCAACGTCAATACTAATATTTACAACTAACATCAGATTATTCATAAAGATACACATCTCGAGCGTTTTGCGGCTTCTTTTTCGTCCTTTTCCACAACATTACCATCATCGTTCCACCTATGAGTTGTTGCAACAATAACAACGGTTAGTGTTGCGTCATTCATAATGCATACATTTAGTTGCCGTCCGACAATTCCGCTTCCAACAATTATCACATTTTCCGGCTATTCATACTCATCATTCTTTCTTTCTCCTCCTGCTTTTCCTCGTCCATCCCCTCATTCTTTTTCCCAAAAGCTATAATTGTGACTAATTGAACACGTACACACAAAGTCACTCATTCATACATTGCCAGACACCTCGGCAAACTTCTCGGAACCGTCCCCTCTTTCCTTGATTTGATTGGCCTTCCCATGCCATCTTCGGTCATCCGACACCTCGAAACCAATCATTTTCGAATATCTTCCTCTTTCAATCGCCTTTTTTATATCGTTGCCAATGTCTGTCTTCCTCCGACCACCCATGAAAACAATGATGCGCCTAATAATTATTTTGGGTTCTTTTATAATTGCCACTGCCTGCATCCATTTACCAACTGTCTGCATTGAAATATCTTACTGGGAACGGTAACGGGAAGAATAGCTATCCAAATCACCTATCGAAATTTGAAACAAAAAAAGAATGTCCGAATTAGTCATGGGCTGCCGTCAAACAGCGCACGCGGTGGAACCTACTTTCTAATAAATAGAAGTACTTTTTTAGATGAGGTCATATAAAAAAGGACAAGGATGTCCTTCTAAGGTAAACAAACTGTTATCTACCACTTGAAAATTGAACTGAACTATTTCTAAATAATTTGTTGCGGAACTTGGGTTAAATGGAAAGTGTCTTTTTTGTCTTATCTATGAACAATCTGTAAGTTTTGAGAAGGGTTCCCTAATTCGATAAAAATCTCACTAGTCAGAAAAAACAAAAAATTGAAGATTTCTCGTGACGTTTTCAAGAAAAATTGTAATTTTGTTTTTTTTTTAGAAAAAGAAGAATCAGGCAGAAAATTTTTTGGAACCCCTGGTTTCAAATAATATCTGAAGTTCTATCGCCCAATTAGAAATCAGTATTGATAATATAATGAAACCCCGTTGAACCTATTGTTGTCACATATGTTGACCTTTCTCCTAGCTCTTCGTTATCAATAAAATTATGACCTGTCCATCCATCCACCAAATGCCGTCAGACTCCGCTTTTTCTGACAGTCCCCTCTCATTCATTCGCCCCCCGAACAGTTGAGCCTCTTATCTTATGGTGGTCCTCCCCCCTCTCTCGTTGGATAGTCCGTATACGGGGTTGAGGTAGAAAGGGCACTCTTTTTCTCCCTTTCTTCCTCCCTATCCCGTCCTTTTCCGTTCGCCCCGCCTTTCTCTCCCCGTAGTCTTTCTCATTGTGTGTGTTCCCTCTTTAACCAAAGACGCATTCCTCCCACTCTCTCTATCTCACTCTTTCCCTCGGCATTTGCATGCGATCGTATTTTTTTCGAACGAATCAAAGCATGAAGATTTGATTTGATTTTCTTACATTTCCCTAGTTTACACTTTCTATTTTCATCGTTTCCTCAATCATTGCAACATTTGTATTTTTAGATCATGGGATTACTACTAATAACATTAATAACAGTGCTGGGGATGAGCTCAGGTAAGTGTAAAAGCAATATCTTCAAATGAGAAAGCTTTTTCAGCTCAAATGATGTCACAAGTAATGGTTGCTCAAGTCAAAATAACCGATGCTCCATATCCAGTTGCCAACGCAGAACAGCTTAATCAAGTCGTTTGGACCATGCACGGAACACCAACTAAGGAAGCAATTTATTGCGTTTCCGAGGCTCCAGTATCCCAACTCCGATTTGTTTGCACCGATTGCTTAGAAAAGAACATAACGGACATGGTTAATGTCCTCAATGCTGCTCAAGATATTACTCGTCGTGTCGGATTTCCGGTTAGTTTAATTCAAAAGACTAAAGAATTCAAATTTCTAGTACCTATTCATGAAGAATTTCACAGTATTTCTCAATAGTCACTTCATAAAAAATAACGTTCAAATGTTTCTCTTCCTCTTTTATGTCCTTCAGTTTTCTCTTTCCTTTTCACGCCAAAATCCGTTATAATCTAATCTGTGTGATTCTTGTTTCCTTCTTTCATCCTCTCAATCTCTTGCTTTTGCCATCTCAAATCGATCAAGTCACTACAGTGACTAATATGAGTGAATCTTCAAAAAATGAGGCACTGACATCATCTCGTTTTACACTTTCTCTTACCGTACTCGCGACATTCATAAATCATACCATTAAGCTGTTAACGACCCGTTAGAAAGTCTCTAAATTACACTTTGAGATGAAACAAGTAAAAGGGTAGGTCGGAGACGGTTTTGATACATCCGGTGACTCTTCTCCGCGAAAGTAAGAAATTAAGAAATAAGCCCTATCTACGGAAGGTCAAGGCTGGTTGGCGGCATAGTGCATGTAACACAAAGGTCTTACTCTCGTGTCTGTTTGGTCATTTTATGCCACGCACGGTAGGATTAAGACTACCGGACCACAGTGGTCCGTTTAATCCAAATCCCTGCAAGGAAAATGGAATGGGGATGAAGGCTGTCAGCATAAAAGGAATGGAATTATTTTTGATACATTACGTTGATCAATCATCTTTCCAATTCATCATTGTCACTATCGTTGGCCATTCTTTTTCTAGACAAAACTGATATTTTGAAACCGAATTGATGATGTGCCGGAAATAAAGAAGGTCATATCCGCGCTTCAAAAACCCTTCTTTGTCTACCAAAGCTTTTCCACTAAACACACAGTTTCAATTTCAAGTACCAGTACCTTTCGACATATGGAAGGAATAGTGTGTGACACAGTCTGTTCTAAATAGTGGTGCATATATTCGGTTAGTGAGTTTCGGTGGAAGGGTTTCATGTTTGCGTAACGGAGAAACGAGATGCGCGTGTATATTCATAACCTCCACCTTCTCCGCTTCCTTCTTCGCTTCCTTCTCAGAGTGCTCAAACACTATAAAGAATGTTTTGATGAGAGACCTAGGGAATAATAAGAAATTATGATGAGTTTGTCGATATATGATGTGTCAAGATTTCACGGATCACTTGTTTCCACACTGTTCTACACTAATTTGATTATACCGATTAATTGGAACGGAAACCGTTTATAGGCGCAGATAGTCACTTAGTCTCCTCTATCAAACGCACTTTCCATCACCAAATTATCAAATGAAGCTACAGCGATGAAGATAAAATAACCCTTCCTTTTTTCATACTAAAAGGTGGAGACAACCACTGTTTTGATCTTGCCGACCGAATGATACGACGAAACATTTTTTTTTGATACAATTCAACTAAATTCGAAAGAAACTAGAAGAGAGGTCAACCAAAACCACTTCGCTAACAGTTTTATCGTTCCATCTATCAGAATAGTGCATCGCTCTATGTGGAGTGCAATCAAATGCGATAATCTGTAGAAGGGCCACATGGAATATTGCGCAACATAATATCTAAAAGGTTGAGGTTTGCTGATAAGAACGTGTGTTTCTCAAGCAATATGATCGTAAATAGGGGAATATTATCATATTCACACAAAATTAATATTGAGAAATTTCTGCAGTCGCACCCAGATTTTATCTGTTCTCATTCATTCCGAGTCAAAGAGGTTCATTGAAAAATCCGGATTTAGCTAGAGTGTTCCGTCTCATTTACCAAAAACGGTAACGGATGTGTCGTGTTCGGTGTTCACCTCTTTCCAACGCATCCAATGTCACTTTACGCGTCATTTCTTTGTGGCGCCCACACCGACGTTTTTTGTACTAATGTCCAATTTCGTCAGTGTAACCACACACATCTCATTTCAATGTCACTCATTTCTCCACAAAAGAGCTTTACTGAAGAAGAATGAAAAACGAGGGCAAAAACCTCTGACTCATTATTACATTTAGTGAATTGTTCGCTTTTCAGGCTGTCACCCTCAGAGATATTAATGTGAACACTAATTGGACCGGTGCGACAATCATGTGCCAAGCGGCTCTTAACGGAGGTAAGGGGGTGATGAGAAGAATAGGAAAAGAGGGCTCTCGAAAAGCACCTGGACCTTATTGCGTAATGGATGCAATACTGTCAATTCTTCAGGCACCGTCGATTCATCTCCGGCTACTGTCGATGTGAGATATCTTCGCCAGCCGCATGTCGTCGATTCAAATGGACAATCGCCAGTGTTGATTGGAAACCAGGGATATAGGTAAGCGAATTGAGACATGAACACAATTCAATAGAGAACACGTTTTGATGTTGCCGAAAAGTGGTTATTAAAAAAGGGCTGTACACAGTACGCGGACTGTCAAAAGAGTGTCACGTTGTAAAATAATTAGTGCAATTTCGGCTGGTTACAAAAAACGAGGAGACGAGAAGTACTGTTCATACAACTACTCATAAAAGATCTAATTAAAGAGGTCAGGTTAGACTTTCTGCTTTTCAGATTCTTTGTCGAATGTGTCCGTGGTGCTGATGGTTTGTGCCAGCAAAGTGGAAGAAGAAAGACCTTAAAGTGCAATGTTCAATCCAATCCACCCGCCACTCAATATCGTTGGTTGAAAAATGGAAGTCCAAGGTAAAAACTAAATTCTTCGTTTTATTTGGCAACACACGACCTATCCTATCCGCAACCCATTAATTTACAGTGGAACAGGCGCCGAAATTACAATTGGAACGGAAATGATCGGGCAATCAATTCAATGTCAGGCCAATAACGGTCTTCACGATGAATCGAACATGCCACTGTCGCAAGCCGTTCAAATTGATCCTTACTGTAATGAAAATTAGAAGCCAATCTATCTCAATCTGTTCATTTCTCATTTCAGCGTCAGCCAAACTTTTGAAGGACAACTTCCAACAATTGCAATCTTCATCCCCATTCTTGGCTAACAACAGGATTGAAATGAATCAACAAGTGAACTTGGGATGTCAAGTTGAGGGAAATCCACGACCAATTGTCTACTGGAGAATGAGAAAACCAAATGGAGATGTAATTGATGCTGCTTGTCCACAAGGATTGGAAGGACAATATCAAGAAATGGCTCCAGAGGGTGCAAGATCAGCCAACATTGTTCGCCTCACAGCTCTTTGCTCTCTTCGTATCTCAAACTACTCTTATTCTGGACAATACTGGTGTGCTGCGTGCTCCCAAGTCAGCCAAGGAGAACCCGAATGCTCTCCAAGCCTCGAAACCCCAGGAACCTCTAGTCTCAACGTTCAAGTAATTGGTGCCCCAAGCAACTCTGACGCCCCACCGAGCATTGAGCAACGCGGAAATGATGCTACTGTTCTTGTTCATTACTGTGCCGAACCGATGCCACGTCCACCAAGGGAAATCGTGTTCAGCATTGATCAGAATGACCTTCAGGTGAGGTTTTTATAATTAGGAAAGAGGATGAAGAACACTGTCTGGGGGTTAGAAAATGGATACTGAGTGCACTTTCTAATAACTCGCGCACGCGTCTTTTCTCTCTCGATTTAATGACTTCGGCCTAAATTTGATGCGTATATGCATATGAATAAGTAAACCTAATTTCATGTGAAACCTAAAAACAGTCGTAAAACCAGATACTGTATATCTTAAGACTAATATGGTTTTCAGGTTGGCCAATCATGGGAAAACTTCCATTTCGACTCGGCTGTCACCAACAACACTGTTCCAAATTGTTATATTGCTCGTCTCACTATTTCACCAGTTCGCGAAGAGGACCAATACCGTCAGATCGCTCTCAAACTCCAAAACCAGTTTGGATCCAAACAGTGAGTAGAGTCGATTTATGGGCAAACGGGAGAACGGACCTTTCTTATTCAAATAATATGTGTCCTATACTCTATGCCAAATGCACATTCCTATTTACCTATTCAAGTGCGAGAGGCGCATTATTGTGTACAAAAAAGCGGAGAGAGACATGAGGGGTCAAATCCCACATGAGGTCAACCTCTCCTTTTCTGGGAGGCTTTCTTTTCGGTGAAGGGAGGATATGCAAATAAAGATAATAAGTCGAATGAAAGAAAGGGGGGTTTTGGTTATGGTTATGAAGACGTCAAGTATTTGTGTCTCATTTTGTGAGAAAGAAGTGCTTTATGGGAAAATGATTGAATAGCGATGGACAATACAACTGAATTGTGTGAATGACAATCAACTAGTGTTTGTGTTTTTCCAGAATACCAGTCTCAATGGATGCATTACTGGGAGGGGATAGTACAATGGTTGGACGGATGCCGATATTCTGGATTTACATTGCTGTCGCCGTGGCCGTTGTTCTCTTTATCGGTTGCGTTATCACTGCTTGTGTGAGGAGACGTAAGTTTCTGAAGTTCTCAAATCTGAAAGTGAATTCGAATTTTTAGGAGGAAAGGACACTAGCGACTACAATGAGCCGAAATCTAAAGCAACGTAAGATAGAAAGACTAACATCCACAAATTATTATAGAGGGAATTTCAGATTGAACGCACACGAAGAGTATTTCAATCACCAGGCACCAGAGGCTCCACGGTTATTTGCCCAACACCCACCAGAGGTATGCGATCCAGCCTATGGCGTCTATCTGAGTCGCGAAGCTGTCGTCTGAGTTTGAAGTTTGACCATCCAATCTTTTCCCCTTATTTTCCTGTGCTAATCAATTTATTTCCACTCTCACAAAAGATTGTTATTTCAATCAGAAAACAGTTTTTAGATAATCGGTTCCTCTCCACTTTTTTGTGATAATTTTCTGTCCCCGCATTTACATTCCTACATTATCTTTTAATTTCTTCATATCTGTCCTAACTCCAATCCTTTTTTATCCCACCCCTAAATTCATATTTTCTCCGTTTTTCTATATCAAACCATTTTAGGTAAACGCGTACGACATGGCAGTACAGGATGCTTATTGCGATTCACGCATGTCTACCGTCTAACACACTAAAATGGCCGCTTCTGTGTGTGTTGCTTTAAGTGTGCTTATCCCTCATTTTTCATCTCTATCTCAAGGCTCTAACTCTGGTGTGCATGCTCTCATCAAATTCAAAAGCTTTCACTTTACATTCTCCTAATTTACTCCTTTTTCTCTGGGTTTTTTCCATTTGTTTTTCATCATCGCTTCAGAAGAAACGGGCTACTGTTGCTGCATTTCACGAAGGGGTAAACTATGCAGAACTTGAACTCAAACGGAGTCATGCACAGCCAACAAGCACCGTATCTATCAGCTCAATTAATAGTAGACCGCATAGGGGCAATGCTTCTGTTCAGTCTAGCGTCTAGCTTAACTATGTGTATACCATCATCCTATGTGTTTTTTGTTCTTTCGATTACTCCCATCTGTGCTTAAAATATGTCATATTTTTATGTTAGTTTATGTTCTGTGCTTTTCATATATTGCCTTGTTGGCCCGTTTAACGGTCCCTTGTCCCCTTTTGACGGACATGTCAGCCATTCTTGCAGTTTCGGGTTGTTATGATATCTCTTTCATTTCCCTTTTCTCTTACTTAAATCACTTTGCCTCAGGCGGTGTATCCACCCATTTCATCTTTCCTGCTCCACAATCTTCTTTTTAGGTATGATTGTATTTTCCATGTTTCCCATTTCCCAAAATTTATTATATGGATAAAAAATAATGAAAATAAAAATGTTAAACACAAAATTTGTATTTAGTCCATTGCACAAAGTTTTTTTTGGTTAAAAAAAGTAGTTTTAAAAAAAAGTGAAAATAAATCGGGAGTCATATACAAACAGAGGAGAAACTGGTTCTCATCTTAAACATCGAAGACTGGGTTGACATGAACGTGGCGGGAAGCCTTCTTCTCCTTCTCCTCAAGCTCCTCAAGGTACTTGCTGGCATTGACGATCACTGGAAATCTCAAATTTAGATCCTTAAATTCATTCGAAACCTACTGTGATAGTCTTGGCAGTCAGTTGGAACACCAGCGAAGGATTTGTGGTCAGCACGAATCTGAACCCAGTAGAGAGAGACGATAGTGCTGGAATGAACGTTCAGAAACTGGAACTTATATGAAACTCACAAGATAATGATAAGAGCCAATGCAACAAGAACGATGGGGTTGATGTAGGTGTCTTCGTTGATTCTAACTTTCTTATTGAAATATTTCAACGGGTTTTGGTCATCTTCTCTGAAGTTTCTCCTGTAAACTGGCTGTTTTTTCATTGATTTCGCAATAATCAAACTCACGTAATCTTCTCGTAGGCTTCATATTTCTGGCTAATCTCTTCAGCTTCAACGATTTCCACACTCTGGAAAAATAATTATAGTTGATGAAACTAATTTATACACCACCTCTCCAATTGGTTTGACCTCATCGTCCACCCAACTGTCCCATTTGATTTCACGTTCAACCGATTCGTCTGACGATTCCGATGAGCCCTTCCACATAATATTCTTGCTCTTGACGATGGGAACTGGTGGAAGGAAGTTCTCGAATTGGTCTTGGACTTCCTGAAAAGTATAATAAAGTCAATATGTTGTCGATAAAACAGCATACCTTAAGAGAAACAATAGTAGCTCTTTTCAAGAACGGATTCATCTCCCACTCCATTGGTTCATCACCCTGTTGCTTCATCTTCCTGATCAAAAATGCTCTGACCCGATCGGAAATGAAACCATCGTATTCATCGACCGCTTCAGCACTGGAAATCTCTGTCTTGTCCTCTTCAAACTCCTCATTCTCAGGGAATTCTTGATCTTCGTTAGACTGAGCCTCAATGACTTCCACAGACTTGTCATCCTCAGTGTCGTTTTCATCTTCATCTCTAATCTCGTTCTCATCCACATAACCACTTTCATTCTCATCCACGTATCCATTCTCATTTTCATCCACATATCCATCTTCATTTTCATCTACATATCGACTCTCGTCCTCAATCATTTCTCTGATATTATTTTCATCATGATCAGACTCTCCATCTACGTATTCTTCTGATGACTCTCTTCCTTCCTCCAAAGTCGGATCTGGAAGCTCTTGCTCTACACTATCGTCGAGATTGAACAATGCGTCTTTGGCAATTTTGAAGTTATCCTGACCGTTTCCTTCTCCATCACTGGAACCTTTTCGAGATGTGATCTTAACTTTCAATTGAGGTTCGTCTTCAAATTTAGACATGATATCATCCTTCAGTTTAGTCATTCCAATGAAGTCCAAGCTTGACATGAGACATTTTGTTTGATAGGAGGCCATGACTCTGTAAATGTTTCATATACTCCGTTATCATCCAGTATCAGAATCCCTTACTCATCCGAAATCTCATCCAAATTTGGTTTCTTACCACACCATCCGCAGACTGTATTGAAGGTTGCTGAGCATTTTTCTCTGTAATTTGTTTTCTTATCACAAGGTCAAACGTGTTTATGGTATGGAAGCCTGGGAGTGAATTTGAAAAGATGTATTTCGCGGCTATATTAGATAAGAATACGCTTTTCCTACAAAAATGATGAAATTTTTTTATTCTCATTTTTTAAAATCTTTTGTTTTGAAACATCAAAATTGTTGTTTTTTTCCGATCATAACAACATTCAATATACGCGTGAGTTTCGAAACTTTTAGGCTGTCAAGTTATGTTTTGAATCTGATGTTCTATATGTTCTTATCACGATGTTACAATAACAGAGACTATTCAAGGCACCATATGACACCGATGTATGTTAGAGAGAGGCGGTGTATGACATATACTGTTCTGTTATCAGCTCACATCAATGCTATATGTGGAACCGGGCACAGAAACAAAGGAAATTCTAAGAAACTTCAAAAAGAAAAAAACTAAACTCACTGTTCATACATGAAGTTTCCGCATGGTGTGCATGGGAAGCATGTGCCCTTGAAGCTGAACTGTCCCTGAAAAACGCATTTAAACTCCCATTCAGTCTTTTCAATATACCTCCAAGCATTTGTTCTCCAATTTACGATATACTTTACCGGTCACCTGAAAATTTGGAACTTTCATTCATAATCTGGGAACAAGCTTTATTGATTACTTACCGCTGCAACAGCCAAGAAGAGAAGCAAGAACTTCAAAGTGTCTCCCATGACTCTTTCCAGGCACAACTGATTCTGTTATCTCTCCGACGGGTCTTAAATGATTTCGATTTGATAACAACTCTTGTTTGTATGGCGTGGTTAAGAAAAAAGTAGTTGAATTATAAAAGAAAAATTCGAGAAGCTACACTCATCAGAAAACACGGCAACAAGATTAGGTTTGTGGTACAAAGGTTAGAGAGAATGATAACAGTTACGATAATATTTTTTTGAGTTCCTGTTTTCTTGCATTATTACGAGAAAATAAGAATATCGCATTCCTTCAAACATTCATCTCAAGTTTTGAAAAATGTGAAGATCGGCTTTAGTTTCTGACTAACCTACCACAGAGTCAAAAACAGCTGGGGACATGAACTTTCTCTCTTTTTGGTTTTCATGATAACCCAGCGTCTAGTGCTAGTTTGTGCAGCTGTTAGGGTCAGGAATGTTTTCAAGAAACTCTTAGAAAAAATCGAAAAAAAACACAGTTGGTATTGTGAACCGCTAAAATTGTATAAATTCTAGATAACCTTGAAACTTGGAAAGCCATAAGTTATTATAAAAATGAAATTTCTCAGAGTGGAGTGGATAGTCAACGTAAACCTCAAATCAGTGAACTTAGTTCAAAAACATTTATAAAATAATCTAACCTTTCTTGATTTCCTAAAGATGGTATTAGAAAACCCAAGTTTCTGAAATTTTATAAATTTTGAGGAACTCATGATATCAATCGGCGACTCTAATGTCAACAAAAACTTTTGAATTGAGTCATGTGGACGGTCATTGTTTTGTACAGTAATAAACTGTTTTTGAAATGATTAGAGAGTCATGAAGCTGCTCAAAGGACAAGCGTCACTTTGCGATGTTTCGAAAATGTTGAAAACCGGGGAACAGAACAGCTGCATACTAAGCATTCGAAACATCCTTTCAATTGCACTTTCCCCAAAGATTTTCGAGGTTATTCATCAGCTAGATTCAAAAAAAGGAACGATTTCACAATTTGAGTCTTCAAACCTAAAGTGCAACACAACTGGCTGAACATCTGGAAAAGCTGTGAAACCATACAGATCCGAATGAAAGGACAAAGAACATGCTTGAAGAATTCATGTGATTGAATCATTTCTCTGATAGAAGTTTATACTGGGATTTCAGAATGAGTTTGTTATTGTCAGAAAAACGGTAGTGAAGCTTTTTTAAAAACAAGGGCGTGGCTAAATTCCGCATTTTAGGAATATGAATCATCTATTCTAGAGAAGTTCTAAACAGAAAAGCTGATCACTGAAAAAATGATCAATTTTCAGCTATTAGTCAGAGTTTGTAAGGAAAATTTAAAATGCGGCTTTCCGCCGAATAACAGAATGAAATGCACAGTGTCCGAAACTTTAGTAATACTAATAGGGATTTCAGACTGTCCAAAGAAGACTCCTTTTCATCAAAATTAGTAGTGCAATTAAGGATGATAGACTGTGTCATCACTGAAACCTAGAAATACATTTCACAAACTTATCCACAGTGATAATCAACAAAAGATAACTGGGAAATCAGTTGGAGCTCCAATGCCAAAGGTTACCTGATCATAACAATTTGCATACGCACACTCTCACTCACTCACACTCACACTCACAGTGCAATCGAAAATGACAGCAAAAGTTTCGAAAAAAGTAAATATTGGATGATAGTGAGGCGTCTTGATTTGAAATTGTATCGAAGACAATGGCAGTTGAATGTATGAGTAGTAGAGAGGGTCACTAGCTGTATAAGTGTCTGTCCCCATCATCTACTCCTAATATGCAGGCGACTACGAAGAAAACAGTCATTCCTCTGAGCCCGCCTACTACTTGGCCAAGCTTTGATTTCACAATACGAGCCAGTGCACGAGAGGAAGAGCAAGAGGGTGTAATTGATTGAAATTATATGTACGGTTGTCGACGTCAACAACTTCAAATGTTCTGTGTTGATGATAACAAAGCATGTTGAATGTTATCAGTTGAGCAGTTGAAAAACTGTCAATCAAACATTCAAATTGAAAATTTAAAAGTTCTATAATTGATTAGGAAATCAGCTTCAAAACATGAAAATCGTGGAAAATCATAGGGAAATCGAAGAAAACTGAAGAAAACAATAAATGAATCATTTTCAGATTCAACGATTCATGAGGTCAACTTCAGATCTTTGATCTCCAGAATTGTTTCTAGAATGAATATTGATCAACTTCTACATTTTGAAATCAGTTCCAAACTGATCACTCATCGGCTAGATAGTAGCCTGTTTCCCACTTTTCTTCCTCACTGTTTGAATAACAACTGTGAATTGATTCATAATGCATTGTGAAACATTTATTGGGAGTATTATTCAGAAAATCAATACCTCCTTGGTACGACTTCACGTGAAGAGCAATTCTTCTTTGGGCGATCTTTTTTTTACGTTCCTTCAAAACTGCAGGCAATTATCAAAACAATCCGTTAGACAAAAACGTTTTAAACTGGTTCACTTTGATTTGGAATCGTCAGCTCTCTATGAATAGCGACGAGTTGATTTGTAAAATACTTCAATCATCCTAAATCCAAGCAAATGCTCAGATTCCTTTATTATAGGCATTCGTAGAATTCCTTGGTTGAAAGACTCTCCCTGATTGGTGATCCATGTTGAAACCTTGTAGCAATTCTGAAAAATCTGAAAGGAATCAAAGAAAACTAAGTGAAAAACTCTTTCTTATGATCATTAATTGTGCATATTTAAAGCTTTATTAGAAGTTCACCTATGGAAGCACAAGGTTTTTGGAATTTGCAGAAATAAAAGCATGTGGTGAGAGGATCATTTTTCAAGATGACAGGAAGGAACGAAGTTGACTGGTAAGAGGGGTGTAGGGGACTGGAATTCGAACAGGGACATGGTTAGGGTTTCGTTGGGAAATAGTTTGAAAACAAACAAAATACTACATTGGGATAGGCGAGTATCAACCGAAATTATTATGCATCGAAAAATACTGGAAAAAGGGAAAGTGTACAAAGAACCGGAGAGTCACAACTAGAATTCACATTGCTCGAAGTGTACAAAGCGAAAATGACTAAAATTGGGGTGAAAATACAGTGGGAGAAGAAACAGAGTTGATTAAGGTACATCCGTGCACAGGACGGTAAGAAGAATGTTAGTATTTGTTTTGATTTGTTAGTGTTAGTAGGGGTCAATCAACAGGGAAGTCTTAAACTGCAGGGTTAGAGTGGGTAGTTGCTTGAGATGAAGTCTGCTCCAATTCAGTACAATCGTCAAGGTATCTGAAATGAAGTTTTGTGTTTGTGATCAAATACATTTTTTCAAAATGGTTTGCATCTTTTTGAATGATATGTTGCTCATGATTTTACATTCCCCTGATGTTTTTCTGCTTCATATACACATAGCATGGCGGATTCTCCGATAATCCGCATTAAAATTTCCAGTCTGGCTGAAATCTCCCCAAGAATTACCTCTCGAAGTCAACAATCGGACGGACGTCTTCAGCACGACGTCCGGCATCTCTCCACGAACGAAGTGAACGAGCGCACAACAAACGTTGGTTGTCGATGCGACGCATTCGGCTTTTGCGGTTGCTGCAGAAGGAAAGCGATTAATATCAATCACATCTTAAGCGGAACCTTACCTTTGACGGATGCTTGCCATTGCAGCCAAGAAAGACAATAATCCTGAGATGCACACAAGGAAAACTCCGGCACCAATTGCGACAATATCTTCTGGACGTTGGTCGGAGATGTCGGTTTGAGCCACTATTGCAATTGTGCAACAACAAAGTGTTAGCATCACTGGAAATACAATTTACATATTTAGACGTTGCTATACCAAAAGAGCTTACTGTTCGACATTTCCAAAATAGAATTAGCGCGGAGCCACGACAAGAAGGGAGCTGGAGGTGGGAGTAAGCTCATTGTTGCACAAAGAGAAGATGTCGCCGAGATCACGAAGCACAAAGCAATCAGAATGTAGAAGTAGTTTGCCGTTGAAGGTGTGATGCAGTCGACGATAACTAAAAAAGATCGGTACATGAAAGGTTACAATTATAAGTATTATACCTCTGGATGGAGTATGAAAAGCGACATGTGATTTTCCATCATCATCGATGTAGCCTCCAAAACGGACAGCTTCCCAGAAATCGTGGCAGCCTACAATTATACAACAGATTATAGGTTGTCAAGATCTTGTTTTCTGGTTGATGATGCTATTTATCCGGCTTGAATCATTAGAAAAATAAATGGTTAACCACAAGAAAGTACATGATTGGCCTCGTTTAGTAAAGAAACTTGATGAGTTTATGTTTTCGCAAGCTAAAACTGACGCACGTTTACGGATTTGCAGCTTTTTATAAACTGATTTAACATTCAGCGATCAAAAATCTATTTGCAAACCACACCATCCTGTATTATTTCTTGAACGTACCAATGGCATGACACGGTTCTGTGTTTTTCATATAAAGCTCTGCTGCTTGGAGAACTCCAATATCCAAAGTTCCGTTCTTAGCACTCATGTCTTCAATTAGAATCCAATCGGTTGACATCATTGCGAAGATTGCCTGAAAAGCGTGTATCTAAATGTTCTCTTATCAAAAGTTATCATACCAAAATAGCTGCGACAGTATGGAATGATGCAGCTGGAATATTGGCTTCACGGAAATCCATCCTCGTACAAATGGTACCAAGTTTGGAGAGAAACATTTTCTGAAAACTGAAGATGAATATTTGAAAAGAGAATTTTTCAAAGCTTCAAAAGGAAGTAGAAAATTTGATTTCAATCTGAACGACGTCTTGAATATGTATTCAGCGGGCAACTCTGCCGAAAAGAGTGAAAAATGAAAATGAAAAGAAGCAGCCGGCGAGCCCGAGGGAAATTGAGAAACGAAAGAGAATCAATAGCGAAGAGATGAGGGTGCGCCGCAAGCGCTTCCCGAAACACTCCTGACGGCCAGTCGCAACGAGACCCACTGCCCAAACTACGATGTTTCTCTGCGTCTCTTCTTTTCTCCGTCTATTTTTCGGATTATTTCTTGTTTCACTTTGAGCAATGACTTGTTTTGAAAAAAACCTTTTGAAAAAATTCTGTTTCAAAATGGAGAAAAACAACAACAAGTGGCTTTTTTCGGTGCGAAAAATGTTGGAAAACCAGATCATCAGATTATAAAAAGGGAACTGTATGAAAATATGTTACGAATTGATCACAGTTTTAAAAATCCAAACTCATTCCGACGTTTATTGTGGCCGACAACAATTAAAATGAAAACAAAAGAACTGTAAAACAAGAGTGCCGACTACATCGAAGTATGCGTGACCTTGACCGAGGGTAATTGGTGAATCTTGTTTTTCAAACATGGTATGGGCATACCAGTTATCAAACATGAATTGGTTTTGGAATTGCTTTTTCTTTAAATGGTCTACCTTTGATTTATAGTTCATGTTCATTGGTTTTGCAGATAGAAACAGATCATTAAAAATAGAGTCACGAAATCTGATGCAATCAAAGTTTTCATAGTTGTAGATTTTTTTTTGCTCTTTTCAATTTATCGTATTTTTCGATAAATCTTCCAGTTTAACACGACGGATCTATTTAGAATCACTTATGGACCATTTCGTGTACAGATGATGTATGATCATGAATGTGCAAGAAATGCGCCTTTGAAGTGACTGGCGCGTTTCTCGTACATGACGCCCAAATTAATCTTCGAACACTAGACAACATGTTTATTTCTCTATCTTATCGGATTTTCTTCATCTTTTCTCATTCAAACTCAGAAAAATCACACTCCATGCATTTCAGGTAAATTATTCGCTGCTCGTCGCGAAAATGTTTCGCATCGCATCGGTAAGTGAATCAAATTGAGTATAAAAAAAGAAAATGAAAAATTATTCATTTCCAGAAACGATCAGTCAGTCAGACGTTGAAAGGAGCTCGTCAGCAATCTAATCAGGCTGCTGCTCCACCACCACCACCAAAATCACCAGTCCATCACCCAAAGTAAGACAGAAATCAATAACGTGCCCTTTACCTCACGCTCTTTCCAGGAAATCGGGAGGAGGCAAAGGTCTGGCCCTGGTCGGTGCGACTGTTGTCGGGGCAGGAGGCGTTGTTGGATACGCTTACGTGGATCCAGAGTTCCGTCACAAAGTGGAAACAACTGTCCCACCAGTCAAACAAGTTTTCGACGCCGTTCTGGGAGAATCTAGCTTTGAGTGAGTTAAAATGGCATTCAAAAGAACATGAAAGAACTGTAATGTTTTAGCAAAACCAAAAAACAAATTGGAGACATAAAGGATGCCGTCGTGAGCGCTGTTCCGAAGAAGAAGGAAGTTCTTCCACCCCTCGAGCTTGCTCCTCTTCCACCAGTTCTTCCAAGAGAACCAGTTCAGGTGGATCCTGTCGATGTCCGCAAGAATGTCACCCCCGTTCAGCCAAAACCTTCTCCAGACGTTGTTTTTGCCAAGAACAAGCGTAAGCAACGCATTTATTACATTACGGATCAGAACTTTAACTTTTCAGAACTTGAGGACAGACTCAAAGTTGCTATTCACTCAGCTGAAGGAAAGGTTCGAGTGGCTACTGAGGCTAAACTGAGAACCATCAATGCTATCAATGAGCATGCCACCGTTCTGAAGCAGACTGTCGATGACGCTAAGAACGCCAACTGGGAGAATGTGACTTCTGCTCTTCAAAGAGCCGAAGCAGAAGCTCGTGTTGACAGTGGACAGGAGGTTGATGGAAGAAACTACATTGATAATCTTCGCAAGGTAAATAAATGAAGTTTGATGGAACAGTAAGAGAAAACAGATATTTTAGATTGTGAACGACGGAAAGAGAGATTCGGCCACCGCTACCAATCCATTGCTTCTCAACGCTCAAGAGACTGCCAACAAGCTCTCTCATCAACTTGATGAAATCAACGCTCTGGTCAACAAGGTAATTCAGGAACCTTGAACATTATGAAAACGTTAATGTTTCAGTCTCGTCAAGAATCCGCGGTTCTCAATCAGTATAAGGATCTCATCGAGAAATCCCGTCAACAATTCGCTCTTGAAATGAAAAGCATTCTTCCAAATGTGGATATTCATGCCAAAGTGAGTAAGCAAAAATAAGAAAACGGAGAAAAAGGAAATTGAAGGTTTGGCGCATTTGAGAAAATTGGAAAAGAAAAGCGCCGAAAATTGAGAGAAGAATGGCTCAATGAGCCGGATAAGCATAAAAGGAGAAAGCAAAAGACTCGGCGACGTGGCATGTGACTCGCTCCGCCTATCTTTTCATCGCGGGCTACTGTAATGGGCTCACATTAATTCAATCCGGTTTGCCGCTATAGTTGCACGTCATATATACTCCTGTGACCGAAAAAAAGAATGAGATGAGAAACAGAGAACGCATAAAATTGAGAGAAACAGAAAAAACACTAAATAGCATTGTGCATTCAAATTAAAGTAGTGCATAGGCAGGGGAAATCTCATTAATCTTAAAGGATACTGTAATGGGTTAGTACGAAATCGTATAGTGGAATGGGTAATTGAATGTCATCAATTTCAGGACAAGAATCTTAACGAAGATGAGCTCAACGCTTTGATCGCCCACGCTCATCTTAAAGTCGATCAACTTCGTCGACAACTTTCGGATCAACAAGTTCGCGAAGAGTTGCATATCTCAAAAGCTCTCGAGGAACAACGACTTGCCGATGAGCGTATTGCTTCTGAAAAATTGAGCATTGAAATGAGTCGCGTTGGTCTTCAGAAGGAGCTCGACATTGAAAGAGCTGTAAGCTATATGGGTCTGATGACAGAATGATACTATTTTTATTTCCAGCTTGTCGAGAGCCGTTCTTCTTGGGAAGGAGAACTTGAAGATCAATTGAAACGCACTGCTTCCGCTCATTCTGAACACTTGGAACAAGTGATTCGCACTCAACGTCAACTTTTCGAGATTGAGCAGAATCAGAAGGTCGAGGAGGTGAGAAATAAATGAGTTCAATTGTGAATCAAGCTTTTCTTGTTTTAGGCTGTTCTTCGTGAACGTGATCTTCACAGCAGACAAGTCGGAGCAGCACTTAGCCGTTTGGAAGGAATCGAAGAAGCTCTCGGAAGCCGAGTCGCTTTGGACAATGAGAATCGCCGTGCCAAGCAGTTCTGGATTGCTTGCCACAATTTGATTGACGCCTTGAAACACGGAAACAAGGCTGGAAACAATATCGATGAGAGAAGACTCCCATTGAATGAGTCGTTGAATCTTCTCAAAGAAGTGAGCGTTCACAAAGAGTTGTTCATAAACATATATTGTTTCAGGTTAACCCAGAGGACGCTTTCGTCAATGTTATCATCGGTTCTTTCCCAAAACAGGCAACTACTGTCGGAACATACACTGAGCAAGATCTGAAGAATCGTTTCGAGCAATTGTACAAGGTTGGTCGCAAGACTGCTGCTATCGATGAGAATGGAGGAACCTTGGGAGCATACTTCTGGTCATACGTGAAATCGCTCTTCCTTGTTGATATGCCAGGACAATACAATCAAACTGAACAAATCGATATCAATAACGCCGATAATTACGAGGTGAGAGAGAGTTTTCTATAGGTCAAATTGGTTTATCCATTCAGATTCTCTCCCGTGCTAAGCAATTCGTCCACAACGGAGATCTTGACAAGGCTGTCCGTGTCGTTCAACTTCTGAAGGGTCAACCAGCTCATTTGGCTCGTGATTGGGTTGTCGACACTCGTGCTTACCTCGAGTCCCGTCTTCTTGCTCAACTTCTCGTGGCTCATGCCGCCGTCTCGTCGATCCGCTCCACTTATTAGAACATTTCTGCCGCTGCGAACCGTTTTTATATTATCTACTGGTTTTGTCTACACTCAAATTAAAATTTTTGATATTATTATTCTGTTTGAAACGAATCCAAATTTGTAAAGCTTTGTTGCTAGTATTTTGTGTCTTTTAGAAACCAATTGTGTGTTGGTAGTCTTGTAGTAGATGGGTTTGCCCAAATTTTCCCTGTTTTTCCATTTTGTTTTTTATACCAAAAATAGTTCAGCAACCCTGAAACGTTCGAATAAAATTGAAATTAACAGTGATTTATTCGTTGAAACGCGAGAAGCATGATGAAATCATTGCAATGAAAGCGTTAAAAATGAAAAAAAAATGAAGCCGGATAACTCGCGAACCGGTGAAATGCGGTGCTCATTAAGAAATGCTCAACCTGATGGGGAGCGGTAGAAAATAGAAAAATATCGAGTTTTGTGACGATGATTCGGAAAAGATAAGAAATTGTGAAATGGAAGAGAACAATGGGACATGGAAGTAGAAGAAAATTGAGATCGGAGGGAGTTTTAGACAGCCTCTGCTTCCTCTGAATCGGCTCTCAGATAGTCTCTCCACGGACGGTTGGCTGGTGGCTCCTCGATTTCTTTGAACAGTCTGACCATTCCGGTAACAGATCTAACTCTGTCCATGCTGTTCCACCAATTCTCGACGTGGATGCCGATTGTTTTGCGAAGGTCGTCTTCCTGAAGAATTTGTTTTCACTTTTTGAATAATTAGGGATTTTCTACCTGAGCTGTGTTCTGGGTCTTTACGAATTGGGCCCACTCCTCGAAAAGAGCGCGTTCTTGCGGATTGTTCATCCAGCAGTGTTGCCTACAAAAACACAGTTAGTAACTTCCATTTTAAGGAGAAGAACTCACTCGACAAAGTCGAGCACGTCGCTTGCGACTTCCTCTCCACGGAGAGCCTGGAGCTGAAAATAATAACTTTAAAAATAGTTTTGAAATAAGACTCTGTACCATTGCAGCAAACTCGACGATCGCTTGGTTATCCAAGTTGTTGAACGGGACATGAATGTCCGACGTCAGTCTTTCTTGACGAGACGAGTGGGTGAGCTCTTTGACTGCTTTAAAGAAGATGTCTGTTTCAGTGGCACGATGGAAAATGACAAGCTTCGCAAATGGAACAGTCGAGCGAGAGACAAGCTTCTCATGGATGATAAACGTCGTGTTGGTGCGATCGAACTCATATGATCCAAGCTGGTCTTCCATGTATTCCATTCGTGCAGGAACCATGTCAGATCTGAATTCATAGATTACGTTTTCTGAATTCAACCAGTTAAACTCACTCCCTGATGACGGTCATTCGGCGTTGTCGAATTTCTCGAGAGTTCCAGATCTTGTCGATGACACTGTCGCTTTCAGCAATGATCAAAATGCTGTCTGAAAATTGTAAACTAGCTCTGAATTTGATGTGTGCTAATTACTGTCGATTTCCTCTCCCTCTAGTGGTACACGGCCGAGGAAAGCGATGATTTGATCTCTGATGAACGGAATGCGATCGACGTGTACGCCGTCCTCAATCTGAATAGTTTCTTTCAACAAGACTGTTAAAATCTTGAAATCATACCTTGTGCAAATGAAGATTCGAAGAGACAGCTCTTGGTGGCCAAACGTTTACGTGGTAGCCAATTTCAGATGTGATTCTGCGGTAGATGACATTCATGTATTCTTCAGCAGCTTCCCATGATCCTTTGATACGAACCCAATTCTGGAAGTCTCTCATCTGCTCTCCGACAATCAGGTCGAACAGTTTCTGCTTCTCAACGTCATCTTCTGCGAGGCGACGTCTTCTTGCCTCGTTCCGGTCTTCAACGATACGAGTTCTGGCAGCAATTCGTTCTGGCGTACCCTCCGAGTCAGAGTCATGCGTCTGAAATTTTAAATTCCAAAATTGTTTTTTAATCAACAAAAAACTCACAATCAAAGCATTGAACATGTTGACAAAATGCGGTTGATCTTTCAGTAGCTCTCTAAAACGATCATCATCCATAACTGGACTGCCTTTAAAACAGTTCAGTTTGGAGAAAAAACGAGAAATCATTTTTCCGCCGAAAGAAATAGAGGCGCCAAAGCACGCGAACGGAAACTATCTGCCGTTGGGCGGGCGGGCTGGCGGGCACAGTGCGGAAGAATCGATACAGGAATGGAGAGAAAAGACACAGACACATACGCGCGCACGCATCCACAAGGAACCTCTCATAACACGCCACCACATGAACGAAAAGGGCGAGGCGCTCGCAGAAAAAGGACTGCAAAATTGGAATGAGAAGAGAAAGGAGGTGGAGAAAATAGTGAGGAGAAAAGAAAAGGGTTCGAGGGGCGGAACAGGGTGCCTTGGTTTAGTGGATGACGTATGACATTTGAAAGGTTCTTTTTTTGAGAAAAGAAACCGATTTTGAGAAAAGAAACCGATAGTGTTAAATAAAGAGGACTCGTGGAAAATTGTTGATACCTTGTGATGACGAATAGAGTAGATTGGACAGCTAGCGGGAGAAAAATGGAAGAAAATGAAATATTTCTTCACTTCTTTTTTCTTCTAGGAACGGTCACGAGGAAAGTTTGAAAAGTGTAAAAGGAACTAAATTGTATGATTGGAACTGCTGAGTATAGATGGAGAGGACAGATTATTTCTACAAACTTAGAAAATCGCTGTCCATTATTGATGAGGTCAATGGACATATGGAACTATACAGTTATCAAACGTTCATTTCTTGAAGAAGAATGTGTCGACTGAGCAGCAGCTGGGAACCAATGTGACCCTCATAATGTTTCCGTCGATACTAAGTACAATAAAAGTTTTTAAGTTCTCGTTTCAAAATAAGTTTTGATTATAAGCGAGATGTTCCGAATTTTGACGGAAGAAATCTAAAAAGAGCGAACAGCATGCGATGTATTGCACCACTCAACAATAAAAAGGAAAAGCGAGCGAGAGGAAGAAAATCTACATATAAAACGTGTCATTCGTTGCGAGACCTTGTGGTTATATTGATATGCAGGCGTGATCTGTGAGCAAAAACCGAAGATCGAAAATTGATTGTGAGAAAGCCGATGAATTATTACGAAATCAAAAATATTCTTGATTCATTGAAATGTAACAACGTGATTAGCCACAACGACACAGACTCAGAAAAAAGTCCCTAAGGATTTCAGATAGGCTCCAGATATGTGAATATTCAGATGGAGGCTGATAATCTCAACACATCAAATGAGTTATATTATAGAATCAGAAATAATTTTTGATCCGTACACTTTGAACAATGAGAATTCAAGTTTTTCATTTCCTTCTTTTCTAGTACTTTTCGATGCATAATGATTTTGGTGGATATACATTCAACCCGATGCAACAAGGAACCCCTAACCATGTCTTTGTTCGAATTCCTCTCCACTACACTATCTTGAAAAAAGAAAATGTCTTCTCAATTCCCATCTTTTCCTCTCAGTTCGAAAAAAAATGAGGAATTGTATTCTTCTTTAAAAGTCTATTGTTTTCAAATGATGAGCTTTGTAGAATTGATTATACTGATTTTCTAGTTATCGTGTTATCTCTGAAATACATATCATTTGTTATTAACATACAGGCTAAATTTCTCAATTTGCTCGGGTTATTCCTTTTGTTCTTTTTCCACTGTCAAATATATTTTGTTTCTTCTCTTTGATCTTTTTGAAAGATTATTTTCTTCTTCTCGTTCCCATCAAATTTTCATCCATTAGTAAAATTAAACAAAACGGTTAGTTCGAAGGCTGACAATGGTGGGAATACTGTATTGTTTGTTCTCATGAGACACTCAGATAGTGGAAGCTACGATTAGATGATTCATTGCTCCGCCTACTCGGAGTTTGGCCCAAACAGTTTTTTGGATGTCGTTGTGTAATCTTATTCATTCTGTCTTGACAACATTTGCTTTCGTGCCTTCTCCGTAGAACAAAGCAAACTTATTTAAACGAGAATGAGAGTATTACTGTTTCTTCTTCTATTTGTCCATCTAACGGATACTGTATCTTATCACCCACTTCAAGATTACAAACTTCACATCAATGGTTCGGCTGAATATCGCAATTTCAGTATCAACGCTTCAACTCTTTTCTCAGAGAGTGAGTTTCTGAATTTTGGTTGAATATGCGATCATTTTAATATTTCAGTTGTTCTTCATCCGAAAATTTTTCTGTGTATTGAGAATCAGTTAGATTCAAACGTTTCTATCCATTTATGGAATTACGTTCATGAAAGTTTCAAAAACACCTTGGATTTGGATCACAAATTAACAGCCGTCGGAAAAAGTTTGATCACGGATTGGAATCGTGTCATTGAAAATGGACTCAAAATATCAGTAGATACTCATGGGACAAATGCTACTGGGTACCTCATTTTCAAAAAATGCCGAAGAGACTTATTTACCACCCTAGGTGAGAAAAACATTTAAAAAACGGCCTCGGCTCTTAATTACACAGTTTAGTAATTTTTAGTATTTCTGTTGTTTAAGTATAGTATAGCTTAAAGATTAACTTTAATCTTTAAAGGGAACAATGTGACATCTGCTCTGCGAACATTTCAAATTCGAGACAATACAATTCATGTTCCATTTGTCATTTCCCAAGGCCAAAACGTCACCAAATACGTAGATTTTTCAACGATTCTACCAAGAAGTAAGACAAATAGAAACTCTCACTTTAACGAACAATCATCTTTACAGGGGTTCTTGCGGGAAACAACTGGCAAATAAAGGCTTTTTGTATAAATGCAACAATTTTCGGAAATGTCAAAGTTCACATGTCCCGATGCAAATATTCGAAGCAGTTCTCATTAGTGCTCAATGTCACAAGAGACCGACAGTTGGTTAGATACTGGAATGATTTCATTTCATTGGACGAAAAATGCCCTATTCACGAAGAAACACTTGCCGATCAGTAAGTTCTTAATGATAACTTGTTAAGGTTCTGAATTTAATTGAATTTATATATAGTTTGTGGATGGATTTTGAATCTATTGATCACAATGGAATAGGAGAAGTGTTGATCTATAATTGTCAACACACATGGGCACGAAATGAACATGGAAAAGAAGAGATCAAAATATCTCCTGATATACGTGCGTCAGAGTCATCTGTTTGGAGTTTTGATTATGTTGTCCTTCCATTCCGCCAAAATGTATACTTTGCACCAATTAAACATATGATTGACACAGGTAATGTTATTCAAAACTTTGATGAACAGTTCTTCCTTTCCAGCCTTGGTTACTGATGCTGAAATTGAGCTTTCCTTAATTCTCGACACTCCTCATATGATATCATTCAGTTCCTGCTATAATTCCGAGAAACATTTGATTAAAGTTGATTCACCAACGCAAGTAATGAGTATAACGAAAAAAGATTTGAGAATTCTTTCGGATTTCTCGAATGAATTCAATTGTTCCGAAGAAAAGACTCATTACGGGTAGTGCTTTCTTCAAAAAGGTTTCAATCTGTATAACGTATTTTCAGTTTTTATATGAATATTGGAGCAGATGAGAAAAAAGTAACCGGGAGTGCAGTTTTCAGGCTGAGAGGGGCGCCTGGCGCCGAAACTTCTGAAGGGAAGCTGTATAATGATTTGCAAAGTACAGTAGCATTCAATATTTTGAAAGGAAAATGGATTTCTCGAAATGTAAATTTACAACCTCTCCTTCGGCAAGGTAAATTTCCGCAATAGATTCTCAGAAACTTTGATGTTTAAATACAGGGATGGACAATATTCGTGTTGAATTGAAGCAAATGTTCAACTGCACTGGATTCATTCAATTATACATAAGTCGATGTGAATTCTCTCCAAAACTCAAGTTGTTTGCCCCGATGAAGATAGGATCTGCAACATTCGACAAAGAAACAGTCAATTACATATCTGCTTTGTTCAATGACACGTCATGTTTGAATGATTACCAGGGTAAACGATATGAGTACCGGACAAAAGATAAATATGGGTATGATTTTGAGTGTAAAACCAAAGAAAAACGTTTTCCTTACAGATTGTATTTCCATATTGAAGCGTTGGAAGACAGTATTGGATACACAGCCATTTATGAGTCATTTAGAGCAAAACTAATTTATCATGAAATCGAGAATGAAGAGTATGTTGAAGGAGAAAGTTAGTTTTCGAAAAGGTAAAAAAACACAAAGAAGTATTTTCAGGAGATACAAGCGTCGTCAACATATTCAGAATAATGAAGCCTCTTGAAGTGACGACAGAAATGGTTATAAGTTATTTGCTGGATCGCACAAGATTGAAACCTCCTGTTTCTCTTCGCCTTTATGTTTCTGCTACTGCACCTATTAAACTATCGTTCAGTCAATGTAGATCTGAAACTAAAAGAGACTGGAAGAAAATTGGATCGAATATCAACGAAAGCGTTATTGCTTGGTATACTTTTGATTCAGAAGGAGTGGATTTACTTCGTGGACTCACTGATTCTCCAAACTGCCAGGACAAACCTTATCCACGGTAAGTATTATATTATGTTGAACGAAATTGAGTTCAAACTAACATCTTCCAGAATTTTCTTACATGTGAAGAGTGAAAAACGAAACAATCTCAATTTCGAGTTTTCCATCGTCAACGGAACCGATTTGAACGTAGTTCATTCATGTGAAACATCTGAACAACTGAAACTAGAGGCCACGAAACTTCAAAACCAAGCTCTCTTAGTTTTGATGCATTTTACACTTATTGTGATTATCATTCTTGGTAAGAATTTCTTATTTTTTGGTATTCATTAACACATTTGAAGGTGTGGGGTCTATTGTATTAATTGTGAAACAAATGAGAAAAAGTGGATACAAGAAAAAGGAGAAGACAAATCAAATTGAGTTGACCACTGTGCCTCCAACGGAATTGTTCGTACCAGTACCAAACTTGATTGATTATTAGAAAAGAAGACTTTAGAAGTATTTTAAATGTTTTTTTCAGCTTTGAGTTATATTCTATGATGCAAAATCATTTTTTTAAATTTCAAATTGTCTTATGTTTCATATGTATTTATATTTTCTCACAAATTTTTTCTTGAACATTCCATCTTCTGACCTTTAGTAAATTTTATTTATGTCCAAAAAATCAATTTTTATACACAATCAAAGCATTAGTGTTAGACACATACAAATCAGTGGCATAGCTAACGAAGCAAGATTAAGCATATATAAAGAATACAACGGAAAGGAATCACGTAACCTTACTTGTGTACCGCGCGAACCTAGATCTCACCTAAATTGGTATGAGGATCTGCACCACAAAAATGGTGATTATATAAAGCAAATATGATTATAGAAGTTTGGTTGCGTTGAAGACCATTGAATTGAAAATCAATTGGATGAGAAGAAGAGAAAAGAAGAAGAAAAGACAGAGAAGAAATTAATAAATTATGAAATGGTACATAAAAAAGAGTAATTTAGACATCACTTGCTTCATGACTGTCATTGCGTCGAGATCTGAAACTAACAAATTGATTGAGGAAAATCAAATTTCGTGCAGAATCAAAAGTCAGTCATTACAATTTAGAAGTAAAAACTCATGCAGAAAGTGAAAAAGGCAGTTTTGGAAGCAAATCGCAAAACGAACACCGAGAAGAAAAAAACGCCAAAACTGCATGCGTTCAAAAAATGAACAAGTATTAATAAAAAGGTTCCACTCGAATAGAAGAAAAACAATTTCACGTGAAAAAAAGAGTTTTAAAAAGATGAGATTGGGTAAGTAGGGTTATACTCACAGAAGCGGTCGATAGCTGGAAGATTGGGTACGGTAGCGACTGTAAACGCGCCGGTCAGAGAAAAGTAAGTAATAACCTGTACATGGCCGTTTGATGCCGATTCTCTATCGATAGACTGCTGAGGAGTGAGTGTGAAAAGTGGCACGGATGGCGTTTTTCTAGGTTCGAAATATAGTTCAAATGTTCTAATCAACCCTACTTGTAATTATAGAACCCGTATCACCCCTTGTTCCCTTTCAACCAAAAATCCCAGGTTATTAGTCTATTCTACGCGTGGAAACTTACACAGGAGGACCATAACGACTTGTGAAACTTTGCTGTCTCATGACAGTTTGAAGAGTTGCACAACGACAAGCGAGCATTTCACGGAACGGTATCCGGAACTCTTTGTTGTATTTGCAGTAGATCAAAGGATTCAAAGTGCTGAAAATAATATATTAATCCATTTTCTTTGTTCATTTGAATCAGTTCCATTGTGTGTTTATAGGAATATTCCCCATTCTCTGAAACTAGAATCTACGTGACAAAATGAAACATTTTAAAGTCTTTCTTTCAATCTGGTGTCACATTACTATCCTTTTTTACATTTGTGTGTGTACGTTGACCTCTGATAAATTTTCCTAGAATCCCTTTCTCATCTAGTTTCAATTCTTCCAGTTTCCCTCATTTAGTTGCTTTTTGATGTACGTCATATTAAAGTAATTTGAGCCCACATCGCCATGCCCAAATAGAAGTTTTTAGCGCTGTTTGGGGCCCTATTCAAAGCTTCAGGCTAAGCGGCGATCATATTTCGCGCTTTTTTGAATATGCCAAACGGATGCATCTTCATCAAACTTTATGGACTGGATGATTGAAATGTGGTGAGACACATTGAGATTTTAATGTACTCCGTAACCCGGGTCTGATTGATGAAGGAATGTGACAGAATAGTAGCTATTTTCAGCATCAATCATCAGAAACTTACCTATTGGAATAGCCAAGCCACAGAGCCAGAAGGTCGAGCCAATCGGGGATTTGCATACCGAATGACTTGAATATAGCCAATATGAAGAATGGGAGCCAACAAATGATGAACACTGACATGATGACCCCCAATGTTTTTCTTGCCTTGCATTCACTTTTTTCTGTCTGACGAATCTGTAATTATGAGTGCAATGTACTATCTTTGATCACTTTTTTGAATGGGAAACTGGTCTTCAAGTGTTCGTTATGAAAGTTTTATATACAAAGTCACAACAATTCATTTCTCGCCAAGTAGTTTACAGCTCTAGGTGTGTATGAAATTATGTGTCATGTGACGTCGTTAATCACTTTGAACTTTCAAAACGTTGCACAATTGTTGTCTATTCTGGAGCTATTCAATTCAAATTGCAAACCAAGTACATCGAATCTTTTTCTGACTTTCTCAGGAAATGCCTTCATTTTTGATCACCATTGATAGGTCAGAAAAGAAATCCGATATATTTGGCAAATAGATCCAAATCCCTAAATATATGGAGTACTTTTGTAGTGAGCATTGATGATTCCATGCCTCTTCTCCCTTTGAAAATTGTTCTCGAGAGGGACTTTCTTCCTCCTTAAGCTTCCGAAGCTTCTCACAAAGAAATTCGCGTCACATGTCGAAGGGGAAGCAGGCAACACAATCCCATTGAATATGATTTTATTGGAACGACTACGATGCCCCAACAGGAACCAAAAAAATGAGGGCAAAGAAAAAAACAGAGGGCCTGAGAGAAGGAAGGTTGAAGATGAAAGAATTTCCACCGCTTCAGCTCTCCAATAAGTGCCACTTTGAACATTTTAAGCACCGTTTAGTGCTTTTCTTTTAGCCATTTATACGGAGTGTATTGGTTTAAGAAACAAAAAACACATAAAAACATGTTAACACTCAAATCAATTGATGGGTCTTTTGAAAGAGTTTTTTGAATTTATGACATCGAAAAACGTTTAATTGTTGTTTGTGTGTACTCCCTATTTGGGTTTTCGCAGTGACATGACCTAACTAGTTCTCCACACATTCATCCATTCTTTTCCTGCCCCTCTCAATCTTTTCAATGACGTACCAATGGTCCTTTGGCTGCAGAAAAGAATGCACTCGGTCGATGAAGATATTTCCGTTCCAACTTGAAAAGCCTCGAGTTTGTTGAGTTGGCCCTCTCTTTTTTTGGCACATCAATCGTCTCTTTCTCATTGAGGAAGTCTTTGGTTTCAGCTGAGCCGCCGTTTTGTGGCCTCTCCGATGCATCAACCGAATTGCAATGGGACATTAACCTGTCTTGTGCTGCCAATCTTTTAGCTGCCCTCCAAATCTTGATGTTCAGAATCACCATGATGAAAGTTGGGGCGTAGAACGAGATGATGGTGGCATAGCTTTGATAGATGAAATGAGGGATGACCTGAAACAAAGGAAACTGTTTTTTCTTCACCCCATTTCTGTTCTTTTTTTGACCCCTTGGGAACCATTCATCTGATAAAGGTTTCTCGGCAAGACTTCGGTATGCTTGGTGGTATAATAGAATTTTTTGTAAAACCCAAAGGAAGAGGCGGCTCTCTTTCTATTCCTTTACTTTTTTCGCGTGTGGTCGTTTTCCTAAAGCCTTCTGGCAGTAGTGCGCAGGAAGTTTTTATAGGTTGTGGAAATCACTTTGGGAAGCAGCGAACGAACCAGAAGAAAAAAAATTGGAGAAAGCGAATGACGGGAAACATTTCGAAAAGTTGAACATGTACACTTTGTAAACTATTCTCCCTGATGGGAATTCTCAAAAAAACGAACAGAAATGAAAGATGTTCCCAGAAGGGTTCCGCAGAAATAATGAAACGAGGCCACCAGGAAAAAAAACTTGACAAGTATACGTGATGTTTCAAAAAATTTATGAGTTTCGAGATTTTTTGCCGGCTCGGAATACGAAAACTCTGGTTACTTAGTCTAGACATACTTTTATGGAATGAGTCGTAACTCTGCGAGGCTAGACACCAAAAAACTACTGGTGGTCAACACGGGTGGTGAATTAATTTTGAGAAACCTGTAATAAATCTTAGTTCAGAACTACATGAATTAATTGATTTATCCAAGATTCCCAGAAAAAAAAAAGACTACAGGATGACTAATCAGACTAGATTCCAATTTCATTAGACGTTTATAAATAGAAATCTGTAAGCCATATGTTCCAATAGGTCAGAAAGACAAAATTGTCTGAGATCCCTCATTCTCCCATATTCTTCTTCACATCCCCCTTCTCTCCCAAACATATGTTGAAACAGAGCAGCAAAAACAGCTGCGAGAACTTCATTTCGGAACCGAGAAAGCTTTCTGCTCGAACTCGTTCTTCCTCGTGTTATCTGATCGTCGAACTCGGGAACATTAATGATTATTTATTGCCAACATTTGTGCATTCTTCCTCAGCACTACATGATCAGTTAATGACGCGAAGAGGCTTTTCTGTGGACCTCCATACACTCAAAAAAGATCGAACAACACAATTTCGAGATAAGAGCAAGGCTCGTTCACTTCACGTTGAATCATCCAAAAACCCATTCTATTTTCAGTCGGCCGTTAAAAATAGCGTTTCAAAAACAAATTCATTTGCATAAATAATGCAACGTTTGATTGTCGCTTCCCCCACTTTTCCATCCTCCTACGTATATTTGAAGTTTGCCCTGGAAGAAGTGGAAGAAAGGACGAAATTTCCAAAAAAATCTCGAAACCTCTCCGGTTACGGAAAGCAATATTCTAGGAATGGTTTCATGTTTCAAAGATATCCAGACCTTTGTGCGGTGGTTATGAGACGTTTTCAACGTCACGAAACATCTTCGGCATCAGGAAATGGTTGAAACGTTCAAAAAGGTCTTATTTCATGGGTCATAAAACTAAAAACTGACGTTTCCCGGTCTAAAGTCCATCGTTCCACAAATCCCTCTAATGGCGGTAAGAAAACTTTCCAAACGGCTTAGAATATGTTTTATGTGAGCGGACTACTAAACGCATCACTAAGATTCGCGAAACATTCACTCAAAAACGACCGGAGGTTCTGTCAGTATTGGTTGCCTGGAGAAGGAACAAAAGTTAGGCGGAAAACAAAAACATGAAAGTAGAGAACAGGAAAAGGAGCGAACGTACACCTGTCGAGAAGCATAAGGCTTGTGACCCATCTACTCATGGTGCCGTTTTTTTCCAACGAAACTCTTCGAAACGGAAACAATCGGACAATTAAAGAGAACGTTCAAGGTGTGTATCTGTCAATCAACTAGGCTTTTAATTGCTGTTTACGCTTGGATCTAGATTTATGTGCTGTCAAGGAAGAAGAAGATCCCCCGCTGTTTCTTCACACTGACTCAGTCTTTTTCTGGCTTCTTGTTCATACATTCTCCCCCTATTAACTCCCGAGTTGATGGAATATTTCCTAGGTTTCTTGCAATTTCCGGACCATACAAGCAAGATTAATGCGACCATTTATTATACCCATCAACAGCCGGATATTGAAATTTTGCCATTCCATGGCCCCCTTTTCTTCAGATGATAAATTGGATGCATATTTCTCATTTTTTACTACCATGCGGCCGAATAAACACGTCCTATGATAATCGATGCATTCACTTTCTTCACAGGCAGTTCTCTCTCTCTCTTTTTCTTCTCCATTCTCTCCAAACTAATGTGCCCCAGCGTTCTCTTTTCCGCCGCACCGCCGCTCTTGTTCTATCTCCCGCGTCGTCGACAAAAAAACCAATTCTTATAGTTATTTCCACAATATGTGTACTCTTTTCTTTCTTTCGCTGTTTAAAAACCCGACACCGGGGCGAGAAAACCCCCCATCCTTTCTCCTCTTCTTCTCTTGACTTCTTACCGGGACCCCAATGCGAATTTCTTCGCGTCTCGAAACTTATGAATAGGTGAAAGTGTTGAATTGACAACACATGCGTGGGGTTTCAAGATGTGAATAAAGCCTATGAGAAAATAGAAGAAGAAGAAGAAAAAGAACGAGGGGACCCAAAAAAGTGGGGAGAATGAAATAATGACATCGATTTAAAAGGTGAAAAGTGGGACCCGGCTGACCTGACAAGTTCCCGTGTCATCGACATAAGTGCCGTCGTCCAGAAGATTGGCGATGATGTGCGACGAAATGCTCACAATGGCAGCAATGATCCACACACATGCAATGTAAACCATGATACGCTTGGTTGTTCGTTTTGCAGAATATCGAAGAGGACTCGAGATAACCAAGTATCTGTCCACTGATATTGCACACAAATTTACAATCGAAGCAGTACACAGTGTTAGGTCAGAAGTTGTGTACACCGAGCACATTGAACTGAAAATTGCTTTTTTTTTGCACTTGGATTGATTATTCGAACTCCGGAATCCAGAACAAAGGTTATTTATATCTAGAAATTCAAATTTCTATTTGGTTGGTCCTTCTCATAAGAAGCCCCTTTTTAAAACGAGCGCAAAATGACATACGTTTTGTAATACTCGCTCATTTGTCTTTCTGTCGAAAATCGGATTGCCTTCCGTTTCGGTCTTCATTTTTAACGTGTGCTTCCAATATTATTCCAAAAAAATTTGCTTTTTTTTTCTAATAATAGATCTGAGATCTTCTGTGTTTTTCAGTTCTAAATAAGGGGTTCAAGTGAAGTAAAACAAAAGAATCAAGAATGCATCAAAGAAGTTTCGTCAAAAGTTTTCGTCATGAACAAACAGAATGCACAGCTGTTTTTTCTGTTGTGCGTTGGGTTTTTTAATGTTTCAAAAAGTACAGAATCTTAAATGGAACCTCTTCAAATGGCTCAAAAGGAAATGAGAATGTATAAAAAACGGGAGAAATGCGATTCAATTCGGAATAAAATGTGATGGTCAACACGGAAATGAGACACTATAAAAACCCAACGCTTTTCTTGAGAGTAAACAAGTTTCGACGCCAAAAAATTCTTTCAATTAATTTTGGGAAAATGAGTTTGCAAAAGAAAACGGGGAAATCGAAATGAATGCCGAGCATCTCTGAGAAGTGACCAAAAAAAAATGAAAAAAGCCATAAATTACCTTCCAAGTGGCCATTTATCGAAGAGAAGATCAATCAGTGCGAGTGGCATCACGACAAGACCCACAAAAAAGTCAGCGACCGCCAATGAAACGAGTAAGAAGTTTTGGGGGTGCTTCAGCTTTCGAACAAGTAAAACCGCAAGGCAAACCAATGCGTTACCGACGGTTGTCATAATAATCATAGCAAGAATAGCGATAGCAAGCAATGCTTTTGCGGTTGTCATACCGGCAAACTGAACTCTATCGGCTTGTGGATCGTCTGGAGGCCATGCCGAGGTAATTGGCACGACTGTATATGAAGCGAATGGAGATATGTTGACTGCACGGGCCATTTCACCCCTCAGGCTGTGTCTGACTGCTGCCGCATAGACCACAAGTGGTTGGCTCTCGCCCGCCGCGACGTCTCAATCATCCCTCGCCCAGAAAGAGGCGGGGCTTCGGCCAACGCAATGTTCCCGTCTACGGTAGAAAAAAGTATCAGAAGGGAGAAGAATGTGGGAGAAGAATTCGGGGGGAAGAGTAGAGTTCTAGTTTTAGTATATCTAGTCTTGTCTTTTGTCTTTTGTCACACTGATTCTATCCTTTTTGGAATCGGATTTCACGAGAAACTGAAATTACCACTTGAAAAAAAGAAAAAGAAACAGAAAGACCAAAATGTAAATTAATACTTTTTGATGCACCAAAAACAGAAAGAAACACGTCAAAATGTTTATCAATGTTAAGATTACAAATTTCATAATCATTAAAAATTGTAGTACTTTTTTTTCAAAAAAAAAAACAAAAATCGTTCAGTCATACAGAAAAAAAGAGCATTTTTAAAAAACAGATAGCTTCCGGATTAAACTTCACAGGTCAATTACATAGATGTTTTTTCCAGGGCTGTCGGCTTTTGTTTCCATCAAGACTCAACCGGAAGAAAACATGAGAAAGGCATTTCATTACATTTCTTTGATCTTCAGCTGTACTCTGATGTGGTTGTTCCAAACGATTTGGTGTCAATATTGCATGTTTTCTTGGTCCATCAGAATCAATTGAGTATTGAAATGCAACAAACTTCTATTGGTTTTTGAAGAGCAATTTCTAAAACTACAATGTTCGATGACCATTTCAAGAATTTTCTCCCAGAATCTCATATTACTTCAGTATTGCGCCCACACAAAATCTCACTTCACAGATGCAAAACCAAAAAGTTTATTTTGCTGATTTAGGAGTTTTCGAATGGAACTTTGCTGGAATATAAGGTTTTTATAATTCTCCAAAAACCAAATGTGATGATTCATTCTTGGGAGCATTGGTGTTCAAATATAGAAAACATGCCTGTAAGAAGAGGAATATACAAACTTTTTATGGTTCCGATCACGAGGAAACGCAGAAACAATAAATGTTGGTTTTCGATGTGATTCGAATCGGAAATGCAAAATTCCATGATGTTCGTAGGCAACTGAAACATTTCTGGGGGAATGAAGGAGGGAAAATGGAATAATATAAAATGTTGAGAATCATCTCAGGGGAACATTTGATTTCAGATGAAGTGACCCTTATTCAATTAAACAACGTTCTGACCTGAAGATGAAAGACTTGCAAGGTGAAAATTAATATTCATGGATCTGCGTTGGCCGATTTCCGATGCGCGTGAGCTCTCGAAGAACTGAGCGCATCCGCTAATGTCGTCATGTTTCCAGTCGATTCATGTTAGGAGTCTCATTTATTTTCAGCTAAACGAACATTTCTATCTAGTTTCTTCTTTTTTTATCATCAATTTATCTGATTTCACAGACAATTTACTTTACTCGGTTTTGAAGTTTGTATTTCTGATAGGAGTATAAGTCAGCATGACTGAATGAAAAAATATAGGAGATGATGTGAAATAAAAGTATATGGAGACTGATCAATGATATTAGTTTTTATATCGTATTTATAGAAAAAACTCTCAATGAACTTAGTTGAACTAATAGAAAATTAAATTGAAATTGATGTGTTGGATTAAATTAAGATAGCGAAAACTGAAAATAGATTTTTATAAATTGAAGATTTCAAATTTCCGTTCGCTTAAATATGACTTGGTTTTGAGTCAAATCTGACAGTCAGTTATGAAAGTTTTCACGCCATCAATATCATTGGATAGTTGGTAGAAGCTCCTGTCTTTAACAAACAATAGTGCTTACTTCATAGCAAATTATTATCAATTTGAGTTTGATTCACCGAGTTAGTTTTGAAAATTAGAATTTTTCGAAGATATTCGTAATTAAGATTTCTGTTTTTTATTCTTGATTTGAAGTATTATAAAACATAATTCTGGAAATCTCCCCGAAATAAAATAATTCCAACACATTTCTTAAAATTGAATGTTTTGCCTGTCACAAAAAAACTTAATGAATCATTTCACAAACGAACTTAACTGAAATTTGATGTTAGTTTTCTAGTTCCTTTTCTTCTTAACTTTTCTAAGAATCGGTAGAGATCTCTGCCATCAAATCTCAGCATTCATTTATTTTTCATTGCTACATCGAGTCGATTTAAATGTTTTGTTTTCCGGTCGTAAAATCATCTGTGCGAAGAAGTGAGTCTTTTATGGTCTGCTTCCAGACACGACATTTTTCCGTTGCTTTGCACAGAAAAAAATGTTTGTCTGTTTTGAAAGGCCTTTGCAGGATAAGACACGATCAGTTTATTTTGTCTTTTCTCGCATCGTCTTTACTCCAAGATATATGGTCCGTTTTTTGTTCATTGAAGCCTATACATGAAAAGCATCCGGACTTTGAGTTCTAGCCCATCATTATGCATTTGGAAGTTGTATTGACATGCTTTTTGCTCATCTCAACTTCGATAACCATTTCTATCATTTTTTGTCATACTCTCTTTATACTTCTTCTTCCCACAATTATGAATGTTCTGGTTCAGCAAACGCAGTCGCTTATCGATGCTCTTCGTTTGGCCGACCAAGTGTCGTGCCCTTACGAGAAACGGTACAAAAAGAACAAAAGGTACCAAAGAAATCCAAGAAGCTCGATTGCAAGATCCATGCCAACATTAACTGAAGACAAAAACTTTCCTGTTGCTAATTATGCTCCTCGGGTTTCAATCGGAGCCACCGACTTTTTGGTCAACGATGAAGAGGTGGGTGATGAATACATTAATGAGTTATTTTTGAAGCATCATATATTTAAAAGTAACTGTACAAAACAGTTTTCAAGTGATTTCAAATTTTTAATGATTTGCAAAAGATTGTTTCTGTTTTTTTTCAATTAATATACACACGAAGAAATATTTTGCATGGTCCCAATAACTTTCCTATTGTTTCTTCTATTTTTTTTGTTGTGCTTTCTTGACAATTATGTGCCTGTAACGACCTTCTGACACTTGTTCGACCATCTAGCTTTCAAAAGATGTGGATGTGTTCAAATGGAATGGGACTCTCATGGGGCCACCAAGTTTTGACGTTTTATGTGTAGCCGAAAAGTGTCTGAATAGTTTCTCACATTTTGTTGAACAAAATAAGATGGATGTTTTGAGATTTTTGCCGGTTTTTTTCACATTGAATTTGTTCTGGGTTCTCAGTTTTGAGAGACCTATCACAAGACAGCTTTCTGGATAATTCTTAAATATTCTTAAGTAACTTTGATATTTGATGCTTCTCGGGATGAAATTGATGACTTGCGTCTTATGAAATCTACTTAACAGTTCTAATCCTGACTTAGACTTGTGCCTTCGTTCCTCAAAATATCTCATCCTTGGATTCTTTGCTCAGTTTTTAGTTTGGTTGTCTTTCTGAATATGTGGACACTCTAGAAGACACCATTTGTTTTTATTAGGTTTTTTTCGGTTTTTTCTCTGTTTAAATGAATTACGAGCATTTATTAGGATTAAGAAAACCCTCAGTTCTCAGTATGAAAAAAGTTCAACTATAGACTGAAACTTTCTTATCGATAAAAATTAGTTTTGGCGACTGTTAATAAGTTTAATCATATTTAGCTTTTAGATTTTAGTTCGATGTTATTGAGTTCTCTCTGAAACGTTTTATGACAGCTTTCTTCGTTCCAATTATTCGATTCTTCTACTCATGATTTTATATTTCGATATGATGAGTTCAGCTCGTTTCTTGACGACATCGCCTACGACAAAGTGAATCCGTTCTTCTCCATTTTTGGATTTCTGTTCTGAAGTGTCTCGCTGTTGGGAAGTGGCCACAAAAAAGGGTCGAAAGGCGCGAGGCGGAGAGGAGCGGAGAAGAGCATCGTGTCAAAACACTCGCAGAATTGTGGTGCCAATCCGCTACTCGCTTCCGAAACTTCAATTAGGCCACAACAAAGGGCATCACTTGGGCGCCCATCTCTGTCAAGAATCATCTAATTCAAACGCGTTTTGGCTGTGCCATTGGTTTTTCCTCTTGCTCACTCTGAAAACATATTCCGATTTAGAAGAGAAGAAAGGAGACCCTTCTCCAGTTTTCTGGTTATTCAACTCCGAAACGTCACTTTGTTCGGACTGATCAATGGACCATCCTTTACATGTGGTAAGTCCTGTAGAGTTATCAAACTGTTTTGTTTCTTATGTTCTGTTGACAATGTGGATGTGGTTGGTCCATTTGGAAAATCTCGAATCCATGAATTTTTAAATTTGAACAAAAAAACAATATTTTTCTTGGAAAGTTTGAAAGTTCAAGTGACATTTTTGAAATAACGAACTGATTGAGTATTCATATGCAACAGATGATTTTTAGAAAATATGAGCTCAGAAGATTATTCTTGTGGTTATTGCTTGTTTCAAGCTAGTTTCTTAATAAAGTCTTCAATTTCATTGAAAGGCTCAGTGAAAAATAACCCTTGTTGCAACAATATCACATGAGTTTTCAATCAGGATAATCCGAATTCTTGCAAATCTGGGTATGCGTAATTCCCATTTGCAAAAGTTGGCAAACATTTCTAAATTCATCTATTTTGAGATGAATCAGACTATAGAGGGTGCTTGTTGTTTATCCCGTCCCATGCACTTCTAAGAAATCTCCTTCATTATTCTTATTTCTGTGACAGTTTCAGAATATCTTTCACTTTGATACTCACTTCGAAAACTGTTTTTTTCAGTTCAGTTACAATGAAAAAATTGATTCATGTGTCAATAAAAAATGAATAATTAGAACATTCTATCAACTCAGTACATTCTTTTGTTTGAAAAACTTTGTTCTTTGTATATGGGAAAGAAGTCAGGCACATTTGTCACTTTTTTGCTCCTTTTTCTTCTCTAATCTTCTCAATGTTTCCGATCTTTTGTGTTTAAAATGTTAAGAGACCTCCTTTTCGTGTCCCCAATTTTCCAAGAACTTGGTTCCCAAAGGACCACAATTGAATAAAAGAGTTCAAGAAACTTAACTGTCAGTCGCCCACTCATTCCGGCTTCTGAAAAATAGCTCTTTGTTTTTCTTTAAATTTATTTCTGACTTTTCTGAAAATTCACTTTTCTGACTGATTCCTCGAGATTGAGATTTCTGAAAAATAAAAGTGAAAAAGTTATAATGGAGTACATCGTTTTCTTGAGTTATCCTAATCCTCTTGTCCACTGACGCACATGCTATCCGCCAAATGCGGAAAATTCCATTTGTAAGAAGTCAACGACTACTCTTTTCATGACTGATTATCAATAGGAGTTCGATATTCTTTTCAATTCTGCAGTGCCGTTCTGGCTCATTATCGACACTTTTATTCTCTTCAAAACGTGTATTCAGTGTGATTTGAGATGTTAGAACAACCAGAGATACAAATTCACCTGTCGTCAGAAGATTTTGAGGTGAGTGATGCAAATACAAAATTTCAAGATTCAGATCAGAGTGAATCAAATATCACTACTACAAATGTTTAGCTCAAAAATTATATATATAGAATTTGATCTGTTTAGTATGTCTCGATTCTGACAATTTCATTCTGACATTTGTCAAACAAATACGCAGTATTTATTTTTTATTGCTGAAATATATTGCTCCCAAAATTATAATTAAACAATGCTCCTCCATTCTTTGCTCTTCTGTCAATCAAAATTGGGTCATTCATTTCGGTCAACCTTCGAATTGTGCTCATTCTCTGAAGCGGTTTTGTGACTCTCCAAATTTTTCAAAAAGCACATTTCTCATGTTCCGTGTATCCGCATGAATCTTGAGTATTTGAAAAAAAGATTGCGATTAAACTATGCAAAACAACACACAAGAGGTTGTCCTTTACAAGCATCTTTTTTCTTCATATCATTTTATATGTGTGGGTATCCTGCATTTTTTTCATTCTTCAAGATCTATGTATTCATATTTTATGTGGTTTGAGAAAGTGTTCGAAAAACAGTGTTCATACTAAATTGTACTTTGTTTGACAAGTTTATGTTGTTCATAAATTCTATGTTATTACTTGTCATTTTTGAGAAATTAGTTTCTGAAAAAAGCAGTGCGAGATGGATACGGTAGTCTAGTTTCATTTGTCTGCCAGACAACTTTGCTTGCTCATTCCAATAAATCCGAGTTTCTGAACAAAATAATTTGAACCTCAGAACTTTTCGTAAAATTGAACATTTCTTAAAATTAAATATTTGTTACTTAACTTTCGGGTTTAACCAGGAAGCTCAATTTTGATATTTTCATAATTTTCGTAAGAAGCTGATTATTGCTTTAGGGATTGAATATATTTCTTCAACGTATTGAACTCTAAATCATAAAGCAAAAGTGTGAAAGTTCAGATGACTAAAAAGACAATATGAAAGGTTTAAATATTGACACCGGCCAGCGGTTCTTTTTCTTTCTCATTTCAATTTCTATGTTAATGAACACGGCCCAATTATTCATCCATTCGTTTCTCTCTCTCTCTCTTTTCACACTGAAACTCACATCAATATTCTGTAGCAATTGTGTCTCGTTCACTTGTCTTTTTGGTTCATGTCAGAACATGTTTGCATCACAAACTTCCGATAGCCTCCTTCGGAACACGACAATCATTTTTCGGGAGGCAAGTCGAAAGGGAGGTCCTGTTATTCCGGGAACCTACTCTTCAAAACTTTTCTTTCGTCTTCTTCTACTTTCATTCCTTTTTTCTCACCCCCTTGTTACTACGACCCGTGTTGTTTTTACTTATTAAGTTGAAGCTGGCGGCCAGTTAGCTAAGACATGAGGGCGGCATTGAATTGTAAGAATTGACCAAGAGCCAAGATTTTCGTGGGTTGAAAACAAAACGAAAAGGGACAAAAATCTGGAAACAAACTATTTGCGTGCTTATGTGTGAGTATAGATGTGTGTATGTATTTGTGTACACCACATCTTCCATATGGAATCTCATTGGAAAATAGATGAGTCTAAAAACGACAAACCAGGCAATATTGCGGCTTTACTCTCCCTCCGTTCCATTCTGAGTGATATATTTTATTTCGCAAAGGATCATGTTTTCTGGCCCACCCGCCGACTTTTTCTGGCTTTCTCTCATAGCTCGTTTCTATTTTTTATTCCCTCATAACTGTTTTCGCCTCCAACCAGACAAAGTTAGGATAAACTTGAACATCTCTCAACAGATAGAAATAGATACCAATTTGTTTTTTGACTTTTTCTGAGTTTTCAGCATTCCAACTTTTTTTATATATGCAAAGTTTGAGACATACTATTTGCAGTTCCAATACAAAGAAGAAATTTGATCTGTTTGCAAAAGAACAAAAACATTGGTTCTGTTCTAAATATTATTCCACTTATGAAGAAAGCTCTGTGTAAATGACCTCTGTGTCTTATAATGGCCAAACTCTTTGGAACAAGAAATATCATTGGAATAGATGGTTTTTTCTCTTTTTTTTAGCTCTTTAGCTTTAGCTCTGTGGAGTTTCTTCCGCATTTGTTTTCATTTTTTTAACTGGATTTTCAAAACTTCTTCAGTTTTTTCTCCAATATACATCTCGTTGTCCGAACCCTGAGAGTTCAAAGCGATTAGGTGTTTGAATATTCCTATTCAAAGTTTTCAGCTTCCTCCTTTTTTCATTTTGTTCCTTTTCAATTTGTCTTCCTTACATGCCCTTCAAAAAACTTCGTCAAACGGCAAAGTGTCTAATAATAGAGAATAAAGGCGACAAAAACGATTTTGTGCAAAAAACGCTCCATTCATAAATTTTCCAGTGACTTCATATAGTTTCAAAATAGTTTTCAAGTTTTTCAGTTATTTTTTGAACTTGTTCTGCTGAAACTATATCTACCATTTTCAGAAACTCATAATTAATGTTTATCTCAAAAACTCTATTTAATTTTTCGAAAAGACAAATAACTCCGAGTTTTTTTCATCTCAAACGAAACGTTTGAAAACGCTTTCGTTTCTGATATCTTTATGAGGTCATCTTAATAACTCTGAAAAAACGTGTTAGACGAACAGATAAACGTTGACTTTCTTTATAAAACCTTCAATGGCTTCCTCCTATCCAATTTCTCATCGCTTCCAATAATTTCGTTTCCGAGTCCACATTCCTCCAACTTTCCAGTTTCCAATTGAACGTAGTTCTTTCGTTTTCAAACTCAAGCTGTCAAACAAACAACTTTTGGTCTCATTTTTTCTGAACTGATTTGTAATTCAACACCAATCAACTTTTTTTGGCCATAGCTTCTCGTGCAAGGGGGTCCTCTAAAACCTGTCAGATCAGCAAGGTCAGCAGCTGCTTTCCTTTTGTTTCAAAAACTTATATCTCACCAGGAGTACTGGAAATAAAATAGAGAGACACTCATGTTCAATTCTATCTTCAAATGTTGCATTTCTCATCCTTAACAGCCGTCGGCTACTGGTCAAACCAAATGCCTCTTCCTTTTTTTTTTGTGCTGTCATAATTGAATTTGAAATGCGGAGAATTCGCGACATACTGCACCAAAGTCACATTTTCATGCCCATACTCCCCGGGGGTGGTTAATTTAGACGAGAATTTCCAGAAAATAGAGAAACAAAACATTTCTTTGTTTTTTCTCCTCCTGTGCTGCCGACGCCGTCGCCGCACCCGTTTCCATTTCTGTTTCCGCTTTTCGTTTCAATGTTCTGTTCCGTCTCAGGCCACCAATCTATTCCCTTGACCAGGAATCTTTTTTAAACCAAAGGCGGTCATTGAATATTTCAACAAATATCCAATACCTCATCTTGTGACTAGTCTTTTCTCTCGAATTTTTTCTCAAGCTTCCAAAATTTGAGTTTCGTCAATTTTGAAATGTGTTTTCCGTGTCGGATATATAATTTTTCAATTTTTATCCTCAGAAATCAGAAAACCAACAATTAAGTGAGAGTATGAATTTATGTTTCACTCGAAATTCTCTCTTTCTCACGGCCGTGGGGAAGTTTCACTTTTTTGATTTTTTCAGTTCCTCAGTTTTTATTCTAAAAAAAGAAACACCTTGGCTGATTACTGTAATACTCCAACTTATATTAAAAAGCAAATCTATTTTTGGCTTAATATAAAACTAACATCATTTTTAAAGTACCCACTGTCATACAAACATGAAAAATGTATGGGGGGATTTCAGCTGGAAATGCGCAACATCCCTAACGCAACATGCCTACACACGCCCATTAACTAATTTCATTCTTTAACGTCTTTTTTCCCATTCTTTCTCATTGAAGACATTTGCCCTTTGTCCACACCACTATCGTGATATGAGCACATCACGTTTCCATTTTCTTCCTCGTTTTTCCTGTTTCTTCTTGTTTGAAATTTGAAATTGGTCCTGTTTTAGAGTGTTGATAGTGTTTGTAACGAATGCGGTGATCATCATTTCAAAATCAAAAATGCCTCGATCTTCGATTGACGAGAATATGCTGCATGTGGATTGGAATGAAGAGGTTTCTTTGAACATTCCTGAACAAGGCGGAGCTCTACTGAAATGTGTGAAAATGACAGTTTAATAGAGTTGAATCACATATTGAATGGATAACGTACTTTGAAAGTGTAATATTGAGAAAATGCATGTAACCTGCATAGGAAGTCATTCCGATTTTTAAAATACTATACGAAAATCATTGTTTTTAAATGTCATAGATTTGAGGAAATCCTAGACAAAATTAATGTATTCCATCAAAATTTAGTATCTTGTGGCCTTTGGATCTTGGTTTGATTTTGAAAAAAATGAGAAGAAGGTCAAAAATCGTTTTCTTAAGCTCCACCCAATCGTAATAGTGAAATTGGGTCATTGAATCACTATACTATCTTTTTCTGACACCATCTCAGTGTCGTCATTTCATCGTGCCCCCGTCGATTCAACTGAGTCTTGTCTACTTTTTGGTGAAATATGTATAAATTATGGATTTCCCGGGTGAATTTGTTTGATAAATGTGTGATGATGTGCAATTCTAGCAGAAAGTTCCTCTTTTCGAGTTTTCGATTCATTTGAAACTTTGTGTACCGATCTGAGGACATTGTTTTCATGATCCAATTATTTTAACTTTCATGCCCTTCTAACTTTTTTTTGAAAATAATTCAATAACACAAATGACAATTTTTCAGCGAGAAACTTAATTGTCCTCTGTTCAGTCGACTCTCAATACCATCCACATTGTTTTAGTAAGAATAACTTCAAAATAACATTAACGTTTGCCTTAAAAACAAGCAGTTGAATTGGTATGCACCCATTCAAAAGTTAAAAAAGTACAAAAGTAGTTGATCTTGTGACCCCTTATAAACTTCAGTTCCTCAAAATGACAAAGGGGGGTCTAGACAACGTCACTTGAGAATTTCTTCCGTCCTACTAGTATCATCCCGGGCAGAGCACAAAAGTTTGTATTGGAATCAATTGTCGCTTCGCTGCACTTATTCTTTCCATTTGTCCCTGTCCCCCCTCCCACGTACAACGGGGCGGTTTCAGAGGGTCCTCATAAAGAAAGTTCATTTTTCTCTTTGCTCATTGTCATTTCATTCTACTTTTTATTCTAGACGTGCTGTCTGTTTTTGTCACTTTGAATTGACCAAGTAGAAGAAGAAATGAAAAAAGCAAAAAAAAAGAGAGGAGGAGGAAAGATTGAATTGAAATGGAAATAATTTGAGATCGGATAACAGAAAGTTGTTTTTTTCATGAGAACAAGGTCCCAGATTTCAATTTCTGCCAAAATTTGAAGTCATTAATATAATTTTTGAAATTATAAAATAGAATGGTTTTGAACACCCAGTTTCATTAAAATAACGAAAATTAAAAATTTGCAGGCAGCTCGTCTTCGAGCGATGGAAACCCGCACTGGATCGGTTGGAGACTGTACCAAACTTGCTAGTTACCGAGCCAATAAACCAGCGTTTTTCCGGAGAAGGTAAACTGAAGTTGTGAGACGATTAACATTCAAATCATTATAGATCAACGAGAAGACGTATTTCCAACGCACAACGGTTGGCGGACCTTGAAGACTTTATCAATACCAGGTTAGTTAGAAAATGTTTATTTTCTTCAGTGAAAATTGCTATATTCCGTCAAAGTATTGAAACAATAATTACAACTCTTTTTAACTATCATGTATTATGAAAAGGGTGTAAGGGGAATAGAGTTCCGAGTATAGAAAAAATTAAATAAACTGGGCAAAACAAGATATAGTAATCGCAAAAAAGTATTTTAATCAAAATGGAAAACATCGTGAGTATAATATGAAATTGTCCCATCAATAGTGAATGAATAATTTATATCTTTTCTCCCTATTCTTCATAATATTTTCCATACTCCAATCCAAATTGGGTGAGCTTCAAGTTGGTAAATATTCAAATATCGACTATTCAACGCCTTTTTTCTACTACAACCAAAGAAACCTCTCTTTCGAGCTTTACTTCTAAATGTCCTTAACTTACTTTAATGCTGATAAACTGAAAAAGTTTGCACTTTTAATTCCTAATCTTTTTGTACTATTCTCCCATTTCCCGAGATGACGGAATAGTGCCCCAAAAAAGAGAGTGTGAATAGCAATTATTGGAGCGCATAGAAAAAAAGAGTATTTTGAAAGCGTTAGATATAGAAATCACAGGCCTCAATCATACGGCTGGTGAGAACTTTTTGGTTTGTCAAAAGAAAAAATATGTATATGCTTTCACGAATCGAATCTGAACGAGTTATTACTAAAACGGTTACTGAACAATCAAAAACGTAAGTTCTCTGGGCAAATTTTTAAAATAAATTCCGAAACTGAAATAATTTGGCATTATAGTTGATTGAGTCATTTTAGCTTACTATTGTTATTATTCAAAAACCATATTCCTCGAAGGCTTAGTTTTGATGACTAGTACAGACGTTCTATTTCAATTCCACTAATCTTCTGATATCCTTTTCCAATTACATTCGTATGGAAATATATATTCTCTTAATCTTTTTTTCCGTATGAGTTCATCCTTCTACGCTGTCATTTTGTTTTTTTCTTCCGATTGGGAGCAAAAACCGCGGATGTCACAAGGCCCCTGTCATAAAACAAGACAGCCTTTTGTAATGACTTGGCCCCCGTTTCTTTCTTCCGAATTTCATATTTTAATGGATTCACATAAAACGGATTTTGAATAAATGGGCCCCGCGCGCGTGTCATCTCCTAGGAGCACATACGCGCAAGAAACATCTCCGTTTGTTCATAAATTCAACTGACACGACTAAGAGCTGAGAGCTGAGAGCTACTGTATCTTTTGAAAAAGATGAGGTCTATCTCTTCATTGAGACTGGAAGATGTGACTCAATTCAGGTATGCCGTTTTCAAACTCCCAATTAGTAGTTAAAAATAGGGAAGAGTTTAATTTTAGTCTTTAGTCAAGAGAAGTAAGAAAAAAAGTAAAATGTTATATTCCTATTTCCTTTGCTACCAAGCGGTGCTCAGTAGCCACCATAATTGAAAACTGAAAGAGCACTCAGCTTGGTGGGTTTTTGGCGGCTCACTGCTCAACGAATGTTACAAATATGTGCTACCCAAAAATACGCATTTTCTTCTTTTTTTCTTCCTTTTTACCAAAATCTTTCTTGCCTCTCTTTTTTTTTGAGTTTCTCTGGTCGATTTTCGGTTCCGAGTGCAATTGTATTCAATGAATGCGCACTTTGAGATGACCTCTTCGTCATTCGGAAAAGATTAACAAAGAATGAACTAAAATATCTGTAGCCGATTAGCTTGATCCAGATTTGAATATCTGATGAAAAACGTGATGAAAGTTGATCTCTTATTCAGAAACCCAGATTCATACATTCATTATTCATTATTTTCCTGAAATTTCAATGTGAACGTTCTTTTGATATTTCAAGATCACGTATGTACCCGGAAACTTGTCACTTTCAGGTTATGTGCCCATTTTTCATGTTAATATAAAAGTAGGCAACAAGTTTCATTTTCATCAAGATCCATCCTAAAGAGGCTTCTAATAAGCTCATTTTCAATTCTCAAGACGTTGTAGATGGAGACTTGGAGCAAGATCTCCAGTAGCTCGACTTCATTTCGTCACAACTTCTTTATTACTTCGGTTTCTTTCGTAACATTTCTCTTTCTTAATATAACCAATTGATTTTATTCTGATGGATATCTGCAACAGGTTTTGTTCTCCCCAACTTCTAGATTTCATTACTACCGAAAGCTCACGTTATCATATCTCATCAATTGATTGGTTAATTAGTGTGTTTTTAACTAAAATTTGGACGGTACATAGAACAGAAATAAAAAACACCGTATACCAGTGTTTTATCGATATTGCGTGTTGGATTTCTTTTATTCCAAATCAAAAGTAATGAGAAAATGACGAATAAAAGGTTTTCTGGAACCAAGTATGACAAAATAGGTTTAGTTCGACTTTTCATATTCGATCATGTTGCCTCGTGTCACAAGATTGAAGAAGAAAACTCGATACCGTATTCCTCTATCTTTTCATCACAAGGTTTATGAGCATTCAGAAAGGTTAGTTCGAAGAACAGTGTTCAGACCAAAACATAGGGAATTAGTTAATCCTAGTTCAAACTGAACCATTTTTGGCGGAGTCATGTGATCCATCGTTGTCTTGTCATTCATGAAATATTAATTGATGAGTGATGTTTTTGAAGAGTCACAAACCACACACACAATAAAAAAATGTGAAGAGTGCAGTTGAGTAGCATCTCAGTTATTCGTGTCGCATGTGAATTGATCCGTTATTCGCAAAAAGCAACATGTTTTGCATTCCGAATCCATCAGAATGTACGTCCCCCCAAATCCAGTGAATAAGAAGGCCTCCGTATGGAATAAGGCAAAAAAAGGAGGAGGGGAAGACGACGATGGAGCAAAAAAGAAACATTAGTATCTCCGTGGTTTACTTGTCAATGCATTAATTCTTTTTTTTCTTTCATTTCACCACATTCTCCGGTTTTCTATGCTAGAAATTGAAAATATTGAACTGAAATAGAGAAAAAAACAAAAAAAAAGAAACATAAAAACAGAATAAAACGCAAAAGGGCTTAGCATTTAAGACGTAGTGTATCTTCTTTTCTAATCGTCGTCACTCGATTTAAGAACATGCTCCATCAAAGCGTATTATGCGGCAAGTTAAGGAAGCCTATTATTGTGAAAACAATACTTTTTGCTTGCCGCTTTTCCTCTCCCTTACGCCTTCCGCCTCTCATTTTTTTTCTCACTCTGCGTTCGCTTCTATCTCCTTATTTTCATCTATTACGTACATTCTGTACCGCAATTTTTCAAGTAATCCCATATTTCATTCTTTCTTGGGAAACAAGAATGCCCATTGTGACAGAGGTCTCTTTTTTTTTGTTTTATGACGTGTTTCCAACACCAACCATTACGAAACACGATGCATATTTCATAAAAGTCCTTTCCCGTGTCGAAAATGTCACACCGTTGCCTAGAACTGAATGGATGACACGTTTGTTGGTGAATATTCTCCACGGATACTAGACGACGTTGACTAAATTTCGGGAGCTTTTCAAACCTTCATGAAACAAAACAAAAAAGAGCCTCCGTATCGTCAAATGATCACTTTTGCTTTGTTTTCTCGCATCGGTTGAGCGTTGCCGTGAATTGGGCACCGCAGCTTTCTTTTCGATTTTCTTCCCTTGAATAACGACGTTTTGGTTGGCATTTGGCAACAAATTAATGACTTTTCTCAGAAGTTCTCCCACTTTCTCATGGAATTTCGCAGTCTGAATTTCAATTTTATTTTAGTTTATTCAGATTCAAAAAATTCATTTTAAAAACTATATCAAAGCATTCCCAATCTCATTCATAATTCCTTTGTTAAACTGGAAATGAATTCTATTTAATCTTTAGATAAGATATTCTGCTTCATCTTTTCTACTGTTCCTAGACTTTTGTGATTTTTGGAATTGAGTTGTTCTCAGACTGAACGTCTTCTAACAAGAAAAAGAAACAAAGCAGTCCAAGTGCATTGTTTCCGTTTTCCCATAGCGTTTCAAATTACAAGCGAAACTACGAAATACGTTTTGTTATTTAGTATTATGTCATTTTAAGCATTGATAAATATTTTGAAATCCTCAAAACATTAAATTTATCTCACATCTACCACAGAAAAACAGGTTGTTTTGCAAAGTCAAACGTGAAATTATCAGAGTCAAGGCGAGTTTACTTTGAATAATTTTACATTTTCAATCAATCTGAACTCAAAATTTTGAGATACATATTCTACAAACAACTCGTTTCTTTTTTTCATGCGCCCTTAAAAATAAAACCCATTCAAAAATTTCATTTATTAATTTTAAGCACAAAATTCATCAGAGCGTGAGCAAGTTAGACAAATTTGGAGCAGAAAAATAAGAAAAATATATATGAAAAGTAGCAATTTCTAAGACGGCATGTGGTAGTGGAAAAACTGAGAGTAAAGCGTGCACGCAATAACAAATTAGAGTTGTGTTGTGAAGAAGCTATCTTTTCTTTTTTCTCCTTTTCTTCCCGTTATGTACTGAAAAGGAAATCGAAGAGTCAGGTTAAGAATTGACTCAAATTGCAACGTTTTTATCTTTTGAAATCGAGAATATCCATAAGTTCTCACTTTTTGTTCTTTTTCGTTAGAAGTTGTCAAATCCCAATGGAGAGAAAAGAAAAAAAGCTTCAATTTCTTCCCATTTTGTTTCTTCCTTTCTAAACCCCAATACCACTGTGACCCTTGAGTCAAAGCTCTTGTTTTTGTCAAGATCCCGTTCCGGATGCTCTCATCCTCTTCTCTTTGACACAGCAAAAGAGAAATGCCATATTTCCATTATTTGCTCCAAAAAGTTTCCAAATCAAGTTATAGTGAGCAATAGGCCAAGACAAAACAGGCAAATAAGATTTGAGAAATTTCGTTGTTCACTGCTATTTTTTCATGCTTTTCCTTTTATTTCCCAGCCAGAATGCTTGAATAGTTTCATGCTTTTCCCTGGAACGTTGCATTTTTTTCTTGGTTTTCAGTCTGCAAAATAATAGAAAACACCCCTGTTGATCATAATAGGAACTGCAAATCCGTCATAACATAATCTAGTGTTTATTGAATTTACTTCTATTTATGTTTTCTATAATTTCTGAAAATGAACGTTGTTTCTTCTATCACTTACTTGCAACTCTTCCAGTTGATTATAGATATTTTCTCATACGCTCTAATTTTTCCATTTATTTCTCACTTACTAAACCTTATATCTATAAAATGCAGAAAGTGCCAAAATGTCTGTCGAAACAGTAGTTGGTCACAAACTTGCTGTCGGACAGAAATTAATGGCAGGTCATGTGGATAAAATGCGAAATGCGCAGGCTTGGGCAGAGCGTCAGTTCAATAGAGCACATCAGTTTATTCGAGAACTTTCGGTCAGCCAAACCGATCCTCGGGATATATTCACACAGTAAGTTTTGGACATCTTGGCTTTGGAATCTACCTATCATTGAAAATGTTAAAGAATTCTTCTATTCACTAGATTTCTGATTCGTGAAACAGGTGGCGAATTTTAAATTTGAATGAAAAATTCTCAAGATCCCTGAGACTTTTTTTGCATATGTCAACTCACTCTTATGAGTATATATTCATATGTGAATCCGCCCAATGCCCCAAATACCCGGAGGCGTAGTTCTGATATGACGCCATTATAATGACAGGAAGGTCTAGGAAACGATTCTCGCCGTGAAACAGCTTTAGTCGAATAGTCAAACGTTTAATGCAAATGTTCGGAATGCACGTACAGAAATTACCCTTTTCCTGATTAGAGTGATGTTCTGAATGTTTTTTGCAATTAGTTCGGATTGAAAGTCTGCGGAAACTGCAATTGCAGAATCAATTCAGTTTTCTTTTGGATGAACTGAAATCGGAAAACTCTCTTAACCTTGAAATATCTTATTTGGAAATTTTTCTTGATTCATTAACCCTTGAAGTTCCCTCTGTTTTACTAGCCTACAGGATAACAAGAATTTTCACCTGTATTCTCAAAAAAATAATATTATTTTTGCGAGTCGACGTCTCAACAACAGGTGCAATTCGGTAATGAGAGTTATCAATAATCTGTCTTTTACCTTTGTTTTTACGTCTCAAGAGAGGCATATATAATGAAAATATTTACATCAAACGACCGTCCCACGACATTTTGTAGCTCGTGTAATCTGAACAAGTAGGGGAAAAACAAAGGCGTTTTGATCATATATCAAACGGATCGGCGTCAGGTAGTTCAGACACATAATTCACTCAATTCGATGTCAATTGGGTATGGAGCGTGTGACGCTTTCACTTGCCTCACTTGAAAATTACATTTCGGATAGGAAGATGAAGAAGGAGGAGGAGGCGAGAAAAGCGAGCACAATTTTTTTTGCACTCATAAATTATTTAATCGAAACCTATCCTGCTGAGCGAAAAGTGCCGGATGTCACTGGAAAAGTTTAATATCCGGAGAATGCTCATTTTTCGTTTGTTTATACAATGAGTTTTGGGTTATGAAACCTCATCCCCGCAAGGCTTCCTGGTTACGATAGCTTTGGTCATATCCGTGTAGGCGTTTGGGTGGTGGTAGTGGATTCTCACATCTCACGTTGACACTTTTCAATGAAATTTGACTATGTTTGTGAACGAACCAGATGTGACCAACAGGGATGATGGCACGAAGAAATACCAGCTATCAAGTTTCCAAACAAAAATAGAGATGGAAATGACTTCGGTCCAAGATTTTGGATGATTCATCGTTTTTTTGTTCTCAATCGAGATATAAATTATAAATTTGAAAGGACACGAATATCTTATGAGATAAAAAAGGAGAGAGTCGACAAAAACACCAAAAGGGTTCCGTCAGTGTACTACATGTAGATGTCTGAGACTGGAGAAGAAGCTGTAAGAGCTCTGAAAACTGAGTTAGACATTGAGCTCTCAGCGACAAGAATGCCTTTGACAATCCTCGAGAAAACACGAATATTTATGAATCTAAAGAAAGACGAGTATTTCCATTTTCTGTATCATTTCCTTTTTCTCCTTCTGCATTTTTGCATTGCTTCCAGAAACTCGTCTGAAATCGAAGAAACTGAAAATAGTGTTCTTTAATTACACACATGACCGCACACTGTGTATTTGGAAGCGAGACAACTAATTAGGCGATGTTTTGAAGCGGGACAAAAAATGAGACGTAGTAGCTCAGCTGAAGCAGTTTGAAAACTTGTGATACGCATTTCGTGCTTCGATGGAGCTCTGAAATTTCGTTGTCCCATTGTCTCGCTAATTTGCCCGAGATATCATACAGAAAACCAGCAGCTGAAAGTTGCTTCTGGTCGTCTGAAAGTTGTTTGGGCACTGCCTTCTCTGCTGTGGGCGGGCTCAAGGGCAAACACGCCTGCGGCACTCGACTCCACACTGAATATTGGCAGTCGTCCGCACTGCGGATGCGTTTCCATTTCTAGGTGCTCATGATCAAGCCACGTCGAACACGAAGTGCAAAACTTCGTCGACGTCAACAGTAAGTTATCACAAGTAGTGAATAGTGATGTAGACAAGGTTTTTTAGGAAATGAAAATGTCAAATTAAAAAATATGGTTGTTTTTTTATTTAACTGTTCCCCTTATATTGAGAATCAAGAAAAATAAAATAAGATCAATGTCTTGATAATTCAATTGAGTTTCGTAAATTTTGTTATTGATCCAAGAGAACATTTGAGTTGCATAGTTTATTCATAATACTTTTGGAATAGAAATAGATTGGCGAAGTAGAGTAAACTACAAAACTCGAAGTTTAGCAACTTTATTTCACATTCTTCATCTAGTCTTCTCTATCTGCAGTTAAATGCGCGGAACCTTTTCTCCGTGGTCTTCAAATTGAAAAACAAGAGATTTTGTGGTGAAAACCTGAATTCAGTGGAGACAAAAACAACGGAACCTATTGAATTCGAATAGATTTCCACCAGTTTACCTACCTTTCCTCTCTGTTCTCTATTTTTCAAAAGACAAGAGACCAATATGTTTCGAGTCAACATCCACATCTTTCAGACGAAATAACATGTTCCGTTTCAATGTATATTTAAGTGGTTTTTTGAAAACGAATATATGTTTTCTGGTCATTTTTCATCTTGTTTCGCTTTTTACTCATACACTACTGACCCTTTACTTGGCAGTTGAAAGACTATCGGGTTGAGCTCATCTTTTGCTCGGGTCATCTCTCTCATTATAGAAGGAAATGGATAGGGTGAGGGTGGATGTGCAAACAAAAAGGGATATATATATATATATTTAGGAGAAAAGTAAGTATGACGACAAAAAGTGCCCGAAGATAGAAATGAGTACTCATCTCATCCTCCATTTAACAGGCAACACTCCTAGTAGTGCATCACAACCCTAAACCAGGGTTTTGGGGATGATCAACAAAACTGCGGAAAGAACTCAACTTTTTTGCAGGGTCCAAGCGTCGGATGGAAACTTTTTTGAGAAAGTGACAGCTCCGAGTGATGGAGATAGTGGAAGAGATGATGAATTGTACACCATCAAGAATTTAAGCATCAATGGAGATCGCCGGCAAATTGAGGTTTGTTATGAGATGGTTTTCCGAGCATTAGAAGGACTACGGAAAAAAGAAAAACAATTAAGATTTTGAAGATGGTTTTCAGAAATTTTTGCGAAACAAAATTTTCTAGTTCTAAATTCCTCCACTCACAACTTGTTACTTTGTTCTTGTTTCTTTCAACTTCCAACCCACACAAACACAATCCTTTTCGTCCTTCTCGTATTAGTCGAGTGCTTCTTTTCAGGCTCTTTATGTGGAGGCGTTGTACACTATTACCCACAAACTGGGCCAAGGAGACGTGGAAGAGAGTCAGGAGAGCCTCTATAAGTATGTGCGAAATGCGTTCCAAGGTGATGCTACTCTGCACAATGCGCTCATGGAGAAGGCAAAACAGAACAAGGTTAGATTAGTTTCCTTAGAATTTATGAATGAATCAGAGCAGCCGTTGTTGTTCAAATAATATAAAATTCACCTGGAACAAAGCCAATTTTCAGCCACCCAGTGTTTTGCTCAACATTCTCCTGTTGGAGGCGAAAGATCTGATTGCGAAAGACGTCAATGGTTTGCGGATTCTAAAGAGATAAATGGCGTCATTTCTTTCTTTTCAGGATTCAGCGATCCGTTTGCAATGATGGGAGTTGTTCCAGGGACGAGAAAGGAGAACCAACCAATGACTGATTCGGCGCATCCGGAGAAAGATGAGCAAGAAGCAAAATCACCAAGATCGGTATTAGTTTTTTGACTGAAGGCATAAGAGAAGTTCTGAAATTTCAGCTTCACGGAAAGAAAGATGGACTGATGCATCGTTTCGGAGGATCCTTCCGTCGCAAAGTGAACAAGAAGGGAAAGCCGCAAGACACTGGAACTATCCCAGCTAAGCTCATCAAGGCAAGCTCTGTTCAAAAGAAGACATTGAACCCAAAATGGAACGAGAAGTTCCAATTCACCGTCGAAGATGTGCAGAGAGATCAGTTCCACATTGACATTTGGGATCATGACGACGAAGAGCAATCGGTTCTGGATGCAGTCTCTTCTTTGAATCAAATAACTGGGGGATTCAAGGGTATCGGAAGATATTTCAAGGAAGTTACTCAAAGTGCTCGTGCTAATTCTGATGATTGTACCGATGACTTCCTTGGATGCATCAACTTGAAACTCGCTGAGATTCCACCAGAGGGCTTGGAGCAATGGTTCACTCTTCAACCACGTTCCGAGAAGAGCAAAGTGAGCGGTCAAGTGAAATTGAAGATCTGGTTGTCGACAAAGGAAGAAGGACGTGCTGGAGACGATGATGAAACTTTGGACGTCAAGGAACACATCGAACTTCTTCGTCAATTTGCTTTGTACGAGATCCGTCAAACTGGACAGCCAGTCAGATTCTGGGATGGTGTTTATCCGGAGAGAGCTATGATTATTCTCCGTCAACACGCCATCCAAGGAGATTTGACTGATGTTCATCTTGCTATGTGGTAAGTAACAAATAATCATGAAAAGACTGATAATCCTGAGTTTACAGTCGCTGGCTCGCTTTCCATTCAATGATTCATATCGACATCTCATTTTCTCTTCTCTACAAAACTCTCCAAAAAATCATTGACAAATGGCAACCGCTTACTCTTGACAAAGAAGAGGAGGATATGCTCACCGACTCATTCTCCTCTTTTGATTCTTACTGTAAAAGAATGATGATTGAGCATAGAGAGAAGTTTACTCCAAGCAAAAGGAACAGTGGCGAAGAGTTCTCCAGTTTGATCAAATGTATGAGAGCTCTCCGTGAATCTCCATTCTATCAGAAATATCTTCCATACAAACGTCCATTCCATGCTCATCTTGAGGCTCTCGTTGTTAAAAGTGCTGAAGATTACATTGACCGTACCATTGAGTTGGTACAAGAAGAAGATCCATGCAAAGAGCTTCTGAAACTTCTCAATATTGTCAACATTCAATGTTCACGATTCCTTCATTATGCTACCATTATTCGAGAAGTAGCCAGAATCGACTACTCACAACTCACTCTGAACACATTCGATAGACTTCTCACTGAATATCTCACTTCTGAATTGATGAGTGAGAAGAAAATGGATCTGAAATCTCAAATGAGATTGTCAGCTGCTCAAGATCCACCAAATGAGGATGATTTGATTGATTTGATGCGTATTCATATGGCATTCGTTGAACTCCGCAACTACAGACTTGCCAACAGAGTGTTCGTCTATCAACAGTTCTATATTCTCAAAATATTTAAATTTCAGACGAGTCCGCGATGAATCGGAGTGGTACGCCATTTTCAACAAAGGAATCAAAAAGTTTCTGGAGGTCGCCAAAGAAAAGGCACTTGCTCGTGTTCATTTGAGTTGTCAATTGGATATGCCGATTTCAACATCTTCTAATGACATGCGTCATTCAAGCAGTCACATTGATATATGCCATATTATTGAGCAGGTATTTCGAAATTATCAGTAAGACAACGTTAGACAATCATTTTCAGTTCACCGTCTTCTGGGAGCGTGTGGACATTAACGATGCCGGTCTCAAGATCGAGTACACAAGACTCCTTGTAGACGTCATTTGTGACATCGTCACAGTTTATACTCAAAAGATCATCTCGGGATTGGAAGCAGAAGGATTCACTCAGGAACTCCAAACATTCATTCCATCTCAACTTTTGCATTTAGTATGAGTGAAAACAAGAAAACACGTTAATTAGAGTTTTCAGTTGTGCGCTGCTATCAATAACTGCGAGCAAGTTCGTCGCAGTCTCAACATCACCGAAAAGCTTCACATGGATGATATGTCTCTGGCTTACGAGAGAGACGCCAGTAGACTCAATGTAATCATCAATCATGCCGAATCGTTTTAATCATGATTATTCAGGGTAACCACTTGTGGAAGTCCGAAATTGAGAATCGTCTCGAGCAATGTGAAAACTATATTTGCTCTGAAATTGACAGAATCGTTGGTCTCCTCACTGGACGTTTGCTTCCACAAATGAAGAAACATGTTTTCCATCTTGCATGGAGTCCATCCGCACAATTGGTTGAAGATTCATTGAAGCCATTGACTGATATGGTTAGCTCATTGAATCATACTTAGAGAATCATTATGTTATTACAGTTGGACATTGAACTGTCAGCAGTTCACAAGAACCTTCTTCATAGAAACTTCTTGAGAGTAATGAGTGCTCAAGTTTCCATAGTGGTGAAATTGCTCCGTGACTGTGTGACAGAGAATGTGGGAATGGAACCCTCATTCTACCATAGACTATTTGAAGCTTGGCATGTGTTGGTTGAGTTCTTCCATGCCGGTGGAAAAGGTCTTTCAATGGAGGCGTTGGAAACTAATCCGGATCATATGGTAACGACGAAAATTCACAAATATGAATAATTAAACTCATTTCTTTCAGAAATTGGTGAAGATACTATCTCTGAATCAAACTCCCACTGAGCAACTCATCGAGAAATACTACAAAGATCTTTTGAAACAACAGGTACGCTACTGCACTCTAAACAAATCTTTTTTCAGCAGTTTCAATCTCTAACTTTTTCTATCGCTGTCTTACTAACAATCACTATTGTTTTTTTCGCACAATCACACAAACAGTGTTTTCATTTCTTTCATTTTCCAGCTTGATCTATTTTGCTTATTCCACTTTCATGCACCATCTCACGATGAGGCGCATTTTCAATTATTCCACCGCTTTACCTTTACTTTCACATTGAAACTATCCGAAATGTGTTACACATACTGTTTCCTTACACATACACTTACTCACTCACATTCTCCCCTCACAAGACTCACAACACATTTTAGGCGCTTGCTGATCACCAATATGGAGTAAGTTGGCCTTCGAAAATCGGAGAATCCGATAGAAGAATGAATTATAGTGTCACCTGCTTTTGCGGTGCTTCTAATTCAGTTTTTGACCGTTTCATTTTTTTATTTAAAAAGAGAGCTCTTCTTTGCCAGTCGCGTATTTCCCCCTGTAATTTATTTGGCTCCTCATGACAGCTTATATTGCAAAAAAGTTTTTATTGCCTCTTGTATGATTCTAGAAGGTTGTTAGGACCTTTTTCCAAAAGAAAAGAACAAGAAGCTTAGCTTCTTTCTTTGTAGTGTGATCTCAATCTTTGTTCATCTTTTTGTGCATGTCACTGTGGCTGATATCTGCTTCACCTTATGCTTTCTATAAGTGTGTTTTAGTATAGTGATTGTTTTATTTGAGTACAAATGAAGAAAGAAAAGTTTCAGAACGAAGTAAGTGAATGCAAATATGGAATTCTCAATGTTCGAGCATACTATAATGGAAATGCCCAAACTCTTGTTCTCGATGGTAAAATTAATATTTGAATATCAAATACAAAAATTCAAAATATTCCAGTTATTGGTGCGAAACAAATCATTGCTCTGGACTCAAACGGTCTTTCTGACCCATTCGTTGTCATCGAAATCATCCCTAAATTCCGTTACCCAGCTGTTCCGGTTGTCAAAACCAAAGTTGTCTCCAAATCATTGAATCCTATTTTTGACGAGACATTCGAATTGTAAGAGGTGTCCTTCGGCCTATCTTCAAAAAAAGATTATTTTTCAGCCACATTCCACCAAATCCACCATCTACTGCAATGCTTCATTTCACTGTTATGGATCACGACTATTTGAGATCTAATGACTTCGCAGGAGAAGCATTTTTGGAGCTGAATGATGTAAGAAATAGATGGAATTGAATAATAAAACCAACTGTAAATTACAGGTTCCTGGATTTGGTGCCACCGGTGGAAACACTCTTCGCCAGTTCAATCTAATTCTCATTCAGCCAGTATCTAATAGTAAGTACTCCAGATGAAACTGAACAATTAAAACTTTTATTTACAGCCAAAGACGTTCTTGACGTATTGAACAGCCGTAAAGAAGACAAGGATGCTGTTGAGTTCTTGCGTTCAATCAGCACCGTATACTAAGCTGTCTTCCTCATTGATGTAATAATTTTTAATCGAGAATCGAACGAATAGAATTTGTGATGTACAACTCTCAAACCATTTTTAATCTCTTATTTCTCCACGCTTTTTTGCTTTTCTTTTACACAAAATCACTTTTTTTGTAATTCTGAGCCATTCTCCGGTCTCTTTAACTAACTGAATGCGTAGTAGCTTCTGACCAAACAGATCTTCTTCCTTGAAATGCCCTTCCCATAGCTCTGAACTCCCGATTTCCATTCCCCTCTTGTCTCCCAAAAAGATGTCCTGACGTATAGATGTGAAGTGGCAAAAAGCTGGTTGTAACCCGTTTGATGATGACATTTGCTTTCTAGTCATAATATACACCTGCTTCTACTTTTCTATTTTTTGTGGATAAAAAACTTTCTGGCTGTTTTTTGTTTGTTTTTCACATTGAAAAGAATAGAATGCGGTCAGAGATCGACGGAATATCACACATGGAATCATAAAAAAACAAAGAAGAAGCGAACCACATATCAAAAAAATTGGTATCGGAATTCAAATCTTTTTAGAAGGTTGTTATTTTCAGATTCAGATGGTTCATCAAAATTGTGTGGTTTTGGATAATGTCAACAATTCTGTATTATTCAAAATGTTACAACAATTCCTTGTCCGCTTCAGAAAATCACAGACATTGAAAGAAACCCCAGCCTACCTTGGATTTCTGTAGTCTATAATCATGATAATTCCGTTTGATGTTTGAATTGTTCAATAACTCATGCGAAAAACATCAACACAGCCCATTCTAAACCGGTAACCGGATTCGATCTCAAACTGTACACATGTTCGTATTTTCCATTTCATTTCTTCATTCATTCAAAAATAACGTCCACGTTCACCCGGTATAATTGACTTATCATAATGTAAAACTTCAGTACACAAACAACCTCTGGGCTTTTTTTTCCAATTCATAACGCTCTCATTGACAAGTGTGGACCAAATTAGTTGTCGAACTCCACCTATCATCATGCATTTCCGCTGCCATCACAAACACACAGTTGGCATCAGAAAAAGAGAGAGAAGAAGATACGCAAAAACCGTGTCAGCTGTTACTTGCCACAATCATTTTGTTATACACTTCATGCTCTTCACCGACACCGCTTTCGTACTAACCGTTTGGACTTTTTTCTCATTTTTCACACTAGTCGTTGGTGTGTTGAAAGTTTGTTTTACCGTAGATCAGTGTTCTCTAGGAACGATTTTCTGATTGAAGTTACCACAAATTTTAAAATAAATATCACATCCAGGAATTTTTATTAACCTCTGAAAACCAGTTAGTTATCAAAATTCCCTGTGAACCAGCAGTTCTTTACAAATCCTAAAGCTTTCCGGAAACTCTTCAAAATTTATGCGGGTTGAAATGTCCAAAATGAAATGTGAGCCCTTGACATTGCTTGATTGAACAATTTCCATATTTGGGGCTTCTCCATTTTTTCCCAACTTCCTTTCGTTTCTCCATAATTTCTCATCCAAGGTTACCACGCTAATCAAAATCTGAATCAAGTTTTGCGATTCTACCAGCCATCACTCATCTTTTCATTCAATTTCAATCTTCAATTTCACTATAACCTTGTCGTGTTTTGAAACGCAGGTTATCTAGCGGTTGAGGGCCTTCTCCTAAGATTGAAGCATCGGTTCCGCAATCAGATTCATCATATTTCACTGGGGTGAGTTAGTCGCGCACGATTACACGTCAGCCGTCGTGCCGTTTTGCGCAACTGTCGTTCGTTTCGTCCAAATGTTGTGTAACGAACACCGGTATCCATTAAATCTTTGGCATCCCTTTCAACTTTTGCGCACTCCTTTCTATCCGGAACAACCGGAGTGGTAAAAAGTTTAAAATTGCAATACTGGCATATTTATACACTTCCGATGTTCTTCTTTTCGCTTTTCGTATTTTCCCGAAGAACCCTTTTCCCGGAGGAGCTTTGGTTTTCGACGTCTTCTAATGAATGAAATAGTGCAGATTCCAAATTTTTGGGGGTCTTTACTCCCGTTTTTCAAAGTAATCCCCCGGCGTAACTGAACACAACTAGGAAATGACTTAGCGGAAGGAGGGAAAAGAAGCAGTTCTCTCATTTATTTCCCTTTCTTGTCGCATATGCCGTAATCTTAATTTTATTATGGCAACTCACGCGACCACTCGATTCTCATAGAATTTTATAATAGTTAAACAAGTGATTTTGGTGGTCATTGAGAAAACGTTCTTATGTGAGCTCATAGAACTACGGTAGTAATAATATTCGAAGGTTTGGACGAAACTCTTACTCTGTTCTTGTTTTCCTAGATCTTTTGTTTCAAAAGTGTTTCATGAAGTTCCCATAGTATTATTTTTCGATTTGTCATTAATGACTAGATGCCGTCAAGAAAAAATTGAATAAAAAAGCGAGATCCGAGAAAAATAATCGCTTCTCAAATCAATCGTTTTCCCTCATTTTCATCGGGAAAAAGGCTCTCGGAGTCTTCGATTGATTACTTCTCATGCGAATCGGCAGCTCACCGAGTCGTTTTTCGTTTTGATCTTCTTTCTTTCTTGTCTTTCCTCCCCTTCTCCTGCTGCTTCTCATCGTACTTGCTCTGCTTTTTACACTCAGTCATCGTTGCACGCGTCAGACAATCTCTTTCGAATTTGCCATTGACACTTAATTTCAAATTTCCACTGAGATTGACACATTTTTCCATCTAATTTTTTTTTTTAGAAGTTGCCATTCAGTACCATGTTGGAATTGGCTTCAGATATCTATAAGTTCAAAACCTGGTTTTTTGTTTTCAATTTCGGAATGATTCATGATAGAAAAAAAAGAGAAAGAAGACAACGGAATGTTTTAAAAAATTCATGGAAAAGAGAACACGAAGCATTCCTTGTCTGTCGCTTTCTCCTGTTTTCTTTTCGGCAACTTAAAAAAATCTCAGCTTCCATTGGATTTTCACATGCTCCATTGAGCCAATCGTCATATCCGTTTGAACTCTGGCGTATATCTTTTGAGGTTCCATTATCTATCTCTTTTCACATCTTTTGTGTTCCATTCTTCTTTTTGTTTTTGTTTTTCAACTCCATTCATTGTATGAGATTGTTTTTAGATGAATCTGGTACTGGTCCTCCTTGGACTGGTGTTCGGAGTTGTTGCTCGTGAGCCGATTGGACAGAATCTCATCGTCATTCTTGCTGATGGATATGGAGCCACATTATTAAATAATACAAAACCAGATGCCACTTTTGGTATTATATTGGTTCAGAATTGAGAAAATGGCATAATATTTAGGAATTCGTCATCTTGCCACTAACGGAGTTCAGGTTGATTACGTGACGCCGTCATTCCCAACCCATACCTGGCCACAATGGATGAGTTTGTCAACCGGTCAGTTTTGCATTCTTTCAAAAAGATATTATGAATAATTGTACATTTTCAATGCTTCGGGACAACTTTTCGTATTAGAAAAAATACGAGCGAGATACAGTAGTCTGAAAATGAATAAAATATTTTCTACAAAATTAAAATAGAAATTCCGTTAGTCTGGTTTTGAACCTTTGTGAACTCCGAACAATTTCTAAGACTCAATCTCACTGAATTATATATCTCCCGACATAAAATACAAATAGATCATGTTCTCAACATTACTCTTCCGAAGATCAGATCATAGTTCTGCGAGATTTTTGCTAATGACTTTCCCGCTTTTCCACATGTTTGTCGAGCATTTCTTGCGGCGTCGCCAATGCGTGGGAAGTCATCTTTCAAAAAGCGACAAAAAACGTCGTAGAGGGGAACAGGCGTCTTCAGGGCATGCGATAACGAGCCGTTTTGAAGACGTTTTTTTGTTACTTTTCAAACTCTCTCTTGCGACAATAAAATAATGGGTCGTCGGAAGAGAAAGAGAAGAAGAAAGATGTCTCTCTTTTGCTCTTTTGTCCTTCTTCTCGCGGATTCTTGTCTTTTGTAAGATAAATGGGGGAACATGGAAAGAAGACATAGTCGAGTGATATATGAAAACAGCGGTTCGGTTGGTGATATTTGTGATATGAATATGCTTTCGATGTGCAACATGTGTTGTGACAAGACAACAGTTGCAAGGTGCATCGGATTACAAATGAACGTTGTGTCTTGAGTTGAAAAATGGAATTTTATTCAGGTCTATACACTGAAAATCACGGATTCACTGCTGATTACATGTGGGATTCAAAGTCGAATTTCACTTTTGAAAGGGGAACAGGTACTTGTCCAGATTTGTGAGAGGAGACCCATCTGGTATTACAGGGCCAAATGATACTGACGATGTGTGGTGGGATGATGCGAAAGCCCCACTTTGGTATACTGCTGGAAAAGCCGGAGTTGATGTTCATTGCTACTGGTTCGCCCATTGCCATGTAAGCCATGTAATCATTTTCTTAGATTATTCATTCGTTTTCAGCGTGCCTTCTACGATATGGTTGTCCAAGTGCCAGAGAAGCGTTGGGCAAATCTCGATGATCAACACCAAACAGACAATTTGAGAGACATTTTCCCAGAAATTGCCAACAGAATTTCAAAATATCAAGTTTACAAGCAACAAATGTTCTTGATTCGGTATGCCAACATTGGAAATGCTCAAAAGGAACATGGACCAGAATCTGATGAAGTCGAACAAGAAGTCGCTAGATTCGATCTTTACATCAATGAACTTCAGGTTAGGTTTTGAAAGTGTTTTGAGGATTTTTCAATATTCAAAAAGCTTTATGGACAGCAAATTGATATATGAGTTAAATTTCTGCCGGAGTTACATTTACCACCCGAAAAAAGCAAAAAGAATTGCATCGACCGGGAATCGAACCCGGGCCGCCGGCGTGGCAGGCGAGCATTCTACCACTGAATCACCGATGCTTGTTTCTCCAATGGATGTACTCGAAAGACATACAAACGGGTTTCCCCGCTCACTCTTCCTCGTACACTCCTTCTCTCGCCCTCTCTCTTATGTACATTCATTGCAGCAACTGCTGGAGGACCGCGGCTTGTTTTCTTCTACTAACTTGGTTGTCATGTCAGACCATGGATACACTCCATTGCAAAAAGAAGAACAATTCTTCATGGAACAATGTCTTCCAGATTATTCTCTGGTGAGACTAAGGAAACATGATTTTAATAAAAATTAGTTTTGCAGGTGAAAAAGGTTGTCAATTCTCATAGTATGATCATGGTCTTCACAAATCCAGAAGATGAAGGAACTGTATGTTTTGACTAGAATAGATTTTATTAATTGAATTAAACAATCAGGTTCATTACGAGTTCAGCGTATGTGAAGTGTGGTCTCCAATGGGCGACTATGATGAAAATGATACTCCATTTGTCAAAACGTACAGGGTAAAACAAAATAAAGGTTAAGAAATAAAATAAGAGACTTGTTTCAGATGTCTGAGTTGCCTGATGATCTTCATTGGAAGAATTCTCGTTTCATGAGTGGAGTTGTACTCATCACGAAACCAGGAACCAGTGTTGTCACGGTAATCTTCATTGAAATTCTCGAAAAATAATTATTTTTGCTGTTATAATAATTTGAAAGTATTTCAAAGAAATTTCATATGTTATTCAATAATTAAAAAAACCATTTTTTGTAGAAAGAGCTTCCAACAGTCCCGCACAGTGGCGATCCATCAATTGATGCAAAACAAGCGTCTGGATGGGAGCCAATACATGACGACATGAAGGGAATCTTCGTCGCTCGTGGACCAGCCTTCAGACAAAATGAACGATTTGGCCCAATCGAAATAGTTGATGTTTATCAAATGTTGCTGAACATTTTGAGCATTGAACCTGCTCATCCACACAACGGAACGTGGGGTAATGTAGAGAATATGCTGAGCGAAGGATGGGAAAACCGTGGTCCAACTGAAAACTCGTCTTTTCGGTCATCTTGCACACTTCTTTGCTTTATCTCTGTTCTTTTGCACTTCTTCTTCTAATTTCTTTTATTTGCTTCCTTCTGAGATATTTTAAGACCATATGTAAGTGTGTACGAAAGACCAAACCATTTTCGTTTTGAATTCCCAATCAGCCCACCTAACGTTCTTTCCTTCCTAATTTCATGCATTTTCCATTCAACATCCCCTCAATTATATAGTAATAAGAAACCAGCTCAAAACTGCCGTAGGGTTTGTTCCGCAGCATTTCCAAGTCATTTACACAAGTTTTCGCTTAACACAGAAGCCCGAATAGTGCAATCTGCAAATTACCTAGAAGTCCCCCTTGTCGTCTCTATATTTTCTTCATCATTCATCTCAGAATGAGATATTTATATTTCTCCCGGTTATCTAACCTGTTACTTTTTCATTACATTCAATATCCATCTTTATTTCTACACAATGAACTATTTTACGATATCCCTGTCGTTTTTATTCATTTTTTGAGTTGAACAAGCTCACAAAGAAAAGCATGCTCACTTCATCATTTCAGGGATTTCGGAGGACACTAAAACCGAAGAGCAAATGCCAACCGCCTATAAAAATGAATCGGTTTTTTAAATGGTTTCAATTCTCAATTATTCTTGCTCTTTCTAAAATCCCATATTTAAAAAAGAAAGACAGAGGCGGAAATTGATTGGATTCTTCACTCTCGACCAAAATTCTACTTGGATATATATATACTTTTGCCATTGAAACGAAGATGTTTTTTCCTTCGTCTCTTCCAATTTTTGCCAATTTATGTGAACATTCACGTCAGACGAATTGAAATACGACAAGTGGAGACCACGAAATTTGCATATACGGAGTCGCTTATTTCTTATACGGTTCTCACTAGAGCCAACCTTATTTCAAAAGTTTCATTGCTACTTTTACCTATTCATTTTCTTGTAAAAATGGCGGTTGTAGAAAATCTATCGACATCTGACAGACAAAGAGAAGGACCTTCGTCTGTTTTTGTAGAAGTTCAACATAGAAATGTAGCTCTCCATGAAATGCAAAAAGTGATCAGCGATGAGACCGGGATGATTAAAGTAAGCCAAGAAAAGCAACAATAAAATTAAGTCTGAGCAATATTCAGAAATACGCGTTCTTCCCCCTTGACGACCGTGTTTGCGAACATATCAACCCAAATCGCCGTAATTATGAAGAACTAGCTGAATGCTTTTTGAATACATTGAAGAGCTCCGCAACTTATGAACAAACTGCTGTGAGACTAGAATTAGGAAATAACTATAAAAAACTGAATTATAGGTTGACAAGTTTTTGAACGAGGCTCGTTATCTCAGTGTTGTTCTTCTGGTGACAAAGAATGGATTAATGTATGGGATTAATAACAACAAGAAACTTCATGCTCGGTTGCGAAAATACAATGATCTCCTGAAATTCAAATGCAGTGGGAAATGCACAAATATGACTGGTCCTGATTGTGAAGGAATGTGTTACTTCGAAGGAATTACGGAAGGTTACCAGGAAAATGATTCCGGATACGCAGTTCTGTTTATGGCTCGTTTTGTGCACGACAGAACGCAATTGAGGAGAGGAAAAAAGATTGCGACTGTTAACGGATTTATTTATTTCTTGGAATTGGACAGCGCTATAGTGAGTATCATCCAAAACTTATACTAATCATCAGTTTTCTAGTTTCAAAGTAGTATTGATTTTTATATAATATATTTTTTGATTTTCACGAAATTCCATTTTTAGATTCGTAAAATGAAGGAGAATGCTCATTTCAACACGAATGAATCAAAAGATAGATTGTTTTCTCAGCCGTCATGCATTTCTCAATTTAAACTAGAAGGCGGGGAAGAAATGGTTCGGTATTTTAATATATTCATTCTTCATCCAAATCAGCTTCCAGGAGGATAAAGATATATTATCAGAATCTCTAACCATTGCTTCTTCTAATAAGATCACAGTTTTGTTTCACGAACATGCCAGTGGAAATTCTTGGCTTCCTGTCGTTACTCCATTTGTTAAATCATCGACGTTGTTCGTGGAACCGCAAGTTGTATATGATCAGGAAACCACTTCATACGTTGAACCACCAGTCGTGGGATCTTCAACGAACAACAATTCAGCCAATACAAAAAGAAAACGTACTGCAACCGGGAATATACACAAGTGAATCCGTTTCAAGTTATCTTTAAAACAGCTTATGTATTCAAAATTCACCTGGCTTCAGTTTTTCGTTTTGCTATTCATCAACCTTTAGTTTTGAATCCATTCTGCAAATTTCGCTTTTTTTCGTTTCATCTCCGTACTAGAAAACAACTCATGTCCAATATTTATTAATTTATTTCTTTGCATATAACTGATATGTTTGTATAAATATGTGAATACAATAATGGAGAAAACTTTGAAATTAGAAGAGATGGAGTCCCATGTTGAGGCAAGCGACTTTGCCGAATTTAACAGTGTTCACGATAACGCGAGTGTTGAGTCTGGTGATTGGAACCTTGGTTTCAGCGCTCTGAGAACAGAAAATTGGCAATCATTTTCACCTGATTCTGTTTTACCTGTGAGAGCTGTTCAATGAGAGGACTGGATTCTTTGCGGATATACATAGTAACTTTAGCGTTCATGTTAGCTGCAGCAGAAGAGAAAAGAGCTCTGAAAATGAAAATTGTTGAAGAACAAAATAAAAATCTCACTTCTGAGCTTTCTCGTTTTCTCCGTAACATTGAAGAATATTGTCCTTGGTGTTCACGATGTATCCGATAACCTGACCATTTTCCTTGGCAACTTTAGCTGACACCTGAAACCCTTATTCTTTTGAAATATTCCATTCTTTAATCTTACTCCTCCAGTCTTGAGAAGCGCCGTTACAAAGTCCTCTCTGTCGTAAATAGAGACCTCGGAATCATAATCGAGAACATCGGTTAGTTTTTCAACATTAACCTCTTCGACAGTCACATCGGTGTTATCCGATGCGAAAGAAAGAAGTTCGAATCTAAAAAAGGAAACAAATGAAAGTTGGATCAAAGAAGACAGACACCTGTTGACTGTGATGCGCTCAAAAAGATGCTTATCTGCAACAACAAATCCGACGGTATCTCTCCACGACGCGTAGTTTGAGTGTCTGAAATTGTCTGGTTTTATGAATATATTCTATTCAGGATCTTACTTCTCAAAATCAACAGTGATGTTCTTGGAGATGTCCATGTCGACGAGTCCGACGCTCTTGTTGATAAGGAGATCCAAAAGATGAAGATGAACTGGCCTGGAGTAAATTCTTGATTTTTAACAAGTTTCTATGTTAATGCCTACTTTTCATCTCTGTTTCTGAATGTTTGTTCAAAATGACACTCTCCGGAGTAATCGATGAGTGGAACACTCTTGGTAATCTAAAACATTCTTTCTTAAAATCCACTAGTTAATGCCTGTTCACCTTATAAACGTAGTTCTGTTTGTTTTCAACAGATGCTTCTTCAATCCAGATCGTTTTGTCTTGGAACTCTTTATCAATCTCTCCCAACATAACGTAGGCTTGTCTTTCATTGCATTTCACAATTGATCCGAAAGCAACTGGCTTCTCTTCATGGGTGAAAGTGACTGTCAAAGCATTTGTATGGCTCATGAACTCGGCATTGTTGTTAACAGGGAGAAGGGAATCTCCAAGAGATTGATATGGAAGAGTCTTATTGACGATATCAACGAGGGCGACAGATTGGAGCATTTTCTGAAATAAATCGAAGAGTATTGAGAAACAACAGACCGATCCAAGAAAAATGAACAAACTGTCTGAGGAAGACGCTGAAGTGCGAATGGATGACCTAGTGGATGAGGATTGAGAGGCGGTCTCCCAGAAGCCTAGATTACATCTCTAGGCCGTATTCAGATGAAATGAAAGCAGAATCGATAAAATCAGTCCCAGTTTCGTCTTTGTAGCATCTCCATTTCCCAATAAAGGGGGTATTCAGGTCAATAGGTACGATATTCATCTCTATTACGTTCTTATGTTCCAAAGCCCAAATAACACTGGAAGAGTGAAAGTATGAAGGAAAATTGATAGTTTTCTGAAACTTGCAGTGAAAACTGACATACTGAAAACCTTTTATTGAAGATCTTGTGTCCACTCATTTCGGGCTTTTGTGTCCAATTTTGATCAGAGTTTTGCTACCCATCGTTTCCTTTCAGTAAAAACAATTCAATGTTCATTATTCTTTATGAAATTACGTTGATTGACAATGAAAATTGAGTTCAGGATAATATTGTCTTCTTTCCGGGTAACAAATTCAGTTTTGCATACACTTCAAAACTTCGCAGCAAAGTATTCTATTGTTTTAAACCACACAGATTATCTGAAACGCTCTTCTCTTATATTCAAAATGTATCTCCTTGGCTTTGTAATTTGCTTTCATTGCTGCAATCTACAAACAAAAATCGGAAAATAAAAAACCGGAATAAATTTTATTCACAAAGTCTTTTGACTAGCATATATGTGACACTGAGAAACGAAGGACAACGTTAAACGTCTGTACCCCTCAAAAAGTCATATGGCAAGTCAACAAATAAAAGGTTTAATAGAAATCTGCTTGAACTATGAAACATACTCTAGCTTACCCGGATACCAATCGTATTATTTTTCGTGCAAACTGGATGGAAAAGGAGAATGGAAAATCATAATAATAAGTTTTTTGAAAAAAACTAGGAGGACAATGAAAAGCGTGAACGGAAGGCAACATGAAAATGCATATATAGACATCGTGAAAAGATCTCACTGAATCAGTAATTGATACTAATGGATATTTTCTGGAGATCTTGACTAGAAACATGGAAATGTACGAGAATATGAGGTAAGATGTGAGTAAATGAAACTACAGTCCGACTATAATCAACTGATCTATCAGGTCGTTTGTTCTGTTGAAGATATGATTGAAATCGAATACTCGTTTGATGAAAGATGCTGTTTTCTGAAAATAAGAATTTTTGATTGATAAAAATTAGGAATGAACAACTTACACTTAAAGTTGCTGACATCATCAGAAGATTGGAGAAAATAGTTTGAGCCTCCCTCCCTCGTTCCGCTGAGAGATAGCAAAACATTTGAGTCAGCAATCGCATTCTTTCGCATTCGATTGTCTTTTTTCCTATCGAGGAGAGCCCATCCGCATCTGAAATGAGCACGAATATATTCTGCACTTGACGAAGGCAATCACACGTTTTTTCTATCTTTTTCTAAGGTTTTGCAAAGCTTTCGGAAAGAAAAGTTCATTTCCAAAAGTTGACTTTCTGAAATAGTGAAGAAGGAAGGAAAACGAATCCCATGAGAAAAAAAGTTTCTGTGACGTCACGTTAATTCTACATGTTCTTAGAATATCGTTTTTTGCATCTATACTAACCTGGATTATGGAAGAGAAGAAGCTTGTAGAGTACAAATGTTGATTCTTTGATCTTCAACTGCCTCATCATTTTGTAGCATCCGTCAATTAACATTGCGTGCATCTCCTCCCTGAAACCCCATATTGAGAGAAAAAAACGGCAAGAAAAAGAAGAAGAAGAAAAAAACGAGGAAGGGAATTTGAAGAAGATTGAGATTGCTCACCATGAATTGGTTGGTTTTTCTCCCTTTTCAATGAAAGAGCCGTCTGGATAATTGAGCCTCGCTGGAATTGGTTTCGGCGTACAATCCGGCTCGAGCTCTGAAAAAAAAAGATGAGAATTGATGAGACATCTTTTGGACTCACTTATTACAATATCACATTCGAACTCGTTTTTTGTGTAGAACGCTAATTGAATAAGAGGGAATATTGGAGCGAAAGCTTTCATTAGTGCCAGCTGAAAACGGTTTTTTGAACTTTGTTGAACTAAGATGAGCAAGTAGACCGAATCCCATTTAAAACAACAAACTCGATAATTTCGTTCAAACGTTTACTAACCTTGTCGTTCAACAACAGTCCTTCCATAATCGGTAAGCACTTCCCCCATTCCAGCATTAACGATAGATCTCGCACGAACCATTCTCTCAATTTTTCTACAGTACATTCGAATGGATCAACTGTTTGTTCCTGCGGTAATGAGTTTTCGGCCATCCACGTAATATCATCCAGTAGACAACTGAAATGAAAACTTCAATGCATTTCTAAATCCACTTCCTTCAACAGACACTCTTCGTCTTTCCAGCCTGTTTTTTTCTTCGTTCTTATTTTCATCTTAGTTCTTTTTTTCGCTTCTTGTCAGTTCGAACGCACGCGAACACGCATTTTCTCAGCGTGCTCATTCTCAGAATACCTAACGACCCAGACTAATCTTTTTTGCTTGACGGAAGAGAACTAACAAATAGTGCATGGATCATAGGAGAACACAACAACAACAGTACTTTAAATGAATTAATGTGTTCCTAGAAAAACGAGTGAAAATTGGCTGAACAAATGTGAAATTTTGAGCCTGAAAGAGAATTTGAAAAACAAAAACAACGTTCAAGTTTTGAGTGGCTATTCAAACGAAGTGTTTTTTTTCTATGGTGGAACAACTGACAACATACCTTGAGTACATACAAGACGTCGCTGAGAGATGAGATTCAAACCGAAATGAGTTTCTAAGTAGCTTCACTTTAGACTCTATCCGTAATAAATCATCAATTATTGTTTTGATATCCGTCTGAAATTAATTAATGATTTGATTTAAAACAAGCGACAACCAACCTGTGCATCAGGGTCAAACGATAAATGATCATTTTCTACAATATTAATCATAGTACTAGATGATGGAGTAGATGTGTTTATATATGTATCCGATGCAATACTCTGTGGACTTCCAATCTCCTCCTTGATAACTGTATCTTTTAACCGTTTTTCTTCTTCCCGCTTCTTCTTAAGTGCTTTCGTATACCGAATTTTGTCCCGATCATGTTGGATTGCTGAAACAGAAAACTTTAGCTAATAACCTAAGCTTTCATTTTTAAAGTTTGAGTAACATGTGGCATCGTTTTCTCTCAAACGTTTTCATAATGGAAGTACCTTGACAAAACCGATAAAATCGGAGAAGAGTATGTGACGTTTATCTATTGAAAGCAAAGATCACTTTCGATCACTTATTTGTGAACCCCCTTCTTTTCTTCAACGCATTCCAACAGTTCAACTGACCAAAAAATCGTCTCAAAATTGGCCGCGCCCCGAGAAGAAATTCAATTTTCCCCCCTTCAACTAATTCTAAAATGTCATGAGAATGTTTCGTGCAGAGAGTCTGCGTGTGGTGCTATGACGAAGTTATAATAAATCAATCAAAGCTACTAATCGAAAATGCAGTTGTCAAGGGAGATCAAATTTGATTTGTCGATGCTTTTTTATTCTTCTGCTCTATTTTTATGGGACTAAAACGGAAGACATACCCTTGGGATCCATTCCCATATCGAAGCATTTTTTCAGCCGACAACTTCTGCATACACATCGGACAGCTGGAATAAAGATTTTGTAATAGATGATGATATGGAGATCTAGACTCACACTTTCCTACGACGCAATCGCCAGCAAATTGACATTGAAACGTTTGTTTGTTCTGAAAATGAAACTGATTTTTTTTCTGAATCACACATGTCTAATTTTCTTCTTTTAACATGGTTTGCCCAATTCTTCTCATGTTTCTAGCTTCCGTGTCTGTCTCTCAATCTATCTGTCCGTTTGGACCCTCGGACCCCTTCTGGGAAAATTTGATACATTTGGAGCGGAACAATGCATTTTCTTGCGCATCGTCAACTATTTTCTGTCTCTTCTTTTTTTCCTTTTCCTTGTTACGCAGTGCCCGGCCCCCTTTTTTCTCTCCCTTGAAACATCTTTTGAGCAAATAGAAACTGAGAGCACTAAAAACTCGCAAAGTTTTTTGTCGCTTCCTGCAGCACGTGAGTGAAAAGAAGAAAAGTTGACGACGATATAGAAGATAGAAGGAAGCAGGAACTTTTTTCCAGGACTTCTTCAGAACTCCTTCCGTCATACATGCCAAGCAAAGTCATGACTTTGCGCAGTACTTTTTCTCTCGTTTTATGCTTGTTTTCTTTCTCTTTCAGACTTAGCTAAACCACGGCACAGCCAAAACACGGCCTATTCCAAATGATGGACGATGCACTTGAGTGATTTATGAAAAAAAACGGCCAATTGAAGGAAATAGAGGGTCCCAACTCGAGACGACGTACGCCTTTTTTTATTTTTTTTTTCAGAAAAACAGAAAGAACTAAACGAGAAATGCGGAAAAAGCCATCTTGCTTGATTTTCAGGATGAATGCCTTAGCCTCGGCCCGTTAATCTTGGCCCGATTCAAGTGGAAAGAGAGAGCAATCTCAGTACAAACTACACATTTGTTTATTTTTTTTTTCTCGTAGAATAAGGAAGAAAAAACTTACAACGAGGGCACGTCGAAAGAAAGTCTTGCAGCCGTTGCAGCTTGCCACCGAATAATGAATACCGCTGGCCAAATCACTGCATACCACGCATAAAGTACCTTCCGGGATTTTCTCCCTTTCTGAAATGAATAAAAACTTTATTTTAATTCAATAACTTTGAACAGTTCTCATTAACTGTTTTGAATAACCGTGTGACATAAATACAGTTTCATATCCAGATTTCAAAAATTTTTCGCAAAGTTATTAAAATAGAATTTTTAAAAATATGAAACATTTTGAGAAGGATTTATGAATGAAGAATTTTTATTCTAGATCTTTCTATAATATTTTCTCAGTTTTTTCTTCCTCATATTCAGTAATAATCTTGTTTGTATTCAAAAAAGGAACAGATATGCGTCACATTCCTCTATTTTTTCTTGTTGGCGCATAATATTATGTTTTGATCTGTGTTTCTTTTCCGAACACACAGAATTCTAGGAATGAAAGGTGTTCTTCCGCATTAGGTTTGGAAGTTCTTCAACTGAAAGAGTTCAGTTCGACGACAAGTGAACTTTGTGTTTTTCCTGTGTTTTAATATTCATCGTCTACTGGTTCTCTTATTTTAGTCCCTATTTGTGTCTATGTGTTTTTTTATTTTTGTCTCGTCGTCATTCTAGGACTAAGATCATTTTGACCTAGTACTCACTCTTATTTTTTAACGATGGTAGCTCGTGGTACATTATCATTGACACCGGCGGAACAAGCATGATTGATACAATACAGTAACTCTAAAATTTGAAAAAACCTCAGTGAAAGTACAAAAAAAGAGAGAGAAAAAAAGGAAAAAAGAGAAAAGTGGACCGGAAACTTCCCAATCCAAGAAAATGGTGTGAGAGCAAAGAGTTGGTAGGTAGCCGGGAAGTGGAAAAGAAAATGGGGGTTCGAGTTCTAGGTTGGAGGTGAGAGAGAGAATGGCAGATGAAACTCAACACAACTGGGTCTCAGAGAGAGAAAAAGAGTGATAGAGGAGGAAGGAAAGCATTGGGGGGCTCTGGGGCCTTGACGAACCAGCTACTTTGTGTGTATGTGTGTGTGTGTGTGAGTCTCGAGAGAAAGAAAGAGGAAGGGACAGAAAGACTGGGTGTGTGTATGTGTCTTTTGCGTTTCCTGCCCAGAAAAGGGGCGGAGTCGGCGAGTCCGCCCGGAGAGAAAGGGAGAAAATTGGCGGCGCCCTCAGCACGTAGGCCGGTCCAAATTGCTCGGGCACGAGGCGCAAAAAAGTTCTGAGGGCAGAAAACGGAGTTGCCAGAGTGTCAGAGAGGTAAGGGCTGACACATCGCGTGGAAAACGACTACTTCTCATTTCTTGTTTCGTTTTTGGGGCGGTGAAAACTATCTGCTGCAAACGGAACGACAGAAAGAATCGGAATGAAGTATCCAATGAATGGGTGTGTGGGGTAATGATAACGAAGAAGAAAAGGGGAAGAAGAACTGTAGGCGTTCAAAGATGAGAAAAATATTGGGGATCGTATTGTTTCAAATGACACAGAATGATAAAGTGAATGTAACTGGAAACAGAAATCTACAACCTAGATGATTTATTTTTCAAAGAACTCAACGACTATAGAGTTACGGTAACCTCTTCAAATCAGGAACATTCCTGTTAATCCTGAATTTCTTTCAATGAGAAATATATCTGTTCTAAATACGAAAAGTCACCTGCAGACTGAGAGATCTGAATTTGAATATGCTAGTTAGCATATCCAGAAAATGTGGTTCTTTTTAACTTTTTAATAATTTCACAAGGCATTATTGTCTTAATTTACATATTTCTGTAACTGATTCTTTTTTTTGCGTTTTATAACGCAGGGTACCAACCAAACGTTGAATTTTTCAGAAACGCAGCATAAACTTTTTTCGTCCGACCGAAAGAATCTTTAGTCTGAGCTGAGAACTAGGTTTATTCTGAAGAGAAAACGGAAAAAGGGCTCGAAAGCACAAAGCGCAGAAGGGTGAAGTGGGAAGAAATAAAAAATTCTGAGAAAGGTCCTCAAAGTTTCCATGGTTTTAGTGTCGGCATGATGTGCATTACAGAGCCAAGGACTTATGAATTTACAATTTCATAGACTGGAGGATGAAAGTACTGCGATGGTAAAGGAAGTAGAAACAGTTGGGATCGTGAATAGGACAACTTTAAGACTACAGTAATAGAGAGGTTAAATTAGGTACCAGATTATTTTTTATCAAAAATTAAGAATATTTTTCAAAAAACAAAATCAGTGTTTCAAAAGAATCAAGACACCCAAATCGTGTTATTCACAATAGAACTTGCTAGGATTCGAGTAGATCGATATGTTCCGAACAGGCGAAACTTATTTAACAAAGAACTCTGCTCATACAAACTTTGGTCACAATTTCCAAAGAGCAAGTAGAGAAAAAAGAAGACCCGAAAAGTCAAGAAAAAACTTGACTCCGTGGGGAAAAATAGAGGATACACATGTGGAAGTGATGGGAGAAAAAGAGAAGAAATATTCTAGGAACTTCCAACAAGTCAAATGAAGCCGTCATATTCAGAAAAGAAGAAGAAGTGAAGAAATGCGGAGAGAACTAGGAAAGGGAAGCGATTTTCTCAACAAGTCAGTTATATCTTCATATGGTTCAACGGACACAAGACAAACTGAAAATGACTCATGGAGAAGGAAAAGAAATCCGAGTTGAATGGCTACGGGGGTTGCTTACTCAATTACCTCAAAATTGAATCAGAAATAACTTTTTGCCGTCATAACACTGATCTAAGTCCTAGAGAATGAACACAGTTATATGTTCCAAACGAATTCACATTTAAAGAAGGAATAACTGGAAGAAAATGACACGGAGTGACAAAAATAAAAAATTCTGACGTTCTTCAAGATTGACATTCGTCAAGATAAACAGGTTTCAGATTCAGCTGCTGTTTCTGACCGAGTTTTTGAAATTTATCTAAACTTCACCAAAATCAGTTGAATATCAGGACTTTGGTAGAAGGGAATATCACATTTTTATAAGAATGGGGGTGTCAAAATATACCAGACGCATGAACGGGATTAGTCTGGATTTGATATGATGAATTCAAGCTAGCTATGGGGTGGTGACGCAGACTTGAAACAGGGGATTCCACGCAGATGATTTTTCTGAATCAACTTTTAGAAGACGTGACTTTCTCGAGAAAATTTTCCTTCCGTTTTAGGGTCATGATGTGTATAAAGACTCTTTCTATTCAAATAGATGAATGATTCTGGGAAATGAATTGATAAGAATAGAAGTAATCGAGAATTTTGTATTGAAATGAAGAAATATGTGTTTTCATCTATGGAAAAGTATTTAGAAGAGAAGATGTAAAGAGGAGAAGATCCAAAATATGAATAGTTGATGTCACTTTCTCAAATATTCCATGAAGATTCTCCCAATCCACTAGATGTGTAGAAAAAGAGCAAAAGCAAGAGCACAAAAAGTGTCGCTCAAGTTCAAGTCGGTATCAGCAGCTGACGTTTCCGAGAGTGAAATAGTTTGGCAAGTAAGTGAAAAGGCGGAGATAAAGATAACCTTGTCAGAGTTTGAAAACAGGTGGTCTGCTTGATTCCAGAGTAGCATAGATCTCAACAACACAACTTTCGAAAAAAAGTGGAATGACGAAAAAAAAGAAGAAGTCTCAGTTGTTAGTTTGTCTTTCTACATTCTTTTTTTCTGGGGAATCTTTCCAAAAAGAAGAAGAAGAGGACGACAAAAAAGTGGCAGAGCAAAGAAAAGAAATGGGGACTAAACATTTTTCTCTAGTTTATCGAAGAAGTAAGCAATGGGAAGAATATGAACTTTTGCTTATGTATTTTGTTCCGTTGATGCACTTTCAATCTTTGGACGATCCATAAAAGGATTCACGCTAAGTACGAATTATCACTGAAAAATTTATAAGCGAGGGAAAATGACGAAATTGATCGGAAGCTGTGTCTGATGCGACACGTTTTATGTTTTGATTCAAAATATCTAATTTCTGAAAAGATCCATAGAAACATGTCAATTTTTTTAGCTTGGAATCACATTTTTTGATTTGGTTACATCAATTTCCGTTAAAAAAGGTAGCATTAAAAACGAAACAAACTCTGGTTCATAAAAAATAATTTGAGAAGTTCCGTTTTGGAACGAAATTTGTTCGATAAAAGTGTACAGTAGGATGCCTTTTATAGTAACTTTGTACTAAGAACGGTCCGCCCACAATTGTGACTATCGAAAATTCAAAAAAATTGGAAGAAGAGAGAAAAGATGAACTTGACGTGCCGGTGTCTAGAAATAGTCTATGAACTAGTTGTACCGTAATCTAGGTCTTTGATTATTGTAATATATTTTTGCCCTGTTCCTTTTGTCACCTGGATTTCGGGCTGACTTCTCATTCCCACTTTTTATAACAATCTTATGGGGAAACCAATGGAACACGCATAAGAATGAAGCCTCTCACTCACTGTTATTTGGCATTATTTGTGTTCTGGAGAAGTCTCGTCATTCACAATTGCAGTTTAATCCTATACATCGGTTGACGCCAAAAAGCCAATTTAAAAAAGCAAGCAGGGTAAGCGGAAATCTGCAAAAAAAAGGTTTCAAATTGTCACAAAAGATGCATCGGCATTAGAAATAGAAGCAAATTGAAGATTTATGTGTATCAAGAGAAATGTGAAATTGGAATAAATTTAAATGACGAGTCTTCTCTACTGAATCTCGAGATTGTCGCCTAACAAGAAAATTTGAGTTCATATTGAAAACTGGGGAGACGAAAAAAATTGTCCGAAGAATAGAGAAAAGCAATATATTGTCCACATCAAGTATTTTCTGAAGGAAAAGTGTTCTGAATATATGTTCTTCATGTTTGAAGAAAAAAACGGAACAGAAAATAATCTGTAACCAATAATCCAAACCTAAAGAATAAGATAGTCTGAGTCGAATCTAAAAAAAAAAGTTCATTCCTATGACTAATTCGTCTAATTCTAACGTTTATGACTAGTAGACAGACATATAAATCCAGGAAATGAAACACTAGAAAAAGTGATTTCAGTTTAATATAAAGAACGCGTTGACTCTGAATAGAGTGCGTTTGAATTCCGTCTACAGAGTGAGCCATTGTCATGCTTCATCATGTTAGTCCCATTCCATCGAGTCTCTATTCAATTGTTCGATAAAGGAAACGAACGGAAAAGTTATTTTGTGTGTGTACTTCGGTTGGGTTGAAGTACAAAAGATCAAATAAATGATACTGTATCATTATTTATATAAAAAATTATCTAATTTTGCTGGATGAATTTATATACTGGTTCCTTTTGAAAGTCATTCGTAGTATTTGAAACACTTGAAACAATTATGTAAAGTTTGAATCGTTTTTGTTTGCCGTAGACCTCTAAAAGTAGTTTGGCCATCCATCAATCATTCAAAACCTAATCAAGAAACGTTCCATGACCGACAGATTTCCATTTTCCAATAAAAGACAGGTAAAATGGGCCGCCTTTTGTGGATGACTGTAGTGTGAGAATGTAGTCGACTGCACGTACAATCGTTGGGCATTTCATTGGGGAAATTTGATAAGGAAAGAAGAAATGATCGTTTTTTTTCTGGCATTCGTTTAATCAGATCAACAGAAAAAGAAAAGAGTAAAAACGACGGAGAGCCGCTGATCTTTTTTGATCGAGTTGCAAAAAATAAACAGGGTGAAACGTGGAAAAGGTAAAAAGTTCCGTTTCACACAAACAAATGAACATCTTGAAAATCGCTCCGAAAAAGATTGATTTTCGGTGAAGAAGAAGAAGAAGGCGAAGAAAGTACGTCACAGAACAAGGTGTATTGAACCTCCTGTGCTGACCTACCCGCGAAATAGTGCAACATGTGTGCATTGAGAGCGGAGCCATCTCCGATGAGAGCAAAATTCACGAAGAGGAGAGAAAGTGGTGGTGGAAGGAAATGGAAAGGAACAAACCGTACGTAAACACACACACACACACACACACATACAAATAGTACGAAAATCCAAGATAGTTTAAAGATTACAAGTGGTTTCCATTGGCGCGCCAGTAGAGGTCAAACAAATTACATGTGTGCGCAAAAAGGCCGCCTAGCATCGGGCATCGGGAGGGCCCCCCGTCAGGCCGCCAGCATCATCAACCGCCCTGACACACCTGTCGATTTTCTCGTTGCGACTGAAGCACTCTCGATTCTGCATACTCCATGACTTCACCGATCAGTTTTGATATCTCTACGTTTCCTGCACTACATTACCCATTTCCACAACTTAACCAAGATTATCGATTGATAACAACAATTGGCTTGAAAAGAAAACGACAACGGAAACGCAGTCAATACTCTCTCTGCCCGATGTGAATTCCTCTTTCTCCCCAAATTTCCTTCTCAAGGCAGGTTTTCTTATCTCACAGCGTTCTGTACTTTAGTTCGGCTGAATGGGGAAAAAATTGAAAAAAACCTATAAGGAACCGTTTTCTAGAGAAAAACACAGCACTAGATAAAATCTTCAAAGGTGCGATTTTAAGTTAGAACAAGCCAAGGTGAAATGACCGAATGATTTAGTAACTATGAAAAATGGTGAAAAGAGGACAGTCCCTGGACATCACCAAAAAAATTGGTAGACTCGTTGAGATGGGAAGATAAAAAAAAGGATCAGAAAACGAAAATGGATAAGGACACGGTCTTTGATTCGTTAATACTTGACGCGGGTGGGCAAAAAAGGGAAAAGCCAATGAAAAACACAGTCTCTTCTTTTCTTCTCCATTCACTTCTCCTCATTTTCGGGGCAGTCTTCCCGTCCGAAGACACAAAAGTTCTTCAAAGAATCGGAGAAAAAGAAAAAAGAACAGGCAAGATGCCTCCTGATACAATCCTTCTATGACACAAGTGATATTCGGAAACTGTCATTTACTACTAAACGATCTCATCAGTATCTTTATTACTGTCCTTTTAACCTTTGTTCTTTTCATTTCTCTAGAATTGTTTCAATGGAACCACATGCCTATTTCATTCTCGACCGCCACTTCGTCACAAAAAACCGGTTTTTCGAAAGAGTCGTAATTATTTTTTCCCAGGTTTCTCGGTGAATACCCTACAAATCTTCTTCTTCTTCCCGAAAAAGAAAATGAAATGTGTGAAAGAAACAAAAAGGACACAATAGGAGGATCTCTGCATCGATTGTAGCCTATATTTGTATACGGAATACAAGAGAAAGGGGGATATGAACAGCAGGAAGAGATAAACATATCCATATTTGAATTTTGATCTTTCACCAAATATAAGATTGTATAAATATCATATGATTAGAAATTTGTACCGAACGTTTGGAGCTAGTTGATTCATATCGTTCTCGTTCTCAAAAAATGTATAGAGAGGAAAACACAAAAAATTGTGATATGTTCCTATTTTTCTAATCAGTCGAATACAACTTTATCAAAACATTTTGAAAACTGTCAATTTATAATTATAACCACACATTGAAACAACATGGGTGTTAACTAGAGAAAAAAAAGAACAGTGATCAATAACACACACAGTTGCGGAATCAATGTGTTTTTTGTGTACATAGACTGTTTAATAAAAACATACACACACAATGACTATCCCTTTTCTATCCGGGAAAGCATCACATGTTGGACTTGAAACTTTCGGTGTCATCGTAACAGAAAAAAGATAACAAACAAGTTGTCGTAGTCTGTTTTTTTCAAGTAAGAGAGATGTTTCATTGGAGGTATCTGATATCAGTGTAATTGTCACAATGGAACGGAGGGAAAACATTTTAATTTGTAGAAAAATACTTGATAATAAGACACAAAAGTTGTTTTCAAAAGGACAAAAGTGAGCTGAATAGAAAATGAAACTGAGAATTTCAGAGAAAGCAGTCATACTGAAGCAATTCGATATGAGAACTCTCACCTCAATGTGAAATGTATTCTCGATTTTTTCTCTGGTGGGAAACAGAAAAAAACGTCAGAACCTATTCTATTCTTCAGTTTTTTTCTCTTTTCTTTTTCTTTAATCATAGGATTTTCCATTAAATGACTTGAGGAAAATGCCAGTATTACACTTTTTATTGTCATTCCAGTCTAGGGGTTTCTAGGAATGGAGTGCTGGAATAATTATGTGCCTATATGAGCAGAAAATAATAATATGAGAAACCAATTCTCAGTGATTGGATTCTGGCAAAATATGTTATAAACGAAAATGTGATCGGTCAAGTTGGAAGTGAAGAAAAATGAAAGATATCTCGAAAGAGAGGGTTATCACCGATTAAACAAATGGATGTGTAAAATCCTATATTTTCGCGTAGTTTTAGTTTTAATTCTCTCTTCTTCATTCAATCTGGATATAATTTGGAAAGCCGATTATAAATGAGAAACTCATTCGAATACTTCTCATGTCAACATTTATGTTTTCAAGAAACGAAAATTTGATCTTCTTATTGAGATTATGATACATTTTATAGAGTTCGCTGTGCCACGAAAACGGAACCAATAATAAATCCATTCATATCAACTGCTATGAACGATATAAATGAATTCAAAATTTGAACATTATAATTTCGAAAAAAGAAACTGTATTTTCAGTGAGAAGAAAAGGAAAACATATTTCAAATGCAAGGAGGAAACAAGATATCGACTGGTGAATGAACCTAATAGGGCACACTGTCGACCGTCTCTCGACCTAAGACGCAGACGTGTAATTGGAACATAAATGAGCCCTCCGAGAGGGTGTGTATACAAGAAAGCGTATTGAGTGCTGTGCTCATTCCCAGGGCGGAAAAAGGAAACACTAAGAATACACTGGAGGATTAGGCATTCGACACTTAATTTGGAAAGACGGAAGAAAAACAACTTGCAAAAGATTGGAACAAAATGACAACGGTGTGAGAAAAAAACACGCAGAAAGAAGGTGAGAATGCAGATTCGCACCTTTTAAATCTTTGTTTTCAAGTATGTGCATTACAATTTCTGTGTTTTGGTTTTATATTAGTGTGGCGGACATTTTTATGGTTCATGTTTTTTCTAGTTTCAAAAAAAAAGTATTGCCAAGAAGTAAATTGAAAAAAATACTGATAAGAAGTATCGGAATTAAATTTGATAAGACTCTTAGTTTGGTGACTTTTGACCGGAGTCAATTCCGTTGAAAATAAAGAAAAACTCTTAATTTTTGAGAACCTTATACTAATATCACTGAAACATTTGCAAAAACTCGAAAAATACGACTCAATTGAAGGAAAATATCAATACATTTGATTCAGAACTAGTTTTTCACCTGTTGAACTCTGTGTGACAGAGATCAATGTGGGAAAATTGAAAACTATTTGTATCGATATTTGAACTGCAGTTCAGTTCATTCCATACTATGTACATATGCATGTTGGATGACATATAATTTCAGCTTATTATATAAATAACTTCCTTGTTTGTAATAAAATGTGAAAACAAACAAAAAAATTTTCGAGAAACTGTTGAATTTATCTCAGTATGGTCAAATTAATGTTGTTCTGGTGGCCAGTAAATTGTACCTCAAGACAATTCGACCTTGGTAGCGATTCAATGATTCTATTCAATTACGACCACCGATGGAAATATTCAAAGTGAAATTCTCTCAAAACGCCGTGGAAAAGAACTTGGAAGTGGTGAAAGTATTGGAAATAGAAATGGAATGGGAAGTACTTTGACCACGTTTGGAATCTGTCATGAAAAGAGAATTCATGTTTCAAGTGGAGAAGTAGACAGATATACAGGCGGATCAATTGCGGAGAAGAAGAGATCAAATTAAAATGAATGGCTTGGAGATTATACGGTAGACACAAGAAATGATGTTTCAAAAGAATAAACTGCTAGAGATCAGTTCGAATGAAGTTGAGATAGAAATCAGAGCATTTGCATTGAAAGTATTTTGAATTTCCAAAAGTTAAGGCATAAACTCGCAATGTTTCAAAGATAGGAAACTGAGCAGCCTTTTGCTCATTTTCTATCAAAACTCTGAATTACTGTGAATAGACAGCACAGATCAGAAAGTACAATTTGTGAAGAAACAAACAAGTGCTGAGCATGTGCAGAAACACTCAATGTTTATGCAACGACCTAGTATCAGATAAGAAATTTAATTTTCTGGCAAATTGCCAACGTTTCTGTCTCAAATTACAAATGTAACTGTGTAGATGGAAGAAACGAAAATCGAAATAAGACACACACACTTGAACATAAAAACAGTGAAAAAGAAAATCGACGATAGGTCAATAGACATCGAACAGAGACGTTGGTAATCCTTGAAATGCATGTAAATGTTCTCTCGTTCGAAAGCGGAGTCGCACTGAATGAATAATGAGGATGTGTCGCGAAGCTGTTGCAAAATGTTCCATTCCTTAAATCTTACAACAAATTTTCCTGGGATATGGATTATAATCTAGTTCAGAGTGCAATGCAATATCAAATGAAAGACCAATCCGAATTTTAATATTCTCAAAGCTCAATTAGTTCAGAAAATAAACGTTTCAATTTATTATAAAATTTGAAACATATATCTTTAACTTTGTTCATTAGTCCTATTATCTATTTGTTCACTGTAGGATTATTATTCATGTAACAAGCCAAAGTGTTCTTTGAACGTTTCTCAAGGAGCAAACAAGTCTTATTGATACCTATCACGATTCAACCTGCAGTAAAATTCATAATATTTGTGTCATGCTAATAAATAGAATAACTATAGTTTTACTACATACACAACTTGAACTCATATATTCGTATTCATTTCTTGCAATTTGTCATGAAATTGTTAGTGTTGATTGCTATAATCAGATTCATTGAATCATGCACACCTTCCATCAGTTAGTCACTCTCTCATCTTTCAATTGAAAATGTTTCTTTAGGTGCTCCGTTAATACCACCGCATGTTGCTCCACCAATTAACTTGATTTCAAATCCGCAATTACCGCCAGTGGCGTTTCAGGTGGATCAGCCACTCCCGCAGTCTAATGATTACTCAGATGAGCCCATCGCCGTTCAGAAGTATGCTCCAGATCAAAGCTACACGGTTAACTGCCAAAATTTTAGAGACAGTATTATTCCTTTGCACAATGAAAGACTGAAACAACGTTTTTCACTGTTTGATATGTTCCGTCCACTTTCTCTTCCTGCAACTACACAACCAATACTAATTAATGAGGTAACTTTTCATCGTTTCTTGGCTATGCGTATTTTAATTTAAGAAACCTGTTGACAATATCTCAATGAATATATCTATCTCACCACCAGTGCATTGGACATTTTGTATTCCTAGCTGTGGAGTAAACGATCAAGCCGTCGATGCAGATGACGCTCATGAAAAAGCTAAAGACGATGTTCTCGAAGCTGTATGTGACTAGCTAAATCAATCAAACGCATATCATTTTCTAGATCCAATCATCTTGTTCGAATGCTGCAGTGAAGTGCAACACAGATTCTGTGGAGTTGCAGGTAGGAAAAGACACAAATTTCAATTTTATCAAGTCCATTTTCAGTATTTCCCAGAATCAGTTCTCATAGAAGATTTTGGACCATACTTTGATCTCAGTGGAAACCGATACAAAATAAGTGGAAAAACCGTGCCTTATAGAATAAATAACTTGAATCCGGGAATCATCAACAGCTTTGTTCTGCCTGTGAGTTCACTGACAATATACTTGTAAATTCATAGAATTATTAGTGGTTTCCGTTCATTTCGACCACAGTTGGTTGATTTTCGAGAGAAGCTGATTGTGCATTCTGAGAAATGCCAGAGTTCATTATTTTCAGATAAAAATCTCTTTCAAACTCTCATCACCAATTCCGGAGGCCACAGCCAAAATATTGAGACAAAAGGTATTTTGTTTGTTGACTTTGTTTTCCAAATGAAAAAAGTGTTTTTCAGGTCATCGACTATCTTGCTGCCCGCAAATTCGTCCATATTTCTTCTAATTCTTCTTGATATAAATCGAAAAATTTTCTTTCAAGTGACTTTTTTCCGCTGATGGAACAGTTCACAATGATATTCCATGTTGACTCCGTATTTCCATGTGTTTCTTAAATTTGATTCAAAACTACCCTTGTTTCAGTATAAAATTGAAAATCTGCTTTTGTTTCACACGTTACACCTTTTCTCGATCATAATCTCTAATTCTTAGTGTGTTTCATTAAATTATTATACTCGAGTTGCTTTTACAAATCCCTTTCTGCGTCATACGCAAATTCTTAAAATAAGAATAACATGATACGCCTATCACATGATGAAAACGGATTATTAACGGTTCAGAACGAAAATCCTTACGTATGTTTCTTCTTCTCCCGTTTTCTTTTCTTTTTCAAAAAAAGCAGAAACCTCAGTCCTTATGGCGTTTTTAAAGTTCAGGGTGGTAAGCAAACAAACTGTCGGTTTGGCTTTTCTGACCGAAATGTCTCCAACTTGAGCAAACTTTTTGTGCACAAAAGAAAAAAAAGCGAAAGTGGGATAGTTTGTTGAACGTTTTCCCCCGAAACAAGTAACTTTCTGCCGCTCACAATAACATTCTTTCGTTTATTCACAGTTTCTCTTTCTCATTCTAACTCAACCCATTTTCTCATCGTTAGCCATTTCGAATGCAACCTCTCTTCTATTTCCTTGTCCGTCTTTTTTTTGCGTCCGTGCATCTATATCGGATAGGCTAAACGGTCAGTCGGATCGCTTTTACCTTGAAGATGACTACGTGTCTCTCCTACTGCATTCGTGTGTGTATATGACAGTGTTGCGCGCCCCAAAGTCCTTTGAGATGAAGGAAGGTGACGGGGTGACCCTCTTCGCTCGACATCGCCTCTCTGTCTAATACCCTCTCCCTCTCTCTGCACCATAACTCACAGTCGTTGCCAATCCGAACCCGATCAATAACCATGTGATCGTTTTGTTGCGTATTTTCGCGCATTGCTCATTTTCTCATCTCTTTTGTTTTTGCGTTTCTCGCGGGCAGTAATGCGAAAAATTATTGTCGTCTTGTGAATAGAAGAAAAGAATGAAAATAGACAGTAAATACAAAAATAAGTAAGTTGAGTCAAAAATGAATAACAAGAAATTATTCCATAATTGTTTTTCACAATGTGAATGCTCACCCTCGACAAATGGGTAATTCAATTGAATCATTTTATTCAATGTTTTTCACTTCACTTTCATTCGCTTCAAGACCTTCCGGTGTTCTATGAGACCACCCAGGAAAATTAAGTTTTCGCCCTATTCAGAACTGATGTTTAGCGTTGTTGAACCACGATCAGACCAGTTTTTGGATGCCAGACAATGCAAAGAAGATGTAAACTTAACACGTCGTGGCACGGAAGGTCAGCATCAAAAACGAAATTATTTTCTTCTCCGTTGCCCTTCTCATCTATCACGACGCATGTGTATAGGTGGTCTGTTTTCGACAACGTCAAGTTTTATTCCACCTTTTCTTCTTTTTCCATCGAAACATTCGTCCGGTATCGTTTTTCTTTTACCCATCTTCCCTAAACTTTTCTGCTGAATGCACCCATTTATATTCTAGAAATGAGTTCTGAACTATTGGGGGGACCGACCACCCTCCTCGGCTTTCTCGTTTTTATGGGGCTTCTGCCGCGCACACGCATTTTTCGTCGACCGTTTTTCGAAAATGTTTGGCGTTTCTTTGTCTACGCATCTCCTCCCATCCGCATTCCTTTTTCATCGAACGCGCAAAATGTTGCCTTCACAATGACTTGACACCCGTTTTTTTTTGTGTAAGCTAAACCGCTGAATGGGCAGGTCAAGTGCGGAATGTTGCAAATTAGTCATATAACTGTGTAAAGTGCAACTAACGGTTCTGATTTTTCAAACGTCAAAGCCGGATAAGTCTTGTTTTTGATTGCAAATATATATGATTAACTACTAGCTAAAGTTAATCCTATGCGATTCTCTTTGCCCTTATATAAAAGTACACATGCTCTATTGCAATTTAAGGCCACTCAATTCATTTTATATTCAGATTTACTATTGTCTTTCTAAAAGTACACAGCAATTCAAACCACTCGCGTTTAATTTCTACCATCCACATCTCTCTTTGAGTTCTCCTCTGCCATCCGCTCCTCTTCTGTGGCAGTCGATTTGTTTGCAATTTTACGGAATTCGACCTTGTTTATTTTACTGACAGTTCGGCGGCTCTGCACTTTTTCACACACACATACCTCACGCCTATCTTTTCTTTCGATAAGTTTCTCTGTCTCGTGATATTCATAAATTTCAGTTGATGCTCTAAAATTTGAGGCAATTTATGCAAGTATAAGAATTGTGTTGTTGACATTTTGACGAATTGCTCCTAAAACTGAGCTAATTTTATTTGTGCGGCTTTGTATCAACATGACAAATCTTCTCTTACAAACAACAAGAAAAAGAGAGAAGTGTTTCACTACTTCTTTTTCTTTTTTACCAAAATCATCGATCTTTAACTCGTGTCATTTGCCACCGTGCTTAGCATTATTTCTGTTATCAGTCCCCATTTTGATGAGCAAATATTGTTGAGTAACACTCGAACCAACAAATGTTTCAAGACCAGTTTTTCTTCTTTTCGGCGTTTTCATTCTTTGCGGCAAAATGTTGCGTTCAATTATCAATTTCTCCATTTTTCAGAATGCAATGAGCCAAGAAACAGCCGGTTCAGACTCAAACTTCCAAGGTCGCTGCAAATCAGTCATGAACGTCATCCGTCGTGTTCTCAGTTTCCGCGAAAAACGCCCAACTTCTCGTGAGTTTTGTTTAATATGAAAAAAGCGAATATAAACAATTGACGTTATTTATCAAACAAGCGATTATTCGTATGGGAAACTGAAAAAAAATTGTTATGACTAACAAAATATACAATCATTTCATTCAGAGCAAGATTCCGAAGAAAGTACTCCGCTTTCAATAGAAATGCAGCCGATTGCTTCAACTCCAACGACTGCCACAAGCAGCAACAAACCAAGAGTCGATTCGCTTCCTAGTAATTTTTCTCAATAACTATATTTATCATAGAAGCTTAACTTTTCCAGGTAGCGAAATGCCATCTACTTCAGCTGCCAGTGCCCCAAGTGTTCCACGACGAGCTCCGTCTGTCTATGAAGATCCGTTTGTCGCTGTTGCCGCTGATGGAACAATCTACGTCAAGCACTACTATAATTTCAACGAAAGAGCCGAGCATACGATGGAAACAGTTCGTCATGGCCACATTGTAAGTGAAATAGAGCATTTTTTAATTATTTCAAATTTTAATTCAGAGAAGAAATTGTCGTGTTCTCAATGTGAAGAACGTGTCACGGGTTCACTACGCTCCGGGACCCTCCTGTACGGATAGAGCTGTTTGCAAAAGTTGGGGAATCTGTTCGAACAATGTCTGGTGGGCAAGTCATCACAACAGGTATAATCTATCATTACGTCTTTTACTATATCTTGTTTCTAACTTCAGAATGGACGGTGTCAACCCATACACCAACGTGGTCCTTATCGATGAATGTGTGTTGTATCCTGGATTCACTGTCATCAACATTGACGCGTTCGCCGAGACTCTCCAATGTGTTGGCCTCGCTCTTGATGCTCCGTTCCAGATGGGAATCCCAAGCCCGCCACTCAATATGCTCAGAATTCCGTTTATCGATGAGGACGAAGAGGGTAAGTGTTGTTCTACGTCAGACAACAACGTATGAGTCAATCACAAGAACTAAACATGCAACATTTCAGAAGCACCGAAGAAACGCAAACAACGTCGTCAATCGTCGAAAACCAAACCGGATCAGTAAAATGCACCTTTCGATACACTACATCTCAGAATTTCTCCCTTTGAACGCAAGACATTAATATTGCCAATTACCCGTTATGTTTCATTTTGTTTTCTGACAGAAACATCATTTAATAATGTTATTCATCACATGTTATCAATCCTTGTTACTCATATTTTCATCAAAACCTTCTGATGAAAATCCTTGATCATCTTCATTCAATGTATTTTTTGTTACTCTGTCGATTCTCTAGATCACATCACTTTGTTGTCATAAAATTTAGTTTTATTATGAATAAAAATAATCAAGGATATGCCAAACGTGAAGAAACGCTTGGTGTTTCCGTATCTAGATCAATGACAACATCGAATATTCTTGACCTGTACATCGATTCCATAAGAGGCAAATTGTAAATTTTTCTTGTGTTCAGCTTGTCTGTACATGCATGGACAATATAAAGATACGGATCCAATCCAGAGAACTCGAATTCTTGTCCTCTCAAAGAGAGTATCATTTCCGGGGTGAGACCCAAGCGATAGTTTCCAAAGTCCAACGTGTCATCTTCGTCCCAAACATCTGAAATTCAGAAAAAATAAAACGACTCGTTACAGAAATCTCACTTTCAATGAAATCGCTATCCATCAAGAAAACTTTGACGTTTGGGTCCTTTGGATTCTTGCATCGAAGAACAACTTTGACAAAAGCCGTAGTCGAATCGAAACGCGTAGTCGAAGCCACAAAGCTCACAGTGAGCAATGCCAACAGTAAAACACGCATTTTGCAATGTTTCGAAACGAATCCGTCTTTTTATACAAGCCCCGATGATATGTTTTGTTTGAATATGTTTCGATCATCCAGATTGAATCAGGTTGCTCAACTGAAAACATATTCTGACGGTGCATGGTTTTTCGTTTCCAAACTTTGACAGAGATGAATATGCATTGTCATGTCAAAAGAATAAAACAACAATTGTGTTCTGAATGTTTACGAATAGGAATAGGAATTGGACTTTTGTAGAATGACACGTTCCTTTAGCAAACTTGGCTCTAAAGACTTAACTGGTTAAGCATGCAATTTTATTCTCAAATATTTTTAGATACTAAATCTTTGAAAACTGGACAGTACGGGGGGGACAGGTACAATCATTGGGAACGACATAGAAAAGAAAGATGTGTCTCAGCGGAAAAAACAGGGATTGGAAAAATGACAGAAAATAAAAAGAGTAATCATTCTGAAGAAAAAACGATGGAAATGAATAAAAAATGAAAAAAATCATGTTAGACGAATGATGAAGCAATAAATGTCTCGAAGAACTGGGAATCATAAAAAAAAAACAGTTGTAATTAAGAACCGAAGTGTCTGAGCGGCTGCTCCTTTTTACGTGTAAGAGTCGACAACAGTGCAGCAGCAGTTTCCTCAGCAGCCTTCCTTATTTTCTCCTTTTTCTTCAATTTCTTCTTCTGATTCTTTGTAAGGTGAACGTGGGCCTCGTTCTGAGAGTTGTTGTTTCTTGCATTGCAGTTGTGTCCATTGGTTTTTCTAGCATAACCAATGTTTTTTCTGAAGTTGCCGTGTTGCTCATTTGTTTCAGTTTCATCATCAGTACTTCCTCCGGCATCACTTCCTCCAGCATCTCCATGCTCATGAAGACCTCTCATGTTATCCAAAACTTCTTGTTCAAATGCGATACGTTCTCTCTCCCTCATTTCATCCATCTTTCTTTTGAAGTTGATTCCAGTCATATACCACAATCGTGAAGGAATGTATGTTCCATTTGGAAGAGGCATCGCAAAGATGTTTTTATTGGTTTTTCTATGATGCTCATAGGTTTGGAAGTCTTGCTCTTTCATCTGTGCAATGGTAGCCTCAACTGTTGCATTTCTTCCCATGTAGACTTGATGAAGAAGAGAACTCTGCTGCTGATACAAAGTGTTTGGTCCGAATTCTAGAGTTACTCCTGGTTCTGGCACACCTGTTGAACCAGTCTCCGATTCATTATCAGACTGCTGTTCGCGGTTTGGAAACAAGCAGTTCTGAATTAATTTATTAGTTAGCAAACATGATTTATTTTCTTACCGAGAACATGTTTCTATATTCTCCAGATGAGCTTCTATCCGGTTGTTCTTTGAACTCCGTGATTTTGGAAATCATCTTCTGTGCGATTTCAGCTGCTTGATTCAACATTTCAAATATCTGTTGGGCATCGTTGTAGTTTTCAGTAGTCATGCTTGAAGTTGGAGTGATGATTTTCATGTATGTGATGTTCTTCAACTCGGTGGCGTACTGAAACAAGAAAGATTGGAATTGTTAGCTTAATTTTAACTCACGAAAAGAATGTTATGCCACATTTGAATCACTAAGTGGTAGCGAGAGTCATCCAGAATCCAATCAGTCAGTGCAGAAGCAAGCAGTGGATTTGGAGAGCTTGATCTCTCAGGCAAAGATTCCTCATCATCATCATCATCTTCATCTTGATCAATCAAAGACAGCGGCGTCGGGAGCGGTCCAGAGGAGCCTTCTCCGTTTGGGTTAGAAGCGGAAACATTTTCTTGAGCTGTTGGGTCAGTGCTAGTGGAACTACCAGAAGTACTCAACGCGGCAGTTGGATGTTTGACAGAATGATACACTCCGTTAGTTAGTTTCAAGTCTGCTGCGTCAGCTCTTCTCAATTCTGCAGCAATCGCCCTGTAAACAAATTGTGATGATGAAATCTGAAAAATGTGTTTGAGTTACCTTATGTCATAAGAATTCAAGTAATGCAGAGTGTGAGTGTCGTCGTACCATTGTTTGAAACAATACACGAGATTGTGAATATTCCATTCAACGCCAACAATATTCTTCCAGTAGAAGTCACAGTAGAGACGGATGGTAGCAAATTGGATTCCAGTGAAACGAGGCTGCCCTAGTGCTGGATCGTGACCGTAATGGCCGTAATGAGCACGGAGAACATTAGCTCCAGCAAGATTGAGGAAAAGCTGAAATTAAACTTGAAGGTCCATAATAGATAATGTATACTACCTTAACATATCCAGTGCATCGCTCAGGGCGTCCGTGTGGACAGACATAAATTCTATGTTCCGTCGTTTCCTCCTTCACTTTGTAACCAGCGAAACGAATTTTGATGAACTTCTGAATCATGATGAGGCTTATATAGTATTTATTATTTTAACAACGGTACCTCAGCAAGCTCTCTCGTCTCGAATTGATGAGTTTCCGTCATACTCTCCTGACATTTTGCCTTATGAGATTCAATGGTGTCGCCTGGTTGCATTCCCTCTGGAAGTCTATGCAGAATACTGTCTGATTCAAAATGAAACTTCTGGAATGCCGTGGATTCGATGATTTCAAGCAACTCCAGGTTCGCCTTGTTCTGAGCATCAATCTCAGCTTCCAGTGATAACGGTTCAACCATTATCTGAAATAAGCTAATGAATGAGATGTTACTAATGGTGAAGAAGAATTAAAGAGAGACGAAAGAGCGAAAATCGATAGGCAACGTTGGTTGAGGCGCGTGAATGAGGAGAAGGACTACTGGTCGAATGAAGAGAGAAATGAACACACGCTGACGAATTCTCAGCGCAGTCGCACACCACACACCCGTTTCTTTTGCGTCTCATCATTGGCAAAGCTATTTTTCTGTTGGATGCCACTGCTCGCGTTTAAACAACGACTGCCTGGCACGCAGAGGCCACGTACGTGCGCTGGCCGACACGCAGAAAAAATTTGTCCGCGCAAACTAGTCCATCGGAAATTTTACCAATAGCTAATTTAATTTTAAGCTGTTACTCTTGATTTTTGAGTTTTAGTTTTTTTCTTAATTTATTAGCCTCAAAAAATTTCCGATTTTCAGATGTACACAAAATGTTGATTCCAATTTGCACTGAACGGCTGCCAGTACGGCTGGAGATATGCGTGATTTCCGCAAAATCCTTGCCGGTTATGAATAAAGTAAAACACTCAATATTTGTGCTGAATAATGGTTTACAATTTCAGAGTATCAATTCAACAGATGCTTTTGTCGAAGTACGATTCTTAGAAACAATAGACAAAACAGATGTGATCACAAGTTTGAATCCCGCTTGGAACAGCGAACAATTTGTTTTTGATACCGATGAGAAGGAATTGACAGAAGAATGGTTGCAATTAAGGTGGGGGTTACAGTATTTATACGAATCGTCGATTGGCAACAGTCTTTTATTCGCCCATTCCCAACCCCTTTTGAGATGAACTGAAGAAGAACAAAGTTTTATCTGATTGAGAGTGATACGAATAACTTCCAAAAGAAAAACAATAACCTATCGTATGATTTATTGAACTACGATCACAAAATGTCACATAGAATCAACCAGAACTTTATCTTTAGGGTGATGGATCACGACACGTACTCAGCAAACGACGCGATTGGTCGAGTGAACATTGACTGTAACATATTTCTGGAAAGGATGAGACTCACAAAGACAGAAGTATTCGATGAAACTCTGACATTTAAAGTGTACGATACAATCTATGGAAACAGAGGAGAACTCACGATAGCCATAAAAATGCATCTGCTCATGCAGTATTGCCCTAAAAACTATGTTCACATCTTATCCAGTGAGTCTCATAACAGTAACGGAGCCAATATGCTTTCTTTCAGCTAATTACATTCCATCCAGTCTGCGAGTCTCAGATATCTTTGGATTAGTTGACCATATACGTTGTGAGAAAGATCCCGATTATGAATGGCTGGACAAGTATGTTTATTAGTTTAAGAAAGACAGGCTAATTTTTTTTTTCAACAGAATCCGTACACCACGAGCAACAAATGAAGCCAGACAAAGTGCTATCCGAGTAACAATGCGAGATGCAATCATGGGAATAGCCATGAAAGCATACAAAATGGGTGGAAACGTGATTGTTGGGTGAGTTTCTGTTGTCAAAAGCAGCTATACAGGTGGCTTTCATTTCAGATTATTAGAATCCGTCGATATGGAAGGATCAGCATCGGATCTATTGACTTGTCGAGTAATTGGAACGTGCATAAAAGTTCTTCATGAGACAACTGCTGTTATACCATATGGAAAGCCTGTGAAACCCATCCTCACAATCGACAAGCTGCCAATGGAGAGGTAAAAAAGGCTTAATAGCCCATCTAGTCAGTTTTTGCAGACAAATTGGCTTGGGATCGTTACTAACCGCTCGTTCTATAAAAGTTCTCAATGAGGATGAGGAACCAGAATCAGTTAGAAGGAACTATTGGGTTGCATTGAGAGCGGAGATATTCCAACAGGCGAGAAGTATTGGTTGTAACCTTATTGTTGGATACACAGAATCAATTACTGTGAATGATGGTAAAATTTCTTGTGTTCCATGACACCATAAAAGAATTAATTTCAGGAGTAGCTTTACTAACATGTACCGGAACTGGCGTTGTGCTATCTGATGGGACTGAACCTTTGAGTACGTGTCATCTATCGAGAGAAGGAAGTGTTCGAAACAGTCCTGTGGTGAACAGAGAGTCAACGGAAAAGGAAGTGAAAGAGAAGAAAGCATTGTTCAAGGTGAGTGATCGTGGAAGAATTGAGAACTAGATACATTAATTCAGTTCAATGGCACTGAAGGCAGAGAAAAGAGATCCGATTCGGCTCCGAGGATTTTCCGATGCAACCAGTTTCATTGTCCGGCTCACGAAACGAAATATCATATTCCTGGAAAAGTGATGTCGTGTTCCTACTGCAAGTGAGTACAAAACCAACTCCATAAATTATTTTTCAATTCCCAGAAACGGTCTCGTGCAAGAATTCATTCTTTCAACCCAACAATGTCCTCCACCTCAATACTATGCTGGTCCCCGTAATTTCATTCAAGTATCCGTTTGCAAGAAGATTGCAAGTGATCCGAGTGAAACAACAGATTACGCTGCAGACATTGGAAATGTCAGTGATAAATTGTCGATTTTGCGTCGGTTTCAATTGACAAACAAAACTTCATTTGCAGGCTCTTCCGTACTCTGACCACGAATTGATTGGCAACTTGCTGACTGAGGCGAAAAGCATCTATCCATTGGGAAACGCTATTTTCTCTCTTGATATCACCAATGCAGTTTGCGATGACTCCCTTGTATGCATCATTACCGGAGTGTTGGTTCGACTTCTCGTTATACAGGTTTGTGCTTATTCATGAGTTCTTATCAGTTTTAGTTACACTCTATTTTGATATCACACATAAAGTTAGCAGCAATAACTATGCATTTCGAAAAAGAGCACAAAACACTGTCACACCCTGAGAGAAAAGAGAAATTTGTGTTCAAACATTCAAGAAAGCGATATAAGTGTAATTATTTTCTGCGAGCATGTCATGGAGTGGGCGGATGAATAGAAGAAATGTATTCACGTGAATGAAACATGAATCACATAGGATTAACGACCTTTGGAACTTGATCACGGATAAAAATAGATAAAGTTCTGTCGAGAACAGATGATGAAGAATTGATCCGTATTTCTAGGAGTTGGCAAGGAATGAACAAATAATGTGTGATCTGATAGATGGGAAACTTAAAAATCGAGAGAGACTGAATGAATAGCGTTCTACCTAATCAAGTTTTACAATCTATCTTCCACTTCTTTCAATTTTTTTTCGATTGTTCAGAAAACCGAGGCTGCCTCGCCGTCAATCACCAATGTACTTTCGTTTTCTTCTCTTCAACGTCAACACGACGCACGAAGGTTTTCATGGGGTACTGTAAGAGATGCTATCCGATTCAAACCCACCGTCCAATCGAATTTGACATTGAAAATACTTAACATCAAGTGAGCGTTTTTCGATCTTCTCTCATTGTTTCTAATTTCGAAACATTCACAGACAGTCAATGGACGATAATAGTTCTTCGTCAGCAAAAACTCGACTTCGATTGAATACAATTGTTGATAAGGTGATTCTGGCATACGGAACAAAAACATCAGATAATAACACACCCATATGTTCTAGGTTCGCAGAAAACAACACAAGGAATACGTATCTCATGTCGTTTTCGAAAGACATATGAGTTTATCAATTGGAATACATGAAAATCAGAGTGCGGGGAATGCCACTTCGGTATGAAAGAAGATACTAAATAGGGACGTGAAAAGTTTCAGATTGCCGGCGTACACTTATCAAACTCCCTTTACCCACATTTTGTGAATAGAGATGTTGTTGAAGGAATGCTACCAGTTGCAAGATTCTCTGATGTGTTTGTTAGGTACACACTGAACCTATACAAAACAGAAATTCAAGTTTTGTTTTCCAGAGAAGACCTGACAACAGCAGTTCGTGATTCAACAACAGTGGACGGTTTTGTGACGAACGTACTTGAAGAGAGAATAACCACCATCAAGTCATTACTATCTCTCGGAGGATCGAATGCAGTTGTTGCCAACATGAGAATTTCATGTCCACAATTTAATGTTTCCAAAGAGCATGCACATATTATTTTATTAGTTAGTGTCGATTTTTACAATGTTCCATGATTCCATGACAATCCTCTTTCTCCAATATCTAGTCTGGATCTCATTCAAACTTTCTTTAACTTTCATTTTTTCCAGTCAACCTCGTAATAAAGATCAGAATATCAAAAATATTTGTGGATTTTTGAGTTCAATTATTTTTCCGGATTTACCGAACTCTCATTTTTCGAATTTTAATTGATGGTTAAAAACTCGTTCACGCATCTATGCGTTCATTGGAATCGATTTTCTCGATCCTTCCATTACATTTTTCCAAAATTGAATGGGAAAATGACTGTTTATTCAAAAAACTTATGAAAAGTACAAAGTTTGAGAAATAACTGGTTTTATTTATGTGTTAATAAAAGAAAACTAGAGATCATGTTTAAAATGTTCAAAAGAACACTTCTGCGTCTTTTGGTTTAACTAAAGCGGCTAGAAGAGTGTCACTATTAATTCTGTTTTCACTGTCGCTGAACTTGGCCAATAGAATCGAATAAATGAACACAGTGAGCACACAGAACAAGAAAACGAGCACAATGCAGGCACACAGTTTGATGCTGCAAGTTTACTTTACTGTCGTTCTACCCTCCGAAACAGTTTGTTTCTCTAACCAAAGAATGTTCTTTCTTTGCCATGGTGGTTCCGATTGTAGATGATTTGCGCGCGCAATGTAGATTGTTGATGGAACAGTCAGGTATTGACCCTGAAATAACACATTCCGTCGATCTGTTATCATTGTTTGTAGCGTTTAGTGTTATCAACCACGAATAAACTAGTCATTTTATCAGAATGTGCTCTAGCGGTTCTTTTCACTCGAATTTCTTCTAGAACCCAATTTTTCTATCAGAATTTCTTGCTTACCTGATTTCCAGTATGAAGTCGGGCAGTGACAATTCTTGAATTTCGAGGTTGTTGAGCACGAACCGGCATTGCTGCAATCTTAGTCATAAGTTGTGGATGCGGAATATTCATCTTCTTTTCAAACTATTCTTAATTAGCTTTCAACCAACTTTCAATCTATTTGTATTCTTCAAATTAGTTAGCAGGAAGATAAACAGAATTGTCAATCCGGAAGAATAGCTTATTACGGACAGCGAGCAAATCTCAATTTTAAATGAACTTTTTCGGAAATATGATGACTAACATGTTTTGAGCTTTGCGAATTCTAAGAAAAGGTGTGATATAATAACACTTTAACAAAACTCAATTGATTATAGATATGGAAGATAACTGAGAATTAATAATGACTTCTGGAAAGAACACATAATTCTAGAGCTTCTTTTTCCAACTAAAGTAAACAAGCGTTTTCTCTTCGTTTGCCTTTCTTTTTGCTTTTAATTTGATTATGTCAAAAAAGATTAAAATTTCAGAAATGGAAGAGGAAGCAGACGAGAGACCAATACTATGCGAAAGATTTTTGGAATTTATAATGTTCCATTTTCGATGGGTCGTAGTTGTTCCAATTCTTCTTCCACTCTCATTCATCTTCAATATTGCTTTTGAAGTTAGGAACAGAATTGTTCATTTTGTTAGTTCAGCACCGAATGCACACGTCAGAAAAGTCAAATATATTCAAGAACAGGTAATCTGGTGATAAGTAAAATGAAAATTAATCGAAATGATTACTCAGCTGAAAGAATGGAGCGCGAACGGAAGGAAAACAAAATTAGTTAATGCGAGACCCGGATGGCTCACGATGAGCTTCAGATTCCCACTCTACAAGGAGAATGCTACAAAGATCGCAACAGATAAATTGTTCGATATTCTTGAGGTAAAATCCAGGGCTAAAACGGGGGAAAAATCAAATGAAAAACACCCTGCCATTTTTCTCATTTCCGGAGTTAGCAAAAATCTATTTTGATAACCTAGAAAAGCACATTGCATTTCAAATATGCATTTTTTCAGCTGGACACCGAAACAATGACAGTGAAAGTCGAACCGGGAGTGACAATGGGACAAATATCTCGTTACTTGATTCCACTTGGCTATACTCTCCCAGTACTTCCAGAACTTGATGATCTCACTGTTGGAGGGCTTATCAATGGTTGTGGAGTTGAGTCAGGATCATTCAAATATGGAATGTTCCAACATATTTGCACTGGATATGAAGTGGTTATGTCAAATGGAGAGCTGAACTATGTGGTACCTGATTCTGTATGTATATGCTTACGAGTTGAATACGTGTTTTATTGAATATAACAGCTTTCTAGGGTTCATTGGATGTTTTTAATTTGGTTCTATAATATGGTCTTGTTTGCTTTGAAACTCACATTTTGTCAACGAATGTAGTAGTTCTAGTATATCTAACTTTTAGTTTGTTTAAAACATCCAATGAATCCTGGAAAACCTTCTTCAGTTGATTAAAACTGCAGGCTGCTAAGACGGTGAAAGCGAAACAAGACACTTCTTTGTACTACGCTATTCCCTGGAGTCAAGGAACTATTTGCTTTTTGGTGGCCGCTACTATCAAAATCATTCCGTGCAAGAAATACGTGAAACTAACCTATAAATCGACAAAAACTCTTGAAGAAATGTGCTCAACGTTGACCGAAGACAGCAATAAATACTCTGAAAAAGTGGATTTTGTGGAAGCACTTCTGTTCGATAAAAACAAAGGATGCATAATGCTAGGAGAGTGAGTTATTCAGAGATAATAGAGCAAATCCAACATTATATAAAATCTCTTTCGGAAATGGGAGGTATACTGCATAATTGTTGCCCATGAGATGTCATACCTATGTATTTGAAATGTTTTCCGGTGTTTCCGAGTATTATCTGTAAACACTAAACAGAAATCGAACTCCCGTTCACTCATATGCAATTTTTATAGATTTTCGGATGGTCCCGATACTCAGGAAGAAGTGATCAATTCGATCGGAAGATGGTATAAAAAATGGTTCTATACACATGTCGAAGACTTGATGAAAAAGAAACACGAAACAATTGAATACATTCCACTTCGTGATTACTATCATCGTCACTCGAAAAGTATATTCTGGGAGCTAAGAGATATTGTACCATTTGGAAACAACGTTCTCTTCCGTTATTTATTGGCTTGGATGTGCCCTCCGAAAATTGCATTTTTGAAAGCAACAACACCAAATATTCTTAGAAAAATGTACAACCGAAGTCACGTTCTGCAAGATATGCTTGTCCCATTGGAGACGTTAAAAGACTGTGTTGAACTATTCCATGATGAAGTTGAGGTACGGTCTAATGATTTCGAGAATTTTCATAACGCTCTTAAAAACATTCCAGATATATCCTCTATGGATTTGTCCATTCCATCTCAAATCGCAACCTGGATTAATGAAACTCAGAGACTACACACAGAAGATGTATGTCGATATTGGAGCATATGGATGTACCACGAAAAAAGATTATCATCACGAAAAAACAACAAGACGTTTAGAGAAAAAAGTGCGAGAAGTGAATGGGTAAAAGACTAAAACCATAAAAAGTGAACGAAATTTGTATTCAGATTCCAAATGACATATGCCGACGTTTACATGACAAGGGCAGAATACCGTGAAATGTTTGATGTAACCTTGTATGATTATGTGAGATCTACTCACAAGTGCTTGGATGCGTTCCCGGATGTTTATGACAAGATTTGTCGCTCTGGAAGACGTTGAAAACTGAAACTAATTTTTAATCAGTTCCTTTCATAATTTCATAAATACTATATTGAGTCTGGCAAGATTTCCGATGTTGTAATAAAACTAGTAACTAAAAACTCAACCCAGATCAAAATTAGATAATTTCTTGATTGTTCCTTTTCCTAGTGAAATCACATATTTATTATTTTTCTCCATATCGTTTTCTGTTTTCAAATATGATATACTTGTTTTCGTTGAAAAACTAGAGAGAGGATATATTCAATAAAACTATAAAACTTTAAAGAAAGAAAAGAAAAAAACCAAACCTCGTGGCCAAGGAAAAATCTTCCACCATAATCATATCTTCACAATTCAAGCCAGTTTTTGAGGCATTTAGAAGCATTTTCAGAGAAATTTGTTAACTGAGAAAGTCAAAACTAGAAAATAAACCTATTTTCGAATAATTAAACTCCAATTCAGTGTTTCTTTTAAAAAAATTTAAAAAATCGGTACACAGGAAATTGTGAAAGCAAATAATATTTAGAAGGAAGAAAAACTAAATTGAAACAACTCGCGAATCATAATAGATCTCGAGTAATTCGTTGTTTTCAAAAATCCCTATGAGCCAAGATACGAATGCTCAGATTTCTGAAATACAGTGGGAAAGCAAATTTCGTTTTTTGAATTTCAACAAAAAACTATCCTCGTTGTGCGCGCAAGTATTCAGAAAACCCGTGAATTCTTTTTTTGTTGATATTAACCCGGAATCAAAAAAAAAAATAAACCATCGTTGAAAACAAAAATAAATCATCACTTGTTCGTTTTCACATTGATTATGGGTCATAACTAAAAATTTGAAAGCGCTAGAGGAAAACTTTAGAAGACAAAAATACCAATTTTCTTTCGAGCCTTCATATACAGAACTATCACGTTCTATTACTATTTCATTTTATGTTTTCTCCTAATATCATAAATTTAAATAACATGTTTGGCAGGTCTGATTTGATAGAGGTCCAACTGTCTAGACGAAGGTTTTAAAAGGAATACCGAACAATGAAAACTCCACATCCTTTTATAACACACCTGCCATCTACACATCTTGTTAATAAACAAACAGATAAAGGGTTAAATGTCACAAGCTGTCACATAAAAGGATGCCGATTAACAAATATAATTAGTATATGATGAGCAGGTGGTCTCAGTAAATGGCGTGGCTACTAATCGACTCCACCTCCTTGATATATAAGTAGAGCAAAATGTTCATTCATTCAACGTACTGGTGAGCGATCTGCTTTACGCGGTGAAGTCTCCCGCCCCGGTTCACTGATCATAGCCGTGCTGGGAATTTACCTCGTTTCATAGATTTTTGTCACCGCTGTTCTTGGATTTGTGTGGATATTTTTCTTCAATCGAGCAAGCAGAAAAAACAAAAACTAACGAATTTACAATTGCTGTGATTATGACTATTGTTTGATAGACAAACGGTTGCAATGAGATCGCTTCCTTTTTTGCTGATGGCAGAGTATGTATTCAAACGGATACCAACGAGAGTTGCACACTCAATGCTATTTTGATCTTGAAAGTTCGACTGGGTGCATCGGTTGAATGCTCGCGGGTGAGAAATAAACATGAGTTGCTTGATACTTTTATCAAATTCAAAGCATTTATCAAAGTCAAACCGTATTGCTATGTATACAACAAACAAACGCATTGAAAGAAATTTTACGTCGGAACACAGTTGATTTCGTCAGAGCGGATAACTGTTAGCGATCTGTAGGCGAAGGCCTCAAGGCTGAATATGTCAACATTGATGAATTTAACACTGTTCCATCAACTTCCTCTGGATTTTCTCGATATTATCGCTCGTGTGGTTGGCTCACTTGTTGAGAATTCTTTCACGCCACTCCCTCTTGCCGGTCACCGAAATTATGCATAGCCGAAGTCGTCTACAATCTATAAGTTGTCACAGGTTCTGCATGGAATACAATTTTGGACGTAGTTGTAAATTTGAATGAAAAAGACGGAAGTATCGAATACAACATGGAATACCGTATCCTTTACCGAAAAACAATATATCTGTCACAATAACTGGACTTTCAGATTTTTGGAGGCTGTCGTCGTTGTCTCTGGAAGAACAACAGCAAAACACCCTCTCCAAAGCAACTCGTTGTTGATGAGAGAGAACTATGAATAGAGAGAAATCGAGACCACTGAACAGCAGAGAGAGGGCAACAGAAAGGAAAAATGACGGTTTTCTGAGTCTCTGTAGAAGCATATACTTTCAAACTGCCATCGGCAGAGTACCAGTAAGGAAAGAGCGCGCGCGCACTTGTTTTTCCGTTAGTGTGCATGCGTAATTGAGAGGCTCGGATAGCTAAACAGTAGGTGTAGAGAGTGTGCAGAAAACGAGACGATTGAGAAAAGACGCTGATCGTGGTACCATTCAATCTCCTGCTATCAATTTCAAATTCTTAGTATTTGCGCTACTCACTTCTTTCTACCATATTGAAATCATCAGATGCTCAATGATAGATTCTACGAACTTAGGGTTACGGTACCTTAAGAGTTTCTTGCGTATAGACCGTTTCGAAGCCGTGCTGAATCACAGAAACTCATGCGACATGTGCGCGAAGATTGCGCGACTTTTCCATCCATTAAAACAATCGCACATTTGTTTAAGCGATGCGTCTTAACTCAGCTTCCCGCGATGTTTAACAAAAATTGAACGAGTGGTCCGCAGAGATGTCTATCGACTTTATGGCTCATGGTGAGCAAAACGACGCGGCTTTTTGATACAAGACTATATTTTCAGTCTGCTGATATTCAATTATTTTTGAAATGGCGCAAAAATCAGCGTCTATGAGCCGTGGTGTGTTGGGTCGCGATCGGTCCCTCCGTAGAGCTGAAAAAAACTTCAACTGAACTAGGATTTTATATAAAAATGGCCTACACTTTTCATCTTACATGCCCCAAACCTGACGTTGATTAGATGTTTCAAAACAGCATCAGGAAATCTTTAGTGATTAATATGAATATCCTTGTTTTAATCTTTCAGTCATGTGTCAACTAACTCAGATTCCTCTCATTTGCTCTTCATCACTTCTGATTTCATATTTCCTGTCATTGTCAGCATATTATGTTAATCTATATTAAACGTTCTCCTTTGATATCTGGAAATCTCATCATATCTACATTTTACATTTTTTTTTCAAATCAATTTTGTTTTTAGATCAAACAACTGATATCTCTGAAACTTGATAAAAATGCCGCGAAAGGCTATTCCAAAAGGTGAATATGTGGTGAAGAAGATTGTAGGACATCAACTCGAAACAGATGTTCTGGTGTTCAAAGTGAGAGTCAGAAACTATTCTGAATGAAATCAACTGATTATTCAGGTTCGCTGGGCTGGCTACGGGCCCAAGGACGATACTTTCGAACCAGAAAGCCATCTTTCCAATGCTAAAGGAAAGCTCAGGGAATATTTGAATTCTGTGAATTCTCGTCATACTTCGGCCCTCTTTGCAAAAGAGTACCAGAAACGAGAGAGGAAGATAGCCAGGGACAGAGATCTCAGAGCTATGCGGTAAGTGGTGATAAAAACATCATCCCAGAAACAAAATCTGTCAGGTGCTACCCGTATTTTTCATTAAATCCGTCAAAATGAATGCACACCTTTCTCTCTCTTTTTTTGATGCTAACTAATAAATAAGCAGTACTAAATATAGCTAGTCGTTCAAGATTCCATCTGGAAAAATGATTGAGAAAAGTGATTCATAATGAATATATTTCCCAATTTTTTAGACGAAACAGGAGATCGGCAAGTCTCGAAGTAGTGCCAAGAAACGTCCTCGTCAATGATGCCGAACATGGAAATTATGATGAACTCAACGAACCCCAGCTAATGGATTTAGGAGAGGATGGATTCGAATACAATGCCGAACGGGAATTGGATCATGATGAACTCAACGAACCCCAGCTAATGGATTTAGGAGAGGATGGATTCGAATACAATGCCGAACGGGAATTGGATCATGATGAGCTCGTTGCAGAACAGCCGATGCATTTAGATGACGATCAATTCGAAAACACCGCCGAGCCTGTTGATACCGGAGTTGTTGCTGCTGTGGAAGAACCTGCCAATATTGGAATTATTAGAGAAATTCCCCAAATTGATATGACCATAGACGAAAATCTCAACGATGCACAAGTTCGAAAAGAAAACGATGAAAAAGACACAATTATCGCAGATTTGCGATCTGAGAATAAAGGGTAAACAGATAGATTTTTTCCAAAGTTTTTAGTTTTTGCTTTCAGATTGAAGCAAGAGCTGATGAATAAAAACCAAGAAATTCGACAGTTTGAAAAAATGGTTAAAAAGATTCGAGAACACTTTCAAGAGAAAAATAAGAAAATTGAAAATTGCAGATCAAAGATTGACAGGTAAACTGATATCTTTGATTCCTAATTCTCTGTTTGCGTTTTCAGCAAAAAAGATCAAGTGGTCTCTCACAACAAACTGATTCAACTTCAACATTTACAAAGAGTAAATCACCAAGAGAAAGCCAAAATAGATGAAAAAAAAATTAAAGAGTTGCAATCAATGGTTGACAAGTAATCCGATAGTTTTGAATTCAAATAATCAATCTTGTTTTCAGATTAAACCAGAAGCCGACCTTTGAACAAAGAGATGCCGAAGAAAAAGAGCAGGAAATTACAGAATTAAAATTGGAGATGGACAGGTGAACTAAAAATATTCAATCCAAACTCACAATTTTGTTTTCAGCTTACACAATGCCGTGGTTTCCAGCTATAATGCAGCTCAAATCTGGAAACGGTCGGCAGAATCCTGCCAAACCTTCGTCAAAAAAGTCAAAAAAGAAATTGATGAATTCCAATTGGAAATTGAAAGGTGAACGAATTGTTTTTATTCCAACTTCTCAATTTTGTTTTCAGAATAATTGAAAAGCCGATCTTGGAGAATCTTGGAGGAAGATCAAATCAGGAGCTGCCTGTTGAAAATGACTACATTCAACAGCTGCAAGACCTCATCGTATTCTTTGAAAAGAATGACCAACAGAAGGAGAAAACTATTGAAGAGTTAAGAACGGAAATTGAGAGGTGAATTGATTGCTTTTATTACAAGTTTAACAATTTCCTTTTCAGATCCAATCAAAACCTTCTTTCAAAAGACAAAAATCTTCAAAATATGGAAAAAGAAATTCAAAAGTTCGAAAAAAAGACTAAAAAGACTCGAGAATATTTTGAAGAGAAAAATAAGAACATAACGAATTGCAGATCGACGATTGAAAGGTAACCCGACAGTTTTGATTTTTAATTCTTTGTTCTTGTTTCAGAAATAAGAAACAACTGGTCTCTTATAGAGAAAAAATTCAACGTCTTCATTTAAATATAGTGAATGACCAAGAGGAAGCCAAAAGAAATGAGAAAAAAATTCAAGATTTGCATTCAAGAATTGACAAGTGATCCGAGAACTTTCAATTCAAATAATCAGTTTTGTTTTCAGATTAAACCAAGAGGAGATCTCTGAAGAAAGATATGCTGAAAGAAAAGAACAGGAAATAACGGAATTAAAATCAAAGATAGAAAGGTAAACTGAAAGTTTTCAGTCCAATCTTACAATTTTGTTTTCAGCTTAAACATTAACGTGTTCTACAGCAATGACTCCGCTCAATATTTTCAACGGTCAGTAGACTTCTGGAGAGACCATGTTGAAAAAGAGGAGAGAGAAATTGTTGAATGCCAATTGGAAATTAAAAGGTGAACGAACTGTTTTTATTCCAACTTCTTCATTTTGTTTTCAGATTAATTGAAGAGCCGATCTGTGAGAATGATCAGGAGCTGCCTGGTGAAAATGACTATATTCAACAGCTGCAAGACCATATCGTATTCTTTGAAAAGAATGACCAACAGAAGGAAAAAACTATTGAAGAGTTTAGACTTGAAATAGAAAGGTATATCGATTGTTTTTTCTTCCAAGTTTGAGTTTTCGCTTTCAGATTAAACTGCGATCTTGTCTCTAATAACACAACTAATCAACAGTTGCAAGACGCATGAGAACACTTATATAAACCGTTGGAATCAGCAAACAGACTTGTTCTGTCAAAAATAAGATTTTAGGCCACGAACGTTTCTATTCAATTTTGTTTCTTCTGAGCTCTCTAACAAACCATGAACACATTCTCTCGAATAATTGTTTTTCTTATTGTGCACCTTACACTTTATCACTGTCTATTATGTAAACCACACTTCACAAATCGTCTTATTGTATTTAAAGTGTGTTCCAGTCTGTTCTTTGGGTTTTGTCAAAGTATCAAGTTTTTGTGTTTCTGGGATTTTCACTTCTCCCGGGTGTAATTGAAGTTTCACTTGCCTAGTAATTCAACTCATTTTTCCCGTTCTCTTTGGTTCTTTCGGTTCAATTATTTCTGCCTATATCGACAAATGCATTTCTACTGACAGTATTTATTTTTCACAATCTTGAAATGGTGTTTTGATCAGCAGAAAACTGCCGCCTTTTTTTTAAAATTTTTTTCTCGAATTTCATCGAATATGGTTCATTTTTTTATTCCTTTGAGTTGATTTTCAAAGTATCATTAAATCCTTAATTAATTCTTTTTGAATTCCAAATAAATGTTTCTTCCTAAATTGTGTTATGTTCTCTGATAATGACGATTTAAATTGATTCCAATAGAATATAAGGAGAACGTCAGTTGTTTCTGACGAGCAGTGTTCCTCCTTTTCCTTGACACGTTTCTTGATATTTTTTGTTGACGCATCTTGTTGCTCTTTGTTCTGAGTTAATTTTTGTCTCAAATCAATCGAAATGTTTTTCAAGAAGCTTTATTTGCTCATTATATTATGAAATATTTGCAGATGAACTGGCGATACGATCCTCGAGTTGAAAAATTACTAGAGAAGGCGACGCTTGAAAGTTTAATGAAACTTTTTATCCATCGTATTTATACTGAAGATGAAATCGAAGAAATGGAGAAACAATTAGAATACCTTTTGGAGAAGTACAATCAGAAGGGTACTCAATTTGAGGTATGTTTGTAAGTTTTTTAATCATCATGTTATATGATACAGGGTGACAATTAATTATGGGAACAAACTTTTCTTTGCTGCGAACGCATCACTGTAACCCCGATTGATGATTTTTTGTTTTATTCTCATTTTTGTGAGAGTTTTCTGTTATTAGGTTGGCACATAAGTTCCGACGGATTTCGATAGTTGAACTTGTTGCATGTATTTCTCTGTCCAAACTTAAAGGAGACAGCTATGTTTCTGCCCCATGAAAGGTCGAAGCTCCCTTTATTGGATGCGAAATTCTTATCATTCTAGGTTGTCCGAACACAGAGAAATCCTTTTGTGTTCCTTCTTCATTTTTTGACATTTTTGCATGTCTTTTTGTTTTTCTTCGTATATGACGTGGTGTCTATCGAAACGAATTTTAGTTTAGTGGTCATTAACAATGGACAAACACTCTTCAAAATTGTTGGCAGTGCCAGGTTGGATCAACTAGAAATAGGGAATTTTCGATGGATTTCCATCCCCATTCCAAAATAAGGATGTCTTCAGAGTTGATCCTACTTTGAAATGAGATAAAAAGAGATTCATTTCAAACTTTGTGTGAATGATTAAGAGTATCTGGTGTATGCATTTGTTTAAAAAACCAGGGTTGAAAACATTCACCAGCGACAAAAACTCAAAAGATGTCTCTAGCCTTTTTTTTTAATATGCGCAGTTCAGAAACACATAAGACCGCCTGGTTGAATCTGTCTTCTTTATCGATGTATAAATCATTGATCCAAATAACTTTTGGTGGTAATAAACTAGACTTGAATGATTCTTATGAGCAAGGTTTTAAGTTAGTCGGCTCAGCCTAGAAGTCATCTGATGTCATTATTCATGAAATTCATGATGTGGTCAGTCTGACGCTTTTCCAGAAAAAGAGTGCGCAAGGGGTAACAAGGTGATACTTTTATCGTTACCACCAACATATATACTTGTCAGAACAGAAAACTCAGGAGCAGTGCTCATCTTCATTCTAGAGAAATGTCTGAATTTCATTTGCAGTATGCAAGTGTTCAACATAGTGTCGCAAAACAAGCTGGCAACAAATTTGCTGGATAACCTCTAACAATCTTTTTATATTTATCAAGCAGTTTACTGTTCGAAGCACTGATTAACAAGTTTCCGATCCCCAGAAAAAACGTTTGAGACGAAAAAAATTTCAACTCAAAAAGTATATCAAAAAAGTAGTGACTTCACATTTTGATTCTTCTCTGTGGGAGTTCTAGTAGGGGAGACGTATCTATGATGGGGCTGCATTAAGAGACACTTGAGGGTAAACGTGGACAGTATTTGCAATTTAACCCTTAACTCTATGGCAAGTTACACGTGAAAATTTTCGACCCCAAAATCCGTCGGGACTTATGTGCCAACCTAATATTTTGGAAAAAATCTCCTCATAGTTTCAATTTTGAAGGCAGTTATGAAGCCGAGTCCGCATAGAGCCACAAATCTCGATTTTTCCCCATAGGTGTGTCGGATGCCGAGTTCGTTAAACGGCTCAAAGTTTGCCGAAATTTGAAAACTAAAGCGTTAAAAAAAGGTGAAATACTTGATAAAATTGGACGCGGAAGGAAAAAGTCACTCGATAAAAATCAACTTTGTCAGATGATTAGGAAGAGGATTTATCGCGAAAATCGCAAATCCATGAGAAAACTCTCGACAACGTTGGGAACAAATCGTAAAACTATTCGGAATATTGTAAAGACTTAGCGTAGACTATGCTATTACAAAATCAAAAAGATTCATCTCCTTAATGACCAATCCAAAGTGATTAGGTACAAAAAATCACTGGGCAACCTTCAATGGGCCGCGCCTTCCCTTCCCCGCGAGTGGCCCCATAACTTGATAACAGTAGCCGCTATCAAAAAAGGTTCAACTGCAATGTTGCTCAGTTTCACAAGGGCTATATTTTATTAGTTGACAACTTTTTGATAGCTGCTATGGCTAGCTAGCCATGAGCGTTTAAAGTTGCGCAACTTTTCAAATTTAGTGGAATTTCAAGCTTTTTTGAGCGTTTAACTCAATTAAGGTGAAAATTTTCAACTATGAAGCTCAACAACATTTTTCTGTGTTGGAGTCACGTATTGATAGAAGAAATTAAGAATGTTTTGAGGACCTTAAGAAAAAATTGGTTCGAGCTTGGGCCAAAAAACCTCGCGGCCATGACCAACATTTTGCCGGAGCTTCTGAAGGCTGTAAGTTCCCAGAAAGGAGGCCAATTCGAGAACATTTTCCAACATTCTCTTCCTAGATAGCTAGTTGTTATTCAATAAAAAAATTGTTAAGATATCTCTTGTTTGAAACTTTTTATAACGGGTTGTGTGTGTTCCCATAATTTGTTGTCACCCTGTACATTTTAGAAGCTCATAGAAAGTAGTGCAAACGACACGGAGCCGCTCCTGAATGACTGTTTGAATACTCTCTGTGAAGTAAGTTGTTTTATGACTAAAAATTATGGATTAACATTGTATTTATCGCATTAGAAGGCAATCAGTCATGGAGAGGATCACGCGCCAGAAAGTCTACTCATGTTGTCGAAACTTTTCATGAAAATTGAGGATTATCGTCTTGCATGTGAAGCCCTATGGGGATGCGCATCATTAGCAATACAAGGTAATTTTCATTTCTTGATAATTATGCAATGTATCGGTTTTGAGAATTCATCACAGAAAGACGCTTGAATGTTGAACTGCCGAGCAGCGTTGAAAGAAGACGTTTTGCGTTTGCTCTTTCCCGTGATATAGGACGACGATTTACAGTATTCGAAATGTGAGCGAACAAATCAAGTTCATTTTTCCATGTATTATTTGTTTTAGGTGTAATTTTTCTTTTTATACGAATGATTATAACGCACATGATTTAAGTGTTGTATTTATGGATGCGAAAGAATTAATTCAACTGCTACGAGAGTTCCAATTATCTGATGAAAAGAGAAAGGAATTGGAAAGTGATAATTTCATGGAATAGTTTGTTTTCTATAATACAATGCCCATCATATTCATCCGACCACCTCCCTCGTCCATTTTTTCGGGAAAATTTTGAAAAAAAATTTTTTTTAACTGTGATTGTCGATGAACTCAGGACCCAAGAATCTTTTTCTTACATTGTATTCGATTTAATTTTTCTTTTTCCACGTTTTATTACCCCAAACTGTCTTTCATCAACATTGTAAGCTCTGGGTTTTTCCGAATTCTCAGTTTATCGTTCTTTTCTGCGAATCTCACTCCTCCTGAGTCTTAACATAATTTCATTTGCCCATTGTTTCATTTCATTTTTTGCCGTTCTCTTCGATTAGTGAATTCATTCTTTTTTTATGCCTAACATTTCCATGTTTTTGAATTTTTTTTCCACTTTCTGTGTTTCTTCTGTTGTCAGCACACTTCCAGCATAAATATTCCAATCTCCCGCTTAAAATTAAAATTTGATTTTCAAATAAAATCCGCGCAGAATTATTTTCCTAAACAATCATATTTCAAATAGCAGTGTGGAATAAAACATATATTAAACATCGATTCTTCCTGACTAGCTGCGCTGTGTTCCCCCCTTTCTTTGACACGTTTCTCGATATCTCTTGTTGACGCGTCTCGTCCCTCTTTGCGCACACTTTCTTCTTTTCTTCGGCAAACCACATTTTTATGCGACGATTTATTTGACTGTTATTTCTATTTAATTCTGTTATTATGTTCTAATTTTTATGTTGATTGTTGCACAATCATCGATTTTTAGTAGGAAATGATGAAAAGAGAGAGACTCGAGAAGAAGGTAATCCCTATGCAAGCGCAGATTTTGCGGGGGGCAAAAGGAGAATTCCCGGACAAAAGAACGTTGCGAAAGGTCGATGCATTAAGTGAGTTTTTTTCGAAATGTACAACTTTAAATTTTAAATTATATTTTTCAGTTTACGCTAGTCTGCTGTTCATCGACGAGTTTGTCTACGATTACGACTATGTATTCAAAGGCTCGAAATGCAAACTCCAACGCGCCAAAATGGATTACATTCGAAACTCGCCGGATGAAGAACAAAAGTGAGATTTTACGATGATTGACCAACCATAAATATTCTGATATTTCAGACGTCCGACAGATGGATACAAAATGGTGATTTACGTTGAAGATATTGAGGAATCTGTGAAATTGAATGCATTCGCAAAGGCTCTTCGTTGCGAATTCCATATTCCACAGAAAACGATGGACAAGCTGCCGGATAACTTACCAAATCTTGAAGTATCTGACTTGAAGAAAAACGAGAAAGATGTCTACGAGTTTTTATTGAATCATTTTCTTCACGAAATCCTGCACATGGTAAGTCGATTGGTTTTTGTAAAAATACACGTTAAAACCTCCTGGTTTTTTGTTATGAATTCATGATTTGAATAGGAGAATGACGTTTTGAGCACATAGCCAATGAAACCTTTTCTTTTCAGTTTGGCGCTTATCACGACAAATCCGGAATAATGTCAGGAGTGATCAAGATGTTCAATGAGAACAACGAGTTCAAATTGGTTAACGAATTGGACCAGATCTCGTCGAGAATCGTCTCGGAATCGTTGTATTCTCAAATCATTGATCCTCCATTTGGTGATTATGAGTTTGATAAGAACAAAAGAACCATCCGAATCTCTAGTGATGTTGAGATCAAGACTGTTGTATTCATTAAGGAGTGAGTTTTTTCTATTTTTATCAGTTTCTATTTCATTATTGCAGCTCTTACTACACCAATCGGTTCTACTTCACCAAATCGTTCATCTTCCAATGTCTCGTCCCTGAAGATTCCGAATGGGACACTCTTCTTGTTCAATACTTGCTTGGTGGAATTCTGATCTACGACAAAGAAGAGATCTATAAGAATGGAGCCGCGTGCCGTCTTCGTTCTCGTTGATTATTCTCCACCTCGGTTTTATTAAAGATCTCCACAACGAACATTCGGTTCATACCTCTATGCAATGCTTTTAATTCCGTTTAGCTATTTTATGACTATTTTTGAACCCTTTTTCTTAATATGTACAATGATTCCATCATTCGATGTGTTGTTTTTCTGTGAATTTAATCTGTATTTTCTATTGGAACTAAGTTTTCAACGTTTGTTTTGTGAATCAATCAATTTTTAAGTATATTCGTTATAAACATGTTCTGTAAGCTGTCATTCTTTCACAATTGATGGACAAACTTTAACTCGAAATTATTAAAAAGTAAGGTTCGTCAAAAACGGATGCATGTGATCATTTTTTCTATATGTATGATATGATGGTTGATAGCTAGTTTTACCCAGAAAGTTGTTTTCAAAAAGATGAAAAGTGACCTACCACACTGATCGAAGAATTCATGCGGTATGTTTTGTTGGATACGATTTCAATCCCATTCACTAATTCTTTTTCAGAAATTTGTTTTCAGCTTTGACATTTACTGAGGTTGTCTATATTATTACCAATTTTGTCGTTGAATTTCACCTCAGAATGAATCAATTAAGTAATGAAACAGTCGGTTATAACCGCCTAACGGCGGTTAACCTCCTGGTTTAGCTCATGTTGGCGAATATCCTTGGGCTATAACTAAACACAGTTTTCATTTCTCTCAAATTTTATTAACAAAACACGCGAGCAAACAATTGAGCTCAAACCGGAAAAATGTAATATTTATAAATGGAAAACTTTTAAAAATCAAAGCCCCTACAGTTCTGGCCACAAAAGTATTAAAGGAGGACTGCAGTGGAGTTCAATAAATTGATATCAGATGTAATTTTGAACTCTGAACACTTTTTCTGTTGACAACTTTTTCTGAAAATGCCTCTAAATGCCTTAAAACCCGCTTGAAATGGGGGAGATGTGATTATGAAGGAAATTTTTGCAACCTCGGCCACGGAGTTTTGGACCGTTCGAGTGGCTATTTTCTTTCTTTCTTTGAACTTTTATGTTTTTATCAAATCTATTATCTTATTATCAGACTGAAAACTCCAAAAAAAGGAGAAAAATAGCGACTGGGGCGTCCCAAAACCTCGTCGCCGAGGTTTCAAAAACTATTACACCATGATCATATCTCTCCCATTTCCAGCATGTTTTTAAGACATTTAGAGTCATTTTCAGAGAAAGTTGTCACCAAAAGTTGTCAACCAAGAAAAACAGTATGAAGGAGCCCAAAGTCTCACCAAGAAGTAATTCCGATTGAAGAAGTGTTCCACTTGCTAGCATAATAACCACTCTCGATTACATCCAAAAAGAAATCGTTTCGTTTCTTCAGATACCCAACAAACAGCGCTCGTCACTGTCATTGGCGGACGAGGAACGGAGACTGGTTTTTGGCTTCTTGGATTATATATCTGCAAAAATAGAAGTTAGGAAAGGTTCTAGAAAATAGGAATTAGCTCTTACTCTTGCAAAATAGGGCTCTCTGTCGTACGTAAGAAGTTCGTAGATCACCATGAATTTATCCCAAATCGATTCTCCAAAATAATCAGAGAGAGAAAGGGAGGATTGTATAGAGAGAATGAAGGATTCGAAAAAGAGGAGGTAACATTCCCTTTCATCGTTTCAAGAACCCGAAGGAACTGATGAAACCTACTACTCCGGGAATATTAAGAGAGAGGAGAAGTGATTAGAGGATTCTAAGAAGAGGAGGTAACATTTCCTTTCATCGTTTCAAGAACCCGAAGGAACTGATGAAACCTACTACTCCGGGAATATTAAGAGAGAGGAGAAGTGATTAGAGGATTCTAAAGAGAGGAGGTAACATTCCTTTTCATCGTTTCCAGAACCCGAAGGAACTGATGAAACCTACTACTCCGGGAATATTAAGAGAGAGGAGAAGTGATTAGAGGATTCTAAGAAGAGGAGGTAACATTTCCTTTCATCGTTTCAAGAACCCGAAGGAACTGATGAAACCTACTACTCCGGGAATATTAAGAGAGAGGAGAAGTGATTAGAGGATTCTAAGAAGAGGAGGTAACATTCTCTTTCATCGTTTCCAGAACCCGAAGGAACTGATGAAACCTACTACTCCGGGAATATTAAGAGAGAGGAGAAGTGATTAGAGGAAAGGAAAAAAAACGGAAAAGGGAAAAAAAGAAGGAAAGAATGACTGGTGACTAACAGTCTATGCCAATGGGAGAAGGGGTCGGGGCATAGATAGGTGGGGTCAAAGGTCACCTGCCAATCGATTCTTAGAACATATAGATTCTTAGAACACAAATAAAGTTGTATTTAGAACGTCAATATCTTCCAGAAAAGTAGACAAATGACAGAGAAAAACTTATTTTAATTGCCGACTATTGATATGGGAAGGGTTTGGATAAGAAACAAATCAGAAAAGATCAAATAAACAAAAGGAAGTCGAGAAGACTGTCGCTCACTGGTCAACATGTTATTGTTATCGATCGTATTCCCAGGAGGTAACTTAGAGGGACACACCTGTCTGTATAGTTTGAATGGATACACGTGGCTGCCTTCCCAGAAGGAGGAAAGAAGAAGAATGGGGAAAGGTGGTATTGTAGAAAGATAGCTTGTTTTTCAACATCTTTCTCTTCAACAAACCGAGTAGCTCTTAGAAATGATTCTGGAAAAAGTGTTTTGTAAGGTAGATGAAAATCCAGCTATCAACTGACCGCCCTCAAAAATTTAGAAAAATAACACTTTTCCCTCCTTTGCTACGAACGCCCAAAGTTGACCATTTTGAACTGAAAAGACCGATAATTAAAACCTTTATGGCCAGCACTGTATATACTCCTTTTCCCTGCATGTTTTAGAAAAAATGATAGAGAATTTGTCTGAGATAATGCCTGTCTTTTCAGATTTCTAAAATGATTACTTTGAAAACATCTAGAGCTGTTATTCGTCAATCAATTTCAACGGGCACCACGTGAACAGATTCAGGAATCTTTCTGGGCACTGTTGGCTCCCATAGTGTAAATTCATCATCCCTACCCCAAGGGAAGTTTGGAAATTTAGAAATGAAAAAATTTGATAACCAAAAGAAGTTTCCCTCCTCTTCTTATCTCAGTTCATCAGTTCATCACGGCGCCACGTAAAATTTCAATATGAAAAATAGTACTGAAAATGCCGAAAAATGCGCGCAGATAGCTTCAAAGTGCAAATTTCGAAAACCAAAAAATACGGGCATCATCTCAGACAAATTCTCTATCGATCTATATAAATTTTGCCAAAAAAAGTTCAAGGGCGGATCCGCTAGGGCTTGCGACCTATAGACACACAGACAAACTACGGAATCTTCTGATTGTTAGTATTAAAGATTTATCGAATGTAGCAAAATACTGTGCAGTTTGGAATATAAGATTGAGATCAGTCATTCTCAAAATTATACTTAAACGATTTAACACTAATTATGTGGACGTCAACGAGTAGCTGTTTGATTGAAACGGATAAGTTCATAATGACACAATTACAATCTATTCTTCTTTATTCGCGTCGACAACCATAAACAGTTTTTGGGTGAAGATTGTGATGGAATCTGGAAATAAGAATGATTAAAAATAGTGTTCTCATTAGTTACCTGTCAGCGAATCGATGAACTTTGGTTTTCCTTTCCAGGCAATGAAAAGAAGATAGACGGGTACTCCAGAAAGCATGATGAGGATTCCGATAGCGGTGTCTTTGGGATTACCGAGGACCGGAACCAAAACGAGAAGAACGCATCCAATGAAGAAAATGATCGGAAAGATGAGTGGTGCTTTAACAGCTCTCGGAGCATCGGGCATCGTTCTTCTGAAGTAGAACAAAGCGAGAATAGCTCCTCCAATAGCGATCCAGTAGCTGACTTGAATGTAGTTGATCAATGAATAAATGTTGTTGGATAACAAAAGGTAGAACAAAGAGAGAAGACCCTGAAATTAAACTTATTTTCTAATGAATTCCCTAATCCATGGCAACTTACAGTCAAGATAACAGCTGGAATCGGGGTCTTTGTTTGTTTGTTCACCATTGTCAGCACATTCGGCATTTGTCCTTCACGAGCACCACAGTAGAAAAGTCTGCAAACGTAATATTCAGTACTGATTAATGCTTTCAATTCATGCCTTGAACTTGTCAAAATGACTCCGTTGGCCGATCCGATTGTTGAGCAGGCGACAAAAATTGGCATACAGAATGCAAACCATCCGTAGTTTTTCTCGGCGAACAACTTGAATCGCGTTTTTTTCTTCTTGGACAAAAATGATTAGAACATACCACTGCAACAGCTGGACTTGCGAGCATTTCATCTGGGGAGATTGAGGTATAGAGAGCAACATTGGTGAGAGTATAGATGATTGTACACAGAGAGCATGAAATCGCAATCGAAAGTGGGAGATTTCTGAATTTTCTTGTTATTCATCATTATATTGTTGGTAGAATATTCACCTTTTTGGGTTTTGGAGCTCCTCGACGATGAAATTGAGGTAGTTCCAGCCTTGATAGGCGAAAAGTCCGGAATAGAAGGCAAGCGATGCAGTTTGGAAGTCTTTTGCAGTATTCTCGAAGATATTTTCGAAGGAATCGCGAGCTTGAGGTTTTCCAGAAACCAAGTTCCATAGCCCAGTAAAGATTATGAGAATAAGAGCAGCGACTTTGGCAACAAAGAAGATGTCTTGTACTTTATTAGCCCATTTGACGGAAATGCAGTTGACAGCGGTAAGCAGAACTGTAACAAGTATTTTTAATCAGAGAATTTTGCGTGCAATTATAATACTTACCAAGAAGAAGGGCTGCAATGAGCTCGGTAGACAATGGTGGGGGATCACAGTCTGGGTAGAATGGTTTCAGCATGTAGATGGCAAAAGTGAGAGCAACAATCGTGGCAGTACACGGTCGGACGACTATACTTTCAATCCAAAGCCTGAGAAACGCCAAGAAAGGACCGAAAGCTTCCATGATGTATGCATAGTCTCCACCAGATTTTCGAATGAGAGTTCCCAATTCAGCATAACAGTAAGCTCCAATTGCAGCAAATACTCCGGAGAGCACCCATACAATCAAAGAGAGACCAACGGATCCAGCTTCTGAAATTTATTTGATTGAGTACTTACAATAAAATCGTAACCCCACATAAAATGTATTCCTGATATCCGTTACAGATAAGATTTTGGATTGAGATACTAAATAAATGTTATTGCCCTATAAACTATCATGCGAAATTTATAGACTAAACACAGTGTCATATATTATTTTATGATTTGATCGTATCTAAAGACTCACGCGCTTGGATTCCAGTCGGACTGACGAAAATACCGGATCCAATGATACATCCGACAATAATAGAAACGCCATTGAACAAGGTCATCGATTTTTCGAGTCCTTTGTCTCCAACATCTTCCTAAAAAATTAATTTTGCTTTAAATTTTTATTTGGAAAAAACTCACATCATGATGTTCAGCAGGTGGCTGATTGAGTGGTTCCGATTGTTCTTGCTTACCCATCACGATCTGAAATGAAACAAAGAACGTTTTGGCTGTTTTTGCAATAAAATAGAGAAGGTAAAATTGGAAGGTTGAAAGAGAGAAGAGAAGAAGAGATAAACAGCAAACAACCAAAAGGGTTGAATGTTTGAGGTTTTCGACAAAAACGACTATGAAAAGTAAGAAAAAAAACTGAATTTTGAAATTCGAAATTCGAGTATACGTGCAAAACGAGAACAACTTTTGTAGACGAAATGGCAAATGTTAAAGGAAAAGTGGGTGGCAAAAAGTGAGAGAGCAGAGTTCTAATAGCAGGAAACGTGAAGACTTGAGAGATAAACGTAGATGTGTGAGAAAAGCCGGGGCTGAACATGACGGGTCGGCAGGTCAGGGCAATGTCGTCGGCCCATTAGCCGCTTACTTGCCGGCCACTCGACCCATCTACAAAGACGACGCACGTCTAAGCAAGATGACGGTAAGTTGTTTCCTCTCATCTAACTCTTGTAATCGCCATGTTTGGCTTAGCACACTAGGTGAATGAAGGGACGGCATCGAGTGTCTATAGAGATCATCATAATTACAGGGTAGTGCACAAATAAAATGGGGAAAATAGCGGAAGAGGCGATCTGATGCGGAAACTAATAAGTTGATTTGCATTGAATGATCGAGGTGAAAAAGCAAAAAGATTTCTCCCCGGCCGGGAATTGAACCCGGGTCTCGCATGTGACAGACGCGGATACTCACCACTATACTACCGAGGACACGATCATAAGCAAAGCGAAACTTAAAGACATGCCAGGCGCCACGGGGTCAGAGAAGAAAGAGAAAGAGAGAGGAAGGGTTGCTGTTGGCAAAAGAAAAAGAAGGCGAACGAATAAAAGTAGCGGAAAATTGTTATAAAGTGGAAGTATATTTCGTAACATTATATACCAAAAGTTACTTTCTATTGGAGAACATTAACTGTAACCATGATGAAAAGAAAACGTTTCAAAAGCGTGTGAAATGCCATCCGAAACATTGATAAATGTATATCCGGATAGACTTCAACGTCAGGTGGTTGGTGTCAAGGATTAGATCTCTGAAGAGAAAGCCCAACTCACGTAGCGATCAAGTTTCTATTCAAACATACGCATACACTAAAAGGGAAAAAGCAGTCAAATCCGAGTGAAACCAACAACATTTTGGTTTCTCGACTGACTGGATGGAAGTAATAAAAGTGGTATCGGTCTCGAATAAACGTCTTTGGCTATTAAAATGGAGAGTCGTCGTCCAAAATCCGAATGTCAGTTTAGATGAACCAACCGTATCGTTGTGAGTGCGTCCGGCCCGTTTTTCTGCGTGTGTCGGCGGAGAAACAGAGGGCAAATGACGGGTTGGAATGGGCAGACATTGACAAAAAGAATTGCGCACACTGGTCACTCGTACCTCCTCATAAAACCTACTATCTCGTCAGTTTACTTACTACATATATGAGTACAACGGTCATCGGATCGGTAATGTGGGAACCAGCTTGGAGGTCTCTCATAACACCCATAGGGGATAGTGCACATTTGGATACCGGATTGAATATAAGAGAAGAGATGACCCACTCTGTTCGATGTTTATACTCGTGGGTAATGAATCAACAGAATGAAAACGTGAGAGAAGATGGAAGGGTAATGAGTGATGTGACAGACACAATCATATTCCGCGCGATTATTACAAAAATGCACCAGATGTGAAGAGAAGGCGTTTTATTGTTTTGCACTTCAAATGACCACACTATATTAATGAAAAAAGTATCGCGAATGAGCATATATAGTGAAGAAGATTGAAAATAAAAGAGAAAAGCCATCTCTCAAAACAAAAAGCCGTAAAAATCGTCATGGCAACAAGTGAACAAATGTAATCACGCTTAATTTGTCCTCATTACTAATGCATGTTTCTACTTTTTTCACGTAAAGAGCAGATGTTTCTCCGCCTTGACCAGTCACGCAGAAACCTATTTCTTATTCTCTCGTTTCTTCTCTCCAAGAAAACAACAACAGTTTGAAAATACGAGGATGCAACATAGGAGACAACAAAACAAGAAAAAAGTCTTCTTCTATGAAAGGAAGATCGATGGGACACAGCTAGCAAGAGATGGGAGGTCTTAAGGATGGTCATCATTTCACTGGCACATGATTATTTTTTGTGCATCTCCCATGCTTTTACATGCGCAGTTTGAATCAATAGATGAATAAAAAATAGTTGGTTGCGCGACGTTTTACGAGCTGGAGGTAGTAGGAGAAGGATAATGAAATCGACACTGGTCGATTGGAGCAAAACTGAGGGAATGAGAGAGAAAAAAGAGATGAAAAAAGAAGCAAACGGACCAGAGTAGAAAGAATTTTTGTTGACAAACAAACACCATAATATTGTCGACAAGAAAATATAATTCATTATGTATTGAAAATAAATTGGAAAAATTTATTGAGTACCAAAGATTAATGAGAAACGGAAATTGAAATTCATGAAACGCCAAGCTCAATAACATTCTTCTGACTCATTTTGTTTTTCAAGGTCACCACAAATTCGCCTCTTCCAACCATTTCTCTATATTAATTGAATGCGGGTCACTTTTTATTTTTCAAACGGTTTCTGTGATATTTGTACGGAAGTAAAACGTCTTAGTCACGCGTAACATATATCGAAACTGATGGGCCCTCCGTTTCATCTCATTCTCTCATTCAAACGTCCTTCTTCTTTTGTTTTCGCGCGCATTTTCAATATGAAATTTGTTGAAACGTTTGAGGTTTCAATATGAAATTTTAATCTTGTTTCGAAATCTGAATAGTTCAAATATTTTATGAAAACAATTCCTTCCTGTTTTGAAAGTTTCAATATTGAAACTGAAATAACAAAAACATTATAAATGCATTGAGAAATTGGTCGGCACTCAAACGGCGCAAAGAAGGTTTCCTGCTGACTGACGCCTGTCCGTTTGCCGGTTTTTGTTTTCCCAACACTCCTCTCCTCTCATGTGCTTCCGTGGCGCAATAGGCAGCGCGTTCGGCTGTTAACCGAAAGGTTGGTGGTTCGAGCCCACCCGGGAGCGAAACTTTTTTGTCTCACACAAAAAGAAATAGAAAGAAAATTGTCGCGTGCTACTCGTCCCGTTCGCCGGGTGAGTACGCTTTCCGTTTTGTTACACACTTTGGTCCGTCATACGTCAAAGTGTCCGCACTTTATGAACCCTCCTAACTCTCCTCCACTTTGCTTTCAATTATTTGTAACGCAGAAAGAAAAAAAAAAGAACAGGAATTTTCTCATATCTATAATAAATTGTTCTGTTGATTCCAATGAGGCAGGGAAGTTGTCGGCAAATGGAAGAAAGAAAGGAGGAAAACATTACAAAACCAGGGGTGGACACAAACAATTGAAAAGCTCTAGATTTATATTGCAAAGCGTTTGTGTGAGCCGTCAAGTATACCTACACTGAGCCCGGTCTTAACTTTTCCATTTTAATCCTTTCTAACTCCATTTCTTCTTTTATAGATCTTCTTTGAACATTTTTTCTCCACTTTGTTTGATAATAATCTAGTCTTATGATAAAACTGCTTAAATTGATATTTCCTTTTAGTTCACTTCCTTTCACCAATCCCTTTTCATTCAGAATGAAATTTATTCTCAAACTCATTTTACAGAATGGAAATTCTCGACTACGTCACTCTATTCTCTTGTTTAATTTCAATAAGCACCTACGGATTCATAAAATCGAGGGCACCTCAGAATGGGGAACAAAGCGTGCACGCAACAATGGTTGGTTCAGGGTAAGAATAATACAATGACGGCATGTTTGCAAAAAAAAACTAAAGTAAAAATAAAAATAAAATAAATTCAGAGTATCCATCTGGTCAGCAACACTGTCTGTGTGCTCCGGCTTCATCTCGTCCATTTCATTGCTCGGATTCCCAGCAGAGGTAAAAGAAGCGGGAAACATGAAAAGGATGGGCGATTGAATTGAATGTCCGAATGCATAATGACCCTTCTCCCATCCATCTGTTGAATATTCTAGTTAACTAAATGGGTCCCAGTTAATTGATGAGCCGCTTTTGTGACGATGAGAATGGGAAAAGAAGACAAATGATGATTTCAGATTTATTACCAAGGAGGGATGATGTTATGGTTTGCGCCAATGTACGTGATCTCGTTTCCGATAGTTGCCTATGTTTTCTTGCCAGTTTTGTATAATTTAAAACTGACAACTATCTATGAGGTATTGAAATTGATACGAGATTCTGAAACTAACGGAAAAAAGTTTCAGTATTTCGAAAGGAGATTTGATTACAAATGCAGATTTGTGACTACATCATTGTTTTGTCTACAAGTGAGTTTCATTCACCAGTAACTGTTCAGAAAATTTTAATAAACTGATAGTGGTAATTTTCATCTATTATTTTTCTTGAAAATAGATATATGAGCTTCAACTGTTCAAAAAATTGAATTTTTTTCATGTCATGATATTGCAAATCTTCAACATCCTTTGTTCATATATTTTCAATATATACGAAAAATGTTCTTTTTTTGCTCCCTGACGTTCTTTGAATGGATTGGAATTTGATTTTTCTTAACACGAGAAACACACAAAATTGTTTAACATCATGACATTTCTGACTTCCTCAAATGATATCACTTTCAGATGCTTCTCTACAATTCCGTTGCTTTGTATGCTCCATCTCTTGCCATCGCTTCTCTGACTAAGATCCCTATCACAATATCTATCCTCATCACAGCAACTCTCTCCGCCCTTTATATCAGTGTGGTGAGAATTGATGCCAGGAGAACAAAAAAATCAGAATTGGAATAAACTTTTACAGGGTGGTGCAAAGGCTGGAATCCATACTTCTGCTGTTCAAATGGCACTAATCTTCCTCACGATGGCCTTTATAATTTCAATTTCTTTGCGAGAGATGAGCATTGATGATGTGTACACAAGTGTTGTGCGAGGAAAGCGGCTTATTTTGAATGAGTGGGTCCCTAAATATGAGTGGGGCAGATTGACAGACAGATTGAAAGTGGTTGTAAATCTCTCAGAAAATTCTTGTTAAGAATCTAGTAAGAATCTAATCGGATGATTTGAGCGACCTGTTGACGCAAACTCGCTTTGCACACACACTCTCTCGTTCTTTCCTAATCTGTGCTTGGAACTTAAATGCCATGATCTGATATTAATACTTGCTGGAAAACCTGGGAAAGCTTACAAACATCATAAATGTGGAAGAGATTTTTGAGAAGCCAAAAAGCCAACTAATCACTTGAAGATAGATTTATAGCTTCCGTATTGACCCAACAATTCGTCATTCTGTATGGTCGTTAGTGATTGGCGGAACTGGAAATATCTTGGCTCTGTTCGCTGCCAACCAATTGAGCATTCAAAGATATATGGCGATGGACTCACTCAAATCTGCTCAAAAGTAATCTGGACTCACTACAAAAAACAAGAGATGAAATAGTGACAAATTTCAGAGTGGTGTTATTGAATATTGTGTGTAATACAATTATTCTGATTTCATACGTGTCGGTTGGTCTTTTGATCTACGCCCATTATAAGGAGTGTCATCCAAAAATCGGAAATGCAAATGAACTGCTTCCACAATTTGTGACTGATGTCATTTCACAGTATCCTGGATCTGTGGGATTATTTGCCGCGGCAGTGTATAGTGCGGGTATTAGGTATAATATCATGCTTAACTGAGATGATGACACATTATACAGTACCCTCTCGGCGTCATTCACTGCGGTTTCGTCAATTGTGATTAATGATATCTGGAAGGTGTACAGAGAACATAAGAAGCTTCCAGCTTTAGATGGTCAACAGGTCAAGAGAGCAATGCGGATTTTACGTAAGTTTGGAGGAAAAATCTAAAAATAAACTCAATCTCTGAAGTTCGAGATTAATAAGCAAGTGCGGATAATCTCAATCTATAATTATTTCAGCTCTTGCCCTATCATTCGTTTCTATTTTTGTGGCGTTTCTGTGTAGTATGTTGCAGAGCATCATTTTGCAGGTGATTCTTCTTTTTCTTGCTCAATCGTTCTTACCACCCCCGATTTCTTTCAGGTCTCGTTCATAGTATTTGGCGCTGGCGGTGGGCCGGTTCTTGGATCATTCGTTGTTGGCTTATTCATTCCCCGCGTGAAGGAAAAAGCAGCTTTTGTAGGATTACTTGCTTCGATAATCGCTTGTTTTGCAATCTCGATCGGAAGCGTACTGGTGAAGGTGTGAAGTGGGGTTTAATATGAAATCATGATAAGCATGAGTTGCAGGTGAAACCAGTTCCACTCGAGTTGGGACAGTGTTTGAATCAAACTGTGACGTTTTATGATGAATCGCTTATCGGACAAGTCACATCGGTCCCACTGTAATACACCAAAAATCTGATTACAATAAATAACTCATTTGTTTCCAGAGCTTATGGGTTCGATCGAATTCTTGCCGTTTCTTATCAGTATTACTGCATCATTGCCGTTATCACTAACGTGGCGGTCTCAGTGGTTATGCAAAGATTGCTTGGTAGGAAATGAATCAAATGAGAGAAGATTTAGAACAGAAGAAATATGTAGTGTGAAGATTTTTAATTTTCTGGAATATCTGCCAGATAAATACTTGTAGTTCATTCTAAAATATGTGCAGAATATTATAAGAAAATACTCCGACTAAGTCTACATGACGTTCAGTTTTTATCTGTACCAGGAAATACTCTGCCCTTTGCCTTCTAGATCATTTAATCCAAAACACAATTGATTCCGCCTTATTTTCTGATTTGCTTCTTTTTGAAAAAGCAAAAACATCGAGTGTCGCCACACCCTCTAGGTGCCCCGTGGGCGGAGCCAAACAAGACAAACCCAGATAGTAGACTCATGACTTAATGTCTCTCATTTCAGAATGCTGCTCGTTGGCAAGCAATCATTCGAGAGTTTCACTCGAATTAATCTCCCCACTTCTCACCTACTCTTCTTCCAAACACGACCCGGAACTGAAGACGCACTGCACGCAACAGGACGCTCTCCTCTAGAACTACCAGCACATCATATTTGATTTGTTTCCGATTCCTCTTCATGCCCGTTTTAAGCAGAAAAACACGGGTGGAAAATGCTCATTCCGTCTTCTTCATCTTCTTTTTTTGCGTGTAGTGCTCTCAACTTTCAGTTTTCATGCCTTTTTCTCTAATTTATTCATCCAGATAACAATGAAACCCGGACATACGATGATGTGGTCCGTATTCTTTGACCTTGTTCTTTTTTCTCTTTCATCCTATAAAAAGTCTTGTAGAAACTTCAGGCTTTAGCGGAGTAGAATCCATGCTAAAAAAGAATAAGGAGATCAAGAAAGGGCTGACATATCGAGTTAATTAATTCTGAACAAGCATAGCAGCTGACAAGATATAGAAAAAAGGAGAAGTTGCAGTCCCACCAGTTTTTTTGACTGTTTTTTGACTCAATTTCACCGAGATTCAAATCCACCCACATAACGAAGGTGTCACTTACTCAACACTTTATTGTTTCGTACTCTTCTCATTCCTCGAGAGCTCTGTTTGAAACTAATCACGTGGGAGTATTCATGAGACTGTCAGTGGCTAAACATGTATCCTCTTACGTTTATGATCACTTCAGAGTTGTTTTTCTGGTATCTTGAAATGATTCATTTCGGAAACTCAGTGATTTTCTTCTTTGAGATTTCTGATTTATAGTATCACTACGCAAATTTGTATTTGAATAGCAGGATTAGCATAGTACAATCCATTGAGCTGGTGGACATCTATTCGTTTTTCTGGAAAATGCAAAGAGTCTCCAGTTACAGAGTTCTTCCGGAGATGTTTCTTGTTTTAGTTCAAATTCCAAGAAACCTAAGATTATGCATTTCCATCGGTCTTCTCTTCAATTTCATGGATTAATCTATTTTTTAGTTTATAAATAACTCAAATTAGAATTTTATTAATCATAACATGTACTTTTACAGAATCAAGAGAAAAGATTTATCATATTGAATATAACACGATTATTGTCACTCGCACTTTTAACATGCTCTGTTATGTCCTTTCAAACAATAATCCTCATGTCAGTTTCACAAACCAGACAAAATCTCAAGAGAAACTGACGTGATTTTAAAATCTGGGTTTTGACCACGCGAAGCTCCACCTCCTGCCCCTTATTCTTAACTTTTTCACTTAATCCTCTCTCAGTTTAAGGAAAACATCACGGGTATAATCCATAGTATCAACAACAAAATGATGTCTTTGATTTCTCACCAGAATCCGACCACTTTCTTTCATATTCCATTTGATCCGAAGCCTTCCACTAAAAAAAGACATGTTTGAAATCCAACCTTTTCGGCAAACATCATCTATTATTCGTCAAACGACTACACACTCTGATCTCTTTCTTGTCAAACCAAAGTGAGATTGGTCCCGTTATTTCGATTTTTCAGTTTTAGATATCATTGGGTTTCAAGACACGCATTCCGGTTTTTTTCTCGATGATCTTAAATGTATATGATGTCGTGAGCTGAACTCACCGTCCTAGTGATTAATGTTCGCTTCGAATTGTCATGAATAAAATATGTGGGTTTCGTTTGGGCGGAAAAAAGCTGTGGATATTTCCTGGGATGATCTGTCATTTATCGTGTCTCAAGGTCTATGTTCTCGTTTATTTTTCTTCCATTCCTCAAAAGAGTTTATAGGATTTCGCCGCCGATTAATTTGAAGTGCCCATCATTTTTCTTTTCTATATTTACACCCACTTTTCAATGCAAACATTTTGTCGTCCTTATCAGTTATGATTGGGAATCAGAAAGAGTGACTGGAAAAAAAGAGGGTTGACTCGAAATGACAAGAAATTGAATGTAATGAGGGGTTGCGTAATGACACCTTTTCTTTGAAACATATGACTTTTTCGTATTGATGTTGCTTGTTGCATTCCGGTTTTCTTTGATTTCTTCTCTTTGAGAAGTGATCGGCTCGTTGACCAACTCGTTGCGTAGTCTGCCATTTCTCAGACATCTTCCTCTTCCTGCTATCATTTCCCATTGACACTTCTTGAATCTCTTGCCATTTCTTGTGCCCTTCAAACTAACATGATTATCCACCCTCAATGGAACATGTACATATAATTACGACTCATCAGTATACTCTTTTCAGCTCATTGTGCACGAATGGCTGAGCTGGACCAACATCTTCCCACTACATCGACCTTCCGTCGACCCACAATGGAAGAAGCTGTTGTTAAAATGAAGAGATTGCAACGCTTCACAAGACAATTCTCTATTTTTGTGCATTGTGAAGAAGAGGTGAGTAAAGATTGTCTTTTTGTGGGTTAGAAACAGAGTAGAACTACCTTAAAGTTTTCTAGTCGAGTTTTATTAATTTGTTCTCTTTGCTCACTGACCAGGTATGAATTTTGTTATCTACGAAATTAGTAACGTTGATCATAAAACACGATGACTCTGAATCGACAACACTTTCTAGAAATAAAAAATATGACAAATGGGTAGTTTTTGAACGCCGTAAATAGATTTTTATATTCAACAAAAACACCTTCTACATTCCAGAAGCCAACTGATTTGCTTTCATCACCATCCGTCAAGACAACAGAAACAAAACTAGATGAAAACAACGAGGATAGACTATTCAAATATCCTGGAAACCTTCGAGCTGTGAAAAGAAAGAGGAACCCACCGAATCAGTGAGTCATCAGAAAATAGTTTCTTCTATCATCTCATTCTTTATAGATCAGTCAAAAATACGAGTGTGGCGACAAAAAGAAGAATGATGGAGCATCAAAAATCAATCCGTGATGACGAGACAAAAGGTCCATCAGAGATCGCTAAAAATGATATCGAAACGGAAAAATCGGGAAATTAAAATGGAGCTGAAAACAAGTTGTTTGTATTTTTGAGATCATTTGTATATATTTTTAGTTTTGTAAATTATCGTAGAACTTCTCTATTTTAAATGCTTTGAACGCAATTCCCAGAATTTCCATACTTATGAATAAATTTTCCTGCTGTATTCTGATCTCTGAGACTTCACCATATCAATTTGAATGCAAAATTTTTTTATAAAAAATGTAATTGAAGGTTCATGAATGTTATTTCAAAACACTCACGTAAAACAGAGAATTCGTCAGATGCGGACGTGGCTTTACCGTGTCAATGATCAGCCACAACGTGTTTTCGATGCCCGACGCAAATCTGGGAAAAGCTTTTATTTTCAGTTCAGGAAAAGTACATGAGTCTATACAAACTATTGGTACTATATGATGATACACGATTCTCACGACTTTTACAAAAAGGAAAAAGGTTTTTCTGGATGCATTAACATGAAAATCAAAAAAAGCGATGACACATAAAAACTCAAAAGCCGCAGGGACCCATCCAAACTTTCTTATCTATTATTTTAAATCTGTGACTCAACCAACTATCGTGCTCATCTCATTTATCTTTTTCTTGTTCCAGTTCTCGATTGAAATATATAGCCAAACAACTGCCAGAAGGATTGTTACTCAGACCACAATCATAAAAAGATGCACATTGTGTGATTCATCTGGTTCACATTTCATTCAATCCCATTCTTCAACATAATAAAACCAGTGTGTGTACGCGTTTGTGTGGGAGAGACTGGCTCCTTGAATCTTTTTTTCGAGGTATCATTTTTAGTTTTGTAGATTGGAGAATCTTCTGCATTCTCAGCTCAAAGGCCAGATTCAATCACAATCAATCATTTCTAACATTTTGTTATGTACCAGGACCACTAAAACATGTGTGCTCTCGTCATCTTCATTCCATCCCTTGTTTTCTTCTCCCATCACTTTGATTTATTCTCCCATTATCACCTACTCGCGTTGTTCAATATATATAATATCCATTTGTCTTCCGTGCTCCAAACCCCTTTTTATTTTCTGTTTCCGAGACAAACACTTTAAGAGATACCCCTTGGGGGCATTATCTTTTCCCCAATTACGTGTTTCTCCTTCTTTCTTCCCAACCCTTTTTCCTGCATTTTTATAGCAAAAGTATGTGTTGTCCAGTTTTTTCCGAACATTTTTTTGTTTCGCCGTCAAAGGGTCAACAAGAAATGCAACATTCAATCATTGATGTTGTCTTCTTGTTACTGATATTTTGATCCGGTAAGTCACTTTTCAAATGATGCGAATTCCGCAATTTAATCCTCTTTAATGAACCTGGAATTGTGTTGATCAACAATTGAAGGGTGTTCTATTAGAAGTCATCATTTATTTCATGAGACGAAAATTGGAATTGAAGGGATTTTTGCATACTAATTGCTTTTCACTTCGGTTTTGATAGATATACAATCAAGATTTGATCTCAAATTGAAATTTGAGCATTTTATCTTATCTTTCAAAAAATTTGTTATTGTAACTCGGAACTCTTTGATCAATTCCGAAAGATTATTATCAGTCTGACGAATTTTATAAAGATTTCAATTATCAGCTTTCAGTCAGAGGATCAAAAGATTATCGGATAACAGGAAAAACAAGATAACCATCTAGAAAGTTGATTAGCTTATAACAAATTGACGTCTATCGACAGCTTATCTGATCATCGCGTATTTTGAACGAGTAATATCCATGGCTTTCTGAAAACCGTAATCGAAGAAAAGGAAACAAAATCGGGTAAAAGAAATGGGAAGATTTTTTTCAAATTCAGTTCCTGATGGTTTTTGAACTGTTATTTGTTCAATCACTGAAATAATCTTTGTGTATCCCAGTTGGAATTAACATATAAAACACAATCTTCATGGCAGCTGAAACAGAAAAGCAAGAAACTGTTTTTGTTTATTCTACAGAAAAACGTGAGCAGATGATTTGAATTAGGATATGTTTTTTGATTTCTTCTCGTTTGTTATTAGTAAAAGATCCCAAATCGACTATATGCGATTCCACAAACTTCTTTTCTTTCTGTTACTATTTTTCTTTCGAAACTCTGCATTTTCTTCAAACTGGACAAATTTTTGGGAAGTTTGAATGATGAAATCGGAATGGACTGGTTGCAAAATTAAGAACCGAGTCTTAGTTGTTGCAAGTAGAATGATTGATCATGGTAGTTAGTACTGGCGCGCATTGTTGAGTGATCACTTTTTAATCCTTCTGGGATTTCCCCATCTTACTCATGAACCATTTTTCATTATCCTGGTAAGACTTCAGATAATTAAGTAAACTCGATGCATTCATATATTTACAATCGGTTTACATATCGGTTTACATAACTATTGCTATCTCATTGACAATCTATATCAACAGCTGGCCGAACATTTACAACTGCCCATAAAGTTCATAAGAAAAGATGATTTATAACTGATCCATAGATCACAAAACAATTGAATTAGCACCAGATGCTTACTGAAAAACATTGGTCCCTGGCTGATTTAATCTGATGAAAACTGACTGCACAATGGAATACTTCTCATCCAGAATCTGTTCCATCCATCTTAAAAGAAATGGCAACCACTTCTTTTCCCAGGGGTCTAAGAAGATGTACATACCAAGAAAAGATTTATTTCAAGAAACTTCAATTTTGAGTAAGAAGCGGAGCTCATTCCGATTGAATGAGAAAATGAACCAAGCTGACCGCTAGCTCAGAAAAGGTTGTTCTTTGTGCTACCTTTGGAATGCTTCATTAGATAGGCTTTTGGAGCTTTTGGATGATTGGCAATCCGGAGTTTCTGAATTGTTTTACCATTCAATTTTCATCTCTTCCCAAATCATCCAATTGGTCAAAAGTTGTTGATATTTCTCGGACTCAATCTTTGTTCTCACCGTTCGCGTCCAAATTTTTTCACGTGCAAAGTAACAAAACGAGTGGTTCTTCTCTCATTTCTTCCGTCGCGCAATACAACCATTCTGTTTATCCTTGAGTACGAGCCAGTCGCAATCCGTTACTCACCTCCTCATTTAACATACTCTCTATTGTATCGGTGCAGCAGCAACTACTGCAGAAAGGGAAGGAGAGAGAGAGAGAGAGCGCGTCATTTCTCTCTCTCTCTTTCTTCCCTCCTTCTTCTCTCTCTATCCCCCCTTTCACCCCCACACCCGTCCCCAACTACGACGGCCACCCAAAACGATGTCCACACTGGTCAGTTGGTGCGCCAAGTATATCGATTTGCATGGAAACATGTTGGACCTTTCTCCCGTACTGTTTTTCTGTCTGCGTCTTGTTGGTACTGTCTCGGACTGACGACTGACCAGTGTATGTGTATATTGCGCGTATGCTAATTATGAGAAGCCCACGGTGCGCGGCTTGCTTCTTTGTTTGTATCTCTTTCATTTTCGATTTTTTCGCTCCCCCTCTCTTTCATTCTTCCGCTTATTCGTTTTTCTCATGTTTCTCTTTTTGAAGTGACGACGACTGATTTTAATTTCATCTGATAGCCTATCACTTTCTCGTCACTTTCTAGTTTTTTATAGCATAATTTCTCTTTTCAACCTTTCCTTCCGCTGGATTCGACTATTTTACATACAAATCTTCTAGTTTTCACCGAAAAAACGTTGAATTCTCTTTTTCAAAAAGATAGAAAATTACAATTACACATTGGCGGTCCGAAACATATGTTCGAAATTTCTCCCCAGAGATATTTTTCGTTTTTTCCCCAAAATTTTTTCTCTGAACTAATTTATAATTTATGATGGTACCAACGAAAATGGGTCTTCAGTTCTCTGATTTAACAAGTTTTCCCTGCCGTTGTACTTGATCAACATGTTTTTTTCGTTCTTCTTCGTTTTTTCCCACTTGTCCATCTCGATGTTCAAACTTTCTCTTCGTTTTTCTTTGCCAATAGAGGGCCGCCTGGAAAACAAAATTATTCGAGATAACTTCATTGAAAAGTGTTCTTCGCTTCTAGTTTCCTCTTTGTTTTTAGTTTTTTGTTCATTAGGTGGATGGCTAGAAGGCTGAAAAAAAGTTTTTCTTCGTTTTTTTTTCGTTTTCATTCTCACGCTGAATTTTTCATCAGTCTCACTTTTTGGTGGAAACCAAAAATCAAGAGGAGATCTTCTCAGTTTTTATAGACTCTGTTATACAAAGCCTCCTCGGATTAAGCCTTGTTCCCTGTTAATTTCATTTCTTCTCTCCAAAGTTCATTTCAAAGATTTGGAATCTTCATTCAGTTAATATGCAGTTTTCCAATATCCCGAGGTTCTTTTCCACTTCCATTCATCTTCTACTTTCCCATTCATTAGTTATCCCCCTTCTTACTCAATGCTCTTTGACTTTTTTCTTCAAGGTCACTTTTTCTTTTTCCTATTTCTTTTCTCATCCATGTTAACGACCTCATTCCATTTTTCTAGTAAGTCGTTAGTTTGCACAACCTTATCATTAACATTCGTGACCAAAAACACACAAATACACAATCTTCCGTGTCAAACGGTAATTAAAATTTTTCAACGGTTTTGGCCTGCTGAAATAAATCACCCGGTTCTCGATGTTTTGAATCAATCCAATTAAAATGGTTTTTTTTTCAGTAAATATATTAGATTGGAAGGAAAGTAACTGTCCATTTTTTCAAAAGTGTATAACCGAAGAAAAAGAATGTTTAGAGATTAGCACTATGCACTATCATGGCATATGACATATTGTTAATGTTTATGTAGCTTGTGGCCATCATTCTTCCAATAGCTCTCTGGGTGAGAATCAATGAAAATCGACACTGCATTTTAGAACACGCTAATTTTGATGGAGTCTATCATCCTTAGAAACCATTGGATATCTCCAAATGAATTATAATCCGGTAGAGTCAAACATGGACAATCACGGTAAGAAATAACAAAACTTTTGTCAAAGCGGCACAGTTCTGGCTTGACTTTTTGTACCACGTGGCATAATGCAGAATTGGGTGCTTTGACTCTTCAGGCCCAATTTTTTGTTGAAGTTGTAGGTTGTTTTCCATTCTTTTCTGGCATTAATAAGTACACTAATTAGAAATATTTCCCCATAAAAAAACCAAAAAATTCCTTCTGCAAGACGCCTTTTAATGTAAAGGTTGGTTTCAGTACGTAATATGCCCGTTTCTATGCGCCAATCTAATGAACTATTATGTTCTTAGTAAAATACAGTGCCAATTTTCTATTTATAACCCACTTACTTTGTAGTCAGATCGGTTGAATCTTTGTGATTCTGTGGTAAAAATGAGTAATTTTTTATGGATCACAGTGATCGCTAAATTTCTCTCTCCAAACTGTGTTAGAAGCATTATGAATTGATGAAAAGACAAATAGAAGTAATTTGTCAAAAATTCATATACTTTGGAGAAGCTATTCTCTGTTCATTCTACCAGTTTGTTTTCAAAAATGAGTGTTTTAAGATCAACTGTAATTCTCGAACTGGACTCCGCGACATACAAACTTAATCATATTTTAGTGAAAGAGAGTCTTATAATACACAAAAGACTGTTGCTGCTCAAAATTATGCTTCGCAGAGTTATGAAAAAGTAAGAACAACACCACATACGCGAAGTGTCTTTTGTAAGGAACGATTTCCGTCTGCACAGTTGATAGAATCCTATGATAAAAGGTTTTTCATATAGTGTTGGTGTCGGTTATCAACCACCTAACACGGCATGCTGAGCTTCTCGATTAGAAGCAAACTACATGCAAACGAAAAAATGGACAGTTACTTTCTTTCCAACCTAATACATTATTCTTGTGACTCACGTGTCGACGCCCTCAAACTGTTTTTAGAATGTTTCTGTTTCTATTGTCGGCCAACTTGACCACATTACCAACATATCAGATCTGAGTCATCTCAGTTTTGGGTTTAGTGACATTGTCACTTTTCAATAAACCATTTCGCTAATATTGAACAAACGTAATGAAATACGTTCCTTTTCTTCTGAAAATTGCAATTGTATCGAATAACGCTGAAAAACTCTCGTTTTCTGAATTTTCGCTTTCATTTTTGCCGGTTTCGTTTGTTTTCCCACCATACAACTTGATACAATGAAATAAAAAGTTGCAAAGTATTCCTTTTGTAACTTTTTGCTCTTTCTCCTTTCAAGCATTCCTATATCTATTTCTTGACACTTTTCTCACTCTTTTTTTCTCTCTCGTCAAATATCTTTTATCTTCTATTCTTTTTGTTTCCGTTTCATGTCTACGAAGAAACAAAAAATCGTCGCCTACACACACCTTACCCACAATGCCCTTCAAAAAATTGTTCGCATTTTTCAATTTTCGCACCGATATCATTGAATACTCGGGTATTTGTCTCTCGGGTTCACCACCTTTTCTTTCTCCGCCCATTTCTCAATTGACCAATCCAAGCCACGCCCACTCTTGCACCTCGTTTCTCTTTGATCTGTTTGTGATTATCTTACTATCACAATGGTACCGAACCCTTATTCTCTAACTATTGGCTCGTTTTCAGATAGAAAACTGGCGGGTAGAAGTTGCTCACAGAGCAGCTCTTTGGCGACAGTGGTAGAGAATCTGCCACTGTCCTACAACACAGATACAAAGAGTTTGGACAGGACACCGTCGATTGGATGTCAAGGAACTGGATCGCCTTCAACCACACAAGGTCAGTTAAGATTTTAAAATTAGATTGCATTTTTATCTGCAATGTACTATAGAGCGAAAAAGAACCGGGGAGGTAAAAACAAGGAAGTGCTAGATATGAGAGAACATTTGTTCAATAACAAAAAACAAAGTGTTTGATTAAGAGTCTGAATTCAGTTGTTAGAGAAATAACTGGAATTATTTGAAGTAGTTATTTTGAGATTTGAAGTTTTTCTTTATTTTGGTACTGTGTGGGAACCAGAGGAATAAATTATGCCAATTGGGACACAGTACATAAAACGTTTTGTCTGGTTATAAGGAAAACAAATCTAAAGGAACACGACTGTCTTTGCACTTTCGAAAGTTTTTTGCTGATAATAAAACTAAGACATAGTTACAGTACTGTGACGATAAGAAACCAATTACTAGGAATTCAGAATTTCAAAACACAAAAATATCATTTAAACTGAATTCATGTAGATTTCACGTGAACATGATCCTCATCTAGAATTCTATAAGAAGGGAAACCGGTTATCAACTTACCACCTGTTCAATTATCACAATATTTCAAATTATTCCTCTTTTTGTAGTTGAAAAAATAAAAACATTTTATGAAATCTTTTCTGCAAAATCAAAAATATTTGCCGCCAGCAGGGGTCGAACCTGCGACCTTGGGCTTATTAGACCCACGCTCTAACCGACTGAGCTATGGCGGCCACATTGCCTTGCCGTTTGTATTGTCTAGATGATGATGTGCTACTCTTTACCGCACACAAAAGTGCAGAGAGACACTTTTTCTCACTTTTTTCTCTGACCGACACGGCACATCACCCAACAGGATAGGTATCACATTACCCTCAATTCAATTTTTGTTTTCTTACAGAAACCAAGTTCCGTCGAGGCCACATTCGTCGCAGCTCATATGAATCGGCGCAAATTCAATTGAACTTTGCCCGAAGAATTACAACGGCCAATGGAACACCGGCTCTGGCGCCGTCAGCCGCTAAGTGAGTCTTTTTTCCTTGTTATTTTCAGCCAGTTTCTTGTTCCTTGTCTACTTCTGCTGTTGAGAGAGAGAAAGGGGGGGGGGGGGCAATTGCTGTTGTTCATTGTTCCGTCACTAATAGAATTTTCTGAAATAGAAGGTTTAGTTTTCCATAGATCGGACCATCGGAGGGGATTTGAAGTTTATATGAAAATGTCGGCTTTGTTAAAGAAAGAGAAAGAGAGAAAAGTTGAGGAGTTGATGTTCGTGCCGTTCAGATCTAATTCCGAGGGCAAATGTAAACAAAAGGGTTCCCCTCCGGTGCGACTTTCTCGACGTCTTGTGAGTTTTCAAGTACTATCACGTTTTTCGGTTCGGCACAACTGACTCCTTGTGATTGGTTATTTAGAAAAATATTATAAATATAAACGCCGAAAAGACGTCTCAAGACAGAACTTAATGCAAGAAAAAGCAGAGGGATAATCAGAAAAGCTGAAAAACGATAATCTAGAGTGTTGTTTTTGAGAGCAGAAATACGAATACGTCTTTTAATGAATACGACTTAGCCAAGCATTGCTTATTGCTTCTCAGCAAATGTCGTCTTGGTTTCGGTTGCTCCTTTTCCAGGGATACACATACACTTTTCATTCAAAACAACATGCATTTTTCCTGAAAAAGAATTTCATTCTAAATGCAAATGTCTTTCGAACCTTTTGATGGTCTCACGTGGTGGTAATTTTAGTTCGTATTTACCCATTTCAACAAACAGATTGACGAGGAGCCACCACTCTACTACTCGCTCACCCACCAAATCTTTTTTTTCTCTCATTCCACACTTCTAAAGATTCAAGTTCAAAGCACTAAAACAGTGTCCGTTTTATCCAAAAAAAGAAGGAAATACAGCGGATGCGCGGACAGAGACGACCAAAAAAAAACGCGGCGCCACAATGAGGAGGACGCGTGAAACCAGTTGTCGTTGTCGATTTCGTTTCAATTGATTTGTCCTTTCTAAACTTATTATGGGTGGCTTTTTGGTTGAATGACAGAAACCTAGGAAACCAAAACAAAGTCGTTTCAACTCTTCATCTCGTATAAGCTTTTTCTCATTTCCTGTTCGCTTTTGACACCACCGAATCGATTTTCAAGACACGCTGCGATACGTCCAACCATTCACATCATCGTTTTTAATTCGTTGTCTCTGTCTCTTTCGTTTAGTTTTTCTCCGAAACTTCAAGAACAAATACGTTGGGTGGACTTAGGAGCTGAATAAAATGAATTTACACAAAGGTTCTATTTTTTTCCTTTTTTTCATGAATAGATATCACATTCAGGCTCTAGAAATCAGTTTATCGCATGTCTATTCAGTCATTTTTCTCTTTCTCTCTCTCTCTCTTTTGCATATAACATTAGATACAACAGCCAGAGCAGCAAAGAAATCTATATTGTATACGCCTCTGTCCGTAAACAACATTAACCAAATCTATGAATTCTATACATTTTATTCTATTTTTCTTCTTTTCAGATATCTCGATGAACCGCTGTGCTCTTTGAGTCTCAACACCCGTGCAGATTGTTCTTCTAGTTCTAGTGAACAGGATCAATACGATTCTGGAATCGGTTGCACTGGTGAGTCACATTTCACTCTTTTTTCCATAACATTTTCATCCAAAAACATTTCTATTTCCTATTTCACGCTTCCACCTTATTTTCATATTTCAACCATGCTTCGAAATTCAGAAAGCGATTCGAAACGTTCTTCTCTGGACCGTCGTAGTGAATTATCGGATTTTGACGAGCCGCCTCCAAAACCGGAAACATCTTCCAAGTCGCGATTCTTCAATTTCCCCAAGTAAGTCTTTGACGTTATCATAGTGCGCCATCTCAGTTGCGCATTGACCTAAAAAGACTCCCCAACACAAGCAAAACATTTTCAGGAATCTATTCTCTCGTAACAAAGAGGAAAAGCAGGGGTGGAAGATGTTCGGAAGTCGTAATAAACAGTCCGGAGTGATGGCTACAACAGGATTGATTCTTGAAGGAAGGCCCAGTGGTTTGCCGTCGAAATCTGCTGATGAAGCTGCACAACACAAACAAATGTATTTAGATATTTTGGAGCAGGTTGGTGACTACAAAGTCATGCTTCATTCTAAAAATACAAATTTAGGCAAAGAAAAAAGAGCAAAGAGCTGAAAAAGAGCGATTGCAAGCCAAAGCAGAGCAAAAACGTTTGGAAGAACAAGCCGCTGCTCATTGTCGTGTCTGGATGGAACAAATCCTTCCTAAATGGGAAGAAATGTGAGTGAAGAAAAAGGCAAAGGGAGAAAAAAAAGAAAAAAAGTTCGGTGCCTCATGCTGGAATCGAACCAGCGACCTTCTGTTTACTAGACAGACGCTCTGCCACTGAGCCAATGAGGCGGCTGAGAGAGAAGGAAGGCTAGCGGCAGACATGGCCGGCGACCGGAGAGAAACAAGAGAAACGGGCGCCCTCCTTTTGAAACGTTGTCTCTTTGCAGGAAAGATTCAAAGAGATGTCGGGAATTGTGGTGGCAAGGAGTTCCTGCAAAAGTTCGCGGAGAGTTGTGGTCCTTGACAATCGGAAATCAAATCGAGATAACGAGAGGTGAGATTATATTCATAAAATGTGTAATGTTATCTCAAGAGAATCTAATTCATCATCTCATGACAATCAAACAATCATTTAATTCAGATCTTTACGATGGATTGATGGAGCAAGCGGAAGAGAAAATTGCGAAACAACTCGCAGAGCAACAAAAAGTAGGGAAACCTTTAGAAGATTGAATCAAATCTCAAATTTCAGAACTCGTCCGATCGCAAAGAGACATCAGTTACTCAAATCCATCTTGATGCTACGAGAACATTCACTTCTCTCGGGATGTTCCAGAAAGACGGCCCTTATTACGATCACCTGCTAAAACTTTTGAGTGAGATTTTTTATACGGAATTATGGAATTCTCAAATCTTTTCTTTCAGGTGCATATGCAATCCTCCGTCCTGACATTGGATATGTTCAGTCGATGACATTCATCGCTGCAGTTCTTCTTATCCAAATGGAGCCCTATCCTGCATTCATCTCTTTTGCAAATTTGCTTGACCGACCATTGCAATCAGCGTTTTTTGGCTTGAAACAACCTCAGATGACAGAATACTTCATCGCCTACGATAGATATCTGGAGCAAGAGCTGCCGGCACTTCATCATCATTTGGATAAACTTGATGTGCGACCGGACCTCTACCTCATTGAATGGTATATACAAGAAATATTGAAGATTATATTTATTTTTAATTTCAGGACCTTCGCCATGTACGCCAAATCACTGCCATTGGATGTGACGTGCCGTATTTGGGATGTTTACTTCCGAGACGGAGAGGAATTCTTATTCAAGGCAGCTCTTGGGATTCTGAGAATGTACGAGTCAAAGCTGCTCTCCATGAATTTCGATGACTGCGTTGAATTCCTGACCCGTTTACCGGATACTCTCACTGGTGCCGAGCTCTTCCGAAATATTGAACCATTCATGAGACCATACAATGGAGAGTCATCACGCTCAAAGAAACGATTCTCGCAGGTAAGGACTATTGAGATTAGCAATAAGTTTATTTTTCAATTTCAGATTTTCCAAGAAATCGATGAGCGAGTCAACCCGGGAGGAACAACTGCTCGAACTCAGATCACTCACAATGTACAAGAATTGAAAATGAGTAAATCGTTGAGCGGTTTCATCAAGGATCTTCTATCGTCGCCGAGCCATTAGAATTGAGCTCTATGAGCTTTATGTTGATTTTTACTTTTATCTCATCCAGTTTATTTATCCTGTTTGCCTGATTTTACTTGCCCCAAAAGCACTTTCGTAAGTTATATGGTAGCTCTTTTATGATAAGCATTCCCTTTAGAACTGTTTTCACAATGTTTTTCAGCGTATGCATAATTTCACTTATTAGTATCATAATAAGCGCTCTCAAGACTTCAAAGAACTTGATAGAAAATGCATTTGTACCGTTCCCCGCCACATTTTTTATTTGCTCCTTTCCATTTGTGCCTTAAAAACCATAATTTGTCCTCATAGGATACACTTCTCGTTGAATTTGCCATAATTCTCATGTTGAACCGTATCGTACTGTTAACAATGCCAGGCGTTCCCACATGACATTTTTTCTTGTATCAATCATCCCACTCATTATTCGGTGATTATCCCACAATCATACAGCGAAACAAATCTCCCTCCTCGTTTTTTCCGTTATTAAAAAGCTGCCTCGCTTGTTTTCTGTAATATAAATGTTTGAGTCTTATTTCTTGGTTTCATGACATCTTCCCATGTGCTACTAGGATTACAGATGACTGATGAGGGCGGCCATTTGGTATGCGAAAAGCAAAAACATTGGTGGCATCGGTTTGGTTTTCCCGACTGTCATCATCCCCATCACTAACCGTTTTGTCGGCAATTTGTCACCGGTTTAGGGTATTGGTTACGCAACGAGACCTTCTGTTCCAGATTTTCAAGTGGTCGATCATTCCTTCCGAGAGCATCCCTCTTTGCGTGTTCAGTGCTCTTGGAAAATCGAGAGAGAGAGAAGCTGCCAACACCCATAAACATCATTTGTCATTTATTGTACCCATCAATTGGTGCGCATTCTTTTCCGGTCTCCGGAGCCAATCCAATCCGTATGGCGTTCGAAATCAAGGCAGTTGCGTTGAAAAATAATTAGTCTCATCCTATTTTTTATTCGAGTCACTGCATAGTTGACTTTGTGGTCAAGTTAATTTTAAAATTCGCAACTTTCACTAATGTATTCGTCATTCCGTTTGATTTTTGGAACATCCCACCTAATCATATGCATTCTTTCTCTCTTTTCCTTTTTCAATGTGCATATTTTTGCAAGTTCACTCCTCCTCCTACATCCTCGTTGGTCCTAACGCAAAATGAACTTCTGATGTATGACGAAAGGTCGAGAAGATGCGCACAGTGCATTAGGTAAGCTCGGTTAAGCAGGCGTATCATATGTCCGGATGGTCCGTCTGCTGCCGATTGCGCAACAGTTCACCTCTCTCGACACATCGAGAGTGTCAGTTTCCTCCTAGTTTACTTGTATATTGTATAGTGTATCTTCTCAATAGTCATTTGTAAAACAAATCTATTGAGTCAGTTGGTTCTTTTTCTTTTATTTAGAAAAAAGTTTTGATGAGGGAATAATGAATACTTCATTTCACTATCAGCTTTTATAGTACAAATGGAGATCAATTCAGTTAAATAATTCATTCAGTTTTACTTTGAAAAACATTCTTGTCGTATTTTAAAAAAAAATATATATATATTATTGTTTTCTATCTTCTTTTTTGAATTTCCATCAAAAATGGAGGTGTCCAAAATGATACTACCCAAGAGAGTAATTCAATACGTTTTCATCAAAAATTACAATAACCATCATTAATTTGTCTTCGTACACACTAAATTTTTTTAAATGCTTGCTCTCATTCAATCGAGCATTATTCGGTACTGTTCGCTGATCCAGTCGTTTGACCGGAATTAATGACCTTTTGTCTTAATGCTTTCTGACCACCTAGCTTGCTTGTACTCGTGCACTGAGTAATTGCCATTGATATGTCATCGCACTATCTCCTCCCCTTCTCTCCCTCCTTTTCCTCTCTTTTTTTCATTACTCCTCATCATTCTTTTAGAGAGAATCCAATTGGAAACGATCTCTCCAATTACCAAATTCTTATTATGCTTGCAAAGTGTGTACAAACATTTATGCATACATATTCCCAAGAAAGGATATTTATACATCCGTATGTCTTGCCCCCCGTAATGATTGAAACTCGATCGTAATTGAGCCGAGCCGCGGAGTTCTCACGTGTATTTATTTTCCTTCTTGGCCTATTTCGAGAGAGAAAGTTATATAAAACATAGTGTTCAGGTACTTGATGTATAGTCCTTTCAACACAAATTAGGATCATTTTTCTTTTTGAAAGCAACTGACTCTTTTTCTTCAGAACATTGTTGTACAGTTTCCATTGACACATGCATTTTTTGCTCATCCATTGTCTCTTAATTGCCAGTTTCTGAATGTATACAAAAAGAATAAGAAAACGTCATCAGGTGGCAATCGAACCACTTATCCGCTTAGCCAACCTGTTGCATGTTATCTATGTTATGATCTTCTCCTCTCAATCCACCTATAGTTTTTAACCGTGTTGGCAGCGGTGGCTCGTTAACCATCGAAAGTGTTTCCATGTGCCTCAAAGCCACAAAGCCCTCCTGGCGAAGATCAAGCTGTTTTATGTATTACAAAGATTGTGCATTTTTCACACGCAGCTTTGCTTTTCTACCTTCTCGACTAAAAACAATACATCATTGTCAGCAGAAACAAACCTAACAATTTGACTAGTAGTCAAACGAGAACTCGTCTTGTTTGATGTTCTCATGATTTTTTGATGTTACTATTTTGCTTCTTTCTTATATTTTACAAATGTACACTTTTTTGATTTGTTTTTAGAAATGATCAGATTCGAAGCGATACGTAGTCATCATTTTGTAACTAGAATTCCATGAAACTCATTCTCAATAAAAATTGAATTGAAATTCGGAACTTCGTTTGAAAGGGCGTCTAATAATAATATTTTCGGTTGCAACATACTTTATTTCGATTACAGGCAAAACTTGAAGTTACAAAGCTACTAAACTTCATCTTCTCCATCTCTTCCCACCGCTCCGTTTTCGTTTCCTCTTTTCTTTATATATCTCTCCCGGGGATGGCCATTGTCGAAACAAAACTCAATCGCCGCCCTTGCTTTCACCCTCTTCGTTTCTTCGAAGATGTCGTTGTCGTTCTCCTTCGCCAACTTCTACTATTTTATTCAAATTCAGGATGCAGCCCACTTGTTGGCATACGCATTGCTTATGAAGAAATTGCGACAATCGAGACCGGAGCCCTCCAGACGCAACTTGTAATTAGCCGTGGTTTCTTAGTTGCGTTGAGTTTCTCAAAACTTTTATTGTTTTGTTCGTTCCCTCCCTCCATCGGTCAAATTGGCCATACTTTTGTTTCAACTACTCATAGTTCCTAGCACATGGGGTGAATTACTGCTTGTTTATCATGTCGTGATTCTTCCCATTCACACATCGTTTGGAACATTTGGTATAGGGGAAAGAGAGTTGCGTAATCACCGCTTTTCTCTCACCCCCACCACGTTCTCCATCCACCAATTGTCCGATGATTTCCGATGAAGTCCATTGTTTGGGTTTTGAGCTTTTGGAGATCTAAGACATCTAGATTGCAACTTTCCCAATGAACTATCTTTCTTTCTCCTCTTCTTTTTCCTATTCCAACCCATCACTTCTAGTTCATTCCTTCTTTTTCAATTACCCATTTTGTTTGAAACGTTTGAAATGTTTCACGTTAATCTGCCCATGAGAACTACACTTCAAGTGTTTTTTCCTTTCTCTTATCCATCTCTTTTCACTTTTTCTCCATCTCAAATCGAATTGACCTCCATCTGAATATTTTGTTTCTATCGTTTTGGAAAATGGCGAGAACTTTCAGCAGAGAACAATCATTGAATATTCACTAGTGGTTTTTTGTTAAATGAGAAAAAGCCACTCGGTTTCCATTATTCTTCTCATTACCAATGTTCTTATGTGAGTTGTTTACCCTTCAAGGAAACAATAGTAAACAAGTATAGCTTCCTTAGCCTTTTTCTTCAATTCTGACTTCATTTTTCGAATTTTCTGCTGGGATCTGTGGTTGAATGTGAATGTGCTCATTGCTGCTTTTTAGTACCAAAACCACTGGGGACGCATACATATGTCATTTATCCTAAAACGCCTACGTCGCACACGTCTTCCTATCAGAACATGCACGCCGTGGAACACACACACAGACTTACATCCGAAAACCGCATATCTTGATTCACACGCTGACCTACGGACTTTGTCAGCTTTACTTCTAATTTTCCCACCCACAACAACAACCACAATAATGTATAGTAAACTTAAATGCAAATCAACTACGAGGCGTGAACAGAAAGTGTACTCTTTCGTTGAAAGTTGACAGGCTCCGAGCACGGCGAATGAAGAAGTGCTGGTGTTCCGTGATGTGAGAGAACTAACTCTCATAATTACAACAGGCTCCTTTTCTCTTGGGCCAGTCGCAGCCTGAAGCGCGATCAGCAGAGATAGAGAATGGTTCGTCAGTTGTTCCGGTGCCTCCGCATTCTATCTACTCCTCTCTGACCTCACGACCTCTCTATGCATTCTCTTCAACAACTCGTATTCATTCTCACAATCAGTGGTTGACATTGTTTTATTAACAAGTTCTCTTTCTTTCTTCTCTTTTTCCATCTCTCGTTCAGTTCCTTGTGTTCTTTTGACACTGGTTTAATTTCTTTCCTAGAAATTCGTCGAGCAAATGAGATTTAAAAGCAGTAGGAGAAGGAGGAATCAGATAACTTGTTAGTTGTTTTCTTGTTTTCAAGTCGAAATACAAAGTGTTAGACCACAAGAAGTTGCGTCTTTGTACATCAGACGAAAACATTCTCAGTCGAGGCAAAAAATCATATTAGTACAACTGACATTCAATCCATTTTTTCTTCGACACGCCTCACAAATTCATCAGATTTCGTTGCACATCTCAAATTTTCCAGCAACTTTGTTTCGTCTGACCCTTATTCCGGGAAGGCCATATTTTGACAAATTACTCGAGCGGGACCTCCCTCGATGGCCATTACGTGAGGATATGCCAAAACGAATTATCGGTATAATCGAGCTCATTAATGAACTGAACTCGAAAGAAGAGCAAGGAGGACAACAGATTCTGCAAAGAAAGTTGCTCTTTCTGTGCTCATTCCGGTTCAGTCGAGTTCCATAATTCTATCTTCTCCGTTTTCCTCGTGGGTGACCGGATTTGATTCGCAAGGAAAAAAACTTTTGAGTCCAGATTTTCTTCTTTTATCTGTTAGAGATTCCTGATTCTCAAGATTTCCTACTGAAAAATTGGATTATAGGAAACTGGAAGTTCTCAAATTTTCAAGAGCCAACAAACTTTCTTTAATTTTACAAATTCTGTTTTGATCTTTCCCAGAAAGTAGTCCCCGATAAACTTTTTTTAGTTTTTCAAGATTAAATCTAAATCATCAATCTACACTACTCTAATCCCCCTGCTATTTCTGAATATTTCTGCATATCCTCCTCTCCTCTTTCTTCTAAATCCACGAGTTTTACGAATCACATCACAACAATAATTATTATCTGACATTTCCTATCCCTTTATTCCTATCAAATTTGTTTCTCCTTCTAAACCTGCTCCCAATGATTAATCTCAATTGCTTGCACTTCAGAGCATTTTGTATGTTGCCAAGAATAAGAAGAAGTGATGTACTAATCTAGTTAGGCCTTCGTCACTTCTAATTGGTGTCGTCAACCCAATCACTGTGTTCATCGAGCAGTCATCCGTAACCCTCGACCTTTATGTAATTTCATTCATTGTGCAATAAAGCAATGCGGGAAATTCAATTTCTGTACTGGAATTGGCTACAAACAAAGTATTAATCCATCAAAATTACCTCATTGGCTACTCTCTCACTCAACACATCCTCCCTATCAATTTCGGAAATCTAGTTCTAGATTACTGGTCAGATGGAAGTAGCCGGATACATTTTTTCTCTTTTCTCTTTTTTTACAAAGCCGCCTGTCCTAACATCTGTTGCCACTGGGGGTAATCTCATATTTCACTTTGTGCTAATCACCTTGTAGAAAAATGAGTTTAGAAAGAAAAAAGAAGAGATAGAGCAAGTACATAGGTATCTGTCAAAACTTCTCCCGGAGGAGTCATTCGTCCTTCTTTTCCCGAAGTGATGAGTAGTTAGTTGCTTATTAGCATATGCCAGTCAGTTTGTCAGAAATCCAATGATGAATGTGGTGTAATTTATGAGTAGATTTTGTCAAGTTTAGCGGAAGGAAACGTAAAACAGTAGTACGATGTTTTTCTCAGAACAAATTCTATTTTCAATATTCATTTTAAATTAGAACTTTGTGTTCTTTTTCAAACGGCTTCCTATAACGACCATTGGCACAGAATAATGCGAAAAAAGGACATTTATCTTATCCTCGACTCGTTTTTCTAGGAGCCATTGCCTGCCAAAACAAAACGTGGTTTTTCAATGTCCTGTCTGTTGCAACTCGTCTTCTTGTCAAGCTCAAAAGTTGTCGCATCGCCTACAAATGAGCGTTGCTTCCTTTCTTTTTCAACTGCTTCGTATTTCCTTAAACTATTCAATTCGTGCTTTTTCTTTCTCTTTATTTTTGTTTTTATTTTCATTTTCCTCTTTATTTTTATTCAATTCTGAAATACGGACTGAGGCTTCCGTTTAATTTTCATTCTAGACTATTCTTCTGCTAACCAACCTCATCCCTTTTTCATATTGTGGCTCTAGTACCCAAAACATCATTAGAGATTCTCTTATAATACGTGTTTATTGAGGTTACGCTATTAATAATAAGATTGAATACTCAACAAGGAGCCTCCTTTTCCCGTGTGCCCTCTTGAATCAGGCCCGTCCAATTCCAATTCATACGAATACATGACTCCCCCTCTCCTGTTCTTCTGATCCTTACCGCTTTTCGTTTTGTGGACCCCCCTCCAATAAGCTCTCGTGTCAACCTCCGTGGGCCCCATTAAACAGGAGATTTCTTTCCTATTTGTGCTCAAATGGCACTTCGTTTTCGGTTTTTGTGACCATGTAACATATTGACCAATTTTCTTTGAACACGTCCGATTGAAATGTGTCTCTAAGGAATATGGAAAACCAAAGAAAATGTGTTTTTGTTCCACGCTTAAATGTATTTTGGTACAGTAATCCAAATGTTTTTTCTGGAAAAAATTCAATTTCTAGTTTTCCAATTAATTTCAAAGCAGAATGATCCTTCAGAATAGTTTCCAAATGCTTTTTCAATTTTGAGTTTGAAAGAAAATGAAAATTAATACCTGATTAACTATATTATGAATCATCTCGTTAGACGATACATTTAATGATAGGCTGAGTTGGGGAGGGACCAGCGTAAATCCGCAGGGAGAGTGACTCGCGCTAACTTTTTGCAATGTGAGAAACGTGTGTCTGTGTTTGCGTCTCCCTTCAACCACATCATCATTTCTTATCCCAAATTTCTTCTCAACTTCTCAACTTTCTCTTCGCTCCTCAATGATTGAGCACCTAAACAATCGGAAAATCATTTGGAATGGACGGCTGGACATCTTGGTTCTTTTTAACGTGTCCAACTCATTTCCGTAGAGCCACTAGAAAATTTCTGCTTTTTTCGAGGATCCTAGTAATTGCCACATTGCGTGTACTCGTCTTCCTTCATATTCTCTTATTATTTTTATCCTTTTCCCCTCGATATTCATGATCAACTATTTTCAGGCAAAATGATACGGTGGCATTTATGGCCACTGTTAGTGCTTCAACTGGCCGATTGCCAACAATTGCAACAACGAATAGTGGAAGCGCCGAAAGATACCCTGGCAGCAGTTGGAGAAACTGCTATTTTGACATGTAGAGTTGAACATCAAGTAAGTATGATCCGAGATGCTTTTTCTGACAATTCATAAGTCTTCTTTGAAACACGAAGTGATGGTCAAGTCACTTCCGTGTCTTGAGTTTTTTTCCTTTTGATTTTGTTATTCTACTCGCGCACTTTTTTGCTCGTGAAAATTGGATTTGCATGAAACGTTAGCAAAAAAGAGAGTAAAGAAAATAAAATGTTCGGCTCTTTACGGTTTAGCTGGTCCCATGAGCACAGGGCTGGTCCCAACAAAAAGACTGGTCCCACAATAATAGACTGGTCCCATAATCTAGATACTGGTCCCATAAAGAAAGACTGGTGCCACAAATAGAGGCTGGTCCCATCAGCAACGTACTGGTCCCAAAAATTGTAAGTGGTCCCAAAAATGAAAGAGAGGTCACATCCATAGAACACAGGGCTCAATAAAAAAAGACACCAAATGAGTGAATCAATAAATAAACTTCAAACAAGCCCCACCTTTTCAGGAGAAAGATGTCATTCTCATGTTTTTTATGAAGTTTAAACTTTCTACACTTGGGACCATTCTGTTACTATGGGACCAGTCTTCACTTGATGGGACCAGTGTCAAATTGATGGGACCAGTTTTAATTTTTGGGACCAGTGTTGTGCTGATGGGACCACTCTTTCCGTTTTGGGACCGTTCTTCCTACCATGGCACCAGTTATTCTCTCATGGGACCAGTTATACCGTAAAGAGCCAAATGTTCTTTAAAATGATGTTCTGAACGGTCGAGTGATTTCAGCAAGGACCAGTTCAATGGATGAAAGACGATTTCGGATTGGGAACTGATCGAGATAAGCCATTACCTGGTAATAAAAGATACCGAATGGTTGGAAGTGCTGCAAATGGAGAGTATAATCTTGAGGTATAACGGAATTCTTATATTATTTTTAGAACTCAGTTTTTAAGATATCGAATGTAACGTTATTTGACGATGATGACTTTGCCTGTCAAATATCGGAATCCGATCACGCAAAAGCAGTTGTCTCAAGTAAAGCGAAACTCACTGTGCTAGGTATGTTCTAAGTGCAAAACGACTGCACTTATCATCTAAACCACAACATTACACTAATTTCAAAAACGCTTTCGAGAAATAACTTCACACAATCTCCGATTTCCGAATTCTTCTTTTGAGAACTTGCTATGAAATTCGAATGACAGATCGGCAATTCGCGCGGCCGCTGCCAATTAATGTCATCATAAACGTGCTGCCAGTGCCAATTTATCTCTGAAGTGGCTGTTGAGGGTACGCATCCGCGCGTACTCCTTACCCTAACCACTACCATCCATCCGATTTGCCGCGTTCTCTGATATGGCAGCTGCTCTCGGATAGAACACAAAAACATCGCCGCTTCTGGGTTCAATAGGAAAGGGACCCGTGTCGGTGGGCACGCGATATCGGTGTAAATCGCATTGTGTGGAGAGTCCGGCGGGGTCATTATTCAAATAATGCGGCGGAATATTTTCTCATTCCGGAAAATAGGAAGAGACATACGAAAATAAAAAAAAACGCGAATCGGAAATTGACCACTTCTTTGATACGTTTTTTTTCAGTGAGACCCACCCCTCCAAAAATAGTAAAAAGTCATCACTCTCTGAAAGCAATTGCTGGAGAAGTAATCACGCAATCATGTCTCTCAAGAAAAGGAAAACCACCTCCAACTATCGGATGGGCAATCGCTTCTGATGAACATGGCAAACATATTATTTCATGGCTTGGTGAATCAAGATCTAAATTTGGAGGCATTCATGGTGAGTAACCTATTAGTTACACGTGAAATACACTTTTTTCAGCAAAACCAAAAATATCTCAAGAAACAGTGATTGCTCATGTGAATGAGACAACTCAAGTCGAAGGGGGAGAACATAATTCACGAGAGGACTCAAGTATCTACAGTATTATGAGTAACTTGAGGTAAGAGTGAAATAAATAAATAATTAACCGAAACAAGAATCTCAAGAAGTTGTAAGCAATACTTGAAAGTTTGAAATTGTTCGTTACGAGAAAAAAAAAACTTTGAAAATATTCAAGAAACTTTTTCAACGCAATTTGAAAACTATATTTCAGTTTCATTCCTCGACCCGAAGATGACCACAAATACCTCATCTGCATTAGTCAACACATGACTTTCCCAAATAAGGTAATACTATCTGTCGTCCACTAATTTACCATTTCATTTTCAGATCGAAGTAGATTCTGTCAAACTAGCTCTGAGATATGCACCTCAGATAAATCTGACAGTAGCATCTAAACTTCCCCTCCGGGAAAATGGCTCTGCTCTTCTAGCATGTAATATCAATGCAAAACCACTTGACAATGTGAAGATCAACTGGTACAAGGGTAACCAGAAATTGAGAGAAACTGGAGATGTGAGTATTCAACGAGGTTTCTTTCTGTATTATTCTGTTTTCCAGACTCTCACATTCGAGACATTAAAAATGGAAGACCATAATCGAGACATTTTCTGTGAAGCTACGAATGAGATTGGTACAACTCGAGGTTCTATTAAACTGAATGTCGCTTGTGAGTTCTTCCCCTTCCTAATTTTTTTCATTTAGAAAAAAAGCGGCTGATTCGCATTCTTGCGTCAGAGCGCTTCAAGCGAGAGTTGTTTCCAGATCGGTAATTTATCCTATTAAATTATGAAGCTTGAGTTGTTTCTGTACAAACGTTATCCGAAATGATGACCAAGTCACAAAAATAATGTACCTGATCTATCGTATCGAACGTAGAGATCAATCTAAACTTAGAAAAAAATGGTTTCTTTCAGTCGGTGCACGAATAATGTCAACGTCACAAGATAAGGAAGTAAATGAGGGTGACAATGCGTTCTTCCACTGTGCAACACTTGCTAATCCAGCCCCAGCTATTTTTTGGACGAGAGGAGATGGCGATGAGATTATCGGACACGGAGAAAAGTATTTTCAGAAATCTTATAGTCTCCGAAATTCATCGAATTATTTTCAGTCTGACGCTGGAAAACGTGAGGACGTGGCAACAAGGAAACTATAACTGTACGGCTACTGTGGAAGGGTTCAGAAGACAAGTGTTATCTCATTACCTGCATATTAGAGGTGCGATAATTCAAATTCTTGAAATAGCCCGCATTTTCTTGTTGTAGGTCCACCGACAGTATCAATGAGAGATGAAGTATCAGCTTCCCTCGATGAAGCAACCGAAATCATTTGTGAGATTAGTGGAAGGCCAAAGACAAATAATGTGAGATGGACACTAAATGGCAAGGAGATTAATTTTAACAATGGAAGAATAACAGTAAGTGGTGGTGACATTATGAACAACATACAAGTATAAGAAGCGGCTCATAATTACTCAAGATTGGATTAGCTAGAGGAAGCAAAAAAGAACTGATTCACCAATAAATTAGATAAAACCAGGAAATCCTTTGACCTCTCGCTTTCGTTTTTTTCCTATGAATAATCTTTCAAATTTTTATTCTCTTAATTTAAAAAAAAAAATTAAAAACATACTTCAAAACGTTGGAAGCGTAGAAAGGCAAAAAAAAACATTCCAAGCACCCTGTTCTTGATTTCAGGTCCACCAGTATCCAAAACCGTATGGAAAAGAAAGCATTCTAAAAATCAAGGATTTAAAAGAAGAAGATTTTGGGGTTTACAACTGCTCAGCCAACAACGGCTTAGGTTTTGATAACCGAGGAACACTGCTTAAACAACGAAATCTCCTTGACTGGATTGGTTTGTTTAGCCGAAAATATCTGCTAATCCACATCTCACCATTTCCAGTTATCACAGCTAAATTTGATCGGATGGTTGCACTTGCCATCATAAGTGCTGGAGTGTTACTGGTGTCACTCCTTTGCTGTCTTTGCATGTGCAGAAATAATTGTAGATCGAGAAAATCAAAGTTTATTGGTTTGTTACTAGAGCAGATGTTTCGCATTGAATTTAATGTTTCAGATGACCAATCTGACGTCACAGTGAAATGCGAGGCTTTGGATGGACAATACTACCCGGAGATGTACAGCAGTAGTCCAGTTGATAACGTTCATCTTTCAACAAAGGTATGAAAGTCCATTCGAATTTTCAAAAAACAATAATTTTGTTTGAAGGATTACATTTCAATTCCACAAAACAACCCGGATCTTGATTTCCTTGCCGCGAATGGATCATTCGGCCCACCAGGAGGACTTTATCCAAAATGTTTTAACAACTCAGCCAACGAATACATCTACAATCGGTATGAACACTCATATGGATCGTTTGGCAGTGGACTTTCAACCCCCGGAGGTACTAACCCGAATAACCCTGTGTGATATAACATTTTGCATTTTTCATTTCAGGAGTTTCAGATATGTACGGAGTGGCGATGGGAGACAAGATGCCGGTAATGGAGACACTCCAAGAAGTGGAGACACCCAAAACATCCAACTATAATTTCCTTTCTTCACCGGAAGTGGTCCGACCGATCAGCAGAACATCAACTCACGTGTAAAAACATAAATCCATAAACAATTTCTCCTGGTGCCATCGCAAGATAAAATCATCCCATTCGTTGTTTATCACACTGTAAAAGTGCATTTCTATCCCTTTTTTCATGTTTCCTGACTCTTTCGCTGTATTTTCTCCCAACAAAACCGACACGAAACCTTTCATCATTCTGTATCAAAGGTGATCAATCAACCTCAAAATTATACATTGTGTCATTCTGGGCGTTCTACAGTTTTCTCGTGTTCTTCTTGATTTTTAACTTTTAGAAACGGGTTTCGCTGCCATTCTCATTCTTTCCGTCCCAGCCTCTCTCTTTTTCATGTACCACATAAATGCCCCTTCCCCGAGACATTTTCCTATCGACCACCCCCCTATAAATTATTTTCACTTGTTGATTCATAATCTATCTCTTTCATTCTTCCCCTTGTTTCGTGCTGGAACAAGAGTCTCTAACCGTTTTGAATGTATTCTAGTCAAATGAACATTTTCCACATCTTTAGTCTTTTGCCGAGCAGGTGGTTTGAGAAAGTGCATTCTTGATTTGTGTTTAAAGATAGATATGAAAACTCTTCCGGTGAGTGCACAGATAGTTTCTGTGTCAGTGTGTGTAATGTTTCTGAAGTCAAGCGAAAGACATTTTCATCGTTCGCATATCAATAAGATTTGTGAACTGTTAGCTACGTAGGTATGATGTAAACTTGTACCCGGATGTGGTTACAAACATCTTCAAAACCCCCCAGTAGCCACACAAATTGAAACTTTCTCGTTGTTTATACCTCATTGATAAGTAGACCACACAAACGCTCAGGATTTGAGAGAAAAGACGTGCCTCTGTAACAATTGATGCTATCAAAGTTGTCAAGTCGTTTTGCGTCAACTTGTGATGGTGATTAATAGTGGGTAGTTTTAGCCCTTGTGGTTCCGAGCACTCCTATCAATTAGCTTCTTTTTCTTTTCTTGCGGCTTTCAATTTTCTTTTTCGATGATCACAGAACCGCTGCTCCAATTCTCTAGTCGTTTAGATCGATGCAATGCAGCAGATTAAGCGTTTCCTACCTGAGAACATTGCATTGCATGGCTTCTAGAGTCACACGCTGAATACTCGTTGATCAGTCTAAATTTGGAACAGCGGGGTGTGTGACTTCCTCATGTGAGAAGCCAGTATTTCAAGAATTACTACTCTTTGTTCTTTTCGCGTTTAAAACTTTCATCCAATCCCTCAGAACATCATCTCTTCTATTTGCCTAATCCGGTACGTCAGTCGTGCCCCGCTCAGCGCCACGGCTCTTGCTGACTCCGCCCCAGTAATTGAAGGGTTGGCCATTCTGCGTCTCATTCCCAAATTCACCTCTTCTAACTCTGATATTTTCGACTCTGGTTTTATCTGATATCAGTGTAAAGATAATAAGCAGGTAACTCATTGAGAAGCGGACTTAGATAATTAGTAGTTTTGAAATCAAATGTATTTACAACTTTCAAATTGATAATTATAGGTAATATTACAGTATCCCATATATAAACTTCAAAGATCGAAATGTTGGCATTACCTTTCGGAAGATCTCTATCCTTATTTCAGTTGCCAGATGAAAATTTGAAGTGATCAATGCAACGAGCAAATCTAGAGTTCGTTCATAATGAGAATAAATAAGACACTAAATAAAAACTAAAGAGAAAAATGAACAAGGCTTCTTTGGTTTTGAATGTGCAAAACATGAACTTTCTCACATGGCGATCTAACATAACTGTTTTGAAATCATTGAATCTTGAAAAGATGAGTACTCCTAAATGTCCTTTCTTCTCTAACTCTTTGTACCCAGTTCTCACGCCCTCTCTAATGCTTCCAACTCATTTTTCATCAAACTCCTCTACTTTTTGTCTCCTCAAACTTAACCCAATCGCGTTTCCGACGTCTCATTGAAACTTTGTCCACATTTGATTTATTTCGTCTTCAATCATGCAGCTGTAGCATTTTAATCAAGAGTGTTTCATTTGCTTTCTTCACTCACATGAGAGTTTTCATCCAACTTTTTTATCTGTGACGTGCGAACGAGAGACCCTTTCTGAGCCGGATACTTCAACCAAAAAAAAAGAGTTCCATGTGATAGAGAACTTTTCCGTTCATGAACTTTTTGAACGATTCTAACCAGAAGAAATTATCGGTGGATAGATACATTCAATCCTACTGTAGTATCAGAGAAATCGATGTTCTGATTGGTTCATTATTTCAAAACTAACTCTTCTCAGGGATTCCAAATCTTCGAAATCCTCACATGTGTTCTTAGATTCTTTCTTATCTCTGAAAAAAAACCGCTCGATGAAGCCTCTCATCGGAGATAAAAACTCTTACCAACCTTGATTCCGTCACGTTTTGCACCCGACACTTCAACCCATACTCTCAAGATAAATGGCAATTCTGGGGGCCCTCTTCCTCATTTTTCGTTTGATGTGTGCTTCCTGTGAATCTCTTCTCAAGTGTAACATGTTCCTTTCTTCTCTTTTTTCTCTCATTTTGATACCTTCGAAACTTTTGGAAACCACAGATTACAGGTCAAATAAGGAATTCTGTCTCAACCATCGGTGCTTCCTTTTCATTGATGTCAACGTAAGTTCCGGAAAAACCAAATTAAAATCGACTCATATTATATCATAAAACAACCGCCCGACAGTCTTGTCGGCTTTTTTGATCCCTTTCCGCCTCTTTTTTTTGTCTTTTATCAGTAAATTGAATCATCATCTCATGCCCTTATCACTGCACGTTTCAAGTAGTGGGTCACTTACTTTTCGCCACTCGAAACAAATTTTCAAAAAATCTATATGCCGTTCTTTGCTCGCGAACAAAAATTGAAGAAGAAAAGAAAGAAAAAATAGAATGCCGAATGCGCACTAGTCTCTTCCAGTGAACAGGGTAGACGCCATTACGCAACAAAAGGAGCATCTTTTTAAAATTTGAAATGCCGTGTATAGTGGCTATTTCCGGTCATTGGTATTACCTTTGCTCATCGTACATGACACCTTTCACTTAACATTCCATATTTTTGAATTCATTCTCTTTTTCGCGTGCGTTTCCTTCTTTCTATTTCCTTCTTCTCACCAAAAAAGGGGTCATTTACGAGGGGCCAGATGCTGAGAGGCGCATTGGCTCCTTTTCGAAAAGAGTGAGAGTTCCTCCGCTTGGAAAATGAGTTGAAAAAAGCATCAAGACATGATTCCATCTGTCATTCTTTCTTTTTTTCTCTTCTCAACCCGTCACGATTTCCTCTACTTTTTCAATTTCTCTCATCATCTTCATCTTGAAATTGACCCAATGTTAGATTACTCATTTTTACGTGCACTTATCTCATTTCGTCCTTCTGCTCCAAATCTTCGAATACATATTCCTCTTACAAAAAACTATATGTATCAGATTAATGAGTCAGAATGCAATGTCAAACATCTCCGCACCGAGAGATAAGCCAAGTAGTTCTGGCTCCAAGAAGAAGAGGAAGACGGAGAGTGTCCCCTTAAAAGTGCATTCGGCTGTTTCCTACGAGTGCCTCGTCCCCTTGGCGCGGGGCGAGGCGTGTGCCCCTGACCGATCGACATTTCCGCGCTTTAGCTTTTCTTAATCGAAAAAAGCCTCTGCTTATCATCGCCGCAAAGTATGCACTTTTTTCCGCTACTCCCAATTTTTCGCTCTGAATTCTCCTCCTCTCATTTTTCACACATGTGCCCCAGAGCCAATTTTTCACTTACCACTTCGCCTCCCAGCCGTCCAACAAATAATTGGGTTGAGAGAGCTCATTGGCTTTCTTTCACATTCAATCAGTTTATTTTTATAAAAACGTTTTCAATTTCCACTTCCGGTTTACCTGAGACACATTCTGATTGAGTTCAAAAACTGAAAGTCAGAGAGATACAATTTTTAATTCGAAATAGATTGATATTTGATTTTGTCTGAAGCCTACAATCGGTTATCGTCTTTTGCATCCAGATTATCCGGAGTTTTGTAGAGAGAATTGTGACAAATCCAGTAAAGTGCAAGTAGGGGGTGGAGAGAAAAAGCGGAATCTTAGTGGGAGTAGCAGTCTCGTCGTTTCAGGGAGCAAATAAATTCTTTATTAGTCTCGTTTCATTTTATTCCGGAAAAAATTCTTCCAGTTTTGAATATCTCGTTTTGATTTACAATTTCTATACGAACGTGCCTACAGTGATGTTCGCAATTCCGAACAGCTAGACGGTTTGCCATCAGTGACGGCAAAACGTGATTTGCACAATACCTAATAGCATGCACTCTAACCTTTATCAGAAAACGGTGTCGACGAAAGCCTATAATTTCTGATCTATCAATAGATAACACTTTGCCCATTCAAATGCACTTTTATTCCGGGTAAAGTGCAAGAACGTTTCGGGGCAGATGTAATTTTCTATTTGAAAAACTTGACAAGCTTCTCTTGGGCCAGGTGCACGTAGCTATGATCTAATTGAACGCTTAACCGGAAATATGGTTAATTATCTATGGAGAACCGCTGGAAATGAGATTCCTTTGTGCAGTATTCTTGAAATCAGATGACCGGAAATATGTGGGAGATGGGGAAAATTGAAAATAAATCAAAAGAATGCCAAGTTTCTTTTCCTCCACACAAAAAAATCCGAAAAAAACGAAACGCATTACGAAATAATCAGACTTGAGAATAATTTATATCTGTTGAGTTTGTCTTTGATTTATTGCTCACCACAAGTTTATATTGCTGTGCTTTCTCTTCATCTCTCAGAAACTTTCATTTCTTCTCGTCTTTCGCCTTAGTAAGGCACGGATAAGTTTCCTTTTTCTTTTCTCTTGATATATTCCCATACGCTCAAAAAAATGGAGAAGAATCTCTATAGTTACCCGTCTGAAAAGAACGGAGAGAGTGACATGTTGCCTGGTTTCTCATTGCCTGAATCGCCACAAATGCGAGCTTTCTTTCTATACGTGAAATCCTTTTTCGAAATGTGCTCGAAGCTAGTATATTTTTAGCCTGAATAGATCTAATCAACAAAAGTTCTGTGAGAATGATTTCAGTCAACATATTACGTAAAACTGCACGAATATCCATGAGTGTTCAAACGACTTGTGTTATCTTCACTTCCAAAAAGAATCATGTCAGGAAATGAAAGAATTATTCTAATTGCTTTTTCCAGTTAGTTTCTTGCATTTTTCCCAATTTTTCTATTTTTCCTGGGCAGGATTCCAGACTTTTCGATCTTAGCCTCTCAGTCTTGAGACCACATTCATTGCATTCCATTTCGTCTATTTCAGTCGATTTCAATTATCGTCAATCCATTTGCCCCCATAGAATTCGTTTCACTTCCTCATGTTCTCTGAAAAAAGTTCAATCTCACGTGTGCTCTCTCTTTTCGCCTCTCTCTACTATTCTCTACACATAATGTGGGCGGGGAATGAAGAAAAAATGATGATCGGAAGAAACATGGGGGCAACGAGCCGACAGCGCCCCGCCCATTGCTCTCCATTATTCGAATTTTTTTGGTGTGAAATCAGAACTATCGTAGGCTAGACTTATAATTGTCTTATTTCGTTTTGGAGTGCGACGGCGACAAATTTTTATATCCTGATCCTGTGAGATTAGGTGTCTATTTCGTTATTAAAATAGATTCGAGAGTTATGCGTCAGTTACAGTAAGAATGTATAATGTCTACTAATCTGCTTAATCTTTCTTTCAAACCATTTTCAGCCCAGCTATACGAAGGATGTAGATGATCCTTATTAGATTAGTATTTAGAATTTCGAATAGATCACACACAAATTACGTACGGAATGGGAAGGTTACTGTAGTTGGATGACATTATACATTGCCATTTCTCAACCCTAAACAAATCCAATTCTTGGTCCTTTTTGTATCATCCGACCAAAAAAGCACATTCCTAGTCTTGCATAATAGGATTCTTAATTAGGCAGCAATTCACCCACTTTTTGAGATGTTCTCTCAAATAGCTATTCCAGAGGACTGACACTCATTGTGAACACTTAATCCTTTTTTCTCTTTTCCGTCTCAATCGTTTTTTGGTCGTCGTTTTTTGTTATCGTCTTGTGATAAGGTTACTTTACACTATATCATTTTAGATGGTATTGAAACAAAAGTTTCACTCAAACCCTGACTTGTACAAATCATTGGGTATCCCAAGTCGTTGCTTGTCGGAAGAGCTAGTTGGAGCTGTTGAGCAATCACCAGAAAAAGTTGACAAGGAGGAAGAGTACATTGAAATGAACCATGGAGGCGGTGATAAGTGTAGAATGACAGCTGTTGGGACTGGTCGCTTTGGAACGGTATTTGTCGGAAACGCGGATAATACTCTGGTCAGTTAGATGAAACACATTTCGGACTAAAAAAAGTTATATTTCACCATAAATGTTTTTTCAACTCCTTATCATTGACGGTTCAGATTGCGGTCAAGACATATCACTCGGAGTTTCACAAAAGAATTTGGGCTTCTAACCGAGAAGGCTGGGAACTTGACATTATTTTGAAAATTCAACACCCGTGCATTCTCACGCACTTTGAAGTAAGCCAATGCGTTAATGTCATGAGAAAAAGTTAAAATTTTAGGTTGTTCAATGCGGTTCCACTGTTTATAAGATGATGGAATACAAACCGGCAACTCTTTATGGTATGTTTTGGTCTCCTTTTTTCTCCCAAAATCCCGAACTGTTTTCCCACCACACTGTACATCTATTTTTTCTATTCAATTTTGAATACCGCGAGCGTAAGCAGAGGCGGAGACCTAAAAATTTAGCAGCTGCCGTCTTACGGGTTTTATATTATACTGTGGTCTCCTTTAAGAAGAAGACCATTGTTGTTATTGTTTGTGTGTAGAGACGACGACTTGCTTCCTGGGAAAATAGAAATTTAGGGCGATACGGTAGAAGGCCGTATGCGAACCGGGGCGGCTGCCTTAATCTAAACCAGTAGGGGAGGGAGCGAACTCACAGCGACACGGTAGAAGGCCGCATGCGAACCGAGGCGGGAGACTTGCCGCGCATAGCAAGTTGCTTACTAGCACGTTGAATGAATGAGCATTTTGCCTTACTTATATACCATCTTTCATGTCACAACTTGTGACATTTGTCTGTTCGTTTATTAACAAAAGGTGTAAATGGGAGGTGTGTTATAAAAGGGTGAAGGTGGAGTTTTCATTGTTCGGTATTCCTTTTAGTTCCTTTATAGATCCCTATCTCATTATATCATATTTCAGATGACATCAACGCGTATGGAAAACTCAGTGAAGAGCGTATCAAGGCTGTTCTGGTTCAACTCACAAGGGGACTTTCGTATTTACACGCTCAAGATGTTTTTCATGGAACACTTCATGTAATACAGAGTCTATTATTTTGATGAGAAATTCCCAATTTTTCAGTGGAAGAACATTTTTATCACCAAGGACAAGGTTAAAATTGGTGACATCGAGAGTTCAGCTATCATTGACTGGTCTCCATACCATAATACATCCAATGCAATTCTTCCATTTGTTGCCCCAGAGCTGCGCAACCATCGTCAAGAAGTCACTCCTGAATGTGATTTATGGGTTTGTTGAAGTTCCTAGAACAACATCATGCATGTTTCATTTTCAGAGTCTCGGAGTTGTTCTTTTTGCCATGGCGACTGGCTACACTCCATTCAATGCAAGCACTCGTGAGAAATTAGAAAGAAACATTGCAAATGGGCATATCCATGAGCCAATCTGGCTCTCTGAAAAAATGCGTTCACTTTTAAAGTCGATGATTCGCGTAAACCCAGATGACCGTATCCCTCTGGATGATCTCATCAACGATGGATGGATTGTTTCGGATCGAGTCTGGGAATACTTGGTATTACAGTTTTCAAAAACTGACTCATTCTCATACCTATTCAGATTGACTACCAAAGGGAAGCTTTCGAAGAACTCCGACTCACTAAAAAACGGAATCAATCAATCGTTAGAGAGTACTCAAAGAATTCATTCGAATCGAAAGATGAAGGATACAATAGCAGTCTTGCATCTGAGTCTCCAGAGCCAGTAGCTCTTCCGATTTCTGAGTCTTCAGTTCAACCAGAAGAGGATCCAGTTGATCCTAGCGGAATCAGTGTTCAGGTTCCAAAGAGATTCTGGAAGGAACTTGCTGTGGTCAGTGAAAGTGAAAAAAAAAACTGATAATTGAAGATATTATTTCAGTGCATCATGGAGAATGTTCGTCCAGAGGTTGAGAATATTCGTCATATTGAGACCTGCCGATTGGTATAAAAAGCTTGTTCAACTGATCACAATCAAATGAATTTACAGAAGAACGGCAAACTCTGCTTGAGAATTACCATTCCAACTGCTGAAGACTTGCCACCGTCCTTCTGGGATCGTCTCCAGAACAGATTCGACAATCTTATCCAGAGATTCAGACCAAATCAAGACGCCGTCGTCGATCTTCAATTCGGAGACTATGCATTGATGGTAACAAGAAGTTTACAGTTACAAATTCACTTATTGATTGATTGCAGAGCTTCGGTCGCAACCATATCAAAATGGAAACCGGAAAGAACTTCCCGAAGTTTTCAAGCAGAAAGGAGGCTCATCTCTATTTCTGCAGATTGGACGCTGAGAATCTATGGGAAAAAGTTGGAGTACGTACTTCAAGATATTTCTACAATGATCTAAACAAAATTATTTTTAGCTCAGCGTCTGCATGCGTTGTCGTCGAGCCGGAACCGAAGCAAAAAAACACGATGATGACATGTGCTTGTACAAACTGTTAACCGAGGCTACCGAAACCGATGAGATCATTTTTTGTAAGTAAAATTTTCCTAAAATCTATTTGAATGAGTTCATAAAAATGTTTCAGACGGCGAGGAAGACCAATTCAACTTCCGTCATTTTTCACTTGTCTACCGTAACGACGGAGGACGTGCCGGACCATTGACTCGCCTCCGTAGAGGATCGATGAGAATCCTCCGCTCAGGATGCCGCCGCGTAGTCAACCAATTCCGTCGTCAACCATCCGAACAATGAATGTAAAAATTTATAGAGGCTGATCTTTCTATGAGCACAATGTAGAGACTAGTTCAACTCTATCGCCAAAATGCATAATCCATTATACACAGTCAGTATCTGTCCATCTGATAATTTATGTAACTAATCTCATGTATGTTTCATCATTTGTAAATCATCACCGTTTCCAAATAATCCGAATTCTAAATTATAAATCCCCTGTAAAAAATTAAAATCCCCCAAAAAAAGATCTGCATTCTCTTCCTGATGAATCCCAGTTTTTTTTGTAAAACCCCGCTGTCCGTCTCTCCCGTGAAATCATAATTCAAATTCATTTTCCTTCAACGATTGATTACATTTCTCAAATTAGTCCCTTCTTCAACCCGATAAAAAAGTCCAAACATTCCAGTCTCCTTTTCATAATACTTGGCCCATCTCAATTGAACTCTCATTCATAATATATATTTGTGTTCCATGTAATTTTAATTTGGCTTGATGTGGCAAATAAAATTAGAATTAGACTTCATGATGAATATAGGACACGCAATACCCGACATTCGAGAATTCAAAGTAAGACATATTATGTTATGACGGAATAAAAACGCCATGAAAGTGCAGATGACCAAAAGAAGACAATGATGAGAGAAATATGAAAATGTTACAAAAAGTTATCAAGCACAAAACAGTACAGCACCTATAAACGGTTTTTGACAAGCACACTCTGAGGAGATTAAAGCATATTCTGTGAAAAAAGATAAAATGATAAGAAAATCAAACAAATGCAGGCTCTGGAGCACTGGCACAACACGATGTGAATTTTCCCTTATCGCTTTTGATGACCCCGTCAACGTGGAAAGCAGATGAAAACTCCTAGAAAACGTATTGTTTTGAAAAGACAATTAGCATATAAATTGAGCCGGAAATTGTCTCCACTAACTAACCTCGTTGTCATCCGACTCGTCCGAGTTCAAACTGCTAGCGGTTAGTCGTTCTCGCATTGCAGCTGTCAGTGTTGTGAAGGCTTCTTCGCAGTTGATGCCTGGAAGAAAATGAATTGGGAACATCTATAGATAAATACTGATTGATGAGATAAAATTACAATAATCATAATTGGATGCAATTTTTACCATTGGGGTCTCGCTTTTTGATAATGAAAAATGCTTTTAAAAATTGATTGTTTTGGAATTTTGAAATAAAATGGATTTTTCTCCGGATTGGAAGATGTTAACTTATTCTGATTCTCGTTTCTCTAATGTTTTGATTTGCAGAATCAGATAATATGAATTCAATGAATTCCCTATTTTATAAAAACCCTTACCAGTTTTTGCAGACACTTCATACAAGGAGACGCCCAACCGTGAAGCAAGTTTTTCAGCGCGATCGAAGTCCACCTGAAATCCATAAGTGTCATTTCCCACCATTACATCTCTCATTTGCAGCAACACCCATTAGTGGAGGAATGAATACAGAGAAATCCGATAATTACAACGCATATTAGTTGCGATTAAGTATGTTTTCGTTTCCCTTTTTCTGCTTTTCCCGTTTTCTTCGCCACCGATTCTTTAGTGTTAGGATGTAACTCAATCAAATTGTTTGGACACATCCATCCTTCCCGACACAATTCGTCAGTCAATATAAATTGTGTGTAACATTGCTTTTGCATATTCCGAATCGTCGTAACAACTTATGAACAATTTTCATTGTAATATTAGATTCAAGAGTGCTCATGAATATGTTTGCCGTTCCAAAACGTTCCCTGCTCTTCAAAATATGGAGCAAAACTATGGAAAACGAAAAGTGCGTGGAGCTCTCAGGGAGTCTTGAAAAACAAAAAGAGCCGCCGGCTCCCTATTGTGGCGTCGGACATTGAAAAGAGATGGATGGCGGTTGGGCCAGAAATGAACAAGCTTCCTAATTGGTTGCACGAAACAAAAAAGCCGGCAGATTCAGAGGCCCAACTGCTTTCTTTCTTATTCTCAAAGCGTGCTGCGCAGAGTCATAAAATTGATAGATTAGGTTCGACAGATTGGCGGTTGGATTCAAGACACGAGCTTGAGAAAGCAACAATGTTAATTCAGATTCGGTTTTACTGCTTTGCACTTCTAAAAATGTTTTTTTTTCTAATGAAAAATTTTCCGGTTACAGACTTCGAGCTGATGCTGTTAGAATTTGTTTCAAACCATATCCCAATGGGGTAAATATTGTATACTAAAAATTCAGTGTCGATGTTTTGATCATTTCACGTCTTGCCCTTTCAAGCAAGCTTTAGAGAAACGTTTTGAATGGTCAAAAGCAATATGACTGTACAACTCGGGAACGTTGTTTACTCTGATTCAACACTACTGGTATGCATACGTAAATGTACATATAATGGTTTGTCAAAGATGAATAGTACACGACACAGGAGGAAGCCTTCCGAGAGGTCAACCTCTGTTTAATTCGGGCTAATAAGATAGCTGAAGAAGTGGGAGAAATGGTACTTGTTGCACCTGCGCGTAGCATCTCAATGCGAATGTCCTCCCCTAAAAAAGGCAACACGTGTCATATGTTCCCTACAGACGTTCGTCCTCTTAAGCACACAGATGGCTAATGCAAGGTTTAAATTTATGACAGCCCAACGCATTCGAATATGAGATTAAACTGACGAAATCTCACCTTTCGTTCCGAATCCAAATCTGCTTTGTTTCCTACTAACATGAGAACGGCATTCGCTGGAGCATGTTGTTTGATCTCTTTAAGCCAATATTTCTCCAGATTCTCAAAAGATTTCTCGTTCGTCATGTCATAAACACACATAACTCCATGTGCCGAGTGATAATATGAATTGTATATTGTACGGTATCTCTCCATTCCAGCAGTGTCCCACAGTTCTAATCGGATCTGCAATCGGTAACCATAATTGCGATGAAAATTGCTGACCAGAAAGATTCTTATCAATGAATCATCGTTTTGACCGACAAATGATGTTTGTGTGGGTGTCTAAGGGTGTTTATGAATGATAAGAGTAATGCACACTTTTACGTTTTTTCATCCAATTTGGAAGACATATTTGCCAGTTTTCGTTTCAAAAGAAATGGCGATACAGGGTAGCAATACAAGAGCGGAAATCCTGGGTAAACATGAAAAGTAAAGTAAATATGGAGAAAAGACAGGCAAAGGTTCAGAAAAAACTATTCTTTGCCTTCAATTTTCTCTTACCTTGTCCCTCCCCAACTTGATAGTCTTCAATTTGAAATCCACTCCTAACGTACTGATGTGATCCATTCGGAAGTTGTTTTCGGCAAACCTCAATAAGATGCATGATTTTCCACAATTGTGATCTCCAACCACAACGATCTGTAATGGAAATGGTTGATACTTTTCTATATAGGTGGTATCCGATTAGTTTGGTATGACGAGTCAGGCATGCGTTCATTCATTCCACCAATCTAATTATATACGCGCATTTGGTTGGTTATTTGTAATAATAGGTAACAGTTTTGATTGAGAAATCTACTACAACCAATTTTTGTTTTTTAGTTTTCTAGACGCTTTTGCAAAAAGGTGCAATTACCCATAGAAAGGGTGGATGGTCCTTGAAAACACATTCCCAGGGGGACAAGTTGGTTCCTTTTCTAGCATAATTTGTTCATATTTCTACTCCAACGCGCCCATAAATTACTCGTATTGTTTAAGTGCTAAATCAGTTATGCGTGTGGTAAAGGACCTCCTACAACCGATACATCCTACTACTACAATCATCAATTTGTATGTATTCATGTACAAAACAAACGATGAGGCGTGAAATCGTGAATTTCGGAAAGTAGGAGAGTGTTGAGTGACTAATCCTAAAATGTAGGAAACAAGTCTAGATGAAGAAGAAGACATACCTTGAACAGATGATTGTAACTCATCGAAGATTCTGCAGTAGGTTATGAATATTTAGAAGGAATGAAGAGGTGGAAGAAGTAACAGAAAAGAGGAGTTGATGTGTTGGGTCCTCCGGTTGAGATAGATAGATGAAGATGTCAAAAAAAGCTGACACGTCTCAAAAAGGTTATGAACGGCAGGGCAGTTGGTGTGCGCCTCCTCCTTTCTTCTTTCTCTTTCTCTCTCTTCCCGTTGCGCGCGCTATGTATGTGCCAAATAGTCGGGGGGTAGGGTGTAGGGGGCGGGGTCAGTTTGCCAATCGTCTGCGCACTCCGTCCGTTTTGTATGATATACGAGGTTCTCGTCACTCGCATGAACCGTCTCTTTGTCATCCTCCCACTCCCGGGTCGTTCTCTTCCCCTCGCGCTTTCCCACTCTCCCGTCTGCCTTTAGTTTTCCCTCACTACTCGCCTGGGGCACAATTTATCAATCATATACTTGATATCTCCCCCACACACACACACAAGTTCGAGTAAGTAATTGACCGTTGTCATCAAGTACTGATGGTGGTGAGAGAGAATAAGAAAAAGGCAATATAACCAAGAAGAGAGAGAGAAAGAATCAAATTAAGACGTTAGTCCCTTTTGATCGGTTCTTGGTGACCTTACCAGATTGGCATTGGGAATCAGAATAGAATTGTTTCACTGAGAAACGAAACAATGCGAAAAAGTTATTCTAATTGATGAGAATTCCCAGTGAGAAGAAGAAAACAAGTGAAATGTGATAGCAGATTTTTTGAAAACGATAGGTTGGACTTTGAGATATGGGAAATTCAGTCAGGAATAGATTTTTTTGATTTTTGATTTGATGAGTCATTGAATCTTATCAATGTTAAAATCTAAAAATCATTCTTTAAAAAAAACATGTGTAATACAGTCAGCAAAAAAAACTATAATTAGATTCACCATCAATATGATAAAATATATTTTCAGGAAAAGAGTTTCAGACCTTTCTGGAGGAAAGTCCCGGCCATACACTGAATTCAAAAAGAATACTAGTCTCCATGCGTCATATCCCGGCTGTGGTTTAACTTTTTTGTAAAAAAAGCAAATTGAATTTTCACATGGGAACAATAGGGCGACGTACTTTTTTCATCTTCCTCCTTACGACTTCTGTTACACTGAAAGACGACTTTGTCTTTTTTTCCAGGCCAACTTCCCATGAATATAAATAGAATTTTATTACTTATATCTACAAGAAACATTCAGAGATGCAGAAATTGTAAATGTCAGTGAGAAGAAGAAAAAACTCTAGAAGAGAAGAAATGAGAGAGAAGAGAGAATCAATTTACATGAACACAGATGTACGAAGCTGGAACGCTTGTTTGATGGGTGGGGACACAAAAAGAGAGAAAGATGGAAGAAAAACTTCGCATGCACAACATTCGAAGTAAAAGAAGATATGCGAATGCAGGATATTGCACATGCGATATTTGGAAAATGACATATGTTCTAGATTGTTCACGCTCGTTGAATCTCGAAAAGTTTCACATCGGTGTCGTACCAAATCGGCGGTTGGGTGTTTCTGAAAAACTCGAGATGTTGCGAAATTCATTGTGTTGAAATTTTTTTTAAACTAACCTCAAGTAAATTACACCCCACATATAGATACGGAACCAATGATTAGTGCCAACATTTGTTTGATATCTCCTGATCACAATGGGATGAGGTACCGGGAGTAGCCCTACTAGGGTTCCATGTTGCAAGAATTTCAAAATCTCGCTTTCATCGGTGAGTCCTCTGCAAAATTTCTTGTGAAACAATGGTAAACAAAAACATTTTCTCATAGTTTTCAAGACTAATACCAAAGGATTACTCTGTCTAATTTATGACCTGACTCCAAGAGAGCACCCGGAGCACTGACGAAAAACCTTTTTTCAAATGGAATCCTTTTCCAGCTCAAAGTGTTCTCCCAAACCAAACTTACTTATCAATGCAAATCTTTTCAACTTGTGGAACCAATACTTGCAATAGTCTCATGATTGTCTGCAATGGCAATTTTGCCTTCCACGCTTCTGCCCATTCTTGAGTTGCAATCCATTCATCTGAAATACTTTTCCAATATTTTATTCAAATTTTTATCACTTACTGTCTTGAGCAGTTGGTTTTTCCTCCCAGCTTCCCACATTTCCTGTCATGGATGCCAAGGCAGGAGTTGCAGCAAGACCAGTAGTTGTACTTGCTGAAATTTAAGCTTTTGAAATATAAAAATAGTTGATAACAACTTACGTGCTGCAACTGGTGGTGTTCCGCTTCCAGTCAGTAGCTCTGGAGGATTGGCTGCGGTTGGGCTTTTCAACTGATCAACCATTTCGTCCCTGTTAGCCGCTGAAACTATGTTTATGTAAGGAATCGGAACAGTTTTTCATGTCTTACATTTATTTTTTCTTCCAGAAAGAGTTTTTGCAATAGATGCGGCATCAGTTGAAAGGTTCGACAGCTGATAGAACACATTTCGTTTTCTAATGATTGTGTAAATCAAGTTTGAGTTTCCTGCAAGTTCCAGATGTTATAATTGCATTAAATATCTTGAACAAACCATCGAATTGGTATTGAATCACATTGTTGAACACTTCAAGAAGCGAGAAAACCAGTTGAGGATTGGTTGGCGACGAGAAGAGGAACCACGGAGTCGAGAATGCTTCGACAAGATGGACGAGTTTGTTTGCGGCCACCATTGATAGCGATTTCATGTACGGAGACACTGAAAATCTCAAGTGTCATTCGAAAACGGAGTGTTTTGGTTTTATTTCATGATGTTGACTCAAGTGCTTACCATTGACCATGATCGTCAAGAAGCAGTCAAAAAGGGATTGGAGTCTGTAGTTTCCAGTCGTTATAAGCTTATGGAACACCTACAAGGAACTCATTTTTGAATCAAACTGTTTACCAATGACTGTAATCATCAGTTTGTCATTTGTACTAACCAATATAAGAAGGTCTGCGTGTGTTCCCGTGAATGTCTGCACATTGATGTTGGCCTTTGCCGTGTACGGCTTGTTCAACCGAACTCCAAAGTTCCGTTCACCACTGAGAAGAAGAATAATGAAAACTCCCATGTGAATAAGACCGACTCTGGCTGAAAGCAAAACAAATTATTCTCCTTCCTTCTTCAATTGTTTACCAGAATCATTACGAGCGTCAGAAATGTGGTAAAGAATTGGGACGAGAATGTCAAGAACATCTGATGTTTTGAGCACGTAGAACATGAATTTCTGGAAAATGACATTTTTTGCAGAACCAAAACAAAACCAAGCCCTACCTGATTGAATTCACAGCATTTCCAGAGAAGGACCAAAAGTTCTTGATGGAAGTTTACTCGTTTCTGTGAGTTTGGAAGGTAAGACGACGAAGTGTGGATAGGGTTGCTGAGAAGTCGAGTGATCCCTTTCAGCATAAAATCAAAATCTTCCTCTCGATGGATTCTACTCAAATAATTGATGAAGTAGTTGTCCTGGTATCCAGAATCATCAGTTTTTGGTTGACTTTCTTTGTCGAGGCACACAATCAACACCTAAATTTCATTTTCGATATCATCAAGACGTTATATTAGTTACCTGAAGCGCAATTTCAACAAGTGGCTCTCGGGAGTCGTTGAATAGCAGATAATTGTATGGTAATCCATAACCGACAGGATCGTAGGCACAAACGATGTTGAGAAGAGAAGTGAAAATTGGAAGCACGTGTGGATTTGTGACGGCCGTGAAATGACAAATCCATCGGAGACGATTCTCATCTGAAATTCAAATTTCAATGCATGTCCCAAATTTCCATCCATACCAGAAACTGGCGCGTAAACGACTTCCGAGAAGCAAGTCAACAATAGTTTCAGTATTTCTGATCGATTTTGATAATGAAGAGCAACCATAGGTGGCTTGTTGCCTGATCCAACTCCAGCTTCCCAAATATATTCACATGAATCAATTGTAGAAAGATCGTTCACTTTCTGGAAAAAGATTGTTTAATTTTCCTTTGTTGAAAAGAACTCTCACTTGTCCATTAGCATGTGAAATTGTGAATTCTGGGCAGAAGAGTAGATCAGAAAGTGTCTCAAGTAGCACTGTTGCCAATGGTTTTGTAGCGTCGCCATGAGGAATTGGAGACCAGAAATAACCTCGCCACTCTGCATCTTCCAACATATACGGAATCATTCTAGTAAGAAGTCGGATAGCGTTGATGGTCTGAATGTTGAAAACTATTGCAAGTCAGTCAAAACTAACTCTACCTTCTTCTGATCAATATTCCCAGGATGATCTCGAGAATATTGAATCTTTTCAACAGATTTGTAAACCAGAGCAGCCAAGTTTTTGGGTGATTCATCACGAAGTTTCCGGATGTCCTCTCCTGGAATCATTGCAAAAATATCGTTGACAGTGTCCGGCCACCAGGCTTGATCCCAGAACTGTTCAGCATCCTGAAAAACAAATGTATTTATTTTTAGCTCATGCAGATTAGAAGAAACACGTGAAACTAGAGTTAAAAGTACTTTGTTTGTCAGCTTTGTTTGTAAATAATATTTCCATACGACAACAAAAATTAGTCTTTACTTTTGTTTGTTATTTTTGGTCTGAATTAGAGATCAACTCACTTTTCCAGGTTTAGCAGTCAAATCCAAAACGGCTTGCTTGAAATCGACTCTGCTACCTTGAGCTCCCATTTCCTAGTTGTTACCTCTTGTTTGCGAATTCTGGAAAAACGCCATTAGAATTTCAAAGCGAAGCTTACACGAAAAAGAGCATTGAAATGACGTGTGTGAAAAAATGAATGGGGCGCGTGTGGCTCTCTCTCTCTCTCTCTGATGACTACATCCATTTGGAAGCGAAAGGCAAAAGAGGCTGAGGCGGATAGAGCGTAATAGGCACACACCCCACTGCGCGAGACGAGACGCACCAAATCAATAAGGTCCCCTCAGGCCACATGATGAATATTTTAATGTGGATGGAACACAACGTCCATCCACGCAACGAGAAAACAACGATGAGAGAAAACCACAAGTCTTAATTGAATCTGCGGTCTCTCTAACACATATAAATAAGATTTGCTAGTGTTTTCTAAAAACAATCGAGTAGAATGAAATTTTTCTTATTTTATTAGTATCACAAGACGGCAATCAATACATTGTGCACAAAGCAAATGGTCTGATGCACAACAATTATTACCTTGCCAAAAACTCTTCCGCTGAGAAACCTAGGCCATCACGAGGCGGCCACCACAATGTTTCGCAAACAATTCTTATTGTTCTCAGTGACTCAACCGGAAATTCTTATTATTTTCAAAATTTCAAAAGAATTTTCATCGTAAAATAAATTTCAACTAGTATAACAATAAACCTTAAAAAGGTTTTATTCCATGGCGTCAAGATCTCAATCTAAACCGGATATTATTTGATTGAAAAGCGGAGAAACACCCCCGAATTCCGGAAAATCGATCATACCAGAGACAAACGGCTGAGAAAGACTGAGGTATTTATTGGAGTAAAACACGTGACTGTGATATATTATTAATTATTAACATTGCAGAAAACTCGTCGGATTCAATTATTCACTGAAAAGCATCTTATTGAGAAGGAAGGAATCGCATTTTGGCAATTTCAGACTTTTGTTCCTCGGTGTACACATCAACATCTGAAATTCAAAGTTCGTGCTACTGAGAACAAATTCAAAAAAACCTGGTCTGTAAAAGCGCTCATCGTATGGCCATCCGTTTCTAATTTGATAAGATAGCAACTTTTGCGCCAATGCATGACGGTTCTAAATAGGATTATTCAGGAACAGGAAAACTTTTAGATGAAATTACCGGATCGTTCTGCTGATTTCTCTCAAGATTCAAACTGGCTGGCTTGAAATCTGTGCTTCCGGCAAAATTTTGAACGCCGTTCAATCGGTTTCGTCGAGCGACTGCCTGAAAATCAACTTTTTCGACTTGAAAAACAGCGAGGAACTAACAGATGGAATTGGTCTTCTCGTGGTCGGAATTTGGGAAGTTGTTGTTGGAGGAGTTGGGAATGTGAATGATTGTCTTGGAACCCACGTACGTGTTACTACTGCGCTTCCGCCGACTTCTGCGGATTTCAGATGATTTCCAGCAATTGGCCCTTTTCTTCAATGAACAGACACGATAAAATCGGTTTTCATGGATAAAAAAGCAAACCTTCTGACCCCAACGCTGTTGATTGCAATCTCTGGGAATTCTTGATCGACAATTGGCGCTGGTGCAGTTGTCGTGGTCGTTGTGGTTGTGGTTGAAGTTGTTGTCGGTTTGAAATACTGGCCATCATGAATCTTACCAGGCAGTGGTTTTCTCATAGCCATATTGATACTTTGAAGTCCTCTCTTTGGCTTCTCAGTAGTTGTTGGATCGTCGAGAATATCAGAAGCATACAAATATTTTTGGCAACAAATGGACCTTTTATACTCTCCGAAGCAGAAAGTGTCTGTCTGTAACAACGATTGTATTATTCTGCATCAAATAAACAAAAACTGACTCCCGGACATGGCGTTCTTGAGTTGCAGAGTTTTCTTGTACCATTACTGTTCAACATTCCAATTGAATTTGCTGGGCACTCCAATTCTTCCTCTGGATGTGGTGTTGTCGTTGTCAGACGGTACCTTTTCGGTGTCTTGGTGGTTGGCGGTAATTTTCTTTGGAACGACGGATCTTCACAGCAAATATAGCCTAGCCCTACATCAGCACAGTGCATGTTTTCACCCGGGCAACTTCTAGCAATCTGACTACATTTCAAAGGTAGTCCATGAGGATCCAAAACTGTCAATTTCGGATACGGACAACTGGGTTGATTGTCAATCGAAGGTTCGTTGGACGGACAACACATGTAGTTGAGACCAGTAAAGAAGCAGTTATGGTTGGCTCCACAGATCAAGTGCTGTGAAGTTCCTATAATAATTCTTTGTAAACATAGAATTCACTATGATTTTAATAACCTGGTAGACATTGAAGAGGTTTTAATGATGCATCTAGTTTAGGCAACTGACCATTCGGACATGTTGGCGCTTGTGCTGGAAGGAAATATATCAACTTTATTACCAAAAGATAAAACTCTAACCTATCGTTTGGGTGACTAATGAAATTAGAAAGTAACAGAAAATGAAAGTGGGTAACGAAATCATCAAAAATGCTGTAGATGTGTAGCAGTGATAATATGGATGATGAAGGGAGGGGTACTCTGACGGGAAAATGAAGAAACGAGAAGGATGTGTTGAGGACGTGTAGTCGATTAACCTCTTTTACGGATGCGTCTCCTTTTCTCGGAAAAGAAAGAATACAAGAGAAGATAAGTTGGAATTATCACAAGTCTGCATCTCTCAATTCTCTCTTTTTGTTGTCTACCTGTTTCCAGTTTAATTATCAGATTCACCTACAGTTGGTCGCACTCTCATAGTTCATAGAATTTTTGTCTATTTCCAAACGTTTGCATTATGCTGATTTCATATACTTCGTCAGAACGGTTCTTCTCTGAAGTTAACAGTAGAACGTCTTGTGTTTAGCACAGTTTGGAAAAGCACTATTGGAAAACTATAGTTCCTTTCTTAAAACCTCCTTACGTGGAATATCATCCCTATTTCCTAATTCTAGTATTTTTAGTATACTTGTAGATTTCCCTCTATTTTGCAATTTTCTCGTTTTACCTGACTCACGAAAGATCGGAGCATCTGGAAATCATACTGAGATCAATAAAATAGCGTTCTCAGAATTTCCCATAGAAATATCTGTTTGTAGATTGACTCTATCTTACAACGTTCATATATCAATAACATGCGCATATGTATGTGTATGTGTTCGAAATTTTACCGAACACATTCACACTTAGCTAGGATTGCGAAAAGCACAATTCTGTTTATCAAATAAAGGTGTCGTCAAAAACAATTTTTTTTTCTCTGAGGCTATCCCCTCGTTGAAGATTCGCACATTCTTATCCGACAAACACAAAAATAACAACTGTTTTCCTCTCCCTTCCTTTCTTTACATCAAGGTGGATGTTACATACTCGATATTTTATCTTTTCAAAATTAAAATGTACAATGACCGTTCGTTCATTTACTTGACTCGCCGTGACTATTGGCTTGGTGACCGTTATTATTATTTGGTTTGTTCATATCGACCTTGGAAATCAGTAATAAGAAATCACAGGACAATTATTATTACCTCCCCACACGGGATACATGCGCGTATCGTATGAATGAGACCGAACGACAACATCTTTTCTATGAAGAGGACAATATGCCGATATTTGATATCATTTATCAGTATGTTTTTATTGCGTATTCTAGAAATAATATCGGATAAAGGAGAATACGCAAGCAAGTGTTTTGATAAGAGACGTTTGCCAAGTTTTTATTGGCATCTCGTTCCTAATCTTCATATGATGATTGTTCGGAAGGAATTGAAAAGTTCAAAACAACAGAATAATCTTTGGAACCAGAAATATTAACTTTTTTCTAGGTGTCAGCGGTATCAGGAATACTGTTGTGGATTGAACTGCTGCAAAATTGATCAAATTGGAAGACATGATGCTCCACGAAAGCCTCCTAAATACCCTTGGCAAGATCCATGGCATCATAATTCGGCTTCATTAACAGATATTCTTTCCGTCATAATTGTATCTTTATTCTGCTATTTTCTATAAAATGAAAGAAATAAATTGTATGAAAACCAAAAACGTGTGTGTTTTCCAAAATAAGTAGGGAAAACTACATCTCTCATTCTTTCAAGAGGCAATAATCAAAACAATCGACGGAAAGGCTTGATGGACACTTTTGGTCTATTTTCTTGCAGCTGCTCACAACGTAATATTTTTTTTTCGATGGAAGTTCTGTAGAATTGTTTTCCAAAAGAAAGTCCGAGAAGATTTTTCAATCTTTGCAAAACATGTGATGTTAAATGTTATTATGTGTTGCGGAACTTCCAAAAACTTTGTCAATTTTCCCAGATTACGTGGTTCTTCCTCGGGCTGTTTTCATTTTCGCTAAGAACACATGTCAAAAATTTATTCGGAAGTGCCTACGCTCAAAACGTGAATAATTACTTGCCAACTTTCGATGTGCATCTTCTCGCTCATACTACTGAATTCTCGACAGAGAAGCTCAAACAAAACAATTAGGACACAAGTGTATTATTGAGCATTGTTGTTTTTTTTCGCTCCTCTAGTCTTATTTTATTCTAGTTCCCCATTTCTTTTCTTTGTGAACGGCTTCTTCATCTCGTGGATTTTTTCATGTTTTATAAATGATCAAAACATCGGAAATCAAAGTATATCTGGTTTTCACATGAAATATTCAATACTCAAGTATTCTGAAAGTATTCCGAGAGTATTTCAGATGACTACTACACCATTTTTTTCTCCCCCAGTCAGTCTTCTTTTTTCTGACTAAAACATGGAATCCCGAAAATGACACCCCAAGCCAATCTAATTTAGTTCGCAACAGTGCACAAAACCAAACACGTATTTCTCGTGTTTTTCTTCTGTTTCTTCTCTATTTTAGCCATCTTCAATGAAAATCTAGCTTACGTATGATATGAAATTTGAAGACAAGAGGCTCAGTTTTCATTAGCATGCGCCCATTTTCGTAGCATGATCTGAAAAGAAGGTACTAGAACTTTCTATTTTTACTTGAGAAGAAAAAAGAAAAGTTTTATTATTGCGAAGTAATTTAGTCGAAATGATTTTTAGTGTCTAGAACCACTTATCTTCTTGCTTTTCTTTCTATTTCTCTTCTTTTCTTCCTCTGTCTTCCCTTAAAACAATGTATAAAATAATGGAACTTGCCCTCCGATAATTGATGCCATTTCTCAAAATACTGAATGGACCTCATTAAATGGTTTTGCTCACGCCGATGACACGCCGCGTGTGCTCCCTGACACCTTTTTACCCCTCCTGTTGTTCAATTTTTGCACTGCAGAAAACAGAGCACACCACTAACTGACTAAATTGGTCGATTGGATGATAGAAGACTACTGATCAGCAATGTGCCCATCGAGTGTTTGGCGGAAGGTCCGACCGAACCCTCTCGTCTTCATATTTTGCGTCAGTTCGTGTTGTTTTACATTTGGATTGTGTATAGCTGTTTATGATATTAACAATTATGGAAGTGGGTTGTATTTGGTGAGTTTATCGGTTTTTTCCATTGATAATCTATCAATTCAGGCATTGGTCTCAATTGTTACAGTGGTTGTGGTTTTAGCATTTTGTTTAGTGGGAACAGAGGACCAGGTAACTTTTAATTGTTGTTTTATCAAATTTTTGATTTTGAATTTTTCATAGTTAATGGCTTAAGTTACGTAAAAATATGATTTTAATGATTTTGATAATTTCACACACGTTGTAGCCGATTTCAGATATATCATTTGATTTAGCATCTCGTCGTATTGCTTGCGCTGCGTCGTTTCATTTTTAGCTTATGTGTGATCGACTTTTTGTTGTGAGATTCATTTTTCGCACTGATTCTTCGTAGTTATCAAATTTTTTATCTGAGCGCTAAATTTGAGACTGAGCCCACTGTGGCTAAAAAAGTATGGTCAACGACGCGCCAAACAATGCGACGATTTAAAAAGGAACCGTCGTCCCGGATGCCAGCTGGCATTGAAATTCGAATTGTCAACATTGATTTGGAAGCAGAAGGAGCAAGAAGTTGCTCTTCGTCAGATGATCATCATTCTCCTGCCAATGATTCATCTGTGTGAATATTTTGATTTTTAGTGAGTTTTCATTTTTTGGATTTTTGAGGAATATATCTCCTTTCAGATGGTACTTCTAGAAATTTATCGGTTAGCTGATCGTTGTCCCATTCTTTTTTCTTCTCAGTGTACATAGGCTTATACACACTTCTTTCCCATATTCTCCATTCATTTTTTGCGACATATATCACGTTGCTTGTTCGGCTTTATGATACGCGGTGGTGTATAACACATACAATAAAGATTACTATCGAAATGTTTCATTCGAAACCTAGGTCTGGTTTTTTGTCAGCGCGTCAACAATAGTGCATAGGATTGTAGAGCCATGTTATCCTAAACAAGTTTTTTACTTACTAGTCAAATGAGCAGCTAATTCCATTTCTCGCGGCGAAGACTGCAAACCGGTACAGGTTATGGTCTGGCGGGGAAATGAGGGAGGTATCGGAGGATTTCGGAAGTTGTTATCCGATTCGGCAAATAAAAATATTCGTTGTAACTTATAGTTTGGGTGGAGATAGTAAAAGTTCAAAAAAAATAAGGAAAACATTCTGTAAGATTTTTATGGTCTAAGTTTGAAATACATATCCGATAGCTGATTGTTTTGAAATGAACTATATAATGCTCATTCTTATTTTGAAAATAGAATTAGAAAATCACTAGATTGAAACACAAATTCCGAATATTTGAGCTTTTCAAACGTCTTCGCCAAACACTTATTACCGATGTGCTTGAATTCAAATCAAACTCCATGAGTCACGAAAAGCGAACAAAAAACGAACAACTTTCTAATCCCACTTGGTGTTGCCACGGCATTATACCAGTTTTTCCTTTCTTCCCCTATTACTCACCCCCACTTTCAGTTTCCTTTCTCAATGGACTTTACCACTGTTTTTGGCGCGCGAGTGGAGAAAAAGAGAGAAAGAGATAAAAAATGTAGAGCAACTAAAGCCGCCTCATCGCCATAAGAGATCGGTAGAAAAGAGAACGAGAATGTGGTAACATGAAGTAGAGAGGATTACTGTGCTTGCGCCTCCCCTCTTATGACATTATACTAGCTGCCCGCCCGAACTTCATATTTCATTTATTCGCCGCTAGTGTCGATACGTTTTGATTAACACAACAGTTTTCTATCATGGTGCTACTGTTGCGACTGACGTTGGTCTGCTCGCTTATACACTTCTGTAAGTTTATTCTCTTATTATGAATACTCATTAGTGACGTTTTCTTATAGCTCATTCATGTCTTCCGAATCCTTTCTTTGGATATAGTCCTGGTTATGGTGGTTACTACGCTCCGCCGGTTGCTTACAATAATTTCGGAGGACCATTCCCAAGAGTGGGACCATTCCGAGCCGAACCTCAACGTGGTCCATCTGCAGCTGCTGGTGGCGCAGCGGCCGTAGCTCAGAACCCGGTGCAGCCTCGTTTCGCAATGCAACAAGATGAGGTAATTAGAAAATAATCATTTGATTTCTGACTGTTTATTTATTTGAAGATCCGTTCAGTGTCCTCTTTGAACTGTGCTTCTTTTGCTGACAAATGTCGATGGTCGAATACTCAAGAAGAGGAACTTGATTGGACTACTCTGGCAGAATCACCCCAAGCTTCTTCTTTTCTTCCAACACTTGATGTTCAGAATCTACCAGGTCAGTTGTTTTCAGAAATACTAACTGATGTTTGATGATTCCAGGCCAATCTGCCGGCTCTCTGACTTCTCCAGCAAGAAATGGATGGGAGAGTGGACAGCTCGTTTCCGATGCTTTGCCTTGTCTGACAACTGGTCTTAAAGTGACAGCGACAGCGTGGCGGAGCAAAGTGGGACCGAATAGTGAGCAACCTAAATTACAGGTGAAGAAAATATCAGACATTTACTTTTATCAATTTTTTTCAAGATTTGTGTAAGAAATTCGAATGAAGAAAAGTTCCCGCTTATCAATTGTAATGAATTTGAAATTCGTAACGGCGTTCCAATGTCAGCTGATATTCCCATTCCAAATGATCCAAACCTTCCAACTCAGGTAAAATTCATAATGAAAAAGGATTGAAAACGGAATTTTCAGCTTGTGTTCTCCGGAAACAACTTTATCGCGAAGGAAGGCGGTGCTCTTTTTATTCAAGATATTGTGATTGAGGGTTCTTTGAAATGTAATGGAGAGACTCTTGATAGTCATCCAACTCTTATATCAAACCCTCCATCAAGAACAAATGACAATGATAAACGAAGTTTTGCGGAATCAGTTGGTTCTTTAAAGGTTCACGTGTTTTTCAACTCATTTTCAAAAATAACTAGGAATTTCAGAGTATCGAAGGAATTCCTGGTCTTGAAGCTATCGACGCCGCATTCCCTGCTAACTTGGATGAACAAAGAATAGCTATTGCCAGTCTACAGAGATCACTTCAAGGCAACAGCGTTGTTGAGCCGGCATCAAAACCTGCAGCAGATATCCAATCGGTCATTTCCGCAGTCCCCCAACCTTCCGTGCAATCTGCTCCACAACCTGCTCTGACGTCAGCCGAATCGCTATCATCTGTCCCATCACTTTTCGAAAGTTGTTTGGCATTGTCTTGTAATCCATCTGATTTGAGTTGCAAGTTCTGGCGGTCATCCGGTAATAACCGCTGGGAAATTGGGACATCAGGGCGGGTGGCAAATCCGCTTACTGGAATCAATCTGCCACCAGGAACAGGTAATAACGAAAACGGGTTTTTTTCTGATTGAACTTTTCATTCTTTTAGCTCAAAAGTTTTTGGTTGCACCATTCTTTGATTCACATATAAGTAGTTATACATTGGTATCAGAAGCATTGAATGTTCCTCTTCTCGAAGAAGTTTATTTCTGTTTCTATGAATATTATGCTACCGAGGGACTTTCAATTGCTGTTTGCACTGATAAAATGGATTGTTTCTATAAGAAAAGTGGACTGACAATGGGAGATGGATTGAGAGAAAACAAAAAATGGAACATCCGTTGCTCAAAACTTCCCCCTGGAACTTATGAGGTACATTTTACTAAGCGTTCTATCGAATAATTTGAATTTTTAGTTGCGTGTCATTGCTGAAAATGCCGGTGAAAACAAAGGAGAAGTTGGATTCCTTCCGATTCGATTGGCTCGAGATGCCAAAGGCCAACAACTGATTTGCTAGGTGAAACAAGCAATAATTTATTAATTCTGAGTGTATAAACCGTGCTTTCAACGTATTTATCGTGATCAAGTCTTTCATATTCTTTCCATTTTGAATAATAATAAAATTAATCCAGTGACCTTTTTGTTTTTCCCTCTCTGAGCAATAAACAATTCGAATAATGACATGTGGTATTGACTCCTTGACAGATGTGAAAATAAAGTACTCGAATGCCAGATGGAACCAGTAACAAAGAACGTTGATTACATCTCAGAAAAAACCGCGCCTCTTTTTCCCAGCAGGTTGATTTTATCTACCAACATTAAGAAGAACCTTCAAACATTCGTTTTGTGGTAAGATGTGGTTTCTCGTATTTTCTGTATGTTTTCTATCGAATTTGAACTTTTCATTGGGATATGGAGATGATAATCTTCCAGTAGTTATTACTACTTGGGGAAGCGATGGTTTCGAAAAAGCTACGAAAAAAGGTATGTTTTCGATGAACTTTTTGAAAATTTCATAACATTTTTAGCCGTTGATGCTACTTTATTGGGTGGTAGAATGTACGGCTTGGTCGAGGGATTGTCAACATGCGAGGCTCTTCAGTGCGACACGACAGTCGGATATGGAGGATCACCCGATGAAAACGGTGAAACCTGTTTGGATGCATTGGTTTTCGACGCGTAGGTAACATCTATCGACTCAATTTCACAAATTTTTGACAGAGAAGGGATGAGAGTGGGAGCAGTTGCAAATCTTCACAGAATTCGTGATGCTGCTAAAGTTGCTTGGGGTGTTATGAATTATACTAAACACACTTTGCTGGTAGGAGAGTCGGCAACACAGTTTGCAAAGTCCATTGGGTTTGTTGAGCAAGAATTAGCCACAAATGAAACAAAATCTTGGATTGAATCATGGAAAAATGGAAAATGCCAACCTAATTTTTGGAAGGTTCGTGGTATTTTTTGTACCAAATTTAAACTTCTTTGATCTGTTTTTGTCATGTTGAGGAAACATTAACTCATCTTCTTTTCAAATGCATTGTAATTTGGAATAATTTTCAAGAATGTGTCACCCGATCCATCTTCATCATGCGGTCCTTACAAACCAAATCCTTCGGTATATAAATACACAAGTGTAAATGAGGCTGGATACCTTGTTGAGAAGTTTGCTTATCGAAAAAACACCAGTTAACACTACATTTTCAGAACAAACCACGACACAATCGGAATGGTGGTTCTAGACTTGGAAAAGAAAATAAGTGCCGGAACTTCATCAAATGGAGCGCGATTCAAGGTTTTACTCAAATTTTCTGTCATTTCACTCTCAACGGTTTTAGATTCCCGGTCGTGTTGGTGACAGTCCGGTTCCTGGAGCTGGAGCATATGCGAACTCGTTTGGAGGTGCAGCTGCAACTGGAGATGGAGATGTGATGATGAGATTTCTGCCAAGTTTTTATACCGTTTCTCAGATGGAACTGGGGACTAAACCTGGAAAAGCAACAACAAAAGCAATCAAAAGAATTTTAGCAGTATACCCAAAGTTTTCAGGTGTCTCTTTTCTTAGTTAATTTTTATCAATGTAATTTCAGGTGCCGTTGTTGCAATGAATTCGAATGGTAATTTTGGTGTGGCATGTGCCAATATCAACAAGTTTGGATATAATGTGGCGTATAGAAATGGGACAGTCTTCACCTTCAAAATCGCATGTCTCTCTCAACAAAAGACCTTTTCTGAGAATCTCGATAAGCCGATTGACTTTGCATGATAATAAAAATGAATAAAACCGTTCTATATTCATATTCGGAGTATGTGGAGTATGGATTGTATGGAGTATGGATTTCTCTGTGAAAGTTGAAAAGAAACAATGGGCGGGGTCGTTTGCGGATATTATGCATAATAAGGAAGAAGTTCATAGGAGAAAGTGAGCGTGCCACAACACAGAAGGTATAATTAGCTGTCTTCGAGACTGTCCACTCCTCTTCCTGCATCGCTCCAGAGGAAAAAGTACAATAAATCCACTTGTCCAGAGAGTGAATGAAAAGTGAATCGCAAAAGTGACCGTCTATTTTCATTTCGGTGTCACTTACAAACCGGACAGAAGAAGCTGTTCGTTGCTTTTTACTTTTCTTATTTTTCTTACTTTTTCATATTCTCTCGATTTCTACGAATTATGATGTGTCGATGAGCTATAAATGAAATTTGTCATATTCCTATTGTTGTATTCAATGTTAATCTGCATTGAAGAAGGTTAGTACTCTTCTAAATTCTGAAAACTTTACAAATTTATAGTTCGTTCGTGTCTTTCCAATCAAGGATCTTGTTCAGTAGCAACATATCGATATAGTTCACAATGTCGAACTCAATTCGATAGTAGTTCTCAGAACAGTTATCAAGGATCATATAGTGGTAACTGACAGCAATTGAACTTTTATTAAAAATAAAACTCAGGTTTCCTTGGTGCTCATGTGCGGGCGAGAGCCTATTCGGAACGGGGAATTTCATCAGATTATGCGAGAAAAGACGCTGAACTTCACTGCTTGTCTGCGTTGAACTGTACTTGGCAGAATACTATTGAAGATGATTTGGATTGGGTACTTGGAGAAGGTCATGTTGATCCTACAAAACTGGCACTAATCACTGGTTCTCAATCACTTCCTGGTAGTTTTGGTATGTTCTTTAAAGAAAACATGAAACAGTTGTTTTCTGTTCAGATCAAAGTTTCTTGATTCTTGCTTCCGACCCTCGCCCATCCCATCAAAATGGGCAATTAGTGTCGTTAGCTATTGGTTGTCAACAATCTACCGGAATTTTGAGTTTTCGATTCTGGAGAAGGTTTGTGTAAAGTGTCAAGCATCGAAATGAATGTGATTCTCTTTAGTCGTGCAAGAACAATCGGAAGTGAGCCATTGCTTGACATTTGTACAAGGAAAGTTTTGGAAGCAAAGTTAGAAAACTGCATGACTGTCGTTCCAACCGAAAACCATACAATTATTGCAAGCATTCCACCAATAATGGAACCTTTTGTGGTGAATAAATCAACTTTCCGAAATGAAATTATGCAGAAATCTTACAGATTGTTTTGAAAGGCTATAATTTCGAAAATGAACCGGAAGGAGGTCTCATTCTATTGGACGAAATCGAATATTTCGCAGAACTTGATCAACCGGAAAATTGTGTTGCCAAAGACATTGATGGCATGGAATTGGAACTTTTCAAGAGTGGAAACACTCAAGAGTCAAAAGACGATGAGCATGTAGTTTCGGGAGACACACCAGGTTAATGCTAACTCTCGACTTTTTTGAATATTGATGTTCAGATATTCAACCGGAGCCTCATTTGGTGTCAAGAGAAGTCAAACAACAAGCAGCTCCAACCATAGTGAATGCTTCAAACTCAGTGAATGAATTGATACTTTTGAATGAAAACGTTGATGGTGATTGCCAGTGAGTTTTAGTTTTAAAAACTAATGAAAATTAATTACGAATTTTGATTTTCAGATCACTTCAATGTTTAATGGACCAACAAAATGCTCCATGCGACTACAAACGTTCTGGAACCGGTGCATCCGGTGAAGGATACCTTGTTGGGTGGAGAATCACATCCGTCAAACGAAATATAGCAAACAAGTTAACAGGAATTCATACTTCACCAGATCCTTCCAGAGGTATAATTTAATGAACTTTCTTTCCTATTACCTTATTCGCGGTTCCAGATGCATCGTTTCTGGTTGCTAATTTTGTTGGATTTAGCCGAGGAAAAACTGAAGATCGGTTTGTTTTGGAAGCACCGGAATTCACAATTAGCGACGCACCGGGCGCCTACCTAAGCTTCCGTAAATTTCTCTCGACAAAAGGATTGTACCTTTCCGTTTGTGAAGACGGCTTTGCAACTAGGTTAGTCGGGAGGTCAAGATTGACGTTTCCAAACTAGATAGCTATTTGTAGGTGCTTTTGGAATGTCTATGAAAACAGTGCCAAACCGTTTGCTAGAGAGTGGACAAAAGAAGTAGTGTTATTACCCGGAGAATTAACTACCGTGAGTATATTAGAAAGGTTTTTAAAAGAAAAATACATTTTCATTTCTAGTTTTACATTGTGGCATGGCAAAATACCTCAACAGTGATGAACGTCGGACAAATTGGAATAACGGAAGTCGGACTGTTCACCGATTCTCAAGCAATCACTCCTCTGTGTTAAACTTAGCTCAAATGGTCTCATTCAATAATAACGCACGCATTATCGTCTCTAATAAAAATCAGTCAGCTCGCATTCGTTCATGGAAAAGCTTCCTGCTTCTTATGTTCACTCAATTATTATTTATTCATATTAGATTCGGAAGTGTGCTGAACTCTCTCTCTCTCTTCTTTTTCTTTCTCATTCTTTCATGGCAATTCAGGTCATCGACTGCTGAATGTTTATTCTTTTTTACTTTCTCACGATCCATCTCCTGACTTATATTTCCATGATTCTTATACTCTTAATAATGTTTTCTTCCATTTTTTTTCTCTTAATAAAATTTTGTTTTTTCACTCGGAACTGAAAGAGACGTCTGTGACGAGAGCCTATTTTTCTGTTCTCTTCTAATAACACAAGACTAAGAAAACATGATATCTCTTTTAATTGGACGTTCTTTTGCTCAATTTTTCTTTTGAAAAACTAACCACAGTAGTAGTATTCTGTTCTGAAACTTGTTGGAAAAGCGCGATGTTAAAACCATGTTTTGTATATTTGATATAAACATACCGTTATTTTTTCAAAATATTGACTAGATTCGAGAAAAATTGTTTTTAAGCTTTTATTGATCTCCTTCTAATTATACCATTGAATTTCAATGACCCTCATCCTTATTTCTTCATTTTCCACGTGAATATAACATTCTGTGCACTCATTTTATGTTCACTAGAAAACGCTAAAGTTCACAACCTTCATAACGAAAACAACAACGAATCCTTCGAATTTCCCATTTTTGCGTTATTTCAGATTCACATGATAGCGGAACAAGGTCTCGTATTCTACGACGTCTCAAGAATGGTAAGTGCTTCTTCTAGTTTAGCAGCCAATTATTCTCAAGTGCCTTTTTTGAGCACTTGGTTAAACTTCAAAATAAGTTTTTGCACATCCGCTCGTTTTGAATACGATAGCAGGCGGAGAAATCGATTTTTTGCTAGCAAGAGAGTTAACGTGATAGTTGTTTCTGATATTTGTTTTGTTACGAGACCAAAGGAAGATTCTATTCTGAAAAGTTGAATTTTTTTTTAATTCGGTTGTGTTTTTTTAATGTGTAGTAGTAGAATTCTTGAAATCTTGTTGTCTCGTTTATTTCCAGTATATAATAATTTAATCCTCCATCCTCCAAAAATATATGGCATTCGACTTGGACTTAATCTTGATCTATTTCCCTCTCATCTATAATAGTTTTGCTTTGATTTTCGATGTTCTTTCAGCTCTTTTTCCCTAATTGTCTCCACTTTTGTCTTCCTTTTTTAGACTTTTGGCGCAAAGTAGCAATAATTTTATATTCTTGCCCTAAGGCACAATCGGTGGCAATTTTAGTCACGAGCAAAACATCGGTGCACATCACTCTTGTCAGATGGATGCAATTACGATTAGTGTCAAGGAGAATTAAGACTAACATAGAAGACACATGGCATCTTTTTCTTCTCCTCCAACTGCCTACAAAAACCGAATATTCTATTGATTATGAATAATCCATGGGAGCGTGGAAGATAGAGAAAGAAGACCGGAGTATTGGAATTAATTGAAAATGTTGATGGTTCTACGAGAAAGGGTTAGCTTATGTAGTGTTGAAGGGCGCTCCTCAAGCGGTGAGCAACGGAATTTGTAATCCCTGGGCTAGAACACACCAAAAACATGTCAATTTTGAGATGGAAGCAGAGGAACGGAAAGGAAAAGACACACGGAAATGATCAAAATAACTAGATGCCACACGCAATATTTCTAGTTTTGGTTCACATTCTTTCAATTATTCTTATTTTTTTAGATCAACTAGTTTTGCACAGTATTTTTTCCTTTCAGAAGTCCATGCATCTTTCCAAATTCTTTCAAAGTCTGTTTTGAAACATGCGTCGTCCCAATCTTTTCATACATACTCTAAACCATATTTCGTATCAGAAAACGGCCTTGTCACTTGAAATAATACCGAATTTCCAATTCTCAAATTCCAGTCATGTAAATGAGGTGTGTAAGGGATGAAATTGCTAAAGTGCCCATGTGAATACTCCTCTTATTCTTATTTGCATACCTTTTTATGGTAATCCTAATTCCTCCCATGGGAAGATAACTGCTCATCAACTCACGTACACTTGTCAGAGAAAAAAAACAACAGACAAGTGTTGTTTTACTTCCACCAAAATAAGTATAGAGATAGAGGAAATGCTTTTTTTTCCGCGGAATTGCGTTTTCATTCTTCATGTAACAAGACAACCTCTATCCGGTGCATTGGTGGGTGGCTCATAACAATCGGTTTGAAGAAAATAGCCCCTACTGAGAAATCTTATAGTTTTCTTCGTTGTTCGAAATAATTTGTTATTTTCGAATCTCAATCTGAACGATTTTCATTCAGAAAAAGGTATAGAATCGCTAACCACTTATCGTATTTCCGTGTTTTCTTCTGAGCCTCCCGAAATTGGACACCCCATTCCGTCTAATTAACAAGAATCCGCCCTCAGCTTTTCGCTGTTTTATTTTGTTTAAAAGCACGAGATAGAAACACTTGAAAATTGTAATACGGTCTCATGTATATTTTTGTCCAGATCAATATACCGATCCACCTGACCTCTCATTCAGTCCTCTCTCATATCTACATCGTCTTCAAACATACTGGCCACCAATTGAACATATATCGATGCACATCTCGAGAGCCGACACTGTCACAGAGCTTATGTTGACTTTAGTCGATCCAAGATATTCCCAAGCACTCACTCTAACCGACGCAAGAATGAGAGGAAGAGATGGAAAGAAAAAGAGCGAGGTAGAACGAGTACTATCTTACCCAAACACTTCAATTCACCAGAGCTAGCTACCGGCACAAAGATCTTCTTCTTCTTCTTCTTTTCCATCTTTTCTTATAACTACTCGGGGTCCCCTCTCCTCCTTCTCTTCCCGTTCTTTTCCCGCGCCCATCAAGTGAAAAAGCTTAAGAGTAAGTGGGTATGTGTTTGTGCCTAATGTTTATGTCGCTTAATCCCAAGTTTAGCGACCGAAAAGTGCCACAGATGCTTATGGCAAGCAGATGATGTGAGAAAAACGGAATGGTTGGAAGCCCAAAAGGGCAAAAAGATTCATTGGGTGGGAGTATAGAATCAACAATAGAAGCTACCCAAAAACGTTTTTGCTATTTGACGTTTTTGACAGTTTCAAGTGCGGGGGGTCGGCGCGTCTAGAGTAATACAGTTGATTTTCGCCGCAGAAAACTGAGATCTTCTTTAATCTCTTGTGATCTTAACGAGCGTCTTATTCGAAACTTTTTGGTTTAATACTGTGTTGACTTTTGTTTTGAAAACTGAGACTCCTATTTTTCCATAGAAGAAAAACCATTACCTCTAATCCTAGCGGTTGAAACATACATCAAATATTGCAACAAAAGTCGAGGTGATGCTCTTTGGTGGTGGTGGTGCCCTTCTCTTTTCTCCGAACGAAATATTTATGAAAAGACACACTTTAGTGAATCATAATAGCAATAGTTGAGCATATGGTCATGGCCCCCCACACGTAATTATTATTCGCTCGATTTCATTCTGAATTTTGAATTTCCCTACGTAAGTTTTCGTTTTCTCTCCACTAATCTTTGGTTTTCAGTAGTATTCTAGATTTTCAAACATCCGTATAAAAATTCAAAAAAACTAGTCCCCGGATAGAAATAAATTTCTGCATTTTGCATCTAATTTTTAATAGAATTCAATACAATTCATCTTGCTATATCAGTCTCGAGATTCACATTTACTTAGGGATCTCTCATAAGAAAAGCCCATTTCACTTCTGAAAAAAAAGACAAAATTTTAATGTGACATTTAAAACGGCTCGAGCGTTGAAAGATAGAAATTGGAATTCAAAAATTTCAATTTAAATGTTTGGAGTCGGAATGCTACTATTCAGAGAGACGAGCAGGCCATTCTTCTCTTTTCCACTCTCTGAGTATGCCTGATTTGATATGGGCATATGAGCACACGAACAAAGACCGTGAATTTATTCTGATTCACGTGGACCACTAGGATTAACCAGTGTGCCAACCAACACTCTCAAACCACCCTATTCGATTACACTTCCCTTCTTTGCCATTATTATTTATTTCAAATCATAGCTCCACTTTCTTTTCTCTCCATGGGACCTTCTTCGAAGAAAATTCTTGAGTTTACTTAGCTACATTCATAATTCATTTTACCCGCACTTCTAGTTATCCACTTCATTAGTATCAAGTTTCGTGCTAAAACCTCTTACAGAAGAATATGTGAAAAGACACAAAAAAAATGTCGTCTTGTTCCTGGTTTTGTTATTCATCCCAAAATTTCCAATGGCCAGATATTGCGTTTCTCCCAGCCGTCTTGAAATCTGAATACTCTCGGCTCACTTGATTCCGTGTGGACGGACCTCTGGCAAACTCAGGAAATCAAACAAGAATCGCGTTTCTTCTGCTCCTCTTTTCTTTTCATTTCGCTTGTCCCAAAATCTAATTTCGAAAGACGATTAGAGGTGTTGAATTGTGGCAAGAAAAAGTGAATAGTGGCGGATCAAAGAGAAGTGGCGAGACGTCATTTCATTTAATCCGGTGATCGAATCATCGCAAAAAGTTTTGCTCCTTCTTGTTTTTGGTCCACGTTGGTTCATTTCAAACCAACCGCTTGTGTTGGGGGTGAATATACATTATTCACCACATGTTTGGGAACGTTGAAAAAGTTGTATGGCTGAGAACTAGATTCTTTTTTTCTGTTTTATTCAGTGATTGCGGTTCTCCTTGTTTTTCAGTCTGTAAGTTATCGATATTGTATTGTTGTCTCTTTTTTTTTGTGTTTTGCTTTTGCATTTGTATTTTCCACGGTTCGCTTGTAGTATATCTAGTCAATATTTCCCAGAAAAGGTGGTTTTCTAGTTTTCTAAGAAAAAATAGGAAAATGTGACTTTCATCACATAAGCCTCTTCTTCACACCCAGAATAGATAATATGATTAGTAGGTAGTGCTTTTAACGCACATCTTGGAAGATGGGGTGTGTCGCCCTACGAGAGGGTAGGCGAGACAGAGGGACGACATCGGAGGGGTAAGGAGCTCCGCCTATTTCCTCTCAATTAATAAGACGTGCCTTTGAGCACACTTTTGCGTCGTCTTCGTCAGTGCTCTTAACGCCCAGAAGTCAGTAGTCTTCTTCAGCGCTGACCCTACTAACAACTCATTGAGAAAACGACGACAAGACCCTTCGACGACAACCCGGGACAAAGTGGTCACACAGAAGTAAAGAGCGCCCCGCGCCGCCCCGTCTTCGTGTCTGTCGTGAGTCCCGCTATCCGTCCGGCCCAAGTCAGTCTCCCTGCTCCTTATTTGTGGCGAATTGTCAGAAGGAAGAAAACGGAGAAGAAGAAGAAGAAGAAGAAGCAGAAGCCGACGGAGAAGACGAAGCATAAGAAGAAAGCGTGTGAGCTCCCCGAGTTGTGTTGCGTGATTCGCCACTTCTTTGGATGAGGCCAATTGTGGTGTGACATACAGACACTGCGCATAAATACTGCCCCCCCCCCTTTTTCCAACCATTCCGTTTCCGACGACACGACCCCTTCAGTCAGTCAGTCGTTCTCTCCATTTCCACCCAACTTTCCCCCCGGTTCCTCCCACCCCAAATTATTTTTCTAGTCTTCCTGCTCTTATCTACTGGTTACTGTAGCTGATTGTCTAATAATGGCTGAAATATTCGAAGAGGTGAGCACTGCTACTCACGCCTCTCACAATGCATGTGACCCGAATGTAGTGAACTCTGAGGTATGTTCTTTTTTTCTTACTAATTTCCGATTTGCAGTTCCAATTTTTCTTTTCTAACTTGATTTTGATCGAAAATCTCCGCTCTGTTTGTAATTTTCTGAGGTCAGCTCAGTTGACCGGAATGCTCGTTCACAAATTTCAAAGACTGTTCCTTTATAACCATCATAGTCTACTGCTTCTGATGTGCACTTTTTGAGCGAATTAGCGACGCGTAAACCGACATGCCCATTTCATTTTTGCAGTTGTCTAAATTTAGTTTTCTGTCTTTTCGAGACCCATTCTTTTTCATTTATAGAAATCTAGCTTTCGAGATGTCGAAAACAATATAATGAGATTTCTACGCAAATCTGACGTTGGTTTGTTTGCCTGAATGCTACCGTACCACGCATGACTTTTAATTTTGCATTTCATTTCCTTCCGGCCATATTCCGTTTGCCATCACAAAAATTGCGTGAGAAATCTCGTTTTACCGCATCTAGACCTTCGCTTAAATGTTTTCGCAGCTGCTGTCTCATTGCGCTCAAGATGACACAGAAGCAAAAAGGGGAGGGAGGAGATGGGGGGTAAAAGGAAAGAAGGCTTACTCTACTCAACGATAATTAGATGAGTACATGGTTGTGAGATGGCCCCTTTCCTTTCATTTGTGCTAGAAAGGAAACAGAAACATTGACACAAACACGCACACATAGGCGGCAAACGAACATTTAGAATTCGGACACGATAGGAATTGAGAGTTGAAGAGAGTGCGGAAAGCTGTGAATACTGACCCTTACCATAGAAAGAAAGACAGGAATATCATCCAATTTACTCGACAATTATACTGCATAGTCGAAGTTTGAGAGAACAGAAATAAAGACCGGAATCTCTAAAGAGAGATGACAACCGAAAGTCACCCATTGTTTCGATTTCGACCACATCTCTATCATTTACATGAGTTCCTCTCGGAAAACAATTTTGAATCAAGTCCATGTGACGATGGATGATTTGTTGTACTGAATTTGTGATCTGAAAACTGGTTATGTTCATTCAATTTCGATTCTCCAATTTCAATGCATAAATTTTGTTATTCTGTCAAAAAAACCGTGTTTTCTGCAGAGATTTGAAGAGATCTCAGTTTTTTGTTCGTTCTACAAATAATATTGTTCCAGTCTCAAAAATAAGAATAATAATATGAGACTACATAATATCTTAACCGCCACACGACAATAGGTAGTGTATTTCTATTAGAATCAGAACTAAAAATGAAGAAAGATTAGGAATGCGCCAGGAAAAAACAAGCCAACTTTGGCCAGCTGTACCAACTTGAATATTCTGGAACCTTCCGTCTTTCATTGTTTTTGTCTCATGCACACACACAAAAATATTAGTTTCTCAAAAAAGTATTCTTTGCCTCCAAACTCACAATACTCAGAATAGAGAGTGCTACTGAAGATTAGAAAAGACGTTGTTTTTGTTTCTTCATGAATAAATTAGCAGAAGAACATGTCTTCTTCAAAACCTGGCTGACAAGGTGTCAATCTCTACGAATTTCTCGCCCATCAATTGACCTTTATGATGTCACAACCACTTCTGGAACATGGTGAGCCGTGTTCTCACCCTCTCAGCAAATCGTCTCCTTGTACTCACATTTGATCGTCTTCCTCTGCCTCTCACCCCTTTTTTGTCACCAAATGCATTCGCATCAACGATTGATTTGGTGCAAAGACATCTGTTCGTTGCGCAATACGTACCACATGTTCTCATTCCATCTCTCTGTTCCACTTGCGTGCATTTTTTCGATATTTCCTTCTGTTCTCCCTCATCTCAATTCAATTTTAATTTTTGTGCGCCTCAATCTGGTTCTACTTTTGTCGTTCCGTCTCGATTCATCTGTTTTCTACTGATTTGTTCGTTACCGACTTTCATTTGATGCTTTCCATTTTTTTTTCTTGCCCATTTCGCGATTTTTCATCTGACTACCACCCGCTGGTTGTTTCATGTAGATTCGTTCAAAACATCATTTGTGATGGGAGAAATGAATTCGAAACAAAATAGCTTCTCACACCCTGTGTCGCTCTGTTTCCCAACAACTGTTCATTTGGCTGAGAATTCGAAGATGCGTCACCTGAGAGAGTCTCTTCGAGAGAGATTTAGTGCTTTTTAAACTCTGGAGTCGCTGTCTGGAGTTATGAAGAGTTTAATCAATGAATTATGAAATTTTTCACTGATCCATCCAATCATTCTTTCTGTCTCTCCGTCTCTCTCTCTCTCAGTTTTTTGGGTTCCGTTCACAGGAGAACCACTGCTTATATTTGTCATCCCTGTCATCCCTGTCATCCATGCGCCTACCAATCACCAATAAAAACAAAAGTGCAGTCAATAAAAAACACGAGATAAAAACCAGTGACGCACCTTTGACAAGCTTGTAAAGGTCAGTCGAAAGTTAGTAGTAAACTTGCGCACAGGCCATATGGTCGAACCGCAAACTCATTTCTCCTATCGTCCACTGATGTCGCCGCAACTTAGGGTGAGTCTCATTTTTCGTGATTTTGATTCGAATTTCCGTTAGAAATGAGCTTTCTGGTTGCGGCAGCAGGTGAAACTAGCTATATGTATTACCCAGAATGGCAGTTTTGATTGATAGAAAAGGGGGGCCGGAAGGAAAAACAATAATTGGAAATAGGTAGATTTACTGGGGTTCTATGTCCTCTAGTATTCTATATCTCTATTGCTCAACAACTCCAGATTCGTTTATCTGTCTTGTCGTTAGTGTCTCCCACATAACGAACCTATCAAATTCAATCATCTCCTACACATCCTCGCTCTGCTTGAATTGCGCCAGGCAGCTGCTCCCCAAAAACGTCGCTAGTGTCTTCTCTTTTTATTCTATTCCAACAGCAAGCTCATATTCAAAAACCACCAAAATTAGATGGCAATATGTTGGGCAAGACGAAGAAGAAGGCAATCAGTATATTCTATTCGTCTCCTAATAATATTTCTAACCCTTCCTCACCGCTCGACCAGAGACGACGTCTCCAATTGAGGGTAACTTTCAATTCTCTCTTATTCGAAAGTATTGCGAGAGGTGGAAAAACTAAGAAAAAAAACTTAAGAAGAGGAAAATCTGCAAGGTCAGACTATTTTTGTTCGGTTTTTTGAAGTTACTAGAAAAAACAACGGCAAAGTAATTGTTCCTCAAGGGAGTGTAATGCGCTCATTTCGCACGGTATGGAACGTGACGATACCTCATAAAACAACCAATTCGTCGCTTTCAAATCGGGTTGATTTTTGGCATATGGTGAATTGGTTAATAGATTTGTTGATGTTATGGGCCACAATAATTGCTCGAGAATTGCATTCTCCGTTCACTCACCCACGGTCTCTTCCGCTAAAAACAAAATTCTTCATATTTCTTTTTCCTAACAATTATATTTACGATTCTTCTTTTTCTTCTTCCTATACCAAACTTTTCTGTATTTTCAGGCACTGCCAATGCAAGCCCTGTATCAACTCTCTGCCACTGGGGCCACACAACAAAATCAGCAGATTCCCATTGGATTAGGCAATTCATTGCTATACCAGCAATTGGCAGCTCAACAACAAATTGCTGCACAGCACCAACAGCAGCTTGCTGTTTCAGCAGGTTCGATCTTTTATTATTTTAAAGATTTTTGATCGGTCATTCAATTACTCGCATGCAAACGTTTTGATCAACTTATTCGGCAAACAATTTGAAAAAATCTGTTTCCATGAAAGCTTCTAACTTTATTTGGAAAAAGCTTCATAATCTATAGAATCATCACTAGAAGCTACGGAAGTAATGCCGGAAATTTAGGCAAATGATATTTCCGGTACGAGCTATGTGTTCAGTTATTTTTCTCATTTTATGAACGAGAAATATGTAACATTGCGATGATGTCGCCAGTTCCTTATATTATATCAGTTACGTTTTCACATTGACTTCAGAAATTTTCTTGAAACTCATTTCAGACAATTCTTCACTTTCATAATTCATTTTTGCAAAGAACTATTTAAAAAATTCGAAAAACGTCACACAGATATTCCACATATTTCATAACAATTGCCCATTTCATAACAATTTCGTTTTCAACTTTTATACCAATTATTTCTCAAACTGAATATAAGCGAAAGTCGGGTTACGATCTTCTGACCACTTTGACCGCTAATTCGAAATGGTCTATGCAGGTACCGACATGTCATTGAGGACCTGACCTGCATAATCCCAAACTATCCACCACTCGTGCGCCGCCTAGTTCGCACCATTTTCCCTCACTTGCGCTGTACTTCACTGTAATTGTCTCATACTCTACGCTACTCATCGAATTCGCTATTTCGTTTCGGTTCGATTTTGAATAGATGAGGTCAGGTGGAAGAAGAGGAACAGGGGGCAGGCATCAGAACTTTGCCATTCCACTTACTCTTTGCATTTTTTGCTCTTAGGGGATAGCTCTTTTTTGTGTTTGCTCGTTTGCTTTCTTCTCATCATCATCATCTTACAACACTCCAATTCTTTCTTTTAACCTATCGCCGCAATATTTGTTCTGTTTGAGGGGGTCACCGTTCCCTTCCCTTATTATAAACCATCACTTTTTTCCTTCTGTTTCAACGAGGGAAGTTGCAAACGTTTTCTCGCAAAATGTAGTATACCACGAAACAACAGGGACATCAATAGGGGGACGAGTAAAACCCATTCAAAATGTTGCCAGCGTCCTCGAGTCAAGAAACAAATGATTACTTGATGAAACGACGTGATAGAGGATTGTTTAATGAGCAAGAAGATAAAAGAGACACTTGTCAACTTGAAATTCACAATGAAAGTAGTAGACTTCATTCTTATTTTTGTTTTTCCTCACTCCTCACGTCCAACCGTAGCCGCGAAAATAGTAACCGGGTGCTTATCAGAAGGAGATCTTGTCGGGCGTAACACTTGTTTTAGATCTAACATAGATACGTATGTAAGAAGAAATGAAGGAAAACTTGCCGTTCTTTTACTCGGCCTCAACCTGCATATTGCCTGATCTAATTACAAGTTCGGATTCTTCAGATTTTCCGAAACTTCATCAGATTTACATTCATCTTCAATCTTTCAAATAGTAACACTCAGAATCTAAACGTATTCTTTTTTCAGCTCATCAATCGCAAAATAACATTATGTTGGCAACTAGCGCACCGTCTTTAATCAATCACATGGAAAACCCGACAGAAGCCAAAGTCAAGGTATGTTTAACTGAGCCTCTTACCAATTTCTGTCATGCTCTCACCCCTCACTCGTTCACATTTCGTGTGTGTTATATGAATGGATACGTAGCTGGGACCAAGGCACCGGAATAACCCTTTTCTATTGGTCGAAGGAACATGTCGCTTTTGGTTGACGAATATGGTTATGAAGTGTATGATTATATGTGCATATCATTATTTCAAAAGTAGCCATTTTTCTTTCTATCTATCAGTTTACTCTAACCCCCCGTTTTTTCAAACTCTCACGACGCCTTCCAGAGAGTGGCAACCATTTTTCGTTTTAGTTACAATTTGCACAACTTCCCATATACCAATTTCTTCTGCTTTCGATGATTTTCTTTCTCCAAATGAAAATAAAGAAGAAGGAAAGCCAGAAGCGACGTGTTCTCAGAAAAACACAGGAAATTAGATTAAAACAGTGTTCACGTGCTACTTTTTTTCTATACCCCTAATCGCTTTATCGGGTTTTTGACGATTACTTCACTTTATCAAAGGTTTTTTTTCATTTCATTCGTGTCCAATCTCTTTTTTAACTTATTTTTCTGAAAGTACGATGAGAGGTGGTGTGCAACATCTTAAAACACAAGAGATGAGCACGGTTGTGAACTTTGGCATGCTCTGGAATTGAAAAGAGCGGCGATTCCCAATACTTTTTCCTAAGGCGCATGATCTGTGAATGAGCGCTTTTTGTTTTACAGGACGATCCGAACAGCGACTACGATTTGCAATTGTCGATTCAGCAGCATATGGCTGCCCAAGCACAAGCGGCACAAATGGGCTCCCAAATGGGGCAGCCACAGATTGGTCCACAAATAGTGGGACAACAAGGGCAACCGGTGGCCGTAACGACTGCCGGTTCAACGAACGGCACCACTGCCGTCACACAGCCCGATCCCAGCACTAGCTGTAAGCCTTGCTCTCCTTTTCTTTTCCCAATCCAAATCGCAACTTTCTTGAGTTTTATTCGTGCTGTTCTCTTTTACATCTTTTTACATTCAGCGTCTTGAAATGCATGGAGAAAACGGTTTTTCGGAATTGTGAACGGAAAAGAGAAGTGATTAACATGCAAACAGAAACAGTATTCTTTTTTGCTCTCTCTTTCTCTTTTTCTTGTCATTGAAGTTAATTTCACGTAACAAAGGTAGTCATGCAAAGGTGTAGATATTTTGCTTGCCACAGAATGATTCAAGAAGACAGGGTCGAATTGGAGGCATATATTTTTCAATTATGTCCAAGAACGTATTCATTTCAGCTGGACCCGAAGGACCGAAAAGATTACACGTCTCGAATATTCCATTCAGATTCAGAGATCCGGACCTTAAAACTATGTTTGAAAAATTCGGAGTTGTATCTGACGTAGAAATTATTTTCAACGAACGTGGATCGAAGGTTTGGAAAAGAAAAGAAAGGTCGGGCTATATAATATTTTTATAGGGTTTTGGATTTGTAACAATGGAGAGACCTCAAGATGCTGAAAGAGCCAGACAAGAACTTCACGGATCGATGATTGAAGGGAGAAAAATTGAAGTGAACTGTGCTACGGCTCGTGTTCATTCCAAGAAAGTCAAACCAGCTGGTGGAGGTATTCATTTTTTCAAAACTATTTAATGAAAATAAGTGTTTCCAGGAATTCTTGATCCAATGAATCCATTGGTTGCTCAATCCGCTCTTGCTGCACAAGCCCAAATGAACAGAGCACTGTTACTTCGAAGCCCATTAGTTGCCCAATCTCTTCTTGGAAGAGGAGCCGCCCTAATTCCTGGAATTCAACAACCAGCTGCCTTCCAACTTCAGGCTGCCTTAGCTGCTAATCCATTGGCTCAACTTCAAGGACAACCTCTACTCTTCAACGCTGCTGCTCTTCAAACAAACGCTCTCCAGCAATCTGCTTTTGGAATGGATCAGGCTGCTGTTCAAGCTGCACTTCTGGCCAATGAGCAGGCTCGATTACAACTCGCTGCTGCCGCTGCTCAAGGTAACGAGTACCTAATGTTCCAACAAGCCAAACAACAAGAATTACCAGGACGGATTCCATCATCCGGAAATGCAACTGCATTCGGAGAACAATATCTTGGTAATGCATTGACAGCGGCTTCATTACCATCATATCAAATTAATCCAGCACTCAGGACGCTGAATCGTTTTACACCGTACTAGATAGATTGTATACTTTTAAATATGTAAAATGTCTTCTTTGACCTCATATTTTGACTCATGTCCTCACTGTGAATTCATCTCTTGTCATGATTTTCATAATTTGTTCTCCATTTTTTTAAATGATCCGATACATATTCTCAGATTGTATCACATTTCACAACAATACGATAACTCCCCTTTCATTTCCCGATTTCTGCTAGTCTCTGGAGTTTTATCAATAATACGGCGTAATTCTTTTTTAATTGAAAAAATAATAATTAAAACCGATTTATTATTTTACTATTTCGCACTTTTTTATTTACTTCTCACTTTTGCACCACTTTCTGCACTTTTCTTCAATAATGGTTTCTAGTGACAATTTACAGCAGCTTTAATTGTAATCTTTAATAATTAAATAAGCACTTCTCTTTTTTTTCAGTCTTTGCATCCGTTTTTTTCTTTGAAATAATGATTTTCAGTGCACATTTCTCGTCTATTTTCTTGTCTTTTCTTTACACAAACCACCGTTTTTCCAATACTTCTCTGTGTTTTTCTGATTGCCTCTTGGTGTACATGAATCTTTTCTTGAATGTAGTGTGTTGGGAGGTGCTTGCTCAGAAGCAGATTGCTTGAAAACACGTGTATGGTGTGTTTTGTTGTGCGGAAAAACACATGGGGAGTATTTATTGGTGAATCATGGCGAATGAGCAGCTTTGCTTCGGCGTTGAAAGTAATTGATTTGGTTTGTTTCCATTTTTTCCAGCTTGTTGAAGGTACAAAATCATTTGGAAGCTTAATATTGGAATGATGAATAATTGATAAAATAATTATAGAATTCTTAAAAACATTCACCTTTCATGAACTACATAGATAATGAATAATTAACAGGTACTTCAGCAAAATATGGTATTCGAAACCGATAAAAGCATGAGCTCAGTTGGAAAATATATTGACAACTGAATAGTCTTTTCGTATTCCTAGAATCAATCGGAATGTTTTTCTTGAGCAAATTTTTTCCAACTACCGGTTCCGCTCAAATAATTATCATCAAAATAGATTTACCGATAACTCCTAAGCTCCAGAAATTAACACATTTACAACATGACAACCATTTATACTTTTCCACGGTTTTTCTCTGCTTTTTCTCGTTATTACTGAGAAACAATTGAGAACACCTAAAACTCAGTCATTCAGCAATATGATGAACTTTTTTTGGGATCATTCCCATTCAAGTACCCTTATGAATAAAAATTTGGTCTGATGAAACTATTCTCTAGTGCCAATTCCAAGAAGTTTATCCTTCATTCTTTTCACATGCTTGTTCAACTCTCATCGAGCTGCTTCCCCTAAAAATAGAAAAATGGCGACATTCTTCTGATATATCACTCTTTTCTGTTTTTGTCTCCGCCCATTTTTGGGGTTGTACATCCTCTCCTTTTTGCCACATATAGTGCCTCCGACTAACATATTCATGAAGCCCACACTTCACTTCTAGCCCAAGCATCCATGCCGCACTGCCGACGTGCCCTTGTTTTGCTCCTTCTATTCACTGTTATCTCAAATTTTGGGTCTGATGCATTGAAATGCCGACTGTATCATCTTATTTGGGAAGATGGTCATCTTCTTAGAATCAATCCCGATGTTTGTCATACTTCTTCGCAATACTGTGTTAGAGCTACTTATTCCGATCCCGATACGAAGAAAAAGAATGGTTATTCAATGGGATGTGACAAAGTGGATTGCCAAGGAATCGACAATCCAGCCTATACCGGATGGGTCCAAAAACTGAACGGAGAATACTGTCGGAAAAGCAGAGATTACGGTAAGAAAGGCGAAATCTGCTGCTGTCCAGATGACATGTGCAATTCTTCTCACCGTTCTTCTTATTTTGTTCTAACCGTGTTTTCTATTCTTATATATGCATTCTACTCTTTGATTTAATTCATTCACTGTTTCTTATTTAATTCATTGTATATGCCAAATCTTAATGGTGCTTTCTTATAACAAGTATACTTTTGTTCTCTGAATTTAGAATCCTAATACTTTTGTCATTTTTATCAGTACGGGTTCAACTCTGAAAAACGTTTTGTTTAGATGTTCCAAATAAACATTGTGTAGAGTGTTTTACAGTTAGTACACGGGAAAACAAAAATTGCAAAATTTAACAGTGACAAATTTAAATACTGACGGTGTTGACTTTTCAGATTTGAATTCCAATGCATCAACTTAAAAGCAATGATCCATTTCTAACATAGTTTGCATTATGAAACACTTTCTTCGTTTCTCTTCCAATTTCAACCTTTGAGGTCATCCACATTTTCATTTCAACCGATCGAATGAACTTTTGTTCAATTAGACATGCAAAGAAATTCTTTGTACTCTCATATGATCCATTCTCAAAAATTCAGGAAGAAGCTTGCGTAAAGTTGCATGACAAATAGTACAACGACATATCTTCATTCCATTGAAAGTCCCGAAGACGAGAATGTAATCCTCAAACTGGCATTGTTGTTGTATAGAGGTTTGAGTAGTTATTAGACACCTAATGGGTGCACCGATTATACAGTCTGTCACTCCTGTAATTATGCTAGTCCATTATAATTGTTCGGAAAAATGATGCGTCACAGACAATGGGAAAAAGTGAAATTGGCTGCAATATCATTTGATATCTATTCGGTGTCTTGTAAATAAACAAAAAGAGTATCATGATGGATGAGAACTAAAGTTATCTAGTTTTCCAAGTTCTGAAGAAATAGAAAAGATGACTCAAGCAAATTATTTCAATTTTCGACAAAAGAAACGAAAGAATTTGAAATTAACTATGTGCGTGACAGAAAAAAAACAATTTGAAATTCGCGAATTCCGCTTTGAAATGTATGCTCCGTTTGGATGACTCTCATCTATCTCTTCTCTCTTTCGAAAAAACATGAACCATCTGTGAAGCTTCGATCTTTTGTCATTGGATGACAAACGATGCCTTGCCAGACCAGACGATCTGTCAGTTTCAGTTGCTATGAATAGTTAAACAATGACAATTCCAAAAAACCGGGAATCGTCAACGGATTTCAAAAGAAAACGATGAGTCGGCAACGTCATACAATGAAGACACGTCATTTTCTTGGAACAGGAGAAGAAAGCCATAAAAACGTCAATGATGAATGGGACCCATCCTTTGAATGATGCAGAAAATTGCCGCAGTTTGTGACGAAAATTTGATCTGAATCTAAAATTTTTTGGAAAAAGCCAGACAGGAAATTGTTTCATGAGAGAAATCTTTTGGAGAACTTGTATGAAGATCTGAACAGAAGTTATAGTAAATCGCTTTCTCGGTTTGATACTATGTTATATTATTTTCACCAACGGTTCAGATGAAAGCCGCAATGAAATGAGACGAGATGGACCCAATGACAAGAAATTAGTCGACTACTTTGAAACTGAAAAATGGCTGCTAATTCTCAGAACAATCAAAAAATGATCCTGTCACCCTTGTTGTTTTTGTTTTTTTTTTCAAACAGAAGGATTGGTTGCATTGAATTCTTAGTCCTCATTCAAACAGAATAACTTATTTTCCAGAATGAACCGATTAATTTTATATTATCTGCTTTATTTCTTCAAGGAACATACTGAATGAACCAACTCGTTTAGAGCACATTCAAAACCACGTGAATTAGGAAACGAGGCATAATACCAGAGATTGAACAATGGCAAACAATATTAATGTCATATGCTAATCTAGGTCATCCGAATTAGGCCTGTTCGCGGGGGGTCATTGTTGACGGCCTCACGGAAAATCTCAATGGAAACATTCTTCTTCCTGAGTGTCGAGTTTGTATGTTTTCTCTCTAGTGCTCTCAATTTTTCTGCTTCCTAGCATATTCAATTCTCAAGTCACAAGCTGTACTGCTTTCCTTTTTCTTTTTGAGCAAACATTTGAAATAGAACCTCATATTATTACTAAATTTTGAATTTTTAAGAACCCCATAAAAAATTTAATTATAAAAGTTTGAAAATTTTTTGTTAATTTTTTTCTATAATTATTGACAATTTTTACGTGCTTGTAAAATAGGGAATATAAAATTAGGGAGAATACTGAATTGATAACATTGTTTAAACTGATGCGCCGTATCTTTTTGCATTGGTCAGCAGCTGATACGCCACATGATAGAGAGTTCTGTTCGTCAATACCCAAGTTTCTCTCCAATTTTTGTTTTTTTTTCTTTCGCTTTTGGAGCAAATATTATTTTTAAATGTTTAAAAATTTTTTCGTGCAAACAAGCCAACGTTTGGTTGAAATTTTATAGATGACAGAAAAAAAAATGCATTTTGCAAGTGATTCGTTCCCTTTTCTAATTGAACTAAAACAAGTCTTTCTCATAAAATTTTATGTTGACCACCAAACATTTTCCCGTCAATAGATCCTCTTTCCGTAAGTAAACCCTCGTGACTTCACGGGGAAAATCAATAAAACTACCCGAAAGGATAGGTTGGTGGTGTATGCCTTATTAGAATAAAACTTGACTGAAGATGGCATTTTTATGTTCTCGCAAAAAATAGTTTCAAATCGATTTGCAACTTGAAAAGTGCCATCAAAGGAGTGCTTCTTCTTCCTCTTTTCCTTCTTTTTCCCCTAGTCGCGCAGTTATCGATTCTCTTTCACTTCTCTTGCCTCGAAGACATATTACTACGGAGACTGGCCTCAGCATTTTCGTTGGGTGGTCCTTTAAATTTCTTTCACATTCATTTAAACAAAACAATACAAATTTACAGAATCGCAGACCAAACGGCTTTTGCTCAACACCTTTCCTTCAACATGAGTATAAGGTTTCCAGAAATATAAAGCTGCAATAAAAATTTTAACATCGCATTACTCCACTAAAGGTTTGCAATTTTAACTATACATTAAAATATGGAACAACGGAAATTTTTCAGATTCAATCAAAAACAAACTGTAAACAGAAGAAGCCACAATTGTCAAGCAAACGTGCGACACTTTGGGGCCGGGGGGTAAGTTGGATTAATTTGAAATTAAAAAAAAACTGAACATAAAAAATATATCATGCATGCAGATAAAAAACCACTGAGAACAGTTTAGATACAAAAAGAAACAACAGCTGAATATTAATTTCTAGAAGAATGATATGAAGTTGAATTCCTATCAGAAAAAAAATTACTTCGAAAAAATTAATCCATAATCGTATTTTAATCTAAAATGTGAAATTTTGGTTCTTCTCTCACCATTTCATTGCTCACTGAAAAAGGATACTCAATCCGCAGAGAATACACGCAGAAAGATCAGAAATGAATCGATTTTTGCCTTGAATCAACTCCAAAATGATGTAAAGTCTCAACATAATAAAACGTGACTTCATAAGTTCAAAAATTTCGCAATTCATCTGATAGAATACGAAAATATGCTCCATGGAGTATACACTTTCGTAACTAAATATGGGTAGACAAAAGAAGCGAAAGCTTTTTTGCGCCTTGAAACACGTTTGATAAATCACTCAAAGCTTTAAATCTGAATCAATTTTAATTATTCAACTGATTTCGAATTAGCTTTTGACACTGAACATCTTCGTTAAAATCCTTAAAGTGAAGTATTAGCGAGTGTTTTATCATTTAGAAGGGTTTAAACCTATATTTTATTGTTTTCTCGAACCATCTCAAAAGACATCCCTCCCAGATATCGGTCGTTAAGATCACAATCTTCATAGTGTTCTCTTTCTCATTCTTTTAGTTTCCCATAATTTTTCATAGCGTCCTTGCTTCTTTTTTTTCTGAGAGCCATCTCATTACGCCTCATCAATTCCACTTCCTCACTTCTCACCAAGTGGCCTTGTTTCCTTTGAAATCGTCAAACACGAGCCATAAAGCTTTTTGTAGGTAGCTTCATTGAAATGACCTTCCGCTGGGAATCCTCTCGTTTTATTGAATCGGCGTTTTGTTCGCTATATGTGACTATAGCTATAAAGAATATTGTACATCTATCCAAAAAGCAATAACTTCAAAACCAAAATGTATCTCATTTTGATTTGATATTAATGAACGTCCGATAAAAGATGATATAGAAAAGAATAAATACCCACCTTATTTGGATTGCATGTAGCTAAGCACATACGGTGGTACTCTCAATAAAAGGAGACCGGTCGGTTTGTCCAGCTGAAGTGTCCACATTCGAAATTTTCAAGATTACTCACAACAAAATTACACATATCCCTCAAGGTTTTCAGAAAAGGTGAATTCAATGCGCTTTCCTACGTTTACGAAAATTTGTTTAGTTTGGAGTTTTGTTTTGTAATTGAGCAGTAAGTGTTGATTATAATTGAATATGAAAAAAGATCCATCTGGATCGTTTATGTTTATATTCGATTTCTGACTTTTCAATAAACAAAATCTCAGCTTTTAGTGCTCATGTGAAAACCGGAACTACAACTTCATTAGGTAAAATACAAATAGTCATTCCTTTTTTCTGACTGAACATTGATATTGGTCGGTCACGATGAATTCATTGATGATTCGGATGAGACTATGAAATTTATGTGAATAATTTCAAGTTTCCCGTAATTCCTTAATTCACAAAATTGAATTTTTAAGGAAAAGATATTTTAATTCATCTTTTGAGAGTTCATCTCATATTCACTCAAACATAACCCAATAATGTCAGAGCGCCAATACTAATTTTTTTGTGAATTCAAACCTGTATTGTTTTTAAAACTAGTTTTTTACTACAAGTGTTGATTCGCTAATCCTGAACTATGAACACATCTTCTGAAATTTCAAATAAACATTCTTCTAACTAATTCCTTCTTACTCCTTTCATTCCTTACATTTTTCCTTTCTCCCAGACCGCAATATATTTCATAGCCGCATAGCAGAGGCGTGAATTCCTTTCCTTTGTTCTCTTGAACTCAGTGGTTTTTTATTTCGCTTGCAAAAAGATTGCATAGAGAAATAGTGAGAGAACGAGACACGTAGAGTGAATGTTGGAATCAGTGCGGAGGGACGGAGGCGGACTGTATGGCCCCGCCCACACTAGGTCTCCGTCCGGCGACAAGCGATGCTCGCTTCATTCCGTCCATCATCCTCCGTGGTGAGCGGTCGCCTCGACCCTCTCCTCTCCCCTCCTGCCCCCCCCCCCCCTCGTCTACTTCTACTAAAAACTATTGAAAAAAGTGTTCAGTTAGCGACAGGTTCTCATTGTGATCTGCAGAGTAAAGTATACATCTGAGATCACCATGAAAGCCAGTTGCTTAAAGAACTTCTTAATAAAATCAGTAAAACTGATGTGAGTTTCAATCAATTTACAGGCCCCTCAATGAACTTGAACACATGTGACAGAACACAATTGAAACTGAAATCAATTAAATATGTGTCCACAGAGCTCAGGAACCATGCACAATCTACGAGAGAAATCTGGGTCCGAAATTTGGATTCATTGGAACACTCTTTACTGGCGATGCGAGAAGAGTTGTTTGGTAAAACGGAGAAGCGTCAGGTGTCAGTAACTGGGCAAATTCTAATAGAAAATGTGGCAGCTCGGGCAGCGAAATTGACAAAAGCAGCATCAGACTTTCATAAAAACATACACTTGTATGTTTCGAAGAATGGAAAAGTGATAGATAAGCATGCGGAACCGAATCCTCATTTTACATCAATATGCGATCTAACATGGTCACAAGGAAGAAGAGTTGTTGGTTTCAACTTGATTTACGATTACACAATGATCACCGGCCTAAATGGTGTTGGCTCGGCGTTGAAAAAGGTAAATGACACAATGGGGATGAGATTAATCGGAAGCTTAGAAGTGATGTTTGTGTTGCGAACTTTGCGTTCTTCAAAAATCACAAACGTCGGCCTTTGTATGATTGTGACACATAAACCTGTGTAAACTGAACAAACAGATCGCCACCGAAAAAATCAATTAGTGACCATACTATTCATCAAAAGGATACTTGTATACCAGTGTAACATTCTGTATAGCTAATAAGCTTTTATGTGTAGCAGCAATTGACACGGTGCACATATATTGAGGACAGTCATTAACATTGTCCAAGTATGCTCTCTTGTACTCAACAGTAATTGGAGAACATCTATCCTCAGTACGGCTTAACCTCACTTATATGGGACAAACATGGATAATGTCGGGCGGCATTTTTCTTTTTATGCCGAAAGACAACGGGGGCGAACAATTAGAAATACCCATAGAATGTTATGTGTAGAAGAAGTGGGAAGTACGTTTATAATCGTTTAATTGGTCTTAGTTTTGAATGATTCACATTTCCATGCCCCCGTTCGTTTTAATGAGGGACACCAATACGAATAACGAATTTCATATGTAATTTTACAAAACAAAAATCAAAATCGTTTCAGGAGACCCAACTTGAATACGAGTTCGATGTGAAGGAACCTGATACTCTCAAACAAATTGTTTTGGATCTGGAAGACGGAGATATCACTTCCTCGTTAGAATACCTCGAAAAAACTCGTCCGCCAGAAGAGGAAGCACTTAGGAAATCTTTGCAGACTCAAATGATCACCGATTGCATCGAATCTGGTGAGTTGCGTACTTGTATCGTAAATCAAAAAAGTAATTACGTAAGCGTTGTCTGAGTTCCGACAAGCGGATGATGCAACCGCTAGCTGTCAGGAATGAGTTTCAAGGTCTTTTTGATCCAGAATGCGATAGGGAACCTCCGATTCCCAGGGTTCAGTGAGAATGACATTAGCTGCTGGAGTCACATTGCTAAACTTTCGAAAAACTGTCTGAGTCATTGTGTCACGATTGTTATTCAATTGAAACAGATGTAGCAATATATAAACATTTTACTCAAAAATACTGGAAAAATATGAAATCATTCCCTTCGAAAAACAATCCCATTTCTCTTCTCCCATTTATGAGTTCTTTCACTACTCAACCGATTTGCATCTCAACACTTCCGATGCGTTTAACTGCCTCAGTTTCTCTATTCCTCAAAATATCACATACTGTATCATTCGGAGTGTTCTCCATCTTTTCTACCTCCCTTTCAATTTTCCTATTTTGCTAGTGTTGAGGCCTTGTGCAGCTACTGTATGAGATTGCCGAGAGTGTGCTGAACGGAGGAAAACCGGGAGAGAGGAGAGGTGTGTTGGCCGAAGAGCGTTTTGTGTGTGTGTGTTTTGAAGGCTTGTGCAGTTGCATCCATTCCTCCCTTTAAACACTTTCAAATCAGTGACAGCTCGAAATAAAGATATGGGAATTGTTGATAAAAGAGAATTAAGGAATAAACTATTTCAGGTCTTCCAAGCTATGATCGGACAGTTCGTCATCTCAGAAAATACAAATCGCCATTCACAGAGGATAAGGAAAGAGCAAAACGTTTGGTTGGGGCACTTCTACTTGGTAAAGCATCGAAAAACGATGTTCGATACAGGAACCTTTTTGACAACACAAGTCGGTCAACAATATCCAAAAAAATGACATCATTTTTTGTGCCATACGAAGCACCACTCAAAAACTTGTGCGTGACTTAAAGTCATCATTTTTCTCAAATCATTTTTCTGTTTAGGTTGAAGTATGGCTACCGAAACGTCGCCAGAATAGCCGAGCTAAGTAATCTCAATTATGGTACAAACACTTGTATAGTACCTAATGAATTGCCCATCGGATCATATATCAACGTGAACCATTCGGCATTTGCTTGTCCCATTCTTAAAGAGCAGTGTACATTTTCAAATCCTCCGATGCGACTCATATGCGGGCACGTCGTATCTCGTGACGCTATCACTCGTCTCACTTCCACTCATCGTTCAAGTCGTAACGGCGCGCGGTGAGTCTTTTCTGATTTACGTAAATCTTAAATTCCTAAAACTACAATATCTGAAATGATTCATCTTCACAATGAAAATAGCCTGTGAACCAACAACTAGCTTTCACGATGATCTCAGAAAAGCATTCTGATTTGCTCTCAGATCATGGTGAAAACCGACTGCTGACCACGATGGCAGTTGTTTTGTCGAATAGTTAGAGTGGGGAGACGAAGAAGGGACAGGAGAGGAGGGCAGAGGTAGTGGTGGCTGCCGGGGGGAACGGAGCGCGTCGATACTGACTGCTTTACGTCGCGGCCGCGTTTCTCCCCGAAGTGGGCGGGGCTGGCGTCCGGTGCCCCTCCCCCCTTTGCCCTTCTCTCCCTTCTCGTCGATTGCGTATTCGTACGATCGATCAATCAGATCTGAAGCACACACACACCACACACACACAAAACACAAAACACTCACAGGAAAGACACACACACACATACAGCAAAGAACGGCGCTCACACTCAACACACCTCTCCAACAGAGTCTGAGCTCTCTGAGAATTGAACACTCTCTATAATGGATTCCGAGTTTCCGAAAGCACGGTTCAAAGAAAACAGCGAGCGAAGTGAGGAGGTGCTTGGAGGGGCAACAAAAAATTTGAATAGCGAAATGACTCATAATGACCTTTGTACAGACATTCTAGACACCTGCGTTTCAAGTGCCCTTACTGCCCGAGAGATCAATACATAGAGAATGCAAGATTGGTGGTGTTCCAAAGATGGCGTGACGTGGATTGCTCTCAAGAAGAAGTGGAATTGTTCCAGTTTCTTGAATAAAACAATAATTATCAATTTCTTCATATTTACTCACTAGAAATCTCGTCAGACCTCCTTTTCAAGACCACTTGTGATTAGAATGCCTTTTCTGATTTCAAAACCCGTTCAATTGTAAATACTTTCAACCTGAACTTTTTTCTGTATTATATATATATTTTTGCTACTGTAGCAACTATTTTTCGAATTCTACTTCATATTATATTTGCTGTGCTTGTTAGATCCTAGTCTGCCAATCTATATTGTTCTGAGTCATTGGAGAAAACTGATACAATACATTGAAAGATGCAATACATTGAATTAATTTGTATCACGCTGGTGAAGTGGTTGTGAGGAGGCAGGAGAAGACCATATAGGTATAGCGTTTTCCTCTGCAAACACCAGAACACCATTCATATAATTGAACCCTAGAGACCATTGGGATTACGGGCAGGAAGTGGCTCAACCGGAATGTGTACTTACCGACATTGGAGAGGGCAAGAGAAGAGGTCATGACTGTATATTAATTAAAACATTTGAAAATGGGGCATTGTTTCAACTCTTACTATTTTCATGATATAGAGAAAAGTATTCACAAGTGTTCAAGTGATGTACATATTTTTTTAAATTAGCTCTTCAATCTTTGACCGCCGTCTTGCACATGTTTAAACGACTCGCAGCTCTTTGTTGTTCTATTTGTCAACCGAAGAATATGTTTGCGTTCATAGAAATATCAACCAATTCGAAAAATCCAGTCCGCATGCTATAGTCAACAAATGCGTTTTCATGGTACTATACTCTTCTTTGGCAAATGATGATGATTTCAGCTGATTTAACTAAAAAACCTGCGTTCAAAGTTCATCCGAGCTCTGATCCGATTTAAAAATTTAGAAAGTTCTTGAGTTTCTAAAAATAATATTTCTCCCAACCGCCCACTCTCCAAAGAATTCGCTTTATATTTCATATCCATTCACATTTTCGGAATAACAACAAAGAGAAATAACTTTTTTTTCAATTCAATTTCAATCGAAAATCGTCGTCCTATTCTTCTTTTTGCTTCTATACAACATGAGTCAGAGACTATACGAAACAGCTCTCCATCAACATTCGATATTGTTTTTCCCTGTGGTGATTGAGTTTTCTTTCCAACATCAAATGTTTTTTCCATCGAAAGGGAGAAACGGGAAAAATAGACGAAAACAGACAAAGGGAAACAACTTTTGAAAAATACAAAAACTAATGATGCAGTATTAATAGGGAAAATAAATTTCTTCTAAACTTTGTCGTGAAGGAAATTTGAGAAATTTGAGGTTCAGAATCCCAGAGAAAACTTCTCCAATACTGGTTCACAGATCATCATCACACCTTGTTTTTCTCATCTGAGATCTAAAATTTCTCAGAGTGGCGGCACCGGAAATGGTACTTAGCTATAGTGGGTTCCGGTACAAATTAAATGTGATGAACAGGAAATTAGTCTCCCGTTAAGAGTCTTACTGGTCAATCTTCATTTTCACGTCTTTATTTCATTGCTGTGATGTACGGATTGATAATCGACCATATTGCAACTTATATAAAAGAGAAATATGGTGAATCAACCTGGGCTGAGGTTAAGGTAAGCAGTTCTGGCATGTTCTGTTTTTTATATCACATTGAATGACCATGAAAAAAGAAAGCCTTCTTCATCAAATGCAGAGGTTGGTTATGCAATCTTAACTAGTTTCAAGGGCACAATCCGCTCGTTTGGAGGTTCATAGGTCATCGCCGATAGCGTATTTCCTGTTAGATCACAATCACTAAACGGCGGTGGCGTAATAAGTCTGTCATGACTGAATGGGTCCGATAAGAACCATCATCACCGATTATGGTGTGGGTGACAATCGACTACAAATGATATAAAGTTGACATATGTCACGACCAATCTTTTTGAATGAGGTCCTAAGGGAAGACAACTATCTCTTTGCGATGATTTATGCACCGATATGTAGCATATTGCATTCCTCGTTTTGTCATCGTCGTGGTTTTCGTTGTCAGGGTTTTCGAATGCAAGTACTGGACAGGAAATATTTTTTTACATCTTTCAGTTTGTTTCGGGGGTCACTGAAGACACATTTCAAATGGATAAAAAGTTTTCGGAAGGATTGTCGCATAAATTGATTTGGGGATGCCACGATGTAACCGGGGATCCGGTCGATGAGTTGATGAATAATATCGGGACTAGTTTCTACAAGTTTTTGACCAAATATGAATTCAACAAGGTAATTGAAGATGCTATGAAAAATTGTGAAGTTTCATCTACAAAATAACCATTTTCACAAAGATCAGAATTTCATGTCTCATTATTATTCACTTTCAAGGTTTTGCGTGTTCTCGGCCGGACATTCCCACAATTTCTAAACGGATTGGACAATTTGCATGAATACCTCCGTTTTACATTTCCCAAACTCAAACCGCCGTCATTCTACTGCGAACATGAAAGCCGTACCGGTTTGACACTTCACTATAGGTTAGTGCTTTGACGTGAAGAGAAAAGGGAGGATGAAAGACGGACAACTCACCATGAATAACTGGTTTGTATTGTACCCCGGAGTAGTATGCAAACCATATGAAAAGTAACAAAACATTCAGTGTTTATTCATATTTTCTTTCTGAGCGTCTACCGCAGAAAAGGGACCGAAATGAAATGAATGTGGATCTTAATAGTTCAAAGATCGACATGTAGTTTGATGCTTGTAGGGTCTTGTTTGTTCACAAAAATTTTCCTCGCTCGGTTTCCTTTGTGTCAGAATGTTGCAATTTGAAGATTTCGAATAGTGTGTGAAAGACAGTCGGGCCGCACTCTTGACGATTGTTCTCTTTCTGTCGTCAACAAATGTTTGATAGTTCTGACAGACCGAAATGTTCCCGGTTCGCGCGTAAAACTTTTTTCTTGAAACAACAACGTTTGGAGACAAAGACAAACGGAACAGGGGCCTATCGAAATAACAACGATTTGGGTTTTTCGAAATATTTCGAAATTGAACAAAAGCGAAATTCTCACATCAAAATTAGTCATCTATTGTTTTGCAAATGTCGAGGTTACGAATGTTTTTGTTCAGAAGCAAGCGACGAGGGTTTCTACATTACGTGCAAGGACAAATTCGTAATATTGCCGAAGAGTTATTTCAAACGGAAGTGGTGATTGAGTTGTTGGATATTGAGCATGACATGAATCTCGAACATATCATCATGCGACTTCATTTCAATAACCTTGACTTCAACAGACAGGTAATCAGTGGTTGATGGAGTTTTCTGAATAATTGTTTTAGGGTACTGCATACCGTAATCTGAATGATTCAATCCTCGAGAAAGTGAAAATCACATCCGACATATTTTTCGACATCTTCCCATTCATCATTGTTTTCAATCGCGGAATGCGAATAAGGTTTCTGATGAAAAGAGTTTACACAATATCTCTATCGCCCACGCTCCGCAATGTTTTCCCTTTTCCCCCTCATTCCATCAAAAAATGTTTGGAATACCGAGCGCCGGTTTTCAATCGGTTTGAACGTATAGAGAAAAAGAAAAGGGGAGAAATTAAATGAGTCAGTCGCATGCGAACGGAGAGCTTCTTGTTTGTTTGACCAGTGACAGGCCCTTTTTCCTTCGTTTTACACTATATAAAACTAGGGACTTTGCAGAAATATTGGAATTGGATTACTTCGCGTGATGGCAGGGATCGTTGGCAAGAAAATTAATCAAACGTTTCTGTTGATGAGACCATTCATCCGATTCCGTTGGGAAGAGGTTCATGTTTACTTGGATGGATATCTTTGTTGTAAAAATGGGTGTGACTCTCTTTCTGAGACAAATAATCGTCGTATTTTGTGAAGTGTTTCCGATAGAAAGATCAGAGATCGAAATTTAAGACTTGAATATAGTTTCAAGAGGATGCATGATTCTGAAGTCTGTGTGAATATGTTGTATGTTTTGTGAAATAAGATTACATTTTATGTTTCAATATAGATAATGCTCCATTCAAACAATATATTCGAATTGATATCATGTGAACCAATACAAGAAGACGAAGATGGACTTCTTGTATACAAAAGTACCGATGTTGAACAAAGTGAGCTTCAAAATAACTGAAATTCATTTTTTTTTCTTTTTCAGTGACAGAAGAACGTCATAGAATGGGAGACGTTGAACGTGAAAAGTTTTTGTCTTTGAAAGGACAAATGTTTTATATGGAAGAATGGGAGAGCATTTGCTACGTTGGAATTCCTGTGTAGGATGAATAGCAGATCATTTATTCAAACGAAAAAAATATTATAGAATGAGTCATCTACCACAAATGTACAAATCCGGTTTGTTCATCAACGACTTTGCACTTCACGATTCAAGTAGAGACCTGGTACTAGCCAGCACTCAACAAGCAGCAGAACTTAAACTTCTTTTACATCAGGTATGATGTTCAAAGTTCTATAATATGCCATTCACATGCCAATTCAGGAAGCACAAAAAAGTCGTAATATGCGAGAGAATATGAATAGATTGAAGAAAGAGCGTCGTCGAACTGACAAACTTCTTTATCAAATGTTGCCAAAAAGTGTTGCTAATCTATTGAGAAACGGTGAAAGTGCAGTTGCATGTTGCGAGGTTGCAAGCGTGTTCTCAACTTGTTCAAATAAGGGGTTTACTTTTAGAGATTCGATTCCGTTACTATTCTCTTCACGGACATTGTTGAATTCACAAAAATGTGTAGCTCATTAACCCCATTGGAAGTTATAGAGTTTTTACAAGTGATTTATACAAATTTTGACAAAATCATAGACGTACACGGAGTTTATAAGGTGACCAGAAACATTAGCTATCATATAAAACTGTTTTGTTAGGTGGAAACTATTGGAGATGCTTATATGGTAGTGAGTGGGGCACCTACAAAGACTGAGCATGATGCTGAGTTTATTCTCGATTGTGCTTCCCAATTTCTTGTCGAAGCTGGGAAAATGGTCAATATGAGTGCTAAAATTCCAAAAATTGACATCAGAGCTGGCGTACATTCTGGATCTGTAGTTGCTGGAGTTGTTGGATTGAGTATGCCACGTTATTGCCTTTTCGGAGAAACTGTTTTTGTTGCAAACAAAATGGAACAGAATTCTGTTGTGAGTGATTCTTGAAGGATTCAATCAAAAATTATGACTGTTTTAGCCAATGAAAGTATTGGTGAGTGAAACGACTCACAACAAAATTGAGGAATCGGATCCCGGGTTATATCAATTTGAAATGAGAGAGGAGATTGAAATAAGGGTAAGACTGTTACGTTTTCCATTCAACAACTAAACCTAATATTCAGGATGAACAAACAATTCAGACATTTTTTGTGGTTTCAAGGCATGGACCTCCCAGAGTACCATCTCCAAGAAACTGTGAAAGTCGTCAGGATGATTCGCGTAATGAGGAAGATGATGATGATGATCTTATATTCCCAGGAGTGAGTCGAAGACTAATAACTCAACTAGGACATGACTTACAGAAAGCCGGACGTAAATCACCAACAAGTGAAGCGGAAGATGAACTCAAAAAGAAAGGACAACTATCGTTTACTCCAGTTTCTGATACTGGAATTGAAAGACACTCGAGAAACTCAAATCGAACTCACAGCCAAGATATTACTCCAAGAAATTCACTCACTTAATCTTATAAATTTTTAAGAAAGAAAAGGCGTTTTCAAATATATATGCATCTCAGTTATTCTTTGTCCTTTTTATTTGTATTCACAAAAACTAGAATGTTCCTTCTTTTGAGAAATGATCGTGTGACCGCAGTGCTTCGGTAGAAGGTACCTCTCCTCTTTAAACGGCAAATAATAAAATGGGCTTCGTATGAGCCATCAGTGCTTCTCGAAATCTAGAGATTATGCGTGTTGAAGAGGTACTCTAGAGTTACCTGCCCCCTGACGAAATCCGATCCTTTCTCTGCATTTACCTCCTAGCATTCACATCAAAATATTCCCATATTCATTTAGATGTCTTCTAACCGTTGTACACCATGTTCGCATGACACTTGCTCTCTTCGATCAATGTTCAGTTTTTCAAAAGAGTTCAGAATTATTTTATATTATTGCTTTGTTCTTCTATTATTCATGATATTTCCAATTAAATCAGTATATGGACAAAATATTCGTAAGATATTCGAAAATGAACTATTTATCGAAAGACTTTTATAATTGTTTCAGTAATAACAATGGATAAAAACGACAGTTTTGCTAAATCAGCAGTGCGTCATTTGAATATCAGCAAAATGTTCTTTAATGATAAGTTTCGCGTTGATACAATATCTCTTGACCGTTTTGATTTCAACGAAACTGCTGATATCAACTCTCGTAAGTCGTTGTTATGTTCTTCCCATTTTTTTTTCAATGTTCAGTCTGCGTGAAAATGGTGAATGTCAGTTTTGTCATAAGCGTGTGCAGGTCGAGTCATTCAATTGGTATAGTCGCTGAACTCGCTAGAATATCACAAGTACCAACAATTCAAGTGGATCTCAATTACTGGTCTTTGCCTTTGAATTTCAATGGTCAGCACAAGAATTTGTAAGAAAATACCTCGATAATTTGAAATTGCAGACACAAGTGCTCTAACGATAGCGTCTCCTTCATATACAACAATGGTTTTATCAACACTTGTGTTTCAAAATGTGATAACGGATATCTTCGCAGATTTGAATATTACTCCAAACAGCACTGTCTTATACGATAACATATATCGTAAAAATTGATAAAAATGCGACGAATAATGATTCTTCAATTTTCAGCTGCCGATTTCACTGCTTGGAGAGGAGCCTTTTCCGTGATACCTGGAGTAAGATTTGTAGCCTTGGAAACAACAGTATTGAGAATGAGAGCACAAATCACGCAATTGAGAATACAATCTATCAATACATTAATTCTAGTGGCAAAAACAGAAAATGTAGAGAGGTTTACGTTGGAGGTGAGTTTTTCAATTAATATATTCCTAGGTTTCATAATCATGTTCAGGCAGCTGATTATATCGATCAACGTGTTTTCAATATGTATGTTCTGACAAAGGTATCAATCTCCATCAATTTATCTCAGTTCTTGTTTTTGTTGTAGGACATCACCGCTTTCAAATGCGATAGCTGTGAATCTGCACTTATGTTTTGGATGCGGCCGTTTCCAGTCGGAAAAATAATGGAAATTCGAGATTTGGATGACTATTTGTTCAGAAATGAAATTGGATTAGAGTTGGATTACTCTATTAATGGTTGGGACTCGGTAAACTTTTCGAAAAACTCTCGAGAAACTAATAAAAACCACGTGTTTTCAGTTGAATGTCGCTTTTTATATGAATGTCATGGGATATGCATTTGAAACCATAAGAGAGATGAATGCAACATTCGATGTTCTTCCAACTTTTACTTGTGAAGCGGGACCATCTGAACCAAATATCACAACTACAGTAAGAGAAGTTGTACTAAATGATCCTGCACATGAATATGGAAACTATACGGAATCAAGTCCAAACTTGTTCTTCCAGGTCTACTAACTTTTGATCATATTTAATTTATCGTTCATTTTCAGAATTTGGAAGTCAGAATCTACAAAATTGACAGAGATAGAGACCATGAAGATGCGCTGTTCAACAAAGAGGTTTCTTAGAATTTTCTAGGAATCTAACGCAAAAAGATTTTAGGTGGGAGTATGGACGCCAACTTCAAAATTATCCGTCATGTATGGAACACTACAAGTTGATGTACGGAATTTGAACATTTTTCGTGTTGTTACTCTGATAGTAAGTTCTATCCAGTTTTTATCACTGTTTTCCTATTGCAGCAGCCTCCATTCGTACAAAGAACTGGTGACCCAAATACTCCTTATGAAGGTTATTGCATTGACTTGATAAATATGATTCAAGTTGAAGTCAACTTCACCTACACAATTTATGAAGTCGAAGATGGAAGTTTTGGAACAATGGATGATAATGGTAACTGGAATGGGTTAATTGGAGCTCTTGTCTCCGGATCAGCTGACATTGCTCTTGCCCCCTTAAGTGTAATGGCTGAAAGAGAAAACGATGTTGACTTCACAGTTCCTTATTATGATCTCGTTGGAACCACAATCCTTATGAAAAAGGCGGACGTTGAGTATTCTCTATTCAAGTTCATGAAAGTATTGGAATGGCCAGTGTGGTTGTGCATTGTTGCCGCATATTTATTCACTAGTATTTTGTTATGGATATTTGATCGGTTCAGTCCATACTCGTTCACAAACAACAAAGAAAGGTAAAAATGTGTTCTATGTTCATATTATTTGTGTTTTGTGTTTCAGATATCAAAACGACATTGAAAAACGTCAGTTTAGTTTGAAAGAATGTCTCTGGTTCTGTATGACTTCTTTAACACCACAAGGTTTGCATAAAAACTATCAGCTAGATCAACAATGAGGTATAAATCTACCATAATTATGTTTTGAGGCGGCGGGGAAGCTCCGAAAAATATTTCCGGCCGACTGGTTGCTGCCACTTGGTGGCTTTTTGGTTTCATTATCATTGCTTCTTACACTGCTAATCTCGCTGCTTTTTTGACAGTTTCTCGATTGGAACAACCTATCAGGTACATACTTGTTGCTGGTGATTGAGAAAATTCTCTCTGTTCTAGTTCTCTTGATGACTTGGCAAAGCAGTACAAAATTGAATATGCTCCAATCAAAGGAAGCGCATCAGAAACCTATTTCCGAAGAATGGCTGAAATTGAGGAAACTTTTTATAAGTCAGTATTTAATAATTTTATCGAAGAGGTCTATCCATTATTTCAGCATGTGGAAAGAAATGTCTCTAAATGAGAGTATGTCACCTCGAGATAGAGCTAAACTCGCCGTGTGGGACTACCCAGTATCAGATAAATTTACGAATATGTGGAGATACATGCAAGAATCAAAATTGCCACCGGATATGGATGCGGCCGTGGATCGTGTGCTCAACTCAGTTGACGGATTTGCCTTCATTGGTTGGTTAAGTTTTTGATTCATATGGAATAACATGTTTCAGGTGATGCAACCGAGATTAAATATGCTGCTTTGACTAACTGTAAACTGCAACAAGTTGGAACAGAGTTCTCCAGAAAACCGTATGCTATAGCTGTTCAAAGTGGTCATATATTGAAAGATAAAATATCGAGCGCGTAGGATCTTACATTATAGATTCGAAAAGTGAACTGAAGATTTCAGAATATTGATGTTATTGAATCAGAGGCGTCTGGAAACATTAAAAGAAAAATGGTGGACGGACAATCCAAATAAAGTCAACTGTCCAGATTCATCTGATGAAAGTGACGGAATATCTATCCAGAACATTGGAGGTGTATTCATTGTTATTCTAGCTGGGATTGCATTATCTATTGTCACACTGGCATTTGAATATTACTACTACAAGTTTGTTTTTCTAAGAAGAACTAGAAGTCACAATATGTTTCAGACGGAAAGCCCGGAAAGCAGCAGAAAAAGAGAAAGAGCAAATTGAAATGAAGATTCAACAAGTGATTCCAAATGGTGTTCATCAAAACGGAATCAAACAGGACGGTCCAAAAACAGTTAATGGTACAAATGGAAACGGAAATGCTGTTCAACGGACAAAACGATCTAATTCTGTTTCGGCATATGAAAATACTGCATTTCAGTATTAAATCTCTATCAAATCCCAGTTTTAATTGATCAGCAACGGGATATTACTATCACTATCTTCCTCTCTTTTTTAGAATCAAATAATTCTCAAACAAAGTCCCGTGCCATCTTATACGAGTACCCCATCCCTTTGTTTCTTTTGTCTTGTAATAAAGTCGGATTACAATATCTTCTACCACTCGAAAAAGGTAATAGCCAAGTGGCGGCGATGCGCGAGAAAAGGGACACATATGGGCGTCGGCCAACTCAATTAGTGTTATGAGCAATAAAATGGCTCGAAGCGCCGCCTCGGGTTTCTAATTCATTTTCAGGATGGTCCACGAAATCTGTCATTCATCTTTTTATTGTGTTATCTGTTTTTGTTTCTGTTACATCACCGTTCTAATAAAAGATATTTCAGCAAAAGATGTTAACAGAAGATGGAGGTTTGGATACTACTTCTGAGGAATATCGAAAATTATCAAAAGCTGAGAGGAGAAAAAGAAGACGTGCTACTCCTAAGTATAGAAATCTGCATGCCACTCGAGAAAGGTAACTTTTCAAGAAATCATTGAAGAAATGTTCTACTTTTGAAACTTTTGTGTCTGTAGCAAGTATTTCTGATTGTGAATGGTTGAACAACTGTTGATTATTGCTATGAAGTTTATAACTGGGTCAATTTGTGAAAAAAAATCACACTTGTAAGATTTTCCTAATGAGAAATTACAGAATCCGAGTGGAATCATTCAACTTGGCGTTTTCTCAACTACGAGCCTTGTTGCCAACTCTTCCGGTGGAAAAGAAGCTGTCGAAAATTGAAATTCTCCGTTTCTCAATTGCATATATAAGTTTTCTTGATAATTTACTTCGATAAATGGTCCACACAAAAAAGCTGTTCATTTGATGATTTGAATCCAATAAATTATTAGAATAGAGAAATATATTATGCAGTTTGATTTTTGAAAGATTTAAATATTAGCACACAACCATTACCGACACCGTCAGCTTTGAGTTGAGATCTGACTAGAAATTGATATTTTGAAAAGAAGCACCACCACCTGGAATTGGAAGAATTGTCCTGGAATTATGGAGTTTGCTGGTAAAATAGCATTATCTGATGAGTAGTTCATCTTTTGCTGCAGTTGAATAACATAGTTCCGCAATTGTTTTGAGATTTGTCGTTGTTGGACCAGGAATTATCTGAAAAGAACACTTAGGCTGATGATTTTTTTCAAATAAACTAACTGGTTTGATACGAGTCACTGTTTTTACTGCTTCCACTGCTCTCCCTGTATATAATTGAACCATTGCTTTAGTGTTAATATATTGAGGAGTATTGTCGTCAGCTTCAGGGATTCTTGAGATGTATTCATTCGCATGGCCGTTGGATCCACTAAAAATGCTCCGCATCGCTCTGAAATAATTATTCGTTCAAAATCATACTTCTATCCAATTACTTGTGAATAATCATTTCATTTGAAGTGGAAGACAAGTTATTCGCTTTTTCTGCAAAATGGTTCATAGCTTTCTCGTCTCCAGCTTGCATCGCCATTCGCATTAAAGCTCTTGTCAATATGATTTTCTCTTGCTGGTTTCTTGTCTCCTGCCGTACTTTGTCCAACATTCGGATTGATATTTTATACTCCTAAAGTTAAAAGTGATTGTCCACTGACACAATAACTGTTATCATACCCCAAGTTCATGTAGAACTCGTACATACAAGTACTTGACACAGTCCAATCGTTTTTCCCAGTCTTCAACATGATTTGTCTGTGCTCCCTGTATCCGGAAAATATTGACAATCTGGAAGAATGAAATACGAATTGTTCTTGATGTTTCCTCTAACTTTTTCAACTTTCGACTGGAGTGATTCAATTCTTATCAGACTTTTCCACGGAAAAGGAGAGAAACGGAGAGCTTCTGCATGAATGATTCGCATCGCAAACGGAACCAAACTACCTGCAAACACGTTATTTCGTAAATCAACTCATAATCAGATCAAAATCATTAATGATAAAAATGTTTACCTGTCTTATCAGCAGACTTGTACTGATGGAAAAGATCGGGCGCGTCTAATTCTTCAAATGCAGCTAATTCGGCCAAAAGCTGTGCATGCATACGTAAATTCAACAAAAGTTGGAAGCGAAGTGTCCATATCTGAAGAGAAATCAAATGATCAATGTGTTCTTCTTAGATTGATGAAAGCATTAAGAACACACCTCCATTGTAATTTGAGTCAGTTCGGAAGGTCGTCCAGCTTTATCTTTTCCTTGTCCCAGCCATGTTAACATGTCAGAAGTTCCATTGAGAGCTGCTTCCAGCAACCCTTTCTTCTTAACACAATGTCAATTAATTGCTGATAATTGTTGACGTATTGAACTCACAATAAACCAAACCAAACCTCGTTGATTGAGATCCAAATCAAACGAAGAAAAGAATTTGGCGAATGTGTCCTGGAAAAACTTTCAAATGTTCCTGATAAAAAAGTGTTTGACTTGCTTGGTATCGATGATCAATAGGGCTCCGAATAAATTCCTCTTTTATTCCAGGCATAGTATATTGCATTGTTCCTCGGGTTTCCGGCTTTGTACTCTGAATATAGTCAGTTTTGTGGTTAACTTTTATAAATAATGGAAAATAATTTGTTTCAATTCATTATTTAAATTTACTAACAATTACTTTTTCATTCTTTTCACAATAATTATTGATTCAATAACCAAGCGGCTAGATTTGCAACATTCGAAAATAGTGTATAATTCAATTTTCACTTTTTTTGCAGAAAACTGGTTTCATGACCATAGTCATAATTCATTTGGAATACTTTTTGAATACAATTTATATACGTTTTCAGTTTGAAATAAAACTCACTTTAAACCGAACGGATTCAGGCCAGTAGAAAAGATGCTTTTTATCTTCGTAATCATAATTCAACATTCGGATGTTTCCCTTCAAATCTGGCATTGCTTGAGGATCGATATAGTGCAAGTGCAATTCAAATACCAACGAGCCGATTGTTTCACGCGTTCATATCAAGGAAAAACTAATAAATTTTTTTAAGCGGAGCAATTTTATTATTCTTAAAACCGAGAGAGTGATAAGAAAAAGAATTGAATGATAAAGCGGGGAATAAAGCTGCGAAAAAAGCACAACCGAGGTGAATGACGACACCAAAAAAGAATAAAACGCATCGGAAGCAAATATGTGACAAGATTTAAATGAGTAGCAAATGGAGAGATGGAGAATCGATGATTGACATCACAACCGCACTATAAAGCGAAAAGGAGTGGAGAGAAAAGGGGAAACGTGAGAACGTTTTGTCGGGAATGGACAAGTTTTAAAAGTTTATAAAATGCCGCATGAGATTATTATGAAATTAGTGTAAGCAGAATTCGATGGTTTGGCAGAAAATGATTTGTCGATTCGACAGACAGTTTAGCTTTTGAGGAGCTCGCGAATCTTCTCGTCCTCGGAACAATCGATAAGCGATGTTCCGTCTGGTGCGATAATTGAGCGATCAGCACCCTGGAAAAGACAAAATAGATTCCCAACTGAAATTACCAGTTGATATTGTCTACTAACATGCTGGAGAAGAAGCTTGACAGCATCGTAGTGACCCTCCCAGACAGCAGAAAGCAATGGAGTGATTCCGTACTTGTCCTTGGCCTGAATCAATAAAATGTTAAAACATCCATTTGTAAACGCGGTACCTGGACGTCGGCTCCGATGCTGATCAAATACTCCATCACAGCAGTTTGTCCGTAGTCCGCAGCAATTTGAATGGCAGTGCGTCCATTGTAGACCTCGTGAAGGTTCTGCTCTTTGACCGATTGCTTCACAGCATCGAGCTCACCGTTTTGGATGTTCCAGGCAATAGACATGGCTTACTGAACTGTTTAGTAGTAAAATGGAGGCGAAGCAATGAAAAAGATAATGATTGGAAAATAACCGAGCAAATTCACAAATGACATATTACCGTTTCAATGTTTCATTCAAATATAATTGGACAAATTAGAACACAATTAATATCTAACCCAGAGTCACTGACATTTAAACCAATTGAAACAATTGAATTAAACCTATGACAAAGTATTCCATCGAAAATAATACATCTATATATAAAACGGTGACATGTTTACATTATCCGTATAAAAAAAACCAACCGGCGGATTGTAAAGCAGTGCGCGAAAAAGAGAAAATCAATGGGAAATATAGAGAGAGAGAGGAGGGAACGAGGGTGCAAGAAATAATGAAGATACGGGAAACGGGAACTGAATGATGAATCAGTAATTCAAATTATTGGTTTCGAATTTTTAAAAAATGTTTTCTGATAAACTGGAGAATTGGATAAACATGCATCCGTTTTTTACTGCTTGCTTTGCAAAAATTTTGTCTATCCTTGAGTTCCTTTGAAGCACATGTTCATCTTAAAGTCGTAATCATCAGCAGTTGAAGCTGCAAGACTACGTCCAGCTGTATTAAGTCTTATGACTTCTCGACGGCTTCTCATAATTAATCTTTCCACATGTACAACTCTTCTCTGATATGTTCTGAGTTGATCGAGAAAATAGGAGCTTGCCCTTTTGATTTTAGGTTCCTCTTCTTCTTTCTTTGCTTTCGGCTTTTCCGCCTCTTTTTTGTCATCTTCTTCTTTGTCTTCTTCTTCTTCTGAATCTGTTGTCAGTGCTCGGCTGCCTGAATCATCAGAATCTTCTTCCTCTAAAATTGGAGTCTCCGGACGGCTGACAATATCTTCTTCGGGAACTATTCGGGAAACGCCGTATTCAGTCACTTCGATATTGTTTCCGTTTGGAAAATGTCGGCGTATAAAATTGATATAATTCGCTTCGGGCTCTTCAGGAATGACATAATCCGTGCCGACTTCATCAACGTCGGAGAGCCCCTCTCCAATATTGACATCAACATTGTTATTTTCATTATTAAAAATTATGATATTCTGCTCCTCATCATTGCTCAGAGTTGTATTATTGGAACTTTCCCCAGTAGCATCAGAATCTTCCCCGATACCAGATTCATCTGTCTGTTCTTCGTCTTCGTCATCATCTTCATCTTCTTCAAGAGAAATATATCGAATGGTTCTGCGATGTATAAACTCAATAGGGTCAACTCCGTCGGGTGTTTTAGTGAAAGTTATGAAGAATGTCTCATTGAATGCCTCGGTGTAGTCTCCTTCTGAAAATGATTTGAATTAGAAAAATGTTTTCCCTAGTTGCTACCATGAAATTGCCGAGTATTGATGAAAGAAGGTTGAATGTTAAGTTTGTGGCCTTGAATATGCCCAAGAACGTAGACGAGAAGTATTCTGAAAATTTTGGATATAATCGAAAATCAGTATTAATGTGCCAACCCAATGTTGATAATAACTGTATTGTTTTTCTTCAGAGACGGATATCGTCTGTCCGATATGAGCATGGTTTTAAGTCGATTAACAATGTTCACTGACGTGACAGTACACAAATCGAGGGCATGCTTGATTCTGAATTACATTATTGCATTTTTCAAACCCGGTTTTTCAAAAAACAAAATCAACTGTAAATTCTGCGTTAAAACATACTTTTCTTTCCAGTCCGGATCTAATGTGTCCATTATTTCCATACGAGCGTGGTCAAATTTGAACATATTGAAAAGACTGAACAGAACACTCTGATACGGATTCACATTCATAGTGATCTGAAAAACGAATCATTTTTATTTCTTTTTTTGACATTTTGTAGCGTACCTCATTTACACCAATTGCTGGAGTGATTACTAGAAGAGTAGAAAACATATTATCAAAAACCGGCTGACTGATTGGAAGCTCACGTGTTTCACGATCAGTTTGGGTTGCAAGAATCTAAAAAAAGCATTGGATAACAAGGCAAGCCAGAAACATAGTATTTACCGAGTAGTAGACCGTCATTTGTGTCCAATTCAGTTTGTTAAGATAATACTGAGGAATGGTCAAAGCCTCAGAGAGAATTTCTTGTCGTTTTGTGTTGTTGAATTTCAATAATACACACTGACGAGCAAGGCAGGAAAGAATGCGATTCATGTCTAGCTGTAATGAACAATACAATTACAACTCGTCAGAATTTTAAACATACTGGGTGATTGTTTTTCAATGACTTAGTGACTTCAAGAAAATCCGAGATTAAAAGTTGAGCAGCGGATTCGATGACGGCAGGAGAAACAATGTGTTGTTCGCTCAAAACGCTCATGAAATTCTCAATGTTTCCTTCGGAATCCTCGTGAAGCAGGGACTGAAATTACAGCGTTGTTTTGTGTGGGCAAATTAATATTTATTCGGGAGTGAGTGAGCTTCGAAGCAAAGCCTCATGTAATTGCGGTTAGATAATACAAAACTTACAGCTCGAATGAATTGAATTTCAATCTCTTCCGCAGTTTTTCTATCAATGGTTCTATTGTATTCCTGACGTCGAGCCCTGTTGAAGTCGAATATTATGAAAAATAGAGAGTTGCTTGATGTCATGCGTTTTTTTCTCAGAGGAGTGTCGAAAGCACGCATCACTTCATAACAAGATCGATTTTTTGAGAATCTTTCAACTTGCAGGAAGTTTATGACTGTTTCCAAATTTACTTGAGCAGCCAACTGAAATGAAATTAAACTTGATCAAGTTTTTTCTCATCCCAAAATCTATAATTGTAGAATTATAAACCACTTACAGAAGCGAACAGTCCATTAGATGCTTGTCTGTGGAAATCGTCATATTCCGGTCGCAAGTGAAGTTCCACGTACCGAAGAAGTTCCGTAGAACGCAACTGTTGAGTCCCTTTGTGCGGGAGACCTAAAACAATAAATAATCGAATAGGACACCTCACTAGTCATTAGTTAGATAACAAACCCATAGCATAGTTGAGAATGTCCACAGAAAAATTCGTTTTCTTTTTTTCATATTCAGCCTCATCTTTCTCTAATATAATAGATGTAATTTGATGACAAAAAAGTTCTCTCGTGAGTTTGCGTGGATTGAACATGAATGGGTAGTGCATGAGAATTTGAATACGTTCCTGAAATTTGCTAATAAATTTTTGAAGATGTCAATTGTTAACTCACTTGTTTTTTATGAGAAGGTAAGACATCCTCAATGTGAAACAAAGTATTTTTATCATTATCATAACTGTTGTACCTAAAAACATAGATGCTAATGTTTTTTATCAATGAGCCATACTTTATTAGTTCCTTTGTAGCATGTTCAATAAGCTCACCAATTTGAGAACCAACGATTTCGTTGTAGATATGAACAACTTTCGGTGGGTTATTTTCACTGATAGCCCGATCAAATTTTGATTGCAATTCTCCCTTGTTAGAGCTCATCGCTGGAAAAAAAACAATGAAATATGGAAAAAATTATATAGAAAATTAGTGAGAGAAAGTGGCAAGTATAGTGGTGAGATTAGGATTGAAATGAAGCAAACTAAGTCATTTTCTGTAAAAGCGCTAAAATGTGATCTGGATTAGATTTGTGATGGCCTGGAAGAACTCTTTTGTTTCGAATTCACTGTTATGAAGCGACATTATCATTCTTTTTGTTAGTATTGAGATGCAGACGGGTTACCAATTACCAAGAACAAGACATTTTGAGCTAAATGAATTGGAGTACGTTTCTCTGCCATCCCTAGTGCCATCCTTCCTAGTGGTTCCTGACTCTCAAAATAGATGTGTGGAGAATGAAGCAAAAACCCTCATACGCGTGTGGCAAGGAACCAACATTTGAGCAGTTAATTTCGATGAGAATAGCAAGCCTAAAGGGTAAGCAGGAAATTAGAATATGACGTAAAAGACGCTGCTAGAATTGAATGGAAGCAGAATAGAAGATGGAATGGCAAAATGAAATAAGAAACGGAAATGTGGATGGATGATGGGGCTTTCAAACCGAAAGAGAAAGAGTGTTCTTCAAAGAATGTTTGAATATGATACTAATCTGAATAGATTGCTATGTTTCTCTGAGAATAGTTTCTTTTTTCAAACTGTGGAACATATACTAGTTTTGTTTGCAACGTTTTCGCTAGCTGATATTTTTGAATACATTTCTTTAATTCATCAATAAATTTTGAAAAAAGTACTTCAAATCTAGAAGTAATTTCGTAATTTGAAACAGCTGAATGAAAACGATTCGAGAACTGATGTATTGATAACAGGCCACGTCTGCAAAACTAAAAAACACGTGGCTGAGTTTTTATTACGGCCGCGATATTTTAGCACGAAAACAAACACAGCTGAAACGAGTGTTACCGTACCCCGCGCGCGGGCGTTCGGTTTTATGTGTTTCCTCCGCGTGTTTTGCTTTTTTTCAGCGATTTTTTGCAAAATTTTGTAACTTTCTGAAGAATGATTTTAAAAAAGTGAAACAGAACGAAAATTAGTGGGATGGAGAATCTGGACATGTGGAAGGTGTCGTTTCTTATTTTGACACTGAACTACACGGAATACAGTAATTCAAAAAATGATGAACTGTTCCATTAACTGTTTTCTATGCCCTATTTTGTTTGAAATACAATTTAAAGAGAAATAATGAACGTTCAGTGTGGTTAGTGGTTCCAAATCATCAACTATGGTCCATTCATATTTTTTATTTTGTTTTCTGAATTAACCGTTCGATTCTTCTTCATAGCTCACGCTCATTCCACATTTATGTTGATGTTGTGAAGAAAACAGAAGAAGTAGTCAATATCAACAACGCCATGTGTTTTTGAATATTGTGAGTCGAATGATAAGAAAGACATTGAAAAGTGAAAACGAATGGCGCGAAGGGCAGGAAGAACGGCTCGCTCTCCGGCCAGTGTTTTTGTTTCCTCTCTCGTTGTCTCTGTCGCACACTATTTCTCGCTTTATTATTCCCTCGTCCTTCTACTCTCTCCGTTCACCCTCGTACTATTTTTTCGTTGCTTCAGCATTGCCCTCCGGCCCACAACGTTAGCCACCACACATTTCCAAGGGGTCACAGTGATGTCTGCAGTCTCATCGACAAAGTGCACTATTCGTCTTCTACATATACCGTCTGCGCACTCGCGGTGCTTCCCGAAGGCCGTCATCGTACGAGGAGAACCTCCATTCAAAGAAGACGAAGAAGAAGAAAAAGAAGACCAAGAGAGAGAAAGAAAGATACTTGTAGTACGATGAGAAAACGAGTATAGAAACGAAAAAAGACAAAAAATGTGCCATGGTAGGTAGTAGATTCTTACCTTCTCTTTTTGATCATCATTTACATTTGAATACATTTTCAGAAAGGATGATCAGCCTATGCAACTTCATAGACCAGAAAATTGATGATGGAACTTTCGTACCGCTAGTCACAGCGGTCAATCATTTTATGCGTCAAACTGGTAAAGTAAGTTTTAATGATATTCAATAAATGAATGGAAAAAAATTAAGCTTACCGAACCTTTTTAAACTCGTGTAAGTTCAATCAAATCAAAAGTGTTTTCGGGAATAGCGGAGATTGTAAAGCAAAAAGTTGTGAACGAAACACTGATATGAAATCGCGGAAGACGCGGAAAAAAGTAAAAAATGTCAAGCGAATGAGCCAACTGACGAAGAAAAAAATGGTGATCAAATTGTTCCTGCTCCGAAGAAAAACGTACATTTTTTCGAAAGAGAGAAGCAATTTTTGTGGGAAGAAAAATGATAGCCAATTAATTTTTTACAAAATACAGAGCAGGGGGAAACACAAGAGAAATATTCTTTGAAAGAGGGAATCTTTCGGATATTCAAATATACATGTTTCAGTTCCTCGTTCTGTTCGTGTACTTCATCTCAGCCTTCCTTGCCTTTACGTCTTTTTTCATCATCATTCCATACGAACAATTGTAAGTATTCTTTCAATGTCATATGTCGAGAGCCCTAAAGAGATAAATGAAAAGGTTCTAGCCGGGATATTAAATATATATCATTTGCTCTTGTAGAACAATCAACTTTTTACAGATATAAACCCATATGGTTTCTCATAATCCTTGGAGTATTTGGTCTCTACTTCTTATTCAATATCCAATATCACTATTACAAAGCACGAACGATACCACCAGTAGCGAATCCTGGAGTAAGTTTTTAAGCTTGACATTCAGACTTCTTGCTCATTAAAATGATGAGAACCGCCATATCGAGTTTGAAACAAAAATTACTTGAATATCTTCACCATACAATCCATATTCAGGAAGAAGGTGATGTATTCTGTGAGAAGTGCAATTATTGGAAGAGTGACAGAGCCCATCATTGTTCAGTTTGTGAGAAATGTGTTCTTGGAATGGATCATCATTGCATTTGGATAAACCAGTGTGTTGGATCACACAATCATCGGCACTTTTTCCTGTTTGTTGCCAATTTGACTCTTGCCGCAGGAACAATCATCATCGCCGGATACCCTTCTTTCTACGATCACTTGTTTTCAGTATGTTGTTTTTTGGTTTCTTCGAGCATGAATTAATTCAGGATACTTCTCAAACAACGTATTGCACGACTATTCTGAATAACGCGCCACTTCAGGACATTATTTGCGATTATGACGGTTTGTGATTCTGACTTTTATGAATAGAAAAATAAACACTTCAGTTAGTTGTACATGTTTTCCACTGTACACCTGTAGTATTCGAAGAAAGATTGTTTCCATAATATGATAGAACACGTAGAAGATTAAATAACTCAATCTGCATATATCATCTAAGTACATTTGAAAACGAATATTTTCAGGGTTTGCTAAAACATCCGTGGTGTTCTGTTATCTGCTCAGTTTTATACTCTTAATTATGGTTGGTGGATTAACACTGTGGAACGTCTATCTCATTTCTATTGGATGCACTTATATCGACTACTTGGTTTGTTTAAATATATTTTGAGACCGAAATGATTTTAATTTCTAGAAATTGACGGGGTCGAAGAAGAAGCTCAGTGCCAGAAGAAGACTCAACAAAGGACTCAAATCAAACTGGAAAAACTTTCTTGGACTGCGTAGGAATCGCACGTTTTTCAAGTGTGTTATCATGCCAACTGCTCTGCCGCCTGTCAGATACGAGAGTTTGGACAATAGGCCTGATGTGTTTGACGTCGTCTAAGCATTTCAACTGGTTATCTGTTTCTTTAGATACATTATCGCTTACTTATGAGCTTCTTCTCCCACCTTGTGATCTGCCTGACTCCTGGCATTTACGGATAAAGATTATCACAACGATTAGATAGAAAAATGATATTTTATACATGAAAGAAAGACAATTTTTGTATTTTCTGGCAGTTTGAATAAAACTGAGATAATTCGAAAACATGGGAAAAATCAAAATAAATTACATAAAACCCGTTGATCTAAAATACCCTAAGCATTTGATTGAGATATTGCTCAGGGGTTCTTTTTGTTGCTCCAGAACTCATCCAATGATATTGCAGACACATTATCCAACACATTCATGACAGGACGTTCAAATAGTTCTTTTCTCCTCTGAGTTCTATGAGTACTGCCATCTCTGAAATATCAAAATGGATTGATAAAAACAGAAATTACCCTTACCTTGTGTTTATACTGTGAAGTGTGCCTTCTCTGGTTGGTATTGGAGGAAGAGTTCTAGGTTGTGGTTTTGGAGCAGCACTCACAGTTTCCACATCATCATCATCGTCTGCTTTGTTATCTGATGTGAGTATACCTGTTTCGACGACTGGCTCAGAACCAGAATTCTCTTCACTCATTGGTAATCTGTTAGGGACAGGTGCAACAGGGAATTTCTTCGGAGGAGGTCTATTATTCTCAATTGTAACTGCTACCTGAGAGCTTCGAGTGGGCCTATTGACATCGTTTGCCACAGTAACAGAATCTGAAACATTTTGTTGTAACAAAATGTATAACATCAAAACTGACTTTGTCCACCGGTGGATCCTCTCGATCTTTCAACACGTTGAGAAGTCTCGCTCATGAATGCATTCTGTTGAATGTTTGCACCTTCTGTGTGAACCCTGTTTCCGTCCTTTTGTTTCCAGCATACTACAAAATGAATAAAAGATGAAAGAAAAAAACGTCGGAAATTTGAATCTTACTAAAACACAAAAATGCAGTGATTGTCAGGAACAAAATTCCAATCAAAAACATGAGTAGCCAAATAGTGTATTCACTTGTTCGAGAATTTGATCCTTCTTGAATTTCTTGTACCAATGGATTGTATAATGTCGATGTTCCGTCTTTCTTCATTTCACAAATATATCCGTTGAAAGACGCGCAACTATCCATTCTGAACTGCTCATTGTCTCCGAACTGAAGAAACATGCAATCATTATCCTCATTGTTATCTATAAGTGATGAAGACGTGGATCCAGATCTGAAAATCTGAAGTTCAAAGAATCCGACCAAAAACCTGAAAACCTTGATAAATGAAGAGCATCTTTGTTTTCCAAATCGACCAGTTTCCCTTCAGTAACTGCGTCGTTATTTCCAACCCATAGTTTAGTTGGAATAGTTTTAAACAAATCTGCAAGTGATTTGACATGATTACACTGAAACCATTCGTCACATTTACTTTCGAGCTCGTTCACTTTTTCATTTGAGTTGAACATCACTAGATTACTTTGCTGTTCTAAGCATCTTCTCTGAAATGAGAACAAATATGAATTTTTAAATAGTTCTAAGAAGGTACCTGAGCGGTAATCCAGTCATTTCTCTGGTCAGTTTCCACTTTCACGCAGTTCTGGTCTGATAGTTCTGTCCATCCAGGTGGACACGATGTCAGCTCTGAAAATAGACACACATCATGAAACCAGTATCAAAAATATAGAGCATTTGAATTTCAGAAAGTCTTACCAAAGTAATTAAACTTTAACCGAGCTCCTCGATACTGAAATATTTCATCCGAATGGAAAATGATGGTGATTTCATTGGACATGGAGAGAAACTGAAAGATAACTGATTTGATATATAGGAAAGCCGTTTGAATTTTTTTCAAATAGAAAATTTTTACAGAAAAAAATCTACTCTTTCTGTGTCCCCCTAATAAAAATATTTTTATTCACCTGTCGTTTCCTCAAATCTTCACAGATTGTTGTCATCTTTGTTGTGTTTTTTTCTGTGACTTCTGAAAATAAATTGAAGGTTGATATGCATTCAAAAGGGCAACATCCCTCTCCCCCGCCATTTTCCCATAAACACCAAAAATCTATGGCTTCTCAAATCTATCCGAAATTATATATATGCTGCATATAAATAAAAACCCAAAATAACAAATTAAAAATCATACCTTCGTAAAATCCAACATAGTCAGAACACTCATCGAATATCCGGGGTTCCATTTCCATATCCATAATTTCAATGGATATCCTTGTTTTATCAGGAGCTTTGATTAAAAATTTGCAGTCTAAAAAAGGAGGATACTGATAACTAGTTTCATAGTCTGGTGTTGTTAAATATTGTACTTCCTTTGTTGCATTCAAAACAACCGTTCCTGAAATAAGATGAGAAATTGAAAAACAAATATTCTACTAATTGAATCAAACGAACCTGAACAGCTGCTGCTATTCTGTGCAAAAACTTTTGATAAACATAGAAAGTAAAGTATTGAAAACCACGACGGCCGTAGCCTGAACGGCATTCCCGGCGGCCGATGAGCGACAATATATCAAGGGTTCTCAAGGGTCAAGCTTTATATTTCTGCCCGAGTTGGTGTCCACTCTCTCTCTAGCACACTAATAGACGGCTCGCGTCGCTAAGTAACCGGTGTGAATGCTGCTCTGAAGGTGGCCTTCTAATGGAACAGGAGCGGACACCAATGCCGGTGTCCCTACGGCGGATTGCGATTGTGAAAGCTATAAAATGAACGTTTCTCATTCAGAGTATCAAGATACATAATAAAAATTGGTGAGCATTGACTTTTCTCAAAGTTAGGCATGTAAAAGGAAACCAAAACTATCAAAATATGAACCTAAATGATATTAAGGATATGACTACAAGGTCAATATTAGTACAATTTTTTACGAATAGGAAATTAAATAAAGGGCGTATCATCACATGACAAAAGAACAAAAAAATATGGGATTTATCTGGGACTATGAGAACCTATCTTTTTTGAACATTGGAACAAGAATAAAATATTTTATGAAAACATCATGGTTCAGCTTATTTAAATTGTGCTGTTTGAGTCGAATAAATTATATAGATAGTCAAACCGTGAGACTAATTAGGCAGGACACACCTCGAGAGGATTATTTTTGTCCGCGTGCACTAATGAACCTAACGAGGCGACTCACGATGCTAATAACAAGTACTGACAGATGACTATTCTTCATTTTTAGATTGTTGAAGACAGTAAAAAATAGCTTGAGATTTACTGATGGATCTATACTACAAGATATAAACATAATAGGAACAAAGCGCAAATAGTAGTAAGTGCAACTTGTTGTAATCGCTCGTAAAAAATGGGTCCCACCTAACCCGCTTCGAGAAACATATTGCCATTTTTGACGTGAAAGGAAATGGTTGTTGGAAAAAAGAGAGGGGGGACCCTGGACGAAGGTTCTCCACCCTAACCCCTTATTCTACATATATTGCTAGCCTTCTACCACAGGGTCAATTTATGCGTTGCTTACTGCGTCTTCATGAGACATTTGGCCACACAAATTTGATGAATTCCGCTCAAAAATTCCACGGAATCCCGATAAGATATCAGTTTTGGTGGTAATAGGGTAACGGCATGCATACACGCTTTTGGTGTATCAAGACATGGAGGGTTGCGAAATGTTGGGAGAAACTTTATTCAGAGAACTAGCTTCTTGAAATATATCGGAAGTCTGGTTCCAAGTTTTTTAGTTGTGATATAAATTTCCGTTCGAACGTTTGGAAAATATTATGAAATCGGTGATCAGTTTTTAATGTGGAACTATGAAAAGTGTTACATAAGAGAATGTTCATATCACGACGTGGTGGTATTCTGACAGTTGGTCCTTACATCTCTATCTCATTATTATCAAATGAAATCGTGCACTGAAATGATGAAATTTGAACTACTCAAAATATTATCTGAATAAGCAAAACAAGGAATGTGCTTACGGCATGCAGGTGGAATTACGTATTGCTTCATGTGATCGTTACGAATAAAGGAGGCTCTCATCTGGGCCCTAAAAGAGAGTGAGATGTACACACATTGCGCACCGGAAGTTTATAATCGTGTTATACGAACGCTCACTTTTTTCCTCAGTATTTACAAATTTATCATGAGACGCAAAATATATATATAAATCATTATTAAAAACGTAGCTATACACGTATTTGGTGAACCACACATTTGTTAGAAAAAATTAAAGAAAACGGAGGGAAAGTGATAACAAAACTAATACTAATGGCAAGGGAATGGATGATGAAGTGATTATATTTTGAGATATTGCATCGGACGCTTCAGTGGAAAGGGGTTGTGTACCACTGCATATCAGTTCTGTATCGTTGTTGAACTTCCGAGCTTCTACATCGAATGAGTCTAGAATCTTTTCCAGTTTCTCATCGTTTTCTGAAAATAATTAGTTTTGAACTCTTTTCTTGAGTTGCACTCACCAAGAATTGTGATTCTGAAGATAGTGCATCTTGTTTGATAGAGTTCTCTTGTATAATCCACTTCAATCTGAAAATCAAGTGTTTCTTTCATTTGATTCCAACATCCCTTTACCTTGAAAGTCGGAACGCCAGTCTTTTTAGAAATACGATTCTGTACAGTAGACAAAGAAGTGTTGGTGTAAACCACCCAGCGGAATGTTGCCTGGAATCGAAACTTCTGTTTTTTCTTGCTTCTCAAATGCTTTCATTTCTATTCATTCGAATTGAATGAACAAAAGTATAGTCTGTTGTTTAATTCATACCTCCGATACTCTTTTCACCGGGTAGCAACCAATTTGGTTTTGATTCTTGATTGAACGAAGTCGCAGTGTCTTTCCAATAACTGAAATAAGTAGTTCGAATATCAAATGAATAATTCTCCGGTTTGAAATTCTTTCCTTTTTTAATGATACACACCTGAATATGGGCCGGAAAGTGGGAAGCTTTGAGCAGTTAAATGCCAGCGAGCGTGCATTAAAAGAGGTTTCGAGCGGTTTGCAGCACTTCCGATTGGGCAAAACTCGTATCTTTGGCTAGTGCATTCGGATTCCTGGAAATGTTGAAGCGATGATAAAATGGTTAGATTGGTTGCAAGAAATTCTTTCAAAACTTACATCAACTTGTAACGGATTGAATATCACTGCTGTGCTGCATGTCAAATTTTGATCACTCACTATTACCCAAGATACTGATTCCTAAAATAATATTTACAGATGAAGAAAATGAAATCAAAATGTGTACTGGATTGGCTGTCGGATCCGTCTGATTACTGTACTTCAGCGAATAGTAGATTTCAGTCGGAAAACCGGATTCCCAATTAGAATTCACATATTGAGTCTGAAATCAATTGCTTCCTTCTATCAACTGTTCAATCAGCAATACCATTTTGATATAACCATCAAATGGATGTCCGAATTCAGCGAAAGCCACAAATCTTTCGCAAGGTGGTTCAAAATGTCCACAAAACACTTCTTTTCCATCTTTCAAGAGAATCGAAGTACCGAGCATACTAGTTGCCCCCGTAACGAAATTCTCGTCAAAAATGACACTCGAATCATTTTCATGACTCATAAAATTTCTCTTGAGACCATCAATCCATGTTACTTTTGTGATACCTCCAAGATTCTGATCTCCACATGGAGGACCACTTGTGATACTACGATCCAAAGGTCTGAAATGTGCTTGAACATCGGAGAATTTTTGTTTTTTGTTTATCAAGATCTGAAAATAAACAACGTTCATAATTTCGATTCATTCAATGAGAAACCTCTGTATAATTGTTTGCTGGGTATTCAAGTGCAACGACGGAGGCGACAGTGGCAGATGAAAATGGAGCAACTCGTTTGACCATCGCATGCATTGTGAGTGCTCCTGAGGGCAGAACTGTCAAATTTGCGCATACTTTCATCCACTCGAGATCAATTATCGCCGATCTCATATCAGAGATATTGAACCAGTTGAATACTCCTGTCAAAGTGACTGCTTTCTCGTTTTTCCCGACTACTACAGCAGCATTTTCTACTCTATGACAGGTTTCGCATGTTGTATGTGTACAAGAAGTGGATTCCGCGGTTTTGTTGGAAACCTGAAGACCTTATTGATTATGTTTCATTTTGGAAGTGTCTCACCAGAACTGTAGCTCTAGTTGACATTTCATCGAAGATGTTCCGAATTTCTCCAGTTAACAATATCTTGTCATCAGTATCAACCAGCGCTATTCTCCCAATTATTGGATGTAAAAAGTTTGCAATAGCAGCCGGACGAGCAAATTGGGGACGTAGAGCACTACAAGATCCGTTCAAGACCAGACTCTAAAAATAAGAGTCTTTTGTATTCAAAAAGAAGCATGATGATTACCTTCAACATAATTGATTCCGATCCAAAAATATTAACCGAGGGGTAGTAATCAAGATAGTTCTTGTGAATGATTTCCGTGGAAATATCCAGACAATCATCTCGAATGTGTAATTCAGTTGGAGGAGATTTCAATCCAATCACCGGTTCAAAATAATGATTTTGTCGGAGTGTGACACCAAGAGATTTTAATGTTCTTGGTTCCACATTTACAATGTCAGCACATGCAAACAGCTTGTCTTCTCGATACAGTGCAAGAGCTTCCAACGTGTAATTTTCCGGAAGTTCTACAATTTTGATCTTTGTCCTTTTACTATCAAATTAGTTTTGGAACTTTCAAAGTAGACAGAAAACACAGTAAACTTGATAACGTATCAGCCTATTCAGAATTTCTCTTTTCGAAAACTGAGAACTTTCAAAATAGTAGAAATCAAATTATTTTGCTCACCAAAAGCGAAAGTAGCTCTCGAATCCACTCCAACTTCACTATAATCCGTCTGTTTTGTTGAATCATTTGCATTCACACAAGAATCAACAAACGCCCAAGTCATTATCTTCTTCTCCGGTTCAACATAATCATACTTGGGCATATATTTGAGATCAGGAACCAAACGAACCTAAACAAGATCAATTTTACTTTGATTTTACATCTAACCAATACCGCATTGTTTTTGATTGGTATAATATGAACATGTCCTTCAATTGGTTCCTGGTGGAACGAAGCGTGCATCAACTGCTTGCCAGGTATGATAACTGTCGCGCAAGCCAGAACCTGCAAGCAACGTCTTGCAAAACGTGTCCAGTCATATATAAATCAGTGACCCCCACCTCACTGTTATCACCGGAAATCACCAACGTGTTTCCTGCCAGTCCGTCCCCATTGATGGTAGAATCGGTCACTGGCATGTTCTTCACGACCGGTGGACTTTTCTTTACTCGCCGACAATTATCAGTCATTACAGCCATGTCGTAAGGAGCGGATGAGGTGTGTACTGCCCATACCAATGTATCATTTGGTTTCTCTTTTATGTCGAAACTGACTATGTAGGTATCGCCATTCTCGTCGGCTGGCGAAATCTGGAATGTTACAAGACACTCGTTAAAACAAAACGTAATTCTCGAATCACACACACACACACAGTGAAAACAATGATGATCCCATTTTGTTATCCAAATCACGTGTGTTTTTATCTTTTTGATCTCATTTGGTGAATCAGTGATGGGTTTGATTGATGAAAATGGAAGAAAACTTCACGGCTGTTAGTCTGTCAAATGGAGAGAAAAGTTATGATCTTTTCAATTTGGGTCAAACACATCCTTCCATTTTACACTAAAAGCACTCTGAGGACATTCTAATTTGACCTCTCACTGTTTTGAATCGGTTGAATTAAGTAGATGAAGTTATTTACTGTTCTTCAAAATTCCCATTTTATCTATTCTGATTTAAAATAACAAAACTGTTTTCAGAAGAAAAGTAATTTCGATTCAAATACGGTTTTAGAAGGGAATTTTGTTATTCACGTTTTATGTGAGACTTTGAAAAGGGAAACAACCTTGTGAAGACCGCAGAAACACTAAGATAAGAAGGGATGATTTACACTTCTACCGTTTTTTTTTCTCTTTCGACCCCACTGAATCAAATCAACCCGCACTGTCACCCCCAGAATACAAAAAAAAACTTCCTCACGCACATATCAAGAAATTCACTAACCGTCAGAAAACCTTTCAGCTTTTCGCCGTATAATAGCGTCCGGTATGAAGAAGTCGACACGAATCCACATTGAACAAGGCTGGAGAATAAAAGAATGAATAGAATAGGGTTAATGAACTGTTTAAAATTGGCAATGACACTATACATATTATCAGCCGCGATCCGGCTGCTGATACACTCGGCGCCTTTGTCGAAATGTGTGGTTAGACGGTGACGGCGACAGTGGGAGAGAAATCGTCGGACAGGCAGAAATGAGAGAAGCGAAATACTGGGGCGGGAAAGAACAACCATTACTCATTACTCATCTATTCATTTAATGTTTTTGGCCCTCTCGTTGCTTTTAGCCGAAAGTTCTAATCATTTTTAATCAATCATCCTTCTGGATCAAATTCTAGTTTTGTGTGATTTCTAATCATTGGTTCTTCGGTGGTGTATCATACGGTTGAAGGGGAACAGATTGTTTAGCTTCAAATGGAAAATAAAAAATGTGCAAAGCATTGGATCATCAAAGCACCGTTGGCCATGCTCATGTTAGTAAAATTTACGTAATAATTTGGAATCGTTAACCATGTGATATGGAAATGATTTATACATTTTGATCAATCTACCAGAGTGCTCCAAAAACATTTTGAACGATCAAAAGACGTTTCAAAAAATTATTGAACAAGTTTCACTAGAAGACTGAACCAAGAAAAACAATTCTGAATGAAAGGTTTCACGTCCAAACACGCACTTTCAATCTGTCCTAACTATGAAATGTAAATTATAATGAATTTGCTGGTATTTACTTCTGGAAGAAGCTAATTGATTTTATTGCCAATTCGAAATGATTGGTAATTGTAATTAAAGAAATTTTTCATAAAATAAACTTCTAAACTTGTTACAATAAATATTATTGAAAAATTATGAAAAAATAAAAGATTACACCCAATGTGCTTTACATCCGACAAAATATTCTCCTCTGTCTCTGTAGCCGGTTGTTGTCGGTTGATCCGGAAATCGTTCATGCCATACATAAAATCGAAATTCAGCCCCGTCTATTAATATGGTAGCAAGCATCCCATCACTATCTCTCTCAATATCCATTCCACGAGTGCAGTTAAGTAGATCTGTACGGCTCTTCATCTCGAAGCTATAAATAAATTATATAATGAACTTCGTGTTTAATTATTTGCTTAATTTTCAAAAATAACGATGAAAAATGGTGAATTTAAAGATTTTTTTCGGAATGAGAAACTTACGTTGGAGGCCATTTGAATCGTCCTCCTCGTTTTTCCGGATTCCATTGAACTGCATTGAATTTTTCAGATAGCTTTCGTCTATTTATGATATCTCGAACATGCAAATTCCGAGTTCTTTGACCCACATTCAAACATATAACTTCCAATTTTGTGTTTGACCCGAGCATCCAATTTTCAACGAAAGCTATCAAATCATCAGCTCCAATTGACTTGGTGTTTTGAAAAACAGCGCTCACACCTCGAAAATTGAGCAAATGGTCTCTTGTTAGCCACTCCGTTGTTTTACTCAAAATATGGTTGACGGAGAAAATTTGGCTCTCCGGGTTGATGTAAAAAGGCGTATTCAAATGAAGAAAGTTTCTCACTTGAAGTTGTTTATAGAATTCTTTGGGAGCAGCACATCTTGTTTCATAACACTTAGCCTCCATCAAAATATCGATTACTTGTGTAACAGGAACTTTAGATATGGAGTGTCGTGCAAATCTGATGATAAGTTCAGTAGACAAATTGAAAACATGACAAATATGGTGGTGAAGAGCCAATGGGAATAAAGTTTTGTATTCACTGTCACACCATATAGTTGGATTTCCATTTCTGCCGCGAAAAAGCCTGAAAATTGACATTTATTTCTAACTATAATATTATCGATGAATCTTCAAGTAATAACTTGCCTGCAGTCAAAGCGTTCTCCCCTAAAATTGATAGTGAACCCTTTTTCCCAGAATGAAATCGCTTCTTTTTCTTCTTTTGAATACTCTTTCAGTTTGTCGTCTGTTGAATAATTGAAAACGAGCATGCGAATATTTAATCTAGTGTTACTCAGCCATATCGAGGAACCAGCACAGTTTATTACCACTTGCTTAAACATGGGTTTCCAATTCTGCTGAACTAATAACTTCGCTGTTGATGAGCACGTTCCAAAGAATAAGAGTTCATTTAGAACGAAACATTGAAGAATTTCTTTTTGTAGAACCGGAGGAAGTTTCATCAAATCCATGTCGAAAATGAAAAAAACGAATGGAGGGACGAATGATTTTATGCACGTGTCTCGACACAAAAATGTGTGCCGACACGTTCACGAAAAGGCACACATTGCCGCCAAAATTTGGATATGATAAAGTACTGAGTTTTGAATTTACGGTGGAAGAGCTAAAAAAATTCGGCCTGCGGCCGCGGAAAGCTCGTGTACTTCACACGGACAAGTTATTATTTTTTCGCTGAAATCATTTCGCCATTATTTTGATTTTTGCTGGTTTTCTTTGTTTTTTTTGCGGTAGATAGGTTTCTAACAGTGTTTCAATTATTTATAATATTTATACAATTCAAGTATCGGAATCAAAAAATATAGTAGTTCTTCACTTTTCCGATTGTTTTTCGGTGAAAATCATATAAGTACTGCTTCTTTTTGTTCAAAAATTGTCATTTTGTATCCCTCAACGACAATTAATATTGTCACTTTCTCGCATTTTTAAAATTCCGTCCGAACTAGTAAATCTGTTTGTTTAGAATACTGTGATTAACTCGTTCCGATAGATGACGTATCTTGAACTAGCATCTAAAAACGGATTACATCTGAGCTATAATTGCATCATAATGTAGGAGACATGACATAACAGCAGCTGATGAAACGTCTTTATTGACAATATTTCTCAAATCCTTTTTTCCAGAATATTGTCGGTTCCTTCTGACTGTGCAGTTTTTTGCAGGGTTTCTATAATTGCTTTCATTTATTTTTTTGAAATGAGACCGGCAATTGAAGGCTTTTTTTCTTTGATTCTTTCACTGAACGTCTCTGCTAGCATCACAACTTATACTGCATTTATTGTTGATCTACTGGAACTTCTGCCATATCCATTCAATCGAAGAATCAATACAGAACTATTTTCCAGACTGTGTGGGGAGAAGTCGATCGGCGGGAAGACTGGATAGAACCTGCAATAATAATTTTTGTTTTTCAACTGGTTGACAAAGTACTTTGATGTCTTCGAATGATAACAAAACGTTTTAATTCGAAACGACACGAGTTTAATTCAATGGAACCTTTAAGAATAACTAACTATAATAGATAACTGGCGAAATCGAGAAAGGAAAAAAAGCTCACCTATAATTTTTTATCATGCTCAATTTTGAACATTTCTCATGAAACAAAAAGAAGTTAACATTTTCAATTGTCAAACAACGAAAAAAGCGACAATTTTTACCAAAACCCTATCAGAAATGTTAAAAGCTGCTATTTTCGATTCCATTCATTGAAGTGTTCAATTAACGAATTAAAAACATTTTAAAAATATTTTTTCAACAAAAACCCGGGAAAACGTAACAAAACCACTTGAAAAATGGCATAAGAATGTAAGCCGATGAGAAATAACTTGTCCGTGTGAAGTACAGCTTCTGGAGCAATCCAGTATGATTTTCAAAAAAAATCAAGGGTAAAAATTGATTCATCTTGGGCAATCACATAGGAAATGTTTCCGCGTCGAAAATGACTTCAGTCCTCATTTAAATTTCGATGTTTCATATCAAAAACTAACAAATCCAATGACAAATTCAGGTTGTTTTCCTATTCTATAAATCTTTGATTGAGTTATCACTGGATCCGGAAACCGTTCATGTCATACACAGAATTGGAATTGGGAATCTTTTTTTATTATTGTGGCAAGCATCCCATCGCTTTTTCTGAAAATATCTAATAATATCTTACGTTGGTGGTCGTTTTAACGGTAGTTCTCGTTTTCCTGGATTCCATGGAATCGGATTGAATCTGTCGAACACTTTTTTTTCATATTGATTTGTAACAGATAGGGTATTTGTAAAAACTTCATTTCAAATGAGTGGAAAGTAGGGGGAAAGAAGCTATTGTTCAATGTTGTTCAATCGATTTTACATGCACAGGACACGAAACGGTGCACAAAGACATTATCGAATGTGCGGTCATTGCCCCTCTGTGTTTTGAATATAATAATGCTCTGAAAAATTGTTTCCACTAACAATTTTATTCATAAAGTTACATTAAGAATCTTTTACATATAGTAAAACACAACAAATCTTCAATTGAGTAGTGAATAAACAACTGGAAAGGAGAAACGGAACCGTCCAAGTTGAAAAATAATTTGTGAAATTCACAAATACTACCGGACAATGTTGAAATTGTTCTAAAATTTGATAAGAAAATACACGATTTGGAGTAAGATGATAGTGACATGCAAACCAGATTACAAGAAAAATTCACTTGGGCTCCTAAGAAAAAATCATTGGAAACATAGTAACATGTAAATTTAATCAGAAACGATTTCTATGAAAACTATATTGCATCTTATGTCATTTCTTCTTTTACCGGGGCGTTCAGGACAACATTCTGCGCTTCTGGACGATCAACCGGGAGATCCGTTCTAATTTCTTCCACTTGATTTCGATCATTGGCTTGCTCCGGTTCCCCATCAATATGTCGGACTTCTGCAGGCCGAACTTCGGTTCTCGCTATTTCTTTTGACGTGTTCTCCATCGGTTCTGCTGAATTGTCTTCTTCCTCGTCTTCCTCCACTTCATTCGAAACTGGTAGAAACTTCGCATAAAGTTGTTGAAAATCTGATGAATTTTCAATATCTTTCATCAGATTAGAGACTATTTTGAACAGCTAAAAAAACAAAATAATTGGACTATTTTGAAATTGAAATAAACCTTTTTCAGATAATAGATCACCTGACCATCAATGTCCTGCATTGGATCAAAGACGTCATAAGACACATTGGTGCATCTTATAACGTCGATGACATAACTTCTATGCTGTTTGAATACAATTTTGTATTCATCGAAAATGTCCAGACAATTTGCTCTCACGTTGCTCAGTGTTTCCCAATATCTTTTCACTCCGTTCTGGAACAGATCACTCCGTTCTGAAACTCGTAGTTTTTATTTTGCTTTTTCTAAATGCTTCCACAACCTCGAAGTTTTTCTCCTTTGAAAGGAAAAACGGGAAGATGGGTAGCATTGGAGAACATGATGTGAATGTATCCTTTATCCAGACAATACTCTATACCTTTACCGCCAAGGAAAAGTGACTTATTGTATTGGACAGACTAAAAATAATGAGTTTGAAGATTTGTTCACCTTTCGCTTTTCTGAGGTGGATGTATATTGTTGCTTTTTCGTTTGTAAAACAAACTTGATCAAAATAAAAACTTACTTGAATCATTTTAAACAGAAATTTGTATATGTAGGGAGCGGTAGCTATAACACATGACTCTGTTTGTGTGAAACTGATTTCCATTTGACTGAAGAAAACGTCAATTGTCTCAATTAATGAAGCCCATATTTCTTTCGAGACAGGATTCGTTTCCAGGAGCACGTATATCAAAATCAATACTAGTTTCTCTGCTGTTGAATCGCATTGCTCTATCTCAACCTTCGCTGTGTTTTTGATTGCACCACGATAAATTTCATCTGCTAAGAGAATATCATAGAAGAAATGCATTCTCATATCAGAATCGAAACATTCGCTTGTCAGAACTTTTTTGATAAAATTCTGAAAGATTGAGCATTTCTAACATTTTTTTCCGTTTTGTTACTCACAATCATGTTCGAAGGAAGAGAAAAATTGTAGGAACTCAGAAGATTTCTGAATTCGGAAATCAAATTGAACGCAAGAATATCGTAATGATCGAAATTGACTGGACAAATGTATTCGCGGCACAACACCGAAGCGACTGCTCTGAATATTGCAGCGTGCTCTGAAGTTGAATGAATTTGTTAACATTATTTAATATAATTCTTACTTTCTGAATCGATACCATAACTGGTACGATAAGCATTCAACAGCAATCTCACAGAGTGTTTGTATTTATGAATACTGTCTGCGCAAGCGTGTTCAGCTGGGTTTATGTAACTTTGAAACTCCTGAAATTTAACTTTTCATATTGGATGGCGCTTATGATTCATAAATCAAGAGCATTTAATTATCATCGCATTGCCACTCACCTCAATACATCGCAGAACATTAAGATATTTCGCTTTAGTTGCGTCATGACAATTAGAAGCCGCTTCTCTTTGATCTTCATCACCGATGTCCAATTCTGCCTTTTGTCTGTTGAGAAGATTACGAATTCCTTCGAAGAATCTTCCAAGGAAAATGCGATGTTGAAGAAGTGATTTCTCATTGAAAATCACTCTTTGATACAATTCACGGAATTGATAGACATCACGAACAATATTGCTGGCCTGAAAAAATTAGTTTTTTTTTTTTCACTTGAAGAGCGCTTACTAAGTCTTCTAAACATCCTTCTTCGACTTCAGTCAACTCTTCGATTGTGTTATTTTTTGGTTGATCCTGCTGACGTGGGGAATCTGGTGGTGGTGGTGTCCATATTTTTGTCAGACAACGATCGTCTAAATCCTGCACTCCTGTAGCAAGCATCTGATTAGCCACGACTGGGTTCTCAACTATATGATTTATCTGTTCATTCATGATTCCTTGCTCTAGTCTAATTGGCTGATCCATAATTACCTGAAATCAATAGTCGAATATATATCGTTGCAATTGTGTTCTTGTTCAGAAGTTTTTCTTTTTGAAAATTCGCGCGCAACACACGGTTTAAAAGTTACAATGATAAGAGTGCGAGAGAAAAAAAGAGAAACGTTGAGAGACTTGGACGCCGGAGCGCCGCGCCATGGCTTTTCGTCGCTCACCCCTTCTCTCTCTCTGGTCAGGGCGTTATATTTCGACGTATTCTTACCCCGTTGCTCTTGTTGTGTGTTGGAGCCCATTATTCAAGTTAGGTGTAGGGAAAGAGTGCATACATAGAAGGTAAAAAAGGAGTAGAGAAAAAAAATGAAAAGCATGAAAAGCATGAAACCAAATGTAGTCCCATCAATTGGCAAGTAGTCACAAATGGAAAATTTAAAAAAATTGAGAAAAACAAGAAACACAGAAGATGAAGAATTTTTTAATTTTTCCTATCTTTTCTTACACTTTTGAAAATTTTCATGAGGATTTTAATATTCTAGCTCAGCATTCATTTAAAAAAAAACCTTTTTCAAAATTGAATTTTCAAAAAACTGCTTTTGATGCTTTATCTTCTGTTTTTATTGTTTGTTTGGGTGTTGACTCTTCTAAAAATGAAAAACAACAATGTGTTGACACGGCCAATTGTCAGTTTAATAGCCAGCGGGAGGGTTGCCAACGGACGAACGAAGGTTCGGTGAGAAAGAAGTACATTAGACGCAGAGAAAGGACAGTGAAAATAGTGGTAAGAGAAAACGATACATTGGCGAGAGAATGTTGGTGTGTAAAGAGACATTAGAGAAAAACCGTCATGTCATTTTCGTAGTAGCTGTTTATTGGGTAACTGAGACTGTGCCTTCTGGTATCGTTTGTCGTTAAGTGACATGGGATGTATGTGTCTGTACAAAACACAGCTGAATAAGAACAGAGCACAGAAGATCAATAACTGAAGACAGATTTAACGTGTAATAAAAGTCAAAGGATATGTACATCTTGAGAAATGATGAAAATAGTAGTTATAAACTATTTTTCTTGAGAACCTACGAAATTATTTCCAGCCAATACAAACGCTCAGATAAAATATAGATGGCAGAGGCTTCATTGTTTAAAAAACGATTGTTTTTTTTCAGACTGCACTCAATGATCCATAAAGAATAAAAAAGAAGCAGAAAAGACAGGTGCAAGATAAAATCAGTCGAATGGAAGTTACGCTAATATTCAAGAAAAGCCGATAATTTCATAATTACTGCCCATTAGTATTTGAAAGTTATTTGGAACATCTTCATGCTTCAAAAAACAGATGTTCTATAATTCCTCTTTGTTAGGAAGCTTGTATTGAGTTTTGGTCAGGTTAACCGTCATTTGCTAGTCAACAAAAATGATTTCTTCCGCGAGAGAGAAATCCAAAAAATTAATGTTTTTCAGCACTTCAGCTATGAATATGCGTTTTTGAATGAAAAGTATGCAAAAAACATTATTTCACTTTAGAATTGAATACTTTATCCAATGATAATTTGTCTGGACTGATTTCAGTTTTTCTAAAAGTTTTATTCTTTTACAAAATTCAATTTTGGTGAATTGCTATAACTTTAAAAATGAAGAAATCTTAATTATAATTAAAAATTGTGATCCCTGCAATTGTATTCAAGAAAAATATATTCTGCATTGATCCCTTTTTATGAATCATCATGAACTCATCATGAATTTTTATTTGCACCCATCTATAATCTAATTATCTCTAGTTTTCTCATTGTAGAAGCAAACTGAAATTTTTTTCTTTAATAGAGTGCATAAACTATATACAAGAACCTCTAAAACTTTTTGACGATTAAATCAATTCTCTGTTCAATTTTCAAATTAAACAAACATTCAGGATAGTTGTCTGTTTTATTTTCTGCAAACGTTTGTCAAATTTCAACTGAGATCAGGATAAAATTAACATATTTTGCCCAGAAATCGCGTCCCCTTCCAATAAACAACCATTTATTCATTGAATAGTTGCCCAATGTCCGGTAAGAAGCCCAGGAATTTACTTGGAAAGCCTGAAACTTTTCTATAGTTCTTAATTTTGCTCATTCCGTGTGAACGTTTTCCCAAAAGACTCCAGATCATTTTTTTTGAGTCATGCATGTGATAGTAATGAGCCCTCCAGCAAAAAGAAGTTTTTAGTAGAGATACCAAATTTACAATCAAATCCATTCATTTGGTTTGGATAAAAATTTTATTTTCCCATGCGTGTTTTATTTTCACACTCTGTGATCCATGCTCTAGCCATAATTTCACTTCCGAGAACCGTGTTATCTATCACTTTTTCGAATACCAAATTTCCGTTTTATTTGAACCTGATATTTGATATAAACATAAACAAATTCACTTCCTGAATAATTTCCGTTTATTCAAAAGTTTTGGCACTTTTCATAATCAAAAAATTGTTTATCCGGAGTTTCATTCACGTGAAGCGTTGACTTTTTTGAAATTTGCACTCTCGTTGGTTGACCGAACTACAGACAGATTGCCTGCGAACATCCGGGAATCAGTCAGTTCTCTCAAAACAAAGCTACAAGGCATAAATAATGATCACATGCCGTTTTGTCCTCTTAGTTATTCAACTCACCATTTTAGAATGCACTTTCAGACTTGAAGTCGGTTGGTAGCTTTAATAACATTTTGGATCTGTATTTAAGCTTGCAACCGACTGCAACTCTTCGAGGCAAAGTAAGAATACCAGGATTTGAACATTAGTGTCAACTGAATTGACAGGTGCAGATAGAAAAGTATTGGTGAAGAATGAAGAGCACAACCACTACGTTGATAAGATACGCTGCCACCATCGCCGCAGTGTCCTTCATTATCAGTAGAGAATAGAAGGGGAGCAGTATGTCGAGGCACGGCGTATTTGGTGGAGGAGTCCGACACACAGAAAATGATTCTTTTTCCACTCCAACGGCTATTTTATACTCATAAAGGGCGTGACCATTGTCGCTACGGTTGAAACGACGAAACTGATGGATTGAGTAAATTTCAAACGGTTGAACAGACAAAGGAAGTCTAAAACTCAATCAGAACTACGTGTTGACTACAATCTTTGAAATGATAACTGTGATATGTGTGTAGTTGTTCATAAGATAAAATCAGTATGAAGGAGAACACTCGTGAAGTTTCTCTGTTTTTAATATCAAAAAGAATAAACCTGAAAAATTTCGGTTGGTGATTAATCGAGTTTGAGACAAGTCAACTGGAATTGGTTAGAATGTGTATTTACGTTATTCACACAGATATGGTGATTAAAATAATGCTAACATAGTTTTTTTTGCTTTCACAAAACTCTGCATGACAGAAAACTTCTTTCGAACAATTATTCAAAACTAAAAATACTAATTTTGAGAAAACACGTTAGGCTTTTCTTTGTTTTATCAGTTCACTATTAGAGTCTATAGTGCATTTTATATTTGTCATGATTATGTAGGAATGAAGTGCTTATTGTTTTTTCATATTGCGTTTCAATATAAAAATATATCCAAAGTCCAAATGTGTGGATTCGTTTCCATTAGTACTATTAGACACTGCCGTCCTTATATTTCTCTATCCTTTGTACATTCGAATAACCGCGATCCGGATTATATGCTTCTTTCCAAATGTGGGCACGTCCTGCTCATTCTCCGCCCATATTCATGCCGTCGAGGCAAACGCGCCATTTCATTTCATTCTCGCTTATTCTCATTCTAATCTGTCTGTTACTGCTCTCGTGCTCGCTAAGCAACTGAAGCTAGAGCAGTTCTCTTGGCTAGAAAACGATATCTGCTAAGTGAACGCTCTCACTTCAATTGTGATGTTTGTAGCAATTTTCATGGGATGAGTTGAAAAGATGAAAGCACAATATAAGAACAATTAAACAGGGTTGGGTTTAAAGAAGTCACAGTTTCGTTCGATTCGGAAACAGAATTACGATGTTCTGATTGTTTTCTTGAAGAGAAAACACCAGAAAACAATTTGTATCCGCGTAGTTCTTTTTTGATAATAAGCGGTAAACCGTTTTTCATCTGATCAGATTGAATCTAAGCACCTGACCTTGTCCAATTTGATAACAAATGTTCGTTGGGGTTTTCAAGGAAAGCCATAATCAAAACTATTAATTTGAAATATCAAATTCCGTTGATAAGAACTTCTGCGACGAAACGGTTCTCCCACGTTTCAGTCAATTGTAGAAAATGCTGTAACATTAACTGATAGAGAGTTTTATGCATCTATGCGTCTTTAGAGATTTAGAAAATTCTTGGTTAGTAAGATTCCCATCTGCCTCCCAAGACGACGGCCCTTGAGCAAAACACAAAAACAAAATTAGTACCGGAACATATGATAACAAAAACAAAGTGATGAAAAGTGAATTGCTTATTGTCGAATGGAAGTCAACAAGAATACGAATCAATGCAATTGAATAATTAAAGATCACACTAAAAACTGATTCGTTTCGATTCAAATTTTTGTTCCGATGAGTTTTGAATTGGTTGGTCCAATGAAAGTCTATCCTCTATTGCTCTATTTTGGATTTAAATCGAAAGTACATGTTCGTTAGTTCATTTCATTGCTTACTTTTATAGCCTAATAGAAATGAATTGACCATTGTTCGAACATAAAGTTCATTCGTTTTGAGTCTGATTTTCAAATTCTACTTTCATGATGCAATTTAATTGTACCCCTCACTGCAGAAATTCTCCGTCAAAGTACATTTCGAAATGCGATGAATCTTTTTTGTCGATCATTTTACTGGCAACTGCTAGTGAAGAATGGTTTTGAAATGAAAGACGAGACGTTTTTCATTTTTCACATTTCTTTTCCGTGGTACTGTCTGGTATCGTAAAAACGTTTTGCATGATCTTCAATGTCAGAAATGATTTAGTTTCTAAAAATGAATTCCTGTTTCATGAGTGCCGATTCTATTTTCAGAAGATTGACAATGAAAAGGTCAAATTTCTCATAAAACGCGTCGCGAGAAGATTGGTTCAGGTTGTCGTAGCTTTTAATTATCTCCTAGGATCCGAATTGCACCTGCTCAATCAAGATAATTAGAACCCAACAGGAGAAAATATTAGAATAAAACAGATGGGGGAACAAATCTAGGGCGAGACGTGGAATTGATCCTTATTCGAATTTCGTTGTTTTCTTCAAAGTCAAAATTTAAGAAACGCTGTTCTAATGACACCCCATTAGACCTTGACTGTTACTTCTTCCCTTTGTTTTCGACAAGACATTCATCACCTCATTGTCACTCACTCGGTGTCAAGTACAAGTGAGATCTCTGTTCTCACCACCCCGCAGTGTTGAGTATACTGCTTGGAAAGTATTTGCACTTCTACAGGTACAATCCACATCTTCGCCCCTTCAACAATACTGCAGCTGCGTTTTCCCAGGAACAAGAATTAGTCATAATCCCTTCTTTGTTTCTGTATTATACCCTTCTGTACTGTAATTGTAAAAAGAAATGTGAACATCGATCATTGTGATAGTATGGAATGCTTCCCTCTTTTTTTCTCTCTTTCTTATCATCATTGTCAGTATTCGTTTTCAAAAGAGGGTGTGTAGTGCTGAATGGGGTGAATACATTGCAATCGTTCAAAAATGGCTGTGGTAATATCGCTTTGTTGAATGTAGGGAGTGGCGATTTATTGTCCTTTGTTCTCTTTGTCGGTAGTTTATTGACTCACAGAAAGGGCTTTTATCGATGGAATTTCTACTGATAACAAACTTGCATGCATCCATGAGCAGTTTGAATCTTCTCATCTTCTAACAGGGCTGTGTCTTTAGAAGATTGCCATATTTGCTGATCTAAATGTCAAAAGTTCGAATTTATTCCTTTCTCTTCGGAAATCTATTGAAATCAGCTCAGATATGGGATTTCTAATACGCAGTCATTTTGACGTTCAAAAATTAATTTTTTGGTTCATTTTATCACGTTAGCGGTAGCCAATTGATTTCTGTGATAGTTTCTGAGGAGATTTCAAATCCGGGCAGTTCTGTTGTTGAATCTGAATTCCTGAAACTGGCCTGAAACTGTAATCATTCTGAAACTGTCATCATTTTGCGCTTCATTGAAAATTAGGGCCATACGAACAAGTGGACTGCCATAGTCTTGCCAGCATTAGTTTTGATTCTGCTGGAAAGGCCACAGAAGCCCAATTGCGCGGTGGCCATTTTCTTCTGGCTGTGAGGCCAGAAGAAATGATGAGCGGGGTGCGGGCAAAACAAAAAATGACGAGAGCACAAGGATATGCACATGTAGACTGCCAATTCTTGCCAGCTTTTGATGAAATCGCTGGGAAAGATATGGAAGCCCACACGTGCGCACCTTTTGCTTCATGTCGCAAACTTACCAAAATTGAAAAGCGTTGCACCACACATGTAGACTGCCTTGTCTTGCCAGCATGATTACTGATTCTGCTGGGAATGAGAAGGAAGCCCATATGTGTGGTGCGACGGCTGTTATGAATATGAGACAGAGTAGGGAGTATTCGGATTAATCAGGAAATTGGTCTCCGCATACAACTGAGCTGCCTACATCTTGCCAGCAAGTTTTTTGGATAGCTGTGGCTTGACGTGGAAGCTCAATCGTCTGTTGGACCGCTCACTTTGGAATAGAAGCGAATGGCGAATGAGAAAGGACAACTGTCGACCGACGACTGTGTTGGCATGATGGGCGGAGTTAACAGGGGGATAGATGGCGTAGACGAGTCTTTGTTTCTTTTCTGCGCACTCTCCCTCACCACACATATCGGTCTCTCTGAAATGCAGAGAGGCGAGTACAATGTTGGCAACAAGTGCAAACGGTCCATTGGACCTTTTGGGGGTAGTAAGAAGACGAGCAAACAGTGCCCTTATAGAAGGAAATGGGGAAAGAAACAGGCGTGGTCGCTGTCGTCGTCGTCGTAAATGAGTGATGATGACGTGGGCAAACAAAAATGTCTGTCAATCTGCGTCTGCGTGTTCTTCCCGGTGACTTGCACTAATTCAAACGAGAGGTGCTTTGGTGGGGGCAACGCAAAAGGAATTGCGAAGCAGAAGAAAAGAAAAGTGGACCTCCCCGTGTACTGAGAACCGGTAGAAAAGAGACGCAAAAGTACACGAGGCGCCCTCCCCTTCTCCCCGCTCGCTAAAAAGAGGGTTACCTTGAACGGTCGGGGTCGCAACATTCGAAATCAAGGCAGCCACCTTGAAACTGTCTTTGTCTCTTTCTCATTTTGACGCAGACAGCAGCAGATTTTATCAAAATGGTTTTGCAATGGATGCGACACACTTGGAAGGCGATGATATTTCAAATTCAAACGAAGTGAATGGAGATGGCGTCTATACGATTTTTTTGGGTTTGAAATTGAGAAAAACGTTTTTCCACATTACACCAATACCTAGGAAAATATATCAATGAAGCGGTATTGTTTATAAAAGTAGAGATCCAATTTCTATATAGTCAACTCCTTTGATGCACTACCTTCCCAAGAGGCCAGGTCAACGTTGTCTGTTTGAACAATACTCTATCCCACTGTTTAATCTTACCCTTTTTTGAGGAGATAGAGATTAGCAAACCAATTAATGTGTGCTACCACAATGACAGAACTTTGATCATCATAAATCTGGACGTCAATCAGAAATAAAGTAAAGTCTGACACATAAAAAGGAATTAGTGATGGTGTCTGTTTGAAACAATAATGCAACTATTCTGCTCGCCGACAGACACTAATTAGGAAGAATCAAATGTCGTAAAATCATGATATAAAAATACTTCTGAGAAAGTGTCTATACATTATATAAAAGGTTTTCTCTAGTTTTCCACTTTGAAAGTACATAATTGTCATTAACTAATTTTCCTGAAGTACAAGACGTGCTTATCAAAATTATTCATATGGAAGAATACATTAGTGGTAAGTTTACTTCAAAACCAAAAAGCAATATTCACAGAACAAAAATAGTGAAAATTCGGAATTCATCCGCATACTGAAAAATACTGTGCAGTGACAGAATAATAACAAATAGAGTTGAAATTTCACAATCCGACGTAAAAAAGTTTCCAAAATTAAGAAAAAACCTAACATGAAGAAAGAAACGTGCAGTCTTTGTCTTCAAAACCAAAAAAGATAATTCAATTTTCTTTCACTGCTCCGTTTCTGGAAGACACTGAGAGATGCTAACTAATGCATGAGAGAACAAAATTTATTCTATTCTAAAAGTCCGTTTTCAAAACTAAACAGGGGCTATCAATTGTTTTTAGTTTTTGAAAAGCATCTGCAAACACCTGGACTCAAGAGAAAGGACATGAAGCACTTTCACTCCGAAATCCAGCGTTTTTCAAATCTTCAAAACATGATGAAATCGCTAACAGTATTGAATTGTTTTCACTAGAATTCAATGTAGAAAACAGGTACTCTTTTGTCGCAGTAACTCGTGCATGATATTGCATCACATGTTATTTCTCTGAAACGGAGTTGTACTTTGACCTTCCTAGAAAATGATCAGTTCAGAATGGAGGCACTTTGTATGAGAGTTCTCAGTTTCCATCATTCCTACAAGACCATTTCCATTCAGGTCGTTCCAATTCTCTATGAAGTATCCTCCTCTCTTAATATTGCAATATGAAAAAAAACTTACCGATCAATCAAAAGCCACGTAGCATCTGAACGGCGAAAACTCAGGGAGCTAGTCGCATTGCCTGCTACCTGTAGTTTAGCCGTTCAGCCGCTGCTCGGCCAGTTCAATAATATAGGAATGAATTTTTGGAAGAGAGGAGCGAGTAGTATGATGGGCGCGTTTAACTCTATAATGTTTGACGCCAGTCACAGAGTATGGAGCGGAGGGCCGCTATTCCGCAACAGCCGCGTCGCGGCGCGTGTGTTCAATAACTCTCTGGGACGCTCACTGGCGCGCACACTATTTCTGTTTGCTCCGCTCCCCTCGCCGTTTGGACGCTGGGCGCCTCGCTGTCACAAAAAAGTATATAGTGGGGAGAAGAGGAGGAGGTGGATGTTTTCGATGAGTTCTGTTCATTAGTTTATGAGAGAAACAACGTTGACTTTGGTAGAGAGATCAGAGAAGAGTAGAAAAAAAATAATTCGTGACTCTGTTCGTATAGTTTGAAGCGCCGCGAAGAGTTGGAAAAAAGATCAGGACACAATGTGTTGAACGATGTGATCTATACGATGAAAGGTGCTATCTGTTTTTCATATGAAGAGGAACAACATTGGGATTGTGACTCAACTCAATATAAAAATATCTGTCTTTTGGAATAGAAACAACGATTCATAGCTTCGTGTTTTTGTAGGCGGAACGTTCACAATTAATGCTGAAATAAAGTTTTAAGTGATAAAATTGAGCTTGAAACAAGTTTTTCGATATTTCGCATGGCATGGCTAACAAGCATCACAACTTAGTTACTGTTCACTGACATGACCAGTAGGACATTCGTTTATAAATGCTTACATCACAAGAAATGGAAAATACTGAAACGGGCAGAGTTTAACTACTGATTTATCTGTGGCAGTTTTAAAGGCTCAAGCATTCTGTTCGATCACCATTAAACCATAGTCAGCCTAGTTTTTTCCAGAAGGTCTCATCGTTTTTGGTATTGTGTTTATTCTTCGTCAAACCTTCATTTTTTTATTCCAGGTTTTATACTACAGTCTTCGATCAAAACAAATTTATTCAGAGCTTACAAAACTTCTGTACACGTGATTAATTGACGATACTTGCTGTAATGGTCATCAAACATAGAAACACTCAGAGTGCACAATTGGATCAATAAATAGAGTGCACAATTGGATCAATAAATAGAGTGCACAATTGGATCAATAGAGTGCACAATTGGATCAATAAATAGAGTGCACAATTGGATCAATAGAGTGCACAATTGGATCAATAGAGTGCACAATTGGATCAGTAAATAGAGTGCACAATTGGATCAATAAATAGAGTGCACAATTGGATCAATAGAGTGCACAATTGGATCAATAGAGTGCACAATTGCATCAATAAATAGAGTGCACAATTGGATCAATAAATAGAGTGCACAATTGGATCAATAAATAGAGTGCACAATTGGATCAATAGAGTGCACAATTGGATCAATAGAGTGCACAATTAGATCAATAAATAGAGTGCACAATTGGATCAGTAAATAGAGTGCACAATTGGATCAATAGAGTGCACAATTGGATCAATAAATATAAAAAAATCATAGAACTTGATATCCGGAAGAGGTCCAGAGTAGTCATAGTTTTCCGGTTTGATGAATTTCACGGGGAAATCACTAGATACAATTGTGTAATCTTTTTAAATTTTAATTAAACTTACCCTTTCACTGAATCCACTTGAAACGTTTTTCCAACGTTTGAAAGACTCATTGTCAAGTACTTTAACGAGTCAACAAGACGAATCTGGTTATAGTTCATGAAAACTAGCTTTGAGCCATCAAGACAAATTTCTGGTGCTGCCTTATTACTTGCAATGAGGTTTTCCAAAATAAATTGTCCATCATAACTGGAAATTATCTTTTCATTTGAATAAAAAAGTTTAAGCTCTCACCCTGAAGCATTATGAGCTACTAGTACAGCTCCACGATGATCATCTCTAAATAACCATTTTGTAAACTCTGCAGGAACATTTACATTTCGATTTTCTCTGGTCACACATTCAATGATTTTGCAGCGACCTTCTGGGGCACAGTTGGCACATTTTTCTTGGAGACACAAATCAAGCGTTTTTGGGATATTGTGGGAGCAATCGGGACAACAACAAAGTCCAACAAAGGCTACAGGAAATTGTTGTCCAGTTTGTGGATCAGCACGACTCTAAAAATAAAGCTTTTTTAAAATTGATTTTTTTTTTCTCACTTCAATGTCAAAATATATACGTTTTCGGGAAAGTTTAGTTTCCCTCTTAATTGAAGGCATCATTATACAATGGTGTCCAGGCTCTTGATCCTTTTGACAACGTGGGCAATAAGACGCTTGACAAATGTGTGGGGTAACCTTTTTGTTTCCATAAATTGGTTGACGACACTTGTTACAAAACCTTGTAATATCACAACGGCTTTTTCCACCTCTTGGGCCTGAAACTTGACAATACTTTCAAAAAAGTTTTACCATTTACCTTTTTTACGATGGTTTTCATAGCATGCTTCTGATCGAAACTCCAATGAGCACTTGTCGCACGTTTTCTTCACGTCATTTGGTGTTTCGGAACATACTTGACCACATTTTCTATGAAGTATTGATCCAATTGTGCACTCTATTTATTGATCCAATTGTGCACTCTATTTATTGATCCAATTGTGATTGTGCACTCTATTGATCCAATTGTGCACTCTATTGATCCAATTGTGCACTCTATTGATCCAATTGTGCACTCTATTTATTGATCCAATTGTGCACTCTATTGATCCAATTGTGCACTCTATTTATTGATCCAATTGTGCACTCTATTGATCCAATTGTGCACCCTATTTATTGATCCAATTGTGCACTCTATTGATTCAATTGTGCACTCTATTTATTGATCCAATTGTGCACTCTATTGATCCAATTGTGCACCCTATTTATTGATCCAATTGTGCACTCTATTGATCCAATTGTGCACTCTATTTATTGATCCAATTGTGCACTCTATTTATTGATCCAATTGTGCACTCTATTTATTGATCCAATTGTGATTGTGCACTCTATTGATCCAATTGTGCACTCTATTGATCCAATTGTGCACTCTATTGATCCAATTGTACACTCTATTTATTGATCCAATTGTGCACTCTATTGATTCAATTGTGCACTCTATTTATTGATCCAATTGTGCACTCTATTGATCCAATTGTGCACTCTATTTATTGATCCAATTGTGCACTCTATTGATCCAATTGTGCACCCTATTTATTGATCCAATTGTGCACTCTATTGATCCAATTGTGCACTCTATTTATTGATCCAATTGTGCACTCTATTGATTCAATTGTGCACTCTATTTATTGATCCAATTGTGCACTCTATTGATCCAATTGTGCACTCTATTTATTGATCCAATTGTGCACTCTATTGATCCAATTGTGCACTCTATTTATTGATCCAATTGTGCACTCTATTTATTGATCCAATTGTGCACTCTATTTATTGATCCAATTGTGCACTCTATTTATTGATCCAATTGTGCACTCTATTTATTGATCCAATTGTGCACTCTATTTATTGATCCAATTGTGCACTCTATTGATCCAATTGTGCACTCTATTTATTGATCCAATTGTGCACTCTATTGATCCAATTGTGCACCCTATTTATTGATCCAATTGTCCACTCTATTTATTGATCCAATTGTGCACTCTATTTATTGATCCAATCTGGTGACCTCTGTGACCTCTGGTGACCACTAGTGACCCCTAGTGACCTCTGGTGACCTCTGTGACCTCTAGTGACCTCTGGTGACCTCTGTGACCTCTGGTGACCTCTGGTGACCACTAGTGACCCCTAGTGACCTCTGGTGACCTCTGTGACCTCTAGTGACCTCTGGTGACCTCTGGTAACCCCTAGTGACCTCTAGTGACCTCTGGTGACCTCTAGTGACCTCTGGTGACCTCTGGTGACCTCTAGTGACCTCTAGTGACCCCTAGTGACCTCTAGTGACCTCTAGTGACCTCTGGTGACCTCTGTGACCTCTAGTGACCTCTGGTGACCCCTAGTGACCTCTAGTGACCTCTGGTGTGACCCCTAGTGACCTCTGGTGACCTCTGGTGACCCCTAGTGACCTCTGGTGACCTCTGGTGACCCCTAGTGACCTCTGGTGACTAGTGACCTCTGGTGACCTCTGGTGACCCCTGTGACCTCTGGTGACCCCTAGTGACCTCTGGTGACCCCTAGTGACCTCTGGTGACCTCTGGTGACCCCTAGTGACCTCTGGTGACCTCTGGTGACCCCTAGTGACCTCTGGTGACCTCTGTGACCTCTAGTGACCTCTGGTGACCTCTGTGACCTCTAGTGACCTCTGGTGACCTCTGGTGACCTCTGGTGACCTCTGGCGACCTCTGTGACCTCTAGTGACCTCTGGTGACCTCTGTGACCTCCTCTGGTGACCTCTGTGACCTCTGGTGACCCCTAGTGACCTCTGGTGACCCCTAGTAATCTCTGGTGACCTCTGTGACCTCTAGTGACCTCTGGTGACCTCTGTGACCTCTAGTGACCTCTGGTGACCTCTGGTGACCTCTGGTGACCTCTGGTGACCTCTGGTGACCTCTGGTGACCTCTGGTGACCTCTGGTGACCCCTAGTGACCTCTGGTGACCTCTGGTGACCTCTGTGACCTCTAGTGACCTCTGGTGACCTCTGGTAATCCCTAGTGACCTCTAGTGACCTCTGGTGACCTCTAGTGACCTCTGGTGACCTCTGTGACCTCTAGTGACCTCTGGTGACCTCTGGTGACCTCTGGTGACCTCTGGTGACCTCTGTGACCTCTAGTGACCTCTGGTGACCTCTGTGACCTCTGGTGACCCCTAGTGACCTCTGGTGACCTCTAGTGACCTCTGGTGACCTCTGGTGACCTCTGGTGACCTCTGGTGACCTCTGGTGACCTCTGTGACCTCTAGTGACCTCTGGTGACCTCTGTGACCACCGGGTCACCAGGGGTCACCAGGGGTCACCAGAGGTCACCAGAGGTCACTAGAGGTCACTAGGGGTCACCAGGGGTCACCAGAGGTCACCAGAGGCCACTAGGGGTCACCAGAGGTCACAGGGGTCACCAGAGGTCACTAGGGGTCACCAGAGGTCACTAGGAGTCACCCTAGATGACCCTGTGACCTCTGGTGACCCTAGTGACCTCTGGTGACCTCTAGTGACCTCTGGTGACCTCTGGTGACCTCTGGTGACCTCTGGTGACCTCTGGTGACCTCTGTGACCTCTAGTGACCTCTGGTGACCTCTGTGACCACCAGAGGTCACCAAGTCACTAGGGGTCACCAGAGGTCACTAGAGGTCACCAGAGTCACAGGTCAGTCACAGGGGTCACCAGAGGTCACTAGGGGTCACCAGAGGTCACCAGAGGTCACTAGGGGTCACCAGAGGTCACTAGGGGTCACCAGAGGTCACTAGGGGTCACCAGAGGTCACTAGGGGTCACCAGAGGTCACTAGGGGTCACCAGAGGTCACTAGGGGTCACCAGAGGTCACTAGGGGTCACCAGAGGTCACTAGAGGTCACCAGAGGTCACTAGGGGTCACCAGAGGTCACTAGGGGTCACCAGAGGTCACTAGGGGTCACTAGGGGTCACCAGAGGTCACTAGGGGTCACCAGAGGTCACTAGGGGTCACCAGAGGTCACCAGGGGTCACCAGAGGTCACCAGAGGTCACCAGAGGTCACCAGAGGTCACTAGGGGTCACTAGGGGTCACCAGAGGTCACTAGGGGTCACCAGAGGTCACCAGAGGTCACCAGGGGTCACCAGAGGTCACCAGAGGTCACTAGGGGTCACCAGAGGTCACTAGGGGTCACCAGAGGTCACTAGGGGTCACTAGAGGTCACCAGGGTCACCAGAGGTCACTAGGGGTCACCAGAGGTCACTAGGGGTCACCAGAGGTCACCAGAGGTCACTAGGGGTCACCAGAGGTCACCAGAGGTCACCAGGGGTCACCAGAGGTCACTAGGGGTCACCAGAGGTCACCAGAGGTCACTAGGGGTCACCAGAGGTCACAGGGGTCTAGAGGTCACTAGAGGTCACCAGAGGTCACTAGGGGTCACCAGAGGTCACTAGGGGTCACCAGAGGTCACTAGGGGTCACCAGAGGTCACTAGAGGTCACTAGGGGTCACCAGAGGTCACCAGAGGTCACTAGGGGTCACCAGAGGTCACTAGGGGTCACCAGAGGTCACCAGAGGTCACTAGAGGTCACTAGGGGTCACCAGAGGTCACCAGAGGTCACTAGGGGTCACCAGAGGTCACTAGGGGTCACCAGGGGTCACTAGGGGTCACCAGAGGTCACTAGGGGTCACCAGAGGTCACCAGAGGTCACCAGAGGTCACCAGAGGTCACCAGAGGTCACCAGAGGTCACTAGGGGTCACCAGAGGAGGTCACCAGGGGTCACCAGAGGTCACCAGAGGTCACTAGGGGTCACCAGAGGTCACCAGAGGTCACCAGAGGTCACCAGAGGTCACTAGAGGTCACCAGAGGTCGCAGGGGTCACCAGAGGTCACTAGGGGTCACCAGAGATCACAGGGGTCACAGGGGTCACCAGAGGTCACCAGAGGTCACTAGGGGTCACCAGAGGTCACAGGGGTCACTAGGGGTCACCAGAGGTCACCAGAGGTCACTAGGGGTCACTAGGGGTCACCAGAGGTCACTAGGGGTCACCAGAGGTCACCAAAGGTCACTAGGGGTCACTAGGGGTCACCAGAGGTCACTAGGGGTCACCAGAGGTCACCAGAGGTCACTAGGGGTCACCAGAGGTCACAGGGGTCACCAGAGGTCACCAGAGGTCACTAGGGGTCACCAGAGGTCACCAGAGGTCACAGGGGTCACCAGAGGTCACAGGGGTCACCAGAGGTCACCAGAGGTCACTAGGGGTCACCAGAGGTCACTAGGGGTCACCAGAGGTCACTAGGGGTCACCAGAGGTCACTAGGGGTCACTAGGGGTCACCAGAGGTCACCAGAGGTCACTAGGGGTCACCAGAGGTCACCAGAGGTCACTAGGGGTCACTAGGGGTCACCAGAGGTCACTAGGGGTCACCAGAGGTCACCAGAGGTCACCAGAGGTCACCAGAGGTCACCAGAGGTCACTAGGGGTCACCAGAGGTCACTAGGGGTCACCAGAGGTCACCAGAGGTCACTAGGGGTCACCAGAGGTCACTAGGGGTCACCAGAGGTCACTAGGGGTCACCAGAGGTCACTAGGGGTCACCAGAGGTCACTAGGGGTCACTAGGGGTCACTAGAGGTCACCAGAGGTCACTAGGGGTCACCAGAGGTCACAGGGGTCACCAGAGGTCACCAGAGGTCACTAGGGGTCACCAGAGGTCACTAGGGGTCACCAGAGGTCACTAGGGGTCACCAGAGGTCACTAGGGGTCACCAGAGGTCACTAGGGGTCACCAGGGGTCACTAGGGGTCACTAGAGGTCACTAGGGGTCACCAGAGGTCACAGGGGTCACTAGGGGTCACCAGAGGTCACTAGGGGTCACAGGGGTCACCAGAGGTCACCAGAGGTCACTAGGGGTCACCAGAGGTCACAGGGGTCACTAGGGGTCACCAGAGGTCACCAGAGGTCACCAGAGGTCACTAGGGGTCACCAGAGGTCACTAGGGGTCACCAGAGGTCACAGGGGTCACTAGGGGTCACCAGAGGTCACCAGAGGTCACTAGGGGTCACCAGAGGTCACTAGGGGTCACCAGAGGTCACCAGAGGTCACTAGGGGTCACCAGAGGTCACCAGAGGTCACTAGGGGTCACCAGAGGTCACTAGGGGTCACCAGAGGTCACCAGGGGTCACTAGGGGTCACCAGAGGTCACTAGGGGTCACCAGAGGTCACTAGGGGTCACCAGAGGTCACTAGGGGTCACCAGAGGGTCACCAGAGGTCACCAGAGGTCACCAGAGGTCACCAGAGGTCACCAGAGGTCACTAGAGGTCACTAGGGGTCACCAGAGGTCACTAGGGGTCACCAGAGGTCACCAGAGGTCACCAGAGGTCACCAGGGGTCACCAGAGGTCACTAGGGGTCACCAGAGGTCACCAGGGGTCACCAGAGGTCACCAGAGGTCACCAGGGGTCACCAGAGGTCACTAGGGGTCACCAGAGGTCACTAGGGGTCACCAGAGGTCACCAGGGGTCACCAGAGGTCACCAGAGGTCACCAGAGGTCACCAGAGGTCACTAGGGGTCACCAGAGGTCACTAGGGGTCACCAGAGGTCACCAGAGGTCACTAGGGGTCACCAGAGGTCACTAGGGGTCACCAGAGGTCACTAGGGGTCACCAGAGGTCACCAGAGGTCACTAGGGGTCACCAGAGGTCACCAGAGGTCACTAGAGGTCACCAGAGGTCACCAGAGGTCACAGGGGTCACCAGAGGTCACCAGAGGTCACTAGGGGTCACCAGAGGTCACTAGAGGTCACTAGGGGTCACCAGAGGTCACTAGGGGTCACCAGAGGTCACTAGGGGTCACCAGAGGTCACTAGAGGTCACTAGGGGTCACCAGAGGTCACTAGAGGTCACCAGAGGTCACTAGGGGTCACCAGAGGTCACTAGGGGTCACCAGAGGTCACCAGAGGTCACCAGAGGTCACTAGGGGTCACCAGAGGTCACAGGGGTCACCAGAGGTCACCAGAGGTCACCAGGGGTCACCAGAGGTCACTAGGGGTCACCAGGGGTCACCAGAGGTCACCAGAGGTCACCAGAGGTCACTAGGGGTCACCAGAGGTCACTAGGGGTCACCAGAGGTCACTAGGGGTCACCAGAGGTCACCAGAGGTCACCAGAGGTCACTAGAGGTCACCAGGAGGTCACCAGAGGTCACCAGAGGTCACCAGAGGTCACTAGAGGTCACCAGAGGTCACCAGAGGTCACCAGAGGTCACAGGGGTCACCAGAGGTCACCAGAGGTCACCAGAGGTCACTAGAGGTCACCAGAGGTCACCAGAGGTCACCAGAGGTCACTAGAGGTCACCAGAGGTCACAGGGGTCACCAGAGGTCACTAGGGGTCACCAGAGGTCACTAGGGGTCACCAGAGGTCACCAGAGGTCACCTGAGGTCACCAGGGGTCACCAGAGGTCACCAGAGGTCACTAGGGGTCACCAGAGGTCACCAGAGGTCACTAGGGGTCACCAGAGGTCACTAGGGGTCACCAGAGGTCACTAGGGGTCACCAGAGGTCACTAGAGGTCACCAGAGGTCACCAGGGGTCACCAGAGGTCACTAGGGGTCACCAGAGGTCACTAGGGGTCACCAGAGGTCACCAGAGGTCACTAGGGGTCACCAGAGGTCACTAGGGGTCACCAGAGGTCACTAGGGGTCGCAGAGGTCACTAGGGGTCACTAGGGGTCACTAGGGGTCACTAGGGGTCACCAGAGGTCACTAGGGGTCACCGGAGGTCACAGGGGTCACTAGGGGTCACCAGAGGTCACCAAAGGTCACTAGGGGTCACCGGAGGTCACAGGGGTCACCAGAGGTCACCAAAGGTCACTAGGGGTCACCAGAGGTCACCAGAGGTCACTAGGGGTCACCAGAGGTCACTAGGGGTCACCAGAGGTCACTAGGGGTCACCAGAGGTCACTAGGGGTCACCAGAGGTCACTAGGGGTCACCAGAGGTCACCAGAGGTCACCAGAGGTCACTAGAGGTCACCAGAGGTCACTAGGGGTCACCAGAGGTCACTAGGGGTCACCAGAGGTCACTAGGGGTCACCAGAGGTCACTAGGGGTCACCAGAGGTCACTAGGGGTCACCAGAGGTCACCAGAGGTCACCAGAGGTCACCAGAGGTCACCAGAGGTCACTAGAGGTCACCAGAGGTCACTAGGGGTCACCAGAGGTCACTAGAGGTCACCAGAGGTCACTAGAGGTCACCAGAGGTCACCAGAGGTCACTAGGGGTCACCAGAGGTCACTAGGGGTCACCAGAGGTCACCAGAGGTCACTAGGGGTCACCAGAGGTCACCAGAGGTCACTAGGGGTCACCAGAGGTCACTAGAGGTCACAGGGGTCACCAGAGGTCACCAGAGGTCACTAGGGGTCACCAGAGGTCACCAGAGGTCACTAGGGGTCACCAGAGGTCACCAGGGGTCACCAGAGGTCACTAGGGGTCACCAGAGGTCACTAGAGGTCACCAGAGGTCACTAGGGGTCACTAGAGGTCACCAGAGGTCACCAGAGGTCACTAGGGGTCACCAGAGGTCACTAGGGGTCACCAGAGGTCACCAGAGGTAGAGGTCACCAGAGGTCACTAGAGGTCACCAGAGGTCACTAGGGGTCACCAGAGGTCACTAGGGGTCACCAGAGGTCACTAGGGGTCACCAGAGGTCACTAGGGGTCACCAGAGGTCACTAGGGGTCACCAGAGGTCACCAGAGGTCACTAGGGGTCACCAGAGGTCACTAGGGGTCACCAGAGGTCACTAGAGGTCACAGGGGTCACCAGAGGTCACCAGAGGTCACTAGGGGTCACCAGAGGTCACAGGGGTCACCAGAGGTCACCAGAGGTCACAGGGGTCACCAGAGGTCACTAGGGGTCACCAGAGGTCACTAGGGGTCACCAGAGGTCACTAGGGGTCACCAGAGGTCACTAGGGGTCACCAGAGGTCACTAGGGGTCACCAGAGGTCACTAGAGGTCACCAGAGGTCACCAGGGGTCACCAGAGGTCACCAGAGGTCACCAGAGGTCACTAGGGGTCACCAGAGGTCACTAGGGGTCACCAGAGGTCACTAGGGGTCACCAGAGGTCACTAGGGGTCACCAGAGGTCACTAGAGGTCACTAGGGGTCACCAGAGGTCACTAGGGGTCACCAGAGGTCACTAGGGGTCACCAGAGGTCACTAGGGGTCACCAGGGGTCACCAGAGGTCACTAGGGGTCACCAGAGGTCACTAGGGGTCACCAGAGGTCACTAGGGGTCACCAGAGGTCACTAGGGGTCACCAGAGGTCACTAGAGGTCACCAGAGGTCACCAGAGGTCACCAGAGGTCACTAGGGGTCACCAGAGGTCACTAGGGGTCACCAGAGGTCACCAGAGGTCACCAGAGGTCACCAGAGGTCACCAGAGGTCACCAGAGGTCACCAGAGGTCACCAGAGGTCACCAGAGGTCACCAGAGGTCACCAGAGGTCACCAGAGGTCACTAGGGGTCACCAGAGGTCACTAGGGGTCACCAGAGGTCACTAGGGGTCACCAGAGGTCACTAGGGGTCACCAGAGGTCACTAGAGGTCACCAGAGGTCACCAGAGGTCACCAGAGGTCACCAGAGGTCACTAGGGGTCACCAGAGGTCACTAGGGGTCACCAGAGGTCACTAGGGGTCACCAGAGGTCACCAGAGGTCACCAGAGGTCACTAGGGGTCACCAGAGGTCACTAGGGGTCACCAGAGGTCACCAGAGGTCACTAGGGGTCACCAGAGGTCACTAGAGGTCACCAGAGGTCACTAGGGGTCACCAGAGGTCACTAGGGGTCACCAGAGGTCACTAGGGGTCACCAGAGGTCACTAGAGGTCACTAGGGGTCACCAGAGGTCACTAGGGGTCACCAGAGGTCACCAGAGGTCACCAGAGGTCACTAGAGGTCACCAGAGGTCACCAGAGGTCACTAGGGGTCACCAGAGGTCACTAGGGGTCACCAGAGGTCACCAGAGGTCACTAGGGGTCACCAGAGGTCACTAGAGGTCACTAGGGGTCACCAGAGGTCACTAGAGGTCACTAGGGGTCACCAGAGGTCACCAGAGGTCACTAGGGGTCACCAGAGGTCACTAGAGGTCACAGGGGTCACCAGAGGTCACTAGAGGTCAGGTCACAGGGGTCACCAGAGGTCACTAGGGGTCACCAGAGGTCACTAGGGGTCACCAGAGGTCACCAGAGGTCACCAGAGGTCACTAGGGGTCACCAGAGGTCACCAGGGGTCACCAGAGGTCACTAGGGGTCACCAGAGGTCACCAGAGGTCACTAGGGGTCACCAGAGGTCACTAGAGGTCACCAGAGGTCACTAGGGGTCACCAGAGGTCACTAGGGGTCACCAGAGGTCACCAGAGGTCACCAGAGGTCACTAGAGGTCACCAGAGGTCACTAGGGGTCACCAGAGGTCACTAGAGGTCACCAGAGGTCACCAGAGGTCACAGGGGTCACCAGAGGTCACTAGGGGTCACCAGAGGTCACCAGGGGTCACCAGGGGTCACAGAGGTCACCAGGGGTCACTAGAGGGTCACCAGAGGTCACTAGGGGTCACCAGAGGTCACCAGAGGTCACTAGAGGTCACCAGAGGTCACCAGAGGTCACCAGAGGTCACTAGGGGTCACTAGAGGTCACCAGAGGTCACTAGGGGTCACCAGAGGTCACTAGAGGTCACCAGGGGTCACCAGAGGTCACCAGAGGTCACTAGGGGTCACCAGAGGTCACTAGGGGTCACCAGAGGTCACCAGAGGTCACCAGAGGTCACCAGAGGTCACCAGAGGTCACTAGGGGTCACCAGAGGTCACTAGGGGTCACCAGAGGTCACCAGAGGTCACTAGGGGTCACCAGAGGTCACTAGAGGTCACCAGAGGTCACTAGGGGTCACCAGAGGTCACTAGAGGTCACCAGAGGTCACCAGAGGTCACCAGAGGTCACTAGGGGTCACCAGAGGTCACCAGAGGTCACCAGAGGTCACCAGAGGTCACCAGAGGTCACCAGAGGTCACCAGAGGTCACCAGAGGTCACTAGGGGTCACCAGAGGTCACCAGGGGTCACCAGAGGTCAGCAGAGGTCACCAGAGGTCACAGGGGTCACTAGGGGTCACCAGGGGTCACTAGGGGTCACCAGAGGTCACCAGAGGTCACTAGGGGTCACCAGAGGTCACCAGAGGTCACCAAAGGTCACCTGAGGTCACCAAAGGTCACCAGAAGTCACCAGAGGTCACCAGAGGTCACCAGAGGTCACCAGAGGTCACCAGAGGTCACCAGAGGTCACCAGAGGTCACCAGAGGTCACCAGAGGTCACTAGGGGTCACCAGAGGTCACCAGAGGTCACTAGGGGTCACCAGAGGTCACTAGGGGTCACCAGAGGTCACTAGGGGTCACCAGAGGTCACCAGAGGTCACCAGAGGTCACCAGAGGTCACCAGAGGTCACTAGGGGTCACCAGAGGTCACTAGGGGTCACCAGAGGTCACTAGAGGTCACAGAGGTCACCAGAGGTCACTAGAGGTCACCAGAGGTCACTAGGGGTCACCAGAGGTCACTAGGGGTCACCAGAGGTCACTAGGGGTCACCAGAGGTCACTAGAGGTCACCAGAGGTCACCAGGGGTCACCAGAGGTCACTAGGGGTCACCAGAGGTCACCAGAGGTCACCAGAGGTCACCAGAGGTCACTAGGGGTCACCAGAGGTCACCAGAGGTCACTAGAGGTCACCAGAGGTCACCAGAGGTCACCAGAGGTCACCAGAGGTCACCAGAGGTCACCAGAGGTCACCAGAGGTCACCAGAGGTCACCAGAGGTCACTAGAGGTCACCAGAGGTCACTAAGGGTCACCAGAGGTCACTAGGGGTCACCAGAGGTCACTAGAGGTCACCAGAGGTCACCAGAGGTCACCAGAGGTCACTAGAGGTCACCAGAGGTCACCAGGGGTCACTAGAGGTCACCAGAGGTCACCAGAGGTCACCAGAGGTCACCAGAGGTCACCAGAGGTCACCAGAGGTCACCAGAGGTCACCAGAGGTCACCAGAGGTCACTAGGGGTCACCAGAGGTCACTAGAGGTCACCAGAGGTCACCAGAGGTCACTAGGGGTCACCAGAGGTCACTAGAGGTCACAGGGGTCACCAGAGGTCACTAGGGGTCACCAGAGGTCACCAGAGGTCACTAGGGGTCACCAGAGGTCACCAGAGGTCACCAGAGGTCACCAGAGGTCACTAGGGGTCACCAGAGGTCACTAGAGGTCACTAGAGGTCACCAGAGGTCACCAGAGGTCACTAGAGGTCACCAGAGGTCACTAGGGGTCACCAGAGGTCACTAGGGGTCACCAGAGGTCACCAGAGGTCACCAGAGGTCACCAGAGGTCACCAGAGGTCACCAGAGGTCACCAGAGGTCACCAGAGGTCACTAGGGGTCACCAGAGGTCACCAGAGGGTCACCAGAGGTCACCAGAGGTCACCAGAGGTCACTAGGGGTCACCAGAGGTCACAGGGGTCACCAGAGGTCACTAGAGGTCACCAGAGGTCACTAGAGGTCACCAGAGGTCACCAGAGGTCACCAGAGGTCACTAGAGGTCACCAGAGGTCACCAGAGGTCACCAGAGGTCACCAGAGGTCACCAGAGGTCACCAGAGGTCACTAGGGGTCACCAGAGGTCACTAGGGGTCACCAGAGGTCACTAGAGGTCACCAGAGGTCACTAGGGGTCACCAGAGGTCACTAGGGGTCACCAGAGGTCACTAGGGGTCACCAGAGGTCACCAGAGGTCACCAGAGGTCACTAGAGGTCACCAGAGGTCACCAGAGGTCACTAGGGGTCACCAGAGGTCACTAGAGGTCACCAGAGGTCACCAGAGGTCACCAGAGGTCACCAGAGGTCACCAGAGGTCACCAGAGGTCACCAGAGGTCACCAGAGGTCACCAGAGGTCACTAGGGGTCACCAGAGGTCACTAGGGGTCACCAGAGGTCACTAGGGGTCACCAGAGGTCACCAGAGGTCACCAGAGGTCACTAGGGGTCACCAGAGGTCACTAGAGGTCACCAGAGGTCACCAGAGGTCACCAGAGGTCACCAGAGGTCACCAGAGGTCACTAGAGGTCACCAGAGGTCACTAGAGGTCACCAGAGGTCACTAGGGGGTCACCAGAGGTCACTAGAGGTCACCAGAGGTCACTAGAGGGTCACCAGAGGTCACCAGAGGTCACTAGGGGTCACCAGAGGTCACTAGGGGTCACCAGAGGTCACCAGAGGTCACCAGAGGTCACCAGAGGTCACCAGAGGTCACCAGAGGTCACCAGAGGTCACCAGAGGTCACCAGAGGTCACCAGAGGTCACTAGGGGTCACCAGAGGTCACTAGGGGTCACCAGAGGTCACTAGGGGTCACCAGAGGTCACTAGGGGTCACCAGAGGTCACTAGAGGTCACCAGAGGTCACTAGAGGTCACCAGAGGTCACTAGGGGTCACCAGAGGTCACCAGAGGTCACTAGAGGTCACCAGAGGTCACTAGGGGTCACCAGAGGTCACTAGGGGTCACCAGAGGTCACTAGGGGTCACCAGAGGTCACTAGGGGTCACCAGAGGTCACCAGAGGTCACCAGAGGTCACCAGAGGTCACCAGAGGTCACCAGAGGTCACTAGGGGTCACCAGAGGTCACTAGAGGTCACCAGAGGTCACTAGAGGTCACCAGAGGTCACTAGGGGTCACCAGGGGTCACCAGAGGTCACTAGGGGTCACCAGAGGTCACTAGAGGTCACCAGAGGTCACCAGAGGTCACCAGAGGTCACCAGAGGTCACTAGAGGTCACCAGAGGTCACTAGGGGTCACCAGAGGTCACTAGAGGTCACCAGAGGTCACCAGAGGTCACTAGAGGTCACCAGAGGTCACTAGGGGTCACCAGAGGTCACCAGAGGTCACCAGAGGTCACCAGAGGTCACTAGAGGTCACCAGAGGTCACCAGAGGTCACCAGAGGTCACTAGGGGTCACCAGAGGTCACTAGAGGTCACAGGGGTCACCAGAGGTCACTAGAGGTCACCAGAGGTCACCAGAGGTCACCAGAGGTCACCAGAGGTCACCAGAGGTCACCAGAGGTCACTAGGGGTCACCAGAGGTCACCAGAGGTCACCAGAGGTCACCAGAGGTCACCAGAGGTCACCAGAGGTCACTAGAGGTCACCAGAGGTCACCAGGGGTCACCAGAGGTCACCAGAGGTCACTAGGGGTCACCAGAGGTCACCAGAGGTCACCAGAGGTCACCAGAGGTCACCAGAGGTCACTAGAGGTCACCAGAGGTCACTAGGGGTCTTCAGAGGTCACTAGAGGTCACCAGAGGTCACTAGAGGTCACCAGAGGTCACCAGAGGGTCACCAGAGGTCACCAGAGGTCACCAGAGGTCACTCAGAGGTCACCAGAGGTCACTCAGAGGGTCACCAGAGGTCACCAGAGGTCACCAGAGGTCACTAGGGGTCACCAGAGGTCACAGGGGTCACCAGAGGTCACCAGAGGTCACTAGAGGTCACCAGAGGTCACTAGGGGTCACCAGAGGTCACCAGAGGTCACCAGAGGTCACTAGAGGTCACCAGAGGTCACTAGGGGTCACCAGAGGTCACCAGAGGTCACCAGAGGTCACTAGAGGTCACCAGAGGTCACTAGAGGTCACCAGAGGTCACTAGAGGTCACCAGAGGTCACCAGAGGTCACCAGAGGTCACCAGAGGTCACTAGGGGTCACCAGAGGTCACCAGAGGTCACCAGAGGTCACCAGGGGTCACCAGAGGTCACCAGAGGTCACCAGAGGTCACCAGAGGTCACCAGAGGTCACCAGAGGTCACCAGAGGTCACCAGAGGTCACCAGAGGTCACCAGAGGTCACTAGGGGTCACCAGAGGTCACTAGGGGTCACCAGAGGTCACTAGAGGTCACCAGAGGTCACCAGAGGTCACTAGAGGTCACCAGAGGTCACCAGAGGTCACTAGAGGTCACCAGAGGTCACTAGAGGTCACCAGAGGTCACTAGGGGTCACCAGAGGTCACTAGGGGTCACCAGAGGTCACTAGAGGTCACCAGAGGTCACTAGAGGTCACCAGAGGTCACCAGAGGTCACTAGAGGTCACCAGAGGTCACAGGGGTCACCAGAGGTCACCAGAGGTCACCAGAGGTCACCAGAGGTCACCAGAGGTCACCAGAGGTCACCAGAGGTCACTAGAGGTCACCAGAGGTCACCAGAGGTCACTAGGGGTCACCAGAGGTCACCAGAGGTCACCAGAGGTCACCAGAGGTCACCAGAGGTCACCAGAGGTCACCAGAGGTCACCAGAGGTCACCAGAGGTCACTAGAGGTCACCAGAGGTCACCAGAGGTCACCAGAGGTCACCAGAGGTCACTAGGGGTCACCAGAGGTCACTAGAGGTCACCAGAGGTCACCAGAGGTCACTAGAGGTCACCAGAGGTCACCAGAGGTCACCAGAGGTCACCAGAGGTCACTAGAGGTCACCAGAGGTCACCAGAGGTCACTAGGGGTCACCAGAGGTCACCAGGGGTCACCAGAGGTCACTAGGGGTCACCAGAGGTCACTAGAGGTCACCAGAGGTCACTAGGGGTCACCAGAGGTCACCAGAGGTCACCAGAGGTCACTAGGGGTCACCAGAGGTCACCAGAGGTCACCAGAGGTCACCAGAGGTCACCAGAGGTCACCAGAGGTCACCAGGGGTCACCAGAGGTCACAGGGGTCACCAGAGGTCACTAGGGGTCACCAGAGGTCACTAGAGGTCACCAGAGGTCACCAGAGGTCACCAGAGGTCACCAGAGGTCACCAGAGGTCACCAGAGGTCACCAGAGGTCACCAGAGGTCACCAGAGGTCACCAGAGGTCACCAGAGGTCACTAGAGGTCACCAGAGGTCACCAGAGGTCACCAGAGGTCACTAGAGGTCACCAGAGGTCACTAGGGGTCACCAGAGGTCACTAGGGGTCACCAGAGGTCACTAGAGGTCACCAGAGGTCACTAGAGGTCACCAGAGGTCACCAGAGGTCACCAGAGGTCACCAGAGGTCACCAGAGGTCACTAGAGGTCACCAGAGGTCACCAGAGGTCACCAGAGGTCACCAGAGGTCACCAGAGGTCACCAGAGGTCACCAGAGGTCACCAGAGGTCACCAGAGGTCACCAGAGGTCACTCAGAGGTCACCAGAGGTCACCAGGGTCACCAGAGGTCACTAGAGGGTCACCAGAGGTCACCAAGAGGTCACCAGAGGTCACCAGAGGTCACCAGAGGTCACTAGAGGGTCACCAGAGGTCACCAGAGGTCACTAGAGGTCACCAGAGGTCACTAGGGGTCACCAGAGGTCACCAGAGGTCACCAGAGGTCACCAGAGGTCACCAGAGGTCACCAGAGGTCACTAGGGGTCACCAGAGGTCACTAGAGGTCACAGAGGTCACCAGAGGTCACCAGAGGTCACCAGAGGTCACCAGAGGTCACCAGAGGTCACTAGAGGTCACCAGAGGTCACTGAGGTCACCAGAGGTCACCAGAGGTCACCAGAGGTCACCAGAGGTCACTAGAGGGTCACCAGAGGTCACTAGAGGGTCACCAGAGGTCACTAGAGGGTCACCAGAGGTCACCAGAGGTCACCAGAGGTCACCAGAGGTCACCAGAGGTCACCAGAGGTCACCAGAGGTCACTAGAGGTCACCAGAGGTCACTAGGGGTCACCAGAGGTCACCAGAGGTCACCAGAGGTCACTAGAGGTCACCAGAGGTCACCAGAGGTCACTAGGGGTCACCAGAGGTCACTAGAGGTCACCAGAGGTCACCAGAGGTCACCAGAGGTCACCAGAGGTCACCAGAGGTCACCAGAGGTCACCAGAGGTCACCAGAGGTCACCAGAGGTCACTAGAGGTCACCAGAGGTCACTAGAGGGTCACCAGAGGTCACCAGAGGTCACCAGAGGTCACCAGAGGTCACCAGAGGTCACTAGAGGGTCACCAGAGGTCACCAGAGGTCACCAGAGGTCACCAGAGGTCACTAGGGGTCACCAGAGGTCACTAGAGGTCACCAGAGGTCACTAGAGGTCACCAGAGGTCACCAGAGGTCACCAGAGGTCACCAGAGGTCACTAGGGGTCACCAGAGGTCACTAGAGGTCACAGGGGTCACCAGAGGTCACTAGAGGTCACAGGGGTCACCAGAGGTCACCAGAGGTCACCAGAGGTCACTAGAGGTCACCAGAGGTCACCAGAGGTCACTAGGGGTCACCAGAGGTCACTAGAGGTCACCAGAGGTCACTAGGGGTCACCAGAGGTCACCAGAGGTCACCAGAGGTCACCAGAGGTCACTAGAGGTCACCAGAGGTCACTAGGGGTCACCAGAGGTCACTAGGGGTCACCAGAGGTCACTAGAGGTCACCAGAGGTCACCAGAGGTCACCAGAGGTCACCAGAGGTCACCAGAGGTCACAGGGGTCACCAGAGGTCACTAGGGGTCACCAGAGGTCACCAGAGGTCACCAGAGGTCACCAGAGGTCACTAGGGGTCACCAGAGGTCACCAGAGGTCACCAGAGGTCACCAGAGGTCACTAGGGGTCACCAGAGGTCACTAGAGGTCACTAGGGGTCACCAGAGGTCACCAGAGGTCACCAGAGGTCACCTCAGGGGTCACCAGAGGTCACTAGGGGTCACCAGAGGTCACTAGAGGTCACCAGAGGTCACTAGGGGTCACCAGAGGTCCCCAGAGGTCACCAGAGGTCACTAGGGGTCACCAGAGGTCACTAGGGGTCACCAGAGGTCACCAGAGGTCACCAGAGGTCACCAGAGGTCACCAGAGGTCACTAGGGGTCACCAGAGGTCACTAGAGGTCACCAGAGGTCACTAGGGGTCACCAGAGGTCACTAGAGGTCACCAGAGGTCACCAGAGGTCACCAGAGGTCACTAGGGGTCACCAGAGGTCACCAGAGGTCACCAGAGGTCACCAGAGGTCACTAGGGGTCACCAGAGGTCACCAGAGGTCACCAGAGGTCACTAGAGGTCACCAGAGGTCACTAGGGGTCTTCAGAGGTCACTAGAGGTCACCAGAGGTCACTAGGGGTCACCAGAGGTCACTAGGGGTCACCAGAGGTCACTAGAGGTCACCAGAGGTCACTAGGGGTCACCAGAGGTCACTAGGGGTCACCAGAGGTCACTAGGGGTCACCAGAGGTCACTAGGGGTCACCAGAGGTCACTAGGGGTCACCAGAGGTCACTAGAGGTCACCAGAGGTCACCAGAGGTCACCAGAGGTCACTAGGGGTCACCAGAGGTCACTAGGGGTCACCAGAGGTCACCAGAGGTCACCAGAGGTCACCAGAGGTCACTAGGGGTCACCAGAGGTCACTAGAGGGTCACCAGGGGTCACTAGAGGGTCACCAGAGGTCACAGGGGTCACCAGAGGTCACCAGAGGTCACCAGAGGTCACCAGAGGTCACCAGAGGTCACCAGAGGTCACTAGAGGTCACCAGAGGTCACTAGAGGTCACCAGAGGTCACCAGAGGTCACCAGAGGGTCACCAGAGGTCACCTCAGAGGTCACTAGAGGGTCACCAGAGGTCACCAGTCACCAGAGGTCACCAGAGGTCATCAGGGGTCACCAGAGGTCACTAGAGGGTCACCAGAGTCACTAGGGGTCACTAGAGGGTCACCAGAGGTCACCAGAGGTCACCAGAGGTCACCAGAGGTCACCAGAGGTCACCAGAGGTCACTAGAGGGTCACCAGAGGTCACCAGAGGTCACCAGAGGTCTCAGAGGTCACTAGAGGGTCACCAGAGGTCACCAGAGGTCACCAGAGGTCACCAGAGGTCACCAGAGGTCACTAGAGGGTCACCAGAGGTCACTAGTCACCAGAGGTCACCAGAGGGTCACCAGAGGTCACCAGAGGTCACCAGAGGTCACCAGAGGTCACCAGAGGTCACCAGAGGTCACCAGAGGTCACCAGAGGTCACTAGAGGTCACCAGAGGTCACCAGAGGTCACCAGAGGTCACCAGAGGTCACCAGAGGTCACCAGAGGTCACCAGAGGTCACCAGAGGTCACTAGGGGTCACCAGAGGTCACCAGAGGTCACCAGAGGTCACTAGAGGTCACCAGAGGTCACCAGAGGTCACCAGAGGTCACCAGAGGTCACCAGAGGTCACCAGAGGTCACCAGAGGTCACCAGAGGTCACCAGAGGTCACCAGAGGTCACCAGAGGTCACTAGGGGTCACCAGAGGTCACTAGAGGTCACCAGAGGTCACCAGAGGTCACCAGAGGTCACCAGAGGTCACTAGAGGTCACCAGAGGTCACCAGAGGTCACTAGGGGTCACCAGAGGTCACCAGAGGTCACCAGAGGTCACTAGGGGTCACCAGAGGTCACTAGAGGTCACCAGAGGTCACTAGGGGTCACCAGAGGTCACTAGAGGTCACCAGAGGTCACTAGGGGTCACCAGAGGTCACTAGGGGTCACCAGAGGTCACTAGAGGTCACCAGAGGTCACCAGAGGTCACCAGAGGTCACTAGAGGTCACCAGAGGTCACTAGAGGTCACCAGAGGTCACCAGAGGTCACCAGAGGTCACCAGAGGTCACCAGAGGTCACCAGAGGTCACTAGGGGTCACCAGAGGTCACTAGGGGTCACCAGAGGTCACCAGAGGTCACCAGAGGTCACCAGGGGTCACCAGAGGTCACTAGGGGTCACCAGAGGTCACTAGAGGTCACCAGAGGTCACTAGAGGTCACCAGAGGTCACTAGAGGTCACTAGGGGTCACCAGAGGTCACTAGGAGGTCACCAGAGGTCACTAGAGGTCACCAGAGGTCACCAGAGGTCACCAGAGGTCACCAAAGGTCACTAGGGGTCACCAGAGGTCACAGGGGTCACTAGGGTCACCAGAGGTCACCAGAGATCACCAAAGGTCACTAGGGGTCACCAGAGGTCACCAGAGGTCACTAGAGGGTCACCGGAGGTCACTAGGAGTCACCAGAGGTCACTAGGGGTCACTAGAGGTCACCAGAGGTCACTAGAGGTCACCAGAGGTCACTAGAGGTCACAGGGGTCACCAGAGGTCACTAGAGGTCACCAGAGGTCACCAGAGGTCACTAGGGGTCACCAGAGGTCACTAGAGGTCACCAGAGGTCACCAGAGGTCACCAGAGGTCACTAGGGGTCACCAGAGGTCACCAGAGGTCACCAGAGGTCACCAGAGGTCACTAGGGGTCACCAGAGGTCACTAGGGGTCACCAGAGGTCACCAGGGGTCACCAGAGGTCACTAGAGGTCACAGGGGTCACCAGAGGTCACTAGGGGTCACCAGAGGTCACTAGAGGTCACCAGAGGTCACCAGAGGTCACCAGAGGTCACCAGAGGTCACCAGAGGTCACCAGAGGTCACCAGAGGTCACCAGAGGTCACCAGAGGTCACCAGAGGTCACCAGAGGTCACCAGAGGTCACCAGAGGTCACCAGAGGTCACTAGGGGTCACCAGAGGTCACTAGGGGTCACCAGAGGTCACTAGAGGTCACCAGAGGTCACTAGGGGTCACCAGAGGTCACCAGAGGTCACCAGAGGTCACTAGAGGTCACCAGAGGTCACTAGGGGTCACCAGAGGTCACTAGGGGTCACCAGAGGTCACTAGGGGTCACCAGAGGTCACTAGGGGTCACCAGAGGTCACTAGAGGTCACTAGGGGTCACCAGAGGTCACCAGAGGTCACTAGGGGTCACCAGAGGTCACTAGAGGTCACCAGAGGTCACCAGAGGTCACTAGAGGTCACCAGAGGTCACTAGGGGTCACCAGAGGTCACCAGAGGTCACCAGAGGTCACTAGAGGTCACCAGAGGTCACTAGGGGTCACCAGAGGTCACTAGGGGTCACCAGAGGTCACTAGGGGTCACCAGAGGTCACCAGAGGTCACCAGAGGTCACCAGAGGTCACCAGAGGTCACCAGAAGTCACTAGGGATCACCAGAGGTCACCAGAGGTCACTAGGGGTCACCAGAGGTCACTAGGGGTCACCAGAGGTCACCAGAGGTCACTAGGGGTCACCAGAGGTCACTAGAGGTCACCAGAGGTCACCAGAGGTCACCAGAGGTCACTAGGGGTCACCAGAGGTCACTAGAGGTCACCAGGGGTCACCAGAGGTCACTAGAGGTCACCAGAGGTCACCAGAGGTCACCAGAGGTCACTAGGGGTCACCAGAGGTCACCAGAGGTCACCAGAGGTCACTAGAGGTCACCAGAGGTCACCAGAGGTCACTAGAGGTCACAGAGGTCCAGAGGTCACCAGAGGTCACCAGAGGTCACTAGAGGTCACCAGAGGTCACTAGGGGTCACCAGAGGTCACAGGGGTCACTAAGGGTCACCAGAGGTCACCAGAGGTCACTAGGGGTCACCGGAGGTCACAGGGGTCACCAGAGGTCACCAAAGGTCACTAGGGGTCACCAGAGGTCACAGGGGTCACTAGGGGTCACCAGAGGTCACCAGAGGTCACTAGAGGTCACTAGAGGTCACCAGAGGTCACAGCGGTCACCAGAGGTCACTAGGGGTCACCAGAGGTCACCAGGGGTCACCAGAGGTCACTAGGGGTCACCAGAGGTCACTAGGGGTCACCAGAGGTCACCAGAGGTCACTAGGGGTCACCAGAGGTCACTAGAGGTCACCAGAGGTCACTAGGGGTCACCAGAGGTCACTAGAGGTCACCAGAGGTCACTAGGGGTCACCAGAGGTCACCAGAGGTCACCAGAGGTCACCAGAGGTCACCAGAGGTCACTAGGGATCACCAGAGGTCACCAGAGGTCACCAGAGGTCACCAGAGGTCACTAGGGGTCACCAGAGGTCACTAGAGGTCACCAGAGGTCACCAGAGGTCACCAGAGGTCACTAGGGGTCACCAGAGGTCACCAGAGGTCACCAGAGGTCACCAGAGGTCACTAGGGGTCACCAGAGGTCACTAGGGGTCACCAGAGGTCACTAGGGGTCACCAGAGGTCACTAGGGGTCACCAGAGGTCACCAGAGGTCACTAGAGGTCACCAGAGGTCACTAGGGGTCACTAGGGGTCACCAGAGGTCACTAGGGGTCACCAGAGGTCACAGGGGTCACTAGGGGTCACCAGAGGTCACCAGAGGTCACTAGGGGTCACCGGAGGTCACAGGGGTCACCAGAGGTCACCAAAGGTCACTAGGGGTCACCAGAGGTCACCAGAGGTCACCTGAGGTCACCAAAGGTCACCAGAGGTCACCAGAGGTCACTAGAGGTCACTAGAGGTCACTAGGGGTTACCAGAGGTCACTAGGGGTCACCAGAGGTCACTAGGGGTCACCAGGGGTCACCAGAGGTCACTAGAGGTCACTAGGGGTCACCAGAGGGTCACCAGAGGTCACTAGGGGTCACCAGGGGTCAACAGGGGTCACCAGAGGTCACCAGAGGTCACTAGAGGTCACTAGGGGTCACCAGAGGTCACAGGGGTCACCAGGGGTCACTAGGGGTCACCAGAGGTCACAGGGGTCACTAGGGGTCACCAGAGGTCACCAGAGGTCACTAGAGGTCACTAGGGGTCACCAGGGGTCACCAGAGGTCACCAGAGGTCACCAGAGGTCACTAGGGGTCACCAGAGGTCACCAGAGGTCACCAGAGGTCACCAGAGGTCACCAGGGGTCACCAGAGGTCACCAGAGGTCACTAGGGGTCACCAGAGGTCACTAGAGGTCACCAGAGGTCACTAGGGGTCACCAGAGGTCACTAGAGGTCACCAGAGGTCACCAGAGGTCACCAGAGGTCACTAGGGGTCACCAGAGGTCACCAGAGGTCACCAGAGGTCACCAGAGGTCACCAGAGGTCACCAGAGGTCACCAGAGGTCACCAGGGGTCACCAGAGGTCACCAGGGGTCACCAGAGGTCACCAGAGGTCACCAGAGGTCACTAGGGGTCACCAGAGGTCACCAGAGGTCACCAGAGGTCACCAGAGGTCACTAGGGGTCACCAGAGGTCACCAGAGGTCACTAGGGGTCACCAGAGGTCACAGGGGTCACTAGGGGTCACTAGGGGTCACCAGAGGTCACAGGGGTCACCAAAGGTCACCAGGGGTCACTAGGGGTCACCAGAGGTCACTAGGGGTCACCAGAGGTCACAGGGGTCACAGGGGTCACCAGAGGTCACCAGAGGTTACCAGAGGTCACTAGGGGTCACCAGGGGTCACCAGGTCACCAGAGGTTACAGGGGTCACTAGGGGTCACCAGAGGTCACCAGAGGTCACCAGAGGTCACTAGAGGTCACCAGAGGTCACCAGAGGTCACTAGGGGTCACCAGAGGTCACTAGGGGTCACCAGAGGTCACCAGAGGTCACTAGGGGTCACTAGGGGTCACCAGAGGTCACTAGGGGTCACTAGGGGTCACTAGGGGTCACTAGGGGTCACCAGAGGTCACTAGGGGTCACTAGGGGTCACCAGAGGTCACTAGGGGTCACCAGAGGTCACAGGGGTCACTAGGGGTCACCAGAGGTCACCAGAGGTCACTAGGGGTCACCGGAGGTCACAGGGGTCACCAGAGGTCACCAAAGGTCACTAGGGGTCACCAGAGGTCACCAGAGGTCACTAGGGGTCACCAGAGGTCACTAGAGGTCACTAGGGGTCACCAGAGGTCACACCAAAGGTCACTAGGGGTCACTAGGGGTCACCAGAGGTCACTAGGGGTCACCAGAGGTCACTAGGGGTCACCAGGGGTCACCAGAGGTCACTAGAGGTCACTAGGGGTCACCAGAGGTCACCAGAGGTCACTAGGGGTCACCAGGGGTCACCAGGGGTCACCAGAGGTCACTAGAGGTCACTAGGGGTCACCAGAGGTCACCAGAGGTCACCAGAGGTCACCAGAGGTCACCAGAGGTCACCAGAGGTCACCAGAGGTCACTAGGGGTCACCAGAGGTCACCAGAGGTCACCAGAGGTCACTAGGGGTCACCAGAGGTCACTAGAGGTCACCAGAGGTCACCAGAGGTCACCAGAGGTCACCAGAGGTCACTAGGGGTCACCAGAGGTCACCAGAGGTCACCAGAGGTCACCAGGGGTCACCAGAGGTCACCAGAGGTCACCAGAGGTCACCAGAGGTCACCAGGGGTCACCAGAGGTCACCAGAGGTCACCAGAGGTCACCAGGGGTCACCAGAGGTCACCAGGGGTCACCAGAGGTCACCAGAGGTCACTAGAGGTCACCAGAGGTCACCAGAGGTCACTAGAGGTCACCAGAGGTCACCAGAGGTTACAGGGGTCACTAGGGGTCACCAGAGGTCACCAAAGGTCACTAGGGGTCACTAGGGGTCACCAGAGGTCACTAGGGGTTACCAGAGGTCACTAGGGGTCACCAGGGGTCACCAGAGGTCACCAGAGGTCACTAGGGGTCACCAGAGGTCACCAGAGGTCACCAGAGGTCACCAGAGGTCACTAGGGGTCACCAGAGGTCACTAGAGGTCACTAGGGGTCACCAGAGGTCACCAGAGGTCACTAGGGGTCACCAGAGGTCACCAGGGGTCACCAGAGGTCACTAGAGGTCACTAGGGGTCACCAGAGGTCACCAGAGGTCACCAGAGGTCACCAGAGGTCACTAGAGGTCACCAGAGGTCACTAGAGGTCACCAGGGGTCACCAGAGGTCACCAGAGGTCACCAGAGGTCACTAGGGGTCACCAGAGGTCACCAGAGGTCACTAGGGGTCACCAGGGGTCACCAGGGGTCACCAGAGGTCACCAGAGGTCACCAGGGGTCACCAGAGGTCACCAGAGGTCACCAGAGGTCACTAGGGGTCACCAGAGGTCACCAGAGGTCACCAGGGGTCACCAGAGGTCACCAGAGGTCACCAGGGGTCACCAGAGGTCACCAGGGGTCACCAGAGGTCACCAGGGGTCACCAGAGGTCACTAGGGGTCACCAGAGGTCACTAGGGGTCACCAGAGGTCACTAGGGGTCACCAGAGGTCACTAGGGGTCACTAGGGGTCACCAGAGGTCACAGGGGTCACCAGGGGTCACCAGAGGTCACTAGGGGTCACCAGAGGTCACAGGGGTCACTAGGGGTCACCAGAGGTCACCAAAGGTCACTAGGGGTCACCAGAGGTCACAGGGGTCACCAGAGGTCACCAAAGGTCACTAGGGGTCACCAGAGGTCACCAGAGGTCACTAGGGGTCACCGGAGGTCACCAGGGGTCACCAGAGGTCACCAGGGGTCACTAGGGGTCACCAGAGGTCACAGGGGTCACCAAAGGTCACCAGGGGTCACTAGGGGTCACCAGAGGTCACTAGGGGTCACCAGAGGTCACAGGGGTCACAGGGGTCACCAGAGGTCACCAGAGGTCACCAAAGGTCACTAGGAGTCACCAGAGGTCACAGGGGTCACTAGGGGTCACCAGAGGTCACCAGAGATCACCAAAGGTCACTAGGGGTCACCAGAGGTCACCAGAGGTCACTAGGGGTCACCGGAGGTCACAGGAGTCACCAGAGGTCACTAGGGGTCACTAGGGGTCACCAGAGGTCACTAGGGGTCACTAGGGGTCACTAGGGGTCACTAGGGGTCACCAGAGGTCACTAGGGGTCACTAGGGGTCACCAGAGGTCACTAGGGGTCACCAGAGGTCACAGGGGTCACTAGGGGTCACCAGAGGTCACCAGAGGTCACTAGGGGTCACCGGAGGTCACAGGGGTCACCAGAGGTCACCAGAGGTCACTAGGGGTCACCAGAGGTCACAGGGGTCACTAGGGGTCACCAGAGGTCACCAGAGGTCACTAGGGGTTACCAGAGGTCACTAGGGGTTACCAGAGGTCACTAGGGGTCACCAGGGGTCACCAGAGGTCACTAGAGGTCACTAGGGGTCACCAGAGGTCACCAGAGGTCACTAGGGGTCACCAGGGGTCACCAGGGGTCACCAGAGGTCACCAGAGGTCACTAGAGGTCACTAGGGGTCACCAGAGGTCACAGGGGTCACCAGGGGTCACTAGGGGTTACCAGAGGTCACAGGGGTCACTAGGGGTCACCAGAGGTCACCAGAGGTCACTAGAGGTCACTAGGGGTCACCAGGGGTCACCAGAGGTCACCAGAGGTCACTAGAGGTCACTAGGGGTCACCAGAGGTCACCAGAGGTCACTAGGGGTCACCAGGGGTCACCAGGGGTCACCAGAGGTCACCAGAGGTCACTAGGGGTCACCAGAGGTCACCAGAGGTCACCAGAGGTCACTAGGGGTCACCAGAGGTCACACGGGTCACAGGGGTCACCAGAGGTCACCAGGGGTCACCAGAGGTCACCAGGGGTCACTAGGGGTCACCAGAGGTCACAGGGGTCACCAGAGGTCACCAGGGGTCACTAGGGGTCACCAGAGGTCACCAGAGGTCACTAGGGGTCACTAGGGGTCACCAGAGGTCACTAGGGGTCACCAGAGGTCACTAGGGGTCACCAGGGGTCACCAGAGGTCACTAGAGGTCACTAGGGGTCACCAGAGGTCACCAGAGGTCACTAGGGGTCACCAGGGGTCACCAGGGGTCACTAGGGGTCACCAGAGGTCACCAGAGGTCACTAGGGGTCACCGGAGGTCACAGGGGTCACCAGAGGTCACCAAAGGTCACTAGGGGTCACCAGAGGTCACAGGGGTCACTAGGGGTCACCAGAGGTCACCAAAGGTCACTAGGGGTCACTAGGGGTCACCAGAGGTCACTAGGGGTCACCAGAGGTCACTAGGGGTCACCAGGGGTCACCAGAGGTCACTAGAGGTCACTAGGGGTCACCAGAGGTCACCAGAGGTCACTAGGGGTCACCAGGGGTCACCAGGGGTCACCAGAGGTCACCAGAGGTCACTAGAGGTCACTAGGGGTCACCAGAGGTCACCAGAGGTCACTAGGGGTCACCAGAGGTCACAGGGGTCACCAGGGGTCACTAGGGGTCACCAGAGGTCACCAGGGGTCACTAGGGGTCACCAGAGGTCACCAGAGGTCACTAGAGGTCACTAGAGGTCACCAGAGGTCACTAGGGGTCACCAGAGGTCACAGGGGTCACTAGGGGTCACCAGAGGTCACCAGAGGTCACTAGGGGTCACCAGAGGTCACAGGGGTCACCAGAGGTCACCAGAGGTCACCAGGGGTCACAGGGGTCACCAGAGGTCACCAGGGGTCACCAGGGGTCACCAGAGGTCACCAGAGGTCACCAGAGGTCACTAGAGGTCACCAGAGGTCGCAGGGGTCACCAGAGGTCACTAGGGGTCACCAGAGGTCACAGGGGTCACTAGGGGTCACCAGAGGTCACCAGAGGTCACTAGGGGTCACCAGAGGTCACAGGGGTCACTAGGGGTCACCAGAGGTCACCAAAGGTCACTAGGGGTCACTAGGGGTCACCAGAGGTCACTAGGGGTCACCAGAGGTCACAGGGGTCACTAGGGGTCACCAGAGGTCACCAAAGGTCACTAGGGGTCACCGGAGGTCACAGGGGTCACCAGAGGTCACCAAAGGTCACTAGGGGTCACCAGAGGTCACTAGGGGTCACCAGAGGTCACTAGGGGTCACCAGAGGTCACTAGGGGTCACTAGGGGTCACTAGGGGTCACTAGGGGTCACCAGAGGTCACTAGGGGTCACTAGGGGTCACCAGAGGTCACTAGGGGTCACCAGAGGTCACAGGGGTCACTAGGGGTCACCAGAGGTCACCAGAGGTCACTAGGGGTCACCGGAGGTCACAGGGGTCACCAGAGGTCACCAAAGGTCACTAGGGGTCACCAGAGGTCACAGGGGTCACTAGGGGTCACCAGAGGTCACCAAAGGTCACTAGGGGTCACTAGGGGTCACCAGAGGTCACTAGGGGTTACCAGAGGTCACTAGGGGTCACCAGGGGTCACCAGAGGTCACTAGAGGTCACTAGGGGTCACCAGAGGTCACCAGAGGTCACTAGGGGTCACCAGGGGTCACCAGGGGTCACCAGAGGTCACCAGAGGTCACTAGAGGTCACTAGGGGTCACCAGAGGTCACAGGGGTCACCAGGGGTCACTAGGGGTTACCAGAGGTCACAGGGGTCACTAGGGGTCACCAGAGGTCACCAGAGGTCACTAGAGGTCACTAGGGGTCACCAGGGGTCACCAGAGGTCACTAGAGGTCACTAGGGGTCACCAGAAGTCACCAGAGGTCACTAGGGGTCACCAGGGGTCACCAGGGGTCACCAGAGGTCACCAGAGGTCACTAGGGGTCACCAGAGGTCACCAGAGGTCACCAGAGGTCACTAGGGGTCACCAGAGGTCACACGGGTCACAGGGGTCACCAGAGGTCACCAAAGGTCACTAGGGGTCACCAGAGGTCACAGGGGTCACTAGGGGTCACCAGAGGTCACAGGGGTCACTAGGGGTCACCAGAGGTCACTAGGGGTCACCAGAGGTCACAGGGGTCACTAGGGGTCACCAGAGGTCACCAAAGGTCACTAGGGGTCACCGGAGGTCACAGGGGTCACCAGAGGTCACCAAAGGTCACTAGGGGTCACCAGGGGTCACCAGAGGTCACCAGAGGTCACTAGGGGTCACCAGAGGTCACCAGAGGTCACTAGGGGTCACCGGAGGTCACAGGGGTCACTAGGGGTCACTAGGGGTCACCAGAGGTCACAGGGGTCACCAAAGGTCACCAGGGGTCACTAGGGGTCACCAGAGGTCACTAGGGGTCACCAGAGGTCACCAGGGGTCACCAGGGGTCACCAGAGGTCACTAGGGGTCACCAGAGGTCACAGGGGTCACTAGGGGTCACCAGAGGTCACCAGAGATCACCAAAGGTCACTAGGGGTCACCAGAGGTCACCAGAGGTCACTAGGGGTCACCGGAGGTCACAGGAGTCACCAGAGGTCACTAGGGGTCACTAGGGGTCACCAGAGGTCACTAGGGGTCACTAGGGGTCACTAGGGGTCACTAGGGGTCACCAGAGGTCACTAGGGGTCACTAGGGGTCACCAGAGGTCACTAGGGGTCACCAGAGGTCACTAGGGGTCACTAGGGGTCACCAGAGGTCACCAGAGGTCACTAGGGGTCACCAGAGGTCACAGGGGTCACTAGGGGTCACCAGAGGTCACCAGAGGTCACTAGAGGTCACTAGGGGTCACCAGGGGTCACCAGAGGTCACCAGAGGTCACTAGAGGTCACTAGGGGTCACCAGAGGTCACCAGAGGTCACTAGGGGTCACCAGGGGTCACCAGGGGTCACCAGAGGTCACCAGAGGTCACTAGGGGTCACCAGAGGTCACCAGAGGTCACCAGAGGTCACTAGGGGTCACCAGAGGTCACCAGGGGTCACCAGAGGTCACTAGGGGTCACCAGAGGTCACTAGGGGTCACTAGGGGTCACTAGGGGTCACTAGGGGTCACCAGAGGTCACTAGGGGTCACTAGGGGTCACCAGAGGTCACTAGGGGTCACCAGAGGTCACTAGGGGTCACTAGGGGTCACCAGAGGTCACAGGGGTCACTAGGGGTCACCAGAGGTCACTAGGGGTCACCAGAGGTCACTAGGGGTCACTAGGGGTCACCAGAGGTCACCAGAGGTCACTAGGGGTCACCAGAGGTCACTAGGGGTCACCAGAGGTCACCAGAGGTCACTAGGGGTCACCAGAGGTCACCAGAGGTCACTAGGGGTCACCAGAGGTCACTAGGGGTCACCAGGGGTCACTAGGGGTCACCAGAGGTCACCAGGGGTCACCAGAGGTCACCAGGGGTCACTAGGGGTCACCAGAGGTCACTAGGGGTCACCAGAGGTCACAGGGGTCACCAGGGGTCACCAGAGGTCACTAGGGGTCACCAGAGGTCACAGGGGTCACTAGGGGTCACCAGAGGTCACCAGAGGTCACCAGAGGTCACTAGGGGTCACCAGAGGTCACCAGAGGTCACTAGGGGTCACCAGAGGTCACAGGGGTCACCAGAGGTCACTAGGGGTCACTAGGGGTCACCAGAGGTCACTAGGGGTCACTAGGGGTCACTAGGGGTCACTAGGGGTCACCAGAGGTCACTAGGGGTCACTAGGGGTCACCAGAGGTCACTAGGGGTCACCAGAGGTCACAGGGGTCACTAGGGGTCACTAGGGGTCACCAGAGGTCACCAGAGGTCACCTAGGGGTCACCAGAGGTCACCAGGGGTCACTAGGGGTCACCAGAGGTCACCAGGGGTCACCAGAGGTCACTAGGGGTCACCAGGGGTCACCAGAGGTCACCAGAGGTCACCAGAGGTCACTAGGGGTCACCAGAGGTCACCAGAGGTCACTAGGGGTCACCAGAGGTCACCAGAGGTCACCAGAGGTCACCAGAGGTCACTAGTGGTCACCAGAGGTCACCAGAGGTCACCAGAGGTCACTAGAGGTCACCAGAGGTCGCAGGGGTCACCAGAGGTCACTAGGGGTCACCAGAGGTCACTAGGGGTCACTAGGGGTCACTAGGGGTCACTAGGGGTCACCAGAGGTCACTAGGGGTCACTAGGGGTCACCAGAGGTCACTAGGGGTCACCAGAGGTCACCAGGGGTCACCAGGGGTCACCAGGGGTCACCAGAGGTCACTAGGGGTCACCAGAGGTCACAGGGGTCACCAGAGGTCACCAGAGGTCACTAGGGGTCACCAGAGGTCACTAGGGGTCACTAGGGGTCACCAGAGGTCACCAGAGGTCACTAGGGGTCACTAGGGGTCACCAGAGGTCACTAGGGGTCACCAGAGGTCACTAGGGGTCACCAGGGGTCACCAGAGGTCACTAGAGGTCACTAGGGGTCACCAGAGGTCACTAGGGGTCACCAGAGGTCACCAGAGGTCACCAGGGGTCACCAGAGGTCACAGGGGTCACCAGAGGTCACCAGAGGTCACTAGGGGTCACTAGGGGTCACCAGAGGTCACCAGGGGTCACTAGGGGTCACCAGAGGTCACTAGGGGTCACCAGAGGTCACTAGGGGTCACTAGGGGTCACCAGAGGTCACCAGAGGTCACCAGAGGTCACTAGGGGTCACTAGGGGTCACCAGAGGTCACTAGAGGTCACCAGAGGTCACAGGGGTCACTAGGGGTCACCAGAGGTCACCAGAGGTCACTAGGGGTCACCAGAGGTCACAGGGGTCACTAGGGGTCACCAGAGGTCACCAGAGGTCACCAGAGGTCACCAGAGGTCACAGGGGTCACCAGAGGTCACTAGGGGTCACCAGAGGTCACTAGGGGTCACCAGAGGTCACAGGGGTCACTAGGGGTCACCAGAGGTCACCAGAGGTCACTAGGGGTCACTAGGGGTCACCAGAGGTCACTAGAGGTCACCAGAGGTCACCAGGGGTCACTAGGGGTCACCAGAGGTCACCAGAGGTCACCAGAGGTCACCAGAGGTCACTAGGGGTCACTAGAGGTCACCAGAGGTCACCAGAGGTCACCAGAGGTCACCAGAGGTCACCAGAGGTCACCAGGGGTCACCAGAGGTCACCAGGGGTCACTAGGGGTCACCAGAGGTCACCAGGGGTCACCAGAGGTCACTAGGGGTCACCAGAGGTCACCAGAGGTCACCAGAGGTCACTAGGGGTCACCAGAGGTCACAGGGGTCACCAGAGGTCACTAGGGGTCACTAGGGGTCACCAGAGGTCACTAGGGGTCACTAGGGGTCACTAGGGGTCACTAGGGGTCACCAGAGGTCACTAGGGGTCACTAGGGGTCACCAGAGGTCACTAGGGGTCACCAGAGGTCACAGGGGTCACTAGGGGTCACCAGAGGTCACCAGAGGTCACTAGGGGTTACCAGAGGTCACAGGGGTCACTAGGGGTCACCAGAGGTCACCAGAGGTCACTAGAGGTCACTAGGGGTCACCAGGGGTCACCAGAGGTCACCAGAGGTCACTAGAGGTCACTAGGGGTCACCAGAGGTCACCAGAGGTCACTAGGGGTCACCAGGGGTCACCAGGGGTCACCAGAGGTCACCAGAGGTCACTAGTGGTCACCAGAGGTCACCAGAGGTCACCAGAGGTCACTAGAGGTCACCAGAGGTCGCAGGGGTCACCAGAGGTCACTAGGGGTCACCAGAGGTCACTAGGGGTCACTAGGGGTCACTAGGGGTCACTAGGGGTCACCAGAGGTCACTAGGGGTCACTAGGGGTCACCAGAGGTCACTAGGGGTCACCAGAGGTCACAGGGGTCACTAGGGGTCACCAGAGGTCACCAGAGGTCACTAGGGGTCACCGGAGGTCACAGGGGTCACCAGAGGTCACCAAAGGTCACTAGGGGTCACCAGAGGTCACAGGGGTCACTAGGGGTCACCAGAGGTCACCAAAGGTCACTAGGGGTCACTAGGGGTCACCAGAGGTCACTAGGGGTTACCAGAGGTCACTAGGGGTCACCAGGGGTCACCAGAGGTCACTAGAGGTCACTAGGGGTCACCAGGGGTCACTAGGGGTCACCAGAGGTCACCAGAGGTCACTAGGGGTCACCGGAGGTCACAGGGGTCACCAGAGGTCACCAAAGGTCACTAGGGGTCACCAGAGGTCACAGGGGTCACTAGGGGTCACCAGAGGTCACTAGGGGTCACCAGAGGTCACAGGGGTCACTAGGGGTCACCAGAGGTCACCAAAGGTCACTAGGGGTCACTAGGGGTCACCAGAGGTCACTAGAGGTCACCAGAGGTCACAGGGGTCACTAGGGGTCACCAGAGGTCACCAAAGGTCACTAGGGGTCACCAGAGGTCACCAGAGGTCACTAGGGGTCACCAGAGGTCACAGGGGTCACCAGAGGTCACTAGGGGTCACTAGGGGTCACCAGAGGTCACCAGAGGTCACTAGGGGTCACCGGAGGTCACAGGGGTCACCAGAGGTCACCAAAGGTCACTAGGGGTCACCAGAGGTCACAGGGGTCACTAGGGGTCACCAGAGGTCACCAAAGGTCACTAGGGGTCACCAGAGGTCACTAGGGGTCACCAGGGGTCACTAGGGGTCACCAGAGGTCACTAGGGGTCACTAGGGGTCACCAGAGGTCACTAGGGGTCACCAGAGGTCACTAGGGGTCACCAGGGGTCACTAGGGGTCACCAGAGGTCACTAGGGGTCACTAGGGGTCACCAGAGGTCACTAGGGGTCACCAGAGGTCACAGGGGTCACCAGAGGTCACCAAAGGTCACTAGGGGTCACTAGGGGTCACCAGAGGTCACTAGGGGTCACCAGAGGTCACAGAGGTCACTAGGGGTCACCAGAGGTCACCAGAGGTCACTAGGGGTCACCAGAGGTCACTAGGGGTCACCAGGGGTCACTAGGGGTCACCAGAGGTCACTAGGGGTCACTAGGGGTCACCAGAGGTCACTAGGGGTCACCAGAGGTCACAGGGGTCACTAGGGGTCACCAGAGGTCACCAGAGGTCACTAGGGGTCACCAGAGGTCACTAGGGGTCACCAGAGGTCACAGGGGTCACTAGGGGTCACCAGAGGTCACCAGAGGTCACTAGGGGTCACCGGAGGTCACAGGGGTCACCAGAGGTCACCAAAGGTTACTAGGGGTCACCAGAGGTCACCAGAGGTCACTAGGGGTCACCGGAGGTCACAGGGGTCACCAGAGGTCACCAAAGGTCACTAGGGGTCACCAGAGGTCACAGGGGTCACTAGGGGTCACCAGAGGTCACTAGGGGTCACCAGAGGTCACAGGGGTCACTAGGGGTCACCAGAGGTCACCAGAGGTCACTAGGGGTCACCAGAGGTCACAGGGGTCACCAGAGGTCACCAGAGGTCACCAGGGGTCACTAGGGGTCACCAGAGGTCACTAGGGGTCACCAGAGGTCACTAGGGGTCACCAGAGGTCACCAGAGGTCACTAGGGGTCACCAGAGGTCACTAGGGGTCACCAGGGGTCACTAGGGGTCACCAGAGGTCACCAGAGGTCACTAGGGGTCACCAGAGGTCACCACCAGAGGTCACTAGGGGTCACCAGAGGTCACTAGGGGTCACCAGAGGTCACCAAAGGTCACTAGTGGTCACCGGAGGTCACAGGGGTCACCAGAGCTCAGAGGTCACCACTGGTGACCCCTAGTGACCCCTGTGACCTCTGGTGACCCCTAGTGACCTCTGGTGACCCCTAGTGACCTTTGGTGACCTCTGGTGACCCCTGTGACCTCCGGTGACCCCTAGTGACCTTTGGTGACCTCTGGTGACCCCTAGTGACCCCTGTGACCTCTGGTGACCCCTAGTGACCTCTGGTGACCCCTAGTGACCCCTGTGACCTCTGGTGACCCCTAGTGACCTTTGGTGACCTCTGGTGACCCCTGTGACCTCCGGTGACCCCTAGTGACCTTTGGTGACCTCTGGTGACCCCTAGTGACCCCTGTGACCTCTGGTGACCCCTAGTGACCTCTGGTGACCCCTAGTGACCTCTGGTGACCTCTGGTGACCCCTAGTGACCCCTGTGACCTCTGGTGACCCCTAGTGACCTCTGGTGACCCCTAGTGACCCCTAGTGACCTCTGGTGACCCCTAGTGACCCCTAGTGACCCCTAGTGACCTCTGGTGACCCCTAGTGACCTCTGGTGACCCCTAGTGACCCCTAGTGACCCCTAGTGACCTCTGGTGACCTCTGGTGACTGGAACTGATCTCATGTACATTTATTCCGAAAGTCTAGTGGAACCACAAACTATAAGTCATGTGAAAGTACCAATTTTGAAAGTTATTAGCATAAATGCGGGGAACGGTGGAAATGTTGAAAAATCGTTTACTAATCCTCTTTATGTTCCAGTTAGGCCAAGCGAAGTTGATCAAATTGATATACAAATAAAGAATGATCGCGATCATTTCATTCCATTCAACTCTGGAAAAATTGTTATCGTACTTCATTTTCGCCCTGTCAAAATTTCATTTGATGGTTCAGTCACGTAGAAATTGGTCGACTCTTGGTAACACACCATATCTAAACAAATGTATATTTATTTTGATCCTGACAATTCTGTTGATTGGGTTCATTTTTCGAAAACGAAGTCAATCAAGATGGTTCCAGTGGATTTCGTGCCGGAAGTCTTTATCAAAGAGGGAATGGGCCCTTCTCGCAACTTCTCGGGAAACTGTTCATTTCCGCTGTTCCCTTGTTGAAGCGTTTGGGTGTTTCTGTTGGTCAAGAAGTTTTTCACTCTTCACTACGTGTTGCAAACGACGTTGCAACTGGTGACTCGTTCAAACAGTCGTTATCTAAAAACGCTTCAAAATCTTACAACTCTCTTGTTAACCGTGCAATTGGTAAACTCGATCAATCTGGTGGAAGACCCCGTAAGAAGAAAAGTATTACAAAAAGTGTCAAGAAGAAGAAGGCTGGCGGGAGAATTAGAAAACAAACAAAAAAGAAGAAGGCCAAACCCAATAAAAACGGACGCTACAAAAGTCAATTTTGAACAAGAAGGATATTTTTGGAAAATGGCCAAATTGATGAATAGTAAAAGCACTCCAAGTGCACCGTCAAACATTTGTCTGTTTGATACACCTCCAAGTCAGGTAGCTTTTAGTGATGGAAAATGGATGACATTTTCTCCAGCTAATCCTGTCGACTCTGTGGGTCCCTACACGTTTAATATTTTTGACAGTGCTCATTTTTTCAACTAAACAAAGACATATCTGAGTTATAAACTAAAGTTGACTGGTGTGGAACCAACTACTGCGGGAGTTGAATCAAATGTAATCATGCACACAAACTTTATCGGAGCTACATTTTTTGAACAAGTGAAACTGCTTTTCAACAATGTATTAGTTTACGACTCTTATTATTATGCCCACAAGGCTTATATTCAAACGCTTTTGGGAGAAAATGAAGAAACAAAGAACGGTTATTTGACTGCTGCAGGATGGTGTGATTTGGAGAATGGTGAAGTAAACAGAATTTTGAAACAAGACAAGGAAATTGATATTTGTGTACCATTGTTGTTCGAACCTTTCCAAACAGAACGCCTCTTGGTTCCGCATATAAACATTCAACTTTCACTTTACCGAAACAAGGATGATTTTTGTTTGGAGGCTGCAAAAAGTACAAAAGCAAAATTGGAAATTTCCGATTTACGATTACACATGCGTGCAATTGATGTTGTTTCTTCTGCTGCGATTGCTTTAGAAAACAAGTTGAGGACTACCCCGGCTCAATACCCGTTTACAGTATCAAAAGTGAAAATGATTTCAATTCCGGAAGGAAGATTTGAACTCCCATTCAATACTATGTATCATGACATTATTCCGAGACGTGTAATAATTGGTCTAGTTTCTTCAAAAACAGATGTCACAAAAAACTCGCTGTACTTTGATCATTTCAACGTTTCCGAAATTCAACTTGATGCTGGTGGAAAAATGTATCCGTCGCAACCAATTCAGTGTGATTTTAAAAACAAGTTTTATGCAACAGCATTCACCCGACTTTTCGAGGAACTTGGAGCTGTATCAAATAAGACTACACCTAAAATTTCATACAAAATGTATCGAACAGGATGCACGTTCTTTGTTTTCAATCTAAGTCCTTTGGACTCGTCAAACTCTTGGGAGCTGATGAAAAGTGGCAGCACTCAACTTTTGATACGATTTGCTGACAAAACACCGAAAGAAGGTATAAATGTACTTGTTTTGTCACAATTTGACGGAATGTATGAAATCGACGGCTTCCGAAATGTCAATGTATCCGGACACTTGTAGACTTTTTTTTTTCATTCATACCAAAACTTTTTCTGCTGGACGGTCGCATAATGCTTCCCGGAACCGAGACGCCTATTATTCTTCCTAAAGATTTTTCGCCGCCAATAGCAGGAGTAAGTTTTTTAATTTTTTCAACTTTATTAAAAATACTTGCAGTATGTTGATGTGAATCTTGCTACTCATTTGATGGAAAAGTTTGGTCGTATCAATCATGTTGGTGCAAATCAAGTTAAAAATTTTAACTTTCATCTTCGCGACATGGAAATTACTAAAATTTGGAACTCGTGTAATGGCCTTGAATTGGATCTTGATTCTGAACTCAGTTTGTAAGCTTTTTCAAGTTGTATTGAGTATAATTTATTCTTTTAGAGATGCGACTCCGAGAAATCACCATTTTCTCAATATGGTTGTCCCACGTCCACCAGCAAGACGTCGATATGTGTCGGTTCAGCGTTACTTTGAGGAAAAGTACCAAATCACTCTGAATAATCCTCATTCTCCACTTTTGCGCGATCTTAAAGGTTGTCTTTATCCAATTGAATCTGTTTGGATTCGTATTCGTTTGTTTTAATTTTTTAAATAAATTGCTTCATTTTAATGTCTCTGTCAACAATACAACTCGATAAATTTCTAAGTACTTGTCGAATCACCAAAAAATTCTTTTGTGGTACATTTCCCAGTGATTTTTCCCCGTCGGTTTGCAAAAGACCTTGTTCTTTCATTTGGAACACTGCGCCTAGTTCAGAGAATGGTGAACACTGGGTTGCCTTGTGGATAGATGATCGGAATTATGCTTATTTCATGGACAGTAGTGGTTTTGATCCACAAGATGAATTTTTAGACTATTTCAAGAACAATTGTTTTAAATGGAAAAAGGTGATTCGGAATCCAATTCAAGGGTTATTCTCTAATGTCTGCGGGTACTATTGTATATACTTTTTGTTACGAAAAGCCAAAAAACATTCAAATAAAGCAATACGTCAACCATTCACGACAAATTTGGCAAAAAACGATCAATTTGTTGTAAAATGGGTAGAAAACCATTTGAAAACATGCGAAAGTAGGGTTCATAAACCATTGGAGAATCGGAAACTTTCTCATTTTTCATTTTAACAATGTACGAACAAGCCGAAGAAACACAACTTTCTCCTGCATCACCTGTACCACAGGAGGGTGTGAGTAACCCCCTTCCTAGTACAACTACTCCAACAACGGAAGCTCAAAAACAACATCAGACTTCTTATCCGCACATGCTACCACTATTCGAAGATGGATACAAAAACTTGACACTTGTTGGAACAATTAAAATTTATAGAGATTTGTACTCTAATCTTCATATGACTTCGGGTTAGCGGTTTTATCATCTTGTCATGTTTTTTTTTCAACAATAAATTTTTGTTTTTCTGTATATCACAGTCTCTTTGTTTACTTTCAAAATAAACAAAAATCACTTTACTGAATGCGTCATCAAAAATGAAATGAAAAAAAAAAACCTAATTAGCGGTGAAATTGGTTGTAAATAGAAACGGTAATAAGAAAAAATTAATAAAAATGAAAAGTAGAAAGCCCATGAATTGTTTATCCCTTTCAACGCGTATCAATTTCAGGGCAATTAAAAATCAATTAGACCCTATCAAAACGTATCATTCAATCATTTTAAGACCACCCAGGTTGGAAAAGGGTGTCAATGTAAAAAGAGGAGACGCAGGGGAAAAATCTGTTGCCCCTTTGCTCTCACTCAGGCTCAACCTTCGTGAGGGCAAAGTACAAAAAAGTTCCCCAGTACCTGCCATACATCTCTAGTGCACAATTGGATCAATAAATAAAGTGCACAATTGGATCAATAGAGTGCACAATTAGATCAATAAATAGAGTGCACAATTGGATCAATAGAGTGCACAATTGGATCAATAAATAGAGTGCACAATTGGATCAATAGAGTGCACAATTGGATCAATAAATAGAGTGCACAATTGGATCAATAGAGTGCACAATTGGATCAATAAATAGAGTGCACAATTGGATCAATAAATAGAGTGCACAATTGGATCAATAGAGTGCACAATTGGATCAATAAATAGAGTGCACAATTGGATCAATAGAGTGCACAATTGGATCAATAAATAGAGTGCACAATTGGATCAATAGAGTGCACAATTGGATCAATAAATAGAGTGCACAATTGGATCAATAGAGTGCACAATTGGATCAATAGAGTGCACAATTGGATCAATAAAAGAGTGCACAATTGGATCAATAGAGTGCACAATTGGATCAATAAATAGAGTGCACAATTGGATCAATAAATAGAGTGCACAATTGGATCAATAGAGTGCACAATTGGATCAATAAATAGAGTGCACAATTGGATCAATAGAGTGCACAATTGGATCAATAAATAGAGTGCACAATTGGATCAATAGAGTGCACAATTGGATCAATAAATAGAGTGCACAATTGGATCAATAGAGTGCACAATTGGATCAATAGAGTGCACAATTGGATCAATAAAAAGAGTGCACAATTGGATCAATAAATAGAGTGCACAATTGGATCAATAGAGTGCACAATTGGATCAATAAATAGAGTGCACAATTGGATCAATAGAGTGCACAATTGGATCAATAGAGTGCACAATTGGATCAATAAAAAGAGTGCACAATTGGATCAATAGAGTGCACAATTGGATCAATAGAGTGCACAATTGGATCAATAGAGTGCACAATTGGATCAATAGAGTGCACAATTGGATCAATAAAAAGAGTGCACAATTGGATCAATAAATAGAGTGCACAATTGGATCAATAGAGTGCACAATTGGATCAATAAATAGAGTGCACAATTGGATCAATAGAGTGCACAATTGGATCAATAAATAGAGTGCACAATTGGATCAATAGAGTGCACAATTGGATCAATAAATAGAGTGCACAATTGGATCAATAGAGTGCACAATTGGATCAATAAATAGAGTGCACAATTGGATCAATAGAGTGCACAATTGGATCAATAGAGTGCACAATTGGATCAATAAAAAGAGTGCACAATTGGATCAATAGAGTGCACAATTGGATCAATAGAGTGCACAATTGGATCAATAGAGTGCACAATTGGATCAATAGAGTGCACAATTGGATCAATAGAGTGCACAATTGGATCAATAAAAAGAGTGCACAATTGGATCAATAAATAGAGTGCACAATTGGATCAATAGAGTGCACAATTGGATCAATAAATAGAGTGCACAATTGGATCAATAAATAGAGTGCACAATTGGATCAATAGAGTGCACAATTGGATCAATAGAGTGCACAATTGGATCAATAAATAGAGTGCACAATTGGATCAATAAATAGAGTGCACAATTGGATCAATAGAGTGCACAATTGGATCAATAAATAGAGTGCACAATTGGATCAATAAATAGAGTGCACAATTGGATCAATAGAGTGCACAATTGGATCAATAGAGTGCACAATTGGATCAATAAATAGAGTGCACAATTGGATCAATAAATAGAGTGCACAATTGGATCAATAGAGTGCACAATTGGATCAATAGAGTGCACAATTGGATCAATAAAAAGAGTGCACAATTGGATCAATAAATAGAGTGCACAATTGGATCAATAGAGTGCACAATTGGATCAATAAATAGAGTGCACAATTGGATCAATAAATAGAGTGCACAATTGGATCAATAGAGTGCACAATTGGATCAATAGAGTGCACAATTGGATCAATAGAGTGCACAATTGGATCAATAGAGTGCACAATTGGATCAATAGAGTGCACAATTGGATCAATAAATAGAGTGCACAATTGGATCAATAAATAGAGTGCACAATTGGATCAATAGAGTGCACAATTGGATCAATAAATAGAGTGCACAATTGGATCAATAAATAGAGTGCACAATTGGATCAATAGAGTGCACAATTGGATCAATAGAGTGCACAATTGGATCAATAAATAGAGTGCACAATTGGATCAATAGAGTGCACAATTGGATCAATAGAGTGCACAATTGGATCAATAGAGTGCACAATTGGATCAATAAATAGAGTGCACAATTGGATCAATAGAGTGCACAATTGGATCAATAGAGTGCACAATTGGATCAATAAATAGAGTGCACAATTGGATCAATAGAGTGCACAATTGGATCAATAAATAGAGTGCACAATTGGATCAATAAATAGAGTGCACAATTGGATCAATAGAGTGCACAATTGGATCAATAAATAGAGTGCACAATTGGATCAATAAATAGAGTGCACAATTGGATCAATAGAGTGCACAATTGGATCAATAAATAGAGTGCACAATTGGATCAATAGAGTGCACAATTGGATCAATAAATAGAGTGCACAATTGGATCAATAGAGTGCACAATTGGATCAATAAATAGAGTGCACAATTGGATCAATAGAGTGCACAATTGGATCAATAGAGTGCACAATTGGATCAATAAATAGAGTGCACAATTGGATCAATAGAGTGCACAATTGGATCAATAGAGTGCACAATTGGATCAATAAATAGAGTGCACAATTGGATCAATAAATAGAGTGCACAATTGGATCAATAAATAGAGTGCACAATTGGATCAATAAATAGAGTGCACAATTGGATCAATAGAGTGCTCAATTGGATCAATAAATAGAGTGCACAATTGGATCAATAGAGTGCGCGTTTACAGTGGCACTGAGCGGAGCGAAGTGCCACTGTGAATGTCAGAAAAAACATAACTTCACTTTGCTCTCTCTCTTTCTCTCTCTTTTTCTTTCTTTAATCCATTCCGGACTTAGTTTCATATATGAAACTTAGCAGTGATTTGGGCTCGGGCCTATGAAAGACAATAAACTCTTAGCTCACTCTTGTAAAGAAAACAAACTCTAGTTCACTCGCTTCGCTCGTGAACTTTTTTTTCCGCCCAAATCTGGCGAGCGTTCTGAACAATTCAATTCCAGGCCTATCAGATTGGCTTTATTCGCATTAGTCTTAACAACGATTGCGTTTCGTTTAAAAGAGATATGCATTATTTTTGAAAAGAGTGTTAATAGCGGTGCGAAGCTTTTTTGTATAAGATGTAGAATTAAATTCTACATCTTTTTTATTTTTGGAAAATTAGGCCCCGCCCCTTTTTTGCGGTCAAAATACGGTTTCAAATTTTTGAAGCTACCGTACTCTGAAGCCTATTGGCCAAAGTTTCCAAAAAAATTACAGTAGATGCGTCTTGCCGAGATCTAACTTTTTTTCTCTTGGACCCCCCACCAAAAATCGTTCCTTCACGAGTTATTTCAAAAAAACCTCATTTTTGTCAAATATTCTGTCCCAATGCTCGGCGCTTATAACTCCGCCCATTGACAAGTTTTTGAAATAGTTTTGTTCTATTCTATTCAAAAGTTGCCTCCATTGATGAATATATGAAAATTTAAGTGATTGATGCAAGGGGGGCCGAGTTATGACATGTCAAAGTTCGGAAAAAGTGAAAAAATTTTTTCTTTTTTTTTGCATTTTTTTCGATTGGAATCGATTCAGTTTTCAATTCTCTCTCTAGTGATATTAATATCTTCATCATTTTCTGCTGTCTCCGGGTTGAAAAATCGATTCAAAGTTCAAAAATGTCAGTTTTTGAGGTTTTTGCCTGTTTTAAGGCCTTAAACGTTGTGATACGACAAAATTGAAGAGACACATTTTGGTTTTTGAAATTTCCCGGTTAGACGTACCCCCGCCGAGATACGGGTCGGCTAAGGTCAGAGGTGAGCTCCAACTCAGTTTTTGGCTGACGCAAGTTCTAGTCTCGGGTAGTGGGGTCTTATTTTACCTTTTTGTAGATTCAGAATATACTAAAAAATTTCAAAAAAATGAATTTTGAAAAAATTTTGAATTTTTTTCAAAATTTTTCGAAAAAATTTTTTCAAAAATCGAAATTCTGGCTTTATAAGTTTGGATTTCCTTTTCAACACATGATAAAGGTTGTAAATCCTGGAAGGGTTTGAAAACAATCACCGGAAACAGAAAAAACAGTGGTCATGATACTGTAGAAAGAACCTATACTTGGAGTGGCGCGAAGCGCCACGACTTTTGTGGCGTTTACAGTGGCACTGAGCGGAGCGAAGTGCCACTGTGAAGGTCACAAAAAACATAAATTCACTTTTCTCTCTTTCTCTCTCTCTCTCTCTCTTTCTTCTATTCATTCCGGACTTAGTTTCATAAATGAAACTTAGCAGTGATTCGGGCTCGGGCCTATGAAAGACAACAAACTCTTAGCTCGCTTCGCTCGCAAATTCCTGGCCTATGAAAGAAAATAAACTCCTGATTGATAGTTCCCGGCGTATGAAATAAAACAAACTCTAGTTCACTCGCTTCGCTCGTGAACTTTTTTTTCCGCCCAAATCTGGCGAGCGTTCTGAACAATTCAATTGCTTATCCAGGTCCATCACATGCTTCTGATGGCTTCTTCATGCTTTTGCTGGCTTCTACATGCTTCTGATGGCTTCTTCATGCTTTTGCTGGCTTCTACATGCTTCTGATGGCTTCTTCATGCTTCTGATGGCTTCTTCATGCTTCTGATGGCTTCTTCATGCTTCTGATGGCTTCTTCATGAAAAAATTTTTTCGAAAAATTTTGAAAAAAATTCAAAATTTTTTCAAAATTCATTTTTTGAAATTTTTTTAGTATATTCTGAATCTACAAAAAAGGTAAAATAAGACCCCACTACCCGAGACTAGAACTTGCGTCAGCCAAAAACTGAGTTGGAGCTCACCTCTGACCTTAGCCGACCCGTATCTCGGCGGGGGTACGTCTAACCGGGAAATTTCAAAAACCAAAATGTGTCTCTTCAATTTTGTCGTATCACAACGTTTAAGGCCTTAAAACAGGCAAAAACCTCAAAAACTGACATTTTTGAACTTTGAATCGATTTTTCAACCCGGAGACAGCAGAAAATGATGAAGATATTAATATCACTAGAGAGAGAATTGAAAACTGAATCGATTCCAATCGAAAAAAATGCAAAAAAAAAGAAAAAAATTTTTCACTTTTTCCGAACTTTGACATGTCATAACTCGGCCCCCCTTGCACCAATGACTTAAATTTTCATATATTCATCAATGGAGGCAACTTTTGAATAGAATAGAACAAAAACTATTTCAAAAACTTGTCAATGGGCGGAGTTATAAGCGCCGAGCATTGGGACAGAATATTTGACAAAAATGAGGTTTTTTTGAAATAACTCGTGAAGGAACGATTTTTGGTGGGGGGTCCAAGAGAAAAAAAGTTAGATCTCGGCAAGACGCATCTACTGTAATTTTTTTGGAAACTTTGGCCAATAGGCTTCAGAGTACGGTAGCTTCAAAAATTTGAAACCGTATTTTGACCGCAAAAAAGGGGCGGGGCCTAATTTTCCAAAAATAAAAAAGATGTAGAATTTAATTCTACATCTTATACAAAAAAGCTTCGCACCGCTATTAACACTCTTTTCAAAAATAATGCATATCTCTTTTAAACGAAACGCAATCGTTGTTAAGACTAATGCGAATAAAGCCAATCTGATAGGCCTGGAATTGAATTGTTCAGAACGCTCGCCAGATTTGGGCGGAAAAAAAAGTTCACGAGCGAAGCGAGTGAACTAGAGTTTGTTTTCTTTCATACGCCGGGAAGTAGCAATCAGGAGTTTATTTTCTTTCATAGGCTAGGAACATGTAACAAGAGTGAGCTAAGAGTTTATTGTCTTTCATAGGCCCGAGCCCAAATCACTGCTAAGTTTCATATATGAAACTAAGTCCGGAATGGATTAAAGAAAGAAAAAGAGAGAGAAAGAGAGAGAGCAAAGTGAAGTTATGTTTTTTCTGACATTCACAGTGGCACTTCGCTCCGCTCAGTGCCACTGTAAACGCCACAGAAGTCGTGGCGCTTCGCGCCACTCCCATTGTACCCGTTTCTATAGTATTATGAGCACCGGTTACCCAGTTTTTGGTATTTATTTCAAGGTCCTAACGTGATTCACAATTTTTCTATCAAAGAAAAAATAGAAAATTAACAAATTTGAACTCAAAATTGGGATTTTTTGAAAAATTTTGAAAAAAAAATTTTTAATTTTATAAAAATCATTTTTTGAAATTTTTTAGTGGATTCTGAATGTACAAAAAGGTAAAATAAGACCCCACTACCCGAGACTCGAACTTGCGTCAGCCAAAAACTGAGTTGGAGCTCACCTCTGACCTTAGCCGACCCGTATCTCGGCGGGGGTACGTCTAACCGGGAAATTTCAAGAACCAAAATGTGCAGCTCTATGAGCTTTACAAGTTAGGTCCTCTTCAATTTTGTCGTATCTCAACGTTTAAGACCTTAAAACAGGCAAAAACCTCAAAAACTGACACTTTTGAACTTTGAATCGATTTTTCATTCCGGAGACAGCTGAAAATGATGAAAATAATAGTATCACTAGAAAGAGAATTGAAAACTGAATCGATTCCAATTTATTCTTTTTTTCCGAACTTTGACATGTCATAACTCGGCCCCCCTTGCACTAATCACTTAAATTTTTATATATTCATCAATCGGGGAAACTTTTGAATAGAATAATACAAAAATTATTCAAAAAACTTGTCAATGGGCGGAGTTATTAGCGCCGAGCAATGGGACAGAATATTTGACAAAAATGAGGTTTTTTTGAAATAACTCGTGAGGGAACGATTTCTGGTAGGGGGTCCAAGAGAAAAAAAGTTAGATCTCGGCAAGACGCATCTATTGTAATTTTTTTGGAAACTTTGGCCAATAGGCTTCAGAGTACGGTAGCTTCAAAAATTTAAAACCGTAATTTGACCGCGAAAAAGGGGCGGAGCCTAATTTTCCAAAAATAAAAAAGATGTAGAATTTAATTCTACATTATATACAAAAAAGAAATCTATCAAAAGAAACCCCTAAAAAAAGTTATAAAGCAATTTAATTTTCAAAAATTTTCATTTAGGCTACTGTAGCTCCGCCCACAGGCAAAATTTCAAAAAAATAAATAGGGTATGTCCTATTTAAATTTTGTGTACTATCCATTGGTGAAAAAAAAACTCGATTTCGTGAGATCGCCTCTCCAACCTCAGCCCAAATGACGCAGGCTGCGCCTGCGCCTGAGCCTAAGCTAAGCCTAAGCCTAAGCTAAGCCTAAGCTAAGCCTAATCTATCCATTCCGGACTTAGTTTCATAAATGAAACTTAGCAGTGATTTGGGCTCGGGCCTATGAAAGACAATAAACTCTTAGCTCGCTTCGCTCGCAAATTCCTGGCCTATGAAAGAAAATAAACTCCTGATTGATAGTTCCCGGCGTATGAAAGAAAACAAACTCTAGTTCACTCGCTTCGCTCGTGAACTTTTTTTTCCGCCCAATCTGGCTCCCGTGTTATCATCAGAAAATGATTATCATCCAACACGTAGTGTTGAAGCTTCTTCTAATTTTGTAGCCTTCCGTTTAAAAGAGATATGCATTATTTTTGAAAAGTGTGTAAATAGCGGTGCTCCGCACCGCTATTAACACTCTTTTCAAAAATAATGCATATCTCTTTTTAACGAAACGCAATCGTTGTTAAGACTAATGCGAATAAAGCCAATCTGATGGGCCTGGAATTGAATTGTTCAGAACGCTCGCCAGATTTGGGCGGAAAAAAAAGTTCACGAGCAAAGCGAGTGAACTAGAGTTTGTTTTCTTTCATACGCCGGGAACTATCAATCAGGAGTTTATTTTCTTTCATAGGCCAGGAATTTGCGAGCGAAGCGAGCTAAGAGTTTATTGTCTTTCATAGGCCCGAGCCCAAATCACTGCTAAGTTTCATTTATGAAACTAAGTCCGGAATGGATAGAAGAAAGAGAGAGAGAGAGAGAGAGAGAGAGAGAGAGAGAGAGAGAGAAAGAGAGAAAAGTGAATTTATGTTTTTTGTGGCGCTTCGCGCCACTCCCATTGTACCCCTTTTTACAGTATTATGAGCACTGGTTTCCCAGTTTTTGGTATTTATTTTTCAAGGTCCTATCGTGATTCACAATCTTACTATCAAAGTAAAATGGGAAATTAAAAATTTGAATTCAAAATTGGGATTTTGAAAAAATTTAAAAAAATTCAAAATTTTTTTAAAATTCATTTTTTGAAATTTTTTAGTGGATTCTGAATCTACAAAAAGGTAAAATAGGACCCCACTTCCCGAGATTCGAACTTGCGTCATCCAAAAACTGAGTTGGAGCTCATCTCTGACCTTAGCCGACCCGTATCTCGGCGGGGGTATGTCTAACCGGAAAATCTCAAAAACCAAAATGTGCAACTCTATCAGCTCTAAAACTTAGGTCCTCTTCAATCTTGTCGTATCTCAACGTTTAAGACCTTAAAACAGGCAAAAACCTCAAAAACTGACACTTTTGAACTTTGACTCGATATTTCAACCCGGAGACAGCAGAAAATGGTAAAGATATTAATATCACTAGAGAGAGAATTGAAAACTGAATCGATTCCAATCAAAAAAATGCAAAAAAACAAAAAAAAATGTTTCACTTTTTCCGAACTTTGACATGTCATAACTCGGCCCCCCTTGGGACTATCACTTAAATTTTTATATATTCATCAATCGGGGCATCTTGGGTATCAGGAGAAAAAAAAAATCATGAAAACTTTCCTATGGGCTGAGATATAAGCGCCGAGCAAATACGCGGAATTTTTGACAAAAATGATGTTTTTTCGAAATAACTCGTGAGGGAAGGATTTCTGGTGGGGGGTCCAAGAAGAAAAAAGTTAGATCTCGGCAAGACGCATCTACTGGGATTTTTTTGGAAACTTTGGCCAATAGGCTTCAGAGTACGGTAGCTTCAAAAATTTAAAACCGTAATTTGACCGCGAAAAAGGGGCGGGGCCTAATTTTCCAAAAATAAAAAAGATGTAGAATTTAATTCTACATATTATACAAAAAAGAAATCTCTCAAAAATAACCCCTGAAAAAAGTTATTAAGCAATTTAATTTTCAAAAATTTTCATTTAGGCTACTGTAGCTCCGCCCACAGGCAAAATTTCAAAAAAATAAACAGGGTATCCCCCCCTTAAATTTTATGAGGTATCCGAATATGCAATAAAAACTCAACTTTTCCATCTCACCCCCTCCAACCTCAGCCCAAATGACGCAGGCTGCGCCTGCGCCTGAGCCTAATCTTCTTCTTCTTCTCTCTTTCTATCTCTCTCTCTCTCTCTCTCTCTCTTCTCTTCTCTTCTCTCTTTCTCTCTCTCTCTCTCTCTCTCTTCTCTTCTCTTTTCTTCTCAACTTCCCGGACTTAGTTTCATAAATGAACCTCAAGCATGATTTGGGCTCCCGGGCGTATGAAAGACAATAAACTCTTTTCTAACTCTTGTGGCATGTTCCTAACTCTATGAAAGAAAATAAACTCTTTCTAGCCCTATGAAAGAAAATAACATGCTTCTGATGGCTTCTACATGCTTCTGATGGCTTCTTCTTGCTTCTGATGGCTTCTACATGCTTCTGGTGGCTTCTACATGCTTCTGATGGCTTCTTCATGCTTCTGATGGCTTCTTCATGCTTCTGATGGCTTCTTCATGCTTTTGCTGGCTTCTACATGCTTCTGATGGCTTCTTCATGCTTCTATTGATTTATTTGTGCACTCTATTGATTTATTTGTGCACTCTATTGATTTATTTGTGCACTCTATTGATTTTTTTGTGCACTCTATTGATTTTTTTGTGCACTCTATTGATTTTTTTGTGCACTCTATTGATTTTTTTGTGCACTCTATTGATTTTTTTGTGCACTCTATTGATTTTTTTGTGCACTCGAGCGACCAGGAGAGACAGGGACAGCGACCAGGAGAGACAGGGACAGCGACCAGGAGCGACAGGTACAGCGACTAGGAACGACAGGTACAGCGACCAGGAGCGACAGGGACAGCGACCAGGAGCGACAGGGACAGCGACCAGGAGCGACAGGGACAGCGACCAGGAGCGACAGGTACAGCGACTAGGAGCGACAGGTACAGCGACTAGGAGCGACAGGGACACACTCGCTCCGCTCGTTCGGGACGAATAGGCCTCGTGAATAGGTTTGTATGTACTCTGGACTTCAATGTCATCATCTTCCCAGGAGGTTAATTGGGGGAGGCAGAGAGAGACGACCACTTTCCCAGAGGGACCATTCTCCTGGGAAAGTGCTTAAAAAGCACTATAAAAAGCTTTTACGTTAAAATTTTCAAAATCTAAAAAGACGTGCATCATGCCGTCATCATTCCCCATCTTTTGGTAAAAACACGGTAAAAATCGGTCAAGTAGGAGCTGAGAAAACGCTGCGGACACATTTTTAAAATCGATGCGACAAAACTCCGCCCCCTAATTGTATACCCCCATACTTTCCATATTTAAGAAGAAGAGGTTGCAGAAAAATTAAGGACATGATGAGATTTTTCAGGGCGAATTACATTGGAATTTTCTTGAGTCGAAAATGACTGCAGTCTTCCTTTAAAGATGGCAATCCGAAGACGCAGTTAGTTCATCTCACGGGCATTACTAGAAAAAAAATGAATGACTACACGTCGATCTGGCTTCGCGAGCTGAATCAAATTCATATGATATTTTGGCGATTTTCAAATTTTAATGATTTCCAAAAAATTTGTAGCACTTCAAACGCGTAACACTACTTGGTAGTCATCCTGTATTTTTGCAAAAAAAGGGTTTTTGAAAAACATTGACAAGTTTGAAAAATTCAGCTGTTCATGGTTTCGTAGTCACCCTAGAGTTTCAGAATAGTCACGTTCGCCTTCGGAAAATTCAGATAAACACCTGTCCCGGTCTGGATGAAAAGAAGCCGACACAAACCTTCTGAGCGACAATCTCCACCTTTCTTCAATGGAGTTAGATGTTCGAATCTGCGGATGTCGATAAGGGTGTAGTCAACTGTCTGACTCCGCCCACCTGTAATGGGGTGCACAGGCAGGGGAATAGGGTCATTAATTCCTTCACTCATTCATTCTATTTCGTTTTCCTCACTTCTTATATTTTTTTTTCCAATGGAGAGAATGGAGAAGAAAGAAAGAAAATGAAATACCTGGTCGCTGTCCCTGTCGTCGAAGCCGCTGCTGGTCGCTGTCCCTGCCGCTCCTGGTCGCTGTCTCTGAAGAAAAAAAATCTTAGGGGAAGCTGAAAAAGTACCTGTCGTTGAAGCTGCATCTGGTCGCTGTACCTGTCGCTCCTGGTCGCTGTACCTGTCGCTCCTGGTCGCTGTACCTGTCGCTCCTGGTCGCTGTACCTGTCGCTCCTAGTCGCTGTACCTGTCGCTCCTGGTCGCTGTCCCTGTCGCTCCTGGTCGCTGTACCTGTCGTTTCTGGTCGCTATCTCTGAAGAAAAAAATCTTAGAGGAAACTGAAAAAGTACCTGTCGTTGAAGGCGCTCGTGGTCGCTGTACCTGTCGTTGAAGCCACTCCTATCAATTGTTGAACATCCGTCCATTGTTCCGCCCGAAACGTGTAATCTGAAACACAAAAAATTATAGGGGAAACTGAAAATCGATAAAAGGGGAGAAGAGAGAAGAAGAAATGAAAACAAAATAGAATGAATGAATGAGCCCCTTTCTCTGCCTATGCACCCCATGGTGGGCGGAGTCAGATAGTAGACTACACCCTTATCGACATCTGCTGATTGGAACATCTGTCTCTATTGAAGAAAGGTGGAGATTGTTTGTGTCGGCTTCTTTCCATTACAGGTGGGCGGAGTCACACTGGTGTTAATCTGATTTTACCGGGGGCAAACCTGACTATTCTGAAACTCTAGGGTGACTACAAAACCATAGAAAGCTGACCTTTCAATCATGTGCAAGTTAGTCTTCGGATTGGAATCTATAAAGATCTGGCAAGTTGGGCAACGTCGAGTGCAGTTAGTCTTCGGATTGCCATCCTGAGTTATACTAAGCTTTTTGAAAGCACGCGCCTTCTAAGCTGTTAAAACCCGAGACTAAACTGAAGACTAAAGCCTGTTTAGAGTCATAAAAGGTTTATTAATGCGCAAGTCTTAACAGTTATAGTATAAACAAAGGAATTGGGAAGCGAGCAACGAAAAGAGGGTTTCTAAGTTAACAGGAATAAACACCGACCCAAAAAGGGGAATGCAAACCAAAAGAAAGGAGTAAGTGTAACCAAGTACCACGCGGTCGAGAAAAGGCCTGGAAATGACGCAATCGCGTCTTATATAGGGTGGGGTGAGCAATAAAACATTGATACTTGGAAGGAAAATGAGAGAGTCCGCGAGTGTGGAGAGTGTTAGAGAAAGAGGGGGAACGATGGGTGAACGGTGGGTGAACAGTCAATTAGAACAGGGGTGCAGCGGAGACGCAGAGTACACGAAGAGTGGCGAAGTCCACGGAGAGGCGGTGGGTCTACAGGAGTTGTCGTTGCGGCGACTTGTGTCGATATGCATGGGGAAAGAAAGATGATGTAGAAAATCTGGAGAAAGATACTGTTCAAAATATCCCTGATCTCGTTCTATTCGTATTCCTCCCCGTCATACTTTATTTTATCTGGCAAGCTAGGCAACGTCGAGTGCATTTAGTCGATCTTTTCGGATTGCCATCCTTAAAGATCTGGCAAGTTAGGCAACGTCGAGTGCATTTAGTCTTCGGATTGCCATCTATAAAGATCTGGCAAGTTAGGCAACGTCGAGTGCATTTAGTCTTCGGATTGCCATCTATAAAGATCTGGCAAGTTAGGCAACGTCGAGTACAGTTAGTCTTCAGGATGTCATCTATAAAGATCTGGCAAGTTAGGCAACGTCGAGTGCATTTAGTCTTCGGATTGCCATCTATGAAGATCTGGCAAATTAGGCAACGTCGAGTGCAGTTAGTCTTCGGATTGCCATCTATGAAGATCTGGCAAATTAGGCAACGTCGAGTACAGTTAGTCTTAGGTTTGCCATTCTGAATTATCTAGCAAGCACCCGAAAAAACTATTAGAGGAGGACTGAAGTGAAGTACAATAATTTGAAATTAGATGTAGTTTTGGATTTTGAACACTTCTTCTGTTGTCAACTTTCTTAGAAAGGCCCTCTAATTGATCGAAAAACCGAAAAATGATACATTTTCAAATCACGTTTATCATCCAAATTCCTCGATAAGTGACGGGCGAAATGTTCAGCACGCATTTGACAGTTAGCTACTTCCTTTGTAATCGCGAATAAGTTGAGTTGATGACAAGAGCAATGAACTCTGGAGAAGTAGAGATAAGTGCATTGAATTGTTTCCGTTCAAACCTATCGATCTGAGGCCGTATTCATGAACGTTTTCTATTGAGAAAATGAGAAAAGAAAACAGTAACAAAAAAAAAAGAAAACGCGTGAACGGTATTCATGAAAAATTAATCGTGAAAAACAGTTTTCCACGAGATTTGCACCGGCTTCATTTCCTCTTTATTTTCTTTTCTCCAGGTCACTACTATTTTTTATTTTATTTCCGTTTTATTTTTCTGTTTTGAAGGAAAATATTTTCTAAAAAAACCCATTTTTTTTAGAAATGGTTTTCCGTATTCACGAGTTTATTTTCTCTAAGAAAATATTTTCTTTAGGAAAACATTGTTTCAATTGTTCTTGGAACTACGAGGAATGGTTAACATCGAAGAGGAAGCTGATTCTCCTGGCAAAGTAAGAAAAGAGAAAAGTTTGTCGATGCCGGAAGACGCTGGAATGCTTCTTGTCGAATTGTACATTCGCGACGAAAAAAAGTATAACGAAAGAAGTCAAGGAGGGTGCAAGAGAGGAAGGACGCCTCGACAGCAGTGGCAGCAGGATTTAGCCGCAATAGGGTGCGATCGTACAGTTGAACAGGTAACAAAAAGTGCGGTATTGTAATTTATCCAGTTTTTGTTAGGTGTTCTACAGAATAAAGGGAGATATACAACTGATAAGAGGCATTCTTTCGAATGAAAAAAATGGAACGAGCAAAAACCGGTGGTGGTAAGCCAAAGAAAACTGCAAAATTGGATGCTCCACGACAAAAGTTGTATGATCATTTCTCGGGAAGCCACGTTATCGAAGGGATTCGAGGAAGAATCGAATGTAACTAGTTCTGACAAGTTTTCCAACCTGCAGCGTTTGCAGCTTAGAAGCATTGCTACGAAGAGCAAAAAGAAAACGGAGACGATGTTTCAACTGGGACTCTTCTAAGTTTTTCTGTCTCTTCTGATGGTTTATTTTCCTCCGATGGAGTGGACGTTGTCAACGTGATCTCCGCTAAGCCAGTAGGACCGACACTATCAGACAAACAATCATCCGTAGTTCAAGAAAAATCTAAAATTACATCAATGTCTGCTTTACCTAACATTACTGAACTTACATGGCTTCTACGATGCCTATTGTGAATACTCTTTACTTGAAGTAATAACCGTTTTACAATGGTTCCTGTCTCCCCAAATTCCATTTGAAAAATTTTTGTCCAAATTCCAAATTTCAAATTTCAAAACTGAAAATGTTCATTCCATACAACTCTGGTAGTTATCTCATAAAATAATTTATATTCGAAAATCCGGAGAATGAATACATTTTTTGTTGTTTTGCGAATTGGAAAATAAAAGTAATCAAATGTGGAAAATGAAACATGAAGAAGATTCGGGGAGACATGCACAACGTACGAGATCAATCACAGTGTATAAGAGAATGTTAGTTGAAAACAAGGTAGAAGCTCCAGTAGGCGATGTTGAACAGGAAGAAAATCATCGGGAACACAATACGACACCTCTCGTCGATCCGTTGAGCAACTCGACGACCTCGAAGGTTTCGGAGTGCACGAGTCCAATTGAAAGCTCGACGAGACACATCAACAGTCTAAAAACGCGAGGTTCAATTAGGGTCTGGTGGTTTCTCTCAAACGAATTCAGTGTGTTCACTCAAAACAATTGAATTCAATCGCCAGCTTCTCAGCAAAATAAGATTCGATGAAAGCGAAATACTGTAGGCAAAGAAGCAAAACTCACTGCGTGACGCATGCTTGCTACCTGCTGACGGAGCCGTGATAACGACGCCTTTGACCGTTTCCTTTTCATGCGATCCGCACCCACGAAGTACCTTCACGTTAGAAAAAAGTTATTTTCTATTCTGTTGCATGTGAAAAAGTCACCTGGTTCCGTTTGCAGTAACATCATTGTTGGGGTTTAACGAGCGGAGACGCGGCTCCTCGGGATTTAGCATATTCAATGCAATATGCTGCTCTCCTTCTCCACGTACACCTTCTTCTTCATTCTGAAATCGAAATTGTTTTTGAAAACATGAATACTGTTGCGATATAGCATGGAAAACAGAGGTTATCAGGCTGACTCATTCCATAATGTACCCGGAAACATTAACGTGTCCGAATACTTTAACAGATTAGTTGCATGAACTAAAAAAGATTTTACATGCTGAAGGAGCTTGGAAATTAGAGAAATAATAGCTGGCAGTTAGCATCAAACAAACCCAATCAGTTTCTTCAACCTGAAAATTAGAATGGCTGGAAGTGGAACTCAAAAATGAAACGTTGTGAGTACAAAGTGTGTGAGTGTATGTGTAAGTGAAAGGAAAGAGTAGTGAAAGCGCTTAAACTCATTCAGTTCATCCTCTTCAAGCCAAAAAATGAAGATTTAAATCAAAAGTTAGGCCGAGGTTAGACAAATTAACGTTCTTGTTTTCTTGCAATTTGGGACTACTAAAGTTGAATTGAAATTCAGTCTGAAAATGAGCTTAGCATGTGAAAGCAGTGCAAGCAACATACAAGCGTGGCCACTTTTCGCACCAAATCGTCAATGTCGCGAGCAGCTCCGAACAACGTCGATAAAGCTGTGTCGACGATGAGAGACGGTTGGCCTTCCGCACGAAGCATCTCCAGGTTCTTGGCGTAGTGACAAATTGTGAACTCTATCATGACTCCAAAAACAAACGCCTGGAAATCAACTCCTCTTTTTCTTCAACATTTATTCAAAATACCATGCAAGATCCCATCCAGACATCGATTGCTTTCATATAGCTCACTGAAATTCATTGGATATGTTATTTCATCTCATTTAATATCTATACCTTCCGGCAATGCTAATTTAACTGCATTAGCTTGTGTTGAGATAGTCAGAAGTGTTGTGATACTAAGAGACACTCTTGCCGGAGCTGAATCAATTTCCAACCAGAAATTAAACCAGGAAATGACAACTATTAATGCGGTTGGAACATAAGTCTGCATCACATGATGCATCATTTCTCTCTCCACATAAAATATTGCCGTCATACAACTCCATTCTCCAGTTGCATATGTTCCGTTACAATATCCTGTTCTAATGTGTTTTAATGACATATCCGGCATTGTGATATCCGGATTACGGTCAATTGCAGGAACATCTTCTTTTTCTGACCAGAGAAGACGTAGAACTGTCATTGGATAAGCATAAGAAAGAATTCGGAGAGCACATTCTTGTGAGTCCAATGGATATTTCCATAAATCCATGTTGCAAGAGCTGACCTAAACACGGAAGTAGCGTGACTCTTTTTGACTTTTTGTCTCTTACAATTGAGATTCTCGCGTCATACCAAACACGTCCATTCGGATAGACCCACACAAGAAAGTTGTCGTCCGTGATGTCCTGAAATAGAATTTACATGTTATTAAAACTTGTCGTCAAAAGGACTCCGGGCGGTCTCGAGTGCGTAGGTCGAAGAGTAAATCGCTTTTCACCTACTACTTCTTTTTTTTCTCTTCAGAAGTCAAAACACAAATGGAAGTAGGTTTCAACTAGGTGTTAACTGACCTGGAAAGCCGCCGATCTTGCATTTGCAAAATAAACATCCGGGTGCCACATCATTTTAAAGACTTCCAAGTCTCGGACAAGAATTGGAGCGGATGCATTATGAGCAAGTCGATGATCATACCATTCCTCTTGAAAGTACACATCTAGATGATAGTCCATAGTTTGAGCACCTGGAAAACGATTAGTCATTGTCTCCAATGGACCTCATCAAACTCACTAAATGAGCTCATTCCTTCAATGAACATGGATAATGTGACGTTTGTCGGAACACCTGAAATGAGATATGAGAAATCAGACAAAGAATCAGTATCTATGTGACTCCTAAGGACAAATGACACAAATTAGTGCGAAAAGCTGTTGAAGTGAGAATTGTGAGCCAAACGTTGAGAACAGTGTTTAGTGTGTATCAGCGGTGTGTCAGAAAAATCTCTTAGAGAAAAAGCAACAGTTAAGTAAGAAGAAAAGCCTGCAACACTCGTTCATACCTGGACCGTGAACGCGTATATACTCTAAAAACAATGATAGACCATTTGAGTCAATGGATAAAGAATAGTGTGCTGTGGGTGTCGTTATATTTCAGTCCACCCCAACCGAACCCGTTTTTTTTATTTTCAGGATACTCACCGTCATATTGGGTTGGAGTTGCAAACTTGTTGTATAGTGTCTCATTTTTTAATTTGTCGAGAAACTTTTTTGTGAGCGGTATGAATGCCAAGTCACCAGATTCAAACGAGTTGATGATACACAGAGCTGCGAGCAGGAATTGTATCATTGTTCTGTACTGTAGATGGAGGTGTAGTTAACTCATAGTTCCAATCTGAATTTAGGGAGAATAGAATGTTTGATTGAGAAGGTTTGAGTAAACACTAAAAGAAGAAATGAAAGAGAGCAGAAAGTGTCTGATAGGAAATCAAAAATAAATTATATTAATTTGATCATCGATTAATATGTCTCAATGTCTAAACATCCCGAATCATCAACAATGATTAATTTCCGTTAATAACAATTTTTGATTTCTGAAAAACCAAATATACAGAGTCACGTGACTCACAGCTCTTCCTAGTTTCGACGTGAAAACTAAATCAACTAGTACTTTTGTTTCGTTTTACCTGAGAAAAATGAAGGATGAGTCGAGGAAAAAAACAAAAGAAACGCAAAAGTTTTTGAGGCAGGAATATGCAAGTAGTGTAAAAATAGGGGTAGGTATGGGTCAAACTAGAAACCTGAGTGTGGAAGTCAATAAAAAGAATGTTGAAATGAGAAGGGCAATATGAGTACAAAAAATCAAAATTTGTAAAGGAAATACATCGGAAATCTGAAGCTGTCTGCACTATTTGCAGTGTTTTTCTGATAGTTTTTTCTTTTCATATTGCACCCGTTGTGTTCTCAAGGTATTCAAATTTCATTTCAAATCCAAAGCTCGACAAATCGACTGAAGATCGTTTCGTGAAAAAAAGTTTTTGATGAGAAAATGAGAAGATGTGGGCAAACTTGATGTAGTTGAACATTTGTTCGAGATTTCGGTGGAAACTCGATGAGTTGAAAAAAGTGAGTGGAAAAGGGGTCCAACACTTTAAATTTCATTCCGCTTCACGTGCGATCAGCTTTCTTTTCTCAATTCACCTTCCTAGTTTGCTTTGATGGTTTGCTTTGGTCAGTGAGTAGTAAGAAATTGGGTGAAGTGTAAAAAAAGAGTAATAAAAATAGGAAACAACTTCCGGATTTAGATCTGGTTTAGTCTTTGACAATTTTGAGTAATTAATCTTGAAAAAAATGTTGCATCACTTATTCTCGCTCCTCAAACGATTTAGCAATGCATTGCGAATGCCTTCAAAGTGAAGTGAAGCCACTCTCAGAATGATTGAATTTTTGTCTTGTTCCGCAAAAGTGTACGGCTAGGATGTGCATCCACCTCTTCAAAAAACTGATAATGGATACAAATGTTGAAGAGAAGGAGGAATGAAAACGTGGCATTGGGGAGAATGGAATAAACGGAAAAGAAACCAGTAGTCAAAGGGAAATCAGAAACATATGGTCCTTAGTGCTCGAGAAGAAAAGTGAGAAGAGTGAAAACACATTTTCTTCAAACTGTCATAAGGGAAGTCGAAAGAACAGAATAAAAGTGCGAGCAGAATTCCTTTAAAGGGATTCCTTCAAAAGAGACAAAAAATGAGCGAAAATCTAAATGTTTGTGACGTAGCACAAAAATCGAGGGCAAAACTGACCCCGGCCTGGTCAAAATTTTGCAAGTATGGGAAGCGCCTGTTCCGCAATCCTATAAACATTTCTTTTAAAGACTAACTTTATGTATTTTGATGTTTGACAATAAAAAAGAAAGGAAGTGCCAAAAAAGAAGAAAAGAATTCATCCTCTTCTACCACGTTTCATTTTTCCATTTTTCTACTGTAGTTTTATTGAAACTGAGATTGGAAGAAGGAAGAGCCTACCCTATAATTTAAGGTTCACAAACAAAGTGCCAATTGTGTATGCACGTGTTCTGCTTCAAAATTGAAACAAAAAACAAGAAAAAGTGCATTCAAAATGGAGAGATGAGTAGACAAGATTGGTTGAATCATTCATTGCAAACAGGCTTATGCCTCATCTAATTTATTTAATTTTGATTACTGAAAAGAAAAAATACGCGCTCGTCTATAGAGATTCGACATTTACAAAGAATAAATTTAAGGGGGAGGCGGAGAACAATTTCAAGCCGCCTAGCATTGGCCAAGATTCCAGAAATTAATTTATAGACTAAACACGTTGGACTTGTGGTTTACAATTTTTGTTCAATTGGTTCCAGAAAAGAGTGCATATAAACTCACTCAGGTCATCGAAATCCTTTTGAATATTTCATAGATCTTAGTATGAAAATGTCAAAACTGAATTAAAAGACGAAAATTAGTGATGTCGTCACAAAAGAGCACACACAAAAGTGAAAAATGGAAAGTTACAGTAAGATAATCATGTGCATAAGGCAAAAAAGCTTGAGGTCAGAAGGCGTCGCAGAAAGCCGGATGAGCCTGGGACCTTTCATTGGAGGCGGGACCAAGGAACGTCACCGGTAGCAAAAAAGAAGCGCCTCCTTTTTTTTTTTTCGTTGACTTTGAATCAATTGAAATGCCCATTGAATTGAAGCAAAAAGAAAAAGAAGAAGAAAACATAAGAGAAAAAAGACCTGCGTCGATTGGAAGCAAAGTTTATACGTATGATAATGAAGTGAGAAGCCGGAAATGTCGGTGGTCGAAGAGTCCACGAGAGCTTCCACTATTTTCCAATCAGTATGCAAAAAAGGATCTCATCACGAGAATTTATGTGCACAGATTTGAAGCGTCTATTTTGAAAAAAGTACCGTAGACGATTAAGAATCGCGCACTCTTTTCAGTTGTTGTTCCACCGACTAGTCCTTTCAGTTTGTCGGCTGTGTTCCGGTAACCAGAGTTACTAGACCGCACACTTGAACGTTGCCGCTAGCCACGGTCACCTTTTTATGCATTTTTGACATCCTGACAGAAAACGTATTGGTAAAGTATAGAAAAGGGAGAAGTGTGAAGTGGCACCTCGATGTCAACAAGTTTTGAGAATATCCAGATATACAATGAATGGTGGCTCGACGAACGAATGAAAAAGAATAGACATTCTTATACATCCCAATAAAATGAGAAGAATAAAAATTCAAGAGGAGGAGGAAAGCACAAAAAACTTCGGGGAGGCTTCTACGAATGAGTAAGTCAGTAATCATCATCAGTTTATTGCCCCATGTCCGATCACAATGTCGGAGAGTCATTTCGAACCGATATAAAAGTTCCTCCTCCTTTCTTTCCCCCCCCCCCCCTTTGTGCACTGGGAAGATGAAAAAACAAGAGCAAACCAGAAAAGTAGGATGAGAAAACGAAGATGTAGAAGAAGTAGACGGAAGAATGAAGGAGACGAAAGAAAAAAGTAAGGAAGCACAAGAAGAAGCTGGTGATGGATAGAGAAGAAATGGTTAATATCAAACAAGTGTTTTGTGTGGTAGTTCAATCTCAATTTTATGTTCTCTCGACGCTGCGAAGCAAAATTTGTCATCCAAGGCTGATGCGCAATGAGATATTCCACGAGTAATCCTACTACATTCATTCTTCGAAAAAGACAAATTGCAAGGAAGTGCGAAGATGACACCAAGAATCAGGTGCTTCTGAAATTTAGTTTTGAGATGTATGAGATAAGCATAAATGAACTAGATTAAATCTTAGTTTCAGGAATAATAATAATCAAAAAGAAGGATATTTTTGAAAAGCACCGTTTTTATAATTTAGCAGGAAATATAATTTCTTGATCTTTTTAGTAAAATTTTGATAAAGGATTGCACCAAAGTCTAAGATATGGTACAATTAAAGCAATTTGCGATACATGAACAGACTCAACTTCAACTTTCGCAAATCAACTACTTATATAGATTCTAAAGTGATTTTGATTCTTGATCCATAAAGTAAATTTACTCTGAGAACTTTTGATTTTACTAGCTCTTCCATATAAAAATAGCTTCAAAATCAGACTTGGGAACAAGAAGATGTGGGGAAAAAATGATGAATTCTGCTCAACAATCTTCAGAAAAAGTTTTCAACAAGTGCCACTTCTAAAGGTCCACGTACTGGTCAAATATTATCGAGACCTAATGAAAAACTTCTCAAAACTAGAATCCTAGGTTAAAGGCCACCAGGAACTTTGGGCGGATGTCGTCACGGTCAAAACACAACAAAAAAGGCAACAATTTCTTTTCGGAAAAAATTGCACTCTGTGGTCTATTCGAAATCCCTGGGATAATTAAAAAGACTAAACCAAAGTGAGAAAGAGTCCTTCCAAAATTGCTGGCTGGCCCCCCTACACAAAAGTCTCTTTTTAGCAACTAAACGTCTGGCGGTTTCTGATGTAAAAAAAGTCTGAATTGAGAAGTGCGAAAAAGAATGAATGAGTACAAAGTGTGTGACCAACAAGGTCAAGATTGAGTGAAGTCGATCATAAATGTGGTTAAGGGAAAGACAACTTTGTAGACGATGTCAAATTTTGCACAATAGCTGACACGTCTGTTGTGAAAGTCGGACAACGGGAACCTGGAATGGAGTTCACAAACTCAGATGCATTCACACACACAAAAAACGAATGTCAAGCGTTTTCTTTTCTATCTTTGTCCTGTCTTTTAAAATTTGTTTTATTTTGAAATGTTGAGGTTCAAAGATAACATGGTTTAGCGGCAACTTGAAAGAGGACTCAGGGCCTGACTAAATTCAGTTGACAACAGCATGTTTAGGTCGTGACATTTATTATGCAAAAGAATTCACTGGCCTATTTTCATAAAATCTGAATATTTGGATTAACGCTGCTGAATTTAATTTCAATTCTCTGCCAGTTTCAGAACCTTCATACTTTCTTACGAAGATGCACTCCTAATATCTCAATGTATTCCGAATACTTTCAAACTTTCTGTGAAATTTGAAGTTCTAAAAACTTTTTCAATAATCGCTCAACTCATCTTTGCCCAAAATGAGGAAATGAATATTGGCAGTCAAGGAAAAATACGAGAGAATATGACTCAATTCGATGATTTTCTTTGGCTAATCACGTCTGGGAAAATCAGAATGCGATTACAAATTATCGTTTTCCACTTTTTGTTTTGATGTTTTTCGCTTTCTAACAAAAAAATGTAGCCAGGTTTTGGAGGGTCCGATTTCAGGGTAAACATAAGGTATGAGGTCAAGACAGGTCAGAAGAGCAAGCTTGATGACGATGTCAAACTAAACAGGTTCACGGAAAAAATGCACGTGCAAAGTAGATTTTTGTGGGTTCAGTGAAACAAGAGGAGTTCACGTAGAAATTCTTCAGGTTCAATTTGACAAATGGATGCATGTCCAAGTGCTCAGAAACAGCAATTCGGAGAATGTGCAAGATTCTGATTTTGGTTTGGAATGGAACCAAAAAAAGTCTTGCTGACGGTGTGTTTTTTGAAAAAAAAGATCTTCGAAAGAAAAAAGACAATACACCTAAATTTTTTGCGTGGGTCGGAATGGAAGACAATAGTGTGAGTTTGTGAAATATGCAGAGGAAGGTATAGGATGGCGTCAAGACTCAACCAAACTCAACAAATTCTCAAACAAAAAGCAAAGTAGTTGGAAGGAGATAAGAGAGACAAAAGTGGAGGACAAACTGAAATTGCTTTGTTTGTGATAGGAACAAAAAATGTGTGTTGGTTTCTTTCATGAATACATTAAAATTGAGTAGGGGCTCTCCCCCGCCTAGACAATGTCAAAAGTGTACGAGAGAGTCCTTTTTCACTCACTCGATATACCAGAAATTCTATTTCGGAGTACGAGCAAGAAGGAGCCGGAACCTAAGATCGCGCTGTCATCACAGTGTTTCATAAATAATGCAGATCGTTGTCAGTTTTTTGATAGAGTACACTGAAGTATTCGGCATAGAGATGATTGATCTTTGATTGAAAATCTTCAAAATCACTATTCTAATTGAACTTTAGGAAATTCCAAATAAATTTGAAAAGAATAATTTTTAGAATAAAAAACGAAAAGTCACAGTCATGAATGTCTCGAATTTTCGTTTTCTTGTAAAAACTGATGGTGTCGTTTTCAGAACTGTGATCAGATTTCAAAAGTTTCAAGTTATTCTCTGCAACACCAATTGCTTTTTTTTCACATAGAATTTCCTTTTGAAAGAATCAAAGTTCTATTGAAGAGTATAATTAGTTCTTTTCCGCTGAAACAACAAAATTTCGAAATTGAAATGCAAATTGAGATACAAGAATAGAAAAAAGAACAACGCCTACTCAATGCGAACAAGGATTAGGAGAATTTGGCTCCTGGTTTCGGAATAAATAATAGTGTATACGTTCATCTAATGATCTTCTTAAAATTTTATCTGCAAAATGCAAAGCGGAGAATGCCAATGGCTTAGTGGTGGATTTAGTGAGAGAATAATGAAATTGTGAAATGAGTGCAAACAAAAATTCAAAACTTTGTGAGAAATCTGCAATATGAGAATGACCTGGACCAAAAAAAATGACGCGTCGTCTGTATGCATCTTCAGAGTTCTGATATTTGGGGGCAAGACGTGACATTCACGAAAACCCTGATCTTTTTGAATTGCTAATAAGAAGTTCAAAAAGTTGCCACTTTTTTCGTAGTTCTTTTCAAAATTTTTCTTCCGCTGAAAATAAGAAACAATGACGTATCGGTTTTTAGTTTTGTTTGAGTAAAGAAGTGAGTTGAAAGGTCACCGAAGTCGTCATCTTGACTTATATACTCTTTTCGAAGTTTTTGAAGCATGGATAAAATATCTTCTTTATGCGCATCCTTGATTTGCGGTAGCCGGCAGAAAGAAGGAACGAATTAACAATAAAGGCCCAGTTGGACTTTCGATTCTGTCTGGAGAGCAAAATGTGGAAGGAATACCGTCAAGAAGTTTAAAAAGTCGTGCGGACAATTTATTCGAAATTGGGTTTCAAAAATAAAATACTCCATGTGTTCGAATTAATATAATGAAATGAAACACTTCAAAACGCGACTCAGAAAACTTTTAGTGTCACGTTCAGAGCAAATGTTCTTATATGATTTAGGTCCTACCAATTTGACTAGACTCGGGGCGTATATGAATTAACATTTAGAGAATTGAAAGTGTCCGTAAAAAGTGCACTTCAGAAACTGGTGTTTCACTAGTCGAATTGAAATCAAAGATCCAAAAAATTAGAGATTGATATTGAAACCAGATTGGGACACCTCTATCACGCCATTTCGGGTGTAATACGAGATGGATCACATTTTGTTCCTCACTTTTCCTGACGACGTATGTCAGATGGAAGTTGATGTGGACAAACGGAGAAGACAAAACATATTGGAATTTTTTCTGATGCAGGTGGCCAAGAAATGAGTAGCAGGATCTCAGGTTGCGCTCACACTATGTATGACCTCTGCGCCGGATGGCTTGTAAATTTTGATGCGACAACGGGAAAAAAGGTTGGGTTTCAGATGACATTGGACCATAAAATGAGTAAGAAAAAGAGTAGCATCGTAAAAATTAAAAATGGGAGACGTTGTTCTTGGAAGCAGTTCTCGGATGATGAAATATAAATTCAATGAAGATTTCGATGATATGAAGACTTCCCAAGAAAAAAGCCAACTGACTCAGTAATAAAAAAACGAATAAACGTATGTGTTTACCTAGAAGAAGTAACAAAAAACATTCAATGACTTAGAGAACTCCCGGAAGGTGTAGATCATTCAGCAGACAAAATGCTCTCCAACAAAAAAGGTTTCAAGGTTTTCAAGTGGTTCTTTGGCAGACAGACAGGCAGTGTTTATAAAACCGATTGCGGGTTAATCCATCTCACAATGACAACTGTTTTGAGAAGAAAAGAAAACGAAAAACTTGGGATTTTGAAACAATGGGATCCCGGCTGATATCGTTGCGTAATCACAGAATAAACAGTTGGTGAGAAAAGAGAATCAAAAGTGAGAATCTGAAGAAGAGGAAGGGGGCCTCGGCGGGCCTCTTGAACTCATAAATTTGCTTCCAAACGATCGGGTGAGTGACAAAACAAAACGATGAAATTACCTCTTCATCATCAAAAGAGCTGCTTTATCATGTCGCTGTTGCTTTTGATGACTTTTCATTGCTTTTTCCAATAACACTTTTGAGTACTTCGTTTTTTACCGTAGCCCCGCTTCTTTCCCTCCGTATAAATGAAAAACAAGTCATTGAATTGGTGTCCTAAGAACGAGTCAAAATAAATTTTGTGATCTGTTTTTCAAACAATGAAAATGCAATCTCTACCCTATTGTTTTGATTTCTACTGTTCTTCTCCAAAAAGTAAATTATTGATGAAAACACACTTTCTCTAGATTCAAGTAATAATCAAGCAATTTTTCGCGTTTTTCTCAATTCCCCACAAAAGATTTTATTATTCGAAGCCTGCGTGTGCAAGAACATTTCTCCGGCTTAATCCATGTTTCTGATCAGATACAACGTGTATTTAATGTAGTTGTAAAGCCATTTGGAAAACGTTCAAATTTCGTTTTCGTACGAAATGTGAATCTCCTGGAAAACTGCTTGCAGAAACAGATGTTGGAAAACTTAAAAATGCAATAATGAGGTAACACATATTTTCATTATGAACAAGCTCCGAGTTAAATTCAAAATCATTTGGGGAAAATGAAGATTATAATTGCAATTGAGAAAAATAATTTTTTTCGGAGACGGGTGTGAAATCGAGAAGTTATTGGTTGTTACATCAAGGTATCATAAATCTTATGCGGTGATGGGTTTTTTGAATGATTGTTGTTATTGAGGATAGTGGGAATCTGATAAGCAGGACGAACAAAGGCAGATGGTCGGAGGATTGGCACACTTCTGAAATTTATTTATTTTAAAAAATTGCATGAACATCATAATCTCTACCTTTCAACCTTCTGAACTTGAATCTTTTTAACCAACTCGTTTTCTCTTTTCAGCTGATCGATCATTTGCGTTTTCTCGGCAAGCTCCTGAAAACAGATAGAGTTGAAACAACAATGATTTATCATTTCAATGTGTCAAGTTGGATCTACATCTCTGACAACACCTGATAAATTGTTTCTGCTTCTGCACCCAGTCCACACTTGACCCAATGTTTATTTTTAAATTTGAAAAGAGAATGAAGAAAAGAAAAGACAAAGGAGTAACATGTGACGTCATAACTCATTGTTTCTTACCTGGTTCAAACGCTGATTCTGACGATGAAGCCAAACCAACTGATCATCGTTTGCTCCATTCGATGGACCATTTGAAGTCTGAAATCTCGAGAAAGTTGAGAAACTCGGTGTTCAATGACAATGCACTTCTTTTCAAAACCAAAATCAGAAAAGCATCACATTCAAAAATCTCTTTGTTAAACAGATTTGAACTGTTGAATTTAACACAGCTACTGGTTTTTATAATCAGAATAAGAAAATGAACACAATTTGTTAACCGTTTTGTTCAGAAACTTCAATAGCGTATTGTTCTCGGTATTCCGTAATTTCAATAACAGTTTCATTTTTACAATGACTAGTGATATTCTTGATCATTGTTCAGTTTAAATTTTCATTATTTCATAAGATTCTAGTTATTCAGGTATCTTAGGGTCCTCGCAGCTCTGTCATACGACTTCACCGGTCATATACACAAACGTGTGGCAATATAGTCAAAAAATTGTACGAAGCGCATGATTGAATACGTTTTTTCTTGAAACTAATTGTATTTCGTATATGTCAATCAGTCAGAAAACTACACGAAAGCAGAATGACGTTGTAGAGATCACGAAGAGAACGAAAACGTACGGTTCGATTGTGATGAGCTGGGAATCCTTTATCACTAGTTTCCATTACAGCAAGGATTCGGCGATTGAGTTCTGTGATGTGGGCACGGAGGAAGTTGAGCTTCTGTTCGTGAACAGCCGGATCCTGGAAAATCAAAAGTACATGTTTAGCCGACCAGTTCTCTCAGTTTGTAGTTGGACATTGTACCTATGAGTACTCGAAGCTTACTCCCACTTCTTGGGATACTGGTCGTAGATGATAACGTGATTTCCGGAATTGAAAACCAATTGTAGTTTCTTTTGGACTTTATAATCACCTTGTTATTCAAGAAAGCGGTTACTTTCTGATGAGATCCTGAGATTTTAGTCTGACTCTTGGTGAGGTCAGAGGTGCGGGGCGTAGGATTCATGATTCATTGCTCATTTTCACTTTATGTTTTCTTTTCTTTTGAATATTCTACTTTTACTTGAGTACAATATCGCTATGTTATTGAAAAACACTCCTCGTGCTCTCAAAATATTATTCATTGTTTCTACATCGAATTTCTCGAAACCCCTGAGTTTTTCTTCCCTTCTAGATACATCCAGGTACTTTCTAAAGTCAATCCGGAACTAAAAATCCGACCCCGATACCTGGAAACAACCCCACAAATCAGCGAACGAGCTCTCTTTTTTTCCCGTACCTCGTGAAAAATAATTGGATTAATTGGTTTTTTACCATAAGAAACCTATAAGTTTTATGGGTTTGTGCCTACGAAAAAAATTGTGCCGGAACTAGTACGAATCCAATTTCGAAAAACCCCATTAAATGTCACACATCGTTAAAAATAATTGGGAAAATTGTTTTGTTGCCTAGGTATACGATACCTGAGCAGGAAGTCCTTATGTGCCCTAGGTTTGACGATATTTACAATAAATCAGAATGAAATCATTCTGTTTCAAGTGACATCATTTCTAACCGCTTACCTCTGAAACCAGTCGGAAAACATTCGTTCACTATCAAAACCCTAGACTGGCTAGATTTAAGTCACTGGAGACTTCTAGGACACAGTACTTTGTTTCGCGTGTCGCACTCATCATATTTAGAACAAGAGCCAAACAAAAAATTTTGGCCGGTCAGTAATCCAAACAAATGGGAAAACATCCGGACATGTGTTCTTTGGAATACTTACCAGGGACACACTGCCTTGTTGCAGCAGACGGGCTTTCTTCTGTACTGAAAGAAGTCTCTCCTTGTACCATTCCAATAGTTTTGATGCTTGATCTTGACCGCGTTTCAACATTTCACTCTCTTCTCCTTGAAAGTATTCTAGTCGAGCCTGAAAGTACCAGTTTAGTATAAGACAGAGTAGATCCCCAGATCCCTGAAGTTTTCGGGTTTGGTCTATAGTAAATAATAAATGGCAATTGAGAAAAACATGTTTTGATCAGACGTACCGGCTGATAACCTTACCCATATGATGTCTCCAGGGAGCTAATCTAGATGGATATTGCCGACTGGTACTACTACGACCGTCTACTATACTATCTAAGCGACCAGGCTAATGTCAAATTCTCGTAAACAACTCTTGAATAACAAGACGAACCACATAGTGTTTTTTGGACATTACAGTTTTGGTTTAAGACACTTTCTAGTACAGTTGGGAGAAGTCAAGAAGTGAAATGTGCACTTTTCACAGTTTTCTTCATTTTGTTTGGTCGTACCATAGGGGGTTCCATTTCAGTGATTCTTTTGAAACTATTCCCTGTCCACCCTCAAACTTTCTGATTTCCCATTTCTGACCGACGTCATTCAAAATACAGATTCAATCACGTTCGAGCCCCGCCCGCGCGTTTTCTGTTCGTTTATCTATTAGCCCCGCCACCCGCATTCTCGTTATCTTTATTCCCGATGGAACTTTATCTTGTGTGAACTCCGCCCCTGTTATCTCGTGTAGCGCGTATAAAAGGATCGACACCCATTATAATCCTCATTGTTTTCAGCTCTCACACGAGCCCTCTCTTCGGTTTTCACTTCTCCTTCTCTTTGCCTCTTCACCGCAAGTCATGAGAGCTTCTTTGGTTCTCCTTGCGCTTCTTCTTGTGGCTTGTGCCGGAGCTGCTCCTCTCCAAGTCTTCAACTCGGATGAAACTCCGGTAAGTTAATTTGTGAGTAGTGGTATGATAGTCTTACATTGAGCAATAAGTAATTAATGATGAGAGTGCTCTATCTAAGTAGTGATGAGAGTGCTCTATCTACTCGTATGTAGTATGACTGTTTTGTTTTAGTCTGTCGATGTCGTTCTTCTCGAGACCTCTCCGTCTCAAGAAGTCGTCGATTCTGACGATGACGACGAGTGGAAACAAGAGGAAGAGTTCACTGAAGGAGCCATGGGCAAGCGTAGCATTGCTCTCGGTAGAAGCGGATTCCGTCCCGGAAAGAGAAGCAGCCCAGGTGGAATGGACAACTTCAATACCATTGACGTCAGGTACTACTCAGATTAGTGTGAGAGCTTGCTCCTGATACTTCATCTTTACAGCGGACTCATCATGAAACGCTCAATGGCAATGGGAAGACTGGGTCTTCGTCCAGGAAAGCGCTCCATGGCATATGGAAGACAAGGATTCCGTCCAGGAAAGAGATCAGTGGCCTACGGACGTCAAGGATTCCGTCCAGGAAAGCGCTCCATGGCCTATGGCCGTCAAGGATTCCGTCCAGGAAAGAGAAGCTCCGGAATGATGGAAGTCTTCCCACAGCACGTCCCGGAAATCTACATCATCTAATGCTCATTATCAACTGAACTAACCAAATCTAATTGATTGCTTTGTATCTTCTACTGTCCATTCTCTTACAAGTCAACCATATTTATGAACATAACGTTCGTCTCATTTTCCGAAATAAAGCCGTGCCCTGTTAGTTTCAGGTTTTCAGAAAAGTTGAAAGGAAAATCAGGGAACACAGTTCATCCAGGAGAATTTACGGATCGGAAAACGCTATCAGACGCCGGAAATTCACTTAAGCGAGACTCCTTTCAGATTTTCAGATTTTCAAGCTCTTTGGACCCGTTCGGACTCTCTACGGATAACTCTTTTGGACCACTTCGGACTCCGTTCGGATAACCTCTCCGTACCTGAACCTTTCAGATTCTCAGATATTTAAGCGATTGCACGGAGTTCCGTTTTTAAATCGTAGTCGTCAATACTCAACTTGTCATCAGTTACATCGAATGAAAGCTAGACCTGAATAAAAAATCTTCTCAGAAATAGTTTTCCAAAGCAAGAGCAGATAGAACATAAACAACCTTTTTGAAAAAAATGGACAGAATTATCAACTTTTAGTGATTTTCTTGTATCTCAGGACAGTTCGTTTCATCAATAAATAAAGAAATGACTTTTTTTCAATTACAAAACGTTAGAAGATCATAACGCGGCCTCACATATCGAAATCGAACATTTCGAAACCCGACCATATTCGAGTTTTCGAATATAATGTTTTGAGAAATGCAGGTACAAGATCGTCGTGTTTCGAAATGTCCGGTTTCGAGATTCCATGAGTCCATAACACAAAACTTTCATGATAAAAGAAGGAATATGTTAATGAATAGTAAATAAACTTTCGAAATTAATATCATACGCCGAGATGATCTGACATTGTCCGCAGTAAAATTGGTTATTGCCGAGATTATGATAAACACTGTTCTGCTTCTTGGTTTTTAGTTGAGAATACTTTAGATTCACGGAAAGTGTTTTTCGATTCACTCTATGAAAATATATGCGATGTTTATTCAGTATATTAGGAAGACTTTCCCTAACTTCTAGCTCTTTGTCTTCGTTATACACGTCATGTTTGTTCATTCAAACTGCTGAGATACTGTAGGTTCAAAAACTAATTGTTTTCTTCTCCTTGAAGATCAATTAAGTGGGCGGGATTAGAAAACCAAAGGTACCATCATGCAGCTCCGCCCGAGTCGTAAAAAATCTCATCCTCTAAAATTTTATAGTAGTAGTATCATCCCGGACTAGAAAACCCCGCCCATAGTAGTCGGTATAAAAGGTGCCTGGAACACAGAGTGTCATCACCCACACCTCCACCGCCACTTCGTAGCAACCAGTGCCTCTGCTGACCAAGGAAAACAAGATGATTACTGACAAATGCTTGCTCCTGATGGCTTTGCTTGGACTCGCCGCCTATCAAGTCAATGCAAATTATAATTCTCTCCCGGTAAGAAATACTGAATTGAGGTCAACAGAGTGTAATTCATCAATTTCCAGAAAAAGGTCTTCATGGAGCCAGGAAACATCTTCAATAGAATCTTCCTTGGCCAGAAGAACTCCGACGAATCTGACGTCGAAGGTTCACCAATCGGAGAAATGAATGCCTCCGGTGATGCAGCTGAAGATTCATTTGAGATGCCGGAAAAGGACGACAACCTCGTCTTGGAGAAGCGCATCTACATCAATCGCCAAGGATTCCGTCCGGCTAAACGCTCAATGGCAATTGGAAGAGCTGGAATGCGTCCTGGAAAACGTGTCTTCCCTGAATACACTAGAGAGCTCAAGGAGGGCGAGCAAGTTCCAACCGAGTTCCAATACTGGCCCTTCGATTCGATGTCCTACTTCGAGGTCCAATAATTCCATTTTTTATACACTTCCTCTTCTTTCTGCTTCTGGTTTTAACCATTCTGTCGCTTTTTCACTTCAATAAACTGTTTCCAAATACAGTCCGGCTCTGATCTTTATCCAGGAATCACATCACAGATCAACTTCAGTTTGAACCTGATCTTACGAAAATAGGATTTTGTTTCCAGGTAGAAGGCGGAAAAGGCGTTACTAATGAGCCTTTTACATCACTTATCGCGTGTTGCTCCAGGTTTTTTCAAAAAATAATTAGCATTTCGGAAAACTCATAACTGGTTCCAGCTCTGTGACCGTTTGGCTCCGCCCTCCTTTCTGCCGTCTATCATATCAGTAACGCTATATCGCTTTTTCGAGAACATATAAAAGGTCCGCAGCTCTCAGTTCGAATCACCTTCACGTCGCTTAATTGCTTGACGTCTAAAAATGGTCCGCTCTCTCTTCATCCTCGCTCTCATCGTTGCTCTCGTCTCGATCGAGGCTGCTCCTCTCCGAGAGAACCTCTTCTCCAGCCAAGAAGATGTGAGTTTGATCATTTTTACCTTTAGGTCTTAGAAATTAATAAAACTTAGAGTTCCAAAGTTTTGAAAAACATATTTTGATTTTGAAATTAGTTTTTCTAAGATTCCACAATTTGGGAAAGTCCTATCTTTATGACACGAACTGTAATCCAAATCAAATAATCATCTGATTTCATTGTAGGCCGACGTCGTCGTCGACTTCGGAGGATTCCACCTCGTCAACGTGGACCGTGTCCTCGACGCCGAGCCTCTCGATAAGGCTCTTCTCCGCTTCGGTCACCTCCGTGCTCTTCCAATCATGAAGAGGTCCATCGCCATCGGACGCGCAGGCTTCCGTCCTGGGAAGCGATCAGTCGACCTCTTCGATTTTTGAAGAGGTCCCAGGAAGACGATGATCGCCCTTTGATTCCAATTGCGCTCACACACACTCTTCTTTTTCCCACTCTCCCCCAAAACGTTTCTCCCATTGCCTTTGATCATCGTCTAATAAATAAAGGCATCCATTGTTTAATCTAAATTTGGAATAGATAGTACAGTAGCCTGCTTCAAATAAAGAGCACCGTGGGTGTGAATAATGGGAAACATAAAAATAGTACAGATTTTCGCCCACATCATCCAATTCTGCTTTGCCAGACAACTTAGAGCCCAATTAAACGCCCCTTGATATGGCATGAGAAAATGAAATGGAGTCGAAGAACCGATGGGATCTCAGTCTACTCTCAGTTGAAGTTCTATTCTTAATTTTCTCAGCTCCCGTTTTGATCCAAATACTTTTCGTTCTCAATGTTCGATTCACACTCAATCCGTGTTCTCACTCGTGAAAATAGTACAGTCAGAACGAATTTTTTCTCTAGAAACTTGCATAAAATTGGAAAGTAGCTTAATTGAACCTCAAGATATGAATATATTGTAGACTTGGGGTATGTGGGGGAAAACTCCAGCCGCATTACTGCTCATTCTCTACCTTGGGACTGTCTGTGCTCTTCCTATTGCGGTATGGCATCCTTGATTTTTTATTCACAAAAACGCCTTTAGGACGTCAGAGCAAGTTTCAATTTTACTCTTCCATTGAGAATTCCTTCTGCGACATTTGTCACCAATCGATCTCAGGCAGAGACTTTAAGGTTGGAACATTGATGTTACGATAATTATAAGAGTTGATATATTTAGTGATGTAGCTCGAATTCTCAATACATCAAAATCTCCATTCCGTTATGGAAAACGATCAGCCCCAGCTGACGTCCTAGAACCTCCAAACAAGCCTGTTGGGAATATGTACAGTGCCCGAGGATCCCCATTCCTGAGTAACATGACACCAGGAAACCGGGTTCCCACAGGATATTATCAGCTCTACCATAACAGAAACGCAGAAAGAAGGTCGTTATCATCGGTCCCTGGATTTACAAAAGACTCATTTGCTACCTTATTGGATCTTCTTATGCAAAGGTAATTGTAAATTATATCATATAACCAAAACCAATATTTCTTAAGAAAATTGCTCCAAAATGCGAATGGAAAATGCGAATCAAATGATGAACTAGTGAATCTTGACAAACTTCTTGATATTGTAGAGGATATGGAAAATCAACAGAAAGTTGCTCCTTTGTGAGTTTCCTCTCTCTTTTCACAGGGTTCGAAAAAATCAAAATTTCGAAATTGTCTCACATTTTTTTAAAATATGAGAATAGAATATTAATTATTTTGATTGTTTTCTCATTGATTCTATTTTTGGCATAGAAAAGGTACCACATCATAGTTTTCGAATGGTTTCTGATCAAACTTTTTTGTGAACTCAGTGAAGAGCTCATCAAATTTTCCATTTCTTCTTTCTCCTTCAATTCAATTTCGTTCCAGGAAGAACATTAAGAATTCGTATTGGGCTTCGAAATTCGTTCGTGCGCGACCAGGAAAAAGAAGTGCATCTTTGCAAGAACAACACACACAAACACGCATCAATGTTCCAGTCGTTTTTTCAATTCCTTCGGGGTAAGCCTATCCATCAATCAGCAAACTCCTGGGCTTTTCTTTTCAGAGAAAAAACAGCTGACGCAAGAGATTGGCTCAATGGGATTACGGTAGCTCAGAAAAATGCGTTCGAGGGAGACGGCTTCCGACGAGGAAATCGATCATCTACCGCTGGATACAATTAGAGTTCCGAAAAGGGGCAATAAATCAGAATGGATACCCTTTAAATTGCGCTTTTCTGTCCTTCTCCTTCTTTTCATATATCTCTTTTTTCTCTTTTTCCTTTTTTCCTTCTCTCTCCTTTTTTTCTGATGTTCCGATTGCTCCGTTATTCCTTCTCTTCCTGATGTTGATTGCTTCGGCGAACCACAAAAAAGGGAATAAAAAGTTGAGCTTTTCTCTCGACACAAACTCATGCTTTTCCGCATGATTGCTTTTACCACGAGGTCTTTCGACAAGTAATCCATTTTCTCCTTCTGAATTGAGGAAATCAACGAGAAAAAAAAAGAATGCCCGTTCTCGGCACGTCTCTAAACATTATCGTGATGTGCTTTTCCCCTTTTTAGGGCAAAAAGAAGAAAGAGAAGAGGAAAAGCGGCAGATGACGAGTCCAAACATCGTTTTCTGTCGAGATTCATCGCAGGAATTACTGCTTCTCTAGACATGTAAAGTGCCACGGTCAAAGCTCCGCCCCTTTTCGAGCACTTTGCTCCTCCCATATCTCCCAGTCAAGAACCTCATTCGTCCCTAAAAGAACCCCCAGGGTGGACGATCATCATGAAACCTCTCGTTCTTCTCTTTCTTCTTGGCTTCATCGGCCTAGCTGTGACTACCTACATGCCAACTAAGGATCCAAATGCTTGGCGCCAGTACATCGGACGCACTCCTGCTCCGACTAATCCAAGCTGGTACAGAGATCCAAACCTGCCAACCAAGTACCCACATGGGTATATTTACACTGACGCGGAACGTAGACTTGATGAGAGAGAGGCAGCAAGAAAGCTCCAAAAACAAAAAGAGGATCTAGAAGCTGCACGCAAGGCGGCCAAGGCTAATGAAGAGATTTCGGTTGCAAAGAGACGTAACCTTCTTGTCGGACGTTATGGATTCCGCCTTGGAAAACGTGGAATGGAAGATGAACTAACGTGAGTTTACAAGGTTCTGATCGCAGATTGCTTATCCGACATTTTCAGTGAGGCTGACTACCAAGAGCTCATTGCTGAGAGTGAGGTCACCGAGTCTCCATATGGAAACTTCATCCAATAGTGACTCCACACTTCTAATTCTACCCTTGGCTTATACAAATAATCTTGCTTTCACCTTTAATTCTTATTTCTAGCTTCTCTCTCCCTTTTTCTCTCTTCTAATCAAATACTGCGACTATGAGACAAGACTTTAATTTTTCCTTCCAGTTGGTGTCAATACCGTAAATCTCAATAAAATCAGAGATATGTTAACAAATTTTAAACATCACAAAAAAGACTCACAACTCTTGGATTGTCTTCTTCATCATACAAGGTATGCCGACGATTATCTGGAGTTACAGAAGACATGACGGAATTTCTCCATTGGATGTTCTCCATTCCTGATGATGCTGAACAGAACGAAATATGAGAGACCATTTGATTTTAGGACTAACCTAGACTGTTATAAGATGCTGTAGATTGTGGACGACTGCGAATAGCCTGAAACAAAATTTCGTTTGAGAAGAGAAACAAAGAGTTGAGGTCTCACTTGAACTCTCTGAATATTACTTGGAGGCTGTTGTGCGCGTAGTCGTGATTCTTCTTTTGCTGATCGGACGGTGCTTGGCTGAAATTTAGGATGTTTGCTCGTATTCTAGTGTAATGAGTTCATTTCAATATCTTTCATCATCCAAATTCAGCCGGTTTTTTTTCATAATTGGATTTTTTCAATTTTATACTCTTTTGTTTTTAATTCTAGAAACCTTTCATGTTGTTATGCATGTGACAGCCGGGAAAAGCAGAAAATTCAAAGGGGTCTAAATTTAGAAACTTCGAATTCAAACAATAAAACAAAACTTTGCGATGCATAAATTTCAGAATTCTTTTCATCTGTCCCGAGTTTTGGATTTGTGTGCAATATTAACTTGATTGATAAATTAGAAATACGAAACACTTACTTTTTTAGATCTGAGAACAACAACTGGCTGGTCGAATAGAAGGGCGTAGTCAGGAGGGGACTGGCTTCCTCCGTTCTGTACTATCTGAAATCTAATTTGTGAATGTGTGTTGTCGTTGACACATTAGCTAAACAACATGTGATTCATCTTGTAAACCAGTATGCCCGATAAATACTTGTTACTTTCTGATTCATAAAGTATGTTTGTTGAGTCAGATTTGGACGTAAAAGGTACGGGAAATTAGAAAAAAGGAAATAACTAGTGTTTCGTCCAGTTAATTTACGGATTTCCTTTTCGACTAGAAAGGTGTGAAGTAATGCATGAAAGTAGTCCGTTAATTAGAAAATTCCTCACGCTTGGCTGCGATCCGTAATGATGCGGCTGAGATCTGTAATCGACGAGCGACGGCGTTGAGAAGTTATGACTTCGGCGTCCGAATCCATTGACACCCATTGAAGGTGGATGCATCTTTCTGAAAGCACTTCAATTAGAAAATAGTTGTCTCTTTATTAAACTCTTGATTTTGAAAAGATATCTCACATTGAAAAGTAACATTTTTTCATTAATAGGTAAATATTAGTTAATTTACCTATTTTTGAAATAAAATAAAACGAAACAACATGATATTTTAAAACCCATGAAAATGAACCAACCTTTTTTTAAATCAAATCTATAGTTTGTGTCTTGAGTAGATTTCTGTTAGTTTTCTGAAAAATTTTTCTGTGTAGAAAAAATGCGAGGAAATGGAAAAAATTAATAAGAGACCGCAATGAAAAAAGTAATCCGGAGTCGACCAGTAGACAACTGATTTGTGATGTGATAATAAAAGCGATAAGAAATTGAGTCACACAAATATGAATTATATAGCAAAGTTTTAAACCTGGGTTTCAATTAGAGGAATAGAAAATTGGTTTCAAAAAAGCATTCAGGTGAACTGAGAATTCTCATTTTTGTAACGGTCAATAGGAAGAAATCAAAGGAACAATAAAATAGAAGCGAGTGAAATTGAATACATGAGTACATTCATCTTTCCATCTCGCACTGTCCACTCAAACAAACACAAAATTCAATTTCAAACAATAACAATAAAAAATGCGGTGAACACAAAGATATAGCTGGAGAGTCTCATAAATCTGGATTTCAAACAGATAAATTCGAGAAAAAAATTCTGGGCTTCAAAAACCACAGAAATAGGAGAAACACCGGGTTCGTTTTCCCCAATTGTTCCGAAATTAGAATGGGAGCTGTGTTTTGGAAAGATTGAGTAATAACGGTATTCCGAGTCGGGAAGGACATGAAGGTCATTGAACTCACATCTTCCTCGCTTACCCTGTTATTGGACGTCAACTTGTTTCGGCGCCAGCGGTTAAAAAAACGAAGCGCAGTTTATGGGTCAATTACATTGAACCCCTCAATTTCGATCGTTTCAGACAGTTTTCAAGGTGATGACAGAGGTTACAGGTGTCAAATAACGGAAAATAATATGATAGGATAGTATCGACACAAAAAATAACATTATAATACTGTCAAAATATCTGCTCAGAGCCGAATGCTTTGAGAAAGTAATAAAAATCAGGGCTCATTGTTTTCGAAAAAAGAGATTAATTGCCAATCCGTGGCAGATAAATCGAATGCCGAATAAATAAAAAGAGCATAAAAAGGGGGGAAACGGACGGAAGAACGTGTACAATGACTAAACCAGTGTACAAATAAAATAGTAACGGACAGCCGGCTCGCTTGCTCATAGAGGAAATACCGTCCGTATGCAAGGGGGGGGGGGGGCTATGCGTGCCGGTGTCGGTGCCGCGCGGACACTCAAAAAAACACAAAAACAGTACCCGTCCTTCCGGTTGTATCCCCCCGCTTTCTGCCGCTTAGAAAGTCATCTGCTTTTGGTTATTCATAAGCCCGTTGCCTTATTTTGCGGTTTTCTAATTAATTTCTAGACGCGATTCATGGGAAAGCGAATCTTTTTTCACTTTCGATAGTTGTTAGGTGGAGAGAAGAAAATGGAGGAGAAAGGAAAAAACTATATTATGTCATGAGTACGGTTGTTTTGAGTGAGTATAGAGTGCAAATGGAGAAATAAAGTGAGGGGGTGAGAAAGCAAATAGTTTGAGAATTGAAAAAGAAAAGCAAGCTTCGCACGCACTATCATGCACTGATAACGATTAAAATGCTTGATTAGGAAAGGTTGATCCTCCGGATAACTGACCCAGTTTTGTGGAACATCGAATTAAAGAGACAAACAAATTTTGACAGTACTCTCATGGAAACTACGAAAGGAAACCTTCCAAGTGTTCGATGGAAAACGAAACGTGACTGTTATCAACGATTATCAATTTCCATATCAGTGACGCATTAATAAGAAGGCGGATTTTGAAACAATATATCGGTAAAGAGAAAATAAAATTGAGACGTCGAATTCGAACATCGGAATCAGTAAGCGAAATGAATCGGGTTAATGATCTTGCGTGCCGCCCAAATTGAAGAAATAGAAGATATTCAAAAGAAAAATAATCGAATTCGATATAAATTGAATTTTGTAAATTTAAATAAAAGGATTTTGGTTTTGACAAAGGTGAGAAAAACATTTGTTAGGCGTAAAAATACGTCTGTAGAAACATTCACCAAAAAAAACTATTAAAGAAAAAGCTAAGATATCCTCTTGAAAAAACCGCCGGAGAACATCAATGACACCATAAATTGTTTCTTTAGACTTTCAATTGGTGTAGATCTCTGGCGCAACCACTAAAATATTGTCCACAATAGCCCGACAGTAAATTGCGAATAAAAATTGATTCAGGTTTTTTCTCACGGAACTGAACTGACACGATCTTCCCTTCACAATAACGGATTGGATTAGGATGACGGGATTAGAAACTAGTAGAACGCTAAACTAAATGTTTGTGAATTAGAATCGTGTGAAATCTGATGGAGAAAAGAGAGGAAAAGAAGGAGAAACTTTATATAAACATTTTCTAATAGTAAGCGTTGAATAATGGAATATTGACTATTATGTTGGGATGAGTGATGCGCCATATAGGGAGCATAAATAAATAAATGAAGAGGTTCAGCGCTAACCGTTTTATTAATCTCTTCTTGAAAGACACTTTTCCTCTTCGATCAATCCTTTCGGGTGTTGTTTTTCTTTGTCTTTATAGAAGAAGGAACAGTTGATTTAATGAAACATTGAGAGTGGAAAAATCCAAATTTGGTGAAACTTTCAGTTAATTATTATATAAAAATGAAAAATGATATTGAAAACTCAAAGAACTTCCGTTAGAGGGATACTGAACCAAAACTAAACATAAAATCACGTAAAAAGGTTCAGTTGTACTACACAACAAATATCTGGACTAGCGTTTAGATGCCAAACGTCTCATGTACCTAGGCAAATTAATGTACCTACGACAGAAAAAAAACAGTTGTCTTGCGGAGAAGCAATTTGCGTCTGAATTGCAACACATAACAAAAGTGTGAAGAACATAATACAATTGCCGGAGATGACCAACTTACATATCAAACATGTTGATCTCTTTCCCTCCTCTCATGTGTCACTTATACATATCTCTATCCTAGTCATGTAGAAATTCTCCATTTCTTTCGTTTTTCAATTCACAGTATGAGGTGAATGATCAATGAAGATGTCGGCAAAAATGGAGGTGATAAATTACAGCAAAACCGTTATTTTGTGAATGAAAGAGGTGGAGAAAAGAAATGGGACTGGATGCTAACCAGATGACGTTCTAATGGTGATGGATGCGATGCGATATCTTTGCACGTCGGTGAGAAAAGAGGGAAAAATAGAAGATAGAGAATGAGGGAACGGTTTCCTGAGGAAAGGTTAATTAGAGTCAAAGGATATCTGATACATCTGCGATGTGTGTGAGTGTGTAAAGGCCACACACACTTTTGAGGAAACAATCAACACATCGACTGTGAACACGGGTTTCAATCCGGTTTAGCTTCAAAGCAAAATGCGCTTGGAACCACTCAAAAATGATACAATTCGGAAGAAACGAAAAAAGGAAAACCCAAAATTTTGTGAACAAGACCCTCCAAAAAAGTGAAGCATCCGTAACATTGCTATGAATGGCCAGAGTTGAACATGGACACAAACAGTGTCGTGCACAAGTGTTATTGTTTTCAAATGCGCGAAAACACGCGATCTCTGCTCCCCCCGAAGAAAACAGTGGGACGGATGGAATCGGGAAGGAAGAGGGAATCGCACTTTATTTGAAAGTAGCATTCACGCGTGAACACCACGGCCAACTAAAAGTAGACAAATATGAGTATGCACAAGTTGAGTGTGCCGTTTTCAAGAGGGTTCACACACTGTTCGTTCGGAAGAAGACGATAAAGAAGACATTGGCCTGAACCTTGATTTTTATAAAGCGTGTCTAGTTCCGAAGTACTTTGTAAAACGGCCAATTGACCTGTTAATGAGGTTGTCACAACAGAATAAAAATTGTCGCAAATTTCTGAATTTTACTCGATAAAGAAAATTTCAAGAGAATTTTGAGAACATTCTCGAAAGCCTGCAAGTAGGTAGACCAAGACCGAAAAACCTTATATTTCATTTGCACCTGCCAATGAGATCACCGTTCGGCCTTAAACATAAGAGAATAAAGGGAGTAGGAGGAGGGTATGGAACGGCTTCAATAGAATAATTAGTCAGAGAATACGGCAGGTGTTGATGCAATATTCATCTGCAACAGATGGAGGACACAAGACTCTTGCACCAGATTATACATTCATCTCGAAGGGAGAATCTCGACCAAACAACTTTCAATAGAATAAAGTAACAGGTGAAGCTGTTACGAAACGGAATCACGTGTTTACAGAAATAGATATGTAGTAATCGGTCTGTTTGAAACGGAAAACATATGCCGTACTATGAATGTGTTTGACTAGGATAACAGATGGTTTCTTTTGTGAAAGAGGAGGTTTTTTCGGGAATTAGACTTCATAATGGGTTGTGACTAACTGATGAGCCATATCTACAGTACGTTTTCAATTTGCAAGCGTTCTGAACGGTAGTCATCACAAAAAAAGCTCAGCAGGAGATTTGACCGAAACACTTTGCATGGAACAATAGGAGTAATCTCAATAAAAAGTACTGGATATATAAATAAAGCTGAGCTCTTCAAGATTTATTTTCATCATCAACAAAAATCCATGAAATTATGGAATTTTATACTGTGAATCTAGTCTTCATGAATAAATATTTAAATTTAAAACTTATATACACGATATATAATCTATTCATTTGTTTTTCATACTCGTTTATGTATTCTCATTGTTTCTCATGAAAAACGTTTTCCTTTGTCTCATGCGGATTTTCATGGCATCCTAGCAATCTTTATTCTCCATAGCACCTGGTGCTAGGGTCGTGCTTCTTCTTTTTTTTACATTTTCGTTGAGAAAGTATGAGGATTTTTCTCTTTTCCGAGTGCAGAAACCAAATTGTTTTGTTTCAACAAAACTTTCTCCCTTTGTTTCTTGAAAACTAAGAAAACAAATGTTCTTACATCAGCCAAAGAAGAAAAAACTGTTTTTTTGATTGGAACATGTCAGCTTCCGCTTTTTCAATTCACAAATATCACATGGTGGGTAGGGTTCCGAATGATATTTGTTTGAACACAGCTGTAGAAAAGTTTAAGACGTGAATGGTACCGTCTTGTGTATGTCTGAAGGAATAAGTTTTCCAAATACTAATATTACTTCAAAGTCTAGCAGCTGTGAAAAGTTTCAACAAAAACCAGTTTGTATTTTTGCAGATTCGCAGCTATACGTTATCATGATAATTCCTTCTAGTGTTAGAAGTGCTTGACTTTTGGTCTAATTTTCGGTACAATTTAGGTTTTTTCATATTTTTTAAAGCGTACGATTTGTTTGCTATTATCGCTTTGTAAAAATTTCTCTAAAATCAAAGTTTGAAGCTCCGCCCACAAAAACAAAGATGGGAAAACAATGGGCGGAGCATGAAATTTTATAAAATTTGAATGAACGTGAAATTTTGAAAGTTTTTTTTGAAACCGATGATAAGAGTCTCCAATAGTGTTTCCGACGCCTCCAACATAATATCCGTTAGGTTTCTTTTTTTGAAATGAACTGAAAGAACTTTCATAAATCAATCAAAAGTATAACGACTTCTCCCAAAGCGTCAGTTCAACTATCTTCCGTTCCTGATAAATGTTTTTCTGTTGTCATTCTTCTTTGAATTGAATGAAATTCCACAAATTGTTGCAGTTTCATTATATATTTTGTTCTCTTTCATATTAACCTAACTTTATTATAACTCGATAATTATTAATTCTCATTTCAGCGAATTCTAGAATTGAAAAATAACTAGTAATTGTTTGAAAGCGAAGTTGCAACATTTTTTCGTGTATTGATGTTGAAAAACTATTCATCTGAACTGGTAAATATCATCAATTTCTCAGTATTTTCGAAAGCGTTCCATTTTGTTTGATGCTACACAAAACTTGTAGTTTCCATCCAAAGGGCACATCTTCTCCTCCTCCTCTCCCCCTTTATAAATAAATATCCGCAGTATTAAAAATTCCAGAAGGACATTCATGTGAAGTGCTTGGCTTCTAGCTTTTAATTTGAAATAGGCTCTGAGGGAAGTTTTTCATTCTCAATTCCTCGTCAGTTTGTATTTTGCGTAATCTGCAGCTGTAATCTTTGTGTACTTGGCTCTTGCCCATTTTCCTCGTATTCGGTATAAACTAGAGATTATATTTGAGAAGTTTTATTTTGAAAAACAAGATAAATGAGTACTATTACCGGAAGTAGTTTCAGTTGTTTCCTGTAAAATGAATCTTAAAATATTCATTGAACTTATCGCAAAAGGAACTTTTCATTTTCCGGATCAGGTCTACAGACGTTTTTTGTTATAATAGTTCGTACCAATCTATGAGGTCGACCTGTAATTTCTTCCAACAAAAAGTTGTTCCATAAGTTTTCAACCTGAAGCCGAATGATGGTCATTGAGAAGACAATCTAAAAACTGGGATGAGACTATTTTTTAAAAAACAAAAATTGTTGTTTGATCATGAATAACAACTATAAAAAGAAAACATGTAGAACACTACTAGAAAAGAACAATAAAATTGATTGACAATATATATCAAGTGGCTAAAATTGGCCGCTTCTCAGAAATCATAGTGCATCACGCTCTTCTATTCTGGTCCCTTTTGACAAGTCATATCAAATTTCCATCTCATTATGAGATACATCACGACTCTTTCATATATACATGAAAAAAACTCTGCTCTGATACATTCGTCTTTGAAACTTTAAAAAAAACACTGAAAGGTGATTTTTGATTTGAACAATGTACCCGTGTTCAGTAGTTTATTCATTTTATTTCTGTGGAACTGTTAAATCAACTAAATTTTAAAGATCAAACATTGTGATGAATGAACAACTTATTTTTTGAAAGTTACCTTTTATTTCTTGTTTCATTTACGCGGGTGGCGACAAAACGACAATCAAACAACTTTGTCTCACCTTTTTTCTATTCTCTTCTGGATACCTTTTATTGCACTTTTTCTTGAATGTTTGCATTCTTTCAATATTTCGAGTTCATGTGCTCCATCTCTTCCCACTTCCTTCAGACATCCCATGGTGATCACATAATCGAGATTTTTCATTGAAAACAATTTTGATGCGGGAGCTTCATCATAATTCCCCTTTTCCCCCATTAGCCGCTGCGTCTACCACATGACGAAGGCTCATGGACTTCCGTTTGAGAGACACGGCACTCTCAAAAAAGAAAAAAAGAGTTGAAACTTAGGATGAGAAACTTGTTTTTTGTGATCATTTCCATGCAAAAAAAGAACTAAACCCAAACAATAGAAGAGAAGATAGAGAGTGCGAAAGAAGCCGAACAAAATGACTCTTTGGGGCCCCTCAGAGGAAAAAGAACAACAATGTGTCATTTTCTATTCTAAATCGGGTGAAACCTTTCTCCACTCGTCCTCCAACTTCATTCATATTTTCTTTTCTCGTCACTATTCATATTTTTGTATCCTTTTTCCTATTATCTCCTATTTGTATTTTGTTTGACGCCGACTAGTCACACTCCCGTGGTCACGAATAGACGACGTTGTCTGATTAACTCCATCCGCTCATTCTCATTTTTCACTCCGACTTGACGTGTGATATCAATGCTCATTAGTAATTGGTGTCTATTTTCAGAAACGATGCTCAAGTTCTTCCAGAAGAACCGTCGTCGCAACAGCGAACCGGCAGCCCACATTCCTCCAAGATTTAACGTAAGTCACTTTTTTTTTTAGAAAAAGCACATATGAGTTGTTATCAGAATTAAACTATTTTAATAGATTTAAACTAATTACGACCACCCATCTCCAGATGTTCTAGGTATTACTCGAAAACTGTTTACGAATTCTGATTATTTCAATTTTCTTGTGTCTTAGGAGAGTTCACCTCGCTAGGAAGGTTTAGATATGATACAGTGAAAACAAATTCTTGTTTTTCCTATGAAAGGATATTTGTCTGGCCAAATATAGGAGTGATAACAATATATGAGTGATTTTGATCTCTTCTTTTCACAATTGTGTTTGTTGGTTTCCAAATGGTCTATGATGTGAATACTGGAAACTGGTAGACTAGTATAAAAAAGGCAGAGTGCACGAAAACAGATTTTGTTCAGGAATTCAACTTGGTCAGAAGTACACGGACTTTCTCCTGAGAACCTGATTTTTATTTTCTCAATGCCTTATACTTTTCGTTTGCTCAAACGATTTCTGTCACAGGTGGGGAGAGTACATTTTTTGAAAGACACGAAACTTCCAAAATTGGAAGTTTGAAGACTTTGTTTTTGATTTCCTACCTTTCGTGATCGTCGAAAATAGTGGAGATAATCCTTGAAAATCTATTTAGGCGAATCATCATTTCTCGGAAATATATGAACTCACTTATCCAAAATCCACTCGAAATAAAAAACGTTCTGAGAAATATTTTTCCTGAAAAACACCTTTTCTTAATGACATCCATCTCCTCCCCATCTCATTTACCACATGTCTCAATAACTGGTGTAACAATTTGGAGGGGTGGCATTAGAAGAGCAATGTGATGGATACTGGCAGAAACAAAACCACGTGTACGTTGTCGGAAGAAAAACACACATAGAAACTGAAACGAACGCAACACAGCCCATACAAATAGTTGTTTGTGCGGGTAGTAGTCGGACGGCCGAGGAGGGCGCGATGGGTTCCATCTTGCAGTCCTTTTGCCTCACATTTTACTTGCAATCTCTGCCACTTTGTTATTGTATTGCCGGACTGGTGACTTTTCTTGATTCACTTCGTTTTCCTATATACCAATCTATTTATAAGTTCTCTTCGACTAACCTAAAAGGTTTCAAAAACAAAAACAGTAACCGTATTCTTTCGTATCGGTTTTGAAACTTGTCACCAGTTTCCGATTTCGTGTTATGATGTTCTTCTTTCTGTTGATTGGGTGGCCACCAAAAAAGGACACGCGCTTTGTTCGCATTTGCCATTCTCGGCCTCTTTTTCTGTTTTTTTGGAATAGACAATTAGATTGAAAAGTGCTGGTTGGGTGGTACCAATTTATTTATTTTCGCTTTGCACGTGCTTCTTTTCTTTGTGTATTCTGTAAATCTTTTATGTTCTCAAAACAAGAACAAGAAATAGAGAACGAAATGAGTTCTAGCAAAAAAAAGTTTTTCAAGTTATTTTCAGTTTTACAAGTCCTAAAATACCTCGTTATCAGTACCAGAGAAGTTGTGAAGTTGAAAAATGACTGTTACAAAAGCACAATCAAAAACAGCCATAATGTAACATTTGCATAACAAGGTTTTCCTATTGAACAATAGTACAAAACATTCCAAATGCAGAGATAAACAATTCTGCTAGCTTTCTATCACGTTTTTTTCGGTATTTACCTTTTAGCTCTGAAAAGTGTTTTGTAGATGTATTTTTCTCGATAGTTATATAATTTCCATTAAAATTTTGCAATTCCTAAAAACCCTCCATTTCTTTGAATCCATTTAAAATTCATTCCCACCCACAAGCTCTTTGAATATTTGAAAAACTTTCTCCATTTTTAGAAAAAGTTGTACGTCTTGTTTTTGAATGCCGAAACCTGGGAAGAAGTCGTCATTTAAATTTAATTCATAGTGCTGAACTATTTTTCTTTGGAGCCCACCATCTCTTACACACGTGTTTTGATCTAACCTCCCATTGTTCCCGCCCCGCTTGATCTTTGCCACTACCGCCTCACAAACACATACGCACGCATACCTCTGTCTCCTCCTACTCTTCACCTACCCATTACCTTACCCTCTCTCATTTTTTCTTTGTTATCAATTTCAGTCTTTCATCAGGATTTTTTTCTCTCCTCCCACTATCTCAACGTGTTTTAATTGATATCGGGAGGAGGGGGGGTTGATAACAAACGCGTACAATAACAAAAATGATCAGTTATTAGTGGTTGCCCTCTCAAGGACGCTCCTTCATTTTTGACTTCATTTTTTGACAACCTCCCCAATTTCGGTGTAATTTTTGTTCACTTTACTATGACGCTTGACTTGCACAATACAGTCTGAAGTTAGAATCTTTTTTCTAGGAGAAAACAAAGTAGCGTCATTGAAAACAATGGTAGCCACACTTAGAATAGTTTTTCGACTCAAAAATGGTAAACATGTTCTTATTTGAGGATTATGTGAAATGTTCCAGACATATTTTTTAACACTTTTTGTTGTCTCCGGATACATAGATTAGTGATTCTAAATTTGAATATGTAACGTTAGATCACATCACTTTAATCCTCCAAAATGGGTCTTCTGACTATACATGATGATGTTTTGTTTCAATTAAATTAGTCACTAATAAGTGGCTTCCAGTACTTTGAACCCTTGCTAGGCGACCACCCCCTAACCCAATGCAGCAATTGATGTTTTTCACATTTGTCGCTTTTCTAAAATGCTTCGTCCGGTCTTGAGAGAATCGCAAAATTCGAGTCACGCGTTGCCGTCTTTTCGACATGCTCTTTTTTCTCTCTTCTCTTTTTCGTTAGGCGTTCACAGATTACTTAGCCTGATTGACTTCTCATACCGTTTTTTGATTCCCTTCGCATCTCGCGCGTATTCCATTTCTGCTTATTCTCTATTTCTGTTTTCCGTCCCATTCACATTTCAGTCAGCCATAAGAGATCAAATTTTGTTCATGCTCTTGCTCGAAAGTGGAACGAGAAAGGAAAAGGGAAAAAACGGACAAGGACCGAATATCTGCTCTCGTTTCTTTGCTATTTTTAGATATTCAGGGTAGAGCTCGTAAACAACATGCTCCTATTTTATTTCGTGTTGTTGTGACCAGAGAGTAAAAGTACATTTTTTTTCTATTTTCTGCGGACAAAACTTGTTTACTCTTCTGAAATCTGAGCAATTCAAAAGTGTGACCTCATTTAACATTATTTCCTTGTATACATCGTCTAGGGACAAGGGATTGAAATCTTACTTTTTCTTTGCTTTTCTTGAAAATGCATACTGTATCACCTCCTTTAATTCTTACAGCTTGAATCACACTCAAGACAACGAGGAATGTTGGAGACTACTCCAGTTAACGTGTACGGAAACTCGATGGATCATGGGTATGTGCCTACCGACAACTAATCTAGATCTAAACAATCATGAGAATGAGATAGTCGAAGTTTGCCCTCCGGCGGATTTGCATTTGGGGACAAGGCCGGATTAGTGCTGTTGGTACCCCACGCACTTTCCGCTTCTGAAACAGAAATATTTGTTTTTAACACTATCGAAAAGAGACAAATATTTTCTGTTTTTGATATAATTTGCTCATCAGGATTCATTTTGCATAAGAGAACTCTAAGTATCACAATTTTTCACTCTGAAAAATTATAGCAAACACATAATTGGTTTCTAGATACGAGTCGGGTCCCAGTGTCGACCACTCGCGTCGGAGTTCTTTTGGCATCCGCGAGATTTCACTTCCGTCCCGTCGTCGCTACACAATGCAGTCACGACTTCAAAACCGAGCCAATGGAGATGGAAACCGCAAGACTTCGTATCAGTATGGAATGCATCCTCCAGTTCAAGCAATGGAAACTGACGACGATAGTCTTAAGCCAATGCCGCTTACTCGTAGACGGATGAGCGTTCCGGAGAACGTTTTCAGAAGAGCGGTAAATCCATTAATCTTCTTTTTCTATTCATAGTTCAACTTTTTTGAAGGATTTTGCAATCATGAGGCCATGCCGTGTATTCAACACTGAAGGAGCCTACGAAGTGCTCTCGGCTTTTGGTATAAATAATTGCTCTCATTATATTTATTTATAATTCATCTATTGTTCAGACCGCCATGCGGATCCATACCACACTTTCATGAAGTCGATCACATGCTATGACTTGCAACCAACTCACAGCTCGTTGGTTGTTTTTGACGGAAAAACAAAGGTATTCATTTACGAGCTTTCTGTTCCAGAACATCCTCATGAATTTCAGGTAAAAGCTGCTGTTCACGCTTTGTCTCAACACGGACACATTGCTGCAGTTGTCACAAACACTGACCAATATCAGGCAGAATGTGTGTTCAATATGGGAGACTGTCTCACGGCCATTCTTATGGTTGCCGCTGGAAACAGAGAGGTCAGTTGACACAAGAAAAACTGGTTTCTGAGTATTCACAAGTTTCGAGATGAAAAAGAAAGATAAGACTCTTTACAGGTGGCCAGCATGACTTTGATCGACTTCTTGAAACAAATCGGGTCTGGAAATATAATCTGCAGTGGAGTTCAAAATAGGTAAACATCAATCTTCTAGGCCTGTTTCTCTGAAAAAAAATTGAAAAGAGAGGTTTCCGGTTCTATAGTTCCTAAAACGACCTTCTGGGTGCATGTTTATGCGACTGAAAAAGAAAAAGAGGTGAATAATTGAGTGCTGTTTACGTTTATGTTTCTACTGTCAAATGATGCAAACAAAAAGTCGAAGAGGTATCGATAAAAACATTGTCTCTACCCGCAGAAAAAATGAGGTGGTAAACAAGAATCATATGAGAATACGGTTCTTTGTTCATAGGACGTTGACAGAGTTTATTATGAAACAAAGTGAGAAGAAATCAGAGATCAGATAAACAACCCAGAACCTCTCTCCTCCCTCTTTTTTCTCTTTTATCTATTGGAGACACATCAGCTGTTTTTTTGGAACAAGGGACCAGAAAAAAGAGAATTTTATTTGCAGCGTATGGGAAGCCGCTAATATCATCTCGCACAACAAAGTTAGCTTCATTCCAATTTTCGATACGGTATGAAGCTAAGAAGGCTGGCAGAAAACGAAAATGAACGGGATATTTTCAGATTATTCCAAAACCCGGAACACCATTGTTTTTCTTGACTACTCGTATGATTCTACAGGAGACTGTTCTTAAACTGGTGAGTTCAAACATATAATTTGACTCTCACGTGAATACTCACTCTGAATAGTTTAGAGCGACTTTGGAGACGCAATTCTTCTTCACGTGCGTCAGGCCACCTTGGACCAGAAGAAAATTGGCACATGGAATGGCGATGTCTTGAAGGTTTGTTTGTGTCTTTCCAAAAATCCGGATTCCGAACGATCAAGAACCACATTCACCTTCTGGTTCAAACAATATCAAAAATTGACCGTCGATCTTTTTTCCCTCAATAACAAAGTCTGCCTGTCGGTGTACGCTCGACTGCTCTCTTCACTGACCATAATCTCTAACTGCCGAGTTTTGCAAAGGTCACATGAGTCTCTCCTCCAAGTCGAGTTGCCCTTTTTGTTATTGTGTGTTTCTATTGGAAGAGGGTTATCATACTCACGTCTCTTCCACCAGTCACATACCTCACTTGTTCGACGTCGATCGTCTATTCAGAAGGAGTAGTCTCGAGTTTCTTACGCTCTCTGCAAAAATTTCTAGCAGTTGGAGAGATACTGCAAATACAGAATATGAGAATAACAAACCGGAATAGGGGAACAACGAAAAAACAGTTCGATAAGAGTTTGAAAAACGTGGTGATTAGTTCAAGACCAAACTTCTTGGAGATCATTAATTGAAAGATGTATAGTGCATTAATTGTTATCTAGCCACTAGAATTCAAAGTATCAAGATGATAATGATGAAAGTTAATGTCAAATAAAGAAACGAAATGTTTTCAGATTGGATTGAACACCACTATTGAGGACGCAATCAAACTGATGGCTGAAAAGAAGATGTCGACAATCCCAGTTGTCAATGATTTCAACCAGATTGTTAACATGCTCAACAGAAAAGATATCATTCTTGAAATCATGAGCCATCAAGGAGGAAACTTCCACGAGATGCTCAAAGAGCCCGTTAAGATTCTCCGTTCACTTCAAAGCCGATTGGTTTATGGGCGAGTCAATTTCACTGTGTTTGAAACAGTGGCTAAACTGATGACTGCGGATAAGAGTAGCTTGGTAAGAAAATTGATCAACGTTTGAATATGAGTTAATGAAATTACAGCCAATCATCGATGAAGGAAAACGTATCCTCGCTGTCATTTCTTACAGTGATATTCTCACTTACATCCAGACAAGTGACAGAACTCCAACTGAATCTCGTTCCTCATCCGACAACTCAAGCACTTCTAGCATGTCAAAGACTGCAAAGTAAATTGTGAATATTTGATACATATCCTTTCTCGCCCCATAAGGCTTCTTATTTCGAACTTTTTCTTCACTTTTTTCCTGATAGGAAACTCGCAACTCGCATTCCATGATCATTGGAATATATTTTCAAAACAATTTTGCTTTAATTTGAAGCGATCTTCCCTTCCAAATATTATTTCGACAGTGACTCATTTGTCAAAAACACTTTTGAATATTTTGCATGTTTTTCCCATGTTATTTTCGTTCCGATAATTTATTGTTGATAATGCTCGTCCAAATCGGAACCAGTGTCCCAAAACCAAAAAAAGTCGAAAAACAAAAAATTCTAAAAAAAAAAGCTCAGTAGTTGTACATTGCTTCTTAATTTATTAGTTGCTTCACTGTTTTTGTAAATTTCGTGATTTTTCTCATTCTCCGGTTTTTTTTCTAGTTCCGATGTCTTAGTTAGTATCATCCACTTCCCGAAATGTTTCAATGACTCGACACTTGTATGAATGGTTTATGTATAATTAACTGGAATCACAAAGAAAAATGTCATCAAATACGGATAGGAATACATACAAAAAATGGTTTGTGAACAATAGGGAAAATACTTTGGATTAACAAAAACTGTAGAAAATACAATAGATTTCTTTAGAAAAATGAGCAAGACAACCAGCACTTTGGAAAAAAACAATAATTTTAGTTTTTGGACATTGACACGTTTTAATGGGATGCTTAATTTGAAAAATGTTTGAATCTATAATGCCACTTCCCTATTCTTTGAAGGATGATTATTTTGATTGGAAATCAAGAGTGATATATAAGAAGTGAGCAAATCGTCCATTTTGTAACCCTGTGAAATTGATAATGAATACATTAATACTTCTGAAAATTATATAATGGAAAAGCAACATACCACAGTAGTATCAAGAAGGAGTTTCTTTCCTTCATTACCCTTCAACATGTTACCAACTGTCATATTGAAATAGGTATTTCCGCTTGTCCAATTGCAGATCACATTGAATGGATATTGTACCAACAGGTTTTTAGTCTCCAAATTATAGATGTTCACTCCAGTTTGATTGATTGCGAGGAGGAGTCTATCAGGAAGACTCAAATCGGAGTATTGGGAAACAGGGAAGAAAGCGGAACCGAATGTTGGCCACCGGCAGATATAATTCAAGAATTCAATCTTTGCTTGATCAGATTTCAGATGTTCCACTCTCGCGTAGGCATTTCCAATAGTTTTTCTCCATTCACTGGCCGAATACATTTTGAGAGCATCTTTTGGTACAATCTCTTCTAACAATTGAGGAATTTGTGCCAATGGAGCGTTCTTTCCATCTTTAGTCATTGCTCTTAGATTAAGTGCAGCCAATTCAATAACATCGTTCTTCGTGGTTTTGTGATATCCGAGAAGGTACTTTTGTGATTCCTGGAATGACATTTTTCAATAACAAGAAGTAAGCTTGACATGTCTACCTGATGATAATGGAATATAATATCCGCTTGTGGATCAGCACCCGGAACGAAGTTATACCACAACTTCCTCATAAAGTACACCTGATAGTTGATTGGAATCATTGTTGAGTCCTTTTGCATTGCGTGATTTGTGTGCACCCAATCCGAAAGTGATCTGACGTAATCGAAGAAGAACTCGGTTTCAGGGACAGCCAGAACTTTGTCCTTTATTTTGACAAATAGACTGAACCCATCGGATGATTTCAAACCAAGACGATAGCCGATCTTGTGACAGAAGTCTCGGGCTCTAGTAGCAGAGTCCACTTCTATTGCCTCGTCTGTGTTGTCAGGGAAGAAAACCTAAATGAATTAATTTTCAATATAAATTTGCGTTCAATAGCTACTTTATGGAAAATCTGAGTTGTCTTGTGCTGAATCGCTTCAACTTCTACCAAATGAGGAGGATATTTTCTGCTTCCACCTCTGAAAAAACATAATTTCTTTGGAAATCTATGAGAATAGATTACTTCGCGAGTTTCTGCATACGGTTCTGGCAGTCCAATGCAATCGGATGCGGTCTAGATTTCAAGAAATGACTAATCTCTTTTGCCAACGCAGCACTCGGAGCAAATAATCCAGTGGCCATCCAAAGAAGTTCCCATCCACGTTCTTCAGACATAATTGACGGATTCAATGTCAACTGTTTCGCAAGTTGACAATACAGTTCGTCTCTCAACGCTTCCATCGAAATTGGAAGCTTGAATATGTGATCCGTTAGATGAGTGCCGAGGCGACTTCTCTTCGAAGGCTCATCTCCCATGTACTTCATGATGGCTGCAAAGATTTCAACTGCTCCTCGACAAGCATCATCTCTGAAACTTTTTCAATGTGTTGTGTATTATGTAGTGTCCGAACCTTCCGTTCAGTTTTTTGAGCAGTGGGGCTTCAATATGATCTCTCGAAAACCTCCAACTTTCAATTTGTGATTCTCTCTTTCTCAATGTCATTAATGAAATCTGGGAACCAACTCGTTTGACTTGAGAACTAAAATTAACATAATCAGATGCGTTTAGTTTGAAAATGGTTACTTGAAATTGTCTTCTGCAAACTTCTCAAGTGTATACGGTTCTGCATTATAGTCAATAACGGTCACTTGTTTATTGTTGTTGAAGAGGTCCAGACTCAAGTCCATGTCTTTCGGGAATATTTGCTTAAAGTTCACATTATGTTTTGATGAAAGTATTCATTCCAGTTATTACCAGTGTGTTCTTTGATGGTTTCACTAGAGTTGGTAGAACGTACACGTTTTCTGCCCGTATCAATCCAAACAAACATGTCCTCGAGTTCTCTCCCTTAACGACGCTCTCGGTTAGGAGGGTGTTTCCTGTGAATTCATTAACAAGAATAAGAAGATCCCCTTTTTCGAATTCAAGGAAATTGTTTTTCTCTGAAATTACTAAAGTTCTTGTGAATTTTCAGGACATCGACCACATACCATCTCCCTTTTGAGATTTGACGGCTACCAGATATCTACTACGTTTCTTAAGTCCTTCCAAGAACAGAACTATCAAGTTTGTGATATCATCAGCATTTGGAGATTGGAATGTGTACTCGTCGCCAACAACTGTCCGAATGGTGCATGTGTCTGTTGTACTTCGTTTACCTCTGAGAATGAAAATTTGAAATTGAATATTTATAAATGAGGGACTAACTTTGAATAGTACGCAGTGGAAACTTCCGGGAAACTAAACTCAAGCATCACGTGCTCTCTATCGTCGACCACATAGACACCAGTCCAGTTCACAGCTATAATCACTTCATTCTTTGGAAGTGGTGGTCCGGCAAACTTCAAAGCTTCGTAGAATCTAGAGAACAGAAGTGGCCATTTCGTTTTTGCAATCGAAACGACGTCCTCTTTGACTTCAATTTGTGATGGGAGTCGGCCAGTGAATTTCTGGAAAAAGATAATTTGGGGTGATAGAAATTTCAAAAATACCTTTCTGTACTGATGCATAATAGTCTGAGTCCACTTCTCCAATGCCATATCTTTTCCAGCCATCTCAAAATCTGGAAGATACGAAGTTAGGTTGTTCTCCAATTTGTTCACGTCCATTGTTCCCTCATCAATATAGTATTGCTGAGCACAAATAGCAGCAAGCTCCTCATCCTGAAAATAACTTTTAATTTCTTTCCTTTTGAAACTAAAATACCTTATCACATCTGTACTCTCCATATTTGATACCACGAATAACCTGCTGGTAGATCAAATTAGTGCTGACCGGATCATCTCTGAATAAGTAAACATGTAAAAATGAATTATATAATCAATTCTTACTTAGGATCATGCCATGGACTGAAAATCTCTTTTCTGAAGAACAATCTCCAAGGAGCATTCCGCTCTTGTCTGCCTTGTTCCTTTGCATACTGTTCACATTGTGAAATCGCATCCATAACATGATCAGTTCCACTTCCAAGGGATGATACCTAAACTTTAACAATGACTTGAAAACACCTTTCATCAAACCATACCTTATCAAAAAGTGCAATGTAAAGACTGAAACCAAACGAATTCGTGAGTCCAACTTTTTCAGCCAGTTGTTTGCATAACTCAGAAGCTGTTGTTGCTGAATCAGCACATAAAGTTTTGACGCTTCCGTCCATGAACGTGACAGCCAATACCACGGGTTTCTGTGACTTGTTGGCTTGTAACTCAACATAACTCGGTGGCTGATGTCTCGTTCCATTCACTTGAGTTCTTCTCAATCTATCCTCAATATACGTGGAATATCCTGTACCAGCAGGTCCTCGTTCACGGATAAAACAGAATAGATACTTGATGAATCTCTCGCTTGGAGCAAAGCATCCAACACACAAGGATAGGAGAATCCAGCCTCTAGCAGCTGATAATTTTGAAGGATTATTACTTAATTGTTTGCACAATTGACAATAGATCTCGTCCCTGAATTCAAAACTCTTCATTATGCAGTTTATTCTTGCTTCGTTACCTCAGATCCTCTCTCAAAATACCCAACCCAATGATGTAATGTAGTTTGTCAAGACTCGTCATCGGTTTGTTTTCCAGCATCACATTGAAACCAGAATAAGCACTGTCAGAAGAGATGGAAGAGGTATCAGAACCATTTATCTTTCCTTTTCTTTTCAGTGTCATGCTTATCAATTTCTTTCCCATTCCTTTCTTGAGGGTCTTGTTTCCCCCGTATTCACTTCCAATCAATGCTTCTTCAACGTCTCGAGAACTGAACTTCTTACCAAGTGTAGCATATAACCGGCTCATAACTGGAGTTTTATCCTGAAAATGAAACATTCATCATTATCTTTCTGAATTTCGGATTACATAGATTTCCGATCCATTTGTTGATCCTGGTTTGGTATCAGGAAGGTCTCCCATGAATCGAAGAATAGTCGTCCAAGCAGCAAGAGCTCCAAGTTGGGCACTCGGCTCTGTATGAGTGAGGAGAGCAGTTTTCAACGGTTTCTTGATATGAGTAGCTGTTGCTTGGGCTTGGAAGAAAGTGGCTGCATACTTTCCGAATTGGAATTTACTGAGGTCTTCATCGATGAAAGAGTCAACTCGAGGAATGTTGGCTGGTGGCATTACAGGTGAAGGCTGAAGTACAAATTTATTTGATATATAGGCATATTATACTCACATGAAGTCTGGAGTATGATCCGCGTCTGCTACTGTCCGCGCTATCGTTTTCATTTCCAGAGTCTTTTCCATCCGATGGCAAGAAATCGAACAAAACACTGACCTGAAAAACTATTTTGTTATAACAGTTGGAAAAATGTTCCCGAAGAAATATGAATGAAAGAGAAGAAACAATCCCACAGAGTTCATACAACCAACACAACACTTTCAACATTACCTTCGAGTTTCTCCCATCCAGAAGTTCGAGCTAAACTTTGATTAAATATTTTTATGTCAAAACATATATTTTGGGTTTGAATGTACTCACCAGCTCTCCTTCGTGAGAATCAGAAATGATCGAAGCAGTCGATGAAATTTCTGTAAGAGGTGCTTTCTCTCCTCGTTTTCTCATTTCTCCAACTTGACGACGTAGAAGTGTTCCACGACAAACAGCCTGGTAAAATGATGTATACTGTAGGAGATTTTTTTGGCATGAGACTCACTTGGAATTGGATGATGGTTTTTCTAAGCGATTGATAGTGTGACACGAGTTGCCTTGATCGCAAAACGGCTTGAAGACGAGAGAATCCGGAAATGATCTGTCGGTACCGTTTTCTCTGATCGTAACCTCTCCATGCAGTTTGAATGGTAACTGCTGCTTGTCTCTGCTTTTCGAAATCTTTTCGGACAAACCATCTTCGCACGTTCTTCTGGATAATGATTGCCTTCTCCTTCAGAACTCGGTAGTATTCTTGTTCAAGAACCAAGTCATGCTTGTCTTTCAAAAAAACTTTAGTCTTCCCAAGTTGATAATCAGCGTTTGTTCCGAGAACTTTGTGGCAGATCTTTTTAGCAGCATCATGAACATCAATTTTCTTAACCGGACCCCGAATCGATGGTACAAGTACTCGATATCGGAACACGAATGGATAATAGTCATGACGAATAGGATATCCACTTCTTCTGATTTTAATTGTTTCCATCATTCCAGAATATCTCAACTGTCTCAAAACAAGATCCCTATCCATGACAAGTGCTCTCTTCAACTCATTCGGTTTGATACAACGGATGAAGAATGGATGAGTTTGTGTCAATTGGGTCATCAGTTGTTCCAGTGAGCGACGAAATTGATTTCCAACAGTTACTTTCTTTCTGGAAATAACGTAAGTTAGTTGGAACCTTTTTTCCTTAGATCACCTGGAACTCGTATCATAATCAATATCATCAAATAGTCTGGCTAAGAATGGCATCTTTGAAGACGAAATGAGTGCTGACAAATCGGCAGAAAACGAGTCTCTGTTCTTTTCGAGGAATCCACGAGTATTGTAAAACACATTTCCAGCAAAATGGGTGACTCCAAACGCTCTTTGCAATTCAGACTTTGGTTGTAAGTATAGTTCATTTCTTCCATGAGTGGAATGCAATTTCAGAAGCATTGTCTTGTCAGTTCCTTTCGGGAAAATACTTTCTTCATCAATCAACGAAAGAATGTTCAAAGGTCTTTGAGCGATCAAATCGACTGTAGCTTGATTATCAACGAATTTGATATGACGCCAGTTGATGTTTTCCTGGAAGAGGCTTTCAGAATGAAATGAGGCTTCAGAATAATTACCTCGTCGTATTCCTTTTGTTCCATTTTGAAAACGTGTTGAACGAAGAACTGTTGTAATGTTTCATTTGCAAAGTTGATGCACAGTTGCTCGAAACTATTGCTCTCAAAATTTTCAAATCCGAAAATATCAAGAATACCAATAGAAGTCCTTTTCGATTGGGAAGGCCTAAAAGAAATCAACATGGACTTTTTCTTGTATTACAGATTGTATCTCTCACTTGTAAATAGCATCATTCACCCTTCTAACGATGTGAATGAACAGCTTTCCGTAAATTGCCTTCGCAAGGGCATCTCTCGCATCTATCGCTTGCTGACCATTCAATCTTGAAATGACACGTTCTTCCCGAGTCACCAAACTTTTCGTTGTAATTGCATCAAGAAGATTTTGCTCGTGAAGATGGAGAAGTTTAGCGATTCGAACAAGAGTAGATGGATCAGCCACATCAACCGACTCCATATTATCAGTAGTATTCTGTCGGAAACGGATGTTTCCGATGTGGAGAAGTGCCGCTAAGAGCTTGAAAATACTCGAAATTTCTTGTTCGTTAATCATCAGAACCCGCATTGCAGAGCGAATTTCAGCTAGATCAGCTGCATCATCACGCCCTTCAGCTGTCAACGTTTTACCCTAAAACACAAGCATATAATCAGTTACACATTTTGATGATTACCTGGATTAGGTAATAATAATCAGCAGCTGTTCCCAATTCCAGTTCAAACTTCTCTTCTTTTGATAATCCAGCCAATAAACAGTAGAAAATGTGATAGTTCCTTTCATTCTCAGATTGGGTCACGATTCTCGACTTTTCAAGTAAATACTGCTCTATCTTGGCACCTAAAAGACATAAAATCAACAACTCTTTTCCCTTGAACACAAACCTTCTATAGATCCACTCTCATTGAAATGAACATCGATGTACTTTCCGAATCGAGACGAGTTATCATTGCGGATTGTCTTCGCATTACCAAATGCTTCAAGAACTGGATTAGCCTCAAGGACTTGTTGTTCGATCCAGCTATGTTGCCCACTAATTGTTGCCAAGAATTGTAGAACGAGTTTTGTGGACTCTGTTTTTCCGGCACCAGATTCTCCACTAGAACATTTTTATGAGTGCAGATATGATTTTTCGGATTACCTGATGATAACTGATTGATTTTTTCTTTCTCTACGCATATTGGTATATGCATTGTCAGCAATTGCAAAGATATGAGGTGGAAGTTCTCCAATACGTTTTCTTTTGTACATTCGAATTTCATCAGCTGTATAGATAGCGATATCCATGTATGGATTGACAGCTATCAAAATGGATCCAGTGTATGCCTAAATTATGCACTTCCAATTTGTCATTTCTCAAATTTTCTCACATAAATCAACTTTTCTCTGTATCTGATGAACAAGTTTCTCAGGATTGCACTTTCATGAAAATCTCCTAACTGACACATATCTTCTACACCCTGAACTGATGTTGGATGCATCAATCGGACTCTTCGATCTGCCGATAGCCATTGTTCCTGAAATGCACTTTTGCGTTTTCATTCATTTCTCTCGAAACTGGCAACAGGAAGGATATCGGAATTTATCAGACGCGTGATAACATGTTAATGAGAGAAGGTTGCCCCCGCAGTGAAGCGAAAGTAAGAAACGGATTGAGGTCAACACCGGCGGTCGGTATCAGTGAAAAATGTTCGAAACATTCAAAACATACGTTTCCGAGGTCATCGATCACTTTCAGCCGTCCGTGATCTTGATCAATGACACGGGCCCCAATCGGAATCGAACCCTCGGACTTGCCAGGCTCTATCCAGATGAAATCACCCTGAAAAAACAAGTTACGTAACACAAGCAGCTGGATAAACAGGAACGGTTACCTTGCTTACTAATACCATTGTTATTTTACAAATGCACACTCATTGAGAATCACAGAGCTCTGAAAACAAAAAATCATTTGACGTGAAGAAAACATTATAGTACTGGTAAATTAAGAATGGATGAGGTACTGTTCAAACCATAGAGATAGAACATTAGATAAGAGATGTCACAAATGGGAATGGAAACCAATAAAGAGAACATATGGTAGATGTGAAGAAGATGGTAATATTCAAAGTAGAAAGTGACCTTCTGATCTGCATGTCATACAAGCGTTTCTACCAGAGTCGGGTATGTCAAAAGTCATGAGCTTGCGCGGGTTAAACACAAAATATGCATAGGTTGAATAAGCCGAAAGTATACAGAAACCCGCAAACGTTCGGTTTCCCGAATAAAGACCGAAGCGTCGTCTGTGTTCGTTTTCGTTCTCTCTTACACATTCATTTGTTGACCAATGTATTGGTGGGGCCCCCGGTCTGCAAGTGATGCGTCCCCCCGAGAGAGTGAAAGAGAGGGAGGAAGAGAAACACTGTGATATTTGACCACGGTTAATCCGAAATGCGCGGAATATCTCTCCGTCATCTTCCGTACTGTTTCTTACCGCCGCTCCTCTCCGGCCGCAATTGTCTTCGCATTAACTAGCCACTACTACTTTCTTTTCATTGTTTCTATCTCACAAATGAATGAGGTCATCTTCACAGTGAATTGAATAAAATTCAAATTAGTCAGATTCACTGATTATCAATAGAGAAGTCGTTGATGTGTGGTAAGAGGGAGAGAGGAAAATTCGAACTAGTAATTTTAGGTAGATAACTAACTAGTCAAAAAATTCAATGAATGGTAACGGACTCAGAATCTGGAAAAATGGAAAAATTGAACAATACATGTTTTTTTGAAATAGAACGGGAGCAAAAATGAACGATTGTGAGAAAAAGAGAACAAAGGCCGAGAGATGAAATAAACAACAAATATTTGCATTTCTTATGTAGATGGTCAATCAAAATTGAGGTCAATCAAAGAAACGAGATAAGCTTGGACGACTAACAACTAGTATCCCAATATGAGTCGCTTACAACGAAGACAGAATAACTACTTGTTTCGATGCAAATTACATCCTCGCGACTTTTCTCATCTTCAGGCATTCTGGCTATCAGGAATGGGAATGATGATGGAATTGGTTTTTGATGGAGGAGATGATCGAATGAAAGTGATCTGAGAAAAAGAAAGTGAAGTGAGAGGGTGGAAGGAGGGGAGGAATCATCTTGAATAAACGCAATCAAATTGAATAAATGAGGCACTCTCATGACACTTAATGAATCAGTTTGTAACTTCGGCATCTCTAATGGAATTCGGTGTGAATAGCTTTTCTTACATGTAAAAAACGTGATAGTGGGACTAGAGAAAACTGATGACTGAAATTTTTTTTTAGAGTTTGAATCTTAATCGCTTGAGGTTTTAATGCAAAATTGTTGATTAATTCGAAAAATTGAAATTATCAGAAAATTTCAAGGTTCGAAAAACTCTGTTCGAAGAGAATTTCTGAGAAAAAGAGTATAACGCTTATCCGCATTCCAGGTCTAGACGGATAAGATGTATGACATAACGATCCTCCAAAAAACGTGTTATCTCCACTTGAGTTCTTGAAAAAAAAGTGAAAACATTGATGAAGAGTAGGAGAAAGAGACAAATATTGTTTAGCAAGAAGAAGGAGAAGAAGCGAAAACAGTTGTTTAGCGCCATAAGTGGACACTACGGAGGCCAAAAGACAACGATTGCGAAAGGAAGAGCTAGCCGATCCATTGTTTCGACACCGGTGCGCGGCTTTGTGCACTGGATTTTGACAAAAAGCAACAAGATGATCGATCATGAAGTGGAAGAGAGAGAAAGTGGGGGTGGAAACGAGTGTAGTTGAAGCCTTGGCGGTAGTCGGAAGAGTAATTGGATAGGTAATCGGATATGGCTATTTATTATTAGTATTTGCCGATTAAGAACGAGACTTAGTGCAAAATGAAATTCTGGAAGATGAGAGCTCAGGTAGGTTAGAAAACACATGACTCTTGTTTTGAAAAAGCACTGCAAATCTAACCAACCCACGAACAATTTTTTCGAAGCTCAGAAAACGAAAGCCAAAATCAGATAAGCTCGGATAAATCATTCGGATCAGTGAAATTATTGAATAAGGCTAGAAGAGCATCATAAAATAAAACTAAAAATGATTCAATCATATAAAATTGAAAATCTTTTCATAAACAAATCTAGATTTGACTTTCTTGAAAACCATCAAATTTCGTTAGATGGAACGCATTGCTAAGAGCCAGAACGAAAACGGAAGCCGGTCAGAGCAATACAGACATGATGCGGATCGTCTGCGTGTCCGCGCGGTGGTCACTCACTCATCCACGGCTTTCCGGACAGATCGGTGGGGAGAAACCCGCGCACAGAGAAAAACCAAGACGGCAAAACGATGATGGGAGAGAAACGAGCCAACCGGCGGGAAAATGACAAAAATAGCTTGGTGGATGACGACCTCTACAGACGAAAACGTATTTGCTCGCAATCTTCTTGTGTAATTTCGGACCAGTCAAACTTTCGAAAACGTCGGGTTACAAACAGAGATTTTGGATTTTGAACCTTCCAGGCGGAGACTGCTACATCAAAAAGAACAGAGATATTCGGGATAATCAAAAATCAAGAACGGTACCAGACTATACACAGAAAATTAGAAGAGCTTAGAAAAAAGTTTCCGCTACGGCTCTATTTGAATTACACTAGACTGGTGGCACTTTTTTCCTGTATTAAATTCAAATTTTGATTTATTATATTCAAATACGCTGAAAAGTTTGGTAAGAGAAGTGTGTCGACACATTCAGTGAGTACACACATAAAAAAGACGTGAAAACGCCCATGTTACTTGCTTCTCTCTTATCACTTTCTTAAAGTTTTAGCGACATTTTTTCGAGAGCAAACACAAAAAAAATATTTAATGAATAGATAGAAATGCGTTTATTCTGGAATAAATAGTTATGGCAAGACACGATAAATGCATATTTCAAAGAATACATTTAAAATTAAAGTTATCGAGAAAAGGAAACAGTTTTTGTCTATGCGGAGAGGCCTCCTGGAATATGTTAGAATGGAGATGAAAGGTAGCCAAATTCTTAGAACGGAATGGGGGGAGAAGTAAAATACAGTCTACGATTTGATGAGTGTTGTATTAGTGAATGGACGAATTCTAGAGTAGTAGTCAATGAGGAATGGTTGAGTATCATCTTCGGCGAGGAATCCTTTCGTATTGCAATCAGGACACAAAAATTTGGCTGGGAATTGATATTTCGGGAATTTGGGATCCTCAGTCTCTCTTCCATGAAGTCTAGCGTTCACTTTGTTGTGAGCTTTCCAAAGATACAAATACACATCTTCAGGGCGTCGAACCTAAAAATTATTGATTTCGTTTAATACATTCGTCCATTCAAATTACATTAGCCTCAATTTTGAAAGTATCTGTAGTCATTTTCAAGAAATGATCTCTGCAATGATTGCATCCAAAGAATGATCCAACCCAATCACGAATCGACTGGAGAGGTGGGAGTGGAAGTGTCACATCTGAAATGTTCTCTTCAATTGGAGATTGCTAAACTAATCTCTACCATTAGTTTTTGCTTGCCAATTCTTAAAAGCAGACACTGTAAGAGCATGGAAAGTAGTCCATAATCCGCAAGTATATCCTCTGTACTGAGTTGATGATCCAGCACAATGATCCCAGTTGGTATTCAATGGGAATGGGTGTCCAGCTTCTTCTTCTGCGGCTAAGAACTCTTTTTGCCAGTCCTCAACGCTAATTGGAGATTCTAATCCTTTTTCAGCAATATAATCACGAAGTCTTGAAAATACTCTTACAGCACGGCTGGATCTGTCAAGGTGATTGACAGTCTGAAATGATTTCGTAAAATGAACAGGGAAAAGTTGAGTACCGAGTTATCTACGGCTCCCTCAAGTGTGGTAGTTGGGAAGTTATCGGCCAGAAGAGAAGTGAACTCGTAAAGAGCAGAAAGATTAGCGGCTTGAAGTGGGGCTCCAGTTCTTGCTGACTCCCGGAAGAGTGCATATCTCATAGCCTTGAGCATGTCAACTTCAGAGACATAGTAGTTCGGTTTACACCTAAGAATGTGTTGTTATTGATAACAGAAACAATGGCTCTTACAGTTCTGGGTTGTTGTTGCAATCAATTGTTTTATTCTTTCTACTGCTGAAATGAATTGTTTGAAGCTGATTATCTGTTGGTTTTCCGAGGAATTGGTCAATCTCACGGAGCAGCAGGCGTCGAAGTCTGAAAACTCAATCTCACAAAATTGATAACTTCTATTCTCCATTACTCAGCAATTAATACTGGTTTACGTTCTCCTCTCTTGAAGATAGCCAAAGATGGGAAATCAGTGATTTTGAGAGCTTCGGCCAATGGATGAGATTTCAAACATCTGCGAGCCACGAGACGATCACGGTTTCCGCTAAGGTCGAGCAAAAGCTGAAAATTTTTTCAACTACATCGAGAAATATGAAAAAAAGTCTACCTGTGCTCCAGTAAGACTGGCTTGGTTTGTTTCAAAAATGATAGCGATGTGGTTGGCAGATGAAGACGATTCGTTCCACAACTCTCCATATGTAACAACGCTGGAAAAAGTTTCTTTAGAAGTTTTCATTTTTATTGCTGCTCACTCCTTCAAAAAGTCGAAAGTTGGCCATTCTTTGTAACGGTTAAGAGCATAGTCATCCATAACTGCCTTTGTAAGCTGTCCTCTCATTTCAGAAACAGTGGAGTAAGGTTTAATTTGTGATCCCTCTGTGGAGTTCATGGAGTCACGTGGAAAATACTGAATGCAGATTGTTATTAAAGTCCTAGGAAACGGATTAGGTTACCTTGATCAACGGGAAGAAACGGACTCCATTCGATCGGCAAACATGCTCGTTCACCGGATCTGCACAGTTAATTGCAGCGATTTTGACAATGTTCTGCCAGCCATCGACGTCTTTGGCGAGGTTCTTGTAAGTTGGAGCGAATGCTCGACAATGACCACACCAATCAGAATAGAACTGAAAACTGATTTTTGTTTGAAAACCTATCCGGCTGTATACCTCTACAAGATATCCTGCATCACCGGTTTGGGGTCCAAAGATGGTATCATTGAATGTGACCTCATCAAGTTGAAGAACGCTAAAACCATTTTTAAAATACAGCAATTAGCTGAAGAAGTAATACCTGTCTTCTGGAGAGTACAATGTTGGATTCGCACCTTTAGGATGATAGCCATATGTGGCTATATCTGCCAACGCCGGTGATATTAAAAGAAATAGCAGGAACATCTGAAAATAACATCAAAAATAAAAGAAAGAAGATTCTTTTGACACGAGGGTGGTTGAAGGTTCACCGGAAGTCTTCCCGAAAGATAAGATAAGAAAAACAAAGGTGCTGGAAATCAAGTGCACACGGAAAACAAGTTGTTTTTTCTCTTTTCTCTCTAAAAATGATCAGAGATTTCATTCCTCTGGCAAAGTGGTGCTTATTGATGCAACCATTTACTTTTACGTCACGTTTTATACGTAGAGGACAAGGCGGGAGGATAGAAAAAACGGCTGATTTGAATATATTTGAATTTAACGGAAGGGCATCACCAACAGCAGGCATTTTGTTAACAAACATGGTTGGACAACTGGAACAGTGCAAACAAAAACACACAAGTGGGCGAAATGGATAGGATATGAAGAGAATGGAGAAAGAACTGTGAAATGGAAGCGAAACGGATCAGTGAATATACTAGAAGTGGAACTAGTGAGATGAATAGGGAGAAGGAGGAAGAGAAAAAATGAAGTTTCACTGATAACAAGAATCTCATCATTAAAAACCATTCGAATCAACAGATGAAGTCGTTCAAAGATTTTTGAAATCAAGTCCATTTGGATAATATCAAAAACATGACAATTGTTTATCTTTCATCTCTCATCTCTTGAAAAATAGAAGTCATAAGAAAAAGAATCGGAAATAACATAGTAAGACTTTCTGAAGACAAAAATGGACAATGAATTGAGAGTATTGTATTGCCTGATAGGTAATAAGAAAGACTGACAGATTATCATTGAACTTTACAATAATAGGTTCATCTTCGTCATCTGACAAAAAACGCGAATTGCATCTTGAAAGAAAAGAGGGTCATAGAACGATCAAAGCGAGAAAGTAGCAATTGACACAGAAGATCAAACCGTAACATGGTTCTAAAGAAATACACGTAAAAAACGAAACATATAACCAATAAAAGACTGGATCAATGAAAGGAATCAAGAATAGAATGAAAACGTCGAAAAGTGAAGGGACAGGGCAATGAAGGACTGAGAACCTAAAAAACTTGCGACTTTCATAGCATATCCCATAACAATTTGTATGCATTCGATATTTGCGAGAAAAAAGAGAAAGAGGAAGGAGGAGGGCAGTCGGGATGTCAAATCGGTCAAGAACCGGAATTGATTATTTTTCCGGAATAAAACCCCCATACGCGAATAGCGCGAGAAAAACCTTCGAATTAGCAAACACCTCAATTAAATGGAGCAAAAGAACGAATAAAAAGAAGGAAAACGGCAGAAAGAACCAAAGGGTTTAGTTTTAGACAGAAAGAAATAGAGAAACGAAATGCCCGTTTTGTGCTTTTTTGTTGATGAAAAATATCAACAATTGGAGAAGGATACTGGAATATAAACATTTCTTCTCTCTCTCTCGGCATCGAGCATTTTGAAGAAGAGGTGCCTGACCTTAGAGTCCAGAGCACACGAACTTCTCAAGGCACGCTCTGACACGAAAACTCAAAAATCAGGACTCATCCTTTTTTGAAGGAGCGAAGTCTAAAGACGGCATGTACATCTGAAGAAAAGGAGGAATGAAAAGGAGAAAAAGAAAAAGAACAACTTCTAGAGTGGGTGTGAACTTTTGTGGTGTGATATGCATTCTTTTGTCAGAAAATGTATTTCTTCCAGAAAGAAAAAGAAGTTGGAGATGTTATGGGTTACATTGTCTTCTACACAAAATGCCCTTTTGTTGTTTTGATATCTTTCTTTTCGCAAAAACAGTGTATTCATATCATATTTAGGAGAGACTTCAAGAACAAGGAACTTTCGGAGTGACATTCTTTTTAAAATCAGTTTTCAGGAAATTTTGTTAAAACTCATTGTTTCTATATAATTAATGTTAAAATAGCTACTTGAAGCCAAACATTGTTTGTGGGCTCTGTTTGAAAAAAATATTTTTTCATTTCACCAAAAGTCACTACGATTTATAGAAGGAATAGTTGTGAATTTTAAAAGTGCATTTTAAAAGAACACAAAAGAAAACAACGTCGGTCAAGTTGTGACGAAAACGATGAAACACAATTTTTGGAAACGAGTGCAAATAGGGAATGCCGAACGGTTGACGATGTCTCTTGACTTGCGCACGCTTCATTCTTTTCGTTTTCAATTGATACCATTAGCCCCCAAAACACAAACAGAACAATATCGGTAGAGTGGGTCAACTTGCTGCAAGACGGCGGCTGGACGAGCAAATTTGTGTTCAGGCTTGTTTAGTGTGACAAATTACGGGGGCCACGCCCACTTATCGATGGGTTCAATCCTAAAATAGGGTCGAGACGTTTGCACACATCTGCGGCCGACATGGAGACTCGAATAGGGGGGCAGACAGTAAATACACAATATACTCGAATGGAAAGTGACCGGAAGTACAAGATCTTGTTCTTTTTCCTGCAAAAGAGCGGGTTCAGAACCGTCAAAAAGTGCTGATTCATTGAACAACAGCGGGAAAACAAGACAGAATAATCAGCTTTCAATGAAGATTAACACATGTTAAACTTGGTCAAGGTTGCGAACAAAAAAGGAATGACGAATTTATGTGTTTCTGGGCGAAACCGCTTTAAACTGACAATTATTCATGTTTTATTGCAATTACTGTCTTCATATTCAAATTTTACAGAGTTTACTTGGTAAGTCCAAAAAAATATCTTCAGTGTATAGATGTTCGTCTTGTTTCGCTAGAGTTTTTCAAAAGTGAAATATTATTCTCTAATTATTGAACAGTATTCCTAATCAACATACATTTTCATGTTTTATTCTTCTGGTCATTCAAAAATCTTCTCGTCATCATCTACGTCATTCAATCTCGCCCGAGAAAGTTTTTTCTGTTGTGATTCCCGATGAATTTGCAACAAATTGACGACTACTCGGACAGTGTCGAGGGCGGATGTGCGTAGGAACGTTTAGATGAAATCTTAATGATGTTCGTCATGTTTTCCTTCAACACCTTTTATTTTCCATATCTTCATAAAAATAGTATGCAAATTCAATTAAATTGAGAGAGATAGGGTCAGGCGGAAAATAGGAATGGGAGAAGGAAAAGAAGATGTTTGTATTGTACACAGTATTTATCTCGCACATTCTTCTTCTCATTGGGGTTGGTCTCAGAGATTAAGAAAACATTGTCTTTTATCTATTACTTTGTCTGTGTGGTCAAGTTTTCCTTTTCTCTCTTTCAATCTTTAAAAAAACTTTTTTGTGAAAACTAGCTTCTGGAAAGCATTTTCGTAAAGTGTAAAGTTTCACTAATTTGCTCAATCAAACTATACAATAAAGGTTTTTCAATTTTAAATATTGAAATTTTTGTTCTTTCTCCTAGAAAAACGCTCAAAGTTCGAATAGGCTGAAATAATGAATCAACACTTTTTCTCCATTTTCACGTGATTTCTATTCTTCTCATAAAATATTTGGAAGATTTTTTGATTTCTATGTTTCTCGTTCATTCCTTTTGATATCGTCATTTTCTGATTTGAACAAACAATTCTATCGACGGTTTTTCGCTGGTTCTCCTGTGTACAACTTCTCCAGAAAAATGTAAATTGTAGAGTAAACATTCAGAAATGACTCAGTAAACCGGAATGTACTCTTATCATCAAAGATTACCGTTTCATAACATTCTCTCCTTCTAAAAATCATGTTTTCATGCTCCATTGTAGTTCATTTCTTGTTCTTTCCTAGAATTTTCATTGCGCAAACAGTTCCGCAAAAGAAAAAAAAATCACGTCAGTAAGTTTAGCTCACCAAAACACAACTACAAGTGTTAGACTAAGATTCATCACTGTACACAGAAGCATGTTTTGTGTGTTGTTTGTTGAATAAAAAGTTGCCTTCTTCTTCTTCTTCTTCTTTCCGCTCCCGCCTTTCTTGTATTGTTCCACTTTTCTAATTAGTTTTGTGTTGATTGTTTTTGCATAACACATAAATAAAACATCACATTACATACCACCCAATGCCTCCTATTCTGCGCATTCCAACGCATTTCCTCCTCTTCCGTCAATCCATCTATGCATAGGCAGGGCAGCCTTCGTCAGATTATGGTAGTAGTCATTGAACGAACGAGAGATACCAAACCTGGTATGGAGACTTAGACGTACTGTACTACTCATCTCTGACTCTGCGTCTCCAATCTATTCACTCCATCACCTATGTCGCTCTTGTTCGGTTCTCATCACGTCTTAGAACGCCGAGTTGGTTGACACCGGCACACACACAGACACACTCACATACGCACAGTGAAATACGTCGTTGGGTAGTAACACATGTTGCTGTTTTGACTCTCCGGAATCACTCCGCTATTTTTGCCGTGTCACTCGCGGGTTTTTGCCTCATCAACTGGCCGACTGGGGGCTTTTCACCGACATAGGGGCTCATCCTGAAACCCGGACGCGAAAAGATACTTTCGTTTTGTCACATTCCGTCAAATTTTCTTCACCCTCCCTCTTTCTCTCTCAAAACTTATTATAATGTTTGCCGATTAGTCACATTCTTTGTCCACCAGTGCCAACCCGCACGTTTTGGTTGGAATGGCAACATTGTTTCATTGGTGTCGGCCTGAAACCCGTATCGCTTTAATGCCTTCATTTGGGTCACAAGAGTCGTTAAAAAACGCCGTCTTCTCATGTTTTATTACTTCGGCAGTGTCGAAAGTCTCGTAATTTTCAGATTATCTAGATCAATAAATGCAAAAAACTTCTTTTCTCTCTTTCCGACCTATTTTTTCAAAGTCTTTGTCGAATTCCATTAATGTTATCTTTCTCGCATCTGTCAGACCTGAAATTCATTATGCATAATGCTTTCAAACATGACATGACCTCACTTTTTCTGAGATTTCAATCTTTTCAAACTCAAACCAACGGTTTCTCACCATATGTTTCTCGTTTTCTTTTTTTCCTCCAACATAAATTTTATTTCAGCATGCTATTCACAAGAAGGAAACCAGTAGCAACTTCTGCAGAAGGAACTCAGGGTAAATACAGCAAACGAGAAAGTCCACCGACAGTTCCGTCTTTGGCAGGTACCGGAACTAGTCTTTGTGTTTTAATAACTGTATTGTTTTTCAGCTACCGCTGTCAGCAGAACTAGAAGAAATCCAATAGCATCTTCAACTCTTATTCTATCCACAGTCCCTTCAACACCTACAAGTACACCACCCCCAGAATTTGAAATGTATCATTCGGGTGATCCAAGTGTTGAAGAGACGGAAATTGAAGATGTAGAGCATCAAGAAGACTCATTTGATTTGAATGATCTGAAGGAAATAGAGTTTGAAAGACTGCATTCAAGGTCTACAGCAAGGTTCGTTCTCTATCCATTCTTTTTTCAATTTTCGGGTCTACATTTTTTGTTCATTCATAAAAACCCTGCGTACAAAACTGAACAAATTTTTGAGACAATTCAAAAAGTGTGTAAACATATGATATCAGAGGTAAAAGTATATTTAGATAAAAATTAGTGGACAATTTCAAATTTATCTCAAAAATACAACTGATATAAAATTGACTTACGACGGATTCAAGACATGATTTCGTTTCAGTGAAAATGATGTCTACACGGAGCCATCAGATGAACCATCGACATCTTTTGGAGTACGAAACAATAATGTTCTTTCATCGAGAAGTTTCAACAGGTATGTCGTCCAGCCAGAAAAATGTTACTCACTGATCGAAAAAATATAATAGAATTCAAATCGACAACGATTTTCATATGTTGTTATAATGCACGCTCGTATTCCACACAAAACTGTTTTCATTCGATTTGCGTGGCCTTTTGAAAAAGAACCAAAAACTGTTTTTGTATTCAAGAAAGAGCAAAAAGCATGGAAGACGCCACTGTCAACTTAACTCTAGACTGCCGCGTTGTACCTTTTAATCGGTTTTCAATGAAGCGACGGTGATAATTCAGTAATATTTATGATAATGTGAACGTTTTTCAGAGGAGCACTTCGTTACGTGCCAAGGAAATCACTAACTGCCTCACACTCTATTGGTAATGTAGAGCAAGGAATGAGAGAACTCAGTATAAGGTGAGATTCATGATTATTTGCTGTTATATAATTATTATTTTCAGCGAAAAAAGACTGGCATCACCTCAACCACCAAGATTCCAGTCTCTTCAAACTCTTCCAAGCGAACATTTGATGGCAATTCAACAATATCGTTCTTCATGTGGTAAGTTTTTTGAAGTTGCTACTCTATTTATGAAAGAACAAGTTCAGATTGTACGAGTGATCTTCCTCTTCCGGAGAACTGGGCTGTAGAGTTCACAACAGAAAATCAACCATATTTCGTTGATCATTCAAATCGAAGAACTCATTGGGTACATCCACTGGTACATGAGAGTCTCAAACCCGGTTGGAAGAAGTTTTTTGATCCTCAGAAAGGTGTATTTTATTATAAGTGAGTTCCATTAAATCACTGTAGCTCTTCATCATAAAAGTGGTTTCAGTGAAGAAATGAAACGAACTCAATACGAACATCCAGGAATTTCAAATCCGATCTTCCGAACAGAATCAGTGAACGTCGCAAGTCGCTCACAAGTTGATCTCAATGCGAACCTTCATATCATAGAAGAAAAAGAGCTTCCACCCTGGTTGCTGATGTATGCTCAATCGGACTCATCTTTAGACCACCTGCTAGAGGTATGAGAACATTGAAGGGGAATAAAAACAAAAATAAAAAAATGATTGCAGTGGGATCTCTTCAATTTTGAACAACTGACGGAGTACGAGCATTTGATGATGAAGCTTTACAAACAGGAAGTGTTCGATATTGTCAAAAAGTAAGAGCCAGGGAGTGACGTCTTATGATTGTTATGATCAATGAGCTTTTTCCAGATATGAAAAGAAACGGAATGTTTTGAATCGAGAAATTCACCGACGGGACGTCTCAAGACCGCCTCCGCCAAGAATCAACGAAAATTAATATAATGTACATGCTTCTTACTATTTTGGGTGTCTCGTTTGAGCTCAACTGTATTTTTTCTTGCCAACTGTTTTCAGAAATAGTGTGCAATAGTTGTTAGGGTCTGGTTTTAAGCTTGTAGCTTTCAATATTTTGTGAACAATTGTACACTGAAAAGAAGTAAATATTTTTCAAAGTTATTGTTGATTTTAAAATCCATTTGAGTGTTTCTTCAAAATTGCAGATTTTTTCATAATAGGTCCCCAAAACCGTTTTCGAGACTGGAACATCACCTTTTCTCGATAAGTTATTCATTTTATTGACTGAATATTGTGAGAACTAATTCATTTTAGACTATTTTTAGTACATCGAACTAGTTCGATCAACCATCAGAATTTTTGATCAAACGCTACAAAAAGGGAAAAACGTTTGTCGAGCTCTCAATATTTGACATGCGGGATCTTGTGACATTTACAATTTTTCCACGTATTCTTCAAAGACTCTAGCCAGTTTTCATTAGCGCCACGATCATTGACCCTTGAGCCTAACCTTCATTCTTCTTTGAAATATCATTGTTTCCGTTTAGAGATGACGTGTCTTACCGAATGTTTCGACATTTTTTTAAGAAAGTCGCTGAGTAGATTTTCTAAGGAATATGAGGGTGCGCACGCGGATATACAGCGAAAGTGTGCAATCGCGCTCTGTTGAACTAGTGTTAAACTTCCGGCCTAAAACTTAACTTTTCAGAGCTCAAATAATATTTTTTCAGGAAATTTTTTCGAAAATATATAGATTAGGTCCCTCGGAACCCTGCAAAATTATTTTTGTGCGTCAGAAAATTTTCTGAACAATTTAAAATTTAGGACCTCGTATTTTTTAGCAACAGAGCGCGATTGCACACTTTCACTCTATATCCCCGTGGGTGCGTATTATCACGCATCCTCAATTTGAACTTAATCAAACTAATTTATGGAGTTTGAGGAAGAAGGAGGAGAGAAAAAAGTCCTAGAGGCGTAGACAGCTCTGCTTCATCCTTTTTTGTGGATGATTCATCAGATTTATTACTTCGAGCGTACAAAACTGACTTTTTCTCATGTTATGATTGGTAACTCAAATAAAAATCAGAAGACCAGGTGAAATTTAAATGATGTTAGAAATATTACCTAGACATGACATGAACCTCTGGATTAAAAATCTTTTAGTAGTCTCATTGGTTCATGATCGTCCAGAAAAAGTAACATCTTCTATAAATTTCGTATGAACTATAAATAATTCATGATGAGTTTTTGAAAATCATAATCTGTGACGTTGCCGTGATACTGACTTCGTTGATGCCACCCTCTTCGTTTTTTTCTTCCTCTTGTTTCAATTTACAACCACAATTGCAAATTCTTTGTTCTCAAATCCTTCCAACGCATTCGTAATGAACCTCAAGCCTATTTTTCTATTTTCATCGGAAACCAATTATTTCCAGTTTAATCCCACCAACACCCTCCATCTTTTTTCTCATTTCCAATAGTTGTCGTGACCTCAAGTGAGCTTCTTGCGCACCGGTCAATTCTTTTTTAACGTTTGCGGTTTTTTCCTTGCAAAGGGAAAAAAGAATGGGACGTTTTGTCAAGCATCGCTGCGTTTCTTATTGATATTTTATTGTTCTACTCTTCGATCCAGTGAACTTTTTTGTCAAAGTTTATGAACACCCAAAATGACGAGTACCCACTTCTTTTCATCTAACCGCCTAGAGAAACCGATAATTGTTCCGCTCTTCGGAAATAAATCTGAAAATTCTGATTTTCTCGGTGTGTTTTCGTAAATAGTAGTTTTCCATAAATACTGATTATTATGATTTTACCTGTTTTCAAAAAAAGAAACGTGATTTATCAAAAAAAAACTTGCTTTTTGCCATTCGAACTAATCTTTTGTCTGAGGTTTTCTAGACTTTGATGAACGGGTATTTCGAAAAATATTTTTAGCTTTTGTCTGAAGTTTTCTTCAAACTACAATAAGTATAGAACTTCTATTCAGAATGGGTGAAAAAACTAAAGTTCTTCGAGCAAATTCTGAAAGCAGAGCACATATTCATTTCTCGAAAACTTCTCGATTCTTTATATTGAACATGATTTGAACAACGTATTGTTCCAATACAAACGTTTCGATTATCAACTTTCATCCAATTCAGACCCTTCGTGATGCTCTGTTTCCTACACATGACATAACGTTTAGTCTTCAATCTTCTTTTACTTTCCCTCCGATTCCTGAATTTTTCATCGTAACACGTTCAAGTGATTTTTGAAAGAAACGTTTTAGCCCTTTGTTTGTCGCCCGCACGTTTTTTTCTCTCTTCAACTTTTCTGTTTTCTCCCTTTTAAAGATGGTGTCATATAGTAGCGCCCCACACAGAATATGCGATCATCAGACGATTTCTAGAACACTGATGTATTCATTTAGGAATGACACGCAAAACCGAATAAATGAATTCTGATATGAAATAGTCGGTGTTGCAAAGGTCAGGATTTGAGAATGGATGTGCTGTGCTCTAACCGAGAAATGAAGACATTCATTAGAATTCGCTTCTTTCTCAATTCTTCATCGACGTCTTTATCTTCATTCCTCATTGTGACAAAAGCCAAAATGTATTTGTTTGTCCTGTCCCACGTTTTCGTTTTTCGATGTCTTCTACATCTTTTTCTTGAAAAACATTTCGGGATTCCTTAGCCAGAAATCTAGTTGATCTGATCGTGCAAAACATGTTTCATGGTTAGGACAAACCTACCTTAAACTTGGCTAATCTAGCTCAGTTTCCCTTTCTATCCATTCAGAAAAACAACGTATTATGGAGTGTTTCTTCCGGAGAAAAAAGCGTGAACAAAATGAGTATCTCTATTTTTATCTCAAAGAAGGAAATAAATTCAAATTGTACCTCTAACTCCACAGTTGTCGGAATAGTTGCTCATACATATATTTAACAAAAAAGAGATAGAGAAATTTCCCATCATTGTCCATTCACCCACCCGCACCTCAACCAATTCAATTTCAGGGACAAGGTTCCATTAAAATTGCAACTTCCCTTCTTTCTGTCATCTGTCTGGTTTTTGTGTTTCTGTTGTTGAAACATATTCATATTCCGCATTTATTCGGTTTTTCAATCATGTTAGGTCAACATTCTGAATAATGCGTCAGAACGTGTTTCTAACCTTTCATCGGCCCTTTTACTGCATTACTCCCTCGTGCCAGAAAGTATCTTTTTACACTCACCTAACACTTTCAATCCAGGAAATAAGGGTTGCTTGAAAACTTGTAATCTAGTTGTCAGACAAACTCGCTCTTTGTTTCAATTGAATTAGAACGTCCGAATGAGCGTGAGAATTTCGGAAATTCAAAGCATCACTTAAGCTTCTCTCATAGACTACTTGGATTCAGAATAGAATTCACGATGAAAAACAGAAGATGTTTGAGTGCTTCAAACACAAGTTTTGATTTGCCTTTTCGATGTGAGCTCTTGTCAATCATTTCAAGAATCGGAACGTTTTTCCCAAATATTTGTATTCACCAACCTATTTTTGTTTTCCTCTCGTTTTTCCACGAATACTTCCTTTGTTCTTTTTCACAAGTGTCCATTTTGATTTATACTAAGAAACGTGAGTACAATTCATATAAAATTCGGATATAGAGTTCTCAATGTGGCCAAATTGAAATCTATTACTTGGTTCTAGAATATGATTCAAAACGGTAAAGTGAAAAACAAAATTTGATTAAATATTTTTCAATGTCTGATTTCTGGGATTAAGGTCAGATAAAATACTCATGTATAATACAATCATTTTGTGTTTTTCTGTCAAATTTCATTTCCTGCTTTTGACATGAACTCCTCATACACTAGAATTCATCGCTGGTCCTCCTTTCAATTTCTCTTGAATTCCAGACTCTTATTTTCAAGAATCGTTCTCGTTCCCTTATTATAACCATTGTTTTTTCTTCGACAACATTCAGTTTTTTCTGGGCCGTATCGGGCATCTATTGTGTTGCTTATGTTCCAGTGAACAACCATCAAAGTTCTGAAAAAACTGAAAATGTTTTGGAATCCATCTAGAGATCGGAAATGAGCAGGATATAACCGATTTCATACGCATTTCAATTGTTTCAAATTGAATTCTAGAAATAACTTTTTGGGATGATGTTTCAGCAGAAGCCCTGGTTCTTAATTTAAATTTCGTATTTGCATGCGCCCATTCTTTGCCCCCAAAAAACCCGGAACCTCAATGAAATGCTTCTTCTTCCATTGACCCCCACTTCTTCGATATCTTCTCTTCCATTCTAATTAGTTGAAGAGTGCGTGCCACGAACTTTGTCTTACACATATCTGCACACACCCACTCTTTCGTGAATTGCTGGTTTTTTTCTGCTGGAATATCTTGCAACTCACTGAAATGTAGGTTTGAATATAGACTGGTTTCTCTTTTTTTTTGGAGTCATCCCACGTGAAATCGCTAAGCAAGAATGAATATTTGAAAACGTCTTGAGTGTGGGATGAAACCAAAGGAAGCAAAACTTCAGGTCACGTTAACTTCACTCTTTTCAAAGAAATTACCAATTTAGGTACTGCTTCGCTTTTTTTCTTTGGTCAAAAATGACAAACACATGAATAATTGTCCCATAGGGAGGTTTTCAATGAGTCTCGTTCTAATAGGACCTTTTTATATGTAAATCTTCTTTAAGACCGACGATCACCGAAATTCGACTAAAAATGCACCGAGACCTTTGATGTCATTAAAACCTTCTCATATTTCTGCATTTTCATGTTTGTTTTTTGGATGAAACTCTCGAACCCGTTCCTTATTTTATCTCGCTTTCCTCAGTTTACGGTACTTGTCTGGCTGAGTCTCCCGGAGTACGAAAGATGTGGGAAATGTTTGGTATGCGCATTTCCGATGTCCCGCCCTTCTAATGAATATTCTTGCACAAATCTACATACTATCTATGCCATCATCACGATTCAATGAAATGCTTCTTTGTTACAAACAATAGTAATTTTTATCAATATTTCATTTGGAACCTTTGTTATAACCTGAATTTTGTAATTCTTCAGTTTTTACTTTTCTCATAGGGAATCATTCATGTTTGTTTAACTAGATTTTATATCAGGCTTAAAATGTTTTCCTGCCTGAATATTTTCAACTTTCGGCTCTGTATGGTTATATGGGTCCCTGGAGAATATATGGGTCCGAAAATATTATATGGGTCCGTAGAGAATATATGGGTCCGGAGAGATTATATGGGTCCGTAATTAGTTTTGAGCTAGAAATGAGCCAATAAACTCCTAATTAACTCTCCTGACTCTTTTTATCCTCATTTCTCATCCAATTCATCATTTTCCCGATTTTCGATTTTTTGACACTAATTCATGTGTGGATGTATATTGAATGTTTTATTCTTGTTTTGAATAACTAAAGCTTGAATTGATGATGATAATGATGAAGAGGTATACCTTCATTATCAGAAAGTACTCAATAAAAAAACGCTGAATGCACTTAGCTCTTCAGTTCCGTTGTAGATCACAAAATAAATAGTACGCACTGTGACCCAGACGGTGTTGCTATTGTTCGGGAAACATGTTCTTCTTTGACACTCAATAATAATGAAAGCAATTCAACGTCAGTTGTTATTCAAAATTCTTGGTAGTCTTGCATAAAATTTGAAAAATTGAATTTTCAAGTTTCTGCTCACTGAATGATCACGTTATAGTTAGGAAAAGCGATCTATTGGAAGCACTACAGAAATGAAACAATGCCCATTGACAACATCTTTGCACCTTCTGATATTTGCATTGATAGTTGAGGATATTCATTGAGGATGATACTATTTGGTGTAAGAGCATTCAGATTTTATCCTGTACACTATTTGAAGAAAGTTTGTAAACTAATGTGATGATGACCATTGGCTTGATGTCAGTGAAAGGACCGATTAATTTTCGCGGTGCTATTTTAGGTTTAACAGCTGTAACTATCAGAAAACATATTTGTCTTCAAAATAAAAAGAGAATATTCCATTTTCTATTAGGAGAAATCTTGTGTGTGTTGTGAAAATCTGTTTTAAAAAAGCAATAGTCTCGCCTATCTATTATACACTACCTGATATTGGAGGTATACCAACTCATCATTATCATCATAATGTGTATAGAGGTAGCATTTGTTCTTTGTGATTGATGTTCATCTAACATCAATTCAAGCTTGAGTTATTCAAAACAAGAATAAAACATTCAATATACATCCACACATGAATTAGTGTCAAAAAATCTAAAATCGGGAAAATGATGAATTGGATGAGAAATGAGGATAAAAAGAGTCAGGAGAGTTAATTAGGAGTTAATTGGCTCATTTCTAGCTCAAAACTAATTACGGACCCATATATTCTCTCCGGACCCATATATTCTCTACGGACCCATATAATATTTTCGGACCCATATATTCTCCAGGGACCCATATAACCATACAGAGCCCAACTTTCCTTCTCCATTTTTTTTGAAATTTGAAAATTATTTAGATTCCGGGATAAGATTTGATTTTCTGCACAAAAGGAAATTCGAAAAGCTGCATAACCTCGTTTTATTTTTGGAGGATTACGTAAAAGATACTAAAATTCATATTTTCTATAGTCAGATCATTTCTTGCAAATAAAATGCTTCAGTCATTGAAATCATAACAACAATTTTTGGCTTTTGATGCTTTGATTTGACCAAGATCTTACAATATTTTAAAAGCTGTAAGGTCAAATAAGTGTTGTTCTCGCTTGTTGACACCCTCTCCGGCATTATTTTCCTCATAATTCATTTAGCATTCAGCTCCTTGCCAAGACAGGGAAATGTTTGATGAAGAAAAATGTATCTATTACTTGATTAATGAGAGTATTTAGTAGAACTAGAATAATCTTGTACACGCAACTGTCCTCCGCATCCAGAATATCATCTGTCAAATTACGATTTCTGAGTTAATAGTGGAAAATGTGAAAATAGAAGTAAATATGGAATGACAATTCCGAATCAAGACATTTTCTTTCTTATTTTTTTTTGATATTTTTAGCAACTTGCTTTTGATTCATCGTCACTAAAAAGATTCGAGACTTAAGCACCTCATATTGCGCAAGAAAGGTTTGACCAATCGGATACTATCAGTTTATCTGCCACCTGTTTGAACACAAGACTAGATCATCTGAAGAATTATCAAATATAGAGACGACGTTTGGTTAGATCATGGTTTGAATCAGGGTTTAGGCGTCTACGACTTAGTAAACTTTGCACAGGTTTTTGTGACGTGGGAAACTGGAAATCCTTGTTTTCCAGTCTTCTGAATTGACGTTCTTCCTTTTTCTCCAATTCATTTCCATTTATTTATGAATAATGTAAATTCAATTTATTTCCGCTAAATTTAAAAATCAGGAGTTTTTAATTCTTTATTTACCAATCCTTTGCACTCTTTCATCTGTGCAAGCAAGTTTCCGCATTTCATAGTTTGAACAATTAGTAATCAAAAAGTTTAATAACAAAAGTCACATGAACTTTGTTTAGAGAAAAATAATTTGAGCCTTATTATTTTCGAGTCTGGAATTTCGATATTTCCCGATCATGAGATAGGTAACTGAAACAATTATTTCATTTTTCACCGGAAAGTAAAGTTTGTTTTCGTTTTCAAAGTCTCTAAATCATAAATCCATAGAAACATTTCGTTTCAATAGAAATAATCACATTCAATTGTTAAAGTTGTATGTAGTTGAAAAATAAATAAATTCAAAAGCTAAAAGATAATGATTTTTGACTTTAACGGAAAATTTGAAGCAGTTTTTTGGAAAGTTTTCTATTCTTTGACATTCTTTGATTTTTCGTCTTGTCCTTTTGTTCCGGAAATTTCAACAAATCCGATTTTATTACAGCCGCCGTCACTTCAAAAGTTTCTGTTTCCAATTGATGCTATAGCACATTTTTCCTTATAATGAGTGCTTTTCTTCACAGTGCTTATCTTGTTATGGTGTTCACTGTACCAATAGCCGGAGTGATTCTCAACACATATGTTCTGCGGAAATTGATACGATTGGCCCGGTAAGTCTGATATAATAGTACCACAAGACCTCTCCCGTTCTTTTTTGCCACCCATAATCTGTTTGTTCGTGATTTTCGATGTCTGTTATTTGGTTTTTCTAATTCCAGAAAAAGCGTCGTACGCTTCGAAACCACGTCGGGATTACCGCTGGCTGCCATGTCGGTGAGTTGGGGGAAAAGAGTAAAGCACAAGAGAGAAAAACAAAATATTATGCGAATTATTTTCAAACACTCGATCAAAGTTTGGTGGTAGTGCTGAGCAATGGGTAATTAGGGCAGCTAAAGAAAGAAGAGTTGAAGGAAGTGTGAGACAGCGACAATGCCGCGGCGAAAGACTTGTTGCGAACGTGGGAATCCTGAAGCGATGAAAAATCAGGGATGGGTAAAAGGAGACGTGCAATTTCAGAGATGATTGTAGAGGGAACATTTTTTAATGATCAATAGATGAACATTCAGAAAAGTTATAAAACATTTTGCATAGAAAACATTTTTATTCCAACAACAATATAATTACAGGTGGGAGATTCGATCACATTAGTTGCACTTTTCATGGAAACACTATTCCATTTCACACCGAAAGGAGAAGTACCCACAGTTGTCCTTAGCACAATATGCAAAGTAACTAAAACCCTGAATAATAAATCAAATACACTAAATTTTCAGATTGGAATCTATCTCATTCATTCAACATCAGCGTTTTCTGTCTGGTGTTGGTTCTTTCTATCAGTTCTACGGTATATTGCAGTGTTTCATCCATTCAAATATCGCACCATCTGGCGACAGCCGAGAAATGCATTAAAGTAAGAAATAGAATGTTGAAACAAGCTCTTCATTACGTTTTTATAGAATATTAGCCGGCGCTGTCGGTGTGTTGCACGTCTACATTTTGGCCATTGTGACATATCGCAAAGAAGGTAACACATGTGGAGAATATGATGAGTTTCTTGAAAGCGCGTGGAAGGTGAGCAGTTCTGTTTCTCGTTTCATTTTCTCATCTACATTGTTTCAGAATATTCATCTCGTTGACATTTTTTTGTTCTACGCAGTCCCTTCCTTGTTGCGAATAACATTAGATTTCCTGGTGTTGATCCATTGCTATTCTCCATTTTCCGTGGACGGATTAGACCGAATAACCGTGGACCGAAGATATGCAATCAGCGGTCCTGCAACAAAACGGTAACTAAACGGTTCATGGGTTCACAATAACAGAACATAATTTAGGTTTTCTCAATCCGAAACAGAGACATTGGACAACCAAACACATGTAGCTCTTGCAATTTCAATTACGGCAAATACACCGGTTAGTTTTAATGAATCTTATCATTAAAATATAACCAATTTTCCAGAGTATCAAACGTGTTCATCCATACGGGAACCCCAAGAAAAAAACTGCAATGGTAATGAGATCCATCCTGATTTCTGTACTTAATCTTCTCCTAAACTTGCCTTCTCATATTCTACGAGCAATGGCGTTATACGACGAACAAAGCCTTCAACACGACATTGTTCGAGCTTTAGAACGTACGTTTTTTGTGTTATGCTTAAATTTCCGGGTTCCCTGAAAAAGAACCAAAAAAAACTTTCATCTTTTCGGCGAAACTCAATTTTTGAAACTTCTCCCACCGAACCCATTTTTCTACATAATCCATTTTCCTTTTCTTTCGCTGCGACTGCTTGTCATCTTTTGTGACTGGGAAAGCTACTGGGTCAGAATCTGACTACTCTTTTAGAAGTTATTGATAATCCAGTTTAACTCTTCAAAAGCGTTTTTCTTCCAGGAATCGCCCAAATGATGTATTTCTCTCAATTCGCTTGCAATGCATTCTACTTGGCTACTTCGATATATGAAACTAATGGATCACCAAGAAATACAGTAATATCGAGTAGCAATAGACATGTTTCAAGATGTATTTCGGAAGATGAGGCGTAAAATCTTCTTCTCCCATTAATCGATAATAGGTACCAATACGGATTTTTCTCTCATCTATCATTTTTTGGTTTGAACTTGTATCTTTTCGCATTTCTTGCTCTGTTTTCTTGTTTTTGTTGTATTTAACGGTACTGATCTCTATCACTGACTGTCTCATTGAAATTCGAATTGCCAAACGTGTAGAAAGAATTCTACTTTATGTATGAATAAATTATTACAGTTTTATGAGTGTCTGAACATGTCTCATTGACATTCGAGTTATGCATGATTAAATGTTCTGAATAAACACGCATTCATCATTACTCGCAGCCGTGCAGTTCTTGATATAAATGATGAATAATCAATTGAGATCAAAGAAGCGTCAAGAAAAATACTTTTCAGATAATTAAACTTGAAAATATGAGCCTCAAATTGTATTCAATAATACTGGAAGAATAATGAAGATTCAATACAAAAATGAGTTGTAATATGAATACAATTGTTTGTAGTTAAAAACAGTTGATACAGACCACGAAATACAAAAATTTCTAGATTCTGTTAGAAGAATGGATTCTGAAAAAAGAAGAAAATATGAACATTATAGTATTAGTTTCACTGTCACTCGATTTATCTTAGTATCTATTTTGTTGTACCTTTTTCTTACAGTTCAAGCTCTCTTCCAATTTATTTATCCTTTTTTGACTTTTTTTCGGATACAACTTCTAAGCCAACCCCCGTATCTAGAAAGGTTTCCCCAACTTCTCGTTTGCAAATGAGTTTTTTCTTCCTGTCGGCGAAAATAATAACGTCAGCGTGACGCTTAACCAATCCATTCTCTCTTCCTGAATGGCTATAGTTTTCAGTTGCTCTTTCTTTTTCCATCTCCAAAAAACGTTCATCTTTTGTCTTCCATTTATGAGTCGTCACAAAATTTCGGAGAGAAAGTGTTATTGTCTGTCAGCGTCACTTGGCACTTACAGAAGCAATAAATGGTTGGCCTCATTGTGAATGTGGCTTCTTCTCCTTGACGAAAATTGCTTCCCCTTCTTTTGGAAAAGCCGCCGACTCCACGACGGAAATTATTTTTCGGGTTCTTTTCATTCAAGTAGCTTAAATAGACACTCAACTGGAAGGAACTGAAAAAATACTGGGAGTTCTCAAAGAAAACATGAAAAATAGAGAATTGGAAAAAAATGACATGGACTTGTGATTTTTGTTGCTAGAGAACTAGACTTTTTTGTTTTCATTCAAATTCAGAATACGTATTTCGTTTCCGTTTCCTATTAAATTTCGTTGTTGCTTTGTGGTTTGTAGTAAGTGCATGACATCCCTCCAGAAGAGAAGAGTGCTTTAAAATGACATGGAGAACCTTTACCTCCATGATGGATTCAATTACACTTGAGAATGGGAGAATGCCATGGACCACAGGACTCTTAATCACAAATGTTCTCTTGAAGCACTTCAACGAGGTGACCTGATCATTCAGAGTTCACATAAAAACTTGCAATATTTCTTGAGAGCACTCTTTTCTTGAGGTCTCCCGGGGGAGATCTAGGCAACGCCCGTCTCAAATCAAGCTTCAGATGAAATGACGTATAGTGTTGCCCAGTGAGTTTCCTTATGAGCCGTTACAATGTGGGAAGATGAACCCAATAGAAGTTGATCGATTTAGTATTCATAAAAATTTGCAAGAGATGTGTTGAAATGAGGAAAAGGGGAAGAAGTTTGAGTACACAGTTGTGAATTATTCAAACCGCATCACATTGGGTCGACATTTGAGTAAATATTTCGGACGTTTCGGATCTTCCTTTTCGACCTCACATTTTACATCCAAAAAGTTTCCAATCCAACGGCAGGTTTCAAAACAAAATTGGCAATGTAATTAAAACATAAAACCCTTTTATAAAACAGGTGATTATATATCAGTATCGGTTTATTTCTAACACGATTTCTCGTTGTTTTTTCCACGCCACAAGCAGGAACCAAACAGATTCTGAGAAACTAATTATTTCTAGAGTAATTCAGATTCAGATTCGTGTTTCTTTCGGGTTATACACTTATTAAGAGACTCATATTGAATATTCATGAATACTCAATTTCCTCTTAGTTCTGAAGACTCCCCAACACTCAATACTTGGTCTCTAGCTATGAAAAGTACAAAGTTTGAAGGAAACGCAAAAAGAAAGACACTCCGAAGTAAACTAAATTAGGCGACCTGGAGTTGTACGCGGAGAACAAAAGGGGTATGAAAATCGAGAGGGAATGTGTTTTTTTTAGGTTTGATAGTGTATGTTGCAGTGAATTCTCTTAGTGTGTGGTCCTTGGGGAAATGTTTTCAAGTCCAGTGTTCACTACTATAAGCCCCGTTTTCCTATTGCCCAATGTCTCCTACGGACAGCCGTCGCGCCAAAGTGGGCGGAGCGCATTGGCGCGCCCTGCGCGTCGGACACGACCGTCGGAGCACAGAGAGAGAGCAACTCGGTTGGTGAATCAGTCGACGACGTTTTTGGCAGCATATTATTGTGACACGATGTCCTAACTCGGCAATATGATGCGTCTGCTACTCGTCCACTGCTTTTTGATGGTCTATACCCATGGGGGTCAGATTCCTGTGCCTCCCATATTTTCTCCCTGCAACTTTCCATCTCCGATCACCGAGCCAAGTTTTGTGAGTTTGAACTTCTTAAATTTTGGCGCTTTTTTTATTACAAAATATAAGAAACAATGCACAGACTACTGAGACTGGGTCGGGAGTGAAACGAGTTGAGACTCAAAAATAGGTCTACGAGGTGTCGGATTAAATATTCTCTTTGTTTTGCGTGCTGGATAGCTTTTTCCTTCAATTTCCCTTCGTTGTCTCACAAATCACTCAAGCGTTCTTGAACCCGCAATTAGAAACTCATTTATTTTATGCTCACTGTTTTTGTCCATAATTCAATCATCCATTTCCAACCCGCAACCACTATTTTTCTTCTCATTCTATATACTTTCGTCCGAAAAAAGTTGAACGGCTCTTCAAAAGTCAAGAGAAGAAAATAGAAAGGAAAGGAAAGCCGCGTGGAAAAAAGACGGCGACGCCGTGCTTTTTCTATTTGCATATTTAGCTTTTGCTCATCCTTATGAAACCAATCAAGTGAAAGACAATCGTTGCTTTTTATTGCAAGCAGCATCAAGATTTACTATCTGCTATATAAACGATGACAAATTCTCAAATCAGGATTAACGAAATTTCGAAAAGTTTGTACACTTGAAAGAGTGGGAGGAATCCCCACAAAAACCAGTTTAACCAATTCAAGACGTAATTTCCTCTTTTCGAAATGCTGAAAATTTGTTTTCCAAGACATTAGTCATTCAATTGGTTTCCTTTGGATACGACAAGGTGAACAACATTGTTGTCGTGGGACCGACGAAAACGCCATTTGTGCTCGCCGAAAACTCCAACTCTTTTTTCCCGTCTATTGTATTGAAAACGAGGAAAAGAGAATTCCTCGGCGACAACAAAAAGAAATCTCTTTCTTCGTTTTTGCTTATGCTTCCTTCCCCCCTTTTTTCGCCAGGTTTCTCAAGGACCCTTGTAGTGTCACAAAAAAGTTCAGCAATTTTTGAAAGAAAACTTCCAATCGAGATGTAAATGAAAGAGAAAGAGCAAAGAACCAACAGGAAGTGTTTGGAAAATAGAAAAAAAGAACATTTTCTCACATTTTTAAACACACTAATCTCAAATCGGAATTCTCGTTTGCTATGCACAATAAACAAAACTTCACATCAGCCTTCAGATCATTCATTTTGCACAGCTCATCACTTTTTGCAGGAGCCTTGGGCGCCCGAAAAACATTGCTAGTTCACTAAAATAGGCTATAAGAAAAGATAGAATAAGCAAAACACAAAGAAAAGGAAACAGAAATAGCAGAAAAGTTTCGTGGGGAAAAGTTAGTTGTGCATTTTATATTCATTCCAATATTCATCAATTCTTTTTTTTCTTTTGTTTCCTCTTCTCCCCCTCATCCTCTCGCATTTCAAGATAACATAGGTTGTAAACAAAAACAGTGAATGAATGCATTTCAATGAGTTAAGACATGTGGATAATGTTTTCTCTTCAAAGAATTATTTTTTCGCGCGCAAAGACATCGTACCACTATGACGGAGAGTAGACAGATGCAAGCACATGCAACTCAAAAAATGATATATACATATGTATTTATTTGATGTCTCCCATCTTTTCTTTTCCTTTTTTGTTAGAAAAAAGGAATAGAAAAAAGGAAAAACTTAGGACCACCAAATCAACACATTTGGGTGGCGGGCCAAACACGTGAAACACTTATTCAGAAGATATATGCATGAAGAAAGTCACTATAGTGTACTCGCAATCCTGTGTCTAAATATGTTATGCATAAAAAATAGAAAAAAGGTCGCCAAAAGGTAAATTTAGGACAACTTGTCACATAAAAACACCAAGAATCAAATTTCGCAAAATTTGAAAAAAGGGATCTGAATGTGAAAAACTACGAGTTTAACTCAGAAACTTTTCAGCATAGATCCGTTTGTTACACTGTTCCACGACTCCCATTCGTCTGTGATCTTCATCATCAACTAGCTTATACCAATGTTCACGGTATAGAGAAAGCTTATCACAAGTTAGTAGAATTAGTTGGTTCTCCTTCCTGATTTTCTATTTTTCCAGGTACCGATCACTATTCACCAATGGCAATTCATCAACTCTGGCTGTTATAATCAGTAAGTAACACAGCTGCTTTTACCACCCGGCTGGCTTTCTCAAATTGAATTTCAGCGAAACAACTCGAGCAGCCTGCTTCGGCTAATGATGTCATGAAGAAATCTGAGTACGCGTGCCTTTTCGATAATGAATGCGACCAGATTGATGGGGACATGATCACTGGAATTGTCGGAAACGTCCGGAAGTTTCTTAAGGTTGGTTGAGTTTGAATAGAAAGAATGTCTGCTGGGAAGAGGTTGAGTCCAAATTGTGATGCAAAGTGGAACAGGAAGAGGAACTCGATCATTATGAGTTATTTGGTTTTTTGTGCAAGTGGAGGTTTTTGGTTGAGTGTTTGAAGTAGAATTGCTTATTCATACTTGAATACAAAATGTAGGCATTTTGAGAGTGAAACAACTTGAAGTATGCACACTTGAAAAATTCATATCCAATTTTTTTGGTTCCTGGGGATGTTGAAGTGTAAAAAGATCTGATATCATATGAGAATAAATTAAATTCAGATTTATTCCTGGAAAGTCTACGAACGATGGTTTGGCGTCTCCGAATCATGTTCAAAGACAAACTTATTAGCAGTAAGTAAATATTTTTGACTTCTTGAGAACTTTCTTATTTTCAAGCTCGTTCTTATTGACGGAGTTGTGAACGACGCCAGAAAAATACCTTACGTTCGACTGCACACAGGTATCTCAGATGAAGCAAAACACAAACATGTTGGTCATTTCAAATATTCCAGGTTCTCCACGTCTTCGGGCCCTTTTACCTAATATACAAAACGAGGTGAACAATGCGTTAGTGCAAGGTTGGCGCATAAATAATCTGGAACAGAAAACGTCTTTTGTTTTAGGTTGGCCGCTTGCCAAAGTAATAGAAGATCTTGTTGACGATGTCGGTTACGCTTTGAAGGAGTATTACGAACTGAACGGCGAACCCAGGGACCATTCAGTGCCACTGTGAGAGAATCGCCCGTCTATCAAATATATCTCATCGTTTTCAGATGGGCTCGCAATCTGTTCCTGATTTGTTTGGCTCTTGTGGTAGCAGCACTACTTGTTGAGTGGTACGTGGTTCGGAGGAAGATCGGGGTGCAGAAGAGTGGATCCATAAAAATTGCATCTGGAAAGAGCAAAACACATCTCATGTTCTAAAACTGCCTATTCACCACCCATATCAGGCATTGTACATTTCTTTTGTATGCAGTTCTTAAAATTAATTCTCTGATTAGTTTCCTCGGGTTTGCAGTGAACTTTATTGAAGTACAATTGTATTAAGATGTTTGCTGCACATGTCAACTTTTATGATCAGTTGATATTATACATGTTTTCACTGATTATTTTATCTTAATCTGTACAAAACTTCATAAAATAAACTATAAACATCGATTTGTTTATTTGAAAGTCTCAAAAGTTTATGAGAAAGTATTGGTTTCTCATTCAAATTGTTTATTCACCTTCAGCGAATCTCTCCACCTTTCACACCGTCCATCCAAGCTTCCACAGCACCAGAGAGCACGTATATCATCTTCCTTATTCCACCATCGTAATATCATTCTCCCATTCAACCACAAGACCATCTCATCCTTATCATTCACTCCATTGTGCGTCTTTTCTACTCGGGGACAGACACCACCAGTCAATCTGTGATAAAAACAGGCCACATTTGCTATTCCCTCCATTATTCAACTGGTTCAACAAAGACAACAATGCACTTTCTGTATTCGCTTTTATATCTAGTCAATCATTACGATCAGCGGTATCCAGCCGTTGTATTCAATACCAAATTTGAATACACGTGCACGGAAAACGCTCATTGTTTTTGGATTGCTATTTTTGAGAAATTATTAGTGAAAAAGAGGTTTGGTAAGAGATTCAGTCCGGTCTGAACTTGGAAACAAGAGGAAACTTCGAGTTACACAATTCCAACTAGGATTTCTCAGTTTGTACTGCAGAACGAAATTCTTATAATATTTTTGATTAAAAAAATTTTGCATTTTTTTAATTCTCAAATTTAATCACTGAGTGGCATAACATTAAATCAGTGATTACTAATAAAAATGCAGTCGTTTTGAAACAATGCAAACGTTTTCTCATATTTGGAGAACTCACAATGTGGAAGTTTAGGGCGGAGAGGTAACATTACAAGAATTAATTGAAATTGTTTCACAGAGCATTCAAAACTTAATCAACAAAGTGTTAAAATTGCCAAATTATTAAAAATGTTTTAAAACATAGTGAGTCAAACCTAATTAAAAACGGTTGATCGCAGTATCATTCAGTGAAGATAGTAGCATCTCAATATTCGATTTAATTTATGTTTAGGTTGGTGAAAAAGAATATGGAGGCTTGGATATTCAAAATAAAGACATTCAACAAATAAGAAACGTCATTTTGTTGTCGAAAGCATTATTGAAAATGTTTCAAAAAATAATATGTCAAACCTAATAACAAACGGTTGATGGCAGTATCACTCAGTGAAGATAGTAGCAGCTAAATATTTGATTTAATTTATGTTTAGGTCAGTGAAAAAGAATATGGAGACTTGGATCTGCCGTTATTCAAAATAAAGACATTCCACAAATAAGAAACGTCATTTTGTTGTCGAAAGCATTATTGAAAATCTATGTCATTTGAACAAACAATTTTTGAATTTTATAAAATTTTATTCAAAACATGTGATTTCTTGATTTTTTCTTCAGTTAATTGCAATTCTATAAATTGGAAGTTTTCTGTCACATTACCTACAATCTGTGTGTTTTACACTCCGCATTGTATTATTCCCCCATCTGTCTCATCTGTCTTCACCCGACGGTACCTCCAGCAGCTGTCCCCTCCACCCCATTCTGAGAAAACAAACGTGCACCATTCCATTTTCCCGCCACACTCTCCATCCATTCGACAACCTCTCCCTTCTTCGCACTCCTTCTCATACACACGGCCCCTTTCCTCCTCACTAGTCCCATTTGGCCGTCAAGAGACGTTCTCTTCTCCTCCAATCGATTTCAGTTGTTCCACCGAGCACTCAAACAGTGTCGTCGTCTTTGCCGGTACAATTTTGTTCACCTGCGTCTCTTTTTCTTATTCATACAATGCCATTCTTCTCATCACACTGTGCAACGAGTTTTTCTTTTTTTTTACAGTTGTGAGAGGATTTTTCTCAACCGTTCGTCCCAGATAACAATCTGTAGAGGATACGAGGCAGATGCCTTGGATAGAAGTTAGGATTTCTCATTCTCATTACTCAAAAATTATGCGCTATTTTTCACGGAATGCTTAGTTTATACTTTTGACAGCCACGATATGAGTCATAGCTTGAAATTTTTCTTATTTGTTCTCTCAGCATTCTAGGTACCCAGTTCCATACAAGCCATTCGTCCTTGATTCTCTCAGAAAAAAAAAGAATGAAATCTTTTCCAATTTTGTTTTTCGTGAACGATTTTTTGTGAATTTTTCAACTAACAAGGTCCTTGCTCGTTGTTTACTCATTCAAAACATGAAAGTGCTTATTTGATACAAAACCTCCCTACAAACAAATTCCGTCTAGTCAAAAGCGAAAAATCTGCACTTTTGGAGGTAGAGCACCGCGCGACTCATAGCCAATCAAATCCGTCCGTACTAATGTACATACATCCTCTGTCCTCTCATACACTTTCATTTTCTCTAGTCTCTTCACTCGCAACGCGCTGCATCTGTCACATCCCACCCTCTTTCGAAAATCCTTTTTAGTTCATTTACACCACCACCCACGAGCATATGTGGCCATATACTTTTCTTTTCTCATCAATTTGAGCGACTTTCTTTTTCTCGTGCTGTCTCATCTTTATCTCTCTCTCCCTGGGAAAATTACTAATTCTGGAAAAATTTCGTTCTGGCTGTATTTTAACAAACTCTTTCCTACAATTTTGTATTCGAATACAATTCAAATTAATTTTTCAGGGTAGAAAACAATGTCAGAGTCATCTTCTTCCGAGAAAATAGAGTCAGCGGAGGATTTGACGGTTCCAACAAAAGTCGATTCTCCAGTTGTAGCTGCTGCCGATAGCTCAACTTCAGATGATGTGGCAGGAAAAGAAACTGAAAGCGCCGAAGCATTGGATATGACTACTACTAGAGAAGAATCAAAAGAAGCTGTCAAAACGGATGACGATGCAACCGGTGAAGATGAGAGAATTGAGAAGGATTCTGAAGAGAAAGTGGTCCCTGATCAAAACGTGGAGGAAGAAACCAACAAAGATAAAAAGATAGAAAAGGACGAAAAGAAGGAAGAAGAGGTGAAAGCTGAGCCATCAGAGGAAAAAGAAGTCGAAGAAAAGAAGACTGAGGATAAAGTAGAAGATATGGTTGATGCTGTTCCAGAGGATGCTGCCGATAAGAATGATGCCAAGAAAGAAGAGGAAAAAGAAAAGCCAGAGGAAAGTAAAAAGCCTGAAAAAGAGGAGGATGAATTGAAAACTGTAAAGAATGAGAGTGAAAAAGAAGAAGAATCAAAAAAAGTCAAAGATAATAAGAGAAAAGGAGCTGCCAAAGAAGATTCTAAACCTGCCAAAATAGCTAAAGTAGCTGAACAAGAGTCGGAAGAAAAGGTCGATGACGCTGCTGATGAGCCAGAGTCTTCAGAGAAGGCTAAGAAAGAAGCATCTGAAGATATGGAAGCAGACGTAAAAAAAGAAACTGATGATGACACAGAGATCGAACAGAAAGCTCCAGTTCTCGATCATCCAGCAAGCCTTCTACAGAAGGAAGTATCTGTAAGTATTCAAGTAATTCGATTCTTTTCTTCATGTTTTCCATTACAGGGTGCATTCAAAGTCTACCAAAAATATCAGCAAGATAGACATCTGGCTCAGCGACTCGTTAAAACTAACATCTCTCCATACACTCGTGCCATCATCACAAAAAAACTCAACGAATCCACAACTCACGTATTATCGTATAAGAAACGAATTGAATCTGCAACAACGGCTCAAGAGTTCACGGTTAGCAAATATAAAAATTAATTACAAGGGATTAAACTTTAAATTTCAGAAAATTCTTGAGGAGATTACTCGCGACATTCGCCGTGCCCGTCAAACTCAGGATATAAACGATTTGCTTGGTCCACTCTTCTGATCTTCAATCCACGACTGTGATCCATTGCACTAGCCGTATTCTTCCATTATTCCTCAGTTATTTGGTTATTCGATACACTGTTTATTTATGTGAATGATTTAATTGTCTTAGATATGAAGTTTCATGTCTTTCGAAAACTTTGGTCTTTCAGAGAAGAACTGCAGAAGAAGTAAACTGACAGTTTTTCGATTCAAAAACATGGTCTTTGGTTGCAGCAATCTTTTTTGAAAATCTGTTTGAATAAAAAGAATCAATGCACAAGAAGTTAATACAAGAAAGAATAATATTATAATATCACAGAAAAACTGCGAACAACACGTCTTTGAGAAAAAGTCCTAACTTTTTCAACTTAGGTGCCAAACGTTTTTTATTAATTTAGAAACTTGGAATTTTGACTGAACTTCTCCTTCACAATTTCATTCTCTTTTCCCATTTTTCCCTCGTTGAAGGAAGAAAACAATCAGGTAGCGGGACAGTTTTCATATACTGAATTCAGTAATTGGCTGTTTCTAGAACTCATTCAATCCGCCAACCTAATATTAGTTCTTGGTATTCAAAAACCAATAAAACTTTTAAAAAGTATTCGATTAATTTCCTCACGAACATTTTCCCATTTTTTTTAATAACATTCGACATTACAAATGTCCAATTAGTCGTAAAGGGCCCTAAAAGAGATTAAAAAATCAGGTTTTATGAGAAAGGGGAATATTGAGCTGAGAACTTTCTAATAGAACTCCCGATTAGAACAGAATAATAAATCTCACAATTCAACAGAAACACCTTCTTCGAAGCTATACGTTATTTTGGCTCTTTGTCTGATTTAAAGAACAAGGTTAAACGCATAGTAACTCTAAACTAGTTCCGTGTTTCTGAGTTTTTCTTAGCTCTCGTAAGTATTTCTGCTTCTATCAACACAGCTGTTGGGAACGGATGACTGAAACTTTGACAAGTGAGGAATGATGAAGGCTATCAAGGCTTTTTCCATTCTCAAATCAAATTTCCAACTATATTCCGATTATCACTACGATGGTCAATTACACTTGAAGGTCTAGAATCAGTGTAACCAATCTCACAAAAACTGAAATAAAAGAGCTATAGAGTTACACTTTTACATTGGTGGCCCCAAAAAAATAAATATTAGCTATGTTCATATGTAATTCCATGTTTACTGAACAACTGACACATTTACTTCGTTATACTTTTATCTGTTCCAGTGCATTTGATTGCTCATTTCTTAATACGAATATTAGAATATCCAAATCACTAAAATTGCTTTTTGTTTCCAACGTGTGCTATCATGAAAACTTTCTCAGAATGTTCCACGTGTTCGATCCAAATTTGACTGTCTATGATTATTCATTTGTTTCTCATGCTCATGGAATAAAGGGCAAATAAATCATAAAAAATGCTGATTCCCTGTATTCTTTTTTCTGAAATTTCTCTTTTCCCTGTCCTGTTAATCGAATCAGAGTGATGGTTTGGTTTCCCAATAGATTCTTTTCTCAGCATTCGAGCGTTTTGAAACAGCCTCAGCATACGACTGGAGATGACCAGAAAGAAAGTCGGAGGCGATCCACTAGGGACTCTCAATTTGAATGCTCCTATGAGAGACTATCAAGTGATGGTGAGTATTCTTACTTGGTTTTAAATGGAAACCCTCTAGCTTCAGTGTTTTGTAACAATGCGAGGACATCGTTGTTTCGATTTTCCGGAAAAAAGAGTGAATTCGTTTGTATGGCTCGGACCAAGAACTACATCGGATAGTGATGCTATCTCACAGAGAGTAGTTGACTTCAACAGAATGACTTTGTGCAAATACTTGGAAACTGAACGCGAAATGAAAATGGTTGCCAGAAGAATGGACACTTTCTTGCAGCAGGCTATCCAATTAGATGTAACCATCGAACAATCCATCATATTGAGATATGTGCTTGAAGTGAAAAATTATTACAAGAACATAATGATGCATTCCAATTATATCAACGCCTTTGACGAAATCCACAGAATTTTGAATGATTGCAGAATTGATATTGAAATGAAGAAAAAAGAAACGTTCCAAACGAACCATGTGTCTTATCAGAAAGCGTTGGATGAACTGAGAAATAAAACAATTGACCATAAAAATAAATTAAGTCGGACAATTATGGCTCAGAGAATCAAGCTGGCCGAAATTAAAGTGAGATTGTTCAACTACTGGAAAAAGATCGAAACTGGCAAATTGGTTGTATTGGGTCTGAAGGAAATCAAATGCAAAAGAAATGACGAGGTAATCTTGTTCAATTATGTCCAAAAACAAGAAATAATTTTCAGATAGGTAAAATTCTCATTCCTAAAATCTTGGGAGCCTTTCAATACTTAAAGGAAGACGAAAAAGAAAGATATTTAAAAATGCGTAAAATGATATTCACATCCTCGATTCCTTTTGAAATTTATGATTATACAAAGACAAATCTTTTGCTTAGCAATGCTACTGAGGAACTTGAAACATTGATTTCAGTTGCTTGCCAAACTGAACCAGAGGAAGGAGAAGTATGAACTTCAATACTTAGTAATAGAAATGAAACAATTTTGATTTGCAGACAACCAACGCTCCGAATACACTTCCACAGTTTGTTCAGGAGAATGAACAAGCATCAAATTAAATGAATATTTTGTGGGGATTCCGGAAAATAGTAGAAATTAAAACTGGTATTCAGTTTTCATTCCTTAGCACATTAATTTTCTAACAAAAATCATTCATTAGGCACTTGGATTTTAACTGTTACCATAAAACTCTTTGAATGAGCAAAAGCCTATTATTGTTTCTCTCTCTCTCTCTCTCTCTCTCTTTCTCTCTCTCTCATTGTGAAATTTTTTAAAATCTATTCTGATGTCGTGTTTTTTTTGAATTAGTTTTGGTTAGCAACGTGCGCTCTATTTTTTTTCTTTTCCTTTTCTTTTCCTTTTTCTTTACGAATGTTTTATTGATTCCTAGCTATTATAACTTGCCTGAGTTTTATTATTTTTGAGAGAAAAATCATTTGATGTTGAAAATCCATTACACTTTATATTGCGTACTTTTGAATAAATTAGTTCCACTTAAGTTCTTCGAAAATCTTCTCATTTCAGATCACTAAGAAGATGAATATGCATGTCTGGAAACATATCTTTCTAATAACAGTTTGGCGAATATTTAGAGTTTGACGATCGCCACTGTCATTTTTGAATTCCATTTCCCAATTATGGTTTGAAGTTTCTCGTGATGATAAAAAATGATAGGAGACATAAAACTAAGGCGAAGAGCCATTTTTCTTCTTTTAATCAGTGATAAATGGAATTTTGTTCTTTTTCAACTAAAAAACGTTTCGTTGATAAAAAACGAGAAACTTTTCTTATCGTATGATGAAATTATTGTCGTCGCATTAAATTTAATTCATGCGCCGAGAACTTATTACCCGCTTCCACTTCTGTTCAATTCCAGATATTCTTGTCTCTAAGCGTATTTCATTTCAGACGATGCCTCTCCATTTTTTGCCGCAGAACATACATCAGTTATTCGACGGTATCCTAGGAGAACTCGATATATGGGATATGTGAGTTGAAGTACTCAATGCTTCAAAAAGCACTTCATTTTAGTATGTCTCTGCGGGTTGCCTGTCATTTATTCGGAAACTATATCGACACAGTACAACCGGATGCAAAGTTCATGAAAATTGGTATCAATTTAATTAATGAGAAAATTGATTGCTGGTTCACCGATCCTCAATGGAACAGAAATTGCATAACCTTTGAGAAAAAACCCGATGGATGCTTGATTGAATGTGGAACCAGAACAATCGATATCCAGAACAAATCGAATTTTGATGTGTTATGAGACTCTTCTAGATATTCTTCGTTTTCAACAGAGTCCGATAGATTTTTTGTTGATTTACGGCAGAACTTCACACGATGAATATGAAAACGATCGAATGCTCACCCAATTCGGGAAGGTCGTGAAGACCTTAGCAGAAACAAGAGCTCTCAAAGTTGGGCATGTTTATATTGAAACTGTATGTGAAGAGCAATTGCTTCGAATCCTGCCATACTTCGATGCAAACCACTTGAAAGGTTTAACAATTCACGATCCCCATGCCTCAAAACAAGTTATTCCATTGCAAACTCTTTCGAATTTGAATCAGTGGAAAAACTGCAAAACAATTTCTTTTGAACTCATTTTTGTCGAGGGATCTGTTCAGAACTTTTTCCACTGTGTTGATGTCACCGTCCAATTCCAATCAATCCGTTCAAGTGACTTAATTCAAATCAAAGAGGTAATAAAATTGAATGAATCGAATCTTAATATTCACGATTTTCAGCATTTCTTCAAAACGAGTACTGTGAAAGAATTCAATATTGGATACCAAAAATTCGAAGACGAAGAGCAGTTTCTACAGTCATCAGAATTTCGTCGATCTAAGCGCGAGATGGCCAAGAAGAGATGGTTCTTTCCGATCCCGAACACAAATCAAGTTTTGAGAGTGTTGAAAACGGAAAATGCCAAAACGCCGGTGTATGAGTTCGAACGAATGAAAAAGGAACATGTTCCGAGATATGCACACATTTGGAATGGATCAGAGGAGTTTCTTTCTCTTTGATAACTTATCCCATTTTTTTCCATTTCTTTTTTCAACGATGAAGAATTGAATTTTTTCTCCATTGTTTTGAATATCGTTCCCATATTAATATCTCTATCCACTAGAATGTAGAATCAGTATTTCAGCCAAATAAATATTTTAACTTATTATTTCGTTGGATACCAAACCGTCTTCAAGCCTTAATGAGTCAAATGTAAACAAGTTCAATATAACCGATTTGTTGGGCAATTATCCAGCAATTATCCAAATCGTGATACAATCTTCTCATATTGCGTTTCTTGTCCAACGGCATTCGTTTTTGGTGTCCTCTCTCACCAACAGTGTCCTAACAAAGTGCTCTAGATACGCGACGAAGAGACGACAGGTCTCATTGGTCCGAATTTTATCTGTGTGAAGACGACCTATCGCTATGCAGCCTGTCCTCATATTGATTTTACGCTACACGATGGACCAGTCGAACCATTTGTCTTCTCTACTTGAGTCATTTGCTTTTTTCATGTAACAGAGCATAGTTTCTTGTTGAGGTCTTTCTTTAAAAAAACTATCTTTTATCAGTTCCCATTTCGTAGAAACTCAGTTGAAACACATCGGCCGTTTTCGCTTCAAACTGTTTGTTTATTGTATAGTTAAAAACCGAAAAAACGGAAAATACTGATTTCTCTACCCGCGTCTGTTTTTGTTTTGCATTTTCTCTTTTTCTCTTCCTGCAATCGTACTACGTTCTATCTTTTCCGCGCTAGTACACATCTACACGTGGCCCACGGAGGTCAACTGTTCGTTCCTTGCCTCTATTGTTTGCAATAGATTTTTCTGGTCACTTTACAACAACTTTTCTTCACATTTTGATTCAGCTTCTTGGAAACATTTTTTCATTTTATATCCAATTAGTTTCAGTGTTAAGCTATGGGGACACCACAATGCCCGTTCAAGAATCTTCTGGTGAGTTGTTTTCAAACTAAAAGATAATTGATAAATAATGTTACAGATTCTGGATTTCGAAACAACGTCAATGGAAGGAAACAACGACTATCCTTTCGAAATCATCCAGTTCAGTGTGGTCGTTCTAGACGTCAAAACTAATACTATTGTGAGTTGGCTCTTCTATGGTTATCATTATAAACGAGTTTGCAGAACAAGGATGTCTTTTTCAACAAGTATGTCCGTCCTGTCATCAACCCAAAACTTACGGATTACTGTGCCGATTTCACAGGTTTGCACTGTACTACTCTTCGTGCAAAAATCCATGATTTTCCAGGAATCAGACAACAATCACTCGATTCAGCTGACAATTTCGTGACAGTCTACAACCAATTCCTCAATTGGCTCAGAGAAAACAATTTCGAAGAAAGGTCTTTTGCAATTTTGTGTGATAGTCGTCAGGACATGTGGAGAATTGCTCAATATCAATTCAAGTTGGTCAATTTAACAATGCCAGCATTTTTCCGCCAATACATCAGTCTCTGGAGATCGTTCGAGACCGAGCAAGAAAGACTTGGCGGCCGTAAAGAACTGATGGAGAAGGTATTTTTAAATTTCAAAATTCGAGATGAAATTAGTTGTTTCAGACCTATATTGGAAAAATGACCGAGTTTTATGAATTGGAGCTAAGCGGCCCTGCTCATGACGCTCTCAATGACTGTCAGACTATTGCCAAAATTGCTCAGAAAATGCTGGCAACCGGAGCAACGATTACGATCAATGAGGCGCTTATCTGCAGTGCTATGGTAAGTTTTTATCCATATTTTCGGTTTTAAATGTGGTTATTCTTTCAGTGGCGTAAAAAGCCGGCGGACTATGCTGCCAATTGGAGAGAGGATTTCCGTGAGGCTGGTCGGCTCTATGAGCGGATAATGCCTCTTGTCGTCAAGCCAATTCGTCCGGGAGAGTACAATCCAAGGGAGTACGGTATGTGCAAGTACTGCAAAAATGGTCCACAAGTGTGTGGAAAACGTCACAAACAGTATCCATCGGAAATCTATGCCACTGAAGGAACCATCGTCTACGCCAAAACTGCCGGATATTGCTGAATTTGAGATTGTTTTCTATGAGTTATCAATTTCATGTTGTTTTTCCTTGTTTGATTTATGGTTTTCAATTTTTTTTGAACTTTCTAGAAAGATAAAACGTGTTTTTGGGATAAAAACTAATTTTCTTCACATGAGACGAATTCATAGACGGAAATAGAAGTGTCACTTCTTGCACGGAAAGCGTCAGCACCATATTGTCTTTCAACGCATTTCCATATCTTTTTTCATTTTTGGTGTCGGTCTGTCTTTTTTTTATATCCTTCCGATGTCTCGACTGAAATAGTATCCATCTTGTCTGGACTTTCTGTTTTCCACTGTGCAATCGGAAACGATAAGCCGATTTAGAAACGGGTTTTGGTGATGATAAGCAATTAAAATTGCAACTTTTTCTGCTGTCCTTGCACTCATGCTGACCCGCAGAGTGTTTGAACAAGTCATTTAGCAATCCCACGGATAGATATCTTTGTTTATGTTGGCACATTCACCCCAGTAAATTTAGATGTTGGTTTTCAAAATTTTTTTTTGCGGGCTGTCTGCACTTTTTTAAACGGAGAAACTAGTGACGTATCTTCCTCTAGTAACGGTTGAGGTCATTTTGATAGTTTTCTCTGAATAGCTTCGAATAGAATTGATCATTTCTGAACTAGAGTCTCACTAGTTAGAGATGTCTGGAACAGTTGACCAATTTTTCACTCTTCATTTTCTCTCTCTCTCTTTTTCAATTGAGTGAACATAAACATGCATTTCTGTTGTAATTGGTCAAATAGATTAATCTGCAACTTTTTCATCACTCTTCTTTTTTCACGAGCTTTGAGCATCTAGTTTCAAGTTACACGTTTGTTTCTGCCCACAAAAACTCTTCTTTATTTTTCTTCCATCTAGGAAGAATAGATTTCTCATTAATTCACGCGGCGTCATTTCGTTTCCGATTCCACGAACCTATATTCTAATGAATAGTTTCCATCCAAAAAGTGATGCCACAAACATTTCGTCGTGTGTTTTATTGGAAACGTGACAATTCTATGTGATAATTATCATTTTCTCTTTCTCATTTTGAAAGAGAAAGCACAATTGGCTTAGAGTTCAATATAAAGTTTGTTTTCTCTCCTCTTAAAATTCAATTAAACTAGAAAAAAACTTGTGCAGAGTTCTTTAGTCCATGAGTCCGGGGTCGGAACTAAGGGGAAAAAAGAAAGAAGGGCAGTATAGCACAACAATTTCCCACCAGTTTCCACTTTCATCGTCTAGCTTCTTAAACATGAGAGGATGCTTCTTGACCACCAAAAAGTCTTTTGCACTACGCCACCCACCTTCATGCAAATCGCCTCTTCTTTTGATTTCTCTCGTTTTTCATTTGAGTCGACACTCACAAGGAAGATATCATTTCTTGAATCATTCATTCAGACAGCCACCCTTTTACCCTTTTCTTTCTTATTCTCTGTTTAATTTTCTAAATGTGTCTTCTTCATCTTGTCTACACCATCAGTTCTTTCTGTGACCCATTCTTCCTTCAATGAGATCAAAACATACATACTCATTCTGATGAATTATGAATATATCGGTATAGTGCAATCCGAGAATCAGACTTCTTAGACTCTCTAGACGGCGCCTAAAAAATTGGGTTGGTTGATCTCTTGTTCTATAGTCATTTTTTATAACAAGGCTCATTCATATTCAATAAATATTGATACTCAATGAACTATTTCCTTGTTGAAAAATCCGTTAGAAAAAGAGAGCATAGATCAAAAGATGTCCGAAGACACTTCTAATTCGTTAATTCGCCTGGGAAGCATGCTTTTTTTATAAGTCGAAGATCCTCATGTCTAAAACACGAAAATGGCTGATATGATAGACTATTTATTGCTATTTATTGTTTTCAAAATCCGATTTTTATTATAGTGAAGGATTTATAAAACTTCAACAAAATTAAAAATGCTGATACGGTTTCTCTATGATTGGTATATTTTTGAAATAGAACACTTCAAACTTTTGGTTTTATTCTCAGAAAAACTCAGATATTATCATTCAAAAACGTGAAATTGATTCTAAAAATCCATTATGAATGTTGAAACTAATTGTTATATTCAAAGGTTTGTGCTATTGTGTACAACTCCCTATTTGCATTTGCAAAAAGGTTCTAGAAGATAACTATCATAGAGCTTTCTCTGCCACCCTTCACTTAAAACTTTGTTTCCAATGAACACCCAAGACCCTCATGTTTTCCAAAAACTCCCAGAAGTTTAGCAACGGTTCCATTTAAAACCCAGACGCCACTTCTTCTTTTGCTCTCCAAAACCATTTTTTTTCGAATGTTTTTTCTTTACTTTAAAATTACTCAGTTTTAAAGTGTCTTTCTCTACACAAGAAGTCGAGCCTCAAGATGAGCTGTGGTCTTGAATAATTCCACAATAGAGAAAAGAGCTATCTAATCTGCTGCCAACCGTGTAGTATCCTTCACACTCACACGACACACTTCATTGTGCTTCACTACCCGAAACCGCGTACTTTTTGCCTTTGAATTCCAAATTAGAAGTTTTTCACTGAGTTTTGTTTTTTTTTTGGCGCTTTTTATAGGTAGAAAAATCTTTTCCGCTTGATTTGCTGATAAGTTACAAAAAACCGGTAAAGGTTACTCATCACATTTTCTAAACTTTTGAATGTTTTATCCCTGTAACAGCATAAAACAGAAATCAAAAAAAGGAAGTAGTTTCTGGTTTTTTGTTAATCTGGTTTCATTGTTTTCCACTTCTTCCCTTCCTCATGATCCTTAGCTTTGCAGGTGGAATTGAAACGCGCTGGTTCATATAAACAAACCGTTCAAATTGTTTATTCTGAAGCAAACCAAAATTCTACTCGATTGCCGGATGTTTGAAAACTCCCGACTGTCCTATGTTGTTCCTTACGAGAATTCTCAGTTGTGTTCTAATTAGGCGAGAAAAGATGTTTCTTGTGCTTTTTTTTATCCGGATTCTTCTGGAAACAAACAAGATCAGATTACCCTGTTTTTCTTATTCATGAAGTGGACATTGGCCAGTCTGATCATTATGAAACTTTCACACAATCTTACGTCAAATACTGACCTGAGCTTTTTCGGTTCCTGTTATACATATCTCATACATGAGAATTTTCATGATTATTAAGAATCATGAGAACTTTTCTTGGTAATCTTTTGTATCCGTTTTCTATGAATCAAAGAAACCAATAAATTTATCAAATTAATCATTTTTTCGATACTCATCATGGAATTTGTTTTCTCTTATTTCTCGGTTATACTTTGCACTGAGAATTGTGTATTACTCATAGTTCAAACAATCAACGAGTTCCATCTTGGACCAATTTGCATGTTGAGTGACCAGACGCAATGCAGACTCCAAAAATTCCACTGCCAAAATTGTCCACAAATGTGACGACTAGACACAATTTGCAGGCGAGCATCCTTCAATTGTGTCCATGTAGGCATATGAAAAATTGTATCTGAATGCTATTTTTGAATCCATATTTTTGAATTATGACTGGTCGATCTGATCAGAACAAACGTTACGTAACTTTTCTAGTGATCTTTTACTCTTTTCCTATCAATTTGAAAGGAGGTTTCCGTATCTTATCAGTAGTTCATTCAAATTACGTTTCTCCGAATTCTCGCAACAATTCTTCTAATTTCTTCCAGTTTTCTTTTTCTTCTCGTTGTTTTTCTTTGTTTTCAATCTCCTTTCAGTTTATCTTTGACCAAGTTAGTTTAAAGACGTGAATAAACCAATTTCAAACATTTGTCACATTCCCTCTTTCTCCTTCTTTTCTCCTAGAAGAGAGATGGCTCTGCAGCAAATTGTGAAACTTTGTTAAGGCACACATCCTCAAAACTTTGCTCAACATCTTCAAAACTCGCATCATCATTCTCATCATCATCATTGGGCCCACCTTCTCTTTCTCTTTCTCTTTTCGACTTCAATAACCTCCTCATTTCTTTTCAACTTCTTGATTTTTGCAGTCTCCATCATCTATTTCTAAACGGACACCCACTCGTCTTTTCCCTTCATTTGTGCCCAACTCCAGGAAAAGGACCTCCGAAAAAAGACGCTCTGAAAATAGGCATTGGTTTGGGAAAGGATGTTGCAAGAAAACAGCGGGATGAGGTAAGCCAACTTGAAACTATCCAATTGAATCTTGATCTTATCAATTAAAATAATACAAATTTAATTACATATATGAGTATTCTATTCTTGAAAATGTTTTCCCGAACATCTAGCAGAAAGTTATCATTATGTTTTCACCCTGTCATTTGTGAAAAGATTTCACGGGCTACAACTTTTTTTCCAATTTCATTGACGTATACCCTTTTTTTAACATTCCAACTCAATCAAATCTCGAAGTTATTCAAGTGTTATACAATGCTCATCTGCCTGATTAAGCACTTCACAGCAATGATTAACAGGAACTTTTATCTACAACGGTTTAGTTTTGTACATTCAGCCTGACAGATTTTTGTTTTTATCGCGCCTACGCACTAACTAAGCCAATGAATTGAGCATCTGACTACTTTGTGACCTATGTCTTGTCACTGTTTTGTTGCAGTTTTTATGTTCTCTTAATTGGCTAGATTTTGATATTTGGGTGTTGAAGTGTCATTCTGAAATTAACGTCATCTACTGAAAGAATTTCTATAAGTAAGAATCTGACCAATTCATGATTCGATTGTAGGTTTCAGTCTAGAAAACGATCAAAAATCCGAAAGATTCAAAAATACAAAACCTAGATTCGGATACATCGGAGAAAGAATATAAATTTTGTTTCTAGACAGAACGAGTATCCACACTTTTATTCTTGATTTTTTGAGCGTTTTTTGGCACTTGCTTTAAGAAAATTGTTTAACTGAATAATTCATATAATGTAGTTAAAAGTTCCCGGGAAAACTTGAAGAGCTGTTCTTGTCTTCAAGTACTTGTTCCAACTTCGTTTCAAGTTTCAAATCAAGTTTCAATTCTCATGGTCCTTCTCAAGTTCACTCACATACTGCTGATTTTAGATTTTCTCACACTCGGTGAATCACAAATTTGAATTACATATTTTTTGTTTTCTATGATTTCTATAGCATTTTTAAAAGTCCACCACACTACTGAATTCTAATTGCCTTCGATTTAGCTGGTGTACGCGATCGAAATAGCCATTTTTGTATACAATGACCCCTATTAACTTTGAAAAGATGCTCAAGTAAGGGTTTCCATCGTTTCTTGCTCCAGAAACCGCTCGGACCAACTTCATCAAAACTTGCTCTCATGTTTATTAGGGTCCCGCTTGAATGACGTCGTACACGACTCTTCCCTTTCTCCATCGATTCTTCACGTCGTGAAACCAATTTCAGGGGCCTCTCCTCGCCCTGATTTCTAATTCGGAGTGTTTGTCTAGAGATGATGCGAGAATGCGATGCTGCACAAAAACTTTTGGGCTATTATGCCATTTTGTTGCAGAAGAAAACTGCCGTCTCGAAATTTGATTTCCAAGAGCATTCTGGTCCTGTTTTGGGACCGAGTTTTGATTCTGTAAACAGGAAACGTTTTTATTTCTTTTGTGATCACATGATGCTCTAATCACGGACATAGTTTCTAAAATCCTTTTACATAGAGTTTGAAGTAAGGCTGAATTGTAGTTTGTTCTAATAAAACATTTAAAATGTCAAAGAACATGCTTCAAAATTTGCACATGTTTTTTTCAGGAACCACTGATTAGTTAATTAGAGTCACGCATAATTCTCACAATAATAATAATGAAGAAGTGATTTTGTTTCATTCAAAACAAGCTTTGAACCGCTGCGTATCTGGTAGAGCCAGGTACCGCTCTTTGTCCCAACGGAGGCGTCGGGTCAATCAAGTAGCATGAGTTCTGACTACTCGTCATTCCTCACATTTCAACTCTTTTCTGTTTCTGGGAGCCGTTTCGCAAGTGTTTGCTCTTCATCACATCATCTCTGCAACTCGTTCTCGGAACGGGTGGCTTTTCAATTTCATTTTGATTGGAAAAAAGTTTAATTTGAAAGAGATTCCCATGATTTCCTCCCAACTTTAGACGCCCGTCCAGATTTCAAATTAACTTTTACGAATGCCTTTTCCTAGAACCATCAACCATAAAATGAAAGAGGACACGCCTTCTTTCCGAACGCAATTTCATTTATTTCTCATTTTTCGCTCACTTTGTTATTGCTTTTGTCTTTTTTTTCCTTTCGAAAAATCAAGTTCTTCAATTTTCAGAAACTGTGACATAGGTCTCGATGTTACTGTTCTTGATGCGTAAAATCATCAATTACAGACATAAATGCAAACTGTCTGTAATGGCCTTTGTACTATTTCTTACAATTATCTATAATGCAGGATTGATGCATTTTCTGTGAGTTGTAATAAAATGTAGGAGCCTACGATAGTTTTAATTCTACTAGCAAAACTCGATGCAATGGAATAGAACAAAACTTCAACGAATATTTCGTATTGAAAATGCGTTTTCTCTAGTTTAGAAAAGAATCCGTTCGAACTTTACGTTGTGATGTCATACTAGGAAAAGTGTAAGTTGAGAAAAAATGGTTGGCAATGAATCCCATGAGTACTGTTTCATGAAAATATTAGCGTCCAAGTCTGTCGTTTTCCATTCCTTCCGTTCGCTGAAATAGTCTAGTAGGTAAAAGGTGTGCCGGATTTCCTCGTTTTTTTTAGAAAAAAAATTGTCTGGTCTAGAAGTTGTGAGCGATTCATTCAAATCTACTTTGACGTAAATTGTCATGTGTATTCAAGAATAGCCAATATTCCACTTAAATTAGTTGAACTATAAAATATAAAGTCATTCTGAGGCGAAATCAGAGTTCAAACAGTTTCAGCTTCCGCACGGCATCATTGGATGATTCTCTCGAAATGAATCATGTCGATTATGTTGCTCATGTCATCGTCATGCCCGTAGTCTTGACTATAGGTAATACTGTAGTGAACATCACTCCTATATAATTATTTCATTCCAGGAATGATAAACCAATGCCTGAATGTTTGCACATTACTTCATATCAAAACAAGTATATTTCTTTACTTGAAAGCATCGGCCATAGCAGACATTCTAAGTATTGTTGCCTTCGTTCCCTTCATTCTCCGACACGCAAATGTCATTGACCCTTCTTGGGGTCTCGGAATGTTTTATCATGCTCATCTGGAACTTCCGTTGATCAATGCTTTAATATCAGCTAGGTGAGACCGAAATGTAACTGTTCATCATTAATTAATCATTTTTAGTGCATTGAACATAGTTGCCATGACGGTGGATAGATACGTATCAGTTTGTCATCCCATCAAATTTTTCCAAAACAATGAAACAAAACCTTCTCGTCGACGAACAATGTTGATTATCGTCATGATTTATTTCATTGCTTTGATGATTTACTTCCCGTCGGTGTTCCAAAAGAAGCTTGGCGTTGTAACAGATGCATTAACTAACAAGTGAGCTAAAAATCTAGTTTCATACAATCTTTCTTATTTTCAGAACTATTTACACAATTGTGAGAAACAAAGAAGTTGAAGCGTTAGCTTTTTTCAGAGTTTATCTGATACTTCGTGAAGTACGCTTTAATGTTTAATGAACTGAGCTGATGTTTTTACTTCAGATCATATGCCGCTGGGGTCCAGTTGTGCTTCTTGTCATTCTGAATACATGTGTAGTTCGCGGACTTCGAAAAATCGATAGACGTAATTGGTTCTGGAGGCAGCCTTCTCAGAACAGTCGGAACGAGAGCACTGCTCAGCGGCAACTCCGTTCTCCGAGAGATGATCGAAGCCGTATTTCCGTTCTTCTATTTGTTACATCAGCTACTTTCATTATCTGCAATGTTCCAGCATCTGTCATTTCATTTTTTGTTGGGTAAGTTGATATGAATGTCTGGTAAAGATTTCATACGTTTAATTGAAGGCGTGTTAATGGCTCTACATCTTGGCAAATATTCCGAGCAATTGCAAATCTTCTTCAAGTTACCAGGTAGGAATCTCATTGTGATCCGTTTCAGAGAGTCCAAAAAGCATTTTTTCAGTTATCTTTACAACTTCTATCTGTATGCATTGTGTTCTTCTGAATACCGCCACGCTTTTCTCCGGCTTTTCGGATGTCGACCGAGTCAATCTCCATGTTCCACTGGTGATTCTCCCACTGTTCGTGTATCAATTCATGGAAAACGTTGCCAGTAAGAATTTACTTACAATGAGCCACGAAAATAACTCTTTATTCAGAGCAGTCGTTCTTCTGGATCAACCAAACAACGAGTCTCCTGTCGACGAAGTGTAGCTTACTCTTTTCTTTAGTTCTATCGCTTCATCCAACCGTTTTCTAGCTATCTTTCATATGCATCTCTTCATTGATCTCTCTATCTTGGAACGGTTTCTTCCATTTGTGATTCTCAAAATTCTTATCAACATACTATTTTCTCATTCTTCTTCTCATTAGGTTATTATATGCCACAGGTAGTCGCTTTCAGTTTCCCGTTTTTGCGTTTTTGTTATTATTTTTGTTTTTCTTCGACTATCATTCATCCATACCATTAATGTTCTGCAAATTATTCAACATTTCCGGTAAAATTTGAACACAGACCAACATTTTTTCTTTGATAAAGAGTTTTTTAGTTAAATAACAAGACTTCCATAACAGAAACACCTCAATAAACTCAAAACTGACCACGTTTTGCAAAAATTTCAGTTTTCAGCTGTTTTATTGAATCTTAATTGTTCAGTATAGATGTATGAGTTTTTGAAAACGCAGATTACTTCTCGGTATATGTAATTTTTCACTTCACGGTAAAAGTTTGCAGTTTTCGAACGATTTTTACATAGATTTTTCAGCCAGTAAATTCAAATCTCACCCAAAAGTTTTGATTTTCCTCTCTCTTTGGCATTTTTCGATCCTTATCGAATTTTTCTTTCCTAGTAAGCAGAATTGATGCGTATGGCCCTAAAATGTGGCAAACGAATAGGTACAGAGCACGTGAACCAGAGAGACAACAGACAGCGCGAGAGTTGCTGGCAAGCCGCCAGCAAGGAGTTAGATGTGCAGGACACAGCTAGCAAACGAGTGTTACCGTACCAACCGAAATGCATTCTGCAGGCGAATTTCCGACCTCTATTTTTTCTTGTTGAATTTTGGGCCTTTTTCATTTCGATTACTCTGTTTTTGTGTTTGAACTAGTTAAATTCTTACTTTTCTTACAGATTTTAGAATATTCTGAGATTTAATAAATTTTGAATGATGAAATAATAGGGAAGTAGAAAAGTTTAGGCCGGAATAGAAAAATTCAATATTTTTATTTATTTTTTCGCTTTTTTCGTTGCTTCTTTCTTTTAAAAATTTTATCTCAATTTTTAATTTTTTCAGACTATGGGTGACATCGAGAAGCAGACGGAAATCCGCGAAAAGAAGGCCCGCAATGTTATGCGTGAGCTCAAGATCCAGAAGCTCTGCCTCAACATCTGCGTTGGAGAGTCTGGAGATAGACTGACCCGTGCCGCTAAGGTGAGTTCATATTCAGGCTTCAGAGATCTTCAGATAATTATCGTGGAAAATTTCAGGTGCTCGAGCAGCTCACCGGACAAACCCCAGTGTTCTCGAAGGCTCGCTACACCGTCCGTACCTTCGGAATCCGCAGAAACGAAAAGATCGCCGTCCACTGCACCGTCCGCGGACCAAAGGCTGAGGAGATCCTCGAGAAGGGACTCAAGGTCAAGGAATACGAGCTCTACAAGGAGAACTTCTCCGACACCGGAAACTTCGGATTCGGAGTCCAGGTAACCTATTTCAGATAGATGCGGGCATTCTCAAACGAGTGATCGTTTCAGGAGCACATCGACTTGGGAATCAAGTACGATCCATCCATCGGAATCTACGGAATGGACTTCTACGTTGTCCTCGACCGTGCTGGACGCCGTATCGCCAAGAGAAGACGCGCTCCAGGACGTGTTGGACCATCTCACAGAGTCGAGCGTGAGGAGTCCATCAAGTGGTTCCAACAGAAGGTAAATCAGATTTTAAGTAGAATTCAAGCATCTAATTATCCTTTTTTCAGTACGACGGTATCATTCTTCCACCAAAGCCAAAGGTCAAGCGTACCTTCCACCGTCGCCGCTAAACACTTCGTTGTTGTTAATTTTTTTTAACATAAACTGTTATATGTTGTACCGAATCCTTGAGATGAAAGAAAAATAACAGACATGTTCTGCCTCATATTTGGGAGATCCCACTAGTACTTCGAATTTTGAACAGAACAAGAATCACAAGAATCCAGATGATCTTCACCAGTTCCAGCGATTATCATGATGAAAAGGAATCCAATGGTTTCATACTTTAGCGACATGTATTCTTTATCTAAAGAGGACACCGGATCTATTTCAGCGTTTGCAAAATCGATAGCAGAAAGAATGCAGCTGGTTCACTAATACTCGAATAAAAGACCAATGATGTAGTGATAAGGACAATTAGCAACTAAAAGCATGTGGATGAAGAAGCAAATGACTATTCTGCCGGGTTGAAGAATTACCAGTGCTCTGTATCATGCTAGGTTCTCCTTCAATGTTCAGTTCGTCGGAAAATTTGTAAAAGAACAAAGGCTACAAAATTTGTTGGAATCTTCTGGAGCTTGTCATATTATCGTTTCGAAGGAGCAGAGCGTTGAAGAATTGTCGGAAATTGAGAAACCTTTGAATTTGGAAACAAGGAATGAAATACAAGATAAATTAATAAAATTGGATGAAAAAACATCTGAACGACTTGTTTATCAGCGGAAGCTTCACAAAATGAACATGAAAAACAGTGAATGTTACTATTTAAGACGCCGTTAAAATCATAGTTGCTCAATGCCCTGCGTGACGGATGGAATCGACGGTTATGCGCAAAGCCATGGATGATCATAAAAACCAAAAAAGGTAAAGGAAAAAATTATCAATTAGATGATTTGTTAAAGTGGTGAGATCAAGAATAGATTACACCAGCAAATGAGTTATGATGAAACTTTTGGTCACTGTCCTACATATTGCGGCGTAGATAAAAAAGTACAAGCATGTTAAATGAATCCAAGAAACAGAGCGTTTGAAGACGACATAAATAGCGATATCATAAGTTTGTCGCATCAAGCTTCTCCGGGAAAGTATTTGGATCATTTGACTTTAAATTCATTAGCTTTCAAGTTGGCAGGATTATGTTTATCTTCAGATCAATACCTGAAAATCAGTCATTCCAGTTACCGGAATACTGTCTTGATCAGCTCTTAAAAAATAAACCAGCTGAATCGAATTACCGAGTAAATTTATTTTATAAATTCATCAAGCTGAAAAAGTGAATTTTATCTATTAATCGCAGCTATCACAATATAGCTATTGCAGCATAAACGTCAAAAAAACTTCAAGTATTTCATAATCTTATCACAGGGTAATATATCTATACAAAATAAGCGGGAAAGAATGAATGGAAACTGACAACAAGTGGAATGTTGGACGAATGATTTAATTTGTAGAGTGGTTGTTGGAATATCTTCTTTACTTAGCAGCAATTGGTTCTCCTTGACCATCAGTGTCCAATTGTTTTCCGAGGTACTCCCAGTTATGGACCATAAGCTTTTGGACGGCGAGAAGAGCGTGGTAGCGGACATTTGGATCTTCGGCAGACAAAAGACGCATTACAGCAGCCTTTCCTTGGTATTGCTCGATGACACTGGAAAAAGATTCGCATCAGAAACTGTATTTCATGAATTGAACTCACTTTTTTCCTCTTGGGTAATGACGGGCGTACTCTCCAATATCATGAGCAGCAACGCAGAGAATGATTGGATCTTGGCTGGTTTCAAGGAGCTTGATGAGGATCTTGACAACTTCGAATTGCTTCTCGTTGAACTTCTGAACGTTTTCACGCCAGAACTTCTCGGATTTGTGGACTGGAGACCATGTGAGACGTCCAGAGCGGACCTGAAATCAATAATTGTTTGATTGGTCAGAGGGGTTCAATCCAAACCTCGGTGTAGTATTCATCGTAGGAGCTCAGATCATGAACCGACAGTGTCAACTGCTCAGAGAGGAACTTGACGTCTTCTTCAAGATCTGGGTCGTCGTATTTCTTGGCATCAATCAAATCCAGAGTCTTGAGAGTCTTGCATTGCACCATTTGAAGGGCAGCCTCTCTCTTGGTCTCATTGTCCTCAACCTTGTTCAAGATGTTGGCGAACGAAGCAAGGATGATTCTGATAACTTTTTCTTTGGTGGATTCCGAGAGGATATCTCCAAGAGCTGGAATAACTCCAAGAGAAGTGGCCTGCTTGGCGATGTCAGCGTTAAAGGTGAGACACCAGATGGCGAAGATGATTTGGTATTGAAGTTGGAAGTTGGATGTCTTTCCCAATGCAGCGACGAGCGTTTGAATACCATCGGACTTCACGAATTCGTTTCTAAACTCATCGTGACGAAGCAATGTTTGGATAGCTCGGACAGTTGTGTTCATGCTGTCATTGGCCTAAAATATGCTTAAAAAGGAATAAAATAAAAATGAATTAACTCACAGTTGAGCTCTGCACTTGTTGTTTAAGAGCAGAGAGGTGCTTGTGGAGGTCATCCAAGGTTTCGGCACCAGATTTGTCGATGATAGAGCTCATCTGAAACTTTTCAACGTTGTGTTTATAATAAAGCAATGACAGAGAACGAGTCACGAGAAATAAAAGCCAGATCCTAGCATAAACACTATGAAATTACGCATTTTCTTCTAAAAATCAATATTTCGTCGTGGATCAACCAACATTTACACCCAAATTGATTGATTGTATTAATAATTATACGAAACAATCGAATAAATCACGAAAAAAGCACTATTCTTGTAGATAACCTCAAATTTCTAAACGCAGGCGATGGCAGTGGCCGCGGGCAACCAGAAACCAATGAAAACAGTGAAAGGCGAAGAACCAAAGATCAAACTGTCCGAGAGGAGTACACGGTCGAGACAGCACGGTATGGCCTAGCGGCCGACACTGTCAGTCGCGAGAAGAGAAGACGCGTCGATGTGTTTTGCGAGAATTCAGTCGGTGATAAGCTTATTAACGCAAAAATTATGATAATATAGTTCTACGAAAAAATTGTACTCATTTCTAGTCTTCCAATCACACCATTTTTCTCTGAAATGATAGTTTTATCCAAAAAACAGTTTCATGTTTCAAAAATCGCAATAAAAAATTAAATTAAGAATATTCATCACTAGAATAAAAGCTTGTCTTGAAAAAGGACAAATTGAGACAACTAGACATAAATATCACTACTGTTGACTTGAGACGATGACTGGGTGAACAAAGGGAATGTGGTAGAAGCCAGAAATGGCTAAAACTTCAGAAAAATAAGTGAAACTCAATAGTATTACACTGTAATTTTATACAAAAATCATCCGAACGAAGTTGAATTTATGGAGAGAGGGCAGGATGGAATGTGATTAAATGAATTGGCAGTCGAGAGGATGAATTTTACTTGACAGCAACTGATTCTCCTTGTGCGTCACTATCCAATTGCTTTCCGAGATACTCCCAGTTATGGACCATAAGCTTTTGAACGGCAAGAAGGGCGTGGTAGCGGACATTTGGATCTTCAGCAGTCAGGAGACGCATCACAGCAGCTTTTCCTTGGTACTGCTCAACGACTCTGAAATCAACCGATACTTAATTTGCAATCGAATCACGAAAAAACTCACGTTTTTCCTCTTGGATAGTGACGAACATACTCTCCGATATCATGAGCAGCAACACACAAAATCAGAGGATCATGGCTAGATTCGAGAAGTTTGATGAGGATCTTCACAACCTCGAATTGTTTGTCATTGAATTTGGAAGCGTTTTCTCTCCAGAATTTCTCTGATTTGTGCACCGGAGACCATTGAAGACGTCCAGAGCGAACCTGTAAATGAAAGTTGATTCTATTTGATATCTTCACTCTTGGAACATACCTCACTGTAATATTCATCATAAGAACTTAAATCATGAACAGAAAGAGTCAATTCTTCAGTGAGGAACTTCACATCCTCTTCAACATCTGGATCATCATATTTCTTAGCATCCATTAGCTCTAAAGTCTTGAGAGTTTTGCATTGAACCATTTGAAGAGCAGCTTCTCTTTTGATCTCACGCTCCTCGACCTTATTCAGAATGTTGACAAAAGTGGCAAGAATAATTCTGATAACTTTTTCTTTGGTTGACTCAGAAAGGATGTCTCCGAGGGCTTGAATAACTCCAAGCGACGGCGCTCTTTTGGCAATGTCAGTGTTGAATGTAAGACACCAAACGGCAAAAATAAGCTGATACTGCAGCTGGAAGTTGGTCTTTCCGTTGAGAGCATGAACTAATGTTTGAACACCCTCAGCATTCACAAATTCATGTCTATAATCATCATGACGAAGCATCATTTGAAGACAACGGGCAGTAGTGTTCATGTAGTCATTTGTCTGAAAAAAGGAAAATTTATAGTTTATTTGATACGCGGTAGCAAACTCACAGTAGAATTTTTCAGTTGTTCCTTGAGAAAAGAGAAATAATACTGAAGGTCTTGTCCTTCCATCCGAGTTGATCCGAAACAAGCAAGCTTAGCAATAATTGAGCTCATTTGATTGACAATGAAGTTATCTTGTCGTTGCAAGATGCCCAGGTATTGGGAGAAAGCGGTACGCTTCTGACGGTGAGCTGCTCGGTGGAAGATCTCAACACGAGACTTATCCTCCTAAACTTTATTTTTTAGTTTAAATAATTTGAAGAGCATTTTACCTGGAGCATATCGTCGAAAAGAGTGAGCACGTAACGCACGTTTTGATCCTTGGCGACTTGAGTGATCAGATTGGCCATTGTCTTGGCAAGTTGTCCATTGGCGTCATTGGCAGCTATAACCTGATCGCGCTCTTCTTTCGACTGAAAAGAGAACCTTTTGCTTGAATTTTTCGAGAAATACCAACCTTAGCGTTCTCGTAGCTTGTCACAAGAGTGTAGTCGTCCTGTTGAATCATTTGTGAGCGAAAGTATGATCCCCAGTTTGGTTTGTTGCTACGGACCTGAAAGAATGAGCAATTTATCGATTTTTTAATTCTAATTCTCTTACTTCGGCCGCTTCCAATTGAAGACGAGATGTTGCATTGATCATGTCGACCGCCGGGATATTGTGATGTGCAACCTCCGCCATTTCTGAAATTATCCCTCTTTTTTAAAGAAAAAATAATCAAAATAAAAGAATAAAATTGTTTTTCGCGGTTAAAAAACACTCGATTAACATAATCGTATACTATCGATCGTGCAGATTCTAATTCTGTTTATAAAATCAATCAATAATCATTTTAAACCTCAAAAAACGTGCAAAAAGAAAATTAGTATATGCAAAAATGTGCGCGTAAAGAACAACAATCACTCGCTGGTCGGACATCGTTGCGAGACCCATACACATGCAGAAGAGAAGAGAGCTATCGTTGTGTCTGCGTCTCTTCTCGCCAGTTGTCTTTTGAATCGATACACTTGCCAAGGAAGAAAGAGACTGGGACCGAAAGAGGGCAAACGTTTTCTGAGCAAGACGTCAATAACTGGGAAGACGAAAAAAGGAATGTATTCGGAATGCGTGCTCTTCAGACTTCTGATTCTGAAATGAATATGATCTATCTCATTAGTTACTCAACTCTAGACTCTTTCAGCAATAAAATTCGAAATTTTGATACAGTGTAATGATTTTAAAATTTCTATCTAAAAATGACAGTTTCTACCAGTTGAAAAAGTAAAAATTCTCTGTTAAAATAAAACTTCATCTCTTCAAATTTGCAAACTGGTGATTAAGAAAAAATAGTTTTTTTTTTGAAAAAATCATAAAGGAACACGTTTTACATCAGTCTCAAAATGCCATAAAAATTTCAGAACCATTAGAAAAAACTTTTCGGATCAAAATACAACTGTGATTGACATGCTACCAGTCAAAAGGTGATAACGTTTTTTATTCACTACACATTAATAATCAAGAAATTGGAAAATGATTGCTTCATATTGTCTTTCACTTGACAGCTCGCCGGTGCTTTTACTTTTTTACTCCCTAGTATTACTAAATTATAGTATTGGCAACCATAAAACATGCATCTTCATATCTAGCATCTCAAAATCTAGTAGAACTGTGAACCTTTAGCGATGTCATTCCATTAGATTTAAACTCTTTGGTGATCTTTATATTCCTTCTTTGACTTCTTCTTCTTCAATCAGAATGAGTGCATAAGTTAGACGTACATAAAGTGCACCTTTTTCAATATTCGTCAATCAATCTGCTCCTCGTGATGTCCTTCTACTTCTGCGCTGCTTGGTAAGTCGTCCAAGATTAACGACCGCCCTTTCCCATTGTGAAATCTACTCGTTTTCTACATTATTTCTCTTTCCTACATTCAAACTGCTCAGCTCTCCATCCTTTCTGTTTTTCTGAAGCCTTCATCACCCGGGAAACGTCAATCATCATCCATGTTACCTGTAGCAACGCATATGCATCTCTCTCCGAGGCACCTCCCACTTTTCAATCTTAGTTCGGATCCGAAAAACGAAATAGACCAGTCTGAGGTTGAATTTTTGTTTTCATAAATATTCATGATTTCTCATCCTTTTCCGTTCGGTAGGCAACCCTCGTTTCAATGATCAACTCTTCGCATTTCATTGTTCTTTTTATCAATAATCTCATATTTTTCGTAGAGTCTTCTACTTGGATAACCGCTACTGATAGTCGCAATCAAGATGGCCAGTCATCCACTCACTTTTGAGCCTGACTCCAAAAAGGGTGAAAAATACCATCAAGAATGTGAGACACAGAAAAATCAAAATAAACATTTAAAAATTATTTTCAGTGAAAAATAAGAACTTGAAACCAGCTGTATACAACACGTATTTAGATGTATGTTGCAGAATTCAGGAGAAATGAGATGATTCTTTTTTCCAGCGCAAGTGTATTCTTTTTGACAAGCAGATGTCTCTACCGCCAGTGTCGGAATTGAATTCAAACAATGATATTGTGAATCTCTTCACCACTATTCTTTCTCAAGAGTTTGCAAGACTGTATGAGATAAGAGAGGTATTATGCAATTGCAACTGTTTTCATTCAGACCAGTCGCCGTCTACCCAGTCGAGCACTTTGAAATCTTGTACAAGAACAACTTTGCTGTACTCAATGGATCATCTAATGATGTAAGAAGGTCCTATTATTTTTTAATAATGAAATCTTTATTTTAGTACGTTGAATTCTTCTACAAGCATTTCAAAAAGAACGATCTTGCATTGTTGCAAAAGGATATTCTTCTATTTCCTTTCAACTACGGTTACGCCTGGTAAGAAACGTTTTATTCCAGCAAGTCATATTCCATTAAGGCATCTTGTTGCAATTGACAAACCAGTGAATGCTATCGTTGAGGGACAAATCTGTAACGTGTACTTTTTATCTGGCCACCAGATCATCCCACAGTACTCATTGGCCAATCAGTTCACCAAATACTTGGAGATGGCTTTCACTGCATTGGGACACACTGTCTTTCCAGCCAACTTCAGATATCAAGAGTTGATTCTGGAGGAATACGCATATCAAGGACAAATTCTCTGCTGTGTTTACACTGAACTTGCTTACAAGATATCTGAACACGGAAAGGTGAGCATATCGAATAATAGCTGTGATAAAATGGTTTCACAGGACATGTCTGTATTCTTCTCGGGTATCAAACCAATCGCCCAATGCATGAAATTCGAACATCGCATTTTCGAACGTTTCCTTCAAACCATTATCAATTGTTTTGCCGTTGAGGTAACAGTTTTTTGTTAAGATTTCAATTCTAAAACCCTTTCTTCAGCACAACAAGCACGGACAAATTCCAGTTTTTGAGATCCTTACTCTTGAAGACGAGGACCTTTCTTGGATTGAAAAAACCGACTTTGATCGAATTCTCAACCCACTTCGTCAAATGCGCGTCGTTCGCCCGCTTCGAAAATTTGCTGCAAAAAACTCTGAACAAGCAGCCGGAAGAAAACTTTTTGTTCCAGAAGCGCGTGACGAAGCAGATCCTGAAAAAGCAAAGGGTCCAGATGATGCAAAAAACAAAGCAGGACCATCAACTTCTTCAGGATAATCTTATGACCTTTTACTTTTTCTCTCGTCTTTTACACCCATTTTATCTATTTCTGTGGTTTGAAAAGTATAATTCATCAATTCAGTCGGAATATCTATTTCCATCAAAATCTGTAATAATCAAACATGTTTTCACTCAAAAACACTATGATGTCAGTTCGTAAACCAGCAATTCTGTCAACTTTTCTTCAAATAAAGTAACGTGGGAATTTCATTGGCGTCATGAGTGTTTTAATGAACAATAAGTGATCATGAGACATTCATAAGGTGCTTTTAGATATGTTTAGAACTTTTTTAGATGAAATCATAGGTTGGTGTATGAGAAATATCAATTTTCACGTGTGGAATCAAGGAACTAAAAATGTGTGTAAGGTTACGGGTTTCGTTGAAATCATATGTTATAAGAAACTATTATAATACAGAAAGAGGGTACTTTAGGTATTCGTTTTTTTCAGATGATAGTAAAAAAATATTTTGAAAAACGAAAAAGGGCAAAAACTGATGATACGCTATCTGCAACAATGTTGATTTCTATTCATAATCCGTTTCAAACCGTTTCATGGTTTCATTTCCTATAAAAAACAAATAACGAAAGTGAGTTTCGTAAAACCTGTCAATTATGCCACCTGTTGTTCAAAACCATTATTCATTGGTTGAAGTCAGATTATTATCTATCCCATTTTCACTCATCTCCCTGTCACCTCGAATGGTTTGAGAGCAAGAAGGTCATTTCATTTCATCACGACTTAAAACAAATACAAAAGAAAAAAACTTTTAAGAAGAAGAAAACAGAATTTCACAGCTATGCCCACATTCCAAATGTTCCACTTCAGGCCGCTTTTCATGTTGCCGAAAGTATGCTCAACCATACTTGTCTACTCTCTAATTGTTTAAACCGAGTACTGTATAATTAGACAGTTGCAAGTTTAATGCAGTCGTGCGCCTCGTTTCACATTAAAGGATGCGCCGCGCCAAGTTCACACCAAGTGCCGCCACCCGATTAGAGACTCGTCTTGACAAGATCTCTTCCTTTCATTTCACACCAAATTGGCGACAACTTATTTTCATGGTGGATCTTGATTTTAATCGTCGTCATTTTTTTATTGCGAAAAAACGGAACTAGCAACGGATTTTACCTAGTTTTTTGTTTTGGATAGATTTTGTGTATCAATACAGAAAGCATTCAAAACTATCAGCCTTTTCTCACAATTATGTCAAAAGCTCATTATCTCGATATGTGTGCTATTCTAACCGGTTATCTCATCAACAAAAACCATTGCGCCACACTCTCTATAACAATAATGAGAGCCATGACGAGCATTGACACGAAAATTATCGTTGACTGGTTACATCACCGGATTGCCCAAACATCGCCACCTCTTGCTTCTAATTAACCTGCTATCTCGTGTGTCACCCCCTGCTGGGAAAACTCAGCATGTTTTGGCAAGATGAATTGCAGATTTCACAACTGTTATGACACACATTAGCACCGAGTATAAAGTTTTCATCTTGTACCAGCTGGAAACATATGTTGTCAAAGGGACACACGAGCCAAGCAAGCCGAACTGTTTGATGTAGTTTTTTTGAGGTGTCGATGTTTAATGAGGCGTGAATCGTTCTGAGAAAATAAGAGGAACTTTCATAAATATTTGTAATACAAATGCTAGCTTCAACATTTCTCCACAGAAAAAATAATTGAGTGATTATTCTTACAGAAACTTATACTGAGAACTATTACTTGAGCACTCGCAAACTCGCAAACTCTCCATTTTTATCGACAGGTCCAATATGAAAAATAAGAAGCATCAACTTTTTTGATAGGAATCAATGAGTATATAATTATGTGAATGATGGCTCAAACTTTCAGACAATTGTTTTTTTCTGAAAACTGGTGTTTATTTTCTAACAGTATACCTCATGTTTCACAGCTTCTGACAGATACCCTATTGTTAGGAATACGGTTGTTTCCAATGCGATAACTAATAATCCAGTTCCTCCATATTTCAAAGTCTTCTGAAACTTTACAATTTTTTATCTAAACCCTTTCCTCCTCGATACGCTTCTTACACGCTCTTCGACCGTGGCAGATAATTAATCACAGACCCTCCTCTCCGCACGCACCTCCCCCCTCCGTGAGAGTACTGTAGAGAAAGTGGGCGGAGCGTAATCTGTATCGTCTTCTCCTTGGACCAAGATATTACATAGTCAGTCAGTCATTTCTGCTTTAGTGTGTCATCATGAGCTGGGAACAATATCAAATGTATATGCCACAGTGCCATCCAAGCCTTATGTATCAATCAGTTGGTTCTATTCAATCTACTATGACAACTCCTCTTCAAAGTCCTACTTTCTCATTGGACTCTCCTCATTATCCCGATAGTTTCTCGTAAGTTATTTTGATATCCAACAGTATTCAAATCAAAATTATTTTCAGAAATGGTGGTGGAAAAGATGAAAAGAAGAAGTGCCGTCGCTATAAAACACCTTCTCCCCAATTGCTCCGAATGAGAAGAAGTGCTGCAAACGAACGAGAGCGCAAGAGAATGAATACTCTCAATGTTGCTTATGATGAGGTTCGTTTACTATAATCACTAGATGTCAAAAACCAAAATCAATTCTCTCCAATGTTTTCGTAAATGCTCTGATTGCTCATTTATTTATGTTCATCGATAGATCATATAGTAGTACACTGGAAATGAGCGAGAAACATTAATTTGTCATTCATAGTCACTCAAGGATTCAAAATCATAATCTAGGAGCGTAATACTGTAGAGACGTGCAAGCCTCAATGACATGAAGGATGTATCTGCTAACAGATGTTATCCTTTTTCACTCCACCAAGACGTTTATGTTTACCTCACTCACTGCCAATTTCACCATTCAATTTATGACTTCACCATTTAAAATTCATTTCAATTCAACGCATCGTTTCAGCTTCGTGAGGTTCTACCGGAAATCGACTCGGGAAAGAAATTGTCCAAATTTGAAACGTTGCAAATGGCTCAGAAATATATTGAATGTTTGGCACAAATTCTAAAACAGGACTCCAAAAGCGATAATCTCAAAAACAAATCCGGATGATTTCTTTTTTCTTAAACATCTTTTTTTTCAAATTATGGGTATTTTAAAATTCACTGTAACACTGTGTTTTCTTCTGTCATTTATCCTGAATCTTTTTTCCTAATATTTATTCGTCTTTTTTTTAATAGTTTATCCTTTTCCATTTCTAAATATTCTTAAATGAACAAATTCAAAAGTTTAATTATCGCTGTGTTTTCTAAGAAATTTAACAAAAAGCAAGTTTTTCCGTGATTCTCCGGAAAACAGAAAGAAAGGATCATTAGCTGTTTTTTCTTTATCCTAAAAGTCCATAAAACTTCTTTTTCCCTAGAAACTAGGTCTACGGTAAAAAGGAAAGAAACCATAGACACGTGCCGCAGATCAAGATAACCATCAGAAGGACAAGTGTCGTTTGGCGACACGAGCTTGGCGCAGTTCAACACTGCTATTCATTTTTCGAATTTATCGACGAAGGGAAACAGTTTAGAGGGAAACTGGCAGAACTGTTTTCCATCTTATTAGATAGACAACTCGACTCATAAGTGACGGATCGAACCAATTTAGAAAGATAAAATCAGTTCTCAAGTGCTCTTCATGCACCTTAATCAGGTCATAATATCTCTGCTGACACTTGGGTTATAGAGTGCACCACACGATGGGTTTATATGTATGAGACCATTCCAACAGTAATTTTTGTATTAACTTGCAGTAAGGTTTCTCTTGAAACACCAATTAGTTAAGACTTTTTTGAAAATCAGTTTCATTATTAATTCCATAGAGTTCTGAAATTAAACATCTAATTTGTGAGTCCCTCATGCTCTATGAATAATTTCCGGTTGTTACATCAACTAGAACATTCTGTAAGTCTACAAACCCATTGTTCCGTTATCAAATGAAATCACGAGTTATCAACACCCCCAGAAAGAAGTTATCACAAAAATCATGACTACATTCACATGGTGTGATGGGTTTCCATAGGTTTTTGACACATAATTCCTCTCACCAAAACGAAAAAAACCACAAGATTGACATGCAATTATTTCATTATGTTCTTTGTTCATTTCACTCAATATCTCACTGTCTCTATAAAATGATGAAATTATTTTCATACCAGTGAAGCGAATTTCAAAGCAAAAGGCCCACACTCTTTCACTAGTTGTTGTAACATTGCAGCCTCTTCTCCTCTACGCCTAACTCTCCCTCTCCCCCCTTCTTTGCACGTTGTCACTCAAGTTTACACTAGCTGCTGATGTGTCCTCGGTAGTATAGTGGTGAGTATCCGCGTCTGTCACATGCGAGACCCGGGTTCAATTCCCGGCCGGGGAGAAGTCTTTTTGTTTTCCTCACTTATTCTGTTTCTAATTTCTTTTTTCTGTTTGGTTAAAAGAAAATGAACAAAGAAATAATCATGAACATAAAGACACTTGCTTTTGCGTAATGATCAGTCATCCGATTCCCGACACATGTAACATGCCGCCGCCTTCGCCGTCTAGAAAATCAGCCGCGAAACGGTGATCCATCGGATCGTAAACATTTGATTGTCGAGCGCCCAGATGTTGTAGTCGCATCACCTGCCACCGCGGCACTGTTAGCCGCTCGAGCAGATTACGCAACTCGTGCCTTTGTAGACAGCCCGCGCGCAACATAATAATTATGTTGTGGACCGTATTCCGAGATTCATTTCTAACTAATGACCTTTTGACGTATGCCTAATAAATGGATTGGAAGAGGTGCAGTGTAGAAAATACCTGAGCGCCACCTTTTTATTTTACGCAACACAATCCGTTAATTGGCGACAATTTAACGCTCCGTTTCTGCAAACCGCTCTTCGTTCAAAGGTGCCGCGAACATCTGCTCTCGATAATACAGTCTAGTAAGCCTCTTCCGGAATGTTTTGTAACAGGTCACAACCTTTTAAGACAGTTCACAGTCTTAATAGCAACAGAGGGAATCATTTATTAATGCAATGAAGTTTTGGGAGAAATACGAATGTTTATGGCAACAAGTTGTGGCATATGTGATTTATTAAAGCTCAGACTTGCTCGCTGGAGGCTCATCAAACTCGAATGGGCAATAGTCGGGATTGTTGTTCGGCTGGATACGGTATCCCCTTGAGATCAATCGACAACGGAGTTCGTGCATTCTTGGCCAAGCGTCTTCGGCCTTTTGAGTCTTTTCAGCTGGTGACCAGAGCCTTTCCGCCGCTGCGGACGCTCTTGGCCTAAAGTGTCAAAAATCACATTTCCATTCTACACGTCTTTCGAATAAAAAATTCAAGAAAAAAGAAACGGAAGTTCTTTGAAAGTCTTACACCTACAATGGGAGCAAAAAGTTCAAAGTTTTTGCAAAGTGAATGAAAAATTCAGAATGAAAATGTTACACAAACTATTTTGGTAACTCACCATAATCTTGCTTCAATATTGGTATTATCCACCAGTTCTCCCCAAATTGCAGCTATTCCACCTAGAACCAAGTTTTTCTGTGTGTCAGTTCCGTTGAAATTAGTTGGATCGCAGTAGTAATATCTAAAAAAGCCATGGGTTTCAGAAGAATTCCGGTTCTTGATACCTGGAGTTTGAAGGAGCAGTTCCTTTGATTTCATCTCTCCAATCAGCGCCGTATTTGATGTAGTTCAAGTACCAGCACGCGGAGACAATCACCGGAAAGTTTTGAGATGTGATGTTCTTAACCTGTTCATAGATCTCTTCGTGAGTATTTCCTTTCCAAATATGGATCACTGAGTTTGGATTGGGAATGTTGTTATCGAACACTTCTTGCCAGAAAATTGGTTTTCGTTTCAATTTCAGCTTCTCCACAATTGCATAAAGCCTGAAGGAAAACGAATGAGTTTTCGATGAAAATATTGTCCTACTTTTCGAAGAAATAGTTTTCAAGAAGTACAGTATCGTTTCCAAAACCTTTCTCTTCCATGAATTTGCGGATTTTCTTGTTTCTGACCCAGCATTCAACAATATAATCAGATACTTCGTCCCCTCCAAGATGTAAAAATTGATCAGGGAAAGTCTCGGTGACCTCTTCCAAAAACTCCTAAAACACGAAACGTCACAACTTTCTCTTTAAAATTTTACTCACGGAAATAAAATCAAAATTAGCTTCATTCATTGGATCAACTAGATTCGGCAAGAAAGTCTCTTCACCCTTCTCATCAAAACATTCCGTCAGAAATCCTTTTCTTCCTTTCCAAGAAGACGTGTGTCCGGGTAAATCGAATTCCGGTATAACTCGAATACCACGCAGCCTGGCAAACGCAATAATGTCAGCAATATCTTCACGCGAGTAAACATGACGAGGAGAATAGGCCCCCTAAATGAAAAAAAATAGAATGGAATAGAAGAATGACACAAACCACTCCATGGAGCTCTGGGAATTTGACAGAAGTATACGGGAAGGACTCACTGTCCACCAAATGCCAATGGAGAACATTCAATTTGTTCATTGACATGATTTCCAGCTGCCGTTTGATAACATTGACAGACAGAAAATGCCGGCTGGAGTCGATCATAATTCCACGAACTGGGAAACGAGGTTTATCGAAAATCTCGACAGTTCGGATTTGGTACTGAAAGTAATTTGAAATGAAAGAACACTGAAGGATGCAATACTTCTTGAGATTTCTGGTCATAGAATACCAATTGACTTAATGTCTCCATTGCTCGAAGCGCACCCCATACTGTTTGAGCGTTGATAACAGCTTCCGAAAGACTAACTCTAAGAAGGTCTGAAAACAAATCTTTCTAATTTGTCTTTATTTATTGTCTCATACATTCTTCACTTGCTCCATGAACCGGCGGACCACTTGGGCATTCTTCTTTCACCGTAACTGTGATAATAAAATCTTCAGTCCCACCGGTTTTCATTTCCACCGGAAACGGGAACAACCATTTGTTCACTGTAAAACTTTACATTTAGAACCTTATCATATTAGATATCACTAACTATAATTGTCGGCCATCGACAGAAGAACATCGCAGTCTTTTTTGTCACCAAGATCAATTCCTATCTTGTCATAGGTGAGTGTTCGGTTTTTCGACCCATAGATAATTTTCTGGGGAAGAGGCCAAACCTTCAATATGATAAGATGAAACGGTTGTTTATAAAATGGCTTACCCCTCCGACACTCCAACGATCCGGCTCGTCTCTGCCATAGAACCACGCAAGTGTAGAGGTAAATAGAAGAGATAATGTGAATAGTCGCATTACCTGAAACTATCATAAATTAGGGACATTGCTGGAAACTTGAACGAAGAACACATTTTTAAGATCAAGGTTAAGGTAGAAAAATGACCGGCACGACTTGAATGTTTGCCTTTTCTCCATAGGCGCTCGATTCGTGAAAACGTTTTATTTGACTTTCAAAAAGTTTTTATCGCTCTTTAGTTTTTTATCGGCCAACATAAACAAATTTTATGGGTGATGGGAATTTGAAACTAAATGGACCACACTAAAACACAGACACTTCGGAAGTCATTAGACATGCTGAAGTCAGCAGCAGCAAAGTGTATTCCGCCTCGGGGGAAGTTGGAAGCAAAAGGAAAAGCAACATTTAGGAACCAAAGCTTAGATGGAATGACTTGGTGCTCCTTCGATGAAAAATGAGGAGGAAAAGAAAGAGAGGGGTCACATTGGCTGCCTGTAAATTAAGAACATCGAATAAACAATCGCATCAAATGTGATAAACATTTGCGGTTTCTTCCCACAGCATCCATTAACGTTTTTAATAGATTTTCGAAGAAAACAGAACAATTGACCATCGAGTAGGTTTGAAAAGTGTTTCTGAGAGATCTAAACATCAGAAACTTGTCGAAAATACGTTTGAGAGACCATTTCTTCGCTCTTTGGAACACTGGGAGTGAAGAAGAAAAAACACAAGTGGATTGAATCGGCGGGGCCGGGAGAATGGCTAAGCTCTCTTGGGATTTTGACATGACCCTTCTCAAAATGTGCAAACATTGATGTTGTTTTCTTCTTCATTTGTCTTAGTAACACTATTTTTGTGTTAAAAATGAGTGATATCGCGAGTATTATATAGTAGAAAGGTGTTTTACACAGAAACTTACAACAACAGGATGCCGTCATATCAGTTTTGTACAAAAACAACCCCCTTGACATTGTTCAGAATAGTGAGTGTGATAAGGTTTTGTGATTTGGTTGTCTCCAAAACTTCTTTTAATTTGGTATAGTCTTATATCACTACAATTTTCTTGTATTTTGACCTCATTTGATACCATTTAACCAATAAAAAAATTAAACCGCAATTTGTTAATCTTCTTTTGCTTTAAACTTTTGTACGCTCGCTGCAAGTGATGTAAACTGTGTTTTTCTAAGAGTAAAGAAGAAATTTTCGCAACTTTCATTCTCTACGATTTTTTTCTCAAATTTCCAAGAGGAGGGTCAAGATACAGCTGGTGCTCAGCTTGCTTCTTTCATCGTCGAATAGATAAGAAAATGTAACAAAGAACGACTGACATTGGAAAGAAAACTAATGAATGTTTGAGAGAAAGCAGAAAAAGTGCCAATCTGAAATGGAACTTTGACCGAAAATGCAATATTTGATTTTCAGAAAAGAAATTAATTAAATGCTTTTTATCACAACGGAAAATGAAAAATGCCCTACAGAATAAAACAATGGTTTCTCCAGAAAAACAAAAAACCACATGAAGTTTGAATTTCTCATTCTGGCATTGAGAATGAGATTTACAATTCAGATTATGCATTAAAGTAAAACAATTTGTTCTGGTGTTCGATTCTGTTTTTCACTGACCAAAATACAATTATTCAATTCAGTATGATAATCCATCAGATGAAAACAAACGTTCCGACATTTCGTTATTCAATAATCTTCGAACATGCATATAATTCTTCATTTTGAACAAATGGATCCACCATGATGTAGAAACAAATCCCGCAAGCTTTCAAAATTTTCAAATCTCATCCTTTCGAGTAACCCACGCCCAAATATTTGTGTTTTTTATAGTTGTGCGTGAGTGTTTTCATTCCAATCGCCCACCACTTCACTTTCGGCGCTCCATTTTTCAAAATAGTGAAAGTAAATGGCGGCGACAGTCAGTGTCTTGCGCCAGATCAACTATAATAGTGTCGCGGTTTGAAATGGCACGGTCAATCTGCTAGAAGGTGCTTCTGGCTATCGCAATCGGTGTAAACTGGGTCAACCCTCGACTTCACTATGCTTTTTCATCAGTTTCCGCATGTGTTTTTCTTCTTGGATTCGTGCCGACAAAAAGGAAATTTTCTTTTGCGAATTCTTTTATTCGATCAGATTTGTTGATACAAATAGATAGTTTAGATAATGAGAGAGAGAGAGAACAATAGCCATACAATTTAATAAGATCATACATGTACCGTTATGCTATTGCACTGTGCAATAAAACGAGAAACTGGGAATAAGTGATATTTGGGATGATGAGGGGAACAAGCATAAAGTACGACATAGAAGCATTTTCACCAGAACCCGCTATAAATGAAAGAAGTATTGAGAGTATTGTAACCCCATACAGAAAAAGCTGTGTATTGTTTGACTAAATTTGGATATCGACAAATGATGAGAGTTTGATGGGGGAGCACCTACCTAAAACGGTCGGAGAATTACCGGTTTTGAGAGTAAATTATAATTTCAACACTTCGTATAATGATTTTGGGAGAAGAGATATTTAATCTGATACAGAGAAAAATGAGGACGTGAGAATTCAGGGATCGAGAACAACGTGAAAGTGAACGTGACGTTTGGGATGACTGAGGTTGAAGATGGGGGGATCAAGTATCACAAATGTTTTCAATGCTGGCCGAATGATGGGAAATGATCAGGTTCAAGAGACAATATGCCCGTTGGTAAGACTAACAATTATGAAGCAAAATATTATAATAAGTTAATAAGTTATTTGGATTGGTGACAACAAACTTGACTAGGTGAACGGGGGGTTTGGAAAGGTAAAAGCGGGTATGACAACGGAAAATGAGTAACCAGACTCATGAAAGGCAGTTGGTGAATTTGAAAGATTGGAAGTGGAATTTGGAAAAGGAAAAACATTGACAAGTTCTCGTCCCGCGAGATGGCAACAATTTCAAGTTAACAAGCTGCCGTCCTTCGGCACACTCCTTCATCGCAACAGCAAATCCGGATCACACGGCAACCACATCCAGAGGTCAAGCATTGAGATACTTTGATTTCCTGAAAAACAATAAGAATGATGTCATCACGTGAGAGTCTTAAGCTACCTTTGTGGTCTGCGTGCTCGAATCTCTCATCAATGGAACAGGCCTCAGAAGGCTGGCTGCTTGAATAACTGGGCTGGTTTGAAGTGTTGAAAGTGGTGCAAGAGGTTTCAAGTCTTTCAAGTTCAAGATCTGTGGTGGAGCGGCAATCGAGGCTTCCTTGGGCATTTGCGGTGTGAAGCTGCTCACGGATAGATTTGATGATAGAGCAGTTGTCGGTGCGGTTGCAGCTGGAGTTGGACCCTGTGCGTGCTGTTGCTGTTTTGAAAGTGCAGCAATCGTAGAAAGTACGTCTATTCCAGAGATAGGATTGAACATTGCGTTGGCCCAGAAAAGTGCAACAGAATCATCAAGTCTCATCCACGCGGGATTTGGGGTATTGAAATTAGTTGCTGGCTGAAGAAGACTGCTCTGTTCTTGTGGCTGAGGAGCTGGGATTGGATTTGGTTGAGGAATTTGAATGGTTGGTGTCTGGTTGAAATGTGGTTCCACTTTGACCATTGAGAGACCGTTGTTGAAAAATGGCAAGAACATGTCATTTTCCAATTTTGGAATTTTGATATTCTCTTCTTCCTCCTAAAATCATCTATTTTATATACTGTATTCATTCTAGATATACTTACATCACTCTCAATTTTCATTCTCTTCAATGGGTTGGATAATGTCTTGACACGTTGCTTCTTTGGTTTTCCTTCCTTATTTCTGGCAGATACAAGGCTCTTCTTGATGCTCTCCTTGTTATCAAAAACAACTCCTTCACTTAAATACATGCTGGCTTGATTAACAAGGTCCCCAGCATCATGATCCGGATTTTCGAATGCAGCAGTGAGAAGTTGCGACTGAAAATACAAAGGTTCTTTACTATTTCTGTATGGAAGATGAAATCTTTTTCTCTCATTTTTTCCCGTAGAAGGTCGTTTCATCTTTCGAATTCAAATGTACTTTTCATGATGTGTGGCAGTAAATTGCGTCAACACTGACCTCTTCCGATGACCTAATTCATGAGAATTCACAAAAAGTTCGTACCGCCAATTTGAATGGCATCGACGCAATAGATCGAGAGAATTGGCGCATCTAGGTTAACGAGTCGGGTGGTAAGGCGCGGCCCGGCCCCGATCCGCCGCGTGCCTGCCATCTATAGCTTGACCTTGGCAGTGCGGGGCGATTCTGTTTGCGAATTATTCGCGGTTCACAGAATTTCGGAATTGCGAAACGACGCGCCCGGCAGGGGCAATGTTTCGAACCGTGCCCGCTCAGATTGTTTTATTTGACCCGACTCAGTTTGCAACTGACCTAGGCACCGGGCGCCGCCACCCAACGCCGAGAGTAGTTGCATCCTATTGTACTTTAGAGTTATATACACAAACTGTTTAGTAGACACTCGAAAAAGGGATGGCGACCTTTTTTTGAAATAATCTTTGTCTGGTGCCATGATGTGACATTAAAAGGTTACGAAAGAGTCTAGTGGATTATTGCCTTTCACTTTACATGATCTCTTGGGCACAATAGAAGGTCCACATGACGTTATGAAATTTGAACTTCTATCCAAGAAACCAATCGGAACAAAAAAGAGAGTCAGCTGGCATTTCAACCTTATGATATTGCTGCTCTGATCTGGCACCGCGCCAATTGCAAAGGGCACTAGCTCTTTGCTGGACAGTTGCGTCTGTGTCATTCTTCTTTCCTTACGTACCTTGATGAACTCGATCTCAGCTACATGGTGCTTTGGCGGATGATTGTGCAATTGCTTTGTAGTCGCGTTTTTGTTATCCATAGTGGTTTCAGCTCGGCACTTGCACCATTGTCCATCATCAGGCATCTTCTTAGCGCAAACACATCGCCAAGACTTGAAGTTGCGTTCTGGAACGACCTGAAGAAAAAACAACTCGTGATGAACGTCACTTTCTCGGATGGTCTATGATACCTGATAGATATTGTATCGATAACCTTGAAACATTAGTTTTTGATATCCTTTAAATGAAGTGACAATTTGTGGAACATCTGGATTATATCGGACGAATTCAATCTGAAAAGAATACCATATATGGAGGTGGTGTTTCCCGGTGTCAGGTTGTTTTGAAATTCGTGTAGGAAGGGAGCAATAATGATTTCCGTCTGTACAAACACGGTCAACTATGCAAACGTTCTCTTTCAAAACTGTGTTTACTCGTCGGACAGTCCAAACAGTTATCTCGAAGTACTTACCTTTTTCTTTTCCTTGTCCGGTGATAGTGGCATACTGCTCACGCTAATCGGTGAAATGGCGGAAGTGTCAGTAGAGGAAGACGAAATGTCGGAGGATCCAGGCTTTTCAAGACCCAGCATTGTCTGAAACGAAGAGACATAAAGATAAAAAGAGAGAAAAAATTGATGTTCAAATACAAAACGAGCAGTAAAAAGTGAGTGACCTCTGATGAATTAGAAATTGAACTCAAACTAGACAGATGATAAGAAAAAAGAGATATGACCGAGGAGGAGATGTAAGAAAAAAACGAGCGGACCAGCTGAAGTTAGAGGAGCGAGGTTCAGACACCTAGAATCAGACGACTTTTTTCTCATCTTTCTCTCCGCCCCAGTCCTGGCACTATCAGTTGCTTGGGGCGGCCGACAAATCAGCTGATGGGGCAGTCAAGAGGCGCGTGCCATCTGAACTGATAACCTATCGTGGCAGGCACCAACCGGCTGCCAACTAAGACATCGAATACTGTTATTTGGATGAGGTGCGCGAGAACGAGAGTGGCGAAAAGATAGAGGATGAGTGACCGACAAGAGGCACAACTGACTGTACGGAAATTGGCGAGAAACATGCGTCGAAACGAGATTGACACATACACATAATGTTCTAAGTTGGTAAATGTGTGGTTGACTTGTTATACAGTTAACATAAATTAAAAAATAGAAAGAAGAAGAAGATATATGCAGAATTTTGGAACTGCAAGTCATCTGAGGATCTAATAAAAAAGATAGTTAGTAGAAAACATTGATATGGGGGTATAGGCCAAGCCGAACCGATCGGAGAGGGATACAGTAACCAGTTTCGATGGCACACATTCCGCAACATGCGGTTGCTTTTATCGAGAAATGGTGGTGGTGCCGGCCGCGGCGGCTTGACTTCGTTGACCCACAATCCTGCCTCCCTTCTTCCGCCAGCCTGATCATAATACTTTTTTGACCGCCTTCCATCGAATGAAATATTTTCTAGGATCAAGGCGCGAGAAGAAAGTAAAGGCATCCAATGGGGAGGTATAACGAGTACCGTTTCGAGTTTCACTTTTTGTTTTTCATGAACGGAGAGTGAAAGGGTCATCGATGGAATGAAAGTAAGAGTAAAAATGACCAGAAATGGACTAAGTTTTGTAAATAGGCATGAGAGACTGCGAAAAGCTATTATGTTTGAACCGAGAGGAAGTGTTGGGATGCCAGGACGATTACCGAAAAAAAAAGGCCGCGCCGCCGACGCCCGCATGACCTGGCGCGGAAGAAGACACGGATTGACACCGGATTGATGGATTCGGGAAAAAACCGCAAAATTAGGTAATTTGACGGCAGAGATTGGGATCACGTTGGCGGAAGCCCACGGCTTGACCACCGCGGGTGGCACCGTATCGGGTAACCTTGACAAGAACTATTACTGTTGCAAAAATCGGAAAAGTGCAAGGCCCTTTTCTCAACGGCGAGTGTAGACTGCGTAAGAACATCTTCTCTGTACGATACGCCATCGTGTATTGGCGGTTAGAAGAAAAATGTCAAATAATCAGTGACCGCCGAGCATAAACACTTCTTATCAGTATGTAGATGCTCTGTTCAGCGAAAATTACATAATACCGATCCTGGAACGGTCTCGCACCAACTGGACAACAAAAATATTTACATGGCACGCGCATAGTTCCTATTTCCGTAGTTTAGAACGTTATAGTCAAAAACTGTATAGGAACAAGGGTCAAACTATGGAAGAAGTAAGAAGAGGTAAAGAACCTACAGTAACCAGTGAAGAAGATATAAATAAGAAGTGATCGGAGACAGTGTCACACGACTTGTGAATCTTACTGGTATCCAAAATTTCCGATGGCTTCGGGTGGAGGCGGTCCAGTAAGGAACGGGGTCAGGCTGCCTGCCACGACGAACCGCGAGTAAGAAGGCCTTCGCCTCCTCCTACTTCTACATCTTCTTTTTCTCCTTCTCCTTCGTTTCAATCGGCCGCCCCCTAAATGAACAGCCAACCGCCAAAACATCCGCGATCCAATGGTGTGAGGCACGCACGCGCACGTCGTGCCCTGAACCATTAGTAGGCCTGGAGGGGCGAAGGATGAAGAAGAAGAAGAAGAAGAAGAAGGAGAAGAAGATGATGATGATGATGAGGAGCGAAAAATGAAAGAAGCGTCTAACGAAGGAGACGGCGATCAGAGAGGGGCAACCGAAGAGGTGAAAAGCGTGTGTACATAAAAACAACTCTCGAAATCCGCCTTGTCCGACTTGCATCCAAGTATGGTAACCGCGTCGGCAGCAGCAATTTGGCGCCAGTCGCCGATCCACTCTCACTTGGACGTTTTGCCCCCAATATGGTGGTTTTTTGCATCTAATTATTTAACCGGATGTTATAGTCTATCGAGAAAAAAACTTCAAAAAGTGAAAAATCAGAAAGTGGAACATTCCAGGCTCCAATATCCAAAGTTGTTTTTCTCTGGGAGTTGCTGAATACTTAGTAACCACAGAGCCACGTGCCAGCTTTTCGTTTCCAATTAGTCAAACAAAAAACAGAGGCACCGCCATCTGGGGGTTGTCAGAGAAGGTGATGGATGGACATCCCTATGGCAATCGGGTTGAGACATTGAACAAAGCAGTGCCAGTCTCGGATCGGTCAGATGAAATCGCCTATTCTACTCATATATCTTTTCCGAATTTCGCAATGATCAGTCGGCATCCAGGAAAATAGTAGATGATATCATATGTTTACTATGAATTCCCTTTTCATTCAGGTCCAAAGCTTGCCAAACTTCTTTCTCGACTTTAGGTGGTCAAAGAGAAAAGCTCGTAGTCAATCATTGTCCAGAATGAGTGAAAGCCGATTTTACTTTCTATAGCTGAACCTTGATTTGGAGAAAGTGAAAAAGCTTGGAGAAAAGAAGAAGAGTGGGCATTTACGCCAAGGAAAAAACTGAACACGCAAGACTGGTCACTTCATGAAACAACACGTCTTCTTGCTTCCAAAAACTGAAGTGGTCTAGAAAATTAAGGGAGAAATATCAAGAGAGCGAACAATGATCGGGTTAGTGTACTAGGGGTAAAGTGCTTTACCTCCTGCCCCACCCATGCCTTCCTAGACGTTGAATGACCTCTGACTTAAGGGAAAACTAGCACGAAGTAGGAAAAAAGAGATGAGATGATTGAGAGATTAGGTCGGAACACTAGTACTTGCCCCGGTACAGAGGACATGAGATCATTAATTAGGATGGTGATGAAGTTTATAAAATAATCATTTTCAAAGGAAGAAGCATGTTCAAGCCGTGACTGGAAAGGAGAGTGCCGGTAAAGTGGGCTCAGCTCGAGCCAAAATGGAAATGGGCGGTCCTTTCGGTTTCGACAGTAGAGGAAGTGGGAGCCATCCGAGTTGTGACAACCACGGTGGCGGGTGCCCGGCCGGAAGGAAGCACACATCAAGAGTACAGTACGAAAGGTCTTTCCGCAAAGGGGGGGGGAAGGATAAACGGCAAACAATGACCCCTTGGGGCGTGTATATATTGTGCTTCGCATCGGTTCGGCCACGTCCCGCGCAGTACGGAGAGTGGCACGTAACGCCACTGACCAGCGAAGTGCAAACTTGTAGACAGGCATCACAGCGTCGAGGCACTCCTCGAACCTAGTACTGTATTTACAAATGTTGGTTCTCTGCCTTCATCAACCTAATCTCTCAGCCTTCTCTCGAAATGGCGCACTTTATATAACTTGGCGGTTTTGCCCTTTTCTTCCGCATCTTCGGAGAGAATCTTACAAGCAAAACAAAATAGGCAAAGGCGCACAGAAAAATGATAATAGTTTCCAAACTTCTCAATAAAATTTTTCGGACGATATAAAAGTTGGTGATCGAGAAAGGGCTGTGAAAAGGAGGGAACAAGCTGCGCGTATCACTAAAAATATGAACGATTGGCAAACTAACCATGAAGCACGCGTTTACGCAACAAAACTTTCGCGCATTGGTCATGCCTCGGCGCCTAGCACTGTCAGGGCTCTTGCTTTAAGGTCACCAGCGCCCGATGATTCATAAGTCGGCCCATTGAAGTCGAGCAGAGGCAAAGTGGTACTGTCAACTGATATGCTGATTTTTTAATCAAAACTGAATGGCAGTGGTACAGCCCAGCACTTCCTACTCACCGTTTAAGGTTGCTTCTACATTCTCAAATTAGAAAATAAAGAACTGAAAGAGAAAAAGAAGTAGAAAGGAAAGTGTGATGAAATTACTTTTGAATAAGATTTTTCAAACTTTTACTGTTTCAAACTCTACAAGGGTTCTAGAACCATGTCGATATTTTCAGTTACTGAAAACAAAAAGAGAGCCATTAATCTAGAAATACGAGAAAATATTATTCTACACATCTAGAAACAGAGAATAAATGCCTAAACACAAAATAAAGAACTATCACCATGCCAAATAATAATTCAATGAACAAAAACATTTACCCACACGTCAAGAGAACAATGAGAATGAGTATAGTAAAAGAGTAGTAGGTGGCTCCCACGAGAATGAATGATGTGAGAGTTTTGATTATGCCCGTTCCTCTCACCACCGATGAGGTCAGTTCTAAACCTTAAGGGTGGAGAAAACAGATGTGTAAACTAAAATTGTTCTCGTCACTGGCTGAAAAGCCATGTCCACTGATGGAGCTGAACAAACTTTGGGTCTAACTGGTCACTCACCTGGCCAAGTCGCCAACAATTTGCATTCTTGTCAGTTGTTGTCATCATTGATGTGATTCGAAGAATATCTTTTATACGATCGGATCGGTTCGTGTTCTAGAAATATGAACTTTAAAATAGTACACGGAACTGAGCAAAGAAACGATTGAAGCAGAGTGCACAAGCTGGTGACCGTGCCATTCAAGAAAAAAAGAGATTGCTCTTTCTTAGACTTGTAATAGTACAAAATACATCTGGGGGAATAAAGAGACATTGGAAGGGAACAGCCAACAAGAACACATGTCATGGGGGATGAAATAAAATATTAATTCAAGAAATAAGATATCGTTCAAAACTGGAGTTTACAAAAATAAGAAGAAATTCAGAAATACCGAGATTCTTAAGATCAAAGTCTTGATAGCCTAGACCTGATCTATACCAAGAATAAGGGAACAAAACTCGAAACAGGGAAAAGGGAAGGTGAGTAGAAATGGAGTAGATGGTATGGTGACGACGTCTTCGCCGGACGCGGATTGTTGTTGTTTGTGGCAGTTCCGCGCGGATCGGGAGAATAGTAAGTCGGCGTGGAGATGCGCAGGCAGATACAAAACGCGGCGTGCGGGCACTAAAGTTCGTGACCTGTGAGAGGTCGCGGCAAATTCGGAAACGAGGGAAACGCGGAGGGGAGGCGGAAAACCAAAAACGATGCGAACCGAGAGAAGGCTCAAATAAATGACGAGACGAGCGGAATACGTGATTAAACTTTTCCAATACAGTCTCAGTTCTTTTTTTCGGGTCGGCGCCAGCGCCCCCCCCCCTTTTCCGCTCCACGATCGTGAGACACTTCTGTACTACTTTATAAATCCGGCAAACTTGAGAAGTGTGCCTGTGCCTGACCCGAATGTTCACAACCACCCACAGACGGAATAAACGATCAAGCTGAAAATGAACAAGTGCAATATGAAAAGGGCAATGCAATTGAACATATATATATACTAGTTTCATGGCAGTTGATAAGTACATGGATTCATGTCCCTTAGCAGCGTTATAATCTGATGAGCAATCTTGATTGGCGTCAACACTTTTGATTAAGTCGTTGGGGAGTTACGACTACTTAGTATCTCTTCCCTTCCACGTCTGGAAAATGTGAAGTAATTCATCTTATCTTGATTCTATCTTTGTTGTCGTAGTGGTCGTCAGTACCACTTGCCGTGCCGTCCAATGTTTCGCATCAAATTGACCAGCCAAAGGTCGTTCTTTCAATTGAACTGTATTATGGCAGGGTGGCCAATTCGCGATTGACTCGCTTGAGAGACCTTTTTTGAAAATCTCCATCGTGTCGAATTTGTCTTTTCAAATTACCATCTAGAGTGTTACGATTAGGGAGTGATTTGTCACTTTTGTATCTTTGTTGTTTTATTTCAGGGACTCGGAATGAAATAACTTCAATCATCAAATACAGAACAGTGGAGTGCGTGTTTGCAGCTTTACATGTCTTACAAATGCATGATTAGTCATCTGAAATGGATCACTTTGCGACATTTTTCATCAGAGTTCAATACAGACTTCCTCACGCACTTGAACACGGAATTTGAAGGAAAACTTTCAAGTAGCAGTAAACAGAGGAGACAAGGTGGATACGGTTTCGATTTCGCCTTCGCATCCAATTGGTCACTCGCCCAACAACAAACGAAAGTAGTGGCGAGCCAATAAACAGACAAACATAAATTGAATAACTATACGGTTTCGCATCTGGTAGGCAAATAAGGAGCGACGACCTTTTCTATCGCCACTTTCGGAAGTGTGACGCGCCGAGAGTGCTATGAGCCGACGCCGTTGTGTGGTCCTTCGTGACAGCGCCGCCGGCCATCACTGTGGCTCCGCGGCCATCTCATAGTCGGATCGGCGGTGCCCCCCCCCCTGTTTGTCTTCTCAATTATTCTCGCTTACTTATTTTGCTGCTCTCCGCGACGCGCACACCACTATACGTACGTGGTGTTTGTAGAGCCGCACCAGACCGAATTGTGCCAAAACCGTGCGTCAACGAAACGTAGAGAAGACAGTCGGTGCGCGCAAAGTTTGAGCGCCGTCGTCGGTCCATTCCCAATTTTACTTCCTTGTTTCACTTTTGGGGAGGCTCTCACTGAGCCGCTTGCGCCTCCGATTTGCCTCAATGCAAAGAAATTACGATCGGATGACAGTAACGTGAAACGGTTTCCTCCTCTCATGGGTTTGTAGTGGCCGATGAAATTTGTTGTATGGGGGGTCAACCAGTTAAGAAGATGGAGAAGAGAAGACCTTTCAATTAACTCTCCACCAACCGCAGACGTCCTTCAGAAGGGGAGGAAAAGGGAGTTTTCGCAAATTCTGTACTTCTTCATACCTGCCACCCGGCGCTAAGTACTGACATACTTTTTTCGATCATCTCTCGGACAAATCTTTCGGAAAACGGTGTGGTTCTTACGTAATCTACACAAACTGATTACCCTTGACGGCACACTTTCTCTAATCAGTTCTTAGAAAAATTGGGTCATTTGGGAAACCGATGACATTCAAAACGGAATAACTAAATGGGAACTTTCGATCCCTGAAGTGAGAAACGGGGACAATTGTTGTAGTCAGTGCAAGTCCAGTCTCGAAGAACAAGACCTATTGGCAATTGAGACCACTCGAAAAATTGCCAAATGTGAACAAAATAAACAGATCAGACATGTGTCTGACAAACGCTTCCTACCTATCTTTTCCAAATAGAGCAAAGAGGAGCAACCCACTTCTCGCCAATTTCCTAAAACGGACAAGAAACGTTAAGGAGATTGCCAAATGAGTCTAGTCTGGTGAAAATATTATGTGAAAACGAAACAAGAAAAATTTCAAGTGTAGTTCAAATGAAAGTATACCTACACTACAAAAAATCAAAAGTTCGAAATTACCTTGATTGTAATTTCAAACAGAACCCAAAAAATTCCAAGCATTCTGTTTCAAAGGACACTTTTTTTCTAGTGGCATGAACCAGCACGGGCATGAACCACAGCTTGATTGCTCAGCTTGGGAATGCCTCAAATGTATGGTGAGTGTGCACTAGCCTCAGTTTTTAAATTCAAAATTTTTCAAGAGGGAACATGACCTTAACAGAAATTTTCATAAGAATAAACGTTCAAAAAATTTGTGAAAGAGCAATGAACAACACGTGAATTTATCTATACCTCCCACAAAGTTCCATTGGGGATCAGACAATTTAAATACGTAATTTTGATTTAAAGTTCAGACATAGTGTTGCGAACTTTAGTAATTTTCAAAGAATTCACGTCATTAAAGTCTATCGACAAGAGAAAAATATGATTCAAGGTCCAAGTATTGATACTGCGACATTCTTCGAATATACCTGGCAAATTAGTCGAAAAACGCAAAGTCTTTTGATATCATTAGTTTTCTGTTGATGTATTTCTCGATCTCAATCCCCTGAGACAATTTTTACTCTCCAGGAAAGAAAATATATTTTCCAAGTGGGCAACACAAAAACTTGTTGCACAACATGCTTATGTGCCAGTCTAGCAACGCGGTAGATTCTTTATGAGTCAATGATATGTCCGCGCGGCAAGCTGTGTGGCCGCCGGCAACGTCAAACAACCTCTGAAGACGATATGAGTGTAAAAGTGGCGAGAGTGTAAGAGCCACACGCAAAATGTTGTTTGTGCATTCTTTTTTGTTGTGTTATGAGTGATGATGAAGAAGAATGAGAAGAAGAAAAAAAGGAATAAGCTAAAGCAACGGAATGTTTGAGTATGACTGTAGGGGAGGAAGTTGGCTCCTGCTGACCAATGGATATTTTTGCAAGTGGCAGAAAGACAGGAATACTGCGGTGGTAGATGATCAAGAGAGTACCCAATGATTGTTCTCTAATTTTTAAAACCTCCCATAGTTCACGAGATTCAATGAAACATATCAAAATAGACCAAACCAAGAAAAAGAAACAAAATGAAGTGAAACTGATTTTTCATCATCCAAACTGTGATACAAACCGTATAGAATGTGCAAGAGCCGTGAAAACTGTTACAAAAGTTTCGGCACTCAAATTAAGTGAAAAGTGGATGATCAAACTGTCGACGTGGGGGCTCGAAATATTTGAAGGGATCTCTGAAAACATCTTCACGTTTATTCTTCCAACTGCAAATCCCCACAATATAAATTTCCACAAAACGTGTCACCACGTGTAATCAGAACTAATTATCCGGTCTAACAGTGTGTTTGTAATCTGCCAATCACGTCAGTATACCTTCTCTTCCTCTCCCATTTTTCATTCTTTTTCCTCCTGTGCCTTCCGGTCATCGTTTACATTGTGTTGTTGCTGCTCTGCTCAACGCCTTGGGGCGGCGCGAAAATGCGGGAGGCGCAGAACCGGAATGATTGGCACTGTATTATAAAAGTACGAGCAATGTTCGTCCGAATTGGGACATTCTCGATTACACAGTTGAGCATGAAGTGCGTGATTCTTTTCACAACTGTTTTTCTTATTCGTGAGTTTTAATTTTTGTTTTCATACGAATTCCATTTGTTACAGAATATGTTGACGCTGGTTTTCAAATCTCAAAACTGAAACCAATGTTTAAAGAAGATAATGCAACTATAAGTGAACTTTCAACTGCTCTTGGGGCAGCATTCCCACCTTGTTGTTCTGATATCATCTCTAGTATTGCTTGTAGAAGACTTCAGCAACATAATCCTTCAAAATTCCTAGATAGGTAAGTCTTACTCATCATTTGAATTATTAAAAAATTTTCAGATGTGCTACTGACGCTGATTTCTCATTGATTCAATGCTGCAACACCTGTGGATTAGAAAGTGCTGCTGATAGATACGAACTCATTTTCCAAGCCGGACACAAGAGTAACCAATGTTTCGATAGACACGGTCCAGAGTTCTGCAAACGGTTCTTGAAGAAAGAGGATGTTTGGGGAAAGGTGACGCTCATTTTTTCATTCTGTCTAAACATATTCCAATTCCAGTCTCAATGGTCTTGCGATGGATCGACCGCTCATTTGGCTTTCCGAATCTGCAGAAAAACTTGCAATTTCTGTCGCAGAGATATTTATCGTACTCCTCTTGGTCGATTTGAGCCAGTGAGTTGTGGAAAACCGCCAATCCTTGTCCCGAACTAAACTCATTTCGGTTAATTTATTCATTCGATACAATATTTATTTCTTATTTATTTTCCGACATTTGTCTCTTTTACCTTTCATTTAATTTCATGACGATTTGAAACGAGATCTCGATCGAACTTTTTTCTGTGTTACTTTTATTTATTTTAAGCTTTTTTCAATAACTTCTTCCAATAATAAACTTTTCTGCTGCATTTGAATTGCGAATTCACTATCTTATCAGAATTCTTTGTGATAAAATACAACAGTTTATGGAGACCAAATGACTGACGGGTAAATCAGAGAGAGATAACAAAAAACAGAGAAAGAGAGGGCAATCGACATATTATCTTTTTCCACATCTATTCACTCTATTGATTTTGTTCGATAACCAAATTGTCGTAGATAGTACATGTTATAGTTCCATTCATTCGGAATTTTTCTCACTTTCTGTTACTCATCATGTATCATCGTTTTCTCGGGCAAACACGCTCTTTTTCCAAGTTTCTGAACATTTCTTCGTCGGTTAAGGAAGCATTGGCAAATGGAGAAGGTGTTGTTGCTTTGGAAAGTACAGTTATCACACACGGACTGCCATATCCTCATAATTTAAGGTAAAAGCTAGTTTTTTTTGATGGAGAAAATAATTTGTATTCTATTTAGTACTGCTAGAAGTCTGGAACAAAAAGTGAGATCTTCCGGGAGTCATCCTGCTACTATTGCTTTGTTCGATGGAAAGGTGAGCTTTACTTTGATTAAACGACTTTGTCACAAATGTACCTACGGATAAACAATATTTCAAAGTTGATTTTTCAGATTCATGTTGGATTGGATGATGAGAAACTGGAGATTCTCGCTTCTTCCAAGAATGCAGTGAAAGTTTCGACCAGAGATATTGCTAAAACTATTATCAAGGTTTTTTGAGCCAATAAAAAAGGTTATGAGTGTTTTATTTCAGAAAGAAGTTGGTGGAACGACCGTTGCATCTACTATGAAAATCGCTCATGCTGCTGGAATCAGTGTATTTGCCACTGGTGGAATTGGTGGAGTCCATCGCGGCGCCGATCAGAGTACGTTTAACTGAAAATTATTCCTTCAGTCAGAATCATTTTAGCATTCGACATTTCGGCGGATTTGCAAGAACTATCCAAAACACCAGTTTGTGTGGTTTGCTCTGGCGTGAAGAGTATTTTGGATATTCCAAAGACAGTTGAATACTTAGAAACTCATTCTGTCAATTGCGTAGTTTATGGAAGTGAAAATGTATTTCCAAGCTTTTTCACCAGAAAGTCCAACAACAAAGCTCAATTTAGCACGGAACGCCTTGAGGAAGTGGTCGAGTTGATCAGTAAGTAAAGATGATCACAGAATATTATTACATGGAAATGCGTTTTCAGAAACCTCAAAATCACTTGGATTACCGTATGGAACAATTCTAGCCTGCCCCATTCCAGAGAAAAATGCTGTCGATGGAGATCTGATTCAAAATGCGATCGATCAAGCTATCAGTGAAGCCATGTAAGTTCTAACGTGTTTCCAAACAACTTCATATTTACCTTCAGTGAACAGAATATCGCTTCTCAAAACGTCACTCCATTCATTTTGGCGAGAGTAAATCAACTGACGAAAGGGGCTTCAATGGCTACAAGTATTTTTTTTTCGAATTTTTCTAATTGAAATATTTTGTTTTAGATATTGCTCTACTTGAAAACAATGCATCAATTGCTGGAAGATTAGCAGCAAAAATGTGTGATAGACGCCCAATAACTGTTTCCCATACACAACCAACTTCATCTTCTCACAGAAATCCGAAAGTGGTGAGTCAAAAAAACAGAAAAGTTCACTTTCCAAAATACTTTCTTTTTTCTATTCTCTGTTTTGTCTCTTAATCCATTTCCGTCGGTGAAAATTGAAACAATACAGTCGAGTAGAGTTCTGTCTCGACAAATAACCAACGCCTACCAGTTTCAATGACATGTATTTTATTTGTATTTGCTAAACGAATCACGACTGTTTTCAGGTATCTATCGGAGCAGCCATCGTTGATTTCGAAGCGATCACGAGCGAAAATGTGAAGGTGAGAATGAAACAAAAAAGCGGAAGCAAAAGATGGGGAAAACATTAAAAGCGAAAAACGAGAGTGGAATTTTTCATGGTTTGGGATGCTTGAATCGTAAACACGTAGGAATTTGTGAAAAAATTGAGTGGGAAATATTTTGGATCAGGAATTCGATTGTGAACAAAAAACGAATGATTTTGAGGAAACGCTGTGATACGGTAGAAAGCGGGGTGAAACTATTTTTAATTCTGCTCAGCCGCTTCAAGCTGTCTTGCATTATGAGCAGCAATTGCTTGCTGAAGCTCTTCTCTGATTTCATCACCACGAACAGTGAACTCATTCTCAACTTCTTCAATGATAGAGTGCTTCAAATATGGTGAATATCCTGGGAAGCTTCGAACACGACTGACTCTCGAAGATTGGGTTGATGTGCTTTCAGCCAGATTTGCGTTACTTTTGAAGCTTTCGATGTATCCATCTCCGTGACGATCACTGAAAAAATATTGTCAATTGCAATTATTATTTTTAAAAAACGTACTATTCATTGATCATTTGGGAGTAATATTCAAGTTCGGCCATTTCAGTTTCAACTTTTTCAATATCTTTGCGAAGAGCTGCGGTCATGAATAGTTTCACCGGGGTCATAACGCAGAATGCAAGACAAGCGACCACTTCCGTATTTGAATGAAGCCATCTGAAGAACATAGAATGAGACAGAAAATATCCATGTTCGTACTTTTTGAGTTGGATATGGCAGTTTGTCGAGTTATCAACTGAGCAGAATGCGGTGGGAATATTGATACGACCTGAAATGCTCTTGTTAATCGCTCTCACAAATCGGAGTTCTACCTGCACAAGTTCTCAAAATGTCTTTTGGAGGGCAGCAAGCAAGAGCTTGAAAGACTTTGTCCCAAACTGAACAAAGTTCTTTCTGAAAACATCAACAATCGTTTGGTTTTCTTATGTTCTCTCAGAATCTAAAAGTATTGCACAAAACCTACGCTGCTTTTGTGAAGTACTTGAATGTGGGAATGCAGAGAAGTGTGAGCTGACGCCATGAGGCTTGCAAAAACGAAAATCATGATGGCATCGATTACAAGTGTGCAACAGGTTAACCAATGACAGAAAACGACAATAGCGATTTGTCTGCGTCGAATGGCAACGATTGAAGAGATACAGAGAACGGCCTACAACGGTGTAGTTAAGTTGAGTACCGATGCGTTCACACTTACCAAGCAAATATTGATGGCACAGTAGCCTAATACAAACGGATCATACTTGTGAATCGGGATCAATACGAACAATGGGTTTGTGAGAGTGATAATGGTAGCTACGAGGAAGAAGCTCACAGCGATGAGTAACACAATGTTGCAGCCATACAGCCACGCGGCTTTCCCGAACCGCATTCTTACCTTGAAATGAGAAGATAAGGAGAATTCATTGGGAACTGTATTAAAAAATGAATGGAAAACAATATTGGAAGAAAAATGAAAATTGGAAGGAAGAACAGAAAACACAGTTGTTTGTTTCTTATAAAGAGGAATGATGGGAAGAAACAGTGATGATGGTTCTCTTTTTCTCTCTGATTGAAGATGGGCGGAGATCGTAAAAAAATAAATGAAAAATGTGTGGAAGCTTCCGGCATTGGCAGGAAGGAGAGAGGCAAGCTTTCTGATGTGTTGCTATTTGTATAAAGTATCAATGCGCTTCGTTTCCTACGTTCGAATGATCGCTTCAAAAAGTGTTTTGAGAAGTATCACAATTTTTCGTTTCAGAACTTTTATTGTGCATTCATGTTTTACAGGATGATGGAGGTTCGTACGAGGGTAAAGTTGTTCAACGAATGGGAGGAGTGGCAAGAAACCATGCGGATGCATTAGCCAGGTCAGATGATCACATAAATTAGAATTAGAATGAATAGTGAAAGAAAGGTTTTTTATTATATGTATCCACAGTTTAGAAGCAAATTGAAAAGGGTGAACTAAAAGCACAATTCGAATTGTGAGCAAGCAAAGAGGCAATACCATTGTCCTGAATGAGTCAATTACTCAGTCTAAGCAGCATCGTATACAATTGAAAAAGTTTGCGCAGTTGAAAGCACGGGATAGGCTGAAGAGAAAGAATAGTTTAAACGATTGACTTATAAACTAAACAAAATGAATAGCCTCATGATTACACTTTTTGAGATTTGATTGTGACTTATTCATAAGAAAAATCACGGTTGAGATTCAATTTGATTTGATTGACTCTTCGGGTTCAGAGGCTGAGCAAAGTTTTTTGTGTTTGCGTAATATGATGGGCACTTTTGTTAAGCTCACGAGAACATTGAACGGTGAAATCAAAATTTTCTTTGGTGATTAGTTGATCGAGAATTATTCAATTGTTTCAACTTCCAGACTTGGTTGTAATTCCGTGTTCATTTCTGCAGTAGGCGACGATCAAAATGGACAATTCTTCCGGCATAACAGTGATAAAATAGTAAGAATATTTCTTTCCGGTGTTCAAGAAACATATTTTTCTTCAGGATATCAGCAGAGTGAAAATAATAGGACACAAGCCAACATGCACATATTTGGCTATGAATGTTCGTGGAAATGTCAGATATGGTATTGTGAACGCTGAGTTGTTGAATTCTGTGACTCCTATCATGGTAATCAGTTTCTAATTTTATTAACAAGTTTTGGAGTTCTTACAGATTGAAAACAACGAAGATGTTCTGGAGACTTCTGATTTCATTTTGTTAGATTCTAACCTACCAATTCCAGTCATGGCAAAAGTTTTGGAAATTGCCAAGAAGCATGAAAAACAAGGTTTATTTTCATGTTTCATTAAATATAGATATATAAACTTTTCAGTTTGGCTTGAGCCAACAGATATAGATAAAGTGAAGAAAGTGTTTGACACTGGATTGGTTGGAGCTGTGACAGCAACTTCTCCGAATGCAAATGAGTTCTTGAAATGGGCAAAACTGTGTCACGTATCCGTTGATCCATCAATCATCGATACCGCAGACGGTGTTCTAGAGTTGATTGAGAAAGAAAAATCGAAGATTCTGTTGAACACATCAATTTTTGTGGTAACATTGTCAAATAAAGGTTCTGCTGTTGTGTACAGGTAACAATATACGCTTCTCCATAAGAAAGTAGAAAACATTTCTAGAAACAAGCTCGGTCAATTGGAATTCCAATCGTTGCCTCCACCACTTCAAATGAACAAAATTGTTTCAGTTTCAGGTGCCGGTGACAGGTAAATATTTTAAACGTTATAAATACTGTTCAAGTTTTTCTTTCAGTTTCAACAGTGGCGTGATTGCTGGACTTGTTCATAACAAGACAGTTGTAGAATCTCTGCAAGTTGGTCAGGAGTGTGCTCGTCTAACTCTTCAAACAACTCTCGCAGCTTCTGATGCAATTAGTCCTCAATTGTTAGCATAATCTAGTTTTTTTCCAGTTTTTCAACGTGTAGTAAAGCAACACTAAAATACCAAATAAATTCAATTCTTTGTAGAAGAATGACAATTTTATGAAGCAAAGTTTGCGAGAAAAGGTTTAAGGGAAACATCAGGAGGGAAGCGAATTCGAGATCGGTAGACTGAAAAAAAATAACAGGTTTTTGTTTATGGCGTAGGTTTGGCCTGGGAAAAATACTATGATTTGAGAGAAGGGCAAAGTGGGAGGAAGAGCATGACAATAATAAGTGCCGTGTTAGTTTCATTTGGTTGAACACTTTGGTCGGGAGGAACGGTTTGAATCACAAGATTTCAAGATCGATTTGGATATGCGCACCGGCTACTAAAGGGGTGGAACAGTCGGGGGTAAACTATTTGGTCATAACCATCGGTTGAAGATATAATAACAGAAATTAACGTTTTAGGAGTGAACTTTGAGTGCGTAGAAGTAAAGTGGAATTATGGTTTGAATATTAAAATTATGCCCTATTATTTGTATCATTTTGAGTTTTCATTGTCATATTGTTCATTTTTGACTGCATTCAGCAGGAGCCTCTTCCATTTTTATTTGACCCTGAAACAAGTTATTCCATTACACTTCTAATTGCTTCTATTCACTTACTTTGTTCTCTTTCTCGTATTCCTCATGTGCCAGTTGGATGGCATCAGTGACTTCGATTGTCGAACAGAGGGTTGCAATAAGTGACTCTTTGTGCAGTTGTCGCTCGTTTTCGGCAACATAGCTCGCTTTCAGCAGTTCCGGAGCCGTTTTTTCGTCTAATTCAGCGTCTGATTGTAGTTGGTCTCTCCATTCAATCATTGTATCACGGTACTTGTATAGGAGATTCTGAAATGTGGAGAATTAGAATAAATATTCAAGAAAGCGAATTCTTACGTGGATCTTATCAACATGTCTCTCAGCGTCAACGAAGAAATGTTCTCCTGGCTCTTCTCTGATTTCATGAGAGGCACGATTGCGTTGTCTATCAATTGCATTTAACCTAAAAATATACATTATTACTTTGACTTGTATGGTTTAAACTAACCAATCGTTGGCTTCAACACCTCCAGGGGCTTCAAACTGCATCTGCATGGAGTCGCATGCAATAGTAATGATGTTCTTATTATCAACAGTCACAGATTTGATATCCGAAAGAGCAATCGTCCCCTTTGGTGGACACTGCACATCTTTCTGCCAAATCAATTGGGTATCAGTCAATTGAACATAACGCTTCTTATAATGCAACACCTTCCTCCAAGCCACACGGCTCCGGTCGACTTGTTGCAAGTTTCCAAACTGGAAAAAATTATTAAATCAAAGATGAAAACCGGAATGAAATTAGTAGATACCTTGAAAACGGTGCATTTCTCTGGCTCGGAACGATCTCCAACTAAAGAAATGTTGTCAAGGAATGTAGCCATGACTAGTTTATGTTGTTCACTGGTCACTGTCTCGAACACTCCGTTCAACCATACTTCCTGAAACATTGGTTGTGAAAGTTTTTCCAGGATATGATAATACCTTAGAAGACAAAGGTCCTTCACTGACACTACAGTTGGATAACCGTTGGAGAAGTTTCGAGAGAAGCAACAGAGTTCTTGAGACACGGAGATCCGGCTGGTCCTTACGAATTTCAAATGCTTTTGGATTCAAAATGGCGGCTGCAAAGAAGCGCATAATCACGAAAGAAGAAACAGCAAGACGTTGCACTCCTGGTCGAGCTGAAACATATGAAAATTAACTTGGTAGAAATAATATTTTCATACCACTATGTGTGCCAACAACGTTTCTCAAGTCGAAAAGCAGCTGCTTGATAAGATGGGGACAATTTGGAGAACTGGTTGTGACGCGTTCGAAAAGCATTTGGAAGTAGAGGAGAAGATTGTTTCTGTTCTTCTCAAGAGAAGCACCCACAACCACTCTCGATGGATCAACTTCACAGTTTTTACGTTCTTTGAAAATCTGAAAATTCTATTTAAATTCAGAATATCAGAACAGTGCGAACCTTGTCAACAACTGGCTTTAACGTTGTAATCAAGTACATTTTTCCAAAAGTAGTCAAGATTTCAAACAACATCTTTCCGGAAAGGGATTGACCCCGGAACAATGTGTTCTCATCTCTGAAACAAATCACAAGTTACTCTTTGTGTCTAATTGAACAATGACTCACTGGCACTTTAAGATACTGTTTACGTAGAGAGAGCTGAGCACAGGACGAATACGATCCGATTGGGCCATGAGTTCAACCAGAGAACGGGAAACTGGGCCCAATTCCACTTTTGGAAGAGATTCAATGACAGCGACAAGGGAAGCAGTAAGTGGTTGAACATCTCCGGATAAGAAGAGTAAATCGAGAAGTGGTCTGAATACATTCATGATTAAGATTCGATCAATTCTCAGATTATAGCTCACCTGTAGACTTGCATACGTAGAATATGGTCAATTTGATAAGTAGCTCTCAAAGTGACTTCTCCAATATCAGCACCTTCTTCACCACCTTCACTTTCTTCATTAGCTTTTGAGCGCAAGTAAAACCACTTCGCCGGCCCGGTCTTCCAGTGTTCGTCAACGTCAACTCGAACTTGGCCGTGAAAAACTGAATTGATACCCTTGAGGAGATCCTGCCAGAGAGTCAATTTTAACGAGAGCATTCCTTCAGCACATGGCATCTCTAACCATTCCTTGCTGCGCTTTTCTTCAGCGTCGACGGACAGCTTGCCCACTTCCTAAAAAAGGAGAAATTCGTTTGAGTGAAAGAGAAAGAAGGAGGAGTCTAGGATATAGAAAAAAAGGACATACACTGGAATTGGAAATTGTTGAGACGAGAAGAAGAAGGGTTTGATTCTCTTTGAGCTTCAATCCACCACAGTCGACAACTCTGCAAGACAGAACCTTTTTGTTTGAGGAGAAAACAAACGATAAGTGTTGCAAACGAGAGGCAATTGCTAAAAGTACAAAAAGTACAAATAGAAAAACGTCTGTTGGCTAGTCGAGGGCAAATTCAACCTACACAACTTGATCCATGTTTTTTTTCTTGCATAATGTCAGAATGTATAAGAAACATCTTTTAGACAGCATCTTTTGTTGTACTCCTATTCTCACATTGCTTACCCAACGGCTTTGTGCAAAGCAAAACGGATTGTTTACAAAATGACGTTGGCGGAACGTTCTTTTTGCCTACATTGATGCCAAAAATCAAGCAGAATTCGTTTTCATATAAATCTTATGAGATTCTTTCGAACCTCAGTAGCAAAGAACAAAAAAGAGTAAGAAGAAAGCAGGATGTTCCTCCTTCAGACACAGGAAACGAAGAAAATGAAGTTAAATTAATCATATTGGTGAGTCAAAAAAACAAGATTGAATATTCAATGAATCCCAAAAGTCAGAGATATTCAACATTGCAAGAAAACTGAAATGTTGACTCAAGGGATCTTTTATTTCAATTTGAGAAGAAAAAATTGCAAAAAATTTAAATTCCATCTTCACCTTATATACTCGAATTTGAATATGCCGTGAAGAGGGGGCGGATACGCGAAGAGTTTATTTATAATATTTTTCTGTAGCGCCGTCTGGATACACACACTAGTGCTTGGTGGCTCCTTCCTGAACTGCTACAATTTCTAATGAGCGTGCGGGGGTACTACAATTTTGAGACTGAGACAAATATGCCGAAGCGAAATAAAAAACAAGATGAAGCTTGAAAACGAAGGCGCGGGGGTGTTTTACATGTCTATATTGGAACATGAAACATAAGACGACATGTTTTCAAGCAATTTTTGTAGCATAGAACAGAACAGTGAGAATAGAAGCACGTGGTTTTGTATGAATAAGTAATGTATGAGTAATTTCATTAGTGGAATATACAACGACGCTTGTTAGCGGAGTCGTATCGTAGGAGTTGTGAAATATGAAAAATGCGTGGGACCATCTGGCATGTTCACTCCACTAATAACAAAAAAACATTAACATGTTTTATAATTCTATCCATTCTGCTTAACGAAGAGAAGCGAGAAAAAAAACATAGACACAATATCAGAAAAGTACTTGAGAGCGTCTCGTCTACTGGCGGGGGTGGTTATTTGTACAGTTAGTGTTGTCGGTGACAACCGCTCTCTGCTAGATGGTTTTGTTTGGTGCGAGGAGGTGGAGATAGGGTCGACGAAGATGAAGACGTGTGTGAAGAAACCACTATTATACCTGGTGGAGGTAATTCATTTCCGAAGTGAATGAATTTAAACAAAACCGCGGTAAAACGTGCTCCCTGCTTCTCGCTCAATGTGTTTGCCATTAGATTAAATTTATAGCAAAAGTCGGCTTATTTGTTATTTCATCGGAGGATGATGAGAAATGGAACAATGGGTTCAGGAGGCGGAATAATGGTTTATATCCACATGTCTTTAGCCTATGGCTTTGTTTTCTTTTCGATTTCTTCTAGAACAATTACTTTCGATGTATTATTCCTGAAATTCAAACTCCAGACATTGAGAACTAATAAATGACTGGTCTATGATCACGTCCCACCCAAATCAAAACAACAACGCCTTTTTTTTCTGAAGAGTCACACAGTCCGACAATAATAATCGGACACAAAAACTATTCAGCTGCCACTTGAGATATTTTGAGCAATCATATGGTTTGACCCGATCTTGAGAGGGTGATAAAGAGGAGCCAAGATCAGAGTGGCGAAGAAAAGAAAATGAGTGAGATAAAAAAGAGAATGAGAAAACTAAAGAGCGCATCTTCCAGATGTGCAACTGGGAGTTCCGAAAGGGCTCAATTTAACGGAGGCACAAAAAAAAGTTTCGAATTTCAAAGATGAAAGATTCAAACGGGAGAAACGAGAAAGAGCAAAAGTACATAATTATGTTACAGTGATTTGCAATTCGTGACTAGATGGTTTCTGAACTGCATTTATTCCTCGGATAGAATTTTATTGGATTATTTCATTCTAAGAATTCATGTGACTCAGTTTGGAAGAAACGAGAAATAATTGTTGAAATGAAAATTAATTGAATGTCATATGAGCCTCAACAATAATTCATGAACTTCCACCAACTGGCGGAAGGATCATGGAGAGTGTGTTGAAAGAAAAGAATTCGAATGAAGAAAAAAAAAGATAGACTCTTCTCCTTGGTTTCAATGAAAAAATTTGGCACTTGGACTCCGACTTCCGGGCTAATCGACGCAGAGAACTCTTTTCTTTTATCTCAATTTCTTTTCTTTTGCCGACAAAAGATGCAATGCAATTAAGCCTAGTACAAGGTGTAATTCATATTTTATTGCGCTCTTCTCCATCTTCCCGTCATTTGCTCCCATTGCCGCTTTTCATTCTAATTCCAAAGTTCCGTTTGCAGAATCAAATAGTTCAGTCAAGTAGGGAACGATTTGAGAAGGGAAGTAAGGGAAAACCCAAGATAAGGAACGGAAGAACTCCCACGCAGACGAAAGACGTTTCGACTTAAGACAAACGTGAGTTGGACGCATGCCAAACAGCTGTTTGCTCACTCGGAAGCTTCTCTGCGGTGCAATGTCACCCTCATTAATATCACAATATCAGTTGAAAGAGCAGTGCTTCCCACGACTTCCGGTCCCTTATTTCTTCTCGTTTCCCTCCAGCTCTTTGGTTTTCTCATGGAAAAGGTCGAGAGAAATGGAAAGTTCGCCTTCAAGTGATTGATAGTTCATCGAGGAAGGGTGAGATCTATCGAACTTCAATATTTTGAAATCAAATGTTTTATATTCTCTTTGCAAATGATTGATGCGAATAAACTCAAGAGAATCCTCTTCCTCCTACGCTTCTATCTATTTTTTGGTTTTTTCTCATTAACGCCTGATAGCTATCTTTGGAGCAAACGCAAGGAGGTGTCAGATTTGCGGAAGAAAAACACTCCTTCTAGAAACACAAGGAAATAAAAATGTAGGAGTAGTGAAAATGGAAGATGAACGGCTGAAAAATAGAGAAAAGTTATACATACAGAAAAAGGAAGCGATAGAATATTCCAAATCCGGCGTACCACCCCCAAAAGCGACAAAAATAGGAATGTATGACAGGTCAAGCAGAAAGAAAAACATGGCGAAAAAGTGGTATTCGGAAGCAATAATGTTCGAGACTCTAGCCACCCCCACTACTACCACACGTTGAAATAAGTGTTTTCATTTCACGGTTTCTGAGATCTCCGATTTTTATTGTCTTCTCTTGATATTTTGTTTTGAAAACAAAGTGCTCATGAGTCAAATTTTATGACACTTCCACAAGACAAAAGAAAGTGGGAAAGGTTATCACAACTCACAAGACTTGGATGAAAGATTAGAAATAATGAAGATTGAACTGAGAACTCAAAAATAACACTTGAACCAACTATAAATGCAAAAGAGAAGGTATTGAAAGTTATCAAATTAAAAAAAAAACAAAGGGAATAAGTGTTTATAATATAAATATCGTCCACTTCCAGACATAACCATTGAAACACGTTTTGCAAAAATTTTTTTACATGCATATAAATATTTGTCAAGTCTATAATTAAGATTCTGATTTTTGTATGAACTCAGTAACCCAGCTATTAGTCTGGCAGTTAGTCAGTGGACTTTCAAGGAAGTTGTTCAAAGGAGATCAATTATTCATAAATGGGTTCATTTGAACAAAAAATGGGAAACAAAAAATTTACTTTACCGGAAGTCACAAAAAGTAGTTTTTCTTATTCCTATTGTTTGGACTTGTCGTTTTCAAAATTTCAAATGGCTGAACTGAGTTATTACCCGACACTTACTTCTTGTCCAAAACTGGGAACTCTTTGCAAAAAGAAAACCCCCCTCCTCTTTTTCTTGTCATTCTTACTTCAAAGAAAGGAATAGAAGACGATGAAAAATGGGTGGGAAGAATGGCAGAAAAGATGGCGAAATAGATGTGGTGACTAGTGGTGGGAATGACCTTTTGGAATTGTATTCAAGTGGTGATATAAAACGTTCGGGTAAACGAAAAATGTGAGAAGAAGAACGGAAAATGTGAATACGGATTAGAGGAGGATTGAGTGAAAGAGGAATAGAGAACGCGTGTCCGCGTAGGTACTCCAGTATAATCCTATCACTGTGTTTGACAGCTCAAGACTAATTTTTGATTTTTTAAATAGTATTCTGTTCCCCTCCAGGAGTCAATAACCAAATCGAAAAGAATTTTTGGTTTGATTGATAACAGTTCTGTTGGCTTCGAAATTGACTTTTACGGTATAATTGCATGGCAGTTACCTTACTGTTGGAAAACGATGCGAAGATTCGTTTTTCAACCCACACAGAAAATTCGACCAATATATTGTTTCAAAACTCATATTGATGAGACACGGTTGGTTAAACACAATGAATGGATCTGAGAAAAAACAAAGAGAATAACGTAGGATGTTTGAACTTTTCCCCAGCAAAAAATCACTCTGCTCCGCTGAACTGAAAGGTGAAAAAGTTATCGGAAAGAACCAAAATAATTTTATGAATGTCGTCGGTGGTTAGGAAGAAGGAGTAGACCGTTTGATAACATTAAGACATTGTGCAAACAATAAGAAAAACACGTAGAGTGAGGGGGTTTCCGGTTATCGAAACATGTGTTTCACAACGAAAAAAGATATTATTTACAGTTCAGCTGAAGCATTAAATAAACTAAAATGATCTCAATTAGTCTCATTCGATCATTTCAATATGAATCAAATGATAAACTGATTGCATCAAATTTTATTAGGTTTTGTTTTCAGACTAAAAACTCAATTCTAACATCACTCATAGTTTTTGGAGTTCAAGTAGGTAATTCTCAACAATGATTGACTTTCATAGCCGTAACTCAGTAAATCAAGTTTATGGCATTGACCAAGTAGAGAAGTGAAAATTTATTGAAAGCATTTGACAACTATGGTCACACTACGCCACCCGTATGAATGTTACCTAATTGGATCAAAGTATACTCTGAAATGATGTCACAACGTACCTCAATGAGAAAGATCCAGCCTTCCGGCGGATATCAATGCAAATTTGGCCGCAGAAGTCGGGATACTTTGACACGGCACACAGTTTCAGGGTTTGCTCGAGAGGATTTCCAACTTCCAGATCCTTTTTTGTAATTGACACTTTTCCCACTGGACGAGCCACTTTTGCTTTTGAACCTGTGATGTTTGAGGTTCAGAACTAGTTGTTACAAATTGGGTTTTTGATTGAAAAGAGGATCAGAACAGAATTCCAAACAGAAAACGATTCGGAGGTTTCCCAATTCAATTCGTTACGTCACAGGTACACACACAACCGGAAATGAAATAAACCTTCAGTTTTTGACTATTCTTTTGAATCAACAAAAATTAGCATAACAATTCGAAAAATAGAGAGAAAAGTAATGAAAAATGCCATGAATTCTAATTTTGTCATTATTCGGTTCTGTGACCTCTGCCCTAAACTCTGAGGAGACTTCAAAGAAGAAACAAAAAACAAACAAACCTTCCAGAAAAACGAGGTGCAAGTTGGTAAAAGAGTCAGTCGTTTCGACAGAGAAATCGTGGACGAGATTGTCACTGCAAGAAATAGTCACTTCAAAATTGCCTTCAATTATACACATCATCATTTTTCTGTCAATACGTTTTTGCTCAGCCCTATTTTATATTGTTGGCTTGAATGGGCTGAGGAAGAATATAGAAGAAGAAGAAGAGAACGAATTTCCCAATAAATAATGTGACAAATTTGGGAAAAACAGCAAGAGATTGAAAAAAGAAAATTGGGACAATTGTGAGGTGTGGGCGTACCGATAAATTTACTGCTTTTGTTGTATGCGTGGGAACACTAATGTTGCTATTCGACGTTAAATTGAATGAGGAAAATGAGAGGGAAAAGTGAAATGCGGCAATTTGATTACTATCGTCATTGAAAGCAAAAATGTTGTTTTCCCTTCACTCAGCATCTTTATGATCAATTCGGAAATGAGCTTTCATATAATCTGATATCATTTTCTTGCTCAAAATTCATTTCCTTCTCTCGAGAACTCTCAAAATCGCATACCTTCTGAGTTTGGAAGAACGATGAACATCTTTTCCATCGAATTTGGCCATCACATAAACCGATTTCTTTGGTCTCCGAACGAACTCAACACCAGTAATACTGACAGAAACCACTTCGAATGTTCTGTTTGAATTGGGTTTCGGCGTGTCGCCCTCAATCTCTACCTGCAGTTAATTCAGTTTTTTCTCGATATTTTTTTACTTTAATCTTAATCCAAACTATAATAGGATTTATTAGTACCCAAAAACTGAAACTGATGTATGATAATTAATTCTACCACTCTAGACACAAGAATAACAAAAGATAAAATCCGAACAAGTTTACAAACCAGAATCCCTCTTTTGTGCATTCCTCACCAGGACATGACGGGAAGTTTCGGCATCCATTAAGATGCATTCGGGGGTGTGAGATACAAGAAAAAAGACCGGAAATTGGGTCTTTTTCATTCCCATTTTCTTAGCCTGCATGGCATTCGGATAAAAAACATCTCATTTCCGGTTCAAACTACAACAATGCCCCTATTTTGTCTACAGTTCGTGCATACCTCAAACACCGAATCCTGAGAAAATTCGAAAGTTTCACAACTTTCGGTGTCAGACATAATATCAATGAGAAGAGGTGTTGATAGAGAAAATATTATGTAATAATGAAACAGAGAACGAATAAAGGAATTTCTCTGGAAATTGAGGAGTGCGACTATAAAAATTGCGCGCCGCCATTGAGATTTTCTCCTCCCAGTTTTCGCTTTTACCACAATTTATTGTGTTTGGAAGACTATAAAAAATGGGCATCCAAACAGAATCTTCTGACTTACGGTTTCTATTGACTAGACTTGAGATTAAGTACAAAGAAAACATACATCTGTTGGTCTCATGACATTGAAAATTAAGTTTTGAGAATTCATGTTTGGAGAGCTTGCCGATCCTTTGAGCATTTGCTGATTTGTTTTCTTTTCCTTCCGGCTCTAAAAAACCAAATGAGTTTGAAGAAAAATGAAAGCTGATGTTACCTTCGGTTTAACCACTGGAGAAGCAACTGGGGATACGGTTTCCATCAATCCTTCATTCAACCGAAGTTTCAAGTTTGCTACAGCAGGTTGTACTGGCTGCTCAACGGACAATTCGGATGAAACACTGGGCTAAAAATAAAATATTGTTTTTTTTGTATTTCCATATTTTGTAACAACATCACTGGTCGTTGTTGTCGCATCATTGGATGGAGATGGTGATGGTAGGAACGGATGCATTTTCGTTTCGTGGACTCGCATTTCCGGTGCAGATCGCGAGTTTTTGACGAACATCTAAAAGTTTTCAAAAGAAATTGACGGAAAAGAGAGATGCGGAAGAGCGGAGAAACTTTTATGGTATAAGAAGGGAAGAAATATATTTTCTGAGTTTATGGGGCGTTTATAGTTTCAATATGATGACCCGGAGCAAACCGTGGAATACGCGCAACGGTCACTTTTTATATCATATTGAATAGAGTAGTTTCTTCAAAACTAAGACATTTGAAGAACATCTGGGGTGACACCTGACAACTCAACAAGGTTGTGCCTTGTCTTTTCTAAGATGTTCAATAGTATAGACAAAAATGGAAAGACATAAAAATGAAACGACGAATAAAACTTACTTTTTCAACAGGAGTGCACATGAGAGAACGTTGGGTCGGTGCATCATTAATGTCGAAACAAGAATTGTCAATTGAAAAATGGGAAATTGGTCTACGAAAAGATGCTATTGAGGACGAGAAAACACTTGTCGACCGTGAGTCATTACTTCGAGCTCTTTCATGACCGGATATAATTGAGCGTCTGTCATTCAATGTAGCGTTCTGAATATTGTGAATGTGATTGAACTGACAGAATCAGGAGAATTATGATCTGACTTACGCTTGAAACCCTTTGTCGCACCCGATGTCCACCCATCCGAAGGGAGTTTCCACTTTCATCTTGTCTCAATTGATCTATTTTCCCGAGACCAAGATATCGGTCACTGATGACGTCATCATCCGAACTACACTCCGTATCCAACACAACGCTCACATGATTCGGCTCAAACTGTTTTTCTTCAGCATCTCTCACAGCTTCTTCAATCTCTTCTAGAATACCATCTTCATCGGAAAACTGTTGCTTCGTTAGATCCTCCGGTACAGTTTCACATTTTTTCAAATACACTGAACTTGATTCAAATAACTTGTCGAACAACTTGGATTGGTTTCCTTGAGCTAACTGAGCTGTCAAGAAAGCATCGTCTGCAAGGTGTTGAAGTTCGTCCAATGTTCTGTCGATATCTTCTAAGTTTCTTGAAGGTTTCCGCTCGGAAGTCGTTGGCACGGATAGATGTTTCACTTCTGCACTTGATTTTTCAGAACCATCTGGACTAGCAACGAGACCAACGGAAGTGTCCTTCTCCTGCTCTTCCGTATTTTTGGAATCTTCTTTATCTTCATTATCTTCTTCGACAGGTACTCCGTTCAATTCAATGGCAGTTTGAATTGGTGGAACTTCCATATCTTCGTGTTCCCTCCGAGTTTCTTCTATTTGCTCCGCGATATCATTCTCAACTTGTTCAGTTTTTTCATTGTTCTCGTTAGACCGACTCATTTCATGTTGACTGAAATAACTGAATGATAAGAAACGGAGCATTTCATAAAGTTCAATCACAGAAACAAAACAAACACAAAACGATAAGGAGTGAATCTAAAATATCATGAAATTAAAAAGATAGCAAGATGATCAGAAACATAATGAAAGAATTGAGCAAAACACGCAAACATTAAAGAAATTTTGGAAAATCTGTTATGAGGAGATATCAAAGAATGAAGAGATGGCAAGATATAAACTCAATTTTCAGAGAAACGCCCACTTGCACAAAAAAGCTTTTTGGAGAAAAAATTTTTTGGAGACGACTCGGTGGTTGGAAGGATATCTGGGAAAGTCGGCAGAAAAGAGAGAAGGGTCTCAATCTAAGGAGAGAAATAATGGAGGTTGCGTGGGGGGAAGAATGAACGAGCGGAAATGGTTTCGAATCGGATCGCCTACGAGAAAGGCATTTCGTAATATATCAAACGGTGAAAAGTGTCCGAGTTTCTATGAGAGACTTGCTAGGAGACACTGTTTCCAATGGTTTTGCTTGGGAACCCGCTGAAGTGGGGAAAAAAGTCCGAGAATAGAATAGTCGTAAATTTGAATATTAGTCAGATTTATTAGAGAAAGATGAAAAAATGACAGGAAAGAAGGGGGCCAGACTTAATTTATCTTTTGTATAGTTCTAATTTTAGGCTTAGAATAAAAAACTAAGCTAATGAGAAGTGAGAGATTTATTGAAATGTGAAATTAGAAATATTTATTTTCTATACGAATTGTGCATATTTTTGAAGTAAAATTTAAGAATTTCCAAAATGTATTATTATTAAATAGAAAGATGTTCTAATCAATCCATATACAAAACAGTGGATTTGCATGATAACTAGAGTAGAGACGCGTGGCGACGGAAATGAGATGCATCGTTTTTTTTGGTTGATGTCCTCGAACAGGATTTACTCGGAACACAGAGACGAATGGTATGCAAAGAATGAGTCTAAATACATTAACCACCACTAATTGGAAGAATGAAAAACCTGACATGAAAAAAGGAAGTTGGTATGACAGGAAAAAAGGAAAAATGAAGAGAGAAGAAAGGTTGAATGAGAGGGGAATCGCAAAAAATAACGTAAAGTGAATACGCTCTCTAAAAATGGAAAAGTTATAAAACAATCGGAGGGAGAAGTGGAAATAAATCAACATAGTCAGTCAGATGACGTCGACCTGGTTTACGAGTGAATTGTTTTTCTTCAGTTGAGCCAAAAAGTAAAATCTGAAGACTTTGAAACTCAGCGCTGAACACTATCAAAGTGGCGGAAAAATCTGAATGACCACTGATGGAACAATTAAAAATTTCTTTGACACTCATCGAGCTTTCAGATTTAATTGACGTCAATTCGTTATTCAACACTATCAGATACACTCTCTCAACTGAAGACGACGGCTACTTCATTGATAAGAAAACCGCAACAGAAACTGTCAATTTTCTGCAAGGTCTTCTTCTTCTTCGTCTTTTCCTCATCCATTGTTTCACATAGATAGTATGAATAAACAATGCGTGTGGGGTGAAAAAAAAGTGATGAGAAGAAGAAAAACGAATCAGAAGAGAAAAAAAATTCTTTTCTTTTCTCACTTCCATATCTGTCCTCTCTCCTCTCATACCGTATCGTGCTCTCTTTATCACTGTCTTTTTCTATATGTCGTCTTCTAACTGCCCCGTTTTCGTCGGTCTCTCTATCACTCGTATCTTACGACCACCCCAATTGTCATTACAACTCTGTTGCGTACGTTGTCTAGATATCTGATGCGTGGGTGGCGCAACAGGGGTAAAGAAAGGACCTCCACTACGTCTTCACCTCCTTTTCTCGCTCGCATTCTTTTTTTCTTTTTTACTCTCAAAGTTTTAGCTTGCATTCTCACCAACGCATCAAAAACTTTCTCGTTTACCGTTGTCATTTGTCTCCTGAACGGACGACTGACCAACCTTGTGAATACTACTGATATAAACACATTCAACACACACCTTGGTCGGCCTTGAACAAAGACACTTGCGGTCCGTATATAATATCAGTCTTAAACGATTCGGTGATCTCAATCATTGACAAACCCATTATTTAAGACCCCGTGATATTAAGCTTCAACATATTGATGATAATTACTAATTCTTTTAATATTTTCAATAATTGGAACCTAGACAGCGATTAATCGATTTGATAGTGATCGGAAGTGGAAAGGACAAAAAATAAGTTGCACTTACATGCGAAAAGGAATCGAATGACCTTATCAGTAGCATTCCATTCGTCTGTTTGTACATTGGAATCGCATGGTTAATACAAAGAAAATTTCCCATGGCTATTCATAAATACACATTATCATTATTATATACTGGAAGGAGAGTTCTTCAAACTGTTATCACGAGGAGTGGCAGAAAGTTAATAAATTGAAAAATCTTAAAAATTGGTCAAGTTTTGATCAAATATCGAAAAGTGAAATAGAATCGTCGAGTTGTCTCTGAATGGTGTCTTCTACGATTCTCAAGGTTCCCATGATGATCTTATTTCTGCTAAGCCTCCCACTTGAGTGGGTTCAATGAGGATTATCGGTTGCTGGTAAATGATATGACCCTCTCAAAAAATGTATTTTTCTCTGTTTCCGCCCGTTCCGAAAGTGATCAATTTGTGAAATGAATATTATTACAGACTGCTGATAAATTATAAACTGAAACCATCCAATTCAAATATGAAACTTTGCAAAAATGTCTGCTGAAATTGAAATTCTTGTATCATGCGACTCCAGTAGATGATGTTGTCAAATAAGGTTGCTTCAGGTATTTGTCGACGTTTCGATCATCTCAATTTCAACCGAAACTGCAGAATAATATTGAAAATTATTCATCAATTTTCAGATTTGTATACGTTCCATCAATAATAATAAAACTATTAAATCTTGAAACTGTTTTTCATCCTCATTGAATAATTTTTAATGATCTGTTTCTGAAAACGATAAATAAAACATCGAAAGCTTTGCGATTCATGTTGCAGCTCGTTTCACTGTATTTCTGATTGCCAAATATACAGAAGTTATGCAATATTTTGTTATTATTCATTATCCAAAGATTATCTGATAATAAGAACTGATTTTTCAGTTTTATACCAACTTTCAAAAATAATAAAATTGAATGTAGTTTTAATCTTAATATTCCGCAAAAAAACGCTGTTATTACTCTTTTCACATCTATTGCTCGTCAACTCTGATGCATAGTGTGTGCAGTTACCCGTTGTGTTTGCACCATTCAGTCGCAACCCGTTCGCCTCATTGATTCGCCTTTTTTGCATATTCTTTGTATACGTGTCATAACTAAATGTTTTTTGTATTTCAGAAATATGGAAGACATTGATGAACCTGATTATTGGCTTACATCAAGAAAAATTCTGGCAACACAAGCAATGGAAACTCGTAAACGATTCAAAGAAGTTTTTGAAATTGAGAATGTCGAAAAGGATTATGGAACAATGCATAGTTTGGCAATGGCACACAGAGAATATGTTGCTAAAGTAAAACAACGTCATCAACCTCAAGAACAACCAAGAGTCCGCCATGTTATCCAATGGGTAAGTATTTTATATGAAGGTGTTTTTGAAAAATTAAAATGCTGCAAAAGAATAAATCTCATCCAATTGAAAAACATATTAAAAGGGTCATCTTAACTAGTTGAGATAGATTGCAAACATAAAATTGTGTTGAGATACAAAATTTTCGACGTACCTTGTTAATGTTAAACGTAAATTTCAGATGGAAGTTTTCCGTGCAACAGTTCCCGATGGTGCTCCACAATTGATCCCTTATGCAGGAAATCAACCAAATCTTGTCGGAGATTCAATGCAATTTGAGTAAGTATACTGCTCGTCTTAAAATCAATTCGTCTCTTTTTTCAGAGCAGCTGGATTCTTGAGAAGATTCTTCGCGGAAGTCGTCGATTTTCTTTTCGTTCTTACAATCAAGTTAGGATTAGTTGCTCTTCTTCTCGACTTGGAACTAATGTGAGTTTTTGCTTCTTGTTTCACAAGAATCATTTGATTTCAGTGATTTGGGAACGTATGGAGCGTCTATGGAAAATGATCAGGACGTTACACAGATTATCATTTTAGCTCAGGAACTTTTGCCGTTGGAGATGGCTTCTAAATTCATTTGTTGCCTTCTTGAGGTGCTTTTCTGATTTTTTGACACGTATAAAAACTTTTTCGCAGGCATTCTTCATGACGTATCGAGTTTTCTGCTTTGGAGTCGGACAAACGCCAGGGAAGTGGATGATGGGAATCCGTGTAATTTCTTGTAGAGATGTCAGCGCTGGTGAAATTCCTGGCCACATTATTGCACATGAACCAAATCTTATCACTTTGGGACAGTGAGTTTTCTGATTTTAACGACAGTATCAATAATTATTTTGTTTTCAGAGCTCTAAAGCGTTCTTTCCTCAAAAACGTCGTCGTCAACAGTTTATTCCCATTGAGTACTGCTGCTTTCCAAATTCAAAACGGAAGAGTTTTCTATGATTGTGTCGTCGGTACTGCTGTTGTTTTTGATGTCTAGCTAATGTTTTTTGGGATTTAAATTATGTATATTTGTTGAAAAATTTCCAAGTTTGTTCACATTCCACTCACCAAAACGGTAAGTAATGTCTACTTTTTCTCTTTATTTGGGTTTTGCTGAAGTGTTTGAACTTCAAATTCTTTAATGTCTGTATTGTGATCGATTTCTGGGTTTCCCTACTCTTTAATAACGAACAATAAACTTGAACAATTGAAAAAAGTTTATAAAATCTCTGACACGTTCTAATCGTAAAACCGTATTGTTGAACACTGGTTAAACAGGAATCTCTCCTAAATATGGTTTCCAGTAATTTCGTTTTCCCTCGTAATCAACGCAACCGTAAAGGCACATAAGAACAAAAAATGTGAGGGAGAGCATGATGAGAAATGCGATCAAAAGTTCTTCCGGCGTGGAGAACTCTGATCTTGCATCATTGTCATTCTCGGAAATTGGTATGATCACTGCGGAGAAGGGCTCCGCTCGAACAATAGTCGACTCTTGCGGAGCAATCGGCTCTGACATTTTTTCGTGAGGTACGACGGATAGGACAAGCGGCTCATAGTTTTGCTCAGTTTCTAATTCTTCCGATTCAAAAAGAATGAGAACTTTCTCTCCGCTGGATGAGTCTTGTTCCGATTGGAAATTGGTATCTGTCTCGGCTGATTCATCAAATCTGATCTCCGTCTCCTCTTCAGAACTGTCACCTGATGCTTCGATTTCTTCGATTACCACATCCATCTGCTCTTCATTTTCGCCTCCATCAATGACTTCAGAATTCATAAAATTTTGAGATGGAATGATGATCGGCTCGCTCGAAAACACTTCAGAAGATACTGGAAAATTGACATGAATGACGGGCTCATCAGAATCGGTGAAAGATAATTTTGACTTTGAAAGAGATGAAGGGAGCAAAGATGATGTTTGAGAAGAAATTTCGTTGAGTCGTCTGAAAAACAGAGTAATTATTTCTGAATGTAACGTGTTCCTGTCATACTTTTCACAAATTCCGGAAACTTCACAGATCTGTTTCAAGTATTGATAAACGGGAATGATGTGAATAGATTGATTATCATCTGTAAAAGATACTTCAGCAGTTGGACAATTTTTCATTTTTCATTTCATTTCAGAAACATTGCATTAAAAAAACACTCACAGGTAAACGAATGGCCAACATAAGTTTTGTTTTCATAGCTGGAGTCAAGAACGGGACCACCGAAGTCAGTCACCAACTGTTCCGTGCACATCTCGTTGGGAAAACATTCGCAGTTGTGGGCCTGAAAAGTTTATTGAAACCATCACAAGTGACACTTTTATCACTTTAGTGATGATGAATTCCAACGAGTGAGCTGTTGCATTCAACGTAGTGAAAACTTCAATTTGAGAGCCATTTTCGATAGGGGAATCTGAAATGATGTGGAAAAGTGTGACTAAAGTATGATTTTGCATTCAAAACCCGGTAGACAATGCCAACTATACTTATGTGGAGAATTCAAACTGTGCTCAACGATTACAAATCCACGTGGTACATCATATTCGCAAGATCCAATGTAAAATGCCTGTGAAAACTTATATCACATTTTCAATATCAAGTAAAGTACCTCCTTCTTATCATTGAGTTTCCCTGGCCATTGTTGAACCGTATCGATAGTGAACTTTTGAATGCTAAAACACTCTTATAGTACAATAGTTCATTCCACCAACTCACTTGTTCTTGCAGTTTTCTTTATCGTAGACAAATCCCAAGGTTTTTGAACTAGGGTTTACAACCACATGTCTAGACGAGAGAGCAATAAGGTACTTTCGGAAGTGCGAATTGGTTTCATCTTTGAGAAATATGCCTCCGTACTCATGTTCTTCTCTGACAATAATCTTGACGTGGTGTTAGAAAGAACATTCATATGTACTTACTGTGTAGTTTTCCCACATGCCTCAAGTCTTGCAAGATTCTCCTTCTCAGTTAGTCTTCCAGAACATAACTTCATGGAAACAAAATAAAAATAAGAGAACTAGACAAATTGCAGCTCGTATAGAAGGTTGCATTGTTAACTGATACGAATGGCATCCGCGGTTCGAGATTGAAGAGGAACAGAAAGTTCTCGCTTTTCAATTAATCTTATCCGTGCTTTTCTCGAAAGTTTCGCGAGAGGACACCTGACCTACCTTTTTTTCTAGTTTTTGATTAATCTAGAGGGTTATGTGGTGTATCAGCAACTGTTGTCTCTTGTGTGGAAAGACATTTTCTTGATATTCGCTCCGGGTTTTCTTGAAGCATTCCAACAGTGGTTGTAAAAAAAACTATTTTTAGACCCTAATGAAGACCTTTCAAAAACAGAAACTTGTTACGTATTCTATTAGTATACATTTTGAATGTGTTTCCTGTTTCGCCGAAGAAAACAACATAATCGAATCCAGAATATTCTGGTTTGTGAGCCTCGCTGATGTTCTGTTTTAACGGGAAAATGATGTTTATTTTCAGTTATGGTTTTATTTTCAACAGGTCGGCATTGTCACGAATGACAAAAAGAAGAGGAAATCAGCACAGTCATACATGAGGGGTCGATTAATTGAGAAGGGAAGAATTATGGGGTAGCAATATTAATAAGAGGGAATTTGAGAGAATGGAAGAAAAATTTTCAGGTCGGGCAACAGTAATTTAATGAGCGGCAAAAATAAATATGGTGTTCAGTGTTCACACAAAATAAAGGTTAGTCGGCGGCGAGTGAGATTAATTGGTTTTCAACGGTGGGTGCAACAAGAACTTGTGCCATTAGATCCTGTGCACGTTTACTTGCCAACATCTCCAAGACGGTCCAACGCACCGAAATTCTTGAGAATGTGGTTAACAACTTCAGCATTGTTGCGCTTGTTCAGAGGTGCAAACTGTAATCACTACTTATTAACAAAGTTCTCCAACTTTTGTGAGATTACCTGTCTTGAATTGTAGAAACGATACAAGACATGTGGTGCGTAAGCTGGAAGCGAGTTTCCGTAGCGCAGCTGAAATGTATTCTTGTTCTGTGGTACGTTCAGCTGATCTCTTACCATGTTCCCTTGTGGTCTTGGATTGGCTTCGACAACATTGGTTGCCATGAACGAAGCGGCTAATGCAACAAGTAGCAAGAGGGTGACCGAAATTCGAGAATTCATCTGAAATGAGCAAACTGAGACGATGATGTTTTGATGCACTAGAAAAAAGAGACGATCCCGAGGGGGCGGCTAATGAGCACTGCACTTCTTATGGATGAGCGCGTGTTGATTAAGAGGGACGGAAAAACACGAAACTTTCTTCTCATCTGACTCATTTCATATGCCTAAACGTTTCTCTCTTCGAAAAAAATGAGGAGAAAAAAGCGGAGGGATGAAGTCGGGGCACAATTGAAACTGGCGTTTGCCGAGGGAATGAGAATTGATGGGGGCTCGACTCTCTTATAGTCGACTCCGCCCCTTTTTTCGTTTAGGGACAAACAAAGCCAATCAGGTACGCAAAAATATACAGCTTCTGATTGAGCCAATGAGGACAAGAGAGCTGCTGCTTTTGAATGGTTTATGAGTAAACGTGAGAAATGCGTTGTGACTACGCCCACTAGGATCCGTAATTAGAATGTTGTTTCTACAGCTTTTTTATTATTTTTGATGAGTTGAGGAGACTGAAAGAAAAAGGGAAAATGCGTGGAAGACCTCGAAAATTCTAGAAAACAACTTGATGCAACAAGGGAATCACATTCTACGAATATGGGTGGAGTAGACGGCACTATGAGATTGTCTAGCACAGTTTCGATGTTCTTGAAATGTATTATCTGATAATGAAAACAAACATCTTGAATTGGTTTCTCTAGAATTAAATGAAATGTGTTCAGAAAATATTTCAAAACACAAATATATTTTAAATTGTTCAAGGACTCACTACAAAATCTCTTGATTTTTCTTTTTGCACGTATTATTCCAAAAACTCATTCTCACAATTCTGCAGACAACGATTAAGACTCTTTCCCAGTAATTTATAAAAAAGGCAAACTTTCTAATGACTAGAGTCGACTCACAATGGGAAAGTTATTCCATTCACCAACCTTTGGCTGAATGGAAAACTGGGGAAACAGAAAATAATTTTTCTAACTACTAAATCATATATAATCTATACATTCCAAGAGCAAATATAGCTTCGTTAAAGTACGCTGATCATAAATTAGAAACCTTTCATTACAATTCTTGGAAATTCAATTTCTTAAAAAAAATTTTTTTGAATACATAAAGTACAGAAGAAAAGAAATCAGCAGCTATCGAAAAGTGCATATCTCACGAAAACTCAAAACTATTGCAAAACAAAGAAAAGGAAGGAAGAAACCAAATAAGATAGGAACATATGTCAGAAAAAAATACCAGTACTCCTTTTATAGTAAGAAAAATCATTCATTTCAGGAAACGAACCGTAAATCAACTCGAATGACATGTTCGGAACCAAAAATCTGCATCAGTATCACGATGGTTTTCAATCTCATTCACGAGATGCTCTGTATTTTTCATTAAACCAAAAGGTTGATTCTTTCATTAAAGATTTTATGTGTTTTCCAGAAAAAGAAGAGATTGAAAAACAAGATTGACGGAGTTTTGTAGAAATTAATGAGTTAGTCACCGCAAAAAATTGCGTTGAGCATGTTGAATGTCAAAATGAGTCAAACGAAGTTAATTATGGAAGATGTAGTTGTGTGTACTTGAGCAATGGTCTGTATGACGTGCAAGTTGCTAATTTCCGCCTATTCGCTTCTAAGAAACTCAGGAGTCGAGGGAATGAATTATTCAAAGAAATAATATGTTGCGATGGATTATCAACTGCACTTGATGATGTTTAGAAGTTTCATACGTTGAAGGGAAAGTGAACATTCCAAGAAATGGGCTGATTTAAAATATTTTTCCGATGAACTGTAATTTTTTATCAAGAAAATTATTGATAGTTAATTGTCTATGAAAAACGTATGTTTTGCTCTGATTTAAGGAAACAGAATCTGGAGAGAGCGGGAAATTGTGGTCTACCTCAATTTTCGAATGACAATACTAGAAGAAAAACGAAGAATCAATGTAACAGCTCTAAATGTAAATAATTTTAGCCAGATACAATTGGGCAATCGATCCTTTCTATTCATTTGGATGCCTTTATTTTCAATTCGAGATGCTGATTTTACAGATTCTACTCAAGACACACAATTACAAGCTGATTGATCATATTAATCTCGAAAGAAATTGTTTCAGAGTAATCCCCCTTAACATTTATTGAATTCCCCTCCTACCGCCATCTAATTGAAAGCAGAAAGCGAAATGCGAAATCATTCCCATTGATAACAAATAATGTGAAATGGTTTCAAGTTTCGATGCATCTTCCTCTCGAAATGTCCACAATCCCACATAATAAGACCGATATCTCATAACCAATTAAATACATCAAAAGCCAATCTGTGGCCTACCAACGCCATGAGTCTTCTGCTTCCTCTTTTCTCAACAGGGCCAAAACTACTACTAGCTTTCAGTGATCGTCGTTATCCCCCCCTCTTTCCTCTTTTTTATGATTTGTTATGTTATTCTGTTTTGACGGTATGGTTCGCAGTTATGTTTTGTCATTTTATCCATTTGATATCCTGTTTAGTCTTATCACATTCTTCTCTCAGAACTTTTCCTTTATTCAGCCTGACTGCATGCACCTGTTTCACTCCGATTACGGTATTCAAATCAAATTTTTTTGAAATTTTTTTGCAAATCACTATTTTTCACTGTGCATACTGAATATTATATCAACAAAAATATATTATTAGTAGTTTTTTTTTCAAGGTTCTCCATATGACTGAATTAAGACAGAAGTTACCGTAACTTCTAGAACTGTCTCAAATCGAATAACAAGTGTACGACAATAAATTTTATACCCCTTTCTTCGTAACCACAACACTTCTTTTTGATTTTCTCCTATTCATGTCTCATTTGGAATACATGCATATCCAGATTCCTGAGTTTTTGATCTCATATAATGTATTAGGTTGATTCATAAGTCATGACGGATTTTGGTAGTTGAACTTGTTGCGTGTATTTCTCTGTTCAAACTTAAGAGAGACAGCTATGTTTTTGCCCAGTGAAAGGTCGAAGCTCCCTTTATTGGAAGCAAAATCTTTATCATTCTAGGTTGTCGGAACACAGAGAAATCCCTTCGGGTTCTTCCTTCATTTTTTGAAATTTTTTCATGTCTTTTTGTTTTTCTTCGTATATGACGTGGTGTCTATCGAAACAAATTTTAGTTTAGTGGTTATTAACAACGGACAAACACTCTTCAAAATTGTTAGCATTTCCAGGTTTTATCAACTAGAAATAGGGAGTTTTTGATGGATTTCCATCCCCATTCCAAAATAAGGATGTCTTCAGAGTTGAGCCGACTGTGAAATCAGATAGAGAGAGATCTATTTCAAACTTTGTGTGAATGATCACGGGTATCTGGTGTATGCATTCGAGTAAAAACCTGGATTGAAAACATCCAACGATGACAAAAACTCAAAAGATGTCTCTCGCCTTTTTTTTTGACTACGCGCAGTTCAGAAACACATAAGACCACCTGGTTGAATCTGTCTTCTTTATCGATGTATAAATCATTGATCCAAATAACTTTTTGTGGTAATAAATGAGACATGACTGATTCTTATCAGCAAGGTTCTAAGTTAGTCGGCTCAGCCTAGAATCCATCTGATATCATTATTCATGAAATTCATGATGTTGTCAGTCTGATGCTCTTCCAGGAAAGTAGTGTACACGGGGTAACAAGGTGATACTTTTATCATTACGGCCTACATATATACTCATCAGAACAAGAAATTCGGGAGCCGTGTTCATCTCCATTCTGGAGAAATGTCTGAATTTCATTTGCAGTATGCAGGTGTTCAACATAACGTCGCAAAACAAGCTGGCAACAAATTTGCTGGATAACCTCTGACAATCTTTTTATATTTATTATGCAGTTTACTGTTTGAAGCACTGATTAACAAGTTTCCAATCCCTAGTGAAATATTTTAGACAAAAAAAGTTCAACTCAAAAAGTATATCAAAAAAGTAGTGACTTCACATTTTGATTCGCCTCTGTGGGAGTTCTAGTGGGGGAGACATATCTATGATGGGGCTGCGTTAGGAGACACTTGAGAGTAAACGTGGACAGTATTTGCAATTTAGCCATCAACTCTATGGCAAGTTACACGTGAAAAATTTTGACCCGAAAATCCGTCAGGACTTATGAATCAACCTAATATTTAAATATATTTTCTGACTCATCAAAAAAGAAACCGCTGTATATGGAAAAATGATTCACATTCATTACAATCATCACAAATCTCACTAAATTAGGCAAATTATTGGTTTGTTATCCTCACTTTCCGCAACATCGGCTTCACTTTTTTAGTACTAGGGAAAAAAGTAAATGGGAAGTGTGAGGGGAGTGATTTGGAACTTACATTATCTGTAGTTTTATCTTGTTAAAGCTTTTCAAAATTTTCTTTTTGGATGGTTTCTATAGAATAGTGCAGTTTTATTTTACTCCTATAATCTGATAATCTTTTTATATTCCCTTTTGTTTTAAAAAGGACTGTAGCTATTATTTTTCTCCTTCTAAGTCAGTTCATCAAGAAAACAGGTGGAATGTGAAAGGTGAAACAAGTCTATCCAATTTCGATTTCCAGCGCAATGAGCCATTCCTAACATAGTATCCGTGGTCTGCCATCCATCCAAGCTTTCATTTTCATTTTCTTCGTCGGAAGCGAAATGAAGAAGACTGGTTCTCGAATGAGAGTGAGATGAATTACGCAACACTATTATTGTTTACATCTCGAGGACTTCATTAGTTCGGAGATCAACATGTTTCCATTCTTGTATATGCGTCATGTAGTTTCAGTGTAAAGATGAAAGTTGAATCTGATACAAATCCCTAGTTAAAGCAACTATCAACTGCAGTTTTCAAAAAAGATGATTCGGTTGTTCCATTCACCTATCACTCACACTTTCAATGCTAACGCTTTATCAAAAAACCGAAACAAGTGTCATCATAGGCATTCCCAGGGGGGAAATTCCGCGCAAACTAACTGATTGTATATCTTTGATAACAGTCGTGTTATGATAGCAAATTACGCTCATCAATTAATCTGCTGTCTCACAACCATTCTCTACATCGGGTACACGCGCACATGCCTCTTCTTCAACCAATCACACCTATTTCACTGTTTTCAGGAAATTTCTTGTGCGACGGCAAAAGCTGCATGAAGTTGCGCATTGCGACGTTTTGCGGCTGCTTCTGCGGGTGGCCGGTGTTCAAGGCCAATAGAACTTTAAGAGATCATACGTTTTAGCTAATAATGCGTTTATACAATGAACATGGAAATTAAATGCTTAAGTGGATCATAAACGTCCGATAATGATTTGTTCGAGAACGTTGTGTAAAATGGCATTCAATGAAGCAAAGTGTGAGAAACGAGACATGTTGATTAACCGCATCGGAAATGAATGTTGCATTAAAGACATAGTTTTGAAGCTGACCTGAAAATTTTGAAATTTGTACTTTCTCGGATTGTATTTGGAATCGTAGTCTGCCAAAAACCCATACCACTCAGATATAACATATGATATTACCTAACAGCGCGTTAGTATTCTTGGATTTGACAGCTCTTTTGCCCATTTCCCCAGAATTTACTCTCTAAGATTGAAATTTGATAAAGAGTAATTGTGTATTCCGGCCACAGTGAGTCTTATAATAGTGCGATCTAAACTCTAAATAAATGGCCGGAAATTATTTTTGACATATGCTCTTCCTGAAACAAAATCGCATTACTCGCAACAATCTATCACAGATTATCTGAATCATAGTCTAACCTACGAAAAGATCAAATTTCTCTGAAAAAAGTTCTTGGCGCCAAATGGAAAGTTCTATTACACCTTAACGGCGGTCTGTTCATCACTCTTTGTAGGTGCGACAAGCACTTTTTCAGGCCTAGGATAGCTTTCAATTTCTGTACCGCTTGAAAATGTTTACGCAATCTAGCAACTTTCCTACAACCACTCATCAGTCATTTTGGGTGAAACGCATCCATAACCAGAGAGAATGAGAGAAGGGGATATGCATCTCAAATGTATCGGGTGAGAAATTACACACAAAACTTGGTTATATCCTTGTTTTTATGAAAGTTTACCTCCATGAAAGTGAGAAAGATACTTTCGGTGGTGGAGAGTGTCGGATAAGGTAATAAACTTTTTTTTGTTAGAAATCGCTAACAAGCCTAGCGTGAAACGTTCTCACTTCCAACGGTCACTGCTTTGATTCAAACCGCTTTCAACATTTTACTTTAGGAGCTGTTTCTGATACTTTACAAAGTTCAACCCATTTTTTATACAACGCTTTTTCTTGTTCTTTTCCGTTTTCGATTATTCATTCTACATTTGAACTAAACAAATAGCATGTTATTTCCTTCCGTGTTTGAAACTTCAAGTCTTCCAGTTTTCAAGTATAATAACGAAGCAAAAACCTCTCTCAAGGTTTTGTCATACTAGAAGCCACTACACAAACTATAAGCAACATTCCATTCTGACTTTTCTAGCAGATGAGCTTGTAGATCAAAAAGCATATTAAACTTACCGCCCATTAAAAGAACTCGTGATTGATAGCTTCACGTATGATCCGTCCGAAAAACCTGCGGGGCATGCTGCAAGACACGGGAAGTGCCCTCTAAAGAGATGTTTCGGTTAGTTCAAAACGTTTATAGGTCCAGTAGCTGGATAACGGCGGAAATAGAGATGATAAAAGTTCTCTACAAGGAAAAAAGAAACATGGTGGCGGCGTCAAAAAAGGAACAATGATAGGAGAAATCGCCGTGTGAATGATAGATGATTGTCGGCTTTCACACCTTTTTGTCGTCAGATCCCGTTCTGATGAACCTACAGAACACCGGGCGTAAAACTGACAGGGAGAGAGAGAGACTTCATTTTTTCTATCGTGTGATCTTATCCAATTTTTTTTTCGTTCACGTTCTGATCGAATTGTGATTTTATAATAATTCGGTCATAAATTTTCTTTGAACACCCTGTTTTTTGTATTTCAATCCAAATATTTGAAAAACAAAAGTACTTGTTTTTCCAAAGTATATTCTTAATTCAACTGAGAGACAAAAAAGGAAGTAGATTTAGGGCAATATGCATACTGTAGAAATGCCTCTCTGAGATAGATTTGTGATCTCTTCACACGCCATCATGTCTAGTAGTCTAATATCTCATTTCAAGTCACCCCTAACTGTATATTCTCGAATGATGACATCACTAAGCACCTGACTCATTGCAACTATTCTGAAACTATTCAGCTTCATTTGGCACGTCATCGAGTGTTACTCATGTTCACCTTTCAAGGAGAGCGTATTCTTCCATTCGCCCTCCATTGCATTGTTACTCACTCAATGAGATGATCAAGACCTACTTATAACCGTTCTGAATGCCGTTTTTTTCTTTGCTTCACCGTGTCACCTTCATCCACTGTGTCCCCCATTCCTGGGTGTCCAGTTGCAACACATATCCAATCTGTCAGAATTCATTCAAATCAGAGCCTTTTTTTCTAACTTGACTCTTGTCACGTCATCTAGGTGTTTTTTCTCTCCACGGATGCCAATTGAGGCCAGGAAACTAAGAAAAAGAGTTTAAGGGCAGATAGATGCAGAACATTTTAGAGAAGCTCACGTGGTTTTATGAGTCCATAAAAATACTCGTTAAGTTTTTTTGTTCTTTATTTTCAGTTACTAGGTTACTGAGAACAGCTTCATAACTTTCGTTTTTGTCTCCACAGAAAGCACTTTCTCTGTTTTTATTCAATCTTCCGATCCGTAGACATCACAGCATCACCTCCATTTACCTTTCTTCCTCGCCCCAATCATCTCACTTTCAGATTCCATTATAACTTTTGTCTCGTTTTCATTTTCCCGTTACAACACCATCTATTCCACAGATTGCTTTAAGAAATAGATGTTTTTGTTGGAAATCGAAAGTAAGCTTTAAGACCGGACAACTCATTGTAGCTTTCACTGGAAACATGGGCAGAAGGCACTTCCTTTTATACTCACACATTCCGAATCTTGGCAATTATCGAAAAGTGAGAAGTAGGGGGAAGAGTGGAAGAGATCGGTTGCGTAACACGAAGAATAACTGAAAACGAAGTGCGAGGTGAGGTGTGAGAATGAAAAAACCAATGATGCCCTCTCCTCTTGCCATTCATTTCTGACGGTGCTTTTAATATAGAATTTCTTGGCATTTCTTCTCTTTTCATCTTATTCCTTAAAAACTAGTTAGTCGCTCGGATAGCCTCTATATCTTTTATGTACATATGTGTGTATAGCGGCCAGATGTAGTCTGTATTTCAATGGATTTCACCGCACTTTCATTCATCCTCCCACAAAACACATCCCATCTAACTATTATTCACTAACAACTTGTCCTTCCTGCCAATCGTTTCCTTCATTTCAGTCGTACTCATCACTTCATCTGATTTCTTATCTCTTGATTCCATTGTTTTATATTCCAGCCATCTGTTAGATTCAAAGAAGCTCCTCTTGAATCAGCAGTTCTTACTGTAGTCACACTGATAAACACATTTCTCTTCATTTCTGAGTATTATTTTTTTGTGCAATTCCAATGGATTATTGCGTGCGTGGGTATGTGCCAACTTTTTGAATACCTGGAAGTATTCAACAATCAATCTCACATAAGTTGCTCTATACTTTTTTTATCTTTCTTCATGATTCTTAAACGTATCAGTTAACACCAGTTCACTTTGATTCAACCTTACTTCTAAGTCTTCACATTCAACCTTATTATTGTTTTTGTTCTGGTTCACCACCGTCATCATCATCCCCCTTCTATTCTCCTTTCACTAACCACCGTTCCGTTTCCTCATGAACAACGAGTGTAAATGTAAATCGAGGCAATCTGAAATAACTAACTACCACATTTCGTCTCATTTTCTCGTGTCATACTGTTGCATTCTGCCCGTTTCTTACTCACGCGCGGATCAAGACGAGATATAGGGCAATTGTGGCCTTAGCGGTCGGCTAGCATGTGCAGGCCATCGTCGTGGGAGTCCATAATCTCTTTGTGGGCAGGATCCGTTGAAGACAGAATACCAAACGGCTTCTAATCGTCTTCCAGCGCTCATACAGTGTTTCACTTTTTGGGATTAAGGCTTGAAGCGAACGAGAGAAAGCCATTGGTCACATTTTCTTAAGCTATTGAATGCAAAAACGGTTTTTTAAATAGCATCTGTGTCTCACGAGGCAGAGAGATCGATAAATCAGCGTCATCTAAATAACAACAACGGGGCATCATCTAAATCAACATATCCGCTGACATTTCATCTCGTTTTCACTCTTCTCACTTTTAAGCATATCGGTCATACAAGGCTTGAGACTGTCAAAAATCAGGTAGCCGTTTTCTAATTTATATATTTGATCGGATCATGTAAGGCTTATAGATATGAAGGGAATTGTGTAATTGTTTTGTGGGAGGCAGAAGCGCCTGATTGATTGTTATCTTTATACGTTTAATCTTCATATATATTTTTGTTGTCATCCGTCTGCGTCTCTTTGTCTTGCGATATCATTAGCCGTCAAGGTGTGGAAATTTCAAAATTATCGCAAATCTAGCCAAATTATTTGAGGGTGGAATAGAAAATGAAAATATTATCGGGCCCCCCATATTGCGCAACAACATTTTCACTTCGGCCTCTATGTTTGTTTTTGCTTCCTCTTCATAATTCTCATATGTCTACAGATTTTCGAAACTCTGAAACCAGATCATTCCTTGAGACTCTTCATTCATTCTGAATGACGCAATTCATATTTCAACCGTTAGTATATTTTAGTTTCCGATGATCGACCGAGCCACTTCAGATTTTGAATCTATTCACCATCATTAATCCCTTCCTTTTTGCTTCTATTTTCTTCTTCCTGCCTTCTTCAAATGTCTCGATTCCATATTTTTGAAACTTCTTCAAACCCGCTTTCAAATTGCTTGTTAGTTTTTGTGATAATTTCTTTCCTTTGTCTTTTATTTTGATTTTTCTTTTCTTCCAAAACCCACCTGAATGACAACACTGTAAGACGTCCCAAAATATTTGAAGTTAACCATCCAACCCTTTGACAAACAGTTGAGTATATAAAACATTGTTCACCATAAGTTGGTGGTTGTGTTCTGATTTGTTAAGGTCCCTCTCTCTGTCTCTGTATAATCAAACAATCTTGTTTTCAGCCTTTTCATTGTTCACCCTCTATTCCATACCATCAAATTATGTGTAGAAACTGATGATGGACAGGAGTGTGGGAGGAATAGTGGGAACAAGTGAAAAGAAGAACAGGGGGAGAAGCTATAATGGACAAATGGACACCCTATAGTTTCATTTTCGAATCTATTGTTTTCCACTTCTTTTCCTATTCTATTCTCATCTCTTTTTTTTCGATTCGAACTCAAGTTTAACGACTTTCGAAAATCTTTTTTCATTGAACAACAGAAATATTGCTTTAATAACATTCTTATCCGTTTTTAAGGCGTGGAGGTGGAGGGATCATCTCTGGATCACCAGGTCTTTTATACTGAACTACTAACTTTTCACAGGTCGTTTCACAATTTCTTTACTTTAACCTATATTCCGAATTTCAGTAAAAAATTGATTCTCCTCTGGATTACCTTGAAAATAGTTTCTCAATTTTTTCCGAAATGATTGCAACACTCCCCATTGTTTTGAAAATCATTGTTTTCTTCTTCTATAATTTTTGTAATTAACGCATAATTAGCATTTGAAACCATCTCCGTAACTTTATAATAACCTAAACAATACTAGGACCACACGAATAGTCGGAAATTCACCTCTGTGTTGGTAAGCATAGGGCTCATCCTTCTTAGATTTGGCGCCCCCATTCAAGGCTATCAAAAAAATAAATTTAAAATTGTTATAAATCTAGATCAGATTACGAATTTAAACACGTGTATACACATATAAAAACGAATCATTTTTTGGTGGGTGGGAGGAGTCATTGCATCCAAATGAAATGGTATTCGGCAAGAAGTACCATCTAATACCAATTCAAACGGACGATGGTCACTGATTAGTTTCCGCTTTTGCCATCGTGCTTCATATCCTCTCCTTTTAGTTTTCTTCTCATTCTTTCATTTCTGTTTCTCTTCGATTTGTTCGTTTTATTCTTCTGTTTTCTATCTGTTTCTCTTTTCTCTTCCAGTTTTGTGTTGTTTTGGTCGCTTTTCATTTTCTAAATCTTTCTATCTCTATCTCCAATTGCCATAACAGTAATATCCTTAACAAGGGAAAAGCAAGGCTGAAGGTTGTTGATCGAACAGTTGCCCATTATCGCCAATTAAGGAGCGGCAAGAAAGCAGGAAGTGGCAGTAAATATCCATCTATCAGGATAATTTCGCTGAATTTTTTTTCTAAAGATTCGGATGGCTACGAGTCCTTTATCACCAACATTTGATCCGTATGTCTACACAATCTCGCTTCCACCGTTTTTTTTTTGGTGCCTATGTTGCCTCTCACACTGATATGATATCTCCTCTGTATCATTATCCAATTCTCTTTGTTTTTTGGTGCTTGTTCTTGATTCACTAGCTAGGTGAACACTAGCTAATTTCATCTGACCGTTTGCTCTTTTCATCGGATACGCGATTATCAAGATTACGTTAACCATCTCTCAATCTAGAAACTTTTTATCTCAAAGTATTTATTTTTGAAATCAAATTGTGAGCGTAGTAGGGCATTGGTGCTCATCAACCGGATGCACGCACCACATCGAGTGGGTTGACGATTAGAGAGAGTCAAAAATGGAGCATTTTGCTCGTTTCATCTTTTATAATTCGTTTTTCTGCAACCTTCGTGGAAAGATTCATGATTCGCTCCTTCCTGAGTCTCACCCGTTTTAAGTTTCTGTGGAATGTAAATTCTTTGCAATGATACTCCTGTAATTATCATATTTCTTGTTTCTGTCTAACGCTTTTCTTCACTTCTCCATAATTACAAAACCAGATGACGATCAGAAACGGCGAGACGGAAAAAAAACACGGAGAACTATGATTCGCCTGAAACATAATACCAGAGTATTCGGCAAGAATTGTCAAGTTCGGCATAAATTCCCGTTTCGATTATCTCACGTCCGACTGATTCAATTCGTTACTTTTTTGTTCTTTTCTTACTTTTCTGGATTCTTTCAACATCTTTCTGCCGTATCTATCTATCTCTTTCCGGTACCAACCAATTCATATTTACAGCTGACCATTTCAATTCAATTCTTATCTATATTTCGTAAGACGCTCCAATGGATGAGCCTGTCATTGATACATCTACTCCTGAAACACTGGAAAGAGATTTCATGGCGTGGCTCAATGTAAGTAAAATAATATTCCGAATTGAGTTTCTATATCTCTGATTGTTTTTTCCAGAGTGATCCATCAAATACTCCAATCCGAAAATCTGTGTATCTTGGGTGTGAGTCTATTGCTCCTGCATTGATAAGCCAGTTCATAGATGCATTCGATGTGAGAAAAATAAACCGAAATAAAAAGTACATTGACATTTATATTTCAGGTCGGCATGTATAATCCGTATTACTATCCAGACACTTCTGACAGTGGATCACCTTCCTCGCTTTCCTGTTCTTCCTTAGATTATGATGTGCCACCCCCGCCACAATATGAAAAAGATGTTGCTCGCAGTTCAGGTCAGTGGGATTCAACATGATTAGATACAGCTTATCACACGGATTTCATAGACTTATTTTTGTAAAAATACTACTCAGCTAACGTTTATCCCTCGTCATTTCCAAAAATGCAAAATCCAGTTGTAGATGAACTCAAAGATAACTTCAATGTGAAGTTGTGGTAGACCATAAATCTCTGTTTCCACTCCTTCCTTCACTCATTACAATATCTACCAAAAAAACATGAGAGGTGCCGACAGTTATATTGGAAGCAGTAAATCCTCACATTTAATAGACTCTAGCGGTAAACATCAATCAAAAAAGAAAAAAGTGAACAGGTTGCTGTTCGCAACAGATTTCAAGTGTTCCATTTTATCTATTGCTTTTTACGTGCACATAGAAATCGAAAGATATCCAATAGTGATATATGTGTTCTCTATCACATTTCACCGACTGGATATCTCTTTTATCTGTCTGTCTAGATAATTGTTCAAATTGGAAGACATTTCAATTGATGTTTATTATTTCAGGAAGAAATCAACTGGGAAGGACGTATAGCCCCGGATTGCCGTTGTCGATGTGCGAACGAGAAGAGATCGTCAAGTTGTTTCAAGTTAGACCCGCAATTTCCGTTTTCTCTCGTTTATTAAACTGGTTTACTTACAGGGCGGTTGGAAGATCTGCGACATTTCGAAACGATTATGTGTTACTCACAGTTGTGTGAGCAAAATTCTCAACAGGTGAATCATAAACAAAATGATTTTATCATCTCTAAGATCAAAAGTATTCAGATACCGCCAAACTGGATCAGTAAAGCCAAAAGATGCAAAAGAAGGGCGAACGGAATCTCCTTTGGTATTAGCAGTTAGAGATTATCGGTATCCAAAAAAAGATTTAAAATTATATTCAATATCCTTTTTTTAGATCACGTCTTGGAATGTGCCGACAAAGTGAAATCCGTGAACAGCTTATCAGAGACGGAATTTGTACGCGCGACAATGCCCCTTCAAGGAGTAGTATCAATCAGTATGTGATATTGGATTACGAATTTCATTTATATTTCTTTTTACAGCATTCTCCGAACAAAACTCGACATAAAACGGCGGAAGAAAAGCCTATCGGATGAATAGATTATTAACTTTTTCCTCATTTTGATAACCCAACAGCTCAGTTAATTTGTTTCTTTATATTTCTAATCTCTACCCCAACATTCAAGTCTTTCATAGAACTACATCCCGATTACACCTAATCGTTTTAGATCTCGTGGTCTTCATCCTGTAATTAGCTGGTACCGTTTCCTCCCCCCATACAATCCGGCGATTCTTCCACTTCTTTTGCTGTACTAGTTAATGTATCGCTTTGTGTTCCTCATTTGAATCATAAGTTCATGATTTTTGAAACAGTCTTAATAAAGTGTTCGAGTAGTGTTTTTGGAAGACAATCAAAAATATCAAACCTGAGTCATTCACCAATCATCTAAAATCAAAACAACAACAAAGTGAAACAATATGTGTTTTCATTCAGTCAGCTTCTTTTCTTTGTTCTCATTTTACATTTGACCAACAGCTACCACTGATCATTTGACAATTTGGAACACGTTAGTCATGTCACCAATTGTTTCATTCTCCATCAGACTATTGTTAATAAGAAACTAATGACAGGGGGATCTTGAAAAAAACAAAAGGTCTTTGATCTTTTTCATTCCCATATATACTATTTAAGAACAAAACTTTTTCAGATTTCCTTTGAAGAGAAGTTGTCATTATGCCTCTTCATCTCTCTCATGCCGTTGAACGCATGCACACACTCACTGGCGACAGCAAGTGATATGAAGAGAGAGAATAACCTAAAAGACGCAGTACGTTAGAAAAAGTCGTGGTTTGAAAGTGAAAGTTAGAAAATAGGTAATATTTCGCAATACTTGTGGAAATATAAAATTTATCCGAAAAAAGTAGGATTCCAATCAAAATTTGAAAGAGAATACTGTAACAAATCAAAAGAAGATACACAAACTCACGATTATGAAAAAAGTTATTTGATAAGTTTTTGCTATAATCAAATCAACAATGAAATCGTATCACATTCACCCGCCGGATAGTTTGGATTCGCACAGACCTCCGGGATTCCACATTATCTTTGTGATCACTATTCTGAGAGAGAATAAAAGAGATGAGTACAATGCATTTACCCGTACAAAAGTGAAATCCCGCGGAGATATTGAGGATAGATAATCCAGGTCAATCGTACGTTATCTAATTAGGTCATGTTCACTGATATATATGTGTACAATAAGAAAGTTTTTCTTCATTTTCTTTTTCTCCTATACTTTTGAAATACAGTTTTCTTTACATTTTTCAAAGTTTCGTTTTTCAGGAATGGAGCAGAAATGCGCCCCACGGCGCTCTCTCCGGCTTTTAGCCATTGCTTCGGCAACCTTGGCTATCGTTTCGATGCTTGCTACAGTTATCATTGTACCACTTGTGTACAATCATGTGCAACATCTTCAGTCGGTTATGAATAGCGAAGTTGATTTCTGCAAGGTGATTCATTTCAAATGCGCTTTCATATAGAAACAATTCATTTTCAGACTAGATCTCGTGATATGTGGCGTGAGATGGTTACTGTTCAATCTGCTTCTGGAGCAATTCCAGTCCGTACTGCTCGTCGTACCCGTCGTGATAACTATGGAGCTCAACCAATTGCTGCTAACCCACCATCATCTGCAGCTGGATCTTGCTGTACTTGCCAAGTTGGTCCACCAGGACCACCAGGACCTCCAGGAAGAGACGGTCGTCCAGGAGCCCCAGGACGTCCAGGAAATCCAGGACCACCAGGAAGAGACGGAGCTCTTCTCCCAGGACCACCACCAAAGCCTCCATGCCAAAAGTGTCCACCAGGACCACCAGGACCAGCCGGACCACCAGGACCAAAAGGACTTCCAGGACCACAAGGAGATGCTGGTACCGCAGGACAGGACGGAGTTCCAGGACTTCCGGGACCACCAGGACCATCTGGACCACAAGGAGCTCCAGGAGTTCCAGGAGAAAAGGGACCAACTGGAGAACCAGGAAAGGTTATCAACGGAGCTCCACCAGGACCTCCCGGACCACCAGGGCCACCAGGGCCACAAGGACCTCCAGGACCACCAGGAAAGGACGGACAACCCGGAAAGGCCGGACCACCAGGATTGCCAGGAGACCCAGGAGAGAAAGGATCCGACGGTCTTCCAGGTCCACACGGAGGAACTGGACCACGTGGACCACCAGGACAACCAGGATCGTGTGATCATTGTCCACCACCAAGAACCGGACCAGGATATGCCAGACGTTAAATTTTTCTATGCTTCCCTCTTTTTTTTTGATTCTTGTGTCGAAATTCTAATAAAAATTGACGAAGTGCAAAAAAACATATAATTCCATTATACTTCACCTGTTTTTCTAATTAGTGAAAAAAGGTTTTTTCAATGTTAGTTTCAGTTTTTTCTTAGAATTTGGAGTTCACCAACGTCATAGGCTTTGATGCGTATGAAAAATTGTCTGACCAGCGTTGAGAAAAACAAAAAAAAGATATATGTATATAAAAAAAGTTGCATCCGATTTACCATGTGACCAACTAAAAGTTGATTGACATGAACGTCACAAAAAGAGAAAAATTGAGAGTTGTGCTTTGTTTTTGGTTTTTTTGCTTGACAGAATATGAAAAGTTTTTGAGAAATCTGATGCACATTACTTTCGCATGAAAGCTGCGAGAAATCCAACAAAAAACTCATCATCTAACTTCATCTTCAGCTCATTCTGATCCTTCTTTTCTCCCCCATTTCTCTCCAAGTATTGCCGCTCTTTGTGGTCCAACTTTCTTTTTTTCTTTTTCTTCGCGGCTCTTTTTTTGACTTCATTCTTTTTGAAAGTGTCTATTGCATTTGTCGGTAAGTTAGTAGAGACTAGTGAAAAAGCACTCAAACGAGGTGAAAGCGAAGAATGGAGCAAAATGAGTGGGAAGTCAATCACTTGCAAAGAAACTGTCGAACGGTGAACTTTCCTCCGCTGAATAAACACCTCTCACCTCATACGTTTTTACTATTTGTAAACCAAAACCCACACAGTTTTTGTTGTCGTCGAATATTTTGAATTTGGTCACCAACTTGAATTGACCACAATTCAACGCTAATCGTTTTTGAATTCTTTTATGTCTCCTTAGTATAATACTAAGTATGCTCTAGTTTAGTGCAAACTTCTAACTTTCCCGCAGGCTACCATCTTATCTTTTTTCTGTTAAAGTGTCTTTTTGGCAGATTACAACACTTTGGGAATTTCAGACCGTTTTCTGTCCATCTCACATTTACCAAAGATTTTTGAGTTTTCCAATTGACAGCCATTTGATTCATTTCTCTTAAACATATTTTTTGAAATAAGTTTACGATTGACACAAAATTCAATCGCTTTTTCCCATTTTCTACTTTCAAATTGATCGTTCAATCATATAAATTTCTTAAAACGCATATAAATGTTTATTCCTGTTCGACCCCCTATAAGTGTAATGTTTTATGATTCTGTACTTCTCCATTTTGGAAGAGGTTCGTCGTTAAACACTGGTTGAAATGTACTCTAACACATGTGGTTTCTGAATTATTGCTTTTCATTGACCTCACATTTCTTTTCATTCATTTGAAATTTTCTTGTTGAATTCAGGCTTTTCAAAAACAAAAAAGAATAAGAATAAAAATGTTCATCCGATGTCAAGTTCTCAATTTATCTCTAATTTTCTTGTTTACCGTTTGAATGCTCTTTGATCTGTACAACTCGTTCTACATTTATGATACAAGAGATACCTGATTACGGGTGAGCATACAATATTGACCGTAATTATCAAATGATTATCTGTTATCACAAAGTAACAAACCTACAACCGCCTATTATTAGTTGTTTCCCACCTGATACTATTTGTTCTGTTACATGTTCCTATGTATTCTTGTTATCACTTCTTTCTTAAGACCCCCCATATTGAACATCTTATTAGTCTTGAAAACTATTCCTTTCTATTTTCTGTTCCGCCAGCTGCTCAATATTCATGTGCGAACTGATGCGGCTGTGTAAGAAATCAAAAAACAATGCGAAAAAAAATGGGAGAAAAGCAGATGTAATTTAACATTTAAATTGAGTTCGGCCGCCACATATACGGGGGCCACAAAACCGCTTTTGTTACTACTCGCTTCTTTTTTTTCGTTTTTGTGGTGGTCGCACACACAATCCCCCGGCCAATTTACATTACATACGCACACATAACACGTCAAACTGCGCTACTGGGAGAGCCGTTCGGAACCGATTAGCTCTTTCCAACTAAACAAATAGTTCAACGACAAAATTAGCATAAATTTGATTAATGTCAGCGTTTCCTATTGATATTCGAATTCTTCATTTTGACAATAGTGGGAAACTAATCCTAATGAGATTCTGAGGAACGGCTGCTAAGTTTTGAAGCTGTTTGACGTCTAGATTGCAAATCGTTGATAATATTTGATTAGTGCGGTAGAAGCAGAATAAATTTGTTCGAGTTCACAGGTTTTGGATTATTAGTTATATTATTGAAATAATTAATCCAGTAGCCATTAATCAAAAATTTTATAACAGTTTATTTTGCAAATTTTCTTTCAGAGACGAATATTTACACCAAGGAATAGTTTGATTAAAAAATTCCGATTTGACTTTTTCTATAGATATGTCGCTTCAAAGAACCCAGTTAACATGAGTTTAATGCAATACATCATATCAGTAGATCTGTCGAATTCTCTCTTGATTCAAGATGGTAGACAAAAAACATGTCTTTGTCTGTCGATAAGTTTTTGTAATGATGTGAAATACTGATTTATGCCCCACAACAATTCGCATGATCAACCCATATGATTCTTGAAATTTATCACCTGCTTTCCGTTGATCAATTATTCATTTCTGTATATTTCCAATTTCAAATATTTTCACTTCAACATTCAAATAGTTGGCTGAAGACTACTGGTTTGTTCTATGTTTAGCGAGAAAAAGAAACCTTTTTGTTATTATATCATTTGCTATGACGTTTATATTTCTCATCGGAACACTGTTTGATAAACGAGAAATATCTTGATATGATTTTTGATATTTAGAAATATCGCTGAATAATCTCCTAGGAACATGTATTGTTTTTCTTTTTGTTATCCAGCTGAAATGAGAACATTCTATGGAAGAGACATTTGTTTTCTCTGTTCTAAATGTCACTCGACGTTGGAAGATTGGAATAAGTGAAAAGATCTCTCGACAACAAAAAATTATAGCTAATTGGTTGTCTCCACGCAATCGTACTCTTGTGAATTGTTATTGTATTCATGTCTTTTGAAAAAAAAGAAAATCGTAGCTTATTTAGATGTTTTGAAGAGGAATGGATATGAATAAAAATGCAAAAATAGAATGACATGCTAATTGCCCTTGAATTTTTTTCGTCCGCTGCTCCCGGTCGTTGACACCATTTGGAAGAAAAACTAGAAATCGATGAGAAGTAGTGTGTCACAAAGATGTGCGAATTGAGGGACAGGGCACTCAAGAGACACAGAGATATCTAGTGACCACAGCGCATAGACAAAATTTGCCTCTTCTTCTTGTCTCGGCGGCCCCCCATCTTCGCCCCCCATTTTTGCGCTTCTTTTACGTGTAATCGAGGTTCTCGTCATTCTAATGTGGTCCTGGACCCCCCGATTCATTTCCCTCCGATTGCCCTCATTTTCTATCGGAGAGTCAATTTGAGTCAATCCTTCCTAGAGATTATCATAAATCCTTTTCAAACAAGATTCTCTCTGTCACCTCATTCGCGACAAGATCCCTTGTCTGACGTGCTATGTTTATCTTTCATAATAATATCAGTGATGTTCTTATTCGGTTTTGCGAAGGCAATCGACGAACACACGCCGATCTGGCAACATTTAGAAGAGAAAGTGTGATAAATTACCCGATCTATTGCATCTTCTTCCATTCAGTTAATGATTTTAAACTTCCTGAATCTACTGACTCATTCGTTTCTCCGACGTTTCTTCCATTCTTATTTCAAAATAAGAGGTATTTGATATATTTTTATTAAGCTTTCAACTTTTCTTCTTTTTTGTTTATTTTTTGCTTCCATCTTTGAGAAAAAGGACTAGACATATCACGAAATGTATCGAATTTCAATTTTCCTTCATTTGGTTTCAAATTCAATATTTTTCACCGAAGACAAAAAATCTTACGGACTCTCTAACCTTAGCCTATCAGTATTCAAGTTATTCCACCAACACACAAAAAATTCTTAGTTTTTCTTTGTTTGAGTGAAAAAGAAAAACAAAAGAAGTTGACTTTTTTCAAACAATAATCCGTGTTGTGAGTTAGTTACCAGACACCAAAAAAGTTTTTTTTGTTTTGAATTCTTTTTTTCTGAAATGGACTTGTTTTTTTGTAGAACTTTTCAAAGCTGCTTTGAAAATATTCAAGAGCTTTCAATTTTGATATCAAATTGAGTATATATCATAGGACAGTATGAGAAATCGTTTTATAGTAAAAACGAACAATTTCCGTTTTTCAAGTTTTCTGTTGTTCTGGCTATGTTGAATCAACGTATATCTGAGTCATATTCCAACACCGATCCCAATTCCATGCTACTTTTCGGTGTCTGATCGTCAGGCCCTCTCTTTCTTCCAAACTTTTATACGACATCATCTGAAGCGGAAACACATGTTCTTAACGTCTCTTCAGGAAAAAAACCGATGGTGATCAAATCTGATCTCTCAAGTGCTCCTCTCCTCACTTGACTTTTTGAAGAAAAGAAGGGGTCTTTTGAAGAAAACATGCGATATTTTCGAATCGAATTGAACTTTTCACTTGCTTCTCATCATGTCGCCATTTCCTGCTCCTCCACAACAGTTGTTGTTCGCTCCTCATCTCATCAATAGTTTTCCGACTGATATCGTTTGTCTTTTTCGTGATTTTTTTCTGCTTGCTTGTTTTTTTCTTTTCTCGTTTTAAAAGATCTAGAAAGCAGTGGCGATCAGCTATGTAAATGTTCAATCGCTCGCATTGAAATTCGAACACAATGGGGTCCTAACCTTGACACCTTCTGGCGACATTTCTTTCCGGCGTCTGTAGATTTGCCGTATGAGAATTGGTTTGATTGACCTAATCTTAAAATAACAGTTGGTTTCCAAAAATCTCTTTCGTCAAAAAATGATATATGAACATAGAAGTTATCAAAACACATTCCATGCCTATAATTTGCATTTGAACAGACTATTTTCGTCATTTTTGTTCTCTTTTGCACTATTTCCCAACTTTCATCACTAAAACTCTATTGAAATTCAATTCCAAAAACAGACAGACAACCGGACAATTGAATTTTTATAGTACATCAGTTTACCACCACTCTGGCAGCCATAAATGCCATTTTAATAGCTACTTTACTATACCTCTGGGCGATAGTCTTAGGATGACCTTGTTTCTGGTGCACTGTCTATTCCTTTCCTGATTTTATCGCCATCGGACCATTATATGATTCTAAATATTCAGCAGTTTCTCTTTTTTCTTTTAAGGTTGCTGATCGGTTAATCTAACCTAATTCAAACCAATTGAGTCCATCCGCTCTTTGAATTCACACACGAATTTCCAAATTGTTCACGTTCTCATTCATTCTCGCCTCTCCTTCTTTTTACAATTTGTTTAGTTTTTGTTCTGCCACTATATACAATTCAAATAATGAAAGTCTTGTCCGTATGTTCATCCAAATTGGAGACAGTGAATAAAAAAAAAGAAATTTTGTATTTTTGAAAATTGTGGTTAAGGAATATTTTCATACTGGTTTTGTTTTTCCTTTTCTCCTCATTTTTTATTTTTTTCTTACTCCTATTTTTCCGAATAGATTGAGTGTCTCCCTTCCATTTTCCATCAAAGAAAAATCTAATTTCTTCCTACTATGGCAACCTTCCACTCCCCTATTCCCGCTTCTTTCCAAATATATTTTTCTCCAACTTTCTACGACCTGCTTCTTCCTTTTCTCTCGTTTTACTTCACAAACTTGAAATTTCACTCTTAGTTTCGTAGTTTTCTTCATTACTACTCTCATCATCAAATTCAAATTTTCAGTTCTTCTGCAAAAAAAGGAAAAAATGGCGTGAGAAACGGTTGCTCGGTTGGTTTTCTGTTTCTTCCCACGGCCTTATTTTTGTCAAGAAATCGAAATTTAAATTTCAAAAACTGGTTAGCGGTGCTTGAGTATCTTTGTTTGACACACGAGTTGTTGCTCTTCTCTTTCTCTCTTTCGGAGTAGTATTACTTTAAGTGAGTGAGTGTCTCTTTTGATTCTCTCTCTCTCTTTTTCCACTTCATTCAATCAGAAACCCATCTTTCAAGAGAGAAAAAGAAATGAATCTTCTTCATTGTTTATATGTGGGCGCGCACAGATTCACATATCTGAAAATTTGATACTTTCGAGTATTTTGCTTCTCCACTTTTTGTGCTTCTCGCAGTTTTCTCTCTCTCTTCTCTTTCTCTCTCGTTCTGTTTACTTTTTGTTACTCTTCATTCGATTATATTTCTATAAACTGTGTTTTTGCATGAGCGTGCAAATGATGAGCAATTTCCGGCCATTCAAAAGTGTTTCGACTTCCCTTCATATTTTCAATTTCTGAATTCACATTCTCATGGATCTTGGCATTCTTGAGATAAATCACACCATTCTGACTCAGCCCTACAGTGTGCAAAGGTAACAAAAACATACACAAGGTACGAGCCTTGCAAATCCTGTTTGTTTAACCAGTCAAAAACTCGCTTTTTATAAAGAATTCATGAAACGAGTATCTAAAATATTTTGAGAAGAGAGAACATAAAATTCTAAGATATCACATAAAATGTTGAAAACTTCCTTGTTTCTCTTCTCTTCTCTTTCTCAATTCAACAATTGTGTTCAATCCGAACGGCAAGAGTGCTTTTAATAGTCCCAGACATTGAATGCTCCGTTTAGGACTCAAGGGACCACCTCAACAAGCGTTGCAAATCAATTTCTTTTTCCGACATCCGGCTCTTTGTGTAATGCGAAAAGACTGGAATCCGTCATTTTCAGACGGCATTCTTTGTTAGGCTGTTCAGTGATTCATCCTTCATTTATCTCTTATTTTCTATTGTCTTCTGTCGGCTCTTTACTATTTTTCTTCCATTTTTGAACAAAAACAACGATTTCCTTCTGTGGATTCCAGAAATCACTATGAAAATCGGAATTTTCGTGATAAATCAGAATTGAGGTTTGAGATTTGAGAATTCGTCTTCTACCAATCACCAAATTCTACACGCTCATCCTCTTTGCTTCTGTCTCTCAATCTTCAACGGATTCTAATGTTTGATTGCGCAATTTTTTGTTGTTTGACCGTTTCGGGTGGTTTTCTCTCCGGCCGACCCCACCCAGTCTCAACGGTACTCCCCAAGAAAACCGATACTATATGTTTGCCCTCTCCTCACTTTTATTCCTCCCATCATTTTTCTTTTTCTTCTTAATTGGCTGTCACTATGCCTGTCTAGTTATCTTCCCCCGTTCGTTTTCTTCTCACTTTCCATTTTTCCCTCACAATCCCTTTCGTTGTTATTTTCTGTAGTTTCTTTGTTTTGCATGTCACGTCAAACGTAATTTGAAACAAAACCCCTAAAACCCCCTTGTGATTCACGTTAAAAAGCAATAAGGAAGGGGCGAAAATGAGTTTTACCCATATAATTTTCTGCCGTCTCTACACTTGCCTACCATCCCAGGAGAAGGAGGAGGAGAAGGAGGGCAACGATTGTAAATCATGTAACCTCTGTCACTGTCTCCTATTTATTATTCAATCTCTGCACCTTTGCCACGCACAAATCGATTCTGGATTTTTTGTGTAAGAGCGTTATTAGTCGTTTGTACGTGTATTCTTCTTTTTTACATCTTCCTGCATATTCAAAGATAGTTTTAGTACTGTTTAACATTATTCCAGAATAGCCTAATCTTTTCTACAATTCATTTCAAAATTCGATTCACATTCTGTTTGTTTATTTTACCAATCAAATTGGTCATTCTACAAACCACATTCCGATACTATTTGTTTCGAAATCCAATCTGAATCATAGGTGTGAATTCCCGCGTCATTGAGTTCGTCGATGTTATTTTGAATGATATAACTTGTTTTTTGTTCTCTTAACTTAACGCCTGTTCACCAAGGATTACCATGCAACAATGGTTGATTTTTGTCACTTTTCATAGCGGATTACATGACCCAGCGCCCCAAGGCGATTTCAACTCTGTTTGGAATATCTCTTTCCCGACCTTCCTTTTTTTTTCTTGCGTCTTACGTTAACCTAGAAGCAATGTTTCCTAATGTTTCCACATCACTGAGTTTAGTCTCTTTTTGCCCCGCAACATTCAACTCAAAAAAGGAGAGGCGGTTACAAAGATCCAAGTAAAAATAAAGGAAAAGTCAGAAGCCAAGAACAAGGGAGCAGAAACTACTTGAACCACTCGATAATGAATAAATGAGCCCTCAACCCAGACACCTTCCTAATTTTTTTTTCACTACGGACAACTTTTTCGGATGACCAAAATGACTTCTAACGAAAGACTGAGTATGATCAATTCTGTCGGTATAAGTACATTGGGAGAGCCTTTTCTCCGCGTAAGTAGCTGCGGTCTTTTCCTCGCTCCGCATTTTCCGCTTTCCTCTTTTGCCACACTTTTTGCAGCTCGCTGAGCATTCATTTGCCCATTTTGGGTTCTCAATTTTCTCGTACCCTCTTCAATCAAATTGGCGTTATGTTTCTTCTCATCAAAAACGTCTTCTTTTTCTTTTTCCAACCGAAAATCATCTCATCTTCAGTACTTCCGCAAATATCGGTCAGCATAGGATGAAGATCGTTTTGATGATAGTACCGCTTTGTTTTGTTTTGTTCCGTGTTTTTCTGAATTTCCTTGTGAATTCCGTTTGTTTTCGTGCAGCTTTCCTGGTAATTGAAAAGAATCTATGAATTCCCCATGATACAATCCGTCTTGTAGCTGTTTGAAAAACAGTCTGCAATGATGTTTTTCGAGTTTTCATTTCGAATATTCATAAAAACAGAACTTCAGTGTAATGGAAGCTTGTGAGTGTTTGGGCTAAATTACTTGAAGAAACTTGAACTAGATCATTTCATACGATTTTGAAATGATTTTTAAAAGCTAAATTCCTCTATTAGTCATTTCAATGTTTCTTAATTGCAAATCCTGAACCACACGTTATCCCACGAGCTATTAGCTTTCTAAGAACAAAAAAACTGACGTGATCGAACCGTTCATTCAATCTTTTCCTTTGTTGGCCTGAGCTGTTTACGGGGTCTTGTTTACCCAATCGGGCACATGACAAAAGCTGAACCTTCATTCATCTTCAATTGATAATTCCTATAATACCCGATTCGATTTGTTATTGAACATCTATTGTTCTCAATTTTCTATTAATATTTAAGCTTTGCCAGGTTTTGAAAATTCAATGATCCCGTTTCCTTCTCTTTCCAATTCATTTTTAGTGGTTGAAGTTTATGTTTTCAACAAAACTATCAAGAGCAAAAAAAAATCTTATTTCCTGGCTGAAATTTTGAGCTCGGGTTTTGGAAAAAGGAAAAGAAGATTCTGTTTTTTTGGTGCCATCTGGTTATTTGTTACTTGTTTGTGGGCGAGGTTGGAAAATGAAATCGGGACGGAGCGAAGAGAAAATTCCATGAATTTTTGAAGCTTTGTAACAAAACCCCAAATACCAAGTGAAAAAGTATTTTCAATGAATTCGAAAAGAATTTACTAAATTATCGTTGGTTCTTCATTTTCAACTTGACTGATCCAATAATTCGTTCTTGAACTTTTTATCGAGCAAAAACCACGTCTTCAATTTCAACTTTCCGAAAAATTTTTTTGAACTTTTGAATGATTTCAAATTTCATCATACTTGGGAACTTCAGAAAGTTTGCTTCTCATGGCATTCTCAGAATCTTTGACCTCAAAACGGAAAAATCCAAGAGTTTGTGGTTTCTCACAGTAAATCCAAGGCAAACGTGCCTTTTTGAGTTCATTTTTCCATCGGAACTCAATGAATCTTGTGACGAAACATCCATCTCGTCTTCATCTTTTCCAGTGGAAAACCCACAGGACATGTCCCAAGTTCTTTAATGCGCCCTCCGGCCCTGGCAGTTTCCATCCTTGTGCTCCCATTTCTCCCTTCTTCCGTTTTTCTTCTCCTTCTTGTCTCCAGAACTATGGCCACCGCTTTTGGCTCCAAACACACCACCACCACCCTTTTTGTCTTGAGAGAAGAAGAAAACGAAGCGAAGAAGATGACTGCCATCCAAACAACGGCACAGAAAAACGACGAGCGGCTCATCTGTGAGAATTTCATTTTGCATCTCATGACGGGTTCTGTTCGGGAATACTCTAGATAAACTGGATCGAGCAACCGACGCAAACATCTTCCCTCTGACGTTGAATAGTGTATTCCTCTCCATTCCTGCACTTTTATGCTTTGTTTTTCCATTTTGGCCGATGACGTTGGTTGCATCCCCCCTGGAAAACATGATTTCTTGTGTTTGAGAAGTTTCAGCACGGGCTTTGAACTTCAATTTCATTGAAAGGCTCATTGTTTCTTAATCACTATACGAATAACTCAGATATAATTCTCTTGAGATGTGTCATATTTTCACGATTTCCAGAAATAATGAGTTGTTTCTCTCTCTTTTTCTATACTTCCGACTCTTTTTGTCTTCCGTCACTCCCGGTTTTTGTCGAGCCATACTTCTTTTCACGCTTTCCACTCTTTAAAATTGAACTCATTATCTTTTCTTCATTCTCTCCTTTTCCCTCCCTCTCCGCCCCTCCTACTCTTAAAAATTAGCATCATGAAAAGTATATTTCAAATTGCCACCTCTTTTCTGCATATTTTCTCGTATTCGTACTTTTCATCTCTAATATTCTATATTTCAACTAATTATTTCAGATGTACTAATACTTTTTATCGGGTCGATAAAACACAGTTACATTTCTCACAAAAATGGGTGACCGAAGCGTCGACGACTCGGCCGTCGGATGCTCAGATGATGCAGAAACGCGTTCGTGTCCCGGTGATTTGCGATCAGATCATTCATCAAAACCGACGAGGAGTAAATGGTAATTTTTGATTTCGAACTTTTATTTGAGTCTTTGATAAACTGGGTTTGGAGTTTGATCCTAACAGAATATGATCCAGTTACACGCGATTCCATTCGATCCTATTGTTCCCGAATATTTAAGAACGATTGAGACACGCGAACCAAAGTTCTATAAAAAGTCTATTGAATTGAGTTGAAAATAGAGAATTTTCGGTCGGATATGTTTATATATCTCATGTTCTCCAAATCCACTTTTCTCCCTGTGTTTTTTGGACTTTCTAAACTTTCAGGAGCCATATGCGACAAGCTTCCCAAGGAGTACCACCCCGGCATATGGAAAAGGCTCTTCGACGGAAAGAATTCCAACTGCCCGTTAGTTTTTTTTGTTTATTCTCCATTCCAGAAAATGAAGCAAGAAAAGACATTTAGGAAAGGTCGATGTAGGCAAAACAGTTTTTTTCTTCTTTTTTTTCACACCATCACTTTTGAAGACTCACGCAGGACTCTCATGAAACAGAAAAAACCATTTCCTCTTTCCATGCATCTTTTGTGTTTTCTTTTTTATGATGATATTCTTGTGGCTGAAAATGGAGAGAAAAGTGGTGAATATGAGATAATTGGTTTTGAAGATGTATAAAGAGCACGTCTCCTTTTTTTATACTATGGTCCAATGAACTATAATTAACTTTGTCTCTTTTTTTGGAATTCAATCGTTTAAAAAAGAGATATTTAGTTTTGAGCCTTTTCTATTGGTACTTCAATTTTTTCATCCTCAAAGAATACCATTTCTATTTGTATTTGTAGTATCTGGTGTGTAACCATTTCGTCAAATTTCTGGAAATTATGCGTCATTCTCAGAAAAAAACTGAGAGGGCGGCACTTGTCTTCTTATTTTCATTTTGAGAACAGACTGTTCCATTCCACTACACAGACCCATTTCTATATTATTCACGAGGCTGCATATTGGTATTATTAATCGGCTAATCATTTTCAGCCTCAACAACACGAGCTGATTGAGCGTGAAATGACGGTTCTCACTGAGGAATCTCAGTGTGGAATCGGTAAATGGAGGCCCAAATGGTTGCAGTGGCTTGGAAAACAGCTGCCTATGATCGTTTTGTTATGTGTTTATTGCAGTATCCAGGTTAGTTGAACTTATTTTCTTTTCAAAAACCCTCATTCCAATAAATTATTTACAGGGATTAATTGTAAATGGATTGGTTCCTTCTGCAATTTCCTCCATCGAACGTCGGTTCAAGTTCAGTACAAGTCACATGGGCAGAATCGTTCAGTTTTATGATTTCGGATATGTTCTTCTGTGCATCCCAGTCTCCTACTTCGGAGGTCGTCACAGTAAACCTGCAGTTCTAGCTGCAGGGCTTGCTTGTATGGCTTTGGGATCACTCATCTTCTCTGCACCCCACATCATGTCAGATTCATACTCAGCCTCTCAGTCAAATATGTCTTATGGAACGTGTTCAATTGAAAGTTGTAAGTTTTCAACTTCTGATGTGTCCGACGTTTCTTTGTGTCAAATATTGAACAAACAACACGAATAACCATTGACTCATCGATGTTTTTTCATAGTCATGACGAAATGGTTTTGAATGTTTCCAGAAGTTTCCGATCAAAAAATCAACAAATGACTCATTTTCAGTTCTTCAAAATGACATGGGATCTCCGGAAGCACTGGCCCAAACAGCATGTCAAAGTGAAAGAGAAATCCAACATTCGTCCACAAATCTGTACTTCTACCTCTTTTGCTTTGCACATTTCCTACATGGAATCGGTGCAACCCCTCTGTTCACAATCGGAGTATCATACATTGACGAAAATGTGGGAACTGCCAAATCGTCACTCTTCGTAGGAATATTCTACTCGTTTGCTGTTTTCGGACCGGCCATTGGATTCCTGGGAGCATCGGTCTCCTTGCAATACCACACCGACTTCTGGCATCTCCCACCGGAGCAAATTTTAAAGTAACTCAATATTCTTTACAATCATTCTAAACGTCTGATTTCTAGAGTCTCATCAGGAGAAACTGATCCAACATGGGTTGGTGCCTGGTGGTTATCCTTTATTGCTGCTTCATTTGTTGGATTCGTAGCTGTACTTCCACTTGCTTCCCTTCCAAAAGTTCTCCCGGCGTCTCTGAAATGGCATCGTTCCCGTCTTCATGATGCAGCTGTTGCCAACCGTCGAAGAACTCCAGAATGTTGTGGAATGCCTGGATCCAACAAGACTGCTGCCTTAAACAATGATGCTCCAATTGCAGGTACGAGAAATACTCCCTCGAAAACGTTTTCCACTTGAGTCTTGCTCAATGATACACATTCACGCGGTCCATATACAATATACAAAAATGTATAGAAAACGTAGTTGAGGGTGAATGAAATTGTATTTTCTAGCTGTCTACTGATAGGATTATGAACATTGAACTCTTCCTATACTGTAGTGAATGATATTTCAGAACAAGCTTCTCTCCTCTATTCTTCAATTCCTGCACGTGGACGAGGACCTTTGTGGTACAAAATCTGGCTTGATGTACGTCATATTCCAATTGCAATCTACCGTATCCTGACAAATTGGCTGTTCATGATTATCACTGGTGCAATGGCAATTGACAGTTTGGTTGTCACTGGAGCGTCTTCTTTCATGTCAAAGTATCTGGAGAGACAGTTCAGTGTTCGACCAAGTAAAGCCAACTTACTCATTGGTTGCGTGATGGTTCCAATGGCTGGAATGGGATGTATGGTCACCGGAGGAATTGTCAATCACTTCCGACTCAACAGCAGCAAGATGCTCAAATTCGCCATCGGACTCATCTTCCTGTCACTTCTTTTCTCTCCAATGTACTTGATTTACTGTCCTCATGCTCCATTAGTCGGAGTTGATTCCGAGTATCCAGAGTTTGAGTGAGTTCAAATAAGAGAATTCAAAACTCATGATTTTTTTTCAGCGGATCAATCCCCGACTACAATGCTTCGTACAGTAAAGACCCTGAATTGGTTAACACTTGCAACAAACAATGCACTTGCGATCCATCTGAATATAGACCTGTGTGTGCAGAACTAGATGATGGTCGACAGTTTACCTACTATTCTCCATGTTACGCCGGATGTTCCGAATCTTATTCCGCTTCACTCAAGGTAATTGTTTTCTTTTTCATAGGAATACTTAATGAATTTATTACAGGAGTATACTGAATGCAGTTGTGTTCCAACAAACACTAAGAATCGGCCAAGAATTGTGAAGAAAGGCGTCTGCGAACCTCAATGCACAGAACTTCTGTGGTTCCTATTGTTGTTTGCACCACTATCTTTCTGCACATTTGCAGTGGCCGTTCCAATCATTTCAGTTATTTTGAGAACTGTGGATTATAATGAGCGCTCGTTTGCCTTGGGAATTCAATGGATCATGATCAGAGTAATAGGAACCATTCCAGCTCCAGTGCTTTTTGGATGGATGTTTGACGTCTCTTGTATCAAGTACCAATCAGATTCTTGCGGAAGCTCGGTTAGTGTAGAATTTGTTAGTAATATTATATTTGATATCATTACAGAGTGGAAGTTGTTTGATGTATTCAAACCAGTATCTTGCCAACCTTTTCTTAACCTTCACAATTAGCGGTCAAATCATCACATTGGCAATTTTGATCGTGGTGCTGATGATTTTCGGAGCTACTCTCAACGATGATGCCAATCATGGTGCACCTCCGGTTAGTCCCCAGTTAGTTGTCCTCATGAACGATTATTTTTTTAAGGGTGATCATCAGTTGGAGGAGGCAAGTCTTGTGGAGCGAAAAGAACTGGAACCTGAAGAAAAAACAACTCTCACCCAGTAACTCTTTTGAATTTTTCATCTAACCATTTTCTCATTTAACATCGTTGCTTTTCAAACACTTCTACCATGATACCCAAAACCCCATTTTCTCGATTTCTCAATCACTTTCTAGGCGCAGAAAATTGTTCTTGCCTAACTTTGAATCTTCTCTCTATCTTCTTTCTTTCTTACTTCCCCCTTTTATTGTTTTCACACGGGCGTCTCCATGCCGTCATATGAGCAAACCCATACCTAGTCATGTCGGCTTTCCAGTTCTGTTTGCCAAAAACTCAAAATAAGACGTTGTCATGTTTCATTGTATTATTCTTGCTGTTCTTACCCGTTTTCTTTCTCATTTCACGTTTTGTTAATGTGTTTTTTGTCTTACTCTTTTCTTAATTTTTAGTTCTCTCCCCTCTTTTTTTTTTTCTTGTTTTCCCCTTGAAAATCCATTCTCAAAGGCTGGTATTCTTCTAATAACTTGTTTCATCTTTTCTTTCTCCGGTCCTAGAATAGTTTTCTATCATTTTCTTCTTTTTTCTTCTTACAATTTCAAATTTTTTATTGATTCCATTCATTTTCCGGTCATACGATCTTTATCTAGTGAGATTTGTTTTCGATAGCTTTAGGGCTTCGGTGCTTGAATGCTCGACGCTTTATGTTTTTTCTCGAAGTATTTCTCATATCGAACCCCTCAAAAAATGTTTTTCTCTCAATGCTTTGATATAAACTGTGACATTTGATAATTGTGTTGTAAACGGGAATTTTCAGAGAACAGAACATCAAATAAGTTTTTAGTAAATTTCAGTTTTTTACCGTGAGAAACAGACACATTTCATCGTTTTTCAGTGAATTCCCCAGATATCTATTGCAGATATATTTCAACGGACTCTTAAAATAATTCACTTTCAAAAGTTCAACTAATAATACCGAGAAGGATACTCTTTGACGTTCGAAAAAAAATTTCGAAATCATACAAACAAGCTCTTGCGTGGAACCATATTCTCTATGACGTGAGAGCATAAACGATTGTACTTTGAATTCTTCTTACCAACGCGTGAAGTCTTCATCTTGAACGTCATCAGAACCCCACGCTACCGTATCAAGTGTTTTCTTATTTCTTGCCGTCTGTCATTGTACTTCCAGAGCCTTGAAAATACAATAACCACGAGACAGAAAGACTAATAATACAAAACAACTGTTCTGAGTCTTATCTTTTGTATCCGTACACACACAAACACGGAACCCCGCAGAGCATAGACTGATATTAACCTCACTGAATGCATGGAAGTTTAGAAGGGACAGCGTCTTTGAGTTCATTGATCTTTTAGAGATATTTTGAACAGACAAAAGGTGTAGTATCTGAGTATCAGTGTTCGCTCCGTGAAGCAAACGTTGCCTTCACATACAGGGTGGGTACGAATTACCCGGACCAATTTGAAGCTCTTTATCTCGGCTCGCAGAAATTAAAATGAAAAGATACTTGGCCAAGTTTTTATTTGATATCTAAAGACTACAACATAAAAAAAATTATCCGGCTTGGTCTTTCTTGGCTTTTGCTACAGTCAATTTAAAACACCCATAACCATAGACGGAGGCACGCACCTATTTCCCGGAAAGAGCTGGTCATAACGTAACAAATATTTACACTAGAGATCCTAAAATTGAACTGTATAATGCTTGAATCTTAGGTAACAAAATACCAAAAGATGAGTACTTCAGCACTTTCACATCTCTCGGAAAAAACGGAATAGCATCCCATATCCCCGACCATTTTTGCATTTTTGGTGTTTTCCTTGAAAACACCTCTCCAAAAGCTCAAACTAAGAGAAAATGGGAAGTTAGATCAACTTCGAATCTTTGCCAAATGCTTCATAAATGTCGTTAGCAGAGGTTTATCAGCTTTGGCGGTCGTTTCGAAAAGAATTGTCACCAGGAAACACAATACCCAAACACTCACTTCATCGCGTGTCAACAGACGACTTTTCGACATTCTATTGGTATTTTTGATAGATCATAACTACTCTGAAGCATATTCGATTGAGCTAAAATTTTGCGAACTAACAATATATAGTATAAATAAAAATTTGACAACGAATTGACTAGATCCAGCTACTTTGAGAGGCTATAAACTCAAAGATAATCAAACTAAGGTTGGTCCGGGTAATTCGTACCCACCCTGTACATGCAGAAGAGTGATAATTCAAAAAACTGTTCGGTGAATTTTCGCTTTGATGTTCGTTCAAGCGTAGTGTCTAGAAGTAAGTAGTCTAGCATCGGTCTTTGAAAAACTGATCTTATCTTGCTGATATCAAATGGATCAATTTAGTTTTAGTTAACTGAAGCACCCATGTTTTCAATTTTTAAGATGATCTGGGTCCCGAGTTTCCTAAAGGCCTTCATTTTTCCAGTATCTTTTTCTGTTCTCTGCCTTCTGATTCTGAGATCGATAACGTTTTATTTTGACCAGTCAAACTTCTAGTATTGAAAGTATCGATGCACTATTCTTTGTGTGAAACCACAACAAATTGTTCTTCCATCAAAACTCATTTCTTTTAAGTATAATACAATATTTGCATTCGATTGACTTGCCAGTCTCGTTTCAAATGACTCCACCCATCAGAATCCTAGTAGAAAGGGTATGGCCTGTCACCGAAGTCAGAATGGGCGGAGTCTGTGCCATCTCCTTTTTATCAGCCAGTTGTTTTCATTATCCTATCAAACACTAGCACTTTTCCTTCATTGTCCTCCTTTTTTTTGGCCGGGCTTTTTGTTATTGTTTTTGATTGCTCCACGAATTGGAGATTAATTAATATAAATCTTGCTAATTTTCTAGCACTATCGAATGACTTATTTTGTCTACAGTAATTTTTCTAGCTCAATTCATTCCTATTTATAAATTTAGTGATAAAAATATTTTTTACCGTTATTCTTTCAGTACTACCGTAGAATCAAATTAATCTGAAGGGTATGGGCCTTGTTACGTGTAAGCCGGAGCGTGATGCGGAACGTCAAAATCGGCAAATTGAAACTCAAATCCGAGCCGAGAATCAAGCAAACAAGCGAAAAGTCAAAATGCTTCTGCTTGGAGTTTCCGATTCTGGAAAAAGTACTATCGTCAAACAAATGAGGTACTATTAGGATTTTTTTGAATGGAGGGACAAAATTGTATTTTAGAGTCAACTATTTGGACGGATTCAACGAAACTGAAGTTGTCAACGCAATATTTGTTATCCGAAACAACATCATTGACGCCTTTAAGAATATATCTAACATCATACTTCATTCTGACATCAATGTCACCCCAGAAGAGAAAGAACGTTTACATATTTTAATTGAAATCATTTTAGATATTTTAGGTTCTCTTGAAACTATTCGCCAATGAGTCTGGAAAAATAGAGTTGATGCAGGAAGTAGATGAACTCAAAGTTATCAACACGATCCGACAGTTCGGTTGTATCAAATTGTTTTTTGAGCGTTTCACAACTCATCCATTGGTTCCTGACCATATTCATTAGTAAGAGTTGTCGACATGACACGAGGATCATGTTGAATTTACAGTTTCTACCCAAACTTGGAAAGAATTGCTGTAGCTAACTACATTCCAACTACGGAAGATCTTATCCATATGAGACAGACTACTCTCGGAGTTCATGAAATATCTTTTGATTTCACTAAACACACTATTAGGTTGGAGAAATCCAGTCTCACCCCCATTTTCAAGTTGTTTTAGACTTATCGATGTGGGTGGTCAGAAGACAGAACGTCGCAAGTGGATTCATTTCTTCGAAGGTGTCACTGCAGTTATCTTCATTTGCTCAATGGCGTCGTTCAATCAGACTGTTGAGGAAGAGCCAAAATCATTTGTGGTAAGCTTGAAATTGTGCATGCAAAATCCAAAGTTGTCAGAAGGGTGACAGTCGACAGAAACAGTCGACCCCTACTGTAGTTGTTTCGGTATGTACCCTCTAGGAATGAACTAGGACTGATCGATGGAAAGTTTGACCTAACTAAAATGATTTCATTTCAGTGGGAATCGTCACTCAACAGAGTTCAAAACAAAGTGCTCGTTCGATCGTCTGGCAAAGCGAAAGTGGAGAAGCCAGGGGTAAGATGATTCATGAAAGATACTCTGTCTACTCATTTCTAAAATCAGATGATCAATCGACTCGACGAAAGTGTTGAACTGTTCAAATCCATTCGAGAAAACGGTTTTCTGCGTAACTCAAATTTTATGCTCTTCCTCAACAAAGTTGATCTTCTGGCCAAAAAACTCAGCAAAATCGCATTTTCGGATTACTTCCCGGACTATAAGCAGTGGATTAACGGCGACAATTCAGTGCCGTCTGTAGCCGAGTTCATCGAAAGCATGTTCCGTGAGGTAACTACTGAAATAGATTTCTCTACACAGAGCAGAAAGTGTTGATGCATATTTTTTGTATTAAAGTGCAGCAGATGTCTAGTGCATACGTGTCTGACTGAGTAGAATTTGAGGTTTCAGGGTCTTGAGGCGGAGCATCGTATCTTTGCACACTTGATCCAAGCTACCGTAACCTCCAACGTCGAGTACACTTTCGGCCTCTGTTGTGACGTCATTTTCGAGAAAAATCTTGATGACACTAGTCTGGAATAACTTTTTCTCATTTCATACAGCTTTTTGATACTTTTGATACTCAATATTTCCTCTATGATCTCCTAATTAGAAAACCAATTATTACAACTATTTTCAAGTCGAAACATTCATTCTTCTAATCTCAAAATCTCGTTTTTCTGTATATGTCGAGGCATCGCTCTATAGTTTCACTTTCGTCTACAATCCCTCTCTCCACAAATTTGTTCCACATGCTCCAATTTCTCACCGTAAACCCAAAACAAAAACAATTCTCAGAAGTCAATAGAAATCGTTTGAGAAAGTGGACATACTTTCGGTTCGTAGTCAAGTATTCCCGGACAGACATCGTGTATGTTCTTGACAAAAGTGTGTCGGCCCGATAAAACCAGGTCATTGGATGAGGGAAAACACGAGAAACACGCGTTCTCTCACCTTTTGATGAGTCAAATTTGCTTGCGACAAACTTGATACGTTACTAAGTTGATTATGAAATGAAATGCGTTCTTCTTCTTCTTCAAACCCTTATTTATTTATCTCTCTATTCTATTGATGCAACTGATTATAGTATGTTTTTCATTTTGCATTCTTCATACAAATAAATTATTTTCCTGTTTTCAGTCATATCAAAACAAGATTTAAAACAATTAGATGAATGGGAACTCAAAGTTCTCCGAGATTTCGTTCGAGGTCGAGGTCGTCCGATAGTAGAGAGAATTCCATTAGATTTGGAAGAAGGTCCAGATTTCGATAGTCCTGGAGATTCTGGACTGATTGATATCATGAACCCAATGATGGTTAATCAAGGAGGCATGTTTTCAGTGAGTATACTGCAGGAATCAATCGTTTCAACTTGTTGAAATAGGCTTCAGAAAACAAAAAAAGTGAGTCTGTGGCAGTTCCGTTGATACCTCCGCAACCGATTACACAAATCATAACTCCTGCATCAAAAAGAAGGCCACCAAAGCCCCCATCAAAACCACCACAAGTCCAGATAACTAACGACAAACCGTCTGTTGAGGACTACGAGCAACTTGCTAGTATGATACAAGTTGGTTGCATTCGGATTTGTATTTATTAGCTGAGTTAACATTCAGATGTTCATAGATCGTCGTTCCCATAAACAAAACGGAGTGAAAACTCAAAAATCTTCAAAACCTCACTCGAAAAAAAGAAAGAACTCCGGAGAAGTGAACATGAAGGATAAGGAACCAATTAGTCTGACAACTATCAATGCTTTACCAGATCAAATTATAATATCCTCAAAGGATAACCAAGATGTGACATTTGATACTGACTCGGTAAGTCATTTGGAACTTAAACTTATTTCTTATTTGTATTTTTTCAAAATTCCAGAATAACTCAAATAAATGGAAGCCTATGCAGAGATTCACTAGTGAAGAACAAGTAGCCACGAAAAAACCAACAGTTTCTAAAAGTAGGTCAATTTGCAGAAACTTTCTGATCCCTTGAAATTTTAAATACAAGAAAAGAGATCGAAAGATTAAAAAGTGTGCCTAAGAGATCATTCCGATTTGATCTTCAAATTGCTTAAGATTGGTATAGACAATAAGATTGTTATCTAATGAAGTCTGGAATCCATGTTTGCAAATATTTTCATCTGAAGTAGACTTTATTTTTGACAATATCTTTACGCATTCCCAAACGCCGTTTCACTTTTCATTGGCACAGTATGTGAAGACAAAGAGACGGCGACGGCATTACGAGATGAGGGCAGTTGTGTAGTGGGAGGGTAATCTTTTCTTGGCGGCGGGGATAAGAAGATTCATTAGGAACGAAACGAAAGAAGTCAAAGAAAAGAGGGTACTAGAGAAAAACTATCGGCGCCGGTTTTCTACAACGCATCCGCATTTTTGCTTTGCTTCAGTCAAAACCAGAAGTCCTTGAAGTCGCGTCTTCTATTCCATCCATAAAAACTTGCTCCCTTTCAAGAAGCGCATCTCGTGGATGTACGTTGACGTAAAAGATGATGAGACAAAAAAGAAAGAAAGGGCTAACGTAAAAAAAGATGGGGAGACCCGTTTTTGTATGAAAAGCAGGAATAGACTTGCGGAGAGGTGTTTTGTACATGAACGTCACTTGACGATCATCGAAGATGAATTCTCCAATTTGTTACGTAAAGCACAAAGCATGGCGAATATCAACGAAACAGATCTCTGAGAACATTTTGGATATCCTCTTGAAAAATGTATCCAATCAAACCATTTTAATAAGAGCTCCTGCCATTTTCGAAAGATCTATTTCGAAAATCAATGCTTACGTGACTAGGCAAAAGTAAATGGTTCTGACTGCGGAAACTACATTTTTCAGATTTGCCTCCTAAATCTCGTGAAGTATATGAAAGTCGAATGAAGGAATTGAGCTCAGAACTAACGAAAATACTCAGACAACTGGAAACTTCAAAAACAGAACAACAGCCTCTTGTCTACGTATTACGAAATGTGAAGATATGAATGTTGATAGAAATGGAATGATTTATATATTCTAGGGTTCGGCTGAACAAACTGTTGATGGACAATACACATTTATTGCAACGATCACTCTGGTCAAGGATGGAGATAAAAGTATTCTCGTTGATACCGGACTAGGAACTAATATCAATGCGAGGACTGAATTGATCAAATGTGAATCACCAATTATTCCATTTTTCCATGAATAATTAATTTAGCGTTAGAGAGTCATGGATTGAGCCCTGCTTCTGTTGATATTGTGGTCAGCACACACGGTCATCCAGACCATGTCGGCGGTGTTCATGATTTCCCTGATGCTGTTCATTACCATGGTTGGTACTACCACCACGGCACCAAATTCAACCTAACCGCTCTTTTTGAGGTTACTTTTCCTTCAAAAGTTTCTTTTCATCATAATAAAATTTCAGAATGACACAATGAACTTGTCTGAGAATGTGATGCTAGTGAAATGTCGTGGACACACATCCGATGATATTGGAGTTGTTGTTCGAGATGTGAAAGGGCGTGGCGACGTACTTGTATCAGGTTAGTAACAAGAATACTGCATAGGAAATATCATGATTCTTGAGGAGACTTATTCATGCGAGAGGAAGATATCGACCATCCAATGATGTGGCAACCACTATCAGCGGATGTTATTGCGCAAAGAGACTCGAGAAGGCGATATGGCTGCATTGTGGATTGGATTGTTCCAGGCCACGGTAGCATGTTCCAAGTCACGACAAATGTTAAAAAAGCTTTGAAATGTTGATAAATTTTTTCTTCTAACACCAAAAATTATTTTTTATGTTTTTATAACAATTGAGTTTTTTGTTGAATAGCTTCTAACCAACTGGATAACGTGATCTTCGTTCAAATCAAAGCTTGTCAAAGATTGAGAACACTTTCGGAAGGCATGAAAAACGAAAAATAGAAAAGGCAACAGAGTAGAAGACGTTTTCAATCTTTTACGTCAACCGATGTCCTTATTTTCATTTGTCCGCAGAAATCTGGATTGCCACTTGACTTTTGATAAGGGATAAGAAACGAAAAGACAAAAGGGGAATATGCCACGGATAATGCCAACCGAAACCAGGTCCCTCCGTATAAAAGACCTGCACGGGAATTCATTTTCACCTTTTTTGTTCATTTTGACGACGGTTTTTTCGTGAAATCTTGTTGTTTCGCTTCGTTTTCTATTCTTTTGTTGAGTGATCCGGAAAAACGTTTGTACCAGGTATCGGGAACAGAAAGCAATGTTCCTGTTCAGACTGTCAACCTCTTGACTTTTAACGAAGTCGGTGAAAGTTCTGACCCGCATCTTAAATTGATTACCCTTAGTTTATTACCCGCTGTGGCGTCTTTTTCTTCTTGTCTTCCCTCATTTTCAAACTTTGAACAGATTCTTTTTCAATCATTTTATATGTAGGTCATTATAAAAACCTATTTCTCAGATTATGAATCTAACCTTAAAAATTTATGATTTCATCCTTTTAGCCTGTTTCAATTTTGGGATCTATATGAAAAATTTTGGGGTCTATATCACGCTCTCAACTTTTTTGATTGAACAATTTTGAGGTACAGTTTAAATCATTTGTTAGAAAAGGCTGGAACAGTCAGACTGGCAATCCCTTTGATATCCATATCTTTTGGTTGAATAATCTTCTAATGCAATCACCAAATATCTGATTGCGCTACGGTGGCAAAAACTTGATTGTCTGCGCCTTACCCTCTCACAGAGAAAAAAAAACGTTTCGGCAAGTGATAAGTCGAATCCACTTTTGTGGATGTGGTCACCACTACCGCAAGTGAACCCGCTAGGCAGACAGACAGAATCCAGTTTCGAGGAGGACTCTCCTCCTTATTGAAGATCTGCCATTATTCACTTCTTTTCCATCTTCATTTGTTGTGTTGTGCTTCTCGATGAAATACGGGTGGCAGTCTCAGGTATTTCAGAAACAATTACATTTTGTTGAAACATTTCTCATTTCGATTCGAAATGTGTTATGCAGCATCAAAGAACTACGAGATGCTTATTAATCTCTAGTCTATATTTCACTAAAAGCATCATACGAATTCAAATTGTTTCTGTTTGCCGCAATGTTTCGGAACAAGACAGTTCTCCTATCTCAAGATCGTTCTTTCTTAGTAATCTGAAACAAGTTTCCATTCACTCTAAATCTCCGTTCTCGTCTCTCGCCGCCGAAAATTTGCTGCTGTTGTCGTCGTCATTACTCAATTACCATACTTCTTCCCCTCCCACTACTTCTTGTCATTCTCTCCAATTTTTCTCTTGATAAAGTCTGTTATTTGCCATCTCCCACAGTTTCACCATCTCTTCAGATCCGCCGCCAAGAGAGATGGGTTCCGCGTGGGAAGAACCAAAATGTGTTTTGATAACTGGTGGCTGTGGATTCATTGGGTCCAACTACATCAACTTTACTTTCAATAAATGGAAAAACACAAAGTAAATAACTGAAATATCATGATCTAGAAAAAATCGTAATTTTTCAGATTTATTAACTATGACAAATTGGCATTCGGAGCATCTCCATTGCACGTTGAGAAGGAGATCAGAGAGTCTCCAAGATACCAGTTCGTCGAGGCTAAACTTGAAGATCAGCCAACCCTCATCAAGACTCTTCAAGAAAATGAGGTTAGTCGCATAGTAACCTGACAAATAGAATAATAATTCATTTCTAGGTTGACATGGTTATCCACTTTGCTGCCATCACCCACGTCGACGAGTCTTACAGTGATAGAATTGGAACTATCCAAGATAACATTATTTCTACTACCACTCTTCTCGAAAGCATTGTTAACAGTCCGTACAAGGGAGTCAAGAAGCTTGTTCACATTAGTACAGGTGAGAAAATAGGCAACTGGAAAGCTCTCAATTTCATGTTTCAGATGAAGTTTACGGAGACTCTTTCGAAGATACCAGTCCAAAATCGGAATCTGCTTCTCTTCCAAACCCAACTAACCCATACGCCGCTAGTAAGGCTGCTTGTGAAATGGTCATCAGATCTTACTGGGTATACTTTTATTCTAATCGAAACATAATTCATTCTTCTCATTTCAGCACTCTTACAAACTACCGTACGTGATGGTTCGTATGAACAACGTCTACGGTCCACGTCAGATTCACACCAAGCTCATTCCAAAGTTCACAAAGCTTGCTTTGGATGGACAACCGTACCCATTGATGGGAGATGGACTTCACACCAGAAGCTGGATGTATGTTGAGGACTGCTCTGAGGCTATCACCAGAGTGGCTCTTGAAGGAAAACTAGGAGAAATTTACAATATTGGAACTGACTTTGAGATGACTAACATTGAACTCACCAAAATGATCCACAGCACGGTCAGCAAAATTTTGAACAGGTGAGTAATAGTTGATGGAATGCAATCAGCTGAAACTTTCATTTACAGAGAGCCAACTCCACCAACATTCGCTCCAATCCCAGATAGACCATATCATGATCGTCGTTATTACATTGATTTCTCTAAAATTCGTAATGCAATGGGATGGCAATGCACTACTCCATTCAGCGAAGGACTCATGAAGACGATTGAGTATTACGTTAAGTTGCATGTTGCCACTGCTCGTCTCCAGGGTTAAATCGGATATACCAACGTTTCCGATCTCACATTCATTGTCATCATGTGTCAAATTGGAACAATCCGTTTTATAATATTTATTCACTAGTGCTCCATATACCTCGTGTTCTTGATAATTCGTTATCAACCCTAATTCATAATCATTCAAGCCACCAACAGTTCAATCTACAACAATCCTATCTATTGTAAGCGCTTTCTGTGATCTTTATTTGAAATTTGTCTTTCTTTTTCTAATCTTATGGTTTTTTTTAACATTTCATACCTCTAACTTACATAATTATTTGACTACTTCTTCTTATTTCCTTGTCCCAGAGCAGATTATTTCAATTGGTATTTTTCTGTATAATTCTATTAAAATTGAGTGCAATCCATAATTTATTGTCTAAATGAAGTGCGTATAAACCATATTTCTAACAAACCATCAAACGATAAACTTAAAACTTAGAAGGAAGACCATTGATTTAACCGAGTGGGGGAAACAAAAGACTATTCGACAAGATCATCGGAAAGAGACAATACGGGGATGTGAAAAGAAGGGAAGAAAGGGGGAGAAGTGTACCCATAAACTGTTAAAAATGAGAGAAAAGAGCAAAACATCCTAGAAACCCGGTAATCGCAATGGAATTATGTAAAAGAGACAAATGATAAACTTGACTAGACGATGGGAACAACGTGTTTAATTGTGTTTCTTATGATTCTTGCAGTTTCCGTTACCATTTTGCTTTGAAGCGACCACTGACGACTTTTTGCGTCCATTCTCTGGTTTTGGAGACAACTTTGGTTCTTCGGGCTTTGCGAAGAAGATACGGCGAGGGATTCGAATGTCAATCGGTAGACTGAACTCATTCTCTACCTGAACAAATAGAACAGTGTTTCATGCTTTTTGTATAAAAAAACTTACTTTTCCCTGCGAACCATACTCAAAGAACCATCCAAGTGGGAACCATGTACGCATACGGTAGTCTGTCGCAGTTATTCCGGCATGATTGTAGGCGTAAGCATGGTAGTACAGGAACATACGAGAACTGATGTAGAACGCTGAAGAAAAGGTTCAAATGATGTTCCCATTATAATTCTTACCAATGAAAACATCAATACTGTAATGCTCATGAGCAGCGAGGATGAGGAAAATGGCAAAGCAGTTGAGAACCCATGTGAAGGTATGAAGTCCAGTCCAATCGGCAGGAGTATCTAAAAAAATATATCACTGAAGGTTTGAAGTGAATATTATACTCACATTCTGTGATGAAGTGAGAAATCATTGTGATGACTGTAGTGTGACCACTGAACATGTAGTCACCACAACTGCGAACTCCGTGCAACGACATTCCAAGGTTACTCCAGATATGGAAAGCTTTGTGCAGTTTCTCCTGCATTGTTGTGTTTGGCTGAAACAACATTATATCATACAACAAGTGTTTAATGAGGTTCATTTTCAAGAAAGCAACAAATAAAGCCAATTTCCGGTTGCAATTAGCTTTTTTGTTTAGAAAAGTGCTGGAAAAGTGACTCAGCCTTATTTATTTCTACAAATCAAAACAAAGATACTTACTCTGGCCTCGCATTGCAAATGAATTCCAGGAACCGACAAAGAAGTGATGAGCATCGTGAAGCAACGCAGAAGGAACACTGTCCCGAGCAGCGAGAACATTCGACGAGCGATGATGACTCTGAAATACGGTTATTCATCTTTAATGGATAACTCAGCGGTACCTCTCTCTGTGGAAGAACAGGACAGTGAACCAGACCACAGCCAACACCAATCCGATCGTCTCGCACATATCGAAAGCCCATGGAATGTGTGGAACGTTGTCGAGAACCAGGTCAGGAAGTGGCGGATACGTTTTTGTGTCTAAAAATAATTCAGTTTTATGACATAACAATCAAAAATCCTACCTGGAACTCTATCATGCACCAACACCATCACAAATGAAGTCATGAGAAATGAGAGCGAAGAATACGCAAAAGCGATGAGCAGTTTGGCAATTGACTTGAAATATGTATCTGGTCTCTCGACTTGTCGAATAATCTCTTCTCGTGAAATCAGTTGGACTGTCGATGTTCCATCAGTTGATTTTGCCAATGTGTCCAACAGAGTCTCTTCGTCTTGAACAATTTCCGCTCGACGGGTCGTTGTGACGACATCCTCGCCAGAAATTGACAAATGGTTTTGTTCATTGTACTCCACCAACAGTCCATCCTTTCCTCCTTTCAATTGATGTCCGTGTCCATTGGATGACGGACGATGATGAGAAACCGATGGGTTCGAGATTTCGACAACCTGAAAATTGAAATTTGAAGCATTCAGTGGCTTTAAGAGACATACTCTATCAGTCAGAGTTCCAATTGCAAAAAGAATCTTCTTGATATCTCCAAGGCAGTTGATGGAAACTGGCGGATCTTTCAAATCTGTGTCGGTGAGAGCCAGCAGGCACTTGCCGTCGACCTGCAAAAATCGATAATTACACTTAGTCAAAGGGCACATGCTAATTAGATGGGTCTTTTATTCGCGGGAAAAATGCTTTGAGCACGTGAAACAGACATGAACTGACGCTTGACGTTGTTTTTTTTTCGATTGAGAGAGAGATAATTCTGGTTCGAAGTTGAATTTAATTGAAAAAAAAAGCTCACTTTGTGTTTTGTTGCAATCAGATCCGCGTACTTTGCCATTCCAATCTTCTTCAGCCAAACTGCAACATCCTCGCATCGCCATTCATATGGATCTGCTGGTAGCGATTTAATATCCAACATCTGAAAAATAAAGGAAATTGTGAAAGGAAAAGAATGCGTTGGTGCATTTTAGGAAATGAAGAGCTTGTGTACGAGAAGACGAAAAGAAGATTAGTTGAAGAAAAAAGGAGAGAAAAAGAAGGAAAAAGAGCATAGGAAACCCTTTTTCCGTGGCGCATAAATAAGAGTAACCGGACAGCCTGAATAAGAGGAAAAATCGGATCGCCTGAATTTGAATAATGCGGCGATGAGAGTGCGTGAAAGGCGACGAGGATTCTGAAAAGAAGAAAAGGGTATCAAATGTACTCTCGAGTCGTACAGCATGAGCGCTTGTTTTTTTTCTGTGCATGGCTGTCCCTGCAATAAAAAAATGTTCAGTCAATTTCTCTCGATTGAAAGAGTAAAACAACAGCTGCTACTCATCAGATCAATGAAATAAATCAACAAACCACTGAAGAGAAGAAGGAAATAGAAAATGGGAGAAAAAGGAACAAAAATGGAGAAAAAACGAGGAAAAAAGGACGTTTTTGAGTGACGCATAACAATACTGTCAGGTTACCAGTAAACGTAAAATCTCGCGCGGACTAGTTCTTCTCTCCCCATCGGCCACGGCCACTACGTGTTTGTGCAACGTGGACATGACCTCCTCATGCGCACAACCGCGTGCGCGTTCCTTTTTTTGGACAATTTCGTAACAAAAGAAGGACAAAGTGCGTCTGAAAAGAATGAAACCTTAAGATCAAACTGATAAATATACTGATAAGTTGCAATTCATATGAAAATGATTAGGCAGGGCGTAGGCGCTGTGTAACTTGGAAAAAACGCGAATTTATAATTCGCAGATGTGAGAAGAGGGCGAATGATATGTTGTAATGAGGAAAAAGATACATTTCGTTCTCAGTTACTTTGAAGAGTGAATGCATAAGATATTGGACGGGCCAAAGTTTTGCAGTTGGAAAGAAGAAAAAAGAGAGCTTACGGGAGGACCAGGGAAACGTCAAGTGGTCTTGTTACTAAGTGTGGGTGACCTCATGGAAGGAAACGAGCAAATTTGACTAGGGCTTGTTGAAAAAGAATGAATAAGGTTTGTGTCAATACAAACAAGAGGGGTCTCAAAACGACGAAATGTTAGAAAACGTGGAATATTAAAGATTTTTTATACTTTCAAGCTTACACAGTTGTATTTTTGTTTTAATGATTGGTATATCGTCTTACGATGAGAACACTCAGTTTGGGTCATTTTTCATTCTTTGAAATCATCGTCGCGTCTTGAAACCAATTATATTTACTAAATCAATCTTTTATTGAAAGAAACCAAGTGATGTGAATAAATTTATTACAAAAAGCTAAGGAAAAGGTATAAATGATTGAAAAAATTCACCGGAACCCATAGATAAATCACAACAGTGAAACATTCAAATGAGCGAAATTGCTCATAAGAGGAGAAGAAGAAGACATAAAAGGAAATGAGGAAGACTACTTGTTGATACAACAAGACAGAGGCGATAATGGTATTACATTACAACATGCACTTACTAACTGACTGATGAATCGAGAAATTACTGGGTTTTTTTTGACATGAGGGGATCATAAATTAGAACAAATGAGAAAATCGTAGGTTGGGCAGGTGGAACTACTAAAAGTGCACTTTCAATTAGGCACCATTACGGAAACGTATTTTATGTGATTTGAGAATTGGGGAATATAGAAGAATGAGTTATATCTCGAAAGATATATGATTTTGAAACTGATGATTGATGCTCAAATGGCAATGAGAAAAGATTCGGACGTTACTACATGCTTGTACTTATTAAGAGTACAGAATATGCATATTACTCAAGAATCAAAAAAATAGTTCAGATAGAAAAATCAAAAGTTTTAGTAGTCGTTTCGACAGAATCGCTGCATTGCCGAAACACAGAAGAATAGAAAGAGAAGAGAACCAAATATGACGCAAGGGACAATGATGAGCATTTTTCCTCCAAGCGTTCCCTTCTCCTCTTCTTCCACATCGTTTTCGTCTTCTTCCTAGAAAAAATTGAAAAAATTGAAAGAAGAATTGGTGGTGCAATGAGGAAATGGAAAATGTCAAACCTGCAGTGGACAATGCCAACGTGGCATCATCAAGTCTTCAGAATGTTGCTGAGTGCATCCGATACGGCACCTAAAACTTGAAAATAATATTTGTTTTGATGTTTTCGATTTTTGACATTGTCAGAAAAGAAACTCAGTTTTGATGAACACTTTTTTTGGGGTAACTTGAGAGTCTCAACTTTAAAACGTTTATTTTCGTTTTTTTCCATAGTTTGGGTTTATTTTCGATCGAATGTGTAAAATTCGTAAGAAAAAAAAAGAGTTCTCCGATATCCTACTACTGCCAATCACAAAATAACATCGTTAATCGGAAAGAACGTTTCTCAAACATTTCTAAAATCCGAATTAGGTAGTTTTTCACAAGATTCACAAAAAAAATTTCATGAAATGAAACGCGTTTTAACACTACAAATATATATAGTTGTGCTTTTAATTATCATACCTAGACATGCACATTTCTTTGGTGTCGAAAGTATGGACAAAAGCGACATCATGTCGAACGGGATGAACTGCATTTCTGGTATCAACGAAGTCAGTGTTCCAAGCCAAAATCAAGATGAAGGTAAGCAGATGGAGGAATTCCATTCTGGAATGAAGCCTGGAAGAAAAAAATTCAGAAATTAGAAAATCAAACTGGAATCGGAAAAAGACGTGGAGTAATTAGGTATTACGGAAAGACAGACGGCAAAAGCTTCATTTTTGACAACTAATCAGCAGGTTTATGTTTTGTTTCTTCGAAAACAAGACGGGCATAAACAAATCGAACGATTAAGAAGGAGGGTAAGAAAAGTATCTTGAACTTTGAAGATTCGTCATGTATATTAAGAAAATCAATGTGGTGAAATCCTCATATCACCAAACTGCTCTATTCAAAAAGATTGATGTTTGTCAAAAAATTGGTTCGAACATGTGTAGGCCGCAATAAATAATCAGAAGGATGTACGGCACAGGAGGGAAGCAGTAAAAATTGCGGGAAAGGGAGGTGCTGTTTGAGAGAGGATCCACCACAATATGACAAATTTTATGGGGCGGTTGAGAATAAAAATTTGTGAATGAGAAAGAATAGAGAATTTTTAAATGAAAACCATTAGACTCAAAAATAGAGAAACTTATAAGAAGAAAAGAAGTTGCTATTCTGTTCGGCAGACTTTCCAAAAATCAAAAAACTACAAAATAATCCATTTAACTTTCTTAATAGTAATGTTCATCCCTAATTTTAAAGTGTAGAGCTCTTTGAAACAGAACATTGTACGACAAAACCTAAAGAGAAGATGATGAAAAAGAAAAGACAAGTTGCTTTTGAGAAGTGAGTTGCTTTAGTAGAAAACCGGTGAAGCGCAACAAGTTAAGAGAAAAGCTGAATGGCTATTCGGAATGGTTATGAGGAAAATCCATCAAAATTGCACATATCATGCAATATCCTCTTTTTCTTCGCTGCTCTCTGTCAGATAAAAAGAGAAGCTAATCCAGATTAAAAGAATAGCTCCGGAAATCATGACTTGTGACACATACGTAATACTTCAGTAAGTGGAGGGATGAAATTGATATCAACTACGACACAGACTTGAAACAGAGACAGAAAGTTCAAGTGTATTCCCCAAAGCCAAAAATTAATTACAAGAATATCCGGTGTGTTATGGAAAGAAAGGAAATAGAAGTGGGAGTCTAATGTAAGCTTTTCCTCACTATTGAACTATTTGCTCTCTAATTGAATATTCATTCGTTTATGTTATGCTGGACAAGATAGCCACCGATATTTTGTGAGGGGTCGCCACACCGAAAGAAAAAAGAAACAGAATAAAAATGAAATAATCGACATTTGTCATTTTGAGTGTAAGCAAATGTTGTTCAGGTCATCGGAATTCAAAGCGAGAGCATCAACGTAATGGTCGATAATTTTGGTAAGATGAGCTCGTGGGAATAGGAAGAAGGTGAAATGGAATCTGCCTGTTTTCCGGCCACTCACGCACTATTTCCATTGCTCTCTCGCAAAAGAGCATCTTACGACGCTCGATGGATCAAATAACGTTTCAAATCTCGATCGTTGTTATTCTCTAGGCGGAACACAGGTTATAGTGTTTATTGTGTCATGTGAGTAAAATATACTTTTACATGCAGTAATGCTATCCCAGTTATTCTTTTAAAGGCCGTTGTACTTTGAGCACTATAATGATTTTGTGAAAGACCAAAATCAGTCTCCTGCAGTTAAAAGAGGGCGTTTCAAAACAAATAAATACCAACCAGTAGCGTAGGCGTTCAAAAAGTGGTTTTTAGAATCTGAGACAGACTGAATTCCATTACATTTGAAACGCTCAACTCTTGTGGAGTCTTACTTTGAAAAACTTTTCACCCGAAAATAGGAACCTAGAACTGGAAAACAGGAGGAGATGAAGCATCGGCAGAGCCTAATCCTGCTTACCAATCGATTTCCTTCGCCTTTTCCGGTTCTGTCTTTATATCTCTCTTCCTTATTTCCTATCTATGGTAGTTTGAAAGGTGGCGGATTATGGAGATATCAGATTAGCGCATTGATTTGCACATCGTGCCGCTCCTTTAAATCTTCTAGAACTTTGAACACCTACGACCAACAAGTGAGATTTCAAAACATCAATATTTATATTATCTAGACTAGAAAGATCCACAAAAAAACTACGTTCGCTTCTCACACTTTTAGATATATTTTGAATATCTTACCATTGTGTTCACGAAAAAGCAGTTCACCGTAAAATTTGATTTACATAGAACTTCTTTTACATATGTTCTTTTATATTGAGTGAGAAAGAGAAAATAAGAGACAACAGTGAGCGAGTAAAGGAATATTTTTAAAAGATCATGCAATCTTCACTTGCATTTTTAGGGTTGTGGTTGAACTAAAAACAAAACGTTGAAAAATTTGTAAAAAGTTTAGATAAAGTGTCTCATTGAGAGTAGGATCTAAAACCAGGGTTAATTGAAGTTGAATTTAATGACAACCCAAATTCCAAAAAAGAGCTGACTCAAAAACTCTCCAATCCGAACTGCAGGATAGAAAAGGTTTGGATAGGTAGAGAAGTAAGCGTTTTGAGAATAATAGTGAATAGGTACGGCGAAAAAAGGTTCTAACAAGTTGTGCACCACAACATGTGGCGGAAAACAATGGAGGTAGCGGTGGCGTGAAAATCGGTGACCCCCGTCGTCTTTATCGTCTTCTTCTTCATCTCCTTCTTCTTTTGACGGCAGTGCACAAAACAATTGACTGAGACTCCTGAAGGGAAGAAGGCGGCGCCCATCGTGTCGCTCCCTTTCTTCCTGTCAAGCACAAGGAAACCCCTCACTTTTCATCCACACAACGTGAAATTAAAAGTGAAACAGAGCATAGAATCAACGTGCGGAAAAGGGAGAAGAATAGGAAGAAATCGAGCAGCGTTTTCTTCAAAAACATAAAGTGACAAACGAACGGCCACCCTCCCTTCCCAACCGAAATATGAACGATTAGTTCGAGAGGAGAGAGTAAAAGTGTGTTGTTTAGTGTCCGGAAGAGGAAAAGCAAATCTGGTAGTGTAAAAAAAGAAGAAGACGCTGGGCAAAAAAATGAAACGCAGAAGAACTCCCGGGCATCAGAATTAGATTTACTAATGCCTTCACTCATTTGCGGCTGTATTTTGTTGTGAAGTTCGTCAGAGTGACGATGATCAACTCAGAATTTCCGTATAAGGTTTAGTTCTAATAGAAACAAGAACTTGTTTCGAAAAAATCTGATCGCAGAGTTAATGATAACTTGTTCAAAAAACAGACCATCAAGGTGATAAGGGCAAAGAAAGCGCCACAGGTGATCTCGTTCAAATCATCTTGAACTTTAACCAACTGTACTAATGTCAGAAAAATTACCGCTTTGAAAAAAACCCCGAGTAAACAAACAAATTGGATTTTCTAACAATGTCCGTCGGTTTTCGAGATGAACTTTCTCCGAAGTTGGAGGAAAAGTAAGTCTGAGCCAAATTGAAAAAAGTTATGGGCTCGATTCAATGAATTTTAAATCCGAAATTGAATTTCTCGAAGTAAAAAAGCCAAATCCGAATAATAGAGATTAGAAGTTCGAATAGAGAAAATAGTTTTGAAAATGGAGACTGAAGAAAACAAATTTCGACTCATGAAACAGAACTGGGCGACAGAAAAACAAAAACTCTTCAGTTTTTGAAAATTGTCAGAAAAAATAGAAGAAAAACGAACAAAATTGCCACGCGAGACGTTTTGATGTCGCCGAAAGGGGTCGAGTCGGAAGATGAGAAGTGAATGAAGTTCAATTTCTCTTTTGTCTTGAGATGATAGAATTGAAACTCTATAAAAGTTCTCCTAGACTCTCTGTCCTCTTTTGGAAGCTAATAGGAAATGTATGGACGATGGCATTGACTAATGGAATGTTCTTTTTTTTCTCAATGAAACTTTGAAAAACTGTGGTTTATGGAGAAACTGGAGAGGACTTTATGCTTGATACTGAACTTCATCAAAGACAAAACGCATTTGGAATTGCTTGAGTAGTCCTGAACCATAATTATTTTTATGCAGGACCGACTCAATTTGAATGTCGTTATTTTATATACATGCTCGGAACCGGTGAGTTACCCCCATACACCCCAATTAGAAGACGGGACACCGCTTCACTTCAAATTGCTTCTTCTTTTTTCATGAGATGGAAATCGGAGGAAACCTTTCGCTCAATTTTCATATTACTCTCTTATTATGGTTATAAAACACGATGGCTTTGGTTTGAATCGAGAAAAAACATGATGAAAGGTACGAGTCGGAATACGAAATGATACGTTAGAGAAGAGACGAAGAAGAGGATAAATCTGATGGGAGAGGTTACATGTTAGAAATTAGTGGAAGACACATTTTAGTGTTGCGAGTGTGTTGTTGCGATACTCGTTGGGATGATTGATGATTTCATGCATATATCACGCTGAGCCTCTTATTTTGCAACATGGGATGAGACAAGAGATTTGAAACGTTTTGACAAGAAAGAGACAGGGCCAAAAGGTCAGTATAAACAGACAAATGAATGTTGAAAATGATATATGGACACAGATAGGATGAAAAAAACATTGCTGAGAAAAGTTTAGAGAGGTTTCTTTTTTAGGCAACGACCCGATTTTATAAGAAAAGCATAGCAATCTAAAAAGAATGATTCTCACTGGTACTGTGATCAGAGTAAGCCAAAAAATGTGAAAACTGATGTTTTGTTTTGAGTTTTTCACGAACAATTATTCGAATCATGAGGAAACATTGATGAAATGCAAAAAGTTGGGTGTGAGAGTTTCTTAAGAAAGCATTGACCACACAAGAAGAAGTCGTCGGAAGAAAGAAGAAACGGATTACCAAAGAGGAAACCGATGTGAGTTGCAAAGTGGTAGAGGATGAATTGCAACATGTTACTGCATTGTGAAGGGGATACTAGATAATGCAGAAATGATAGAGTGTGAAGGAGAGTGTTTCTTGAAGAAAAACACCAACGTCCCAAAGGGCACGAAGAAGTCGTTGGTGGTTTTCGGAAGAGAGGAGACGCTTCCGAAGACTTGTTTCTCTCTTGGTCCTCGTTTTGAGCTTCTTCATATCCTTCTGAATACTTGGCCGGTTTTTGAAGAGACCACAACCAACGACAGCTTTGGCGCGGCGACGAAAAAACACATAACATGTCTATGATGCGCATATATTCGTTTCCAGCTAATCCCTCATGTCGTTTTTGACGCCAATGCCATCAAATAGCTCTAAAAGGGAGTCTAGGGGACCGTCGTGTTGTAACTTTTGACGATTATCTGCAATACGAAAGTCCCAAAAACAGAATGTGGATAAAGGAGAACATTGTGTTACATCTTTAGGATGTGCCAACCCTATGCTCGGATTAGCTGTCACATTTTCACATTTCCGGAAAATTTCCCAATGCGTTGGCATCCGACTTAATCTTGTTCCAAATTGTTAGTCCCTTTCTATTTTAGACTACTATCAGCTAAATGTGCTCGGATGTGGTTCAAACGAGAGAGAGAGAGAGAGGGGAGGGGCAAAAACAGGAGGAAAACATCTCTCGAGAGCAGGTTTTAATTGGCAAAATTTTTTATCCATCTTGTCCAACAGAATAGAACTTGAGTGTTTTCTCCACATTTATCCAACATCCAACTGCGAGTTTTTCCGCTGTTCCACGCATCGTGATGAAATTGAACATGCTTGGCTGGTCGGCAAGTTGAAAGACAGAAAAGAAGTAAACTTTTCTGATCACTCCTTATCCTCTATTGCACGGAAAACTTCTCAAAACTCGTTGTTCTTCAAAATTTTATTTACTGCTTCCTGCTCATCTTTGTCTCTGTTGAAGAAGAAACACACTTGTGTCTTCCAAACTTCTGAATTTCATTCCTTGCACTTTTATTCGATTATCTTCATCTCTATTATTTTTCATCTAATGATCCGACTACGGAATATCGTTATTTTTATTATTTTTGCTTGTCTTTTGATACTGTACTTTTGGGTTTTAAAGGTTAGTGCAAAAACATCGTCGAATAATATGATAACACGTTCAGAAGAAGCCATTAATAAGTGAATCCCTAATTTTCAAAGAGTCTAATATCATACCCGACTTGACATTCTCAAGACTGGCAGATCTCGAAAACAGAATGGTAATAGAATTAGATGCAATAACGATGGAAGACTACAAAAAGATTAGAAACGATGATGTTATCTCAGAGCCTGTACAGAACTACGGTACGATGCAAGTAATAATATTTATATCTTTGTCATTGTGAGTTTAAAATCCTTAAATTACACATAACAGTTCATTTCAGAATCGGCATCATCTTGGTATTGTGTATAGCTCGACGTTTCTATTTACAAGATGAATATGAACTTGACTTGGAACGAATTCCGAGCGTTACCACATTGAGCAGTCAGGAAAAACTTTCCAGAAGCTACCAGACAAATGAAAACTAAATCAATCTCTCTTTTCTTTTTCATTTCATAGATTTCAATAAATCATTGTTCTCCTTCAATAAATCAACTCGACATAATGAAAAAAAGATGTTTTGAGATTTGTGTTGGTAACGAGAATTATATGAATGTTTATCTTGTGTGCCTCTCCGTCCCCGACCCTTCTAGATTTGATAAGACACTGCCACCACACATTGTTTTGCTGTTTGCGTTGTTGTTCACAATGGCTGAGCATATTCTGATTGTCACGCTGCTTTTAGTATACTTTCCAATCAACTTTGCATATTCTCAATGGAATTTCAACAATGAACAGGAATTACTTACTTTTATTCTGGATACTGTTTCGGTTACAGTTTTATTGTGTTTATCGCTAGTTTTGTGAGTAATATTGAAGTTTTTACCGGCATTATAAAAGTTTCAGGATTTTCGTCGGAATTCTGATATTCTTTTTATGTAACTGTTCTCCACGATCAACAGCAACATCTCATGATGAGAATTATTACAATTATCAAGTCGCCAAAAAAAAAGACGTATCCATAGATATTAATGCTAACCAAAAAATTGGAAAGTTATCATCAAATGCAAGAACAACAAGGAAACTGTCATCGATTCTCGAATCTCAATTGGATCCCACTTCAATAGTTTGAGTTTTTTCTCAAAAGCCTCATTTTTCTTTTATTCCTATTTTTTTATAACTTACTTTTCGAATATCGTGAATTTCGTATTCTTTGAAATGCTGCTGTATCTCCGTCAAACTTGTATCTATTATATTGTGATCACTCATTGTTCATCACGTGATAAACATAATTATCTGATAATATTTTGTGCTAGACGATCGGAAATAACCTGAACCATGTTTATTATCCCTTTATCAATAACAATACTCAGTAAATTAGAAAGTTCTGCGAATGCGAGAAACAGCACGTTGACGAGCAGTGAATCTGGCTCTATTCTTGGTTGGGTAGTTGACATCTCCAGATCCAGTTCCTTCATCAGCAGTTCCAGATGGCGATGATCCTCCACCAGAACCGGCTGGTGCAGCTTCTCCGGCTCCAGAAGTGGTTGGAGCTCCTTCTCCAGTAGATGCACTATCAGCTGGGGCAGCCTCACTACCGCCAGCTCCTGCTGGTGTTCCTTCACCGGTAGCTCCTCCTTTTCCAGCATAAGATCCTGCACCTCCTGCTGGAGAACCAGCTCCTTCTGATGATGTTCCTGGGGCGGCGACTCCATCAGCTGGAGCTGCATCAGAAGGACCTCCAGAAGCACCGCCTTCACTTGGTGATCCTTCTCCAGTCGAAGAAGCACTTCCAGTTGGGCTTCCAGCTCCTTCGGCAGCAGTGGTATCAACTGGAGCTGGGTTTTCGGCAGAAGTTTCAGCAGAAGCAGATCCCTGTCATAATTTATCTTATTTTAGCCTCTTGTTTTATGCAACTTACTGCTGGTGATCCTTCGAATTCAGTTCCAGTTGGAGCAGCATAACCTCCACCTCCTCCGGCAACATCTCCCTTTCTTGATGGACATGGACAGTAAGCAGCATCTTCTCCGGCTGCTCCAGCGGCTCCTGGAAGTCCTGGGAAACCATCAGCTCCCTTCTCTCCTTGTGATCCTTGTGGTCCTTGTTCTCCTTGAGCTCCTGGAGCACCATCTTCTCCACGCTCTCCTGGAAGTCCTTCGTCTCCTGGAAGTCCATCCATTCCAGTTGGTCCCTTTGGTCCTGGTGCTCCTTTGGCAAATCCTTTCCCATCGGCTCCAGCGGATCCTTTTTCTCCTGGTGGTCCCATTGGTCCTGGATGTCCATGATCTCCTTCTGGTCCATCATCTCCTGGTGCTCCATCACGTCCGGCGTTTCCTGGTGTTCCCTTATCTCCCTTCTCTCCACGTGGTCCACGCTTTCCTTTGTATCCGGCAATTCCTGGTGGTCCTGCTGGGCAAGGAGTGCAAAGGTCTCCGGCAGAGCTGGCAGCTTGTTGGTTAGTTCCATCGGATCCATCTTTTCCTGGAGTTCCATCAGTTCCATCGGTTCCAGGCTCTCCTGGAGCTCCGGCTTCTCCCTTTGGTCCGGGTGGGCATGAATTGTCGATTACAACTTCTGGAGCAGTATCAGCAGCTGGTACATCAGTTGGTGCACCTCCTCCGGCAGCTCCTCCTTCTTTGTCTGAAATAAAAACGGTTTTCTATGTTATAGAAAGAAATGACTTACATGTCTGTCTGGCAACTCGACGGTGGCTTTCATTGGTGACCAGTTCCTTCCACAAAACATTCGAAGTCTCTTCAAATCCAGTCTTGGCAGATTCCAATTGAGAAGTCATATCTCCCATGGTGTAGAAGAGAACAGGAGTTGCAGTGACCATGATCAAGAAGGCACATCCAGAAAGGATGACAGCAAACGAGACAGTTGAAGAAGACGATTCCATACTCTTATAACTCATTGGCAGTTGAAAAGAGAGAATTGGATGAAGAAAAGCATGAGGCTACTTCGTTTTTATACTAATGTTATATCTGAAATCTTGATCGGTATGTTCCGGAACTAGTCCAGTTCACTTTCCATTTTCTGATCTGTATCTCATTCACAAGTTAAGCATGTTTTCTGTGTTCACCAACTTATGGAATTCAGTTTTATTGAAGGCACTACCTGCTGAAACATCTACGAATTCATGACACATGAAGGAGGTGAGTTACTATGATAGAATAGGCAATCTTAGAGAAGTTTTTTTAGAATTTGAGGTAACCGAACAATAAAAAATCAACGATATTCGATCCCCTAACTAATGAATTTGCGAAAGTAACTGAGTTTGAAAAATAGAGGGTACAGGTGAATATTGAGCAAGAGATCGCTTATTCAGATCTTTTCTGATATAGCTTCTCAGAATTTTTACGGGTCAAGGGGGGAAATAGCAAGAGTGCCGCTTCGTCGTATTAACGAAACTGAGAAATACCCAGGAAAAAGGAAAACCAAAAAACCGCGTTGAAAAGGGATGCGTTACAATTTTAGAAACTGATATAAAAACTTGAAGTGGGTATGAATTCGTGCACGAAAACAACTATTCTAACAAGAAACAACTTTGATTTTTTCAGATGAGTGGTTGGTCTAGAAGATTTTGATTCAACGATCCATCGAATAGCATTTGGAACTCTTCGTTTGTTGGCACCAGAATATCTGGATCGGATGGTTCAGGCTATAAATTCAAACATGGATACTGGAAGAAATGAAGTGAACATACCCGAATTGTTCCTGATTCAATCATTTGAAGTACACGAGTGTGATAACTCATGTGTTGATTGTAACTCGCTTCATCGGCAAACGGACGGAAGCACTTCTGAAAAAAAACAAGATGGGATTATATTGATGCTAGCCGAACGTGACATTGATTCGGTGCAAACACTCACTTCGCAGAAAAACTCGAGTCCCTCCCGGCTGTTTGCATGATCAATGGAATGATGGGTGACACAGTCCAATCTAGTCATGAATTGAACTTTGCAAATTGGGCAGTCGTGTCTGAAATTGTATTTTTTGTGAAACGTTTTGTAGTTTCTTGGAAGACATCAAGATATTATCAAGACTGTTTGAGTATTCCCTTTGAAGTATTCAAAAACTCAAAACAGTTTTTCCCATAACTCACGTTTCAAAAGCGATTGATTTTGCAATCTCAAACAGATTAGACCATCTTTCAAGTGAAATATTGTTGAAAATCGTGTCCTCGAGACGACGAATCTTGTCTTCCAGTTCAACTTGCGGTAGAAGATCTCCATTTCTGAGTTTATCAACCCATTGTGAAGGTTCACCCAAACCAAGCTTCCTAAAATAAAATTATAGTATATAAAGAGTGTTTTCCCATTTTCCTCACTTCTTCTTTAACCTTGGTGGAGGCGTGTAATAGGGTCCTCCTGCTCCGCGAACAATAATTGCATCCTCTGGAATATCAGCCGGCGGTCGACGATTGCTAAACAGTGATGTGTTAAAAGAGTTTTCTTCGGTGTGAGTTTACCTTGCAAAAGGTCGCCAAGCGGCTTCCAACTCTTCTTTCGTCGTAACATGCGTCCGCAAATGTTTCTTCAAATTTCCTTTGAGTCTGAATCATTGATAACTTATTTGATTGTTCCTTGTCGGTTTCAATTCTCATTTAATTCATTGAAAAACATTTGTGATTACGGTCACAAGTTTCTATCTAATCGAAACGATGCATCTTATCTACGACCTTTCAGATTCACCACATAAGTATACACTCTCTCGTCACTGTATTGAGCGTCCTACGGTGTTGGCCAATTTCCTACGGTGTCGCTCTCTCGTCCATCTTTCTTTCTCTACCGTTTCTCGCCACGTACACTGTATACACCGTATCACGCAGTGCACGAGAGAGTCGACAACGGCAGATGGCGACGATCTTTTCGCAATCGCTCGTGGTTTTATTACTGTACGCCTTGTGACGAGCAGGAAAAGCGAAGATAGCATTCTCTCCAGGTCAACGTGTCAACGCAACGACAACTCGTGAAAAACTTACCGGCAGGTCTTTCCACAGTACGGACACGCGTGAGGTGTGAATCCAGTGTGAACTGATCTGTGCTCGAATAGATTTGATTTAAAACGAAACGATTTGGAACAAATATCACATCGGAACGGTTTCTGATCTGTATGAATGACAGCATGCTGTTGCAAACCTACAAGTTGACATTTTTAAAACATTCACAAAAGGCTGCCAATACCTTTATAAGACACAAATATTTTGTTGCACACATTACATTGATGTACTGCACGCGGTGTCATCATTCCGTCAATCATTTCATCTTCTTCGGCTCCGTAACCCATTTGGTACTGTAATTTGTCTTGTCAAGATGGAGTTTCAAGATAAAAACGGAATACCTGAGAATAATCTTGTTCATCTAGTGTGAAATCAGGTTCATCAATACTGTGATGATGGTATATTCCCTGATTCGACCCGTGAGCCATTTTTTGTGTGCTGAATTCCAACGAGTTTCCTCGGCTCTGAATATCAAAAATATAGGATTGATTACGGTGGATTATGTTGAAGATTTGAGTGGGAACTTAGGGGATTAGTGAGAAGGTTGGTTAGACAGAAAAGGGTGATGTGGGATGATGAGATAAGGACAAAACACACACTTTCAAAATGGTGAAAGGTCAGATTTATGATTCAAAAAATTTCCAATATTACCTGTCTTGTTGCTTGTCTCGTTTGCATTTTTCACTCGCTCGCGGCCGTCTCTACGCAACGTGGTGCGTTATGAAACCACAAAACAAATTATGTTTTCAAAATAGGCGTCTTGGCGCCGATTGCAAGTTGGGTTATGGTATGTGACTGATACGGTATGAAATGCGGATGGAAGAAACGCGACGCAGCCGCTACGCGTCGAGAGTAAGAAACGCAGACACAGTAAGCAAACGGCCTGGGTGGGGTGGAAAATACTGGGGGGTCACAACACATGCCAGCTGCCCTTCTCCCAATTGATCTAATAGATCTTGAATAAAAGACGGGAGAACGATGGAATAATGAAAATGTATGTTTTTCGTTTCAAATTACATTTTTAATAATTTCCAGAGAAATAGAGTGTGACTAATTCTTCAGCAGTTAGATGAATACATATGAAAAACAATGACACATATATTTTCAACAAACAAAAAATATCCAACATGATTTCAGAAATCGAAAGCACAGGGAAAAATTCAAGAATGATTCATCAATTTGTGGAAATAGAATGATATTCACACACAAAAATGGTATTTTCCTTTTCTATAGGAACTGAAGTGAAAACAGTCTCACAGTTAAGTGAAGTTTACGTATTGAAACTTTTGGTGAACTGTCACTTTCAATAGGAGTGATTATCAAACTGATAAGGAAAGAAATAACAAAATACAAATCACCGAATATGAGAGAAAGTAAGGTTTCTCTGGCAAGAGAACATCATATTCGAGGCGTTTAAAATGAGATGATCACTTCAAAAAGGAAACTCCCATTGGTAAAAGTTCTCTACTTGGACTCGAAGAAAATGTGGAAATATTCATTAAGAGCAGCAAGTGTGAAAGAGTTTCTCGTCTGACCCCTCTCCTCTTGGCTCACCGTGTAACTCCAAGGATATTGCTGGTTGTTATTATTGTGTTGTTGGTGAACATTGGTGCTCGATGAAGGGAATGGCGGTGGTGGAGGAGGCACTTGGTGATGGCTGTGGTTGTGGAAAGACGGATGTGGCGGATAGTGGAAATTCATCATTCTGAACTCAAAAATATATGAATATTTAGTGGAATTAAGAAGGAAAAACCATGATTGGTAGCAGATAAAGAAAAAAGGAAATGAAAAAAGGGAACATGTGGGAGAAATATTTTGATGAGATTTGTGAGAATGAGTGAGAGATGCAAAAGCTGCTATAGTCAACTATACACCTTTCACATACAAATTCATTTTTTCTCAATGGAACCAGCTTCCACAAAAATTATCCTACTTTACTAAGCTTACACTTCTGATGGGTCTAGCCATTTCAAAAGATTTCAACAATTGGAGAGAGTTTTCAGCTGCTACCGCGGTACTAATTTTGGAATTTTGAGACTAGTATTTATTTTTCGAAAAAGAATCACTGTCAACCAATTTGTTTTAAGAAATGGAGCAAATCCCAAAATCTGATCTTACCAGACAAAAGAGAGTTAAGAAAACATTTTTAATTTAAGGTAATTAATTCAAGCAACTCCTGTGCACATGATTCATGGAACATCTCTTTGGCAGACAAGAGTACTCGGAATTCTTGATCTTTGGAGAATTCAAATCAGAAAAAAGGAACAGTTGGTTTTTTTGTATTGGAAATACAAAACAAACTGAGCTTTTTAAAAGTGCGAAGGTTGTGATTATATTTAAAACACAAGTTTTTCAAGAGAGTCATTTTTTTGGTTCTACCTTCAGAGTACACTGGTTTTGATGAAATATTGTTGCAGACTAATACCACCAACAGAAGTTAATCAAGAACTTGAATAAGCGATAGACATCAAGAAATACTTGATTAGGTTTTGTCTACACATTTCAAAATTTTCAGAGTTAATGAAATCTAATTTTGAATCGAGATATGTTAGATGTATATCAAATGTCATAAATAATGGGTTTGATTTCCTATATTCAGTATATTAGAATCGAAAAAAACCTAATGTTAGATGTCAATATAAGTGTGAAAGATGAAAAAGAAGATGCAAAACTCTCTCAAAGAAAAAGAGTACAATCGGCAAGTTGTTCTGGAAAATTAGATTAAGAGAAACGAGCACAAGTTTAGAAGCCCCTTCCCTCTGAATACTTGGCATGAAGAAAAAAAGAAAAAGTGTGAAAGATACTTGCACCATAAAGAGCTTTTTTTTCTAAGTGACGAACATCTGCTCTATTCACTTCCGTTCTAGGTCATCTAACATCTTCTAACATAAAACACTTCTTTTTTCGGAATGCCACACTCATTTGCGTCATTTAGAAGACTATCCAATGCTTTTCTCTTATCCTATTGATACAAGTGGAAAGTGCAATGAGATTAAAACGGAGGACTTATTAAATCTTCAAAAGTACATCTCTCCCGACTCACCTGAAGAGTGTTGAACAAAAAAGTAAAATGAGCACGCAATCTAACTCGATACCCTTGTCTGCGGGAGGCGGAGTTTGTTTTGTTTCACTGAAGCGGCGGCAAAGGTTCTGCGCTCATGGATTGTACTCAAAAGAGCTTAGTAAATTATAGAAAAAACCCAACCAAATCCGGGTTCTAACAAATTTATGAGAAATGTTCTGAAGAAGATTTCACTGGGAAGAGTAAAATATGGGACAAAGAATAATGAACAGAAATAGAAAAGCAAACATGAAAAAGTAGGAGAAAAAATGATAGATAAGAACAACCTGATTGATTACAACGGGAAACTTCAGACGACGAACCAAATGAACTGAAACGAACAGAAAAAAGAAAATAGAAACCTTAAATTTTTCTGAAACTAAAGTATATGTTGGGAGTGCAAAAGTTTCTGAGAAAACACTCATTCGTCTTGCATGTCCAATGTCGGAGCAAAAATGTTTTCGAAGAAAAAGAGGAAGAGAGAAAATTATTATTTCATCATTCATTAACCAGATTGCTTGAAACGAGGAAAAATGAACCCCCAGACGCAGTTGGATTCAGCTTTTTCGGTGGTTCAAGATATTCATCAAGATAATGACTATCACTTATTGAAATGGGAGTTAGAATAGAAGGTTTTCTCGGAGATGTTTTCTTCTCCTCTTTATTCATTTTGTCTTCTGGAGTGAATTCTGATTCTGAGTCAGAACTCGAATCTCTGCAACAAAAGGATAATTGAATTTAGGTTCAAGTTTACAGTATGATACTTTGAAGTGATGCTTTGAGTATCCGATGGAGTGTGTATAGCTGGTGTTTCGATCCCATTCTCTTTTTTTGCTGCAAGAACAACAACAAGAGGCACGTTATGTCTTCTTTTCGTCTTTTTACTCACCAATTTTCTCCAGATTTTGATTTCGTTTCTTCAATTGGTTTTCGAATTCACCCGGCCAAACGACTTTTGGCTTTTTTGGTGACTCGATGTCTTCCACTTCTAAAACGTTAATTTCGTGTCACGGTGGAGAAGCAGGATACAAAAGGAAATAATTGGTTTGATTCGCAATGAACGAAGGATGACGTAAAAATCAAAAAAGAGAAGAAAACTGATCTTACGAAAAATGAGCCTAAAACTCAAGAGAATTTCATAATTCATTACAGATTCATAAATATGTACACTCACCAGTTTCCAAATATCGTTTCCGAGTTTCTTCATACTTATCCCGATTCCTCTGACGTTTCCGCTCTCCTTGTACCCATACATATCTTTGGAAATCACCGGCATGCATCAGATGAGAAATAACTGAAGTTTTGTCGGGAAAAGTTGAAAATGTAGACACGTGTGTTTCCAAGACACTCTATTGTTCTTCTGGAATATTTTATGTTCTTCTGGGCTTTTCTTGCCTCAATTGATTTCAAAAACCGGGAAGAGCGTGGGAGAAATGAATGAGTTTATTGGGATTCTGAACCAATGTTTTGTGTATCAATTAGATTTAATGGAGCAGTTGACTGTAAAAAAGTCCGAAGGTTGAACACCCGAAGAAGTCATTGAAGGTTCTTTTCAACTAAGAATGAGAAATGAGAGTGTAGAGAAGAAAAGCGATGCAAACAAGTATCCAATAATAGCTGATACTGTCAGAATTCTGTGCGAGGAAATGTTTGTAGCTCAATCTTCTGTACTCGTGGGGCAGAAACATTTTCATGTGATTCAGCTCGTTGATCATCACATTTTGCAGAATCGGGGTTCTGTTATATTCACTGAAACAAATATATTGAAAAAAGGTTAGATATTTTGTTTCGACCTGAAATCTGGTGATAAATTGATGAAGTTGCACTTGTCCATGTTTGAACAAATACAAGTGTCGGTTAGTTCTGCGAGCTGAAATAAAAAAACTGTTCATTACCACAATTAGAAGGATTTCTTATACCTCACAGAGAAGAGTTCCATTTGAGTTTCCGCTTTCGTTTGAACTGAAAATGAAGATAGTTTCGGAGAAAGTTTTAAATAGCTGAGTTCTTACTGTTTCTGGGCATACGCAATAGTTTCCATTTCAACTCTTGTCAAGTTCAAGCATCCACTTGTGTACATTACTGATGGCCGTTGAAACTCTTTGTGGAATCCTAAAGTAAGAAATTAATTAGATTTCTAATTTATTGTCAAGACTTACTCATGAAACATGCATTCCCATTGCAGAGAATAGGACGTCGAGGTTTGCACCCGAACAAAGAAATATGGCTACGGTCATAGTCCATGCAGTGAACACATCTGTGATAATCGATTTCAAGAGAACAACTTTGTGACAGACTTACTGAACATATCGGTCTTCTGCCCATGTTCTTAGCTCTGGGACTAATGCGGGTGTTGCGAGTAGCACGACTCCCACGAGAAGAGCCAAAGTAATCAGTTTCATACACTGCAACCGGTTTCAATATTGAGTATTTGTAAAACAAAGGAAAGGCGTGACGTATAATGGAATTTCTTGGAAATTGGCTGGCACAGTATAACAAGAGAAAAACAAGCAAGAGAAGAGACCACCTCAATAGACTTGATGAATTGAGAGACAGAAGGAGGAAAAACATGTTCGAATATCATTGGTTCAGAGATGATACAATTAATAAATTAGTGAATGCTTTTAGCCGACCGATTCTCTCGAAACATGAGATCAGGTTTAAACGCGCTTTGCTCTTTCAACTTAAAATTCAGTCAGGAATATTGAAACCTTCTCTTGACGCGTACCTAGTTTTTTTTTCGAGCGAAAGTGAAGCAGAAACAGGGAGAATAGCTAATCAAGAAAATGAAGAGAGTGCACCTGGTATAGTTGGAAAATAGCGTCAAACAAAGGAGGAAGAGGTATATATAGATGAATGGGAAATAATAAAAACACAAGTTCATTAGAGGAATCACACGACAGAAAATTATAAGCAGACGAAGTCTAATTCGCTGCATATTCTCATTTTGAGAAGCAAATTTCATCAAAGTAAAATAATTTTAAGACATGTGTACTTTTCTATTTGAAAATCCTGTGAAGTTATTCTCATACTTTTCGTACAAATGAAAACAAAAGAAAGTGAGCATTTTTTCGGTTTTGACGAGTGAGTTCTCGATGCACCACTTTCTAAACGATCTCCTCATTAGTCTTATTGTCTTCTGCCCACGGAAATCGTACAGATCTGATGAAGAATGAAAAACCTCTTCTTTCTCATTTTATTGCTTGACCCATTCTTCTTTTGTCAAGAAGAGTCATCTTCCTTTTTTGGGTGCTCGTGACAAATGGCGTGAAGCAGTGGGCCCCATTACGAATTTAATTTGATTCTGAACGTTCGCAGAATAATTTAAGAAGCACAAAAATGCATTTGGGGCAGACACCCCTCCAGTCTACGCAGAACAAAAAAAATTTTTAAATCATTTTTATTGAGAAAATTAATGCAAAGTTTTTAGAAATCCTCGTTGTCCTCATCTTTTTTGTCGAATCCCTGAGGACAACTTGTGCTCTTGGCAAGCATCTAAAAATTGATGACTCTTATAAAATAATTACTTTTTGCGAATATACCTCGTTGATGTAGTTTGAATCATTCTTGTTACTGCATAGTTGGAGCATGCAGATGGCTTGATCACGCAGTTGTGGAAGCAAGAAGAAGTCGGCTTCCTGTGTCAGCATTGCCAACCTGTCTGGATCTTTTGGGAGACAAGCTTCCCACAATTGTCCAGCTTTTCGGAGGCGGAAGTAGTTAAGAACCACTCCGAATCTGTAAATATGCAATTTTTTCGTTATTTTTTTTGAATTGTATAATGTGATTATTTCTACTGTCTATCTTCCAGTTTCAACATTTGTCACCGAGAATGTCATTTCTTCTATTTTTATTCATTCAGTAACTGTCTTTGTTAGATACTTACGAGAATGGGTCTCTGTCGACAAAGTAAGCCCCGTCACGGTCGATGGTAAATGGGGAAGCCTTTGTTCTGGAGACAAACCATTTGTGGAAGATGGAATCAACCGGAAATGTTGTTTTCAAAGTGGCCATTAGAGTACCTCCAACATTGAATCGAATTATGAGAGTTTCCGACATACTGTAATAAGTTAATATGCAAGATTCGGAGTATGAACGTTATAGACAAAGAAAATATACTGAATGCTTCTCTTCTAAAAATACAAAACAAAATATTTTGATGGGGGAAAGAGGCTGCCAAGAGAGTTTCTTTTCATGAAATGTTAAGCACAAATGTCGTTGTACATCTCTCAAAGGGCACCACCACTTATTTGAATTGATCGAAATGTGTGGCCCCTCTTCTCTTTTCTGCGGCTCCACATTTCAGATTCATAAGCAAGAAGCGTGGCTCAGAAACGGGAACAACGCTGCGCATAAAGAAACGGAGAAACGAGAACGCGGTTTTAAAGGGAGAATGAAAAGGTGGGGAGCCAATGTGCATGCAAATCCACATGAGAGATATATGCATTCATTTGTCCAATGAAACGTCAAAGTCACTATTGACGGAATAATTGGAAGCTGTTCCTATGATACTGAAAAGCAGACAGCTAAGAAAAGGGACTAAGAGATTCCGAGGTTTTCTTTAATCCGATAATGCATAGTACTAACGTCAATAACTTTGAGATTAGGCATAGAGAGAATATGAAGTTAAAGTTCTCAAGAATCTCTATTTCGCAACAGAGCAAAGAGCTCTGTCCACATACGCGCAGGTGATTAAACATTTTTCTTGACGTTCTCATTTAGTATTAATGAATGTCTCGAAACAATAGAAAATACTTAGAAAAAATCGAAAGCAGACGAAAAAAGAACATCCGACATGGACGATTTCGAAACAGTGAAAAAAACAAAAAGTAGAGAAGGATTTAACGTATTACGACCAGAGTACTAAACTGGACCAGCGCACACTTATATTTTTTGGCTAACTATGGGAAACGAAAGAAAAAAGAGACCTTGAGAGCATCCCGTGAATGTCATGAAAAGTGGAAACGAACTACATGTAAAGGGGCAACTCGCAATCTTTTGTTCAAATCAAGAAAAAAAAATGAGGCCGGAGGTCTTAGACACTAGTGCCTTTTCTCTTTTGAGCATTGAAATTTGATACGAAAACAGACAAGAAACACATCTTATTTGAGCATTGAAATTTGATACGAAAACAGACAAGAAACACATCTTGGTGGAAATCAATGAATCACACAACCTTCTGGACTGCTGGCCTAAAAGGGGAAGCCTTGACTAGAGGCGCGCAATTTCTCTCCAAATTACACCTGACCAGTTTCTATATGCATTCCACTTCTCTACTACTCCTCTTTCTCTTTTCTATAGTCCATTTCAGTAGATTGCTATATTAGTGTGAAATACGCTTTGTTGTGGATTTCGCTGTTTTCAATAGTGCATAACGTATTGTTGAGAAAGAACAAGAACGATGACAATTATGAGAACAGATTCAGATCATGAAAAAATAAGGATTCTAGGAGTTATATGGCTGCCATTTGAACGTCATTTCCAAATTGATCTATAATATTTGTCACTCTCACACTGAAAAGCTTTATAGAATTATTCAAATGCACATTGGATTCGATTAAATAAAATCAGAAAAACAAATTTATTTTGTTGGCCAATATAGCGAGATCTGTTATGGTATTTACAAAATTCACATTTTAAGTGTGCAGCTACAGATAAATACAAAAAACCAGTGGGAATATACAAATATTATCTATCAGAGTCATCTAGCCAAATTGGTTTCATGAGATTTCAATAAGATGAGAACAGTCTTGTGTTTCCGAATGAAGAAAGTTTCAACAAGTAGGTATCAGTGCATAATGAGATCGTCTTACAGCAAAACTGATTCCTGAAAATTCAATGATTCGGGCGTCATTCATACTTTGAGTAATACCTCTTTGGAACTGATTTGAGGCGAGGACAATTCCACGCAAGAGTCCATTTTGGTTGTGAGATCAATGGTGAACTCGGTGTATTCAGTCGGTTCACGTTGCTTTGCGACTTGAGTCAGTGCTCTGAAACTCATGAAACCATATATAGAATGAAGAAACAAAGTGACTCACTCAAGTTTGCTCCGTGTCTTCCAAATGCTGTTTAAAGCGCAAACGAAGATTGCAAAACAGCAGAATAGAAGCGGTGCAACAACAGATACCAGGAAGAAGACGTCAGATGACTCGTCTGCAACCGCTGCCATATTTAGGGACGGAATGATGATAGAGGGTAGAAAATAAAGGGGAGAATATTTCTGAGATCTTGAGGGGGCTGGCGTCGTGTGCCGGTGAAGTCAAGAAATGCGCCTTATCCACGCGAAGGTGGTATTAGTCAGATGATTTATTACTTTTCTGACAGGTTTTCTCCTACTTTTCTTTCATCCGATATGTAAATCGAAAGTGCTAGGGACTCGGAAAGAGCAGAATACTAGTTGACGTTATTGGTCCCTCGGGTGTGCCACTTGAATGAAAACTAGACGGTGTTCTTTTGCATCCTCTCACATTCACAAATACTCTAGCCTTCATTCTGACATCATCCCACTTGCAAAAGAGAGAAGAATAGGTCACTTTAAGTATGTACATGTCTACAATGTTTCACTTACCGAGAAAAGGGTTCAATCCGCCGACTTTCTTTTTTGGCCAAGCCGTCGTTGTCAAATTCAAAGCATCATCTGTTGAAACTGGAGTTACTGAAGAGGCCATCGTGGAATGCGTTATTTTCATGTAGAGTCTGTGCATGTAGAGATAACAAGAGAAAGAATTAAGATTGATAAATCGGCCAATGTAGAGTTATGTGATAAATGAAAAGAGATTAGTCGAATGGACAGATGGATAAGATATCCGATGGATTTTCTTTTTTTCTAAGATGACTGCTAGCGAAAAACCAGAAGATGATTAATAAAGAACCAGTGAAAAGAGCAGTGATAACGATCAAAAAGAGCAACAACGAAAAGGTCGAGAAGATTTTTGATGGCTGAATGTCTAGCAGAATCATCATTTTTAGAGATTCTTTAAAGATTAGCATTGCTTCAAGAGTTCTGGAAAAGAAATGTTGAAAATTGAGAAGAAGGGAGTATATACGAGCTCTCCAATTGTTGTGTAGTCAGCAGACGTTCAAACCTAATTACTATTCAATTTCGAATAATGAGACAAAGAGCTCTCAATTTTCCAAAAAGGGTTTGCTAAAAATTGAAATTTGAAACGGATCGGAATATTAACTTCAGAAGTTTGAAGTTATCATTGTCATGTCATTATTATACTTTTGAATAATGCGTAAGATCGGAATTGGTTATATTGTAGAACAAAACCCAAATGAATAACTGAGAAATAAGGGTATTCACGGAAAAAAAGGGAAAGAACAGAATACTAGCCGCTTTTTTGTTTACACTGGAATAATATGTCAAGCGTTTTTGAGAAATAGGTTTGGTCGGTTGAGAGAAATAAAACACATTTTCATTTTGGTTTAATGAGTTCAGTTTTCAGTTGAACGAGAAAAAAAAGATTGGAGAAAAAAGCGCTGACTGGCGATAAATTCAATCGGTCGCGACCTCCTCCAGCTCCACTATTTCTTTTTTTCATATATCCGTCGAGGCTTCACAATTTATTTGCTTTGACAAGAATGAATCGATGAAACAACTGCACGGGAGTTGAAAGAAGAGAGACAAGTAATTTATAAAACATGTGTTCATGAGAACTTCTGATTGTCTTTTGCACACAACACACTCACTCACAGACATTCAATTTATTTTCTTTCGAACAGAGAAAAAACGAACGAAGACATCTCAGTTAAGGTTGAGAAGAGGAAGTTTTTTTTATTGAATCCAAACCTTCATTCTTATTTTGGTCAGTTTTTGGTTGAATTTGAGACGGAAAACTTTAAAACGAGAATCGATTCTCAGAAGGCACAAAAAAACAAAGAGTAAGAACGAAAAGTAAAGAGCGGAAGATGATCTTTCGGTGGCAAGTGTTCTTGGAATAATAACCCCCGACGAATTGGCAAACTTTTGCCTTTTTTCTCGTATCCCACCCCATGGGACCGTGCACTTTTTTCTGTTTCCTTTTTCGGGGTGGTAAACATTTGAGAATGAGAAAAACAGACATGATCAACAATCTGAAGGAAGAGAACCGTTGGGAATTAGGAATGACAAAAGAAAGCATAGTGATATTTCATAGTAAGACAAGAGCTGTTGGATATCTTATAAAAAGTGAGATGTAAACGGGAATAAAAATCTGAAAGCGAAAAAGAAATGAGAACCTTCGGGACAGAAAATTATAGCCCGGAAATTCGGTGACGCTAGTTTTTTTCTGAGACGCACTCGTGCCAAGAGATAAAAAACAGGAAACGAGTAGGCAGAATTTCTGATACTCAGGACACCTTTTATCCATATCCTAATCATATAATCCGGAAACTAATCTCGTTAAAATCAATCTTTTGTTGAGAAAGTTCACGTAGAGATATCTCTTGGTCGGATAAATCGGGACGTCTCATAGTTTTCTCTGGAGGAGATAAATAGGTTTATTTTTATAAAAAAAAGCTTGTGAGAATCATCAGAAAAGCTTCATGAAGGCTATCGAAAAACAAATATCTCTTGGACAAAAAAACCAAAATTCATCTTCCCTAAAGCCAATTTTTTGCCAAAGAAGCTAGTCACCAATATGATGTTTGTCTTATGTGGAGAGGGGCTTTCTGTCTAAAAAATTCAGACAGAATACGTATATTATGAAAAAGAAAATTTCCAGATTTGATGCGAAAACAAGAGAAGATCCAGGTGAAATAATCGGAACTAGAAAAACCGAATTGTATGACACATAACAAATATTCTAGAATGCGAAAAAAGTAAAATGTTCGTTGAATGAGAAGATTTCTTGATATTGAGCTCAAGAAAAGAGAAGCAAGCGAAAATGACTGGTATAATAAATGGGTGAGGACAAGGCAGTGATTTCTAGTCGAAGAGAGAAACGCTCCTCTAACTAATCGCCGCATAATTATGCACGTAGACAGATAAGCCCACTCATCGAAAACTCTTGAACCATGAAAGGAGTTCTTGTTTGTTCTTCCTTCTTTTTTTTGGTTGATGTCAGCATGAATATGAAAACGAAGAGCTCAATCCAGTACGAACCGGAAATTGGAAGGGAAATTGAAAAAGAACAAAATTTAGAAACTGATCGAAATTCAGAAATAACTCGAGCTGACGAAAAAAATCTAAAGAGAAAGAGCAAACTGATTTCTAAAGTTCAGGATAAAACAATCTGATCAAGTATTGTCAGAACTTTATTCTAACTCAAAATGTATTATATACTCAAGAAAAAAACTAAATTGCCACTTTCAATATTTCAATATATTGGATTGTTTCTTGGAATCAACTTCTTTCTCTCTGAAAATAAGAAAAAACTTCAAAGGAAGGTGTGTTGGGCAAGAGAATGTTATTAGAGAAAACACGATTACATATTATGAATCAAATTAAATGGTCAAAAGAGAAATGAATCAAAAATCACTATAAAACCACAGAATGAGAAAGGACCAGTGACAATTTCAGAAATGTTGAAGTAATATCATACAGACAGACACTTAGAGCTCCTCTTTCTTGTTCTTCTTGGACTTCTTGTCGTCCTTCTTTTCCTTCTTATCCTTCTTATCTTTCTTGTCTTTCTTGTCCTTCTTGTCTTTCTTATCCTCCTTCTTCTTGTCCTTCTTCTTTTCGTCCTTCTTCTTTTCCTCCTGTAATAAATATACATCCAGTCAGCAAAATCCAACTTCAAGCCAAATTACCTTCTTTTCCTTCTTCTCGACCTTCTCCTCCTTCTTCTTATCCTTCTTCTCATCCTTCTGAAAAATATTTTTTATTCTCAATATTCAAGTTGAATCTTTTTGTTTTTTTCTCAAATGATGTCATTGTTTTCGAATTTTTTACCAGAGAAAATACCCCATTAAAATTATCTGATTCTCGTCGGTAAAAACTTGAGACCTCCAAGGAAACCAGTAATTTCGAAGGAATAGCCTAATTTGATAGATGACGGCATATAGTTTCCATCTATTTTGGTGTCTAGAGGTATGTGAATCGCGTGACATATGACAATATTGTCAATATGTCCCTCGAAAGGAATTTGATGTTTTCTTATTCTATCAGTCTGCTCTATCTCACTAGTTTCAGTTCATACCTTCTTTTCAACTTTTTCTTCTTTCTTTGTTTCCTCCTTCTTCGCTTCCTCTTTCTTCACCTCTCCCTTAGCTGGTTCCTGTAAATCGTATTATTTGTCTCTTAGATTCTAATGATTTATTTAACCTCATCAACTCCGAATTCCAAAAGAGCTCTCTCCATTCCGTCAATGATCTGAGCTGGGAGTGGGTAGAAGTACTTGTTGTTCTTGTACTTTTGCTCGTTATTGGTCTTCAATGGGTTTCCATCGGTATCTGTAAAATATATTATTCAGTTGTTCTTTAGAAGTGTTGTTCTACCAAGGAAGAGAATTCTTGGGATGTATCCACCATCTGGAGCGTATTTTGGATCCTCCGGTTCTTCGTCGTCTTCGACGTTGACCATGACAAATTTGCGGGAAAGAATGATGAGCTCATCAGTTTTTGGTGAGCTTTTGAGTTCACGCTTGAGATCTGAAATAACAGTTACAAGCCTTCGAAATATAGCCATAAACTAACTTTTGCAAGCTCCGCACCATGTTTTGTGAATTAAGAAAAAGATTGGTTTGTTCAAGTCCTTGGCAATTCCGATCGCTTTGTCAAACTCAACCCATTCAATTGCATTTGGGTATCCTGAAAGTATTATTTTTACCTTTTTCATATATTTCTCTGTTTACCATGTGACAAATCCTTGATCTCTTCCTTATCTGATTTTTTGGCTAAAACGGCAACTGCCAACAAAATCAAGAGAAGTACCTTCATCACCTGAAAAATTAGATTGTTTAGGGAATATGCATTTAACGAGAAGTAAAGAAGAAAATCAATGTTTCCTTGAAAAAACAGAAGAAGAACCGTAGAATAACAACAGAGATAAATGTGAATAGAAGGAAGTTTTCGCGGAAAGAGAGAAAGAAGGGAAGTGGGTCGGGACAGTGTGGAGGTCACTACCCGTCCACCTCAATTCTTCCAACGTGGAGAGATTGTTGTTCGTCAATAATTGAAACGATCTGAGAGAAAGAGAGTGTAGATTTATAAGAGAATGTGAAAAGAGATATACATTCGAATAAGTATATGCGACAAAGTGAACTCATTAGCATTCTCATTGATTGAGAAAAGTAAAACAGGTGTACTACTCAAAGGAAATAACGTAATCTCTTAATCTGAAAGATTAGTTTTTTATATAAGAAAAATGAGTGAAAAACAAAAATTCTTTTCCAAAAATAATTTTTCCAACAGAATTCGCATAGATAAAAAGGAATCGAGAAAATTCTCTTTACTACAAAATATGAGTTACTCGATTTTGAATAATAACTCTATTTTTCAATCTAAAATATGCGGTCGGTTCGTATTTCCACGTTGTGTATCAAGAAAAAACCGTGAAAAATATTTTTTAAACCTCACATCTTGGCACATAACTTATCCATTTTTTCTAAAACTTTCAAGTTCCCGAACGCCCACTTATTTCCGTCACAACGGGAAGAACTCTCTTTCACAGAACAATTGGTTCTTGATGTGTTGCAGATGCCAAGTAAACTGTTGAGGAAAGATCATTCAGAAATCAACTATCACGCAGTATTCATGTGAAATAAACAAAAAGTAGTCTTGATTTGGTATAAAATAAAGAAAAAGGAGTGTTGCGAAAAAGGTTTTGACCATTCTTCGGGTGTGCATCGCTCACCACTATTTCCTGCTGAGTAAACATTTGAGTTGTTCTTCGTTCTTCACCTGCTTTACTTGAGAAGTATACCACTCTTCACATTTTCCAACTTAGATTGACTCGAATTCTCAATTTTCTGTGATAATCTTCTTCGTGATTTTATTTGAAAATCAGAGAGGTTATCTTTCCACTTTTTTGAATGGGAATCATCAAATGTCTATTTAGGACAAGACAGAAAAAAAGAAGAAGATAGAAAAGATAATTCGGTTTTTGTGAACCGAACGCCTCAGAAATGACAAAAAAAGATGGGAAAATGGGAGAAAAAACAAAAAAGCGTTGAAAATTTTAGGAAGTCATCATTGTTTTGGATTGGTTTCTATCACGTTGTGTCGATGTGTGATTTCCGGCAGATAAGTGTTGTCACAATGAATAGAAACCGCTGATGAGGGAGCAAGAGATGACACACACCTGGCGCTTTTTCCAGTTTTCTTTTTTGAAGGATCATCTTTGATCGAAAAGAATGGGCGAAGGAAGTCCCCGAGGTCCTCAGAGGGTTGTTTACCAGGAAAAAGCATGTTCGTCTCTCAGAAAAGTCAATCCTGCGTGGTTATTCACTTTTCTTGGATTCATAGTTTTTCTTTTTGGAAAAAAAAGATTTTCTTGCTACAATTTCTCGTTCATTTTGCACATGTCTTTTCTCGGTTCAGAACACAATGTTTGAACGCAGGAAACCAATTCCAAATGCAAATCGTGCAGAATGGTTATCTGTTTGTTGTTTGTTTATTACTTCAGCAAAACCTCTGAAGGAAATTGAATCCGCGAAACTGATAAGTGACAAGTTCTGTTCATTCTGTCAACATTATTATCTCTCTCACTTCATTAGATAATAACTGCCGATAAATGTTCGTTTGTTTCCAGTTCCTTCTTATTCATTGTTTAATCTCCACAAAAAACCGTTCGTTTCCTCTTTTCCCCGTTGCCTCGCGCAACAGTGTGCAGTCGTTCGTCTTGTCTCCCCCCTTACTGCGCAGTATGGTGCAAACACTACAAATGACGCCATTCTGCGTACCGCAGCTGCTCACTCTGTGTATTCATCGCATGAGTAAACCAAGGCGGTCTGGGTTGACCTCCAGTCACGTGTCCCTTCCTCGGCACTGTCATTGTGATATCGACCACTTGCCCTCGAGTCGTTTTTTGTGTTTTTCTCTTTTCTTTCCGTTTTACCCGGTTTTAACAAGATAAGCTTATTTTTTCTTCATTATCAAAGTAAGAAACTTTAGATTTATATTAATTTGAGTTTTTTTTTTCTATTGTAGCGAAACAGTGTTTTATGTGAAATTAAGGACACGTTGCGTACGAATTTTCAAATTTCGAAACTTTGCATTTGTAAAACGTAACACTTGCAAAAATAGCGTACTTCAAAGAAATTGTTCTCTTTTTACATTTGTTTGGAGAATTATTTTGCACCCAAGTTTCATTTCGCATACTGGTATAACTTGTATTTGTTCGCAGTAATGATTCATACGTCGGTTCCGTTCCACTGATTTTATTTCTCTGGCCGCCATGCGTTTTCTCCTTTTTCGCCGTTTTCCTTAGCCCCCAGAATGTGGTAAACAACTTTGGAAAAACAAGACAGCAAATTACCGTTTCTTTTCGGTCTCGACTATGTTTTTTTTTTTCTATTTATTCGCTACTTTTTTCCCACGCGTGACACTTCAAAGACCAATTTGATGTTTCTCTTATTACACTATGAGGCAGAAAAAAAAGAACAACTGTTAATTTTAACTTTTTCGTTCGTCTCTTGAAGACCAACTTTCACATCTTTTTCCGTCAGAATGACGTAACTTTGACAGCCTTTGCAGTGATATCTTTTCATTCGAAATAGGTGCAAACTGGAGGAGGAAACCCCAGATATTATTGCATTTTTATGTTCCCACTTTGTAATCACTAAAAGTATTCTATCGTATGAGAGAGACAAGAGTCTCGTTGAATCAGAGACCAAAAGTAAGTGTAATACTTTCTTGTTGCACTTTTCCGAAAAGTTCAAACGCCTCTGTGTCTCCTATCAATCAAGTCTTGTTTTTTGAATGACATTTCTTTTTTGCCGGGTTTCTATTAGGTTTTCCGTTATGAGCTCCGGTCACACATGTAACCTACCGCTGAAACATTTTCTATTTTCACTGACATATGCTAATACACCAATCGTTGACCGTTTCGCTCCGCTTTCTTTTTCCTTTTCAATTTATCGTATTTTATATTACAGCGTCTCATTGAAAATTAGAAGCCAAGGAATCAGATAAACTGGCAATATGCTGGGACTCGAGCATTTGCTCTTCATATTAACAACGTTCGCCTTTCCACCGGTGGCATTAACAGTTCTGCTATGCATCATCCTCGCCACATTCGGAAAGTCGCTTGGATTGCGGCAGATGTACGTCGACACTCTCATCAACATCTTTGAGGTGAGTATTTTCTTTACAAGGTCAAAATGAAAATCTGATTCTTACGGTCCCATAAATTATCAATAGACGGCACCGGAATCAAGACACACGTGTGACCTTATCATTGTTTTACGATGTTCTTGTCAGAAAAAAATGGTCTGATGTGTTGACTTGTCTGGTCAGATTCTGATGTGATAATAAACAGACAACTACAACATGTTATCTGGACACGTGGGGGAAATTCCTTTCATGAAACGAGATATTTTCAGTGGGGAGCTCGCCAAATCAAAACTACTGAGAAGATCAGAAGGAAAGAAAGTGCTGTGAACACCCCATTCTTTTTGGATAAACTTGCTGAGCAAAGATTTGACGAGGAGGAGGAGCTGAGAAGTCTCGAGACTCCGAGATTTGAAGCAACGGATGGTATCTTGGATGACGAAATAGACATTCGTAGTGAAACGGGTAGCCATGACTCTGGAGAAGATTTCCCATCACAGGACTCCGACTATGGAGATGAATCTTGTTTGAAGAGGAAATTCGGTTCCACTACAAGTAAGTCATTGTACTCAAAAATATTTTCCGATCAGGCATGTTTTCTTGTTTCTCGCATGATCTCTATCATCCGTTGTGCTTTGTCAGTTTGGGTACTTTATTTTCAGGTCTCGCCTCGGTTGGATCATGTTGCAGTCTCAGGAACCGGAAATTATCGGAGAGCAGCACATGTATGTTGTGGTATATTACCTGGTAGTTGTCAAATGTAGTTAAAAAGCAAACTTGTTAAGTTAAAACATTTTTTGGGTTCGGGGGAATCTATCTTTTTGTTTTGGCTGATTATTCAAAATGCTTATTCGGTTGAGTTCAATGTTTATTCACAATGGGTTCAGAATAAATTGACAACCTTGGGTCAACATTCTGCACATATTTCCAACTAGTTGGTCTCAAATTCAAAGTGTCACATGTAATTTGTCATTAAATTAGCCACGGCCTATTAAGTTCCTTTCATTTCTAGACTTTTCCATTATCAACTAATTCAATTACTAGGGAACAATACCAATTTTCCAATTTTTTGCATTCCATTCCGTTTTTTTTCCAGTGGGAATAATCAAACGTGAAACACAAATCTATCTTGACGACAATTTCACTGACGACATTCCTGATGAGGTGTTCGTCAGAAGTCGAGGATGGGCTGCGATTCGTGATTCTGTTGACTTTGTGAAGGCTGGACTTGAAGCGATCATTGAGGATGAAGTCACTAGTCGATTTGAAGCGGAGCAGTTGGTTAGCTGGAACATGTTAACAAGAACCAGTATCAAGTTTTATCAATTCGTCAAGTGAGTTATTATGAGACACTTATGCAAAATGAAAATATTTTTTTTTCAGTTGGAAATTGAGTGCCCTCTGGATCCTTGGATTCATGTTCCGTTACTGTGTCATGTTGCCGCTTCGCTTCACCATTTTCTGCATCGGACTCGTCTTCTTGATCAGTTCTACTGCCCTTATCGGTCTTGTTCCAATTGTCAGCTGGAAGAAGTGAGTCTATTGTTTTGAAGATAACAGTAATTGAATGATACTTACAGAAAACTAAATCACAAATGTATGCTCATCTGCTATCGCATTCTCTCCAGAAGTCTGACTGCAGTTGTTTATTTCCATGATGAACACTACAAAGCTGAAAGCCAAGGAATTTGTGTTGCCAACCATACCTCTCCGATTGACGCTTTGATTCTCTCCATTGACAATGTATACGCACTCATTGGACAGAAACACGATGGTCTTCTTGGAGTGGTCCAGCGAGCATTGTCACGTGCTTCCAGTCACATTTGGTTCGAGAGAAGTGAAGCCAAAGATCGATTGATTGTGGCTCAAAAGTTGAGAGAACACTGTACAGATCCAGATAAATTGCCAATCTTGATCTTCCCGGAAGGAACTTGTATCAACAATACATCTGTTATGATGTTCAAGAAGGGATCGTTTGAGGTGAGTACCCTTAAAATCGTTGGTTTCTACCAACTTTGAGTTTTTCCGAAGCATTTAACTCACGATTTCGCTCTTTCCAGATAGAAACAACCATTTATCCAATTGCTATGAAATACGACTCTCGATTTGGTGATGCCTTCTGGAACAGTTCTGAGCAGTCGTGGTTTGGATACATTATGAGAATGATGACTTCCTGGGCTATCATTTGCAATGTATGGTACTTGCCACCGATGACCAAGAAACCGGGAGAAGAGGCTGTTGATTTTGCCAATCGCGTCAAAAAAGAGATTGCCAACAAAGGTGGACTGATTGATTTGGAATGGGATGGAGGGCTCAAAAGGACCAAGGTTCCGCCAAAATTAGTCGCCAAGCAGCAAGAACGGTTGGTTTGAATGATGAGGAGTATGTTGAACATAATATTATTTCAGTTATGCAAATCGTCTCTCAAGGTATACATCCGTTTCGGAAGTCGTCAAGAACGAAGATGTAGATGTAGCTATGGATAGTGAGTGTTTACAGTTTGTGATCAAAATCTGAGTCATGTTTTTCAGTGGACAAACCAGTTTCTGAATACAATTTGCTTGAAGATCTTCCAGAAGACGTGTTTGTTGACGAAGAAGAGGATGAAACTCTTGGAGGAAGTAATGATGAAAATGAGCCGAATGATTCTATTCATGATCAGTATCTCGATACAACTCATCTTGTGAAAATTTGATAACTTCTACTGTGATCAACCATCGTTTCTCATCAATAGCCTTATTGCACTTATCACATTCTATTTTGAGGGTTTTCTATATACGGATATTACTAACTGTAACAACTAACATTTTATTCTGAGACGTTGACGTCGATATATTCTCAGTCCTATTGAGTGCCTTTTTTAATTTTATTGCACGTGTTATTTCCTCCCCCAGCTTCTTGTCTTGTGTAGGTATATTATGGTTCATTTTGATTTTTCAGGGTCCTTTGTAGTATGTTTTAGATAAGTAGCTGAGCAACGTTTTACGGGTTTTTCAATACCGATTCCTTTTTTTTTGCATTTTTATTGTTTGTTGAATGGAACAAAGATAAATGTTGTCTGTGTTTTATTCAAAAAGACTAGAGAAAAATGTTTCCATGCTGATGACGTCGCGAAGGTGCAAACTTATTTTTTCTAGACCAAACTGAAAACTTAAAAGTGTTTTCCGATAGAGTAATTACTCACCATGCATTTCGGTTCCTGACCCACTTGTCCCAGCAAAAGGTATTCCTGCATTATGTTGGTGGAAACCATTTTTCCGACCGATTGAAGAGACTTAGTGAAGTTTTTCTGAGAAACAAATTTTTTGAAAACGATTATTGCGGGAAACTGACCCAGCCACCTTGTTCAATGTAGATTCTCCATTCCTCTCCTCTGGCAAAAAAGTCTTTCTGAAATGAAACGTAGACCAGAAATAGAACTAATTTCTTCTTACATAAACAGCTCCTGGCACATTTGTATTAAACTCATTCTCGGGAGTAACAAATAAATTATTCTGGAGTTGTGCAGACAGAAGAATGATGGGATCTTGTCCATTTTCCTGTTCAGGCAATAATTCAACTAATTCTTCCAGATTGTCATTGATGAAGTATGGGGTATTAGGAGCGTTGATCCCAACACCGTTCGGATAGTTTTTAGCAACAGGTACTGTCATCACCTGGAAGTTTAATTGACAAAATTCATCAAAATTGAAAAATTGAGTAAAAGTCAACTTTCTCGGTATAAATTATAAACTTTTTGGAAAAAATTGATACAAGCAATAAGATAATCAGATTAAAATTTTAATAAAAAACACCTTTATTATGTTAAAAAACTATTTCAACTCTGTAGACCTGCAAAAAAATTTTCCGAAAATGTCCGAAAACGAGTTATTTTTTGATCAAGAATGAATCTGCAAAAAGGAAGGAGAATGGGTTTAAAAGGCCACAACCTAATGCAATGAGAAAAAAAACCATTTAAAGACGTAGTTCATGTCGTGGTAAACGAGAAATGATGAACGCGAAGCATGCGTTTTTTGAGGAATGAACAAGAAGACAAATAATTTGTCATTGGTTTGATTGTTTTTGGTTCAAAAAAATGACTGAAATATAATAAAAGTTAAAACGGGAACAAAAACATGTGTTGGCATTAAACATCTGGACGTTTTTTGGAATTCTTTTCTAAAACCACTGTTAGGCAAAAAATAGTTTTTTTGAACTGCATAATCAGTTCAACAGTTCTCTAGTTTCTATGAACTCCGGCGTTTACAAAGCATGCATGTTGACAACTTGTCTTTCGAAAACGATATTTGTTTAACTATAATAGTAACAGAGAGAACTATTCTTCTAATTCTTGGAATTCAATTTTTTGTATGATCATGCTTCACTTCATGATTTTCACATCACAAACACTACTTTTTTCAAGTTTGCTGACTCATTTTTTTGAAAAGACTAAATGGTCAATACAGGAATAAACTTCTTCTGATGAATGAATAGTTTTATCGCAAAATTTCCGTGATTTTTTTCCTATAAATATTGCAAAAAACGAAAATGAGATGCCTTTCGATCCAAATTTTATATGCGCAGTGTGGGATGCACCCCTGTCACTGCCTATATCCCAGATCTCCCCTCTATATGGGTATCGTTTAGTGTCACTGCAAGGACTGATCGTATCGTCTTTTCGAAGACACCACTAAATTGTCTTAAACCTCATTGAAACTCGCAAAACAACAACTTTTTTACAGTCTTTTATCATTAAGAGTGCGTTTTTTGCACAAAAAGGGCATAAAAAGAAAAAATTTCTATCATTGTGAAAAAATAGTGTGGTGGAAAGAGAGAAATAAAGGAAAAGAAAATATTTGAATCAAAAGTGTAAACCAAAGAACCAAGTGAACAGCCGAATTTTTCTTCTCAATAGAAGAAAAGAGGTATACCGGTAATTCTCTCGTTGTGCACGCAAAAGATAGAATAAATGCGTAAATCTTTATTGAGGAATTTGAAAGGAACAGTGGGAACCACCCGCTACTATTTGTATTCAAATCAATCTATTCATGAACCATTCCCCCAAAAATTTAGATCTGAACAGTTTCCACATACTAAGACCCTCATTTGTATTTTCGGTTTTGCCTCCCGAGTCGTTGAGAGAAAAGCTGTCAGATGCAAACCGGGGCGGCGGATAAAAGCCAGTACGGAAAAAATCGGAGTAATATGGTAGAAGGCTGTATACAAACTTTTGGCCCCTCCTACTAAACCCACAACGACACGGTATAAGGCCGTTTGCAAATAAACTGTCAACTAATGAAGTGTGCAGAATTTTGAGCTGAGCATTTTTGTAGTGATTTATTTTTTGATACCTCTAGTAACAAGGGAGATATACCCGTTTTCCTAGAGAACCCTTTTCTCTGCACTCTCTATATCACTTCTTCCGGAAAACACCCATATCTTGGCTATCGTAATCTTTATCGATAACCTGTCAACTTGTGGAACCATTGCCATAGCCTTGGCTGAAGTTTTATCATAAACTATAACGAGAAACCTTTTAAAGGTACCATAAATTTCTAAGCTCTATATTCGAGGAGAAATACACTGATCTCAAAGTTTTGGAAAGGAAGCATGTGGATTCTGAAGCGTCCAATGCATCAAATCTAAGAGAGAATGAGCGTTGTGAGTAGTCGTATCTGAGTTCTTTCGAAAACAAATTTCCCTTTTTTATTCTATTTTCAGATGTTTGTATTATTTTATAACAATGCATTGGACACACAAAATCAATTGCCATCGATAACATTTTGGTTAAAAATGGAGCGTGTATTTAGAAAAACAACTTCTATTGTAACCCATATGAGGAAAACCTCAAAATTTAGAGAATCTCAATTTGAAATGCGGGATGATAAAAACACTTATAATTGCATTCTTCGAAATTAATAAATAAATCCATGTCTATCAAACGACTTATGTCTGCCAAGTGTCTCCGTCAAAAACAAAAATCTACAAAAATCTCATCGAATACATTTTGAAGAAGTCAGACATAAGTCGTTTGATAGACATGGATTTATTTATTTATTTCAAAAAATGCAATTATAAGTGTTTTTATCATCCCGCATTTCAAATTGAGATTCTCTAAATTTTGAGGTTTTCCTCATATGGGTTACAATAGAAGTTGTTTTTCTAAATACACGCTCCATTTTTAACCAAAATGTTATCGATGGCAATTGGTTTTGTGTGTCCAATGCATTGTTATAAAATAATACAAAAATCTGAAAATAGAATAAAAAAGGGAAATTTGTTTTCGAAAGAACTCACTTTTTCAGTACTTTCAACTTTAATTCTTGCTGAAATTCGATTCCAAGATCTCGGAGAAATCGTTTGTGTTTGACATTTTCTGAGATTTTGAACACATATTCTGACGTCCATTTCATGTGATGGAAACATCGACATTTGGATGGAACCATTTAAAGAAGATTTATAGAGAAGACCAGAATATGAAGTTGGATCAAGACGAGAGATTCCGTATCGATTTTCTAAAAATGTTTATTCCTTTTTTGAATTCTCAGAGAATCAATAATACCATCTCCTCTTTTCATCGCTACACTGATATTATTGAAATGACGACTCAACATTCTCAAATCGGCCCATCCACATTTCGTGTCTTTTTCGAAATTACAGTTTGTTTCTTCACATTTAAACGGACGTTTTGGACGATCCAGTGCTATTACTTTTGCTGTTTCTTCTGTTTTCTCTTCACTTTTTATAACCTCGTCACCATTTTTGTAGTTGTAGATCTATGATTGCTCCTTCAATTCATCTCAGCTCACAGGCATTTCTAGAAAGAATGAAAGACTATACTTCGATCTGGCTCCGCGGGCTGAATCGATTCATATGATATATTAGCGATTTTAGAATTTGCGTTATACCCTTTTAATGATTTCTAAAAAAGTTATAGCACTTCAAACGCGTAACAGTATTTAGTAGCCACCCTGTAGTTTTGCAAAAAAGGACTTTCGAAAAACATTAACAAGTTTGAAAAGTTCAGCTTTTTATGATTTCGTAGTCATCCTAGTGTTTCAGAGAAGTCATGTTTGCCCCCGGGAAAATCAGATAAACATCTGTCCCAGTCTGGATGAAAGAAAGCCGACACAAACCTTTTGTCTGACAATCTCCACCTTTCTTTAATGGAGACAGATGTTCTTCCAATCTGTAATGTCGATAAGAGTGTAGTCTACTGTCTGACTCCGCCCACCTGGGTGCATAGGTCATTCATTCTATTTTATTTTCTTTTTTCTTCCCTATTCTCCCTCTCAAACTACCCTTATCCTCTTTTATCGATCGATTTTCAGTTTCCCTAATAATTTTTTGTGTTGCAGGCTTCAGCGACGAGGAGGGACAGCGACCAGGAGCGGCAGGGACAGCGACCAGGAGCGGCTTCTAGAACAGGTACGTCTTTTAGTTTCCCCTATAATTTTTTTTTAGGCAGAGCGACGAGGAGGGACAGCGACTAGAGGGACAGCGACCAGGACCACCCGGGCCCGACCACCGGCACTGTCTCCCCCGTCGCGAAAAGCCCCATAAAATTTTTCACGCGTTCTGCGTCACAAATGTGGTTGACACAAAAGTCGTGCCTAGCGCAAATGTACAGAAATCATCGGGAAATGTGCTTCTTTGCCGAATAAAACGAAAAATGGAGATCTCTCTATTTTTTGTGAACGTTAGAGTACGACGACCGAAGTCCCGCACACTACCACTCTACCACGCAGGTGTTGAGAGAAGATGGGGCAAAGGTGTCTTACATACTACTCTGAAACGGCAACTATGATTTAGTCAACGTCAGCATTTATTTTACTTATTTTCGTTGCGAAATTCTTCAGATACATTTCCCGATGATTTCTGTACATTTGCGCTCCGCACGACTTTTGCGTCAACCACATTTGTGACTCAGAACTCGTGAAAAATTTTATGGGGCTTTTCGCGACCTGGGAGACGATGTCGGGGGCCCTTTTTTGGGCCCTGGCGGGTCCGGGTGGAGGAAAAAGATCTCTCTCCCTCTTTCTCTCTCTCTCTCTCTCTCTTCTCTCTCTCTCTCTCTCTCTCTCTCTCTCTCTCTCTCTCTCTCTCTCTCTCTCTCCTCTCTCTCTCCCTCTTTCTCTCCCTCTTCTCTCTCTCTCTCCTCTTTCTCTCTCTCTCTCTCTCTCTCTCTCTCTCTCTCTCTCTCTCTCTCTCTCTCTCTCTCTCTCTCTCTCTCTCTCTCTCTCTCTCTCTCTCTCTCTCTCTCTCTCTCTCTCTCTCTCTCTCTTTCTCTCTCTCTCTCTCTCTCTCTCTCTCTCTCTCTCTCTCTTTCTCTCTCTCTCTCTTTCTCTCCCTCTCAAACTACCCTCATCGATTTTTTTTATCGATTTTCAGTTTCCCCAATGATTTTTTGTGTCTCTCACCTAACAGTCACGGTCTCAAGAGGATGGGCCGAGGCGTCATCGTTAAGACCGCGGCGGGGATTGAACGTTAGAGTACGACGACCGAAGTCCCGCACACTACCACTCTACCACGCAGGTGTTGAGAGAAGATGGGGCAAAGGTGTCTTACATACTACTCTGAAACGGGTTTGGAGAAGAGGACACACGCAGAAGGCAGGTGGCCTGGTGACCGTGGACTATAAAAACACGTCCTCTCGGAGGAGACGTATTTATTTACCAGCAACTATGATTTAGTCAACGTCAGCATTTATTTTACTTATTTTCGTTGCGAAATTCTTCAGATAATCACTATGGAGAGAAAAGTCTAGGGTGACTACGAAACCATAAAAATATTTTTAATTTAAAAAAACTACGTTTTAGGAGCTACTGAACCACCAGAAGTACATGATGAGCAAACGAACGAAGATGTAAAGCCAAAGAAATGAAAAAGAGAAATGACTTATGAGGAAAAGAAAAGAGAACGAAAGAATAGACAACAAGGAGTTACAGAAGAAGAGGAAAAGCCAGAAGATGAAGTAGAAACCGAAAAGGTAGAGAAGAAAAAAAGTAGAGACTAAGAAAAACAAGAAGAAGCAAGCAGAAAGAGAAATCGAATCAGGAAGTGCACTTTTCGTTAAAAATCAATAAAAAATACAATAAAAAATTGAGGAAAATCGACGAAAAATGCCGAAAAATTAAAAAAAACCAATTAAAAAATTGAGGAAAATCGACGAAAAATGCCGAAAAATCATCGAAATCAAAAAAAAAATTTTTATTAAATTCTTTCGTTTCATTTTTTGGTGGCCAACAAAAAAATGATGAAAAACATGAAACGAAAAAAGCGGAGCTTATTCTATCGCAAAAATTCAAATGGCGACTCGTTACCGTATCTCCCCTCCTAAACAGCAATAACAGTAACCTAGAACTGCAAATAGCCAGTTAAGAAGAAGAATAATTCACATTTCAGTGCCTTTTCCGCTTCTAGAGATATTTTCATTCGGAAATCTAATTCGATCGTCTCTCTCTCTCCGAAGGAAAAGAATTCTGTCATCAGAAGTGCAATGACACAGTAGTTCTCTCCCCCCATCCAGACTCCAGCCAGCGCAAAGGCTTCGAGTTTTGTTTTCGAGCCGACGACGATTCCGTTAGTTTTTAGATTTTTAAAACACATACCACCTCCATCAATAGGAAAGAGAGAGAGAGAGAGAGCGAAAGATGGGCATGTACATCTGGTGTAGGAGCACCACGAGGTGCATCGAGGAGACATTCAAATTGTTGCGCGATTGAAAGTTTTTCGGATATTGATTACGCAGTTACGCATTTGTCCACGACCAGGAACCGTGTTGGCAGCGTTGGAAAGAAAGTTTCTTGTTCAAAGTAAAGAAATATTCAATTTTTGCATTTAAAAAATTTTTGATTTCAGGATCCCGCATTTGTAATATTTCCAGTATAGGTCGTAATATGTTTTCCTATGCTTTTTGCTTTGCATCCAACTAATCAGTAACTTTTGCGTCAATTTCCCCCTTCATTCAGCTCATCGAGAGTGTTAATAAAATACATTTTGAATATTGAAAAAAGAGAATCTCTATAGAATAGGAAATCAGTTAATCCCAGTCGACTCTCTGCTGTCTTCTCCTTATTTTGAAAAGAACGAGACCTCCTGTCTCTCGTCTCGTCTCTCCACTTGTTTCGCTCGAGTCTACTCGGGGCAGACAGCAGCCTCTGTTTCTCTTATTCTCCTCCATTCTCACTCTTTCTTTCTCTTGCTACTCGAGACACAACTGAATCGATTTCTTTTCTCATTTTCTCGTCTAATGTTTCGTTTCTCCAATAAAATAGTCAAAATATTTTCTGTTCCATATTAGTGTTGTTCAGATCATTTTCATTAGAAAATTTAAATTCATTCGGAAATTTTACACTTTTTACATTATATCATTTCACACATGAAAGTATCGATTTCTTATTTAACGTTAAGTATTTCAGAAAATCTACAGGATGTCCTCTTCAATCGTTTGGAAGTTTTTCGAAAGACCAAAAGTGACATCCGACACGCTGAAATGTCCAAAATGTAGCACTGAGTTGGTTTACAAAGGAACCACGTCCGGTCTGTTAAGACATTTGAAGGGTAGGCATATGGAAGATTTCGAAAAATATAAAGGCGAACAGTCCGCGTGGAAAAAAGTGAGTCACAGCACTGGAGCTTGTAATAAATTAATGATTTTTTCAGGGGCCTAGTAATGAATCAAAAAAGGCCAATGAGCCTCAAGATCATCTGACGTTGGCATTTTGTACCGGACGAATTCCATTCGATTTCGTCGATAACCCAGAATTTGTCCGGTTTTGCAAATCAATCAACCAAAAGTTCAAGACACCGAGCTCGAAAAACATTCGGGAAATAGTCAAAAGAATGAATATGGCTCATTTGGAGACAACAAAAACGAAACTTGAGGGAATCAAGGTAAGAAACAAACATTTTGTATTGTATTTCATCAGAAAAAGATTCCAGAATTATGTACTGATCACAGATTTCAACTGTGAACGCTCTGCCTCATTTTACTCGGTTTATGCCGCATATGTGGAACCAACAACGTTCCAGAGACAATTCATGGTAACTGTTGTTTGATTTTTGTCATAGTTTTTTTTTAATTTTCAGTTTTGCGACATAAGATACTATTCCATACCAGAAACCGCAAATGACCAATTCTGGAAACCTACAGACTTTTTGAACTCTTTTTATTCGCAATGTGATAAGGTTACTGCAATAATCAATGATGAGAATTTTGGAGAAGCATTCGGTTCCATGCCACGGTGATCAATTGAATCCTTTTCTTGTTAAAAATACAATAATTTCAGAATACTCTGCTCAGGAAGCAGTATTAATGGAATATTCAATAAATTCGCGGATAAATTCGAAGACGTCAGAGATGTGTTTCAAGAAGTAAAAGAAGTTTTTGAAATATTGAATGGGAATGAAGAAGATTTAGAGTATGCCAAGAGAAGATTTAACGATTTGTGAGTCAAAAAAGGTGTCTCTTTTCGTTAATTTTCGTTCAGAAGTCAAAAAGCCGATTACACTCTCGCACCTCTCCCCGTTTTTCCTCTTCCAAAATGGGGTTTGCTGTTTACTTTGCTCCAATCCTATGCTTCAAATGTAAGTTCAACTGTTTTATCAGCTGTCACCGGAGTTATTTTAGGCAAGTCTCCTTTCTTCGATCGCATCTCTTCGTGATAAGATGATCAATGGGGCAAAGTTGACAAAGATCCCAAACATAGTGGCACTACTTGATCCATTGAATAGGGCTTTGGAGGAGGTATGAACATGGAATCACTTTGAAAAACTCAAACGATATATTTTTCAGTTGACTGATGACAGTTCATTCATCTCAGATATCGTTCCAAATCTACTTTCAGTGAAAGAAGAAATTGAAAATGGAATGCAGGATGAAATGTCAAGGGAATTGTCAGCTTTAATCCAAGAGGAAATCAGTTCATTCCTTTCAAACGATCATATTCTTCTTGCAATGCTATCCGACCCTCGTTACGCATTTATCCCGAATATGATTGATCCGAGAACATGGAATGAGGCAGAACAACTGTTGAGTGAACAAGAAGTTAATGGGGAATTGAAAGTTTTTGAGTCGGTTTCTCACGAACAAACTGGAGTAGGCGGACTTTTGAAAAGGAAGTTGAATAACTCAGATACAAAAAGAACCTTGAAGGTGAGAGAATCAGATTGATCAGTTTTCCAATCGTGAAAGATTTAGACGGAACTGCTTCAATACCAAGCACTAATGTCTACTCACCGCCCGTTTCACACATCGGATCCCTTGCAGTTTTGGAAGGAACAAGTATTCAATTTTCCAAAACTGGCAACACTTTCTGTCAAATTTCTGACTGCAACTGCGTCTACTTCATCGTGTGAAAAAATGTATCAGTATGTACTTTCGATATAATCATCCTTTACAGAATCACTTTTTGCAGAAAATGCTTCACTAAAGCTAAAAGGAAGAGAGAAATAGATGACGATTTGTATTTATTTGGTCACGCATTGGCTCAAGATAACGAAACAGAACAGTAAGAACTTAATCCAAGTCTGTATTTTTGCATTTTTTAAAGAAATCTCAGAGGCTCTTCATCTCCAACTCAATACGATCATCATTATTCGGTGCAAAGTGTCGAAATGGAGGACATCAAGCCTACGGTGTCTTCTCTACTTGCTCCGGAACCTGACCTGAAGAGAGTAAAAAAAGAAGATCCAGAGAGATTTTGATTTTGATTTTGTTGTTTTCACTTCGATCTCATTTTGTTGTTGTTTCAAACTCATCATATTTATCACCCCGTTTAATAAATAAATCATCAGTTAATATAGCCTTTTTTAGTAACTACTCCTACATTCCGACTATCAAATAATCGGAACTAACCGGAACAAAGAGAGAGAGAGAGAGATTATCATTAAATATTGACGTTAGAAAAATTCCTCTTCGTGTGTATTAATTTGTCAAATTTTTATAAGGGAACAATGTGTCAGGAACAGATGTTTCATATGAATGAACACTTTCTATTAATGTTTGTAGTTGTTCTAACTCGCTTCGTATAAACGTGAAACAATTCACAAAAAAAATTAGGATTAGTCTTTGCTTTCGACGTAGTCAAAACGAATCTCTCCGTCTCTAATGTTGTCTGCACTTCTTTTTGCGGCTAGAATTAGGCTTATTATTTATTTTCATTCATTGTTTTGTGTAATATTTGGTTTATGAGTTTGAGAGGACTTCTGGAAAGTTATTTGTACTTTCAAATGTTTTTTTCTTCAGAGATCTGATATTCCGCATTTTTATCTTTTACTCATACGTACTCAGTCCCCACTTGTCACCTAAAACATCCATTAACTCCTTTAATTTGAAAGTTAACAAGAATTATTGTTTATAAAGACTTGAATATAAAAAACTATGAGCAACTTTGAAGGAATGAATTCTTTGCATTCATCCAGCAACGTTGTTACAGAAAAACGCGTGTCTCTTCTAACGACGGTGTCTTTCTTTGTTTCACAAACACGTTCGAGAGCAATTTTAATTTGCCGCATGTTGGTTTTTTGTTGAAATGAAGTCATAAGTTCAAAAATATTTCTTACTAACGCCAGTTTATGAATAATATCCCGAAATCAAAGTAATTAATTGGTTCCAAGATTTCTGCTACTGATTCGACATTGCAAACGTGTGCTCATCCAATCTCTCACAAAGACTCCGTGTTGCACATGTCCAGCTTTTTAATGATGATTCATGAGTTTAAAAACAGAATTTTCACTGTTCATAGCAACATTTTTAATTTTCATTGTTAATAGCTAGATTACTATCACATTCGTCTCATCATGTTTTCACATGCATCATAATTCATGACCGCTTTCTCGATACTTTGTTTCATGTCAGTTCTTATGGCCAAAATGCGTAATTTCAAAATTTTCGAAGCCAAAGCCACATTGCTCAATTCATCACAATTTCTAATTTGTGAGCAATCGTATCCTTTGATACTCAAAGGTTAAAGTTTGTGAGAAAAGTGACACTTTTTTCGGACAATCTGATATTTGTTTGTGTGGGATGATTCTTAATGAGAGAGAGAGAAGTGTCGTTTTTCACTGTCATTTCATGATTCTGAAAATAAAAGCATTTCCCGGTGTTTCCCCAGTTTTCCTTTTGCTAAATCTTGTCAGGCACCCCATATAACCTTCTCATTATAATATATTAGGTTGTTCAATAATTTTCCGAAAATTTTGAGTGCTTGTGTTTGGTGGCCGATTTCTCGGCGATGGACTTAGTTTTCAATTCCCTTTTGTGCTTGTCTGAAAGCCCTTCGAATGCACTGTTAGTGCCTCATAGCACTTATAAACTACTTTTCTAGTTCCGAAGAAACGCCGCCTGTCGCAAAGACTCCTTACTTGAAAATGAGCTATCCATTTTTGTTTCAACGTTTTCAACCCGAAAAAGTTTTGACATTCAAAAGGAAATTACTGATCTTGGTGAAAGACACGTCCAGCGTGCTTAGAAAACTAAAACTAGATTCAGCTGAATCGATTTCAAAAAGCTGACATCGCGAGATCAGGAATGTTGTATGTGAGGGATTTATGTTTGGTGCAGCTCTGTTGAGAGACGGAGCCATTTCTATTTGCTTGTGAATTATTAATACAGATAAGGGTTACCTATCTAGCAGATCAAAGCAATTGGAAGCCTTTTCTAAATATAAGAATACTAGGTTGTTTCCTGATGTACAATTTCAGGGATTCTGATGAATTGATATGAGAATCTTTCCCCTATGTTTTCTCAAAAATGTATCAACAAACTGATAATTTTTTTTTGTTAATAGAAAGGTAGTACAATACCTCAACCATGGTTCAAATTTCTCACGAATTCATCAAAGTTAACTGGCGAAAAACGTCTCCGAACTTGAATTTTAAGCCAAAATTGATGTGCAATATATGAAGCTCTCTTGTGAGTAGTTGAATAGCAGGAGCATTCAAATATTTAGTGACAGTAACCACGATTGCCTATACTTTTAATGACATCAATGAGAAATAAAAATCTTCTGAATTGGAAGATACACAGTGAGAATTCGCTTTAATCCCAAAATGAAAAAATTTATCTTCATTGAGTAACCAATTCCAAACTTATCTTAATTGACAGGACTATTCTTTTGCATTTTTAGTATATTTAGGGCTATGATAATTCTAATTATTAACTTTCTAAAACCCATCAACAACTTTTTTATGGATAGAACTTCAATACAAAACATACCCCAAAAATTGGGTACATGGAGACTTTGCGTTCCAGTACTCGAGCTGTTCAAGGAATAGAATCGCCAAATTGCTGGAGTATTAGAGGAGAACTGTCAATGCTTTATAGCAAACAATCAAATTAATCAAATGCTTTTAGAACGAGTAATTCATCTCGAAAAGATAGGCAAAAATTTTCGGAAAATTATTGAACAACCTAATACATGTGGATGATGTTTGGCGGTGATCAAAGCACGCAGCAGACAAATCCGCGGAGCGGTCATGGAGAGCGGCTCATTCTGTTTCTTGTCCTTCATATGCTCTTTTTTCTTTTCTCTAACAACCTGTTGGTTTCTCCTCTCTAATCCCCATGGTAACGCACTTTGTTGTTGTTCTTGGGTACAAATAACATAAAAACAGGTGTTCATTTACTGTTCTTTTGTTTCTCGTGAGTACGGTATCATGCTGTTTTCAAAATTTTCACTTTTCAGTTCTATAAGAAAATGAAGAGAGGAGGTCGCAAAGGCAATAAGAACCGAAGCATCGCCAGGAATACCACTTCTCCGTTGGCTAGTGATATTGAGAATGGAGCCTTTGGAAGACAGACTCCAGCGGTCGAGACACCGAAACCGATCAAGTAAGTGATATAGTTTCATGTCTCGCAAGTATTTTTTTATAAAATTCATTCTCAGAAAGAGAACTCCGAAGAAAGCCCAATTCCGACTTACGGATTACTATGGCGTCCGCAAAAGTGGTCGTAAAACTGTGAATCAACTCAAAGAAGAAGCTGACCGTGATCTCTATATGAAAATCATCAATCATGAAACTGAGCACAAGTTGGATATCTATATTGATCCAGTCAAAGGTCGTGGATGCAGAGCTAATATAAACTTTCACAAAGGAGACTATGTTGTGGAGTACAAAGGTTGCATTAGAAAAGCATTTTAATACTCAGTGTATGTTTTCAGGGAACATGATTCCGTATTCCACAGCAAAGAAAACTGAATCTGAGTACAAACTGAATGACGATATCGGATCGTTCATGTACTTTTTTGAATTCCACGGCAAGAAGTGGTGCGTTGATGCAACTGAGGAAACCGAGTTCAAGGGACGTCTTATTAATCACTCTTTGTTGAAACCAAATCTCAAAACCAAGGTATGTGGAAGATTGTCTTCAGTAATTATATCTGAGAATATGGTTTTCAGGTTGTTGAATTCAACGGAAAGCATTTCCTTATTTTTGTCGCCTTAAGAGACATTGTTTCTGGAGAGGAGTTGCTTTACGATTACGGAGACCGTTCATCTGAGGCTGCGGAAGATCATCCATGGCTCATCAACTCCTAATCTCTTTTAACTAGCTTAATGACTATCAAACGATAGATCAAAACAAACACTCTTTCGTTCAATTTCCTTTCTTCAGACATTTTCGTTTCATTTCTTTTTTTATTTTCAATTTGTTTAATATTTCCCAATTTTTTTGATATTCGCCGACATTCAGATATTATCATAAAAATATATGAATCATCAAATTCTCTGATATTCAAATTTTCTTTTTTATACCCGAACATCTCGTATCTTTCTCTTTCTCTTCAGTTGTGTTTCTCTGTTTCCAATTTCTTCTTCTGTTTTATTCTTCTTCTATACAAACAACAACTTTTCTGTTTCATTCTGACGGACGTTTTTCTTCTTTGTCTTGGTTGCTGAATAAACATTTTTCGTTGAGAACACTTTAATCTTTCAATAATAAGAGCCTCAAAAGACTTCAATAAATCTGATACAATTTTTAAAAGCTTCGCCAGTGCACAACGGCACTTTTCAACTTCTCTCACTTTACCAATGTTCACAATCACGTTTCTTGCTTTTTTGAACACTAAAACCCCCGCCTCAATCATTAAAAGTTTTGCAGAAAATGCCGCATTATTGTTGTGAAGCCAGATGGTGATCACACTCGGCATTCTCTTTTCCGATTTCAAAAACAATCCGTTAACCCGTAATTTACTCTCGGCATTTCTATTCTCTTGAGTTTGCTTGGAAATAGTTATTTCAAGTGGATTTAGAGCACAGACTTTACTTATTCTTCTGTTATTATATATATCTCAATTGGAATAAAAACCCAATTCCTTCAATCGTCGGAGCATTTCGCAGTCACACGTTCTCATTAATCGTGTCACTGGTTTTCTTCTGACGAATTGAAGTTGGTGAGTATTGGTTTGTATTGCAAGAAAAAAAAAGAGAAAATGAATGAGAGTTGTGATGGGCACGACGAGAATAGTGTACGAAATGCATCTCATTTCCTGCCACCAAGACATTCATTTTCTTCATTTCAGAAACGTCCATAGGAAACCACCATTCGTTTTCTTTGCCCCGTCAATGACATCCTCTTCAGGCCATCTTTCGAATTGGACCATAATTTCCGGTCTCTGCTTCTTTGGCTCCGTTCTTTCATCTCATTGCAACGCCCATTTCAAATCGTGCACATGCCCTAAATGAAATGAATGTTATGCGTTTCTCCTAGATGTCACTGGCCCTGCCCACTCAAATCATTCTATTTATTTGGTATTCTCTTTGCTACCTATTGCTTTCCATCAGCGCAGACTATTTCGCTTACACAAGCTGAAGAAGTTGTAAGTGAATACTCTGCGACGATGGAAAAAAACAAATTTGATATTTACGGTAAGTATGAATTTGTAACCATCAGGTAATGTACCTGAACGTTTTTCAATTCCGAAACCTTGTTATTGAGCAATTTTCATATATTGAGAACAAAACTATGTTTTCGAATGAATCATTGATTAGTATCAGAAACGATAAAATGAAATGTGAAATCTGTCAAACTCTGTGAATGAAAATAACTTTATTCATCTTCAAAGTTTAGCAAAAAAACAAAATTCGGGTTTTGAAAAGCCAGCTTCTCAAGAATAATCAGTGGTAAATTTGTCTAGTTCCGTGACAACTAGTGTTTCAATAAATGCACGAACTTAATTCTCAGATTTTGGTTGTGTCTGATGATGATTTTAATTTCGCCAATTTTTTTGAAATTTGCAATGTCCATTCTAAAGAACAATAATCTATCCGAGGCTCCCTGGCATTTAAAAACCCGACTATTTTCAAGTTTCCAAGTGCCCTGTTTCTGAAAGTGCAGGTACGAGATCATGGGAATCGAAGTATTTGGTTTTCAGATTTCCGGGAGCGTTAACATATTATCAGAAGAATAACTTGTTCAAAAACGAAGGTAAAAGTTTCAGCCGCACAATATTCTGTGAGTAGATCATTTGGTTTCACATCAATTTGTAGCTATTGAAAGATTCAGAGTCATGTCGACATGAAACACATGAAATAGAACATAAAAGAAGAAACAATGCAAATTTGATAGACATACCTGGGACATGAGATACGCAACCCTGTCCACGAACAGCATCTCCATGTATCTGCCAATACCCTCAGAACTCAAAAATGAAGGCGGTTATAGTCTTTTTCAAGCAATCTGCACATCACATCCGTTGTCAAGCACGAGCAGCTTAAGCAAAACTATCATTTCAATCATCAACCTTTTCATGAAAACATGATATCTTGACTAATCAGTGATAGAGTGAACGTTTAAAAAACTGTTTTAAATTTGAGCTGAGAAATAATTATTTTCGATGAGATCATTCATGAAAAAGTCATTTTCTGAGATAATAGGTTCATAAATCTCGCATTTAGATTGGATTTTAAGCCAGAAAAGCTGCTCATGAAATAAAACCAGCTCTACAAAAAAAATTCCACTGGTTTTCTCAAACAACTAAAACAAGATTTAAAGAAGATTAACTTTCACATATCAAATGTTTTCTTTCTTTGACAGAAACGTGGACGATGGGGAGGGGGGCGAATGAATATTATCATTCGAAATCACTCTTTTTTGACTAGCAACGCTCAAAAATCCTGTGACAAATCATATATTTTGTTGAACAGAAAATTTCTGAGCGTCGCTAGTGCTGAACAAAGAGCAATGAATAGAAGAAAAAAGTAATACACAAGTTTGTAGAATCACAGCAGTACGACCAGTTTTCATTAGTGATAAGAAACTCGTACGAATATAACATTTCGGCTTGATTGAACAGAGTAATGATGATAAGAAGTCGGTGATGTTTGATTAGAGTCGAATATTCTTTTTTATAGCGAGCTAAAGATATACTTTGACGTAATATCAATCTCGCATTAATCTTCTCATTTGATACAACATTTGCTAAGGACCTATGACGAAAGCAATGTTTATTTTCCAAATATGGTGAAAAACATGGATTACCTAACTTCGAGAACGTTCGATAAGCTGTCGGAAAACTTGATTTGATCCATAACAGCACTTAAATGACAAGGATTGTATTCATAAATCTGCGCTACGGTGGATATTCATGTCGATTCCTAGAAACATTAACGCGAGGTTTTTTCTGAAACAAAGAGCGCAAATTTAAGATTTCCTAATTCAAAAAACATGTCTCACTTTAGAAATCATTTTCTCAAACCTGAGACGCTGTTGATGGAATAGATGAAAGCTCTGCAACGCTGACGTCAGGAAACTTTCAAACGTCCAATTAAATATTTCTAAATCAATAGGTACATGTTTAGAATTGTGTACTGAAAAGAAAATCTTTTGAGTTTTGTACCAGAACTTTAGATTTTAGGGTTGATTAACCAAACTTCTACTCCAATTCCCCCCTTTTTAGCATTTTTTTACACCTGTAGCTACTCTTTCGCGCGTTTCACACAAAAATTTGGAAAAAATTGGCTAAAAATTGCAAAACGAATTTACGTTTTTAATGGGGCCGAGGCACACCTACTTGGGATATATGATGCCCAAGCTCATCAGTTTTCGGGGCCGAAGCACACCACACAGCACGATTCCGAGAGGTTAGGACCGAGGTACAACGTCGGAACCGCTGTGGGGATTGAACCATAGAGTACGAGGACCGAAGTACCGCACACTACCACTCAACCACACAGCTGTTGAGAGGAGACAGGTAAGAGTGACAACATATGTGTGGGCAAGAATAGGGACCATCGAAGAGGGGGATCCTTTGTGTGTCTATAGAAAGGGTTCACGATGAATGGAGTATAAGAAAGGAGGCACAGCCTCATGGTGTCCGTTCGCATTATGTCTTTGTAAGGAAATTCCTCCCAAAAAAGAGACTGGATAAATATAATGAATGATTTTTTGTTTCCTTTGGATGGAACATTCTTTCATTCATTGGAGCTGTAAGAAGAGCTTTTTTTAACTCAAGTATTGAAAAAATTCAAGTTACATGCCAGTTAAAAATTGTTTCCAAAAAAACTAATTTCAATGAATATTTTATTCGACAAAATCAAAAACTGCTGTTGGGAACACGGAAAGTCCGTAGTGCGGTGCAAAAAAAGTGAATATGGATATTCAACCCATCCCAATCATTTCCCGCCATGTTATAGTAAAACATTCGCGCAAGGCGGGGGAATTTTTCATTGAAACTGTGCCATTTATCGTATTTTATTGTGTTGTTTAACCTTTTCAACGTCATCCGATTGATATAGTGGACTAAGTGGTTTACCTCATTTCCTGAGAATCCGGAATGCGTAACTAATTGGTCCATTCATCTCATGTCAACCGAAAAATCTGTTTTTCAACCTTTGTTCGGAAGAACATTGTCAGTTCTTTGTTATGTTTTCTGATTAACTTCTGTTTGACGTAACAGGAAATGATTCATTTAATCGTATGGAGCTCTAGAGTTGACAACGTATAGTATCATTGTTGAAAAGAGACAAGAGGAAAAAAATAAAATAGAGTGAGCTAAATGAGACGCTCTGGAAAAGAAGAAAACGAGATCATCATCAATTTGTCGTTGGCGCACTTTTGAAATAAATCGTCCATCTGAAAAATGTTGTTCACGATTCATATTTCATACCAGGATAATTTACCCATTATTTATTTGCGACCGAAGCGAAGAACACCTGGAACGCTTTTCTTGATCAAGACCCCAGCGTAATGCTCTTCCATGTCAGATCGTTTTCCAAATCTAAAAACAAACAAGTAATGTGCGTAGGGGGATTTGATGAGCCAAACCTCAAAACTCCGGGAACATCGCGTTTTCCGAATCTGAGAACTCCGGGTACTTCGCTGCGTTTGTCGAACAACTCAGTCATGTAATCTCTTTTTCCGAATCTCAACACTCCTGGGATCTCCCGTTTGTCCATTGGCACGTCACGTTTTCCGAAGCGAAGAACGCCTTAAGAAAACACTTGGTTAAGCTAACAATCTGATGGTTAATACCTGGAACACTTTTCTTCTCATCGAAATAAGATCGTTTTCCGAAGCGGAGTACTCCTGAAATATTATGATATGCAATCTGAAAAGAAGCTAATAGTTACCTGGAACGCTTTTCTTCTCATCAAAATAGGCACGTTTCCCGAAGCGAAGAACTCCTGGCATCTCTTTCTTCTGAACGCTGCTTTCTCTTTTCTCCCAGACACCTCCACGTTTTCCAAAGCGCAACACACCTGGCATCGCCCCATCAAAGTCTGAAATATAACTTTGTTACTCCTATTACTTCCATACTATATTCTCATAGATTTTGAGAATACACACCTCGTTTAGAGAAAACCCGACCATCTTGCTTCTCATTGGTCCGAGCAACTTCGATATCCTCTGCTGGTATGTCATCTTCGACGATCTCATAGACTGAAAAAATAGATCTCCGTAATGTGTTTCAATGGTTCTTTTCTATTTTTAAGAACAAAATCTAATTTTCGCCCTGTGGAACAAAATAAAGAAAAATTGTCTTGTTGATTGAAATTGTCGGAATACATCACTTTCGCAGAACGACAGCATCATTTTTTCGATGCTTCTTTTCATGTTGGTCTTCGTCGGACGGGTACAGAGCACCATTGAACGAAACACGTCCCCACGGACCGCCAAGAAAGAATAAAAAACTCGACATCCAACTCAACACTATCTCATCCACAGAATCCATATCGCTTTCTTTTTTTCCTTTCAACTCGTCTTTTCAACTCGGGCCTTCCCGAAATATATTTTTCTATGGGCTACTCCCTCGAAAAGTTTGAAGGTCACTTGAGAGAAATCATAGATTGAGCAAGTCTACGGAGCGTGGGAAGACTGTGGATTTGTTCAGATGAATATTCATTCAAAGATCCCGACGCCGTAGAAAGAGTACATTACATCAGTGAACATTTTGATCATTGAACACAAAGTAAAACGTTATTTCCATAATACACCGTATGATTTCATAACCATGATTCTTAAGTATTGCTGTCATTTTCAGTGAAAGGATTACTGTAGGTAAACGGGTTTAGGGCACAGAACACAATTTCAATCAAGGTCAGTGGGCGAACCTTCCCAATCGCATTTACATAGTTTCATGCGTCATGGTCAGACTTCCAAAAGATGTTAGCTTCTTCCAAATTCAATTAAGAGATTGGATCAGCAGTGAAAAATGAGAGCAAATCAAGGCTCTGTTTAACACGAGGCTCCCACTTCCCAACTTTTCTCTTTGTTTTATGGATGAACTTACTTGGTTCGGTATATGCGAGCGCTCCACGAAGCAAACAACATAGCGTAATGAGGAGAACGCTCGACCACCGTTGCATGTCTAACCCTGAAAAATCATTGTTTAACTGTAAGGAATTGAAAAGAAGAAGAAGAAAAAAAGGGAGCAAAAAGTCAAAGACAACAAAATAACAAAATGACGAAAAACATATTCTGAAAATGGTTTCCCTATGGAGTCAGATTTAAATATAGAAAAACTCGTATCTTTTCTAAAATCTTTTTTTTTTCCAGTTAGGAAGGTTTTCCTCGAAAGTACTGAGTACGTGTCGTCACTTCTTGATATTCACAAGATAAGTGAAGCAAAACATTTTGAAAAGGTAGAGGAGAAAATAAAAAAGGTGGAAAAAGTTCCGAATACCACGCCTATTCGCTTTACCGTAGAAGCAATCAAGAGTGACACGCTGACATCTTGAAGTGGATTCGTCGCAAGACTCAATGTGTCTTGGCTCCTTCCGATGAAACTTGTGTACGGGAAGGTAACCCTCCTTTTCCGGCCCTTATTTGAAAATAGTGTCAGCGGTGAGTGGCACATCTATTTAATGAGATTCGGTCCATCAAATTCCGAGTTGAAGAAGGAGAAGAAAAAAGAGAAGTCAGTTTGGGCGGGAAACTCGGAAATTTGAAAACGTAGGAATGAAAGAACAAAGATAGGAGTAACGTGAGAAAAATTGAGGTATACGCAAGAGATGGTTCAAATATTCATAAAGAGTGTATATATATATTTATGAGAAAAATTGAATAGGAATAACTTTTGAGCTATGAGAATAAAAGGATTTGGGGGGTTAGGGTCATCGATGAAAGACGTCGACATTTTCCCAGAGGCATTATTCAACTATTTGCCAAATGATGGTACTAAAGAGGATAAAAAAGGGAACACTAGGAGTGGCTGCCAACTTCTCTAAACTCTGTTTCGGCCCAGTTTATATAAGGGGAGGGGTCTTGTCGAACGGACCATTGGGTATTGGCTCCGCCCTTCAGAGAGGGTCTTAGAAACGACGTCATTCCTTTTTACATGGTGAAAAAAAGGAAACTGATGTAACAAGGAATTAGAGAAAAAAAGAGACTTTGTGAAAAAAGACAATACACTTGTAGAAAGAAAATAGGTTGGAGCCGAGTAAAAGGTTCAATTGTGTATCTTGCTGCACAGGTTGGTTTTGGTCAATCCTAATAGATCTCCTTTTGAAAATGCACGTCGTGTCATCGAATCTCATTTCGGGTTGTTGAATAGGTTGGTTTCCACTCAATTTAAAAACAAGGAGGGGGATGCCCACGCGATGATTGAAGAAAACCTTCACCTACTTGAGCCGAGATAGAACTCAAACCAAAATACAAACACTATATTGACTCATGGATCTATGGGACTGAGAAAAACACTTGAAGACAGTGAGATAAACAAGAAAAAATTCAAATACTGTCTCGTGTTCTAATCGAACATCAAACTTCTAATATTAGAGGGAATTAGAACTTTCCCACAGCTGAAAATACTTAATTCCATTGATAACTAGACAAAATAGTAGAGAGTGGAGACGACAAGTGCATTGCAAACATTTTTCCAATTTTAATCACCGCACTGGAACTACAAGTTCCTGCCATATGCATGTGCAATTGGAAATAACTTCCAAGCGCAATTAGAGTTATGTCCGCCCACATTCTGATACGATTTGAGTGACGAAACTAGAATTCAATGGCATTGGAGTAAGAATACTAGGATCCGGTGATGACTGTCAGGAAATGAGACGGCGAAGTTTGATGCGTCTTCCGAGATTTTTTTGTTGATATGAAAAACAAGGAAAGCGTGTCTTACTGGAACAAACTGACAGGATGTCTATGATTTTCAGCTATTTTTAATACACTTCATTCAACTTCCATAAAATTTATATTTTTTCTTGGATTTCCTGATTTCGCAGAAAGGTTGAATCTGAGGGTTTCTTAATGAAATCTTCCCGTTCAACCTTTCAAAATACATTATGACATTTTGGAAACCCAGAAATCACTTAGCCAGAAGTTATTAACTTATCCCGTTAACTAATTTGGTCGTTTTGAAAACTAGAATGGAAACACCATGTCATGTCTAGAGTCTAACTCTGATCCAATTGGATATGACACCCCCGCCCTAGTTCATTGAAATCAGATGTCCTTAACTAAATCATATTCCGCTCAAACATCATCGAGAGAATAAATAGCTCTCAGTTTCTTTTTCCGGAAGAATCTTCTCGTGGGAAGAAGGGGTCTCTCATTTTCTCATTAGGGTTCGTAAACCATGGAACTTGGTGCTCGGAAGCTAGGTGATTTCAACATTTCACGTGAATACCCGTAAGATCGTATGCTTTTCTCCAAAGTAAATGACGCCGAATGAAGATGAAAATAGATTGGCAACGTAAGAAGGAAGAACCTGTCAACACGTCGTCTCAAAACTAGCAGTTTTCGATGTCTTAGAATTTAGTGAAATTGTATTAGCAAGTAGTTTGAGTACTCAGCCCAAAAGCCTAGCCTACGTATGGGTTGTTCGTCTACCTACATTGATGCGAAACCTTATTTTGTTTGAATTACTTCAATTCGATTTACCAATGACGAGACTTTTCGAGAAAATTTCAAAGAAACTAGAAGAAGCTGAGCTAAAGGGAAGCACATAAATTATAAACAGGATATGGTACTTGTGGTTCTGAATATGGCAATTATTGTGTTGGCATCTGCTCTTTGAGATCAAAAATGGCTCGTTTCTTTGGAACAAGGAAAAGTTTTTTTTAAAACGCCATATAAACCGGAAGAATTTAGAGGATCGGGTGCAAGATTTGAAGCTCATTTCACGAAAAAAAGTCGAGAAAAATGAGGATTAAATTGGTTCTGAGAGGCAATGGAAACCAGGAACTATTTCTTTCCAGATCGGAAGTTCTTACGTTTCGGAGAAAATACTATGCAGATACAAGAAAAAATAGAGTGAGACAAATCAAAAACTCTAAAAATTGTTTTTGATGTCTGTTACAAAATAAAATAGTTTTTGCCTCTCGATAATTAAATTTCAAAATGGGTATAGCGCATTCTATTATGATCAGAAATTGTAACAAGAAAACAATATTACGTTTGTGAAAAACCAACCAGAGAAGGTCAGATGATGGATATGTTTTAGAGCAGTAAGATTGACGGCGTTGTGTTGTGACTCCTGGTTTTGATTATTCGAAAGGCTAGCTTGTAGGATTCTCTTAAAACTGAATGTTCCAAAAAAACTTCTGCTTCTAAAAAATGACGATTCTTAACCATAAACGTGCATGCCGCAAACCAAACATTAGATAAAGACAAATGTCCTAAAAGAAAAACGTGTTTCATGCTTGGTCGAAATGCTTTTTTTCTGGGCGGTTTTCGGCTGCTCACAAATCTGGATATGAAAACTGGGCGAGATAGAAAATGTTGACGAAAAAAGTTGAAGTGCCAGTTGGGGACTGATTTGTTGAAGAAGATCTTCAGCCAACGGACAAGAGTGCCGAGTCGAGAGATGGATTCGCCGAATATCCCATTTGTGAAGAGGTGTGTGTGGGGTACAATTCAATTTACTTTGGTTACTGAACTCACAGGATTTCGATCAAAATTCAACTCGGATCAAGATGACCTTTGAGGCAGAAGAATGAATTTGAAAATTGAGAAAAAACGGATGTTACGTCTTCATTTTAGGTGTAGTCAAGCGCAAATCTGGCAACTTTTTCCTTCCGTTTCTCAATTTATTTTCGGGGTCAAATTTTAAAATTTTGAATAGAAAAAAGTCGAGGTAAATCGCAAAGAAGGAGCAACACTCATTTGACCGGGTCACCTATAACAATTATCCTTGAGGGTGGCCTATTAGGTTTTTTGGCCAGGACCAATAAAACCGCATGGCAATTGTCATAACAGGTCAGGTCTGGGTTTAAATACTATACGATTGTGTATAACCCGTGACTGAAAATTTGATGCTTTACATTGTTGTTTTATAGTGAAAACCGAAACTATTGTGATGAAAATGAACATTGAGCTTCGAAACTATTTCGGAAACACTTTAGAAGAGTCCGCTAATGAAAAGTATGCAGAATGGACTTGTTGAGGAAAAAGTTTCCTGGAAATGGTCAACAAGTTTTTTTTACTGTGGAAACATTGTGGTTATGGCTTCTGCTGAAAAAAATACGAATTTGTTGAATCCTAGTTTTTCATCTGAAAGAGTACACTTTGAAGTTGGAATTTTTGATTGATAATAATCTAGTGAAATTTTTAATTTATTGTGATCGAATCAGTTTTTTCTATCAATTGTTATTCCGAAAGCTTTAATTGGCTTGAATAACAAGATTATATCAGAGGGTTCATTTAGTGCACTTGAACAAATCTCAGATCATTTCATTTTCCCTGATTTGCTTCAATATATGGGAAATCGTATGATTTGCCGACAAACAGTTGGAGACTTTTGCGGCGATTCCATTACTCATTTTTCGACGATTCTTCGATATAAAACCACGTGAACACACCGAAAAGACCTTGAATTGTGTTCTTTTCTCGCGGGGCCAAATTTGATAATGCGCAAAGATGATATACTGTTTTGTGAGGCCTTCTGCATTCTTCAAGTGATTTTTGAACGCAACTCTTTTGTTCGAAATATGAAAAAAAAAGTTTTTTAAAGAAACGTCACTTGTCGTTTTTCATGGAAGTGCCCCCACAATGAAATACACTTTTAACCCTAAACAAGTTTTCGACTGGGATCCCTCGTGGGCGACTGTTCACTGCTCCTGAACTTTGCATAGCTTTCAATCATTTCTGACGACCCACAGAATCCCGAAGGATTTCATTTTCTACAAATACATTTTCCAAGAAACTTTTCTTGTTTTTAGTAGAATTGGGACCTATAGACATGGAAAACCTGGAAACACATACAGAATTATTTGATACCGAATATCAAATTTCTAAAAAAAAATGCAGTCCAACTGATATTTGATCGTTCCATGAAAGACTAATCTTTTTCAAGTCGATTTGATCTGCGTGACCTCGAGATCATCAATGGTTTTTTGAGTTATTTGAAAAGACAACAAGATGAGAAGATGATGTTCTCAATGTGGTGGAAGAAAAGAAGATTGGATGCAGAAAACAGAGAACGACTGTTACAACGAGAGCAGGTGCCGCACCCTGCACAGAGGTCAACCCACGTTGTGGAAATGCGCTTTTTCAGTTGTTCCAATGATTGCCATGTGATCTGAGATATGTGATAATTGGTTTAAACAGTAGTTTTTAAACAAATGTATATCAAAGTTTTTTGCAGAACTTATATTTGAATCTTACTCTCGTTTTAAAAGCTTTCGAAATAGCTCAGAACTTTGGTTGAAATGATGCAATTCCTCGTGGTCACTTAGTTAAGTTTACGCATATTTTATCCCAGACTTCTGTTTTTTTCGCAGACAATATTCTTCAAACATCCACTTCTTTGAACCTCAGTCCAAACACTTCACGTGGGAATAGTTGCTTTCAATCTAGTTGAAAGCCTTTTTTCCTGAGTTGAAACACAATACAATCAACAATGTGCAAAAAACACACGTTGGAATTTCAATCATCTGAATGTCCTTTTAGTCTCTTCTTCATCTTGCCGACATTTTTCTAGAACATTATAATGTATCCCTCTTTTTTCTTCACTTTCTTAAGTATAAAAATCGGATGGAAGCTGGCTCTGTCATGCATTTCGCAATAGCGCACGCCTTCTTCCTCACGTCCCATGATGCAATTTTTGTATATAAAATCCATCCCACAAGCCCTATTACTCTTCGATTTGCCATTTATTGTGAGAACAATACATCCGTTTTTTTGGCTCTGGTCTTTGAGTTTTTGCTCTCAATTTGAAAAATAACAGAGAATTTCTTGGTTATTTTCTAATTGAAATCCGAGACTGCACAGCAGAAAAGCACCAAGTTTATTCGAAAAATTCAAGAAAAAGAAGGGAAAAACATTTTTTCCTTTTTTTTACAGAATTTTTGTTCATAGCTTCCTCAGCTCTGAAATATTCTTTGATTTCTTTTCCTAACATCTGAACTCTTATTTCCGCTCTTTATATAATCGATTACGCCTCTTTTCATTTCTCTCCTCAATTCTAACTCTCTGACTAATGTGTTTTCAATAACATCTAAATTTGTTTCTTATTCTCCTCTCTGACAACCTCTGATTCAGTCGCTCTTCTGCGCAGTGAAGACGTGCGGAAAAGCAAAATAGGCGAAATGTGTGCTAGTTGACAAAAAGAGCACCAGCTGGCGGCAATTCTCTCTCCGCATATCTTCACGTACACAACTACTCTCTTCAACACGATTACTCACAGTCAACTTGACGCTCTTGACATTTATTCAGAGAAGAAGACGTGTATCTGTTAAAAATAAAGCGGATAGTAGCTTGAAATTAGTCGTTCTTTGAGCTATATACGGAAATTTTTCATTTTCGAGGTTCTCATGGTAACCAGAACGGAAGTGAGTTCCTAATATTCCGAGTATAACGGAAGTTTTAGAAAAAAAACATTTATCAGTTTTTATATTGTGACTCGTACGGGATGAAACTTGTACTCTGAAGAGTTTCGCAGAAAAGCTTTAAAAAGAAACATTATAATCTCTTTCACCACATGTTGTTTAGTTCTTTACTATTGAGAATTTGTTCCGAGCGAAACCCTATCCCATTTTTATTTGGGTCTTCTTTCTTGCCCGATCTTTGAATAATTCTACTCGTAAAAACGATGTATAATAGATAAAAGTGATTAAAATTCACTTCGGCTGTCAAATTTCATTTCATTTGCCATATGCCGAGTATTCTTTTGAAATCCAAGCACTTTACTAGTTGGCGACTGATCATTCTTTGCATTTCTTTCCGCTACCTTGCACCCCACACAGGTCGTTTCGGATATGATGACAAGAATAGAAGAGATACGACCGGGGGTCGATCGTCACTTCTCACAACTGCTCCCTTTCCACCGACGCGCGCCCCAATCGTCATACACTTCTGTTTCATCTTTTTCTTCATCTTCTTCTTCTTTTTCTCATCTTCACAAATATACACATATCAAATTTTTCGCAATGGCTGTCACCTCAGTCATTCTATCTTACCTAGAATCTCAGTTCGCGTTTAGTTTTTTTGTTTTGAAGGCAATGATCAAAGATTCGTTGTTGGTATCAGAAAGTGAGAGAGAAGACAAAGTTTAAGATTGATTTCTTGATAATTGTTTTGATAGATCTAGTGCAATTCATGCATCACGAGAAAAATAATAACATGTTATATTAAGAATTAATTCGGATTTAAAGTGCACTTTTGTTCAAAATCACTTCCGGAATGAAGTTATATAAATATCTCTCTTAACTGGTCTTTTGACCACTTAGATACGTGCCAAATACATTCATCCTCGAAAACTGAAATGTCCCAAGAGAGTCAGTGTTATCCATTTCTAGGAAGACTGAACTATGAACTCTAAGCTGCGAGCAAGTCAGCGTGTTTTTTTCCCTTTCTCATGTCGGTTTCTGGTCAAATGCGGTGCATTGTCAAAGAAAAGAAGAACAAATTTGGTGATGGGCGAAACAAGCGTGATTGGTGGAGAAGAGATAAACTAGCTCTACCAAATTTTATGAGCAAATTGCATGTTGTTTGAAACATTGTATGCTTCCGTTGCGCACAACTCTTGGTTTCTGTTTCTTCTTCTTCTTGTTAGCGTTGCCCCCCAGAAAAAAAGACACCAAACCAAGTTTTGTTGGGACGCGGGGACGCTATCTGATGCCCCAAAACCGCCGGCGACGCCCCCATCTTTCATTTTGCAGTCAGTTCATAGCTGTGTAGTAAGTCTGTCCATCTATCTCTATTTGAAACAATGTCCTCGCAAGGAGTCGCTATCAACGTTCGGGTATGATATTGTGTTGTATAGTGATATAACATTAGACATATGTTTGTGTATATGTTTCCCCATCTTCAAAAAATGTTATGGCAGTTGGACAATCTTTGAATGTTCTTCAACCTGCGCCCACATAATTGAAGCCTATGTTCTCTTCCCTTTAGCTGTCAGCAGTAATAATGATGAAGTTATATTTCTCACACCCTTCAATTAGTTTCCGCTGAAACTCCGCCCCTTACCCCCCGCGCATTTCTAACCAATTCACCTGTCCAAAACTCGCCATCCATCTCTTCAGTTGTCATCAATACGTTTCACCTTCCCTTTCTCATTTCTAGTCGGTCTCTTTTCTCATTCATCACTTTTTAGATGGCCGTCGAACTTGAAAGAACCGAGCAGGTTCGTGCCAAGATCCAAATCAAGAACCCATTGTTGAGAAATGCTCTCTCTGAGTTCTTTGGAACCTTCCTTCTTCTCTTCATCGGAATCGGAATCGTGATGCAATTCATTCTCTCCAACGAGAAACTCAACACATGGATCAATGTAGGGATTGAATTCAGAGTATCTGGGTATAGTTTAATTTCAGATCAACTTGGGATGGGGACTTGCTATCGCTTTCTGCGTTTACCTTTGCTCCAAGACTTCTGGAGGACATTTCAACCCAGCTGTTTCCATTGCCTTCCTTACTCTCGGAAAGCTTCCACTCAAGGATTTCCTTGTCTACTGTGTTGTTCAAACCATTGGAGCTGCCCTCGGATCTGCCGCCGCATTTGGACTCTACTATGGTGACTAGAAAACTCAGAATATGGTATCAATAAAAAGTGTTCAGACCAATTCGTCAAGTACGCTGGAGCTTTCCGTACCATCATCGGAACCAAAGCCACCGCTGGATGCTTCTGCTCCTACCCGGCTCTTCACGTTTCCAACACCACTGCTTTCTTCGATCAAGTAATTCAATTAACATGAATAAAAGACTATCTCTTGAATTTTTCAGTTCGCCGGAACCGCTCTTCTCGTCCTCTTCGTCTGCGTTGTTATTGATAAGAGAAACGGACTCCCAGCTGCTTCTCACCCACTTCTCTTCGGACTCGTTGTCATGATGATCGGAACTGCCTACGGAATGAATCTCGGATACCCAATCAACCCAGCTCGTGATCTCGGACCAAGACTTTTCAGTTACTTCATCTATGGATCCGGTGTCTTCTCCTACCACTCGTACTACTTCTGGATTCCAGTCATCGCCCCACTTTTCGGAGCTATCGTTGGAGCCTGGTCTTACACTTTCTTTGTTGGAGCCCACATTCCAGAGCAACGTGAAACCACCTACGTTCTTGTTGATGAAGCCAACCAACCACTCAAGCTTGCGTAAGAATGAATTTCCCGACAAAACTCTGATGAAACCAATTTTTCAGCACTGATGCCTAAACGATTTCTCATCTCTACAGTTAGCTGCTTCCTTCCAATTCATAATAATTAAGAGCATAGTAACACAAATTATTCTGAAGCTCGCCGTTTTTTCAGTAGTAATTTTTTCACATCACTCATCGCTTGACTTTCGTCATTCATTGCATTATATTCTTCAAATAAACTTATATAAACATGGTAACATTTTTAAAGAACATGAACCAACGGAAATAAAAAACAAAAAAGGTATTCCGTTGCGGGGAATCGAACCCCGGCCTTATGGGTGAGAGCCATAAATCCTAACCACTAGACCACAACGGAGATATCATCAGCGTAAAGTTGGCAACATTTAAACAAGAGGGTTGCCACTCATCGAGAGAAGAGAGAAAAGAGAAACGTCATTTGATGATGAGTAGTCATCATTTGTTTTAGAGGAGACAGCAGTGTGCGCGTTCGTGGTGTAATGGTCAGCATGGATGCCTTCCAAGCATTCGACGGGGGTTCGATTCCCCCCGAACGCATACCTTTTTTGTTTTTAAGAGTGTGTTTATTTTAGCTATTTAACTTTATCAGGTGAGGAGTAATGAATAAAAATTAGTATTATTGATAGAGAAATACAGGAATAAGCTATACAGAACATTTTGAAGAATAGAGTTGAGAATTGTTGCGTTCCGTTAAAAGGTTGCTAGTTTTAAATTAAAATACTTAATTGACGCCTGATGTACTTTTTTACCACTTAGCAACTCTATTCTTCCATGACTCCATTTTTTTTTGTAACTTTATTTTCCGGTTTTTGCTATTTTAAGACCGACTGATGTTGCCTGTATGGTTTTCAGGCTGAAACCCTTCACTTCATTTAATTGGTGACGAATTCTCCTCTAGACACAATACATTTTATTGAACCTTTTGTAAAATCAAGACTCATCCATTCTAGAAATATTAATTGATCATTCGCGTCTTTTACGTGTTCCGACTACTGTAATATTATTTTATCAGGCCGGTCATTTTGAATATTACCCACCCCCCTCCCTTCCTCTCTGATATATAAAGTTTTATATTATTGCCATCTCAAAACAAGAACTTATGTTGCGAAAAAAACTATTCTGACAATAAACTGAAATAGTTCTCGGTTTTGTTCCAAATAATTCACAAATAATAATTCAAAAGAAAACTATGTATCGTTGCTAACCGAAACGTTTTATTGCTTTTCTAACAGTCCCCCCCAGCTCAAAATGTAAATTATGTGAATTTTTTCATAGATGAAAACGGGATAGTGATGAACAAAATATATCAAATAGCTCTAATTTATAAATTTGTGTTTTCTAATACTATAATATAAACATAATTTTCTTTGTTATCTTCTCGGAATTTGCGGTTCAATTAGTCACTGACATTTCGATTCACTTCGATCAACCCTGATAATGCTCCACCAGAAAGATCAAACTCCTCAATGACGACTCGGAAATTAAAATCATCATGCAGGTGCTCATTGCACGACATGATAACATTTGTATAAAACTCGTCATTAACTCACTGATATCGTAACAATTGAAAATGTCGCCAACATTATTTTTTTCTTTTCTTCTGATAGCTACTGTTTTCCACTCTTCGTTTGCTCTAACTTGTCCAGCCGGAACTAAACTTTATAATTCAAAGTAAGTTGGAATATATCTACTGATCTCGTATTCAAATAGTTCAGATGCTACGCTGCTTTGGGAATGGATATGACTCGAGACAATGCTCTTTCTTATTGTCAAAAAACATATGGACCATACGCTAGACTAACTGCACCTCTCTCTTACGCGGAAAATAACTTTGTGACCGAACAAGTTCAATGTACTGAATATTTATTTAATATCTAGTTTAAGACAATAATAATTTTAGTGCATGCCAATTGGCACACATGGCTGGAGTTTGTAGCCGATGGAACATATATTGTTGGAGACAATGGAAAACCACCAATATACACTAATTTCGCAGTTGGTAAACGAACTTTGTATTTATCACGACTTTCACACTTGGATTTCAGGAGAACCATTCAGTGTTAATGTAGGATACTGTATTACTATTGGAATGAATGGATATTGGTATGCTCAGCCTTGCATTGATTCTCATAGCGTTCTCTGTGAGTTCGATTTGGTTCCACCAACTGTCAAGCCAACAGTACCCACTACTGTGAAACCAAGTGGATATCCTAGCTGCGTTCAGAAATATTTGAGTGAGTTTCTCTTCATGAAATATTTAATACTATGAACTATTCGTTCAGATTTCGTTCCATGCCAATCCGGTTGGGAATACTATCCACCAACATGTGCTTGCTTCCGGGTATTATTTATAATTGAGAAACCAGTATGACCTATGAAATTTAGATTATCTCCAACACAACTTATTACAATGCCATGAATACCTGCAGAAGTCTTGGAGGCACTTTGGCTTCCGTTCATAACGCCGGAGAAGCTGCATTCATCAACCGTGAGCTATTTCTCTCGGAGATTACCAAACTTTTTTTTCATTTCCAGGTCTTGGAGTTCAAACGAACTCGTACTGGATTTCGACTGCTTCAGCCAGAGACAATATTATCGTTGGTTTGACTTACAACTCTGACCGTGGATATTTCCAATGGGATGATTCCACTGTTTTTGATTACGCTCAGGGCTTTGCACCGGCTGAACCAGCTGAATATACTACTCAGGGACAGGTACATAGTTTGGAAAGTTACTTTTTTCTGTCATTTGAATGATTTCAGATTATTCTGAGCAACCCAATGGGATATGCTACTTACATGAGAATGGGTGACTGCTCATATCGAACATGCCGTTATGCTGCATGTAAACGATATGTTTATTAATTCCATTAACTTGTTTGTTACCTATTTTTATTAGTTCAAATGAATTTTATTATGGTTTAATTGTTATTCTGTACAACCACAATGAAACAATATTTGATGTTAATAAAAATGAATGCTAGATCATTACTAAATTCAACATTTTTAGTGTCAACTGATCGATGAAAAAAGCAAAAAAGATATTCCGTTGCGGGGAATCGAACCCCGGCCTTATGGGTGAGAGCCATAAATCCTAACCACTAGACCACAACGGAGATGGAAACTTTAGCGGCGTAGCGCAACTAAAGGACAACTGACGCACACTCATTGAGAGAGAAAAGTTTGTTTCTGCGGAAAACGTTTCAACCTCCTAGGTTGACTCATTCTCTCAACAGAAGTCATGACGAGAGATAGAAAGGCAAGATGTCTTTTGCCTCTTACGTTTGGTGATCAGGCGCGTTCGTGGTGTAATGGTCAGCATGGATGCCTTCCAAGCATTCGACGGGGGTTCGATTCCCCCCGAACGCATACATTTTTGCTTTTTTGGGCACAACTAAATACTTCACCTATTAAACACACGGACAGTTTGTTGTCCGTAAAAAGTTTGTTTCGATGTCCGTTGTTCGTTATCTGGAAAACATACTTTTGTCCGTTGTGTGTGAAAAAATCGCTGTTTGTGCAACTATGATCTATAATTTACGTGCTGTCGTTCAATACAAATTGGAAATCATTTATTGGTATTCTTCTTTGAAATAGGTAATTCAATAAGTAGTTAAATACACATATATGTAAGTGAAAAAGTGTGGAACGGGAGAAGGGGGGATGAGTTAATAAAACCGGAGTGAGGAATATTGTCACAAAATATACCAGAGTATGGCCCGTAACCAACAATAAAGTGCATATACAAAAATAATCTAAAGATTATGAATCATTCCAAAAATAGATGCGCCTTGCGTGAATTTCAGAAAATCGAAGCTCACACCAGCAAATTCTTGGAATTCAGTTTGAATGGGAAATGTGCAATTGATGAATAATAAAACACAAGAGAAAGAGAAGGGATAGAGGAATATTGTGCAATGTTTGACCTTGTATGAATAGAAAAACACAAAAATTAGCCTAGACGTCGTCAGAATTGAAAAGTGAACAAAGAGAATGTAATGAGGTTGTGGTGTTCAAGAAAGAAAGAATTTATTCTTCTTCTTCTTCCTCAGTTTCTGCTTCCGAATTGTTGTTTTCTTTCAGGAACTGACATTTCAAAGCATTTGGAAGCAGTTTGACTGTCTCACTTTCACTGACTGTTCTGTGTTTGACACTACCGTTCCGGATCGGAGTTGATATATTCGTCTGAAATGAGAATTATGAGTCAAAATTCAAAAAATATTCTTGAAGCTTTTATCACGTCTATCGGGGAGGTAGCATGGCGTTACAACACGTCAACAAAAATTTGAATGGCAGACCACTTTTGGCGGTTCTCACACAAGTATTCAATCGGAGGAGTTTCAAATGTTTCAAATGCTCAAAAAAATGAGAAGAAGTACACACGTTCACCTTACCAACAACGAGACTATACGTATGTGCCTCTACGTTTCCAACGTCCAATTATAAACTTCTAAATTCGAATCACAACCTTTATCATTTTATTTATTTGCTTTGCTTTGATGATGAATACTTCCCTTTGAAATGATGTTTTTTAAACTTACCTTTGGAATTTCTTCAATCAAACTGGTACGCGAATTTGATCTAACAACTTGTACTTTTGAGTTACTGAAAATAATTGAAATTATAGAATTTCAAAAGATTGAATGCCTTACTTTTGCATGATTTGAGAAGAATTGAAAGCAAGGAGGAGATCAGAGGCAGTGAATTCGCAGAATATGCACTCGTACAAGATAACAGTATCAAAATCTGGCACGAAGCCAATTGACTGAAAAATTGAATGTTCGATTGTAGTCTTAGTTGTCGAATGTGTTCAGACTTTTTTCTCTCTACTTTTCTGATACATTTAAATTGTGGTCCGATGCAAAATTTGAGAAATTTTCGGAAGAGCATCGAAACACATATTTTAGCAGTTTCCAGAAACGATTAATTATTCCATTTTATTTGAATAATTAGCATTTTCCTCTTTTTCTATTTCTTTTTCAATCATTCTTTCTTAAAGTTCAACTCACGTTATTGGTAATTTCCGTATTCAAAGACATATTGGAACGACTTGTTGTCTGTGTCAGAGATCTCTCAATAGCTTCTGCCATTGCATCAAGAACCTCCGTTCCGAAGCTGTGCCATGCTCCAGCCTCAAGTCGCATCTCCTCTTTTCCAATTGTCACAACAGCACGCCCACTCAATATCATGATGAACTTGTTACTGAACTCTCCTTTTTTGTAGAGGACGGCTGGTTTCGGTTGGACCACTCCGACCTCTTTAAGGCACGAGAACTGCGTGGTTTCGACCTTAAATGACGACACGAATAGCAATTAGAAAACCAATTGAATGCAAAATTAGGCGACACAAACCTTTTTGCAGTTTTTGCGAATCAACTTCTCGAGAATGGTTGGAAGAATGAAATTTGGTCCGAAGATCTTGTGGCACGTACTCATTACTTGAATTGTCACTGCCAACATTTGAATGTTAATGGCACATTTTGCGTGTGCCGTGTTCACAATTTGACTCATGTCATGGTTCTGAAATGGAAACATATGATGCCTAAAAATTGATAACTCTCTATAAATAAAAATTAATTTTCAATTTTTGCATTGGAAAACAAAAAATGTCTTCTAGTATATTTCATGATGTTTTTCTCTATTACTCATTTCCTTTCATTCGATTCTTCATTCTTCGTCGAGATCACAAATTTTATATTCTTCCCCTCCTTCCAATATGCAATTTTTGCTGGCTAGACTCGTATAGTGAAACCACGTAGAAAAAATGGTCCTCGAACTTTTGAAAGCGAAAACTTTCGCTGAGACAAAAACAGATAGACTCATAAAAGAAGAAGGAGCGCCGAAATCGGATTTTCTAGAAGACTTGATTCTATCAACTAGATTGGTTCACTATTTTTGCTGGTTGTCCAAACATTCAAACGTCGAGGTGTTACAGATGTTCGCTATGCTTGGAAAGCCGTGAAAAACAAGGCTAAGCAAGGGATGAGCCAGAATTTTGAAGCTATCGGATTCCGTACGCTTTGAAAACAGATTTAAAATTTTATACCTGACTGTTGAGTCATTCAGTGCCCAAGGATTTGACGAATATAGAAATAAACATGCCGCTAGAAGTGAGAAATATTAACAGAATAAAAGCATATAAGCAATGACAATAGGTACTATCCATTTGCCGGAGAGGAGTTCTTGTGTATGATCCAGCCATAGAAACATCTCGGATGGAATAACATGACGGTTCCCGTAATGTTCTTCCACCTCCGGATTGTCCCGGCAGCTGTAGCATAGTGTCTTCTGTATGCCTACCTTCTTCTCCTACAAAGAAGAAGAAGATGAAGAAGAAGAAGAATCACACAAGACAATGATGTACGACCGCGTGGCTCCAGGGGGAGGGCCTCCTCGACCAAGGAGGAGCGCACGAGAGAAAAGCAGGCAATGAGGCACACAACGTCTTTCGGACCGCGGGCGCACTAGGGCAGATATGCCCTCGAGATATATGAACAAATTGTCGACTTGCGATAGATGGTGCGTCGGTGGGCGTCAACGAAATGCGGTGAGAGTTTCTGCCCAAAAACGGGGCATAAGAAGCGATGGACGAAGGAAAACGTTTTTTTTGTTTTTCCAAAGGCACTCAACATTTGAAGGAGGATTTGAAAGAATGAGGCTGTTTTGAAGTTTAAAGAAAATAAAGGGAAGTTGTCTTCTCAGGAAGATAAGGCAAGTTCGTTTGCTTCAGAATCTCTCCTTTTCTTTCAAATTGAACTTCCAAATTGTTCTCTGTTCATTCACCAGTTCTTCGAATTTTTCAACCAACTACTACTTTTAAAAGATTGAACCAGTTGAGAGAACATTCTCAATTGAACGAAGTGAAACAAAAAGGTCACCTTTTTCCGTTGTCTCTTCTTTCTGTGCACATTATCGCATACAGCATCAGTTTCATCGATGATCTCACACTGGATGATTTCTTCAATGATGTCCTCGAGAGTAATCAATCCGCACAGCTCATAAATCGGATCTTTATCTTCTTGCTCGACGAGTCTCTCAACCAACGCCATATGATATTCTCCCTGGAAAACAACAATTTTCGCACCCCCTGAGTCAGTGGTTAGATTTGTACCCGTTTGAATTCTTCCAACATATTACGAAGGGGCATGTCGACAAGTACACGTCTCACTTCATGATTATATATCGATGCAATTTTCATAACGTTATGACTATCGGCAGGATCTAATAATGCAAGATCTTTTACGAAAAGCAAAGCTACTACGTTTTTTCGATCCTCTGAAATAATAATAATAATAATTCAAATCTGAAGATTGATGTTTTACCATCATCATCTTGTGTCTTCTTCTCATAAATTGGAATACGGGTATACCCCATATCCAGAATCTGAGTAACCATATCAGCGCTGAGATTCAATGTATCGGGTAACATGAAAATATCTTCATAACGTGTCATTGCATTTTCCACAGTTTTGTCGTACAACTCAAGTGCACCCAGAACCATTTTGAACTCATCGGATTGGCCTCCGATGACGCTTTTCTCGGATAACTTGAGCATCTCAACAAGCTTGTTTCGCTCCAATGATCTTGTAAGCTCTTCTTTCAGGAACATATCCAGGATCTGCAAAATTCTTTTTTCTGTTCTGGAACGGGTCACGTCATTTTGTGATGATAATACCTTAGAGATAGGCCAAGTCAGAGGCCACATAAGGAAGAGCAGAACTTGGGTAATAGGAATAGTTGTCGCTCCAATTGGGAGACCAAGTCTGAAAAATGATTCATTCGTGATTGATAAAGATAGTTTGAAACTGACTTGACACATACTGCCTGAGGGATAATTTCTCCGAAGACCACAATGGCAGCAGTGGCTCCAATCAAAACAAACAGTCCAGTTCCAACAATGATATCCATCAGCATAGATACACCGACATTTACAATGACATTACCAATAAGGAGAGTACATAGTAATTGATTTCCTTTCTTTCTTATAGGTAAAATCTTATTGGCATAACGTTTTTCTTGTTCTGTCCCACTTGCAATATAAAGCTGAAGTTCATATGGAGAGAGAGTCATCAATCCTAAATTCAATCCGGAGAACAATCCAGAGAAACAAAGAAGGGTTATGAGACATATCCACTGAAAGTAGTTTTTGGTTTATGAATTCGAGCATGTACTAACCGCCAGCCACATTGGCATTACATTGTCTGCTGGTGGAATTTCAGTTGTAACTGTTGTAAATGGATCTTCCAAGATAACAAACTGTGGTTTTGAGTAGAATTTCTCAGAAACACACAGTTTGAAGCTATCGGTTTCGGAAGCAGTTCTGAAATAGCAATCATTTCTTTATATTCTTTATTATATTCGTACTTTGGGAAAGTCATTTGAACAACTAAACGTGTTGTTGTCATTGAAGAGAAGTCTGCTTCTAAAAACTCTTCCATATCTGAACAGGAACCATCTGCAGTGAAAGATAGAGCACCGATATCTTGAAAATTCATCCCGAAAAGAACCACTCTCACTTCTTTGTTTGGAATGATAACTACATTATGCTTTCTGGAAAACTATCATTCTGTATGGTTTTTGTGCTGTGAAATTACTTATTATGTCCCAAAACAACTTTCTCATCAACATTCGCTTCAAGACGTAAACCAGAAACTCGGACTTTAGCGAGATGTACTGATTCTGATTTTGCCGGAGCATTAGTTGCTTGTTGTGTAGATGGTGTGCTATCATTGTTTTTAGGAATCGGTTCCAAAGTTACGACCTGAAAAATTAATTCAAAAACTTTCAATCGTTTTAGATATGTCATTTCTTGGAAGTTTATTTATGGCTAGTCTTAGATGCAAAATGTCACATTTAGGTCATAATGTTTCCTGAAAACGCTCCGGTACGAGTCGGTGACGTCAAGTCTCATGATTTTCTGATAAACTTACCGGACGAGAGTGCACGGAGAGCGGAGCATTTAGAAACAATATCAGGAGGCCTACGAGAGCCCATGACCGATTTGACATTGATTGGATTGAAACGAAGGAGTTTTGAGATTGGAAGGCTCTGTAAGAATACGTGTTCAAGAAAACGTAAAATCAAATGAGCTCGAAAAAAGAATACAAAATGAATATAAAATTTATGTGGAGTTTCATTAAACATGGAGAACCTACTGTATGGTATAGTTCAGTTCATTGGAGTTCAAGAAATGATTCTAGTTAACAAAAGAATAAACCATTCCTTAAGCTAATTATCGAATTCAGTCTGGTTTCCATTTTTATCGTTTTTCTTTTTTTTCTCGCTGATAAGACCGCTCATTTCTAAATTTTGACAAGCTGTGATTAGAGTTTTCGGCACTAAATAAATTCCAAATCGCCACGCTGAATAATGCGAAAAAAGAAAACTGCAGGAAGAAATTGGAAAAGGCCGATGAATGACGAAGATGACGGGAAAATGGCTTCAGCTTCTCTCCAAAAGTGCTGGGAGTCCCGAACTCGGCAATTCCATTTCCTCTTAGAAAAAAACGATGGGAGTTCAAAAAACGGGCGGTTTCATTCAATCAAGAAAAGTGGAAGTGGAAGAATACTGCACCACAATAGATGACGATTCCTTTTTTTCTGTGGTCGGATGCTGAATGGAAAAAGAGAATGAAGCGAATATGAAAATGAATTCGTCCGTTTTTGGGATGAGTGCTTGTCTGTTTCGTAGCAACAATTGACTAATGGAGGGGTCGCTTCCATGGTTATTTTTCTTGTTTCTATTTTTTAAACTTACGGACATAACGTATTTTTCGAAATTCAAAATTTGAGCGAAAATATATTCTGGAGAAAATACAAAATGTTCCACAGAATCTCAAAGTACTTAGGTCAAAGAGCCACAATAAATTGATAAAAGGTGATCTTCATTATTAGAGTTGATTCAAATTAAGATCAAGTTTGACGAAATTGTTGACACTCAGATGTTTTTATTTAAACTAAAGTCGGGAAAAAAATGAACACCAATTCAAAATTAAAAAGCTGTAGAATTTTTGCTTTACCAAAAATTAAAGTCTTCAAACAGATTCTGTTGAATCAAACAAAAGTATTTATACCTGTAGAAATAAACAATCATGAGGATTGAGGGCCGGCGTGTGACCTTAAGTGAAAAGCCTTGAGAGAAATCTCTCAGAAACATTTTCGGAATCAGATCAAAGGAAAATGACGTGTATGACAAATACATCTTCGGAGAACAAAGTTTCTCGGAAGCTCAAAACAATGAAAACAGCTCAGTGGCATTAAGAAAGGAAAGTTTAAGCAAGACGTAAATTGAAACTTTTTCTATAGTTTCTTTTTTGAAACGGATCGGATAACAACTCAATTGTCGAACAAAAAACACAAAATTCAAACTCAAATTTAAGATTTCTCTAATTTTCTCAGCTCATTGAGAAATAGCAATGCACGATCATTGACCGCATAATAATCAATCATTCTTCCATTTATTGATAAAATATTCACTACTAACCGGGCCTCACTCTGCAAATAGTTCAAAAAGAATGGGAAAGAAACTGCGTATTTCCCAGAAAAAAAGGAAAATGATAATTGCACGTTGGTGAAGTGAGTGAAGCAAAAAAAGAATAATTCACGAGTTGCACCACCATTCAAAGAAAGACAACTACTTTTCAAGATATTTGGAGGAAGTTTTCAAAATTAAACAACTACTGAAAATCTTCAACACAAATAGCGATTCAAACATGATTGGACACCGGAAAAGTACCAGAAACAGGTTCAGAGATAATGCAGTCGGGGGGAGAAAGAAAAGAAGAGTGACCTGAAGAAAGACATCCATTAAGTTTCTAGTAGACAAATTGAGAAATAATGCAATTATGCGTATTCTGATCAAAAATAATCAACAAGAAATCATGAAGATCATTGAATGGATGAAAGATGAAGAAATATGGTGAGTAAGCTCATTCTTCAAAATATGAGATCGGAGCAACTGGCGTGAGAGTACATTTTTGAGTGCAAAGTAGGTAGACAAGTAGTCTGACAATAAGAAAGAATGAAATATAAAATATTGTTTTTCGGTTTTTGATAACCGAAATTATAGTTTTCTTTCTCGAAAATTATAATATGAGAGCTTCAAAACCACAAACAACACTACACTTGAAGTGTTCTAGCATCTGGCCACAGATGTTCTTCTAGTGGTATGAAAGTTGTCAACACGGACACCTGGTTCTATTTGTGACACAACATAGAATTCAATGCAACTGTTACAGTATGAAATGTGTCTGGAAACTGAATACATTTTTGTCACAATCAACTTGTGTAACGATGTGATTGGGACACATTATAAACATTGAATTTTGTACTAACATTAAAAAACGAAGCGAAAGTCACCGGTGAACAAATATGACCCGGGCCCGTCATACGGGGGAGCAAATGAAACAAAAAATGAGAAATGTGATGGACATTGATGTCATAGAGATGATATAAAGATAGCCGGGGTGGTCTGAGAAAAGAGAAAAGTTGGAAAAATGGCGCCAGCTGATCTATTAGAAGGTGGGGGTGTATTGGAGAAAGAGTTTCTCAAATATTCTACTCACTTCCAAAATTTCCGCCGGCGTTTTCTTAAAAACGAATTCGTGAATATAAAATTATTTTAATAAATTAACTATAGCATCCATTTTTGACGAGAAAGACAAAAGGTAATAAAGAAAACGTCACTCCTCTTCCTCTTTTCTTTTCTCTTTCAATTATTCTCCAATAAAACATCAAACCTTTTAGAATTTTTCGATGTCACTCAGCCCACCTAAAAATTTCTTCAATATTCCATTTTTTCACAAACTTCAGATGAGCTCAAGTAGCCAGCTGCATAAAACAAGTAAATGGCTAGATAGATAAGAAATAGAGAAACGAGGCAAAACCGACAAGAGAGTGTCCTTGCTGTACAGCAGCAAGCGGCAGAGCAAACGAATTCAAAATGGGAGAAGCTTTAGGTTTGGAGCGAGAGTTGAAGCACTTGGAAAGAGACGCAGCAATGAAATAGTGCTCCGCGGACGACTCTGCGGGCTGCCTGAGAGAGAAAAAGCATGGCACATTGGAAGAGAGAGGGAGAGGAAGAGAGGGAGAGAGAAAGAGAGAAGAGATGCACGATTTTTGTGAAAGGACTCACTAAGCCCACCGGCATACGGGACTTCTTTTTCATGAACATTTTGAAATATCATAATATGTTTAAACCGAGGGTTTTTTAATGTCACTAGGTTTCATTACATATTTTTTTTAGTCGTAATCATTCATTGTATTATGAAAACAAAAACACAAGAAGATTGTTGACCATTCTGATGAAAATTAGAAAATTGAGCTGAGAAGTAACAATAAACGCGGTAAAAACAATATATTGAAAGTCTTATGAACATCCGCACTCTCGTGGTTTTCCGCCTCATTCGACATCACTTTCCTCCGTCTCTTCAGATTCATTTCTTCGGAACGGAGATGTATTGGCACGGCCTCGTGTTCTGTAATAATATATGTTCATCTTTTGCTTTCTTTCCAAAACTTTGTATAAACATCAACAGGAACCGTTTATAATGGCTTATTTCATCAGCATACACCTTATGGAATAGATTTTTCTCCTTACTTGAACAGATTCATATCAAAACCACCAAAAGCACCAAGCGTTGGAGCTCGTCTTCTCGCCATTGCAGCGTCTTCTTGCTCCTGTTCCATTTGCCGTTTTCTGGCTCTCTTCGTCATCCAAAGGTGGAATCCGTCGTGTGCGGGTATATCCGATTCGGTTCTTGTTCGCAATTTAATTTGCTGAAATAAAGTTGAAGAAATAAGAAACATGATGGAATTGAATGAAATTGCATGAGCAACTAAGAAAAAGAAGACATACGTCACTTGTGTTGCTCTCCCGTTTTTTATCCTTTTCTCTTCTGAAGGAGTCGCGAACAACGGTTGCAAATTTGATTCGAGTTTGAGGATGTGACGGAGGGAAAGTGCATACTAACATCCGAAACACTGGCTCCATATCCTGAATCCATCAAACTACATATTCAATCAAAATGATGTAAACAACCTGAAAGACTCTATAACCGGGTCCTCTATGACTTGAATTGTGTATTCTATCCAATTTGTCTTCCACATTGTTAATCATATTGAAAAACATTCTGTACAACTGCGCGTAAATTGATGTGTTCACAATAGAAATGAGCGCCAGACCCAACAGGAAAGCAGCCGCCAGGAAAGGAGAATACTGAAATTGAGGGTTTTTTACCATTGAGAACAAATTGTGCTTACTTGAATGTTATACGGCATGACATCTCCTAAGCCAATGGTTGTCAAACTGATGAATGTGAAGTAGAACGCATCGAAAAATCCAATACCTAAAAATACATCTTTTCAGTTTTTGAACATAAACATTCTGACAAACCCGGTTTGTTGCCCTCGTTATGATCAAACATTTTGATTGTCAGAGTACATATTAGAATGTATGCTAACACCAAGAATAGAGCAAGCCACATTGGAAGTAATATATCTTTCTTCTTCTTATTCAAAGGTTGTTTTCTGAGTTGTCTGAAAATATAAAGTGAAATAAACTTAGATTTCAAAATGTTAGCTCACTTGTATTTTAATAACAGAAATATGTATCCATTTGTTAGAACTTTCTGAAACCATTCTCCTATATCCCCGAGCACCACCAACATTATCGGAAGACCGATGGATGCGTAGATCATAGACAGTGTTCTACCCCAAGCTGTTTGACAAGATATTGTTCCTGAAAATCAGAAATCTTTGATTTGAAACGAAATATTCGAAATCACCATATCCGATAGTGGAGAAAAGAGTCATTGAATAAAAAGTGGCAGAGGAAAAATACCACATGAGATGCATATCCAAATTTTCAGCTTTATGCCATACACTTCCATGGAATCTCCCTTCTGCTTCGAGCATTGTCTTGTAATACCTCTTTAAACGTCAGAAAATCAATTATTTTATTTGGCGAATGACTAACTTTTATTAATTTGGCAAGTTTATTGTTCCGATCAGTTCCATTTGTACTCAATGTCACGTTTATGATATCTTGGGTCTCTTCATCAATGATTCCTTGCATTAATACAATTGTTTCTTTCAAATCCTGTATATCTGGTAAAAATTTAAAATTATTCACGTACCAAATTACCTCTAATTCCCTAGGCGATTCCAATCTCTCAAACATAAAACCGCCAAGAAACACATATCCAACAAGTAAAGAAACTAATGTGATATGTCTGATTCCAAATTTGTGATGATAGTAGGCAAGCCAGGCAAAAAATCGCGTTATTTCTGAAAACAGAACGAGACTAATTGATACTGATAAAAAATCACGAACTCTGTTTTCGTATCTGTTTTTTCCGCTCCTTGTATTTTTTAGCATCAAATTCAAAATGAAATCCGAATGGTGACATGTCTTCAACCTTGCTCATATGAGTATCAATTTTAAGTACAATGCAGTTGTTCCGCTCCTGGAATTTTGGATTATGGATGAGAACATTCAGAAACACTTACTGTTAGATGGTTTTTGATTATTCTGCTTCTAGCCTGAATTTCGGATTCCTCTGAAAACAAACTTTCTGGCCGTTTCTTATTACAGTAACTCACTAATATCGACATCCATGGTGTGATGCTTGTGTTTCTTGAATGTACAACTATTAATTGGAAGTGATCAGCAGTGGCAGTAGTCGACAGTCTTTCGTCTCCGAACCCGACTTGAACGCAGAAATGACTGCTCGGAGAAGAATGATAGGCCGACCATCATATTGTTTTACTGCCATCATTTATGGCTCTCTCATTTTTCTATCTCTCGATACTCTCGCTCTTAGCTGTTATCAAGCACCTCTTTTCATATATACTTTTCTTCCTGATTTACTACCGTTAAGGGAAACTAAAAGCAATTAATTGAGTGCAGTTGAAGGCGCCACGATTGATGATGCAACATCGCGTGCTTTTAAAAGATCGTAAAACGTCGGAATGATTTGCAAACAACTTTTAGTTCATGATTAACAACTTTCACCGAGTTTCTAATACGAAAGCAACCGGAATCAAATTCAATAAATCATCTGGTGATAATGGAACGGAACTAATTTTTTTTGTTTCGGTACGAAATATATTATTTGAACGTAACATTTTGAAGACACGTGGTATTGATATCAAAATCTTCTTATGATTTTTTGCTCTCTACTCTTTTCAGTTGGAATTGCCATAAAAGTGAAAGATGTTATCAAGTCGTTAACGGCCACTGTGCACCCGATAACTGTTAAGCTGACATTTTCATCGCATTAACATCACATTTTGTCGTCGAATGGTTTGATAGAAAAGTCGTTTGTCTAAATTTAGAACATGGCAGTTTTCAGGAAAACTAATCTGTACTCTGACGTAGTTCAGTTAGCGATTTAAGAAAGGAAATAACAAATGAATGACCCATGTGTGCTTTATTATTTTCAGAAATTGCACATTAAACTTACAGCGTAAGATGAACGGAAATGATGTATGTTACAATAGTCAACCGATGAAGAACTGATTTCAGTTCGAATGAAAATAGAATTGGAAGCAAAATATATGTACGCAATAATAAATTACCAAAATAGTTGAATACTGGGGGGAAATGTCGAGTTTGAGGAGGATATAAAAATTGAGAATGGAAATCAAGAGAAAGTTAAGATCCACGGCATTTGGAGAAGCAACCTCCCTTCTTCGCGGCAGTTGGATTCAGAACGACCCCAGTTGATTTGATTTCAACATCCTCAACTGCCATCAATTCTCTGAAATTAAACAGAAGTCTAATTGGTTTTATAACATATAGTGTTTACCTTGTAAGTGCCAACATAGCGTTATCAATGTTACTTCCATCCAATGCACTCGTTTCCATAAATAGAACACCCATTGCCTGGAACTATGAAATAAACACGGAAAAAGTACAGAAACTATCATACCGCGGCCATACTGGCTCCATCTGTTTTTGCAACTGCTCCGGGAGTTTGGTGACGCAAGTCCACTTTGTTTCCCACTAGAATGATAGGAATACTTCTCTCCGTTGACTCTTTGATTGTCTCAATCCAATCACGGACACGGAGAAATGAGTGTTCTGCACACACATCATACACTAGAATGGCTCCATCTGCACGACGGAAATACGATTTGCACAGAGAACGGAATCTTTCCTGTCCAGCTGTGTCCCATAGTTGGAGAGCTACGTTTCTTCCGTCTACATTTACTGTTTTGACATGGAAATCGACACCAAGGGTACTTGGCAACTGAGTTGTGAATTGGCGACGGATGACGCGCATAACGAAACTACTTTTTCCGACGGCTGCATCTCCACACATGACAATGCGGAATGTTCTTTCTGCTGGCCCATTTGCTTCGTTCAGACCCTGAAACCACACAGCTTTATGAAAATAGTTGAATGAATGAACAAACCACAAGGTCTCCTGGAATTTCGAGTCCTTGCAGACTTTGAGCGTCATCAAGAATCAGAGAGGTCTCTGGAACCGGCTCATCACTATGAATTGCATGCAATGGCACTGATTTGAAGACGCTTGTCGAAGTTTGGAAGTTCTCAATCGAATTTCTGTTTGAGCTGAGAAGACCTGGTGATGGGGTTCTCAAGTTGAATTGGCGGAGAACTGATGCACGACTGTCTAATGCATCACGAAGGCTTTCATTTGTCTCGTGGAGTTTACGGTTGGCGTCACTGGAAAGATTGAGTTGTTGTGGAAATGAAGTATCAGAGCTTACAAGAGAAGTTGAAGTTGCTTTCTGACAGATTCACTTTCTTCGGTGGCATGGAATGCTTGATCTGAACTATGAGTTGCTCTCAGAATTCTTCTATACCTCTCTTATACCTTTTCTATGAGACAACTCATCTTGCTTCTGATCGAAGTCAGCTCTCACTTGTGCCAATTCACTTTTGATCATTGCGAGTTCCAAATGATTCTCAGCAAGATTCTGACGGAGGTCATTGTTTTCTTCGTTCACAACCTGAAATCAGGTTTCATAAATTGATTATGAATGGAACAGTTAGACCTTGAGTTTGTCGCTAAGCTCTTTCTGATGGTTGAGTCTTTCGTTCTCACGTTCAAGAACCTTCTCCATCTTCTGCAAACGGTCAATGTTGTTTCTCATTTCAGCCATTTCCTCAGTCATTTTACGACGCATCTCTTCTTTTTCCTTTGTCAATCGCTCTCTTTCCTGAAACAAAATAGTTTTGATTCAAAATATTCATTAAACTTAATTATAATAAACTCACCTCTTGTCTTGCTTTCATTTCAGTAAGCTCTAACTGCTGATCCACTTCATTCTCCATCTCTTCCATGCGACGGTTGTACATCTCCCGCTCGCTGAAAGAATGAATGATATTAAATTTAGGAACACCGAAAAGATGTTCGAGAGGGAAACAATGAAACGTCACACTATTTCGTCGATTTTCCCACCACTCTCATACCTTGCATAAATTCTTTGCAGTCTTTCGTTCTCATGTTTTTTCTCCGACAATTCTTTATGGAACGATCCGACGACACGTTCGAATTTTCTGAGAAGAGCTGGAACTCCGGACGATTGCAATTGTTCATACAACACCAAAACTTCTTCCTGACTGCAAAAAGAAAGAAAATATAAATAATCACGTGATCGTTGTCACGAGATGATCGCATACCATGGAACGCTGAAGTCAATGTTCATGTTAGTATCAGATTCCGAATGATAGTGTTCCTCATCAAAAACACGGATAGCTGGACGAGAAGAGTCACTCTCACTGTCGAAAACTTGCTCATCTCGACGGAAATAAGGAGGATCGTCGATTGCGACAGAAGCTCTACGCTGCATTCCATTGAATCCTGAAAGGAGAGAGAATTCTTAGAGAGTTTTTCAGATGTGTCACCTCTACTTTCTCCGTGTTGCACTGTTTCTTCGAATCCTTGACAGAACTCCAACTTCTCAATCTTACCGGATCCATCCTTATCCAACTCTCTGAATATGAAGCGGACATCCTGTAAATAACTGAATAAAAGTTAAGAAATGAAAAAACAAGCTCACATTATCATCAAGTTGCGGACAAACTTTTTTAAGATCCTCCATCGTTAGATATCCTTTGGACTCGGAGTCGCAGAGGGAGAACAAGTTCTCCACATCGGGGTTCGTCATGGCTCGACTTTGCAGTTGTTAAAGTGCGAGAGCGCGGACGAATGATATGCGAGGGCAGGAAACACGGGGGAAAACGGCCACGGTGGAACTATAAAACAACAAGAGTGATGTATTGTATCGATTGCTAAAAACGGAAAAGCTACCCCCTCCGACTGTCATGGGGGCGAAAGCGGGGGCGAGAGGAAAGAGAGAAGCAAATTCGATTCATCGGATGGGGGGAGAAAAAAACAATGATGGGAAATAGAAAAAAAGATCGATGCATAAAAGGAAATAGATTCTGCCTGCCACCTCATACACATGATCCGCTCAGATTTTCAAAGGAAACAAACTATTTCATAACGTTTTTGTTTATTGTGTACACAGTTCTTTCAGGTGTCAACGAACGGTTGGAAATAAAGAAAAAGATGGGAGAAAAGCGTGGAAAATGCTTTTTTATGGTTGTGAAATTTTCGATTTCTCCCCCCAGCTCATACGAAGTTCCTCTCGTATAAATAGAGAATGGGCAAAAGAGCAGCATTGAATCCCATAAAAAGGAAAACATAATAAAAATAACATGTGCAATTGCATGGAAATATATTTTTTTGAAGATTTTTCGATTTGTGAATCAGAAGGATGATCGTTCGATTCAAAAACATATAGAATATTGTGTTGTTCCAGATATTACAATAGAAACAGTCTGCCTCTGATTTAAACAGTTGAGCCATCGAGCGAAAATAAATTTAAACTAATTGAATTTCGATTGGAAGGCTTTGCAGATCACAAGTATTTTTCTTTTGTTACAGCATTATTCATTTTGATACTCAAGTTTTCCATCTCTCGAACATTCCATAACTGTTATTTTTCTTCTCAAAACACGTTCCCTCAATTTCCCAAAAAGTTAAATTGAAGACATCTATTCATTCATTGCTTCGAAACATTGTATAATACCCGGAACGTTTTTGCGCCCCCACTGACTCAGCTCCAAATTAAACCTGTCAAATAGTGTCAATAGAATAGACAATTGATGGTGGTACAGTAATGAATTAGAAAAAAAAGGGAGAAGAAATTACATAGTTTTTGAGGGAATACTTTGAGAACAAAGGTTTTCATGTTCAATCTGTCGAGCGAGCGAGACCTCCGTCTCTCTTTCTGTGTATGTGTACAGTTTAATCAGCTGAAGAGAAAAAAAGGAAATGAGCTGGGAACTGTCGAGTGTTGGTTTCATTCACTATTTCATAATATCTGTTTGAGAAGCAATTAATTTTAGAGAACCAGAAATTACAGTTAACTTTTAACATTTTGTGAAAGTTGAAGACAAAAGTCACTTCTTCCGAGAAAATAGAAAAAGAGAAAACACTGAATCTTTATATGTGGGTATGTTATTCAAAATGCCATAATGGAAATCGAAGCAATAAAAACCACAATTTCGATAATCTTCACGGATTTATGTGTATAGCAATTTAATATCTCAGTTCAGTTCAGTGCTTCTTCAATTTTAAAAAAGATTTCAAATGACATTCATTCAATATATTTTGTCCAAATCAGGCAATACTTCCGGGGTTACGTTGTTCCACGCAACTACTGCTGAACGGTGAAAGCTATAAGTCAACAATTCACATAAAAGAGATGTGCATAACAATTGAGTCAAAGAGCCATCAGGCGGCACGTTTTGATATCCACCGCTTCACACAATTCAAGGAGTCGTTTACCTGTGTCAATTGCTATTGTTAAGAAAAGATGCGCATGTGTTGCGCAACACCAATAACGAGACAACACAATAGAGCAGTCACGTGGGTAGACCACCTTTCCGATGGGTCTCTTATAATCTAATGATTCATAACAGGAAATTGTAATGAACCGGCATTGAGTGGATTGGATACGATATGATGTAATAGAACCAGGTTAATCCGAGACAATGAAAGGCGGCTCTTTTTTGAATCAGCTTCTTAATAAGCTGATTTTCATATACTCACATTGCTTTCTCAGTTTTTGTTCGGTGTGTACACAATTAGGAAACACCAATTATCCCTAATGCATTTTCATATTTCATTTTCCCATTTGTAACTGTATCGTTTTCAAGTCTTCCATTTTCCACTTTTTTCTCGCGCGAGTATTTCACGCTACGTTGGCTGGGAAGTGTCTTCTCCAGTTTTTTGCACCTCCTAAACATACAAGGACAGAACAATTGAGTTGACTGGTAATAGAAAGAAAATTAGAATGATTTATATGAACTATCAAATACAACAACTGGGAAAAGACGATGATGAAACATGTCTATGTACATAGCTGGGTGGTCGAAAATTAGCTGAATGTCCTTCATGCCAATTGACTTGGAATCGCAATGAGTGAGAAATGAGAAAAAAAAACCATTTTATTTGTTTTGTAATTGACGGTTAGTATGCAAAATTAATCGGCGCTTCACTCGACTTCTCTTCGAAATATTGGAATCGGGTGATGTTAATTACATGGAGGTTTGTCATCCGAATATGGTCGTTTTTGTAGTTTCAAATTATTTGACACAAAAGCGAACAGTCATTGTTCCAAGGGCAAATGGGAATAATGTGTGTGAGTTTCCGTGTACAAGTATACCAATGATATAAATTTTCAGTCTCTCTCTTTTTAGAGCAACAAGACTTTTTTTTATCGGAAGATATCATTCAAATTAGTTTTCCTCAAACATTAATCGATGGGCTAAGTGAGATGGCACAGTGATAAACTATGTTTCCTTATCTATCTTCATATTGTTTGTAGATGTGAAGTACTCGAATCATTATTTGAGATTTTCATAAGTTTCGATCTTCTTCTGAAAGCACACAACTGTTTGCAACATGGTATGGTTTATTCCATTAGCCACTCCGAGTATAAACCATCTCTCTTTTATTGTCCTAAACTGTCATAATTCATTCTCCATTCAAATAACCATTTCTCAGGTAACTTCAATTAGCCATGTGCAGCTATTCCAAACAATTTTCCATCTCATTCTCATCGTTTTCCCTCATCATCTCAGATGTGCAAATGAAAGGTCAAGTTATGAATTTCGTGTTATTAAATACAAATAATTGACTGTCCTGGGCGTCGTCGGATCTCGAAAATCGAGTGTAATTGTCGTGACCATGTTCAGGAGGGTGGTGGGTAGCTGCATCATCCTTCCCAATGTCAACGTACCCTCCCCCTCTCACCCAAATTGCCAACCAGTCGCTCCGCCCACAGTCGCACATTTAACTTGTCTTATAGTCAGTCCCCCCTCTAGCCCGGACAATAACCAATCATCGTTGCCGTCAACAGTCCCCCTCTCGACCAAAACGTGCTAAACTCTCATTCATTATTTTCTACCGTAACTCGAGAAACCATTTCGAGAATGTCTCTTCTTGACCCTCGTCAATTCTTGCTTCCTGCATTCTACCTAGACCCTACTAAACAAGCCATGCTGGTGCAAGCATCATCTAATCACAAACTTGGAAGCGCCTCTTCGTTCCGTATATCTGATATTCTTGAGCCATCTCCAAACAACTCTTCATATTCAAATGATCCGGGTGAGTAGAACACAGAGGTTCAGTCAAACCAATACCCCTAGTCCATTTCAACTTTATTTAAAACGTCAGCCATTAAAAGTTTTGTGTGCGACGCGTTACCCATCAAAAATTTACTCAACCATGCTCTCGATTTTCCCCCATTGAATGGTTGGTCGAAAATGATAGTGTTTAGTGTCTGCAGTGTGTATGTAGTGTTGAAGAGAGGATTAACGCTTAAATGAACATGTGAATACAGTACCGGGGTCAGCCTTTTGTTCTCTGTCTTGTGCATTAACGACTATTCACTTCCAGATCCATCACCACAGTCCGTCAAATCCGATTTGTCCATTTCACCGAGAGCTTGTAGTCCGGGAACAGATCGGATGGGAAGTCCAATGAGTAACTCGAAGAAATCCCGTAAAGCTAGAACTATTTTCACGGATAAACAACTTCAAGAATTGGAAAACACATTTGAAAAGCAAAAATATCTGTCAGTTCAAGATAGAATGGACCTGGCTCATCGTATGGGACTGTCCGATACCCAAGTCAAGACTTGGTATCAAAATAGAAGGTTAGTAGTCGAGACACACAAAAATATCTAGGAACGCTAGATGAGATCTTCTCAATTTCAATTAATTATCATACGAAAGGAGTCTGTTCTCTTTATACATATGTACATTCTCAAATTAATAACAAGCATTGCCGCCAATTCTAGTGAGCCCACCCTTGTAGATTACCCCCCGCTCACATTTCCTAATTATTGTTCAGGGCGGCGGTGTTCTATGCGAATATTTGATGTGATGACTTGTCATGAGAGCATCATCATAGTCGTCATCAAAATTTCACTAGCTTTTAGTATCGGTTTCATTGGTGGGAAAGAAAGAAGGCGATGAATTCAGCCTTTTGAAATGTATCCATGCATTCACAATCTGGAAAACCTTTCAAAACGGCCATCCATTGTTATTCAGTTATCGCCCGTGTGGTCTCATGCTCTTTTCGCAGTAATGAGGGTCCTAAGAGGTAAATCACCTGCACTCTTATTCCACATTTGTTCTTTTGAATTAATCCGAACCGTTTTCAAGTGGTGGTTAATACATCTAATACATCTAGTTACGACACAAAAACATCATTATTACAATAACGGCCACTCCAAAAATTAAGGTGTGAGAAGTGAAAGACGTCCGGTCTAGTGGAACAAATTATTCGCGTCTTCTGAGTATTTTATGTTATTATAAATACGTTTTTTGTCTTTTTCAGAACAAAGTGGAAGAGACAAGCAACTAGCGGAATCGATCTTCTTGCCGAACCTGGAAATCTGACGGCAGTTCAAAACTTGATCAGAAGCAGTCCATATTGGGCCAACTACTTTTCGTCACTTCCAATGGGCCAAATGTCTATGATGGGACTTTCAATTCCGATGATTGTTCCTCCAGCCCAAAACTTCCAACCTTCATCCAATTCATCTTCGAATTCTCCTTCAACCCATAAATCTAGTGAATCCCCTCAACTGGATGTTTCCAGCCATTCAGAGTAATTTCAAATATTGCTTTCTCCATAATGTTCTTCTTGTCTTAAAAATACGATCTCAATGGGTCATAATTCAATAGGTTACATGAGTTTTCAGTCTCTTCATCCAATGTTTTCATAATATTGCCTGCATCTGTATTGCTTTCTTGCTTTATTAGTCATGTGATGTCATTTCCACGTCATTATAATATTATTATTATTGTACCTACGTAATACACATTTCGAAATCTGATAAGCGAACAAGACATTCAAAAATGCAATGAACACAGAAGTGCCAGAAGCGCCAGGTGTGCGTGGCGCAATCCGTCTGATTCTTATCGTAATTGAATGGATGAGAGGGGAGGAACACTTCACAAGAGAAAGGTGGTGTCGTTAACACCTCACCTGTTCGACTATACCTGCCAGACGGTTCCAACTAGTTATGCTGACCTTTTAGATGGGCTGTGAACATGAAAAGAGACGATGTAAATGATATATAGGGGGAGAGATATATATTCCCATTCAAAATACATAATGTCTGATTACAGATTTCAGCAGTGTTGAATGCTTATTTCAGTTAACAAATTTTCTACCAGAAATCACATTTTCTTAGCATCCTACAGTAAATTCTGTGCAATGTGTCTTTCAAATGTCGTTCATTAGGAAGATTAGTCTAATTGATAATTGGTAGTGTCTTAGTTTAGTGGTATGTTTGTGTAAGCACGCAAGAAGTGTGCATTCTTCCGGTTCAGTGACAACTAACACGTCTAATTCCATGTAACACGCTCCTCTTCTATTATGTCTCCCAAACGCAGTGGCTCTCATTTAGTTGAATCTCGGCTATTGAGAAACCCGGGAGAAAACTCCATTTTCACACTCATCTTCATCGTTTCTTGCATTCAGACAAGACAACAAATTGGTCATATACACACATATACATGCATTGCACCCCACTTGACATCTAATTCGAGAACAGAGAAAGAAGAAAAGAGGGTATCGACGGGTACGGTAATCGTCAACCGACAATAAATAGGATTTTGAAGGAACGGTGTCATTAAGGCAATTGGACACCGAGAAACGGTGAATTGTGGAACACATCCGCAAAACACGGTTTAGAATCAACCCTTCTTAATACTCAATATTATTGTTGGATCTGACGATGGACGGAGGGGACGGTTGTAAAAATTGTGCGCAGGGAATATACATATCCTCATAATTAGTTTTAATTTAACTGCTTTCGAATGGTAAATGATAATCTGTTGATTGTTTTACAATCCTCCGATTCATCCCTCAATCATTCCCTTCACTTCTATTTACCAGTCCAACGGGGGAGGGGGACCATCTTGTTCTGTTCGACGATCCGTAAGCTGATCGCCACTTGATTCCGGGGTGGACTCATAATGTATCATTGACTGCTGCTCGCAATAAAAAGATTACAAGGGAATTAGCCCAGACACTGGATGCCAATTGATTCAATTTACACGATGCTCACAAATACACGTATACACCTGTCGTCTCTTTTGTTCAATGAGGCTCCCGGATGAATGACAAATCAGATGATGCTAATTTAGGAGGAGAGACAACTTTAGCCATGTGATGCTAAAGTTTGACAACATAAATTAACCATTGACCATGTTGCGGTCCTCGATGGTTTCATTCAGCTTACCATTTTCCAGATAAGAAGCCAAAGCTTCCGGAAAAACCTGAATTCTCGGAAATATAGAGTTATTCTAATATCAGAGAACACATTCATATGTGCTTTTTCGAATGACTGAAAAAAAGTTCTACGAGCACAATTCCCAAAATGCATTCCAATTTCAAAGCGTCTTCATTGTCCTCAAAAGACACCGTATTCTTTGGAATAAATTATTCACAAGTAGATGAAGGAGAGTAAAGTTCTCGGAACAAGTTGCGGTATTTATGGAGAGGAAATTGGAAACTAATTAGGACAGAAATGAGTAGTTTCAGATGAATAGTTGATTTTATGACAATGCTAACCCATCCCAATTCCATAGTTTATATCTTTTCCATTGAACTTTTCGCCTATGATATTATACCGTAGGATACACGTGTTTACGAGTTCATGTCAAATGAGTTGGCATCGTTTTTTACGAAAAATGTTTGACATTCCAATATGAAGACCAGTTCAATAAATCATTCTCGCAACGATCCCCTCAAACTATGACATGATTGAACAATAATTCGTTAACAAGTCGACTCAATTGCAATAATACACGGCGGTCTTTCTCCTCCTCCTCCGATTATTGTCGTCATTCTAAACAATTGGAGAAGAAAAGAAGGTTGGTTTGACAAACTGTACTGGCCCGTCGTGTCTAACCTCCTTCTTTTCTCAAATTGGGTGGCATCATTTGCGTTGTTCGAAAAGGTGTCGGTATAATTGACGAATTATTAGAAGTGAAGACGGTCTACGACAGTAAAGGTGTTACGGACAATCTACTCAACTATGAAAATCGGAGGCCCACCCCCGCTGGCTGTTATTATAGAGTGTTTGGATTTAAGAAGGTAGCAGAAAGAGGAAGCGACGACTTTTTGCTTTCTAAAATTGACGATTAATGAGCGGCTAATTGACGTACTTGAGTGTGAAAGAAATTGCTACCGTAATTCAGAATGCTTTGCAATGTTCAGTTATTTGAGATGGGTAATGAAAACACTCAACGGACTGTCTGACTGTATTGCATTTTATTTCATAATAACGAATGGGAAGACAAATTACATTGCAGAAAAAAAGGAAAAAAACGGAACAGATGAAGATGGAAAGGAATGGAGATCAATTTTTGAGAACGAAAAATGACAAAATGAGAATTGGAAAAGAAAGTGGCAAAGCTTATTGGGAAAAGAACTGACTTTTTGCATGGGGGAAACCGGAAATAGTCTTGAAGCAGGAGATATGGGAAACACAAAAAACAATCACTCATCATCTTCCTCTTCTTTTTTATTTTTAGAATCAGGAGATTTCTTTTCAGAGTCAGGAGAAGCAGACGGCGAGTTTTTTGGAGAATTAAGCTCTTCTTTCATATTTTGAGCAGCCAATAACTGTAGCAAAGATATATGGGAGTTGCTGGTAGGAACCATTGCACCTGGGACAACTAATGGGTTGAACATAGGACGATTAGCTCCAAACATGGCTGAATTTTGAGATATGTAGTTGGCCCAGTAAGGATTAGTCCGAAGAAGTTGTTGAACAGCAGCCATATTTCCAGCGTCATTCAGAAGATCCATTCCCACCGATGCTTGTCTCTTCCATTTGGTTCTGAAATTAAAAGAATCGTCTTCTGCCTAATCATCACACTATTTTTCGTCTCACGAGTTGGCTCCAATCTTCGAAATTGGATAATGACAGTGGAAGTAGCGGTCCCGTTTCCCGAGGGTGGATGAGTGAAAAAGGGGGGGGGGCGCGGAAAAAAGATGACACTACTAAATGAAATTGGTGGGCGCACGCGAAGAAATTGAGGAGGAGTGAGAGCTTTGATTAAGATAAATTTCGATGGGCGCTTCCCCGCTAATGCACTACAATTAACACAAAGTGGCGTGTTTAGACTCAATTCTCGCCGAGTGCGCGAAAAGCTCTCCGAGCATTGTTTTTCCGGAAGAAATGAAGGAGGGAATGAAACTTTCCCCGAGGAGAAGACTCAATAACAAACCTTCTGTTCTGATACCAAGTTTTCACTTGAGTATCAGTCAATCCCATACGATGAGCAAGTTCCATCCTATCTTGAACCGACAGATACTTTTGTTTCTCAAAAGTATTCTCCAACTCCTGAAGCTGCTTGTCGGTAAAAATGGTCCTGGCCTTGCGAGCCTTCTTCGATCCTACACAGGTGGGACTCTCATTAACCGAACGCTCGGTATTCGGGCTTCCGACTCGTGGAGATGATGGAGATTCCGATGAATTATTTGAGGTTGGAGATGGATCTTGAACAAAAGATGAATTGAGTAAACAATTTGTAGAGGTAATAAAAGACAAAGACTATTAATTGGTTGACCTATAACTATTACCATTACAGATTACCATCTACACGCTCGCTGGTGCGTTAATCCGTTAAATATCATTTTTCAGGCTAGTTGTACATTCTCATGGATGTGTACATAGATTAAAGTGTTAGTAATGGTTGAACGGACATACAATAACTTTCGGAAAATGATGGCAAATTTGAAAATTGAGTGTTTACCTGGTTCGTTTGTCGAATGTGTTGATGGATCAAGTAGATCAGAAATACGGAATGAGTTAGCGAGATTAATCTTTCCACCTCCTGATGAACTTTGAGCAGAAACTTGAGCTAACAGTGCTTGAGTGGTTGGATCAAGGTAGAAAGCCGGGATAAGAAACTGACGAGGGTCTAGCAGAGACATTGTCAAAAAAGTTTTCGACCGCTTTGTAAATTATCAAGTTTAGAAAGTGTCTTAGTTTTGAATGAAAGAGTTAGATGAGGCTGTTGTCTGCAGTTACTAAACGCCGAAAACTCGTTGATTGGTGTCGACACGCCCCTCCGAAGTGGAGGCGGAGTTTTTCGAAGAAGGAATAGTTGGATGACACCAAGAAAAATGGGGGGTTTTGTATTGGAAAGTGTGGTCCGTGTGATGTCCACCTTTTGAAGCCAATCAAGTGTGCTAATGAGCAACGCGATGAAGCTGAAAATGAGACTGCTTTGAGGATGAATAGAGGAAAAGCAAAGCTTTTGTAAAAGAGCTCATTCAGGTGAGAACGAAACGTGGAAGAGTGTGGGAGTCGAATCTCGGGAGAAGAAAAAAAGGAAGAGTTTGTATTGTTAACTAGTGAAACATTTAAAAGCGGATGTGACAACTCAGGAAGTTATTTCATGACAAGTTGAGAAATGTAGTATGAGTCTAGTTTAAATTTAAGTTTGTCGAAGGATAATTGATTCTGGTTTATATTTGAAAAAGAAACGTTTTTGAAAACTGATAACAACAAATTAAAATTAACATCTGTACATTTAACGTCTTTTTGTCTGTCTAATTTTTGATGAACACATTAAATGAATATTTTCATCTGAAATTGTATCGTAATTAAAACTAGCATAAAAACTTTCAGGAAGTGGACAATAGCAAGGTATTACCTCTGGAAATAACACGGTCATTGTCTTGTTTTGTTATCAACACCTAACCATTCACTAATACCTAATTTCCTGTAATATTATTATTCCCGACGTCCGGTTGTTTTCTGTTAGTAGCCGGCATTTAAATTGTGACTCTCCTCCGTCAGCCTACGTGTCTACCCGTATTCGGCAATATTTCCGGTAACAAACGGTCGAAGAGAGCAACAATAATATATGGTCTGTTCCAAAAGCGGACAGATGAAGGCACATTACTCGGGTTTTAATGAAGGAAAAGAGACCGCTCTACTGGGAACTGTTATTAGGGCTACCGAAAACAGTCATCTGGAAAATGCACTAATCGACAGGGCACTGCATTTCAGGGCATGAATGACTAATGAGTCCTATTAGGAAGGTCAAAAGTTGAAATCTGTTATGCACAAGTGAAAGGGACCAAAGAGTTTCAATTTTATGAAAGAACCGCAGCAAGTACTTTTTTAGGTGAGAAAACACCCTAATATGTACAGTACTTTGTCCAGTGTCGGAAGACTTTAAATTGAAGTGCGCGAAATTGGTGGAAATTGATTGTTCACTGCCGCCATACCGCTCAACAAAATACAAGGACAACATCGACACCTACCGAGAGGAATTTGTCCGGATATTCGGCTGCCGTGACAAACGACTGCTTTACAAACCGCCAATTTCGATGTCACACCTGCAGTTTTATACTTTCTTCGAATGGTCTCTAATCTTGTGCAGCGCCCCAATAAGACCATTTTTCGGTAAAAAGACAATGGTGTTGGAATTTGAATGGAAAAAACATCTAATGAACATTTGTTTCTTAGAAAATCCAAAATTGAAACCTTTGGTTGGTTTTCAACATTACTCAGAAACATTTTTCGTGATAAGAAAAACTATCTAGTGGTTTTTTCTTCAATAATAAAACTAGCATAAACAAGAAAACACTTTGTGTCATCTTATACTCACAAACGCAACACTTTAATGACCGATTATCTGATCCCACAATAACTGTCATTTCCGGGCAACTGGCAACATATGGTTACCTGTCATCAACTTGCAGCTCTTTTCTCTCTTGCGCAAAACCAATTATGTGTCACACTGGAATCAATTGTGACAATTAAAAGTAAAGGTCAATAAAACAATAAGTTGAAAGTTGCCGAACATCTTTGGAGAAGGACCACTACTTAATGAATTGTTCACTTGTTGCCTATTATATATGTTTCCTTGTCGGAAGTATTAGAGATATCCTTGAGATCATTTCCCCACAGTCAGCTGCCCTTTTGCCATCGTCCCGCATCATTTGCTCATTTGTGACTAATAATTGAGGGAAATGAGTGCGCGGAGAAACAAATCGTCCTTGGCAAGCTGACAGAACAAGAGGGATAATGAGGAGTATCAAATCGGCAATATTATAGCATCATCACTTTCTCTCTTTCTTTTGACGGAGGGACCTCTTTTCGTCAAAATTGCAATTGGATCATGATTTCAAGGCTCATAATACCGATAAACTATTCAGATTTTCAGGCTTCTGATGTATAGTGAAATTTTTTCACTTTTTCCTGCCAGTGCTGATTTGAAACACACCAATAAATTTCAAACAGTATACCTAATTGAATAGTACAAAATATTTATAATTTAACAATTGTATGTTTGATGAATGAATAATCATCTTTCAATTTCATTTTTCAATACCATCAACTAAAATTACCCACTTCTCGCCTGTTCATCAGAATATTAGATGTTTTGATATTTTCAACTGCTGATTGCGTCAATAGTAGTTTGCCAACACAATACCAATTGATTTTCGAGATTGACATCGACCGCTCATAATTTGAACTGGGATTTTATCATTTGCATATCATAATCAGTGGTTTGTGAACTGAGTCTGCCGTTCATTAATTGTAATGAGAACCAATTGAAAAATGGCAAAATACTCTATGAACTCTTATCTAGCAAGCATTGGGGCACACGAATATGACAAGTATAACAGAGAATATGACTTCAATTCCAAAAACCTCGGCACAAGACAGTATCAATGGCTACATAGCCTTCTGTAGCAGCCAATGAATGCCTTTTTGAGTGAGGTTTCCGCGAAAAAATATTCAATTTTACAGTTTCAGAAAGACGAATTCTGTATTGTTTCGTAATCAACGCCGTTCACTTGAGTTAAAAGTGAGTTTAAAAAAACTACTAAATGCATGCCACTTCCAGCAGATACATTTTATACAGAACTATTCAGATCACTTCAAATCTCTAATCTTCTTACTCTCTCTAATTCAGAATTGCAATTAATAATACAATAATGATTGCTTGAAACAAGAGATATCCGATTTTACTGTCGCCAGTGTCTGACTTAATGCAATAATTAGTTATGACTTTATTGTTGCTAAATAAATAATTTATAATTTTCTTATTTGATATCTCCTCCGTATTACTAATTGTGTAAAAAGTTCAACTCAATAAAGTCAAATTTATTACCTTTGTGTTGGGTTTCATTTTATCCACGAGTTGAAAACACAAAAATTAATTTGTGTACTACAATTCTCGTTAGGCCATTAATTCCGTTGGACTTTTTGTTTGGACGACATGTAGGTAAAGCGTCATTGTGCACTACCAAGATCCATGTACTGGGATAAAAACACAAAGTCAGCCGAACCCTCTCATTTTCGGAGCATTTCAGACAAATCTAATATTTTATGTTTTTGCTTGTTTTGGTTGAACCAATCCCTAAATTGACATAAGGTTCTGCCCGCCTATTTCTTTTTTACGAAAATTAACAAGATGGATGCTAGACTTCAAGAACTGCAACTATAAAACGGGATGTGGCACGCTGTTTTTTCAATACCCAACACATGGGACCAGAATAATGAGGGCGTTTTTTCTTCGCTACCAAAGACATTACTAAACTTCTGTATATATCTCTATTTCACTGACAATTGTTGAACATGGGAACAGATTTTTGCTCTCTAACCACTTTAAAGCTTTTTGAACAATAACATTTTCAACTCTAATGTTTATACTGAGTTGTTATACAATCCTCTCTGTCTAGAATTTGTTCGTTAGTTTTTGAGGTTACCAGACTGAATGTTCTTATTTGGTCTGTTTGGTCTGAAAAGTTATTTTTTTTTGTTTCGTATATTCTTACTTTAAAGTTTTCTTTTTCATACCAAACTTAGCTTGTAAAACTGCTATACTTGACTTGGATGAAAAAAAGTAGATCTATATAATGCGATTTCTTGTTTTTTTTCTTTCGCCAACACATGTTTTTTGTTTCTTTTTGTTGAAAATGTGAGTCCGTGAGCATTGATGTTCCCAAGACAAATTACATTAGAAGAATCTGTCACTTTTTATGTCAAAAGTGGAAATGGACTATTTCAAATCAGATATCTGTCTGATTCCGAAGATCCCAGGAAAAAAAGAGCCGCGTTTGTTTTGTCGGTTCCTTGTGTCTATAAATCTCTTTTTTCGGCGTTTGATACCATCTCCCTGCCTTTCGTTTGTAACTGACATGCCTCACAACTCTCAATCCATCTTCCAGATACCACCATGATGTTTATCCTGCAGCTGCTTCTACGATTCTTCCGACTCAAAAATTTCGAGGTATTTGTTTTCAGATTTGTTTTTTTATTTTTTTGGTTTCAACGCTTGAAAAAAAGATGGTAGTGTATTTCAGAACATTTTTCCTTGGTCTAAATTTTTTTTTATATGTTGAACGTTCTGATAATCTTCTCTCGTATTTTGAGATTTCTGATGTATCTGAATATTAGAGCTTCCTGTGCTCTAATGTTTAACTCTAATTTTATGAATCAGCAGATGAACGTTTCTAAATTTGATTCAGTGATCAGAACATTCTAATTTAATCCTTCTCGTTTTCAAAAAACTCTTACACCTCTCACAGAAGATGTTTTTTTTTCTCAGAGATGTTCAGCCTGGGGGCGTATCACTAAATTTATATGACTTTCTTGTTTTGACGCATAGAAAGAGAAAAGAGAAAAAATAAAAACGCAAAGAAAGGAGTAGTTGTTATTTCTGCATGAAATTAGGAGACTCGTAGCCCACCCAACACCCAACATTCTCCGTTTTGTGCTCTGTACACGAATCCGAGTCTTGTTGGAGCATCACTCACCGCAAGCTTTCCTCCAGCATCGGCGTACTTTAAATGATGTGACACTAGCAGTTCTTTGGCTGGTGAAGAAGGGAGAGAAGGGATTGGCTCAGCTGGTCTTCAGTACCAGCTCAATTACGTTTTGATGTGTGGTCCCGCACACACAATTCGCTGATAGCTTTCTAATTTCGGATGTATCGTTTCTGCGTTCTACATTCATCATCCTTCTTTTCAGTGTTTGTTTTGTTTCTTTCTTCCTTTCTGTTTTTGAAGTCTTACTGAAATTTACTGATAATCTACTGCTTCTAGCATCTTTTATCATCCTTCTTCCAAAAAAAAAATGTAGTTCTTTATTAATCGATCATTGAAAAACAAAACTGGTGTCCTATCCTTCTCGCCAATTAGCATTTATTTTTCATTTCTTTTCTTGGAACGTGACATAAAAGGTCCAAAGTAATGAAATGCACATTTTTTATCTACATTCTCATGAATTCTCCCGTTCCACCGTTCAAATCATTCATTTGTGTATTTGTCAGGATCATCAGATGCACAATCTACAAAGTAAAAAACAAGCATTTGAGGTTGAGGTTTTCACTTATATCTTTTTCTTTATTTGTACCTTCAGTTCATATTTCAGCATGCAAAACCATTCACACTGCACTGTTCACTCCTTATGCTTGTTCTGCTGTACTCATTTCTTGGAGGATTTGTATTCGATCGAATTGAAACCAATGCTCATGCAGAAATGAAACGAAATGAAAGGATCAATAGAACAGCTTGTGTTTCTCATGTGAGTTCAGATTCTTCCTTTATTTTATAACCTAATTTTTCTTTTCATGAGGATGTCTACATTTCTGTCGAACTAATTAGTTTATACTTATATCTATGAATAGCTCGTTCTTTTTTTCAGATCCTACATTCCATTCATAGATGGACCCGGAACCACACGCACAAAGCGGAATTGTCAGAAACTATCGCAGATTGTTTTGAACCTGAGAAGTGAGAAATTTTATTTTGAAGACGTTATCAGCACAGTTTAAAAACTAAGTTTCATCTTTTCTGTTACAGAGACGAACGGAGTGAATGGAATTTTGTAACCGCTACGCTATATGGTTTTGGAATTGTGACCACTTTAGGTATAACGTACTACATTTTCCAGTAAAAACTGTCAGACTTGTAGGGTATAACAGAATAGCACCAATAACTTATACGGGAAGAATGTTTTGTATTGTATATGGTATTTGTGGAATACCAGTTACTATGATTATCATTGCAAATGTTGGTCAGTATCTTAACAATTTCGCTGGAGATTCACGGCGGAAGGTAACAACAACGGTTCTGTATCCTCGTTGAACTATGATTTTCAGATAGAAGCTTATCGGCAACAAAGACGAATGTCAAAAGCATCACTTGCAGGAAAAGTCTACAAGGTTTTAAGAAAGTTCCTTGAAGATTACTTATTGAGTTTATAGGAATCTTCAATACAAGTCACGTCATTGGCACTGCTGTGTGTTTTCTTGATTTACGTAGCAGTTGGTGCCTTACTATTACCATTACTAAATGGAGAATTAGATTTTTTCAACGGTCTTTACTTCAACTTTTTATGTCTTACTGCAATTGATTTCGGACAGTTAGTACCGATTCGGGTGGAACTTCTTCCAATTACTTTTCTGTATGTGTGCATTGGACTGGCAATTACTACCATTGCAATCAGTAAGATATTTGTCAGAATATCCCGTACTATTCTGTTTTTCAGATATTGGCTCTGAATATATGAAAAAGTTGCATTACTGGGGAAAGAAAATGAAGAATGCTGCACAAACAAGAATCTGGTTTGGTGGAAAAACGTAACTAAACATTTCCATTGGTTATTTCATAGTCATATTTCAGATTGAAAGTACGGGATCTCCTTCATGCAGTTGGAAAGAAATGCGGCGTTGAACCTGGAATGATTGATGCTTTGGATTTGGAGAACGTTGTTGAGAGAACAATTGCTATACAGGTGATTGATCGGATTAAGATGATGAATCTTTTCATTTTTCCAATTTCAGGAGGGAAGAGAACCTCCAGAAGATTTGAATGATGAGCCACCTCGTGAGCCATCTCCTCGTTCCATCATTCATTCTCCATGCTCTGCAAGACCATCAAACCCTCCAATGAGTCCTCCGTCACCTCGAGAAGACCACCCATTTATATTCAAAATGTACTCTCTTTATTTTTGCATCTCTATTAACGGCTTTATTTTAAGGGACACTCCTGCGCCAAGAAGCCCATTACCATTGCCAACATATGAATTGGATATCAAAAAACCAATTTTCCAAGCGTTATCCAATGAGTTTATAAATCAGTCAGCACAAGAGAAACTGTTTGATGATCTTGACACGTTTCAAGTAGAACTAAACACTGAATTGGTTGAAGACAACAAATGCGAAAGTGTTATCATTATCGAACCGCCAGCAACATTCGAAGACATGACCATACAGAATAGTCTCAATGCTGAAGACTACGAAAAAGAAGAAAAAGGTCGGTAGTCAATGATTGATTTCCTGCTGACTTCTTATCAAATTATCCATTTGTTTTCAGTTCCTAAACGGTTCCGAGAGAAAAAAGAAATGTATGGTCGAGACCCGAGAAAACTGTATGAGACTTATCAGGAAGAGTGGGATAGATTGGAACGGTTATCAGACAGAAAGTGAGTTTTTTTGTTTGTGTACTGACCAAACTTCAATGATCAAAATGTGTTCAGGCATGGTCCAAGAAGGAAGTCAGTTTTGAATTTGACAAGTTGTTCCCCCGAAAGAAGTGTATCGCCTTCTCCTATTCGACATTCTTTGACTGGAGAGGATAATAGGAGAAACTCTTGACCTTATTTCATTTGTAAATTTGAAGGAAAATTTCTTCGTTTTTTGAACAATAAATCATCATTTGAATTTTATTTTGAAAAGAATCTTGATAATCCCAATAAAATTTGTTTGAACCACAGTGATTAAAGAGAATGTTTGAATACGTTGAAAACGTCTCAATTATACCGAAAAACCCATGAATAATTTAAATCTCCTCCAATTGAACTTTGGTGACATCTTGTTTGGTGATAGTGTAGAGAGTGAAACCATCAAGAATATGATCTCCCTCTTCAACTGTTTGTGGAAGTTCAACCCAGGTTGGCTTGGAATCCTCATCAAAAACATTGCCTTTGAGAGCCCATACAGCTCCATAGAATTCGCTTCCACTCATTCCCACCTGAACTGATCCAACAGCGACAATCCAGGATTTGGTGTCCTTGTTGACATATGAGCAGTGTGGTCCGGAGAAACAGAATCGTGGAGTTTTGCCTTCACTATCGAAATCGACATGACTAGCCGTACCAGATTTCAAATCAAAGATGAAGAGTCTGGTACGCTCCCAACGGAAACCGCATCCATGAACTCCGTAACTGATGAGAACTTTATCACCGACAGTCTCAGCAAGGACTGGCGATCCTCTCTGAAAACAATAGTTGATATTAAAATTACTCGTTTTCTTACCAGCGGGTTCGAGTCAAGTGGAATTTGAGAAGTCTTCTCAATAGTAGCAGAATCTCCGTCAACAGTGAGTGAGAAGATTTGAATGTCGCAATTGTCGTCTTTTTGGAGAAGAATAGTTGCTCCGTCAGAACTGAGACCGGATGCAGCAAGAACGTCGGTTCTTTGGCTTTCACTCATGGAAATAGCTTCTGGTGCCTAGAATTATGAATTCATCTCTATCTTTGAAATCTAAAATCTTACAGTGAGATTGAGCTCCTTGAAAGAGTTGTTCTCCCTTCTGAACAGTTTCTGGAATCCGATAGATCCGAAGTTGTCAAAAGTAAGCAAGTAGAGCTTGCCATCTCTGACGAAGAGTGATTCGCCAACATTTTCAGCCGATGCAAGCTCAGAGAACTAAAAAAAATAGGATGATTTGTTATTTATTTTCGAAAACTTACATCGTGTCTCTCCCACTGATTAGTGTCCTTGTCAAAAGTGAGAACATAGGTACCAGCAAATGCAACACGATGACCCCAGTTATGGGTTGGTTGAGCGACGTCTGAAAACATGATGGATCCATGATCGAAAATATTGATAACCCTTACACTTTTGTCCAACCAAAGTGAGTTTTCCGTCTTGGACGAAGGTGTAATGATAGTCTTCAAAATCTCCAAGACTTCCGTAACCGTCAGCGATTCTCTCGGCCATTTTGAACTGAAATGAAAAGAGTTGAACAAACAATGAAAGGAAACGCCATCTTCGAATTGCGATTCACAACTTATATACAAATCACGGCGGAAGACCAGGAAGTAAAATTGAAAGGAAAAGATATTTTTAATGTTCAAATTCAGGGAAAATGGTTCCTTCTTCGATTTAGGACAAAGTGAAACCAGTTTTAGGACAAAAGTCAAACTTTATTCTAGTTGTTCTTATTTTGAGAATCAAAATGTTCTAGAAAAAGAAATCGCATTACGAAATGTATGGAAACTGGAAGATGAATCACAGAAAATACGAAAGTAACATGAAGAAACCTTATACTGCATGGAATGGAAGAGAATAGAGAAAGGTATGAAATATGACACATTCTGAGAAATCAAAATAAATGTTTGCTTGGGTTTTTATAGGAGAATTATAATTAATAATTCAATATCATGCTATATCTACAAACACTTTTTCTATCAATTCTATTAACAAGCTTGAAAATCGATGAATTCATGGTTTAAAAGTGGGTTCTGAGGAAGAAAAAAGACCTGGAGAGTATTTATTTCTGACGGCCCGTCCGGTTTTTATACACGAATATTTGCAATGTGGCGAATGACTCAGTGTGAGAAAACAAACAGTATTGCGAAATTCTCTCATGATTTACATGAATAGAAGTCAAAAATATGAATATGTAATCCAATCCGATGGACAATAAACTGCAGTAAACAACTCAACTTTTTGCAAATCTTTTGTGAGAACACATCTTTCCAGTGGAACGAATCAAAAAACGAAACTTGAACAGTGAACACAACAATAGTCAATTGAATGAGAAAATGGTGTTTGTTCAAAACATTTACGGAATTTCTGATGTCTTTTTGTGTTCGAACACATACTATTGCAAACAAAGGCTCAATGGAAATCCAAAAATCAATAATTCCCTTGTATATCTTTTCCAATAATTGATCTCTCGATCTACTTGTTTTCCTTTTGAAATAAAACCTTCAAAACATCATTTTGTTATCTTCTTTCCCTATTTTTCTCAAAAGAACCTTGATGTGTTCAACATGTTTCAATGGAGTCTGAGATGGTTAGAGAGAAACGACAATTGTCAGATCGAATAGACCTGCCCGAGTAGTAGTCTGCCAGTAATCCCACAGATTGCACGCACAACGACGCTCTAATGCTAAAGAATATTCCCGGCGGCCCCTGTCTTCCCAAAGGCACTGTTTCGATGGTCCCTTCTGTTGAGGAGGTCATCTACCCCTCATTCGTGTAGTCCACTCCTCTCGAGGACAGTCGTTTTTTCTCCTCTCCCCTTTTTTACCTTCTTGCGCACACAAACCGCGCATTGGCCTAGGTCTCAACGGCATATCGCAAATGCGCTCTACTGCACTCTAGGTTTCTATAAACAATATTGGATTGATTGACAAACGAAACAGAAAACATTTGCGATAAGCGATTTGTTTGACTGCAAATTCAAAGAAGAATCAACTGCGTTTCGATTCTTCTCGTGGTCACTGTTGTGGCCTTATCGGTCGACAAACAAGTCGATTACCTGAATGTTCATATCTCCACCCTTCCTTCTGCCCCTCAACAAACCATTTGAAGCAACCCTTTTTGAGAAAAAATGGTGAATTATTTGTTGTTTTGTTGCCTACGTGCTGGCCCTCAACGTGTCCATCTCTATCTTCTTCCCGTGACCGTGGTGCACTGCCGACGGGCGCATTTCTCGCTCTCTCCCTTCTTCTCCTCATCCCTTTCTGCGCGCTGCAATCTTCTAAATGTCACGCACACAACGAAGTTGCACTACACTTGTCGGACCCTTTTCGTTTCTCCGAGCATTGACCGCTCAGTTTTTCTGTCTTCATTCTTCTTCTTTTTGCAACTCCTCAAAAATTCTTATTTTCGCTTTTTTCAGAGATTTGGGTATGTTGTCCCGCTTCGCTCGTCAACTGGCGTTGCCAGTCTTCAACGGTGTTCTCCATGTAAGTGATCCCTCTGAATATCATCTCATCCATTATTGATTTTTCAGCCAACCCGTGCCACCAGCTCTATCGCTCATACCATCAAGGTCTCCAAGAAAATTGATGAGACCAGAGAGAAGGCTCTTCTTGGAGGAGGAAAGAAACGTATCGATGCTCAACATGCTCGCGTAAGTATAAGGTTCCCGGTTTCCGAAGCATCCTATTAGTTTTTCAGGGAAAGTTGACCGCTCGTGAACGCATCGATCTCCTTTTGGACAGAAACACCTTCCGCGAGTACGATATGTTCGCTGAGCATACTTGCAATGACTTCGGTATGCAAAGAGAGAAGTATCCCGGAGACTCTGTTGTCACTGGACGTGGAGAGATCAACGGACGTACCGTCTTCGTCTTCTCCCAAGACTTCACCGTGTTCGGAGGATCCCTTTCCTCGATTCACGCCAAGAAGATTGTCAAGATCATGAGAGAGGCTATGCTTGTCGGAGCCCCAGTCATCGGACTCAACGACTCCGGAGGTGCCCGCATCCAAGAGGGAGTTGAATCTCTTGCCGGTTATGCCGATATCTTCCAAGAGAACGTGCTTGCTTCCGGAGTTGTTCCACAAATCTCCATGATCATGGGACCATGCGCCGGAGGAGCTGTCTACTCGCCAGCTCTCACTGACTTCACATTCATGGTCCGCGACACCAGTTATCTGTTCATCACTGGACCTGATGTCGTCAAGGCCGTCACCAACGAGGAGGTCACTCAAGAGGAACTCGGAGGAGCTAAGACTCATACCGTCACTTCTGGAGTCGCCCATGGAGCTTTTGACAATGATGTCGACGCTTTGATGAGCCTCAGAGAGCTCTTCAACTATCTTCCACTCTCCAACACCGATGCCGCTCCAATCCGTGTTGCTGAGGATCCATGGGACAGAGCAGTTCCATCTTTGGATACTGTTGTTCCATTGGAAAGCACTGCTGCTTACAACATGAAGGATGTCGTCCATGCTCTTGTCGACGAAGGAGATTTCTTTGAAATCATGCCAGATTATGCCAAGAACTTGGTCATTGGCTTCGCCAGAATGAATGGACGCACTGTCGGAATCGTCGGAAACAACCCGAAGTTTGCTGCCGGATGTCTTGACATCAACTCCTCCGTTAAAGGAGCTCGCTTCGTCCGTTTCTGTGATGCCTTCAACATCCCAATCATCACTCTTGTTGATGTCCCCGGATTCTTGCCAGGTAACTTATCAATTATTGAGTTTTGAAACAAACCATTCCATTTTCCAGGTACATCACAAGAATACGGAGGTATCATCCGTCACGGAGCCAAGCTTCTCTATGCTTTCGCTGAGGCCACCGTTCCAAAGATCACCATCATCACCCGCAAGGCGTTCGGAGGAGCTTACGATGTCATGTCATCCAAACATCTTCGCGGAGACATCAACTATGCCTGGCCAACTGCTGAGGTCGCCGTCATGGGAGCCAAGGGAGCCGTCTCCATTCTTTTCCGTAACGACAAGGAGCATGCCGTCCAACACGAGGAGGAGTACACCGAGTTATTCAGTAACCCATTCCCAGCCGCTGTCAGAGGATTCGTTGACGACATCATTGTCCCATCGGAGACCAGAAAGAAGGTGTGCGAGGACTTGAACATGCTTGAAAGCAAGAAGTTGAAGAACCCATGGAAGAAGCATGGAAACATTCCACTCTAAGTACCCAATCCCAAATACCATCCATATTCTGTTGCCATTTTACCGATTTCTCGGTATATGACGTGTTTATTTGTGAATTTTCAACCCACATACAATATACGCCATTTGCGTATTCCACCACCCATTTTGTTCGAGTATTATTTTTTTCTCCCGTATTCCTCCAATTGTTTTCTTTTGTAAAGCCATAATTGAAATTGTATTTATTACTGTTCTCAGATAAATAGTAGAATTCAGTTTTATTAGTACGAGCTTTTCGAAGTCCTAAATGGGACGAATGATATCATGTGTGAGATGGCTACTTAAAGAACTCCAAAGAACTTGGCGACACTTGTCAGAATGGCGCGTTGAACTGGTGGAATGACTTGTTCAACATCTTCCACACTTGGAATCTGTAGTTTTGGGAGATCCTCAAGCTTTGGAAGAGTCATTGGAGCGATTGTGGATGTCATTTGAACTGGAAGAACAGCTAATGGCATCTGTGCAGCTGGAACTTGTGGTACTCCAGCGGCAACTTGTGGGGCAGCAGCTGCAGTTCCAGCGGCGGTGGCGGCTCCAGCAGCAGCGGCTGGTTGAGCAGCAACTTGGACGGTTTGTGGTTGTTGGAAAACCATTGGGTTGGGGAATGGTGGAAGTGGGGCGAATCCGATTGGTTGTGGTTGCTGCTGCTGTTGTTGTTGCTGAAGTTGTTGTTGTTGGAGCTGCTGTTGTTGAAGTTGTTGCTGGTTAGCAAGAGCTAAAATTGGAAATTTTGTTTACAGTTTTTAATCTTTAGTCAGTTACCTTGTTGTTGGAGAGCTTGATGTTGTTGTTGAAGCATGGCTGCAAATGGATCTTGATAATACTGTGGTTGTTGTTGAACGTATTGTGGATATCCAGAGTCTGAAAACACAATTTTGGTCATTCATCAAAATAAATGTATTATTACATTGTCCATTTTGAGCCACTCCATAAGCTTGTTGAGAGAATTGCCCATAGTTAGCTGGAACAGTTGGATTGACTGGGAAAGCTCCCTGGGCAGCTTGTTGAGGGTATGGTTGAATGTTGAGTGGTTGACCTGGTTGAGCGATTTGTTGAATAGTGACTGATGGTTGATGAGCTGCAGTAACTGCTGCTGGAGTGGTAACTGGTTGCTCAACAGCCGCAGCAGCTTCGACGATAGTGTTCTGAATGTTCTCTTATTAATGGAGTTAGATGATAGACTCCAACCTCTTGTTTCTTGGTTTCAACGGTTTGTTCCTCATCGACACATGGCATTCTCTTGATGGTAGCCACATACACTACACTGAAAATCAACGAAGCGTGGTTAATTGACGGCTAACATCGCTAAAACTTACGTTCCGTTCTTGGAAACAGTTTTGCTCAAATTGGAGATATAATCGAAAGCAACAAGCTTTCCGTCCTCCAAAACTTCTCCTCCAACAACCAATTGTCCCTGCTTCACAACAGCGTTACCTCGGTCTTGTGAGTTGATAAGAACTTGATAACTGCAGCATTTCATCTGAACGGTAAATCTAGAGTTAATTCACTTTCCGCTTTCATTATTCGGTATACCTCAAGTTTGTCGGTGAAAGGATCTGATTGTGGAGAAAGTCCTCCGACCCATTCTCCTTCTTCGCACGTGTTTGATTTGTATTCGTCGGTGCAGATCTAATAAAACAAAACTAATAGAAGTTGAATGTGCTGAAATACCGCTAGTTGTGGGACAAAGTTTGGATTTTTGCTTGGATTTTTGATGAACTGATCAGATCTTCTTAGATATCCATCATCTTTTCCAGCAACTCTATAGAATTGAGCAGTTTCTCCGGCTCTTGTTCCATTAGCAGTCCATCCAAAACACTTTGGTCGCGCACATCCAAGAACTGGGAATCCAGATCGAAGTACCTAAATATAGATTTTACGAGCTACTCTTAAACACTGATTGCTCACTTGAAAAGTGTATGGGATGGCTGACTGTCCACAGTAGGAAGCTAAGGCCACTGGCAAAAGAGCCACAAGATATAGAATTGGCGTATGCATCCGAGAAACAATTGCCAGGTTGATGTCAATGAGAAGCGATTCGAACTACGAAAATGAAAAGTTGCGCGTGGGAGGGACAACGACCGTCTCGACAACGACAAGAAAATAAGGTCATCAAAATGTCTTCTTGCTGCTTTTCCTCGATATCTCCCGTGCTGTTGCGCGCGGATCGGTTGTCCCTCCCTCATTCAGATTCCTCGAGATAAGGCGAGTGAAAGTCAGATCTACACGGGAGTGAAGCAGAAGACAAGGTGGAAGCCAGGAGAGAGGGGGGCCAAGGGGCATATTCTCGTATCGCATTCTATCAGTGCAACACTTTCACTTGCCGTACGTTTGTCACCAATAATCCGGATTGTCCGATTCAGTTTTTTAGGCTACCCAATTTTCATCAAGCTATTGCTTTATTGAAGAAAGCGAATTCCTGAAGCAGAAGCATATCTCGAAGAGGGGACCTATCATATTGTACGATACCCTATTTCCTTTGTCGGGAAATATGAAAAAAAGGAACATAAATGTGATGAAGCAAAAGTTTTACTCGAAAAAAAGACAATTTACAGAGCACGACAATTTTTTGAGGGGGAGCACCCGTATAAATATATTACAGACATCAAGAATTAGATTATTTTCTCAAGCTATTACAGTATCACAGTATAATGTATTAAAACGTCACCTATCTGTTTTTAGAATAAATTATAACACAAAAATATGAATAATCGGTAATTCAAAATTAAAGTTATAAAATTTCGATGAAACGTATCTCGTTGATTAATGGCATTAGTGTTGTTGAGCAATTTCTGAGAAGAACTGAAGAACGTTGTCTGTCGACACTTCTAATTCTATCTTTGACCCCGGATAGCATGTGAGAATCAGTTTGTTGTATTCGGCAATCTGTTTGATAAACTGCTCTTGCATATCTCTCCATACAACTTGAAGAAGGGACGAGTTGGCCACCAAGTTCTTCTCTATCTTCTTGTAAAGAGCCTCTAACCCCTTTTTCACTTCCTTTCCTGGGTGTTGGGAGATCACCTGAAAAATAAACATGTTTGAAGTTATGCCCACTGCATGTTACCTTTTTGAGTTCCATTCTACTAAACTGTTGTTGATAGGAAATCTCTTCAGGTCGGATTCCCTTCAACTCGATGAAATTGTTGACGTTGTCAAAGAATGTCTGCAACTGTGAATTTGTTAGAAATTTCCATACAGAAGTTAACATACTTGAATTTCTCTCAATGGCCGACCCATAAACTCCTTGACATAGGCATCAATGTGCTCTTCTTTCAGTGCTTTTGCATCTTTGCGTTGTTGATCGAGGCAAGCGATTTTCAATTCCGAGAGTGTCACTGAAACCAATTCATGTTCTCTCATTTTCTTTCCAATAAACACTTACAGTAGAGTTCATGATAGTTTTCAAACTTGACAACCGAGGATGGCGATTTGCTGTACGGATTAGCAGCTGCTTTTTGAATTCCATCACAAACAGCACGACATAAATTTAAATATGCCTTCTCGAGGTCAGTTCTTCGCTCTGCGTTTTCAAAAATGTTTTCTGCTCTTCTGACAAAGCTGGCAAAGCGACCGATTGATGGCAGAATTCCGATTCTAGTTTTCTTTGCAATACGGACTTCGGAATACTGTTGACATTCCATTTGCTGAAACGAATCATTGAATACTAGTTTTTTTGATTTGATACTCACAATGAATGCGTCAAATTGTCGCTTGATCAAAACCACCAAACTGCCAAACGTGATAGAAAAGTATGAGCTTGGATCTTGTGGGAGCAGTACTTTCTTCGACATAATCACAAACAACAGGAGGACATTGCTGAAAAGGGTACTGTTCAAAAATCTGGATCAAATTGTCTCATACCTCGGATTATGTCTGCAAATCGCACGACAAAAACTATCGAGATGAATGTTGAGTGAGTCGAACAGATTGCCCATCACATGCCTCACTTGCTCATTCATGTCCCTCTCCATACTACGTCCACCAAGACTAGAGCTGTCTCCACTTCCAGTTGAAGTTGTGTCAAAGTGAGCGAGAAGTTCCGAGTTGATATGGAAGAAACGAACGACGAATTTCTGTTCGGCATCGATGACAGCACTCAGTTCAGCCAGCACAGTTTCAATGAGCTGAGGCAGCACTTCTGTGTCGATTTCACTTGAGGTACTCATGAAACTCTGGTTGTCGGAGCGAATTGAAGTATTGGCAGAGTCCGATGTTTCTGTAATAGATGAATTCATGAATTGCAAAGAAGGTGATAGGAACTCACTGTTCTTCTTATCTGAATTCATTGCCTTTGGAACCTTATTAATCAATGTCTCAAAGAAGTTGTCGAAAAGTCTTTTGTAAAGAAGGTTAGTGCTATCTATATACTTTTGCAAGACCAGACTGCAAGCTTTCGGCCGGTTTGTCTTTAACCAGTTAATCAAATCGGATAGTGGAGAAAGAGCTCGGAACCGCTGGGATTGCTTTGGAATACACAGTTCATGCCATTCATGATCCAAAGACAAATCGTTCTGAAACAATTGTTCACAATAAGAAATATAAGTGTTATAACATACTAAGTTTGAGAATAGTGCCGAAAGATGCGACATAAGTCGATCGACAAACACATCCACAGCATTCAGCTCGTCGTTTATGTCTTGATATGCCTTCATTTGAAGCATTGGCTTAGAGAAGCGACCGTGCCAGAAATGAGCAACGGCACGAGCGGCATCAGTACAACGTTGAACACTGGAAAATAGCTTTTGATGAAAAAAAATTGAGGAATGATTATACCTCTCCGGATTACTGAAATTAGCTTGCTTCAGTGTCTCGATATGCGCGTCAGTAACCGTTTCCAGTGATTTGACAAACGTCATGACTTCTTCATTCAGGCGTTGCTTGTTTCTTCTTTCTACCATTGATAAACTATCCTTCTCTTCAATGAGTTCAATGCTATTCCTCACGTACTGGAATATCATTTCATAATTAGAGTGGTTTTTTGTTAGATATATCTTACCGCAAGAATATCATCACATCGATCCAGTTCCTTTTCTACTGACTCTACTCCTGTCAGTGCGGCATCAATGCTGGTAAGCAATTGGTTCACAGAGTTTTCACTATCCATCATTGAATTGATATTAGCTCCATCGAGAGATTGCAGTTGTTCTGTTAACATCTCGGCAAATACATGAGCATCTCCGATTGTCAGATTGGCTCTCTCTATTAACTTTCGAAAATCTGCATCTTCTTTGTTTGATATCGGTTGGTAGTCGCTCTGCATAGCCATGTCATGTTCTGGTAATTCAATTGGAATGATTGATGCTTCAGCTTCCAGTTGTGGAAGAGAAAAGTTGCAGAAATCCGGCATTTGAACAGGAAGATATTGGCATGACAACTGGAAATTCTCTTTCTATTTTGTAGTGTATAGGCTACTCTCACCTTGTAAAGTTCTCGAATGAAGTCGTCTTTCTCTTCAGCTGAACCTGCCAGAATCACATACTGCCTGTCGCCGATGGTGATATGGAATTCTGGTGAGGGCTGAAACGAAAAGTCAATGAATACCCAGTCTTTTCAATTAGAAATTACCTTCTTTGGGTTGATTCCATCGATTTCTCTGACTTCGCGTAGATTAAATCGGTCCTTTTTCTTGAAAGTGTCGTCCTTTTCTCCTTTCACAAAATACAAACGGACCGCGATTGGATGTTCTATTGTAACTGAAAGACCATATATTGATTCATTTATTCTGACGTTTCTGTCTTACCTGCCAAGCAAAGAAGTGTCTGATTTTTCTTTTTCTTCCCATCTAATTTTGATACATTCACTATCGCTTGGATCCGTTCATCGTCTTTTTGGAAAAGTTGTCGTTGAATTATTTTTCTGATGGCAGACATTAATTTCTGAAACAAAAAGGATAAATAAAAGAGAAAAACCGCAATAAATGAGCAAAACAAGGGTGAAACACTGAGAATTAGTGCTAAAGGGTCAATTGCGCACACAAGAAACGCAACAGATTGTCTCTGTGTCTCTCCCCAACTAGTGGTGTATTGTGCACGAGAAACGCGTCAGCATGATGGGAAGACGTGTTAACCGTGGTGTATATACAAACAACGCTATTTTTCTGCTCATCGAATCAATTCTAAATGGAATTCAGGCTTATTTATAAACATTTTTCCGATAACAAACTAGAGAATGTGTTACACGACCAGAAATCATTTATTTCGGCAATCGGAAAGAACACAAAAAGTGTTGCAGGAATTTTACCATGGAACGTTACAATTAAAGATGGTTGCGAGAATCTTCGAGAAGGAACAGAAAACAAGTCAAAAGGGTTTACAAGAAAACAACACAGAGAAAAAGAAAGGTCGTGATTTTTGTTTACACATGAACGAAGAAAAAGTATTATAAATTAATAAGTAGCAAGAAAAGAGAAAAGAATGGGAAGGAAAGTGGATAATGACATGGGGCAAAAGAATATGATAATAGAGGTTTGTTTGCAAAATGATTATTATTGGGCATTGTTACGAAGTGGACGGAAAGTGAATGAAGGGGTGACGAATGTTCTGCGGACCAAGTTCTGCTGGTCGACTGGGTGGAGTGTGTAGTTCTGAGGGCGCATCGATGAAGGTAGTCTCAAAACTGTGCGATATTGACTGGTAACGTATGGAGTGACTCTGTTTCCAGTGTAATATGTGGTCGAAGATAAGTTCCCTCCAACAGAGCGGAGTGGAACATTAGGCATTTTCTTCCTGTAATTCATTCAGATATGATTTCGGAACATGAAAAGCATCGACTTACAACTTGGTTGCAATGTTGCTGAAAGTCAATGTTTTGTAGACAGTTGCTGCTTCTTTGTAGGTGCTCAGTGGAACACGTTTGATGAACTTTCCAAAAATGAAAGCTTGTTTCAAGCAAGAAATCAAATCTTCGTATTCAACAGAGTCGATCTAAAATTGGTTCATTTAACTTCAGCGATGGAGTTGAATCTCTAACCGTGGTCAATAAATCCGTTTTGGCTTGGTTGTACAAAACCAGACCAACAGTTCCAACCATCACAGCTTGCAATTCACATTTTGCATACAAGTAATAACATGTCGTCATGATCGTCTGTTTACCACGCGTGTGCAAGAAGTCTTTCACAAAACTAGATGAGCGTCGCGTGATTGCCTGCATCATCATTGGCCCGGGTGACTTCATCGGATAATCGTAAACTGCATCGCACTGCAAAAATAGAATTCAAATAGAACTGGGTTTTACAATTCTCTTACCACGGGCATTTGTCCACCGTCATGCGTCATCATAGTGTGGTCACTGGCCTGCTGCAAAGTATCGAACATGACATTGCATTCTGAGCAGAAGAAATTGAAAAGCTCTGGATGCTCTTTGGTTTCGTGTTGTTCTAATGCAAATTGAGAAACAAAATCTTGATTACAAGAGCAACGAAGCATTGCAAACTGACGGGTCTTTGTTGTCTTTTCTCCTGCACTGGTCTCAATCTCTAGTTCAGAGCTCTCTGTTGAAACCTCTTTCGATGGAACCGCTGGTGTTGGTTTTCGAGAGAGGTTCTCATCAAGACGTCGTTTCTTGATGATGACCGATTTGGGTTTTGGTTCTGATGGTTCATCATGTGTCATGTAGTTCTTGACTCCAGAAAAGATCTCTTGAAAAACCGTTTCAAATGGTTCGGGTTCCAATCCACTGATCAAAGGGTCGTAGTCGCTGCCCTCTTCTCCAAACATCGTCCGATCGTAGCCCTCAACACTATTGATTAGAGAAACGAAATGGTTGCTTCAAATGAAAAACGGAGAGAAAAGAGAGATTATAGATGGAGAGGAAGAAAAACCGATGAAAGAGAAAAAGAGAATGGGTGGGCAGTGTAGGAATGGAACTTGCAGTGAGCAAGTGTGTGGTCCGTTGTGAAACATTGTGTTCAGAGTTCATCATTGTGTTTGGAGAGAAAGAACACGAGACTTAAAGTGAAGGTTGATTTACCCTTTTGTCTTATCAGTTGATAAATAAATTGTAAAAAGTGCGAATGTGTTATTTGATTTAGAAACACTGACTATCAGTTGTTGATTCTACATTTCATGAAAATAGAATATGTTTTTGAAAAGCCTACTGTGTTACGAAACATTATACTTTTTGAGAACATGCTCTTTGCAAAAGGATTCAAAGCGAGCACACAAAAGATTTCCTAGGTTTGCTTCTCCATCTTCAGATTGCTTTTCTACGCGCTTCTAATAAATAAAGCGAGAGAAATAGAAGAGAAAAGTGAGAACACATGGAATGTTAGATTAAGATGAGGTGACCAGCACCAAGAAGAGCCAGCCTTCTCTGTCTCTCGCTCGTCCTAGCCCGACGGAGATGACTAGTGCTCTCCTCATCTACTCTGCCTAATCCAACTCCTATGGCGAGGGCCAACGCGTGTGCTATCTTAGTATGGGCCATGCCGGTTATCGCCGACCGCCGTTCATGTCAAAACACAATTGTGAGCGTCGTCGGCCATCGCTGCCTATCGATCGACCCAACAAATAGAAGAAGAGAGGGAGAGAAGTGAGCTGCTGCGTTGGCAACGCGGAGAGGAAAGAACCGTTCTGAGAGGTGGTAGCCAGCAGAGAAAAAAAGTAGATGAGACTTGACGCTCTACGCGAACAATTCACAAGACACAGGGGTAATTGAGAAAAAGGTCAATTGAGACGAGTGGAGATTCTTATATTTATTTCGAAAGAAAAAGAAAGAAAGAGCATTAAATAAGTAGAATACAGTACAATTGTGCAAAAAATATTACAGGAAAATAATAAATTAAAGCTCAGAAGGAACATCAGAAATGAAATCGGAGAAAACGGTATGAACATATGTATAAACATTTGATTTTTTTGAGGACAACGTGGTGAAAAGGAATGATGAATGAAAAAGAGAATGAGAGTAGAAAACTAGGTAATGGTGGGTGAACATTACAAAATGACTAGAATTTACAGAAAAGATGGATGAGCATTGAAATTAGTATGTCACGGTGCGTGGTTGAAAAATGAAATGATTACTGGTAAAGATGAGTAGAGTAGACATCATGGTCTGGAGGAATATGGATTGCATTAGAAGATTGTTGGAGGCCAGCGTATGCCAATTGAGCATTTGATGCAGCCAAATTTGCACGAGCAATATCACCATATGTTGTTCTGTTTGCAGAATTATATGGAGCCCTCTTTGTAAAACTTGAATGAGCATATGTTTTTTTAACAGCAAGAGCTTTCTGTGGTTGACGGATGGGAGCCGGTTTTCCTGGGCCAGACACATGGTGTGGGAACATGGTTCTCCTGAAATTCAAACTGTTTCTAGGAATTTGAATAAAATACATACAAGAGTGTTTGAGCCTCCATTTCTTCCAATTCTTGTCCATGACCATAACTTATAGTGTCTTGGTCGATTGACTCCACAGGAACACGGCAAATTGATTTCCCGTAGATATACTCTTCCTTCAACAATTGATTGAGTGTTGCTGTTTCTTGTAATTGAGGGTCTGGATCAGATACGTGGTCATTGAAATGAGTTTTCTGGAAAATTTTCAAGATGAGCTTGAAAAAGATTAAGCAACTTACAAATGGCGGAGGCGACGGGCGATAAAGTTTTTTGGCGTGTAGTTTGACAATATCATGATCAGATTGGGACAAGCCAGTCAATAACCCGAGTTCAGCAAGATGTTTGCTCAAGAAGCTACAGATCATTCCAGAAATGCGTCTCTGAGAGGATTTTTTATCATTTATATTGATCCCGTGTCCAACGATACTTTTGTTATACTGAAATAATATTGAATATATAATTTTTAGAGACCAATGATCATACATACCAATGGGATAATTGGTTTGTTATGCCTCTTGACAATGTGAACGCTTGCGAATGAGAGCGTTGCAAACGCTTCATCACAGATAAGGCATTTGAATGCGTAAACACAACAATGTTTTTCAACTTCATGAAATTCCAAAGCCAATTTAGTGCTGAATGATGCATTGCACATGTTGCATCTGATATGATTGGATGCAGTGTCTCTTGGAACAATATCCGACATCGCTGAAAAGTTAATATTAGAGAACATACTATCAGTAATAACAAACCTTTTCTGCGAACAGGCAACTTGACGACATCAGCAACAGTGGGCTCTGGAACATTTGCGTATGCATCTCCTGATGAGTAATATTGGTCTGCATAGGCTGCTCTTGTTGTGGCAGCATACTGGTGATAGTTCGTTCTTGAGAGAACTTTAGTCACTTTGACCGGAAACAGAACTCTTTGTCTGATTGAGTCGTTCCGTTGTTCATAAGGAGCATGACGATTGTTCGAAAGAGTTGAAGTTGTCATTTTCTTGTTGACCATTTTGTTGACCAGAGCGTCTTGAGCCGGAGCAGTCTGGAGTGTAGCCATATCCTGATAGACCTCAATTGGACTCCCATTGTCAGTCGGAGTAGAGAAGTCACTGGTTGGAGCTGGAGTATCAACTGTCAGCTCATTGTATTCAGTGACTGGGACCTCTTGTGGAGTCAATTTCTGAGCAACTTGACCCATATCTTTGTACAATTCGACGTTCGCCGGCGTTTCAACGACATCGTCGAACAAGTTGACGTTGGTCAACATTTCATATTGATTAGACTCAGTATCCTCATTGTCGAAGACAAATTCCGGATACGGATCATAGCCAAACATGCCTGGTTCACCGTGAAGATCTTGTTGAATGAATTCTGTGGGCGGTCTGTCCAATTCATCTTGAGTATCCTGTTGATTATTATTTCCGTACAACGCTTCCGGGTCGAATGAGAAGGAATCACCAAGGAGATCGTTGAAGGCATTTAGGTTTTCTTGAGCAGACATCGCTCCTCCGATGAATGGATCATGTCCAAACAATAGGTGTTCATTACCCAGTGGTTCGTTCATTGTTGTAGTATTCTGAGAATAACAATTTTGGAAACGACAGACGAAATGGAGTGAAGAGAAGCCCAGATGCAAATGACAAGATTTACCAAAAGAGAGAACCGATCGCGGTGTAGAGCGCTTATTAGAAGGATAGAAGCCCGAGCAAACTGGGTATTAGTATAATTATATGTTACGAAGTGAGCTCAATGTGTAGGTAGGTAGCAGTAGCCGCTCGCGGGCTGATATTCAAAACTGAATGAAAAACAAGAAATCTCGTAAACAACTCTTGTTTTTGTCTGATAACTGAACGCCTTCGAGAGCCGAAATATATATATATTAATTAAGGGTGGGCGTCTGCGCATAGGGAATATTTATCAATAGGGCCATGAAGTTTTTGTTATTAACAGTTACCTAATGAATCTATTGATTTTTGACAAAATCAACTTTTGTTAAAAATAAAATTGGAAAGAAAAAACGAAGAACGTAGGCAATTGATTTTTGAACCAATTCGAATGAGAAGACCACCCGCGAAAGAATGCGAACACACCATTAGGTCGTTGCATGGTGGTACTGTCCGTAGAGCGCGTTTGCATCGCCGCCCGCACCTCAACGTACCACAGCGCGCGCAATGAGCGCAGAAGGGTGAGACCAAATGAAAATGGAATGGGACTAATGCCGTTGGGGAATCTTGTCAACAAGGCCACCTGCCATCTCTTGATTAAAAATATTTGGAAGGGGGGGGGGGCGAGGTGAAAGAAATGAAGTTGTTCGTCTCTGAGGGAATAAAGTGTACAGCAATCGATAAGCATGCATGTGATAGAATCATACAATGAGAAAAAGAGGCTGCGTTTTCTCTCCGCGAGTCGGAAGAAAAGAAGCAAAAATAATTTATTAATGAGAAAGTGAACGCCAGAGTTCTTTTATGCAAAGTGAAAAGCTTGAAATTTCAAATAAATTTCCAGTCCTGAAATTGAAAATATTCTCTAATATTCTATCACTCGACAGTGGACATGCATCGCCGAGACATTGAAGGAGAACGAGAGTTGTGTTGGCTACGAGCAAAGAGAGAATTCCGATTGTGGTTCTCGACAACAAACACATTTTGCTTCATCACCTCGTCTTCCCCGATTCTAAAAATCAGAAGAGTACAATTTTCGTTAAAGTGCAAAAATGAGAATTCACAAACCTATCGAATATGAGACCATCAACATTCATTTCTTCTTTGAAATGTTTCTGCACTTCTTTCGAATTGAGATCATCACCCCATACGAATTTCACTAATCCGTACTTGTCAGCGATTGTAATTGGGTTCCGGTCCTGAAATAAAAAGTTCATTTAGATCAATAATTTAAGGATATACTTACAATTAAAAGTTCTTCACTGTGGAAATTGACTCCCAGCAATTCACAACCAGCTGCAAAATTAGCCGCGATTTTGCTGCAATCCGATCGGATATCTTGGAATGGCATGTATCTGTTTGTTGCTCCGACAACTAAAAATGATACTGGATATTTGTGTTGCTTCTTGGTTATCCTGAAATTATAATTCCATCAGTCATCCCACTTTTCTATTTCTCTCACATCGTGCAAATATCCGGTTCAAAGCACGAAAACACAATTCTGCGATTTCCGGCGTGTTCAGCGACTTCAGCAAGAATGATATCTACAAATTTGTTCTGCTCAAAGTATCCCTCACATTCGTGACTTCCATCCTGAAATTGTCGTTTTAATCCTGTGTCTTATGCCATTAAGTCACCTTCATATACATTGGATATTTGATCTCAATATTCAATCCCACGTTTTCGTCCACATTCCGTAGCACTTGTGCCAGCGAGGGGAAAGGTACGTGCAATTCGTCGGTCTCATTCTTGCTCGGTGTCACTGAGAGTGAGACGGGCGAGTCAGGCGAGCCGTTGGCACGAGAGATGTGTTCAAAGTGCAAGAGTTTGAGTTGAGCCAGTGTTAAATCCTAGAGGAAAACAAAAAGAGGTTGAAGAATACGAACGAGCAACGAACTTTGATTGCGATCTCATGTAGAGATTTGTTTTCACCGCCAGCTGTTGGTGTGTTTGAAGGAGAATCCCTCCCGGCTACAGTGACAAGCAAATGGAAATCATGGTATACAACTGTTTTCAAATCCTGGAAACAAATAATACAGATCTTTGTAATAAAAAACAAACTTTTATTAGAAACTGGTTTTGTTGTTTCACGAGAATAGTTTTTTTAGTTCACACACGTGTTGAAAGGTCATATGAACTTTCACATGACATCAAATAACTAAAATTACTCACTTTCGTCAGCTGTACATCTAACTCCACGTAATCAGCACCTCGTCGGGCAGCTTCATTCAACGAGAAGATAGTGTTCTCCCGTTGGTCAATGTTCCTAAACTTATTATCGAAAAAATGGGAATGCCGGCTGAGACGACAAACTTTGTATAGGAGCTTCCCATTCCTCTGTGCCCGATTTGCAACATGCGATTTCTTTTTCTCCAGTACCGCCCAAATGTTTCTCTCATTGAGTCTACTTCCGGGTTTTTCTCCGCATATTGACTACGTTTAACAATCATGTAGTTAACTGGAAAATTGACAATCAATTTATGTGTCAAACGGAGAATATTTACCATTGATGTGCCCGACAGGGGCACTACTCAATCCAATAACTGGTGACACAGTGGCTCCGTGGGTTCCTGACATACTTGATGGTAGAACATACGACAAGGCACAACGCTTTTCTTTGTGGTAAAATTCGATCCGGAATGCCTAAAAAACAAATTTATTTATACGCCGAACAGATGAAAACTCACCAAGTTCTGAAGTGAAACTGTTCTCGTTCGGAACACCAAGTAGTCCTGGTCATTTCGAAAAACGGATCCATTGAAATATTGGTCTCCGAAGATAGGATCTTCTCTTGTTAGGACCTCAAAAAAGAGAATTGTTCGTGAAAGACTGTTTAAACTTACAGAAAGGTCTGTATTAGAAAAGCATGGAAGCTCTGGAGTAGGCAAGTTGACAACATCTTCTCCGTCAATCTGAAAATTATCTTTTCTCAAGCTACTAACGATGATTTTGTTCAGACTACCCTATTACGAATTCTAACTAAGTTTCTAAAAGCCACCATAACAACATCTAACATACAGACATGGAGGCATACACAGAGGAATGCCTCCAGATACCACGTCGGTCATTTATTTCTTTATGCGTATAAGAAAACATCTGTAAGTGTTTTTTCCGACTTGTTTTGAATATGAACCGAATTTCACACTGACCTCACTATATCTGACATCAAACGGCTCAACTTTCAACCGATATTCTCTATTGGCATAACTTTTTGCGAAGAACTTCAATGCTTCGCCATGAATTCGAAAGTAGACAACATTCTCTTTCTCATTTAGTATCCAACCATCGGATATTTGTGTTCTTCCACCTAAAAAATTGCATAAAATAAAATATAACAATTGAATTTGTTTCAACTCACCATAACTTCCGAATTCATCAATCATATTGTTTCTTACTACTCCATTCCTACTTTCAACTCCAATAAGACATGTTCGCGGATTGTACAACGTTTCCCATTTGGACAGAACCATAACAGGTTCCGAAAGACTGTTTTCTGATGGGTCTAGGTACATTACCCGTAAATATCGAAATTGAAATTCTTTCACTGCAGATGGAACAGTCACAATTGCATGAAATGTGTTCCTAAATAAAAAATTCTAGATGAAAAAAAAGAAAAATTCTCACTCTTCATTGTCTAACTTGATGAGCGGAAACGATTTTCTGGGGTTCCATTCGCCGAGGACAGGCAAACTGCCCACGACATGGATTCTCTCCCATTCTTTGATTTCCGCACAATGAACTTTGAAATGCGCTTTATATTCTTGGTCCATATAAACCAGTTGGCTGCAAAAAAAACCTTTAAGAGTTGGAAAAAAGATAATTAATGGAAGTAGAATGAAAAAGGAAATGTCATTAATTCCAAGGTACACAATGATAAAGAGACGTTTCTTATCTAATAATGATTAGCAACGGTGCAATTCATCATGGAAATGTCTGTGTCAAAAGAATAGAACAGAGGAGGCATTGGATGGAATCAATTGTTTGAGTGTGAAAAGAGGTTGGATGCTACCCCTCAAGATCGTCAAAAACAACGAACACAATTTATTAGGACCATTTGTGTTTTTTTCTGAGAGCAAGATGTTGGTGGCAGTGAGTGGTAGTCCGTTGAAGACAAAACAAAATGCAGTTAGTGTCTTTTGCGGCAAAAGTGTGCTTATAAAGTGGATCAAATTACAATGTGACTTTATTTCGTTCAACTGAGTTTTTGGTTTGTTAGGAAAACAGAAAGAAAATAGATTAACGGGAGCCCAGAGATATGTTTCATCTTTTATTTCTCTTTAAATTCTTTCTTCTTCCTCTTTTTTCTTTGTCACGAGCCAGTTAGTTTTTATTCTTTTTGGATCGATTCTAACGAAAAATGCAAAGCGAAAAAAAAGAAGAAATAGAAGAAAAAGAAGATGATGGACTCGAGGGAATTGGAAGCACACTCTCAAAGAAAAAAGAGAAGAAAAAAAAGAAAAAAGTGCGTGAAACGGGAAATCCAAAAGGCCGCTTCCTCTAGTATGCCTCATTTCAAATGTACCCTAGCAGGCAGACTTCGTTAGTGTCATGCGTACATCATTTGCCGCATTTTAAAACGAGGAAAAACTAGCGTCACTAACAACAGGTTGATGGATTTTCGCCACGTGACTTCCGATATCACTCACGTCTTTGTCTTTCAACTGTCATTGACAAAGATTAACGTGACATTGGGAAGTGCTGAAACTGGATTTGTTTCTTTTATTGAAAGACGCAAAAATACGAAATGAGTTTACAAAATGCCGGGATAAAGAGAGGAACAACGGCGTTTCAAGGAATTTGAGTACACACTGCACTCAACATTAAACATTTGAACTAACACTTTTCCTTGGCATGCAAATATCGCAACTGCTGCGAACAATAGGAAACAGAGATAGAGAAGAGAAGAACTGCAATGAAAACGTTCATCGGAATCGATACAATCATCAAATACAAGATTTTAATCTGTATGTCAAATCGAAATCTAAAAAACGCCAACATATCAAATTGCAAACATTTGAAACAAGCCGTTTAAACTTTGGGTTTTCCTTCTTTAGAAAATTAACAACATTATCAGGCTATACGATTTATTCTGATTGAAAAAGGAAAGCGGACAGATAGAAAAAAATATATACTTTACATCTTTACTTTTCAGAGAAATGAGAGAATTAAGCCTTGGTGGCAATGTAAGAGATGAGGTCGACGACTCTGTTGGAGTATCCGAACTCGTTGTCATACCAGGAGACGAGCTTGACGAAGTTTGGATTAAGGATGATGGATGCTCCGGCATCGAAGATGGAAGAGTGAGTGTCGGAGATGAAGTCGGATGAGACGACTTGGTCCTCGGTGTAAGCAAGAACACCCTTGAGTGGTCCCTCAGCGGCAGCCTTGACGACTCTCTTGATATCATCAAGAGAAGCTGGCTTCTCAAGACGAGCAGTGAGATCAACAACAGACACGTCTGGGGTTGGAACACGGAAAGCCATTCCGGTGAGCTTTCCGTTGAGCTCTGGAATAACCTTTCCGACGGCCTTGGCGGCTCCAGTTGAAGCTGGGATGATGTTTTGTCCAGCTCCACGTCCATCTCTCCAGAGCTTTCCGGATGGTCCGTCAACAGTCTTTTGGGTGGCAGTGACGGCGTGGACGGTGGTCATGAGTCCTTCGATGATTCCGAAGTTGTCGTTGATGACCTTGGCGAGTGGAGCAAGGCAGTTGGTGGTGCAGGAGGCGTTAGAGATAATATGGTCATTGGCATGATCGTACTTCTCGTGGTTGACTCCAACGACGAACATTGGGGCGTCAGCGGATGGAGCAGAGATGATGACCTAAAGAAACACAATTGAAATAATTCAAGATATTTGTTAGTTATACCTTCTTGGCTCCTCCCTTCAAGTGAGCGTTGGCCTTGTCGATGGTGGTGAAGACTCCGGTAGACTCAACAACGTAGTCAGCTCCAGCGGCTCCCCATTGGATCTCAGCGGGGTCTCTGGCGTTGAAGACCTTAACAGATAATTTTTCCGGGTACTACTTTCTGAACTGGTACCTTGATCTTGTGTTGAGCTCCTCCTTCCTTGGCAACAACGAGATGATCTCCCTCGTGGGCGACGGTTCCCTTGAAACGTCCGTGAGTGGAATCGTATTGGAACAAGTAGACCATGTAGTCGATCGAGATGAATGGATCATTGACAGCAACAACGCTGACGCTGTCCTTCTCGACGGCGGCGCGGAGGACGAGACGTCCGATTCTTCCGAATCCGTTGATTCCGACACTTGGCTTGGACATGGCGCGTAAAAACAGTTTCCCTGTAAAAGTAATTAGAAAATGAAGCAAAAGAAGGAAACATAACAATAAGATAATAATTCTCGATTGAACGAGTGGAATGGACAATGAATCGGTAAATGACAGCAATATACAACCTTTATTGTGAAGAGACCATTCAAATACTTGTAAGCTTCTATTGGAACATTAGAGGCTAATACAAAAGGAAGAAGGTGTTAAATATCAGCAGTTGACTAATTGCATTGTTTGAGAAACAAACTTAAGCCTTGGTGGCAATGTAAGAGATGAGGTCGACAACTCTGTTGGAGTATCCGAACTCGTTGTCATACCAGGAGATGAGCTTAACGAAGTGTGGGTTGAGAATAATAGATGCTCCTGCATCGAAGATGGAGGAGTGAGTGTCAGAGACGAAGTCAGTAGAGACGACCTGGTCCTCGGTGTAGGCGAGAACTCCCTTAAGTGGTCCATCAGCGGCAGCCTTGATGACCTTCTTGATATCATCAAGAGAAGCTGGCTTCTCAAGACGAGCGGTGAGATCAACAACAGACACGTCTGGGGTTGGGACACGGAATGCCATTCCTGTGAGCTTTCCGTTGAGCTCTGGAATAACTTTTCCGACGGCCTTAGCGGCTCCAGTTGAAGCTGGGATGATGTTTTGTCCAGCTCCACGTCCGTCTCTCCAGAGCTTTCCGGATGGTCCGTCAACAGTCTTTTGGGTGGCAGTGACGGCGTGGACGGTGGTCATGAGTCCTTCGATGATTCCGAAGTTGTCGTTGATGACCTTGGCAAGTGGAGCAAGGCAGTTGGTGGTGCAGGAGGCATTGGAGATAATATGGTCATTGGCATGATCGTACTTCTCGTGGTTGACTCCAACGACGAACATTGGGGCGTCAGCGGATGGGGCGGAGATGATGACCTGAAAGCAAGTAGATAAACTGAGTGAGAATGTTTATTAGTTATACCTTCTTGGCTCCTCCCTTCAAGTGAGCGTTGGCTTTCTCAATGGTGGTGAAAACTCCGGTAGACTCAACTACGTAGTCAGCTCCAGCAGCTCCCCATTGAATCTCAGCGGGGTCCTTGGAGTTGAAGACCTATAAAGCAACAAATCAATCGGATCAGATGCTACCGTCACGAACCTTGATCTTATGTTGAGCTCCTCCTTGCTTGGCAACAACGAGGTGATCTCCCTCGTGGGCAACGGTTCCCTTGAAACGTCCGTGAGTGGAATCGTATTGGAACAAGTAGACCATGTAGTCGATCGAGATGAATGGATCATTGACAGCAACAACGCTGACGCTGTCCTTCTCGACGGCGGCGCGGAGGACGAGACGTCCGATTCTTCCGAATCCGTTGATTCCGACACTTGGCTTTGGCATGGCTGAAAATAGCTACTACTAAAATCGAGTCTATGGCACACAACACGATAAAAGTACGTTGATCGAAATGAGAATCGAGTAGAGTGAGAGAGAATATTTCGGAAAACCATAAAAAACATGTTTACTAGGCAAGAAAACATGTGCAGTGAAAAGAATAAGAAGAAAATAGATGATGCAATAGGCAAGGGAGAATAGAAAAGAAAGGATAGAAAGGATAGAAGAAGTCAGAATAAAAAAGAAAAATGATGCAAAAAAGGAGTGAGAGAGAGCAATTCTTTTCTTCTCGAAAGCTCTATTTTCCGTGTCCTTTCTCAATTTCATTCAACCGTTGTTGGTGTTGTTCGAGAACCTGAAACATCAAAATGAGAACATTGAAGAACGATCAGAGAGATTGTTTGTGAAAACCCAGTGGCTATTTATCTCTGCCCTATGTTATCTTGCCGGTCTTCTCTAACATATCAAGGTCAACTGTGTAAAGGAGATTCGAGTGGAGTCGCCCGTCTGTTTTGAAGTAAGTTCTAGAACACGCCACTTTCGCAGATAAGAGTTTCGGGCAGTGTCATGTGACACCAATGATTATAGAATTACGTGATACGATAACAAAACAATTATGATTACCTTATCGTGATTCTGAATCTCTTGTTGACGTTGAGAAATATCTGCTTCCAATTTTGATTTCAGATTATCCAGCTGCTCTTTTTGTTGACGCCGGAAATATTCCTCTTCTCTAGTAGCTCCCATCATACCAAGAGCACCGCCAGCTTCACGAATAGAGCCACCGGAGCCTCCACCGTGTCCAGCACCACTTCCACTTCCAGATCCGGACATATTTTAAGAGAGTATCTGAAAAATATTATCTGAGCAGAGATTATTTCAAAAAAGCTAATGAAATCATGTTGCCATGACATCAAATCGGATTATGTGCGCGTGACTGAAAAGAAGAGAAACTAACTAAACCACAAACAAGAAGAAGAGATGTTTCGAGAAAAGACGTTGCCCAATTCTATAAGAAAAAGAATAGGAAAAGAGAGAAGAAAAACGGCTAGCAGCTCTCACAAGTTTGTGGCACGTAGAGTAATCTTGAGTGAGAGTGAAGGGCGAAGATGATGCAAACAGGCCCCCCAAAACAAATTTCACAATGCGAGTGGCGTTTCGATGGCCGTAGACCGAGAATTGAGACCGCCCATTGCCAAACGGCGATCGATTTTGTTTTTTTACACACACACACACATACAAATACACCGAGGCCACGTCGATCGCGCTCCGAACGCTCACATACTTGTGTGTAAACTCTGACCTAGTAGAAAATAGTGCGCAGATCGCAGAGAGAGTAAATGAGAGAGAAGGAAAGGCGAACTATGTAGCGCCCGTCAGTTCTTATCAACAAACAATTTGAAACTTCGAGGAGTGAGAAGAAGAAACATTGGAAACATTGAAAACATAAAAAAGAAAGAACTGACCTTAAATGTCATTGTGTGCAACTTCTTGTTGGTTTCCGGACGACGACGACTCCTAGTTGTTGTTGTCTCTTTGCCATCGTTTTCTATTGAAGGCGCACAACCTCTGCGAGAGAGAAAGTGTGTCTCCTTCTATCCGCTACGCTTTCGATTTTTTTTGGAGGGAGCCGTGGCCAAGCGAACATAGAAAGTGAAGGGAGCGAGGCGGGGTCGCCTCAACTCCTCTCTCTGCATAGAGCGGAAAATGGGCCAACTGCGAGTGTGCCGCCGACGGCCGGCGGCGCAAATCGATGGAAATGCCGACGTCGCCAACACACGATTGCTGGCCATTGGCACGTACACTACACAGACAAGTGACAGCGAGTAGAGATTTGAGAAGCTCTTCTGCTCGGAGCAACTTTTCGTTTTTCACAAAGTTGATGATAAAAACGGCCAAAAACACAATGATGAAAAGAGAAAGAGTAGTCGAAGTGATGAGAAGATCAAACTGGTGGTAGGAAACAAAATGGGAGGAGAATCGAATAATCGAGAATACCCCCTCTAGGTTTCAATGACAGACAACAGAGAATGTTTCATATCACTTATCACTGATCACACCGATTTTCGTGTGTTCTTCTCTTTGTAAAGCCGATCGGTTCTTGGTTTCAGTCTTTGAACACATGACTCACTTGTTCATTTCTACGTGAATTTTCAGAAGACAACTGATTTTACGAAAATTAGATTCGGAAAATACAAATAACAAGAAAAGATTAAGAAGCCAAATATGATTTGAAATCAAAAAAACAAAACTGAAAGCGAAAATGGATTCAAAATAAAATATGTTCGATGATGCATTCGGATAAAGTCATTGGTCTCTGATTACATTAGAAAAGCCCATTAGGATTTCATCTGATGAAAAACGAAAAATCAAAAGATCAATCAGTCTATTTCACTGAAAATCAACCGGTTTTCATTTGAAGTTTCAATGACATCAAAGAATAACAACGGTGCACAGAATACACTGCAAACAACAAAAACACATTTGTTATCTTTGATGAAGACTTGATAACACATGTTGATGTTTCAATTCCCTTCCAAAGTACCTTTTAAGTATCAATAACCTGCAAATTGTAAGAAGAAGAAGTTTAGCAGCTATAAATATTTATTCCATCGTCATTATCCATTTTAAAATAATTGTTGCGAAAGCATTTGAAATAAAGAAATCAGCAAATTGGAGAAATTACTGAAAAAGCAGCTCAAAACAAGAACAGTTTGAATAATATCTGGTTGGAATGAGAGATAAGAAATCAATTTGTTTGTTTTGGTGACAGTATGTAAAATGGCAGGATTTGTTCTTGGAAAGAATTGGAATCCATTCATAAAAGAAAGAGTAAATCGGTGGAGACTAACAATATAATGCTAAAACGACAGGATTTTTGAAGAACTGATTATCGAATGACAATAATAATAATAGTAAATGGAAGCGGTGGGGGGGGCAGATAAGCGTACAATTTAAACTTTTCCTTTTGCATTCGAAATTGTTGAATGTAATAAAAATGACAATAATGATTAATGAATAGGGAGAAGGAACAAGTGACCAGTGAGAGGAAAAAACGAGAATTTAACAGTATGACAAGTGGCGAGATTAGCTCTGGAACAAGGCGTGGACGAACTGTTCGTAGTCCAGACCTCCTTGGATAGCACGACCTGAGATCGCGTCCGTGTACGGCTTCATTCGCTTTATGCAGAATTCGGCTTGTTCCGGTGTCAGGTTCTGAAAAAGAAAGAAATGAAGGACATTGCGGGCTATGATATTCTCTTACCGTGTAGAGCTCCTCGGCTGTGACATATGGTCGGAATTCCTTCGAAAGGGCTCTGAATGCCATCTCGATTTCTTCCGATGATTGAATGTTCTCGGTTTCCTTGCTGATCATGAATGCCATGTACTCTTGCAGGGTCACGTAGCCATCTCTGAAAAGTTATTGATTGAGAACCATGTTCACCGGGCAATATGATATTTACCTGTTCGGGTCGACAATATCCAAAATTCTCTGGAACTCTGGTTCTGGTTGTCCTTCGTCCACCATAGGTAAATCGTATCCAAGAGCCCGCAGACAGCTCTTGAATTGTTGGTGGTCGAGTCTTCCAGTCTTCTCCTTGTCGAAATGCTTGAACATCATTGAGAATTCTCGAAGGGCTTCTTCCGTGACTCCTGATTGGTTTCTGGCTTGAATCTGTTGTTCCAAGTTGTGCTGCATTCGCATTGCCAACTGATCCAATTGGTCCCATGCTTGTGCAATTCCTACTGTCGAGTGTTCCGTATACCTGGAAAATATTGAGCTTGTTAATCTACTCAACAAAGTTTTCTGTTTACCTATTGTCTAGGATAAGGTTTCTCTCCAGCATTGCTCCCTTCTCTTCAATTTGCCGCAGCTGAACTTTGTTTGCCTTGATTTCCTTGGCCTTCTTTTCAACTGCATCCAATTGTTCTTCGAGAGTACCTCCAGCTTCCATCATCTGAAAACAATAAGGCAATGAATGAATGTAACCTTTTCAACACAACAAACCTCTTGTCGAGTATTTGTCAACCAGGTGTGGAAAGCATTGGCCAACTTGGCAAACTCTCGTCGCAATTTGTCGTTCTCCTCCTGTCGTTGATGCTCTTTGGCAAGCTCCTGCTCACGCTCCTTGATGATTCTCTGCAGGTTGCGCCATGTGTCTTCAAGGGCATCCATGGTGAACCATGTGTATGGGTTGGGTCCCACATTGAACGACTTGATCCGACGATCAAGATCTTGGAGTTGGCGGAAGTCCTCTTCAGCGGAGGACAATGAGCGCTGGAACTCAGCATGGGCGTCGCGCAAAGCACGGATCTCTTCCAAAGAGTTGCATCGGACCGGATCGGTGAGGTCCTCCTCAGCGTTCTCGAACCACGAGTTGAAAGTGGAAGCCTTCTTGGCAAATGCAAGATAGAGCTCCTCGATTTGCTTGAATTGCTGTTGCATCTTCAACAACTTTTGACGACGGGCCTCGGAATGGGCGAGAAGGTTCTGCCAGCGTTGGATGACATTGCCGTGACGTTTATCAATGGCTGGTGATTGTTGGTGGGAACTTGAAACAAGTTGATCCTTGAGCTCGGTGATTCTGAAAAAAACATGTGATTAATTGAAAAGGTGCTGGGAATGTATACCTTTGAATTCCCTCATGCTCGAAGGCGTTGAGTCCAGCATCAAAAGCTTCTTGTTTGGTGAGAAGAATTTGGACAGAGGAAAGATCTCTTCCAAAGTCTTCAGAACGAACTTGTTGTTCCTTCTCGGCAATCCATGACTCGACGACATCGCACTTCCACATGAACTGAAGATAGGCAGAGTTGTCACGAAGCTTGGCAAGACGTTTCTCGGCCATGCTCTCAATCTCGACAAGACGAGCACGGAGTTGATCGCATCTTTGCTTGATGTGTGGAGCATGATGGTTTCCATTGTCAATGAGAGCATCTCCCTTGTTGATCAAGTCAGCAACACGTTGTTTGTGAAGCTCTAAGTCAACCTGGAAGGTGTCGTGCTTCTTGAGAAGTCCTTGAACTCCGGCCATGTTGTCTCCAAAGTTGTCGGATCCCAAGATTTGTTGTTTCTCATTCATCCATGCTTCCTCCTCTTCAACATCTCCCAAGAAGGCTTGGAAGGCCTCAGACTCATCAAGACGTTGGTGGCGGCTTCCAGTGAGATCACGGATTTGTCCCCAGCTTTGTTCCAAGTCTTCCATACGCTTCTTGATTTGGTCTTCTCCTACTCCGGCTTCGGCAGCTGATCTCAAAAGCTCCTCTCCCTTCAGTTTGACAAGAGACACTTGTGGTTCATGAGATGCAAGTTCAGTGTCAATACGACGATGCTTGCGACGAAGGTTCTGAACTCCTGGAAGATCACGTCCATAGTCATCAGAAGACACGAGAAGCTTCTTCTCCTTGATCCAAGACTCCTCATCATCAATATCACGGAAGAATTGATGAACGTTGAGAGCCTTGCTCAACTTGTCACGGCGATCAGTAGCCATCTTCTTAACACCATCATAACGATCAGCAATCAACTTTCTTCTCTCAGCGATTTGTTGTCCTTGGAACTGGTCGTTTTCAAGAAGTGAATCAGCTTGCTCGTTCATCTCTCCAACACGATCTTGGTGAGAAATGATGTCAGCTTCAAGGAGAGAATGTTTCTTGAGAAGGTTCTCAACGGAGGCCAAGTCTTTTCCAAAGTCATCAGATTGAAGAAGGATTTCAACCTCTCCAAGCCAGAATTCAAGATCCTTGACGGCAGCCATGAAACTCTTCTGTTTGTTGGCTTCCTTGAGACGATAACTCTTCTCAGTAGTTGTCTTGACAAGAAGGTCCCATTGATCGTTGAGGGCCTTCAGACGAGCACTGACAGCAGCCTCACCTCCTCCGCATTTGGCGTTCTCGATGAGATTGTTTCCAGCTTGAATAATAGCAGCGATTCTGTCAGAGTTGGCATGGAGTTCAGCTTCGAAGGCTTGTTGTTTCTGGTGCTTCTGTTGAATGTTGGTTGGATCACGGTAGTTCTCCTCTTGAGCAATTTGGAACTTCTCAGTCATCCAGTTCTCAATCTCATCAGCATCACGACTGAATTGTTGAAGGGTCTGAGACTCTCCAAGTTTAGATCTCTTCTGGATCAGAGCCTCCTTGAGTCCATTCCATCTATCCAAGATTTGGTCTCTCTTGCGAGTGACAGCTGGAGAGTCGTAATGGTTGTTCTTGATAAGAGATTCAGCAAATTGCTTGAGTCCCTTGATCTTCTCCTCTTGGGTGTTGATGGCCTTGTCGAAGTCCTCATGCTTCTTGATCAATGATTCAACATTGTCTCCAGATGGATCCTCTTGAGACAAGAATGCTTCACGAGCAGACATCCAGGTGTCGGCTTGTTCACAGTCACGGTAGAAGAGTTGAAGTTCAAGGCACTGGTCGAGAATGTTACGACGAGCAACCCAGGCATCTTCAAGTCCCTTACGGGCCTCGTTGACTCCTTGAAGACGGTTGGCAATGTCAGCTGCAGCGTAGTGTTGGCTGTTGAGAAGTTGGTTTCCGAATTGATCGAAAGCTTGGAAGGTAGCAGCACGGGAATCAATCTCAGTGCGGTACTCTTGGTGACGCTCAAGAAGTGCTTCAGCTCCAGTGACATCGTTGGCAAGTTCTTGACTGCTAACGAGTTGGTTCATTGAAGCAATCCATTGCATCAAGTCACGGTAGTCAGACAAGAAGCGTTGGTAATCATAAGAGTCAAGAAGTTTTTCCTTTCGGTTGTTGGCCTTCGAGGTGAGACGGTTCCATTGCTCATTGAGCTCACGTTGCAAGTCATAGATTTGCTCGGCAGCCTCTGGGTGAGACTGACGGAGACGGTTGGCCTTCTCATCCAAAGACTTGATCTTGTCTCCAAGAGCAGCCAAGTCACGTTCAACTCCTTCATGCTTACGTTGGAGTGCTTGAACGGAGCGGAGATCACGTCCAAAATCTTCGCTGTCAAGAGCATCGTCCTTCTCTTGGATCCAATCACGGGTCTCATCGACATCACGGTGGAAGCGTTGAACTTCATGAGCAGATCCGAGTTGTTGCTCGCGTTGCTCAGTTTGCTCTTCTAATGCGCGCCATCTGTAATGAGACGGTTGTTTTTTGGTTCAAATTTATTTTTTGTTTTACCTGGCGTTAAGATCTTCAATTTGTTGACGGATGCGGACAGCGGTCTCAGTTTGTCCAACAGAGGTGAGAGCAGTGGCAATTTGGTTCATCTCTTGGAGACGGACCTCATTAGCCTTGAGATCTCCCTTGAAGTCATCAAACTTCTTCTGGAGGACCTCGACTTGCTCGAGATCAGTTCCAATTTCTTGTTGAGCGGCAACAGCTTCCTGAAATCACACTTGTTATCATTCGTTCATAACATAAGCAGGCGCCATTTCCACAAAGCTTCAATAATACACAAGTCAAGAAGATTGACCACAAATGAGGGATATCAAAAATTGAGACAAAGCGCATGATCGTTCCCAATAAAGTTCACAAAATGAAATGAGCCACCATAATAATAATTTTACACACCACTGGTTTCCAAATAAATATAAATCATATGAAAAAAGATATGAATTCAAGAAATCCGGATACATAAATGATAATGATACAGAAAACTCGTTCTCATTTTTTCCCATGTCTAAACTTACTTCTGCCATGTTAGTCTAAAATCTGATTGGTTAGTTGGTTGGTTAGTATGGTTAACTACTTACGCGGCTCTTGATCCATTCAGCCAAGTCGTTGGCCTCACGGAGGAGTTGATATCCTTTGCAGGCCTCCTCGAGCTTTCTCTTTCTGGTCTCTCCGAGCATCATGAGACGTTGATACTTGTCCTCGATCTCCGATTGCTTTCCTCCAATTGAGTTGACCTTCAAAAAACAAAATATTGTTATTAGGAATGCAGTAAATTAAGTAGTTACTTGTTGTTGAGCATGTTGTTGAGCAGTTCCTGGCTCGATGCGCTTGACGTAAGCAGCTGGAACGAATCCTTGACGATCATTGACTTCAACCTTCCACCAGTCTTTGTTGCTAGCGTTGAGAAGAGTGAGGACATCTCCCTTCTTCATGGAAACCTCACGTGGAGACTTCTCTTGATAGTCATAGAGAGCCAAGACACAATCACGTCCGAGTTGTCCCATTGGTTGTTCTTGGTACTTGCATTGAGAAGCTTGCTTGCGAAGATCTTCGATAGTCCCCTTGAATGCCTCCAAATCAGAAAGAAGAGCACGATGCTTCTTAAGAAGAGCCTCGGCGGAGTCTTCGTCTTTTCCGTAGTCAGTGGATCCAACAATTGGTTCCTTCTCGCTCATCCAGGCATCAGCCTCGTTGGCATCAGACAAATATTGATGAGCTTGAAGGGAGTCATCAAGTTCTCCACGTCTCTTTTCAGCCTTGCTCTTAAGGATTCTCCAGTTGTCACGGAGTTGGGCAAGCTTGTCACGGATTTCTGGAGCCAAGAAGTGTCCTTGTTGGATCATGTCGTTGGCAGCGCTGCTGACACTCTCAATCTGGCTGTCGTGGTTGGCAATCTCGGCGATGAGAGCTTGTTGCTTCTTGATGAGATTTTGAACTCCGATCAAGTCACGTCCACGGTTGGTCGATCCAGCAACTTGCTCCTTTTCACGGATCCATGCCAACTCATCTTCGATGTCACGGAAGAGTTGGTTACCTTGGAGAGATTCTCCAAGCTTTCTCTTTCTCTTCTCAAGTGGGTCACGGAGGGCATTGTAGCGCTGTTGAAGAGCCTCTTGCTTACGGATGATGACTGGAGCATTGAAGTGTTCTTCCTGTTGGAATTGTTGAGCAAGGTTCTTAATTCCGTCGACACGATCGTTGTGAGCATTGAAGTCAGACTCAAGAAGTCCAATCTTCTTCTGAAGGTTCTGGACGGAGACAAGATCTTTTCCGTAGTCTTCAGAAGCAACTTGTCCTTCGAGTTCGCTAAGCCACAATTCAACATCCTCAATGTTTCGGTTGAATTGTTGCTCGTTTCCAGCCTCACGGAGCTTAGCTCCCTTCTTGTTGGTGGCATCAACCAAATCATTCCACAAGTTGTTCACTTGACGAAGACGATCTCCGATCTGAAAATGAAACGTTTTGTATTGAAATTGTGTCATGATAACTTACATGATCGGCAGCAAAATGTCCGCTCTCAATGATTTGCTCTCCAGTGTTGCGGATGTCATCAAGACGGTTCTCGTTGGCTCTGAGCTCTTGTTCGAAGTTGATGTGCTTCTGGAGCTTTCCACGAATGTTGGTTGGGTCCAAGTAAGAGTCATCACGAGCGGTGGTCAACTTCTCGGTGATCCAGCTGACCATCTCATCGCAGTCACGATCGAATGTTTGACGCTTGTAGCTTTCCTTGAGAGCGTTTCCACGTTGACGAGCTCTGTCAAGAAGACGACGACGGCGGTCAAGAAGAGCCTGACGTCTCTTGGCAACATCATCAGCAGCGTAGTGTTGTCCTTGGATCAACTTGGTGGCAAACTCATCAAGAGCATTGATCTTCTCCTCTTGAGCAGCCAAAGACTTTTCAAAATCTTCGTGTTTCTTGATGAGATGTTCAACGGAGTCCAAAGAATCTCCCAAGTCAGTGTTGGCGAGGAATGCTTCTTGCTTGTTCATCCATGTCTCAGCCTGTTCAGTGTCACGATAGAAGAGTTGGAGATCCATGCATTGCTCATAAAGAATACGGCGTTCCTCCCACAATCCGAGGAGTGAGGCCTTCTCTTGTTCAAGCTTCTCAAGTTTTTCCTTGACTTCTGGGCTTTCTGGGATGCCCATCTCAACGAGCTTCTCTCCAGCAGCGGCAGTTTGGTTGAAGGAGTCAGCACGAGCGTCGATTTCTCCCTTGTGCTCTTGATGGCTTTCAAGGAGAGCTTCAGCTCCAGCAACATCCTTAGCAAGCTCATCAGCTCCAATAACAGCTTTCATGTCTCCGATCCAGCTGGTCAAGTCACGGTAGTCAGCCAAGAAACGATGAAGTTGGAAGCTTCTCTCGAGTCCATCCTTACGGCGTTGAGCTTTCTCCTTGAGTGCATTCCAAGCAGCTTTAGTGTCATCGTTCTTCTGGTGAATGGCATCAGCACGATCTGGGTGAGTCTCGGCAAGCTTCACAGCTTCCTTCTCAAGCTGGAGCATCTTTCCTTCCAAAGCAGCAAGATCACGTTCAGTTCCCTCGTGCTTTCGTTGAAGAGCCTGTACATTGTTAAGGTCTCTTCCATAGTCATCGCTTGACAAAGCAAGATCTTTCTCTCCAATCCAGGCAAGAGTCTCATCAGCATCACGGTTGAATCTTTGAACTTGATGAGCTCCGAAGAGTCCTTCCTTACGAGTAGCAGCAAGAGTGTTCAAACGATGCCAGGCATCATTGACGTCATCACGCTTCTTGTAGATCTGGTCATGTTCGGAGTGTCCCTCCTCGACAAGCTTGTCAGCGGCTTGATTGATCTCATTGATTCGGTATTGATGGTTACCGAGTTCTTTCAAAAAGTCGTCAAATTTACGTTGAAGAATCTCAACGTGTTCGAGATCCATTCCCATGTCTTCTGCGGTGACATAGGTTTCTTTCTCTCGAATCCAATAGAGAACTTCATCACATTGACGGATAAAATGCAAAAGTTTAAGTGCTTGTTGTAGCTTAATTCCCTTGTCTTTCAGTTTGAAGAAGAGTTTGTCCCATAGAGCGTGCAACTCTTCCAAGCGTCTCTGAAATGTTTTGATCTAAAGTTGAGTTCTTCTGTATATCAGTTCTACCTTAATGTGATCGCTGGCGAAATGGTTATGTTGGATCATGGCGTTTCCGGTCTTATCGAGGTTAGCGATGGTTTTAGCGTGAGCTTGAACCTCGGCTTCGAACGCTTCATGCTTCTGGATCTTGGCCTGAAAAAGTTTCTGTTTTCACTTCATCCGTTTCATTCATAATCCGATTTGCTCTTTTTCTTTTTAATCCCAAACCAGTTTTATTATTCCAACAACATAATCATCCATCAATTCATACATTCACGTCCCAGTTAGATACCATAATCTCCACATCTTTCTTTACTCTTAAGTAATACTTATCAATCCAGAAGGCCCTTGCGCAAAACGAACGGATCAAGACGGGTCACATCAGTTCCGATTGCAATGTGTCAAGGACGTTCGTCTTTTCATGCATTCCGTCTATTACTGTATATAATTTCTTTCGACATCCGATCGGAACGTTCGATTAAAAAACATTGGTGTGGATTAATTGAGATTCGGGAATGGAATTTGACTAAGTGTCATTCTATGTGGTGAAACCCTTGAAAGAGAAACCCTATTTTATCTGTCTTGTGAATGCTTGTCTGCTAAAATAAATCTGAATGTGTGGGCTCTTGAATGAGCTCTATCCTATCTGACAAACTAATTGAGTTAGAAATGGGGCCCTTGACAAGAAAAGAAAACAATTGTTTATACATAAAATGGGAATGTAATTGTGCACTGCTTCTCTCTTCCCTAATCTTCAAGTGAGCAAGTGGTCTTCATTCTGACCCCGGTCGCGGAAGAAGCTTCTTCTTCTTCTTCTTCTTTTCAAAAGAAAGGAGTGGGTCCCTTCTCAAATCAATACTTTTTGAGCTGCGCCTCTATATGGGTCCCCACAAAAAGAGGCGGCTGCCACTGCTTTTTCTTCGAACAAGAGAGCTAAAGAAGGACCCAAGTCGCCCACAAAGCTTGTCCCAAGGGAAAATAAACGGAGGGGAAAGAATTGCGAGTTGTCGTCAAAAAAAGAGAAAGAGGGACCATAAAAAGAGTCAAATACATTTCAATTTCAACTAGTGTCTGTGAATGATTGATGATTTTGGTTGGAATAGAACAATTGAATGGAGATTATGAAAAAGATTAGATTCAGAATACATACCTGAAGATTACTTGGATCTCTGAAGTTTTCTTCTTGAGCTGTCTGCAACTTCTCGAGAATCCAAACGTTCAACTCATCGGCATCACTAAAAGAAAGAAATTATGAAGCTCAGCATTACGAAATAAACCAACCGTTTGAAGTATTGAAACTGACGAGCTTCCTCAAGACGATCTCTCTTTGTCTGTGAATGATCCTTGAATAGAGAGTAGTGACCAAGAACTTCTTGACGACGTTGTTGAATGTCATCAGCTGTCTCCAGAATGCGAATCTCCTGTGGTGGTGGAACTTCGAGCACCGGCTCCGGTGGAGCATGAGTATCATTCGAATCGGCCATAATCTTATTTCGCTGAAAACAATACCATATTACACATATTACAAATATCACATTTAATTGGAGAGAAGAAGGAAAATAATAAAAGAGTCCCGAAACAGAAACAAACGAGCAAATAAATCGAAGAATGCAGAAAAAACCGCAAGAGCTTTGGAGGATAGATACAACGTGGGAACAAATAATGACAGTGAGAGAGCGGAAAATGACTGCTCAAATTAGATGAGGGTAAAAGAGAAGCAGAAGAAAACAAAGAGGAAAAAGAGAGGAAGAGGAGAAGCTTTTATTTATCTCGCCACTCTGCTAAATCACTTGCCGGCGCATGTAAAACAAAAGGATGCCCAAAAAACGCTTGAAAAAGAGGACAATTGAGAACAGAAGTTTATCAGCTGGATAGAACACTTCCAGAAGAAATAGGTACGGCGTTTTCTGCCCACACACCTGTCACCATTTTTTCTTAGAGATAAGAATGTTTGTATGACTCACTCACTTTTTCGGCAGTCGTTAACTATTTTGAAATTAAAAACAAACCACAGCTGTTGAAAATGGGTTCCAGATGTGATGATGCACACAGCGCCAAGACTATGTTTCAATTGTTCGTAAAAGGGGGGGGGGGTTGCAACTGGTTCAAGTACAAGAAGAGCTGGCAGTCATCGATCGGGGGCAAACGGCCCTCTCGTCCACAACACCAACACAAAACCGAATGCGGGCGACGAGAGAGTATAGTTGGAGAAGAGGGACGATACATAAGAGACGATGACTGCAGGCCCAGGGACGCGCTCTCTTCGTTTAGCCCCGCACACAGCCGCATGCGTGCGCTCAAACTGCCTGCCCTCACTCTCCTCACTCGCCAAAACGCACTCGTCCATTGAATGTCAGACAAAGTCTCGCAAATGCACACACTCTCTCACCTACTCTTTCTCTTTCTCTTTCGGTTTGACTCGCAGGAGGGGGGCCTCCACACCAACACAATCTCCCTCCACACAACACCACCACCGGCGAAACATTTATGTATATATTCGGAGATGGAGTATAGAGTATGTCCTCCAAATATTTGCAAGTTCCATTCATGTCAATAAAATTCGGTAATCGATTCGGAACGGGAAATGATTTGAAAATGAAATTGAAAGTGACAAACAACGGGAAAAAATTGACGAAATCTGGAGAGGTTGAGAGATTACTGAATATAAAATGGGTAAAGATAATTATTGAGAGAAACCAAGCTAAAATTTTCAAAGCACTGGATAACGTTCGATTCTGAAATGAAATGTATACAAATGACAGGACAGATTATTAAGTTTCAATCAACTATTAGATTTCAAAAATTCAAGAAAAACAGATCTACTATCAACGGAAACAAAGTTTTTCGAAGGAATTTTTTAGTGAGAATTGGTCGAAACCTGGTTCAGAACAAAAAGTGGACAAACACCGGAAACGGGAGCCAATCTAAATCTGTCAAGTGCCCCGATGGTGACCACCTGTGTTCCGAAACTTCCTGTATGCTACCAAGGACATTTTTCATCTGAGAAGTGCGAGTGAGAGGAGACAATGAAAACTATTAGTTTTTCGAGTTCGTCACACAAAATGAGAAGAAACGAAATTCGATACAAGAAGGGAAACATTTCATGGGGGGAGCATCTTCAAGATACTCTCTTTCACGTCAGTATTTGGCATACTGAACTGCGAATATGGAAAACGTTGGAAATATACAAAGATAACATAAGTGAATATAAAGTCTTGGAAGAAATAAAAAGGCGACTGTTTATCAAATTCTAGTTGAGTCTTTTTGATGATGTAAGTGGAGACCATCAAGCTATCTTGTTGACTTATTTTGAACTTCAAGACTGTTTATCAGTTAAGAAAACCTTATTACAGTTTCAAAAGCGGAAACGAAACTAATAGTACAATTCGCTTGTCAGGACCCATCAATCTTTATCACATCTCACTATTCTCTATCATCTTCAAAAATGCGAAATCGTAGAGGGGTCGCAAGAAGATGCAAACAGAATGGGCAAAAGACGAAAAGAAGAACTGAGAACAACTAGGTTATTTTCTAAACAAACATTTGTTTGAAATCGGACTAATTTGATACAGCGGCTCAAGAAGATAGTAAATTTTTATGCAGTTGAATAAAACATTCATCTAACTATGTCTATTGCAAAATCTAAAGTTTGATACAAATTATCGACGTTTTTACTGTTATTTCGAAAGTTGAAGTTGTAAACTTCCCGAAAAGTGACAGGAAGTGAAAAGAGATGACAGCATCGGGACATGAAAAATGAGAACAAGAGCGATAACAAAGTGAGAAAGGAAAACAAGAAAACGATAAATCTGGAGGAAACATATGGTGGCAGTAAAAATGGTGTCTGTGAGAAATTACTTCTTGCCACTGAACGTCGGATTCTTTAGTTATTGGGATGGATTATCGGACACTGAGTAGTTGAAGGAACGTTGATTCAGAGAAGAAAAACGCTATGCCGTTGTTCAACATAGTAGTGCATTCCTTCGCGTCCGAACGGATTGAAGGCGGCAGGTAAAATGTAAGAAAAGTGGAAAGATGAGGAGGATATTATCTCGAGGTCATTTGTCGTATCGCATCTCCAATGACACTCACCCATAAGTTTGAATGAGGAATGCCCAGTGTTGAGAAGATATGATTCAGAGTTTTGTGAGGGTGTCATTGCTCCGAGTGTTTGTTGAATGTACAAAAACTGCTTATCAAACAAACTTTTCTCGATGTTTGTATGCTTGTATAAGTGATCGAGCACAGAAATTTAGTTAACAATGGAAAGAAAACAGAAACTCAGAAGTTTAATCATCTGATACAAGGAAAACTTGATCACTTACAAACGAAAATTTAGAATTAAAACAAAATCCAAAGAGAGTTATCATTCACAAAAGCTGTTGTATCTTTGGTATGATCTGACGGAAGTGAGTAGACACGTATTTGCTATGAATGTTGTTTCCATAAAATAGATAGGAATGTCGGGCAAACGATGAATTTATGCAAATGTAGGTATTGATACCCGGATGAGTCATCTAAAGTGCAAACTGAACTTTCAAAATATTGATGAATACGGAATGCGATTGTTTTGAAACGCTACTGCCAGGAGTAGTATGAACTAGACTTGAAAACAATTTTGAAATTTTAAAATAGTTTTCGCAATATCAGGAATATCACATGTTTTATTCTACGATCTGTGCTAACTATCAAATGTATGCGTTCAAAACTGCATTTAACGTAGTTTTTCTTCAATGTTCTAAAATTTCATATTATTTAATAGCATGAAGAAAATTATTCGTTTTTGAATTCATACACAAAAACAGCCAAAAGACTCTGATCAGATCAATGCAGAGAATATTAGTTGTATATTGAGATTGTCTAACGTTGCACAGTTGGTTCATTTACTTTCTTCTGTTAGCGTTTTCAAAAAATCAAATATTTTTGATTCGATTACTCTATTTTTTGTTTTTTTAACGCTATTCAAATGGCTACATTGAAGCAAGCTCTAGTGGCCAAATTTTTGGAAAAGGGTTGATGTCACCACGTGGGAAAAACATTGGCAACTTTAGTCGTTAATAAATCAAGCATGAATAAATCAATGTAAATTATATAGTTGCCGATTCATATGTTATCCGAACTTAGAAAATTCAAAATTTTCATTTTATTCCATCAAACTTTGATTTTCTCGATTCACTTCTTTTTCTATGGCGCTCATTTGCTTCATCAATCTATTTTTTGAAACACGTTCCGTCATACTTCTTACTTCCGTCACCTAGACCTTTGATCTTTTGACGTGATTCAAATAAGAATTATGGTTCATTATTCTCAAAATAACTCTTCAATTTAAGTTACTTCATGACGTCTTCCGATAATTGTGTGAGTCTTCTGATTCATTTGTAAGTCGAATGTAGTCAAAACCTGTCTACCAACAAATGATGAACATAAGCTCCCCGGAGAACAGAATTCGACTCCAATTTTCATTTTGCCTTCATTTCATAGGGCATATTAAATTCTCATATCACACTTTGTCACATGTCTGCCGACTGGATTAACTGTTCGAATTCTATTTTCTTGGTTCCTGTTTCGCCAGCCCATTTTCCTTGTATGCGAAGAAAGTTGGCTCTGACAGAAACGGAAGTATATTTCATTTCAATGTTTTTTTCTGTTTTCGGAGAAATATTTATTACTTTCAAATCAATCAATTTTTGAATGCGAAACAATTTTTTGCCGTTGAAGTTTCGGAATGACAAAAAAGACAAACGATAAATCATATTGGTAGTGGTTACGTGGCAACAAGAATGAGAACCTCCGATGTTTTTGTGCTTCTCCGTGGTTTTCGGAATTCACTCTCGACGGACTCTTGAATTTCAGCGCACGTTTCGTGTGACTTCTCCTAGGAGACTCGAGTGCCCTTCAAATAGTCATTCTTCTTTTTCAAATCTTTTTCCTCTTTTCGTTGAATCACTTTTCATCAGATTCATTTCAGATGTTGGGAGCAGCAGAAGAAGAAATGGAAAATCGTTTCGATCTACGGGATGCTAGAAGTACTCGTAGCGATGTGGACTGGAGTATTGACAACTTAGTCACTGGCAAAAACAATGCACGAGCTCTTCTTGCTCAAGAGCTCGGAAGTTCTGCCAGAATCGAAAACTTGAAAATTATTCTTGCGGAGTTCAATCCGGAAGGCATAGTTGTCCTTCATTATTCAAATAATGAACGCAGACTTTTGGTAAGTTAAGGATGACCTTATTTCATCAATCTTTCTTTTGCAGAACATTCCCCAACGTGATGACTGGTGGGAGGCCGAGTGTCCAATTGCAACATCCATCTGGAAACAACTGCAAGGACACATGGAAGCGATGAAGCTTGAACGTCCGTATGAATTCATGAACTTCATCCGTTTGGGTGAAATCAGCTTCTCAGCTTTGGAGAACAAGTACAAAGAGGTTTGTGTGGTTCTTCTCAAACTTTTGAATGATGAAGAGGAACACAGAGCCAGGTAAGCAGATTAGTTTCCAATTAACAATCTCATAGAGTTATTCAGAATCGACAATTACGAGAAGAGATTCGAAAAAGAGTTCAACAAGATGATCAAAGTACACGGAGAAGTAGCCAACAAAATTAAAACTGTGAATGCTGCTATTGTAACACGTATGGAAACATTTGAAAAACGCTGGACAATGCCAAATGATCAACAATATGACTACATGAAATTATTAAATAAAGCTTTGGGTTTTGGTGAAGAAGCGATCGAAAGTGTGGAAGTGCTTCAACGTCAGTTTATGGTTACCTTGGATCGATTTGTCAACTCCGAGGATTTTTATCTTGTTTACTACGGGAAGTTTCACTCATTCGCTAGTGTCACAATTTTTGAGAGAATTCGAGCATTCCAATGCGACTTGCAAGGTTTGAAAGAAAACATCCCAGACATTGTCGATAGTGAGAAACAGTAAGTAATCTATGATTACTTTTGTTGACTAAGAACATGGTTACAGTCTTGATGGCAAGTTATTTGTTGACGGTGCAAAAAGATATGTGGCTGAGACAAATCAAGTGTGCACGCATATTTATAATTATGCTAAAATTCTTTTTGATGGAATCGAATCTCTAGTTGCCAGGCTGAATATGGCTCATGATGAAGTTGCTCGTCTACAAAAGGTTATGCCTCTCTATGAAAAAGATGAAATTAATGTAAGAAACTCATATTCATTCAAATTTCATTCAAGTTGCATTCCAGTATCAGTTCGCATTTCTCGATAATCAGGAGAACGTAGGAAGACTCATCAGAACGCATGAGATCTTGGACAAATGTCTCCGTTTGTACTCTACTCTACAGATATCACCAGAGGAACTTGAGGAATCCCAGAAGAACACATTAATTTAATCTCGATGATACGCTTTTGTATTTTTGATGATGTTGTTTTATATGGAACACGTTCATTTTGTATTAATTCAGTCATAATGTTCAAATAATTCTCGTATTTTTTCTCTCAACTTATTTTTTTGATCTCCATTTTAGCTTCCGGAATGCTTTTTGATCTCTTTAGTTTAACATGTCTCCAGTTTTACCAACTAAATTTCAAACCTGAAATGTGATGTTCCTTTGTACATAATTGAAAATCTTATATATTTTCTAAGTGGGATAAATATTAGACGTGCATATTTTAAATCTGAAGTTTCAAAAATAAACTTTCATTTCATACTCTGCGCTTTTTAGCACAACCAACATTTCAGACTGAAGAGTAATCACAAACATCACCAGAAGCTTAATTACTTAAATTTGATTCTAATAACAAAATATTTTCACTGAAATTGTAAATATGCAAAAAAGCATTACCTTTTTTTAGAAACGGCAGTTCAGATTTTTATGTAGAATGATTGGATCTGTGTTACTGCGCAGTTTTGCTAACATTATGCGCCTGTTTTTTGCTCGAGGATTCTCAATTTTTTTCTTTTAATTTACTTTTAGTTTACAGCAGTTCAGACGCTTGATCGTCGCCAAGGGGAAGCAGTTTTCTAGAAATTCTATTGGAACACACTGAAACGTTACTTTTCTAATTTTGAAGTGAACTAATTCAGTTAATTGAGAAGTGACGAGTTTTTGAAAGTTGTTCTCATAGTTTCATTCTCCTGCATTCTGTTATGGTAGCTTCTGAAGAACTTGGTTCCGTGAGCGAGTTTATTTTCACGCCTGTTTACATTTGCTCCCTTATGTCTTTTGTTGTGAGTCCTGGTGCTTTACCATTCATTTTCATCTCCTATTTCCGTTCATTTCTAAGAATAAGTTGGGACTTTTCTGGTCCCTCTCCAAGATAACATCACGTATGGATCTTTTTTTTGAGACGTGATGTTTGACAATATTTTTTAATCTCATTTGTCAATTTTTTTGTTACTCACGCATGTCATCCCGGAAAAAGCAATCATTTAAGATGAAAAAAATTAATTACCATTCGGGCAAATAATTTTGTTTCTTTTGTATCTTAAAATATGCTCTAAAAGGGCTATTTGAAACGTGACTTTTTTGTTGTTGGGTTACAAATTGGAATTTCGTATTCTGACATTTTGTTTTGTGAGAAAAAATGCACCGGATTAATAATTTTTTTTCATTTCCGTCGGAGTACTCACAAGATGTGTGGTATGCATAGATTATGAGATAGAGCCTCATTTCAAATGTCATCGGCTTATTGGGAGGACTACGCGACTGGAATTAAAATTAATCCAAAGAGCACAAAATTGCACAAAGGTGGAGCTAGGATTACGGTGGATGGTTAGCTGGATGTCCTCCCAGCCAATAACGAGGCATCACTTTGAATGACTAATAACATTCAAGCTTGTACATCTTCTGAAACCAACAATAATGAGAACTTAGTCGGGTGGAAGAATGAATGGAATTAAGGAAGAAAAAGGATGAATGAAGGTTCGGAATACTGAATGTGAACATTTTCAGATTTAGAAACAAACTTATTGGTTGATGAGAGAACTATTTTTATTCGTTTTTGATACTCTGAAACTAGTAGTCCAGCAATATTAATTGTCTTCAAAAGAATTAGATCCCTCTTTCAATTCTTTTAAAAAACCCATTTCCGTGTTTTTTGTTCTTTTGTTTATCACCCATTCCACCTGTTGACCTATTGAATAGGAAGTTCATTTTCTAAAGCTCCTTTAATATTTCAAAAGCCTAATTCATAGAAGCAAAGAACCGGATTAATTTTGTTTCTAAGCAGCGTTGCAAACTTTCTCATGATATTTCCCTTTGAATTCTTAAATCAACCAGTTTTTTGTGACTGATATATCAGAAAACAAATTCAGGCACAAAATTGAGTATAATTAGTCATAAAAGGTGAAAATGTTGCGCGTTTTCTAAAGATCGGAAAATTGGTGTGGTTGAACAAAGTAATGAGTAATCGGGAATAACATTTTGGAAATGAAACAAGGAAGTAATATATTTTCAAGAGAGGAACATGAACAAAAAGATGCGCATTACGTTGAAAGGATTGTTTTATAATCATGTAGCTTCATTTCAAGATTACAAATCCGAAGAAAAGGAATCGAAGTGCGCTTTGAAACAGCGGTGTTTAGATAATGAAGAAGAACCAAACGTTTTTCTTTGTAAATTTTTATTCTCGTATTGGTTCATTGGAACGTCGAGAATTTTCTCATGACTTATCACCCAAATTGTTATGATGAAAAACACTTCGTGAAATTTTTTTGTTACGTGGTCATGTTCTTTCAAATGATGTTTCTTCATTTTGAATCTGGTAGTTAGCCAAACCTCAAAATGATTCGGCTGACAAGAAGTTTTGTTGGACAACAACATAATGTCTTCTTTCATCCTATCCGTTGTTTTTGGTCTATCTTCTTTATGTCGACAGTATGCATACGAACAATGTGTGACTAGAATAGATAAAGCGAGACGGGAGAAGAACGGGTTTTCTTAGCGGCAAAATGACAGTCGCACTCGCCGTCCAACACTCCCCTCCAATCACATTTCCTTGGAATCCAAATAGAGTTTTTCTTAATTTTTGTATTCCTAATGAATTCCTCCATTTCTTTTTCTCTCTCGCTTCTCTACGAATAAATTTGCATATAAAATCTGAAATCGAAAACAATATTTTAGTTATGAAACCATCCGTTTTTCTTTCTCTCTAACAATTTCTCTTTTCTCTCATCTCTCTTCACTCTCTTAGTACTGTCTATCGTTTCGGCCACGTTTTCATTTTCCGTTTTCTAACCGGAGAAGACTTTCAACCTATTCTCTCGTTTTCTCCGTTCTATCAACTTTCAATTTGAAGAAAATTTTTTTTCAGAAATGGCTCGTGGACACCAAAAAGCTTTATCTCAACAGAGAAATGCTGAGAAGACAGCTAAAGCCAAAAAAGCCGTGGTAAAAACTTAGTCCCTTTCAGCGTTTCTTCAATCACAATCTTTGCAGGGAAGCGATCAAAAAACGGCTGCTATGAAGTCATTCCACCACAAATGCACCGTATGTATGGTACGTAATACAAATCAATTTCCTTTCTTTTTTGATCCCTTAAGCAACGTTTGATTCCATTTCCTCTCTTTTGCAACTAAACCTTACTGGGCTCTTTGCTTACGACACTGCTTACGACACTGGTTTTTGTCAATTTTGTAGCCGTTTTCATATTATTTCTGGTTCCAGTTTGATTGGTTTTGGTAGACATTGTAGCTGGTAGGAGATTATCCCATCGCTCCCAGACTTGATCATATGGATAAACAAAAAATTGTGTTGACATGTACAAAATTTGAAAGTGTCTGAGTAGGAAGCGTCTGTGTTCTTTGGACCAAGACTAATAAGATTACGTATGAGGACACTGTAACCAAAAATCTAATTTTGCAGTCAATGATGCCGGATCCAAAGACATACAAGCAACACTTCGAGAGCAAACATCCAAAGAGTCCAATGCCACCAGAGTTGGAAGGAGTCCAAGCATAAAAAGTCCCCGGATTTGCAGTTTTTCCACCAAAAAATAAATTATTTGTTTTCTTTGAAGCCCCTCTCAGTCTCGTGATTACTAATTTTCTTACACCCCGGTTTACAAATCAAAGATTTTGTGCGAACTAATAATCCTATTGCCATTTGGCAATGATTAGGTCACGGTTAATCCAATGTTTCATCTCTTCCAGACGAAATACTTCTGCTTGAAAATGAAAAACAATCGTTTCAAGGAAACTGTAATCCGGTCGGGGCGGGGAAACTGAAATTGGCACGTCAAACAACAAATCCTTTTTTTTTGATAGAACATGCAATAGTATTAGTACAACATAGGCCACACGGATTATCAGACAACGTAAAAAACATCCTGTGTTTAATTATATCAGTGCTTCATACAATTTCACAGATTCCTAATTCCTTCTTAGAAATTTCAGGATAAGATTAGCAATCGCGGATGCTACGTCAAATAATCCTTGATCGGTGCTGTTTCCGCGATTCCGTTACCGTATTCATCGGCATGAGTCATTTGGTCCCTGTTTTCAACCCATTTACCCAAAACAAAACCAAGCAGCTGCTCATAAAGCATTCACTTCCCTTTTCTTAATCAAACTATGGGAGTCATTCAAAATTCAAAAGGATGATGTTATATGAACCAATTAGAGTTTTTGATGGACCCCTGTTAGTATACTAGTCTAGGCCAAAATGACATCAGAAAATGAGTTGCGCCCTGAAACGTGCATCTCTCAGCTCAATGGATCGGTGTTTGCTCTGCCAGAATGATAGAGAATGAGTTATGAGTTAAGTTTTGCAGAACGGAGTTTCATGTTTCTTTTTGGGATGACAAATCATGATAGAATTTGGTTAAAATGATCTGAAGCATAAATCGACATCGAACAAGATGCAAAGATACTGGAAACTCATGTAGCAGTGACGAACCTGGGAGATGACCTCACGCATGAGTTATCACAAAATGTTCTATGAGAACCAAATTATTTAGAAATTGGTGAATTTCCATCAGCTCCTCCTTTTTCAACCTTTGATTCTTCCTAGTTTTCATCTAAAATCCGAAGATTCACAGGAATGTGATGACTGTTAGCATGCATGGAAGTTCAAACCATGATGTGATTGATGATAACTATCTCAATCCGTTTTTATGAAAAATTATTTTTATTTTCATTATCTTTTCATCTCAGTAATCGAAAAATCATGAGCTTGATCCCCAACTTTATTTTTCTAAATTAAATTTTCAAAAATTCACATGCTGCTTTTGAATGGCATTGCATGAATATAATTATAGATACCCATCCGATGGAAATTGGCTACCTATAATTATCAATTGTAGAAATGATATGAGTCAAACCAAAATTCATTTCCTGATGTTCTTTTTTCGTTCCCCTTGCTTCTGTAGAGAAAAAAGTTTCCAACTCCCTTGAATGATCGAACGACGTCAATCGAAAACTATTTATTTTGTGCCATTTTACAAGAACTCCGTTCTTCGCCTTGCAATGTTGCGACTTATTGAACGTCGGTAAACAAAAAACTCAACTACCGTTTCTTTAGAATAAGTGTCAGAATTGGCCTTCAGACAGTTATACCGTTAAGAGAGGCCGGTTGAGTTTTGTTTGTTTAATGCCATTTTTTAGTCTTCTCAATGGCCAGTTGCTACTTTTAAGTATTCAGTAAACAAAAAAATCGCAACATTTTTTTCAAAGTAGCGGTTTGTAAATAAACTCAAAATAAATACGGTAGTTTGTGAAATGCTCCTGTGCCGTCGACAAATACTCTACTTTAGTTCTCCTAGTGGATGCCAAAGTTATAGGTTGATTCGAAAGCATCAAACTAGGAAACAGTTGTTCTTCACGGAAGACCCCCATCTGACCAGCCCAATTTCTAGCTTTTTTTGCGATTGACAGACTGACTGACAAACAGATCGACGTGGTGCTTTCGTCACACAGTTTCTGTCTTCTGGCTCGGTTGACAGATACAATTTCCGGTCACGAGAAGGACATAATCCGTATCTCATGGTATAGAGCTCTCAGATCATACGAAAAAATCAGCAGTCAGGTTGATTCTAGATCTGATTCGACATTTTGTATTTGATTTGTAGCTATGAATGGACAAAATCCTGTTGTTTACACGTACAAACTATAAAATTTTGCGCATGACACAGATCAGTTCCAGATCAGAAACAGATTTTAGTTCCCCAATGAGGAGTACGGTAGTTGAAGACGTGGGTAGATACGATGTCTTGAGGAATGATTAACTCAGTTAGTTGGGTAGTAACTAGTATTTGAAGACTACAGAAAGGTGCCCTGAGTAACCAGTGGGCTGATAGTGTGATCTGTGTGAGCCTTGAAAAAAAATGAATCAGCAAATTCTATTTTTAATTTACAAAGATCAGGTTCATTTTAGATCTTTATGAGAATGATCAGCATTCAAATCTGAATGTTTGATAAACTGGTTTGAATCATCGTTTTCTAACATCCACAAGCTTGCCAACTTATGTTCTTAAGTTGTTGTGTTTGACTAAATAAGGCCCAACTTTAGTATTTTTCGAGAAAGTCTTTTTTAGCTTATGTTTTGATCACTTGTTTGAGGTATACAATCCCCTAGACAGCTGCCTGCTTTTTGAAGATTGTCCGTGGTATACTGTAGCTGTATAAATGGTTGGTTGTTTTGTTCATTTGAGGGGTTTTTCAGCTGTCTCAAAACACCGGTGGTGGAAACCTGGATTTTGATTTATTACAATTTTGTAAATTCAAAGCTCCGACCACACTCCAAGCACATGACTTAATTCCAGAAGATTTTCTTAGAGACCTTCAAACGGTAGCACTGCAAGTTTATCACCTGCTAAAATGTATCTTGTAAATATGGAAGTTTAAGAACAAGAGTCTATTCTATTGTAACTATGAAGTCTGTTTAAATGTCCCCAATAGAATATTTTGCCCTTGGCTGGGTTATAGATTCTATGAAGTTGATTTAGCCATGACAAATCACACTATCGTTTACCCGTTAACTGTTGATAGCCAATTTCCTATTTTTTGGATACCACTTCCGAAAAGTGTCTAGAAGTTATACCAGTGCCAAATAATTTATCAATTTCCGGTGACTGTTGACGTGAGGCAGGTATCCGGTGTAGTTATCATGCCAAGCTCCCTGACCCAGATCATCGAAAAAAAGTAGAACATCGTGATACATGAAACTGATTACACTTTATGCCAAAGTCAATTTCCGATCACGAGGTTCCAGTAAGTGTAACTTTTGACCAACCAAACTTTTGGTTATGTGCTAAATTTCCGGAAGAAACAGCTTAGCCCCTACCCACGTCAAGTCTATTAGGTCAGGAGTGTTTTGCAAAGCTGCATCCGATCCCATGAATTTGCTGCACGGACCAGGAAGTTCGTGACGCAAATGAAACTTGTAACAACACAAAATGTGATTTATAGTTTTCGTAGCGGAACATTTTTGAACTGAGTTGTAAGTTAATACCAATTAAATTCAGATCTTTGATTTGCTCTTTGATTTTCAAAAAGCAATAAATAGGAAATCTGATGACATTTCAAAAAATAATTGCTGATTGATCTTTAATGAACTTCAAACTAGTGCCGAAGCACTTATCATATCTGAAATTAAATTAGAAGTAATACGAAAAAACCATTCTGGACATATCAGAAAAAGGAATCCACATGTATCACAAAAGCAGCTTCATCAAAAACTGAATTTCTTAGAAACGCTGGAATACGGTATTGAACAGCAATGCCTGAAGAACATGACCATTGTTTAGTTGTTTACCCGTCCTTGAGATCTGATCTAGATGATCTCAATTAATACACTTTTTTGCAATCTCTCAATCAAATGAACGAGTAGTCCATTTTCTGCAAACCCGGTGTCACCTGAATCCAATTAGAAAGTGAACGAAATGTGAATTGATCTACTCAAAACTTCAGAAGCCATTTCTTTTGTTGAGATCTACTCCAACTGTGAGAATCCCTTCTGTGAATTGTTTACAGATGTTTACGAATGATCTTGAATTTGCAATTCAAAATTCTCTTATCTAGTCACAAACGGTGTTTACTTTCACATTTGCAACACATTTCTTCGCTAAACTCGCGATTACATGCTATTAAGGACTCTTCGAACTTGAACAGTTCCGCTATCTGATACTGTTTAAGATTGTTACCGTATCCCTCTTGAGATATTTCTGAATTCTAGTTCTTCCCGATTGCTCATCTTCGTTCTTTTGGATTTGGATAATCTTACACGTTTTTCATTTCAATCGCTCAGATTATTTTATCACCTCCCAAAAAGTATAAGATGTAGGATCATCTGTTTGAAGTTCTTAAAGTATTATAAATCGTCAAAGATGTAGAATACGGTGTTTCAGTCGTTTCGAAAAACGACGGATATATCTCTAGCTTTGCCGGCTAATCTTTTGATTTTTGTTGTTTTTCGTTTACCACCACCGACTGTGTACAACAAATGTCTGATCCGGTCTAGTGCACCACATATCACTCCTTTCCAAAATAGAAAGAAAATCTGGCCCCGAAGTTTCGAGCAAAAGTTAAGAATTAGTGTCATGACGGAAACGCCCGAAAGTTTTTGCTTCGAGACTTCTGAAACCAGTAAACAATGCATCAATATAGAGGTTGTAAAATAGAAAATGCGTGCGTAGATGGTGACTTTATTGTAAGTCTACTCGAGATAAGACAACAATTTCCGGAACATGAGGCGAAATTGACAGATAGATGAAATGGTTTCAGCAATCAAACATCGTAATGGCAAATTAATTAGGAGTAACTGATGTAAGATGGTCTCAGCTACATAGTGTTGTCGCAAAGATCATTGAATTTCTACCTTCTTCTGAACTCTGAAGAGATCTGTTACGGACACATGACAAACTTTGATAGTACTACGATAGTTCCCATATTTCTATTTTTTCTTTCTCCTCGAAAAATGCTATACAACAAGAAACGTGTTTTTGAGCATGTAAGCAGATAAATTATGCTGAAGGTGATTCCGAACAATAGCTGGAAAAGGGTCTGTTTTTCCGAACGCCAAAAAATGACCATGACGTTCTCTTCTTCAAACCAGGAACTTGGAATTTATTGTTCAAGTACCACTCGACTTTCTAAATATTTGTGGTATTCCCCTATTTCGTTGACACGTTATTACAAATAGTGAGAGAATCCCTAATCAGTGATAGCAACTATTTGCGATTACTTCCGCTCTATAACGAAACTCATCGGCAGGGGGTCATCTAGAATTTACAATAACAAGTCATGTACTCCATAAAAAAGTTAATTAATTCAGCTCAATTGTTTTGTTCTGGTCTTAAAAATGATGATGCATGATTCAATAATCTAGCGTAGGCTTGTGATCTACTATGTTCATGCAGGTCAAAAATTAATTATGCAGTGATCCAGACGATCTTTTTTCCGAATTTCTCCGGTTGACCTTTGCAAATTTGAAAACATGTCTTCCTTCATTTGAATGAATGAACCTTGGAAGTACTTCTTGAGACAAATCTTTCATGACATTTAAAGACACACAATCCAATTTAGTAATAGGTTTTTAGAATGGATGGAAATAGACATGTTTACATCCCTCAGCATAAATACAGTAGTTATGCAACTGAAAAAAACGTTTTTAAATCTTAGAAGCTGAGATCAAACTTCAACAGATTAGAGTTTGTGAGAACACACGGTTTGAAGGATTCCGTTAGGTTTTAACTAGGATTTTGATTTTCTAAAGAGGGTTAACACCATTTGGAACACATCTGAGTAATTGTTTTCCAAATGACGTGAGGAATGTTACATCCGCATCCTTCTCCTTTTTCCATTCTCCTCATAGTTGAAGCTTCAAAATTTGTAAGGTGTGTCATTTGGAAAGACGTTTCCCTGTTCATAACAATTGTATCCATTAGCAGCAGATTGAGACTGGCGTGGGGTAAACATGACAATTCAGGCTACCGAATGATGCCAGGTATAGGTGATATCACTGTCCCTCTATGCCTAATAATAACAAAACTTTTCTCCCGCATCATAAGATTTGTCATAATTGCCACGTACAACTTCTCCAATGTTTTGTATTAGGTTCGAGAGAAACAATGACGAGTACTTCTGCTAATTTTTCATTTCAAAATAATATTATGTGGTTAGTCTCATTGCTAGGCAACTCCACGGCTACCAATTTTCTCTCAACATTCAAAAAAGATAAACTTTCCAACTGTGCGTTGATCAGCACCCCCTCGTGACTATCTAGACAACAGATTTCCAGACAAACTTTCCGTTTCGTTTTTCTGTAGTGTCTAGAAAAGCGAAATGTTTGGCTCGGAAGAAATAATGATCACATTTTCCATGAAAACCAAAGGTTATTATACAACAGACTGGGGGCCAGCCATAAGTGTGGGAGTTTCCAGTCTGAGAAACTCATTATCACTCAACGCACGCAAAAAGTTAACGATTCTCTGCACTAAACAATATTTCATTCACATAAACAGAGTGCCGTGGTCTAGACATTTTCATTCAAAGCCACTGAAAGACACAAAAAAAAGGGAAAATGAAGCCACGTGCTTAGTTCACAAATCAGCCAAACGTTGAAAGTTACAAGAGCAAACTGGGAAATGGATAACAAATATGCTTACATGCACTTAATCAAGATCAGGTCACGCTTAGAAGTGGAAAATCAAACGTAATCTTCTTATCTCTGTTCTTGTAGAAGCAGTTCTCTCTTTGTAGTTTTATCCGTATATGTCAAAGGGTATTTCGTTGAAATATTTTGAGCTGCTTAGTAAGCATTGCCCTTTAGATACAACGAGTGTATTTGAAACCAATTCGTTTAGGAACCACTGTGACTTTCTCATCGAGTCCATCTAAACTTTAGCTGTCCAAAACGTCATACTTAAGTGGATGAGCTTTTTCCGACTAGGTTGTTTTGGCAACAAATTTTCAACTATTGTGTGTGCTGAGAAGTTCCCTTTTTCCTCTTTCAGAGATCACATGAACGTTTCTCCAGAATCTTGACCTCGGCCAGTAGTTATGAATGTCTGACTCAAGTTCTGTTTATCTTCTTACATTCAGACTTATTTTTCAATCAGTTTTTTCTAATACTTCCTTCAGACAGCAGGTTTAAAGTATTCCATGTATAAGAACGTAGGATCTCGATGCTTTTACTGGCAACTTGTTGCTTCCTGAGTCATTTCATTCAAAAAACAACCTTCCATCCATGTTCAGGGTTAAGTGCTTTTCCAGTATAAAAACCTCCTTCTTGCATTTTCCGGAACAAATATATTGCTGAGAAGAATAAAAATTCTTTCTAGTTGCATACGTATCTCATTTTTAAGATAAGCTAAGATTTATGAACCAAAAGTTCTCCTATGATTAGTAGTACGCATAAGCCCCGATTCTTTAGTTTTCACTTGTTGATTAAGATTAGCATTTAATTCTACCGTAGCTAGCTAATCAGGAATTAGTTTGATCAAGAGATAGGAGATCCATGACATTTTTTTGATGATTTCATACACTTTCTATCATAGTTACGGTCGGAATGCTTCATTAAATATGATTCCGCGAAGTACAATATTTTCTAGTAGTCCATCTCTATCTAAAAACATTTTCTGTTACTCATCCGTTCTCATTACGTTTTCTTTTTTTCCTTTGATATGTTCATTTTGAATTCTCTCTTATTTCCTAGATTTGCGTAACCTACTTCCAAGCCACGCCCTCATCCGTTTAGAGCCAGAACCCTGTCATGATTTCAACGGGGTGGAGCCTGCTCCACTAAGGTGTTCTGCGTTGAAAAAGTAAAAAGGCGTGGCTTCTTCTGATTATATATTGAGTTTAACAAAGTTAAATTTCCAGTTCTCCTCTCAATTCCACTCTCGAATTCTCCTCCCCTTTCGAGCCTCACTCGTGACCCTCAACTTGGAAACCATCAACCATGATGTCCAAGTCCAAGTAAGTTGCACCCTCATAGAATTTCAGATGGTTTAGCGTAATTTAGTTTTGTTTCAAACAAAATTACCTTGATGTAGGACCTAGGCTAGGCTAGCCTGTTGAACGAAAACAACATAGTGAATTCATAAAAACTTAGATAATTAAAAACACGGAGATCTTATTGTCAAGAGAAAAAACCGAGTGGAAAATCATATTTTAGTTAATCAGACATAAATTAGAATGTCTACCAGAAAAGCGCCTACCAATTCTCGGATTCTATTCCACCTGGAATATTCCATATGTGACCTCAAACTTCTATGTTATCAGTCCTAGAATAGACAATGACTCATACGCACAGCTGATTTACAGTCTAGACTTTACTGCAATGTAAACTTTGTAAAAAGAATCTAATGAACTCTAATTTTCGATGAGCTTAGGATTAATTCGTTATAATTCTAGAGTTATTGCCCTCTTTTTGCTTTTTGCTTCACCAAATTGCTCAGCTACAACAGCTATCAAATACAAGAATCAATTGGAATATGAGGGATTTCTGGGCGTCGCAGACGCACATGGGTAAGATCAAATAGATTTTCTTCCAAGTAAAAAAATGAAATATTTCAGACAGCTTTTGCAATTGGAGAGACCAGACGAGTTCGTGTTTGTGGGTGATGAAAAAGTGGAAGGAGTGCCAGAGCGTGAAAAATCTCGTCATAAGGAGATATTCCTGAAGTGTCTTGAAAATAACTCCACTGTTTCAAATCCGGTGTATAAACGTTGTATGAAGGTGGTTGAGGAACTCGTGCCAGTATGTTCGCTCACTTATGATATGAACCGCAACGAAAAGATCCAAGAGTGTTTCCATATGCCTGTCGAGAGTATCGACACTTGCACTCCAGAGTGCAAGTTGAACATGAAGATCCATTCATTTCAAGGGAAACGAAAGTATATACCAGTGGGATTCTGCTGTTGCACCACAACCAATTGCAATGAAAATGCCGACGTAACACTTTCCAAAAGAGAACAAATAAACAATCATTCCTAGTTACAGAGAATCATTGATGAAGCTAGGGTAAACCGCATTGACTTTGGGGAATCCACACACCCGCTGACCGGACATGGAAGTGCCAACCCTGACGGTGAATCGCTCAACTGGCCATAATTATCTACCTCAGAAGTTATAATTCTCCTTGTTTTGAATGTGATTTTTTCATTTCCATCTTCAACTGATATATTATTCATACTCCCAATCAAATTTCTTCTCACATTTCTCCATAGCTCTCCAGTTGTGGATCTTCAGTCTCACCTCAATCTCCTTCCCAGTACAAATCTATTCATCATATTTGCATCGACTACAGACCCTTTCCATAGAACAGACCGTTATAGCTACAGTTTCCATTTTTTCAATACACATAAATTTTTTCGCTTTATTTTTCACCAAGCTAGTTTTTGCTTTTTATAGAAAAGACTGTAGTCAATGCTTCAATCACATTCACCTCAATTATCTACCTTCTGTGTCGCCACGGCGAATTTGAATCTTTGCACATTGCTGTCAAATGAACTGTTAATTGATTTATTTTTCCTGATAGAGAAATAAAAAAAAGTCGATTGAAGTCTAGAGCAATTCAAAAAATAAAAGAAATCAAATCATCAGATCTTAAGTTGGAAACCAGTTTGACAAAAAAATCACAGCTTCAAGACAAAGAGACATGTCGTTATTGCACCCCGTCGAAAAATTAGGTTGATTGCAAAAAAAAACTATGAGCACTAATTAAATCTACGGTTCAGTAGTTGTTTTGAAATTGCTTTTCTTAAAAATACTTTGGATTTGTATTTTGGTAATACAGCAGAAATAAGAAGTTTATTTTTTGTTAGATCTGTTTTAAGTCAACAAGTTTCGAAGTTCGGATAACTTTTCCTGTTGGTCGGTAGTCGGGACTATGACTCATAAAACAAAAATCATAACTTATACCCGTCTAAATACTTTTGGTTTTCTTTCTATATCCAGTCCAATCTGTTTCTCTAGAAACACTCTTCTAATCGTTTTCAATTTTTTCTATTCTTGATCCCCGCTCCCAGTTTTCTTCAATGCTTATGAAGCCACGCCTTTCTTCGGTGCCCAACCCTCGGTCATCGTTCGTCTTAAGGGGGAGGAGCCAGCTCGTTTCGAACAAAGGTTTCACGCTAGAAAAAATGGGCGTGGTTATAATACATCCTCAGGTATAAAACGACTGTTTCCTTGTTTCAGAGTCAGTTTTTGTCACTACATTCTTCCACTTTCCGAATCCCTGCCTTCCTCTCATTCTTCCTATTACATAGTCTGCTCGGTTTCTGACTTCACCACTACAACAAGGATGCTCGTCGTGTAAGTTCAGTTTTTGTTGGTTATGTGTAACATATTTAAATGTCGTATTTTATATTTGATTCCTTCCATATTGTTTTTTGATGAAATCGTTGGCTCCATCCATTTAACATCATTCTTTAAGATTTTCACTTTCATAAATTTACATCTCCATGAAATTTAACGGTCATTAAATAGGGTAGATAGATGACCTCTTTAAGTGAGAGAATTACAATGCCCCCGTTTCTTATCTCTTACAAAACTGTCATTTTTTTATCACTTATCAAAAACAATCTGAACTCCTCATTTTTTCATTAGGGACTTCACTCTTTTTAGCTTTACTTAGGGCATCCCTATCATTTTTCACAATTTTTGTAAACCGGAGAAATTCCACTTCTCTAGTTTTTTCCTTCAGAATACTTTGTCCTAAAAATACGATTTTACACTTCTAATTGTTATCAGTGAAGTGTATTAATGATAATAATGGTAACTGATTGATAATTCTTGGTTCCACTAATATTGAAATAGATTCCATTTCATTCAAATCAGCTTGTGGTCGTATTCACTGCAAATTTCGATGATCAAAGTACCAAAAAAGAGGGTTTGTCGTGGTTTTTAATTAGCAAAATCTTACTAGAGATAGCCCTCATTGTACCCGCAAATATTGAATCGGCCTGAGAATAATTTTTTCGGATGAAATTGGAACAGCAAAAACAATAATTAAAAATTTGAAAACTTACTGGGAGCATGAAAAAATTTTGGAGTGGAGGGTACGAAAAAAATTATTCATGCAGTAGGTGATAATGTAGGGCATAGGAAATTATGTAACATTTAGCCAATTAAAAATAGGTTCCTGAAAAAGTATGTACAGATAAGCAAAAAAATTCCGTATTTATTCTAAATGATCCGCCATTGAAAAAAACTCAAATGCCCCGATGAAAAAAACAGTAAAACGTTGTTTTTTATCTTTTTGTGAACTTTTTGAAAGCAAGTATTTCTTTAGAGAAATGTGTTTGGAAGAATAGAATATCTTTAGATGACCGCAGACTCTATTTAACAAGCTCAGGCAAATGTTTTGAATAACAGAACCCGCATGCCTGTCAATCAGAATAAATACGGTAGTACTGTATAGTGTGCTAGTTCGAGAGCGTTTCGAAAATCTCAACTAAAAAGAATTATTGAAAAGAGAAAATTGTTTTGAAATTTTTCAAAAAAATTCAGAGAAATTTCTCGAGAATTTTTTCTCGAACACGTCGTTTTTCAAAAATCATAAACATGAAATTATAATTTTGTAGTCTAAGATGCCAAAGTTATTTAACAATTTTAAATGACATTACCCATAAAGTGTTTCACGCGTTGAATTATTACTCGAAATTCATACCTCGAGAATTAATCAGAAAAACAACGGAATAGAAACCCTTAATGAAAGAATTTGGAAAAACCTTGTGAAAGACTTTTTGAGAACGTCTTTATTGAGAAATCACCTTCTAGAAAGATGCGCTGAAATTCACGAACTAGTAGGTAGGCTGAAGAAGAAAGCCAAATATAGCCACTGGCATTTCCGGCATTCGAGAAATACATTCCCGGTAATCAGCAATTTCCGTTTCATTCCAGACGAGTCATCCCATTACTGACAGGGTGGAACTAATAAAAATGACAAAAATTCTATTTGATCCACTTATTAAATCAAATTATCAATTTGAATTTCTATTAACCCCAGCGGCTCCCTTCTCAGGTATCAAATTCTAGACCAGTAAGACATAGCAAATGTTTCCTATTGACCTTATTTGCCAACTGTAGTAGTCGTTCAAAATTATTTTTAAAAAGTAATTTTCGATCTTATTCAGCCAGTTATGCTTTTTTCCAAGGGGGTGGTGGTCGGTTTCAAAGTTTTTTAGAACTTAGAATACATAATACCCAAAGGAAAAAAGTACCCACTATAAAAAAATTCACTTCTAGTTTAGGTACTAAGACGATCAAACATAGGGTATCTTTTAAAAATCATAAAATAATAACAAGACAAGTAATTTTTCAATATGAGTGAGAATGTAACTAGAAATAGGCAAAAACAGCTAAAATCAGCCGAAAAACACTTTTTCTATCTGCTCTTGAACTCGTCGAGCATTATCATTCACACCTTGTCAAAAATATTTAATGTTCGGGTGCACAATAAGAGAGTTAGCGGAACACGTTTTAAACATCGCTCTTGTCTCCAATCTCGAATGTTTTTCTCATTTCTGTTTCTAGTCAACTTGAAAATTTATGGAAACCGTGTCGGTTTTTTACAGACTCGTAAAGCTCTTCTCTCCTCTCCTCATCATCTCCCTTCTCTGCAAAGTGGAGGAATCGATTCAAAACAACCCGGACGATGACTTCGACAGCTTTCAAAGGGCTGTCGAGACATTCGGGTAACTATACTCAGTTGAATGTTCTTATTTCATTATTCACTTCAGTATAACCAGAAAAGAATTGAAGGCAAGAGGAGTCATCCATTATGAAGAACCGAATGGAGAGGACGATGAAAGCGAGAGCATCACTTGCAGAGTATCCGCACCGAATCAGAATGTGACATACAAGTTATGTCCACAGTTGAAAGCCAATTCTGTTCCCGCTTGCACCGTAGAATTCGATGCGAAAAGAAGAACTTTCGAATTCGGATGTATCCAGTCACACGAATCAGAAGTTAAGTGCTCCAAAAGATGCAAAGTTCATTGGGTACATCCACGCGACACAAATGGCAATATTGTGAAGAACCCGTATGAGCCCAAAGCTCTGTGCTGTTGCACAACCTCTAAATGCTCAGATAGCCATGTGGTAATTGAAACAATTTCGTTCCCAATTTTTTACATTTCATTTACAGAAAGTCTTTTCAAGAGCATTATGGCATTCAATGAATCACCATTCAGGGAGAAGAAAGAACTAAGGACTTCGAAAGCTGCAACCGATCAGAATAGATGCAGATACGCCCTACTTCACTCGTTTCAATTTTTTTCAATCTCTTTCAATAGTTTTCTCAGAACACACCTAGTTTCTTTCCAAATGGTTCAACATTTTCTGTTTTAACATTTTCTACTTGAAAATTTCTGCTCTCAATTGTTGTTCCAATCGCTATGATTTCTTCTCACCACCCGTCTCGATCCCGTTCAATTTTAGTAATATCGAATGATTGTCTTCAAATTTCGATTATGATCTACGAGCTCCTGTCCTTCATTCTAATGTGCTTCTGAATTCAATTTGTCTCTCATCGTCCTCTCTTCTCGATCTTCTTTATCAGTTCAAAACCCGTGTCTCCAATCAGTACAAAACCCGTTTCTCCTTCCAGTACAAACCCCACTTCTGACATATTATGATTTCGGAAACATATAATTTGTTCCCTACTTCCAAATACCTCAAATTCTGATCTACTTCATTCACTATGAACTCTTCTGTTGATAACTAATTTCTATCTGATCAGTTCATTTTTAGATTTCATTTGCTAAGAGTAATATCTTTCATGTTATTACAACCTTTGTTTTTGAACTAGAAACATTCCTTTCTGTGTTTTCGTTTAAAGTAAAAATAAATATGCAAATAATTGGGTATTGAAAACAACAACATAATGAAAAGTATGAACAAATCACTAGAAAAACGGCATTACCATATATCTTCGACTTTTAGAGACTACTTCTAGACGTTTTCATTGCATTACTATAATATAATACAACTTCTTTTCGATTTGATGACAGGTTTTCAAATTGGGAAATGATCATGATTCAAATGTGAGAAATAGCTTGTAGTCCTGGAAATAAAGTGAGATTTTTTGATTTGTCTTATTTATATATGTAGATCATTTTATAATTGTATATAATTTAGAAATTGGAATGGGCTAAACGATGTGGTTTAAAAAACACAACGATTATTTGGGTTTTTGAAGACAATTAACAGTACATACTAATTTTTGTCAATAAACAAAATTGGTTCAGCTTAGGGAATAATTAAAAATTCGAACAGGAATCAAAAAAGTTTTAAGAAAATAGTAATAAATACCCTGACAGACATGAAGATGTCAGTTTTCAAAAACTCCACTGCATGGTAACTTGTTTTGCTGTGATAAACCTCTGCCATACTAAACCAATCTCGACAAATTAAGATGTTTTTCGGCTCGAAACTACTTTTTTTATAATAAATAGTTCGTAAGAGTTTTTGAAATAGGAAGAAGAGAAATTATGGAATAGGTCGAAATATTGTAGTAGGATCTTCTTAAATTTGGAAACAAACAAACAACATACGCAATAAATATTTCAAGCTAAAGTGAATACAGTTGTTTTCTTTTTGTACCTGGATAAGGTATCACTTTAAAACAGAGCTCGACAGTTTTCCGGCAATACACTACCTGGCATGATTCTGTTTTGAATACTTTTTGAACCAATAAAAAATGTACCTTCTTCTATTCAAAACCTCCTTATAACTTGCTTGTTTCTACCATCGTTTCCGACTCAAATTTATTTTTATTTACTGGATCTAGTTGAAAATATGATATATAAAAATATAATCCATTCTCGTTGCGTTTTCCCACACTCCCTTCAGTTCCTTTACAAAGTTTAGGAAGCCCAGTTTGTTGAGGGTCCAAAGAGGCGGAGCCTGTTGTTACAAAAAAGAAACTGCTAAGAAGAGTCCCGAACTTCAATTTTTTTTTCATTCTCATCCATTTTTGTCTCTTCATTCTTTTTGATTTTATATTCGCTCCTTTGAGAAATGATGATGAAAATACTTTCAATGTGAGTTTTGTATAGTGTTTTTGATGTAGCAAACAAATGTATTGTTCTATGCAGCTCACTAATTTCACAGAAACAATAGTTAAGTTTTCAAAAAGAAGAGGTTATTTCTAACTCTAAAATAAATTTGTTTTGCAGATTCATAGTGCTTCTCGTCTTGAATGGACTGTATTCGTCGGAATCCAAGGATAATGACGAATGGACAAATTTATTGTAAGTTTGACTGTTAGATTTCATGCAATCCAATATAATGGAATTCTAGCGATCCAAAAACTCAAAACATAACGGAGAAAACAGAATTAATTATGAAGAAAATTGCAAGAGATCGACAAGGACGTCCGTTCCAAGTGTGCGGAATAACTTCTGAATCGGGCGAGATTTTTCAAAGATGTTATCAACCTGAGTATGATGTTTTACCTATTTGCATCACTCAGTACGACACAACATCTAAATATATCAAGCAACAATGCTCCTCGATGGAAAAAGAGAGAATCCTTGCGGAGTGCAATGCAGATTGCGAACTATCCTCAAACAAGAAGAAAACATCGTTCAGATGTTGCTGCTACCAACCTAAATGTAATTCACGCGAAAAGGTGAAGTGGTTTCCGCTCTTCAAATTAATACCTATTGTTTTTTCAGTTGATATTCCCAGTCTCGGCTCAACTTTCAAACAATGAATCTGCTTCCTGGCAAGGGCTTCTACATTAACAAACAACAGTCTCCGTCCATTTTCTGTTACAGCTAATTTTCTGCTTTATTGTTTTCAGTTTGTTTAATTGAAAACCTAGTTGTATTCTACCTCATCCTATTTCTTTACCTCGCTCTCTCTTGTTTTTCTTCAGCACAATTCTGTATGGAACAATCTTGAAAATTTTCTAAGATTCTATTTATATTTTATACTTAACTTTGCGTTCTACTGTTAAATAAAATTGCTTTGAAAAATGACGTATCATCATATAAAAGTAGCAATTCAAAAGGATCAAGAGGAATTGAAAAAGGAAGTCATTAAGACTCGTTCAGATTATTGTTCTCTGTGATTATCAATTAACTTTTGATAGACGACATGTTTTATCGCATTCAAAAAAAATGGTACGGTTGTTGTCAAACATTTTCTGACATTAAGGTGAGAGTTGAAAAAAATTACGAATGTTCTTTATTTCTACTCTGTCTCACAGAACATTTATTTGTTTTGGTGAACTAGTTCAACAACTAATCAGAAAAACATGAGATTTCACTCAATTTTCCGACTTCTTTCTAATGTACTTTGAATATCTGTGCTCACACATTAGTTCGCAGAACGCAAATTTGATTTTTTGAATAATGAATAGAAGAGTATGTGAACAAGCTTTAACTATCCCCAGGGACTATTAGCAAGCCTGCAAACTTTTGCATAGGTGGAAACACCACTTAAAAACAAAATACCATAGAAACATTAACTTATTAATTTGAAAGCCTTCTTTAACAGAAGACCCTCAATTGTTCGATCCGAAAAATGTTGTTTCATGTAATAAAGTTTTAACGACATTCTTTTGTATCGGTACTTTTTGAAACTGATTTTTTTGTTGATAGGGTGTCCAACACATACTTCAGAAATTAGTGCAATCCTGACATTTTTCTAGTCTATTTCCAAACTCATGTGCTGTGAAACTACAATTTTATTCAATCGTCGTCAATGAAAATTAGGTTCCACATTTCATCGTTGAATTTGAATTATGGGTTTTTCCCATTTAATCAAAATCAATGATCCCTGATCAATGTGTTTCTCTGGTCAAAATTAATTGAGTTTTAGTCAGGTACATTAAATATGTTTAAAGAGTGTGATATTCTTACTTTTTACATTTTGATATTCATTTGTTTATTACATTGACACTCATAAATTCATATAAAATTAAAAAGTAAAGACTTTCAGTGATTGAACTTTCCGAATATAACTGCACCTGTTTTTTCACAAACTCCAAAAACTGCCATTGACTGATTTAATTTGGGAAATATGTGAGATTCGACTTCAGGGATGTTTCTAGAATAACTCATAAAACACAATTATGAAGAGACTTGTTTGTTCTCCAATTCTTTGTTTTTTCTCGAAAAAAAGAATTTCAGTAAAGTATAATTAAAATCGCAATTCATTGGAATGTTATTTTCGGATGATCCGTTTGCAATATCTCATCTCTGATTCCAATACATTGTGATCTAAGGCTATAAATCACCAAAGAACCTCTACTATTTTCAGGGGCCAGATGTTTTTTGTGGTCTATTTATAATGTCGTCTAGACCGATTTGGTCTTTCACTTCCCTTCGACTCCGTCTGAATCAAAAAAGGATGTCTGCCAAAAGGTGAACAAAGATTAACCGCCGAAACGATCGAACGTTATAACCCCGGAAGTTTTTGTGAAAAGAGGGGTTAGGAGCGTAATTGAAAACCTTAAAAGCCGGAAATGGGGCGCCATCTTAACGAAAAAAAGCGTCTTGCAGGATGAAAAATGACGTGCATCAAAATATGGCAATTTGAACTGGTGGCAATAAAAATAAAGAAATATGACTAGTGCTCTAGAATTCGGCACGTTTCCAACAAAACAGGGATCTGAGAAAATATAGCTGAAACTGTATCCATCGAGTAGTTATATCATTGATATATGTTTGTAAATTAGGAGCGTAACCTGATTCGATTTTGATTTAAATTGCGGTATTTGCTTCTATAATTTGCAAAACTTCATTTTCACTAATTGAATTCCCCTTTGGATTGCTCATCAAATATCTTCTTTCGGATTTTCCTGGAGTTTGGAAATACTATCAGATTATTCATAGTCCTTTTCAATCTCACAAATCCTACACGTTGTTTGCAAAGGAGGAAACGTTAGCTGTACTCGTAAGCCGGATAAATGTTGGCGATCCCTTCAAGATATCCCTTTCGCTTGAGATACTTTTCATTTTCTGCAAAAAGAGGTGCAAGGACTCACGGAGAAGAAACTCCAAAGACCGGTGACAGAAAAAAGAAGCTTGTATAATAAAGGGGTGTTTTGAAATCAGTCTTTCAGATATTACTCAGCAAATTTAGTGAATGACTTCTACTGTCGAAAAAAAAAATCATTCTGCAGATTTCAATAAATTTTACAACTCAGAACAAATTGGTTCCTTTAAGGTTATTTTTATTCTTGCAGCTATGTTGAAAGTGAAGTATTTGATTCTTTCAAATTTCCTGATATGTTCATATCTGTGTTGTCTTTCAATTCGAGATTCTCTGCAAAATTCTCGTAATAAGATACTCTTCGAAGACCCACTGATTTTCGGTCATCTTCTTGGTTTTCAGTCTCCATCCACAAAGCCGGGTGGTTCTTTGAAACTTTTAGCAACATAAACAAACGGATGCAAACTCGGCCCATTCGTCCCTTCACTCAATCATTCAGACGGATTGAGTTCCGCTGTCCGACGTGCGTCTTTTTTCCACAATTTGCACAAATTCACGTAATCCCGAGAGAGAAATTTCTCTAGAAAAAGCACGCACATAGTAAGAAGTTTAAAGAAAGCGTGGGACGGCACTCTCTTTTTTTCTCGTACACAAAAAGAACTAACGATCGAAAAGAAAGACAACATTCCCAAAAGTTTTCACTGAGAGAAATGTTGCCGAAGAGCCAAGTGGAAAAAAAGTCCGTTGAATTGGGGGGTTGAAAATAGAGAACTGTTTTCAGTGTGACCTGAATGCTTTAAACTGAAATGATGACTACAAAGGAATAAGATTGTTTGTTAGTTCAAATCTGGGTAATCAATGATTCTTGGCGTCACATAAAACGCATGGTTACTTTATTTCCAAACAATTTTGCATTGAAAGTGAACAATTCAAAGCTCAAAAAAAGAAGCTAATAGTTATGTGATAAAATAAGACAAATGACAGACAATAATAAAAAACATGAAGAAAGTAATCAATGGAATCACGTCATTGTGTGACAGTGAATTGGTTTTCAAGCGAAGTTTATCAATAATAAGTGATAATATGAATGACGTTTTTTTTCAATTTTCAAAGGAATACGTTAGAATTGTACAAGATCGTTCGGAAAGTGTTTTGGTTTATTCCTCAGCGGTGGGGCGTTTGACAGATTGAACTCTTTGCAAAATGTTGCTCATCTTCTTCTTGAACTCCTCGTCTTCCGATTGATTTTGAGACATACGCTGAAAATTGTGTACTCTTTCATTTGAACTCTTGGAAGCAGTCAAAAGCAGCAATATACTGTTTTCCGATATTGTATAGTACCTCGTGGAAGCTACGACGTCTCTTCTCGCGCTCTTCCTTTTGTTGCTTCAAAGTCTCCATCATTCTGTCGTTATGAGCCTTCAAACGCTCCTCCATCTTAGACATGTACTCGTTGAGATGATCAAGTTGAGTGTCAAGCTTACGCATCTCTGAAATGTATTCTTGCATAATTTGATTATTACTAATAAGACTAACCCTCTGACTCTTCAGTAGTCTCTCCCTCATTCAAAGCCTCAATTCCACGAGCCAAAGCTGAGTGAGCGGCGGCGTTGACGTTGCGGTCGCGCATCTTGACAATAGGTTCCTGTTCTTTCTGTTCGACGACCATTGTTCTTGACTGAAACACGGAAACTTTAAGTGATAAGTTATTCTGTGGTGAGTAGACGTTTGACGATTGAATTGGAAATGAGTAGAGAGCACGTCACCTTTTGAGAGTGATGTGATTCAAAAAAGAAACTGGGAAGAAGAAAAAAAGACCTAGAACTTTCGATGGCAAGCAAGGGGTTTGATTTCCAGCAAAATGAAATGAACAAAGACAAATGGAAGAGAGGATTGCGTTATGGGTAGGTAGGACACTGAACGTTTTTTGGGATGCCGAAAGCCGGTCTTAATGGTGAAAGGGGACTGTAGAGAATCAAAGAGGAAAAGGCAGAGGGGAAAAGGGAAAATTGCGTCGCCTAAGAAAATTGTTATCTTTTCGAATTAGAGTCAACGAAAATGCCACACAGTTCTCCTCGCCTTTGATTAAAGCTTTGGAGTTAAGTAAATGAATGTGAAAAGTTAAGAATTGAGTAGAAATCAAATAAAATATTGGAAGAGGAAAAAAAAAGTGAGAATTGAATTTGAAGAAAGAATTATATGTATCAACCCACCCAATCCATTTAACAAAATGACTCAGAACAGTCAGTTAGAGGAAAAAACATTTAACAAATACCTGGAGAACGCCCCTGCACTAGTTGAAGGTGACTAACTAAACAGCATGAACAATTAGAACTGAAAGTAGGGGGGAAAGGGGAGAAAAGAAGAAGGGGCGAGTTGGTTGAAAGAGAATCGTATAGTTTTGGTTTGAAGACTGTGTTGATGGTTTAAATCGAAAGGAGGCGGGCCGTCATGCAGTTATCAGCTCAATTACACTCTTGTGGTGATTTAAGATAAGGCGTGGCTGTGTCCCTACACTAAACTGACCTGTGTGTCGTATGCCTTGCTTTTATAACCACCTTTGTCTTTCTCAAGGTGCTCAGCAATACTGATAAGGACAAATGAAAAGAAGGAAAAGAGAGCACGAAATTAGGAATAGGAGGAAGGAATACTGTTTTGACTTTTGGTTCAGTGCTAGAACAAAGTTTGGAAATTTGAATTCAAACTGAGTCGCTGTAATTAGATAAAAAGGTTAAATGAACTGTTCGCAAAGTGCATGACATTTAAAGACATTTCGGAAGTTTCGAAATTAACGGAAAGCAAATAGAGTGATTCATTCTCATACAGTTCGTTTGAAGAACCTCTGATACAATTGAATCAGATCTATGCCTGTTGCAAACTTAGGAATAAGTTATTTATGTTGAATGGGTTGAGCCTATTATGACATTTACACTCTTTGCAACAAAAACCAACTGAGCAAGAGCTTAATCTGACACATGGTCGATTTTCATGTGGAATACCCCTATTTTACAGTTCCCTCTCCTATTCCTATTTCAAAACCTCGCCATTTCACGCTCGATTTTTCTAATCTTTCGGCCTGTTTGATAACTCTTGTCAAAAAGGACCGGAAGAGCGTCAAACAAATGCCCATTTGTGTTTACATCAGATGAGTTTATCGCCTGGAAGGGACCGAGGTATGACGTTGTTTCTCGTCTACCGGAAATTAAACTGATGTGCGTGAGGAAGAAAAAACACAGTGCTAAATGATGTTTTGAACATTGCAAAACACAATGAGAACTGTCATCGGAGAAGAAAAACCAGAGGGAAATTCGAGCGGAAGATTCCGGAGGCGCATCGACACGAGTTCGTACACACACCCATCACACACTAAAAAACGAGACAGGGAGTGTTCGATGCTTACCGTTAAGCTCATCTTTTGGAGGAGAGAAACAGTGGGTGGACTAAGTTGCGACCACACACTTTGTCTCCGTCATTAGTCACTTTGCCCTTGTTGGCAAATATGTTTTTTGGATTGATCGCGCCGTCTTCCGACAAGATTCATGATGATTTCGTAAGAGGAACTCATCAATGAACAGTGAAGGCGGTGATTGAAGTAATTGAAAAAACGGACAGAAACCGTTTGGGTGTGGCACTTGTGAATGAAAGATGCATATCGCGCCCTTCATCTACTTGCCATATATTCTTGACGCCCTACTACCGAATGCTGAATGCCAAGGCCAAACCGAAACGAGGAAGCGACTAGGAAACGAATAGAAAGTTCCAGAAACACTTCGATATGGAAAATACAAGTGAAAGCGAAGGGTGGAAAAGAAGTTCAATTGAAGTATTAGTCAGTGAAAGTGAAATTTCTGTTCTTTCAGTTCGTCTCTCCAACCAGTTCAATTCTAATATGTAATGGTTCTCTTGGACTATTCACAATTCGTTTTCCGTGAAATTGTATATTGCGTCAGCAATTTGTATACGGCTCTCGGAATGATAAGAGCAGTTCTTAGTAAGAAACAGAAAACAAAATGGCTTGGTCGTTTATCTATTCGGAATCGTATAGTATTCTCTGGCCGTTTATGCAAAAACGGTTCGAAAAGTTAGATACGTCAGCAGTTAGTACAGTGGAAGTATGGTTTCGATAAGGAAGTGCACAACATTGCGAAATTTGAATTTTGACTCGGAACAGAGAACTAGTACGGTTTGACAAAACCACTACTCGACTAAAAGAGAAGTACAGTGTCGTTAACCTACGTGTTCTCACTCGTCATGTAACAATTTCATTTGCATAAGCCTTTTGGTTCATTTGCATATTGGAATCAAATCCGACAGCCCATAGCACAGAATCACAGTTTGTGACTATAAACTTGATTGATTCATCACACGGATCGGAATAGCGACAGGAAGCGAATGAAAACAGAGAATGAAATAAAAACTGAAGGAAGGCGAACACACGGACGGCGAAACACCCACAGACAATTTAGGGCGTCAAGATGAAGAGGTAATGAACGAATGACCCATTTTCTATTATATGTAGTTTTTCAACAAGAAGAGGAGAGAGTGGGTGTTAACTTATCGATGAGTAATCGGGAAATGCAGAATGAGAGATTTGCTGACTAATAAGAGAAGAAAGAGAGAAAAAGATGAGGGTATTGTCGGGAGGAGATAAGAAAATCTCAATTGGGAAACACCCTATGATGAAAACTACTGCATATTGAATGGTTCATTGAAAAATGAATGGATCACCATTCAAAATGAATTTATTAGAGAAACTCGTTTCGGTAGATTTCAAAGGACATAATTTTTCTTCTGCCTCAGACTGCTTTCCTCTAATATCTGATCAAAAATCACTTGTCCATTGCAATCAACGCGGATAGTCATTAAGAATCGTATGATTCAAGGTCAATTTTCGAGCATAATGAAGCACTTTAAATGCAATAAAACATGAACTTTTGACGAACTTTTGATTTTTTTTAAAAACAAAATATTAATCAGTTTTGTTGTTTGAAAGTCAAATTTCATGGTGATCTTTGAAAACAAACCTCATTTTCATGCTTCGCCGTGAAAAATTTCGAATTTCGAAGATTTATGAGCTCAATAGTGCAAAAAAAGTTTTATGATTATTTCGTAAGAATTAAAAGTGTAAAAGAAATATTCTTTAATAAAAGAGTACAATGAAAGAACCTATTCTGTTTGGTAAGGGAAAACCCCCAAATAAAATTGAGGTTACACCTGTGCCAGGTGTCACATTCTTTTGTAATGAGGGAGTGTGAATCCTTTTGAATTTGACACAAGGATTTGAAATGAATATTGGACATCACAGAACAACATTTGAAAAGAAATTTAAAGTCTTTGAAAGTAGCTTGGAACTAGGAAAACTTGCTATTCCTCGTTCCGACTAATTTTTATAGCGACTCAATCCTGGAGAGTACCGGGTACGCAGAACGTTATTTCCTGTTGATAAGGAATATTGAACACTATCAACCTAAGCGTATAGCATTAGTAACGATGACTCCGAACAACAAAAAATATTTGCATAAGTTTTTAAGAGACCTCGGTGACAACAAGTGCTTTGAACAATTGATGAGAGGAAGTCAGTAAAATAAAATCAACAGAAACGACTACAGTTTTCCGTTTTTGTGAAAAAACCATAGAAATATAAGTCAATTCAAAATTTTGAAGTACCAAATAAAAGAACCAACTGCACACAAAATCACTCGCATCAATATAACAAAATGCGTGTTTTCTACGCATTGAAATCGCCGGTGATGATTCGTTTTCAATTGTTGTTACGCAAATAAAACTAGTACTGATGCCTCAATTGTTATATAATATTTATCTTTTCAGTATGCAACCTGCATCTACTCACTCGATTTAACGACTGTCCTCCAACTTTTTTTCCTATTGAGTTACGGAAACAAGTAGTTATAGGAGGACAGGTTTACTGTATAAATTGGATTATATGATCAAGTAGGCTACCATAACTAGATAAAATAAATCCCATTTGAATCAAATCTACTGCATTCAACTTCAAAACAAAACGGATTGAGGAATGAAGGAAAAGTTAGAATAAATGGCAGCTGTTCAGCATTTATCAGTCAAAAAGGTTGAACTAAGACGAGCGATTAACTTCCAGCAATAAAAATTATACAAAACTTGCTACAAAATGGGGTGAAATGAGTACAACACGATGTGCAGGCTTTTATGCAAGGCGTCTATTTTAGTTGCATAAGAGAGAAGAAATAGTGGATGCGAAAAACATTTCTGGTCTTTGGTTTTGAAAAGCAAATACACGAGGAACCGGTTGTATTGTCATGTCTTTCTGCACTTTTTCAGATTCTCTTTTTTGAAATTACTAACAAGTGTTTGGAAGTCTGATACTGCTAGAATCGAGTATCATTGATCTGGAACTAAGGGAGAGGTTATTGAACGCTTTGGGTATCTTTAAAACTATTGCAACTGAAAATTTTGGAAATTGAATCAGGACAGTAGGATGTTAACCCCATCAATGTGTATAGATTTGTATCCAGTTGTTTTAAAACCTCATTCTCTAGTTTTGGGTATCTAATAATGTTTCAAAAATGATGACTGAGAGTTCCTATTATTGAAGAAAAAAATCAGTTGACATCCTATTGGAACCAAATCCTCGTTTCGCAAAATCATGTGACAATAAACGGGCTAGGGGAAAAAGGTCCCAACGACACTCCGCCATAACGCCCCTTCCCTGCATTTATCGTAAATCGACACACATTTCCCCACGTTTCGGCGTCATCGGAACCGGTTATTGCGTGTCTTATTCGCTTAATATCGTTTGCCATCCGCGAAGAAATGTAACATTGTGGAAGAATTTTTTTCAACACAGAAGCAATTTCATCGGTTTGATTTATCTGATTTAACTCTTGATTTTTCAGAATAGCTGCATAATCAATGGATAAATTGACCTCGGATTTACAGGCTGAGCGACAGAAACTTGCATTATACGAGAAAAACTTACGAGGTTTTGTTCATTAATTGATATTATATAAAATTTTTTTTTCAGTGGCAGTAGAAAGTTGCAAAGCGCTGAAAGCAGAGAAAGAAAATCTCGCTAATATCATCGCCGGATTTGCTTGTGCAGAAGTGAAGGTATTTGTTAGAAAAAAGGAATGAAACGGATGTGAAATTGAATAAATTACAGCCAGGATCCACTGATATCAATGATTTGAAACAGAAAATAGCAGTATTGACAAAAGAATTTCAAAGCAAAGAGAATGCATTGGTCCTTGCACGTAATTCTGTATTGGTGAGTTGGACCATTATTGATTTTGGTAGTCTGCCCTCCTAAACGCCTTTCTTGCAGAAAGAGAATCAAGAGCTGAAGAAGAGACTGGCAGAGGCCGAGAGCATCCCGAACAGTTTGTCAACAAAAAATGGAGATAGTAGTTTCCATGTGGCAGAGTTGGAGCAAAAGCTGCGGAAGGAAATGTCTATGACAAGGAAGTACGAGCAGCGCCTTCAACAGTTAGAGAATCAGATGAAGAACAATTCAGCAAGCGATAATAAAATGGAAGTAAGGATATTTTGTCAGACATTTCTGGAAATCGTTTGTTATTTTACAGCTTGCCAATAAACAATTGGAGGCTGAGCGTGAACAGTTCAAAAAACTTTATGAAGATGCGCATGGTCGTTCGATATTCTTAGAACGAAAGTTTGCATCGCTCCAATTGGATCAAAAACGGGACGAAGAAGAATCCCCAAAGCCGGCGTCTCATTCAACAGAAGACGACGGGAAACTCACAAAGCTTGAGGTAGTTTTAATGGAACTCATGGCCATAATCGAACATTTAAACTTTTAGAATCAAATAATGAGTCTTTCTCAACGATGCGATGACAAAGAAGAAGAAATATCCGAGCTGTCGTCAGTCATTAGCACTCTCAAAGAAGAGAATATGATGCTCAAAGAGGTAATCAGATGGGCACTCATGAAATAGCTGATGATGCACAAAACTGAAATATTCGTGACTCATGTTACCTTTTCAGAGCGTTGAGCAATGTGAAAAGAAGAGGTCATTGTCTCCAGTGGATGAGTTTGGGTTCCGAGATGAAATGATTGAGGAGTACGAGAAATTCAAGAAAGAAAAGAATAATCCGATCGGTATGTTTACAAAAACAGTACTATTCAACTCGCATTTGTTTCAGAATTCTGCTGTCCTGCACTACGTGATGATATTCTTCTTCTCATCGAGAAAAATGTTCAAGAGAATACAAAATTGGATCAAGTTAAACAACAACAGACACAGATAACAAACGTATAGACTCTTCAGCTGACTCCTTCCAATATTTCATTTCAGTTGGAGCGTACTATTCGAATCTTGAACGACAAAATCAATTGCAACGACTCTTTCCGAACTGATGTGGAGAAGAAGTTACAGAAAATGGATGAGGATATATCTCAACGTGATAGTGCAATTAAATTCCAAAAAGAAGAAGTCAGTAGAATCAAGGATAGTTTAAGATTGGAGAAGTCAAAGAGAAACGAATTGGAAGAAGAGGTTCTCCGTCAACGGCGATGTGCTCAAGAGGAAATCGAATCGAGAGATCAGGAAATAGAAGCATTCAGGTACCAGACATTCTTCTAACAGTTAAAATATTATGTTTTGATTTCAGAAAAATGTTAGTAACATTGCGTCATGAGAAAATGGAGAGAACACAGAATCCGAGAAAGATTTCAAGACACAACCGTTCATCTACTCACGATGATGATGTGTCGTCACGGCGACGAAGCAGAACATTCTCACAAGATGATGCTGCTGTCCCAAATGATCCAGATTCTAAGAATGTTTACTATGAAAATCAATTGTCGAAGAAAGATTATGACATTCAAGAATTGAGGTATGATAGTAGAAACAAGAGAATATTGAAAAGCAAAAAACTCTCAAAAAAGGAAAGTAGTTCACATTTAGCGACATAATGATATTATACACTCTCAACCCATGGAAAAAGTATTGATTCTCTCAATGCTAGCATTTTTCGTATGTCGCGCGTCTCTTGGCGACCATTTCCTGGCAGCGATGAGCTGTGCTTGGAAACACAATGCATGGAGAAGCAAATGTAATACTTTTTTCCAGAAAGCAACTCATGGATGTGGAAATTCGTCTTCGTGAGAACGAGTCTGTCTCCATGTCACGTCAATTAGAATCTGTAGCTCGAACGGAAGAAATGACTGAAAAAGTCCGTGTACTCGAAGGTAATTTTTATTATTTTCTCGCTCTCTCCGTGTAACCCGAGTTCTGATTTGCAGGAAAACTTCAAATGCTGTCTTCAACAAATGAAATCGACTACCTCCGCAATATTTTCACCCAATTTCTACACTCGATGGGATCTCCAAACGCCGCTAGCAAGGCCATATTGAAAGCAATGGGAAGCGTGCTGAAAGTTCCGATGGCCGAGATGAAAGTGATCGATAAGAAATAAGATGGATTTTCTTGATGGACAATTGACTTTTTCGACTCATTATATTGTATATAGGTGCTTTCCTGTCTGTGTTATCAAAACGAAACTGTACTGAATTGCGGGTTCAACTTTGCCTTGGTGTGTTAATTTCCTGGTTCATATCAATTTTTTGTCTTTTTCACTTTTTTAAAACTATACTTCGTGTCGTTTCATTGTGACATTATCTAATCAAAACTTTTTCATACTTCTTTCTTCATTTGACGTTATATGGAGGTTGAGTTTTCTCCTCTTATACTTATCTTATGTTCAGGCATATCTCACTCTCTTTCAGTAATCAAAAAGTCTCTTTCAGTAATCAAAAGCAATGAATAATTACCGATACTCAAAGCTGAATGAAGAAGAAATACCATTAGAAGATGCGCCGTCATCGGCTGGACAAATTCTATCTCGACAAGAAGTGAGTATTTACTGGAAGTTTCCCAATCATGAAATTCTATTTTGCAGCAAATAATCCAAGAACAAGATGAGGAGTTGGAACTAGTTGGAAATTCTGTGCGAACGTTGCGAGGAATGAGTTCAATGATTGGTGATGAACTGGATCAGCAGTCAATGTAAGAAATTACATCGAAAATGTTCAAGAAGATAACAATTTTAGAATGCTTGATGATCTCGGACAAGAGATGGAGTATGCTGAGACTCGGTTAGACACGGCTATGAAGAAAATGGCAAAACTGACTCACTTGGAAGATGGTAAAGCTTTTATATTGATTCTCGAAACATTCAACATAGCTTATCGAAGAAAAAACTGAAAACACTTTTTATATTGTGAAGAAAGCCATAGCATGCAACGTTTCCCTATCCAGCGTCTTGAGCCACAGCACATATTCCCTCTTCCAAAAATTGAAAAGGAGGACTATGACTATTTTGAGAAAATGATAGTGGACGAATGTCGACCACATTCTGTTCGAACGGCTGCCTTCGCTTGTCTCATAAAACAATGCGCAAAAGACAAAGGTTGCCTATTCACCGGAAACAATTGTGTCACTTGTCTATTCAAAACCTTTTCTTTGCAGAGTCAAGTCAGTGCAAAATGATCATGGTGCTCTCGGCTCTCCTCTTCTTTCTCATCTTCGTTCTCATTCTCTAATATACCTGCTCTCCGGCTTCTTCTTTCATTTGTTTGCCCAGTACCTTTGCCCTCTCACTCAGTCCTCTAAAAAGCTACGTTCCACTTACTGTCGTATCTTTCCTGTAGATCAGACAAACATTTTGATCCGTATCGGGTTTTAAGATTTCTATTTTTTAAGTTTTATTCTGTCACCATAAACCTACCGATTCCTCTTCCCAATCTGTTCCTCAAATATTGTCGTCTCTCGCATACAATTATCTTGTAAAGTACTATTGATTTGGGGTGTTGCCTGTGTCAATACATTGAACACGTTTATAACTTTTTCTTATCGCAACAAAGTTGTTGAATCGAATTACCCTTTCAGATGGTTGTGAGAAGGTTGTGACAATGAAAGTCATACGAGTACTAACTGTGTATATATTTTCTTCTTTTTATTGTTTAGCGAAAGAATATGAAACGGATCCAAAAGGATATGTCGTTTTTTGTCCCTGTATGGGTGAGTCTTTTTCTCATTAAAGGATACAATCAAATTCATTCACAGGACGATTTGGAAACCAAATGGACCAATTCTTAGGAGTTCTCGCGTTTGCAAAGTCACTAGATCGGACATTAGTTCTACCAAGCTTCATCGAGTTCAACCATCCACAAACAGTATGTTTTTTCACGAAAATTTTTTCACGAATCAATGCTCAACTTTCAGAACATGGTTCCCTTCGAAGTTTTGTTTCAAGTGGGTTCCGTTGCAAAATATACACGTGTCGTCACTATGCAAGAGTTCACCAGGAAAATTATGCCAAAGATTTGGCCGCCAGAGAAAAGAAAAGGTTTTCATTACTTGACACTCGTACCTCTTATTATTAAGTTCAGCATTCTGTTGGACTCCACGAAAAGCAATTTATGATAAAGACGCGGAACCGGGTTGTCACGCAAAAGAAGGAAATCCATTCGGCCCATATTGGGATCACATTGGAGTCACTTTCGTCGGAGATGAATATTTTGGCGACATTCCTGGAGGATTTGATACGAATCAGCTAGGAAGCCGAAGAAAATGGTTGGAGAGGTTTAGTGCAGAAGAATACCCCGTATTGGCCTTTTCGAGTGCTCCAGCCGCATTCCCATCTAAAGGAAAGGTGTGGAATATTCAAAAATATGTGAGATGGTCTTCGAGAATCACCGAACAAGCTAAAAAGTTTATAAATGAAACTTTGAAACGACCATTCGTGGCTATTCATCTCAGAAATGATGCTGATTGGGTGAGTTTTATTGTCAGTCTCACAGAATAACGTAAGGTTCGTAGGTTCGTGTGTGCGATCACATTGACACAGAAAAGAATCGACCGTTGTTTGCATCTGAACAGTGTCTTGGCGAAGGCCATCACTTAGGACAATTGACAAAAGAAATGTGTAATCCAAGTAAGCAGCAGATTTTGGAGCAAGTTCGTAGTACATTCTTATTTCATATCATACGGATTTTTATTCAGATAGTTGAAAAAGTGGGGTCGATCGGTGCAAAGTCTGTGTTCGTCGCTAGTGACAAAGATCACATGATTGACGAGATCAACGAGGCTCTGAAACCATACGAGGTATTTCAACTAATAAAATGGTTCTTGAAACAGTCATCATTCTTTAGATTGAAGCATACCGTCAAGATCCGGATGACATGTATACGTCACTTGCCATAATGGGAAGAGCTGATTTGTTCATTGGAAATTGTGTTTCGACGTTTTCACACATTGTTAAGAGAGAAAGAGATTACACTGGACACAGTTCAAGACCATCGGCATTTTTTGGCGTTCATAGTGCAAAAAGACATATAGAACTGTGAACATTCATTATGATCTCAAAAAAAGTTTTTCATTGAATAAAATGAAGCTTCTACATTGATTATAAAATTATTGGAGACAACTAGGCAACTAAATGACAATCTCACAATTTCCGTTTGCGTAGACTACTTTACCTCCTTCCGGTTTTTCCTTATGATCTTTTTGATTTCTTTTGTGTCGATGACAGAGTAGAACAAGAAGAACGGATGCGATGATGAAAAAGGAACAAAGGAGAAAGATGGCAACGAATAGTAGTTCCGGCGAATGACCACTCTGCTTACTCAAGATCATTTTACGACTTTCAGCGAGTATTGGCCATTTTCCATATTGCTTCTCAAGACTATCGATGTCATCAGTGTTTACAGGAGGTACCTTCTTTAAAAGTTAACAATCTTAATTGAACATCCAGCCGATATCAACTCACCATTCCTACATAGATCGGAAAATGATCGTAATCGTGCAGAGCGTGTCCATAAACGGTGACATTTCCAAAACGAGCCCACGAAGAATAAGGAAGACGCAAAGCAACATGTCGAGAAGCGTCCATTGCATGAGTTTCCATCTTTCCATCGATGAAAGTGGTATAGTTCTATAATAGAGAAGTTTTTTAAACGTGAATTTATCAATCCAGGCAGAGAAATGATCACTTACTTCAAAAAAAGAAGCAACGACGGTCCATTCACCATAGTCTCGAATGAAAACTTTGCTTTCTTCTACTTTCAACGTAGTATTGCATAAAGTAGTATCGAAAGGAGAGCACGTTTTAGCTGTTTCGAGTGTGCATACGGAGAGTGATAACTGAAAACTCACAATATTCAAATTTTTTTAACTAAAAAAAACTTACCAGCCTGGTACACGTTTTAATAAGAGACATGTGCCCATGGACTACAGCAATGTATTTTGGCATTTCGATATATTTCATTATGGATCCTGTCGCATCAAATCGAACAAGTGGGACTATCTGAAGGCAAAAAAAGATAACTTGTAGAACTGAAAATCCTCACAAATTTTCTTCCAGCCCAATTATATCTAGGGCCAACACGTCCGCACAGTTTTAGCTCTATATGATTAAACGGATCACAACTGAGAAACTTTTGAGTTGAATCCCAAGCATCACCTTCTGTAAATGGCGGATAGCGGAAGTCCGAGAGAATAACCTGAAATATAAATAGTGAGAAGTTAAGTAGAAATGCAGCTGACCGTAGCATTCCAGTTTGTGAGCTCTTGGAATTCCCTTACGGTAACGTCTCCTCCTAGCTTCTCCTCTCTAAGCAAGTTGTATAAATCATTAGCTTTAGCATGGATTTCTGATCTGTTCATTTTGCTAACTATGACTTTTTTAGTTACAGTATTCTTGATGAAGTCGACTATTGGTTGGATGAACCTTTTGGATCTGACGTTCGTGATTGCGACTGAATAGTTCTAAATTTAAGTATCTAATGGTAAAGTTCTTACGTGATCTGCAGGCCAAGTAAAAGACTTGTGCCATATCAGAGCTCTCTGTATCAATAGGTATAATGTTGTATTTGAAACATTTTTCTTCCGATTCCTCAGGTTTTTCGATACTGAAAAATGTCCTTATTTAGGTGTATTGGTAGTTTTGAACACTCTTTATTACGTGGATAACAGCTTTCAGAGTTTCAGTTTTCAACGCTGTTCGAAGTTTGCTCGATTTCTGAGAGATCTTTCTAATTAGTGACTTTTGGATAAAACTACTTCTCATTAATGAATTACTTCTCATTAATTTTGGTCTCTTCAAAAAACTTTTGGTTTAGAAAGAACTAGCCGAGTACCAAATAGTATGAACTATGATAAATTGTTTTTGTATCCTCTCTTCTGGAGAGTTCACGAGATGAAATACTGATTTAAACTCACGAAATGTCTTCCGTATCCGGTAGATATACCGCTTGTGATGAGACAAGTGACGTCCACAGCAACAGATAAATCCAAGTTATCATTCTGGAAAAAAACGGCAATGAAAGAAAACTAAAGGATAGAACAAAAAAGAAAAATGTGTACAGTCGAAAGCACTAAACTGCCAGAATATGTCATCACGACATGGTGCTAACAGATTTTAGATGACACCTCATGCTTTACAACATCACAATCAGACTGCTCAAACAAAGTAGTTGTAATAACCATAATCTACGTTTAACTTTCGGATCATTTATTTATTGAGCTAATGTCAAAGGTTTATAAAGGGAGGTTGCGAGATAATTATAGCAGATAGTGAGAACTATAACATAAATTAGATATCCAACAAATCTTTTCTAAGATTGCAGATTACGCGGTCACTTAAAAGTAGTGTCGTGTCATGCTCTAATATCATTCGACCCGTAAAACTTAAGAACAGATGGTAAAACAGATTGGTACATAAGCAAAATGTATCGACAGATGACACCCGTTTGATTTTTTTGTAGCAGAAAGTTCGAATTTTGAGATTCATCAAACGTTTCTTTGATTTTCACAAAATTCAATGAGAAGAAAAATGAATATGCCGATGAACATAAACACATGTTGGTCACGAGTGGGGCGGGATCTCAGGGAACATTTCCAATAGCTGCTAGACCCAACCTCTCTGGTCTGCGTTATAAAAGAGATTGAATACGGATTTGTGACAAGACACAGACATGACCTTGACATTCTGATTGCTTCTCGTCTGCAATCTTAGATTTTCGAGTTCAAAAATTTGGCGCGCTTTTCTCGAAACAATAACAAGGTGAACACTACAAATTGCTTTTTCTCGCAATCTCACTCTCTCTCTCTCTCTCTTCTTTTTTTCATATGGGCAAGAAAACAATGTGATCATTTGCATTCTACATTTTGAGATAAGATAATAGAGCATAAAACAACATCAAATGGTACAACAAAGGATTGGAGAATTAAGAAAGACTGAGAGATGGGCAGGAGAGATGACAGTGAAAGCAATGATGGAACACATGCTCACGTGTCTAACCTTAACGGGAGAAGGGCAAAGAATTAGTCAGTTTTCAATGTTGCGAAGATAGTTTGATTTCTTTTTTAGTTTCAGATCAATAAGTGCAAAAACAGAACTTCGCGTATAGAAATAAAAACCAGATCGAAAAAAAGAAAATATATTCGAGCGTAAAAGAGCTTTTTGTTATGAGGCCACCAAAGTATAAAAACAGTTTTTTCGGTCCTAAAAATCTCAAATTTCGTGGTGATATTAGAAAAAGTTTTATGACAGACATCAGTTTTCGGAAAAAAATCATTTAGGATGATTAAACGAATTTTCAGAAATATGAAATTTATACTGAATAAGCTTCAACATGGATTATATGGTTATTGGGCGCCACTAAACGACGATTTCGCAGTTTTCATTAGAGTAGATCACTCTAACTGCTTCCTTTTTTTCCTTTCCATCTTTCCGATTTCTTATGTACCGACAGCAGATTAGAGCAAGAAGAACAGAGGTGAGGATGAAGACGGAACCAAGAAGAAAAATAGCAACGTAGGGAAGTTCAGACATGACAGGATCATCCTGCACACTCATAAGCATTTTACGGCTTTCAGCTAGTATCGGCTTCTTCCCATATTGCTTCTCAAGACTATCGATGTCATCAGCGTTTACATGAGGTACTTCCTGTAATAACTTTTTATTCAGACATCGATAGTATTTCATCTCAACACTTTAATATAAATTGGAAAATGATCGAAATTATGCAGAGCACGCCCAAATACAGTTGTACCTCCAAAACGAGCCCACGAATATTGGGGAAGACGCAAAGCAACATGTCGAGAAATATCCATTGCATGAGTTGCATAAGTTCTACTGGTGGTGTAAGTCTTCAATTAAAGACTTGTTTCATGTGATTCCCTCATATTGGCAAGAGCTCACTTCAAAAAAAGAAGCAACGACGGTCCATTCACCAAAGTCTCGAATGAACACTTTTTTCTCATCTACTTTCAATGTCGTATTACACAAAGTCGTGTTGAAAGGAGAGCACGTTGAAGCTGTTTCGTCTATGCATTCGGAGTATGTGCTCTGGAAATTGACAAATTCAAATTTTCCAGATGAAGAAAAACTTACCAGCCTTTTACACGTTTTTATGAGAGTCATGCGCCCATTGCTACGAACAGCTACGTGTTTTGGCATTTCGACATACTTGATTATTGAGCCTGTTCCATCGAATCTCGCAAGTGGGACTATCTGTAGACAGAAAAGAAAACAAGATTAGTGTTTGAGTAAATGAAACGTCTTACCAATTTTTTTCTGGCCCATGTCCTTCCAGCGTTAACGTGTCCACATAGTTTCAACTCCATATTATCGTATGGATCACATGTAATACTTTTGTTATCAATCGAAAGCCAAGCGTCAGATTCTTTTCCAGCCGGATAGTTGAAATCAGAGAGAATTTGCTGAAGTTCAAACAATGAGAAAAGATACAACAAAATTCAGCTAACCGTTGCATTCCAATTTGTCAGTTCTTGAAATTTTTCCACTGAAATGTTTTCGAATTTTTCCATTTTCAATAGATTGTTCAAAATGGTAGCTCTGGCCTGAATTTCCGTTCTGTTCATTTTGCTCACTATATCTTTCTTTGATTCTGGTTTAGTTTTCTTGAAAAAGTCAATAATTGGTTGGATGAATCTTTTGGATCTGCTATGTGTAGTTGCTACTGAATAGGTTTGTATTGAAGAATTACGACATAATGAACTCACGCAATCCACAAGACAAGTAAAACGTTCGAGTCATATTATAATTCTCGGTATCGACAGGTATGATGCCGTATTGGAAGCATTTTTCTTCCGATTCTCTGGGGTCCTCGATTCTGGAAAACTCTCATCATTTACATAATTAAACACGTTTTCATTTTGCGGATTGTAGCCTATACTCATACACAGTTGCAAATGTTGATACTCCATGTATTTTATCTTTAAGCAAAAAATGGTTCCCAGACGAATTACTTCAGACCGAAGACTTAAATATAAACAATGGTGTTATTCGCCATGAACAATATTAGTTTGAGCGAAACACGAAAAATGCTGTTATACATATAATGATTGAAACTCACGTGATATCTTCTAAATCGTCTGGTAGGAATATAACCTGTGAGGACACAAGTGAGATCAACAGCAAACAATTAATCCTAGTTGTCATACTGAAACAAGAATGATTATAAACTATTGTGACAAAAAGAAAAAAAAAGAACAAAGAAAAGAAAGCTAAACAGTCGAGAGCACTTTACACTGCCAAAATTTGGCATCATGGCCCGGTTTCAATAGATTTTTGGTGACACCTCATGCTTTACAACATCACAGTCAGACTGCTCAAACAGAATAGTTGTAACATCCAAAATCTACAGTTAACTTTCAAATGATTTATTTATTATACTAATGTCACAAGTTTGTAAAGGAATTGTTTTCAGATCATTATAACAGATAATCGGGACTATCAATGAAATTTGATACCCAACAGATCTTTTCCAAGATTAACGCGAACATTTGACCCATGAAACATGAGAGTGAATAATGAAACTTTTGCCGGTGAACAGAAGGCAATGGTGGTCACAAGTTCACAGAAAACATCTTCCGGAGTGTGTCGACTGGGTCCAAAATCTTTGATCTGCGCTGTAAGATATTTTTTGACCTTCACTGACGTAACAAAAAGTAGACATGTCCTTGATTTTCTGTTTGCTTCTCGTCTTCATTTCTAGAAATTCAAGTTCAAAAATATTAGCGCGCTTCTTCAAGAACAAAAACAAAGTGACCGCTATTAGTTGCTTTCCCTCTCTTCTTTTTTCATATGCGCGAGAGAACAATGTCATCATTTCTATTCTGAGTTTTGAGATACCGGGGTGCAAGAATAGCATCGAACCATTCTACGGTACTAAAAAAGGATTGGAAGACGGAAAGAGAACGAGAGATAGGGAGAAAAGATGATAGTGAACACGAAGATGAGATGCATGCTCTGCGAATCCTATCGATAGGACATAAATTTTATGAATGTTGCCTCGATATTTTCTTTTCGTATTCAGTCTTCTTTTGTTCTTAGTATTGTCCGAACGATTTTTTCTCTCAAAATTCAATTTTTCATAGTTTCAGATCAGTATTTTGTAGAATGATACTTTGAATACCGGGAAAAAGATCAGATGTGATTTCTGAAGGAAATTATAATAGCTGCACCCATAACAAAGAGAACCTTGTTTTTGAAGTATTATATCAATTAGTTTATCAGGCCACCGAAGCATACCGAAGTAGCATTACAAACTTCTTAGTGCTTGTATTACAATCAGTTTTCTGATGGATCACAATTTCAAACATATCATTTAGAAAGACTAGTTCTCAGAGTTAATGTTCGTTTCACATCAAGACAAACAAAACCGGGTGGATCATCACTTCCACATTATGCATAAACGTTTTGTTCTCTCCTGGAATCGGTGATTTTTGGCTGAGTTTTGTTTGTCTCCTTTCTTAAACTGCAGGAACACCGAGTTAGAGTATCCTTTTTTGTTTCACTCTGTAATATACATATTAATTGTAAACAAAGTTAAGATAAGACTTTGAGACATCATTAAAGACCATCGTTACGTCATTAAAATTTTGAGAATGATATATCGAAACCAAATGTTCTCCCTTTAAGGCATATTTTGAGATTGCCCCGCTTTTACAGTTGACAGGTGTAGATCGTTAATTATAGAAAAAAAGAAAAACATCTCATGGTTCGTTATGTATGATACTTCTTCATCAAAACTAAGTGTTCATTTTAAATTCACTGCTACACAGTTTCAGATCAAGAATTGGTGAAATGCCACCCCGTGTACCTCAAATCGAACCCAATCGAATTGGCGATGAAGATGTGAATGAACGACCTAACGATTTCGCAGATATTGTGCAACTCATCGCATTCTTCATATTCTGGACGAACTTCCTATTGAAGCCGACAGAGATGTTATCAGGCCTGACGTGCTCCAGCGTGTTTCGGCTGAAATGAGAGTAAGTTTTTCAACTGAAAACAGTTTCAAATGTGTCATTCAGAATGTAGTGGCCGAGCTCTCGAGATTGATATATGATGCGTATCCGCACGAGAATGAAGTGACTCACCGGGTTAATCATGCAGACAATATGTATCAATTATTCATGATCTACGGACGCTAGTAAGTTTATCAGTTTTCGTCTGATCCCATTTGTCCTATGCTGTATTCAATAATATCAATTGCAGTGAAACCTCTCTAGAGTTTGCCATGAGATGCGCCATTGTGTTCTATGAACATCCGAGGATTGTTCTTCTTTGCAATCGATTTATTAGAAACGGAATTACCATTAGACTGCAAAACACAAATGACGGCCTTCGCTATGTTATTGAACCATTCAGAATAGTAAGCCGAAACAATGTAGTATCAATTTAATTAGGTATTTTCAGATTGTCCCGGTTCCGCGACAAAACGGTGAACATCGTCAGATCAATCCAGTTGAACCAGATTGAAATGTTTTCTGATTTCATTTTCCAAGTTGGCTCAATGGAAACTATCTCGACTTCGCTTATCTCTTGCTTCTACAGTAAAAAACGCTATGTTATTAATTATGGCAAAGAATTTACTGAATCAACTAATTCAATTAGTTCGATATTTTCTATTCAAACGAATTTTAATTTGAATCATTGAATAACTTTTTTGGTCTTTGTCGTCGTTTGTTTGCATTGTTTGAATAGATATGTAGTGAAAGGGAGTTTTAATTTTTTTAATTCTGGTTTCTCACTTTTTCTTATTATCATTATATTTTTTTTCTTTCTTATCTTTTTCTTTTTCTTATTAGTTTTTTTTGTTAATATTTGGTGACACTACACATTATATTAATTTTATTCATTGAATTCAAGTTTAATCAATAGAACCATAAATGATTGCGGTCTAACACCTGGGGTGAATCAGTTTTTGCGAGAATTGAAAAGCAAAAGAAGAAAAAGGAACACAGGAATGAAAAAGCAAAGAAAAGTCACAGCCGGTAAAGCAGGTTTACATAATTTATGAAAAAATAAAGAGTTCATTGTGAATGAGTTAACGTGTATCGTGTTGGTTTAGTCGTTTTGTCCCGATTTTAAAGCAAATTAATGTTGACATGTACTATTGAGGCATCGTATTCAGTTGATTTTGAGATCCACCAGTTCCCCTGAAAACGTGAAGAGTAGAACACGGAAGTTAAATTTCGGTGAGAAAAGCCTACCATTTTGCAGTTTCTTTGAAGCAAATTGGTTGTTATTTTCTAGTGGAAGGCAGAGCTTAACACCCATAGACGTGCCATTTGCAAATCGGGAAGGGCTACTCCCTTCATTTCCGTTTTTTACGTCTTCCGTTGGAGACTGAAAATCAAAAGATTGTTAACCGATCACGAGTTACTTTTGAATACCAATTTCTTAGCTGAGAAACACATTGTCTCTGGAACAGTTGAAGAACGTGTGGGAATTGTCTGAAATTATAACATCCTATTGAATCCTTCAAGTTTGAAATACCTCAATTTTAAGAGAGTTCGTTTCTTCAATAATTCCTGTCAACTTGTCGTTGTATGGGCTGATGATACTGGTCACTGAAAAGTTTTCGCATGAAAAAAATAAAAAGAAATAGAAAAACTACTGGAACACATATTAAATTAAACATGTTTTCCTAAAGCTCGAAACATTCTTTCACGTAGACAATGTTGGGACAAGATTGACTCTAACAGGAATTGGACACATCTTTGATTTTTGAAGTAAACTTGTTTTGGGATACCGTTATTTAATGTTACACTTTTATTTTCGGTCATTTTCTGATTGTTTTCCTTACCATGCTTTAACATTCAAGAAACTGAAAAAATAGATGCAAAACTGAACGTGCAAAAGGCATGCAAAAGGAAAGAACTAATAAAAACTGCAGCTTATCTCTTGGGCACGGAACAAACAAAACCTACACTTTCCAATGCAAAGAGGTTTCAGATTAAGAGATGTAGGTCGCGCTGAAATGTATGTTAGTGGTTGAAATGGGAGGTGAAGTGAGAGAAGAGGATAAGAATCAGTGTGATTAGTAAAATAGGTCAGAGAACACTGTTGAAGAGGAAGATGCAACATGAGAGAAGAAGAATCATTTTCAAGTTTACATGTTTACTCGGTTCTCATTCTAAGAAGCAAGTCTCAGAAGAAGTATAGATGATTAGAAAGCAATTTTCATGCTATTTGAAACAATCCGCAGTGCAGAAAGTGCATTGACATGATTCCAACTGCAACTTTCGGTGCAATTCATATCACTTTCTGGGTTTGGATAGAGAGCGGAAAAATTAGAAGTGAGAAGCATTAGTTTGGTACATATGTGAGGTTGTTGGGTTACATTTCGGCAAAAGTGAGTTGAAAGAAAACCAAGTTGAAGCGGCGCGTTTCCAGGCGATTGGAAAAATGAGCAAAGAATGGATCTAAAAATGGCGGTATAAAACTAACCCATTGAGTTGGAGGATGAAATACTCATTGGTGTGTCAGATCGTCTTTCACATCCATTCAGCTGAAAAAACAATTTTTCTGGTAGAAAAATGTTTCTTTATACCTGTCCAGCAGAGGAGATAGCGTTTGGCAAGCTAACAGCTCTATTCATACGCAATGAATGCATCGGAAGTCCAAAGTTTTGAATTCTTTGTAATCTTTCTTTCTTTGTCAGCATGTTTGTGATAGCCACTTCTTGTCTTAATCTATCGAGTTTCAGCATTGACTCTACCTGAATAAAAATGTTTTAAAAATTTTTCTCTGATTTTATTCTCACCGCTTGAATACTTTTAGTATAAGCTTCAATATAATTCAATGTCTGTTGCTGATACTGAGATTCGGTAGAAGAAGTTGAACTGCGGGAGGATCCACCGCCTTGTTCTTCTTGTGACGTATCCTTTGCAGCCATCATTGCAAGTGATGAACGGTCTTCCATATCTTGTGAGGACTGAAATTGATTATATGCTACTTTTCTCGTTTTCTCAGAACTACCTTTGGAATATGAGCGACGACATCATAATACAAGGAAGTTCTGTGGATAGTCTCTGTACCCAACATCTTCTTGAAAAACTTCTCCGTCAAACTTGGTTTCTTATAAATTTGAAGACATATTCTCTTTCTCAATACAATATGCATTGGGCAAGGATGAGATAACCGGACCATTATCTGAAATCAGATCTTTTTACCAAGTATTTAGACCAAATGTACCTTGACAATAGCATACACCCGATCGTTACTGTTTGTAGGGACATTGAGTGCGGGAGAGTCATGAACAGATGAATCCCAAGAGCAAGTTGCCACGTGATCCTTATCGTCGTATTTATGGATAGGAAGTAATAGAAGATTTCCTTCTGGTTCAAGGGGAAGCATCGAATGTATTCCAGCAATTCTTGGAACGTTCTTAAAATAAAGCAATTCCCTGTTAATTATAATTAATGACATACTTCATCACTGGTCATTTCACCGGTCATATCATCGGAGTTCAAATCAAGGAAAAGCACTGGGATATGTCGTTCAACTCCTTCTGGGGCTATCCTGTAAATGTTTCTATCAGTCAGTTGTTCATGATATCTTCATACATACCAATCACAAGGTGCTCCTGGAATACAAGAGTTTGGTGCTGGGCATTCAACTGCTGTTCTTTCTTCAGTCAAAGCTACCCACTGTCCCATCAATGAATGTTCACGATCCAGTTCAGCTTCTGACTTTCCGGATTTAGCAGACAGTGTGTCGAGTTGATGTTGTAGATAGAACTGGCGGGATTTCAATGCATGTGACCATTGTTTTCTAATCTTGTCCAAATCTTCTTCTTGGTAACTGTCAATTGATTTTGAACTGTTTGGTTTTGTTGCCATAATAGCTCCAATACTGACAGAAGTGATACTATCAATACTAATTGGGAGACCATCTGGTGCTGCAACATTCACTCCAACCACTAATCTTCTTTGTTGGCCTTGCTTGAGTTGATATATACCACCAGTTGCAACATCTTCAACAGTTCTCACTTCTACACTTGTCCATTCACCATTCTCATTCAGTTCCCGAACTTCGGCCCACATTTCCAACCGTCTCGTTACTTCCATCCATCGGTTTTGCAATGATTTGCATTTCTCATCAGTGTCCAGAACACGTTCTTCCGGATGTCCACAGATTCTATGTCCCCATACTTCAATAGAAAGAGCGTCGTCTCTGACATACTCCATGAACTCTTCAGTCACCATTACGTTGAAGTCCTGAGAAAAAATAAACAATTCCAATTATATTCTGTTATACTTACTCTTTGATGCTCAAAAATGACAGTTGTCGCACAAGATGTATGATTAGAGACCTCGTTAGCTGGGGCCACAACAAGAAGTTCGGAGATGTTGAAGAACGAATATTGACAGAAAACAAAGTTGGAGAGCTTTTCCGGAAGACCAGAAGCACGCTTGATTCGTACCCGACAAGTGATAGTTTTGCCCAGAAGTGATTCCGGTCCATTGTTGGTTTGACTGTCTATTTCTTCTTGAGTCACAACACGGAATATTTGAACATGAAGACGGCCAGCCACTTCTCCTTGTTGAGAAATAATTGGAACCTTAAATTTTTAAATTATCACCCTGTTATTTTTTGTTCCTTGACTAACCTGATAATCAAGACGCAAGTCATGGAACAAAACTTCTAGGAATACATTTGCAACCCCCACCAAATTGTGATGCTCTTGGCTCTCAAAGAACGGATCGATGACCAAAGATGAGCACTCATTAAGTGGGATTCCAGCAGTCTTCATTGGTGATGCATTCGGGGTCCCGTTCAAAGACTCGCTTGCTCTTAAAAACAAACTCATTTTAATGAATAATTAAAAATATCTAACCTGGAGTATCCGTTGAGCATATCGTTGTAAGTGTCTCGCATATCAACCAAACGGCTCTCCAATTGTGAAACTGTCCAGAATTGGCTTCCACTCATACCTTCTCTTCTGACAACAATAACTGGCTCACAAACAAATTGGCCTGCTTTGATTTTAATGGGCCTCAAATTTGAAGCGGGAATTTGCAATGTGACATCATATGTAGTTTGCCGTTTTGGTTTTTTATTGAGCTCTTTTGAGATCATGTTTGCCTCACGAACCAATGCATTTGCGTGAATGACATCGGCTTTTAGACGTTTTAATGATTCCGCGAACATTTCCTCCCTGAAAGACAACAAAACGATACGATATAATTAACAAACTTGCTCCTAAAACTTACTTTCTCTGGGCCCAGTAGAAAAATTTACTTTTCACAGACTGCTTTGGATTGGTTGGAAATGGGAATGGAGGTAATCCAGTTGGTGTTGTAATTGGAGTCGGGAGTCCAAATCCAGGAGTCATTGGAGTAGACGGAGTAAAACCTCCGGCAGTTAACGACTGAATGTATTTTTCGAATGCTTCATATTGTTGCTCAAGAGCTGCTTTCTTGTCTTCCTGCAAACACATTTTCAATTAAGAATGGATTAAGTCTGTAAAGAACAACTGACCTGATGCTTTAGAGTGACACTCTCCATGTACTGATCAACTGCAGAACTGATTGGATTCGCATCGTTGACCTCATGCCAGGCATCATTGTAATCGAACATGGTGCTATCCTCCATAATGGATTGTTCCATGTCCATCACTTTCGGACAGTTCACTTTGAAAAAGTGATTCATTCCGACCAGCATTCGATTTCCATTTCGGAGAAGAGTCTTTTCAGTAATCTGTTTTCCATTAACACAGATTCTGCATTCCGAGGACATTGGAGCGACAAACAAACGCATTCTACCACAGTACTCCTTCACTGTCAATTTAGCGTGTCTTCTCATAATTCCAAGGCCTCGAAGAACAATGCTAGTCCGCTCTGTAACTGGAAAGCAATAAAAACAAATGAACACATTGCACTAACCTTTTTCATCGTCTTTCTTAGAAGATTCATTGGAAGACATTGATAATCCGGAGTCACGACTTGTTTCAAGCTCTTCTGAGTTTCCAATTATTGCAGATCCCTGAAATTGAAATTTCAAGATATGAAAAATGATGTTCAACTCACATTAATATAATAGACCAGAAGCTCATTGAGCGAAGGATCAGCATTCATGTTCACCAAATAGAATCTGTCCTTTTCGACCTTGATTCCACTCGACTCTATTGAAATTCCGATTTCCGCCAGATCTTTTTGTCGTTCTTTGTTCAAAGTGTCAGTTTCCTTGAGTCTTTCTTCCCATGACTTGTTCATCTGTGCAACCAAACGTTCGCTTTCTGCCAATCTTTCACGAAGTTCCTCGGTTTCCTATAATTGAAAAAAAATTATCGAGCGCCGAAAAAACTATTCTAACCGCATGTTCCTTCTTAGTTTGTGTAATTTGCATGCGGAGAGTTTCCACCTCCTCGCGAAGTTCACGGATCACTCTGGCATTTGGATCCTCATTGATGATAGCATGATTGACAATCTTCTTAGCGCGATCGGCATATCTCAATGTGGACAGCGTCTCTTCGTAGTTGTCGGCAGCAGGAGATAATGTGGCAATCATAACAGTTCTCGAATTTCCTCCGAGTGAATCTTTGAGGAGCCAAGTGAGAACTGAGTCTCGATACGGAATGAATTTGTCTTTCTTTCCGTTCCTTTCAGCCAATGCAGAAATGACCATTCCAAGAGTTGTTAGTGATCTGGAATAACTCACTACTGATTGAAAACTGAAAATAATAACTGACTTATTGATATTTCCTCCTTCTTCGAGCCGTTTTCCAACTGCTCCTGTCTTTCCGGCTCTTTCACTTCCAGCCAAATCAACCAATGAGATCTTCGCGACTTTCTCTCCGCTGAATCCATTCTCTAAGTCATGTAATGTTTGGGTAACAATCAGGCTGAAAACTGCATGAGATCTGGAACTTTCTGCATTCATGTTAGTGGCCGCAACAGTTCTTGATTTGTTTCCTTCTTCAAGAAGATTCGAGATTTGCTGAAAAAATATAAAAATAAACAATTAGTGTTGATGTTTCGGCAAACCTCAAAAGAGTTGACTGCAAGAATCGACAATCCATCAACCATGGGTCCGAGTATTTTATGTTCCCGCACTTTCAATGCTTTGCTTGATCTTCAAAGACGTTTTGTTTTATGTTTTTGTCTTTTTTCTCTTTACTTACTTTTTTGGGTCAAGCAAGTCACGAACTCTTTCATTGTAGATTTCCATATAAGAAACTTCGACTTTGAATGAAAGCGTTGAATTTGTTGTTTCGTGGATACGGGTGAAAATCTAAATTAGAAAGTACACTTCAAAGATTAATTTAATGAATACTCACATCATTACAAACTCGAGGAATAATTCCTGGCTGATCTGGTGTTCCCATCATAGTATATGATTTACCAGATCCAGTTTGTCCATAAGCAAATATACAAGCATTATAACCGGAGAATGCATTTTCAACAACTCCAGATCCCAAATGATAGCAAACTGTTTCCTGACTTGCAAAGTCATGACTTCTTGGGTCAGTTGAACAGAATGAATGATCAAATGTAAATGTTTTTGAATTTTTCTCTTCAACCGGATGATTTAATATACATTGCTCTTTTTGAATTCGAACTACTGACTTGGTTTTGAGGTCAAGTTCTGGAAAAATATATGAATATTATGAAATTCCTAGTTGAAATCTTTTACCTCTCTTATTAAACGGGCGTACGCGAATCGCGACTTTGACAGCGCTTTCTTCTTCTGGCACTATCATTTTCAAACCAAATTTGAAACAATCGGAATAATCTTAGAACATCTGCAAAACTGTTGTTTATGAATAGAAAACAAATGAAAAAAGAGAAAAAGAAATAATCGATAAGGTAGAGAGTATTGACAATACCGAAAATGAAGGTGAGGAGAATAATCAAAAATTTATGAGGCGATCAGTTATGGAAAACTTTTGAGTCACAACGATGCAAAGAAAACCTCCCGAACATAGTGGGATGGAAAAAGTGGAAAGTAAATGTGATAAAAAAAAACACTTTTGGAAAAAGAAGCATGAAATCGGGAGGTTTCAGGGGTTTTTCCCTAAAATAAGAAAGAGTGCAACTTCATTGGCGCCCGTCTCCTATGGTATAGAGCACATCACTGCAAGAGCTTCTGTTAGAAAAGGATTAGTAGTTGTGTGGGTCCCTCTACCAAAAACGGGGCACCAGCGAATTGCTTTTACATGACATATGTATGTAGCGGACACTTTGTCGAAGACACTTTGTTCTCAACTGTCTAATTCTTGTACAATAAACAAAAGGAGTGGAAGAAAAGAAACTAAGAAGGAGAACGAAACAAGAAATGATGAAGGATGAATGGTGAGAAGTTTGGCTCTTCATGTCACTTTCAGAAGATGAGGCAATATATAAAACAAATACTCGGAGAAAATGTTTCTAAATGAAATGAAACCTTCAAGAAAACATTGTCATATAAGTGTGAGTTTACGACATCAATATAGTGCGTAGGTGTGTACCAATAGCCTTGAAAACATATCAGAAGGACATTTTAAACTTTTTTATGGATCTCAAGAGGTTAAAAGCATGACGTAGAGTCCAATAAGTCTTGAATCTCGATCCCCGGTGAAAAATGATATTCGGAACGTGCCCTCCATTTTTCTGTCGTCTGGACTCTGACCCTATTTCCAACTCTGGCTCCATCTCTGGCGCCGTTCTCTTTTTTTTTCGCTCGCTATCCGTTTCACATTCCAAAGAAAAGGGCACGATACGAAACAATTCAGAATGATACATTGGCGTGTGCACCCCGCGCCAATGAACCCGGCCGAGCATTAACATTCTCATTTGCAATTGATGAACATCTACTATGCTGATGCGCGGCGGCTCCCTCTTCAATTTTTGCCTTCTCTCTAGACTCATTCTTGGTAGAATAAGTGAAAGAACAAGAGCAAAAGATGAGCTTGAATCGGAAGTCACTAGCGAACTTGATGTTTTTTGTTTTTATTTGTAAAGTTGAATCTAAATCTCAAATCTTCGAACGGCACTTGCTTCGAGATGATGGATATTGAAAGAAGAAAAAAAGATAAAGTAAGATACTTGAGAGGGCAATCATATCAAAAAAGCAATGAGCTCATTGAGCAAATCTTAGCGGAACGTTTTTGACAGGCGGAAGTATGAAAGCTAAGATATTTTCTTATCCACCGTAATTAGTTCTTCAGGAAAGCCAGAATGAAGAATATACCAAAAGAAACAACAGATTTAATCCATATCTGACTCTTTATGGTATTTTTTGTTAATTAAGAGTTCTCGAGAAGGCATGCGTCAGAGTATTGAAACCAAAAAGATGTCACAGATCATCTGATGTGCAATAAAGGAAATGAAAGACGCCAGGACAAATACACAAGAGGGTACATTGACGTGAGCATCTCCTGATTTGGGAAGAAAATGTTTACCGGAATCTTCCCAAGACCAGAATTTCTCTGATTCGTTTTTGAACATTGATACTTCGAATTCTATTTTTGAATGCTCAGAAATGCAAAGTGTCAGAGTTCATGCTAAATAGGTGTCAATAATTAACCCGCATATTCTGAAGCTGTTAGGTCTCTAGATTCGAAAATAATCACAGTGCATATAATAATAATGGAAGAAACGAAAGAGGGGATGCATCATCAATCACTGTACGTTTGATTCCAAAAATTTTTCCCAACCGGATCCAAAAAGAGAATGATGTCCTCCCCCTTTTCGCCTCATCCATAATTACCATAATAGCGCGAGAAACGCCGTATGGCTTGATGATGTCACATTAGAGGAGCCGACTGCTCCTCGAAAAATTGTTGGGGGAGAATCGTCACATCGGTACTTTTTCGTCCTCAAAAAGTATTCAAAGGGACTAGACATATACACGACACACACAAAAAAAGCGCCGCTTTTTCCGCAGACCAAATGAAATAAAGAAGAGAAAGAGGAAAGAAGAAGAAGGAGGAAAGAAGAAGAAGAAGAGAGGGTCCCTTCAGCGGGTCCCTCTTCGCTGGATCATTGCCTACGGATATGTTTCAATAGTGGATTAGCCCATGGTCCCCGACGCCCTACGAACCCAAATGTGTTGTAGGCTTGGATGGCAACTAGTAGGCCACCAAGTGGGGAGCAAAAAAAAAGAGAAGAGGACGATAACAATTAGCTGGTATGCCTCGTTTGTGTTTTTTCCCCATTTTCTCAGAAGGATGGGACTGCCAGAAGAAGAAGAGAAAAACCCCAGCTGATACGTACAGAAAAACGAGAAGAAACATCAGAAGAAAAGAATAAAGAAGAAAAAAAACAACTTCTTCTCAATTTGCATTTATTATATGAGTCTGAATGGAACAAGAAGAGAAAAAGAAGATTTTTTTCCCGTTTTCTTTTTCTCAAACTGAATTCCCAAAGCCTAGAAAGTCATCGAACAATTTTTTTCATTCTAGAAAAAGGTGAGAGAGTTGCATGAATGAGAAAACATTACTGATAAGAAGTACTGGTCAAAAACCTAATCAAGAGAATTATCGATAATGAAACGGAGAGAAAAAAAGAAGGGTGAAGGTTGACATAAAACTCGGAGCATCAAAGGAAGTTGAATGACGCAGAAAATATTAACATCGGGTAAAATGTTGCGTAACACCTATCTAGGAGAATAATTTATTGCGATCAATTATTGATGAGAATCAAAGTGTCTCACATTGTTTAAACATACTATTATTTTCACGTACTCATTTTTTTCCTGCTGAATTTTTGGAAAACTAAGTCTTACTAACTCACCAACTAACCGATGAAACTAGTGATAATTGGTATTTAATGAAAGAAAAGCGGATGGATGGGATTGAGAGGAACTCAAGCCATTGGAGAAAACACCTCTGCTTAGTGTAATAAACTTTTCGATGAAGAAACCAAAAGCCTGTGGAGAAAAAGATCTAATCTGTAAGTTGCGTGACGTAAAGCGATAAAATCTAAAAAGTTTTCATACATAACGTAAGAATTTGAAATACGATTTCAACAATAAATTCGTAACGTTCTCTTCGATGGAGCTTACTCGCAATTATAAATATTTGATCATAAAATGGTCGATAAAAAATGTTATAGCTATACAAAACTATGAAATTAATACGAGGAAAATTGGATATTTATGTTGAGATCAATGAAAACGTTTTAAAAGCTTTCGAACATTAAAACTCTGCGGCGGGAAACGGCGCACCCGGCCGCGCTATCACGATAATTATCTTGATGAATTGGAAACAAGTGATTTTACACTGGTCCTCGACAGCTTTTGTGCTCAAAACAAAGCAAGGAATGAGTCGACAAAGCCAAGAGCAGAAATACATTTTTTTTGTCCTATGCCGTTATTGAACATGTCTCAAAATACAAGTGGAAGGGCAGAACAGAACAATGGAGTCCAAGTGATAAGAATAGATAAATATTAGAGAGAACTAACTGTCAAATAACGAGATGAGATAACTAGAGAGGTGATCACCGAACAGAAAGCAGAAAACACAGGCTACCTGGGAAAAGTTGACTCACTTTTTTCAACCCAACGTATTGTTGTTCTCAGAAACTTTACACAATTTCACACCCGGAAAAAAGAAAAAAAATAAGATTCGTCTTTGTTTCAGCTTTCTTGTCTTTGTTTGGACCTGACAATCAAATTGTATCTTTTGCCACAAAAGCTTGCTAATGGCACCCGTGGGTTGATAAAGTGTAAAAGAATGGCAGGAAGTGAGTGCTAGAGCATGCTTCTCTTCCCTCATCCCCCTTTCCTCACTGCTGTTCGGGTAAAAAAGAGATCCGCAAACACAATTCATAACATGATATTGAAACCTTTCACTTCTCGTTTTTGCTGAAAGAATGGATTAAAACGAGAGTGATCGAGGTTCAGAAGTGCCTCAAGGCATTCATAAAACGTTTTGAAAAAGTATGTATGATGTATATTTCTGTCATATTTTTCTTCATGATATCACTATGAACATCATCAAGAATGATGTTTTCGGTAACTTTTTTCTAATTTCCCTCTAATAAAATTTTCAAAAAAAATACTTTTAATTTTTTTAAACTGTTTTTTTATGTTGATTATTATACATCTTGAAAGAAAAACAAGTTTAAAAATAGTACTACTGAATATAAATAATTTTCCTACTACTTCAAAAATGGCATGTACCTATAATTCTGAACATGCGCACACCATCGAATTATCGTTGAGCCAGCCAGACATTTATCCGGATGTGATGTTTTATTACCTAGCTTTCGAGATGATTCATGAAAGGAAATAGGACGGAAGAGTTGGCAAAATGAGAAAACCTTCAAGACCAAACTTATTTTGTGAAGGGGGAAGCTCCGAGAGAGAGAGAGAGAGGGAGGGAGAGAGAGAGAGAGAGAGAGAGAGAGAGAGAGAAGTTTGGATCGGGAGGAATTTAATTAAAATACGAGACCGAAAACTTTACGTTCCCCCTGCCAATTTGATAGAGTTGCACTTTTACCGTATTGAAGTGTCAACTCGTTTTCCATTTTTTTTTTGTTTTTTCAGTTCTGAGTGTGAACGAAAAAACAGATCTAGAATGAGAATGAGTATGAAAGGAAAGGAAAAATGAGTAACCGTGAAAATGAAAACAGACATCGTCTGGAATTTCATTAATTCCATTTTCAGGCGAATCCTCGTTTCATTCATTGCAAAAATAGGAGGGAAAATAGGGGAAGAAGAGACGGCTTGTCCCCCCTCCAGAAGAGCCTCATGAGTTCCGTTATCTCGGAAAAAAGAGGGCACCATTGGTATCACGTTTGATTGCTTTTCGGAGAATCCATCCGTTTAGAGGTCTCGGGGTTGGGTTTTGGTTTCTGTTTTTCGAAATTAAATTTTTACGTAATTTGAAAGTGGAAAATCACGTGAAATGTGTATTTGGAATGTAGAAACACTTCAAATGAATTTTCACAAGTTCTATAATATAATAGCTGATAACATTAAAAAAATAATTCTAACATTTTCCATAAGAGTTCAAGCAATGGAATTTTTCCTAATTTTAGAGCAACTAACTAGTGAATGACCTACGAAACCAAAATATCTCCTTTGTCTTTTGAACTAATGACGGACTTGTCCTTGGTGCTATCTGAAATATCAAGTTTCAAGAATCATCTGTTTTCAAAAAATAGAATTTCAAGGCAAATCAGAGAGGAGAAGATGGATATGCTGAAGTTCGGAACACGCCGAGAAAACAAGAATAATTGAGTCAAAAGTACATCATGAATATTTGAGAACTACCAGAGAAGGAGAATTCAATTTTATACAACCAGACAGCAAGAGTCCTTTCAAAGTTGAAAGACAAAGAAAACAGATATTCTGGAAAATGCTTGAAGTTGAGAGAAGAAAAAAGCAAAGGGAAATGAGAAATGTCATCTATTTCAAAGGAAAAAGGGAAGACACCACAAAACATTGATACACTTTCAGTGCATGAAAAGGGTGAGATAAGGCATGAGAGCTTGAGGTTCGCCCGAAAAAAGAGCAAAGCGACATTCATAAAGTGGATACATGACACATCCTTCTTGAGGTCTTATGAACACACTCTTGTGTTTTCATTTTCGTGTTTTTCTGTGGTTTCAAGTGAAAGCCAAGAGCAACGCGGTCAGATTTTCTAGTTTTGGAAATTTCGAAGTAGTGATTCCACCTGAACGTGTGACGTGTTGGCGGTGAGGAGAAGAAGCTTTTGGAAAATTGAGAGTTAGGATAGAACAAAAGCGCGTGAAATGTCAACAAAAAATATTTGTTTTTTTACTCGGACCAAAAACTGCAATGTAATTGTGAAGTTACATAATTTATTCACTTAAATGTGGTTTTCCGGTGAAACGGAACGCTAGATGATGTTTTTCGATTCGAACGTCAAAACTAGAGAGAACCGAGTGATTTCTTGAGACCATAAATCCAAGAAATTCTCGGAAGTGATACCAAATGGCAACAAAACTAATTAGCCTTCCGAACACTAAACAAAACAACACTAAAAAAACAAGCGTCGTTGATTGAAGTGCATCCAGTCGGAGGAGGAGGAGGAAAAGGAGAACAAGAAAAAGAACCAGTGAAAAAGGAGAAAGAAAGGGTGCGAGAGGAGGAAATGAGCGATTGTCCAAAATGGAAATCAGTGGGCATTTCGCGATTCTTCCCGCCCCTTTTCTCTCTGGAGCCATCTGGCTCCCAATGTTTCGCCAACGTCTTAGAAGTTGCGTGTTCTTTTTAACACACAAAAGTAGAGTCTTTCGGAATCTTCAAAAGAAAACCAATGTTTCAGCTGGTATTCGGACTCGTGCCGTATCTTTTTTCGGGTCACTTGTATCATTTATTTCCCAAAATTTTTTCCACATGAATGTTCTCATGACTTCATTTCTCAAGGCACTGGCATCATTCGGAAAAAGTACATGGTACGTACTTACCAGAAAAGACAGCTGCCGAAATATTATGTAAGAATTGTGCAAACAGTTGGAGCATAAGTACAATTTTAGAAATCGTGTCTTAAAATTTGAAACAATTTCAACTACGATTTGGTTTGAATCAGAAAGAAACTTAATAAAAACTACGAGACTATACTAAAGCAGCACAATATCCAGTTTTGAAAACTGATCAGATGAACAAACCACACAATTGGAACCAAACTGTCCGAACTATTGCACTTCACCAAAGGCTCTCGAAAAGTCTCAAAAACTATTTTAAAACATCACTGGAAACACCCAGCTCTCGTTATTTTATCATCCCGGGGAGTGAGTAAACTAAAGAAACTTCTTGCCTATCATTTTGTCGTGGGAAACAGTAATAGTAAACAAAAACGTTGAGAAAACGAGAAGAAACCCCGCAACTTGCTTCCTGTTCTTTTGGAAACAAAGAGAAAAAAGCAAGAAAAGCTGGGAAGAGAGGGAGAATGCAAAGAAACAAAAAAAAACGGTATGACAGGCAAGATATTCAACCTCTCTCCTTCCGTTTGAGGGGTCGATCTCTCTATTAGGGTGTATGTTTGATTAGTGGATTACGGACGGCTCTAATTACCCTTTGATCGCAAGATGAAACGCACGGGAAATTGTGATGGCGAATGGTGATAACTACCCAGACGGGAGGGTGTGGTCTATCGCAGAAATGGAAGAACTCAATTCTCATTTCATCCAATTTCCTGAGTGCTCACATCAAAAGCTCGCCTCTTTTTGTCACTACAGTAGCAAACTTTTTCCACCTCCCATAAAAAAGGTTCATTTCCTTTGTTGGGCACAAAAAATGTATAGAATGAAAGGAGAGAAAGTTAGAATGCAATCAACAAGATGACATTGAACGAGGAACGGCTAAAAAAAGTTTTCTCTTGCCTTTCTTTGTTACGCCTCACGCATCCAGTCTGAATTTTCACTCCAGAACTTGAGCTCTCGCAAAATAATTAGCTAGTTCTCTCCTCGCTGTTTTTCTGCTTTTTCATGTCCTCTACAGCCTTTTTTAGTTTAGTACAAGGGAAATGTTATGGAGAGAAATGTGAAATGATTCATAAACTGACACAAAAGGGACGATAAAACAGAAAGGGGTTACCGTTAGTGACTAAAAAGCCAGAAATGCCGAAAGGAAACAGAAATGGAAATAGTTGCCGAGCAGGGAAGGCAAAAGAAAAAAGAGAAGAAAAACAAATGCGGACGGTTTGGACAGTGACCACAAGCAATATACATACCGATATGTGTTTGCATATAATGGAGTTTATAGGTGATGTGAGGAGGCTTGCGCATTTTATCACTTTCAAGATGACTCAACAAGCCTTGTATAGCAGAATAAAGAGTATTTCGTAAGAAAAAGTGAGAACGAAAACCACAGTTTTCGAATTCGAAACTAGTTATCTGGTTACCCTAGCAAACAAATTTCGCAAGTTCAAAACGAAAAAAATAACGATTGAAAGCCATACAAAAGAAAACAGAGATTTGGATATCAGACAACTTCTTGGAACAAGGTCAAAGGCCAACAAAGCCCACGCATTCAACACAGCAATTGCTTATAACTTCAAAGCAAGAAGTGTCTCGATAAGATCTTGAAATAAATTGGAAAAAAACATCGGAAAAATCCAATTTGAAGGTCGTATGATATGAAACTCAAGGATGTCTCTATCCAATCTCATTCGCGCATTTTCTATTGAAATAAAAAAAACGAGGTACTAAAGGTTGTTGCATTCATTTACAAAGAAGAAAAGGGGAGAGGATTGAGTGATAGATGAAGAAACAGTGGTCGCACCGCAGCAGGACACCACCGTGTCGCCTGAATGATTTAGGTGGTGCACTTAAAGACCCAACAGCCCCCCTTTGCTACTAAGTCCCCTGATGCAATTCATCATCTTATTACACTTACTCGGCAGTCATCCAGCATTTAACCCACTCTCAATGTTATCCATTATTTTATAATGCTACATTTATCAAAGCTGAACGTTTTACAATCTGCGGGAAGAGGGTTTTGAGGGTATAGCGAACTCTCAGAATCATTATGATATGCAACTAGTAGAATAGTAACAGTTGAAAAACAGAGAGGGTTTTCAAATCATTATAGCTGATTTGCCTCTAAACACAGATCATAAACATAATTGGGTTTTAAGAATTTAGGACTTTCATCTACTGTTTTGAATAATACCGTAACATTGTTTTTACCAAAAAAAATGACCACTTGAAAATATGTTTTTGGTTTTGGCAACAATCTGAAAGGCGAGTTTATATTCATGACTCTATGATCACAAATTAGTTGCAGTTTACAGAATTATAGTCGCCACTCTTCCAAATTAGATCCTGGAGTCAACTGTCAACAAAACTGTTTGGAACTCCGAAAATAGTTGTTAATTTCTATTTGATGCACACCTTCAACGTCAAAAAGGGTCCAAAATGTGTGAGGGGGGCTAAAGAAAAGAAACGCAAATCGTAGTTGTGTTGTTGGTTGTTCAGTTAGGAGATGGTAATCAAATTGACGCGAGAGAGGCTCTCGTCAACTAAGTGATGTGCTCAGCAGATATACTACGTCGTCGAACAAGTTGAACATTCTCTGCTCCTCTCTCACACCTTACTATCCTTTTTTAGACATCCACTCCTAGAGGCATTCAATTAAAAACACCAGAAGAAAAAAACTTGGTACCCTACTTTAGTCTTCTCAGCAGTAGATGTAGTTCTTTGGAAAAGGAAGTCCAAGATACACCGGGAAATATATATCCTTATTTTGTGAAGTACTTCACAAAGTTAGAAAATAGATAGAAACGAATCGAGAAACTGAGCCTCATGTGGTTCTACATTGGAAATATAACGTGAGAACCAGAAGATAAAACATGGAAAAATAGAGAATTAAGAAGAAAATAGCGTCTTCTCTCCACATACTTACGGACATGCTTCAATTTTCCATAGAAGGTAATTTGATTTCGGGAGGATGCGTGGAAGATCAGGCATGCATTACGAATATTTTGTGAAGATCGAAAAGAAGAATAAGAGGTACATAATGAAATTAGAGTAGCGTCAACTTTCATGATTCTTGTGTGGCCGACGTCATGAGCAAAGAAAACGGGACGAGTTTCGTCAAAAATGAGAAATGAAATCAAGAAGGAAATTAAGAAACTTGAAAAAATACGTGCGCTTTCGGAAATTAAATTGCAGTTTTTACAAAAGCAAAGTGAAAAAAAATCTCAGCATCAGGAGAGATTTTGGAATTGAATTTTTGAGTTTGGTTTCAAATGAAGCATCTTGAAATTTTCCAGATTTTTTTGAATTAAATTGTGCAGATCCAAATTATGGATACAGAAGAAAGGAAATAGATTGTTTTACTGTGAAAGAGTCAGAAAAAAAAAGTGAGGATTAACAGATTTGATCTTGACAAGAGCGTTATTAATTAGTCTGATTTCCTATTGAACATACGTTTCGTCAAAAGTGATTTAAACACCTTATCTATCTTTTTACTCTCATAATCAACAACTTTCTCACTTCACTCGGACGTCGCCACCACCAACAGTCAGTATTTATTTGCTATCTACTCGTTTCTCTTTCGGCCTGCTTAGTATAGTGGTTAGTACTCCACGTTGTGGCCGTGGCGACGCTGGTTCGATTCCAGCAGCAGGCAACTCTTTTTATCATTTTTTTTTCTTTCCATTTTTTCCTATTTTTAGTCTAAATGCTCAGAAAAACAAAAATCTATGTGGAATATCATAGGAAAAGAAGGAAAAAAAACAATGTCTGGAGTATTGACAAAAAGAAGATTTCTAGATTTCGAATTGTTTTTGGCAGCTGAGCAACAAGCATTTTCGAATTCGGAATTCTCATGCATTGAATACATCTTTCGGGAGAAAAACGGAATACAGGAGAGTGGTGCGCAACGTCAAAAATCAGAAGGGAGAAGAATGTGAAGGATGAGCCATCAAAAGAAGCATATGCGATGTGACAAGTGATACTTCGCCGCAAAATTGCTTCCGAATTATTTTATAGAGATTGCTTTCTTCAAGTGCTCTCCGTCGAGAATAGAGAAAGGTCCGGATAGAATAGCTTTCTCTTGATATGTATTTCCAGAATTTCATGTGACACCAGCACGCCGTCGATGCGCATCGGACGAGGTGACATGTTTTGCTCAAACTTTGATGGACAACTACACACACGAACCACTCGTTTTATCATATTCATGTCTATATTTGTTTGACATTAGACCTCAGCAAAAAAGAAAAGGGAAGGAAGACACTCTGTCTTTTTTTGAAGGAAAGTGTCCGTCACTAAACGAGAAATTCCAATCAAACTAGTTGACATTTCCGAAACTTTTTGCTCTTTTTCAGAAACATCAGGAATATGGATGCGGTTGCTAGTCGTTATGCACAAAGAGGCATACGAAGCCGTCATGAAAACAGGATTTGACAGAGACATCTCACGATTCTTGTGTTTCTCTTTCGACAAAATGACGTTTTAATACTGGGAAAAATAAACATAGGCCTATTTTCTTAAATCCAGAACAAAAAACAAAGAATAAATCATCTAAAAATAACGTCTCTGATGAATGGAAAACAAAATGGTTGAATTGCTTACTGGAGAGATACGTGATAATTGTTCCAACAAAAGGGATGATTCGAGCAGTGCTTTTCTGTGCTGGTCTCGGTGTTATCTACCCAAACAACAATTCATGTATGCATTTTCCCGATATTGATTATGCAATACGTGTATTCATATAGATTTCCCGAACAATAGGGTTATTGATAGAGAGGTATATTGTGATTGAGAGAGCGCGATCAAAATCGATGTTGTGTGAAAATTTTAAAAGAAGTAGGAATCAAATTCCATATCATTGCGATAAGAAAGAATTCGGGAAAAACAAAATTCAAAAGCTATGGAGGATTTATAATGAGCTATAAAACTATAATTTAAAAACTGCCTCAAAATCTTCAATGAGTAATACAAGCGCGCTCTGTTAGCTGGTTGCGTTCGATGGGGGCTACACCACCAACAATGGACCGCGACGCACCCATTCTAGCTATTCGGAACAGGTGACTACGTTGCCCATCATTTTTCGTCTTCTACCAACACACACAATTATTGTGCAGTTATTGATCTTTAAGTGTTCATAATGCTTGGCTCTACTCAGACCATGGCTGCCTCTCAAATAATAGCTTATTTTTGTATGATAATGTCACTTTTTTACAATCATGTAATCACTTGCCGTGAATCGGCTTTCTTAGAGTTTCTTTGGCTTTCCTTGTTCCCATCTCTTTTTGCTAAAGCGTTATGCCTTCGCTGGCATATGGAGAAATTCAAAGGTTGTATCATATGTAACAGGTGGAGAATGACAATGGAGAATATTGGAATCATTTTTATCGCATTTGCTTCAATAGTCATTGTCGTCTGACTTCCAACTGTAAGTTATACAGTAATTTAAAAGTTTTAAAAATATTTTAAGTTTGATAGCGTCATAGTCCTCGCAATGAAAGCTATATTCATTATATTATTAACTAGTGGAGAAGGGCTCAAATCTGGTATCACTTACAACATACTCATTTTTTTGCCGCTTGGCTTTCCATTCGCTTATTTCCTACTAGAACAGTACTTTGATTCAAAGGTATGTAAAACGTTTTTTCTCCTAATCTTCTAATTTTTTTCAGGAAGGATTAGTCCTTGCATTGGCATGGTTCACTGTTACAGTTTATTGTTTCATTGACATTCATCTCATATGGAAAAATGGATTGAAACCTTTGTCAATTTGGAGAATTTATATTGAAGACTTGAATAATGAATTTAGAGAACAGAATAAAGAGAATAGGAAAAGAGAAAGAAATATGAATTTAGCTTGAGCTCTATTGTCTTTTTTTGTGATTGAATGTTGTTTTAAATGAATTAAAAACTTGTGAGGTTATTATATTTTCTAGCACTACTAATGAACCATCAACAATATTAATAAATCGCCACACTAAGGTTTACAGGGCTGCATTAGCAACCACAATTGACTTGAAAGACCTGAGTCATGAGTCGGTGTTGACTGATTTCAAGGTCATGAGTCGGTGTTTTAATTGAACGCTGCTGACAGTTAACTTGCAGTATAACCATACAGAGCTTTCTGAAATTGATAAACCACCTTCAGTTCTATAAAAGTTCGACAGTTTGTGATCACTGTTTCACGGAGTGCTTTTGTTCGAAATAGACCCTCATTCGAGTTGTAGAGACTTGTTCAATAACACAGAACTTGAAGAAAAATGACATGTGATTGTAATCGATTGACTATACTCTATGATGTGAAACTATTTATTTGGAATTTGAGGCAAGATGCAAAAAACGTATAAATTCTCGTAATACATTTTTCTTATCTAATCCTATTTTTTTCAATGGAATCTACTAAAAATCATTTCAAAAACTAACAAAACAGATTAGAAGTCGAAAAAAGGAAAAGAAGGCGCATTTCGTTGTTTCGTCCACTTTCTCACATATCCTCGAGTGAAATCTGAGAAACATCAAATCTGCTGGTTCCCTCTTCGGTTTTTGCAAGGTCCTCCTCCGTCTTTTTTCCCTATATTTCAGTTATATACATTTGATTTTCCATTAGAAATGTTCATCTTGGACACAGAACATTGATTACGGAAAATGTTTATGAGATAGGTATTTTAATCAAAAGAAGGAGTACATGTGAATAAAGTTTTGATCGGAAGATGTCGTATGAAAATTGAGTATCTGTCAGTACAGATATGGGAGAGTTTACAGAAAAGAAAATCAGTAAGAGTTTTAAGGGCAACAATTGAAGAGTAATACTGCAATGATGGGAAGAACGAAGAAGAAAGAAAGATAGGAGTGTTGAATGATGTAAAGAAAAGAAATGTAATTTGAATCATATCAGTTCAGAAACAATGTGAGGAAGTTTTGTTTCAAGGAGAATTTCGATATTATTTGTTGGATAGAAGTGGACCTCTGCAAGTAGAAGCAGAAGTTTTCCAAACCGGGATGGGGATGAATCAAGTTTAAGGCAGCATTGTTGAAGAAGACAGATGCATTGATCGAGCTGTTCTTCAAATTGATAATGCATTTCCTCGTTAGCTGAAAATCAAATTATTCCTATTAAGTTAATTGAAACTACTAGTGGTTCTTATTTTCCACATATATGCACTTGTAAAATTTCAATGTCTTTTAAGTGGTGCGAAATTGTTTTTTAAGGATTCTGAGTTTTAAAATTCGAATTTTTGTATGGATCAAAAGATAGAGAGCCCTCAAATCTCATTTTGAAAAGTTTGTGTAACTGATCCTCTTTACATTTGACACAAGGTTTGAAAAAGGATGTACATTGCATTGAAAGTATCAAATTCGGAAGTAACTCATGCCTTTTCGGGTTTGAGCAAATAAGCAATGGGATGCCCAACTCCTAAATTACCTTTTCGCGCCGTGACCCGATGGAGCATCATTGTTTGTGAAACGCAGACGAGCCTCCGGGGACACAGGCGGGTAAAGAGTTAATGGCATGCCGTTGTATCACATATCTGCTTTTGGTAGAAAAGACCAGGCGAGAGGATAACACAATTGCCGAAACCCATCACGCTCCGCCAACAGAAGCGCGGCAGCCACAAAGCGTGCTTCTCTTCGGGCGAGAGACAAGGGTATACGGTAATGATGCTTGCCCCGTTGTGCTTCTCTCATCCACGCTCTCCGCTCAACTCACGTTTCATGAAGATGGTGATCGCTTTCAAGCAATTGAATTCCGCTGGCGAAACGTCTAAACGTCGGAATTTGAGCATGAGACTGGTGAGGTGCTCGTCAACACAACCATCCTCAGACTGCTCACACATTGCAATACACAGGAGACGTGGCCATTGTGTCAGAAATATTTGACGCTGAAAAAAATTGAATTGAAAATGTTAAATCAAGTAAAACCAACCTTTTCGGAATCAGAAAGCACTGCAAACAGTCGGAATTGAGTAGCCCATTTTAAAATACCTTCGAGCTGTGAAATCGCCGATTCTTGTAGACTATCTTTCTGTAAATCAGAGAAATTATAGATAATTTGAAAGAACTCTTAACCTTCTCATCTTCCGTTTTTCCATCACTCGCACTAGACGGTGAATCTTCCCGCTTAATCATGTTAGAATGCCCCATGATAGCAGAAACAGCTCCTGCGTACTCTCTGAAGAAGTTTTGAGGATCCATATCGATCGCAGGTCTTATTGTTGCTGTATTTCTTGGTTGCCTCTCATTTTGAACAGCTGAAATAGAAAATAATTTGTTTCTTTATTAGTCTCTTATGATATACCATCTTTGTTCATTCCTTTGTTCAAACACTTTTTCAGCCGACAGGCTTGACATTGGTTACGGTGTGCTTTGTCGACGACACAGTTTCCAGTACCTGCCTGACACCGATAAATCAAACGCCTTCGAACAGATCTTTTAAAGAAGCCGGAACATCCGTTACAAGCCAGAATACCTTAAATGAATCATTGTATTTTTTCAAGATCTCTTATCAATTACCATAGTGTTTTCCGCTGCTCACATCTCCACAAACTGCACAACACAAAGTGGGAGAGGATGCAGTTGGTGGACTATCTGTTTTCACAGATCCAACTGATGGGAAACTGTTGACACTGATTGTTGTATGGTCCAATGGGGGTGATACACTAGCATTCATTCTTTGTTGATTGAAAGACATCGCAAGCGCCGCAGCAATATGAGGAGATATAACACCTAAATCTAAGTGTTGTTTTTCATCCAGATGAACTAATTCTAATCGCACCTGCGTTAAACATAGGAGGAGGAAACAGAAGTGGAGTGTTGAATATTGAACGAACACCCAGAATCCCCTCTTTTACGTCTTCTGAAAATCATAATAACAGTTCATCTCGTTCTCATTCTCGATCTTATGGCTCGTCTCAAAAACAGAGACAGGAAAGATGTCATGTGCATTTGATTCAACGATGCATAATTTCCTGTCAGAAGCACAACAATAAGTATCGCCGACCAGATATAATGATGAGAAAAGAAATGTCAAATGAGAAAGGAGAAAGCAAGAAATATCTTCAATATACGGAAACAGCTACGTCAATTTCTCTGCAGTGTGTGAGCGCGAAAAAATGAGGTTTTTTTGAAACGGATAGAGATAGACACCTACGATTATAGCAAAAGTTAAATCAGTCTGGATGTGCTAGACTAAACGGAAATTGAAGAGATAGTGAGAGTGACCAACAAATGAAATCATTGTCGTACCTGTAGTTTTTGATGTCGAAAAGTTCAGCGGCTCATCTTCGTCACTCATTTTCAGAATATTGGCCAATGCAGATGCCAGGTTGACTGTCTAAGATCGACTCGGTCGAATATCAAATGACTTCTTCTAGTCTTGACTCGTGCCACTTCAAGCTCCTCCCACCAGTCTGAGGTCAGTGAAGCGCTGACCCAGCACTTGGGATAGCCAATCGACGCGTCCCACCAGAACACGCCCACTTGTTTTCAACTTTTGCCTTTGATGGAAATAGTAGGACCAGACTTCTTTCTTTTTTAGGTTTGGTGTCTCCAATCCGATTACTGTTGGAAATTGAAGAAGAGATCTGAATGGAAACAAAAACAAAGTTTGAGAAACCAGGAAAAGGAAGGTTGGAGTCAAAGTTTTATTGAAATATGAGGAATTTTTAAAATATGTCTAACATCTGATTTTTGATATTGAATTCCTTCTTGAGAATGTGGAAAAAGTGACTTTTCGTATGACTTGTCTAAATTAAGATAATAAATGGAAAAGAATTTTCAAAAAATTCATTTCCATCCAAAATAAAGTTCCAGGATAGTTTCAAATAGAAATGAACCTTCAAAATAGTTTAGTTTATGTGTCTCAACTTTCACCAAAACTTTTCAGCATATTTGCTGATTATGAAAATCAGAAGATTCCAGAAAACTAAGAACAGAAAGTTCGAAAAAGTTAATGTAGAGACAGTGTTAAAACTTTGCGAGGATGAGTCACTTTCGAAAACCTGGTCAAGTTTTTATTCTTTGCTAATGGTGGTAGAAGCGAATTCAATGACAAATGGTTTTCGATGTAACATTTGAGCCATCTTTCCTCACTTTACTGCCAACACTTATGAAGGTAATCAAGTGGCAACAAGCCAAGCACCTCAAGAGTATATCATGGAATTAATGAGGTGGCAGCAGCATACGCCGACAGTCAAGAGATTTCCTGAGTCCCTTGAGAAGAAAGAATCATTGATTTGATGACAGAAAAGGCAAAGGAGAAGGCGGTGAATTAGAACAAAGAAAAGAGAAGTTGTAAAAAAGTATAAAACAAGAAAGGATTTGCATTTAGAGGGAAACTAAAAAGAATTGAATGGTCGCGAGCAGACATTCGTGTCGAAATCGGTCAACACACTTGGTACCAGCTGTTGATGTGAGTTTTAATGTCTCTATATCTATAATATTTCATAGTAGATAGGGAACAACGCTATTTATGGAAAGAATCTTCTTTCGTTGACTTGTTTTTGATAATAATAATAATAATAATAATTGCTTTTCATTTCAAATCAAAAGTATGTTCAGAAGAGTAAACAAAGCCAAGCTTTATTTTTTTGCAACCTAAAATATTCTATTATACCGATTTCCATTATTATTATTTTTTGGTTTTTGAAAATCAAGACCCTGTTCCCAGAATAACATTGGTTTTCGATGAACCGACTAGCCTGGATAATGGAAATGAGAAACAACATCAACTTGTTATCCATTTAGTATGTTTGTCATGTTTAAGAAAGCAATCTACAGTAATAATAGGGTACAGATGACCCTCGGGGTCTGCGAGCAGGAGGGCAAGAACAAAGGATTGCCGTTTCCTCATTGGATTATTGAAATTGAGCATAGATGGTGCGTGGGGGGAAGAGACTGGTCTGCGTTATGATTGCAATTTAGCGCACTCATCTGGTTTAAGAATCTTCAGTTTAGATTTAGATAGGGTGTGAATTCAAAACAGAGACATTGATTGATGACTTTAAAAATGTTTTTTTTTACCAAAGAGGCTGTCTAAGATTTCAATTACAGTATACAAAATAAGGAAAAATTTGGAATGAGGAGGTATTAAGAGACATACATTCTAGTTGTGCTTTTTTTTACAAACCCGTGTAATAACTCCTGATTTCTTAATCCCTTGAAAAAGTTTCAATGAACTCATGACTCATTATTATAGACATGGAATACCATTGAGAATAACTCTGTTACATTTTCATACAAACATCACTTCCTCATCTGGAGTGGCTTCTTTCTCAACAATGTCTATGTTTGGTACTAGGTAGGATGAGCTATCGCTCTCTTCCATGGGCCACATGTGCCCCGTTAGTAGATCGAATTATCCCCGGGGTCGGTGTTATTGCCGGCGTCCTCTTTGTGATATGTACACTGGTGTAATCCATTTACGGCAATCGAGAATCCTTCTTCTCTATATCCTCCCGACGACAAGTGCCTCAACTTGTTATTTTTGTTTGCAGAGTCAGCACAGATGTGCGGTAATTTGTTGCGCTTCACAGGCACAAAGATGACGATGACGCTCTTTCAATTTTTCATAACTCAACATAGCGAGTGAACTTCAAAGGATACCGACCACTCATGTCTTGTTAACCTCAGAAAAATTGAACTTTTTTCCGTTTATTTGAAGAAAAAGATTTGAACAAAAGAGAAATGGATAGTTAGATGAAAAAGAATACATTTGAGTTTAATCAAAGGGAATACTGCTTTTGTAGGAGTTCCTTCGGGGGAACATTTCATCCTGAGATATCACTGGAGGGGGAGCGGTTTTCCTTTCGTTCAATCTACTTGTTGGCCAGCACCAACAGTATAAACCGATGAGTACTGAAATAAGAAGATTCTTCTAATGATATTAAACCAAGTACAATGTTCGAATCAGAAGTATTAAACAGTCGGTCGAAAAAAAATTAATGGATTAGAGAGAAAAGCGATATTCAAACACAATTCCAATCATTCTACTAATACTTTTCGACATTTTTATCATTTAATTATAGCCAGTGACGACAAGATCAAACTACCAAAATTCTAAATTCAAAAAATCAGTAACTCACTCATGAATATTATGATACAAGCCAAACAGCACCAGAGAAGAGCTGTATCATTAATTGGAATCATGCAACAAGATGGTTTGTATGACCCCAAATATGGAAATGAACAGCAATATTTGTAGTGTGGTGGGTCACTCGGTCCTGGACAGAACGCTTGGTATCCTGAAAAAACAATAAAAACTTTATTTTTGCAAGTGAGTTTAGATGACTTCCGCGTTCGCCTACTCCTTTGTTATCTCAAATACAAACACTGATGTTCTTTCTCGATGCCACTTAATATCAAAATAATGACTAAGAAGTAGAAATATTTGATGGTTTCAACAGCTATTTTCATATTGATGCGAGAAACTGCATCGAAAATAGAAACTTGAAAACAAGAGAAATCCGAAAATCAAAAGAAACAATTTGTTATTTGAAGAAAAAAGGTCGAAAAGACAGATGATACCTCTATAGGTGCATTTAGTTCTCACTGAATGCCGAAAACGTTTCTTCTATTGACACAATGTCCTTTAGAAAAATTTGAAAACATTCCAGAACATTAGGAATGTGACATGAATACATAGAAAACGAAATGATAAGAAATTGTTCCATTGTGAAATACAAATGAATAGAAAAAACAATAATTATTTTTACTTCTCATTGCAAAACCCGCTATCAAACATCAACCCTGAACACTAAAAAAAACAAAAAAAAACTCACCATGTCCACTTTCACACCAGTTGACTTCCCGTTTCTGAAGAACGCGCAGGAGATCCGAGGACATATTGAATCTGAGGAAACGAATCGAGGCTATGCCGAGCACAATAGGTAACCATGTGGGCAAAAAATTGAGGAGGGGAAGGGGAAAGGAAGGTGCGGTCGATGTGCAAATAAGATATCAGGTCGAATGTCTTCGGCGGTAAACACAATGGACCGACTGGCCAAAACAGACCGACAGCTCAACGATCAGCCAATTGGTGTTGTTGGCAGAAGATAGCAGAAAACATGCAACTAAAAGACAGAATCGCTGATATTGGGCATAGTGGCACTAGTTATACCTAATATGTGCTGATTGTAAATGCCGATCTAAAAAACAGTTCAGAAAATGAGGATTTGAAACAGAAAACTGAGGATGAGATCAGCATTTTATTCACTTTCCTTTAATATGAAACTGGTTCTATAAAAAATATTACTAAAATTAATACACGAAAAAATCTAATTTATTCTCTCTGAAGGCAAAATTAATAAAAATGAAAGAAACTAATCAGTATACAACTTGATTCCGGTTAAGTAAATTGACATGACACCACCTGTATTTTGAATTGTAATAATCATCAACATGGAGCAATTGAACACAAAATAAGGCATAGAAATTTGACTTTGTAACTCGGTGAAAGAGAAGAGGAAGAGCACATGAAAATCACAGAAAAGAAGAAAACAATTATGAACAGAGAGGAGTGTAGAAAACATCGACGTTGTGTCTTACACTTTCAAATACCCGTAATGAAATAGATAGAGAAACATAAAATACTTAGGTAAGCTTAAGCTTTTTTAGAATAAACAATAATAACCGGTAGAGTATGACTGAGCTTTACAAGTAGCCACTGCTCCATCGCAATAGATTTGTTCGCTTCATGCGATTTAATTTTTTGGCCGATGGACCGAGTTGAGGGGAGACGCCACCTTCAATTGTTCCGTTGCAGTCACGTTTTCTGGAAAAACGAAACAATATTTATTGAAAACATACATTCGTTACTCACCGTAACAAAAGATTCAACATCGGTGACGTCGGATCTGGAGCCATTGCATAAAACGGATTACAGTTGTCCGGTAACACAAATTCTCCACCCCTTGGTAGTAATTGAACGAGAAGATATTTGTTTTTTTCATCTTCTATCAAATGCTTTTCCAATGCTCGAGCGATTAACTGTGGCATTCGATCTCCATTTTCTATCTGAAAAAAGTGCCGAATTGTGGCTAATTTGACAGAATAATAAGCTTACTTTGATACATTTGTAATTGGCTCCATCAGTGTTTTGAAGATCATCATCCAGACCAACTCTTGCCAAATAGAATGAGTTCTGTGCCTGTGAAGATCCATTCGCTGATAAAGACGAGGAAGAAGAGCAACTCGAGGCATCGCTTCCTTTCTTCTGATGAGAGAACACTTTCGAGTCGAACACTTCGGCTAATCTTGTACGGATTGGAGTTGCACTTCGAGACAACGACTGTGTACCACTCTGCAATATCATAAAAATTATAATTTTTGAGAGCCAAAAGGGGAGAAATGTTAGGGCACACTAAATTTTTAGGCAGTTGAAAAGAGCGATGGCCGAGTTTTTACTATTCGGCCGCGGCCATGTCGATTTACGCAAAACATTTTCGAAACCAATAATTTTCCATTTTTTGTTTCAAATCAAGAGCATTCTATTGAATACTGCATTATTTCGATGAAATATGAATACTTACGGTTCCATCCACACTGACTCGCGTCGAAATTGATGTATTCACCTCTTGCAACGAAGATTCGCCGCTTTTACTCCTATTATGACTGTACGGGAACATTGTCGACGGCGTGAATTCACTGCCACCTGTCCATGAAACATTTGCACTTGATGGTGTATTTGTATTAGTACCTCGCGGTATTGTCGATGTTCCAGAGAGTGGAACTGGTCCAGGAGGTCCACCGTCCAGCCTTCCGTCAATCCAATCTTCACATTGCAATCCACTGTCACGAGAGTTTTGAGGAGCTCCATCTGATATATTCAAGGAACTTCCAGTGTTTATCGAAGGGATTTGTGAATTGGTTGAAGATGAATAAGAATGGGAGTGTTGATGCCATGTTCCATTATGACTACCACTGTCTTCACTTGTTCTTGAGGAGTTAAAAAGTCTTGACAACGTGGAGCTGAAATTTGGTAAATTTCAAATTCAATTCAATCAAAACATACTTTTTGACAGGAGTAGTGGCCGATCCGTTGCTCAATAGACTGCTGTTGATTCGAGAAGGAGAAAGGTCCGGTGTTGAGTGCATTGGTGGTTTCTCGATTTCCAGTGATCGGTTGAAACATTCATTTTCATCAAGACAGGGCAAAAAGAAGAACCAAGCACAGAACATTCGATCCATTGGAATGTTATAAGCACGAGCTGCTGATTGGAATAACCGGAGTTTGGCAAGAACTTCGAATTCCTTCCTTCTTTTCTCGAAATTTATCAGATTTTCTGTAAGAATCGCGTTATATATTGATTTTTGGAATTGTCAGTGACAAACCTGGAGTGTAATCCGGTGTGCTCTCGTCAACCATGGCTAGATCTGTCAAAAAGTTTCCAAGATACGGAACAGTTCCTTGGCACTCCGCCAAATTCACATCGCTCTTTGTCCTTCGACAGTTTTGAATCAGTTGGGGTCGTCGTAGTGGTGAGCTTTTGGCAGTTCCTTCTTGTTCTAGAATCTTTCTGGCGTTCCCTTGATCTCCATCTTCATCAGTTTCATAAATCGATGACAGTTCTCGGAATTGGGAAATAGAACGGCTGGAAAAAACGATGTTTTTTCGATATGTTATTTCAAATAACTCACTTTTGAACCAAATTCCAAGCTGATTTTAAGCGATGTACAGGCTCTGACTGTAAACTAGACAACACTGCTTTGAGAGATGAGAAGTTTTTAAGAGCTCTCAGTTCTCTTGCAATGTCAATCCACTTGCTGATAATCTTTGCTCGGTATTCCGGTCGACAATCCGGTAGTACAATGCTTGTCATGACACGTTGAGATACCGAATTGAACTGTTCAATCGTTGCTTTAACTGTGTAGACACGTTCCCCAGCAGTTCTTCTTTTCGACCAGACACATCCTTGACATTGATGTATCAGCAATTCTTTGAAGAGAGCCTAAAAATAGGTTGAGTTGTAGTTTGAGCTTTTTGACTCATTTGAACTTTATAAATCATTCGAACTAACCGCATCCCAAAACGTCAGTTGCTCGGCGATTTGCACGCAGTTTTCTTTTCCAACATCAAACATTTTGACCCGCTCTTTGATATTATTGGGGTAGTCAGACGGGTCAAATCCCATGTCAGCAACATATTGACCAAGTGATGGAAGAGCGGATTGCATTCCACCATCATCATAAATTCTTTTGAAGACTTCTCTCTGTTTTCGAGCTTTTGCACGTAATTCAGTAAGCTTGTTGCGGCCTCCGAACTCGAGTAAACTGGTGAGCATCGCGAATTCTTTGTCTGGGTCATAGAAGTCTTCTGGATACGTCTCAAGCCAGCACATCACAATTTGTCTTATAGAGCTGAAACGGTTATCTTAGGCTTACGGCTGATCTCTCACAAAATCATACTCACTTTTGAACCAGTAATGCAGATGTACTTCCATTCACTTCATTTTCCAATGCTTCATACCTCCTCAGCAAACTACAAGTGAATGTGTTTTGATGTTATGCTCTCAATTAACGAAACTAACCAGTCCAAAACTATCGCTGAATCGGTAAACGCCCGATAGGTCGCAAAAAACACATTGAAATGTCGCGAATCCATCATGTCATCGCTGCCAACCAAGCATTCCTACAAATGACGAATTACCGTATTATGTCGCAATTCTATAGTAATTACCACAAGCCGTTCTACGGTTCCAGCTTTAATCATCTTTTCTTTTACGGATTCCCATTCCAAATGGTCTGTGCCCGACATTTCACTGCTTTCGGTTTTAGGGCGATCCGGGTCGATTGCTCGATACCTCTGAAATCAAACAAATATATTATATTATAGGAAGTCTTTGATCTATCTAAATATAATTTTATTAACTATGACAGCTCAAGAGGCTCTATTACCATTATTTGTTTACTAACCGGTAGCCTGATGAAATTTCTAGTTAATTTGTCAAATGTGAAGTATTGCATGTGATATGATGAACAAATAGCTGAAGATTATCAATTTTCACGACGGAATGCACATCAGAAAAGGAATTGATATAAATGATCAGCAATGACCGGAATCGGTGATGGAAAAACAAATCGATGAAGATTTTTGGGGTTTCGGAAGCGAAAAAGAGGAGAGTATTGGCGGTTGGGTGCGCGATCGTCACCGAAATATTCGCCGCGTCTTCATTTCCAATAATCCGCTTATTAAAGCAAAAGTTTCAACTTTCTGGCCAAAAGAAGTTTCGGCAACTTGTCGCCCAGGTACTAATGGCAATTCACCGGTGGTAGTGCAAACAAGATTTCTTTCTGCCTAATAGACTCGAGTTCTCAAGAGAAGGGCAAAGGGAACAAGATTAGAAAAGGAAAAAAATACGTGAAAGCGAACATGTGTTGTCCGGAAGATGAAAGAGAACGAAATAGAGAGTTCTTGGTTGTGCCGAAGGGCGAGAAGAAATTGAGAGGCGGTTTGAGTCATCTTTGCCGTGTAATAGAGCACACGCAGAAAAACGACAGCAAATAAACATGAGCATAGAGAAACCTATGAGGTGTCAGAAGGTTGTACCTTTTATGTACAGACGGTTTTTGGGGAGAAAAGGGTGTGAATTATGAAAACTTCGATGGAAATACTATGTTTAGTTTTCAAAATTAGTATATATTGACTGAAAGAGTAATAAAAGGGCAAGTATGACGCTATTGATAAGGAAATAACAATCTTTCAGTTTAAGTCATAGCAATTAACGAATCATGTAGTAGTGTTTTCTGCTTTCTACGTCTAAATATAAGATCTCTGAGCACATGCAAATGTGCTGAGGAAATTAATCTTCATCAAGAATTCGAAGACATTGATTGATGGAACAAATGTTTTCAATCTACACATCAAGAATTACACAAGAAATTACATTCATGTTTAACTAGGCTCATACAGGCAGAACACACAATGTTCATCTAATTTCTTTTGTCTAATTCTTGATTTCCACCCATTCAAACGCAATTGTTACGTTCAGATGAATGTATATGTTGTTTTTTTTTGCAACTGGAAACAGTTATTCCGCGTGAATATCATTCTGAACAGATGACAAGATCGGATCATGGAACAGTCTAATGATGTGTGTGGATGAAAGTTTTTAACAAACCTGTCGGCGAACACCAATCTCACTTTTCGTGTGACGCCGAACATTATTTTTTGTGTTTAGAAGAAACGTTTCATTGGTTTTCAACAAGGTGCGGTCTCTGTGGTTTTGGCAATGCCAAGAATAATGAGAATTAATGGGGGCCCCCGGCGATTAATTGTTATCAAAAGTGACAGATGAAGAGTTTGACTAACTGACAAAGAGAAGGAAGAAACAAGAACGAAAGAAGAACAAGAGATTGGGGGAGAATGTAGTGCAGAGCACGTCAAAACATATGTTACGACGTTACCGAATTGTCACTCACTTTTACTCTACACTGCAATTTTGGAATTATGTGTTAGGAAGGAGGACGGAAAAAGAACTAAACACATGGGTGGTAAAGTGCATTGTGATCTAGGTCAATAGACATAAAAACTAGTAATCCCAAAGACAGCTGTGCGATTATTTCGCATTGGGGCTTTCACAAAAAGCTTATGTGATCTGGGTGGGTAAACCGAGAACATTGAATTTCAATGGCTTAAGCAGAGAAAAAAGAGGAATGAATTACCCACCTGGTACTGAGTATCTGGCACCAAAAGACTCAATATCACAGCTGTGAACACTAACAGATGGTGCTATGGGTTATGCATATTTTCACATTCAGCCGAGAAATACGAAAAACTGGATTTTTACTAGCAAAAGCTGACGGGAAACGAGTAGTATTATAGAAAAAGAAATAGTAGAGAATAACGTACTTACCGTCATGATAATATAGAGTTGCTGAATAGACGACGAGCGCATCTTTGCAGACGGCGAATAACCGGCAGAAGGTAAAAAGCGGGCAAAAGTACGTGTCGTCATGGTATTTGTTACTCTAACTGTTCAGACGAAGGGCTTTATGAGGGCCTCCTCCAATTCCAAAGAGGTTATTGTGAGGAGGTCTAGATGTCGCTTCGTTTCACTTTGCCTTCTTCACCAATTCCTTTTTCCGAAATGAAACCGATGAGATTTACTATTGGCGGGCAAACGTTGACGTGAGAGGGGGGGGGGGAGGCCCAGAATGGAAAATGACTAGAAGAAGACCTCGGTCGCGAGGGGAGAAATAGTTAGAAGTACGCGTCACCCGGCCACCTTTTTTCCAACGTCTAACGTCTGCTATAAACGTTACAATCTCTACTTCGCCCCCCTTATTCTGCCTCCTTCTCATTCCATATCAAAATGGCAAATAGAAAGTGATAAGATGGATCGTATTCAAGTGGAAAAGAAAGAAAGAAGTGAAGAGAGAAAGCGAGGCTTTGGCAAAGCAAAAACAAGACGTAATGAGGATAGACACAATTTTTGGTGTTGAAATGGCAGACAGTGCGCCGCACTGGTGGAAAAAGGACACTTATCTGATTTTTTCAAATTAATGAAAAAAATGATGACAGTTTTCGTGCAATGCAAAAAACAATGGTCTTCCGGTGGGCAGCTCCCTCTAAGAACTGATTACTCAATGAGTCAGAACACCGAAGAAACAAAGACCATGATAAGACTGATGGGTCGAGCTCGCGAAACAAAAGTTTGATAAGTAAACGAAATATTTGAAACTGGCCCCGTGCTAGTTTCCCGATACTAGAACTGTTTCAATTTTTTTTAAATTTACGACACTTCAGATTTCACCTTCAACATGTTCGTTTAAGGCAATCACTAGAATCTCCTGAATCGGGATCTCAGTGACCTTTCAAACAGTCCTAATGGGATTCTTTGAATCAATCAAAATGAATTTCTTACCAAACTAATATAATGAACAAGCCTAGAACACTTGTCTTCAATATCATAGCTGTAAGATCGTAGCTTCAGACCACTCCAAACGTTCATGTTTCGTAATTCGTGAGCCACGAGAATGGAGCTGGGTGTTGCGTGTTAGATATTCGTCACTATGTTGTGTGTTGCGAATGTTTTTCTCTCTGTGCCCGGGATTCACAAGCTTTTGCCATGTTTCAAAACGTTTTTATGGTGATTTCAATGAAACTGACTATAAAAAGTGAAAATGAGGTGAACAAAAGAGAACTAGAGCCCTAGAGCCGCAGGAAAAAACTGATGGGAGATTCGAAAATTGAGGGTTGAAATTGTTTTCAACAATCAAATACTTTTCTATGATCTTAGAGTTATTATCTTTTTGTTACTGGTTTGATAAAAAATATTTACCGTATAAACACTTGATTTTCTAAATCTCATCTCTGCAGAATTGTTTAGGTTTGAAGAAACAAATATGAGATATCGAAGAAATGTGAGGGGCAGAGAATAAGGTGATGTGGTCGGAAGCGGAATAGGTATAAATGGAGAAAAGAACAATTCACCCCGTGAAATGGGTCGAGAAACTGTATCTTACAACCATCTGGACTACTTCGAAATGCGAGATTGTGATCACAAAAGCCAATACGTTCCCATTTCAATTTCGTTTTATTGGACAAACCCCTAACATCGTCCAGCAGCACCAACATAGGCGCAATAAGTTTTTCGTTTGGTTATTTTCTTGAATAGAAGTGTACATACCGGAACACCTTCGTATCCCTGAGGCGGCACATATCGAACCTTGCGTAAATATACAGCATAGATAGCGTCCGGGTGTTTTTCATCACCCCAGTAACGGGAAGCCATTTAGGTAGTCTGAGTTCTTCGGACGACGATGGTTCTATTCTTGATCTTGTTGTTTCCTCAACCCGTCATGTCCTGAAATATAAAAATTGATTAATTACCACGAGACTGATTGAAAGAAAGAGAATCGTTTGAAAAACAAACATACATAAATTTCTAGATATGATACGTCAGATGGAACATAAATCATTCATGAAAAAATCATTATTACGATGCAAAAAAGAATTTATGAAGTCTGCAAAAACTACAAAGAAGGCTGAACTTCGACTAGAAAATCGTTCAAACTAAACATCAGAAGACAACAGCTTCATCTGCCAAATGCTTATATCTGACCATTTTATCTGTGTACACTGTGAATAGATGCGGAAGAAAATCTTGCCCACAATGGCAAGATTTATTTTTGTGAATTGAATCAAAAGTCAATTCAACACATGTATTGCCATTTTCTCACTTATTCAAACTAGGTCAACTATTTCTTTTCATTCAGAAAAAACGTTTTTCATATCTAATGTTCAAAAGTTTCGTATACAGGAATCAAAAAAGTATAAATTAGCCAATTCTCTTCTTTTGGTTGCAAAAAATAATTTTCAATCACTCAAAAAATTATAACCAATTCAAATTAAATTCATGAATGATTAAGGAGAAAAATATACATTTTGAATAAGTTCTTCTTGAGAAACATTCATAAACGACAGAATCCGGAACACTTTTGACTTTCGAGTGGTAGGAAAAAGAGAAAATAGAAAGATGACAAATGGAAAGTGATGACAAAGGTAGACGAATATGGAAATGAGAGGTAGAAATTGAATATAACGGTAAAAAAAACAGGCGGAAAAAAACGGATGAAACATGAACAGAATCAGAGATTTCGGTTTGCGGAATACTTTCTGACGGAAAGACCGTTTTGAAAACGGAAGTACAGAGAATTAATAAGAACAAACTGGAGGTCTGGGTGGGATAGAAAATGGTTCACCAGGGGCAAAATTCAGGAGGGTGTGGCAATTTTCTCGGAACAGATATTGCAGAAAACTGGGAGAAAAATGGGAGAAAAAAGAAGAAAACGTATGGTAAAGAAAGAAAATGAAAAGGTAACACAGTATGAATCATTATCAAAACTGTACGGAAGCTATCTAAAAGGTCAAGGGAATTCGTTTTTTAATTTATCTCATTTTATTTGTTCCAAATTATTTTGTAAACAATTTTTCCGCCGAAATTAATAAAAAATAAAAGAAAAAATGTGTATCTGGCAGAGAAATGTGTTTCTATTATCAGAAAAACACCGGAGAAAACAGAACGTCATCAATTCTCAAGGTGTTAATTTTCCCATAACGAAAAGGAAAAGAAAGTGGGCGGAAAAGCGAAAACGAGTTGAACGTTGTCGACAAAGTACATACGGGAGGAAGAGACCGCAAAATAAAAACCATTGATTCCGTTAATATGGAATGGTGGTGAAAACAATATGTGTGTATGTAAAATTAGTTGAAATAGGTGGAGTAGAAAAAAAGAGATTGATTGAAAAAAGGAAGACATTGGAATGAGGTTGACGCAATGTAAGAAATTCATTCACAAGGTCACTATCCCGCTAGATACTATTTCCAACACTTTTCGGCCCGTTCGGATTCTCTGATTGAGTTCAATTGGATGCTTTTTTGAGTTTTGATTACTAGAAATTATCGTCTAGAGAAATACTAACAAATCAACGGCTACGAACCGTTAGTTGTGGGTTCGCGTGTTTTTGTCCCGGAAATTAGTATTGAGATTAGCGATAATGTGAAAAGAAATGATGATAGTTGATAATAAGATAAAATGAAACTGACAAGACAAGAGAATTAGTGGAAGAAACAATGTTAATTTGTTCTTTTTCTGTTTTTTTCCTGTTATTCTCGTTTTTTTTATTGAATTATTGTAAACAGAAGCTGTGTTATAGGTTTTTTTTTTGTTAAATTCACTTTTTTTAACGGCTATCGGGTTAAAATGCAAAACGATAATAAAAATAACGTAATCGGATATCTGCTAACCCACTGACGGGATTGACACACTTTGTCTCTTGGTTTTTATATAATTTTTTGTGTTTTCTGTTCTCAAAACGACGATTTTAAAAAAAAGTCAAAAACTGGACACTCAGAGTCAAAGCAAAAACATTTTCTACTGGCCTCGGCTTTCATTTCTGTTTACAAATGGAATTTGATAAACAAAAGTAAGGAGCTCGTGACATTTTTCGAAAAACGATCAGAATGTAACACGTCAAAAATCAATAATGAGGTTGAGGATGTGCGCAATAGCAAGAAGGATGTGCGGGAAGGTAAGGAGAAGAGGGAAGAAGGAGGATGAGGAGGAGGAAAAGGTTTAGGTTCGGGATGAGAAGAAGGATGGCCTCCTCTCACGGGCAATTGTTGTTATTTAGTGGAGGGATAGCGAAATGACCTTCGTGAGGAGTCTCTGACGGCGTGGAGAGCGCTTTGGTTCTAACTGGTATCCGATCGGCCCCCCTCGCGCAGTCAGACCACTTGTAGTCATTTCTTTTAGTGTAACGCGAGACACTAATCATGATCAGAAGATTTTGGTGGTGAATGTATGTCCTGATAGGGCAGCTCTATTAACAGACACTACTGGACACAGGTATTGTGTAACAAACTGGATTGTAATCAGACAAAAAAGGGCAAAGTGGTCTCCAGAAGAGACATTTTTTATCTTGACCATTTGCACCTAATTGTGTTGTTTAGGAGAAAAACTTGAAGAGTGAGTGTGGACATTGTTGGCCACATAGAAGATTAATGGTTTAATATCACCTTTCCTTATCTTATTGGGAATTGTCACTGATTAATGATTTTCAAATGATTAAGGAAATAATAGTCTTTTTAGGTTTGGAATTAATGTAGAAGATCAAAGATGAAAACTTTTCATGTCAAAACTCTAGCAGAATTTCACTCAAGATTCTGAGATTAGACCACAATTACATGTTGAAACTCGGAAATATCAAATTACTGACTAAGATGAAAACAAAAAGAGCAATTTGCTTTCAGTTTAATGTTATTGAAAGTTACCAAATGACAGTTGGGCAAAAGAAAGCTCAGAAAGTGTCCAAACACAACGGTTTAAAAGTAAATAAAAAGTCGGGAGTTGAAAAGATGGGAAGAAAAGTTCCAAACAAAACGACAAGACCTGAAATAAAAGCAAACAAGGATAATAAGAAAAATTAGGCTGGTGACTACCGCTGCGAGTGCGGAATGACAGCTTTGATCGGTCAACAATTCCGAAATCTGTCCTCATGTTCCGGCACACAGAAGGCACGACACCGCCACATATATTTTGATATGGGATAAGAGCAAAAGACTGACTATGCGCGACAAGAAAGGCTGAAGAGTTGGAAGGTTTGATCATGCCCCGCACAGACACTTATGAATGAAAAGGTGAGAGAGAGAACGGGCAAAGAGGGGCAACAATTTCAATAGAATATAGGAATGCAAAGTTTAATTAAAATTCAAGACCGACTTTGCATACCATTATTCATAACTGTAGTATTTGATGCAGGAATCGTCGTATTGAGTAATGTAATTCAGTATCTTTCACTGATAGTACGGAAACGACAAAAGTTTGGAAATGAGGAAATTATCAAAGTTTCAATAGTAATCCAAGAGGCGATTGAAAGAGTAAACCTATCTGTGAGTGTATTGCTATAGAGAGTGTGAGATCAAATAACTCTTAGGATCGAATTATCGACCAATGAGCAGAAATAATAAACAAAAACTTTCTATCATAAAATAATATTTGGCAATGTACACATGTACAAACGCAACAATTGTCGTACTAAACCTTATCAGTATTCAAACTTCTTGAAAGCATGTGCTCAAGAAGTGCAAGAAAAAGTGCAAGAAATAACAAAGGCTTAGAAAAAATATGGGAAAAGTTCAAGGAATTTGCAATAACCTTCTGATATTTGAAACATGCACAAAGAATGATTCGGTGGAAGAAAGAAGGAAAAAAATGATTTCGGAAGATGGAACAGGCAGAAACATATCACGTGTGACGTCACACTATACCCTTTCTTATTTCACTGGATCAAGAGGAACGCGGCAAAAGTGGTTTGTCGAGTGGGCTTTAGGGAGGCTCAAGCGAGACAATGAGCAGACGAGAAAAAAAACGGCTGATGGGAAGAAAAGCAAGTGAAAAAAACAGTGTGATGGTAAGGCATTGTGTATCTTGGCAGGATCGAAACAACGACGACTAAGACAAAAGCTGTCAGTTGGAATTTTTCGGAGAAAGCCACCGTGAAGGTGGCCGCCGTGCGCGACTTTTCCTCTAGGAACAGTTCGAAGAGGGTGCAGATCAGCAGAGAGCCATAGCCTGGTCATTCGAGCAGTATGTGTGTGTGTTGTGTGTATGTTCAGAGCAAATACCGTTGCGATGCGCGACGAAGCAACTCAAACGATGCGACGGTAGCGGCGGCACGGAAAAGTAGAGAAGGATACGCAATATATTCCGATTTCTTTTCCTGACAACACGTTCCTGATGTTCTGTTCACGCTTCGAACACGCAAAGATATTTGATTCTTTGGGAACGCTCTCCATTGACACCTGAATTCATTCAATATATGAAATTTGATAGTTGCGGAATTCTAAACCTTCTGGGTAATGACACATTTTGATCTCAAGTTTCTCTGATGGTGATAAATTGAATTATTTATCTTTTATTTCCGTTATGAAGATCAATTCTTTTGTGGATTGAAAACCTTATGATTTTTAAAAATGCTTACAAAAAATAGTTTTTTTATTCAGTTTTTTTTTGAAACAAAAGGTCTTCGAGGTCTTTTCAATTGGATGTATCAAAAAACGCACAAGTGTTCTGATTGAAGTGCAACAGTTCCATAAAATTCTAGTTGTTTTGAGACGTTCAACGTGTTTCAAAAACTGTCTATTGCACTGATTCATCAAATATTTATCAAAAAAAGAACTGTTCTGGATATGAATGCAGAGAAGGCTGTATTATCATTAGGAATTGCTCCAACACCAGCTTGAAAATTTTTTTGACGCTTTTCCCAAATTTATTCTTCGGATACTATGTTCGTTTGAAAAATTTCTTGAAGTAAACAAAGCGAAAACTTAGAAGCCAAGCTTAGAAGTGTTGGATCATCCTATTGTCATTTTTTGGCTAGTCCTTATTTTCAATCATAATTTCCATCAACTTCATTTTTTCATCATTCATTCCAGAATTTTTCCCAACGAAAACCAAAAAATTGAACTCAATAAATTGAAAACAGGAAAAAACTACATGATTGGGACTATGGAGAAAAAAATCATACAAACTCAGTAATTGCACACACACAATTTAGTAAAACAATAATTCAGCAATTGGGTATGGATGACATCAGAAAAGAAATAGGGAAGAAACGTCTGAAAAATAACATATGTCATTAAGATAACAAAAAAACATATTGATTCACGTTTCTGGAATTTTCGGGTATTGCAACTGGTTGCCTTCGGATTCCCAGTTGGAGAGGTTGGATACGGCGGCGGATGGCTCATTCCCGTTCATGTGGTTACTGTGACAGTTCTTGGTAAGTTCTAAAAACACGGTTCTTATGTTTTTCTTCTTTCCAAAAATTGGAAATTATCTCAAAATTTATCGTCGTTGGTTGTCCGAGTCTCAAGTTTGGAAAATAGCAAATTTCTCAAAAATAAGTTGAAACTTCTGATAACTTGAAATGAGGTTTTTTTCCCTAACAAACACACTTTTCAAATTTCAATTCGAAATTCAAAAATTTACCTTTTTAGGGGCAATCTACTTCTATATTTACTGCACATATGATTCCCGTTGATGCTTGACAGCCATTGGGACCAGTGGCTTCGTATTCACCAATTAAATGAAGTGGGTCCGGTTATCCTCTCCAAACTTGTACCAAAAACTTCTATTCCATTTTGAAAGACTTGTAGTTCGATTAGTCCCGAGACATTGAACGAGGGACAGACAGGGTTAATGCGGCGCTGGGCTTCGTTTCGTAAGTGGTTGATCATTCATCGACTGAGCAGAGTATCGCTGGATTTCTTCTCCAAATTTGTACTTGCAGTTGTCCAGCACCTCTCAATTTATAGACCTCGCAACAGGGCCGTGTTCCAAAACAATCATTCAGAAGTGAAGCTTCATGCAGACTCGGTTAGAAACGAGTATCGCTGGATTTCTTCTCCGAATTTGTATTTGCAATTGTCCAGCACCTCTCAATTTATAGACCTCGCAATAGGGCGGTGTCCCGAAATATTTATTCAGAAGAGAAGCTTCATGCGGGTTTGGTTAGAGGAGCCTGCACCCGGTTTCAAGCCATTGGATTCCCAGTCGATGGAATTGGCTACGGTGACGATTTGGTTAACAAGAGGTTTTTATGACTTCTCGTATTACGACTGCAACCGATCTTAGGCCTTTGGATTTCCAGTCGATGGAGTTGGCTACGGTGACGATTGAGTTCCTGTCCCAAACTCCTTTTGTCCAAGTCGTGGATTGTGATCCATAATGAGGTCGAGTCTCGAGACATTGAACGCAAGTTGGGATTCATGCGACCTCGGTTAGAAACGAGTTGACTTTGTTACAAATATTTGAATTCCCAGTAGAAGAAGTGTGATGTCAAGACCACTGGTTCCTTTAGTATTGTGTAGGCCCTGAAAATAGGCCAACATTACAAAAAATCAGCTTTTCTTGTGTCTTAACTTTTTTATTTGTGGGTGGTACGACGTTTCAAAATTCAAAATCTCCTAATTATTTCGAAAAACTCTGAAAATATCTGAAGCCTGCTCATTTTAAAAATCAAATTTTGTTTTAATTGTGAGCCAATCCCCAGACAGCTGTAGAGGGTGGTCCGGGGTTTAAAACTCCAAAAACTCAGATTCTTCAGAAATTCATGGAGAACTCCAAGAGTACAGTATGTCATAAAAGCATGTTTCTTTTATATTTCATCTGATTATCAGAGATAAGTATATACAAATTAAAAAATCACCTGCCTAGGATATCCAGAGGGTTACGGTACTCCTCGATAACCACTCCCGACTTGTGTTTTCCAAAATCATTTCGTAGGCTTTTTCGAGTTGGATTGTGGCAGTTTCAGGTGATCCCCAGTCGGAGGATTCTAAGCACCTTGTGAGCCCTGAAAATATGGCAAAATTACAAAAAATCAGTTTTTCCATGTATTTTAACTTTTTTCTTTGTGGGTGGTCCGATATTCAGATATTCAAAAACTTCTGATAATTAAGAAAGTTCTGAAAATTTTTGAAGCCTGCTCTTCCTACACCTAATTTCTCATTTGCATGTTTTTTTTATTTGTCAGCAGGATTCCAGATTGATTTAAGCAAATTGAAAATTACTTGTATCGGATTACCTTCCATTTCATCACAGAAAAATAAAAGTTGTGTGTCTACTCACAAATCGATTGCAGACTGGACACCACTCGACTGTCATCAAAGGCGCATAGAGCCTGTGGGAATCTCGTCGCGAGACCATTTTCCCCTCTGGGAATGTTCACCCTTGTAATCGATCGTTTGGGGTGTACTGTTGTTCTGTAGAGGATCATTAGCGCTATAAGCTTAACTATAAAGGTAAGAATGAGCTAACACTTTTTTGCAGTTTGAGGAAACGGGAATATTCGAAGGATGCGTTTTTGGTTTTAGGTGATGATACAATACTGACGAATATACTAACTAAAATGATCCGATCTTCAATCAACAGATCACCATTTCAGTATATATTAAATGAAGAAAGAGAGAAAAATACTATACAAAAGATAACATTGATTCGAACGAATTGAGAATAACAGACAAAAATACATTCTGAACAATCTAACATTTTCGATTGAACCTATAAAAAATTGATTGACATGTTATTGAAAGTTTGTATGCAATAACATTCCATATGTTTACTGTAATCATAGACTGATAACAGTAGAAACCAGTTTCGATTAAAACTATCAATTTTGATAATTTTCAGTTGTGCACGATTACAGCACATCGGTAAATACGAAGCATTTTCAATTTTTTATGAAAATTTGAAAAGAGAAATGCTTATTGTCGGCTCTCTTTCGATTGAAAAAAAAAACAATTTGGAATGTATCATGAGTCCTGATTGTGGCGAAGAGGAAATTGATATGTAATTTAATGGTGGAAAATATAGTTGCCGTAGTGCTCTGAGCCGTCATCTTTTTCGAATTCCTTCTTGAAATTCATAACGCCAACTAGTGAAAAGTCATCGTACAGACCACAGAGACTCTTTGTGAGTCGTGCCCATTTCTCGCTATGTTCAATCAATGAATAAAGAATGTTTCATATTTTCAAGTCGTGAAGGAAGGTTTGTTCATCGTGGATGCTGTATCACCTACAGACCTGATCATCAGTCAGAGGAATTAGTCGGTGTAAGGTTTGCCATATTGTGACAATTTTTGTAGCAATCAGAAACATGAAATTTCAGAATTGAATTCAATTAATGATGTTTTTGCTGTTTTCAATGCCGGTAATCTGAACAAGTCATTAATAATGGTGAGCACCAAACGGAATGATAATTTTATGTGGAAGGTTCTTTTCAACTTTTTTGTTACAATGAACCAAAATGTATATGACTCTGTTTTTGGTACGTTTTCCTTTTTGCATTCACCGGCTTCAGAACGAACCATGTATGGCATTTCTGACGCTCTTTTTTTCAAATCAACCGTACCTCAGGATCGTTAATGTTTTCTCATAATATTTTATGATATTGATTCAGTTCTCATTGCCTTTTAGTTGATGAAATGACATTAAACTAATCGATACTTTGCGCATCTTTATATCTTTCTCAGTCGTTCGATTGAACCAATGTTCTGACATTTATATGTATTATTCGTTGAATAATGACATTAATCGATTCTTTTGTGCAAAGCAACCAACTATTGCGAAATGGTATTCGTGAAAGCCGAGAACCATTGTTTTACGGAGAGATTTAGACAATCCCCTCTTCTTCTTGTACGCCGCTATTACCGTAGTTCACGCATACACTTCGCTTGCTCACATGCGTCGCAATCAACACTAGGGAACAGTTTCAAGGTTACTTTTTAGAGAGACCCAGAGTTTCTACACAGGCGCGACCATCGAACGAAAGGGCACGAGGTGTATGGGACACGCATTTAGGAGCGTAATGTGCGTCCGAGTTGCGCATATTATTTTAGGATTGGCAACGAACGTTTTTCTTTCATTTTCCTCCTATTTTCGACCAAATCGACTTTTCTCAATTGTTTTTTTTCGCTGCTTTCTCGTAATTCATCAGAAAAATAGCAATCTAGTGTAGGATTCATTTTAAAAACACAATTTTCAGAAGATGGAAAACTCGCACGAATCGAGCCCAGCCGCCAGTGAACTCTGGCCTCAACAAGGAGGCACCAACAATGCAGTCGTGCTGGGAGCACGCGGAGGCTTCAAAATTGTGAGTTTCATATCGGAACCTTCACCTGTTGGAAACGAAACATATTACAGGAGCCACATCAACGAATGTGGCCGAGATCATCTCCCAGCACAATTCCATTGAGCGACGTTCACGCTCTGATGGACCTCCAGCATCGTCGGAACTTGGAGATTCAAGAGGCTCATCAGCGTCAACTTCGAGAGGCTCAAGCCCAGAATAACGAATTCATGTTGAAAATGATGCAGCTCGTGCAGAATTCGAAGAAGGAGACGGTGACCATGACGGAAAAGCAGCATGTTCCGGAGGAAACACCAGAGTTGGAGGACCTCATCGAAGAAGTTGAAGAAGCTCAAGAAGCTCAAAATGATGAAGGAGCTCAAGAAGCTGAACAAGTTGAGCAGGATAAAGATGCCTTCGATCAAGAGGCAATCGCCAGACTCATACAATCCATCCGCGAAAGAGAGCAAGCAACTTCGGAAGGTCTTCAAAAAGAAGAAGAAGAACCGAAGATGAAAGGAAAGTCGAGAAGGCCAAAGTAAGCATCCACTTTTTCAGCAGTTCTAGTTTTTTATGTTTTATTCTTTCAGTCCAAATGTAACCGTTCTCGTCGGCAAAAAGAAGAAGAAGGTCATCGGAAAAGGAAGATGGTATGCAAGGAACAAAAACTCCTTCACCAATTTTGTGTGTAAGGTATGCGCCGAATCATACGGCAAGGAGGAGGAGCTGAAAAAACACTGGGAAAAGGAGCACAAGTAAAATGAAAAAAGATCTTCGGAGCAAAAATCAATTCTCCCTGTTTCACCGCATTTTAATTGGCTAGCTTTGCCAACGCTCCCTTTCTGTATCTCTCTTCTCTCTCTCTCTCTCTCTCTCTCTCTCTCTTTCTCTCTCTGTCTCTCTTCTCTTTAATTTCTAAACTTAAAGTTCACTAAATTTGAAGCCTTTCAGTTCTTTCATGTTATATTTCTTGAAAAAATTGATAAAAATTGAATGCAAACAATTCCTGTTCTCAATAACAGTATTTTTTTCATAAATAAAACTCATCATGCGGCAACTAAACAACAGTATTGACTGCAAAATGTAAGAGAACAGCGCTTCTTTCAAATGAATATCCAAAGATGCAGTGGTTCGAGAGCTTCCTTTGGCATACGTGGCGTATCTGATTTTTTTCCCTTGATTTTTTTCGAACCAGCGAGAAAATCGAAGAAGTTGGATCCTGGGGAGGGATTATTGTGTTGTGAATGGGACCGTACTATTCCTGACCGACAGTGTAATTCCTGAGAGAATTCCTGAGAGATTATAGAAGCATTACTAAAGTTAGGGATGTGCGATGAGTATGAAACATTTCTTTAGACTCTTCACTGCAGCCTAATTTTTACCTCTATAAGAATCTTGAAAAATTCTCTGAAGTTTGCTCCCGAGACAATCAGATGAACACCTGTCCCTATTTAGACAAAGAGATGCCGACACAAAAAAATGCACTTTTTCTGAAATATTCTCCACATTTTGTCAAAGAAAAGACTAACAATCAGAACAAGTGGGTTCAACGACAGCACACCGACCAGGATCGGAGGATGTGCGACTTGAATGGTGAGATCAAAAATACTTAAAATTTTGAAAAGTTCAGCTTTTTATGGTTTCGTAGTCATTCTAGAGTTTCAGAATAGTACCGTTTGCCCCCGGGAAAATCAGATAAACATCTGTCCCAGTCTGAATGAAAGATAGCCGACTCAAACCTTTTGTCTGACAATCTCCACCTTTTTTTAATGGAGACAGATGTTCTTCCAATCTGTAATGTCGATAAGTGTGTAGTCTACTGTCTGACTCCGCCCACCTGGGTGCATAGGTCATTCATTCTATTTTATTTTCTTTTTTCTTCCCTCTTCTTCCTCTCAAACTACCCTTATCCTCTTTTATCGATCGATTTTCAGTTTCCCTAATAATTTTTTGTGTTGCAGGCTTCAGCGACGAGGAGGGACAGCGACCAGGAGCGGCTTCTAGGACAGGTACTTTTTTAGTTTCCCCTATAATTTTTTATGTCTCTCTCTCTCATTTTCGAGAAATCGGGGCGATAAATCCATGAGAGAAAGAGAGAAAGAGACACAAATAATTATTGGGGAAACTGACAATCGATAAAATAATCGATGAGGGTAGTTTGAGAGGAAGAAGAGAGAAGAAAAAAGAAAATGAATGAATGAAGGAATGAATGACCCTATTCCCCTGCCTATGCACCCGGGTGGGCGGAGTCAGACAGTTGACTACACCCTTATCGACATCTGCAGATTGGAACATCTGTGTCCATCGAAGAAAGGTGGAGATTGTCACTCAAAAGGTTTGTGTCGGCTTCTTTTCGTCCAAATTGTGACAGATGTTTATCTGATTTCCCGGGAGTCAAACGTGACTATTCTGAAACTATAGGGTGACTACGAACCCATAAAAAGCTGAACTTTTCAAACTTGTTTATGTTTTTCGAAAGTCCTTTTTTGCAAAAATACAGAATGGCTACTAAATAGTGTTACGCGTTTGAAGTGCTATAACTTTTTTGGAAATCATCAAAGGAGTTTAACGCTAATTCTGAAATTGCTGAAAATTTATATGAATCGGTTCAGCTCGCGGAGCCAGATTTTTTAGGAATTCCTGTAAACTGAGATATACAGTAGCGTTCAAATTCCGATTGTTTCGAAAGTTATTGAAGACGTAGAACAGGCCTTAAAAAAGATTTTGCAAAGCGATCGGAAACCTCAGATCCGAGCACTAGTTCCCTGAAAATAGTCTAAAACCTCTGAAATCAATTGGAAAAACAATCTTCCTATATACTCCTCAAAGTGCCAAAAAAACAGTTGAAAAGGTGATTTCGTTGTGCTCATTTCAACAAGAAAAGATCCTCGTTGTGCACGCGGATATTCATGATGATCTGGATTAGACCAGTACGACCTATATGTTACATGATGACCTATACTGTCAGTTGCCTTATGGGTGACTTCTGTTGTCGTTCTCAGGGTCTTATCATGTTCCCAGAGCCCTTTATCACCTCTCTAACTACTAATTGTCTATATCTAATTCTACCCCCAAAAAAGAATTCACGGGTTCATTGAATATCCGCGTGCACAACGAGGGAATTTTCTTGTCGAAATTTGCACAACGGAATCACCTATTCTACTGTTTTTTGGCACTTTAAGCGCTTATATTTCAGCTCACAGGCATTACTAGAAAAAATGAATGACTAGAATTCGATCTGGCCCCGCGAGCTTAGTCGATTCATATGATATTTCAGCAATTTTAGAATTATACTCCTTTAAGGGGACTTGTTCTCTTGTTTTTTTCGGTGTGATTTGTCCTCATGTATTTGTAAATTTTGAAGAATTCATCCAATGAAGTGATCTTCACACCATCTGTCCACTCATTTAAGTTCAGTTGAAATAGAGATGAAGAAAATAGAAAAAGATAGTTCATGATATTCATGACCACTGCCGAGTTCTTATAAGTATGTGTCAATTTGAAAACAAATATCTGAAATGAAATAAAAATATTAATTAATATAAAAGAGACTATTATTTCCCCAAATTTCATAGTTGTTCTTGCAATACGTTCCACCATTCGTTCTGGAAATAAGCTTATTTCGACAGGAAAGTGACGAAAGGAACAAACCCAGCGTTTTGGATAAGCTGTTGAATTGGCTTGATTTGGTTGTTGAGTGTTGCAAAATCAGTAGCAGTGAAGGAGCAGGCTGCTCCGCCAGAAACTGCTTGCAATTTTCCGTTATCGAAACCTGCACCGTATCCGACTGTGATGATTCCGTATTGTTTTTGAGCCAAAATGGATTGAGCAGAAGGTGTTGGGTCAGTGTAGAATCTTAAAATCGTATGGTTAAACAGTTGATTTTCAATTGAACAACTAACGCAGTGGTGGTTGTGATGTAGACAAGAACGTGGTTGTTGATATCTGCACGATAACCAGCAGTTGGAGACATGAAGTCAGTTGAAGTGACCACTTGAAGATTGTAAGTGAGAACTTGTCCAGCATGATCAAAATCGGCATAGTTGTCTTTGAGAAGATTCAAATTAGAAATCAATGAAGCTTGTGAAGAGATGGAGTTCAACTGGGCAGCTGGTGGAGCTTGGTCACCAAGATCAGGAGCCACAACAATCAAACCAACACGAGCACCATTCATTCCAACATCGAACGATACCATCATAGTTTGGATGAATTTGGTGAACTAAACATGAATTCAAACAACTGTTTCTTGTTAAATGGTCTACTTACAGAATCAAAACTAGATTGTGCTGATTGGGAACCATCGATCAAGAAGACAATATCAAACTTGAATAAATCTTGTGGAGCTGTCTGAAATTGATTTTGAGTTTCGAAACTCTTAAATTATTCTCACCACTGGTGGCTGTGTCGTTTGTGAAGCTTGCGTCTGTGGCGCTTGTGATTGTGTGGTCATTGGTGGCTGTTGAGTTTGCTGGGTGTTTGGACCTTGGGTTTGTTGAGTCATTTGAGTAGCCTGGGTAACTGGTCCAATGGTTCCTGTTATTGGTTGACCGGTGGTTGGATTACGGCCTAAATGAAAAACCTTTCCAGGAGTGAAAGAAAAATAGAAATACCATTGCAAATAACAACTTCTTGTCTTCTGAACTTTTGGTTATTTTCATCGACTCCGTGAACAAATACAATGATCATATCTCCATTGCAAGTGAAAAGATCGGAATAGTATTCATAGGAACATCTCTGTCGTCTATAAAGCTCTGATCGAAGAATATTCTGCAAACAATATCTCAAATCATCTTCCTTAATAATTTTCTTACAGTGGCTCCGTTCTGATCAATATCGAAGATTTCGACGTATTGGAGTTGTCCAGCTTGGAATGCGTTTCCGTACAAATGGAAAACAGCAACATTTTCGAATCCGGCCACAGGTTGAACATATCTTCCATCTTGATGGGCTCCAGTCAGATCAGTATCCTTTCCAACTGGCATTGGAAGAGAGAATTTAGTGTAAACCTTTGCTCCTCCTGTCGAGTAGACATGAGCCAAGCATAATCCTGGCGGGTTAACAAGTTGCAAAGTCCAGATTCCTCCAACTCTATTTACATCGATCTTGTAGAGTTTCTGATCTCCAACGTTGTAGAGGGGGCCAATATTGTGTGCAACTGAAAAATTATACTATAATATTATAAACATATAGAAGTTTCTTACGTCCGAGTGGGTCCTTGATGGAGAGAGATCCGAACTCAGAAGATGTGGTAACATAAATGAATGTAGTGTTAGCATCGACTGGTACGAACCATGGAACTGATCCATCAGAGCAAGTGTAATTAGCACCTCCTGTTGGATCTTGAAGAACTGATGCTCCATACAGAGACGGCAAATAGTTGTTCAAAAGCTGAATTCTAGTAATTTTCATACAAATACTTGTGTTTAAACATACCGTGACAATGTTATCAGAGTCAGTGAAAAGAATGTTTCCACTTGATCCGTATCCAAGCCATGTCATGTCTTTGACATTGTTGACACCGTCAAATGTTGGGCAGTTAGCTGTCTTTGAAAGGATGTAATGCAACTAAAAATATGAATATGGTATATTAAAATATCAGTACTGACTCACATGAGCTTCGGTGTTGAAAAGAGTATCCATTGTTTCTCCGTATTTATTGAGATCGCTTGGTCCAGCGGGAGTGACCAAGAAGATTTCACTGTTTGGCATAGCAATAACATCATCATGTTCGAGAAGATGAGCAAGAACTCTGAAAAACAGAAGAAATCGAGTTATTTTTCAATTTCAGAGAGAGATATTACCCCAGATATGGCATGCTGCAAGCACCATCAGTGGTAATTGCATTTGATTGGGCGGTCAGATCAGTGATCAAAGAATCAATGCTTGTGTAGTTGAAGTTCTCGAAGGTTCTTCCAGTGGCTGAAAATTGATCAAAACTGTATTAGTCAGGAAAAATGTGAGATATACTGTCGAAAGTAACAAGTCCGTAGTTCGTGAACCAGAGTGGAGCAGAGCTTGTGGCAGATGTGACAATAGTCTTGAGGTTAGCGATGAGCTGGTTGACAGTAGCCGAGTTCTGGCGTGTGGTTTCCACTACCAGTAACAAAGTCTTTCTGTCATCACTGAATAATTGTGGGATGGTAGGAGTGCAAACTTCAAATTGACAGTTCAATCCAGTGTATCCATCTGGGCAAGAGCAAGAGGCTTCATCATCGTTTCTGGTACCTCCATTGACACAGATTGGGACTGTACAACGAGATCCAGTCCAGTAGTCAGTGCAAACACACTGTCCATTCTGGCGGATACCTCCGTTTCCACAAGTAATCTCAGCAGGCGAGCAGTGACCAAATGTGAGACGTTGGAATGTGTTTCCAAACTCATCTTCTCCAATATGAAGGACTCCAAACTCGTTAGCCTGATTATCACTATTTGGACAAGGGAAGTTTTGAGAGACCCATCCATATTGACACGCGTATCTTGACTGATATTTGAGACCATTGTAGAATGTTCCATTGTAGGCATCCCAAAGAATTGCGTCAGTGAGAATTGGTACACGGTTTTCGTTATCAGCAGAGTGGACGTAAGTGATGATTCTGTTAGCAGAAGAGTCTTGAATTGGATCAATCTGCGGATTATCGTCTCCAATGCTGGTTGTGTAACCAGTTGTAATTTGGAGACTAGATTGTACTCGCACACTCAACGAACAGTTTGGCCCGTAACCAGCTGGTGGGGCAGTTTTAATTGCAGCGTACCAGTGTCCGGCTGGGAGATCGCCGTTTCCAATAACGTTTGGTTTGTGGTCAGCATCATACTTGTGTTTTTGACAGATGAATGCACGTGGAGTCGAACACGAATCAGTCGTCCAGGCTTTATTGGTGTCCGCGGCGTTTCCATCGAAGAATACACATTGTTTGGAAGCATCAGCACTTGGCTCGTTAGGTGCCCAGTAGGTATTTGGTTGATTCAGGAGATCAGGATTGATTCCTTGTCCACGATCCCAATAGAATTTACCGTCAGTGTTTTTGAACAGACCAATCCAGAATTGAGTATGAGATGAGGAAGTTGAGAGGAAATTGTTCTTATCGTCTGAGAGATCATCAGCAAGATAACCTCCAGCAGATGCACAGAAGTTTCTTGCTTGTGGCATTGAGAGCCAGTCATCAGAATAGCTGACGTATTTGACGCAGTATTGTCCAAATGATTCCCATCCGTTGTCACATTGTTTTCTGACCTCGTAGACACTTTGTCCAGTGAAGTCATCATAGAACAGCTCAAGAGCCTCAGCCAGAACACCATTTCCATTGTAAACTTGAATTGTGGTTCCATATCCAAAAACTGTCAATTGAACAGTCTGAGTGTAGGCATCGACTGGGAAGTAAGTGATCATTCCACTGTCTGCGCTACAATCGTTCTCGTAGTTTATATTGACTTGTCCGTTAGAGAATTGCAATGGGATTAGTCTGACGGCGTTGGAAATTTCAGGAGCTTGAAGAACGTAGGTTGTTCCAGTCGATCCGGAAACAATTCCGAAAAGAATGTAATAGTCGGATAAAGCTGCATTACAGACAAATCCATTTGGTTTCGCAGTTGGTTTTGCATCCAAAAATCCGTAGATATTGAGATCCATTGAACGAGACATATCGTAGAAAATTCCAAGTGAACGCTGATCGAGTTCATCTTCTGGTGTTGTCTGGAAGATTTCAATGAACGATCCAGGAACAATTTCTCTAGCGAAAATAGCGTGGTTTAAAGCATCCCAAAGTTTCACTTTGCAGCCAGTGTCCGTTGGAACAGTTGTGGCAAGATTGTGAAGAGCAGATGTGATAGCGGTAAGATCACTGGCTGGAGATTGAGCAATCGGTCCTCCCCATGTTGAGTTGTATCCGACAAGAACAAAGTTTCTAATCCATCTACGATCTTGCATAAGAACATCACGGAGAATTTCCTGAAAGTTGGTATCAAGCATGACAATAGAGGCGAGTGAATTCTGAGTGATTTCCACCGCGAAGACCATATCGACACCATATCGAATGAACTCCGGGTCTGGTCCAGTTTCAATACATCTTGCCAATTCACAACTTTCTCCGGCATATCCTGGTGGACACGAACATGTGTTTCCACTGGGGGTTCCTCCGTTGTAACAGACAATATTCTGACAATAGGTTCCAGTGAATTCTGGTGTACAGAAGCACGTGGTGTTTGCTGGATTCATGACTCCTCCGTTCTGGCATTGATGATCTGGTGGTGGAGTTGGATGAACAGAAGCACAATACATAGTTCCGGCACGTTGAAGAGTCATATCATTGTTGTCACGAGCAAAGAAATTGAAGTAAAGAACCTCATCAGGAACTCTGCAGGTGAATGGAGGGAAATAGAAATTGAATTCACAAGCATCTCTCCACATTCCACTAGCTCCGTAAACTTCAGTTTGAACTCCGTCACGAATAGCATAAATTTGGAGATTCGCATGAATGCGATCCATTGAAACAAACTGAGGGTAGTTGGAAACATGGAAAATTGGAGCCGCATCGAATCCACGAACTGGTTGACGGAGAACTCCTCCAGCAGACGAAAGTGTGGTGGCAAACGACCAAAAGACATCATAATCGGGACTATATTGGCTCAATCCTCCAAAGTTGAATTTCTTTTGATAGACCTTGAAAGTACATGCAGAATTTGGCTGAGAAGACACAATGTTAAAGAACCATTGTCCGGAAACTTGTTTATTGTAAGTCCAAATGTAGTTGACACCGTCAGAGAAAGCAACATCAAAGTTTGGTCGGCCTCCAGCTGGGTTGGTAACTCGCAATTCCAAATCAGTTCCAGTAGCAACAACAACGACCATATCAGCAGTCAAATCGATAGCAGCAGATTTGTAAACATTTTGGTTATTGCAGTGGGAGTAATCTCCAGAGAGAATGAGTTGAGAACGGAACAGAGTGTTCAACATGTGTTGGCAGAAGAACTAAAACATATGAATATTCACATCACTAGAAATCTAAGCTCACGGTCGAAATGTTAGATCTATCACCGAAATAGAATGTGTTACCACCAGAACGAGCAGCCACATCAACCATATCTCTATAGCCAGAGTTATCTGGTGAGGAGTTACAGTTTTCAGCAGTTGTCGGTTGGACATAGATGAAATAAATCTGAAAAGCTTATTTTCGTTTTTGATTTCGTATTAGTACCAACTGGGGCTCTCCAATAAGATTCCAGTTGGAAGACTGTTTCCTTTTCGGTACTATCATTTGGATTAGCATCTGTGATGACGTAGATTGGAGACTTGTTAGTTGGGTAGAGGGAAAGAGCGGATCTGAAACAGCCCAGCTAGAATTTACACTTCAATTTATCTCCACGTACGCAATTCCAGAAAACACAACGTCACTACAACCTCCATCTGATGGGGCTGAGTTAATCGCCTTTAAAAGATCAACCATTGCAGCATCCCATGAATCATATCTCTTATTGACCAAGAGTTCTGTAACATAAATTTTCTGTAAAAACTGATAAGAAATAATCAAATAGAATTATGGGTGTAACCCTTTTAGAATATTATGTGTTTGATGACTTACTGCCGTTATCAAACAATACAACGATAAAGTTTGTGAGATATCCTGGTTCTGAAGACAAAACGTCCACTATGCTTTGAACGGAATTTGTTGCTTGTTCAATGACTGCGGACAACTCGGTTCTTGAACGGATAACAAGGGTGAGAGTTGGGTTTTCTGCGTTGAAATCAATTCCTGCGGTGTCGGTACAGAGAACTGAAAAATTGTTTTTGAAATGGTAAGTTTCTGTTGAAAACGCACTGTTTTCACAATGGAATCCGGAAAATCCTTCTGGACACTCGCATCTTTCACTTGTTGGAGTTGGCAGGAATCCTGTGTAAATAATTAATAAAATCATGGAGTCATATGTATACAAAATAAACCTCCGTTGGCACAAAGCATTTGAGAACAGTCACTTCCAGTAAAAAGACCAAAACAGTAACAGTATGGAGATCCATTGCTATCTTTCAGTAGTTGACCTTCATTCTTGCATGAAGTGATTGGAGCCATTGTTGTAGTTGGGACAGGAACGGTTGAAGTAGCAACTGGTGGCACTGAATATTTGTCGTTCGAAAATAGAAATTACTTCAGAGAACTTACAGACGCATTGGTATGACAAAATACGGCGGAATCTGTATCCAGAGTTACTCATTCCTTTGACCTGCAAGAAATTATGGCCAGCATCGTTGTTGCTAGTTTTTCTGCAAGTGTATCTCTCCAAAACATATGGATATGTACAGTTGTAACGAGTTCCGATTGGAACGTATCTCGAGATATGGTTCTCAGCACCAGTGAATCCGACTGCTTGGATTTGTCCAGGAAAATCGAGACCTTGAGCATGAAGAGCAACGGCAGATTCCGAATCAAAATAGGCATACTTGAGAGTTGGATAATCACTTCGTTCGGCTTGACTTCCAGTAGTGAATCCTCCAGTTAATTGAATTTGTGTGCGAGCTGTCATCATCATAGTACAGAACTCTTCTGCCGTATCGGCTCTTGGTCCAAGTTGGTATTGTCCTGGAGCCAGGGTGAAGTAGGTAGCCTTGTACTGTGTTGGACGTTGACTGTCCGTGTCTGGGAAGATGAGGTCTCCGTTCTCAGCTTGTAGGTAGAAAGTTGGGTTCAATGGAGATTCGGTTTCCAACTCGATTTTGATATCTCGCATAGTCTCATCAACTACAATAACATAGGTAGCACTGCAGTTAGCAAGATTAGTAGCATCAATGGAGATGTCATCGGAATCTTGATTGTTTGGAATATATGGGTTACGAGTAGAACACAATGCTGAAATACTTCAAATGTACAGGACAGTCTGAAAGAACTAACGATATTGGCAAGTATCACCAGTGTATCCTGGGAGGTTGCATCCTCTAGTAGCCATTCCAGAAAGAAAATGTGGCTGACCGACAGATCGTTTTGAGATATGATGAACATCCAACTGAAATCTTGTTTCTTTTGAGTTCGAAAGTATATTCTTACAGTAAGATCTGATTCCTCAAGTGTTCTGTATTTCTGCTCTCTGACTGGCTCGAAGAAGTTGAGATCACTGTTTGGTTTCCATGATTTCAATACTTTTCTTGCTCTATCCTTGTGACTGAGCTCTTGCTCAACGGCAAGGCAGATTACGGCTAATGCCGCAACCAATACCCAGGTCCGCATCCCCTAAATGATAGATTTGACTGGTTTTGAAAAAATAAAACTATAAAGCTAAAAAGAAGAAATCGGAGAGGAAACGGCACGCCTAATGAAATTATCATTAAGACTGATTTAAACCCTTTTTGAAATCATCAATCAAGGGAGTGTGCATGGCACGTCATATCATCGTGGCATTTTCTTATCTTCGTGCCAACCCACAAAGCATGGAAATTTTCATCGGCACACACCTAATATATTTAATCAAAAGTGCATTCGAAGTGACTGAAAAAGAGTGTGCACGTTTTTCTACTGAATTAATATTTGTTCTGAATATTTGAAATAGGTTAATTTTGAAAAGCAATAAATAATGAAAAATATTTATTAATCAGACAAAAACCATTTCAAAACAATTATCAGCAAGTCTCTCAGTTGTTGGTACAGTAGTTTCCTCCGTTCATGCTGAAAATAAAAATCAATCAGGTATATTTTAGGAGTGTATGTCTTACTTGGCATTGACAATCAACTGTTGGATTGTTCTGATTTGATTGTTCAAACTGGCAAAATCAGGAGCAGTGAAAGAGCAAGCGGCTCCTCCAGAAACTGCTTGCAACTTGCTGTTATCGAAACCTGTTCCGAATCCGATAGTAATGATTCCGTATTGCTTCTGAGCCAGAATGGTTTGAGCCGTTGAAACTGGGTCAGAGTTGAATCTGGAAATCAATTCAGCAATCATGTTTATGATTAGCTTTCAACTCACGACGTGGTGGTAGTAATATAAATAAGAACATGGTTGTTAATGTTACTACGGTATCCAGCAGAAGCTGACATGTAATCAGCAGATGTGACCACTTGAAGATTTTCAGTTAGAAGTTGTCCGGCATGGTCGAAGTCAGCATAGTTGTCCTTGAGAAGATTCAAATTGGAAATCAATGAAGCTTGAGAAGTGATAGAGTTCAACTGAGCAGCTGGTGGAGGCTGATCATCAAGATCTGGAGCCACAACAATCAAACCAACACGTGCATTGTTTACTCCAACGTTGAAAGAAACCATAAATGTTTGAACAAATTTGGTGAGCTAAAAAAAAGAGATAAATAATTGAATTAAGAGATAAACCTACGGAATCAAAACTGGTTTGAGCCGATTGAGAGCCATCAATCAAGAAAACAACATCAAATTGAAGAGCGGTTAATGGAGCTTGAGTCTGAAAAGACGTTTATCAGTTCGCTGTGGGAATCAGTTAGTTACCGTTACGATTGGTCCAGTCTGCCCAGTCTGTCCAGTTACCGGTGGTTGCTGTGTTGGTTGAGTGACCGGCCCTTGCGTTGCTTGAGTGACAGGTCCTTGCGTTGGCTGAGTAATTGGAGCAATAGTTCCAGTTGGCGGTTGTTGGGTGGGTGGGGCACGCCCTGAAAACAATAAATAATGTTTTTTTCTGTACATTTCAAGAATACCATTGCAAACAACAATTTCTTGTCTTCTGAACTTTTGATTGTTCTCATCGACTCCGTGCACAAATACAGCAATCATGTCACCGTTACATGTGAACAGATCAGAGTAATACTCATAAGAGCAGTCGAAACGTCTGTAGAGCTCCGAACGGAGAACATTCTGAATATTATATTAGTCAACTTCACATCGAGTTTTAGGTAGCTTACAGTTGCTGTTGTATCTCCAATGTCAAAGATCTCAACGTATTGCAGTTGACCAGTGTGGAATGGATCTCCCGCAAGATGGAATACGGCAACATTATCGAATCCGGCAACTGGTTGAACCATCATACCATCTTGATGAGATCCCAGTGGATCGGCCTTTCCTCCAACTGGGTTTGGAAGAGCAAACTTGGTGTAAACTTTTGCTCCACCAGTTGAATAGACATGAGCCAAGCACAGTCCTGGCGGGCTAACAAGTTGCAGAGTCCAGATTCCTCCAACTCGATTAACTTCAATTTGGTATAGCTTCTGATCATTCACGTTGTATAATGGTGCAACAGTGTGAGCATCTGAAAAAAAAACAGGAATTTATTGAAAAATTTCACTGAAATACTCACATCCAAGTGGGTCTTTGATGGAGAGAGATCCAAATTCAGATGATGTAGTGACATAAATGAATGTTGTGTTGATGTCAACTGGAACAAACCATGGGAGTGTTCCATCTGAGCAATCGTAGTTGGTAATTCCGGTTGGGTCTTGCAAAACTGATGCTCCATACAGAGATGGCAAGTAGCTGTTCAAAAGCTGAAATTCACAATTTCAAACTCTCTTAAGTAGACCTATACTTACTGTGGCAATGTTAACAGAGTCAGTGAAAAGAATGTTTCCACTTGATCCGTATCCGAGCCATGTCATGTCTCTGACATTATTCACTCCGTCAAATGTTGGGCAGTTAGCGGATTTCGAAACAACATAGTGCAACTGTAAAAGATTCAATTAATTCTATTTCCGGACTCATCAAATTACATGAGCTTGTGTGTTGAAGAGAGTGTCCATTGTCTCCACATATTTGTCGAGATCACTTGGTCCAGCAGCTGTTACCAAGAAGATTTCACTGTTTGGCATAGCAATAACATCATCATGTTCGAGAAGATGAGCAAGAACTCTGAAAATATAATTGATGGTGAAAGATCTTGAATTTAAGTGTACCCAAGATATGGCAAACTGCAAGCACCGTCAGTAGAGATTGCATTTGATTGAGTAGTCAAGTCGGTTACCAAATCATTGATGTTTGTGTAGTTGAAGTTTTCGAAAGTTCTTCCAGTGCCTGAAAAATGATTGTGAATAGTTGCGAGAATTATGAGACTTACTGTCGAAAGTTACAAGTCCGAAATTAGTGAACCAAAGTGGAACAGAGCTTGTAGCAGAAGTAACAATACTAGTGAGATTGGTGATGAGCTGGTTGACTGTTGCGGAGTTTTGGCGTGTGGTTTCAACTACCATCAACAGTGTCTTTCTATTATTACTGAACAATTGTGGGATGTTTGGTTGACACAGTTCAAACTGGCAGTTTTGTCCAGCATATCCATCAGTACAGTTACATGTTGCTTGATCAGAATTTCTAGTTCCTCCATTGACACAGATTGGGACTGTACAACGAGATCCAGTCCAGTATTCAGTACAGACACAGACTCCGTTCTGTCTTATTCCTCCGTTTCCACAAGTAATTTCAGCCCTAGAACAATGTCCGTATGTCAAACGCTGGAATGTGTTTCCGAATTCATCTTGTCCGACGTGAAGGACTCCAAACTCATTTGCTTGATTGTCACCGTTTGGACATGGGAAGTTTTGAGAGACCCATCCGTATTGACAAGCAAAACGTGGTTGGTATTTCAAACCATTATAGAATGTTCCATTGTAAGCATCCCACAGAATTGCATCAGTCAAAATTGGTGCGCGATTTTCATTGTCAACAGAATGAACATAAGTGATTAGCATGTTATTTGGAGAGTCTTGAATTGGATCTGGTTGTGGCATATCAGATCCAACACTGGTGGTGTAACCAGCGATAATTTGAAGGCTGGATTGAACACGAACACTCATTGTACACATGTTTGGTTTTCCTTGGCCGGGGTTGGACTTGAGGAATGCATACCAATGTCCAGGTTGAAGTTCATCTTCTCCGAGTGTGTTTGGTGCTTTATTAGCATCATATCTGTGCTTTTGGCAAGCAAAAGCTCTTGGAACTGAGCATGACTCTGTAACCCAGACTTTGCTTGGATCAGTAGCTCTGCCATCAAAGTACACACATTGATCAACTGGATCATTACTTGGTTGTCCATCTGCCCAGTAAGTCTTTGCCTGGTTGAGCGGATCAGGGCTGAGTCCTTGCCCACGGTCCCAATAGAACTGTCCATCACTATTTTTGAATAAACCAATCCAGAATTGGGTCTTTGCAGAAACAGAGTACAAGAAGCTGTTTGTGTCATCAGCCATATCGTCAACAAGATAACCACCAGCACTGGCGCAGAAGTTTCTCGCTTGTGGCATTGGTAGAACATCATCGAATGACAAAAACTTCATACAGTATTGACCCAATGCATCCCATCCGTCGTCGCAAGCTTTTCTGACTTCGTAGACACTTTGTCCGGTGAAATCGTCGTAGAATAGCTCAAGAGCCTCAGCCAAGACTCCGTCACCACTGAAGACTTGAAGAGTGGTACCGTATCCGAAAGTTTCAATTTGAATAGTCTGAGTGTAGGCATCAACTGGGAAGTAAGTAATCATTCCATTGTCGTGTCTACAATCATCTTCATAATTGAAATTGACTTGTCCGTTAGAGAATTGCAATGGAATGAGTCTGATGGCATTTGAAATTTCAGCAGGCTGAATAGTATATGTGGTTCCAGTGGATCCACTGACGATTCCAAGCAAGGTATAATAGTTTTCAATTGTAGCGTTACAAACAAATCCTGATGGTTGTAAACGAGGGATGGTAGACAAGAAACCATAAAGAACGATATCCAATGAACGAGACATGTCATAGAAAAGTCCAAGAGAGCGAGTATCTGTGTCATCTTCAGGTGTTGTCTGGAAGATTTCAACAAAAGATCCTGGAGGAAGATCTCCACTGAACAAGGCATGGTTCAATGCATCCCACAACTTCACAGTGCAACCAGTGTCGGTCGGAACATTGGTAGCAAGATTTTGAAGCGCATTCGTAATAGCAGTGAGATTGTTAGCTGGTGAAACAGCGATTGGTCCTCCCCATGTTGAGTTGTATCCAACGAGAACAAAGTTTCGAATCCATCCACGATCTTGCATGATAACGTCGCGGATAATTTCTTGGAACTTGGTGTTAAGAACAACAATAGAAGCAAGAGAATTTTGAGTAATTTCCACGGCGAATACCATATCGACTCCATATCGAATGAACTCAGGGTTTGGTCCAGTTTCAATACATCTTGCCAATTCACAACTTTCTCCGGCATATCCTGGCGAGCAGACACAATGATCTCCTGCAGGTGTTCCGCCGTTGTAACAGACAATGTCGGTACAATAGGTGCCTGTCCATTCGGGAGTACAGAAACAAGTGGTGTTTGCTGGATTCATGACTCCTCCGTTCTGGCATTGATGATCTGGTGGTGGAGTTGGATGAATAGAAGCACAATACATAGTTCCAGCACGTTGAAGAGTCATATCATTGTTGTCACGGGCAAAGAAGTTAAAATAGAGAATCTCATCAGGAACTCTGCAGGTGAATGGAGTGAAGTAAAAGTTGAATTCACAACCATCTCTCCACATTCCACTGGATCCATAAACTTCAGTTTGTAGTCCATCACGGATTGCATAGATTTGAAGATTGGCGTGAACGCGATCCATCGAAATGAAAGCAGGGTAGTTAGCAACATGGAATACAGGGGAAGCATCAAATCCGAAAACTGGTTGGCGGAGAATTCCAGCTGCCGATGTGAGCGTAGTGGCAAATGACCAGAATACATCGTAATCTGGGCTATACTGGCTCAATCCTCCGAAGTTGAATTTCTTCTGATAGACCTTGAATGTGCATGCAGAGTTTGGTGAGGTAGACAGCAAGTTGAAGAACCATTGTCCGGAAACTTGCTTATTGTATGTCCAGATGTAGTTGACTCCATCAGTGAAAGCGATGTCAAAAGTTGGACGATCGGAAGTTGGACTTGTTACAAAAAGGGTCAAGTTAGTTCCAGTAGCAACAACAACGACCAAATCAGCAGTCAAGTCAATAGCAGCAGATTTGTAGACATTCTGGTTGGTGCAGTGAGAATAATCTCCGGAGAGAATAAGTTGAGAACGGAACAGAGTATTGAACATGTGTTGGTAGAAGAACTGAATGATGATGGATTATTACATGAACAAAGAAAGCTGCTCACAGTTGAAATAGTAGATCTATCATTGAAATAGAATGTGTTACCACCGGAGCGAGCAGCCACGTCGGTCATATCTCTGTATCCAGAGTTATCTGGAGACGTGTTGCAGCCATCACCGGGAGCTGGTTGAACGTAAATGAAGTAAAGCTGCAATTAATTTCTGTGAACCAACAAGAATGAAACGATACTTACTGGCGCTCTCCAGTATGATTCAAGATGGAACACTGTTTCTTTCTCGGAACTGTCATTTGGATTGGCATCAGTGATGATGTAGACTGGAGATTTGTTGGTTGGGTAGAGGGAAAGAGCAGAACTGGAATATAACTATGGAAATCTGTAGTCAATGATAATTACTTACGCAACAGCAGAGAACACAACATCATCACAACCTCCATCCGATGGAACCGAATGGATGGCCTTAGTGAGATCAACCATAGCCGCATCCCACGAACTATATCTCTTATTGACCAGAAGCTCTGAAAAGTGAAAGCTTTTGACACTGTCGAAGAACTGATAAGAAAAGAAAACTATACGATATAACCCGCTTAAATTTCTATTTGTATAAACACTCACTGCCGTTATCGAACAGAACAACGATGAAATTGGTAAGGTAGCCAGGCTCGGAACTGAGCAGATCAACAATATCAGTAACAGCTTGAGTAGCATTCTCGATGACAGCAGAAAGTTGAGTTCTTGAACGGATGACAAGAGTAAGAGTCGGGTTTTCCGCATTGAAATCAAATCCAGAGGTGTCAGTACAGATAACTAAAACAGTGAGAGTTAAACTCTGAAACCACATCATCTAATCCTTACTATTTGTACAATGGAATCCAGAAAATCCCTCTGGACATTCGCATCTTTCACTTGTCGGGGTTGGCAAGAATCCTGAACAGTAATAGAATGTTATCTTTTAAATTTCCTAATCAGTCTACCTCCGTTAGCACAGAGCATTTGCGAACAGTCGTTTCCGCTGTACATTCCAAAGCAATAACAATATGGATTTCCACTGGCATCCTTCAGAAGTTGTCCTCCATTCTGGCAGGAGGTGATCGGTGCAGCTGGAGTGGTTGGAGCAGGAGCAGTAGTTGTAACAACTGGTGGCACTAAAACTGGGGCTTTTAAATGGCAAACTTGAAAACACCACTTACAAACACATTGATATGACACAATTCGACGGAATTTGTATCCAGCGTTGCTGATACCTTCGACCTAAAAAAAAATAAAATTATGTGTCTTCTCCGAACCAATATACCTGGAAGAAATTGAATCCAACATCGTTATTGCTAGTTTTTCTGCATGTGTATCTTTCCAAAATATATGGATAGGTACAGTTGTAACGAGTTCCAATTGGAATGTATCGAGAGATATGGTTCTCAGCTCCAGTAAATCCGATGGCTTGAATTTGTCCCGGGAACTCAAGTCCTTGAGCATGAACTGCGACAACCGATTCGGTATCAAAATAAGCAAATTTGAGAGTTGGGTAATCACTTCGTTCGGCTTGACTTCCAGAAGTAAATCCTCCGCTCACTTTGATGTACGAACGAGAAGTCATCAGCATAGTACAAAGCTGGTTACCAGTATCCGCTCTTGGGCCAAGCAAATACTGTCCAGGAGCCAAAGCAATGTATGTTGCTCTGTATTGTGTTGGGCGTTGACTGTCAGAGTCTGGAGAGATGAGATCTCCGTTTTCAGCTTGAAGGTAGAATGTTGGGTTCAATGGAGATTCGGTTTCCAACTCGATTTTGATATCCCACATTGTTTCGTCAACAACAATAATGTATGTTTCAGTACAGTTTGCAAGATTTACGCCGTCAATGGCAACATCATCAGAAGAAACATCATTTGGAACATAAGGATTACGAGCCATACACAATGCTAAAAAAATTTGATAACAGTGAAAAGAGTTCATTGAACGTACGATATTGGCAAGTTTCTCCAGTATATCCCGGTAGATTGCATCCTCTGGTGGCCATTCCAGCTAAGAAATGTGGCTGAGCAACAGACCTCTTCGAGATGTGATGGGTATCCAACTGAAATATACTCATTACTGAGAGACCAATCAAGATTTTCTCACAATGAGATCAGATTCATCCGTCGTTCTGTATTTCTGTTCCCTGATAGGCTCAAAAAAGTGTTTGTTCGAGTTTGAGTTCCATGATTTTAACACGTTCCGAATTGTTTCCTTGTGACTGAGCTCTTTCTCAGCGGCTAGGCAGATTACGGCTAATGCCGCAATCAAAACCCAGGTCCGCATGCCTAAAAATAGAGAAATCAGTTAGAACGGCGGGGAATTAGATAGTATCAGTTCAAAACAAAAATTAAGCCTCTCAAGTGGTGGCGACTAATAGTATTATCAAGGAAACCTGTGAATGAAGACGTATCAGAGTCGTCAAATAAGAAATGGGTTGGGCGCAGTCGTTAACATCGTGGCAACTTCTTATCACGCATGCCGACGCATAAGGGCATAAAAGTTTTCTATGCTGCTCTCCCATTTTGTTATAATCTTGTTGGCAATAGGTACGTCTGTAAAATTTTTATGGGGCAAAATCAAAAACCATGAGTAATCTCGGCTCGTTTTCACAATGAAAAGTGACTATTCACACACTTAAGTTACCAGTGAAATGGTTCAATTCAGGAGCAAATTACGAATTAAAGACAAGGTGTCCAGAAAAAGTGGGTATTAAGATAAAGCAGCGAAAAAAGGTAATCTCACAAATAGACATGGTTTTCATACGGGTAGGGCACGGTTATGCTTGAAGGGGGAAAACAATCAAGTTGAGAATGGAAAATAATTGACAAATAGCTAGAGATCCGACTTGTTGCGAACACGATTGAAAGATAACCGGTCGCTCTAGAAAATAGTTAAGAAATGAATAAAATAGTGAGAGGATGAATGTTATCCTAATAGCGAATTCGTTTGATGAGCAAGTAGGCATCTCTCGGGCTGATACGGTAGTAGTCCTCAATGATTCCGTCGTTGGTGAATCCGTGTTTCTCATAGAAATGGACAGCATTCTGGTTGTTCACCTGAAAATATACTTCTCTTGCTCTGATCATTCCAATATTTCTGTGATACCTGAACATGCAAGTACATCGTTTTGATTTCCTCCATTTTCTTGCACAATTTGAGTGCGTAGTCGATGAGAACTGTGCCAATTCCGCATCTAAAATAACATTTTTAATGGCCTCGTTAAGATTCGTTGTGTAACCATCCGACGCCCTATTTGAGTCGTCATTTTCGAATATAATTGTATTCAAAACGTCATTGATAAAGACTTATTTGATTTGACTCAATACTTACTGTCGATAGGCAGCCAGGGTTCCAAGTGTCATGAGGTACAACGCCTTCTCATCCGAGATGTCATCAATGCGACAGCAGACAGCTCCGACGACCACGTCGTTGTAATAGGCAAGACGTCCAAGATCTCCACAAGTACGGGCCTCCACGTAGAATTTGTCGTTGTAGGCAATTGGAAACACTGCTTCGTTGAGTCTTTTGAGTTGCTGCAAAATGTGAATGCAATGATGCGTTTGTGCAGATGTCACATGATAATTTATGAGTTTTTCCTCAGTTTTCCAAAAATAAGTCTTGAAGTTTTCTGAAACTCTATAAAGCAAAGTCATGTGACGTTTCTTACTCATGACTTTCTTTCAATCTGAATCTAAAGTTTTTCAAAACACTAACCATGATATTGTGCGGAGTAATTTCACCAAGGAAAACTTGTCCATTTCCAGCAATTGTTCTCAACGCCTTTCCATTCTCATCAAATTTTCTGATCATGGGCACAATTTGTTGCTTTTTCTTTGGCAATTCTACAGTCAGTTCTTCTTCCTTTGATTTTTCTTCTTTTGATTCATCAGTTGAAGGTTTCTCTTCGCTTTCACTTTTCGATGAGCTCCTTTTCTCATCGGCACTCTCAGAATTCTTCTTCTGCTGTTTCTTCGCTCTCTTCTTCTGACTCTTGCTCAACGTTGGTTCCGTCTCATTACTATTCGTCACATTTTTCGATTGATTTTCTGAACCAGCCTTTTTTTCCTCCGACTTATCGCTCATTTTGCCGTGGCTGAAACAGAAAGGTTGTTGAAACTGAAATGGGTGGTGAGAGAAAAACTGAGGACAGATATAAAAGAGAATAATGTATTCACTTACATGACACCGTTATAAATAAGAGGCTGGCAGAAACAGAAAAGGCAATGAGCATTGGATAAGAAAACGCGGGGATATAATACGCGCGAAATACGTATGTGTTCAGAAAAGGACGCGCATTGTTTAGTCGAAACGGAGTGTCGTTGGCACGTGAACAAAGTAGGAGGGATTAGGGGGCGACTGAGTGAAGTAAACACACGTGTTGCGGCAGGTGACGACCATCGTGTGGTAGTAGTATTGGTTGTATTAGAACAGAAATTGGATATTTAGCATTTATTATCAATTAAATTTGATTTTAAATAGTTGAAACAGAAAAAAAGTAGGCTAAGAACACCTACTAATTTTTCTGCGTTCTATAAATGTTTAGAGGAAATGCTTTGAAACGTCATAAAAATCCTCCATGGGAAAATCAGTATGAATCACGATTCGTCCAACGGCAGACAACAAATCACCCGGAAAAAGAAAGGGTGCGGTCAAACGCAATAGTTTTTTCTACATCAACGTCAAATCGTTCATCGATAATGACGAACTTGAATAGAAAATACATGTCATTAATCTCTTTTACTTTTTATGGGCCTGACACATCTTTTGTTCTCTAGAAGAAGAAGATTAAAAGACGATTCGAAAAGAAATCAAGATCTAACGAATTCTCCCATCCAAAAGTTGTTAAGGATTATGGAGAATTCTCTGATTTCTGGTGTTTTTCTACGTTTTTAATGTTTACACACTAGTGCATTAGTCTAGTACTAGAAAAAAAGAAACTAATAAGTAGAAGAGTTTTCCAGAAATGTTTGAACTTTACAAACTTATCTCTTCCGTTCAAATTCTCACTTTTACATGAATAATGGAAGGGGAAACTGAAGGAAAGGGTTTGCGCATGTGCAACTTCTTAGCCTCGGATTGATATTCTTAAGGCTAAGAAATGAAAAGAGCGGTGTCCGAATAACAAACCGGGACACGGAAGAAGCGTGGCATATAAAAGCCACAGAGGCGGCTCAACCTAGCGTTGCACACACTTGCACACTCTACTTACACATTGGCAGCTGCCTTTGAGGTTGGATAAATACAAAACAATGAGGAAAGACTGCGAAGAATCTTATCTAATTTATATTCTTTGCACGATTTCTATGGGTGAACCGGGAAGAAAACAAAGAGGAAACTACGAAACATCATGCTTCTCTTTTTATCATATTTATGACCACTTCAAAAACGGGCCTTTTGTGGTGATAATGGTTGTGGGGCGCTTGCTTTTCGCTGAAACACTATAAAATCGAAGCACAGAAAATTCGGAGAAACTGAAATGTTCGATGGTATTGTATTGTACATAAAACGATACAAAGAAAACGTTTATTGCTGTCATTCCAAGAAAAAAAGCGACGAAAAATGTAAGATCGGGTGCGGTTTTATTATAGGTTACTGGAGAACGAAAATTGGCGGGTAAATAAGAAAATACATTGTACTGGCAATAAAAAATGTAATAAAACAAAAAATGAGAAGAAAACGGAAATGAGCAAGTGAGAGCATAAAATAATTATTTTTCGATGGTGATTCATCGATGCTTATCACCAATTACAAGAGAATGAATTTCTGTACCCGCACGAACTCGGCAGTCACAACACGTTGACGTCGTTATGACTGTTGGAACCCATCGTCCGTTGTCTCGACGAAGAACGTCCACGTTTCGATATTGTTGAACACATTCTCCCCAACCTGTGATAGATAGTGGTAAAGACGATTCTAAAGTCTTTCGGTACCTGACAAACAGTAATCATCGGGTTTACAACTGAGTTCGTTAATTATCCTTGGGAAATAGTTTTCCGGCAGCTGTCTCCACGTCCAGCACGACCCTAAAACATATATATTTAGAAGAAGATAGGCACTTTTTACCGCATAAAGCTAGCATATCATCTTCAGAATCTCCACGTTGCATGCAGTTGATGGTGAACCGTTTTCCAATTACTGTTGGCGGATCTGCTCGTTTCTGACGATCTGTAACCAAAGCCTCATAATCCATCTACGTCTTTCTAATTACTTTTGAAACCAATTCCGAATAAGCTAAATCCGTGGTTGTTGTTGTTTTCCCCTGATCCGCCTCCACCCCAGCCTCCGTTAAATCCTCCATTTCCTCCAAATCCACCATTTCCAGTCCAAGGTATTGGTTGAGGAACAGCTGGAGCCGGAGCAGGAGCAGGAGCTGGTTGGAAAGTTGACTGTGGAGGGGCGCCTCCAGCACCGTTTCCTTGTTGCCCCCAACCGTTTCCTTGCTGTCCCCAGCCGTTTTGCCATCCATTTCCAACTGCTGAAAGATGATATTCGATACCGATGCTTATCATGAACTTCGATCATGTTATTTTAGTATATTTCAATGAACAGGAATAATGATCCAGGTAGCTACCAAGGATTGGAGAAGGGAATAAAATTACGGATGAGTGGTTTCAAAGGAAACTGGATAACTCATTAGAATGTATGTAGCTTCATCAGACAGAACAAATGTGTTTCAACCTAATGTTTTCCAAATCACTCACCATTCTGTATGGGGTTTCTGATTGCTTCGCCAATGGCACGACCAGCTGGCTCCCAGAATCTACCTGAAATCAAAAACGTTCCCATCTAATTTTCTATTTTTTTGCAAACCGTTCCAATGTTGTTGGACACCATTAAGGTTCTGCAATGGTCTAGGATTCTGGAATTGTGGTTGCTGGAACCGTGGTTGTTGCTGTCCCTGCCATGGTCGTTGTTGAAAATTTTGATTCTGTTGGGAAGGCCTTTGAACATTATTTTGGAAGTTGTTTGCTCTTTGCTGGGCGTTAAACCGGTTTCTCATTGCCTGGTTGTTCCGAAATTGCGTTCTTTGGTTTTGTAATTGGTTGTTCTGTAAATATATATTCAATAATTGAAAACTAGTTTCCACCTCCTACTTGATTGAAATTACGCTGCCCTTGCATATTTTGAGGGTTTCTCTGGTTTTGATTCTGATTTCGATTGTTTGGAGAATTGAAATTTCCATTTTGATTGTTTTGGTTGTTGTTATTGTTTCGGTTGTTTTGTGGAATCTGAAGTTTTGAAATCAAAATGCAAATGAATTGAAGAACTCACAGGTGGAGATGCTGAAGGAGGAGATCCGTGATTAGAACGAGAACGATGTGGAGATTGTGCAGATATTGTACTACGGAATTGGCGGCCTGCATTTATCAGACTCTGAAGATATCCGGGAACGTTAGGAGGTGCAACCGGAACAATGGCAGGTCTAGGGAAATTAAAACGAGCGCATAGATTAGGTCTCAATTGTGATTGAGGTAGAGGAGAAATCGAAGATCTGAAAGAAAATAGACTGCTCAAACTCATCATCGTCCAATCACCTATAATCCGAAGGAATAAAACCAAGATCACCAAGTTTATAATAAAGCAGAGAAAAACATTGCTGACATTCTTGAGTACGGCATGAAAATGTGTTACTATTCTGAAAGGAACAAAGATAACATCTATAGTGTTTGAAACAGTTAAACTTACAATTAACGGTGCAGCGTTACTGCTGTGTTTCGATAGATCGAGAAAAGATAAAATTGCCTCTTCGTAGTTGACGGCGATGTAACGAGAATCATATGAAATGCATTGTTGAGATTCCGGATGAATCACACAAGGACACTGAATTATAAACAATTGAAGTCACGTGCTCACTTTTTCTCAGAATATTCCTTCAATATTTTTTCAAGAATACTTTTTTTTTAATTTCAAAAACTTTTATAAAAATTCCCGGTTTTCAAGGAACAATAATTACCGTTGAACTTTTTGAATCGACTACAATTATGACGCAGAAAGTACAATCAACTCGAGACTGTAAGGTCAAGATTATGAAGAATCTTACCTGCTGAATTTTATTTCCTCGTGTTTTCTGTCTAACGACATCTTGAAATACTTCATTCGTCGCTTGCCGTTTGACAATATGACCGTGCAAAAGAACAATGAAAACGAGAAAAATGAGCACCACAAGCCTCATCTACATTTACAACAGTTCCCGACAGATTTTAACTGAAAAGAGAGACGATTGAGGATGACTCTAGACGAGACTATGAATACAAATGAATCGTGTTCTTCAGCAAAGGTCAAAGCATAGATTTCATCAGGGAAGTGTAATGAAACAGAGTGACTACCGAAAAAAATACAACAGGTCTTGGATAGTTTTTATGACTTTTCATGAGGATTCAAAGTAAAACGAAGCTTCAAGGACAATCAAAATGAGTAATTGGTGGAAGTTTGCACTATATTGACAGTAGATTGGAATATTCAGCGAATTTAAAAATGACATCAAGTTGTTTGGAACTGTTCGCCCAACGTTTTTATTGTATCCAAAAAAACCGTTTAGAAATCTTCGATCACTATTCATTTTCACACCGTCAAAAGACCATAATGAGTGAAGGCACTTTGAAGATGAAGCTTAAGTTCAAGTGACGGCAAGAATTTCTCATTACTATAGATGGGCGATGATCAGACGAAACTGGAAATACACACACACTTTGCAACGGCTTGTAATGTGTGTGTGTAATTTGGTAAAGCGAATATGTTTCAATTGGGTTTTGGATGGGCTGTGAAATAAGAACATGACGGCGCATTTAACGTCTGGTTTCCGAAAATGGTTAAAAATGCCGTCTCGATATAATTTGTTTTTTAAAAATAAGTTGATAGATGATCGAATTTTGTAAAATGAAACGTTACGTTGCCGTCAGACGAAAGAAGTGGGAAGAAAAGGGTAAACACTTCAAATTGGTTCTGTACTTGTACAAAAATTGCAAATTTGAAGACCACACAGTAATGTCAAACAGAAACTTGTGAACACAGGCCCTCCTCTATCTTTGTTTCTTCTTGATACTTTGATTCAATAACCTTGAAATGTCTACGGCATATGTTCTTGACATCATCAAAGTCTACTACTGGAAGTGTCTCATAAAATACAGAAAGTTCCTGGTCTTCGAATTCAAATCCGTTCTCAAATTTGGAACATTGGCATGTTTAATCAGGACAAATGGAGTGGAAAAGTGAATTTGGAACACTTGAGAACCTTTCATCTGAAAATCATAGGACGCCTTTCAGTTATAACTGACGTTGTTTTATAAATTGTTTTATTCTTGATTGAATAAAAGTTGGTTGACTAATCTAGTTCAACATAGTTGCTCACTCTTAACTTGTCAACAAATTTTCCAGAAGATTTCCTTTTGATTTAACTAATTTCATCAGAAATATCCACTCATTTTCTAAATGTTTTCCGAAAAACCTCATCTCCTTCATTTTCATAATCTTATGTGGCGTGACATATTTCTTCTCATCATTTTTGAGCCACAACGCATTTACATGGTCAGAACATGATGAGAAGTGCCAGAGACTGCAGAGAAAGGAGAAGGAGCCGTGGCACGGAGTGTGTCGCGCACACACCGATTACCTACATCCAGAAAGCTCCCGCCCTCCACTCGTCGACGACAATTTGAATCGTCTGCTTTGGATTTTGATTTGACTACTTCTTCTTGTTGAAGTCTTTCTCTCATTCAAAATGGTCAACAATCGTTCGGTACGTTAATTTTCTAACTGATATTTCAATAATCTTGAAATTAAGCGAGAAGTGATTTCAATCCATGTGGGACAAGCGGGAGTTCAGATGGGAAACGCCTGCTGGGAACTTTACTGTCTTGAACATGGAATTCAACCTGATGGAATGATGAATGAAGAGGATAGTCTTGGTACGAAAAATGTTCTGGTTTTTAGTCCAAGAGAACTAAGAGTATCACTAGTTCATTTTTTGGGTATTCTCATTCCAAATTCTTTATTTCAGGTGTGGAAGACGATTCTTTCAACACATTTTTCTCGGAAACGATGGCTGGAAAACACGTGCCACGTGCTATTATGGTGGATTTAGAGCCGACCCCAATCGGTAAGAATGCCCAAAAAGTGTGTTGAGCAATTATGTGTTGGCGGTGCGCGTGTGCTTGACAAAGCCCTTTCGCAGCAAAAATTGGGCATGCGGAAAACGATCATTGTCTCGATTGATGCTCATATATTCAAATGGTGTCGATTATAAGGCTATTGGAAGCGATTGAAGCGTATTCAGGAGCGGAAGTTTGTACGAAAATAGGATGTGCACAAGTGAATTTGAAAGTGGAAGTGGATATTGAGGATAATTTTGAATTAGTACAAACTGCTATAAAAACTCACCAATATTCTTGTTTTGAAGCGGCAAAAGAGAAACACGGTGTGAAGGCTTGTATTGCCAAACTATGAATGACAAAGAATCACAAAGTCTTCCTGATTTTCCAAGCAACCCATTTATTAGCTGATTCATTTCTCCGTTCCTGTATTTAGTATGCTGTACGAACATGTTATCATTTCAACTGCTTTATGACGACATACTCTATCATTTGTAGACGAAATCCGCACCGGAACATACAAGTCGCTGTTCCATCCTGAACAACTTCTCACTGGAAAGGAAGATGCAGCTAACAACTATGCGCGTGGTCATTATACAATCGGAAAAGAAATCATTGATGTTGTTATGGATCGTGTACGACGTCTTGTGGAAAATTGTAGGGGACTTCAGGTAGTCTAGATTCAAAAAAACATAATCCTTGTTTTTCATGCAGGGATTTCTGGTTTTTCATTCATTTGGCGGAGGCACCGGAAGTGGTTTCACTGCTCTCTTAATGGAGCGTCTGTCCGTTGATTATGGAAAGAAAAGCAAATTAGAGTTTTGTGTTTATCCAGCTCCGCAGGTCTCCACGAGCATGGTTGAACCATACAATTCAATTCTCACTACTCATACAACACTCGAACATTCGGATTGCTCTTTCATGGTGGACAATGAAGCAATTTATGATATATGTAGAAGAAATCTGGATCTTGCAAGACCAACATACACTAATCTTAACCGACTGATTGCCCAGGTATGAACTTCAAGAGCTTTGAATCTCATCAATTAATTTTGTCAGGTAATCAGTTCAGTTACTGCATCCCTCCGATTTGATGGCGCTTTGAATGTGGATTTGACTGAATTCCAAACCAATTTGGTGCCATATCCAAGAATCCATTTCCCATTGACGACCTATGCGCCTATCATCTCTGCTGAGAAAGCTTACCATGAGCAAATGACAGTGAGATTGTCGAATTTTAATGATGATTTCATTTCTAACCTTTTAGGTTGCTGAAATCACTCAACAATGCTTTGAGCCTGGAGCTCAGATGGTAAAGTGCGATCCGCGGAGAGGAAAATACATGGTATCATTCACTTAGTGCAGTTCTTGTGTAATTGTTTTCTGTTCAGGCGTGTTGTCTTCTCTTCCGTGGAGATGTAGTTCCGAAAGATGTGAATGCTGCAATCGCATCAGTTAAAACGAAACGCTCAATCCAATTTGTCGACTGGTGTCCAACTGGATTCAAGGTTGTTTCCTCTTCTCTATCATCTTCTTTTTTCCTCGTTTCCCAATCACTAATCACAAATCACAAATCTACAGGTCGGCATCAATTATCAGCCGCCAACTGTGGTCCCTGGCGCCGACCTCGCTAAACTGCAGCGTGCTGTGTGTATGCTTTCAAACACAACAGCCATCGCCGAGGCTTGGGCTCGTCTTGATCACAAGTTTGATTTGATGTATGCGAAGAGAGCATTCGTTCATTGGTGAGCCCAGAAGATAACTAGTGATTCATTTCGAAGAATGTGTGTCTTAAGGTATGTCGGAGAGGGAATGGAAGAAGGAGAGTTTAGTGAGGCTCGAGAAGATTTGGCTGCTCTCGAGAAAGACTATGAGGAAGTTGGATTGGATGCTGGAGAACCAGATGAAGAAGATGATTATAGTCATTACTAGAACAAACAACAAGTTTTAAATTGAATATATAGAGGAATAATAATATGTAACATTTACTGATGATCTCGTAAAATACTTTTTTCAATAAACAAATACACAAGAGCCACACAGATTTTTGATATATATATATCTGAGAATGCGGATTTCAGATTTCAATAAATGTTATTTTTCGATATAAAGATGAGCCAGTTATATTAAATGTTCTATGGAGGATGGATACAAATACAATATTTGTTCAGGATTTCCCATTCTTCCACAATATCTCTCTTTATGTTGAGCTCCGTGTCATGAAATTGTCATAAATCAATATAATTAAATGCTACTTTTCGCGTAAACACAGTTTGTTATCAGTTTTCTCCGATAAATTGCGCAGAGTCATCTTATGCAAGGTATGACGGTGCAGCAAAACATTGATAACAACTATCCACCACTATTTTATCATTTTACACTCCTCGTTTCTTCAACTGTACAGTTGTGCATTTTGTTCTCACCAACTATTTTTCCCAATTTTCGAATCATTCCCCTCATATGATGCAATTCTTTGCTCATAGCACACTAGATATCCGAGGTCAATGTTGCAAGCAGATGCTCTCAAAATCTCAGATGTCGGGTCGTCTGCCCAAGTAATAAATCAAAAAGAGAGGATATCTAGATAGATAAAATCACCCCAGATAAAATCATTAGCCATCTGCTAGACCAACTGTGAGCACCTATTCATCGTTCTCGTCATGAAACTGTACTTAGCTATATTTTTTGTATGCTTTATAGCAACAATGGTGGAGGCTGCTTCTGAACTTCCAGAGAAATTTTTTGGAAAGTATGATTTGGACAAAAGTGAAAACTTCGATGAATTCCTGTCGGCGAAAGGTAGACAAGTTGACAGGATTTTGTTGAAATGAAACTTTATATTTTCAGGAGTTAGTTGGTTTGTCAGACAAATGATCAAATTGGCTAAAGTGACAAAGGTTCTTGCCAAAAATGAGACTCCAGGAAAGTGAGTTTATCTCCTCAAAGAAACAGTATAACGGTTCAAATCAATCACAGATACAACATGGAGAATCTGACATCAAAGAAGAACACACTTTACCACGGATGGGAACTTGGAAAAACATTTGAAGCCGAAGGACTGGATGGTGTTCCACATAAGGTATCATTTGAGGATACGAAAAAAGAAATATTTTTTTCTTTCTAGATCACATTCTCATTCAAAGATGGAGTTTTGTCCGAGCATCATATCCGTCTTAACGATCCCGATAACAGTGCTGAAACCTATTACTACACAATTGAGAACGATCAACTTGTTATGGTATGAACTTCTTACTACTATTTTTGTGACTTGTGCGTGCCCCTTCTTTTATAAACCAATTTAACTTTCAGAAAATGGTCAACAATGGAATCACGTGCCGCCGTTGGTTCAAGCGATCGACCGGAAAGAAGTAAAAAATAAACAATTGATCCAGTGTTAACTCCAGTTTTTTCATCACATCAAACAATTGTTTATTTTTTTTCATAACAAACTATTTCCAATAAACATTTTATTTCCTTCCATTTGAACTTTTGGCAATTCCGATTCAAATTCAAATTGGAACAAAAAATAAAAGAACGGCTAGCGATCAAACATTGATAGAATCAGAGAGAGTAAAAAGAGAATACCCGATTAATGGAAGGTACAAAGTAAATGGGTATCGTGTAGCCAGTTATTGAGATCAGATCGGTCAATGTCCATGAGAGTCCATCTGCTAATGGGAACCGATGGCATATTCGATTGCACCTTTTGTTCTGCACAAAGAAAACCGATTGTGGCAATAAAAGGTAATAAATCACCATTATCTCCCGATCTGGACAGGTTTAAACTACACACTGTATTGGATAAGAATCGGAGAGAAGGGGAAAGTGACGCGAGACTATAAACCATTCTGATACTGATGTCGTCCAAAACACAATCTATTCTTGAAACTACCCCAATTTTCTCACGGATGATTTCTAAGATGTACTTTGTTCCTTTCCAACTTTCCAAAGGACTCAGCTAATCTATCTTCAGTCATTTTTTTCTGCATTCCTGAACCGAAGCGTCAGAAAGTGTACAATGAGAATCACCCCATTCCAATGGCACATGGATTCCTATCTCTATCTCTCTCCAAAACTACACTCTTTTTTTGCCCCCGATCCGAGTTCAAGCGTCCATCGTGATAATCTGCAATGCAATCGGCATGTGGGATGCGTTTCCCGTCATAAAATCTGTGTGTTTACCACGGTGCATGTGGGCGGAGCCTCTGTGCGACGTCGACACGCAGCCAACAGTCCACTCAGACGTCAGTCGTTCTCTCATCGACCCAACCGACCATGTGTGCCAAAATCGCTCTTGCCCTTCTTCTTGTTGGAATTGCTGCTACTTCTGCTGCCAATTTACCGGACAAGTTCTATGGAACATTCGACTTGGATCACTCTGAGAACTTCGATGAATACCTTACTGCCAAGGGATACGGATGGTTCACTCGCAAGCTCGTCACTTTTGCCACTTTCAAGAAGGTTTTCACCAAGACTGACAAGAAGAACCTCTTCGACTACTCCAACTTGACCTCCAAGAAAGACGTCCACTACAAGAACATCGAACTCGGAAAGGCTTTCGAAGGAGAAGGACTTGACAGCACCAAGCACGAGGTTAGTTGACTTCTCACTTTATTTTGGCATTATTAGAGATTAATGTTCGATGAAAATTAATGATTTTGTTTTCAGATTACCTTCACCCTCAAGGACGGACATTTGTTCGAGCACCACAAGCCACTCGAGGGAGGAGATGCCAAGGAAGAGACCTACGAGTACCTTTTCGACGGAGACTTCCTTCTTGTGGTATGTTCCTTCTCCAAATCTTCTTCTTCATTATATAAATGTTTATTTTCAGCGCATGAGCTACAACGGAATCGAGGGACGCAGATACTACAAGAGACTCCCATAAATGATCGAATTGTGATGACTATCGCTTTATTTCAATTTCTTTTTCATTGTAACTTTCAATTTCAATCATTTTTGTTTTCTAAATTTTGATTCTTAATAAATAAATTCATTCTTGAAAGTTGTTTTTATTTCAGCGATAAGCGTTCTGAAAATGATCAAATCCAACATGTGACGCTTTTTCCAATGAGACAATTTTCAGAAAACTTCAAAACAAAAAAAAATAAAAAAATACGTCTAGTATTGCTGAAAGCCATGAATGCTTCAAAGCTTCTGCTTCTTGTTTTGTTAGCAACCGGAGTCAATGGTTCAAATATTCGGTCTATCCATACAACCACAACTGATATTCTTCCTGACGAATTCTATGGCACCTTCGATCTCGACCACACTGAAAACTTCCATGAGTACCTCATTGCCAAAGGATATGATTGGTTGACCCGTCAATTCATCCATCTCTCAATACACAGAAAAATCTTCAGAAGAACGAAAAACAAATATCTTTTTGACTATTCAAATTTAACATCCAAAAAAGATACATTTCACAAAAACGTTCGAGTTGGTCGAAAGTTTGATGGAGAAGGACTAGATGGAATGAAACACGAGGTTTGTCATTCCATAATTTGATTCTCTCTATATGTATTGTATTTTTAGATCACTTTTACTGTAAAAAACATACACCTCTTCGAAGAACATAAGTTGCCCGGGAGCAAAGTTCCAGAAGAAGTATACGAATATTATTTCAACGATCATTTCTTGATTCAAGAGAGTTAGAAATGATCTGTTACAATTCTTTCTCTGACTTTTCAGCAGGCGACTTTCAACGGAGTTCGAGGTCATAGATTTTTCCGGAGAATCGACTGACGCAGTTTCTCACTGTGGCTCTCTCTCTCTCAAGATTTTTTCACTGTAATGTCACTTTCTTTTCACATGAATAAAAAGTGGAGTTCGAGAACATCTCAGGAGTAGTTGACATACGCCCCCTTTCCAATCAACTCAAGACAGTTGTTGGAAAAAAACCGCTGCGAATTGTTTGAGAAGGTTCTCATTCATTCATTCGAACCCTCGAGAAACAATGAAGTTTCCCAGTCTCTTATTCCTCTTATTTTCTTTTTTTATTATTATCTTTGTGGATTGCAAGGTTTGGGGACCAAAACTAAATGCTGACACTACTACCACTGCCCCTCGAGAAAACATTAGCGATTCCAACACACTACCAGATGCGTTTTACGGAACTTTTGTTATGTATGACACAGTAAACTTCAAAGAGTTCCTCACTTGTCAAGGATATCCCGAACGGCTGAGTGACTTCTACATCAATTCAAACTTCACAAAGGCGTTCACCAGAACTGAAAGCAACACCAAATTCAACTTTGCTGATATCAGTGAGCCCGTAAATTCATTCTGGCCAGATATTGAACTTGGAAAACCTTTCGAGACGTATAGAAACAAAAACGTTTTCAAAGAGGTTGATTATGAGATTCAAACTGAATACTGTTTGTTTTGTTATTCAGGTCGAGTTCATAATGTATAAAGGTGCTTTGATGCAATTCGAAGAGTATAACTACGGATCCAAATTTTCAAAATATGCATGCGGGTACGAGATCAATGGTGACGTGCTTCATCAGGTAAAAGATTCATACGTATTCCCATCAGAATTTATATTACAGCTATGTTATTGCCGCGGTCTGTGGATGAGCAGATATTTCAAGAGAACCATCGATTCTATTTAGTTTTTATTCTCGGTCATTCATATTTTCAAATAAAACCCTGCTATTTTCGAATAGGGAAATCAGAATTGTACTTGCTCCCACGTTTCTCTTGTAGTCATGGCGAAATAAAAAATCGTGACGGAAGAATTGATGTAGAATACACTTTTTATGTGAACAATAAACAAATTAGAATTTTCAAATATTGTTTGGTTAGTTATTGTTTTGGATGCAGAAAGGAAGGAAATAAAGACTGTGCGTGATTGAAAAAAATTATTTGAATGACTTCAATTAAAGAAGCTCACGAAGTAAGAAGACAAAAGCTATCAATCTCATAGCTTGGCCATGTTTCGTTTCATTTTCATTTGAGAAAGCAATTTTCGGTGAATTTCAATACCTTCTTTTTTACCTAGCGCGAGATGTATTTTAATTTTGAAACGTGAGAAAATAGAAAAAACATATGCACCAAGATTATCTGTTACGCTTATGTTTGCAACGAGTTACTCAAATAAAAAACACAAATGGATGGCTCCGTTTAACAATGGCCATAAAGTTCTCAAACAAACACTCTATTAGTTGTTATTCATAAACTCATTTGACGAAAAATTATTCCTGAACCTGATCAGAATGTTGTTATCAAGTTTTGAGCTATTGGCTCCTGACCTTCAAAATCACAACAAACCAACAGCGATCAAGATATCGAGTGCTTCTATGTGATCATTGGAAATTAATTGAGCAGGTGACATCTTATCTTGTTTATCAATAAAAGTTGGGAGGAGCCTGTTCTGATACACCAATTGACTGCTAAGAGATCAGTCATTCAGGTATTGAAAAATCTGATAATGTGTGCTAAGACTCTAATTTTTCTTCTAATCGTCGGAATAACATATGTTTATTCTGAAGGCGTTGCTGTGAATCCTGCCGGAGCTGCATCATCTGCTGCAGTTATTGCAGCCGCTGCAGCCACCGATGCAAATACTGCCACTCACAATGTAAATGTCCCTCTTTCCCCTGCTACCAGCCAGCGTGCTACTCGTTCCGCTTCTGATATTCTTCCTGAGAAATTCTTTGGAAAGTTTGATTTGGATCACTCTGAGAACTTTGATGAGTATTTGACTGCCAAAGGATACGGATGGTTCACTCGTAAACTTGTCACTTTTGCCACTTTTAAGAAGGTGTTTGCCAAAACTGGCGACAAGCATTCATTTGATTATTCTAACCTGACCTCGAAGAAAGATGTCTTCTATAAGAATGTTCAAATTGGAAAGAAATTCGAAGGAGAGGGATTGGATAGCACAAAACACGAGGTTTTTTCCTTCTCTTTTTTCCCTAATCTCTAAGTAATTTTAGATCACCTTCACTCTTACCAAGGATGGCCATTTGTTCGAGCACCACAAACCACTTGAGGAAGGAGAAGCTAAAGAGGAGACATACGAATACTATTTTGATGGAGATTGGCTTCTTCAGGTAAATCATAAGTTCTCAAAGTTTTCTATCTCTGGTTTTCTTTCAGAAAATGAGCTTCAATGGAGTCGAGGGACGCAGATATTACAAGAAAATTGAATAAATTGAAATTTTTCTTTTTTTTTTCAAATGATTTTTGATCTAAACTATGATAAAATTTTCTCGCATTTCAAAAGATTGATACAGAGAATATCTCGAAAAAAATCTAGACGTTATGGAAAAACCATAAAAAGTGAACAATATTAGTTGGAGCGTTAAATATGTCTAGAACTCATTCACTTCGAGTTATGATCAGACGTTCACTTTTACGCTTTATCAATTTGTTCCCACTCCAAACTTTTAGAAATGTTGGCTCTCCCTTTTTAAGATTTCGATATCAAGTTTCTCCATTTTTCATGAGGGCATTCGGTATTAAAATCTCTAATCCTTCTTACCCGTCCATTTTATCTTTTTTGTCTCATGTTGGCTGTTTGATTTGATAATCCCATACTCTGACCGACGCACAGCGGGAGATCTAAAAATTGTGAAGTTCACGAAGAAAACGAGGATTTGTTTCTTGACATTATTCTGTTTTGTATTTTTCTCGCGTCAGACAGACTTTGTAGAGGGGCGGATTTCGAAATATCGTGTAAACGATTCGAAGAAATAATATCGTCAGTCCATTTCATTCTGTTTCAACTGATGGAAACTGAAGGTTTTATTAACATAACTATTTGATTCATTTGTTCTTTCTGTGAAAATGAGTGTTTTTCGAAAACACATTTTTATACGCTTTTCAACTTTTGAATTGTTCTAGAATTAACTTTCACCACTAACTAGAATTGACTGGAACTTTGGCCGCGGAGAGTTTATACATGCACTTTCACATGGGCGTCTAGGTCCTACGTAGGTTCCCAAAGAAACACTGCAAAGCTATACTTTTCTTGACTTATGAACCTGCTGCCTCAACAGGACAAGTAAGATTGCCGGAAAAATGCGATGGCTAGAAAATTGATAGTTTTATGGTCACTGTATCGAAAAAAGATTTTTTCAAGCGAAGACTCAATGTGATGAAGATTTGACTCAGTCTTAGAAGTGAAGGTGTTTCATTAACGAAATCTGAGAGGAAGAGATTTGTACCTGAAGATTTTACTATGACAATAGGATTAGTATCAAACACGCAATTTTACAATACTTATGAATTATCAGTTCGCAACTTCTAGATTTGTGATCGAAGCATTCTTTAATCTACAATTTCAATGTCTTAATCTGCAAAATTGTTTTTTCCCTGACTCCCATGATTTCTTCCCTGAGGGTACGTCAACTACATATTCATGTTTCCACGGTACAGTATGTGTGAGAGTATCAATTGGATCGGCCTCAAACGTTTCAATTGGTTGTTATTCTCCGCCCGCTTTCTATGGGATTACGATAAAGAGGGCGGGCTTCAGAGGTTTCATGAGCCTTATAAAAGACTTCTGCTCTATTCCAATCATTGTTTCATAGTATTCAAAGCGTTTATATTCTCCTGTTTCAAATTATTTTTTATTCTAGTCCTACAATTGTCTTGCAGAATGGCCATATGATGAACTCGGAAAACTCTAGTTTTGTCGAAAGAGTCTCTGAACTCAGATGGAGTGGATTCTTGATAAGCAATCTCGTGGAGATTCCTACATTGCTGTTTGCTGGCGCTGATTTTGGTAGAGCAATGAGCATAAAGGATGAAAACGAAGAGATCAGAGACGTGCGTCGTTTCAATCATCTGTTTATCATGCTTTCGTTGTTGGCTTTGCTTGTTCGGAATACAGCTAATCAGGTGTGTGTTCTAGTTTCAAAATATTTTCTCACTGCAAGGAAAAGTTTCATATGGTCCGTATTCAGCTGAGATATCGAGATGCGGCAATCTGGATCACCGCCGTAATTGATGTCTTATTCATGGTTATTTCAACATTGGAATCAATGCAACTGTTGGGTGAAGCATTGCTTGCATTCACTACCACAAAGTTCAAGACAACGCGATTTAGGAGACCGATATTTGCCTTGCTTATTCTTCTTCTAACAGTGGTGGCATTCATCATGTTGTTCTGGACTCTACGGTCAAACCATTACACTTTGTTCGAACTACTCCTGAACACTATGAGTTTTATCTCATTGAGTTCAGTTATTGTTTCTGGAGCAATCTTTAGCAGATTCACTAAACGATTCCAAAATAGAGTGGTAAGTCATTGGTTTTGGAACAAGAACAATGAACTTGTTCCAGTACCTTCATTTCCGTGTTGAAAGGAAAACCGAACACTTGCAAAGAAAAGTGGCTCAGGCTTTTGAAGTTCTTCTCGTTCTGTCTGCATTTGTTAAACAAATTTCGCTGATCAAAATATTTATTTCAATTCCTTATTTTGCCAATATTCCATTCAGTCTATGTCCGGAGTCAGTTTTTTTTCTGATTCTCAGTATCTGTGTCTCAGCTTGCCATGGTATTCTGAATGAGAAATTGCCAAAAATTTGGAAATTGTTGAAAAGAGGACTGCGTTGCTGTTGTAAAAAAGCAAGAGTCGAAGCTGCTTATGGGTTAGTTGAAAACCGAAAGCAAAACTTAATGCAAACTAATTGTTTTCCAGTACGAGAAACGATATCGCTTTGACCCACGTCAATACTATCTCACAGTCTATCAGAAATGGCGGCAGAGTTGTCGAGAATGTGGAAGCGGAGATCCCTACAATGGAAGGCAAAAAGCAGCAGAAGAGACTTCGTTGCTTGTGCTGCTGTGGACCAAAAGATCAGAGTGTCATTGTAGTTCAAAACATGTCTGACTCTGCCTAAATTTGAATTTCTACGTTTTTTTGTTATGAATTCTGGTTTGAACTCTTTGATCTCTCCTTCCTCCTAAAATAGAAAACTCTTTTCAACGATCTCCTATCTTTCTCTCTCCCTCCTCTTTTCTCAGTCCTCAGTTTTCTTTGTTGTTCTTAGTCTCAAAATATCATTTTCAATAATGTTGAACAAATTCATTGAATATGATAAAACCAGCAACGTGAATTGACTTGTTAAAAAAAAATGAAGTGAAAATGTGTGCCCGTTATTGTTCAATTGAATTCAGGTGTTTCCATCTAAATCCTCCAAAAAAGATTTCTCATTGACCCTCAAATCGACAAGCTTCGGAGATCTCGGCCTCTGAGAAGCACTCCATATTTCACACTGCCGATTCTTGCATTTTCTGAGATTCCGCAGCTGCTCAGAGAGTTGCTCAAGCACTCCAATCTCTAACGAGTATACAGCATTAATCAACTGGAAAAGAATGAGATCTCTGAGGAAACGAGATAAAAAAGTAATTGAAAAGAGCACCCATCAATTAGTGTTTCTCGAGAGGCGAGAAACAGATATCAATGTGAAATTAAGTATTGAGATTGATATTGAGAGCAACTGTTGCTTTTCCATCAATTTTCCATCAGTTACCTGGTCTGGATCTGTGTTGAAGTCATAGAAGCTGATGAACTCTGTCACGAACTCGCAGTACAAAAAATTGTGTGTTTCGTTCTTAGTCCTCAGGCACCAATATGTGTTGCTGAAAATCACGAATTCCTTCTAGAAACTTTAGTTACAGTATACTTGTTGCAATTTTGGCAGAAGCAAAACTCTCCGAGTTCTTCTGGCCAAAGGGGCGGGGTTTTCCAATGAGAAGCCGTGTGAGTGAAACAATTCATTTGTGGAAGTGAGCAATCTTTTGGCTTCAAGGATCCGGTTTGTCTAAAAATGAAGAACGAATGAAAATGAGAAGAAATATGAAAAAAAACTTACAGCTTCTTTTTATATTTTAAGTAATGCTTCTTTGACATTTTCCGCTCGAGAAGTTTTCTGAAACAACGCTATAAAACTCAAAAAACTAAAGTCAAGATACATTGGATGGGAAACATTTCTTGAGCAACTGCACTTGCTTAAAATCCCTCGTTTACTTCGTCGTAGCTCTTCTGAGTCTTCCTCTTCTACAAATTCTTCGTCAAACTCTCCTATTTCTCCTTGAAACCATTCATTCTCTTCCGCAAAGTTCTCGTGGTCAACATGAGCTAAGAACTCGTCGACGTCATCTTCGTCTTCAGAAATATGAGACTCGTCTCGTTTCTTTCTGCATGGACACTGGTCAGTCCAGTTATCACGACACTTATAGATGCGCCAGCGCTCTTCAACTGTGTAGTAGCATTTCCATAACTGAAGAAGTTTGAATGATATTATCATACGTATCTGATAACAATACCTGCCCTTCGACACAATCTCTCTGCCATTTCCTCCTTTTGCATTCTTTCGAAAGTCTATTTTCTTTATTGAACCTCTTCTTCTGCTTCATATAACGATCTCTGATTTTCTTCAATTTGGGCATTTTTCTGAATACAAAAACAGGTTATAGAGAGACTATTAAGTGTATACCCTCTCTCAATTAAAACAGTGTCTCTCCATGGTTTCAATGCAACTGCATATTTCTTCTTTTTCTTCTTCAATGCAATCAGCTCAAGAAGACTTCTCCCATTCATTCTCGCAGGTTTTGCAACACCTGCAATGTTCAACATCGTGGGAGCGATATCCACATTTGTGACCATTTCATTGAATCTGAAGAGTTTGAAGGTGTGTGAGTTAGTCATGTTTCACAAGCCCACTCACGTCACATTTCGCGGGATTCCGGGCCCTCGCATGAAGAAAGGGACTCGAATATCAAATTCGTAGGGCATGTTTTTGCCTTTCAATAATCCGAACTGTCCTAAATGGTATCCATGATCAGAAGTGTATATTGCATATGTGTTCCATAACTGATTGAGTTCCCGGAGTAGATTAAACAACTGAAAACTCAAAATTTCAGATGATGAATAGAGAAAATTAGATTACTCTTAAGATCCCATCATCAACGCTCTGGAGGGTTTGCAATCTTCTCCGATGCAATAAATCTGTGAAAGTGATGTGAACATCGTTCATCTTCCCCGTTCGTTGCAATAACCACTGTTTATCAGGGTTTGGAGCAAAGTTCCAACTTCCAGTCCTGTGACCAAATTCATTTTCAAACATGTGTGCAAATTGGGGAGCTGGATCTTCTGGACCATGGGGAGCTGGATATGAAATGATAAGAGCAAATGGTTGCCAAGCTCTTGTTTTTATATGATTGTCAATAAATTTGAGTGAGCGGTTAGTCACTAAATCCGTGAAATAATCCTATAAAATTGAACTATTTTGAGTGATAACTGGATTTACTCCAACTTTTTCGTATTCGAATCCAAATTTCTCTCTTTCTCCGTTTGAATTCATTGTGTAGTTGTAAAATTTGCTGTTTTTAACAATAGCATGCCATTCGTCCCACCCAGGTGGGATATAAGAACTAAAAGAGAAAAAGATGGTTTTTAACATTCAATTCCATATACCCATCGTATTCATTCAAATATTTTCCAAGATATGCAGTTCGATATCCTGCTTCTTGAAGATATACTCCGATTGATTTCTTCTCGTGAACCTTCCTAAAACGTGTTAGTTTCTGACTGAGATCACAGTTATTTTCATACCTCCATTCGACTCCTGTGCAATTCTGATTGTTTGTATGAACATGATGATTATGTACATATAATCCGGTCAGAATAGTCGAACGACTGGGACAGCAAATTGGAGTTGTTACATACCTACAATGAAAGTCAGAAGCTGACGAAATCGGGTATTCTGATCTTACCCAGAAGTGAATTCTGTTCCACGCTCTTTCATAATCTGAGTTGTTTTTGGCATAAAATTCATGGACCCAAGTTCGATATCTTGGTCATCAGTTAGGATTAGTATCACATTGTGCTGCCTGGAAAACAATAAAAAAGATTGATAAAAAAATAAAACAAAACTTACGAATCAACAAAATTCAGTGTCGCAAAACAATTATAAACCAGAAAACAGTAGCCGAAAATCAATAGATTTGAATTCATGTATATCCTAAAAGAGTAAATGGACAATGCGAATATGTGCAACGAGTGTCATCAAATGAAGTGGCAATCTGGAACAATTAAAGTAGGTGCGAGGAGACGGCGAACAAGTGAAGTGGTTTGGAGCAACGATGTGCGAGGACCAACCACTATTACACTCACCTCATTCCACTCATTTGCCACCAATCAAAAGGGTAACACCAGCCGACAGATACTTTTGTGTCGTGTCTATCTGAGACGTGTCCTCGGTTCATTTTGTCACATGTAATAAGTTTATCTGCACTCAGACTCATGCAGGTTCATAATTTATTTGGAATTTCTGAGTTTAATCAAAACTTTTGTTACATAGTAATATGCAAAGTCGGGTGGGAATTCAAAATAAGCATTTTATTTCTGAAATATTGTATACTGAGCATTTTAAAGTAAGCTAGGCATCTAAATCGGATGAATCATGGTTGTGTTGGTTGGCAAGAAAGGTTATATTTTAGTTTTTGTTTTACAAAAAACTGATAATTGAGGCAAAATGCAATTGGAACAAAAATATAGAAACATCTTTCGAATAAATAAAGAAAAGTGGAATGATCGCAAAATTTTGAGATTTTTTATGATTTTGATCACACATTTTTTTACATGTCGTAGATGTATTCCTTCCCACCACGTCCAATTATTTTGAAATCTCTAATCACGTCTTGGAATTTCATTGACAACTTGTCTTCTTTCACTCGTCGAACGTGATAGCATGATGGAATCTCATCACTTCTGTCATGTTGGAAGTTGACCAATGATTCATTTGGGTAACAACCATGAAGCTGTAATGTTTATTTTCATTCTCAATTCCGCTCCCAACCTTTATGCAATCACATGCTTTTATTAAACTGTTTTCCTATCAACATATCTATCAATATGTTTTTCGGGTAGTTTCAATTTCCCGTATCCTTTTCTTTGAACAGAAAGTAGTCTCAACACTCCCCTAAAAATAAAATAATAAACACACCACTCGGCCCTGCCATCTCTGTTGCCGACGGAAGCACCCAGCAACTCCACACTCGAAACATGGTGATGGCTGGCTTTTCTTCTTCACTTGTTTCCATGTTTCCTCCGTCGAAAAATTGAATTCAGGCAGCATTTGTACAGCCTGGAAACATGCGAATAAGAAAAAAACATATTTTTTCAGAGAGGAAAAACATTCAAAGATTGTGAAAACTGTGGGGATTAAAAATTATGGTCAGAAATAGTTTTAGACTTGAATGATAATGAATAATAAAAACTATTATTTTCAAGTCTATTTCAATTTTCATGAGCAATGGCTAACCTTAAAACAAGTCATTTATTGATTATAAAAAAAAGAAATCACCTCCAAAAACTGCTTGGCGTTGCACTTCTTCTTCAGATTCGCTAGATCGGCGTCGTCAACTTGTTGGTTGAAATAGACTGGATTAGAGGAAGATTCCGGATGCTGATTGAACTGCTCTCCTTTCCACATGACCTTCTGATAAGTCATGACAGATTCGCGTTCAGCCATTTCATTATATCGTTCTTTCTCGGCATTGCTCAATTCATTTGGTACTTCTACCGCCGCATTCAACAATTCTTCCCCCGTTTTGAGCGAGTGACGAGATTTGAGGAACTCGCGAGATTCCGAATCGTCGTCCATATCAGCGGAAAAAAAGGATTTTTGACTTTTGAAAAAAACAGAAAAACTGAAGAAAAAGATAAAAAATGAACTGAGTATGACGAGGAAGTGAGGGTCGAACTGTTAAACGGGACGAGAGAGAATGGAGGGAAAGAAATAGTGGGCACAAAATTATGCAGCTATTGTTTATAAAACTATACATTGATGATATTCTCCCTCTGAATGAATCGTTCTCGATTTCATGGAAAAGAACAATCCGGGAAGAAAATGCAAATTAGATGGGAGTAAAAATAAGACGAATGTTTTTGTGATGGGTGGAAATTGAAACCATGTGTCAACCTACTCGAGTGTTTGAATGATTCATTCGAATTTTCACTCTCATTTTTTTTGTTTCATGAAAATAAATTATGTTTTTTTTCTCTGGTTTCTTAGATGACATGATTCATATTTGCGATGTATTACATTTTCGAGAATTCATTTTATAGTTACAGAAGCTTCGAGTGTTCGAACAGAAAACAGATGGTACTCATTCAAAGTGACACCAAAGTTTAGACAGATGTGAAGAAAAAAGTTCTGAAGAGTTTATGACAGCTGAGAAACACTGCATGACACCTTTTTTGACTGCGAGGTCATTTGGGGTAAAGCAGGTGCTCCTTCTGAAGAACGAACAGTTTAAGAGGGTAGTCCCTGTTGCCCTCTAGGCACAACATGCCTTGACTACATACCTGGAACCCATAAACTATATTGGACATGCCATAAAACTACAGCGATCATTTATAATTGAGCTTCGCGAAAAACCTTTTTTATATCTTTTTTTATCTCAAAAAAGCAATCAAAAACAGCTCTATTATAAAGCACTATATGTTTTGATTGAGAAAAGAAAAAACAATTATCATCATAGTTTAAATCAGATTCATATGTTAAGCACACAATATTTAAAAGTGCATGGCAGTGAGTAGAAGACTCAAACAAAGAGTGACATTAAGAGAATATTCAGAAATGTCGAGTATAATAAAAGTGAGAAAAAGAGGTGAAATCTGAGAAATGAGGAGAAATGATGTTTTAGGATTCGGTCTCAGATTCGGTGGATGAGTCTTCAGCAGAGCTTCTCATTGGACAGTTTGTGAGAAAGACACGCTGTCCAGTTGAATGATATCCGATGAAGAGACGAGAAGTTGGTTTCTTTGAATGACGTCTGTAAATCGAAATTTGTGTTGAAATAATTATTTTTCTACAGTAACTCACTTTTTCTTCTCCTGTTGTCCCCCTTCTTCATTCATTCCGATTTTTCCCAACTTCTCTGAGCTGCACGCTCCAGCTTGTCCATCCTTGATTGTTTCACTGAAAACTCTTTCTTGAGAGATAACATCATCCCTATGCACTAACCTCATAGCAACAGGGATAACTGGAGTTTTTTGGCTGTTCTCACTGGCCGTAACCGCAACCAATGTATGCGTTTTGTTTTCTCCCATTGAATAGACTGGAGAGCATCCCGGCGTTTCACTGTTAACGAGCGGCGTCGTTTTGCAATCAGCAGACATACCGAGAGTAGTCTTCCTTAATATATTCATGAATTAACTACAACTAATAAAAAACGAAAACGAATGTGATATGGAAAGAGAAAAGAGAGAAGAGCCAATACATAAACACAGGTAGCCTCCAACATTTGTTTATTACTTCCCGATACTGCGGAAATTGAGAGCCTGTTAACCCCTAGAGACGATGAAAAAACTGAAAAAAGGATGCTCAGTACTTCAATATTTAATCATCTAAATGTGGGGGACATATCATGAAAACTAGTGGAATCCATTGGCGGAGAAGAAGAAAAGCAAGGTATAACATATTTTCAGGGGTTCTCCACGAGTTTCTCTTCATCCGCCTTATATGAAGAAAAAGGACAAATGGAAATGGGCGGAGTTACAGATGTCCATCTCGTTGTTTTATTCAAATTTCGGTCAGAAGAAATATGCAAAATAAGCGAAAAAACAGATTTTCATAAGAGTTCGTAGTGGACACATGGAAGAACAAAAGATAACATTTTGAAAAAAGCGTATAATTTTCTTCTCCCTGACAATGCTCGTCATAGCAATACAAATAAGGAGGGTCACAAGAGAAAGGAAAAGTGTCGTTCGTCGACACAATTTGGAATTGATTTCAGGGAGGCTGTGTCGAAGTTTTGCATTCACAGTAAGGGAAAGAAATACACGATAAAATTTACGTTTTTTTAAATGTCATGCCGCGTTCGAACAACATGTTTTGTTTCCATGGTTCTGTGTGAAGAGCATTCTCTCCGAAACCGTGAGAAATTTCGCTTTTTCTTTCAAAAATACGATATTCATTTCGGAATTTCTCATTCAACACGAGAAGAAACAATTGACAAATAAGAACAGTAGAAGCATTTACGAAATCTTTTCTAATGTGACTCCTCCCATTTTCTGTTACCACACAGTATTACGTGAGAGTGGCCAAATTTGAGTTTTGCTCGCAAACTTTTCAGACAAATTTATTGAATAGGCTAACTTAAAAATTGGAGAGGCGGTAAGTAAAAAAGGAGGAAACTAAAAGAAGACCGTTCGTTTACCTTTGCGGCGGTTTAGAAAGAGTTCTTATGCTAGTTAAACTTGGAAATTATATCTTTGCCACAATGTATAATGGGATGATAAACGTGAATCATCCAGATTCGGTGCTTGTTTGATGTTGGCCATGCAAGATAATCAAATTATTTAATTTCACACAAACCCTGAGAATTTCTTTAATTATGAAGATGACTCAAAAAATCAAGTCACTATTACCTAGCACGAGTCCTATCGGCTGACATTATAGTTTCTGCTTTTTTTGATGTGTTGACACTGAAACCATTCAAATTTTTGATTGAATGTTTTTAAAGCAATTTCTTCACGTATAATTATTATTATCACCATTAATTTTGATGTGTTAGTATCTTATGTAAATTTCAACCTATTGATCCAAATAACATCTTCAATTTATAACTTCTTTGAGCTAAACTAAAGAAAATCTTTTCTTTACACCATGACCCCACAGAGTGTCAAACGCTCCATTAAGCCAAGATGGGGTGCGGTTGTGCAAGACTATCGTCTTCCCCTATTCATTTGCTGCTTCAGTCATAATGTTGTTGGAAGCGAATTGCCTCAAAGAAGCTCTGACGCTGTCCTCTAACGGTTTCGTATTATCTGAATGAGATTGATGTAGGTTCCCCCCATTATCATAACATTTTGTTCTCTGAAACGGAAAACTGAGTAGACTATGTGAGCGTGTCTAATTCAATGAAATTGCGCAATAATTTTTAATTTTGAATGTACTCTCAAACGTTCTAAACATTGAATCGGAAGCTAATTGGAAATAAGTTAAAAGTTGGCAAAAAGTCAATAGAAATGGTCTCTAGCGACGAGTGTTACTAATTGTATAAACGCTGAGAAGAAGTATCTCTGATCATATATACTGTATAGTACGCAATGAGAGAAACAACAGTCGCATCAACACGTCTTCCTCATTATGCGTCTGTCAACTTCGTGCTCGCACAACAGATGAAAAGAGCATTGTAGAGGTGAGAGCGCACGTACGGTAAGACGGTTAGTGTCGCGGATGATGTTGTCGCAGGATGGCATAGACACCATCCTGGAGAGTCACCCAACGCAATATCGCCAGACGACGAATTTGCCTGGCTTTCTTCTTCTGATGTTGAGTATTCCTGAAGAGACGCAGACAAGCCGGTAGGTAAGAAAAGTAACTCTTTTCTGGAACTTTGGATCCAAATTTCCAAATTTCCGAATTTCCAAATTTCCGAATTTCGAAGACTTCCGAAACGTAGGTTTTCGGGTCACTCGTATCAGTCTTTGTTCGAAACTCCAATTTTTTCATATCACTTCCTCGTCAGAAAAATATTTTCTGTTCAGTGATTCGTTAGTATGCTGATTTGATATATATATATATATATATCAAGAGATAAGATCAAGCGAAGCGAACAATTTCAAAATGCACTCATTTGAAACATTCAAAACATATGTAAAACATACTAGTCCCTTAATCCACATGTTGTTGTTTATCATATTTTGTTTAACCTATAAACGAAAAAAGTGAGTTTCTTCTTTTGAGCGCTCCATTTGATGATCCCGATGTTATATAGTTTATGCGTCCATCCCTATCTTTTTCGGAAAAATCTGCAGAAACACCTCTCCTTTCGCAGCTGCGGCAAGTAGAATCCACAGCTGTGTCATGACCTTCATTTTGAGAATCCCCCAAGTATTTGAAATCTAAGTCTTTCTGCTCGTATGTTTACTCGAAATCTCCTTTTTCTCGGTGATACGTGAAAAATAGAAATTAATGTTTATAGTCACTCTGTTTTTCATTTCTAAGAATTCAAGAGTCACGAGGCATAAATTTTGTTGCTTAGTACATGCCTGTAATTAGAATACAAATATTGTTTTCCAAGTTGTCTCCCACTAGTCACGCCGATCAGAGACTTTTCTGACGTTCTTGTGCCTTGTTCGAGAAGGACGTTTTTGTTTTGACGCGCATGACTGGCAGAAGCAAGGTTAACATGTGGCTTACTCGGTGCCTAGATTTGAACTTGTATTCGCTTTTCCCTCAACGGATATAAAATGTTGTAAACATTAGAGACTTTCAAATGTATTAAAATTGTTTTGGCCGCACTCAAACATGCCATTTCGTGACTTCTTTTTGTAGATTCGACGAATTACATAATTAGAAAAAGCGTACTCAATTTCCTATATGCTCGCGTGTCATAATGGCCTTTCGCCCTTTTCCACTATTCTATTTCCAAAACGTCTTTTCATTGTCTTTTCATTGAAAACTCATTTCGCTTCCATCTTGACTTATACGAAAAGAGAGCCTTTTCTCAAAAACTGAAAAGATGAAGAGGGTTGTTCTGGGTAATTGATGCTTCTCATCCTTCAACCGAAAAACGTGCATTCAATCCTTTTACTCAAATTCCCCGCCCCCTTTTCTCTTCCTTCTTCACATCCTGCATTCGCTTTTTGTTCTAAAGTGTTAGCAACACCAAAATATATTCCGAAAAAAGACTCTCAAATCCAGGCTGAATGGGAAATGAGGGATTAGCGTATTCGCTGGATTTGAAACACACTCTCGTCGTAAGTTCTCACCGAGCGCGCATTCACCTCCTCTTTCTTTCTTTCCACCCTCTGTTTAGAACTTTTAGATAAGAGTAATATGTTTATCTTGACTTCTTTGAGTCTCTCCGATATTTCCATGGCAACGAAGCGTTCGGCGCACGCGAATGTTTCTAGAGAAGAGAACTACTATTCCTCCCAACTTCCCCCTCTTCATTTCGAAAATTTCATGGTGACGATTGGCTCTAATTGAATTTCTCTCTGTTTTTCTCTCTTCACTCTGTTATTCCCAACAACTTTCATTCTATCGCTCTGTGTTGTCCCGACCGTCGCTCCGTCGTTCACTGTTTTTTCCACTTAAATTGTTGCCACGTCGTGTCATATGCATTGATGGTAAGACTGGTACCGCGTGGCACTTTTTGTTCTGCACAGGGGTATCACTACGGGTAAGAAAACAATTGTTTGGAGATGCAATTGGAGGTGTTGTCTGGGTGTTTGAATATCAATGTAAGTTCTACACATACAATGTTCTCATGTTTAATCATTCTGTCAGACTCAGTTGACTCTTTTGTTGCCTATGAAACCTTCTTCCTATTCCATTTTTTCTTTTTCTTTTTTTATTGTTGTTTCTTGGAAACTCATTCCTCTAAATTAGAGCTTCATTAGATTCTTTTTTCAGTTCTAACCATACAATTCTCTTTTCAAAATCAGTGCGTTCTCTATTCTCTACTATTCTGACTCATTTCTTTTTTGTTTATGCATTTCCCATTAACAATATCTATCCCTATATATTCCATCCACATCCACCGTTGCATTCATTAACTACTCAATCTATGAGAGTACAAGAGACTAATGAGCGAGTGGTGCTTACACAGATAATCGACTTTATTCGGCTTATGAGTCTCTAACCCAGTGGCCGAACACGTGTATAGCGTATTTCTTACACCCACTGCCACATTAGCTCTCTGTCTTCCTCAAAAGGACACAGAGCCCCTCACACTCTCAATCTGGCAGTAAAAACGGTGAGGAGGACAGGCCAACGAGGCGGCGCAGCGGCTGCGATGCGGCTCATTTCGAAAAGACAGCTGCATCGCGCACTTTTGAGACATTTCTGTCTGATCAACTGTGCTCTCTTATTCATAATGGCTGAAAGAAGGGAAGCGTGGGGGGGGGGGGTTGGGGCGGAAAGAGGTTGGGTTATTTCTCCGTTTATTGCACAAAACATGGACGATAACCACGTCAGTTGTACGTTTTGATGCGACATCGTATCCTTTCTTCAGATTGACGTTTCCTTATTAAACGAAATGGTGTCATCTTGTTCCTCGTTTCTCGACGTTTCTCATTTTGGGAGTGACGTTTATCCTGGTTCTAGAAATGCAAGAGCAGGGTTCGAACTATACAGATTTTCTGTTATCAGACTTCACTGAACTTTTCTATGGAAGGGTGATAAAAAGAACAGGAGTGATCTTTTTCAATACAATCTTTGGAGTTTAGAGTTGAAAAACTTCTTATTATTGTCCTAGTGGACCTCATTTATACTGAGACTTTCTGCTTACTGCTAGTCTAGATTTTCATCCTTTCATAAAGGTGATAGAAGCTCATCACTCACACCCTGTATCTTTATCAAAACTCTGTTGGAAAGCTAGGAGAGAATCAGAATACTTGAATACTTGCCGGTAACGTCACCTAGATGAGTTTAATGCGAGAAGAGGTCAGAATGAATACATCATTCCTATTTTCGATCATTGTTTTCAAAAAAAAAAAACAAGGTTTAATCTTTGCTTCCTCTCCGCAATTGAGATTCTGAACATATAAGTTGGAAGTCTCACGTTGTTTATTCTGACTGTCTCTCTAGCTACGCATCACTCGAATACTCATGAAACATTGTTCCTCTTTAAGAAACATTGTTCATTTTTGATGTTTCGTAGTCGGTTTGTTCCATTTAATTTGCACAGAAATTTCTTCCATAAAAAATGTTTCTGTTTTTCTTAAAGCGTCCGGAACTTTGAAATTTAAAAATGTTCATATTTTCTTATAATGGATATGTTTCATATACCAATAGGTGGTGATTGACTTCGTAGCGCAGGACAAATCCCACCCCGTTCCATTCCCCGCTTCATGAGAGTTCCGGTCCCTTTGAGCAGTCAACATCCGTTTTCATTTTAGAAAAACTGTTCAGAATGACATCTTATCAATAATCCGAAAATAAATTATTAAAAATCATTCCAGTCCACGTTTGAAAAAATGTTCGTTCATAGCTAGTACTATCTTTTCTTAGAGTTGATAACTTCTTTCTAGAATCATTTTTGAAGGCTGCGCATTATTTTTCTCACACGAGCTGTGCACCTTGTAAAAATGCAAGATATCCAAAAAAGTTGTCAACCACAGAAGTTCAGTTTTAGCCATCCATATGAGTTCTTAACAATCCCACTTTTCCCAAACATGCCACGAGCATCCAAAGTTAATTATTTTCAAATGATATTTTTCAGTTGCTACTGTATTAGTCGCAATTTGAAGAGAAAGTTCTAATGTCAAATTTAAGAGATTATGAGAACACTCAAAAGAGATAATCAACTACAGAACGCATTGAGATATAAAAATAGGAAATAAAGTGCATATCGATAAGTTTAGTAGCTAGGCGAGGAGCCATGTTCCATAAGTGATGTGTTGCTGAAGAAACGTTTAAAATGAATAACATCAGACTTCCAACTTTTATGATATAAATTCCCTTCTTTTTGATTTTTTGTTCATATTTCTGTATCACTTGAATAGGTTGTTCAACACAGTTTAATAGTCATCTCACATTTGATACTTGACAGTCATATCTCACTCTATCATTTTAAATAAATCGGAAGTTGAATTCAAAATTTATACAATGCAACTATTATCAAGTGTTTTGTTCTGTTTTAGAGTTTCTGTTTCTACGTATTTTCACTCAAATTCGTATTGATCTAATTTTTCAGCATTAGATGAATCTTTCAGATTCTCAGAGACGCAATTAAAACTTGGGTTTAGAAGACAATATCGACTTTCTTGGCCAGATTTTCAATGGTACGTTGACTGAAAACTATCAGAATGATTTCGAATCAAGTAGGAGATTCATAGTGATATTCTTCATTCTTCAACTAATACGATATTCTGTTTTTCATCATTAGTAAGTTTCAGAGATGCCTGGATTAGGGAGAAGACGTTCTCGAGGAAGATCACGAAATGCAGCATCTCAAAATAGAAACAATTCAAATCGTTCGACTAATAATAACAACCAGGCCCCCAGACGTTTTCCAAACTATCCCAGGGATAGCAGTCAAGTTTGCTATCCTATGGCCCGGGAGGAACAAATTGCAAGATGTGCTCGGCAACGGATGGTAGATAGTTATGTGAACGTTTCTGGAAACAACAATCAACAACATATTAGTCGTGCTGATAACAGAGTAAGAATTACTTTCTTTATGGTTCATTTATTTATACATAATAGTTTTCAATGATGGTTGATTCAACGTGAACAGTTTCGAATTAGGTGTATAGAAAAAAATAGTGTCTTAGTTTATATCATTTCGTATTTCAATCATTACATTTATTGTTTCAGAATTCTCGTCATACTCATCGTATTGAGAATAGGAACAGCCCGACTCCCCCAAGAAGAAATCAGCAAAACCGGAGTAACTCTAGAAATAGGAGGTCACCTGTGGAACGACGCCACCGAGAAACATCCAGAACACGTGTTGAACCAGAAAGAAGGAATGCTGACCGTGAGTTAGAATTTAAATATTATCATGATTCATGTGTTTTAGGTGAGCAGCAAAATCGAAGAACACGCGATGCTCATTCCTCGGATACAAGAAGTTCCGCCAATGGTAGTGCCAGAGATCGTCCTCAAGTACAATCAGTTCAGGAATCATCAATTGGCTCAGTTGAGGAAGAGATGGCTAGCGAGGGTTCTTCAGAAAGTGATGGTGTGATGACAAACCAAATTATTCTATCACCCCTTAAACCTCCGATGTTGCTGAATTCAACTGCTCTTTCTGCTATCAATAGAATAGAGAAAAGCATCAAAGAGGCTGAGTTGGTTAAAGCTTCTGACGCTTCCAATCAGCTAGCAGATCAGTTTTTCCAATTGGAGGTGGACAGGTCTAACCTACATCGGCCTGGAGGAAACGCTCAATCCAGAGATACACAAAAAACTGTTGACCGTGAAGAGCAAGGAAGTAGAAACTCAGATAGACGCTTGGACAGAAATCAGAATGAAAGAAATGTTTCTGCGCCCAGAGCTGATCGTCATGATCAGAGTCGTAGAGATGATCAGCGCTCAACGTCAGAATCTCACCGCGACCAAAACAAGGATGATAGAAGTAATCAGAATCATGTTTCTTCACGTGAAAATGAGAAGAAGAATGAAAAATCAACTGGAGACGCAAATGATGGACAGGGCACAAGTGCACATCCTTCAGTTTCTGTTGTTGTAAATGTGAGCAAGGAGAAGAAGAAAGATGTTGCCACCAGTTCGAAGAATTCTGAAGAACCAAGTTCATCCTCTTCTCGTGAAGATAAAAAGAATAGTGACAAGTCAGATGGATCCAAGAAGGATTTAGCGTCAACGAAGAATTCTGAAAAACCAACTTTGTCTTCCTCTCGTGAAGACAAGAAGGATAGTGACAAGTCAGATGGATCTAAGAAGGACTCAGCGTCATCAAAGAATTCAGAAAACCCCACTTCATCCTCTTCTAGTGAAAATAAGAAGAACAGTGACAAATCAGAAGAGTCTAACAAGAAATCAGCGTCATTGAAGAATTCTGAGGAGTCAGAGAAAGATCGAAAACATGGTGAAGCCGAGGGTTCCTCTGTTCCTTCTGCGTCTAATTCAAACAGAATCAAGAGAGATGCTTCAGAAACGGTTGCTGTGAATACTGCATCATCACGCCATCAAGAAAAGAAGACAGAAACCATTGCGATCGCCGATTCAAAGAATTCCGGAAAGCAAACTTCATCGTCTGACTCCTCAAGAAGAATTGAGTCAGAGAGCAGCAGAAGAAGTCAACAGTCACCGCATCGATCAGAACGAGACAGAGGCAACTCTTCGAGAAATGAGAGATCAAACGAGAGTCGTCATGTTGAAAATAGAAATCGGTCTAACAGCAGAGGCGGTAGTGGAAGAAATGATCGGAATGGATCTTATGATCAATCTAACAACCGAGGTGATCGAGGTAGAATCGATCGAAATGCATCTTATGATCGGTCCAACAACGGAGGTGTTCGCAGACAAAACAACTGGAATGCATCTGTCGATCAATCTAACAACAGATGGGCTCGAGGAAGAAACAACTGGGACTCATCTTCTAATGAACGCTGGCGTTCAAACAGAAGAAACAATTCGGAGGAGAGAAGAAGAGACCAACCGAGTTCTTCAAATAGATCCAGAAACAACCGAGATTCGCCTGTAGAACGAGACAGATCAAGAAGCCGACACTCCAGAGATAATGAAAAACAATCGAATGCAAGAAACAACTCGGAGGAGAGAAGAAGAGACCAACCAAGTTTTTCTTCTAGAAATAACAGAACTGCTCCTGTAGAACGAGACAGATCAAGAAGCAGACACTCCAGAGATAATGAAAGACAATCGAATGCAAGAAGCAACTCGGAGGAGAGAAGAAGAGACCAACCGAGTGTTTCTTCTAGAAACAACCGAGACGCTCCTGTTGAAAGAGAACGATCAAGAAGCAGACACTCCAGAGATAATGAAAGACGATCAAATGCAAGTCATGGTACAGAAAGAAGACGTCCAACTGAAAATGAAAGAAGAAATGATGATGTTGTTCCCGAGAGTTCAAAAGATCCGATAGAAGAAACTGAGTTGGAGAACAAACAAATAGAACAGCTACTACCTCCAGTTACCGACACTCTGAATGAAGCGAAGGAAGAGAACGAACAAAGATCTGCCGACATTCTGAATACAGATTCGGAATCTTCTATATACTCAAGTATAATTACCTCTGATGTAGGCGACAGAGAAAGTCTGGCTAGCCAAGCGTTATCTTCGAACATTTGTTCTCCAGCACTATCGATATCCCCAGAACTCAATGGAAATGATCATTCAATTCAACATGATGTCTCATCAAATGAACTCTGTAAACAGTTTATTCGCAATGACAAACTCCAAGATTTCGAAAACTCTCCGAGTGAATTGAAACCAATGAGTGAGCAATCTAATGAAATTGGACCAATGACAGACGAACATTTCAAAGATGTGGAAACTCATTCGAATGTAACAGCTTCCAAACAGAAAGTTGTCCTCGATCAAGAAAATAAGAAAAATGATGTATCATTGGCAACAAAACACCCAGAAGAAACATCTAATAAAAAAGGTGAGCCATAATTAAGTTGATTCCTTATAATATCATCAAATATTCAGAGTCTTCAAGAGAAATGGAACACGTCAAAGAAGAACAAAGCGACAGTAAACTCGTGAAAACAGCTAACATTCTTCCAAACTCATCTGCTTCTGATTCGATGACTGAAAAGAAAGAGTCATCTATCCCATCAAAACCATCAATGGCATCTTCGCAGAAAAAGAGCACCTTATCAGAAACGAAGAAAGATGATTTGCACCAGCAGTTCGAAACCACATCAAACGACAGAATCAAAAAATGTAAAACAGAACCAGATCAAAAGAAGAAAGCATCAGATCCAGTTTCTGTTAATTCTGGTACAGAAGATGAGATACCTTCGAATGAATCCAGAAAAGAGACTCCAAATCCCAGTACACCAAAGAAAACTATTCCATTGAATACAAAAAAATCGAATGGAAAAGAGGGAATTCAAAAGAAGGAATCCTCTGCAGCTTCTACCGTAATTTTGAAAAAGAAGAAAACTATTGACAAAGAAGAAGAAGTCGTTGAGAAGAAATCTGGAAAGACTTCAAACGATGTCAACAAGACAATTGCTTCTTCAACAAATGGTAACTTATCAATCTCCAAGAAGCCAGATGCAATCAATATTTCAGAGAAAGCCAAAGAAAAAGAACAGGCAGTCGGTGCTTTGCTCGAGAAGATTGCTTCTTCAACTCCTTCAACTGGCACTGAAACTAACTCGATTGCTGGCAAGACAGCTAAAACTACTCCTCATTCGGATGTCATTTTCTCAAAAAAGGTCGCTGAGCTCGAAGGGAGAAACCATAATGCTCCGATAGAATCTAAAGATTCACCAAGATCTACTAGTTCCATAAAGCAGGAGAATAAGCCAGATCAAAAAACTGATCCTATCACAAATGGGGATTTGTTAATCACCGAGAAGCCAGATGCAAAGACTTCTCCTCAAAAGGAAAGTAATCATATTAAGGAATCAATGCCACATGAAGGGTTATCGAGCAATGCAAGTCTGCCAAGATCTGTAGAAGACCCTGTCTCTGTCGGTGTTGATAAGAAGGATGAAAAAGTATCGCATGAATCAAAAGTGAAGGGAAAAGATTCCAAAAGAAAGAGTAGTGTCAAAGTTTCAATGAATTCTGACGTCAAGGAAGAAAAAGGTAAACTAGAAAAAAAATAATTTTAAACTGCAATCAATATTCCAGAAAAAGCAGAAGAAAAAGAACAGAAAGTCGGTGCGCAGCTCAAGAAAACAGTTTCTTCAACTTCTCCGACTGGCCCTGAAACTGATCCAAATACTGCCAAGAAGGCCAACACTGCTCCTCCTGTTGTCATTTCCCCGAAAAAGGCTACTGTGCTCAAAGTAAAAGAACACACTGCTCCGACAGAATCTGAAAATTCAACAAGTGCTATTAATTCCATAAAGCAAGAGCATAAGCCAGATCGGATGACTGGTCCTATCACAAACAATGGTTCGTCAATTTCCAAGAAGCCAGATGTGAAGACCTCTCCTCAAGAGAAAAGCAGTCATATTGAGGAAGCAATGCCACATAGAGGGTTATCGAGCAATGCAAGTCTGCCAAGATCTGTAGAAGACCCTGTCTCTGTCGGTGTTGATAAGAAGGATGAAAAAGTATCGCATGAATCAAAAGTGAAGGGAAAAGATTCCAAAAGAAAGAGTAGTGTCAAAGCTTCAATGAATTCTGGCGTCACGGAAGAAAAAGGTGAACTAGAAAAACAAGATAATATTTTGACTACAATCAATATTCCAGAGAAAGCCGAAGAAAGAGAACAAGCAGTCAGTGCTCTGCTCGAGAAGACTGTTTCTTCAACTCCTTCAACAGGCACTGAAACTAATTCAAATACTGGCGAAAAGGCTGGAACTGCTCCTTCAGATGTTATTCTCTCAAAGAAGGTCACTGAGCTCAAAGGAAACAAACATAAAGCTTCGATAGAGTCTGACGATCCACCAAGAGCTACTTGTTCCAAAAAAAAAGAGCACGAGTCAGATGTGAAGTCCTCCTCTAAAGAGGCAAGTAAGGCAGAATCTGCTCCTTTGGATGTCATTTCCTCAAGAAACGTCACTGCGCTCAAAGGGAGCAAACATAATGCTCCAACCAAACCTGAAGATCCCCCAAAATCTACTTGTTCCATAAAGCAAAAGCATAAATCAGAACAGAAAACTGGCTCTATCATAAATGGTGATTTGTCGTTCTCCAAGAAGCCAGATGTGAAGACTTCTCCTCAAGAGGAAAGTTATCATATGGAGGAATCAATGCCCCATGGAGGATTACCAAGCAAGGAAAAATTGTCAAGATCTGTAGAAAATCCCGTTTTTGCCTTTCTCAATGATGAGGATACGCATGAATCAAAATTCGAAAAGTCAGATCTCAAAAAGAAGAGTACTACCGATGTTTTAATGAATCCTGGAGTCACGGAAGGTAAAGATGAACTACAAATGTGAAATAGACTTTTACCTTGATAAATATTTCAGATAAAACCAAGAAAAAAGAACAGGCAGTCAGTGCTCTGCTTGAGAAGACTGTTTCTTCAACTCCTTCAACAGGCACTGAAACTAATTCAAATACTGGCGAAAAGGCTGGAACTGCTCCTTCAGATGTTATTCTCTCAAAGAAGGTCACTGCGCTTAAAGGGAAAAAGCATAAAGCTTTGATAGAGTCTGAAGATCCACCTAGAGCTATTAGTTCCAAAAAGAAAGTGCATAAGTCAGATGTGAAGTCCTCCTCTCAAAAGGCAAGTAATCATACTGAGGAATCAATGCCGTATGGAGGGTTATCAAGCGAAGGAAGTCTGTCAAGATCTGTAAAAGATCCAGTCTCTGTCAGTAATAAGGATGAAAAATTATCGTATGAATCAAAAGTCAAAGAAAAAGATTCCAAAAGAAAGAGTAGTGTCGAAGTTTCAATGAATTCTGACGTCAAGGAAGAAAAAGGTAAACTAGAAAAAAATAATTTTAAACTGCAATCAATATTCCAGAAAAAGCAGAAGAAAAAGAACAGAAAGTCGGTGCGCAGCTCAAGAAAACAGTTTCTTCAACTTCTCCGACTGGCCCTGAAACTGATCCAAATACTGCCAAGAAGGCCAACACTGCTCCTCCTGTTGTCATTTCCCCGAAAAAGGCTACTGTGCTCAAAGTAAAAGAACACACTGCTCCGACAGAATCTGAAAATTCAACAAGTGCTATTAATTCCATAAAGCAAGAGCATAAGCCAGATCGGATGACTGGTCCTATCACAAACAATGGTTCGTCAATTTCCAAGAAGCCAGATGTGAAGACCTCTCCTCAAGAGAAAAGCAGTCATATTGAGGAAGCAATGCCACATAGAGGGTTATCGAGCAATGAAATTCTGCCAAAATCTGTAGAAGATTTCACCTCTGTCCGTGTTGAGAATAAGAATAAAGAATCGTCGGATGAATCAAAATTCAAAGGAAAAGATTTCAACAGAAAGAGTAGTGCCAAAGCTTCAATGAATTCTGGCGTCGCGGTGGAAAAAGGTGAACTAGAAAAAAGATACATTTTTGACTGCAATCAATATTCCAGAGAAAGCCAAAGAAAGTGAACAGGCAGTTAGTGCTCTGCTCGAGAAGACTGTTTCTTCAACTCCTTCAACAGGCACTGAAACTAATTCAAATACTGGCAAGAAAGCTCACACTGCTCCCCATTCGGATGTTATTTCCTCTAAAAAGACCGTTGCGCTCAAAGGGAAAAAACATAATGGTTCAACCGACTCTGAAGTATTGACAGAGGCTACTAGTCACATAAAGCAAGAACATAAGCCAGATCAGAAAACTGGACCTATCACTGATTCCATGCCACATGGTGGGGCACCGAACAAAGGAGATCTGTCAAGATCTGTAGAATTACCCGTTTCTGCCAGTGTCAATGATGAGGATAAGCAATTATCGCATGAGCCAAATGTTAAAGGACAAGGCACCACAAGGAAGAGTAGTGCCAAAGCTTCAACGAATTCTGACGTCACGGAAGGAGAAGGTAAATTAGAAAAAAGAGATACATTCTTAATTTTATTCACTCTTTCAGGAAAAACCAAGAAAAAAGAACAGGCAGTCGGTGCGCTGCTCGGAAAAACTGATTCTTCATCTCCTTCGAATGGCACTAAAACTGATTCAAATTCTGCCAAGAAGGCCAAAACTGTTCCTCCTGATGTAATTTCCTCGAAAAATGCCGCTGCGCTCGAAGGGAAAAAACGAAGTGCTACGTTAGAATCTGAAGAGTCACCAAGAGCTGCTAGTTTCATTGAGAAAGAGCATAAACCAGATCAAAATAGTAGTCTTACTTCTGATGAAAGCTGTAAACAGGACAATGGACCTTCACAGAAACTTAAAAAGATTAGTGAGAATTCGAACGCAACAGGTGTTCCGGAAGAAAAGCCAACTGGAAAAAAGAGGAATGATAATGCTTCAGTAGATCCCATTGCTTTTCTAAGATTAAAACGCAAAGGTGAGTTAAACGCTTTTAGATTTAACCGATCAACTGGATTATTTATAGAAGAAGTAAAAAAGGCGATGAGAAAAATTATCGATGCGTCGAAAAAACAAGCTGGTTCTCCGATTTCTTCAAATTTAGTTATGCCAGAAAACAAAAGTGAGGTGCTAGCGACTGAAAACACCATTATATCAAAGGTTAATGCACCAAACTTGACAGTAAAGAATGTAAAGATGGAAAGTTTTTCGCCAGTATCAAAAATGCAAGATCAGTTGAAAAAAGGCAATGTTTCATCAGAAGAGGACGACCATAGAGAAACTATGAAATCAGGACTAGATTCAAGTCATAAGGTGAACAAGCCTAAATCACATTCTCCAAAGAAGTCCCAAGCAAAGGGAATAATCCAAAATGAACAACAAAACGGAAATATCAAAGTACCTTCTTCTGTCGACTCTAACATCTTTCCAATAACAAAAGAACTGGGCAAAAACAAAACAGAAGGAGCAGTTAATTCGTCTTCAACATCAAATAGTACTTTAACAAAACCGGTTGACGATTTAACTTCTGATATTGCCGCTCCCATTCATGAAGCTGGAAAAGAACATCTCAATTGTCAAAACAACACAAAGCGCAAAAGAAAGAGCACGCCAAAGAAAAACAAGCCTCAGAAAAAGAAGCGTGGTGAGGAAACTGTTCAATCAAACCCAACTGAAATCATTGATTATCTGGGTGAAGGAATCAGAAATAACTCTTTGCCAGCAAGTGATTCTAAAGTGACTGTTCAACAAAGAGAGGTTGAGACATCAGACCTCCCAATGCGATCCTCAGTTCAAAAGAAGAAGAAAACAGCAGGAACAAAAGATAGCTCAGATAAAGCAGTAGTTAAACAGACTATGAAGGAACCATCCCCAACTAACAACGAGGCCAGAGGTCCTTCACATCATCAGATTTGGAACAAAGCAATGAAATCAAAGATTCCCATGTATGTCAAGATAGGAGAACAGAATATTGCAATAGACGGCAATGAAGTTCTTGTCGACTTGGATAAACTGACAATCATGGACCTTTATCTACTTTCGTTATCATTGGCAACACACACTTATGTGAATGAAGGGGTCTCGTTTGAAGAAGCTTGGAATAGGACAGGCCCTATATCTGTTTACAACGAAACAGTGTTTAAAATGGCTGTGAATTCATTTCCTTGTGCATTTCCACCTCAAGAAAGAAATGCAAACGATGCTCTGAACTCAGCAGTTGAAGTCACTTGGACTACTGCCATTGAAACAGAGGAGAAAGAAACAACACTGAAGAATATTGTATCTTTCTATACAGATGGAGCAGCAGGCAATAATCTAAATCAAGGTACGCGTTTCTATTTACAAACTATCCCATCTTCTGAAATCTGGAATGAATTTGATAAGCAAAGTCAAAATCCAAGAAATAATAGGGCATAGCTCAAATTTTGAAAAATATATAAATAAGTCTAAGTGCTTGAAAGTAATAATAACGTCTAGATTCACCTGACAGAGTTTTGTTTCAAAGATCAATTTCACCGAAGCGCATAAGTCCAACTTTTCCATTTTCTCCACCTTTTTAATATTTTAATTCGAAGCATAGAACTACAAACTCTGTCTGGTAACAAAAATATTGTACTTCCTTATCTAGTTTTTCATTCGGAGTTATTCATATTCAATGCTTATTCTTATTAACCGTTCGAAAAAATTTCTGAAAATTTCAAATAATGATCTTTTTGTTTCTCACGTTTCTGAACTAGTCTTGTAGACAGCCAACCTTAATGTGCAAAATAATTGTAGACAATTATTCGAATAGCAACCAAATATTGAACCAAAAACATAGTTTGAATGGTTTTAAATTATGATTACATTTATCGAGATAAATATGTAAAGTTCATGAAACTTTTTGATTCATGATTAAATTATTTAGTCAGAAAACTTGATCTTTTTTGTTATTCCATGTTAAGAAGTGGATAAACTCAAGTTTTTCTGATCCGAATTATCTTCAACCTCAATTTTGTAGAGGTCCTCGACATAATCTCTGGAAAGAAGGTTTTGGTTATGGAAACAAAGCCTGTTCGTGGCACTAAACGAGTTGGACTTCCAATCCCGGAATCTGAAGCTGTTCTTGCTAAGAGCAAACGCAGCGATCCTCCAGTTGTCTCTCAGACTGAATCTTCTTCCTCTCCACTTCCTGTTGACAGCTCACATGAAAAAGTCGAACCACGCAAACGCTCCCCAGGTAGTGTTAGAATAACAATATTTAAGACAAATGGTTTTTTCCAGCATTCAAAGTCAATCTCTCCTATTACAATGCATTCAGTAAGTTTGATTCAAAAACATTTCACATGAATTCTCAGTACATGCGTGTTTTATCTAATTGGGAGCTGCTTTTCTAAGATTAATTCCATTTGGAAATAATGATTGTTACTTATTTGTGAAATCTAGTCACTAATTCGTTCATTCAATTAGACAGAACCACAACGTCTCAAAATAGGTATTCGCATGCCGTCCAGGCTCTAGTTGTGTTTTTTAAAGTTTTTACTGACTCACAATAGAAGTGTTTCCATGTCAATGTTCAGATTTTCCGAAAATTTTCAAACTTTCGAAAATTCAGATCGAATGAATCATTCAAACTATTGTTGGATGATCCCTCCAGAGTGTGGACTGTTGGGTCCGACGGTAGTCACTTCAGAGATCTTTACCGGCAAAACTCCATCTGCATACCTTCTTCCTCCAGCGTTTCTCCAAACTCCTTTCAATTAAACTCGCTTCATTTTGAATGTTAGTGTTTCACACTAACCTCCCATTCCCCTATTATTCCATCTAATGCACGGACTTTGAAAATCCCTTCTTTCCAAAACCCAAAGAATAACCGTCCTATTGAATCTCAACTACATTTATCGTTTTTTTGTCGCATATGAAATACTCTTCTCTTCTGACAAACCATCATATTTTTCACCACATCTCGATCAAAAACGTCTTACCTTTATCAACCATCGTTAACATTTTCATTCCGTTGCACTCCACAATCCCAGTGTTCTTAAAACTTGGAAATTAAGTGTCCCGATGAATTCTGATTGTATTTACTGTATTTATCGTTTATTGTCTAGTTCGCTTTGTTTTGTAAGCTATAGAATCATTCTTTGATCTTTTCTCCGACATTCTCATCGTTCGAGCCGGCGGACAAGTTCATTATATTTCAGAATAGCTACAAATCTGCCATTTTATTCATACCTCCACTTATCTCAATCCACTTTGCACATTACATTCTTGTCTATTTGTATCATGGTTCTCAACAAAAAAACCCAAAAATTATTTCCGAAAGTCCTGTTGATTACTATTTACATCCGTGAAATGTCTATTTTCGATTCTCCATTCTCATCCCCCGCTTCTTTTTAATTTTGGAAAATCACCCAAAAACGCTTCGAATTTCCATGATTTCTAAAATTCCGTTCGTTTCCCATTCCAATCGTCATTTCTTGGAATCCTTCGAATTTTCCCAATGTGCATTGTCTCTTCATTTAAATCCACAATAAATATTTATCCAAGATTCGTTAGCAAATTGATTAGCCGGAACATTTTTTCATGTGACATATTTGAATTGAAATATACCAATAGCATGCAATTTTATTGAGACAGTTGCTCAAGACGTGAATGTAATGTCCAGTAGAAGTGAAAATCCACAAATCTAAACAATCTAACTGGAATCAATGGACAAGAAAAGTAAGGTTGAGAGGACAACGGTAGAGTTTCAAACGGGGTGGAGACAAGAACCTGGGCTTACAGGCAACAAGAAATATGAGAGAGAGACAGAATGATTTGGCCTATTAAAGAAAAAATGGAAAAAAGAAAGAAAGAAAAGAGGAACCATGAAAAAAATTGAATGACATGTCCTTAGCGACTTATTTGATGAAAACATACGATTTCTAAATTAAGTTGACCAAAGAGTTGAAAAGGTTCACCTTTCGCCTATTCTATCGTTAAACCTGGTGTTGCTTGGGGAATTCATAATCAAGGGTGTGCTAATAAACAATCAACGGGAACACTAAAACCATGGGAAAGGAGAACAACCGATAAAAAATAAACCTCCAAAAAAGATAATGATAATCGCTTTGGTCCTAACTCTCTTTTTTCTATAAAACATTGCAACGAAGAAATTCAAAATTTGCAGCGGCCAATTATGCTGCTACACAGAAATAGATATTTAAAAAACGCAGAAATAAAATAAAAAATACAAGTGGAATAATGCATCTAAACATGCTCTTCATAGCCACGGAAGTCGACACAATTTGCGACGATCTTGTAAAGCACTTGCTGATCCTCCATCAATTTGAAGACACGATCACATATTTTCTTGTAATCTTGTTGGAGTGGCTCACTTTCGTGAAGTTCAGTCACTCTCAAATCAATGAAGCGAAGACCTTTGTTGATCATATCTGGAAAATATGAGATTAATTTATTGAAAAAGAATAACCAAAGTACCGGATTCGCTAGCTCCGTTCAGTGTGATGTTCTTGACAAGTTCATCGAATTTTCTTCCCCGAATTGAATTTGGCTCCGTTTCTGAAAAAAGAACCTTATGAAACTGATCTGTCAATGAATTCAACTGACCAACGTGCTCTTGGATATACGCCATCAAACCTTTGATAACGGTTCTTTCACGTTCCCCAGTGAGGTCTGCTGCAGTGTCAATATCCATAATGAAAAGCATTGATTTGGCAACTCTCATACGGAACAAGTAAACGTTCAGGAATCTTTGAAGGCGAATTTGAACCATTTTGCGGCGATTATGTTCCAAATTTCTGAGACCTCCTTGAGATTTCTTGTCGGCTAACTGCTTCATGCGACGGAACATATCTGAAAAAAATAAAATTTAGAAGGACTTGAGATGATCAATGAGTACCATGTAATTCCGGGTCACATGCACGCTCTACAAAAGTTGCAGCCACTGGATCAGCCATTTCCACTTCGAGCTCACTGCTCTCGTCTGTTGGACCAATTTCCACTTCATCATATTCGTCGTTTCCAGCTGAGCATCCTTTAGATTCCATTTGCTTTGGTCTCCTGAAACAAAGAATGTATCAAAATAAAATTAATGCATTGCTTACACAGACGACGATGATTCTGGTTGATTCGAAGAGTTCGTATCCGATTCCAACTCATCACTGTCACCATCATGAGAACGAGCTCCAGGACGATAGTCGTGAGTGACTTTCTGTCCAGGAACATACTCATCGTCGTTCTCTTCTCCGCTGTTGTTTCTTGGCAGATAGTGGATATGAGAAGTGACGATTCTGAAAGTTTCATTTTTAATTCACAACACGGATTAGTATACTGTGGTACTTACTGATTAGTTGGTCTGTAAAGATTTTGTGCTGCTATCAAAGCATTGTTCACAAAAACAGTAGCTGAGTGATCGGAGAAACTTGCTTCAACAGTTGTCGTTTCCTTTCCATCCGTTTTCTGTTGCTGCTTCTTCTTCTTCTTCTTATTCTTTGACTTTGAACTCGTCACTTGCACATCGAACTCGGCTTCAACATATGAACCGTCGTCATCAGTCATCAGAAGTTTGGCAAGCATTTCTGTCGAATGCAATCCGGCAGGAACAGAATCCTTCAGTTCAATCAGTGTCTTGGCTGCCTTTTCAGCTGCTTTTCTTGCTTTCCTTCTTTCAGCTTTAGTTTCTTTCGGCGGTTCAGGTATTGCTGGTTGGGCGGTCTCCAAGTCTCCAGCTACTTCTTCATTCGCTTTCTTCAAATGATTTTGTGTCTCAGGCAAAGTTTTCTCTTCTTTCTTGACCTCCAGACTCTTTTCAGCTGCTTCATCGCTCTTGCAAGGGATAATCTCCTGATTTTCTTCATCTTTTGATGACGCTGGTTTGTTTTTAGAATCATCAGTTTCTTTCGAAATAGTCGTGTTGGAGGATTTTCCGACATCAGATTTGGGTTTGGATGGTTCCGCAACTGAGGTTTCCTTCTTTGACTCTGGGTTTGTTTTCTTCTCATTTTTTGTCGGTTTCTTTGGTTGGGGAGCAGATGACCCGTTTGCCTTATTATCTCCGTTAGATTTCTTTTTGTTCTCAGTATCAGAGTTATCTTTCCTTTGAGAAGCAGATGAACTGTTCGTCGTAACACTTTCATTTGAGTTTCTTCTGCTTTGAACGTGACTATCAGTATCACTCGTTTCCTTTGAACCAACTGAACCATTCATTTTGATATTTTCCTTTGAAGGTGCCTTGTTTTGAGCGTTGGTATCAGAATTATTTGTTTCCTTCGGAACAGATGAGCCGTTCATTTTGATTGTCTCTTGTGGGATAACTGAACCGTTCATCTTGACGCTCTCATCCGATTTTTTCTTGTTTTGAATCTTAGTATCAGTTTTACTTGCCATCTGGGAAACGGATGAGCCGTTCATCTTGACTCCTTCGTTTGATTTCTTCTTGTTTTGAGAGTTAGCATCAGTATTTATTTTTTCCTGGAAAGCTGATGAGCCGTTCATCTTGATAGTTGTTTGAGTAACAGATGACCCGTTTGCTTTGACACTTCCATTCAATTTCTTTTCGTTTTGAACATGAGCATCAGTTTGTTTTTTGTCCTGAAGCACAGATGAACCATTTATCTTGATGCTGTCATTAGATTTCTTTCTGTTCTGATGAGCAGAATAAGTAAAATTAGTCTCCACTTGCTTCCAACCCTTGGCACTGCCATTGTTTGGCTTGGCTGCACTCTTTTGATATTGTTTCTTGTTGGAATCATTTTGGTTGTGGTTTTCTTGCTTTGTCGGCTGAGTCTCTGCTGGTTTTGAAACGGTTTCAACTACTTTCGGCTTACACTCTTGAGGAACTGGTTTTGATACTTCTGTTTCTTGTTTTGCAGACTTTCCCACAATCTTGGCGTATGAAAGCGTTAGTTTTACTTCCGAAACAACGGTGGCAACGTCTTTGTTTTCTTCTTGAAGCGATTTTGGAGCACAGTCGCTTTTTGCCGCTGACTCATTCTGAAAGTTCTTAGCTGCAGAAATGACTGGTTCTTTTTTCTCTTCCACTACCTTGGGAAGACCTTCCTCCTTCTTCGAGTTCTTTTCTTCTGGAGAAGCTACCTCTGATTTGGTTTCAGCTTGAATTGGTACAATTTCGGATCCGTTGCTTGAATCGGCAGAATACAGTTCATCCTCAGTGAAAGGGCGAGAATCAAATGCCGGTCCTTTTGATTCATTATTGCCATTCTCTTTGAACTTGTTCATGAAATCAATCCCTGTTTGACCAGTTATCGGATCTCTGAAAATTGGAGCGTTGATGTAGAGGTTTTCATATAGAACTAACGTTTTGACAGCTGCTGGCGCTGGAGTCGTCGTTTCATAATGAATTGTTTTATTGAAAAACTTGAAGAAGCTTGCCAACGGTTTTGGCTCATTCCAACTGAAAGTAATTCCATTCATTCACCCAAAACTCAGTTTGTGTGTTCTCACTCTGTCAGAGCTGCATACATATTCTCAGCTTCGAAACGCCAGACAGCGTTAATTCCTTGTTTGAACATAGCATACAAGAACTTTGCGTTGTTCTCATTGACTGCTTCTTTGATAGTTGTCCATTCCAACTTGAACGAAGATTTTTCAGCACGAGCACGAATCATTGCCAACAGCTCATCTGAAATAAGAATATTGTGTTTGTGAGTAGTTGTATCCGACGACGAATCTCACCTAAAAGAATTGAATACTCTGGAAACTCCATGCTCATCATCTCGTTAGTGTAGCGGACACGGTACTCTCTGTAACTGTCGAAAGAGACCTGTCCAATGAAAGAACAGATAAGTTCTTTTGACGTCGGCTTGTTCTCTTCAACCAACTGCTTCTCTCCCGTTCTCTCGACAAATCTATCGAGCCACTTGTCAAAGTCCCTGAACATCAACGCATTAATGAATAAACCGTTTTTTTAAACTTACCATCCCTTCGGTTTTGGGAAGTCACCGCCGAAAAGAATCCGTTGTTGACGGGATCGATACAAAGACTCAAGTCTTCCCATTCGCTTAGAGTCGCATGGCTTGTTACTGAAGAGCCAGTGGTATGAAGGGACTGTCGACTGAAATAAAAACATTGTCATATTTCTACGGGTCTTGATATATTTACATCGCTGTTCAGCTCCCGACGACTCTGAGTGACCTTATGGAATGGTGTTTCTTTCTGCTCGTCATCCAATATTTTCGGCTTGTTCCACCTGCAAATTCGTTGGTTGATAGTTGCAATTATTGCGGTATCTTACTGGTTTTGCCCGGAAAAGTTTTGGTATTCGAATTCATTGATGAGAACTTCCTCCGACAGGTACTCGTCCATCAAGGCTAGAGCAAACTTGTAATCAAATTTTCCTCTACTGGAAGCGTATCCATTGTAAATGTCCTGGAGAAACTCCATTCTTTTCACAATCATATCATCAGCAAGTTCTGAAAACAGTTTTTCATGACTACTTGGTTAATAAATGCGATACTCACTGATGATTACCGGCTTTGGAAGGTTTTGTAACATGTAGTAAGTTGGATAAGTGCTTGTGTCTCTGACACTGTCTGTGTTACCGGCGGTAAACCGTATTTCTCTGTGGAGCCCGTTCCCGAGATCAAGGTAACTGCAAGCATATGTGACTTCTCTCTGGAATATCACGTATTTCAAAAGCTATCAATGTCCAAACTCACATCAAGACTCGCCTCGTCCGCCTCCGACGGAATCACCATATTCCAGGCGGCGGACATGGTGAATCTGTTGTTTCTGTTGCTTTTCCGCCCTGAAAATGAATTAATTGAAATGAATATAATAAAAGTTATGAGATTAAGTTGAGGAAATGCGGTAAAGAGAGAGGTCCATAAATGGTGGAATAATGCTGACTTGAAGGGAAAGGAAAACAAATGGTGAACTTGTTCTTTTATGTCTACTTCCCATTTAAAAACGATTATATGTCCTACGGTAACACATGAGAGTGTTCCGCGCAAATCGGTTTTCTTCTCTGAAAATTCGGCTCCTTTTTATTTCTCTTTTCCAAAATTGCTATTGGCGTCGAGGAGATGCAAAAAGGGTACGTATGAAAAAGAGAAGAGAAAACGGAAGAAAAAAGTGAATGAAGATAGCAGGTCGATGTGGAAAGGACTTGGCAGGAAGGAGAAGAAGAAAAGGAGAGGAGAGGCTCAATGGCGTGATACGGACGGTCCATAGGCAGCCGCACGCAGCCGCACCGCTGCCCATAAACGTTCGTCCCAATTCGTACACAAAGATGAGAAGAAGCAGGAATGAAGAGAAGAAAACAAAAAAGGGAGAAAAGAGCGGAATCATTGAATAATAAAAAACGACAATATTGTACGGAGCGAGCGAGCGCAATTGTACGGTTTTTTTTTTGTTTTATGATGGAGCGAGCGGAAAATCGATGGAAGACGAGTCCCGTGTTCTGGGAAAAATGCTAATTAGACTACGCCGACGGTACATAATTGGTATGCGACGAGTCAGAGCTCACCAAGCGATGCCCTAGCAACACACGGAAAAATCTGAATATTATTTGGAGAATACGGATTTTTCAAAAATTGAGCAGAATCAAAATTTTTCGATTCAAACAAACTCTGAAAAGTATCTGAAAAAACAAAAAAAAGTGTATATGAGTCATTTTTCCAAAATTGAGCGCGAAAAGAGCAATAAACATTAGGCCTCATTTATCTTCAAATTAATGAAAAAATTGGCCTGTCAAAATGCATTTTTCTATCAAAACTGATACATAAAGTGTTCGAGAATTTTCCTGTGTAAAAAACAAGGAAAATGATTCACGTGTTCCCGAAAAATCTATGATTTACGACTGAAATGTCATCGAATTGCCTCGAATATATCATGAAAGTCCGCAATACACAACGTGAGTGGCTTGCACACAAAACACCAGAAACGACGACATGTGACGCATCGACCGGTGGTGTTCTCTTCTCGGCCGAAACGCGGGGTTTGTGACTTGTTGCAAGAAATCGAACGTTTTATGAGAGGAAGATGGTTGATGTATGATGACAAAAAGTTTCAAAAATTGATGAGAAAGTTTCTCGAAAGTATTGCGAAAAACTATACGAAGCATCTGTTTTAGTAAAATGTATATATGGAAAAAAAACACTCTGAAATAAAAAGAGATATCATATGTAAACATGTTTCTCGTAATTTCAACACATCAGGAGAATTTTTCAATGAACCGGAAATTTCGAGAAACTTTTGTAATGGAGCTCCAATTCGATATTCCTGAACTCGATAATAATGATCAAAAGACCAAAAGCTCAATTGTTTAAAATTAGGAAAAATAAATTGTTTGTTTGAAAATGAAACGTTTCAACGAAAACAAAAAAACATTTAAAACTTGAAACATATATACTTGAACAAAAATTTTCAAATCGGCCCAGTGATAAAAACAAAGACATTCTTGACAGAAATTATTGAACTAATCTAACACACTCATTGTTCCTCAGTTTTACAGCGTTTTTTCAACATGAATAAGGTCATACCCATATTTCAGATGAGAGTAAACAAATCTAACCAAAACATTTTCATCAAAACTAACGAAGATTGAGGAAGCAAGGAAAAATAAATGAATAGATTGGATTGTTACACAAACGTATCTTTCAAATGAAATGTCTAGAGAAGATTCTAATATCATCTCATTTCTGATCTTAATGAGTCTGTTTAGAACCAAAGATCAACTTGGTAGTATTCTCAAAACTTTCAAAATGATTGGATTGAAAAAGAAAGAATTATTCTTCAGTTGGTGAGCACTCTTCAATGTCCGTCGACCGCATTTAATTAGCCAGAAAGCAGATGAAATACATCTGAAGATGGAGAACAAAAGTTTTGAGAAGAGATGTAAGAGAATGTTGACGGATTTAGTAAGGGGGGCTTGTTGCTAATGAAGATAATTTATTAGTTGGAACCCGTGTGTACGTGACAGTTTGTGAATTTTCATTGAACTATAAACTGATAAACGCTAAAATTTCCATTTCACATTTATAACAACTTTAGTTCTGACACTTCCATCATGTTCTTATAACTATTAAAAGATTCTTTGAACCTCATGAACTCGTGATTTTTTCCACTCATTTGCTAGTAAAATGTCGGTTGTTGGCTTATGACCGAAAACGCTGAGTCCACAATTTTCTTCTACTCCTCTGCAAATGTACAAACTGACCACAGAAACATATGTAAAGTCTTCCGATAAAAAGGTGGGTTGGGTTTGAAGAAAAAAAAAGTGTTCTCGATAAGAGTTCTTCTACAGTAACCCACACTTTCAACATTTTTCCTATTTCATTTTTATTTCGACTACGAGGCGCTGCGAACATGAAATTCTCAATTCCTCCTAATTTTTTATATTTATTATTCTGTTGTCTTCTGATGGATCTGATTAATCAGATCCCGCAACTCACATTCTCGACATTGGCTGAAATAATAAACGTGATGAATAACCATACGTTAGTTGCTCATTATGGAATAGAAGCAACGACTGGAAAGTGAGTTTCGTCATATGTATGCCCGCAGAATTTTGAATATAATGTTTGGTGTGCGTGAAACAGAACACATGAGATACTAACCTGTTACTAGGTATGAAAGAAGAAGCAAGCTTTTGTTGAGAACATGTTACTTTAGAAACTCCTAAAACTGTGTATAACAAGAATCCGGACGGTGTTTCCACAAAATAACAATTTCAGCATATCATTCATGAATTCAATCATAACTACTGCTCCGACTGTAGGAATGCTCTTCTCTTTATTCGTGTTTGTTCCGTTAGCTGAAACCAAAGGAAGAAAGTACACTGTTGTATATTTCCGGTTTGTGAGGAGCCTCATCACTTACCTTAACACAGACGTTTTCAGATTTATCATAACACTCGCTTCTTCATTTTGCCATCTTCTATCTGCACTGACTCAATCTAGTGAGATATTCATTCTTGGACAAGTGTTGAATGGACTTCAACTGCCTCTACGTATGTTTGTAACTATGCTTTACATCACCGAGTGTGCTCCTGATAAATATAGAGGTACGTATGTTGAAATTAAACATCAAAAACTACAACAACGTGAAATTTGAAGGTTTCGCCTCCACTGCACTCATCTTCTCGGACGTTATCGGACAAGTTATAATGTACGTTGACGCTTTGTGTTTACATGTTTACCCCTTTTCAAGCTGAATTTTTGCGCGCTGCAAGAACAAGTAGTGATAACAGGTGACCGGAATCATCCTGTCACAGCGTTTTGTGGTAATGGCTATTTTGACTTGCAACATCCTTGATAAAGAATGAAGATCAGAATCATCATAAAAACTACAAGAAGCTGTCAATCTTCAATTTAATTGCAGGTTCTCTGTTGGCTCTCCGAGTGTACTTGGAAAACCGAAAACATGGTTTATCTTTCCACTGGCTGTCATGATAAGGTAGGAGGTCTGATTGAAAGCTCAAAAAACTACTGATAACTTACAGTTCGATAGTGAACTTTGCAATGGCGGCTCGTTTACCTGATTCTCCGAAATGGCTTGTGAGACAGAATAGAATGGAAGAAGCTGCGAAATCAATAGAATTCTATCATGGAGAAAACGTTTGTCTTAGTAAGATCAGAAGAAAAAACTTCATTCAATGAATAAAATTTAGATGATGTGATGACATCCTTCATTAAAGAGAAAAACTTGACAACGGAGGACAGAATCTCACTCAAAGAAGTTTGGGAAAACGACACCATGAGAGAGGTTGAGCTCATTGTTAAGGATCAAAAAAATTTATAGAAAAATTCCAGGCTCTGAAAGTATTATGTTCTGTTTCCATGTTTTTAATTTTTGATTCCGGAGTGATTCAAGGGACTTACACTGTTCTTCTTCATAAAACAGCTGGTTTCACTGTTCAAGAAGTAGGTAGAATATTTTCAACAAAAAATAGGTTCTTCTCATTTAGACTATGAATTTGAACCTGATTCTGGCTGTGGTTTTCTTCCCTACAAGATTTATTGGTACTTATATCATTGATTCTTTGGGTAGAAGAGCGGTTATGGGGATCGCTGGAGTTATTGTGTAAGTTTGATTTTTAGAGAGTATTACAATCAACCACTGTTTGAAGATATTCCAAAACATGGTTAATGTTATCGACCCAGGTTATTATATATTTTGTTGGACCAAGCACTTTGACAAGGGTTATGTGTAAGTTATAAATTCAATTTCTCTCCATCACCATTTTTGGAATTGAAGATATTGCTGTGGAATGCTTATCCGAGTCTACCTTGGCAACAGGTGTTGCCTCTTTGGGAATCCTTTTCATTAATGAACTGTTCCCTCCATCTGCTCGAACATCGGTTGCACAAGTGAGAGTATTTCATCACTTTTCCCATCAACTCCTAAAATTACAGGCCTTAATTCTGGTGACAATGGGAGTGAATCTTCCTCTCATCTCAAGTTTCCCAATTATTTACGCGTTCTTTGGTCCGGCTTATTTCATGGTGCATGTTTTCAGTCAAGTTTTCTTTGGAACTTATCTGTATAGGTAAAATACATATTCAGTTTCTGGAATTCATTTGTGATATTTCAGGCATATGCCAGAAACATCAGGACGCGCAGTTTATGATATTATTGAATCAATGGATGAAGAAGTAGCTTCAAGAGTAAGAGAATAGTCTAGATCTCCATCTACAAGTCCTATTTTCAGAGAGCATCATTCATTGAAGAGAGAACTCCTTTGGTTAGGAAAAGAGTAGGTTGACATTCTTTGAAATCCACATTGATGTTTTTTTTCAGTCGAGTACCCTTGCCTTCAAAAGAAATAGCATACTTAACACTTCTCGTACACGGGTGAGTAAACGCTGATAAAGATCACAATGATTGCAACATGCTCTCTCTTTTTCCAGGCATTAACCTTTGATCACAACTTGATTCCAAGCAAATGGGACTACTGATAACCGTGATGCTTGCTTGCTTCAATGCACTTTTTGTACATATTGTTACAAAACTTGATAATAATGATTTTAGCATTCTCATAAGATTACTGTAATGAATGTTCTTACCAAAAAACAGAGAATACATAAATAAATGTTTTAATAGATGTTCTCCATCTGATGACAGTTTGATAGATTCAGAAAATAAGTAGAGTCTTGTTCCTGTCAACCTTCAATCGAGATAAAAACGAACTTATGATCTCTTCTAAAAGTGCAACAGTATGACAATTTAATGATGTTGCAAACTGAACCAGCAAGTTCTTGTGATTCAACTCACTTATGATAAGAGGTTACCTCTCCAATTGTTGCGACTTTTTCTCTACATACAGAATATGAAATTTTCCGTTCCTCAAAATGTTCTATTTCTACTTCTTTGTTTTTTGTTACTGGATTTTCTAGATGAAATTCTTCTTTCCACATTCTCAACAATATCAGAAGTCATAAGCATAATGAATAATCATACGTTAATATCTCATTACGGATTAGAGCCAAACAGAGCAAAGTTTGTAAAAGTGAATCCGGATTTAATTGAAAACAATGTTTCAGCACTTCATTTCTAACATCTCTCGTGTCGGTTGCAACAACCGTTGGTACAGGTATTTCTTTATTCTTGGTGCTTCCTGTAGCAGAAACAAAAGGTCGAAAATTTGTCACTGTGTATATTAGGTATGCTTTTCCCGTTTCTTAATACTCCTTCTGTTTTCAGACTAGCCTTAATTTTCTTCGCAGCGCTATCTCATTTATTTTCTTATTTCTTCCAAGCATCGGAGTTTTTCCTTTTTGGGCAATTAATCATTGGAATAGAACATCCACTACGAACTTTTATCACTATTTTGTTTGTAACAGAATGCGCACCCGACGAAAATCGAGGTAAACTTTTGCAATTATGTTCATTTAATTTTTACCGTTGTTACCAGGTTTTGCAAGTACTGCTCTCATATTTGCAACAGTTATTGGTAGATCTCTTTTGTAAGTTCAAGCAATATTTCTCTTTCGAACATTCTGTTTTCATAGATATTCTCTGGGATCACCTAGTTTCTTTGGAAAGGTTGAAACTTGGTTTGTATTTCCATTGTTTGTTATTCTTGGATCTGTTTTTGTGTTGTTGTTGACTCACCGTTTACCTGATTCTCCCAAATGGTTGATCTGTCAAGACAGAACAGAAGAAGCAAAACAGTCAATTCAGTTTTATCATGGAAAACAGCAGAGAATAGGTTGAATGAAACAAATAGACTCTGATTACTATCTTTATTTCAGATAATGTGGTTGCGTCGTTCGTGAAAGAGAAAAATTTAACAGTCGAATCGCAGCTATCATATAGCCAAATTTTCGGAGATATTACATTAAGAGAAGTGAACACTCTCATTTTCTAACATTTCAGTATTTTTATGTTTTTAGGCTCTCGGAGTTCTATTTGCAAACACATTTTTCTTTTTGCTCGACTCGACGAGTATCCAAGCAATCTACACAGTCCCACTTCATAAAGATGCCGGATTCACAGTTCAAGAAGTGAGATTTCAAATTCAATACACACAAAAAATTCAGTTGTTTAGGCTATGAACATAAATTTAATTCTTTCAATTGTATTTTTCCCGACAAAATTTATCGGGACATTTATAATGGATGCATTGGGAAGAAGGCCTGTCATGCTAATTACTGGAGTTTTATGGTATGTTTCCTGATGGTTGACAAAAATTTGAAAAAAACCTTAGCCTTTCAAAATCTGTATTGATGGTTTACACTCAAACAGTTATCTATTTTATCGGACAGAATAGAATTACTAAGGTCATGTGTGAGTTTTCAGAATCATGACTATTTGCTATAAGAACTTATTTTAGACGTGAGCGTAGAATGTCTGACAGGAGTCATTCCAGCTACTGGAGTCACTTCTTTGCATATTCTTTTTATTGCCGAACTGTTTCCCCCATCAGCAAGAACACCGGTTGCACAAGTTGGTTGAGTAGATTATTCCATTTTAAAATCGAATTTCAGATAATGATAATCACAGCTATAATAATTGATTCTCCAATGATTACTCTGTTTCCTTACATATATTCTTATTTTCCACCAGGATTCTTTCTTCCATTTGTGATTAGTCAAGTTGTGTTTGGTATTTACTTATACAGGTAATGTTCCGATACTCAATGAGTGTTTGGAACTTTTAAAATAATTAGTTTAGACACATGCCAGAAACCAAAGGAAGAGCCGTATGCGATATTATTGAATCAATGGAGCAGGATGTCTTCACTAGAGTAAGTTCTCACTAATTTTATCTAAACAATTCTTTATTTTTAGACTCACTCTTTACTCGAAGAGAAAACTCCATTGATCAGAGATCGGGTATGTCAGTTCGATCTATTAACTTCTTCAAAAAAAAATAAATCAACAGTAAACTTTCAGGCCAGAACATTTGCAACAAAAAGGAACAGCATTCTTAACACTTCTCGTACAAGGGTAAAAATAAACTCAGTGAAACTATAAATATATTCAATTCCAGGCTTTAACATGTGACCAAAGGGTGATTTTAAACAATATCGAAGTATTTTGAGCAAGTGAATGGGTTGAAAACCAAAATAGATCTTCATCATTACGATTGGGCATATTTTTGTTTGAACGTCTTCTCAATTTGACATTTTTTAAATAAATACATTTTTTAACATCTTCTCAATCTCTTTTTTTTCTCTTCTTGATGTTATAAAACTCTTCTTGATGTTGCGGAACTCTTCTCGATGTCTGAGCAGTGTGCGTGAAGTATTCAATTTCTTCTTGATCATCTAAAAAATATAATTTCTCTTCTGGATGTATCCACAAATTCTGCGTGATGTATAAGTTCTCTGCGTGATGTCTGCTGGTTCTGCGTGAAGTTTTGATTTATACGTGGCTCAGTAATACTTTTAACGCTCTTGCAGTGATCTTATAATGGACAAGTTATACTTTTTCTAATGAATGACACTGATTCAGTTTCATAATATATTTATCATTTATCGGTCTTTCCGTTTCACTCTCACGAGGAAACTTCTTGATACCGATAGTGGTCAAATACAATTCTCGTAAGAAATTTTTGATCGCAAAGACGACTTTTGGCGGGAGAATCACTGATAAACTAGAATGCACTTTCAGTACATTATTGTTTTTGCTTAACTCGGTTGTGAAACTGAACTTTGATCCAAACTACGGAAAACGACTCAGAGCTAAAATTTGGAGATTTCTGAGATCTCGGAGAACGAATCGGTGGACATTTTCCTGAATGCTCAGATTCAAAAATAATTATTCAACTACCTATAAAAAGCAATATTTGATCAACATAATAAATAGAAATTGTCATTCAATACCATATAAATTAACAAGAAATCGATTCTCGAATGAACGACAGTTGGTCACTCGCTGTCCGTCACAGTTAGATACTTTAAGAAAAGTAGGTGGACATTCCGAAAAAAAAACCGAATCCTGATAACAGTTTTGCTACATTTACTTGCTTTCCTATATAAATTTTATTCTTTTCTTGTTTCGATACTCAACGATTGAGGATGAAGTTACCTGTGCCAAAGAGAATTCTTTCAATGATAGTTTCATTGTCTCTGATGGATTTTTCTGCTGAAATCCTATCTCAAACTTTTCCAATCCTTGCTAGCACTATTCGAAACATGAATAATCACACATTGTCGACACATTACGGAATCAAGCCTACAGAAACAAGGTAAATTGCTCAGTTTAAACCTCTCATCACCTAATTCATTAGCATATCTGTTCTCAACTCTTTCATCACTTCTGCGGAAACTATCGGAACCTTATTGGCATTACTTTTGATCATTCCGTTGGCTGAAAATAAGGGGAAAAAGTTTCTTGTTGTGTACATGCGGTACGAGTTTTATCTCTTTTTAGATAGTACTTTAAGACTGAAATCTAGGTCTGCATTCACTGTTATTGCTGCCATCTGTCAACTCTCCTCTGCCTATTTCCAAGCTACTGAGTTTTTCATTCTTGGTCAGTTTTTCGACGGACTTCATCATCCGCTGAGAACTTTTGTAACGTTCATGTATGTAACGGAGTGTGCACCGGACAAGAATAGAGGATTTGCATGCATTGCACTTGTAATTCTGAATGGAACTGTCAAAATGGCTATGTGAGTACTTGTTTTTCATTGGTATTCCACAATCATATAAACGTTTGCGCTTTCTTTCCGAAAAAAATTTAAGAAAGCTCTGGTCATTTATGCCATCTTGAGTTGGCATTGATGGGAAGTGTTGATAAGCGTTCATGACACAATAAATGTCATTTTACTTTGGTTTGCAGGTTACCAATAGCGTCACCAGCTATCTTCGGAAAAGCTGACACTTGGTTTGTGTTCCCTCTTGTGGCATTGATAAGGTTTGACCGCAGAGTACAATATCGGCAATGAAGCAAATAATTTCAGCTGTGTTCTGATTTTGATTCTTTTGACTTCGCGGTTACCAGAATCTCCAAAATGGCTTGTATGTCAGAACAGAATAGAGGAGGCAAAGAAATCTGTTGAATACTATCACGGAGAGGAGTGTTTCTCTAGTATGTAAAACTTGAGATGTCTTGAAAAAAAAACTGTTTCAGGTGGAATATTATTGTCTTTCATGAAAGAAAAGAATTTGACTAGAGAAACTCACATTACTTTGAAAGAAATATGGGAAAATGACACGATGAGAGAGGTAAAATTGTTTTCTGCCAATGAAACCATACCAATCTTGAGTCTTCAGGGTCTGAAAGTTCTGTTTTCATTTTCATTTTTCATGATTTTCGATTCGACCAATGTCCAGAATATGTATTCCGTGCAGTTACACCAAGATGCGGGTTATACGGTTCAAGAGGTTTCAAAGTTGAAAACATAGGTGTTTAAAATCTTTTTAACAGGCTCTTAACATCAACTTAATTCTTCTCATCGTATTTTTTCCAACCCAATTCTTTGGTTCATTTCTAATAGACAATCTTGGGAGACGACCTGTCATGCTGATAGCGGGATTATTAACGTGAGAACAATGCAAGTTCATGACCAAAAAGTCTATTCAGATACGTCATGACCTGGTTAATTTTGATTACTGAATTCATCATATACTTCTCCGGGCCGAGCTTGTTGACAAAAATATTATGTTTGTTTCCATTTTTTAACATTCTAAACACTCAATTTTTAGATGTTCTCATGGAATGTACAAGATGTGCTGCTGGTAACACTGGAGCATTTTCTCTCAGAATTTTGTTCATCACAGAGTTATTTCCCCCATCAGCTAAAACTGCAGTTTCTCAAGTAAATTCCCATTATCAATCAACCCGATTACAATAAGTTTCAGGCAATGCTCTTCATAAACTTAGCCATGAATTCTTCTCTAATGTCTTCTTTTCCAATTTTATATGCATTTTTCCCTCCAGGCTTCTTCATACCATTTGTTGCTACCCAATTAGTCTTTGGTGTTTATTTGTATAAGTAAGTGTTTTTCACTATTATGCTGAATAGAACTTGTTTAAAGGTACATGCCTGAAACGAAAGGACGAGCTGTATGTGATATCATTGAAGCTATGGATGAAGAAGTTGCGTCAAGAGTGAGTTTCATCTATAACTGAAACCATGAATTGAAAATTTTCAGAGTTTCTCATTCATCGAGGAAAACATTCCTCTTATCAAATCTAGAGTAAGTTTTTGATCATCAATCAGTTTTTTCATCTAATTTTGCAGGCTGGAACATTAGTGATGAAACATGTTGTTGTTCTAAATACCACGCGTTCTAGAGTAATAAATTTGTTTCAAAACAAATTTTATATTAATTTTTTCAGACATCAACATACGACAAGAAGTATGTTCCAAACAAGCAAATCTTTTGATAATAATTTGTATTATGTGTATGTATAAAGCATTTTCAACCTTCCACAATCAAATTGATACTTTACCCTCCACCGAAACTTCTGCTGTAGGCTGTTCCGAGTTCCGATGCGATGATTACTGCAAAATAAGTGTCTCTCTGGAAAAAAAAAACTAGGTGATAAGAATTTGCCTACATGAACAACCAGTTGATGTAGGTTCAGTTCCATTTCCTATCAAAGGAAAAGAGCACTTTGAAAATGAAATTCTCCATCCCAAGGAATATTCTGTATATGCTTATTTTATTTGTGACTTTTGATACTATCAATCAGATACAGGTCCTGACTTTTTCTACACTTGCTGAAGTCATTACTGAAATGAATAACCATACGTTGACTAATCATTTTGGGCTCGAACCGACTAAAACAAGGTGAAGAATTACGTAGTGTGATACAAATCAAATAAAGCCCCTTAAGATTGGCAATGATGAATTCGATTCTTACTTCTTCGAACGAGGTTGGAAATTTTCTCGCAATTCTTCTCTTGCTCCCAATAGCTGATTTCAAAGGAAGAAAATATGTGGCAGTTTATATCCGGTAACTTAAATCGATTAATTTTTTTGAACCATTCATTCAGATTCGCCATCACATTTGCGACTGCAATCTGTCACTTGCTCGCATCATTGTTCCATGCATCTGAAATTTATTTAATAGGTCAATTCATTCTCGGACTCCATTATAGCCTAAGAACATTTGTATCTCCTATTTTTATCCTGGAGTGTGCCCCAAACAACTGCAGAGGTGATTCATTAATTATATCAAACTTATTAAAAGTTACAGGATTTGTGAGCACCGCGGTAATTTTTTCCTTTGTCTTTGCGAAATGGATTATGTGAGATAAAACGCCAAGAAGCCAGAGTTTATTCCGTTTTCTCAGGTTTTCGACATCTTCTCCAGACTTATTCGGAACGACTTCATTATGGTTTGTTTTCCCGGTATTTGCAATGATAAGGTTTGTGATAGAGTGATGCTTTTAAATACGACCATATATCAGTTCTGTTGGGATTCTTTGTTTGACTGTCCGCCTTCCGGAATCTCCCAAATGGTTGATCCAACAAAATAGGATTAGAGAAGCAAAAGAATCGATTCAATTTTATCACGGAAAGGACTCAGAAACTAGTGAGAAACTATATGAACCTGGCATGCAAAGTTTTCTTTACAGACGAAGTTGTTACATCTATTTTGAAAGAGAAGAACCTGACACATGACAATAAACTTAGTTTACGTCAAATCTGGAGTGATGATACATTGAGAGAGGTTTCATTAGTTGAAAGTTAATAAAACAAGTAGTTGGTTCAGGCTTCTAAGATTTTGTTAGCGGTTATAATGTTCATGGAATTCGATACGGCTTTCATGCAATCAACATACACGATTCTACTTCACAAAACTGTTGGTTTCAGTGTTTCTGCGGTGATTCATTCAAAGAAAAAACAATAAATTATATTTTGATATAGGCAATGAATATAAATCTGATAATTACAACAGTACTCTTTCCAACAAAGTTTATTGGAACGTTTCTTCTTGATGCTCTTGGAAGACGACCAACATTATATATTGCTGGTTTTATGCAGTAAGAACCCGTTTCTAGATTTTTTCTGATTTCATTTTCAGAATATCAAAATCTGCGTTGATGCTGGCAACCGAATCAATTGTATACGTCTCAGGGCCAAGTATTCTCACAGAAATGATGTGTAAGTTGCAAGAGTCAATATCTCATTTAGTAGTTTCCCTTCAGACATTGTGGTTGAATCTCTTCTAGCATTAGTCCCAGCGACAGGAGCAAACTCTCTTCGGATACTCCTTGTCTCGGAACTATTTCCACCATCTGCAAGAACAGCTGTTGGACAAGTGAGGTTGAATGAGGGTTCAAAGTTTAATCAGAATTCAGGCAATGATGTTCTTCTCTCTTGGAATCAGCTCACCTATCATTTCGCTGTTTCCTATTATCAACTCTATATTCCCACCAATCTTCTATGTTCCGTTTGTTATTAGTCAATTGTTTTTTGGGATCTATTTATATCGGTATAATCATGATTTTCAGTTTAAAGGAATTCTAAGAATTTTAGGCACATGCCAGAAACAAGAGGTCGCGCTGTATACGATATCATTGAGTCACTAGATAGAGACGTTGGTTTCAGGGTAAGGAAAAAGTTCTTTCCAGCTGACATTTCGAATTTTATAGGCTGCGTCGGTTTTCGAGGAGAAATTGCCATTGATAAGAGATCGGGTGAGATCATGATAGGAGAGGTTGTCGAAATGAAATGATCTTTCAGGCCAGAACTGTCGCTGTAAAAAGAAATAGCATACTCAACACTCCTCGAACAAGGGTGAGAGCACAAAAGATAAGCGACGTGCAAAATACAACCAATTTTCAGGCCTTGACCTTCGATCACAAGTTCATTCCGGAGAACCCGCATTCTTGATTATTTTGATAAGCTTGATGTTTGCTTCAATGCACTTTTTGTATAACGTGTCAATGACTTTTGTTTCAATAAAGTTTCAATATGAAGAAGAGTCGTCAAGTCCATCAGAATAAAGAGGGTATTCTGAGAACAAATATTTGTCTGCACCTTTCAAATATTATATTCAAATGCGGCGAACCATGTCCAGATTAAGAAGAAAAGGCCGACACGGATTAACAAGAGATAGGCAGAAGAGGGGGATGGGAATTGTGCTACTGTCAAGACACGCGTCATAAAATCTATTTTTATTGTAAAAGTCACTATGCGGTTTAGAAATGTTTTTCTATGTGAGAGTTGTGAAACATCAAAAATTGTACAGAATTCTGTCTTCAATGGCACGCGTAGGCGTAGATAGTCAATCGAAATTTCAGATTTTTTGTTCCCAAAGCTCAGTTCAGATGTTTTTTCAATCAAACTTTTTTTTCTTTGAGCGGATACTTCCTTTTAATATCATACTCACATTTTGAACCGATCCGAATCTAAAAAAAGAGCATTCCATCGAAAGAACACTTTACAATTGTGGTTCCATTTTTCCAGTTTCATTTGAGTAAAACAAATATGCCCTCTTTCATCGCCCCTCCCCACCAATCCGTATTTTTTCTTCCCGGAGGGCAATAGTTGCATTGGTGTATTCAAATGTGTGTATGAAATCCAATACATTTTTTCCATACGATGACCCATCCATTATGTTTCATTTCGCATCCACCAAAACTATGTACGTCCACTACTCTCGAAGAAAAAGAGAAACACACACACACACAATGTGCGCCAGGGGCCTCCCATCATTTTATATCCAACGTCTCACACTTGTTCCTTCATCGCCGTATGTTTATCAAAAAAAGCGCCGTCGCCGGGGGCTATCAATCTCAATTCATCTCTTTCATCACTACAACATCCATTATTCTTCCACATTTTCTAATTTCTTGTGATGTTGTAGAGAGGTGCTTTCCTGATAAATGAGTTGAGAGTAGAAGTTGAAAGAAAAAATGAAACATAGAGGACAGAAGTTACTTCACTAATATGCGTTTCATTTTCCTAATGAGATTTACTGATGATAAAAAATCAGAGATTAGCAGAATATTCAATGTTTGTAGATGTATAATGCATTATGAATGTTTCTTTTTTCTAAAAACATTTCTGTTAATTGAATATTACATAATTGACATTAGGAATCAACAATGAGTTCCTTTTGAATATCTAGGAATTTGCTCTCTTTTTATAGAATTTTGCTTCCAGGAATATTGGATTCCTAATCTGAGCTCAGAAACTTCCGATTTATTCCTGTTTTTTTTTATCAACTTCTAAAATCAATATTCTCTTGATTCCTTGCAGTTCGAGCACCTCCACGTTTTCGTTTCCATTCCTTCAGAAAATTATGCGAATGGGGTCATAAAACGCCCCGAGGTGACTACAAAAGAGCGGGACAGATCTGAAAGAGGAGCGACGAAAAGGCTCCCACGATCAAGAATGCACCTCTTTTGCACGATGCTGCCTCCCGTAGGCTCTATTCTCTCGTAATTCGCCTCCGTTTTAATGCATTCGTATTTTTGTCTTCCAAGTTCACCCTCACTTGTTTTCGCGCCTCACTAGTCTTTATTTTATTCATTTTGTACGAAATGCTTCTCTATTTTGGCAATTGGCTGATGAAAGGTAGCAATCACCTGTTTCCCAGACAATAAACTTGGCACCTCACTTTCCACGCCACTTCTCGCTGATAACAAGGTTGTTACCGTACCTGTTCCCCCTTCTTTTGTCCTCTAATGAAAATCAGATTTCAAACATTTGAAAACTGTTTGATTATTCTGTAAGTGACTTTTGTTCTGTCGCAACATTGTTCAATCTTATATCCCATTCAATGTGATGTTCTTTATCTGGCAGCCCGTTTGCCTCCTGAATAATTCACAAACGCAATTTCAATATCTATCATGTATTTCCTTCCTCTCCTAAGATTTCAAATCTGTTCAAATCTCTCCCTCTTCTCCTCCTATTGTTGTCCGAGGAACACCACGGATCCAATTGTAATCTGTCAGTCAATTTTTGTAACAAGTTCCTAACCAAGTAATCTGACACCCGCATAGGCATGCCAAAATGTGCTAATCCTCGAGAACGAGGTCAATCAACCTACTAACTAGTGTAGGTCAACCATATCATATTTCACTTTTTTCTCACTTTCTTGTTAATAAGTTTAAACTAGATTAAAGAGTACCAAAAGAAAAGAGATTGAAATAATAACAAATAAGTTTTGAAATGAGATATGAAAGAAGTAGCAAACAGTTTACCGCCATTTATTTGCCACTTATTGTCATTTGTTGTATAATGAAAAAGGGTTCTATTACTGTATAAATACAGTGAAGGTGCGAAGTAATATACGCCTTCTTAGTGTGAAGTTTCAATACTTATAAATAATTTTTATTGAGTTCTTATCCTGCCTCACTGAAAACTAACGTTTCCAATGATATTATGAAGATTCGATATTATCATTAAACTTTTCTCCGATAAAAGTATGATTTAAGTTACGAGTGTTCTGTTTTGAAGGTCACTAAATCCACACTTATCTCGAAAACATAACCGGGCCAACTTGCCAAAATACATGCGCTGAACGCAAGAAATCGTTGGCCCGAATCTATCGGCGTTCACGGTGTGGTGTGACTAATTGATGGTTGGTAAGAGTAGTGGTGGTAGTACATGAGATGTTGTCGGTGGATAACAAGACAGGACCCATTCGAGGTCGTGTCCGGCTGTCCACAGTCTTTCTTTTTCCTCACCTTCTTCCATCATTCTCTTCTTTTTTGTCTAAATGAACCTCCTAATTATATGAGAGAACCCATGGCACGCGCTTAATTACAAGGTCTCATTTCTCAAGTATCCGACAAGAATCCAAAATTATTTTGCAATTTCTACTTGTATCCACGGCGTCAACTTTCTATTTCTTTGTTGTTATTTTTCTGTTGTCTCAAAGAAAGCTTTAAAGTTTTCTCATTTTTCGTTACTCTCCCACTAAAAATTTATGTTCTCCAGGTATATCTGCCAGTTGGCTTGAAGGCAGGTGTAATAAAACTTGCCATTTCATCAGTTGTTATGACAATGCATGGTTGACTCGACTCTAAAAATTAATCAACAGCTATGTATATGCCACCAAAACATTTTGTCGGTGTCGCTTTTTAGGCTTTTGCGGTAAACCGAATTACATGCATGCAAATATTAGTTCACCGTTGGCAAAGAAAGGTTACTAAACCCTAATTCGTGCTGACAGCCAGTTCCCCACCATCTGATTTATTGCTTTCCGCCAAAACTTTTATTACCCCTTTTCGTCTTGTGCTCTTTTCCAATTTTATCGGAATGGAAGGAACCTTTGGGCTCAGCTGCTCTCTTTAGAGTTGGTGGGTTCGAGAGGTAGTGAGTCAAGCTTCTCTCTGGCCACAAACAGCCGTCAGCTAGCCGACACAATTTTTTCTTCTGTCGTTCCGTCGTTTAAATTAATGATTTGATCGGAGAGAAGTGTTAAAGAACAGAAAAACGACTGATCGATTGTTTTCTACGTAAAGCACACCCGAAGAGTTGTTCTCTTTGTTCCATTTTCTTTGCTGGAAGAAGATTGATGGGTCGAATAAACAAGCCTTTTTTTGTTTTCTTCTAGTGTTGCAAGAGTTCTGTTTGTCCAACTAAATATTACACATTATTACCCATTATTCCTGAATTTCTGAATTCAACAACTTCCAATGTTATCAAAACTTCCAAAAGTAACCGAAAGTACAACAAAGGCGGTATTTGTAGAACACGCAATACATTTGTACAATTTTCCATTAGTTTGACCTCCATTAATGTTGCATAATACAACCTCCAATGGAAAAGTGAAATGTCGGTTCCCTTTTTATTCTGAAAAGCTTTTTGTTTTGGGAATGGGAATAATATAAAAGCGAAGAGAATTTCTGGAAGTTCAAGGTGGTCTTAAGAGGCAAAGCAAAAAAACGACTGTGGCGGCGTTCTTTTTGTTCCGGTAGCCCTGTCTCGTTCCGTTTTTCACATTACCACTGACACCCGACCACACATCCAATTCTCGCCTTTTCACCCTCTCACCTAGATTCGTTTTTCAAATTGTCTCATAAAACTGCGAAAGCATTACATGGTCATGCTCATTGCATTCTTCGGGAAAAGAAGGGGCCTTTGTCTCTAATTACATACGTTCCCTTCCTGGAAGGTCATTTTTGAATGAAAAGTACTTCTAGCGTGATATGTTGTTCGATTCAGTTTCGTATGTTCCGATTTCAATGGTCTTTAACGGTCGATTTGTCAGAATTTCCGGCGGGTGGTACGAGTCAACAGTGGTGACTGCTGCTTGTGGAATAGATTGAAGAAAAAATCAAGTTGAATGAACTTTCTCCTCCTTCTTTCTTTCTTTCGAATCAAAAAATCATTAAACTTCATGGTGAGTCATGAGAGCAAGAAGTTGTATTTTCTTGTATGTACGTACCGCAATAATTCATTTTTTCCCGCTCAAATATGAAAGATTAAAAATAAGATTTTATGATTGAGCAAAAACAAAAAAGAATTTTCCGACTGGTATAACCTTTAGAATTTTGACGACTCCCACAATATTCTGAACACACTTTCTCTTTCGGATTTATTGTGAAAGTGAAAAAAGCCTGATAACATATCCCTTCATATTTTCATCTTTCGTTTCGTCACCAAATTTTTATTTCTCAGTGGTACTAATTCCCACTAAACCTGCATCTAGCAGTTAATTTTTTGTTCTTTTTTCTTCTCTTAAGACCCTCATCCTGATCATCGTTGAACATCTGTCAGTGTGCGGGGGGAGGACTAGCGCTGGGATGTTCTCATCGCAAAACCATAAAACTTTTCAAGACACTGTTCAATTTACAGAACAGTCGCTTCCTCTTCAACACCTGTCTTTTTTTGTGATGAGGTGCCGGTCAGCTACCCGCCGCCACCCCGTCGCAACGAAGCCCCGCCCCTCTCTCTGGGCAGATAACTATGCCCGCGCAAAAGAAGGCAGGGTCTCCCCTCTTTTCCTCTTCCACCATGTGGCCCACCCACTTCTTGGTGCAGATATCTGCCTACCATTCCAACAGCGACATTCGATCATGTGTTCGTTTTCTTTCGTAATTCCTCAAAATTTGTGTTTTTTGTTCAAGCTCTTCGGAATCTTGATGGGTTAATGTGCAATGAAATGAATGAGCAAGCACATGTACATAGTATTCCTCCATACATATGTTTCACGTTTCCTCTCTGTCTCCTAGTGCAATCTTTTAGTAGCATTCTCTCTATACATGATTTTTAATATATCTCTTTCTCTTTTACAATACTTGTTCCTTTCCTTTTCTTTGAGGTTTCTGAGTCACAGATAGAAGTCATCTGCCAAAAACTCATATTGTGGTTGGGCCTCCTCTACCTATTCATCGTAGAAGCCCAATTGGTTTTCTCATTACTTCACACCCTCATCTACCTCTACCTAGTACAACATTCTCTTTTCATTTGCCCGTTTCTTTTTCATCTTACGAATAGTCTACAGAAATGCTGTACATTTAAAGGCAGCACTTAATATTATGCGTTCATTTCTTCTCAAGGATGGTTTAATGCTCCCAGGGAGCCAACCGTACAATCAATTACATTTACATATTCTTCATTTTGAATTGACTTTCAAATAGAAACGGAATATAGTAATTGATGAGCATTGTGGAAGTGCAAATTGAAAAAGAGCATGTAGCTCAACATGCCAGAAAAAGGAAAGACCACCAACTACATTTTTCTTCTGGTTCTTCTCTTTTTTTTGCATTTTTTTTCACGCGCATCTTGACAAGCTTATCTGTTCTTGGTCTGCAACTATTGACCCTTCTATCCGTTTTCCATGTTTCATGCTCTCAATTTTTTGCTTCTTCCTCTTCCTCCTCTTTCCACACCACTCTAACTTTTCACACCCCGGAGGACTCTTTTGGTTTTCATTTCTTTTTTCTTTCTTACTCCATATTCTAATATAGATATGAAGGATGCCGAGATGAGTATAATGATGCGCTCTTCCTGAATAGCTTCCCGCAAAAGCGGATATTTGAGCATCTGCCCCCAGGCCTCTTCACACTTCTCTATTTCATTTTAGGCCTGTCAAATTGAATTTCGTATCTTGTTGTTGTTCCTTCTAGACTTTAAACCGAAAACTCCTTTTTTTCAATTTCCTTATTTTTTCAGAGTGTACGGCGGCGTTATCTACAATCTATGCCACGATGAAGCTGTTGTTGTATCTTTTAGTTTTCACTATCCATATCAACACAATAGTCAATTTGGAATTGAGTAAGTTTTTTATCTCTTAGTCCGTTAGTCTTTTCCGCCACATTCTATTCATTCCCTCTGAATACGGTCCATTTGATTCCACATTTGGAAATCACAACTACATACATATTGAAAAAAGTGTGCGTCTTCAGGGAAAAGAGGGATCCGTAGACAGAAAAGAAGGATTGTTAGAAATGCATCATATTTTGTCACCAGTTGCACTCTAAACTCCAAACTAGTACACTTTTCTTTCTATTTTTTCCTATTAGCTCTCATCACTCAACGAAGAATGTTTTGGTGGCATGCACGCCGGAATTTATGGGAGGGCAAAAGGAAACGAGATGATGATGAGACGCGAGTAGGCAGTTAGGTCTAAGTAGAAGGTAGATGATGAGAAAAGACAACCAAGAACAAAAGTTTTTGGAGTCTAACCATATAAGTCTTTTGAGATACCATCTTTTTGCGCGAAATTTGAGTCAGCGGCTGAGAAGATGAAATCAAAAGACAAAAGGAGTGGTTAGGTTTTGAAACAGACATGAAAGAGATAAAGATGGTCACAAGTGGATAGTGATGAATTATAGGCCTGGTCGTTTTCCATGAATCTAAGCAAACATAAATAGATATGGATATTCTTCTTATGTTGATCAGAATTTCGAGATTAGCAGATTTACGATTCAAACATTATGCAACATATCTCCCTTAGTCACAAGTCAACGGGAATATGATACTAAACCGTCCTCGAGATGATGATGACACCGATTAAGGCAGGTGCATCCATCGACATTTGCTGGCTACGCAATAGATCCGTATTCTTGAGCATTGAGCGTAAAATCTGAATAGCTTTGTATTGCGCAACAGGACAAAGAGGTGTGTGGGCGATAGATAGCACGCGTTAGAATATAGTACGCGTCAATTTATTGCCTTTCTGTATTCAATGCACACGATATAAATCACTTTTCGGTTCAGAGGGAGAGAGACTTTTGTGTTGGGTTACTTTCAACGGATTGACACATACACTTGTCTGCAGACTTGTAGATTTTTGATATTTTAAAATGATGATTCGATTTGTCAAACAGCAAGTCGTAGAAAACGAAAAACCAATTTCTTGTGGTCCCGAAAACTCATCATTGGGTCTGGTCTTTTCAATGACAGCTGCTTGTCGTTCAATTGCTAAATAACACATCATAACATTGTTCTTTTAGTCGCCCTTATCATTTCTCTTCTTGCCATTGAAGAAATCCAACAGATCGAAAGAAGAAGAAAAAGAAATCTTCTGTCCCGAAGTGTAGGGAAACTAGGGGATAATATATAATGAAAAGCGGAAGGTGACAGTTTTTGTCGGCGGTTGTTCGTTTCCGGAGATGCGCAACTGTTGCAGTGCACAAAGAAGCCGCTCGCGAGAATAAGCAGTTCCCTTCTTTCAAAGTGCCACAATGATCGATTGCTTACAGTTTATACCAAACACCTATGACAACTTATGTGTGTCAGTTCATCTGTGTATATTGAGGTAGACTGAGCAAAAAGGGCCGAAAAGGTCAGAGTTTTATAGCGCAAAAAAACTTAATTGCGTTGTCCAACTTGATTGGCCCGATCTGACATTTTTATTTCTTCTTTCCTCTACCTGAGTCATTCACCTAAAAGCTTTTTGCTTTTTGCTTTCTCTTTCGTTCATCTTCACTTTCTTCTTCTTCTTCCATTTTATTCTGGGAGAAGAAGATGTTTTTCGAACAAGATCAACAAAGAAGAAAACAAGAGGTGAATAAGGGGGATAGTCTCATTATTGTCATCCGTTTTGTTATCGTTAGAATGATTAACGAGATTGCGCAACCTGACAACGGGCGGCGGCGAACATCACAAGGATTAGTAGCCATGCGCAATTTCTAAAGAAACTACGCATTTTTTGACCCGAGAAGAAGGTGAGAAAGGTCACACAGTCAACAATAGTCCATTTGAATATACAAGAAAATACAGCACAGGGAGCACTTTGTAATCTCCATTAGTCACACATTTTCTCACCTTTCTCCCATTTTCCTACAACAACAACAACAATTGTTGATTTGATGTTACACTATCAGGTCATAGGTGAGATAAATGATAAAACGTGTCAAAGCACTTGAGAATATCAGGTTGTAAATCACTCGGAGGTATTGTAGTACAACATAAAACCTCGGTGCGCGAGAAGGTCGTGTGCACAATCGCATTTTTATTAGTTATTTATGTTCCAACCTAGAATTGATGAGTTGTCGCGCAGACGTCAGGTAGCCCCCAGTTGTCTGTCTCCAAATCTCGATAATCGCAAAACCATAATGTGACCATAAAAATTGTGCTTCTGTACAGCCATAAAAGACAGGTATAATTATCCTGATGGCAACAATACGCTAAGAATGAGGGTGTCGTAAAATATTTTTCCTCTGTCTGTGTGTTTCGGGTCTTATCCTTATCCTCTCTTCGACTTTCTTTCCTTTCTAGTAATGGGTTGTTTGTGTGAGGTCGAAAATGCGAAATGTGCAGTCGAAAAAGAAGGGACCAGACGACCCACAACTCATATGATTAGACGACGTTGGTTTGATTTGTTGAGCTCAAAAAATTGAATTGAAAAGGAGAGATGTGAGCTAGAATCAGAGATCAAACCAAAAACCCGACGCCTATTTGCTCTTTTTATCCAAATTGGTCGGTAGCTTGTTGACCGCTCATCAGATTAAGGTCCAGGCGGAAAGGATGAGAATACATAATGTCAATAGGGGGTACATGACAAAACAAGCAAAAGACAATGATAAGTACACTACATCAAAAACGGCTTGTCGGCTGAAATATGAGCACCTCTTCTGTTATATTCTTCTGAGAGCTTCTATGGAAATTGTTTTACAGGAGAATGCAGTCATCAATTGGGAATGTCAAACCGCAAAATTCGTGATGAGCAGATCTCGGCTTCTTCAAGTTTCGACTTGCAAAGCACTGGACCTCAGCATGCTCGGTAAGTGGTGTGAACTGCTCATTGAATATTCGTAGGACGTTTGAAACATTAATGCAAATTTCCATGGACTTGATACTAAATGTTCTCTTCCTTCTCTCATAGTTCGTAGGGACCTAATACTAATTCAAATGCAAAAAAAGAAAACTAGTCGGCATCTTGTCTAATTATAGCGAGCTGACTGTCAACAGGAAGGAGGCTATTGTATAAGCCCAGTAATTACTCTCTTCCATAATTACAGTATCCGCTTTCACGTCTTTTGTATAGCGTGTGCTCTGACCCTGGAGAATTCAAAACGAACATTCGAAAGCTTACTTCGTTCCCAGAAATGGCTTTGCATCTTTTGAGGGGATTAGCACCCTTCACAAGTTCCGCTCATTTGGGTTTGTAGGAGAACTCATTGAAATTGAGAACGCATTGCACATCTAATTTAGACAACTCTGCCAAGTAGTTCAAGGGAACGTCTTCTTGACGTCTCGGTGACATAGTGCTTCATCAGTTGCATACGTTAACGCCTCAACAAGCGATTTATCTAGTTTGATTGTTTTGACATGCCGCAGAAGGAGGCAAGGGCAAAAGAGGGGAGGGAAGCTTCCATTCCTTCATTTCCTAATTGCAATGTGTTGCCATTGCGTAGATAAAATCTTGATTAGGAGCTCATCTGGAGGCGAAAGAGAAAAATATTCCGATTGAAACTGAGAGGGGCAACTTGAGAAACGTATTGTGGAAGAACATATATACATTCAGAGATTTCTGTTTCAGGGCTCATCAAGAATCTGGAAGTGGTGCCTGGTGTCCAAAGAATCAAATCAATTCTTTGAGTAAAGAATGGCTTCAGATTTCACTTTCCGTCGATACAGGTATCAAGCGTTGGTTTTTCCTGGAATGTAACACAAAACTTTCAGTTATTACTGCTGTCGAAACTCAGGGACGTTATGATGATGGAAGAGGCATGGAGTACGCGACAGCATTCAAAATTCAGTACTGGCGACCTTCACTAAATGCTTGGGCATCTTACAAAGACGATTTTGAGCTAGAGGTTCGTCCTTTTCATTCAGAATGACCGCTAATTATGGTATCGGCACTCTTTTACTCATCAGGCGGGCACCGTTAGATTTATGTGGATAGTTGGTAGCAGCTAAGAATACTGAATCACCATTACTCTCAAAGCGTTTTTCGATATTTGCCGAACAAAGGGGGATATAGCTATGACTTTTGACACGCAATTCATACTGTCACTATACAAGAAGTTGTACAAAAAGCAAGGCGACACGATTTGAATAAAATACAAAAACGCGTTATTCAAGATTTATTACAAGGTCTTTCCGATTGCTTGTCCGTTTTCGGAGATATCATTAAATTCAAATTTGCATCCATCAAATTGCCTTCCCATCATATACACATCCTGTGGTTTTAGTTTTTTGTTTTGTTTGATGTGAAAAGTACGGGAACATTTTCAATTTGTTTTTTTTCGCCCGTTATAAACACTAGAAGGGACCGATTGACAATTGACACGCTATACATTTTTAATGACATTTGGCTCTGCAAAAGTAGCTCTCTTCTTTTGTACAACACAACCACTCGCAGATAAATTGGTGGCTTTTTGGTAAATTAGTTGAAATTTTGTGTTGGGGGACCCATCGACAACAACAGATACTTGACACTTGGTTCTTTGCATTGTACTAAGAAGGATCAAGTGTTGTCGTAAATGCGGTACCGTCGTGAATAACGAAGACGAAACAGGAGGGGGGAGCGCAAAGTCTGAGTGACAATACATCTGCCAGCCACTTGTCGAGACGCGCGTGTATGATGATCGGCTCAAGATCATATCGTCACATATGTCGCCAGCCAATTCACATCTTGCATAACTGGAATTCGAACATGACCATTTTCGACAGACACATAAAAAACCATGTGGAAGAGCCGGCGAAAGAAAAGACTAACCGGTTAATGGAATGGTATTAAATAAAGAAAAGGCGAAAGGGGGGTCAATCCGAAAATGGGAGGGCGGCAGTCTTTTAAGTTAACGGCATTTAATCCTCTTCTGCTCTAGTGACTTTTGATGCCACCATCTTCCACACTAAAAAGGTGATGGAAAATGAAACAGTATAATTAGCAGGGCTTTATACGGATCACCTATGGTCACACGGATTAATTGAAAACATATGGTCAAGAGATTTTCAATAAATCATTTCAGACAATTCCTGCAAACAATAACACTCTACACGCAGTTAGAAGACATCTGGATAGAGCAATCATCGCTAGACGCATTCGCATTGTTCCTGTATCCAATTCAACAAGAACTGTTTGTATGAGAGTTGAACTCTTTGGATGCCCATTCGATGGTTAGCAAATCCTTGTGGTCAAGATGGAATCTTTGTTTTTCAGATAGTTTGATTTCATATGATGTAGACCAGGGTGACATGAAATCTGGAATTTCTTATCACGACTTCCCGTACGATGGCGATCTCGCCGGATCACCACATCTTACTGGTGGAATCGGAAAATTGTACGACAACGAAGTTGGAAAGAAAGATGTATTCGTAAACCATCACAAATGGGTTGGATGGAACAGAAAAAGGAACAGTGGTGTGAAATTAGTGTTCGAGTTTGGAGAAGTGAGAAATATCTCTGGAATCTTGATTCATACAGCAAATGAGTTCAAGAAAAACGCAAAGGTAAAATTTCAAAGCAACAGTCATTTAAAAATAATATATTCTAGGCATTCTCTTCTGCTACTGTTTGGTTCTCATTGAACGGAAAAGACCACTTCACTGATAGAATAGTTCAGTTCAACAATCCAGAAGACACTGAATCAGAAGTACCTCGATGGATCAAAATTCCGATCAACCATCGCCTGGCGAGAGTGTGCAAGATCAGGTTGAATTTCGGAGAAGGAGCCGATTGGCTCTTCATTTCTGAAGTGAATTTCGAATCGAATCATACAAACATTGAGCTTCTTCATGATGACGTGTCAATTCCTGATTCGGTTTCATATTTCTCTGTAACCGAGCACGATGATGGAACCAGCTTATTTGGTAAAGAATCTTTAAAAGTATGAAATCTCATCCGATTATACATTTTAGCATTCATCATATTCTTCTTTATGTTCCTCATTATTGCCGTCATTATTGTCGCAGTGTTATACCGTAAACGTGAACATCGCGTTAAAGCCTCATCACCGTCTCCGGGCGGAAAACGGGAAATTCTGTTGACAATCGACGGCAACACCATCAAGCATCACGTTTCTCCGTCAACCTATCAAATGGCTCGCGATAATCTTCAGAATGCGTTGATTGAGAAAATGCCCATGTCGCCGATTATAAGCGATTACGCTGAACCGGACATCAGCATGTAAGTTTTTTTATGCTTTGATAGATTGATGATGTGTGAATGGGCATGGGAAAACGATGAATCAAATATTTGGATTCAATTGAATCAACACATATACGGTAGCATTTTCGCGCAACAATGAATCGAAAGGGCAAACATAACAAACGGGTGGTGAGCAATTGACATTTCAATTGTTTGAATTTTCAGTTGTTCCGATGTCACTGCCAATACACCACTTCTCTATGGAATCGATGGTCCCTATGATACACAGAAAAGAAGGTAAGATTCAAATAGAGAGAGGAGCCTTTGAAACTCAATGCTTCTTTCAGCAATCCACTTTCTTCAATGGTCAAATATTCTGATTACGGAGAAGTCTATTGCACGACTCTTCCAGAAATAGCTAGAGAAAAGTTGGTTTACGTCAGCAGAATCGGACAAGGAGAGTTCGGAGAAGTTGATTTATGTCAAATGGAAAACCGAAGAGTTGCTGTGAAAAGACTTCATGGAATAAGCCAAGCTGACGAATTCTCATTCCACAGAGAAATTCGAGTTCTTGGTGAGAAAATCAAGTCATGCTACTGTTTCCTACAAAATTACTGTTTTAGGAAGCTTGAAACATCCGAATGTTGTTGAAGTTGTTGGAGTTTGTACAATTCAGAAGCCGATTTTGTGTATTATGGAGTACATGGAAAACGGTGATTTGAAATCATACATTCTGAGAAACCCAGTTATCAAGTGAGTTTTCGGCTACTGGAAGACCTAATCAAACATTCTTTTTTAGCACATCCCAATGCATTTCAATCTGCACACAACTTGCCGCTGGACTTGCCTACTTGGAATCTTGTAACTTCGTTCACAGAGACATTGCTGCTCGTAACTGTTTAGTCGACGGAGAAGGAAACGTCAAAATTGCCGATTTTGGAATGGCTCGTTCTCTCTATTCTCAAGAATACTACAAAGTCGAAGGCAAATTTGTTTTGCCGATCCGATGGATGGCTTGGGAAGCTCTGCTTATGGTACTCGATTGTATAATAAAACAGAAATAACATTCAATGTTTTCAGGGCAAATTCTCCACATCCAGTGACGTCTGGGCATTCGGAGTGACAATGTGGGAGATCTTCTCACTCTGCTCTGAAAAACCATTCTCCGATATGGCTGATGACGAAGTTGTTGAAAATCTGCAAAGCATGAGTTCCACTGGATCCCTAAAGGTAAAATATAACTGACCGAAGACTATTTTTCTAAACATATACTTTCAGCAAGTACTCTCCCGTCCAAGAGCATGTCCTGCTAAACTGTACAATGAGCAGCTACTTCCTTGCTGGAACTATGAACCAACTCGTCGTCCGACCTTCGAGAATGTTCATCTTCATCTTCAATCACTTATCCACACTTCTCCACACATCAATTTCTAATTATTAATTTTCCGATATTTGGAAACGACTAGCTTCTTCTCTTATCTCTCTGGCTATCTTTTCTTTCCACTTCTTACTTTCTGGTGATCTATCATAACTTGAGAACACATCTCAGGATTTCTTTTACGGTTGAACAATCTCTCCCCCCTTTTCCCTTTATATTTCAATGATATTCTCAATTTCGAGAATGACACGGTCACATATCGGTGCCCTATTGAGAATACTATCACTGTACATTCTGTCACAAATGCTTTCTTTCATCTTGTCTGGGTAGTTCTGAATGAATCTTCCATTTCAATAAATGTTATTTTCAGATTCAACAGAGAAATCATTTATTAGTTTTGAACAGGAGTTTTTTGATAATTTCTTTCTTCAAATCATCAGTCCGTCCGTTGATGACCCATTTGTAGAATGGTCCAAAATCAGCTTGGATTTTAGCTTTCATCTAGAATAATTATTTTATTAGAGCAGTTTAATTGAACCAATAAGAATAATTTCCAATGTCAAAACAGAAACTTAGTCTCACATCATCACTCAAATTATCCCAGTCTATCGGTGTTGGTTTTGGTGAACTCTTTCTTTCACGAATCGGTTGAATTATCGGAAGTGCTGAAACCTTGGTCTAGTTCACCTAATATTTCAAATTCCAGTTCTACACAAAACTAAAAATTATGCTCACATTGTCTCTTTGCTTGTGCTAATCTTGAAACGACAGGTTGAGGCGGTGGTGGTGTAGGTGTGCTTGACTGCAGAACAACATTCATAATTTTAATCCTATCCCCCCATTCTGCCAAAACTTGCCGGCGTTTTCGAAAGACGCGCTTTGTATTCGTCATAAAGCTGATATTTCCCGTTTTTGAGACTTTGAATCGTTTCGGTGGTGGCCGTTGAAGCTCGACGCTCACGATTCTTGTAGTCCATCCAATCCTCGTAAAACTTGTTAGCATTTGTTGCCTAGGATTATTTTCATGGTTATGGTTACGGATATGAGATTTCGAACATTCACTTTCTTTCTGTATTATTCAACATCAAAATTTTGAAAATAACTTTTTGAACTTACTTTCTGTCTTGCCTGCATTTTGAGAGTCGAAAAAGGAAAAAATGCGTTGTTTTTTGCTGGTTTTTGACTTCGAATTCATCCATCTTATGCATTTCATTTTGCGCGTTGCCATTAGCAATCACTTCGGAGCCCATCCCATTTTTTTCATAAATTTCATTCTTCCCGCATGAAACAAGAAACGTTTGGAGAAGCAAAATGCCCTGAAAGAAAATAGAAGAAAAGTTGACGGAAATTGTTTCACTCATGAGCAAAACAGACGATGACAAAGTCATTAACAAGCAAAAATGGAGCTAAAATCTCAGCGTAATACCATTGTCAACGGTTGCCAATTCTATTGTTTTCAAGTCAAGGCGATCGGCGACTTGCTTCGTTTTCCGGCTAATGTACCCGGGTGGGCCTGCGGAATGTTTGCCGCGCAGCTTGCTCCGCCGCCACCCATGCACAACCATCTTCGGGATTCATCACACCTCATTTCCTCACACCTGTCGGGTCGCCCATGATTTCCGATTCATTTTTCGTCACTTTGAATTGTCTTTTTTCTTCTTTACTCTTACAAAAAAGTTTTGTTCAATACCAATTTTCAAGTATGTATGTGTGTGGGTTGAATGGATTGCCAGTCATATCTAGTTTCCCAATTTCCCCATCCTTCTTTGACCTCACTTATAGTTGCTTTTCTGGTGTTCTGGGATGTTTTTTGGGTGTGTTGGTAACATGGGCAACAAGAAAACATACAAACAAAGTTAAAATTCAAGAGGGGGTGTGTTGTGTGATGTGGAATAAAATTTGCATGTTTTCTCAACGGTTTTCTTGACAAAAAGATGTGTTTTTGCTGACTTCAATGTGAGATTTTTTGGTTTCAATGTGTCAAATCGTTAAATCTTCAAGTGACATTCTATGATTTCCTCTTCTTATATTATAATCCTCGCTGTTTTTTTTTTCAAAAAGCAACATTCACCGAAGATTAATTCGAAATAAAGCACTTCGATTAAACTTTCAAACAGTTCAAGTGTTCATTCCACGAGAAAAACTAAACGGCGGTCTGAAGAAAAGAGTTGAATCTCCGGAAAACTGTCACTGCAAATAGTAGAAACTGTCAATCGGTGCGTGAGTCTCCACAATACGTTCAACTGTCTAATTGCCCATCATTATTCATCAAAACACAGTGAATGCCATTGGGAGGGGTCTAGTTCTGATATAGTAGACTAAATGGCACTACTTTTAGATTACTTGAGATATCGTTTTTTGCCTATTCCGCCTGTCATATTTCTCTTCTCTATGACAATGCCTTTTGCCTCCCTTTCTCTCTCTCTTTTCCTTCGGGAAGAATGACGAACGTTCGACCTAGATTCAATATGGAAACATTTATTGTATCATTTGCATCTCAATACCAGATTTCACTTTTTGTCCTACCTTAATGTCTTTTTCTCTCCGCATCAAGATTTCTCTTCCGTTGATACCGATACCAATGTTCTTGTTTTAAATTTGTTCCGAAATATACTTCGATTCAGTTGTGTATCACTTGATACGACCTTCAAAGACATTTTTGTAGTAGTTGGATTAGTAGTGGACGGAAGATGAACAAGAACATTCTTTTTTTACATGTACTAATCCGGGGCACCTTTCTCACTTCTTCTCCTTCTCTTTTTTCCTTTTTCTCGTCTGTATATTTGCTGAACGTTCTGAAGTACACCTACTTGTGGACGCCTTTTCTTAAGCGCAACCCTAAACATTTCGCACTGGTTTAGTTTATGGACAAGGCCCGATAAACCCGACGTGTTCATCGTTCAGCCATTTGTTATAATGCCAGCTGAACAACAGCTGCAAGATTGGGTGGATTTCTGTACACCCTTTCAAGTGTTTTTCTGTCGGCCTTCATCAAAATTCATTGCACCTGTGATGGGTATCTTTGATTTAATTTTGAATTGGGAACTCCTTTTTTTTCCAAAAAATATCCAACGGCACCTTTTGTTCTCCAACTATCAACTCTCAATATGGCGCCTAAAAGATGTTTGAACACATCGTCACTGATAAGTTTTTCGTCCACGAGGAACGTCAAACAACACTTTAACGCATTCCCAGTGGTTTTTTGAGACCTTTCTGTTTTTTTCTCACCTTCTTTGATAGTCTTCACACAGACATGAACTTTTGAAGAAAAGCTTCTTTCCTCAACCTTATCGGCTTATTTCTTTTGAAATGCTTCAAAACTTCAGTAATACTGTTCATGTTAGTATTTTATTTGTGAAAAACTCAAATAATATAAAAATCAGTTCATTTTTCAATAGCAACATTTTTGAACGGTAGGAAAATTACTGTGCTTCATCACAGACCGACCAATACATTTGTTCTGTGTTACGCGATCTTTTCGATAGAACGTCGTGCACTAAGACCTCAAAAACAATCACAATTGATTGAATGTGCATTTGTCGTGGTCAGATGAGCAGTGCGCGAACCCCAAGGTGCCCTTCTTCTGTCAACACACACAATAACAACCCCCTGTGAGGTGAAACTCGCCCCTCTCTGTTTTCTTGTCTCGGCGATGCGTTGCTCAACACAATTCGGCTTCTTCATCTCGAATTACTTTAGTTTCTCAATGTTCGTCCTTTCCATTCCACCATATGGATTTTAAAGGTCATCTGTTTTACGGTGTTGTGCTCAAAACATCTTCGTCCATCCGCGCTCTCATTTTTCTTGCCCACAATGATATATTAGCCTTCATTAACCGACGCAGGGGACCGGACACACTTCAGTTATTCAGTTGAAAGGTTGTGGATAGGAGGTTAAAGAGGTTAAGGTTACAGTGACATTTTCATCGTTTTCCTTCATCTTCTTCCGCATTTCCATACTACTCCCTTATGCTTGTTTCATTAGTTGTTGTTGTGCACATTGCACACACTGCTCGTTCGCCCTCCAATTCTCCAATCCAAGATGCAATTCAATATGCACCCGTTCGCTTTCCCAAGAAAGCTTTCAACTTAAATTTTCTTTCCCACCATACTACTTCTCCATCTTCAGCTTCATCTTCTCTTATTTCCATTCTTTACAATCTTCACCTCTTCATTTCTTCATTTACCATCAGTTTTCAATCACATCATCATCCGCGCAAAACCTCTCATCCCAAGCGTAATGTACTGTAATGTTATGTGTCTGATGCTTTTCGACGACATCTGTTTATGTTTTTTATTTTAATCTGAGTAGACTTTCATGATTGACGTGGAAATTTCAAAGATCATGTTAAAAGTCTTAACAACAATAATTTGCTTATGACTTCCGATATTTCGTTTTTAAAAAATATATTTCCATTGTAATCTTGTACAGTTCCATTTTACCAAGGTTCTCACAGACAATATTGTTCCAATTGTATTGTCAAATACTCCTTCGAAAAATATATTTTACGGAACACCACCCTGCTGAATCATGTTTCTACAGTTTTCATCAAAAACATCTTGTTACTTGAGCACAAAAGAACTGCTGGCAAGAAAATAGACAACAAAAACGTCTTTGTTCTAGTATTCTCTTCATGTCTTCATTTTTCCACGTTTTAAACATTGTTTCGCATAGATTAGCCTCATTTTCACACCTTTCTTGTCATAATTTAGACACTTCTCTGATAGTGATGGAGGTTTGAGAAGCGTAGTAATGCGCATTAGCAGGTTAAGCAGACAGTTCCCATTTGTACGCATTTCTTCTCTTCTGTCCAACCTCATTGAAAAGAGTTCAGGACACACGTGTCGATTCAATGTCCTTAGCGATTGACAAAAATTCTTACAAATGTTGGCAGAAGCACAAACAGAGACCTACATTATGGCGAAAAAAAAGTGAGCCCAGTGAGGAAAGAGAGAAATGGAGAGTAGGAAAATGTGAAAGCGAGCACACATACGTGTGCGCGTATCGGTCCACAGTCAAGCGGCTAGTCCTTTTTCCGGTTGCCGAAATGTGATCTTCTCTGATCTTTTTCTACGGACGCCATGTTAACCCGAATTACTTGGCGTGTGAGTTTATGTGTTGGAAGCGAAGAGCACTCTGCTCATTGAGCTCTTCTTCCCAAAACCGTTCTGGCAAACAGTTTTTTTTTACTTTTTTCCATTGTTTATATTTGGGATTTCAAAACCAAGTTTGATGCACGTCAGATGGCAATTCACAAGTTTTTGGGGCTTCTGTTTTTATTTACTCACTTTCTGTTGGGAGACAACTTTGGAATTTCAAACTGTGAAACATTTAGTTGATTCATGAACACATTTGTCTACACTATATATTCTGTTCTTTTTTTTTACCTTTCTTCTCTTATCTTAATTTTTCATCTCGTTCACTCATTCAACAATAGCTAATGAATCTAACAAATAATCATTAGCCTACTTTCCTTGAATCTATGTTTCTTCTAGTTGTCACTAAAAAACAGAAGAAGAAAAAAGAGAATGCATATAATACCACCGAATAATTAACTGGTGACCGGTGTAATTGCATACCGAGTCACTTGCGGACCACCGTGTCTGACCTTTCCATTCATTCCCTTTTTTCTCTCTACTTTCCTCCACCAAATCGTGTCATGTTGTGTATCTGCGTTGATTTCCGACAGTTTCTTTTCAATGGTCTCAAACTTTTTGCCTATATTTTCTTTAGTGATCAAATTCTGGAAGATTATTTGAAGTGGAATAATTGAATAATTGCGCCGAGATGGTTTCCGTTGAAATCGGTATCTGGATCGAATCGTCAAAACAGTTGGAAATCGATTCTCCTTTCTCATTTGACATGATTCTTAATTTCAATTCATTTGAATGTTTAAATACTATGCAATTCATACTTTGGAATACCTTTCTCTTGTTTTTTTTCTAATTCTCAAAAGTTCCAAGTAGTTTTCACAATACGATTCTCGACAAATTGAAATTAATTCCTTTTTCTCCAATTGTAGTTATCTCGATTTCCGATTTCTACCGAATTCTCGTAATTGTCGAAGCGTTTTTCTGTTGGTGTTTCATAAGTGTTGCCGTTTGTCCTCTTCCGTCTGTTTTTTTTCTGCCAATTACCAACTTTCGATAATTTGTTCATTTCAGAAAACCGCTAAACTGGAAACCACCGCCCCGCTCAGTTTCCTTCCTAGGATACGAAATCTGCGCCAGGCAACAGTTTCCCATGTGAGTTTACAATGAACAGCTTATAGAAAAATGAATTGAATAGCATTTTCTGAGAATCGTGTCATGAATTGAACGAAATGAACCCTTCTCTATGGGCATCCATAAATAAACAAAACATTTCATTTGCAGATTTACGAACGATTCGGATCAAACTTTTTGTTTCTTATTGTGAAAGAAACAGAAAAATAAAAGAATTACGAATAAATCATGGATTGCAATGGAAACATCTCGGAGAACCCCTTTCTTAAAGTATGCGGAATTGACTAACTATCACTTTTCTCCCGCCCAATTTTGATTTTATTTCTTTTTCAGCAGGACAACGCTGCCAAACGGTTGATAAGAAGACGCCCAATCATTATTAGGGATACGGACACCAAGAAAAGTGGGTTTTTCTTTTTATTTAGCATGATAATTGAGTAGGAAATAGTATTCACATATACAAATAGTAATTCAAATGAGTTCTTTTGTCTATTTCTCTTCTCTCGTTCATTTAGTGATAGTGTTATCACTATAACACGCACCCAATAACCTCCCATTCAATGTGCATTTTGTTTGGTGAGCACGTATTGCTGTGCTGTGTTTGAACTTTTATTACCTTTTTTGTTAATCACATCACCATTTTTCAAAAAAAAATAAATTCTTCATATTTTTCAGCAGATACTGGATTCAGAATGAAAAACTCGGATATCGAGGGAAGTCCGGAGTCACCAAACAATGGTGAGTCATTTCCTTTAATTTCTTCTCGTTTTTCTGATAGTTTCATTTGCAATTGATGAGACACTGTTGTTCAGGTAAAGTATTTGAAGAGGAGGTAGAGAGTGGATTACAATTGTTTTAAAATGACGACAAGTGTTAGTCATCGGGAAATGTCTCCTAAAAAAGTTTTTTCGCGAAATAACCTGAACAAATAAAGAGCGAATGGGTCAAATTTCAAAAAAAAAAAAAACAAAAAAAAAACAAAACAAAACAATAAAAAAACCGAAAAAAAAGTACTGACGTGTATATAACAGAAAATATTTTTCATAAGAATTAATTTTTGCTCTCATCAGATAAGATATCGTAAAACTTCGGATTTAAAAAATAACCATTGGAAAAGCACTGAAGGATAATGATTTAAAAAAAATTTGACGATCTTTGAAATCATTATCTGATTAGTCATCCTAAACTACAAAGGAATAAGGTCTTTTCCGGTTCCATTTCACGTAATTGGCGTTCTATCGGGCAGGTGTCAAACTTCTCGCAAAATCTCTGAGATCACAAATATATTTGCACAACTCTAAAGCTACAGCCTTCTTTCCGTTCTTCTCCTACTCTCAACTTCTTTCATCCGGCTCTTCTCCCGAACACTTTTCCTTTTTGTTTCTTCTATTAGTTTACGAATTTATTTTTGTTTCTTCAGAAGAGACTATTATGAAAAAGTTTTCTCAATATGAAATGTTTATTGCTTTATAGGCGTGCTTCTCTTTCCATTCTTGTCATCTATTGATAGTATAGTTCGAAAAATATAATAGAAAGATGAGAAAAGGAAAGCAAACAACTAAAAAAACGAGTACACATTATGCTAATTTTTCTATTGCAAATCATCGTGTAAAATCTGTGTCGAATGGAAACGCGATCACCCTAGATATCAGAATTCTTCTTCAAGCAACCTTTCATCTAAGACCTCACAACTATTTTCCCTTCATTTATGTTTCGGAGATCGCCCATGACGATTCAATAACTGCATCGATTCTTGTTTTTTGTTGTTTCTTCTATATGTAATAGCTTGTAATTCTCTTACCTAGCCCTATTCACCGGCTGGCATTTGTTTCACACCTATGGGATAATGTTAGCCAAAACAAACAACAGGTTGATTTGTATCCAGCAGTGCTAAAAATAATAAATCTGTTATGTGAAAATGGACACAACTTTCAAAAAGCGCTGTTCTGCACGATAGGAAAAAAATAAAACACAAGGAACCTAGTGATCTTTTCCTCTTTTTTCCGTTCCATTTTTCCTCATTCCGTATCCATTCAAGAGCTTTTCGCGTCCATCGTTTTGTGCCCATCCGAAAAAGCACTCAAGAATATAGTGCCACTGATACGGTCATTTGTTAGCTCACGCTCATGCAATTCTCGCTCACTTGATTGCCCCTCCTTGCTTTTCTGGCCGTAAAACACAGGTTTGTAAAGAGTCTTCCTCTCTTTTTCTTCCGAATGACCACTCAATGCACATTCTCTTACGATTAGCATCATTTTTGTCTTTAAAGAACATTGTTTTCTTACATATTTGTCAAAGTCCACACAATGTTAGTCGTCTCATAGAACGATGGCAATTAGTGTTAAAACCCTTAGTGAAATTGCGATATCCTCCTCAAATTGGATTCATTTTTATGAATATATTATTCCAGCAGTTTAGTCAAGTTTTCAATCTAAATATATTGTTCTCTCCGTTAATTCACGTTTATTTAGTATCTCTTAGTCATTTATTTTCATTCAGAACCTTCGTAAATGCTTTAAAATGAATCTGCGACGCCATTCTCTTTACTTTCCCGATTTCTGGAAACCTTCTGATTTCAACCCATCAGAATATCAGAATCTGGACCAAAGTTTCATTAGAGAACAAGTACCTGTCTCTCGAAGACTCGGAACGGCATATGTCCGAAACTATAGCCATAAACCAGAATCCAGTTTGAAAAGAAGAATCGCAAGAACACAAAGCGAAAGAAAACCTGGAAATGATAACGGCTACCGACCGTATCGAAATGGCTTTGAAATCCCAAGGATTCCAGAACCCAATGAGAAAGAAGTGATATATACGAATCTTCCGGGTGTAGACCAAGAAAGGAAATGGTCGATGTCATTGGAGAGAAAAAGAAGTTTCAACTATCAACCTCCCTCTGAATATGAAAATTTGACTCAATTCGCCTACAGACCAGAACACAAAAGTTGTTCTGATCTAACACAACCATTCGAAATGTACAAACCAACTACTATCTCAATCTCATACCACAACATCAGTCAAGGTATTCTCAAAATCTTCTGCAAATTGAAACTATTAGAAAATGAGAATCTAATTATTCTGTAGGAAAGAATATAATTAACTTCATATTTACAGATCTCGAGTATGGACCGGGTATTGTTGAAAAGCTCCGAGCAAAGTTTTCCAAGATGTCAGGAGCACAAAAACAACAGGAGAAGAATTCGACTGTGCAAACTAAGAAGTACAGTTCTTGCGATGATTTACTTTCTGAGTCAGATGCGGTTGGGTATGTGTTCAGAAAAACCGCCTTGAAATTGAATTATTTTTTATTTCCAGTAATGTGTTAAAAAATTCGCATGCTCCGACAGAATTGCAGAGGAGAACTTCTCGTTCGATCAGTGACATGTTAGGTTTGTAAATTAAACTTGTGATTCATAGAAAAATTCTGATATTAATGAATTTCAGACCACGATGAAATTGGAAGACCACTCATCTCTCGGAATGTTGAATTAAACCAGGAGGAGGAGGTAATTTGAAAAAAAATCTAGATTGGTTATTTTGCATTCCAAATTAACGTTTTCAGTCGAAGTCTATTTCTCAACTTCGCCGTCGTTTCGAGAAGAACGGAGAACAAGTGACAAAAATGAGATTTGCAAGAGATCCGGTCCAACTTATCGCTGAATTCCAACCGGATCATTTGGATCAGTGGAGATCAAATATCAAGCTTAACAAGACCCCAATTACTCATACCAACAACTCTTTCATCGCACTTTCAAATAAGCCAACACCGGTACAAAGACCAATTGAAGTTCAATCTCAGGTTCAGCACAAAGCTTCCAATGTGTTAAAGGTATACAATCTATGCTAAATTTCCCAGAAAAAATTTGTATGATTATATTGATCTGATCATAATACAACACGTGAAGGCTTTTTTCGTAATTGTAGTATTTCAGGTGCTGAATGATGCCGATACAAACAAATCAGAACCAGAATTTGTACAAATCGCTCGACGTCTCCGTAGATATCAACCAGAAATTCATGATACTACAGTATCTGTGAACACAACAACAACTAACAGCGCAAATAGTCATGTTATAAACAATAATAACAATATTAATAATAATATGCACATAAATAATTCGCCGAAGCCAACAACCGCCACCTCATTGCCGCCCACGCCGACCCAAGCGGCTCCTGTCCGCCCAGCGACTCTCTGTGAGTTTTTTTTATCCTGTTTTCTTATTACTTTCTCTCACTTCATTATTTTTTGCAGCAATGTGGCAAAGCAGACAGCCGGAAGTCCCACAATATTCTGAGGCAGCTAAGATAATCAGAGAAAATTGTGACATCGCAGTTCTGCCGCCAGACCCACATTCAGCCAGGTATGTGTCATACATAATAGGGCAAAGGCGTATTTTGGAGAAAAAGGAAATGTATGAATTTTAGAGTGTCCAAACAGCCAATTCCTTCAATCGGGAGCGAGAACTCTCGATCGAATACACCGGTAGAGGCAAGTCCGCCTCCAGAGGAGCCAAAGCCGAATGTGGTTTGTCGTTAACGATCGGATTATCTGTTACAAATTGTTTTTTTTTCAGTTAGAGAATTATTTTCAGTTCAGAAAAACAATCGTTGATATCTCTTCTGACAGAACTTGTGAGTTTTTTTATTTATATGAATCATAGATTTATTCATGTGAGATTATGTGCTCAATGCTCAGAAATTCCATTTTAGACGTTGTTTCACTTTGACAAAATTAGTTTTTTACTAGTTTTGTATATGTATTACTAATCGAGGCTGTTAAAAACGTTTGATCAAAAAATCCGGTTCTTGTTCCAGTTCCATTGTCTCCAACTGTACCTATTTGTTTCAGCCGCTGTGAATAGTGTCTTCAAATACGACAGTTCATCACCAAAGAGTCCAGTCACTAATAATCTTTGGAAACCAACACTTAATAGTCTGTCAATGTCTTCGGAATCAACAATGTCCTCACCAACTGCTTCAAAACTTCCGTTCTTTTCTCGTAAAGTGGATGACGTCGGCGCCAAGTCGATGATCAGTTCGTCATCAGCAAATGTTGTGTCTATATCCGTCAAAGCTCCAGTCTCAAACCGGATTTACTCAAACTGTGAGTCTGATATTTGGTAGCAATTGGGGTCGGGGCAAAAGATAGAGTGCACAAATATTTACCTATGATTTTCACATATCTCTAGAAATAATTAGTCACATGTATTGTGTTCCATTCTTTTTTGTTTCCAGTTTCCTCCCAATTGAAACAATTCGAAATTCAAGATAACAACTGTCAATTTTTGTTCTCTTCTAGTTTTCCTCCCAAAAATTCATTGCTTACAACTAATACTGAATATAAAAACGGAGTTTCTTATCAACTTTGTTGCTGAATTCACACGTTTTCATTCGATTTTGGAACCAACACCTCACTTCCGCTTCACTTTCTGTTCACAATTCCCTTCACAACAGAAAAACAATTGCCAATACAGCTAGTGTGGGCGAATGGAACCAGTAGATATAATTGACAAAATTGACTCCATTGTATTGCATCGACAGCAAAAAAGACCAGATGTCTCGCCCCAACGGGGGTCTCAATACCATTTCTTTCATTTTTATTTCTTCTTTTGATTCTCTCTTGTGCAATGTGCCTTTTTCGTCACAATAGGGCATCACGATTTCCATTTTTCTCGATTCCGATTTTCTTGAAGGTTGTTTTGACACCCACAATTGAGATGAAATCCCGCAGGTTTTTGTGCCGATTGACGCCGGGAAGAAGAGGTTACTCACGTTTTGAACAATTCATTCAATGTCTTTGCCCTACTAGCCTTTTTCATTTGAAACTTTCTCTCGATGAAATTATAAAAAAGAGATGCAGCAACTATTGGTGAAACAAGACCAGTTTCAGATTGATCAGCAAATAATTGTTACGTCGGAGTTATGACCTTTTTGTGTACTGTTCAGAACGACTTAGATAGAATAAGAGTGTGACTGTGATGAGTAAACTTAAATCGGTTTTTATTGTACAATGAATATCTGTAAGATCAAAGTTCACAGTTGACTGAATAGTATTTTCTTGAAAACTATTTGGTTTTCCGATTTTCAAATCCCATCTTCATTCGCTATAATCCAGCTTTAGAAAATCAATCCTCCCGAGTTTTTGTAACATTAGGTTAGTCATCCTGGCAATCTGTTCTCGGGATCAGTACTGTAACCCCGTCAAACATCGAGGTTGAGATGTTGTACACTCATCCTCTTCTCCTCCTCGCAGATAAACATCATCCGATTGGCTGAAAAGGAGAGGAAGAGGGTGTCATCCTCACTGTTTTAATATATACTCATGTTTTCGCGCATTCGTTTTGTCCTCACTCTGCCTCTCTTCTTTCTTTTTACCTAAACACACACACATACTCCCATAAAATCTGTAACTGATAGTGATCGGTTCATTTCATATGCCGAGATGTAAAATGACCGTCGCCCACCTAGTCTTGTCAAGGACCACGTGTGTAATGTGATGCGATTTAACCCGACAGTCTTGGGTCATTTGACTTTTCTTATTTTCCTTGTTGCCTATTCTTTATTTGGGTTTCCTGTTACCTTCTAATGGCAGTTAGAAGCCAAGACCTTCTCATGCCCATTCGTTTTCCGCTAAAAGACCCTTTTTCTGAGAACGTCGGTCGGCCATTCGTTTTTAATGTCTTTTATCAGAGAATCACACACAACGGTTTTTCTATGTCAGCTGAACTTGGCAAACACTTATTCCTATCTTCAGTTGGTGAAATTTCTCGTCGTCGTTCAATTTTTTTTGTTGGGTCTTTTTCTAGTCTCTTTTTAGCTGTATGGGTGGTCAAAAATTGAATACTGTAAAAAATTGCTTCTAATGACCTTTTAGAGTGGTTATATAACATATCTCAGCTTCCTTAACCATAAATCATATCACAGTGTATGTCCGAAAACAAACATTATTTAGTCACTGACTGTCATCCATCCACTTCATAAACCAGCGCTATTTGTGTTTATTGAACCTGTCAAAACAATTCGTCCACTATCCTCATATAAATTATTAGATCCTCACACTTCTGTATATTTCCTTTCTTTGTGAGAACATCTTTAGAAACATCTCTTCTCCATTATTCCTTCTTTCTTTTCAAAACTCGATTGAACAATTATTGGTTGTAGTGAAAGATGCTCTACTCACGGTACACTAATCCATCGGAGACTTCAACAGGATGTTCCGCTTTCCAAATGCGATGGGTTTCATCTGCGTTGAGAACTTGTAATACCTAGGGAAACCCCCCAGAAACAGAAAACAATATAATTAAAATTTCTGTTTGCCTTTTCATATCTTAATTCGAATCTTTGTTGTTTTCAGATGACAAAACGGAAGACACAACACAAGAATCGATTCGATCGACGGCACCACTGAAACCACCAATAACTTATTCGCCGTCCTACACATCAACTTCACTTAATTCAGTCTCACTTTCCTCAAAATATGTTGAGGAAAAGTCGAAAACTTCTCAAGTATCACAACAACAACCCATAAACTCTATGGCGCCTTCTAATTCTCTATCCGGATTGCTTTCTCCACGTGAGAAACCGTACGGAGATGACGTGACGATTTTGAAATCGGTGAGTGAACGAAATGAGAGTTGAAAAGCAAGTGAAAGTTTCTGAACAAATCCGGAAACGCTGTTTGGTGTGTTGTTGCTTTATTTGTGTCCCGTTTTAAATGAATCTGCGATTAAATAATTATCCATGCACTTCAGGAGCCCACTAATGAGACCCAAAAGCTCGCTGAACCTTCCGCCACTAACAATATTGCTCAACAGGTGACGTGTCAATTCACACTTTGACGCAACTTTTATGTGTATTTTCAGGATGAATCTGACGACAATTCAGATGGAGACAGTCACGATGGCAACGGCTCATATGACATCACTCCAATGCGCCCCAACTCGCTCGTGGTGAGAACTAACGCTCTTCAAATACAAACTTGAAACAATAAAATTTAAAAAAAAACAAAATTATTGTTTTCAGTTCACCCGTTTGGCAAACGAAGAAGAGATGGGAGGTGATGGAAATGTGGTCAGCCGAAGTCTTCTGTCCTTAGTGGCCGAAGAAGATCTGCCAGATTTCCTCGTTGCTCTCAACGAGAAACCCATCAGATACGTCGTCGTAGAAGAATCAGAGAAGCCAAGTACTTCAAGCATTCTTCGTTCAAAAGATATCAAGAGAGAAGAAAAAGCTTCGAAGGTGAGACCAGTGAAAATTGTGTCTGAAAAATTGAAAACTGAATTTAGGGAACAACTCGCATCCGATTCTGCACAGAAAATCCAATGGCATATGCTTATTTGGATGAATACACAGCAACTAGATCTCTACAATGGGACGATGGAACTGTTATCGAGTATTCTTATTTCAAAGATTTAGAGGCAGCAGAGGAAGCTGCTTTGACACATAATGACCCTACACTAGCTCTCATCGAACAATGGGAACAACAAATTGCAAATGATAATAGTGAGTTTGTTCAAATAGAAAATATAGAACTTTGAATTTTCAGTTCGTCCGTTGACTCATGATTTGACATTCTCCGACAGTCGACTAGAAACATCTGCTGTGTGAGTCAATTATTCTGAATGATCAGCATTAAAACATGCATTTTCAGAAGTTCTGCATACTGATGCGGTCGGATCTCATCACAGTAATAAATCGTCATTTTTCCTCTTCTTCCTGTTATTTACCATTGATAAAAAATGAATTTCAATTATTTCTTTTCCCTGTAAAAAGTTTTCTTTACTTTGTTAGGTCTTCAAATTACAGTCAACTGTCCCTATTCTTTCATCCCCTTTTATTTATCCTGTCATTTTCCCTGCTTTTCTTTCCTGTCAACTTCTTAACGAAATTCAAATATTTTTGAATGAAATTTTATGAGAACTATTTACGAAATGTTTTTCCTTCATTTTTAGAAAATTTGGACCATATGCAGCTCCTTCACAAATCCAATTTTTTTCTCCAACAGAAAGTATATCCTTTTGAGCTCAAAAGAACCAATTACAGTAGTCCATAATGCCCTGTTTCGGATCCCGAAAAGAGCCATTCGACTATACGAAAATCGTGGGCATTCTTTCCTACTGTAATGTGATTGGTTTAACGACCTGCTCTGTTGGCGTCAAGAAAAAGACGAAATTGGCACGTTCTTCATTCAACCCACTCTCAATTTCTTCATCTTATTGAGTGACGTGGCAGCATATACTCTTCTCTCCTTCAACGTCGGGAAGGCGTTTCCATCCATTCTTCCCATTCTGCGCTTCCATTAGACATCCTTGCTCACCACACTCACACACACTGGCTCTTTTTTTCGTTCTCTCGTTTGCCTGGCCAACGTTGAAAAGATTTTTTTGTAGTGTTGGGAGGAAAGAGAACCTTGCTACCCTGCCATTTGTTTTTTTTTTCATTGAATCAGGAGGACATAATATATTATAAGTGTGAAGGTAGACAGCTAGAGTAGAAAACACCATCGTCAGAGCTTTCATATTAACTTATTCTCTCATTCATATGTACTATGGGAAAAATTCATCTACTCATTAGTTCCTTTTTTCTTTTGAAACTGGTTTCTTCTAGAAAAAAGGTGATATTATACATTGTTTTCAATTTTCTCTCGTTTCTTGCATCATGACTCACATAAACGTTTCGTTTTTTTGTTTCAGATCGATTATCATCAGAAAATTGTTCTGACAGCTTTGAAAACGTTTCAAGAAAACATTTCCCAATTTCAGAAACCGAAATGATTTCTCATTTCATCAACAGTCAGAAGTTTTTCATTCAAAGTTTTAACTTATCTTTTGATATTCTTGAACTGTTAATCCGCCTTTCTTCTCACTCTTTCTATAAAAGTGTCACAACATGAAAACCTTGGCTCTATTAATTTCTTGTAGGATGCCTCCAGATGTGAATAGAAACGAGCCCGAGCCGCGCCCAGAACGCATTTTCCCTCATATGCCACGAATGATGGATCCTCCTTCTCCACCAAGACAGCAGTAAGAGTGTCTCTGTTATAAATTAACTCAATTTCTCACATTTTTTAGACCGGCCCGCAATCGCAACGGAAATAGAGATCGAAACCAGGCAGCTGGGGAAAACAACAACCAAGAAGGGTAAGAACAGTTAATTAAATTTGATTTTTTGGTTTTCTGATTGACAAACAGTGGATTAGGAAACTGTAAAAAATATGTTGGAAATCTATGATATTTTGGAAATGACAATTTTCAATTACGGTTTTAAAAAACAGCTGAACTCTTGATGAAATAAGGAAATCTAACTTCGATATATAGTATTTTCAGGAATGACGATCAACAACTTCGCAGAATTCCATTCTTGTTCCGTTTCTTCATTGGTCCCCATATCGCAAGGTAATTGTTCAACTTCAGCTCTAAGATAAGTCAGAATAAATTTCAGATACATGCGTATGCGTCGTGCTATGCGTGAAGGGCGTCAAAACGTTGTCGCCCCTTCTGTGGCTGCTCCTGCGAACAACGGTAATGACAACACAGGACAGGGACCTTCCGAACCAGGACCATCCCAACCAGGACCATCTGATGCAGGATCATCCGGACAAGGTCCATCTTCCTCTCGCCAACAATAAAACCTTTGCATTTTCTCTTAATTTATTGCTTCCGCTTCTACATTCTTTTCTTGAACGTTTAAAGTAATTCCCTGAAATTCCACACGATCCTCCGTTTCCCTTCGATCTTCATCCTTGTTTCCTACGGCAATAAAATTTCATGCTTTATTATATTTGGAATGGGTGAAATATGTGAAGACAAAATTATGTGATTAGTTTGGTCACTTTCCCTCCCACATTTGTTTCTGTAACTTTAGTGGGTTATCAAAGCAAGGAAATGAACAAAACAACCAAAATAGTCAGAACAGATGATGATTTTTCAGCAGTGTTTAGTTTGCATTGTGGTAGCATCGCTTTTGTAGGACGGATGATCATTTCACGGACTAACTGCCATGCACGGTAACCACATTCATAGCGGATTGGATATTTGACACAGTCGATGTAGTTACGCATTGCTCTGAATAAGATATTACTTGATGGTCTCTTTATATCAGTAATTTTTGAACACGCTGAAACAACATACCCACAAACAGCTGCATCATTAGCTCCAGAAACTTCAGAATGACTTTCTGAAATTTTTCTTGTATCCGAGACAAGCTCAGCTTGACACTGCATCATTTCGGATCGTGTCAATGTCTTCGTGAAACATTCGAAATTCCGAAGCATTTCTATAAACATGATGACGTGTGTTGTGGCAAACAATTAACTTGAAACCAACCTCCATACCCATCTCTACAAAGAAAATCCAAAATTTTAATTGCTGCATCATAGTTGAATCTAGCACGATCTGCAGCAAAACAAACATCCTTATACGGCTCAATGCAGACATCGAATAAGAAGAAATTGCTGAAAATAGGAAATAAATTCAAAACAAATAGCGCTTCATTACTTACTCGCAAACTTCAGAGAAATAAGCTTTGGTTCGGAAAATGAATCCTTCCCATCCCAAGTAATGGGAATTCTCAGAGAATGCTCCCATTTTATATAAAGGCTCCGCACATTCTTTCACTCTGAATTATTTAAAATTATTCTATATTTGAAATGAAACACTCACTTTTCCTGCTCGACTTCTCCACAACTGGTAGGTTGATACATTGAAACATTTACCGGTCGTTCAAAGTGCTCATCAGACTTTAAATTCAAAATAATATTTCTTCAGAAATAACAGATTAACTCACATTATAATCTTCGAACCCATTATTGTTTTCTATATACTCATGATTGTATTGAGAATTCGGTGGATATTTGAACTGACCGCTACAAAGTGTAGCAGAAGCTAAGATGAAAATCAGAATTCCGGATAGCATGATGATCACAAGCGATAATGAGAAAGAACGTTTATGCACAATGTGTATGTTTGCAAGAGCGCAATCATGACAGAAGCCATCAAAATGTCATCAGGTTTCCGAAAGAGCTCTACGTGTTTGGTTGAATAATAAGAATAATAATAATAAGGAAAATTGTGCGCGCGAATTCGTACTGTTTGATGTTTTGAGTGACTGCGCATTCGATTTTGCTCCCGTTGGTTAATAGCTACATTGTGCTTTAAAGTGAACACCAAAACCACATAAGAACGTGTGTATTTGTGTTGGTTTTTGAACAACTTACAGACTTTTGAAAATCAAGTTTTGAAAAGTTCAAAAGATCGGCAGAATATTCTCACAGGTTTCTGTATCAATCCAAATCAAATGAGTAATTTTGCAATGAACCAGGACTTCTGAAACTTGAACTGTGCTTGTTTTGCCAGTTTGAATTCTAAACGTTTCCAAGTTTTTTTTAACAAAATGAAAATTTTTCAATTGAATGATTTGAGAATCATAAATCTCATAGCCCACTAGTCATCCACAGAAGACAAAAGTTCAATGTTGTAAATATATATCTTTGTTCAAACAAGACATCTGGAATTATTCACAAAACAACCACATTTCTATTCTTTTGCTTCTTTGTGTCGCCGGTTTGCCAATGCGTTCACTGTCGTTGGGGCGGCACACTCCTCGAGCGTCATATAACTTCATTAGTGAATTCCACTCAAGACGAAACGTGGCTGGGCGTGCAAACACAAAAACCTGCATCATCATGTGTGGGGGCAAGCTATTTTTTTCTTCTTGTTTTCAATAGTCCTTTTGTTGGGGGATACATTAGGAAAACAAAGTTTTGTTAAGATTTCGAAATGTTTTTGAAGGAACTGAAAAGTTCTTAGTATGTGATCTTTTTCGTAAAACTTTGTTTCAAACAAAATGGGTAGATTCAATTTTGAGTCAAGGAACTTGAAAGGCTAGAGATGAAAAGGATGAGGCATCTTCCTTCTCCTTTTCTTCATCTAGACTATTCTCCCGAATTCCAATTCCTACAATTATCTGAGAAATGCTCGGGCACGGTAGCAACTGGTATGTTACCTTTGTCGATTTCTCTGAACATCGTTCGCAATCAAGAAAAGGCAAGTTTTTTTTCATTCGGAAAGTTTTGATACGAAGAAGGGCTTAATAATAAAGGTGGCGAAGTAAACACCATTTCTTGTGAGCACTTCAAGTCAACAGTAGGGGCACAGAAAAACAAAGAACAAATTGATGTATAGAGACAAACAGTGCGTTTGACGTTAAACAATTCACTTTTGATCACTTACTCGTTTCCCTCATTTCGTTTTCAAGTGATGTAGTTTGCTCAGGTTGGTCCCTAAATTTACATTTTTATGGTGGTATAACACCTATCTCGCATAAGTCATGTAAGAAGTTTTAGTTCTCAATCGAAACACTTTTTTATTTATAGTTTAAGCTTGTTCACTTCCTGAATTTATTTGATCTTCACTTTTACTTTGCCGAGAGTTACAACGAATTGCACGTAGCGTTCACAACCTGTGTTTCTTTAGTTTACTCAGTGTTTGAGTACTTTTTTTCGCACTACACCTCGAAAACCGTTATTTTATCCAATGATGTAATTTTTATTGTTTTCTTTCGTTTTTCAAAAAAATGGAAGCCTGTTGGAAATTCCATTCAGTAAATATCAGGTTGGTAAGAAAGTTCTGAATCACTTTTCGATTTTTCTCCAGAAACTTCGAGAAGCTTCGAAAACGTTTCATATTAGGGGTATGTAAGGGTCTGTGTTTGGGCTACTCTTGCACAAAATCTGAGCTCAATGGCAGCTTCCAGTAGGCAGTAGTGAAAGTAACACGAACCCATATCAAACTGATACTTTTGTATAGGCCTGTTTTAAGCACTTCGGAATGGCAAACAGCCAAACTAATTTGATTATTATTGGGCCACGGCACTGTTATTCAAACACCCATTGGTGGTTTGTTCCAAGAATTCAAAACTAGAAAACTAGAATCAAATAAACTTCGCGTTATTAGCATTCTATAGTGTTTGTTTGAGACGATGTAATGGCACTGGCTGGTGAGGAGCCTAGTCAACTAGTTGACGGGCTTATAGAGAAGCTCAAGTACTATGATATGATATCCAACATCTGACTTTAAGAGTTTCGGTTCTCATGGAATATGCTCACAAAAGTATCATATGTTTTTTGGGTCTCATGCCTACAGTGGAGAGTAGAAGTAGCATCTTCATTTTAGTCATATTGAAGAATGACGACAAAGCTTTCTGATTTGGTTACTGGGATATAAAGTAGACACTCTGTGTCAGCTATCATCATAGGCGCCAGTAGTTGAATCTTCGGGATTCTGGAGATCCAACGCCAAAAAGGAAATTTCTTCGATATGGGATTCTCTGAGCATCTGGTGAAACGGAAAGAGATCGAATCACCGGGGTATTTGCCTATCTGATTTAGAAGTCTTAGCAGTCCTTAAATAAAGAAAAATAATAACATTGGCTAAGAAAATCGAAGAGAAAATAAATGAAGGTCAATTCATAATGACAGTGTTCAACTACTCATTACGAAGATGACTCGTTAGAGAATTCTTGAATTAGATAGGTCGACTCTACCTTATCTGTAGTATTATTTGGACATGGCCCCTACTGATAATCACTAACTACCATAACTAGGATAACTCCTGGGCGAATAGGATCTCCTGAAAAATGTGAACCCAAAAAGTGGGTACCAGTGATTTTTCAATATTAAGTCTCCGGGCTCTGGCCGAGAGTGAATGGGAGAATGCCCATCAATTGGTGGTACATTGCCAATAACCATGAAGCATATTATGTTGGCCGATATTGAAAATAAACAGACGAAATTTGTTACAAAAGTTTTTCTGTTAGTGATTCAAAACTTTCTTAACACCCTGATAAATTATGCCCATTGTGTACCCAAAAACCAGCTGATGGTTTCGCGTGATGTTCGAAAATTGCTATTATGAAATGAAAATTCCGTTTTTTTGGAAGCTTGTGCCTTCTCGGAAAATGAAGGTATATGAAAACTAAGAATTATAATTAATGCTAGGTTAAGCATTATTCTGATAATTCACTTTCATTCTGATTTTCAATTATCAGAACTTGAATTTTCAGATTCGTAGAAATTTTCCACCAAACCCCTGGCACAGTTTTCATTTGAACTCGGACTCATGTTTACTGTTTTGTCTTCAATAGTCCAGATTATTTTCGTTTGAGTGGTTCTGAATCAAATTTCCCAAAAAACAAAATCTTCGTACCCACAACGAACAACACTTGAGCCGAAATTTGGTGTAGTTCGAGTAGTTCCCAGAAGAGCTGAGAGTTGAGGGTTCCTCTTTTTTGTCTCTCACTTGACGGCTCCTCATTTTTGATGTTTGTAACGCAAGTTGTCAAGCTATGCATTCACTCACACAGCTCGATATGGACCATAAAATACATCACCTCATTTTCCGTGCGTCACAAAGTCTTCTTCTTCTTTTTTTGGTATCTTTTTTTTCTGGTGTGAGAAATTGGTTTCTCAGTGGAAAAAAGAGCTTTTCAATCTTCCAGTAAGCTTAAAGATTTCCATATTGAACGAAAAATCTCAATCTCAGTCTTTTAAATTTCATTTCAGAGCTTAGTTTACTCTGGGAAAGACCACCCATACCACTCTAAAGACCAGTTTTTAAAAAATAGCTTCTCCAATATGGGAACCCATTCACAGTTATTTTGAGTTTCGGTGTCTATAGGTTCAGGTAACCGATTTTCTGAGTTTTTTTCTAGTTTTTGTGCATGTTTTTTCCTGTTTCAGGAGGAAAAAAGGCACTTCCTCCAAAACTCGCAACCCTTTTCTCGTTTTCCTGGTTTTTCACATGTGGCACCGATCTCCGGATGGATCACTTCCGGTGGTTCCAATTTTCTGGGGGTCCCGCTTCTCCTACTCCAATGTGTAAGAGTGTTTTCAAGATTTCAATATGAAGAAGAAGATATTCAAATATCTTGAAATGAATTTCATTTCCGTCATTGGGTGTGTGTCTCGAAATCAATGAAGCCTTTCGAGTTCTATTAATAGCTAGTATATCCTTGTTTTGTCAAAGTTTCATAGATTTTATACTGAAACTATACAATTAATGACAAAAAGGAAACCTGATAAGGACTAATTCAAGAACCAAGAAACGAGTGACGAAGATCATCAAAAAACTCTATGAATTTCTGAAACATTCTTGTCTGCTTGTTTCTAATGAACACACTTTTGGGCAACAAAACATGTTCCTGGTTTTGCTTCTTTTTTCCATGACGCAATTATGAATTTTCAATTGAACATGGCCCTCTCTTTTGTTTCACGAAAGCCACTCTTTCCTCTTCTGGTTCTCATAATAAGGATAATGTTGGCATTTCTTTTCTCTTCATATTTCTATTTGAACCAATTTCTGTTTCTCATAGTTCCGACTCTTTTCTTTTATTATAAAACGCATGAGATATTTCCACAAAAACATATTATCTTATACTTTATTACCTCCCATTTGCCATATCTGGAAAAATACTCCGGCAATTGTCTTCTTTTTCTTTTTCTGGACCTTGTCTTGTCTGAATTATTGGTTTGTGCCAAAAAACGACCGACTCAAGTAGTATTCAACCTCTTCACTCCGCCCCACACGTCTCGATCCATCTAGTGAGGGGGCAACACCCTTAAGTCTATGCCAATGGTCAAGTAGCACAAAGTATCATTTCATCATCGTAATGCACGAGCTTCGTATGTTATTCTTTTGTTTCCATCGTGAAGCAGAAGTTGTTTCTTTTGCAGATGCTAAGAACACTTGCTCTTTCTCTGACGTCCCTGTTTCCTTGACTATATAATTGCAAAATGATCTGAATGTTGTTCTTTTAGTTAACATTTTTTGACGAAAACACGATCATTGCTTTTGTGCATTCGCAGTTCGTCCAATACATAGTTGTAATACCAGTAATTAAAGCAAAACCAGAATTTGAGAATAGTTATCACTGTATTTAAATATTACTGAATCGAATTTGATACATTTTGAGATAAGATGTGTACAATCTGAACAATTAAATTTACACCGCTCCGTTATTATAATACTTACATAATACATTATAATATAGATTTATTTAGATAATCAATTCAAAAAACAAAAATTTACGAATACTTGTTTTTCATGATTCCCAATTTACCTCTCCATTCTGAATATCTAATTCTCGCCCATTCACAAAACACTCTCTCCAAAGAAAAAAAAATTGAGCTTTGACCCCACTCTACTCCTAAAATATTCTCATTCTCGTTTGATGTTTACACAAAGGAACTAATTTGTTGGTCAAAAAATAATCTCGCGCCCAACGCCATTTTTCTTCATTCTAGTGAGAAGTGGTATTGGAGGAGAAGCGGAGAGCATAGGCTCGAAGTGCCTCATAAACGATCTGCAATTCGACACTTCTTTTTTCCTCCTCCTTTTTCTTTTTTTTTCTTCTTATTCTTCTACTCCTATTCCTCCAGTCACGGCGTCGTTCTAATGTCTTCCAACTTTCTTCCGTTTATTTTGAGAAATCCGTCATGTTTTTCTATTTTTTTCTGTTCTTGTTTTTTCAACTGCTCCCCTATTGTTTTGATTTTGAGATCTGAGATGTTGTTCTGAATATTTTGGGGTTCTGATTGGTGAAAAATAAGAAACGGATGACTTTGACTAGAAAAAAGAGAAGAAAAAAACACTGGTGGTCCGGCAAGTCCAGCTGGTCCTATTTGAAAAAATCCCATTTGTAACCTCTCTATGTCCGTGTGGAACACATCGGATAGAAAGGGACCACATTATCTTATGACTCTCTCTCCTAGTATCTATCCGCTTGTTTTTCGACTTGACAAAAGTGGAAAATGACGGAAGTGATTTCCTTTTGTTCCGCATGCGGTTCGTTTTCTTTTTTCTACAAACATCCGTCAGAGTTAGGTTCTAACTAACATTCTAACCTTCTTTTCAATCTTCATGCTTCACTAATTTTTTTTTGGGGAGGAAGAAAGGCAAAAACGTACATTGGTGGTGCAACCGACGAAGACGGAAATTTGGAAATTGTCGGTGTCACGTGCCATGACATTTTTGAAACGACCACAAATTTCGTGGAGGTCGGATTGGTTTTTGGTAGATCTAGCCAATCTCATAGAGCTAACTTATTCGAAGTGAGCAATTATAACGGAAAAATGAAAAACATGAAACGAAATAACACAACTTTTCTCAAAATTTATACTTATCGGAGAAGTGTATCTTAATTAATGCAGTTTAACAATCTCTTATGTTAACTCCTTGATAGGCCGATTTTCTCCCATGCATTACGCCTAACCCATTACTCTGAACTCAAAATGTGCTTTCAATCGTTCTTTGCATTTCGTTCTTATGTCTTTATACTCTCATCAACTTTCCATTCTGAATCATCAATTCCCTTATTTACGTGTCGCTTTTTCTTTGTCTCTTCTTCCTTGGTCCCAAATAGGAGGATGGTGTTGTCTGACGACAATTCCCCCCTTTTGATGACGCACCATCCTCATTTCTTGACGCCTTTTACTCAAATCGGTGCTCTTTAATTTTAGAGTTTTCGATGATTCCGTGATTCCAGAATTCAATAATGTGGCTGCCGAAATGTATGTTTACGCGCTTTCTCGTTGTGTAGATGTGTGTATGTGTAGTCACGATAGTCCAGAAGTTTACTTCCCTCCCCAACACAATTTATTCCCACATAGTTTTGAAAAGTCTAAATTCTTCTTTCGTTCATCTCCACGATTTCCTACAACCACCATGTACACCAATGGCCACTGCTTTTGTTTCGTTTTTCTTTCGTTTCCTTTTCTATTTCTTTTGCCAGCATGCATTTTTAGACTGGGAGTCTTAGCAACCACGACGTTTATTCTTTTTTTTTTGAATATAATATTTGGTGGTTTCGAAATAATACTCAAAAACTATGATTTTTGTTACAAGAGAACAGCCTTCAAATCAGTTTGGTATACTGTAAAAATAGGATATAACAAGCATAAAATAATGAGAGTCGCGTCCTGAGATTTTTTTATAACTATTCTATTAATTTGTTTCATAATTATTTCGTTTTATATCTCTGTTAATATCGATGAAAAAACATCTGGCATCGCTTGCTCTGTGTATCAAAAAACGTGTCAGCCCACGCAAAAGACGCACAGTAACAAGCCATCTGCCGTTCGGAACGGCGCACATTTGCATTGTCATCATCCCAGCCGAACGGTGACACACACTTGCGCTCTCTTATGTAACAATCGATTATTTGTGCATTTCTTGCCACTTTTATTCTTTCTAGTCATTCACTGAATTCTAGTCCCATTGAAACTTCTTCTAAAATGAGCGATTTCACCGGCTTCACTCTACTCAATCTTCCAGTTGTGCCTGGAGAAGATATCATTAGATTGATGACTGTTCAGGAACAGTGAGTTTATTTCATCATAAAAAGTTCATGTACTCAGATTTTTAGGTACAAACTCGCTACTTTATCCAATGTTACTCGCCGGGTTGTTAAAAGTGCCTCATTTACTGAGAAAATGGAATGGATGATTAGTTACACGGGTGTCGTCATGATAAATATCAAGAATCACTCACGTCAGAACGAATACGTGTACAGACTAAGACCAACTCCAGGAACTGATTTCGTACAAACTGTCAAAGACGAGATTGCATTCATTCGAGACGTTTTCAATTTCTCTTCTCTCCACTTATCCTTTTTGGATGATACAGAACCAAATCTTCTCTTCTCGGTGATCAGTTTCGTAAAAGAATTGGATATCAATTTGGACGAGGTCAGAATTTGCTCAAGTGTGCCAAGCAATATTATGAATAAGATTCTGCTTCACGAGTGTGCATCCGCCAAGGACTTCAAACTTACATATGAGATCACTGGTGATTTCGAAATGAAATTCTGGGAATGCCCCAAGTTCAAGAACAAATCGATTCAAATCTCGGAAGCCCAATGGATTAAAAGCCGTATCCTGAACAATTGCTTCATGGATTGCGAGAGTGTTGTATTGTCGAAATGTGATGTCTCGCCTTCAGACCTGAACAGTTTCCTCAAAAAATGGATTCATGGAGCAGCTCTCGATGAGATTATTATTTCTTTGAGACAACGTGTTGATCGTGGCGCTTCAATGATGGACCGGGTTTTACGCGGAATTCCAGCTGATCCCATTAATTTTGCTAGATTGTACCAGTAGTGAGTTTTCATAATTTTTTACATACTCTTCATTTGCCATTTTTAGCCAGAAAGAATTCGAAGATGGGACCTGCTTCATCATTCATCAAAATAGTGGAAAGCCAGCAATCGTATATCAGATGAATCAAGATTTTTGCTTGAGCACCAACTTCTCGCTTGACTTGTCCGAACCCGACCCGGAGGAACTGGAGATTGAATTCTCGGTGATGATCAAGCACGATGAAGACTTCAAGCCACTTGCTGTGAATGCTCGTGATGATGAGTACTAATTTTTATCAATATTGGATACTTTTTTAAATATGCATTATATAATGGAAACTGGTATAATTAAATTTTTTTTTGTAAATGAAACGTGTTATCAAACTGATTAAATTACGGATGTTTGTTCAATATATAAGAAACGTGTTCACAAAAATTGAAACTGCGAATAGTTTCTATGTTAGCTCTGGTAATGTATGAGGTTTGTGAAGCCATTGAGCTGTAATGTGTTGCGACAATAGTCGCATTGACCTTCACAGAATTCCAATTTAAAAGGTTCTCGAAGCTTCTTGAAATTTTTGAGAAATGTTCAATAAGGAAATCAAACATTTCAATGATATATTGAGATTACCTTGTCCTTGACAACACAGTTCGTTCGGAATAGAAGATTTTCTGTTTGTCTGAATTTCGTGTTTTTAATTTCTAGACTAAACATGAATAAAAAATTGGATGTGACATACATGCATCCGTAAAATAAAAAGAAAGGGACCTTTTTCAATGATTCAGTTGATTTGTTTTATAATTATTTCGTTTTATTTATAATGTCGTCCACGAATTCTTCCGGCATCGTTAGCTCTGTGTATCGATAAACGTGTCAACCCACGCAAAAGACGCACAGTAACAAGTCATCTGCCATCCAGAACGGCGCACATTTGCATTATCATCATTCTATCCGAACGGTGTTCGGCTCTTTCTTTTATATACCAATTGACTTCTTTACATATCTTGGCCTGTTATTCTTACTCAGAATTTTCACTGATCACTAGTCAGATGGAAACTTCTTCTGAGGAGAGTGATCTTACAGAGATGGAAATTTCTTCTGAAGAGGGTGATTCTTCTGATATTGAAATTTCTTCTGAAATGAGTGATTCTTCTGAGATTGAAATTTCTTCTGAAGAGAGTGATTCTTCTGAGATTGAAATTTCTTCTGAAGAGAGTGATTCTACCGAATTCCCTCTGTTCGATCTTCCAGTTGGAACTGCTGAAGGAGTCGTAAGACTGATGACTGTCGAGGAGCAGTAAGTTTATCTCATTATCAAAAATGAATCTATTCAAACTCAATTATAGGTACAAACTTGCTGATTTATCTGATGAATCTAAGCGCGCTGTTCAATCGGTATCTCGCACTGAGAACATGGAATGGATTATTGGTTACAATGGTATCGTCACGATGAATATCAAGAATCACTCACATCCAAACGAATACCTGTACCTATTTGAACCAACTGAAGGAACTGATAAGTTACTGGAAACCGTCAAAGATGAAATATCATATGTTCATGACATGTTCAACTTCTCCTCCGTTCGCTTATTTTTCTTGAATGACAGGAGACACCGTGTTTTGTGCACAGTGATCGAGTATTTGAAGAAGTTGAAGATACACTTGGACGAAGTTTCGGTTTGCTCCAATTTCTCAAGTGTGCCAAGCAATATTATGAATAAGATTCTGCTTCACGAGTGTGCATCCGCCAAGGACTTTAAACTTACATATGAAATCACTGGTGATTTCGAAATGAAATTCTGGGAATGCCCCAAATTCAAGAACAAATCGATTCAAATCTCTGAAGCCCAATGGATTGAAAGCCGTATCCTGAACAATTGCTTCATGGATTGCGAGAGTGTTGTATTGTCGAAATGTGATGTCTCGCCTTCAGACCTGAACAGTTTCCTCAAAAAATGGATTCATGGAGCAGATATTAAAGAGATTATCATTTCTTTGAGACAACGTGTCGATCGTGGCGCTTCAGTAATGAAAAACGTTCTACATGGGATTGAATCGAAACCTATTCATTTCGCTTACCTATACAAGTAGTGAGTTATTGAAAACTGATATACATTTTTATTTATTGTATTCAGCAAGAGAGTATTCGACGCGGACACGTGTTTCCTGATCCATCAAAATACTGGAAAAGCAGCACTCGTTTATCAGACGAATCAAGATTTTTGCTTGACCACCAAATTTTTGCTTGACTCCTCCGAACCCGCTCAGGAAGAAGTAGCTGAAGAAGAACCGATCATGGTCAATAACAATGAAGACTCAGAGACAATGGCTGTAAATGCTCATGATAATGGGAACTGATTTTTTATTTTTTTCATCAACAACGGTTCAATATGCATTCTATGATGAAAACTGGTATAATTAAGTTTTTCGATTATATTTATGTGAGAAGTATTAATAAACTGATTAAATTGGGTCTTTTCTGTTCGAAATGTAAAAAACATGCTCACAAGCGGTTCTGAATAGTTTTTATGTTTGTTCTAATACTGTCTACCTAAGGTTGATATCAAGCTGGAATTGGTCTGACAGTAGTAACAATGTTCCTTCTTAAAATTTCTGAGTAACAATCAATGCAAATTTTCTTGATATTACTTTTGCCAGTATTATCAACCTTAGCGGTGATGAAGGCATTAATTATAACTTGAGAATACCTCAAACCTTAACAACACAGTTTAATTAAATTTCTCCGTTTATCTAACCATATCAGTTCTTTCATTTTATTCAACAAATATACCATCAACTTACTATTTTCTTGCATAATATAGTTGAACTTTCAGTTTTTCTTTGCCTCGCCAAGATTAGCAACATAGTAAAAAAAGAGTGTCTCGTACGTCATCATCATCATCTTTTTCCTTCACGTCTCGATCAAATTTACAACTACAATTTCTTACAACATCAACTATAAATTTTTAAGTTGAATTGTCTGCCCTTTTTGGAAAGTTAAGCTCTTTTTAATCACTCAAAATGTTTTTCTCAATTCATTCTGTGAGCGTTCTATTGAAACGCTAATCTTTGAGCGGCGAGAAATTTAGGAGGAGTTCCCAGAAGAACTCGTTTCCCTTTGAATAAAAAGGATCGAAGAGTGAGGAAAAAAGTTGAGAAAATTGTCTAATCAAGTTAAAAGTGTGGATTAAATTAACAGAAGAATGCAGAAACGGGTGAGAAGTCGCCAATTTTTCAAAGACGTTCTTTTTTGCTTTTTCTGATTTTTCCAACCAGTGTTTCTTTTTTGAAATACGTAAATATGTTAAAATTCAATTTATTTTTTGATGATTTTGTTCTTTTGATGTTATTGAGAGCATTTTGAAATTGAATGTATTCATATTTCAATCTAGAAAATTCTTCCAATTTCGTGTTTTCTATCAATCACTCGTACAATTTCAATCAAAGAAATGCATCGAATTAGAATTCTTTCCATTATTCTCCAAGATGGATACGTTTTACTATGCTCGGGATGCACAATCCTGAAGAATGATACTCATTAGTTAAAAGTCCCCCTACTCCCTCGCTGCATCCCAATTCAGATGAACTCGCTTTTTTTCTTGACTTCGAAGGAACAACGAGTACAATGGACCAGTTTAAAAAGTGTTCATGAAACACAAACATTTTGTCTTATCCATATTTTATAGTTTTTTCTTTTCCTTTTTTCTGTGGTAGTAGTCCAAATATTCCGCACCATATAGCTTTTCCCTTTAGAAAACGTTTTTCTTTTGTTTCTCAGTTTCTCACTTTCCCTATAAACGGCCAGTTATGAACACGTCCCAACCACAAAGTTTTGCTTCTCTTTTCACATTTTTTGGTGTCCCGGCGGTCCTCAAACATTGAAGAAAAAAGAAAAATTGGAATGCATTCCAGATATGTGGCTTGTTATCCTCTGTTTTGTCCTTCCGGCAATCATCTTCTCTATATTCGCACTGATCGCTTGGCTACGTGTTTTACAGCTCAATTATAGGTAAGAAGCTTTCGAAAATTTTAAAATTTCAATATTAATGAAAACTAAATCATTATCCGAATTAGAAAAATTATCTTTAAGATTTTTTCAAAATGAAATCGACAGAAAAACATTCCAAGCCATTTTCGCATCAAAGAATTTTCAAATTCCTCCCCAAGAGACTTATTTTAGTCTAAAGATAACTTTTAAACTTTTCATCTTGTCATGGTCAAAAACCACCTCCTTTTATGACGACAGGATGAATGAAGTTCAGAAAAACACAAACTAAACTAATTCACAAAATGAAGAAGAGCTCTGAACTATGTATTTTCTATTTCCAGACGACGAATGGCTGCAGAGGCAGCTGATCGAGAATCGAAAAAGAAGGCGTCTCAACTGGAAAGTCTAATTACCAAGTGAGTTATTCGGCTATTTTGTTCGTATGCCAGTCAATGAATTTGTTTTTCAGGAAAGACGGAAAAGTGATCTGTCACATTCCAATTCAAGTTGAGGATATTGAAACTGGAGCAATGTTTTTGTACAACTCAGATGAGAATCTTGCGATAATTGGTGAAGACGCAAAAGTTCCACTTGTCGAACAGCAAGCAGTGTGAAGTCATCAGTCTAATACTTCACATGCTTCATTTCATATCATCACATTCACAAAACCATTTTTGTAAAGTTTCTTATTCACAACGTCTTCTTCTCCGCTTCCGAAACATCAGTATTCCTTATTTCGCATTCCCTGTGATCTCTCACTCTGGTATGAGCTCCCAAAACATCTTTAATGCTTCCTCATTAAAACTTCTGTTATTTAGGTGTATTTGTAAGAATAACCTAGAAAACAACCACAGCAATTATGAAAAAAACATGTTCAAGTAGTAAAATTTTGGTCTCTCGTCGATTTCCATGAACTTTCTGAGAAATAATTTTGCTTTTAATTTAAATATTTTGCTTTTTGATGTATCTTGTGAATTCAATCCGAATAAAAATTTAATTAATTAACACGTTTTTTCAGCATTAATGATTTATTTTATTTTGCCACAAAGTGAGAGCCCATCCAGGAAGGTTTACCCAAACAGGACACCAAGAGGCCATCGTTTGATACCCAGCAAGCATAAGAAGTCCTCGAAGAGATCGCATGTTCGTCGGAACTCGTCCTGGAATGACATTTTCTGGCTAATTTAATTTTCAAGACTCCGTTTCTGTAAAAAATTATCTTTTGTCGAAAGTGACTCAGTTCGTTGCAAAACAAAACTAAAAACGGGTATATCGACGAAGGGTTGAAATAAAAATCACAAAAATAACTGTTTTCTAAAATTTTACCATCAACATCTGTGTACGAATAGTAATTTCCCATATCCGTAGTTATCAATGTGGACCCATTCCAGACTTTTCTGTCGGAATCTCCTGCGATTGCGACAACAGCTTTCCCGCAGTATTCAATTGATTCTCCGTTCAAAAACATTTGATTTTCCGTCTGAAATTCACTAAACTATATTTACACAGTTTTCTGAAACAAACTTTTCCCCATGAACCAGATGACGTCTCAAGCATATTGATAATAAGCTCTGTTCTAACTGCTGACGGCCACAAGGAAATGACTGTGATATCAGTGTCTCGTAACTCATGAGCAATATCTGAAGACATCCGGTCTATTGCCATTTTTCCAGCACCATATGCAACATTGAACAGATACCTGAAACTGTGAAAGTGAAGAACATGTCAAAACAACAAACAAACATAATTCCACCCAAAGAACTGATGTTCACAATAAGCCCTTTCATTCCGTTTTTGTTCATTATTCTCGTTCCAAACACACTACAATAGTATTGGTTTCGAAGACCGACGTTGTTGATGTCATCCCATATTTCTGGATCTTTTTCAAAAAACTTCCGGGTATCTCCTGATCCACATTTCTAAAATAAATAGTGGAATCTCAAAGTGCTACTTTGTGTTACCGTAACAGCAGAGAACGCGTTGTTTACAAGGATATCTAACTGATTATCAGTTACTCTGGCAACTTCTTCAAAAAACTCCTCAACTTCTGTCATATTACTGTGATCGACATAATGTGGATAACACTTCCCGCCACGTTTCCTACACTCTTCTGCAGTTTCTTCAAGAGTTGGGAGATAAGTCAGTTGGGAAGAAAGACTTTTTTCTGGTAACCGAGCTGTGATGAACAACGTACATCCTGCCTCAGCTAGTTGCAAAGCGATTCCTGGAAGTATTTGAAGTTGAAAATAGAAAAGGGAAAACACGTACCTCTACCACATCCTCTCGAAGCACCAGTAACAATTGCAGTCTTACCGTTCAAAGACATTTCAAATGAATGAGAATTTCATCTGAACTGTTCTTATATATTGTAACAATTTTCGTTATATTTCTCTATTTGTCTAGGTTTCATTTTTCGTCTAAAGTGCAACATTTTTTCATTTGATTGATGCCTGATTTTGTTGTTTGGTGTGATCTTACTGTCGGCGTCTTTTGATAAAAACTGTTTCGTAGACAAAAGTGCAAGTTCTTCTGTGAAAGGGCATATTGGGTTTATTCTGCAGATCGTGCTGTTTATCAAGACGGGACACCGCAAAATAGATATTACGATGAAAATGTTCTAGTTTCATCAAAGAAGAATATATTGAACAAAAAGTATCTCTATGGAACTCACGAAATGGTGAAATGTGATTTATTGTTTAGATTTACCCATGAAAATCATGATTTTGTTGAATAGAAACAAAGTGTATCAATACAAAAATGTCCGTGAAGTACAACAAAATTATGTATCAAATTACTTTGAACTTTTTTCTGTAAACAATTACCATTTATGTGTCCAATTATCGAATTTAGAAGAAAAAATTAATAGTTTCAAATGAGTGAAACAATTCAAAAATAAATAGAAAATAGAATTTTTAAAGAATAAATCAGTTAGATTGGAACCGATACATAATGCAGAAAAAGTGTGGACTGCGCATCGGAATGTAATAATTGAGGTGCGAGATAGTGGTGAATTCGATGGATGACTCGGGATGGAGAGTAAAAACCGGAAACAAACTACGTGTGACTGGAGATTTCGGTCCATCGGGAAGAGTTTGTTCCAAAGTTTTGCACTGATCTCTTGTTAGACTTGCCCCTCATCTGTTCCTCCCCAATCCGTTTCAATCATTAGGATGAACTGACTCACTGAATCAGGTTTAGTGAGCGCGACAAAGAATAATAACAAATGTTGTCGCGGGTAATCGCCTATTTTCGATGACATTATGAAGGTCTCTACACGAGCTGACATGGTTTTTTCATCATCAAACATTCATTTCATTTGTCCCCCACGATGAATTTAATATTCGTCATTATTTCACTTTGGTTTCAAACCGATCAAATATTCCTTTATAAGAACTCATTGTCTCTTTTCATTTTTAAATATACTCATTGTGTTCCGTGTGCAGTTTCAGTTCAAAATACGTCTGTTTAAGTGAAAATTGCTAGTATTTGAAAAGCTTTTCTCAATCCATGGTGTTACGAACAACGGCGCTTAGGAGAATGTTCCGAGCATTATCGCTTTGACAACGTCAACGCGTTTTTCTTCCCTAGAAACAGACGCTTTACATCAATTCCAAAGCTGTCGTTTTTGAAAAAAAGATTATTTTGAAAAACATATTTATCGGAATTGGCTTGGATGTTAAAAAAGCACAGAATATTTTTGTTCGGAAGGAACATCACAATGACGTTTTTTTGCAGTACAATGAACTTATTCTCTGTCTTTGTTATTTATCATTGAGAAAAAACTCGGGTCGTGTTACCCTCAAAACATTACTGGCCAAAATAAAATTGGCCGAAGTCATTTTTTGACTTTTTGAATAATCACCGGCAGCTTATACCTCAGCCGGTCTTAAACTTTTCAACCGGTGATACTACAACCAAACCAAAATCTTCTTTTTCCAAACAATTCTTTCGCCGAACATCTCTACCATCGGGTTCAAATACCGTACAAAAACCGTTTGATAGTTATTCATTTTTAGATATAATAGTCTCCTTTTTTTCAATTCACAAAATTTGAAATTACTCGATAATCACACGTCCTCCCTTCATCCCCTCACCTATTGAACTGACAGTTGTCACCTATTATAATTTCCGGTTTGGCTTTCGATATAGTTCGGTATTAACCCCACTTTTCAATTCAAGTGCCACATTTCGGCGGACGTTCCAAATCGGATTTGAATTGAACAACATATTAAAAATTCATCACTAGCTACGTTTTCTTCGAAAATCGTTCAGGTGTCCTGTTATTCTCTGTTCTGGCCATTGCTTCTGTTAGAGCCATAATTCACTGAAAAACTTGTATTGTAAATGTAAATTTCTGAACATTTCTTCACCACAAATTATGTACCATCACCATGTGATTCCTGATCATTGTTATCGTTCATATACTCCTTACCGAGGGTAAATTTGATTTCCTATTTCAAAATCCAAAATTTAAATATTTATTCTTCCAATTGTTTTAGACACCACTTCATGCCGGGTGCTAAAGTTGGCGATGAAACAGAACCGCCAGCCCATAAGAAAAGTATAATTTCATGGACAAGTAAGGAAATCAAGTTACTAGATATCTTATCACAACTGTTCCAGGTACACCAACGCAGCACAAAGTGAAATACTACATAACATGTAGTTTTCTAATATTTCTGATTCTCATCGTACTCTTCATCTATGTCTGTTCTTTGGCCAATATGTCTACCGCATTCGGATTACTTGGAAGTAGAGGATTAGGTCTGTTACGTTTTTTTTATGTTTCCTGAATATCCTGTCCCGCTATTTTTAAAAGTTGAGCGGGGCGAGAAACCAATTATTTTTACCTATATTCCAAATTGTCGAGTTCAAAACGTTCAATAAACGTTTACACTTTTTTAGGAAAGGCCATCCAGGAATCACCACTTATAAATGATCCAATATCTGCGGTTATTGTTGGAATGTTGGCGACAGTGGTTTTACAATCAGCTACCACAACGACTAATATACTAGTCACAATGGTTGCAGCCAATAGTATAGAATCCAAACCTCCACTAAAATATCTGACTCTCGTTTTCAGTGATAACTGTTCACGATGCCATTCCAGTTATGATTGGAAGTGAACTTGGTTCTTCATTAGTGAACGCAATGGTTTCTTTGGCTTACTCTGGAAAACCAGAACAGTTTCGACGAGCTTTCTCGGCTGCAATTCTTGGAGATGTTTTTAATATTTGTGGATTATTTGTCATATTTCCTATGGAAATGTTCACAGGGCTCATTGAAAAAGTTTCTTGGTGGATAGTGGATCCGCTTATTTCTGAACAAGGACTAAGCTTCAAAACTTTGGATTTATTAACGGATCCCATTAATCAGATAATTCTCCAGGTACTTTTATTATGCTGTTGTTGTTTTAAAACTTGTTTTCAGGTAAACGAGGCTGAGTTATTGAACGCAACTATTCGTCCGGAAATGTTTGCTCCAAACCATTCTTTCGTCCAGAGATGTAGCTTCAAAAACGGAAGTCGTGTGTATAATTGTAAGTTTTGAGTAATATTAAAACAGCGCGTAAATATTGTGATATTTGACTTGAATTTCAAAAGCAAAAAAAATGAAAAAAGTTCGGTGCCTCATGCTGGAATCGAACCAGCGACCTTCTGTTTACTAGACAGACGCTCTGCCACTGAGCCAATGAGGCGGACGAATGAGTGTAGTTATGTTTGCGTAGAAGTGCGAAGCAGCCAGCGGCGCCGGTAAGAGCGACAGAGAAACGAGAGAAAAACTGCAGGCCCGTACAATCATCTCTTCGCAAACACTTCTCTGTCGGACAAGAATATCGGATGGATTGTTTTATTCATTTCTATCTTCTGTTTGGTCATGTGTTTAGTTGGGATTGTGTACTTGATCCAGGTAATTCAAAGAATAGAGGAATCATCTGTACATGTGTTTTATAGAAACTTCTTGATGGACATGCAGCTAATTACGTACGAAATTTACTTTCAAAGCAATGCCCAGGAATGTGGAAACCGTGTACCGGATACTTGGTTATGCTTGTCGGTCTTGTGGTCACGATTCTGGTAGAGCATCTACATCCCCATTTGAGAAAAAGGTACATTTATTTTTATAGATTCAATCAAACAGTATTTTCTCTTCTTCCCTTACACCTTTGGTTGGAAGTGGTGTTGTGACATTAGAACAGATGTATCCATTGGTTCTGGGTAGTAATATTGGAACTACATTCAGTGGTGTTCTTGCTGCTTTCTCAACAGATCCTTCAAGATTTGAGAAGTATACATGAAAAATATAGTCAGAAAAAATAAAAATCCCTTTTTCAGAGCTCTTCATATGGCAATGTGCCAAGTGATATATAATATAATTGGAACTTGTCTCTTTTATATTGTGCCTTGCACAAGAAAGTTTCCAGTCTATTTATCAATAAAGCTTGGTAATATCACCGACCAGGTAGTAGTTCCCTAATTTTCAAATAAAAAGTATGTAATTTTTAAGTATCGATGGTTTATTGTTGTGTTCATCATTACATTTTTCCTTATTATCCCGTTTACTATCATAGGATTGACGCTCTTGCCAGATAAAGTGATAGTGATAGTTTTCATTATCATATTGGTAATTGCAATTATTTGTTGCTTCATCTCTGTTTTACAAGTAAGTCATAATGTCGGAAATCTCGTTAACTCCAATGTTATCATTTCAGAATAGTTGCGTTGAAGTTCTACCTAAAACCCTGCAAAACTGGAAGTTCTTACCTATTTGGATGCGTTCACTGAAATACTATGATCCATTCATGTCTAAAATCTTCACCAGTTTACCCTGGATTGGAGGATTCTTCCGAAACGGTGGAGCTTATAAGAAGAGACGTGAAAATGAACAAAATGGGACGGATGATCTTGCAAAGAAAGTTCAGAAACTGGTAAAACTTAGCGGGCAAACTCAGGTTTAGTCTGTATTTTTTGAAGTCTTCATTACACATTTCACATGTCAGATGCGTGTTCTAGTTTTATTTTTATATCTGCTCTTGTCCTTCTATACATTTTTATTTTTTGCGAAAAGAATTCCGTTGTTTGCATATCCTTTGACAAGCTCCTGAGCTATTAGATTAAACGATTAGTACGGCATTCATGTTTTACATGTTTCTTGATTTTAACAGGTTTATTATTGGATTGTAATGATCGTTTGTTTTGAAACGAGAATGCATTTGAAATAAATGATTGTTATTAAACTTCGGTAACTGGTGGGTTCTCGTATTCAACATCCGGGTCCACACGAGATGAAACACCTGGAATACATCAAAAATCGTTAATATGAAACTAGCAAAAAGAGCAGATGAGGGTTAGGACTCACAGAGGAAAAATGCAGAGCAGAGAAGTGTTCCGGTGCTGATGGCAGCCATCCAAAAAGACCACGACAACGTGTTTATGTCACTTCCCTGAAATTTTTATTTTTATGTGAGGTCTTTCTTTTAATATCCAACATAATCGTAATGGTAAACATCTTGGAATTGCAGCTGCTGAAGAGTGAATGTCTTTCCTTCGCGGTTCGCATTCCAGTAAATTGCACACCCAGAGCCAGAGAAAACACCAGTGATAAATATGAGCAAAGTAGTCGATGGCTTGCAACGTTGGCAACAGAATGGTCCAAAGAGAAGTACTGTAGCAGCCACCATACAAGCAATTGCCAGGAAAAGCGCCACAAACACTTCATACGCTGAAAAAACATCGAGAGATATATTCCGGTTCAATGAATTGGAAAGATACTTTGTGTTGGCAAATGACGATACATTGACCTTTCCGAGTACATATCATATCCATCCATGAAGTTACGAAGTTGTTTGAACATGCTCGACAATCGGAAATTGCAATTCTCATATTTTCGGCTATTGATGCATTGACGAAGAACACCGCGGTGCATTTGAAGATGGTCTGAAATTAATGAGATTTCCGGCGCATTTCATTCAGAATCTTGATGCAAAATCTTGATTTTTGCGAATGCATACCCATTTGGTTGCGGGGTTGATGGATGGACCAGTAGTCAGAAACCAATGCAATAACCAACATTCCAGTCCCGATTAGAAGCAGAATCCATGATACGACCTTAAAAATAATTTGAATTCTCAAAATAAATTCTCCATATCAATCCAAAAATAGTCAAACCTGAAGGCCAGTGAATTGCATAGCCATGTTGAGATAGTAGTCTTCTCCGCTCGAAGAAGCGTCTTTTCAAGTTTTCATCGCAGAAAGTAATCACCTATATTCTCGAATATGAATTTGGTTTGATTAGATAAAAAAAGAATGAAAGGAATAGGAACGTATTCTATTGAAACGATGAACAAGGTGGCGTAATTAGACCAAGAAAATGCGGAGAAGGCAGTAGGCGGCGATGAAAAAGAAAAGAGGAGGAGCAAAAAGAGTACGAAGCAGTTAACTAACAGCGATTCATAAATATGCATAGCAGTCAGGACGAAGGGCAGTGTTGTGGTCACTCGAAGATTTTGTTAGATTGACTTTTTGAGCACGAGAGCCGACTACTAAGGGAATTGAAATTGGAATTGGAATTGAAATTGAAACAATTATAGGAGAAGTGAGCCAAAGAGCATAGATAAATGGAATTTCTGAATGCAAACGACGTTTTCAATATGCCACACCTGAGAATATTGAGCTCGCGGAGCTCATGAAATGAAAACGTCGGGACATATGTTTCAATGTCAAAAAACGTTTCCCTTTCTGTTTTTTTCTCTTTTTTCTCCCGCCACAAAATGTGAAGTGTGGTGTATTTCTATTTCTCTATTGGTATGATTCAGTTAGTATGCAAAATTGAAAAAGAAGAAAAAACGAAAAATGTTGAGAATTTAGCATGAGTGCTCGAAACCACTCTTCAAATTCTTGACAGATTATACTCGCAAAAGTTCACACAACGCGCTTAAGAGATCGGAATCAACAATTTGGATGAGCCAGTAAATTTACTCTCAATTTGTTGCACATTTTGTGGGAAAAAAGTTCACAACATATGGAAACAATCTTATCCGTCACTAAATCTCGATGACTCCCAACGGAGCCATGTTGCGAATGGATGAGAAAATGGGTGGAAAAAACCGAGAAGAAAATACACATGGTGCATACATTGCCGGATTCGTATTCAGAACAAAAGACTTCAGTTGTCTAAAAGAAAGAAAATGGAACAAGAGAATGAAAACGAGGACGTCTTCAACAAAAACACCTCCTGGCTTCACAAGATTAGACAAATTTTAATTGTAAGTCGCTGATGAGACGTTGTGATTTGAGAAAAGTCAAGTCGAGTTAGGAGAAAAAAAAAAGAAAAGAGTCCCCGAAGTGAATAAGAGTGAAAAATGGAGTGGACGCTCCCGGGTCCCGCCCAGTTATGAGACGCCCGTCAGAATGTTGTACGATAAAATTTATGTGCTTCAAAAAAGCCGGAGCCGGTGTGCGGTATTGAATAAATAACAACCTTCATACGTTTTTCTGACATCTGCAGATGGTTTCGTTTTGTTAAATAACAGACTTCGTCTCAAGACGGAACCCGCATTTTGCAAATCATCATGAATCAAAAAGACGGATGTGCCACTTCTTTTGAAAATGAAGAAAGAAAAAAAATGATTTTGTGAACTTCCTAACTATATTAAATGAAATCTTGATCAAAAAGAACGGAAGTTCTAAAAAAATATTAATACCGTTTAAAAAGATCTCATTCAAAACATAAATCTGATCTTTCCCATTTATTTTTACCGATAGAAAACTACAAATTCGAACAATCTCTTTGTTTTTGTTGATCTACATCTTCTCATTCTCACGTTGACTTATTAGAAATTGCTGAAAATTGGAATCGGATGGAGAAGGAGTTGTATCGTCACACTTGAAAGAAGCTGAAAAGAAAGGAAAAAGGGAATGAGTGTCCGTTTATGGCGGCACATGAATATGCACATAGACGCCTTTCTCATCCGGCCAATCTGCTCACTTTTCATGCCGAATCTCGTGCTCCTTGTTAATGAATACACTAATTAACAGTTGTTGAACAAACACACACTTGTATCGGATCAAATTTGAGTAATGGCAATTCTACACTTTTATTTTTTCCGAGAAACGATTTCTGAACGGGAATATAGAAGCATTATATGTTTATTCGTAAATGAGAATACCTATTGCTGTTTTGAAGGGATGGAAATGACGCGAGAAGTGGAAGAAAAGGGAGTGAACAAGCAAGCGAAACGACCTCACGCGTCGTTTTTCTTTCAAACTACAACTTGGTTTTTATTTCACTTTGGAAAAAAAAATGAATTGGATATTACTGGTTCCAGAATACTGGGAAACTCTGAATTTAAGTTCGAAAGGTTCTGATAACATGGAAAACTGGAGAGCTCTCTTCTATTTTTTTCCAACAACAGGAAACACCGAATGCAATTTTGATTGATACTTCCGGAGTTTTTTTGGGATAAATTGTGACAATTTTCAAAGAGTTTGGAAGGTTTTTTTCTCAAAATTCTTTTTTGATTCTTTATCATCCGCCAGAGTCCCTGAAAAAACTGAAATCTGAATGAATAACTGATTTATGAAGAATTGGGATGAAAAGTGAAAGAAAAATATCGGTTAAGTAGTAGGTAAATAAGTGAAAATGTGCAGCAGGGATTCACAAAATATACACAAAAATAATCACAAAAAGTAACTAAATGAATTATATACATCTAAAATGTTAATCGGTCGAGCCAGATGGTTTTTTGGAACTTGTAAGAGATTTCAACAGATTGCGCAGCGAAGGCTTTGAGTGACCACGCTTGACTGGTGCAGAGCATCTGAAAACAACTGATTTCAATCTCAAATGGCATTCTCAATGTTTTATTGGCTGAGAAACTCACTGAGCAATAACAGCAAAGTCGTCGATCAAGTCTTCATCAAAATCCACATGATCGCCCTGAAAAGAATTTAGTTTTTTAGTTTAGAAACTGAAACTTACTGCAAGAGGATCTCTGGCAATCCCTTCAACGATAGTTCCAATGACACTGGGCGAAACTGTTGCAAGACTCGTTGATAAGAAGTTGTGAAGTGATACGTAGTATATCTCAATCCATGTTTTATCAAAATACTTTCGGAAGGGTTCGGTGTCCTTTGCGTGATGATTGTATGGGAAAGCTGGAAAATGTTGTTTCAAATGAAATTATAGTGAGCAAGCTTGAAAAGAGGTGTTTCAGCTGTTTCGCAATGATATTTGCAATCAAAAAACTTACAGAACCAATCTGTCCACTGTGGATTGTTCAATGTCAACGATGACATTCTCCGGAAAAACTCATTGCATTTGGCGATATTCTTCCTTTGTACACATTGAACGAGAAATAATCGGTAGGCACTGGCTTCATAGTTTTGCGCTTGTTTGATTCCTTCCTGAAAAATCGATAGTTAGCTTTCGAAAATTTCATCAAATTGAAAAATGCCAAAAAACCGTTAGTCAACTAAATTCCCCAAAAAACGTACTGCATCAAGACTGTGAAACACTCGAGCATTCCACGACTCCCACATTGTGCATAACTTGTCGACGTCGTGTTTATCAATTGCTTCCGTCATTTCGTCAATGCACCGATCGACCTGAACCTCATTTGTGGTTTTGTTCCGATGGCATGAACACCTACTTGATAATTAGCATCTTTAGCGGAGGAACACTCTTGTTCGAATGACCTCAAACTGGTCACCATCGACCTTGCGGCTAAATAGTTTTTGACAACCTCTTCGGTGGAGTTCGGCACATGGCTCATTTGGTCGAGTCTGCAAAAAAATATTTTTGAAATCAGTTGTGAAGGTTTTTCAACAATTAATGCAATAATCTCAGTATTTTATATACACTGCTGCAGGTGTTTCACTAAACAAAAAATCAATTAGTTTATACTTTTACGTAAACTAATAGCACGCTACGAAGGAAATAAAACGATCAGGTAAACACGATAGATGTTCACGTGATCGATTAAACACAACACCGAAAGGCGGCAGAAGGTTAAACGATTTCTTATTAGAACGCTAATTCAATACTCTCAATTTGTTTATCTTCTTGATTATTTTTTGAAAATAGCTTACTTTAAATAATGAATATAAGAAAAACAAAAATATATACAGTTAAATAGCCCCGTTAAAAGTACATGGGTGAGGAAAAATTATAACGCTCCTCCGAGAGGACTACACGGCCGAGTGGCCGAGGAGTCGCAAGAAACGGCCAGCGCGCGCGGAATTGTTGTGCGGGGTCATTTGTATATGCAGGTACTGGTATGACATATCTTGGAACAGGCAACAATGGAGGCAAATTGGAAAGGTTTGTGTTTTTTTCTTCAAGTTGAGTTTTACACAATCATTTGTGTTATTTTATGTGATGAAGCCAGTCCTTTGTGAATTTTGTTATACAACTGTTCAAATTTTTCACTTGAATAAATTGGCATTTATCAACAACTTTCGTTGTTTATGTTCTCGATTTTGAAATTCAAAAAACAATAAAAATCTATTCATCAATTTTGTTAAAATATTCAGAAAAAAATTGTTTGTGATTGAACAAAACTAGCTCATAATCTGAATGCTATCCTTAGGCCAATCGAAGAAAATGCATAGCTATTCAAAACCGAAAACTCTCGTTTTTTAGTACACACGTGCCATGTTTAATAAGGTGTCATGTTTTTTATGCGATCAAATTTCAGACAGTTGTCTAGATGTCGACAGATATTCCAATAGTCTGTGACTCGGTACTTATCGTTTCATTTGTTCACGAAAACCCCGAAATTTCACACCAAAAACAGATAAACAAACATCAATTTCTCAGTTAAACCCCTTGAATCGGCGAACTATCGGTGAACTGATCACATAGTGTGAAGCAAGAAAAAAACCGAAGAGTAAGAGGAAGCAAGCTCATCATCTCTTCAGAGTTCTAATACATTTCATCTATCTTTCTTCCTTTAGCTGTCACAATTGTGGCTTGCGAGTTTAAATCCTTCCTGCTTGTTTTCCAATAGCTCAAGTGTCTTCCGTGTTTCTTTCTTCTTATTTGTGTTGTTTCTGTGATGGAAAAAAGACAAAGTTCAAGACGTTTTTGTGTGTTGGCAGTTGATGAATGTGTTGTTACAGAGGAGAGGTGCCAAAGCCGGAACGGAAAGACAAGACACCGACCAGTTGACGTATTACCTCGTCTCTCATTTCAACTCTCATACTTGTTATTGCTGAGCCCCTCAAGTCACTTCGCTTGGAATGTGGTTGATTTTGGTGATTTCCTTGGGCACCGTGCTCTCATCTTGTGGAACCGATGTCAGAAAACGTAAGATCTGATGACTTTGCTCAAATTAAACTAATGTTTCCAGCGCTTTGCGAGGTTATGCAAGTGGATCCTCTCAACAACAGTGATATACTGCTCCCACTTTCGATCATTACGGACATGGACAGTAAATCCAAAAGCACCAACAACTGGTACAGTACAATCCAATATGGAGCACTAGCTTTATCCCAGGTATCTTGAATTTATTTTATTAGTTCTAACAAATTTTCTAGAATCGCACCACTTCCTTCATTCACTGGATGGAGAAAGTGAACATCACATCAAATTTCAATTTCAATCAAAAGTCTATGGAGATGAGTGATTTAAAGATCTATCGAAATAGACTACTTTCTGTTGATGACAAGATCGGGGTCGTGTATTGGCTTAGAAACGGTACTGCAATTCCATGGGTTATCACTTCGACTGGTGATGGAACGAAAAGCACTCGTAAGTCAAGATTATTTTCTTAATGTAGAAAGAATCTTTGTATTTTAGCATTCAAGGGGGAATGGATGACTATTCGAAACAACGACCTCTATCTTGGAAGCAGTGGACATGAAGTTGTGACTGCTACTGGAGAATATATCAATGATGATGAAATGTATATCAGAGTGAGTGGTATGAAAAAGAATGACAGAAAATTTAGAACTTTCAGGTGATTTCTCCAAACGGTGCAATGGTAGCTGAAGACTGGACTGCACGATTTGTCAAACTTCGCCGGGCAGTTGGAATTCACTTCCCCGGTTTTATGATTCATGAAGCGATTCACTGGTCTGAAGTTCATAAAAAATGGTTCTTCCTCCCGAGATATGCATCAAAACTTCCATTCAACGCCGCAACTGTTTATGAAACTGGTATGTGTTTTCCATTGAATTATATATTTCAATATTCTATCCAGGCGCTAACATGCTGCTCAGCACATCCGATTGTTTCTGCGACACTAAAGTAGTCTACATTGGAAAACAAGACGTTCACAGAGGATTCAGTGCCTTCCAATTCATCCCTGGAACTAATGACGAAATTATTGTTGCATTGAAGACTTCAGAAGTTCCGGCCAATCCAGAGAAACCATTCGAAAACAAGATTTTCAACACTTGGATCACTATTTTCAAAATCGACGGAACCATCATTTTAGAAGATCAAGCCCTTGAAGACGGAGTGAAGTACGAGGGAATTGAGTTTGCTAATGTATTCCAATGCTTGTAAATATATATTATTCAAAGAGTTTTATTATTATAATAGAAATACTTCTTCATTTAGTATATAAATGAAAAAATTAGAGCACCGTGTCATGATATGTTAGTTCTCCAAACTAAATTTCTTAATTGTGACAACTGATTGATTTTTGTAACGAATTACAAGATAAGTCATGATTATTAAAACGACAAGTAAGAAGATGGCAATGGCAGCTAAAAGCCAAGAAAGTGGAGTCATAGCCCATTGAATCGTATTCTCATCGGAGGTTTCTGGATAACATTCACCTTTCGGATCAGTGGTGAGAAATTCGCTACAACAAGAAGTGAATAGATCAACTGGACAATATTCTTTCTTCGGAGGACAGTTTCGAACAAGGTCAGTAACATCTCGAAGAGTGATTTCACGCGGATTCTTTCGATAGAAAACCTGTAACCAAATATTATCACCGATTCTACGAAGAAAAACTTACTTTCACAAATGGAATTCCGTCTACCAGCATTGTTTCAATGATAACTGCTGACAGAAACTCTGGAGGCAGGTCTTTTCCCAAAACTTCTTCTCGAATTCCCAAAGCTTCCAGGAACGGCAGCATGAGAAGATCATGCTGAAACGAGAATCATAGTGAAAGTATAAATTTGAAGGCTTACAGTGCTGAAAACTTGTAGTTTCTGCCGATCACAGCTGACACCTTCGGTTTTCTTCTCATGGCATCGAACTTTTTCTTTGATATCATTGATTATTTTATCCAGAAGCAATCCAGTTTTGATTCTGATTCCTTTCACACTATGATATTCTCCAACGGAAGCCATGACAGACAGCGCCTAGAAACTTTTTCAATGGATTAACCTTCAATAACCTAAAGTTTACCTTATAGAAAACAGTAAGTGACTCCTTGTAAGCTTCTTCATTGAACCATGAAGGAACTGCTAGCCCTGCTTCTTTTTCTAGGATCAAAGCAGGAAGATTCTCTTCAGATCTTTCTTTCAGTGTATTTGACTGACTTGTTGCTCTTTGTAATGCTTTCTCACTTATGAACCACTGAAAAACAAAAAAGTTAGAAGAATTATAATATTATATTCACCGGATTCCTCCTAGCTTTTTGCTTGTCATTTTCAGTCAAATTGAAAAATAGACCCCACTCGTCCAGTTGAAAATTGCAGTCAAGTTTTGGAACCAGTAACTGAAAACATAATCTGTTACTGTATAAAACGTTCTTTGAGTTCCTACAAAATCGTCAGGTTTTAAAACAGTTTGCACTGGTGGAGTTGAATTCGAAAACATTGTGTTGCCGACAGTTTGTAATGTCATCAAACATCTCTCAACAGGACTACTCCGGAATAATAACTGAAACAACATGTGTTTTGATTTCCCATATTTACTTCTCACTTGGGTTGGTAACATTCTGGGATCTACAAATGAGTTGACATAACGATCTTTGAGTACTTTACCGATCAGTTTCGATTGCTCGATACCTTCCTGAAAAATGAGAGATATTTGGATTTTGCTGATAGCATTTGATCTGAGAGTGATTAATTTTGTTAAAATAACATACGTCCGTCAGTTGTCCTAAACCACGGAAAAAATAAGATTTTGCTTCCTCCGATGTGACATTGAGAACTGGTGCTCGAGCTCCATGACGGAAAATCTGCAAACCAATGGGGAATATAAAAGAAAGGTTAATTTTTCTTGGTTGAATGGACAAAAACTGTAGTTCTGTTCATTTTTCAATCCAAAAATGTAATGTTCAACCAAACAAAAATGATAAAAAATTCTCCAAACTATAATATTTAAAAACAGTAAAGACTCACCACATGAACAGAAATGAGTTGGGCCTGAATGATAGCAATGATCACAAATAGGAACACGTAGAATAATACCCTCATTCTGAAATAATATTATTCACTGTTGACACGGAAGAGGCACTTTTATAGGAGTACTAGAAAAGGATTAAACTATAATTTATTCTGTTTCTTTGTTTGTAGGGGCTTGTAGTAGAGAAAAGAGCAAAACAACGATCCATTTTGAACAATAGAAACGTCGAGATTTTTATAAAAGAAAAGTGCAGAGAAGGTTTTCATGCTTGGATATCCAATGAATGATCCTGGTACTTGCTCAGAATTTATCGATAGAAACTTTTTGAATGGGTGTCGATTGTGTTGTAATTTGCAGAGGTGCCCTCTCTGCCCACCGCTCAACGATTTATGGCTTGTCGTACGAGACGGTGGCCCCCGGTCGCCTGACAAAACGAGAGATAGAGATCCCGACTGAGAATATCGGCTTCTTCTTCTTTTTCTTTTTTTTTCGAGAAGGACAAAACGATGAGGGCAACAACGAAGGCAATGATGGGTGAACTAGAGCAATTAAACACGAAATGAGATTGCTCACTTGCTTTTTCAATCCCATTAAGTATCACTAATATCCTCTTGTTTTATGTTATTCTGCGGACATAACGAACATGTTGGATGGGAAAAAATGAGAACTAATAGACTACAACTAGACGGCGTAAAACAAATGAAAACAACATGTTCCAATCTTATCAAACGAAACGATTTGATTTATTGTTAGAAAACAGAAGAGAAAAAAGGAAGTCGGGTAAAAACCGTATCATTTATCAAGATATTATATTTTTCTCATCTGGCTGAACTTATATGTATTGAGAGAAACGAAAGTTCAATTTTCACTCTAAAATTTCAATATACGAAAGTCAGCAGCATGAATAAGTGCAACAACCCATAAATTTCAAAAAATTATTTTGTAATTTTTCATCCGTGAAATTATACATATTTTCTTAATAGAAGAAAGTTGAGCAATTGTATACGCAGTTATTATGGAAGTTTATTGTAAAAAGTAGGGAAGTTTGACTGGAAAACAGATGAAGCTAATTTCTTGAATTGTTTATTTTTCCTTTTCTTTGACAATAAACATATTTTACTTTTCAATTTGCACGGTACATTTGCCTGTCAACTATATTGTATTTAATTTTAATCATGTCACTTTTTGCACCCTTCTCATTCTATTTTTAATCAGACTTTATCAGTATCAGAATTTCTAACTGATCTGAAATCAAAATTTTCGTCAATTTAATGGCGTAAGTTCAAAAAGTATCGGATTATACTCACAAATCCTACACATGTGTGAACCGATTACCACACACATTTTAAAAATCTGGTTAGGATGTGTGGTCAAACGTTCTCAAACAGGAAGTATCTCAATTAACACTGGAGTACAATCTTCATTCAGAAAAAAAAAACAAAATAAATGCAAAAAGGAACATCAAACAGAGCAAATCTGCAGAACTCCATAAATGAGTTAATTACATATGCAGCTGCATCATAATCGAAGAAGCACTTGAAAATCACAGCAGATGGGAAGAAGTGTCGAGAGTGAAAAGATGAAATCTGAAATAAACAATTGAGAATAAAAAATAGACGAGCAGTGACCTCACTGTCTTTTGTGATGTCAAAAATAGAAAATTCATTTCTGTAAAAAGAGAAATTTCAGAAACACGTTATCACACTGACACACCTCAACAAGGCACACCCAAATGCATTTCATCAAATTTCCTCAATGTTTTAAATGATTTCAAAGAAATAACAAGTATGGTCCATTGATTTCAAAACGTATATGTAAATTGAGTTCTATTTGTTCCCGTTCCAAATAGTTATAGGAATTCATACGTGAACACGTTTCTCGATTTCAAAATCAAACAGACGCCCTTTCAAAAACAAGATCATCACTTTATCTACGTCAAGTGCATTTTATATTACCTCATTATGGTTTGAAACAGACAAAGACAGTTCGAAACGATAAGTTGACCCAAAAACTCCTCTATTTTCATCGCAAGAGTGGTTTTATGTGTGAAACTATTGGTTACGTTGATCCACTTAATTTTCTCAAGGCTGACTGTTTTTTTTTGTTCGAAAAATTGGGTTTAATTGAATCCTATTTCAAAATTTTGAATGCGATCTACACAGTGTTTTAGTTTAAAAGATCTATCTCAAATTTCGCACAAAAACCAAAAAAAAATGAGGATGGACAAAGCGTTTAATCTTCTTTATAGGTGAATTCGTTCGCAGTAATTTTTGAATGAGTGAATTGAGTTTCAAACTTTTATTTGTGTTTCTGTTCATTTTTGTATCTCTTCCCGTTTCAAAATATTTTTGGAAGTTTTTTCCGTTTCTTTCATTTACGCATCCATTCCTACAGATCTGATTCCAAAGCAATCCTTAATAATTTATCGGATTCATCTCCTTGTCTTCTTTCTACTGAACCCGATGTATCCATTGAATGCCCTCGGTACAAACAGAATTCTTTTTTGCTGCTCTGGTCGGAAAAATGTTCTGATTTATAACGCCTCGCGATTTTATTGGCACTTTTTGTTCTGCAACACCCGTTGGCGTTGTCGTTAACTTGAACCTATATAAGAATGTTTTATCACGGATTGGTTGTAGCATGCGGTTACCTCCATGACTATTCTGTCTGCTACTAATCTTCTAGAAATTTCTGAGGTAATACGGAAAGAACTTTCAAAACAGCAAAAATATAAAAATAATGCGGAATGAAAATTCGAAAATTGATTCAAATTTTCTGTTGCACATGTCTATGTATACAAAAGTGGCCGCGTTCAATACAACTATCACATTTCCCTCTTTAATGATTCGTTTTCTACGAATTCTTTCAAAAAGAATAGAAGAACGACGAATATTCAAAATCGTCAGCACGAATTTCTAGATAAAATCGGCCGCCAAAAACTATGGATGCCGATCTAAACGGTCTATCCCTACGTAATTCAATTCACCGTATCAAAGCTTCTTCACGACTTTTTTATTCTTTTGAAAAATGCTAGATTGTTTCCACATTTGTTCTCATTTGGTCAAATAAATGAATAGAAATGTTCATAACACAATGTTACAGTCTATTTTTTATTATACTAAAACTCCAATTCCATTTTCAGCCCAGTCGTAAAAATCACAACCAGATATTGTCATCTATATGGCTAATTTTGTTTTCAAGTTTAGTAATCCTGTGTCCAAACTGTTGTCCTTCATAAAAACCATTAAAACTTGGTTCTCCTCTCTCATCTATTTCAATCTTACTCTCTTCTCCCTCCACAGTTGTTTTTCCCTCAATATAGTTTCCTCATCACCAATTATTGTTCTAGTTCCAAACCGTTTTCCTTTTTCGGAACTTTTTTCTTGGAAACCTCACCTGTTGACACTATTCTTCTGCTAACTAATCGCTTCGAGTCATTTTTAACCGTATTCGCGTGACCGCCAAGTTACCTTGAGACCCATAGAATAGGAGAACGTCTGAGAACATACAAAGTGATCGCAAATTGAGGTAATGACATACATGATGGCACACGTGGAACGAATTCCTCACTGTTTGTCCTCTACTATAGTTGTACTTTTCACAACTTATCCCAAATTAGTTCTGTTCAGATGATGTTTCATAAAAAAGGTTCTTTAGGAACAGATTTCAGTCTATGAAACTTTCCTAATTTTATAACCTAATATTTCTGCTCTTAAAAATTTTCTGACGTACATCTGTTCAATTCAATAATGTAATACACTTGGATACTATGAGGGAAACACACTGAACATGTGTGCTGATAAACTACCAATATTTTGTGAATATTCATTCGAAAGCCAATTCACAATGCCCGTATCACTATAAAAACATACAGGGCAATGAATCCTTTTGTGTTTGATTTCTTTTTTCCTCCTGTTTCCTTACGTCAGATTTCCATAAAATTCAATCAGATGGAACACGTATATGTTAGGAAAACGTGGCATCGATTATCAACATACAAGGGTTGTGAATTTTCCCTTTTTTGCGTTGACATCACTGCATTCACTTTTTGATTTCTTTTGTTATGGCGATTCTTGCATTGAAAGTGATGGAGAAGTGATATCCCATCAAACGGTGAGTCGACTGATTTCGGACACGTTCAGATGAAGGACATTGCGGGCAAAAACTTATGCTAAACGTCATTTGGAATGTGTAATGGACATCTTCTTTTGGCGTCTCTTTCTCTCTCGCTCACACGACATCCGGCTTCTTGAAATCGAATATGGTTGAGAAAGGAGACATTTTACCATCTGGTTTTGCTTATTTCTTTTTGATGTGCTCATCCACTTCTCACTAATTCTGTTCTCAATATTCCTCAAAGTTTGCACTGCTTTGTTTGAATTGAGAACCCTGCTTTCACCGGTCACCAATTGCACAAATTCTCCCTTTTTTGCCATTTTGCAAACCTACCGGAAGTGCAGTTCCCTTCATTTTCGTTTTCCCCGCCACTTTTTTAGTGTGTTCGCTCTTCTCTTTTCGTAAACTCATCAACTTTGTTCCAATTTTCCGCATGCGCTCCTCTTTTTTATCCTTTTTTTCACATTCTTTTAGGGAGTGCAAAAAATAAAACAATTCATTCTTTTCAATCTCTTTTTCTACTTTGGATAGGAAATTGAAATCAGCATCCTCACTCTATTCTGCTCTATCTAAAAAGCTAATTTTCACCAATTCCCGCCCACAACCTTTTTTTTTGAATTTGTTTATTTCTTGTTAGTCCCAAGTCTCTCTATTCGTTGGAACACTTGAAATATGTATTGAAGATACCCTAAGGCTCTATCTCACTATACTTTTCATCTTTTTGTTTAAAGACTGAAATGCACCCTCTATTCCTTTGAAGACTTTCTTCTTTGTGCATAATTTGAATATACATTGTCGTCAGAACATCAATGATATAATTTTATATTCAAATATCACTTTATATACTACATCCCACTCATTTTTTGTGTTTAGCATCTCATTTAACAAATTCTTACGACAAAAAGCCAGCCACCAGACAACAATCACATAAATTGTTTATGAAAGTGTTTTGCTCTCAGAGCCACTCTTCTATTATTGTTTTCTCTAGAGATAGTACAGTGAGCATTTGAAATAACAATTCATTTTTCTGACTACCTAATCAGGTCCTCTATGTGCTCCGATACACATTCATTTATACGAATAGCTCTTTATATTATTTTTTATTCCGGGCAGTATTTTTTATGACGTTTCGTTCGAGTGCTCATGGTCTTGATGTTCTTCATCTGCCTTCTGTTTTAGTGAACAGCCGTAAATTCAACAAGTGTCGTAGTTTTCATCCACATCTCACAAAAAAGACATATTCACATTCAGAACCGCGGAAACCAGGAGTAACCAACATACGTGTGAAGGTTGACTACTAAAATGTTCTCTTTTTGACATGCAATCTCTGCTTTCATTTTTTTCTTCTTCTCCAATTTTATGTTTCTCCTATCTTAAACCTAAATGGGACCACATGTCAACAAATGAAAGGCTATGCTCCAAAAATGCATGACTCTTCTCTTTTTCTTCTCAGTTTGTTTCGTTCTCCATCGTCAGCTTTTTGTGTCGTCTAAATGAAAAGCTGACCCGGAAAATACTTACCAACGAGAGATAGAAGTGACCACTACTCAACGTAATTTCCCGGGTACATTCCTCTCATCCACTTTTCCTGAACGATTTTTTTCAACGGCAGTTTGGAAAAAGTTTTTGGTTTTCAAAGTCAATATTGTATAATCGGCAGCTGTGCTATCTTTGAAGTAATCCATTTTTGGCCAATGAACTTGTTTTATTCTGAGATTTTATTCAAGTGTATCCAATATGGAAACGTGATGATAAAAAACTACATATTTATTTCTCTGAGTAACTTGCCCATGGAATGTATTTTTATCTTTCTTTTTTCCATTTGTTCAAGTCAGCTGAACCATTAAAAAAAGGATTTTCTGTCAGAATTGAGCTTCACGATGCCATCAGAAATTGATTTGTTGACAGAATCCAAACTTTCTCTTCCCTCACTTTTGTTTATTTCACTGTTTGAGAACATTGAAACACCTCTTCTCTCCGTCCACATGCACCTCTTCATTCTCCTATCACTCTCTTCCATTCAATGTTATTTTTTGTCCGATCATCTTCTAATCTCTTTGTTATTAATTTCCTGTTTCTCTCTTTGTTCCACATTTCCTGAATTCTCAGATGTTCACACTTCTCACTCGAGGGCTACCATCTCTTAAAACTCGTGGTTTTCCCAAAGTCAAATATCCGGGTAATTCAGATGGATACGAACCATTATTGGTGAGTAGTTGACTGTAAATACAAGTCTGACCAACCTATCTATGAGAAAAACAATTGAAATATGAACTTGATGCACTTGATACGTACCCAAACTTTCATTTGTTAATAGTTTTTGGCTTCACCGACAAACACCGCTTGCCGAAGTCAATTTCTAGACCTCAGATAGTGTGACATATGATAAAAGAAACGGGGAAAGACGCGGCGGGCGGAGAAGTTATGATATATAAACCGTGCAGATAGTTGGAATGGAACATGCTGCAAAGCGTTTCAATCATCATTCCTACCTTCATTCCTCAAATTTATATTCTGACCCTCGAATCGATGATAAAACATTTGGTGCTCTCCCACTTCCGTATTTTATCACAAAACCTATCAAAATTTGATCCGATTGGAGGAGTTTTGATAAAAAATGGATCAATCTCAAAAAACTCAAAATCTTCAAGGAGTACATATATTTGTAATAGGAGATAAGGTTATAATAAACTTAACAAATACAATCTTCAAAAGTCTAATCTTTGAACTTTCAGCTAGAAGATTCAAATTCGGAAGATGGGAATTCAAAACCCCCAGATGTACACATAAGGATGCTACGGATAGTAAACACATGTCCCCCCGGCTCACCGTCCCTGAGATTAGCACTAGTGGTGCTCAGTATAGGAGCTGCAAGTCACTTTCTGGTAAGAACTAACTTCTTTCGAATAAATATTGTAAATGTTTATTGTTACAGCTATTCTTAGACAGTGTTGTGGATAACCTGCTACCCGCCGCAATGCCGTTCTTCCTTTCAGTGTATGGAGATAAAGAGAACGGTTAGTTGTTGTTAGGCGAACAAAACAATGCAGAACATTCTAATTATTTCACGTGATCAAATGATATCACCGGTCAAAACATAGTAAAGGAAACTGTTTCACGTGAAAATGCGTCGATTCATTACAGCAAATCATGCGTGGGAGATGCTTGTTTCGTCAAGAATCTATGGTCTCGCTATCGGATGTTTCATCGCTGTCCTTTTGTCGCATCGTCATGGAAGAAAACTAGCGGTTGTTGTAGGTGGGAGAAATTATTTCGAAACGTTTCAAATCGAAAAATTATTTTAGGAACAATTCTTGATGTTATCGGGGTGATCTTGACATTACTCATCAAATATGTTCCTCAAGGAGTACTTGTTGCAACAATAGGGCGTTTGATTAATGGAATCGGTCAGGGGATGGTTCAAACAGCTGGATCGGTTATGTTAACTGAGCTACCACCTCTCAAGACAAGAGGAACAGTTCTGGCAACACTGGTATGCATGACATTATAGAATTTGAAAAACAATATTTTTATAGACAATGTGGGCATGCATGGGAGAACTGGGTGGAATGACAATATCTCTTGATGACTTCTTTGGAACTCCGGAACGTTGGCAATGGGCAATGGGTTTCCCACTTCTCGTTCTTCTCCCAGCTCTTTACATACTGTATCATGCTCCAGAATCTCCAAGATATCTATTCTTGGAAAATCGAGAGAACGAAGCTCGGAAGTCTATGTCTTATTATCAGGTAACAGATAATATAATACATTCCTTCGAATAATACATTGCAGAGCCCGGCAGACTGTAAACAATCGTTTGAGGAAATTCTTGTTGAAAAGAATTTCGTAAGTTTGGTTTTTAATTCGAATGATTTGTGGAGAGGACTGTTTGAACAACTTGTTTTTGCAGACTCTTCAAATGCAGAAGGAAAAAGTGGATGAGAATGGAAATTCTAGCAAAAAGGAAAATGACAGTCTCATTCGCTCAATATTGGAACGCCTAAAGGTTCGAAATGAATTTTCCAGATGTCAAGTATATATTTTGTTTAGGATGGAAAATTCACTCGTGCTCTTCTAATTGCTCTTTTTGTTCAAACATTTGTGCATCTTGATGACTGGGTAAGATTAGAACGAAACGATGACTACAATACAAAATGTATTTTGCAGTTGTGGATTTCTTACTCTACGCAGATTTTTGAAAACTTTGGTTTGAGCTCGGGACAAGCTCAGAAAACATCATTGATAATGTCACTTCCACAAGCTGTTATCAGTATTGCACTTCTAGGGTAAGCTAATACATCTTGCAGTATCTTCCAGTATTGTACATTGAATCCTATTCCAGATGTTTCGACAACTTCAACCGCAGAACACTTCTGATCGTTCCAACAGTTCTCAGTGTAATTTTCGGCTTCTTTGCTATCGTCGTTTCCACTCCTGCCTTCTCCAACTTCATTCCACTGTTCGTTATCATACCCATCTTAGCCACTTTCGATTTGTCTGTCGCCGCGATCAGTGGCGAATCGGCTTATGCGATTGTACCTGAACTCTTCCTTGCAAACGATAAAGTTTTGGGATCAGCTATCGTCGGCATCGTTCAGGTTTGTTTGTGATATATCATTGAACACATCAAACGATTCTGATTTAGAATGGATTTGGAGGGGTGTTGACGAATTGTCTGTTAACTGCCCTTAATAGACATGGAATCGCAAACGTTTTGATTCCGTTTGTTATCATGAATACAGTTTATGCTGCTGTGAATTACAAATGTTTACCTGAAACAGCCGGTAAAACTCCACAGGTAGTTATTGTTTCAAAGAAACACATTAGTAACTGAGATTTACAGGAGATAAGCCGTCACTTCTCATCTGAATTCCCCGGACTCAACTTTTTCTTATATCTAAAGCACAAGGGCTCGAAAGTTTTCGCATATCTTAGCGCCAGACCAATGCTAGTCAATGTGATCAGTTTCATCTTCCAATTGGTGTGTTGCGTGTTTCTCATCGATATGGGAGTCCAACTCTATAAAAATTTCGGAAAGTGATATGGGTCTCACTTTCCATAATGATATCAATCAATTTCCCAAATGAAATTGGTCTCTTATGAAAATGGGTACTTTTTGACTAGTGTAAATTAGGGGTTTGATTGTTTTTTGTCATGTAAATGTTTTTGTCTGTAGATAATTGTCAATGTGATACTGTAGTTTTAATGTGAAAATTGTTTTATTGATACAATAAATACGCATAATCATGAAATAAATATTTTTCGGTCACAAATATCATATACGTTGAAGGTTGCAAGATGCAACAAAATGACAGACATATCCCGTGGGTAAAATGAAATTACAGAAATTAAGGAATGCAGGAATGAATTGAAACAGTGTCATTATATGATTACTTGGCACATTTTGATGGGTCTGGACGATCACACATCATGGTATCAGCATGGAAGCTCAATCCATTTGGACATTCGAAGTTGTAGGAGAGACCATTTACACACCGAATGAACTTGAGACAATCACTTGGAACACCGAAGAATCCGTCTTTAGTACACTTGAAAGCCTCAGTAGCAGTTGTTGGTTGAGCAGTAGTTGTTCTCACTGTTGGAGCCGCCTTGGTAGTGGTAGTTGGAGCTCTGGTGGTTGTGGTGGTCACGGAACATCCGGAAGCAGAAGCAGTAGTACAGTAACTAAGAGATGCCGAGAATTGAAGACCAGATGGGCAAGTGAGACTGTAGGATTGAGCTGAAAATACGTTTTTAAACTACACGGTTGGTGAAAAAGATTGACTTACAATTCAAGCAGAGAATAAATCTTCCACAGTTGGTAGTATCTGGATATTGTCCGTTGGCTCTTCCGGAGCAAACATTGGATGAAACCGAAGTGGTGGTAGCAGCACGAGTTGTGGTAGTAGCAGCAGTAGTAGTTGTGGTAGTAGTAGTAACGGCTGAAGTCATCGGTGGACGTCCAGTAGTAACAGTTGTAGCAACAGGAGCAGAAGTAGCTCCACCTTTCTTTGGAATAGTAACCCCTCCGAGTTCTCTTGCGATGACACTGATAAGAGGGTAGAGTTGTCCATTTGAGTTACTGCATTCAGCGTTGAAGTCATCGAAATCAAGAGTCCAGACAAATGCACCTCCGTATCCTTCTCTCTTGACGTAGGCCATTTTGTTAGCGAACGATTCTTCATCATCATAAGACCACCATTGGTTTCCTTGCACAAGATATGGAACTTGAGACTGACTATCCCAATATCTTGTAGCTCCACTCGCAAGCATCTCACAGAATTCAAAGTATGCTCCGACTCCGGCTTCCTGGACGTATTGAGTGATTCTGGCTGGTGATCCACTGGTTCCTGGGTTAATGGAACTAGCATTGTTGAGAGTCCAACCTCTTCCATAAGTCGGCATTCCGATGATGATTTTTTCTTTTGGCATTCCCTTCTGGTTCCAATATCTGGCGGATGAATCAACATTCCATCCATTCCATTCAGCTGGCAACTCTGTTGTAGCATACAGTGGAGAGTTGAATCCGACAAGAGATGCCCAGGCACCGAAGAAATCGTAACTCATGAGAAGAATGAAGTCGAAGTTAGGAGCAAGATTTGGAATATCGTAACCGGCATCGATCGTAGCTGGTCCAGCGGCGACAGCAGCGGTAACAAGAAGACGGTCTTGATTGGTGGATCCAGCTTCTGATTCACAAGCAGCTTTCAATTCTTTTACGAGAGCAACGTAGTTAGACATATCAGTAGCACCAGATGGATATTCCCAGTCGATGTCAATACCGTCAAATCCCCATGTACGAACAAAAGTGATAGCCGAGTCAATGAATACTTTTCTGGAAGCAGCACTTGCAGCCATTCCTTGGAACAGAGCAGTTCCAAAACTCCATCCTCCGAAGGAAAGAAGAGTTTTAAGCTGTGTATCGGTGGTCTTCAGTTTGTTAACTCTACGGTACATTCCCTCTCCAGCCCAGTCATTTGGTAAATCAGCTGGATCATAAGCACGAACAGTGTAGTCAGCATTCATCCATCCGAAAGCGAACAGAATATGAGTACAGAGTCCTGGAGTATAATCCTCTGGCACAAATTTCGCGCGTCCTTGCCTGTAAAAACCACATTTCCACACATCAAAACTAGACTGCTCGCTGAGTGACTGTACTATCATCTTTCGATTATCTCCCTATTCACAAATAAGATCAAATTTCAAACCTGTATTGGGCCCAGTTGGTGAAATAGCATGGTCTGATGTAGCTGTTGGTTGGTTCGGCTCTAGCCACGTGTCGTGACGATACTTTGTTACGTGCGGCAACAACATCCGCAGGATCTGAAGTGAGAAACGTGTGAGAACACTGGCTTGTTTACGTGATGTTGAACTCTTAGCAAACAGCAAATGACCATTCGGTCGGTTTGTCAATATTGGACTGTTGCTGCATTTTTCTGATTTGAAAAATGAGACTTGAAACAAAAAGAGTTGGTTTCTTACTGTCATTGTATGAAAAGATATAAACGTACGATTTCTGATAGTAGCGCCTGTCCAAGAGAAGGCGACGGGTAGTGTAACACACGCCGCAAGGAATATATTGGTTAACAGCATCCTGAAATAACACATTTAGAATAGACCAATGAATGATTTCAACGAGAATTTTCAAAAAGCGGGTGAAGGGCTATTGCGGAAAAACAGCATTTTCAAGGAACAAAATGACCAAAATGTACATAGGTAGCCGGACTGGTGGTGGTTGTTTGAGCACCTCGGCTCACAATGCACTTCGTACAGTGTGCTCATTTTCCACCGATTATCGCTCAGGGCGAAAGGAAATAAGGATGGGTGAGGGGGCTCCTCTTAGCGCAAAAACCACCGCACAAACAATCAAATTATGACGATTCGATACAAATGGATTTCACAAGATATCCCAGGAGAGAGGGACAGTCAGAAGAGACGACCGTCCTCCAGGTGAACACAAATGAGGAATGACAGATTAAGATGAGGATGGTCCGTGTGTCTAAGAGGGCGGGGTTGGCCTATCTTGTTAATCTGGTACTTGCCTGACGGACCAGAATATTCTAGATCTTTTATGACGTCATAAATAAAGACTGTATGAGAATGAGTGATGGTCTTTGATGTCTTCCCTCTGGGAAAGGTAATGAGAGCAGAATACCAATGATGATTGAGGAGGGAAAGATGGTAATCTTTATGTCAAATTGAGCCCATTATGGACGACCAAAGATCAGAATACAAAAGATCAATGTAGAGAAATCTTTGAATGTAAAATATATTGAAGCGAGACCGACCACACTAATGCGAAGACTGATATTTATACGAGTTCAAATATATCAAGATAAGCAACTACTCACTAAGTTCTTGTCATTCTTCCTCAGCAACATGTTGTTTTCACTATCAATATGACTAACAGACATCTAATGTCAAATAACTTCCTGTGGAAAAACATCAACCCATGAGAATGGAGAAAAACAGACAGAAATGGGCATTGTCTTCATATTATCGCAATGAGGAATAAAAATAGAATAAGAAGAAGAATGTACTATTTACAGTTCAAACATTTTTCAGAATGCTCATCAGCTCAAAACATTTCATTCTTTTTTATTTCTTTGTTTCAGAAAACATTGATCTTTCAATTTTGTGATGTTCAAATTTCATCATGTGTTTATATAATAACAATTTGTTTCGAAGTTTCCTTCATTGTTGTTGCTTTTTCTTCAATGAATCATCACTTATTTTTCGTTTTGAGATAACTCTCTTGCAGTTTCTCTCATTTTTCAGTTTTGAAATGTTGTTTCTCAGATAGACTTAAATCATTCCGATATTTTCTCTTTTTAAAATTCTAGAATTTTCCTCATTTTAGTGCCTGCTAAAGTAGAAACTCAAAGTGGAGGATACGTTAACATAGTCAAGTAGTTTTCATTCGCTTTTTGTCCTCACATTGCCTATCCCATACGACGAACACATTATTCTTTTTCTGAGTGACTCATTTGCACATCCGAAGGAGAAAGCCTTTTTTCCTTTCAACCCTTTTCTTGAGTCACTAAATAACAAACTTAATTCATTTTTCAATATTTTTGTTCAGGTAATGGAGAAGAAATGTGTCGCCGCTGAAGTTTCGCAAAAAACTGTTATGAAATCTCTTGAGATCTCCAAAAATGAGAAAAATTCTGATGAAATGAAAGCAATCAAAAACGCCCCAAACATTGCCAACGACCAAAGTGACGAGCAACACGTTGAAAAAAAGGACCCATATGTATGTGTACAGAAATCACTAGGACAACACGTTCAAAAACGTTTTTGAAAAGTTAAATAGCAAGAACACTTTTCAAATATTGTTCTGATTCAGTCTACAACATCAATTCACATTACAGGACATCATGGTTGAGCTTGCCGCTGCTTACGGAGAAGAAACTGAATGCAAAAACTCAAAATAATTGTTTCTATGCTAACCTCAATTGCATTTTTCACTCATTCTTCTGGTCAGAAATAATAAATTTGATATTCTGCGTTGAAATGTTGAAGTATGTCAATGATCCAGTCGAAATGTTGCAACATTAACTCTAAAAGATAAAACCAGTCACATAAACGTCGAACAGATTTGGCACGTCGAATTGATAGAGCAGAATGACACTTGTACTATGATCGCTACTTTTCGACATTCGCACTTCAGTTTCCACTGATAATGCGGGAAAACCGAAGATTGACATTAGTTTTATCTATGAAATCTGCCAGGGGAGGATGATTTTCAAGAATACTGTCAATTTCGGTCACTTGTATAAAAAGGGTGCTCGGAATAGGAATATTCACTTTCGCAATGAAGTCTATCATCATTGCCTCTCTTGTCGCCTTGGCGCTTGCCGCCTCTCCGGCTCTCGACCGCACTTTCACTCCAAAGACTGAGTACCTGTATCAGTTTGACGGACTCCTTCTTTCTGGACTCCCAACTACCTCTTCTGATGCCTCCCAAACCCGTATTTCTTGCCGTACTCGTGTTCAAGCTATTGATGACCGCACCCTTCACCTTCAATTGATCGACGTCACCTACTCCGCTTCCCACATTCCACAATCTGAGCAATGGCCAAAGATGGAATCCTTGGAAAACCGTGAGCTTTCTAGCGAGCTTAAGGAGATCCTCGAACTTCCATTCCGCGCTCAAATCAAGAACGGACTCATCTCTGAGGTTCAATTTGATACCGAGGATGTCGAGTGGTCAATGAATGGAAAAAGATCCATCATCAACCTTCTCTCTCTCCGCAAGTCAGCTCCAGTCAACGAGATGACCCAAGACGAGCAAGAACAAGAAATCGAGAAGGACTCCCTTTTCTACAACGTTCACGAGAAGACCATGGAAGGAGACTGTGAAGTTTCTTACACCATTGTCCAAGAAGGAGAGAAGACCATCTACACCAAGTCTGTCAACTTCGACAAATGCATCACTCGCCCAGAAGCCACTTACGGACTCCGTTTCGGATCTGAGTGCAAACAATGCGAGAAGGAGGGACAATTCGTCAAGCCACAAACTGTCTACACCTACACCTTCAAGAACGAGAAGTTGGAACAGTCCGAGGTTCACTCTGTCTACACTTTGAATGTCAATGGACAAGAAGTCGTCAAGTCTGAGACCCGCGCTAAAGTCGTCTTCGTTGAGGAGAAAAAGATCAACAGAGAAATCAAGAAGGTATCCTTAATTGATTAGAAATCATTACTCATTTAATCTGTTTTTCAGGTCAACGGACAAAAGGAAGACATCGTCTATCGTAAACACAGTAGAATAAGAATGCACGAGTAAAAGCGCCCATTTCCAGATCCAAACCCTCATTGAGCACTCCCTCGCCATCGCCGGAACCAAGAACACCATCCAACATCTTCTTTCTCGAGAACGAGGACTCGTCCAATCAGAGCTGCTGAGCTTCTCAAGTCCATCCAAGAGACCCTCTACCCAAGTGAACAAATCGCTGATCTCCTCATCGAGCTCGCCAGATCTCCACTTGCCGAGAACAACGAGCCACTCCGCCAATCCGCTTGGCTCGCCGCCGGATCAGTTGTCCGTGGATTCGCCTCCAAGACCCAAGACCTTCCATTGGCTCGCCCACCAACCCGTCAACTTAAGGAGAAGTACGTCCGTGTCTTCATGCAACACTTCCGTAACTCTGAGACCACCTACGAGAAGGTTCTTGCCCTCAAGACTATCGGAAACGCTGGAATCGACCTTTCTGTTTCGAGCTCGTCCAACTCATCCAAGATCCACGTCAACCACTTGCCATCCGCACTGAGGCTGTCGACGCTCTCCGTCTTCTCAAGGATGTCATGCCACGCAAGATCCAGAAGGTTCTCCTTCCAGTCTACAAGAACCGTCAAAACAAGCCAGAACTCCGTATGTCTGCTCTCTGGAGAATGATGCAAACCCTCCCAGAGGAACCAGTTCTTGCCCACATCGTCTCTCAAATGGAGAAGGAATCCAACCAACACGTTGCCGCTTTCACCTACAACGTCATCCGCCAATTTGCCAGATCCACCAACCCATGCTACCAACCATTGGCTGTCCGTTGCTCTAAGGTTCTTCTCTTCACCCGTTACCAACCACAAGAACAACTTCTCTCCACCTATGCTCAACTTCCACTCTTCCACTCTGAGATGCTCTCTGGAGTTCAATTCGACTTCGCCACCATCTTCGAGAAGAACGCCTTCTTGCCAAAGGAGATTCAAGCCTCAATGGAGACTGTCTTCGGAGGAAACTGGAACAAATACTTCGCTCAAGTTGGATTCTCTCAACAAAACTTCGAACAAGTCATCGTCAAGGCTCTTGAGAAGCTCTTCTCATTCGGAAAGCAATCCGAAGAACTCCGCTCCCGTCGTGTTCAATCTGGAATCCAAATGCTCCAAGAGATCGTCAAGAAGATGAATATCCGTCCACGTGTCCAACAATCTGAATCCAAGAACGCTCATGCTGTCTTCTACCTCCGTTACAAAGAGATGGACTACATTGTTCTCCCACTCGACATGGAAACTCTTGACTCTCTTCTCGAGAAGTACGTCAGAAATGGAGAATTCGACATCAAGTCTGTCCTTTCCTTCTTGAACACTGACTCCGAAGTCGAACTTCACCGTGCTCTCTTCTTCTACGAATCCGTCCGCAGAATCCCAACCACCATTGGAGTTCCACTCACCATCTCCGGAAAGATGCCAACCATCCTCTCCGTTCAAGGAAAGGTCTCCGTTGAACTTCAAAAGCTTGGAGCTCGTCTTACCCTTGACATCGTCCCATCTGTTGCCAGTACTCATATCACTGAAATGCGTTTCTGGAGCCCAATGTTTGAGAGCATGGAGTCAAATCCATTCAATCCGCCCGTATCCACACCCCATTGAGACTCGAATCATCTGTTGAGCTCAAGAAGAACGCTCTTGAGATCATTCACAAGTTCATCGTCCCAGAGAACAAGAAGACCACTGTCTCCATCAGCACCCGCCCAGTCGCCTTCCTCCGCATTCCAAAGGAACAAGAAACCGAGTACACCGAGGCCGAGGAGAAGACTATTTCCCACTCTCAATACCAATGGAACACTGAAGAGATCGACCGTCAATACGAGATCGTCGGACTCAAGATCAAGGCTCAAGGAAACATGCTCTCCCAGTGGTCCCTTCCAAAGGCCCTCATGACCGAACAATACTTCGAATACACCCTTGAGAACAAGAACCGTCCAGCTGAGTTTGTTGCCCGTTTGACCGTTGGAAACATGGAGAAGACCTCTCTTTCCGAGATCAAATTTGACAAGATCTTCGAAAAGGAATTCGATCTTGAGAACAAGGAATCTGAGACCCGCCGTGAATACTTCCACAAGATGATCCGTGAGATCCAATCCGAGCAAGGATTCAAGAACTCCGTCTACCTCAGACTCGATGCTCCACAACAAATGTTCTGGAACTCTGAGATCCGTACCACCTGCGATCAATCTGTCCGTATGTGCCAAATTCAATTGACAGCCGTCGTTCTCCAGTCAACCCACAAGACAAGGAATGGCTCCTCCGTTCTGAACTTCTTGTTGCTCGTCCACAGATGCCATCTTCCCTCCGTCAACTTCGTGAGCAACCACACCGTGAGGTTCAACTTGCTTTCAACGCTAAATGGGGAACCACCAAGAAGAGCGAGATCACCATCAATGCTCAACTCGAACAATCCAAGGAACAGAAGAAATACGTCCGCAACATGGAGCGTCAATTCAACGGAATCCCAGAATACGAGCTCTTGATCAAGGCTGCCCGTCTCAACCAAATCAACGCTGTCGCTGAGTACAAACTCACCCAAGAGGATGAGAACACCTTCTCCCGTCTTTTCGACCTCATCAAGGCTTACAACTACTGGACCGTCTCAGAGAAGCGTGTTGAGAACGAGGAACGCCGTGCTGTCCTCCAACTCACCGTCGAACCACTCTCCCGCCAATACCTCAACATGACCATCCAGACCCCAGAACAACAAGTTGAACTCAAGAATGTCCGTATCCCACGTGTCGTTCTTCCAACTATTGCCCGTCGTGCCATGTACCAACAAGTCTGGGAAAAGACCGGAGCTTCCTGCAAAGTCGACCAATCCGAGGTCTCCACCTTTGACAACGTTGTCTTCCGTGCTCCACTCACCACCTGCTTCTCCCTCATCGCCAAGGACTGCTCCGAAGAGCCAACTTTCGCCGTTCTCTCCAAGAAGATTAACAAGAACTCTGATGAACTCATCGTCAAGGTTATCCGCCGTGAGGAAGAAATCGTTGTCAAGAAGACTGATGACGAGTTCCTCGTTAAGGTTAACGGAAAGACTATTCCATCTGCCCAACTCGAGGAATACGAGTGAGTTGTCTATTGTCGATTACAAACGAAAAACAATATTTTCAGAATCGAAATCCTCGGAGACAACCTCATTGTCATCCGTCTTCCACAAGGAGAAATCCGTTTCGACGGATACACCATCAAGACCAACCTTCCATCTGTTGCCTCCAAGAACCAACTCTGCGGACTCTGCGGAAACAATGACGGAGAGAAGGACAACGAATTCATGACTGCTGACAACTACGAGACTGAAGATGTTGAGGAGTTCCACCGCTCTTACCTTCTCAAGAACGAGGTAATTGTTTCCGGATGTTTAGATTTAAATAATTATTTCTAATAGGAATGCGAGGTTGAGAACGACCGTATCTCGGAGAAGAAGAACTACAGAAACAAGTGGACAAGAGAGGAGAAGAGAGAGGAATCTCAATATGAGAGCAACGAAGACGACGAAGAGACCGAGAACAGTTAGTTTTTATTATCTAAGCATCAGATTAAAGTTCTTGTTTCAGAATCTGTTGAGAAGACCCTCATCAAGGAGTTCTCCCACCGTGTCTGTTTCTCCCTCGAGCCAGTCACTGAATGCCGTCGTGGATACGAATCAGAGAAGACTTCCACCAAGAAGATCCGTTTCACTTGCATGCCACGTCACAGCACCAACGCCCGCCGTTTCTTGAAGGAGGCTCGTGAGCAAAACGTTCTCGACTTGGCCGACTTCTCCGTCTCCTACGTCGAGGCCGTCAAGGTTCCAACTGCCTGCGTCGCCTTCTAGATATCTTATCACGTTTTATTCGAATTTCATTCAATAAAATTTTCTCATTAAAAAAACGTTCTAGTTTTCTTCAAAATGAAAAAAAAACTGAAAAAGTGTCAATCTGTCACTAAATTAATAAAACAGACATCAACGTGAAGTAAATTTGTGGAAGACTACAGTTTTGACTGACGTCCACAAGAAAGTCAATTGACAGCATCCTCAATCATCGAATCACACCACCGGTGTAAATTCCAAAAAAAAATTTCTAAAAACGGGACTTGCCAAAATGAACATGTGCACCAAGAATATTTATTTACGCGTGTACTTAAGGCTGTGAAGGAGATGATAGTACTCATAGTGAGCACAAAACATAATATCAAGAGGAAATAATTAAAACTTCGATCATTGAGGCATAAAATATTTGAATAGAATATTCGCATCGGTCTTTACAATGGAACCTTCCAGAACTTAATGTTTGAATCTTGTCCAGCAGAGACAATAGTGGTCTCGTTGAGCCAAAGAACCGAATTGACAGATGACATAGCATGAGCTCCTTTGATGATAACAGGATGCTCCGATGGTTTATTCATATTCCAAACAATGACACTGTTATCCAAAGATCCAGTAGCCAGTCGGACGTTATCAGGGGACCAAGAAACACATGCAACCTTGGCTGTGTGGAACGTCCACGAATGAGTGTGGGCAACTTCGAAGTTATTGGAAACAGTATATGGGATGACCTGCAAGACAATGTTTTATGTAATACTTCAGTTTAAACATACCTTGCGAGACTGGTCGGTGGCAACAAGGAAAGCTCCATTGTTTGAGAATGAAACAGAAGTGATTTCAGCGGCGTGCGTGATTGTCTTTACTTCCGAAACGTTTGTTCCAGAAAGCTTGTACACGTGAACCTTCGAATCTTGTCCACCGACTGCAACCAATTGCTTGTCACTAGAAATAGCAACACAGGATGAATTAAAGTTGATTGGAATTTCAGTCAATCGGCCTTGCGAGTAGATGGCAATGTGTTTGTAACAAGCAGCCACAGCAATATCTCCATCGGCAGATACGGCAAGTCCGAGAGGTTGAGAAGATAACTTGTTGCTGATAGTTTTGGTGGAATCAACACCGGATCCTCCAGCCGGAACTACTTTCAGATGATCATCCCAGCTCACAGTGAACAAATCTCCCTTGCTAGTTGATTTGACACCAGTGATCATGGTAGTATGCACATCTGGGAAAATTCTGTTGGATTTTCCAGTTGCGATTTCCCACCAAGCTGTAAAAAAGTGATGATCAAACGAGACATGAGAAATTCTTACTGATATGTCCTTCGGCATCAGCACTGTAAAGTGTTTTTCCATCAGTGCTTGTTGCAAGGGCCGTAATTGCTTTGTTATGGCCATATCGAGTCTCATCGATACTTCCAAGCTCAGGGTTCAAGAAATTGACAAATCCATTGGCAGAAATAGAAACGAGTGCTTGTTTAGTCCAATTGATTCCCAATTGTTGATCTTCGATTCTCGATCCGATGACAATAGTCTTCTCCACTTTGAGAGTAGAGACGTTCCAAATCTTAACAGTCTTGTCAGCCGAAGCTGTTGCAATTTTTGAACCATCGGGGCTCCAGGTGAGCCCGTAAATGCTGCCAGAATGAGCAGCTCCTTTGAGTGAGTCGTCTTCAAAAACGCCGACTTTGACACCATCAACACCGTTATACAAGATGACAGTTCCGTCCCCACCAGTCGAAGCAAACAGTGATCCGTCTGGATTGAAACGGACACTGTGAACAAACTTCGTGTGATCTCCGAATGTCTGAAATTGCCTGACTGCACTGTTGAATTAAAGCTATAATACTTACGCTCTTGAACTTGAACGGTGGTCCTTCAAAAATAGCAACCGTATTGTCATCAGATCCCGAAATGATACGGAATGGCCGAGATGGTTTGAAGTCAACACTGTTCATTGCACGAGCTTGTCCGGTAAGATTTCCATTGGAAGTTCCGGTATCGAAAAGGAAAACATGTCCAAATCGTTCTCTTCCTTCTCCGACAGCAGCGATTCTCTTACTTTCACTGTCCCATGCAATATCTTTAACTGGTCCAGAGAAAACTGGAATAGTCGTTTTGAGAATATGGGTGGTTTGAGTGGTGTCCCAGATGCGAACGTTTCCATGAATGTCTCCAGAAGCACAATAGTATCCACTCGGACTTGTCTTTGCAACAGTAGTTTGATGAGAATGTTCAGTATAGATTTCAGTGTTGGTCAAGCTGCCGACGGGGACAGTGTAAACCGATGTTCCATTGCAATATTGAATCTTGTCACCAGCTGGGGTGTTTCCTGGAAAAATGAATATTTGTAACAAACAATTTGTTTAGATTTCAAACTAACCGAGTACAACAGAAGTTCCTCTAGCAGTACGCGGCAACGATGGAAACAAAGAAATTTGAGAAAACTCCGACATTCTGAAATACTCTGACTACTGGATAGTCAAAAACTTGGAGAAAAAGTAAAATCAATGAATCGAGGGAGCAAAAGACGTATGAGGACGACAAGTGAGGACTTAATGAGGGTGCGGAAGGACTGTGGTCATCGGTCAGTGACGAGGGACGAGGTGGCCTAGAAAAATGAATAGGTATGAGACCTCGACCACTTACTTCGCTCCTTTTTGAATAAGTCACCGAAAACGATGTGCAACTATCAATTTTCTCCGATTCAAAGAACTGAGGACAAACCTAACAATCGATCGGTTACGTAAGAACAAAGGATATTTTCAGGGAGAAAAGGAAGAGAGAGTGAATAAGTGTTATTGTTGTGAGAGAAGAGGAGGTCAACACAAAACGAGGCCCGCCGGCTCGTCGTCGACCCCTGGGGTAGAGAGCATTCGACAGCCAAACCTCTTTTCATTTCTGCGACTACCCGATCTCAGTAGACACTCAATAATGGGAGAAAGGAGGTTCACGCAAACAGAGGATCGGCTGTAAACTCGTCGCTCATCGACCGCTTATTTATTATTAGCCGTTGACGTCGAAAAATCGATAAATGTGCGGGGGAAGTGATGGGAAAACAAGTAAGAACAAAAAGTTTTCAAATTTGAGAAATAAGAAGAAAATTGGTGTTTCGCAATTCTCAAGGAAAAAGGGGAAACATTCCTTCCGATGAGACAACTCACAAACCATATGTGATTCATGTTCCATATACGTCAGGGTGCTGACTAAGCAAACGAGAGCCTTATCGGCAACAAAGATGATGCTTTTTCGTTCACCAACATTGAATTGTGCAAAGTAGAATATGATGTGTGTTTTTTTCAGAATAACTATCGAAACAATTTAATTAACCGTAATAAAATCACAAGAAACAATACGAAGTTTGAACAATAATTTTTGAATGACACAGGTTTTCAGATAATTTACTGCGATCTGATTTTCTTCATAAGCTCTTTGTCAACCAACGGATCTTCCTCCCCATTATCTTCCATTGAAGTTACTGCAGTTGGTTTTTTAACAGCAATCTGAAATAAATTATAAATGAATATGAATTGAACCTATTTTAATTACATAGTTCTGACGTCCATATTTTGAAAAGAACTTCTTCAAAGATGTACAGAAAGGAATAATATGCTTTCTGCTTCCTTCGAAAACTAAATGCTGAACAAAACGTGAATCTTTAATTTCCTTGACCACTTGGTAAGCATGCACAATTTTCTCGTTATCGGTGTGAATATCAATGTGGGGATCAACAATCCCAAACCAATGAAGAGCGTTGTCATGCTGGAAAAAATAAGATTATGGCATTGAACAGTATATCTAGAATAATTACCATATCAGTGAGATGATGAACACAGCACTTAAACTTCACCATCCGAGCTAATTCTTTGGCTTTCTCGAGAGTATAATAATTGTTTTTTACGCATACATATAGCATGAGATAGGCGTCAGTGTTGTTAACAGATCGTAGAGTTGTACTTTCCGCTCTTTGATTGCATACGATACAAGGATACTTCACAAGTCCGGGAACATCTTTAAAGGTAAGCAAAGTACCACTCCTTCTGTAGTCTTTTCTCATTTTCCTCGTGTATTCCTGATTGTTAGGAATAAAATGACCATCTTCATCGTAGCGTGGTTCGTCGAGGTTAGCATAAGGAAGTTGTGGAGATGACGTCCCTGGATCGGAGTGATACATTTGATCATTTTCCATCGATGGTGTCAATTCATTTGATGCGGATTTGCGAGTTTCATCGTTTGAAAGTTCTGGCTTTATATCACACTGGGAAGAAACCAAATTTTCTTGTTTGACTTCTTCTTGAGACATATCTTCATCTATTTCTTGCTTGATATTATCAGAATCTATAATAGGCTTGCTTTCCAGGCCCTTCAACTCGTTGATATCAGGTTTTTTCTCGATCACGTCCTCTTCAGTCATATTTGATGGTTTCTTTTCTTTCCGTTGTGGTACCACAGTTTCCTCAGTGTGATCCTCTTCCTTCACACATTCGAAAGAAGTTGGAACTGCTGTGCTTCGACTTTCTTTGGAAAATTTGAGTTCAATCCATTGTGAAACCAAACTCAATTGTTGTTCTCGTGTACGGGTTGAATTTACTCCAAACTGTCTTTTTGCAAAGAACTCCGAATTCTCCATTTGTAATTCCTGCAAGAACAGATGTGAAAATGAAAAATTATCATAAAACTATCATACTAAAAATGTATTAACAAACACTTACAAGAACCTCGCTGATGGTCGGAATCATAAGGGAAGGGCTCAGAAATTTCAAAAGTGCTCGAAACGTTGTGCTACCAAGCATTGTTAAAGGAATGCTCATTTCTTTTGACCATTCAATTAGAAGAACGCTGAACATAGTTTTTTGAATTACCCGATGAGCCTGAACAACGTTTTATGAACGAGATTTTCTTTAAGTTAAAACTTACATTTGGAATATTAGGATTATCCATTATTAATTAATATAGCAATCGTCGCAAAAATTGATCAATAATATTGGAGAGAAGGTGCACGAACAGAGACACTTCGACGCAATGAGTGAGAGATTATGCAGTGTGTGTAGGCAGACGACAATAGAGATGCCTCTCTCTCTCTCATACACATACACACACACACACACACACACACACACACACAAACACACACACACACACACACACACAAGAAACAACCCAGTGCGAGGGAAGTAATGAGGGAAGATGGCAGTTTTTCCTGTACGTGAATGAAGAAGAAAGATTAATATGTAGACGGTAACAGTAGAAAAATAATAATTTCCGAATATATTATAGTTAGAATGATATCGGTTAGTGGACAAAAAATGTTTTTGAGCAGTTGATAGTTTTGACACATTCTCTTTTTTGTTCCCACTTTGATTCCATCAACATAATATAAATCTTCAAACCAAAAATGTAGTAAAATTTAATAAAATGCTACTTTATATGAGAGAAAAATTTCAACAAGAAATAAATATATGGGAAATAAAAAATGAAGTGATTATATAACTAATTGTTTTTGGAGTTCTTGGCTTGATAGGAAGCAACACGATGTTTGTGAACTCCGAGCATGACAACAGGAACAAACATGACTTTGAAGAACCAGAAGGAGAACAGTGTTCCGAGAGCAACCTGAAACAAGTTTTATGTGACACGAAAGTTCGAAATTTCACATACTTGAATATCATGCTGAACACAACCAGTAGTGATTTCCCAAGTTGTTCCGATGATTCTGACAGCTTGTCTGGCAAAGTTTTCAGGAGTGACCACAAATACGTTATTTGCTTCTTCAGTTTCATATGAAGCAACTTTGGTAGCAACGAGCATTGGAATGAGACACTAAAAAATAGGTTTTTTGAGGAAACAATGATATACAGTTAGTTTAACAGTCCTGACAGAACAACTTGACATTACTAACAGAATAAACCCCTCAAAATTCAGTAAGATGTTTACCTGAACACGGATTCCAGTACCGCGATATTCATCCGAAAGAGAATCCGAAAAGAATGACAATGCAGCTTTACTGGCCGGATAAGAACTGAGATATGGAAGTGGTCTCCATCCCTATAAACACTCATTCAATACAAACGATAGGATATAAACTTACAGTCATTGATGAAATATTGACAATGATACCTTGCTTCTTCTTGACCATATTGGGCAGAATTGTCTCCGTCATCTGAGCAAATCATTCTGCTGAGAAAACTTTGAAATGAACTCACTTTGACAGAAGACATCAAATTGACTCGAAGAATTTTTGAAGCTAATCCTTCTGGCAGTTCGGTGAGTGTTCCGATGATATGTGGTGCGATTCCAGCGCAGTTAACTGGAACGATAATCAATTATTATCAAATGCAAAACAGAAATCTTACTCAAAATTCCGATATCCAGAGTCGAGAGATCTTTTGGAAGAGCGGATAAGTCATCTTTCTCAAAATCATGAACATGGGTTTTCACTTGGCATCCATAGCGTTCTTCCAGCTCTTTACGAGTGTTGTTCAGCTTATCAATATTACGCCCGATCAAGTAGAAGTTTCTGATTCCTCGCTCTTTGCACAATTCCTCAATATAAGCTCTTCCAATACCATCAGTTCCTCCAGTGATCACTAAAACAATACATCTTTTTCTGTTTTCCAAGAATTATTTTCTGCTTTTTGATTTTTAACAAAAGGATGAGTGAACTTAAATCTAGAAAAATATGCTACAAGATACATTCTGAGAAATGTTTTCCGACACATCCAGTCAGAAAAACTGTCACAATTCACTTTGCGAGAAACACTACATGGCTACAGCAGACAATGTTTTGAATGAAAGTTACTTACCAGTCCAACTGTCCTTCAGATATTCTAAATCGTGCTTTGGTGTTACGAAATGGACAAGAATACTTTTGCAGATAATATAAAGAAACTTTAGCACACGGACACACCCATATGAAACGACGGCAAACTGTAGAGCACTCCACAAAATTGCCGACATCTGCAAGGATTGTAACATTGAAAAGAAGCGCAACATTAAAACGACGAAAAATGAGAGAAATCGGTCAGACATTGTATTGATGAAAGAAAGGAAATAGGTGAAAAGTGACGAGACAGTCAACGGATAGAAAACCTTTTATGAGTACGAGTAACAAGAACGGGGCCAGCAACGGGGCGAAAGGAGGATAATGAGAGAAATGATCCAAGGCCGTCCGCACACCTACAGGCAGACAGTGTGTGAGGAGTGTGTCAGCGTCACCCCCCGTACGGATGACCTCGCTCATCTCTTGAGGCTAAAACCTAGGAAGAAAAGGGGGGGACAGATTGATAGTTTGGTGTGCGGATATTGTGACCGTCATAGTTGAGAAAAAGAATGCAATCAAAGCATCGGACAGTGGATTGTTTTGCAGTGTTTGAAGAAGTGACCAAGTGTAACACTGTATTTCCTATTTTATTGGATTTGTAATACTCGTTTCTGAAAGTGTTTGGTATGGTGTTTTGGCAGACGATAGAATTTGTTGGGTTACTTGTCGCAACAACTTTACTCTAGTTTTTTGAAGTGTTTGCATGTTTGTGTTTTGTTTTCCTTCTTGTTTTGAAATTTGAACATAACACGATCAGTGCAAAACACAAAGTTCGTTTCTGTTATCGCTTTAGTTTCAACGGAGATAATTACAAAGTAAATTTTAATCAAACGGTATGGTTTATCAGGCGAAACTATATTCATCATATAAAAAAAATTTGTAGGCTGGGTTAGGCAACGTTTATTTTTATTTTTTTTAAACTTATAATTTCAAAATTTGGTGTTCAAAAATATATGTTTTATCTAAATCCTTCGTATTCGATAGTTTAGGAACTTTCTCAATGCACTCATTGTTTTTTTATGGTTTTGCTTACGGTAAGAAATGTTTTATTCCTCAAAAAACTTCTTCGTCCTCTCAATTTTTTATATATTCTTTTGGTTATGTTTCATTGCACTCAATTTCAATATATCCATTCCGAATATCCTAATCCCTGTTTCTACTTCCTTTCTAAAGGATCATGATAAACATAGATTGGGCTAAAGCTTTGAAAATTAATAATGTACTGAGCAGAAGACCATTAAATCCTTTTGATTGTGTTTCTCAAGATAACATCATTTGTTTCATCTTCTTCTCAGAATAGTTCTAAAATAATCCTTCATTTTGACAGTTGGATTCTAAAACATCATCGACTATTCATCATTTGTTTCTTGCAAACGAATAGATAAAACGTTTTAGATCTGAAACCCTGCGTTCAAAAACCAACGGTACATTATAATTTGTTTCAGAATATGGAATCGTTCGAGCGTAGCGTTCCTGCCCGTGCCATTCATTTTGTTGTAAACATGAGCTTGTGATTAACAATCAGATACTTCCTAGTTGTAAACACAAAGAAGCACAAAATAAGTTTTATTTCCTTCGAAAAAATATTTTACACACCACAAAATAGATACTCATTAGTTAAGCATGAAACAGCAATAAGAAACGGCAAAATAAATACATCATATCACCGAGATCGTTTTGATACAAAATATACCGGAAGCTACAGAACCTTTCGAGAGCACGTTTTTCTAGCGGCATGAAATGATTATCATGGAGAAGAGTAACTGGTATTTCACACACGAATAGGAACATGAGTAATAAGAGGAAAACATCGAGAATTGGGTTATTAAAATGGGAAATTTGGGTACTCGTCGTGCATTACTTCAAGAGCATCCTCCCAGGCTCCAAGAACTTTTTCGATGAGATCCTGGAAATTGAATGATTTATTGAAACTTTCCATAGTTATCAAATGGTTACCTCGTTTCTTGCTCTTTGAACTTCTTCATCCTCAGCAGGTTTCACACAAAGCATAATAGATGTAATGAATGGAAGATGAAGAGCATGAGCAACAAAGTTACGGCGGTAAGCTCGAAGGAATTGACTCAAAGTGAGATTAAGTTTCTTTCCAGCCTCTTTGGCCTTTGATTTCAACTGTTTAAAATAGTAAGGCAAGAAGGTTCTTTCAGCAAATCTGCGAGTTTTGGTGTCACAGCAGAAAGTAAGCATGTGACAGAAATCCTCAGCAATGCTTCCAGTATGGATGTTTTGCCAGTCAATGATAGCACCAAGGTGATCGGATGCAGAATCACTTCCAGCTACAGTTGGAAGCCACATCAAGTTATAGAACCACAAGTCTCCGTGGCAAAGGAAATCATCAATTCCTGAAAACATATTCATTTAATTTGAAGCTAAGATGTGTTTACTAACCCAATATTTTGTGTGAATCACGCAAGAGATGAACGAAAAGAGCTCTACTGTTATACATCTTCTCAACTTTTGAGAAGCATTCCTGGAGCACTGGATTACGTGAAACATATAGCTTGACAATGTCAGTCATATTTGAAACAGTGTCAATGAATTGCATTGGGAACGGGAATTTCTCTTTCCATTCGTTTGATAATCCAATAGAGAAAACATGAAGGTTCAATAACTGAGAACCGATTGAAGCAATTTGTTGAAGATTCAAAGAGTCGTAATATGGAACACTGACCATGTCTTGTAAATCTTGCATGACAATTGCTCCGGTAGTTTTTCCGTGATCCTGTAAATATTACATTAATTTGAATTCAGAGAGACAAACAACCAACCCATCGTTGGGAATGGAAACACTGTGGAAGTCTCATTCCAGGAATTTTGTCCATCAAGTAGAAATCGACTTCTCTGTTGAAGAACATGGTAAGACCTCCAATGAACTGCTCATCAGCTCCTTCTGGCATCTTCTGTTGAGTTGTCATTTCAAGAGCGGCCTTGATGTTAGTAGTCTCTGGCATTTTAACAATGTACTGAAAACAGAAAATACAGGTTTCGAAGACTACTCTGGATTCAACGCACTTTTCCAATCTCATTGTTTGTGAACTCAACAGTAACACGCATGATTTGTGAGACGAAGCCATCAGAACCAAGTTGATGACATTTGATGTTACGAATATTGTCAGTGCTCAAAATTTGATCCATTGAGTCAATGAGCCATCCAGCAGTAAGGCCATGTCTTCCAATAGGAAGAAGTTGATTATCAAATTCTGAATACGCTATACGGTAATTTAAATATCTAAACTCAGGTAGCTTACTTCTGCTGAAAAACTCATGTTCTCTTATGTTGCCAACACGGATAGACAAAAGGCGAAGTTGTAAAATCTGAAACAAAATATTTTTTGTATAGTTTGGTTTTGTATTCTTGCAAAAGTCACGTAGGCGCTAATCTGTTTAGGACAACAAGGAAATTAAGCGCTAGACTGAAATCATTCCATTTAATAAAAAAGTTGACTTTTAAAACAATTATAGAGAGGTGCAAATTCAATTTCGAAGGGCAAATATTCAGCTTCTGTCTTGTTTCTCGAAAGCTAAATAACATAGTTCAATCAAACAAAACAATTAGGAGAAACATTGAAAACTAACTAGACAGTGAGAAGACAAGAATCAAAAGATGAACGAACGTTAAATTTGTCAAGGAGGAACAAAACTATATTTTTTTATCAGCCCAGGACGCAAGATCAAGTGTAATGTTGTCTAGGCAAGAACGAGGAAATTGAAAAGCGAATACTGTTTTTGTTGGAATAAATCGCTTACCTTCATGAACTCGTACATAGAGCTCTTTCTCGATCGACACATTTCACGGTTGAGGGCCACCACGTTCGACTCCATTTCAATTGGTAATGCAGGTTGATTGCTGGATAGCCAAGATTGAAACAATAAGAGAAAAGAATAGGAAGAAGAATGCAAGATCAGAAGAAGAAAGGCCGGGAAAATTCGGCTGAACGACGAGTTTTCTCGCTTTTTCGAGAGCTTATAAAGGCGGTTTGGGGCGGATCGGTTTTTCGATACCTTTCTCTGATTCTAATTATCTAGCTGCAGAATTATTGTGGGCTGAGAGCTGAAATGGGCGGAGTCAGGCGAAACTGGCCGAGAAGACGGGGGCTGACTACGGTGTTCCGTTTTTGAGCTTTCACTGGACAACGGCTGTGCTCATAGAGACTAGAATGGGCGGCGCTCCAAAAGACTTTAGTACTTCTAATGAGTTTTGACACATGTCTAAACACCATGAATCACATTTGGCAACCGATGTTCGTTTCTTTTAATTCAGACAGTCCTACAATCTGTTGAAAAATTCACTTCGAATGATAAAATTAAAGACAGAATGACGTGCACTACTGTTGCCCTGTAGTCTCTACTCTGAGAAACACAACACATACAGAAAATTGAAAAAGTGAATTCAGGACTCGCGTTTTCTGGCCAGAACGCAGATTGGACGGTTTGCAATCGGCAGTACACTTTGATAGGTTTAAATAACCATGGGCGTGTACTTTTGATGGTTTTTATAATGAGCTAAACACAAATCTCGTTTCTGGTGATTTCATGAAACAAAGAACTGTATTAGGAGGAACATATTAGAGACTGATTGCAAACCAATGGTCTAGGCGGTTTACGATGACGTTCGTGGACCCTGATTCCCATTTTTGTGTCTGGTGTCGACCACAGTTCATTGAGACGTAGTGGAAAAGATGACTACAGTACCTCCTGATCAGCGTCAACACCGTAGAAATGATTGGTCGAACGAGAAAAAAATAGTCCGTGCAATAGCTAATTTAAGTGTGTGACGTCAAGACCGGCGAAAGACTGCCGGTTACTTGAAACAGTACTAATTTGGAGTTCAGTGTAGCATCAAGTGAAATGCGCGAAAAAATGAGAAACTTCCCTTTTTGTCCGGATTGTTCTAGAACTTTACCGTAACACTGATGACGTTTGACTGCTGACGTTGTAGAGAATATTTGAGGCTGAAGTTCAGTTTCCTCCAAATTGTTTCAAAGACGTTTAGATCAGTGAGAACTGTTTCATTGCTCACATTGAGAATACATTAATATAAGTTCATTGAATGAAAATTCAAATCATGTGTAATATTCAAGTTGTGAATTCCCTTCTTGCGCAATTTTGTGTGATTAGATATGCGGATACGATATTTACACTTCTGATCTGTGATGCCATTTTTCTCATTTTTCCCCCGTGAGGGTTACGGTAGACACAAAATGCTTCCAAGTCATTTTCAGATCAAGTTATGAACGTTTGATTTGTGTGTCATAATCCCAGAGTACACGAGAAGTTCTTTCTTGAAACCTATTCTGATATGGAAACAATTTCAATAAACAATCACCAGATATTTAATATTCTTAAAGGATTAATTTTTTATGTTCCCAATGATTTCTAGCCATGCTGTGTTTCACTAGTTCTGATGACTTTTTTTCCAGTTATTGTTGAAATGTATGGATTCCTCATGCAAAACTTGGATTATCATCTGATTTGTCACGTATATCAACATCGATGCGATGTGTCAGATACATGAAAGGTCTGTACTGTTCCTTGCACGGTGTTCGGAGAAAGTTTGGAGGAAAGATCACCGAAACAACCCCGGCGTTCTTCTTCTTTCATGCTTTGTGATGAGATCAGTGCCCTTTTTCCGCCCGCAAGAAGTCACAACTAAAGTGGATATACCTCCCGTACAGTATAATTCTTTTTGGAATCTTTTGAAATGTTTTCTAGAAATCCATACATCTGGCTAGCGTGGTTTGTAGTCCGTTAACTTTCATCACTTTTGATACTTTGATTTTCCTATTCCGTCAATCCGGCACACCTATGGATCACAAATCAGACGAATTTGCACCACGTCCAGTGGGGTCAATGTATCAATCTGAAAAGTTCCGAGACAATATCTATTCGGATTATAATTGCAATTTTGAGCTTTGTCTTGGAAACTTTTTTTTCAAACATTAAAGAAACCTTTTGCCTAATCTCCATTTCCTGGAAAGGCGTGGTGTTCAACAACATTTTTCTCTGTTTCACGTGGATCTAAGTCTTAGAATGAGAAAAGCACACAAACTACGGGGCTCGACCACAAAAAGTTTAATCGAATTGCTCCAATCAAAAACTTTGAGTTTGTCCAGAAATGCTGCAAAAAAGCCATTTGAATATGCTAATGTGGGTGTTTAACCGTTTTGAAATGTTAGAGAAGGCATCAAGGTCATGATAATGTTCAACTACAGTAGTCCCATTCATTCGGAACAAACAAACATCTCTTTCTTGAAGAATCTTTCTTGAAGAAGAAAAAGCTTCTCAGAATTATTTTGTTTTGAAAAAGCAAAAAACTTTTTTTTTCATCAGACTTCAAAATTTTTTCAAACATAATTAGCGACACCCTCACATCCTCATACACTGAGATCAGTTGCCAGACATCAAGATTATATTTAGTCTCAATATTATGTGTTCAGTCTGTGTCATTTCTAATTTTGGAAAAAATAACAATCTCGAAATTTAGTTCCGTGTTGATAAACAATGTGCTGAGCGGTCAATTGTCTTTTCAAATTGTCACACGAACGAAAGTGACATTAAATTTAATGGTTGAATCGTCAGGTTTTGATTCAAACCAGGAACACATGTTGCAGAGAAAAAATGAAACGACAACAAACATTTAACAGCATCAACGGAGGGATGCCAACAAAAACTTCACTGTTCGAAAGTGGTGGTCACAGGCAAGACTAATTCGATTCTAAGTCACCGAACAGGCATAAACTAGATAGTGGAAGTACATCGTTAAACTACCTGCTGTCATCAGTAAAATCGAGTTTGTATTTCCGATTACAAGAAAAAAATAACCTTTGGGATCTGAGTTTCGGAAAACCAGGAAGTTTCGCAATGGCACGCACCTAGCACTCTTTTCATTCTTGTCCTCCGCATTTTTTGCAACCTGATTGAATTAATAGTTCATTTATTGAATTATTTCCAAGATTAAACGTCAAAAATAGTGATGTGTTAAAAATCAAATGCACCTTTCGACACATTGCACCACTCTATTCCATCTACAATTATTAATTTAATGATATCTGAACTTCTTGGAACTAGAGAAACGTCGGTTGTGCTGGGTGTTAATCTACAAAGTAGAATACTTTGAATGACATGTGTGCTCTTATGGAATCAAATGTTCGAAATGAGTACCGTTTCTACGTGAATGTGGATGTTGTAGTTTCAGTGTCTCATGTTTCGATCGGAAATGTTCTGATCATATCACATGTGTCATCTCAATATGTTTACAATGGAAACTTTGATCCGACCATTTTTCAAGAAAAAAATATTTGGATGCATGTGAGCCTTTTTTTTAGGCCAGTGACAAACATCATTATTAATTTGGTGTCTGATGGAACTACTGGTCACTGAGATTTTTTCCCGAGTTTATGACACTGATCAATGAAATTGTACAAGGGAATCGGTGCCTGATGGGAGAATCATTTATATTGAAAGCTTTGAATTATCTGAAGGGAATTCATTTCAATTGATATTAATTGCAGTACAGAACCGATTTGTTTCGATAAAACCGTTCATGATATCCTTGAACTGATCCATGTCGTGATTTCGGGTAGTGATCCTTCACTCTGATACAACATTTTTATGAAATGTTCCTCTCGAAATATTTGCTTGGTCATGCTTTGGGATAAGTGCCTAATGAGAATATCAACAAGTATATTCGCGCTCGCAGTGCAGTCGCATTCATCAAGTTGAACCCCCCCTCCCCCCTCTTGAAACTTAACGCAGCTTGTATGCAAATGACGATGAAAGGACACAGAAATGAACAGAAACAGTATATTTGGTGCAAGACTTCTCCGAGGGAGAGAGAGAGAGAGAGTTCACGTTGTTTGCGCCCACACACGCCGCCCTCTTCTCCCGGGAAGCAGGTAACGGCACAAGGAACGGGGCTCTTCGGTGTCACTTGTCCTCTTTTGTTCCCACTATCCCAGTATGGCAATGCGCGCAACTCTTATTCTCTTTCTTTACGCTTTTCAAGTAGCACAGTAAGTTGATCTCCGTTCAAACGCCTTCGCATCAATGCTCACCTTCGCTTCATTTTTTAGATGTTGAAAAACAAAATGTTGGTCAACTTATTTCCTTATTAGCGACAAAACAGAACTTTTCAATGTTTGAAGCAGTGTGTGGGGGTGGAAGGAAAATTTATGTTATTTAGTAAAACTTTTAGAATTCGTCTGAAAACCTTAGGAACTTTGTCTGAAATCAAATCGAGAGTACAATATTGGTTCCTGGAGAATGTTTATGAATGAAGTCTACATGAATCATTCGATAATAGATTAAGAAGTTCCTAGTATTAGTCAAGATTAAGTTTTATCTAGTCAGAAACGTTCGAACTCCTACAGTGACACATAAAGATCTTTGGTACCCGCTGAGATCAGACATTTATAATCACAAAACACAATCAAGACGTACTCCTGTTCTTGGACTTGATCTATCTAGAAAAAAGTGTTTAATGTACTTGATGTTCGGAGAAACATACATCTTAACCAATAAATTGCTTATTCAATTTTGAACTACTTTTCCAGAGCAAGAATAGCATTTCCATACCGAAAGGAACCAAATTCAACATGTTCGTGTGTACCTGAAATTGATCCGGTATGTGTGAGAGACGGACCATACCAGTACACATATTCAAATAAATGTGTGTTCCAATGTGCACAAGAAACTAAAAAAGGTTAGTTAAATCCAAAGTACAATTTTTTGTCTTAAGCTTCTTCCGTGTTTAATTTCATTCTCTTCTTGCTAATCCTTTCATTTGGATCCAAAGAGAACAAAAATCCGGGAACATGAAACATGTACCAGCATAAAAATAATTATATTGTGTGGAGTCACACAATCACAAAGTATTATAGTTTCTAGCGGCAATTTGAAACTGGTTTTTGATTGGAATCACAACAAACACCAATGAACTTGATAACAAGGACATATGATGCACCGGACCAAAAGAGATGAAACAAAGCTCATTTCAGATTTGGCGCTTCTTTATGAGGGATCGTGTTGTTCAGCGAGATACTGTAACATGTTCGAGCAACCTGTTTGTGCAGAAGGACAGGTAAACGAGTCGGAGTCCATTATCTGAGAATTTGAAAAAATTATTTCAGATGTATCAGACTGTTTGTGAGTTTGAAGAGCGGCAGTGCATAGAATTCAAACTATTCAAAAATCATATCACAATGGATTCCAGTCAAGAAAAGTTAGTTTTTAGCTTTAATTTTTGAAGCCAGTTTCTTGTAAAGTCTGGATTTAATTTAATTTATTTCATTTACAGATGTGCCTGCACAGCTCCTTGTCCAACAGAATGGAATCCAGTTTGCGACAAAAAAGGACAAACTCATGCTAACTTTTGCACATTTTTAAATTCCAAGTGCTACCATAAAAACCAGTAAGAATATCAACTAGTTTTGACATTGCCTGTGAAACAGAAGTTCAAACTACCAAACTTCGAACTATTATTCTTTGACTTATTAGTCATGAACCTGAATGTGTTCAGAGAATTCTACCGTACACGAAATACTCGTTTATAGTATTTTAATCTTGTAGTGACGCTCAAACTTTTCAATTTCTAAAAAACGGATTACCAATACATGACTAACTGAATCTTACAGGCTTAATGAAACGTTGGAAGTCGACTATTCAGGGGTCTGCTGTGAAGATATGTGTTCATCGGGTCAAACATCTCTTACAGTTTGTGATTCGGAAGGCAAAACTCATACCGATATATGTTCTTTCTACGTTGTGAGTTTCTGTTCTAGATGTATTACCGATTATTCGTTTATTGGTGCCAATGATCACTAGGCGATCTACAAAACGTAAGCAAAGTCATCATGCGTTCGATTTCAAATCTGTACTTGTATTGCCCGATGACGTCCCCAAATCCCCTTTTTTTACTATTTTTTGATTTTGCTATTTACGATCCATTCCGATCACATATTGCGTTTTAGTACTATAAGCCTATTGTAGATCAGACACTTTGACACTTATGACGTAGAGCGACGTGAACTTTTCATACCAGTCTAGTCCATACAAATTGTGTTAGGAGAATTTGATTCAATGGTGTGTCGGGGGTGTCAGAAGTCTTCTGCTCAATTAAATTCCAAACAAACGTCAAGTTGAAGATCGACAACACATGATTTAGTCGTCTTTCGTCTTGAGAAATAAATTATTGTGTTTTCATCTTCTCAAATTGTATACTTTCAGGCAAAATGTCGACAAATGAGAAGAGGAACCGGAAAGAAACGCCTTCAGATTGCTGGTGTCGGTCCATGCAAGCCGAAAAATCCACTTTTCCGATCATTTGATTATTTTGTAAACCGATCTGTAAATTATCGCCAAACCAAAACTAATCGAGTATAGATATCAAATTAAAAAATAAAAAGTGCCAAAATCCGTTTCATTTCTATAAATTCGAAGTGAGAAAAATGGGGGGAAAAGGGTGCTGGGGAAGAAATAAGAAGAGATTTTGTGACGGAAAATTGTTTTTTCGATTCTTTCAGTGGTTATTAGAAATGGTAAAACCAGTAAGCGTTTGCTTAAAACCACAATGATGGGGGTGGATTGTCCGGGATGGATATTTTAGGAAGAAAATGTTTGACAAGATGCAGGAAATATGAACAGGTTCAAGAGACTAGAATGCAAATGCAACTATGCGTGGGTTGAAAGGAGAATTCGAAGGATTAGTTAATTGTGAAGCAGAGAGAAGAGCCCAAGAGTAAAGGTGAAGAAAAAAAGTTTGTTCATAGAGATACACAAATTACGATGAGAAATCAGAAGGAATTATGGCTGGGAACAAATGGAAAGATGCAATTAAATCCAGATTCCACTTTCAAACTTGCATCAAAATTTTCCGAAAAATATTTTTTTTTCGTTTTTTCTGAGTTCATTAGATTATAACTGAAAAAGTTTCCGAAATTTCTTAGTCGAATGAGATTCTTTGTGGATATTGTTTTAGACTGGGTCAATTTCAACTCCGTCGATGTCGATGGAGTTGTATTGAACAATCTTCGGGCGTTCGCGGTGCTTGTTGATAATGTCGCAGATGTCGTCATAGATCTGAGAGGAAAAGGTTGATTAGTTCAAAAGAATAACAAATACAAACCTTGTGAACATCTCCAACCGTCACAAGTCCTAATGTTTGGGCGATCTCTCCCTCCATGACTTCAATCCAAATGATGTTTCTCTTGATCGTCCGATGATTCTGAAATAAAACATTTCCTGCATACTTCTCTTCTTTTCCTTACATCTGGTGTATATGTTTTTCCTTTACTCGTTTTCTGAACGTTCAGAATCTCGGCAGTATATGATCCTCCACGTTTTGAACAGTCGAAACGTCTTGGACGGTAAACGATAGCTTCATCGGCAACATAAACGATTCCACCTCGACGAATCTGAAGATTGATGAGATTGAGAGAAGATAAAAAAGGGAGATGATGTCAGACAGGACAAGGAAATGGTTAGAAAAGATGAGAAGGCAATTGAATTTCCCCAAAAATTTTATTTCTCCTTTGCTCGTTCTTGCATATTCAAATGATATTTTTGAATGCATATATAAAGTTCTGTTTAAAAAATATAATCCTTGAAATTAACAGAGCTGACGAAGCTTCATCAATTACTTCTCTATTTTCATCCGCACTAATATAATTGCTCTCATTGAACTTGGGGATGAACTAACCTCTGAATTGGTTCCATCATCAAGTATGAATGCGTCGACGTGCCATCTGTAGCGTACGGATGAGTCCGGAACTCCGGGATCACAATGGCGGCCAAAAACGCAACCCATCTTATTTCATAACCTGAAAGCGGAAGAACTTTATTTCTGAATCTGAAGAAAATAAGAAGAAGAAGAAGAAAGAAAGAACTCGAGAACGCTTGAAAAGAAAATTAGTGACTATTTTCTTTGACTTCTTCTTGTCTAGCTCACAAAAGTCAGCTGTTCGATTAGTCATTTGATTCTGAATTTCGTACTAAAGAATGAGACAATGAAGAAGGAAAGTGCGAGAGTAGAACTCGACACGTTTTAGTTTAATTGAAAATCATAAAAACTGTACGAATCTGAGCGACTATACGAATAATTAAAATATTCACCTTCAATATTCTGATGTTGTAATCGAAAAAAGAAACTATCAGAATATAAAGGAAAGAACAAAACACAAAGCAAAAAAAAGGAAAAAGAAATCTGAATGTGAATAAGTGAAAGAGCAACCGAAGAGCAGTAGGCCTCTTTTATACATGAAAGATGGGCGGAGTTCACCGTGAGGGGCCCTCCAAATAAGAATGGTGCAATAAATGTGCTTCAAAATAACAACAATAATAAGGCTTAAACAAAACCTCAACGCCCACAGAAACGAGAAATGCAAAGCATGGAAAAAGGAGAGAGATAAGGAAATACAGTTATCAACAGTGATATAAACGAAAACATTCGAAATGAGTAGTATGATGAAATTATTCCAGAAACAATCTATCATCATTGTGCTTATCTCATATAGTTCGGAGAAAACCGTCGGCGTGATGTACAAGAAGCGAAGTTTAAACGAAACCGGATGCACGCACACACACACACACAACTCTCGCACAAACGTGAAGCAGAGAGTGAGCATCAATGGAAGAAGGCACGGAGCGTGAATGTGAATGCCGCACATCAAGAAGCTTGAAATAGGATCTGTGTGCGAATTAGGCCCCCTATTTGGGCAAAGTGCGCATTTTCAGGTGCCAAGGGCATTGGTTTTTCAAAAAGTACGATGCTATAAAAATATTTTGGTTAAAAACTTAGTTTTTTTAACCAAAAGTTCATCCTTCTAAATGACAAAAACTTTTTGAAACTTTTGAAGAACAGAAAAACTTGAAAATTGAGTTTTCCAGAGGAAAGCCTATCAACCCTCTTTTCGGAACAGAAAAGGAGTTGTCTGTAAATTAGTTTCTCTTTCTATTTTCTTCTCTTTTTTTTCTCCCTCGATAATTAGACGTTTGACTAGACTGAGTATAGTTCTACTATTCGTTTAGTATGTCAGTTAGATTAAGCAAGTTTCAGAAAAAGCTTTGTTATGGAAAGTGAAAAAATGAAGTTTGTCTTATCTTCTCTTCACAAGTGACGTTACTTAACAGTTCTGAAACCGGTGTTCTCTACGTCAATACAATATGTCATTTCTATTTTGAGATGCTATTAGAAGAATAAATTGGAAACACCCCAAGAATTTGTTTCCATTCGTCACAAAAAAATCACTATTCGGAAAAAAGCATAGATAAGAAAAAAATGAGTAGGAGTTGAATGGTATGCACCTGACCTGAACTGTCTCCGGTTCAACTCTGATAATTAGACATGGAGGTTGAAAACCGCTAGACTACGCTTATTTTTTTAGTCAAGGGAGTAGAGCGAAAATTGTTTCTGATCATGTAACAGAGTCCTTTTTTAATTTCCTGAAAACCTTTGGTTCACATCACTTCTAATCTAATATGGCTGAACCTCTCAGACTAAAAGACCCTCAAAAAATCCAATTTTCTCGTTTGATGAATTACCCTTTCATAATGAACAAAATCGGGAGTACGTTTGTTGGAAGAAGAAAAATAGAAGGAGAAGGGAGGGGAACATTAATACCAAGCAATTGGAATAGTAAACGTCTTATCCAGTTTTAATTGCTTCTGACTCACTCCACAATTTGAAAATATAAAAAAATGTCTAGAGACGATTTCATGTTTCCAAATAAAGAAACAAGAATGAAAAAATCGGGAAAAGAATGAGTGGGAAATGGCATTTCTATTGGTAAACCGGAACGAAACCCAATCTGGCGAACAAAAGTTTGAAATATGTTGAAAGGAAGAGAAAAAGCGACAATTTGGTCGCGAAGTTGTTTCTTATTTTAAGAAAATACTTTGGTTTTTGGACCTATTCAAAAGAAATTGTTTCCTGGTATTCATTGGGTTTTTGACCAGAAGTTAACGAGTTTAAAAGTGGGTCAAGTTTTTCCAAAAGTTTTTGTTTCCATAATAATTCTTCAACATTTTCGTTTTGATGTCTTGTCGAAAAATAGGAGAATAGCGTATTTCAATATTTTTCACATGTTGGTATAGATGTTTATGGTTGCTACCATCAACTCCCGAGGAACATCATTTCAATCCAGTTACCAAGCAACAGTGACGGATTTACGGCATACGGGATTTCGTGAAACATGAAAATACACATGTTTTAGTTGAAAAAACAACCCCCGATGCGTGAGGGGCTCAAACAGAAGCTACCTTCTTGGATAAAAATTCATGGGGAAGTGCATTTTGTAGAGAACAGCGACAAGTTAAGGGTAAAACGGACCAATGTTAAATGGATTTTTGGCACGAGAGAGTGAACTGAAATGGACATAATCGAGTACCTTTTGTGTTTGCATTCATCTTTAATGTATGAGATTTTGTGCTTCAAACGCGTTTGTCGTTATTATTGATGTGATCGGCAGCGAATTTGTGTAGAAAAAAGAACAAGAGTTCGATGAAGCGTTGCAGAAAAAAGACAGGGGTAAAATCATGATTATCTAGGTTCCGCTTTCATGATTCCTATGAACCTTCGGTGAGGCAAAACGCGTTCGACCAAAAGAAGGAACGCTCTGATTGGGAAAAACAGAGGAAAACTGTTAGAATGAGTATTGGTTTAATATTTCGTAACCAGTTTCATGGTTGCACATAGTACACAAAAAAGAAAATCCGGCGTAGTTTAAAGGAAAATTGGGAGATGTTCAAATGAAATTTCCTTCTTTGCGGCGAGGCAGACAATAGTGCACTATTCAGAGTTTAGGATTCTGGCATGGTGTCGGAACAAGATTTTGAGTCTTGAAATCGGAGAATTAGCGCGTTGTCAAATGTAGAATCTAACTTGTACACTAGATTGTTGTTTTCATCATTTATTCGATTCAAAATGAGAGGGTGAAAACTACGAATAAATTATTATTGTCTCGGCGAAGAAGAAAAAGGAAAATGATGCTCAAAAGAATGGGAACCATCTCTTTTTTTTTGCCACGCTGATTATTCACTGAACCAAGAAAGCTCCCCGGGAAAAAAGATTCGAAAATTAAACCGAGTAAAGACTGAAGACGCGTGATTATTTTTGTCTATCCCGAATAGGGGGAAAAACGTTGGGAAGATTCGAAGGGAAAACTGACAGCCGAGCACAGCAGAGCCAAATGCGGAGGATTTGATTTAATTGAAGTGTGACACAAGTGTTTGAAGTGTGGGACGGAGGACAACGGGGGGTGAACAAAAAATTGATGGAGCAAGAGAAAGGGGAGGGGATGACCGGATTGAAACCTTTTGTCCGCATGACTTGAATACATTCAAAAATGAGAACAATATGAAAACGCAACATTTTTTGGCAATTTTGAAAAAAGTGCTATGATATTGAGCCTTTTAAGTGCTATGATATTGAGCCTCTTTGGGGTTACTGTAACTGCAGAGAACACATACCTGAATATGTTTATAGGATGTTTATGACTTGAACCTCTTCCGTGTTCACTTTTTCCTTGTTTCTTATTCTTTTTGTTGCGATAGCTGGAAAACAGGATAAAGATTAATTGTTTGAATTCGGAATTAGATTATATTCTCAAACAAAACTAGACAAGGGTCACGAGAGGATTAGAGTATAACAATGAGATTAATATTTGGAAGAGATAGCGTTCAGTCGAATTCTCTCATTTAGAAGAACGACAAAAGGAAAGAAAAGGTGAACAAAAAGAAAAAAGGATAGAAGAAGTGTTCCGTTCTCTGTGTGTAAGGACCCTAGAAGTTAATAAGAAGTGAGTGAGAAGCAGCAAAAGTGAAAAGAAAATGAGAAGAGCAAGAAAAGTGACTGGTGAGCAGGAACCGGTGAAAAAGAAATAAAAACGAAACGACGAATAAAAATTTGAAATTGAGCCAAAGAATCGAATAATTCTAGAAAGATATGAATAGAGAATGCAGAAGTTAGTGGAGAAGGAAAACGTGAAGTAGGGTTTTCTTTTAGTAATGACCTACCACAAAATGTCATTCCGCGTAATTATTGACGGTACTCAATTTTTCAAATTATAGAGGAAAGAACGGAGACATGCACCCACATATATATTCCATTATTATCGTTCAAAAGCAAAAGGAAATATTCAGATATCATTTTTCGTCGTCCCGAAACTGAGCGAAATTCAAAGCCCACATCTTTTTTGATACACTAGCCAATGCTGAGAAAAATCAAAGTCGTTATTCCGCATAAAAACGAAGAACCATATGACTTTCGCACACTTTCCGTCGCAAATGCGACTTGAGCCAGTAGATTCATTGAATGAAATAACAGATAGAGGGTGGAAGGTCAGACGAACCACAGAAGGGTTAGTGACCACACCGATGAGCACTCAATGAGCACCCAGGAAAATTGAAAAACAACTGGACGAGTTAATTGATTTACTTGTAAAAACATTACTGATTGATTATTGTTTTTCGTTTAGGAAGAGCATATTCTCTCCAATAATAACTATTTTTGAAAAAGAAAAGAAGCCTTCCGAAATTGGTTTGGTCTTGTAAGATCAAAAATGCGTTTGGTTCTATTCACTCTAGTTTTTTTTTCGACAAAAGTGCATTGGTGATGTTGATGAAAATGAATGGTCAACGTCAACTTCCAGTGCATCCAACCGAAAGCAAATATTTTTGGGTTGGTTTATTGCTCCTGATATTGCAACGGTTGAATAAAAAAATTCTAGAGAGTTCAAAGATATGAAGTGTTTTTCTATTACTAGACAGACACAAGCGCATGTGTTTTCCTTCAGAAAATGATTCAGATCTTGAATTAAGCAATTCAATTATGAAACCAAAAGAGAGCCTTGTTTGAGAAATATGATGACCAATTCCATTGAATATTGGAGCATATGGAGTTAGGTTTAATGAGGATTATAAGAAAAAGATTGATGCAAGAAATAGATGAATGTCGATTGAAAAAAGATGATGTAGAAGTAGAATACGTAATAAATGAGATGATTCTTGTAAGAAACAATATCGAAAAAAAGAAGAAATTGGAGAAAAAATGAGTGCATGCGACGTTGTGATTTGAGATTTGAGAATAGTAAAAAGAGAGAATAATTGTGTAAATGACACGCTTTCAGGACACTCATAGCTGTCAACAAAATTATGGTCCTGCGTTTCAGTTTCCGGTTGATTTTCAACCAAAATAAGAGTGAATGTCACTTCGAACGACTATTCCGAAGGAAATTTGAAATGACATGGCTGGTTTTGAATTACACCAAAAAACGAAATGACGACATTGAGCAGTCACTTGAAAACTAGAATTCAATAATTTTTTGATTGGGACACTGTAATGAAAGATAATTCTTAAATATTTGTTCATTCCGTGTTAATCTAATGTTTGTAAAACAGATTTTATTATCAGAACACATTGAAAGTAATTCTCTAAGAGAGATTTTCAGAGAGATTGAAGATATTTTTCGTATGTTTCTATGAAAAAAGAAATACATAGAAAAGCAGAAAAAGAGTATAATCCCAACGGGAAAAATAAAATTTTCTGAGAACACTATCGTCGGTACAAACAAATATAAAAGTGAAAATACAGAGAACTACAGTATTAGGTTGAGTCGAAAGTTTTGACGCAAAAATGCAACTTCAAAAAAGTTGCTATAACTTCATTCATATACATTATCAAAATATAATAAAAACTTGGAAATGACCTCCAGTATTAGTTTAATTAACCACCAGATTTTCAGTGTCGGAAACCTAAACCTCGAGCAGTTACGTACAGAGAAGTTCGAATGACCATTTTTTGGTATAGCCAAAACATCGATCTGGCTTTCGAGTTCATGAGTCATTAGACCTTGGGTTCAGCGATGGTCAGGTTCAGCATTGTCTTAAATATAACCAGAATCAAAGAAAAATTCCTACTTTAAATCCTCGAGCCTACAGAAGAAACAGCCTGAAAAGTTAGTCTGGAGGCCGCGAAAAAATGTTATGATTTTTTTATTTCTTCTGTTTAGTGTTTAGAAACTTTTGATTTTGAGACCAATTCGCTTCAATTTGAACCGTGAACGTCGATTGAAAAAGTTTCTGCAGCATTTGTTTGAGTTTTTAGTGATTGTATGCAATTATGAAGTGAATTCGTATCTCCAGAACCAAAAGCCTGGAGACATTAACATGTTGTGGGATAACTTTTTAGACGCTCTGTCTGTATAAAGAAAGTATAAAAAATTGTTTTGGAATATCTTCAGTCTTTTAGTGATCTTTAACACAAAGTGACCAAAAGTAATCATTCGATTATGAGTGTGGTAATTGTCTCATAGGAAGAGCTGTGAACCCTCACTATTTAGGGCAAAAGCGCTTGTTACATACTATCATGTGATAGGATTTTAGCAACTCGAAAAATCATTTTCAAGTTCCTGGGACAAATCAAAAATTTGCGTCAAAACTTTTGACTCAACCTAATACTTCAACTGTCTCAAGATCAGAAACTCAAATGAAAGAAAATGAAGAAAAACTTATTGAATGAAAATTGCTTGAAGGCTAATAGAGGGTAACATGCTGAATGAAGTCACATCACTGGCAGTGTTTTGCGCGTCCCTCGGGGCATTTAGTCTCATCCGTTTTCACCCGGTCAATTCATGCAGTTTGGGACCCTCATCTCTTGTTTTGATAAATATTCAAATTTTCTAGCTTTGAAATTTCCCACTCCTACTTGAGGACAAAGAAGAAGGAAATGCGAAAAGAAATAATAGAGCGGAAATTCTGTTTTGACGGCATGCGCTCTTCGATTATTATTTATTCGTCTCTGTCTCTATTGTTTAGGATATCTGCCTAAAAATATTCGAGAAATCAGCATTAGAAGTGAGAAAAACATAATAAGAATTGAGAAAAGAATTCAAGAATAGAACGCTCGCGGTTACGTGACTAAAATAGGATCAAAAAGCGGGTCAAAAAGTTTAAAACTCGTTCTTTAAGTAGTCTATGTTTCCCTAAGTCGGGTCCTCTCCGATTTCCTGAATAATAGATTGAAGCTGCTCTCACGAGAGCTTTTTCTGTTTCATTGCCAACAAATGACATTTCAAACATTATTGGACTCGATTCGAGAATGGAAAGTGTATTGAGTGCAGAAATGCTCTTTTTTCGTTTCTAATAAAACATGAGCTTCAAGGATTAGAAACATTTCAAAAGTTTGAACAATGGGTTCACTCAAATAAACATGGAAAGACTCGAGTTATCCAGAGTTATCAATCATTTTTTATGACTAATCGTTTTCGTATGATGAAAATGAACAACAAGAGTTTGGAAATCGTGATTGACTGAGTCTAAGAGCCTGAAAACACGCACAACGTGACACGCTGAAATGTGCCCAGACAGTGTGATATCTAGAATCGAATCCGTTAGGAATACCAAGTTAGTCATAAGACAATCGTTTTCTCTTTGTTCAAAGGGTGGGTGGTGTCAAAAAAGATAAATGAGTTTGGTTTGGTTCGTTTGGTTTTTTGTTCTTTTAAAAATATCATCACATCATATTTTTTCTACATTTTCAACTGAACCTCTGTCTTTCTTTTTTCTTTTCTTTCTCAACTCTACTATCGGATTACCAGAAAACTGAACAGCAAGGGTGATATTTATGAAAAGGATTTATCTATCAAAATTTGAAACTGTAGTTCGAAAAAACAGGGGAAGTAGGGTTCAAATTCTTGAAATAATGAAAAAGTACTACCGGAAAGCGTGAAAACAAAAACACAACATGCGAGAGGAGTTGGTGGGTGTCAGTTGCTGTTTCGCAATTGATATCATCTTTGTTCATCTATCCACACCAAATCATTTGGCACCTAACGAGTTTTTCCACTTCCAGTGATCCCGAAATCAACTTAAAATCAAAATGAAAAAAAAGTGGAACAAGAATTCATGAACCTATTTACGAAGGAGAGAAAAACAGGAAGAAAAATATAGATGAATAGATAAGTGCTCTAATTACTTGAATTAAACAAGATTACTTGAATTAAACAAGAAAAGCGAAAAAAATACTCTTGTTTCTCAATCAAAATACATTCAAATTGCACAATTATGATGTTTTAACATCCTTGTTCGTCATGCTTTCAAACTTAAAAATAGAAGAATAACCATAAAAAAGCTCCTCGGGGAGAAGAATTTTTCGGGATAATTGGAAGAAACTGATGTGGAAGCACCTCGTGTGTTGCATAATTTCTAGTGTTGCATGTCTGCACTATTCATCTTCTCGCTTCCACTAATTGCTTGAGTCTTTCACTCTCTTGCTCAGCCTTCTGACAAGAAATTGAATTGATGGCCCTCCACTGCAACAGGCGGCTGAGTGACGAACTCTGATTTGTTAGGCAGTGATAAACCGGCGTGTGATTGGATGATGGTGGTCGTGAAGCGTTTTTTTCTGCAGAAAAATGACGAATTGAGAGAAAATAGCGATTCTGTTTTAAACTGAGCCTCAGATGTGTGAACAAAACATGTCTATAAACATTCTAGTCATGTCATCATCTCAAATATCATATGCAGAAAAGCTACTGATGATTAATTTCAGGAACTTAGATGTAATGGAATTTATGATCTTTGTATAATTGTATGAATAGTTCCTCTATTTGTTATGAATATTCTAATAATGGTTTAGATATATTAGTTTATCTAAATACCGTAACAACGGATTCCTGTCGTAATGACACTTTCCAACAGAAAACGATTTTTCGTCGTTCAGAGACCAGCACAGTAACCTTTATCACAATATTATCATTATGTTTTTTCTTGTTGTCATGATATTTGCCCAGGAGCGTCATCGAAAACTGTGATTGCCTTTTTTGTTCCCAAAACTTTTGTTCTTGTTGGCATCAATCATAACATTTGATTAAAAACAAACGGTAGTATAAAAGAACAAGGTGAAATGGATAGAACACATCCAACAAAAAATGAAGCTTCTCCTTGTTCTCTGTGCCCTCATCGCAGTGGTTGCTGCTTCTTCTTATGACACCAACACATTCGGAGCGGATTCAAATGGCAACCTTGGAAATCCAGGATACAAGTAAGCTCCTAATTTGATTTTCATTCTGAATTTCTGAGTTTCAGCCGCGCTTTCGACACTTTCGATGTGCCAACCAGAGGAAGAAGACGTCATTACCGTAAACACCGCCATTCTGACCCCTCATCTGACTCTTCCTCTGATTCTTCATCTGACTCCAGCTCCGACTCTGACTCCCACAGCCGCTCCAGCAGTAGTGAAAGTCACTCATTCGAGCATATCATTGTTCTTCCAAACTACGCTCCAGCCCAAGACGCTCCATCTTATGGAGGTGCTTCTCAAGATGCTCCAGCACAAACCAACTATGGAGCTCCAGCCCAAGACAACGGAGATGGATACTAATTTTTTATTTACGATGCTTATCTGTAGAAAGTCATTATTTCTTCAAGTAAATTGAATAAAATTGGGATTATTATTTGTTCATCTTGTGATTTCTAATTGTTCAAGCGAGATAATCATGACGGTTCATTCTGAAATGAGGACAATACTAATACTACACTTCCTGAAAGCTGTCTGCAGATATATGAACCGCTCAATAAAAAACAGATAAAGTTTTTCACTTGTTAGAGACTGTAAACAGAAAACTATAGAATTTCACTATTGTGAATAAATTGGTCCGTTTCAAATTTAAGATGATAATCTTATTCAAAAAAGGTTATCCATTAAGGACAAATCAACTCTTCAATCATTTCTGATGCTCCGCTTGTATTGAGCAAAAAGTTCTGGATTTCCGAAAATAACCTTGAACAATCGAATGTTTTGTTCTTGGAGAAAAGTGCAATCAAACACGTATCAACGTTTTCTGCTGAACTTTCATCGTACAAAGGGTTTTAATATCAACAAAAAACCAAGTTTTCATCGCTGATTCAGAACTTCTCTGTTTTTCGTCTCAAAAAACAATTACCAAACTGATTGTTTTTTTCAATAGCGAGAGGCGTAGAAGCAGCTTTCAATTAGTTTTTGGAGTTTTGAAACATGAAAAAGGTTTGGATGAAACCAGGAAAAAGAACAGAAATGCGTTGCCCTCTTTCAGGCTCTTTTTTGTTCGTCATTCTGGCTATGTCTACTTGAACCTTATAGTTCTCTTTAGGAGTAATCACATCAAGATTGTTCAAGAAAACATTCAATTTTTGAAATGTAAGTAAGTGATTTCTATGAGACTTCCAGTTGTAAATTGGCGTCCGTTAAACTTTTAAACATAAGCTTTTGTGATAGAACGTGACGGGGATGTGGACTTTTCTTAAGATGTCTTATCTTTTTGATGCACACTGTATGATATCCTTTCTTGAAAATGATTCACAGGACGTCATCTGAGTTTTAAAACAAAAGTTTTTTGTTCGTTTTTAATCTAAAAGTTAGGATAAGCTGGACACTAAAAACATAATGCAGTATAAAATCTTGAGTCTCGTGTTTGCCAGGTATCCTAAGATCAGATCATGAAGTATGTTCTTATTCTGTGTGCTGTTATTGCTGTGGCTGTAGCTTCTATTTATGGTGGAGACAATTATCAACGACCAAATGTCGGATACTTTGATCATCCATAGTAAAAATTTTTTTTTCTGAATGAATCTAGATGTGAACGTTTTCAGTGACAGCTACAATCCATTTTACAAACCATACAGGAGACATGGAAGATACGAAAGACATGGGAGACATCATCATCATCATAGCGACTCTTCTGATTCTAGCTCCGATTCCTCTTCTTTTTCTTCTTTCGAATCGCCAATTATGGTACCGTTGATGCCTCCTGTTCCCGAAAATCTATGTTGATAGGATGTTGATTATAATGAATTATGTGTAAATTCAATGATCAAGAAGTCACTTATAATTGCCGCATCGACGGAAATTTATTCAGTGAAAATCAAATGACTGTAGAAATCCACATGGACAAGCAGTTTTTCTTTTATTCTACGGGTTCAGTATACATAGATAGGGTCAGACTGTATTTGCTTGCACCTCATTTTCATTGTCTTCGGAAAAGATCACAACAGATTTGTTCGATAAAATTTTTGATTACTTGAGAAAAAAAGGATCAAAGCTGTTTTGTTTGATACCGCCAGAGTCGATTTGAATCTGATAGTTTGACGTCGCAAACATTTCCTTTGATACAATCATCTACAACTCAAATAAAGCTCGTGAAAAACACAAAATCAGTTTGTTGGACACAAATTGATTTATTTTCAATACTGTTGAAATCGTAAAACAGGAACATTAATCCTATTAAAACACATAAAGAGACAAGAAATTAATTGAAATGAGAGTTGAGGTCCAATTTGAAAGATTATTACTGAGAGTAGTTTTTTTCCCAAATAGATTAGATTCTTAGAACAAACGGAGGTTAATGATAAGGCTTATGAATTGAAACGAAAGAAGGATGGTTCTTATTGTCCATGTCTATTGAATAGCTTGTATTTCTCGTTGAATTGCCAGTAGTCGAAATTTGGGAAATTGCGTCGTAGGTAAATAAGAGGCGAGGAAGTTTCAGAAACAACGAAGAAGAATGGATGTCTCTCCAAGAACCCAATGTAGGTCAAACGATGCCTTTTGAGGTAGCTTTCAACTGTCTTGTTCGGATTCTTCAAGTAAATTTCGTGCATGCATATCTCAGATGTCATCCCTCCGCAGATCAAAACCGTATCCACTTGATCTCCAATCATTTTATAGTAATCGGGGTGCTGAAAACAAGAATCAGAATGATTAATTAATTTACAAATTAATTTACTCGAAGAGTTATGCGAATTCCGTTGTCCTCGTCTATTTTAATGAGATGATTCCGTGATTGAAGGAACTCCAATCGTTCCATTTCATTTCTTCCAATATAAGCTTGAATGTCTCGGCCTACGAACTTCGGGAGCGTTGATTCAAAACTGTAAAACACAAGTAATCCGTTTTGTTTTATCAAAAGCATCCGATCATTACCATTCGAACGGAATGCTGCGAGATTTCGTGTGAAAGAATACTTTCAAAATAGCCTTATAGGCTCTGCCTTCCAAGTGAGGGCAATAATGATCAGTGGTGAGGAGATTGACTTCTCTCATTGGCAACATTGGTTGACTGAATGAGGTGACTGAGGTTTTCTTTTGTTCCCAGTTCAATCTGAATTGGAAGCACATTCCCACTCGCCATAAATCATGCAAGCTCTTAAAAGTACAATTCAAAATTTTTTGATCAAATGAAAACACTCACCCTGGTGACACTTCTTGTGAATATGACAACTTTCCCTCCAATTAGAATTTGTCCCCAGTATTTGTTGATATATATTATAAATCCCACACCTTCAATTGAATCTCCATCCTTCCACTCATGCTCAATTGAAAGCATTTGACCGCGATGAGGTCCTTCCTCCGGAATCTCTTCTGAAATTATTAATTTTATTAATTTCTACACACACCTAAAGCTACAATACTGGAATTCTCTAATTTTACTCACCGAATAAAGCCAGTTTTGGATTTTCTTCCATTTCGAATATTCAATATTAGGAGAGAAAGTGACAGGGAAAGTGAGAGAGAGGGAGAAACAAAAGTTCTTTATGGGCAAACAGACGTTCGTGGGCGGGCACGTGGGTTGCAGTTCGAAGGTCATAAAATTCAAAAAATGTGCAGATGGGCGCGATTGCATCTTTTTGTTATCAGAGGACCATAAGCTTCAAGCTGTTTTATTAAAGATGAAAAAAGTAGATTAGATTGGAAATATGATATCAGGTGGCGGAAAATTTGAAAAGAAAATATTAACAATAAAAAGAATTAGAAAATAAACTTGTAACTAAATTGAGAAGAATAAATTTTGCTATGGTACTTCCAGATTTAAGAGAGATTGATTTTCAGTTTAAAAAAACCCAACTGGGTTGTTGTTCAGTTCTCAACTGTAAATATCTAAATGTTCCAATTCGAGGAAGTGACCAGCCGGAAGTTTATTTCGAATCATCATACGTGACAAAATTCATTTCCATAGAATTGTTCCTTATTCAGATATGATTCATAGGACGTCATCTAAGTTTCAAAACAAAAGCAGCTTTTTGTTCCACCTTTTTTGATCAAAAAGTTTCGATTTGCTTTGAATACTGAAAACATAGCCCGGTATAAAATCCTGAGCTCCGTCTTTGGCTACCATCCCAACATCAAATCATGAAGTTCCTTCTTGTTCTCTGCGCTGTTATTGCTGTCGCTGTGGCCTCTGCCTACGGAGGAAATGACTATCAACAACCGAATATCGGATACGTTGATCAACCATAGTAAGAATTTTCCCTTTGATTAGACCTAGATGGAAACACTTTCAGTGACAGCTACAATCCATTCTACAAACCACACAGAAGACATGGAAGACATGGAAGACACGGAAGACACGGAAGACACGGAAAACATCATCGTCATAGTGACTCTTCTGATTCTAGCTCTTCTTCTTCTTCATCTTCTTCCGAATCGCGCAGCCATGAACGATTTGATTATATTCCTTACCAAATGCCATATCAAGCGCCAAACTATGGAAACATTGCTAACGAAGCTCCAGCAGCCACAGCTTACGGTGCTCCATCCAACGATGTTCCAGCTCCAGCTCCTTATGGTGCCAACACATTTGGAAGAAAATGAGTGAAAATGTTCAAGCGTTTATTATAATTGAAGATTTAATGAATGATTATTTAATGAAATGATTTGAGAATAGCACGTCAAAAAGGGCACGTTGGGAAAATGTCTACTTGTTCAACTGACAGTTTGCTTTAATTTTTGGAGAATCTAAAGAAAAAGTTGGTTTTCTAAATAAAATACACATTGAAGGCATTCACTTTGGCTTCCCACCGGGAGCGACTGGTTTCTTGATTTGAGAATTAATTTTTTTGGTTCTGAATTGTGGAATCTGTCTTGGTATTTTAGAAGGAGTGTTCCGCGGTGTTTTAACTTCCGTTTTTACAAGTTTTGGTGTTTCACTAGGAGAAGGAGTTGAGACAGAAGGTGATGAAGATGCGACTGACGATTGTTGTGTTGTAGGAACAGGAAGATTCGCTTCTTGAGTCACAGCTAAAAAATCATATATTGAAATAGCGCTGAAACTGAGATCTTACAACTGGGAGCATCACTCTCATAACTAGTAACCGAAGGTGTTGGATTCCAATTGGGTCTCAATTGGTATTCTCGATTTTCTGCTTTGATTTGTGGTCCATGCTCCCCTCCAACGACTGTCATCACGGGAGCTATTTCATTGCTATCTTAACAACAAAGAAATTTAACTGTGAGACATTGTGAATTCACCACTGTATCCCGGCATATGACCAATGGTTGGTGGATCGTATGATCTGCAACACATGACTTCTTTGACTTTTGTCCAAACATCATTACACCAGCTGAGCATCTGAAAATAACTGTTTTCTTCTGAAATCTGAATGAAAAATTAACATACAATAATAGGACAAATAAGTGGGAAGACGAATTTAAGCCAAGTTATCAAAGTATCCGCGTCTTGTGGTATGTCAATACTAATATCGGAGAACTCGCGGCTGTTATATGTTTCATAGAAGAAGCACATAGTGATATATGGACCTTCTATGCATATGAAGACACATGTGATCAGTATCATCTGGAAGGGCATAGTTCATTAATCAATGATGATTTACGGTTTCTCACTAGTTTAGCTCGACTTCGATGCTCCTGCATAGCCCTATTTCTTTTTATAAATTCAGCATATTCTCGTGTGTTTCTTGATATTGAAGAAGCCGTCTGAAAACAATCATCAACATAACGACGAAAAGCTGAATGTTTACTCTTTTCTGAAGAATGGCTCCAATGGCAACGAGAATAACAGCCAGGCAACCGAAGTAAACAATCAAACGAGCAATCACATATCCAACCGGCCCGCCACTAAAAAAAACTAATCAAAAATCTGTTCTGATCGTATGAAGAAATACCCGTCTATTCCACAAACATAGCGATTTCGGAATGGCTTTATAGGAATCACACTCATAAAAACGACAGATGCGAATGAAATTGAAACGAAGCTCAAAATCAGACTGACGACTGAAAAATAACGAGATTAATCATTATTGAAATCTAAAAAAAGCTTACCTGTGATGCGTAAACCACTCAGATATTTATCTCCGTGAGTAACGTATTCTGGTCCCAGTATAATTCCTAATGCTCTCTCCGCTCCGATAATCATCAATACGAAAAGTGTATGAAGATGAGTGAACTTAAATGAATTGTAATACTTTGGGATCTTATCTGATTGAGAACCTCTTGAATAGCCACATTGAAAGTGCACCAGCCATTGCTTAGGTACCAATTTCCGTTGGCAACAAAGATTAGAGCAAAAAAAATATTGAACGAAAGATCGATAATATTCACAAAGCTCAGATGACAATACATCAAATAGATTGTTGTGCGGAACGATTTCCTATAGATTCAGTTGTTTAATTGAAAGATATTGAGAAAACTCACGTTATAAAAACAGCAACAACAAAGAGAACGTTCAGAAAATACGACGATATCAGTAACGCAGCTAAAATATTCAGTTTCATACTATTCTGAACATATTTTAACTTACCTATCAAAATAGCATTTGTAGTTCGTAAACTTGCAGATTGAGTCTCTTTGATTGTGACAACAGCCAGAGTATCTTCTTCCGGGACAAATTCAACAGTTATAGCCATATCTTTCAAGAGGCGAACGTAAAGTCGATAAGCGTGTGATGTGGACAGAAAGAGGGCTAATATGAGTGGGAGGCTGTCCGAAGATGTAACTATGACAACCGACGAATTAGAATTCTGGCGGCATAACACGAAGAGAGAAGAGGGAGAGACGTAGAGTGGTGTTGTTGTTTCTCAATTTCATCTCTAATCCGTTTAGTGCTTCCAGCACGTGCTCTCTCAAAAAAAAGGCAGTACATAATTATGGTTTGAATATACACACACTCTGGTCCGTCAGTCTGAAAAAAATTTTCATTTATTTCAAAAGTGATCCCGTTTGCGTATTACAATTATTTTTTTCTATTTTCCTGAATGCAATTGAACTGCTGGTTAAATTCAGAAAGAAAAAAAATTAAAGAAAAGAAACGTTCTTGTAAAAACAGTGAGGGAAAAATTGTATGGTCCAGCTCAACGTTTTGCGGCCCGCGGACTAACAAATGTGCCCTCGTCCGCGCTGTGTCGATTTACGAGAAAATTATTAGGTCGGATCGAAATAATTGTACCACTTTCAAAAAAACTTTCGGTTCTAAATTTCTTTATATGTTTCTAATATCTGTCAACTTATTATGTACCATCATCATCGACATGGTGTTGCCAACAGATAGGAAGCTGTTTGATTCCCTTCCAGTAGAAGCCTTGCGGCTTACAATCGCTAAAAGACAACAACTCGGTTTTGGAGTCGTCATGATTACGCAATTCCCTATCATCGAGGAAGTGAGTCAAAGATTAAAATAAGTTAAAATCAGAAGAGAACATGTCTTGAGAATACGGTGGATAGGGTAAAGTTGTCCAGCCTAGATCCGGAATTTTCTGACAACTCATTTTCACGACATGTGGTTGAGTGATGTCATGGAGGGAGTAAACTCAATTCCTTTTTCCTTTGATTTTCTCAACTACAGGGATGAATCGCTTGCAGTAGAGGTCTGCTGAGACTGTTGTATTAGTTGGTAGACATTCGCAGTGAACCGGTCCTTCCTCGCTCCATCAGATGCACAGAAACACATTTTTGGTTATAACTCTCTTTTGGCATCGGATCTCCAGAATCCCCGGGTTTCAGCCATTGATGTCCATAACGATAGTTGACATAGAGTGTCTACTTCTTATCCCCGGTAATCACATTAGAAATTTTGTTGCCTCCCTTTAGTACGACAAGGAAGACGATACGACATCCACTCACATCACTGGCTGTGAGGCCGGCAGAAGTAATGATATCTAAGTTGACATTTTCCAGGAAAACCGAAACTCGTAAAGTCAACTATTAGGCATATTTAGATAGTAAGTAAGCTTGTTCATATAATCCTCAACGAATGGTCTATAGTCCTTATCAGCCAGAGCCAATACATCGCTTTCAACTGACAACATCAGTAAATTACTATGGAAAAATGATTTGATTCTAATTCTCTTATACTGAGATCTGGAGACAAATTGATAATTGTTGCCTTATTAACAGTATTGGGACCTAACAATATACTAACAAAATCCCCATTATGTTAACGCGAAGAGTGAAATAGCGCTCGTACAAAAAAAGCAATATAAATTGACCTTACGTTGGTAGAGCTAGTAGGCCGCTTGAAGCTGCCATTGAGCTAAGATTTCATGTATGTGTAGCCTGTACACTGTCCTTCATATACCCCAAACATAAAGTTATTCGAAAGCTTTTCGAAGTTTCTAGGCAGAAAAGAAAAAGTGGTACAATAATTTCGATCCGACCTAATACTTCCCAGCCATATTTCACTTGTTTCATATGTAAGCTTTCCGGATTTCCTATCAATGTTCTTTTTTTCTAACTCAGCGGTATAGAATATTTTTTCCTTTTTTTCATTATATGATTTTGCATCTGATCACCCTATTAGCATATTAGCATATTAAGATCTATTTGTGAAAATTGTTTTGAAAAAATTATTTGAATCTATTTATTGCTTGTTACATGACAAAAGCAAAACAGATATTACATTAAAACGGCCTAAATATGACCTCATTTGGAAAAAAAAACCGTATAACTCGTGCTCAAATGAAAATTGATTCGCGAATTCAAGATTCATGCGGAAAATTATTATGTGATGACAAAAACAATGATTGTTGAGCTAGACACCGATTTGTGCGTCAGAACGTTTTGGCAAAGATATAATATAGAACATGATTACAGAAGAAATGGATACAAATAAACGAAAGCATCACAAGAGCGATTGCGGATACAAGATGATTGTTGAACAGAGCGAACGATTATGGAATTAGAAGACTGCAATTGAATTGCGCTTCTTCTGTACATCGAGATCATTTTGAGCAATTCAGATTTGGAGGGCATAAGTAGCAATGATAACAATGACAAGTGAAGGACAGATTCTTGGTGTAGGCGGAAAATGGTTGACTCGTAATGAAAGATTGTGATGGAATAGTTAGATTAAGTTAAAGCACCGATTTCAATGAGAATGGAATCTGAATCAGATTTGTTCTTGGGTGACGATCCCGTTGTTCCGTGGTATTGATCGGAAGCGTTGAGATGTTCCATTGCTGCCGTCTGAATAGAAAATCAATAAATAATTGTAACTTTGTCTTATAACTTACAACAACTATGAGCAAGTGTACTTGCAGAAACACCCATTCGTGGAACTGCTTTCCTGACACCTCCACGCGGAACATCTCCTTCCGAGTTTTCACCGTCTGCTTCTGACGATCCTCCATCGTCGTCCATCATAAGAGACGATCGTTGACTGTCGTCATCACGTTTGCCTTTCAAAGGCCTCCCTCCCAAATTTCTATTCCGGCTCGTTGGACGAGCATTGACATCAACACGGGCAAACGCTCCATCGCTAACAGAATCATATGTTTCTTCTCGTGGTGTACTTCCTCGATTCAATTGTCTGCGAGTAGCTGTCTGAAATATATTCTGGTTTTGTGTTAGAACGTGTCCACATAGTTAAGACTTACGTCATAAACATGGCTTCCCGGTGGTGGTGGGTTTGACGGTGGAGGTGGGATGAAATCCATCAATGTCTTATTTGGAGGTGTTCTTCGTTCTCCTGTTCGCTCTTTACTGCTACCAGTTCCATCGGATGAGTGTAACTAAAAAAAATGAAAATTATTCAAAGATCAATATGTGAAAATCAGTTAGTCACAGTTAGAAATGTTAGCTGGAATACTGTTGGTTACTTCTATCTAGCCTAAAAATACCTGAACATAGCTCACATCAGTGTGAGGTGGACTATCCGAACGTTGACTTCCACTGGTTCGGTGGTGAAGTCCTCCGTTCAAAGTTCCTCGTCCATCCGATGCTCGACTCGCTCGAGACCTTCTTCCTGCAGTTTGATCTGCTGCATATCTTGCCGGTGGCTCCGGTGGTACTGGATTTGTTGGCATTGCAGGAGCACGTAGCATTTTATCGTTCAGCCAGGCAGGTTGTTGATTTGAGAGGACGAGTGTCGTTGTGGCATACGGAGATGGATCATCATGGTATTGGTTTCCATAGAATGTTGACATGGCATTTCCAGGACCTCCTGTTAATTGAGCATAATGATAGTGATGTTCAGATCCAGGGCGGTTCATTGTTCCACTGTAGTCGTCACAAGTATTGAAGAAATCTTGAGCATTTGGAGTCAATGAGTAAAGGGCTTGTCCATTTCTGTTGTTCATCGTCATTCTTCCAGTAGTATTATACATTTGGTTTTGAGTTTGAGCAACATCCCAAAGATTGCTGGCTGCCATGTGAACGCTTCCATCATTGATTTTAATAAAACTGCGGTCCTTGCCATCGGCGTTTCTACTATTTCTATAGTAACAATAGGCAATGATGATAACCACAAAAATGATGAGTAAAGCGACAATCACAATGACTGGAACGTGGGATTTGTTGATCAGGCCATACAAGAAAGACTCGTTTTCTTGTTGAGCAGCCAGATGTTTCTCCAATGTTTCTTGATCTGAAAGAAGATTAGTTTGATGACGATAATTCTGCTAGGTGAACATACTCATTGTGACTTCACTTGTTCCATGAGAGACTCCGACACCTCCGTTACTTCTGGCAGCCACACGAATTTTGTATGTCATACCAGTCACCAAATGGAACAGAGTGACACTGGCAGCTCTCTCGTTTGTAGTGATGTTCCGATTGTTGTTCGGCGCCTGACCAGTAATAACAATTTGGAATCCTTTGAGAATTCCGTTGATGCCGTCGGCTCTTGGTGCCTTCCATCCAATACGGAGAGTCGTCAGGTTAAGCATACGAATTTTCACATCCTCTGGTGGCAATGATGGTGCTGAAAACGTTTGAATTTAAGATGAGTCATGAATTATTGAAAACTTACGAGCTTCGGCGGTCAACACATCCATTGAATTACTCGGAGCTCCATGAACACTATGAACACCAGAATGATACGGAATCACAAAGAATTCGTAGTTGGTGAATGGCATTAAATTTGCAACCACAAAGTTCTCAGTGTTTGGATTAGTTATATTGACATACTGGTTGTCATTTGTTCTTGGTGGACCTCTCCATTTGATGTAATATCCATCGATAAGCTCCTCAATTCTCCTTCTCTTCCAGAAGAGACGAACTGCAGTTGAATTGATTGTTTTCACTTCTTCTAATTTGATAAGCTGCTCGGAAGTGAGACGTTTCTCAGCAATTGCCATATCCATCTTGTTCTTATCAGTCAAAGCAACTTGTGAAGCTGGCTTGCTTGTGGTGACCAGAGCCGACGAAACACTCGGAGTACCAATTCCTTTCTCATTCTCAGCTCGGATCACAAACATATAGGAATGTGATGGTTTGAGGCCCTTTATTCTATATTCAGTTGTTGCCACATAATCCGGAATATTGAACCATGTTTGTCCAAGATCCGGACTGTAGTACTGAATGATATACCCAGTAATTGGTCCTGCTCCAGATGTCGATGGAGCATTCCACCGCAGTTCAACTTCCGTATCAGTCACATTGACAATAATAGGTTGCGTTGGGGCTGATGGGAAGTTTGATGGATCCGGCATCCGGACAAATTGAGCATTACTATTGTGATCTTCAACAGTCAACGAAGCTGACCAAGTGGACTCTCCATCCTCATTCTTCGCAATGCAAGTGTACACTCCGGTATCGGGTTTCCTGAAATCAAAGAGATTTGCTTGCAAGAACACAAAATTTTCTTTCTTACTTCAAATCTGCAATGTGGAGACTGCCGGTTGAATGTTGACTGATGCGACTATCCGAAGTATCAATTGACAATCCATCTCTTAACCATGATATTCCAGGTGTTGGTTTTCCACTAGCTTGGCATGGAAGAATTGCAGATGATCCAACCATGAGCGTCTGGTTTTGATGACCATGTTCGATTGTTGGTGGTGGTTTTGATGGTGTGTTTCCAGTAACGGCTGAAAATTGTTGGTTTAATTTTTTCGAGAACCTTTTAATTGATGCCTCCCCAGTATCAACCTGCTACTCTGTCCAGTTCCTCCTTTTTCCAAAAGATTGAAAAACTAGAAGATGACGGAAGCAGAAGGAGGGACAGAACAAAGCAGCAAAATCTTGCCCGAAATTCTCATTTTTCATCTTGTTTCCAAACCACCGGACAAGTGGCTCTTTAGCAGAACATTTGGCGCGTTTTGCCGGCTTTTTCCCCTAAGCATCAGGAGCCGCCGAGAATTGAAAAGACGAGCAGTGGATCCAAACAATTTATCATTGTTGGAGCAATTGTTCGCACATAATTGAGATGTGTTGTACATCGAGAGGACCCGCGTTTTCTTGTCAATTCCTCTTCAGACACGAGAACAAGTGTTTATGACCCGTCACAAAGTGAATGATGAAGATGATGGCAACAATGATAATAAACTCACCCAGGCAATCAGTGCCGTTTACGCACATCAGCGCCGAAGTCAAACTGAAGACAGAGCCAAATATCATTTGACTATGTCATAGGGTTAATCTATAAAAATATAAAACTAGAAGAAAATGTTCCAGAAACGAGATGAGAAGCAATACAAGAGAAAACAAGAAAGTAAAAAGAAAGTTTTATGATGCAATAGACCGAGATTCATTAGTCTGATGAGTTCGGGAGAGGATATAAACCACCCTTCCGGGACTACCCTGGGTGGATTTCGTCTTCTCCGTCGCCGCCAAATGACCATGGCAAGGACTTACACAACCACCACACGCATGACAAGGTTTCATCTTGCATCACTACTTTTCAGATTGACTAGCTAAACGAAATAAGAGAATTCCGGGTACGCACCACAGAAGGCGACGACGACGGAAAAGTAGGAAGAAGAGTAGTGAGTAAGGAGGACACCATCACGAAAATGCAATTGTTTACGTTTAGTTGAGAAACGAAAACGAAAAACAAATGGGAAATGAGGTCCGACACTCGAAAGCAATTTTGAGACACAGATAAAAGGTGTGAATTGATTCTTGATTTTTAGATGGGAGAAAAATTCCGAGAGTCAGATAAGGAATAAGTATTTGTACATGTATACACATACAAACTCGTGTTTTTTGTAGTGCTCTCGTTTCGCAAAATATTATTCTGACCAGCACATTGTATTTTTGGAGCTGTTCAGTAAACAAGTTTGGACCACTCCCCTAATAAGATCAAAAATGGAAGAAAAAAACATGAGAAAGGGGGGACCGCCTATAATGGTGAGAACCAAAAGGATTTTGTTTCGATTTTGGAGAAGAAAAAAAAAGGATTTCAAACCGAGGTGTCTAATGATAAGTGGCCTCCTTCAGCTCTACGCATCCCAGGGTACACACACACATGTCGGCGTATTACATCTATCTTGCCACACGGCGATATTGAACAGCAAAAAGGAGCACCGCCCTGCGCCCGTCTTCTGTTCAGAGCCGTTTACAAATTGATGCATAAATCAGATCAATATTTATGTTGCGAGTTTAATTGAGTGATCTCGACCCGACCGCACTGGATCTTAAGAGATGGGAGGACAGGAGATGAAGTAAAATATATTGTCGTGTCCGCCTTCTTTGTGTTCGTGTACGTCATATGGTGCATTTGGCGGAGAATCGTTGGCGGATGAGTTATGAGACCGACAAAAGGCACAAACGACAGGTTTCGAGAAGGATTCACAATTGGGTGAAGCTTCCAATTGGAAAAGTAACTTAAATTTTTAAAGAGAACTAAGTTACAGTATTAAATAAAGATCAATGAAAGATCCTTATCTAGTCACTAACTGAAGAACTGGTATCTTGCAAATGTATTGGGAGAGGTTTCCGTTTTTGGGGTGTGGTGTCCGTCTTAGTAGACGTAAAACATGTCTAAAAGTTCGCATAAATCACACGTCCTAATCTCAGTTCCTATTCGTGTCAAACGAGCATGTGTATGTGTGTGTGTGTGGGTACGTACTCATATTCTATCTGATCAGATTTCGAGATGTACGTTTTTCGTTTACACTAAACTAGTAGTCGACCACCGAGAAGTCTATATTTCAATATGAAACATATGATAATAGTGTGCGAAAAAATGTCGCAAAAATGCGTCGCTCAAGAGGTGAGAAGAGAGAAAAGACGGAGAAAGATGAGGATACGATGAGCTTCAAGAAAATTCGAAGGAAATAGAAATGGGGAGGGCTCCGTTTCGTTTTCAAGTACTACTTCTGAATTGAGGTCTCTTGCTGTCATCAAAGCCGCAAAACGGAAGGAGTATGCAAAAAAAAGAACAACATAAGATATAGGAAGAGGTTGGATGGATAGGAGGAAAAGTAGAAAGCGCCGAGAATTGGGCGAGAACCCGACCAATTGACTGTTGGTATACGAAAACAGATAATAGGGTTCTTTGGAGGGAATTTATTGCTACCGGACTACTGCTAATACTGCTGGCGTCTCTGTGGTGGTGTTAGTGGTTGGTGAAGGAATGATGCTGAATGGAAGAACAAAATGCAATAAAGTCTATATGGTTCAAGGCACACATGAAACACATATTGTCATATTATTGTTAGTCAATAAACGTTGCAAGTGAACTTTTTTCTCAAAATATTGCTTCAAAAAACTGTACTAAAAGTGAAGTGACGGATGTAAGAGAAATGTGACAAAAAGTTTTCCTTTTTCTACTTTTCCTAACCGGGGGGGGGGGGGGGGGGGGACCGAGAACAAACGCCCATCTTCTTACCGGCAGGCAGTACAAACACATCGTGTTCTAGACAAACATTGTGTTTATTTTTTAATAACTGTCAGGTGTGGAAATGTATTTGTTAACCACCAAAACGAAGACGTTGGAATAGGCCAAGCGTCTCAAACAACCGAAAAAAGATGCAACTTCTTCTCTTCTCAAAACATGTCTCAAAACATTTGCATATTTTGTGAACGTATTGCGAAGGGCGGACTAAACTACCAAAATGAAAACAAATGTAAGTAAGGATGAAAAGAGGGGGGATTATTAGGATATAGAATATGTGTGACAGTAAGGTCATTCGAAAAGGCTTGAACCTGCCGCCTCGACTGTCATCGGGTGGCAGGAAGAGGAGAGGCGGTTAGATCTTCAGGTATAATTATTGCACTTATCGAAATTTGAGCGCAAGATTGGTGGCGGTAATTGGGAAAACCTCTCTATTTCTTAGCCACATTCACAACAACAACAATAATATAAAGGTCCAAAACATCCGGGTGGAGTCAGTCAAAATGAAATAAGTGAGTGTGATGTTGACCGAAAAGATATTTTTTGTGTGCTTGTTTTTTGGATAGGTAGTCGGTGTCGATTTGAATTTTTCTCGCGAAAAATAACAAAAACTGGTGGGATTGTACATGAAAAAACAATAGATTTCTTTTACTAGAAGTTGGGTAGATGGAATGAGAAAAAGAAAAGGTGGCAGAAATTGAATTGGGTACCCATAATGCTCGAGAGAATTGCGAACAATAAATAAGATCGTTAGAATTTTGGATTCCGTCAACTATCTTTTTCTCATTGATCGAAATATATTGTATACTCACTCCGTTAAGTTTCAAAAGAAAAGACGGAAGAAAAAACAAATGGAAAATGAGTATCGTATTTGGAACAAATCGAAAGTCGCTTCGTCTTTTTTTTTGAGAAATAGTGACCGGAAAGACATGTCGTTTCTATTGTTGTCAAGAAAAAAGGCCAGTAGCGGTGTGTTCATCTCCAATTCCCTTAGCGTCCGGCTATTCAAAAAAAAACGTCAAGTATAGTTCATGAAAAATTTAGGGCAGCTGAACAAGTCAAAACTCAATGCAAACTGGAAAGAGAAGGTAGAAACTACGTTCTGATCTATATAACAAGGTCTAATGAGAGTAGGGGTGGGATAGGTACACTCGAATGATTTTGTTGAATTAGAAACTGATCTCGATGCGGACTTATTCTTCAAATCCGAAAATGAGCCTGGAAGATGAATAGGCGATTGAACGACAGAAAAGGCGAAGACCGTCCTATTCAGGAAAACGACACTGGCAACTTGTCAATTGTCAAGTGAGCAGTCAGTGTGAAAAATCACGCGCATCTGGCTTTTAGCGGGGGTCAGGAAGGAGGATGGTGAATGTGTGAATATGGTACGCGTAGAGTATCTCAAGCTGTCCTAATGGTTACGAGCTCACGTTGACATTGGGAAAATGAGAAAGATAAATCATCTCGAGTAAGAGGTTTGATTTTGATTAATTTATGAGGTGATGGAAATGCTTGGAAGCGGAGGAGGAATTGCAATGAAAACGGAATGAATTTCAAAATGACCTTTCAATAGATTTTGGTTTTTTTGTTGGTGTTTCAAAAAAAGAAACTGAAAAACGATGATGATTACCTGAGGACAGGTGTTCACGGAAGATTTGAAATGAAATTCATGGAAATTGACAACCTTCAATGTCACTTTTTTCCCCTATCCCCCATTTTACTCGATTTTGTTGAAAAGGTGCGCAATACGCATACATAAAAGACCTGTGATGTCTTAATTCATACATAAATTTTCTCTCCTTTCTACACATTTAGTGTTTCCGATGAAGTCGTCGTTTTATGACTCCAGACAAAACCAATGTGAGAATAATTTATTCCTTTTTTTCTATCTGACGTTTAGCTTCTAAACAGCCGTATCTTTTTTATAGAGTTGAACGAAAATTAAAAGAACCGGTCTCTGAAAATCTAGTGAGACATTAAAGGAATGCCAGAAGGAAGTAACTAGAAGCGCAGTTAACGTAGGGTGAAAATTGAAAGTTGTTATGAATTGCAGAAAAAAAAACAATTGGATTTGAACTATACGATGTTGGGTTGGAACAAACAAGAATTAAAAGCTATTCGAGGGGGCTGGTGTGTTTTGTTTATCCTCTCCTGGCCCCGAGATGGTCACTACTAGTACCTATAGCTGTTTAGTGTGAAAATGGATTAGTGATGAGAGAGAGAGAGAAAGGGGTCTGGTGTGAAAGAGCGTCGGAAGGATATAGTTGATGAACTATTGGCAAGGTCTTTTAAGGCTTCTCTATTCAAAACCAAACAGAGTGGAAATTCAAAGAAACGGATATTTCTTCACCGATTGGTTTTATTCTTCTTTTTTTCATCTAACTCAATTATTTTGAACATCCCTATAGTGGTGATGGTGTTAGTCGGAGGGACCTCCAAGGTCACCTAATCGGATTGTTAGTTTTTTTTATCCAAACCTTCATGTTCGAATTGTTATAGTTGGTTTATAAAAAGAACATGAAATATGAGTTTTGGATCAAATTTAGAAATAGGGTCCAGAGGTCCAAGATGAGTTTTTCAAAATGTGCTCAAAATATCTCAAAACGAAACACGCAAAAAGTAGAATTTTAAATTGGCATGCAACAACACAACTGCCTTCAACCCCAATAGAAACAATGGAATAGGATGAGAGGAGAAGTCCGGGGGCCAAAATGTCTGCGCGGATGGGTTTGGAAACAAGTTATGCTAATCTACTGAAGGCAAGATTCCCTTCTTATTTACTTTGCTCTTCTTTCGAATTTTTCTGTATAAAATTAAAACTTTTTATGCGAAAAACTAACCTTTTGTAGTGACTTTCAGAGATGCTTTACTCAGAGAACTTCCAGCTGAATTCATTCCAGCGCAAACATAAGCTCCTTCATCCACTTGACGAACTTCTTCAATTGTGAGTGTTCCAGTAGGTGAGACCTTGGTTCTACCGTCAGCAGAAACATAACTGGGAAACAGAAGATCTTGTTGTCCTTCTTTGCTCCAGAAATATGCAGGACTTGGTTGTCCGATCAATGAACATTCGAATGTTGCAGTTCCTCCAGCAGGTACGGATTGATCCACTGGTTTTGTTTGGAACGATGGTGGTGCTTGAACACGGAGATGAGCAGACGCTTCGAGAGTTCCAGCCGGATTCCGGGCGTAGCAGACGTATTCACCTTCATCGGATGGTTGAACTCTGAAAAACATGATGAATGTTTCTATTTTCGCGGAAGTTTAAATATAAGTGCATTATGTCTAAATTAAATATTTTTTTTCCCGTTATGGGTTCTATCTAAAATATTTTTTTTAGCTTTATGTTAGTTCAGATTCCCCATAAATAACATGTATAGTTTCTCGATCCGATTTCCCACAAAAGGATTATAAATAAATATGTAGATCTCCGAAAACGGTTATTAGATTATGTGTCCTCCGACCTTTGTAGATAAAAGTAAATCCAGGTGAGATGAGATAACACCTCCGTTCTCCGACACTTTCTTTTTTATTACCTTTCGATTCTCAGGCCACGATTGTCTTTAGCAATGTAAGCACGAGTTACGGGCATTGGCTCGTTTTTCCGTTTCCAGGTGATCTGTGGCTGTGGATCTCCGGTTACTCGGCAGTCGAACAAAACTGCAGCTCCAACATCGACGGTCATATCTTTTGGTTCTTGCTGCAAAAAGAAAAACAATTAATTATCGTGTTAGCAACTTGATACTCAGATTTTGGAAAATCCCTCTTTTCCTTTTCACCAATTTTGGAGTGAGACTCCAGTTTCAATGAACAATGGAATGAAATGACCTTGTGGTCGATTAAGATTAATTTCAAAACACTACAGTTTCGGTAACTCACCTCAAATTTCGGTTTTTCGAAAACGCTCAACCTCGCAGGGTTAGACACTCTTTCTCCGACCATATTGTTTGCAACACACTGATAGGTACCAGAGTCGCTACGATCAACTGGGTCAATGATGAGGTTTCCGTCCGAGTGGAGAGTATATCGAGGCATGTCTTGAATTCGAAGTTCTTTATCATCTTTTCTCCAACTGACAACTGGTTCGGGAAATCCGCGTGGAGGACTGCATTCCAACACTGCCATTTCTCCACCGAGAGCCTGAATCATTGAAAGTTTAGTTCAAAGTTCCTAAAAAAGAATTTCTTACCTGAACAGTTCTTGGCCTGACGCGGAAATCTTCTCGGAGCATTGCTAATCTCAACGATCCTTCATTCGATTTCACTTCTCCATGTTCATTACTAGCGACACAGTAATATGCACCAGCATCACTATCCTTTCCGTTTTTCCCACTGTTCACTTTCAGTAGGAACAATGAGCCTGTGTCAAGCACAATTCTGTGGCTATTCACTTGCTCTTTGTTCGTGATAACGGGTTGTCCATCCTTGTACCATGTGATTTTAGCAGAAGCTGGTTTAGCTCCACAATTGAGGGTTGCTGGTGATCCTCTGGAGACAACAACGTCAAGCGGGTGCTCAATTATCACAGGTGCTAAGTTTGAAGCATCTGAAACATATACACGTTAAAAAAACTTTCTTTGAAATTCCCTTTTCCCTATTTACATTTCTCTCTTTTTTCGTCCTTCTCATCCCCATTTCACCAATATATCACCAACGTGATTTTATCCGTCTTGACAATCTGACTAAGAAAAGGAAACGTGTCAAAGTGCATTAAATCAATCTAACCGGTCCGGCACGCGCACGCGTTACTGTCACAGCTGTATTATGGCGATGAAACGAACACCTTTTCTTCAGTTTTTTACTAGTGCGAGATGTTGTCCTTGAGAGTAGGTAATAAACTGGTGAACATAACAGAGGAAAGATCTATCAGTATACCTGAAGACACTGTTTTATCTAAATTTATGTGTGTTCAAACACCCAGATAATGAATCTTGAGGTGTTTATTGGTGGTGGCGTAGGTTGCATAAGAAGTGGATACCATTGACCTTCCCAGTATAATTGGAAGGATTAACGTACCATTCCCTCGTCAATAATTTACCAGGAAATAAAAAAGGCTTCTTGTTTGTGACATGCCAAACAACCATTATACTCTCTGACTCTCTGAAGAATGCACTCAATGAAAATTTCAACCCCCGAGACAACATGTTTTCTTCTTCTCGAGTGAATGGTGGTTACTACCCGACACTGGCTATTGTTGTTTACTGGCACAAATCATTTACTAATAAGCTAGCGTGTGCTGCTACTGCTAGTCCCTTCCAATCAATTAGAATTCTCTTCCGGAATTGACCACCCAATTAACAAGGTATGGCCTCTCACCCTTTCAACCTGGCGCGTGTCAAAATGTGAGAGTAAACTATCCATGAACCAATGTATTGTATTCTCTACAATTTAATAGGCGTGTTAACCTTCAGAATATCCCACAACCACCGTACTCTTTGAAATTGGCATGAAATCTGTCTATTGGTGGGAAAAACAAAAGCACAAAGAAGCATTGATACATCTTCTTGTCATCACCCAATTTCACAATTCCCTCCTCGTCATTCTTCTTTCGCAACATTGTTGGTGTTGAAAGAAAGCTTCAACAGCTTCTCCTAAAACATGAGAAGCGACAGAATTCCGGGTGGGCGCCAACAGCTCATTAATAACCAGTGGTCAGTCTCTGGAGAATTTCAAAAGCATAGCTAGATCTATCCGGCATTCATCTACACTCATATCCATCCAACCTTATGCTAATGATTGACTCTCTAAAAGGAGAAGAAAATGAAGAAGATGCCTCCAAGTCTGCAACCTTCTTCCTTAAATATGGAAAGTATAGCGCAATACATTTTGTCGACGTGGCATGTCAAACAAAAGCGTGGACAAAAAAACGTGTTTATTTGTGTCGGCACGGGTTTCTCAGCTCCTACTCGACAGTTTTTTTTCGTTTTTTCACCATTCGATAGGAAATTTATTCTACATGATGCCACTATTTTTTATTTTTTGATTAGAGAATTTTGAGCCGAGTTGTGTGCATTCTACGAAAGTGCACCTCATTTTCGGAGGGGGAGAGAGGCGCGCCGAAATAGGCCTTCTTTGGGCGCTTGTTACTCGGCTCCTACCTGACCGTTTTTAATAATTCTATCCATTAGATAAATTGCTCATAAGTCATATTATATAGTTTTTACCATTGATTTATGTGAAAATAATTTTTATATTTGTGGTGGGGAAAAGTGTGTGTTTTTTTATTTTTGAAAAGTTTTTCGCTTCTGTGGTGACTCTAATTTCTTCAAATCTATGAATATGTGGATAAAATCCGATAGAGAAAAAAATTCTGCGTCGACTGATATAAGATTTAGCCAAACTTTAGTTCAAAAATTTTTCAGGAAACGGGAAAAACGTGATTTTTTGAGGTTTCTTGCGTCTCCTGAAAAATTTTTGAACTGAAATTTTTTTGATTTGATACTCAAATTACTTCATTTTTGAAAACAAAAAGGGAAACAAAATTTCAGCTTGATCGGAAAAGTTTGAACCGAGTTATGACAAAAAGTTCATTTTTAGGCAAAATTAAATAAACTAAATTTTTTGTTTCGCATTGTTTTGCAGATTTCTTTATACGAATCGATAGAGTTTTGTTCGCTGATTACAATGATATATAATTTGATATAGTTTTGTCGCGAAATCCGGGCGAAAATTGGGGGCAAAGTTTCAGAGCAGGCTCCGCCCCCTTTTATTACTGCGTGCGCGAAGCGCACCTCTGTCACGAGGTCTATTCGCCCCGAACGAGCGAAGCGAGTGAGGGGCGGATAGACCGGCACTCCTGGAAATCCCCTAACATCCCCCGGAAGCTATCCTCTGATCTCGGGCCGAAGGCCCGATTAGGAGCTCATTGAAGCTTTACCTATAGAAGCAGAGCTTAATTCTAAATACGAGGCCTCCCTACTCCCACTAACAAGGCCGCAGGCCGTACTCCGATCCCGCGCCGCAGGCACGGGTTACTCTTTAGGATCTCATTGAAGCTTAAAGCATAGAAGCAGAGCTTAATGCTCGATACGAGGCCTGTTCGCCCCGAACGAGCGGAGCGAGTGAGGGGCGGACAGGCCGGCCCGCCTACACCCACTAACAGCGCGTGGCATAGCCACGCCTAGCTTTTGAGCCCGTTAGGGCTCAAAAGCTAGTCTGCCCCCTTTCTTAAACTACGAAAGTATGGGGGGTTACATTTTTTGTGTGTGTGTTTGTCCGTATGTCGGCAGAGGTTTCTCAGCTCCTACCTGACCGATTTTAATAATTTTTAGACCAGAAGATATGAAAAGTTGGCCGCATGATGCCCGTCTTTTCAGATTTTGAAAATTTAAACGATGAAATTTTATACGGTCATTTAAGTGCTTTTTCAGCACTAATTTCTACTTTCCCAGGAGCATATATTTTCCCAGGAGCAAAGCGGTCGTCTCTCTCTCTCCAAAATGTTCTCTTGGGAAATGATGACAAATCATACTACACACTAATAATTCTTCGAGTTCAGCTGTATTTTAGAAAAATATTTAGTCCATGACTAAAGTGATTTGAATACAAAAAGCTCAACACGCGGAACGCGTCTGGCCTGGCCGCCGGAACGAGCGGAGCGAGTGATGGCGGCGAGGCTAGTTCGTTGCATATTGAAATAGCTAGACTATGAATGCTGAGCACCGTTTAAATGAATGAGAGTCAAATGACAGAAACAATCTGCCCCATTTGTCACTTTCTTCTAAATGACTTACACATTGCACACGGAACAAGATTTATATTGAAAAGCAGAGGGTGGTCAAATAACTTCCGTTGCTTTCAATTGTTTCTCTCATTTTTTCTTCTTCATATTAAAATGCACTGACCCGCCGACATGACAAAAGAGAAGCGAGACTTATTGTTTTAAAAGATTAGCATTACAATGATGAATACTTGAGAACGAGTCGTATCATGCCTCATTAAGAAAAGAACGTCCCCCTCATCCTTTCAACACTCCTCTTTTCACATGCGGGTCCATTGTTTTCTCAACATTACCACCCCAAAAGCGGACGACGGTTGGACATGCTCAGCGAAAGAGGGCAGATGGCAGCGCCCAGAAACAATAATCAAATCTTTTCACACTATAGTCGGCAAACGAGCTGACAACCCAAAGAATACCCACTTTTGGTTTTCGAAATGAAGAGTCGCGGCTAATAGTGTGTAAGAGGGTAAGGAAAAGCATTTTCCTATTTTCCAAGATGGAGGGCATCAATGTCTTTCCGCTTGCTGCCCTCTCACTCAATCTTTTCTTTAATCTAGTATTTTTGTCTCCGGGGCATGAGGAACAATCAAGAGAAACATGAGAAATCGTAGAGCAAGCCTAATGGACTTACTTGGATATAACAGAATTACCCGAGTAGATCAAATAGCGTTGCTCAATGATGAGCAGTTATTTTTTTCAGAGAAACACGATACTCTCGAATGTCAAAATTTTTAGAATAAAATACTCACCTTCGCAGAAACTAACGGTTACAGCATAAAACAACAGTAGGCAACTGCATAATTGCGTTTTTCGATTGAACATGGTCTTGTTTTATTCAATCTGTCTTCAATTTCGAAGGCTGCATCTAATTGTGGCGGTGTTCTGAATTTCCAGTTGGGAGACACCTGTAAAAACACAAAAGTAATCAAAGTTATTGGCGGTTTTAAGAGGACGAAGAGGCGATTGCGCACGGAAACAAAACAAGACAAAATAGGTGATGGGAAAAGGATGGGCGAAAAGAAGGGGCGAAAAAAGCGTGGCCCTTTGGTGTAATCATTCATCTTTTGCGAGGGTGACACTCGGGAGAATAGATTTAGGAAAAAAGGAAGAAGACAAAATGGGCAAAGTAATTGAAAAGTTGACGAGCGTCGTCGTTTTCAAGATGCGCCTAAGACGAATTGCGACGTTTTCGGCGGACATTTTCGGGCATCGACGGAGCGATTCGGACGGAAGCTGGCCCAAAATTGGACCCAGAGCCTCTTGTCAAATGAACAAATTTAGTCCTATGCGCAAAGAAGATGTAAGATGAGGAAGAGTGGGGGGAGAAAAAAAATGCACGGGAGGCAAAAGTAGCCAGCAGGAAAGCAAAAAACGAGGACACAAAGTTAGGAGAAAACAGAGTGGCTGGTTGAAGATGACGCGCAGAATGGATGAAGGATGGATAGAGAAGATGAAAGGACATGAACAAGTAAATTTCGAATTGCCGAGGTTGCGATTAAAACGCTCAACTCTCACTTAATTTTCTAATTCCTAGCGATTAAAACGAAAAAAGTTGTTCTTCATTCCCTCTGAAAAAAGAAAGAACCCCACGAAGAAACGAAAAAATCAAGTAGACTAGAAAGGGCAATTCAAAAATTGGAATAGTTCTGGTGCACTCTCATTCAAATGACCACCGTTTGAAGAGAATGAGAGGTGTGGGGAGAGACATTAGAGATAAAGAAACGCAGACTGAACAAGAGACGATATCCAAGAGGTGTGTGCATTAGGAGGAGATATTGATTTGTTTGGAAAATGAAGAACAAAGGATTACAGTCTGAGTTTATGACTCATCTATTGTTCTGAAATAATGGATATCTTCGGATCATTGAAATGTTATTCATGAAGATAAATGCTCAAAGTGAAGACATCGAAGCGCAATAAGGTCATTATAAAACTCATTATTGTCAGATAAATAACATAAATAATGCTCTCGTCAAGAAGAAAAACGATGACGGATGTGTGCATGTGCGGCTTGATTCGGGAACGAAACCCGCGGGTAGAATAAGGGGTAAAGTGGAGAGAGATCAATATATAGGCTGTCCCCCTGGTTAAGTAATTATTCCAATTCGTGTCCAGCCTTCTCCCCTCTTCTCTTTCTATCTTCCCCTCTCTTCTACCCGTTCATTAGGTCCATTGTGGGGCCGAACCTATGAGGGACCTACGCGGAAAAAGAGAGGGAAAGGAGAGCCCGGCCCTGTCATACAACATCTGTCGTGTTGTGTCTATACGCTGTCAATGAGCAATAGTTACACTTGTAGTGGGACTAATAAAATTCGGAAGGAAGAGGTGTATTTTTATAATCCGGTTCTTCTTCTGCGGGAAACTGGAGAAGGAACAGAAAACAAGTGGTCAGAAAGTGATCATAAATCCAGGAATCCGTTATAAATGGAAGCCAAGGTGTCGGGAAGAAAGCTGGACAATAAACTTTATGACACTTTACAAAGTGCATTCTCAGAGGAAACAAGGATCACTTATCTTTTTTCGCGCGCCTTCTCTCCAAATGTCTCATATGCTGTCTTCTCTATCCACAAAAAAAGCGGGAAAAAATGCAAAGAAACGTCTGTGATGGGATGGGAATGTCTTGCAGAAGGTCAATCCACAAAATTGTGGTCCGCCGCAATTCGTCATGACAAGAGACACCTGCTCGATTGGTCTAAGACCGATGGCGCTGATGGCGTGAAAAACGAGGTTTCGAATGGGAGATGGGAATGGCAGAAAGAGGGGCGCTAGTGTGCGCCAAATGATTCTTCTTCATCCGACTGCGCGGTGCCAGATTGTGGGTCAAAAAGCGAGTGGTCAGAGACGGTGAGCTTTAGTGGGTTATGCAAATATCCGAAAAACTGCTTTTTTCTTCTTGCCGAACTTTGATATTGATCTCAAATCCCCCGGAAACTTGAGAAAGGTGAGTTGCGTGTGAGCATATACCCAAGTCTTGGAATATGGAATTTGAGTTGGGAGAAAAGAAACAGAATAAAAAATCAATCTTATGAGTATTTCTTTTCAGAAAATATATTCCTCATAAGTAATTCAATACGGAATGCTAGTTTTTCCGCCAACTAGAAAAAAAAACATTTATATCTATTTAGGTTGGAAATTTGAATAGGAAATATTCCGAATGTCGCTTTTTTCACAACATCTTTCGTATCAAAATGAACCGGAAAAGAAAAACACACACACATGTTTTCTGAGTTTCTGCTCCCGACTTTTCGTGTTTTCCGGAGCAATCGCACACGGGTTTTATTATTTTTGCGACTTGGGCCTTCGTATCGGTAAGCAGATGAAAAGAGATCTGAGTGACTTCTGGATGATATGCATAATGTATCTGTTTTTCAGAATATTTGGGAGATGATGAAAACGGAAACCCGACGAGAATGCAGAAAGGGGTGCTTTGGGTGGGCTCTCAATAAATGAATACGAAATAGAAGAAAGAAGTGGTCAGAAGAAAAGGAGGGGTTATATGAAGAAAAGGAGAAACTCGAATTGAAGTAGAAGAAGGAAAACGGAAGAAGGTCTTCTAACTGAGAAGTGGAATGGAACGGAGAATGCTCCGCTAGGAAGCTGAGCCTCGCAGCCACCATCCTTCTCCCCAAATTGGTTTACCTTCAAATAGAATTATGAGTAACGGCTACTGACGACGGAAGAAGGAGGAAACATGGAAGAGAGGACAAAAGCAGATGACAGCATGATGTACTACAGCTTCAGAACAAATTTGTTACGGAGCCGAGAAAGAAGAGGGGGGAGCAAAAAGGTCCCATTGTTAGTACGTACACTTTCTCCTTACGTTATTGGCGACGCAAGGGCATTGAAAAAATAAGAAGCAGCAAGAAAAAAGAAAGAAACACGAGAATAGACACAAGGATGAATGATACTTGCTGAGCGTGGTTAATAGCCCTCTGGGTAGTGTTGCCATACATATATACTTGGTGCTCATCTTAAGAAAAACGTCAACACAAAATAAAGTTTTTTCCGCTAGGTTTTGTTGCATATAGTTCTGACTTTGAATTAAAAATAAGAGGTTGAGCTTTTTAACCAAAATAGAAAAATATGAAAAACAATTTCTCTTTTTTCTCATTTTTTTGGCAGTTCATAACTGAAAGATATTGCGGTTTGGAAAGAAGGTTGGAGAGCTCGGAAGGCTCAAGAAGTAAGTAAGAAAAAGAAATAATAGAAAATGGAGGCAGTGGAAGAAAACAATAGTCGCTTTCAGGTTTTTAGAGACTTCCTCTCGACTTTTCAATATTTGGAAAACAATCAAAACACATTTGGTGTTTGCGTAAAAAGTTGTGTACAAAATGACACAGCGAACTGCCGAACTGATGCTTCATCTTCTGGCCCCCCGGACCCATCGCACATTTTGCCCCCACGGACATACGTTCATTTATCAAATGGGCTAAGTGCGTTTCGACTTCATGTCACCAAGTCATGCAACCCTTCGCCCGATGCAAAAGAACTGAGAACTTGAACGGGTTTAATGTGGTGTTGTGAATATTGTCACAGAAGAAAAGAGGAAAATGTAGATTTTTAAAGAAAAAGAAGCCATTAATGAAGATGAGAAAGTGAGAAAATAGAAAGTAGTTTGGAGACCTGATAAAACTTGTTGAAAGCAAAAACTACATTCACAAAGGCATTTCTCAGCTACCAAATCGTAAAATTGTCACTGAGAGAAAAGAAATATGTGAAGACAGCTCAAAATGGGGAATCGGGAGGATGAGACAGCGGCTGCACAAAAACAGAAATGAGACGGATGGCATGAAGAAGAAAAAGGCAAAGAAGTGAACACTACTTATTCACTAAAGCTCTTTCTGTGAATGGCAGTGCTAAACGCTTTCTGTTTTTGTCTTTCAAGTGACTTCACATTAAATTCGAAATCTACTCTTTTCGAGGGAAACGAATTAATGTACTTCTGTCCTTCTTTTCTCAACTTCGATGTTCTATTGTCAGAAAGTGAATCGGGGTAGAGATGACATAAGGGGCCATCGGCAATGGAGATGCTAACGAGCGATAAACGAATTTTGTGCGTCAAGGAGACCTATACACTGTGTAAACCGTCGCCTAAGCCGTTGACAGGCAGATGGTCAGCAATTCAGAGCAAAGGGTGACGATGTCATTCATCATGTTTTCAAGAAAAATGGTAGGGGAATCATTCAATTAATTGCTTCGTCTTTATCTTATTCAGGGTATAAGAAAACAACTACTCCAAGAAACCAATCGGGTAGGGAGATTGAAAATCTAACAACTAAATGACATAACTGATAAGATCTTGATTATTTATGATTGACATATGCAGTAAGTGCCTTTGTGTGGCTCGCCGACTAATTAATATTGACTTACAATATTATAGCTATGTTCAAAGATAGTTGGACAGATTTACGCATGAGTTGTCTTTCCTTATGATTGATTAAATGTTTCCATTTATAAATGTCGAAAAAAACTTGATCACAAAACTAGAACGTAGAAGAACTAATTAGTAAAACACACATGAAACGAGATAGTTAAATGGAAAACTGAACAGGAAGAATCTCTTTTAGCTTAAGCGATCTCTTTTAACTTGAGCGAAATTCTGAACTGCAAAACTATCTGAAAGGAAAATTTTGTCAAACTTTCGAAATTATACGTACAACTTCGATTGAAAATGAAATAATTTTGAAAAGGAAATAGATTGTAAAGTGTAGATAACCGATTGAAAACAATAAAGAAAATGTTTTCAAAAGAGACAAAAGAACGCGCGAGAAATTGGATGAATAGGTTGTGCAAAAAAAAAGCAATAGTGAACGGTAATACACAACAATCAGTTCGAGTGAAGGGCAGACCGCACACAAAAGGCGAGAGAGGGAGAGATTACAGGAGAAACGGCGAGAGAGAGCAGGTGAAAGTGGACACAAAACGGGTAGCCTTAGTCGATGGGTGAGCGAGTGAGCGGTGAAGCGAGGTAACTAGCGCGCTCGATTGCGCAGAGTTGAACACGCAAGGTCGGTGGCAGAATCGCTCGATAAGTGACCCTTGGTGTGTTCCGTATCCCTCCTTTCTCTATTTCTCTCCCACCAATCTCTATCTCTCTCATCCACCACTCGTTGGAGTGAGGGCTTCCGCGCGTATCATCGTTGATCTGATGGATGCACCAAAGACTGTGCGTATTGGACAAACGAAAAAGTATAACATGAGATTGGGTGAAGACAACAGTCAACACCTCGTCGTCACCAACCAGTCTCCGGAATAGTACGGATACTGCTGAAGGAAGTCATGGTCATCGTTGTGACGGGTCATTTAGAAAACCGAAACTTCTCTCCCATTGTTTGGCTAATTTGAATGCATTTGACTGTGGAAGCAATAAAGTTTGGCAGTGAGGTGGAATAGCTTTAATTGGGTGCTAGAACTTGGAATTGGGGTTTTGTTTGTTTGTTTGAACAAACAGGAAAGAAGTTTGGAACGGCAGAGTGGCTCTAAATATACATGGAAAGATGATATGCCTTCTATGCACATGCCATTAAAAGCGTTCAACTATTCTGAAGTCACTGAAGTCGGAGACAACCACTCAAGTAATGAAAAGAGAGGGTAGTAGATCTATTCATTCACTTAAAACTCTATTTTTCCAGACAACAACGTACTATTTAATGGAAGCTATGAGTTTTATAAGCTAGACTTATAAAAAACTTTCGCAGGATGAATTAGAAATGAATATTCGCTTGTGGCAAAACTGTGTTATGACTCATCCAATATCAGTAACGGAAAGAGTAACATGTATGTTATCAGCATGAGAAATCTTTACTCAAATAAGTGAAAATGTTAGAAAACTGGTTTATCAGCATTTTCAAATAGGTACTGACTCTAGTACCATGTGGAAAATAGCAAGTTCCCTATTTTTGTTCCAAACCTTTCTACTTAGAAAAATATTAGTCTAAAAAGACGAAGCGTTTTTACATAGGACACGAATATATTGCATTGGTTTTTTGCGCTTGAGAATGAAGCTGTTATAGTGGTAGACAGTAGTATAGCTCAAACTCCACTTTACAAAATGACGTTAAACCGCAAACAAATTATGTCAAACGAAAGAAACAAAATGACCGCCAATGTTCAAACAATGATGCGGCAACGTACAAAAAACGCCGAGCTGAGTAACAATTGTGAGCCAAACAGTACTAACGATTTACCTGATTAGACGTAATACCAATAAAGATTGCAAAAGACGCTCACCTACGACAAACGACCTCTTTTTTTTATTCACTGTCATTTTCCCGTCTGTGTGATAGAAGTCGTTTGAATTTGAGTGATGGATAACGGCGGTCAGAAACAACCGAAAGGTGTGATTGGGAAAGTGAAGCAAAAAATACTTGAGAAATAAAGTGGCGGTGTTGGAAGTGGGAGTAAAATAAGAAGTGAAGTATTTAGATTGAGCAAAACGAAAACTGAGAGTTTTGGATCTTTCGTATTATAATCCGAATCTCGTGATCTGTTTATTTTTCTATCTTGTCTTACTTGTACACTGAATTCAAATACGTAACTGATTTGCAACGAGATACAAAATGAACTACAAAAGTTCTAGTTTTTCAATTAGCCTGTTCTTCTGAAAACTTTAGTAGCTAGTTTTGAAACCAAAAAAAGCTAAATTTCGAAAACAAAACGCTAAGAAAAACGCTTTCACACGACCAAGTATATAATTCAATAAAGTGGTCGACGGGCGACTTTTTCAAGTACTAAGAGCCAGAATATTGGGCATTTCCGGACGAAAATGACCTCCCCATATATTTCGAGCAAGTTTTGAAGCTAATAAGGAAAATGGGACAGGAAAAGCGAGGAAGGAAGCAGAGAGACTCAAATAAACAGCTTTTCTATAGTTTCGCGGAGGGCTTGATAGTGAAATAGAGCACACGACGGAATATAAGATGGGATTGAAAATGAATAGACGGAAAACCGACAGAATGGGATTGGAAGGATGTGTGGGAGGCTGAAATAGTATGAAACAAGACACGTTTGACGGAATTGTTATCTTGATTGAATTTGATTGGTTAAAAATAGAAATGTTACGAAAAAGATCATTTTTCTTGGCTGCAAATACTTCCAGAGAAAAAAAAACTATTTTTTAGTCTCTTCCATCCAAATTCCATCAGCTGCAACAAGAAATTGACTCTCTTATGATCAACCAACAACAACTCATAAGAAAAAGTACATTTCAAATCCTGAGTATTTTTTGCGGAAGCGAAATTTCGATTTGTGAGCAGAAATCGAAGAAATGTTGTCATTGAATACAAGATTGCTCAATGAGTCTTCCTTCCATGTGCCGAAATATTTGTCCGTAGAAATAAGCAAATGACACAAAGCTTTGTTGCGGAATGAGACCCCTCTACACATACAAAATCATAAGCCCTCTCTCTCTCTTCTTGCAAGTTTTCCCAAATTTTCAATTCTCTTATGTTCATTATACCCACGGAAGAAAAGAAGAATCAAACAAGAAAAATTTTATAGACTTGAAAATGAATGTTGCTCTTGAGTTTTTGTTTCCAGGCGTTTATTCCGATTTTTGGTGTACAACGGATATCCGAAAGATGATTTTTTGTTTATTTTGATTAGCCGCAAGACCAAAGCCAATAGAAAAACCGGAACGTGCATTTGCTCTTTGAGGACATGAAATCTGAATTATTGTATTGAAATGATAGTGATTCCTTATCTCAAAATGTTCTCAGAGTCTTTTATTTCTCAGCCATATCAAAATGGTCGAGAATGACAGTTGTTCTTATGATACCTTCTCATGGCTAGTTCAAGGAGACGTTATGAAGAATGGAATTGGAATTTTATTGGTGTCGTTTCGAAGAGATCGATTCAAAAGATTACTATAGCCCTTTTTAAATGTTTTCTTTATGTGAGAAAAAGTTTCCTCTTCTCCTGTCAAAACTTTTGGACACTCTCGACATCAATCAAAGGAATTCCGGTAGTCCCGAAATGAGGAGAAGCGACTAGCCAATTGTATGAAACATTCCACGTGACGGTGCCTCATAATTGGACTAATTAGGAACGGAAAACCCGCGAACACCGATATTCATGCCGAGAAAAACACAATAAACTAGTCGATTGGAGGAATAAAAAACAATTCAATAAAAATGATGACAGGTCTTGAGATTCTTGACATCAATACTAATAAACCGGCGCTTTTGGCAGCTAAAACCAATCATATGATTTCGAGAAGATTACGCAAATCTTATTCATTCCATCACAAACAGACATACCCGTTTGTTTCTATCAAACTCATTCTTTATGAAATCCGGATAGATTGATCTGGAAAATTCCGCTATGCTATCAATCAGCCTTGATATTTTTGTTTCTCCGAAAATTCTTAATTTTTCTATAAGCAACCAATGAATTTATTCAAGGCTCCAGCCGCGTTTTGATTAAAAAGGAAGGAGAATTGTTAGAAACCTCTGAAAATATGAGCACTCAAACAAAATGATCAGAAAAAACGTTTGAATTAATTTTTCGGATTGGAATTATTATTATTAACCTGAACGTTCTGCTAATTGTTTCAATCATTTCCGGGCCGCAAAGATTTTCACTTCAGGTTACGTTCATTACCTGAATTTACAATCTTCCGAACTTTTGATCCCGTTTACGAGACTATAGTTTTTCATACCCACAAACCTATAAATATATTTTTTCTGCTTCCAATCTCGAAACGTTGAAATTCCGCTATTCTAATTTCCTTTGACACCTGAACTAATCAGCGCGCATCTTTTCCTTTCGCATCCTTGACGGAAAACAGTTCCGTTTGTTTTTTTTTCAACTGTCTGCTATCTGCTTTTCGTTATCGGAGGTGCTAAGAAACGAATAGTAATGAAAGCGAAATGTCTATAGTATAATTACAATGAAACTAATTTTACTGCCGACTCTGTAAAAAACGTCTTCGATCACCACTGTTAGATCAAAATGTCAAACAACTGTTTTCTGATTGAATTTGTTTCTTGATTGTCTCGGAAATGAATCCGTTCACCTATTTTAAGTAAACGAAGGGATTTTACAAAATGGTAAAAATTATTTTTCGTGTGTTTTGTTTGCATAAAGCGATTAATACGGTTAATTGAACACATGGAAGATGATCAATGACTAAAAAAGTTCGCAACAAATCGCTATATGAATTAGACGATCTTCCAAAATCATTCAACCGCATGATCTAGCTTTGGTCATGATAAGTACAAAAGATCAGCTTTCTAGGTGCGTCAGGTACGTCACTAAATCAGTCCGAGATCGGGTACTTACATGTGTATGTAGAAAGAAACTGTTCTGTGAATGATATGGACTTAGATGATTCCAGTTCAATTTCAAGTTTTTGGAATGGATCTACATCATTTGAACATTATAGTTTTTTGGGTTCGACGAACTTTCTGAAGCATCAAACTTCCAGATTTCATATATTTGGAAATAAGACAAGGTTATGAGGAAAAAGTGAGATCTATTCAAAAAGTGACTCTCTCAAACTTTTGATGGTCAAGTTATCCATCGTGTCCGAAAACGTCTTGACCTACGCAACTTGGTACTTGACCACACCGATTTGATTCAGCTTTTCATTAACCCTGTTCCTACTTCTTCTTCTTTCACCTTCGCACTGCCGCACATCTTCAGTTTTCTCCTTCTTCTCAACCAAGTCTCTTCAAATACAGAAGTGATGTCCGTTTTCACCGTACCGTATCCGTAATACTCTGCCTTTGCCCCCCCCCTCTCTCATGCTTCAAAATTGGCCGAAACTATAGTATACACAACGAGAAATCATCTCGGACTTTGCGATTTCGAAGCAAAGGAGGGGTGACCATCTCGCCTCCAGGGATCTTGGCGGGAAGTGGGCGGGATGCGGGAGGGCAAGACAACCGTCCGGACTAATTCATAAAAACGCGCTGAAATTAGTGAAAACCGGGAAAGAGGGGAGGTGGGAGGTGCTTGTATCTTTAGATCGTATAAAAGTGAATAGAGCAGCAACGATTGCCATGTTCGATGTCTAAAGGGTCTTTCTAGATATCCCGGCCCAATTTCGTCAATCGTTTTCTTTCGTCTATACTCCTGTTCCTGTCTGCCCTCCGTAGGGCTTAACACCGTAATCCAACAATTACACGGTGTCGTTGGGATTTCTTCATTCTACTCAATTCTTCTTATTTCTTTCATTTCATTCCCCTTCGTTTTCTCATCGTTACTTTTTGAACGTGTATTTACAACTCTTAAATCCATGCTAAAATAGCCAGTACTCATTTTGCCTACCTATCCTTTCAGAACTAGTACATTTTTGTTTTCTTATCCTTTTTTTCATACTTTAAGTTTGAAAATTTTCTGTAATCTTCCCTACATGTATTCTTCCCTACATTCATCCTATTCTGAAATTTTACTTTCAGAATGAAAATACTCAACTTGAACATCTGTGTATTGATTCTCATCGGTGTTACCTTTGCTGAAGTTTACCATGACGGTGGATCTTGTGGTACTAACTCGATTCCATATAAAATGGAAGTAGATAGTGAAGGAAAGCCAGGTAGGCTAATTCCCACCAGTATATAGAACCAAAGTTTTTAATTTAGTGATTTCGTGTGATACGCCGTCTTGTTTCGGAATCTCATCTTCACCGTCAAGTCGTCCACGAGAACTGTCTGTTGTGAGTTATATATAAAAGAAAGAGATGTAAAAAGCAATATACTTCATCGGACAGTTGTGTTTCCGACATTGTTCGGAAAGCACAACAATGAAGGAAACGTCTGCAGAAAGGGAAATTAGGAGGTCAGAGAGTAATTTTAGTAGCCATTGGTCATCGATCCGATAGAATCGAGCTAATTATTTAAGAGGATTGACCGGCAATTGAAGTTGGAACTAACGGGATCTAGAAACAGTGTAGTTCTAATTATTCCCTCGGACCGTTTCTAGTTTGTTTCTAGATCAATGTTTTTGCGTTTTCTTTATCCATTAGGCTATCGTGATCTTTGAGACGTATCCAATTAGAACATCGGACTTCGCTGAATGTTTCCGATTTCTTCTAACCGAAGCTTCTGCGTTCTTTTTTGATCTATTATTCTTTTAATTGTGACGACGCATAGCGTGGCAGCAAAATAAAAAGACGTATGCAAGAAAATGAATTGACGCGCGCGATCAAAAGTACATGAAACAGGATGACCGGAACTGGCCGGGATATGTACTTGACCGTATAACCCAGTGTTCGCCAATGAACCTTTTTGAGTGATGTATGGGATTCTAAGAATATATTTCAGAGTTGCGATCCATTCAAAGAAATCGTATGTGTTGATGACCTTCAATGGACTTCAGGTCTTGTGGAAATTAATAATGGAACTCACAGAACTTTGAAAACTGAGTGTTGTTCTTATGAAGGAATGACATCTGCCAAAAATGTCAAGAGTATTTTCCTTGGTCCTGGACAATCTTATGTTGGAGGTTTGGTTGAAAAAGATGGTGAAGAAGCTGGATTTGATCTCATCAAGGAAATTAGAAAAACTGTGAACGCTGACAACCAGTATGCTTTTTCGCATAATTCCCATCGAAAAAATTCAATTTTTCAGAGTTCAATACATTGTCGGTGTTTATCGAATGATTTGCAATGCGCCTGATTCAAGTAGTTATTTGTCGAATGACCACTCTAATGAACTCAATTTCAGGCGAGGAACTCCCATTGCTTTCTAGAAACAAAAGAAAGCTTCGCGAAAGAGTTGGAAAATACGATGATTATGAAGAAGAGAGACCATATCGTACCGGTAGAAGGAGGCCGTTTGCCATGAGAAGACGTGCACTTCTCCAAAGGCTCGAAGATTACTATGATGACTACGATTATGACTTCAGAGTTATGAGAAGACCATTCAGAAAGTAAGTCTTTTCAGGTGGATTTCATCAAAAAACGCGAATTGATTTTTAAGAAGCCGCCTGCCATACAACGAGAACGCCTTGTGGCCTCTACAGTACTCCGCTCCACACAGACACCGCACATATGCTGAGAACACCTACAACGACAAGTCAGGTTTGTTAACGACAATGCAAGACGGAACTGCCGCTCTTTCTAACTATGGTGATTCTTCAGTAGAATCCGGTCCACTTCCTCCGCCACCCAGCTCCAACTACATCGACGTAAGTTACAGCTAACCTAATCCCTAGCACCAATTAATCTACTAGTACTAACATTCTAGTCACAAAACATTGCGCCTGCATCGACTAATGTACAGCCGCCGGCCTACCCACAGACTCCACAGATGCCTCAGCCACCACCATCAGACTCTTATGCTGGATCTTATCAACAAAATACGTACTCTGGATATCCAACTGCCGATTCTAGTCAGTACAATGGATATCCAGCAATGCAGCAACTTGCATACCAACCGGCGTATCAGCCGGCCTATCAACCTGCTTACCAGCCAGCCTACCAACCAGCCTACAGTCCATCTTCCTATTCCGGATACTCGGTAAGAAAACTGGTGATTATTTCTTTGGAAGATTATCATTACAGCCTAATTTGAACGGTTTCTTTACTAAAATGCAATGTTTCTCTGGAGACATGGAAGTCGAAACTGAGGATGGTATCAAATTGATCAAGGATTTGAAGATCGGTGACAAAGTGCTTAGTATGGATGAGGCTTTTGTGACCTATTCCCCAGTCATCATGTTCCTTCACAAACGCGATGAAGAGAAAGCCGAATTCAATCTAATCGAGACTTCAAATGGTCATTCCATCAAGTTGACCGACAATCATTTGATCTACGTTTCGGATTGCAATGCGAAATCTGATTTGAAGTAGGCAAACGATAGTTTCAGAAAAACAACCATAATGTCATGTTTATAGATTGGTTGCCGCTAAAGAAGTCAAGCTTGAAGATTGCATACACGTGACAACAGCAAGCAATGTCGTTATCAAGAAAAAAGTATCGAAGATTAGTAAAGTTGTGGAAACGGGCATCTACTCCCCACTTACTTCAACCGGAGATATCATTGTCAATCGGGTTCTTGCTTCCTGCCATTCGAACCTTGCTCTGAAATCACTTCAACAAACATTCTTCTCACTGTACAAGAAAACATCTAGTGTGTTCAATCAACTCATGTTTTTCAAATCAGAATCTGAAGATGGAAACTTACCAGTTGGAGTCGAGACATTAACCAGTGTCATGGACTTATTCATTCCACAATCATTCGTTTAGCCACGTTCCATTAATAATTTAATATTTCAATTTTAATAATAATTGAACGTTGTTTAATAATGATCATAATTATTAATTGCTTCTGCTTTGCTTTTCTCAATGTACTATCAAACTATGCGGTTATAATAAGCATTTGGTTGCAGCTGCTTTCGTTTCACTGTCAACATGCCATGTTTTAAAATAAACAATGTATTATGATTTTCAAACACTTTTTCTCTTGTTTCCATTACTTTTAAAATCATTATTCTAAAAAAATAAACTTATAAAAAAGCACAGAACAATACTGATCTAAAAGTTTTGATCTCAAATTTTAAAAAGCAGCGATCTATGGCAACAAGCGCACTTTCAAAGTACTTTTCCTCGACTAAAGTTATCTTGTTCGCAGCAATGTTTCATGTAAAATCCACGTTTTCGTAACATGTACACGATATATGTAATTCGAGTAGGTCTCCACTGTTTGAAAAGAAAAACTGACCGAGTGTTACAAAACATCTTCTCATTTTTGTGTCAGACGACAAGAGAGATAAGATATATTCAGGTTACCCCCGTATATCTTTACCTCACCAACCCTGTTTTAGTGCACAATTTCTTCTCATTGACCTCTCGCCGTTTCGTTCCAGTTGTTCTTTTCCCGTTTTCACTTGCGTTTTGTCGTATTTTTCAACTTCTGACAAAATTCTTCTTTTCTTGTTTTTTGTCTTGATCAATTGATTTCAAGAGCAAGGTTCAGATAGATGGTAAGAAAGAGAGAAAAACTTGACAAGGTTCAATTGATATATCTTCTGACGTCTGCTTTTTTCCTTTCTTTTAATCAAGGAGGTCTCACTAGGTTTTTTTTCTAAGCTCTCCTATAGTAGGGAATGAACTTTTGCAAGAAAAAGTTTTGAAAGGAAAAGCAAGATAAAATTTGAAAAACAAACTTTTTTTCTTTCTTTACATTTTTTGAAACTTTCAAATTGAATCTGTATTCGAACTTTCCAAAACTCTAGGATCCTGATCTGCTTACTCACGCAACAATCTGAAAATACTCTAGTCATTCAAAACATTGAACAAGAGAAATGATTGATGTGCGCTCTTCTCTGACCTTTCTTCAATCGCCATACAATATACTGAGACGAGAGACAAAGAGTTGTTACATCTCACTCGATTTCACCTCTAACTCTTTCGAAATGACATCAGAGCAGAACACGGCTCTTGTACGTGTATCGGGTCGACGACACGCGAAATCGAGAAGTTTCCGGATTCCTGGGAAATGACTAGGTTATACAAGAAAATCGTCCACTCCCTCTCATCGAGGATCATGTATCATTTTGCTTTTTGCAAAATGGTCTTTCTATTTTGAACATTTTCCGTTTGTCATTCTCTTTTTAGAACGACAGTGGGTTTAACATATTCACTGGTACGTCAAGTCTGGATTAGTATCTAAGGACTGACAATGGGATTAGAATATACAACTTTTCAAAAAATGTGAACATTTCAAAGATGAAATTGTATATATTTTTCTGTTGTTTGTTAGGAAACTACTTTTCGATTTGCATGTTTTCAAAATTACTTTTTTCATATCTCGAGTGGTAGATAAATGAAGAATAATCAGTAGGTGGTAGCATTAATCATCAAAATGCCAATGTGTCATGGCATCGCATACAAACTCGACGATATATCCAAGTTGTCAGAACACGCCAGCTGACGTTCATAGTTTGTAAGAAAAGAGACCTTCTAGTGAGCGGAGAAACAGAGAGTCTATGGGCCATTTTCTCGGCGATTTGCAGGTGTCAACCGCAGATTTATCAAAATCTGAATGTTGTTTCTGGCTTCCAAAGTTCATATGAGTCAAGAAAATGGAATTTGCCCTATTCCTAATCGCACATTTGTTTTCAATTTACTCATTCTTTTCAAACGTTTCAAATCGTGGAATCTATTTTAAAGAGCACATAAATCAGACTGCAAATGCGTCGGGAGCAATTGCCACTTCCAATGCAACATTTCGAAAAACAACCTCTTTTTAGTGAACTTTCAAGTGTTTAAAGTTTTTATTACAAATAATTGAACCGAAAAATGAGAAATTAAACATTTTCCTCAAAATGTGTAGCATTATGAAATGTTAATCTTCTTATCAGAGTTATAATTTCATGAAATAAAGTTCAATATTTTCTGGTTCAGTGATTACTTCACTTTCAAACAAATGCTATTTTCTATACTCATCGAATACATTGGTTGTTTCTGTGTTACTCAATATATGAAAAACTAGTACTCATTATTCAAAACGATACATCTTTTTCCGTTCATTGTTACTTTTTGTTTTTCAAAACCGCCATTTCTCACTACACGTTCCCCTGAAAACTGGTGTAATCTCCAAATCGTGTCTCTCCGTTCTCATTGTCTCAACTCGTGTAATTTCACTTGTTTACCACCCATCTGACAATGATTTATTCAAAAGTGTTTCAGCATGGGCACGGCTCAACAATGTAGCCCGAGCGACGCATTCTTTTTTGGAGAAGCTTATACCACATTCAACAATAGGATGCATGTTACGGTGAGCTTTTTCTGAAACTTTAGCAATGATTTGAAAAAGTTTCAGGTTGCTGCAAGAATAATATTAGCAGTGGAGCTGATAATGCTGTTTATAACAGTAGTGATTGTTCCTCTGACAATTGGATTTTTTGATACGATTTCATTATTTCAAGTTTTAGTGATTGGATCCATCTGGATTATGGCAGCTGTTGCACTAAACAGGCATAGACATACTTTGTTATGGCCAATTATTATTATGAAGGTAAATTTTGTATGGAAAAATTGAATTTGATACATGAAAAATGTTAGAAAAAATTAGATCAGCGCTAACCATACCATTTTCAGGTTGTTGAAATAATTCTCGGAGTATTTCTCATAGTGATTGCTGCACTATTAGCTGTCGTTCGACGACGTGTTCTACTCCAATTAATGCAATGGAGGATAACGACAATTGATCGTAACAACCATTTGTCGGTCTCTCTTTCCCAACCTATTCGCTTTCAGACTCCAATCAAGGGATTCACATTATTGGCTTATTGCTTTTCATGTTCCTTCAAATTGTGTACAACACAATAGCCGTCCAAACGTTGTGGGACGTATTCGAGTATCTACGACAACGAACAATATTTCTATACAATCAGGAACGATCACAAGTGCATCAGTATTTTTTGTGAGATTTACGATCCTCGCTAAAAGTTTTCCGATGATTTCTTATAAAATGATCTGGTTTTTCATCGCATAGATATTCAAAAGTTATTTATTGTCATACATTGTCTCTCCCCCAAAAATGTCTCCCAATTGTTTCGGGCCAAAATCAAAAATTGTGATGTATTTAATGTGATCTTTAGGAAACGAAATTTGGATTTCCATCTGAATTTATAACGTTCGATTCGTAGTGTTTCATTTGATGTTTGATTTCAAATAAATGTTTCAATTATTTTTAGTTAGTGTTCCAGTAACCTTTTCAAACGAGAGACAGGCAAGATTTAATTATTGTCTGAATTGAAAAGATCTCCATCTAGTCATCAGTATCTTCTCAATTTCTGATAAAGTTCCTTTTCTAGATAACCTGTTATCAATGGTCTTCAAGATAGATTACTCATTGGGAGTGGCGCTCTTCTTCCATCCCTAATTGAACTATGCTGTTTTAAATTTCCAAAAAAACCCCTTCCAAATATTCTTTCCTCTTTCCCTGTTTTGATCAGCTCTCGCACGTCACTTCAAATTATCTCTTCTCTGTTTTGGCGTGTTTCATAGAGTTTCAATGACATTGACATCCTTTTCGGAAATTGGGAGGCTTGGCCACACAAGTATAACAATTTTTGGTTTTTATTCTCGTCATGGGTATCCACATGAAAATAGCTTTTCTATCCACACCCCACCCTACTCCGGGTCGTCACTTTTCTCTGAATAACAGCCGTTGCTAGTGTCAAATTACGTGTAGAAACACTTTGAGAGTGGAAAACAGCGAAAAAAACTTTTGAAGATGATTTGTTATGCTTTTGCGTTTTTGTTAACATCAACTAGTGAGACAAGACGAAGAAGGTTGTTTTAGTCTCCACCGAAAACATTTTCAGAAAAAGAGCAAATGCGGAAAAAAGTAAAAAAAACGACAATTGAATTCAAAAAGCCTCAAAGTTTTTTTTGTCGACAAGCTGAAGAATATGCAGACAAAGTTATCTTTGTTGTCTTCCTATTCCCTAAAATTCCAAATTTATTCAAATCACCAAACAACAACCGCAGTCACTTCTCTCCCCGTCATTCCTTTCCTCACACGGTCAGGGTTGTCTGTTTCTCGAAACGGATATCTTTGAAAAAATTGTGAAAAGAGAGAAGAAAATGCGATTATTTTGCTAATACGAATTGAAAGAAAATGTTTTGGTGCCCATTTTTTCTTGCTAAGATGAGATGACCTTCCGTGGTGAAAGGCGGAACCAAGGCCAAACCGGACTAAAAAATTCTATTCAGATGTTTTCGGTTTCATATATAAATGTTTTCATACCGTAGTCCACCAAGAAAACCGTCTGGCATTGCTTTTCAAAATCGTTTCATTCGGCACTAGTCAGAAAACAAATACAAAAAACTTTGGAGAGAAAGTTTGATGATTTTATTACTTTGTTATCATAACCTATGAGAACGAACAAGAACTTGTTTTCTTGCGACAGGAAGATGATACTATAGCCATTTGAGACACATTTCTATTTCTCTTCTTCTCCTTTTTTCTAAGGAACGACTATTCATCCAATCCCATTCAACTTTTGAGATCCTTGTCTTTGATTTTTTGTATTTATTTGTTTAACAGCTTACCTTGTCGCGCACTTGACGGTATCCATATCACAAACAGTATATCACTGCCTCCTCCTTTATTTCGAATGTCTGGCTTTCATTCTATTTTATGAAGAACAACTGTGTTGACTTCTTCTACTATCCAAACAATGTTCATTTTGTTTATATTTCATTTTTGACGTTAAAAAATCAAGAAAAGAATGGGGAAATTCAATTTCTTTATTTCTCTAATTGAGAAGAGTCGTAAAGTCATTTGATGGTCAGTTGTTGATAGACAACCGTTTTGAATAATACATCCACTTATTAACTGATAAGGCCTCATAAAAATTGACTGAAAATAAGATCGGGCTCCTCTATTCTTTGTTCTAAAGTTTCAGTGTGGGCGGTACGTCATAAAGGTCTCACGTGAGTTTAATTTTATAGGATTGAAAAGGGAATTCCCCTATAAAACTCTAAACACCCACATGCTTTAATCTCCCATCATTTCTGTTTTTTCTCTAAACTAAACTTTTCTTTTTTTATTCTGTACGTTGTGCAATCCTCACATCGAGGCGCTTCTTGAGAGAAAAAAAGCGTATTTCAATACAAGAAAGATGAGCAATATGAAGTGTGAGCCGAGCTTTGCAAATTATTTCTAAACGCTGCCGCCTTTCTTCCTATGAAGTAGTTTTCTGCTTTCAATTCATATATCGACAGCTGTTTGTCATACTTCCAAAAAATTATAAGGTATCGTTTGGTAGGGAAGCGCCCCGCGACTCATCAAACTTGTCTCTGAGAAGACGGAAATGTGTTTGACAACAGGGCGCCGGCTATTTCTTATCCCTATCAATTGGTCTCACCTATGCTCCTATCTCTTTCTTCAGTTTTTGAACACAACACATTTTTTGATGAATTGTGTTTGTTCTATTCTTTGTGTCTCTAATTGCTTGTTTCAGTGGTTTCCAGGTGAAAAATCATTTGATCAAAGTTTCAGTTCGTATGAAAACCGATTTCAAACAATGGAAATTTTTGATTCTTTTATAATACTATTTTGAAATAGCACAGAATTTAACCTGTGACTAACCTACAAAAACTTTGATGGATGTGTTCCTCTAAATTTGCACTAATTGTTGAGTCAGTATTAAAATGCATGACCCAATATAGACAAACGGGGCAATTATCTTTTCTTCATTTCCTGTCTCCGTTTCTTTGTCATTTCTTTAGATACACTCTTGTTTCCGCGCGTTTTTTCAATCAAAGGTACACGCTCAGCAAAAAAACAAAGATTACGTAGAAACAAATCACATAAAAGAGTGGAAACGAATATTAAAAATTCAACACTACCGTATTCCAGTGTCTCGTAGAAATTGTGGTGTTTGTTACCGCTACCACTTATTTTCTTCCTTGTCTGACCTAACTTGTCACTTTAAATTTGTGTCATACTCTTTTTTTTTATTGCCCAACAAAGCCTATCATTATCTTCTCACTCAAAAATAGTTGCGAAGTTGCGCTAAGCCGACTGTCACGAAATGGAAATTTTCGTTATTGAAAAGGTCGTCAATTCATTTTTTGGTAAAGTGACAGTACTTTACTTTTTTTCGAGGCGGGGTAAGACCCGCCCTATCCAATTTCAAATTCATCTTTTGGACAGTACTGCCTGCGCAATAAATAAACAAAATCGTCGTTTTTTCTGCTGTTTCGGTTTTTTTATTCAATCGGATGAAATTTCAACCAGGAACAAGATTGATTGAGAAAAGGTTCAGGTAACTACAGTAATCTGATAGAGGGATTATAATTGGGCAAAGTTCAAACTATTTAGTCTTATCTGAAGAATCAGTCATCAATTACTACTTGTCAGAATCTTTTTCTCTTGTTGCTTCCTTGTCGTTTCTTTCTAGGGTATACCTTGTTTCACTCATCACGTTTATTTCTTCTATCACTGATCTTGCAGTAATTTGTGTGTGTCATTTTGATTCTGTGTCAAAAATCGTTTCAAGTCACAAAAAATGCCGCCAGACACACGGATTAACAAAGAAGTTGTGAGAAATTAAGATTGTTATGTATTTGGTGTTTCAGTTTTTCCTATTTTCCTCTTTCATTCTCATTTCATTTGTTGCATGTTGATCTGACACAATCCTCATTATTTTTCGTTGTGCTGCTGCTGCCTCCTTCCAAAATATTCGTTGTTCACATAAAAGGCAAAAGGAAACATCTTGAGTCTACAACCGCACAACTCTAATGAGCAATTTTTCGCGTGCAACTACATAACATCTTCTTCTTCTTTTTTCGTTACTTTTTTCATTTCTCGACAAACCAAAAAACAATGTGAATATGAAAATTGTTCTCCATATTGTCATTATTCATATTTTCGGTGTGCATGTCTAAAATTACTTTCATGTAACTCCATTCTTCGTTGTTCTTCGGTTACCTTTTCTCATGTTCTCCTATGGAATTCTTATGATTTCAGATGGTGTCTTGGTTAAGAAAGAACTTACTCCTAGTCATGACGGTTGGGTCCGTCGTACTAGGAGCAATTCTCGGATTCTTGCTCCGCGGATTGCAGCTTTCTCCGCAGGTTTGTCAAGTTTAATGTCTGTCAGTATAACCTTATACTTTCAGAACATCATGTACATAAGTTTCCCAGGAGAACTTCTTATGCATATGCTCAAAATGATGATTCTTCCGCTTATTATGAGTTCTCTGATTTCTGGTCTTGCTCAATTGGACGCCCGCCAATCTGGAAAACTCGGATCTCTTGCTGTTTCCTACTACATGTTCACAACGGTTGTTGCTGTCATTGTGAGTTTCAATACTCATGTACAGAGGAAATGAATTGTTTGCAGACTGGAATCTTCTTGGTACTAGTCATCCACCCTGGAGATCCAACAATCAAAAAAGAGATTGGAACCGGTACCGAAGGAAAAACTGTCAGCACGGTCGACACTCTTCTTGATCTTCTCAGAAACATGTTCCCAGAAAACGTTGTTCAAGCCACTTTCCAACAAGTTCAGACTAAATACATCAAAGTTCGACCAAAAGTTGTGAAAAACAATGATTCTGCAACGTTAGCAGCATTGAACAACGGAAGTCTTGATTATGTGAAGGCTTCTGTTGAATACACTTCAGGAATGAACGTTCTCGGTTAGATAATTCATCCAAGTTTTAGGTTTTAATTCAATTTTTAGGAGTTATTGTCTTCTGTATTGCTATCGGAATCAGTCTTTCTCAACTCGGAGAGGAAGCCCATGTCATGGTTCAATTCTTCGTTATCATGGATAAGGTTATCATGAAGCTCGTGATGACTGTTATGTGGTATTCTCCATTCGGAATTCTCTGTTTGATCATGGGAAAGATTCTCGAGATTCATGATTTGGCAGACACCGCTAGAATGTTGGCTATGTATATGGTTACTGTTCTTTCTGGACTTGCCATCCATTCTTTAATCTCTCTGCCATTGATCTTCTTTGTCACCACGAAAAAGAATCCGTACACTTTCATGAGAGGACTTTTCCAAGCATGGATCACTGCTCTCGGAACTGCTTCCAGCTCTGCCACTCTTCCAATCACTTTCAACTGTCTTGAAGAAAACTTGGGTGTTGACCGTCGTGTCACTCGTTTTGTACTCCCAGTTGGAGCTACCATTAACATGGACGGAACTGCTCTTTATGAAGCTGTTGCCGCTATTTTCATCGCTCAAATCAACGGAGTTCATCTTTCCTTTGGACAAGTTGTCACTGTTAGGTGAGAAAAACCTAGCGCGCTCACTTGATTTCAAACTGTTTTCAGTTTGACCGCTACTTTGGCTTCTATCGGAGCTGCATCTGTTCCATCTGCTGGACTTGTCACCATGCTTTTGGTTCTTACCGCCGTCGGTCTTCCAGTAAAAGATGTTTCTCTCATTGTTGCTGTCGATTGGCTTCTGTGAGGAATATTGGGTTCAAAATCCAAAACGATCAACTTTTTTCAGTGACCGAATCAGAACTTCAATCAACGTTCTCGGAGATGCCATGGGAGCTGGAATCGTTTACCACTACTCGAAAGCAGATCTTGACGCCCACGATAGACTTGCTGCTACCACCAGATCTCATTCTATTGGTATTCACATTCTTATTTTTCATCAAAGTATTATAATACTTTCAGCCATGAATGACGAGAAGAGACCATTGGCGGTGTACAGCAGCCTCCCAACTGATGACGACAAACATACTCATTGATAATCGAATTGAAAACTTTCTCCTTTAGCTTCTCTTCGCATTTTCCTTCAATATATCCTTTTGAATGTTTCTCATAATTTTCGGTTTCATCACCCGACGCTTTCTTTTCTGAATCGAACGCTTAACTGCAGAATAACCCGATGACTCGCTTCTAGAACTTCTTCCCCGATGAGCTTCGACTTTAATCAGGATTTAATTCCGTTTTAGTCCGTTTTTAATTTCTTCTCTACACATAATAAACTTTTTGTATTATCGGCCTAATGAATACAAGTGCTATGTGCGGGCCGAGAGAAAGAATCGTAAGGTTTGGCAAGCCATAAAAGCATCTCCTCACCTTCTTATCATTTGCTTCGTAATGTGTTCACGTAGGCTGGTAGGTAAGTATTTTTCTCTTTAAAAGTTGAAATTTAGAATCGTGATGATCACTTCGTGGTAAAGCTACCATAAAACGAGGAAGTAATTGTAGGGGCATTTTTTGATTTGATAATATGAATTATTCTCAAGATCATTATTTTTCTAAACTATTATATATTTTGAGACATTGAAGCCATAATTTGTGTACATACCAGAATCATACTGTAGAATCAAATGACATCAAATTGTGGGTTAAAAACTGAATTGAGCTAGTGAAGTACGATGGAATCCCTTATGATAAAGTTCTCCGTTATTCCAGATTTATATATTTAACCATCTGAAACATTTCGAAGTTTCTCGAATGACAGACGGTAGTGAATCACATTTCTCTGATATCGAAATTATTTTGTGCATACCTAAGCCATGAAAAGGAAAACATATATTATTGCATTAACTTCCAATTTTTGTATTTGATCTGTGAGTCGGGTGTTTGTGCGCTTTGAAAATGTGACATGAAATCAGTGTTATTCCTGGTTTTTTATTTGCATTCGACTACTTTTATTACTTGGCAAGATGTCGTAGAGAATAAGACGCGTACACGTCAGACTGTTTCATTTTTATCAAAAAAAGAGAACCTATTAAGAATTCAATAACTTTTTTATCAGCTCAAACGTGGACGATTACAGTTCTACAACTCTGTGGCAGCTTAATAGTTTTATCAGAGATGAATGACAAAGACTGAGTGGGGTCTGGAAATAAATAAATTCAGAATATTTCATTCAATTTAGGTGTATTACAAAACACATAGTTGTTAAAGCTAGAGAAAAGCGTTTTAGGCACTCAAGATGTTCCCACGTCAATAGTCATATAATCAAATCATCACCTTTGAATTGCCTAATCGATTTAAACTACTGATAATGCCAACGGCATGTCACCGATTCCAACAGTGCACAATGATTATATTGGGGTGTAACCGAGTGTGGAAACATTGCATTAAAACTCTGAAAAAGAAATGACTCAGGAAAAGAAGAGAATCAGAGAGGGAGGGTTTCGATTTGATTAACTTATACTGTCTCCCACTCTTTGCTTCATTTCCTGAATGGATCACACCGTTCTTGCAGTTCTACTACTAGCGTTCTGCGCGACAAGTAGTGCCTTAGACAGTGAAGGCACCAATTTCGTGTTCGCATTCGTTCGAAATGCCAATTCTGTCAACATCACTAATCAGAAGCTTACAGCCACAGGTATTTTGATTCTAAGACATCTAGATATCCGTGTTTTTTTCAGTTCTTAATCAAAATGCTTTGGATTGCAAGTTCACTTTGACTTATAGGCCGGACTATCATAAGTCGACACCAGCAGAAAATATGACATTGACAATTTTATCCATGACAGCAGCTGAGGTACTTTTTATTATAGAAGACGATAGTTTTGATGGTTTCAATACAGATTGATATTCCAAACTGGTATGGATGGAACTACGCCTCAGAGAGTGTACAGAATGACGTGTACTTGACACTCACCGGATATTCAACATGTCCAGTTACAGTCCTTGCTAACAATATTGATACCGTGACTGGACAAGGAGATTCTTACATGGGTTGGTTTTTATGAATGGAGAACTCATTTTTAGTGAAAACAAAACACGTTACGCTCTAAACTAATTTTTTTCAGTTCTACCAACATCCTGGGGATCGAAAAGTTTCACCTTCTCTCTTCCACCTGCAATCATTGATGGCGGTCAACAGTATGAACAAGTCTTCGTTTTGCCAACAACTGATGTATAGTTTTTTTGTTTAATTAATAATGAATCATCTCACAAGTAATTTCAGGGAGTCACCCGCGTAAACGTGGCTGAAATTGGAAACGCTCAATCAATCTACAGTTTTAATGTTACCTATGGAAACGCCCCGGCTGTTTACATCGGAGCTCGAACACCTGATAAAAGACCAAGAACCTATCATGTCACATCCGATAAAGACGTTCTGGTTAGTAACTAACTAACCTGTTTGTTGCAACGAAACCCCCTTGTTCAAAAGATCAAATCTAACATCTTGGTTTCAGATTGTTGCTGGAGTCACATGTGCCGGAGTCGATGCCAATACATGTGATCATGTGGCCTACATGCCTCATCCACCACCAGCAAGCGGTAAGCCATCCAATTGAATTCTTATCTCTTTTTGTTACCAAGAATTGAGATAATCTTTGCATTGCACCTTTGTGAATAGGGCTAAGAGAACAATGTGATTAATTAAGATTGTTATCCATATGACTACTACGACGATGATCATGTCAGCTACCTTCCAACCACTCCACAATTCTTCGCCGATATTCCCGGAACATGTTTGGTCAGACAAAATGTGAGACCAAAGGAAAACATTGATGCAAATTACAAGTTTTGATTCAGATTACAAGCACATTGAACGATGGAACTTCTCAAACAATGTCAATCAAACCACAAATGGAATCTCCGTTATGGACTATTCGAACGACAAGCAGTTCTCAGGAGGGAGTTGCTTTCCACAACGGGTGAGTTCCGATTCAATGGGTTTTATAATCTGTTTGTGTTTTTCAGAGGATCCAATATTCATATCGCTAGATATTTTGATGGTTCCAAATACGGTACCCTTGGAGCATTCGCTGCCACATCTCCTTCTGTAACTCAGTTCCACAACGACAAGACCGCATTCTACACTAGAAATGCAAATGACTCTTTGGAAATCTATTGTGATGTTCTTGCCTGTGCAGCAATCACAATTGATGGAGTCAAAATCACCATCACTGACACTAAAGTTGTTCAAAAAGTTGACACAGTTTCTTATTATATCTTCGTGATTACAATTGCAAACCCAGGTTTCCATCAAATCAATTTGAATCAGCGAGGAACATACTCATTCTTTGTTTTTGGAAAGAACATGAAGTATTCCTACGGATACGAAGGAGGAGTCAACAGTAATCACTATTGGTTAGAACATTTCAAAATGTTAAAAAATATTTTCAGAACCAACATTCGTCCTTGCTCCACCCACAACTACAACTAAGGGACCATCAACTGTCAGTGTTTCAACAGTCTCCACGTTGACTCCACCAACTACGAATACAGTGCCAGTCCAAGTTTGCAAATCAATTTTAGACAATATATCATACCAAATCATTTTCAGACAACTCAAACGACTGCTGCACCACCAGCAACGATCTCTACTGCTACACCGCCAGCAACCGTCTCCACCGCTTCCCCACCAACCCCTGGCACAAGTAAGCAAACCAGTAGTATTCCTTCTCAATCAACTACTACTGTAGTTACCACTTCCCCAACCCCAGCCCCTCAGACATCGCCTTCCCAAAGACCCGTTACTAATACTCTCACACCACCTCCACAAACATCTGCAGCAACTACATCTCCTAGCCCTAACCCTCAAACAACCGCCTCGACGGTTACCACAGCTCCCACCCCATCCCCCTCGCCTTTCTCTACTGCTACTACTGCCACAAAGCCTGTAGTAACAACTAATTCAGTGACACCAGCCCCTTCTACTGCTACAACTACTGTAACGGTTCCAACCGTACCAACAGTCACAACTCAAACGCCTCCTGTCACCACGACTACAGCAACACCTGCTCCGACGACTGGAACAAAACCGGCCGTTACTACTACTACAGTTGTGACATCTCCAACTACAGCCACCACAAACACTCCAGTTGTAACCACAACTACCACACAAGCCCCAATAATAACTACTTCTACTACAAAGCCCCCTGTAGTTACCAGCCAAACAACCCAATCAGTTCCCACCCCGCCCCCGCAAACATCTTCGCCAACTGTGCCGACAACTAGCACTCTCACGACATCTTCACCGAAAACCGGTAAGATTTTGTTTAGTTCTCAAGCTTTGTAGTGCATTTTAAGTTTATTGATTTGATTAAGTTCACTTTTCTAGCTGGTCCAACTGTGACCACTCCAAGTGCTGCTCCACCAGTAACAACAGCAACTACAGCAACTCCACCAGCTGTTACTACTACAACAACTGTCGCGCCACCACCAACATTAACCACCACAACAGCTCGACCAGCTTCGACCTCTACAACAACTAAACCAACTCAACCAGCAACTTCTTCAACGACTGCTCCAGTGACATCTGCAACGACTGTCGTTACTAAAGGACCTTCTAGTTCTACAACTACAACAACCACTACAACGACAACTACTACACAAACTCCAAGCACTTCCACACAATCGTCTTCAGTTATTTCCTTGACCCTTCCAATTGTTCTTACTGTTCTCTTTGTTTTATTCAAAAATTAAATTAATTTAATATTTCATATTATGCTCTGTTATAAAATCTGAAAATTTTGAAAATTAGATTAACTTTTGTTTTCAATCGATTTTCCCGAGCTGTATAATTCACAAGTGAAAGACTCAAAAATGGAAATAATAAAAAGAAACGACTTGTTATCAGTAGAACAATGTAATTTTATGTCTTCAAATGTGTGATTCATTTTCAGATTCGCTTTTAGAAACATGCACAAAAAAGGTCGAGGGAAAAAAGTAAGGTTTCATTCTTCAAAATATTCCGACAGTAAAACAGTGATAGTCATAAATAAAGTACACAAATAAATGTTCAAATGAGATCAGGGAAGAACATGTGATTAATTAAAGAATGCGCAAAAAGTAAAATAAACGATGGATACAGTTTTTATGAGATTATGATTGTGTTCTGAAATGACATGTGCAGACAAGACAAATATCTCAGGGAACTGATAGTCGACGGAAAAAAGGCGAAAAGTCTGACGGTATCACATCATTTTAAATTTTAATCAGATGATGAGGTGGCTATTTGCCCATTTCTCAACACGACTGCAAGTGCAGTGAGCAAGCTAGCAAACGGGTTGATAGGAGAAATGATCGGAGATCCGGATGCCTCATCAGTACTGACACTGTCAATACTTCCCGTACTCTTTCCAATACGCTTTCTTCTTCTCGGTCTGTACACGTAATCCGGGTAAGTATGGAAGTGTTCTTCACGCAGTTGCTTTGCCTGAAATCAGCATTAATTGCAAGTAACGAGCTAGTGACAGAGATTCTCTGTTATCATTTTTCTTTTCACTCACGCGCTCAACAAATGGAATTTTTTCGTGTTCAGCCATTTTGCGCCACTCAGCTCCAAGCATTTTCGAAATATCAGAGTTGTGAAATTTTTGTCCTGTTGCCGCAATCTGCTGTCTTCTCTGTTGTGACCACACCTTAACAAACAATGAATTGTTGCTAGAAATGCGCGATCTAATATTACCATAAAAGCATTCATTGGTCTTTTGATACGAGATTCCCGAGTTGGTTTTCCACTGACAACTGTACTCGAACTTTCTGGGGTCAATTTGGAAGAAGCAGTCATATTAATGACTTCAGCAAGAGTCATTGTTTGAACATCAGCTACTTGTTTAAAGTTTGGAGAATCTGATGGAGACTCGCTGGGAGTGCTCGATCTATCCGAATCGTTTCCATTCTCAAGCTCTTTTGCGGCTGTTATCATGGCAAGTATGGTTTGTGCGTCCATGTTAGGTATGACAATAGGAAATCCTATTGACGAGTCAACGGGAGTTGTTGTCTGAAAGAAATTCTCGAAAACGTATGTGTATAACCAAATTATATTGCTTGTTCTCCTCATCCTGGCTTTTGTGTGACGGCTAAAAGGCAGGTGAACAAGAAGAATAAATGAATCTCAAGCCCTCCCCCCTCCCCCTCTCTTCGAGCCCATTCTTCATTGATACAAAAATATATTTTTCACTGATGAGAGGGAGAACCGGGGAAAGGAATATGAAGAAACGAGAATAATAGAATCGGTGTGATACAAAAGAAAATGAGTGAAAAGGCAGAAAAATAGAAGAATGAAATGACAACTATCAAGGAGAATGAGGGAAAAAAGGTTGTTCAGAAATGAATGATTAGCAAGCAGTGTCATATCAATGTATGTTTGTGCTTGGTTTTGTTTATGAAAGTTCACGATATCACGCCTCTTGTGAAATTTTCTTTGCGTTTCGCTCGAAAAATTTGTGTATGTGTGTGGTTGTTTCAACAAAAGGTAGAGGGAATGAACAAAAATAAAATCAGCCATGGGTACTAAAACATTTGCAGCTTGTCGGTGGGAGTCATGTCGAAATTTTTTTCCCGCGCATTATACACAGAGTCTGTTGTGCGCTTGAAAGGACATTTGTAGTTGCTGCAGATGAAATGGACTTCGAACTGGATTTGTCAAATTACAAGATCAAAAGCGAGAGTGTGGGTGGAGACCTGGAGCGTCTTATATGCGAATAAAAGGGGGAGGTACCAAAGGAAAAGAAGAAGAAAAATAAGAAGAAAGAAAACGAGAAGAGGTGCTCAATTCATAGCCATTGTATTCTAACGGATTACATAACCGAGCCTTTCGGTTGTTGGGGGGTGGGGCACCTGATTGGAGAGGTGCATACAATAACATAATGGCCGATATTCATGCAAAGCCCTTTCCTCGTGGCTACAAAGCGTACGATTACAACAACTTTTGTTAATCTCGAGCTGCCTTTATCAGTCGTTGAATAAAGGTATAATGTGTAAATGAGGCGATATTGTCAGTTGGTGTATTTACACGAATGAAATTGAATGAGATAGAGGCAGTGGTTTGAGCGCGTGTTTTCAAAATTTTAGAGTCGTCGCTACACAAAGAATATGTAATTTTCGAATGTGGATAACAATCGTTTTATAATGATCTATTGTGTTTCTAGTTTAATCAGAAACTCCTTCGAAGAAACTTCATCGATCCTTCTCTATTTGACTATGAAACTACACGTTACGTATACTACTGTTCTACACAACATTTTTTCGAAAAAGTTACCTCCCAACAGGATGTTCCTATTATATGAAATAAAAGACAATGTTGACAGGTCACAGTCACAGAAACATACGATGATACGTGCTGATAACTTCGCACAATTGGAAACTTTGATGTGAATTATCATAATGTTTACAAGAACTGCAAATATGAACACTATGCTTCAGCTCTTTTGATACTTTGAAATAACCAGTGGTCAACAAAAATGTCTTTGTGAATTCTTGAGCCAATTTGCAAAATATTTGGATTAATTTTTAATGTCCACTAGTGATTCACTCGGTTTTGGAAGTTATCGGAAGAATGTTTTCAGCTTTGAAATCCGAATTATCAGACATTTTTTCTCCGAAATCCATTTAAACTATTTGTATACACTTCTCTAGTTCTCAGAAAAACATAGAAGCCGTATATCTGTAGAGCTTGGTCTCCAAATGAGCAAAAGGATTGAAAGCAATTAGAAGTATAAGGTTTCATTCTTCCGTTGTCTAGTAGACAAAAGGTGCACGAGGTAGCAAATATTGTTCATTTGATAACTAGGAAATCGCCGCTAACAAGGTTTATCAGGGTAGAAAGGGGTTGCGGAGGGCATTTGAGCATAGTCACAATGTGCACTTTTGCGGATATTCTTGGTATAAATGCAAAAGTTACAGATTAAAACCAAGAGTTCATTGAATTGAGAGGAAGTTATCTTTGTCAAACTGGAGAAAACGAAACTCGAGATAAGAAGGGAGAATATTAGGAAATTTTCACCGAAAGAGATGCAGGACAGTGCATGGAAATAACGAAAGGTTACCTTATTAATCCGAGATGAATATAATTGAAAAGCAGACGCATGTGGTGAAGAATACATACCTGCAAACATTTTAAATATCAAAACATCTTATTTTCAAAAAAAAAACGGAAGAACAAAGTGAGACACATTGTATTTTTTGTTTGTGGAACATCAGCTATGCAATTGTTTATTACAGAATGTAAAGGTGATGACACTACTATCACAAAAATCGAACGTTATTCATTGTTTGCATTTTATCAATAAGAAATTCAAAAGAGTACGGTTTTAAGAAACATTTTTGATCAAATATTCTTGATCCATCTTTAAATTGAATTAAGACAGCAACTAATCTGTTCGGTTTGAAACTGAAATTTCGCTGCAGACATCCAAAAGTTAAAACGAAATTTGAAAGGGCATTTGGTCGGATCAAACATGTGCAAGGATTCTCCAGGAATCAAAAGAGGAATTATATTAACATCTAGAACGGAATAAAATGTTTTCAAAAGTTTTCAATTCAATGAGATTAACAAAATCAGCTGTACTCGTATTTCTGAAAACAAACAATTCGTTTTAGTTTTCTGCACGTCTCCAAACAGTGGACCGGTACAATGACACATCAAAAGTACCGGATGTTGGACAAATGACAGTAGGTTGGAGAAGAAAAAACCGAAGAATGAAGAAAAAAGAAAAGAAGACGAGTGAAGGAACGATTTATATTTGAACAAAGAGAATTGAACACTTTTGAAGGAAATGGAAATTAGTCACTGAGCGGAAACAAAGTTTTAATAGTATTCCCATTATTACCTTCGGTGTGAAATAAGAAAAGGTTGCGTACAAATTTCAATCCATTATGTTTTTTTTTCAATGAGAAATGATATAATAGAAAATTTGACCTCAACCTGTCAGTAATTTTCAATCAACATGTACATAAATTATTTTTCGTTTCAAATCCATCTTGAAATCTGACATCTTTCTCAATCATTTCTTTTGATTAAAAGTACTGAAGCATGACGAAAGTTGGGGTTGAAGGTTTGTTAATCAAGTCGGCTATTCACTTCAGAATAACACACAAAATAGAAATGTATTCAAAATAACACTCAAAGGGCAGAGCAATGACTGTTAGGTGAAAAACCGTTATTTTATCACAAACAGTACATATTTCAAGAGTTTCAAACGAATTCCGTTGAAATAAAAACGTTACAGGCATTTGCACACATCTAACAGTGGTAGCGTCAATCAAATCATTCTTCGGTACTTCTTTTTCATTTTCAGACAGTGATCATTGTTTTTTCTGACGATTTGTGCTTTTTTTGAAGTTTTTTTTCTGTTTTGTTACTTGATTGAATAGTTATTTCAATAAACGAAAAACAATGATGAATACGAAGACGAGAACACATTTTCATTATCTGATCTTCTGAGTTTTGAATTTTTTGAATAAAATCTCTGATTTGTGTGGGTCAATGAAATGGTGTTTGAAAACCGTGTTCTGACCAAAACTACAGTTGTTAATTTGTGCTTTCTATCGATTTACTTACTAGAGCTTAACAGTGATAGTATTGTATTATCTTAGTCATTTTGACACCAATTCTTTGAATTTGTTGGAAAAGAAATCATGATTTTTTACTGTCCGCAATGTACTCACACAATCGTTCAATAACATACTTGATGTTACTCTATTTCCTTGTGAATAGTGTTGCAAAATGTGGACAATTTGCATTTCTGAGAACATACTGACCCTTTTTTCCTTCTACATTTTGTACTCAAGCAACCCTTTGACCTCACTCAATCAATGGATTAGGTTCAACTCTATTTCGTTGATCGTGCCTAATCGGGATATCATATTTTCTGATGTTAGATCACTATCAAAATGGGCGAATTGTGGAGTAATCCTTTTCATTTTACTTTTTTTCAATAATCGTTACAGAGATCAAAGTTTTTTGGGGTCACTATTACTCACTACTTAGATTCCTCTTTCTCCAGTCGGTAAACCGAATTGTTCGGTATTATTCAAGTAAATTCAATATCCGCTGCGCTTCTTTTTTACTTTTACTTTTTTACTTCTCGGGACATCCAAATGCAATTTCTCGCCAAATCCCATTTCTAGTACCTTTTCCAAAAAAAATTTGTCATGTTGCTTCTTCTTCTTTTTCATTTTTTTCGGAGAAAAAATGTTCCACGTATTGTTTGCTAGTATGCATCCGCTCAAGCTGTTTAGAAAGAACTAAATCGCTGTGTTCCGACACAAAACCATTATATATCTCAATATATTCAGAGTTTTAGACGGAAGCTTTCTGAATCAGCTTTTGATACCGATTTCAGAAATTAATCCACGTTCCCTCCCAATCTTTGAACATTTTTTTTCGACTCCTCAAAAAAGAGATGCTCCATTCAACAACATCTAAAATTGGATGATATCATGTAGTTACTATCAAAAATTGCATCTTCTCGGCGTCGTCGACGCGGAAAATTGAATATTTTTGATTCACCCAGGTGATCCATTTCTCCACCACTTTCTCTTTTTTCCCGTCTTATTATCCATTTTTTTGTGTTGTCGTCAAAACTTTTTTCCCCCCGAACGAAACCAATTTTGCAGGAGGAACCATTTTCTATTCTTTTTTTATTGCATGTCCAGGTTCTGTTTTTTAGAGTTTATTCTGTGTTTAGAATTTAAATTACTCCAAGAAGTTTCCAGGAAAAAAACAAGTTTTACCTAACCCCAATCGGCTTTTCTTTCGTTTTAATCTTCTTTCACGTAGACAATCGTTCTCAAAAAATACGGAGAAATTTATTTAAAATCACTCATTTATCAAAACATTCTCCAACTTGGTAAACGACTTCTAGTAATGGTCAGTGTCCATCAGGTAACAATTAAAAAATAACAACGTTTGCTACTGAATATTTCATCAAACAACTTCCTTTCCTAGATCTCTGCAAACGTTTTTTTTTTGTTTTCCAAACGATAATTACTAATGAATCAGGAACTTAGCGATGAGCAAATCCTTTGCGTGAAATTATAGAAAATATTGGCAGTTTTGTTCACAAGCAATAGCCACTGTTAAGATCCTGAATGTGATATTTTAAGCCTAAACAGATTTTCACTCCCAGATTTTTTGAAAAATTTATCCAAAAACCTTCTTAGTAGCATTTCTGAAATTCAAAACGAAGAAGAAAAACAATTTCTTGAAAATTAAATTCAAGGGCAGTCATCGTTGATTCCCAAACTTCTTGTTTTGTAACATTTTTGAAGCTGTTCAGAATAACAAAATGGCCAACTTGTCAAGACAATGCTATTCTGATGAGCTAGTTTTAGATAAACTAGGTAATTCGATTGTATTTCTTCGGAGGCCTTGTTGTCAGATCATTTTATCCAGGTCAATGTAGAATATTTCTTTTATTGACTACTACATTTTCTTTCTTCTTAATGGTTTATCCAGAAGCTTGCTAGCAAGCATCCACAGGTAACAGAACATTGGGATCATCCATGAAAAATTTAAAAAAATTTTTAAAGTAATTTCGAGAATATAATGCCTACTTTTCCAATACTATTTGAAAACCGTAATTTTCGAAGAAGGCGTTGTTCTGAACGGTGAGTATACAGATCTTGCTGATTTCCCTCCATCCAGCTGATCATCATATGTTGCTAAACATCTTGTACAAACATCCGCTTCTCCCATAATCTAGCGGGACTAATTACTCAAGAAATCCCATTTTCATCTGCTATCTCCGTTATTCTGCATCTCTTTCAGCCGTTTCCACTCAAAACATCCATGCATATAGATTAAAAAAAAGACTCATCTGTCGGTTGCATACAAAATAGGGCCAAAACTCAGCAGCCCTTTTCGCTCGGACCACGCGGCGACGGGCATCGTGTTATTCATCTATTTATTAACGCGTCGGTTCACTTCTTCGGACATTCTCCCCCTTGTCCCCTTGGGACATGTTTTAGCCGTTAGAAGTGAAACAATCTCTATTGTTTTCTGCTGAACCGTGAGCTTTGGATACGTTAAATTTGCGACCGCGATATTAGTTTTCTCGTCTTCGATGCGAATCGCGGGGCGGAGAGACGAAACAAACATTGAAAAGTCGGACCATCATTGACACGAAAAAGAAGAGAAAAAGCAAGAAAAACCGCCACCTCTCCTCCATACATATTTATTCGTGGAGGCGCAGTTTTTGACGAAGCTCCTCTTCTTTTGTCGAGTAGGGTCCCACCTACTGCTGTTCGAACGTTGAATAAAAAACACTTCTTCTTTTTTTTCGACGCCTACTCTCTGCCTGCTCAACGCTTCTCAATTAACGCGGTTTTCCAATCACGGATACGCAGTCACCCGACAATATTTACGGACAAAGGAAAAATCACCGACGCCTGCCTCTTTTTTCATTCCCTATTTTATTTCTAACCCTTATTTTGCCACATTCCGTGCCAGAAGTCTCCTATTATTCTAGGCAACATGACAGAAGTAATGGTGAATGCCGAATGGTTCGCGGTGAGTCAAATTTTCCATTTTTGAAAATTGAGATCCTAGTTCAAGTATATCTACGTCACCATCTTAACTTCCTGAATTCTTAATTTGTGAAGTAACCTCTCTTGCATTAATTATTCGTCAATCGTTCATTAAATGTCTGCATCTTCTCCTTTCATAACTGAACAACTTCAATTTAAAGCTTGATTTCACAAGCTCCAATGTTTGAATGGAAACTAAAATTTCAACAGTTTGAATTCAAAAGTTAACATTGTCTATAACTAACTCTCGATGTATAGACGCTTGAAAAGACAAAAGTGTGTTAGTGGATTGAATGTAACATGGCGCGAACTAAACTGAATTTAGTTTGCTTCGTCCGAATGTTCAGCATTCATCTGAAAGTATCGAAAACAACCAAGAGTGTAGTAATTTTCAGTTGTGTTTGCATAATTTTCATCAGCGTCCCGTGTTATGATGATACCAGAAAGTTATTATCTGAAAGTCTGGAAATGCAATAAGAACTATTTGGTTTGAAATTGAGAAACCAGAAACAGAGTTTTTTCCCGAAATGATGATTGTTCATCGACATTGATGTTTGATTGAGGAATGAATAATGATCTGTCTTACTCTCTTTGATCTTGTACTTTTCGATATCCAAATTCAGTTGTATCTTTTCAAAAAATGACTTTTAAATGTAGTTTTTGTGTGAGTGTCTGACTCATCTACTTTCCTATTCTAGACGGAGAAGCTGACTTTTAAAAAGGTTGATCAAGAGGCGCCGAAATCTGAAAGCGAGTGGGCCTCTCGTTTTCTTCAATTATTCAGTAGTCCAATAGGCGGTGGCGGAAAAGACACACTAACCAGAATTTTCGAATTTTCAAGAGCACCCACCCGATATATACACACATACGTTTCGTGCAGATTCCGAGCCACGAGGGGTTGGAGAGGCAACTAGAAGGAGAAATACGTGGGCAGGAGAAACAGGCAAAAAGTTATGAATGGAAAAATGTTGTTGTCACATCAGATGGAGAAAAAGAATAGGAGGAAGAAAGTCTGATAGATATTGTAGCATTCCATCACAGATCATTTTAGATAGTATTTGTGGTTTTTGCCGCGCTATGAACGTCACGCCAGAATTTCTAGACTCTTTGAACCTGAAGGTATGATTTCTCAAGTTTTGAGTTATAAAAGAAAGTAACTTTAATACATCTTGACTTGCAAGAGTCGAGCAGCGCCGAGAGCGAGCAACATCTGACACAGCGTTAACAAATAAGATTATGAGTCGAGTCAACTACTTATAATATTCTTTGAACTGAAAAAAAAGTTGCCAACTGTCTAGATCTCTTTCTCTTTCTCGTATAGTTGTATAAATTGATACAAAATTAAATTTATTCCGCTGTTTTACCAAGAATGAGTTTCTGCGATTTTTAATATTTGTTGTGAACTTCGAGCCGAATACACCCCTAGGCGAATAATTTTTAATATGAGTAGTAACTATTAAATTGAAGACCTCTGGCCCCGTGGTTATCGTCAAAGCATGGTTATTGTCAAAATTGCCAAGCGAAAACATATGACATCACAAATATAAATTTACCTAGTTGCTTCTTTTCTCTTTTTTTACTTTTTCTCTAAGACTTTTTCATCTTCGTTGCCTCAAGATATTTATGCTTTTCCTATCTTTCTCCTAAAATTCATCACTTGTTCAGTCTTTCGTCTTATCCTCTAAATTACCAACCCTGTTTTGTTTTGCATAGCATCTTTTCTCATAGTCCATTCATTTCCATTCTTTTATCCCTCCATTCTTTTGAACATTAATTCTTCAAAAATTATATGGTTTCTCGAATATTTCGAGGAGCTCTTGATATATAAATAATCTGTCAAAACAATGGCATTTGGAAGAAGAAAAGACAGAATTTAAATTCCTCCCAGAGTCAAGTGTTACACGTGGTATTTATAGGAATCCCTACTATTTGACATTCTGGATCAGTCAAATTTAGACACACCTATGACTTTTCTGTTTCTGCTTTCATTGAATGACTAACTCAATGCACAAATTTTGACACTACAAGTGGGTTCAAATATATTTTCTGACTACTAGTTCTGAAACACATTAAAGTGTAGTATAGTCTGGATTTTAAATTCAAATATTCTGCCATCCTTCTTCAACTCCTCCTACTTTTCCGGCTTTTTTTGAGCATATATAAAAATCATCAGATTTCCGGTCTAGCTGGAGCATTCTATTATTTGTCCTAATGATTCTGAATGATACTGATGAACATAACTTGGTAAGCTTTGTACTTTTTGTTGACTCCCTCAATTGCGTTGAAATCCTAACAAAAAGCAAAAAACGAGCATTGATATGATGGAAGAGAAGAACAAGAAAAAGTTTTCACTCGCCGAGATAACCCCAATAACTCAAAACGTGTCTTGCTGGCAATTTCGATCAGCAGAGATATCTTCCGTTTCTCGAATTCATAGCGTTTCTTCAAGTAACTCAGAACACCTGTTCTTCACTTGATCTCTTTTTTAGTTTATTGGAAACCAATTATTGAACTGATAGTCAAGATTTTGTCACATCTCTCATAGTTTATATTTATTGATTCGTGTTCCATTCGGTCCTACAACGTAACAATAGCTTCAATGTGAAGAAACGGAGAAGATTCCACAGTATTACCGTGAAAACATGGTGTTTTTTGTAAAAATGTTAATTTATGCTCAGTCTGATTATATGGCTCTTTGGACCATACTTTGAACATATTTATGCCGACAGTCCCTAATTGAATACGATATCTAATACATGACCCTCAAAATGTTGTTCTGAATAATACAATGCATTCGCCTCATGATAGATGATTTTTTGGAAAACTTCTTTTCCTATGATTTATGATCGAACAGAAGCATTTCTCTTAATTTCTAAAACTGAAAAAAGTCTAAAAATAAGAGAATGCTCTTCCTAGAAAGCTTTCCGTGAGATGACTTATTAATCATTTATCTCCTTATGCGACCCATCACCCACCTGTATAGAATACATATACACCTTTTCGAAAACTGAATAGTCTTCTACTTTTTATTAACTGAAACTCTGTGAATGTTTTTGTTTTCACAGGAAGTCTTCCTAATTAGAAGTCTTGTTTTTCTAAGGTTGCTCATCTTTTTGTGTATGTGTGTGTGAGTTCAATTCACATCTGAATATGACGAATATCTATTAAAAAGAGAGAACAAGATGACAAGATGACAATCCTGACGTGTTACACTGACTACTGGACATGTGCTTGAAAAAAGAAAGAAAAAAGAAAGAAAAGACGAAGGAAAACCGAGGTACGTCGATTATCGGGCGACGGCCCTCAACGTTAAGATTTGGCTAATCACCCATGCCTTCTCGGTATCATTGTGTGGTTTGCCGAAAACGAAACCAATTAAAGGGGGCCATCGGAGAAGAAAAAAACGTTGACGATATTGAGTCCCGCCGTGGCATTTTCTCATTTCATATGTCTTCTCTCTCGAACTTTTTGCCAAACAAAAATTGACGACCCTGAGCTTTCGCAAAAGGTTATTTCTATTGCTGTCTGTATCATTGATCTTGAGATAATCGGAGGAGAGTACATGATAAACGAATCATATTCCAAGGTAAATTTTCGAAAAACAACATAAATCTGAATTTAGAAAGTTTTATTTTTCAAAACGGAAGGATTAGGATTACATTTTCTTTTTCTCCTTTTTTGCACTTGGTGTAAAAATGATGAAGTTGATGTTCGCAGCTAATGCGAAAATCTAAATGTTGAACAAGTTTCGTGAGAATCTTGAACTAAAATCAAAAGTGTGCGGGTTGAAAAAATCAGGAACACGTCATTCAAAAACATATATCCTGATAATGGAATTCTCATAATGTATATTTTTCAAGGGGGGTTTAAAAAACAAATTATAGAACAGTACATTCTCAGAATAATCATTTTATTTCCCAATTTTCGGTGAGTACATTTGCCACTTCTCCAGACTGAAAATATCAAACCACTCATAGAACACACGCACAACTTGAGAACTTAACCTCGGAGCTCACATGTAGAGCTTTCTATTTACCTATTCATCCAATTTCGAAAAAAAGTTGATTCTCACGGTTTGAAAAACAACATCCATTGTGCTTCATTTCATTATTTAATATTGTTTTGCAACGCGTTTTTGCAGTTGCTCATTTGATTCCAGATGGTTCAGCAAAAGGAAAAAAATTCTTGATGCACAAACAAAGTTTACTATTTCTTCGGTTAGCTTGCCCATAGCTAATAATACTGGTTGTGTTTTGTAAAGGTTTTCAAATTCTTCGATCAAACATCGTGATTCGTTTCAGACTCATCTCAGATTGATGAAAACTTTTATTCGAATTAGGGGATCAAAAACTGATGAAAACAGAATATTTGAAGAACGTTCTGACCAAAAAAGCCAATTTTTTAGTTTTTATTTTTTAGTCTCAGTTCTCAGTTAGTGGTTTTCTCATGCTTAATATTTAATTTGACTCGAAAGATGACTCCAGTTTGTGTTTTACACCTCAATCTCGACACCCACTTCCTTCTTTATTGTTATTATCCTCACTCTTTGCCTTCATCAATAGGTCCCGACCCAACCAGTTCAATTAATTGAAATCGAAAAAAAAGTTTTGGATTCGCACGTACTCGTCTAGAAAGTCTCAAGTTGGAGGGGTCTCCCCACAATCGGAGATGCATTAATTCATCGTCGCGATTTCTAATTATTCATTTACGTAGCGTCAATAGCTTCTTTTGTGGGTCCGATTGCTACTCAAACCAGGAAGGCAGTTTTTCTGGTGCATTGATGATTATTGAGTCATGTTCCTGTTGAGATTTTGATTTATATCTCTCAAGTCATCGAACGGTTTATCTCAGAAATTCCTGGAAATTAAGTTTATGAGAAATGACCGCGCATTATTCCTGCAAGTGCACTTTTGCAAACTACGCAAAAAATGAGAAAACGTGTACTCCCGTGTCCAGTTGTCTCATAAATGTAAAGTCCGCTTTTGACACACGTCATCGGAACCAAGAAGATGGGGGCAATCGAGAAAAAAGGCTTTCTAATTTCACATCTTCCTTGTTTTCAGCCAACTTTTTCTCTCTTTCCTTCTTCCCCTTTTATTCAAAACTTTATTCTTCATACCCAGTTTTCCCGCCATCTAGTCACCGGATCCGTCGTCTTCGTTCCTCTTCTTCCTCTCCACGTATGACTCATTTAGAAGAAACGATTCACGAGCATCTGATTTCTTGCATCTATATTTTCTCCATCTCTTCTTTCCACTAAATTTCATTCATTAGCTGCAAACAGAAGGCGTTCCAATTTTATTCTTGTTTTTGCATGATGGTCCAGAAGAAAAGTATACTTTTATGTCTTCATTTTTTCTCCAATTTTCTTAGGAACCTTCAAAAATTCTGATATTTCTGTTTTTCATCGTTTTGAGCATTCTGAAATTGCGTGGCCATTCGGTTCGTCTTCCGCTGTTTGCTGTGTAGCAAACAACGGGAGAGGTACCTCTGCCGAAAAATATCATTTTTCAAAAACGAATGGAACGTCGTGCATAGAAGATGTGCTAGAATTAGAGTGAAGTCGATCCCATTAGTAGAATAATAATGAGAGCATCTGAAAACACATGATGTCTAGATCCTTTTCTCCTTGTGTAAACTATATTTTTCTCTCAGATCGGTGATTCATACCAAACTGAATTTTCCAGCTCCTTTAATCTTTGGTAGTGAGAGTCACAAGAAAAAATGAATATGTGACGGAAGGTTCCCATAGAAAGTAAAAAACTTCTTCTCACGTATCCTGCAAAAATCTGATTGGGTTACTATTACTTTTTGATATACAATTGTGTGATAATACTTGAGAAATGTATGATGCAGACAGTTTGAAAATGAACTGATTGAGACGACATTTAATCAGAAGTGTTCGAAATAACTCATCTGGTGTTCACTAATTGTCAATTTCACAAAGCTGACAGTTAAGAACACCTTCATATCATTCAAATGCTTTGAATTGAACGATAGTTAACTTATGCTCTTGTACATTTTTTTCGAAAATACATTTTTCAACATTTCAGCCTATAGATCTAGAACACGAGGCTTATTACTCATACTTCATCATATATTCCATTCTTGTTTTGTGTAAGTGTACTTTTTCATGCCCATCAATGTGTCCTAGCGTGACTTGCACCCTCTACTGCCTTTGATGTCATTATCAAAAAAAACTCTTCAAGTATAAGATTTTCTTCAGTAATATCTACGAAAAGCCAAATAGTGACCTCTTGACATTTTTTCCCGTTTTGACAGATTACATATATCAATTTTCCATCAAGAATTCAACGATTTTTTGATTTATACGAGCGCCAGGTAAGAAGGAATTTTTGATTTTCTTCGAATTGTGGAGGCTGGCGAGATCTGATGGAGTCTCTCTTGAAAAACATATTCTTAGTGTTGGGACCAATTTCTACTAGGTTCCGCCTCCGTTTTGCATCTTTTTTTCATCTGACGCCTATATCATTTCTTTCCGACAACGTATATATTTTCTTTGTAAAAATAGAGAAAAACTGAACGCGTTATGTTTCAATCACCCTCTGGGGACCAATTTGACAGCTGAAAGACAAATGATCTATCATAAAAATTTTTGAAGAAGAGGAACAAAATGGCAAAAAGAACAAAGAGACGTTTTGTTGAAGGCTTCTCAATAGTGCGTTGTCGTACCCGATTCTGATGTGTCTCGATGTCCATTCAGAGATTAGAAAAGTTCCAAGTGCAGTCAACAGGCGTAGAATGAGTGAATAATATAGGTGTAGATCAACCCATTCATTCTCAATTCACTCACTCCTTGCCCATCCTTTTCTTTCTATTCTCTTTTGACCGCAAATAGAAAAAAAAAGAAGAAGCACCGCGTCTCGCTTTCCCTTCTTTCTACCACACTTTTTTCTGCTTTTCCTAGGAAGGTCCACAGGAAATATATCATCTTTTGTTACAAGCCCTCGCATGTTTCTCTTTGAAATCTGACACTCATATTGCTGCTCATTGGGCACACAAATCAAACAACAGGTAACCAGGAATACGTGTCAACTCGGAAATGCAACCTTCTTCTTTTTTCATTATCTGAGCTGTTTTTTTCTTCGTTTTTTCTTTTCTTCTGTCTGATTTGTCATATTTGTCACTTTTGTATCCTGTTTCATTTCATTAGTAAAAACGGCGGCTGAATCTTTTATTCACGTTTCTTTCCTCCTCGTGTCTTCCTCATTTTCATCGGCTTCGGCTTCTTCCTTCGTTTTCTTCATTCCTATCTCCCGACGTCTTGCCTATTCTAATGATCTGAAATCACGTCACACTATCAAATATGTGCAGCCTTGATGCTCCTCTGTTTGTCCATTCCAAGAGTTGTGGTCTCTTGGTCGCTTGACGATCCTTGTCACATCTTCTTTAATACTTTCAACACTCTCAGCCCAGATTTCGGTCCTTTGGTACCTAAGGTGGCCGTAAATGCAAACAAAGAATAAGAAAAAAACACATTTTGGGATGGATCGCGTGAAATTGAAATCTCAGTTGACCCATAAATGACTCATTTCAAGCCCCGAGGCTTTGGTATTCGCTCGTCCATACATTCGAAAAGTGTGATTCCAGAGTCCGAAGTAGATGTGAGAAATCTATCGCATTCAAACTGACTAAGCGTTTTTTTCTCACGATATCAAAGAAAAAAATGACGAGGATATTCAACATCTTTCTCAATTTTCAACCCCGTCACTTACGTGTTTGGGAACCTTCTTCTCAGATTTTTTGTCGTCGACTCAGTGATATTTTGTGTTCGATGTTCCATTATGACTACTTCCGAGGATATCCAGATATTTGATAATCTGAGGTGAAATCCCCAATTGATCTCAGTTGATCTGGGCATAAACATGCGTTGATTTTAATGTATGTATCGTCACGATCCACTTATATAGGCTGTAATACATCGTCACAGTTGTATTTTTCGTCAAAAACAAATTTTAAGACAGTCTCATAACTAATGTATATAAATCCGTATCTACCAGTGTTTTTCTTCCTGTTTTCCTTTAAAAGATGCGACGTGTTCTCTCCATTTTTTAATTACTCGAGTTTTTTCTTCTTCTATGAGTCGCTTCGTTTTCTGTTTTGAGCTTTTGAAGCTGTGATCTACATTCTGATTCTATGTTGTTTCTTCTCCTACATCTCTTTTCAAAAAAAAAACGTTTTCATTCCAATCAACTTGCCAATATTAAAATATTTAGTGGGGAAATTCGAATGTTTTCGAAGGTTCAGTTTTCCATAACAAATTTTATTCCGTTTTCCTTCCAAAAAATTTTTAGTAGTACGCACGAGCTGCCAACAACAGGCATCTCAAATTGCGTATGTGTGATGGAGTTGCAATCCTGGAAAAAAAACGTATTTTCGTTTCCTCATCTGAAAAGTGGAAGAAAAACCATGACGAATGTTATTTTTCAGCATGCGATGAGCGATTCTTCGCAACATCTCCGTCTTGCGTTGACGGTCACGCATCTGTTGCTCGTCGCCTTGGGATCCGTCAACCTGATAGTCATTCTTCTCATTATCACAAGACCGTAAGATAAAATTCTTTTTTTTTGACTCAACAATTTCAAATTCAATGAAATACATCTGGTCATTGAATTCATTCCAAATGATTAACCTTTTTCAGATACCTCCGGTCTATAACAAATGTGTATATGATAGGATTATGTCTTGCTGATTTTATATATTTGGCCGACTTAATTCTAGTCGCTGCCACGTCATTGAACGGGAAGAGCTGGCCATTCGGACCAACAATTTGTCACCTTTTTCATGGCACGGAGGCGACGGGTAATTGAATTTTTCAGATAAGATATTTCAATTTCGAATCGCAATTTCAGGCAAATACGCATCTGTCCTTTTCGTCGTTCTTCTTGCCGCTGATCGATACATTGCGATGTGTAAAAGTGATTTGTGTGGAAGATATAGGTTAGTGCATCACTGAATTAATTGAAATTCAAGCGTATTCTTTGTTTAGAACTTATCGAACTGCCATCTTTTTGAGCGGTCTTGCGTGGATCGCCGCACTTATCTGTAGTCTTCCCCTCTACGTCTACGCTGATGAGGTACTTTTTGAAAAATTCAGGAATAGGGTGTGAACACGGAACAAGTTACAGATTAAAGTTCGTATGAGACCGAAGAATGGAACCGACGCCATTGAAAACAATCACACGTTGTGCATTGCTCATTGGCCGAGTCCACCACACGCACAATGGTACGTTGAGACATATCCACTCATTTCTTATTCTTTTCTTGTCTTTTTTCAACCAAAAAGTGAGAAGTGAATATTTTGGGAACAAAGATGAACACCAACTCACAAAATGTTACTTTTAGGTATATCTCGGTGTGCTCGGTGATGATCTTCATTCTTCCGGGACTCGTTATCTTCTATTGTTACTATCATGTGTTCTGTAAATTGCGGGAAGCAGCAAAAGGATCACGCAGGTTACACAGAAACAAAAGATCGAGGTCTTCGTACCAGAGAGTTACTCGGAGTGTACAACGGGTTGTATTATTTCACTTGCTTTGTTGGTTAGTTATTTATTGAAAAGTATGATCCATAAAGTTGAAAAATTAGGTCACCATTCTGGTTGTTCAACTTGTTTTCTGCCATTTTCCGTGTTCGAATTACCACTCAATTGATGAGAATCATTGTCAACATCATTCATCTCTTTCCTTATGTCAACTGTGCTCTGAACCCTGTTCTCTACGCGTATAGAGCTGAAAACTTCCGGACAGCATTCAAATCTCTTCTTTTCTGGAGCCGACGGTCAGTTTCTAGCAAATTGTGAGTACTTCTACAGAACACTGTCATGTTTACTTTTTGTTCTTTAGATTAACTATCTAGATTCTTTCACAAAAAGTACACTTTTCAAAGACCATCGAATGAGTGTACATGTAACATATGTATGTGAGTGTGAAGCAATTATACGTGGTTTCACACACTTCCCGATTGACAAGTAATTAAGAATTGAGTCGGCGTCAGAGACCTAGTCGTTTCTCGTTTTCTTTCGAGTTATTGTTTATGTGTAGGCGTTTCATAATTAAGTATCACTGATGAATCTCTATTCAGGAACCGACCACTTCCGATGCCAGAAGACATTCGAAGCACGTCTGCGAGCACGTACTATAGGAACAGCAGCAAGTGAGTCCACAAAAACAACGATAATCCTTTTCACATGACGTAAAAATGCTTTTCAGTTTGGACGGTTTGAAATCGTCGCTGCCAATCAAATCGCCAATGGAAGCACCTTCTGTATATCAACCAGAAGAAGAAAGTCCAGTTGATTCGGCAGAAAAAATGGAGATGGAAAGGTAAACAAAAGGTCCTGACAAGAAAAATAATTTCTTATTTAGAAAAAAAGCGGAACTACAAGCATGGAGACCTTACGATGGAACAAACTGTGAAGTACTTGAAGTTCAATATGATCATCATAAATGCTCAGCTCGAAGCATTCTCCTCCCAGCAGTAACTATCGATGAAGGAACAAAGTTGTGATAGAAATTAACAATGAAAGTAGGAACGTGTCGCATTGTCTCTCAATTTGCACACTTCCGGGTATTTTGATTTTTCTCCCGTTGAAAACAGACAAAATTGTATTCGATGTTGCATTTGCATATGTTCAATTTTCTAATTATTATCAATGAAATTAATTTATTGCTTGAACACATGTGAATAATGTTATAATTGGTTATATACATGCTGAAAGAAAAGGTTTGATGATTTCAATCGAATAATGTGAAGGGAGAGGGGAGTCATGTGACTTGCGAGTCAATTTGTTGTAATTTGGTTAAGATTTGCAGCAAAGCGAGTTTGGGGAAGCAGAATCCTGCAATTAGAGCACATAAAAAATTCAAAACAATTGTGTTAAACGTGTGACCTTTTTGAAAGAGCATGAAAAAGTACAAAAAGATTAGAAGTTAGTGGAAATGTTATAAGCAGGGATCAAAAACTGCAGTTTTTAATACTCCATAAGCCCAGTTCGCACAACTTCTCTGATGCAATCTTATAATATATTTTATAGTTTGAGAGTAGGGACTGAACTTTTTAAAAAATGAAAAAATCGAAAGTTAGAAGTTGATACGAATTTCAATAATTTTTGAAGTAGAGCTAAAACCTTTTTTGAAAATAATATCAGAACGTTAGAATCAACTGTTCTGAACTCACTTTTGTGAAGTCTGTTGTACTAGTCGCACAAGTTGATCCAGCTGGGCAACCGTCATCACCATCTGCTGGGTCACATAGAACTGGGATACCAGAGTACGTCATTCCACCAGGGCATTCTGGAACAAAGGAACTCTCATTTACTGTTAATCAAATAACTAACTTGGAGCAGTAGTTCCTGCTTTCGGTTTGCAGCAAACATGACTTTCAGACTTGACATCCATTACACATGGAGCTCCTCCACAATCAGAATCAGAGGAACAAGCACCTGATGCTTGGAGGAAGGCAAAATAGCAATCAGCATCTGGGATCAGAAAATTTGATAGTGTTGTTTTCCGATAACTCACATGCTTTTGAGACAAGAATAAAAAGAAGGAAAACTGAAATGAGAGTTCGAGTCATGGTGGTCGTCTTATGCCATTTCAACTTGCCATCCAACGACTTTTATATAGCTTATATTTGCGCAGGCCACGAACATTGGAAAGGAGCACAAAAAAGGCCTGGACACATTTTTTGACGCTTTGTGGATTCATCTCTTTTTTGTTTGTTCACGTGTATCAATTTTGATTTCTCACTGTTGTTGCGTGTTCCTGCCATTCTATTTGTTGACCTTCTCCAAATGAAGAAATGTTCAAGTATGGAAAAGGTTGATAGGAAGGAAGAGATAGAAATAGAACTGATCAAAATCAAATGTAGAGGGACGCATTGATGATTGAACTTTCATTTATAAACAAATTCAGAAATCAACAAAAATAAGGTTTCTGGAAAGAACAATTTACTGATGTATCAGTAGACAATTTTCAAAATTCAAAAACGACTTTGTCTAGAGAATTAAAAGATGACTTTGAAGAAATTTTTTTAACGTTTCAGAAAAAGTGAAGAAGGGACTCAAAAAAACAATTTCTAAAAACTTTCAATTCATAAAAATTCAGAATTCACCATTACATACCGATAGCTAATATGTCGAAGCAGAAAAGATGTTTTGAACCTTCAGGTGAATTTTATAGAACCGATAATACACAATTTCAAACATTTAAAATTCATTTTCAAGCATGAACCCAACTACATGCTCATAATATTCGTAATTTTTCCGTTCATATTTAAACCAAGAAAATAAAAAGGGATTTTGGTTTTTTGATAATTCACACTGCACATTTACTGTTTTTAAGGTTTTATTTCACAATTATTCCCCGTTTTTATGCAAGTTTCGACTTTCTTTAAAATCATACCCAAGTCAGGAAACTTGAGAACTTTAATGGACGTATGCATTGGACACAATATGTTTCACGTTCACTTCGTATATCAAATTGCCATTTGGTTCAAATTGTCTGCATGATGCTATCAGTCAGTGTCCAATTTTCATTGTCTTTTCACCATGCTTCTCCACTTTTTGGCAAGACACGCTTTTCCGGGCTGCCAAAACTCTGTTCTCTTCGTTCCGCATTTCTCGATGTGTTTTCACTCTTTTCTTTTATTCTCTCTTCATCGCCTTATTTTTTGCTTTACTCAGTGAATTGCACACAGTTTTTGCAATTTGCTTCCAGTCGAAAAGTATTTTATTGGGTATTCAAAAATTTCCTTTTATCAAAAAAAACCCGCCAACTGTTTGTGATTTTGTGATAAAACAACCAAAGACGCGGCGGCACACAAAAGGATAATTAATCTGAGACTGCCATTGAAAAACGGTAAATTGTTTGTTGACTAGAAAACAGTTTCAATTTTTATTATCACTTTCTGCTGTCTTCTGCGAAACAAACAAAGTTTCAAATGGGCAAGAGATTACACTATTTTCTTGTCCACTCTAATTAATCAACGTTCACAGTGTAAAAAAGGTTGCATTTCTTTTTTTTGGGTTCAATAGTCTTTTAGTTACCTAGTTGTGTTTTATTTGCAAAAAAAGGTGATTGGAAAAATTTGCAATTTAATTTTTGGTGGTTTAATTCATTGAATGAACCTTGAAGAAGTTTAGTAGAAATACTCTTTATATTATTCTATCAGTTACTACATTATTATTTGTTTCTCGAAAGCCAATGTTAACACCATAGAAGGAACAAAATACAAAACATTTTCTATTTTCCCAGAACAATATGGTGCCCTTTAAACAAGACAATTATACCAAGTCGTGCTTCTGTGAAAGTTCATACAGACATTAAGTCAGAATGATTACTACAAAACCGAATACCCAGAAAACCGAATGTTCAAAGAGTGCATTCTCGCACGTATTCCCTCGTTTCCCTCGGTCCCTCCATTCTATTTCTCTTGGCTTCCCCTTCCATTTTTTCATGCGCCCTCTATTTTTTGTCATACTTCGCAGATGTGTTGGGAGCTGTGCTTGCTCCAGAGAAGAGAAACGGGATTATTCAGCAGGGTGCACTCTAGCATCTCCTTTTTTTCGTTTTCTTCAAAAAACATTTATTTTTCTTTTAAACATTTGTTTTCTCGAGGATTTTCTTTATTTTTTCTCACATCTGTGCAGAAGATCTTCAAAATTCCCTTTCCCGTCAAATGAAAACGTGAGATTTTCACGAGATTCAAAAATACAAAATATTAGTTCTAATCTGATTAGTCATCATCTCAGATTAACATATCAACAGATAGTAAATTATCTCTTCTCCCAATTGATCTCTTGTCGTTTTAATCTCCTGTTAAACTAAACTGTGCAATAAAAAACCGGTTGTTGATAGAAGCTTTTCAGGCATTAAAGTCAGGTAGAAAGGTGATCAGGCGAACTATTTATGACCATCACGGGATATCAGAGTCTACTTCTTTGATATCACATTACACGTTTTGAATGGAATTCCTCTTTTGTTTCATTGTTTTGGTCAAGAAACATTATATGTCAATGACGTCATTTCTATTTATATGGGTTATATATCATAGAAAAAACGCCTAGAACGTGACTTACTGACAGTTGAAAAAAGGATTCCTCCTTCTTTTTTTGAAATTTGAGTCTCATGGTGTATCTCTCAATTTCTTCGCCCTCTCGTTCTCCTTCTCACTCTTTTCTTGCTTTTTTTGCTCAATGTCAAAAGTTTTTATACAAAATGCACTAATCACCCAAAAAAAATTTCGAAAGCAAACCAGAGTCTTCAATCAAAAATGTCAGCGGTCCGTGGCTCATCAAAAAATTTTGCAACTGCGCCTGGCTATTTTGAAATTTTGAAATCACCGGAAAACGTTTTCACTTGTGATTTAAGATGTCCCATTTTTCTCGGTGAGCAAACAGCGGCACTCGGGGGGCACATCGTTTCATGTGATGTTGATACAAAAAGGTTGAGTGAAGCAACATAGTACAGACACAGGCACCTGATGATCATTCTATGCTTTCTTTTACCTTTTTTCTCCTTTGAGGCTTGTGATGGGCGCAGTGAAATGGGAATTGCCATCTCGAATATTCTAGGACCTTCTTGTCGTTTATTTTCTATATAAGCAAATTGCTTTTTTGCTTTTCATTTTTTTTGTTCGAATTGCTTTTGCATGATTGTTATCAGTGTTTCCCACGTTTTCCTTTCTATTTGCGGTGGCCTACTAATAGATAAGCGAGATACGGCAGAGTCCACTCAGGGATTGATCTCCAATCTTTCCGAAAATGTGTTGAGCCGTTCTTACGTTCCGGGATAAACTATTTGCAATTCAATCCTAACAAACCTTGGTCTCCGCTCTAGAACGTTCTATAATCACATCGAATCCCACAGAGAAAAAAGTGAAAACGGCTAGTAGAAAGAAGGACAGCTGTCCGTGAAACAGCCTGTTATCGAAAATAGAGCGGCGTTTTCACTGCTCACTGCAACCCACACACTTGCCAGAGTACTGCCGACACCAGATCTTTTTCTATCTTTTTCTTTGAATTCAGTTAAGATGCACCCTGGGAGATCTGCTCACTTGCATCTCTTTTTTACATTCGTGCGCCCACCTTCTCCTACTTTTCTTCATTTTCTCCCATGATCCTGCAATCGTGATGAAATTTCGTTTGGTGTCACTTGTTCGAAACTTTCTTCTCATGATATCTCATTGTTAGTCGGTCTCTTCTTCTTGTTTCAAGAAATTCCCGGAAGAAATGAGTCATATCTTCGGTTTTTTTTTCACTTTTGCGATGTTGCAAGAGTTACCTTGTGACTTTCCATATACAAAATGACAATGCCTTTGTGATTCATCCATATTCAAATTTTTGCGTTCCGAACGTTTTTTGTTGTGTATATCCTCTCGGTCTCTCTTTCTCTCTGCAACATATGCACACGCCCCTTCCCGCGGGTTTCCCCCATCATATCTCTTCTTATTTTCGTTCAACTCCTGCTGCAGTTCAACCCCCACCGCTGTCTATCAACGTTCGAGTAAATATATCATTATTTCTTGTCGAGGTTTTACTCTTCTTCAACTTTTCCGCTTATTTCATCGATCAAAGCTCTCGGCAAATAAATGTTTTAGCTATTTTTAATTGCAGAATGTCTGAAGCCTGGATTACTCTTGCTACCAATGATAGCTACGCTCAAGGAGCTCTCGTTCTTGTTCACTCCCTCAGAACGGCTGGAACTACTCGCAAGATCCATTGCTTGATCAGCAGTCAGGTGAACTTTTATAGTTAGAACCTAATTTTCATTGAATTGATGGTTTAGGTCTCTGCTCCAGTCCGTAAACAACTCGAGGAACATTTCGATGATGTGTCCATTGTTGACGTCTTCAACAGCAACGACTCCGATAACCTGAAATTGATCGGCCGTCCAGATCTTGGAATTACATTCACTAAACTTCACTGCTGGCGTCTCACTCAGTACACCAAGTGTGTGTTCCTTGACGCTGACACATTGGTAAGCGAATTTTGACAGGTTGTTCAAAGAAGAAATTATCTCTCCAGGTTCTCCGCAATGCCGATGAGCTGTTCACTCACCCAGATTTCTCTGCTGCCGCCGACATCGGATGGCCAGATTCCTTCAACAGTGGAGTCTTCGTTTACATTCCAAACAATGAGACATACAGTACGAGATTGTAGCTTTTAAGATAAAAAGTATTTCCATTTCAGGACAACTCGTTGACTTCGCCGTGAGCCATGGATCATACGATGGAGGAGATCAAGGACTGCTCAATGACTTTTTCAGCAACTGGAGAGACCTTCCAACAGAGCATAGACTTCCATTCATTTACAATATGACTGCTGGAGCTTTCTACACATACGCCGCTGCTTACAAGAGGTATGTTATCAGAAATTTAAGTCAGGACAAATCTAATTCAATGAAAAAATCTCATATTCACAATAATGAATTATAGATACGGAGCCAACACCAAAATTGTTCACTTCATCGGAAGCGTCAAGCCATGGCACGGAAGCGCCGCAGTTCATACCGGAGAACACTTCCAGCAGTGGCAGAAGATCTACAAAGCCCATGTCACCCACACGGTTTGTTTATCAAATCCCGCATGAATCGGTGTTTTTGAGCATGTTTTCTTACTAATCGCGTGTTGTTTTCCTATATTCCAGTCAAGGACAAATGAACACACTACAGTTTTTCCATCTCATCATCACGCCCCCGAGCATCGAAGTCGTTCGGTTGATAAGCCGAAAATAGAGAGAAATGATTCGATTGTGGGGGAGATTGGAAATTTTGTGAAGCATGTTGTTAATCTGTTGCCCTCGTTTGATAATGATGCTCAAAGCAGTGGAGGAAATAATGAGCATCATCAACACCAACCAGAGATAAAGCATTATGATCCTCCTCAACACCCTGCTCATCTGAATACAGAAACAAAGGATTTAGTAGGTAGTACAGATTGCTTCGGAAGTCAGCTCCCCGAGTACAACGCTGATTCTGAAGCAGATCGAGAAGTAGAGCATTTTGTGAGTTGTGATTGCATAGGAAGTGTTGTTTGATGGATTTGTGTGATGATTAACTAACGGCTTTGAGGTGAATCTTTTTTCAGACTAATAATACTCCATGTCCGGCGTTTGTTCCAATTGAGAGACACGAGGACGTCAAGGTAATACCTGAATGATTTTCTTTTAAAACAAACTCATAGCACGAAATTTTTTGAATGAGGTTTTGATAACTTTTTGATTATTCAAAGTCCGAGAAACTTTATGAGGCGATGTCGTCTCTCCAGAATGTCTAGTTGACCCGATATCTCTTAATACTCTGGTTCAGGCTCCAACTCCATCTACCGAAGAACGCCGCGCCGCTTGGGAAGCCGGTCAACCAGACTACTTGGGCCGTGACGCATTCATCCACATTCAAGAGGCATTGAACAGAGCGCTCAATGAGTAATTAGCCGACTACCCTAATTCGTATATGTTACTTTCTTTGTTCAACCCCCCCCCCCACCCTCTAAACCCATTGTCATCGTAAAAACAACTCGGTACAATCCCCAATATTCCACAATTTGCCCGTATTTTCATTATTTTATTCGTTGTCCCTATTCTGTTGACTTTTTCATATCATGTCTATAGGCTCCATGACCTTGCTGATATTGTTGAAACCAACGTTTTTATCCACTTCTTTTCCTCTATTCATCCCCCTTTCCCTCGTTTGCTCATTGTAGATTAGTTGCCTAAACAGTCTTTCCGTTTCCCATAATTGATCGATGGTTTTAGACAATTCAAATTGGTTCAATAAACATTTGGTTTCCAAAAAAATAGTAGAGAAAGATGGCTTCGAGAAACTCATTTTAGACAACCTAGCAATAATTGTAAATACCGACTGTTTCCTTCAGGTCACATAAACAGATGGCAGCCAAAAAACGTATACACACATAGACACCCCAGGAGAGACCACTAGGGCCGTCCTCTTCGATTGCCATCCAAAAAGACGGCCAGCGAAGGACTTCTCTGACGAACGGTTGTCTGCGTCTCTTCTCTCTATCGTTTTATTTGAATTGCCTCTCTGGCGGGAACGCTCATCATTCAAATTTGCGACGCATTTTTATCTTTTTTTCATCTTTTCCTCAACATTTTCAAGGTTTCGAACTGGTTTTTTGCAATTAAGGCACTTTCTCTACAGGTAACCGAGAGATTTAACATGTGTTTCGAGTCAAAACAGTGATTGATGACCCCGTCGGCAGTCGCTTACGGTGTATTGATTTCTAACAGATTGGGTCGGCCCAGCCTGCTGCGCGTCACCTAGTAGCACAAGGCCGGTGAATGTAGAACTTGTAATCGAGAGTTTAGCCTTGTTAGTCACGATTCGTTAGGTTTTAGAAAGTGCGCTAATTCATTTCTTTAGTTACTGTCATCGAAAACGTTCCTGTGCGGATTATTTCTTATCGTTAAGACAACATTGATAGAAGAAATGATATGATTACGTGTTCTTGAGAAACATATTGTTTTGAAACCATAAAATAGGATTCAAGAAAACAGATGTGTTCTAGATTTCTCCCGAGTTTTTTCCGAATTCTTTCTAAGTTGAATAATGTTCTTGCATTCGTCAGCTCATTTAAACCACATGTTGGCGACAGTAATAAATCTTGGTTTTTTTGTTGCCTGTGACGTTTCCATCTGATAAATGAGAATATTTCTAGACTAAGACAAAACCTTTGCTCTTTTTCACAACCTCGTGTAGAAGACAAACTGATCCTTTTGTTTTGGAGCGAAGAAACTATATTACGTAACACATTGCTTTGCCGTACCGACAAATAACGGCAGCGGTTGTCCGCATCATAAATTTTCCTCAACTACACCTACTACTTTGCTTCCTAGCTCCATTTTGTGGTTGTGGGATACTTCGAAAAGTTACGGGTCACTTGACGATTAGCTTTGCATTACTGTTCCTTCCTGTAAACGGAAGTGCAGTTTTATCCAGAAGTTGTGTGACTATTTTTTTAATCTACAAGCGAGTCAGGCTGTTTTTTTAAAGACAGAACTTGCCATGATTAGCTTTATTTGCAAACAATTTGGGTTAAGCACTCTTCTCAATGCACTTAACACGGACTGTATTTCTTTTTCACCCGTTTTCTTGCCATAACTAAATAGGTATTGTGACGTTACATACTCAATCATTATTTATCCATTTTGCTTATATCTCATCGTCGTTATTTAATGTACATTTTGTTGCTTAAACATGTTTTTTGCAGATGAATAACCCAAACCAGAGAATCAAACTCAACCTTCACAAATACAAAACAGCCGGAGTTCAGCAGTACAGTATCGACAAGATGTCTGACGACGATGCTGACGACTATGACGATCAATCATCTTGTAAGTCACCCTGTCCTAATCCACTCTGACCATACATATGTTTCATTTTCAGTGTCTTCAGTATCGGACGACGACTTCTCGGGATCTGAGTCAGAAAGCTTCCAAGACACAACCATTTCTACCGGACCTTCTGAGACAACAACTGATGAGATGCTGTGGGACAGGTTAGTGATATTCTGATGAAATAGTTTTCTTTCAAATGAATACACAATTGTTTGTTATTCGTTCTATGAAAATTTTGAGACCATGCCCAAAAACTATGATACTTTTTGTTTGAGCCATTTATCCTGTAAATTAGTTAAATAAACAGAACAGATAACTGACCAACTGTATTTATTTAAAATGAAAACTTAAATTGGTTTCTGAAATGTTGGTTTAACTCACAGTAGGATATTAGGCCCTTATTAGTTCTTTGATTCCAAATTTGCCTTTGTTTTCTGAAAATTTTCAACTCATTTCTATTTTCACATTTAACGTTCTCTTTCTCATTTTTCATTCTACTATTTTTCCTCCTATTTATGATTTTTCATTTCTTGTCAATTCTTTCAAACATTACAATTCTCAACGTTTTTCATTACATTCAATAGTAACATTCTCACAGTTTTCTTTTGATATTCAAAAACCACTGAATTTTCTTCCATTCTACCTTCAAATCTTTTTCTATAGCTTCTCACTCACTAACTTTCTTCATTTCCACCATATCTTTCTCAAGTTATCCCATTTATCAGCTTGATTACGTTAATTTCTTAATTTCTGTTGTTCCAACGCAGCCGAGCAAATGCGCGCTATTGCAAGGCTCATTCGAATAGACGCGCGAACACAATTGTGTTTTGAATGAGAGGGGGAGTCGATGTGTGTGACTAGAAGGGGCATAAGACGAGAGAGCACATAGCAGACAAAGGATGATAGGCGTATGAGGAAGAGAGGGGAATGTAAAATTTGGAAAAAAATTGAGAAATGGAAAGTGCAAGTTTAATCATTGTAAAATGAGAGAAAGTTTGAACAGTTTATTAGCAAATGTTGCACTTCAGTTTTACGAATAGGAAAAGTTTTTTACAATTGTTTGAAATTCAAATTAGTTAAAAATTAGTCTTGTGTTTTCAAATAGAACCTAACTAAAGCAGAACACTGATAAAAATGGTGGATTTCATTTTGATAGTCATTCTTAACGTGCATTATTGATATAAGTAATTCGTTTGAACTTTCAAGGATTTCATGAATAAATTTAATATGACGAGCGTTCCATAACTTAGTTTATTTTAAGTAAAAGCTTCTCAATTATCACAATGAAAAAATAATTAGGTAATTTTTCATATAGAAAATTGTTGTTTCACAATTATATTTTATAACTTTCATGAGAGAGACCCATTTCATTACAAGAAAACGGGAACTGAACTTCAGAAGTTCAGATGAAAATACTTTTTCCCATTTTAAACTCCCCGATATCACCTTTTATTTTTGCTCTCGCTACTCTTCCTCAAAATTCATGTTCCCAGACTTTTTTCAAAACACTGTCGATGCTAGCCAACGTCACTCTATCGAATTCTTGAATGTTAATCCAGGTCAAATGCCACTGTTATCCAATTAGTTGGATGTTTACCTAATTGAATCCGCACACAGTTGAATGCCTTTTAAAGCTCCAGTCATCTCTGTAATTGACACCACTTGCTCTCACTTTTTTCCAAAGACGGCAAACAGTAGCAGTGATGGCAGTTGTACCATTGACCTGAATATCCACTTGAAATGGCCATTGCCTTTTCCCTTAGATGTTTGTTTACAAATCATTCGTTCCTCTTCAGTTCGATTCCTTTCACACCTCAACTTCACACTCCAAGAAGTTGTACTACACCAAGCTATCAATTCTTAAGACTTTTTATTGAATAGAGACGAGTTTTTGTCTCTGAAATAGTTTTCAAGAAGCTAGGTGATTATTAGGCGACAAACGCTATAATTTATGCCTTTTCGAGACGATGACAACAGTTTTATTCACGTTCCATGATAGAAAAAAAGCGTTTATGGCCTTTCGTTCACAGATACGTTTCTTACGATCGCCATCATTGTGTGATAGATTTACTTTTCTGGTGTTTCATAGGCAACAAAGGACATTCCTCGTAGATTTTTGTACTAAGATTTGAGTTCACATTATACTCTTTTCACTATTTCTCATTATCTTGTAACAGAACTCTATTCTTTTGCCCATCAGAATCTCTGTGTGTTTCTCTAGTTAGTGAGATATCATAACTCGTTACGCAACACGCCAGAAGACACTGAGCAGTGGCCCCAAATTCCAGGGGCAATAAAATTTTGCGTCAGAACAAATTGCCCCAGAAATCATCCGTTTTTCTTACGTAATATACTAGTTACGCAAGGAAGTCACTGCTCCATGATACATTTCTGCTCATCAATGGCGTAATGATGAGCACGGGTGGATAGGTGTATACTCGTGTCTCACTATACTGTTTGAGAACAAGGGGAATACAGGATTCGTGTTAGTTTTAACTTTGCGGCTAATTCAAAAGAAAAACCTGAGTGTAAAGGCAAACTCAGATTTTTAACTGACATTTACTTCAAAGGGGATAGATAATCTATGTGTGGGAAATCAGTTCGGTACCAGGAAACATCCCAAACAAGGCACTCCTTACTACAAACAGTTCCTTTATACCAAAAAATAGTTGGATATCTAAGAAATTGACAAGTTTCTTTGGATCATGACCAAAACGTGAATAATCAATACCATAACCTAGCTATTGATGTGGTACTGATACAGGTGAAGGAGTAATTTTGTCCAATAGTTCTCTGAAAAAGGCAAATTCTTACTCAAAACAAACTTATTTCTTCTTTTCAATGCAATTCATAATTCAATTATTAAAACTGTATATCTGATAACTTTAGTAGACTGAATTTCACTTGCGCAAGGGTTTCAATCTCAAATGTTCCGTTCTCCTCTTCACTTTTGACACTCTCTAATTGGATTATCGATCATTATACCCTCACTCAGTGTCTAATATCCAACGTGTGCGTGTTTACGTGTCACCCCTTTTTCGCCCCCGTTTCCCAGGTGCACAATATTGTTGTGTCTGCGTCTCCTCGATGATCCCTCTCTAATACCCATATGACCATAACAGAAATTGACGGTTGTCAGTAGTGTCTTGTCTAAACAACGTCGTTCATCTCCCCAATTAGCCCTTCTTTTTTGTCTCGCCGTATTACGAAAATACCATATTTCCGTCTGCCACCCCACCGATACGGTTACCTGTGCGTGCGCGAATGTGCCCTCCCCCCGACATTGCGGAGCATCAGACTCCTCCCCCTTTTTTGAGCCACCCTCTTCTATTCTCTTTGGGAACTCTTCATTCTTACCTTCTCTTATTCCTCTAGACAGTCTTTATTATTCAGTAATTTCCAACCAACCATGTCGGTATCCACAAAGACAATGTCGTTGGAGAGTCTACTGTGAGTTATCCACAACATAAACCAACATATTACTTCAATATAATTCTATTCAAATGTAAATAAATCGTTTTCAGACGACGTGCTCCAGTCTGTGGTGTCGCCGCTATCGGTGCCCGCCGTCAAATCCTGATGAACGCCAGTCAGCCACGTGATCCACTTGGAAACCAGCAATATCAAAGTTATAGTTCAAATCAGCTATCTGGAAATGAGAATAGTGGAGAGATGTACTCAGAAATTCGCCGTGGAGATGGATCTTCGTTCCGTTCACGTGAGAAGTTCGTGCCGCCGAGAAGACCAAGAATGGGATACGGTGCTACCAGTGATCTTTCAGCTATTGAGGTACGTTGAAGATTTCAGGGCCCACTAGAGGGAATTGTGCTTAGTATATACGTATCTTAACTGGGATGTTTTTCCGCTTGTCATCAATGAATCAAAATGACTACCGTTTGTGATATGACAACCGGTAATCACTGATTATCTTATCACTCTTCGCAACAGAATTACTTTTCTGCATACAAAACGTGGGAAAGAACCTTTAAAGAATACTATATTATTTGCATATGGACAAGAGTTTTCCCAATCCTCATTGACTTGTAAAACAGCAAAAATTTGGCTAGAGAGAAAATATACCAAGTGAGAATGAATAGGGGAAAATTAAATTGATGGCGACAGTATTGATGGTTATCTAAAGTTGCAGGAAATGTCTCCGATTCGTTCATCAACTTACTCAAGCAGCAGCGAAGGACCGAGAGTGTCGTCGTTGCGTACTCAGTCAGAGTGGAAGCCACAATTGACTTCAACTACAATGTCTTTCCAGGTATTTATTAATTACTCAGCTGTAATAAATATCGTTTTCATTTCAGCCTCTGACTCCACACCGTCCAAACAACAGCAACAGCGTATTTAAAGCTCCATTGTCGCCGAACTCTACTTCAACTCCTCGTTCGCAGAGATTGTACCGCAAAAACCAAAAATATCGACGCCACCACGGATCAGCAATGCAACTCTCCGATTCTCGCATGGAAGGTAGCTCTAGCCAAGAATCTGACAGAGCCACCACTCCAGATCCATGGATGTTGGAAAACACTGAAAACCGCAGTCCAAGTCGTGTTGAGCACAAGAAGTCAGTTATCAGAGTGATGCGCCCAGAGGATTTCGGACTCGACAACGCATATGCCAAGCATAAGGATATCAGAGGAATCATCTTTCTCAGCATGTCCCTTTGTGGAAGACGTCTCACACTCAACGTTCAAGATGCTGCTTACTTCCGCAATCCATTGCAAACTCAGATTGTTAGCTCCTACGTCAGCGCTGTTCTCATCCATCGCCCAAACACGGATACTCGTAGAGGCACAAAGCCTGATGAGTGCTACCGTACACGTCTTGTGACCAACTGCAGCAGTCCGTCGTTCGATGAAAGTTTCCATTTGTGAGTGAAAATTCAAAAAAAGAGAGAGGGGATAGAAATAAAAACCGCCTTATCTGATTTTCGAAAGGTGTTATATTCGGCAAGTAACCTTGTTGCCAAACGAAACATGCCTTGAATACCACAGCAATTTGTAAATTCGAACTAACTTTCGTTTTCCAGCACTTTCGCCGAAAACTGTGCACGCGACTACTTGATTGTCAACGTCTACGAAATGGACGCCGTCAACTCTGAGTAAGTCGTTCTCAGGCGAAATATAATCTAAAATGATTGATTTCAGCAGAAAGAAAGTTCTTGGATGCATGTCGTTCCCAGTCAGCCGTATTCTGAAGAAAGCCAGTCAAATGTTTGGAGACACTTTCCAATACCATGGACGTCGTGAACCAATGGAAGAGGTTGAGATCAACAATGAGGGATACTTCCTTTTGAACAAAGAAGATGGAAGACGTCAGAATTTCCCACAGAGAAAAGTATGTTACTGTTTTCTTAGTTTAGCAGGTTTTCACCCCCGATTGAGATTCAGGTTCGCCGTCAAACTTTCTACGAGGATCCTGCCTTCACTGGAACATCGTCTGCTGGATCTTCAGTCATGTCTATTTACCCAGACCACCAGGTGCGAATTGCAGTTGAGGCTTGCTGATTTTTGGTTGGAGGAGGCTGTTTTTGTGTTATCGTCGTTTATCAGTTGTTGCGAGTCTTCTAATATTGTTTCATTCTTAACATCCATCCATTGTTGTTCCGCTGTTCTAGTAGTGTCCTTCGTTTATTCCATTATTTGTTGTAACAGTTCTGTCACTTCTAACCTAACCTTCGAAAAGAGAGAAAAGATGGAGACGGTCAAAGTTGAGGAAAATGGAATCAAAAGAGAAAAGAATCTGAATATGAGCCCAGGAAGAAAAAGAAGAAATATCTGTTCTGGATCGAACTAACCAAATATTCAATTTCAATTGAGCAGAAACAGTTTTGTAGTCGCCGAAGTTGAAGTCATTAAATCGTCGGATGACGAAAATTTCTCTGAAATGATCTCGCAGCGCTAATTCAAGTCATAGTTGCTGGCGGTGCTTATCAGTTCTTCTGTGATGATAACTCTTAATGACCTGCAACTATCGGCTCCATTTCTGTTTCGTTCTTCTACTCAACTTCAAACGGAAACTGTGGGCGTCTCATCCAACGCTTTCATTTCAATTTCTGATTTTTGAGTCGAAAAAGAGAGAGAGAGAAACCAAGTCAACATAAGATCCAAGATCCATGATTGAGTGACCAACACAAAAAGGTTGAGTTGTCAATTCGTCAATCTTGATCTCTATCATCTCTCCGCAGAGAGAAAAACCTAGTAGTGATTTTTTGGCCGGTGTGAGCAGAGTTTTGACAAATGACTAGGCCCGCATCTCTGCCGCGGCTATCGGATGTCAAGACGGCTACGTATGAATGGAAAAGATACATTTTTCACAACTTGTCTCTGTTGTAACTTGACTTCAAAACTTTCTGCAAAACCCTTCCTTCCCATTTTTTTCCTCTTTTTCTCTCCAGAACTTTGACCGTCCATCGGTGAGAAACACATCTCGACTAACTAATCTAGAGCGAACCCAGAAGCCAACTGCTTGCCCCATGAACAAGGAAAAAGGCAGAAAACCGCAAAAGCTGAGAGTGAGAGAAAGGAAAGGAGATTAACCGGGATCGGGCGGTGATCTACTCATCCTTGCGACTCCTGCGCTTCCTTTCCCTTGTCGTATATTTGTTTTCTTAACAGAACTGATTCAATGTTGAACACTTATCCGCGAAGCTTTCTTGTTTTTTTGTCCTCCCATTCTTCCAATGACCTAGGTTGAAAAGTTCTCTCTGTTTTTCTTACCACCTCAAACATACACACACAGTTCTTAGTTTCTCTCTCAATTTTTTCTCTCAAATTCCGAAAACCACCTCGCAACAGTCTTGTTGTGCACTTGATGCATTACGCAAATGCCACCAATACTGTTGTCGCACCACCCGCTCGTTCCCTTTTCTTTTCTTACTCTTTTCTTTCCTCTTCCTCCTATAAGCCATTGTAATTTTTTTGTTTTTTTGAATTCTTCTTTTCTGTCGCTTTCATAATTTGTTCCTTTCTAGTCTTTTTGAATTAGGAATTTCTGCGACATTCTTTTGATAAGACAACGAAAAATTGGCAGCGTAGCTCGTGAACTAAGAACTATCAGAATTCAAACTTCGCACCGTATAGTCATCTTCCCTATTTCTATTTTATATTTTCTGTTCCTCCAACCAAAAATCTCCAGCAATGTCCAGCAACAGCAAAGTTCAATTTCTTCATTTGTATTCACAATAATTAATTAAATCTCAGATGACTGCTGCCTCTCCTCGCATGTCAGTTCCAAATGATCTCACAATGGGTGATTTCTACAGGGGATCCTCCACCAATATGCATGTTCGATCCTCGAACAACCTTCTTGACTATAGTTCGGCCTCATCGAGTACCAATGGATCATCGGATATGCCAGAGAAGCTCAAATTCCACCGAGCAACGCTTCCAAGCATCACTACTACTACAAGTGAGTTTAACTTTGATTTTCCTATTTAAGGTTGAAAATAAGAGGGAAATTTCCTAGTGACGTGATACATGGTTTCAAGAAAAACTCGTATGGAAATGAGATTTTTTATGTTTTTCATAGAAATCGAATCTGACACGCCATATTTGAAACAGGAATAGGAATAGAAATTGACATTGAACAGGGCTTTTTCTATCCAACCCGGCACACGGCTCAGTTTGACATATGTTCGACAAGTCGACTTCCTAATTTGTACTATGCTGTTTTGCTTCAAAGGCCCAAGCCTTTGGTCTATTATCATATCGTGTCTACCGAGTTGTCTACGTCGACAAAGTATGTTTCAAAGCTCTCAAAATCACTGTTTGTCATGTGTTCATAGTTTACTCGCGAGGTTTGATTAGTACTTTCGACAGGTGAGAAACGACAGTTTTGTGACTACATCGAGTATTTTTTGTTTTACTTGCCCCCTTAACACTATTTCAACTTCCAGCTTCTTTAGATGAGCTTAGAGGTCAGGATGTGTGGAAAGTCTGGCTATCTAGTCGATTTACTGGACTGTGTCCCTGATTACACGCCTCTTAAAGTATTAACTTATACTCTTATCAGAGAGACCCTGGGGTATAGAAACAGTTTGAAGAGCATTGTCTTGTCAAGTCGTACCTTGTTTATGAGGCCTCCTTGTTTTATTGATTCCAAAATTTATTTGCATCCGATTCAAACGTCTATTTTTGGACAACAAATATCAAAACCTCGACCGGCATACCACATGCACTAAAATGTATCCAACATTTCAATGGAGAGCGTATATCATTGATTTCCCATTCCTCTCTTTCATATTTTCATTTTTCTCATATTCTCGATTTCCATTTCGAATGGGAAAACGCCTAAATTCAATCATTTTTCGCTTGTTTTATTCGAATAAGGAAAGGATTATTGGTAGATCCTAACATTTCATTTAACCTTTCATCTCTCTCTCTCTCTTTCTCGCCCACCATCTACGTCGTCGTTTCTCCCCCCTCATTTTTCCGATGATACTAAAAGTATTTTGTCAGTGTTGTCGAGCAGATAACACAATGAGTGACGAAGAGGTCGATACGATCGAAGAACAATCAAGAACTGACGACAAACTGCAACGACGTGGCAGTTTCATTCGTCGTACATGGAACTCGACCAGCGCTAAAATGCGTGGAAGATCACTTACATGTGTCGAAGAGCGGGATGAGTGCAGACGTTGGTCTCTTCTCCCCTTCTTAGTTCTTATCACCAACTTTTTCTTCCTCTTAGTAGTCTAAAAATAGAAATGCGTAGTAAAGAGTGTATATTCATAGGTGTGAAATCAAAGAAATACAAAAAGGGGTTTATTTCAGTTCAATTTTTTTTTTCAGGCGAGAACAACTCGGACGATGCTAAAAGTTTGAGTCCGGACAGATCTCCAACAGATCACAACTTCCTTTGCCCAGACGACAATGGAGGTGTCTATGGAGCTGGTCCCACTCACAGTGCTATCAAGAAGGTTGGTTATTCTTTCTTTTTCTTTTAATTTCAATATATACATTTCACTCTATCATTTCTTTATATTCCAGAACTCGGTTCGTCGTGCCGCTTCGTTCACCTTTTCGCCAAAGGCATCATCTTCGAAGACCAACCTTCGTCATTTGAACGGACGTGATGAAGATAGAGAAAAGAAGCGTTTCCTGTGAGTCCTTTTTCTGTGTTTTCTTCACCTAGTTGACCGATCAAAAAGTCAATTAGACCTACTTTGCATTTATATTCATTGGTGAAGTAGTAATACTGGGTGGTTTGCTGTTTGACTAAGAAAAAGAGAACGTTTCAATTTTTACTCCACTTTAAGTGCAAATGAGTGAAACGTTTTCATTAGAAGGTAATTATAATAAAAAGGCGGGGAAAAGGGGAAAAACGGAGTCAGAAGTCGGATAATTTTTATCCGTAGTATCTTCAACTCATTTTCAAGCTAAGAACAGTTGATCATAGATTAGAATGTAGTAAAGTGAACTGCACTTTTCACAATTTTACAACCTGAACGACTCTCATTTCTTGTACTCATTGCTCTTAGCTATTCTTTCTCTTCCCCCAGTTCATCTCAAACTCATTTTCTACAGGGGGGGGGGGGGACGACCACCTAAATGCACAATTGTTTGAGACTATCGGACCGTGAGAAGGTGTAAATAAGTGAAGTTTGATCGGTTAGTCTGGAATGGATTGAGTGGCAAACGGAGCCATTGTGTAGGCTGGTGTTTCAATTTCGGTCACCTGGAAAAAAGGTTCAGATGATAATTGAGAACGCTATATTTGTTTGCGCGGGTCCAGTGAAGAATTGCTCTTGCAAGATTTATGTTCTACTCATGGGTTACCCGATAATGTCTGAAGGATGTATTAACTCGAATAGCAGGGATGCTAGAACGCAACATTCTGTTCAACAATTTCATACTGTAGCTTTTTCAATACAATTTCAAAGTTAGTATAAAGAGCATTCTAGTGGTGAATGCTTTTTCCATTTCATTTGGTTGCATCCATTGAGTCAGTGCATTCATCTCGGAACAGACGTACCAAACCGAAATGTGTCTATTGTAGGGTCTCTCTCAATCCTTTTTTATCCCCTCCATTTTTAACATCCCGGTGCCCTGTGACCCGTGCTGCGCCCTTACGCTTCACATATCTGTCTTCCAACTTGCCGCCCTATTCAAGCCGAGACAAGCCTGCCTCTGCATTTCTCTCCATTGTCGGCTCCTCTACCTCCTGTTTGGTGGGAGCAGCAAAAAATAGGAAAACGGGAGGGACATCCCCCCTTTCCTCTTCAGAAGCAAGTTTTGTGCTCCTCCCCCATTCTCTGCAACTCGCTGTTTCTGGTACCGGGCTTGAAGAAGGAGAGGAAAAGAAGTCCTACGTGAGAGACTTTTGGACATTTCAGTCTTCACTTCCTCTAGCCATTTGTGTTTTTTTGGTGCTGCCTCTAATTATTCTGTAGAGCCAAAACAATCTGTCACCAATTAGTTGTGTGTGTCAATTTGGACATCTAACTACGAGCACCATCGCACATTCCTTTTTCCCTCTTCTACAAAAACATGGATATTCGTCGGAAAATTAGTACGCCGGTTCCTGTCAGCGCCTCGAAGCGATTTATCCACAAATGGGCTTCAGTGCGCGAGATGGAGTCGCTTGGCATCTCGCCACCGTCTTTCGCCCCAATCACGTCGTCTCACAGGCAAGCCAATTTTATATATATCTGATATCTAGAGACACATACACACACCCATACCTTATAGTAAATTGAATAACTGCAAGAAAGAAAAAGTCAGAGAATTCATAGCGACACCTTTTTTCCACTTCTTGCGCATTACCTATTTGCACGCTTGGAACTCCTTCCTACCTGATCTTCAAGCTAAGAAAACGTGTAGAAGCCAAATTTCATTATCATTTATTATGTCATTTCCCCTTTTTGGTGTCGCTCTTCTAGCCTTTTACCAGTTTCTATGAAACTTTCAACGACAAAAACTCAACTTCATGTGAGGTCCAAATCAAGGTAAGATGGGTTAGATCTTTCAATTATGATGTTGTTCTATGACCTTTTCCTTGTTTACAAGTTCTAAGACCCTTGTAAAGTTCAGAAAACCGTTTGAAATTTGAATGTTTGACAAAAACACTTCCTGAAACCTCGTGCGTTGTTTGTTCGTGTTTCCACTTGGTAGGTCCGACAACTAGATTTTGCGTTTTTCCTCCGACATGAAGTCATATTCTGAATTATGCAAATAGGGGAAAAGTGCCGAACCACTTTGACATCACGTGTGAGCGTTCTTTTTCTCACGTTTCCCGGTCTTTCAAACCTGAAAAGCTCGTTGTCTTGCCAAGTTTGAGATTTAGTTCCGATAATTGGTAACACAATGCCTAGCGGTTGGTTAACGCGCGCGACGTCGGTCATCAGTTATTCTTTCAAAGAATATCAACTTTCTCAGGGTACATGTGCATAACATAACATGCTTTTTGAGTTGAGTTGAGTGCATGTGAAATGCACACGGCTCTTGTTCCTCCTATTGAAGCCAAAGAAATCGACAAAAGGAAGATTTTAACAAAATTATGTGTCATTCCATAGAATATTAGATAAGATGTGAAAGGTTGATTCTGAAAGTGCAAAGGGATCCGACTGATGTTTGAACACGGTTTTTTTCTTTTTTTTCGAAAAGAACGAATCCGATTAGATTATTATCTAATCATTCGAGACATATTCAAAAAGGAAGATAATAAAAGGGCTTCCCAGGAGCAACATTTCAAATAGAGGTCTAATATGTCGATTGGGTGTGCGCGCAGACACATACACAGCAGTCTGCACTCTTCCTCACAGTCTGCCCTGTCGGTTAACACACGTCGTGCGGTTTTCTTTATTCGGTCGTTCAACGATTTTTTGAAATGAAATCCACCATTTCGTCTCCGGCTATTAGCATCGGCCCATGCTCGTCGGATGATTTCTTTTCAACCCCTCAATCATCGAGAACTCCTCGTCGCAGGTTCAGTGTCACTCCATCTGACATCATCGGTCTGAAAAGTCGGCTTGTTCAGCCCCGCCTTAGTCGGTTAGTTTCGATCAACACACGCAAAATATTGCTGATAAAAAAATGATCGAGTTTTGATAAGCGAAAAAATTCCTGTAGTCTCAATTATTCTGACAATGCTGTCGGTCACCTACCCAATTATTGCAAAAACTAATAGTCAAATGTTGACAAAACTGCATCATGCAGAACATCATCATAGTAGTCCTAACCTTCATCAGCATCACCATCACACCAGGTTATTATTTTAAAAATCAATAATTTATATTTTTGTTCTGTATTTTAATTTTCTTATATTTCAGCGGCCCGATCTCTCGTACTCTCTCGTATCTCCGATCGAAAATGGATTTGGCACTGTCGACTTCGTCGCTCTATCCATCCCGGGAAGACGTTCGTCAATGGGAAACTTCATTTGAGTCTCTGCTCAACAACAAATGTGAGTTGACATCATTTTCCGTTATCGATTAATTTGTTTTACGATAATTTCTTTTGCAGTTGGCTGTGCGCTCTTCCGTCAGTTCTTGAAGAAAGAGTTCTCCGATGAGAATATGGACTTCTGGTTGGAGTGTGAAGAATTCAAGAAGATGAAGGATGGAAAGAAGTCCACCACCCAGAAGGCCATCGAGATCTATTCGGAATTTGTTGCCGAGCATTCTCCAAAGGAGGTAAGAGTTTCAGTCAATCTTTATGGTACTCATATCATTTTGTTTTTAGGTAAATCTGGACAGCGATACTCGTGCCGCCACAAGAGCTGCAGTCGAGGGAGGATGCAAGCCAGATACATTTGCATTGGCTCAGAACCGTGTCGAGCAGTTGATGTCCAAGGATTCATACAGACGGTTAGTTTTTCAACTCGTCCCTTATCAACTCATTAATCGATTCATTACAGTTTCCTTCGGGATCGCCTGTTCTTGGATCTGCTCGAAAGCTATGACTCTGGAGACAAGGAGGACAAGCCATCGAGCTCAAAAGAGCGTAACTAAGTGGTTCCTCATCACACTTCAATATGATCTAATTCATTTTCTTCGCACAATATTTGTTGGTAGTGCAAATATCTTTTGTTCATTCTTACGTAGTTGTCATCTCATACCTGTCAAATGTTTCTTTTACCCTAACCCATCCGATTGATTCAACAATTCTTGTCAAATGCTTCATTTTCTCTCAAGCAATTTCTCACGTCTGCCCTTAAGGCAAACTCTTACTTTCTTGTACCATGTTTCTGAGTTTTCCCATTCACACTAACTAACCCATCAACTCGTCTCTGTTTCTTGTACCATAAAATCCAAAGAACAAAACAAACCCCCATTTGAAAAATCTCTTGCTTTGTCACCCCCACCACACACTTCTCTTTTAATTGATCTCCGTTTTGACGGTCCCCCTCTGTTGTATTTCTACATAGACCCTTGAAACTTTGTCCGCTTTGACGGTAAAATTATTGTAAAATGAATGAAGTGTCTACCTGTCAATGATGTTTTTAACTATCGTTTTCAGATTGCCTCATCGTGACTGTTTTGTTATTGCCTTTGCAGTTACTCATGAAGGGAACAACAATTAGTTCCTTTTTAGAGAGTTTGAAAGTGGAACAACAATCTGCAGTCAGGCGATAAAGATTTTAAAGTTAGCACAAACAGGAAGCCATATTTTGTACTCAAATCAGCAAGTCAAGCATACTTGTGTCTTTGAATGTTCCCTGGTTCTTTATGAGAGTTCACTACACTAACAATGTCATCCAATAAAAATCGAATAACCTTATCAAAATTGAGCAAGGTATATTGACTTTTCAAGTAGACATCATTTGCAAAAATTATACCAAACAAATTTCGAAAACTGACGTATGCTTCCGATTGTGTTAAATATTGAAATTACTTCGATTTGTATTCTTTGTTCAAATAAGATAAGAAAACTGACCAGACTTTTGTCAGCCATTAGTGTGACCATGCTAATTGTTGAGTTAAGAATCTTCCAAAAGTTTGTTCGCAAAATAATGTATTTTTAAAAATATTGTCTGACTTTTCCAGTTTTCTACTAGGCAAAACATTTATTAATGACTAAGAAGGTGATAAATGTAAAATTAGAAAGCGACGCAGGTGGTTGGAACCTTGACGGCCTCGACGTAAGAGACGGGGAAGTCGGCCAAATCGAGAACGTTCTGCTCACGAGCCTCCTTCAAGAAGCGGCGGGCGTTGGTGCTGTGACGTGGCATGCAGGTGAAGCGGATCTTCTTGGTGGAAGTCTTCTCTGATTCGTATCCACGACGGCATTCAGTGACTGGCTCGAGGGAGAAGCAGACACGGTGGGAGAACTCCTTGATGAGGGTCTTCTCAACAGATTCTGAAACAAGAACTTTAATCTGATGCTTAGATAATAAAAACTAACTGTTCTCGGTCTCTTCGTCGTCTTCGTTGCTCTCGTATTGAGATTCCTCTCTCTTCTCCTCTCTGGTCCACTTGTTTCTGTAGTTCTTCTTCTCGGAGATACGGTCGTTTTCAACCTCACATTCCTGTTAGAAATAATTATTTAAATCTAAACATCCGGAAACAATTACCTCGTTCTTGAGAAGGTAAGAGCGGTGGAACTCCTCAACATCTTCAGTCTCGTAGTTGTCAGCAGTCATGAATTCGTTGTCCTTCTCTCCGTCATTGTTTCCGCAGAGTCCGCAGAGTTGGTTCTTGGAGGCAACAGATGGAAGGTTGGTCTTGATGGTGTATCCGTCGAAACGGATTTCTCCTTGTGGAAGACGGATGACAATGAGGTTGTCTCCGAGGATTTCAATTCTGAAAATATTGTTTTTCGTTTGTAATCGACAATAGACAACTCACTCGTATTCCTCGAGTTGGGCAGATGGAATAGTCTTTCCGTTAACCTTAACGAGGAACTCGTCATCAGTCTTCTTGACAACGATTTCTTCCTCACGACGGACAACCTTGACGATGAGTTCATCAGAGTTCTTGTTCATCTTCTTGGAGAGAACGGCGAAAGTTGGCTCTTCGGAGCAGTCCTTGGCGATGAGGGAGAAGCAGGTGGTGAGTGGAGCACGGAAAACAACGTTGTCGAAGGTGGAGACCTCGGATTGGTCGACCTTGCAGGAAGCTCCGGTCTTTTCCCAGACTTGTTGGTACATGGCACGACGGGCAATAGTTGGAAGAACGACACGTGGGATACGGACATTCTTGAGTTCAACTTGTTGTTCTGGGGTCTGGATGGTCATGTTGAGGTATTGGCGGGAGAGTGGTTCGACGGTGAGTTGGAGGACAGCACGGCGTTCCTCGTTCTCAACATGTTTCTCAGAAACGGTCCAGTAGTTGTAAGTCTTGATGAGGTCGAAAAGACGGGAGAAGGTATTCTCATCCTCTTGGGTGAGTTTGTACTCGGCGACAGCGTTGATTTGGTTGAGACGGGCAGCCTTGATCAAGAGCTCGTACTCTGGGATTCCGTTGAATTGACGCTCCATGTTGCGGACGTATTTCTTTTGTTCCTTGGATTGTTCGAGTTGAGCATTGATGGTGATCTCGCTCTTCTTGGTGGTTCCCCATTTGGCGTTGAAAGCAAGTAGTACCTCACGGTGTGGTTGCTCACGGAGTTGACGGAGGGAAGATGGCATCTGTGGGCGAGCAACAAGAAGTTCAGAACGGAGGAGCCATTCTTTGTCTTGTGGGTTGACTGGAGAACGACGGCTGTCAAATTGAATTTGGCACATACGGACAGATTGATCGCAGGTGGTACGGATCTCAGAGTTCCAGAACATTTGTTGTGGAGCATCGAGTCTGAGGTAGACGGAGTTCTTGAATCCTTGCTCGGATTGAATCTCACGGATCATCTTTGGAAGTATTCACGACGGGTCTCAGATTCCTTGTTCTCAAGATCGAATTCTTTTCGAAGATCTTGTCGAATTTGATCTCGGAAAGAGGTTTTCTCCAAGTTTCCAACGGTCAAACGGGCAACAAACTCAGCTGGACGGTTCTTGTTCTCAAGGGTGTATTCGAAGTCTTGTTCGGTCATGAGAGCCTTTGGAAGGGACCATTGGGAGAGCATGTTTCCTTGAGCGTTGATCTTGAGTCCGACAATCTCGTATTGGCGATCGATCTCTTCAGTGTTCCATTGGTATTGTGAGTGGGAGATGGTCTTCTCTTCGGCCTCGGTAAGCTCAATTTCTTGTTCGTTTGGAATGCGGAGGAAGGCGACTGGGCGGGTGCTGATGGAGACAGTGGTCTTCTTGTTCTCTGGGACGATGAACTTGTGAATGATCTCAAGAGCGTTCTTCTTGAGCTCAACAGATGATTCGAGTCTCAATGGGGTGTGGATACGGGCGGATTGAATGGATTTGACTCCATGCTCAAACATTGGGCTCCAGAAACGCATTTCAGTGATATGAGTACTGGCAACAGATGGGACGATGTCAAGGGTAAGACGAGCTCCAAGTTTTTGAAGTTCAACGGAGACCTTTCCTTGAACGGAGAGGATGGTTGGCATCTTTCCGGAGATGGTGAGTGGCATTCCAATGGTGGTTGGGATTCTGCGGACGGATTCGTAGAAGAAGAGAGCACGGTGAAGTTCGACTTCGGAGTCAGTGTTCAAGAAGGAAAGGACAGACTTGATGTCGAATTCTCCATTTCTGACGTACTTCTCGAGAAGAGAGTCAAGAGTTTCCATGTCGAGTGGGAGAACAATGTAGTCCATCTCTTTGTAACGGAGGTAGAAGACAGCATGAGCGTTCTTGGATTCAGATTGTTGGACACGTGGACGGATGTTCAACTTCTTGACGATCTCTTGGAGCATTTGGATTCCAGATTGAACACGACGGGAGCGGAGTTCATCGGATTGCTTTCCGAATGAGAAGAGCTTCTCGAGAGCCTTGACGATGACTTGTTCGAAGTTTTGTTGAGAGAATCCAACTTGAGCGAAGTATTTGTTCCAGTTTCCTCCGAAGACAGTCTCCATTGAGGCTTGAATCTCCTTTGGCAAGAAGGCGTTCTTCTCGAAGATGGTGGCGAAGTCGAATTGAACTCCAGAGAGCATCTCAGAGTGGAAGAGTGGAAGTTGAGCGTAGGTAGAGAGAAGTTGTTCTTGTGGTTGGTAACGGGTGAAGAGAAGAACCTTAGAGCAACGGACAGCCAATGGTTGGTAGCATGGGTTGGTGGATCTGGCAAATTGGCGGATGACGTTGTAGGTGAAAGCGGCAACGTGTTGGTTGGATTCCTTCTCCATTTGAGAGACGATGTGGGCAAGAACTGGTTCCTCTGGGAGGGTTTGCATCATTCTCCAGAGAGCAGACATACGGAGTTCTGGCTTGTTTTGATGGTTCTTGTAGACTGGAAGGAGAACCTTCTGGATCTTGCGTGGCATGACATCCTTGAGAAGACGGAGAGCATCAACAGCCTCAGTGCGGATGGCAAGTGGTTGACGTGGATCTTGGATGAGTTGGACAAGCTCGTAGACGGAGAGGTCGATTCCAGCGTTTCCGATAGTCTTGAGGGCAAGAACCTTCTCGTAGGTGGTCTCAGAGTTACGGAAGTGTTGCATGAAGACACGGACGTACTTCTCCTTGAGTTGACGGGTTGGTGGGCGAGCCAATGGAAGGTCTTGGGTCTTGGAAGCGAATCCACGGACAACTGATCCGGCGGCGAGCCAAGCGGATTGGCGGAGTGGCTCGTTGTTCTCAGCAAGTGGAGATCTGGCGAGCTCGATGAGGAGATCAGCGATTTGTTCACTTGGGTAGAGGGTCTCTTGGATGGACTTGAGAAGCTCAGCAGCTCTGATTGGAGTGATGGTCTTCTTCTCGAAGTGGTGGATCAAGTGTTGGAGAGTGTTCTTGGTTCCGGCAACAGCCAATGAGGATTCAATGATAAGTTGGATCTGGAGATGATTAACATTGAATGAATCATATCAAATGTATTTACCTTTCTCTCAGCCTTGGCGTAGATGGTGGTGTGAACCTTCTTGAGCTCTTCGACGGAGCACATGCGGAAGAGACGGACGGCGCGGGCCATGAGATGAACAGTTTCTGGTGTGTTCTGCTCATTCTCTTGGATTTGACGGAAGATTTCTTGGAGTTGTTCAATCTTTTGCTGAGATGGGACATCCTTGAATGGGTTAACTTCAACCTTGTCTCCTTGTTGGTAGAATTGTTCAATGAGCATCTCATTTCCGACAGAGTAGACGATGTCTTCCTTTGGCCCGTTGACCTAAAAACAAATCAAATAAGTACTGATTACCATTTAGTTTAAGATACCTTCTTAATTTCTCTGTTGATCTTTTTCTCCTCGACGAAGACGACCTTAGCGCGAGTCTCAGACTTGACGACTTCTTGTCCGTTGACATTCACAGTGTAGACAGAGTGAACCTCGGATTGTTCCAACTTCTCGTTCTTGAAGGTGTAGGTGTAGACAGTTTGTGGCTTGACGAATTGTCCCTCCTTCTCGCATTGTTTGCACTCAGATCCGAAACGGAGTCCGTAGGTGGCTTCTGGGCGAGTGATGCATTTGTCGAAGTTGACAGACTTGGTGTAGATGGTCTTCTCTCCTTCTTGGACAATGGTGTAAGACACTTCACAGTCTCCTTCCATGGTCTTCTCGTGAACGTTGTAGAAAAGGGAGTCCTTCTCGATTTCTTGTTCTTGCTCGTCTTGGGTCATCTCGTTGACTGGAGCTGACTTGCGGAGAGAGAGAAGGTTGATGATGGATCTCTTGGAGTTCATGGACCACTCAGCATCTTCTGGGGAGAATTGAACCTCAGAGATGAGTCCGTTCTTGATTTGAACACGGAATGGCAGCTCAAGGAGCTCCCTTTTCTCATCAGGGAGTTCACGGTGCTCCAAGGATTCCATCTTTGGCCATTGCTCAGATTGTGGAATGTGGGAAGCGGAGTAGGTGACATCGATCAATTGAAGGTGAAGGGTGCGGTCATCAATAGCTTGAACACGAGTACGGCAAGAAATACGAGTTTGGGAGGCATCAGAAGAGGTAGTTGGGAGTCCAGAAAGAACAAGTCCGTCGAATTTGTAGACGTACTCAGTCTTTGGAGTAAAGGTGCGGTCGAAGGCCGGAGAGGCGGCTAGCGCCAAGGCGACAAGAGAGGCAATGATGATAGACTTCATTGCGAGAGTGAATATTCATGTTCTGAGCACCCTTTTTATACAAGTGACCGAAATTGACATTTCGGATCATTGATTAGGAGAATTATAGCAGTTGACAGATGCTTCGAGATAAGTGAAATGTCAATCTATCATGTTTCAACATTTCAGCAAAAGGTACAGTTTGAACATCGGTGTATGAAGTGAAGATGACAGTTTTGCTGAGAAAATAGACAGTATCACGATAGAATCTAATTCTTATCGATATCATCTCTCCGCGAAAATTTCGCTCTGGCATTTGACTATAACTGTTTCAAGAAATATAAACGTTAATGCAACGTATGACAAGACAGAAGAAAAATATAGCGAGCAAATTTACAATTTATATTCAATGATAGATGGACATATTACAATTTTCAATTAAAATTAAATACCTGTCATTTTTTGAGCAATTGAAAATTCAAAAAATACGGATATGAAACAATGATCGAATAACTGGTATTATGCAAATGATTAAGTAGTGGGTGAGTAGAAAATGAAGGAACAAATGATGTCCGTTGAATTAGAAGATATAGGTGTCGAGGTAGACGAGAGCGATCTTAAAATCATTTTTTTAACCGAGTGTAATATCCCGCCAAATGTATTTCTGCCCTTTGTTTCTAAGAAGATCATTTATAACTTTCTCTTATTATGCCCACAAAATAAAGTATGAAACCATTTTCATGTTCATCATTCTTATTTGAATTCCTGCGCATCGACATGACGTCAACGACAGCACTCGCGCTCTCTAGCCATTACGCGCGACGCATCCCCCCAGGAAGCGGTGCTTGTCCTAGTCTCGTCATGCCACTGACTAGGCCCAAAAACACACGGCAACTTTGGTTTCCTTTTTGACCCCTACCGCAGATGCCAACAGCATAGACTAGCGCCACAGTATAAGACACGATTATTACCGATCTAAGGAATGGGCGGTGGTTGAGCATGAAATTGACTCCCTCATTGGTTTCGAACACGACAAGAGCGGCGTTGTTGCCCATAACGGCTCCCGGGAATCCCTTCTCAAAGATCCAGTTGTGGACACCGCGATCGAGCTTCATAACCTGAATATGAAGAAATGAAATGAAGACACATATTTGAAATTATTACCACAGCGTTGAGGCGGAGCTCTCGTTGAATCCAGTATTTCATGTAAAGCGGGTTATCCAACGACTTGACGACGAATGCAGGAAAAATGGTAGTCTGAAAAACAGAATATTATTTTGAGGATTTGTCGAATTTTTTAAGATCCACATACCGCCGGCTCGTCATGAACGATCGGCTCGCTGATAAGGCTTTGAACGTTGGAACCGACGAAACTCATCACCTGAATTGAGTTTAATTCACTTGAAAACTTCGGATTCGGGAAGGACGAAATGATAAAACAAAAAATTATTCAAGAAGAACTCAAATGAATCAAAACTAAGTGAGAAGAAGAGGCGATGGTGTGGTTGAGATTAGTCACGATCAGAACGAATGCGAATGGTACTCGAGATAGAGAGAACTCATAGAAACAAAGGATGAGAGAGACAATACTTTTCAGAGAGATTCAGAAAACGTTGAAAGAAGATGTTCGATTTCATAATGGCTCGGCAACAACATTCGTGTGTGGACGGTTCGTGGCAGACAATGCTATGAGGAAAAAACAAGAGAAAACAGGAGGAAGGGACGCGATGAGTGGATGTGTTCCCGTGACGAATGGTCTCTGATTTTTTGGTTTGGAAGGAAGAAGTGGGCGGAGCCTGCTACAAACAGTCACGAGTTTTTGAACGAGTTGATTTCTATGAATAAGATAAATGCTTTAGAGATGTGAAAGATGAAAACATTGATTGGTCAGATAACTTCCAGGAGAGGGGTTGAGTTCAATGTTTCTTTGTTTTTATTAGTTCAAAAAAGGTAGGAATATTCTTTCAAAGGAAGAGAGACAAGTTGAATACGTCTATAAGTTATTTTATCTATCGATCTACCCACAACTAGTTATCAGGACTTGCTTTGAAACTCACCAGTGAAGATAAAGATCTTAAGCTTATATTGCAACTCAAAACCAACCATTGGAGTTTAGAAGTCGGTGTGCGGTGCAAAATAGATTTCATCGAAGATAACTCAACTGTGTAGACAAAATATGATAAAAAGTATTTGGCTGTTGAGAGAGATGCTTTTTTCGAAAACTATTGCATAACTGGAAAATAATGGAATGACGGATGAAATGTTTTGATTTGATTTCGAAAACTGAACAATCTTGTCGCTTTCATAATAGAAGAATAATGATAAATGTGGTACCTTTCGATCGAAATGGTACATTTGCATCAGCAGATGTTTTCATGTTTTCGAACAAAAAAGTGAGGACGACGTGAATTTCGGTGGAAAAGCCGAAGTGGTAGGCGGAGAGAGATTTGTTTCATAATGTCTTGTTATTGTTTGAAATTTTCTTTATTCTTATAATGTGTGTGAGTCAACTGATCAGATGAAGAATGAAAGAGAGAGAGAGAGAGAGAGAGAGAGAAATAGGAAGCAAAGTAGGAGATGTGTACAATTGAAAGCTGACTTTTGGAATCTACCAACGAATGACCTCAGGAAAACAGACAGTTGGAAGAAACGTGTAAAGGGTCAGAAAAGAAAAACAAAAAACCTTGGCCAGTGAAAAACGGAAACATTCATATGCAAAATTTTGTCGGTTTTCATAGTATTGTAAAAAGCTAGTCAAAGATTTCTGATTATAGTAAAAGCTTCATTCTTACCGGCATGGGGGTTCATTTCTCACAACCTTTTGTAGTGCCGGTTGAATAGAGACTACCGGTTCATTTTTTAAATTTATGCTTTAAAATTTTCTCGTTAATAGATTAATAAAAACACAGGATCAAAAAAAATTCCATTTTTCGAAAAATTGATTTATTTTGAAATTTCTTTAACAATAATTTCAGTTTACAGAATATTATTACAAATAAAAATTGTTAACTGAAAGAAAACAGTTTTTTTTATAACCGAGAAAAGTGAAAAAGAAGTGAGAAAAGAGGGAGGAGAAAGAAATAAGTTCATCAATTTTTTATTGGTAACGACAGTCTGAGACCCCTGGAAACTGTTTCACAGATCATATCTCTTTTTTCTGATTGTTAAAACAACGTTATCTAGTTCGACTTTTGAAATGATTCACAATTTTTTGGAACTGTTGTTGTTGTTATTGTCACGTTTTTCGAACTGAGAAATTGTTGACTCATAAGATTATTGGACCTGTATGTGAAGTCTTTCTGACACGTGACTTGTTTTTCTGTTGAAACTAGCTTCATTTTTACAAAGAAAATATGAAAATTCTTAGTTAAGAATGAAAAATATGCTCCTGCTATTCACATTACAGCTTTGTCTTTATATATTTGTTCACTTGTCTTCAGATGGAATTTTCGAAACGTTCTTCATTTTCAATTTTTTTTTAAATGTTCTCTATTAAATCTACTAGACTGTAGTCTTACATTTATTCCCGTCTTACTTCCCATTACCATTATTCATTTCTGTGTTCGTTGTCTGCACTCAACGCACAACATTCTTCTCCGGGTACTCAATGTCGCTGGACATAGACACCCAAATACATGCCTCCACAGACGTCATTGTTTTTTTTTCCTTCTGTGTGCCAGATTTTCACCAAACGGAGTCTCCGTGGAGTTGTGGCGCATTTTGAAGATATTCTCTTTCTTTTTGTCCTTTTTTTCTGCACATCCCCGCCGCTTTTTTCCCTAAATTTATGCTTTTTCTCCACGTCGACAAATGGAAATTTCTCTTCTTTTTTTGAGTGTTAGCACACAAAAGAACGTTTTTCTTCCGCTATCAAATGAAGATGATAAGTTCCACATTTCGGTCTCTGTAATCGACCACGTGTTCATTTCACGTGAATAAGATTTAAAAAACGGTTTGATAATGATAATTGCGGGTCAAAGTTTGGAGAAACGCTTCGAGTGCATGTGGCTTCAACTCGAAATATACAATTTTTGTACCTTAATCGTTTAGTTCCGGTTTCATTATGACTTCGAATATTGAATGTAGTTTGATTCCACAAAATTCTTTCCCAAATTTTAAACTTGACATTTTTAAAGTGCATTTTACCTATCATTTTCTTAGTCTAGCAGTTTTTCGAAAAATGCCAATCTTATGTTTGAATCAACATGAGTGCCCTTCACCAAGAGGAAATTTAGTTTGACACGAGATTCCATGAGATACTCACTCTCTGATTCTCTTCTCAGTACTCAAGTCTATTGCCTTCTTCCTAAATTCTTTCTCTTTTTTTCCCAGACTTTTGATTCAGATGTTTCTCTCATGCTTTTGATAGCGATTCTGCGGAAATATTGAAAAAAGTTTTCATTTTGCCGCATTTCCAAAAATGCTCTGAACTGAAATGGTCGTGATGAAGTCTTAAATGACACGAGATAACAATGGAAAATCATAAAAATGCCCTTTACACGATTGAAATGACTGCGTCTCTTATCTTAACAGTATTTTCCCTCCATTATTGTCCTTCTCCTCCTCTCTTCTTATCGTTCCGTTCTAATGTCTGTTGATTAGATTGGCAGATTGAAAAAGAAATATGTTTTCGATTTTTTGATCAGTTTCGAGAATCGCCAAAAGACTATTCTGATTATTTTCATTTTCAGTAGGCGACATGACTGACACGTTTCAAAACTTCAACGAAGACTTGTCGTTGACCAGTCAAATCGATTGTGAGAACTCGGCCCGTTCAATTCTTGCAAAGCTTCGACCAGACTGGAAGTCATCTGAGATCACTTTCGAGGTTAGTTTCTATTTTTTTGAATCCGGTAGAAATATTTCGATATAAATCGATTAAAAACAATTTTAGTTTTTTTTTCAAACGTATCGCGAAATATCAGGTCAATTGTGTTAGAAGGGTTTTGACTGTTTGTAATATCAATTTGAACATATCTAATTACTGATTATTTTCAGTATTTCTCAGTTGGTATCACCAACAAAATCTTCTCCGCTGGATTCGGGGACGAACATGTGATCTTTCGTGTTTTCGGCCACAATACAAACAAGGTCATTGATCGAGAGAATGAAGTGACTGCGTGGAGACAGTTAGCAGAACATGGTTTCGCAGCTCCCCTCTACGGAAAGTTCAACAACGGACTCATTTGTGGCTTTTTGGAAGGCAAAAGTCTGAAAATCGAGGAGATGCGAGACTCTCGTTTTCATGTGTATGTTTACTTTTTGAAATATTAAACGAGTGAAATGAGTGAATTGCAGGAACATCGCGAAGAGAATTGCACAACTTCACACATCAGTACCAACTGATGGAAAAACTTTGGTCTTTGAGAAGATGTACCAATTTTTGAAACAATTAGACAAGAATTTCGAGAAACCGGAGCAACAGGTATAACTTTTCAATGAAAACGATAATGAAAATTCAAACTTTAGGAGTTCTTCACCAAAAACTTCCCGACAGACTTGGAAGCTGAGGTCAAAAAGCTAGAGCAAATAATCGTGAAGCTGAAAGAACCAGTTGCATTCTGCCACAACGATCTACTTGTTCACAACATTGTATTCAACGGAGAAAAGAAAACGATTGAGTTCATCGACTATGAATACGCATTCCCGAACTACGCACTCTATGATATTGCTAACCATTTCTGTGAATATGCAGGTAATTCCTTCCATCAAGTGTAGTTTCAAAAACAAATTAATGATATCAGGCGTCGAAGGCACACCAGACTACTCGAAATGCTTAACAAAGGACGAAAAATGGCTGTTTGTCAACGACTATCTCCGTTTTGGGGGACAGAAGCATTGTGATGTGCGAATTGCAGCAATGTTCAAGAATCTTCCATTGTTCGAAGCAGCAGCTCATCTGTTCTGGGCAATCTGGGCACTTGTACAAACGCAGAATTCAACAATCGACTTCGATTACCTTACGTAAGTCTTGAATATTCAATAAGAAAAAAGAGCTAATCTGATACAAAACTGTTTTTCAAAATGAATTTCTACAGATACGCTCATGCTCGTTATCAACAATACGAAAAACGCCTTCAAAAGTATCTTGATGGACTTCATCACTGATTTGAAACAAAATCAATCATGACGGGACCCGACGCCTGTGAAATGTCTATTAAATATAAACTTTCGGTTAATAATTCATTTTTTCAAGATGCTTAGGTGTAGTAGTTCTTCGAACGTTCTCATATTATCAAAACATAATTAATTATATTCAGAAATAAATTTTAAAGTTTCATTTTATTCGCTATGCCATTTGTTATAAAGACGAGGAAGTTCAGTTTCCCGAGATCGAAGTCCTTCTGCTTTCCTTATCATACTCATCATTTTCTCTTCTCACTTGCTGATAAATGTTGTGAACACATTGAAAAATTTTAACTCGTGTGTATTCCAAAAGGTTCACAAGATAAAAATATATCAAACGATCTCATTGAGTATGCTTTCTCTCTGAATCAGCATCTGGAATTTCACGGATGCAATATTCATCACACACCATGAAATGATATTACAAACATTCTTGTTTCCAGCAGAATCCACTCTTTTTTGATTGTTTTTCGAAACATTCTCATTCATAAAGTTCAAAATAATTCATGAAATTCAAATACTGCAAATTGAGCTGATTCGGTCTGTTTGGTTCAGATTGCAAGTGAAACTCAATTCTTCCAGGATCTTCCATGACTCATGACACTGAACTTTCAAATCTTTCTTTCAATCTACTACCAACTATCAATTTCCCATGAAATCAAAATATTTTCCCCCGACTTGTAGATGAAAACATTCTCGATTTTCTTGTTTGACTATTAATTATTTTTGGTATTCACGAGGTTTGTGAAATGGGTAAACATAGTAAATGTCGTGAAGGTCTTTCTAGAAAATGTCAGACAGATTGTTTATGATAGTAAGCCTAATCCCAAGATAATTGAACTAAGAAAAATCGTATTCATGAACAAACGTTCGTTTTTCCTTATTCAAATCCTCCTAATTTGCATTTAAAAATGGCCTTTTACGGGACCTCTCATGATTACCTCCGCATTTAAAAATTTAATTCAATATCTTTATTTATATGGAAAATGGGTGACCTTATTAGTGATGAAAACGTTTTAATCAAACTCATCCCTCCAATCTTTTGCTCTAGGCTTTCTAATTTTAACCGCGCGTGATGTCCGCAATCTCGCCTGCTGAATTTCAAATGATGACTGCGTGCGGAAACGCATCCCGGCATCCGCTAATGTTTGTGACGTAGTTATCAAGATGAACGTCCCTTATTTGTGCATTAGTCATGAAACCGAATATTTGAAGTCTGATGGGAAAAAAACCTATGAAAAAACATGTTACTATTTTTGATAAAAATAAACGAGCACTTTGTGTTTTCAGACATTTTGAATTCTTTGTTGCTGTCTGTCACTCAGATGCATCAACGTTTGAGAAAAATGAGTTGTTGATCTGAATGCAAAACAAGTCATAGAAATGATTCCCTAATTGAGAGATGGTCTACTCTTCTCAGGAATATGACGTGAGAAGGGCAGAACATTTGACATGAAGGGAAAAAACAAGAGAAGAACCGATCGACTACCAATTTCAATGTTGTTTAATTGTTAATTATGTAGATTGACAACATTTTGTTCCGGAATCAAAAGTGAACACTGTGGATATAGAATGCAAATAAAAAGAAGACGTGTTGTTTATATCGAATTTATTGGATGACTTCACATATCTTGATTTGCATGATCAACTCATTCTCAATTCCATGATTTCATTTTTATTATTAGAGTTCAAACCGCTAAAAAAGCAAGATTAAAAATAACAAAAGACAATAGAAGTGCAAGTAGCAAAAACACGTTTTTCTGGATTCCATTTTTATCTTGCACTTTGTATTTGGTTTATTGTTAACCTGTTCTATTGTTGTTTTTCCAAGATCCCTTTCAATTTCTTCCAGACTATTCAATTGTAAAACGCGGTAAGCAGCAGTACTCGTGACAAAGAATCTTGCAAGATACCCTTTCATTTCTTCGTTGTTTTGAATTCCGGAATTTGACGATGTTTTGATGGAAACATCCGGCTATCTTTTGGAGGAGGAGGACGTTAATGGCATGTTGCAGACATTTCAATATGTCTTCTTATCCTGTCTTCGGACTCTTGGCTTCTTTCATCATCATCCTACAGAATCCCCCCGATTAAATCACAGATCGCTGGGCTTCGGAGAATGAAACAAATATACGTTTTGACTATTGTCCTGTGACCGGAACCTAATCAAAAATCTGACAAAATCAGAAGACGTTGCATTCCGACGTCAGCACTGTTAGTACAAATCCTGATCGGAAATCAGAAAGGATAGAAGAAAGACCGATGTTACACTACAAATAGACTGATTTATGGCTTATCAGACAAGGAATATTGTACTGACTTGCTACAACCCATTCCTTCTGATCTGTTTTCAGGAAAATGATAAATAAAACCCGGAAAAACAAATGCCTGGATTGTACGAGTACTTTAGCGATCGAACACAGAGCAGACAAGAAATACGAAAATCCAACAAATTCTCGAGGAAGAAAAAACAATACTCAGTGAAATATAAAGTTTTCAAGACTTCATTTCCTTTTTACTAAAATATTTTTTTGTTTTCAGTTCTTCATAGTTTGAGTATACTTGTTCTAAATCGGTGTCTCACTCATTTTGCCAATTTCATCCAAATGTCAACCACTCGGTTGTGTGAATCATTGTTTTCCAAACCCCTGCAAACTTGCTGAATTTATTTCTCAAAGCTAATCTTCTTTTTCGGCGCTTCTTTTCATTTCATTCATTCTAGTATGAACCGATGACGACTGTATGTACGTACTCGAGTTCGTTCCATATTCAAAAGGCTCGTCTGGTCAAGCGGAAGATCCCTGACGCGTGATAAAAACCTCATTTCCTTTGTCAATAGTATACATGAAGGCTTCTGATTAGAGCGCCATTCATTGAAGCTATTTTCGACTCATTCGAGCGTCACAAATGAAATCTTGGATTAACATGAAACGTATACGCATCCCTTCGTCCACATGTTACGTTGATTTCAAACTTTAGTCCGTTAAAAAAAGAGAAAGCAACGGGAAAAAGGAAGCCATTTTGCAGGCGACTTCAGTCGTTGCCATCCGGATTTACTTTGGTTGGCACGTCTATTTTGAGTGTTCCGGAGAGACACAAATAAAATGTGGGAAAATTGATGACACACTCGTTTTGACATCGTTTCTTAATCTTAGTCGCTTTTGTTAGCATTGGCGTAGGAGGATTTAGATTTGAGCCAATTCAGGAATGGGTCAAATGAAGCCGTTGAAATTAAGTACATGACGAGTTTGAATTGTTTGTTGTCATCCATCTGTGAGACTTATTTAGATTTTGATTTACATCTCCAGACTGATATTTGTGGTATCAGTCGAAGATTTGAATTATAGCCCAGTCTACTCGAAATTTACGAGTTCCAAGGAAGAAACACGTCCAAAGATCGGTGTGTTGTTTAGACCAAGGTTAGGTTGTGCAATGATGATTGTTTTTCCGACAAGATGACGAACAAAGTTCTTGATGCTCCTTCTATTTCAAATATCCCGACAGACTGAATCCGACCCCCGCGAATGTTTTGCTAGACATCTCGAAGAAAGAGAGCCAATTATCCTATCTAAAAATAGTGACTTAATGTTCCGAACATACTGAAAAGACAAAAAAAATGATTGGGTCCGACTTGGAACGGAAACCCCCCTCCTGCCCTCCTGGAGAATGACGTTCATTTAGCAAAAACAACATATATTACACCCTAGTCAGTCGAGGATAATTGTCTCAATTCTTAAGAAGCTTGACTTGTGGATTAGAGAGGTCCCATCTTCAAATTCTGGTTTTATGGGTCCCACGCATCAATGACATGCCAAGTGACAATGACGTCAAAACAGTCAGGCAGTGCTCTATAACAAAAAACGATGTCTCGTGTTGTATAGCAAAGAAAAGTTTTAGAGGATCATATGTTGTCCCTAAAAGGTTTTTTGTGACGAATGTGTATAGCGAGGTTTCATAAGGATGAGGGTTAACACAATTTGGAGACCATTCAGAGTCGTTTCACTATACTTTTCCATAGAACGCTGCAGAATTGCACGTAGACTTCCTATGAAGGTTGAGACAATGATCAGTAGTAATTCTCGTGAAATTTGCTCCGTGTAGGTTTTGATTTCTTGTTAAAGGCAGCTGAAATTAGTGAAGTAGAGAAAACTCTTCTATTTTTATCCGGTCTCATTAAATATGCATTCTCTAAGAACGGCATTCATCCGGTCTTCTCTTTTCGAAAAAAGAGAGATGATATGAAACTACACCATCCTTTCAGGGGAACATTTGAAAAAGAAGAGAGAAGAAGAAAAGAGATGGGAATAGAGCTCACAGTGTTTTGGTCCCCCGGATAACAAGTTTAATTGCCTTAAAATGGCGTCATCCTTCCCGAGCGAAGTTTTTAATGAGTGCAAAAGCGCAAAAAAGGTTTTCCACAAAGTGACACCATCATTGTCTACACATCAACACCACACCCACACTAGAACAATTCAGAGTTGACCCGAAACCCGAGAGCATCATTTTACATTGTTGATTTCGTCTTGCAAAAAACGACGGAGAGGTCCTGAAAGTCTAGAGATGAGTGGGAGGTTTTTACGATGCATCGGTCAGCTATGCGTTCGTTTTGCTTTTGTGTTGCACGCTCCGGTTGCGGAATATGAAGCAAAACGGGGAAAAAGAGAAAATGCTATCAAAACGGGAGGAAACGAGTGGAAGGTGAAATGATGGATGATTCTGGAAACGAAACCAACATCCGTGCATAAAGAATGATACTCTGTTTCTGTTTTATTTCTTTCTCAAGTTTTCATTCTTTTTTCATTTCTTTCTTAATGATCAAATGAGAATTCTGTTATTCACACACAAATATAAGAGAAATTGGAATTTAAAAGAAGATACGTCCAAAAATGAATCTGAAAGTCGATACGATAAACAAGGTTTCACGCTTTTAGCAAGGGATCAGAGACTGAGAATCTTGTGAACAACTCGGGTTTGATGAGCACCGTTTACACCATTTCCCGGTGAGGTCTATTCCAGAAATCCTGAATTGCTCTTTCAACCATATTCGTTTTGTGCGGTTTGTTTTCAGATGAAAATTCAGTCTGGTGAAAAATTTTGGAAATGTCATCGTATCGCTCGAGTCTCTCTCCTTTTCTTTTGCGACAACCTTTTTCGAGGTATTCTGCAAACCTTTCATTATTTCTTACTTTACTAAAGGGCAAATGGAGCAGCTTTTTCTGTTCTTTTAAACATATATCCTTGTTTATTAGCTTCCATCAAAAGGGACGAGAGACTACGGAAGACGTGGAGGGGGGCGGCCCCCGCGCAAGAAATGTCTCTCTCCTATAGAGACACGAGACAGAAGAGAGAGAGGCGAGCTGAACGGGGCGGAGCCGACCCGAATTCGAGTCCGCCCCAATCAGTTGCTTCTTCTCCCCGGCCCATCAGTTTACTCATGTCTCGCTCTACAATGCTGTCGGCTAAGCCCCGAAAGTCCTTAATTGACCTTGCTGAAGACTCTGGTTTCTTCGATCTCAATGCCTCGGACCTTGTCTTCGATATTTCGACTACTTCTCCCGCTCGCTACTATGATTTCGTTTTGAGTTGTCGTCGTTGCCCAGCATCTGAAGGTAACGGAAAGATGCTCTATTTGATGAAGTTCGATCAAAGTGTCAACCTTGAACTCTTTGAAAGTTGTAATGTTCCACAAGAAGTTTTTGATGATGGTATGCCACAAAGTGATCTTGGTCTCATGACACTTGCTGTTCTCATTTGGAAGAACATCATCGCCAAATCTCGCGTCCTCTGTTTGGTCCGCAATATGGAGGGTGACAATTCACAGGCTTTGGAAGCCCTGAAGCGTGCCACCTACAAGTTCTCGGTCAGTCATCATGTCCAGACATTGGTTCCACGACGTGCTTCGGTTTCATCTGGATCTTCATTTGGCAGCAATCATTCGTATTTGACTGATGGAATGAAAATGCGTGTTCTGTTATGCCAATCGAAGAACGAAGTGGAGCATATCAGTGCACAATCTATTCGTGAGGCTAAGGCTCTTCTTAACCCATCCAGTAATCCAATTCTTTGTGTTTGCTTCCCACTCATCTAATCTTCATACACTTACTGTATTCTCAATCATGCTAGTTCGTCAGGTCCCTTTACAACTTCCCAGATTTTTGTCTCCCGTTCCCAGTTCTTCAACGATTATCTTCCGGTTTTTACTGGTTCTCGAACATTCTTGTAAATTTCCCCTTTCCGTGATTTTTGTAGTCCGTACCGGACATTTCCCTTTGTATGAATCTCCCTTCTTCCATCAATTCATTTCTTTTTTTGGTTTATGAAACAATCTTCATTTCTCAACTTATTTGGATTGGAAACGAATAAAGAAATTGTAAAATGAAAAAAACTTTTTATTTCTTTTTGTTATTTCAGATAAAGAATAAAAAAGAAAGAGGATGACAGTCATATCTTAATATATTTCAGAAATAAATTCAAATGAATTCTGTGCAATCGGAGAAAGAGAAAGCGAAAAGAAAATTATTGAAAAACATGACGGCATGCAGATGTTCCTGTTTCTTTCCGACACTTGTTTTTTCTGCTTCGGAAATTGGAGATCGAATTAGTTACCGGCTGATTAGCGGTTCGCTCAGAATATGCTTCAGTTTCAATTTTCAGAATTGATTCATCAGAAAATATAAACATTCCGTGTGTTTTCATAACTCTTCGTTATGAAATCAGAAATCGGAACAATTATGAAATCGTAGATCTCATAAGTTCTGGTAAGAAGATTTTTTTCTAGTAGTCGACTACAGACGTTTTTTTTTCTGATAAAGGTCTATGTTCCGTTCATTGATACGGAAAAACAACCGGGGTGGCACAACAAACAACCAGAAATAACCTATATAATATAAAAATAGGCTTCATGAAAGGCTTACGGTCTCCAAATGTCATTCTCCTCCGGAAATTGAAGTTATATTTTAGAATCGTTTCCTTTTTCTTTTTTTTCGTTGCTTTATTTGAAACTTGAACAAATTTTTATTTTATTTTTAGAGTCCACAGAAAAAGGCGACAAAAAAAGAAGTCGTTGTATAGAAGGGACTGGTCGCTTGCACAGGAAATAGTATACCACCCGAAAAAGAAGAAGCAGTTCAATTCAGCTCAAATTTGTCACTCTCTCCGGCTCATCGCAGAATGTTCGTGAAGAAATAAATAGGACACCACATGGATTATTGACCAAATTGAACTCTGATTTCAACACAATTATCACTGGTGTTTTTTCATAAATAGAAAAGTGTTGAACTGTTTATGTTCCAAGAAAGCAGGTGATATACTTACTTATCACTTGACTCAACCAAATCCCCTAGTATAAATCTAAAAAGCGGCTTTCTGTTAAATTTTCCAAATGTTCAATGAATAACTTGCAGAAAGTAACTCGATCACTTGTGTTCCAGAAAAACGTGTTCTTCGCCCCCGTCTCGATAAAACACAAAATTCACACTCAATTGCAAAAATACAAGAGGAATTAGTGTCGGGGGGCACCTCGGCGATGAAGCATGCGTTAATCGGTTGCTCCGTGTGTCCCAGAGCTTGAGCTTAATTCATATGACGTGCGTCAAAAAAATGAGGAAGTCAGCCACGATGACTCGCAATTTTCAGATTTCCGCCAATTATTGTTATTCCAGATTTGAACTGTGCTCTTTCAGACTCATTTGTGGTTGTTTACTTTCGAATTTCTTCAAAATCGCAAAGTTCATGGGATTTATTCGCACGATCCGGCACAAGTCTGTTTTGGTTGAAAGAATTTTCAAGATTGCAATTGTAGGATTCATTCATTTAAGACTCAAGAAATATTATTTTTTGAATGAACTTCCACGGATTAACACATCGCTTTATTTCGTAACTTGAAATTGTTATTTCTACAGATTTGTAACATCTTGGAAAAGATACTGCAGTTAAACTAAAGAGCTTCAGAAAGTGTATTTAAACTTCGAATGTATATTTTCGAATTCTCATTCACTTATTACTTTTTACTTCTTTCATGTGGTACAATTGCGGAGGTTTCCGGAAGTGTGTGGTATTTCAAAAGGCAGGTGTTCTTTAGACCAAGTGACGTCTTTTTCACTTCATTCGAAGTAAAATGTCTGGGTAGAGGTTCCCACGATTAAATCGTCCGAATAGCACGTCGCGTCAAAAATCTGACGCAAAAATACTTTTGACCTGAATACTGAATGAACTTCAATAAATAACTTTGATTTTATTATAGAAAACCAGGAATAACTTTCTTTTGATTTACTTCATAGACACCTGAAATTGATATTTGTCTGGACTAGGAGAAAACCTCAAAAATCAAGATCCTTTTCTGAATATGATACGTATAGCATGTTGATCCAAATATAGCATCTCTCATGCTAATTAGCAAAGGTTCAGTGAGAAAACTGAAAACTTTGAAAAGATGAAAACAAAAGAAAAACAAAGAACAAGATTAATTTTATATTGGTACAGTATGTCAATCTCATTGACTTTGAACACTGATAAAAACAAACGAAAATAACTCATTTGAGTGTTCGAGAACCCATTTCAATGGTTAGTATTATTAAAGGGAAGTTAACTGGCAACTTATTAATAAAAATGGTATCTTGTTTCCATTATCCAGCTCTATGTACAGGGCAACAGATTCTGTAAAGGCTGTCGTGTGATGGGAAGCAATCAGCATTCTCCGGACAACGGCTGGGAGTCCAAATGTCTTGATCAAGCCCACATGCAATCACCATATTGGATTGATCTCTGATGGCAGACTCCTTTGAGCAAAATCGGAGAACTGTAAGATGTGGGAACTGTTTATCTAATAGTGATCATACTCATCGTATTATCCAGATTTCCCCTTTCTGACATGAAAAATATCAGATGTTGCTATAGATAATCTTATTTTATTCCGGATTATTTTTCACTTAGACACTCTGAATGAATGAATGATTGTTCGATAATCCGAAAGAATGTGGATCTTATATCTCATCGACAAAAACTTGAATAACACTAGTTTCAGCTGTATGAATAAGAGACAATAGGGGTTTATTCGAGTTATTATTGGACAGTAAATCCTTTTTCCGACATTTCCTTCTTCTTAAGCCCAACTATACGAAAAAACTAATATAGACTAAGAAGTGAGGGAAAGTTGGCGGATTAATCAAGTTGAATGTTCATGTTTTTGAAAAAACTCACTTGATTCTTTTTTAGCTGGACGAGGTCTTGGGGTATGGTAAAAAACATTTGGATCGTAGGCTGTGGTCGTTAGACGGGTCGCCCTGGTTGGGAATGTTACAGGGAACTGAAATTTTTAGTTGGAATTATTAGTTTATCGGCTTTCCTAGCCGTCTACTATGTGATGTGTACATATTTGCAAATTCATTTATAGGTTCTAATTTTTCCAAGATGTGATATGTCGCAGGTGAAACTTATTTTCTTTTTTTTTTACTTGACTTCTTGCATTGCAGAATGTGAGTTCTCGTTTCCGTTTTGACGCAACTGCTGTCTTATAACAAAAGGGAAAATTAAAGGATTGAATTCCGGTTCAACTTTCAGATTTGCGTTATTCTTCTGTGTGGTTACTCATAATGACGTCTCCCCAAATTAGAGCTCTTCCTTTTCTTTTCAACTCACGCGTGCGTGTCATTTGTTATGTTGTTGTTATGTTCTCGGAGCACTTTCGCATTGTCACACGTGTGGTACGTCATATTCTCTTATTAAAATTTTCTTTCTAATATGTTGCTGTTTCTATACGCGTGTTTACATTTCGAAATTTCATCTCTTCCAATTATCTCTACGATTGGAATCCTTTCTTGCACGTTTTGCGTGGGGGTAGCAAGGATTAAGGAGGGAGGCCACCATCAACACTACGACTGTTTCTCAATCCCACATCCGGCAAAAAAAGCAAATGAGAAAAAGGGGTGCGGGGGTAAAAAGCAATTTTGAGCTAACATTCAGATTAGAGACATTCTCTGAGATAATCCCAATGCACTCCTCACCTGATTGTCAATCTCAATCATCTCGGATTCAGAATCTTTTTTGATTTCATCAAATTTTTGATTCTGACCAGCCTCATCTTCTTGGGACGCTAAAAGAGTGATCATTGAAGCTGGAATAAGAATAGGAACAAACTTTCACTGTCAGCAGAATTAAATCCGTCTAGATTCGTCATTGAGATCGGCTCCATCATATTGAGAGCTGCAAATGACATGTTTATAAAAAGGACATGAAACAGCTCAAAGTAGATCACCAATGGGGAGTCCGTTCCTTGGGATATGGGTTTTCACTCCATCTTTTTGTGGAAGTGACACTTTCTCGGAGAATTGAGCTTCAGCAAAACTATTGCGAACTGGGGCACGACGAATATCTCCACGACGAGCACTAAGCTGTAAAACTATAGTCTAGGGAGGTTCATAAAGATAAAAATAAGCTAAATTCTAAAATTTCGGTTAAAAGTTCACATTGGCACTGCCAGTGGAAGAAAACCGTTTGACTCTTGAAATTTGATTGACCTTGCTGATAACATCTTCTAATTCTTCGTCCTCTTGGAATTCGATTCTTGGTGCTTCTTCTACCGGCTTCTTTCTTTGTGGAGCAGGTTTCTGAAAACTCAATATGTTCCCATTTTTTCGGTTTTTCAAAAATTACTTTAGTTGTAGTTTTAAGTTCTTCAATTTCCTCTACTGGATCATCAAAAGGTGAAAGTTGAACTTCCTCATCAACGTATCTGGCGTTGTCTTGTTGATTAATACGTGTCTCTGCAACTCTTCTGGTGACTGGAAGATCACGACGGGCTGATGGAGTGGTTGTCCTTCCGCGGAAACGACGTGGCCTGAAAAAAAAGTGATCATTGGAAGAAAGGCATTATTTGCAGACTAAAGTGCCTGATTCTAGTAGATTTTGATATTTAAATGGAAGAAAATCTTAGATGTCTGAAAAAATATTCACACTATCAGGACATAATTATGAAATGTTCTTCTATGGATAAGTGATCTCAGATATTCGTTCAATAGATATTTTCAGGAAGTTCTTACTTGGGGGTTGCGGAAATATGTTGTCTTCTAAATGGTCTATCCTCTTGTTCCATTGAATTGAAGAAGGAGTTTGAAATTCTTCTGGTAGTTGGCTCTTCAGTCGTTGTCGTTGTGCGAATTCTTGGCCTGGTTACTCTTTGTGTTGTAGTTGTGACCTCTTCTGTTGTTGTAGTTTCTGGTTCAGTGGTAGTAGGAGTTTCAGTTGTGGTCCTTGGTCTATGGGCTCTTATCACTTTCTTGATGATTTTTTTGACAATCTAAACAAGTTTAGAGGATTACCAAGCTTCTATCCCGGATTTGCCCCCACCTTCTTTGGAGGGAGTGTTGTTTCAAAATGCATTTCAACAGATCCGTTAATTTCGGCAATGATCTTATCGTTATCCTCGTCTTCATCGGAATCCCAAATATCCTAAACTCAATTTTTCTATTATTCTGGAAAAGAAAAGCGGCAGACCAATGCACGTCACAACAGGCACACGAAATAACAAAACACACGTGGGATTTTATTATGAGAACCGAGTGCAATCACAAGTTATTCAATTTGTATTACGCAGAAGAAAATATTGGCTGGAATTAAGCAGTGAGAAAACGGGGTGGGAAATATACAGACAGAGAATTCGGAGCAAGGGAACCGAAATTGTGGAACTTTTGTGGAAAACCGGACAAAACGTAACAAAAAGAAAACGGAAAGAACTGAAATCATTCAGAAAGATCGTCAATGCTTACAACATGTGGTCGATGTGTTCTGATTGGAGATCGTCGACGTCCGTCCAAGTTCACTGGTTGCAAATTAGAGAAATCTTCTCCGTCTAAAGTCTTTTTCAATGGCTGAAACAAAAATATGAACAATCTGAGATCAAATTTCAGATATACCAAAAGTTCTTTTGAGAATCTATGTTTTGGAGCTGGTTGTGGGAATTGCTCGTTCGCAAAGTTAACATTTTCCAAGTTTTGTGGTGGTCTAGCTGATGGTGGTCCAGCTGTCTGTGGTGGAATAGCTTCTAAAATTTTTTCTTTCTTGTGAATTTTTATATTTTTTTACCTATTGGCTTCTCATTTGCATTTTGCAAAAGCTTGTTCAATGATTGTTGGAATATTTGTGCAGCTTTCTGTTCTGACTGAGCAGATCCAATCTTTTTAACTATATCTTCGACCAGCTGTTGGTTGAAAATTGGGGTTTCCTGTGGGAAAGTTGTTTCCTCCTCTGGAATTGGACCTGTGACTGGAATTTCTTGCTCAACGGGAATCTCTTCGGTGGTAGAAGTAGTTGGTGGAAGAGTTACAAGGGCAAGTGATACCTGGAAATCAGAATATATCTATAGAAACTTATAATTTCACTCACTGTTGATGGTCTGTGAGTAGTTGCTGGTGGAAGAGTTGGAAGAGGTTCAAGATCAGCTTCACTGATATCTACAGCATCAGATGGAATTTCAACAAGTGGAACAGCTGGTTCTTGGAATTCGACAACTGGAGCAGCTTCGATTCTTGGTGGTGGATGCATTGGAACTCTGAGCTTAGTTGGTGGATGTTCAGATCCTTTTTGAGTTTTCACAACTTTCCTACAAATAAAACAATGTGATTAAAATATTTCATTGAAATAAGAAATTACAGTGGATCTTGTTTGTGAACTGGTTGTGCTTCAGATTCAGTTTCTAGTTCTTGAGATACTGGAGTCTCTTCTGTTACTGGCTCAGCAGTGGTTGATCGAACCTTCTCATCAGACATAATTGAAGCTGAAAAGGTTACGAAATGTTTTTGGTCCCCTTGAGACTTTGTTTCCGTTGTTTCTTGTTGTCAAGCTTCAAACGTCACGGAAAAGTAATAAAAAACGGAGAAACGAAAAATTCTTTTAACAGATGTCGAACACATGTCTTTTTTACGAACTCTTAGCAGACTCCCGACAAAAAGTTACACTTTTCGCAGTGGGGTTTTGAAACTTGATAATGAAGTTGCAAGCAGAAACTAACCGGTGGCGCGTGGAGCAAGGTCACAGAATCTGACTACATAGTTTCTCTCTTCAATTCTGATGGCATTGATGAGTTGGTTATCATGTTCAATGACGGTGCTTCTTGTCAATCCAATGGGTTTGTTGAAAACCAAGTCTTTACAGTTGAACTCGTCACGAGATCTCAAACGACAGCACATTGTTTGGATTCTGAAACAAGGATAGAAACAGTTGGTGTCAGCGAGACCCTATAATTTATTGAGTACCTTGTGTCGGAAAGTCTGGTGATTCCGGCAAGATACTCTCTTGGAGCACATGTGAAGGTTGTGTTATCATCGAGAATTGGATCAATCATCTGCGAATAGTGGCAGTCTTCACGTTCGATATCGGCGACTCCAACTGGAATGTTGATCCATGGGTAGAGATCCTCGACAGTTTCACATGACATGTCAAATACAACATCCTGTCGCTTCTGACCCACAGATTCTACCATTCTCACTGATAGTTCTGTTGCAGCTGCCTGTAATGTCATGGAATCAAAATGGAGATGAAACAAAATCACACTTACTCGTTTGGGGCATTCAATTCTGAAATTGTCGAAGGGAGAAGAAACAAAGACATTTTTGCAGGTTACTGTAGATACCAAAGCTAGAAGCAAAAACCGCTTCATTTCTGCAAATAAACGGCAAAACTTGGATGATTGGCAAATTGGATTCGCGATTTTTAAAGGATCGTAAAGATGTAGAAAAAAGAGCTATACAGGATACGGATGAAAACAGGAGGGAACAAGATGGATGGACAGATAACGAAAGAGAAAGGCGGAGTGTAGATGCTTGGTGGCCGAGAAAAGTTGTGCGAGCGCTACTTGCCCTGGGGCTGGCTAGTGAAATGTGATGATGTCGGCGGGTCTCGGGAGTGTCCAGATTTGAGACGCGGATGATGATAAGGGGCCAAACGCGGTCATTTGGCTGTGTTCCGCGGCGCGTAAACACATGATAATCAGCGACGGAATTGATGAAGAAGCAAAACGAATTCGAATGGAATCCGAATTTCTGAGAGAGCGAAATGGCATTCATTATTATGTCCAAAGATAAGAATTATGATCTTTATGAGAGTTGCGCGATAGATATGATGAAGAAATTGATTTTCTGAACTTCCTTCATTGAATATTTCCACAAAAGAACTTAAACCAAGAAATTCTGATATCTAAAGTCTTACCAGGAATTCATGTTGTTCAGAAGTGTACAGTAAGCCATTAGACAAAGGGAAACTTATCGAGGACAATCAAAAACAGTTTTACCTGATTAATCCTTTATGATACTATTTTCTGGGTCACAGTTTTCCACGGAAGCCTTTTCCAGTGATAGATAGAGAAAAAATGTGGTCACAGGTGAATTGGATGGAAGGAAAGTTTCATGAAAGCGAAACTTGTCTGATTGACCCGGTTAGAATGAGAAGAGGAAGACGGTTGCCTTGCGCCGTCGGGTCGATTATACTTTTGTCGGGAAGAAAGAGTTCATCGTCTTCTTTTCTTCGAAATACGCTAATCATTAATCAATATACACTTTCATTTTCAACGGAAATCTTTATTCACAAACCATTTCGACACAACCATTTCAAAATGTCCCCTTTCAAAAATAAAATACAGAGTCAATCCAAATAAATCACATTTTCAAAATAAGAATGTTCAATTTAATGCTATCAGAGACGAATAATCAATTATTCCAGAACAATCTTATACTTGACATCTTTTCCGAAAATCTTTCCATGTGAGTTATCGAAAACAAAAATGTACTCGCCGGTTTCCTCAACCTTGAATGATCCAATTTCCGGATGGAACTCCGTGAGGCATCTGAACACTGGCCATACCTAAAATGACATCAATAGAAAAAATAGGTTGGAAAAAAGATTATTGTGCAAAACGTGTTTGTCCTATTTGTTTTAAGCCGATAAGAAACCGTGCCTCAATTTTTCAAAAATTTTCAAAAACAAAGACTGATAAAAATGACCGCACTGTTGTCCACATGCAAACCGGCAGAAAAACTTGTCGGATCTTGTTAAGTAAATATGATAAGAAGAAATTAAAACTGACTACTCGACCGTCTTTTTCGATGCTAAAATCGATATCTCCACTGCTAACACGAAAAAGCCAATGGAAGTGTTTTCCGCTTTCTCCATAAATTTTCACCTGAATTAAGAAATTGTTATTTAGAGAGTATGACAAAGTTAGAACCTCAGTTTTTGATCGGGCTGAAACTGCAATCTTGGTTTTATCTCCTTCCAATTTGTGAGATTCATTGTACCTGTAATCAAAATTTAGTCAATTTATTATGTTTTCTTTGCTTTTCGTCGTACCAAAGACTTTCTGGAACTTTTCCTCCCATTCGAATATCGCCACATGGATGTTCATGTTTCTTGTTTCCGCCCCAATGCATAAAAATGTTCTCCTCGCCAATCTCCTCAATCAGATGGTTCTTCCAATCCTTGTCCAAGAATCGGACCTGTCGGGATTAAACAAAAAAGTGGACTGGATAAGAATGGCATTCTTCAATACCTTTTCACGTGTCTGGGCCGACAGAACAGGCGATACCATTGCATAAACCGCTGACATCATGGTTGGACAGTTGATAATAAAGATTCTACGAGCAAAGTCAGGGAAAATGTTCTGCAATTAATATACGATTATGATTCAAAGAAATTGCAAAGGTACCTGTAACAAAGTAAGAAGGCTCATGTACACTTTGAGAGTCGGTGTGTAAAGAAGGTCCATGTTGAAGCCGTCAAGATCCATTATGATAATCACTCCCATTTTTCTTTGGTTTTCTTCTTCGGCTTTCCTTATTATTTTAAAAGACATTTCAGTTTCCGAGATGCAGAGTTGGAAGAGTTGAGATGTTGGACCAGCCTTCACCAATGTTTTCGGATGAGCCTGAAATGAATTCTTGTTGCGAAAGAGTTCCGAATCTTTGAGCTATCTGGTTTCATCTTCTGATTCTATACTTTAACACAACAAACATACCTTGGCCATCGCTTGCATGTAGACCACATCACCCCGTTTGCTTTGTCCCATTATACCTCCTGGAAAGTACTCAGCAACAGCTGACATATTCTTGATGTCTTTATTTATTTGCTCGACGCTTGTTGTCTGGTGATTGTTCATTCCGAGATTCACCAAAGTTTCAACAGCATATCTCATCTTTGGGATTATCACATCTGGAAATCAAATACTTTTTTTCATTTTTAAAAGAGTTTCTGGGTATTAGTATACTCGGTTATTGTTTGAAGAATGAGCAATGCTTTATAACTAACCGATTTTGTAATCCCATCCCATAAGCCAACGAAGAAGCGAAAAGTCGGTGTCATACTCGGGATAACTGAAAATCAAACATCAGAATACAAATGAAAGAGTGTTACAAACGTTGCTAGAATATCCTTTGTCTTTGATCGCAACTCGGCAATCTTGTCTTTCTGATGGCTAGTGAGTTCAGAGAGATGCGGATAATGATTTTCCACAACCATGGCTAAAATTAAATTATATGAAAAAAAATAGAAGACAAATACTCAGTTTCAAAAAATGTGAAGCACTGAATATTGATGAAATGATAAAATTTCCGAAATAGTGTGATTGTCGATTTGTTATCAGTAAAAAATGGACGGGAAACCTCGGAATGAAAGTGTAGAATGGTTTTTGATATTGGTAATTTGAGTTTAATTATAAATGTATTATACTTTCAATGTTATCAATACAGAAACTAACCTGAAGATCCAGCAGACATTGTTGATTTCTTCAAAGCAATCGTCAAAAAGAGTACACAGCAAAAATCAAAGATGATATCAATAATTACTGAAAAGCAAAAACAAGTTTTGAGTTGATTTAAACCTAAAAACTGCGTTTTCAATCGTATCTCGTATTAAAATCGAATGAATTCCACTACTTGAAGACTAAAAAAGAAGAATTGGCAGACGATGTAAGCTCTCGTGACTCCACATTCTCAAACGTATCTAGGAAACAAAATGGGGAAATGTGTATTCATCCCATAAAACGGAGGGATTTGTATTCGCCATAAAATTGTGTCAAAAACCACAATTCGAGAGAAAGTCTGAAAAGAAAATGTGACATGTATTGTATTCTATCGGAAGTATATATCTCTGTGCAAAAACCCAATATTTGAAGTCGAATTTACATATCAAAGAACCCATTTTCCAGACCGATGTATGGTTTTTTCTCTGTGTTTGTTGCTCATATCTCTTAGTCAGAGAGATCCCACTCATCGAGCAGATAGATCTTTATGTTTCGAGCCCCTCTCTCCTCCACACAATCAATTTTTTAGCTGCCGCCGCTTCTTCAAGTCTTGGGGACAGTGTAACAATGCCAAACGTTTGCCAGTTTCTTTTCACAATCTTTCTTTTCTTTCCTCTTCTACTTTCCTCTCTAAGTGATATTCCATTTCATTTTGCAGACGATCGAAATGGAATTGCTCACTTCACCATCATTCCACCATATCTCACCACTCACTCGTTCTCGAAGCGATGTCCGTTCATCTGCCATGAGAAGGTATGTGAAATCAACTATTGAAATTGGTAGGAGTTCAGATCACTGATAAGAAATCAAGAAAACATGAAACTCGATATTTTTATTCCGGAGTATAGTCTAGTGGGTAGTTATGACTTTCATTCAGAATAGAAAATAATCAATTTAAGATCAGAAACTAAATGGTTTGTTGAGTCAATATAGAGTGCAACACGTGTTGTGTCAATCTTCTGTAAAATTAAGCAGGAACTCATATACAAGATAAGGGAGCAAAAAAATAAATCAACATCTAGTAAATACTGCTAGAATTATACTTTCCGAATGGAAAATTAACATAAATTCAAAAAATTTGGAAAAACGTCTCTTTTCAGATCGAACTCATTCTCTGGAGTGACTCGATCAACTTCTGCCAATCGGTTCTCTCGCCCGGATTACGGTTATGGAGGTGGCTACATGTCTCGCTCAATTAACAAATGCGGTAGGCATTCTTCATATCTGATTGAAAGCGCGTGCTCGATCGTACTCGTTGTTTTTATCGGAGTCATTGGTTTCTTTTTCTGTGTTCTGTCTGTATGACACTTCTCTTTCCTATCCTAATTAACATCCTCATATTTTACCATGTCATCTGAATTCTGCGAATCTAGATGTTCTATACAGTTGTGTCGGGTTGTTTTGTCATCGCGAGTAAAGACTTCTCAGTATTGTTTCTTGTTTGTTCCAATTGCATAGAACAACACAGCATGAGAGAAAGTGTATTCTCGAAAAGAAAGGACAATGAATAGCAATTCATTTTTCTCATCTCTTTCTCATTCTATCTGAGCCAGCTGCTCAATGCTCAATTCACACCCACGCGCCGAGTTTTTCATCCGAGATATCTATTCCAAGAAAAACAGATATTGAAGAACAACGTTCTAGTGCATGTAATCAAATCTCGATCGGAACTTTTTATTTTCAGGAGGAACTCTCTTCGGAAGATCTTTGGCCGCCACTGCTCTCACCAAGACTGCACCATTCCACAATGTTGGAGTTCAACGTAGCACTCCACATTACACTGACAAGTTTGTTATTTCAACTTCCTCAGAAGTGATAGACATTCGATTCCAGGTACCCATATGTCAGATACAGTTACGGAAACACTGATACCGGTCTTGGTATCTTAACTCAATCGGAATCGGTATGCTTTGAGTCTTGAGAATTAACTCTTAATTTTATTTCAGGTTTATGGAACTCACTCTGGAATCCGTGATATTGGAACTAAGCGTTGGCTCGAGGGAAAACTCAATGCCTACAATACATCTCTTTTCACTCGCCCGGACTATCAAAAACGCGTTGAAAGACCAGTTGCTTCCTCCAGAAGCTATGTTCGTTACATGCCGGTGGATGATGCTTTGGATATGTATAAGAAGAGATGCATGACAGTCGGAACTCTCTCCAAGGTGAGTACGTCATCATTCGAAGTTAAATTGATAATGCTTTTAGTTGATTAGCCAAAAAATAGCAAAAATTTTGCCTATTTTATTATAATTACAGTTTCTGAAATGAGCTGTTCAGTTTCATTTTTGTTGTTTTCTATAAAATTACAGATATCAGAGCAGCTAACCCCAGTTTTTGGTTAAAATGTGTGAAGTCTAAAACCAAATATTACAGTACTGGCTCTCTCCAGCCACTTGGGCATCTCGTCGTGAGAAGGAGTTGAACCTCTCGTCATCTCTCAGCCGTGGAAACTATTCTTACTCTAGCCGGTTCGACAGGTTTTCATTCAACAAATTCTCACTAAACTCATCCATTTTCAGACTCGGAGGACGTGTCTATTAAGTTGGCAATTCCCCTCAAAACTAATGGTTTTCCATTAAACATTCACGAAACGTTCTTTCTACTCGACTTTTGATGCTGCTTTTGCGCTTTGCTTAGCTTCTGGCAAAATGCGATGAGCAGCTCATTTACAGTACTTTATCTTTTGTTTCCTCGTTTTTCTACACAATTTCAGATAATTTGTTCCCTAATAAATGCCAAATAATTACATTTATCAGATCGTCACAGTCTTTAAAAAACAAAAGAAATGGGCGGACACCACAAAGCGCTTCAATGTTTTTGAAATTTTCAGATTTTTAATGTCACAAGTTATGGGAAGGAAGAAATCATGTCTTTACAATGGTCCATTCTTTGATGGAAGTGGTGGGGCTTCTTGATAAGCATTGTATGCTGGTGGTTGGGAACTCGATTGCTGCTGAATTTGTTGGTAAGCAGGAAGTCCAGCTGGATTAGGAGCAGCTCCTTGTCCGACACTGAATCCCGGTTGTGGGGGCTGATTAGTCGGATATGGATATTGTCCCGGTTGTTGTGGTTGATTAGTTGGGTATGGATATTGTCCCGGCTGTTGTGGTTGATTAGTCGGGTATGGTTGCTGTCCTGGTTGTTGTGGTTGCATTGGGTATGCTGCGATGTTCTGATAAGTTACAGTTCCGACTGATTGGAATTGTCCAGCTGGGTAGGGATTTGTTTGTCCGATTCCTGGGTATGGTGGTGGCATGTCGTAGACATACACATTTTCAGCTGAATGAAAAAATGAGAAAATTATTTTAAATTTATAAGGAATACCTGGTGGACGCTCTGGGAACACATTGGTAGGAGCCTGGAATCCTTGATAGCTTCCTTGGACCAAGTAATAAGTTGGTGGTGCAGCATAATATGTTGTTGCCGACTGTTGTTGCATGTTTGCAGGTGCATAAGCAGGTGGAGCAGCAAATGGACGAGCACGAGATGCTGAAAACCCAAATTGTTGCATGTGTTCATAACAGCATATGAATTTCAACTCACCCATATCGGCAGCTCGAAGGAGAGCTTCTCCAAACTCAATGCATCCTCCTTTTGGGAATGAAAGACGCCATTCCGGACATCCTTCAAAATTTCCTCCTGGCATTGGGGTGACCCATCCCTGAAAAATAGCTTTGCGGTGATATTACAATGTTGAAAAGAAAACCCACTTTGAGGTAGTTTGGAGTGAGAAGCGGCTGTTCGAGTTTGACATCTCTCACTGAGTGGAATGGCATTGCGAAAGATTTGAACTCATCTTTTTTGCTCTCATTCATGAAGATGATCTGAAATGATTAGTGAGTGAAAGGGGACTTCAGATGATTGTTCGTTTCTATTTTAGATTTCTAATACAATTCATTTTCAACATGAACAGTTCATCGAAAAATTCACGTTTTTTCACGTTATTTCATAATAGTCAGCGTTTTGGTTGCCAATAATCTCTATTCAGCCGTCATAATTTTTAATTAATCTGTATTTTAAAATTTCCTGAATCGATTTTGTTGCGAAACATACTCTGTGTGAAGTGAGATAAAGAGCTCCTGATTTTGTCGATTTGAATGCCGGTACATTGTATTTCTCGAACTTCAGCTTGACATTTGTTGTGTAAAGGAGAATTCTGATTTAAATAAATATAAATTACGTTTTAATTCATTAAAAACTCACCTTTCTCCGTTGTAAATGAGAACTCCGTGTCCATCGGGGGTATGAGAGCTGTTGAGAGACATTATTCAGCTGCAAAATGAGCAAAAATGAATAAATTTTGAGTTAAAAGCAATCAGTAAGCGGAAAATTTATTGCGAAATACATAAATTCAACGAAAATTCTGGCTGAAATGGCGTGATGCCAACGTTTTCATATGACTTTCTTTGCTGACTCACAAAATGCTATCGACCTGCATGGAGCGTTGTTTCTCTTCTCATACCGTCTGTGTTTCCTGCTGTCACATTATCTTTTGGGGCAAGGAGACGGCGAGAGACAAATAGAGTGTTTACTCAATGACGGAGGAAGGGGAATAGAGTATCGGTTGCGATAATCATGAATAAAGAGTATTATTTATATGATTCAAGAAATTATTCGATTATCAACTGATGATAATTTTTTTCGGTTGCAACTGATCATTAAATGAAAAATTTCAATTCAAAATCAAACTTTATTTCAAAAAAAAAAATGTTTTCAATTGTTAAAAGTGAAAATAAAACAGACATAATAATTGCTAGGTTTAGAAAAAAAAAGTGGTGTACTACATGTAGAAGATAACTCGAAGGAATGGCGGAGCTACTTGGATTAGGTTTTCAGAAATTGTTCATGACGTAAACAATTTCAAAAACTTCGAAGCAAAAAAGTTGATTGAGACGGGAAGGAATATTTATCAATGGAAAAAGAAATTGAATGATGAGCCGAACAATAAATACAAAATGGAAGAGAGATTAATTGAGCGTAATTATAGAATAAAGTAATCAAAAATTTGATTCTTTTCAATACAAAACTTTGTCGGCAAACACTGGTGCCTGTTCCACTCTTTGTCCCTTGTTGTGTCTGAGAATGGCGACCAATGGGTGAACAGTTTCTTGTAAATCCTGAAAATTTTAGATTTCTTTTTTTCTGGAAAAGCTGATACTCACTCTGAAAAGGTTCTCCAAAGAAGCAGTTCCGTGAGTCCAGTAGAGATTGTGTTGCAGTTTTGAAATTCCAGTTGGGAGAGGTGCGAATCCGGAATTGTTGACTTTGTAGTATTCAAGGAAAGAGATATTGGCTTGAGTGAGACTCTTGATGGCAATTGGTTGTGGGAGCACTTCAGAATTAGTGATGATTGGCAGAACATTGGTCTTCAAATCATCTCCGAACATTCTCTTCACATCAGCCAATTCATAGATGAATGGCCATCCCAATTGGTTTTCGTCATGTTTCAGGACAATGGAAATGGCATCCAAACGGAATGCACCAGACTCGAGAAGTTCCTAAACAGATATCATTTTGTTTGAATAATTTAAACCTTTGAAATGAACCTTCTCAAACCATTGCTTGATGAGCCTAGAAACAGTCTTATTTCCCATTCTGTCCTCAACTCCGGGAGTGTCAACAACAGTGACGTTATACGGAAGAACAGTGTTGTTGAATACGTAGGCAGTTAGACCGGTGGTCGCGTTCACGTGTTCGTCCAAAACAAAACTATACAACGAAAAGGTGAATTAGATATCTCACAACCTTTTTTTACCGGAAGTCATTCTCTTTCTTGACATCATACAAGTAGTTCATCATGCTGGTGATAGCTGAAGTCTTTCCAGATCCAATTGGTCCGAACAGAAGAAGAGTTTTGTCGTCATCGCTGGCTGGAGCGTCTCCTCCGATGATAACCTTGTTGATCTTATCGTTCTTGGAGAAGTTCTCAACAACATAGTATTGTGGAACAATCAACTCATACTTTCCGCTGTTGGCAATCTGTAAACATAATTCATATCAAATTTATTCCGATTTTTTATCTACATGTTCTCCAGAAGCCTTTTGTCTGGCTGCCAATGGGCTCACACGAACTTCTTCCTCTTCATAGATGCTGGAGTCAACGCTCTCTGAAAATAAAAAAAACTTTTCAAATAGCTTCAGTTGATGTACTCACTAGATGAGTGACTAGATTTCGGCTGTGGGGGGAGATGGTGGTGATGATTATCATGTTCATGGCTGTAGGAGCGAACATGATATCCAAGTGGCTTGGCTCCTTGTCCAATGTTATGAACCTTGAGAGACGCTTCACGGGCCAAGTTTGCATGGGTCAAACGATCGTTGTCAGCTCGTTGGCGGTCGACTTGATGAGAAAGTTGAGCCTTCTTTGCGCGAGCATCTTCAACCTGGCGTTGAAGATTTCTCAGTTTTTGAGTTCCTCCCGTGTGGAATGTAGAATGGGAGTGATGAGAATGAACACTTCCGGGAGACTGAAAATATTGTTTCACATTTTGTAAACCTTTTATGATCTTACGCTGTAAATAAGGTTGGATTCTGGGCGCTCATAAGCAACTTCATTGTGATGGAGATTGATCTCCTCTCCGTGATAACGATCATGGTCATCATGAACATCAAATTGTCCAAAACGGCTCTCAGCAAATGATGCAGAGCTGTCAATGGTGTTTGAACGATCACGATGAACAGGAACTAAAAACAACAAAATTATTTAAAACTGAAAAATCTCCCTTTTTCGAAAAAATTAAAAATTCATTCATCGTTTGTTGCCCCATTCAAACTTCTGTACTTACTCGCATGACTCTCGTCGGGACAAAAATAGTCTAGCATCCTGCAAGCGAGCGAAAGTATGACTAGATAGAATTGTTGTGCATAACAAAAGTGTACACCTCTTTTACACTTAAACTTTCTGAGTCATGAAGAAAAAAAAACTATTCTCGGACGGTTTTCAGTATTTTATTCTTTTCCTCACCCGTTCTCACTGGATATTGATGATGAAGATTGAAATGATCACTCTTCTCATCTTCGTAATCCGGTTGAGGTTCGGATCCATAGGCGTCGTAGTGCTGAAACATAAACACTTATTTTCTTCTTTAAAAGACGTTGGGATAACGTGCATAGCTCTGGGAATTGATATTCAAGTCGTTAAAAACGTCGTTCGCAATGAGGCTTGCAGTCCGTGCAGCGGCATATCTCTAAAAGGACCAACTTACCTGATAGACCTTTATCTGAAAACATGATTACCTTGGCAGATCCATTGGAAACGACGCTGGCGTTTTGTGGATGGTTTCCAGTGGCATACGGTTGTCTTTGAGAGCTGACATGAGAAGAAACATGCGAAGAGCTCACATGGCTTGGTGCCTGGAACGCTGGCTCACTGGCAATAGATTCATGGTCCTCGCCATAAAGAGCTTCGTCGAGATGACGGAGAGCGTCGTCATGTCCTCCATTCAAATTAACAGTTGGGAGAGTGACAGCCGAGAAAATCTAAACATAATCTAAATATTTTCATTGAGTTTTCAACTTACCGAGTCCAAAAGAGGATCAGAAGTTGGAGTGGCGTCATAGTAATGAGAGATTGGAGTAGCGTTGACTGGTGGTGGTGGGGCTGTGACAACGGCTGGAGCATGACTGACAGCTGTAGAAGCATGAGAACGAACACCGTTCCCAATCTGTAACAGTTCTGATTTATACTGGAATGCATAAGTAGAAAACACTGGTTTTAGAACTATTAAAAAACTGATAAAACTGAATATTCGAAAAAATATAAACTAACCGGAACCTCTCGAACAGTCGAAACGCTCGAAGCTGTTGTTTTACGGCTTCTGCTTCCTGACTGAAAACACACATTTCACTTAAATTCTGAATTTTCGTTACCTCAGAAGACTTCACATTAGTGGCAGTCGTAAGAGCTGGAAGATCGCCAAAAACGTCATCCAAGTTGATGCTTACCGCGTTGCTTCGCGACATGACTACAAATCAGAAAACGTTGGTGGAGAATGAATGAAACGTGAGAAAAAAGAATGGAAGAGTGGAGAAAAACATAGATACGCAAATGGAGAAGGTGAAGAAGTGTGAGTCATGTGAATCTTGAGACCTTTTAAGAATGGAATGCTGCTCCATAAGTGACTCACAATCATCAGAAATTTGCATTTTACACACCCACCAACTACAGTAAAAAAGAAAGGGAAGAAAAATAACGATCCTTTCGATAAATGGTGATTGACCGCGACGAAAGATCGGTGAAAGACAAGAGCAAGAAGTGTGGAGGTATGAAGGAGTGCAAAGTAATGGCAAAAGCAGTGCTCGAAGGCCTATTGCCAAAACCGTGTCTCTCTTATCAGTATGTGCCACGCATTACACCTTTTCGCGTCAGGCGCCATACGTATTGTATGCAGCTAACAACCATACAATAGAATAAAAGTATTGACGAGTAAAATTAAAATAAAAAAACAGAAGAGAACCACAGGGATAAAAAACACACACACGTTTTGATTCAGCGGCGCGGCTTGCAATGGAAAACAGTGAGATATTTTTTCTCTGTGGTAGTCGATGTCATTATTCAGTTGGAACAGGTCAAACAATTTAATTCACAGTTTACAGTTCATTCACATTATAGGACACAGGCATTTACAATTTAATTTGGGAAACGTCAATGAAACTATTGTCCGGAAAAAAATGTTCGCCTTAGATAGCATCTTGACGGAACGTCTCTCCATCATGAGAATTGCGTGTTATTTTAGGTAGAAACAAGACATTTTGCTAAAATAAAAAAATGGTTCGGTTCCAGTCAATACACAAGCGACCATTTTTTTGTTTCAAAAATAGGAAGATGAGCTTTCAAAATATTATTTAGCCTTCAAATCAAACAATTTTTCCTAGTATAACTGTTAGTAAAAATGTTTTAACCTGGTCATCCAAAATTTCAGCTTTAAATGTTTACTTATAAACTCAGGAACTTTAATTTCAATTTTTGAACTCGATTTTCTTAAATTTTCACTCCAGATAACACAATTAATTCATCGAATAAAAAAAATGAAAAGTTACCTACCACCGAAATACTGAAACGTTAGTTCTTAGTATTGTACAACCACCATAAAGTAGTTGGCACTATTTTTGACTGATAAACGCTGCCGGGTTAGAAAGTCAAACCGAAAAGCAGAAAAGGCGATAGTGTGTCTTGATAAACTGCGCCTGAATACATGTATGTCTAAATTCAAGAGTTTCAAAGCGAAACTGTTTGCTCGTAACATAAACGAAAATTGAACACATTATTGCTTTTATTGAGGACAACATTGCATTGGAAAAATGAATAAGTTTAGACGGTGAAGAAGTGCAATGAGAAGAGATACCCATAGGATACAAGTCTAGCGGAAAAATAAGATTAGATAGAGGAAAATACAAGCATCATAATAATTAAATAGTTTTAACTCTGAGAAAAATAGGTAGAAAACGGGATTTGGAAGCAAGGGAGAAATGTTTTGTGCAAAAGATAATAAAGTTGTTTGCGGGAGAAAAAGGGACGAAAAAGGTTGTTCGTGTTATTGTCTTCAGAAAAAGAAGAGGGATCGAAAATTCAATTTTCCAAAGCTGAGAACAACACTGAGAATTCCTAAATGTAATACCTGAAGCTGCCCGCAACACCCATACATCATGATGATACAGTCTATATGGTTGCTACCATGCAGCCCCAGTCCTCATGTCATATAGGAGGAGTGGTTTCTGTTGTCCGAGTAGTCACCATCTCCATATTCACAATCTTTCCATTACCGTTCCCGTTGTGCGGTTTAGGTGTTGACCTGCTGTTTGAAGAAGGGCTCTCCCTTCGTTGACGTCTTCTTTCTCTTCTGTGACGTGCTTCCTGGTCCTCCCTTGTTTCTCTCGGCCTCTTCTTTTGGCTTTTCAAACCGCAAAACCTGTAAACGAGAGGGAATAGGTATTGTTGTTCACCAAAAGAACAATGTTTTGATCAGTTTCCTATGTTAAGTACAAATAAACGTTCTATTCACGTTCATTCCACCCTTTTTAATGCTATCAGCCGACGACTGTAAATGGTAATGCACAAATATTTGACTTTCTTCAAATTGATTTTTTCTTTCATTTTTCTAAACCGTCAAAACCCGAATGTGATGAAAGTATATGCGACGGCAAAGTTTTCTGTGTTTCTTATCGCTTTTGTCATTCTCAATGATAATTTAAGACACGTACTTGTGCAAAACGTAACGGACGGAATAGATGACAATTTGGCAGAGTGAAATGAGGGATCCGCCAGCCCATAGAGAAAATTGACCTGGAAAATGAAATTTATTGAACTATTTTTATAATCCCAGATGATACCTCCAATTTGAGCAATAAGACTTGAAAGTGGCATAGCGATGACGTGTTTAATAATTGTATAATCTAATTGTGAATAATAAATATCGAGAATAATTCTCCTCTTCATCTTATTGTATTCTTCTTTCGGAATCAAAGCTCTGCTCTGAAACTTGATAGCTTATCGCAATAATATTTTTGTTATTCTTACCGATTCACTCGGAATGTTTGAATAGCTAACTTGCTTGTTATAGTTCCATGCATGACACGGTGCTTTACACTTCTTCTTGCACGCGTCCACTTTTGCTTTTGGAACTTTTCCATCATCAGTGAACAGATTTGGAAAGAAACAGTGATAGAGCAGAGTTGCAGTGCAGATTCTATCAGGATGCCCTGGATTATGAGCAGCAGCTGGAGAACATTGACAAAACTTCTGAGCATCGGAAGTTAGGCAATCTTCATAACAATGTACACGACTATAATTCCGATGAGGATCTTCTTCACATTCATATCTCGGTGGATCATTCATAAACTCAAATTGTGTTCCTAGCAAAGGCATAATTGCATGAACGCCTGAACCATCAAAAATTAGTTTGATTATTGTCATTTAAAACAACCTGCAGGTAAAAACGTCAGATCATTGTCAATACCCTGACCACGTTCAGCCAGCTTGATAATAACTCCGCTGTTAATCATTTGATTAATTCCAGGATTATAATATTCTTCCGGCAGATCAATTATATAACGATCTCCATTACCAAACCCGCTTGCTTCCTGAAACAAAATCATCAACTGCAAAATAATATTTCCAGTAAAACGAACCTGTTTAACACCGGCTAATCTAAAACATTTTCCAGCCGACGTCATCATTTCTGTTATATTTGCACACCGGGACTCATCTTGGAAAAATGCTTCACAATTGAGAGAAGCATTCCGTAGAAACTGTACATATGACATATTTTTCTGATTCAATAAGGCTTCCAATTGAAAATCCAATGTATCAATCTTCTTGATGATTTCTTCTGTTTTCAATAACAAATTTTCGAATGGAAGTTCTATGGAAGGGAATGATAGTTCGAGAAATTGGGCTAATTCAAATGACACGTTATTTGCCTCGAAGAACGACCTATTGAAGCGATTGTATGGGCAAACGACAACATCAGGAACCCAAATAGAATCTGAATTAGAGAAACTGAAATGCTAGAATAGTTTGTGAAAACCAACCAGCTTCTTGTATAAAATAAGAAACAACAATCCTCCTCATCGAATATTCATCCATAATTTGATAGCATCCTTGGAATGTCATGAACAATGCTGAAATGACTATCAACACCCAGACCATCCGGAGTCGTCCGGATGATGAAAGCATGACATCCCGGAGGCCATGAAGTGTTGAGGTTTCCCGAAGAAGATACAGACTGTCATCATTGTCGTCAGAGCTGTCACTCAGACTAGAAACATCAGTCGGCTCATGTGATCGTGTGGATGTTCTGTAAATCAAAGAGTTAAATTCTGTTCTATTGAGTAGTTTAATTCTCAGATATCCATCAACACGGTCATTATTATTTTTTGAATGAAAAGCGAAAAAACTTACGAAAGAAGGACGTATGTTTTCAGAGGCATTTGTGAATATGCGCGAACGACAGCCCCGCGCACACATACACAATACTAACAAGTTCCCTCTCTCGAGCAGTATATGAAAAACACGACTAACCTGCTCCGCCCGGACCACCTCCGAGATAACGTCTTTTTCAAACAGTGGTTTTCTTTCTTCAACTTTCGAATAGCGGACTCGGCCGAGTCGCTGAGCGATTGACTCTGAGTCAGAGAATGACTTCTGACCACTGTGGTCTCGGGACGATTTCCATTCATGTACATCACACAACTGGCTTCATCGAATCGAGTTCTTCGGATTGTCGATCTAGCCTGTTTTTCCAGCATAATTTGTATTTGAGGTGTAGGGAATAAGTGAGAGAACAAGAAGGAAAGGACAAAGATGGATTTAAGGAGTGAAGAAGAAGGAATACCACAATCTTGTCGAGCCTCACTAAATGTGAAGAGGGTCCATCAAATATTTGCTGGGTTTTTTTCTTCGTTTGTCAAGTAGATTCAAAATAACAGAGGCAGAGGTCTTTCGGAGGTCAATTCCAATGACGATCCGTTAAAATATGGGATAGGGGCCTCTATGAAGTCTCGATTCATGCAGTGAAAAGTAGAGAGTTCATTTTTAATTATTCCCTCCATGCCTAGTTTGAAATTATAACTATAATGCCATTTTATTTGAACCGACGCGCAGTTTTTCAGGGAAGAAGGGAGAAAAAAGTTAATTGAGAAAAACACATCACTTAAAAAGTGAAAATGAAAAAAAGAACAATATTTTCAGCTTTTCAAGTGGGCAAAACTATTCATAATCCGAAAAAAGATAAACATATCATTAAAAAATGGGTTTTTGTTTTTCTTTACACTTCAAACCGATTGACCTCGCGTGCTCGAGAACCTTTGACAATTGCAGTCACAACTTAGATGAGCCCAATAATGTGACAACCCAATGTTACACATCAAAAATTGGTTTTTTTGTTGCAATACGACAAAGATAAAAAAGAATAGTAAAAAAACACATTGAACAATACCAGTGCAACACGCAAATTAGCTAAACTGAGAGGTCCCGTTATCCGGGGTCCGCGAGTCCCGATCCCAATTTGTTTAGATTAAATGTTTGAATGAAAAATCAACGGTCAATGGTGGGTGAAGCTAAATCAATTCATAGTGAAAACAAATTAGATTCACGTCCGAGAGAAAAAGTGCATGATGAAGAGTCGTCTTCTTTACACTTTTAGCACAAAGGCGGCGGGTTCAAATGTCTGCTCTGAACGTTTTGAAGGTGAAAACAACTTGACTAAAGCTTATCAACTATATCAACAAAGTTTCAATGAGAGATCAAATGTCAGTTCAAACATCTCTTCAAAAACAGCTTCAGTTTTGACATTCTGACTGACATAAGGAAGGTCCGAAAAACGAAAATATAAGGATACTATTGATGTACATCAAATTTTGTTCTAAAGGAAGAACTTACTCCACTATGTGAAAAAACAAACATTTCTCAGATTTTGGAAAAAAGCGTCTTCGGCGATTCAACATCAAAACGTGTCCAAGCACTATGTCATGCAATCAGAATGTAACATGATCTTTTTTCAGAAAGAGTCTTGGGAGGTCACAAAGACAAAAAAGTGCGAGAAACAGTTGTGGTTGAAATTTGAAATTACAATAAAAATAATTGAGAACTAAACTGCTCGGCAAGCTTTTTTTTATCGGCCTAACATTTTATGAGACCACACAAATAATTAATTTTGGAAATTTGAAAATAATTTTTTTGAATTTTTGTCTCATTTATGTGATCTATCCAATTAGAAATGTTTCAAAACTGTTTCCGGATTTTAAATTTATCTGATTGATTTTCAGTTTCTCCCTATGAATCATTCTAAAAACGTCTTCTCAAGTTCTCTATAGACATAGAAACGGAAAATAAATGTTTTACAATTTGTGAAAAATTAGGGACGAGACGAAAAAATAAAGAAAAACGGCGTGGTCGGTCAACGAATTTCGAGGACTACCTCATTAATCACTATTGCTTCCTGATGTACTCAACAAAAATTCTTCCGAACAGCTGTATTGTGGCCACAGAGGCACCGATTAATAGTCAAGGGATGTGGTTATGGAGAGGAGAAAAATGAATAGTGCACAAGGAAGTAGAGCCGTACTACACGCTAGTGAAGAATCCAGAGAGTAATTTGATTATCATAGTCTCATGGTCTGGGAAAGAGTAGAAAAAAGTGGGAGCAAGTTTGAAGAGTTATGAGAAACCAATTGTGAAAGACTCTGTGACATGCTGGTCTATTGGGACCAGACGTGTTCGAGCAAAAAGGCGAATCAAGGAAGAGCCGAGATTTTTCTAAACAGATTAAGGTCAACTCTGCGTCAGAAAAATAGAAGAAGAAAAGGAATTGTTTTCAGCATATTATCGTCTTGCCCGTTTCTTTTTCTTTTTAGGTTCGCTTCTTGTAAATGAGCTCAACGGGAGGCCTTCGTCTTCAAACGAAGAGGCATTGAAAAATATGAAGTGACCGAAGTAGGTGATAAACAGGTCCCTGGAGAAAAATCAGGAGCTTCCTTTTCAGGAAGAAATGACACACTTTCGGACACAATGCCAAGAACTTGCAACCATCTCTGACTTAGCAACATTTTTCTTTTTCGCTGTTTTTTTTTCACTTTTTGTGACAGAAATGTATTGGTGTCTTTTAACTGTTCCGAGGGAATTGAAACTTTTTATCCTTTTTTCCAAGTGATTTGTCCTTTTTTCCTTTTTTTGTCGTTCTAAAAAACAAAGAACACAAGAAAAGGGACCTTCTTGATTCTTGTTCATGAGAAGATCAAAAACATTTTTCAATTTAGTGAGATCGGTATCAACATATAGACAACATTTTTTGTAGAGAACGTACAAAAACTTTTAATCCTCGCACAAAAATCGTATTGAAGACTGCTTCACGTGGGTGACAGATTCAACAGCGGTATGTTTCATTCATAATTGTACCCGATCTCGATAGATCAATACCAAAAAACGGATTAAACTACCTTCAAAGAGCGTTTCGAACCGCCTACTCCTAGAAAAACTGTGTTAAAATAGATTCAGTTCCCATTTTTTTTGTCTACTGGCTGATCAAAAAATGAATTACCTGCTACCTAGAATACTAGGTTTTATACTATTTGTCTTAGGAGCTGCTATATTCTTCACTGAAGTAATGCATTCATATCAACGATTTGTTAGACAGTCAGAAGAGTACCCAATCTCAAACGGAGATATGCAAGATGCTCCAAAGAAACCAAAACAGATGAAGACATTTTTCAGTTTATATCATAACATGGACGAGATATTGGAGCAAAATAGTGATGTAAGATTTCATTCCAAGGTTTAAAACCATTATTCTTATATTATGTGTTACTATTTCGAGCCAAGTAGTTTTCTTGAGCAGTATATTCAACTTTTTGTTGATGATTCATCGAAATGATTCTATTCTAGGTTATTCAACCGCGAGTACTGAATGGATCCGCTCACAACTTTTGCAACAACACAGATCATTGCATTCGTCCATTCATGCGACATGAGACCAGATATAGAGTGAGACTACCGCAGAGATCACAATAAGTATCGAAAACCGTTTGTTAAAGGTCGCGCCGGATTACAAAATGGCACACTGCGTGGTCCACAAGAGTATGTCTACAGTAATCACAGGAATTATGTGTTACTTATACAATAGGAATCACTTCGTGAAAGTTGACAAGCAAATGAATATGTCTGAATGGGATAAAGCATCGTGAGTATTAAAATAAAACTAGAGATTAGTTGTGAATGAAGAATTGTAAACAATTGCTCTGTTTTCCACTATAAATTTTAAGACTATGCCGAGGAGACAACACATTTCGCCATTTGAAGAGTCTTCAAAGAAAGTACAATGCCAGTGAAATGGACGGATGGAGTTTGTCAATGATTACACGAGATCCCATTGACAGATTCGTATCGGGTTATGTGGATAGATGCATAAGGTTTGTTTTGAGAAGTTTCAAAACCCACTCTTCCCCCCTCCTTACTCTTCTCCATTGTGACATTGCAGAGTGGCGGAAGGACCAAGTCCATGCAATGGGTGCGATAAGAATATGACATGCTTCATTTTGAGCGAGTATGAAAGATTCAAAAAGCAAGCCACCAAAGGGGTTCTCACAAATACTTTTGAGGATCGACACTTTTATCCGCAGAATTGGTGAGAGAAGACTTGTGAATTATTGATAGTTTTCTTTTTGTTTGATGATACCCACGTAGAAAAGGTCAAGCTCAAAAATCACTGGGCTCAGCACAATGTTTGATTTCCTAACAGAATTTCAGGATGATTCTCGAATTTCAAATTAGAATATTCTGGTGAAACATGAATATAGTTAAAATCCTTAATGCTTCTTCAATATGAACCTCACCACTCTATATCAAAGTTATTCAACAAAGTTCATTATTTTAGGAGATGTGATATCAAAACAATGAGAGACAAATATGAGTTCATCCGGTACTCTAGTGATCCATCTAAACAACTTATGGAAGACTTGTTCAAAATTGGTCGCCGCCAAGGGGTGAGTTGGTTTGAAAAACACCGGATCATTAAAATGGAAATGGTTTGTTTTGGAACACAGACCTTCATGAAGCCACTTTTCTCTTGTGGCGGTTTGAAGATGAGTTTCAGTGACTAAAAACTTACAAAGCATGAGGGATTTCAAAAATGAATAGTTAAAACTAACATTTTGTAGTTTCTTTAACCATAAAAGAATGAAAGTTGAGAAGAACTCAACGAACTAAGGACCAAGTTGTGAAGTTTTGATTTTTCCAGATACCAGAAAACGAATTGGAGTACATTGAGGATGAACTAACCAAAAACCGAAAGACAACACATACAACTGCTTATTCACCCGCCCGAGAGTTTTATCAAAAAAGGTGTGTATGCAAAATAGGCCGAATAGCATTTTGTCCGCAGAGTTTTCTCGAACTTGTGACCTAAACTGGCGGCGGAAATGAATGGCATCTCAAAAATCATGACGTTACTTGGCACTTTTCCTCTGTCGATAGACTCTTTTTTTGGTCCGACTAAAGGAAGAGCTGCCATCCGCGCGGTAATGGGTGCTACACATTGGGGGGTCCGTCTTTATGTGAAATTCAAGAATGTGCCTTCAATTTGTTTTTGTAGACTGCGAGAGAACCCACTGTTAATGGAATACGTGGTGCGAATGTTCTACCACGACTTCGTCATTCTCAATTACCCATTTCCCGAGGGCTTCTAATCGGAATGGTTCTGAAAATAACTGAACTAAACGGATCCTTAGAATTGTCAAAGTGTCATGGATAAGTGGAATTTCCGAAGTAATATTATGTGCCATTTGGTCCCTTTTTATGTAACGATTCATTTCAAAACTGCAAGTAATAAACCATTTGTCGGGTTTTTGGGGGCTACAACGTCACACAGATTAAACGAAAAATCTGTCAATCCTTTCATATTTCGGTACACTTGAAACTTCAGTTATTTCCAATTATGTTCTCACAACAGACAAATTTCATGCTGGCTGCAAAGATTGTTATCATTTTGGCAGCTATCACCACCGTTTATGTTATTTTATTGATATCCAGACCTGTTATTCGAGAAAACGCTACAATGATAGTAGCCCCAAAAAGCAGAGATGTTAGAGCAGAACAAATACGACTCTTTGCTTTGAATGACATTGTAAGAGCAAATTCTCATGTGAGTTCAAACAATAAACATGAAATGAACTTAGCGTCCACCAGAACTATACCAAAAACTTTATCTTGTCTTTTCAAATTGAAAAAGGTTTATCAGGATCTTCCCCCTCGGAGTAGAAATGTTACTGCAAAAACACTGTGCAGACAGAAAGCAGTATGTGCTCCACACAACAGACGATATGAAACAATGCTCCGCGTTCGTGATAGATATTAATTTTCTTCATCAACATTCTTCATTCAGGTGTCTCCACAATACAAAATGGTAAATTGTGTAGTTCAAAAGTCCATGTCGACCATGATGACAGGAACAATGTGTTATTTATACAATGAAACAGAATATGAAGCATCCGGTAGAAGTTTTGACGATGAATTCAACACAAGGTTTAAAATTATTCGATTTCAGTTTCATGACCTGTTTCATTTCAGATTTTGCAAGGAAAAAAACGAGTTCTTTAGTGTGAATGCAGTTCGAGACGCATTCAATATTTCATATGTGAAAACCGACTGGACTTTCTCTATGATAACTCGTGATCCAATTGATCGCTTTGTTTCTGGTTATGTGGATCGATGTGTCAGATTGTTACAGAAGAACGCTACGAGCCAATGTAACGGATGTGGTTTGAATATGACTTGTTTCATAGAAAAGGAATATGAAAGACTCATGGAAATCTCGTTCAAGAGAAAAACGCGTAGAACTATGGAAGACGCTCATTTCTTTCCTCAAGTGTGGCATTGTGATCTGAACGAGGAGGCGGAATTTTATGAGTTCATTCAATATTCCAATAATGCGGAAGACAGATTGATGCCGCAGCTGGAGGATATGCTGAAAAGACAAAAGGTAAGTCTTTTCTTCGATACATCTGTCAGGAATCGTTTGTTCAGGTACCAAGAGGATCTATTGAATTTATTAAAAATGAATTATTGAACAAGAAATCAAGTCATTCTACTGCAGGAACGCCTGCAAAACGGTTTTATTACTCAAGGTTTAGTTTTTTCACCTATTTCCTCAACTTTTCAATTGTTTCAGACTCGTGAAATCGCCATATCTGTTGGAATACATTGTCAAAATGTTTTACTATGACTTTCTCCGATTCCATTATGAATTGCCACCTGGTTTCTAGATTACATTCAAATCAGTTATTTATTTTAAATAGTTCATATCTGTCTTCAAACGGGATAAATAATTTTCATTCTTTGTGTACTCGAATTTTCCAAATGTTTTATTCATGTTGAAGAGAAAATTGAATTTAAGATTACCAAAAAAGGGATCATTGGAATGTAATTGAATTTGAAATCAGAGAAAATGGACGTTGTTGAATTTGATTGATGAAATTACTTCTTTGTCTATATGCAAATCAGAATTGTTTGAAAAAAGATTATCCCATCGTGTACAATAAGTACATTATCTGATGGATGGGTAAAAGAAAGAAAAGAGAGAGAGAGAGAGAGAGAGAGAGAGAGAGAGAGAGAGAGAGAGAGAAACCATTTAGACTTCAGTTTTTGGGCGCGAGTTGATCCATGACTTGATAGAGTCGATTGCCGAAATCTTCTCGACGAACTCGTAGAGTTTTGGGAACTTGCGAAGTGATCCTGGAAGAATCTTCGAGTTCATGAACCAGAAGATGTGGAAGATTGCAAGATCAGCGTACGAGATCTGAAAGAAAAAATGTTCGAAGAAATCTCATTTTAGTCGCAGAAGCCACTTACGTTGTCACTGACAAAGAACTCAGTTCCGCTTCCAGCGAGAAGACCCTCGAACTCCGTGATGAACGGAATGATTGTACTCTCACAGAGTTGCTTGAAGATCTCCACCTAAATTGAATTTTTATAAACACAAGTTATTTTCTCAGTTGTCACCTTCTTGGCATTATCCTGTTCTTTGAACCACGGGTTGATTTCGATAAGGAAATCCTCAACGCAAGCAACGAGCTCATCCATCTTGGCTGTCTCCCAATCGTTCTCCCCAGCGATTCCTGAAGTATAGTAATTGAAAAACGCCTAATCCAAAGCCTTTTTTCTATTTTTTTCCTCCGTTCATCCCACCTAATTGTTTTCTCAAAAGTGTACTAATGGTATATTAAGGAAGAAACTCATTTGTTCTTTGTCAATTAGTGAGCACTTCTAATTTATTTTTTCCGCTTGACTCACCGAACACTTTTCCGAGATAACGTTCAATCACACGGCTTTGAGCCAGTTGCTTTCCGTCTACATACAGAACTGGAAGTTTTCCATGCGGTGTGGCTGAAATTGATAATTGATTTGTATTTCCGGAGAAAAATGTTGCGCAGTTGATTACTTTCAATGTTAACGTACCCTTTTTAATTTCCGGCCATGCTTGTTTCTCGATACGCTCATCGACGTATTGGACACCTGCGTAGGCGAAAATAAGTCTTGCCGGTTCGGCGCGTCCCATGATGTTGAAGTATTGAAGTTTGTACTCCGTCATGGCTGAAAACATGAAACATACGTAGTGTTTGCAAGAAATTACAGAAACGAAAGAAAATGACGAGTTGAAAAAAGCATGCGGATGCCTTCTGTTCTGAGATCCCAGCCGCCCGCTTGATCAGCTAATTAGAGTTTGGTAGAGGTTCTGGGGCGAAGAGCAATTAGGAATTCTTAGTGCACTAATGAACTGACATGTCCTTTATTACATTCTGATGAGGAAGCTACGTCATTGATAATATGCCACAAATGAATCATCTTTTTCTAGAGATGGAGTTCCTAAGAAACTTCTTCAGAATGAAGAAGAAAATAGAAAATACCTCAATGGTTTCGAAGAGTTTGAATGATAGAAGAAATGGGAGAAGGCGTGATGAGATGCAATTTTTAAGTGCCGAAATGATTTCGGCAGGCGCCGGAGCGAAATTCAATTAACTGCGCCTGCGCGTCTGAACGAGAAAACCGGGCGGGTCTCAATCTGACGTGTGTCTGCACGAGAGCTCACCCACCAAGCACCACCCCTTTTCTTGCACAAAGGCGCTCTTCCGTTTAGGCACAGATTGAAAAAAAAGGTATTAAGAAAAGTTTCTGAGAAATAGTGTTGATTGGAAACGTTGATTGGTTTTGTTTAGATTAAACTTGATTTGAGAAGTTGGGAAAATGTCTCACCGCTTGACACTAAAGCTCAGAAAACTCCTTGGAATTCTTTCATAGAAGAATACTCGAAGAGAAGTACGAGAAGAATGAAAAGAACCAAATAAGGAAAAGAAGCAAACACCAAAGAGCTGATTTCCTGTCTATCTTGTCAACAAAACCTGATTACAGCTTGACGCTTAAAATTATATATGTGATAGACCGAAATACCAACAAATGCTGAATACGTATTCGTTGAAATCGGTTAGAATATCAAGAACAAGTTTGAAAAGAATACCTAGAAGATTACTTCTCCAACACTTCTTTAACTACAGCGGAAACAGCTCAAGTGTACAAATTGGCATCATTATGAGCTAAAGAAACAATAAAAGTAAGATGGCGCGTGATGAGGAAATATGTGAGAATTTCGCGTGAATTTATGCTTGCGTGAATAAAGAACCAAGCCTGCTCATGAGGAATACATATATCACTAATGATAAACACTAATTGTTTACCACTGCTTTATAAAACTAGTCAAGCATACGTAACAACTGTATACGTAACAACTGATAAAATAGAGTATGATAACTCGAGGGGTGGTATGAAAATCATTCTGGAATTTGAGTGTTTTGATAAAGACTTATGAAGACATTTCCTGTTACGAACAATTTTAATCCACTTATTTCGAGTTTCGATGATGATCTTACAAATTATGCACTCTGTGAAGTGCACAGTTCTTGATTACGAATACATGAATCAACATTATATGTCATATAAATCAAGTTGCACTATTAATTTTCTACTTCATGATTCTCTAGTTTCATAGCAATTTTTCTGAATAATAGGTTTGTCAGTTCACAGCTATGGTTTGAAGTACAACTTTACAAGTACCTGCTTCGCAATTCTCATTTAGTCGAAGAGTCATATTCATTACCCTGATTCAATCTCGATGATTAAATCGGTTCCCGGTGGGAAAAGATTGCTTCTCTTCATGCTCACTGATTTTATGACCGCTTCTAAAAAGGGCATATAAAGGTTAGGAACAGCAAATGGGGCACCATAAAAACCCAGAAATCTTGTAGTAAAATCTAGAATCGGAATCAAGATTCTACGATTATTCACTGATGTCATGTTACCGTGGCGCGTGACAAAATGAGAAATACTTTTTTCTCCACACTTCCTTACTTTGTGCGCAGTATTTTTTCCCTCAGAAAACCCATTAGTTCAATGGAAAAATCGGTCGTTCGTCTTCCTTTTCTTTCCGATAAATGAAGTCTAGAACACTCTCGTATTCAGGAAAGGAATGCACTTTTCCATATTAGTTCATTTCCAAATGGTTCGTGAAGAGGATGAGATTACACGATAGAAGAAATGAAAGCGCGAAAAAAACATTGAAGAGGAGGGGATAAGATTGAATTTGAGTTCAGCCACCCCAACGCAAAAGAAAAAAGGACAAATGTATCTGTGAAATCTTGCGAACAAAAAGATTCCGTTGAAAAGAAAGGAGTAAAAAAAGAAAGAAGGGTTAGACTGCACTTGTGAAGAATGCTTGACAAGGGTCTCTCAAGAATCAACGTCTCGTCACAAGTGAAACTTCACAAACAGATTATATGGTGTGCTTGAAAACGAAGAGACTTATAATATATAGTCGTCTTTTTTTTAAAGTTCTTAGGACACTTGACAAATTATTCATTTTGGACCAAGAGTTCGTCTTGAAAACTAAACTTTTGACAGAAGTTGTTAGTTGAAAAAACGAGGAGGAAGAAGAATTTGAGATACGGAAATTCGAGGAATGTACTTCGAAAGACTTCTCACTAAGCTCAAAAGATCTCTGAAGAAGGGTAAAAAGAAATACATACACTCAAAAAACAAAACTTCTAGATTTCAAATTACTCGGCTGTACATTAACCGTTGAAATAACCTCCTACATTGATGATTTCTTCAAAAAAAAGACACCAGTCGTTTTTCAATGTCTATTTCTGATCACTAAATGAATTCAAACAAACATGCAAAAACACATAACATTAGCAGTACAAGACGTGAGTCAAACGCCAGATGAAACAGAATACGATGATGGGGCGCCAGTCCGGGTTGGATAGACAGGAAGAAACGTGGTTGGCTCTTTGAACGACAGGAGAAATGTGATATGGACAAGACCGCTCAATTTGGAATAATTCAGTGAGCCTTGGGACAAGGTTTCTGAGAGAAGGAAACGGGAGGCCCCCCTTCTTTTGCCACAATGACATCAAGAAAGAGTGTGCGTGCGTATTTATTTTTGAGGGGAAGACAACTTCCCGCCCCATTTTTTTGCTCCTAAGAATTTTGTGTAGGCCAATTTAACTGAATGCACTTCTTGAAAATTTAATGAACTTGGTGACGTTGGTGGTTGTGGCGGTGAATATGTTTTTAAGACAAAGAACACTTCGAGACATATTTGGGTCTACCGTGATGATAGCACACTCGCAATATAAAAAAAGCACGATCGAATAAAAATGATTGAGTTCATCAGATTTCAGATTTCGGCGTAAAACAAGTGTTAGAATATCTTCCAAAGAATTCAGGTTTCATTTATTTGTAGCACAAAACACATTTCAAGCCCGTTCGAATGCTCCATTTTGATGTTTTGAATTCCGAAGTTTTGACACGGCATAAGGGAACCAAATGCTTCTGTTTACCAAAGTTCACTTTAGTTCCTCACGCAATCCTTGGAAATAATTTATTTCATTTCAAATCAAGATATTTCATTAGCGAGTTTTTTTCTATTTACGTAAACCACCAAAAAGTTAAACTCCAAATTGAAAATGAAACTTTCTGAATGTTTCTTCAGAAGGCTTCTTTGGAAGTTTCGCTTTTTGGCCAAAATTAGATTTTTCTGAAAACAGGTGAAAAGACGACGTTTAAAAATGTTTGATAGACTAAATAAATTCTAAAAATATACGGGAAATTGGGTTGAGCAAACTAGTAGGAGTTTGAGAGAAATTGTGATATAATGGAGAAAAGAAACGTGAATGAATGAATGACAGAAGGCAAGCGTGAGTTTTGGTTATTATTGGTAAGTAGAATTTGTTAGAGTCCTTCGCTAGAAATGAACTCCTCCAATTGGTAATGGCTAAGAAAGTGGGCCCAGTCGACATCTTTCGCACTGAAAAACAAATCTTCACATTAGCAAAATGAGCTTGTCAACTCACATTTGCAATTTTGAAACTGTACTCTGTGTGCAGAAGGCATCGGTTTTGTAGTGACATGTCTTGTGACACACCATTTTGCAGTCTGCAACAGATATATTAGCAACCTGTACTCATGTCATAGGGTTTACCTCTGCATTGATATGCTTGCTTTGAGAAGCTGCTTCGAATCCTTTGTTGACACACATTGCACGTGGCACCGCTGCAACTAACATTAGTATCGTGTTTTTGAAATCAACATAAAAGGACACGGACCAAGACACAAAAATGATACAATGGACAAGAAGAGGAAATGAAATGTTTACCCTTTAACTTTGACTGCCACAAATGTATGATCATTGTAGATGTGCAACTTCTTCCCTTTTCTCATTAGTCGAGATGCGGCTGGCTCATTCAGCATTGCTGGAGGAATCAGGAAGTATCTGGAAGCATTGAAATATAGTGGAAGAGACATTTCGTAACTCACTTTGCTTGTTTATCATGATCTAATTCTAAAATAAGAGTACTATGCTGATACAAACTCTTTGTGGACTCTCCACTTCTACCACCGACTGAATGTGTTTCTCGATACTTGTCATTATTGGATACTGTAATATTCATGTATTGAAGCAGAAAAATGATTGGGAAAACCTGTATAACGAGTTCTACTTGGATCACGAGAAGGTGGAAGAGAAACTGCTTCTTCCAACAATTGATTGTTCTCCACATCTACTGATTTCGATCTGAAATTCTAAACTCTCATCAAGATGATTTTTTTCTCTTACCTTTTCTGACTCCTTCCTCGTCGTCCACTGAGTCTATCTCTAAGCTCACCAAAGAAAGAACGATCTCTCTTCTCGGTTGGAGCTTTCTTTGTTTTATCTCTACTTTGTCTGACATCTAACTCTTCATGGAACTCTGGAGGGGCAGTGTGATCACGATACTGTTGACCATTGCTTCCAATTTTAGATGGTCTATCCAAGGTGCTTGAAGCTGACATGCTTTGAGCGACCGATTGAAGTTTAGCTTCAAGCTCGCGAGTTTTTGGATCATTGTAATTTTTGAACTGTTGGTCAAGAATTTTCTGGGTGGCGGGATCAACAGCATTCTCAAGTGAACCATGCACTGATTGAATTGTCGGTTTCTCTTTGAGAGTCTGAAAGAGAAAGGAGAAATAATGAAATCAGATATGAAAAGAAAATACCTGTGATACAGTTTTGACAGTGACTGTAGTAGTTTTCGAAGGAATAATTGGTTCGTGTCCATCGAAGTTATCTAAAATTATACCTTTAATTGAAAAGAGAAAACATTTTCTCACCATGTGGATCATAAATGGGTCTTCTGTGAGTAGTGAGTGTCTCTCTGAACTCTGAACCATTTGGATTAGTAACCTTAACAGTGTCAGTCAGTTTTCCGGCTGTCACAAGATTTGGATCGTAGTAAAAATCGAATTGAACTGTTAAATCTCCAGAAATGGCATCCTTTCTGTAAGGTCTTCCTTGAAGTTTCAAAGAATGGACAGTCTCTCCACTTCTTCTAATTTCTTCAAAATTGACAATTGCCAAGCCAAGGAATCCTTCATCATCATTCATGTGAAATTTGTCATTTCCTTCATAGATTTCGAAGAGAATCTCTTCAGTTGCTGGTGTCAAATCACTAAAATAGAGAAATGAAAGGAGTGTAACAAGTGAAAACAAACAAATCGAAGGTTTCTTCCCAGTATGGATTAGCATTGATTCCTTTTGTGGTTGAATACTTCTGAGCTGGTTCATCCATTTCAACGTTAACAAATGGTTGAGATACTTCTTTACCAAGACGGTTAGCTTTAATAATCTTGATTCTCATTTTGTTTGGGACAGAATTGGTATTATAAGATGGGCTGATTAACTGAAAGCTGTCAGAAATTATAAGGTATTATTGTATTTAACCAACATGAGATTCGTTGAGTTTTTTGAACATTTCAGGAACATCTCCAGACGGACTGTTGCTTCTGTGAGAGTTATGGGTACCGTATGAGTCAACGTGAAGATTGTTTTCATAGTTGTTGTATGAGTTACGCATGGTTCCGGATGGGGAATGAGTCTTGAAAATGTTTTTTGAGTTATTGAAATCAAGAATATCTAACCGGTGGGTTGTAAATAGTTCTGCTGAATGTGTCCGCGAAAGTATTCCTTTCTTCTGGAATCTCTTCTGATAAATTGATATTGGTGACAGCAGATAACAAGCATCTTCTGATACTTTCTTCAACCATAGGCAGAGAGACCTGATGCTGGGCATTTGGATCAGTATTTTTCAATTCGATATCCATTTCCGGTCTTCCACTAAAACATCCCATCAAATACAACTGATTTGCAATGCAAGCCATTCTGCACTCAACCTGAAATGCCATTTTTATTGCGGTTCCGTAAAACATCTCGAATGCCTCCTCACTTCTCCTCTCAGATCCACAATCGAAACGTCGTAATTCGAGACAATCATTCTCTCGGGAGTTCGTTGTGATGAAACCAAACGGAGTTTAATACACGGCAGATGGATGTTCGAACGGACGGTCTTCAAATAAATCCGATTGATTTTATTGAATTGTACCCGGGTTGGGAAAGTGAGAAGAACAAAAAAATTCTCACCAGATGGTCTCGTGGTCCGTGTTCAACTCGAACATTACTAATCTTTGGTGGTTGTAACACATCACTATGATCACCGAAACCCTCGAAAAGCACCTCACACTTCGTCTGAAACATGAGATTATCGAAGTTTGACCTGCACAAGTGCGTACCGGAGAAGTCACTTTCTTTGCAGCCTCGTTTAGCGATTTAATCCATGCATCCATGGGAGCTGGAACTTTATGAAAATTTGAGTAAAGCCATGCAACTATTTCGTTCGACCATTCGCCGCTTGAGCCATGGATTCCACCGCTTGCTGCATCTTTTCTGAAACATTTTTATCTAGTTTTTTTTTTCAATAAACCATATTTTCCATTCATTACTAAACTAAACGCAAAACATGTTCAAAAAGGTGAGACGCTGAAGTACGCGCTGCTCTCATCACCCCCCTGTCTAATATTTGAACAAGAATCTTGAGCTCGCACTAAATCTCGATGCTTGAGCACAGTGGAAAAGCAACCATTGAGCTACTTTGTTTCAAAGTCTAAACGTAGACTTACCCAGCGTTCAATCCGCCGAACGTGGAAGATGTGTGTGCGGTGTCACTGGTGGAGCCAAGATGGTTGAGGGCAAAGTAGCAGAGAACTGCGACAAGACCCCATGAAAGGATCACCCACAACATCTCTCCAAACAGCCAACCCAAAACTGTAATAAAAAGGAATTAGTATAGAGAGAATAAAGAATTAATCAAGGGATGAGTGGATTAAAAGTTATGAATAAAGAGAAGGGAGAAGAGTTTGCAAAAAAGCACCTTGTAGAAAACTTGTGTAATACAAGATTTTCCAAATCATACTGCATATTAAAATAGTGAGTACAACGGAGACTAAAACTGCAATCGGTAATATCAGTTGTCCGTAGGTGGCAAAAGTTTCGGATTCAATGGCGTCTGTGTATAGTTGAATAGCATAATCATGGGCATAATGAATTCTTTCTTGAAGTTTTTTGGCACGTAGCTTCAGACTTTTCAGAAGCGATGCTAAACGCTCTTCCGACAGCATCTTTTGGCAGAGCGGTCTTTTGGAGGGTAAGAGCAGAGCCAATAAGTGATTTCAACCTTCACCAACCTCAAGCTTTCGAGAGGCTACCGATGTGCAAATAAAACTATAAGATCTTTCTACACATTTGAATCAAATCGCACTAGTTAAATCGTTAGGATCACTTTTTCTCCCACCTGCGTGCAACTACATCTAAAAAAAAGTGTGATGACAAAGGTGGGGCGCGAGAAGGCAACAAAAAAAGAGGTTTTTGTTTGTGGTCGAAAAAGTCGAGATTTGCAGAGAAAAAGGATAGAAAGAAAATCAATTGAGTCAATATATTGTTTAGAGGAGGATGAAAGAAGATTTTGGTGTGCGGTAATACGAGACACCTGATATTCACTGGTCACACAGTATTCCGATGGAAATCGAATATCCCAACAATAAGCGAGAGTGATATTTTCAATTATTACGAAAAACAAAGAAAAAAGTGATCTTGAAGTCTTGACAGGATATAGGTGAACTTTATACCATACTGTAATCCAAGAAATTTATCGATAACATTATATTTACAAGTAAAATTTACGTTCTTTTTTTGTAGAGCTTGAAAAGTTTGCTATCATCTCTTCAAATAATCCACTTATGTGAACATATGAGTTGGGGTGGTTTACAGAGATCAACAAAAAAACTGTCTAGTTATAAAAAACGTTTTCGAATGAAAATGAGTCGACTCAGGATGCGGAAACCAGCGGGATGCACCCACCTGGCATCTTTTGCTCAAATCATTGGCAGGTTGTGCCGAAACAATAAATGAAGTGGGAGAAGAAGAATTCGAGAAAGAGAGACACAAAGGTTAGTCGCGTTTTCATCTGAACAGATCTCCCCTACGCTTTTCGCTGCTCCTACTTCTCTGAAGATCGCGACGAGGAGTATGACGAGAAAGACGAAGGCATTGCGTGTTGTAATAGTTTGTGTTCTTCTTCTTCGCATCCTGCTGCCGTCTCTGTGCCAAAACGTTTCGGTTTGAGAGAAGAACAACAACTTGGGACCCTATTTTCTCACAAATATATCTGACTAGTAAAAAATGATCAGACGGAAGTGTCGGATAGAAGGAAACATAAGTATTTATTTTTGTTACAATTGGGTGCAAAAGTAGTGTTGTTTTTTTCTTTTTGATGAAGCCGAGCATTTGTATAACTATAAAGCTAAATGTGTATGTTTGTTAAACCCCAAACTAGAGATTATGATGGTGGTTTTCAAGAATACAAATGAAGATTTGGAATCAAAATCAACAAAGAGACAAATGAAATAGAATGGATGGACAGTGAAATTAATAGAGTGGCAGCATTTACAAATGACATCGAAATGTCCGTATATTACAATTTTTGGCGTATTGTGCATTATATATAAAAGCCGTTGACTATTCTATGGTGTTACATTCAGTCGGAGCTCCCTTGTCCTTTCTTGTTCTTTTTTGCTTGCTGAAATACATTTGTTCTGGTTCTCTATCAATTTAGTTATTTTATCTTTTCCTCTTTTGTCGGAACAATTTCAACATAAGCAATCAAAAACATACTTTTTTCAAATCGCTATACCGCATCTTTTGCGTCAGTCCATCGAATCGTTTATAAGTGAAATCAACGAATTCACCACGACGTCCAGGTTGCTCTTCTGGACGAATCAGTGTCGACGTGGCTGAAAACCGACAATTCACTCATTGAGATCCTATTTTCAAGCTTACGCCAAGACAAATCCTCATCCGGAAAATCATCGAAATTGGAAGTGTCGTCGATACTCTTTACAGTGACTCGAATTGGCGGTGGACGCTCGCGAATGTGATTCCAGTCGATTCTACGGAAGAATGGGCATTGTTTGATTTCATCCAATCCTCCGTGATTTCCGAGACGGCGTTCAGCTTCACAGCAGAAACGTTTAATAGTCTGAACAAGTCAGTAATAATCATTTAAATTGCATTGATAGTCTTACAGCCTTAGCTTCTATGCTAATTGGAACATCCGATGGGAAAACCAGTGTTTGTTGCCAGTTAATCACTTTTCGATATGTTTCTTGAGGGAGCTCAGAACAGAATGGTGGGTAACCTATAATGAACTCATATTTTTATGTTTCCCAATGGCAAGTCAATGTACCGATAAGCATTTCATACATTATGACTCCAAGACTCCACCAATCACAGCTTTTGGTATATCCGTTTGGCTGGAATACCTCAGGAGCAATATAATCCGGTGTTCCGACAGTCGAGTAAGCCTGAAAATACGTGTATCTTGTTAAGAACCGTTAAAATATTTCATACATAGGCACGTCGATTTTTCTTCCAAGTCTCCGCTTTCCGTTTTGACTCAAAGGGCTTCGAAATGAAATCCGGTGGAAGTGTCACTGGCCAATTGCGATAATGATCGGTGCGATGGAATTTCTTCAGTCCAGTGCACAAGCCGAAATCCGATAGTTTGACATGACCCTAAAAAGAGGTGTTTTGATGAACGAGGAGGATTGATGGTAAACTAACTCTGGCATCAAGCAAAAGGTTATCTGGTTTGATGTCACGATGTATGAATCCAAGGTTGTGGATGAATTGAATTGCAAGTGCAGCTTCAGCAACATAGAATTGAGTTGCTTCTTCAGTCAGCGTGTCTTTCTTTATCAAAAGGGTCATCATATCACCTGAAATCATTGTATTTTATGGTGGAAAGTGTGTCGTTTGTGTTGCTACAAACCTCCCGGTAAGAACTCCATAACCAAGTAAAGATTCGAGTAATCTTGGAACGAATAATACATTTTCACAACCCAATCACAGTCAGCCTCTGATAATATATCCCTCTCTGCGCGAACATGGGCAGTCTGTTCCTTCTCAACCATTTCACTCTTTCGGAGAATCTTCATCGCATAAATGTGTCCAGTGTCATGTTTTTGAACAAGACGCACCTGAAAAAATGAATTTGAAATGAGAAATGAGGGTGTGGCTGAAATTTACCTCTCCAAACGCTCCTCTTCCTATGACTTTGAGACTTTCAAAGTCATTTACAGTGAGACGAGTTCTTTTCAGACGAAGATAGTCGGTTTCTTTCGAATGATGAACTTTTCTTTTTTCATCTTTCTCGTCGTCGCTCAAACCTATAAATACTCTGGTTAATTGTGAAGTTAGTTCAAACTGAAAAGTCACCTCTTGCCGACATATCCTCTTCCAATTTCTTCAAACGATTTTCGCGTTCCGCACATTGTGTGACTCGTTTTGAATAGTAAGATTCAATTGAAATTCGTGTACAACTCGCCTGCAAATAACATTTTCTATCATAATTTAAACCTGAAAACCATTACCTTATCTTTCGTATATTGAGATATTTCAATTTCCGGTGCAACTTCCCCCATAGTTGAGATGAAACCTAAAAATCGATTGTAACAGGAATAGAAAAGAGAATCGCGTCAGTAAGATAGTGTATGCGGACGGAGGGCAAATATTGGAACGATAACTACGTTGGAGACTATAAAATACTAAAAAATGAATTAGTAGTGGTATAGAATAGTTTTGGAATACAGCTAAGTTATCAATAAAGTTTTCATTTGAAATTTGTTGTTAAGAATATTTTTGTGCAAAAAATATGAAAAAGTAAAGTTTTTTGATTTTTGGTATGCTATGAAATAATGAATGAAAACTGTAGAAACGTAAAAATTAAACTTAAATGCAACTGTGCAAATAATATTAACTATCAGCGCAAAAAATTCTATTTTTTTTTATATTTTTAAACGTTTTAGCGAGAACAGTAAATTATGGGACTAACAGAGAGTTTTTCTCGATCAAAGCAGTATTTTTATATAGTAAACTAACTAATCCAATTATGCATAGCTCAAAAAACAATAAATAATCAAGAGAAGAATGCATTGTTGTGCATACACGTGATGAGACACCCCGTCTGCACACAATGCATCAGACCCTACGACACTTGGCCCGCGCAGTCAGAGAAGTGAACAAAAGGGGGGAGATGAAAGGAAAACACACTGCGGAAGAACAATGGAAATGGGGTTGGTGAGAACGGACAAGACGGACATAAAATGGAATTGGTGGATTGGTTTCCAATGTAGGTCCCAATTATTGGTTCTCTTTTAACGAACGAAAATAAAATTGCTTTCCAAATATGCGTTTTAGGGTTTTTAATGTTCACATTTTCAAATTTTATTTGTTTTTATATTTAGAAATATTTTTCCTTATCAAAACACGTGTATTTACTGGCTTGGTATTTCATAAAAAATAGCAATACAAAGATTAGTATGAGTCATCGGTTTAGTGATATTTGTGTCTTAGTTCAAAATGAATTCAACCACAATTTCCGTTTTTCCTCAGACCAATTCGACAATTCATATGACCTTGCATGATGTATAAAACGCAAAACGCACCCAAGAATATAATGTTTGACATATATCAAAGCCAAACAAAGTGTTTTCGTTAATCCAGAGAAGTCGTTTGGCTTTGAATAGTCTCTCAGCGACAAGTTCTTCAAATTCACAAGATCGTATTGTTCGAATTCCTGTTTTTCTACCTCTTCACTATCGACAGCTGAATACATTTTACTTTTTTTCTAGTAGTCGTCTCGTTGTTGTTGTTGTTTACAGTGTCGTTCTCAGAAAAACTGATCGTAATTCTTGTATGAATTTTTTTAATTCCATTGTTACAAGTGGCCGAATGACATCATATTTGTTGCTCCGCACCATGTGCTCTCATTGGTCGCAGTTTCGAAAGTACTAACAAAAACTAGTTTACCACTATATATTTACATACACTTTTCACTAATATAGTGTTGCCATACGTTTTCAATTCTATTTTTTCTCTATTTGAAACATTTTGAACGATTGTTTTTAGGTGATTGCGGATGGAAAATGCATTGAAAGACGCAGTTACCGATTATTTCACCGGTGAAACCACTATTTTCGAAGAGAACAGAAGTTTGTTGTCCATTCTTCATCAGTCCGTAATGGAAGGATCCGGGTTAATGTATCCAGTAAGTTTTATAATTACTGAATTCTGCTGAATTCTATTTTTAGTCTAATTACGACTACCAGGAAGACAACGAAAATGCGGGAGAAGAAGCGAAACACAATGCGGAAATTCAGAAACAGAAAAAAGAGAGAGAAATTGAAATAGCCGAAGAAGTTGGTGAGTAATTTTGAATTTCAAATTTTTGGGAAGGAACAGAAAATATTCCAATAAAACAATTTTCCAGTTGAAAAAGCAACAGTCAAGTCAGTTGTCTTGCTAATGGAATCTGATGGGTGGTTTTTCGAAGAAGATGATGACGAAGAAAACGGTGACGACTAAAACAATATCAACTACCTCATCCCATTACCTTTCCGCCATTGATCTTTCAAACATCCCATTTCAGTTAATTCTCAATCTCAGTTGCTTTATCATCCACCATTTCTCATCTCATGTGTTTTCTTCTTGCGTTTCTGTAATAAATCAGTTGTCCATATATATATGCAAGACAAAAACACAGTGCATGGCTGACAATTAATCTTATTTAATACGCTGTTTGAACAATTTATCTTGGATACCAGTTCTTGTTTGCCCGATAACAAGACATCATAAATATGATTAGCAACAAATGAACCGGTGAAAAGAAAGTCTATGCAGTTTTTTGATTAGGTTTTAACATTTTCTGCTGAATGCTGTTAGCATCAAGATTACAAAAAAGACAAGAATTTACAGTGAAGCTAGCGGAAGAGATTAACGATATTACACTCATATCGGTTAATTCGAGATTATCAAGCATGACTGATAAAGCCAGATAACCATAGTGTAATGTCGTTAAAGGTAGTGATACTCGAACTTCCAAAGTTCAGAAGATGGCTTTAGAAAGACATGACTAACGAAAAGTGAGAGTTCGTAGGGAAAACTGGTTGATTACTGTTGTAATTATAAATGAAATTGTCATTTCCAATTTTTATGAATGCATCTTCCGAATTTTCAGATCGAAGCTGATGAGTTGTGCACACAAAATGAAGCAAAGCAATTGTTCTACAGTAAAATGCAAAGAGCACGTTAAAAAAAACTTCAGAAATCTAAATTTTTTAAAAGTTACACATGAGGAAGTGGGTAAAAACATACAGTTCGACCAAAAGTTATCCATTTTGTTTTTGCCCAACCACATTTTGCACTTACAATGACATCACCGATTATACCCTTCGTCCTTTCCTATTTTCAAAAATCGGATTATCTTCAAAAGGCTTTCATTTTCTATCGTTTTCCCAGATGAGGAAAACATTATCAATCAACAGAAGGCACGCAGTGTGACAGATAAATCTGCATTCGGTTTCTGAAAGATGAGAGACGAACGTTCAGAGACCGTCAGGTCATGACGTCCGCCCTCCCCTCATATTTCCCTCTAATTAGTCTAGTTTACAAAACTAGTCTATAAATACCAAGCAAATTAGGCCGAGATTCTCATTCACACAATGCTTTTCTCAATCATTTACCTATCATTAACTGTTCTCATTCAAGGTAAGCATATTCTTCTCAAGAGATTGAACCTCCCAATTATTTACAGAAACATTCTCGTTGTCTCTTGCAAATGTTTATACAAGTTACATAAACAGAGAAACCATCGACCAATCTGATACTTTCGGTTACCATATCCCAAAACCCATAGGTTACAAAGGAGATGAACCGGTAATATGATTTCCAGAACTTGCACATTAAAAAAAAATCGTTTCTAGATTTGGCCACGCAGTTATGGATACTCAGCTGAGATGTTCTTCGATGAAAACGGAGCAGCGTTTCCTGTTCGACCAAGGAAAAAGTTAGGCAGTATCATTCGGCCACTCCAACAAGGTGTTCAGAGATACGGTGATGAGGAAGAAACAGAAAAAATTCCATATGACGAGAGAAAATCTCTTCGTGAATTCTACAGAAGATTCAGAGCAAGAGCTAGAACAAGCTGAAAAGTTAACATTAGTTTCATTCAATTTGATCTGTATATAATACTTTATGCTTTAATTTTGATGACTCAGAATTGTTTTTGTTCTTCGTTGTTATTTATTTTTTTATATGTTTCCCAAATGATATGAATTATTTCCCCTTTGAAACTTATACGATTTTTGATCAGAATTGCTCGTTACGCACATATTTCGCTTCAATTATTTTGAAGCTCATTAGACATACCACGCAGAATATTTGCCTCCTAGAGCAGAAAGAGCTCACTAATAAGCCTGTCTGATACTGGAGATCTATTTGATGACGCAAACTGATACGTGCGATTTGTCGGCACCTTTTTGCTGTTAGGCAAAGTTTTAGTTATACATGTTGATCAAATAGTGAAGAATTTCGTTCATAACATATTTTTTATTTTATCCCAAGTCACTCAAAAACTCGTTAATGCGGTCAAATATAAAAATTTAAATTATTATAAACATTTTCTTCTGCAGAAGTAACTCAGATTTATAATAACTGCTAAATTGTGGAGTAACTTGTTTCGAAGACTGATTTTCGTTCATGATCTGTGTTCTGTTGTTTGAAACAAACAAAGTTCCTTATCTCTGATTTTAGTTTTTTTTAACTTTTCATTTAAAATCGTTTTTTGATTTCCTATTATCGAATCATGTTCCCTTACTGGTACTTGTAAGCCGAAGTAAGAGTTCTGTTCCAACTTCTCTACACGAACAAAAACTTTGTAGAGCCTTGGGTTTGAAGTTTTATAACTTTCTTCGAATCATAATAAAAACTCCAATAAACTTTTCTATCCTCCAATATTGTTTATTCTGCAAATTTTTCATTTCAATCTCTCTCTCACTTCTTGAGAGAAAAAACGACCCGGAAGCAAATTCTCGATTTCTCTCATTCTTCTTCCCACTTCTCATCTTTCTTAAGGAATGTACTTCGATGATGCATTGATATCGAACACAGTATCAATCCATTCGTTACATTCCGTTCCACATCCGGCTACCGATTTGAACAATGTTCTTTCGAAAAAGGAACAATTTCTCTTCCGAAACATTGAACCTCCAAGAGTGCACATGACATTTCGAACCAATTCCCAAGGGTGAAAGAGCCTACGGGCAGAAGGTTACACTATCCATTCAACATTTAAAAGCGACCATCCTTTTGTGATGCATATTAAAAACTTCATCATGAAAATGTTGCTTTTTGTTACTTGTACTATTGGAGTATTGAATAGAATGCAATATTGAATTTCGGCACATTTTTATATTGATCCTTTGACAAAAAGCTTTGTATTGTATAAGTTCAATTTATCAGTTTACATCACACATGTCCCGAAATATATAATCTGATATAGTTCTGATGATAATGATTATCAAAGCGTTCTTTTTGTATTCCGCATCTTCTTCTTCTCATTTACGTGTTTGACTTAATTCCGTAATCAGCTCATCGATGCTGGCAATAACACACAACCGATTTCGAATTTTGTTCTGATTGATGACAACTGAACTTTTGAAAGTTTTTACGTGACACAAGTGTCAGTTGAAACAAGAAAAATGTGTCATCTTCCGCACTTTCTGTAGATTTTGAGAACTGACGACCAGACAGATTTCTATCTTCAATTCTTAGATCAACAGTGGAATTCGAAAAAAGAGAGATAGAAGCGATTGACGGAAGTTCTTCTTTTCTCCCTCTGTTCTGTTTTTTATTCGTAAATTCCATTCCTATCCGGCGCCAAGCGGAGAGTGTGATCTTGCCCCATATCAAGTCCCCCTTTTTATCATCTATGACCGAATGATAACGGTAAACTACTGCTCGTAAAATCTTACGACAGTTTAAAACCGAACAGTTTCATTCATTTCTCTCGGTGTGCTGATCGCCCGATAACTGCAATGCTCCATCTATTTTTGCATAGATTCAACCATTCCCCCCGTTTCGGTGACACATTTGATCAGGAGACAGAGTGCATTGTGTCTAAAAAATGTGAGGGGGTGTGTTATTGGTGTCTGCCGTCTCTTCTATCTCTGACACTATATTCCCTTTTTTCTTTTTTTGAAGAACAATCCCTCCCCCTCCTGCTTGTATTATTCCATCAGTTCTGTGTCGTTCTCGCCTCCACAGCGGTCGGCTGCTTTTCCTCTCCACCTCCCATCCGTCCGTTATCAAATGTTTTCCTGAGACACATGTTTTTTTGTTTCCAATCATACCGGCGAACAAATACGAATCGATGTTTTCATCAAACTTTACACGTCTTTCTTCGTCATGTGAACGTTTCATCATTCTTCATCTTTTCATCTCAAATGCTTTTTTCTTTCAGGCAATGTCCAAGAAACCGGAAGGATACAAGGGGGAAAAAGTAGTTTACGAACTTTTCCCCGGACATATCTTCCCAAGATTCTCGGGGTATGAACCAACGATGGACACTCCGGAGGGCCTCGACGACGACTTCGAAGCTGCGTATAGCGATTCCGATAGCGACTGCTCGATGGAATACAAGGGCCCGATTCTCGGCCTTTGTGCTCATCTTGGTCCGCAAAGAAAGTAATCATTAGTTTCTTCTATAACAATTGAATAAAAACAATTTCCAGGCCTGGATGGTGTCATGCGTGTTTCGGTAAGCCAAGAGGCGGCCCAACTTTGTTCGAACGCGTCGAAGCTGCTTGTCGTGAAGGGTTAGTTCCATAATTAACAGTTAATAAATAATCAAATTATCAATATTTCAGAGGATCGGGCTACTTATTGTCGGACCCGCCAGTTACTCAAATGACTTCTGCTTCGGCTGGAATCGCTACTTGCGAAGCATCTACTTCCGCTTCTACCTCTGCTGGATCTTCTTCATCCAATGCATCGTCTTCTGAATCTGCTTCATCTGGAGCATCCCAACAACCACCAACCAAGAAAGCCAAACGCGCTTCGCACCAAGACGCTTCTGAGAAGAAGGACGATAAGAAACAAGAATAAGCTCATAATTATTCAATTATTTGGAAATTTAACCTTTTTAACATCTATTTTGCGTATATTTCTGAACATTTTGCGAATAAAAAATAACTGCCGTTGATATATGATCAGCGAAAAAGGAAGGCGGAGAAAAGGGAAGAACAGTTCTGATAAGAACACATATCGGTCATGAAAAAAAGGGCATCGATGTTTCGATCAGAGAAAAGAGGAAACCCAGATAGAAATCTTTCAGAACAAGGTCATCTTGAGATGTGTCTCACAGCAACATTCCGTATACTTCCATAACGCATTTGTCGAAGGACATTTGATTTCAAAACTCTATAAGCGACTACGCGCATTGAACCAGTATCATGTGACCTTTTGAGAGAGAGAGAGAGTGTGAGAAAGAGACATTGCAAGAGAACAATCGAACGGACCCTCAATTGCGCAGAGACCGCATCCTATACGCACGCGAGCAAAGCCTTCTTGCCTCTTCCTCACCCAGACTAATGTTGTTTCATTGACCACACACCGTTTTTACTGGTCCATCTCATTGTAACTTGTTCCATCATCCTACGTAATTGCTCTCAATATTTTATTTTGGTATAATCTGAAAATATACTGTAGGACAATTTGTCAAATTGCCAACAATCTGTATTTGCGGATTCGTCAAACTCAAAATCATAATTATACTATTTTTGTTTTTCTTTTATGTTCTTTCTCATAATAACCATTTTAAGTTCTCCGTTTTTCAGTATGGTTAGTCCAAAATCGATACCTTCAAAAGAGGAACCAGCAAGTGATACGAAATCAAAGATAGGGAAAAAGAAGAAAGGATACCGAGGAGAAACAGTTGCGGATAGACTATTGGCGTCGGCAAGACGAATGGAACAAGAGAGATTGATGGAAAGTTCGAATGCAGCTTCAGTTCAGATTAGTATTGAAAAGGAGCAGCCGCCCAGTTCCACTAATAATAATCCAGTGAAATTAACAAAAGAGGAGAAATTAGGAAAAGGTGATTATTGAAGGTGTCTCCTGAAATCAAAATGTTCATCTTCCATTTTATGATTTCTCATTTTCAGCTACCCATGAAATCGACGATCTATCAGCTCTTGAATGGGAAACATCTTCCGAACAGAGTGGTCTTTGATTATATGCAAATGTGTTCTGATTTGTGATGTATAAATGTTCATCGATGATCTTTCTCTATTCTATTAACATATCATAAGGAAAACAGAGAATTGATGAAAAAATTCCAATAATCACGAATCACACGGTATCTCTCGAAATTCTGGAAAACTTACGAAATCGCAAAACATAATAAAGGAAAATGTATATACACGAAAATTGTTTGGCAAGTTTTTGAATGGACATTCAGAGTAATTTTGCGTGGGGACCCCTCGAGTGGACGGCCGAAACGAGAAAATAGCACGAGTGTGCGGTCAGATCTCCGAGACTGGAATAAAAGAGCTGTCAACTACTTTTTGAACACTCTTCTTGGCATCCAACTGCGTCTAGTCACCTATTCATGTTAGTAGTTGTACATAGTTCCATACCAATAGTCTTAGATTATCATTTTACAGTTTTTTTCAATCCATTTTTTGTATATATTGTTGTATATTTTTAGTGAGGTATTTGTAACAAATAAAAACTTTCTCAGTTTTTCTGCTCGGTTTCCTGTCACGCCGCCATGAGAGGAAAAAAATTTGTTCTTTTACGATTATTTCTTCATCCAGACCCTCCAGACCCAAAAATATTTCATGTATATGTGTGCATGTATACTTGTTCCGGAAGTCAATGACTTTTTTGATTCGATTCTTATTTTTTCCAACTTTTTCTTCAAACTATACTAATATTGCAACATATATATTTTGAACCGAGAGAAAGTTTCATATTGGGTGCAAGATATTTTCTTTGTATTCACCCTCACGTAATTTTTTAGTGCTACGTAGGTGAAAAAGAAAGTTTTAAGAGGTAGGTCAAGTGAGCTATTGAAGGTAGACTGAGTGGTCAGAAGCAAGGTCCACCACAAAACGGAAGAGCATAAAAGGCGCACCTCTGTAGGAGGAAAGCCAAGCGCCCATGCGGTCATCAATTCTTTTGCTGCCCACTTACCCAAACTATATTTTTCGGGTGAATACCACATTTGGGGTTATCTTCTTTTGTTAATCATGCTCAGATGGTTGCATTGTTCAACTAGTAGTCTGTTTCAAGTACAACGCCCTTATTCATTTATTTATGTTATCCTGAAGACATCAAAACTTTTGTGGTTTGACCAATCATGTTATTTTGAGCTGCAACACTGTGTTTTTCACTTACAGAAGTCCCATTCAGTGTTGTACATATTTTGCGAGTCAAGTTCTGATTCTGAGTTTATATATATATATTCCTATGACCTCCGAGACAAGTCAATAAAAATAATTGACATGCAGTTTTACGATAAAATAAACTTATCCTGTACTTAGGCTCTCTAACTATCGTTTTCCCTCCAATAAACTTTACGACATCTACGACCATTTTTGAAAATTATACCTATCCCCTAAACTTGTTCTGGACGAAAAAGAACTCAGAAAGATTGATAGAAAATGATCGGAAACGGAGGTTGCGCTCTCTTTTCTTCTTTTTCTGTCCACAGCTTCATGTGTTTTCTTGTTTCAATACAACCGACTATAGTTACTGACGCATTCCAAAAGAGCTATTATATCTCGTGTAATGGACACTGGTCCCAATTGTTCCAATGTGCACTTTAATCGCTCTTTATATACTTTTCCTGTCCTATTCCCGCCTCCCAATCATGTCAGATTTGTGCTCATTTTGTATAGTTATCTGAAGAATTTCATAATATTATATTCCAAAACACACTTGTAAATCGATTTTTGCAGATCTCACTTAAAAAGATCACAAGTATTGGATGAGTGAGACATTCTGATGTTGTCTGCTCAAGAATACACATGTAATCAGTTCCAGTCTTTCCATGCTGACCGTCTTTCCATATTTGGTCATCTTTCCAATTTTTGCCTTTTCGCAGTTCTTATCCTATGATGGTGAGTTTTAATTACTGTATACAGTTTGAGTTTTTGTTTTTAGCGATTCGAATGAGGGTACCAGGACGTTGTATGTTGGGTGACTACGATTGCGGGTTAGGTCAGTGTGTTCCAATATCACAATTTCGAGATGGAAAACCTGATTGTATGGATGGTAGCGATGAATGTAAGTATTACTGTTATATTTTATTTTGACATCAAAACTATTGAAGGGTGTTTCATCGGTCAAGTTAGTTGTGGTCCGGTGTATTGTGCAGATTATAAAGATGCACTTCCATGTATTGTATATCCAAAGTGTGATGGTTCATCGAAACAACTACCGTGGTGCTCAGACTCAAGTAAATTGATTTTTTATTTTTTCGCTATTGATAATGTTTTCAGAAGAAAAACTGTGTGCTGATAAAACTTCTTTTCCGTGTAAAGGGTATGGTGAATGTGTTCTATGGGAATGGTTACTAGATGGAAAGAAGGATTGCATCGATGGAAGTGATGAAGGTAAGTAACAAATATTCACAAATTTCAATATAATTTTTCAGATAAGAACTACGTTATGCCACTTGAACATGCGTATCGGTGTGCAAGAAATCAAACTGGTCTCTATCTTCCAAAACCAATTTCCCCACCTCCTGAAGACCATCCTTCACTATATGTAGAAGGATGTTCAATGTGTTCAAAACCATCGCCAAGTTCTCCTACTCCTTTTCCTTTTCAACCAGAAACAGTGGTAGATCACACAACTCCAAAGTATCCTTTCATAACCTCGCCACCCTTGATTAACTTCCCCTCATTTCCAAACGAAGAAGCAAAACCAGGAGAGTTTTTCCCTGCGCCGTCCGGTGTTGAAATATCTCGGGTCACCACTTCACAAAAACCTAACGAACCGATAGGAGATTTTTTTCCATCACATTCTTCATCAATCAGACCCCCAACAGAAGCTTCTACTCAATCTCACACTTTCCGTCTCATCACAATTCCATCCATCAGCCAGACACAATACCCTCAAGCCCCACTCATTTTCCCGGGACGGCCAGACTTGCCACCCATCACGGCACCTTCACCTCTAAACAACTGGCCTATTCCAATTGTGACCACCACACCGGATTCACATCATCCAGGCTCACTTCCGCCGATTACCTATCCAACAATTGAAGGGGGTTCCGAGAAGATTCCACCTATAAGACCAGGAATTGTTATTAGTCGACCCATGACATCAAAAAAGCCAGATATACCGGATGAGTTTGAGTATGAAAACAGAGGAGGGCAGCCTCCAGTAATCAATCCTTTTGATCTACCCACAAGGCCAATACACACAACAATGAGTCCAGGAGAAATGTTAACTGCAGCACCAGCAGGTTTCCGTCCAATTACGCGTCGACCAGATGACCATTCTTCAGTTCCCGAGTATATTGGTCCTCCGGAAAACCCTGAGTATCCAGAAACTCCTCCCATTGGAGTGAAACCAACTGGTGACACATTAATACCATTAATACCTGGTCGTGTATTACCTAATGTTCCTACTAGAAGACCTCTCACCATACCAAGTTTCTTCACAACACCTCCTTCTCCGTATCATCCAAATCAACCGTTCGTCACCAACAAGCCACCAATTATTGATCATGGAGCATTACCAACATTGATACCAGAATCTGAAGTAGAAAAATATGTGCAAACAAAAGTTCCTTCTTCGTCGATTACTGAGAGTCCGGATGTCGATTTCACAACACCAAGAACAAGGAAGCCTCCTACTCCAGAAGGTTTCATAGAAGAGAAAACACCGCCTACTCAACCATCTAACATTCCTAAAACAAGTGAGACAGAGGAAAATCATGTTCCGGAAACCACCACTCTGAAGACAACCTCTCGATCGAAGATTATCCATGTAGGTCCCAACGGTGTCCTCGAAGAAGTGGGTAAGAATAAACCTGAAAATGGAGGAAAGGAAGATGGAGAAGGAGTTGGTGGTGAGAAATCAGGAGAGGAAACGTCGGTGGTCACTGGATCGGATAAAGTCATTCATATCGGTCCAACAGCACAAACCACACATTCTTCGAGTAGCTCATCTGACAATACGGAAAGCAGTTCAACGTTGGAAATGGTTTCAACTTCAACAGGACCCACTACAACAGTGAAAACAGGGGATCCTCAATTAGATGAATGTCTTCGGAAGATGTCAGATTCAGGATCATTGGTGGTTTGTGATTGTCCAAATGGACAGTTCAGAAGCACTGGAAACGGACAATGTGAAGGTTTGTTCAGTCAAAAAGCTGAAACAAATTTCAATATCATTTAGAAGTATTATCTATGATGAATGTGAAAATACAAGTGAACACTGTATGTAACTCTGACAAAGCTTCGTTCGAACAAAAACAAAGAATACTCCACCAGAAGGTATATTTGATATATTTGCAACTAAAATAATTGTTCTCTACAGATTGGACAATCATATAGATCATGCATTCGTCCAACAGAACATGGATCTTCTCTTATTGCTACCATCCAGTGTGAAGACTGTAGTTTACAAGAAGTGAACCGTCTTCTGACTACAAGGTCTTTCGGAGAACCAGGAACGTTAAACGTTACAGCTGAAGGTATGTCAAAGAAAGCATATTTGAAAAACGTTTTGTTCCAGCTCTCGGAAGAAGTTTATGTTCTGATTCGGACTTTAATCACTGTCATGTCTATGCTGATTGTGTTGAAGACAACGAAGGATTACGATATGCTTGTCGGTGCAAAAAAGGAACCACTGATGTTTCAGATGGTTATGGAAGACGTTGTGAAGGTTTCCCTGAAGAATCAGAGTAAGACTGAACCATTTGATAAATTCAAAAAGTCAAACCATTTTCAGTTGTATAATGTTATTTGGTATTTGTTTAATTGTATGGCTGATGTTTCTTCTCGGAGCATTCATGCTCACTTTGTTATCTTGTCTGGCTTGTTATGCATTATGTCGGAACAGATGCTGTCGGCAGATTGCCATTCATCCAGCGAATGCAGATGGATTGCAGACAGTGGTGAGTCTGAGTGTTAATTGAGAAGAAAAACAGTAGTAATAACATCCGAACAAATTTTCTCCATGTTTTTTGAAACCTACTCAATATTGGCTTCAGGTGATCGGTCCAAAAGCAGCAAAGAGTTTGGATGCGAACGCTAACCGAGAGAGATTGCCTCATATGAAAGCAATATTTGCGGAAAGTCTGAAACATAGTGCAAAGGGATCAACATCGGTGGCCAGTGCGTTTGCTTTTGCAGACTTCAGAAGGAAAAAAGTATCAAGACCTCCTGAAATGAGCCAAGAGGAAGTTAATGAGGTGATCAATTTGCTTTTTTATGCTCTCTAATTCTAAATTAACAGCCTGCTGCGTCAATCCCGAATTCTGAATCTTTGCCAAAAGTGAGTAGCTTGGCTAAAATCTCAACAAACACAGCGAATTCTGAACCTCCGACACACGTGGGGGTAATTGAAACTCCTATCCTTGAGAAGGTATATTTCCATCAACACTTGAACTACAAGGAAGTGATCATCGCTTCTTTTTTTAGAACTCGAGCTCTGTTTCTCTCGTTTCCGCAAACGATAATGCCCCTCAACTGCCCAGTTTACCACTGCCTCTTCCTGTGCCAATTACGACAAGTGCTTCGACGACCAATTTAGAAGAAGCTGCTGGAAAAAAAGGTGGCAGCACTCCACACGAACAACAAGTTAGAAAAATAAACATGAGTGTTTTTCAAAAAAAGAATGAGATTTTTTAAGGTGCCGGAAACGGAAAGACCAGCCTCGTCGCATTCAATTGGTGTGCAGCCAACCATTTGGGAGACATATCGAGTGCTAGGACAACAATACTCAAAATCTGATTTGACTGGTAAAGTACATCGAAATTCAATGGAAAATTTGGTTTTTGCAGAAAGAAAAGCTAGTGTAGATTCGTTAGAACAGATGTTTGAAGCACGGTTGGCAGAGACTTCAAGGACGACAAAGACAATTCCAACAGTCAGAACCGATAAATCAGATAATTCCGCAATAATGTTCACAGCAAAGCCACATAAAGAAGAACCAACCGAGTAAGCATTGTTCCAAATTTAGAATTGTTTTTGAAGAGCTCAAAGTTAACAACTGTAATGTTACAGAAAACCAGCGCCTGCACCTGAAGTCACTGAAACTCCTGTTGTAACTGACATTAAACTAGAAAAACCAGTCGATGTTGTGGAAGAGATCCAGCATAATTTGGAAGAGCAAGAAGAAAATAAACTGTAATGAAATCAAAGAATTGTCCATAATCATTGACTTTTTCAGAAAAGAAACCGATTCAAAGTTAGCTGATATGATTGGGGTCACTTCATTCCATACATCCAAGACTGTGTCTCCTTCTCGTCCAGATTCAGGGAAAGAAAAATCTGAAAATGTCGTGGATAATGCAGAAATTGAAAGCAGACCATTCTCGCCTTCATTGGAAAAATCATTGGAAGCTGCTTTGTTGATAGAAATGGCTAAACGAGGAATCGAACTTCCGTTGTCACCTAAAACCCCTATCCCATCACATGCAGAACTTGATAAGGCTGCTGCTGATATGATCGCTCCAATTGAAACTACCGAAGATTCCGACGTGAAACCAGTGAAGCCCGTAACCCCGAAAAAAACAGAAAGTCGCAAATCGTCCGCGAAATCCAGTGCGTCATCAAGAAAGTCCAAAATTCCGAGCACGTCACAATCGAGAGTGAGCAGCGGGAAACAACACATCTCGCAGATTGATGAACAGGATAATGAACCGGAAGTGTTTGTTCCGCAAGGAGCCAAAACAATACAAGAAAAGAAACGAATGTTACGACGAAGTGGTGAATTGGTTCCGTCGACAGATGAGAGTGATCCTGAAATTGCGTTCTTCAAGAGACTTGAGAAAATGAAGCAAGATCCAAGTCGTTATCCGGTGCATCCATATCGAAAATATGTGAGACGACGAAAGCCAGAACGAACATTGTCGAGTATATCAGAGAAAAGTGCTGAAATTGCTGCAGAGGCTGCACTAGAATACCCTCAAGATACTTCAATATCTTGTCCTCCTACAACACGGTAACACCTTTAGTTTTTAAATATCCCTCATTATTACTTTTCCAGAGCATTTCTTGAACCAAGAGCTCCTAGAGTACCCAGGTACACATTTAGACGTAAAGTTGTTGAAGCAACTGAAGAAACATCCGATGTCGACATGCCGCGTCTTTCACCTGCTAGACATGTTCCTCCAGTTGTTAGTTCACCTGAAATACCAGATGTCACTCTGCAGCGATCCATGGAGAACTTGCATAAATCAGAGATGAAAATCAAACCCCAACCACCATCCTACCCTGAAACTCCAACGAAAAAAAGTAGTCTTCTGAAAAAGAAATCGTCGAGCAAAGTCTGAACATTCAGCTGAAATTTGAATATAAGTGTTTTTGCAGACTGGATCAGCGGGCCCCTCAACAAGTGTACATAGTAGTAGGCACAGCAGTAAATTTGGCTCAAAAGCTACAACTCCCCGACACGGTGATGAAACTCCCGCTTCGCTTAGCTCAAGGAGCACGAGGCACTCTGTAATCAGTCGGAAAATTGCGATACGAAGACAAGAACTGAAAGCTGTGACCGGTTCGGCACGTGATCTGTCGGGATCAAGATCCACTCGGGTCATTCCTGCGAAAACATTGCGGGGTTTGTAATGTTTTCTTTGAAATACTTTTGAAACTCTCTAAAAACTAATGATTAAACAGTGAAAACTTTTCAACCAAACAATTTTAATGAGAGTTTCTCAAGAAAATCTTGAACTTCTGAACTTACATGAATTACAGGTGCAAAATCGGTTGGAGATATTTCGAAACGTCATCAACCTCACTGGGATATCAGTCCTTATCGAGATTCTCCAGGACCATCAACTTTCCTCCCACCAATTACGCCTTCAAGGGGAGTAAGGACAGCTGCCAACTCTCCACAACCAAGACATCGACGAAGTGATAGCCATTTCTCCATGACATCTTTACCTCTAATAGCTCATTCTCCAACTTCTTTCTGGAGTTCACCCCATTTTAATCCTTCAGAAGATTCTAGAAAACCACCAAAAGAAGATTTATGGTGGAATCCTAATAAGCGTTTGTGACTTTATGTATAATCATTTCTTATTTTTTGAAAAATTAACTTCCCGATAATTCTTTCACTTTTCTGCCATACAAATTTGTCTTTCCAGTATTCGAAAAGTGCTTTCACTAACTGAACTCTACACTTTATTTGTCAATTTTATTTTGTCTCCCTCAACTATTTTTTCTGAAACCCAGTGAAAGATTCAGTCACAACACGCGTGTAATGAACATACCTGTTAAGTTCGACCCAAACTTCCTACCCAACGTCCTCGTTCTTCAACCCCTCAATTTTATTTGTTTCATTTCTCTCATATTGTTATCTGAACAAACCCTCAAATGAAAAACCACCATGATTTCATTTACAATTCAACAAGTATTGGCTTTGTTGATGGTCAATGGTGCTCAATTGTTTTCTTCTCAAAGGTGTTACTTTTCTTAATGAGAGTTTCAGATTTAATGAAATATTCCATCTAGGTTTATGTTTGTGCCGATGCTAGTTTATGGTACCTAGCTCTGGGAAAAAGATCAACGAACAAACTTCATCTTCTTGACGGGAATTCCAAAAACTCTAAATTATTCAATGTTTGATTTAGAACCTTCTAGAACACTCTCTGAAAACGTTATCAGCTGTTTTCGATAACATCACTGCTATTTCTAAATTGAGCTTTACTGCTTTTTCAGGTTTTTGATTTTTCTGAAATGGAACACAAACATCGGTTTATAATCAACAGGTTCATTAATTAGTAGGAGGAGAAAGAATGACCAAGACAGCAAGAAGGGTATAGGCGACAAGTGGAATAAGTTTTATCGAAAAAAAAAGGTTAACGTGTATATAGGCGAAAAGGATGAATGTGTTGCTGTTGTGTGGTAGTGGTGGTGCAAATGCTGAAAAACTCCATTCATCCTCCTCAATATAGGGAATCGTCAGATGTGCTCACGTTGGAATAGATAGTTAGAACTTGTTCGATCTCATAGTGTGGTTGGTATGCTAGTTATTGGGTAGGGTTCTGATTAACAGGGTCTCAGATTATTGTGGCATTTCTAAAAAAGTTTGAATGAGGTTATGAGAGGATATCAGTACAACTAACCATTCTTGGCGTTCATGAGACGGTCTCTGAGCCAAGACATGCTGACACAGTCTGAGTTGGCGATCAACGCCTCGTCTTCGATGTTGCGGATGAGGAGCTCCATCGTTTGAAGTTCCCGAGCCTTCTGGAAAATGAAACATGAAATTATCTACTTGCCTAGTTTATATGATGAGCTTACAGCATTTTCGAGAATGGGGTGTGTTTGCTCGACCATCGGATGACCTCCGGATCTCTTGAGCATGATTCCACGACAAGCTGGTGCAAACGAGAACTTTCTAGAAAGGCCAAATTAAAAACTATGACAAAGTTAAGAAACTGGACAAACCTGCAATCCAAAGAGTAGTACAGTGGCACAAGAGCCAAAAGGATCAGAAGGAGAGGGGTGAAGCGCGCCATTCTTCAAGTGTCGAAGCGAGCGTGATGAAGAGTGAGGTTTCTCTTCTCGATCGTCCCTTTTATCTACTGACTTTTTTCTCAGGCTCCGCCCATTTATTTTTCAGTGGCTCTCTCTGCCGAGCAACTTAAACTCCGCCCATTTTCTGTAGTGACAGAGAAGGCAAGATTGTCTCTAACAGAATAATAAAACTAGTCAAGTGCATTGAAGTGATATTGTTTATGAGATGAATCTGATGATGCCATAGTGGAAAAAAAGTATACTAGAAATTAAAAAAAGGTACACATGACGAGAGGATTACAAGAATAGAAAAACACGGGATAAGAGTCGTTGAAGCTGTTTGAACTCTGAATCCAAATGATCTTTTGGAAAAAAACTGTGTGGGAGATCTATCATTTTTGTATCAGCTAAATTGTTCTGAATCCATATTGAAGGTCTATGTTTCTGACACTCATCCCCCATTGTTCTTTTCGAACTGGGACGGATATGCTTAATCTTAGACCAAACTACGATTCGTTTCTTCCATTTCGTGATTGTTTACATTTTCTCTCATAGATCATGCCTTTTCCTCAATTCAGTATTCAACAACAGAAGAAAGAGAATTTCAGATTGATTTCCAAGAACATTTGCCCTACACAATGACATGTGTGCTTTGTTCTTCATTCTTCTTATATGTGCATACAGAAAAAGTTTTCCCGTATTAATTAAACTGAAAGGAGGAGCAAGATGAAAAGTCAATTCATTCAAAGACCTTTTGCATCTTCTTTCTTTTCTCAACATATGAGGGCTTTAATGCGATAATATGTATTGTGCCTGAGGTCAAACAAACAAAACTCTTGCACAAAATTGCATTCTTTATCAATCCTGCAACAATGAGATTTCAACTTCCGGAAAGTTGTAACAACGGTCAAAAGTTACTGGCGCGTGCATGTCAGGAAGGAATTAGATTAGGGTTTATGAGTAAAGAAAACCTACATGATTTGTGCGTAATAACCAAATTACTGAAGCTTCTAGAACCCAAGTGTCTGTATAGCCCCAGGCGACGCATCTTATGATATTTTGACGCATTTCTTAGATCCTGTCTTGAAACTAACTCTCAGAAACACTTTATTGGAAATAAATATACATTACAATACAAGGGTTTGAGGGAAATCACTCTCATTCACAGCAATGTGCAGTCCATTTCTTTTGAACACATGCTGAACCTGATGGACAAAATCTGAAAATTAAGGAAATGGAAGAATATCAATGACGAATGATTTCTGGAAATGCAAATGAAATATTCAGCTGTTTTCGAACTCACTTGTGAGAACAGTTCCGCCCAATCAAAGGAGTCATTCCAAACCATTGTTTGAATTGTACAATTTTCCCTTTCAGACACTGTGGAGTGTGTTCTTTGTTCCATTCGTCTGAAATGAGATCAAGTGGAAACAATATGGGTAGACTATTCTCGAAGCGTGAAATTTCTAAAGTTTTTTTTAGTTTTAGTCGGATGCTTTCGAAACATGTAATGCACTTGTCATGACGCATTAAATATGCTGCACATCACTAACCCATGCTTACCGCTTCGATTCATTTTTCTAGAATATTGTTCAGGTAATGATTACAATTTATGAAACTTCGTCAGAACAGTCTCAAAATATGTGTGGGTGGGGAAATTTTCTAATGTGATGTCATAACACAAATAGTGGGTATCATACCTTGAATTGCTTTGTTACAACAAAATCCAACTGTTCCACCCATCACACAATCTGTTCCTTTTTTACATCCTTGATCTCCTGGAGAAAAGCAGACTCCATCAGCGTCAGTGTTTCCACCGCACGAAAATTGGTCGGCTGAAATTGAGTTTCTCGTCTAAATATAGATAATCCAATAAACGTCTGAAATACCAGAGCGAGATCAAAGTGGCTAATAATGTGGGAGTTGGTAATACAATTGATAAATCAAACGAAACACGTCTCACCTGGTTTACATGATTCTAAACATAAATCACTTGATTCGAACGAGTTGGGACCTTCTTCACAGCCAAGAAACTGATACGGATAACAAAAAGATAATTTCGAATCAAAATACCACTGAAAACAAGAGCTTGACTGAAGCTCATCAGATTACACTTGCCTTCGTTGTCGTTTTATTCTGAGAGCATGTTTTGCCAAACTTCAGCTCAGAAGTACATCCAGATTGTGAGAACACTGATGAAACGAAGAACTGAATCAATACGAAGTAAAACAGCATTTCGGCAATTGAATCGACTGGGCACATCGGTACGGCGTCCAATTAAATACCTGTTTTTGAGACGGAAAACTGACCATCGGAATGTTTAAAGTGACCCCCAATCATTGATCTTTTCGTTTCTTTGTCTCGAAAAATTAAGATTTCATTTAGTTTTGTTTCACGTGCATTTTGAGAACTTTGTATCTGTTCTAAATGACTCATTATGCAAAACAAAAAATAAACTTTTTTATTAGAAAATGTATGAGAATAATACTTTGATGCAATTTCCGGTGGAAGAGATAAAACAATCGAGAACGGGAATTTTACGTCATTAAATTATGTATTTTTGTTCTGCTGATCTGTTGGTAACGGATATGAGAAATTGGTAGGCCATCCTTGGAAAAACGACTGGAAATTGGACATTGGCTGAGTTGGTGCAACAAAAGGAGAAGGAGAACGTTCATTCGATTTGATCATCATACTTTTACGAAGAGGGGAGTTGCATCTGAAAACTTTTGACTCAAGTGCAATACATTTCAATTAACTAGAATTCAATTAAAACTCCTATATTCAGCTGACATTCAATTTCCTTCTGCTAACCTTCTCTTCTTTGTTCTTCTATTCTGAAACCAAGTTTTCACTTGACATTCGGTCAGATCGATGACTTGAGCCAACTCGCCACGTCGATCTTTGCAGATGTATTCATTTTTCGCAAACTCCAATTCTAGCAGTGTGACCTTAACAAAGCTAGTTGACTGGAATAATGGGAAATGTGAATTCTGAAGTGTTTCACCTGTTCCGAAGTGAATGTTGTCCTTTTCGTTGGTCGATTGCTTCGTTTTGGTGGTGGTTTGATATTAGGGGTTTGCTGAGACATCTAAATGAAGTTTCTTGGCCAGAAATGCTTATACGGGTTACCTACGGAAATGTTTGTATCTGTCCATGGGAAGAAATCGTATGGAAACTTGTTTCGAGGAACGCTCTGAAGTGCTGCTAATGATCAGAAAAGCGTGAAACATATTGAAACTCACCGTGCTGGACGTCATCCTAAACTGACAAATGAAATTGGGGGAGAAATTGGACGTTTTATTTGAAGACAACGACTTTATGTCGTTTCAGGATGTGCAATACAACGAAAAGAGCTGAACAATTAGCACCGCCTTGGTTCGTATCTTGAAAACACGTCGTTAATTGGAGCTATCGTAGGTCAGCCAGATCCAACAATTACTCAATTGGGTCATAAAACCCTTTTTCTTCGAGCGAATTGGATAAATTTATCGAACCTATTTTGGAAAAGACACTCGGGTTTCTTGAGAAGCAGAATTGTTTGTTCAGTTTCTTGTGATTCGTGAATCATTTGTCAAAAATGTTCTTACCGATACTGGAATAAAGAAACAATGGAAACCACAATAATAAACATTGTTGGGTAAAAGAAGTTGATTCATGTGACATATTTGCTGGAGAATCTGATTTTCAAGGTTGGGCCTTGCCATTTGCTTTCATATCCGTGACTTTAGTATTGATAATTATGTAAGGCAGCATTCATTCTTGAAAATTCATTTTTCAGAAACATTTGTCAAGAGAAGTAAAAATTTGTGACGAGTCAAAAAGAAGTAGAGATAAAAATAAAATGACACATGCGGAGATCAAAATAAAAAATAGTTTGCTTGAAATAAAACCTCAATAAATTGTTGGATGAGGATGCAGAGTGATTGGATCACATAATAGTACAGTTGTTGCGGACTGTGTCCAAGAGCGAAGTTTTGTAATTTCTCATTGCCGGTGGAGCTGACTCTGCCTCCCACCACGGACGATTGCGTTCTCCTTTTACTTTCAGATCAATTGCATCGAACTCTCCGTCGTCATCATCGAACATATTCAATGGCTCGACAGTGCGCTGAAATTCATCTTTGTAAGTTTCAGAATAAAAAACAGAAATATCATGTGAAAATGAAAAATTAAAGTACCTGTTGATAGCTCAGCTTGCGGATTTCATTCACTGCGAGACGACGACGTGGTTCAGAAGCAATTGCACGACGATTTCCGCTACGGCTACGTGGACGACGGTCCTCTTCATCGTAGCTGGCGACACGTCTAATTGGAATCTTTTTCTCTTCAGGAACATATTCCTCGTCGTCCGTCCAAACGAAATCACTATCGTCGTTTTCAACAGCAGCTTTGAGCATTTTTGGAGACATAGGCGAGAAAATCTCCGTCTTTGGCTGTGTCAAAGTGACGTCTTTTAAGAGGAAGTCATGGAGATATTGTGTCCCTTCATCTAGTTTTGGACGTTTGGTTTCAAGGGATTCTGCTTCTGAAAAACCGAGAACTCAGTTTAATAAATTAAATTCAGCATAAACGCACGTCTATTCTTCTTCATGTATGACAGAGATCCCGATAAGTTACTAATTGGAGATCTGTTGGCCGAAGGGGAAGTAACATCTGGAAAAAATAATCCTTTTGAGTCTTCCTAGAGTTCTCCATACGGCGTTTACGATTCGATGCGATAGTGGAAGTAGTCCATTGTCCACGAAGAAAATCAGATTCTCCAAGTTTCGGAAGTGGCTTCTTTCTTGACAGTACACGAGTCATCAGAGATGGTGTCTCTCCAGAAACCATGTTGCGGAAACGATCGCGATTCTTCTGCCAGAATCCTCTATCAAAAACCAACGACTTTTGTTTGAAACTGTCTTTGCGAAGAGTGTCGCGAAGCTTCTTGGCATTGTCTATGGCATCACAAATCTCATTGTACCACTCGGTAACTCCTCCCAAAGAGTAGGCGGTGAAGTCTATTCCGACGTTTCCACACCGAATCTGAAAACATTTATTGATTCCAGAAACAACTCTGGGAAGTCATTAACATACGAAAATACTTCCTCCAATCTCATCAAGTTGAACGATACAATGGCGGAGAGATAGAATTGCAGATGGATCGTATTTGCAGTATGGAACAAGACTAATTTTCTTGGTTCCATAGAGAATAATATCGTTGAAAAGGAAAACAACGGTCTCTTGATAATTGGCTGATCCATTGAGCTCTCTCTGAAAAACAAGATAGATAAATTAAAAATATTCTGGATTACTCTCACTTTATACAACATTCCTTCTTTGAGAAGAACACGTCCTGGTTCAAGAACATGTCCATCTAATCCAAAATTCAATTGGATTGTCAGAAGTCGTTGTCCATTCTCATAAGCAGCCATACATGACTGAATTTGTTCGGTGAGTGCCTGCATGCCAGTCAATGCTTCTGAAAATAATATTCACTTGAAAACATCAAAGCTGTACAATTCTTACTGTAAAGATTGGTCATGTCTTCTGGATCAGTGCTGTAGTTCATCAAATTCTGTATGAGCAAAATATAACGAGGAATTCTCTGAATCGGCATGATGAGATACGCATGTAATTTCTTCCCTTCAACTCTTGGGTCTTCTTCAATTTTGTTTAGAGCCTTGCGGAAGTCACTGCGTGACATAAGTTTCTGAAAACATAATACATAAAGGAATATTAAATGAACTGAGAAAACATTTGTAACATCATTGTCAACTCACCGCGTAAACCTTTAATGCATCTTCATAATGAGATGCGTAACTGGTGTATAGTTTGAGAAACGGCAGGAACTTGGTGAATACTTCGGCTATTGGTTTGGTGCGGAGAGATTCGAAAAGTATCTGATGGGTCTTGCAAATGGCCGATATTTCTCCGAACATGGCACGGAAGCATTTTCTGGATTTGGGACACCACAGGTTGAGTTGATTGATGTATAACTGAAAATTAGACAATGATGTAATTTATTAAACGCAGAAATATTTACCTCATCAACTATAGTGAGTGATTTCACATAAGTTTTCTCCGTGTTGTAAATCTCTTGTAAAATGTTTATTTTTTCTTTCGGCTCATGTTCATATAGAGTTTCCATGTTGAAATCAGTGAACGCACTCATTCTAATATCCACATAATCCTTCTGAATTTCTCTTTCTTCTGGTGCAGTATCGGACGATGTCGAATCACTGTTGTACGTGTAGTAATCAAACTCTGTGCCGGCGTTCATTCTATCTGAAGAAAAAGAAGATAACAAAACGGAAAATGAAGGAAATGAGCGTATCGATCAGCAGTAATAGTAAACAGGAGGAGAGAGAGAGGAACAGAAAAGAGGAAAAGAGAACGACAGCAGGTGTTTTTCTTCGTGTGTGTGCCAGCTCGGCCCTTTATTTAAATTCGCGGTGTATCCCATAGAGCGCGTTTGTGCGTCCCTCCTCCCTCTCTCACTTGCCCCAAATCAATAATCTTGTGGGCTGGCCGCGCGCGTCCTTCATCTTCTATCTATGCGCAAACGAGGAAGAGTAAAGAGGAGGGGAAGGATGACGATAGAAAAGGCAAGGACGTTGTTGCGAGATGGATGACCGAATCCTATACGTTATGGCTATTTACAAGAGCAGTGACGTAACCTCATCGTCATCTGCCAGAGAAGGTGCTGCCGTATAAGACTATTTTATAATATCATAATGAGAAATAATATAACAGAAAGAATTTTGGAAATGTAATCAGCTGATAGAGAGAAAGAAGCACATGGTCACAAAATGCCGACAGTCATACGTTTGTCACGTTAAAATGACAATTATCAATAAACGTCTAAGATGTAGGTTTCAAAGTGAAAATGCGGAACCACAGGAAATGAAAGAACAAAAACCAATTATTTGTTGCGTGGTGAAGAAAACAGAAAAACAGATAGATCGTATCAGATGCATTGTAAAAAGAGGTGTTCCACTTAACGAAGACATAAAATGATTTGATTGTAAATAAATGAGAGCGAGAAAGGAATGAGAAAAAGGGAAATTGAAAAACGTATTCTTTATCCGTCTCGTCTTCAACAAACAGAGAGACTCGAGATAAGTGAAGAGTAACATCTTGCGAAAATATATGATTATGTGGCTGGAAAATTCTAGAATTCGCATTTTGATAGTGAACCAACTGGTTATGTCAGAAGAAAAAATATGTGGATTAGGAGATTATACCAGGCGATTTATGATTTATCATAGAGCGCAATAACATCACATCATATTCGAGGAAGACGAGAGTTTTGATTTTGCATTTTTAAAGATCATGGGAGTGAGAGCAAGATATTTCACATGCTGAGCAGAAGTTTTCAACAAAATCAGAGATGAAGGAAATAACCAAATTCAATTTCAACAAGCATGTGATTCTTGGTTAATTGGTGGATAATTAGGAAATTACCATATAACGGACTTGAACATTCTGAAAAGGAAAAAATTTCGAAAAATGACAATGATATGCTCATGCCGATAAATGCTACTCGCATTTTCCGAATTTTTTCATGAATGGGTAATTGATGCATTCTGGGAATGTTGTTTATCTGAGATTCATAATTCTCGGTTTCTTGAAATTTGCTTTTGTCATTTTGTCTGATTTTGTCTGACTGTTTTCCGTTTCACCAGGCTTCAAATGGCAATATCGGCCAGTACCAATGTATACTTTTAGCGTTCCACCGTGTTTGTTCACCAAGAGAGATGATGCATAGTGAGAGGTCAAGAAATTGTTTGCCAGGTAAATGCTCTCTTCTCCTCTTCCTCTTTCAACTCACGCGTGTGCAAGAGTGTATGTGGCAACGTTGAATGGTCAGCTGTGATTTCAATTTATCAGTTGGCAGTGCGGTGTCGCGAAGATTTTCAAACGGCAATTGGACTCTTTATTGCCGCCGTGTTGCTTCCGGAGACAGTTTAAAGTTTCTTCATCGCTTGATTTATCCACGACCTCTGATCAATAGTTTTCTGCCAATAGCTTGCGAATTGTTGACATTTTGCATACATCATTTCGTCATAAATACATTTTGCCGCGAGAATTGTTTTTGAATGTGTCCGCATGACATTCCCCCATACTTTCGAATTTTCACTCTCTCACTATTTCATTTGCTCCAATCTTTTTTGAAATCTCTTCCAAAATCACAATATTTCTACTTAAAACTTGTGATTCATTGAATCCTTTGTCTTTTTTGAGGTTTTCGAGGTTCACACCACCTTCAGCTTTCTCGGTTTTTTGCTATTTTCTAATTTTACAGTTTTTATTTTAGGTATTGTATGGCAACAGAGCGAGATGGTGGAGGCTGCCTACGGGTAGCTGTTTCAATTTTTTCAATATATTATTGGGTATGCTATGACAATAGGAATCAGATAGTAGAAAAAAATTTAATCTTCAGGTATCTGCTCTAGCTCATGTTTTTCTTGGATTATGGATGCTACTGGACCCAAAACGCAACTACATTTTGGATCTGGTACATTTTTCAGAAAATGATCCTTTATTGGTGAGTTTTTTTCTCAAAAATTCAAAAGAAAAATTAAACTTGAAAAACAAATTTGAATCATTTCATCACAACAGTCCTCGTTTCAGAAAGCGTCTGCTTATGTTTCTCTTGTATGTGGTTGTGCACAATTGTTGGTCGGATTCCTAGGATTGTGTGGAGCATGTTACAGAAGTCGATTCCTTCTATTCGCGGTATTAGAATCAAGAAGACACTTGCATCATAATAAAAACAGTTTTCAGTTCATCTTGTTTCTGGTTGGAACGTTTCTGGCTGACGTTTCGATGGGAACCCTCTCACTGTTTTACAAGGACAAAGTAAGTGTTTTGAATCCGTGTTATATGTGGTTTCTGGTGTGAGTTCATACATATTCAGTAGAATTGAATTTTTGTGGTTCTAAATTTCGTGTGAAACCTGAACATTTTTTAAAAACAGTTTTTGTGGTGAAAAACTCATTCAAAAGAAATCATTGAGAAGAACTGAGAAAATATATGTTATAAAGATACCCACTTCCTTTCTCAAATTATAATATTTCCTGACTTATACACCCAGACGTATTTTGTGAGTTTTGGACATTTTTGTTTGCAGTTCTCATCCAATAATTATATGGAAGTGTATTTGAAAAATCTAACCAATAACCGATATTCTCGTGATCGTTGGGTAATGCCGTTAATGGACACTATTCAGTTCTATGTGAGTTGTCTTTCATTTTGTAACGTTTTAAATCCGCGTACCATCAACCGTCCATTGTTACATATGTCAAATCATGAAGGTTTACGACACTCTTATATTTTTTGAAGGTTTATACGGTAAAAGAAAATTTGCGAGAAATTGTGAAATCAAAATATGGAGTTATGATGGATGAACCTGACAACAAAATGGTTACTGAGTTTATTGATAAACTTCAATTTTATGTAAGACTCCATTAGACTTTTTGATTAAAACTAGTTTACTCGTATTAGGAAAGATGCTGTGGATCCCTGGGTCCATCAGATTATATCGGGAGTCGTTGGTCCCAAACTTCACCCCTCGATTCAGAAGAAGTGGAGGCACCACTATTTCCAGTTTCGTGTTGTACACAAATAATGGGGGCGTCGGCATTAAACCCGCTCGCTAAAAGTTATGCTCGTTGTCAGCAATTTGGTGCCAATAGACAATGGCGGCACTCAGTGGTAAGACATCTGTTTGTGTGGAGTGCAAGGTTCGTATGGGTGCTTTTGAATTGACTTCATTTTGATGTAATACCTGACGTTCAAAGTTCCGACTAATGAGAGAAAAGAATTGAGTGAATTGGTTGAGTGAGTGCCTGAGTGTAAAGGTGTGATAATGGATGGATGATGGCTAAATCAATTATCTCATTTATCACAATCACAAGATTTTCAAAGGTGTGAAATAATGAAATGACTGAGATTTAGCATGAATGTTGTGGAGGCGATGGTCCATTAGACTACAAGGATTCGTTTTGGTACATCACAAACACTTTGAGAGGAACAAGATCGTTCGTCCCTCCCAGTTGCTGCAAACAAGCCCAAGTCGGAAGAGCATGGGCTCCTGTTCCCATCGACCCAATGTGCATCACATATCGTTACCTCTCTCCTCCATATCAAACATCTGTAAACACTGTTGTGAGTGTGTTTCTCTAACATTGTGAATGTGAAAATGCTGTGACTCAGATCAAAAGACGCGTGTTTAAACATATTTTTATTCAGGGATGCAGTGAAAGACTCATGTCGTGGTTCAACGAACAGATTTGGATTTTCGTCGGATTTGGTTTTGGATCGGCTCTCACAATGGTAAATAAAACAATCTTCTTCATTCCATTTTGACCAATTAATTTCAGATGCTTGGAATTTGCCTCTCGTGTTGCCTAATATCACGTATTCGAATCTACCATGTTATTCGAGATGACTACTAAATAAATTGCAGAATTAAAGGAAAAGAGTAGATTTTGAAACATGAATCGTCCCGATTCTAATGTTTTTCTGTCTACTCTTTTTTATTTTAAATCAGGGTTAGCAATTTAGCATTCTCATTCTCGTTTCTTTCATGACTATACATTTAAAATCTCAAATTCTTCCTCCTCCAATTTCTCTGCTCTTGCCGTTTGTTGTCAACTTTTTATATTTGATTCCTGTGAAGTTGAATATTTTTAGAACTTAAAATTAATAAATCATTTATTGTTAGCACTTGCCAACGTCATAGCACCAAAAAAGTGAAGATTATTATGCCATGATCTTTGAATAGAGCGCAAGAAATATACAGGTAATGACGATTCGAATGATAGATTATTAAAGGATATATAATAAGGGTTTAGAATTTCCAAGCAGGTCGTTTTTCTGACGAGGATCCTTCTTTTTTAGATGATTTGCTGAAGAGTGGACGAGATGGTGAGCTTCTTTCCATACGCTTTTCAGCATCAAATGGAGACAGCAAATTTCTGAATTCAATATTCTTCAACCAAGAAATTTTTGTTATAGGGTATACCTGCTCGAAGAAGATGGCGTCGTCTCAAGGTTATCCAATTTTGACTTTGCTGGACTACGGTCGCGGAACCTTGTTAAGATAGATGGAGACTTGGCTCGAGCTGGTGACTTCTCACGTGCCAATCTGAACCAGAATTAATACATTATTTTTGTATTCATGAAATAAGCTCACTCTTTTGCTGCTTCTTTGGCAGCCTTTTCAGCCTTCTCTTTCTCCTTCTCAGCCTTTTTCTCAGCTTCCTTTCTTGTTCTTTTCTCACTGGCCTCCTCTCGTTTATCTTTCATTTGGCTAACAAAGTTTTGAAAGACTCCGTGGGAAGTGATACTCTGTACAAGTAAACAATTATGTCTGGCCTTCTTGAAAAATCATACCATTCTTTTTTTGATATGAGGTTCGGAAGTTGATTCATCTGTCAATCGTTCTTGCAACTGTTGAATTAACTCATTTTTTCTCTGTAAACGGGGTTTTTAAAACTAGACTGAGTGTATATTGTAAACCTGAAGTGCATTTTCAAGGTCTTCTACTCGTTCCTTCCACTCGAATTCGTTATCGTTTTGAAAAACACTTCCTACTTCAGCTTCAATCCGTGATTGTTCTGCTTTCTCCGCTTCCAGCTGCTCTTTTTCCATTCTTAATTCTTGAAGTAATCGTTCTTTTTCTTTGTTATCTTTCTCCGCCTCCTGTTGTTGACTACTCATTTCCTTTTGAAGTCTAGCAATTTCCGAATCTTTTGATTCCAGTTTCTCACTCATTTCCGTGATAGCTGCTTCCTTCTCATTGATCTTTTCTTGAATCGAGTTGTCGAAAAGAACTACAGTTGTTTCTTCGTTTAGTTGTTGAGTCTGAAAATGTTGTTAGCTTTCTTTGAATGTCAAGCAGTGGAGCCTACCATCTCATCGAGTTTGTTTCTCATATTTGTCAATTCGACTTCACGCTCTTTCAAGCATGTTTCCAGTTCATCGATTCTCTCTGTCTTATCAGAAACTTCCTTCTCTTTCTCGACAATTGTTTCTTGATACTTTCTCAGTTCTTCTTCATGCTCTTCAGATACAGTTGCTAGTTTAGCTTCAGACTCATCAGCTTGGGTGTTGTTTTTTCTGAAAAAATTTTATTTAATGGACAAATTTTCAGATTTCTCACTCTAAGAGTTGGGAAGTTCTGGCGGTGATTGTCTTGATTTCTTCATTCTTTTTCACAAGTTCTTCTTTGATACTACCCATCTGTTCCAACATGTCATTTACTCTCAGATGAAGTTTTTCAATTTGATCTGTTTTTGAGCTATTGTCAATTTCAAGATTGGAAATAGTCTTCTCCAGTTCAGTTTTCTGATCAGCCTGTTGATTGGCAATCTTTTCGTTGAGCTCAGCGATTTCCTTTTCGAGATGTTCAATATTCTTGTTTTTGGATTCCAGCTCATCAAGAAGTTCTTGCTTTCCTGCTGTGTCAAGAGCCTCTTCCTTTGCTTTTTCAAGTTCATTCATCAGAGACTTGTTCTGAGCTTCTAGTTCCTTGATTTTGAGAGACTTCTCTTTTCCATACTCTTGCTCATTTTCAAATGCACTTTTGAACTGATCAAGCTAAAATAGAAAATAAATTCAAAACCACGATTACTGTGATTACCTCGGCGTTTAGAACTCGCACTGTCTCTGTGTGTGTTTCTTTGTGCTCATCAAGTTCTTTCTGAGTATTTTCATGCAACAATCGATTCCTATCTTCAGTGTGAGTGATTTCTTTCTCCAACTGTTTACGCAGAGTCATTATTTCAGCGTCTAAAAATACCATTTCTCATTAGTAATAGTAAATTTGTCCTACCTTTTCCAGTAATTCTTTCTCTGTACTCCTCCAGAGTGCGAGTCAGTTGAGACGTATCTTCTACAATTTTAGCAAGCTGTTCAGTGATATCATCCTGCTCCTCGTCTTCAATCTTCTGGGTTAAAACTCTGATTTCAGCTGCAAGAATGCTTTTCTCCGTTCTCAATGCTTGAATCTCGATTTGAGAAGATTCACGAAGTTCGTCTTTATCAAGACGTGCAGACTCTTCAAGTTCCTCTTTAAGACTTGTATACTGTTCTTCCAACTCGTTTAACTTGCAACTGAATTCTTTCTTCATTGCGTGCTCTCTGAGTTCAGCCTGTTGTCGTTCTTTGAGAAGAAGACTTTCGTAATGTTCTTTTGTATTCTCTTTCTCTTTTGTCACACTGTCGAGAACAGCTTCAAGTGCATTTACTTGAGATGATTGCAATTGAGTCTGACTTTCGCTTTGACTTTGAAGGTTTTCGCGTTCTTTCTCCAAAAACTCCACCTTGTTCTTCAGTGCTTTCACTTCAATTTGCAAATCCGAAATGACTGATTCCAGTTTTTCTTTGGCTGCTTCAACGACTGTGAGTAGTCTTGCCTTCCGTCTCAACTCTTCTTCTTGTTGCTGGAATTTCTGTTTGCATTCGGTGAATTCTGATGTTACTGCTGATAGACGACGAATATTATCGTTGGTTTCTGTTTTCACTTGATCCAGTTCTTTCGTGAGAGCTTGAACTTCTTTTTCTTTGTTCTGAAGCTTCTTTTCCAATGCCGTGACCTCGTTTTTACAGGAATTCAAGTCTTCTCGACTTCTTTTTGATTGGAGTTGTAGTTCTTGTAAACGGTCATGGAACTCGTCTTGTCTATAATATTTCTCATTACTTCCACAGATATGATTTACGATTTACCTAGCTAAGAGTTCTTCTTTTAGAGCTTCTTCATGGTCCCTCAATGCCTCTAACTCTTTTGTGTAAAGCATTTTTGCAGCAGTAAGCTCTGTTTCATACAAAGACTGAGCCCTTCTCAACTTCATCTCGAATGTTTCACCAAGTCTCTCCTTTTCAGCTCTCAGAGATTTTCTTTCTTCTTCAAGTCGCTGAATCTCGAGAACATATCTGCAGAAAAATATTCAAAACTACTGTAACGTACGATTTGACTTACTTGTGCTCTAGATTGAGAAGTTGAGTATCAGAAAACCTCTGTTCGAGTACTTGAATTTCTTTCTGATGTTCTTTTCTCAACTTCTCCAACGCTTGCTCTTTCTCCCGCTCAAACTTATCTTGAAGAGCTTGAAAACTTTTCATTCTGGCTTCAAAGTCCTTCTTTGCACCTAATACTTCTTCAGACAATGCTATTATTTTACTGGAATATTCCGCTTCCAGCTTTCGTTCTCTTTCGGCAACTCGTTCTCTATATTCACTGAATGTTCCCATTACATTATACTTTTGTCGTTCATATTCTGCCACCGTCTCTTCCAATGTCTGTATCTTTCGTTTCAATTCTGTCTCACGACCAGCAGGTTGAGCTAAAATTAAAAGTCGGCTTATCAATTCTCAAAGGGAAAACATACGTGAATTATTCCTAGATGTGTTTCTCGATGACTCCCTTGCCACATGAGACAGTTTTAAAACGGTTAACAAAGAAGTGTTATCAATGTCATGCCTCGAACTTGCTCGCGAATGTTGGCTGACGGGTGATATTGGTGAAGGTGAAATCGGTCCGCTTGGCGCTCTCCTCAACACTGGTGATGGCGGTGCTGGACCTCCAACCGGTGTTCTAACATTTCCAGAGAGGCAACTCAGCTGATGAGCTGGTGGTGGCGCAGGCCAAGCAGCTATTTCCGGATGGGATTGTCTAACAAAAGGCCTCGTCACACCTATCGCTGGTTCACTGAAACAAAGTAATGCTGACTCTTAACTTAAGATGATATCGAATTTCGCAAACGAAAAGTAAGAAGGTAACAAATCTCAAAACTTACTTTGCGCCGTGAGGTCGTGGTGATCTGCTCATTCTGCGTGGAGATCGACTTCCTGATGGTGATGCAGATCGGAGACTTCCATCAAACTCCTCGGATAATAAACCCAGCTAAAAAGTGGTCAATTCAGAATACAGTATTGACAGATTAAAAAACTAACTAATAAAGAAACAATGAACTTACTCTTTCTCGAAGGCGCTCTGACATTGACGAAGGGCTGTGACAGCCCTCTCTGACTGATAACTGTAGATATTGATATTGGTTAGCGCTGGAGATGTTCACTGTAATGAAAATATTAGAAGTGGGAAGGATAAATAAATGATTTTTGAAAGTTCTAGAGAAGTGTGACGACAATTCAAAGAAATCTAGAAAACAACGGTCATCATATGAGAAAAAGGGTAAGTGCACATGATTGATCTTTAAATTGAGAAGCTAAGTCTTTGAGAATATGAAAGTGTTTCCCTAAAGAGGTTTGAATGATAATAAAAACTAGACTTTGTGATTTCAGAAAGGTTTAACACAAAACTTGAAACCAGTTATGATGAAATGTACAGGAAACTCTGGGCTCTTCTTGAAATAATAAAAATGGGAAGTGATTCAGAGAGATAGAAGCGACTGGGCACCTTCATCCGAGCAACTGTTCGAGAGGACAGAGAATAAGCGGTGAGAGAGCCAACTGTTGCGCCTTGTAGTCGACATGATACTACTCAACTGGCGGTGGGTACGAATGGACGTTGTGCCACTCACGGGTGGGGAGAGAAACATCAGGCTGTGATATCAGATAATGAGTACGCACACCAGTCGTGCACATATGATACGTTGACAGGACGATGAATAGGATGAGTCGAAATGTGTACGAATGAATTAAAAGATCAAAGGGACTATTAGTAGGGACAAATCAAAAAACTCATTGGCAGGTTACTTTCTGGTATTTCCTGTCAAATGTTTGGAAAGATGGCCGATTTGCATTATGTCTGACTCATTGTTACCTACTTAATCAAAAAAATTCTTTATTAACCAGGACACCGTTTATTTTGGAATGGGACTCAAAGGAATGATACAAATTATACAAAAAAATTGTGACTAACGGGTGGAGAGCAGTATGACACATGGAACATCATTGGGATCACGTTAATTAAATGTCACGGGAAAGTGGGCATGGAAAATTCACGAACGAGAGTATAAAGCAAATTATGTAAATTATTAATACATACAATTAGAAAAGCAAGAAAAAGGCTTCTTCATGACACAGAAATTTAGGATCAGAAGTGAGACTGGCCAAGCAACATAATTCAGGAAGCAACTCGTATGGACAGTTGACGTAGATTTGTTCATAAATAGCGACCCGGACAATATTCTCACGATTTTTTGCCTGTAATTATTATTAGTTGACGTTAATTTCATGAAACAAACTGCTTACTCTTTTGAAAACATTAATTCGATCAAAAAGATACTGTTTGAGAACGCATTCTCCTTCTGGAGCAAAAACAAAATTCTCAGCGAACTTGGCAACTATTTGCAGGAATTCATGTCGCATTGGATCCGAATGTGTTGTTGGGCGTCCGACAGTTCTCAAACTCTGTGCTCTTTCTTCAACTTTTTGTCCAATCATTGATAAAACTTTGGGATCAGTGGGATTCTTGAACTCTGACGTAGAGACCGAGATCTTCTCCACAATAATATCGCGTCTTACACGTCGCTTTTCTGAAACGGATTGAATGTTTCTTTGTTATTTCTACGATAAGCTTACTTTTCTTGATCTCTGCGATAGAAGAGATACCAGAGTCAGCGCTTCCAGTTCTTGCCAAGTAGTCAGACTTCTCCTTCATTGCCTGCTCCAAAATGTAATCATCCGTCTCCTCTTCTTTTGCCTTTTGAGCTGCTTTAAGACGTTTCTCTTTCTTGGTTAGCTTATGGATTTTGGTATCAGACGGTGAAGGCTCGACAGTTTCAGAGTCTTCCTCTATCTCAACAACCTCAGCTTTCACAACAGCAGGCTTTGTGGATAAAACAATGACGTCACTCGACTTTTTCATTGGTGAACACCTGAAATTTTTAATTCAGTATTATTTTTTAGTTATCATGAAACTGCTCACCAAGTCTTTCTTTTAGCAATTTCTTGCCACTCATCTTCTTCTTTGACTGACAGAGATCTGATGCTAACTTCTTCTTGTACTGACGTTGATCGAGTAATTTGTCTTTCGGAAGCTTTGGAGTCAGAGCAATTTGATGATGCTACTGATGATGGTTCAGAAAGTTTTGGTTGGTTGACAGTTACGAGATTTGTCTCTTTTGGTTTCTCCTGACCAACTTGACCAACTGTTTTTTCTGTTGTTTCTGCAACCTCCGGCATCACGCTATCATCGCTTTCAGTTTCACAACTATCCGGTCTGATGTCAGGAGTAGTGGACGAAGCTGCTGAGGGAGCAAGACAACTATCAGTTTTGACAGAACACAGATCATGATCAGATAGCTCTTCGACCGTCAATGCACCTCCTCTCACATCGATTGTAGGCTCTGACTCATTGAGCATCATTGAACGGAAATTACGAGACAACTCGCTTGGATCGTATTCAGCTTGAGTGCTAACCATTGAAGTGCTCATTTGGCTCTGAAAAAAATCATGTACTATTTATTTTATTTGTAAATGAAGTACCTGTCCTGGAGAATACGATAGATGTGATTCAGTGGAGGATGATTGAACCAGTGGAACCAACACTGTCGAAGTGATATGCATTCGTCGATATGCGAAACCATTGGCGTCAAGAACAATTTCTGACGGTCTCAAATCGTTATTGAACCCTGACTGTTGGCAGTTCGGCGGGAATGGTTGATCCGAATGAGGTGCAACTGGCTCCATTGGCATACTGTTTATTGTTCCAGAGAAAGACGGGTTGGCTAATGATGGCGGAGCCATATTCATTGGCTCTGGATTCATTGGACCGTTTACAGTAGAAGGAATCATCGGAGGATTCATCATTGGAGTAACCGGAACATAAGAGTTATTCATTGGCTGATAGGACTGTGGCGGAGAACCATTGTTTTGAATTGGCACTAGTGGAATCATTCCAAGTGGAGGAGGTGGAACTGACATATTCTCTTCTGAAAATGGAGGAGAGGATCCCGCCATGACCGTTACTGGAGCTGGAATGTATTGTTCGGGAACAGGAGGTGGTCCCATGATAGCAGGTGGGCAGTTGTATGGAAGTGGAACAGGCTGAAAACCAGGATAAATGAAAATCTCTAAAATTTCTAAGTATCTAGATTTTTCGCGGAATATATATTCATGAAAAAACTTCTCACCTGAAAAGCGGAGTTAAATGTGTTTACAAATCCACCTCCATTGGTTCCGTTGTAATACATGCCATTTGAAGGTCCTTCTTGGCATGGGTACTCCGTAAAATCTTCTCTCATCAGACCATTCACATCCTCCGAATTTAGAACGAAGTCATTCTCATAATTCCAAAGAACCAATGGATCTGACGAAGAAAGTGCTCTTTGGGCAAAGTTTGAGACACGATGCGGTAGACGATGTAGATTCTCATAGGAGTACAATATCTGAAACAAGAAAGTTAGAAACTACAGTAGCCTATTAATTCACCTTCTCCAAATCAACCTTCCTACGAATAGTGTTCTCGAGTAGTGAAGCAGTAGTGTTCCTAGTGTTCAGATGGTTATAATTAATCACCGGGTACTTCTCGGAACCCATGTTTTCTGAAAATAAGACGTTGGATATATGAAGAATAAAAAGAAGGCATATTACGGAATTCAAATTATTGATGACGTTTTTTTGAAGAAGGGCTATTTAGAGAATTCAAGATGAGGCAAACAAAAACAAGGGCGCATATGCGCTTAGGAAACAAGCGTGAAAAGATGTACGAATACTGAATGTAATGTTCTCTAATGAGGTTGAAACGTTTTCGTAGTTGAAACATTTTTACACTAAATCCGAATTTTTTCAGGAAAGATTGTTTTTATTTTTTTTCATCGAATTTCCTAAACTTTTGAACTACTAAAAACTAATCTAAAAATGGACACTGTAATTATTACAATGTTTTGAATGAAAGAATCGTTTTCAGGAAATTCTTTAAAAAATCGGCAAAAATTAATTCAAACCAAATTCAAACCTGAAAGAAGGCTGAATGCGAACAGAAAAGCAAAAAAGAAAAGAAAACGGGAGAAAATCAATGCGGGTTTTGTTGAAAGAAAAATGCACTTTAGGAAAGCGTGCTGTCCGTGAATCTAAAGATATATTAAAAACCTTAATCCGAAGAAGAAAAAACATTGAATGTTATCGGAACATGTTCTCATTATTTAGTGCATGTCAACTAAATTTTGTTATACTGGCACAAGGACATTAATCTTCTAGACCAGTTGGTCTTCTATCCCACAGAGAGCAAAACAATAGGAAGAATGTGCTATGAGGAATGTAGGACTAAGACCGAGAAACACGCCTACAAACGAATAAGATTTCTCAGAGAATTTTTTTCTTCTGGAAATCATAGCCTTTCCTAGATAGCTATAATTTTCGGAGAAATATGAAAATGGAGTTACATTTCAATCAAACACAAATTAACTCAGATTCGAGAAAGAGAAAATTGAAAACTTCTAGATTGCCAGAAAAATCGACACCAGGAAATTGAAACCGAATCGGATGAAAATGGAAAATGGGAGGAAATGAAAGTGAAAAAAAAAGAGGACAGAGTGTGCGTTCATCTCCAATAAAACCGCGGGGCAAAGAAGGGAGGAAAGGGCAGCAGGACGGGCCGGGCAACATTGAAGGGTCCGTCGGCTGCTGCCGCCACGCACACCACGTACATTCGCGCGCGAGCGCTCACAGGGGCACACTCATACACTCACATATAGCCAACCGCATCAGCCAGAACACACACACACATTTCTTCCCAGAGGCACTAGTGCAGATTATTTTTGACACGTCATCCTAAATAAGGGACCCTCCAAAACGGTCTGCACTCACGGTCCCTCGTAGTACGGTCTGCTGAGCGTTACGGAAAGCGCGTCTAGTTATGCTGTGACAAGGTCATTGGAAGGAGAAAAGAGGGTGACAACGCACGAATGTCGTATTTGACGATTATTTCTGTGGTCGAAATGAAAGAACGCTTGGGAACAGAAGGGAGGAAACTTTTTTTCTACCATTGCAACAACCCTTCAAAGGTAGGAAGAAAACTGAAGAAAACGGAAAAACGGACAGATCGAATGATTCATGTGATAACCATCAATCTTTTTCTTCCCGTTTTTATCGATTGTCACTTTTATTCGGAAAAACTATATATTTTTTGATTCATGGTGCTCTCACGAGTCACAATGCGTAGTCGAGAATCGTATTATAAGACATAGTTTTCTAGGTGACAGCCGGCACTAGATGGAGAATATATAGTCAAGAAGGAAAAAACAATGAGTGTGAAGAACAACCACAATAAATATGCGAACGGGAAAACAAATCAATATGCACAAATGGTGATGTGGATGGAATTAGATGGTTGAAAAATATATTTCAACCAGGAAATAAAAACTCTAGAACAAACGCGCATTCTCGAAACATTAATGCAATGTTGTTAGGAATTTCAGAATTATTATATGAAATCAGATTGAAAAGCAAAGAAGTTATTATATAAAACTTTGAATTACATGTTCTTATATGTAAGTTTAGTTTCAAAGAACAAACTGCCCGCGCGTTAAGCATTTTTTGACAAATCCGGAAAATTGCAAACAGGATAGCAATAAATTACAATAATTAATCCCTTTAAAAACTATGAATAGAAGAGAAAGAAGAAAACACTAAAATACATTGAACTCACTCAAAACTCACTCGAGACGAACATCGAGTTACAGACTAAACCCCGCGCGTGCAGCAATATAGCGAAGTGTCGTTGCGCGCACCAAGTTTATGGAAATACAGATGGAATAGTGTTTCAACTAACATCTCTGAAAATCAATATTCACTTCATTTTTTCTACATATCAACTAGTTTCTCAACCACTCACTGAAATCACAAGGTTTTCATCAAAAAAGTAATTTCAAAAAAGGAAGTATGGAAATGGGGGGAAGGAAAGGAATTTCTCATAAAGAAGAAAAAACTGTTTCACTTTGAGAAAGATGATGACAAACCGGCTAGGCAAATGAAAAAAGTCCGTGAATTCGAAAAGGGAAGTTTCAGGGGGAAAAAATGGGAGATGTTTTCTGATTTCTGAAAACATTTATAAAAATTGGCATCAATTGCATAAAAGTGTGACATTTTTCAGTGAGTCTATTGTAAAGGGCACTCACTTGTCATGCGAACCAATACAATGGATAAAATAAACACGAGTTACACCGCATGCAATTTTTTACTTTTTCACCCCATTCGTTTTCAACATCGAATACGAATTGGTTTTATTACGTAAAAATGTCAATGCAGGCAATTTGTCAATGGCCAAATTTTAGCTTTGCATATAACCAATTTCAAATTCACATGACATCAAAATTTTTTGTTAAGAGACAATGCAAATTATCTGAAGCATAATGAAGCATTTTTGAAAGTTTCAGAAATAGATCACATAATGAGCGTGTTGTCAACGTTCCGATGAATTTCGTCTTTTGAAACAAACATTTTGCAGAAAGAAAACGGAGAAATTCATTGCAGCTGCATGAAAAGAAACTCGCAACTATACGTTGCCCCAATCTGCTTTGAAACATAACATCTGGAGTTTTTCTGAGAACAAACAATGTTACCACACCGGGGCACAATGTGATATGGAGGAAATGAAGAAAGAAATGTTCACATGTCTGAATATAATTTAATGAAAAGAACTATTCTCCCTCTGAAAGTTATTTTTGTTACACATTAGAGTAAAGAACAGAAATGAGTTCGGTCGGAAAATCTCAGGCAGAATTATTTATGACCGATGTTTATGAGTGAAATTAGAATAAGAACCTGAGCATTTTCAAAAACCAGTAAATACTCAAACCCCGTTTTTTATATTCAATTCTCTCAGAAATTGGACTTGATTTTTTGAATTTCATTTCTTTATATTGTTCGTTTAGAACCAATTTTTTTTTGACTGTTTTATCAGAAAATACCCTGAAATCTGTTCTTCTATTGATTTCACACTGTTGAAATAAGAAGTCACAAACATTCCGAAACTAATCCGCAACCTATTTCGAAGCAAACTGTCAAACGGACGCAAACATTGAAGACATATTAAAAAGTTTTGGCCACAAAGATAGTTCACATAGTTCATGTGCTTCTCGGAATAAAAATAATTCATATCCGTACCCTGTTTAATCCCGGAAATGAGACGCGCTGCCGGCTCCCATATCCGCACAAATCGTCAGAAACTTGCTCTTTTGCAAAGAACAACACTCGAAGATCGGAAGATTGCTCCGTCATTAAGGTCAAAAAAACAATCAGATATTGTTTATACATGGTTTCTATTTTCAGATCACATCATGTCAGAAGAATACTCCATAACCATGACAAAGCTCAGAAGCCAAATGAACCAAACCTTGGTTCTCCTCAGTTCAGTTTAGTCGTTGATCGTCCTCCCGTGACTCGTCATACTCCTCGGTAATTGCTTTTATGTTTTCCACGTTGTGATAGCATATTCAAGTGGTCCATATACGATGTTGATCACGTGGCTTATTTTTTGCATAGCCTAGACTTTACTAAAAAAAATCTCGAGAGAAAATGAGGCTGACATCAAAAACAAACCATGTTTTGGAGTTACTCCATTTCGTTCAATAAGCTAATGATACCTGTTCGCTTTTTTCATTTGATAGAAAGGCTTATAGTCATTCAGTTTCAGAATTCCTTATTGTTTTTCTCAACATTTTATTCTGAAGAAGAATAATTTTCTCGCAAACCCTTCTATGTACCTCATCTCCACATTACACTATTTCTTTACTGCAGTCAAAAGAAATAAGTGCTGTCCCCCTTTCCTTTTCGTTTTGCTTGCCGCGGCAGAGATGTGACCGGCGTAGCACCTACCCACTCCCAGCGCTTCCGTAGCGCAGTAGGCAGCGCGTCAGTCTCATAATCTGAAGGTCGTGAGTTCGAGCCTCACCGGGAGCAAGCTTTTTTGCATTTTCAGATAATATTTTTATTTTTTTGGTGATACATGGAGAATAGATTAGAGAATATCATATTGCCGAATTTACATTTTATCCTGAAATAGTATACTAGTTGGTGGAAAGATTGGGTCATCTAACATCTAAAAATGCACTCACCTAACCCAAGAAAGATGAAAAAATTTACGTGCAATTGTAGAAGATTAAGTCGTTTTTCTCTTGTTTTCCAGAGAAATGTGAAAACAAGAAAAAAGGTTACACGACTAATGAGCACTCTTCTCTGTTTGGCATACCTTCAATTACGTCTCGAAAACCTACCAATCTTGTTCATTTTCAGTTTTCCCACTCTCAGTTTCAAGTGAGCACGTTTTTCCAGAAAATTTACTATAAATTTTTCACATTCCTCATAAATTCATGAAAGATTTACGTCAAAATCGTTTCAAGATAGCGTGTAAAGCAATGAAGAGAACCGGAAGATATTTGCGATATCTGTGCATGTGTCCTTTGACGAATGTTTTTATGATGCGATCATTTTCTTCAAAAATAGGCATGTGAAGGAGGAAGATATGGAGAAATAACTAGAGGTATCTCCTATGTTCAAGTTGTGATATTTTTCCTTCAAATCATACTTGAGGTTGAGAAGTTGTTGGTCATTTCTTTTTTTCTTTCACTTCATAGTAAAATACTCCATTCTAAAAGAAGAATCTAAGTATTGGAGACTAAAAGTAATCCATTGTTTCTCCATTTCACGTACTTTACTCTTCTTTTTTGTTTCATTCTACAACATTTCAAAACACGAAACCAAAACATTCAGTGCAGAATATTAATTCTGAACATGTTTTCTTAATTCTCTTGCTTTTTCGTATTTTTTTCATCTTGCGTTCTGTTCCGAAAGCTTTGTCGGTTTTCATGATGTCATTCCTTACCGCCGTGATTGTATAGAAGCCGAAAAAGAAATTGAAAATTTTTCAGTGCAGTATTCTAAGCACGAGATAAGAGTGGAAAAGTCTAAGCGAAAAAGAGAGAGAGAAAAACCATTTTCATTTCGGTGCGCAAAATACCCCATTTGTCGGCTGTTCTGTTCGAAACGACCCAATCAACGGCTCAGGGGTAAAAGAATATTTGAAGACGCCACAACGGCGCCCAGTTATCCAAATGATGATTGTGAGCACTCCGAACCTGCAAAAGACATCAATTTGTCTTACGGTTGAAGATTTCACCGAACCATTACGGTATAGTTTCAGTTTTTAGTTTGAATAACTAGAAAATGTGGAAACTTTCTGATGAGTTTCAGAATTTTTGATGAATCCAAGTTTTCTTCCGTGTTGCTTTGCAAATACTTTTTCATGAACAGATTTCATGAATAAAAAATAGTTTCATCATGAGTTTTGAGTTTTGCTTGGAAAAAGGATGACTTCCAAAAAGGCTGGAAAAATAAACAAAAACAAAAAAAAAAATAGAATAATCTCAATAATTACAGACGTCGATCCCTGCCAAAAGAAGAGAGCCCAAGAAGCGGACTGAAACCTCATGATACTCTGGGAGCAGATGATAGACGCCAATCTGCTTGTAGTATTGCTGAACGACGGATTGAAGAACACAGGTTTGAAACCCGGATAATCCCAGAATTCCGATTTCGGTCTAGTTTCATCCCATTTACGAGATAAATCATATCATGTGAGATACTTGTAAACAACTGTTTTCTAGTTGTTAAACCATAAATTTACTTGTCCAAGACCAAACAGAAGATCAAAAATGTGTAGTTGAGCAATGATCTCTGACACTCTGTCCCTTCATATTTCTCTCTAGGGAGGCACTTATTCTGAGATTCTTATTCATCAAGTTGACTTGATAAAATTACTGACTCCTCCCTTCGTTTTTGGCCTTCTATCTAAAAATGTTTTCATCTATATTTTTTCTTCAGAAAATACAGCTCCTACGGTATCGAATCTCCTGTTCCTATTGAAATCTCAGTTGGATTATCACCTGAAACACCTGCAGCAGAAAGATCTCCTTCAATTACATACACAAGACAACCTGTAAGAAGTCTGTCAGCTGGTTGGAAAGAATCTTTTGGGGTAAGAACGAACCATTTTCCAAAATCGTAATATTGTTTTCAGAGGAAACTAACTTTTTTCCGTCGACCGAGTCCTTCATCACTGAGTTCTCGTTCAACCCAACAGTTTCTATCCCCAAGTCCTGAGATGTCTTGCAAATCAAATCCTGAAGTTTTGAAAGTATGAGTTATCATAAGAATGACTAATTATTGACAATTGCAGATGAAAAAGTCGATATCATTCAGTGAAACCACTCGCAATGCACTTCGCAGATCATTTCGTCAAAAAGTTAGTTGTTTGTTTGCTTTTGCTCTTCCAGGGTCAATCTCTCAGCTTGTATCTTCATATATCATAGGTGTGAGAACGCCTTACTCATTTTTTTCATTTTTTCTCTTTCGGCATCAAAATAGCTGTTGAAGGTATTTCAAAACGGTTATTCGCTGATATCACTGTAATTGTGTTTTTAATTTCATAGACAGACAAATTATAGTCTCGAAAACTTTTATATTAAGGTTGTGATCTTATGAAATATAATATTCTGTCTAGACATACCTCACCTGATAATTTGATCAACTTAATAGAACAGTTATTTTTAGACAAGCCTTTCCCACTTTTTGAAACTCTCACACTAATCGAAAACAGTTTCTGTTTGCCAACTTGTCTCTACAATTGACCTCGAAATAACTGCGTAGGTGGCAATAGCATAGGACCCATGAACCTTCTGCCCGTTGTTCCACCCTTGATCAACTGCCGTTACGGCACTTTTTTTGTACGAGTCGACCACATTGCAGCTGTTTCCTCCCGTTGAATCGGGGAGGAAAGAAATGAAGAGACCCACCAATCCATCCACATATTTCATATTTTTATTTTCCAAAATGCTTCAATGGTCCTATTTTCGTTTGTTCCGGTTCTTGAACTCATTTTCGTTTAACTCTGAGATATGGGAACAGTTGAGAGGCGTGGAGATTGAAACCCGCAAACATCTTGACTATAGGTCAATCACGAGTTTCATTGAGATCTATTTGAACTCATCGGATCTGTTTCATTTTGAACTTCCGATTACTTAATTGCCTGTGAATTTTTTTAAGAAGATCATTGAAACACCGTTGTCCCATTTTTGAAAGTTTGTTGCTGTTTTGTTCGTGATATCATTTTTCTGTTATCGATATTTTCCAAAACTTCAAATTCCAAATTATAGGTTAAAAACAAATGTCTCTATATAAAATATATATTTCTCTAAGTTTGCGGTTTGTATCTATACCCGCCAAAACCTAATGACGGCAAAGCAGGCTCACGTGGATGAAACGTTTTTCGTCATCACATATTTGTGTTCTGTTCGTGTAAAGTAAATAAGCATTGATATAAAGTTTACGTTAAGATTATCCCGATCATTACGCAGATATCTTGAGTACAATATCTTCACTTCATTGAGGGAAAATGTTTCTAGATGCGTTCTAGTTTGGAAAACTGTTCATAACCTGGAAAATAAGATTTCCAACATTATCCCACATGAATTCAACTTCTATATAAATGACTTATACAGTGCGTCTATTTTGAATGAGTTGAGAAGTGTTGGATATCCATATTTAGAATAGAAGAATGATGACAATTCTGTTGCTACATCATTAGATCTGGTAGCAAATTGTCACTTGTTAAGACACCAATCAATTCCAGACGGCCTCCTTTTTTGTTGAACCCTAATACTCTTTTGACACGCAAAAACACAATCAAGACGGGCGGAGCCACCAGTCTATGTTAGCCTTTGTTTCTCTATCCGTTGTCGGTACTGTGAAGTGGTCTACACAAAACTCAACGGCTCTCGATCCCACAAGTTAGCTGAACTGTTTGAACAAGCACCATTCGGGATTTTTAGCTGCTGCCGCCTTACTCTCCTCCTTCTTCTGCTAAGCTCACTTTCCAGCGGTAAGGATCTCAAAACGTTCCCACGTTTACAATGTAATTTGACGACTTAGCCTTTCTCAAGCACTGTTATTCAAGACAACAAATCTTTAGCCCCAAATACGAGTAGTGCTAAATGTCAAACCAAAACATTTTCAGATTCCCAGAGAAAATGAGGAAAATGTGTGTTTTCTAGAAGAAATACAAAAGAAATGTCTTCCGTGTTTTGTTATGACAAATTTTAATATTCAGCATATCCTGATATCTCATTTCTCATTATAAAACTTTTCTTTGTTTTCTTTCACTTTCCTTCCATTCTCTTCTTTTTTTTTCTTCATTTCACATTTGAAATCCAGCTATTTCATATCTTTTCTCTTCTCATTCTGACGAAGAACACACGACAAGTACAAGTTCTTTGAACTCTTCTTCAAGACTTGAGTTATAACTTTTCACATAGTTTATTATTCTATTGCCTCACAGAAGAAAGTAGGGTACTGCTGTCGAAGAAAAAAGAAAAAGTGAAAAAAGACGTGAGACCAAGTCTTAAAACATGTGAGAACTTTTTTCTCTTTCCATTTACGATATACTTCATCATCAACTTCTTTTATGAATAGTCGATTCGTTCCTCTCTCTCTTTCTCGTTGGCACGTTTTCTTCTGTGCATGTCAACCGTGATTCGTGGCCGAATACGCAAAGACATGCGTATTTTCGGCTAACTTTATTACATCATCACGCTTCACATCATCTGAATACACACTCCAGGAAGAAGTTGCCGCTCCACGATCTTATCTATTCTGACATCTCAAGAGTAGCTCAGTTTGTGATTTTTGATCTACTTCGTTACCGATGACAGTAACCCAACTGATTTTCTTGATTCCAAAGCGCGTTTACTTTCATGAGAATCAGCTGCTCTTTCTCACATTAACCTTCAAAGACTTTTAACTTTCCCACCAGTTCAGGTCACACATATTGTCTGAGCTGCTGAAGAGGTTCTTGAGTTCACGTACTCCTTTGGTTCATTGCTCAACCATTTCTAACATTTCTAACATCAATGGCAGTTTCTGTAGAGAAAACCGAAAGTTCAGGTTACAAGTGCTTAGAAATAATTCAGAGAACTTCATCTCTGAACAAAACCCAATTATTTTCAAAAAAAAAACCTCTCATGTGTTTGTCATATTGTAGCAGACATATGCTAAGAAATAAGATATCTTCATGTGATCCTAGAACATATATTCATAAACTTAAACATGGTGGTCTCTATTTCATTAGAGAAACAGATATCCAAGTATTAGTTGGCGTCTTGCCTATTACTCTTTCATATCTTCTTTTCAATTTCCATTAACTGATGTATGTTTTTTTCAATTTCTTTTTCTCCCATTGTTTCATTTCAATTTTATTCATGCGCCGGCTCATAAAAAATTCTGACAAAACGTTGAGCATCCTATAATATTTTCTTCTGCCAGAGACTACATCATTCCCATTTTCTTAGACCATATGACTATTCGGCTCACCATGGTGATAACTGACATTGATCTTCATTCGGCCCATTTCATTCCGAGAGTCAATTTCATTTGAGGAGAAGTTTCTGCCGCCGGGAAACGAAACCGCGCTCTCTAAAATGTTCAAAACAAGCAACGTCGGAATGAAATAATATACGCCTATTCCATTTCATCGTAGTTGCCCAGCTTTCCTTGTTTCGAATGCGTGTGTGGTAGTGCTTCCAAAAAAACTTTCTCTCATCTTTCATCAGATGCTCCCTTGAGCCTCTCCTCAAACTTCCATTTTCGCATGCACTTCCACCTAGACACCCATTTCTGGAACAACTATACACTACGTCATATGTAAGATGGGCCCAAGAGGCACGTGAAATTTTGAGCGAGTTTCGACACCCTATTATTCTTATCTGTCATATTTCGTGGTTCTCATCTATTTTCTCTTACCAAACGTATATGTCACTCACAAATTTTTGCATATTCTTGGAATTTCTCCCAAAATTTCTAATTTCATCCCACCAAAAGTATTCTTTGGGGAGTTGTTGCGTCATTGCAATTCCATACTCCTGCCAAAACGAGGAAAATAATAATACGCTTCAATAAACAAGACGCTCAAAAATATCCACTTTCTCTTTGAACTTAACTCGAATCATTCACAGAAAAAGAAAGAAAGAAGAAAAAAAACGAGAAAAACCACGTTAACATGTAGAAAAGTGTAGAGCATTCGGTTTCATTGTTGATAGTGATATGTGTTTGTGTTAGTGTCAATGTCAAAACGAGAAGAAGGGAGGAGTCGGCGGGAAGCGATTCTCCTGCCGCCCGCTGCTTGGTTTCTCTCCCCCCCCCCCCTTTTGCTCCCGTCCCGTAGTCCCATTTCTATCCTTCGTCTTCCCGGCTCCTTCTCTCACTCCTCCCTATTATTTTGGCTCCTTCTCGCCCCCATCATCATTCTGACAGTCAAATGGAGACACTTGGACGTGTATGGAGCCGTCTTTCAATAAGACGACCAACGTTGGCAACACCTGAACCAGTCGAAGAGGAGGATGATACACCTGAAAAGACTCGTGAAGTCTTTCAGATGTTCAATGGTACTCCAACAAGAAGGAAAAGTGAGACAGCTCATCATCATAGAGCTGTGCTGAATCAACTTCAGAATCATCCGCCAAGAAATTCGACTCAGAGTCCACAGAGACAACCAAGAATTTCTGAGAGTTCAGCTGATATTCCCGCGAGTGCTTTGCGAAGAAATTCAACCGACACCCATGTATTCGCAAATCGGACCCACATTCATCGAGATATTGTAAGGTTTTTATGCATGTAATGCCTATGTCTGTGTCACTTGTTTTGATGCGTTCATGGCAGTTCTAATAATGTGACAAAGATCTTTGAAAAAATGGGTAGTTCCTTATATCATATCACTTCCGTTAACCTTGAAGTATGTACCAGATGGTCCAGAAGTCATTGTTCTATTTTTAGCCTAAACAATGTCCATTTTTCCTTTTGTTTCATGTCATAAATCTAGAAAAATCAAAAAAGTGCCAGCGGCTCGCGCTCGCAACTAAACTTTTGTGCTCCGTGCAACCAGAAATATTTCTATTACTTGGAACGTTGTGGCAAGTCTCTTGTGGCCCATTTCAACCAGATGGCAGGCGGCAACCAACAACTCTTAGGTTCATTTCCATGTTGGCGCTTCAGCTTATTCATGAACCAAAAAAAGGCAGAAGAACATGCTGTCCCAAAAAAACTTTTCTTTTCTTTTCTCGCCATTTTCTTTTGACTTGGCTGAAAGCATAATTGAGTGATGTCACCACCATTCCTAGTCGTTTGGTCTTCTTGTAAGGGAAACTCAATCTAAATTAGATCATGCTGGACTTCTCCAGATTTTCCAACTGGGTTGATGATTTTTCATGTCTTTTTTATTGCTCTATTGCCCTATCCTCTTTCTTTCTCTCTCTTGTTTTCAAGTGTTTTCAGTAGGTCTGTCAAGTTTAAAACTGATATTGTCATATGATTCGGCTCGTCGGTGTCAGCTCTCGAGTAAGAGAAACTAAGCGAAAACGAGCGTGTGAAATGGAATGGTGAACGAAAAGAAAACAAAGCGCGTCATTACTGTAAGCCGAGAATGTGGGAACCTTCTCGTGTCTCAAAGTACATGTTTATTACTTCCTCAGTTCTCTGTTCTAATTTAATTCCTGAAAATAGATCTCTGTTCTTTTTTCACGATGACAAACCGTGCGAACCAGGATGGATACGTAAAAATGGGTACGTGTGTATGGGAAAACGATGAATATTCTTAGATTGAAATTTGTTTTCTCTTCGTCCAAAATGGGTCCCTATATAATATATAGCAAAGACGTAGTGCACGCAAATTATACATCCGGGTTTTTGAAATTTTCCTGAAAAGAACGTGCTCACTATTTTTTATTGAATAGATTTAAACATTCGACAAAATGATTGGTTGAGAAACATTTTTACTTGAATGATCTAGTTTCTTACCTCAGACCTTTTCACTCTCAATACGTCAACTCTCTCCTGTTTGAAAGCTTTTCCTCTAAATAGCTTTTCGATCTGCAAATGACAAAACCCATAAATGAGTCAATCCGTTTTGGGTAGTTTTGAAATTCCTCCTACTTGTTCTAATTCAATCTTTTCGAGAGCCCCTGGAGACATTTGAAAACAGCTCGGGTTTACATCATCCATAAACGTCGGCCGACTCTTAGTCAAAACACGGGTCGTCGTCGGTCGGTCGGTCGGTTGGGTGCTCGGCCACGCGGGTCACTCAACTAGGAGGAGGAATCCAAAATACTTGTGAAGATTGCGCACCAGACTTTAATTCAGAGCGAGTTTTTGTCCCACCCCATTCTAAATTGCTTTTCCTTTTACTACGTCCGAGTCGGTGTGTGTGTGTGTGTGAGAGAGAGAGTCTCGTGACTGAACCCAATTGATACATTTACAGAATGTGCCAGCGTGTTCCGACGAAGACGAACGCGTAAGTACTGCCAGAAGAAACAGTTTATTTGTGAAACGAGGCTCTGTCACAATGGAACCAATTAAAAAAGTGGATCTCGAAGAAGTTTATACAGTCAATAAACAGGTAAGGATGTAACAGTCTGCGAATACTGACCAATATTTTTTCAGTTGGGAACCGGTCGATTCGGTTTCATCAAACTAGCAGAACACAAGCAGTCTAAGCAACGGATTGCTATCAAATTCTTCCCAAGGCCACAAACTAAACAGGTAATTGGAGATCTGAATATTGTTACAAACATGTTTTTTTCAGGCTGACTTTGTCCGTGAGTACAACTACTCGTTTTTCCTATCCCCACATCAAAATATCATTGACACATATGAAGGAATATTCCAGTCTTCTGATGACACTGCCTTTTTCTTTGTTCAAGAATTCTGTCCACGAGCATCTTTAAGAGAAGCCGTTGAGGCGACTAACCAAGCAGGTTAGTTTCTGTTAAAATAACTGATCGATTTGAGTGGATGTCGAGTAACAGATGTGTGTGATGGAGGCGAAATTGAAAAAAAATGTTTTAATCTCTCATGAGGCATCGGGGTCTTCAGAAGATTTATGGGAATCTTAGCTGACATTACACACATCAGACTCGTTTGCCCAATTCATGAGAATAAATGAGTTTGGATGTTCACCTTATGCTTGGGAAATGGGATTTATGAGATAAACGTGTTGATCCGATCTCTTAAAGTTTTTTTTGTCTTTGGGAATGTGAAATTGGAAAACAAGCAAGAAGTAAAAGAGCCCTTCAACTACAAGGCATGAGACCCATTTCTGTCTAGGCACCCCTATCTTCGAGTATGTTGTCTTTTCAAGATGATCAAAAATCTTATTGTTTTCGAGAGTCAACACTTCACGCCATCTACTTGTTCATCTTGCATTGACGACTCTCTTTATTTTCTCATTCAATTCATCTCCACTCATCTTTTTATGATTGAATTCAGGAATCGGCGAGGCAAATACGAAAAAAGTGTTTGCCGCAGTACTATCAGCCATCGAGTTTATGCATGATGAGAATCTGGTGCATCGGAACCTTAAAGCAGAGAACATCCTCATCTTTGACGCAAATGATTATTCAAAGGTTTGTATTGTTGAAAAAAAAAGAACTTGGAGGCGGGAAAAAAGGTGTAAAACCGTCACTCAAAATGTGTTGAATTTATGTAAGACAAGACAATGGGAAGTGCTTCTCTTTGTTTTCAAAAAGTGTAGTCAGAAAACCGAATTTCTTTACGGATAGGAAGAAGAAGGACAAACTTTTGAGGGATCTGCAGAATCGCACGTAATGTTTTCAGGTAAAAGTCACTGATTTCGGACTGACTCGCAAAGTTGACACCACCGTCAAATATTTGGAATATGTCAACAATTATCATGCCGCTGAACTTTGCGATACGGTGGTGAACGAGAAGCTTGTCGTGAACAAGAGCACGGATATTTGGGCACTTGGTAAGTCAATTGGACATTTCTGCAAACGCTTTTAGCTTGTCAACTGACATCATTTTAACAAGTAGTTTAACAAGTAGGCGGTTAGCACTCAAGACCTTTATTTTTTTGTTCCGTCGGTCCAGGATCAAAAGATTTATTGACTTTACTGAGCTCGGTACAAACGGTGTCTGCCTGTCACGTAGAAAAGAGAACTTAACGTTTCTCAAGTGATGAACATGTTTGCACAGTTCCATTTTACATTAATGATAGCTGCTCGATCAAGACACATAAAGTTCTGACTTCTGTTGTTTGAGGTCTATCGAAATCCAAAGAGTCACGTGGATTTCAAATTTTAACCGCTATGTGGCAGTCGCCAATCAGATATTGAGAAAACAAGATGTCTTTTCACATTTCGTTTTTTCTTTTTCTCATTTTCTTCAATTTCTTTGTGTCGGAAGGAAACGTGGAGGCGACGGAAATAAGATAGACATGTGTTCCTCTTCATGACCTGTGCACCAATCAGACTCCTCTTTTTCTATTTCAATAGAGGAGCAGCTCTTCTATTGACGTCATTGCGTCGGCTTCCCGCCGTTTCTCCAACGCACGCCCGTTTCCAATATTGATGGCCGTACGTAAAATAGTTACAGCTGCAACTAATAATAGATCCATTGCATCTTTTCTTAGTTGAAAAACGGGGGACTCCATTGAAGATAAATGATCAGGAGATGCGTTGATTTGAGGAGTAAAAAGAGAAAAAGCGGAGAGAAAATGTCATCTGTTACGACAGATATCGAGTGTGTGGTGCAGACAATGGAAAAAAACATCTGACGCTGTTTCAGGTATCATTTTCTTCTACTGCATGAAAGGGAAATTCCCATGGCAGAAGGCATCGATTATGTGCAAACCGTATTGGGAGTGGGAGCAGTGGCTGAAGAGAAAGAATCCAGCATTACCGAAAAAGTTCAATCCATTCTCAGAGAAAGCATTGAAGCTATTCAAAAAGTATGACATTATCAATGAAACATAAATGCAACATATAATTTCAGATCCTTAACCCCAAGATTCAAAGACCGATGGACTGCAAAAGATATGCGAAAGTGTCTTGCAAAAGAGAAACTTCTGAAATCAGTCAAGGTAGCGGTGCCCTACTATTGATATACGTCGTGTTGTCATTATTCTTTCCCCTCAAATCCATATATATATTGCCTCCCACATACCCAAAAAAATGCACACTTTCCTTCACCCACTTGCTCCAGCCATTTGTTTAGTATCACTTCTGCACAAAAATATTATTTGTATGAAAATTGAATCGAATTGATCTCTAATGTCACATCAAGAAAATGAACGTCATCAGAGTATGATAGCAGGTAATTGTGTGGTTGCAAATTCACTAATTTCAATTAACTTTGCATTTTACTACTTACTAAAAAAATTAAAACTCTACTTCTTTTTCCCTGCTAATCAGTTTGATTCATTGCTAACACTATTTTGAGCATTACATATAATTCATTTTCAGAGGCCTGATGAAGATTACTATGTGATGATAGACACTGCATCAAAATCTCGACAGTCCGCGGCATCAACGTCAGGAGAAAATCAAGAAGGTGGAGCAGTACCAACAGAGCAAGGAAAACGAAAGTCAACCTTGCAACAATGGATAAGCACAACCTTGACTGCGATGGCGGAAATAAGTGAACAAGTTGTATCCGCCAGAGATGATTAACCTTAAATCTTGTTCCATTTGAATCCCTTTTCATTTCTTGTCATTTCAATTTTACAAGTAACCCATTTCTCGACATCTAGCTTATATTGTACGAGTGTGACAATATATAGAACCCAACAATTTCCGGTCCTAAAACAACACTTTTCCCTCTTCTCCCGTTCTCTTCTTCCAAGTTTCTCATCATTTTTATTTGTATACAGTATGGCAACAGCCGATGGAAAGAACCCACTAAATTGAATATTGTCTTCAAAAAGACTGAGTTCTTGTATTTCCATATTACTCATATCTTTGTAACCCCCTACCACCTTCAGTTGCCAAAATTTTCTTAAACAATGTGTTTGGTTCAATTTGTAAATTAATAAAGTGCCAAAAGGTTTCGAACAATGTTTCATTCTGTGTGTATATATACCCAAAAAAGAAAGAAAAGAGTTTCTAAATGTTTTCTCGAAGAAAAAACATTGAAAATTAAAACGTTCCCCATAAAAGCTCTCCGAAACATGTCCCATCAAAAATTCTAACAACCAGCGACACTCTGAAGGAACAATACTACTCCCAAAAGAATCTAAAAGTGTTTAGTTCAATTTTTTCAATATCCAGATGGGAGCAACTACCGTACCATTTTATTTAATGATTCTGTTTTATTACACCGTTTTGCTTCATAAAATGCACTCATTCTGCTTTTATTCTCTAGCTATTTGTTTATTTATAGCTTACTTTTTCATTTCACTCCAACTTTTTTTCCTGGTGACTTTCCCATTTTCTATTAGCTTTTGTTCCAAAAAAAAAGAACTCAATTTCGAATTTGACATCGCCTTATGTGACACATTTATCAATCGTTCTTGCTTTTAATTTTGCAGTTCGGTGCTCATTTCTTTCCAATTCCCATTTTTGCTTGTTGGAGTCGCGTCACTTCTAGATGTGAAACGGATATGATTGGCAAAAAGACAAAACCGAATTGTCCTTGTTTGTGAGCAGCATTTCACGCCGTTGGCCTCCCGTTTTGCACACCACCGCCGCCCTCCGTTGCCTGATTGATTTAACACAAGTTCGAAGTGCGGTTATTTTCACTGTTTCAACACTCACTGCCACAAAAAATGTTCTCGTCGTCGCCCGACCATTTTCGACCGCACGACAGTTTAGTGAGTCAAACTCTGTAACCAGCACTGATCAAAATGTTATCTTTAGAATTTGCCAACTTTTATTCATATCAGTTTGATGGAAAATACGGAGTCTACTGCCAGTATCAATTTCCCATTTGCATTTCGATTAGATGATCCCACTTTCGAAAGAGTTGCAGTCAAAAAACTGAAGTGTATTGAAAAAGGATGTTCGTTTTTTTGTATTGTTTTTACTGTACAGTTTTAATGCTACAGATGCATACCCTCATATCGATATAGTATTCGCCAGAGGAGAAACTGGCCTTACCCGACTAGGAGTCACTTCAAATGAGAAGGATGAAAAAAACTGTGGTATGATTCTCAAATTATCTGGTCCCTAACAATACTTTCAGGTTTCTACAAAAGCGTTCAAACTATCTCACGGAACTCCACCGAACTTCAACTTATCCCGGATTTTGAAACGGAAAATAATCTAAATGGTAACCTCCATCAAGGAATATCATCAAGTTATTCAAAATTCTTTTAGGATATGTGATTTTTGCATACAAAACGATGGAACACATGCACACGCAGAAGTTTACGAGTTCTTGGAAGACATGGTCAGGTGCAAGGATGTTGAGTACAAGAATGCCTCTACCACATATTGTCACGAAGTAGGCTATCATTCAATCATTATTTCTTATGGAAACCATTTCACAGGATGTCATTTTTCAAAAAAGTTTCGGGTCAACTGAATTTCGAGTATATTTTAATAGCGAAAATCAAAAATATGATGGTGAGAACAAAAATAATTCGACCAAACAATTAGTTATTCAGGTGAATGCTGCTCCAGCACTAAACGTCTTACATTATATGAAACCGAAAGTATGTGCGTATGTAGGAGCATACCGAAAAATTTCGTTCGAGGTCAGTCACTTTATGGGAACTCATAAAACAAAAAATGAGTCATTGAAAATGCTAAAATTAGTTTTTGTGCAGGTCAGTAAAACTCTGTGTCGGAGTTTGGGATTAGTGGATGCTAATTATGTGGATGCGTTGACAAACCGGTTTAGAGTCACCTACAGTAACAACACAGGTAAAGAGCATTGGTGGTCTGATAACAGAGATTGCATTCAGGATACGTTGAGTTATCGAATTTCATTGAATTCCGTTGCAAAGCGGAGGACGAAGAAGCAAAAGCAGCAAAAGAAAGACATGTCAGGAAATCAACTCACGTGCAAACCGACCCTACCGAATCATCTAAAAACGCTAGAAGAACATTACCTAGGTAATTTCCGTTGTTTTCTGAGAGTATGATCGTTATACTGCGGGGGTTAATTGAAATCATAATTGAATATATTAGAATAAACTGATAGTGTAACGACAAATAATTCAATCAGGCATTGAACTAACACTTTTTCTTTCTCAGTGTACTAATTCCGGATCAATTTACATTTAGGACACTTCCATCTACCCCTAATACAAGCCGCTCACCATCTACACCTCTGACATTCTATCCAACATATCCTTCTCCAAACTCCCTGATCGGAGCAATATTGGAACATAAAAGTCAGATTGTCACTGTTGGGAACAACTATCTTCTTGTGCTCGATAATCGCAGTAAGTCAAAAAGAAATGCGGGTCTTCTGTTCAATGGAAAAAAATGACGTGAGAAACTCTGAATGGGATTATCATTGAAAAGAACAAATGGAGATCAATCAGCACAAGTTTCTGTTTTTCAGACATGGAAGAATCGAACAGAAACGAGACGGTTATCAATGAACAAGTGACAAATCTACCAACAATTGAGTATCAAAAACAAGTTAGTCTATGAATAAAGAGTTAATATACTGAAAAATACATTCAGGAGTTTCCGAGAAGCCGATCACAACATTACAATTCAAATAACGAGTCACCAATCACTCAAAATTATCGAAAACCCCCAGAGTAAGATTTTTTGAGAGAATATTGGAGGGTATCGTTTCATTGGATTCAAAATTAATTATTCATAATGTTTTGATTCTCATATACCCAGACTCATATTTTTATTCTAGACCCGCAGGTTGAGAACTACGTTCTAGATGATGTTTTTCTCCAGACGTTTCCGATAAAAACTATCCGTTGAATATATTAATGAAATATAAGAAATGAGAACAAATCAACAGAATAACTTCTGAGAATCACAACCAAAAGTCATTTTCTGTTTCTCATTTGTAATTTCCGTAAATAAAGGAAAAAACAAAAGGTACATCCCTTTCTGTCTTTTATTCTTTTTAATAGCTATTGACTGGATGAGGAACAATTTTTTGTTTTGAATATTTGAATCTGGAATTTCACTATTCCTTCACTAAAAACAACATTTCAGAGATGATGGGACCCTACTGCGACAACTGAAAACTAAGTACTTCAATTCCGAAGAGTACACATCAGCCGAGTTTTGCGAACATGTGCCAAAATAGGAATCTCGGATCGGGCACTTGTCATCTCTTCTTTTTTCAATACTTCTTGAAAGGTTTTCAGGATTCAAACTATTTGGCGTCATTCTTTTTTTTCTTTTTTTCTATTTCTCTATCAAAATTTTCGAATTCTTTCTTTCATTTCAATTTTTTGTGTTCTTTGAAAATTGCAAACAATTGATATATTTTAATCTCTACTGAACTATACCCATGAACATTCAGTCCGGAAATCAAAATTGAATAAAAGTAAGAGTAAAAAGGATTTGATGACGATAGTAGCTCCGGATGAGCATCAGTGCATCAGACTGCTCGTTGACAACTTTTATTCTTTTTGGTTTGTTTCAAGATTGGTCGTCAGTTTTCTCCCGTTTTTTCGCTTCATCTAGTCTCTTTGGAACCAAAACAAACTGGGCTTTCTTTTTTCTTCTTCTCAATTGAAATGAGGAAACCAGAAAACGTGAATGTGTCAATTACACAAGAAAATACGGAAATCTTCGTTGTTTTGTCTATGATTCAAAGAGTGTTATTCTAGAGGCCTCTCATATTCGTTATTCTAATTTTGAGATCTTTATTTGAACTCGTTCTCAAAAAATGTGGATTTTCTCCACTTCAGAACAAATATTCTTTTTTGAAAAAATAATTTGAGACGAACTGTGAATTTGAGACGAACTGTAGTCAATGAAACATTTCACGTTTTGTTAACAAAAAATGGAATGTTCCCATCACCCAACTAATTTCAAAAATTATATTTTTCCTCTCTCGTCACAGTTCTTTTGTGAAAAAGCTGTCAAAATCTACAAAATGTTTTTCCATAACAAAGGTTTATTTAGTGTGGGTGGATAGTTGTACTGCGCTTCCGCTCGTGTATTTTCCCTTGAAGAAATGTTTCGGAAATGAGATCAGTCGAGGGCTCTTCTGAAGACAATGTTATTACTTTCGTAACTCTTGAACGTTCTCTCCACGAGATATAACAAATCGGAAAAAATCCATTTTTTCGTTTCCGTGAATGCGAGTTGTTATTAATCCAGAAACGTACTTTCGGGTTAGACAAAAACGAGTTTTCTTCTCAAAACGATTAGGTTAATCCTTCACTTTTCATTCCCCCTTTTCGGATCTATTTTCTTCGAATTCTCAAAGAAACAAGGATCTGACAGCTTCAGTTCCCTTTGTTTTGATTTATAAATCGTACACATATTGATAAATGGGCGTCTCCAAACTTAATCCTCTTGAATTTTCCAACTTGACGTCAAGCATCTCTGAGATCTGTTTCAGTTTATTTCAGTCCTCTCCATGTGTACAATTTTTAAGTAGACTATATATTTTCGTCAGTCTATACTTATCGATGGACAGCACTAGACATGTCTGAAGTTTCTTTATTACGGAGTAAGAAAACAATAGTATCTTTTACAATTTGGTGACGTCAGGCACAAGAAGGATGTAGACACTGGGATAGGGTGTCATTGCGTGGAATCAGTTCCGGGACGTCGGATAGGAACGGAAGGACCACCAATTTTGGGAGCGAAAAAAATCTGCAAAAACTTTAGGGATGGAGAATTCTGAAAACGACTGTGGCTCTATCGAAAAAAAGAGCAGTTTAGAATGAACAACCCCCCATTTCATCTATTTTTAAGTGTATTCGTTTTCAAACCAGTATTGCCCACTCATCATTCCCCAGACCCATCAATTCTTCCCAAAATATCTCGAATATTTGAACTTTCAAGTATGAGCTCTAACCGAACTGTGCTCAGTAAATAGCACTTATATTTTGAAATATCTCCAGAGCAGTTGGCATGAAAACGTTTTTTCGGCGAATAGTTGTAATATATTCGGAAGACCTCCCGCTCGGCAACCCACGCATGTCGAGAAATCAAAACAAAACTGACAAGTTGGTAAGATTTTGGATACACTTGGGTATCCCATTTCTTCCAGAACAATGACGTTTTAGTACTTTTTCTGTCGGTTATCCAGAGTTGTTACAGAAGTGATTTGAACTGTGCCCCTATCGAAAAGAATAGGGCTTTTATCTAGAAAAGGAAATTTTGAATCTCAGAATTTTGTATCGTCAAAAATCAAGTACAAAAATTTTGCTTTGTTTTCATGTTTTCATGAAAACTTTTCTTAAGAGCCTATAATTCAATGTCTGCGTCGCACCTTGTGATTATACAAAATTTTGATAGTCATCCGTCGAAAAATTGTTTTGCACTACATATTCAAATTATTCTTTTGAAGAAGTCTACCAATACATAAAAATTTCGTAATTTCGAAATTTTGGTGCTCTATTTTTTGGAAATTCGGTTATTATTCCATTTTTTGGTCCGAAATTTTCTTGTTTGGTAAACAGAACGAAGTGTACACCTGCCAGAAAACAAGAATTGAACAGCACCCAAAATAGTATTGAAATGAAACCGATTCCAATTTCCGATTCCCCCAATTCCCAATTTTCTCTGCCATCATCTTTCCGAAAATAACTTTTTTCCCTTAGTTTTCGTCGGTTAACAAAGTCATCCAAGTAATTTAGACTCTTCAAAGAGCTCGAAGATCTTAACTATTTGTTCTCTACAAAAAATGAATCGCTCACCAGACAGAACTCTTTCTTAAGGAATATATGAGTAAGAAAGATGAAATCATTGCCTCGTCTGACTACTTTATCTAACTATCCAAACACAGATCTGATTTCCGTTCTTTTTGTTTTGGTTTTCACCGAAACATCAAAAGATAAATGGATTTTTAGAGCCACAGAGTATATATTCCGGCAAAAACAGGAACCAAAAAAGAATCCGAGTTTGAATAACGCAATTATTTATTCCTGCCCTTCCCTGTCTTTGTTCTTCTTTAGCCATGTATTCGGAACTTTTTGACTGCTACTGACTCTCTTTTGCTTTCTCGAACCGACACATTTCGAACTTTTTCACGTTCTCTTCTTCTTCTTCCTCACCTCCTTCTTTTTTGGTATCTTCTTGTGAAAAAAGGAGCCAAAAACTAATTTCCTAAATGTATCCTATTCTCAAATGATGAGCTCGAGGACATTTTTTACGACTTCTAAAAAGGGCCTATATTGTTTTGAAACAAAGACGTCAGCCCGAAAAAAGAAAAACATTGAAAATGAGCCTGAGAAGTCAAACTAAGAGAGAAAGGGAGTTTCCAGAAGTTCATCATTCTAATTCAGCTTGTCACCTGAAGAAAAAACATTCGTCACCTCCGTGCGGGTTCTCCGCTAATTGTGTTCCCTGCACATAAGTAAATTTTTCATTGAGCTATGTACTTTTCATAGTTAAAGTAAGAGTACTACGTTTCCGGGTACGTAACATGTCATTGGAACATATTTGAAAGCCTTTTCAGTCATATATAAAAATTTAACATTTGAAACTAGTTGAAATTGAACTTTTTGTTATTTGCTCACTCAACATTTCCCACGAGCCGGATATCACTGAACAAATTGCTGATTTTGAATTCCGAATCACACATTCTGCACTCGTGACTAATCAACGTGATTTTATGAAAAAGTGTCTGAATTTCAAACGAGCAATACATTGCAATCAACGTTCTTTCTTCAAAAATTTCATTGATAAAGGCTTCAATTTTCGATTATCACGTCATTAGTTGAACTTCTTTTCAGTTCCATTAGAAAACGAAAGAGTGTGTGCATCTCCATCAGGATTAGAGCCGCTAGTTCATGCTCTTTGCATTTTCCAACCTTTTCTACACCTCTAACTCTACTACTTGCTCATCACGTCCATTCAGAAGACCGGGAGGTGTCTATCAGTCACGAGTATTTTTTGCTCATCGTTGTTAGATAGCTGTTGGACTTTGACACCTTCATTAAATGCGGTTCTCGTTCTTCCTGTTAGTCAGAGTGCACTGCACAATACTCTGGTTTTGACACATCCGGAATAGCACCAAAGTTTTGGAACCTATCATCAAGTTTTCCCGAGAAAAGTGACGAGTTCTTTCAAGAATTGAAGTCTGGATATTCTTGAAGCAGATCAAGCACTACCGGAAGATTAACTCATTTTCCTCATGTCCATTCCATTCTGTTTTATTCACAAAGTGCCATCTTCTCATATTCTTCATTTGTGATGTTTTCTTTTTTATTCATTAGCCAATTTTTTTGACTCACTCGTCATTTGATCCGATGGCCGAGTTGCCTGAAGGACATCTTATTGGATTAGGCATGTTGAATAATCCCCCAAAAACCTTATTGCTCCTCCCTTTTTCATAAGAAGTCAAAAGATTTCATTTGTCATTTATCATTTCCATCATAGAGAATGGGTGTGTTCTGTTTAAACGGAACTCTATGTAATTACATTCTGTTATTTTATATGATCAGATTGCTACAATTCCGGTCAAGCCTTTGACTCATTGTGATAAGATACCGACAACTTGTTAGAAGTTAGACCTCGTGACATTCTCTCTAAGAAGTCTAGCCCTCCGTCGAAAGATCATTATATTCTTTGCATTTTTTTCTCGAATTTGGTATTCACCTCGAGCAATCGGATTAGTCTACTTTTCACTAATCGGTTGTTTTTTCAAACGCCACCACCAAACTGACTCAATTTTCTCACACCCGTTTTCAATTTCATTTAGCGTTCCATTTAACCATATTGTTGGCATGAATCGTATTCCGTATTTTATTTTTCAAAAGTCACAATTATTACTGAATACATTAATATTGTATTCATCCACCGATATCTTCTGAGATTTGTGAGAATCAAAATCCAGATGGAAAAATAAGTTTAAGAATGTATTTTCAATAACACAAGAGGGCATTTCAAGGAATACTCTGTTTTAATCCAGGAAGAAAATAACTTGTTCAATTATTCAACGGAAGTGGTCCTTTTGAAAACCAATTTTCTATAAGAGAAGACTCTAATTAGTTACTCCTACCCACCTATGACTGAGTATTCCGAATACATCGAAGTACTGAATGATCACTCTAACGATGTCAGCATTTCTAATTACAGAACTTGATTTTACACACATTTCACTATTCCAAGTGACTCATTGCAGTCTTTCCATTGCAAATGATCTCGATAGTGATCTCAGAGAACTATGATTTAGAACTGCTCGAAGTCTATTCATTGTCAGTTTTCCCTTCTCTCCGATTCAAAAAATCACATCATAAAAATTCTTTATTCCTTTCTCTGTTCCTGGATTTTATGGAAGAGCAAAGACAATGAAAAGGTCTATATTAGCATATCTCCTGGTAACGCTTCTTTATATTCAAAATTCAACGAGTGCCGAAAAATATTCGTATTGCTAAAACAATGTTTCTATCTCATTCATATTCATTTCCGGGCCCCTCATACACATCTTTGTTTTTGTGAATACGGTAAAGAAATCTTCATTGACGAGTTTCCGTAGTACCAATAACCTAAAGTGTAAAATATCAAACACTAGCGATTGACACAACCTAATCCTGTTTTTCCCTCTGGAAAACATTTCTGAAAACCAAACCCAACAATGTTTAATATCCAATCTGGTAGGCAATCCAATCATGTAAAACTTGTGAATATCCTAGTTTGTGTTTTTGATTAGTTTCTAGGAAGCATACGTGATTTCATACACTTTGAATAACACTTCCTTTATACGGTAACTTTTATGAGTTCCATATACATCATTTTGCAAAAAGACCTCTTATCTTTCCACTTTTCCGGAAGTGCATGATGTCGTTCGTTTCCGTTCGGCACATCTTTTTCTATTTTCCTCATTTTCTCCGAACGACTAACTGCAAAAACTATTTTCTGTGTCCTTCTTCTCACTAAACTACAAGTAACCGTAGTTCACTTTTTTCTCTATTTCCCAACGGCCCTGCTTTTTTTGTCTATTCCGAAAGTCCAGCCCCCACTTTTCCGTCGAGAAAGACCATATTTCAAGCTCTTCCAAGTTCACTCATAAGCCACGCCCACTTCGAATTCGCATTCTCATTGTCGACATTTCGGCACAAGCTTATTCTGCCTTCTTGCAGACAAAACTTGAGGCAACGATGAAAGTGACCTTCGTATTGGCCTGTCTTCTTGCGGGAGCCGTTGTTTCGAATGCGGATTTTCTTCCGAAACGCATGGATGCCAATGCATTCCGCATGTCATTCGGAAAACGAAGCGTGAGTTTCTATTCTCTATCCACTCATCTTACATCTAACAATTTCAGTCAGCTCCAACGGAGGCCAAGCGAATGGATCCGAACGCTTTCAGAATGTCGTTCGGAAAGCGATCAGTCGAGCAGAATGAGATGCAGGAGGAGAAGAAATCAGATGATGAGCTCGCCGAAGACTCCAAACTTGAGGAGGTGAAGCGTATGGACGCCAACGCTTTCCGCATGTCTTTCGGAAAACGCTCGGTATGTGGACGTCTTTGCCTAATTAGGACTGGTGTCTAGTTACTTTTTTTAGGAATCCGATGATCAGGTTGATGACTTTGAGGAGGAGGATTACTCGGCTCCTGAACAAAAACGAATGGATGCCAACGCATTCCGTATGTCGTTTGGAAAAAGAGTCAACTTGGACCCCAACAGTTTCCGAATGAGCTTTGGAAAGAGAAGCGTAAGTTTATATTTCGATTGAAACAACATCAAATATCTGTTCAGTTTCAGACAGTCGGATACAACCTGGACGCACGGAACTACTTCGTCGGGCTCGGACGCTAAGCATCAATCAACTCCAATTCAGAATACCTCTTCGTATGCTTCTCCATTGCTCTCATCTCCTTCTCTCTATGATACTCTTCAATCTCAATTCCATCTCATTTCATTCACGTTTCTCCGCAATAAATCCATTGTATGGAAATGTCAAGATCTTATTAGTCAATAAAGTTTTGTGAACAAAAACAAAATATGAGAGCAACATTACATAAAGAGTGGGCGGACTGAGAAACATTAGCTTATTGCCAATTACGAGAAGCAATTTGAGAAGAATAAGAGTGTCTTTGCAAAGTTGTTTTGGTTTTCCTTTTGAGAAGATCATGTTATCTGACACATATCCTGTGGCTGAAAAGTGCGTGTCTTTTCTTAACAGGATTAGCAATCGCCAGCATCAGCTGATCTTCTAGCGGACAACGTGCACTTTAAGAAAAAAAGTCATGATATCTAGAAGTGACGAGTGTTACAAAACACACATGCAGGTCAACACGGTCACACATGGAATAAAATATCAAGACCATATTCTAGAGTTTTCCGTTTTCAGATGGCACTGATAACTGTTTTATGTCGGTCTTCTCTGCGTCACTCAAAGGGGAGGACACAATTGGAATTCATTAATGGAATTCATTTCCGATAAGACTAACAGAGACCAACTCGCCGATAACACAGACTGTCACCATTATCATTTTTATTGATTTTGATTCCGTGTTTTCAGTGTTTCATCACTTCCCTGAGAACCGTCACAGCAATTTTCAAAAAATGGCGAGAAAAACTTTAGATGCGTAAGTTATTCTTTCTAGTTTCATTACTAAACACCATTTTGCAGAGTTCCCGAGCCAGTGACATTACCGTCAGAGCAGACCGTGCAAAAGAGAATCAAACTTAAAATGGTGGACTTAGACGCCGAAATTGCCAAACTTAATAAACAAGTACGTTAGACATAAACCACATCACATCATTTTTGTTCTTTCCACATTTCAGTAGTCTTTGCATAATTAAGGTCTCGAAAATGGCAACAAGACAATTGTTTTCGATTATTAAAAATTCATATTTGAATTTCTATCTCTCGATTAATTCGAACGACAGACATCTTTTTTCTGGGGGAACTATTTCTCAAGATCCGGAAGTTACATGAAAAACTTAGCTGAACGGATTGTGTTTGGATTATCCAGTCACATTTCTGAGTAACGTTTTTTATTGAAATAGATGATGGTAAAAACAAAATATGATTATATGATCAGAAGAATCAGATTAGAGGAAAATGAAATTAACAATGTGCACACTGTTCAACTGAAATCTAATAGGGGAACGTTTGGAATTGATACAAAAAACTCCGGAAGTCAGTCAGTATGATAAAAATTTATTTTCAGTCCTTGGAAAGCAGTATACAAATGATCCGAAACCTGGATCAAATGAATGTAGAAGCAGTTCAAACAACAGCAGCACTTGAAGACCAAGACGGTGGGTTCAATAGTTCAATGTTAAGGAATTCAACGTTTCTCCGATTTCCTTATCTCTATTTCCTTTGCTTCCTGGTCTGGTTCTAATTTCATCATTTTTCAGAGCAACTTGACAACATCGAAGCAAATCTAAGCAAAGTAATTGATGATTTGAATGTGGTTTCACATAACATCACTGCAATGGAACATTACTGTGGCTGTGGCATTTTCCGAATTCTTTGGTTGGTCATTGACTTTCAGGACACAAGACAACACGATAATAAAACCGTTGTTTTCAGTGCTCCATTCAAATATTTTCGGAAACGAGAGCGTGACATCATAAAAGAAGAAGTCTTGGAGTAAGTTTATTTCTGTCTGAATTATGTTGCTTAGAAACAAAATTTTAGAAAGATGACGAGTCCGAATAAAAGAGACGAAAGCAATACCGTGATATTCCGCAGTTCGAACAAAAGAAGGGAGTCTACTGGGGATTTTATGAAACGGTTAGTATGATGGGAAGTTTAAGTTGAAAAAATTGAAATTGAGAAATAAACGCTTTTTGAACAAAAGAATTATAATAGTGAGCACTCTGAGTAGAGGTTTATAGTCTGTAATTTGTTCTCCAAGTGTTTTAAAAATATGTTTTGAATCTTCGAAAATTATATTTTATGGTAACACGTTTGTTCTACTCCATGCGTTTCTTTGTTGTTTTCATTATTTCTTATCAGTGGCTGCAAATAATTGGCAAAATATTTACTGTTCAGTTGAACATTACTAAATTTTAGTTTGACATGTGACACAATCGAAGACGAACTAGAACGAAACCTGATGCAAGTAGACCAAGGACTCGAGTCTGTAAAAAATCTTGCTGTCGAAATGCACGTTCAACTGAAAATGCAAGAGCCGAAATTGAATAGAATAGAAGAACTGGTAAGTGATAACAATCGGATTATACTTCGTGTACTATTGCACTTTGTCCGGTCACTTATCGGTTATTATTCCTGGTATTTCAGACGGAGACGAATGATTGTGTCGTGGAAGGTGTCAATGACAAAGTGAAAAAACTACTTCACTGATTTTAAGAAGTATTAGCATGGAGCAACGATTGGGCATTCCACGGGCTACATTTTCATGGGTATTCTTCGAATTCTTCTAATTTTTGATGACTTTCATTATTTACTTCAAATAGCAATGAATTGTTTTTCATCACAGCATACAAAAAGTTAGCACTTACAAATTAGACAGCATTAATACAAAAAATAAGCAGAATGATACAAAATAAGCATCAGAAAAATAAAGGGTGTTGTCGTTCAGAAAAAATGTTAATTTCGTTATTTTCAATGACTGCTCGGCAGTTTAAGAGAACGAGTAGAAGTAACGATGAGCTCCGTAGCGAGCTGAAAAATATTGAAGGCTAATAACTGGAAAAAGGATATCTGAACAAACCAGCTGGCAGATAGACGTCAGTCCAGTCCTTTCCACGACGTCCCAAAGCAGTTGGCTCAATCCATTTCTTGTCAAGAGTCTTGAAATCGATGCATCCGTTTCTGTACAAGTCAATTGCGGTTTTCACGTTCTTGCTGAAACTATTTTCATGGCTAAGTGATTTATTTTCTATTCTTACGTATCGTATTGCCATGGTCTCCAGCTGTTCCAGAGTGGTCTATCATAGTTGGGGTCACGATAACGTCTCCAGTAAGTTGGGTTGAGCCAATCGGTGTACCACTTGTATCTGGACCAGAATGGAGCATATTCATGTCCCAAACTATTTGGGATTGGGTCAACGTAGAGTTGACGGCGAGCGGCAAAACGATAAGTTTGCCAGTAGAATGGAGTGTAGAAGGTGTAACGATCGATATTTGCGTCATCCAACTGCAAAAAAGTTACCTATTGATCTTTCTATCTCTTTGAATTTTGTTTTGTTTGTTGATAGAAAAATAGCGTCAAGCGTCAAAAACCAAGGTATATGAAGAAGCAAGAAGAGACGACAATTGCAACGGACATTACACTTTTCAGTAGGATGCCAACACTTTTCTATCTCTTCTTAGAAAAATGACAAAAAGTGGAAATTCCGGGTTTTATCAAATTTGTATTATCTTCACGCACAATTGGTTTTGAAACAATCAAAAATATAATAAATATCTGCTGACTTACGGAGTCATAGTCTCTACGGTATTTATGAAGAGTCGATGGACGATAGTTGGATCCGACGCGGATGGTCGAAAGATTTGGAACAGATGTGACTCTGGAAAATGGTCGTTTTGGAGAAAAACACGTGTTCAGGCAGTTTTGTCTATACAATACAGAATGCAAATTTTACAAAAGCCATCGAAAGTTTTTGAAAGAATTATTTAATGAAATCTCATGAATTTCGGAACTATTAGAGAATTCAACGATTTTTCCATTTTCTTGGACACCGGTCAATTAACCTTCAAATTGTGCTACAGACTCGTATAAACTCTAGAATTGATGTAACAGGCACACAATTACATACCTGGTAAGAGTTCCAACAGTTCCAAAACGTTCGACGGATCGGGATCTCGGCAAGCATACCGGATTACGGGCTCTGAAAGCCACGTCGGACGGCATGGCTGTGCTTTGTCTCGACTGATATTTCTTGGCGCTTCAAACTCGATGGCAGCCGGGGCCGCCTCAGAAACACCCACGCGCCGGGAACCAAAACAGCTGGCTCATACACAACAAACACTTCGATCCCGTCCTCTTTTCTCCCAAGAACATGAAACCAATCTATACGGAATCTTTCACTGATCTCAATGACTCTTCGAGCAGATGTGTGTATGCGGCAAAAAAAGAGAAACGACTGGAATCATGCTGTGCGAGTACAGCGCCGGCGAAGCAATATTGATGCTTGAGTGTTACGTAATTATATGGTTCTTCGCCTTTCTGTTCTTTGACGGATTTTCTTCACAAACCCATACCGATGAGGTGGTAATTGTAATGAACGGTTTGCAATAAAAAACAACAATATGAGCAGATGTCAAAATTTTCACGCAATACTCTTGAAAACGAGGCAAAGAATCAAGCCGACAAAATGAAGTGTACAAGAGAAACATCGACGCAACCTGAAAATCCGTTCATCCCCTGTTCTTCATGAACAATATGTTGTGCATGTCGGGCACATAGATAGAGACTGTTTAAAAGACACCCGACGTATCCCCCGACGGACCACCCGACCGGCTCGTTTCGGGAGAGCCTCCAAACTCATCCTTTGACTTTCCGCCCGCCGCCAAACTGTTCCCGACTGAGTCCCGACTACAGGAGTAACCTATACCGCTTGCGTAATGAGCCGACAAATGGTCTCGATTAACTAACTAGGTGTATCCTTATGTCGGTTCATCTGAATAAACAATGTTGATCAGTAAAAGTTAACAGATTAAGAGAATTATTAAAGATGAATGGAAGAATATTTGATTATGACGTTATATATAATAATTTAGATCTATATTATCCGTTGATTGACTAGCTCGAATGTTTTTCAGTGCTTGAATAAAATTTGAAGCCGAACTCATTCAAAATACTAAGGGAAAAAATTAATATTCACTGATATTTTAAAATTTATTAAGATTTAACAAACCCCATGCTTTCATTTTGAACTTACATAGTAACAATTTCATGAGTATAATTTAATGGTAGTTTTAAATTCATTCTTTTTTTGTGAGTTCAAAGGATTTAATCTGATTATTTGATGATTTATTTTTTGAATAACATATTCTCTTTTCATTTCTCCCCCGTTGACGTTTCTCATAACATTGAGGTACCTAGACACGTTGGAAATACAACCAGACGTTGTGTCAGCATCTGTCCTTTTACACGGTTGTTAGAAGACACTGTTGGCTCACTAATCGTTCGCACCTACTTATAGTAACCGATTCTCTTGAATTGTAACATAGTCTGTTCCACAAATAGTCGGCGTTTTTGATTCTGTCCCATACTAGTGATTCCCATCTTTGTTCCAAGAAATTGACACATTTTTGTGGAAACCCGTGCTGTTCACACTCTCTACAATAACATTATGAAAAGAAAGAACCGACTCGGATGCGCTAATGGGGGTCACTAGTAATCGAGCATCTCGATATAAGCCGATAAAGCTGTTCATGTGTTGTCCAATTTTATAGTAATAAACACAATAATTATATACTCCCTTGCTCTTCCAAATTTTGTAATCGTCATCTGCCAAACAGTTGGAGGATGGATTACCAATTTGTCCTTTTGAACTCATCATAATGAAGGCATTACAGTCTCCTAGAGCCACTTGGTCACGGAAGGAAACTAGACACCTGTTTTATAGCAGAACAATAAGATGTGTGTCAAGATTAGAGTCACTTTAATTTGATGAACTCTAGAACGAAAGTGTACATATACCGGAATTGTGACGGACAGGTGTGGATTATGACATTGTATATGTAGTGTTTGGAATTAAGTCCAGACTGTTTCCCATGAGAAAACTTGAATGAATCTGCCAATCGGATTCAACAACACGTTCATATTTCTTCTGACTAACCAAAAAAAAGCACACAGTTAAGAAAAAGACTAAGAATAATCTATAAAGCGACTCCAACAATTTTTTTCATCATGATGTTCACATGACGTGATTTGATAATTAGCAACGGCTTAGATGTTTAGACAATTTCTGCAAACAATAATAATAATAGACGGATTTATCGTTTTGAGAGCTGAACGCCTTGTTCTGTTACACAACTCTCCATCTGCTCTTTCTCCATACGGTATGAGGGTCAACCACTTGTATGTATATCTCCGTTTGCACATGTCTGACTCCACTTCATAACAACATGAGAGAACGACAACGGGCCCTTGCTGGAAATGATGGGAAGAAATATGACATTCTTGGAATTCCACAAAACTCGAGACCAATTGTAAACTCATGTTCTGACACTCTCATTAATCCTTTTAATTTCATAACAAAAGTCATTGGAATGATGATGGGGTCTCAATTTCAAAATAAACATAAATGGAAGAATCTGTGAGAAAAGAAATGAGGTAAACATACACAACAATCCTCTTCTTCCCCCTCCACGTCTCAGGATTTCCGGTCCACAAACAAGTGCCAAAATCATAAATATGCCATTATGATCGCCCCATCGATCATTGTAAATTTGTATCATCTCTTTGCTGCTCACAGGTTTATTGGCCCTCTGCGGTTGACTGGCAGAAGAGCACCTGCCGTCATCATCATCATACCCGACAGCCTCCAATCACCACTACCAACCGCAGTTGGACACATTAAATGGTTGGCTTCCGACTTTTACACCGGAACGTCTCATCCCAGTTTTTGAGGGTGCCGATTCATCTAAAAGAATGTCCATTTGATATGCCACACAGATAATGTTGCTTACCACGCGGCTTCACCTGAAATTTGAGGCCTTCCGGACAGAATCTACCTGCGGGAGTGTCTTAGAAGAGACAAAAAGTTTATAGTAACAGTAGACGTTTTTCGATGGAAAAGGGACAAGTGGTGTCGGGAGTCCTTAACATGTGGTAAACGTTCGGGAAGATATAAAGAAATTTGATATTGGTAGATTATAAACATTTTTTGGAGAAAAGGAAAAACCTCTCTTCAAAACAGCTGATTGCAGAACTCCTACAGTATACACTATCTTTGTTCATAAGATTAAACCTTTTCATTTTACTTAAATGTTGCAAATGCTATGATTTATTACTTATTATTGACTTCTATTCTATTGTAACTTTCTAAAATAACATTTGACTTCGATTGTAATCTGAAACCGGATAACAATTATATACATTTGATGTAATCTGGATGTGTCAAATCGTCGGCATGTTGAACCAAAAGAGCATCACATCTGTCCGTTGCCACCACATCGCGGCATCTCGAATACCATGTCAAATCGAACAGTTATCTTGCGTAATAGGCACCTAACGAGAATAATCGACGATGAAGAGTCAAATGACTAAAGGTGATTTATTACGGAAACATTAAGGTGTTGGAGAACAAAAAAATGAGTAAAGCGGATACAAGCATGGAATGGAAACAAGTAAGAAGCAAACGAACACAGATCTCTAATAAGGAATACAGTATCCCCAGTCATAAAAGTGAAGGGAGAGAGGGGTTATCAGCAAAACAGAAATAACATTACTGGGCAATTAAAATTATAATTGCGAAAAAATTACCCGTTCAACATAGGAAAAAGTTGCTAATTGTTCAGAAATAGATGGGGTGGGATCTATTATAATAAGGAAAAAATGTTCAAAATAAGTTATTATTGAGTACACCGAACTGATATAATGAGGACAAGCTAACTAGAATGACATTAGAGCGGAGAACACGGATTACTGTAATTTGGCAAACAAACTTTGCTGTTGGTTAAGGTACATTTGAATAAGTTCAGGTTGGAAAACAGGTGCCAAATTAGGAAGTGGCATCATGGGACGAGGAATGAATGTGCTTGGAGGAGTTGTCATATATGGAGGACGAGGAATTGATGGAATTCCAGTGTTGAAGTAAGGAAAGAGGTTAGCAGCTGCAGCACCGTATTGCTTATAGGCATCCATTTTTGCACGGGACAAAGAAGTTTGTCGCCGACGGAGTTTTCCAGTGGCTCCTCCAATGAACACTTCATCTTCACAAGCAGCATCCAACATCCAATAATTTCCTGAAAATTGAACAAATAGATTACGTTATCATTTCCATTTGGTTACCTTTTCCTGGGTCATCAAAGTTTCTGGGGACTTTAACAAAGCATTTATTCAAGGATAAGTTGTGACGAATCGAATTTTGCCATCCTTGTTTGTTATCTCGATAAAATGGATAGTTGGTGACAATATAATCGTATATTCCAGCCAAAGTCAAACGTCGTTCCGGACTATTTTTAATAGCCATCATTATAAGCGCATTGTACGAGAATGGTGGTTTGTCAGTCGGCGAATTTGATTTCTTCTCATCGGAAGAGTTTGAACATGGTGATTTTGAATCCTAAAATATAAAAATAAGTTTTGAGTTTTCAAAGATATCTTCTCCACCTTGCTGGATGCACTCTCTGATCGGTCGTCATCCATGCTCTCGTCAAGAAGATAATCGTTGTTATTGGACTGATTCGCCATAATGTCAGCAGCGTCGATTGATGTGCACGGGTCACTGATATCTAAAGTTGAGAGATTACGGTAGGAAGCAACAGCATGTGGTGCAACAAATAGATTATGAGTTTTGACGAGCTGGGGGTTTACAAATCCGCAACAACATGACAGCTGGTCGCCGCGTCTCTACTGTCATTTTAGGTGAAAGGGAGATAGTGTAACTGCTCAGGCGGTAGAGAATTCAAGCGGATGGATTGATACGAAAAACGAGAACGATGGCAAACATCAATCAACGCCGTCAACAAGTGCGGGTTGGTGGCTCAGGCAAACACCGGCTACCGTAAGCTGGAGCATATATGCAAGGTGCATGTTTAACAGATAATAATAATAACAACAAGAACCGCCGCACTTTCAAAATGGTAATCTGTGCGAAGAGCGCTAATGGGGTTACGGTAGAGGGAAAAGGTCAGAACACTGAATCTGTTCAATGAAAACGAAAACATCGTTTCTTGGGGAGCTCTGTGCTAGAAAAAACACACATGCTCAATATAAAATAGTCAAACTGCAGATTAATGCATTCGATTCAGTTATTAACTATGTCCTATTTTTATCTCATTCTGAGCTGAAACAAAAAGCTATTATTACTTCGCATTAATCCAACTAGTGTCCCCACATCTACTTTCTCTGACCAGTAATCTTTTCAATAGTCTTTTCTCGAATGCATTCTGGATTATATTATGCTATTTATAATGTGAAAATGTTTTTGATGATAAGATTATAGATAGATTATCACTTTTTTATCACTCATTGTGTAAGTAAGAGTAAGAGTTAGAAAATTAACAAAAAATATCTACTAACCTTGTGTAGGTTGAAGCTGAACTGTCGATTGCATTTGATGAAGCGAATGTTGAACCTTGGCTGCTTTATCAACAAGATCCGGACACAAATCCAAAATAGAGAATCGGGCCATGATAGATGTCTAGCTGAGATTTATCAAGTTGGTATACTGAAGCAATTTGGTATGGAAACAATGACACGACAAAGTGATGGGTCTTATGGGTGGGAGGGGCGAACCACTGCGATGAGTAGGGTAGGCGTGGTCTGTATGGTAGAGGGAGAGAGGGTAAAGGGCCGAGATGAAAGAATGAACCGACACTGACCTCCGAACACAGAACATATAAGTGAGAGGCGTATCCATATTAGATCAGAGCAAAAGGTGTGAAAAAGAATGGAAACGATATACTTTTGTGAAGGTTGATCATGAAAGTGTTCAATTATGCATGATTGAAACTTTAAATCACTGTCTACACGAAAACAGCAATAGTTTGTTTCATATAGTGTGGAATAAAATTGTCATCCATCTAATCAAATCAATTGTCACCACACATCAGTTTTTCATATGGGAATTAACATAGTTTTGCAAAATACAATTTTTGAATTTTGTTTCTATCATTAGAAAACTGAAGATTTTCAAAGAATTTCTTGTACTATTGAAATCGTAATACAAAAATTGATCTAAAATTACGTTTCGTGGTTTAAATGGAATACTATATCTAAAATTTTACGTTTAATACGATTCAATCGAAAGACAAAAATCGAAATCTCACAATAAAATATTTTTGTTCCTATAGAACTCAACGCACTTGCTGATACTTGACTCACAGATAGAATTAAGGCAACAGGTAAAAACAATTATTGATGGAGAAATCAACCGTGACTGATATTTTTATATTAAGACTTGCTTCAATACATAACAGATTTGTTCTAAGTTTCCGATCCCTTGACAAGGAAATTCATACTCAAAAATGAATTCAAATGTATTTCTAGGTTCGAATACCTGAAGATGAAACAAATGAGTAAATATTTTAAACGTTGCGGTTGCCGGATGAGCAACTTCGCAACAACCCGTTTGATTGACACCATTCAGTTGCTCGTCATATTATTGAACAAAGCGACTCTTCACCTCTCGTTGTCCAACGGTCATCATCTAATCTGGAAAGCGTATTGAATAAGTTCAACCGAAACAACAAAAAATTTAGTTTCAAAAGAACTATTGTTTGTGATTATGCTCGATTTGTTGCTCAGTTACAATGTTCTTTTGAATGAAGATATTTCGACATGTTGTGAACGCTCTTCTAATTTGGTAGCGAAGTATTCTTTGTGTCAAATTTTCATGAAACGGTGATAAACAAAAACTATAACTGATTTCTGATATACATACTTTTTGTTAGTTGTTTATGAAAGAGTGCGTACCGTGGGTGTGATTTCTTTTTACTAGCTTCTCATTAGACTTTTTATGCACCGAATTAAAAGGACAATAAAGTGCAACAAATGAAAGTTTGAGATAAGTTAGCATAGAATTGTGACATTCTGTGACTGAACACTGTTGTTAATAATAAATATCAAGCGCTGTAGAACCTATTAGAATCGAATTTTCTTGGGAACAGCAGGGAGATAATGAATAAGATACTCCTGATTGAATGAAAAACTTAAAATCAAATGAGCATTAAAGTTCGATCGGGCAAAACTATAAACTGATCAGAAATTTGTCATTTTATTAAGAGTTAGGTGTGTCAAATGATAAATACAAACTAAAAGTTAGATTGATGCCAGAAACAGACTAGAATATCTTGATTGAGAAATCCGGACTCTTACAAACATCACAACTCTGTTTACTTCCCTTCGTACTCAGATCCACGACGTCAGCATACAGAAAAATACAAAAATTGAAGACGTCAACTTTCACAGAATAAACATCACGAATCACCGGGTTCTCTCAGATGATGAACCATCAGATACGAATATGAGAATATGAGAATTGTAGCAAGAACGTCAATTCGGTTCAAACAAAACACTTTCATTATCTAAAACACAATTTCTGAAAAGGGATTCATGAAAACATTTCTCTATCAAGAAGTACGTTCATGAAATTATTCTAAGTTCAGGAATTGATCAAGAAATTCTATGAATTTTTTGAAATCTAAGTGAGAAATTTCTGAATCACATGTGATGCAACTGTTGTTACCAACCATCGTAAATTAATGAGTCTCTACAGTAATATTGTAAAACTAATGGCATCACCATTCTGCAAAACAGGCGTTCAGAAAATGATCGTAAATTAGTTTTATGGAGTGAATCCTGGTCACCAGTATCTTGACACTCGCAAGATTTGTGAGACATCATTTAAACCAACAATGGCATTGTCAAAAATGGAATGGAATCAAAGTGTTCATGCCGACAAACTCATTGAATTCCTTATACAAACTTGATGATTCAAGCGGAAAACGGTTATGTATCACTATAATCCAATGGATCCAAGTTTATTGGCGGTCTCATAACATTTGGATAGATCTGCGTCTCTTGGTCAGTAACACTCTTTTCTCGGCTCCTTACAAAGAAAGTTCATACAAGTGTGAAATTGCCGATAAACGGACATAGCATCAATGAAAGTTGTTTTTTGGTATGGTAGTCGCTTATCCACTCAAATTTCATCAATAATGAGGAGATCCAAAAGAGAGAAAATGAAATGAAAGAATGAATAGGGACTCCGTGTTTAAAATTAGTGCAAAAAATAAAAATGAAGGATTGCACACGCAGAATGCTCATAAAATATAATTATGTTGGTCTTTTATGACATAATGCAGAAACAATCCTTCAATGGGAAGTTGAAACGATTAGAATATTTGCAAACATGAAATGAACGGGAAGTATTTTTGTCAAGGTCTCTATATCCTTCCAAAGAAATCTCTTGAGTGATAATCCATGTATGATTGGATTGGGATTACCAAGGAACATTATACAATGAGCCGAAAATAACAAAGTATCAGGTTCAATTCGTTCAAATCATTTTGATGCGAAGGATAACATCTGTGGTCATTTCAATTGGATTAAGTATCAGAGAATGAACTATGGCAACTGTCATACTTTTATAATGAACATGATATGAAAAATGTTTCTCGGAAATGTATAAAAATGCGTAGGATCAATGCAAAAAGAGGTCCAAAGTATGTCATGCATGTTCTTGGAATTAGATGTTACTCAACTACCAGATTTGAACGTTTGACCTTTTCCTGCTAAAATCAAATCAAATTTAAGTCTGCAGTAAATTTAATAAACTAAAGAAATCAAGGAATTAATTTATGTGCATGCTAGCAAAATAGTAAAAATGTGTGAAGTGTAAAAATGAAGAACTTGAAAAGTGAAACCAAATAATGTTGCCAAATATAATTCATAATCTGATAAATCCTTTCAATAGTTGAATTGTTTTAAAATATTTATTTTTGCATTTGGATTTGTTCGAAATGAAGTCTGATAGACAAACCAACAAGTGCAATCTACCGGAAATGATTCTCAAAGATTAGAAATACATACATAGCGTGAGAAAATGTTTTCATAAAGTTTGATTTGTCAGACTGCTTCGTTCACCAGTGTCTATTCCACAAGACTAAACATCTGATCTCCGTGATTCTTGAAAGATTGGATAATCTGAATATGTTGTGAAAGGAGCGTTCCAGTGAAGGGTTTCAGAGATACGAATGTTGCTCTCCACGCTTTCAATGTATCAGTTTCATGAAAAGAATATGAAATTATTTTTTAAATATTTATAAAAAAACAATTGTCATTCCGTGCATTTGATGAATATTGTTCAACGGGAACAATTTAATCTGGTTTTTCCCATTGTTTCTGAATAACTAACAGAGTTGTATGGAATCCATATTCCAGATTCCATATTCCATATTCCAGCTTTTTTTCATTCCATATTCCATATTCCATATTCCATTTGGAAAATTTTATTCCATATTCCAGATTCCATATTCCAGATTCAGAATTTTATTCCAAATTCCAGATTCCATATTCCATTTGGAGGGTAAAATTCCAGATTTTATCTGGAATTTGAATTTTTGAAAATTTTCAAAAAATCCTTCGAAAAATCGCAAATTTTGTCTAAATTTTCAATTTTTTTTTCGAAAATTGTGATTTCATTCCATATTCCGGATTCCATATTCCAGATTCCAGCTTTTTTTCATTCCAAATTCCAGATTCCATATTCCATTTAGAAAATTTTATTCCATATTCCAGATTCCAGATTCAGAATTTTATTCCAAATTCCAGATTCCAGATTCCATTTGGAAAATTTTATTCCAGATTCCATATACCATATTCCAGATAGAGAAATTTTCATTCCATACAACTCTGATAACTAATCAAATATATATTAACTTCATTGTATTAGAAGAATAATGATACATTTCAATGGATTTCAAAGTTTTGCTTGAAGAAATAAGGTTCGTTATTATAACCATTGTCAATGTTAAATTCAAAATTTCATACATGAAAAATTTCTGTTTTTTAATACTTTTGATGCCTTTTGATTGAACCACATTTGGTTTTTTCGAAAAATGTTTCGCAACTTTTTTTGAGCAAAAAAAAATTTTTTTGTTATTTGTTGCTCAGTATATATATTTTTCTCACATAAATTACTCCCAACACAAATTGAATCACCCAATCTGCAACGTAAGATTGGTCCAACTCAAGCCCGCAAACACCACAACCTACGAGCAGTTGCGGCCTTCCACGCGCACACAGGCTCATTAGCCAACTTGTTTTTCTTCGAGTAATTTCATTTATGAAAATTCTTGCTCAACTTGTTTAATTTGTTTCTAACATAAGTGATTTGATGACTTTCAGGGTTATTGGCCGTATGAACGAAAACGAGCCAGGAATAGCAAAAAGTCTGTGCTACGCGGCCGTCATTACAGGTACGTCGTCTTAGAGTGTTGCGAGTGAGAAAAGAGGGTGCATCAATCGATTCGCGTCTCCGTATTCCGTTCACATCAAATTTTATTGGCATATCGGAGAAGAAAAAACAGTGTCGATGTTTCTCTGTTGAAAGAAGGCACATGAAACGTTGATTTGCTATTTCTGTTTTTGATAATCGACAGTATCGGGCACCGTGCACCAACCGTCATGTAGAATGAGGTTTGGCGACAGTTCGGCAGACGAAACTCCCATTAAACACATATTGAAAGACGGGGATGAGTGCGGTCTCGGCGGTTGGACTATTATTGAGTGACCTCATTGTGAATCATCACTCACTTTTTTCTTTTTCTCTGCGCAGTCCCATCCACCCTTTCCAACCTTTTCCAATGCGATACTTTTTAAAAAAGCGCGTTCTCGCTTCACGAACAGAAACAACAAAAGGGGAAAACAGTGACTGTATTCCGAAAGAAACCGAGTATGTTTTGCATGCAATCAATGTCTTCCGCGCTCGAGATAGGCGACCATAGCTTGCTTGTCCACTCAAAACCTGTTCGAACTAGCCGCTTCCCTGTCCACAGTCGAAATTTTTCTTTTCTTCGCTATCCCCACGCGTTTCGCTGTTTCTCACATTCAAATCCGCTTTTCTCTTTTCTTTTTTTTTCGTCTGACATTGAGATCTTCTTATTCATGATGACATGAGTGATTTCAGAGAAAGAGAAAGTGTGACTTGACAGTTTATCATCCCACGGTTTTTATTTGATAGCCCTATTTGATATTCATGTTCCCACCGTTAGAATTCTTTACTCTACCATCTTTTCTTTTTCCTTCCGTTCTTCTATTGATTTTTGTTTCTTTCAGGAGTGTTTATGCTGTTCATCTTGGTGATTATCTTGGCGTTCAGCGCTGGAAGAGCAAACAGTGAATCTTTATACGATAAAAACGATCCGATCCTCGAACTCGATGTCGACACATTTAACCCAGCAATTTATGGAGTGGTCAGTAATCTGAATATTTTGTATTCAGTTATCAAATCTTTTTTTCAGAAGAAAGCTCATTTTGTCGAATTTTACTCATCATGGTGTGGAGCTTGTATCGGATATGCGCCAACATTCAAGAAGTTTGCTAAGTGAGTTTTTCTTGATTTCTTAATGAAAAACGGATCTGATTTGTTTACACGATCAAGCGCGTTTATTTGAAATTTCGCTGCCTACAGATGTTGAGCCGGCAATTGAACAACAAATATTGAAAATGAAAAACGGCTAACATTTTGCGCTACTTTGAAAATAACATGTATCAATCCAAATCTAATAAACGTTGCCCAAAAAGTCGATAACTAGACGGGGGATATTCAATGAACAATTTTCAGACAACTCGAGAAATGGGCTCCTCTGGTTCAAGTGACTGTTGTGAACTGTGCCGACGACAAAAACATGCCCCTGTGCAGAGAACACTCTGTCAGCTCTTATCCATCACTCAGAGTAAGAATCCACTCATGACTCTGATCTTTCATCACCATTGTTTCAGTACTTCAAATACAACTCTCAATCGAAGGATGATGGAATGAAGTACAGTGGAGACAAGTACGATATCAACAAATTGGCTCACGACATTGCTGGTCTAGCTCAAGCAGATGCTCAACGACAGAATCCAGAGAGCTGGCCAAGCTTCTTACCTCTTTCTGAGTTAGTTTTTCATTGTAATCCAACATCTCATTTACTGTTTTCAGTACCACTTCTCTGGAGGATGTTTTCAAAACAATCGGAAGCACTCCATACCTTGCCATCATTGCCCAAGACAGTCCAGAAGTTATTGCTTGGGCCAATTTAATCAACTATCACGGAAACAATGGTCTCAAAATTGCCTACGTCAATCAAAAGCATCAAATTGCTCAGAAATATTTCTCTGATGGTGCAGTACATGCTTTATTGTTCTCAAATGGAAATGCAGAGCCAATGTGGAAGAGTAGTAGTCCAATCGAGAAATGGCTTGATATCCAAGAGAAGATCGATGATCTCATAGGAGACAAAATTGCCGCAAATGGACCAACTATCCAACCTATCAATGCAGCAGTAAGTTTATTTTTTTGAATCATCGAACACATGGGTCACTAGGTTTTCAAATGAATTCAGAGTTGGGCTTCGATGTGGAACCGTTTTTGGAGAAACATGAAACAAGTGAAAAATATTTTTTTCACGGTATGTGGATAGCATGGTGTGGTTAACTCTCTCTCTTTTTTGATTCAAACTGCACCTTAATCCACATTCCTTTAGCCGCCTAAATACCAAACCCACGAAGCCTACTCCTGATTTCTCACATTTGTGTCTTTGATCACATTAAATCTCAATTTTTCAGCCAGTCATTGCTGCTCCATCAGATCCACTTAATAATCAATTCGAAGTTCAACTTGTTGACCTGAAGAGTGCAATGAGTTATATGCTGTACAAGGAGATTCCAAGAAGAGAGGAGATCCGCGATGAACCGTTGGCGGCTCTCAAACAATGGATGCACACTTTGAAGAAATATGCTCCTGGAACGACTCCAATGAGACGACTTTTCTTCCGTCTTGATGAATGGATTCAACTTCGTTCTGTTGTCACTGCAAACGAGTGGACAGCTAAATTGGATGAGATTCAGGTTTATTCCTTCCTTTTTGTGATAAAATGTTTCTTTTTACAGCAAGCACTTGGTAACCCATTACCAAAAGAGATCAAGTGGATGGCCTGCGCTGGATCAAAGCCAAATCTCAGAGGTTACACTTGCGGACTGTGGACACTTGCTCATACAATCACAGTTGAAGCCTATAAACAGGAGAAACACAGTAAGATCTCCAAGTCCAATCGAAAAACTCATTTGTTTCTTCCAGACACTGCTTTCAAACCAGTTATCGACGTTCTCGAACCCTTCCGTGCCTTCATTTTCCACTTTTTGAGTTGTTCTGAATGCGCTCAAAACTTCACGAAGGAAGCAGAAAAGAATCAACTTCATTTGGTGACAAGAGCAGAAGACGTGTATGCTTGGTTGTGGAGAGTTCACAATTTCGTTAACAAGAGACTTTCTGGTTCTCTCACTGATGATCCATCTTTCAAGAAACAACAATTTCCACCTAAGTCGATTTGTGCAGATTGTTACGATGCAAACGGAGATATTGATGAGGCGAAAGCACTTCCTTTCGTTTTCAAATACTATTCCAATATTAAAACGGATCCTTCCGAGGTAATTTTTTGCTTTAAAGTCTTCTAACGCTCTCAAAATAAGCTTAATAAGCTTTGTAAAATTCCTTGCGTGTTATTTTTCTTTGCCTGAGTTGGCAAGTCCGCAAACACCGTCACGCAGAAAGGCACACTCCGCAGACTAGACGCGCAAAAAAATTGAAAAAAAAACATGGATTAAAAGAGAATATTAGATTTTATTGAACAAAGACAAATTTGAGTGACTATGAATAAAATATCAGTTCACATGAATACATATTATTTTGGACTTTCATGTAGGAAAATGAAAAATACAAGTATAATTTAAAAGTTTCAGAATCTCCCTGGATACAAAGTCGTTGAATACAAAGAAGGAAAAACGCTATCTGCAGGACAAAGACATCTGAATCCCAAGTTCCAAGTTCATGCTGGAAAAGTTGATCAACTAGAAGCCAATGAGAAAGTGAAGAATGTTCTGGATGCGGCTCCGCAGAGAACATGGAAAGATATTGATGGATACGGTGAGATTCATCATTATTTATAGAATAACAACTGATACGCTTCAGAAAATCTTCCATCGTCAAGCCGTTCTCATCACTACCTCATCTGGCTATCGTTGATTGGCGTCGCACTGATTGTCGTCTACTGCAAATACCGGAAGAACAGATCAAAGTTTTGGAAAACTTTCTATTATCAAAACGACTTCAAACTGTGAATTTTTGCCTGGGTTTTTTGAGTTTTGCTGTCGCATCTCCTCCCTTAGTTAAAATACATGTTGTCCGTTTGTCCTTATTCAGCATGATCGTTTCATATTGCATATATGTCATTCCTCTTTCATATCTCACACTTTCGGTGTTGCTGTCAAGATAAGCTATCACTTTCAAACTAATATTTAGTAACTGAAAAAGAAAACGAGAAGTTATTCTCATCGAAAAAGCCGGTCTTAGTTAGTTGCATGCGGCACTGACCTACTTCATTCATTCATACTCTATGTCATGTTGTTCTGTGTTGTGTTTTGTATTACAAACAAGTCATAATAATTCTAGTGAATCACTTTCTATCTATATCTTAATTTATTTTTTCTATTGCATGCTCGACAACCATTTTTCCATACTACGTGTCAACTTTTGGTGTATTTGTATTTGTCACTTCACATCCTTGTGCTCGTCGCTTCAATTGATGTAATAAAATTTTATTTGATCAAAATTCTTCAAAAAATTGCTTTTTTAAATTTAAAATTGGGGAACAAATTCAAAATTTTTCAGAAATTTGCAGTTTTTGGGAGTGTCGTCGCCTAGTTTATTTGTTTCTAATAAGTAGATATGTGTGTAAAGAAGTTGTGCCGTTCTTAGGTTTATGTGAATTGGCTTGTAACCCAGTAGCATATAGGAAATGTTTAGAACAAAAAATAAGAAAATCTCAAGAAAAGTAGCAAAACTAACTTTTTTAGATGTCCCTGGAGTTCCTCACCAGTAAAGCAGAATATCGTCTAACCAGTCACCGGATGAAGGATATCTGATCTCATCAGTTATTCCACTAAACTATTCACTTCTCCTCTCTCTCTCTCTCTCTCATTCTTTTCGTGTTCTATTCCACTATAATTTGCGTACTGTCAGATGATAATCAAAGGCATTAATCTGACAGTCTATTTGGTTACGGTTCTCATTTGAATAATATATCGAAGTGTCCATAAAACGTTTTATTTCTAATTTACTCCAAAAAATGCTGTCACCAAAATTAATTTCCCAAGTTATTCGATTTGACCGATCGAATTTAAATGTATCTGGTTAAATGTTGACGGTTAATGGGTTGGTGGTAAGTGATTAGCTTACACTCAAATTGTACATGAATATAGTAATCTGTAAAAGAATAGCATGTTGGAAGAAAACTGTAATTGTTCTTGAGACGAAGTGATAAAGTGATTCAATCATTTATGCTCGTGCACACAAAACGATTTTTTTGTAGATTGCAGAGGAGGGTGCGTCTAACCACTAAAATAGCTTCATCTCTAGAACAATGAGAGATTTTCTTTTGTACATTTGCTGGCGACAAGCGAGGTTGAGTAGAAATGGGAGAGAATGAATGGGTTGGGGAGGGGGGACGGATAAACTCGTTCGTCTGAAACTTTTTGATTAGAAATGTAAGAATGATTATTGTTGACGGATCCAGTTGTCGCGTCTTGGACGGGAATCGGTGGTCTTGGATGCGTGATAGGCAGACAGAACGATCTCATCAGCTGATCTCTCACGTCTTGCTGGCACTGGAGAAGATTGCTCAGATCTAAAACATATCTCGTTAGGATTGCTCTATTTGAATGTTTCATGTAATCTATATTCTCATACTCACCCACTGCTAGTAGCATAGTCGCTGCCCATGGAACGTGGGCTCAATTCGTATTGTCTCTTAACATGATATGCTCCATAACCAGTTGTTCTGTATGGCACATAGTCTCCTTTGATGTTCTTCGTCAACACCTTGAGCTCATTGGCAGTGCTCGCCGAGTCTGCAGTAAGGAATTCTATTCTTGCTCCGAGTTTTTTTGGTAAATGGAATGTTTGTCTCGATAGATAGGACAGTGGAGAAAAAATTGAGAAATTACGCAAAATGGACTGTTGACTTTTCTTCTAATGTTACTATTTAGCGACGCGAGGCAACTGATGGCTCTTAGTTTTGGGAGTTTACTGTTTGGCAGCAGAGATGGAAAAAATAGCAGTCGATTTCAGAAGTGACATACCTTTCTTCAAGAACTCTGGATTGTATTCGCTGTCATATTGGCGAGTTCTAGAAGCTGGGCGTGGAGAAAGAGCTTGAGTGCGATGTGGTGGGTTTTGTGGTTCGTCACCTGAAATTAGTCGACTTTAATGTTTTGAACTGAGGAAATGACACAATTTTGACTAATAATCTCTTCATTCTATATTTGAGCAAGGTGCATGTAAAGTTTTGAGCAAGTATGTCAAAAGGGGGCAAGCAAAACTCAATGAAACAAAAAAAGAAGGGGAGAAACGTATTAAAGGTAGTATTTGCGGGAGTATTGATATTCCTCATGAATCTCACCGGTTGGCGATGGGCTGTGTGAGACGTATCCGGCATCTCCCCACTTGGTTCCGTATCTGGTGATCGAATCTGTAAATTCATAGTTTGTAGTAGTAGTTGGAATAGTTTTAGTCCTGAAAATTTATTAGTGTCAACAAAAAACAAAAAACAAAAGATGAGAGGGTTGTAAGTACTAACACTAATCAAGAACATATTCGGTTTCTACAATTCGAATCAAGGTTACTTTGGTTTCAGCTAGAGCCCACAATTTTCCTTCCCAGTCAATAAGTCTAGGCTCATCGGATTCGAAATCCGAGCTACTCTCATAGTCAGAATCGGAAGAAAAGTAACCTTTGCGGTGTCTCTCGTATTTGGCGTATTTGTCGTAGACAGTTTGTCCTGGAGTCTCGGCTGGCATTGGTGAAACACTTCTTGAGCGGTCTGGGATAGAAAGCTTTCTCTTGTGGTGAGCTGGTCCTGAAAGATTGGGGAAGATGAAAAAAAAATGAAAGAATAGAAAAAAAACTGACCGTATCCTGCAGAACGATGTGGGACGACTTCTCTTGGGCTTGGTGGTACCTCATTCTCCACAAAGACTGGTGGTTGGAGAACAAACTTCTTTGGCACCTTCTTCTCTTCCTTTGGTGGCTCTTCAGCTGGGACCGACGAGTTGGTCCATCCGACCATTCCGATGGCATTTATTGGTTCTTCATCTATACCTCTGATTGGAACTTGAGCATCGTTGAGTCTTTCGAGATGATTGAAAGCAGCAGAGATGAATGGAATACTCTTTCCAGAAAGAATCCATCTTCCTTCGATATCAAGGGATTTCAGGCGGTTTGGTCCACGTCCTTGGATATGGGAATCCATATGGAAGTACTTGATGTCATCGGTATTAAGACCGAAGTCAGACATGAACAAGTTTGGAATGGTAGTTGGAGGAGCCATTGAGAAATGAGAAGTTGATGCAATTAGCTAGACGAGCTGAGCTGATGTGATGTCTGGAAGTGACCTTGACCTCTCTTTTATACCAGGAACAGTTTTCGGAAGGCAACGCCCACCCTCTACTGTGGTGAACTTGGTAAATGCGCACACATGCACTAAGCTCATCACAAATAGAAAGAAGAGAGGGTCGACCTACGCGTAGTAGAAATGAGAGTACCGTATGTGTTTTGGGCGACGTCGAAACAAAAAAAATGAGTGGAAGGAAGAAAAAAACGAGCGAAACTGTTTAACACCGGATTACTGGAGCGGTGGCGTACGTTTTGGAAAATGATCAGTTTGGTCGATTTGTCAGCTTTTCTTCAAACACTGCGAGGAACTGACTAACAGTTGAGGAACGTGATAATATTGGAGGGGGAAAAAGTTCCACGTGAAATGTTCAGCGACTCGTTAGTCTTTCAGATACTTTTAACAATCAACTATCATCTCGAAATAACTTTTTTTGTCTTTTTGATCATTTGATTGCTCTTGCTATTTAGGATAATACGTTTTCATATTGACTACAAAGCCTAACAAGACATCCTGATATTGTTAATCAAGTTGAGTTATTGAACTTGCTTGCTAATATATTTAATTGCTCGAGGCTTTCAAAACAGATTTATTTATTTATTTTTTCTTCTAACTGTTGAAATTTTGTAAAATATCCGTCTAATCAGATAAGAATTCGAAAAGTAACTGATGAATTGGTCCTGAACGCTACTTTTCCTCATTAAAAAAAATAATTCTGTTTTAATGTAATCACAATTTATTGTTTCGTGATATTTTCCCTATTTATTTGCAAAGAAGTTCTTATTTGTACCTGTAAATACAACTATGCACTACTTTTTCTTCAATTTTTTTATAACTTCGTCATTTTGGGTGTGTTATTTACTCCTGATTTTTCATTTTCCACACACATTTCATGCTGTTCATGGCCACCAACTGTTTACCACTGTTTACTTCGCCGCTTTACAGAACGACGGTTTGAGATGGAAGAAACGAAAAGGAATTCGCGTTTTATTTCCTACCTTGCCCAAACAGTTATTTACTCTTCAGTGGTGGCCTCGATTCTATTCTTTCAATCAAAGCTTTTGTCATGGGTTCATGTGGCTTCCGATGGTTGATGTGTAATTTGAAACAAAATTATAGACAGACAGAAAACCAAAATAAAGGGAAATTTATGATTTTTGATCATATAATGTCTAAATTCGCATATCAAAACAATGAAATCAAACTGTGAAGTGCTACTTGTGACTGATCAGAAATCATTTAAAAAACATTGATTCGAACGGTAAACAGAAAAATAAAAATTGGAATCCAGGTTTTATGAGATGGAATCAAAAAATCACAATCGTTTAAAATTTTGAAATACAGGATTCGATTTGAATAGAATAATTATGGGTTTTTTTTCAAGAACCAAAAAACATTCTCATATGGTATAAGTTTTTATTAGGAATCAAAATGAGCGAACCAATTATTGAAATAACTGGTATTATGCAATACATCATATTCTGAATAAATTTCTTTTTCTATCCCATAAGAGAATAGGTTATTATCCTGGAACCAATATATCAAAAATGCAAAATAATATCCATTTTGAGAACAATTACCTTCAGAATATCGCTAGACTAGTGTTGTGTGTTGGTGTTTTCTTGCCATTCATCTCAATTTTCTGATTTTTCTAGAACCGAATTTATTCATTGTGTCTGCTTTATTCTGAAAGATGTATTCGTACTTATTCTCATACAAAAAACGTCCATCGAAACCAGAAGTCGATTCGTCATAATCCATCATTTCACTCTTTATTCTCCACTTTTTTTCTCTATTTTCTTTTGAAGATTTATTCACTAAAGACATTCTGCTTCTTCATTGAGTTCTTCGAACTCATTTCAATTCAAAAAACGCTCATTACTCACATTGTGGACGTGGAATTCATGAATTCAAGCGAAGTAAATGAAGTGCATGCAATAAAAAGTATCATATGCTGAGTTGCCGGAAACTTTTTCTATTTCTCTTTTTTGCATTTTTTTCTCGAATATTGCACCGTGAACTCCATAGACTAAGTAATGACTGAAGTTCAAAAAACATCTAAAGTCTTTTTTGTTCCTTTCACTTCATTTTTTCATTCGTTTTAACGACAACAAGATATGTGGATAGCTGTTCAAATATTCTTTAGTTGGAAAGAGAGAACAAGCGACGCACTAAGGCTCAAATCTCTCTTAACTCTCCATCCTTCTTATCTCTTTTCTGGATTATTCGCTTCCAATCTCTGCTAACTACAAATTTATGTTCTCGTATCCGTCATAGTTACGGATTGAAAATATATTTTATATCCAGAATAAAACCAGTGAATTGAAAAAGTGGAATGAATGCAATGAGAGATGAAAACCTCATAAAATGCGTTATGAATTGCTGCTTTTTTAATATCCAGTTTGACGGCAGAATCTATGTATAGTGGAAAATATTTCATGTCCAAAAATAGAGAGAGAAAGTATAAGATCGAAAGTTCTATTAAAAATTTTAGTCCAATATTTTATTATGAAATTTTCTGAATCAATTGTTAATATTTAAATTTCTGTTCATCATACTTAATTTTTCACTTGTTTTTCAATTAATATAATAAAAAATTTTCAAATTTTCATCTCTCTATTTCACAATCTTACAGAAAACCACATCACACTGTTTTTTTCAAAATTGTTATTCTAAATGTTTCGATTATTTCGAGAATCTTTTTTTTTTGTATTTGTGGTTGATTTCTGATCTCTTAGCATTTTCTTTTGTTTTCTCTCATTGACTCTCCCTTGTCACGTTGCTAACAGAATTGATTATCACTATAAACAACTGCCCCTTATCACTATACACCCTCTGAATTCTCGATTTACACGTATCTCGTTTGACCTGGAATACTAATCATTAGTGCCGACCCTGTATTGAATCTTAAAATTGGAACCAGTTTATGTCATCGAGCTATCACAAAACGTGAGAGCTTGACTTGTTTTGTATCAAGTTACTTGTTTTTTGTTCCACGTCGTTTTTCGTTCTTCTCCCAACAGTTGTGTTTTCGCAGCGCTTTCTTAAAATGATGCCACATATTTTTTGCCTTCTCCATCCCTCTGTTGTTATTCTGGTTTTCCGGTTTTCCACCTTACTAAATTTTGCATCGTTTTATTTCCCTTCACTTTTTCTACCAATTTCTCAATTAAACTTTGTCTCACTACTGTATTTCGTAAACTAACACAAAAGAATCAGAAATCATGAGTCACACACTCTATATACTCATCCCCAGATAAACTTCACGTTAGTCATTTGGTATTACGATGTCCGAAATAGTATTTGTATTTCACGTCTGGCGGTTAATCAACTCCACGTCGTACAGCAGCAGCAGCCAACAAACCTAGTATTTGAGTTGTGAGCCATATGTTTTGAGAGAAAAAGTTGCATGATGTGCTGAGGAGTACACCAACATATTATCTTCAATTCTCATCTCTTTTCCCAACAATTTTAATCTTCGTTCACTTATAGTAGAGCTCTTTCCAATTTTCATCCTTTGAAGCTAACTTTTAAAGTTCAAAACTAGTTATAATAGCTTTTTCAAAAACTCATGAAATAATGACATTTAATTATATGAGAAATGGCTAAAGAAAGGGCATTCTGAGAAGAAGGCGGATTAAATCAGCTGTTTTTCTTTAATTTCACGTGTGCACCCTCTTCATCTTCTTTCATTTTATTTCGTAATTGCTATTATTTTATGTTTGTTCAAAATTACTTGTTTTTCTTTTATTCAAACATATCACAACTCGCACTGTTTTTGAAAAAACAGTAGTTGACAGAAACATATGACGTTTTGTTCGCCAGCAGAACCCGATGATGTGGAACTGGTCATTTCCGTTTCGAAATATTTGAACGTTCAGATTTTGTTTTCAAACAGAATTGAGAATTGAGTGGGATGCATTTTTCGAGAAAACATTGTTTCGTTTCTCGAAATTTTAGGCAATTTCAGATGTCTTGCATGTCTTAAATTTCTGATAGATTCAGTTTTCAGTTCTGTATACTGGTTTTTTGAAATCAGTTCAGTAATACAATTTATGGGTAAGTCAAAATGTAACTCCACTGATAGGGAGACGCTATCATCATTTTAGGCAACCAATATGTTGTTTACTTCCTTCCATTTGTCTTCATACTTCAATTTCCACAATTTCCTGCTTCCAACCAGTTTACCTGTTTCAATTATAGACTTCCTCGCCGTTTCAATTTTCGGTTTCCCGTTTTGAGAAGTGCGCGAGGTCGATAATTTCCGGCCGATCAAACTAATCGAATAACGTTTTTCCTCACTGACAAAACAGATTTGTTGTGTTGTATGACTCGTTGTCTTTTCGCCCTCGCCGTCTCTCTCTCTCTCTCCCTCTATCTCATTTCGCCCCTCCGCCCAAACGAACTCCGCCCATTGCGGCCACATCTCAGTCTGTGTCGCTCTTCTCACCTCAACTCTTCTTGTCTCTCTTTGTGGACTCTTTTGTAAGCAATACATCTTCATTCTAGAGGTCATACGTACTAACCCTCCACCACGTGTATTTCTGTGTGTGTGTGTGGTGCGGATAAGTTATGATACGTACGTTGTGTTGTACGATGGCAGTCGGGGCATTCCGTCGGGTCGTTGCATCTTTTGAAAGATTTCGTGTCAGAGAGCGATAAAACAAGAGAATAGTATAAAAGAGACGGAATTCGCCTTTCTTTTTGTTCTCTCGAATTTTGAAACATGTTTCTTGTTCTTCCTTTTATCAATTCGTTGTTTCTTTAAGAAACCTTTTCAAAAGAAGACTTTCAGATCATCATGGCCATCGAAATGCAACAAATCATCGAGCTGATCCTCGCGATCTTCCTCCCGGTAAGCCACAGCTTTTAAGAATGAGCAATATTAATGGAATCAAGATCTGAGTCACCAATCAATACTCTTTTAGCCATTGGCCATCTTCATCCACGGATCCGACTGCAACATTCACGTCGCTGTCAACATCATCTTGTGCTTCTTCTTCTATCTTCCAGCCATCATCCATGCTCTCTGGTACTGCTTCTTCAGAGCTTAGATCACTCGCCCCTCATGAAGAAAACTGCCAATTTGTTGAATCCAATCGCCGAACCCCCCAAAAACAATGCATATTTTACTCTCACACGCATTCACCGTTTTTTAAGTTGCCTTACAGTATCGAATTAATTGAATGACGTTCCATCTACTCGTTTCTTCTCTTCTTTTTTCATTCTACAAGTGTGTTTTCTTCATTATCTGTACCGCTAATAAATTCAATCAATAAGCTATTGTTTATTGTGTTGTTGAGAGTAGAAAGGAGATATGTTGAAGTTTTTTTTTCTCGGCTGAGATGTGGCCCGCGAGACGACTTACACCGCGTGTATGTGTGCCCACTTCATGATGAAATAGTGCGGCAATCAGAGGAGACGCTCTGTCGATTTTCGAAAAGTGAACAATCAAACTACCCCCGTGGTTGATGGCTGATCGTTGTTGTGTACGTTACGTGGTTGAAGGTCGACAACACCTTCCTTCATTCATGTTGACTTACATGGTCTTCCGAAGAGAGAGAGGCGAAAAGTACACGAGTAGTTCACAACAAGAAGACAGGTATATACTCAAAGTGTTTTTGAAATTTTTTTGTTTTCAAATGGAGGAAAAATAAACTTCCGCAATGTGCAAACATAAGCATTTTTTCTTTGCGAAATTTATCGGAGCACATGAAAAATAAAATCAAAAGATCTGTTTTTGAAACAATCGACCAGCTCTTGACACATTCATATTGAAAAAGGCTCTGGAATTCAAAGATCAGCAAAACTCTGATTTCTCCAAGAGAAAAATTATGATATATAATATTGTAGTAATATTTATTAGTTCAATGTACAAGTAAATAATCTCTAACTACCAGCCAGTTTAATTGAGCTTTTACACAAGAAGAAGAAAAGAGCAATCAGAATAAATTATATTGAAATGTTTCCGGGTTTTATCTAAGCTTTTGCGTACGAGTCGGCGTCTAATTGAGCGTTTGAAAATGCCGATGATGCCTTACCACTGCTGTCTCCCTGAAAAAGGCACCTGATTAGATGTTTCGTAATCGTAATGCAAACCTCTTCTGAATTAGTCGAGTTATTTCCATTTGTCTTCTTCTTCGGAGAGTCTCTCATTGGCTCAGTGTAACTGCCTGTATTATTGTCTTCGTCTTCATCCTCGCTGTTGTTATTGTTCCCATTATTACCATTATTATTATTATTGTTATTGTTCGCATTTCCGCTCAATTTACGGAATTTCGCGGCCATATTCTTGTACCTGAAGTTTAGAGAAGTTGAAAACGAGGTACTTGAAAATGTATAGGGAATTGGATTACTTCAAACAGCAGAGATTTTGAGAGCATTGCACATATCCTGGCTGACATTGGCATGGAACTCCACAGGCAACAACTACTTCAGCATCTGAAACTCTAAAATTACTACTTGTTCAGAGAAAAAGACCCGGGTTAAAGACATCTGAAATTGTTATGACATCAAAAGTATTATTGAAGGTCTGAAATAAGAGAGAACAATAAATAGGGGATTCTTTAAAGAAGAAGAAAACTGCATTCCATTTTTCATTCAAAGTGTACTTGTTAGCCCCTGTTCTGACATGCACGACACCCTTGGGAAGGAGGTGGTGGGGGAGGTAGAGGCATCCGTTGTTCTGCAAGTCTCATGCACCTCTGAACTCTGAACTCTCAAACAGTCTTACGTTGTTGAACACATGTTGGCTGACATAACGGCATACATGCTGGAGCACATTGAATTGGTACCGGAGCATATGTCTGAACACATGTTGGGCTACAAGCAGGCATACAGGTTTGGACACAAGACAACTGAAAAGGGCAACTTTTTTTGAATCTTGTGAACAGAAATCAGTACTCTAGCAATACAGCTGCTCTCGCAAAGAGGCATGCACTGGGAAGCACATGGTGATGGAGCCATCTGAACTGCGTACTGTTGAATACAGTTCATTTCACAGCTTGGATAACATTGCTGAGGACACATGGATTGAACACATGATGATGTGCAAGAAGGCATACAAGCTGGAAGACATTGAGAAACTGGTCTCGATACCTGTAAAGCTATGATTTTTATTATATTCCTCCAGAATCATGAACCTGTAGATTTGTGACACAAGCATTGGTACACATTGGTCTACACTGTTGTGGGCATAATGAGTACTGTTGAACACATGATGGAGAACATGATGGCATACACATTGAATCACATCGTGGGGGTGGCATCTGAAAATAGTTTTCCAAAACGTTTTCTCATCTGTGAAACCCATCACATTATTTTATCGTTTTTTTCCAATTCCATTAAAACATGAGTCATTCCACTTTACTGTCAAAGTTGAAGTGTTAGACAGATTTCGAAATTGTTCTTTCTTCACGTTCAACTTACCGGGGCAGGAACAGAAATTTGGATTTGTTGAATGCATGTTGGAAGACATCTTGGCATGCATTGAGGAATGCAACTGGCTTGTCTTAAATGTTAATTATTGTAGGGTATTTCCGAGAATCAAATGATTCTTACGTGCAGATTGATGGACAGTTATTAGTGCAAGTACTACAAGTGACAGCTTGAACACAGCTATTTGTGCATGATGGCATGCATGCTGATACACAAGTTTCTTGTTTCAGACTGATTTCATATTCCTGAATGCAAGAAGAAGAACATGACGGCATACATGATGGAGCACAGGTCGGACGAGCAGCTACTTGAATTGATTGAATGCATTGAGGTGTGCAAACTGGTTGACACTGTTGTGGGCAACTAGGGTAAACTTGCTGAAACAAGGGTTCATCAGATAATTTGTATTTTGTTTCCCAACCTGAATGCAAGACGAAGAACATGAAGGCATGCACTGTGGAGCACATTCCGCTGGCCCTTGGATAGCGTTGATACAGGCTGGGAGGCAAAGTGGCATACACTGCTGGCCACATGATGGTCCCTAAAGTTTCGAGTTTTAATTCTGTTTCAAATTTTCAAGTGATACCGATTTCACTAGATTGATACAAGCGGAATCGCATTTTGGCATGCATTGCTCAACACAAACCGAGGTCTTAAACATAAAAATAAACTGAATAAAACAAAGAAAACTAAAACCTTAGCCATAACACAAGCTTGCGTGCACATTGGTTGACACCTTTCGGGGCAAGTGACCTTTAAAAGTTGAAGTGAATTGCACAAAATAAAAAGGTGAATGAAACTCACGAATCCGTTGCACGACCCACATCCACAGTTACCTGATGGGCACATTGCACAACATTGTCTCTTAGATCTGACTCTTGTGATAAGAGAACCATTCATTCGAAGAATTGGTGAACTGAGAAGAGATGTGGAGATCTAGAAACATTGATTGTGAACTCGGGTATGAAAGTAAATGGGAACCTCATCCGCTAAAGAAAATTGGAAAACTGCCAATGCAGCAACAAGGTACTTCATCTTTGAATTTCAACAAAATTCGATTTTTGATTGGCACAGAACGGACAGTAAATGTAGAATGAGACGACTATGAAAATAATGTCCGGCACGGTGGTCAGTTCTCCGCTATTTGTACCCATATATTTATAGAGATTGACACTTGCATTGTGCTCGACGGCGGCCACTTTTTGTGAACTCGCGCCCATCAAACACCATTTCATTTTGTCGCCAAACACTTGATTGCTCACCGATATCCGGAAATCGCCCCCCGGTCATTATGCTCATTTTTTCGAGTGGTCTCGCCGAATGAAATGCGGATTTTGACACTTTTTGGCAGGCATTCTCACGGTTCTTTGCAAGTTTTTATATCATCACATAAGGATATAATAAAGGGAGTGAGTTCAATCAGAGACTGAATAATGTACACGGAAAATGTTTTAATTCATAAAAGATCCTTGAACGTAGAACAAAAAATAGAATATAGTTTTGAATGGATTTCAGGATAGGTTCATGAAAACTATTTTCTGCTAGTTTGACTGGAAATAAATCTTTATTTATATAATAAATAATGGCAAATATAAAGTACCTACATTATAACAAAAAACTTGATGAATTAATCTCGAACAACCATATCAATTGGTTTCCTGATAGCAATTGCATTTTTCTTAATCAAAGTTTCTCTCTTCTTTCTTCCATAACCAAAACCACCACCGCATCCACATGAGGAACCACCACCACTGTAACATCCACCGGAAATATAACCAGAACTGTAACCACCTCCAAATCCGCCGCAACCTCTGAAATGAAAAACCACTTAGCAAATACAGTGATGCACGTTTTCTTTTTTTGTACCCTCTCATGCAAACCGGCATGCAAACGGGCATACAGCAGCTACAACAGTTGTTCTGTACAGGAACTGGCACAGGCTGTAAATATAGAAATAGGTCGAACTGTTTTTGAACAACGAAACGAACCACTGGCATTGGCATAGGCATAGGCATGGGAACAGGTACAGGTTGAGGTACCGGCTGAGGGACTGGAACTGGAGCTGGGATAGGGACTGGGATTGGTGGGGGCATTGGGGGTGGCATTGGCATTTGGCAACAGATCATTGTGGTAACACAACAACCACCACCTCCGAATCCGAAGCCTCCACCAAATCCTCCACCAAATCCAAAACCTCCAAATTGTCGTTTTGCACGAACATGAAAATCTTCGACTACTGCTAGCGTTGTCGTGTTTTGATTGCCCTATAATAATATTTTGGTGACTGAAAATTCCCATTCAAAATTTTTTTCTGACCCTACTGTCACTTTGACAGCGCAAAATGTACAATCCACTTAAAAAAACAAGCGTGCAACTAGTTGCTGCTGGCGACTAAGACAAGATAAACTCGGCTTGAGCATCCACAATGGCTCGTTCAGACGTGAGAAAACTTGTCACTGTTCAACGATCAAACAAATATCTAATACTAATTCATCCAACAAGCTCTACAGTCTCCTACCTTGACATGGGAGCTGTCGACGATATTAGGCAACGTTAATATTCCAATAATGAAGAGAAACATTTGAAAAACGAATATGGGCAACTATCACGAACTAGTGAGAACTGTTTTATATGGGGGGTCACTATTAATGTTTGTACAAGGTTTCCATAAGAAGATGAACTAGATACAATATCCAGAATTATTAGTCATCAATGTTCGTTTCGTGAATCTTCGAATGTAAATAAGGAAAATAGGCTACTTCTTTTTGAAAATGAATAAACTTAGTTCTTCACAAATTCCGTTAAACTATAATTTTTGTTCATACACATTTAAGTATCTAAAACTGATTAAATTCAAATCCCGTCACATACTCCGACCTTTAAACTTTCCTCTTGACTTCCATGCCTAAACAAAAAATCAAAAGATCTGTTTGGTTATGCACTTGAAGATCGAACTATACTCATCAGGCTGTTGCTTGCTCATCTTTGATTTTCTTCTTCCTGAAACTTTTTGACTCATCAAAAATGTTTCCACTTTTTTCTACTCATCCAAAGTACAAATTGGATAGTTCAAATAAAAGGCCAATCGGAGGAGCGAATCTAGAATTGTATTTGCGTGAAACTGTATACTATTGGTGGAAAAGAAATGAAAAACTGCATGGAGTAGACTGATGTTTTCTTACGACCTCAGAAATCGGATAAGATGAGTGGTATACTGTGGAATGTGGATTTAACCTATTCTGTAAAACGGGAAGACTTGAAAGTAAAGGTTTTAATAGAATTATGCAAAATTAGACATGTTCTGAAAAAAAAAAATTGAAATCGCGCATCTGATTTACAGAGTATTTTTTATTTTACTTCCAAAAGCTGTGTTTTCAAATTTACCTCGAAGTAAATATCTGTATGTCGCTCACAAATTTCTGTTAGCCAACATATCAAACGAACATCGGCTGTGGATCTCGAGTACATACGTTTTTGCCGGCACACTGATAAAAGAGAGCTGGTAGAGTGCTCACGTACCGGTCTTCCTCACGTATGATGCTCAACTTTTTTTCTGCCTGTAACATGACCACCCCTGAGCTTTTAATCCGATTCCGGCGCAACTTTTTTGTGCGTGCTATTGCTTCAGTCTCACAAACATTGCAACCTTTTATCCTCAACCAGCACGACCAACTCAACCTCTCAACCGGTATCCTGGGTGGGCTGAGTAATGAAGAATGTGATAATTGGGGGGTTCTTGATGTTTGTTTATATTGGTTGGTGGAAGAATCAACGAAAGATTGTGCAAATGCAGCAGTAGTAGCAGTGGAGGGCGTTAACTAGTTTCTATACATGGTTTCTTCTATGACGCGGTCTCTATTTACGGAACATTTGCAAACAACTTATCACTTGAACTTTTCTATCCACCGTTCGAACATCGAAATTTCAGTTTTCCTACAGTCACGTACTCAGAATACAACAGTTACAGTAGGATACCAAGAAGAGGAATTTTCGGAGATGATGACTAATTTATTTGAAATTAAATGGAAGTCAAACATAGAAAAGATATGAACTAGTGAATAAGAAAATTAAAAGTCGGGATACCACAAAGAACAGCTTCAAATGAGTTTTTACGAGTGCAAAACAGAAAAATAATAAGATCTCCAGAGCGGCATAAGCCACCAAACTGTAAAAAATGGATCGAAGACTATTCGCCTGGGGAATCCATGTCGATTATTGAATATTGAAACTTATAATCAAACTGCAAGGATGGAATTGTCATAGTAAAAGCTACTTCACACTCCTACGGTACAGTTTTCATATTTCTCGAGAAACTATACTGTAAAATACAGCGGAAAGTCAAAAATCCAGAAACAAACAATTATTCATGCTAAACAAACATAATTTTGAACACCGATTCCATCTAACTCTTCACAGCTTTTTTTGATATTCTCTTCCCGTTTACCATATTCCCACAGGTGCTCTAATCCGATCATAACTACTCATCTGTGTTTGAAGCACAATTGAAACTGCCTTCGTTCTTTTTTGTCATCTGTTCTTGCGCATGCCGGTCTTGCCCTCTTGCCATGACTCCTCCCGGCGGGCGCGTATAAATAGGAGGCGCACAACTCGAGTTGTCAGTAGTAGCTCGGCTTCAGTACTCTAACAAAAGCAGCAATGTTCCGCTCGGCTTTTTCCATTCTTGCTATCGTAGCTTTGGTAAGCTTTCGATTCATTTTTTATTTCATCCAATCTCACCTTCCCTTTTATAGGCTCTTTCTGCCCCAACTCTTAGAGAAAAGCGTCAGGCTTGCCAGTGCGCTCCAGTTCAACAGCAACCATCCTGCTGTCAGCAATCAACCATCAACGTCCAGGTCCAATACACTCAGACTCAAGTTCAACAAGCTCCAGCTCAGGACCCATGTGCTTGCCAGCAGCAGCAGCCTGCTTGCGATTGTGCCCCAGTCCAGCAGAACCCATGTGCCTGCCAGCAAGCTCAGGTAACTACTCAAATCTTTCGACAGATTCTGATTATTCTTTTTCCAGCCATCATGCGATTGTGCTCCAGTTCAGCAACAAAACCCATGTGCTTGCCAGCAACAACAGCCATCCTGTGACTGTGCACCAGTCCAACAGCAACCATCCTGCGACTGTCAAGTACTGATAAAGCTAAGGTGAAAACAAATAACAACAAGAATAATTGCAGCCACAACAACAGCCATCCTGCGATTGCGCTCCAGTTCAACAACAGCCAGCCTGTGACTGCCAACAGAACCCAACCTGTGTGACCTGCATCCAGATTGAAATCAGCCAAGTTCAGCAACAACAACCAGCTTGCGATTGCGCTCCAGTCCAACAGGCTCCATGTTGCCAACAAGCTCAGGTATCCATTTCATTGAGTACTGAATCTTATTTTTGAGTTCAGCCATCTTGCGATTGCGCTCCAGTTCAACAACAGCCAGCTTGTGATTGTGCCCCAGTTCAACAGGCTCCATGCTGCCAACAAGCTCCAGTCCAACAAGACCCATGTTGTCAACAAGCTCAGGTACATTTAAAATAGTTACTTGAGTACCAAATTTTACCAAATTTTGAAATTTCAGCCAGCCTGTGATTGCCAACAGCAACAACAGCCAGCCTGCGACTGTGCTCCAGTTCAACAGCCATCTTGCTGCCAACAAGCTCCAGTCCAACAGACTTCCTGCTGCCAACAGGCCCCAGTTCAACAAACTTCCTGCTGCCAACAAGCTCCAGTCCAACGAGACCCATGTGCTTGCCAACAAGCCCAGGTACATTTGAATATGATTTTTTAACAGCACTCAGAATAAAATTCCAGCCATCCTGTGATTGCGCCCAACAAGCTCAGCCAACCTACCAGATTCAAGTTCAACAAGCCCCACAAACGAACCAATGCGTCCCAGCCTGTCAACCAGCCTGCCAATCTTCCTGCACCGCTTCTTATTCCAACCAACAAACCCAATACTCAAATGCCACCACTTCCTGCGACGCCAACCAATGCGTCTGCCAACGTGGATACGTCAAGTGTGCTGAGCAGACCTGCTGTCTGAGATACAGATACACCAACCGCAAGGCCAAGCGATCGATTGCCTAAACGAATTCATTTCCCCCCAATTGTCTTTCTTTTCGACTTCACGCAAACTATTTGTACATTTCGGTAATATTATTGCCATATAAAGTAGTTTTCATATATCAAAATGCTTTTTTTTGTTAGAATATGAACACATCATTTCAAAAAGGAATTCATTGAAATCTATAAAAACTAAAAATTTGAAAATTGGCAATGGATACAGATCTAAGTGAAAACACCAAAAAATGAGATCACTAATTCTCATGAGATTCAGTTACAATACTATTGACTTTTTGGCACAAGAACAGAGATCTAGAGTAATAAGTTAATTTTGATGCATTTAGAGCAACTCAATGTAGCTGACCGGCAGCTTCCCACGTTTTCCGCCCTTCTCCGCCATTACATACTCAGCATCCATTCCGGGAAGACGATACACAATGAGAATCTGCAAGAAGTTTCTTGTACGTCATTTCACACCATATTTGGTTTCAATATCCGGAAATCAAAGCTTTTCGAAGACTCACATCATTCTGAGTGACGCTAATCTCTTGTGGCAGCACGGCTTCGTAGTCCATGATCACTTTGGCTTGTTTGGTCCCCAGATCGTCAGGAAGCAATCCACTTGGCTGAAACCAGTATAAATAAGGCTCCAGAAAAAAGGAATAGAAGAGGGGTTAGATGAGATTGCAAAAGACAATAGATGAGCACTCAAACGGAAATTAATGTGGGCCCCAGAAAATGAATAATGTTTGTTATTTTTGTTTTCTAACCTTCGCTGCTGCAATAGCTGCCGCCATCGTTCGTCCGTTTGGTGGGTCACCGCTATTGTTCACCAGAATGGCCGAGCTTCCGCGGAATGACATAGTTCTGAAAAGGCTTCCAAAGTATTTCGAGTCTCCGCATAAAAAGTATTTTCAAAAGCTCTACACAAAGAAACATTTATTTTTATTTTATTCAAATCATTTTCGAGTGTCACACAAACTAAAACATTCACACATCAAGAGACGACTAGTTTTTCGAGTGCCGATCAACGGCGGTCAAAAAGAGAAGAAACAATACAGTAATTATGCACAGAACTAAATAAGAACAAAATAATAAGTACCGGGAGAAGATAAGAGAGAATATACATTGTTGTACAATAAAAGTGAATTACGAATAAGAATGGCAATACTTTGAAAACTAATCTCAATTGGTTTTGCTGGATAATTTTGTTGTTGAATTGGCCGATTAATGACACATAATTTAATTTGGATAAGTAAGAGAAAGAAATAAGTGAGGAGGAGAAGAAGTTGATTTGACGAGAATTTCATGAATCAAGATCACAATCACGGGTGGCAAACACAAAATCGTATGGGGGATGAAGACAATCATTCATCATCTCGACTCATGTTTCCATAGTACAGAGGACCGTCGGCGAGTGAACTGAAACTTTTGCATAACACATACGGCCACTACAACGTATAATGGGTAAAATGAATAGAGGATCGATTGAGAAATTAGCCGAAGATGCATGCAACATGAAAACTAATGAGGCTATTCACCAATTACTTACCCGCTCAATTCACGTTGCAAATCGGCCATGAGTTGATGCGCCTGCGCGTAGAACGACATTTGTGCCTCCACAAAGTCACGAAGACATTTCAGTTGATTGTTCTGAAATTAATTATTCATTTGAAGGAGACCTATCGCAGCTATTACATGTGCCGTTTGAATTCCTTCGAGAAGCAATTTGGTGATCTCTGATTGCTTGTCGAACTCTGCTTGGGCAACACGCACATCAGCTTCGGCCTGAAAATTGTTTTCCGTAAACTAACTCAGCAAGTTTGAATCGGGGAACTTAATCAAAATCATTAATTTGAGAACATAAGGTATGGGATGACACTATCACAATGAACCAATCACAACACCTCATAACAAACCTGCTCAACTGTAAACCCTCCCGAGGTCTTACTATTTGTCTGTAAAGTTTGTTTGTTTCAAATTTTCTTTCTGTTTTATCAATCTTGTGAAACTTACCACTGTTTGAGTGTCCAAGTTCTTTGCTTTTTTGAGTCGACTCTTACAAGCATCCAAATCGAGGCGTTTGCTATTGAGCACTTTTCTCTCTTTCTGTAATAAAATTTTTTATGGAAAACGGATTGATTGAGCTCTTTGGCCTCTTAGAAAAAGGTTACGGCGCCGGATAATAAATCTAAATGGCCGCAGGGCACAATTGAATGCATTTTATAGATTGAAGGTGCTTTCCAATTTGCTGATCGAGACTAAACGGACCTGAATTGTCTTCATATCTCCCTCCAAGAAACGTCTGATTGGAAGAAGAGTGTTAGTAGCAGCTTGTCCACACAGCTCTCTTTCCGCTTGTCCCAATCGGTTCTCGGTTTGAGCCACTTTCAAAAGGGCCGTTCCATAGGGAGTTGTTTCACCGAACGTCTCTCCTGCTTCAGTCATTGCGGTGGACAATTGTTCCAGATTGTTCTGCCGAACCACTCCGTCCTTCTTTAATTCCAATTTCTCATAGAACACCTCTTCCATTCGAACGGCTGGAATATATTCAATGATTGATATCTATTTCCGTCATTTTGCAAGTTTTAAAGTGAATAGAACTCACTTGGATTTGGCTGTAAGTATCCTTCAATGGCAGAAAGAAGTCGACGAGTATGCTCTTCGGTTTTGTCGGCACGTTGAAGAAGTGTTTCGAAATGCGAGTCAAGCTCAGTCCGTTCTGCCTTTAGGAATGTCTCTTCAGTGAGCTGAAAAATTTAAATTTTGACAGTTTCAAGTTTGGCATAGCTGGAAGGTTCTATCAAGGTGAATAGTCTTTGAGGAAGTATAGTTTTGGTTTGAGTTTCTTCTTCTATGCTACCTTCAACAACTTTTACATACCTGTTTGGCTCTACTGAAGAATCCTCCGGCATCGCTGGCAATTTTTTTGAAGTTGAAATCCATGTTGAGTCGTCACTAATCTGAAAAGATGTCACATAAAAGAAGGGAAAAAAATCTCGACGAAAAGATGAGGCAAACATAAACAGAAATATGGGTTGTGTTGGCACACACATCAGCAACGGGTGACGACGACGACGACGACTACGACGATATTACTGGAAAACGAAGGGACGACGAAGGCGGTGTGGTGGGGTAGGAGGGGCCCACTATGCGGAAAATCGATGCGAGACTGCGCGTGTCGTGTAGGGGGAAAGGAAACGAAAAGTGACGGAACAAGTGGAAAACGGGAAAGAGAATTTTTGAAAAAGGAGCAAAAATGGAGAGATGCGTGCAACAAAACGCAAGAGGTCGTTCATCTTTCTCAGCATTCGCTTCTCCGTGTTTTCCTCCCGAATTCGGATATTCTCGTCAGAGTGACAGGACGTTATACTTTTGAAGAGGAGTTTGTTACATGCAATCATCATCCAAAAAAGTGCGTTTGAAATGTACAAATCTGATTGAATTTCATCTTTTTTGAATAGCATCTTGATAATGTTCCATGCACTTTTTTAACATAATCCTCTGATTTGATACATGAATCAACATCATATGATTTTTAAAGCAATTTGGTTTTTTTGGTACGCGTGTTTCAAAAAACGCCGTACCAAAAAGAAACCGAAAAAGAGAAAACTCACTAAATATCATAAAATACACTGCAGAATAATATCATTCATTAGGAAAATGGGGAGTTGGGAGGAAGATGAATAACAACAGTTGGCGTGCAATGGGTAATTGAATAAACGAGGAAACAAAAGACGCACACGCACAAGAAATGGGTCAATAATATCGAAGGCGCACTATCCGTGTGACGGTTTACTAAAGACTAATGTGTTGGAAAGAATACTAAAGAACGTTATTTTTCGAGATTAAATTATTATATTCAGAGAAAGTGTGATTAGAGTAACACGGAGAAAACATTTTCTACCGTTTTTTCATAAAAGAAGAATTTTTTAAATTTCTTGTAGATTTATCAAGTCAAAAGCAGACCAAAGTTACGACACTCAGAAAATAAAAACTGCAGGCACACATGTGTAATTCACGGAATTATATAACCAATTCAAGCCAAATAAGAAGTCATAATCGAATAAAATTTGTGTTTTCATCGAAGAAGTCTAGACTGAGAATAAAATTTCCTTGAGTGAATATATCACTTGTTTCGCAATTCAAAATACCGAAACAGTTCACATAACAGGAAAATGAAGTCCAAAAGTTCAGAACTAGGTTTTCTTACACTCTCTTAAGAGAAAGAAACGTTTCAGAGTGTAAGTTGTTGAATTGGAAGTATTGGAAACAAAGTTCTCCAACTTGAAAGAACATTTTCATAGAAAATGATGAAAATTGACTTCAAACTGTGAAAATGAATCATCAGGATTTGAACAACACGTATTATTTTAACATTCTGATGTTTGAACTAATGAGTCAATTCCTGCAAAATTAGAGGGATTTCCGATTTTAAAGCAAACAGAAAGCAGCGTGTTGTTCACGTGAATGATGACGATTACAACTATATTTGGAACTGTCGAATCCTTTTTATCTAGTAATTTTTTATTTTCTTGAAGGTTTCAGAAAATAGTACTGTTTGTTTTTTCACAAGCGGATACCTTGTTATAGTGAATGAAAAGTTATTTTTTCTTGCTTTCTGAATAATAAGTTCTGTTGTATATTCAAAACAAGAAATTTGAAGCACATTCTTATTTTCCTCTCCTTTTTCCACAAGACACCGTAAATAATTATAACACACACCGATGTTTGGTCTAATGAACCATCATCACTTTTTGCAACGACCGGGGTTGCCTCAGATGTTCAAATACGTGTTAACTTGCATGTGGCAAAAATATATAAAAGAGAGAAATGGTTTGAACAGCTTTCGTGGGAAAATTGTCGGAAACGCGGCCGGGCAACAATCATTCTGCCAGTTTTGTCAACGCGATGAACGCCGTCTCCCTCGCTCTCTTCCTTCTTCTTGCCGTCTCGATGGTTCAGGTAAATAGGATTAACACTTCTTCTAATCCCAATACTACTGCAGGGTCTTACTCTGGTCATCAAAAAAAACCGTAAATACAACGATCCACCATTCTGCTTTGCCTACAACAGAGAATACAACGAGAATGGTAATTCATTATATTCTACTAGCATCATTGTTTTGTTTTAGATGTGACTTCTTCTTGCTCAGGATACCAATTCGACTGTTTCGATTCAACTGGTGCCCAGATCGGAGTAAGAGATTCTATTCTTATTGATCAAGATCATTCTATCTATTTACAGGGTTCCATCAAGTTCAAGGAATCGGATTGTGAATCTATGTCGGTCTTCCGTTCATTCTCCGACGCCGATTTCCAGAAGCGTCTTGATGAGGCTAGTAAATACGCTACAACAGCTGAGGCATCTGGTCATTAAATTTGGGACAAGGGATATTCTCTTCATAATTCATTCATTTATATTCATAAATCTTGATACTTATGTGTATCTATGTTGTTTTTTTTTCAAAATTGATTTTAAAGTGTTTTAATAACTAAGAATTCATTGATTGTATTGTGTTGTTCATCCACTATGTCATCGGATAAATCAATGGAGAAAGAAAACGTTTGGTTGTTTCTGTTGTTCGATGTTTTCCCTCATTTCTCTCAAGAGTGAAGACGGCACGGTGTAAACTAAGAGCCTGATGCCTCAATGCATTCGTGTGGGCGCCCTTATGATCTCATGCGAAGAAGCGTCGCGACCCAGTTAGCTTCTACTTTTTTATCTATTGTTTCTGAGTACTCTTGAACTTGATAGTATCGAAAGCTGAATACAAAAAGAGAGTTAGTTCCTGTTTGTTAGAGCTTTCCAGTTCAATTCCACCGTTTCTCCCTGAAAATGTAGAAAATGACGGTTTGAAAACTATGTGTCGTGGTTTTCTAATCGTTTCTTCTTATTGTGCCATTTCATTTTTCAATCCATTTTCCATCACATTGAAAAGAAAATCACACGATCGTTTTCTTTTGAATTCTTAAACTTCAGTCTCAATCTATCGTTTCTTACCTTCGCTCTTTCTCCACTCAAATATGAGAATATTGATTTCATCGTCTCTATTCTTCTCCATTTTCTCACCCATCAATCTTTTCATATATCGCTCTCTTTCTCTTTCTCTTTTCTTCTCTTTCATCTAATCTATCTCTGGAACACGAGCACTTGTCGTTATATTTTTCAGAACATAATGAGTCGTGCTCCTCCGACCCCAATCAAAAACCCCGCAAAGAAATGGAAGCCTCCCTGGGAGAGTGTTGAAGAAGAAGATGTTGAAGAGATGGAAGTAGATACTGTAGAAGAAAAAGCACCGTCAAAATTGGAAAAGAAACCAAGTCTTAAAAGAAAAGATGCTCCAACGAAACCAGTTGCATCGCCGGGAGCACCATCCCCAGCCCCAGTCAAGAATCCGGTCAAAAAATGGAAACCTCCATGGGAAGAAGATGAACCAATGGAAGAGGCACCAAAAGAAACTGTTGCTCCAAAAGCACCAGCAAAGAAACCAAGAGATCCATCTCCTAAAAAGGCTGTGGCTAAGAAAGAACCAGAAAAGTTACCCGAAACGAGTGCGGTACCTCCAACACCGATCAAAAATCCAGCTAAAAAGTGGAAACCGCCATGGGAAGATGACGAAGTGGATGTTGAAGAGGTGAAAGAAGCACCAAAGGCTCCTGAAAAGAAAACACCAGTTCTCAAAAAGAAAGAACCAACAACAGTTAAGCCAAGAGATCCTTCTCCTAAAAAAGCTGTTGCGAAGAAAGAACCAGAACCAGTTGTACCTCCGACGCCCATCAAAAATCCATCGAAAAAATGGAAACCGCCATGGGAAGAAGACGAAACACCCACAGAAGAAGTTAAGGAATCTGAGCCAGCTAAACGGAAAGTTCCTGAACTCAAGAAGAAAGAACCAACGACAGCCGCTAAGCCAGCTAGAGATCCGTCGCCAAAAAAGGCCACACCAGCTAAAGCAGAACCAGAAGTTCCCCCGACTCCAATAAAGAATCCAGCAAAGAAATGGAAGCCACCATGGGAAGAAGATGAGGCTCCTGTAGAAGAAGTAAAGGAACCACCAGCACCGGAGAAGAAAACTCCTGTTTTGAAGAAGAAGGAACCAACCACTGCAGCTGCTAAACCAAGGGATGCATCACCGAAAAAAGCTGTTCCTACAAAGGAACCAGCCAAGGACGCAGCGAAGGAGCCAGCTAAGAAGAGAGATCCATCTCCGAAAAAAGCGCTTCCAACCAAATTGGAAGTGAAGACTCCGGAAGTTCCACCTACTCCAGTGAAGAATCCAGTGAAGAAATGGAAACCTCCATGGGAAGCAGATGAGGATCCAGCCGAAGAAGTGAAGCAACCTGCAGTCCCAGAAAAGAAAACACCTGTTTTAAAGCGGAAAGAACCTGAGGCAAGTGCAAAACCTTCCGACCCTGCACCAAAGAAAGCTGCACCAACAAAAGAACCAGCCAAAGAACCTGCCAAAGCTGCAGTAAAACCAAGAGACCCGTCTCCCAAGAAAGCAGTTTCTGTCAAACCCGATCCAAAACAGGCAGAAGTTCCTCCGACGCCAATAAAGAATCCAGCAAAAAAATGGAAACCGCCATGGGAAGAAGATGAGGCTCCAGTTGAAGAAGTAAAGGAACCGCCAGCTCCGGAGAAGAAAACCCCTGTGTTGAAGAAGAAGGAACCAACCCCGGCTACCGCTAAACCAAGAGATCCATCGCCGAAGAAAGCTATTCCTGCCAAAGAACCGATAAAAGATGCTGCTGCAAAACCAAAAGAAGCAGTTCCCGCGAAAGACACAAAAACACCTGCAAAACCATCTGATGCAGAGAAAAAAACTCCTGTCAAACCACGAGATGCATCACCCAAGAAAGCAGTTGCAAAACCGGAACCAGCACCCTCTACTCCCGTGAAGAACCCTGTGAAAAAATGGAGACCACCATGGGAAGACGAGGAGACTCCAGCTGAAGATGTTTCAAAACCAGCAGACGACAAGAAAACACCTTCACTGGCGAAAAAAGATCCTGCTCCTGCAAAAGAACCGGAAAAACCGAAAACTGCTGCCAAGCCGAGAGATCCATCACCAAAGAAGGCAGTTCCAGCGAAAGTGGACCCGAAAAATCCTGAAGTTCCACCTACTCCAGTGAAAAATCCGGTTAAGAAATGGAAACCTCCATGGGAAGCAGATGAAGATCCAGCAGAAGAGGTTGCTCAGCCACCACCTCCCGAAAAGAAAACTCCAATTCTGGCGAAGAAGGAACCGGCTCCTGCAAAACCAGCTGCTGAAAAGCCAAAAGATACACCGAAAGCAGCACCAGAAAAAGTAGCTGCCAAACCACGTGATGCTTCTCCGAAGAAAGCTGCTCCAAGCAAAGATCCGGTCAAAGCTCCCGCCAAACCAAGAGACCCTTCACCCAAGAAAGCAGTTCCAGCCAAAGTCGACTCCAAAATTCCTGAAGTTCCACCGACTCCAGTGAAGAATCCGGTTAAGAAATGGAAACCACCATGGGAAGCAGATGAGGATCCAGCAGAAGAAGTTGCTCAGCCACCACTTCCCGAGAAGAAAACTCCAGTTCTAGCAAAGAAGGAACCAACTCCTGCCAAGACAACGGCTGAAAAACCAAAAGATACACCAAAGGCTGTGCCGGAAAAGGTTGCTGCCAAACCAAGAGATCCATCACCAAAGAAAACAATTCCATCAAAGGTTGATCCTAAACCAACTGAAGCTCCAACTACTCCAGTGAAGAATCCAGTCAAAAAGTGGAAACCACCATGGGAGGATGATGATACCCCTGCCGAAGAGGTCAAAGCGCCAGAACCGGAGACAAAAACACCAGTACTTGCCAAGAAAGCACCAGCAAAACCAAGAGATCCCTCACCCAAAAAAGCTGTTCCTGCAAAAACTGAACCAGAAGTTCCGCCGACTCCAGTCAAGAACCCAACCAAAAAATGGAAACCGCCATGGGAAGATGACGAAGATCCTGTTGAAGAAGTGAAGGAACAACCAATTCCAGAGAAGAAAACTCCTGTTTTGAAGAAAAAGGAACCGACTCCTGCAGCAAAACCAAGGGATCCATCACCAACCAAAAAAGCTGTTCCTGAGAAGGAACCAACCAAGGTTCCACCAAAAGATGCTGCAAAACCGAGAGATCCTTCACCGAAAAAAGCAATTCCTGCGAAGGTTGATCCAAAGCCGACGGAAGCACCAACAACTCCAGTTAAGAATCCTGTGAAGAAATGGAAACCGCCATGGGAAGACGACGACACTCCAGCCGAAGAAGTGAAAGCGCCTGAACCAGAGAAGAAAACTCCTGTACTTGCCAAGAAAGCGCCTGCTAAACCAAGAGACCCGTCGCCCAAGAAAGCTGTTCCTGCGAAAACTGAGCCTGAAGTCCCTCCGACGCCAGTCAAGAATCCAGTAAAGAAATGGAAACCTCCATGGGATGATGATGATACACCGGCCGAACCAGTGAGTGAACCAGAGCCCCCAAAAAAGACACCTGTGTTAGCCAAAAAAGCCCCAGCTAAACCAGCTTCTAAGCCAGACACGGAGAAACCAGCTGATCCTCTGAGTGGTCCTTCTTCGAAAGATCCTAAACTAAGTACTAAAAAACCGACGGAAAAACCAAAGCCTGCTTCTGATCCAAAAGCGGAGAAACCAGCTACTAAACCCGCCGAACCAGCGAAACCTGTTGCACCCAAGAAGTGGAAGCCTCCATGGGAGCCGGATTCGGAGCCTGAAGAAGAGCCAGAGGCTGACTTCACAGTGCCAGCCCCATCTAAATCCAAGCCGGATACTGATGATCCAGCTGATCCATTAGGAGGTCCAACGTCTAAAACTCCAGCCCTGGCCAAGAAAGCACCAGCCAAAAAACCAGAAGAGAAGCCGAAAGAAGCTCCGAAGCCGACAGCTAAAAAACCAGCGGATAAGCCGAAACCGAAGGAAGAACCAAAACCAGAAGAACCACCAAAGCCGGCTGCACCGAAGAAGTGGAAGCCTCCATGGGAACCCGACTCAGAGTCTGAAGAGCCAGAAGCTGATTTCACTGTGCCGGCACCAAGTAAAAAACCAGATACGGAAGATCCAGCTGATGCTTTAGGAGGTCCATCTCCGAAAGATCCAAAGTTATCTAAAAAAGCTCCCGCTAAGAAACCCACTGAACCAGTGAAACCGAATGAAGCTCCTAAACCAGAGGAACCACCAAAGCCAGCTGCACCGAAGAAATGGAAGCCTCCATGGGAACCCGATTCAGAACCTGAAGAAGAACCTGAGGCGGATTTCACGGTACCCGCCCTTAAGAAACCCGATACGGAAGACCCAGCAGACCCTCTTGGTGGACCAAAAGGAAAAGATCCAAAACTGGCAAAGAAGGCACCGACCAAGAAACCAGATGATAAGCCTAAAGAAAAACCAAAGGAAACTCCGAAACCAGCAGAGCCAGCTAAGCCCGTTGCACCAAAGAAGTGGAAGCCTCCATGGGAACCCGACTCGGAACCTGAAGAACCGGAAGCGGACTTCACTATGCCCGCGCCAAAGAAACCTGATTCAGAGGATCCTGCAGACCCTCTCGGGGGACCAAAGCCGAAAGATCCAAAACTTGCAAAGAAAGCTCCAGCAAAGAAACCGGATGAAAAACCGAAGGATGCTCCAAAACCAACAGTTAAAAAACCAGAGGAGCCTCCAAAACCAGCAGCGCCAAAGAAATGGAAGCCTCCATGGGAACCCGACTCAGAGCCCGAAGAAGAGCCTGAGGCTGATTTCACAATGCCTGCGCCCAAGAAACCCGACACGGAAGATCCAGCAGATTCACTCGGTGGTCCAAAACCGAAAGACCCTAAGTTGGCAAAAAAAGCACCTGCTAAGAAACCAGCCCAAAAACCAAAAGACGAGCCCAAAAAAGCTGAACCGAAACCAGAGGAACCACCAAAACCCGCTGCACCAAAGAAATGGAAGCCTCCATGGGAGCCGGATTCGGAGCCTGAAGAGCCAGAAGCTGATTTCACAATGCCAGCTCCTAAGAAACCAGATACTGAAGACCCGGCAGATCCTCTTGGTGGACCGAAGAAGAAGGACCCGAAATTGGCTAAGAAAGCACCTACTAAGAAACCAGCAGATAAACCGAAACCGAAAGAAGAACCAAAACCAGAAGAGCCACCGAAACCCGCTGCACCCAAAAAATGGAAGCCTCCATGGGAGCCTGACTCAGAACCTGAAGAAGAACCTGAAGCTGATTTTACAATGCCCGCACCAAAGAAACCTGACACCGAAGACCCTGCAGATCCTCTCGGTGGACCGAAGAAAAAAGACCCGAAGCTGGCAAAGAAAGCTCCAACCAAAAAACCAGCCGATAAACCGAAACCGAAGGAAGAACCGAAAAAAGTTGAACCAAAACCGGAAGAACCACCAAAGCCAGCAGCGCCAAAGAAGTGGAAGCCTCCATGGGAACCCGACTCAGAGCCCGAAGAAGAGCCCGAGGCTGATTTCACAATACCAGCACCTAAAAAGCCAGATACTGAAGACCCAGCAGACCCTCTTGGTGGCCCAAAGAAAAAAGATCCGAAACTCGCAAAGAAAGCACCAACAAAGAAACCCGCTGACAAGCCAAAGCCAAAAGAGGAACCAAAACCAGAGGAACCACCTCAGCCGGCCGCGCCAAAGAAATGGAAACCTCCATGGGAACCCGACTCCGAACCTGAGGAACCAGAAGCGGACTTCACTATGCCAGCTCCTAAGAAACCAGATACTGAAGATCCAGCAGACCCTCTTGGTAGCCCGAAGAAGAAAGATCCCAAGCTGGCTAAGAAGGCACCTTCTAAAAAACCAGCTGATAAGCCAAAGCCAAAAGATGAACCGAAACCTGAGGAACCACCTAAACCAGCAGCACCAAAGAAATGGAAGCCTCCATGGGAGCCCGATTCAGAGCCTGAAGAAGAGCCTGAAGCTGATTTCACAATGCCTGCTCCCAAAAAGCCAGACACCGAAGACCCGGCAGACCCACTTGGTGGACCGAAGAAAAAAGACCCGAAGCTGGCAAAGAAAGCTCCGACTAAAAAACCAGCTGATAAACCAAAACCTGCAGAAGAACCAGAGAAGCCAGCAGCTCCGAAGAAATGGAAACCACCATGGGAAGCAGATTCGGAGCCGGAAGAACCAGAAAAAGATTTCACTGTTCCTCTGAAACCGGGAGAAGATGATGAAGAAGAACCTGAAGAACCGGACGATGAAGAGGAGCCAGAAGAGGAACCAGCAGATGATAAGCCAAAGAAGAAGAAGCCAAAGAAAAGGAAGCGACCGAAGAAGAAGAAGAAACCAGAGGCAGAACCTGAACCTGAAAAGGAGCCGACACCAGAACCAGTTGCTCCGAAAGTACCAAAATGGATTCCTCCGATCAAAGTACCAGAAGAACCGATTCCGATGCCACCAAAGGAAAAGACAATTGCAGAGCGGAATAAAGAAGAAAGGATACCTCCAGCTCTTCGATATGCCAAAAAACCAAGAGAACTGTGAGTTGTCAATCCCAAACATATTTTATAAGTGTATTATTACAGTGAGGTTTTTATTCCATTTGTTATTCCATGGGAGCAAACGGCTGCGTTAATCACTCAAGAAGGTACATAAATTTTAAAGGATTATCTGTACTCTTTTTGTTTTCAGGAATGGGTGCTTTCGGAAAGAGCAGAGACGCTAATGTTGAAGTTAACTTCGGAGAAAAACCACTAGTTCAAGGAGCTCTAGATTCAAAGACAGTGATACCACTTTGGAACGATGAAAGTAAATGTGCCAACAGAAATGGTATGACACCGTTTGGAGGAAAACGAGCAGTTGATCAGAATGTAGTTGATCATCATGTATTTAATTTGATGGACGTACGTTTTCTGAGTGATTGAAGTAAAATTATAGACTGCTTTTCAGAAAGGTAAAAGTCAAAGAATTATTCCATTATTGGCTAAAGGTACAACTTACCATCCACATGGAGAATACGGTACAATTAGAAGACAGGTAAGGCGAATTCAAAATAGTTGTGTCAAGACAAGTTTCTAGACTGCTGATGTCAAATACAAAGACGGTTGGAAACCAGGAATGGAGAAAGAGTCCCATGGCTTCATTTCGAGACAGTTCATTGCTAATTCGAAGGAAAAAGCTGGTAGCAACTTACTTGACAAACGAAGAACTATTGTAAGTCCCTGCTTTTCTCGTAAAGTTAAATGCAAATTGAGTCACATTATTTTCTTCAAGTTAATTGACGTCATTCCAAGAAAAAAACAGTTTTATCATTAAATAATGATATTATAATCAGGTAACATAATATTTTTAATGACTCATGTACTCGAATTTCAACAACCAAAACAGAGCGGTTAAACAGTTTTAAAGATAACGGGAAACAATAATCATCTGTTCTTGATTGACACTTCATTGGCAATTTCAACACTTTTCAGATTTCTGATGCACTTCCGCAATCAAAAGAATGCGAAGCAATGATTCCATTAATGTTCGATGGAAGATCTGTAGAAACTAGAGAAGGTAGCGAATTTGGATCTTTCCGACCACTTATATCAAATTCTACCGGAGGATATATTATGTCTTACCAGGACGAAATGAAGTGCAAAAATATTATTCCTTTCCAGGTAAAAAGTTTCTATCATGCAGTTTTAATTTTCAATGTTTCAGACTGCGCCATCGTTAGTCGCCTGAAAGGATATTTATCAAATACACGTTTCTTAATATTGGAAACTGTTTTTAATAACATAAATGTTTAGTCTTTCTTGTAATGTAGTATGTTTATAATCGTTTTTCCCTTGACTTTCTGACCGACACTTTTTCTTTCTAGTTTCGATGTTTGTGTCTACAGGTGCTTATTTTTCCGAATAAACTGCACAATTTTCAATTGACGTCACCTCTATTGCAAAAGTATTTTATGACAATTTGGCTTGACTCTGCACAATAAGATGAATGTGAGAAAAAATGAGTTGAAAAAAGAACTCGACGCTCTTTTTTTCGTGCTATTTTTCTATTCATGAATGGGTAAAATTACTAGAGCAATTTTATTAGTACTCCCCGCAGCTAACTTCCACTTCCGTCCGTGCCCCCACAAAAACTACTTTCACGGTTTATTTTCAAACCTTTTTTTTGAGTATGTGCATAAATGAGCAGACTTGTCTATGAAGCGAAACGAGCATTGAAAGAACAATGGGATTTCTGTGAGCTTGTACTTTTCCTACTTTTTCAATTCTTTGAAGTTGGATTTAGGGTTCAGAGATCTATACTGAGTCTAGAAAAAGAAAATGACCATGTTAATATGTTAGAGTGAAGTAAACAAGATACTAGAATCTGTTTCTATTCTTTAGTCTTTCAATTGCCTTAATGTTGTATGAGAAATAATAACAAGTGATTTTGTATTCAAGTTTTATTCCAATAATAAAAACGCAAAGTGTCACAAATGTAGCACATCCAGAAAAATGTGTTGCACTTATGAAATACAATTAAGACGGACAAAAAAAGTTGAAAATTGTGAGGGACAAAAATGATGAAAAAATGGGTGGGAAAGGGGGGTTACAATTGAAGGGGATGTGAGGAATTGATGGTAAAGTTAAATGGAGTGCAGGATCAAAACAAGGAAACGTCAAAAAACAAGCAGGTTTGATTTATTTTGACAAAGGTGCTGCATCGAACCGGTAGCACAGTGTTCACACGGTTTAGAGGGATCAGAACAAATAAAATAAGGTGATTTTGAAGGAAGATAGAAACAACGTCGAGAGTGAAATAAAACGAAAGGGGTTGAGGAATCCATGATGTGATGATAGATCGGGTGGGGTGTTGTGAATCGACACTCAGCACATATAAAGGAAGGAAAGAGGTACTAATACTACTCGAATCGACACATACAACAAAAAAATTAGGCTAAAGCCTTTTAGAATGACAATAAAGACAGGGAGAGGGGGAGGCAACAGTGCATAGAAGAAGAAGTTCATAGAAAAAAGAGTTTCAGAAGAGTTTCATAGAATCAGGATAGAGAAAAGAGTGGTGGGGAACGAAATGTAGCTAACATAATAATGATGGATGAGTGTAGAGAAATATGACTTCACATCGAGATTTGGAAGGAGCCGGGGAAAAAGTAACTTAGTTTAATGAATTCGGACAGAAGCATATCCAGAATACATGAGGAAACTCGTGTTCAACTACTTGTATTAGCTCTAAAATCCACAACAATGGATGTTATAGTGTGAATAGTATGAAAGCGGGATCGGATGGGAAAGGGAAGGGAGGGAGAAGGACAGAGTACTAATTAAAGAAATTGAGGTCTAGTCTTGATGCATAGAAACGAAGTGGTAAGAAAGGGAAAGCGAAATGAAGTCAGTTCATAGGAGTCAATGAGACGATGAGTTGGTAACACGAGATCAATGCATGTGCAAACTAAGAGCACAACCAACAATAATAATATCGACGCATAGAAAAGGGTTGGTGTAACAGTGACTATTTCAATGAATGTTGAATCGGTGCCTACTGAAGAAGAAAAGCCTGGTTCTCAGTCTTGATAGGTGAATGTGATGGAGAGGAAAGTTGCAATGGACCATTTGGCAGATTGCTGAAGTTAGCTAATGAAAGCAGATGTCCAAGTTGTGGATTGATCTGAAGAAGAGTGTTGGTGAGCAGATTTTGAAGCCCAGTGATAGCGTTGTTGTCTTGAATCAAGTCTGAAAATTGACTATTAATGGATTGTTCTTTGTATTTGAAGTTCTTACTCGAACGGTAGTTGTTCTGGAACAATCCTGCCTTGTATTCAGTCACACCAGCCAAAAGTTCCAAAACATTGAGAGCTGGAACTTGTGGTTTCGGGTTTTCATTTGGCGGGCTGATGGATGGCTGAGAAGACGGACTGGGGGATGAATCTTCGCTTCCCGAACTGGCTCTGTCATTTCTGGATAGGATTCTTCCTGCTTCGATTCTTCTAACAAGTGCTTTCGGTTGTTGACGATTCCTCCTTCTTAGAGTTTGTTTATCACTGAGTTCGGGAACAACGGTCCAGAAGTGTCCTGAAATGAGTTTCAGTAAATATATGATGTTTGCCATATTGACGTGTGTGGGTTGTTTTTAATGCCATGATACGACTTCTGACCCCTCGTTTTCTCTTATTTTTCATCCAGTAAACACTGAAGCCGACGACCAAACTAGAAAAATTATGATGAGAAAAAAGAGAAAAAAAGAGTTGTTTATGTTTTTGTGCTCGAGTTTCACAAGAATTATGGATTGACTCGTTGCTTCAATGTCTTCGGTGTGAATGAGAAAAAGAAAAAGGAGAAGAAGAAGAAGACTCTTTGACTTTTTGCCTTCATCTCTCATTTTCAGGATCCCTTTCTTTTTCGCCCGGACGTGTTTGTGTCGCACCCTAGTCCTTTTTGCTGGTTGTTTGTTGCATTGCTGCCATCAAGAAACTTTAGAATTCAAGATCGAGCGCCACTCAAAACTGGTAAACAAACATAACATCAGACCGCCCGAGTAGTGAAAAAGAAGAATTTCCTGTGACACGCCAAGACGCAAAAACACTATGGCCCACCCCCCGAAAAACACACGCATTCATTCTCTGTTTCTCAGTTGGACTTCCTGGTAATGTAAGAACACAAGAAACATGTCTATTCATAAAACGCTCAAACATAGGAGCAGTATCACAAAAAAGTGGACATGCACCAATACTCATATCCATTTTACGACGTAAGCACACAGAAAATAGATGGAAGACCAGAGTATTGTGGCTGGCTCGCAAATTAAAAAAACATGTTTTTGTCTTCGAGCCATTCCCAGAAGGTCAACGTTTATTTCCAGTCACATTGTTGCTTATAAATTGAAAAACGCGGCAATTGAACTCTAGAACATTTTATACGATGCAAAGTGCATATTAGCTATTAAATATTTCAAAAGTTTTCCTTCTCTTTTCGAAAGTCAATTCGAAAGGTCACCCCAATTCTCAATTCACCTGAAAAGTGATTTCTGAACCAACTGATAAATTATATGCTGCCTTCTCTTTTTTCTCACTTTCACGCTCGCTATCTGTTAGTTTCTACCGCTGCGCTCAAAGTTTTCACTATTTCACTACAAACACCGTGTAATTCCTTTTCACTTATTTCTCAAAAACTGATATCAGCCCATATTCAAACAATCACATGAAAGCAAAAAATAACAGAGTAGAAGAAACATAAGAAAAAAAGATAGTAGTTGTACGTACTTCTATTTTAATTGTCGCGTGTTTCTGCGCCTTTGAGTATTTTGATAAAAAGTGTATGGAAACAAAGGGAAGAGAGGGAAAGATAATAAGTACCACATACCTACTACTCCGCTTGCAGACGTTTGTTTAAGTGGCAACTTCACGAAACAGTCGTGGAGACTCAAATTGTGTCTGATTGAGTTTTGCCATCCCCATTGATCAGGTCTGTGTCGGTAGTAAGGGTGCAGCAATCGGATCACCTATAAGAAAACAAACTTCGAAGGCTTATTGTGCGAGGGGGAGTATTAGTCATCAAAAAGTAGAAGAAAAGAATGGAATATGACTCGAAAATATTTTGGCAAAGTACTGTTTGTTTTCATCGTTTTTACTTCAATGGATGGAAAGAAAAGCAAACAAGTGGTTGCCTGAACTCTGAACTTCTTTCCATTGGTTTCGACTTTTTTCTGCTCTGCTTTTGTCATACTGTAGTCGGCAAACACTAGATGTGATGAAAAACAGCCTCGAAATCATGAGGTTTTTGGAACGATATGGGGAACAACTTTGTGGTTGGCGGAGCATAATATTTGACATAAAAAAATGGCTCGGCCCAGTCAGTCACTCAAATAACTTGTGATTTGTTTCGAAACTGTGTTTGTTTTTCGATTTATTGGAAAATAAACCAAGAGATTTGTGCCAAACTTGTGTGTGTTTTTGTGTGAGTCCCTCAAAAAATAAACTATCGAGAAATAACAACTGCGGGTTTTGCAGGAGAAGCACAAAAAAGTATATCTTGGACCACGGCTGTTTCTTTCCATTTTCTTTCCATCTATCTTGAGCAGACACAGAAAGTACAAATGTCCTTTGCTCCTCGGAGAAGGTTAGTCTTACTGAACGCTGTCTTACAATGCCTATTCGAGCTCAAAATTCACCTACTTCAATTTTCATGGAATGCCTTAGGAATATCAAATTTCAGCTCTTTCGTTCTTACCTGATAGATTTCATTGAGCTTCAATCGTTTTTCCGGACTCCTGTCTATCGCTTCAATGATGAGATCTTTATAGGATAGAGACGGCCGTTCAAAGCTCTCTGATGATGCTTGCTGTATCATAGGTGTCTGGATGGGAGATGTTTGTGATGAGAGTGATGAGGTTGAATCTGATGTGACTGTGTCCGAAGCTGAAGGCATCTGGATGGTGGACGCCAGCAATTCCATCTGAAATAATGAATCATTTAGTTCTGGAAGAAATGTCAGAACAAGAAGAAAAAAGAAAGCAAATGAGTAATGAAGTAAAATGATGAGTTGTTTAAAAAGGAAATTTCAATTCACATAGATCGGAGAATAATGAAAAAACTGATAATGAGAGCATGAGAGCAAGAAGAGAGAAACATAGAGTGGTGGGGGTTGTGTTATTCTGTTTTGAGCAAGTACCTCTTATTGCTACAGTTTGCCGAAGTGGGCGGGACTTGGCACACATACACACACACACGGAAAAATGTGCAGAAACAGAGCATACAAAAAAGTGATGTCGTATGATTTTCAGCTCAAAACTCGTCTTTCTCTTATCAAGTTTCTGGAGAAGTGATAAAGTTTTTTTCGTCTCGAAGTTTGATGTGACATCACGAGAATCATGCATATTTCAAAATCCCTCGAAATCCAGAAGCAAAAATGCCCAAAAACACTTTGCATGTTTCATCTTGAGGAAGAACTTTAACGTTTTTTTTTCGGGAAGCTGGGACTCAAACGGCCAAACAGCCAATTGGTAGAGCGGAACAAATTCAATTTTCAAACATTCTGTGGTCATTTCCTTTTCTATGAAAATTTTTATTCCTAGGCCAAACAGGGGTGAGGGAGAAACAGAAAGAATTGAAAATTGAAAAAAAAACACGCAGAAAACAGAAAAACATGCGCTTTATCCGTTATTCTCTTTTTTCTACCAAAACAAAGAAACAAAAACACAATTATTTTCAAAAGGGGTCCAGGTGGAAATGATGTTTTTATTTCATTTTCAGACAATCTACCGTACCCCGCTCCCTCTCACCCGATGTTTCATATGTGCTTGAAAAAACAAATCTTGTTTGATGATAGACTGGTGGACTAATCCCTCCATTCCAGTAAATGAAAAAGGGGACGTGCTTGAAAGCAAAACAAGCCGATCAAGCCTATCCTTGGATATTTAGAGATATAAATTAGGCGCATTCCCAATTCGGGGCGTGGATTCTTTGCAGCTGCTCTCGCCCTGTTACTCTCGGACACTGAAACCCTAGCCATTCGACAACGAGACTCCTTCTCTGATATGAATTGAAAAAAAAACCAAGGACGCCCAGTCTTTTGTGGTCCGCTCCTATTTTTCAGATATGGATGGCCCCTAGGGGTCTGTTGAGTTTTTTTTGCTGTGTGTGCCACAACGTTTCAAATTGCTTGCCTGCGGGTGCATACATGCCTGACTGAATGCAAAACAAACACACAAAAACAGATGGAAGGAAATAGGGCGAGAGCCAGGAAAAATGAGCCCCGGCCGCCCGGGGTCGGACTACATGGTCCCCATCTCCGGATCCTGTCCTTGCCTTCTGCCATGCCAAACATCCAACACCTCATGCCTTTTTGGCCGGCCGGCCGACTTTCGCTTTATTTTGCCACTTTTCTTTTACATATGTAAATGAAAATTCTAGAGCAAACGTTAGGTCCCTCCCCTTTCAAACTCCACTTACCGGGAAAAGAAATGAACTTTGCGCCAAAATACTGAAAAATTCCAAAAGACAGTTCGGCCGGAACAGCTGATAAAGGAAGAAGCGAATGTGTTTGAAAGTGGAGTGAGGTATACGGTATGAAAGGCTTTTTGAGTGATAGTTTTATGACAATAGGAACATGTGACAACATGGTCTAGAATAAACCAAAACATGTCAAAACAATTGAACTTGTGACAAAAACAGGACATCCTTATCAGTCAGTTCGGATCGAAGTTCAGAGAGTGGGCTGATAGAATGAGAAATTGATATACGTCTTTCTATTCGACGACGAATAAATAAGGAACTCCTCAATGTGTGTAGGAAGGACCTCATTCCTTTTCATCTTCCTCTTTTTTTCGCCAATGAATATTTAATTCATTAGTTTGCTCAGAAGATGCCCAGAAAACAGAGAAAAGCACAGAAATACGTGGGGAGGAAAAGCAAGAATGAAGAAGGACTAAAAAAAAATGAAAAAGTGTAGTAGAAGTTCTGAGAAGAAAAAAATAACAATGAGAACAACACATATGTGGAAAAAAAGAGTCGGGAGGAGAATTGTTGTGCTCCTGATGGACGCGACGGCCACGCCCATTTCACGCATGGGTCGCAAAACAGAGAGAATAGAAGAACAGAAAAAGTTTTCAAAGGAAGGGAAAAAATGGTGAAAGGCGGGAGGAGGAAAATTTGTTTCCATCTTTTTTGATGGCCATGTTTTTTTGACAAGTTTTTTCTATGAGGGATCGAAATTTGTTGAAAATAGCAGGAGGGTCCAATTTCGTTTGAACTCATTTCGCACGGCTCGTTGTTCCCCAAAAGTAATTATGCCGGAGGGTAAGTTTTCCAAAAAAGAGGAAAAGTTTTCTGTTTCGAACGTTTTTGCAATGATATCTGGTTGTTCTTGAGTATGATGTTTATCTCAGGTCCTCAAGGAAAACAACTTTTGCTGTTGCCACCTCCACTTCATCCTTCAATTTATCTCTGCGATGTTCGCTTCTCAGAAACGCGTGTAAGAAGAAGAGACGTAGAACACGCCAATCGACTTGCGGACGAAAAAAAAAACGAAAATTGAGTAATTAGACCAGACACCGATGGATGGAAGAGATCTACCATCTTTGGAGATCATCGTGAACTTGGTAGAAATTATTTTAAGAAAGTGCTCGTCTACGCAGATTTGATTAGATGGATTAAAAAGATTACAGAAAGCTTAGAGGAAAACATGATAAGTTTGAATGATAGGATTGAGGCGCACGTTGTGGTGAGGAACTTAGAGGCGGGCAAACATGGAAAGATCGTAAAAGGCGGCTCAGACAAAGGTTGACAGCTGGACGGTACTATGGGTACCCGGCACATGAGTTGGACGAGGCGATGACATCATCGTCGTGTACTTTTGAAAATTCGTAGAAACTTTTTTTCGAAAAAAGTTATGCCTAGTTCTACTATTTCCCGTTTTTCTCATGTTTCCCTTTGCTAGAAAAAAATTCCACGGACTGCGTGCGTCAAGTGAATCAGTGCGATATAACAAATATTGCGCCAAAACAAACACTGGATCCCCGCCATTGTCGGTGTGCTTTGGGTGGGAGGGTCTGGAAAAAAAATCGGCATCGCAAAACTGTGATGTCTGCAAGAAAAGCACCGTAACCAGAAACTGTGATTGCTGATTGGCACTCTTTTTTCTGGGTCTCTGGAAATTTTCCTGGAGACAAAATACACGAAAAAACAAAGTGCATTCCTTATCAGTGGGGAAGAAAAAAACCCTTCGCTTTCGGAGTCGCGCGATGATAATACGACATTAAATGTTGCGTTATTACCCTTGCCTGCAGAAAAAAGACTGATTACATACGACACAGAAACGCGGGGCCTAGAATAATAGAGTGACAAAACAGATAACAACCTAGATGGTTGCTTTGACGTGCAAACCAACTAGGCGCCAGCTAGGCAAACGGAGCTGCGGCAAATTACAGAATGACAGGAAAAGAGAAGAGAGTGAGAGAGTGAAGTGGAAAATAAAACATGAGAATGGGAAATTAATGAAGAGATAAGTTTGAGGGTCTGAGGGAAACTGTAAAAGTCAGGAAAGTCAATGAGAATTGAGAAAAAGAAGCACAGATGCTCACGGCAGTATACGTGATCGGATCGGAATGTTGCAAGCTTAGAACCTACGCAAGGCGCCGCCGCGCGGGTGGCGCCCGGGAGGAGGCGGCAAATACATGAGGTAGCTGCAGAGTGCGCGACAGATGGGCCGACCAGTTTTCTTGAAAAAAATAATAAACATTTCGAAACACACAGGACCCGGTTTTTTCGGGGGCACTCACTCGCTCTTTGCCGTCTGCTTTCAACGCGAGGCGCCTCGCGCCCTTGCCTTTCCGCGCAGCGAAGGCGCACTTCCACGCGGACGACGGAAACTGTGTGCCCTCATCCATCCGCCGCTCAGGTGTTACGTGTACTTAGTCAACGCCCGTCTACAGTCACAACGAGATGCGTGAAAAGAAAAAAAACCTCCACGTAAACGGATATGTGTATTGGCAAACATCATTGGATATGCGTCACTGATTTAGACAGGTTGATGATAATAGTAGTTCTCTTCTCGGATGGGGGACGGATAACACTTAACGTTTCGTAAATTTATGCAAATATTCAGGTATTTCAATGCTATTAGCAAACCTGGCAATTTGAATTCGATCAGTGAAATGAACAAGCTGTGTTCTCTTTGCTAATACTAAAGTTTCTTCTGAAAGGTCTAGAACTTTCTCTACATCATTTCCAGTTTCAGTGTTTTTCAAACCATTAAGATCACGAGATACATACAGTTCAAGAGACTAGATTCTTATCGAAATGAAACTGCGCTAAAGTGCAAACCCCAAAATATCGAAACGTATTAAAAATACAATTGAACTTTTTATAGAGGAAAGCTGAGTGGAAAAATGAAAACATCGAAATAGTAAGTCAGTGACAGTGTCCGACCGAAAAAAAATTCTAGATAATCCTTTGCATGGCGCCAAGAGGAAGAGATAGTTCCAAATGATATGGACGTTTTTAAAACGTCTACTGTTGCGTCGAAAAACAACTTCATGGGAGGTAAACGAGTGGGCAAGAGAGAAGAGAAAATTACACAACTGCGATATAGAAGACGAGAAACTGTAGAAAACCCACTGCATAGTTAACAACGTCGTGCGTGATGAAGAGGAGGAACAGTTGGCAAGTTTCTAAATAGGTTGAACAACACAATAAGAAAGAAAAAAGTGAGATTTCTAGAAACAGTTTGGGTATAAACTACTTACAACAACCATACAGTCTCGAGTGTTTGTATTCTTTTCTGAGAACTAAGAATCATTCGAGTAACAGTTTGCCAACCCGTCAAGACTGTATGTTGTTTGCCAAAACAATGAATTGCGCAACCAACTATAAATACACTTAGTATGAAAACTCTCAAGACTCTCTGTTGATATGACATTGCGTTGTATTTGTCATGTTATTCAGGCTCACCATCATATGAGTGTTTTCATTCTCAGGATCCCGACTGTTTTTGACAGCAGGAAGTCTCTCAACAAGTCTAACAAGGAAAACAACGATTGTGATTGGTTTAAGACAAACTAAAGTGTCTTATTTAAATATCTGACTTAATTCCGATCTTTGCTCATTTTCAGATGTCTAAATATTCTCTGATCTCAATTTATTTCCGGCCACTGAGATGTTTTCCGTTTACTTCCAACCCATCAGATGAATGTGAGAAAATTACGTCTCAATTTCCAAGTGTTGCCCTCCACCCCCCAGCTTTCCTTCCTCTTACGCTGCCTGCCTCTTCCGACGTACAGATCTTTGGAACGATCCACTTTGCCTCGAACGAACAGAACACGAAAGTTTTTCGGCTTTCTGGTAGTTAAGAGTGGTTTTTTTCAAGTGTTATCCTTTGCCGCAAAGGCATTTATTTACTTTCAAAAACGGGACGGAGGGGGGAGGATGTGATGCTGCTGCTTCGTGGAGGCCTGCCATTGCATTCAAAGCAGCACAATTACATACAAACATCTACACACACTTGCCCCGTTGTGCTCGACGCAAATACAAACAAACATTTGCCAAACAACACTTTTTAATGCTCCTCTCCTTCCTCACAAATTGTCAAGTTGGCAGAGAAAAAAAAACACACGCGCGTGGACTTGAAATTGCGTGATATATATGTGTATGTTGCAGATGAATATATCAGAATCATTCAGAATACATTTTTCATTAGCCTCAGAAAAAAGCACGAGCTATCTGCTAAATTTGGTTTTTTGAACATCTCAGCTCTTGTTCCGGTTAAATAAGACAAATGAGTTCAAAACACAAATGCTTTTTGATCTTTTCAGCATGTTTTGATGACTGCGGTCAAAAAACTAATTGCTTCATTCAAAGAGCTAACCTCAATTTCCGCTGCTTTAACACACTACCTATTCTGTTTCCAACACATTATGATGTCACAACTAGAAACAAATCCTGATAGTAGCAAAAGCAAAGAAAACTAGAATTCAGATGGTTTTGAGCATCTATTCCTACCTGAAGGTTTCTTTCGGTACTATTACTCATCGTAGGTGTCATTGTGCCGTACGTCCAAGACTGACCAACTGACGGAAGTGGCCAGATGAGTTGCAGTGTTTCCTGAAGATATTTGATTGGTTATAAACATAAAACGAGAGCAGAATAAGATTGAGTGTTCCGAAGAGCAAAGAACAATGAGTAATTGGAGATATGAATCAAATTATGAGAGAAACACGGAAGGATGTAGAGATATTGAAGTCTTGAATAAATAAAGATCACGAAGAATTATAGAATTTCGAACGATTATGACTCAAGAGAGCTCTTAGGAGACTTTATTTTCTAGACAAATGATTTCTTGGTATCTAATTTCCAGATTCTATGAAACCGAACCTATCTATTTGTGACATGGGTATTTGTGGTTTGTTTAAGCCTCTTCTAGACCAAGGAAATAGCATGAGAGACCTTGGAAAGCACTGTGTTTTCGTTGTGGCAACTTCGTTAAATATTCATAGCCGTCCCCTCTTCTGCCCTAGAAGGTCCCCGGGTTTTTCCGCCTTCTTCTTCTTCGTCGCCGTCTTCTTCGACTTTTTTATGTGTTGTTAGTCAGAAGAAACGGCTGAAGATCAAGAAACTTTTTTTGGATGTATGCACATTTTTTTGGCTCGTCAACACTTGAGATGCAGGATAGAAGATTTTCAAAAATGTTCTCAAAGTGATGCAAGCAGTCCAAATAAGAGATAGATAGAGAGTCGTTAAAAGTGTCAAAAAACCGAAATGTTATTTTAGATTGTCCAAAATTGAAGCAAGAAGTGCTGTGAGCTCTAAGATCAGTTTGATTTTTCCAACTTTTCATTCGATCTATGCAAAAATCAGTAATTGAATAATCAGAACTGAATTTTGTGATTTATGGCATAAAACAGACTTTTCCCTTCCGTGCCTAATAAACTTAATCAGTTATGATGAAAAAAAGCGACATAAAACAGATTATCTCAGAAAAACATACATGTTTTTGAAGATTATTCTACGGCTTCCGTTACAAAAATGTTGCAAATATAGAATGGTTGCTAATTTGATGAAATGGATGTTGTTTTGTCATCAGAGAACACTGGTGTACTGAATAGACATTAATCGTTCTATTTTTCTCGAAGTAACAATTAGGGGTTACCACATTTCAATTCAAAACATGACTTTTGGAATTTTCAACATACTCGAACGGAAATAGATGGGAAATTGATGTTATGGATGACATGTAAAAGGGAAATCGCAACATATATTTTGAATAGAAAACTAGTTCTAAAAATCAACAGAAGTACGTAATACACGTCGTGTACCTTAATAGGCTTAGGGAGAACAACAAGTTCTGGAACGTTCTTCGTATTGTGAGAATCGGAATAAAAATCAGAAATGAATAAAATTGATTGTTTTTTTCTAGTTGGTAAAAAAAAAGATTGAACAGAAATCGGGGTATTTGGAGTAAGTAAGCGGGAGTTGATCCGATATGATCCGGTTGTTTGTGTTGTTAAAGAACATTAAAATGAACAAAGAATACGTTTTTGTAGTCAATGTTCAAGCAAGAAGGAAGTTGGAGTAATACGGTAGAGTGGGAACTAGAAAAAAGAAACTTTGAGATGCGATAAACAAGAAGAAACAGAAATATCATTGTTTTGAGCTTTCCTCTCGACGAAATTTGGCTCCCACCACCCCTGATTTCACTTGTGTTGACCAAAAACAAAACTCGAAAAGCAGCGTTTCGTAACAAAAAACATTTTAAGCTAATGCCACTTCTTCTTTTTGACACGTTCACATGAGTGAGAGATAGAAATGGAACCATGGAACAATTGGCAACATTTGAGTGAAGGGTATTTTTCATCCAGCCCAAAAACATTTGAAGAGCTTCTAAAATAGAGGCATTTGGACGTGTTGACCGAAAACATATTGGTCCCACACAGAAACCAAAATATGTATGCATGGATGAATGAGACAAAAAGAAATAACCCAGGATGGAGCAAAAAACGGACGAAGTGGAATTGGAGAGAAAAGGACAAGAAGAAACGTTTTTTTCGCACAAAAACACTTTTCAGCGTCATGCATTCAGAGGACGCTTCCGCCATGCTGGACAACCCTTTCTGTGGGCTGTCCTTGATGGGCTCATCGGTGAAGTGTAGAAGTGCTCATCGTTTCACTTTATTCAATTTGTGGAACAACAAGTTTCCAGAAGCCGCCGAAAGTCGGTGGTGCGATTGGTCCAAAGTCAAAAAAGGGGACGGCCAAATGGAACAATCACCGAAAAAAAAGAACTAGAGAGCGTGATGTCCCAAGGGGACATGTTGGAATACTTCGGTGGATTTGTGGATTACGTTGATTGCCGAGATCGTAAAATAACACACATCGGCCCCCTATGTACTTAAGTTTATGGGGGTCGGGCATGAATTGAGAAAAAACATACACAAAAGCTTCAAAACAGCTCGTACTATGTGGAACAATGCTTCGCTTCCGTTTTTCGAAAACGTTTTGCGTCTAGAAGCTCAAAAAACACTCCATATTACTGTAGCATTGTTTATTTTTACATACGAGTTTTTGAAAAATGTCAATCACACACAATTATCGTAATACACTTGTTGATATAACAAAACATTCTTAAACATGTTTGTTTCTTTTTCCTTCTTATCAGTACAGTACAATAAGTTGCGTAAAAACACTCCATACTTCTTTGCTCCGCTTTTTTGTTCATCCCCAATCATAATCAGCAACGTAGCATTGCCTGAGAGCAAACATAACAAGCAACGTGGTGGCACTAGTGCTCATGGAAAATTCGAGTTTTGAATCGAGAAGATGAAAAAAGGGGGAGATGAAAAGCAGTATAAAAATATGGGAAATAAATAAATTGACTGTTTTTGAACTGAAAGCTGTATTGAATATATATTGAATGATGAATAGAAAGGACACCGCTGAGGTTTGTTTGTTGTCAGAATTGATATTAAAACACCGTGTTTTTATGAATTTTCACAAAAAGCAAGAAACGAAAAAGTGTTTTAAGGGAATTGAGACCACCACAGAGTAATTGATCTACAATGCCCAAATACCATTCTGAACAAAGAGAACAGAAAGAACAAATACTGAAAATGTTCTAAAATACCAATTTTAGAGACCGAAGACAAAAAAATTCAAATTACTCAACACTTTTCTGCTCGGTGAATTTGAAAACTTGCGAACACTTTCCATTTTCAGCATTTCTGTTCCTTTTTATATTGGATTATTGCTGAATCCCCAAGGAATTGGAGCCGTCTTAATCCTAGACAGATTATTCAACGTCAATCATCAGTCTGTTCGTTTGAAAGTTCATCTGGCTAACGAACACCAAAAAGAACAGAAAAAGAATCAGAGATTCATGGGAAAGCTTTCTAGGAATGTTTTTGCTACTTTCGACAGCTTTTTCTTTTTTCAATTATCTTTTCTTTCTATTCTTCCCCGTGGAAATCTTTGGAACAAACAACACTTTACGTTTAAAGTGTAATACTACGTTTCGTTTGTTGCAGAAACGGACCCCGAGGGCGGTCGTTCCATGCGTACGAACAATATCTAAAGGAGTCGATCCGACTGATAAAGATTGATGATAGGGCGGGCGACTAAACCTATATGTTTTCAATCTGTTCTGAATCAGCCAGATTTTTCAAAAACAAGAAGAAATAGCAAGGAATAGTGTAATTCACCGGATATCTGACGAATGTCGGATCTATCTGTTCGTTGGACGTTTGAAAAAACCCCAGAAAAAAAGAGAGCGACACAATGCATTGCAAATGATAAGATATTTGATTTCTAAAAGTCGAGGATGAATAGGAAAGACAAAGTCTGTTATGAAGGAGCAGAGGTCGAAACTGATGTTTGACTAAAATTATGAAAAATAAATAATTTCACCTGCCGATTATAAGTTCCCGTTTGTTGTTCATAACAAACCTACGTGAAGCCAAAATTCGAAAGGTAAACATGTTTTTGAGCATTCCAATTTGTTATTAGCCTAAGATCAGGTTAACTCAGCCGATAACGAGAAAATCATGAGCTCTGCATATTTTTTTCCCGTCGCTTCGCCCGCCCCGCTTTGTGATGCAGAAAAAACTGGAGCCGACCACAAGTAGTTCACATTTTGAAAAACATTGCATTGAAAGCAACAAACAAGTATCGAATTTCACAATGAGGATCTCGTGAAACTCGTGGTACTGGTGAAGTTAAGAGCAACAGAAAGCATGTTTCTAAAATTGAAATTTCCGGAGTATTTGAATGTTTACAAAAAAGAATTGAGCCTTCACTCCTACTGTAGTCATGATCTGTGACCGAAATTTTTTTGGAATGTTTCTAAGGCTCCATGCGCTCAAAAACAAACAAATGGCTTGGGAAAAAACTGCGAGCAACAGAAGCATATGAGAATATGAAGTCAAAACAATTGGGACTTTTTGACTAAACGTATGATTTTTGCTCTGAAGGGAACTGGCATATGTTAGATTTTATGCCTGATTCTCGCTTGTTTCAGTGGTTCTTGTATACCGTTGCCGCTCATCAGAATAAGACGTCAGTAATTCTCTGGATAATGCTTCACAGTAGGAACTAAGCCGAGATCATTTGAACTTTGCGAGTTTGAATACATGTTGCTTTTTCCGGTTCCAGGTCTATTATTTGGCGACAAACTGTCTTTTCCAGATAACGTTTTGTTTTGCGACACAATTCTTTCAATAATTTTCGACAAAGGAAAATGATTGGTTTTAGGCACTGATTGATAATTCGAAATGCTAACCGTACGCTTCTCAATTGAAAATGAAATACAGAAGGAAGGAAAGTTGAATGAATGATGATCACGTGAGGAAAACAAGTGGTTTTGAAGCGTTGACGGACATTTTTTTTTGAAAAAAAACCGTCAATCGGTCGGTCATACCGTCAGGTTGTTAAACTTTTCGAAACACAAACAACAAAAATAACAAGGGTTTTTCATGTAGGGAACTGGTTTCGAAACATGAAATGAGGTTGAACATCGGACAGTCGAACAAAAAATTGCAGATTCGACGTGTTTTTGTCATCGTTGGCGGTATGGGTGAGAGTACCTACGGCTAATTGAAAAGATAGGACACGATGTTAGAAAAAAAAATGAATGCTGAGAACAGCGAGGGATGGGACCAGAAATCTCGAGAGATAAAATGAGTCAGGATTTAGCATCAGACGAAAAAAAACTTTGTGATTTTCGATCACAACAGATCAAAAAATCCTAAACTTTTCATCATTTCATCGGATCTTATCTCTATTGCGCTTTTTAAAATTTCTAATTCTTTTCTGATTGAAAACACTGTCGTTTTTTCATTCGCGAAAACTGTATAGATAACATACATTCCTTTTGCATCTCACATCTTTCTCATCAAGCGGAAATAATACAGTAGGTTTACATAGTTTATGAAACACCTCTCATAAATCAACTAATCGCGCTCTCCACGAAAAGAAGTCGCCGGTAGTGTTATCATGAAAACAGTACTACCTGTCAAAACACATAAGTGATACTGTCATATCTTCTTTCGATCAACTCATTGAAATTCCAAGAGTTGTTGTAACAGGAAGTTTCAAACGATGATTCATTTATGTAGGTAGATCTCACCGGCATTTTATTAGACGAACGAAATGTGTAAGAAAGTAAGGAAAAACAACAAGCTCGATTTGTTTTGTCCAGTCAACCTGAACGAACAAAAGAAAAAACATTGAAATGGTCGCCATGACTCACAAGGACAAATGCACAAGCACACTTGAAGAAGAAATGGATCAGAGGGACGCTTGAATATTCTCATGCGGGGGTGTGCTATGGAAATATTATTGTTTGATTGCCGGGAATTTTGATACTTTTATGGTCGTTCAAAAGTTTATCTGAGAAAATTCTTCTTTCTGGGAAAAGGCCATATTCCAATTAATCATTTTAATTTTTGAATCAAACATCATAGTACTCATTATGACTTCATCTTTCGTAGAATCGTTCGATCTTTACAGACATGAAATCAAAACGATGATTATCTTAATCATCAGTCTCCAGGTTATTCATGTCTATACACGTAAATTCTGAGTAAATACAATGAGCCCTAATGCTCTTGTAAACTTTTGTCTAATTTTGTAATTAACGTGGCAGTCCGACTCGAAAATCAGTAAGGCAATACTTCAGATCTGTTGTGGCGCAACATGTTTTGTTTGCTGAGCCCAGGGCAAAAGTTAAACAATGAGTCCAAAAAATTGAAACGCTCTAACGTGGATTGGTTGCCGGCGGAGTTCTGCCGCGCACCTGAAGTGTTTTTTTTTGTATCGTGATCTTGAGGGAATAAGAGAGAAAAAACGTCTAGCGGATCAACATCCAACAACGTGGAATAGGTTGGTGTGACAATAGAGAACTCTTTTCCCAGACAATACCGGAAAAGAAACAAACAGTGCACAATTGGCAGAAATACGTCAGAAAGAGGACAAACACGCCTGAGCGGTGGCTAAGGAAAAACAAATAATAAGCTGCAGATCGGAGCAACAAAAAACTTGATCAAGGCGCTGTGAGCGTGAAAGTATTACGCAACACACAAATATACAGAACAACTCCTCGCAACGTGAATACTGTGTTTTGGGTGCGTTTCTCAGGAGACTCCGACCCCGTACAGTCATAGCTCGGAGAAAAGACGGAAAAATTCTGAGGGACGCAAAAACATTTTGCAAAAACGTCTGCGGACAATGAGAAATTTGCAACATATTGAGAATTAATCGTTCGCTAGTATGCATAAGCAAAAACATAGGAAAACAAAGAGACACGAACAGGTTACCGGAACTCTGAACATTCGTGAAGGGCACAGTAAGAAGCCTTGTAGGGGAAACACAATAACACGCCGACAGCGTTGTAAGTTTGAAGATGGCGAGGAAATGTAGACAAAGCAGCTGAGAACTGACGAATAATCAGGTGACAGAATAAATATTAAACGTGTGAAACCGCCTTTTTAGAAATCATATTTGATGAAGTTTCTGATTTGTTTGAGATGAAGTATGAAAAAATGCGAAATACGATAAGAAGTTTGATATTTTGAAAAGTTTGAAAGCAGTACTCATTACAAAACTGTCGAGACTCTACAGTTGTTTAAAATAGTCTATAACTCAGTTTCTTTCCGAATAGTCGGTCTTTGTTCAAAAACAATAATTTTTCAACTGATCATACAAAATTGTCGAGGAACTAAACTGTTTTTACATATGGTCTCCCGGTTTCCTTTCAATAATCTAAGTACATTCACTCAAAAAACGAATAAATGGGAAACGAAACGCAACACCTACCGTATCCTTTTTTTGAAAAATGAAAAATAAACGTTGTTTTCGAGATTTGTTAACATTCAAAAAGCTTTGAAAAGATTTGGGAAACAACAAACGGGTAATTAGAGAATAAATATGATGATTAAGGAAGAATGATAAGTAGGTATGAAAACAAAATATTTTGACACAAATCATTATGAATAAATTATAGAGGAGAGAAAGTGAATAGAAGAATATTTGTGTTAAAAAAGACAGAGAAACAACAGATCATTTGAAATGGAGAAAAACAAGGGCTTGATCAGCAGAAAATGTGATAGGCTTGTTTGTCGTGACATAACATATGAATCATGATACCGTATTTGGATAATATTTAATTTATAAGATCACACAACAATGCATTCATATCTTGAAAAAAGAAAGGAAGAAAGCTTTTGTTGCGGTCTTGATGAGAAATAATGAGAGAAAGGAAGGCAGGAAAAAAACAGATGTCCTCAGAAGAAAGGGCTCCTGATGAATTATGAGTTAAGTCTACGACACGACCTCTCCTTTGTTTATTTTTTCTTTCCTATTTGAAAATAGTTATACGAAAACTTTTCTGCGAGGCTACCCTCTTCAGAATGTCGGCAGAAATGTGGAGGAAACTGTTTATTTTGGCATAAACGAGTTTGAATCGCAACCTTGACGATAGAATAGATGGGTTGAAAAAAAACAGAGAACTACAACGAAAAGATGAGTCAGGTGTTCGGACAGTAAGACATTTGGAATAGAGGAAGGAAAACAAGGTCTAAAACGTGGGTGTAAAGTTGAAGAAACTTCTATAATAAAGATGAAATCAACAAGTGAAGACAAGAAAATCTGGTGTTAATCATGCGTTTCTTCGAGACGAACGGCTTCGTATGCATCAGTAGGCAAAACTAAAACTTGAACCCGATTTACTGTAATTGCGCGTTGGCGCAGAAACCAAAACACCGTAGTGCATGAAATTTGACAACTGGAAATAGAAATGCGAACAGATGTGGGATGTTTCTGAGAAAGGTTTGGATAGGGTGCAATAATAATTGCAACTATTATCTGAAGTACTGTAGCTCTGACTCCAAAGATACTACATTTCGAAAGAATGTATCCCACTGTTCATCTAGTCAAAAGTCACTTCCTGTCAAAATGTGACGTCTTCTATTCGACCTGGGTTCAAAATAGATGATAGAAAACTGACGTTCAATGATTTCTGATCACGGAACGATATGTGTTATGGCAATAACAGTGAAGTCAACTAAAGCTATCTTCTGATAATGATGTTTCGAAGGAACTGTAGATTAGCAATAGAAAGCATTGCCAGAACGAAGAAAGGGGGGGGGGGATAAAAAAATTAACGACAGTGAGGCTAACGAGAGATCCGTAAAGTAGCAAAAGTGTAGATTATTCAGGGCGAAAAAACACGAAAAGCGCGGAGGCATGTAGGGCATTTGTTATTAGTTCGTGGTTGCTTTGAATCCGATAGAAAAATTGGTGAGGGAGTGGATTGAAACATGGATACACTTTTGAAAAAGGTGAGGGCAAGACACCGTAGACATACAGTGAAAGGGAGAGAGAGACAACAAATCCGTGAATTCGATGAGCGAAAGTTTCGGATCATCAAACTGTGGAAAACTAGGAGTGTCACAACAATCGACGAAACATACACACAACATCTTCCCTTTTCCCTTCCTCCGGGCTGGATGACATTTTTCGAGAGGTAGAAGCGAGGACTACCACCGCGACATCTTCAACATCTTTTTGTCTGGAGAGGTGAAAGTGCATTCTGGTAAGGATCGAGGGATATAGTACAAGCCGCTCCTTCGCGTCTCACGGCGCTTTGAACCGGTTTCACTGTTTCCATTCCGAATTTCGACACTTTTTATTCATCAAATAGGAGAAAGCAAAGAAAAGAATAAGAAGGAAAGGGAGAGAGGGATGCGTAAAGAAGGAGATGATTTCAATCGAAACGGTATCTTCTGTCTAGCAACTGCCGCCGTGTGTTTTGACGCGCCAATATGGAAAATCATACAAGGGCATCTGTTAAACATTTTCACTTTTTGTCGGAGAAAGTTTTCATTAGACTGTACTGATCAGGCGGGTTTTTGAAGGAAAATAAACGAAAAAGTGTTTCCGATTAGGAATAGGGTCTGCAGATTAAAGAATTATTATGAGAGTTTGATCTTTCATTTTGATCTCGAGTTTATTTAGATACAGTAGGAAACTCTCAATTTTTGTGCCTAACGTTTGCTCATTAGTGGTTTCCAGCATCTTCTGGTTACTCAAACTCATGAAACCAGAAAATTTTAATAAGAGCCAGCAGCTGGTTTCAGGCGGAAAACATTTCAATTCGAATATGGAAATGCATGTAGGCAATCAAAAGGAAGCCAAACATGATAATTGACGAATTCTGAATGTCATCTGTTTGTTTTCACGTTCTTTAACAAACATTACACTCGAAAACTTGAACTTTCTATACTTTAATGTTTTCTGCACTTCATTTTTCTCATGGTTTTTATTTCCAATTAGTGGTTGAAGAGATTCAAAATCTATATGTTCTTCGAGCGATTCCTCTCACGCAGTGTAACTTTTTTGTGAATGACGTCCAAAAAAGAAGAAAGCATTTCTTCAATGTATTTTGACAGACATAATTGCTACGTTCACAACTTGAATTGAATGCGGAACTTATGTTCAAAAAGTACTCAATTGCTTTTTTCTTTTGGAGAAGCGCAAATAACACTGTTGGGGGGTTTTCAGAAGTGATCGTAAACCTAACGAGTGGTTGTTTCTTCATTTTTCGTATTGATCTTTGCAGACAGACTATGTGACAAAACACACATCACACACCTACAGTTTCATACATTCCAATCTCTTTTTTCAATTTCTTTGCAGAATAAGAGAGAGAGAGAGGGAAAGATGTAGCAGGTGGTTGAAGGAAAGATGAAGATACCCGAAAACGGTAGGATGTTTTATAGAGTGGAAATGAAAAATAGGTATGGCGTGACAATTTGACAGATGTTGCTTGTTTTTTCAAAACGTCGTCGATTCTTTTTCATCTTTCTTACACCTATCCGTTTTCGTTTTTCATCTTCCTCACGGGGTCCGTCGATCTCCCGTTTCAAAGAGAACATTTGCAATGATGACGATGATGATGATGGTAAAACAAAAACAACACCAACTGACGAGGTCTATCTGTTGGCTTTGCGCCAGCAAGGGAACCGCTACTCTATCAGCTTGTCGGAAACGTTGTATGAGTCAGGTGTGATGAGGTATGTGTGTGTGTGTGCAATTCAAGATGAATATAGATCACTGACTTTTGTTTTTAGCCCCTCCGACGAGTTTTTGCGAAAAAATCGCAACAGAGCAGCTGTTGCAGAGGAGTGGGAGTGAGAGGACAACACAATTCTAAGGAAAAGCACAAAGCGTTTGTTCCAATTTCAAAACCAATGACACATTTTCTAGTTTGAGCACTGAACGAATAGTGAAGAGAGGGAATGTTGCCAAATCTTCGTTGCCAAATATGAGATTTGGACACATAACATTAGTTGAAGAGAAAAGAAGGTCTCATAAGATCTATGAACTTCAGATGGTCTGGCACGTGTCATTAATTAATTTAAGATCACCAGAAAAGTTGAACTGAAAGTTCAGCAGCGAATAGATAATCCAAATTCCTAGAAACGATGCGTTACATGCTTATAATGTTAGACATAATTTGAGTTCAAAAAATTACTAATTAAATACGTCAACAGACGTAGACAGGGTTCTTTCTATCATGAAGCTTAAAATGAATTCAACTCACCTTTTGATTCAACACCATTTGAATAACCAGTCAATACATGAGAGATCAAGAAAATAATTGAACTCACCCAGAGCGGAAAATCGTAAATGAAAGTGATCGGAACACAAACCACAAAAACGAACTGAAACTGTTTACAGCCCACGGTGTTGTCGTTTTTCAAGAAACCATCTTTTGCAATAACAGCTCTCATAAAATGAACAGTTTTAGTTTTGAAAAGTGAACAAAGATCGCGAAAAATGTCATCGTGAGAAATGTTCGTTCTTTCACACCGGGTGGCTTTTCTTACTCATTATTTTTCACATTTGGTCCAATTCTTCTGATCTGATATGCGTGATGTATTCCTTATAACAGAACAACAACTAAGTGGCAACGGCAAACAACAAAAACAAAAAAGAATGTTTTTCGAAACGGAAATACTTTACTGATTGTCGACCAAAGTGTTTGAAAATTTGATAAAACGTGAGGGAAATTAGAACAGATTAGTCCTTAAATTGAAATTTAAGGTCGTGGGCTTGACCAGGGAATTCCAGCTCCAAGTTCAGTTTTCCGAAATCATACACTTTTCTGGCTTTGGTTCCAAGCGTCACATAATCCTCTGGAAGACGGACTCCAATTCGTTTGTATCCATACTGAAAATATGAATACGGATTTGACTGAATTTGCTGAAATCTAATATCAGACATTGGAAGTTGCTTTCTCATCCATATCGCAGTTGTGGTGGATGGTGACGTATGGTTGAATATCAGTCTTGGTTCTTGGGAATCTAAAATAGAAACGTTAATGCATTAATACTGTTCATCTTAATGAAGAATACCTGGAAGTGTCTCCTTCTACTTGGAACATTCCGGTGATATAGGTGTTTTTGACATCGAGTAGGTCAGCGAGATCTGTAAAACTAATTTCGTATTTCGTTACAGTCAAAGCAGCTAACCATCTGAAGCACTTGGTTGATAAACACGGAAAAGTCGAATCTTGGCTCCCTCAAATGGCTTTCTACCACAGAAAAGTTGTCCTTTGATCGACATCGATCTGAATATTAATATTCTCAAACGTTCTCCTGTCACAACTTACCTGTTGGCAACATTAGTTGGGACATCGAGATCTGCTCCGGCAGAAACTTGAGAAATAGGAAGAAGTAGAGCTAATAGAAACAGGTAAATCATGGTTGAAGAGAAACCTGAAATGAGTTGAGCTGAGCGAAGTTGTTTGGGGTTGGGTTAAGAAACCAATCAATGAGATAGAAGATATCAAAAAACACTGGAGAGCTCACCGCTCATTGAACACCTGACCTATCCGAAACGCACGTATATTGGAAGAGAATTCCAATCAGCAATCAATAAATGTTTTGAAACAGCTAAATAAAATGCTCTAGATAAAAATATGGGAAATGAGGTGATCGAACTGTACGTTTAGGCTCATTATCAGCTTTATTTCGTGCCGTTTTGACAGACCAAACATTGGTGTATACTTGCTTATCATTTGTTATCAATAGGACATTCGAGTCGAGCACACGCTTGATTTTTCAAAATAAACAAGTCGCTCTAAATAATGACACTTGTGATTCTGATCAAAACGTTAATGTTCAATATTTATTGACAAAGTTATGCGAAAATGAATCTTCTCGAAAAGTTACATAAAAATTGACCCTATCAAAAGAAAAAAAGCTCCGGGCTGCAAAAAACGGACAATTACAATCGAATTCTCGGAACTACGCACCAGGAAAAATGTGGATTATTGATTCAGAAACTGGGATTTAATTTTGAAAATCGGGGGATGCGGGCACAATGAGATGAACAACCTAAACAAAATCTCACCGGAAAATACAATTAGGTACACAAGAGGCAAAAAATTATGAGACAATGATTTTCAGAAGAATATGGAATCGTTCTGATGACTAGTCAAAACGGTAGAAGCTGTACGAAAAAAGGGAAAATGGCAGAGAGAGGACCATGAAATATCGAGTTTACTAACCGCGTCTGAGAAAAAAAAGCTGCTCTTCGTTTGGAGCACATCGAAATAATTTTATTATGCTAGAAAGTTCTACGGGGGACACATTCAAAAGACAAGGGGCGAGTCGGGGGAAAAGGGTGAATCAAGAAGAAAACAGCGAAGAGTCCTGAGCATATGGTATTTGAAAAGCGAATCATTAGGGTTGTAAATGCAATATACTGCTATTGTCGAAGAATAGAACCGGGAAGACAGTTTTTAAACCGGAATGAAAAAGAGACATTATGTGTGCGGACGAAAATGTTATGCTTGAACTTGTTGAAAAATGCGAAAAAAGGAGGTGTCTTGAAGAGATTACTAAATTGTTAGCACTGGAATTTACCGTATCGACAAAAATGATGAGGTACTAGTTCGGAATTTCAGAAGTTATGAGAGAATAGAAAAGAATCAAAGATCTCCGTCATGAGATGGGGCTTCTGGGCTTCCTGAAGTTCCATCACCTGGAAGAATAATCGATAAAACTGACCACTCCACCGGAATACTTACTGTCTTCATTACTAGCCTGACAAGATGCCAATCGTGCAGCTTCTTGAATCTGCTCCAATGCACTCATCTGAAATTTATGTCTTAATTCCAGTCAAGAGTTTGAAGAACTTACTGATGAAATATTAGGAAACACCGGACTAACTGATGGAGTGACGATATCTCCTTCAATTGGATCATCAACTCTTCTCATTTTCTGACGACGATTACAGAACCACACCCGTACCACATCTCTGTCCAACTCTAGAGAGTTGGCAATATCTGTCATTTTGTCGTGATCAGGTCGGGGGTTTAGGGCAAAAAAAGTATCGAGAGCATTTCTCTGATTCATATCCAAATTGGTTCTCTTTCTTCTCCTCTTTACGTGTTGTTCACTTCTTAAATAACTGCTGGCAGAAACTGCTGTCATTGTTGAAGAAATTGCTTCGTGTGACTGAATTTGTAAGAAATGATAAAATTACATGAGGAACAAAAATAACTTACATCTGAATGATGAATGGAATGATGGTTTCCGTTGTGAATAGTCTTTTTGTCGATGAGATCAGTGACTGTTGCTCCTCCTTCGATTGCCATTTCAACATCAGCCAACCACTCTTTGAGAAGAGGTCTCAACTTACACATGTTCTTGAATGACAGATTGAGTGCTTCGAATCTTGAAATAGTCGTTTGAGAGAAGTCCGTTCCATATCTCTTCCCCAGTGCAACTCCAACATCTCCTTGTGTGAAACCAAACTTTATCCGCTGTTTCTTGAATAACTGAGCAAATGCTTCCAATTCATTCATATCAATTCGGTCATCTCCACTCATATTAGCTGCTTCGATTCGAGAAGTGTCATCGAAAAGTCTTCGTTTCGAAGCTTTCAATGTTTGTGATACTACTGGAGGACGGTTTTCAGTTTTCTTAGGTGTCAGTGATGCTGCTGGTTGAGTTGGAGTATTCATCAATGAATGGAGAAGTGTCGGACTAGGGGCTATCAATGGAGAGGAGAGAAGTCCACTATTGGATGCACCTGGAATTATGTTCTTGATTTCCAATAATCAATTTTAATTCTCACCTAAACCATTGTTTCCAAGAAATCCGAGAGAAGGAGTCATAATTGCTTGTAACAACTTCTCTGGAGTATTGAATGAATCTCCGGATGTGAATAACGGTGAAAGAGGTGTTGTGATAGGAGTCAATAAACCATTCCCATTCCCATTTGTAGAAACAGGAGGAAGGTCCACTGTTTCTGAAGATTTTTAATAATTCAATGATAATAAAATTCAGAACCAACCTTTGAGAGAGGCAAGCTGTTGCTGGAGGAAATTTGAGTTGAGTGTCCCATTTGACTGATTTCCTTGTAACATATCAGCAACTCTCCGTAAAAACTCGGTACCCGCGAGCCCGGCCTGCTCCATATCTTCGCCGTTTCCGTTAGTGAACACTTCGTCAGACGTATTGCCTTCGTCTTCTCTGCAATAACGAACAGAAGTTCCAGGAGGCGTGATAGAAGAATGCGAAGAAAAGCGGGGCGCAAAATAAAACTAATATTATTAAAATCATCTGTATCATGTGTATGCGCTAGTCAAACAACATCAGGGGCTGATGTTCCTAATTTAATTAAATTTTTGATTTCATTGTTCTTCGTTGTTCGTCTTGCAGTTCAATTTGAACACACAAAAATAACTACATGGAAACGGCAGTGTTTGCTCACATTTCTGTTCAAATTTCAGAAACGGGAGTTGAATATCCGGTATAGTTGAAGTACAACGAGACATCTCACGGAAGTTCAGTTCAATGGTTCAAACTTGAGAGAAAAATGACAGACAAAAGTTCGAAACGTTTTGAACTCCTAACAATTTGAAGTATGTTTCAAAAACTGTAACTAAAGATCAACGAAAAGAAATATATCATTGCACATGCGTGCTCTGAAATATTCATTTCTCTAGTAGTTCGGCAACGTTTTGCATAATTTTAAGTGTAACTCAGCAACAGATTTCTGAAGTTTTGCCAGAATTTTGAATCAGATTTGGAAAAAGTGATAAGTGACGTTAACATAAATCAATCAAGTAAAAGTTATGAAGCAGTGAATTTTCAAACTGCTTTTTTTCATTTCGCATAAAAAAGCGTTCGAGGTTTCTAACTTAATCAAACAACAATAATAGAATCAAAAGCTTCTGTTTGCAACGACGCGTGTTTTAGTGACGATAAATTTCATTTCAGCGCTCGTTTCGAAAAAGACAAAAACTCTAAAAATATAAGAATAAAAGAAAGACAGAACGGAAGTCACATCTCATTTCTTATGAATTTAAAAGTGGCGAACAATATGCGTTAGTTCCATTTTTGTGTGACCCTCACGACAGTCATGTTGCGTTCATTGTGAATAGAGTGCATTATGATGCATTAATTTTTTGCGGTCGACGTTGAATATACTGCGCATCCCCTTCATAGTCAGTCGCACGTATACAAAAATTGAGGGCAGTCCCCTGACAGGTTAAAAATATCGAAAGTCAGAACAATATATGTATATAAACTGTGTTCAGTTGGATTCATTCAGCCGTGTGTACTGTAATTATGCTCTAGTCATTGTGGTTACATAATAAGTCATTGAATTCAAATACAGACCGTTGTAATATAGGTAAATAGTGCCACAATTCGCATTTTTTCAAATTCTGATTGTTTAAGTGTCTATGTAGTTAGTACATAACTTCTGAAGGAATGAAAACTGCGCGAGTTTGTTGACTTTTGTCAACAGTGACCAGCATCTTTTCTTCGAAATGACTCTCTACGACGTGTTGGCAGAATACTCATTTCCGAGACGAGGGCTCGAGTCACGGAGGACACAAAAACGGGGGGAAGTTGTGACAAATGGAATGCAACAAACGCCCCATTTATTGTTCATTTTTCAACTTTTCGACGACGAAAGGCTCGAAAAAACTGAAGGGACCAATTATGAAGGTGAGAGGCGCTGTCCAGTTGGGCGCACACCAATTCAGCAACTTATTGTCGTCGTCGAGGAAGGGTTTTCGTCGCATACAATGCTCACTGAGCATTTATGCAACTTTCTATGAATTTCGCATTTCACGCCCACTATTCATCTCCAGAATATGCTTCTTGACACTTCTTTTTCCGGAGGAGGGCAAAAGAGTCTTTTCTCTATTCGCCACTTTCCTCCCCTTCATTTCATCGTCGTCACAACCAAATAATGTTTGAGGCCACATTTTCATAATTATCGGGTTTTTGATGAACTCCCCTCAGTTTGCGACACTCCTAGACCGCAATTGAAATGGAATAAAAAAGGAAAAAAAAGAACTTGATCCTACAAGACACTCGATTCGATATAATTACATTTTGAAAGAGTCATTGATTCGTGGCTAACCAGATACAATTTTCAAATATTTTTTTGGTTTCTATATTTAGTCGTTCGTTTAGTAAAATGCAAAAATGAGACAATTCGAGAGTGGGTCAGAAGAGGGAAATGCGAGAAGAGGAGGGGAAAGAATCCATGAATTCAGAATGGGTCTCGATTCAAAATGTATGGCATCTGATTTAGACGAAAAAAAAACGAAGAAGAAAGACGCATTCCGTTTCTTCCGATGCCATCGGAACCTCTAATTAGAAGTGTAATACAAACCGACGAACAGTTGCAATAAAACAAGGAATTGAACTGAATGGCTAGAGTTCGATGAGGAATTAAACAGAAGAACTATGACAATGGGTCATGAATAAACCCTGAATAATTGCATTTATCCGATTACCTTTATGAAAAAAATACATAACAAAATTTCAGACGATTTTTTCGTTCGACGGAAGATTGAAATGCTGGTCTCTCACAAATTTTTCAATTTTCAATTTCCGATAGAGTGTGACAGAAAAAAATGACTAAAATGGAACGGTGAATTTGAGCGAGGTGAAACAGTGGAGAAAAAAAAACAGATACACATAACTAGTTCTTTATCTGATCTGGACTGTTATGTTTTGGATTACCGCTCGTTAATAGGTGACAAACCCCGCACTTTTTTACCCACGAAATTTCAAAGTTCGTCCTCGGAAACGCATATTTTTCATAGTCTCCTCCAGAAAAAATGAATAGTTCCTATTTTCTTGAAAACCCAATATTCTGAAAGATGATAGCTCATTAGTATTTTGTGAACGAACAAGAAAGTGTTGTTGAGCAGGGCGAATTCTAAAAAAAAACTGGAATATTCATCAGAGTCCCGAAGCTCTTCCAATTCATTTCAGTATCAGACGAAAATCTGAATTGTCGGAAAACAACATGTGTCTCCTCTTTCTCTGTTTCTCGTTTTCAAAAAAGATAAATGTATTAAGTAAGTTGTGCATCAGGTAAATATTGAGAGCACAATTGAGGCGAAGAGAGTCAAGGATGAAAACACTACTAGCTCACATCCTAGCACACAAACTCCCGGGTAAAAGTGGAAGGGGAGGATGGCTGATGCATGGGAGGAGAAATTCTTTATGGCTGAAATAATTTCTCACTCGATTACTCGCCTTGCTCTTTATCGGCGTCTTTTTTCAATCTACTTCACTACACACATCAGTTGAGAAGAAAAAAAAATTATGTACAGCCGTTTAATTAGTGAGAGGTGCCCTATGTCGGACGTTTACTAACCATGTATGCGTGTCTCCTGCTTATTTAATTACCAGTTGCAGGAAGAACAAGATTTGAAAAAAAGTGGGAGGAGTGAGAATCTTTAGAAATCATCTCGAGTACACCGACCTTTGTTTGAGACAGTTCGATTGTTTTATCGGAACTCAAAATCAAAAATTAAAAAAAAGTTTCTAATGTGAATGAAGAATTTCGGTAAATTCCAGATAAGAATCGAGTTTTTTCAAACTTATATTGAGAACCCTAGTTTAAGGATTTTTTGCAATAGATCTTCGGACGACTCCAAACAAAAATGATGTTCGAGAATAATTGCTGAATAAATATAAATTTTGGGCTCTCCTGAATATTCAAATGAGAGTATTCTAATGGAGAGATCAAGTTACTAACCAGAAAATGTTTTTTTTCAAAAACCTCACTCATTCTACACTATTGAACCGTATCAAAAGATCAAACTCACTGAACGCCATTCTCCATCATTTCAGTATTAATAAACTGTTTGAGGGATCCAAGAAGAGCTTCCGTTGCATCCACCTGCATCGCTGGACATTTCACTTCATTCTGCGGTTGTTCTTCTTCTCGATTCTGAAATTGGTTGAATGAGTAAGATCCCTTCCGTCGGTAAAAAAGAATTACACGTCATTTTTTTTAACTCAACGGTTTGAATTTGCTCAGTGCGATGATTACTAAATCAACATTAACACAACTATTGAGTCAAGGTTTGTGACCCATAGTTGATTGGTTCTCGAAATCAATTTTTATTGATCAAGAACGAATTTACGAACGCGTTTTTGTTAAGTTTTGAATACTAATAATACACTACAAACAGTGAGAACAAGAAGAGTGACTGAAGCTACATGGAATAAATCAGAAAGAGAAGAAGATGGTTGAGTAGGAAAAGGAATTGGGGGAAGAAAGAAGATTGCAGAAGAAGGAGATTGACCAGTAAAACGCACTTTTTTCAGGGAAAAACTACAAATTCCAACTACTCCATCCTGATTGAGCACTTCTTCTTAGTAATTTTTATTTATTTGAAAAGTTTTTTTTGTTGTAGAAAGATTTTATGAGAAGCTATTGCAGTACGAATTCAATCAGAAAATAAGTTGGAATGAAAAAAAACAGTGTTCCACCACCACCGCAGCTTCTACTTCTTGTATAAAATAAACAAAAGTAAAAAGTAAAACCCCGTTTTGCATGAACAGTTTACGTGGCGTTTTATATAGTTTATCGTTTTGAAGCAGAAAGTATCGAATAATAATATGTGATCGTGCATATTTATTTGTTCTTTCACCTCTTCCTCCTCCCCCCAAGAGCTTTTCGTTCAGATTTGTATCTTACTGGTGTAACCACTGATTGATTGCTATCAGAGGATTTTTTCCTCTTCTTTTTTCTTCCATTCAATCAGCTGCTTAGATCTTTGAGGATCAGAAAGAAAAGAGAGCCGACAAATGACCGGACCAAGGCAAAAAAATAGTGTTGCAAAAGGGAGAATGAAATCGAAGGAGTAGGAAAACAAAAGAGAAGTCGTTTGATGGTCCCAATGAGAAACAGAAACGACCTACTACACTTGCAGCTTCTCACTTTTCAAATTCCCCCGCGTTTTTTTTCGCTTCTCCGTCGTTTTTTTCTATTTTATGTATGCAACATTTGTTGCATCGAAAAAAAAACGGATGGAGAGGAATCTCTGCCGGAGTGGGTGCTACCAGCAGCGCCCAAAAAAACATTGAGAGGGGGGGGGACAACCAAAATGGGGGAAAAGGGGGGAGGAGAAGCGCTCCAAATGGGTGGAGGGTCCGATGGCGCCGGGCGGGTTTCTATTCCTAGAAAGCAGTGGAACGGAACGCACATAAAAATATTCGCCCCTTCTAGTATGTATAAATCTGAGGCAATTGAAAAAAAAAAGAAAACTAGTGGGAATGGAACGATGTGAAAAACAAGCGAAATTGTGGAAGGGCTTGAAGAAAACTCGAGTCATTCAGTGGGGTCGTCTCACTCATACACACGCAAACTGCCGGACCGCCGCCGCCGTTTTTTGCCCCCAAAGGATCTCCTTTTTGTGTCGTAGTCGCCGTCGCCGTCGTCTTCTTCTTCTTCTTCTACTCATCTTCGCCACCAAAACGACGATGCTCATTACTTATTCAATTACTCGACAGCGGAGGGTCATGATACTTATTGAAAAATATTGCAGCATGATTGGCTCTCCAGACAAAGCATCTTTCTCTTCAAACTCCTACTTTTTAATTTTAAAACATTCCAGCCTACATCGGGATCTAGAATAATGATTCATACTAAAAAATGTGAGGGAAATTGAAAGTATTTCTTCTGTTTTGTGTTTCAAGTCAATAAAATATTTTTTGAAAATCAGAGAATCTAATACTTTGATTTCCAGAACAAAAAAAGTTAAATACAGGGTCTGATTAGCATGAATTTTATAAAAATCAGATGAAAATGTCATAAAAACTGTTCTATAGACAATAGGCTAAAATGTTGGAAAAAGGAAGAAAAGCTGTGCCTAGTTTTTATCCTACATCATAGACAAGGGCCAACTCCCGAATCTGCTTATCTCGATACCCGCATCTCCTCTTCCTCTTTTTAGTCACCCCTTTATTGCATTATCCCACACTTTCAATCCACTGCTCAATCTTGAGAAAGCAAATGGATGGATGGACCGATGTGAAAGTATCGGAAGGGTCCGATTGAAAAAAAACTTTTACTACGTTTTCTAATGTAGAATTTGTACTCAAATGGAGAGATACTTCAGAATTTTACTAACTTATTTTCAAAAACATGCAAAAGACCGAAAATGGTCCCTGCATCCTTAAAACATGTTTCATAATACAAAACTTCAAAAGGACTAACTTCCTCTTCTACCACCACCTCTTCTCGTTCTGGCTCCGGCTCGGGCTCCTGCTCTTGCTCCACTTCTTCTGGGATTACTTCTTCTTCATTGATAATCCTTTTCACCGGTCGACTTTTCCTTTTACTGGCACCCGACAAAGATGGACTGACACGTTCTGTGACAAGGCAACTACCATTGGCTTCTGGAAAAAAGACGAAGAGTTCAAGTCACAATGTGCATCAGTAGCATCTAGTCAAAAACCAATTTATCTTTTTTTTTGCATGTGCCCTACTTGGCCAATCTGAACATTTTATCTCATTTTCACGATGCCAATCAAATTCGCGCAGGCAGTGAGTTTTTTTCTTACGCAATGCATCAGGAAGCTGATCGAAAAGCGAATGTAGTTTTTTTAAAGCAATCGACGCATGGAACAGGAACTGGATTGTTCTTTCTTGTATTGAGGGAAGTAACTCAAATTAAAAATGCCTTTTTTTCAGGGAAGTCTTACTGTTAAAAAATGAGGGTAAATTATATTTTTACATAATTTTTGAATTTAGAACGTGAATTTTCCCTTTTAGGATTAATTGAAAATCATGTATGCTCGAAATCTTTCCAATTTCTTTTCGGAGTGAAAACTGACCCTTAATTATTATTAAACCTAGCTGTTTCTTAAAAACATAATCTCTCATCAGGGAAGAAAGGTCTCCTCCCTGGAACAACATTTGCAACCTAAGAAGCACATCGATCATCACCTACGACCCCGTTTCTCTCGTTTTTCTCTCTCGAAATCAGTCAGGAATGAATTATTACGGCAACATGTTTGATTTTTGACTAGACTATAGACGATTGAGCTCACATTTTTCATAGAAATCGAAAATAATCTTACCAAATATTTCAGTTAGAAATTGTAACGTGTTCTCCATAGAATTCATTTTTCTTGCATTGATGATATGTGAAGAGTTATTGTAAAGAACAGAAGGTATTTTGTCTGAAAGATGAAACTGTAGAGATTGGACTTGTAAAAAGAATGTAATATGAAAAGAGAAAGAGTGACTGTATAAAACGAAAAGGAATTATGAAAACGGAATGACGGAGCAGAATTGATTGAATAGATTGAGAAAAGCGATTGAGATAAACAAAATGTAATATTCCGTCAATTGAAAGAAGAATATGAAGAATGTGTTTCATGTGAGCAAATCGGCGGCATGGATCAAGCGAAAACGCGTAGGGGGCCACTCATTGCCGCTGAGGGTGATCGTCGCATCGGCGATTCAAGAAAATGAGGCACCCCTAGAAGTTGTAATATTGGCATAAAATCAGTCACTCTCAAGAAGAGGCCGGCAAACTAACTCGCAACTAACTTTGTGTCACACAAGCCGCTTGGATGAAAGCCCGCCTGTCTTAGTATTTTTCAGCCAATTGTCGCATGCGCCTAATGATTTGATCCGATTTTTGCTTTGCGGCGCGTTCAGCTCGACTCATCCTTGTTATGATAGCCGGCGACGACGCAATAGAGAGGAAGAGGGAGAGAAATTTGAAGAAATGAAGTGAAGTTCGCATACCCCACTTTGTTTAAAACGAAATTCTCGAGGTGAAAAACGTTCAATGGTGACTAATTTCGAATTGTATCAGTACTTTAAAATCTGAAACCGGTGTAAACAAAAGTTCAGAACTATATGTACCTGTTACCAGCCATTTGCATATTTAAAAATAAGATTTCAAAATGAATCGTTTAGATTCAGAAAATTTAGGACTAATTCAAATTTCATTGTTGCAAAATTGCATGAGATCATAGAGAAAATTGACTGATAAGCTTTGAATAACACATTAGAGTATTAAAAAACGCCAAATTTGCATATGATAAGGAAAATTGGTTCTGTAGTGTGTTTGTCACTAACATATCATTTTCTGAAACTTTCAACTATTGAAATCATATGCAAGAGTATTTAGACGGGAATTGTGCAATTTGAATAGTCAAAAAAATATGATCAAGAATTCTTTACGACTGTTTGAGTTCTCGAAATATGCAAAAAAGATTCCGAGAAATACTTCTAGTAGATGAGATGATATGATATCTTGTGTATGAGGCCCCTCACTCTTCCCATTACACTACACATTCATTACCTAGTCTTTTGAGCACCACTTGGCTCATGAATTCGAGTCTTCACAAAATTACGTAGGTTGACAGGCAACACAACTGCTAAGAAAAACCTGCGAATGATGCCTGAAGACAAAACGCAGGATTTTTTGATTATAAAGATTTGATGGATTTTATTGAGTGATTGATTGGATGGAAATGTTGATTCGGGTGTTGTTGTGTTGGAAAAATGCGACAAAGAATAGGAAAGGATGGAGAAAGGGGCGGAAAGGGATAAGAGGGAAAAGGTAGTTGTGTATGGATGAAACATGGAGAAACAGATGCGATCGAGAGGTCATCAGCTTAACGAAATGAGCATTGACACATGAGCCAAAAGTTGAGTTGAGCAATTCGAAACGCGTTTTCCCCACTTCGCCGATCGACTATTATCTCTGCCTACATTCCTGCATCTAGGAGCACATATTGCTTACTGTACAAGCCATGGCACTGGTGGGATTCGTGTTTAACAAAAGGCACTGCGGCGGCTAGATCTGGGGCGCGCAGTTGTTCAAATATGCATATTAGATGGCGTCGATTTAAAAACGACGGTGCTTCTAGCCGCCTGCTAGCTGTGCTAGATATACGACATTTGCCTATGCAAGCGAAAGAATGCCGTTTGCATTGCTCCCAAAAAGCCCAAATGGCTCTATGAATAATCACAATGAAGTCGTGCTGGACATGTATGTAGTCGTTGTGGTCCCAAGGAAAAATGAATAAAAAAGTTGGTGAATGACGGAGAAAAATGAAGGGGGGGGGGGCAAGTCTGAATGGAAGCGTGGGCTTCTGGAGCGACTCTAACTCATTTGACTATTCACCGTGCCAACAATGTGTAATCTAAATTGGACTATAGGTACGTCTAAAATTGGCTAGGCAGAAAATGGTGAACGTTTCAATAGAATAGCTAGAGATTAAATCAAAATTGCATAAAATGGTATTGCATTCCATTTCTCAATCAAAATGAATTGAGTCAAATACACTGTCAATATCTAAAAACAAAACAAGAATATTAATTTATGATTCATCCAAACAATTTCTCATAATTCAAAAATAGAAACTGTTTTTTTCAGGAAGGAATCAACAAAGAATCCGCTTATTCATCGTTTCCATTATGAAATAGTGTATTGCATAGTTTTCGAATCCGTAGCCAATGTTTTATCATGAGAAAGCGGATCAAAATAATAATTGAATCAAAGATGCAATCATTTTTTTGTAAACTGTGCACACAGGAAATCTATGCTCTACCGGAGATTGCGCAAAAAATGAGGAACTTGAGATGATGAAAACTTGAGAGTGATTGGAATAAAATCTCGATGAAATGAAACATTGAAATGCCAAGTAAAGACTGTCTCTTTATGTCTTTCTTTGTCAACTGATTTGATATGTCGGTATGTACGTATTCTGTTTGCCTTAATTGATCAATACTCGAGTTGAGATTAATTTGACAAGGACGGTGATTAGAACAGTTTTTGTCTATGGGTTAAACTGTATGGCCGACTAGACAAGAGGAGTAAAAAATATACCGAATAGCGTTCTCTAATTATCATCGTCAAGTTTTGATTTCATCGTCGTTTCGGCACTTCTATTGATCATCACTTGTCTTTTTACCCTCTTTTCATTTGCCAGGTATGCTGATGTGTAATGTGTCTTAACACACATGGTGAGAAGAAGAAAAAGTAAGAGGCAAAAATTGAGTATTTCGGAGAGATGCAAAGTAACTAAAGACCTGACTGAAGGTCGACAGATTCCACTGCATATCGCATTTATTTTTTTTTCTCAAAATGATTGTGTTGAGGTCATTTACTTTATCACTTGACTGCATAATCCATTTTGGTTTGTGTGTATGTGTGTGGGGGGCCCTTCTCGTTTATTGGTTGAACGCATTACTGTAGTCAACAACTCGAGCCAATAGTTCTCAAGTTGTAGTCAAAATCAACACAACTAGTCTAATTGATTCGGGCGCCACGCTGAGTCATTGTTAATTTTTATATATGAGCAACAAACATCTCATTTCATTTTCTTACTCGAATCCATTTGAAATTTATGTCAGAAATTCATGTTGTTTTTTCAAACGAAAGAAATGCGCAGCTGTTGCTGTTTGAGCAACGCATGCCGGATCCATATGATGATGAGGACAACTGCTATCTTCAACAATGACTATTAAAGTGGAGAGTATGAGAATTTGAAAAGTTTTCAACAAATTTGATTTAATAAGGTCCGAAATTATTTTACTTGTGGAAGAAGGTTGGAGTTAATAAGTATAATTTCCCAAATAACAAAATATGAACATTGATTTTTCAGATACTTGATGAATGATCGGAGGATCGAAGTTCGACTACAGTTTTCGAATCTTATAAAAAATTACACGAACGAAAATGAAGCGTGCTCATTTTGATTGAAAATGTTGTCTTTGGGAAATCGAGGTTGAAAACGGTGGTTCGTTTACATATAGGCAAGTAAGCAGTCAAAAAGTGAAGAAAAGTCTCGATAAACACAAAAATTATACGCAACGAGTTGAGAGCATTTGGTGAGAGGAGGGACTTTTTGAGATACTCAGAAACGCCAAGGCCCAGGGGTCGCGACTCTCACCGCGATAGATAGTCTCCTCAATTTCTCGGGAGGAATAAGAAAAAGAGGTGAAGAAGAGAAGAAGAAGAAAAAAAACGAAGAACATGCTGCACAGTAACCTCAGAGTCTCTGACTTGACTCAACTCTTACGTGACGCCTCTATTTGCATACTCGGCTGGCAGTTGGCAAATTGTGCCACTGTTTGGGAGAATTGAGAAAATGAGAAAACGACTCTTGCCATCAAAATTTATTGAATCATGTCATTGTTAGAATTATGAATAGTATATGTATATGGAGTTTCCAGAACATGTGAAGATTGATTGACTAGATCGATGGGCGTGGCTAGAATGAAAATCGAAATAGAGAAAGAGAGCGCAGATATTCCAAATGATGAAAACCAAGCTATGTTTTTGAAACACATGTTAAAACGTATAAGGAGAGAGATTTGAACACATGTTCTTGCGCAAATGACAGGAAAAATTTGAGTTGGAAAAATATGTCTTTCGAGTGGAACACAAAAAATATGTAGAATGTAGGTAAACAGTAGCCCTGCTTTTGAAATTCTTGAATGATTGAGTTGGTGAGTTGTTAGAAGAAGAAAATAGATAGTCATTTTGAGAAATAGTGAAGCGTAGATGACCACAATAAGAATTTTCATTTCTCATTAAAGAATTCAGAATTCGGAACTATTGGCAACCATATTGAGGCAGCCTCTACTATTAACCTTAAAAATTTTACGTAGTCATGAGCATGCTCGTATTCATTTTTTATACCGTGACTTGTTTCCTCATCAGAAAAATGAGATTGTTTGCATAAGTCGGGTGGAAATAAAAGCAGAGGAAGGTGAGAGAAGACGAAATTATGCGGTTCTCGGTAATGACAAGTTAAAAGCACACTGTGCGCGTAGACAGTTCGACCTCGCGCGCTCCTCCCGTGTGCACCATTTTTCTTTCTCTCTCGCAACAATCCACTATTCTATTCATTCAAATGTTTACTATTCCAATATTCTACCGTCTCTTATTTCGTTTTGTTGATTCACAGAATTTTCCTTTCGGTGATTGCAAAAAAACCTCGAGCTCCCGGAGTAAAAGTAAAAAATAACAGGGTTTTTGAAAAACAGTGAGTCGCCTGTAGGCTAATTGTAAATGATCGCTCTAAACATTCATCGTCGATAATTGCTCTGTTTGTACAGTTAAAAAACAGAAAAAAAAATGAGCAGCATTTGAATAGAAGCCATGTGTGCAAATCAAAAAGGCAGCTCTAATTTTGCCGTTGTCTTTGTTATAAGCTGCTATGTTGTGGAATGAAATGACTAGAACTTTACATAGTTGTACACACATACACAACATGCAGGACACAAGGATGATTTTTAGAATGGAGCAGAAAAAACTATAAATATTTAGATTTGAATAAACATCCAGAGAGATTCAGGGTTGCCTAATTTTCCAGTTATAATCTATGCTTTTCATTCGGAATATGCTCCTGCTCCTATAATTCGAATTTTAATTCGAACATCCAAAAACATAGTTCTAAATCGTTCCTTTAAAATATTAAGAAACAAGTTTATCCTAAACTATCAGATGCCAAGAAGAAAAAATTGTTAAATCAGTAGGAGTAATTAATTATCGTCGTTTCTCCCGAAAATAATATGATCTGACCTTCGACAGTGAAACCGAATCAAATCTGATTACTATTTGAAATTGTACAGTTGTTAAAAGAAGTCTAATCAAGTGACGCTACGAAAAATTTGGCTATTCAACTTTGCTTCATTCGGAAACAAACACCACTTGAGATCGAGACGGTGGAAAGAGATAAAAAAAGGAAAAACAAATTACAGATAGGGTAAGTTATGATAAACAAGTGTGGGCATAATGATCACCTAAACAGTATTTCATACTCCGGCCCTGATCAACATATAACAAATGGTTTAATCAGTCGGTTCTGCCATTTCATTTAATCACTACCGTAAGGTGTACACACAGAACCTCCCTCGTAGTCGAACGTAAGAAAAACGAGTGAAAGCCAATGAATAGAACATGTTTCACCTTTAAGTTGCCTTCACCTCTCCCCTCTACAATGTCAAGTGGGATCCTAGAACAAAAAATGATTTTTCAGAATATGATGGAACGTGTCGACGTCGATGAGATTTGGTTTTTTCTTCACTAACAGAGATGAATAACGGAGAACAATGTATTCGACAGAGGAGGTTTCGTGGAGTTTTTCTATTCTAATATTAGTCATCACAAACAATAACTTTGCATTACTTTTTCAGCGGGCGGCTTTGATTTCATTTGTTTATCAAGTACACAGTAGTTTCTTATTACAAAAAAAGAATCTCCGATATCAGTGACTCTTGAGATTAATTGATAAAGATATTACAACTAGAAATGGGTGATCATGTGCTCTGATAGACAGAATAAATCATTTAATTTAAAAATACTCATCAAACAAGTTTTGTATATTCTGATCATCATCTAAATCAACTCTCTATCATTATCGAATCAAAAAATATGGAATATACAAAAACAGGTGAGAAAAGAAGAAGAAAATGAAGGAGAGGAATGAAAGTGGAATTGTAAATGAAAGGCAAAGTTTTGATAGCATCGAAAATTGAAAAAAGACAGTAGTGAATGAGACATAGTATATGGGTCCATACATATGAACAACATTTCGAAAAACTGGTTAGCAATTTGCATGTGCACTTCTTCTCGTCTTTCAATTTCTCTCATTTCACCCTGTATGGCAACCCCTCCTTCTTTCACAACTATTGTCGTTTTCTTCGTCTCAATGTGTTCTATTCTACAAGTCGTTTTCGATGTCAATTTATCAATCAGTCGCTCACAGATGCCTCCGCGCGATTCTCATGCTGATTCGAATTTTGCGTACCCAAATTTGATGTGTGGAATGAAAGAAAAAAGAGTTGATCATCAGACGATGAGAATCAATCGGTTCTTCTTCATTTCCTAATCACCGCGAAGAAAATTTTATTGAAAGTAGAAAAACAGAGAGAAAAAATCGTGTTTTCTACGGTGGGTTAGAGTACCGAATGAAAATGAGAAGAGTAAACATTCAAGTGCATACTCGGGGCTGCAGCTGTCATGACTATTTCGAATAAAAAAATATTCATAGACAATCAGAAAAAAACGTCTAAATGAGAGAGAGGTCAACTTATAGGGGAGGGCGGTTTAACGAGATTGTTGATACAACACAACGCCTTATTCAGAAGAAAAGGTGACCAACTTAATGAGATGAAAATCAGTCACATCGTCATGCAAAATGAAATGAAAAAATGCTATCTCTTCTCGGTTTTCCGATAGAAACAAACGGTTTATTTAGTTATGTCTCGGGATCTGTGATTGTATTTTCTTATCAAAATACGGACAGGTTGCACTTTTATCCGTGACCAAGAAAAAAGTGTTGCGAATCAGCCAAAAACACAAAGACCATCAAGAATCTCAATGACAATTTTCACAGAAAAGGTTTCGTATCTCTAATTTACGATTTTGTTTGCTTAGATATTTTTTTCAAAAAATCTAGCCCCCATTTTTTTATTCGATCATATACTCTATCTATATTCCATTATTTCTCCTAAAATCTGAAAATATTATGGTTAATTCTGTTTCCAAAGTTCATGCAGGGAAGAAGAACAAGAAGAACTTAGGAAATGCGCAAGAACATAATGACAAATTTATAAGTGAGAAAAAAAAACTCGGGAACATTGTTTCCTGTTTCTCTCATATAGTACCCGCCACTGAGGTAATTGTATTGTAACTTCACGTATGTCTTTTCACTCCATTTTTTGAGTGATGTCTTCCTATGCCATATTATCGGTTCCCGTTTCGAAAATATGTGTCCATGGGGGCAAGAGTGGCGATGAATTGAGTAGTAGGACAATGTCTTTTTTTTTGATAGTCACTCGCTTCTTTCTCGACGCCGTCTGTCTCTCTAGTACCGTTTTACAGTGAATATGCAAGCGTGAATGACCTTGAATTTACTCATTTTGCCGCAAGTTTCGCACTTTTCGATGAATCTCGCTCTACCGGTCTGCGATTCTCGCTCTCGTATTCTTTAGAGTACATTACCGTCAACCAAGAGGAATTAATTACAAAACGCCTATTTCTTTATTGCAGACGAAGCGAAGAAGGCTTTGTTTGGTTTTACTCGTCAAAAAAGCAGACCAAATGTGGTTAGAATAATGGAAGAGTATAAAAAATAAATAAATGGCAAGGATCTGATCGCACAAGTGCGACGGCAAGAAAACAAAAGAGAAATTTATGTAAAATGTATTCACAGAAGGGTCAAATTAAGCATGGTCTGAAACTGGTCACTGAGAGACGAAACGAGAACGCATGTTGTTTTTTTATTCTTTCATTCTTAGATTTGAGAAGAAGTTATTTCTAAAGATTTAATTACATAAAGAGAGGCAATGACACATTTAATCGGTGAAGTTGAATATTGTTCAAAGATTCAAATTTCCAATATTTCACAACCATGCTTAGCAAAGAGAATTTATATTTGAAAGTTGTGACCGTTCTCGGAGCAAAAACTCATATTTATTCATTAAATCATCAAAGGAAATTTTCTAAATGTTTGAAACCGATCAAATTTGAAAACTGCAACGAGAGGGAGTAAAAACTGATGATTCTAACTCGTTTCAAACATCTGGCGTTGAACTGAACAAAAAATCAGTTTTTCTCCAAATTTCAACTTATTCTTTCATTATTCAAAAAAAAACCATGTTACAGAAAAAATTACTGACTAGTAGCGAATAAGTGTGAAATTGAAGTGTACATGGTTGGGAAGGAGAAGATGCCTTTCTGAATGAACAGGTTATGCCATCTTGAGACGAGAATGGCGACTGAAAGACCATGAAGTTTTAGACAATACAGTTTACTTCTCATAGGTGGTTAGGTTTATTCAAACTAAGCAGCGAGTAATTCAATCGAGTATTACATATTAGTTCAATAAGAGGGAGAAAGGAGAAACAAATGGTTTCTGGTAAAAACAAAGTAAACGACATATAGCTGCACTTTGGTTAATTTCACACACTATCAATTGTGGAGATCTTGTAATGCAAGGTTGAGAGAGATTCAAATCAATTTAAAAAAGGGAGAGAGATTCGGGGGGACCAGAAAAATATCATGAAAAAGCGAAGGAATTCAAAAAAAAATTGATTATGATTGAAGCAAGCGATTTTCCATTGGAAAAAACTTGTGAAATAGCCGAAAAAGCAGTGATATTTTTGTGCTGATTGAAAGGATTCGAGTGGTTTAATCATATTGAAGCGTATTGATATTGATAATTGATTCTGGGATAGTGTCCTCGACGCTGGAAACAGTTATCTTTATATTTATATTTGGGTTTTCTTTCCTACCTAGTTGTCACTGATGTCGGATACATCATATCCCCACTGCTATCAGATTTTTGTCCTGGACTCAAGGGGCCAACAGAGGAACGTTGACTTCCATCATTGTCACCTTCAGATTTTTGATGCCATTTCTTCTGACGAGCACGAGAATTCTAAATGATCAGAGATATCACTAATATGAATGTTAATGTTATACCTGGAACCAAACTTGTGTTACTCTTTTGCTCAAGCCAGTCATTGTTGCTATTTTCTCAAGATCTGCGCCATCAGGATTGCTATCTCGATTGAAATAATTCTGAACAGAGCCTTGTATATTTGAAATTAGTTTTCATTTGTCTACCTGTAAAACAGATAACTGATCATCGGCGAATGTTGTCCGCACTCTTTTCGTTTTTGCTTTCTGACTAGATACTCCACTATCTCCTTCAACAAGTTCTAAGTAATGCTGCTTACAGAGAAGATTTCCATCTTGAAGTGCATATTCCTCTCCGGTACTCAACTGCCTACAAAAAACCCCGGATTAAGAGCAAACTACATCTCTTTCAGTCACCTTTTACACTGGTTGCAGGCGAAACATGCTAGATGATATACAAACTTCCTTGCTCTTCTCACCCAATCGGTTGCTTGAATTAGACGGTCGCAGGAAGCACATTTGGGACAGAACTCCCTGCAACTAGAAATTTTATTGTGACATGTGTTCTCAAAAATGGTAGGAAGTGGATAAGTGGCCTAATCTACAGTGTATACGACACCGCGCAACATGTCGGCTCACTTTTTTTTCTTGATCTTTTGGGATCAGCCATCTGTCACAGGAAGGGGTACATGGTCTATCAAACAACCACTTGAATTTGTATTATAAACCTAAGAGTCAATTGTGTTATTCTGTTTTTGGCGGTTTATTCTTTCTGAGATAGATATCTGACTATTATCATTGTGGGAAGAAAGTGCAGTGCTGTTGTAGATTCCGTGCGCTTCATTCACTTCGCTCTTTTTCTTTCTCAAAAATGAAAAGTTCTTCTTTTTGACATATAGGAAATTCAACTCTTCTTTTTTCCTCAAAAGACAATTCGGTCAGTATCCTCCCCAATTTCCTATTCTTTCTCTTTTTGCTGAACACGAATAGACACACAACGTCCACGTTTGCTTAAACGGATTCGCGCAGATTTATTCGGTTTAGGATGTGTGGAGCACAAAGCATATAAAGAATAACTTGGTTAACGCGCCGTGTTTCATCCTGAACTATCGATTCCTTTTTCCTTGTTTGGTTGAGATTTTGAAACTGAGTCTCCGGGAGTCGCTTCAAACCGAAAACTTATGAGCAAACTAAGTTTTCCGCAAGAATTCTCTAAACTGGCACTGATTCAATTTAACCGGTTTGGTTGTGGATGAAACCAGGAAAAGAGGAGGAATATAACAATATAACCCATACACCAAATCAGATAATATATGGGTGGGTTAGACCAACGAACAAGATTACTGTAGATTACATAATCGGAGCAGGTTAGACTAGCTGACAGCTGTTTATGGATACATCTTCGCGCGCAACTGTGCCTCATTAACCACTTCCTTGCACATGTTATTTTAGGATTGGTTAAATAATAATACGGTTAATTCCGACTATGGTATTTTTTGCTCAGCTCAGAAATGTAAACCTTGAATATTTTAGCAAAAAAGGCTATGTTATGAATCATATTGATTTTGAAACTCCGCTTATTTTAAATATCAGTCATAGAATGGAAGAAACAAAAGTCATCTTTGACAATTAGCTGATTTTCTATTTAGCTTTGTGTGCGTCTAGTTGTTCTCTAGGGACTCCGGCTAATTATTAATCAACGACATCACTGACCGAAAATAGCATCCTTTACAGTAAAATTTCATGTCTTTGTAAAAACATTTGTTGCTGAGTACATTGTCGCACGTCGAGCATTGAAGACAGTTTTCATGCCAATGCCTGAAAATTTTCATTTCACACCTCACAAGGTGAATCCTTTCAGTTACCTTCCATCGATGCTCACGAAAAATTTATCGTGTATTTGTTGTTGACATTGTGAGCATATAAGAATAACAGAATCCGGCTGTAACTACGGTAGTTTATCAATAGAGAAATGCGGTTTTATACAATTAGGATCTATTCAAACAAGCTTCCGGTAGCCGAGTCGATTTCTTTTGAAAAGATATATGTTGTCATGAATTCGAGATATTTCTATCATATTGGACAATACTAAGAAAGAAATGACTCAATGAAATAGGGGAATTTTCAAAAGAACTGGAATGATAACTGGAAATTACGTAATCGAATTTATAGAAGATTTTTAGAATGATCTGAATCTTCGAATTTTTAGTTTTAAATACATCGACTTAAATTGAAAATAATATTCAAAAGTAGAAAAATAAAAAACATAAAATTACCTTTATACAAAGAGCATCATCTTGGGTAAATCCATATTCAGACTGAACTTCAGATGCCAACCGAAGAGCACTGGACACAAAAGCTGTGGTATCATCACAAGGAGAATATTCTCTGTTTCCATTAATAGAACCATCGGGAGGTAAAGTTGAACAATCGGAACCGTAATCAGAAGAAGAAATAGAAGCACTAGACAAAAAGTCACCGATGAAGGGAAACGTGAGAGGCTGTTCTGACGGCGGCGGCGTTGCCTGAGAAAGATGAACCTCCATGGTGCAACTTCTGACAGCTGCTTCTTAACGAACTGCCGGCGAGTCGACGATAACAAGACAACAAGGAACACTAACGAGTAAAGGAGCACCGATTCAAGGCTTCTCCAACTCTTGTTCTGTCGAAAGAAAGCCTTACTGAAAGCTCGGATCGCTCCGCCCACTGTTTCTTTCTATTGGGCGGCTGGGCGGATTTGGTCGACAGCTTGTCCAAGATGCTCTCCGGAAGAAGGAAGAGACCAGATAGCCGTGTCCTGAAAGAGAAAAAATGAATTTCGATTTGATTACAGAACTAATTATGAATGATTAAAGAAGAAAATGATTTGAAAATTAATAATTGTAAGTTAACAATTAACAGCAGTTGATATTTTTTTAGTTAATGAAGTTCTCATAACAAAAAAAATCTTAAAATAAAAAAAAGGTGAGGAACAAAGAAAAAAGTCGTTACAGAGAAATTGAAATGTCACGGAAAAAATGTCTTACACAAAAAAAGCATCCACAGGGAGATGAAAAGTGCGATACTCTTCTAGCATTCACACGTTCTGCTTTTTTTAGAAAAGTGTTCGATGAAAGTGTCGACTAGTACGAGAGATTTTCGAATTTTGGAAATGATAACACTTCAAAATTTGCACATAGGATAATTTGACACCTTCTCTTTGAAGGTGGTCTTTTAATCCTAAAATTTTATGCGTCCGCAACTTTGTCATTTTGTTTCGTTAATCAAAACACGAACTTTAGTGAGTTTGTTGTAGTGAGAAATTTGAATCTACTATTTCTTTGATATGTGAACAGTTATAACTTGATAAACTAAAAAAAAAGCTGAGAAACTTCAATTATAGTTATTATAGCATTGAGAGATTTTTTTATAATTCAAAATGACAATATCAACATGTATCAGTTAAAATAGAGAAATCATGTTTTCAAATAACATTCGAAGAAATCGTCAAAATCCAGGATCTCAAGTAGTTGGTTGTTGCTGATGGCAGTGGTCTCGTCTCATGCTAATGAACATCAATTCATGTCTCCCAATCTGCCATTTCCCGCCTTCACAAAACACCGCGGAAGATATTGGTGAATGAGCCATTGATACCAAAATCTGTACAATAACCTACCAATATTTTGCAATGTTTTAGATTAAGATACAATGAGACTTATTGGATTAATTTGTATTGGCTTGTTTGGGATATGGACCAGGGCTCTCGAAAAAGACAACAGACGGTGGATGCACACCTACGCACCATTTGGCGCATTCCACTTGATACAAAGTCAGAATAATAAGCATGTTGCCAAATGTGGTAAAAAAATGAGAAATGACTGTTTTTATATAAGAACAGTAGAAACTTAACTTTAAACATTTTAACAATTAATAAACAACCATAATATCTTTCTTAATTACATCGGAGGTTCTTACTAAACCATACCGCTGTATCATTTTTTCCCGGTATTCCATCCACCACTGAAAACTTCAACTCATGTCCAGTCACAAACAACAAGTTTCCGGGAAGTCAAAAGTCTCGGACCATTTGTGCGGGATGCTCTTCTCCAGTGTTTGTCGGAAGAAGGGACGTGTGCAACAGCTCGAATTGAATTATCTCGAGATCGATGTAAATCGTATTTCCCGCAAGGATGCGGACGCACTCAAAACACGAAAATGCGAGAATTTAATTAACGATTTGATGGTCCGTCAGAAACTCCTAAAATTCTCAAGTTGACTTCTTTGTTGCTCATAGACAGACTTTGTAAATTATTGGAAGGAAACAACATGGAATGAAAGAATTGACGGGAACAGTACATCTCCAAAAATAAATGATGCTTATGAAAAAACACCTGTTGAACTAAATAAATGCAAACATGATTCATTCATGGTGAACTTTGGAGAAGCACCGGACAAAAACATTTATTAAAATTTCTACAGTTTCTGACCAAATTTGTTCTTTCATCTGAACGGTTTAGTAAACATTGAAATGTCGCTTCTGACTTTACTTTTTTTCATTTTTCTACGTTCGAAATTAAATTTTAACTCCCATTTTTGAGAAAAAACGTGCAAAACTGCTTAGAGGCAATGATAGGATCGATTATTATATTAGAAACAATCAAACAAATTTCCATTCATGGATATGTCTAGAAACAAAAGTTAAGTTAAAAACACTGGCCAGCAGAAGAACCGTTTAAAAGAATTGTGTTATAGTTCAACTTTTCCATTTTCGATCTAAAAAGTTTTATCTACTTTTTATGCATTTTTAGATTTTTCCATACTCAGAATGAATAAAAGTGATCAATTCATCATTCATTGCCGCCCACACTTTTGTTTTTTGTTCCCGCAAATGCATAACTGTCATTTATTGTTTTATGTTTCCTCTGCCAACTTCCCCCGCAATTGTCATTATTTTCAGAAAACCAAAAGCTATGGAATACCTGAGATCTGTATTATGTTCCATGGTAAGTTTTTTTGTTAATAAAAATTCACGCTTTATTGAACTTTATTTCATTTTTACTGAGTTATAAACCTACTAACTCTAGTTTTCTTTTCCAAATTAAAGTTTTCTCTGGTTTTTCTAGTTTTCCCTCGAGGTTTTCACAGACAATTAGGTTATACGAGGGGTTTTATGGGCAGTGAGGTGAAGAGTGTAGAGTAATTACAGGGTTCTTTGAAGGAACAATAAAAATGAGGAGAAAGGTGTATCGGCTATCTGTGCCTGGCGGAACCTGTGTAAGAGATGGTTCAACGTTGTACCATTGACCCTAGCACTTCTTCCTCCATTTCTGGATCAAGAATATGTTTTTGAATCACATCATCATGTCAAATGTATCTGAAGATTATTGTCAAACCATTTTCTGAATCAGATGATAGATCCTTCTCAGATTTCACCATTAACCTTTTCATATAGTGATACATTGCTATCTCAGTAAGCACATACATTATTCATAGTTTAGTAGAAAACCAAACTGTGAAATTCCAAAATGTTTTTAGATAAGGAAGGTACTGTTCAAACACCTTGGTTTCTCGAAATAACCCCTTATCAGTTACCTTGAATATTCACCCAACTAACTTTCTGTTTTCCTTCAAAAAAGTTTTTAAAAGTCTCTACACTATCTGTATATTCCCATCTTTGAAGGATGTCAAATCCATTATATTTCTTAAAGACTAAATTCATCAATCTCTATTTTGATCTCGGTTTTTCGGACAAAAAGGTAAATTTATTTTATTTCTTGCTTATAGAAAATCCATTTCTTGTCTTTCAAAGTACCTATGACCATCATGTTTTGTTTAGCCGCATTTCCTGTATATTTACTGAACAAATTGAGCACCATGGCCTAATGTTCACACAATTATAAGTGTTGAAGAGAAAAGAGAAATGGCTGACGTAAACATAAGAATCGAGAGACAGAGAGAGTTGTTCACACGCCGATTCGCTGATCTTGACTTTTGCTGGTGGCTCTAGTCATTGCCTACAGGTTGATGAGAACACAAGTATATGTCGGCTGTCGATTGGCGAGATGCTTCACGCGCCTGTTTTTATGGATAATTTCTGAGAGCGTGGTCTTTGAAATTCGTCGGCACAGAAAGAAAAAAATCTGTGCGAAATGTGCATGACCAGATGAGCAGTCTGCTTCTCCTAATGATCTAAAATCAGTTGAACATGAGTTGAATTCAAATTCACTGTCAAATATTGTGATCTTAAAATCATTAAATGTCATTGAATAGAGTCGTTCGAAGTTTTATAGTTTCAAGTTTAACAAACAATGACGAATATGTTCAAATTTCCACTAGACCGAGTTCCGTTATCAATAAAAAATGGACGTTAATGTCGTACTACAAAGCAGAACGCACAATAAAATTAGTCACTTTGTGTTACAGCCCTAGCTGTATAAATTAGAATTGTTTCTCTAAGTCTCTATTGTGTTTTGTATCTCTCACCTTTCTCTACCGTCCTCCACAATTGTAACGCTCTCTCACCCGCATTCCTTTCTATGTCTGCGTCTCCTCACCCACCACACAAACCGCGTATCTCCCGTTCACAGTAGTTTTCCCACCTGCACATCTAACCACTATATAAGCATTTCGGTTGGCCTAAATTAGTCACTTCTAGTCAGTCATTCTACTTCCTTTCCCTTCCCCCCTTATTCTCTATTAAGTTCTCTTGCGAGGGGCACGGCGCGGGGTCTAGTACCCAACGGGCCGGTCCACCGTAAGGAACTTCTACTATTATTCTGGCTTTCGTTATCCACCAATAAAGCAGTGCTCAAAAGAACTCTGTGTTACCACAAACACAACAACTGGCGATCAGGATTGTGAAGCACAGCAGCGAAGCAATCACCCGGTTCACTCAACAACTGGCGTTCAAGATTGTGAAGACGTTTTCGTGCAGTTCGACTACAACTGACGACAATACAGGTACAATCAAGCAGCAACAAGATTGTAGACAGGGACAGTGAGCGGCAGCAAACTCACTGAGAAGGATTAGAATCGCACAACTGCAAGACCAAACAGTTTGTGCCCAGTTCAGCTACAACTGGAGACGACGACCGCAAAATCGATCGCGACCGCATCGATTGTCACGACAACGACAGAAGTCTACAACCACAACATCATCAGGTTGTACAAGAAATTCAGCAAGTTCATGCGCAGTTTCGCCAACAACTAAGAAGCATAATTTGCGTCGACGACATCGACAACACTGAAGGAGGGACAGTTCATCCTACAACTGCGTACCCGACGAAGACCTTCAACCAGCGATCAAGGGACAGTTCATCCTACAACTGCGTTCCCAATCAAGATCCACCAACCAAAGGGACAGTTCATCCTACAACTGCGTTCCCAACACCAACACCAACGACTCCGAAGGACAGTTCAGCCTACAACTACGCTCCTGACGACGACCTCACCTACTCCAAGGGACAGTTAGCAACAACAACTGGTTTCCCGACGACGATACCAACTGTTCCTCAGTACATCCACATCACTGAAAACAGATAAGACCGCCCACCTATCAACAACGTGTTTTCTTCAGGCAATGCACAAGCCGATGCTAGCTATTGGTATGATCCAGGTTCCACGGACCATCCAAAGAAGATTCACAAGACCGACGACACAACATCTTCTCGACAGAGGGAGATGTTACGACAGTACGACGCCTGTCGTAGAAAGAAGTCTGATTCCCGCATCTCGTTCCACCATCGTTCATCATCTGGACTGGAATGGAGAAAGAAGAACAACGACAACTACACCGAAGGATCCTGCCACGATCTCGACGACGACGACGACCACTACACCACTACCTGCCACGACCGAAGACTGTCAACTCAATTCGACAGAGGGAGATGTTACAGCCCTAGCTGTATAAATTAGAATTGTTTCTCTAAGTCTCTATTGTGTTTTGTATCTCTCACCTTTCTCTACCGTCCTCCACAATTGTAACGCTCTCTCACCCGCATTCCTTTCTATGTCTGCGTCTCCTCACCCACCACACAAACCGCGTATCTCCCGTTCACAGTAGTTTTCCCACCTGCACATCTAACCACTATATAAGCATTTCGGTTGGCCTAAATTAGTCACTTCTAGTCAGTCATTCTACTTCCTTTCCCTTCCCCCCTTATTCTCTATTAAGTTCTCTTGCGAGGGGCACGGCGCGGGGTCTAGTACCCAACGGGCCGGTCCACCGTAAGGAACTTCTACTATTATTCTGGCTTTCGTTATCCACCAATAAAGCAGTGCTCAAAAGAACTCTGTGTTACCACAAACACAACACTTTGAAAACTCAAATGGTCAAAATTGTTGCACTTTTAAGTGTGCTTTGTGAGGAACAAATGCTATAAAGTAATACATGTAATACATGTAATCCATAACTCTCTGCACTTCCTCTGATTAGAATAGTGACAGTACGAAGTCAATGGTAACTTGTATATTTTGCAGCTTCTTATATTCAAACTGTATATTTATAATCCTACTTTGTTAGGAATTAGTAATTTGTTGAAAACTAAATATTTTCAGAGAACACTTTCATTTACTCTACCCTGATCTTTTACCTTCAACTATTTTGTAGTCTCCTTGTTTTCTATCGACTCGTTCCTCATAACTTTTACTACATTGTAAAGCTCTTGAGCTACACGTGCCGCTCTTATTTTCAGATCAGATGTCCTACTTTTAGCTGTTTTTTTCGAGTAGTTTTTGCACTGTGTTCTTCTTTTCCGGTCCCGGGGAACACTCGGAAAAAAGATTATATCGAGTTGTTGATACCCATCAGTTCCGACAGGAGGAAGAGGATCCGACCGAGTTTACGAGGTAGTTACATCCCTCGTTGACTGACAATTAGATCTCTTTTCTTTTCCTTGATTTTCTCTGCAGAAAGATCGTTCATTTGTACTATTCCAAGTATCTAGTGATAGGTTTTCATAGTTTTTGTGCCCTGTTCTGACCAGGATGCTGTGATTATGATTGTTAAGTCAATATCATACAAGTTAGAAATAGATATATTTGACACAAGAGGACTTGAAAGTGATAGGACTTTGGTGGTGTGTCCTATGTTTGAATGATCTTTCTGAGCAAGACAAAGCCTCTAAGCAAATATGTAGTTATCACTGATATCTCATCTCCCAGAACTGAGAAATTCGCAGGTCATTCATTATAGGGCACTTGAAAATGGCTGGGGAGAAATTTATATTGATGAGTCAAAAAGGAGAAATTAAATTGAACGTTTTTAGGCCAACTACCTCATCGCGCGTCACTTTCAAAGACTTTTCTTTGCACTCGGCCTCCCTCTGTTTCTCTTTGGGATATTTGTCCTCCACCTCGCATTCTTTTCAACTTGAACAGTTTTTTTTGTTTTTTCTCTCCCTCGCAGTTAATCTCCAATTGTTTCTTCAAAGACTTTCAAAGGGCCGCAAAAAAAATGCGTTGGCGCAAAATATTCTAGTTTGATTCATAGCTTCCGTTTCTAATCTTCCATTTTCAATCTCACTTTTCGTTTTCCTATTTTATCTTGACTTCTTCTCTTATTTTCCGAGTTATTTATTTTTCGTTTTCTCAGTGAAAATTTGAATATGATGCACCACAAATTGCACACAATCATCCGCCTTTAGAATACGAAATTTTTACGAGAGACTCAATTTTGTCCTTATGCATCTCCGTTTTCCCTTTTAATTGGCTTTTTACGTTATCCATTCTTTATTCGTTCAACTTTGGCCTAACCATCTTTTTGCCTCTTCAGTCGTCGAACTCCAAAAAAAAACACACATCCGATTGACAAATATTGTCATTTTCGCAAGAACTCAATCAGTCATCGATTTCTCACTGACAAGAAGGTGAGCTCCGAAATAGGGTTTGACGTCAGAGGTCTCAATATCAGAAAACCGTTTGCTCAGGTAGGGGCGACCCTCGTTTGCAGAGGTTTTGCAGCCGACAAACGGTATTTTGATCTCGAGAGTTTTTTCTAGTTCACAAAAGTGAAACACTGGGAACAGGTGTAAAAAGGGTTTCTATGACATGAAAATAGGTAATGATGAAAAATACAGTTAATTTTGATCAAATCGAAAGAAAAATACTTCACTGTAGTTATGAATCGCTACATCTTATCAGATACTTTTTTTGCAAACCCGATCTTTCTTACCCTCCTAGTCTTTTTCTTTTAAATATTTCCCAAAACCACGATCGTCATTCTTTTCCGGTCCACTTTTTTCACTTGCTTTAGATTGTCGGAAACCAGTATATCCGTACTGACAAGGTTCACAGTTCATTTTCCGACAATTATTCTGAGTGTCATGCATACGTTTTGCTTTGTCATGAATACGTACTTATGTTAAATGAGTTTATGCAAAAACTTGGTGCAATGAAGTTAATGGATACCAGGAAGTAAATGAGAGTGAAAGTCAGCGTCAGGAAATGAATTTCTTACACAATGGAATAATAAATTACCTCAGTCCCCTCTTACTCTCGTTTGCAATCTTCTAGTAGTAAATGAAAAAGGATCTCGTTAACGGAAAAGCGTTTGTAGCCGAAAGACAGATTAGGATGGAATACTACTACTTTTATTAAGGAATCCATGAAATAACGTTCCCGGATAATCTTTTGAATCTTTCTAATGTACTTGCTAGTCATGATAAACCATAGATAAAATCCAAGTCAAAAGTCATTCAAGTTTGACGAATAATTTTCTCATGCATGGGAAAATTCTGCTTAATATGGTTTTTTTTCTTAGAAATGCTATTCTATTCTACTGTGAGATTTTGATTTTGTGAGCTGACTTCCATTTTTTGTTCTCATCTCGAACGAGGAAAAACTAGACGCGTCAAGCCTTCTAAAACAATTTTGAAACGTGTGCAACACTCGGAAATTGTTAATCCCGTGCTTTTTTCTATCAATCATCATGGTCCTGGTTTGTTAGAAACTTTTTTCTCTTGGAAATCCCAAAAGTATTAGAAACGGGTATTGCATTAGCAGACCGGTTTCTGACCTCCCTTTGAAATTTCGGAAGTGCAGTTTGTTGTCAGTGCTTTTGCGTATGTCGCATGTATCGTTATGCTTTCAAAATGGTCCGTTGGGACAAATAGAATAAGAGATATTTCAAAAAATTTCGGAAAATGAAAATGAAAAGAGACATGAGTGAAGAGGGCGTTCCCGGTTTTTGAAAAGAAGTTGGAGTTTGGGAAGAAGCAACTTCGTCTTCTTATTCAACAAATTTGAATACTTTGGTGCTCATACCAACTTCTATTCGCTAGATAAATGTCATTTTCAATTGAAGACGAATAAGATAACCGATCACAACAACTTCTAATGAGGGTTTTCCGGCTATGTCTCTTTGTCCGACGTTTGGTAAGTTCCACTCAGAAGGAGGTCCGGAAAAAAAGCTGTTTTCCTCCCACGACAAAAAACGTTTGTCGAGGTGTCCTTTCTCGAAATTTGATACATGATTGAAATCATGCGCGATGAAATTTAAAAAAGCGAGAGATTTCACATCTCAACGCCCCGGAGGGTCGATTCTCAAATTCCCAATTTTCTATTTTTATTCTTTCACCTATTCTCTTATTCTGTTTTATTCAATTATGAAATGGAAACGTGCGAGAAAATGGATTGCATGTTGGGTAAGAGTTGAAATTCAATTAGAGAATACGTGGAGGCAAACATTAACCATAATACTTTCATCGTACCTTGTTTTCAATTTTCTGGAAGTGACGTGATTACTTTTTGAGTAGAAGCTTTCGAACAAAGGTCAAGTGAAGATGGGCTAGACAGATGTTTGTCTATTTTCAGCACATGCCTCCACCCCCACTTGATTTTATTAACCAATTGTGTTTGCATGTTTATCCGGAAGGAACGCTTTAATTTTGAGTTTTTTCTCATTTGAAAAATACAATAAAAAGCACAAAAAACAACCATCGAAGGATTAGTTTTCTCTGTTTCCTGCTTTTTCTATGAGACTCCAGAAAAGGCTTGCATTCGCATTCTTGTTTTTTCCGCGGGTCCAATATTTTCGGACTCTCGATTGTTGTATAGTACGAATACACAATTTTTCATTCTCCGCTCCAAAAAATATATATACAAGCGCCATTTTCATTGTGTATAGATATATCGCGCAGTAGATGTGAAGATTGAAAGAATGAATGCCAGGGCATCATTATTCTTCACGGCTTTGAACGAGAAAATTGCCATTCTCAACCTGATGGATCGCTTGGGATGAACTGCAAAACCACTGACTGGTTTAGTTTTTGTGCATTCGAATTGAGGGGATCTATTGTCTTGATACGAATAAATACGAGCGTCATTATCCATGTTTGGTTCTTCTTCTGCACGAGTCAAACTGGAGTCTTCTCCTGAGAAATCCAATTACTTTTCGTTTTGAAAACGCCTGCTTACTTCCGTTTAAGTTGTTTCTTGTAATAGAATTGGAGAGCCAACTTTTCTTTTGCCGGGGCCACTGAGGCGATCTTTTGCCTGTGCCCGTTTCAGTCCAAACCACTTTGAAAGACCACATAACTTCCTCTTGGTGGTCGTATTTATACAAATTGTGTACGTGTGTTGTACAACGACAAAAGCTTCTCGAATCAACAAAAATGGCATTTATTTCTGTTTTGCTCCGAATTGTAGTGTCAGGAGGTTGTGAAGCCTAATTTCTCATCAATGACCAATGAAAACTGAAAATTGAAAAATAGAAAATTGCAGTTTTCTTTAGTTTTCATTTCATTCCCTCAAATAACATCTGGACCTTTTATTTTTGATCGTCGGCCAAATCTTTGACTTCATGAAGTTTCTTTTTTCTGTTTCCCATCTCTTCTCATCTGTTGCCATTCTTCGTCGAACCATCTGCTTTGTATCATCGTTATTGCGATACCATTGTACTTTGTATTCATGAAGCTTAGTTTGCACAACGACTTTTCATTTCTCTTCTGGTATCAAGATACCAATCACAAATACCGTATATGCAAACGAAACACAGTTTCACATGAATTCCGTGTAGTTTGCGTGCTACTTCAGTCTAAATCAAGACTCGATTGATATTCAAGATTAGTTACATGATGTAACATTCCGAACCATAACTGAAAATGATAGACAAAAAACGAAACTAAGTACTCTGAATCAACCATACATCAGTTATCATTCATCATTATTTTCATATAAAACAGGGAAAAATGAAGAGTTGGAAAAGCCAAAAAATCTGAATTATTCATAGATCAAAAATTCTAATCTGCATAATATAGGCTTTACCTTCACTTCCTTCTTTGAAAGAAACAAAGCTAATCCTCGCCCAGAATTAGTAATCCATGCAAAAGCAAAAAGAGACATACGGCTCCTCCTGCCAGTGTCTTCTCCATAAAAAAAACGGGTGACTGCTGCAAACTACTACTGCATACTACTATTGCCTCTGTCTTCTTCTTTTTTCATTTCTCGAAATGCGTTTCTTTCCGCTTCTCACTCCGCATTCATACCTCCCCCTCCTTCTTCCCACTTTTTATTGTTTCCTTTGCTCCGAAACTCTCGGCGAGTGTTCTCATTTTTTCCATTCACGTGCACTCGAACAGTACCTACCCGAATGAAAAAGTGTTGGTGGCGGTGGCAAAAGGTGGGAAAACCATCGAGACTTTTGAGCCCGCCCCTATCTTGCTGCGGTGCTCTGCTCTCACTGCTGCGATCTCATTCTCCCGAGCCGCACTGCTCTTCTTCAGACGCCACGCCCATTCTTCATGTGTAGTTTTCTCAGGGCTTTTCTGTTCTCGTTTACTGTTACGACTTCCATTATTTCTGATTTTTTAGTCTACGGTCGTCGTTTTTCTTTTTCTTCTTTTCCCTTTCATAGTATAGATTCTGAATCATGTATGCTTCTTCATATTACATGCTACTTTCTGATAGTGTTGTTGTTTTTTCCTTAGAAATCGTTGTTTGTTTTATCATAGTATTTTGTTATTCTTCTCATCTCACTTCTTTATGCATCTTTCTTCACATATTTGTACAAAACATATCATATATAGTTTCTATTCTGACCATTCACGATTAGTTTGGTCTTCTTAGAATCAACAACGTACACACCATCTGTTAGTTCGACGATCAGAACCCCCTCTTAGATAAGTCGTTTCTAGAAAACGCCAGATATCTCTTCAAGATTATGGTTTTAGAGTATATCGTCTTACACACCCACATAATCAGTTTTCCATATGAAATAACGTTTTCCTGGCTACCCAACTCATTCTTATTTTTCCAGATGTCCTCCTCGACATCATCAGTTGAATCAGTTGAAGATGAGAGCTGTTCAAACGAGTGTTCAGCTTCATTCACATTCGACACCAATAACAATAGTCGAGGAGATAATCAAGTGAACGTGAGTTTGGCACAAAGTACACGGTCATTTCGAAGGTCATCATTTCGTTTTGCAGGAACTTGCCGAGGAAACTCACATGAAATTGAGCATTACGCCAACGCGTGAATCCTTCTCATTGAGCCAGTTGGAACGCATTGTAACAATTGGTGAGTGTGTAGTACGATGTGCTTTTCAACTTTAATCACTTGTGTTGATTGATTTTTCCGGGGGAAATATAATGGGAAAAAAACAAAATTTTTTGTATCGTTTACAAGGTTTAGAAGGCAAACAGTGAAGACGGTTTCGAACTCTCGGTTCGTCTCGTTGCCTTGAGTCTCGCTGTTATATAAACAACTGATTTTTTTCAACACAAATGCGGGCGAACTCAATGAAGCTTGAGTATGTATTTTCAAGAAGGTGAAAAGTCAAGAAGGATGACGGGGGCCCAATTTATTTTAAGATTTCCGTTCTTTTTCTAGCTTTCTATCGTCTTTGAGATTAAATTTATTACTTCTGGAAGCCTTGATGATCTTAGATGCTTTCCTTCATTCAAACTACTTAGTTTTCCATCCATCATTTTCATTTAGAATCAAACTTCGAACACTTTTAATTCCCGTTTGATGCGATTAAGGATTAACAAACCCTATCAATGAAGAAAGATGCAGGGCTAACCAACTGGCAAAAGACAAAGTTCGTTGAGCCTAGTCCTGGTAGTCAACTTCAGCGCAACTCCTCTCTCTTTCCGCCCAATATTTACCATGTTGAAATGCTACCGTATGACGTAAACCATTGTGTTCTTCACACCCGTCTGCCCAGAAAATTTAATCAAACGAGCTCCCGATTTTTTCGACGCGTAAATTTGCGGATAGATCAAATGATCTTTCATAATGAAGTGACACAAGGAACGAGGAAAAAAATTGAAGAAAATAGGAGGGGGTGTTAGGTGAAAAAAACAGAAAAGTGAGTAGAAGATTGATAGCTTTCATCCTCATTTCTTCTCGATGGCTACTTATTTCAACCCAATGATCAATGGAATTTTGAAAGTTCGAAGTTTAAGGATGTTATCTAGAATCTGAAAAACAATCCGAATCTCTTCTGCAACGAACATATTTTCATGGTTGTTAAACTTCCTTATTCAATGACACAAATCTCTTTTCTAACCCTGAAGTTACATCAGCATCGACTTTTACTGACATGTTATGTGTTAGTTTTATCAGTTTCCGCCAAAAGAGAGAAGAAGAAATCAGCTGCCTGCCAGTTGCAAATCATCCGTCGTCATTCATATTCTGTGGTCGAAATCAAGAAACACAGATACATATCGACATGAAAAACGGAAATATTCGCAACGGCGATGCAAACTAATACGAGAAGAACAGAGAATGATGACGACAGAATAGCCTCTGAGTGTAACGTTTCAATCATTGCCTCCCGAGGAGCACTCGGTTTTCCGGGACACAATGAAGATGCGAAACTTCTTGGAAGATCTGAGACAAAGCGAAAAAACTTGTCTGTAATTGGAGGAGCCACGCGTTTTTTTTTACCGGGATTCTTCTCACATTATTTAGTATGCATGTAGATCTATATTGTTTGCAAACGGAAACGGCAGCCAACCGAAAAACGACTAAAAAAAGAAAGCCGGCCTATACAAAAAGTAGTACACGTAAAAAATTTATAAGTGCAACCGGCCGGAGGAACCCTTTCTTTTACGTCTCGTTGCTACACTTTTTTTTTGCTATTTTAAGGCACCACCGCGTTGCTTGAGCACGCGTGCGCGACAATCGTATAGCGGAAAATGGAAACCCGAAACTAGTCAAAAATGTTGATGGAAACGAGAGAAACAAGTAAACTTTTTGAACCCGGAATCGGAATTGTCAATTGAAAATACAAATGGCAGCTTTAGTATTAGTATGAGGAAGAAGAGCCTATTGAAATCAAGAAATCATTGTTTTTCGTTAGATCACGCATAATCCACGTGTTCCATCCATTCGTTCTTTATTCATAGTCAGCTGTAATCGCCAAAAGTCTGCAAAAAATTTTTGTCACCATTTCTTTTCATTTCCCATGAGATCTCTGTTTTTTTTCCTTCAGTAATACAAAGTCGTCGTCTTCTTCTGAGATCTGGAAGAAGAGCAAAAAAAGTAATGTGCGACACAACAAAATTTTGATGGGGCCACTTTGATAAATGTGTGAGAGAGTGTGTGTCAGAGCCTTTCTTCAGAAAGAAAAAAACGGCTTAAAGAAATAAGGAAGTGTCGTTCTTCATTTTGTATTCTAGCCTCTTGAGAAACTAAACAGAAACTATATTTGAGTGTGCAAATGACAGTTTTAGAAAAAAATGTATAGTTTTGAAGTGGACACTTTTAATTCTTAGTCAAGGGACTAGCACTTTGGTTTTTATCTGTTGAGCAGATGATTTCATGAATCATCAATTTTATAAAATATATCATGCGTCCGAGGATATCTTCGTGCGCATTGGAGTCTCTATGCAGCTAATATCAAGATGTCCATCCACCTCATTGAGAAAACAGATATAAGAAATACGTTGAGATGAGAAGAGGGTTTTCCCTCCGTCATTTCGTGCAACATTTATCTGATCAATGAGCGTCAAGGCAAAACTATCATTTTCTTGACCAGTGACCATTAAGTTTTGAAAAAAAAAGTGGAACAAAAAAGAGGTGCGTGTCCCAAGAGATGGACGGCATCAACTAGACGAACTTTATCAGAAAAGGACATTTTTTCAGGAAAAGGGACTTTCGGCCGTGTCGAATTGGCTCGAGACAAAATAACTGGAGCACATTATGCACTGAAAGTGCTCAACATTCGTCGTGTCGTTGAGATGCGTCAAACACAACATGTTCATAATGAGAAGCGTGTTCTTCTCCAACTCAAACACCCGTTTATTGTAAAAATGTAAGAAACTTTATACACATCTCGGAAATTTTGAATTTTGATTATTGAAGGTATGCAAGCGAAAAAGACAGCAATCACTTGTACATGATCATGGAATTCGTGCCAGGAGGTGAAATGTTCTCATATCTCCGAGCATCTAGGTGAGTTATGGGATTAAACAAAACGAGAGAAGTTAAGCCTTTTAAATGGGACCAATGGGTTTGACTTATTGTTTTTGCTCAGAATAGTACAAGGGATTCACCAAAAATGAATTATTTACAGATCTTTCTCAAACTCGATGGCCCGTTTCTACGCGTCAGAGATCGTTTGCGCTTTAGAGTACATCCACTCTCTTGGAATTGTGAGTAGAAGGACAAAGCATGAACTTTCGGAGAAATAAAGTTGTTTTTCAGGTCTACCGAGATTTAAAGCCAGAGAACTTGATGCTCAGCAAAGAAGGCCATATTAAGATGGCCGATTTTGGATTTGCCAAAGAACTTCGCGATAGGTAGGCGGCTTTCTGATTTTCCATTGTTGATCAACAGTCCTGGATACCTAATTATAGTGTTTCATTCACTTTGATCTTTGATAGAAAGTGTATCAACGATGATATACCAACAAATGACCAAGACATAGCTAAACCCATTTGAAATAATCTGACGAAAGCAAGTGTTACGAGCGATACGACTCATCAATGTGGGTGGCTGTGGGGGTGATGTGTTGAAGTTTGGCCCTTTGTGTTTTTCGAGTAATTGAGAAATTGGTTCCAATTTTAAGAGAAAGAGACAGATTGAGGTTCGAGAATCAGATTGTGATCAACACAGGAAGTTGAGCTAAAAATATGCCTCTCTCTCTCTCTCTTTCTCCGTCTGGATCATTTGGGTTCATCAAGTTTACTGCTTTCGATTTATTGCCTCCACGGGGTTTCGATCAAAATATCTGTTGATGATTTGAACCAGATTTCATCAGAGTTAGGAAAGAGTCTAGGATAACGTGACATTAAAATTCTTTGATCTCTTTTTTCGTTTTCAATATGTTCTTGGGTCTCGCGGCCAGTTGAACTCAACGCAAAGCACAAAGTGATTCGTGACAAAAAAAAGAAGATGCAACATGTATCCGAAAGCTTCCGGGGTCAAATGGTCCTTCTCATAAGAACAAAAATCACTTATCTGTTAGCAATGAAGCAATTCTTTCAGAACGTACACTATCTGCGGAACTCCCGATTATCTGGCTCCAGAATCGTTGGCCAGAACGGGTCACAACAAAGGTGTCGATTGGTGGGCACTTGGTATTCTAATTTATGAGATGATGGTTGGAAAGCCACCATTCCGTGGGAAGACCACTGCTGAAATATATGATGCTATTATTGAACACAAACTCAAATTCCCGAGAAGCTTCAATCTTGCCGCAAAGTAATAAATCTCGCCTTTTTTAATGTGAAAAATGATTTATTTTCCAGGGATCTCGTCAAAAAATTGTTGGAGGTTGATAGAACTCAACGTATTGGATGCATGAAGAATGGTACTCAAGATGTTAAAGAACACAAGTGGTTCGAGAAAGTCAACTGGGATGACACTCTGCATCTCCGAAATGAGGTACCAAAAGAAATCAGGATTCAAATAATTAAATAAACCATTTGCAGCCTCCAATTGTTCCAACATTGTATCATCCAGGAGATACGGGAAACTTCGATGACTATGAAGAAGACACAACCGGTGGACCATTGTGTACCCAACGTGAACGCGATCTTTTTTCCGAATGGTAAAGAATCCATTCGAACCAAATTACTGATGAAACGTAGCATTCCTTTTTGTCCTTATGGTGTATAGTTCCCTGTATTTCACCCCTCCACTTCTCTTCCCTCCTGGCTTCAGCCTCTGTCCCTGTGCATTTTGTGAATTTCAAATGTATTGCCACCCCCGCCCATATTGAACAAAACTCTTGAAATAATAATAATCACCAATCTCTCCTCCATTTCTTGTTTCAACTTCATAATATTTTGATTAATAAACATCTTTAGCAATTCACATTCAATACAATTTTATTTTTGTACTTAGTACATACTGATAAATAAAAAAAGTAAATTAAACATCTTCCATTTCGGCTTCCTGGGCGGATTCCATTACTTCCACAACAACACTTCCATCATTTTTCAGAATTTCCGCTTTTCCTTGTTCAGGATAATACACAATTGCACCTGAAAATAATTTGGACACCGTCAAGTACTCAAAGAAAAACTGATACTGTTATTTGGTAGCGTTCTCATTGATATCGAAGTCGATTGAATGGCTGCCGGTGCGCCGTCTCCCATTTTCCGGAGCTCTGACATATACACTGATGTTTCGTTTCCATGCCGCTAAAATTAACAGCAGGTGATTTATTCAAACAAATTCCACTAACTTTTGGTTCATTTTCATCATCGTCACTGAAACTCATTGATGTCATTCTATTTCTATATCGGACTGCCATAGTCTTATATTTCATGCAGCAGGTCATTTCACTGCATCTCACATAACTGAAATCTTCATGTTAAAAAATCCGGAGACGCAAAATTCCTTACCCTGCTGGACAGTGACAAACGTTATCGAAGATACATGGAACCATAAGAGGAGGAGCCGTAACACATTCTTCTGTACAGTCTGGCATGCAAACTGAAGAAAAATGTTTTCGATTTCCAGAAATAAAAAAGTTTTTACCTGCTTTGCAGACTTTGGGTTTCAGATTTTGTTCCGCTGCGGAATAGGCTTCGAGACACTGTGGTGTACAATATGGCATGCACTCATCTCGACATTCGACTGTTTTCTTAGGAGAAAATCTGACATTCTAAACTTTCAAAAATACAGAAAAATGAGTAGATAATAATTTCAGCTACCTTTCTAGGCTCTTCGACAGGTTGACCCATCACATCGATCGCCGTCAATGAGTTCATAAAAGAAGCGACAATTTGATTGTATCTCTGAAATGAGATGTTGTTTGAAAAACTATTCACTCTACTAAAAAACTTAATGAATTTTATAATTCTAAAAAACGTTTGGTAACCTCACTTGCTTATATTTTAACAAAAATTTTAAAAAACACGAAAATACCTGGAGACACCGAGAACTGCATTGAGGCATACAGGCATTAGCACATTGTTTCAAAAGAGGAGCAGGTGTCGTCGTTCGAACTGCAGGGTTACGGTTCACATATGGATACCTACTCATAGTCATTGCTCGAGAAGATCCTGTTACTTGCTGGTTCCTATTGTTCCCGAAGTTTGGATTCGGATATATTCTTCGAGATGCTTTGTTCGTTCTAGCCATATGTTGTTGTCTTTCAGTAGGACAACTGAAAGTTTAGATGATATTGTAATGCTAAAATTTGAAAATTACCATCTGAAAGCACACCATCCTTCTGCACCACATCCCATAAGATCACTAAAGTATTCACCGATTGCCCTCATTCGACTATCAGCGTAATGTCCATAATCATTAAGAAAATTGTTCGTTTCATTTTGCTAGAAATTGTTTTACTCTCGACATTCGTCGCCAACTCAAAGAAACTCACACAATGAACTTGCAAATTAAAATTTTGTAAAATAAAAAATAAGAAAATAATGAAAATCATCTGGTCAGTTAGAAACAAAGAATAAAGAAATGAAATCTCCCGTGAGGAGCAAGGTGTCATTTTCGACATGTTGTCACTAACGGATTCTCTTCACAAACAATTGGATCGTGAGCTAACAATGAGCATTTCTAGTCAATGATTCTTTTCATCTCTTTCCAGTTTCAAGTCATAAAAGTACGATCTTCAGAAATGACTTTCACTTTATGTCAGGAATCAGCAAAAGCCATAAGAGCGTAAAGTCCAAGTTTGGAGAGTGTACTTGTCTTAATGGTGTGTATGTTCATCGTCAATTTATTTACATTTAGTTGATCAAATTATGAACCGGGCGGTATATTTTCAATTAACTTTCATTTCCGTTACTTTGAATGCGAGAAGAAACTTTTACTCATTCTTCGAATTGTTCATTCATTAACATTCAACGTTTTCTTTTTCTATTGTAATGTTCTTTTTTATCCTGTCTTCTGAATTTATTGAAATACGTTCAATTCAAGTTTCACTCAGACAATATTTTAGGAAAACAAGATAAGACATATCTGAATAATGAACTTTTATTTATTAGTTGTAAGAAAACCTCCTGTGATAACATCAAAATAGTCTGAAAGTGCAAAATCATATCTTGTTTTTAAAATTCGCTTTTAGAAAAAATACTCGGATCGCAATTAGTTATGCAAAAGAAGTGTGAACTCTCCAGGGAGCACGGACCAGCTCTCTATTTGTCAATCACTTTTCCTTTTTCATATTTGCCTTGTTCTTCTGGCAGATTCAATTTTCTTGAATTTTTCATATTTCGATGCACTCTCCGTTCTTTTTCTTACTCATTTTTTCCTTATTTTTCATTCTTGGTTTATTTATGAAACTCGTGAGAAAAAGGTCATCCGGTTTTAATTTGCAAGAATGAAAGTGTAATAAAAAAAGATGGATTATAGAATAATATTGCTTGAGGGTTATTTCTTGTTCTAGAATTAAACTTTGTGAATATTATCCACGTGCTGCTTTTTTTTACTTTTTCATGAATTTCTCTCAAAAAGTAGTTTAAGAGTAGGCCAGTGTTCTAGGCATCACATATTTTACTCAATTCAATACGCAGCTTCCCTTTTGAATTATTGATAAAAGTGTGGCGACACCGAGTTACGTTCACAAACTTTGGTTCCTTAATAAATTTCGGAAACGAAAAAAAACTTTCAGAATCGATTTTCTCCTTTCTCATCGAGAAAATTTTCAAGTCATAATTTTTAGTTAAAAAATTTGGAATAAAAAAACGAGCGACCAGTTATTTTCTGTTTTTGAATACTTCCTAAATACTTCTAGAGAAACCTAATGCTATAATTTCCCAAAGGTATGCGAAAGAATCCAATACAATTTTCGTTAATACTAATAAATCTCTTGTCCACAGTTGCCCTCACCCTTACTTCCCATCGTTTTATTCCACAGTTTCGCTGGCGGCCTGAGTGCTTTGTCGGAGAGCAACTATTGTAAAATTACACTTTTCTCATCGACCTCCCTTCCATCGCTTCTGATCATTTGTTCCGTCTTCTGCGTTAAGGGCCACCAACTCATTGTAATACCTTTACTATATCTCTACCTTCGATCATATTACATCACTGCACCAGTTGCTCATATTCCATTTTGTGCTCTACCTTCCACCTCAATTACAAAAAGGAAAAGAGAACAAATTATTTTCTGTTTTATGACTTCTCAGAAACAGTCATAAAACTGCAAGCTTTTCAAACATAAATTCTAATCCGTGGTAGATGACATTTCTCTTCAATCTTTCCCCTTCGTAGAATCATTTTGTTGATAGTTTTGGGTGGCACTTTTTTCGTTGCGGGACGGACCATTCATAATCCTTTGGCAAAGATTTTAAGCCCTTGCCATATGCTCTGTTTCGAGTGTAGGAAAGAAGAGAAAGCAAGAAACTATTCTCATTGTCAACTGAATTATACCCAAGTTTTTCGAAAATTCTTTTCTTCTCCTCACCTTGCTAAAAAGCGCAATGTTCAATAATTGATGTGGTCCGAGTCAAAAGTCTTCTATTGTGTGTGGTTGTGCGTGTGTCTGTCTGTGTCTCGTTTTCAAATCCTCCCTGACAGGAAACTGCAAATTATGAGACCCACAATGGCAAATTATTGTAATATTTGACAATAGAGAAGCACAAGGTGAGGCATGATCAAAAAGAGTGAAAATTGGCAGCTTTTTCTATATAAACATTTTGGCTGTTGGAAGCCGCCGATTTCGACGATTCATCATCATTTATGTTTTCAACTTTTAAATGTCAAGCCACGTTGCACTTTTCCTTAGCTTTTTCTCACTTATTTTCTTCTATTTTCGATTGAATTCTGGTAGCAATTAGGTATGTTTTGTGCTCAAAAAAGTTTCCACTGCGACCCAGGTCATTTGGCAACCATATGTTCGTCATACTCTTCTTTTCTGTCGTCTCAGAAATTCATTGAATTGAATAGTGGAATTTGTAGAAAAGAAGAAGATCCGGAGAAGAAGAAGAAGAAAAGCTCTTCTTTTGCGCATGTCGTTCTTTTATTCGTCACATTTTGAGAAACTAAACAAAGACAACTGAAGAGTTCGATCTCACGTCCTTTTGGAACGAACTTCCCACGGACCAGCGTAGCTCAATCCATTGTAAACGTATACCTGCATTAGGAGACGTTTGGGAAGAGTATGGAAAGGCTTCCTCGTATATGACTCCACCGTGCGACTTTTTCTCTTTTCACGTGATTCCAAAAGCTAAGGTCAAGTGGTAGAAAATCCTAGAATTCATTATTCTTAGCGTACTAGGTTACACTTCCTCCTGGCGCCCACCTTTGTGACTTTCAAAAGTTCTCTTTGAAATTTTGAGGCAAATAACAGATTTTGAGAAATGCCCCAACATATTTAAATACCGTGAATTTTTGATACTTGATCAGAAGTATAATATTGGGTGCTTTTCGAGTTAACACAAGTATTGGAATAATGACATATTAGAGAGCAAGCTGACTACTTAGAAAATTTTATGAATTATGTGAAAATGTGTCATTTTTTGGTTTTAAGTTTTCTTTTTGTCTAATTTTTTTTATCTATTGTTTCATTATTTTTAGATATTTACCCATGCTCTCTGTAGAAAACTGTAACTTTACACTATTAAGAGTTCTGTCATCATGATTCAGAACACAATCTCTCTAATCTGTAACACATCATTCGACGGAATCGATGTTCATATTCCTACAGTCACCCACATAATCTGTGTACTCAAACCATCGGGACTGCACGGCGAGCATAAACACGACTGTGCATGAGCTCGATGAGTGAGTCCCCTCCTCTCCGCAGAAAAAAGAGAGGGGTAGAGGAAAAGCAAAAGCGATTTTCGTCGTGGTGGAGGGGTGACCTGTTGAAGAATGGTGTTTACGTTGTCAGCAGCTGCTCGACAGTTGCCTTTCCTCCCCGCCAGCTCAAACTGCTCGGGCGGCGGGAATAGAAAGAGTGAGAGAGAGGGGAAAGGAAAACGAGAAGAGCACTGGAATTCAGACTCGGGATTCGATTCCTGGACACTTTACAACGTGCGGCAAAAGGGATGAATGACGGGTCTCATTCATCCTAACTATGTGTATTGTTAGTCGGTAGGCTTTTCACTTCCTGTCGCGGAGAGTGAATTAAACTGAAATAAAATAGCGCACGCTCACTTTTAATTTATTTGCATATGTAACTTTGTAGTTCTTTTATTATTGTTTCTGTCAAGAACTTTTTTCGAAAACCAAGAATCTGATTGGGGTTTTCAAATAACTATCGTTTTACACTGCTTGCTTTTTCATCCAATTCACATTTTCCTTCCATTCTTTGTCGCCTTTTCCACACACTTCTTTTGTTCAATTAGCTGCTCTTTGTGCCGAAATAAACGCAATCAACAACTCTATTTGGCGCATCATCCACTTCTCAGTTTTCCACTCTCTCTCTCTCTCTCTCTCTCTACAGTTCTCATTTTCCAATCCATTCGCATCATCTCATTTTCTTTCTCGAACGTATCATTTCTCATTCTCTCCCGTCGACAATAGTAAAACGGTGTCGTATTTTGACTCCTGGACCATTGAGAAGAGAATGCACAAAAGAGAGCAGTAAATCGAATTTCTCAGGAAGGTCTTACTGATTGAAAAAGAGAGGAGAGATGAAGTTGAAGTATGTGAAGAGGAGGTGAAATGAGATAAAAGCGAGTTGAGATGTTGCCAATTGAACCGACAATGTATTTTCATTCTCGGATTCGTTTCGGATTGAAATGGATGAAAAGGGAAGACAATTTATTTTTATTTTCTGTTTTATACAATAGATTCCGGTGGATATAGAGTGTTGAAATTGAATTTTTTTATCTGATTGCCGGATAAAAATGACGATATTAAAAATATATGATTTCCCTCTTTTATCATGATTTTCTGTATGTTTTTTTGTTTTGTATATCGTCAGACGTTCCTCATCTTCTATGTATGTTATCCACTTTCTACCATCCTCTAATCTATGCATTAGCCTATTGTTTCTTAGAAATGATAATCTGCTACAGTTGTATGCAGTTCCTATGAATCCTTTATGTCATCCTATGCCATCCTTCTCTTACAACATTCATACTGCGCACGCATCTGGTGCGTCTGCTCACCAGAGGGCTCTGCCAGTAATACCACCACGATAAGTGGGGCTACTACCTCAATAAATTAATCCAAAGAGTGCAGTGGAAGAACGTCAACTGTTTATAAGATTTTGGAGAACTATCGGATATTCCTCTTTCAATTTTCCTCCGTCATTCTCTCACTTTCTCCTGATGCGCGTTGGAAAACGAAAGAAGATGTTTAAATGAGACGACCGAAAACACGCGTAATCATAATTGACTTTGCGCTTTTTATTTATTTCTTTTTGCGACCACATCAGCAGGTTTGGCATTTGCCTTTATCAGAAACATGGCCCAAGACGGCATCAGTGTGTCCCTACAGAAGAGGCAGCTGACGACGGTGTGTGTTTTTCTTGGCGGTGTAGACTGTAGAAGAAGAAGAACAAAATGGTAGAGATATGACGATAACGACTTTCCTCCTCGATTTGGGGGGCCGAGAAGAAAGTTTCATGTTTCGTTCGTTCTTGACGGCTCGCTCGCACTTTTTCGTTGGCTCTTTGCCTATTTGTTTTCGGCGATGAACCAACCTCCTTCAAGACCAGTTTTCTTTTCACTCGAAATATATTTTTGCTACCTCCTCTTTCTCTTCTTCTTCTTCTTCTACTTTTGCTTCTGGCGGGTTTCCATCCGGAAAAACTCAGCTGACAGCACTGACTGGCTTGTTTTTTCTTCTCTCATTAGCTTTCTTTAAAAGATTAGTTCCTCAGCAGTATACATAGGGTTACTGAAGGTTTCATACCGTTTTTCAATGTTTTCTCTCCAAATCTGGAAATCTAGAGAGAGCCATTCCAGAGACAGACATCATTCTAATCAATCATTTTGTAACAAACGGTTTGGGCGACTTCATTCTATCTACACAGTCATGTGTCTTCTAGGTCTTCAAAGTTCTTTGGGGCATAAATAACATAGAAAAAAGTGAAACCTCCGATAGCTGCTGATAGGGTTCAGATCACGAAAATAGTCTATGTACTATCGGTTGATATCAAATGTGTTTTGCATCCCAACCAATTTTTCCCTATTGTTCCTCTCCACATTAAAACTTTTGTGAAGTATTGTCGAAAGGCCACTTCACATGGAATCTCAAGAATTTTTTCCATGAAAATGTGCAAAATGTGGCGAATCGCCATATTCAGAGAGTGCTCTATTCTATTCGTCGTTCAACAATTGCTTTCCAAGTCCTCCAATTGTTTAATCAGGCGGTTCGAAAGAAGAGAGGCGGTAAAGTCTCTCCCATACTCGAAACGCACAGATTTGAAGCAATTGTATTCGGAAAAACAAGACTCCTCCCGAAGAGTTTTGTTTCTTTTCCCTCCCATCGTGTTTTCTTGAGATTCAGAGCCCCCCTCTCCGTCCATCCGCCTCACTGTTTTCCCTTTTCCGATGCCTTTCTCGGATTGTCCAAACATGAGAACGTCTTAGTCCTAGCACATCGAGTGGACGGTATCCTTTTGTTTTTTGTAGAAGAGCAACAATTTGTGTTCCTTCAGGCTATTTTTGGCAGGAGTAGTGAAAGATCAATTGAAATTTTGAATGACATATCAGAAAAACTACATGGAGCTCTTATTTTCAGTTGAGAAATGATGCTAATTTGTTGTTCTCCTCAGTACTGTACAGTTTTTAGAATTGTATAGTTATACAAAATTAGATGTGTTTATTCGCATCTTGTCTTGTTTTGTCGTCGTCGTCGTCGCATTATGACTTCATTGTGTTAGTTCCGATCAGAGATGTCTTATTTCATCTATTTCTTTGCTTTTCTCCTGGAGCAACTGCTCTTTTTCACATCTTTTGATTGAGCTTTCTTTTTCTTTTCTTTCCACATACACACCCACTCGTTGTCAGTTTAGCTCTTCCAGTGTTATGCGTGTGCCGGATTTCTCGTTGATTTTCTGTCGAATCATATGACCATCCTCTCCACTCATTGATTTTCATATGTATTTCTGGATCAGCATGACACAAATCGATACCTCAGGTGTTGCTGAATGTTTGCCAATCGGCTCATTGTGAAATATTATGGCAAAAATTGACCAAGCCAGAGTGTAGAGACAGAAAGAGTCAATTTTTGCGTCAGTGAGACAGGCGGGCGGTCGGCTTCTGTTTAGAGAGCGAACTTTTGACAGGGCTCGGAGACAGACCGAATAGATTTTGTGCGCGCTATCCTCCTCTCCCCCGATCGGCTCTTTCTTATCCATTTCTATCTTATCTCTTGGTTTTTCGAAGGTTGCGTATCCTTTTCCCTTTAACTTTGTTTCTGATTATCTATGTGGTGGTTCTGAGGGTGGGACAAGGTTTCTGATCTCTTAGTAATGATGATGAGTGAGTGGCATTCAAGTGTAAAGTTTCAGAAGAGACTCGAAAGTTATCCCTGTGCTCTCATCATTTTCCGCTTTAAACAATTTATCTGATAATTTTCACCTTGCTTCTTCCTCCATTTAGTCTCCATTCAGTCTTACTCATTTTCTCGTATTGTATTTCTCTAAACAAACCTAATCTTTTGATTTCAGGCCAGTATACAACTAGGCTCTCCACATATTTTTTGTCACATCAATTTCAAAATAATCAAGTAAGTTGAATTTTCCAATTGAACCATTGAAACAATTTTTTCGTCCAGAAATGTACGGCCAAGTCCATGATCCACTGGTAGCCGCCGCTGCTCTCGCACAGTCAACAAACGCAGAACCAGTTGTTGGTTAGTTTCTTTTCGTCATTCAAGTTCATCCTGCTCTTCCCGTTTTTCTTATTCTCTGACACTATGTGGTATTGTCACATGATGGTTAAGTGAAAAGAGAGGGAGAAGAAAAGAGAAAAAGTGGTATGTGTAACCTCACATATGGTTCCACTTAAAACTAAATCAGAAACAAAAAACTAGAGAAATCTTTTATCCAGGTTCACGTGACACCATGTTCACCAAAATCTTCGTTGGAGGTCTACCATATCACACTAGTGATAAGACACTTCATGAGTACTTTGAACAGTTTGGAGATATCGAAGAAGCTGTTGTCATCACCGATCGTAATACCCAAAAGAGTCGTGGATACGGATTTGTAAGTACTTTGGAATTTTAACAATTTATGCGATTTCTTTACGTTGGAGGTCAATTAAAACAAAACCGTTTATCATCATCAATCACTTTTGACATGATTAACCGTTTTTTATGTCGTCCGTGAACGACCAGAATCATTCATTGAAGAGTAGATACGAGAGAGGACACAAATTTGTTTTCCTTCTTCTTGTCTCCACACAAAAATCGAAATCCGCGGGAATCGAAATCTCCAAAATCGGCGAAATCTTAGGAAAGATGCTTTTGAACTCTTGGCCGGCTTTTCGTAATGATCGGACGCGTATTGTATAAACAAACATTTGCTTATCCTTATATACTCAACAGATGATTATGTAATATTATATAAGAGTGAATTGAGGACTCACGATATACTGTAACATAGACATGCTGACTGGATTAGGGCAACATACTAATAATTACAGGTTACCATGAAAGACAAAGCATCCGCCGATAGAGCTTGTAAAGACCCAAACCCAATTATCGACGGAAGAAAAGCAAACGTCAACTTAGCATACCTGGGAGCCAAGCCGAGAACAAATGTCCAACTTGCCGGTACGTTTACATTTCAGAGCATAGTCATCGCTCTCAGAGATCAATTTCTTTCTTTTCCCCCAAGTGTGTTTTGGCTTCTGCTAAACATTACCATTCTTCCTCCACAACCATCATAACCAAGGATATTGTTTGTGTCGCGCATCTATTCAGTTTTTGTCTGTGTTAACCAAAATCACCAAGTTGGTCATTTTAGCGCTGGCCGCTGGACAAGTTCAACTTCCACTCACCACTCAACTTCAGGCTCTGTTCCCTCCAAGAATCGGGTAAGTTTCCGTGATGCCTGTGTGTGATACTTCCAACTTCCTATCTCATCTCAATAAGTCCACACTATTTGAGTTGTGTTGATCATTCGGGACCAAAAAACATTAAACAACAATCACCAACAAATCAACAAAACGTGTAAAACTCGTGTCCTATAGCTCCGAAATACCCTAGGTTGCCCAATTAAAATGCTCTTGTTTTTTTTCCAACCTACTTCACACTATTTAATATTAATTGACGATCATTTTAAGACAAGTGGCTGGTTGAATCGAGTCCGCGGATGCCTTAAACCAAAGGTTAGGCGTGCTTTGAAGTGTGCCAATCTTATATTACTTTCTTTCAACCAAAAGCAGAAATAGTGCTGTGTTTTGACGTGTCCATACTCTCTTTCTCTTTATTTTCACCTATTTCCCAACCTATGATTTCAAGTTTCTCTCTTTCCCCCCTTTTGGTGAAAACATTGCATAGTCCTGAATGAAATGAGCACCCAAGTTTTTCTCTTCATTGGTGGGATTTGATTTCTTTCTTTGTAGGTGTAATTTGATGGTATGGCTGCCTAACTAAAACAATCACGCAAAAAAAAACTTCGCTATAGTTTGGTTACGTCGGTTCTGTAATTTTGAATTCTTCTCAGAGTTCTCAAACAACAGTGGCTGATTGTTTTTAATTTTTCCTTCTATCCCAATATGTTAAAATATCTATTTGCACTAACTCAAAATTGAAAACAAAAAACATTTGAAATTGAGTTTTCGGATGTCAAAAACGTTTCAAAAACTTCTTTCCATTTTGATTTTTTATCACGCATGTGCGTGTTTTTTTGGGTGAAATTGTGATCAACACTGTTGCCTCATTTCAAGCATTTGGCATTTGACATTCTCCCAACTTCTATCAAACTTAATTCATAAAATAACTAATCGGCTTTCAGACTTCCTCAAATGTACTATCCGGCTGTTACGGGATTCAATCCGTTGATTGCTTCTCAAGGAGCCGCACAACAACAGCTTATTGATTACTCTGCTCTTGCCGCAGTTATGGGACAAAACCCACAAGCCGCTTACGGTCTTCCATCACAAGGAAAATGTATGTTGAATGCTGAAATTTCATCGAAACTCAACGTTCTTGGTTCAGTTGCCTCCCAACCGACAACAATTGAGCAATACGCCGCTTACCCAGCAGGATATGGACTTGTTCCGCAGGCTGCCTATAATCTTGGAAACCCACAATTGCAACTGGCTGCCGCACAGCAACAACTTGAACATCAACGTGTGTAAACCTTCAAAGCAATACGATAATCAATTGAAAAATTTTAAAATGCATTTCTAACAACCAAAAAAACCAATTGTCATTTTTTTAACAGCAAAGTTTCGCCAACTGATTTTGCCAATATGAGAACATCGGTGTTCGTTTGATTTAGTCTATTCTTACTTTGTGTTTTGCTGCATTTTTGTATTCGTGTCACCTCACGCATTAATTATCAGAGTCTTTTACAAATCAGACTGTTCCACCTAGTCTTCATTTTTAATTCAACCATTTTGTCCTCTCATTTTTTGAAGTTTAGTCACAACCTCAATCTTTTCTTTTTAATTTTTTGTCCAATGAGGGTTTCCACGTTCGACGTTCATTTTTCCCCCGAAACGCCAGAGTTGCCTCTTTTTCTTGAATTTGTGCCATTCGCACAATTTTTTTCTTTTTTAATGACATTATTTCACATGGTGAGTTTTGATTTATTGTAGTGTTTCTGATTTTTGCATATGATGTTTACAATAAACAAAATGAATTGATAGAAACTAGAAACAGTTTAGCAAGAGTGATACAACGTGATATATTCTGAAAATGAAACCGAACAAAAGAAAGATAGCTATCAATTAAACCAGTTTCACTTCTGTTCCTGGTGAAAAATGTGATAAATAAACTACAGTCTACTATGATATAATACAATGCGGAAGGTAATACTTTTTGACAACAAAATATCGGAAAAGTGAGGTTGGAATGTGTTCAAAACGTTTTTGTGTCGTATTGTAAAAAAAAGATTGTACTCTAAAACTTAACCTGGTTGCTTAACAAATTGGAGCATGTATTGCTTTTAATGAAATAAATTTTAACTCGAAAAATGCAAAATGAAGATTGATACTTCATTTTTGATGGGGCCGAAGCACACCTACTTAGGATATATGATGCCCAAGCTCATCAGTTTTCGGGGCCGAAGCACACCACACAGCACGATTCCGAGAGGTTAGGACCGAGGTACAACGTCAGAACCGGTGTGGGGATTGAACCATAGAGTACGAGAACCGAAGTGCCGCACACTACCACTCAACCACACAGCTGTTGAGAGGACTGGGGAAAGAGGACCAACATATGAGTGTGCGAGAAGAGGGACCATCGAAGAGAGGGGGGAGGAGAGACCGGGTCTCCTTGTGTGTTCGAAAGAAAGGGTGCGCAATAGAAGGAAAATAAGACCGTTTTCTTTTTTCAGTGATCGTGTCATGTTCCTGTTTTCAATTATTTATTACCAACAAACACAGAAAATGAAATAATTTAAATCAAGAAACAATAATCAAGCCTTGCAACAGTTTGACCCGCATTGGTTGTATCCCTGAGGGCATGAACATGCATTTGGTCCACACTTGGCAACGGTTTTGTTTCCCTGAGTAATGGTAATCTTAACCAAACATTTGCATGGTACAACATCAGTTGGAACTGGAGTTGTAGAAACTTCTGGAGCTGGGGTAGGAACAGTTTCTGGAGGAGGAGTTGGAAGGTCATCACGTTGTGGTTTTGTGGTTGGAACATTGCTTTCCAGACAAGCGGGGGCACAAGTTGGCATACACTGACTGAGACATGATGGTACAACTGGAATGTATGCAATTGATGATCCGTATGGTTGATATCCACTGCTAACAGCTGGAGCTTGGGCTACAATTGGTCGAGGAACTGCTACAGGTTGAGGAGCAGAGGCAATAGATGGGACGATTTGATATGGGGTAGCTGCTACAACTGATGGGTATGGTTGATAAATTGAAGAAGGATATTGGGCAACGAGGCAAGATGGAAGACATGTCGGCATGCATTGCTGAGAACATTGAATCTGGGCTACTGGAGCAGCGCCATAAATCGATGCTGGAAGAGCTGGTGTTCGGAGATACACCGGAACTTGCTGAAAATATTATCAAGATGAATTATTGAATTATTAAACTACAGTTTATTACTGAACTCACAGTAGCAGCCAATGGAATACAAATAAGAAGAAGCTTAAGAATCATAATCCTAATTCGCGGAGTGATACTTCACACATTTCCGGAGATGCCTTTTATATGAACTACTGAAGAGGTTTCCGGTTTTGATAATCGTTGATACCAATACGATTCGTAAATGGATCATCTGCTCGCAGTGTTACCGGTCCGTTTGTTTGCCTTCTGTTTTCGTCATTTTCCATTCAAGAGGTTATCATATGTCTGCACTCAAATCCTTATTTAGAAGAATGGTGGATCAGAAAACAAAAATCTCAGAATCGTTTTCGAGGGTGAATGGTCATCGGAAATAATATTACCATCACAAGTTCTCTTACTACATGTCACTACAAATGTTCATCCAACCGTATCGAAACATGCCATTTCAAACCAAATCGACAAATTAGAAAAGTAAATCTTTGATTGTTGATCAAACTAATGCCATTCATTGCAAAATATTGTGTACCTAAACAATCTCGATACATATTCTCACAGAAGAACAGAAGCATTTTTCAATGTGTTCTCTGTCTGGGTGTTGCGTTTGAATCAGATATTGTCTGCAGTTATTTCAAAGATGCATTCAGATTAAGCGACCCTCTTCCGATTGTTTCATAAAATCGAAAGTGTTAATGTTCTCAACGCCGTTGATGCCAACAAACAACTTGTTGGCAACTGGTATAGAAGTTTTAATGGAAGCTGAGATGAGGTGAAAACGCGGAAATAGATCTTCTGATATGTAATGAGATTATCGTCTGAAAGGTTTCTTGCATATCGTTTTCACGTTACTTTTAATAACCAGATTCTTAGGAAACTTTATTTCGAACCCATTATAAAACTCATTCACACTATTCCTCGTCTGAAATAAACATTACAACGTGAGGCTGGATTTTAAACATTTCAAACGCGATGGGTCACATACGGATGACCTTCCGAATGGGGGTGGAGACTGAGAGAGGGACATTGAACAATGGGACGGTGAATTGAGAAATTCAAGATGAAAATTTGATAGCAGCAATTTTGTTTTTCAAACAGACGTGACGAGTATCGAATCAGTTTTCGGTTCTCTTTCAGAAACTACAAATACTATTGTTATACAGTCGATTTCCTGCTTCTGTGGTCCATCACATCTGGACAGGTATTTATTTCTACAGAGACAAGAATCAGTTCATTTACGCAATCTCATTTTTATAATATTCTGTCCCATCCGCAATAACAAACAAGCATTCAGCGCAGTTTTTCCAAACGTCGTGGTTTTTTCAGCAGCTATTGCGTGAGATCGGGAGAGAGAGAGGAAGAGACTGCGAAAGACGAAGAAGCGTATGCAGTCCTTCGCATTGAAGCGATGGCATCAAGTTTAGTTGCTGAACGGTTGGGTCTTTTCTATTCTGAAGCGGGGGGTGGTGTACTTCCTATGGTCACCGATATCAAAGCCTTTCACTGTTAAGCGGTTGCCTATCATTATGATATTCTGTTCGTTACCCCCCATCTTCAGGAATCATATGCCGATTAGAGTATTCTCTTTTATCTGAATGACAAGTTCCCGCTTTCTCGTGAATCTTCTCGTTTATCGACACCTCTCTTTCTCTCATCAGTGAAACGTTAAGTGATAAGTAATGATCAAGTTCTTCCAGTACTTTCCAACGGCATAATGCTTTTTCTCGCCTCCACTTTTTCTTTTCTCACTTTCCTTGGAATTCAATCTATTCCCGGAAGGAAACCCCCCATCAGCTGTAAAAGTTTCTTTTCTTTCCTGAAACTTCATTATCACTTATTACTGAACTTAAATTAACCTTCAAGAACCGGTAGGTTAACTGAAAAGTTTAAAAGAAGAGTGACATTGTGTGACATTTTGTGTTTTGATGCGCTAAGTAACTTTTTTTTTAATGATAAGAGTTTTCTGATCTATAAAGTCTCTTAGTTTTCTTGAACAAGTGTAATTGTTTCAGTTTTGACATCAACCCTCTTTTAGTGTAACTGACCACCAATGAAGCAGTACCTATCAAGATTAGTGTGTGTCTTGTACGCTGACAAGGAAGTAGGTGTTGGTATCGGAATTAACAAAAAACACATGCAGTAGAGTGTTCATGATAGTGTTAATTGTCATATACCAGCTTGATCTCATCTCTTCATCACTGTAAAGTTTTTATGGCGTACAAAAACTGAAGCTGTCTGGAAAGAACGAATATCGTTGGTTGAATGGCGCTATTTGCAGCTTGATTGATCTTATATATAGATTTGGTAAAGTTCAATGGAAGACCCCATTTCCTCTACTATTCCTCTTCTCATTTCACGTATTTTTGTGTGTCCCCGTGTTCTTGTCGCTAAACAGTTTCTTTCATTTGATAAAACTGTTTTTATACATATTTCTCTTTTCTTTTCACTACGGTGATAAATTTTCTTATCAGTTCGTAGAATCGTAAAAAATCTATTTCACGTTATTGTTTTTTCTTTGCAGACTTCTCCTGGGCTATTATTCCAGCTGTTTCCATTCAACTCAGGACCTTCTTATTATCAACTGTTATGACATCTTTCTGAATTAATCTGAAACTGAACAGAATGCATTTACTAATACTAATCGGTTTCATTTCGGTAAGTGACCTGTAGGGCTAGACAGAACTAAAAAAAAGGTTTTTTCCAGGTGACTTCCGCGATTCATCACTCTATGACACCACTTGAGTTGAAGCATTTTTTCGGAACCGAAAACAAAGACAAAGGTAACAAAAAGTAGAATGAAAACCAACGACTAAAAACTAAAATGAAAAAAAGGCCACTTAAAGCTTTCTCCTGTCTATCAAATTTGTAGTGACCTTGTCTAATAGCACTTGAAATGAAGCAGAACAAACTTGGATCATTCCGCTCAAATATTTACGACTTGTTTCAGTTCCGGAATACTTCTTGGATGAAAGGAAAAAACACATATTGGATATACACAATGGTTTCAAAATGGATTTCCTTATCGATGGAGTCATGGAGACGTTCGTGTTGCGTAATAAACCGCATCTGTTCTCCGAAGGTTCGCTTTCCTAGCCTTTCTGGCGCCATGAATCTTTTGTCATGCGTATCAATCAGGATTATCTTTGAGATTAGAACATTCTGTTATGATAGTAGATAAGGGGCTATCAAATCACCTGGGTTGAGGTGATAAAAAGTTGTTCGGGAAATCAGGAACGTTTGCTTTGATGTTTTATTTCTAGAAGGTTAGATACCCGGAACAGTTCTTTTTTCAGGTTTCCACATGATGGAAGACGATGTTGAGATGATGACGCATCCATTAAAAGATTGTGTCTACGAAGGTGAAAGTGCCGTTCGGAACGGCACACGGATCGGTCTTGTCGGTTGCGGGCATAACTTGGTAATTATTGACCAACCTTGATGAAGGCAGAAACTTCCCATCACACCGCTTTTTTCTTACTTTGATCGCGATCATACTGCGAGAATGCTACTATCAAATCAACTTTCGTTTTCTTTTACTACAAGGAAGTTAGAAATAATCTGAGTGTATAGGACGCGGAAGCAAAACCGTAATTCATGATGAGAAGAAAAAATAGATTGACCTTCTGTTAGGAACTGCCATTCGCGGAAAACACAAACAAAAACAGTTTTTTTTCACTCGAAAAAACCACCTATCTTCAATACCGTATAGTTCCTTTCCCTTACAATATCTATCAAAAGATCTTTGATCGTTGCATAATGCCGCCCGCTGGAAACACGAAAGACAGAAGATCAATCATAAAGCAAAGCAAAGTTGATTTGCAGAATGGTATGGTCATTACTGACAACGGGGATTATCACTTGATCCAGGCCCATCATCAATCCGGACAACACGTTATTCACAAAAGAAGTCTTGACTCCATCGATCATGAATGCCAATTTGGTTTGGATTGTTTAATGATATGAGATAATAACATATGTTTCCTATTTTATAGATGCTAGAGATGATCCGTATCCAGAAGATAGAGAGGAAATTGCTATGAAAAGCATGTTGATGAAAATGGTGAAGGATATCAGACGAGCTGATCCACGGAGAAATAATAATAATATTCTGACTGTGGAATTGGCTGTTTTTGCTGATGACGCTATGTGGGACCATTTCAAGAAGATGTATGGAAAAGCTGCCGAAGAGAACATGCACACTTTCATCATGGCAGTAGTTAATAATGTAGATTTTACAGATTTTATGGTGATTGTTTCATTTTGTTTTCAGATTGATGTGCTCTACACTCAACGACTTCTTCAACCAAGAATTAACATCAAGATAGTCAGATACGAAATTTTGAAAAATATTCCTGTAAGTTCCCTTATTTTCTCCGCCATAACGGATTTTTTATAGCATCTAATGAATGCTAGAAAACATTCAAGTGGAGATGTGGATCGACTTTTAGACGCTTTTTGTCAATACCAGAATGAAATCAACCCTCCGAGTGATGCTGATCCAAGACATTGGGACCACGCTCTACTTTTCTCCGGGTAACCTTTCTCCTTCATTTCATTATTTCTTGAAATGGCATTTAAAGATACGATCTGCATCGGAACGGTGTGAAGACAGTCGCAGGTTACGCACCAGTGAAGGGAATGTGTAGTGGCGTTCGATCATGTACAATAAATGAAGGCCTTGATTTTGGAAGTGTATTTGTGGTTACCCATGAGATGGGTCACAGGTAACTGACTTCGAAGGTGTTTCTTCATCGAGATGTTTCAGTTTGGGAATGTATCATGATGGTGATAACGAGTGTGATTTGAGATGTTGTATAATGAGTCCATCTGTTGGAAGTGGAAAAACTCATTGGAGTCATTGTTCGGTCAATGAAATGGCTACTTTTGTTGGAGTATGTTGAATAAAATCAAATTCATTTATGAAATGAGAATTCAGCATCTGGGTGATGACTTCCGCCCTCCCAATTGTCTCCAAGATGCTTCTGCAGAACAAAGAATGGTTGCATTCAAAGAGTCCGAACCTCCAGGCCAGTTATTCACGATGGACGAACAATGTGAGATTTTCCACGGAGAATGTTGGAAGCATGAGTTGAAAGATGGACAAACAATGCAGGTGAGAACTAATTATCCACATGGAAGAAAGTAATTAAGATTGATATCAGAACGTCTGCCAAATGGTGTGGTGTGGAAATGGAGAAGGTGTTATCAGAACAGCGCATCCTGCTTTGGAAGGAACATACTGTGGATTTGGAATGGTAAATTTGAAAAAATAACATCTATAAATACTCTTCACTGTGTTTTTATTTGAAATTGTCAATGACAAATGCTAATTTGTAGATATGTCGTCAAGGGCAATGTGTTGGATCAAAGCAATTGATGAGGGTGACGGTCGGCGGTTGGTCCTCGTGGAACGATCGACCAGCACCTACTTGCGGTGGAAGGTGTTCACAGTGTGAAATAAAGGGACAAATTCGAATTATGCGAAGTATCAGGCAATGTAACAACCCCAGGTTTGGCGAATTGTAAAGATCATACATTACAGAATATATTTTAGTTCGAATAACGGAGGAGCCCCATGCCAAGGAGATGAAGCACGTGGAATGGTTTGTCACAGAGATGTGAGTTATTTCGACAGAATCCTTATTGCATCAGTATCATTAAAGATTTGTAACGGTGATTCAATCGAAAATTATGCGACTCGTGTCTGTTCAAGACTGCGTGATGAAAATGCTATTCCAAATACGATACTTTCTGGAGAAGGAATGCAGTTTGAGCAGGCAATGTGCAAAATTTGGTGTCTCATATCTGGATCTACAAACATTCGAACAGTTTCCAATTTTCCTGATGGAACCCCTTGTGGTAGCAATCAATACTGTATAAAAGGAGAATGCAGAGTAAGAAACATCCCAGTTTTCATTCCCAATTATAATTTCAGCCACTTCTTTGTGGAGCGACAACTCTTGCTTATTCAGAAGCTGACTGTCCTCTTAGTGTTCTCCAGACAACTACTCAACCACCAATGCCACATATTCATTCTGTTGATCAATCTGCTTCAAAGACGAATCCATATAAAGAACAGAAAAAAGGTACTGCATATTAAAGATTTTCTGTCTGATCCCCCGTTTTCAGTCCCCTTCCTCAATGAATGGTCCGGATGGTCAGTGTGGTCGGAGTGTGTCACGTATGACTGCCGTGAGTTTACATTATCCAAAAAGATTTGCTTGGTTTACATTGGATTTTGTTTGAATCATTTATTATTAAACAAAGAAAAAGTTGCACTACGAAATTTCTGGAACCCATGGAACAACTGTTGAATTCAGACACCCAAGGAGTCAAAGTCCGTGTACGTAGATGTCTTGCTGGAGTTTGTGCTGGTGCTCTTCGTGAACGTTTGCCTTGCACACGGCCATGCACTGGATCTGAACGACCACTGACGACGTCTGCTCCTCAACAAACATTCCGGAATCGTTTCATTGCTCCCCTTCCGAATGGAAATAGACAAACTAACATGATTCTGAGAAAGATTGACCAGTGAGTGTCGAGAAGAACAATTCAAATGTATTCTATGCTTTATTTATAGCTGGGGACCATGGTCAGCATGCAGTGTCACTTGTGGAACCGGACAGAAGCTAAGACGACGTAACAATTGCATTGGCCAGGGTAGTCGAGACGAGATATTCTATTTTAATGGTAATGAATGTTCAGAATGTGCTGAAACGGGACCTTGTGTGATGCAAGCATGTAGAGACACTGCTCCTGCAAGTACTTGGACAGATTGGTCTCATTGGTCCGAGTGCTCTGTGAACTGTGGAGAAGGATTACAGTTCAGAAAAAGAGCGTGCTTTGCGGCATTCTGTCGTGGAAAAGATAGTGACGTCAGAAATTGTCATGGACAGGTGAAAAAAAAATCAATGAATACCCTGACTCTATCTATTTCAGAGATGTCCTCAAACCACCACAACAGAAAGACCTTTAATCAACAGGTCTGGTCTCTGGACAGGCTGGTCATCCTGGTCAGCATGTAGCACAAAATGTGGAGTAGGACAGCGCACAAGAAGGAGGAGGTGCTATCAAGGATCCTGCATGGGTTAGTTTCTCTGCAAAAGCAAATCTGAAGATAAATCAACTTCCAGGTGACGATAATGAGAAAGAAAGATGCGTTGGGTCTCAGTGCTGATGCTCAGCTCACATCACATCAAAATGTGTCCAAAAAACCAAGAGAGAGAGAGCCATCAGTTTTTCATCGAAACCACATGCTGTCTCAGAGGAACGAACGAAAAAGAGAGATTTGAAATTTAAAATTCAAAAATTAGTAGCAGATTTTATAGTTGTTGCATTGCATTTTTCTTCTTGTTCTTCTTGTTCCTCACTCTCTCTCTTCCTCTCATCGCTTTTATAATTGTTTTAAGTCAGCCATTCTCAGCGGGTCCTTCGTTTTTCTGTTTATATAAGATTTCTTAGTACATTAATTTCTTTTTGTACGTACTAATAAAATTTTCATGAAAGATGTTTCTTTCTCGTATTTCTAGATCGCAAACTATTGAAAAAACAACAGAACAATTTGAATTTAGTATTCCACGAAGCTTAATTCTTACACGCAACAAACTATTTTGACCTAAACCATGTTTCTTCTACCAAAGATCTCTGAGTTTCAAAGGAGGAACTCATCAGATGAGCAAATCTGGCGTCTTGTATTCAGTGAGCAATATCATTTCACATGAATGAAACTTCGCATACATTTTCATTAGGAACTCACTCTCGCCTTTCAGTTTCGCTTGTTTTTCCAATCGCGGTTCTTTTTTTACTCGTTTTTTTTCTTCTGTTCGTAGATATCAATACTTCATTTCTCTCAATCACCATCCCTTCCACTTGCTCATCTTCAAATTGTCGTAACAGCTGCTCTTCGCTTTAATTTTTCACCTTTTCTCATTTCTACCCTATCATCTTTTCTATCTCTATTCTTTCCCACCTACTTTTTTTTTCTTTTGTCTGAAAAGAAACGCCATATCAACTTTCATTCATGTTTTGAGCATAACAACTTCGAAGTAACAAAGAATGAAGTGGCCTTCTAGCACAGATCAATCTGGTAAGTGGACCTTCTTTCATTCACCACCAAACGGATTGAGTAAGTTCTGAATGTTGTAAAGTGAGTATCAACAGTCGTTCTCTGAAATCCGGTTATCAGATCATCAATGTGTCATTTTACTATCGAAAGTCACAACATTCTCATTTCTAACCAAACCCCTTTTTTCCATTCGTTTGTAGTCTGATATCACTTGTGACCTAAACAAGATTTACCGTAGTTCTTCAAACATTATCTTATTTCTCATCGAAAACAGTTTGAGGGATTGTCTGGATTGTATTTAAACATTTTGTGAACTTTTATGATTGAATTTAATTTCAGAACAACATCCCGATGGAATCGTGACATCTTCATTCAGCAGAGATGTTGAATCAGTGGCATTTGCTGTGTTATTATTCCTAGCTGCTGGGATTATCCTCTTCATTTCCTGTTTCTTTGTTACCAAGTGCTTGCAATGTTATAAAGCTAGGCAGAGAAGGTCAATAACAAAAAAAGAGATGGATTAAAAAACAATTTCCTGTTTCAGACTTCGACGCAAAGCTCTCGGAGAGGATGATGATGACGATGACGACGACGATATGGATATCGATGAGGATGAACCCCAAACTGCAATCACCAGCTCCAACCCTGATCTTGTTAAAGTCTGAATCTGTATTTAATAACTGTATAAATGTTGATATTTGATTTCTGTTCCAATCTTTCAAACAAAATATTATTCGAATAAAAACGGATAGGAAATGTTTCATTAGTACTTATTCAGAAAGATGTGAAACCGGATGATAGACTGAAAAGGAGATAAATAGGAAAAGAATGACTGAAAATTAAATGATTAGAGCATTAGGATGGTGATAAGAAGCATCAGTGAACACTTTCAACTAATGGATCACATTCAGATTTCATATAAAGAGGATAGAGAAAAAAGAAGAAAATGGATAGGGGAAAAGAGAAGAAACATGGTAAATGAAGCGATAACTAATGTTCGAATCATCGGATAATCCGAAACATTACCAATATCACAAATGACGGAGGCGTGTATCAAGACAGAGATGATGAAAATGAATCACTTTAACAGTGATTAACAGAGAAAAGAAAATATTTTTGGATAGATTGCAAGAAAAAGTAAAATTCGTTGTTGAAAAGAAATAGTTAGAGGTACTAGAGGTGCAACAGGAGTGGTATGGGAAAAGGAAAAGTGATACTAGCGTTGCTGAATTTTATGACATCGATTCCTTTATTGGATGCAGCATGACTTTTGCTTTCCGTCAACATTGCCGCGGAGACGACGAAGCTCGCCGTTGGCCTTGTATGTCTCAAGAAATTTGAGCTGTTTCTGATTGAGTGCGCCACGTCTTTGACTGAAACCAGATTACATATTATTATATAGTAATGATGTTTTAATCCCTTACGTTCTGATCATTTCAACGGCGTCCTCATACTTCATTCCGGCTTCGATGAGGGCAATGGCAACGAGAACTGGAGCTCTTCCGAGTCCGGCGACACAGTGAACAGCAATGCTCTTATCCGGGTGTTCCTTGAATGAGGTCAAGCAAAGCTGGAACCAGCTCTTGATCACCTGAAAACAAACATTCAACTCGTGTCATTTGAATAATGTGTTAACCTCTGGTGGTGGTGGTGATCCATCGGAGAATTGCCAATCGAGGACATCGATGCCAGCTTCTTTGAGAGCCTTTGTGTCGTATGTTGGTTCACAGACCCTCACAACAGCTCTTGCTCCATGCTTCTCCAGTTCTTCAATGTAAGATTGGATGGATGAGTTGCTTGGACGATCGGTGATGACGAAGCGCATCTTGCCCCATTCGATCTGAGATGGTGCCGGCTTGAAGTAGGTGGTCTGCGGGGCAGATGGAGCGGTGGTGATTCTCTTTTGAACGGCTGCGCTCATGATTGCTCTGAAATCATATGATCATTCTAAAACTTCTGAAACCAATTGAAACTCACGCTTGGAAATTATGGAGGTTTGAAAGTGATTGCGTCAAATAGTTTAATCAAGAAGAAGTCGGTGATCGGAAGAATTGATTGGAGATAAGCCACAAATAGTCAGTGTTGACCTCGACAATATTCGCCGACGGGTGCTCGCAACACTTTCGATCGGCTGAAAGCAGAGAGAGAATGAATGAGTGTTAAGATGAGAATGGATAGTGACGGAGGGAGTTCCAGCAGAAGAATGAAAACAACTTTTTTTCAGCTGTCTTCTATTATTCAAAAGAAACCTCACGCATAATCCTTATATTCATCTCTTTTATTCTGGTTGTCAGTTTCAGCCAAAGACCATTTGAAACATCCTTAACAAAAGATTTGAATACATTTGAAAAAAGATAGACAGCCTAACAAAAAATGCTTTTGATATTCAAATTGGATAGATTTGAAACTAGAAAACACATTTCATTTCCGTCGCGACGTCAGCAACAAAAAATCAAAATGGCGGAAGGAATCGAATTATTTTTTTCACTCAACCGATCAAAAATGTCGGTAACGTAAACAGTTTTAACCTTGATAAGTGGTAATCTATGGGTCAAATATTCGATTTTGAATCACGTTGATTCAATTTGAATCAAATGTTTCTTTATTGAATTTTAGTCCAAATAAAGAATTTTTGGGATCCGGTATTCAAAAATTCAACCAAAACCCATGGAAGCACAGAAGGATAACAGACAGTTTGTCATCTGTTTTCGCTTCACCTGACATATTTTCATCAAAATTTAAACATGCTTGAATTAGCGCGACATTCCAAAATGAAACCTTCACATGGCTACGTGCGGAAGTTAGATGTTTTTCCCATCGGTTGATTAAAAAATTCAAAACAGCGCACGTTGAGGCTTCCACTAGGCGTAATGAAAAATGAATGCGCCGCCGACTGGTGAAAGATAGATTCATAATCCAACGGTGTTCATGAGGAATGAACCGCCTTCGAACAAATACTCGAAAACTTGAGCTTATATAGTCATGAAAAAACGATCAAAGAGAAATAAACCGTATTTCTTTTTTGTTCCAACACGGATGCAAGCCTTGTGCAAAGGAATTGAAGGATTGAGAAGGAGGAACGAATTTTATTATTTCATACGCGTTCTCCTCCCTCCTCCGTCCCTCCTACGCATTTTTTGAAACATCAAGACCATACCTGGAACGTGTGAGAAAGATTGTGTAAAAGCCAATTCTCATAGCAGTGCTTCTGTCTCTTTGCGTTTTTGAGCGGACGAGCCACTGGCAAAAAAAATCTGAAAATTTGAGATTATGACGTTTGTTCGAAGAAAAGACAGATAAAAGAAATGAAAGAGAAAAAAAAAGAATGTTTCAGATCAACGAAAAAAAAATTTCGAATGTATATTTCACTGAAATTGCAGGTATTGAAAGCATTTCAATTGGAATATGAAGTATAATGTGTTTATGAGAACCTTCAGAAGGACTTGTGAACTCAGTTCAAGAAATATGTTCTTTGATAAAATAAGTGATTCGTCAAATGAGACCAGAAAATAGTTGGTTCAATCCAAGAGAAACGCCAAGAACATTTCGGAAACCATAAAAATATCACGTGAATTTTACTGCGTTCTATGTTTATCTCTTCGAAAATAAGGTTTCGTTGCTCTATTCACGTTTTCCGTACTTTTGAGGTATAATTTGAATGAAGCCGATTCCGGGGGTAGTTAACGACTCAAAGTAGAGGAGGGAAAGGTAAGGAAATTGAGTAGTTGTTATTCAACTTGTGATCAATCACTGAATGAGTGAGGAAGTTGAAAGAAAACAAAAAGTGAAGAAGACACGTGAGAGTGGCTTCTCATGACTGGAAAAAGAACTGAAGATAGCCTCTAGCCTCTGGTTGACACAACTGACACAGTTGGTGATATCCAAGAAATTGAGAAAAAAACGAGAGAGAAAGAATATTGAGTGTAGAATGAGACATTATCTGATAACAAAATCATAAGTGGCGTGTTCGGAATGTTCATCAAACGAGAGTGCTTTTTTTCAGAAAAACTCATTGAATAAATGGGAAACGACTTATGGAACATTAGATGTAAATCTTGATTAAGTGCTTATCTGTTATCGATAAGCTTATCAACAGATTAGTGAAACGTGAGTTTCTCAAAAAAACTAACGAGCAAAGTTTAGGAAACGTTTTGAAAGTGAGAAAAAGACGGATAATTCTTGAAAGTGAACTTTTCCGAGTTGAGTTCAGATGAACTTTTCAATTTAATACATAATGGCTCGCTCTTTTCCACTCAAGCGACGGAAACACTTTGAGCAATGTCGATCTCTCTAAATTTAGAAATGATCACACCGGAGATTGAATTTCAGTACAAACAATATCCGATTTTTAGAAAAAAAAATTATCTCACTACTGAAAATATTTGATTTGAGAGTATTGTGTCGACTACATGTTTTTCTTATCAATAATGGTATTACTACTTCCTCTGACTCATATTTCTTTTATGCGGAAGTATTGTTAGAAAACGGGCCCAACCAGTCACACGGCTGAAAAACCTGATTACAATAACAGCTGGATTTTTAGATATTTGAGTGAGAACCCTTTTTGTGCATGACTAATGTCATCTTCTATATGCAAAACCAACAACAAAACGCTTCAGAGTTGAATTTGACGAAACCAAATATATGCGACATTGGGCAAAAACAGAGCATCTGGGTTAAGCACATGCGAGCATTTGTGTCTCAGAAGACCCTTTGATTGAGTTTAGAAGCTGCATTACTACTAAGTGGTCACACACAAAGAATATGTAATACCTGTTGATATTCTTCTTTCTCAAAATTCCGAGAAGAAGCTTGAAAAATAAGATTTAAGAATTCAAGAAAAGCCAGACAGACTGATTATACGGATGACATAACTACTAATGAATGAATTCAAAGAACGAAGAATGTGGGTCTTTTTCTTCAATTCTTCATCAGAATTCAGTCGTTTCGAAAGAACACGACATTTCCGAGAAAGAGTGTGAGAAGCCGTTCGATCTAATAAGAACTGCTGATTTGAAAAGAGCGAGGTTGAGAATTCAACGGGGACTATGCTTTACAAAATTATTTTTCGACATTGGGTTCAATTTAGAAAAAATGTATGATTCATAGATTTTACAATGAAAGATCTATCAGTTTTGTGTAAGAAAAACGTTTTCATAAACAATTTTTTGGAGGTTTGCTTTAAAAGCAATATTTTATGATTGAACCGATTGCACATTTTTTCGTAAACATACGTTTTTTTGATTTTGAAATATTAGATTTGAGAGAAAAGAATTGGAAAGATAAAACTGGCAGAGAATTTTAATTTTAAAGGTCACGGGAAAATGAGTTGTTTTCTTTGCGATCGGGTTAAAACTGGTAAGAAAACGAGGACTTATGATAACAAAAGAATAAACTAAAAAAGAGAAAACATTAAATTACTGAAAAAGAAAGGATAGTAAATTGCCTTCTGACACTGCACAATGTAACATTCTCTTGCTCGGGAAACCGCAGATGGTAGCGCGTGCGGGTAGAAAGAGGGCGACACAGAAACGCGGAGAGGGACTAGTCGGTGCTAGTCGTGCTATTGCGGGAGAGTAGGAGCAGATAGACAACTGACTGCTGAAGAGAACTCAGACAAGCTCGATGGTCTGTGAAGGCAGTGTAATTCCCATCGAGGCAGAAGGGTGGCTCGGCGAGTCCGCAATGGCCTATTGATCAGAATAAACAGGCCAAATTGCTATTCGACCGAGTTTTTGGTTTTGTTTGACATGTACTAATATATCACTTGTGGAAAGGGCATTTTCACTTCTTTCTCTAGGTTCTATGTTTGAAATGTGTTCTCAAATATGAACGTTTGAAAAAAGATTGTTACTAAAATGTATATAATTTGTGGCTGAGAAATATATTTTTTACTTTCTTCTCAAAACATTAATAGCTGGCCGAGTGATACGTAATCAAAAAAAACTGTATGGATTGACTTTTGACATTAAAAATGTATAAATTGAACATTTCCATATGAATAACTCACCACATTCCACAATAGAAACTCCTTTTGCTTATAGCAATGGAAGAATAAAAATAATAGAAGAAATAAGTGGAAGCCAATAGAAAGTTATGAAATTGGCTTTTGTTCTGAGTTGTTATTCAGCGGTTATACCAGAAAACGAGTATTGTTAGCTGTTATTTTCTTGAATTGCTCTCCCATGTGATCTAAATTGACGTCATGATGATCGGTCACCAAGAAACGAACAAGCTTTCATCACTTTTCGATTGTTCGATCAATTTTGAGAGAAAATAGGTTCTATTTCAATAATATTTTCTCATTTCAACAGTTGACGATAGTGTTATCAGTTTCTAGAAATTCTAGAAACTGAATGAAAATATCGAAAACATAGAATTTCGAAAACTTTCAAATGAAAAAGAATGAAAAACAAACAGAAAAAGGGGAAAAGTCCGACGGAAAGGGTCTCGTTTGATGAAATATTAATATCACAGCTAAACTTGAAACTACGCGGAAACCGCGCATGCTTGCTCATTTCGAAAATGTGCCTTTCTTGAAAGCTATGTGCTATGAATATATGTGGGCAAAAGGAAGAAATAATACGAAAACGAGACGAAACTGGAAAAGAAAATGAATAGAAGAAGGAAGAAAAATAAAAAAAAGGAACGAAATTCAATATTTGTTTTTGTTTTTTCAAATGACTCATGGAATTCAAATGACTATCTCGCTGTGTTTGCATTAATCTTCTAACGAAGAAAACTAAAACCCGGATGAAATGAATGTTAAATACGACACGTGTTCTGAAGCCATTAAATTTACTAAGAACGGATTGGTCGTCCTTAATACGTCAGCTGTGAGCCGGTTCATCCGATACAACGCATCACGAAATGATGACGCAAACTCTGGCAATGAGTTTTTTTTGCTGTTAGTGTAGCACGGAAAAGTTCAAAAAGAAAAAAAAACGCAAATAGTGATTGTGCCACCCACAACTGTCGCTCCACGTGAGGTACGCATACAATATCATCCACCTCTGCGAGATGAACAACAAAACACATTTTGAAACTTGAAAATTGGGAAAAAACCAAAGTTTGTTAGGTAGTTCTGTGTTTGGAAAAAAACCAATGTTGTTTTGAAAACAGACAAAAAAGTTAAGAAAGAACAAGAAAGAAATGAGTACACGAGTGAGGAGACATTTACATTCCATTTGGGAGCCGTTTTGTGCTTGTTACATTTCAATTGACACGCTTCAAACGCACTCAATTTTCCGCAATGCGACATGTTATACATGTCTGATCAACTTGAGACTTCTCCCGCCTGGGTACATTTATTCCTGATCCTCCGCCGACGTATTCAGTTGTGTCAGGCAACTTACTGTTTCTCAGGGAATGTCAACAATTTGACGTGGAATCAAAGAAAACATTTTATAAGCATTTGGTCAATATTTGCAACTCGAGGTGCCCAAAAAGTTCAATGAACAGAAAAAACTAGAAAAATGACTACATCGGTTTGAATTTAATATTTTGAAAATTAAAATGACTACGTAAAAATGCGGGGAAATATTTTAATTATAAGTTTTGTGGAAAGAAAAATAAAAATTCATTAAAAATAGGCAAAGAAAATATTATGAGCGTTTGTGGTGGGAGAAGAATTTTTCAATATGGCATTATTAAAAGAATGAGGTGAAAACAACGCATAACAAAAGTGTCTCAACTTAGAGAAATATTATGAAATAAGTGAACAGAGGAAAAGTTTTGAAACTCATAAAAATGAATAACTATTGCTTCAAAAAATAAATGTTTTTTCTCTTTTTTTTGTTCTCTTGAAAAGAACCATGTATCATACAAAGTTTCTCAGTGAACAACAACAAAGAAACATAACCAAAAACCACGAAGAAACAGAAACAGCTGACGAATATTTAATTTCTCAACGCTTTTCAGCTGTTTGTAGTCTTAATGAAATTTATTCTGAAAACCAAAATTCTGACGTTTTTTTTTCGAATTTTAGGCCAGAAAATGAGAGTTTCTGAGGCGTAGGCGCAATAAGAAGACTGATTAGAAGGGGGGTCGACGCTGATAATTAGTGGCGCCCAACAAGAATTCAACATAACGTCATTCAGATTAGAGCACACACTAGAGTGACTTCAAGTCGTCTCCAAACAATCAAACAGTTACATGGAACCTGATAACAGTTTTCAGTTGTTTTTCTGAATTTTTAATTTTGCCGAGAGAAAAGATAGTAATCCAGAGGAAAACACGCTTTAAACGTACTCCCGATTGGTTTATTCAAAATAAAACATGTGTTTGTTTATGATAGCATTATAGATATAGAATATAAAATCAGTTTTTTCCTTTTCATATTTGGTGGTCTCCCCCAACATTTTCCACTTCTTGCACACTGCCTTCACCCATTTTTCACTTGAGAGACAAGACAAAGAACGGGTTATCGTTCTCACCTATGCCTCTCAAAAATAGCAATAAAGTATGGGAAAGGTCACTTTTCCATCCTCGATTCGACCTCCACCATACACTAACTCCAACTTTTTTTTCTTGGCTTGTCACCTCGACGAATATAAATTACGAAGGCAAACTTGTCACCGCAATTTGAATGAGATCAGTTGGAATGTTGTTTTACCAGTTTTTATAAAGGAGAATATTGTGATGAGCTATATTTATTAGTTTTCAATTACCTATATTTTCGTGACTTCTGATTTAAATTTTGCTAACAGTTTTGTCAAAAGAAAAAAGTGTACAGAATCATTTCAGTTTAAATTTTTGGCTTAGTTCCTTTTTCGCATATAGAACTGTTTTGTATTCATGAAATTAGTAAAATTCGGAATAAAGAGGAATGGAAGATTTGTTGTCTTGTCCCATTTTTCACTGCCAAAACACAGATCGAGTGCACCACCACTACCTCCTCCTCCTTCTCTTCTTCTTCTTCTTTTCCTCCTCGAACACTTTCATTCAACTGTCAACCTCTCCGTACGATTTATGTCAGTTCGGGCCAATCCGATCAGCCACCACCATCTGAACCTTGTTACCATATTTTCTGCCACCCAGCCTGGCTGTCCGAACAACGAGGCGTCGCGGCAGCAAAACGCTTTACAGCTTTTCTCGCCACCACTTTTACTGAGCACTCCGCCTTTTTATTGCCCAACCACTTGGAAGCCCATGCTTATTAACTAACTGTTCATCGTTGTGTGAACACTATATTTTATCACTTCTGTCAGTACGAATCGGAGTAATTTTGAATTTATTCAGAAGGGAAAGACACATTAGTTAGGACACTTGAAAACAAGTGTTTTCATTTTTCTTACTTCTAGCGAACGAATTCAATTTAATTCTAACAATATCAATTGCAGAGATTCTCTGTAACAGATGAGTTGTTCAAGACTAAAAAAAGGTTTTTCTGAATTGTTAGATATTTTACCGTTATAATTATGTACAAGCTAACAATAACAGTTTGATACAAAAAAGCTTTTTAAATTTAATTTTAATGTTCCGAATAGTGTCTATTATCCGATTTTGCGTAGAAAGAAATGATGAAATGAAAGCTCATCACTTCCTGATTTGCGTCGCTAAGAGTCTATTAATGAGGTGATTCATGATCCAATTCTCAGCGACCCCTTCGATGATGCCCTATCCGTTTAGACAATTAAGGAAACAAAACAAAACGCTAAAATAGTTGTCCCTTTTTTCAATTCGTCAAAATCGAACAACTCAGAACGCACAGTTTTATTGTATCGAACCAAACGCAATGTATTGATAAAAACTTGATAACAAAGTGTCAATTTTCACAGTTTTAATAGCGTCCTTTCATGTTAACGACCAATGGATTGCGTGATCATCAATATATTCCCGGTCTTCTACATCTCTTTCTTCATTTCCCTTCTCGTTTACTGATATTGTTTTCACTTTTCCTTGTGACAAGCGTTCAACGGTAAAGAAGGTCATCAGGTGAATGTTTGCTTTATCGTATGGCGCATGAATTGCTTTGATAGTTCCTTGGATATGTTATTCCGGCGACAAGTCGGTACCATTGACACACAGAAAGACTGACGTCCGTCTTATTACTACCGCCTCACATGCAATAATCATATTTTGCCGACACCTTTATGACCATCACAACGTTATTCGTTTGATGAATAGGCCAGATAGTCAAAAGGGTTGAGATGTAGAAGTTATAACACTCGCGGAGTTTTTTTTATTTTGTTTTCAAGTTCATATTGTGTTTCAACCAACAGTTCTCTGTTTATTAGTCACTTCGCGCATTCTTCTGCATTCTATTCGTATCTAACCTCGAAATATACACCAGAGGAAAAATTCTGACGAAGATTTTTATCTTTTCAATTTTTTTCTAATTTTTTATAAAAGTTCGCCGCAAGAAATATTTCGGTCAGTTCGCTCGTGTCCCTTCTTCTCCTTCTTCTCTTTTTTACTCATTTTTCTCGTCCTTCCTTCTATTTGCAGAACGGTCCTGTCACCACTGACACCTTCTTTCCCATCTTTCAATGCATGCACCCTCTACCAATTTTTCGGTTTGTTCAGTCGCATCTTACACATTGTTTTAGGCGTCTTTTTTGATTTTTTCTCTTCTCTATTACCCAGCCACCCCTTTTTTTGTTTATTCCATCTATACAAACTCCTTCTATTCACATTCCTCATTTTTGGGAAGACGACTTGGAGAAGCAGGAGCTCATGGGCCAATTTCGTTGCCCCCAAAAGATTCATAACTTCTCCAAATTGGAGAAAAGAGAAGGCGGCGCATGTCTGTGTCGGAAGGCGTGCATTTGTTCATGTAATTTATCGACGCCACCGATAACAAAACTTCTGGCAGCAAAAATTGAGAACGTTTTGAATCAAAAAGCCAAAGATGCCGCTTCATGCAATCGTTTTGTTTTATGAGATTTGAGATTTAGCTCTTGGAGTGTCTTTAAAAAAGTGCATTCTAAGATAGAACATCGGTTCATTTTTCCGAAATATTCATGTTTAACTGAAGAAACGTTCTTTTTGTATTACATCTCTATTTTACTGAGTTTCCTGAATGTTTATATTTCATTCTCCAAAGTTTTATTAAGCATTTTCTGTTTTATAACTAGAATACTTTTATGGAAAACATATCCCTAATAGCACCCATAACCGGAAAGAACTTGAAAGCTTTTCTAAGATGCTCCAATCGGAAATTGTTGCTCAGTTACCACGAGTTTATGACTTTTTTACGACATCCGCAAGATCTAAAAGCAATTCGATCGCATTAGAGGAAAAGGAGCGGTGTGGTTGGAATCAAGCGAACTTCTGTTTCTTTCTCCCTCTATGTATACTTTGTGCTCCGGTTAGATCTCGTTGGTCTAATGTGTGATTGCCAATGAGACCATCAATTCAGATTTACGAGGTGATTCGCGAAAAGGTGTGTGCGTGCTCGAATGCTCTGACTCAGAAGCATGGGCTTCTGCACACAAACTCCCATTTTCATTGAGCCTCGCTTTATTTTACGACTTGTGATAGATCTACCAGTTTTTTGTAGCATAATAACTGCCACTGGTGACGTTTTCAAATAGATTTTCTACCCTCGTTCCCAGTTAATCCTTTCTCTTTCTCAGAAGCAGTCAGTTAGCAAAAAATTGTTTTTCGCCGGAAGAAAGGAAACAAATAAGTGTGAAATGCAGTCCATAGCGTAGTAGGTGTTACTAGTGATCATATATCTCTTTTTTCTTTCTCAATGTTGAAAATCACAATCAGTCAATCTACGACAAATGAAAAAAAGAGAAACATATGCTGTTCATCAGTTTATCTGTCATTGCCTGCAACTCCATCTTTCTTTCCTTCATCATTTTTTTCCAAAGTCTTTGGGTTCGAGTCACTCGTGCGTGTTTCGGCCCACCTCCAGCAACCATCACTCTTATTATGACATTTCCTTCTCACTTTTTTCTCATTTTCGTTATTTGTCTCCTCCTAAAATCTTTGCATTGTTCCTCACTGTTTTCAAAATTAAGGTTTTTGATCAGAAAACGGTCATGATCCGAATTTTTTTGGAAACTCATGAGAAATAAGACACCTGAATGTTAATAAGACAGAGATCCATTTTGAAGATAATTTTCTAATTCCGTAGAAAAAAGTTTTTGAAATAAACCCCTAGACGTACAATTATGAAATCTTGCTGTTCCACTGAAACTGTTGACTTTACAGTTCTCATCAAACAAATTATCATTTCTTACAAACAGAACCATCCGAATCATGGCAACCCCACTTTGCAACCAATTTTTGTACATGTTTTTTGTTTGTTGCCGCTGAATCATCCCTCCTTCTGCTGTCTTCTTTCAAAATATTCTCACAATGAGCAGCAGTCAGTGAATGTACCATTGACGGGCACGAGAAGGGGAGGGGAAAATAATTTTGTGACAGCTTGGACTTGAGATTAAAACCACTGCCATTTTTCCTCTTTTCTTCCCGCCTCAAGCACCACCATTTCGAAAGATAAACTTGGATTATTTTGGCACCCTGCACAATGAGTGGCCGCCCCGCAAGCCGCCGATGCCGAAAAGTGATCCTCCGCCTTCATTTTCTCCGCCCGTCATTCTTTTCTAAGAGTACTCTTCCTCCATATGATAGTGGCCAATCAACAATTATTTGACGGCTCATCCAAGTGGTTATGGCGGGGAAAATGATCCAGGAAGTAGTTTTCCAACTGGAAACTATATACTAGAAAATGGTTATTACATAGTTACAGTATTTCTTATAAGAAGAAACTGTTTGCAATTTCTTTTGGTTTAAGTCTCATCCATCAATTCTAAATAAATATAAACATATTCTGATTCGTAAAACATTAGAAAATTTCAGCTCACTACAATAACTGTTTTTCTTAACACGTCTGGAACACACCGCTCTTTTAACCATCTTGATAACACCTGTGCTTGCTATTTACCCTCAGCAATAACATGCAATAGGCCCTACGCAACAGTTTTCAAAATTTTCAAAATTTTGTTCGCAACAGTTGCGTCATCTGCGTCCTTCCCCTCTTTTTTCTCTCCTAACCCTTTGCCCTTTTTTCTCCTTTCATGTTTTTTCTTACTCCCCCCTCCCACCCCTTTTTTCTTCTCCTAATGTAATTTTCGTTTGGTGCCGTTGTACATAAAACGACTTGCACTAACCCAATTTGAAAAGCACACATCTCCTCACATCCACGGGGCACATCCACATATACGCATCTTTCCCGTTATAGACACTCGGTTCACCGGGAAAAGAAGGTCTCGAAAATAGATAGACGACGTGTTGTTGGATGTGTGTGTGTAGATTGGGTATGTGTGTATGTACATTTGTATCTCTGTCAATTTTTCTTTTCATCTGTCATCCTTTTATTGCAGCATGGCTTTGTTTTCTTTTTCTGTCCGGTCTCGATTTGATTGGGTGCTACTGGCAATTGAGTCAGAATGAGTGGTAGAGAGGAAGAGCAAGAGTAGAAAATTTGAAAGGAAATGAATGCAAAAGATCGGATTTCGCAGAACTGCTCTCGTCAGATTAATGTGTGGTAGTTCTTCAGAGCCTTCTTCTTCTGTAAAAGGAAGTTAAAGGAAGGAAGTTGAAAAAAGAACAAAGACAGTGGGCGGAGCTATCGACTTTCAAAAATTCTATTTCTGAATCTTTCTCTCATCCCCCATTTTTCTCCGTCCCATCTCATCACATCCAAATGAACTCTGACCCACTAAACGGGTGGAACTTTTTTGTTTTCTGTCAGCTCCGTTAAAATATGATACTTGTGCTCGACGTGCACTTGGGTTATTTGCCGAGTCTTCAGGTTGAAATTTGTTTTTCAAAACTGGAAATTCAATTTTCGTTCGTTTTTCCGTCTGTCTTTTTTCAAACTTTCTTCCTAAAATGTTGCATTTTGTTGACCTCTATTCTATCCTAAACACTGTCCTCATAGGTGTTTCATCTATCATTCATCACTTTCGTTTCGCTGTTGAACACCAAATGAATTAATTTGCTTCCTTCATTTTTTTCTTTGTTACTCGATGTTGCGAACTGTTCTTCTTTCAAAATAATTTTTAATTTACAGCGAATGTAATGACCTTTTGTAAGTTGATATTCTTTGCCCAGCTGTGGGCGCTATGCCTTGCAAATATCAATATGTTCATCAGCAAAGAAGAAATGAACCGAACGTTGGGTAAGTTTTTCTGATAATCTATCTGAAAAACAATAATTTCATAATTTTCAGGTGTCAAAGCAGAATTAAATTACATTGAAATGGGTAGCATCAACACTTATTCCACAAAATTCCACTACAGGGTTATGGCTAATATTGATTATGTTTCATTCACTTGGAATGCTGTCGGACAGGTATTTTTAGCCTTGCACTTTTCTGTTCTCTTGAGCAAATATCAAAAAGGACAGAAGAGATCATCTTTCCATTCTGCTGAATCTGAAAAGTCCCCCATCTTCAGGTTGACTATGATGTTCGTGTGGAATCCGATGATTCTTCAGTTCTTCCAATTGTCCGCATCCCGTTGAAAGGACGCGTACCAGCCTCCTTCCAAGGTACCAAACCTCCAACAATTCTTCAAATTCATAATTTATTTCATTTTGTAGACTTCAGTGTCGAATACAGATGCGCGGGTCACAGATCAGGACAATTTACTGTCAGTCTATATTTCAATTTCTACTATGACGGAAAAACGGTGCCAGTCAAATTGCGACAGGAGAAGATCTGCGCCTCCAGAGATGGTCGACGCGGTCTCAATGGTTAGTGATTTATGTTTTTTGTTGGAGACAATGTTCCCATACTGCAAATGATTGTTTGTTCTGATGACAAGTTTACACGTGTTTCGTGCTAACACTGACTTCCAATGATGCCTAGAACATAATTGTGAAAACGGGAAAGAGGACTCAGAATGATTGAATGACATGCTCTCTATAGTGCAGCTGTTTGATTGTCACAGAAGCGGCGGTAGACGAAAATAAATGAGTTGAATTGAAAGAGAAAAAGGTCCTCGGCAATTCAAAGAAAATGGAAAATAGCGCTTCAAATGGGAAAGAGTGATTGTTATTCCATACGATTTTGGGATTTTGGTACTGAATTCCAATTTCGCGGTTAGAAGATACCCAAAATTAGAGAAAAGTAAAATTCAAAATGATTATGACTTGCAGGTGGCTATGAAGGAACTGAAATCGATGACCATGACTCTATCGACAAAGCATTTTTTGTCATCATCTGTATAGCTGCTGCTTTTCTGCTCATTGTTGCAGCTACATTGATCTGTTATTTCAAAAGATCAAAGAAGGAGGACATGATCCAAACTCGACTTCCGTTAGTTTCATTTTTCTCCTTTTGATCTCAAATGATCTTTGTTCAGAACTTCTTTCCGAAACTCGTTGAAATCAACAAAAAGCGCGCAGCCATTCCTTTTGAGCACTCCGAGAGATGGTAATCCGGCCCTTTTCTTCCGTTTCCTCTCAAAGATCCTTTTTTCTTCTTGCAGGCCCACAAACCCTTTCTGCGGTTTCAAGCGCTCCTTGTTCATCTTCAACGTCGGGAAATTCAATAATCCCGGACAAGCCGAGAAATGTGAGTTTTTGTGAAATGTGACAGGCTGACGTAGGTTTTGAGTTGATTGCAGATTGACGTGCGACGTGCATTGTTACAACTATACCAGGATCGTGATGCATTCCAACCTTTACCCTATGTAGATATGGAGGGTAAGAGATTTGGACTATTTCGATAGACTTTCATTTGAGACCTTCAGGAACTTTCGGTGAAGTGAGATATGCAATTTGGCGTCAAGTAGACGACGTCCTCAATGGAGACGTTGATGACGAAGAGGATGCGTTCTGCAATCAGGAGGCTGTTTACACCAAAACGCTGAAGAAAAATGCCTCTTCGATTCAGTTGGATCGGTTTCTCTCAGATGCGCTTCTCTTTTACAACATCACACCTCACCAGAACTTGTCTCAAGTGGCTTGCGTGGCTTCTTTCGGAAGATTCGACCGCCCGGAAACCGTCACAGACTTTCCATTGGTCTGTTATAGACATCAAGGTTTCGGAAACTTGAAGAAGTTCCTTGCCAACTGCAGACTTGGCGACAAAACAAAAGGTATAGAATGGAAACAGTGAAAACCAATGTTTTTTTCAAATTTAGGAGCTCAAACACTTCGCACTCATCAACTAGTGTCATTGGCAACTCAGTTATCTTCAGCCGTTGCTCATCTTCATAAATATAGAATTGTTCATAATGATATAGCTGCCAGAAACTGTTTGATAGCCGAAGTCAACGGACGTCTTCAAGTCCAGTTATGTGATTCTGCTCTTTCCCGTGATCTCTTCCCAGCCGATTACCATTGTCTCGGGGATAATGAAAACCGTCCATTGAAATGGATGTCTCCGGAAGCAATTGCCAATGGCTTATATTCGTCTTCTGCAGATGTTGTAAGTGAACATTACTAATTAAATTGAGCTGAAAATCTGATTTACAGTGGTCACTGGGTGTTTTGATGTGGGAACTCATGTCTCTAGGAGGTTCACCGTTCGCTGAAGTTGATCCTGAAGATGTATACACAATGATTCTCAAAGGAGCACGACTTCATCAACCAAATAACTGCCCAGATCAATTGTGAGAAAAAAAAACAAATGCCAATAAAATTGATTTCATTTTCAGGTACAAAGTGATGCTCTGTTGCTGGCGAGTTCTTAGCGAGGAGCGCCCAACCAGTGATCAAGTAGTCCATGGACTCCGCGATTTCAATGTCCAACTCAGTCAATACATCTAAATAATTTTGAATGCAACGCAAAAAAGATCCAAATAATTGACGGGTGCGACGTTCCGATTCGTTTTATTTTCCGAATTCCTGTTCATTAATATATACATACAAATAAATTTCAATTGAAATAACCTAATCATACATAATGTCAATGACACTTTCAGCATGGTCACTAGATGGGAGAAATGTTAATTTAGTTGAAGAGCAGTTCGTTAAACAGAACTTTCCTAATCCACAGTTATTAGTTCTGTCACACCATCTCTTCGTACAGCAAACCGTTTGATTTCCACAATTTCGGTCATCGATGCATTCATTACGGACATATTCTGAGAATAATATTTTATATCAAAAAAATTACGATGAAGACTTACGTGAAGCATTGTCCATTTCTATTCGGACGGGTTTACGTAAACGGTTTGCTTTCGTATACTCGTTGTACAACCGAAAATCGTTTGGTGTTCGAATCTTATGCAATGGTGCTCTTCTTAAAATAATATAGTTGAGAGTAACAATTAATCAGATCATACCTGAATTCGCCACTAAAAATTCCCAGATGAGGAATGTCTCCTTTTTTCATTGGGTACCACACATTCATTTGATGTTGTTGAAATGGTGCAGGCTCAGGTGTAACTTCTGGTGGATCGTCAGATGCCATATCTTCACTTATATTACTTAGTGGAGCAGTACTGTATATTTTTCCTTGTTGAATCATCCAAGGCTTTCGCTCAGTTATGATTTTTTCATCATTTATCAGATCAGGTATTGGTGAAAATTTTGAGCCAGCTCCTGAGTATAACACGTCTTAGTCACAGAGTTTTGAATGTTAAAAAAATTTTACCTTCAGAATCTAAAGATAATTGTAGGTCTGAAATAGGATCTGGAGTTGAACTAGAGAAAGTTTGCAAAACTTGGAAGCTCGGCTTGAAATCATCCCTGAAATAAACAATTTTCGATTCTCATTTGAATTCTTCAAACCAACTTTTCGGATATTTTAGCCGCGTGTGAATTGAAAAGATCGACTAAACTCTTGTGATCTTTCAATTCTTCGCGTGTTGGTTCGGCACTCAATGCGCGTGGCTTCTTGAAACCGTTCTTTATTTTCGATGAAATTGGAAATTCAATTTCATCCACACTGCTGAAAAGAATAACATTCGAAAATCAAAGTCTCAGAGATCAACTTCATTTCTTCCACTTCTGACGCATCATCTGGAGTGGCTGTTGTTGTTTTCATCTTTTTCGGTTTTCGACGGTGTGGAAGCAGGGTTGGTGGCTGAAACTGAAAGTAATTTTGGGAAAAACAAGGAGACATGCCATTTCTAAATGAATCTTTTTGATGTGTGATTGAGACGACACAGGATATTCCAATTCTTGAACTTCTTCTTTGACACCCAAGAAGTTTGGTTTTCTGAAAACATCTACATTCCTTATGTTCTTTGAAAATGCTGAACCTTTCTTTCATATACTCCATTTTGTGATCGTCCTCAATTTTTCTGGGTGGTGGTGGAATTGGAGAGGGAGAAACTGTTGTTTCTATGATGAAGAATTGGTCAACAGACAATGGGGGTGCTGGCGGCATTACTGAAAGAAAACACTGGAATGAATATAGAGGAACAGTTTACCTTTTGTTGTCATCGTGAACTGAGTAGTAGGTGTTGTTGAAGTGGTCGTTGGTGGAAACCAATCGTATTTTTTCACTTTCGCTGTTGTCCTTTGAAGTTGTTTGGCAAAGTCTTCCGAAACAAAACGGGCCATACCTCTGAAATATGTTATGTTTCTGAACATGAGCTGATATTCGTCTTAACATCCTTATCTAGACTGTTTGTTTCCCAGTACCTTTTTGAAGATTCCATAATGGGGCTAGTTATAAGGAATGGTTTATTTGATGAAGTAGTTGTAGTTTGAGTAGTTGGTTCCATTATTTCATCGGTGTCAAATGAAACACTTTTTGTTTCATCTTCCTCATCTGTATCACCAAGTTTGTAAATTTCACATATTCATTATTTTCTACCTGTGTTTCTTGAAATTATCATGTTTGGAATTTTCGGAGGGATATCTGATCTGAAGATTGATATTCTAAAGTTTTTCTATTTTTTATTGTTGATTACCGTCGAATCTTATCCGGAATACTCCAACAATCTCCATGAATACAGACTAAATTGTCAGGGCACTGCTCATTCTTATCACAAACACCTCAAAATGTCACTATCATAGGTCGTGCAATTCATGAAACATGTCAATATTCATGCAATTCATTCTTTAAATAATAAACTATCACCGGAGAAATAGAGCAATGGAATGAAACAAAGTACAGTACAGTGCATAGAATTTCATGTTCATTATGAAAATTATCATTTTAACAGAAAAACCACGTGCTCAGATCCATCACCACAGCTGTAATCTACCTGGCCACTCAAGTCGTTCCGCTAATCGAGGTTTCGTCGCCCTTTTGTTCCTTTTTCTTTCGTTTTCAGAAACCTTCTGAATTTCGATATATAATAAATGAACACGTTCGTAACAAAAACTTACGTTCTCATCAATTTCTGAGCTACTAAGACGTCCGATTGATGCCATGAACCCTTTTTTATTTTCTGTAACATACATGATTCAACAAATGGTCATAAAACAAGTATACCTTGCTCCACTTCACAAACACCAGATTGTCTCATATTCTGTTGATACCCTGGTTGACAGTTGCACTTCCCTAGATCACAATATTGGTTCTTCTGACTACAATCCTGATCACTTTCGCAATCTGAATATACTCATGATCTAATTTCAGTGAATTATATTTACCTTGGGCAATCCAAAAACATTGACAATCTTGACACCCGTTTTCATTGATAGTGACAAAACAGTTTTTCCCACAAACTGGAGGAGAAGAACATGCTGGTCTCGAATCTTGAAAATATATTTTTTTGAGCTTGAAAAAATAAGTGTCTTACTTGTCTCGTTTCCGGGATAGTTCTCACTATCTACTATATCTGTTGATTTGGTTCCCTCATCAACAGCTTCATCTTCCTTTTGTCCGTCGTATTTCGATTGGCTTGTCTGCAGGATGGCATTCACTTCAGCTTCTGTTTTTTGATATAGAGTGTCGGAAACTGTTTCCACTTGAGCGTCACTTGTGTTCTGGTCATTTAATGTGCTTGAATTGGATGATGACTCGACAACAGCGTCTTCTACAGCTGAGTTGTTGGCTATATTGAAGTAATCAATTGTTGTTGATGGTTCCGTTTCATCTACACCTTCTCCGGACCCCTCATAAACTACATCTGAAAAATACAGCTCTGAATTCAAAAACAGCAGAATCCGTACTTTTGACGTTTTCTTCCACTGCCGCACTTGAAAACAAATCGGTTGCAATAGCTGGAGGGCCATTTGTGTGAAACATACTTTTCATTTTCAGTCGTTTTTTAAGCAATTCAGATTGATCGGAATCTGAAAAATAATTTATTTTCAACATTTGTTTTTAAAAGTAGAATTGACTTACAACTCAGTGCTAGTTCGTCTTTCTCTTCTGCAGAACTTGCATTCGGTTCATCCGACAATGTTGGAAAATTCTGAATGTTCATTTTTCAGAAACAAAAATACAATAATTGACTCACGTCTGTACTAAATGGTAATTCTTCTTCTTCTAAACTATGTGGGGCTGTATTAACCAAGAGAAATGTGGAAAAAAGGATCAAAAATCGCATGTCTGAAAGTGAGTGTGACTGTGAAGAAGTGCGAAATGAAAATTGAAAAGAGACAGTAGTCGGGGGCGGATAGAAGAAGCTAGTTCTGAACTACTTGAGAGTTTTTCTTTTGAATGGCTGACATAAAAAACCGATTCTGCTAAGATCTCGTCCTTGCAATGTTTCTTGAAGAGTTCATCAAGTAGATGACGAATTTTTCAATGCGTTAAAAATCAGAGGGAGGTCGAAGTGAAGAAAATGAATTCTGAACCTTGAGATGAAATTGAGAAGAAAGACAAGAAGCGGACGAAGTCGGTAAAATGGTGAATTGGGTAGAGAAGTAGACTAGCTCATTAGACGGTGACAGGTCAGTTGAGGCGGGGACACTGGAGTTTCTTCGCATTCATCCTGGTTCCGCGCGCTCACTTTCACCCGTTGCTGGCCCGTTTCAAACAATTGAAACCGCCGCACCTGAACTAGAATATTAACTGCGCAATACTTATGGCATGTCGGGATAGGGCTTTTCCTTCATCTGCACACACCGGTTAGATGCTTTTTGACCGGCGAATTTAAAAACGAACAGGCGTTTGCCGCTCAATTATGTTTCTCTGTTTTATTGTTTCTTGGATTGGTTCTAGACAATTGTGTGAATGGGTTCTAGTTAAACAAGATAATCAAGTACACTGGTTCCACTTAAATCAGTACATTCTCTATTACCATCGGCAATAACTTGCGTTCTTACTGTAGTTTGCAGGGATTTCGCAGTTTCTGAAATGTTCCTCGGAAAAAGTTGCTTTGTACAACATAAAATTTATCACAAAAAACTCAGAATTAGTAGTAAACATTGCAAAAAATGAAAATGTGTTACATGTTTTAACAGTTAATATGGTCTTGGGTATCCTGGGTACTGTCCTGGTGGTGGTGGTGGATATTGTCCAGTCGGTGGTGGGTATTGTCCAGTTGGTTGTGGATATTGTCCTGATACTGGTGGCGGATACATACCTGGAGCTGCTGGAGTAACTCCTGCTCCGATTGGAGTTCTTCCTGGATAACCAGTTGGATAAATGGTTGATCCTGGATATCCTGGTTGTGGTGGGTATCCTGGCTGTGAGTTATAAGCAGAATACCCTTGATTTGGGAGTGGTGGTGCTGGTTGAGCAAATCCCATACCTGGAGTGACTCCTGCTCCTACTCCGATTGGTGGTGGTGCATATCCGCCTCCCATTGGTGGTGGTGGAGCATATCCGGCTCCAGATCCAAGTGGTGGTGGTGGTCGTCCTCCGTACATTGTTGTTGCACCAATTCCAACTGGAACACCGCGAAACGAGCCGCTGCTAGAAGAAGAAGAACTTGAGGAAGAAGAAGAAGAAGAGGAGGATCTTCGGAACGTACGACCGTACATCTAAAGAAAAGCAACAAAGTTGAGAGGTTTAAAAAGGCAAAAGTCAAACAGAACTAGGAATAAAAAACGATCGATTGTGAATTGTTAGTGGGCGAAACGTCAATTGCCTCAAAAACGAAAATGTGATACGGTTATCAGTTTGCATTGTCAGAAGAAGTTTCTCGTTTCTCAATCGAAAAAGAGCAAACAATGACGTATTGATGTGGAAAGGGATAGGCGTTTTCAGTGTATATTTTGAAATATTGGTCTTTTTCGATGAATCATAAGGAAGGAATATGACCTTAGAAAAGGGATGAGTCAAGGGAAGAGATCGAACGAATAATGATTCATAGGTCATCCGAATGTATGAAATAATCACCACATCAACTTCAAAATATCAATCAAATTTCAAAAACGCATCAAAATGCCAAAAGTCACAAGGCAGACTTACATAATATTTCGAAGCCTAGCAAACAATTTCATTTTGATTCTTACTTCATTCAAAAAATCAATTCTTAGGAAGAATCAGGAATTCCTTAGTCACTCCTTTTGGTCTCATTGTTCAGACATTGGATAAAATTGTTTTCACACTGTGTAGCGGCTATCCGTTGTTTTCACCAATCGAATTTCGGGGAAAGGCCTCAGCTGCATGTCAGTTCACTGGCGCGAGAACGAGAGGAGAATGTCGGCCGAATGGTCTAGTGGTATGATTCTCGCTTTGGGTGCGAGAGGTCCCGGGTTCAATCCCCGGTTCGGCCCATTCTTTTTTATTTTTTTCTTAAGTTTTTGTAGAATTACTCGGTAGCTTGATTGTTATTAGTTTGCAAACCTTTTTAGAACAAAAACTGTTACATCTCTCAAAAAAAAACCGTTTGTTTTTTTTACAGATTGAATAAATTATTTTGGCCTCTGTTGATTTTTTTTCACAATTTATGAAAATTTACATATCAAATTTTTTCAAATCCTTCAGAATCGAATTTAATGAATCAGCTGCCTACATATCCTAATCTGCCGTCTTGGAGGTCAATGCTTTTTGTTTGTTGTTTACTAGGATGGAGGAGAGGTTTACTCCTTTCTCTGACTGCCTAGCAGTCCAGTGCGCTCTCTAGTGTCTATGTCACCCAAAAGACGTTCACGCGGCATCGTGGCCGGATGGTCTAGTGGTATGATTCTCGCTTAGGGTGCGAGAGGTCCCGGGATCGATCCCCGGTCCGGCCCACCAATTTTTTGAATTTTGGGAATGAATCTTTTTTTAATTAAAATAATATATGTTGTGAATTGTTATTGGAGGCTTGATCAGATGTTACTATTCTTTGATTGTTCAACTGCTTTATTATATGAAGAGAAAATGACAAGTTCAATAGAAATATGAATCTCTATATACATAACCGGAAAATAACACAAGGGGAAAAAAAGAATAAATAAGAGTTATCAACGTAACACTTTCCATGATGAAACAAAACCCGTAAGAAGATGTCTGCTACAAATCTAAGCTTTGGTATACGGACCCATAAGAATATGAGAAATAAGAACTTCACAGATAATCATGAGTGACCTATGCATAATCAGTGAGTTTTGCTTTGTTCTCCGCAACTTTAACTGGACACTTGTTACAGCATCTGCAGACGGCGAAACAGAAAATAGCGAGAATCAGGAAAGTTAACGAGACTCCGATGGCAATGAGTGGAATTTTGAATGAAGAAGCGATGAGTTTCTCTTGCATAACAGCTATTCTCGTCTCAGCAAATGCCTCTCTTCCTGAAATACAATCGAATGATATTGGCTAGACGGATTCTATTGCAGATTGCGTAACACAATAAAGATTTACAACCTGTGCACGTCAGTAAATAAATATTCCAAAGTTAGAACGTACCTATTGCGTCATAGTTGGTGATACGGAACATAAATTCACAGTGAACATTGCGTGGGAGAGGCATCTCGTAACTTGTTGAAGTAGCAGCCAGATAGACAGTAGTCGGGTCTTTGTTACAAGGTCCCAAGAACGCTTGATAGGTGATAGCATACGTCAAAATGTTTTCTGGTTCGGCAGATGCTGTCCATTTGATCATTGCTGTTGAGTTGGCTTCGATCGCTACACGAATGTTGGAAACTGGTTCGGGGGCTAGAATTTAGAAATTTCATTTTTGTTCCAAAATGATTAATGACTAACCACATTGAAGACTTCCTTTTCCATAAACTTGTTTGCACTGGAATGAGTTGAATCTAACTGAAATGGGCGAAGTTGCAGTATTCTGATCCGACGAGAGAGCAGAAAGAGTGACTGCATAAGAACTATCGAACTCCAAATGAGACAACAGAATGGAGTATGTTGGGTCCACTTGAATATCCGTCATCACTGTGTTTGTTGCATTTTTGACTTGTAACCGGAAATAGCAACTGTCGTAGGCAGTCCTGTAATAGGGATTAATTAACTATCGTATAAAAAAGGGGGTAAGATAAATTGAACGACCCGGATATTATCCGCAAGCTGTCGGTTTGGTTTTCTCAAAGAGGTTCGCCGGTCTCTCAGACCACTTGATGGCGGCTAATTAACCTCCCTATTATTATTATTGTAGCGGAAGCTTTTAGAAACAAAAAATAAAGAGACATTGAGCATACCTCGGGAAATGGAGATGTGCGACCACCCCTTGTTCAGAATTGAAACCATTTTTAACAATAAGAGGAGCTCCTGGAGCTTTGACAGCTAACGTGTTGGAAATTTCAGTCCATTCGCTTTGAACAGTATCACCAAGTTTTCCAGCTGGCCCGACAATTGTGACAAGAAATTTGTATTGAACTCCAGGAATCATGCCATCTACTTTAATCATACTATCAGATTCAACAGAAGCAGTTATCCATTGACTCTCATCATAATAACCCAACGCATAGGTTCTTTGCTTCCATTGAACCACATATTGTACAGGTCCAGATGGACGAACTTTTGTCAAGCCAAGAAGTCCCTATAATTATCATGATTTCTTCTTGTTTTGACACCCAATATGACATAAACAATAACAGTTATCTCCATGTTTCTCTCCCCCCATGAGCCCTTTTCTCACCTCAAATGAGTCGTCTAAATCTGGTGTCGCAGATGGCATCTGGCACAATAATTCAACAGCGGATACAGGAGATGATCCCACTTTTCCTGAATAAAAATCCAGTTGATTTATTATTTAAAACAAAGCCTACCTGAATGAGCAGTTGATTCTAGCCAGAATTTAGCACCTTGAAGGGTCTCTCCTGTCAGATTGCTTCGTTTCATGTCTCGTCTGTGTTGGAATTGAAGACAGCCGTTTTCACATTTGGTGTATTCTTCTGTGTCCACAAAGAAGTATTCGTCAATGGTCCCGTCTAGGTGTTGACGCATTTTTGGGTATCCATACTAATTAATTTTATATTTAAGTAGATATTTCTGGTTTCCTTCACTCACCTTCTCTGAACATTTGGCCTTGCAATTAGCAACTCTAATCAGATGCGCATAATCAATTTGAATGTATGGAAGAACAACAAAGGAATGAGCCAAATTGATTGCACTAAGTATTATAAGAATACTGTATAACCGCATAGTGATGAGAACCTGAAAACTTATTGTTTTTGTAATGAGAAAAAACCATCAAAGCGTAAAGAACGAGAGAATAAATGAACGAAGAACTTGAGCACAACGGATTCCACCAGCTAAGGTAATCATAATTAGTGTTGCCTTTGTGGGGAATGGAGATGCGTTTTGAGAGCTCTTGAACGTCTTTGTTCGCCTCCCAGTTGACGATTAAGCATCTAGAATGAAGAGAAGAAAGAGAGTATTTTAGAGACGTCCTCACGCCAATCTCCAGTCAGTCACCACCAAATTTCCGGAGGCAGTTCGAGAATGAAAAGATTTGGAAAAAGAAAAGAGGAATGTGATTGTTGGGGGGGGGGCAATGAGGAAAGAATACAAACACTTGAGGAGGGAGACAATCCGTTAACCTCTAAAAAAAAGAGCAGTGGCCAGGAACAATAGGCCATGCAAATGCCGGTAATGGTTGCCGTGAGTCGCTCTTTGCCCCGTTTAGAATATTATAATACAATACGTGAGAAGGTCAAATCCAGTAAATGTGTATTCAGAGTAGGGGAAGGAGAAGGAGATTGAAGGTACCTAATGATCATTTACTGTGACTGGATAACACTTGCACCACCAATGTTCAGCAACTGGTGCTGATCGGTGACGCGAGAAGGGAAGCAGAAGAAGAAGAAGAAGAAGGATGGGTTGAACGGATTACACAACTGCGATTTATTGGCCAATTGCTTATTGCTAAGGTGTTCTTTCGGGAAACAATCGAAGGACCAATGGTTCTCGAATTGACAGTTGGCGTCAAGTGCTCGCATATATTATCGCTCGCAGTAAGAAGATGGGAAAAATTGAGTTGGGGACAAAAAAGAGGAAAAAATGAGTGTGTTGATGAAAGAAACACGTGAAAATGAAGGGAGATGAGGAAGCCATAATTCGAATTATCCTAGATTTTATTTACTTTTCTCGCCTTGCTTGCTGTGTTTCAGATATGAATGGATAGAGAAAGCTTAAATGGATTGTCGTAGCACTTTGGAAAATTAGTTACGTAGGCAAGAAGGTAAAAATAGGGAAAACGAAGAATGAGAAGACCACTTGAAAATTATATGGTTTAATAATGGAGCCGGGGGTGAAATTTGAATAAGAACAAACAGACATAGGGATTTCTGAGCTCGTTGTTTGTTAGAACAAACTTTTTCTGAATAGGCAGCTAGATGCGACACAAATACACAACGAAATTGCAACATTGTAAAAAAACGATAAAGTTTAGAAAGAGAAGAAAATGTGAGGGAGGGGGGAGTGCAAATCGTCAAAAACTCCCGACAACACTAGCTCGTTATTCGTTGTTAACTAGGCCAATTCCGAAAGATACTTTCTTCATTTCTCTCGCATTAAAATGAATTCGAGAAGGAGGACACGAGAGAGCAGTTACTGAATTTGTAGTTGGTTTTTCAGAAATTTATATTAATATTCGCTCTCGCATCTATTTGTATCTGTCTGAATGTGTTCGAAAACAGACCAAACGTGTGGTGGGGAAGCAAATAGATAAGACAGAGGAAGGTGTCTCCATTCACCAAGCAAATGGTGTCTTAGTGTACACCAAAAAATGGGCGGAGCCTCCAACCGCAAGATAATGAAGAAGAAAATGTGGGGAGGTCTTGTAACACTGTATTGAGGGGATATGCAACATTTCCAATCTACATTTCATGAAGTATTATGTAACTGTACAGAAAGCATATCTGACCTTCACCACAGAAAGGACCCAACAGGTTAATCCCCTTTTATAACCAGTAATTCAAAAGAGTAGAATAGAAGCCATAAATTTTGAGCGGTACGGTTAAAAAGGGGTCGAGACTGCCACCATTGTGTTGAGATGGAGGAGGAAGAGATATCCATAGCTCTACAAAATATAAATAGAGTTTGCGCAACATTCGAGAATAAAAAAGAGAGTAACATATGGAGGGGACACAAAAAACGCCGGAAATCTCCTCATTTCGTATTCAAGGATTGCATGAACTATTTGGAATGCTATGTTAATTACTGCAAACAATAATTGTGTGAGGAAAGAATTTTGGAGTATGAGTGGTATCTGATGTACAAGAAAAATGAGTATCATCTACCCGTTTTTTGTTCGACCCCAACTGCGAAAAAGTGTTCGGTTACCAGGTTCCTGTCGGCACGAGAGTGCGGAAAAGCACCTGTTGTCTACAGCTCGTCAGCGATCATTGGCGGTATTGTCTCCGGAGAAAGAAACGACTCCCGAAGAGCTGATTGTCGATTAATCAACTGGTAAAGGGGTGGATGTATTCCGCGCACTTTCTTGTTTTACAAGACACAACAACATTACAATATTCAGGAGCTTCTAGCTGACAGCCGCTTTTGAAAGATTTGGAACGAAGACAGGCCCAGTCATCAATTAACGAATACCTGCGGCTGTCATAAACAACATATGTACACGATAGGAATAGAGACACACTAATGAATTATTTCTATGGTGATCCGTCTCAATTTTAGTGACTATCCCCAGATGAAAAGTCAAAATCAGATATTCTCCTTCCCCATTTTCTCATCATAAAATTCTCGATTGAGGTTAAGAGGATCGGTCGGACAAGGATTAAGAAAAGGTACTACAGTTAAACGACTTTTTCGGCACCTGGCCAATTGGGAAAACAAGCGTAAGAAAATGAGAAATTTGAATAAATCATTGAATGACGTTTTACTTGGATAGTGACTAACACTATCAAAAGTCAAAACATCTAAAAACGGAACGCGTGCTCTGACTTTCGTAGTGTTCGGGTGTGCGCATTCATTCCTAAATAGTCCAATTATGATGAGTGCCCTGGAATCCAAACATTGGTAGGTGTTAGAATGCAAACAATGGCCCCCTAATAATTAGAGAGTGCGGAGCTAGAATTGCGCAATCGGATCTTTCCGCGTTGTGTTTTGGCAGAGTGACTTGTGAGTTAAAAGCGCAAAAGACATACAGTGATGGAGGCTATTGTGACATCAGAAAAACTGCTCCGAGAGTGTCAGATATACTATACCGTGTCAGTGGAAGCACGCAATGTTTGGTAATCAGTAACAATAAAATACGTGGTAGTATGCAAATTCACTGTTGACTCAATTATATTACGTTGACTTTGGTTTATGGCCAATAAAAAGATGACCACGATGTGGTTTATGGTAGGATCAGGAAGGTTTATTTTCAGTGTTGTGCAAGTACACCACCTCACAAAACAGTTTTTGCATTCAGTTTTGAATATGTATATTGAAAAAAACAGTTAGTGAACACATATCTGGCACATCTTGACTCATCACACCTATAGGTATCACTTTACCTTCCATGGTGGGAATTCTCACCTCTATATTTGGTCAGCACCTCTCAAAACAAAAAGTGTGATTCTGTGGACATCGACACCAGAGTGAGAGGAATATAAAAAAGTGGGGGTTGTAAAGTCTCGAAGATTTGAAAGCTGATCCATAAGAATGTTTATTCCATTCTGGATTATGTCTTCTTCGACCGGCTGCCGGTCTTGCCTCAAAACGCGGCCTGGCACATAAGTATCACATTCGAGCCAACACTTTAAACTTTTTTGTTCGATCAAAAGTGTAGATAGATTGAAAGAAAAAAGATGAAGAAAGACGGGGGGAGAGTTTGAATTATGATTGGAAATCGGGAAACAAGTGCCACTGGTTGTGTAAGGAGACTAGAAGAAGAGGATCGGTGAAGATAAAAACTAAAGGGAAGAAAAAGATAAAAGTGAGATAATGAGTGATTAGAGTTGATAAATAGAAGATCATGAAGTTCTAAAAGTTCCGAAAGGATTGGTGTCAGGTCGTGGATGTGTCAAGAAGTTAGAGAGCTCAGAGAGACTCCCACAAACCACAGAGAGGAGCCATAAATCAAAGGTAGTTAGAATGTCAATGAAAAACCAGATTCTGTTGGTGGAAGCAGATTGTGGAGGTGGTTGTTGCTATTCAAGTCTCTTTCAATTCGAAAATGTGGATATATGTATGCAAATGAGGAAATAAGAGAAAGGGGAAGAGAGAAAGAGAGAGGATAAGGTGTTCTTCCTTGGATAAATAACCTGTTAGACAATGTGATTGAGTAAATGATGCATGGAGACATCTCCCGTTTTAACACTTGACTCGTGTCAAACGCAATGAGGCGGATAGTAGACGTACTGGCGTTTTGAAGGTGATGAGGGCAGAAATGGTAGGAGAAAAGATGATTGAAGTTATGTTTACACGTCTCCACAAATTGATTCAATTTTGGAAGTAGCGGTTTCAAATCCATGTTTCTTCTGGTTAATGAGAGGAAACAGAGGGAGACATAACTTGTTTTGTAGGAATTGCACATATGTTTTTACGAATAATAATATATATATCGAGTTCGAAAATGATTTGTGAAGGGATTGGATTGACGGATGAAAAAATGTCAATGTCATTTACACTGCCTAATACCCTTCAGCGGATTAGCACAAAAAACAACAATTCTTGTAAATCTCGATTTCAAATCTTTTGGTTTATTTTATCTATAATAAAAAACACATTTTCTGTAAATGTCAAAAATAGACCCAATTTGAATCCAAAATTAGGCGTTATGAGCAGATGTATCTAAGATTGAACAATAAGCAAATTGGCTTAAATTTGAAGGTAAAGCCATCTGGATCATGATGTAAACGGTCAAGAAAACACATTTGAATTGTGGAGAAGAAAAGGAGAGAGACATTGATTGTGAGTCGAGAACATGGAAAGAAAGATAGAACAGAAATGCAAATTTAAAGGGGAAGGTGAATGAGCTTCATTACAATTCCGTGTGAACTTAGTTCGAGTAACGGAAGGAAGTGTGAGAAGCGAAGAGTTTGACACTTTTCTCATTTCCATAATAAGTCGGTCGAGGATTCGTAATAATGACTCGAAAAGATGTAAATACCAGATAGAACTGTGATTGTCATTAACAGGAATAATGGAACGCCGTTCGCGATAAGAATCAGACCTGTCACCACACGCCTGCATGACATTTCCTCTCAAAATGTTTCTCTTCGAGAGATGTGTCTGACCGATTAGTTGAGCAACAGATGCTCGAGAGGCACACTTATCAACACAAACTTTTCAGACACATGTGTGGATGTGTGCACTCAAAAAAAATGAATGAATGAATGAAAAAAAAGAAAATGATGGATTGATGAAGTAGATTGGTGGAAGTAGAAGAACTGGAGTAGAAAAAAACGGAAAGTATAAAAAGTCTCGCGTATGGAGGAAAAAGTTTGGAAAATTATACGTTTTGCTGACGGGAGTACATTTATTCATGATGACCTGTCAAAGAATAGACACCCCACAAAAAGTTTGATATGCGACAATGCCTGTGTGCCAATATGCATTTTGGATGGTTTTCAAAAAGAGAAACACAACATAAATCGCGGAAGTGGAAGAGTCGAATCTTGAGGAATCGAGAGAAACGCACTGATCCAGAAGTTATTCTATACAATTGCGTTTGGCTATTCCGAAATTTGAAAAATCTGCGCCTGATTCAGAATTTAAGATTAGTAGAAGCAAATCTACAAACAAGCAAAAAAACAGAATAAAAACATAGCCAACCAAGGACAAAAGGGAGAGTTGGTGGTTCAAGGATATTCGAATGGCATGCTATTCTAACGGGTACATTGGAAAGAAAAACACAAAGACCTTCAAAGAAGACATCTCTATAAGTCAATATCCAACAAGTAACCTTGTCCATGTTCACAATAGACACCGAAACTAGCATGTCTTATTGCGCAATGGGATTTCGGGCGGTGCACACGACGATATAATCATCTGCCGCGCACAAGTTTCGGCTGCTGTAAATTTGTCAAGGCGGCCTTCATACCGCCTCTCTTTTTCTAAGAACGTAACTGTCTTTTGATGAGACACCGACTGAAGGGATGAGTGAGCGATTGACAGTATTGCGTGATCATGATATTTATTCAATCGGATTGATGTTCCTCTTCCACTTTATCAAGTTAAGTGTTCATCAATGTAAATATGAATAACGATACTGTACATATCTTCATATCTTATTTCCTAATTCATCATATACAAAAAGAAATACGGATCTAAACTTTTAGAATAGCGACTCATTTACTGTATGCTTCTTCGTTTCAATTTTTAAAAAACTGATAATTTTGATTCTGTAAATTCGAAAAACCTAAATAATTGATAATTTTAAAAAAAGACTACTAAAAAAATTCGAATACGAAAGAAGAATCATTGCTACACTAAGCAACGGACGAGTAGTCACGGGCAGACTAAGTAAACTCAAAAACGGTTGGTGAGAATGCCACAAAATTAGTCATTCTAATGTAACAATGGCTGACGGGTACGAGTAACTATTCAAATCGTAACAAGAACCACTGACAACTTATTGTTGAATATAAACATATCAGTGTTTGTTACCGGAATCTAATGCAACAATAGGAACAATAGGGAACAATACGAAGGTTGTTGAGATTTTGGTGAGGTCATTGGAAAGAACATTCGTGAACATTTCAGATTTGGAGAAGTTTGAAGTCAGATTTCTTCGAAATGTTTTGGGAAATCATGGAAGATGGTCAGTGGAAATCAAATAAAAATTACAGAAGATTTATCAGAACAGCTGAACAAATCATACATAAAAATTGATTGAATACCTATGCAACACGTGAACACAGCTATCAAAAACTCAAAGCAATATTTATGAATAAAACAACTACTGAAGTATACCATAGATATGTAAGTAAGCGCTTTTCACGAACAATATAGTATCAAGTTTCTAACATCATGAATATATTCAGAATGCAAACTGAGTATGTGTACAAATGTTTCTCTTGCAAAACTTTCTTTCCAGTTCACTGTTTTCAAATTTATTATTCTTGTTGTTTTATTTTTCCAGTTAAATTTGTTTTTTTCAGAATCACTGTTTTTGATTGACATTTAAATTTACGAAATTGAAACGGAATGTTTCTAGAAACATTTCTGATTCATCCGATATTCATCCGGCGCTAAATCACATGTTGCTAAATACATTTTCAACGAATTTTTTATCTGCAATATACGTAAGAATTCATAATTAACTATCTCTTCTACTCTGTCATAGAAGGCGTGAAGAGATGAGGAACGTCGAGACAAAAATGTAGGAATTTGTATTCTGAGGTGCATATTTTCAATATTTCATCATTATTAATTTCTTGAGAACAGTAACTTTTAATTCTGAAATTTTCTATCCCGCTTATGTTCTACAGTTCTCAACCTATTAAAAGTGCGGTATGTTCGAGGAAACTCATTTTCCGCTTGAAGTCGTTTTCCTATTTTTTTTATTATTAATTATACATTCATTCATCATAACCCCCGCTTTTCCCTGTTTTCTCTTTCATTGTTCTGCAAAAAGATCATACATGTATTATTAGCACTTCATAACACTCTTTTTATGGTGTTCCATCCCTCTCAAATATTCTTTTTTTTCTGTCGTTTTCAAAAACGTCGAAAACGTCTCACACTGGAAAAGATCAAATCTTTCCGTCATTTTTCATCTTTTCGCTTTTCGGAATGCCGCTAACTGCCTGGAAAACATTTTGAGGAGCAAAATAGAAAAATTAGATATGCGTACTGCTTGGCAAATAACCGAGATGTTTTCTTAGACAAGTTTTGTTCCTGGGGAAGTTTTGATGGTAGACAGACTGTTTCTTCCTCTTATTTAGTGGTTCTTGCTCAATTATATATTTGTTTTGTGTTTTCAATATGTTCAAACCACAGTCAATCATTTCGTTTTTGATAGTTTAGCAGCTGTAGACACGACGTGTCATCTCTCGGGAGTCTTTGATGATCATAAACCTATAATTTGAAGTCACGTGAATGAAATGTTTCCTACTTGTAGTACATGACTCATCGTTTGAACATGTTCTAGTAGATTTTGAGGCAAAAGACCAATTTCTGAATTTTGTTTTGTTTCTGGACCTAAGGTTCGAAAGAAATCAGTTTGCAAAAGAAAATGGATCAACTTCCGTTTCGCATTTGATTGATCGTTTCGTTTCGAAAAATATGTTTGTTTGATCGTTTGAAACGAAGAAACGAAAATTGAGTTCTTTCTCCAAGACTCTAACTTTCGAATAATTGGTAGCTCTCCAATTTTGAATATGTTTCCTCAACATTTATTTTGTTTCTTTAAGCCTGCTTATTATGTATTCCGATGAAAAATCGAGATGTGGTCCGGGAGTTTGTTTTTGTCCGACTAACCCTGATGAACCACATTAGAATGCATCTGTTCGGCCGTCCGGCGACTCGGAAGAAAGGAAGAGAAAAAAGTATTGTAAACAAACACGAAAATCAAATTTCTCGCTTCTCTTCACTTCCTCAGCCGGCGGGACCATTATCCATCAATCGAGTGTTATCATAAATGCAGATACATCACCGTGTGTGTTTTCTCTCCTCCTCGTTTTTATCCAACCACCCTCTAACCCACGTACTCTTTTCAACCCCACCACGTTAGATGATTATTCGATGTCTTGAGTCAGTCACGTCAGCGCTTTGGAAGGCGCAATATTGTGTTTGATTACTACAACTTTCTTCTCACTTTTTCTCTCAAAAGCATGAGACTTTATGATACCTTAAGGAATTTGCGTCATTGAGAGCATGTTTTCGAGTTTATTCTGATTAACTGAGTGTATATCAGTGTAGGTACAATATGAAGTCAAGGCAAAACTTTTTAAAAAAGTCTTTTCGAATGAGATAGTTAACACGTAATCTTAATTATTAACTGGATAGCATAAGTTTTATTCACAATAGAACTTATCTCTTGCCTAACTTTGTTTGGGTGTCTAGAGCTTGAAATTTATTCTAAGCTCATGTTTCTAACAACAAAGCACTTTCCAACGGTATCCACACAACGGCCCGAATATTCCCACAGAAACACGTCGACACAATCCCGGCCGACGACTTTTCAACATTGAATTTCAAATCGATCTCTCCCAAGTTTTACATTTTAAACGACAGTGACATGCATTTCTGTCAAACTGTCTTTCCTCATCTCCACATACAAAGTATCGGAAGGCACGTTGAACAAGGCAATTGGCATCAATTTGAAAGCCTGTCATTTGCAACTGCTTCCCCTGTTTTTTAGCCTTGATGCCCCCACGCATTGTCTTTTTTTTATTGTCGCTACGACGTCATATCTCTTTTCGGAAAGATTTCTGCAAAAGGAAAGTGAAAAAAGTAGAGCTTAGAAAAAAAGCGTTGTTCGAAAATCGCGTTGAGCTCTGTTGCCTTCTGAGGGTTCCGGTTAAATACGACAATACACCTAATCATAGTGGTCAGATGCACGGACGCAGAGCCCTCTTTTCTATTCTTTCTCTTTTGTTTCCTTATTGAGTTTTGTACAACTACTGCTCACTGCAAAGTCTTTTGTGGAAAAAGTTTCATTTTGTTCCTGTTACTGTATTCCTTCAATCACTTAAATTGATATTTCAAAATTTCCAGTCCCTTTTTCATTTTAATTCAACCACAAATGGTTTTAAATGTCAGTCAGAGGGTATAAGTGTGATGAATGGGTCGGCTGTCAAAACGACAAAAATACATCTACAAAATTCGTTCTTCCAGTCGCCCTCAAATCTCATTTATCTTTCGCTTCTTTGCGTGTTTTTCTGTTTTTGGGAGGCTTGTTGAATCAGAAAAACCGAAAAGAGCAACGAATTGTGCACTTATCCCATTAAGTAATTTGCATTTAATTGACTTCTCTGCCCTCATTTTCTTTCTTTGATATTCGCTTTTTTGCATGGAAATGTGATTAACGGTTTTGCTTCTCTTTCAAGCTTAGTCTAAAAACCTTAAAATTCGTAGAACAAACCTTACTAAGATGGAATATATTTCGGTTTGCATTAGCAAAGTTAATTTTATGCGAAATCAGTAATTGATGAAAATTTAAGTCAGAACGGCCTAGCTTGAGGAGTTCAATTGAAAAATTTGAGAAAGTGCCCTGTCTGCACTAATTGCTCAAAAATCTCTTATGTCTAATTGACCACACTTCAACGTCATTTTATCGCGAGGACAATGGTCCAAGACAGACAACGTTGAGATTTCAAAAGTCACAGGTCCTTTTCTATTTGTAGAACATATTGCAATTACTAGAACTTCTCAAGGACCACCTTTCAGTTTTTCAAATTATAGTATTGGGTTCAGAAAACCAACAAGACCAAACTGAGAGAAAAAGCGAAAAAAAGCACGGAAAAAAAGAAAACAAAGAGGAGATTGACCAAAATTAAATTGTTGCGCGTTTTGTGGGGTGGTGTCGTTTCTTTTAGTGGAAGAAGATGTGAGATGTGCAGTGCCCTAGTAGCAACATATTCTCGCCGAAAAATTTGGCGGCCCGGATTTATGTACATGACAAGTGAAAGAGCAACATTTTTGGAAGGAGAAACCAATGGGGGCGACGAGACGTGGGGAGGGGAGCACCAAAAACTAGTAGCACCGCCATTTCCTCCCCCAAGCCTCTACGCCAAAAACATTCCTTTCCCGTCTATTGCAATGTGTCTCTTCTTCGTCGTTTTCCTTATTTTTTTCCCATGGTCTCTGTTGCCTCAGATTGTTGCAGTTTCGCCTAATATGCGTGAACTGAACTGCTTGAGACTTTTTTCTCACGTGTGCCCGCCCCAATAGCAGGATTCAGGAGACCCTCCTCTGCACTTGTTGCCGGACATTGACGTTGAACAAATCATCTTTACAGCTTCTTTTTTCTGATGTTTCTTTGTTTTCTAATTACTGTGGGAGCATGTTTGGGGTCAAATGGTCTAAAATCATTTTAAAGTTTTCACGTTCTTCATTCTGGTGTCAAAGATTGATTTACATTTTTTCTGTGTCATTGTAGACAAACTAGTCTGTAAACTATACTTAGGAAATTAACTTCAGCCTGCTTGAACCGGAAATAATTTCAATTCAGAGTTTGAAAAATTGCTAGTCAGAAAATCTGAACAATTTTGGAGACATAATACATCAAAATGTCTAGACAGAGGATTCTTCACCCATAGAAACGGTATATCGGGAAACTAGGAATCTTCGCGCTGGAATATTAACGAACTGCGCCAGTCTTGTTCTCCCCCCTTCCTCCACCTTCAGTATGTATTGAGACTCATTTTCATTGCACATCTTTCATTCATTTTATTCCTGCTTCTCCTTATTTCTTCTATTTCCTCATATTTACCACCACCTTTTTACACTATGTTATTCCGAAAAAATATCCTATCGCACCCGTTCAATTCCTTGTTTGTCACGTGTCTCCATATGACATCAGGTACTTTCGTCTAAAATTTCGCCCCTCCTCACCATCTCCTGCTACTTCTACTCCCCCACTCTTCACGGGTGTCCGTTCTCTCTTGTATCTGTGTATTTTATCTTTTTTCTCTCAGTGTTGAAATAAAAAAGGATGTATGTTTGCACATTGGTCCTTCTTTTTTTTTTCTTCTTCTTTCCGAAAATACATAGCGTCATTCTCATTCGCAAAGTGGGGGAGAAGACAAGAAATTTAGTGGGGTCTTGTACTCAGCTTGAGAACCATTTTCTTCTCCCGAGTCCTCATTTTTCTATCTTGTCGTTTTTTTTTCTTTCCTCTAATTCTCCTTTCTTTTTCTGTCCATCTCATCTTCTCTTTTCCAGTCATTTTCTACGACTGCCAACCCTTTTTCAATGAGTTTGACTTCTACTTTCGAATACAGATCGTCGGCATTTGTGATTCTTGCGTGCTCTTCACTCCTTTGCTCTCTCCCTCCCCCCGCTTTTGAATATTCAATTATGCATTTCTCGCTTCTCAGTTTTTTCCAGTCTCTCTATCTATCTATCACTTGAGAGAAGCAAAGACAAAACTCAGAGAGGTCAGCTTATGTTAATTGAGTAAGAAGTGGCTTCTCGGATTGCTTTGCGAACACATATCTGATGAGATGCTTCCTTGTCTAGGTCTTTTTTTCTTTTTCCTATCAAGATAAACAAAGCTAAATGGAATTAACTTTTGTCGGACATTGTTTGTCACATGGCATGACTCATTTCGTTATAAGAAAAATACTGTAGGGTCAAACAAGAAATCTTTATTTGGAGAATGAAAGTTCAACCTAATTCCAATCATTTGATTATTTTTTTCCAAGTCTTACACAATTAACTGTGAAAACTCTATGGGAAAAAGTACAGGCAAAAATCATCTGGTCATAATTCGATCTCCATCTGATCGAATTAAGAAAGAACCGTACGGTCGTTGTTCAGGTCACGTTTGCCCTTTATTTTCTTTGCAATAAAACCTTCGACGACCAACTGAAGAAAAAACCACTGTGTTCGGTGACTAAATTCTTCGTGTTTACACAATTGGAAACTTTCTCGTTTACAAGTGTTCAATCAAAATGGCTCACGTCATGATGATGCTCGAATCTCTTATGATGAACTTTCAATCTTGTTATGATCTCATTTATGTACAATCTCATATCATTTTGATCAATCTTTGTTCTCTTTTTTTGTTCTTTATTCAATTACATTGAACTCAATAGTCAAAGAGAGCAGTTTGTTTGCGACAGAACACGCCGGGTCTGTTGAATGCAAATTATGGAGATGAAGCGACAGAGTATTTGGAGAAAATAACTCAATAGATCTTCCTTTTGAACGCCATCCTTTTTTCTTTTTCCTCTTTTTTCCCATCATATCCCTTTATCATCATTCCACGTTCTTCACTAATCCTGTTTTTTCCATTCATTCTATCGCAAATGAGCTATCTTCTTCATTTTTACCTGCCCCCACTTATGACGTTACCTCAGGTACATTTTGTTCTGTGTACATAAGTACATTGAGAAAACACAAACTTCTTGATTTGAGAGAGCTACTTCTGTGTTAACATTTTCCGAGTTCTGACCAGTTCATGCACTTTGATTACATTTCTAGAGAAGTCACACGACAAAAAACCAAAAAAAAATAGAATTCGATTTGTGTCTTTTAACTCTCTGAAATTGTGGGCACCGATTTGAATAAAAGAGGCGCTCCGGTGAATGGAAGTAGATTGAGACGCCTTCATGATGCTCCAATTCAAAATGAAGAGAGCTCCATTCTATTTTTCTTCTTTCTTTTCTTCATTTTCTCTTCTTTTTTTCCTTCAACTGTTCCGGTTTCTCATTCGCACTTTTCTACTGAAAAGCTCTGAAGAAGTGCTTGAGACTTTCTTGAAAAATGAGTGAAGTTTCATATTTGAACTATTTTCTTTCTGTTTTGCTCTATGCAAAAACAGAATGAAGTGAGAAAAGCGGAAAACGGGTCAATTCCGTTTTGGTAATTGTTAATCTCGACCACGAATGAGTGGATTAAGAGATTAATGAATGAAAAAAGTGCCGAAAGCATAGGCAAATTTCAGATGTACTTGTTTCACTCTAATCAAATTCATTCCAATAAACACGCAGTTTCTCTGGATTGCGTGACGTTGTTTAATTATTTCAAGGGTTAAGAATCCATGAAAAACCACTATTCCTAGTTGTTAGACGTTTTTTGAGAACCAAATGTTTTCTTATTCTGGCTGAACTTTTCTGCCAACCAAAAATGTTTTTGAAAAACAAAACTAGAAGATATTTGCATAATAGTCAACTGACCTAGAAAAACCTAGGTTGTAACCTAGAAAAACAGAGGTCACATCTAAAATAGAACTGTTTCAGTATCTTGTCAAAGAGAAATGATGTTTAAGCTGCCACCGTCTTGGTTTAGTGACTTTTGTTTGGTTTGTCTTCCCGTCTTGTACAAACTTTCTTCCTGGTTGTCGATATAATGACATCAAACAAAGCGCAAATAAATACTAAACCATGTGAAGTCTCTTTCACCGCGTTCGTGGTGTAATGGTCAGCATGGATGCCTTCCAAGCATTCGACGGGGGTTCGATTCCCCCCGAACGCAGATCTTTTTGTTTTCAAGTCGGAGATCAATTCTTGGATGAGCTCACTTTTAATCTAAAAAAGAAATTCTATTTCGATATGCTAATATGTTTATTTATAGTTTTAACACCTTTGATTCGAATAAGTCTATTCCATTCATTGACACTCCTATCTTCCATTTTCCTACATATTCACGAATTGAGTGTTATACGGAAGTGCACAAATAAGGTTGAAAACGTTGAAGAAGTGCATGAGAGCAATCCGAAAAACCTGGTTGACGTGGGTGTGAGCTCAGAGCTTTCAATTCCAATTAGTCAGATTGCCAACTTTTTTTCAGTTTTTTGTCTTTTACTTTTCTTTTGTTATTTAGTACTATTGCCGTGAAATATTCATTGAAAGATTGATGAATTTCGGAAGACGGTAATATTCAAAAACAAGACTCTCACGTGGTTCCTAGACAAGTAAGCATTATGGCTCAATAGCTCAACTCAATGACCGAAACCTTCGAACTGCTTTATGCACGTCTTTACCCGTTTTTTTGTTTGTTGTCTTTTTGTTCTTTTTTATATGCTTGTTGTTGTGCTTGAGAGAGTTTTCTTTTTTAATTGGAAAAGAGCATTCATTTTTTCTGAGGAAGAACTAGTAATTGGCGAAGAATTACATTCATTCACACAAGTGTGGGTGTCAAATTGAGTGCACATTTCCTCATCAAGATTTATGATATAAAGTTAGGTGCTTTTAGATCTCATTTCCAAAAAACGAAATTGCTCGGTCGTTAACATTCTTTCGTCGTTTTTTCTGTTTTTGTGCTCATAAAATGTGCTCAAATTAGCTACAGTATCCCGACGATTTCTTCTCTTTGCTCCTTTTAATCGCAGCTAATCGACATGGTCGTGCCATTCCTATTTTCTTTTCTCCGCCTACTTTAATGCTCTTTTACCATTTTCCACTCATCCTTTTTCCTCAATTCCATTTCTCAGTCTTAAAGTAGGCGTGGTTTCAACAAAACTGAGCGGTATAAGGAAGTAAATAAAAACATGGTTAGTGTTTCGACGTCCAAAATTTTGCACCTTTTTCCATTTTCCCTCTTTTCCTTTCCAGCCTATCCCTATTTTTTTGCTTTCTTTTTCTGTCAGCTCAATCGCACCGAACCACCAATTCTAAGAAAAAAGAAGAAGCAGGAAAGGAAGAAAAAGAAAAGTGAGAAAGCACCAATTTCCCGCGAAACAAAACTGGGAACGAACTTCTTCGCATTTTCTCAGTGACTCCTCCTCCTCCTTCTCCTCTTCTGTCACTATTCAAAAAACGCTCACATTCTTCCACGTCTTCAAAGATCCATTGACCAGCATCACTTGACCTAGTTGGCCGAGCACGTCAAACGATGAGAGGAGGTCCCTGATTGAATGGATCTCCACTTGTTGCAAGACGGCGTGGGTTCATAATTAAAAATGGACGACGCCGTCGGGTGATCTCGTTTTTTTTTCTGCGACGTTTCATGACGTGATTTCTTCAAGTGGCGTTGAATTCACTCTGACTTCTCTTGGGAAGAGAGAGTGTTTAGATTTTACTTCAAATTTCACTTTCAATTTTGATGAGCTACCGAACCGGATATACCAAGTAATTAGAATGGAAGAATAGATACTGGTCAAAACGGAAATTTTTGAGTTTTTGCACTTTTCTGATGTCTAATTATTCCTATTTCAGTTCACATCCGGTTTTACAAGTCTCATTATTTCAAATATGAATCCTTGATTCAGTTTTTCCTCTGGTAGAAGATCAGTTCAACTTTCACAGAATATAGAAATGCACGCATGTTGATTTCTTGAACACTTACAGAAAAACGAACAATTTGTTCCTTTTCAACATCATCTATTCAACAGTTCACACTCACTAATTAGCTACATTTTTCACTGGCGATGGTTTCACTCGATGAATAGGCAGTAATCTTCTTCCTTTCATTTCACCAATTGACATCTCCTTGTTTGAGGAAAAGAGACAAATCAGTGTATTGTGGCACTGAAGGGCGGGGAAGAGCATTCCTATTTTATTCATTTTTCCCACTTTTCTCCTTACATGTCACACAGCTCACGTTCGCTTAGTCAAGTAGGCTGTTGAGAGTTGTCGACAGAAAATCGCTGACTTCCTTCTCAGCTACAAAACAGATTGCAAGTTCCCATAGCCTTTCGAGTTTATCATCATTATGTTCCATACCTTGAATGTCATTTTTGCAACGTACTTACGTCATTTGAAGCTGTTGCTAGACAATTATTATTTCCTTTATTCTGATGTTGCAGGTTTATTCATTCTCCCAAAGTAACTTTTTCAAATCATGGGCTGCCACTTCTCGCGAACGACGTCCACTGAAGACATCCGCAAGAGCGTTGATAAGACTCCAGGTAAAAACTGGATTATTAATGACAATCTTCGAAAGAATAATTCTAGAAACCGTTGTCAAGAAGCCGTCTGCTAACCGTGCACCGACGCAAGAGCTCCGTAGTGCCAATAATGGAAACGCCTTGCAAATCGCTGGAAAGCCAATCATGTAAGTGCAACTGTCAAAAACTGTCAAATAGTTCTGATGTTCGTTTTTTCTTTTTCTAAGCAATTTGAATGAAAACGGAAGAATCTATTTGAACCGAACGCTTTTCAATTTTAAATCCATGAAAAAGACTTAAAAGAATGAACCGAATCCTGAATTTCAAACCAAACGTATATCAAGATAAAGTCTTATTTCTTTTCAGCGAGGTTGAGAGTGCCAGCCAAGCCGATTTCTTCCGCATGCTGGACGATAAAATTAACAGGGTAAACCGACGAAAAGGGTATCAAGAAGAGCATAAATTAAATTTCCAGGGAAAAGGTGGCGAGTCGGATAGCGAGAACTGATATGTAACTGGTGATTTGTTGCCAAACAATTCGAGTGCTTCTGTATCATTTCCGGTTTTCAACATTCCAACAAACGGAATGATTCCAACATCCTGGTGTCTGTTTCGCTTGCTTCCCATAGTTTCCCTGGTCAACTTCTTCTTCAATTCTATCCTCTCTATCTAAAAAAACCTGTCATTTCTCTTTTCTTCCATTTTCTATTTCCTTGAAACCGTATATCATATCCTATCATAATTACCATTTCCATTCTCGCTTCATCAACGGTTCCGTAGTGCGGTTCACGACCAATCACTCTCTAGTACTTCACTTCACTGTGTTCTTTTCTCGTCTCTGGGCTCTTTTTAGAACAATAACGACCGACTACTTCTTGGCTTTTAAGTTGAATTTGCATCTCTCTAGATTCTTTGAATTCAAAGTCTATCTTGTGAAAAACCGAAGATTTCTAGAAATTTTATATTTCCAGTTTCCGTTGTCTCGGGAAAATTTCATTCATTTTTGGTCACTGATGGTTTTAGTTAGCATGAGAACTTCTTGCTTTCAAGTGCTCTCAAGAAGTTCAGGTTAGAAAAAAGTTTACAACTTTTTGCAAACTCCTTTTCTCAGAATATTTTTTTCATTTCCGAATTGTCAATGGTCAATACACTCAAATTTATTCCCAGAATTTGGTGCAGTGAAAAGAATTGAATTTAGACAGCACATCAATTTTTGAACTCTTCAATCAATCAATGAATCTTCTTATTGCCTCACAAAATCCCTCCGCTAGTTCAGTTATTCTTTTGAAACCTCCACAACTCCGACCAGAGTTGTGTAATCCAATTTTCTTATCCATAATTTGATTAGACGAATTCCCAGCTCATGTCTCAACTTTCTCCATCTTGTTTCCCACTTTCCTGCCCTTTTTTCAAACTTTTTCACAGTCCAAATACTGAACTTTTCTCTTCTTTTCTCTCAGAATCCGTTTATTTCGCTTCCACATTTCTTGTCACATTCCATTTGTCTTCTTCATCCATTTTTTCTGTTTTTTCTCTTACTATGAATCGATGTTCATATGATCAATTCTCCCAGTTTTCAACATGTCCCATTTTCTTGTCCCCCAACGAAGCAGTCTTTTCTTCTTGTCATTTTTTCTTCTTTCTTCTGTATTCAGATGAGTTTTTCTTCCAATGTTTTTGAAATGATGACCGACTTGTAAATTTTTTCTGAATAATAAATTTTGGCAAACATGTCATTTGGCTTTCTCAGTCTTTGGTTCCACCACGTGACTCAAAGATACCACGAGTACATTTTGAGTTTTTAACATTCTTTAATCCCCATCAGGTAAGAGAAAAATCCAGATAAACGAATTTGGACTTTGTTTGTTGCCAGTTTTTTCTTCTTGTTTAAGAGAGTCTACGGAATAATTGAATAAATTCCGTCTTATGTTTCAAATAAACTAGTTAGTCGGGCACTTGATCTGTGTTATTAAATATCAAGAGCATGTGAAAGATATCTAGTTACAGTAGTCACACCAATCGAATCCAGTCTATTTACTTCGCCAACCAGTTCCCATGCTGTGTGTTTTTGATAGATATGAGTCGAAACCTCAAAACATGTTCCGTTGGTTCTTCCGGAGGCAATTATCTCGTGGCTCTCCGTTCTCAGTATGCTTTGTGCATTGTTACAATTGTCCTTTTGGCTCCGCGAAAATCGAACAATTTTCACACCTTCCGTCATTTTCCAATAGATTTTCTTTAGAAGAAACGTCAGATTTCTGCTTGAGCTTAGTGCTATCTGCCACTTTATTCTTGTCTTGATTCGTTTGTTATACAATAAACCAGACGCTTTGGGAGATCTTCTGGTTTTTGGTTCAAAATCAAACTCCTACTGAAGATAGGATGAACCGGAAGAATACTGCTTTGATAATCCTATAACAAGTTTCTTTTCTCAAATTATGATGCATGTAATCATCTTTTCTACGGTCGCGATGTGTGAGATGAATTCTCAGTGATAGTAGGCTTCAAATCACAAGTTTATTCCACGCCATTATGTATCCACTAGATACATTTACAATAGTAAGCGATCATTCAAATTTTAAAAGCATGTGTAGTCATTTGATTTCATATTGTCTTTGAATTTGTGCTTCAAGTAAAATATTCTATCAGACCATATGCGTCACCTCATCCGCATTTGTTCCAGTTTATGATTCACTTTTGTTCAATTCATACGTAACGAATGAATCCCTTAATACGTCAAAATGTCAGAGATAACACAAAAAATATTTCGAAATTCTGAAATTTGATTATTCCAACTAATAATCGTGTAACTAATGATTATGTAAAAGTTCGCATAATCACATATTTCAAAGGTTCTGCTCAGCTGACTTGACAAATGCCATCTCACACTATAATTATTTGCGTGGTTAACACAAAAACTGTCCTATAGGATTTCGAGATTCAAAGTTCTTCTGTTGAGCAGCTCTTTTTATAAGTATGTGAACTTCTTTCAATTCTTCATATTCCCATCGATGGATTTTCAAGAAATTGCTTGTGGATGACGTTTGTTTATTCGTTATGGGTGAGAGTGCGAAGATTGCGATATTATTTCGCCAGAAAGCTACTGAAATATTCAGTGTTCTTTTGACAAAGGGTATCCATTTTCTAATTGCTTCATCAATCATTCTTTTCTTTTCTCATTCTTTTTTCTTTGTTTGTCACGATGGATCGAGCACCTCAAAACCTCAAAAAAGGCGTGATACCAATTCTCTATGATGTAAGCACATCATTTTTCTCGAAGCTGTTGGAGATGGACAAATGAAAAACGAGAGCAGAAATAAACGCTCACAAGGTTTATGCTCGTCTTCAAATGAATCTTGTCTCTTCCGTTTTCTTCATTTTCTGCCAGTCACGTCCAGATTCAGAGCCAAAACGTTTCCGATTGAAGTTTATTTATTAATGCAAGATGAGTTTTCTGTCATTCCTTCGGAATTTTGAGACACAGTTGACTCATTTCATCCAGAATTTCTTCTTGTTTTCCATACAATTTCTGGGATTAGAAGACACGAGTTATGCGTTCCCACAGAAATTTTTTTCTCACAGAGAACTTATTTTTCTTCGAATTCACTCACTTCGTCCCACTCGTCTTTCATTTGCACATGATGAATTTCTTATTTCCTGCTTACAAGATCCATCAAACGAGTTTTCATTAAGATTTCAAAACGTATTGAGAAAGGACTCGTGACCCATCTAAAATGTCCTAATCTAGAAAAGTCTCTCGAAACTCCGCCCCTTTCTTTTCTCTCAAGTATGCATTTCTCAGATAATCCTTCTGAGTTGGTTCTAGTTTTTTTTTTCTGGCTTAGCCATTCTCTCTCGCATCCCATTTCCGTTCTTGTCATTTCAGGGAGTGTTCTAGAAATCCCGTAAGAGTCAATTTCTCTATTCAATGAGATCATATTTTGTTCAGTGCTATGAGATTTCAGCATAGACAGGTGTTAGTTGACTATTACGTATCCTGGGAAACCTTTGGAAACAATATATCATTTCCAATGTTAAGAACATTTTTTCTGAATGAAAGTTCCACTTGGACCACTAGATTAGTCAGGAAACAAAAAACTCTTATTTAATTTTCTCTCTTCTACTCTGTTCTACTCTGTTCAATTTTACTCTGTTCTTTTGATTTCTCTTCAATTCGACCTTTCAATTATTACCGCTGTATTTTCTGGTTTCCGGTGTCCAAATTCGTTTCGAATGCATTTACACAAAATCCGATCGGAACATGAGCACTTTTTTCCTCCAATTCGTGTATAAAACATGAGCAGCAAGTAACGAAGTTTTCAACGGGGCATGACAGATTCAGCTCCCACTACTCACGTTCAACCACGCATTCTGAAGTGGATGTGCTGTCCTTTTTCTCCACTTCTTTTTTTTCTTCCGTGCTCTTATCCTCGTCATTCACTTCGGCCAAAAAATCGCCATGAGAGCAGACGAACGCAGTCAACTGTGAACACACTTTCATCTGTATATCCCCCCTTCCTCATTTTTTCAGGCTTCCATTTGCCCTATTGGTACAGGATCTATTTTTAATAAAAAGAGTACGGGTTTCGGCACGTCCACATGTTTGATGAACACAAATTGATTGGTTCGGATGCTTTTTCCGACCAAATACATTTTGCACGTCTTTCAAAAAAGAAAAAACATACACAACATTAGGCACTTTTCTAGCGACTTCAATTTTTTTCCTTTTAACTTTCTTCTCTCTATCCAAGCTGTTCTCAATTAGGTTGAGTGGCTTCAAAGGAATTGTTTCAACCTAACTGTGCACTCTTCAGGAAGAACTCATTTGATCAAAGTGAGCTTTGATTTCTGATTTTGTGGTTTGGATTCAAATCATAGAAAACGATTTTGTATTTATAATTCCAGCCAATTTTTCTGAGAAATTGCCTGAAATTTGTAGTCCATAGAATACATATATTCTTTAATCCTGCACTGCTTGTATTCTCTTCTGATTTCCGTTCAACTCTTATTTTCATTCTTCCATTTCATAGAACTACCGCTTCTCAACGATGGCCATGGAGAATCTCGAGCAAATGTTCGACAAGTTGGAGTTGGATGATGTGAAATGTCATGTCTGTTTCCATGTCAACCATGACCCAATGATCTTTCTTCAATGCCAACATAGAATGTGCGCTGGATGCACTGGCCGCTGGCTCACGGTCATGAACGGCTGCCCAATGGTACTTGTTAAAAGTTTTGAGATGAAAACATTTGTTATTTTCAGTGCCGCGCTCCAGTTCTCGACGTGGTTGTCGATGAGGAAATGAAAATCAAGGCAACTGAATACTTGAAACGTCATCCAGGTGAGTGAGCAATAGTCATTGGATGTAGGTTTTTGTACTGCAAACGGAATTTTACATTTTAGAACAAGATCTGCCAACTGACATCAAGTACGAACAGAATGTCTATGAGATGATCTTCTGGTCAATTCAAACTCGCAAGAAGGCTGACGACCCGGAGATTGTCTTCTACGGTCCAAAACCGGTGATCAACAATGATCATCAAAAGTATGTTGAGTAACACTGTAAAGATGAAAATATTATTTTTGCAGTGAGCAGGAAAGAGTAATGACAATTGAAGGAATCCGTCTCTACAACATTAGAGAGAGACTTGAACGTCTCAAGGAACGTGTCGGAGCTCAGGCTCCGCTCATTCAATTGCAATACAATGAGCAAATGTTCAACAGACTCTTCTACCATAACGACGCCTACTACAGAGATGAGGATCAAGAGTGGCAAATGATTCACGGACGTGGATTGGTTCGTGTTCCACGTAAGTCATGCATTCTTCCTAGTGGTATTTTACAAGTTTGATTTCAGGTTCAACTAACCGCAACTACTGTCCACTTCGCTTCCGTCGTTCTCACAGCACCTAATTTCTTTTCTCGCGGCCATTTCTTTAGTCTGTCCGATGTTTCTGATTTCCCACGTAGTGCTGATCTATTTCCACTGTAATTTTTTTCTTTTCGCTGTGACAAGAACCCATTTTGAACTGAAACTTGAACTTACTTGCTACTTAAATTTATTTTACCGCTTCTCTGTAAACTATTCACTCTTACTGCTTGAAAATAAACATTATTCTGCATAAAGAAAACGATTTTTTGTCGAAAATGATGACTGGAAGAGGTGGCCGCCGCACTGCGTTTTCTAGGCCACCACCTCTCGGACTCCTCTCGGACAACACGACATTTTTTCTCATCGCGGTTTTTTCTACTTTTTTCGAATGAAAAACGATGTTTGCTTTACTTTTTTCAGGTGAAACGTATAAGATGAAAATATACGCATCGCTGCCTAAATTTCAAGATGTCGAAAAATTGAAGAAAGCCAGATGAGGTGTGAAATTGACGTCAAGATACATTGCCAACCGGATATGAGCTTCATTGGTCACGTTTTCAAGAGGCTGGGTGTGGATTCAGTTGCTCATTCAGTAGCTACATTCACTCACTTTAAAAACCGCTTTTGCAGTTCTCTTTAAGTTTTCAGCAATGTCACGGGTTAGTTTTTGGTTTATTGCTTTCATCAGAACATACCAACTTGAGCGAACAGAATAAAAAATTACGTATGTAGGAATCTTAATTCAATGTTTACAGAGAACAGAGTATGATGATCCCATCGAAATCGTTCGAATGGCACGTCTTGCTGTTAAAGAAGCAAATATGCGGGCAACGAGAATGCAAGGGCAGACTACTCAACAATTGATGCAAAGAGTGAAGGACCTGAAGTACTGGAGCGGAGAAATTGATAGGTAATGGGTTCCAGATGTCATCCATCAGTTAATCGTTTTTGAAATTAGGGAGCTGGCTGATGTGAAAGAAGAGCATGACGATCTCTTGAGATGCTATCGTCGACTTCAACTCTGTTTGGATATCACTGGAAGAGCTAGCAGATGCAACGAGAGCTGTCTTGCTGTTCGCCGGAAGAAAGTTCAAGTAGGAGATCATACATCTGACAGAGTTGATATGGAACTGCATAAAGAGAAAGAGTTGATGACAGAAACTGTGAAACAAATGAAAGAAGTTGGAGAAAGAGTTGAAAGACAACTAGAAGTCAATCAAGCTGCCAGGAAAAACTTACTCCGTGACTTGACTCTGAAACAAGAAGCTATCACCCTCGATCACAAATCTGTTGCAATCGGTGCAGATGGGAGCAAAACTGTGGTTAGAACTCCTGATGGGGATCGCCTTGATTTTCGGTAAGTGAACCATGGATTTTGGGATTTTATTTTTTCATTTTACAGCGAAGGAGCTCCTTTACAAAGAATGAGTGAGTATTCGGAATGGATCGAAAACACTGGAAACAACTTGAATTATGCGGCAAGAGCCAGAGTTCATAGTCGTAAAATTGGACAAAAATTATGTCAGTCACTCCGAGAAATGGCGTCTCAGTTACGTACTGAAGCAATTGCTGTCGAAGCGCTTCTGAAGGATTCTGTGAGAAACTGGCAGGAATGGAAGGACAATTTACATTCGCAAGTGGGTCAAAATAGAAAAATTGATGGAATGATATTTTGATTTGAGGTGAACGGAAAAGACAAGGAAATCAAGAATGCAGATGGAGCTATCGAAGAAATTTCGTTCAGTTTGAAACAAAAAAGTGGACCTCTTCAAGTGGCCTTATCCCGTCAAAATCAACGTGGTCTGCGTCCAGGCATTGAATTGTGTAATGATAAGGCTCAACATGCTCTTCATCAGGAATTAATGATGCTGAAAGGAACATTTCTCAGTCTCGAGAATCAACTGGGTAAGAATTCTTTCACTTTTTCAGTTGTTTATATGAGGGTTTATAGACAAAGCCAAAGAAAGCCGGAAGAAATTGGAAAATGACCGTGACAAATTGCAAAGAAAACTGGATATTTGTGACCATAACTTGACAATTGACAATGAGATTCTTCGTCAGATCCGATCTTCTTATCCGCATGAAATTCAACTTTCCGGATTTCTTTTGAGTGAAACCAAGGATCATAGATGATGCATACCATAACAGTTAACCCCCCTTCCGACATTCTGTCTTTTCTTGATATACCGTTTCTTTTTCTTTTTCTTTTGATGATATTCCGATTAATCAATGAAATGGTTTCTTTATCAATATAATCTCTTTTCTCTTTTTGTATTGTTTTTTTTCTTCAGATCACGAGATAGAACGCATTTCTTCTTTCAATCTTCTTGAGTGAAAAGGTATATAGCTTTGTGGCCATCCATCAACATAATCAGAATCGAAACGTTTGAGGACGACACTTTTGTTTTTTGCCCGACTGTTAAAAGCGCACACGTTCATTGTAGTGTAGACACGTGTGCTTCGTTATCGTACAGAAACTACTTCACGCCTTTTCATCATATGAACGCAATGACGAAACAACTCATTAATGTTATCAGGATGGTTTTTATAAAGCATTCCTCACTTGAAGTTACTTGCTTCTTCTTCTTCTTTAGCGAACAATCCAAAGAACGGGTTTCAAAAGTTTATTGGAACACACACACATATAAACAAAACCCGTACAGAACAATTTCACTTTTGAACTGATATGAACAGTTGTCAGACTAAACACAAAAGTGTATCAAGTTTGAGAGTATGTACATGCATCAATTGGGAGAAGATGATTTTAGACAATCACAGAGTACTCTGGTGGTGAAGCAGCAAGAAGTGGTTGAGTTTCTTCACAATAAGCACGATACTTTCTAGCGAATCTCCAGGTGAGAGCACTCCATTTTGATGTCATGAAGAACCAAACTGCGGCGATCCAGAGATTGGCTCCCATAAGTCCTTGTCTGTCTATTGTTTGGTGTTCCAGTCCAGCAACTACCAAACAGTAGATCATTGCAATGAAGGAAAGCAGTGCGACAGTCGCTCCTGAAACAACATCCGATGTTAGTCATTCTATCTTCCGGACGTTTTTTGTATTCACAGAGCCAGTACTCTATGATTGGATTTCAAAAGTTCAGTAAAAAGTGCACTTACCAACAGCTGAAAGGCAGCGGAGTCTAGTTGATGACCATCCAGCCATCTGTGTCTTTTTGAATGCCATGTGAAGATGAAGAACCACAGTGGCGAATGCACTTGAAATGAAACACATTGTGACAGCGATCCAATTTTGGTATTGAATAGCAAAGACAGTTCCAGCCATGACTCCAGCTGACACTCCAAGCCAAGCAATCCATATTTGAACTTTGAGACTGTGGAACCAGGTGCAGAATGATTCTGAAAAGATGATATTTGTTAACTTTGAACGAATTCAGTAGATGTACCTCTTGGTTGATCGTCTGCGTCCATTATAACCGACGAAGTTCTTCCTTTTGGAGGGTTCAAACTGAGGTGGCTACTACTGTAGATTTGATGCATGCACTGAAAATAAGAGAATTATTAAAAATCAGGTGAGAAAGGGCAGAAAATGGAACCCAAACTACTTTGGTGACCCATTTTATATCGTTCCGTCGCCTTATCAAACATCATTGTTGCACCATATGGCTTCACTTCCCACTATCAACTTATCACCATTCTTTTGTTTTTTTTTTCTTTGTTAAGGGCACACGTAGGAGGAGTCACAGAGTCGTTACAGGAAATTTTGTGTCGCTTGTACGTGATGAAAGGTTGAAATGAAAGTGACATGTGGAAAAAGTGTGTCTACTTTTTGTTCTCCTCTTGGAAATTTCATGTCTATTTTAGGTTTGGTGCGTTGAAAAACAAGGAAAATGTCTGCACAAACGGTTTTTTCAAGGTTAATCAGGAAATGTCTAAATTTACATGTCTAGACAACGAGATGAGAGATCAACTGTTCACACGCTTCAAACAAATACCGTGTTTTGCAAAAAATGAATTTTGGTTTCAGTTCCATCAAAAAAATTTTGAAAACTGACATAACGTTCAGCTTTTTAGGATTTCAAAGTTTTCGAAACCGCTCGCAGAAAGTGAAAACTACACGAAAATGTTTATTATTATAGAACCTAAGAACCCAGTTATAGAGTAGTTGCTTACCGGTAAAATATCCGTGGATGATGTTTTTCGACTGTGTCGGGATGGGGGAAAATCGATAGTCACTTCCCGAAACCAACGCGAGAAGGAATGCGGGCAGATGGATGTGGGCCTACTAGCAGACAGAACGGTACTACGTAATGACAAGAGAGTTGAGACACTGCGGAGGTGAAAGAGAAAACGACAGTAACCGTTGGGCAGAGATTTAGGAGGTGTCGCGGATTAACTGCCACTCATAAAAGAGCAGATCGGTTTATGACCTGTTGCTTTGTCTGTCAAAGTTCCTCAATTTGTTACATATTGATTGTCGAATCTCTTAGTCATTGTTTTGATTTCAGACGTCTTCATGCAAAGAAATTTCTAGAATTCACATAATCGACGGTTTTTGGTTTTGAGGAAATTTTTCTCTGTTTTTTTCATTTTTATCTATGCATCAGCCCACACGAAATTTCTCAAAGGCAAACGTGCATCAGTTTTATTGTTCAATGTTGCTAGAAACTTTTATCTCGATAGGAAAGAAAAGAGATCATGCGGCGGTTATGACGGTATCTTTTGGGGTTGAGGGGTTGGTAGAAAAGTATCTGTAGCTGTTTTCTTAACCGAAAACGAAAAAGGTGTGATTGATTTCCCAACGAAGCAAGAAAAATAAGATACGGGCATGGATCGGTGAAAAGAAGGCGAAAACGGTAATATCACTTTCCCTATCGTTTATCACCACCCTTTTTATGAACAACCGGTCATTATTTAGAACTTTTGATAACTTGAGACTGTTGTTTTTTGTGTGTTTTGAACCAAAAAGTTACACTGTCGCATTGTTTGAGCGTCGTTAACTCTGATTAACATGGTACTGACATTTCTTCTTTTTTAAAGATCGTATGGTTTGTGATCATACATCTACCCTTTCTTTTCACTTCCTCCTGAGCACGTCGCTAGCTTTATCGACGGTTTTTCGTCAATTCGATTCTCAGGGTTTCAACATCGTCTTGTTGACGATTAGCATATCGTTCTCGATTTCACAACATGTTTCATCAAATCGACCTTCCACCCTCCTCCCTCTCGCATAGCTTTTTTTGCATATTTTTTTCATTTTTCCAGAAAAAAACGAACATTAACCCAAAATGTCCTCTCACTCGATCACACTCTCTCACTTTCCCTCTTTTTGTCCCACTGCCACGCCTCTAGGCCGATGCCCCTCACAGAGATTCAGTTTGCCAGTACAGGCAGCCGTTCGACGGTCGGCTCCCTCTTCTTTTCCTCCGACAGCTAGTTGCGATATTCGTTTCGTGATTCACTATTTTTCATCGAATTGCTTTCTTTCTACATAAACAGTTCTTCTTTCAGGTAATACCGCAATGGCTTCTCCTCCTCCATCCCTCCCGGATGGAGAACGTCTCCCAAAAATGACACCTAGTGGCGATTTCTCTGCGGTATCTGTGGAGACGATGGAGAAACTCAAAAAGTCTGTGGAATCGATTGAAATAAATAAGGCCCCGAAGAGAAAAGATACTCCAGCTGTAGGAAAAAAGGACTGCGACGTCTTTAATGATGACAGATTGGATGAGGTTCTCACGTTTGGAAGAAGTTTGGCAGAAGGCACCCAACGTTTCGGAAACTTCACTGACCTTCCCACCTTAACCGATTTGATTTCATCGACTAACGACGAACCATGCAGTTCTGCCCAAGCAGAGGCTCGTCTGTCTCGACATCTCAGCCAATATGACGGTGGATACTATTCTACGAGTCCAGCTGCGACATACTTCCGATCCGAATGGAGTCCACCACCTATGAATCCGATTGGACAGTTTAATGGAAACGGAGGAAAGAAGGAAAAGTTGAACATTGTAAAGATAATGACGGTCGAACCAATAATAAGAGAAGCAAAAACCTCCGGAAAAGAAACAACTGGAAGTGTTGAAACAATCAAGAAAGGCGAGAAGAAAACGTTCCAGGTCAATCAAAGTTCAAAATTGGATGATGTCATGAAAACAACCACAACTTCAAAGAAACCAAGAAAGATCCGTCCGGAAAACATGCCAGTGGAAGCGCCAAATCACTTTGCGGGAAACCTCTATGGCTACTTGTTGGAAACAATGACCGTCGCTGGAACACAATCAGTCCTTGATGAATATGAAAGTAAGGTTTTTTGAATAAAAAAAAAGTTTTCTTATAAGAAACGAGAGAAAGTAGCTAGTGCACGCGCGAAAGATACTATCAGCATGTGTTCTATAAATATCAAATCTATCACTTTGAATACAAAAGTTCACGTCTAATAGAGAATCGTGGGTTTTTATTCCTTCTAATTAAACTCAATGTTTTTCAATCTAAGCAGCGCAATCATAAAATGTTGAATATCTCCCATGCTAAAAAATTAAAATCACTCGCTCTTGAGAATCATCATCTGCTTGTATTTTCAAGAGTCATTTTGGAAGATAAACAATCGAGTTCATTCTAAAAAAAAGTTTCCCACAAAAATATACAGTATCTATTGAAAATTTTCGAATGAATACTGTATCTTTTTGCTGACTCATGCAAAATGTAAATTTCATCGCCGAAAATTCTCAGCAAAAAAAGTGGAGGGAAACTTGTGTATTTTGCAGAAATCTTCTCGAATCTGAAAGTTCATAGATCGTATAGACCTTCAAACCCTTGCCGTCAGAATATGCAAAATAATAGCTGATCAACTTCAGCCTAAAATTATCCAAGTCATTTTTTTTCAAAAGCTCAGTCTTATTTAAACAAATGTTTTTCTTTGAACGAGCGGTCAGTTCTTGTTTAAAATCTAATTTGAAAGCACAATTTCTGAAATTCTCCATCAGAACAGGTCATAGCCGTTTTCTAAACAACACTATCCCTGTTCATTCTATGAATGCTACACAAATTGCGATCAAAAACTATGTCCTTGATCTCTTTTCTTAGATCATCACATTGTATTAGGTTGTTCAATAATTTTCCGAAAATTTCGAGTGCTTGTGTTTGGTGGCCGATTTCTCGGCGATGGACTTAGTTTTCGATTACCTTTTGTCCTTGTCTGAAAGCCCTTTGAATGCACTGTTGGTGCCTCATAGCTCTTATAAACTCCTTCTCTAGTTCCGAAGAAACGCCGCCTGTCGCAAAGACTCCTCTCTTGAAAATGAGCTATCCATTTTTGTTTCAACTTTTTCAACCCGAAAAAATTTTGACATTCGAGAGGAAATTATTGATAATTGTAAGGGACATGGCCAGCGTGTTGATAAAACTAAAACTAGATTCAGCTGAATCGATTTCGAGAAGCTGACTTCGCGTGATGAGAAATGTTGTATGTGAGGGATTTATGTTTGGTGCAGCTCTGTTGAGAGACGGAGCCATTTCTACTTGCTTGTGAATTATTAATACAGATAAGGGTTACCTATCTAGCAAATCAAAACAATTGAAAGCCTCTTTTAAAGGTAAGAATACTAGAGTGTTTCCTGATATACCATTTTAGGCATTCTGATGAATTGATATGAGAATCTTTCCCCTATGTTTTTTTCAAAAATGAAACGAAAACCTGATAATCTTTTTCATGTTGATAAAAAGGTAGTACAATACCTCAACCATGGTTCAACTTTCTCACGAATTCATCAGAATAAACTGGCGAAAAACGTCTCCGAACTTGTATTTTCTGCCAAAATTAATATGCAATATATAAAGCTCTCTTGTGAGTAGTTGAATAGCAGGAGCATTCAAACATTTAGTGACAGTAACCATAATTGCCCATACTTTTGAATGACATCAATAAAAAATAAAAATCTTCTGAATTGGCGGATACACAATGAGAATTCGCTTTCATCCCAAAATGAAAAATTTTATCTTCATTGAGTAACTAATTCCAAACTGTTCTTAATCGACAGGACTATTCTTTTAAATTTTTAGTACACTTAGGGCTATGCTAATTCGAATTATTGACTTTCTGGAACCCATCAACAACTTTTTTATAGCTAGAACTTCAAGACAAAACATACCCCAAAAATTGGGTGCATGGAGACTTTGCGTTCCAGTACTCGAGCTGTTCAAGGAATAGAATCGCCAAATTGCTGCAGTATTAGGGGAGGACTGTCAATCCTTTATAGCACACAATCAAATAAATCACATGCTATTAACACGAGAAAATCATCTCGAAAAAATAGGCAAAAATTTTCGGAAAATTATTGAACAACCTAATATTATATTTTCTATTGCTCCTTAAGGAAAGCCAAAACAACTTTTGATAAATATCTTTTTTCATACTTTTAGAGGAGGAATGACCTGAAATTCAATGATTTGTATTTAGATGTAATTTTATTTTTCAAACACTTTTTCTGTTGACAACTTTCTCTGAAAATGCCTCTAAATGCTTCAAACTCCTGTTTGAAAACTTCGACAAATCGAAGTGATAGGAATGGAAGAGTGTTACGTAAACTTCAGTCAAGGGGTTTTGTACCACCTCAGCTGCTATTTTTTCTTTTTTCACTGAAGTGAATGAATTATCTCATTGATAGACTAAAAAATTCGAAAAAGTTAAAAAAAATAGCGACAAAGACGGTCCAAAACCCGAGGCCGAAGTTACGAAAAGCTTTTACACCAATCACTTCGACGCATTTTAAGTTCCTTTTTTTGCCATTAGGAGGAGATTTTCAAAGAAAGTTGTCAACAGAAAAAAAGCTCAGAACTTGAAACTTTATATATCGTCAACTTGTTAAACTCAAGTTCAGTCCTCCTCTAATTATTTAACTTGGAAAAACATATTCCCATTTCTGAATATACTCATAAGAAATCAGTGTCTAAAAATTCATTTTCAAAGCGATCTCCTTTCAAAAAAGACATCTTAGTAAATGGAAAGAGATCAACTGATCAAAGATTAGTTCCCTCTAAGATAACGCTTTTCTGAAGATTTTTGTTATTTATCAAACAAACAATTTCAAAATAACTGCGACACCAATGAATATTATTTTCTAGTTTTAAAAACAATTACTCACCCGGAAAACAGGAAGTCAATTCACAGTTTCGGTGTCGAATCAATTTTCTGCAATATTATCCAATGATTCATCAAAGAACAGATAGCGAAAAGAACGGCGGCAATTGGGGTCATACGACTTTTAGCGAAAACATAAACAAAGCAAATCGCCACGCCATCATTCATCCCAGAAACCGGAGAGAAATAACTTGTGCGATGCAAACGTGCTCTACCGGTGCCCCTTCAGTCCTTTTTTCTTTTCTTCCCCTGAGCTATCCGTAGTTCAAATAGAATGTCGCCATTTCTCACTCATTCGGTCACGCTTCAACCTCAACCCTCTCTCTCTCTCTCTCTTTTCGCTGCGCACTACAACTTGTGTCTTTTCTCATTGCGTTCCATTTGCTTCTTCTTTTTCTTCTTCTTTCCGCTGAGAATGCAGTAGTAGAAAAGAGAAAGGAGGCTGAGTCTCTTCTCTCATTTTCTCTCGTTTCTTTTTCGTGTTTACTTTCAATGTCATTCTAATTGCACACCCTATCCGTACCTTTATCTTTTGTACCCTTATTATCATCACTTTTATCAGAATTCTATGAACACAATAATACAAATTCTGATCAGAAATCCAAAGATGAACGATGTATATATCTGTTCCCATTGCTCGAAATGAAAATGAAACCAGCTGACAAATGTTTGCGGCGCTGGGCATAGTTGTTCAAACACACGCATTGTCCGCATCATATGATGTAGCATCAGTTGAAAAGTTTGAAAAGTGATGATGTTTCTGAAGTGATTTCAATATCGAAAACAACATTTATCAGTCTCATTTCTTATTTTGGTCATTATATGTACCTCTCGCTGTCAAAATGCCTCCGTTTTCGACCCAGCATTTTTTACACTCAAACTTTTTTTTCTGCTTTTGCTTGTGGACAAAACACAAAATGTGACGTCGCCCCCCCCCCCTGCAAAATGATTCATGTTACCAGAAGGAATCGTCTTCTTTTTCACTTTCGTACCAACTAAACAACCTCTAAATGGCAATAAAGAACGAAATTAAAAGTTGGTTTTCCCCCACTTCTTTCAATTCTTTTAGCAAAGTGTTGCACAGAATCTTTATTGAATTCGTGATGAGAATTGTTAGAGAGGCTGGTTTGCCCAAAGTAAACATTCATTCTCTCTCTCTGAGACCTCATCCAGAAAATGGAAGCAAAAACTACTTCTTCTCTTTTCATTCCTTTTAATTCTTATTCTCCATTTCTTCGTCTTCTCCTCCTCTTCATCATTTCGATTCTTTCAAACCACAACATCGTTGGTCTTTACGTCAAGAAATGACAAAGAACAGGATGATATCATGTGTTTTTTGTTGCCATCTAGTTTACGATTTCGTTATTTTACTCGATGGCGTAGAGTGCTGGTTGACTAGGTAGTAACAAGAAATGCCAACAAGTATTTTGAGAACATTCAGAACACACGCTTCTCTTTTCATTATCTTTTTTTCGAGAAGACGTGTATTCTTGTGGTTACGCTAAGTTCAATCCCTATTTGATAATCCGTGTCATGCAAAGTATGCATCTATCATTTCCTTTTTCTGCTAGGGGATACGTTCCAAAAAAGAAAAGCGAATTCCAATCTCATTTGATTTTCGTTTTTGTATTGTGATGAGAGATTGGGAGGACAAGGGTCAAACTGCTTTGCAACATCGCTTTTGCAAAGAAAAGAAAGTTCTGACGCTGTTCCGTTTCTCTTCACTGCAGCCATCTGCCCACTTCGGCCCCCTTCTGCCCCCAAACCTTTTTCGGAAGTGGTCCAAGAAAAGGAAGTGGTTCCAAGCAGCCCTTCAACATGAAAGTTGGGACTCTCAGCTTTTTTTTCTACTTCTACTTCTATGTGAGCGTTCTCAACCATTCTTCTTTCTATTCATTTTTTTGGTGCTCCGGTGCTGTGTTTCATTTTTCTGTGTTTCTGCTTTCGTTTGACGGCTCATTAGTCACCTTCAACCAGCAAAGCCGCGCTTTTCTATCTCCCAGTCGTAGGCTATCTTTTTGAGCTGCTGAACGTTTGCTCATAACATTCACAAAACGTTTCATGTTACATTTTGTTCTGTTTATGAATAGGAAAGCGTAAACGTTTCCGATGAAATTCACCTGCTATCGTCGACTCCAATACGTTTAGCAAGTACGTTTATTTGACGTGAATCAACGACAACCACAATATTTGATAAGGCTATTTCAATACTATTGAAAAAAGGTCACGTAATGTCAGTGCCTATTGCAAATCGAGATCAGACAGTCTACGATTAGTGTTTCTTTTATTATGAAATTCACTATTTGAACTATACCTTATGAGTATGAAAAATTGGTTTTTTATGAGTCACATTCGAAGAAGTTTTAAATATAGCTAGTCAACCGTGAACTTCTTTCCTGATTTTTCTTTTTTTTTCCAATCAGTTGGAATAATCTTTTCGAAAAATGTCATTCTGTGTGCTCAGATGTTTATTATGTTTTGATCTCGAATGCCGAACATATTTCACATCCGGTGACATCGGCAATATGTGTTGAGGAAACAGAGAAAGCAAAGATTGAAAACATGTAGTGTCATAGGCCATGGCTCTCCTCTTTTCACTCACTCTTTTTCTTCGTTTCAACCTATAAAGTCTCATTTGGGGGAGAGGAGGAGGAGAAAGGGGGGTGACTCCAACAAAACGTTTATCATTGATAACACATAATGTCTTTTCACGAAGACTACTATTTCAGCCTTCTTTTGTTCTTCATCCCTCTCACTTCCCATGTTCTTCTCATCTGTCCGCACCGACATTCTCGGTCGTTTCCTTCTTCTATCACCCATTTTTTTTCTAATTTTCCTGCCTTTTTTTGGGGCGTGGAGTCTCGTGATTCTCATTTCAAACAATGAATATAAAAGTATCGTACTGTTTTCAGGAAACCCATCAAAGTTCTTCAAACGGTTCAACACGCCACCGTTCTACAAGAGACAGATGCCTCTTTTGTTTGGCAAAAGCCACAAAACGCCGGCTGATGTTGTCAGAACACTTCGGGAGGTTCTCATCATTCTGGATAAGCTTCCACCACCGAGACTTGACAAAGATGTGAGTTCAATTAGTACAGAATCCATGAAATTGTTTGGAATGTACTGAAAAATGTTGTTATACTTTGAAACTGATAACAGAAAAAGTAGTAAATGTGTCTTGTGACTAAACCTAGATGTATGAATTTGAATTCTGGTATAATTCTCAAATTTTCAGGGTAATGTGGTAACTGACAAAAAGTACGACAAAGCATTGGAAGAAGTCAGCAAGAATGTTGCTATGATCAAAGCATTCATCTACGGAAGCGATGCATCTGAACCGAGTGGTGATCATGTTGTTCAAGTAGCTCAACTTGCTCAAGAGGTGTACAATGCAAATGTTCTACCCATGCTGATCAAAATGCTTCCAAAGTTTGAATTCGAATGCAAAAAGGATGTGGGACAAATCTTCAACAACTTGCTTCGTCGTCAAATCGGAACTAGATCCCCAACCGTTGAATATCTTGGAGCACGACCGGAAATTCTCATTCAGCTTGTTCAAGGGTACGTTTCCTCTCATACGTCATACCCCTCATTTCAGTTTTCTCACATATATCCATTTTCTAGATACTCTGTTCCGGATATTGCACTCACTTGTGGACTCATGCTCCGTGAAAGCATTCGTCATGACCATCTTGCAAAAATCATTCTCACATCGGACATTTTCTACACGTTCTTTTCATATGTCCAGAGTGAGGTCAGTAAAAGAAGATAGAGAGAAGAGACAAGGTTCACATATAATCTGATTTGCAGGTATTCGATATTGCGTCCGATGCGTTTTCGACGTTCAAAGAACTTACAACAAGACACAAGGCAATTAGCGCTGAATTCCTTGATGCCAACTATGACACTTTCTTTGCACAATATCAGAATCTTCTCAACTCAAAGAACTATGTCACTCGTCGTCAATCATTGAAATTACTCGGAGAGCTTCTTTTGGACCGTCACAATTTCAACATCATGACAAAATACATTTCAAATCCAGAGAACTTGAGATTGATGATGGAATTATTGAGAGACAAGAGCAGAAACATCCAATATGAAGCATTCCATGTGTTCAAAGTGTTTGTTGCCAATCCAAACAAACCAAGACCAATTTCGGACATTCTCAATCGCAATCGCGAAAAGCTGGTGAGTTACTCTTTTGCCTTCTTGAACTTTGTTCTGGAAAAAAAAGAAGAAAAGTCGCGTAGATCATGACTATTCCTTTGATGCATGTGAACCGACAGGGCAGAAAAAAGAACCCGGAAATCATTCGACTGTCACGTGAAACAAAAAAAAACCTATCAAATCAAAGTAATGGACTTGCAGGTTGAATTCCTTGGCGAATTCCACAACGACAGAACTGATGACGAACAATTCAATGATGAGAAGGCATACTTGATCAAACAAATTCAAGAGATGAAATTCTCTCCAAAAGAAGTTAAGAAACACAAGAAAGAGGAAGAACATCCAGTGGTTGTTCCCGAAGAACCAGCTCGTGTAGAGGAGTCGAAGCCAGGACCATCCGGCCCATCAACTTCCCAACAACAATAGGATCATAATGTTCGCTAATTCGCTTCCAAAAATATTTCGAGTCGCCCATCAACCGTCTAGCGGTTAATAATCACGATTACTGGATAATCACTCTTAAAACCATTGTTTAGAAAAACTAACACTAGGCTTATGGAACCTTTTCGATGCATTAATCTTTTCTATCAAGTTTAGAATATTCATTGTCTAGGGTCTATCTTTTTATTAACAACAACTGAGGGTTTCAAAAACACATTTTCCGCCATTTTTCGCTTCTATACCTTCAAACATGTTCTAACAATTTCCGTTTCCACTTCGCTTATTAATTCACAAACCTAACATTTTATCGGTGTTTCTTCCACCGAACCTTCCCGAGTAGAATTTTTAGAGGCTGGTAAATTTCTGAATAACATCTTTCGGGCGTTATTGCAGAGCTAATATTGTTTTATTCGCAATTGTCTTTTTGTATTCTGGTGTTCCCCCCGTTTTGAAATGTTGTAGGTACAACAAGTTTTTCTTCAGCATATCAGCTTGCTCACTGAAACTTGGTTTATTTTCACATTTTTTCTTATGGATACCCTTTTAAATATGATTGTCATTTTCTTCCTCCAACAACTTCCCTGAATCGCTGTATATCTGCATTTTTCACCGTCCCCCTATGCATTTTCTCTATTTCTTTTGATGGTCTGTCCACTACGGTGTCTTTTTTGTAATTCACATTGTCCGGATGACTTAATCGAATTTTCAATAAATGTGAAGAGGGATAAGCAAACACTAGAGATTAAGAGTACTGATCAATGTCTTGTCGTCATTCATCCACTCGATGGAATGCTGATGCGACTCTTTGTGTTATGTGTGTTTTTTGAAATATTTTCTAGTGTCGTAGAATGTAGCAAAGCTGAGAATAAGTTATACAGGTAATATGAAAATGAATAATTGCAGTTCCCAATCCATTGTTCATTTCAGAGATATTTTACAAGGCTACCTAAAGCTAGCAAGACCTGTCAGATACCCTAGAAATGTGTTGAAAGTTCATATGAAAGTGTTTTTACAACAAATATTGAACTTGGTAGGTTTTATTTGAGATTCATTACAAAAAAGAGTATTTAAGGATGGCCAAAATCAGATTATAGAAGTAAATGCCTGGTTAAAATATGTATGTGTCTTCACATGTGTTCTATTCCGTATAACTATTCAATTTGAGGTTTGGATGGACTACAGGTTACAATGGGATCCACTGCAATATGACAATATCACAAGCATTCGATTTGCTGGTGGAGAAAATCAAATATGGAGACCCGATATATTACTGTACAACAGTGCAAGTGAAGATTTCGACTCATCTTTCAAATCCAACGAAGTAGTATACAATACAGGAGAAGTCAATTGGATTCCTCCAGGAATTTTCAGAGCAAGTTGTAAAATGGATATCACTTATTTTCCATTCGACGATCAAGTATGTTACCTGAAATTTGGCTCTTGGACTTATCATGGACTAGCTCTGGATTTGAGTATAATTGCCGAAGAAGATGAAGATGGTGGGCTTTTCAATTTTCTTTGTGCATTTTCATGATACTATTTTTAGAATTCTCTATTGATTTATCTACATACACTCCAAGTGGTGAATGGCATCTCACAAAAGCCCCGGCCGTGAAAGATGTCAAGTTCAACTCGTGCTGCAAAGAACCTTACTCTACAGTAACGTTTTATATGTTTTTGAGGTAAAGAGAACTTTGTGCACCAATATACGGCCAAATTTTTAGACGGAGAACTCTTTTTTATTTATTCAATATTATTCTTCCCTCCCTTCTGATCTCAATAATGACTTTGATGGGATTTTGTCTACCAGCTCATGACATGTCCGAGAAAATAGGATACCGTAAGTTTTCAGAATATTTCTTAATTCATTCTTCATTACAGAGACTACGATTCTGCTGTCAATCTGTTTTTTCGTGACTATCGTTAGTGAAATGACACCACCAACTTCGGAATCTGTTCCACTACTAGGTTTTTTGAGTTCATATCATCATTGTCTTTTTTGATTTTCAGGAATGTTTTTTTCTTCTCTAACCCTTATCAGCTCGGTATCCACCGCTTTCACAATTACTGTGTTGAATTTCCGGTATCGACAAGTTCAGAATATTCATATGCATCCACTCTTCTATAAAGTATTTCTCATTTGGATTCCATGGCTGTTGCTCATGAAACGTCCTGGGGTCTTCTACAAAAAACGACGAGCAACTGTTCAAGCAAGAGAGGAAATTTCATTTTTCGATAATTGTGATGACGATGTGAGTTTTTATTTCTATTTTATATCTCAGTTTGTTTTTAAGTGCTGTCCAAAACTTCCTGAATTTGACTACTCCCTCTCAATTGACAGTGCTGACACTTTGCCACTTCCACCTCGTCCAAAGCCATTGCTCAAAAAGATGCATAGGTTAGCTACTGGAAAAACACATCAATCAATCGAATCCTCACTTTTTAAGCGTTCCTGCAGAGCATCTGCATCTTGACAGAAAAGTCGGTGACGGAATTCTGAAAAGCCAACGACGTCCGCTGCTCTTAACAAAGAATACAAACAAAAGCCATTCATTACGAAGTCGACGGTTTACCCAGTTTGAGAAGTATATTAAGAAGTGTATTGAGGACGCGAAACTAAGAAGTGAGACAGAAAAGTGAATAATGAGTTTTCTTCGTGGTTTTCAGAGAACTCAACGTATTCCACGTATTCCATGATGATAATCACCTACTATCGGCACATAGATGAAATGTTGAAACTTCTGAATCGTCGTTTGGATAAGCAGCGAAAGTATCTGTTCAAACAAGAAGATTGGAAGTTTGCTGCAATGGCTCTGGATAGATTATGTCTTTTGTTAATTACTATTTTAATCGTTATGTCTTTGTTTGGAATGATTTTATCAACACCTCACTTTGAACCTTAAAGATAAGTATTTCAGGTATCATGTTAACCTGCTCTTTCAATTATAAATGTTTTTCAATGATTTTTTACCAATCAGCACCAATTTTTATTTGAAAAGGGAAAAAATCTACAATTTCATTGTTTTGTTAGGAAAGAGAAGGAAATGCGAGAAGAATTGAAGCAGGCTTGAGACAATTTGAAAAATTATACAAGAATCATGGCTATATTGAGAAGTGTACTGGGAGAGAACGGTTTTCGGGATATTAATGCTACCCGGGAGGGGCCTGGATTGAAACGGCAAAAGAAACAAAGCAGAGACAGAAGAATACAACTAAAAAGGACACCATTTGAAAGAAAGAGTAAGTGAAAGTTCAAAAAATACAAAAATAGTGTCAAGATAATGAAAATAATACTGTTTTATAAGAAGTATTGCTCTTCAGGTGAAATTCTAAAATGAAGCGGAAAAGAAACGGAAATGAGATGTTCTCGTAGAGAATAATATTTTTTAAAATTTAGAATTTCTGTAAATGAGAGTGTACAATTCAAATTGGAAACATATTTTCACCGTAGACGTAAATCGGAATGAATTGAGACATAAAGTTCAGAGAAGAGATTGAATGCTTAGTTAATTGAGAATGGAGCACTGAAATAAATGGAAATAAGAGAAAACATCTTTGGGCACTTTGAGAAGGGCGTACATTTCAAAATAAGTGGAAATGACCGAATGCAAACTTGTAAGAATTGTTGAGAATTGTGAGAAATTGTTTGGAAAGAAAAGAAAATGAAGAGAAGAATCAAGAATCGATGGAATCCTTGACTAGTTGAGGCACTTTTGCCTTTTCCTCAGTTGGCGCCTCCGTTGTAATGTGTGGAATTTGGTGTTTCACCTGGAAAATTCATTTTGGTACGGTAGTTTTTTAATAAATTTAGATTATTTCTCTGAACCGTGGATTTTTCTTCAAGTTTTATTCAAAAACTAACCGCCGATCCGTCGTTGTCCGCCACGAGTCGTGTCGTCTGCTGATGGTTCATGTGCCCGTGGCGCATGAACGTTGGCGCCGTATTCTGATGTGACCTGAGAAAATCAAGCATTACCAAAACTGTCAGCCTCATCCGAAAGAAAAATAAACTGTGAAAAACGACGTTCCGTATGTGAAAATTTGTTTTGTTTTCTTGTTTTAGGAGAAACCAAAATTTCCAAATTCACAAAGGTTAGGTTGAACCGCAAGTTTGAACCAAAATTTCACACAATGCATGAAAAGATGAGAAAACTTGTGTCTTCGTGCTGACTATATATGTGTTTTGTAGAGGTGCAGCTGTTAAGTGAAAGCCCTTTGAAATTATACTCATGCCAGCCTTATTCTGAACGGTTTTGTTGATATGACAACGGAATGAAAAACATGGGCACAAGTTGAAATTAAGATCCATCATGCTTGGTTTTTTGGATTTGTTCATTTAGATATTTAGTGTGACACTATCAAAACTGCGTGAGTTTTATAATAAAAAGCTTTCTAGTTTGAGAAACTATCAGCCAGCTAGTAGCACAGAAATAATGGAAAACTGAACATAAATATAGGATAGATAATTGAACAGTTTGTTCATGTCAAGTCCCCACCTTTTCTTGTCGAATCCGTCCTCTAAAATAAGAATGATCAAGTTTGTGGGGTTTTAGGGGTTTATGTCAAGTAAGATGAGTAACTCGTGTAGGGAGTATTGTAACAACTCCATAAAGCTAAAGATAATGGCACCTCGAATAGTCTTGTTGAAATGAAATTGATGAAGTGAGAGTGTTGTGTTGAGCATTAGTCAGTCACACGTTATAATTCACTTCACACGTGATTGTTAAAAGAAACTGTTAACTCAGGTTATCGTTGTTTCAACTCTCCGTTAATCACACACCGTGCTCCATTCCCGTACCTGTGATGATTTCTTCCCATATAGCTGCTGTTCACATCACTTCGCACCGTCGTCAGCATGTCGGCATCGTTGGTAGTCTGTGTATTGTTGAATTCACGTTGGTTCTCCAACTGAAAGTTAACTGTGCTCAATTTTTTCATTTACGATTGTATTTGCTAGATTTTGTGGTATTTTTCAAACCATGGATTGATTGACCAAAATAATTACCTGATAATCACCATAACGACGTCTCGGCTGGTTTCGTCGGCTTCGTCGGAAGCAGAAAACAAATAGGTATATGACCAGAACAATGTATCCTGAAACACTTCCATCTTATTTCTACAATTTCCATTCGCATTTCCAATTTTCTCTTTGTCATTTCTCATCAATAAATCACTTTATGGGACTAGTGCCCAGATGAGCTTCAAATGTGCTCAATTGATTTACGACTTTAAAACAAGCCGGGGATCCGTAGCCTAACGCACAACAACAACCTCATGTTCAAGTATCTGATTTCATATGCTTCTAGTGGGCACCCTCGCATCGTGTTATGAAACAGAAAAGAAAAGATCCGTGGAGAAAAGGAAATGATGGAAAGAACGAAAAGAATTAGAAACTAGCAACTTATTTATAGAATATGAAAGTGAATGCTCTCATAAACTATGAAAAAATTATGTTGTTTAAATCAAAAGTTTTCTGCGACTAACTTTTAAAAGTAATTACGGTAAGTAATACGATATTAGACTGGAATTTGATTTGACTCACCCGTGACCGTTAGAGCGATGAAGCAAATGCGCATATCATTGAGATACGATGCAACATCGTGAAGATCGTCAGCCATTCGGATGAATTTGTACGATTCGCTGTAAACGTTCATGTTAGACTACATAACATAAAGTGTGCCTTGACATTTTCTTTGAACAAAACTAAAAAGATTCCGAACTTTTATGATCTCTTTTCTGTTTCTTTTTTCAACATGCACAAACATAAAAACCGCAAAACACATAAAAACAAACCTTTTCTCGATAACCTCGTACAAAATTTCTTGCATAACTCCTTTGGATTTTTCTATTTCCATGTTCGGACCCATATTTATTCATATGGTAAGTCAGAACTCTTCAAAACGACAAAGTTGAATAAGAATAGAGGAATAAACATAGATTCAAAATGAAGAAGTAGTTTTTTTCTAATGAACTGAAGCCGAAGAAACAAGGGAAAATGAATTGACTGATTGCTGTCGGGAATGGTGGCACTAGTTCTCTAATTATCAACTTGTGCATGCACATAATTGCTGCTCTTCTAACACTGACGATTTGCTCGTCTCATTTGCGCATCAACAACTTCTGTACATTATGCGCGTCCTCCTCCAGAAGGATACGAATGCGTCTTAGAAAAGCGAGAAACGGGAGGAAAAGGAAAAGCCAAGAAACGATAATTAGCACTTTTTCGTGTGAAGAGGGTGCCCTTGACATGAACCTGCTAAAAGATGCGAAAGGAACCTGGTTTTTGTGGCCATTGCTCCACGATACATACAAAAAAATACAAATACCCGCGAAGTGACACAGACATGGACCAAAGCATTTCTAACGTCCAGAAAACTTGACCCCTGGGATTTGGCGCAAATTCTAAAAGCAAAGGTCTAATTCAAAAAAAAAAGCGTTTGGAGAATGGAGGAAGGTTAAAGGGAATTCGCGAATTTGAAGATCTTGTCGATTTTTTCGTTTGAAAGAACGGGGCGACGGCTCAAAAAAAGTTTGTTTCTAGTGCACGACGTCAATGAAATCAATCTTGTCACAAAAATAATAAGAGAGGGAGAAAGAGACACAAGGATAAAACATGTTCGGCGGTTCGCACTATGCGCTCTGTCACACACGCCCCAGTCCCGTCGGTCTGTCCCCCGTCCCCGTCGTCTCCTCTCTCGCATATCCAGCTCCTGATGGCTCAGAGTAGGGTTTTCCAGCCAGTCACCGATGCTTCTGGCGCCGTTTCGTCTCATCTTGCCTTTTCTCTGCGAATCGCTTCCGAATCGCACTCTCTCAGATTGCCGAACCGCAAGTTCCCTCTCCAGATTTTCCTGTTTTTACGCGATCTATTGCTCATTTATTCTCAAATTTCGTCGCCGACTGGGCTGAGGAGACCTTCCTCAAGACAGCCTTTCTTCCGTGCTTCTTCGTCTTTGGGGTTGATGATAGGAGGAAGAACGTGAAATGAAGATGAGCTTCTTAGAGAAAAGAGCAACATGATGATTCTCTTTCTTCATCTTCTTTTTCTTCTTCTCCTTTTTTCTCACAGAGATTTTAGATTTTCCTGTGGAGATCATTGAGCAGTGCGGAGAAAAAATACGTGTATATCAAAAACAGAGTACGCACCTATTTGAAGAAAAATGAAAATCTAACAGTTAGACGGAGAATGTAAATAAAGCAAAAGTAATGGAAGAAAACAGAGAGGGTATCTGTTCACATCGAAGTAAAATATTCTCAACGCACAAGACTTATTGAGTCGTCGTGTCATACTTCATTACAGATTTGTTTGGCTTATGAAGAAAAGAACGGGAGAAAAAGTTGTGTTCTTCTCGGGAAAAAAGATTGTCGCTGTTGTCACAGAAAAAAAGATTTTTGAAACACTTGCAGAACTTTTTTTCGTCAGGAGAAGAACAAGGCGGTTCCTGTTTGAAGTACTTTTTTTCTGAGGACCGACTTCAAAAAGCCTAAGAGCTGCGAATATTTGAAATATGATTGAAAAAGGACAGAGTCGGAGATTAGACAAAAGAAAGCCTGGCTTGAGACTTTGGTATAAATTATTACCACTTCAACTAAAACCATAATGGAACAGAAGAAACGGGGGGAAGAAAGGTTTTAAATGTGAACAAGTGGATATTGAATGTTGGCGCTAGAGGCGGTCTCAGAAACGCCAAGAATAATTGATGCAATGCAAACGAATCAGATTCCTTCTTTGACTACTTTTGCACTTTGTGCCGTCCGTCTTGAGCTGAGCTGCTGCTGCATTCTCAACTAGTTAGAGGCACCTTGGACCATAAAACTTTGCGAATCACGATTATTTCCTCTATTTTCCCGGTTTCTTTCGTTTTTCTATTTTTCTATCGTTGAAAGTGAAAAAGTTGAATTGCTTGAAAACTCAAAATAACGCTAAGTGAAGTCGAAAACTGCAGATATAGTTGGTTTACGAAATCGATTCTAATGCACATATGTATAAAGGCTTCTGAAATAGTGACAGGTGCAATGTCACTGGTAATCATAAATTATTTTTCTTATTACGAACTCACCTGATTTTCCTATTCATTTTAATTAAAATTTATCAGGCACAATACAACATGCTCTCCAAACAATAAAAAATCACATTTCCATTCCCTTTGTTCAAGGATTAAAAGAAACAAACCTATACTCGGGTGGTCGATAGAAATCCATCCTATTCAGTAAATACGACAGTTTGACAGCTGAAGAACGCACACTTTTTGAAAAAAGAAAATAAATAAGAGAAGACGTCAGCGAAAGATAATATTCGGAGTATAAGAACTGCGGCAATGCTTCCGATTCGAATATCCGATGAGCGGTAACGGTGAAATTATGCGAAAAACAACGTGAGGATAAGAAAAGAAGAAGATAGGGCCGACGAATGGATAAATAGTTGAGAAGACGGTGAATTGCACTTGTAAGTGTTTATGTTTTCCAGGCTTTTTAAATATTTTGCAAATCGCCATATTCTTTGAGCACAAATAGTGCAGAAAAATACAAATTTTTGTTGAATATTGTATTTTTTTTATTCAATCTATGTTTTCCGTTAAGACGCTTCTTAGTTTCAAGAAATAAACAAAAAGAAAACATAAGAAATGATCGAAATGGATTAATTCGTCACCGAAATTTTATGATGTCCAGTGAAAAAAAAGTTGTCAAAAAGTATGAAGAATGTCTTACTGGGAAGAGTGTGGATTTTTGGGTAAGAAAAGGACGGAAAGAAGAAGGACATATGTAAGACGCTGATTGGTTTGACGCGGTTTCGACAAGAAATTGCATTCTGTGGTCTGATTTAGGGAGAAGCAATAGTGGGAGAGAGCCCCATTGTCAAATAGAGTAACAGAAGTGCTTTCTTAGGATAAGAAATTGACAAAACTGGAGATATATCATCCAGAGATATGAAAATAAAGGTATGTGGGAAAATGATGTGATTCGAGGTGTCTACGCCTACAAGTGGTGTCCTACAATTCCTGTATCTCAGAGACCAAACCTAGCAGTTTTGACTATATCTAACCTATTCTAGGCGAGATAAGGTGCGAAAACTAATCAAAAACGTTTTCAGTAACGTTTTGATTGGAATTGGCATACTTGTAAGGGCGAAAAGTTTTATTGCATATTATGGGAATTCTCTAGAGAGTTGGCGGTCTTCTGATCTAACTGAACCCTCGAAATGATCTAAGAAACATCATTCTATCTGAGATTGGTTCCTGGTAACTAGAACAGACTGGATTTGAATCTCATCAAAAAAGCAAAAAAACACATTTCCAGTAAAAACAACAAAACGTTGATGAGGTGTGAACGAGCGTCCCATTTTTCAGTTGTTTTCGGTTGTTTATAGAAGCAAAAAGCAAAATAGTGGGGCAAAGAGGACCAGGCAAGTGTGAAATTGACAGACACCCAAATACACACACACACATACGCTCAACGAACGATGCTGATATTCACTCCGTTCTTCTTCTTCTTTTTTCTCCTTCTTCTTCTCCTTTCCTTCCATCTCATTCTCCTCTGTCTTTGAAAATGAGTATGGGTGGCTAAAAAGCGAAAAACGACACCACAAAAGGGAAGAAATTGGAAAGGAGGAATGTTTGGGGAGGAGCGAAAGCGTCTTGCCGTATTCCGTTCTCATTTCTGAATTAGAAGACAAAGAAAATGTGAAAATTCACATGATTAGAGAAAAGATATTCCCGACTCGGAATTTGCAGTGAAGAAAAGTAAACAGAAAAAGAAAAAAAACGAAAGCTAAAGGGTTTTTCCCATTTTTCTCCGAAATGAAGATCTTTGATACTTTTAAGAACTTACCCTATATCTCATGAGAACACTGAGTTATTTTCTAAAATTAGAAAAAAATCATTTTTATTCTCGCTCACCAATTTCCGATTCATAGAAAGAACAAGATTTTTTCGCTGTGTAAACCTATAATGATTGATGGGTGATCAGGTCTGTGTTTGCTTGCACAATTCTCATAATACTTGAAAACACACAGTTAGATGATTGTTTTGAGAGAATAAGCTGGAATTTCGCAGCTATTTTGCAGAAGAAAAAAAACTTTCGCATAACAAGACAATTTCGTCTTTTCTCTGATGCTCTTTGCCGGAAATCCATGTAGTCCGGGAAGCGGGAGGTCTCCATGAACTTTTTTCCGATATCGTGAGGAAAGTGTGAAAATTGTCAAAAAAATATAAGGAGGCGAGAGATGAGGAGAGCCTTGACCTTAGAAGCGGAAATTTTGCCACACTTCAGAGCACTTGATAGATTCCAAAGTCCATGCTGGGATCTCCTGCCTGTTTTCTTCGTCTTTTCAGAAAATGAAGAGAGAGAGTGAATAAAAGAAGAAGAACAAGCAATTTTGTGGTGTGGGAACTTCACTCATACTTGCTGATGACATACTTCAAGTGTCCATCAATAATTGAAAAATTCTCAGGGAAACCAAGATGTTCAAGTGGTTTTGTGAATCTAAGTTGGATCAGAATAGAAATCGCAACATTTGAAACGGAGCAAACTGATTAAGAAAAAAATTATAATGAAAAAAGTACTGTCTTTTTTTGCTCAGAATAATTTCTTTATCGCGGTGTACTGTTTGCCATCCAAAGCTGTCAAAAAATTATGAAACAAATAGTTTCTGACACTTACTTATATAAACTAGTGCGGTGTATCTAGAGATAACGTTTTGAAGTCGGATAGAAACGTAAGGGAATACTGATTAACAATATGTTGCCTACTCACGAGAACCTCAAATTTCATGAGAGAAAAGAGTTATACTGGCAGATAATCCGCTTTTGTCTACTATCTAACTACACTGAATATGGCAATTAGGCGGACAAGGCAACACAGCTTCTTGCATGTGTTGTTGTCTCCAGAATGTTAATTGAGACAGAGTCCGTTTTAATCAAATAATGACACTGGCCGAGTATGGGTAGCTGGAGGCTACCATAGGAATTGTTTCATTCAAAAGGATATCAGAGAAGGAAAAGAGATGAGGAATACCCAAAAACAAAAAAACAAAAGAGAAGGTCTACGGAAGAAGGACAAGTTTATTCGTTCGACTTATCTATCGAGTTAAAAAAAAGCGTCTTCTCATCCTTCTCTTCATCTTTTTTTGTTTCTTTTCCACTGCTCATTGTGTTTGTCTGAATGGAGCTCCGCCACGATATTAAGACAATTGATAGATGAAGCATGATGCTTTCAACAAGGCGGTCCATTGGCAAGTGTTGCATTGTGGGTGTCTTTTAACACGACGTTTTCTCTTGTTCCCATCAATAAATTCTGTCTGTTTTTTTTCCACCGCCTGGCTTGTAACAAGTGTGTGGAGGCGGTGATTAAATTGAGAAATGATATTGATGGGAACCAACACTAATTTCCTTCAGAATGAAAATGCAATTCGGAACAAAACGTTTGGTGAATGAAACCATTTGAAAAATGCGAAAAAAACGCGTTTTCGCCTAATTTGAGAACTGGAAGCCTCAATTTTCAGATTTGAAATTGTCTCTGCCACTGTTTTTCAATAGTGATTGACGACTTGAAAACAATAGGGCTCAGCTATTCGACGCGTTTTCAGAGTGACACGAAAATGGCTAGGTTCCAAATTTGACAGCTTCCCATCTTGGCTGGAAGTATGGCAGAATGAAGAAAATGGGAAAATAAACTTGTCGTTATGTTAATTCTTTTGCAGAATACATGGAATCAATAAGTGACTCTGTAGTTGAAGAAAAACGGACACTCTTGTTGTCAAAAAGAGTTCCACATCTCACAAAAATTGGGAAAATGAAATTGAGTGTGAAGAATGAATGCGAGAACAAAGCGACAAGCATCTCATCCTCGTCAACGACTTCGAGACGCAGAAGCACTAAGAGAAAGGCAAATGATTTGTCAAAAGCACATCGTCAGTTCCTCAAACCACAAGTGTTCAGAACAGCAAAAAAGTGTCATGAAACACAGTTCTTGGTGTATTTTTGTGAAATTATAATATGAGATAAATAAAACAAATTCTAAAATTAACCAGAGAAAAAACGAGGGCGGGAATTAGCAATAAGGAAGAATGAATTGATGACAAGAAACATATAGGAAACAATAGAAATCCAGGAGGACCTCCCTATTCTTTTCCTCACTGTTGTCAAACCAAAAATATGATGGTATTTGATGTGAATTATTGATATGCTCTGCTTCTCTGTCGAATAAAATGTCAAAAGTGGACAAAGTTCAAGAGGGATTATGGATATTGAACCTCAAGGGAATACCCATATTCATCCGAACGCTTTGCCTTATGGAAAACTACAAGAAACACTCAGCTGTAAGATATGGAAACGCGATTATCCGTGAAGAGTGATTCTCTTCATTGTGTTACAACTAAACCGCAAAAACGGATTTCAGGACTCTTAACAAACCGAAAGGTGCAATGAAAAGAGGTGCAGAAAGTCTTTCATTGAAAAACGGACCAACTGACTGAGAGCTGTTCTCTAGATAAATTGGTTTCCCTTGGTTTGGCGTTTTATTAGATTTCTATGATGACAATAAATCACTACTTTCACACCTCGAAATGTGCTCTCTCGGAAGAGAAGGATCTCAAAATTCCGAGAACAAGACGAAAAAATGAATGGATTTCTACGAATCGGTCAACCAGAAGCAATTCTGGATTGACTGATGATTCTTGAATGAATGGATGTTTTTTTGTGTTGGAGAGCTAAAAAAAGGGAATAGAAGGTACTCTTAATTACTAAGAAGTACATCCTGTCATGACTAACGTAATTACACGTTTCTAAGAAGTTGAAAAAGAGCAGACTTCAAAGTGCATTCTACTTTTCAGGAGAATAAGGTGAATAGAAACAAAAAAGGGAAAGGATGTTACGAATGGATCGTAAAAATGTATACTTTCGATTTAGTGACTCTTTTCGTTTTGTTTCGCAATCATGGTTGTCCTGGGAGACATGTCTCTTTCAAAACCTTTAACGACTATTCAACGTTTGACTTTTATATAAAGAGACACAATCTAGTAAAAGTCACAAGAATAAACCTGGAATAAAGGGAATTGGAAAAACAATATTCAGACATAATTGAAAACCACGACAAGCACAACATGCAATATAGTTTCCGACATACTGTTTTGAATATTGAATAGTTGAAAGATGAAACTAACCCTTTAACCATGTTGCCCTCTGCATCTGCCAAGTTCAGAACATAGACGCTCATCTGCCGCCTTGAGAGTCACAAAGTAGAATATAAAAATTCCGAATTTTCTGAAGTTTTGTCAAGGTTCGGTTGGTTCGCAAATGAAAGAAGAAGAAAGAGAATGACACGTGAGTAGGTATGACGGTGTATATGGTTTGAGAATGATACTCGTGAGAACGATATATGGGGGCGATACCAACACCCTCACTTAGATGAAGCATGTTTTCCGGTGGGTAGGTAGGTCAAAAATCGAGTGAAAGTGAATTAATTATAGAAAATATGGGATGGAATCAGTTTTTATACAATTTTCGAAATCATTTCAAGAAAATTCACGATATTTGAAATACAATAACTCTTTGTTTTATTTTTTCTAACTAGAAAAATAACACGTAGAAATTGAACCGGATTAAAATGAGTTCAAATAATTATTTCAGTTGTTATAGAAAAAGAACCAATCAGATGTAGCATCTTTTTCTTAGAAAATATTCATCTCAGACAAACTTCCGGTAATTTAAAAGAATTCCATGAAAATAAAAACCTAGAAATAGATATATTAGTTCAAATATTTGGAAGAACCAGGAACTCAATAACTTGTGATTTGGAGACAGAAAAAAGCTAATTGATGAATAACTAGAAAGAAATTACGAGAATAAAAATTATATTCTTTTATTTCTTTGCTTTTATCAACGAAAATCTATCAAAAGTTCCTATGTCGCAGAAAAATCGAAAACGTGAATTGAGGTTTTCAGATATATAAGAGTAGATCTAATTATTTACTTCTTCATCTTCTTCCTTCAGAACTCAGTTTTCTTTTTCTTTCTATCTCTCTTACTATTTCCATTTTACTTCCAATTTTGCCTCACCTCTTCAACTAGGCCTTGAATAGCAAATAAATTATACATTCATCTAGTAAAACCTTTTGGATTCACAATGGGTCAAGAAACGAGCAAAAATGATAGAAAAGTAGGAGAGCTGGGGGGAAAGTGGAACGGGAAGAAAGAATATGAGAAGACAACGAGATCTGACATTGACCACAACAGATTTTTCGCCGTTTTCCTAATGATGCTATCTATCAATCTATCACACTGATACTCGTCGGTTTGCTGACGATGCGTATATTTTGAGAGCCGAGTTGTGAAAGACGAGCAAACGATTGTAGAACATCAAAAGAAATCAAAACTTGATGATATGCCTGCCCGATTCTTGTCACTTTTTACGAGCTCTTTCAAACAATTGGATGGCTTATTGACAGCTGAAGTCTGCCTGATCTACAATTGATCATTTTGACAGGAAGAAGTGAGTGAAAACTCTAACCACACGGGATATTTTTAGTGGGGGCGGCAAAATGAAGAGACGATGTCTTAAGAGTTGGAAAAGGATGGAACCTCATTTCAAGCTCCAGTTTTTGTTGGAAAAACGGAGAGAGAGAGAAGGAAATTCTGAAAACTACTTTTACTCTTTCATTTGGAAAGAAATAACGAAATATCTGAATATCGTCTGAAAAGACGGAAGCAAAAACAAAACATTTCGGACTATAGAACGAAAAGATCATAAGATGAGAACATCTTTTTCTTGCAATAAAAAACAACAGAGCATTTTCGAAAATCTCCACTGATTCATTTGTATCGGTTCCCAGTTTGTTAAAATGATAAGTTTCAACGATTTCGAGAAAAAAAACCAGGTGGCTAACAGTTATGATTCACTTTTTCGCCTAAAACTCACATTTTCGAATGAACTTGTCAACACAACAGAAAACACTCCTCCACAAAAATCTTCAGAGCAATGAAGTGAAAAAACGTGAAAACGTCACTAGACCCCTCTCTTCGAAATCTGTCGAACCAATAAAATGAAAATGAATTATTGGTGGAAATGGTCTCTCCGCAAACGTTACCAGTGTATTTGTTGGGGTAAGTAAGAAAACAAGAAAAATAGTAGTGGAACCCGTTCGAAAAGCCCCTCCTTGTGCAAATGCGCTAAAAATCTGGTGAAGTCAGTGAGGCGAATTAGAAACGAACAATAATTGGCAGCTGAATGCCGTCAGTGTTCACATACAACTCCCGAGAAAAAGTAGAAAATGAAGATAAAATATATCAGATTTTGAAATCTTGAGAAAAAATAGAACGACCAGAAACTAAAATTCGGACTTCCAAAGAAAAAAATAACTTTTGAAAAACTTGCACCAGTTCTTTTTTCTTCTTCTTTGACCAAGTATCTTTGAGAGTTTTCTTCCGGAACTTCATAAGATTTTCAGTGGCTTATTGAAAATTCTTCAGCTCGAAACTCAAATTTCATACGTTTCACCGCAAAAGTCAAGAGCAGCATACACAACCAGTCGTCAGTGGGGCACCTCCCCCCAAAAAAAGTGTTGAATAACAAATTAGGAAGAGTGCAACAATGCAAAAAAAGAAGCGAACCGGTGGAAACTTGATCAAGAAAGAAAGAAGACGAAAAAGAAGATGAAACCTCTTTAAGTGAATGACACCACGGACTTTAAACAGAGAAAGAAACTATAAAAGGAAAGGAGAAAGAGATCGAGTTAAAGTTAAATGGCGTCCAAATGAATTTTGAATTTTGGTGGGAGGGCATAGTCAGGGGATACGTGAGAAGTTACTGAATGGAACCGAAATTTGATATGCGAGAGAATAACTTCTCCTTTTTTTGCCATCTCTTTTCCATTTTTGGTATCAATGATGATGAATGTGTAAAAAGAAAAAAGACACCGCACAAAAATTGGAAACTCCATCTCTTTTTACTATTTCGTGTTGCAATAACGTCAAGAACTAGAAATACTTGACTAGGAAGTCTCCTTTCAACAAATGATAGACATCCGGAGGCACAAAAAACGGACAAAAATACTTTTTCTGAATAATTATCATATGATTTCTACGGAATGGACACATGATGCCAGATTTTTTCTGCTGACGAGCTCACTTTTGCGTGTTAGAATATTTGATTCTAGGTCAAGAGGCAACAAAAATTGATAGCTCTGCAACCCATGTTCCAGTATCTGATGAAAGTAGAGAGATTGGTTCTATCCAATTAAAATTTTTCGATAGGAAGGTCAACCTTGCGGCAGTGATTTATTTTGTTTCAAAATTGAGGAAGTACATGACATAGAGCAAGCAATTGTTGCTCCTATGTGTTTTGATCTTGTTAACTCATCAAAAAGATCTTGTCGCTTTGTCACCGGTGGAGAGATATGATATGACATGAAACTTTTCGAAACGAAGATCATTTCATAATCTTTGGAAGCGCATCTGACAAGTTCAAAATATTTTTCTGAATCTCCGAGATACTTTCAGTCTCTAAATGTCTAAAAAATCAGTTTTCGAACTGAAATTGATTCTAGAGACAATATTCAAAGTTCAAAAACTTACCACATGAAAATTTCCAAAAAAACCGTTTCTCTTAACTAGATGCTTAACAGTTTGTAAAGCGAAAAAAAATCCAAAAATCATAGTAGACCCCAGCGAAAAAAATAGGGTGGTGTCATAAAGTGACAAGCGACATTGTCACGGATCAATCAGAAAGAGGATGTAACCAGTCGTTAGGATTATAGGGATAAGGCAACAGGTGGTCGTCAGAAGGAGAAAAGAGCCATTCTCTCCACCCGTGTCACTGGAAAATGTGTTCCAAGAGTCGTTGGAAGCGAGCCATCGAGCCCAGCCACAATATCCATGTGATAGTGGCGGAAATGTTTGTTATTGGGGTTCAAACAGAAAATGAAGTGTTGGAACACCAATCACATTTATTTGAAAGGTTCTGTTGTCACTAAAATTCTGTTTTTAAAGCCTGGTGAATTAATAAAAACGTTGTTTTAGTTTTTATCTTCCGGGAGATACAAATCAATAAACAACAATTTGCAGGTCACGAATTGAAATTTTGAAATGTTCTTTCTTCCGTTTTGTAATAGATCCCATGGGAGAAGTCTATGGGAAGATTGATCTAGTTCTATCCTCAAATAAAAATCGACCATCAGAAGACGTTTTCAGACAAAAATATGTTGAATGGTGTACGGCGAGGAGCAATCCAAAAGGCAAATATGTCACTCATGGCTTGAAAATCTAAATATGCATGACCTACCTTCTCAACATTTAGTAGAGAAAAAGGCTTTCGGAAACAAAACAAGACGTTTATAAGCGATGTTTTCAATATGATATGAGTAGAAAAACGGGGGGTTCCCGGCCGGCGGAGGCTCTTGAAGAAGTACCCGCTGTCGTGTTCAACGAAATGATATGATGCTCGTCAAAACGTGACTGGCAGTCCAGTCCAGTCCAGTCAAACAAGGCGGCGGATAGAGGAAGAAAGAAGAAACCGGAGTCTTGGAGTCACAAAACCAAAATTACATGCCAAAATTGCTATGTTGAATAGGCAGATTTGTTTGCTAAGGAGTCGTTAGTGTCTCCGAGAGTCCCAGAAAAAAAATCATTTGGAAAAAAGATCATCGCGGTGTTTCAAAATATTTTCGACCGGTGATAATGAAGAAAATGGTTGGAAACAAAATAAACATGCAAAACATGTAAGCAGTGTGATGAGCAGTCTAAACGCGATGAGGGATAACGCGCTTTTCTTCATCTATCGGCGGCTCTTTGTTACTTGGTGCTCTTTAGGTGTCATGGGGATTCGACTCGTCTTCTCCCACTTGAGGCATTCTCTATATTCTTGCCCTCATTTCAAAATATCAGCTCATTTTTTATGTGCTTGTTTTTTCTCTCTTTCAAAAGGTCAAACTAGAAAAAACGGATTTTTACTCGGAAAATAATGATTGCAATAATACAAGCATTCTTAAAATTATGCTAAAGACTATTATTGTGATGAATAAAATTTAATTGGAGAAGATAAGCTGATTTTTGAAAACTGACTTAACGAAAGTGAGTTTTCTACAAACTACCATCACCGATAAAATCATTTCGAAGATCAGAAAATAAATTTCAAAGAAATGATTTCTGAGAGGTTGCAGTGGGCTGTCGCCACAAAAATTATGTGACCACTAGACATTCAATATACCACTTGAAGCGGTCAACAAGGAAAATCATGCTCAAGGATGGGATGCAGCAATTCAACGTCTTCTCCTTCTTCCGAAACTCAACTCACAAAGAAACTCCTGAGTCTCGATAACAAAAAAAAATAGAAGATGACGAGGGGAATAGGGGACCCTCGATAGAAAATAGAATGCACTCGATTAGGTTAGGTTTCGTCAAACTTCTATTCCCCGGAGCACCTGAGGGAAAAGGCAATAGTTTACAAAATACGTATTTTATTGGATACGCTTCTCTCTCAAATAGATACACCCTCGTGCGCAGAAAAATACTTAGTGTCTCAAAAAAAGGGTACCTCACTCTAGTTACCGGTAGGTATGGACCAATTTCATTCCTTCTTGGCAAATGGGAGACTGATTTCATTTTCAACTTCAACTCAATCCAATGTTCCAAATTTGTATGTCGGAAACTACCAGCGGGACGAGCACAGATCAAAACACAACACAACATTTATTTTTGATCTTTTATGTTTTTTGTTGTCAGAAAAGATGTTTTAAACTTGAGAGTCTCACTTGAAGAGTAAACTGACCTTATAAGTTTTTCCAAACTGCCCATGACTGCTGGATGATGAAGAAAGTTGCCACCTAGAAAACGATTTTTTCAGAAAAAAAATAAAAAACAAATAGGCGGGGTCTGAATAATATATTCGAAAACATAGATCTTGTAATTTTGAATGGAATTACCATTTAGATGGAAAAGATGTGTACGAAATTGAGATTTGGCATCTCAAAATTTACGTTTTCAAAAACCGTCAATCTCCAGAAGATTATAGTGATGATAATTAAGCATATGAATTGTCTATTTTAAATCAAAACACGATGTCAACTGTCTTGCCCATCTTTGATCAGAAACTCAAACATCAATGTTGATATAATACAGAAATGAGTAATAAGGTCGTATTTTTTTCAATATTTTTGACTTAATAAGACTCGGAAAGGTTCTTTTACTTTGACGTAAAGTATGAATTTTGGGTCCGCCCACTCTCCCATTACTGTTTTTGGAAACGTTCACAAGTACATGGCCGAGCCAAAGTTTCAAATGAACTTCAATGTTTAGGCGAGTTTTTAAACCGACAGTACAACGATTCATTTTGTAAAAAATATTCTGGATTGTCCTTTATAATCAGTTAGTACTCTGCAAGATCTCACTTTTATATTGCTACAGTAAGCCACCAGATCTAATCAACTGAAACAAATCTGAGAATCTACCCCAATAGACATGTTTCTTTTTCACTTACCTAATTTGTCTAGATTAGCTGGATCGTTATGATCCCGTGGGTCCTGATGATCAGCGTACCGAACCAAATCGGGTATTTCAAGTGAATCCGGCGGTGGTCCTCCTCCGCCACTCTCTTCAGAGTCGCTGCAAAATCAAACAGTTGTTTATTCATAATGGCCAATAAGTTCGTAACCGAACCATATGGACGTTTTCTTCAACTGAGCTATGTTTAGATTTTTTGACGCAAAAAAATGGGAAGGAAAAGTTGTGTGTGGGAAAAGAAGAACACAGAATTCAAGAGCAAAGAAAAGTTGGGACAAAGAGGCGTTTGATGATTTTGGAGGGAAGATTTGTGCCCGAAACACATTTTCACATTTAAGGGGTGGGCTCTTTGGAGCTGAGATTCAGTGAAAAGGAAAAGAAAGAAGTCAAAGTCATTCGACACCCCATCATGAACTCTTTTTTCTTTTCTCGTTTCTTTCTTTGGCGGTATGGGAAATTCTTTAAAGAACTCGTCGGAAATGGTGGCGAGGAAATGTAATGGCAAATGAAATGTTTTAACGATGAGCAGCTTATCATGTTGGTTCGTTCCCCTTTTGCTCAGTCGTCTTCAGAAGACGTAAAAATAAGATACGAAAAAAAAGTGAATGGAACAGGAGCAAATGTAAAAACAATTGGTTGTGGACATGAACGGCAACGGCTCTGGCAAAGTTAAGAGCATCGTTTTTACATAAGGCTCACTTTGCCTACAAGTCAGCGGGTATCATCTGCAATGGACACAATCTCGTCTTCTTCAATTCTTTTTTCAACTTCTTCAAATGGTGTTCGTCATCGAAAAAGAGCTAGACGATGACAGCGTTCCCATCAAGACAACATTCGACAAAAGATACTTGCAAATTGACTTGGAGGTTTTCTTTTTTTAGCGGATTCGCAAAAAGTTCCTTGTATTGAAACTTGATGTGAGGTCAAAGAATTTCAAATTCAGATCATAATTCTAGAATTTTGATTCAATTTCTAATGCTGTTCTGTTTTCCTATTTTTTTCTATTGTACAGTCTATCACTTTTCAAGAAACCTGGTTACAATTAAAGCTAAGTCAGTTATATTCGTTGCAGAATATTTTTAAATCAATTGATATATTGACCAGGCTTTTCGTAAAAGTTGCTCTCGTAAAGTTTAATTGAGAAATAATAGAAATAACTAGCCTAAGGTTCATGATGAGTTTAGAAATTAGCATCACATAGTGTAAAATATACAAAATGGCCTCCCGCCTACAAAAACTGAGTATCTGAATTGTAATGAACTAGAGCGTAGTGATGAAATGTCATGACATTTCCATCAATATCTATGAAATGAGAGATTGAGGGAATGGATTGAAAAAATGAACCGCATTCTGAGGCAGAACTAAGACACACGCTTTGCACACATCAGATGATGCCAAACACTCTCCACCAAATCATAAACAGGAATATGAATTGAAATCCATTTGAGTTTGCTAGACACTCAGAATTATTTGTGACTAATGGAGCAGAAGAGTCAGAAAAACGTAAAGGATGAAGAAAAAAGATGAAGAAAATGAGTGTTTCTTTATTGGGTCTTGACGATGCCGATTCGGATGAATTTTTGGAATATAATAACGTTTCACACGGATATGTAAGAAACGTATGAAACCGCACTGAGGGAAGACGCTCTTTTTCTCTCTCATCTTCTTCACTTATTATTTTTGACTTTGAGCAGATTAACGATGGTGCAAAAACGGGAAGAGAGTGGAGAAGGGTGGTGGTGCAGGCCGGATGGAGTAGGAATGAGAATGAAAAATGATCACAGACCTTCCTGATTTCCACAAAAAAAAAGAGATGACGAGCCAAAGCCGACGATGGCAGAAGATGGATTCACTTCAGAAAGACGGGAATGAGATAACGGCAAAAAAAGAGAAATGAATTATGACTTTCGGGAGTTGACAAAAAGAACAAAGAGTACGAATGAGGTAACCACGAAAACAGATAATCAATTACCACAGGTGTGATCCAGGTGCTTTCATTCCATTGTTCTATCTATCTATCTCTTCTGTCGGCTAGAGTGTGCACAATTTTTTGACACACGCACGCGATGTAAAGATGGATTGATTCTCACACTCTATCTCTGCTTTGAACAGCATGCCAATCGAAATCAAAATCGTGCACAGAAAAAAATCAAGAGTCAAAGTATTTGGAGGCTCTTTCATCAGAAAAAAAAACGGAACGGGTCCCAAATAACTACTGGTTGTATAATTGTAGCGTTTCGAGTCTTTGCCATATTTACAACTGTCCTTTTCTGAGCCACAAAACAAGTCACGAAATGCGTGTTTTTCAGCAAGGACCAGTCGAAAAAAGAAGAAAGTCGGTGAATTTGCAACAGAAACGAGAGCAAGCAAGAAGACTCCTTGCCTGTCAGACCTTCCTATTCTCCCTCTTTCTAATTGGAAACCTTTTTTGACACTTTGACTTATTTGACACATTGAAACGTGTCACCGTTGAGAATCTTCAAAATTAGAAAAAAAAAACACGCGGTTGTACAACATACACATTCGAATATAGCAAAAAAGCCATGCATCTGAAATTTGTGAGACGGATGAGCCTCATCTAAATCTTGGCTTTCTCGGATGGATTGTAGATCCATAAAACACAAACAACACATATATAAATGAAAAATAAAGTGTGAAAACGATTAGGACAAGAAATAAAGAATGGGATATAAACATGTTCCTTACCGTATACTTTATCACTAGCAGTAGAAAATAAATAGAATACGCTAACTCAGAAGAGAATCGAGTGCTCAGGAAACGCAGACGGAATGATGGATTACAAAATTTTGGTTTTGTAATCCTGAAAAGCGCATATGGAGTATAATTAACATTTAGATGAAAGAAAAAAGAGGTAGGAAATTGGATTTTTGGTTTTTGAGATTGACATTTCAAAAAACCGTCAGTCTTTACTGGAAGATTAATGAAAGCTATAGCATCTATTTTGCGATAAGGGATACCCATAAATCTATTACCATTTCATGGATTTTTTCATCAATAACAAAAATTCAGAAATCTGCCGGCCAGACTTTTGTAAAAGATTTTTATCTATCTGAAGTATCTTGAGTCTGGCAAGATGAAACAATTCAATCTCCAGGTGTGAAAAGCCCATTTCAAACAAAATTCATCATATGAAACGTCGTGGAATCGGAACTTCTTCCTGAGATTCATGCGACTCCAAAGCTCTCTAAACGCATCGTAAAAAGTATAAAAAATCGGTTCTAAGAAAAATGTGAGGGAAAAACCGAGGATTTTGTAAATGAGAAGCTGTGACCGGGAACCCTATTTGGAATCAAATGTGATGATGTTCTTTATGGAGGATGGCACCGCCTAGCCGGCTGTATATGAGAAAGGGATGAAGTGCAAAATGGAAAAATGAAAGGAAATCAAATGAAGTCACTCATTTGGTGTCCGAAAATGGGGGTTTCCATGACAAAGCTTTTAAGGATGGATGAAAAGAACGAATACAGGGTTCTTTTCATCAAAAATAGAAACCAATTTGTGGGAATGAGTTCAAAGGGTTTTTTGTAGCCCCTTGTAAAAAAAGTCGTTCTACCACATCATTGAGGACAATTGTGCACTATACTATAATGGATTGCTGTCAGTTTGTGAAAAATTTTGGGAAGAAAAGTTCTGGGGAGAACGTCACAAAAAAGATGGCTAAAGATCAATATGATCCAAAAGAAACAAATCAGCAAGAAAACTGACAATCGGAACGAAGTTATCGTCTTTCACCCCACGCCGTCAGTTCTTGCCTCGTTATGAGCAGTTTCCGGGGTATCGTCGCATGGAAAAGGGGGTGAGGTTGGTTTGTGGTTGGTCTATGTGTCTGTGTGCCCAATCATAATGATACAACCGCGAGGATGTCATAAGAATTCAAAACGAGCTTCTTCCTCTGTCGGGTGGTGTAGTTTAATGACCTAGGCAAATGAATACATGTTTTGAGTTTTGTTTTTTTGTGTGTGCCGGACTTTTCAAAAAAAAAAGAATGAAAATACAGCACAAAAACGAAAAAAACGCAGTATTTCTTTTCTAACATGAAGACTACCAAAGAAAAAAGTGGAGAAAGTATTTCTTCATTCATTTCTGATGGTTCCTAGTGAGATGAGGCCTTTTAAGAATGCCATTCTCATCTTGACAAGAATTTATGTTTCTGTTTACACCGATCATTTGTCCGAAAACAAATCTGTGAGAAAAAACGGTGTGAGTAATACATTTAAAAACTCGGGAACTGAAAAAATCAGAATTATTTAAGAAAGAATGTTCATGAATCAAAACGTCAAACAATATACGTTTCGAGCAACTCCAGTAGGTGTGAACGCGAAAGATGATACGTAGAGCCCACGGAAGCAAAACTCGGGGCGTCAAAAGCCCATTTGTCTGCGTTCATTCGTCAGCTCATATTCCATCTTAACTCGATTACGAAAACGGGAAATTCGATAACTTGTTCTTCGAAACAATGTCAGGGTAAAAATACTCTGGATTTCCAATATATTATTTCTGGATACGATTTGCAGAAACACTACGGTAAGTAAAAATAGAAACGGGAGGTCGAATTGAAAAGGGTGGGCCGAAGTTTTTGCTCTAAACTAGGCGGTTAAAAGAAGATTAGTGACTTGCCGCAGGCAGAAATGTGTGAGAATTCGAATGTTTTGCCATTTGTATTTGTAAGTCCTGACAAATTAAAATGGGTGTGAAGAAAACGAAATAACAAGATTCAAAAGTCAATCGAGCCTCTAAGCCCAAATTTAGTCTTTGCATCTTTGAATATTCTATCATTATGTGTTACTATTTCCTGCAGGGAATGAATAACACAAAAATAATAAATGAATTTGAAACAAAGAATGAAGTCATCATGGAGGTCACATCATTTTTTGAAGCTTGAGGGCAACAGTTGCTTAACAACTAGAAAAATTATTGGGACGTTTAATGGGACAGGCTGTCTGGCAAAGAAAACGTTCGGAAAATGGGATGAAAATAAAAATTGAAACGTTCCTAAGAAACCAACATGCTTTGAAGTACAAGGCAAAACAAGAAAACTTTTATGGGAATACATACTCTGAGAGTTTTTAAAAACTATTTTATTTCTAGAAATAGCTGAACGACCACAGTTTGAAGGGTCAAAAAGTTAACTTTGACCACTGAATTTATTGAACACCTTCATGAAAAGAGACGAGAATTCAATAGAATTCCACAGCAGGACTCTCAACGGAAGTGCACTAAATTGGTGGTAAATTCAAATATTTTTGGATGGCTAACTGCCGAGACAAGAATCCCTTCTCTCTCTCGTATCCCATAAGATATTTGAAAAAGAAGTGACATGAGAACAGAGGTTACGAGAAGAGAAAATACCTGATTTTTCTATGAGACTAAATTTCGCAACGGACGATGCAAAAAAGTGTGAAATGTTTGAGCTCCCATCGAGTAGGGGGGAGCCCTCACCTTTTTTCCGGTGCCCGCGTCTCTTGCGAAGTGTGTATTATCAAGAAATAGTGGTCGGAGAATGAGGATCTAGAGTTTGGTCGCAACTTTTTTTTTCCATGTGACGGCAGGTCCATTCCATTCAGAATTCCGAACGTCGTTTAGAAAATATGTGATGAAGAAGATGAAGAAATGAATAAAAAGAAGAGACAACTAATCAAATAGTGGAGAAAGAAAAAAAAGAAGAACAATACAACAAGAGGAAATAAAAAGTTGAGGAAAGACAATGGAATTGTTGCCGGGAATCGTTTTAACTCAATCGCAAGTCCCTCTCTTTTTGGAAATGTGCCAACTCCTTCGCAGGACGCGCAATTGCATTAAATTATGGTGCTAAATTTTTGAAAACCAACCGCCGACGGCTTTCAGAGCAACGGCATCTTGTCGTCTACGTTTCTTTTTCCACCTTTTTTTCCCACCTACGTTGCAGGATAGATACCTTTTTCTTCTTACCGCATGCTTCAACAATTTTCCGTCTCCGAATCGTTCGAATTTTTTTTCTATCTCTCTTTTTCTCTACTCATAACATTTATTCTAACACGCAAGTGGTGGTCCATTCTTTTTTTTTCTTTTTTGGAGAAACGTTTATACTGGTTTTTAGAAGTTGAATGAAAAAGGTTAACTCACAGAGACTTGTACAGAAGACGCGAAAGCAACCAGGAAGCCAGCTTGACAAGTAGATGCTGAAATATTATGAAATGAAACGGTATCAAATTTTAAAAACAAGTTGTCAAGATAGAATTATTACTCGTCGGAATAAATTACGCTTTGTCTCATTTGGAAAATGTTCCGAGTTCCTTAAAAATACTTTACATTCAATTTAGCAACACGATGATCTATATTTCTTGATTTCTTTCTTAATATCTGAGTTACAGTTCATATCACGTGTCTCAGTAGAATGGATTCTTTGTTTAAACGAAAAGCATATGGCACTAGTAGTACGAGACAAGACTGTATATCGTAAATCTCGTTCAAAAATCTCCTAAAAAGAATACCAATGTCACATTCAAATTTGATGCATGTTTTCGGAGAGAAAAGGAAAAAAACGAACAAAGTCGAAGCCTGGAGATGGTGATTGTGTCCTCCACGTCAACTCATCCGTCAACACAAGAAGAGGACTCAATACGCCATTCTTCATTTTGTGAAACATATGCAAAAATGGGGGGAAGAAAAAGGATTCACTTTACTACGATCAAACGCACTTCTGACCACGCATAGCCTCACACGTCGGTCCCCCCGCCATCCTCTTGAAACACAATAAGGAAGAGTAAAAGTAATGAACGGATCACAAATGAGCAGCCTTTTTTTTCTATGTTCTATTGTTGTCAGATGCGCTTCTATTGCACGTTATTATTGTTCTGGTTTTAGAAAAGTCGACATGTTTGTCAACGCTGAAAGAGTTAAAAATTCTGTGCGAAGACGAGTTGGAGCTCTCTTATTTCAAGTGTTCAGTTGAACTGAGAATCAAAAAATGGCGACTTTTCAGGCGAATTTTTGCTCGATTCGCGAAAAACTGTATCAAATAATTCAAATAGAGATTACCTGGCTTAATATTTATTTGTTATTCAAAGATCAAATAGTTGATACTCCAGTATTAACAGGAATACAATTTCGCCATTTGAAAAAGTTTCATCTTTTCTCTTTCACAAATTACGTTAGTTTTCAGAAATACTACATAATTCAAAATCATCAGCTATTCTGGCGCATCGGAGGTTTAAAAATGCACGGATCTCAATTGGTGCCTATCTTTTTTCAAACTTGTTTATTATATTGCATTATTATTTTTATTATTTTGTGCAATTTGTTCTCATCATGTGTGGGAATTTCAGAGAAAAGAAACAGACAAACAGAAAATGAGCGCAAAAAAACGAGAATAGAAACGCGAAAAATAGGATTTGAAGATGGGAAAATGAGAAGAATACATGATCGTAACCAGAAAAACGAAAAAAAGACCACCAAAATTAAGGGAAATGGATTTGGTGTCAGACAAATGAGATCAAAAGTACTTTCCAGCACAGACCACATCAGTGACACCTTTGAAACCAAAATTGAGGACGACACCATTGTGGAAGACGTGCAGACCACGATACAACAACATTTCATTACATTTGGATCGGTGACGCGGAATCAAGTTCCTCTCTGGTCCCTCCTCATTTTCAACCATCTCACTCTGGCCCCGAACAAACTTAGGACACTTGTTTTGGACTGATTTGAAAATTCACACTCATTATTACGAAGTGTACTTTTGTCCACTCGCAAAGACACTAGTATTTTATATTGACCATGACGAAAAGAATTCGAGGGGCTCAAATCTATCGAAAAATAGGAACGACTCAATTACATCATAATTATGTGGGAGCTGTCAATTCCAAATACTAGGGCAGAAAACGGAGAATTTTTTGGTGAGACAAACAAAAACCCTGTTTAGAGGAACAGCGCTAATAATACTGGAGCTTCTGTGAAATGAGAAGCAAATCCAGTTACCCTTGACTTTCATTGGAATAGAAAACAAAGAGAGCAAATGGTAGTGAGAATGTTTCCAATGAGAAAAAGCTATGGTTTCTTGAAGGATTCTTGAAAGTGTATACTCAAAAATATCTTTCTACCGGAATTTTCCGAATTTATGAGATGTTTCTAGATTCCTGAATAACCATCTTTTTCTACATGTTCAACAAAGTTTCTTTAGAATCCGCAGGATTTATCAGACCGAAACACTAAAAAAAAATCAACAATGCAAAAACAATTACTCAAAGGTGTTAGTCACTGAACAGCACTTCGGAACAACTGCGAAAACAATACACACAGATTAATTAATTTTTTGTAGTTGGTGCGAAAGACATCTTCCCTTTTCCCCTTCTCTATCTTCGGAACGAATCAAAACGTGATGAAGAATGGAGATGGGTGTATTTGGATTTAATATGATTCTCACACAAAGAGAGTGAAAAATAACGAATTGGATTGAGTTGGATGTAGAGCGAGAAAATGTCCATCCATCACGAAAGTGTAGGTATTCGATGAATAATTGTTTCTAATCAGACATCAAATTGAATATTCATAAAGTGCCATTTAAAGAAGTGTTGCATCACAAGAGAAGACGAAGCAAGAGTGTCTCTTCTAACAAAAAAGTATGTAAGTAGCGTAAATCTCAGTACGAAGTCAGCGATGATGAGTTAAGAAGTTTGGGTGGGTCGGTCTTAGCATAATGTTTTCGGAGAGCGACGCAATGGTGGGCACGTCGAAAAGTGTGACTATTGCCGACAAAAAGAATAAGTGATCAGTTTTGGTAAGCCCCAGTTTCTTCCGTTTGAAAAAGCACATATTCTTGTGAGTTCCAGGGGAAAATGAGAAAAGAGGTGTTCTTTCTGATATATAATTTTTTGAGTATTGTTTCACATTGACTGTATTACAACTCCAGCAGGATGTTGAGTGACACGTACCCAAGAATACTATTTTAAAATGGAAAATTCATTTTCAAAGAAAAAACATAAGGAAGTAATTCACAAATAAAAAGCACTGACCTGTTTGCTGTTGTTTTTAAGAGAGGTTTTCAAGGAACAGACCTGAAAAAAGATCAAATTTTATGGATATTGTTTATCAACATCATGAAAACGGTTTACTTCCCGTGAACCCAAAGACATTAGACTTGCACATAATTTACTCTCACTTTCATAGAAAACAAGGAATATACACAAAGATTTCAATTCAAAAAAGTGCACAAGAGCAGAAAAAGGACCTGCTAATATATTAGTTTTGTGTCATAGCCTAACAACAGGGAAAACGTTGGAAATGTGAAACCGACTAGGGAGTCTTGAAACCATTGACTATTCCAAAAGCTCACTTTTTATACAAAAACTTTTGAAGGACAAGTGTTTCTGATATCAGGGATTTATAGTGTACGTTCGAATCAAGTACGACAATGAAAAAGTTTATTGGTGCATAAAAGTGAGTAATGTGTTAGTCCGAGGATGAGTTCTCTTCGGGTTCCTCATGTAATCTTGGTGTTACAATTGCATGTGATTTTCTTCTCAGATAGGCAACAGCTTCCACAAATTCTTCAGGACGTTGACCAAACTCTGAACCCGACCTGCAAAAACTCATCGATCATTTTTCGTTTTTCCACTCACTATACGATTTTAACTTCTAACCCATTGCCCGAAAAGAAATAATCATTTTTTTTCTCATAATCTTTTAACCCGCTACTGGTTCCCTGTGTAATCCATTCGTTTTGCAAAATGTACTTGGAGACATACGGTGGGTCATAAAAAAGAAGCTCTCTACCATGTACCAACCTTTTTCTGGGCTCTATTCCGAAGTTAATGGCTCTCGGCTGACGTAGTCGGAGTGAAGAACGAGGTTCGAAAGCAGGAGGCGGAATAGCTACTTTCGGGGAAGAAATGATTTCAGGGAGCCCTGTATTTGTTTCAAGAGTAGTTCCTCTGGCGACTTCAAGTGGTGGTGTAAGGATATCAATGACATTAGTGGAGATATGCCGAAGGTTATTCTGGATAACGTTTGATGGAATGGCACTGCAGTTACTGTTCTTCTTCTCGGTTTTTATTACCTCTTCGGTGTGCTCCAACGCTTTGCGAAGCTAAAAAACCAAAAGTAGACAGTGAACTCCAGCACCTACCAACATCAGACAACGCCACAACACCAATCAGCCTACCACAATCCGTCACATAAGCTTTGCTCAATTGAAGCATCGAGAAAATTGAATGTATTTTGTAAAGAGACGTTTGTTTGACAAGTTGAATTGGTGCAGGGTCGATGTCATTTTCAGTAAGGTCAAGTGTCATCGCAAGTTGTTCTTCTTCCCATGCTTTCCTCTGAAGACAAAGATAATTGAAAAAGAACAATATTAAAACAATACCTCCTCTGCAGATAAATCATACGGATTGTTCTCTTGAGAACCCTTTTTGTTATTACCAAACTGCATATGATTCAAATACTTCTTCGCTTGTCTCATATAACCTGAAAGATATGCCTGAACTATTACATATATTAAATGGAACAAACTCTTGATGATTGTGTGATGCTCGTTTGCATTTCCGTGAATTGTCTTGTGTTCAATACCATGATCATCAAGAAAATCTGAAAATAGACAATTCAGAAAAAAAGACTTTTAAGATTTTTCAACCTTTCGCAGACTTCTCATCCATATCTTGCAAACTGAACAGTGCGTTTCTTCTTGAACCCGAATTCCGTCGTTTCAGAGTATTTTCAATTGGAACATTCGGAGAGGAGGGTATTGGTGGGAAGTACAATTTGGGTTCACTGACGTCAGGAAGCGGAACAACCAGGAATCGACTGAAAACTTTCGAGGATAATCTGACCTGTCGATGAACTGTACTTTTTCTGCTCAGCCGGCCCGCTTGGTTCGATGACCTTTGATAAAGGTGTCACAATATCTGATTTCTTTCTTTGCATTGTATTGAAATCTGTCTCGGAACAAATTCTTCTCCTGTCTTCTGATATCTAAACTCTTTCATTGAGCTCATTTTCAAAAGAAACTCGAACCTCTTTTTCAGAATCTTTGAAGTGATTATCGATAGTTTCAATTGCTTGCCTAACTCGTTTCTCCGCTTCTACTTTTCTTGGTTGATCACCAATTTTCCCGTTGAGCAAAATGGTTAAATATCTTCGTGAAACAGTTCCTATTAACATTTGTGAGCCTGAAAAATTTGATACTGTATTTTCGGTAGGAAATTTTCTCAACAAACTTTTTGAGTCAACAACTGGGAAAAGACGGAGACCGGTCTGTACCGCTTCACGAATATCATTATATGTTGTTATTTTGGTGATGAATTTTACCGGTGTTACCATGATATGTTCTGCATATGTTGTATGAACCCTGAAAACTTTTATTTTCCGCTACAAAACAAATTCAAGCACTCACAGATTATTTGAGGGTGGAATGTCAGGCAAGAACGGTAAATGTTTGATTTTGATTATTGTATCAAAGAATGATGGTTGTAGGTAGGCACAAACTGCATTGGATAACATCACAGATATCTGAATGAGCAATTAAAAAAAATTATCACAAAAGGTGCATACCATAACTGGCAAGATGAAATGAAGTTGTCCGGTGATTTCAAAGATCATCACTGATACTGATACAGTATGGGTGACAGATGCAGAAAAAGCAGCAGCCCCAACAACGGCATATATGCCTGGTCTGATAACATGAATGTCTTCCAGTATCAGTCCGAGTATCTGAAATGGAGGATGATAAGGAGCAATTCTTCACAAGCAAGTACCTCTCCGTATAATCTTCCAATAGCTGCACCTAGAACAAAAACAGGTAGGAACACTCCAGATGGAACGGGTAGTGTGAAACTGATAATTGAGAATATAAACTGAACATTTCAAAGTTGAATTTGACCCCTGATAAAAACCTTACATGAACCAGAACAAACAAAAACAAAAGCAACAGAATGTTTCCTCGATTCAACCAGTGTGAATAGATTTCTGCTCCACAAACAAGATCATCTGTTGTTTTTGCCATAAACGAGCAGTTGGCAAAGAAATCACGTAGGTTTGTACCGAATTTTATCTGAAAAAACAAGTACGGTTGATGATTGATCGTAGCAGAGTACCCTTCCTGTCGAAAACATTCCAAGACCATGTGGATAGGAAACAACAGAATATACACAAGAGAACACGATTGGGTATACGATCCAACTGAAAATTGTGTATTATGTTGGATTGTTTCATTGAACTCACTGTCTCTGAAAAATCATTTTTGCATGTTGATTGTTTCTTAAAAACAATACAACACTTCTGTAAATTGAAATGTATCCAGCACCAAAAATGCCACTCAAAAGGCCGAGCAACGCAAAAAGCGGAAGTTCGTTGACAGAAAATGCATCCGGTCGGAAGCTCGTCTGATAGAATGCATTTACAGTAACTGAAACATGAGTTGTAACAGCTAAAGATTAGTTAGAATGTACCTTCAGTTTCAACAACATATGCTCTCAACAATCTGATAGTGGTCGCACCACAACAGGCAGCAAAAAAGCCCCTCCAGTAACTTCTGACCGAAAAGTACATTGTTGTTACTTCAATAGAAAACAGTACTCCTCCAACGGGTGAACTGAAAGTGCAAGCGACGCCGACTGCACATGCAGCAGCTAGACATTCCATTCTTCTGCTCTCCTCACGATATGCAGAATCGAATTTCGCTGCTAGAAGGCACATTTGGTTGGCGACCACCGATGCAATGTGAACAAACGGTCCCATTTTACCGATTGGAACCCCACTTCCCAACGCCATGGCAACTCCGAAAATTTTTGAGACAAGTGTTCGAAGAGTTAGATAATCCACCAATATAACTCCTCGGATTATTGTTTTCATTTCTGGTATTCCCGAACCAATGGCTTGTGGAGCGACATAATGAACGAAACATGCTGAAGCCGCCACTAAACCTATCATGTATCCACACCACCCAAGTAATCCACATGTCCATAATAAATATGATTGATCTGAACCATAGATATTGTAAATTGAGACAGTTCTTCTTTGTAGTTCTTGAAAAGAGAAAACCATCATGTCCACTAAAATTGAAATGAAAGCGACTGCGATTCCAAGAAGTGCAAGGAACATCCAATCAGATAACAAGTTGGATAACGACAGTAATTTCATTTCTAAAACTTTTTCTTACAATTACAATAATACTGTTTTTTGATTACTTATTTTGTTCAATTCCATCCGTAGCCAAAGAGACCTGTTCTTCCGAAACTTTGGAAATTCGAAATCGTTTTCATTCAAAGTGAAAGTGACTTTTCGATCCGAGTGATTTGATCCGTTTTCGTGTATGCCATTCTATAAAAAAAGAGAATAAAAGGTGTGATTCATCTTCTTCACTCACTTTCACAGGTTCTTGCTTCATGTCGATAATCATCTCTTTCAAACTTCGGTATTGTTTATGATTGAAACTGGTTGTTCTAACAAGGGCACTTCCTAGAATTTAGATTTCAATCTTGAACATTTTTTCATGTTTTTTGACAATGACTTTTCAGCAATCAACAAAAGTTGTATTACCATTCTATGTCATACTAGTTTAAGTTTTTTGCTTGCAGTAGGAGATATCGGTCAAAAAAAAACTTACTTGAAGACGGTTTCCGGAAAGGTTTCAAAAAAACGTGATTATCGTCAGAGTCCTCGTCGTCGGCTGGCAGATCACTCAACCCTAGGTATTCGTGTTCAGACTCGTTTGCTCCACTGACGAACGAAGTTTTCTTCTGTTGATACGGCGCACCGTTCATACGAAAATAAAAGTGAAAAATTGGGAGGCAAAAGGTGATTGGGGAGAGTTCTAGTGTATGTTGTTAGCCGAGAAAAAGAGGCGCCGTCAAGTGTTTCAACTGTTTTTTAAATGAGGTGATAATCATGGGTTGGATTATGCAAAACGGCACGAATCGTCTCTATTACAGAGCGGAACCGTGTGATGTCAGCTCTGTGCGGTCTCTTCCAGTTGAGTTTGAAACTATTTGATCAGTTCCGATCTTTGTGTTCTTCCTGATCCGATTTGTTATGTACACGTGAATTTGTCGAAATGCATAAATTAAGATGCATGGTTGTTTTCAAAACAATCAATCCTGTCATAGGTTAACTAATAATTATTGCATGACGTAACAGTCACTCAAAACTATTCTGATGAGATAGTGAGAGGTTCATTTTAAAGACTCCAAAGCGTTTTTGCATGAGCACAAACTACTACTGTTCGATATTTGTACCGTCATTTTTATTAGTCACCGATGAGTTGTCTGTTTCATTGAGTTCATGTGTTTTGTTCTATTTCCGGATGCGGAACATAATCAGTTTATTTGGTTTCTGGCTGGTTGCAACTTCTTTCTGGCAAATGAGACTATATGATATATGAGTAAAATGAATTTATTAATAATCTTGATTTTCATACGAAAAATTTCGAATATATGAAAAATCGTTTCGTCGATAATATACAGAAAAAGAGACAGCTATCATTCAGTTCGTCAACTTCCGAACAGCTTTGACCACACAACAGTTATCTGGTTTCAGACAGCAGTTCTCCCATTTTGTTTTGGCAACACTGTATAAAGAATTCCTTTAAATTTCGGAGTAAAAGTGTCAACTAGGTCATAAATACTTACTTGATCAGCTCGACGACGTCTTTCTTTGGTTCATCTTCCTCTTTCTTTCCGGTCTCAACTTCAGTTTTCGCATTCTGTTCATTCATTTTGACAGCTTCCATTGCATCCTGATGTTTCTCGAGTTCAGCAAGCTCTTTGAGAGTTGAGAGATCCTTGCTCGAAACACCAGTTTGAAGCTTCATTTTTCAGTTCTGAAATGAAAAAATGTGATATTTGAATAAGAAGACAAGTAAAACATAGCGAAGAGGAAGTTTCTGCCAGTTGGCTTTTATAGAAGAAGCTATTGGAAGACACAAACCGGTTATTTGGAGGAGACGATCGGCGAAAGCAAAGTGGGTACATTCTTTTATGAATCACGCATTGGGTGTATTTGTCATATGATTTCCAGGTGTTGTGAACGAATGAAGCTGATTAATCGGATATACTTCAAAAAGAACAGCCGACTAATTCAAGATGTCAAGTTGATTAGTATCTAGAAGCCGACTCTTCTGACGTTCGCCCTAAATTAGCCGCCGGCTTATTGGTTGATCTGTGAAAACGCAATGACATCATTGAACGAGGTCAATGATTTCTCAAAGGTTTCTCGATCTTTTTTAACTACAAACAGGATTCGATAAGCGGATTGTTATCCATTTCTATCCACTTAGCATGAAAAGCTATTATATTATCCGTCAGAACATTGGATAAGAAGGCAAATAGGGAATATAAAGAATATAAAGAATAAAAATTATTTGATCTTATTTATTGGGGTTTAAGAAATGCATTATACGTTGGATAAGAAGAAAACAACTATCTTTTTGGCACACCTAACGAAAGAAATGATTTTTCAGTGGATTTTAACGGTTTTAGGTCATTTTCAAGAGTCTGGTGCTCAGATCTTGAACTCTGCAATTTTTTGAGATTTAGAATAGACCTTGATACAGAACTTCAAGGACACCTGAAATTCTCCTAATATGAGTACTGATATGGCCGGAAAAATGGTGTCTTCTATAACTCGTCCAATAAAACATAATGAGGTATTATTTGAAACTTGTGTGAGTCGGAAGTGTTTCATTAAAATCTGTTCTAAGTCTCAAAAAAATTGCAGAGCAATCGAACACTTAAGTGAAATCCACCGAAAAAACAATTATATATATTTTTTTTAACGCAATTGTATGCAGTCGATACATCAAAAAAACAGCTGTACATCTTTCTAGAACACAGAGGAGGTCCCTCTGTTTATTACTCTTTAGTCAGCCTTTGGGGGTACCTTGTCCACTTGTTCTTCACCTCTCCGACCTGTTATTGATTTTTGCATTTCTCACCTATATAACTATTTTTCTCGCCTGTATAACGCCTACATAACTTTTGAACTGAGATGCCATGAATGATCGAAAACAGAAAAAAGGATGTGAAGGATAGGAAAGAGGTGTTGGATTACAGAAAGAACTGAGCGAACGAACTTTATCAGTTCCATGATGAAGAAAACAATATTCGGTACGTTCTATTTCATTTCGAATATTCTTTTGCACGACAACAAAAAAATGAACTTTTTTGCAGATCTGTTTACAGTACCTCAGAGTTGGCAGTGACCAAATGAACAATATGGAAATGGAAGTCGAAATCCCGCAACATTATGTCAAAGGGACAATCATTAACGTAGTGAAGGAAAAGCGGAATGAAGCATATGAAAGAGGAGTTGGAGTACGAGAAAATTAGGCAGATGAGCTTGACTTCTTCGGCAATGAAAAGTGGAGTATATGGTACGTTTTATTTTGTTTTTTTCTTCGAATTTTTGTTTTTTTGTCAACCAAAAATTAAGATTTTTTGCAGACCTTTACAAAAGAGGCCAAAATCAACAAGATCGAAAGTGGAAAGGAAATCCTGCAAAAACGATGTTAGTGGAAAAAACGGAACGCGAAACACGCTTTGAATGAAACTTGGAAGGACGTTTTGGATACTGCTCTTAACGCCAACACGTGAATAAATGGTCTGGGAGGTTTTTTTGCTACGCTGAAGGGAATGTAAAGATATTGCGGAAGTGTGAACGATTATTGCATAAGCTTAATTATTCTTTGTAATAATTACCGTTTACATGTTCTTTTTTGTTCTTTTTCTGTTTCTCTCTTCTGTGCCATTCATCCACCTATTCCCACGTTAAAACTAATGCTTTTTGATGCTCTTCTTATCTGTTTTTTGAAATTTTTAAATTGTTTTAGGTAATTAAACCTATTCAAATAATCTCAAATTGGACCAAACGTAAATAAACTGATATTAATTTCCAGTGTTTTGATTTTAGAATCAACAGTTTTTAGTAGAATGAATCAGTTTGAAACCTCTGTCTCTGTCGAAACCTTTGCTGAATTGAATCATTATGTTGATCACTACAGTTGCTAGTTCCGGTAGAGAACTTGATAAACTCTTCCAGAACCAGAACTAAAACAAAATGATATGAAGGTTGAAATTTAGTGTTTCATCTTCATGAGTATTTTAGATGTTTGTTCAAAAACTGTGTAAAAGCATGCATCTTTTGCGAAGAAACACTTAAAAAATATGGTGCAGATTAAAAAACATTTTCACACCTGGTTTCAAGTTAAGTTATTCTAGAAAACTGATATATTTTCTGTTTGGTTTGGTTCTCTGCTTGTTTATTTTTACAGTTTCTCTGGCTAGACATGATAACTCATCAGAAAACTCTCAATTCATTGAGAGAAATACGACAAAACGTCAAAAAGATCCCGTTTCAAATGCCAGTAATATACACACGCTTCTCATTTTCTCAAACATACAGAGCCTGGCGGACTCTGTGAGCATATGTGCCGATGCAAGCAAGCAGCTGTGTTCTTCAAAATAGTTTATCTTCATTTCGCAAGCCAACTCAGACCGAAACGAACAAAAACTGCTGTCGTTGCTGAATTATTAGGCCTCTCGCTGAATTTATTAGTGACGCTTCTTCTGCCCCCATCTTTTTGTTCTTGGGTCATTTGATCGCTGGTTTCTCAGCAGTACGCCACTTTGCACGGGTCTCTCCTAACTCAAAACACATGTTATCAATTGTCAGAATGAGATAGATGAAAATCAAAGGTCTTTTTCTTTTTTTTTCCTTTTGATTATACTCCTGAAGAAGATCTTCATAGTAGTTTTCACACCTATTACCAAACCGCTAGTCAATGTTTATTTACTTACTGATTTGCGACCACATGTCATTAGGATTGTAACAATGAGCACCTATTTTTGTTGCAGGATCAGTCTCGCCCCGTTTCAAAGGAGATGCGATGTTCGTCAGTGCCAGCTAGCCTCATCTTCATTTATTTCTCTGTACCAAATGTATTCACTTATACGTCACATATCGAGGACCCTTCTAGAGTTGGTTTGTATTTTTCTTAGAATCAATGCTGCAAAATTGAAAACATCGTGTGAGATTGGCTTGATCATTCGGACAACATATGTTCGTGATGCCTTGATAACGTTGTTTTCTATTTATTGTATCTTGCTCTCTGTGAAATTAAATGCTTTTAATTCTGAATTTTTCAGAACTTGATATGTTTGATTGGACTGCCGGTGTACGGGTAGCATACTGCGTTGATTCTCCACTCCCAGATCTCATTTCTCCATTTCGTCGGACGATGGCTAAAGTAGTGACAAAATATTGTCAGAATGTGACTGCATGCAATTTGAGAAACTCGTTAGTTATTTGTCTACTGTGCAGAACTAATCCCAAAATTATTTTTCAGACTTGTTTTCGGTCCGGAACAAATTGTAATACTAGAAGGTTTTCCGAGACGAGAGTCACTTACCATACAGATCAAATTTTTTGTTTTACTACCTCACTCTTCAAACCCAAACCTCAGGCAGCAAAGACCCTTCTTGCCAAGACAAGTTTTATCAGGTTTGATGATGAGATTCACAGTAATTAATTAATTGTTTCCTATTTTCAGACATTCTACAGAAACATCACCAAGAAATAGCAAATCGACTCGGTTGGCACATTATAGCATATGAAAAGTAAATTTTATTTATATTAATTCTCAATGTTAAACTTTTCAGATATCCGCGGTTTGATAGTATGACAGAGTTTATGAATGTAGCCATCATTCCAATTGTTATTGTTTCAATACCTCTTATGGTTTTCTTAGCATACTGGGTTTCAACGTTAAGGTTTGTTCTATTTTTGAAAAACATATCACGCAAGTTTTCTAGGCCGAATTCCGGATCTGACACATGGATGGTAACAGGATCAGCCGGTGGAAAGAATGCCGCTCTTAGAAGAACAATGGAGATTATAGCGGAACAGAATGAAGAATACGAACGTCAGCAACGGTATGCCATGTCGAAACACGTTGTGGCCACTGGAGGTCACGAAGGTATTACAACAACTGGAGAATTACTATTAAATGTGGCCAGGTTTGGAAATCCTGTGAAGATTTCAAACATTCTTCTCTTGATAGGTTATCAATGGCATCATCACAAGCCCCATCATCAGCCCAGTCTCCACAGATATTCATTCAACCGGGAAGTTCAAGTTCATCATCAGTGCCTCGAACTTCGATAGTGTCGTTACACGGAAAAGAATTACTACACGTAAAGCCTCGGTGAATTTTTCATCTTCTCTTAGTTTATATTCACTACCAATTCATCATTTCTGACAAAGCATTTGTTTTATGAACACCCGCCGGTGGAGACAGAAAATTCTTACACTTTTCATCACTTTTTTTCTCTGAGAAATGAAAATCGGAGGGAAAGCGGTGATGAAGTGATACGTCGAAAGAAATGATGATGATGACAGCAGGAAAAAGTGCATGTGTCAAGACATTAGTTAGTATGACACTTGATATGCTATATCCTGACTTCTTTCTCTTTTTTACGTCTGATCATTCAGGTCATATTGGTTACCAATTGAGATAATGCGATCACTTTCATTCACCAGTTAATCTACTTACAGACATTCGCGTCGTCCTTCGTCTGTGGAGGAAATTAAAAAAGCAAGACGCATGCGCGGTCATCGAAAGTCGGAATCGAAACAATGGAAGTCGGGCAGTTTGATGTTAGCTGGATTCCGAAGGACATAATTGTACAAAACAACCTGCCAAAATCTGATTTCATTCATTTATTATCATTGCACAAATTGTTCATGATTTCACGTGTAAGATCGTCAATTAGAGTTTAAATACATTATTAGCTGTGACTTATCATAGTCTTCCAATTATTAGTTTCTGTTCTTGTAGCAAGAGGCAACAAGAATGTTGATCTCCTCACAAGTAGCTCCTGGAACGTACATCTTGGCGAAAGAGCAGTTGTTTTGTACCCATCCAAGCACATCCTTCACTCCGTACATTTTCGAGTAATGCTCAACCTGAAACAATAAATATGTCAAGGATATCCGGAAGGCCATTCTCAAAAATCGTAAAATTGAGAAGAAATAGTACCTGCTTGCAGTGTTCTGGAGAGAGGATCAGTGGTCTTCCCTTTGCATCTCTTTGGACGTCAGAGACAGTTGGTGGGGTTGTGGCAACAATTTTTTGAGTTTTCACCTTCAAAAGATCGTCTTGGTTTTTAAAAACTGGTTGGCGTTTTGATTAACGAAAAACTCACTTTTCTTGCCATTGGCATTTCGATGCTTTCAGTAGAACGGTTGTTCTCATTCTTACGGTTGACTTTCTCTTCTTCGGCCTTCCATGGGTATTTGGAGGTAGCTGCCTTCTGAACAATCAGTTTTCTATAGTCTCCAATCTCACTCAGATTAGATTACCTTCTTTGGAACAATTTGAATTTCCTCATCATCAGAAACTTCAACACACTTGTATTTTTTGGTTTTGAATGGGTTTCCAGATTTTGTGTAAGCCTCAGCAGCTACAAGAAGACAAGCCAAAACAATGAAATACTTCATGCCGTTTTAGATGAAAACTGCCAAATAAACAGTCGGAAGAGCTACTGATGGATGTGAAAAGGCGGGATCGGCTAATGCTGACCTACATTTATAAGCCGTCGGCTTCGTGAGGCGTTTCTTTTGTTAAAAACGTGTTGCAACTGGATACGGGCCGGGTTGGTGGAAAACGAAGAGGAAAAGCGAAAGAGACACCTTATCACCGTCGGAGAACTGTTTTTGCCTGGTTGATTAGCTTGGTGGGGGAGAGAGAAGGGGGGACAAGTCGAGAACAACAGGCGAGAGATAGAAAACGATTGGCCGGATTCACTCTCGGCGGCTTCTTGGCAATCTTGGATTACGAAAATTGCTTGATTCGAAATAACGAAGGATGGACCGGTTAGCTGAGAATGTTTTCTGCCTCCTGGAGGACGTCGTAACATTTTAATAAACATGAATTCTTATCAGCACTCAAAAAAGATTTATGAAAAAGTGAAGCTAGGGTTCAATTCGAGTTCTTTTCTTCGGAACTTTTGAAATATCGAGTTCAGGGATCAATTCTTCAGATAATTGAAACACGAATGAATCGCAAAGTGTCTTTTATTGTAATGGTTGCAAAGAAAAGTTGAGTCAAGATGTCAGAAAATACTAAAATTCTGAACAACACTAAACTTAAAAACTCCGAAAAATATACAATCTCTCTTGGAATTTCACAAAACATGAAATACCATCTAATTTTCATTTGGTTGATTACCAGCAGTTTTTGCATTTTGTTCAGTAACATTTACGGCTTCATAAACGCTCGAAATTTTAGTGAACCAAAATTTGATCTCTATAAACTCTATTTGCATTGCAGCTTCTATGTACTTGTCAATATTTTGTTTCTCAAATTTCTATTTCACATCATATTTTCAAACAAACAGCCATAAAGAAACACGAGTCAATAATAATTTATTTCAATAAACACTTGGAACATTTCAGGAAACCGTCACTTACCTCTGAAAAACATTTACCTGTCCATCACCTTTTTACCTGGTCTTTTGTGACTCATTCACCGTCACATTTCCTTCCGTCCAACTATTTTTTTTTCCAGAAAGAACTATTTGCCAACGACAGCAAACAGTTTCTCTAAATTTTTTTTGGTCACGGACTGTGCTCCTCATCAAGCGTGACTCAGTCGTGCTTTGTGGCTGCCGTAGTGAAATGATAGTTTTTGAATTACGTCAAAAATCTAGATCATTTTTGAAAGATAAACTTCATAGTATTGGTTTTATCTCCTTGATTTCTTTTTTTATTTGATTCTCACATTGTTTGATCAGCTGCTTCAGTTTCTTTCTGATTTTTATTTTCATTTCCTTCCAATGCACCAAACGTTTTGAATACCTGTAACTCGTGCCAATTTATCAATGTTTTGAATGTCCCTGTTGTTTGCTTTTGAAGAAAATTGTATTATATTCTATTCGGAACGTCATTCTTCCTTTCATTCCATCTGACAAAACAGTTTGCTTTCCTTTACATGGGAAACTGAAATTAAATTTTCGAAAAAAAGTGGATATTTATTGAAATTCGAAAGGATACTGAAAGTCACATGGTTTGTTTCTATCTTCATCCCATTTTGTTTGTTTTACTTACCTCTTTTCTCATTTTCTTTTTTTGTTTGCATTATCTAGATGCCATCAGCAGTTCTCAATTGAGTGCCCCCATTTCAACGAGTTTTACGCACTCATTTTGCATAACCTAAATGTCAGTGGTCATCAAATTTATAGTTTTCCAGTTATTGCTTATCAGTTTGTGTTTATGATTTCAGAATAATTATAAATAAGCGAAACCCCAATGACTTGAACTTCTGTTTTCATACGGATTCGATCCTAATTCTGAGTTCATAAAGTCTCCGTGTGTACTAAACTTTACGGTTCTGGGCTTTCTTCGGCGGCTCCAATGATCTATTTCGTCATGCGTGTCAATAAAACGTTATCAGTACTCCAAAATATGCACGCCCAAAATTTCACAGGAAACTATGCAAAAACGTATTAGCAATACGGACAGGAACACTCTCGAAATTTCGATGTAGGCACTTAAGTTGTGTTGCAAATAGATCAAAAAGTGTGATCCCAATCTTTTTTCTCTCTTTTACCTTTTTTATTTTTGAGTAGGGAATCTTGTTTGCGAGCAAGAGAGTTGTGCCACCACCATCGTCACCCAGGTTAATATTTGCAATGGTATTTACCCGAAGAGACACGACTTAGAGTTTGAGACGCTTTTATTCTTCCGTGCCGTTTCCTTATTATCATTGTTATTCTTGTGGTTGTCTGATTAACACTGTACTTTTTCAGGAAACAAAATGAATTTTGAATTTATGCGAACGCTGCATGGCTTCATCAATTTCATTCAAGTTTTGTTTGGATTCGCTGCCCTTTTTGCTTGCTCTTTCATTTGGAGGGATACTGATCTTTATTTCCAGTTCATCTATAAAGTGAGAAATTTTGTTTAAAGCCAGAATTTCAATAGTTTACTTTCAGGGATATGGATGGCAAAGTTTGATCTTGGCAATTCTGTTCTTCACATGGATTTTTGCTGTTATGATCTTTCTCTCGAACTTGTTCGACAAAGATGTTGTTGGAACTATTGGAAAAATGAAGGTAGGTCTTTTGTATGTTCAAAAATGGTATCAGAAACCCAAAACCAGATGATTTGAGGTATCCTCAAGAACATTATTCTCAAGTATTGGTATATAAATGTAATTGTTCCCCATTTCCGTTAGTTATTCAAAATCCCGGTCTCCCTATAAGAATGAAGAACAGAAAGTCATGTTTTCTTCTCATAGAATATCGTCACGAACGTTTGATAATTCATGTTCTTCATAATTTTCTCAAACGTGTCATAAAAACGTTCGACATAATAACATAAACTACTTTTCAGCTGCTCATCCTCTACGTCATCTGCTTGGCTTGTCTAATCATCTCAGCTTCTCTTGAATCATGGTATATATCGAGGTCAGCTTCCGACGGAAAACATCCGGATTCGGTTTATCATCCTCGATTCATTGCTGTAACTGTGAGTTCATGAATAGCTTACATTCTATGCAAAAATATTAATTTTCAGATTTTCAATTGGCTTCTCGTCGTGTCGTACATTGTTCTCATATTAGTCACATTCTTTTTTGTGTAAATCCCTATGCTCTCTTTTTTATTCTTCGTTTTCATTTGTTTCTTCACTTCATTTTAATCTTTCATTCAAAAAATTTCAAATTCAAACATAATGCAATCTCTACAATCTCACAACTCCGTCATTTTGAATATTCTTGTTTCGTTTAACTTCACTGAATGAAAAAAGTTGCAAAATTGTTCCGACCGGAAACATTATTTTCATCACTAATACCATCGATTTCCTTTTGAACCAGCTGCTTGGGGTCTACTGTGAGCCCATTCTTCAGCTTTCAATCTGAGTTTTTTTTAATTTTGAATCATCTGATTGTTCATTCGATTTGGTTCCTTTTTTTTCGGTCAGAAATCATTAATCACAAATGAAAAACAGCTTTTCTGCAAGATAGATTAAACCGAAAACTTTGCTTTCATCTTCGGTTGTTCTCCCGTTTTCCTGCTCTCTGTGGTCCGCGTACAAAATCATTCCCCGAGGTAAAATTCTTCACCATTTATCAGGAGAAGTGTACGTCTTTTTTTCATGTGTCCCGATTTTTTGCAGCTATTCCCAAAGACAAAATACTTTTCATGTTGCTGACTTTGAGCCGAGCTCCGTTGGCATTTCAGATTGAAAGAGATTAGGGCAAAAAGCTTGTAATCCGTTTCATCTTTCCTCTGCCCATGGAAACCAAAATCACGTAAAAACCAATGGTTCAAAGTTTTTTGAAAATTGAATTTAGGATATTTGAAAACAGAATAATAAAGATAATTTAATCATGCGTTGCGTCAAAAACGTTCTCCAGTTTATTTGAGCTTAGTTAACAGGATAAATGGACACACCCAGAGAAATTCGTCTCGGCTCTCTTGACTAATCTTGTAATCCGCTAGTGATGATAGAGAAAGAAGCGCGAGAAAAATCTAGATTGATTTCCATCATTCCTTTCAAAAATACCTCTCCGTTGCCATTCCAAGCATGTTCTCTTTCTGCCGACTACACGCTTTTCGCGTTTTCACATGACAAACGCCAAATGAAGTGGGGTCGAACATAAATTAGTTGTTGCCATCAAACATTACTCATTCATGCTAATCGAGCAACTCTTAACCCTTTAAACTTGCTTTAGCCGACTATCTCGCATCTTCATTTTTTATTAACGTCTTGTGCCCTTCCACGCACACATACACTCAAAACATTTCTTTTCTCGAATCTGTCGTTTCAATCTTTGTTTTTGCCTACAGAAAAGAGAGAGAGAGATGGATAGCCCAAAGAGTCCTCGCAGTCCAAAAGTTCTTTCCCATCATAATTCAATGAAGAGTCTGCGATCAGTTCGAAGTCAGAAGAGCATGCGTTCATTGAAAAGTCAGAAGAGTACTCAAAGTATTCGGATATTTAATCATCACCATGACACGTATCAGACATGTTTTGGTTTTATGCACGTCAAGGTTAGTTTTTGTTCTTACAAGCAGGTGCTTTTTTAAATTACAACAGTTCCAGTAATTATGTATTTTGGTTTCAGTTCTGTCAAAACTTTTCTAAAAATAAAATACCATTGTTTCATTATGTTTCGAAACTCATATCTGAATGAAATTCAAAATTTATTTCTTAAAGATTGCAACCTGTTCAATTGGATTCTTTGCTCTACTAGGAGTTTGTCTCTCATTGGTGTATTGCGTTTTCACTTCTCAGGAGGTAAACTTCTTTTCAAAGTTCTGAAACTTGATAATATTTTTTTAGCAACGTCGTCCAAACATGAAACTTTATGCGATCCCAATGATCATCGTCATCATTGCTCTACTGTACATGTTTGTTGGAATCTTGCAGCAGAAAGCTCACTTGTTGTTTGCTTTCATTGCTTTACAGGTGAATAAATTAATAACAGAAACAATGAATTAGTAAAATGTTTTCAGATTTCTGTCACATTTGGAATCGCTGTTTTGATTGTCATTATATTGATATCAGTGGCCTGTAACACAACGTTCATATTGAGATTCTTTGTCGACACTTCCCTTTCTCAATCAGAATACAGTAGGTCACGTGAAAAATCATGTGAAAAATGAAACTATTTACAGCTAAAACTGCATTAACTGCACTTGTCGGATTATCATTCCAACTTGGAATTCATATTTGGGCTCTAAGAGCTGTCTGTGGATGTTATCGATACTTTACTGATATTCACAAATTTGAAATCAGACAAGCTCAGACTAATTATGTCTGAGCTATATTGAATATAAATATATATGTATCGATACTGAGAATCCACGTGTTTCATTTAAACTGAAGCCCTTCTTTCGGTTGAATTGCAATAACTTTATTATATTTACATTTTGATTGTTTTTAGTCGCAAATACTTTAATAAACCCGGCATGAAACAATTGACAAAATATTCAAAGAGTTGGTGGATACTGTTTCAGAATTGTGAACTTCTATTTACAGCATGTTGTTATCGTTAGTGTATACAATGCATCATAAACATTCCGTGTCAGTGACGTTTCTCCAGCTTGACCCATCATGATCAGCTGCTCTCCATCTCGATCAGTATCCTAAAATAGAACATTTAACTGATAAAACTATAATTGAGACTACGTACTAGGGTTAGAAACTACAGAAAAGTTATCAATAATAGTTTATGGCGATAGAACAGGCTTGCTACCAAATCATTTTCGGAAACTTACCTAACGCTTTGAAAATATTGAAGAAGTTTCAGATTGAAATCCTGATTTCTATCCTAATGACTTTTCTGAACTTGCTGCTATTTTTTCTAGAAAAAAAGGAGATTTGAGTGTCTAAATTTATACTTGGCTTCTTGGAATCCTGAAGTCATGTCATTCGAGAAAACAACACTCAGGGTGTTCTTCGACCTTTTCTATGAAAATATAATGCTAATCTCTCTTAATCTCATTTTTCGATAACTAATTGATATTGAAGAAAGCCCACGAGTTCATATATTTTCAATCTTTCTGAATCATTCAACAAAGAGAAGAACAGTACCTTTGGATTAACATCCGTTTGAACAGATAGTTTAAGCTTGTCCTCTGTGAATCCGCTCGGACAAGATGATCCCATTTTGAGGACGCAAAGACGTTCTTCAGTCCAGGCTTAAACGGAAACATCGATTAGGAAATTAGAATTGTCATGCACTTACAATCACTGATCTTATTCGACATTTGATGTGGGGGTTGGGGTTGTCGGATAGTAACGGGTATTCCAGCCACAATCCGAAGTAAAAGAATAATGTAAAAGCAAGTTGTGAACCGTGCCATTTCTGAAAAATTATTAGAATTCAGTTTATTTTATATATTGAAAAATAAAGGTTTGGAGAATACAATGAAATGGCAGACAGCTGTTTAATATTTGCATACTGAACCAAAAAACTAACAAATAAATGGTGAAAGAGCTTCTGAATTTGTTGATCAGTCACACTTGGTTGGAAAAACAAATTTTCCCGGAAACTTCATATCATGTTTGACGCAATAAAAAAGATAACAAAAAATTCAATTAATGGTATTATCATGAGTTTCTTGAAATTTCCAAATTGACCGGTCAGAAAAGGGTTATAATTCGACCGAATAGGGTGCTTTGATCTATGATAAAGTTGTTTACTTTTCAAAATGCCTCAAAAAAGTTTTGATGTTTTTTTTTCTGAACAAGATGAATCATTTTGTTTTATTACGGTATCGCGTTCAGTGACTCAATCAGTTAAATTCGGTCAACACGAAGAACAGATTTTGGGAAAAATGAACTAATGAACTCCGGTCTGCTATTGTATCTCTCTGTCGCCATGCAGAAAAATGATTGCAGTAATCTGGTCTGATTATTTAATCAAACTCATGTTTGCTCTTCGTACTAAAGTTTCTCGGTTCTTCTAAACTCACTTTGTCTGTTTTAAAAGAAATCAAGAAAATAATTTATGAAGAAAGAATTACGGCAATAAAAAAGAGAGTTCATGGGAGAAAAACTTGAAAATGGACACCTGGACAAACACAAGAATTAAGAAGATATAAATACACTGTATATTGTAAGCTCAGAGAAAAGAACTGACACTGATGAGAAATAATTAAAAGAACTAAAATTTGGTTTCAAGATTTGTTTCCCGCAATTTGAAGATAAGAAGGTGAAGAAAAAAGGTTTGAACTGATTAAGGCACATGAATCATTTGCCTAGTCGGAAATGATGAAGACAAATGATTGGAGGGAGTTTAGAATCAATAAAACAAAGAGTGAAGTTCTGATTAAATTTGAGTGTGAACATCTGCTTTTTCAACACTATTGATGAAGAGTTCCGATTGTCCGATTATCTGTAAGAAAGGAATGTGGTTTTGTAAATATGTTCTTTACGTCTTTTTCACACTTAGTACAGCTATCAAAACTATTTTATAACCTGTTGTACGCGATGATTTTATTTGATGGTTGTTGGTGTTTTTTGCATTTAAAGCACTTACCTGGTCAATATCAATCTGTGAATACATGACGTCTTGTACTGGTGCCAAAAAACTGCCCGGAAATGTTGTACCATCATAATAATCATATTCATATTCATCGCATTCACTTAGTGACGATTGCCCGCGTGGCGGGATAGGTGATCCATGAGATAAACATGCTCTACCAGTCCTGAAATAAAGTCCAGTATACAAATACAACTGGGAAGTGTAGCTTTACCTTGGAGTACTCTGGACACTCAATTGGATACCAATACTTCGTTTTGCAACATAATTCCTTGAACTAATATGAGTGCTTTCGGTGTTCCCGCTACGAATCATCTCAGAATCATATCTGAAAAGTTGCTTATGAGATAGAGCTACATCCATATAGCCTTACTTGTTATCCATAAGTGGAACCTCAGGACTAGTATTCCTTCTAAGAGATGCTGTCACTGCAGCACAAACCAGCGGTGGTATGAATATGATACATATGAAGATAATTGCTGAAATAATGATTTTGTTGGAGTTTAGATTACATTTAACTCACCCATTATAGCGATTGCCATTGTTTCAGGACAGAATGGTTGACATGAATTGATTTTTGCTACTGTTGGAGAAGAATCAGCGTCTGAAACAATACAATCCCTCTAGTTTTTTACGACTTTTCTGGTGTGTCAGTGTTCATTCGTCTTTTTGCCACATGTCTTCTAGTATTCCAAGTTGTGAATGTGTTGCATTTTAATTAGAACATGGAAGACCCTCGGACCCCTCTCATGGTGTCTTTTTCTATTCTCGTTTCACTAGGCTTTCCAATTTCATTCTTGTCAAAACCTTCTACACATGTCATTCTTGTTGTCTCAATTGATGCTTCACCACTACCACCCAATGCACATTTTTCGAGCCAAAAAGGAGGCAAGAAAAGACAGAAATGCGTGTTTTGTCTGTGTCTCACGCAATTTAATAGGTTTCACTTGACCCGTTGAATGACGGCTAACTTGTCACCACATTCATAAGTAACTATTTCCGAAAATCCGACTTTTGGTATGAAACTTCGGCCAGAATAAATAATGAACATGTATATTATTGCAATGAAATTAGTAATAAGAGTACTAAATTTTGATGGATAACAGAAACGGATATATTTTTTGAAATTGAGAGATAAAAGAAAACTCACCTCGTACAGAATACGATACAGTAAAACCATCATCGATTTGTTTCAATTTGACAGTTTCGTTACTTTTACTCCAGAGAACAACGAAAATCGGGGCTGACATGGGAAGTGAGAACTGATACTCTTGATGTGAATCGGATGACCAAACCAGTTCCTGGAAATATTATATTAACTGAAAAATTTTAAGTTTCAATTTCTCACCTGATATGGAGCTCTCAGGAAGAAAAATAGTTTTCCTTTTGCTTCTCCTTGTTTTTTCACTGTAAAATCAGCTATTTTCAATCCATCAACACGTGGCAATGTCCAGGTCTGATTTCCTTCGCACATTCTGCTATGTCTGAAAAATTAGAAATCGGTTAGCTGATTATGAAAACAGTGATCACCTTGACGATGCAAAAAATGAACTTGCTGCAATTGACAAAGCACATCCACAAGAACAATTTGTAGATAAACTCTGTGGCATCATCGCTTCCGGACATTTAGTCAGCATGCATTCCTGTGTTTCAATCAACGGTCCATCACAGTATTTAGATCTTTTTGGTACTGGTTCATTACAAAATCGTACTCTCCGTTGTCTCCCAAGTCCACAAGTTTCTGAACAAGCACTCCATTCGCTCCATGCCGACCATCCGCCAACCTTTCTTTCGACTGCAAAACAAAACAATAGTGTCAAATTTGACTCTTTTCATTTTTCTTTTCTCCCCTTTTCAATATTTTCTTTGTAATTTTCCTTTCTCAGCTATTTCAAATGACTATTCAGAAAAGAAACTTATGATGAGACTATTGCTATGCAAAACAATCCACTTGAAGTATGAAGTGAATTAGCACACTTGACAGCTAGATTGAGAACCTTCTGAAGACACTTTATAATAATGACGGAACGAATTCATAGAAGGAAGTGACAGAGCTTTCCTTCTTCCGGCTCTTAGTAACAATTCGAACAACTGATACAATCTAAGCCCCTTCACAAACATATAGAAACATGGAAACATATTGTCATCTCGACTTTGTGTTTGTTTGGTCCCGTTCGCACACCTATTAGCTGCATCTCTAAATATTGTTCGCATTCATTGTCACATCATTTATTAATTAGTTGCTCTTCCGTCTAAAAGCTTGACAAAAGTCAAGTTGGTAGTAGCGGTTAGATCAAAACAATTGACGACATTTTGGGACCATATTGTGCACTTTCCAGAAAAAGTGCATCAATATTATTGGGAAGAAGAACACAAAGCACTTTTCTCAATTTGATGTGCATCTCATCACGCATTAAAGATAATTGTGTTTCAAATGAAGATGAAGCTGTCAGTGTTTTTTCCAATTTTTTTTCTCCCCATACTGGGTTGATGGAATAATTACAGAGCGCATGATGATCACCAGATGATGTTTGTTCAGTAATGAAGTACCTATTTGACATGGATTGTTGCATGTTCCAAGTGTCTCCTTGACCCGAACCAGAACGGTTCATCGGTGCACATCTGCTTCACGCGTGTCATACAATAGAAGCGCAGGTAACAACTGTCGATAATTAGGAGCAGCATTTGCATGTGCTCGCGCATTCTGTTTTATTCAGAGTGTCTTCACCAGAAAAAAAAACATCTGCGGATTTGAAGTAGAACGTATCTGTCACATCCCGCTGTGCTTATGTTTCATATGATTAGCGGCACTCGGGTAGAAGAAGCAATAATTCATAACTCAATTCCCATTGTGATGAATACGGAAAATTGAATCGAAAAGGAGAGAGAGAGAGAACCCCGCAAATCAAGTTAAGTCATTGCAGCGTGAGATTCAAACGCCAAGGAGGGACCATTAATTTATAAATTTATTGCCGCTCTCTTATTAATTTCTTTTGGCAAGTCTATATTCTCTCTTCATCTCGATTTCCCTTGTCTAAAAAACCGGAAGAATCCGGAAGTTTTTCGGTATCGCTTTCTCGTTGTCGATTCCTCTCCGCTAGGCCCATGTGGCCCTATTAGGTGTTGTCACCTGCTCAATTGGTTTCCCTCTCAACAATCTTCTCCGTATGAGACCCCCCGTATCCTCTTGCCTTCTCGACAACCAAAGCTCCCATATGCCAATGCCCTCGTTTACATTCGTAATATGCAAATTATTGTTGTTTCTTGCATAAACAAGAAACAAATCCCTTGGGTTGAAGAAGAAAAAAAGAGAAACGCACCTGGTTCTGTACTCACACAAACACTGTGCCAAGTGTGAGAGACTGAAGAATTTCTGTTCACAGATACTAACTCAAAACAGTATTTTTCATGGATGATGTCGAATTGGGAGCAGCTGATTTTCAGAGAGTTCATATCCGGAGCAATGGCGATTTCCTCTGAAAACGGAATTTTTTTTCTTGGACCGGATTCCCTCTGACTAAGAGTTCATAGTTTGAGTGTCTAATTAATAACGTTCGTCGCAGTTTCTAGAAACTCATCTGTTAAATCTTACGCATTTCAGGAAATGATGTGCTGCTATCGGTCACTCATTCCCTCTCATCTTTGCGTAACAATAGACATGGCCTCTAAGTTACAACGCACTAGGGACCACTTTAATTGAAACGAACATTTTCAATCATGAAAACGAAACCAATTACGTTTTCCACGAGAAGGTTAGAATGATGAAATAGCTGGCTACATACCGATATAAACTGCCCCATCGTCGTGATTTTTCGCCCCTTCTGGAACTGCTAGAATCCGTAGTCGATAGTGTAAATGATCCATAGAACATTCAGCTAAATTCCAACCGATCGTGTAGTCAGAACTACAATGCGGAAAAATGCTATCTTCACGTAACCTGAGTGCATTCTGGTTTGTTCGATTCACGACAATCCATTTGTCAGCCTGAAATGAAGATACCGATAATATATTCTTCTTGTCTATTTCTCATTTCTCAATAGGAACAACATTTTAGGGGAAAGCTTCCCTCCAAACCGGAACACTCATAAAACTTGATATTTATTATTGCTCATTTCTTTCGACGGGTTATGGGGTCATGGTGACAGCAGGCAAAGTGCTTTCTTTGCCTCAGATATATGCCTCCAATCAAGAAAATGAAAAAACGTGTCGATTCCTTCCCAAACTTTTTTCATTAGGCAAAAAACCCCAAAATGCTTGTGTTTCCGTAGAGAAAAGTGGTAGTGGAAGGCACGCTTCTTCGAACTCTGCCTCAAATGTCTCGAGGGAATTCAGCTTTGCCTATCAATTCACCCCCATTAAAGGTGATGAAAATTTAGGCTTCTTTCCCTCTTTTTTTTGTGTCCAATACCCTCTGACCACACAAACGCATCGCCACTTTCTTTTTATTTATTGGGGGTAAAAAAATGGAAGAGAAAGGAAATGAGCTCTGTGGCGCGGTGGACATGTGTAGAAAAAGCTGTGCGGAAGTACTATATAATCAAAAGCTCCCGAGATTCTTTTCCATTTCTTGTTTTCGACTACATCTGTGATCGTGTGGGGGCAGAGAAGGAATAACAAAAGAATAAAGAGTCATCTATGTACAACTATAGACGACATGTTACCATTAGTTATTCTGATTCTAATTTTAATTCTGAACAAAACTGACACCGGAAAATAATAACAATAATATACGAGGCTATTGAAAAAATAAGCATCTTGGTCTCATCAATCAACTGTCGCGTGAAAAATCCCTAGCACCTACCTGCACCGTATAATTGACGAGAGAAAGTCGAATTGACACGCGATAATAGCCGGGGTCCGAGAAGTGTTTGCATCCAAAAATGAGGCTCGTCTTGGTGTCCTTCAATGTTTTTGCAACGGCGCTTACAGTCTTCCAACTGGACTCTTCTTCTCCAGGAAACACCTGCAAAGGATAGGGATGATGAATAACAGGTGGCATGTGTATTCACCTGGAAGGAACGGTATTCGAGTTGAATATCCGAGAGATCTTCTCGACACAGTTTTGGAATAATGTGAACTGTCAGTTCATTCAACATTTCATGAGTACTTGGAGTGAATATTCTCATGTTTGGTGGAGAAACGGCAAAGTTGGAGAGCTGAAAATGAAATTATAATTTTTCATCTTGATATACTTCTCTTACCAATCTCCCATTTTCCTCTAACCGATAGTCATTGGAAATTTGAAGAAAACACTCGCAAGGTATCACAGCTGTTTTGAACCGACAACTTGAGATATTCGATGCGTATATTGTGAACTGACTAGTGACGTTTGATGTTTCCACATAAGCTTGAGAGTTTGCATGTGGAGTAGATGGTTTCAGAATAGATGGTGATAATGGAACAGATTTTGTTCTATGTGACAGTAACAGAAATAAAAATAAAGGGAATATTTTGAAAACAATTGACATTTTCGATTTAAGATAAGTTCTTCATCTCATTCGAGGAATTCAGAATCTGAAAAATGAAAGTTTAAGAAATCCGAGTATTGAGCAAGAACAAGAGACGATAGAGTGAGTAAGAAATAAGTTTGGCTTCACAAGAGGTGTCGGCAACACTAATCTGCACTTGGTAACTACACAACGACGCGGGACCCCGTAGCAGGTTTCTGTGACTGGACATATCGCATTACGAGAAGCGGAGGGAACGCTTTGAACGGAAAACACGTATCAATTACACGATTGTCAAGAAGGTTCGTCGAAAAATAAATGGTAACTATTTCAATTGTCAAAGCAAAAGATGAATTTAGATGATGACCAGAAAAAAAGGTTCAGGTAGGGCGGCGATTATGCAATGATTATAGGGAGAATGTAGAAGAGCTTGGGTAATGCGCAGATGTCTTATATGAGCCTCTTCCTCTTAGAAGAAACGTTCTTGGCCAATTTCTTACGGGACCGTTATAATTGTATTTGGGGAATGGGTGTGCAAAGACTGCTTAGCTAGAGATGAGGAAGGGTGTCGATAATTGACGACGAATGGATAGGTTATTAATACTTTAAGACAGAATTATCTTGAAGAAAACTAAAACTCAACCTTTAAGAAGAAAAACATGGAATTGAGCATAAAATTCATTTGGATATTTAATAATATCCCTTAAAAACAGAAAAAAAAACCCAAAAACTCATTTGCTGGGTGTGATAAATATGTCGCGGTTTTGGCGCCTAATGAGAATTTTCAAGAACCACTCAATGTCGGCCAGCCTCCCCGACAAAAAACCGAAATAACAAAACAAGAATTGAAATGAGAATATAATGCACATCCGACAGCGGTAAATATGTAAAGAAATCAAGCGTTCGGCTCAGTGAGCCAAAAGGTTACAATTGTTCGAAGGAGATTAGTGAAATGGCTTGAGAACACGAATAAGAATACAAAATGGAAGAAAGCGACGACAATAAATGAAATTCTGATGGAAAAGAGCGATAATTCCAAGTAAAAGTAAAGTGTGAATTAGATTACTTTTACGTATTAGGTAGAAGAAAATGGGAAGCAAGAATGAAGAAAATGGAAAATTTTAATAGAAAATCTTATCTAGATGTGAATAGACAAAGAAGGGGCCAAGTAGAATACCGAGCTTTACCCTTCAAAAAGTGGGAATATGGAAATGAGGGTATTTAGGAAAGACAAAAAGGAATGAAAGAAAGAAAGAAAAACAAGAAAACTGGGGTGAATGTTTCAAAAATGTTTTCTGTGAAAGGCATTGAATGCTAAAGAATAGATGAGCCTTGATGGGAGGAGGTGGAGAAAGAGTCGAGCCATTGGAGGCGGGGTTAGGAGCTCCAACTAAATTGGCGGAGGGCAGCTAGGGAAGAGGCACATACGGAGAGAGGAGCCACCACCACCTTCCGACAATGTTCTGTTATAATAACCGCTGACATTCATGAGTTATTCATTAATTTGTTGGAGCTCACAACATCCACAATAAGAAACGAATGATTGAAAACTGGGGAAGAGAATTGGAAAAAAAGGCTATCATTTGAGTAAACGACCCATAAAAGAAAGGGGTAACTGACAAAAAACAGCGAGGGATATTCGAGCAAGACGGAAATGAGAAAATGTGCAAGAGCCAAGTACTTTTGGGAGGGCACGAAAAAAACATGTACATTGTATCAATAATCCATGTGTACTTTTTAATTGAGAAAATTAATATGAAAGAGTAGTATTTGAAAAAATATTAACAAAAGTTTTTCTCTTAAGTGAGAAGTTCACTATGAATGATATTTTATAGCTATTTGATTGAATTATTCAAAACAAGTTTTTTTAATTTGTACTTCTAGATTCCTGGAAAAGAAAATCGAAAGTTGTATTAAGAAGGAACTTTGCACTTTTTTATAAGTTTTCCAATTTTTTAATTTAGAAAAACACTTGAACTCTGTGAATTTTTTAGATACAGCTCTGAAGAAAATAGTGACAAACTGAACTGTATTCAGAACAAGATTATTTTCAGAAAATAATTCCTGCAAAAAAGGAACCAATAAGACCGAAATTCCATTCTGCCTGACATTTTTTCGATTGTCGTTCTTCTGTTTTTGAAAAATGAATTGAAAAGTGGTGACACCTTCCAAAAAATGAAATCGTGCCTCACTTAAATCTCTTTTTTTTTCTTCCTCGTTCGAATTCACACCATTTCCAAATCTGAAGAATGTTTTTTAGCCCAAAAATCGGTTTCCTTTGCAAGTTCGTTGTGCGTCATCCTTTGTGTTTTTGTCAAATATTCTGAATAGATTGAGACAAAAAACAAAGAACTGTCCAAAAGATGTTCCCTTTTTAATCAGACTTCACTATCCAAGTTAGTGATAGATCGAGTCGAAAGTTTTATTTGACAGGTGACGAGACTGAAGTGTGATCTTGTTGATGCTAAATATACTCACAGGGGCTTGTGTTCAATGCCCTCTGGTCCCCGGGAATAATGCACTTTATCTCAGAAACTTCCAGTTGAATGAGTGTAATCAGGGTGTTCTATGATCAATTTTCGATAACAAAGAACTGATCAATTTTGATCTGATTGTCAATAAGTCTTAAAGACGAATGAAAGTTCACGTGATTGTTCCAGATGTAATCGTTCAATGAAATCTATTGTTCATTCTTTAAGATCATTGTGTAGATGTTCTAATTTCAAAAATCACTTTGATTCTCACTTATCATGTTAAGACTAACCAAATAAGATAAAATAACTGTTTCAAAAATCAGAAAAAAATTTGTGTTTGGAAAAAACAATACAACAGTCTCTGAATAATATCAAGGAAATCTGTCACTTCTGTTGGGAATAAAAAAATATTCAGAGCAATTGATCCAATTATAGTTTTCATTCTTTGTACCCATAAAAACATGTGTAAACTGTTACATCAAAACAAATGAAAAGTGAACAAAAAAAGAACAAGGAACAGCCCGAGGCTGTCAATATTTGATCCGACGTTCAAAACAAACGAGTCAGGGAGACTAAAACGTAGCCTTCCAGTGATCTGTATCATAAAAACAACACCAGAGATCTTTTTTCAACTTCTCTATCACTTGAGATGTCATTCTTCCTGGCACACTCACTAGCTACTATATCGGAGTATCAATGAAACAACTTCTTTAACCATGGGCCACAGTTTCACTACGTCACATCGTTTCATTCTTATTAAACAACACTCGCCTACATGTGATTACAGCGTGGAGTAGGGAGGAGCGAATATAACTAGACTGATCAATGTCAATTCTCATTCGTCGTAGCGTTCCATTACATCACTGATTTGTGTCCTATCTTTAATAAATTAACAACCGTTCTCTGATTTTCAAAATTTTAATCCCTATTTTGTACTGTTTTTAACGGGTTTCAATATCAACATGTCTTGTACTTTCTGTTTACAATAGACAAGGCCGTTCAATTCACAAATTCAAACATTTTTCGCGCAAACTCTGATCGATGGTCAGGTCAAGGGACAATTCTTTTGTCTTTGAACACTTGTGTACTTGGATACAAAAAATAATGCGAGGCCAAATTGTTTCAGAATTAAGGGAAACTGAAAAAAAGCTAAAGAAACCTTACAAGTCATCGGCCAAAAAGAAACTTTGCCCGACATCTTCAACCACACACTAATTTCTCTTCAAAGTTCAAACCTTCAATTTTCAAAAACACGTCCTTTCTGTCTACCTTGTCAGTTGTTTCTCGCCATACTATCGGCTTTTCCCCACAAGATACAACACAATTTGAAGATAGGCAAGACATGAATACACATTATATTTTTCCTTTCTATATTCTTTAAATTGCTTTGTAGTGATTCAGAAGGTTCATTGACACTTTTCAAAAATTAATCATGTGAATTTATTTTCAAAAATTGAAAGTTTTTGGTTTTAGAAGTTTCTAGAACATTTAGTCGTTTATTCGACCAACTTGTATGATTTCATCCGAAGAAAACGAAGAGTTTATTGTTTTTGTTTTTCAGTTGTTTTTTGAATCATAAGATTTCATTCACCACCATATAAGGTCATTTGTGAATGTGTATCGGAGCGACTTCATCAAAACACTTGAGTTTGTTTCTTATTTCATTTTTGATTTCTTTTTCATTTATTATTAGAAGCTCTAAAATTTTTGATCAAATCTTATCTTGATTATCTAAATTCATATCTCAAGTTAGGATATAATAGAAAGCATTGAAACAACGTGATTGACAGATATAAATCACTTTCCACAACTTTCAATTTGTACACCCATATCACGTGTAAGTTGATATAAAATGTTTAATCTTATTTCATATTTGCATAATCCCTCTCCGAAAACAGTATTTTTCACAATTTCAATCCGTCATGTTGTTTTGTTAAATAGTGTCAATTCGATTCTCATTCAAAAATGGAGTTTGTTTTTTCCCCTCAGAAGCTCATCATCAATGGGACCACGAAAACAGATGAGATACTCATCATTGTCTTTTCTTCTCTTTCTATCTTCTTAACTGAGTCTTACATAGTTCTCTGCTCACTTCGTTCAGTTTTTCTTTGTTTACGAACAACCAAAATTGATAGTCAATGGCAGCCGATAAGTTATCACATTTTCCCTCTTACCATGTTTAAATGTATGATCAAGCTTATTCTTGTTTTCATTTTACACACATTCAAACACAGGTGTATTTGAAAAACATTTGAAATGTGTGACTAGTACTACTCAAAAATGTAACATATGGTAGACGGCGGCGCTAATACAAGTAGAATTTGGTTGTTTTCCAGACAGCATTTAACTAGAACATTTATTTTTGTACCATGGTCTATAGTCGTTCACAAACACCTGTCTTTCTTTTTTTGAATGATTTATTCTCTTTTATTTCCTATAAAAGTCCGACTGATCATTCCGATAATCGCAGATAAATTTCAGAAACTTCAAAGTGATCCGAATAAACTCGTCAATGATGAACTCAATCTTACATGATGGATTCTTCCACCAACACGATCATCATCATCATGATGACCAAGAGCATCAAGCAGATAATCTTTTACAGCCCCCGGTATGTTCTTACCATTGAAACCGAATGTTTTTATCGGGGCTTTTCGTTTTTGTTGTCTTGTTTCATACAAACAATGTAGCTATAAAACATACGTTTCTTCAATTTTTGTTCTGTCAGAAAAGGAATTCTTTGAAAGACCGAACACATGATTTTTCCCTTCGTGTCTCGGCTTCGAAATTTTCTATTCTTTAGCCAGCCGTTATTCACAATGGGTACATTTCAATCAAAGTTCATTTTCGAATACATAATGCTTTCCCTTTTTGAAATTCAATAGCCTCAAATTTGATTTGGGAAATCTCTCAAAAACGTTTTTTGCCATGAAAACTAAATTTTCAACTGACATATTTTAGAGTTCCTTTTATTTTTCATTTCAAGTGAATTTAGATACACATTATTCAGCTAGAGATTTATATTTGGAACATATGAATTATGTATGAAGTGTAAAAAGCTGTAAAAAGCTCAGATTTCATTTCTATGCACATTCTCCAACAATAGAAAACATAATTGACAGAAAACATTCTTACACTATTCCAAAAAACTTTTCCAAGCTGTTTTTGGACTATTTTTCGAAAAAAAACACAAATCCACTGAATCAGTAATTATCCTCCAAAACTACTCTAGATTCTTACAATCGACATAAGTTTCAAAGTTCACATAAACAAAAGCTACCGCATTGAAAAAACGTGCAAATGTTTATTTTCTCCGGAAATTTGCTCAGCAGGTCACATATGTAACCGTTTCTGACTACACTAAATCGTCATTATATTTTCTTGCCAACTGCAAATTAATATCATTTTTACGTTTATTTTTAGAAATGAAACAACACATCATTTTTTGTTGCTCTTTTTCCCACTACTCTCTAACGACTCAATAATAAAATATTCAGAAAATTTCTCTTCGCACAATGAGCAAAAGCGACCCGCATCTCGACATTCCGCATCTTCTCGTCAGTCAGGATGAAGGTACATCATCTTTTCTTTTTCCCTTATTTGTTGCTGACTCTGTGTCGCACTTTCCATAAATTTTTTGTTATTGTTACTTCGGCCGTCTGCACATGGGTCGTCTTGTTTTTTGTCCTCTCCACCCTCTCCGCCCCTTTCTTTGTCAAAACAGAACCTCGAGGCCAGCAGCTCTTTTCACTCTGCCCCTCACCAATTTTCACAACAACTCTCAATCCAGATCAAATATCGATTTCGATCCATTACTATGAAAGCGCTTGCTTGAATCCAATTTTCTTTTTCTGTTTCTTGCATCCTTTGCTTTCATTTTCTATTCCACTTCAAAATTCAAATATTCTGAGTATTCTGAAATTCCGATTGCACAGATACCAAAAAAGCTGAAAAATGGACCCAAAGCTCCACAAATTTCTGATGGCCAATCACTTTTCGAAACACCAAGAGTATTCTGGATGTAATCCTCTATTAACCCATTCCGTGTCCCCCAAAAACCGTTTCAATTTTTCAGCTCATCCATCGCTCAACAAGATTATGTCCAACTTGCAACATGTTCATGAAGGACTCAAGACTCCAGTGTCATCTCACCCAAATCTTCAGGTAATTTGAGTCTTCTAGAAGAAACAAGTCATATGTTAGAGATTACGAAATTCTTAAAGACACTCGTTTTTGTTGACACCTTTCCAGGCTCTAGTTCCGGGTGTCCCTTTTTTGTTGTCAGTCCCAATCATCCAAAAAAGTTAGTCTTCATGAATTCTCGATGAATTGAGACTGAAGATTAGAAAAAACTTCGAACAGAGAACATAGATTTGAGGAAAAAACAAACTCAATGGGTTCGTACTTTGCAGGCGCTCCGTCGAGAAAACGAGTTCCAAGACAAGAACGTCAGGTTAGTCAATATATCAAACCGGGCCCCTTTTAGTTCCTCAATCTTAGCCTCCCATGAATGTGTTTATCGGAAATGTGTGACGCAGGGGACACATAAAAAGATAGTTTACGCAGACATTGCAGCGAAAATAGAGTTCAAACAATGCTTCTTTCTGGGGCGGGAAACCTCGTACTCAACGAATAGAAAAGGATGCCCAAATTGGGTGCAAGTTCAAGAATACAATCAGTGTCTTTCATTTTCTATCTGATTGTTTTTGTGTCAAGTTCGTTGCATAGAATGTTCATGCACTTTTTGTTTTGCTCGAAGGATTCTGTGAAAATGCGCGGAACACATGCTTTCGCCTTCAAGATTACCTTATTTTTCGCTAGAACTAAAACTTTTCTCTTCTTTTCCGTCAACAATCTACAAAACATATGGTTGTATCAGAGTGCAGTCTTTGTTCACATCAAGAATTACATTTCCTAGCTGTCTCAATTTCAGTGTTGTCGTCAAAACCCGGAAGAAGTCTTATGAGTCATGTATGACTTATCCGGAAGAGCTTCTTCTAGAACCAATCATAAAGAGATAATCTTTTAGAAATAATCTCTAATCCTCTCGTCAGAAGTAGTATAAAAGCTTTCCATTAGCCTATCTATAAACATCTTTCTTAGTATTTTGTAGTCAGCGTACCGGTCATCTTTTATCAAATGCCCTTTTCACTTAACTCAATTCAACGAGCGATAAGACCAAGTCAGCAGAAACTTCCTTTAATGAGAATACCCTCGGAAAGATCACCCCCTTCTTCATTTTTCAAACCACACCCGACGTGTCTTCAGTCTGATTTTTCGAACCAATGACGATATGAGATTGATCGTTTGAAGAGAAAGATGATTTGATTTGTCCAGGAAACCCCTTTTGATCAAGGCAGTTATAAACATCGTAGACCGCGTGGCGAAGACAAAACGATTGAAGACGTCGAATAGGACGAGTACATTGATGGTGTGTGTCTGTCAGTGACAAAAACAGAAACACCGGAAGTTGTCGATTTATTATCATAGTGTTCATAGAAAGTGAGAAGAAGAATTTGAAATTGTAAAACTGTCGTTTCTGGATCAACACGTTGAAAGAGAATCAAAAGATCGATAATCTTATCTGTCTGTTTCATGCTGATTCTTATCTCGTGTTTTTTTTTCTGAAATCTAAACATCTCGGTCATGCATTGGTCACAATTGTTTTGTAAACTTGAAAATAATGCTCCATTAACTTTTTGTTTCCATTGAATGATCGAGGGAAACAATTTGAGTATGAATCAGAAACCGTTGAGTCTAGAGAGGAATTGCAGCTAAGTATCTTTAGAGAAGATCCCTGCAAAACAAAAAGAGAAATGGTTTCGGTAGCGAGGTCAAGAGGTTTGAAGGTTTGAACTTGCTCGTTTGCTTGCTCATTTCACTGACCCGACCCATTGCCTCTCGCCTCCGTGCTTCTTCTTTTTTGTTTCTCTTCATTCTCGAAAAAATATTTCTTTTGCGCACGTTTTCTTCGAGCTTGCCCAACTCTGACAGCTGATTGCATCTTCTTTTTGAAGAACGAAACAAAAAGCGTTCGTTTGTGGTTTTTGTTCCGAAAATTACAGTAGACTCGTCGTGTTGGTTTGATCGCCGCACATTCTTCAACCCAGTTCCCCCCTTCTTGTTATCTTTTTATCTGCAAAAAAAACTTGAGAAAAACAACAAAAAAAACCATATCGTCGACATCGTCGGAAACGGGGGTATCCTCTCTCCTGATGTCCTCGCGTGGCGAGAGAATTGCATCAGAATTACTGCCCCCAGGTCGTGTCATATGTTTGAAAAACCATGCAGAACAAGATCGTTTTTTGAATCGGAATGCAAAAATAATTTAGTGAGAGAGAATGTGGAAATGGCCGGACCAAACCCATAGAACAAGTAGAATATAGGATGGTAAACACCCGAGATCCATCGAGTACTGGAACTGATGTTTGGCCCGAATTGCTGCCGCTTGTTTTTCTTTTTCGTGCCGTGCGTAAAGCTTCCTGGTTGGCCAGAGTCTTCTTAGTTTCGTCTAGTAGTGTTTTCATTTCAAAATACGGAGGTTTGTTTTTTTCTCGTTTTTAGAGTCAATAGAAACAGTTTTCACTCTTTAGACCCATTCGTACTCCCAGTGCTCCATCTGGTGTTTTTTTTTCTGTTTCTGATTTAACTATCTTGTTTTTCTCTCGTTTTTAACCCCCGTAGTAATTCCCCAGTTGTAACAAAAACTATAGAATCCACAATTTTTATAAAAACCTTTCCACAATTTCTAACACTTTTGCAAATTGTTTCATGATGAGCTATTTCTGCACTTGCTTCCCCTCTTTCCGCCTAAAGCTCTTTTTTCTTCTATCTTTTCCCACTTGAAAACGACTCATGATGTACCCAAACGACCCCCCGAATGGGTGCATATACGCTCGTAAAACGATCTTTTTTCGTATTTCCGTCTTGAGTGATAAGGATAAAGTAGCCCTCTGAAGTCTGATTCGACAAAAACAGCGAAAGACCCATAAATTTAAGTATCGTCTATTTAAACCATTCCTCTGCTATCAATTGCAAGAAAAAGGAAAAGAAGATTGCGTGGAAACATGTAAATGTGATAGACGTCAGTCTAGGGAGAAAAAAAGTAGTCGATTTTGTAATCAACAGGGTAATTTTAGCATTCTTGCTTTGTCGTCGAAACACGTTGTTTGTTAGTTTTCCTGAACAATGATGCAGAAGAGAGATAAGCAGCAGAAAATAAAAGACCAATTCGATTGGGGCACGCTTCACTTTGTGATCGCTTGTTCATCTAGTGATCACTACTAGTGAGAATAATAAATACAACGCGATAGTGTGAAATTCGAAACAATAGAGTCTAGGGTCCCAATTCAGTGGATTCCGGTTTTTCTCTCAAATTTCTCCATGTGTTTCAAAAAATCATGCAGAACGATGCACTCCCCTTCATTCAATAACAGAGAGTTTCATAATCACTAGAAAATATGTTTCAGTCTGTAGTTTTTTTCCACCTGATCTCTGCCAGAACATCTGACGACGAAATCAGTCGCCACGTGAGTCTGCCGGATGTTTCGTCACAATATAGAATGTCACGCGGCGTCTCCATTTGCACGCACATCGGCTACCACCCCGGGAGGTGCGTCCCCGGGCGCCCGACTTTCTATTGAGGTTGCTGTCAGAGAAACAAAGACACGACCACGTGGGTCCGCGGGTTCAGCATACACTCAAAATACACTGTGACCAGTGTTGGGCACAAGGGAGTCCAGAAAAAAAAAGAGAGAGAGAGGATATGAATAGATAGGCCAACTCCTCGATGTGTTCAAATAAACACACAATGTGCGCAAAAAGAGCAACGGAGCTCTTTCGCAACGCAATATTCTTCTTTTTTTTTTTGAGAAATGACGTCTCACAACAAACAGTGTGTGTGTTTCTTCATTCGTCTTCTATATCTATTTTTCTTCAACTAGACTTTCTCTCTAGAGAAAAAGCGTTCCGTTCCTTATAAGTCACGAGGAGGAAAAGCACCCAAAGCGTTTTCCCTTTCTCCCTCTCTCTCTCTCTCTAGTCTTATTTTTCTTCCTTTAAAAATTGCATCAGGCCACGTCATGACATGTTTTCTGTCTGATGTAATTGAGTTCTTATGGAAGACTTCTTTCAACTCAGCTAACACCAACTGTTATCACAACTGCTTTTTCTTCTACCACCCGCCGAAAAAATTGTTCTTAATCTTTTGAACTCGAATCTTCTTTTCTTCCCGTCTCGACTTCTACCTTTCTGCAGTAATAAGCCTTTGAAAATCCGTCTTCAAAAATTAAATTGATAAGAAATTGGGTGTCAGTCAATATCGTTATCGTTATCAAGGTCAAGAGCCAGGTAAAAATGTGAGGCAACTGTATGTAGAGAAGACAGAGATTGAAATATATGGAGAAAGAGTTGTTGTTTTCGTTTTGATCTTTTCATCTGTTGATTGACAACGACCAAATTTCAACAAATCAACGAACGATAGAGTATTTCATTGACAGCCAGACCAGCCTTACATGATCATATGTCTCCACGTGGGGGTCTTTTTCACCGCCTACAAAAGAAATAGAAAAGCCGGAGTGATAGAAACTAGTCATCGCAACGTTGAAATACCTCTTTTCATTCTCTGCAGCAAACCAGATAGTCCTGATTCCAGAACACCCTTTCACTACCACGTGTTGTCTCTAGTCTTCAGTCTTTCCCCACGCATCTGATGTCAATTTGTAGTTTCTAGGGTTAACACGTGCAGGTTCTGAGAAAAACATCGTACGCATCTAGCTTTCCAGCCTACGAGTGTTTTGCATGACAACCGGATATGCATTAGGTATTAATGTAGTCTTTCACGACATTCACTTTCCTTTCGAAATGGCCTGACTTTTGCTCCATTTAAAAAGAAAAACCACCTGGAGTTAGCTCTTATCTTATAGTTATAAGTCACAACAACGACTCTGAAATTTTATTGCTTCGTCGAAATCATGACAATAAATTCTTCAGTAATCAAACTGATTGCAATCATTCATACAGTACTTAGTTTGGATTCGGTCTCTGTTGATTTCTGATCGATTTGAACATAGATTGAAAGACACTGTTTCCCGATTCTAAGCAATTTTGACCGTACCCTTGTGAAGTCAAGAATTAGTGTCGTCACAATGGAACCAGTTAGTCAGTTAGTCCCTGAGAACGGTGACATCACCGAGGCCGTACACATGCCACACTGTTTCTGATTCCTGATGCTATTTCACCCCTTCACGTCGACGAATCCGGCTTCGTCTGTGCAAATAGATCGGAACATTCCACCTCCCACCTAAACGAATCAACCCTGATCATTCTTCTCATTCACTTATTCACTTCTTCTTCCTCCCTCGCCCAATTTGACTCCTACTCACACAACTTCCGCCGCCCCAAAAACTGTAGTATGTGGGGGTGTACGAACACGGTCGTGTGACTCTCCGTCCGGTCTGGGAAGAAAGGAAATTGACTAAGTGTACCCATGACGTGGTCGTTAGCTGAGGGAATATGAGTGCGGGAGAATGACAATAAAAGACGTTAGTTTCCAAACTTTGGGTGCACTCAACCTGGCATTTTGTGTTTCTTATCTGCTTTTCTTTTTCTCTTTTTATCTTCTTTTTTAATGAGAGCACGAAGTTTAAATGCCATGTCACTCAATTTTGATATGCAGTTAAACAAAATCAGATTGCATAAGCCTAATGTTGACATGAAGTTGATTTTGAAAGAACGCATCGAAAGTGAATTCAAATTTTAACAAAAAACTTCCTGTTTTCATATTCTGGCAGGATCCGGATAGAGAGCAAAGCTCTAAATCAAATAATATTTCCGATTGGTGTTGAATTTCGAGCCTCGTCATTGTTCAAACATGTCATGGCGCATTGCAGAAAGTTTCAGTTTCCTTTCATCTTCTTTTTCATGAGCCTTTGATCTGGCCATGCTCAATATTTTCTTCATTCTATCTCTCTGTGACCTCGGATGTTTTCTGAGAGCACACATTAGCTACAGAGACACAAATCGTCCTCGTCCGAAACTATTCTCTTGCGAGCTTTTCTCCAACTTTTTTTGCCTCTTCTTCTCGTTCTTTCTCGTCACTTCGAATCATCCCACGTGGGGCTGGCCTCTGCCCGAAGAAACATGATGATAAAACGAGAGATAGCAGATGTCAATGAGGGTTTTCCCCGGGCCGTGTCAATGAAAAACTTCTAACTCTTGTGTCTGTGTTTCTTCAATTCACCGTACCGAAAAGTTTCCTCCGATACTCACCGCATCGCAACGCCTCTGTCTACGGCTCCACCCACAATCCCTCCTCCTCCAACTAAAACCGCCTGGTCTCTATAAAACGGTCTTCGAACGACAGTTCTTATCGCAATCATCTCATTTCGTCTTCCGCTAAGTTATTATTGATATTCGCGTCTAGCCCTTTCAATTCCCCACAATGAACTTTGTCGGCACTAATCAACTCGAGTCCGGACTTCATTTCCCATGCAGGTAATATCATTCTCTTGTTTTTCTGTGTCGTCGGAGGGCATTTGTACTAAAAATATATACGTATTCCTATAGTCTATTCCTAGTAGTAGTAAAGGGCCTCCCCCCTTTTCTCCGCCAATGCATTGTGGTGAGAGGAGAAGCGTGGGAGGCCTGGCAGTATGCCAGGAATGCTACTGCGCGTTTCGTCGCTTTGCAACAAAAATCGATTCTCGTAGTGCATGCTGAAGCGACACTCTGCCTTCGTTTTGGGCTAGTTTGTCTCGGTTCTTCCTCATCTTCTTTTTTGCACTATACTTTTCTTTTGCTTCAGAAAAAAATCAATTGAAGAAGGTAAAGAGAGAATAGACTTTTTCAGTTCTCATTTAATTTTTTCCCGCCAACTAAAAATTTTTATCACCTCACATTCAAACATGCAGTCGATTGTGATCTTATCGTTTTGTACAAAATGTAACCTAAAAATGATTCGATCTTTATCAAATAAACATCTTTTGGACTGTCAATCGTACCGATCCATTTTCCATCTTATCCATTAGATTTACAAGAGACTAAGGAGCAGTCACGTCGGTCTTAGTGATCGCAAGAATTATGCGCAGATGCATAGATAATGAAATAATTGAAGAGACCTGTCTAGAGATAATGAAGACGATAGTGATTCACGTGAAATTATAATATGTTTCACCTGTCTCTTTCATGTCTTCCATTCATTCTAATTTCTGCATCTGTACTTTGACCCAGTCAAAAAACCTCCATTGTGTACGCATTGTGTCGATTATTAGACACGCCTACTTCCACCCCCCTTAGTCTGCAAATGATCCTCTTTTATTTTCACTCTTGGTCTTGCCCAGATCAAATCATTTCGACTTTTTACCTGATTACCCAACTTCCTTCCTGTTCTCTGTTGTTATCATTGTTCACTTATTATTAATTTTCAGCTCGGCAGCTCTGCTGTCTCAGGAGAGCCTTCATCAGCCACCACTTCGCAAATCCTCTTCGGCCATCGATTGGAACGGCGCCGTCGTTGAAGCAACTCGCAAGACATCCAGGGTTCGCGAATTTGACAATGACACCTTTCAGTTTGAGTAGCAGCAGCCCCAATAGGGGACTACTGTTCAAATTTTGTTGGTCGTCTAAAATTGAGTGATAAGTACGTGTTTCTCGAAAATACTTTTGTTATGAGAATTGCGATCAGTAGTCAAAAAGTGGTCACTTATCTCATGCATAACAACTCAATCTAATTTCATGTTATTTCAGCAATTTGATTGGCAAGCTGCTTTGTTCGAGAACAGCCGCAAGACCAGCTTCTCGAATCTGCATCCATTTCAACAAGCTCCACAGGGCGGATTGGTTATGACCACTCTTGACAACAAGCAACAAGGAATGTCCGTCGCAACTCAACAAATGCCACAGCAACAAAACCACTTTGCCCAAACCCTTGCCCAATCTGCAAGCACTGCTTCTGCTCCAGCTGCCACCGCACCTCCAGTCGTCGAACAAGCAGCACCAGGATCTAGGGTTAGTTTATCTTTTGATTTTATTGTGGTGTAATAGGAACCAAGCTTCATATAAACAACGAAACCTCAAGGAATGCATCATGAAATTGTTTATTTTCAGGGGGCTAACTTGTTCGGAGGAGTCTTCCACCGTGGATTCTTCTCGAAGCCAGTCGAACGTACCGAGGAGGAAAACTACCGCTATTTGATGGCTCTTGATCGTTAGACTTCTCATCAGAAGCGCCTCCTGCCACCCCACTCCAAACACTGAAATCATGTTCTTCAAATTAACCTCTTTTTTCTGATTTATCTATTCCATTTTCTTCATATTTACTTTAAACCGACCCTACCCAGATCTCCTGAGAGGGCAAAAAGAATGAGACATCCACCAACTGATTACTGATTTGTTTCCCCCCTATCACCGTCCATTTTGCATACCCTACCAGACCATCTTCCCTAGTGTCTCAGGTCACACCGTTGCCGTTTGCGTTCCATATTACCTCTATCAATCCACTGTTTTCTTTTTGAAACTAGACTACGAGTGTGAACAGACCATTTGGAAGAAGAGGAAATCTCTCCATTTTTTTTCTTTTGTTTCTATTTCGTTACCCACTATTTTAGGACGAATCCCTTGTTTTTTGAATTTCCTCTTGTGATGCTATCCACTTAGGATAACCCGAATTACTATTACCCAACGGGTCTGGGGGTAGCACCAGGTTCCGCCGACCTGTCATTTTAATGTATAATCCACCACCATGCACCAATCACCTCATCTGCTCCATATTATGTCTCGTTCCTGTTTTTGATTCTCTTTCTCGCTTCAAACAATGATACATATTTTATTCCGCAAACAAACGTGTTATCGAACAACAACAACAATCAAAAAAAACTTTGATGACTAAAAATTGAAACTAAAATTGATGACTTTGAAATGATGAGATTTCCCACGTGGAACTCTGTGACGTCAAGATTGCGAAACTTGGAGAGTTTGTGAAACATTTGTTACTCGTTGAACTTGAACTTGGTAAATAAGTAGATAATGTTTCAAAATTCTCTTTGTTTAGATTTGCAGCAAAAAGTGAAATACGTTGAGAATGAGTGATATTCTGAGTTTTGATCCATTTATAAATATCCGATTCATCTCATCTTTTTCCACAATCAAGAACCTTAATCTTACTTATAGTTTTTCATTTATGCTTACAGATAAATGGTTATTTAGTTACAGATAAATTAAGCTTTCAATTCAAACTTTGATGTTTCCCATATTTCTCACGTGGTTGTTGATGATATCATAATACGGAAATTTGAAATCTGGTTTCAATCTAGATCACCCACACCTGGTTTGACAAGAAATAACACAATTGTTCTGTGTTTTTGCATAATTGACCAAATATAAGGATAACTGAATGATGTCATTTTTTCTGATCATGGCTAATACTCTCTGGAAATTGGTGAAAAATATGAGATCTCCAGTTGAATTGATGTTTATTTCAAAAAGGATGAACTTAAGCTTTTCATGCATTCATCTAAATTCAAAACAGAATTTTTTTCTGTCAACTGTGTTCTCACTTCCTTTCAATCATTCATTAGGTTTTTTAAATAGTTGTTATTGAAATGACGACTCTCTGAAAATTTTCAGTTTTTGACATATTCGTGTTTCCTCATTCCAAACATATCCGGAACAATTTGTCAGAGAAAAACTGTTCGAAACCAAAGCGGGAAAAAATGATTTCACGTCCGCCGATAAGAAGAAAGTCTGAAATAGAAATGTTGCCCACTTGAATATTTATTTTAAATATCACATATGGCATTTTTGGAATTCAAAAATTAATTGTAAACAACGAGGAACGTAAAAAGGAGCATTTGGTTTTGGGGGAGAGATTGCCGGAATGAGTGGGTTGGGATATTCCTATGAAACAAAAAAAGTTATTTCGAAATGAATGTGAAAAAGTGAACCAGAATTATTTATTCAAACACTGCGTAACAGTAGATGGCGGAAGGGGACCGGTCAAGTAGAGTTTTCAGTTTGAGATAAGAATAATGGGTGAGAAGTATAGTAAGCGATTAACGCATTCAAGATTTGTCCATCCACCTTTTCAATCTTGAAATTTTTGTTGCTTTCGATTCCGCGCACCGAGATCAAGAGAGCTTCCGGCTGAAAATGGTAATAATATGTAAATTTGATCTGAAATTCCAAAATCAGCTTCTCAAATTTGAAATTCAACTACTAATAATGATTGAATCATATATCAGAAAATACTATTTCAGAACCTGAATATAATGATAAGGGTGCACTAGTAGTGAGATATTACCTAACTTGTAACCCCACTTTCATTCAACAATTTTATTAGATTCAGATGAACTCACTCTTCCCCCAATAAGAAATAGATCTGAAAATTAATTATGCCCACTTGAAAATTCATTTTAAATATCACATATGGCATTTTTGGAATTCAAAAAGTAATTGTAAACAACGAGAAGAGTGAAACGGAGCAATTGGTGTTGGGGTGAGAGATGGGCGGAAAGAGTGGATTGGGACATTCATATGAGACAAGAAGATTGTTTTAAAATAAGGTGAAAAACGGAACCGTGATCAACCGTTCAAATATATCATAACGGTAGATGGCAAAATCAAAATATATCTAAACACAGGGCTAGTGATAGAAATGACAAACAAAATGAGTTACATTATCCTTTGGCAAGGTTTAATGTACAATATGGTTAAAAAGAGAGGCTTATGAGACAATTGGATAATAGGGGGTAAATAGAGAATTACTTTGGAAGTGGACCGGTCAAGTAGAGTTTTTCAGTTTGAGACGAGAAGATTGGGTTAGAAGTGTAGTGAGTGATCAACGCATTCATGTTCAAGAACGTCCTGGCTCCAATTTTGAGTTGACCATCCACATTCTGAACTTTGAAGTGCTTGTTGCGCTCAATTCCACGCATCGAGATCGAGAGGTCTCCCGGCTGAAAATAATAATATTATGAAATTTTATCTTGAGACTGTAGATTTGGCTTGCAATTTGATCTAACTTTTGCCAATAATTCTACCGATGTTTTGGGAAACACTATTTTTCAAATCAAACATCATTCTATGGGAGACGTCTATCTTTTTCCTTCTTTTTTCAACTTCAAATCAAATTTAAATCTCACATTGCTCTCCGAATCTCTGACGAGAAATTCCCCCTCACGTCCGTGAAGCAGCAGCTCTTCAGCACGGTCTCTGGAGATTCGGCCAAAGAACCACGGCTCGTTTTCCATCGGAGTCTCAGTTTTGCCAGAGTATTGTGGCGTGAAATCTTGAGCGCTTGACGAAGAAGGATTGACCACCTGAAACAAATCACAAATTGAAGGAATCTGAACGAAAAACCATACCTCAATGTAGTTTCGCGGAACAAGCCCAACGTTGCCATGACCATTGCGAGCTTGCCACCAATCTGGATCGTGTTCCGGATGAGCAACAATCTCAAGACGTTCTCCTTTGTTGAACGAAAGTTCTTCTGATGAGGATGCTTCGAACGAATAGAGAGCCACGACGACCTGGAATTTTTAAAAATGAGGATTTTGAAAAGAAAAAATTCTAGAATACCTCCAAAGAAGCACGGCCTGGAGCAGTCTTTTGCTGTTGTGGTGGCTGCATGGCGGCTTGCGGTGCCATTGAAGCAACCGGATGACGGTTCTCAATGCTTCCCTGATTGCCATTTGTTGAAGCCTCAACCTCCTCGACGTAGTTCGACGGGAACCATCCAACAGTTCCATTTGGAGACTCTCCTTTCCACCATCCATCAGTGCTCTTCTCAACGACATAGACATATTCTCCCTTGGTCAGTCCGAGCTCATCTTCAAGTCGTGGCTCATAGGTGAATTTCACGACGGCTTTTGTTCTCGAACTCATCATGGGTATCTGAAATCAAAAATTGGTTGGCTCAGCTAGAAGTTAACAATGAGTAGTACCTTATTGCTAGATGGAGTCACCGCACAGTTGTTGTTCAGACTGAACGCAAGACGTTCGATTCCGTTGGATCGCTCGTCCTGAAAATTATAGTTGATTATGGCGAGAAAAAGACGAAGTTGCTAGAAAATACAAATAAAAACCATGAAGAATAGCTTTTTGGAAGAGAAAATTCTCTAAAAGGAAGCTGAGACGCTGAAGTAATTTTAATGAGAAGTACATGACTGAACACAGAAACATCTAAACGTAGTTCCAAGAAAAATTTTCACGCGGCAGTTTGAAAAATACAGTTTTTTTGTTCAAATTGAGAAAGAGTCGTAACGCGTATTAGCAACATGTGTTCTAGCGGCACTCAAAAAATCGATAACGGACTGCATCTGCACTTCGCTGACCTATAGCCAATTTTTGTAAGAATTCGATTGAGAGGCAAAATGGAAAAAGAGTCCCAAAAAGCCGGAATTCCCAAGTCGAGCTTTTTTTCGCATCTCGCGTACGTGGCCAGTAGCTGCTCGCACTACCCGCTACCTTCAGTCACAAACGCAAACAAAGTGAGCGTTGAGCTCGTAGGCAATGTGCATGCAACCACACACATCGAAACACGATTTGGTCTTGGAAGTGAAGAGAAGGTCTCGCCCGATTGATTGAGACAAAACGTATCAAGCAAAGAGAGAAACAAGGAAGGGTAGAAATTTCGCGCGCTTGTAGACTGTCCGACTCATTTGCTCGTACAATGTCGCATATTGCAACAGTCCGCGCGATGATAACGACAATGATACTACTCGCGGCGATCGGCCAAGCGTACGCGCATGCACAAATATTAACGGTTTCGGTCATTTGCAACGACGAATCAAGCAAAAGAAAGTTCAGCGTTTCCGTAATTTGAGCCTTAAAAACTATCGGAGCGAGTAAAAACTGAGACGACGCGAAACGGACAATAATAAAGAAGAACCTGTCAAAATGACGAAAAGAACGGAAGGATAAATGAGAGTGAACGCACAGTCTCGTCTGTCTCGAGCAATCAATAGGCGACGACCCGTTTGAACTACGGCACACAGAAAAGAGGGGGAAGGAAGGGTGCAGAGAAGGGTCCGTGTCTGTGCGTGTGTGTATGTGTTCGCCGTTCTAATACGCAATATTTTACGCGCAATGAGTCATTATTCATCTTTGACCTACTGAAATAAATATTATTTTTGACCTACTGTAGAAAAACAATTCTTTTCTAGAAAAAACACATTTGTCATCGTTTTGACAATTGAATCATTTATTAAAAACTGTACAGTTTTTTCTCTGATGAAATATATAGTTTGTGTTAGTTTTTCCTGTCGAAAATGATGAATTTGGAAGAAGAAAAGCGTTTTGTAACATCACAAATTTGAGGGAAAGAGAAAGGTCGAAGAGGAAAAATCGATGAAAGTGTACACGCGGTTTGATAAGGTTATGGAATGGTTGGCGTGCACTAGCAATAAAGTATTATCAAAAAGGTGTCATTATAGTGAACTAACATCCAAAATAGGCTCGATTTCTATTGACTATTTCAATTATAGATGTTGGTATAATGACACTTTTCTCAGGATGGCAGACGCTTGTGTAAATACGCACATCTTCCATGTGAGGACTGGTTTTCACAGTTATAAGAACTATGTGAGAGTGCGACATTACAGTCGATTATATTTCGTTTAGCAGCAGCTGCTGGCCAGCGGAAGCACCCGATTTCACTTTTTCGAACACTTTTTTTTGGAAGAATAAGATAGTGGGTTTTGAATAAAGAAACACTCACCGGCTCCGGATCTGAAGATCGGTTGCGACCTCGCGCTAAACCTTTGATTGTTCCTTTTGCTTTGTCCACAATTGATTCCTTCCGCACGTAGTTTGATGGCACAAAACCAACACTGTTCGAGTCGTTGACCACCTGGAAATTCAATTTATAAGGGAATATCGGAATACATTTGAATGAATTGCTGGAAGAAGTGAAGAAAACGCTCTCCGTTCGGAGTTCGTAGTTCTGAGAATATTGATGAAGTGTTGTGTTTCGAAATACGAATTCATCACTGTCTGCGTTTCCATCATGTTTGTGTTTACTATTCTATGAGTCACATTCCGTAATTATATAGTGAAGCTATAAATTTTATAATGTGAAATATTTGAGAAAACTAAAATTCAGTTTTTTTCAGGCAAAATCTTGATCATGAAACGAGTGAGTCAATGTTGGTTTAGATGAATTGACAAAATTCAATTTCATGGTGTACTGATATTCATTGGACCATTTTCTTTTTACTTTTCTTTTTTAGTTTTTAACAATTTCCCAACAAATACCGGAAATCTCACCTTCCACCAATTTTTGCTATCGTCCAGCAGTTTCAATCGTTCATTCTTTTTGATCGTTAACTCTTGTTCTTCTTGTGCTAAGTAATCGTATTTGACGATAACATAGTCCTCCGACATTTCGAGTGTTCGATGTAATACACCCTATAATGAAAAACAGTTTTGAGATGACGGATTGGATGATGATGAGTGAAAAAAGAGAAGTGAGAAAAGGAGGAAAGAAAGAGAATGGATAGAATGCGCAACTCGTAATTGACATCGTCTATTCTACCTCTACAGCCACCGTCTACACCTATATCTGATAAAATCAACATTAGTGAGCGGAAAAAAAGGAAGGCGCACTGACTGACGACGACACATTTTTCTAGGATATATCGGTCAATGTCAATCTGTTCAGAAATTAGTTAGGCAGTTGAATGAAGGGTCGAAGCGTGTCATGAACGCGTTCCGGTACATTACGCGTTTCTGACTTCTCCTGAACTTCTCGCCTTTTTTTCTCTCTGTCGCCTTAGTTTTTGTTTCGAATACGCATAAATACCATAGTAGGAAACCGAAACAGGTCGCCTGAGTGACGACGAATGGGAAAGTGAGAAATGAATAATATTAAGTAGCATTCCGCGGACAGCATTGACTATTCAATGATATTATTCTGTAGACAAACATGTTGAACACGTTTGTAAAATAAAAAATGATGATTAACAGCGTCCATATACAATATTTATAACTAGTAATAGAGAAAGCTCGAAAAGAAGATACTTAGACATGAAAGATTGCTCTCTGCATAAGTTAATAAATTCTTTTGCAAACATTTCTCATGGAAAACCAACTTTTTCAAATGAGCAGAAATAATAACTTTTTGAGACAAGTGCAGGCGAATCACGAGAATTCTGAATCTTTGAGCCTAGAAGAAGAAAATCACCGGAAACGTCCGATGTTTGCACTTCTGAATCAGAAAGCTTCTGAATTTTTTAACTTTGCACTCTCCTTGTGAGAGAATATATAAGAGAGGCGGTCTGTCTGCATATGACACTTCGTAAGATGAAATACTAAAAAGGATCGAAGAGCATTGAAAATTAGATAATTTTCTAACTTTCCATTTTTCATACTTTACAATAATGATGTGAAAGCATATCCAAAATCTTGGGGTTTTTAAAAACAGATCATTCTCAAACACTCAATTTTGAAAGAAGACAGACTTCCAAGCTCATCTCGTCTTCCAGAAACAAAAACAAGCAAAAAGAAACAGAAAGCAATGCAAAAATAGGCAAAGCAACAATGGATAAGGGAAGCTCGGAGCCCTCGTTTTCTTTGTAGCGTACACATTTTCGGACAGGACAAGAGTCAATGACAAATGATGGGAATTTTTCGGTTCTGAATGGGGGCCCACAACAAGGAAAAAGTGGAAATAATACTAGGAATAGAGAGAGAAAACCAGAAGATTTGAAGACGGATTGCCAGAATAATGTGGCAAATCTCAAAAAATCTGCGACTGGAACGAGATGGTACATGCGGATAAATAAGGAATGCTTCACTGGTAAACAACCAAAATTATTGAGAATTGAAAAGAACGTCATCGACAGATGATGTCGAGATTATCGATTCATTAAAATAATGATGAGAGCTATTTACGGAGTAACACCTGCACGTTTATGCCATCAGAGCGCCTGGTACATACGTCTGCGCGGGTATTAGCCAGTGGAAGAAAAGTAGAAGAAGTGGACGGACACAACAACAACAACGTTCACTATTACCAATTATTCTGTCTTTTCTCCCATTTTCTTTGACTTGTTCTCTTTTTCGTTCACATGGAGACATTCTTTTTACTGAATAACGTTTTTGACTATGATTTGAAAGCTCTTAGAGTGATATAAAGATTCACACCAGAAAGATAGACACCTTTTCTGAATGGAGAGTACACATTGATTGACACAATTCAACCACTATCAATCAAAAGCGACGGAAGCACTCAAAAAAGAGTCGCAGGTGGCTAGGTTATGATGAAGCAGGTAGGAGCCCCAAACAATATTGCTAAAAGTCAATATCTACTAAAAAAAATGGAAAACTCAGAATGTGTCTCCAACCAAAGAGGAAAAATCCACTGAAATAAGCGTTTTCGACATTCTTCTAGGATTTATTGTTTCTATCTAGCGCCTCCACCATTCCTTCCAAGCCGCCAACGACCAATAGTCTTGAGACCGGAATCATGGATGATAAAAAAAGAGGGATAATTAGATAGAAGCCGAATTTCTGTGGCATTCGGCAACCAGGGCTGTGAATGATACACATTTGAATAATTCCAAATCGGAAGGACAATAGAAGACGCAGGGCATGGATGAAGAAAGAACAAGAAAAGGCATGTATTCAGACATGGAGACCGGTGTGTTTCTGTTTTGAATACGCATATTTGATTGGGAGTACGAATGAAAAACGAGCATTTGATGTTTGAATACCTGGATCTCATTGTTTTTAAGAGATTATAGAAAAAAAAGAAGTTTTTTCGTTGAAAACGTTTCATATTTCATCTTCACACTTGTGGTAATTTATCCTTGGAAAATTGAGAGAGAACGAGAAGTGGGAGTGAGAAGGAAGTACGGATCATTATGAACGTTTGGCATTGAAATGCGGACGCGACCCATTATTGGAGTTTAGAAGGAAAGGAAATGTTGAAGTGGATGTATGTGATGTAGGTCTTACGCTCAAAGGTCTTAGGCCTCACATCTCGAGAAAGAAGACATATACGCACAGCTGGTAATTAGTGCTGGAGTGAAGGGGTTAAATTTTCTGTCGGTTTAGTTTTATGATAGAAAGAATTACTCTGGTAGGGGTTAGTTAGAAATGCAGTCTCTTGACAGCTGGAGGCATGAAGAAAAAGAATGAGAGAAAAAGAGAGAGAGAGCAGTTTAGAAAGAGACGAGGGTAAGTGCTTGAAATAGTGGGTGCCTATAATTCTAAGGTGTCGGTGGCTGTGGCAACCTATGTGCCATGCCAAAAAGCGATGACGACCGCGCACGTGCCAAGAAAACATGGACACTCGTACACACACCCTAAAAAAGATGCAAGGAACAGATAATTGAATAAAGGAGGCATAGATTGAAAGGCACAGTAATAAAAGATGGATTCTATCTATATGAATATTAATATATGTTCTTTCGGAGCGAAAGTGCAAGAATAAATGTCGAGCTGTATAGTTGTATAGCAACTGGGATTATATTTTCTCCATTCTCTCCCATTTCTAATTTCCCACAGATCTATGTATTTCGAAAGCAATGTATTTCAAAAAACATCTGAGGAAAATATTTTCTGCAGAAAATTTAAAGCTTCAGAAGTTCGTTTTTGAACAGATCGGGAAGACCTTTCTTATTACTAACATCACTTTCCAAAAGGGCGCGCTTATGTTTACAGAAGGCGTGTCTAAAGGGTACAAACCTATGAACAGAATGTATATTCAATTTGGATTACTCATGAATGCTACCCTTTCACAGGAAGTATACATTCAAAAACGAGCGAAGGCTAATAGAAAATGGAATGAAAAGAGAGAGAGGATGAACAGAAAAAAACGCGGCAGCAAATTGGTGAACGGGTGGTGGTGGTGGTGTGACGCCAATCTCATCTGCCTCGAGGGGTTGTGGTTTACCAGTATAAGTGTGAGGGGCGGAAAGGGAAGAGCCCAATAAAACAGTGTGGACAAGTGAAGAGACATAGAGAAAGGGTCGAATGAAAGAGAGAACGGGATGGTTGAGGATGATCACGAATGTCATATGTCACTGTGCTTTCTAAGAGATTGATGATGTTGATCCGCTGCCCACACGTACTGGTCTAATCATACTGTGAGATTACAACTGCAAATCCAATTAACACGAAATTTGATTTGGAATGTAGAGTAGAGTGGGGGGAGGAACTTGAGAAAAGAAACTTGAGAGTTTTCAAAATCTTGATTAGGTTTATTAAATTGAATCAAAAGTACAAAATGGAAGAGAAAGTTGGGTTTAGTTTGCTTTACGAAATATAGTTAAATTTATAGGATTACAACTATTTTTGAGAAGTTTAGAAAAAGTTATTTTAAAACTTGAAAAAAAGTTAAAGAGGGTTCCGGCAGCCGCGTGATGTGATTAGATATATAGAAGAAGTGAAAGAAAGAAATCAGACAGTCTACTCCTATAAAAAGTGTCGAAACATGGAGAAGAACACGGCGTTCCTATCCGATTTCACGCCTTCTCATCAGCGCTGACCTCTTTTTCAAACACACCGAACGAATTACGCGAAGCTAATTTTTTCCGATTTTGTCACCCATTACACAATCGACCCTATTGGAGGAGATGTTTTGGAGAAGGTGTCTGCCAAATTTCTCGCCTCATCGTTCCTCTATTTTGCCTATGTCAACATGTCAGGAGGTTGGTTGGTTTTTGTGAAGGATTACGGGTAGAATAGGATTATTCGAGCAAAAGTGAGCATGAACAAGCAAAAACTGTGGATGGCTGGCAGGAAGGAGGACTCTTTCGTATTGTTTAACATTAGTCTGGAGAGCGAAATGTTGCATCGGAATAGTTTTATGAATTCAATTGTGTCACATGTTTCCGTTCAGACGAGCGAATAAAACTGGAAAATTACATTTGAACATGCATTTTCTAGGAATGTTGAAACGGAAGCTCATCCTTCCTTCTTCCATTTCAAAAAATTGCATTTCCAAATAGAATAAAATCTTCGAAGCGTGAGAAACCAAGGTCATAAAAAGTTTAGCCGGATTCAATTACAGATGATTACTCTAGCAGCAGTACAGGAAATAGAAACGAGATGTGGAAAGTGCAAGAGAAAAGAGCATGCATTAGCCAATATATGGCGGTTTGAACTTTTTGGCCTACTCCACCCATAAAAGCTTCAAATAAAATAAGTTGGTGAAAGAGAATGTGGAAGAGAGGAACAGAAGATAGACGAGCTCTTTGTCGAGTAGCCGTCGGACTTTACTTGAAAGTGTGCGGACTCCTCTATTCCGCAAATTCCAAAATTGTGTGACACATTTTGCAACAAAGCCAAATTTTGGCGCTCCGAGATTCAAATTCGGAAGGAAGAAACGAGAAAAAACGGAATGGAGAAACGAAGAGTCTGCCCGGAAGAAAAGCAAAGGATTTGTTGAATAGATAAGAGGAGCGTTTTTGTGACTGTTGGGTCTTGAATTGTTTATTCGTGGTGTACTTGGTGGTGCAACTGGTGCGAGATGCCTCCCGTCTCGTCTTTCGAAATATGTTCTCGTGAGATAAAGAAACAAAGGAGGATAGGCTGACAACTGATTCCATTGAGCTATCTTATTCTCTCGTCTTTCTTACTACTACTCGACTGGTGTAACATTCAATAGAAAAAAGAGATTTACGACTTCTGAATCAGCAATAAAATGCTTCATCAAGAGCAGAATGTGTCATATTTTTGACACTTTCAAGATTAAAAAATGCAAAAAAAAACTGTAAGATTTGAAAACATTACAATACATTTCGGTTGAAATGAATTCCTGCAAACTAATGTTTATCTAAACACAAACATTGTATCACCCCCCGAAACACGATGTTACAATGGAACGTTTTCTAGTAACTGCAGTTGCGAAAAGAAGAAAAAGCCATCAAAACCATGTAAAAGATAGAAATGTATCTAGATTTCATTGTAACTGTCAGTCTCAGATCAACAAAAAAAGAACGAAGAAGAATAAGAAAAAAGAAATGGTCAAGTTTTTGAGGGATCAAATTTCTTTTCTTATTGATGAAAACGAACGAAATGGTTTGCGGGGGGCGACGGCTACCCGAGTAAATAAGTGTTTGCCTTACCATGATTAATTATTTTTTCGTGTGGGGCCTTCAAGAAAGTAAAAAACGGAAGGCAAAGAAGGCGAAAACGAGAAAAATATATAACCTTAGACAAAAGAATGTATACAAACATATATACACACGTTTTCGATTCCGTTTTCTCTTTCCTCCTTGGGGGTTTATTTATGATGGTTTTGAAACAAGAAAAGATGAAACGAAAAAACGGGAAGCAGGAACGAATAAAAAGAAAGCGGAAAAAGAGAAGAAGAAAAATTGGAATGAACATATCAAAGATTACAAAGGTGGTCAGTAAGTATCAATGTGCAAAAGTGTAATGAAGTTGATATGCGCAGCTCTTGAGACCGACAAAAGCAGCACAGTGAGAAGCACTTATCGAGTATCTTCACTCTCACTTGCATTTCTCAGATCATCCAGTTGTCTTGCGTATTGTTTTCTCGAAATTTGAACCTTATTCAGTTGTATATGAATAAGTATAATAACATATGTTGGGGGTGACATGGAAATGCCGTCTTGTATTACATGTTCTCCACAAGTGGAAAGAAACAATCTTTGACGGATACTTGAAAACTTATGAAAAAGTTGGGAACAGGAATACTGTATTATTACAGATATATGTAATATGAAAATTGCAGCGTTGTGAGGAACGAATCTTAAAAATAGGTGTACCAAAATGCTTGTTGGTTTTATTTAGGCTAAAAAGCTAAAACTAAAACTGAAGAACACGCTACCAAAAATGTATTATCAATGTTCAGATCAAATAGCAGTCTAGTATTTTTTTCAGGAATCGAAGAAGTTTTTTTCGACATTTGACTCAAGTGCTTTTGAGAACGAAAAAGAATTTTCGCAGCTTTTGAAGGTTTTGTTTCTGGCAAACAGATCCTCTTCTTTTTTCTCAGATGCTGTTTTGAATTCTAATCCTGATGTTTATAGGCCGTCTGTTTTTTTGTCATAATGACCTGAAAATCGGAAACAACATTCGTTTTCATTTTGTTCTTTCTCTGCTTCTTCCTGCCTGCCACAGATAAAAATAGTGAAACGTACTCTGAATATTTGCAAAATTCAATCAACAAACGCAGTGTAATTCAATTATGGCCAAGTGATACCATCGGAAAAGAGCGACTTCAACACTGAGCCAAGGGCGTTGTGTTCCATGCCTTCCCTTCCGTCTCTTCCTTCACGAGGTGTTCTTGCTCATTTCAGTTTTAGGTGTGTGCCCTACTCTAGCACTTCACTGCTCATTTTATGTTTCTGACCCTACCAATTATTTTAAGCGACGACAATATAACAAGAAGTCTTCGTTTTTGGCTCTTCAACTAATTGACTTGCTCTTCTTCGTATCGAGGGCTTATCGCAAACCCGACTTCTTGATTCCCGCCCATTTCCTACTCTATTTTTCCCCTGAACTCATTTTTCCATTTTCACTTTGAGTGAACTTCTGAACTGCAGGTACCACAGTTTTTTGGTAAACGGCATGAACTTCATTTTCAGAACAACAGTTACATCCGAAGCTTCAAACGTCCGTTGTCCGGATCTCAATTTATGTTGGTAAGCCATTTTTAAAAAACCCTGTCCAGTTTCTAATCGAATTTTTTTGTAGAATTGTATCCGCAACTTCTTAGCTCGTCACATGTTGCTTACAAACATCGGAACAAGTTGCGCCCAAATCGGAACTGCCGACATAATTCAACAGCACATTAATGGAGACGTCGATCGCGAGGGATGGGATTGGCGGCGAACATGTAAAGTTCTCTTTTTTGCAACCCTTATTCGCAGCTTTCGTGACAAACTCGCGTTTTTGAACTAATTAGTTGCAAGGTCAGAAAAAGAAGTCGCTTTCATTTCTTCCGTCCCATGGGAAATTATAAGGGTGGCGTAGATTAAAACTAGTCAGTGTGAATGGACGGAACTGAGAATGATCAGAATTGAGAATTGATTTTTCAGGTAGAATGGCTGCAATTGGTTTAGTTATGGCTCCAAGTTTACATTGTTTCTATCGAGTGTTAGACACGAGGAAGTTCAGAGGATCGAAAAACAGTAAAGTTCTGAAAAAGCTAGCTTGGGATACATCGTTCATACCGTTTTTCTCTTGCACATTTATCACAGGTTAACATTTTCATAGTCATTCATAATGTGTCAAAAGCCTCAATTTCTCAGAAAATTAGACATTCTGATTTCAGTGGGTGCGGTTTATGAGGGAAAGTCCCTACAAGCAGCATTTGCGGAGTATCGACGGAAAATGTGGCATATCTGGAAGGTAAATCGTAATTTTCAAAGTTCCCCATCTTAGTAATTGGTTTTTCGTCTGATCACTTTTAAATATTACAATCGAATTTTGAAGAGACCGTTTAACGACTTCTCGGAAAATTTAGAAGTACTCTTTAGTCGGTAAATTTTTTCTCATCAACAAGGAAGCAAACCATGAAACTGGTTTGATTTTTGTCTAAATAATAGAATAGATCACGAACACATTGAGTGTTTGATAATGAGGTGGTGTAGTTATTCTTCCAATATTCTTGGAGACTTCTTCTACTTTTACTCATACTGACATGCGTAGATGAAAAACTTGATCTACCTTCTTCTACTTGCTAGTCATCGTCATTCGGATCACACAATACACGAAGAAACTTGTTTCTTGTTATGCAATGAATCTACCCCCTCCAGGCATAATTTTCCGGGAGAGATGTCTTCATTTTTACAGGTCGATTTCACGCTGTGGCCTCCGGCACAGCTAATCAACTTCTACTTTTTGCCGCCAGCCTTACGAGTGGTTTACGTGAATCTCGTCTCATTACTCTATAACTGTATTATGTCTTACATTAAAAATAACGAGCTACACCATTCTAGTCATTAGAAACTAACGCGTTCTCTCCACTTTTAGGTGTTCCTTTTTGTGACAATTATCTATGTTCTTTCTCTTCAAATGTACTATCCTCCCTCACTTTTCCTTTCAGAATGGATACCGTTCCCTTTTAAAAATAAATATAATGGCCGTGTCTAAGGAAAAGCTTGCAGTTGAGTGAGAAAGGAAGTAGGTTGACAGCGTCAGCTGTACATGCACTTATGATTTACCTCTAGAAAAAGTTTGTGGTGCGGGGGTTGTTGGTAAAACCGGACAATTGAAATCAACAAAGCGATGCCGGTTAATCTGTGCGTCTATCCGGTAATCTTCCTCTCTTTCGGTGCTGTGTCAGGTTGAGATTCATAATAATTGAGGTTGTTATCCTCTCTTTTGAATTTCGTGTGAATTTGATGAAGGTTTTTCAAAACAATACGAAACTGTTACGTCGAATGGTTCTATTCACCGGATTTTTCTTTTAAAAATTCATTTTTTTTATTCAATTGGAAGCTTTTTCACCGTTCAAGACGGAAATAATTGCTTTCTATCGTTCACAAGCTTCTGATATACTTTCATTTATAGAGTAAATGAAAAGATGTTTCCATATCATAACTCATTTTTTGATTGATGAACCTCATGCACGCTAGGGTGGCTTCGCTATGCATATCAGAATTTACTCGTCCTTTTCCACGTTCCACTCCATATCTCTTCCGCATAAATTTTCTCAAAATTTCAGAGATGAACTTCACAAATATAACATCTTTTGGTCAGAATGAAACAGACATATTTGACACCTCCTGGAGTATTTCACCTCCAAGTCAATCAATTGAAAGTAGCTTCTCTGCTAATCATAATTACTATAACCATCATGATCAAATCGATTACATTTCATTCAATAAGTTTGTTAACACGTAAGTTCCTAACAATAGACAAGAACCAAAGCCAAATTATTATCCCACTTTTATATTTCATAAACCCATTTCAGAACCACGTCTCTCAGTTATCCTGGTTATCTAAACACAGATATATTTAACTTCATCCGTCTGGGTGCCACTGTTTTGGGAATAGTCTCCAATATATCCATATTTGTGGCGAATCTCGTCAATGGAAGAAACAAACATGGTATTCTCAAGTCAGTATAAACATTTATCAAAAATCGATTCCACTGATATAATTTCAGAATCAGGCTTCTAGTATTATTTCTTATTCTTGTGATGATGATAACTTGCATTCTCATGACTGTTATTTTTGTTTTCGACTGCCTAATTGACGTGAGTTACCTTGAACACTATTACATTAGTCTTAGAATAATACTTCCAGCAGCTAACCTTGGTGAATTCAAAAAACTTATTTTTAGGTATACACAGATCTTCACAAACTGTTAAAGGAAACTGAAAAAGACGGAGAAATGTCATTTTTATGGAGAACCTTGGCAGATTTCTTGCTACAGCCGATGTTCGATCTACAGTCGATTATGATGATGTACATCGCGCTAGATAGATATGCCAGTCTCTATGTGGTCAGTGAACTTTTCTAAGTGTTTAGTTTAGAAAGTGAATAAACAAGTTCAGGGTTATTGGCCATTTGTCGAAAATCGAAAGCGATTAGCATACTTTTTGATAGCACCCTTGATCTTTGCATTTCTGTTGATGAGTCCTGGAATTCAACACCTCGTTTTGCCATTTGAAAGTTTTGTGTATGCCAGGTATCAAACATTTAGAAATCAGTCTTTTGAACCCTTCGAATCAATCCAATCGTTTCAGACTTGCACTTTTGCTACTTCCATCAGCAATTTCATTTCTTCTTCTCTCAGTTTGTCTTGTGATCAAGAAAGAAAGACTGAATTATGACCCTGGGTTTAGCATTTCTCTCTCAAAGTGGGTAGTAAACTATATTTCCTTGTTTTGGTTTAAGTTTTTCGGTTTAAGTTTCGGTCACCCGACCCCGAAAGAAATGAAAAATATTTGACGTATCGAGGTTCATTCTTTCTGATGAACTTCTAGTTTTTCAGAGCATTGGTTCGTGTACTCTACGTTTTTGTTATTATTGATTTCATCAGTCGACTTTTCCTTTTCTTCCGCCTCGCCGAGGACAACATTGACTTTGTTGTTCTCACTGGATCGGAGAACGGCGACTTTGTCCTTCACACGATTCTTAACATTGGCTTACAAGTACAGTTTTGATTCGATCATATGGTTTGACCTGTCACCCCTATTGCAGGTTTCCATCTGCGTCTATTATTTGGCGCCCGTTTATATTCCCATCGCCCTGTCAGTCTTCGTCAAACATTTCAGGGATTCGGTAAGACAAGCAGCTGATTGTGTTTTTCTTCGAATTACTGTACCGATCAAACAATCAAAATGTTCCAGATATTCTGCTGTCAACGGCTCAACAAAGTGCACACCATATAATTGTTTTCTCATTTTTGTCTTGTATAGGTAAACGCATTGTAGTCAGAATAAACTGGTTTTGGAAAGATAAAAAAAACAATAAATGAAGCTTCAAAATGGTTTTCATTTGTGGTCCTCTATTTTAACACAGAAACTGCTGACTTCGTCATTTCTGATCAAAACATTAAAAGGTTAAGTTGACGTTTCATTGTTGTTGCTCAAGTTCATATTCGGTCACACGAAAGTAGAACTTCTTGACGTTTCGCTGGAAAAATTCAAAGTTTCTACGCACTGATTCCTGTACTTTATGTTTCGGCTTTCATTCACTTCATTAGTTCCGTTGTCAAAACAAACCGAAGGAAAGAATATAAATACGTAAGGGCTGACTGACCTTTCTCATTCATATTTTGTTGCACGTTTTGAAATGACATTGTGATATCGCGAACCGGTCTCATTTTCCATAATATCACGCTGTCAGACAGTCTCACCTCTCCACAATGACTTTTTCTGATGGCCACCCCCGTTTTCCCTCATTTCTCCGAAACTTTGATCTCAATTGCAAAGTACTTGAACAATTCCTTCTATACATGGGATGTCTTCGGCGTCCCGTCATCCGTCTCAGAATAAAAAAAACGTGTGAAGTGTTGTGACGTAGAATGTGACGTTGCGTCCCTCGGTCGATTACTGTAGACGGCTCTTCAGGCTGTGACGTAGATTTGTCAATTAGTCGGAGGAGGTTTCGTGGGCTGGACGTCGTATAAAAGAGTGGACATGGTAATGGTTTCCCAATCTGAGAGAGAGAGGTTCGGTTCAGCAAACTGGTATTTCTTTTCCAGGCGCTACCCGCGAGAACGTTTGACTGCCCCGGTTAATTATGAGACAGGCGGCTACTGTAGAATTGGTAGAAAGAAGGAAAAAAAGTAATGGATCGGATGGTCATAGTAGCTTTATTTTCAGTATGTTTACCTTTCGTTTGAAATCGTGTAAAATGCAAAAAAAAAACTGTGACTGACCGACGCAACGTAGGCCCTCCTTCTCCTCCTTCTCTCAAAACGTCCTCTTCGTGTATCAAAATTTGATAAGTGACCACCAGGCGCCTACCCTCTACCGGTCACTCTTATCATTCTTCCCCCCGTATCTCATGCTACTGACCTGCCCAGAATTCCAATTCCGAAATTTCAAGGCAGAATCAGAATCAGAAATAGAAACGAGATGAAAATCTAATAAAGTCAGTCACCTATCATCTAGCGGTGTTAGCTGGTCTTCCCTTTCTCACTTCTTTACAAGTTCCGACGCTTCTTCAACAGTCATTCATTTATAATTTGTAGTTGTTCTTCATTTTACACCTTTTCCCTACCCCCTTCTTCCCTTTTCTTTTTTTTGCTAACAGTAATAATGCACTATGCGTCTCACACGTTTTAATGTTTTGACGAATCATAGGATAAATAAAAACAAATTAATTTGAAGGAATGATGTGATAATTATGTGTCATATTTAAATTTGAACCGATCTCTGAATACAAATATTTTCGAACAGTCCACGTTTTATTTTTTTCTAGAAGGTTAAAGAGAACAACAATCACATTTTCTCCGAGATTACAATGTTTTTTGTCGATGACTTATGTTTTTGATAATTCTTGTTCTTTTTCGTTCCACCGAATTTCCAAATTGTCTAGCCTTCGCCCTATTTTGTATCCATGAAATTTGATTCATTGAATGTTTTGATATTATTCTGATTGTTGACTCGTAATATTTTGGAGAATGGTTCGACTAGAACAGTTGGAATTAAAGTCAGATCTGACGTATTTATAGAAATTTTCTAAAAATGAAAAGTAAGGGAAAAACATGGAAATGTGAAAAATTTCATGAAATCGCTTCTTTTTCTTACTATGCTTTTCCAACTATTACAAATACATCTGATTCCTAGTTGATTCAGAATCAAGTTTTCCATTCCCATCTTTGCTGAAAACGTTGAAATTTCGAATTGTGTTCCACAAGAATGCCATGTTTCAAATGCCTTTGGAAAGCAGAGATGGAAAAATGCTTGATAACCCTATAAAACATTGAAAACAGGCGCTTTTGGATTTTTCTTCCTGATTCCTAATTAAAGTTTGTTTTCATGACCCCAAATATCATTATTTATTCGAGATATCATCGAATTAGAGACCATCGCGCCCACCCGCTTTTTTCCTGTGTTTGCTGCAATCACTGAGACTAACATGTCCTTTCTGGATTAATCTCTGGAGAAGCAGACTGTTATTCATTGATATCACACACACTCATAGATTATGTTGTTTTGTACTTAATGGAATAACAACATGACTAACGAGAACTGATCGCAAGAGTCATGAAATCACTGAATGTTTTCAGTGTCAACTGATTAAAGGATTTGTTTCGGGAAAAGGAGGTATTTGAAATCTAAAAATGCAAATCTCCTAGGCGTTCCCTTCTACGCCTACAAATAAACATGTGCATTCTGGAATAAATTCTAGAAGCATCAACTCTTTCTTATACCTGAAAGCCAAAGTTCATTTTACGCCAGTATTTCGTTAATTTCGTTTGATGTGACCTTCACTGACTTCTTCTTCTTCCAACGAATGACCATTCGAACTAGTAGAGTAGCCATCGCTTATCAATGCTAACCTGCGTCTCCGTACAGTCAGTCTATAGATAGAAAGCTTTGCAAATTCCTTCTATTTTGATTTGTTTCACACCTTGAAACCTGCTGTCACATGAGACGCGCAGAATTTCAGACTGCGCAAGACTGTTTAGCTATACAGAGTGGACAACCTTCAGGGACGTTTTTCATAGTTTCCGGAACCTAGGTTATATGACCTTTTGACGTCTGTGTTTTCAGTCTCCTATTGCCTTGATCTTACCCTATCTCCATCCTACAAAATGGGAGGAGAGTAATCCACCGAGTGCGAGCTGGGGGAGTTGTTTCCTGATTAATCAGAAGCGAGAAAATTGTTATTCTATCAGTAGGCCCCCAAACAAAATAATTAGAAAAAAGTGGGCATGGTGTTCTATGTTCGCTTTTCAAATTTCACTGAATCTAGTAGTACATAGAACACACTTTTGGTGCGCTTTGGCGGGAAAACTGAGTTGGTATATAAACTCTTAATCCCCTGTGTTCTGCCACAAAATCCTGGAACGATATCGTCGTTCGTTTGCAAGGAACACCTTTACTCATCTTATCTTTTCTTATATCTTCCTTCTTTTAAATCCTTCTTATCTTTCATCATCAATGCAACTTTTTGAATAACAACTTTCATTTTTCAGCAATGAGCATTACGATACTCAACGACCCCCAACTCTCATCTGATGTGTACGATCTTTTGATGTCGAGGACACCGACCCTTGGCTCCTTCTGTGAAACTCCTCTTCCAAACTCCAGAATCATTACTTCTGAATCATCGACACACAGCCTATCCCTCTCTGGCAGCAACATTGTACTACCTCATCCATATCGGAATGATGGATAAATGAGATCGACAGGAGTAGGCAGCAATTTGCAATCAATCCTCCAAACAGCTTATACTCTGATGATCTCATTACTGTTATGTATATACTCTAATAACTGTTTTTCTTGCCAACGTGTACAGATGTTTTCATTATTTCTTCGATGTTTCCCATTGATCTTGTTTCCAATTCCATGAATAAAAAGAATAAGTAATTGAATCGAATTGAGAACACTGAAAGATACAAATTGCCAATTGACAGATCGTGAACATGAACATTTGAACTCGGAATCATTCGAGAAGTTTAAAAAACCAAAGAGTACTGTAGATTGAGGATAGTTAACCGAAAGTGTGACTACTCATCAGAACACAGTTCAGACTCATCTGGTTTCTCATGATGACCAAAATGTTTCGGATGTTCTCCAAATTCAACGAGTAGGCTACATTGAATGGTTTCTCTGGCCAATCCGTAGTTTCTTAGCCACTTCACCTTCGACAATGTAACTTCTACGTCTGTGTTTTGTTAGAAATTCGTTTTTAGATTAAAATCAAGCGTTACAGTCTTTTGAAACGCGTGATGCTTCTTCGGATTATCTAATGTTCAAAATGAACATTATGTTAAAGGAAATCATTCAGAATGTATATGCTCATTGCTCAGGCTACAGTAATCCAAAGAATTTTCTGTTCAATAGAAAATTCCAGAGCCGTATTGTTCTAGAAGTTCTTTCCCATTCAGAAAGTCGTTGTTCTATTATTTATCCGTTAGAATTAAGAACATCTACACTAGAGGAAATTCAAACTACTGTTGTCCGGAACAAAAGTTCTATCTAATTATTGTTATTCCCTCGCACTTCATTTCAGATATTTACCAGCTGAGGTTAGGTTATTGCTTGAAAATTTTCAAAGTCCACAGAAAATTCAATTCAATTTTCACTGGAATCCGGAAAACGAGAATTGGCTGTGAGAACTTGTCCTTTGAGTTTATCAGCCAATCCTTGTTGTCTGGGATCTTACTACGAATTTTGATAATACTTCTTATTTTAATGTGCCTGGTAAGGGGTTTCAACATTAAGTACTTTGAATCCAAAAAACCATGTCCCATTGTTTTTGTTTTCCATAGCCCTTGTATTCTGGAAGTTTCTTTCCCAAAAGCTCAGAAAAAAAAATTAATTTGATTCCAGCAAAATGTTTTTCGGTGTTCTCAGTGGTTCGGCTATCGATAAACATGCTCAAAACAGAGATCGGACAAAATCCGGATCCCACGTGCCTTCCATTTCTTGTTATTCATACTTGTACTTGAGTTGTTCCAGACCATTCTCATTAACCAAAACACAATAAACTAAGTATTATTCATTTTTTGATAACCTGTAGCAGAGAGTCAAAAACATTTTGAAAGACAAAAGAAGAACCACTTAGTTCTTATTTCACAGGGGAGATGAACAAGAAGGAAATAATAAATTATTGTGTTGCGTCCCGGTTATCGTTGGTGAATACTGTTGTTGGTGATCTTAGGAATAAGTTATGCACTGATAAGGAAGCTCTTATAGAGTGATCCTTGTCTGTATAGTAGCACATAACAACTCCCGGTACGGATCACGGTTGTCTCGAAGTCGTATCACAAGTTGATAGGCAGACTGAAAACCCGGAACTATTGAACAAAAAAGTTCAAAATAAAAAAAACATTCAGTGTTTATTTGATGTCCGTCAACGGCTCTCCAGTACAATTAGCCATCGCGTTTACCTTATGGTCAGTACCCACCAAGTCATAGTGAATCATTCGGAACAGATTGGTAAACAACTTTGTTGGATCAATCTCGAATTCAATAACTTGGCGTCCAGGTGTCACCGGGCAGGATGGGTTGTCGTCACACATGTCGTAGTTGCTCCTGAAATTGTGTGTTTACCAAATGTTGTTGATGTTCGCTTATTTTGATGAGCAACTACTTACAGCAGTCCGAAACTTGGCAAAAACATCCACCCACATCCAAACCACCCAGTTGAGCGTTTGAAGATTGAAACTTCAACACCTAGGTTATCGTATCGTTTGTTGGAACTGCTGGTAACATCCAAAAATATTCTGATAGGGGAGTTGAATGAAACAGGATATGCATCATCTCCATTGCCATTGGTAATTGCACCACCATGAAGTTCAAATTTAGTGTCTAAAACTGATCGAATTAAGAAAGGAACTCATTCAGTTTATCATCACCTTCTTTACACTGGAAAAACGATGGACGAACTCTAGTTCTATTTGGCAAAGCTACACATTCTTCTTCTTGTTCAAGAGAAGAGTCAGCCATTAGGTATGGAGCATTTGGGGCAACTTCTGGATCATCAGTGTTATCTTCGTTTGAACCAGCTACTTCAGCTGCACTGGCATCTTGATGACTTCCAAAGTTTTTGATGGATCGGAATCGGGCAGGCTGAATGGAATTAATTATTCATGATTGATCATGGGACTCCTTTTAATTTCAGAATAATCTAATAACAAAGGCACGGAGAACTAAAAAATTACCACTTCTTTTTCGATTTCAGCACTATCCAACTCAACTTCTTCTAGACTTGCAAATATAAGAGGGAATAAAAGAAGCAACAGGAGAAAACGGTGTGTCATCCTTTCAGTCGAAACTTTGTTGAAATAATGTTCTTCTTGGAAACTTTTTTGGAGCTGACCGCAACCTGAGTGTATCGAATGTTTAGAATAAAACACAGATAAGTGCAAATTGAATAGAGCACTCGACGCACGAAAAGGTGCGGGTCGGTTTTTGAATTGCCTCAGGTGCTAGCGAGAGGTCGACGGGTGCGCTCTTTTCTGCTGGTCTCTGTGCTTTATATACCTGACCGTCTTCTTTTCGAGCACCAACATGGGGCGTGCTTGAAAATCCGACAAAAACGCGATTCGCACCTGGTTCCAAGGCTCCGCTAAACCACTTGAGAGGCCGCGTTTGTCGCTCGATCAATTTCTAATTAGAGCGATCGGTGGACACACTTGAGATTGCCATTTTTGGCATCCACTGATTTCTTCGTCCCAGTTTTTGGAGACTCTCTTGTCTCTCTCTTGACGAGTTTTTATCAGACAATCGTCTACGATCTTCAAGCCAATGGTGCAAACACAAGACACACACAACGAAAACAACGGCTGATTATTCATTAATAAACGTAAAGAAGGGATTCATCCCTTAAAAGTTCGAGATGGATTTCAAATATAAAACACAAGAAGAATTACTACGTCATGAATACAAAACAATGGGAAAAATGCAATGGGTGATGGATCTACTCGCCATAAATAGGGATCACTGGGCCCTGAATCAGAATGTGATTTGGCATACAGAACAAGATCATATTAAAATGTGATTGAGGAATTGTGCTAAGTAAGGAATGAGATATTCAAAGTGAAATATAAAACAAATTATGCTTAGGAACACGGTGAGAAGGAATGGGAACAATTGAAGTGCTATAAAGTGATGGTAATCAAAATGAAGTGAATTGTGGTAAAGAAAAACAAAATATGTATAAATTACTAATTAATTGCCTAGTCTTTGTCAAAAGATCTCTTTTGATCATCAAGAGCATACGCATCAGCAGCCGTTTTCAATGACTCCATGTTCTCGGCTCCAGACTGGGCTGCCATTTTGGCGAATCTGGTACTTGGATCGTTTAAAAGTGTTGTTGGTTTGTCGAACTCCACCAGCTCTCCTTTTTCGAACACCTGCAAGTTTGTTGCGAACTTGAGATTTGTTTGTTCTCTCGAGTACTCTTACCATGATCATATCACTGTTCATTATAGTGTGAAGACGATGTGCCACTGTGATAATGGTCGCATCTTTGAAGAAACTGCGGATTGTTCTCTGAATGCATGCGTCGGTGACACCATCAACATTAGCAGTTGCTTCATCGATCACAAGAATTTTTGCACGATGAATCATGGCACGGGCAAGACAGAAAAGCTGGCGTTGGCCAACGGACAAACTAACTCCTTGTTGGCCGAGTTCAACATTCAAGCCTTTATCTCTGGTGATGGCTCGTTTCAGTTCACACTGTAATTTTTTCTCTCTATTGAAAACTTCCATCAGTAAAAAAATCACCTGTTCCAATGCAAACCAGATGGTAGCATCGTCATATTGATTGAAAGGGTCTAGATTCTCTCGGATTGTTCCAGAGAAAAGAACGGGCTCTTGTGGAATAATTGACATTCCGGTACGTCTAAACTTCAGGCTAATGCTATCCAAATCTACATCGTCAATTTTCACTTGTCCCGCGCAGTATTCTTTCAATCCGAACAGAATTTTGATAAGAGTGGATTTTCCAGCTCCAGTTCTTCCGACGATACCGATCTGGAATTGCGAGTTTTTAGAAGTCGTCATCTTTTGTAAATTACCTTCTGTCCTTGTAGAATAACAAAATTGAGATTGTTCAAGACATAAATGTCACCATATTTAACCCGAACATTCTCAAATTCAATTTGACTCTTTGATGGCCATGACTTTTGAAGTACATCATCCAAATATTTGTCGTGTGGTCTTCGCATATCTTCCTCCGATTTCAATTTCGTGTACTCCAAGATTCGTTCCACCGAAACCATCTGCAAAACAATGTTACAGAATTAAACTATGCGCTCTCCTATTTGTTTTGTCTTCATTTGCAACATTTGGTCCGCATTGTGTTCATTCAGAATAAAAGGCCAACTAAATTTTTCGGGGTGGGTCGCTCATTTGGCGCCAGGGCAAACATTCCGTTTGTGTTTATTGTGATGTGTGGAAAATGCGACAAACCACTTCAGTAGTCTGATCAAGCAGTTCGCGCTTGAACAATGACCAAAACTCTTTAAAATCATGATGTTTCACCCCGCGGGAGGAGGTATAGTCAGCTGGATTGGGGGAGAACGGAGATGAGGGAGGCGGAAAAAAGGAATTTCCTCGCGCAAAAAAAGAAACAACAAAAAATAAACTCACTCCATTTTCCAATTCGGCGCTTTGCCGCATGATCCACGAGAAGAATCCACTCAATTGTACGGCGCACACAAGGCACAATCCAACTTCTCCGACGGTCAGGGTTTCTATAAATCTCGGGTTGTTTTGAAATCAGATACTTTTCGAATAAATGTTGACCTACCATATTCAAGAACCACAACAATCGCTACAGCGGACACGAAAACAGATACCAGAAAGTCGATGCAGATACCAAACCAACGGGCTGACAAGATACCCATGTTGTAAGCGGACATGTACACATCCTAAACAACACAGTTGATCAAAAATACTTTTCTCTAATAACTCACATGAAGAGAACAAAACTTCTCGATCATATCATTCTCTTTCCGGAACGCTCTGATAGTTGCCAATCCGTGGATTGTTGATGTAATGAGCGTATTCAAAGGAGAACGAGCTGGAATTATTCTGGGGTTGAACGAGAAAAACTCTTAACCTCACCTTTAGCTTCAATTCTTTTCAGTTCTCGAGATCTCACCACATATGTTCTTCGACAGTAATAGAATCCAAATGTGGTGAAAGCGCAAGCAAATATTACTACTGGCCTTACCATGGTGACTAGACCAACAATTCCGAGAAACGTCAATCCACCCTAAAACATAATTTATAGTGAATTAGTATTTTTGAGAAGTTTCACTTACAAAAACAAACTCAAAATAGGTGAATGCTAAATTATCATCCGTGAGTCCAATGTCTTTTGAAAAACGGTTGAGAATCATTCCTATAAACAACAAAAATAAGCGATTCTCGTCAGTAATTTTTACCTTCAGAATTACGATCGAAAAACTCTGACTGTGTGTTAAGAACACAATTGAACATGGAGATATGCAAAGAACGGGATGCTGATAGTTGAGCGTATCGGAACCAAACTGCACGGAATATACCAAAGAATGTGATAATAATCGTGCTGACAACAAATGTCACTTCGTAAGTTTTGAATGTCAACTTGAAGCGGTGCCCGAAAACATCAACGTCTCTACTGAACGTTCCTTTTGTGGTACTGTTATTCGCATTCCACCGATCCAAATCAACCAGCCTGAAAAATAAGGTTTCATGGTGAATATTCCAATAAATCCAACCATTTGTTCAGCCACCAATCCACAAAATTGTTTAACAGTTGAGTGAACAACACACAAATCACCAACAGAACTCCCAACTTCCACGGATCAAGAACTCCTTTTGTATATTCCCAGTATACAGACCATGAAATGTCTCCAGATTTTCTTACTTCTAAATTTGTTCCTTCAGTTGGTCTTCCAGCTGGAACGTTCTCATTAACTCGTTTTTGAGATGCTTTCCGTTCTAAAGGAGATGGTGGAGGTGAAGACGGTGCACCGTGTTTATAGAGTTCATCACATTCCTCTGGGGATGACGTAGCCGGTTGCAAGTTTATAAATTCCTCAGAGAAAGCGGATCTCAAGTCTTCTAATGTTCCGGATGCAATCATTTTGTTGTTTTTCATCAAGATCACAGAGTTTAAACTATGGAGGAAGTGAATTTGGTGTGTGACAAGGATAACAAGCTTATCCGATAGGAATCCGCGGATTAAACTGAAATATTGTAAAGCTTAGTGATTTGAAATTTTAAGGATAAATGGGAATTGGAATGGAAAAGCTTACTTTTCATACAGTTTCCGTCCAACATGAGTGTCTACAGCTGAAAGTGGATCATCGAGAAGATATATATCTGCATCCGCATAAACTGCACGAGCCAGAGCAACTCTTGCTCTTTGTCCTCCAGAAAGTGTCGATCCATTATCTCCTACCACAGTCAAATCTCCATTGCCAAGTTGCATCATATCCGGTTTCAAAAGACACAAATCCAAAGCAGTTTCATAACGATCAGCATCAAACTCTTTGCCGAACAGAATATTTTGTTGGACGGTTCCAGTGAAGATCCAAGGTTCTTGAGCACAATAAGCAATTGATCCGTGAACTTCGAGATTTCCTTTTTTCATGCGTGCTTCAGAAAGAATTGTCAGAAGAAGAGACGATTTTCCACTTCCAACTGAACCAATTATTCCATAACATTCTCCACCGACAAATTCAATATCCATATCTTCAACTGCATAGATGATATGTTCTTTCTTCTCGTAGACCCCCTTCTCATCAAGACTTCCATTCAACGCATTCTTTTCTTCTAGCTGCTTCTTCTCTTCTTTCTCCGTTTTGTCATACCAAACAGACGTCACATTATTCATTTGAATTGTAGCTCTTTCAGTCTTTCTATCATCTAAGAGCCAAGATGGGTGTGTCTCAAGTGCTTCAGCTTCTCGTATCATAGCAACTGTAGCTCTTGAAAACTCTCCAAGACAGAAGAAATGATTGATACGGCGGCTAGTCGAAATCAATTCTCGACCAAGAAGTAGTCCCAAAGGTAGAAACAAAGCAAACGGTAATCGGACAGTGTTATAGAGCGCAGACTGTAAATAAATGAGAGAATAATGTTGTAATGTTAAATTGCTCACCGCTGCAAATACACCTTTTGTTGTAAGGTCTTCGTCGTAGTGGGAACAAGCGAATATGTAGACGAGCAATCCGATTTTTGCTGATATAAAATAAATACCCATTACCATCGAAGAGTAAAACGAAGACTTTCCAACCGCTTTGATTTCCTCTCTGGAAATATGTTTTAATGAAAATCAAATCAATGTTTAGTATTCACTCACTCTCTGAGTACAGTAATCTTATCAGCAAATGCTTTCTCCCATCCGTGCATTTTGATAACTTTCATTCCTTTGATGATTTCACTCATCACTTTCAGTCTTAAATCCATTTTGTCCGCAATATTCCGGCGATTGACTCCGAGTTGATATGAGAAATAAACTTGGAATGTCACAATACACATCATCACTACAAATCCGACAAGACAAGAAGCTCCAAATGAATACCATAGAATAAATGCATAGAAAACCATGAGCAATGGACATAGCCACACATAGTGAAGAAAGAGGAAAGCTTGTTCTAGTTTTGCAGCGTCTGTGTTGAGAAGTTGAATGAGTTGACCGCTGTTTGTTTCCATAAGTGAAGTCAAAGACAAACGGAGAGCTTTTTTGTACAACAACACGCCTGTTCCAACTCTGGTATGATTTCCGATGTTTAAGAGTCCATGAAAGTACGGATGATGGATGATAACGGTAACAAACGATAGAAAAGAAATGAACCCCGCCACTGAAAAAAAAACTTTGAGCCTAAAGAAAGAGTTCATCAACAAACCAAACATTGCTGTCATGTACTCAAACTTCTTTCCCTCCTTGATATCATAATAACTCATTAGTTCCCTCAAAAGAAGTGGCTGAGCGACACGAAGCACTTCTTCGAAGCAAAGAAGAAACGCAAGAAGAATCACTGGCACTCTTGTAGATCTCCATAGAGCCAACAAGAAATTACCGTTCAACGGACCATTTTTATTCCAGGCGCTTAAATTTCATAAGTTTGTGAGAACTTTATCTACACACGCTTAGTGATTTAAAACTCACTTTTGAAGTTTCTTGGCTGCTCTTTCCGCTGTGATCCTTTTTGACGGCTTCTCCAATAATTCAGCGTCTGTAGTTGCTTTTCGCGTTCTCCACCAGTAGAATCCAACAAAAGAAAACAAAACTCGACTTATCCAATTGGCGTTATCTTCCGAACTTGGATGAAATCCATCGGTATTTTCCAATTCGTTTTTTCCTGCTGTTGGTTCTCCATTTCTTACTGGTCTCTGAAAATCGCACATTTTTCTAATGTGAGGTCAAAACGATTCTGTCTTAATAAGAGAAAGAACACCTGCCATCTGCCAGGTGCTATGCTAAGAGATTTAATGTGATGAAATGAATGAGAATCAATGAGTAGCAATGTAGCAGCTGGTTTCTTAACTAGGTCTATTGTTCACAGATGAAGAGTTCAGAAGAGTACAGTGTACCCAGATACCAGAAAATCAGTTCACTAAAACTTGCTCAAAGAAATGTAACACATAAACTAACCTCATCGTTGCTTCTACCTATCAACAGTTCCCGGTGTTCTTGGTTTAGTCGCTCCGTTGATGTTCTGGGGTTTGAAATTGACATTGTAGTGTTACCTAAACAAATAATACTGAATTACAGGAAAATAAGAACAACAGAGAAATAAGAAGTAATGGTATACCGTGGGCGTTTTCACCGCGTAATACTAACCAACTGAATCCAACAGTCCAATTTGTGGGCGGAGACCGGTTACCTAACAGTGTAACACAAACATAAAGAGACGCAGAATGCTTTACATGTAAGCGGACCATGGGAAACAAAGGAGCTCTACTAAATGTAAGGTTTCTGTATGATGAGACTCAAAGCAAATTCTCAGTCAAAATACGGTTATTTCTAATGAGCACCATCATGAACTAACACTTTTTCCAAGAAAAAAGAAGAAAAACAAAAATTTATGTGTAAATAGATAAACAAGAACTAGAAAAGTCTAGAAAAAGAACGTTTTGTTCATCTATGAATTTGAAAAATAGAGGCGAAAATAAATTCCCTCATTATTACAAATTTCTTTTACCTATATTTGTAGTTACAACATGACATACTTCTAGAAGGTTCTGAATCATTATTATTTGTCATCCTAGCTTATTCGAATGACCAAACAATGTAAATGTGTAGAACAGATTTTGAGCAAAAAGAACTTTAAATAGTTCAAGTTAGAGTAGTTCAAATTATTTTCTCTGTAAAAATCAGTACATCTGAACCACTAAAGAACAAAGCTAGAATAAAATTCCTTTCAAAAGATGAATTCCGACCTCCGAGATTGGAAAGAAAAAAGTGGAACATTTTTTTAGGCTTTCATTCTTGAAATAATGTACGATTAGGTTTAGTCGTACGAAACAAGCAATTAACTGGAGTGCATTTGTCCGGTTCTGTGGATTTTACTATTCCACACACACAGCTCTTCTCGAAATGGAGATTCGAAAATGATAGGCAACGATTAGACTTTTATATTCTTCTATTGGGTAGGAAATGATTTTAATGATATTCATGAAATAGAAAAGGAGCAATTATATATTTCCCTTTCTGAGAAAAACTCAATGCTAGAACAAACGTTGAATAAAAAAGCGCAAAAACACGAAAGCTCAAGAAAAAAAGATGATTCAAGTTCCTAGTTCAAGAAAGTAAATTAGGTTGTTAAACTTATTGAGACGTTGAACTCATTTTGCACGAAAGTTCGTCGTTGTCTTCTTTTTAGATCTTAAACATCAGAAAAGCGAAAAAACAGTATGTTTGTTAGTAATGAATATCTAACAAAGTTTCACCAAGCTGCTCTCAGAACTTTTGTGGAAAAAAGGAGCCGTTGGATATGTGAGACGTATATCTAAACGAAAGAAAAGAAATAAATGAGGCCTGAGCAGAGAGTGTCCTCTCATAGAAGAGCATGAACATCAAGAGAGCGACCAGTCAAATGAAGACAACAAAAAGCGGATAACCTTACTACTACAACATCTGCGTCTGACTTTTGTCGAACATATGACCACAGAGGATTCCGGGATGAGAAGACAATCACACGTCTTGAAGCCAAGTACAAGGCCATCGAGCGTATGTTTTCGAAACATTACGTAATTTTACTTGTATTGAGAAAATGAAAGAAAAAATGAGAGGAGAACAAGAGAGAATGGTAAATGGAAAATATGGAACGTGTTGTTGCTCTATTGTGTGCACAGAACTGTTGGTGACAAGAGAGGTTTTTGTCCACCGTTTTGTATCTTCATTTTTTCTTCCCATTTTTTTCTCTTTTTTTTCCGACTTCCGACTATTTGATATTGAAGTGTTAACACAATCCAATGTAGACGCAGGAATGAGAAGATGCGAAAGAATTTTTCAATTTAAAGATGACGACACATGCTCTTGATTCTTTTCATTCTCTCTTGGATTGAGCTAGTGTTCTGAGGAAAAAGAAAAGAAACTTATGGAGAAAGTCTGCGAGTATGTTCATGTTGCCGCCCTGTGCTCATGTGGCACTAGACGTTATAAATTATTCTGAACATGAAACCTTGAGACGTATGATCGGAGTCCAGATTCTCCAACCGAAAATCCAGAAAAAAAACGTGTTGGGATCGATTTCCGATAATCTTATAAGAATAAAAAAACAACAAACGAGAATATCTGATTGAAAAATACAGTAGATAAACACTTTTTGCATTCAAGGAGGGCCAAAGCTAGAAAACTCTTAATAAATTATGATTGAAAGGCAATGCCAAGAAGAAATGAGAGAGAAATGTTGGCGTCTTCGGTTGAAAACGTGAAATAATCGCGAGAGACAGAGGGACAGAGCGTTTGAAAAGACGGCTTGAGAGCTGAACTCGACGAAACGGATTAGACTCAGAAGGAAACTAAGGTACTGAACGTTTTTTCCCTCTATTTTTCTGACGACGTCGTATACGAATGTTGAATGCAGAGTGTCGCTTTTTTTCTTCTGGGCGGTGTCGTTTGTTACTAGGTTACATGCAGTTTCGTCGTATATACACATTAATTTTCTTTTATGCGTTGTTATTGTGTTTGAATTATCCTTGAAATAAATATTATATTTTTCCTTCTCAAATTTCCATCTGTTTATTTTATTCCAGTAATCAAAAATTCATCTAAAATTTCACAAAAAATTTGGAACGCTTCACGAATTTGCGTGTCATCCTTGCGCAGGGGCCATGCTAATCTTCTCTGTATTGTTCCAATTTTAGTATATGTTCTCGGAAGAACACGATAGTGTGTGTTGAGGGTGTTTATATACCCCCTTGCCTCCGAGCGGCCGACGTCTCACTGGGGGTGGCAGTGGTTTGCCTCTCTCTCTCCTCACACTCATTCTCCTTTCCCCTTCTTTCTCTCTTTCCCCTCGTCGGGCCTCCAACACAGCACACGATGGCCCAGAGGCAAAAGATCAAGAGACTGCAGACACAAAAGGAGCAGTTAGAGATGCGCGCAGGCTGCGAGAGAGATGGGTCTCGCAACGAAAGGAGGCGGCAAAGACCTCGTCCACGACCGCGGTGAAAGACCAATGGTTCATCGGTCTTGTCTGTATAATGACTTATTGTACAATGCCTGTACGTTGCCATTCGTTTCATTCACACATTCTTCTCCTGCTCAGTATACCTGCGCACATCCAAACAATAATACCTTTTTTATATTGTTATCAATATTTTATTCACTTTCACATTTTTCAATCATTTAATTTGTCAAAACAGTCTTTAAAAATTGATTTTTCCAGGGATGGCCGCTGTTGACGTAAACCAAACAATCACCGGACACAAGTCCGCTATCATCCGTAACTACAACACCAATCCAAGACTTATCTACCAGACAGTCGCTGGAGTCAACGGACCACTTGTTATCCTCAACGATGTGAAGTTCCCACAGTTCTCTGAGATCGTCAAGATTACCCTCCCAGACGGCACCAAGCGCTCCGGACAGGTTCTCGAAATCTCCAAGAACAAGGCCGTCGTCCAGGTTTGTTAATTGTTGTACTGGATAGCCAAGTCATTTCTCATTTTACAGGTTTTCGAAGGAACCTCTGGAATTGACGCCAAGAACACCATCTGCGAGTTCACCGGAGATATTTTGCGTACTCCAGTCTCTGAAGACATGCTCGGACGTATTTTCAACGGATCCGGAAAGCCAATTGACAAGGGACCACCAGTTCTTGCTGAAGACTTCTTGGATATCAACGGACAGCCAATCAACCCATGGTCCCGTATCTACCCAGAGGAAATGATCCAGACCGGTATCTCTGCTATCGACGTCATGAACTCCATTGCCCGTGGACAGGTTAGAATACTCCGTAATAACAGAATTCGACAAGCTCTCCTTTTCAGAAGATTCCAATTTTCTCCGCTGCTGGTCTTCCTCACAATGAAATCGCCGCCCAGATTGTGCGTCAAGGAGGTCTCGTCCAACTTCCGGACAAGCCACACGAGCAAACCAACTTCGCTATCGTCTTCGCCGCTATGGGAGTTAACATGGAAACTGCTCGTTTCTTCAAACAAGATTTCGAGGAGAACGGATCCATGGAGAATGTGTGTCTCTTCCTTAACTTGGCCAACGATCCAACCATCGAACGTATCATTACTCCACGTATTGCCTTGACCGCCGCTGAGTTCCTTGCCTACCAATGCGAGAAGCACGTGCTTGTCGTACTTACTGACATGTCCTCATACGCCGAAGCTCTTCGTGAGGTCTCTGCTGCTCGTGAAGAAGTGCCCGGACGTCGTGGTTTCCCCGGATACATGTACACTGATTTGGCTACAATCTACGAGCGTGCCGGTCGTGTAGAAGGAAGAGATGGATCCATCACACAGATTCCAATTCTTACTATGCCCAACGACGATATTACTCACCCTATCCCAGATTTGACTGGTTACATTACTGAGGGACAAATCTACGTCGATCGTCAACTCCACAATCGTCTTATCTACCCACCAATCAACGTACTCCCATCCCTTTCTCGTCTCATGAAGTCTGCTATTGGAGAGGGCATGACCAGAGAAGATCACTCCGATGTTTCTAACCAGCTCTACGCTTGTTACGCTATCGGAAAGGACGTGCAAGCCATGAAGGCCGTCGTCGGAGAGGAAGCCTTGTCATCTGATGACTTGCTCTACCTCGAGTTCCTTATCAAATTCGAGAAGAACTTCATCACGCAAGGTAACACAGATTAAGTTGGATTGAAATGTTAAAACTTGTTTTTCAGGTCACTACGAGAACCGTACCGTCTTCGAGTCCCTCGACATCGGATGGCAACTTCTCCGTATCTTCCCACGTGAGATGCTCAAGCGTATCCCGGGATCCACCATCGAGAAGTACTACCCACGTGGTGGAGCCAAGGAATAAGAAGTTCTCAACCCTGCCAAAACTTCTTTTTTGTTTTATCCTCGCGATACTCCCCATTGCACTTGACTTTCTTCCAAGTCATATTATTGTTTTAAATTCATAGCATGTTCTCCATGCGATTTTACATTCCACCCCCACTTCAAACAAAAGTCCTCAACCGTGATATGTTATATTCCACTCTCGTCATGTAGATGTTAATTCATTGAAAAGTTCTATGTTAGTGATTTTCTATTAACCCCGGATCGTTGTAAGTATTCACTTAATTTGCGATACGCATTGCCTCGCGTGATAGCTTGAACTCCATCGTTGTTTTTAATTTTTTATGAGTAAGAATAGGTTGGTAGTATCAAGTAAATGAAGAAGCTATCACAAAAAATATTTTTACATTTCAGAATTTAGTAGAATGATCATTCTGATTGTCTTTGACTGACAACTATCAGGATTGGAAATAAGCTCATGGAGTTTATTACAGGTTGACAATACTTGAATATATATGAAAAATATTGAAAATTCAAACATCGATGACATTGGCAGGATCATTGTCTTCATAGTTATTGCGGCGACTCGGAATACCTTCCAGATCCTTCATCAAAGTCTCCATAACGTCAGATGTCTGCAAAAAACAAATAACTATGCGAAGCTCACTGTTTTCCTGCTCACCGGTTCTACATTGATTGCCGGCAAACGTCGGCTGCTAACACTACCGGTTCTTCCGTGAATTTGTGGTTGTTCAATCTGTAACTATTAATTTAGAAAGGTTTCACGTATTTTGTATACATCAGTTTTGATATTCTCCTTTGTGGGCTCTCTTTTGTCGAGAGTTTTGGTGACGTAGCTCATCAAACGTTGCGCTGAAACATAACTGATAAAGTGGACCGATTGTAGTGCTGGCAACTAACAGAAACGCCTTTTGCTTAATGTTGTTTGAGTTTCCGACTCGTCGTCACTGTCGTCGAAGTTAGGCGAGCTTCTGACTATTGAACGACGGGTTCTCTGAAAACTTTTGCTCTCATTATTCTGTTTACGTGATACCAGAAGTTCACCTGGTCGAACGTCGAGTTACGTCTTTGTTCATGGAATGTACACCATATTTTGAGCAGACATAGAATGAGTCCAGTAGTTAGTGATGCAAAGAAAATGAGAATGACAAGAAACACGACTAGACCATATATGGAGTGGTCTGTGGTGTCGGCAAGTTCAGTAGTCGTTTCCATCTGGAATCAAATAATCAGTTTATCAGATACTAGGGGGAAATAGTTTCTTTCCGGCCACGCTTCAAATGTGTGATATTTGAAAAAGAGTATTCAAACTAATCTTTATGAGGAAATTTGGAATTGAGTGTGTGATCTATAGGATTATGATTTTTATGTGTTATGAAGTTGGAAGAAATATGAGATATTATATGATCAAATAAAAAATGAAATGGAACAGCGTTCATTGATAAAAATGAAAACAAAAAAATTTCATTCATTCATTTCAGACTGCAAGATGTTTTGTTGTTGATCACTTTTTCAGCCAATTCACTATGAATGAAATTCTGTCAAAAAGGATGTTACTAAAGCCTTCTATCAAATTCAGACTGACTCACATAAATGAAGTACATGATCTTCTGAGCAGAATATTTTATTAATAGAGGAAAAAAGAGTTAAACACCAATCTAAATGTGGAGATGAGCTTGAGAACAAAAATCTGTTGACGTATTTTTTGAATTTTTTGAAATACAATACGAAAAACAACGGGAATCTAGAAGATTTGGAAGTGTATGAAGAAAAAAATGAAAATGCGAAATCAAAAGTTCTTTGTTTTTGAATAACACACTTTACTGCCGAGTTCTAGAATATTGAGTACGTAGACACGAACTCCTCGTGACTTCGAGAACTCAAACCAAGGTTCTCTCAAAAAGTGCGAAAAACGAATAACAAATATCAGTTTTTACATGAAAACACAGATGGATAGAGTTTCGTGAGAAACAGGTGTCAACGAGATGTCATCGTCATTTCAGCACACAAAAAGAAGCTCACCTCGACAATAAACTTGTTACATGGGCGTTCAACAGGTATCATGCCGTTCCATTTCGGCCCTGAAACTGAATGTATTGTTTGATAATAAGACACGAGAAAGAAAGATGAGAAGTCATCCTCTAATGAGATAAAACATGAAACTAAAATGTTGGAAACATCACGGGTGGGCGGAGCAGCACACATGGCGAGTGTCAGATTTTAGAAGATGAAGAAGAGTCAGAGATGATGACGACAACAAGCATATTTGTGGAAAACGGAGGTCCCGATTGAACCAATTCGGGACCCGCTTTTTCTTACAACACTTGCTTCGTTTGTCGCGTATTCACTCGGTGCCACAAGTTTATTTGTAGACTTTCTGTGACATCAATCCGTCATGAAATGTTTGGAAAAAGATGAGTGATGAGAAAGGAAATGGCAAAGGAAGAAGAAAAAAGAACGAAGGACGGATAAGGAAAGCACGAATATGTCATCACAGACCGAATGTGGATTTGACAGAGTTGTCAATGTTCATCCTGCACAAACCATTTTTGGAAGATAAACAAAAATTATCGAAAAAGAAAGAATGACGTAAATTTTCTGAAAAACATACGAAAATATCCGTTCTATAAGAGAAAGCCGCTAAAAAAATCTGAAGAGATTTTCGGTTAGCTTGTTGAATTAGCAAGAATTTTTCGGTTGATGGGAGTAGAGATTGCGTGACGCTAAGCATATTCTTGAAATCTCATTAACGCGCATTTTAAGAGAGCCTTCTGCCAAGATTTCGATCTGAAGAATTCTCAAACGCTTCTGTTCTTTGGGAAACAACAAGATTGAAATTAAGTGATGCTCATGTTGCGAAGCAAATTATTGCCGGATGTACTCGGCGGCACCTCATCCGGATATGAAAACATAAAACATCTCACAAGTATTGAAACTTGGCAATAACAAAATAAAAACATCAGCGAAAACTTTCATCTTACTCACTTTAATGATAGAGTTTTCCGTATTCATTATACTATCTTCCCTTCTGTCAGAAATTGTATTATTAAAGGAGGACTGCAGTCATTTTCGACTCAAAAAAATTCCTATATAATTCGCCCTGAAAAATCTCATTCTGCCCTTAATTTTTCGTGAAATTTCCTCTAAAATGCTCCAGCTGCGAGCAAGCCGAGAAACTTATGATTATGGTGAAAGAGTTTTTCAACCTCGGCCACGGGGTTTTGGGGCGCCCCGGCGGCTTTTTTCGTTCTATTTTTTTTTCGAAGTTTCCGTTTGTTACTGAGAAGATATATTCAATACAAATATAAAACTTTGAAAAAAGAACGAAAATAGCCGCCGGGGCGTCCCAAAACCCCGTGGCCGAGGTTGAAAAACTCATCCACCATAATCATAAGTTTCTCGGCTTGCTCGCAGCTGGAGCATTTTAGAGGAAATTTCACGAAAAATTAAGGGCAGAATGAGATTTTTCAGGGCGAATTATATAGGAATTTTTTTGATTCGAAAATGACTGTAGACCTCCTTTAAGCTTGAAATTGTATCATTATTCTAAGACGATATAAACAAATCCACAATCGTTAAATTTATTTCTGAAAAAACTGTTAGAAAATCAACCTAACAAAAATGAGAGTTATTCAATTCGTGTTTGAAAAGAAACAGGATTTGAAAAAAACTGGGGTCGTGGAAAAACTAGAGACCGAAACAGTAGAAACTCTTTATTCATTCGATGAAATTTTTTAACTATTAATATCAAATTCAAATTCATTATAGAACAAGTGGAATTGTTCTTGTATTTTATACGTGATCATCGACAATATTTCCATTTCATTTCTTCGAACTCCATCTGTCGTTTAGTTCAGACTGCTTTTAGAAAGTTTTAACACTCTTTCTATTTGTTTTCTTCTGAGCCAACGGTTTTTTCCACTTGCTGTAACAAAATGTTTCATCAAATCATTTTCTTATTGAATCGTTTCATACGTCTTTCCTCACAGTTTTGCTCAAGTTTTTTCAGTTTTCTTCTCGTTTAACTTTTAGCTTAGAACTTAAAAACACACATCTGAATACTTCTCATCTTCTTTGCCCTTATTCTGAAAATTATTCCAAAAGACATCCCGTTCCTTAATCTTGAACGACATGAAATGTAGTAATTTCAGTAGAAACTGTTCTGATATAAATTTTTTGATAACTAATAAGATAACATTTTACAGCGTCATGTCAACTGTCAGAAAAGAACAACAACTGGCAGAGTATCTTCTCAATCTCCCATTATGCATTTTTTGCAATGAATTCCACAAATCTGAGAATTGTGAAGAAGTTAGAAGCACAGTCGATCGCATCGAAATTCTCCTGATTAAAGAACTTTGTCTTGTTTGTATGAGCCACCACACGTCGTTTTACTGTCCGAGAAGAGAGATGATATGTTCACTGTGCAACAAGATGAATCATCACGTGGCAATTTGCTATCTGAAGGATAAACCGGCAAAAGATGGAAACTGATTACATAATATATCCTTGAATTATTGTTTACTCTTTAGTGTATTCATTCAAATAATTTTTGAATAAATTGCTCATTGATTTCTATTTTTGTAAACATCTGTTAAAGGAAACATGACATGAAAGATCCAAGAAGAGATACAATCTTTTATTACGTTCAAGCAATTTTCAAAAGTGTTTCTTGTGAGAATGAGTTGCACTTAAACAGATTTCATCTGTTTATTTTGTTGGAAAAACGTTCATTTCAAAAAACAATTTGCGTGCGGCATACGTTTTTTAAAAAACCTGGATTAAAATAACTAGGTATTTTAAGGGAAAGAGGGTATGTTGTCAAACAGCTATACTTCACAACTATGATTGAAAAAAAAGTTCAAAAACCTTCTGACGTTGCTATCAATAGTATAAGTGCAAAAAACAACATTTGAATTTTATTGGCGCCAATTTGCATGGGTGGTCTCGCAACGGCCATGCCGCCTCCAACACCCACGAGGAACTTTTTTAGGCCTGCGTGGAAAAGCGAAGAGATGCAGGCAGTTACCACCTTTTTTCTCTTGGATTTCCTCTCAAATTAATTTCTAAAAACTCTCCAAGAACTTTCTTTATCAATCTATCATATGAAATTTTCTTAGGACTTGTTTTAATTATTTCCTATTGTTTCTCCTAATACGAATCTCAAATTATAACTTTTTCTTATTTATACTTTCAATGTTGTTCATATTCGCGTGAAAATCATATATTTATTGCAAGAGAATGAATAGTTTCAATGCGATCATCAATGTCAAAATGCTTTTTTTTCTAAAAGAATAAGTATACATTTTGAATCAGATATTCAAAATTCTGTATCTTTTGTAATGCGTGTGATGCATTCATCAGAATAGACACTTGTCTTGTAGTCTTCCGTAATAATTTATCTCCGACTAGGTTTGCACTTGAGACTCATGAAAAATGCACAACGACAGGGTTTGAATCGGCGTCTATGTTCATAGTTTGTCTCGCAACTACACTGTCGCCCACGCCGCTTACGAGGATCTTTTTCAGGCCAGAGTTGAACGGCGAGAAGATGACGGCGGTACTCACCATTTTTTAGGGATTGCATTTCAAATTAATATTTAGAAATTACTCAACAATCTGTTCTTCTTGATTAAGTGTCGAGCTTCCGAGTGTTCCTGTTTATACAAATTTTAAATGGTTTCTCCGAGAACAACAGTCTGCGTCTCTCTGCAAAATATATTTTTGGCTTTCTTTCTTAGGACGGTGCTTGGAACTGGAATGGTTTCCACTCATTCCTCTTTCTCTGTTTCTCTCGTTTCTTGAATTCGATTTCTTTTCACAGCTCTAACTATCGCCATAGTCTTTGGAACACTTCAGATCATGTATCGATCGCTTTCTGGTTCTTGTCATACGCACCGCGTCCCTATGCCGGTGACCGCCTGGCGTGTAAATTGGCTCGTTGAAACTGTTCTTATTTCTATTCATCAATTCCGTCATGGAGTTGTCATTGTCAATTGTTTTTACTTCCACCGTCCTCATCACTGAGTCTAAATTTACTGAATACTATAGGCTAGAGCGACTGGTTGATTTAGACAATTTTTCTATCCAAGTAGTCTAAATATTTTTTATCCTTGTTCGTTTTTCTATGACCATTCGCAAATGATCATGTTTCTGGTTGCAGATATCGGGGATGGACGCTTCTGTGGGACCAATGGCTCTCACTTTAATGAAAAATGAACCTTGGTTCTTTGGGCGGATGACCAATGAAGATGCCGAATCGCTCTTGAAAAATGAACAAGAAGGAACTTTCATCGTTTTTGAGTCTACTGATGTGAGTTTGAAATTTAATGTAAAGCTAGTGAACAACAGTTCGAAAATAAAAAAATATTCAATATCTCATCGCGAGATTGCAATATGTTGGAAACCAACGTCAAACCACTCTCAGAATCATTTTCAAGAAGTACTGAACTGGAATACAATAATATTTATTTAAATATAGTCCTCATTTTCAAACAGTTATTTATCACAATTATATTTGACTCTTTCAAATTTCTTTCCAAAATAATTAGAAGATTGTTAGAAAGTTGTCAAGAATAAAGACGTTTTGAATTCAAAACTATAACTGAACAAACTATTGGATGCCAGCTCAATATATGCTACTTTGATTTTCGCCAAGGACGCAATCATTTTCAAGAGTATGGAAGAATTGATTGCTTATTATGAAACCAACAAGATAACTTGGACGTTATCTGGTGATGTCCATTTGAAAAGTATCGCTTCAAAAACACCATCTCAACAAAATACTGGTCAGAACTGTTCTGATTTCGTGACATCATCAAGACAAGAAATCGATGCAGGCAAAGTCAGTTCACACACACGACAATCGCAAGAAAGAACTGATCAAAACCATACTGCCTCTGTACAAAGAACTGATCAAGAAAAAGTTGTTTCGAATGTAAGCTAAACTAGTTTTGTATTTTCGATTGGATGAAAAACAACTTTTTTTTATGAAATCAAACTAAGAAGTCAATTTCTTTCGTTAGGTTTATTGACATCATTTTCTCACAATTATTTCAGGCGCTCAGTTCTTCTTTGCCGTTCGCTCAAGACTTGGATCCAAAACCATTAGACACCGACAACCTCTTTGGAATAATAAACAAAGATTATGCTGAAACTATGATGCCGATGGAACCGGATGGAACGTTTTTCATTTCACATACAAAACGCAATGTCAGTTTGAATTCCGATGTGATATTGGTCATTGATTGATTAAAATTTTGGAATGACTGGACTCAAAAGAGCTCGTTTACATGAGATCACAATCTAATGCCTTCCCCAGTATGATATACAGTATAATAATATACCACTTTTAGAATTAACATAATTTAAGATTAAATTTCAAATATCAGAAGACAGGTTCTTAACATAACTATTTTCAGAAGAATGTCTTCTTGCTCTCAGTGGCTAATTGGTCCGGCAACTTTCATTTCAAAATTGAGAAGGTGAAAAATTCAGAATATGGACAATTCAAATTTGGAGAACGTGTGTTCAGAAGTTTGAAAACACTCACTGCATACTATATCAGAAACCCAATCCTCAAATTCGAGCATGATGGAATTTATTTGCTAAAACCCGCTCCAGAGGGCATGGAGTGGTTTCAGCGCTGAAGCTTCTAGGTCTTTCACGTTTATTTTAAGTTTCATTCAAGACCAACTGTCATGTTAAACCTTGTCAACGGTTAGTGTTTTTGTTACTTTTATCGGTGTTTCCATAAGCTCTTGTTTTTTTCAACCATGCTTCAAAAAAGTTTTTATTCAATGGAAATGACTTTGCATAACCTTTTTGTTTATTTTTTCTCTGAACCATTATCCCATCTTATTCAATACTGCTTTCGTTTCGTATTGTTTTCATTCTATTCACGGTAGAAATTTTTTCAAACTATTTCTTTAAATTCCGGGGTGTGTTAAACACATGTTTCTCTTTTTATCATCACAGCTGGTTTACATGGCCGCCTTGACTATTTTTGCTGTGAAATCAATTTTCCCATTTTTCTTTCCGTTAAATGTAAAAATTAACCCATATGATGTGTATGTTAATACTTTATTCTACTGTTATTCATCGAAGAAATCTAACCGTCTTTGAGAAGGGCATATGGTCATCGCATGTTGACGAGACAGTCAATTACGATATCTCCTATTCGCAGACATCACTCAGTTTGCGGCAATTGACAGGATGACAGTATATATGGGCGGTGTGTTGTGTTGCAATGTGCAATGACCATATGCATTCCGTCTTTGAATACGCTAGATTGTGTGAGAACTGTAACATTTATGAAGACCATGATCAACATGTTTTTGTTTTTAGAGCATCTTATCTTGGAACTGCACACAGTAAAACGAAAGTGAAAATACACCATTTATTTTGGCTTTCAAACTTTTCGAAAAATTTGTTATCAAAAAACACTCCGCAATAAAAGGAGTACAAACAAGAAAGCCCATAGTTTTTGTGCGCGTTATATTCTTTGAGCAAGTTCGACACGTGTCCGTTTTAAAATTCGAAATATTTACAATTATGTTGATTTCCGCACCATAGTTTAAATAAAATTATCAAGTTAAATAAATCTGATTTTTACAGTATAAAAAAGAGAAGACATGCACACATTTTTTTAATTTGTTAAAAAGTTGACTTTTGGAATCACAGCTCAACTTTTCATTCTACAGGTTGATTGATAACTTTTTTTCCTGATTTTTTCGAGGATTCCGATTGCGGAAAACTGATTTTCTTCACACAAGAATCGAAAAACCGAGTCACCGCAACGTAAACCGCCCCCTCAAAATAAAGACGCTATGGCTCACAGGGATCTCTTTAAAGATTTACGGTTAATGTTCATTTTTAATTATTCGAAACACAATTTATCAGCGGCACTATTGGATTCTGGGGCTAGATATACCGGGTGTACCGTATTCTTCGTGTGTAAGTGGGCGGAGTGGAACAGTTCTAGGCAATATTCGGTCAAAAAAATTTTTTTAACTATTAGATGCTCTCACAAACAAACTTCTCTAATGTTAAAATACAATAAAAAATATAATTTAATTTAATACCTGACTCCGTTTTAAATGTAAGATTCTAGTCTTATCAGAAACTGAAATATTCATTCTCTAAACATTTTTGAAACTTTGATTGAATCACTCAGTTGATCATTGTCTGAAAAAATACTGGTTCGAGTAATGTTTCAATAAAACAAATTGAAAATTCAGTGTCTGCTGTTACTGCATTTTAAAGTTGCACAAGAAAACATTCTTGTAATTGTGAATAGATTGTGAATTTCATCTGACTGCAACAATTTTCATCGACTACTCATGTGTTTACGTAGAAACTTTCTCCTGTAAATTGTGTTGTGATTGAAACAATACTCGAACGCCATTTTTTATTATATTGGTACATGGTGCAAATAATTACAACTCAAATATTATCAGAAACGCAGTGTTCCCAAAAGGCCGGGAAATGTCGCCAAACCGGACCAAAAATATTAGTAGAAATTAGGCGAACGAAATGTGAGTAGGATTGCAATGACTTTGCAGAAAAAAATGAAAACCGACAGAGCAAAGCAGAATTTCAAAAACTGCAGGAAAAAGGTGTAGGAAAACCAACGGTTGTACTCGTGGGGTGAAGAGAACTAAAAAGGGAAATTTGCAAAGAGAAGAGAAGGTAAAAGGGGCGTTCTTGTTAAGAACAATCAATCGGATCCACAAAATAAAAATGTGAAACTAATACAAATGAACTTTAGAATTAAAAAAAAAGAGTGAAGCGACAAAATGACCAATTTTTTTCGGGCTTTGAATATTTCACTTTTTTTGGTTTTATATCATTTTTGGAGAGGAGGCAGGGATCTCGAGTTGCTTTCTTAAAAATAATCACAACTTGAAACAATAAATTACAGTCTGACATTTAAAAGGGTGCAATAGAGAGATTTCGGAGAAGCAATAGAGCAAAAGTGTTTCAGTTTGTCGGAAAATGTACCAGTTGACTTAGTAGCGCTAGTGGAATGGGGCCGGGATGACTGGACAATCAAACAACCATCACAGAAGAAATGACGAGAAAACAAAACAAAACTTTTGAAAATTGAAATGGAAAGGATGCGAATAGCGCGGAAGAAAAATGATTATTTTACGCATGTCAAAATTGGAGGAAACTTTTTTTTTGAAACTAAAATTCTTGTGAAAGCGTAATTCTCTGAAACTTTCAGAGTAGCATTACCGAAAAAATAAATGACAAAAAAGGAAAATATGAGTGCAATGAAGTGGTTAATTAAAAGCTCTGGGCAAATGAGAAGCGTCCAAAAATGGGTTTGGTAGGAGACCAGCTACTGTTTTCGGATCGAATAATTGCTGCACCGGGAAATAATTGACAGAAGGAAGTTGAGCATCGAATGTTGTTGGAGGAATCACTAGTTCTTCAGGTTTAATTGATCCCGTAGGGAGTATGTCTGTTCTTATTGGGTTCACAGCTCCGGTTCTAGTTGAACTTCCACTGTTGCTTGATCTGAAGTAAACTGCATTTCGGATTAGTTGGTTTAATTTGATGACTTACGAAGGGCCGTTACTATCTTCGTCACTCGACAACGTAATCACAGATGGCGCCGGAGAGTTTTTCTTCACTGCCGCTCCCACTGGCTTTGGTTTTATGTTTCCGTTGAGCATTGACTGATTACGTTGTTGCAGTTGTTGCTGTTGCTGTTGTTGCTGCTGCTGCTGTTGCTGCTGTTGCTGTTGTTGCTGCTGCTGTTGTTGTTGTTGCTGTTGTTGTTGTTGCTGTTGTTGTTGCTGTTGCTGTTGTTGTTGTTGTTGTTGAAGAGCAACTCCAAGATTCCAACTAGAATTCTCGTCAGGGAATGGAATGGCAGGCGGATTTCCATTAAAAGCCGTGTTTGGTATCGACGAAGACAAAAATTGAGGAAGAGAGAATGTCTGTGGAGTAGCTGTGAACATCTGATTGAGTGGATTGATTGGTTGAACGGCAGGTTGTGGTGCCCGCATCATGTCACTTGCGAGTACGGCAAACTGTTGCGCGGCCCCTGGTGGCCACTGTCCCTGAAGCATTGATGGATCCATTATGGGGACCGGAACAAACTGGGGAACCATATGACTCGGGGTGGCTAGGGATAAAAAATGACTTGGACGTGTGGCGAACGGATGATCTGTAAAACGAAATTATAATCATTTGAAAAGTGATCCACTTGACTTACGAAGTTGTGCATACTGGAATAACGGTGGAGGTGCTGCCACTGGCTGATAGAAGAAGTGAGCAGCAGATGCAGCGTTCCCTGTTGCAGCCGCCATTTGTGTATAGTGATGCATTAAATTAGTGAGGTCAGGTTGTGTAGCTACCGGTGGTATCGTTGTTGTTGGTAACGGATTCATCTGGGTAGGAAGAACAGCAATCATCGGTTGCGGAATCTTAGGCGGCAGTGCTTTTTCTGCAGGCGTTATTGGAGTTGGCACGTTTGGAGCACGGTAAGGTGTAGCCAAATTGGCTCCATTCTTACGGCAAATCTCCATCCTTCTGTGTGCTTCATGAATGTAGTTGGCAAAGTTATATCCATTGATGTGAGTCATTGTAACGAACTTCGATTCTAATCCTTGAGCAGGAGTCATTCTGAAGTCAGGGTTGAGCACGAGCATTTTCTTCAACACATCAACAAATTCTTGTCTGTCAATACGATCACAAAGATGTTCCACCGGATCTGATTCAAATCCATAGCTTATCCGAGAAATATCATCAATCGCATTGAAAATGTACTTCCTTGTTTCCTTGGATTTAGCTGTGGTTGAAGAAGCCTCGTATTCCTCAACAGTTTTGAGACGATAGTAGATTCCCGGACTTTCTGATTTCTGTTCTTTGAAGAATCGGTGTAGTTTTGAAGCTCCTTCTAACATTGATGTGGGTGGGAGTCCTTGTGTTTGGATGATGAATCTTCAATTAAAAAATATTTAAGCTTATTATATTGTTGTTTCATACCTGATTTGATCATACTCTGAACTTCCTGGGTACAATGGCCATCCCAAGAATAATTCAGCAATCACACACCCCAAAGACCACATGTCAATGGATTCGTTAAACGGCAGACCAAGGATTATTTCGGGAGCACTGAAAAACAAATGATTTGAACTTGAAATAGTTGAACAACATACCGATAGTATCTACTTTGTAGATAAGTATTAGTGACAGCTTTGTTTCGGTGAGAAGCACTTCCAAAATCAATAACTTTCACTCGGAATGGTTGTTGTTGAGGATCGACAAGCATAATATTCTCTGGTTTTAAATCCGCATGAATCAAGCCCAGAGATTTCAACTTATGGAGAGCAGTTAACACTTGGAACAAAATAGGTCGAATTGCATTGAGAGGTAAAGGCATGAACTTGTTTTGCTTCAAAAAATCATACAGATTTTGTTCGAGCATTTCGAAAACAAGACACGTATGACTCTTATGATTAAAGCATTCAAATGCTCGGACAAAATTGAATTCTTCCGAGTTCTCATTACTGAGTCGAGAAAGTATTGATACTTCAATTTGTCCTTGACGTGCATAGCTTGGGTGCTTCTTCAGGATTTTGATTGCCACAATTTCACTGGTCCCTTTCTTCCAAGCCTTCACCACTTGTCCGAAAGTGCCTTTTCCAAGAAACTCAAGCACCTCGTATTGATTACCATAGGGAGAGCAGAGTACTTCATTTTTGATGAGCTGAAACATACATATTTTATGAAGAGAACCTTGAGAAACTTGTTTCTCGATACCATTGCCATATAAAATTAGATTTTCAAATTAGATTGAGTAGTTTTTAAATTAACTTGCTTTATCAAACGACGATCGCAATTTTTATAAGAAAGATGGTTTAAAAAATTCTAAAAGTTTGATCGTGAGAAAACGTAATCTGATTTTCTATCTCAACAATACTATTTTTAAATAAATATCTTCGTTTTGTTACAACACACAATAAACGTATTGTGTGCAATGAATGGTTTTATTCTGCAAGACGAATGATGCAACTGCGCTCTATTGTAAGACGTTCTGTCTACCCTCCTTTTCGGTGTTTGTAGAGATTTGCTTCATCATGCATATTGATATTTTTCACTGCCTCACCTGATATTCGCCTTCGCCGGACCCTTTTCCTCGAGTGGTGGTTTTTGTTGTAGCCGTCCCAGACTGCGGTGCCATTTTTGTAGTTGTTGATGTAATTGTTGTGTTGGCAGCAGGAAGGACGGCTCTACCTACTGTGGGTGTGGGCAACAAATTTTTTGGAATGCTGTTCACGTCTTTCTGTAATTTAGAGAAATAATTGTCAGACTCCCTATTAAATAGATAAACCTCCTCATCCGCTCGGCGCTTTGGGGCGCGATGCTCAGTGTCAGTAGTAAATGTTTTCTGAAAAATAATAATGAGTGTTATGATATTCAATATTATTGAAAGAAAAACTAACTATATTTATATGTCCAAATCTATCAAAAATTCTTAGAGGTGAAGATAAATGACGTCTTCGGTTAGTGCTTGGAGATTTTAAAGGCATTTCAATAGAAAGGAATATGCTTGTGTCAAGCGCGTCAACCTTCCCAAAGGCTATGCAAACGTGAATAATGAACGGGACCAGCAACCAGGACGAGAGAACCAGCGGGGAAAGAGAATTTGTGTGCGCAAGCGGGCCCCCAGCAGGAGTAGACCGGAGAGGTCAGATAACGAATAGAACGGGGGAGAGGGGTTATTACTCCGCGATCGAGAAATAAGAGGGATTTATTTTGATCGACAGTGAGATCGTATTCACCTGATCCTTCAGACAAGAGTGCCCTCTATTTATTCGAGTATCAGTAATTAGACCCTGCTAGGATACACTTACATATTCTTAGTCTGATATTTGATGTTCTCAAATTTTCTCTGTTTCTCCAATTTGTTAGTTGACAATTTGATCAGTTGATAATAAAACTCCATTTGTTAGATAATAAAAAATCGATAGCCATTTTTTTGGTATGCACATTCTCAGTAATTGGTGGCCATGGCAAATAGAAAAAAATTGGCTGTGAATACAGACAAATAAAAGAGAGACGTCCTGGGAAAGAAGGATCTTAATTGTGTGACAAAGAGAACAGTGTAAAAGAGTGTGAGGACAGGTAATTGTTGTTGATCCTGAGAAAAATCCAGGAAAATGAAATAGAGATAAAAGAAGATAACGACTACTTTCAACCGAGATGTATGACTGAGCAAAAGAGTTCGAGTTGCGTCATAATACACAAGATAAGAAATCTTGTGATAGGAGAATGACTGATGGAAACCATTAACGCTACTAATTTACTGGATCTCACATTTTTCTTTAGTTAGGGATGCTTGCTTACTCGCCTGGAAATTCCTTGGCACTTCTTTTAGCTTCTCTCTTTTTTATTTCTTATCTGTTTCGAAAAAAAAGGTCCGAAAAAGTGTCAAGAAGTGTAATGAGAGACGGCTTTCAATCAGATAAAATCACCACGGCGGCGGCACAAGCACTGAAGGTTTAAATAAAGAACATCTCTTCTCTAACACAAGAGAAAGTTCATTCCCGTTCTTCCAAAAAGAGAAAGAGAAGCAGAACAGTCTGCGAAACCCAACGCGGCAACGTCGGTTTATATTCTGTTCCCCCCGCTATTATGGCCTGGTTATCAAGTTTCGCTTTTTTGGAATTTGAGAACCTATCTTTGAAAAAATGGGGAGAGCGCAAAAAACGCACGTAAATAGAACATTGACATTGCTGGGAATCGAAACTATTGATCAAATGTTATGATAAACTTTCGAGAGAAAATTAAACGTCTCGACGCGCAGGTTGGTCTCAAAGGCAACACAAACGATGCGTCTGTTGGATGAGATAACAGTTTCTCCTTTTCATGAACTGTATTCATGAGAACAAGAAACAAGACATGTCAATATTATTACCTTCATTTTTATCAGTGGACTAAAATGAATGTTTTATGATTTGCTGGCTCTCACACGGTGCGTCGATTTTACGAAACGAGAAATTTTTGGGGAGCTCTCAGTTTTGATCATTCTAAAGAAGTCAACATGTTTCTCTCGTTGGGGGCCGAAGAGTCACCCTTCAGCTCATAAGCGCTTTAACAACATGACCGAACGTGTGAGTCTTGAGATTTCTCTCATCCCTAAGATTTGGGGGTCTCAAAACAGAAAATCCTCCCAGATGCTAGTTACTGAATGTTATTTCCTCTGAATAATCGTTTGTTTTCAGAAAGTCGATGATATCGATGACAAACATGGTGTAGTATTTGCATCATAGTTATCATCAAATGTTAGAGAACAATGTGTGTGTAAGAGAGACAGATAGTGCACCGGATTACTACATTGAAAGAGCAGTACGTACACATTGCTTTCCCAGAGACAATGGTCGTAAATTGTGACACATTGTCCCAATGTCCGCACCTGTGTGACATGCTAACGATGTCTCAGAATCTCATAAATCTGATTTGATCGTAAATTAGAACCGTCTCAATAAAATGATGGGCTAGAGACAAAATTCTTTTCGATTACAGTAACTTTCAATCGCGCCAAAAACTAGTTTTGAATTTTGTGAGAAGATAGCAAGAAAAAAACGAGTCGAAAGTAAAAAGAGACCGACAGCTACTTTGATGAAAAGAAAAACGAAAAATTGGGGGGAAACTATAAAGAGATCCACAATGAGATGATGATATGAACCCACAACCTATCACCGATCACTTTAACCTCTCGTCGCTCTCTCTTTTTCTCTCACTATTTTCATTTTCGCTTTCTCACACATCTGTTAGTAGTTCATTTCATCTCTGGATGATCAGGAAAAACTAACCTGATTAGAGACAGGCTGGCTAGCTGCTAGAAATTGCGAAAAGAGAGCTGACGATGATGGTATAGTCTTGAATACCTCGTTGATGTGAGTTGATGTCTTCTGGGTCACTTCCGTGCTGTGTCCGGAAATCTTTCGCTTTGGCATCGCCACCAATCAGACAATCAATGAGATCAGCGAAGCAGTGCTGTGTGACGCCTTCTGCTGCCGCTTCTGCTGCTGCTTCTGCTCACTCCCAGATGCTTTTCTTGCCGTGAGGCCGACCTCCGCCGCTTGGAGACTGAATGCAATTGTCCGCCAAATTTTCAGTGTGTCAATGTCCTTTTGTGCAAACGATTTGTATGGTGAAAACGCTCGAAGTCTCTGCCAGAAGCAGGGATTCCCGACCCGTCTCCTAAAAAAACAGAATGTTTTGAAAAAAAAGACAGAAAAGGTGGAATAAGGATGACAAAACGGCGACATGAAGATTATAGAGAATAATCTTCAGAATAGAAATTCAGGAGAAAAGAATAATAGGAAGACAAATGAGAAGAAGGAGAAAACCCGAAAAGAGAAAAAAAACAGAAAGAAGATGAGAAAGAAGATGAGAAAGAAGAAGAGGACACCACAATACTTATGACGTGGATAGATGTGCCCCCGAGGCAACTGAAAGAAATAGGTAAGAGACGGGAACAATGACAAAAAACAGGGTCAACCCAGACATCATAGGTGAGTCACTTTACAAAATGAAATATTTAAGAAGGGAACGAGACTCTGGACAAGACAAATGACAAATTGAAAGAAGTAAGTGTTAGTAGCTAAATACGTGAATACTGAATGACTCTTTTCTTGAGACATCATACTGTATCTATCGCCTACATCACTCTCCTCCTTTTTTTCATTTCTTCCTCCGCAAAACTCATATATATCACTTTAAGAACTTTGTGGATAAACTAGGATGATTATCATGTGAGCCTTCACATTTATATGAGAATTCGGATTAGAAGACGTTGAAAATTCCGTTTGAAAAGATAGGAAATTGGTTAGACACATAAATATTCAATTGGAAGTATGAAGAATACAAACACTAGTGCATCTAGTGTTCAATATCATCAGACTACCTCAAGGGTCGCATTTTACTTTTTGAAATTCGATCCACACGGCATCTGGTGCACTATTGGATTAAATTGAGTCAACCGAAAGGTATGAGACACTGATTCTCAATCACTTCGAAATTAACTACCATAACTTCAGAATAAAAATTTCTAGATCAGGTTTCAGTGTTGAAAGGTTGGATTGAATTCACTGACACGAGTGTCAAGGAAAAATATTTTTCACACTGCCAGACTAGACGACGTGGTTGGTTTGGTTTGCTAGCAAAGAGATGGCGCCAGCCGGCTCCTGTCTCTTTTTTTTCTCATTTTTTTTTCTGTCGCCGTTGCCGATATGCTCGGTTTGGCGTCCCCTAGTTTCGCTTCCTCTTCTAAACGCACATTATTTTTTGGTTATTTTAAGCCAAGATGATTATCGGCAGTCAGTCGGAAAACACATGTCGCCTAGGAAATGCACAGATTACAGTAATCTGCAGCAAGCCCCGAGGTGTTTGAGCCCGTCATTCGTAAAAAACACAAAAACAAAAAGCTTTTATGGTGATTGATCGGACGAATTGGTCTTTTAAGGAGTGGTTATTGGTAGAAAGCAATATCAAATGAAATGAAGATTCAATTTGTCTTCTTGAAAATGGAATAAAGAACAACACGTGAGGTTAACCGAATTAGACTTTTTTGGCTCATGACATACGGTTTTCAATGAATCGGTTAGAGATTATCTTTCACCAAATTTCAACCTGTCGCGTCGAAAAGATAGAAAAAAATCAATTGAAAAATTACATCGTTCGATCGCCAACTTAGTTTCTGGCCTCGAAACGATTACAGTTTTTTCACTGTGTTCCAAAACAAAGCGATTTCAACTGAATCGAATAAAATCTACAATTTTGCCAATACCAGAGATATTGGAAAAAGGTTCTGTCAGATGGATTCGTGATGTTGAAACAATATATGAAAAAATGACGCAGAAAAAACGTTTCTGTTGAAGGAAAATGGAACAAAAACTTGGGAAACGAAGTAAAAACAAGGCAAACTTTTGTTGACAAGATAGAGCAGGAAGCAATCTAAAACAATCAATAATGACGGGAAAAACTTTTCTTCGTTTATTGGCGCCGATTGACGCTATCTTGAAAATTCAAAAGGGAAAACGACAGAAACACGTTTTCTCTCGAAATTTTTACTGTGAAAAACTAGGAGACTGTATAGTTTCTCTAATAATTTTCTCTCATATAAATGGACGGATCACATAGGAAAAGTGATTTTTCGTAAGATTAGGGAGTCTAGACCTTCGAACATTGAACACTACAGAAGGAAATAGGAAAAATGTGACCAACTCGCTAAAAAACCTAATGCTCGCCACCTGACTGCATCTTTTCCGCTCGTCACAAATTAGACTGACAAAGAAAGTAGTCTATTCGAAAAACTGGCCACAATGTTAGGGAATCCAGTCATCGATTTGGGAATCGAATGGAAATAGTGGATAGACATCGCCGTCTCCGAACATACCAATCCATTTGTCGATGTGAGGTCGTTTCGACGAACCGGCAAGAAATAGGCAGATGGTGCAATGGGCTTGGTGGGTGAAGGGTATTATTTGATAGCCTGTGGAAATATAAAACATGCAGAACCGATAAAAAAGACCGTCCGAGGCCGAACCCAACGTGGCCCGATTTCATTGCTTTTACCCCACATTTTTTGCGTTTCTTGGAGAGAGAGAGAGCAACCCAAAACACACCCAGCTAGGCACAGATGTTTGGAAGGAAGCGAGTTTAATGTGAAATAACAGTAAGAAGGAAAACCGGAATAACATCTAAAATCTGCAGTCAACTGTTAAACAATGTACAGTATACTAGTTCCTCAATACGAAAGTTGTCATTCTGGCTAATACTACTACTCCTACAATTGCCACCATTACTACAGCCACTACTTATAATGCTAGGCACAAAAACAGGAGATGATGTAGCTACAAACCAAGTTTACTAGATGGCGAATGTTCATAAAACATTAAAGAATTAGAGATTTGAAAACCAGCAGAAGTTCAAAAAGTGAAGTTTTCAAAAATAATAGATTATAAGAAAATATTTTTCGAAGTGAAAATTTTGTTAAACAATTTTTGAAAAATATAAAACTTCCTCAAGATCAGAAGGAAAAGGTTTTTGAAATATAAGAATTAATGAAGAACTATTATTGGACGTATATGAATTGCATTTGACCCTTTATTAAACAAACCCGGACCATTGATATACTATGGGTCATGAATTGTATATGACCATGATAAGAGACGGCGTAATGAGAAAATACATAACCAAATGAAAGAATGTTTGAAAGGAATGGAATGAACGAAAGCGTCGAGAACTTGGACATGAGCTATCATTAAGGATGAGAGCAGGGAAGAGAAGAAATACGCAGAGCGTCCCAATTGCTCGCAAGGAGACAGCCTTCAATGGCCCAACCACGCAGCCAGAAGGGGTGGAGCAATAATGGCACCCGAGAAGAAGCCCGTCCACGTCACCACACAGAACCATGAATAACAAAAATTTCGAAACTTTCAACGTTAGAAAAAAAATTGAAAAAAAAATTTTGGTTCTCTAAAATATTTTCAATTCCTCAAAATGCAGTACTCGTATTAGTCATCAGTATGCATATGACTGTCTACGCTAAAGAAAAAAAAGCTCTTGTAAAGCAGAAATTAGACCGTTGTCAAGGTTGAGCGCTCGAGTGGATAGAAGACAGTACCGCGTCGTCTGCGCCCCCTCGAGACCTTGTTCCTAAGAATAGGGCGCCATCGAAAACGACGATCTTCTAACAAAACACGGAGAATAGGACGGGAAAACCGACAAGGAATGAGAAATGTCTCAGGAAAAAATATACTCAGTTGTATGTTTTGATCTTGAAAAGAAGCGGGGAAAAAGTTGATTAGAATAAGCTTTCAAGCAGATGAAAAAAAGGAAATGAAAAAAGACTGGCTGGTAAAGTCAACCGTTTACAATCATCCTTAATGACATTTTTGTTTCATTTTGCCATTTGTTTCTCGACACAGACGTAATGGTGAAACTGATAGAAAAGTAATAGAAAACGAGAAGAATACCGTATTCTTTTTGTTAAGAAACCCATCTGTTTAGGTTTTTTATCGAACGATAAAATGAAAAAAGATTAAGAGAAATCTATTTCTCAAAAACAGTTGTGTGATGGATTATAATGAGACGAGAACAAGTAAAATGAAAACGAATAATAATTTCTGTTTTTCAGTTACTATCCCCTATAATATTATATTTTCGAAGAAAACCAAGAACGATCGAGTTACCTCCAATAACAAATTGTTTTTCGGGTCTGACCGTTTTTTGTGCTCTGTAGTTGCTCTTTATCCACAAAAATATAATCCGTTTTGAATCAGTGTGTAAAATATGCCGTGAGTATTGTGAAGGGTAACAAATGTCCCGAAAGCATTTTTGCAGAAAGAAAAAAACTGAAGGGATGAGTGAAATCATGCTTGAATTGATAAGCAACACAAGGAACTCCGAGAAAACATTTATTCTTAGAATTACGTTCAGATCCATCATTTCTTCTTCCATTGCTCTCGTTATTAGTCTCATGGTTGATCCTTCTAGGCGTGGTTAGGATAGTGTTTTATTGGGCCAGTGACTCACCAATTCCTACTGTAGCTCTATTGGAGATTCAGAAGTCCAATGCAGCAAGTGGCCAGTGGGTGTGGAGAGAGAAAAGTGTGTTGAAGATAGAGAGGGAGTAGAGGCTCTCAGTTCTGTTAGTGCTGAACACGAGGGACCTACCAATAGGTCTAAGGGTGCTGCACGCGTTTTCTCAACCCTTTTTTCCATGGATCATGGTGGATTCAAATGGATTCAAATGGATGACGAATAATCTATGGTTTGTCTAGACCTTTGAACGACAATACACGATTGGATCGATTCCCATGTCCAAAATAGTGTGCTTTTCCGAGAGTCTCAAACATTTGCTACCATTTCCTAGGCAGTGTTCATTTTGTGGAGAGTCTCCCAAATAATGGAGACAGTGGTGAGAGATGCGAGAGCGCTTCGGAAAGGCAGTCTCTTTGTGTGTAGTGTACACTACTCTCTTCTCTTTCTCTGCGACGAAGAAATCCGAGAGAAAGAGAGAAGCAGAGGCAGGAGATTATCGAAGAGTCGCAGACATTGCAAATGTGTGGAGGAGAATTGAAAAGAGGCAGATGGTAACAGGCTGTGTGCGCCCGTCGTGATCTACACAGAGCGAAATATCACAAGGAAGCGGAGATGACAGAGAAGCAGAGCAAAGTGGTAGAGACATTGACAGCGAGAAAGCGAGGAAGGAAGAGGGCCGCGACGTGGCGAGAAGAAGCGAGTGTCTACAGACACAGGAGGAAAAAGAAGAATATCGACGAGGGAAGCATCAATTTTGCCTCTTGTGCCTCAACAGAAGAGGAAGAAGAAGAGAAGCAGACGCGGCCCGAGGCTGTCTTCTCTTTCGAGTGTGTATGCGTTTTGCGGCCGTCTTTTCGAATGTCGGAATTATGGGCCCTTTTGATGGAAAATGCCTTTAAGACGATTGAATACAACACTCGAATGACAACGAGGGGGAAGTCATACGGTAGAACCATCAGTTTTAGGGGTTTACACGACTAAAATCAAATTTGACAGTTAAATCAAATTTTTGGTGAAAAAATAATTAATTATGTAATATTATTCTCATGGAACACGAAGGAATAATATAAATCTTTGGACTATGAGGTATCATGATAGCAATATATCAAAGGAGGATCTTCAAGAGACGCAAGTGAGTTTTTCTTATTCGGAAGTTCAGATTACTTATCATAGCCATCCCGGAAATGAAAAACTAATATAAAAAAAGAGAAACACAAAGTCAGAGTTATCAGGCATGGAAACCGATGAAGTTTTCTAGTTGACTAGTCGCTATGCTTGTAATTTGTTTTATCAAGAATACGAAATCTTATTATTGAACCGCCAATAATATACCGTAGACATGCCACAATACAATAACAAATAATATAACTAGGGCTTCTATCAAAACGAATAACAGCTATACTTCAGTTATGATGAGACCCAACTTTTTTTCGTCTGATTTTTTTCTAGTTAGAGCGTCAACAGTATGTGAAAAACAACGTGCGTAGGAGGTAGAATGGATGATCATAACTGGTTTTTGAAGAGGCCCAACAATTCTTCAGTAAAATGAATACTAATCACATCTAATTATGCTCTTTATTGTTTTCTATTGTGATAGTAACCAATAAATTTGAGGGATTAAATAAGAAATTCATTGAATAATCATGAATCACGAAGCGATCCACTGAGGTGAAACATTGACGTATGAATGATGCCTTGCTAGAGGGATTTTTCAGATAAAGGGCGGCAAGCAGGAAAAACAAAGGGAAACTGACGTTTTTAGAAAAAGAAGAGAAAATAGATTATTTTTATGATGCCATTTTCTTTTGACTTAAAGTACTGAACTCCCACTGACTGACAAACTCTCGAAAAAGAACTACTGTACTTTTCTACTGTACTTGTTAAAGAAAGTGCACTTTCTCACCGCGGAGGGCGAGGAGACAGAGAGAGTTATCTTATTTGATTGGTGGTACCCTTCCCTCTTTGTTCAGCAAAAGTCACTGCCAGAGTCTCGAGACAGATAGGAACGTAAAGGTTGGCGGCACCGACCAAATAAAAGTAAAAGAGTCAATAAAATAGAATGGAGGACGGTTAATGAAAGGGAGGAATGTGATGGGAAAGAAGGGTGAAGAAGAAGAAGCCTCTCAGAACAAAACATCTATCCATTGATGTATGATATTACATAATCCAGAAAAAAAAGCACTCGCGAAAATGAAAAGCTGAAAATTTATGCAAGAAAACTGAAAACTAGTGGAGAAATAACAATTTTCATAATGAGAAATAGTGGTGAGTAGATCATTTTACCATAAATATTACCCTTTAAAATATGATGTGGGGTTTGAATGAGAAAAGTAATAGTTCTTCAAAAATGTATATTTGAAGTCTGATAATTAACCTGAAAGTGAAAAATATCAATTTTAAAAACAAATGCATGTGAACTTAAAAATACTGTAATTGAACTGAACCATTGACAAAATCTTCTATTATTGAGCACATGAAACTGTTACTCAAGCTGTTTTTGAGAGTTTGTGTGATGACAAAACACTGAGTATTTCCGCCCTTCAGATTATTTGAAAACTAGATTTTCGTGATTTCATTCCCGTCATAAGGCCACTGAAAACAGCTGTTTTAACTGACAGAAAACCCACGTCTTTCACAATTTGATACGACATCAAGGCAACGCATGTTGCATTGCAACGCAAACAGTACAATGTACAACTATGACAGAGCCTTATGATATTGATACATTCTAAAACGGTCCTATAAGGCATTTTACATTCTCAATTTACAAAACATTAGGGACTGAATTTAGAGGAAAGGCGAGAGCCTCAGAGCAGTTGGAAACCAAGTGAGTATATGATTCAATTATGAATCTTATCTCGGAACTAGCCTTCTATACATCCGGAGGAAGTTCATATCACGGGCTTCAATTCAGTAATTTCCTGAAGATAAAACTGGCCGTGCTTTCAAACCAGAAATGAAAAACGTTAGAAAAAATTATTAATCTCAGGGAAATGTGAAGAAAATCTTTTGAAAACACACACTTGACATCTACGAATTTTTGCAGAATCACATATCAAAAAGTGCAAATTTATAATATAACATATGATGAGAGAGTTTGAATAAAAATACTCAATCATGATTTTTTCGAAAATACTCTCTATATTTCAGAGCAAAGATATTTTGAACAAAGCTTGATCTTAGTTTCAAAATAGCTGCACTTCGTTCTCAGAGTCTTGATTCCAATTTTCAGAACAATTTTTAGAGTCGTTATAATTGTGGCCTGTCAGTCATCTTCTGACAAGTCTAGAAAAACTTCCTTTTCACTGATATATACAACTATAAATAATGTCTGAAAACTTATTATTAACAAAAAACTCAAAATGTTTACGGTAGATAATAATTCCTAGGGTTAATCATAACTCGAGAAAAGTGAATTATAACTAGTTTTTGATTCACCTGTTTTCTGTAGAATTTTGAAATTTATTCGACTCTTTATCTTATTTATCACATCAGTCGGTCACGAGTATCAATCTTCAAGCTTAAAAATCAATCAATCTTTCATATAGAAAATCTAATTTTGATTTGTTTGACTGAATTTTTTTTGTATTTCTTAGAACTTGAAAAAGTGTACATGGAAAACGAAAGGGACTCTGTTGTTTTGATAGCTTATTAAAAACCATAGCCTTTCAAAGAAGGATTTCAACCACGTTTCCACAAATAATCCGACATGTATGAATCTAACTTTCTTCAAAATGATTCTATTATTTTACAAGTTCAGTTTATTTCGAAGTTCGCAAAAGGTGAAGATTCCATGTGAGTAAAATAGAAAAATATCGAACAAAGAAAGGTAAGTAGAGGAAAAAATAATTGGAGAAAAGAGAAGAAGCAAGAAGAATTGGTGTCTTCTGATGTTCATGCACATGTCCGAACGAACATCTGCGTGGGCGAGAGAGAGAGAGAGATGGAGAGGGGAGAAAAATAATAACTAAGAAAAAAGAAAAATAATTGAAATTGTTTGAGTTGAAGTTTGAGCTCGAGAAAAAATAAGATTTTTGGAATGGAGGGATCTATTGGAGATTGCTCATTCTATGACGGTTTTGAGATAATAAAACCAGCTTGACTCGGCCGCCTGATGAGGATATTCGTTTTTTTGTTTTCATCGGATCGATACTTAGAATGAGATCACAGAGATTGCACTAACAGGATGTCAAGGATAGTGAAAAATAATTATGGATTTCTTAAAGGGAAGAGATAAATAAGTATAGGTGGTTTGGAGAAAATGGTTCAGTAAAAAGAGCAGCATCTTGCGTATTCTGGTTTCTTGCCCTCGCCAATTGAGATTGTGTCTGCCATTTCACCTCCCGGAACGAAGCCATATTTCAATTTGAGCATTCTTCTATAAAAAATGAAATTCTCATTGGAAACGACTCTTTTTTTCTCTAAAAAGCCGAACTATTTGTTCACGTGGAGTTCTTTTCCAAACGTTTCTATTTGCCATTCCACAAACGGTGCCTATCTATGACAGGTACAGAAAACTTACTCTGCCAATCCAAGGAATGCTCGATCGACGTTCTGTCCAGTTTTGGCACTGGTTTCCATGAAAGGGATCGAGTACGCCTAAAAAATATATTCATAAGAAAAATACACAGATGTTTTTAAAGTTGGTACTTTACTTTCATTACTGTAGTTGAGAAAAAAAACTATGACATGACTTTGTTTCCACGTGACCAGGTTATAAACAAAATATTTGTTAGTCTGTTTTTTTTTCATTTTGTTGTTTAATTCATTTCTTTCTCATTATCAAACCCTTCGAATTCATTTAATTCAAAGTCCAAACTAAAGTTTGCTTCTGCAAATTCTAGCCGTCAGTTGCTCAATTTTCTTGATGTTCGTTCAAGAAATTCAATTAGTTTTTTTTTGAACTAGACTTTGTAGATGGATGCAATCGCTTAGTTCATCTTGCACACTAACCCTAATTTCTTTTCTTTCATTTGGAAAAACGTGACGCATCTTGAACCCTCGATTCCTCTTTTCGAAAGTGCACCTTCTTGAATAATGCACACTTTTACTATTACATTAGGAGTAGACCCCCTTTGTACATACGTACAAACAGAATAATCATTCAAAAAACGTGTAGCATGTAGACGGCAGTCCCTGAGTCTTCTCAAATTACAGACACTGATGTCATTTTCTGTGTTGGTCGAATACTGCTAAGCGTCCTTGTTCATTAGAGCCAGCAGAAACGTACCAGAAATTGGATTCGGACGTTGAGAGAAAAAATTATTCATTAGGGTCAAACGGGAATAAACGTAAAAACGTCAATCTCATTTCGCAATGAGCTTTATCTTATTCTCAGAGTGTTGAAAAAAAGCAAAAAACGTAGCTGAGCATCAAACATCTTCCCATTCATTTTCCTCCGGTAGAATTTCCCGATTGAATCATTTTTCCCCCGTTAGACCCCTATTCAATAAGTATAACTGAATATTAACCTCGGCAAGACGTTTCCCCTCATCCGCTGGCACTGCTCGTGGCAAATCACATTTGTTGCCAACAAGTGTCACTTGTACCGCCTCCTTTCCATACTCTTGGATTTGAGAGAGCCAGTTCTGGAAAGTTCGAAGAAAACACTCAAAGTGAAGAGCTTTCGAGTCTTACACGGCAGTTTTCAAAACTAGCGCGATTGGCAATGTCGTAGACCAAGAGAAGAGCATCAGCATCCCGATAGTACGATGTGGTTACCGATCGGAAACGCTCTTGTCCAGCAGTATCCCAAATCTGAAAACGGACTCTGGTAGGCGTGAGAATCTCTCTCACTTATACCTGCAACTTTACTTTCTTGTCTCCCATCGTGATCAACTTGTTCTGAAAGTACATGTTTATGAGTAATATGGACAGATAAGTTTGAAATTATAGATCAAGTTCCCATGATCACATGCAAAGTACTACTCTGAAAATATAGGGAAAAGTTAATAACCACTCAGACTCTTTATAGAAGACGTTGGAAACTCCTTGTGATTCATTCATGTACTTTCTTGGTAATGTACTAATATTAAGTTATTGGTAGTTACTGATAGAATGATCCCTGACTATTCGATTAACTGAAGTGAAAAAGAAAATGTCTTCTAATCTAGCTAAGTATGTTCTTGAACTCACTCTGTAATCAATTCCAACAGTTGAGATGAAGTTGTTGTTGAGGAAAGCACCATCCTTGTAGCGAATCAGAAGACATGTTTTTCCAGTACAGCTATCTCCGAGAAGCATCACCTAGAAAATGAAATGCTATGAAATGGGAATAAAAAAGTTATTATTAGAATGGAATACCTTGGCTGTAATTTGTTCTGCCATGTCAAGGTCAAGTTTTTCTGACCGATGTTTACTTTTCAACGAAGCGTGTTCGTCGGATTGATATGGCATAGTTGAAATTGGAGAGTCGGTTTTGAAACGAACTTAAAATGAGAGAACGATAGTACACGTTGAGGGCGGGGCGATAAGAATTGAAGAAAAGAGGAACAATGAGGACGGCGGCTGAGAGCGCAGCAATCTGAGGAGCCGCCCCAAATTGGAAAGAAAAGAGACTGGTGGCAGAAACCAGCGAGGTTTCCCAAAACCAAGTAGTCGCGTTTAACCGCGAATAAAAAATAACTTGGAAGACTTCATTCGGCAACGGAGACCAAGATGGTGTGGGAACCGAGTGTAGGAATGGGTGCTCAAAAGAAAAAAACACGTAATGAGAAAGTGGCCTCCGAATAAAAGCGGTCCGTGACTATCAAAAAAGACGACGATGCGATTTGAATTTGAGACGAGGAGAAGGACACTCCCGCATGTTTTATCTTATTTCTGCTCTTTTTCGCAGTCAGACTACTGCCTCTTAAGAAGAAGAAGAGAAGGTGCCAAAGTTTACCAAAAAAGCGAAGAAAAAAGAAGAAAACTGAAACCAACTCAAGTAAAAAGATATCTGGTTAGAAAGGCTAATGAGCAATATGAGATTATCCAGAAGTAAAAGTTCTTAGAGTAGAGACATAGAGATTCAGGGCATGAAAAACAGGTGAGTAAAACATCTGGAGGTTGAAATAAATAGATTGTTTTCTTCCGTCGCCATACAATTTACCTAGTAATTGAACTCTTTTTTTCTGTTTGAGTGCAATCTACCCAGCCCCCATGAAATTGAGCTTGCCAAAGAGTGGCTCGCTTCATAAAACTGCTCCATTTTCGAGTGAACCGTTAAAACGTCATCTTGTATTTTGTGTCCTCCAAAAAGAAGCCCTCAAATTTTTTGCATCCGTTAGGTTCTCAGAACATTACTTTAGATGATTGGGGAGCAGTGAGTCAATTTTCTACGAAGTTTCGTTAGTATACCGTCTAAGGTATTTTAGAATACTGATAACTATCAGAAAACGTATCCGCAAATTTATCGGCGTGAATGTATTAAAATTTATCGGCGTGATAGTCAATTTTTCTTCTAGAACCAATATCTGAATGACCAAAAGATCTAAGATTGAACAGTTTGTACTCAAGATTAAACACTAATTCATAGTTTTACGACTTCAATTTATCTATGAATTCAATTTTTATAGTTTCGAGTCTAGACATAAATGTAGGGCTAAAGATCAAACCAGAGGAGTTCAATCGCTTTGTTTGACTTTTTACGACAGTTTTTAGAAGTAAAAAAATTTAGGAAAAAGAACTTGCCATAATGGTCAGATTTTATTTTGACCTCTCAAAAAGAAAAAATTGAAACTTAGTTAGCAAACTTGATAACTGATTTAATCTTGGATCGAGAAGAAAAAAGTTTCATCAATCAAGTCACAAATCTGTCTGTTTTTGTGCTCTGAATTTTCGAAAGATCTCTGAGAGTTTTCACTGGGAAACCTTACAAATTCTGATTTGAAAAATACTTGCTGAATATGAAAATGATTTGAAAATTTCAACCAAAACACCTGAATCAAAATAACACCACCTGGGAACCTAGAACAGAACGGCACCAGCAGCTAATCTTTTAACATTCACAATCAGAAGAAACAAAAAGAAATACAATTCAAATACAAAAAAAGTCTGCAGTCCGTATAAAACATTTTCATTATTGGTTCAAAGTCTTCACAATGAACGTTTTTTGTTCGGAAAGAGAAGAGGACTAGTACAAGAATTAATTGCACAGCTACTACCACTAGCAGCACATTTTTGCACTACAAAGAAGTGAGATTAGGAAAATGAGGGACGAAAGGAGAGAAATACGTCATTTGCAAAGACCAGAATGCATATGAATATATTTTTCCTCCAAAAAGTAACATGGCGTTACGAGCAGGAAAAATACTTGAATATCTAAACCCTATCAATTTTGAGTCGTTTAGTGTCAGAATGTGCGAAGTGTGAAAAATTCAGTGAACTCAAACATTTCCCGCTTTTTTGTGTTTTTTTTTGTTCAAAAAGTGAAAACATGCCTAAAAGAAGGCAAAGAAAAAAGACGTTTTTCTTTTCTATGGCTGCTCAACAACCGCCGTTGTTAGAAATCCTTTGTAAAAGAACATATTTGAACAAGATAACGGGCTTTTTAGTGCCGATTTTGTCAATTTTCAAGATTCCGAGAATTCAGGGACAAGCGGTTGGATATTGGTCCTGATTCGAAAACTGAAACATTTCAGGGTCATATGAAACAATCTCAAACAAATACATGTTGATTGCAAATCCAGAGGGAGTTTTCAAAAGAGCAAAATGGGAGAAAAAAGTTATTCTTAACGTAAGCTGTAGTTTCTCACGGATAGAAAAGGCGGAAGGTTGAATCCAGCTCTCAAAAATGCGCACTGAAAAGAAAAACGGAATCGTCAGACAATCTGATGTCTCGGACAATGTGAAGAGCATGCTGTGACTCTCTTGATCGATGGCTTGTCAAAAAACTGGTCAAACATCTATTCTTCCATATACGAATAGGTTCAGGTGTAATAAATTTTCAAGATAGTGATTAGAGTTTGGAACGGAACAGGAAATCAAAATTAGTAGGGTCTATAAAAGCCTAAATATCTATTATGACGAGAAAAATCAAACCGAATTGCAAGAAATTTTAAGATCCACAAATATCTACCTGAAGACATAATTACAATAAAACGTCACTATAAATGTTAACTAGAAAATGCCACGTAAATGTAACTGAAGCAAACGATGGTCTGAATGTGTTGATAACTAAGAAGATTATACAATGAAAACCCGTTATTGACCATTTATCAATCGAAGAAGGTTTTTCCATTTAAGATCATAAATTACGAGCAAAAATTAATTTAATGAAATTTCCCCAAAACTTTCCATAGAACAAAATCCACACTATACAACTTGGTGGAATGATATATAATTTTCAATTGATTGCATTTCTTCCAAAATTTTTCTGGTTCAGAAATCCATCTAGTGTTAGACAGCGAAAATTCTTTTGTATTTCAACCAGTGTTTAGTACCATTCTGACCGTTTCTCCCGTTGTATAAAAACTTTCATGCTTCTTTGTCCGATTTCAAATAACAATGGAACTTACTGTGTATGTCAAGTCGACGTCCTGGTAAATTGAGGATCTCTTGCGAACAGGGTGCATTCTTGTTGAATAGTTTCCGTGAAGTTGACAGAGAGAGAGAGAGAGCTGAAGAAATTAAAAGTTGAAGACAGAAAAACGACGTTGGGATAGATGAGTTCAAAAGAAATTACGGAAAAATGACGAAAGAAACAATGAAAGCGAGATGATAGCTTTTTTTCAAAAACTATCAGAACGAGACTTAAAAAAACAGGAACGTGGTAAAAAAAAACAGAAGTTTTGGTTGCTTTCCGCCAAGAAAGATTCAATATGTCTGTGATTTCTTGGGGAAAACACGTGCGGACCCTTTTTTGTCAAAATGCGGTGGTTGAAAGTTTTTGTAGACGTTTTTTAGTAGTTGAACCAGAGAACAAATGAAAAAACAAAAAGAGAAATCTTGTAGAGCGTTCCATGGCGGGAGCAAAGCGCTATATTTTGGTTCATTCAGGAAATGTTGAGAGCAGAAGCATGGGCAATTCAAAAACTATTAGAACGTTTGTTTTGAAGCAAAAATGGAAATTTTGAGTGAAAAATGAGTACTGACGGATTTTGAGCTGCTAGTTTAAAGGTGAAGAGAGCCCACACACATTTCAATAAATCCTCATTATTCAGAGTTCAATGGTCTTCTATCGGAGTGCAAACTGCTGACATCGTGAGATTGCACTTTGTTGAATTATTTTTTGAATTCATTCTGAAATGTACCTTTCACTAATGGTTAGAAAAAAATGTAACTAGAAAATGTGTAGGAGTGAGATGAGAAAATGAGGTGTAGGTAGAGTCTGAATAGGAAATTCAACATTGAATACACTTCCATTTGTCTAGCTGGCATCACAATTGTCATAGTGACAGCGGGAATAAAATCGGAAGAATAAAAAATTTTATTGGATGAGCTTTAGAAGGTCCAAGAACACTAAATGTAGTTAGCAGAAGAAGGAAAGTCTGAGAAGACGCTGAAGTGGAGTACCAGTAAGTTAATCAGAGTCCTCAAAAACACTTTGGGGCAATGAACTAGTGGACTCCTTTCTGCACTTTTTTTCTAAAAAAAAGGAAATGTAAAGAGGTACTAAGGACAAAGTAGAAGTAGAAAGGAGTGAATGAGGAAGTTGAGCCCTCCGAGGCAGAATACCTGATTAGCTGTGATAATTATGGTTTTTTGAGTAAGTAGCTGCGTCAGTTAGAGGCTCAAAGTACACAAAAAAGTGTATTTTGTTGTCCTCGTGTGCACATCAAGTTGCATCCATCCTTTTTGAGTGTATATTAATCCCCTCGGGGCTGAATGACAAAATAGTTGTTTTTAGCTATTGCTTCCTGTTAACGCTTGTTTCTCGAAAAAAGTGAATTCTTGAGGAAAAAAAAACAAAAACACATATAATAGCTTATGACGATTTTTAAGTGTTTTCGAAATATTATCGTTTCGATTTTCGACAAAATCCAAAACACAGCTTATGGATAAGAGGAGTGTCTAGTCGACGAAAATACTTAAATAACTCAAATTGATTTCTGAGAACAATAGAGTAACGGGAAAGTAGGAATCTTTCCGTCCCATCCAATTTCCGGTGTAGTCAAAGTATATTTTTTCAACGAAGGCTCTAACCTTTAGCTATCACATGAAAAGTGACAAATAGTTCTTAGTCTTGTGGTTTTCTTAATATTAGATTTATTATATACGGATTAAAGTTTGTCTGATATATTAGGTGGTGTCATTAATTATATCAATTTCAATGAAATTAGAAATCCATAGTATTGAAAATAGTTCGGGATAAAAGCATACATTTGACATTTAAAAGTGATTGAACAAATATATCTGAGAAGTGAATACAAAGATCGGAGATGAATAGAATTGATTTGTGAGACAATATAATATAGAATGTCGAATTCAATTTGCACAGCATTCAGAAAACGGATGAATTTGATTATCTATCTAACACGTTAAACAACTAAACGAAAAGAGTGATCAGGTGACTGAGGAACTGATTATGAAGACTATTGGCAAAACAACAAAGAAAAGAGACAATATTCACCGACAGTCATTAGGAAACAAAATGCTAAGGCTGATTTCTAGTATCTGATCTGATTCTTTATGCCATTTATCTCAATAATGAAGAATCAATTATAACGTGCTACAAAAAATCAAAACTTCAAATCAACAGCACAGAACCCTAAGTTCTCACTATCACTGCTGTTCTATTTTATGAGCGCCCGAAAATATGTTTCTCGTGTAACGCACCGAAATCAACGGCCGCCATAGCTCAGTCGGTTAGAGCGTGGGTCTAATAAGCCCAAGGTCGCAGGTTCGACCCCTGCTGGCGGCAAATGTTTTTTGCTCGTCTGAACAAGTTAATCGTTTTCAGGCGTTTACTACACATTTCTAATTCTGTTTTATAAATTATAAATTGTTATTTTCCTGGCCAGCTAAGCTAAAACGTGAGTTTACAGAGTTACGAAGATAAGTATCTAAAATCTAAACCTTCTCTAAGCAAAAAACGAGAAAACAAAATAAGAAAATCCGACCCAGCACATCCGGAGAAAGAAATATATCGCAACTTTTTGAAACCACCACATGAAAGGCATTTAGACGGCCTTTGACGTGAATGACAGAAAACGGACCAATGCCTTTCTTTTTTCTTTTTTGCTCATCTCAACAAAGAGAGCAAGTAAGGATTAAACTCCGATTGTCAGAAACTGATTTTCAAAGCCATCCAGACAAAAACACTCTGATTGAACAACAAAATAGAATGAATACTCTGAATTCGGAAGAAAGTAGGTATGTTACAAGAGTTGTAATTGTGTTCTGTAACCAAAGTCGCTTAAACTAGAACGGACACAACCTCTAGACGATAGGAAAAAACAGAGTATTTTTCTGCTCAAAATCTTCTTAAACATGGCAAAACATGCCGCCGAGAGGCTAACTCCTTTCTTTTTCGGGTAACAGCGGGCCTTGTTCAACGGAATTTTTCAAAGTGGACGACGAAAAAGAAGACAAAGTAAAAAGTCGAAAACATAGTTTTGTAGCACATATTCACATTCTTCACAGAAATGGCCTTCGGTCGCTTGCTTCCAAACAAAGCCCACCGGGTCAAGGAATATTTGATTTTCACAAGTTTTCAAGATGAACAAAAAGCTCTCTCAAAAAAGTGGTTCCAAAACTCCAAAAATTAGAATGGGTCTCAGTTAAGAACATCTGGATCATTGAAAATAGTACCGACATTTGGACCTCTACACATATATGAATACAATTTTAATTAAAACCATAGCTATTTTTCTTGTCAATGAAAATTTGATTACTTTACTAATCCTTTAGCTTCAATATTATCCGTTCCAAGTTTTTCAGCTTGCAGTTTTTGTTCCATTCGTTACTTGCTTTGTTTATTTTTTTTAAAAAACCGTTTTCTGCGTTTTGTTTAAAATAATAGAATGTTACAACCCTGAAGTCATTATGTTTTGTTGTACTTTTTGGGCTTCTTATCAGACAGAACGAAAATCGGCATTTAGTCAGATTCATGAACCATGTGATTGCGAATCGACCAATTTTTGTAGCTTTGTAGAAAAGAGAACAAAGTCTAACAACGTGATCCGCAATGAGAATCGACCTTGTTTGTATGTGTCCATAAATCTGAGGCAAAGTGAGAAGGGTCGACCACACGAAGGAAGAAAAGAGAAGATGGAAATCGAAAAACAGCAGAAAGGATTACGAATAAACAAGTTGATGGTGGCAGCTGATAGTAAAGAGAACTGAAAAAAACAACAAATAAAGAAAACAATTCAAACATTATATTACACTTTGAAGTGTGGGACCATGTTTACTTCTACAACTTTCTATATCTGTACTTCCCTATCTTCTTTTGCACAAGTTCAACTAATCAGGCTATTTTGTCATGTGCTCTTTTTTCTTTTTGTCACGTCCTGCTCAATAAGTTACAAGTGACACAAAGCCTTTTCTTTTGTTACCCTTTGTTTCAGACCCGGTTTTTAACGTTGTTGTTTACGAAATGTGTGCCGGCTGTCCGATGATAATTTCAGTTGAATACAATGGCAAACATATGTGTGTCTAAAATTAGTGACGAGTTTGATAATCAAGCAGTTGTCACAAAGAACAACCAAAATTAACCTTATTGTTGCAAAAGTAGAATTGTTTTGATTGAATGGCAATCTTTGGTGTCACGCGATATTACTGTATAAACTATTGATGAGCCGATAGTTTAGAAATGTGCAAGTTTGTGGGGTGATTTCTTGTTTTCATCGAAGTTTTTCTGCGTAAGCTGCTGATAAGAATGAGGTGGCAATAAGTGTTCCGAGAATTGAGGTAAACGTTGCAAAATGATCTTCTGATATATTTGAAGTTTGTGTGAAACAAGATAAACAAAAATACTTCCAGAATGATTGACTTGAAACTTCTTCCCAGCAGATGGAACTTCTTATAACAGCAAAACAATTTGAGAATTGATAGAGAGAATTAAGATTTTAGTATTTACCAGTGACAACAATTAGATTCAAATTATATCTGCCGATAACCTTTAATTTTGTTTTCCGGTTTTTAACTCCCGGGCTAACATATGTACCTTCCAAATTTGTTACCCTTATTATGTTTCAAATATCTGAAATTAGCATCTGCAAACAATTTTCTTCATTTTCCCATTAAAAAATCCCAAATTTAGACGGAAACCGGTCGCACAATTAAAAACGCATACTGTTTCACTTCTTCTATCTTTTATTTTTAAAACCCACTTGCCAATCTAAACATGTCTATTGTTGCAAGTGCTATCCTATCAAAAAACCTGTTACATATTCTTTGGACTCCCCAATCAACATTTTCACACATTTCGGTTGGCATCAAATCATTTATTTTCACAGTGTACATCAAAAATAGAATATTAAAAAAGTGGTATCAAAAAATACAGACGTTCCTACTTTGCTAAAAAACATAAATTAATTACAATCACATCTTTAAGATGGTAGAATGAAGAGTTGAAAAATGAATTAAATACGGATATTGGCCAATTTTAGAAAGGCACATTGTCGATCCTGTTCCTCTTTTATCAACTTCTCGCAATTTAGCTGGATGAAGTCGTCTGTGTTTCTGTAAGACTAAATAACCAAGGGATTTTTGATAGACTACAGCTACACTTACGGGTTGGACATTTTGTCGGTTTTTGGGAATCCAAATTTCAAGTGAGTGGATTCGTCATGAATACGAATGTTCATCTTTGGTTGTTCCATAATTTTTGGTTCCAATGCTGGTCGGAAAGTGGCAGAGCTGATACTGAAAATAAACCAGTTATTTAACTAATCTAAATATCAAAACAATTCTAAGAAGAAAACAAATCAAAAAACTCACGCTTCTCTGGTCATGAATTGGTTGAAAGCTGCAGATTGAGCAACACGAACAAGTTTTGGCGTAGACATTTTGAAGTTTTGAAATGAAATTGAATATCAGTTGACTGATGAGCCTTAGTACCCGATAGCTGTTTATATACGCGATCTACAACAGAAGGCGGGGTGGCTCTGATTATCGGGCGAAGAGGCCGAGGACAAAGTATACGACTAACGGTGCTGAGAGAGATAAGAAATAGTGAGGGAAGTGATAGAGACGCCGGAGTCTTTTCTCGGGGCGGCCCTTTTGGTGGGCGGACGAACAGGTACTATTATTATTCGTTTCTCTATTCGGTCACTGTTTTTTGATTAGTGATGTCATGCCATGTATGGTCCAACTGTTCAATAGGTACTGGACAATGGTCCCTCAGAAAAGAGACTACAGAAACAGAAATAATCGCAAAGGGATCATAGATTACTGCTTCATTGATAAGAAACAGCTGAATGAAAAAAAGGAAATGATGCCTTAACAACAAGTTCATTGTGTAAAAATGAACTTTAGTCAAGGAAACAATGTGATATCATTTATTTCTGGAACAAAGTTTCTATTTTTGGTAACAAAGAATGAGAGGCGAATTAAATTTCACTGCATTTCTATTTTTCCTCGCACACTTCTTGAATGCACATTCTAAGAATGGAAAATGAAAGAACTTCACAGCAATTCTTATAATAAAAAATCTCAAATAGTAGATTTTCATAATCGAACTTTCTTAGTTTTTTTGTGTTAATTTACAGAAAAAAACAATGTTTCAGAACTTCCGTTTGATGAGTGAACGCATTAAAATTCAATTTCGAATCGAGAGTTCATTGAAACACTATGAATCATTTGTATACTGGGCATCCTGACAAATATTCCGTACACCTGACCTGCAAAGAACAGTTGTCACTATTTGGACCGTGATCTCGGCTAACGATCTATTGAACCTTCTCGACGTTGACTCTTTCTCATAAACAAACAAGACTTGTGACTCTAAGAGACCAAGCAAAAACTAGAAACGCGTCACCTGTTGAAAACAAGAAACAGTTCATGTCCAGATGGAAAAGATCAGCGTCTGTCATTGGAAGTCTTACTTTTGGCAAGGACATTAAGTCGTTGTTAACACCCAAATTTCCTAAAATAACCTGCATTAACTTCCTTTTGCACACAAAATGATGTTTATCTAATGATAATGAGTCAAGTGACCACTGAAAACAAGGAAAAGTCGTGAAAATGATAAATTTGTTGTTGTTTTCTCTTTTTCTTCGAAGCTTGTGTATTACCCTTTCCGTTTCCAAGAGAGAATGGGCTACACTATAAACACTCAATCACAAGTGTAGTTTTTCAAGAAAACAAAACAAACCGGTTCATAAAGTTTTCGAAATCTGCAAACAGGTGTACTTTTCTAATTGATAAGAAGATAATTGTTTGGGAACGCGTGGAAGTATTTTGTTTACAACAAGTTGCTGTTCCAAATGAAAAGTCATCAAATCATCCTGTGACCTTTCGTTTTAGTATGGATAAGTTCGTCTTTTTTTGGAATGAAATGATAATTAAATTCCAACTTGTAAACAATCGGCAATCTGAGATAATCATTTCTCTTATCCAAAATTCATTACAATGAAATGTAGTGTAAACGAAATCATTCTTGAAGATCTTTGAAAATCTTCTTTCTTTCTCCGATGGTGCATATTTTTGACTGCTCATTTGTCAATGTCTTTCGAATGCAACATGCAGTTTCAATGCGAATTTCAAAGTGTGATGTGTCGGTCGATTCACCACCCGGCCTCTTCTATCGGACCAATTACAAATGTGAATTCGAGCAGAACCACTTATGTAAATGACAGATTCGTCTTCTGGGTATGGCGGGTCCACCAGTAGCCTTCTTTACCAATTGACATATACATCACTTTCAAAGAACCCCTCTTCTTTTATTTCATGGATCCCTCTTATGATTCGTATTATTGTGAAGAACCAGAGGAACGGCAAACTGCTTCTATTCGTGAACGCAAAAGAATGTGTAGTATCAATGTTGCTTTCATAGTGAGTTACAATAACTGATCTTCTGATCGCTTGATATTGGTCTCTTCAAACTTTTGTTTAAATCATACTCTTCAGGAGCTCCGCAATTATATTCCAACATTTCCTTATGAGAAAAGACTTTCCAAGATTGATACCTTGAATCTTGCAATTGCATATATCAACATGCTCGATGATGTTCTACGGTGGGCATGAAAGAAAAGATTCGAATAAAATATTATCTAACTTTGCAGAACTCCAGAAGACTCAGGAAAGTATATCCAAAACTGTGTTCACATGGCTCGAACTGGGCAATATGGAGCGCCAGCGTGGAGTACTAGCGGTAATCAAGGGAGTTTGTGTTGAATGCAATTGAAAATGTTTCAGATCTCTTGGCACGTCTCAACTGGATCAAATGGAGACGTTTGGGAATTGAACCGATTTCTTGAAAACACACGGAAACAAGAAATTTCCATCGAATTTCATTGAATCTCACATTGAATTTTATTTTCTATTTTTGTAAATAAAGTAGTTGATTTGAATAATCCATTTTCTAAAATTCAACTCTTTGAGCAAAGTACACTCCAACAAAAAAATGTTCATTTGATTTCCAGTTGGAACACAAAGCATGTGAAAGTTTCAACCTTTCCCTTCAGCAGAATCCGTAAAATTAAGGCTTTTCAAGTATTTTCAAAGAAAATGCCATATTTACTTTCTATTGCCCCGCCCAAAACATTTTTTGAAAGTTTGATTCGGCACGGATTCTTTTGATCTCTTCATTTCTTCCATGCAAAATCTTCGAAAGAACTTCTTTGCCTCCTAACCCGGAACTTCTCAAAATAAGGGTCTAGTTACGTTCTCACGAGTTTATATCAAAAAGTGTGCACGTAATGTGCTGTATTCGACTTATTCTTAAATTGAACAACATAAAGTAATTCATGATCCTTTTTGTTGAAAACAATAACCCCTGACTCAGCAATGTTCAAAGGCCCCCGTGTTGCTCTAACACCAGTATCAAATCAAGATCAAAATCGAGTAGCTAAACGAGAAAATGCCAGCGAAAATGACTATTAGGGCGGTACGGCGATTTGATTAAAGCGCCAACAAAAACGACTTCTTTTCCTCAAAGAAAAAAGTTTGACGGAGTTATTCATAATTCGATCTCATGCATTTGGTTATTTCTTTGGAAATTCGCGCGTTTTGTGTCAGTTGTCCTTTTGATAGTTCTGAAACATGTTACTTTGAATTGAACGGTTCTTTTGAATGCAATTTAAAAAATAATTCCTAGCTTTCTAGCTTGATATTTATCAAAATTCATTTTTTTGTTTTTAATCCTTGAGATACCAGTATTCCCATTGTTCATTTTCACTGTTTGATATAACAGTTGAATAAAACGCTGAACTTCTTATGAAACTTTTTCTTATACTTTTAGTTTGCATTATTTCAAAAAATAATCGGAGTGATTTATTGTTCCGTCGTCACTAGAAAAAGAAGAATAAATCAAATCCGGAAGCTTTAAAAAGTTGTTTACCTTCACCCATCTGCAAGCCACCTGATTTCAATAAACACAATCATACGTACGTGTTTTCCGAGAAATTACCAGTAATAATTTATACCTAAAATTGTATAGAATTTTTTGGTAGAATCAAATAGGTACGTGCATTCAAACAACACAATTTCTATTTTGAAAATAGTATTTTTCCACCCACACACGATAGTGTTCCCGATCTATTGCTCCGAACCATTGTTTGGCCCATTTCAGTGGTTTACGTGACAACAATAAAACAAGTTTTCTAATCTGAGTACATGTAGAACCTTTTTTTCAAACTTTCTTCTTCTTTTTTTGACCAACTCATGAAGCATGAATTTGCTCTTCTGATCATTCCTTGCATCCAAAAATATAAGTTTCTATTTCAGTTTCAAAATGCCATTTTTGCAATGGGCTCTCTTTTTACTTTGTCTCATCTCAATTTTAATATACACACTGATTGTTATCACCCTCCGACGACATAGATCAAATGCACTTCTTGGCGGATCATTCTTTCAAATCGTCGAAATGCAGGTATCAACGTCGTTTTGAAGCTAATACTTCCCGACTAAATTCAATCACCATCTATCTGACTTTCAACGGCTGAGATCAAACAATCAAGTTGTCATATTTCAGTATTACTCGGAAGTGTTGTTCTTCATTGAGTTCTCGATCACAATGAGGTTCCGGAAGTACAGCAGTCTCTACTCATTTTTCGAACCAGATACAGAGTTTGGTGGCATCATTCCAAGACTTGTTTCGGGTTTTCATTATTACATCAAAGTACGAGCAACAAAGATTCCTCGAGAAAAAAGAATCTTTCAGATTGTTGTATACATTGGATATTTGACATTTGCAATGAATCGTCTTACCTCTGCTCTCAATATATCATCTTATAACAGTGTGAATGTTTCAGTATGATATTCTTTTTTCATTAGTAGAAATACACTTATAAATCTATCTTTGAGTTTTCTTTTGTGTGACTTTTTGATTTCCTGTGGTTTGCATGCATTTTCCTGAAATTCATTTTCTGTGACTGTGGCTGTTGTATCTTGCAGATTTGGACGCCACAACTGATGAGACACATAAAAATAATAAAATGGACAGTTCCTTTATTAGGTGTTTTACCAACACATGCGTGGCCTGGATTCACTTATTGGTTTATGATAACTTCAACTTCGATACGACTCACTAATGACTCTCTATCCACTGCAGTTCGTTTCAAAAAAGTTTCAGATAAAATGATAAAACTTTAGATTGTGGCCTATATCGATGGGATTTGTTGTCTTGGAACATGTATTTTCTGCATGGTTTGCTACAGTGCTACGTGCTTTCTCATTCGAAAAAACTGGAGGCGTGTAAAAAATGATTCGGTAAGTTGCGCATCAAAAATAGAGATGAAATCAAACTACATTTCCTCACGAAAAACTTGATTTTGCAGGTTTTCCGAAAAAATATGGCTCAATCTGCAGCAGAAAGAAGTTTATTGGTCTCTGCAATTTTATCATTTATTGTTCTGATACTGAACACTGCTGTTCAAGTTGTAACTATTATAATATCTTGGGGAGGAGCAACGACTTTACTCTTTGTTCAGGATTTGTCGTAAGTCATATCAGTTTTTTATTCCAATCAGAAGTAGTCATGCTCTAAACCAGGAACTAACTTTTTCAATACTCACTTATCACTCTTTTCCAATAACAAACAAGTGTTACGTTGTATACTTTGATTTTCTTTTTTTTCAGGTACCCTATGATTGATCTCATGTACTCGCACTTTCCATGGGCTTTATTGGTTACTTCCGGAGTTTTGAGGAAACAAATGATTTACGATACGAAAATCTTCTTGCGAACGTAAAATTTATAAAAAGGAAAAGAGGTGTATAGATTTGAAGTTTTCCAGCGCGCTCAAGCTCGATGACGCATCGGTGAACACGATACGAGTTGGGCATACAATTTCTCCGGCGACACAGAAAACAACAAATAAAACGTTGGCGTGAAAAATATATATATCAGTAGAATCGGATAGAAATTTGGGTTTCTCAATGTGTCTCATTTGTGGATCTACAAATAATTACGGATTTATTATATTTTTATTATTATTATTATTTATGAATGAATACATTCGAATTTGTTGGAATGATTTTTGGTCTTAACACAGAATGAGAATGCAAAAGACGTCTTTCACACGTTCTCATGGTGTTTCGCTGGCAGAACGGGCATAAATCAATAAATGGAACACATGAGTCATATTAGACAGGAAGGGGTCATTCTCATTGTTGCGTGATCTGTTTTTCGCGACGTTCTGCACAGTCTTCGTGTCGAGACCCCCCTCCACACTGTTGTTCATTACATTCCACCTTACCCATTCTCCCAACAGTGTCTCTTGGCCACAATGCATTAGGTTTTCCCTCTCCACCACTCATTTTCCTCTCTCAATCGATCCGCGGCCGTGGCCTAACCCTTCTAATTACTAGTTTTGTTTGCTTTTTCACGCAAGCGTATTCTTCCATTTTTCATGCGATTTTTACCCACAAATGATGGATTCGCCATAAATTTTATTGTTTCTTTCTTTCAGCTATAAAAATGAATGCGAATGATTTGTTCGGAGGACTCAGTGATAGCAGTGGAAGTAGCGACGAGGAGGACGTTTCGTCAATGTCTCAGCCGAAACCCGATGTAATGGCTGATTTGGAGTTGAGGTATGTTATTGATTGAACGCTGCAAATAAAAAAAATGATTTGTAGTGATGAGGATGACGATGATGTGAAAATGGAAGAATCAACTGAGCCAAAAAAAGAAGAAGAGAAAGAGAAAACGCCGGAAAGGCCGGCATCTTCAAGACCTCCGGTTGTTTTTTCGCTTTCGGACGACGATGATTCGATGGACATGCCGGATATCGATCAGATGTTGCAGAAAAGACAAGCTGCAGCTGCTGCAGCGGCCGCCGCTGCTGCCGAAGCTGCTAAACAAGCAGAAGAAGCGGCAGAAGCAGCACGATTAGAGGCTAAAAAGGCTGCTATTCTGGCTGCTGAAAAACGTAAAGTAAGTTTTCTTTATCTGAGCTCACTCATAATAACTAATGATTTCCAGATGGACGAACTTACCAAAATGGGACCACCGGCCAAAAAATCACATTTTGACAACGCATTATCAAGCGCTGGTCCCAGCCACGGAGTGAGTTCTTTTTCATTTGTTACCTATCAAAACAAATTGTTTTTGATCAATGACATTTTTCCAAATTCAAAATATTAGCCAAAGAGATTCTTTTCCTTTCAAAATACTTAAAAATATCATTCTCAAATAACATGAAAAACTTCATAAATGACATTATATTTTTATTGAATATATCTCTACATTGAATCACTTCAAATTGCGACGATTGATCAATTAAATTTTATTAAATTTCAGAATCGCTCGCGCGAAGATAGTCTACAAGATACAAGTACTTCATTGGAAAGTGTCGATTTGAATAAAGTGAATGAAGCAAAATTCCAAGCGCTTATTCAAAAACACAAACCAGCAGTAGAAGGGTAAGAAAACAAGTCATTATTTCACTTTTTAATCATTCATTTCAGTCCCTCAAATCGTCCTACACAACCACAAATGACTCGCCGTCTTGACGATGAAGAAGAAAATGAGTTGTCTCGGATGAAGACTCAACTTCTTCTGTCTAACTTCTCTCAAGAGCAACTCGAACGTTATGAGTCATATAGAAGGTATCGATTCAAATGGGGTTACATCAGTTGTAATTATATATTTTCAGATCTTCTTTCCAAAAGTCCACCATCCGCCGTTTGATCAGTCAATATACTGGAGGCGCGAATGTTGGACAAAACGTAGTCATTGCGATTGCCGGACTCGCAAAAGTCTTTGTTGGAGAAGTGGTTGAGGAAGCACTGGACATCCGCGATCTGAACGAAGAAGAGGCGAAAAATCCTCTGCAGCCACAACACGTTCGCCAGGCTTTCCTTCGTCTCGGAGAACAAGGAAAGCTCTATCCACCAATTGGTCCAAGAGCCGATCATCTCAATTGAAGACACGTCCTCCGGTATAAATGAACATAATTCAATGGTTCATAGCTAAGATGTATTATTTTCATTTCTTTGTTTCTATAAAGTTTTATTCTGATTATTCTCCAAATTCAGCTGCTCATCAACATGAGATCAGTTATTACATCCAGGAAGTCAACATAGAAACACGTGTGGTAATGGCTTTTCTCATTTTGTCGAAAAGAAAAACGCTCACATAATTTCATTTTGACATATATAGAGGAAACATAGATCAGATATTTGCCGAGGCCTAATTGTATGTGTCGAGAATGTTGGCTGAAAACACAATCACCCGTTTCTGAATGTGAAGTGCTCAGTTTGATTCAAGATGCCGTTTGAGCAGACGCTTCTTTTTCTTTTTGGACTAACATCAATTCTTTTGTATTGTCTTATTGTGAGAACACTTAGAAAACACAGGAAAACTCCATTGTTGGGTGGAACCTTCTTCCGGCTCGTTGTTTTACAGGTAAACTATTCTTATTTGAATTCCTCAAATTAAAATCAACCTTCAGTTTTACGCTGAAACCTTCTTCTTCATTGAATTTTCGCTAACAATGCGATTCCGCAAATACACTGATTTTTATACGCTCTTCACACCAGGAACTCAGATTACAGGATTCGTACCGCGAGTCATCTCTGGTGTTCATTATTATACCAAAGTAAATATTTTTGATTGGTTTCAATGATAAAATCGAACGTTTAGGTTGTTGTTTATTTCGGGTACATTGTATTTGCTATCAATCGGCTGTTAAGTGCTCTCAATGTATCCTCCTATAATAAGGATAACAAATCATTACATTATCACGGGGGCTTTGATCAGAAAAAATTCGTATTCGTTTGAAATTTTATTTCAGTAAGATTTTTACATCAAAGTAGAAATTTTGATGAATTGCAAAGTAAAATTTTTTGATAAAATATAATAACTAGCTTTGCCTAACATTTTTGCGACACTGATGAATTGAGTAGAGTTATAATCTTTTTGAACTTTTTGGTTTGGAATGTTGCACTATTGAAAATGTTGAAAACAGGTGTGGGGACCGTCAACAATCCGATGGATTATTATAACACAATGGACTCTTCCACTCCTTGCAATACTTCCTACGCATGCATGGCCTGGTTATGATTTCTTCCTCATTATAACTGAAACTGCTATGCGGTTGAGTAACGACGCGGTTTCTACTGCGGTCAGTACATATTTTAATATATATTTTAATATGTTTCTGTTCATTCAGATCATTTCTTACATTGACGGCGCGTGTTGTTTGGCTACTTGTATATTTTGTATTGTCTGCTACATTATCACGGGGGCTTTGATCAGAAAAAATTGGAAGAGAAGTACAACCACAGTTCGTTCCGGTGGTTTTAATCTGACTAGACATATGTTTTAGGTGTTCAAAAAAACTAGTACTCAATCATCAGCAGAACGAGGTCTTTTCATATCGGCCGTGTTGTCGTTCTGTGTTTTGATGCTGAACTTAACGATACAAATCTTGAAAATAATAATTTCCTGGAACGGAATGACAAACATTTTCTCTGCTTATGATATCTCGTAAGTATGATTGAACCAGCCTTGTTGGACCCGGTGATTTACTCAATTCAAAATATAATCTAGTTGTTACGACTGGAAACAAGCACAAAGAATAGTCAAAAACTGCGTTTTCAGTTATCCAATGGTGGACTTAATGTACTCACATTATCCGTGGGTTTTGATTGTGACGTCTTCCGTTTTGCGACGTCAGCTCATTTACGACGTCAAATTACTCATCAGGAAGTATGTCAATACATTAATTGTGACTAACGTTCTCGAACAAAATTTCAGCACCCTCAAACTGGACGAGGCATCGATGAGCATGTCGAGAGTAGGACAAACACAAGGAGTGTCGAAGACATCACCTGCATCTTGAAAACAATTTAAAATGATCTGAACACGCATTATTTGTAAATTAAGAAGACTAAATTGTTCCTTTTCGGCCATTATCGTGAATAAAATCTATTTGTTCTCAAATTCACTTTCAACTTTGTCGTTTTCTATTTCTCCGAGGATCGTCTTATTTTCCAAAGACGATTCAATGCCGATTTGTTTGAAGAAAAAAATTCCCTCAATTTTCGACGTTTTCCGCTAACAGAGTCTCTAGTCGGTTTCTTTGATTCACAGAATTTTAAATACAAAATTCACGAATTTTCTATTGAACGATAATAATTGAAAATATCAAAATACATGTCAAATATCCAACCGTTCCTTTAATAACCCACTTTAGCTACAACAAAGCGAATCTTTAATTCAATTACCTTTCTGTCCTTGTCTTCTAGCCGTCGCACAATGTGACCCATTTTCCCCCGCACACACCGACCCCATTGTACAAAGTCCGCAATTTGTCGTGCACTCTGGTGTGTTCACATTCGTGACGTTTGCGGGACACACATTTTTCCTTGTCTTGGATGTTCTCCAATATATTTTGTCGCTCTTTTCATCGATTTTCCTGTTTTTTATTGTTATTTTTTCAATTTTTGAATTTTCAGGTATGAAAACCGCCATCATATTGTTGGCGATAACAAGCCATGTGGTCGGCAATCTTTTAATGCCGGGAATTTACACAGAAATTGTTGAAATTCAACAAGGAAAAGTGAGTTTTGAGCGAGACAATGTCATCAACACGAAAAATTGTTATTCAGTATCAATTAATCGGTGTGCCACAAGCTGCTCTCAATGGAACAGTCGTGCAGTTGGAATTTACGTGTGACCCAGATGTTGAACTTGAATTTGACGTGAGTTGGCTTTTATGAAGCATTAAATGCCTTTTTTGATTTATATCCATTGATTTACTTGACTAGACTAGTAAAAGTAACGGTTAAAATCGATATGAATATTTCGAAATACTCTATCGATACGAGAAATGCGTCTATTTGTTTATACAATTTTAGACCGAGTTTGTGCTTCGTTCTTCGCCATGCGACAAGGAATTCTTTAACACAAAGGAAAACGAGAGGCGACAAAATCTGGTAAGTTATTTCTGACTGAACGAATGGATAACAAAATCTGGAATTTGTAGGTATTCTATTTCAACGAAACCAACCAAAATCACATTCCGGACACCTTTGACTACAATGAGATTGTGTACTACAAATCACCAATCCAAACAGTATCATGCAAAGGATCTCATGGACGCTTCCTTTTCCCCAATCCAACTGGACCAATGACTGTCAAATCAGTAACTCCAGTGCATGTCGACAGAGTGAAAAGAGATACTTCTGGCCTTGTTTCTTTCCATTCGGCACAGAATATTCCAAGAGATGGAATCTATTACATGATCATCAAAGTTGTTGGAAAGTCATTCCCTTCGAACCCGAATGCTAACACAAATGTGACAATTTCGGTCCAATGGAAAGCTCCTTATGGCTTCCTGTCTGCAATCGACTGGCCACTTCTTAGGTATGAAGCTATCAAATGCTTTATACCTGACAAATTCAATTTGTATTTTCAGATTCTACAAGATCATGTGCGTGTTCTACTCGGCACTTGCTCTCATTTGGGTATACTACTGCATTAAGTATTACCGCGACATTTTACGCATCCAATACTGGATTGGTAAGTAGTTTGTAGTACTAATAGAAACGAAAATTCTTGTTTTCAGGAGCTGTCATTGTTCTTGGAATGGTCGAGAAAGCGTTTTTCCTCTCAGAATACTCAACTATGAATGATACTGGTTCGAGTATCGACGGTATCTTAGAGATTGCGGAGATTGTATCATGTGCCAAGAAGACAATGTCCAGAGTTCTTGTGATTATTGTATGTGTTGGATACGGAGTGGTGAAACCAAGACTCGGACAAACGTTGAATCAAGTAGCCGGAGTCGGTCTCGTTTATTTCATTTTCTGTTCAATCGAAGGAATCGCTAGAGTTTCTAAGGTATGAAACTGTTTTGACATGTAGCACTAACAAAAACTGCTGAAGATTAGTCGCTAACTAAAATTGATTCAGTATTGAGAGTTATGATACCGTCAACACATTATTCAAACATCATTAAATGAAACCGAAACAAGTAATTTTTTAGAATTCCGTGGAAGCGACACGTCAAAAACAATTCGCCGCTCTCCCACTGGTGTTCACCGAAATGATAATCTTCTACTGGATTTTCACTTCACTGGCAGCCACTATCCGAATGCTTCGTCTCAAGAGAAACGACGTGAAACTGAACGTTTACCGTCACTTTGCCAACACTCTTGCTTTCTCCGTAATGGCATCTGTTATTTTCATGTTGTGGAGCATGATTTATCACATTCTCCCAACGTGTCGTGTAGATTGGAAGGAACTGTAAGTATTAAAAGAGGCGTGGAAGTATTATATATCTATTTTCAGCTGGGTTGACACTGCTTTCTGGCACGTTCTCTTCTGTTTCATCCTCATTGTCATCATGATTCTCTGGCGTCCATCTCAAAACAACCAACGATATGCATTCACACCTCTTCTTGATGACAGTGAAGATGAGAACGACCAAGGTGAGATTATCAGCTAAACGCTGGATACAATTTTCCGTTTCAGATGAAATCTTCAATGCGTTTGCCCCGGGATACGACATTTTGACTGCAAGAACCTCTGGATCTGGAGCCGAAACACGTAAACTCCGTGAAGCTGAGAAGGAACAAGAGAGAAAAGACGAAGCTATCAAGGAAGATTTGAGATGGATTGAAGAGAACATCCCAACTACTCTTGCCGACACACTTATTGGTGGATTAGATGATAATGAAGACACCGAGTCAAAGCAGTTGGAAGTCAGCAAAATGTTATAAATTGATATCTGTGTCATTAACTATTGATTTGACTATTGTAATGCATTCCAACCATCTCCGCTTATTTTTTCGATCAATTATGTTTCTTTGATTCTCTTAATTCATTAGGTGCAATACGGTTAGTCCGTGTGTGTTGCAATTTGAAATTCACGTGGTGTATAGTTTTATACGGTTGGTCCCTTATATTGTTCATTGCCGGACCAATGTTTGTATGTTAATTGATTGTTGGCTGAGAAATCCTAAAGCGTTTTGAAACATTTCGTTTATTTGTTCAATTATAATTGTATCAATTTCATATTTCATGAAATATGTGATTTTATTCTGGAAGAGTTTAAGAAACAAGAAGGAATAACAGAAGGAGTTTATTTGAGTTACCAATAGAATGGATTAGGTAGATTCTTTGTCGGCAAAGTCCGGGATTTCCTTCAACACCCGAATGGCACGCTTCTGCTCCTCTAGCAACTCTTTGAGCAGATCGAATTGTGGAGTTCTTCTAGGGTGACTGAGAATCATGTTGATCACGGTGAGAAAATCTGGGATTCTCTCAGGACCGATCAGCTGAATCGCTCTCTTCATGCCACGGTGAGCTTCTGTCTTGCATCTGGCATCGAAAAGTTGGTCATATGCCTTCACGATTGAGGTACCAACTCCGTAGAATGTCTGAAATGAATAAAATTTTATATATAAAAAATCAGCAGAATTTTTCAAACGTACACTGCTCTGTAAAACCATCGACGACGGTTTCCAGTTGTAGATGATAACGAGTTTCTCAACTTTCTTCTCGAGCATCTGAACGTAGAGTTCAATGGCAGCGACAGTCCCCTTGAGATGATCAGCAACAAGCGTTTCTCCAAAGTTATCCGAATTTGCCGAATTGTCAAAATCCTAAGACGAAACTTATGTTACTTGACTTTAATGAGAACAGTTTGAACTTACGCCTTCCTTGCCAACAGATTCATCGAAATCATCCGGGTTTCCCATAGGATACAAATAAGAATAGACCAAGCCCATTTCGAAAAAATGGAGCCGAATGACCGAAATACAGGGTCGAGTCGACTTATAAAGACAACAAGTGGGCGGAGTTTTCGCGTCTTACTCACGAAGACTGTGACACTGAGAGACTCGCAGAGACCGTGACTGAGCAGAGATTTTGAGAAAGAGCTGTTTACAGCTGACAACAGTTTTCCCTGTGGCAAAGCTGATAGAATATCATTTTATCATCTATGAACAGAATATAGAAGGGTTGACCTCTGGAAGTAAATTTTGTTTAAATTAACAGTCAAACAACAGGAAAATAATACAAAAATGCTTTGATAATGGTTTATTATCAAGCGGCTAGATTCACATATATATTCATTTATTGAAGCAAGGCATAGTTGCTAGTAAACATTGAGACTTGCACTAAAAAAATTACAAAAGTTGAAAACATCGACCAGTTTAAGATGAATTATTCCAAAAAACAATAACCATTTTAATGAGTTCCCAATTGAAACCATTTCTGTGATAAGCATGCAAACACTGAAAAAAACACATTCGTTAGTCTTAATGAAAATTTATTACGATATTTACAGATCCATTCCAATTTGATTCACAAATTTTGCGCTTTTCTGGTAGAACTGTTATGTATTCAATAATAAATGATTAGTAATTGTTAGAAATGTTGTAAGAAACGGTCAATAAAGTTTATTATGCATTATTGGGTTGAGACCGTTCAACACAAAAGGACAGTAGACTTGAGTGACATACTAATTGTAAGTAGTTGTTTCGGAAAAACACATTTATTAGCAAGCAAAGAACGAGAATCGAATAAGAAAAATACTGAAACTGAAAAGTTCACGAACAATTTCAAAGGGGCACTTTATAAGTTGATATGCAAGATTATATATTTCAGCCGTTTTTCATGCAAAGGAGTTAATGTTAAAAATATATCTCTAACTCAGAGAGTGATGGAATGCCCTGGAAATTTTCAAACATTGCAGAGTCTTTGTTTTTATAGCTGACAAGATTTCTTGCAGATCATTTCGTAAAAGTCATAACTCTGTCCACATTTATCATCAATTATTAGGAACGCTCTCATTCAAATGGCTATTTTTTTTAATTTGAAAACAAAAACGTATTGTGCATGAGTCTTATTGGCTCTTTCTGGTACAATTTCACAGAACCTTAATGGTCCCTGGCTGTGGGATTACACTGTATGATGTTCGGATGTTTGCAAACGTTTTTTGTACTGATTTTTTCAATCAAGGTTTTCTGGTAGTCTTTTAGAAGTTACTTCTATTAACTTATTTCAATTTCTGCTTTTCTAGTGAAAACCTCCTGCCTTTTCAAAAACTCTTTCACAATTTCCATTGATTTGTGCTTGGCACGAGACTGTTGTGCTCGGGACTGTACGAATTCATATTTGGTGAGTTAAAAATAAGATAGAAAAATTTATTTTTTATTTTTCAGATCTCCTAATTGTTTACAAGATTGGCACGAGTGCCTGACACTATGCCTGGCACTGTGCCTGTCACCGACTGTTCAAAGACATTTTGGATAAGACGAATAACAGTACTTCACCAATTGGAAAATGGGAGCAGAAATCGAAACAAATATGGAAATGGGAGCCACAAACATTATGCTCATTCAGACGAATCCTAAAAAAGTACCTGTAGGAAAATGATTCAACTTTCTCCATTTCAAGAAGGAATTCAGTGCTAGTTATAATTGTATGAAAAATGGTTTTTTTCTCGATCTTTTGAAATTCATCAGGTTGATCTGATATTTTCAGAAGAATTTTTGATGCGCTTGAAAGTGTTTGTTGCTGAACTACAGGAGTAGGAAATCAAATTATTTAAGATAAACAAAGAAAATGTGGAGAAGGTCAAAGAGAAAAAATATGAAAGCCAGTTTTTGAAATTTTTTGACAACTAGAAAATAAAAATGTACAGAACAAAATCATTGAAACTGGTAAAGTACTCAGTTGGAAAACCTTTCACACCAGAATCAGCCTGACATCTTGTTGTTTTCTATCTTTACTGCAAGAAGTGTATAATGAGATTAGAAAAGCAACATAAAAGTTCGATGGTCCTATGCTTGGATATACACAGAACATGTCTAATTTTCATAACTGTTCCTAATCATAAACCAGTTCATTCGCTAATTGTTTTTCTTTCGAATCTAGACAACTGTTGATTAAAACTGAATTATCACTGGTATTGAGGAAATGAGTGCACCATCTCGATTTTCACGAACTGCATTCATCTTTGTAATGCTAGAGGTTTGAATTTGCATCATTAATAGCAAAATTATTTCAACTTCTTGTCTTTTTCAACTTTTGAATAAACTTTATCACTTTGCTCACAAACACAAGAGATGAAATCCCCATTCAAAAAAATCACCAATACATATATTTCATTGATATGTTTGATTTTTTGTTTCATGTTGTTTTCGTAAAGTATCCCTGGCTTTTCATGAGTTTCTTCGCACATCTCCACTTCATTCATTGGCTCACTGTATGTTTTCCACATCAACTAAAGTATATTCGAGAATAAATATTTTCAAGATTGTTTTGAGTATTTGTGCCTGGTAGGGAACGGTTGTGCCTGGCACAGCATGCTCAAAATCAATTTAGGAAAATAAAAAATGAAAATGTTATTATTTTTCAATATTTTCAGTTGTTTACAAGATTGACACTTGCCTGGCACAGGATGTGGAAAGACGTGAAGTAAACAAGACGAATAATCAATGTTTTACCGGTGATTTTATCAGGGGCCATCTTGATAAATTTGAATGATATATGAATTATTATCATGCACATCCAAAATTGAAAAATAAGAACCAATGGGAGTAATGGTTATTTGAAACCATACGATAAAAAACAATCAGTACCAACCAGCACTTTCAACGTTTCGGTAAAATTATAACTCGAAAATCGAAGGCTTTTCGAATTTTTATGAGAGGTTTAATCACTTGTGAGTTCACTTCGTACTTCAAAACTTAAGAAAATGTAGCGTCAACTGTTAACTTATTGAGAAAAAACGGCAAATTTAGTAAACTATAAATGTGAAGCAGAAGGTTCATTTTTTATCAGTTAAAAGAAACTGACTGTCCGCTCACAGGTTAATGTAACTGAGGAACCATATATATCTGAACTATCGGGACGATTCTGATACAATGAATTCAGAAGCCATTTCAAAGCTTCCATTCAGTGTATATTCTTATTTTTTAAATTTTATTAAAAGATCGTACACGTTCTCAAATAACATGAATGGATTTATTAGAAACGTTCAATTCTTAACTCCGAATCGAATAAAATAGTGATAATAATAAGAAATATGAGATTAAAAGAAAAAGAAAGAGTATATGGGAAACGTTTCATTTTATCTCTTTGAGGTCCTCGAGAACGCGGCGGTGGGTCTCGATGAATTGGCGAAGACCTTCAAAGTTTGGCTGGGAGGTTTCAATTGTCTCGCTGGCAGCTACATTGAATATGAGTTTGCGGAAATCAACGAAACCGTTGACGGCACCCGTGATTCTTTGTTCGACTTCGGGAGCCAACTTCTCGGGATCAGCCTCGTTGGCGTAGCAGAAGATGATGTACTCCTTCTTGAGGCTGACGGTGGTATGAACCAGATTCTACAAATGAATAATAATTTTAAAAACTATTTCGGTCAACTAACCATGCATTCCTCTTTCATTGAGTTTCCTGTAGTGAAGAGTTCGATCAGTTTGTCAAAACTCTTTTCGATCTTTGAGATTTCCTCTTCAATGACAGCAAGTGTTCCTTTGCATTCAACCCACTTTGAGCCAACCATTCCAGGTTTCACCTAAAAAGAGATTAGTTGGTAACAAGTAAAATATTTTTATAACTCACGCCATCCGAATAATCAACTGCGATGACGCAGTTGTTGCGGCTGGGAACGTTCAAACAGACGAGAGTACTTTCCATTTTCAGAAGTGACAAGTGGATACTTTCGATGCTTTTTATATTACAGAGCCGGATAGGCGGAGCATTCGCGGACGACCGATAGCCGGCACCGGTAAACAAAATAATTGAATTAAATCATTATTCACAGAGAAAAACAATGATCCATCTCTCTCGACAATGTTTACGACATTTGCTCTGCGAGAGAAATTCATATTACAAAAGAGGGATTTCGTGAATATTTGAATCAAGAGAAATTTTGAACTTCTTTTGAAAGTGGAATGAAGCTCTATTCATTCTGTTTTAAGTGTACAACCGTAACGTGCGAACTATTGAAATCCAATCGCTTTATTAGCGCGAGATAGTTCACCCCGTTTCAATTTGTTAACATAAACCAAATGAGTGACACCAAATTTAAAAACAGAAAATAAAACTATGATAAGATTCACGGTATTAGGTTTTTTGTTGCATTTTTCGTTATTTGGGGTCTATGTGAGTTTCGATGAATCGAGAGACTGTACAGAACCAGAAAGAACTGGGAGGACCAGTTGGCATTCAAAAAGCCAGAAAGAACTTGAAAGACTGAATGATGACTTAAAAACTAGAAATAATATTTATTACCAACTTTACATAGACGATTTTGTAAATTAAATGACACAACTCAGAAAGAAGGAGAAACGCATCAACAGTCGTTCAACTAACTGTTTCTTAACTCCGCCACTTCAATTATAGGTTTTTTAGTCTAAGTTATTGATAATAAATCTTATTTTATTCTCTAATCATTTAGTGATCTTCTGACTTCTTTCAGGTTATACATGTTTGCCTTTCGTGTACCAGAGAAAATTTTCAAAAACATCACTTGGCATGTCAAGAAATTTTCCAAAAACACCACCTAGATTTTTAAAACTCGGAAGGAAAAAATAAGAAAACTGTTTCTATCATATGTGTTTCTATCTTTTCTTTCTTTTTTTCATAAGTGATTTGAGCCTTTTGATTCTAGAAGGATTAATAGAAGTTGTATCACGTTTCATACCCAAATAGTTCCAACTTGACCTCAAGTAACTGTTTATTTTCTTGTTTTAATTTAATCATATCACTTTTTGATATAACTTCATAATCCTCACCTTCATGTTTTTCGGGTCTCCTAATTATATATATATATATACATTCATTCCAAATAAGATATTGAATTGATGTGTAAATGAATTTAAAATGAATAAAAAAACCTTAGTTGTTGAAGCGGGTTAAAAATAAGAATGCTGGTCAATGATAATTCGAATGAGATTTTTACAGAAGCATTCTTTAATTTAGGAGAAAGAGAAATAAAATGAAAAATTATGCGTTGAAAATTTGTTTTGGGAACACAAAAATTGTACTGAGAAATGGAGTACTCAAAATTAAATTTAATTATTTTTCTTGATTGGCTGTTTGCATTTACGAGGCATCGCTGCTCTCTTTTTCATCGTCTGTACATTTCAACGCGCATTTGTAGTTTTCTTAGAGGCTGGTTCGTCATTCGAATCTTTTGCGGTTGGTAAATACTTTTTCTCGTACTCTTTATTGTTTTTTCTGACATCTTTCTGCAGCCTATATTCACTTTTTCCCACTGTTCCTCTAAAATTTATCAGAAAAACATTCACGTATTTATTCAATTTTTCCCGTGTACAAAGAGGTAATTACCGGTATATCATATAAATATACTCTTCAGAACGTTTCTTCGATCAATAGTATTGCACACCCTTTAATTGACGTGCACCCCTCATATTATTGTCCTCAGAACATTTCTTCGATCAATAGTATTGCACTCCCTAATTGACGTGCACCCCTCATATTATTGTCCTCAGAACATTTCTTCGATCAATAGTATTGCACTCCCTAATTGACGTGCACCCCTCATATTATTGTCCTCAGAACATTTCTTCGATCAATAGTATTGCACTCCCTAATTGACGTGCACCCCTCATATTATTGTCCTCAGAACATTTCTTCGATCAATAGTATTGCACTCCCTAATTGACGTGCACCCCTCATATTATTGTCCTCAGAACATTTCTTCGATCAATAGTATTGCACTCCCTAATTGACGTGCACCCCTCATATTATTGTCCTCAGAACATTTCTTCGATCAATAGTATTGCACTCCCTAATTGACGTGCACCCCTTATATTATTGTCCTCAGAACATTTCTTCGATCAATAGTATTGCACACCCTTTAATTGACGTGCACCCCTCATATTATTGTCCTCAGAACATTTCTTCGATCAATAGTATTGCACTCCCTAATTGACGTGCACCCCTCATATTATTGTCCTCAGAACATTTCTTCGATCAATAGTATTGCACTCCCTAATTGACGTGCACCCCTTATATTATTGTCCTCAGAACATTTCTTCGATCAATAGTATTGCACCCCTTAATTGACGTGCACCCCTCATATTATTGTCCTCAGAACATTTCTTCGATCAATAGTATTGCACTCCCTAATTGACGTGCACCCCTCATATTATTGTCCTCAGAACATTTCTTCGATCAATAGTATTGCACTCCCTAATTGACGTGCACCCCTCATATTATTGTCCTCAGAACATTTCTTCGATCAATAGTATTGCACTCCCTAATTGACGTGCACCCCTCATATTATTGTCCTCAGAACATTTCTTCGATCAATAGTATTGCACTCCCTAATTGACGTGCACCCCTCATATTATTGTCCTCAGAACATTTCTTCGATCAATAGTATTGCACTCCCTAATTGACGTGCACCCCTTATATTATTGTCCTCAGAACATTTCTTCGATCAATAGTATTGCACACCCTTTAATTGACGTGCACCCCTCATATTATTGTCCTCAGAACATTTCTTCGATCAATAGTATTGCACTCCCTAATTGACGTGCACCCCTCATATTATTGTCCTCAGAACATTTCTTCGATCAATAGTATTGCACTCCCTAATTGACGTGCACCCCTTATATTATTGTCCTCAGAACATTTCTTCGATCAATAGTATTGCACCCCTTAATTGACGTGCACCCCTCATATTATTGTCCTCAGAACGTTTCTTCGATCAATAGTATTGCACCCCCTCATATTATTGCCTTTTTCTCGTACTCTTTATTGTTTTTTCTGACATCTTTCTGCAGCCTATGTTCACTTATTCCCACTGTTCCTCTAAAATTTATCAGAAAAATATTCACGTATTTATTCAATTTTTCCCGTGTACAACGAGGGAATTACAGGTATATCATATAAATATACCCTTCAGAACATTTCTTCGATCAATAGTATTGCACTCCCTAATTGACGTGCACCCCTCATATTATTGTCCTCAGAACGTTTTTTCGATCAATAGTATTGCACCCCCTAATTGACGTGCGTCTCTTATTGTTCCGACTGTTACTACAATTCTGAACGTCCGACTCAGTATCTCTTTTCTGTCCAAATTCCCTCACCTTTTTCCTCATTCCTCTTTCTGATTAATTTTCTAAATTGAGTTTTCAATGTAATTTCAGATAAGAAAACTCTCAAAATGTCTTCTAATGCTTACACCAAAATGGCTAAGTGGGTAGTTGAACACAGATGGAACATCGTCGAGCCAACTCCATTTGCAACGCTCTACACCGACTACAAAAGAAACCAGCAATGCAACAACCAATTGATGACGATGCAACTAGGGTTCGTTTTGAGAAAAAATATTTTGTAAATTAAATTTTTTTCTATTTTCAGAATGGCTAAGTATCTGAAAAAGGTGGAACAAGTGGAACAATTCGACATCACCCAAAAAGTCCATTTGCTATTCCTCTTGAGTCAGGCGGTTAACGAAGAATTCGAAAGAACGTGAGTTGACAAAATAAAAAAAAACATTTTTTTCCTTTTTTGAACAAAATTGGTGATTTTTCGAAAGTCTTTTCCAAACCAAAATGTGGGGAATTCCCTGGACAATCTAGAAAAATAGCAAAATGAAAACCTCTATTTTCAGGCTCCACAACGAAGGGATTCTGGAGTTGGACGCTAATCGTCGGATAACTTTCTTCCGCACCAATGACGGAAGTTTCGAAAGAAGTGGAGAACCGTTGACGAGACGTGGTAGACCGAGAAAACAGGAAGAAATGATCGCGGAGGATACTGTGGACGTTACCGAAGTCGATACCCCATCAGAAGATGTGAATACCGTTGAGCCAACAATAAATCAGGAGATCGTTGAGCCGAGAGTCAACCAGGAGATCGTTGGGCCAGCAGTAAATCGAGAGATCGTTGAGCCGAGAGTCAACCAGGAGATCGTTGGGCCAGCAGTAAATCAGGAGATCGTTGAGCCGAGAGTCAACCAGGAGATCGTTGGGCCAGCAGTAAATCGAGAGATCGTTGAGCCGAGAGTCAACCAGGAGATCGTTGGGCCAGCAGTAAATCGAGAGATCGTTGAGCCGAGAGTCAACCAGGAGATCGTTGGGCCAACAATGGATGCGATGCGGATTCTCGAGAATCTCCACAGTCTAGTCTTCGTCCTTCGGAAGCCATGCCTACGAGAATTCGAGAACGATCTACTGCAAGAGTTGAGAAATCAGAGAAGAAGGAATACGGTAATTTTTTGAAATTTCTGAAAAAATTGTAGCTTTGAAATTTCCAAAATTATGTTTTTCAGAGAATTCTCGAGAGGGATTTTTTGCAAAGCTTCGAAACAGGACTCCGGATCTTGGTCAACGGAGCCACCAATCAACAGGATGGAGAAGGAATAATGAGACTGAACGACATCCTGATCCCTCTCAGTCTCCAACTTCTCAACATGGGAATCCGTCACAACTGTCCTCTGGTAAAAGAGATGATTGCAATGACTTCCGAGGAGAAGAGTATTCCGATTCGAAAGGTCAAAAATGTGCTCGACTTATTATTCGAAGCAGCGACGCCTGCTGTTGGATAGTGTCAGTGTAATTAGATTGTTTTAACTTTTTGAATTCATACTTTAATGCACGTGTCCTTATATAGTTTTGTTTTTCTTTCGATATTGGAATATTTATAAAAAACTTTGTCAATAATTTTCTAAAAACATAGGAAAACTTCGAAAAGAGCAGGAAAAATCTTCAAAATTAGAGAAAAGAAGCTGATAAAACTATAATGGTACGATACTCCGGAATCCCGCAAATACCGAAGAACTTGAAAAACAGTTTTCTAGGATTCTGGAACGTTTTTTGATGGTTTTACATGTTTTGATAATGTTTTGAAAAAAAGGTTATTGTATAGTTTTTGTATAGTTTTTGTATAGTTTTTATATAGTTTTATATAGTTTTTGTATAGTTATTGTATAGTTTTTGTATAGTTTTATATAGTTTTTATATTGTTTTATATAGTTTTTATATAGTTTTTATATAGTTTTTGTATAGTTTTTATATAGTTTTTGTATAGTTTTTGTATAGTTTTTATATAGTTTTTATATAGTTTTATATAGTTTTTATATAGTTTTTGTATAGTTTTTGTATAGTTTTTTATATATAGTTTTTATATAGTTTTATATAGTTTTTATATAGTTTTTATATATATATAAATATATAAATATATAAATATATATATATATATATATAAATATATAAATATATAAATATATAAATATATAAATATATAAATATATAAATATATAAATATATAAATATATAAATATATAAATATATAAATATATAAATATATAAATATATAAATATATAAATATATAAATATATAAATATATAAATATATAAATATATAAATATATAAATATATAAATATATAAATATATAAATATATAAATATATAAATATATAAATATATACATATATAAATATATAAATATATAAATATATAAATATATATTTTATATAAATATATAAATATATATTTTATATAAATATATAAATATGTGTTGATTTCTACAGTTTGCATCATTATTTTGCGCAGCATAACCTCATCGTACTTTTTGCGCCTGTCTTCTAATGAGCAGAGCCCGTAATGTATGTTGCGCTCTGTAGCTGTTTTATAGTCTGAATCCGTCACTGTGATATACCTCCCTTTCTGTCTACTGAACAACCTGCGTGTGAACGCATTCTGAACCGATTCGATTAGTCTCACATCTGTTTTCTTACAAGGACTACTGATTTCGGTACCATATTCGAGTAGAGGTCTAACGAAAGTTTTGTACAGGAGCGTCATGAGTTTCGGGTTTTTTGAAGAGAAGGCACTAAATATGTTATATAACGCGGCTTTTGACTTGTTCACTGCTTTCACCCAGTGTTGGGTAAAATCTAGGCGGCACGATATCTGGAATCCTAGGTCCCTTACCAGTTGTTCTTTTCTGATCTGACACCCATTTATAGAGTACTGAAAGTTCTTTTTATCTTTGCCTAGAGTTAGATGAATACTTTTGGAGTCGTTCAGTTGCAGCTTATTCGCCTTTGACCATGTAGCAACAGCATCGAGCCCCGCCTGCAGACCGTTTCCTGCCGCTTTGGGCAGCGTGGCTGCATATAGCTTTGTGTCATCTGCGAACTGTTTACACCTGACGCCAGCTGGTAATAGCGAAGAAATTTCATTTACGTAAATTCCGAATAGTATAGGGGAAAGGACACTCCCTTGTGGCACGCCACAGCATGCTGGGGTCAATTTTGAGTGGCTGGCCCCGACTTTGACTTCAAATACTCTACTTGTAAGAAATTCATTTATCCAAACTAGAAGGCGGTTATTCAATTTTAGCGCGGCTAGTTTTCCTAGAAGCAGGTCATGCGGCACCCTATCAAATGCTTTGGCGAAGTCAAGGTATACAATGTCCACCTGCCCCCCGCTCTCTAGACTGCTAGTCCAGTCATTCACGCATTCAAGCATATTGGTCACCGTCGATTTTCTTGCTCTAAATCCGTGCTGATCTGCACTCCAAAATTTGTTACCATTTAGAAACTGACTGATCCTACTGAGCAGGCATCTTTCATAAATTCTGCAGAGATGGGAGGTTAGGCTTATCGGCCTGAAATCAGTGGCTTGCACTGGCTTTGGGATTTTATTGAGCGGCACTACTATCGATTTTTTCCATGCACTCGGTAACTCGCCCCTCATCATTGAAACATTACATATTTGGGCTAGCCCGCTGCTGATAAATGGTGCTATATGCTTCACAAACGTAAACGGCACGCGGTCTGACGTAGCGGAACAGGAATTCTTACTCGCACGTATTCGCTTATATATTTCGTCGTCAGTTACCCAGGTAATTGATTGCTGTGACTCATATTGTTGAGGTAATATGAAGGGGCAACTCTAGGGTTTGTGAATTGGTTTTGGAACGAGATCGCTAACGCTTCCGCTTTCTCATCATCTGTAGAGCTACTGGTCCCGTTAGCATTTTGTATTGTTGGAACTATTATTTTCTTCGGTTTTAGAATTATTTTTGCCTGCTTAGAGAAACCGCTGTTACCGGCTGCTTTGAGTCTCAAAAGCTCTGCGTTATTCTTAAATTTTGTTAACTTCTTCTTATATCTTCTACCTAGTTTAACAAACGATAAAAAGTCTTCGGGTAACCTTGAATCCAGCGCTTTTTCAAATTCCCTGTCTAGCATGGCTTGAAAAGACTGTAGATAGGGTGGTATGTTACGGTTGTTCTCCGACCATTCTACCACTGGTACTGCTAGATCAAACGCGGCTCTCACTGCGTCCATTAGCGACTCATACATTTCATCTACTGTTTTCACGGGGTTCAGTATGGCGGCCCAACTGAGGTTACTAAAATAATCTGCACAATAGTTTATGTCGAGATTCTTAAAGTCATAGACTGGGACCGTGGTTTTACTCATCTTTTTTTTCAGTAGGTCTACCTTAAATGAAATTTTTTGGTGATCACTGGTTCCTAGTGGTGCGGAGATCAGAAGCTCATGTACCTGGGTATTTGTTAGTACAATGTCCAGGATATTTTTGTTTCTAGTCGGCAGATCAACGGACTGCGTAAGACTGTTGTTTTTACATAGCTCTAGGAGCAGCGAGCCTAGCTTAGTTACTGCGGTAGGATTGACTTTATCCCAATTTACCCCTGCAATGTTCAGATCCCCCACTATTATTGTTTTGCCTGGGTGATCTATCAGATCTTCCACTTTGTTCATTAGTCGCATGGTGTCACTATGGGAGCACGCTGGGGGTCTGTAGATATTGACTAATCGAATCGGTTCAACGTCCACATTTAGGTCTATCACTAGGATCTCGTAAGACTTATTCTGCAGCTACTACTTTCGATTGCAAGCTGGATTTTATTATTTATATATAAATATATAAATATATAAATATATAAATATATAAATATATAAATATATAAATATATAAATATATAAATATATAAATATATAAATATATAAATATATAAATATATAAATATATAAATATATAAATATATAAATATATAAATATATAAATATATAAATATATAAATATATAAATATATAAATATATAAATATATAAATATATAAATATATAAATATATAAATATATAAATATATAAATATATAAATATATAAATATATAAATATATAAATATATAAATATATAAATATATAAATATATAAATATATAAATATATAAATATATAAATATATAAATATATAAATATATAAATATATAAATATTTATTCATATATATATATTTATATATAAATAAAAAAATCCAGCTTGCAATCGAAAGTAGTAGCTGCAGAATCCAAGCATAAGTCTTACGAGATCCTAGTGATAGACCTAAATGTGGACGTTGAACCGATTCGATTAATCAATATCTACAGACCCCCAGCAAGGGTGAAGCCATGGCGCCAAGGGGGAAGCCATGGCGCTTGGAGCCTTGGCGCCAAAGGGGGAGCCATGACGCCAAAGGGGGAGCCATGGCATTTAGAGCTCATGGCGCCAAAGTGGGAGCCTTGGCGCCAAAGTGGAAGCCATGGCGCCAAACGGGGAGCCTTGGCGCCGAGGGGGGAGCCTTGGCGCCAAAGTGGGAGCCTTGGCGTCAAGCGGAGAGCCATGGCGCCAAAGGGGGAGATATGGCGCCAAAGGGGGAGCCATGGCATTTGGAGCCTTGGCGCCAAAGGAGAGCCATGGCGCCAAAGGGAGAGCCATGGCGCCAAACGGGGAGCCATGGCGCCAAGGGGGAAGCCATGGCGCTTGGAGCCTTGGTGCCAAAGGGGGAGCCATGACGCCAAAGGGGGAGCCATGGCATTTAGAGCCTTGGCGCCAAAAGGGGGAGCCATGGCGCCAAAGTGAGAACCTTGGCGCCAAAGTGGGAGCCATGGCGCCAGAGTGGGGGCCATGGCGCCAAAGAAGGAGCCATGGCGTTTGGAGCCTTGGCGCCAAAGGGGGAGTCATGGCGCCAAAGTGGAAGCCATGGCGCCAAAGGGGGAGTCATGGCGCCAAAGTGGAAGCCATGGCGCCAAACGGAGAGCCATGGCGCCAAGGGGGGAGCCTTGGCGTCAAGCGGAGAGCCATGGCGCCAAAAGGGGAGATATGGCGCCAAAGTGAGAACCTTGGCGCCAAAGTGGGAGCCATGGCGCCAGAGTGGGGGCCATGGCGCCAAAGAAGGAGCCATGGCGTTTGGAGCCTTGGCGCCAAAGGGGGAGTCATGGCGCCAAAGTGGAAGCCATGGCGCCAAAGTGGAAGCCATGGCGCCAAACGGAGAGCCATGGCGCCAAGGGGGGAGCCTTGGCGTCAAGCGGAGAGCCATGGCGCCAAAAGGGGAGATATGGCGCCAAAGGGGGAGCCATGGCGCCAAGGGGGAAGCCATGGCGCTTGGAGCCTTGGCGCCAAAGGGGGAGCCATGACGCCAAAAGGGGAGCCATGGCATTTAGAGCCTTGGCGCCAAAAGGGGGAGCCATGGCGCCAAAGTGAGAGCCTTGGCGCCAAAGTGGGAGCCATGGCGCCAGAGTGGGGGCCATGGCGCCAAAGGGGGAGCCATGGCGTTTGGAGCCTTGGCGCCAAAGGGGGTTTATATATTTATATATTTATATAAAATATATATTCATATATTTATATAAAATATATATTTATATATTTATATATTTATATATTTATATATTTATATATTTATATATTTATATATTTATATATTTATATATTCATATATTTATATATTTATATATTTATATATTCATATATTTATATATTTATATATTTATATATTTATATATTTACATATTTATATAAAATATATATTTATATATTTATATATTTATATATTTATATATTTATATAAAATATATATTCATATAAAATATATATTTATATATTTATATATTTATATAAAATATATATTTATATATTTATATATTTATATATTTATATATTTATATATTTATATATTTATATATTTACATATTTATATACATATTTATATATTTATATATTTATATATTTATATATTTATATATTTATATAAAATATATATTCATATAAAATATATATTTATATATTTATATATTTATATATTTATATATTTATATATTTATATAAAATATACATTTATATATTTATATATTTATATATTTATATAAAATATATATTCATATAAAATATATATTTATATATTTATATATTTATATATTTATATATTTATATATTTATATTTATATATTTATATAAAATATATATTCATATAAAATATATATTTATATATTTATATATTTATATATTTATATATTTATATATTTATATATTTATATATTTATATAAAATATACATTTATATATTTATATATTTATATATTTATATAAAATATATATTCATATAAAATATATATTTATATATTTGTATATTTATATGTTTATATATTTATATATTTATATATTTATATATTTATATAAAATATATATTTATATATTTATATATTTATATATATTTATATATTTATATATTTATATATTCATATATTTATATATATTTATATATTTATATAAATTATATATTTATATATTTATATATATTTAAATATTTATATATTTATATATTCATATATTTATATATTTATATATTTATATATATTTATATATTTATATAAAATGTATATTTATATATTTATATATATTTATATATTTATATATTTATATATTTATATAAAATATATATTTATATATTTATATATATTTATATATTTATATATTTATATATTCATATATTTATATATTTATATATTTATATAAAATATATATTTATATATTTATATATTTATATAAAATATATATTTATATATTTATATATTTATATATTTATATAAAATATATATTTATATATTAATATATTTATATATTTATATATTTACATATTTATAGGCGTCCAAACTTTATATAAATATATAAATATAAAAATATATATTTTATATAAATATATAAATATATAAATATATAAACATATAAATATATAAATATATATTTTATATAAATATATAAATATATAAATATATAAATATATAAATATATAAATATATATTTTATATAAATATATAAATATATAAATATATAAATATATAAATATATAAATATATAAATATATAAATATACAAATATATAAATATATAAATTTATAAATATATAAATATATAAATATATAAATATATAAATATATAAATATATAAATATATAAATATATAAATATATAAATATATAAATATATAAATATATAAATATATAAATATATAAATATATAAATATATAAATATATAAATATATAAATATATAAATATATAAATATATAAATATATAAATATATAAATATATAAATATATAAATATATAAATATATAAATATATAAATATATAAATATATAAATATATAAATATATAAATATATAAATATATAAATATATAAATATATAAATATATAAATATATAAATATATAAATATATAAATATATAAATATATAAATATATAAATATATATAAATAAATATTCCGAGATTCCGGTATTTCAAAAATTTCCGATTTCACTCACTTCTGCTAAATGTTCATAATCTACTTTTATAAATGGTTGAAATGAGTCAAATGCCTGACACAAAATGGAAAACGAAGTCTATAAAAAATTATGGACAAATAGACAAAGAAATCCTATTTGAGTTTCGAGGAAGGAATATTATTTCAAACCAATTCTAGATATGAAACAGGTTGAAATTTGCATTAGAACGATAAGAGCTGCTTGAAAAAATAAGTACAATCTCAATGGTTCAAATCATATTAGGTTGGAAAGAAAGTAACTGTCCATTTTTTCGTGTGCCTGTTGTTCGCTTCTTATCGAGAAGCGCAACATGCTGTGTTAAGTAGTTAATAACCGACACCGAATCTCCACGAAAAACACTTTATCATCCAATTCTATCAAATGTTCACACGAAAATCATTCTTGACAAAAGACACTTCGCGTATGTTGTGTTGTTCTTAATTTTTCATAACTCTGCAAGGCATATTTTCAAGCAGTGACAGTCTTTTGTAAATTATAGGACCTTTTTTTACCAAAATATAATTGAGTTTCGATGTCGCAGGTTCCAGTTCGAGAATTACAGTTGATCAGAAAACACTCATTTTTGAAGACAAACTGGTAGAATGAGTGTGAGCCTTGGCGCCAAAGTTTGGAGCCTTGGCGCCAAAGGGTGAGCCATGGCGCCAAAGGGGGAGCCATGGCGCCAAATGGGGAGCCATAGCGTTTGGAGCCTTGACGCCAAAGTGTGAGCCTTGGCGCCAAAGTGTGAGCCTTGGCGCCAAAGGGGGTGCCATGACGCCAAAGGGGGAGCCATGGCGCCAAGAGGGGAGCCATGGCACCAAAGGGGGAGCCATGGTGGTTGGAGCCCTGGCGCCAAAGTGTGAGCCATGGCGCCAGAGTGGGAGCCTTGGCGCCAAAGTTTGGAGCCCTGGCGCCAAAGTGTGAGCCTTGGCGCCAAAGTGGGAGCCATGGCGCCAAAGGGGGAGCCATGGCGCCAAAGGGGGAGCCATAGCGTTTGGACCCTTGGCGCCAGAGTGTGCGCCTTGGCGCCAAAGTGGGAGCCATGGCGCCAAAGGGGGAGCCAAGGCGCCAAATGGGGAGCCATAGCGTTTGGAGCCTTGACGCCAAAGTGTGAGCCTTGGCGCCAAAGTGTGAGCCTTGGCGCCAAAGGGGGTGCCATGACGCCAAAGGGGGAGCCATGGCGCCAAGAGGGGAGCCATGGCACCAAAGGGGGAGCCATGGTGGTTGGAGCCCTGGCGCCAAAGTGTGAGCCATGGCGCCAGAGTGGGAGCCTTGGCGCCAAAGTTTGGAGCCCTGGCGCCAAAGTGTGAGCCTTGGCGCCAAAGTGAGAGCCATGGCGCCAAAGGGGGAGCCATGGCGCCAAAGGGGGAGCCATAGCGTTTGGACCCTTGGCGCCAGAGTGTGAGCCTTGGCGCCAAAGTGGGAGCCATGGCGCCAAAGGGGGAGCCAAGGCGCCAAAGGGTGAGCCATGGCGCCAAAGGGGGAGCCATGGCACCAAGAGGGGAGCCATGGCGCCAAAGTGGGAGCCATGGCGTTTGGAGCCTTGGCGCCAAACGGGGAGCCATGGCGCCAGAGTGGGAGCCATGGCGAAAAACGGGGAGCCATGGCGCCAGAGTGGGGGCCATGGCGCCAGAGTGGGGGCCATGGCGCCAAAGGGTGAGCCATGGCGCCAAAGGGGGAGCCATGGCGCCAAGAGGGGAGCCATGGCGCCAAATGGGGAGCCATAGCGTTTGGAGCCTTGGCGCCAAACGGGGAGCCATGGCGCCAGAGTGGGAGCCATGGCGAAAAACGGGGAGCCATGGCGCCAGAGTGGGGGCTTCTTCAGCATTTTTGCATAGACTACTCCTTAAGAAAATGAATCGGCAAAAGGACGTGCAGACGTACATCTCATTATGAAAACAATTTGTGTAACATATTACAACTCGAGTGTGACATTTCTGAATTTTGTGACCGCGCAAAGACGGTTCACGTGATTTTGATATAGATGGGAAAGTGAGATGAAACAAAGCGACCTTTCACTTTTCGAATTCACTTAAACGTTCGAGTCAGATGACAGCTGGAAAAAGGAACCGATTGAGTGAAGACACTTCAAATCAAAAAATACAACTCAAACATTGGCAGTTTCAGAAAAAAGTTTTATATTTTATGAAAACAAATAATTGTTGATTTGTACATAGGTGTTGACTTCTTATTCATTTGTATTCTATGCATTCTTTCTGAGTTCTAAAATAAAATTGTTTCTGTTTTTTGGACTATCAGTACAATGACCACATTGGAAATGCATTCCTAAACATTTCCAGCATTACAGATTCATGGATGCTTACGAAGAGAAACAAAATTTCAGTGAGGAACAATGAAACTTCAGGGATATCCCATGGAACCCTCAAATTTGAAAAATGAAAAAAAAGTTTCAAATGAATTATTATTTGAATAGATTGGTTATTTTAAACTAATTATTGTGAGAAGACGGCGGTACGGAGTTCGAAATTCGGGATTCTCGAAAATTTTTAGAATTTCAACTTTTTTTCGGAAAGAATGAAATTCCGAAAATATGTTTTGGATTACAAATTTCTTTTTCATTTTTTACATGAGTTTTTTCAAACAGTTCATTAATTCATTTTCTACAACAACAAAAATGGTGCATCAATAGCAGAAAACGAACGAAACAAAAAGTTTTGATTATTTCTAAATTTGAGAGATCTTATTAATTTCGGGAAATTCCGAAAAAATTTAGACGGAAACCTACAAAGCGAAGTATTCTGAACGATTTTAACACCAACATTTAAGAAATCATAATATTCCGAGATTCCGGTATTTCAAAAATTTCCGATTTCACTCACTTCTGCTAAATGTTCATAATCTACTTTTATAAATGGTTGAAATGAGTCGGCGCACGCAACAAGCCGGCGCACGCAACAAGCCGTAGACCTTGCGAGACGCAGACAAACGACCTGAGAATGAAAAAGAAGTGTAGAAAGGCGTGGAGACGCAGCAGAATGAAGAGACGGGTAGAAAGACGGCACAAAGACAGCTAGCAGTCACTCAGCTGATCATACCGAACTGCAGTCCTGCTGTCTGCCTGTACCGTCATGGAAGACGGTTGCAGTACCTTGGTACGGAGCCTCGAGAAAAAATATCTAGACGATGACGATGAAATTGTACAAGGCATCATATTCACCGGTTTTGTAAGTTTTTAGATCCTAGACCTGTTTCCATATATGAGACTGTTACATATTGTGAAATTCAGACGGGGTGTTCACCATGCAAAATGGCTAGTCAACGTGCACTTGAACTTCTCGTTCTCAACAATATGAACATTGGCACTATTGGAGATTCTGAAAAGTTGGCTATGTTGGCATCGCATGTTTCTGAGGTAGGAAAACTTGTTCTTTTCTCTTTTCTCCATCTTTTCACTCTTCCTCTAGAACCCTCTTATTAGATTGAAAAATCACCATGTTTTCGTTATGTTGTCTTTTTGTTTTTGTTTTCTCTCTCTCTTTCTCTCATTTTTCTCCTTACAAAAAGCCAAGAGGGCGCCCCACAGCTGAGAGAAGATGGGAGAAGGAAGACCTCGTCACATGTGTTTTGGCAATTCGTAGATTCAAAAAAGATGGATGATTTGAAATTGATAAGAAATCAGTGATCAGTCTATGCAGCTGTGCATACATCTCTTGATTTATCTATTTTTTGCAGGCAGATCTCGGTTGGAATCAAATCTCTCAGTGGTCCGACGTGGCATGTATTTTGAAAAACTTGCCGCATCTCCGAGTCTTGAACATTGGCCATAACCCGTTGAACCCCGTGGTATGTTTTTTCTGTTCGGTGCCGTGCCCATGTGTCAAGTGACTATCAGAAAAATAGAACCAACAAGAAAGGGAGAGTGTTTCATGTGACTTGGGCAAACTTGTGATAAAGTGGTGGAATGGCAGTGGTGTTTTGTTTGTACTTGTGAAGTGATATATTAAATTGAAAAAAAAACTGAGAGGCTGATATCAGAAATTGTGGCTGACGTTTTGAAGTTTGTCAATAGAGTCAGATTGTTCTGAGAACTCTGATTATTGTTTGTAACAATAAAATAGAACATATAAACGTTTATTTGAGAAGAAAAACAATTTCAGATCGATCATGAACTGCCAGTTTCAACTCTGCACACCATTATTCTTAACGGCACCCATCTTCCATTCAAAACCCTCCAATCTTTTCTCTCTGTTCTCCCAAAAGTCACCGAACTTCACATGTCGGACAACCAATTTAACGACGATGACGACTGCGACAAACCCATCAGCACATCTGTTCGAACAATTCATCTCAACAGGTATTATTGATTCCTCTCTCTTTCATTTTTCAACATACGGCCACTCATTTTTGTTTCGTTTCCCAGATAGTTTTTTCTCTGTGTATTGGTAGAAAAATGATGAATGGCGAGTGCGCAATGCAAATTCAACGCGCCGTCTTTGTTTGTGTTCCCTTTTTTTCGCCGAAAGATGAGAAGAACTGGAATTGAATTTTTTCTTTCTTCGAAGTAAAATGTAAAATTGGTTTCTTGAGATATTTTGAATTTCGAGAGACCAAAATTTTGATGGCTCAGTTCTGCTTCAGTAGACATATACATTCTCGACTTTCATTCTTTCATGCTCCTCCGTATTCAATGTGACATGGGGGGCTCATATTCCAGAAAGAGAGGGCCCTGGTGTCGTTTATAATAATAACAAGTGGCCCGTAAAGTCATTTTGTGTGACATTTCGATGGCAATGCACACCGGAACCAGTTGAAATCTGGGAAAGTGCGGAAACTATTTGAAACGGAAATGAAATTATGTATGCGGCAGTAAACGTGAACATGAAAGTATGGTCATTTAAATGCAGTAGTTAGGTTCTCCGACGGAGGGCACTAATGTGTCAGTCACGAGAAGTCGTCCTTCAGTTGTTCGTTTCGACCGCCGGGGGTGAATGATGTGTTGAAAATGGGAATTTGAATTTGAATTTGAAATCGGATTACAAAACAAAAAAACCATTTTTCTATTCCAGATGCGGGTTCCTGAAATGGTCGTCTGTGATGAATGTTGTTAAGCGATTCCCAAATGTGTGCTCAGTTTTTGTTTGCGAAAATCCTCTAAAAGATGTCACCCATTGCAAACAATTCGACCAACTCCCTTTTTGGAATTTCCTGAATCTAGCAAAAGTAAACACTGTACAATTTTAATTCTTTGATTATAACATGCATGTTTCAGACGTCCATTGACTCGTGGACAGCCTTGGACAATTTGAGTAAAATGACCACAATTACTGATCTCCGTATACCAAACATTCCATTATTAGACCCATTTACTAACGAAGAAAGGTTGCATCTTATCATTGGACGTATTCATCATTTGCGCGTGCTCAACGGTTCAAAAATATCAAATGAGCAGAGAGAGCAGTCTGAACGATTCTTTATACGATATTATCAGGTATTGTGTTGACTGTTATTATCAGTGTTTATCATCTGACCGGTTAAGGAGCAAAAGGAGAAACCGGCACAATACAAACCGTTGATTGCAAAACACGGGAATCTCGAGAAACTGGTGAACATTGACTTGACTCCGAAGAAGGAAGCCGTTGTGAAGTTGTTGTGTGAAGAAAAGGAAGTGAACAAAGAGATAACAATCTCGCTGGAACCAACGATACTCGACTTCATGAAGTAATACTTTGTCTTCTCATTGTTTCTTATTCTGACCACTCATCTCTTTTGACTAGCTAAAACTGTGAAGTCATGCATACTCGCAAACTCAAGTAGTAATATGAAAAAGAGATAGAAAAAGGGAGGAGAAAGAAAGAAATAGATAAAAGACGGAGAATCCCATGATTTAATTAGGTTGAGTGTTGTGAGAAGACGCGTAACGTGAGAAATGAAAACGGGCTTGACTCTCTTAGAATATATCTCTTTTTACAGATTCTTGGACCCGAAAGTCGGTGTGAAGTACACACGCATGAAACTCTTTTTACTTCGGGGAGATGGACGAAGTGAGGACTTCTCATCCAGTTCCTACAATATGCCATTGCATTACTTCAAAATTGAAGATGGCGATGTGTTCATGGTTCAGGTATGTAAACAGAGAAGAATATAAAGTTTCCGAATCATCTCGTAATTGACACCCTAATCCGAATACGAGTGGACGAGGACAGTAGATCATCTCCAAAAGCCAAGTAATAAGAGAAGCATTTGTTTGACCTCTATACACATAAGAGGGTCGTTGTTGTTTCTTTTCCTTGTTCGGGACAGACCTATTATGCGCATTCGTTTACCAATTAAGTAGCTGTTGCTACTGGGTCACCTGTCCGTGTTTCTTTTTTCCGGTAAACACAAAGCTCGACCGACACGTCAAAATACATAGATAGAGACAATAAGAGGAAAGAATATAAATTCCCAATAAAATACATTCGAACCGGTTTCCTCTCCATGGTATCATAATCGAATCGTAAAACAATGAAAATTTCGAAAAATTATTTTGGAAGAAACGAAATGCGCGAAATTATTAAATAACAACCCGTTTGTTACGCAAAAAGCTTATCTTCTTTGGTCAGCAGCTGACTATTTCTGGCGGATTTCAATATTTCCATGCATTTTGTAACATGGATGACCAGATGACGAAGGGTTCCAAGAACAAGAAATGAGAAAATATTGACGTATACTCTGAGGGAAATAAGTTTTGGTATTGAAAAAGAGTATTTTATTGCAGGAGAAGATAGTTGTGACCAAGAGAAGACGTCCTCCAAGTTCCACGTCAAGCTCATCATCGTGATATCATTTTTGAATGGATACATCTGCAGTATTAAATTCTGTACATATTTAGTAACTAGTTCCCTTGCCCTCTTCATCTCAAAAACTTTTGAATACGCTTCAAATTCGTTTTTTGCTATTTTACTAGTCAATTTCATGTTATTCCGCCAATATTTGGTCGAATCATATCTTCACGTAAACTTCTGTTCTGAACCACCCCAGGTTTCTCAATTTCTTCCCATCAGGTGAACTTTTCTTTACCATCACAGTTCAATTGTATTGCATTTATTAGTTTTCGTATAGTTTTTCTCTGTTTTTTAACCACGCAATAAATCTTTCATGAACTATATGTTATTTTATAATACCATGAAGTTCATTTTTCAGATCTCGAATAGATATTTGAAGAAATAATAATTTTATTTATCTAATACAAATACAGCAAACTCAAGATGAAGCAGAATTTATTAAACACAATTCCTAGATTGGAAAAAGAAGCAAAGCGTATCAAATATATCAATTATTTCTTTGGTGGTCTTCCGGCAGATGGTGGACGTTTTGACGGTGTTGAAGAACCATTCGCTTTTTTTGCAGGTGCACTTTTTGCTGCTCCAGCTGTTTTTGCTCCGTCTTTGTTAGTAAGGCTGTCAACCTGAAAGCTTTTAGAAATTGAATTACATGCTAATTATGTTTCATGCTCACCTTAGAATTAGTTCTTTCTCTATCCCAGAACTGACGCAAATTCCGTCTCAATATTTTACCACAAACACTTCGAGGAATCTCGGAAATGAAAAACACACCTCCGCGTAATTCCTTGAATGTTGCAATTTTTCCTAAAACACTTGTCTTGATACATTTTTCTTTCGTTCGAATATACCTGAAACATATTGCCGAACTTCGGCAGATGCTAGAAGAGGATGCCCAGAATTTTTGACAACGAAAGCAGCTGGAACTTCACCAGTGACATGATCTTGTCTTCCGACAACAGCGCAATCATCAATGCCAGGATGAGCTCGGAGGACTAACTCTACTTCTGATGGGCATATCTAAACATGTTGTGATGGATATAACTGAAACAAAAATTCAAAACTTACTAAGGTTCCTTTGCATTTGATAATGTCCTTGATTCTGTCCAGGACATAAATTCTGCCAACTTCATCATAGAATCCAGCATCACCTACAAACCATCCACTATAAAGAATAAATTATCATTTCCAACTAACCAGTTTTAACGAATCCAGTCGCATCGAAAAGCTCAGACGTGGCTTTTGGATTTTTATAGTAACATGGAGCCACTTGTGGTCCTAATACAATTATCTGTCCGGGTTGACGTGGTAGGCATAATTGTTTTGTTTCCCAATTCACCACTTTGAATAACATTCCTGGCAATGGGTTTCCCACAGATTCAATTTTGTCATCTTGGTATGGAGACATGGTACATATTCCACCAAGTTCAGTCATTCCAAAAGCTAAAAAAAGGGTTAGTATAAAACATCTTTTGAGTGACTTCTTACATTGTCTGAAATCTTTGATATTCAGTCGAGTTTTCATTGTATTGGCTAAATTAGAGTCGATTGGAGCACCCGCACACAAGACACTTCTCAGGTTTGGAGTCTTATACTCATCGATAATTGCTTCAGTAGCCATCCAGTGTACGATAGCAGGTGTTATATGCATCACATTAATCTAAGAATGCACATTAGAAATCAAACATGAACCGAATATACCTGATTGTTAACCAAAGTGTCCATGAAGAGTCGGTTGGATTGTTTTGAAATGAGATACAAACTTGCTCCATTAATAAGAGCATAATATGCAGAGACTATTCCATAAATATGAGCAATAGAAAGTGGAAGCAAAAATCGCTCTTTCGCTTGCACTGGACCGTACAACGGTAAACTGATTTGCTGAATATTGATAATAAGAGAGCGGTGACTGAGTTCAGCTGCCTGAAATTATCAGTTAGAGTATATTCAAAAACTGATATACACACTTTTGCGAGTCCGGTAGTTCCACTAGTAAACAGAATCAACATTGGATTCTGACCAGTAATCGACTGAACGGGAGTTTGAACATCTTCACTCTCCTGACCAGAAATTTCGGCTTCGCCGTTCAATTCCTTCGACTGAGCAGAAATTTCCGACATTGGAGATGTCACATCTGCTACGTCTTCAGACAAAACCGATCCGAGATTTCTGAAAAATCATTGATTTGAACTGAATCTAACGTGTACTAACATCTTAGCCAAAGACATTTCTTTCACGAGAGGTGGTCTGAAATAAGGGAACATTAGACATGCAGAGTCAAAAAGAATACTGTTTTAAATCAAAATCTCACTTTTGTTTGACATCAATCGATCTGAAATTAATGAATTATTTTCAAGTGACGTGTGTTTATAATTCAAACCTTTTTCGTGCACTGTCCACATTAATTCTCTCGGCTGTCAACACATCTTCAATTTGTCGAACATGTTTAATTCTTCCTCCTCCTCTCATTTGTGCTTTCCTCCTCACATCATCCGCTTTTTGCATGAATTGATTTTCAACGATAAGATGGGTCGCTTCAGATAGATCCACTAGTGTCCAGACTTCGTCTGAGAATGAAATTATAGCAAGGCAACACAGGAAATTACTAACCAACAGTACTCCATCCATTTACAGCTACTGCAGAACATCCAATTATTGAACACGCCAAATGAACGAAAATAGCTTGACCAGTTGTCCCAGTGATAATAGCTACTCTACTTCCGGATGTGACCTAAAAAAGTTGAATAATTAAAATATCAATTAATAGAAAAAATTCACTTGTAACTCTCTTAATCGTGTTGCACACATTTCACACCAGTTCCGGATTTCCGAATATCTCCATTGTTTTCCAGTATCCACATCAACCTAGAATCAAAACACACTCCTATTCAAAAGTTTAAAAAAAACTCACGATCGCCAGATTGCTGCCATGTGAAGAGATCTTTGAGAAGAAATAATCATGAAAAGATTGAACTGCCGTTTTATCCCAACTGATTTGAAATGGGTTTTGGATCTCCATTTTCAAACAAAGACAACCTTCTCGGAATATGGAGCGAAGACTGAATAGAAGAAGTGCAAGGGCGTCAAGATCTCCTGTTTCACATCACAAATGCATACCAGTGCAACGGGGCACCAACCCATCGGATGACAAACATTTGCCATGTTTTACCATGCAATCTTGATACACTTGGTCAATGCTCTCTTTTTTTCTATTTTTTCCCATCCGCCATGCCAAGTAGGGCAAGAGATCTGCTCGAGAGAATCGCTCAGATGGTGATTGTTGCCAAGTGTAAATGCGCGTGGCAAAGGTGTGTCAAAAAGAAATGTATGATATGAATTTTTATTATGTTCCAGATCCAAATCAATGACACATGTGAACTGTCTTCGAATTGACACCTGGATTGTGGAAGAACTGATAGAAGCGGTTGCTCTAGCTAGAATGTCTGTTAATCTCAACTCAGAAATAGATATAAAATTCATTTTAGAGAAAATGACTCATCGGACAACTCAGTGATGTACACGGAAAGTATGGACAGTCTCAAGTAAAATGCTCAATTCGAATAAACCCGTTTTAATGATTTTTTAAATAAATTTCTATATTTCTGACTCTTTTTGTATCAAATACGGAACACATATAGCTTGGTTCCTAGATGGAATCATTATTCGTTTGATTGCATTTCCATTCAGTCTGACAAATCCACGTTCTCCGAGAACTGGGCGATCATAACTCTTATTTTGCACAATGTACCCATCTTTTTCAGTGATGTCATCAGGTAAAATCTAAACGATAACGTCATTTTCAAGTTCTCATAGTTATAGTTCAAACCTTGATGTTTGCTTCTTTGACCACTTTTGCCAAGTTTCCAGTTAGTGGTTCATACAGAACATTTTTGTGTTGATAATTGAACTGTAGCAAGTAACTCATTCCCAGTTCTCGAGCTTCTTTAGAACTCAAAACGGCACCGCGCACTAAAATATATGCATTGTCTAAAAAACTTGCAAACCTCTAACCTTGTACAAGTTTGCCGCCGGCAGTTTTGATAACTTCGATTCCAGTATGTTTCAATAAATGCTCTCCGGCTTGTAATCCACTGAAAATTGAATGAATCTCGAAGTTTACGTTGAAAAAACTACTTACGTCATAACAGCTCCTTTTGCATCTTCCATCTTAGTTCCAAGGTAATGAATTTTACGGATGTATTCAGTACCCGCTAAGTCAATACACATTGTCGCTCTGAAAACTTCCGTATATTGTTTCTAGGGCAAAACACTCACAAAGATAATCCAAAAATAATGTATGCCATGGTGAAAAACACATAAACTTGCTCGTTGGGCACGATATCTCCAAAGCCAACAGTTGCCATCGTTATAAAACAGAAATAAAATGCTTCGAAGTACTCCAAATGTTCCCATGACTATAAACACAATTTATCACTGGAGGTTCTCATTTAACAACCTGAAACAAAAATCCTCCGATAGCAGTATAAGCCAATAAAACCAGTAGCACCATGAAAACAGGTATCCTGAGTTCATCTCCAGCAGAGTCTTCCGATTCCGAGTCAATGTCGTGCAAGTTCATTGAACCAGCTTTAGACGAACCCATTACCGAACTTGCTCTTGACTGAGATTGGGAACGATACTGACTGGTTATCTTCTTGGATTGTCTTCGAAGCTGTAAATATCGTGTCAGATATTAGTTATTAGATTTATTGTGTTCTGTTGGTTGGTTAAGTTGATGTATCCAGTAGTTTGTAGTTTTTTGTTGTGTTATAGTATGTTTAGTGCGCTCATTCACAAGCATTCTTACTCTCGTATGCAAAGGGAGAATCTTTTCTGTTTCTCAGAAAAAAGTGGAAAGAGATGAGTTAGAAATGCATAAGAATGACAAGATTGTGCTCTTTTCGTCACAATTGTCAACAGTGAAATATGTTAGAACTGAAAATGTGGATGCGGAAGGAAAAGAAGAAAGGATGAACCAAGGATAGAAAGAAACAAAAAAACTGAGAAGTGAATGAGGGGTCTTACCGCGTGCGCAACACTATTTCTGCGTCTTGCTATCAACTGAAAACGGTGATCAGAACGAACTAGAACATACAGTGAAAAACCATTTTCAGCATTCCGGTTTCAAATTTGAGTTCTTGAAAATATCACTCACCTTTCTTTTGAAACCGCGGTAGGATTTGTATAGATAGCTTAAAAATTCAGATAGAAACTTTCCGATATCCGCAATCGTTACAAGGAGAAGAGGAATCCCAAATAAAGCAAAAATGATGCATGCTACACGTCCAGTGACCGTAATCGGTACTAAATTTCCATATCCTGAAAATAAATGTTTTTCCTTCCTCCTTTTCCAACTTGAAACTTTTTCTATGATATCATTTTGCTCCGAAAAAATTGTGCAACCGGAAAGAAAAGCACACAAGGCGTTTTGCCTGTGAATTTTAGTTTTACCCCGTCTACAAATAGACTTTCATAAAAATGAAACCGCAACAAAACACCCACGGTATCATCATTTTTTTTCTTGTTGACAGCAGAATCATAAGACTTCCGTTTCACATTAACTGAAAAACGCACCAATCGTTGTGATTACTGTAGCCGCAAAAAACATTGAATTTGGAAAGGTCCATAGCACTTCGTCTTCTCTTGTCTTGTTCAGTAGATGTTTTGCAGTGATGAACTGGTTTCGGTAGGCTTGAAACATGTTTTTCACAAGTTGCTCGAAATATTCTTGGTTAATCGCGTTGAATGCTTCTCTTGATATCCGATTGTCCGAGTCCTGCAGTATCTTTGATCAAACTTCAAAAATGAGAAAAGGTTACCTGAGTAATATTCCATATATGATCCTGAAATTCGTCTCGAAGCCCCAGTATTGTTGTCAGTTCATGATTTCTTGTCTGAATTTCAAAACAAACATGCTATTAAACTGTTCCATAAGAATTAACTTACCTCAAGCTCTTTCGGAGCTTCTAAATATCGAAAAAGGAATGCTCCTGCTATAAGGTACAAAAATAGTAATATCACCAGTCCAACGTGAGGGAGGATACGTTTTGCATACTTTATGTAAATAGTTTTTTTATTTCAGAAAATAAAAAAGAACAATTACCACAAAGAACTTTTTCTCTTTAGTTTCAACTTCAGTTTCATCGTCTGAAATCGGCGGCCCAGCTGATGTCAGATCCATTTCCATCGGAATTTCATTGAGAGATGATAGTGAGCTATCCGCAGAGCCCTTCAATCAATTTTATTTCATCAAACAGTGTTTATCGGGATTACCATGTCAAACGTGTCGACCGCATTATGAGTGTACATTTGAGTAGTTTAACAGATAATAGTTGTGGTTGAAATCCAGCAGTCAGACACTGCTGGACTCTTTTTCTCAAGACAGCAAGTGGAAGCAAAAAGGGGGGAGACGGAATAATGAACAACTGGTGGGTCCGAAGAAAATCACTACATTGTGAATTGGGATGAGATGTGCTGACGACGCGTATTACACAGCTGCTGTAATGACGGAACATGACGTTTTTTGACACGTTTTCAAAAATTTGTGATATATGGAAGTACGAAAAGTCATTTTTCGGTGATGATAATTATCATGAGTAACACCGGTATCTTCTTCATAAAAGGGCGGTGACCTGACATTCAAAGAAACGTTTTTCGATGACGATATAATTATTCCTGCCTTTTCACCGCATTATTCACGTTTGTCAGTGAACAGATTACAAAACCTTGTCTGTAAGTCTAGACTGAGAAAGTGGCATTCTCCATTTGCATAAGATAACAGCATTCTGCGGTTTTGCACTTATCGCCACCTACCACCTACAACGTACTATATTTTTCATTTGCATCGAAAAATTCAAGAAAGGATCTATGGTGACTGTGAGTTTTTATCAGTTGTTCTCTGTTCCTACCAATTCTATTATCTATAGAACTGAGGAATTATATTGTTAGCATTCTTTGTTGATTTCTGACATTGGGAGGTTCGAGAAAGAATTTTTAGAGAGTTATTCTTATCTGGAACAATTATTTACTGTATTCATGAGTTAATCATGAGTGACACATGTTTCAATGAACTTTTCTAATCGATATTATCTCGCATATCTCGACATCAACAACAGAACAATAATCGAGAAGAATCGAAGAATGGACACGTTTGTTTTTCTTATCATTGCCAACCACATGAGCCACCATCTATTCGATTTTTATCGTTATTAGTAATTGCGGTTACAGAAAATTCTTTTCCATTTCATAATTCTGGTTTCTTCTAGATAAATGCAAAAAAAATAACGTCACCTGATGATTATTCTCATGAGTCAGACCATGACCTGGTTATATACTTTCGAAATCAGATCATTTTTTGAAGTCTGATTCTTTTTTTTGTTCAGGTAATCGTTAGATGCCACAAGAAAGTAACGAGCAGCAAGGATCAGCGTCAACTTCAAGTGAAAAAGTTACACCTCCTCAGTTATCTTCCATATTCGACTGTATGTCAACAACTTCAGCCGCAGTCAATAAAGTGAGTATTTTTAACGATTGGTACTGTTTTGAAATATTTTTTTCGAAATAATAATGGAATTTGCCACATACCCACAGATACCGTACTATGTAAGTTTGCACTTTTATAAATGAGTACTGTTTTTTTTGATGTTGTTCCGATCAAAAATTTTAAAACAACTCTAAAGAAATTATCCAGTAGAAAAAACTTCCATTTGGATAGTTGGGAATATGAAGAAATATTTAACTTTCATAAATATTCAGAATTCTTGTAAAATAGGCACGAGTCGCTTTCAATTCACCAATTCTCATTCAAGTTTAAAATAGGTTTACCAGCCTTAGCGAGTAATCGAATAATGGTTCATTATTAGCCTCCGGTCATCTTGTTTTTTTAGATTACGTACATGGTTTCCTTAACTCAATCTGTTTTGTCCGAGACAAAACGGTATTTGATCTAACTGATTTTTTAATAAATTCGAAAATTCTCGAAAAATAAGGCTTTGAAATTGACACATTCAGCCGATTATTTTTCATTTGATTGGGCTTCAATTTCGTGGTTTCTTATCAATTCTTATAACCCGTTTTCAACATTCCTGACAAAGAATGACTCTTGCAACATTTATAATTTTTAGTTTCTAACCTTTTCCGATGGTGAATCCAGTCACGTCTCTTCCTTATTTAAAATCATTATTCTGCATGTAGTAGACTGCGGAACGACATTTTGCAAATACGAATCGGAAATTACTCACGAAAATAGTAAATTTTATTCCAAATAAGTCTGAGTCATCGAAAACAACGCCTAACTTCCCAACTGATAATTTGATTTTGAAAAACTATACTTTCGTTGGCAAACTTCTATCTGAGTTGAGTTGTTTAAAACTGACTGATTCACTCTGATAAGAAAAACTGTTATTAAATCGCAAGCATCATCCTCTAACTTGTCAACGTCACTCCTGCACAATTCTTATTCAATTTCATATCAGATCGTCACTTCCACCGCGGACGAGTCAATTTTCGACAGTCAAAAGACTGTATTTGAAAGTTTACAAATGCTTACTCGAGCGCAGCCACCAGTTGAGGAAAATGTTAGAAGGAAAAAAATGAGATTAGATCTCTCTGAGGTAACTGTTTTCTTTTAATTATTTTAATTTGTTTATACTTTCAGCCAATTTACTACCCAGACAATTCACCTCGAACACCAATGGCCACACACAGCAGATGGAATCCACCACCAAATCTTCCTCCATTACCTTTCACTTGTCAGTAAAAACAGTTTCAAATGTTGTTTCATAATAATTAATAATTTCCAGCATACATTCCGAGTCCAATTGTTACCATCCCACCTGTATCTGAAGAACCCATGACGAATGATGAACTCGTTAAAAGTAGGAAGCCTCCTCAGTCTAATTATTCTGTAACGTTGTTTTCAGTGAAAGGACCTTCCAAACTCATCGGATTCCTTGTGCACATTGCAATGAACGAGAAAGCACGCCGTGCTCTGCGATGGACAGGAAACGGATTGGAATTTGTTCTTGTCAATAAGGAGTTGGTTGCGAAGATGTGGGGTAACCGAAAACATAATACTAAAGTGAGTGAGACATATATGATTCCTTGTAATTGTATTCTGTTTATAGGATATGGACTACTATAAGCTGTCGAGAGCAATTCGGGAAAAGTATGACAAGAAGGATAAAGATCCGAAGTTCGGAAAATTGAGAAAAGGAACAAGTTAGTTTTCTCCCCTTCTGTTTTCATCATCCTCTTTGTTTCAGGAACATACTCCTATGTGTTCACAGAGAATTCCTATCAAGACCTCTTCAATCAAACTGGAAAATCGATTGAGTACATCACAAATTTTGCATTAGAAATCGGGAACAGGTATCATGATAACGCCGACCTCAACAATTCCAACTCACCATTGGCGCCGAGCCCGTTGAATAGCGATTAGAGCAACGACAGTGTTGATTGAAAGTTGAATTGGTAAAAACAGGAGAATGTTTGTGGAAAACACTTACTCACTTTTCATCGTGTTAATAAGTTTATTGGGAAAGATTACGGTTTTATAGTTTTCTTTTAGAATTTGATTATATCATGTAAGAAGTTGAACACGCTACCTATTCCTATTCCTTCTGAGATTCATAATCAAACATTTTGCGGTGTTGATGTGTGTAACATTCCCAAAATATAGCCAACTTAGATTTGTAAAATAACTTGAAGAACAGTACAATGTTGTTGGAAAATAAAATTTATGCACGTTTTTTTGATGTTTGTACAGTTGTATACCTCTTTTCATCGACTTTTCCCTCTACAACCCTCATATATATTTTTATAAGAAGAAAAAAGTTATTCATCGATTCCGAATACGTTTTTTTGTTGTTCCTTCCCATTTTCTTTTGTCTATTAGCTTGTTTTCTGGTCGACTTCAAAAGAAACGGTGCTGAGTCAGTGGAAGACATTTGTGGCCGGTATTTATGATTGAAAACAAAGCACAATCTTCTTTTTTATTCTCTTATCACTCCTCCACTCGCATCACCACAAACTAACTCACAAACATGTTTGATCGGAGCTGGTATGAATTTTATGCCGGAAAATGTCATTTGAGAAGAAACTGTAAGTACTGATATCAATAACTGTAAACAAATCGTCTTGTGTTCAGCATATGAGTGGTTATGGTCATTTTTGTTCCGACTTTGTATGAACCCAGAGGCATGCTCCATTATTACATTTATCGGTTGATTAGAATGTTCAAGCAGAATATTTCATAATACTTGTTTAGGGGACGGTTTGAGATTCAGAATACTGGATTTGAAAGCGCTAGCTTTTCTGTATTACTATCCAAATGACCGACACATTTTTACAGATAAGGTAGTTTACCCCAGATGCCCTACGTTCTAAGATTGATTTGCTTTTTCAGGAAGTGATTAATCTTTTTAAGAGTGCACTTGGCCGAAATCAGGCGATCTGCAATTGTTGGGCAATAAGTGAATTACAAACTACAAATACCGATAACATGATTCTCAAAATATTTAGATAACGTTATATACGACTTCACGAGTTTGCGAGAGAGCGAAATGATGATATATTCGGGAATGAATATGGAACAACTTCAAAACTATGCATATTGTGTCAGTCCGCAAAGAGAATATCATGAAGACTTTGACGATGATGATTCGATTGATGAGAGAACATTTGGGGATAAAAACAAAATCTAGATTTTCATTTTACACTATATTTATTTTAAATAAAACTATGACAACTGTTTTCTCCCTGCAAGAACTTCAGGTTTACGCAAATTTCTCTTGTTGAACGTTTTCAAATCTGATTCTTTGGCTGTTCGAAAACTTCTTTTCTTGCAAATGCGGTTATCTTCAAAAGGAAAGAAAAAGATGGCGAGAAATGGCGAAATCCCAAGTTTCATCTTCAAAGCAGCACAATGGAACAAGAAAAACCAACGTCTGCGTTTTGTTGGTTCGAAGCGACTTGTCTCATTTTTCCAGAGGACCTTCTTCGTCATGTTTCTCTCGTTTCTCAAAAAGACAACACGATAGAAACCGATCTCTGTTTGGCTCACTTTTCTGCTCTTTTTCTTCCTTTTTTGCTCATCTTTTCTGCATTTTTTGTTGTGCTCAATGTTTCTTGTTTCTTTTTTTTGACTCGCGACATGATTTGGTTTTGACATGGATTTCTTTGGAATAGATCCCGATTTAGCAGTTGTTTTTTGATCGGTCTTAATCAATTTTATTTAGAAAAAATTTAAATGGAAGAGCAGTATCAAATCTTTTGTTAGGCTGGCTTTTTGTTAGGCATTATCAAAAGAAGCGATTGATTTCAAAAAAAAATAGCAATTTGCACTTTTTTTCAAGAATGACAAATTAACATGTGTTTGAAAATAGTTGTACCGACTAGTGTTTGTCAAGTTGAAGAGCTTTCCTCCCCGTTTCCTCGGTCGTTTTCTCACAGACTGCGAGCAAGACCCAATCTGATGAGTGTGAAAGAGAATCGAAGAGGCGCCAGGTGAAAGAGTCCAGCCCTCACAAGCCGTCCCCACTCGCTGCACCAGCTCATATCCACCAATTTCGTGTGAATCTCGCAACCCTCTTTTCCGAGAAGAAACCCCCCCCCTATTTCTCGGATTTTTTGGCATTTACCAAAAAAAGAAATCTGAAGAGCGAGGTCGCGCCCCTAGTTTCTCATATTACGTCACTAAAATCTGATCATCATCATCATTCGAACTAAACATGTCGTCCAGAAAGTAAGTGTTCTTTTATTTCATCAGGAAGCAAAAGATTTGGAAATGAAGTTCTCAAATTGTTTTTTCGCTCAGAAATTTCACAAACAAGTTTTTCAAAATACTCGAATACAAGAGCCGTGACCATGTTAGTGTGAGTGGTCCCTTTGGGCCGATTCACAACTTTTGGCTCACTCCTTGAATGTTCGCTTCTTTCTCTTTTCTCTTCAAAAATTCAATTTTGAGAGAAAAACCGTTTTTTTCCTTCTTATTCAAAAGAAAAAAAGCTAACCGAATCGGATAGAATGTGAAAACCCATAAATTTGAAGGGCGAAAAAGATAAATTGGTTTTGCCTCGAGTCCAGAGAGGATATCTTCTTTCTCTCTCCGTATCTCAAACAATTTGATGTGATTCAAAAGAATAATGAGTTTTTCAGAGTTTCCCGTGCTCACTACGACGAGGACGAACTGCAATCGGCTGCAAACATGAGTCTCGTAGCTGAAGGACATTTCAGGTCAGGGCGGGGTTACAAGAGAATATGAGCAAATTATGAATTGTGAAATTCGACTCCGATTATGGGAGTTGAACCATAAAAAGAAATGGAAAAGTGGATAATTATAGTCAAGCTCAGAAGTCATAAAATCTAACAGCACAAAACCTTTTCTACTTTTATTTCCAATCTTCTCTTCCTTCGTTTTCAGTTTCAAAATAAAAATCGAATTAAAAATCCATAGAAACGTTGTATCCCATCAACCCCTTTTTTTACGATTTCCGTAACCAAGAGAAACAGCCCAGGATGTCTCTTTTTCGCTTTTCATTTCATTTTCTTTCACTTTCAATTTGCCTTTGGTGTTGAAAATCCCGCCTGAGAAAACAGGGATAAACCCAAAATGGTTAACAGAACGTTGTCTTCTCTCCAATTTGTGGTTCTTCATAATTTTTTTTAGAGTTTTAGAGCAAAGTTTTAGAATCTGTTTGCTTTTCATCCGTTTTTTGCATTCCCGCTTTTGAGTCAAAGTAGTTCAAGTAGTGGAGGGATAGTTTTACAGAATGAAATAAGAGAACATCTAATTTTAGAAGGCTGTATGACGTGATGACGTATTTGCAATGACTCTTATTGATGTGAAAATTAGTTTTCTGAAAAGATGTAAAGGATTGTAGTCTAATTATGAAATCCAGTCTTTAGAATCACATCACGTTCCACACAAACAGCATATCAGAATACTTCACCCACTCAATCATAATCTTGCTATTATACAAAATACAATTTTTGTAGTCCATTCTTCATTTGCAGTTTGAATTCATGGGAATGAATCTTGCGGAAGTAAAATGAAACGTGCAATTATTTCGTTTCACAAACGGAAAACGAACTCTATGATTTGGAAGGGAACTTTGCTATTATCCATTCACACTTTTTTGCACTTCTAGAAAAAGTTTTGAAGTTCAGAAGGAAAGCTTCAATTTTTCAGCAAAGCCGCTGGGAGAAATATCCGATTCGGCGGAATTTGATTCTCTTTTCCCTTTTCTCTCAAAAGTTCACAATGAGACAGAGTTTGTCCCAATTGGGTGTTGAACTGAAAAGTGCACTATCGTGCTGAACTTAGTTAGAGCCTTCAAAAGAGACTTCTTTGGATATCATCATGTAATTCTCATCTGCCACGCACTCTCCAGCTTTGGACGCCTTTTTATGTGTTGAAAAAAGGAGAGGACATTCTTGTACTGGCATTCTAGAATATGCAATAAATGCACATAAAGGCTGAGGTTTCGGGCCCCTCTTCTTTTGAACGATGCCATTTCGGTGTGGTGTGCTGGATATGTTCTTTTCTATTTTGAACGTTCTCTTCTTTTTCAAAAAAGGGTGGCCCTACGTGGCATTTTGAAGAAATTTATTAGATTTTTGTACGAAATGCGTGGTAAGAAGATGCATTTAAAACCGGGACACATTTCAGTTTCCCGCTAGTATATTGACGTTTTGAAATATTTGAAATCTCTATTGACTACTAGTAGAGACCATCCTAATAAATCCTACTTGCAGAGGTATGAAGGAGCTTCTCTCCACCATGGATCTTGACACGGATGCCAACACCATTCCGGAGTTGAAAGAGAGAGCTCACATGCTCTGTGCAAGATTCCTTGGCGGAGCATGGAAAACTGTTCCACTCGAGCATTTGAGAATCAGTCGTATCAAGTGAGTATATAACTGAATTCTATCTCTATCCTTATTTCCCAGAGGTGGAATGAGCAACATGCTCTTTTTGTGTCGTCTTTCTGAAGTCTTTCCACCAATCCGTAACGAACCCAACAAGGTGCTTCTCCGTGTCTATTTCAATCCGGAAACTGAGAGTCACCTTGTCGCCGAATCTGTCATTTTCACTCTTCTTTCTGAGCGTCATTTGGGACCAAAACTTTATGGCATTTTCAGTGGTGGACGTTTGGAAGAATACATTCCGGTTGGTTCCGTTGTCCTAATATGAAGAGTCATAATAAAATTTTCAGTCACGTCCATTGTCCTGTCACGAGATTTCTTTGTCCCATATGTCGACAAAAATTGCAAAGCGAGTTGCTAAAGTGCATCAGCTCGAAGTTCCTATTTGGAAGGAGCCAGACTATTTGTGTGAAGCACTGCAAAGGTTGGAAAATACAAGATTCATATTTCATCAGGCATCCTTTCAGATGGCTCAAACAGCTAACTGGAACTGTTGCGGCAGAGCACCGCTTTGATCTTCCAGAGGAATGTGGTGTTTCGAGTGTCAATTGTCTTGATCTTGCTAGAGAACTCGAGTTCTTGCGTGCTCACATTTCTCTTAGCAAGAGTCCAGTGACATTCTGTCATAATGACTTGCAAGAAGGTAACATTCTGCTTCCAAAAGCATCATCTGGTAACATTCGAATGCCTTCATTGTCTGATGAGACTCAAGCATTGGGAAACAGTTTATCGGCATTCAATCCGGCAGATCCACGTCTTGTTCTGATTGATTTTGAGTATGCTAGTTACAACTACAGGTAAATTGACAGTGGAAGTGGAAAAAGACCGTTTTTCTATCCCAGAGCTTTTGATTTTGCAAATCATTTCATTGAATGGACCATCGACTATGATATTGACGAGGCACCATTTTATAAAATTCAAACGGATGACTTCCCAGAGAATGATCAGGTAGCTCTGTTTTGATAAAGTTTTAAAGAGAAAACGATATTTTCAGATGCTTGAGTTCTTTGTGAATTATCTACGTGAGCAGGGAAACACCCGTGAGAACGAACTCTACAAAAAAGCAGAAGATCTTATTCAAGAGACACTTCCATTTGTTCCAGTCTCTCATTTCTTCTGGGGTGTCTGGGGACTGCTCCAAGTCGAACTCTCACCAGTTGGATTCGGATTTGCGGTACGTTCTAAGCCTACTTTTATTGATTGAGACTTTTGAATTACAGGACTATGGAAGAGATCGTCTCTCTCAGTACTTCAAACACAAGCAGCTTCTCAAGAACCTTGCTCATCAGCAATAAAGACTCACGATCTCACCATTTCTTCACACTTACATTGATTTAACTCTCATTAATACTATTTCTCTTACAGTCAAACAATTTTAGTATTCATCCGAACCGTCTTCTCTGTCTCATTTTCACCATCATTGATTAGTTAGTTATGATGAGTGTAGTTCGAATAAATATGCTGAAAGTATCGCAGAATTTATTTTTACTCACATTCTATTCAGCAGTATAAGAAAAATCGGTATCAGAAACGGCATTAGTTGGGAAGATACATACCCGTTTGACAAAGAAAAAAAAAGAATAAACAAAAAGATGATTACATGGATTATAATTTGAATTTTTCGCGACCGTAAACTTCGTTGGTGATGAAATTGGAGAACTTCTCGTCTTTGAGTTGCTGAGCTCCTTCTTTGCCGTTTTCAAGGAAGGCTAATGATAGTTCGATGGCAGCTTGAATGCATAATGATGATTCTGTTGCTCCCTAAAAGAAATTGTGAACTCTGGGAGCTTGCAAAATGTTCCTTTACCTGAACTCCAAATTTCTTAGCCAACCACATCGGGAAAATGAACGGAAAATCAGAAAAGCACTGATGAACTGCACCGTTCAATGTGAGCACTAGATTTCCATCGTTATGAGGAATAATCTTCTTCATCACATCCAAATTCTCATTCCATTGCCAATCACCAACATTCAAAAACATTGTCGGCTGCTTCGCCTGCTCTTGTTGTGTTGAATCCAGTGGGAACATCCAGCCGTCAAGAACTATCGCTTTCTATGAAATATGACATTTTCTTATGTTTTTGATTGACGTTTTGTTCTTACTTGGAAATCTGTTGTGTAGGCGGATGAGGCCAATGAAGTGGCTCCTCCGAAAGAGTGTCCGATGATTGAAGCGGAAGCCATAATTAATTTGTTTTTAAACTGTCCCCAATTGAAATCATTTCCAATGAGTACCTTCTCGGGAACAGTACCCAGATTCAGTTGTTCCAGAACATTCAATGCTTTGACACACTCGGTCACTCGTTTCCCAACCTGTAAATTCCAATCAATCATGTGGAAAGCAATGACATCAACTAGCATTCAAAGTTCACAAACTGTGTGATTCATTAGATGTTTTTTTTTGTTTTTGGAGTAAATATGTGTACGATGACAAATTAATCTGTTGTGAAAAACAGTTCAAAGTCTTGAAACTCAAAGTACGCTATCATCCTTCTAATCTGACGACTTATCCATTATCCTTCACACTCACCTGTTGGTTTCTGATCTTGAACTCGTTTCTCTCATTCTTCTCAATCAGTTTAATTTTGATCGGCTGCTCCACCAACTCTCCGTTTTTCTCCGACAGCTGATAGGTCCAACAAGCGGAGTGGTCCCTGCAAAAATTGCAACATGATCGTTTCTCACTCAATTCCGGATTTGTCTACTTATGCTCGACAGCTGCGACAACGTAGCCGTGGGAAGCGAGAGACGTGCAGTAGGTGGAGTAGAAAGTGCGCGAACCACCAAGACCATGGGAGAACACGACAATCGGCCATTTGTCACTTTCCGTTGACAGTTGAGCATTTTCTATGCAGTCTTCTCTGAAAACAAAATGTCAGTAACCTTTGAAATTTGATAGAAACAAACCTTTTCTCACCAACAACTGTTGAAGTGAGTAGATTCATTTTCTGTGGAGATTGTCCTAAATACTCTCCGAGTCCATGAGCATATTGGGGTTTTGGAAGCCATAATGGGAAAGATGAAATATCTGTGACCTGTAAATAGATTACGGTAATCTCTAATCTAAATGTCCTTGCTTTCCAACGTAGTAGACAAAAGAACAAATCGTTTTCATTAATCTCTTTTATCGTATCAATCAAAAGAGATTAATTGAGACAAGTTGAGAACAATTTTTTTTCATTGAAAAAAAGATCACGCCATAAATTGCAGAAAAAAAACGATACTGTTCTTTGTAGATTCAAAAGTTTAATTGTTTTAGTGGCAGAAAACCGACAAAAAACGTTTTCACAAGAAAATTTCGACTAATTCCTTTCATAATTGAGTAGAAAAAAAGAGTTTCATTAATATTTAAGTAATCAGCTTCAACTTACTTCAGAATCCGTTGGAAAATAAAGTCTCATGAACAATCCACGGTCTCCCAGAACAGTTCCATCGATCATCAAATCTTTGCACCCGACTTGAAATTGACCCGACACCTTTCGTGTAAGAACTTGTGGTGACGAGATGAAACTACCCATTGTTTATCTGAAAACAAATCTTGAAACTGAAGGAACATTGGTGTACTCTTGGAGAAAAGGGGAGGAGAAACAAAAGGAGAGAGAGACCAAAGTGAGAATGAAAATGAAGGCTTTCCTTCTTTCCTTGGAACTACAAAAAATGGAAGGGTTGGCAGCAATTCGACTAAGTCGTACGAAAAAAAAAGAAAGAGCGAAAAATGGACGGAGAGAAATTACAGCCTACGCCGTCATAAACCGATGAATTATTGCGAAGAGCTTACTATAAACATACTTTGATGTATGAAGAGCACCATATGTTTCAGTTTCACAAGAAATTGTGTTGTTTGAAGACGAAAAAAGAGAGGAAAACAAGAGTTGTATACTTTCGGATGCGGTTTTCATGACTTGAAGACTGGCTACCTTCTCTCTGTTTGTCTGTTTGTCTCTGTCAAGGGCAACACAAAACGGGACAAAAATCTTGAAGAGGAAAGGGAAATGTGAAAAGAAGAGGGACACACTGCAGGAGGGTTGGGAAGGATGTCAACGAAAAACATGGACATGACAGAGGGACCCCGCTATCGGTCATGAAAAAAAAGCAGAAGAGCAGCCAATCAAATTGCCGAAACACAGAGGAGTATGAAAAGGAGGCGAGAAAATAGTGAGAATTGCTCAAACGAAGTGCAGAAAAAAGAAACTTGCATCAAAAGTAATGGGGGACAAAGGTTTCTCTTTTCGAAACCGTGTTGGAGAGAACAACTGGTGTGCCCTCCCGGGTGAGGGAGACGGGGTAAATGTGTTATTGAGCGATCAGAGTACGGCCACCGTTCTGTCTACACCGTAGCCACAGGTGAACCTTGTCCTCCCCCCGTTTCTCCTACACTCATCGACTCACTAACCTGTTTGTGTACTGTTGACTATGCGTTAGGTACCGTGAGAGAAATGGAATTGATAAATAGTAAATTGAAACTTTGATGGTCTCTTAATAAATTTCTTTTGAAAAATAGCACGAGTTCTTTTCAAGTTTGATTGTTTTCAATCTGATTTTTGAGATAACAACTACAAAAATATCGGTAGACATCTGACTATTCAATTTTCACATGCACCATAAGATACATTTTTGAGAGCTTAATCCGAAGGTTTGAGCAAACATTTTTGTTTTCTGATTATAAGAGTTTCTATAAATTTGATTTGCCAAACAAGATCATGAAAACTCTTAGTTCCCACTTTCTTGGAAATTATGTATAGTTTGGCAATGAATCCAAAAAAACACATGAAATGCATGAAAACCAACTAGGACGATAGGATTAATTAGTGGCAAAAAGATACAAGTGTGAGAAGGAATTTGACGCAACAGATGGATTTCGTTAGTCTGACAGCCTCAGAAAAGGCAGGATGAAAGCACTAGTTCTCATAAAAAACTTTCTGTCTTGTTCGTGGCATTCAGAAGCCAGCAATTCGGGAGTCTGAGAAAAGCAGCCAACGATAGGAGATTGCACGCATTATTGGTTTTGGGACGGAGATTTCCGCGAAACGCTCGGATGCGCACGGCTCATTTGCTAAATGAGATAATGGTGGGTGGTCCTGACAGAGAAATGGACACAATAGAAGCAAATAGTTTTTTTTCTTTTGGTTAACGAGAAACACTCAAAGAGAAAATGAATAGGCAAAAAATTATTTTTTTTTGTTCTCAAAAACATATTTTTCTTCTTTTTTTCGTCTCAAATCCAGAGGAGCGAGGAAAAAGAAGAGGAAGAGGCTGAGAAGAAGGAGTATGTGGCATATGTGGACAGAAAAGAGAGTATAAAAAATGAATATTAATTTCTGTCACTAATCCTTCACCAAGAGCCCATTAAAATGCAAATTCTCAAGATGAATATTTATAAACATATGGATCAGTTTTTCTGCTCAAGAAGTTCACACCAAGAATGCCACTGCTTTGATGAATGACTGAACCTTCTTTGGAAATACGCTTCCAGGCATACTTTGATTGATTTACTATAGAGAATCTTCCATAGAACTCTTTCAAAATATTTTGAAAAATGCGGGTTTTGAATGATGAAAGAGATGCAGAAATTAATGGGTTTCATCGGTTTCTATTTTTAAATTGAAGGGTGCCAACCCTTTCGCCGCCTCTAGTCTTCTTGGTGACTAATAATTGACGAACGGAAGGAAAAGGGGAGAGAAACAGAATTTATTATGTGCAAGAAGGACCCTGCAAAGCAGTCCAGGGGCAAACGTTTTATCTCACCTCTTTCAATCCACTTCCAATGAGTGCTTTTTGATTCGTCCATAAGTTTGTCGAGGAATAAGCAGAAACTACGACGGCGGCGACAGGAGCAACGTGGTTGAATCGGAGCACAAAATTGCTCCTTTTCCGCCGGACCCTTTTCCTTCATGCCTGCGTCGTCGGTTTATGGCGTGTTTCATTTTTTATTCATCTGGGAATTGTGGACGGCTACAAAGTTTTAGTTTACCGCAACTGCTTTTCCGAGTTGAAGTCGAGCACTAAAATATGATGAGAAAACAAAAAAAAAGAATAGAAAAACATGTTTATCTGAGTTGGTATCCGTGTTTGATTGCTGTTTTATGGGCATTCATAATGACAATGACAGTATAGCGTTAAAATGAGGGTTTGGAACAAAAATGATATATATGACAAAGCGATTAGTAGGGGTTAATAATATAAATATGGCATCATAGTGTTAATATCACATACACAGGGATTCCGAAATGAGATGTTAGTGAGAAATTCGACAGATAAAAAATAATTGACAAAATAATATGATCAAGCAGATCCAGCTGCCTTTTCTGTCGATGACCCGGTTGAGGTTTCCAGTTTAGCTTTCTCCTTATCCAACCGTTTTTGTTCTTTGCGAGCCGCTTTTCTAGCAAGTTTCTCCTGACGCTTAGCATCATCGTCTGGGACTTCTTGGCCTTCCGCTTGACGTTTCAGCCGTTTTGCTTCTTTTCTAGCACGACGCTCTTCTTCAGTTTCACCTTCACGAGACTTTCTCTTGTGATCCTTGTGCTCCTTGCTCTGCTTCTTTTCTTTGTGCTCCTTATGCTTTTTGTGCTCTTTGTGAGCTTTCTTCTCTGCGGAATCCAATTCAGACCCAGATTTTGGAGTAGAATCCGTTCCAGGCGTCAGATCCAATTTTGGAGTAAACTCCTTTTTGGGTGTAGAATCCATTTTTGGAGTTTGATCTTTCTTTGGAGTGGAATCCTTTTCAGGCTCAGCATCTTTTTTAGCATCAAGACTATCCGGAGTTTTCGGAGGAAGAGTAGGTAACTTGAAAGTTAATTTCAGCTTCAATGGCGGCTTGGCGGGTTCAGAAGACGATGTTGAGGGCTCCGATACTTGTTTGAGAGGAGAGTCATTGACGAGTTTTGGAACAGGCTTCAAAGAGACTGCATTCATGTCAAGAGAACTTGAAGATGAATCTTTATCATGCATATGATGAGATTTCAATGATGAACTCTTGTCATGCTTATGATGGGACTTCGATGGAGACTCCTCATCCTGTCTGTGATGCTTATGCTTATGCTTCTTCTTCTTCTCTGAAGTTTCATCTTCATCACGATCACGGTGCTTCTTTTTCTTTTTCGGAGTAGAATCATCTTCACTATGATGTCTATGAGATTTCTTCTCCTTTCGATGCTCTTCTTCATGATTCTTCGTCGGAGTAGTTTCTTCGTCAATCTTTTGGTATTTTGGCAACGGTTCTCCTCCAAACTTAATTCTGATCTTTCCAAGAGGAGGTTCATCTTTTCTCTTCAGACTTTCGTTGATTTCTTTCCTAGGCTCCTCAAATTGCTTTGAATTCACATCAACGCCTCCAAACTTGATTCTGATTTTACCAAGCGGCGGATAAGGTTTTATTTCTGCACTCGGGTCTTTATTGAGCTCCAAATCTTTCTTTGGCTCCGTATCTTTCTTAGGCATGACATCTGCTCCTCCCAATTTGATTCTAATTTTTCCGAGTGGTGGTTCATTTTGCTTTTTAGGGCTTTCGTCTTTCTCCTTTTTGGGCGTTTCATCTTTCTTAACCTCTCCGTCACTCGGTAATTTCAGTTTAATTTTTCCAAGTGGAGGATCACTCTTTCGTTTATGACTATCCTCTTTTTTCTTCTTTGGTTCTTCTTCTCGGATTTTGAGTGCTTTAATGGGAGTCGTCGAACTTTCCGAACCATTTTCACTTGTATCAAGCTTCCTTTTCAATCCACCTCCAAACTTCACAATGAGTTTCGGCACTTTGAAAGTGAGTTCATCAGATTTCGACGGTGTAGGAGTTGGAACTACAATAGGCCTTTTCGTAGTGACTGGTTTTGATAGCACTAGTTGTGGTTTATAATCAAGTTCTGGAATCAACTTTAACTCGTTAACTGCATCTTGCTTTTTCTCCTGTTTTGATGCAGACACATCTTCACCGTCGAACAACTTCTCCAAAAACTTGTCATCTGACATGGTGTCAATAGAGTAGTCAACCTAAAATTAGTATTGTGTTTAATGACAATTAACTTATAACTCATACCTCTTTTCTAGCTCTTCTTGCTCCAGGCATCACTTCTAAATATGGGAGGACACCTTCTTCCTTAGCCTTTTCAATGTATTCCGTTTCATCAGCAGCACGAAGAATATCTTTTGGAATCTCATCGTCTCCACACAAACGAGGTTTTCTAAAATACAAAACATTGTTTTGGTTGGTTGCATGTATGAATAAATCTTACGAGTTTGTTCGTTTGTCCTGAGTATAGCGGTCTTGGTCCATTTTTTGGAATAACTCGAACTCCTCTTCACTTCTAGACAGAATATCGTTGATTTCTTCATCACTCGGAACCTCTTCATCTTCGTCGTTCTCATTTTCCGCTCTGAAATAAAAACAATAGTTTCAATTTCGAAGAGGTTTCTAACGTTTTTTAAAATTAGAGAGAAGATCATGCGCTTAAGTTAATGTGTCACACGAGTTGAATACGGGTTGTTATGGAGATATGCAGCCCTGGCCGCGTAACTAAGCTTTCGAAGTTTCAAACGGACTTCTTTTTTTTTTGTTCCAATGGGAATACTAATTTCAATTTTAGTTGTGTTGTTTTTGTACTCACTTGATGATATTTTCCAGTATTTGTTTTCTTTCCGCACCAGTTGATCGATTATCAAACTTTCCAGCTTGAATGACTTTTTCGTCTACATTCAACTTGAACCTAGCCGCTGCCAATATTTTCTCTTCCACCGAGTTGGCAGTAATGAGACGGAAAACTCTCACTTCTGCTTTTTGCCCAATACGATGAGCTCTGTCTTGTGCTTGCATATCCTGATGAGGGTTCCAGTCGGAATCAAAGATAATGACTGTATCGGCGGTTTGCAAGTTTAAACCAAGACCTCCGGCACGTGTTGAGAGCATGAATAGAAAATATTTGCTGTTTGGAGCATTGTACTTGTCGAGTAGAAGACCTCTCTCGTCAGGTTTAGTACTTCCATCTAATCGGAGGTATTTGATAGTGGTTCCAGCTAAATAGTCTTCAACGACAGTCATCATGGCCGTCATTTGAAAAAACATTAAGACTCTGTGACCAGTCACTTTGAGTTTTGGAAGAATTCGATCGAGAAGTTCTAATTTTCCGGACACTCGATACAAATCCATTCTATAAAATTGAAATAAGTTTTTGGAAATGGGAAAAGTGAACTCACGCTGTGATTTGTTTTGACCAGAAGCATCTGCATGATTCTTCAACGTTTTGAAAGAGGAATGGATGGTTGCACAGTTTACGGAGATGTACCATTGTGTTCATCAACGAACGACTACCACTACTTGTCTTTCCGTCAAGAAGTAATCCTTTTTGCATGTGCTTATAGAGCATTTTCTGCAGTCCTGACATTTCACACTTGATGACAAACTCCATTTTGTCAGGCAACTCGGATTCAACTTCTTTCTTCAATCTTCTTAACAAGAACGGCCTGAGCACTTTGTGAAGACGTCGGATGATAAGCATAGTCTCTTCTGATGTCAACTCAACTTTCTCCCCGGTGGTGGCAAACGGAGCGTTAAACCATTGCTCGAAAGTTGAGCACGAAGAGAAAATGGATGGAAGGAGGAAATTGAGAAGCGCCCACAGTTCCGGTAGCTGCAAACACAACAAAATGCATTTCAGTTTCAAATTTTTCAAAATTGCTCACCTTATTTTGAAGTGGAGTACCAGTGATCAAAAGTCGTCGTTGACATTGGAATCTTGTATTCAACAGTTCTGTCAGTTTACAATGTTGATTCTTCAAACGATGCCCCTCATCTATCATCATATACTTCCAACGAAGTTTTCCCAGCAGAGCCTTTTCACGGATGACGTACTCAAAGGTCGTCAGCAGAACATTGAATTTCCCGGATTTGATAATAGGTTCATTCATTTTGCGAAGGTCTTTGCTTCCTTTATACACAATGAGGTGAACATTTGGAGCCCATTTATCAAACTCATTCTTCCAATTTGGAATCGTTGACAATGGAACAATGACTAAGAAAGGTCCGGATGACTTTTTGATTTGGATGAGGTATGTGATGAAAGCAATTGTCTGAAAACAAATAGTTGAATTATAAATTTTAATAGTTTGGAATTACCTGAATAGTTTTTCCCAATCCCATTTCATCAGCAAGAATTCCATTGAGGTTATTATTGTAGAGTGAAACCATCCATTCGAGACCTTTCACTTGATAAGGCTTAAGTTTCAGACTAGGGTTCCCTCCGCCCATCATACTATGTTGTTCTTTGATTTCTTCACGAATTCCGTGAGCAGTTGTATAATAATCCTCAATGTTCATCTTAGCCTTATTCTCATACTCATCTTCATCGTTTCTTGCTTTATCCAATATACTTTTGACTTTCTCCTCCTCGGCAAGACCATCGTATTCTTTTCGAATCGGCTTTTTGATTGGAGTGCTTCCGGAAGTGGAATTTTGTTGTTGTTTCAGCAGGTCGCACAGGCTTTTGATATAATCGTCGGTTTGCTCAAGCAAATAAACCAAGCGTTGATCTTTTTTATCATCCAACATTGCACGATAGCCCTCCTCGTCTTCTTGAATGAGCTTTTGAATACGAATTTTCTCATTCTTCATTTCCTCACGAGCCACTCGTTTTGCTTCGTTAGTGATATACTGCTGCATTGATTTACGCACTTTTGTGTGATTCGCCAAGTTTCTCTTATGAAATTCTTTGAACTCTCGTGAGTGCTTGATAACACTTTGAAGGAAATGATAGTTGGCAGACTTTCGTTTCTTTTCCAAAACTGCACGATCTGGATGTTGTTTCAGCTCTAGCGCATATTCTTGTTTTGTTCTTCGAATCGACCACGGGTTAATCAAGAACTCGGTTGGTGGAACAAGAACTGTCGTGGCTAACACCTCTTTCCTCAGTTGCGTTTGAAAATCGAGTAAACTCAGTCCCAAGTATTCAATTTTTGCTTTAGTTTGTTTCTCTGTTGGTAGAGTGTCGACGACTTTTCTCAGATAAGCCTCTCGTTCTTTCATATCTTGTTCGCGACTGAAAAATACAGTTTTTATGCTGGTCCTTTTTTCATTTTACTCACTAAAGTGCAGTTTCTTTTCGGATAGTTGTCGCATCAACTGGAACAAATCTCAAATCCCATGACGTTTCAGGATAAGCGTTCTAAAAATAATTTTGTGCTTTTTGAACTTGATGGAACTACACTTACTGTCAGAAACCTCATGTATTCTTCTTGATGGCTTTCTTGTTCTTCAAAAGATTCCAGATCCTCTTCCTCCAAGTCAATCATTTCTATTGGTGCCGGTTGGGGTGGTCTCAGTACTTTTTCCGGTGTTTTGATTCTTGACGCATTTTCTCCTTTCACTAAGGCCAACAACCTCTGAACAGAAATGTATCTACTGTCGCTTGCCAAGTCAAGTGTCTCCATTTCTTTCAACATTCTGCTCAATTCATCTTGCACGTAGTTTGTGTACTAAAAAAGGGAAGTTTATTCAAATCTATAGCGAAGTCTCTCACCTCAGGAGTCATTTTCCGGATTCCTTTGACATGGGATACAATTGCATCTCGAATCTCTGTCATATTCTCTTTGTTCTCGTTCATTCTTCGTCGCAAAACTGATTGTTGTAACTGTCTGCCTCGACCACCCGGCTGAACCCTTCCATTAGGCCTCTGATTACCCAAAACCCCTTGCTTCACCTGCTGCTGATGCCTCAGATTGTTCTTCCCAGACATTCCCATTTGCCTATTTGGTGGAATACCACCTATTTGTACAAAATTCTTCCCTTGTTGAACCATTCGTTGTTGTGGAACGCTCCTCGAACCGTTCGTGCCTAGAGAAGCATCTGTTTTAATGGGGGTCAATGAAGGGGGCATGATTCTACGCTTTGCAGGAGCGGAGCCACTAGTAGACGGGATTGATTGAGAATTGCTGCTGGGAGGCATTGGTTGATTTGATGAGGTTTCGGGAGGAGTAAAATTTTGCATTGGTTGAACTGGCATTGGGTCAGAAACAGGAGGCTTTCTCGAACGAGATCGCGGCTTCGTGGTTTTACCTGGCGTGATCTGTTGTTGTTGAACTGGAGGTATTGGCTGATTTCTCATATTGGATTGTATCTGCTGATTCTGTTGGTTCATTCGATTTTGTTGATTTGGCGTGAGTTGTGGGTTCTGCAAATTCTGCTGCTGCTGCTGCACAGGTTGTTGTTGTGGTTGTTGATTCGGAACCTGGCTGCTCTGTCCACGCTGTTGCATATTATGGTTTGACTGTTGAGGAACTTGCTGCATATGTTGAATTGGAATATTCTGCTGATTCTGATGACTAGGTCCTGGTTGCATGTCTTGAGCTGGAGGCATTTGAACCAGCTTGTATTGCAGTCCATTTATAATGGCATGCTCTCCATTGATTCGAATGGTTTGACCGTTATCTGGCTCAAAGGCTTGCACATTCTGTTGTTGCATGTCCTGTTTCATTGGTTGGTTTAGTGGAGGAGGTTGATGAATTGGATGTGGCTGATTTATTTGCCGTTGAACAGGCTGCTGAGCATTTTGTTGAAGAGGCATTGAAGGTTGCTGTTGTAACGGTTGCTGCTGCCTCGACTGATTTGGAGTCATCTGCCTCTGCTGTCCCATTTGCGTATTCGGTCGAATCGGTTGCAAACCTTGCCCTTGCTGCTGATTTTGTTGCTGGGGTTGTTGTTGCATTCGCATTTGAGAGTTTTGTGGAGAATTCTGCATTGAACCACGCATCCCTTGTTGTTGTGACTGCTGAGGCCTCTGTTGTTGGTTTGGTTTCGACTGCACCTGGAAAACCTATCCGAAAAAATTAGAAAACCGCGAAAAAATGAATGAGATACCTGCGCGACACGAACCGATTGCTGTTGAGGGGGACCATTCATTGTGGTTGGTCCCGGCTGCATCTGTAATAAGTCCTCGTTAGTCATGCGTAAACGCAGAGCAATAAGAAATATGGAAAGATTGCGAGCGAGAGAAACGTGTGCGTCCGGAAACTATGCTTTCCTCATAAATATTTACTTTCTCCTCCTAGTTTCTCAGTTCTCCTATGGACTACACGACAAATCTTCGTGTGACACTAATAGGAAGAGGATTAAGCCAAGCACGGAAATCCTCTTTTTAAAGCTTCCGTTTTCACATGAACACTTTATCAAAAAGCAAGTTGCGTCTTATCTCGGATTATAATAATGTCTGATGCTTCTGACGGTTTCTGATTCATTTTCCTATTTCTGTTGTATTACCTGATGATCTTGTGGTTGCTGTGGTTGCTGAATTCTCATTTGTTGTGGTGGAGTGTTCATATTCTGTTGCCCTTGGTGCATTTGATGTTGCTGAGGTGATGCGCTTCTCATATTCTGCTGGTTTTGCTGCATTTGTTGGACTCTCGACTGCGATGGAAAAGCAGTAGACGGCGGCAACTGGAAAAGTGAGTTTTGTAATTTCAAAAACGGATTATGATGAGGGGAAAGATTAGTTGAGAGTGAGAGAGAGAGAGAAAGGATAGATTATTTTTTTCCTCTCACCTGCAAGGGGGGTCTGCTCATAATCTGTTGTAAGTGTGGCATCTGTAATTCATGGGTGGGTTTTCATGAGAATTTTGAGGTCAGGCTGTCAGTTTTAAACAAAAGGGACGATGTTAAAACAAAATATTTGGAATTATCAAGTTCCATTTATGACTTTCTCAATTATTCACATTGTCACATTTGAACTGCTTATAAAAATAGTGAACTTAGCCCATAACTATAAACGTCACATCAGCAGACACCGTTTAGGGAAAATGAGCCAAACAATCGGATTTGAACAACCACTTAGTTTAAAAGCAAAAAAAGAAAACCACACATAATTTTTTGTTCACAGTTATCACAAACATTGGTATACTCACATTACTCATTTGCGGAGAGGGTCTGCTCATAGGTTGAGATGTTGTTTGTTGCATCTGAAACAATATTGTTTCGGTTTATTGACGAAACAATTTTATCAGACAAATACCTGTTGAGACGGCGGCCTATTAATGTTTTGTTGCCCTCCTTGTTGCATCTTAAAGTTTCAAATACAAAATTTTAGTGTGAATGTAATCTAAGCCAAAAAATGAAATGTGAGATAGGAGCTTTGCTAATTAGATTGAAATGGGTGCTGCCTTCTTTCTGATTTGAAACTCCAACAACATCTTTTTCATGGCCTCAGAGAACAAAGTGATACTTTTCATTATTACTACTCAATACTTTTTTTTCGAAAATAAAATTTTTATGATCAAAAATACTGGTTAACAACGTGTTGGGAAAATTTTTATTTGTTTTCAAGCAATATTTCATTTGTTATTTTACGCATTTGTTCAAAATTTTATAGATTGAACGTACTTGAATCGACTGCGGAGATGGCCTTCCCATGCTTTGTGAACCACTTTGCTGTTGCAACTGCTGTAAAGACAAGATGAGTTTTTATTTAATGAGTCAGATTGTTCTGATACGAAAATCAATTTAATTAATTACCTGATGCTGCTGAGGTGGAGGTTGCATCCTCTGCTGTTGCTGATTTTGCGGTTGCTGGTTCGGATTCATCCTCATCCCTTGCTGATTTTGCTGCATGTTTTGAACCGGCATTCTTTGTTGCTGCTGTGGAGGCATATTCATATTTTGCTGATTTGGTTGCATTCTCATCTGAGACATCTGAGGTTGTTGCTGGGATTGCATCTGTTGACCTTGTTGAGGCATGTTCCTCATCTGAGAGTTTCCTCTCATCTGTTGTTGAGGGTTCTGCATCATTTGTGGTTGCTGTTGATTCATTTGTGGCCGATTCTGTTGCCCCATATTCATCATTTGTCCCTGCTGTGGTTGCATTTGTTGAGAGTTTGATGGCCCTGGCTGTTGAATCACTGGACGCTGTTGTTGCTGCTGCTGGGGCATCGGTTGTCCCATATTTACATGTTGACCTTGTTGCATTTGATTTTGTTGCTGCATGCCCTGCCCTTGTGGAGCAATCCGGTGTGGCCCGGGTGGCTGAATTTGATGAGGTCTCTGCACATTTAGTAATTGTTGAGCACCTTGATTGTGCTGTTGCTGGTGGTGCATTCCAGGCTGAAAAAATATTTTCAAATGTAGGAAATTCATTTTAAAACACTTATTTTCGAATTTTCGCAAACTTGATTTTAAAAAACATTTGAACTTTTCATTTGATTAAAATTTATAATGAAACACTAGGTTTTATAAATACTAGCAGTTTCATATTTTTCGAAATCATAAAAAAGAAATTTCAAACGAAAGGTGTTTTTGCGCAAGACTTCCTCACACAATACGCAGCCTCGTTAATGAGAATAAACGGTCTTGCCGATCGATAAAACGTCTGCGTGCGGAGGTCGCACAGAACGTGATGGATGCGCAGATCCTCCCTGTCTCAAGGGAGGACATAAACGGTTTATGCGAGAAAACGGCAATTCTTTTTTTGGACCATTAAAGTTTGAAAGCGAGAAATTATTATTTTGAAGTAATAAAAGACTCACCCTATTTTCTATTTGATTGATAGCAGCGGATAATTGTCCAATCCGTGCTATTATTGCGAACAAACGATCTTCGCGATCACGTCTTCTTCGATCTCCAAAGAGTCGAAAAATCGGCTCGAAGAGCTGAAATAATAAAAAGTCAGATTAGGGGGGAAATCAATAATAAGATGTTCTAAGTGAAGAAAAAAGACAATGAGAGAAAAGAGGGGTACGCGTAGATGAACTTGCGCCGGACGAGTTGATTGACTGACGGGGTGGCCTCTCAGTATATAGCGTACGCAAACACTCACACGCTATATTACGGAACATGTGGAACGGGTTGGTAAGGTTTTATTCAAGAAAAACAGGAAAAATTGGAAAGAAAAGAGAAAAACATATGAAAAAAATAATTAATTAAGAAAATGAGATAATTTGAACTCAAACATATCGTCAATTATTTCGACTTTCTTCAGAAAATTAGATTTTTGTTTTTTCCACGTCCAATCGTCTTTCTTGGAACAGAGCAAGACCTGCAAAAATCGATGAGTTTCAGTGGGAAAAGAAAAAAAAGTGTTCGTTTTGTTTTTGTTGAGTGGGAGACAAAACAAATGTAATTTCCTTTTTCTTTTTCAAGTGAAACACGCCGGAGAAAAGAGAGTTAATGTAATTAAGAGTATTTCAAATTTATGTGAGAAAAAAGAAGCTTGTGATACAAAAGAAACTTCCTCATACATGGGAAAGTTTTTTGCAGGTGCACGTATGTTACTTGTGTCGGACAGAATGCCAATAAAGGAAAGTAGGAAAACAGTATTCGGTGTACGACTCTGTTTGCGGTGACATTTCTTATGTTTTCATGCGTACATCAGCATGTTTTTTTTATTAGTCACTAACCTTTTTATCCTTGAAATACTCGAGAAAAAAGCATGATGCAAATTCTTTTGAAAACAATTCCAAAATCTCTTTTTCCACTTTGACCACGTCTTGAGTTATGTATACATTTACCGCGAGACAGCCTTGAATAAAATTAGTTTAGAAAACTATTTCAACAAGTTACCGTTCAGAGTTAATCGTTTTTTCAATAGCTGAACAGACTCTTTTTTCAGAATATCAGAAACCGGACAAACAACATTCGAACGTTTGTTCTCGCAGGCGTCCACAATTATCACATCGTATTTTTTGTCATCTTAAATACAAATTTTAAAACATGCAACACAATCAGACGATGAATACATTTTCGTAGGAAGTTAACAACGTCAGAGTGAACTACACGCATTTCATTTGTCTCTGCATGCCCAAAATAGTTTTCAGCAATATCGATAATGAACTCCTCTTTCTCGACAACTGTGGTATCAATCTGAATTTGAATTCAAATGCTACATTTGATATTTAAATGGATGAAAAAGAAATCTCACGTTCAAATATGAAATCTCTGATAAGAAATTACTCATGACACCACCTCCTAGACCAGCAATTAACACATCGTGATGCTCATTTTCATCAAATGTTAAACTCTGAAAACATGTTTTATAACTGAAATAATAGAGAAAATTCGGGGAAAAACGAACAAAAAAGAAAGAAAAGAGGAAAACCGAAAAAGGGAGATTGTTCACTCGATGGGCAAAGTAAGCAAACAGTAAAGAGGTTCACCCGTTGAAACAAAAAGATGAAATACCGAATTCAAATCGGAGAGTATAGAATAGGAGGTTCTCGTAAAAGTCATAGAACCTCTCATGTTTTGTCTTGTGATATTTGAAATTTTCGATGCTATCTTCCGTCTTTTTTCATACAACTGAACTTTTTCAGTTTAATTACGCACTTTAAATTTTAGATTGAAATCTCACTTTACAAATTCTTAGTTGAGAGAAAACTTATCATTAACTTTTGTTTATGTTCCCTTGCAGATTCCCTTACATCTTGTTATTCAATTGAGACATTGCAGATCAAAAGACTATAATTTGGCTGTCACCTGATTTTGTTTTAGATTAACGTACTCAGACATTTCAGTAATTTTTAATTCTGCTCATTTCAACTAATGAGCTTCTCGAAGATATCGCCTTTGAATCATCTTTCTGAGTACCCGTCTCGACTAATCAGCACACCCCGCACACGTCAACGTATTCAAGGAAAGATCACACAAACTCACGTCCATGATGAATCCAGAAGCAACAAGAAGCCTTGCGTATCTAGAGTTTATGACCACCTTGTTCACTGCCCAATCTCTAGAATCAAGATTTTCCCACGAGACTGCTGAAATTGATGGATTGGTTTGAGATTCTAAATCGGTATCACTTACGTTTAGTTGATTCAACTTCCACTCCGGTCAATGAATATTCGGTGTTCTCTTCAAGCAAAAGATCTCTTTTGGTGGTTAGCCTGTAAAGCAAAAATGTATATTTCATGTTGGTAGAAGTGATGAATAGAGTTGAATAGAATGAGAACAATTGAAAACACATTATCAATGACAAAATATGATCAATCGATAGTAGCTTGCTTCTCATTCATCATCCCATATTTGCGGTGTATAATGAGAGCACGGGTAGATTCAAAAAGACGGGGTAGAGACCACGAAACAATCAAAAAGGAGACAAGGTGGTGAAATAAGATGTAAATGTTGAAGAGGCGGAGTTTAAATTTTCGATGGAAAGGGCATGTCAGTGCAAAAATTAGACGTTTATATAGAAAAGTGAAGTGAACAAATTGAAAGATTAATTCTGTTGGTGCGAGGAAAACAAAATGCAATATGTGGATGCCTTAATTAGCAATTTGACTCGCAATTCGAGTGAATAATTCATAAAATCTTCATGTTTTTTTCATAATTATCTCAGTCAAAAAAATTCTAAAAAAAAGTAGAAAGAAGAAAATGACACCGTGTGAAAAGATTTAGTTTACCTAACAAACTCTATGTTGGAAAAGTGTGATATAAGTTTCAAACCAGACTTGATGATGAAAATTAAATTCTAGGAAAGTTTTCTGTTCTTTTTGCATCAGGTGCATAAGCGCGAATCGATTTTGAACTTTTCGATTTGAAAGCAGAGTAAAAGTGAGACAGAACAGACAAGTAAGGCCCTACTTATGACCTTTCCAAAATGCGAAAAATGGCTGTCGTTGAACAAAGTGAAAATAGTGACACTAGGGAAATGAATCGAACGGATAACGACTATGCGAGTAAGTGTACATGTACTAATTGAGAAAAATGCATACAAATGTAGAAAATCGTAACAGAAAGTGCCTCAAATTATAACTCCACATACACTCTCATTTTTTCATACTCAATATTCATGTTCTCGTTTCGGGAAAAGAACAAAATGTCTCGTTTCAAAAGAGTGTTAAAATTAATGAACCAAATCTAACGAAGAGCCTTAATCTTGAAGAGAATTGATTTCTTGACCATTTTCTGCAAAAGGCGGGACAAGATTTTATTGGATAATAAGAGCGTCTCGTGAGAAACGTCTTCTAATGGAGGCTCACAAAAAGACCAATGAAAACGAGGTCATTATTCGTGTCCCTATGAGAACATTGTTTCTTTGATTTTATTCAATTTTTTGATTTTAGTTGTAACATAATATATTTAGATGTTTACCTGCCGTTTTCCAAGTAGTATGAGTCGACAATCAGAAAACATGTAGTTGTGTCTGGAATACATTCCTTCCCAATCACTTGATGCTTCTAAAAATCTCTTTATTTTATATAACCGAATCATTTCATGCCTACTTTTCTCAGTAGCTCATCTACAGCATCTCCTTTCTTTTTCGACGTGTATTTGAACAAGCCGAAATCAATTGTATCAAAATACCATGCTAGTACCTGAATGAAAAAGTAATTATTTCCGAAGAAACATATTAACTCACAATAGCAGCAAGTAGAATAGAGATATGAGGCAAGAACTTGGTCTCCATTTGAGACTGGAGATGATTTTTCTCTGTAAAATGACTCCAATTTGGTGTGTCCTGTGCTCCTCTTTGCACAGCTGACATTGCCTGTTCTCGATACATTTCATCGAATTTTGCAAAAAGTACACCGCTTGCCATTGCTTCCTAACAGGATGAGATGAAATCCGTCTAAAAACTGGTGGAGGGAAATACGAAGTTAAGAAGAAAGAATAGGAGAAATAAGAGGATGAAAAAGTATAAGTGTGTGAAATAAACTTCCTTCAAAAAGATTTTAGTTTTAATGCAACATTTTTCGATCTCACACTTGTTCACGAGAAAAATGTTGAGAGATTTGGAAATATAAAAGAGAAAATAAGAAGGAAACGGGAGATAACGTGATCAGCGGCTTCCGGAAAAAATAATTCGCTGAAAACACAAAAATTTTTGATGTTTTCATTCAGAAAACTTTTCGAAATAAAAAAATCCAATTGATTGATTTGAAAAAAGCTAAGATAGCAATACTCACAACCACTGCATGTTGGAAAAGATTGTAATAGAAGAAACTACCTTCAATTTACGAAAAATGAATAATTACAGAGATCCCACCAGACTATTTTCACAATAACATGTTACAAATCCAACTTTTTTTAAACATCCAAATACCAGGTTACTGATATCACTACAGAAAAAATATTTCTGAAAAAAAAGATAGAATCTGAGGTATCAAAAGAAGCTAACTCGGCATAATATTTACTACTAGAGTCACTTTCATCCAACTACAAATGGATAGTTATTATTCTTCTTCTTGTTACTAGATTTGACAACAAATTCATTTCAATCAGAAATCAAAAAGAATTCACAGAATGAACCCAATTGAATTGAAAATTTTTTTACCAGAACCACAAATTCCAGTTTTTAAAGTTTCTGAAGAATGATCTTCTAGTATCATGAAAATAAATGTTGCTCCCCATACACATTGTATAAAAGTTTCGTTCTGAACAGTAATAAATATTTTCTTATAAGATTTACTGCACATTTGATTTAGTGAAAAAGGAATACTTTCATTAATATTGTGGATTGATTCTGTACGGAAATTACAAAAGCACAAGATAAATATTCGATCCAATGATGAAGTGCTTTTTGGTAGGTTCTGCCTTTTTCTATTTATGTTTCTGGAATGCAGTTTATTTTGTTTTCTTTAAATTCAGAATATTGTTCAAATTTTGATTCTCAATCATATGCTCAGTTCCAGACAGCTTTTATTTGAATTCATTTAACAGGTGCAAATCCCTGAAAAAACGTTGATAATGGTTGACTACTATGACTAGTTCTTTCTTTTCAGTGGCTGATATGTGAGAATCGGGATTCCTATATCTCCAATATTTTCTATTCACAATTCTTTTGCCCGCGTGACCGATGAAGGCTAACGACGGCCAGTAGTTTCTCACGATCATGCCAAATTAGGCTACGAAGTACAGCTTCTCTGAAGTGTGTATAAATAACTTTTATTCCACGCTTTTCATTCTTTTTGTGCAAATGTTCAAGCGCTTTCGAGATTCTTCTGAGATTCATATTCTCACCATGCGCAATTTTTCTGCTTACGCTTTGGAAAGAGTTCAAGAAATTATTTTGTACTCTCCATTGCCATAACAGATTAATACTTCAAGTTGTTATGTCAAAAGTTTCTGCGGTGGAGGTCACAACAAGGCACTGAATGCTTAGAATCAAAGTTTTCAATGCATGTTTTGCAGTTGGTTCGAAAAGCTCCTTGAGTAGCACTATAAGCATCGTCCTCATCTTCAATTTTACTAAGGAGAGCAGTTGAAAATATCCCCTTCTTGAATCATATGTATGCTTACCCTTTCATATCCTTCTCGTTCAAATAACTGACCTGTTCCTCATAAATAACCGCACGTTTATTGGTTCTTGAAAGGTTTTTTCAGTTTTCTAGTTGAAAAAGTAGCACTTTGAGTTTTTGAAGTTTGAGATTGAGAGAAAGAAGTGAAGAAAAAAGCGCAAGCATTTTATTTTTCATTCAGATTGTCAACACACAAAACGTTCTTCCTGGTGTTATTTATCGCCTTCAGAACTTAATTTCTCTTTTTATAATCTTTCATTTTTCCCAATTGAAGTTGAATTCCCACTTCTCAAATCCCTTGTGACTATTCAGTATGCCAAACAAGAAGAAAAAAGAGGAAGGGCGGGCCATGTGCGCAAAAAAGAAGGAAGAGCACAACTTGATTAGTCTAATCAGAACATCGGTGAATTCTTGGCCGTGCCATCGCTTTTCCCTCGCGCCTGCAACTCTTTGATTCAATTTGTTGCCCTCCGACAGAGGACAAAAAAGAAGACGATGCTGTATAAGAAAATGCAGAAAAAAGAAAGAAAAAAGTAGAGGCTAAAACTTTTCGGACCTTTGCTTATTTGCCGCTAGCACCTAAGCTTTGATTCACTAGCTGAAAGCATCATGATTCGACTATTCCGCGCCACAGAGTAATAGGAACGATCTTGTTTTGATGTACTTGGCTCAGGAATCTACTCCTTGATTCTATAGTTCAGATACTTCGTGTTTTTTGGTTTTTTCTCTACGAGAGGAAGTGAAATACAAAAAATGAGAAGAAAACAAAATGATTAGGTGACTAACGTGTCTCAGAATTTCATAATAGTCTGGTGTGAGAACATTCCATTGAATAAACCTCCGCCAGGGAATACAACTCTTCCTTGTTTCTAAGCAACACAGTATTCACAATACACTCTAATTGAACCTGATTTAAGGTTGCTCCATCCGCGGAGTTTTTTCTCCAACTTTGAGAGAATGAGAATCCAGATGCATTACTTTTGAATTCAAGAGCAACAAAGTCGATAAGTTTTTTCCACTCACTCATTTCCTTGTTCGGAGAACCGTTGTTGGAAAACAACTCTTTTCGAACCAAACCGACACCCACGCAATTATTTTCTTTCTACTGCTTCCTGTCTCACTCCTTGTTCAGCCACTATCTTCGAAATTCATTCTTACTCGAACCACTTGAATTTGTTCGGATTTCAAGTAAAAGTACATTTATAAGTTAATCTGTGCCAGAAAAGTACATTGGCGTTAAAATCTGTTCAACAATAATTGAAAATTCTAGGTTTTGTATTTAAAATTCCGAAGACAGAATTCGAAGTCGATATCAGAGTACTCAGATTATATTTTCTGCTTTCTGTGTCTTCACAAATTCAAAGATTCAAGTCATAGGTGAAGAGGGCAACAGCAGTCTCATGAGTATTCGGCAGCTTCGGTGACGCACACCAATGTATGATAATAAAGCTTAATTGAACACTTCTTTTCCCCCTTCATGTCCTGATTGAGGTATTGATATATACTTTCACTAGTACTTCTCATTCTATTTCCACTTATCCATATCATCTTTTCACTACATATCCATTTATCATCGTTTTCTGATCAAGGGTTATATCTTGGTTTTGTTATGTTTCTGCAACTTTTAAATGAACAAGTTCCAGTAAGAGTCCGTGACTTATCGCACGTTTCAACGAATCTCTTTTTGTATTATCTCAAATCAAGTGAGCTATTCACAAAACACATGCTGTTCTTGCAGGATTCACTTGCGTAAATCAATTTTCCGACCGAGGAATCTTTTGATCTATTTCTTCTTCTTTTTTCTGGATACTTGAACAACAAAACCTTGTCAGAAACTTCCCTATAACAAAGATTTCTGATCATGGAGTCGTTTCGATGATTCTTCCAGAGATTTTCTGAGTCTTTTAGAAGTTTTCTCATTCATTCAGTATACTAAAAGTGCAATGCGAGAAAGTAGCTTCTATGCGAAGATGAAATGAGTAAACTTAAGTCATACTTGATATCTTTGAAAAAACTTCTATTCTTATCCCAAGTGGTTCCATAGAGAACAGAAATTGTATCTGTCCACCTCCACCTAGCTCCGCAAACAGCGGAATAAAGATTCACGTCACTATGTTGGAAATCTTACCTGAACTGATTGTCACATGAGACTATATTTTGATGGGTCAGATCAATGCATCTGCACGTATCAATTGGTTTGCATGACGTACATGCAAAGGCTACTGACCAGAAACAATAGTTGCGCAAAGACAAAAGCTACATGAATTTCTGATGCTCCTCTCTCACTTTCACCCTTTAGCCTGGAAAGAAGTTTCCAAAGAAAGATTCTAGACCAGATTTCAAAGAACTTTGTGTCCATTCTTGCGTTTTTTTCGTGCTTTATGCAGTATCTCGAATTTCGGGAAGAGTTCCAGAATAATGTCTATGAGAAAAAGCCAACGAAACACTTTGCAAGTACATCGTCTTCACCAGTATCAGCAGAGCTCTTCATCATCTTCCTTATGACCGCGATTTATGTTTTATTAATTGCTCGACTCTCAGCCTCGACGCCTTTTCCCTTCTCCGTCTCTATCATTAAGGATCATTATTATTGCAATCATAAAAAATGTTGCCAGCAGCGAAGGCTCTAGAAAAGTATGAATATTTCTTTCCCACCGGCGTATGTGTCGGCCCCCGGAGCACGAGGTATTTCTCAATCACTGCTCCGAGAGCACCGTAGTTCGTCTTCTTCTCCTTCTCCTACTTCTTCTTCTTCAAGGACACACCCACCATCTTCTCTCTTCTTGCCAGAGATTCCGTATGTGTGTGTGTATGTGTGCAAGACGTCTTTTGATATGAATATTCGATTTTGCTCCGTGCCTCCTGTGATGGAATTCAATTTTTTTTTTTACTTGTCCCTTTTTTCTACTCAAGGTGAATCTCGGGCCGATCTTCTAAGAAGAAGAAGACAACGTCCTTCACTCACTTCCTTCTGTGTAGTATGAGCAATCTGATTAGCACCACTCGTCAAACCTCTCACTATTTGTACCACCAAATTCTACTCAACCCACTTCTTCAATCCTATTTCTGAAGACAGGAAGCGTGTATTTTCTTGCTTACAACTCTGCTCTCGTCTCCATTTTAATTTGCTCGCCGCTGTTTCAAATATTTTCTTTGTTTCTGCATTTTTAATGTTCACAAATGACGCTAATCAAGCTCTTGCCCTAACCGATTTAAGCCCTCCTCTTCTCGCTTCATTTAATTCCTTTCGGCGCCCCCATTTTGCTCTTGAAACGAACCCTCTTGCCCCTCCTTTTTTCTCTCTTCTGCCGACCTAAGCCCAAAATTGACTCTCTTTCGCTCTCCCTCTCTCTCCCTTTTATTATTCATTCAAGTCTTTCCCTAATTAAAATGCCTTTTAATAGTTTGATTCTTGGAAGAATGAATGTCACTTTGTACTTTCTTTCTTATACAATTCCATAATTCTTGGACGTATCTAGAGTCATGTACCAGTGTACAACCACAAAATCACGTCTCAATGACGTGTGAGAGGGAGAGTCCCCTCTCAAGAAGAAACAGAACAAAGAAATCAGAAATTCGGAAGTGTGAGCTTCTGTCGAGTGATGTTGACATATTTTTCTGAATATGAAATATTTGGCTCATTTTATCCCAGTCGTACTAGAACAAAAACTTGTTTTCCTGTTGTTTTCTCGTTTTCAGAAGCATATCACAGTTGGAACATCCCCCTTTGTTATTTTTTTGCATAGCATGACCATTGATTACTCGTCTTATTTTCATGTGGAAAACATTATCATGTCTTAAATTTGGATTTTCGCGTGATTATACAAAATAAAACTCTCATTGCATTTTTGTTAAAATCAATGTTGAGATATTCCCATCAAGTGCAAGAGTTATGAATTATCCTTTAGAATGTGATATTTGCAGTTTCATGAGAGTTCTATGACATCAAGTTCATTATTTTATTTTCTTTTGTTCTATCAACTTGTCTGATTCTTTAAATCAAAAACTAGGAATGTGAACATATTATCAATTTAAAAAATGAAGAGAAATCTCTTTGAGTTAATTCTTTTGTGCACTTTTCGTTAAGATATGATCATTATCAAATCTAATTTTTTATCAGCCTGCGAAGAGATGAACGAATCGGGGATGATCGATATGGAATCCATGGATGATAAAATCAAAAATATGGAGATGTTTGACAAACTTCTCCAGCCCGAATGGTCATATCTCGTACTTTCGGTTGTTCCTCTCATCTGCATCTTGGGTAATCTTATGGTTGTGGCTGCTGTTTGGACGACTAGAAGTTTACAGACTCCAACAAACCATCTCTTGGTGAGAAATATTCTGATTCTCGTTGAAAACCTTCAGCTTTACAGGTTTCATTGGCTATGGCTGACCTGATAGTCGGAGCCTTTGTGATGCCATTCAGTATATATCTATCGGTGAGCACAAAAAGAAAGTGCTAAATTCTATATTTTGTTACAGATAAATGGTCTTCACTGGCATTTGCCTCTGTTTGTCTGTTACTTCTATTGCGTTTTGGATGTTGCTGCCAGCACTTCATCAATTATTCATCTTGTGTTGATTAGTATTGACAGGTATCACTGCAACCGGGTCAAAAATAGCCAAGAAAATGTTGCAGATTGGTTGCGGCTACCAAACCAGCAGAGTATAAAACCGTGAAACACAGAAGAAGAGTGTACTTGGCAATTGCTATCACGTGGATATTCAGTATTGCACTTTCTCTTCCCCTGGGAACTGGATTCAACACAAAGACAAGCTACTTTCTAATAACAGAGCATCATTGCGGAATATACAATCCAATTTACATGCTTGGAAGTAGCATCTTTGCATTTTATCTTCCTTGTCTCATCATGATATTCACGTATGGATACATCTTCTATACACTCAGAAAACGACTAAGAGCAATTCAATTACAGGTGAACTCTGTTCAATAAAACAATTCAATTAATCATTTGATTCCAGGAAATGGCGGGAGGTCAATTCCTAGGGTTCGGAGCAGACGTCGGTAACATCACTACATCAGCAATCCAATCGGTCATTGGTTCGTTTTCCCTCTGTCTTCACTAATTCCAATTGTTCTCCTTTTAGGTATTGCTCCCAAGAATAGAAACATGATCACATGGGAGAAGCCACTTCTTAAGAAGATCGAAGAGACAGCTGCTGAACATGCCAGTTCATTGAATGACAGTGAACGAGAACAAGTAAGAATCAATATGAGAGTGTGTCCAGAAAACGAAAATCTTTTTTCGATTTTCTCACTGTTGTAATCAAAAATTCAAGATTTCCCTCCGTTTCTCTCACATATTCGCGCAAAAACGGACGTTTCGCGCGGAATAGAAAATTATCTCGTTTTATAGTTCTCCGAAAAGATGAATGTGATATTAGTCTGACTCTATATGGAAAATGAAAAGAGAGAAACAGAAAATGAGGAGTGAGAGGTTTGAAATAGAAACGAAATGAATCATATAATAGATGCTGCTCTTGGATCTGCAAATATATATTCAAATGAGAAAACACTCGATATTGTACTTTCAGCTTCAAACAATTCTCGAAGCAGTTCACCCATCCTCATCAGGAAGTCAAGAAAACACAACCATTGAGGTAGTTCTTGTGCAGCTCATGTTCTCTCTCCTACAAGTGTTTTCCCATTTTGCAGGAGGACCCTGACCGACCCCCTTCTGTTTTGCTTGAAGCGGTCACTTTAAAATGCGAGATCGACACCAGCGGACCCATTCTTGAACTGCCACGCCCGACATACACAAAGAAGTTAGCAAGAAAAAAAGGGAGAAGAACAAAGAATTACAAACGAAATCTTGCAGCATGTCGCGGCGATTTTCTGATGCGGTCAATTCAATTTCGAGTCGCGGTAGAATGAAATCGGTGTCTTTTGGAACTGCCTCACGGAAAAGACGGCATTCACATCAGCCACAAGGAAATCGGGAAGTCGTCACGTCCGAAGAGTCCAAAAAATTGCACTCTTTGAAGCCACCATTGGTTAGTCACACAGGGTCAAAGAAAAAGAAAAAAACGTCTTCAAAAGTCACAAAGTTTCTTGGCGAAAGTCGAAAAGTTTTAAAAGAAAGGGACCAAAAAATGATATAACGAGAAAAAATTGTGGTTTGGAATGGAATATCTCTTTTAAATTAAAAAATAACAATATAGCTCTATATTCTATGAAAATTGCATGTAATTTTTCTTTTTTCAATTGTTTCAGTTTAGCAGATGTTGGTAAGTTTACTCTCATTTAGTTGCTTCTTTTCTCTCTTTCTATTTCCGAATGTCTCTACTCTCACGTTTTAGAACGGAACCTGTTCTCTCCCGATCACTTCAACATATGAAAAAGATGAATTTGTGAGTTAGAGTATACTCGGAACAGTAACTATGATTTTCCCCTTTTTCATTTCTCTATCGTGTGTACTTATCGCATGTCTCATGAAAATCCGCTGATTAGCTAAGGTAAAACGTTTCGATGCAAAACGTCGAATACTTTTTTCTAGCACGTGAGGTTGCATAGCTGAGTACCTTCGTTAGCTTTGCTTTTACAAATTCAGATATATAAAAGTAAAACATGTTGTGAAGGTAGGTGAATCTATTTCTTGAGCTCTCACAAAGTCTCTCGAGATTTCTCACAACTAGTGCAGGGTGAGAAAAAGGTATACAAATTTGCAACAACTTGAAGCTCTGATTAGCTTTTAATGATTCTACTGCTTACAGAATGGCTTAATGTTTTTTATCTGTTGGAAAAGGGATCTTTGAAAATGGTATTCCAGGTGGAGAAACGGAAAATGAGACGTTTATCAGAAATGATTTCTGACTGGGAACGGCCATCGAGAAGTTCTATCAGCAATATGTATCTGTACGCAAGAAGAGAAAGTGTCTACATTGCAAGGAAGAAATTGGCTGGATTAAAAGTAATAATTTCTTTCTGGAAAAAAAAATCATTCTTTTAAAGGACTGGGCACTGGATTTACTGGCTAAATTGAAATCTAAACAAGGAATGGCTATTCGAAGAGAAACACGAGCAACAAAATTAGTAGCAACTGTCATGGGTACAAAAATGAAAGAGAAAATGAAACGATAAAAATATATTTCAGTTGTTTTCCTTGTCTGCTGGCTTCCGTTTTTCACATTGAACATGATCAAAATCTACAAACTCATATTTGGTGTGTGGGACACTACTTGGGAGATTTGGTTCCATTGGTTCACAGCGCTCGGATATCTGAACTCTTCTCTTAACTTCTTTATTTACTCTACAATCAACCCGGTTGGTTTCTCAGCGTTATCAATAAACAAAAACGGAAGTTCAGAAATTCCGTCATTCTTTCCGTCGTTTACTTGGATTTCGTCGTTCATCGAGACGCCAACGGGAAAAATCATGGATGCTACCCCCACGTGACAGTAGCAGGTATGAATTCAATTTCCAAAAAACTCTAAACTGTTTGATAACAGAGGACCTGCAAAATGTGGCTGCGGTTTCCATAAAATTGTGAAAAGCCCTCTGCGCAAAACGAGCTCAGCTGGGTAAGTTAGATCTGATTCTGTTCATTTAACAGGTGAATCTCTTCTAAAACCCTTCCACATTCAGTTCTGACACTTCCAGTTCTGGTCAATCGTTCAAAATATTCAAAAGGTTTTTTGAAAATGATAGACAAAGTGATTGTCCTCGCATGGGACTGGGACCGATAAGAAACGAAAAGTTGGAATGATGGAACCACTTCTTTCCTATTATCATTTTATTTTATTTTTTCTTTTGAATGGCAACTGTTCTGAAACTACAGAAACGAAAACTGCTTGAGCATGTTGAACGATGAAACTCTAGAATGATTTCAATTTATTTATTTTCCGGTAAACAAATTCTTTTCAGACCAATGAACAACCGGAAGATTTCCATGCAAAAACCGGAAATTGTTATCGATGAGATTTCTCCCAACAGAATTTCGATTTCTGCCGGAGGAAACACTACATTTAGGTGAGAAAACAATGATTGAGATTGAACATGAACAAACATGTCTTAAATTCGCAGGTTTAGCACTTCCAGACCTCAACCAGTTTAGGTAGGAACTGAGTTTCACTGGCTCATAGTGTTTTAATTTTGTTGTGCTCTGAATATTGTTCTAATAGGAAAACGTGTGTAAAACGTTGAAGTCTCAAAATGTAGATGTTAATTCAGTAAGACACATATACAAAGACAATCATATCGAGTGTTTTCAGGCGATCATCTGATGACTGTATTCGTAGATCTTCATCAGAAATTATTGGCGGTATTACTCTTCCTTCTCAAAGTAGCAATGATAAAAGAAGGTGAACCACTGGATTAATTTCAATTCTAAACAAACCGTTTTCAGAGGCTCTGGCATGTCAAATAGCTCAGCATCTCTTCATATCCATGAAACTCGCATGACGTTTGAAGCTATGGTCAACGATCAAACGGATTGCGAAATTTTTGTTTAATAATTCTTCACCCAGTTTCCGGTCATGTCTTGATCTCAAATTATTACAACAACGAGTGTTTATGTATTTACTTTTTCATGCCACTTCTTTTCTGTGGTCCATTTCTTTGAATCTAAATTATTGGGTCTGACTTTTTTTTTTGCAATAAACTTATTTCTATTTTTAAGAGTTCATAGAAAATGAGGATTCAATAAAAAGTGATGTTAACTTTTATTTCAAATGAGGGAAACCATTGTATCACAATGATGGAGATCGTTTTTCAAAATGAACTAAACAAATGGGATACACATTATTGTTCGACACGTGGAATTTTTGAATGCGATGGGCAGCCCGATGATGTTGATGGGAGGGAACTGGGAAGCACGCGCTGAAATCAAAATTTCTAGTCTAAGTTCTTAAAATGTGTTCACACCGGTGCAGGAGAGCTAAGAATAAAATTATTATAAATCTTTCTTCACTTCTCATTTCCTGATATAGGCTCAAAACTGATCCTATTATAAAAATAGAGTAGATTACCTTCTCAACTGTCCTACTAAATCCTCCAAATCCGTGTCCAACTGACGTACTACTGCTGTGCGCTTGTCTACCTCTCTCAACATTCTGCGCAATTGTTGGCGTGTAAATTCTTTGATTTATTGGTTCTGGCTGAGCATTCTGAACCGATTGTTGCTGCAGAACACTCGTTCCTTCAATTTGTTTCCACAATTCTGAAGTCTTCATTTAAAAAACCGTCAAAGAAAATAAATATGAACCTGGTACATATTGTTTCCCCAACATTGGAATATCCGTGAGATGTGAAATCACATCGAACCTCGATTTGTCACACTGGTTCATTCCTGCAAAACTGGAAGTTAAGGAAAAGCACGTTTGTTAGCTATTTGACACGAGAAATACTGAAAGCAGAAATTTTATAAGTAAGGGAGTCAACTTGACTGTTTGCTGAGAACGCGTCGAATAAGAGAGGAAGACAAGTGAAAGTGCGTGGCTAGTGAAAACGAATGTTTCGGAATAGTAAAAGTGGGTATAGGCATTATGCATTTATCATTGGATCTATCGGCGGCAGGAAATTTCTATCTTCTCTCTGTTTTGCGGGATTGCACAAATGTTCCGTGAATGTTGGCGGGTTTGTGTTGAGTCTTGTATATCATGAAACGCCGCATCTCTCGTTTTTTCCCATACATTTTGTTTTCGTTGAAACTTCTTTCTCTGTTTGCCACAAGACGATTTGACCTCTATGACAAAAGAATGGCGCACGAGAAAAGGCTGCCCAAGGTAATATGAATGTCGAGGTTGGGAACTGGTTTAATTACTCGCATTGCTTTGTTCAGTATGATGAAAGAAGAACTGTACAACACATGAAGAAGTAGTGATACTGACTAGTGGAAATCATTCTAATTATATTGACACAGTGAATAAAATTAATGAAAAAGTCTTCGTAGAGTTGTGATAAAACGATTATATCAGTACGGAAAAGTTCACGATTTCAGTGTCTATCAAAATGAAAGACAGTCAACATCACTGAGTCAGGTGATAAATATGAAAATATCAGTCGTCCACTATACAACTGTAAGGTAACATATCGTAGATAGCAACAGAATACACATATTCTGACAACCGCATCAAACACCCCAGATGTGTGAAGGGTCAAGTCTTATAAAACGAGCGCAGTACACATATCGCACTCTTTTTCCTTCCTCTCGTCCCGTCTTTCGACCACACACTGCTCAAACAACGCACGGCGGGCCCCGGAGCGTACAAAATGCTCGTCAGATGTGGTGCTTGCGGTCGGTAATATTTACTGCTCGTCTATCACGGAGCAATTCATCATTTTTTCCCCGTTTTTAAATTTGTTCTCTGATCTTTCACTATTCACTCTTAATACGGGCAGCAGGCCAAGTTTAAAATTTTTTACGCTACACTGATTACGAAATCAGCCCATTTTAAGGGTTCTTTGAAGTTTTTTTCCTTTTGGCACTTTATAGAAAACAGAAAGTGTTCGTGAATTTAGCTGTTGAGTCAAAAAATGTAGAGCAAACGGAATTGATAGAAATGTATATCTATTGTTCGTTTTCACTCCGAAAAAACCATTGACGAAAGTGCTTGCACTATTCTTAAGAACCAATGAATAGCAAAATCGGATCGCTCTTTTTTTCAAAGATGATCGTTTTGAGGTCCATTATTCATTGTGCGCCATTGAGAAGGCCACATGTGGATAACCCCCCTCTAGTCCTCTTCTCGCCTTCAAAACGATGTCCGAATCGATTCTGTCGCTCTCTTCTCACTCTTTTCTTTCACCAGAATATAACCATACATGCACTGTTGACGTTCTAATTGAACTAGAGAAATAGTAAGAGTATTGCGGAGGGTGCAGAGAAAAACGCGACTAATGTGTCCTCAAGGATAGGTTTTATCTTCTTTCTTCTTTTTTCTCCCATTCTCTTGGCCCAAGTCTTCTTCTCTTCGTTTCTCCAATCCGACGGACAACATCTGCTCTTCATCTTTTTTCTTATATCCATTGGGTGTTCACTACTCACGAGGGTCCGATCAGCTTACAATTATTTCATAGCCTTTCTCTTCTCTTTTTTTTCTTCAACTTCTCATGTTTAGAAAAACTTCAAAAGTTCAATTGAATGTTTTTCAGGGTGCCCAATGCCTCCGTCCACAGACAATTCCCGTCGAAACTCGGAGGAGGGCTTTAGGTTTGTTTCCCAAAAAACATGAACGCTCCAGAATAAACATTCTCTTTTGTTCTAGCGATGGGTTCAAATTGGATTCGTCGGCTCTCAACAAACCACCAGAGGAGGTTTTCGACATTGTCGGAAAATTGGGAGAAGGGTTTGTTATTCAATTCATCCCTCTGGAGATGAAGCGAAAATAGAATTGGAGAAAAAACGTCCTGTTCAGATCATATGGAAGTGTCCATAAGGCAATACATCGAGAATCTGGTCATGTGTTAGCAATCAAAAAAGTTCCTGTCGATACGGATTTACAAGAAATAATCAAGGAGATCAGTATAATGCAACAATGCAAAAGTAAATATGTTGTCAAGTACTATGGATCGTATTTCAAAAATTCGGATCTATGGGTAAGAATTTGTTTGGAAATAGAAGTAAATATTGCATGTGAACAAAAAGTTTGAAATGAATAGAAAATCAGAAGTAAAGAGATTCTCAATGATGAAAACACAGATTGTGATGGAATACTGTGGAGCAGGCTCGATCTCTGACATTATGCGTGCCAGACGGAAACCTCTGTCAGAACGAGAAATCAGTGCGGTGTTGCGAGATACACTCAAGGGCTTGCAATATTTGCACAATTTGAAGAAGATTCACAGAGATATCAAGGTGAGAAATGATCAGCTGATGATTGTTACTGTTAGTATTTCAGGCAGGAAACATTCTTCTCAATACTGATGGAATAGCTAAACTGGCAGATTTCGGTGTCGCAGGACAATTGACTGACACAATGGCAAAAAGGAACACTGTGATTGGAACTCCATTTTGGATGGCTCCAGAAGTGATTGAAGAAATTGGATACGATACGAAAGCAGATATCTGGTCACTAGGAATTACAGCTATCGAAATGGCCGAAGGACGTCCTCCATACTCGGATATTCATCCGATGCGTGCTATTTTCATGATTCCTACAAAACCACCGCCAACATTCAAAAAACCAGAAGAATGGTCTTCTGAGTTCAATGATTTCATCAGATGCTGTTTGATCAAGAAACCAGAAGAAAGGAAAACTGCTCTCAGGTTATGCGAGGTAAATTCAAATGAATAATTTTTAATTCAACACTCTAAATTCCAGCATACGTTCATTGAAAATGCTCCCGGATGTGACATTTTACAATCAATGATTCAAGACGCTCAAGAGAAAGCAGCGTTAGGACAAGCACCAATGGTAACATAAAATGTTGAAATAGAAACGGAGGAATAAGAAAAACTTCAGGTCGCTAGTGGAGGAGATGCCACGTTGCTTAGCGAAGGAATGTCTACGATGATTGACGGCGGAGATGCGACTCTAATTCAGCACAAAGGTTTGTATATAACTATTCAGCTAAATCTAAAGGAACAAAAATGAACAACACGCAGAAATATTATTCACAACTCATGTGTATGAATTGCGAAATAGTAGCAGATGTTGTTATGAAATGGCTTTGGAAAAACAACAAACAATTCATGGAAAACTGTATGACTCTTCATAAAAATAAAGGGTCAATGATCAATTTCGTATAACTGTACGATCAAAATAGTTTTGATTCACTGCGTCGAGAAAGCGTTAACGAAAAAATAGGCGGAAACAAGCTTTTTGCCACAGTTACTTCATATCAAGCTCAAAGAAAAGCAGTGGCGGTCCAGTGGTGGTCACAGTTGAGAAAATTAGGCTACTTGTCGAGATAATGCATTACGAACCGCTATTGGCTCATGACTACAATTCTGTGTGGATGTACAATTTCTGAACATATTCATAGGTTACCTTTAAAAAAAGTAAGATAAAGTATGACTCAACTGCCACAGTTTTTTTTTTGAAATTTCATAATTTTTATAGAAATTGAAAAAATCTCAATATGGAAAACAATTTTAGAAACCACTCCAACAAATTCTGAATTTAGACAATTATGTGACTGCTCAAAGTCTTCGAAGTCAAATGGAAAGCTTGAGGATTGGAGGAGAAATTCCAAAATCTGCATATGGTGAGTTTTCAATGTTTATATTCGGAGAATGGCCAGTCAGTTGACTTATGTCACGTTTTAGTTTATTATGATTTCATGGTTCATAGCAGAGCGAAATCTATAAATATTATCTTGTCAGGTTCGTCACGGAATGGGGCGTCACCACGAGTTCAACCACCGGGACATACTGCGAGTGCATCAGATCCATCAAAAAATCAACAGTTCGGTCAAGATGGGACAGGTCCAAATTTCCAGATTGGGACAGGAGATAGCAGTTACAAAGACGCAGCAAGCAACATCAGTAAGAATTATTTCTAAAAGTTCACAAAATAATGTTAATTTACAGTGAACACTGAAGTCGAATATGAAAATAGGTTCCAGAGAGCCGTTGTCGATGGAGATTTTGAATTTGTAAGGGAATCATTTGAATATGATTCAAATGATAATATATTTCAGCTGAGAAACATCACATTGGACGAGTTAATAAGACGAAAAGAGAGTTTGGATACAGAAATGGAAGAGGAAATTCGCGAGTTGCAGAGAAGATACAAAACCAAACGACAACCAATTCTGGATGTTATTGAAATCAAAAAAAGACTGAATTAATTGCCTTGAATGTTAGCTTGTAATATATTTCAACAGATGCTAAATTTCTAAATTTTTAAGAAAATCAATTATATGTATTAGAATATATATGTATTCCATCAAATCGTCATGTAAAATCAAAATTTGTTGTGTGATTAATAATTTTCTCTGAAGACTGTTACAAGTTAATAAGAGCTGGGCTCGCACTTGGCTTGTTATAGTGTCGCTTAGCTTTTATATGCTATAAATAAATCTGGTCAAAGTTTCAAACCTCTGTTTCTATTATGTTCAATGGGCGGATGACTATTTTATCAGTGACTAATTGGGAGGGTCAGGGATAAATTCAAAAGTGAGTATCCGAAATAGCTAAAATTTTTGGCTTTTGAATAAGTAGCAATGAGTCAGCGATAGTTGATTGATCTCGATGAGGCCAGTTTTTCTTATTTGTTTGCCCAACGCGCGAGTTCACGTAGCGACCAACTCATATTTTTAGGTAAATTTACATGGCATGAAGCAAAAAAACTGACTTTCGAAGTGCTTTTCGTAATATAGCAGCAGTTTTGAATCGTAGGATTTATGACTTATGACGGATGTCCTTTAGCTTTAGTCTCCTATAATTGGCATATTCGGTCGCTCTCTGCCGTCGAACGCATATCTATTTCGTCAACTACTAGCCGAGGGCGTTTGCTTTTTTTTTCAAGAAGAAGCAAATATACATTTCGAGCGACTGTTTCTCAACTGACAGGTAATATTTGCGAAACCAAAATATATTTAAGGTAGAGAGGAGCCGAGGATTGCCATCGGACAACAGTTTAATCTCTTAATACTCAACGAAGATGTTCTCAATTATTCTAGCCCTATCCCTTTTCCAAGGTAAGACATCTAAAAATGTTTAGAACTTGAAATTATAGTAATCAAATAATTTGCAGGAACTTTATCTTATGTAATCGGTGGAGGTGTTCAAGCGAACCCCAGTGGTTGTAATGTATGTGGAGAGACTGCTGGTCAATGGAGTGCTTGGACTGAGTGGTCCTCTTGCTCTGCGAACTTTGGAAGTGAGTATTCATTCTTATTATAAGTTAAGCTGCTTCTTTTTGCAGCGCCAGTCCAAACTCGTACTCGCCTTTGTCCATCTGGAAACTGTCAAGGAGGATCCACAACCGAATCCCGACCATGTGTTCTCTATGATCCACAACCAACTCAGCCACAATGGGGAGCCTGGGGAGCATGGAGTGCCTGCAGGTAATATTTCTTTTTTACTTCTGCAAAAACTGATTATTGCTTTGTTTATTTTCGCCATCGTAAATTAATCTTTTGAATTGCAGTGCCAGTTGCGGCGGTGGTACGATGACGAGAAGCCGTGTTTGCAATAACGGATGCTCGACCTGCCAATGTGTCGGTGCTGCTGCCGAATCGCAAGCTTGCAATGCTCAACCTTGCTGCACTTGGACTGCTGTGAGAACTAGTTGAGACCAACTATATAGACTTACTTTTGGTTGTTTCAGTGGTCTTCCTGGTCGGCTTGTTCAGTTACCTGTGGATCTGGAGGATCAATCACCAGAACAAGACAATGCAGCTGTGGATCAGGAGTGAGTTTCCAATTTCTGAATTCAAATCATTTATTATTTTATTCCAGTGTACTGGAGGATCAACAGAACAAGAGCCTTGCCCTCAACAAGCCGCTTGTCCATGCACAACCTGCAACCAACCACCACCACCTTGCAATACCTGTAATACACAACCGGTTGTCATTGTGACACCAGCTCCATGCACCACTTGCTATCAACCACCAGCATGTTCAACATGCGGACACGCTCAACCATTTTATGATCCATATGGAAATGGAAGAAAGAAGAGAATGATTGCTGCCTCCTCTGGAAACTCAACTAGTACAAATGTTTAAGCATGACTGATTATTCTGTACATTCATATGCAACAATTTGCACATTCCCGATCTTTTTTTCACAATAAAGTATTGAGCATATCAGTGTTTTCAAATGGGATTTCTACAAACGAATTATAATAATATTTCCACGAGCTATATTTCATCCGCTTTACGCAACAATTCCTTTTGCAACATCTTCTCTGCATCATTAGATTTGCGTGTTTATCAAAAATAATATCCGATGCCCCCCGCTGTTACATGGTATCCTAATATCCCTTTTGACGTCACAAGCAACTTATGAAAAATCACCGATATCATCAGGGGAGTGGCAAATTATCATTGGAATTTGCATAATGCCGGCAGTGAATTTCGGGTTTCCAGGCTGCCCGCCTCATCGAAACCTGTTCAAATGATTATATAAGGCATTCTTTGATCAACAATAATCATCCATTCGGTCACAATGGAAGGCAAGGAAACTGATCAACATCGGTGAGCTTCTTTTATCAGCTGCTTTTCTTTAATTTTTGTTTTAGCCATATGCGCAATGTCGTTTTGGCTGCATGCACTGTAGCTACCATCTCGGTCTTCTCTGCAATCATCGTATTGCCAGTTCTTTTTACCTCTGTTCAAACTCTTCAACAAGAGATTGAATTGGAAACCAACTACTGCAAGGTAACAATAAATCTAATGAAATTAAAACTACTAATTCATTACAGATGCGCTCCCGTGATATGATCATGAACTTGTACCAAACCGGTGGACAGAACCGTGTCAAGAGAGGATGGCTTTTCGGACAATGGATTCCAGACAGCGGAACCGGAGGAGGAGCTGGAAACGGAGAGCAATACGGAGCTCCAGCCACTGAACAACCATACAACGCCCCAGCCCCATCTCCATCTCACGGAGGATACGAGCAACCATCCAACAACGGATATGGACCAGTCGTTAATGCCGAGCCAGCTCCACAATGCTGTACCTGCCAACAAGGAAAGGCCGGACCACCAGGACCACCAGGAGATGATGGACATGATGGAAAGGACGGATCTGCTGGATCTGATGCCCGCAACGGAAAGGACGGAGGTGTCGCTCCATCTGATGGACTTCAATCTGAGCCATGTGTTATCTGCCCACCAGGAGCTCAAGGATTGATGGGACCACCAGGAAAGAAGGGACCAACTGGACCAAGAGGATCCCCAGGACTTGCTGGAATCGACGGAAGACGCGGAGAGCCAGGAATGGTTGGACCAACTGGACTTGATGGAGAACAAGGACCACAAGGACCACCAGGAAAGAGAGGAGAGGACGGACGTGTCATCGATGTAAGATATTTTGAGTAAAGAATCATTTCTAATTGTTACATATTCAGGTTAACGGACCACAAGGAGCTCCAGGAGCCCCAGGACCACAAGGACGCAAGGGAGAAGCTGGACCAAAGGGACGCCGTGGAAACACTATTCCAGGACCACAAGGACCAAACGGAGATGCTGGAAGAAAGGGACGTTCCGGACGCAAGGGAGAGACTGGACCACAAGGAGGACTTGGATCCAAGGGACCAAACGGAGACTGCTTCCACTGCCCAACCCCAAGAACTCCACCAGGATATTAATTTATATGATTATGTCTCTAAATTATTGCATCTACAAATAAATATTCCTTCAGAAATCGTGTATTCTTATTTTTAAAAATAGAGAAGCCTGCCTTTCGTCTAATATTCCATGCAATTTGTTTCACACACTAACTGTTCTTGGGCCAAATTCTAAAGATAACAGGTGACGATTTATTGAGATTGGAAAATCCAAAAACCAATTAAACATCCACGGGAACATTAGTTGGAGTGATTGGAACAAAGTAACTCTCATCAATTTCATATTTGCAAATGATTTCGCTCAATGTGAAGGTGAAATGAAATGTGACGAAGTTTCTGAAAAAGGACATTTTTTTGAACAACAAAGTAAAAACTTACAGAACAATCCGGCTGAACAAGCAAACCATGATGAGAGTGAGGTTGAATGGTTCGGTGATGAACATCAGGAAGTACAAAACCGCATGTCGAGCTACTTTCTTGAGAGTCAGATCAATGAAACCGGTAACTTCGTTTCCATCAGCATCCATCACAATCTCTTCGATATCTTCTTTCGGGAGCAAGAAGCTTTTGTGCCAGTAATAAATCATCGAGACACTAATTAAGAAGAGCATCACTTGATAAATCTTGAACTTCAGATTGAATGTAGAAACTTGTTCAACATTGACACGTTGAACTTTCTTTGAACGATGAGCTCCTCTCGTTTGATCGATTTTTTTGGAGGAGGATGACCGCATTTTCAATCAAACAGAGAGACTCAAAACAAAATGGTGTTTGGGGGAGAAACTGAATGAAGAATGAAACATTTTTCGCCAGAGGGCTGTTTTCGACAAGAGGGCTCGAGAATGTATCCAAGGACACCGACCGCATCTCTACGTAATATTTCTATTTTGAATGGGATTCACCCTGGATTCAGAATGTGACTTTGTTTTGTTTCGGAAAAAAGAAATTCTTCATTTTGTGTTCTGAAAAGTTTTAAGAGGGATTGTGATTCCTCAATGGTAATTTTTCTCTGATAGGTCTCATGCTCATGTTATTATACTTGCCATAAAAGAATTTTTCCTTTAACAATTTTTATTGATGAAAAATTGAAACATTCTAAAAACATCGATGGAACGTGAATTAGACCTCATACAGAAGAGTATCCTCGTCTTGGCTCAGCTTCATGTCATGTTCTCGATGGCTAATGATCGAGCTGTAGATGCATCTCAGAGCACATCCGGTGATAGCAAGAATCATGATGATAACTGCGACGAGAGAGAAGATTTGAGTCGAGCTGACAGAGAACTCATATTTCGGAACAATGGTGGTTGCCGTTGGAGGTTTCAGTGCCAATAGTTCGGAAAACGCCTGAAAAGCATTGTGAACATGATAACCTTTTCGTGTCACTTACAGGAGGATTCGGATCGAATGTCTGTGCTTGGGTGAAGACGACCATGAGTAGGATGGCGAAGAAAGTCTTCATATCTGTAATGTTGCATTAATTTCAAAACGAGGATGTTTGAAATAGGCGGAGCCTGTTGATCTTTTCCTTGTCTTCTCTCCCAATTATTTGAGGAACGACATTGATAAAAACGAAACAGTGTAAGAAGATGAGGAGATGAACTGTTGATGTTGAAGAGATTTAGAGAAATGCTCGTAAATTGATAAAAATTGGAAGGTCGAAAAGACAAAAAGGAACAAAAATATCTGCAACGATGGAATTCAGACAACTAGGAGCAAAGAATCAAGAAATGACGAGAGAGAATGCGATCTGAGCCAAAGCACAAATCGTCATGATTAGATAGGGATCTACGATAGGTTCAATGCATTCAAGAGATACGCACAGTTCCTAACACTGACAGACAAAAGAGACCGCATCGAAAGGTGGAATGATGGCCACAAAGAATCTAATCTATTGGAAACAAGTAATTAGATAATGTGTTCTATGCTTTATCAGCAACTCCTCAATAGTTTTATGACAGCTGAACAAAAAAAAACGAGCCTGTCAATCATTTTCCGATTTATATTAGACGTATCATTCGTATTATCAGTTTCCGAATCGATGAAGAGCTCTACATGTTTAACTCAAAGGAGGCAATGGATTTACCCACCGAGGAAAATGGAACAGATTTTAAAAACTACAAAATTCTGGGTGCTTCTGAAAAAACTGAGGAACATATTATTCAAAAGTGGGTAAAACGTTGAATGGTAGTTTGTTGTTGCATGGCAGCAGTATGTTGATTTTGCTGTGCGCAGGTGGGTAACAGAAAAAGTTCCGTACAAAAACATCAAGAAAGCTTGTAGAACGCCGAAAACACATGACCTTTCTTGGTAGTCGTGAATAACAAAAAATGTCAAAAACATCAACATCTTGCTACACTAACCTATGAGAAATTCAAAAAGAGTGATGTGAGATAATCATTCTTGGAGCAGGTCCATCTGTGAAAGGTCTGAAAACCGTAACCAAGAATCTACTCGAGTTATTCAAGCCCATAAATCCATGTCTCAAAGTTTTGAAATCAACTCAATTGGTGTTGCAAAGAATTGTGGAATTCTAAATGTTTCTAGTATTCCTAATACTTCTATTATTTTCATTAATCTATTTGTTTTGAATCTGAATGCCCATTAGACCGTCCAAGAGCCAAAAGATGAAAAGTTGCGGTGGAATCCTTCAATTGAAGTTGATTTTATCGACCAATTGTAACTTTTATCATATCCTTAAAATAAATCATCAAGGATATCAGTCCATTCATGATTCTATTGATGAATTAACATTTTTCAGTTTTTTCATTCAAGGTTCTATTCAATCTTTCAACAATTGATCCTTGTTTTTTTCAAATTTTATTCGATCTCTAGAGTTTGAAAAATGTTGAGATATGATATAAATTTATTGAAAGACATCCTTTTTATGAGTCAAATCAGTTAGAATACGCAAAGAACTTGTTCAAATTCTGCTTAACAACTTGAATATATTGTTTCAAATCGTCAGTAATATCTTGTGAAAAATGCAAATTATTCTCCTCAAACGCTTTCTTGTCGTTTTCGATGAAGTACTGAACTGCTTCGTCGGTTTTCTTTTCAAATCCAATTTTTTTGAGGAAATCCACTGCAATATCCACGCATTCCTTGAAAGAGTACTCATCAATTAGGTTACTGAAAAATAATTTATTAAGTGACTGAATTCGAGAAAAAGTTTTTACTTTATCTTATTTGAATGTCTTATGCGGAGGACAAAATCTCTGTCGAGGTCTCGGACTTCCAAATTATTCATGCAGAAGTCAATAATGAAAGGAGATTTATCATTGCCTACTCCAACGTTTTTTGAGTGACGATCTCCAATACTCAGTACAGCGAACAGAGTGAGCATTTGAATGGCTGGATGAACATAGTGTGCATAGTCATCCTCTTCTCGTTCTACTTCATCAAGTGTCTTGAAATTTGGAATTTGGAGACCGGCAATATACATGAAGCATTTAGATCCAACAGTACTTGTTGGAAATTGGATAGTGGCACCAACGCCAAGTCTTTCAAGGAGACGATAGACGAAAAGTTCTCTGATATCCAATCCCTCTTGAAGAGCTGAACACAACATTTTTCAATGAAAAATTCAATAACAGCGATTGGAAGAAATTAATTAAGAAATAAAAACCCACCATTTACTGATCGCCCGGCGTCGTGGTGTGTTTTTACATAGTACCTCTTGACGGTATCTTGATGTTCAATAGTGCATATTATTCCAGTTCTAGTACCTTCTGTTTTCTTGTCGAATGAGAACTTTGGTTTTTTTCCCATAAGCAGTTCCTCGAAAAATGTCTCGATAGTATTCTGAAAGTTTCATATAAATCACAAAATATCCAAAATCGAGTTACCTTTATTGTTTCTGATTTTTTGTCATAGCGTTCGTATAATGTTTTTTGTATGGTAAATAAATTTCCAATAAGTCCGGCATAAACGATAAAAAATTTCGAATCGTCAAGAACCTTGATATAGTCGTTTGCCATGTTTAAAAACATTTTTTTCTGCTCTGAATCCTCCAACTCTTTAAAATACTGTACAGATTCCTTTAATGCTGTCCATTGTGGTAGAAATATGTGCCTCTAAAATTTACTCATAATAAATAGAAATAATAATTAGAACACTTACAATGATAATTTCATCGCCGTTCTTTACACCCATTTCTTGAAGCGTACTATCTAAAGTAAAAACTTGCACTCCATTGAAAAAGAGTTCTTGATATGTCTCGTCGATAAAAAATAAAAGTTTTATTTTTTTGCTCAACTCTTCTATTGAGTCCTGAAATAAAAAATGAAAGTAGGGTGAAATATGATTGTTAAACAAACCTCGTGGTTGAGTCTTGAAAGCCTCTTACAATAAGAAACTTTTTTTTCAATTTGTAGGTTGAGAATTAAATCTAATTTCATTGTTCAGGAACTGAAAATGAAAGAAATAACAGCGATCTGCAGAAAAACAGAAAAAATAATTCACGAATGTTAATGGAAGAATGCAATTGCAAACAGTTTCTCTTCTCCCTCTGCGTCTCTGCTCACAGACACATTACTATCATCACTCTTCCACTCTAGCCTAACACATTTGCATGGACCTCGTTCAACGGGAAGAGGGTCATACACTACAATTTACCTCGTAAGAAAGAATTGTGCGCCGGAGCGCAGTAGCTAGTAACTCTGTGAAGAACGAAACGGTACAAGAAAACCACGAAAGGCGGAAAATGAAACGAAAACAAAAGATTTCTGTTGAAATATGGTCCTCACACCTTTCATGAACAGGAAAGTTATATGGTAGAGCAACGTGCAGAGGTCTAGTGAGTAGTAGTCTGAAAGTTTAATTATCAAGCTCAAAAGTAAGTAAAATTCAAGAGAATTTACAATAATGAAAAATTTGAAGAATGTGAAAAAGTAATTCGTCCAGTCTGCTGTTTTGCGCCAAATTTCGGATTATCAAATTTAACATGTATAATACTGGTTATTTTTCACAATACCTCGGTTTTAGAAATGGTTCATAAAATAGTCACTATCTTTTATTCATAACGATTTTCATGAAATTTTCTCTAAAATGCTCCAGCTGCGAGCAAGCCAAGAAAAATATGATTATGGTGGAAGAGTTTTTGCAGCCTCAGCCACGAGGTTTTTTTCGTTCTTTTTTCGAAGTTTCAGTTTGTTGATGAGAAGATATATTCGATACAAATACAAAAATTCAAAGAAAGAAAGAAAGTAGCCGCCAGGGCGTCCCAAAACCCCGTGGCCGAGTTGTAAAAACTCTTCCACCATAATCATATCTTTCTCGGTTTGCTCGCAGCTGGAGCATTTTAGAGGAAATTTCATGAAACATTAGGGGCAGAATAAAATTTTTCAGGGCGAATTACATAGGAATTTTTTTGAGTCGAAAATGACTACAGTCCTCCTTTAAATACTTGCTTGTTTGTTTTCACCTGGCAAACTTTATCAAACCAATTTTCCTTGAATTTATTATAATTATTATAACTCCTCTTTGTAAGTGTGGTCATGTAAGTGAGAATTGTCAACAACGTACATCTGTGCCCGAACTACTCCAAAAATGTAAATTTGCTCTGGTTTCGTTGTTGTTTCAAAATGGCAACCATGACAGCTGTCCGGAATTTTTTTTCTCCGGAACTTTACATAAAAAAGCCCGAATTTTCGCACCATCAGCTGTCTGGCACCTGGAGCCATCAGAAATTTAAAAGAGAATAACATGCTTTTTTCCTTGTGAAAAATGAACTGAATGTGTTCATTTCCCCTTTATCTAGATTGATCTTGATGAGCAAGAAAGTTTAGGACGAATAGCAAAGGTCAATAAGTTATACGACCCGCCAATTAACAGATGACCATTTGTCGGCTCTCTATCTTCTATCCCGATAGCCGGACGTCGACACATTATTATAAACAGTGTCACATCCATAGAACAGATAGAGCTCGTAAATGTATACAGTTACTCCGACAAATGCCGATCACATAAACGAACAGTATATACAAATCAGGAGGAGGCACCGCTGTTAGACTCACCAAACTGAGTTACTCGTGGATGATTTCCAGCACTCTGACACGGTTCACAAAGCAAAAAACGAAAAGATGAAGAAAATTTCTTGTCAAAAATATTCCGTAATGTTGAACTCGCTGGATTGGGGATATAATTCGATTTCCCGGTTTCTAGAACATCATTTACAATTTTCATAATAGTTAAACTCACTGTTTCAGTTGGCTCTGACACCTTGATTAGTTCTCCAGAAGCAATAGTCAGTAAGAGAAGCACGAAGAATATTGTAAGCTTCCTCATGGACGAGACTAGTACAATTCTTCCTTTTTCTGAAAAATCCCATAACCTTTTTTCTGGCTCAGAGAGGCAAAGAAAATTGGTCAATGAATGACATTAATGTGAATACATTCTCTATTCAAAAACGAAGTCCTACCAGTGTTTGAACGAGAATTAGTTTTCAGAAGAAAGAATTCATTCCAATATATCCACGAGTTGCTATGATTACAAATAAAAATGTACAATTCTGGAGAAAACACCTCCATGGCAGCACGCACAAGTTCAAAAGTTCAGTACCACTTTACTTTTTGTTTTAGATTTGAGAAAAACTATCGTAAAAATGAGAATAAACTTGATTAGATTGACGAAAACTATATACTTTTCCAAAAAAGGATCTTATTGGAATATCGGTAGTTTTTTAGTTGATCTTCGAGTTTATGAAGAAATCATTTCTCCCCAGGCCTTTTCATTCTCTTTGTTATTTGATTAGCAACATTTCATTGTTCATTTTCTCATTATATTTCCGAAGTCAACCACTTTTTTATTAACAGTTTATTTTCATACTCACGAAGATACACTTGGAAAGACAGAAAGAGAAAAGATTATTCCTCGTCCTCCAACACCCTGCCATCTATCACGAATCTGACGATGGTAGCCTTTTTTGGAGCCGATTCCACATCATCATTGTTGTGGGCACGGTTGGCATACTCGACACGAGTGTTACGTGTCGCCATTGTCACCGACTCAAGCCAATTGAAATGTTTTCTGAAGCGACGGTAGAAGACCATTGCCAGATAAAGGAGACTGAAATTCTTCTTGATATTAATGAGTTAATTGATATCTATATCTCACCAGAAGAAAACACCAATTCCTAGAAGCATCAAAACTCCTTCGACACCTTCTTCGTCGTCTTTGGTAGTTGAAGGGACGATCACAACCAGCGTCATGTTGCTAGAAACGAAAGAATTGAAGTGGTATGTCGAGCCGCAGACCTCGCTCGGCGCCAGGCCAACTCGAGGACTTTTTTTTCGCATGGCGCACAAAGTCGTAAATTTACCCCCTTATTATTCATATATTTTCCATGACAACCATTGTGAAACTTAGTATTCCGTGATGGTTTTTTTTATGGAGAAATGGGAATTAGAAGTGGAAAGCTCTTGCGCGTGCTCGCTTTTGAGAGTGAACTTACGTTGAGGTGTCCATGTGATAGGAGAGCCAATGTAACTGATAGATTAGAATGGCTTTGAGTGTGTTCATGTATTGGCACACAATGGTTTTTCTCCAAACGGAGAAAAAGGAATATCGTTTGTGCAGATGCGAAAGACGTGTTTTCGAATCTGCGTCTCGCCCATCGACGTGAATGGTTTTTTCGCGTCTGTCACTCACTTATTGTTTTTTTCCTATCAGCTTCAACAGATTTTCCCAAGAAAACTCGTGTTGGAAATTCTCTTTATTGATCTTTGAAAACAGAGAAAGAAGAAAAACAGAAGCGAGAAAATTCGAGATTTGGTTAACAGTAAAAAAAGAGGAATACTTATCAACGCCCCGGAACGGGGAGCGGCTCGGTCATTGAAGCCAAGAAGATTTGGATGTACAGTGGCAGAGGCGATTGATAATATCCTGCGTTTCCATCGAGAAGATGCTGGTTGCCTTGTGACATCTCTGACGTTGCCTGATCTTTTGCGGCCAATTCGATGACAATCACTTTTTCAATCTCTGGCTCACTTTGAAAGTGATAGAAGATGGAGGCGACGACGAAGATACTGAAATAATAATAAACTCCTTTCAAATATTAGAATTCACTTAAAACTTACGCAAGCAGTGCGAGGATCCAAAGAAAAATGTCGGCCCACATGTTTCGATTAGGCGGCGGACTTGATTCCAATAACAGAGGTTCAGTAGAATTGAACAGTTATTTCTTCGTCCACCGTTAGAAGCAAAATTCAATATATCTTTTCTCTACACCGGTTGTTTTAATGAAAACGGTTTTTCGTTACCAGAGCAGAGAAGAAAAGAAGCGTCTGATCAGAAAAGGAATAGAAGAAAACTGTGTGTATGTGGAGGGGGAGGGGAGGAAGAGGGCGAGGAGAATACGGAAAGGTACGCGACCGTCGGCAGTGTGCATCATAAACAGACGACAGTGTGCATCATATAACATGAACCATGAGAAGTCGGACGTAAAATGAACATTTGAAATACTCCGAAACAAAGATTTTGTTGTCATAAACGGTTTTCAGGCAGAAAGTGACTGAAAAGTTGGGAACCGAAACATAGGTCTTTTATTAACACTAACATTTTCAAACCGTAAAGTTTTATTCAGAAAAAAAAAGAAAGTGGAAAAAGATGTCGAATCATAAAATGAGATAATTTTTAATAGTGTTTAGAAATCAGTTTCCTGGGAAACTTCACGAACAATACTAAGTTGTTTTCCGTAGCCAGGAATATAGAAAGCCTTTGACGTGTTGATTGTGTTTGTCGGAATTTCGAGAACTGCCACTGAATCACATTCCAATCCATAGTCAATGTCCATGTCAATATGTTGAAATGTCTGCGTGGTTGCCTTCCGATAACAGCTTCTGTTGATATTGCTGAGGAAAACGAACAATATCCTGAAATAGTTGAAAGTGTTAGATAACCGTTTCGTCCAACTTACAGCATGATAAGAACGTACACAACAAGGTAGATGATATATCCACGTGGTTTTGCACTCGAATAAGCAGACTGCTGGGTCTCCATTGGAATATGAGGAGTTTCAAATAAAACCGAGGATGATGGTGAAGATGGTGACGGTGAAGTAGCAAAAGTTGTCATGGGAAATATCGTTGAACTGGTCAGTTTTTTCATGGGCTCTTTTGATCTTTCGTGGAAAAAATTATTCCAGACTTGTTCAAAAAAATCCGCTTGTTCCTCAACTTCAACTAGTGGAGGATCGGTAAACATTGAGTTATCTGCTTCGAAACGCTAAAAAAACATTCCTCATTTTCAGATTTTGAATAGCTTATATACAATTCTCATTTACTTTTTCTTTAGTTTGAAGCTCACCATGTAAAAATCCGGATGAAGAGCTAGAGAGTTCATAACAAACCAAAGCGCTATGATAGCAAGAGACTTCATTTTTGAAAATTCAAGCAGAATGATGATCATCAACTGGAAAAAAGGCCTTTATACGAAATAATTTGATTGATTTTTTTGTTAAGTGGCTTGAATACGAGAGTTTGGCAGAAATAGTACACGAACAGATAGAGAAAGAATATCAGAAAGAAAACATATGTCGTGGCCTCACGAGGCTTCAAACCATCATCATTCTGGAATTTAGGAGTAGAAATCTGTGGGGGTGAAACACAATTTCAATTATTAAGACCGTTGTTTCACAAACAAAATGAAAAAGAAGTTTCCTATTTTTCTCATTCTGAGTTCAAGGCTGATTGCGTGTTGGGATTTTAGAATCAACGCACATTTTCGGTTTTGTCTTATCAGATCTTATGTACTTTTATCTCCGAAAATCAAATAGAAATCAAACCTGTGTCATCAAATATATTTTTCAAATGAGTTTTTCCTAACTGATGTTATATAATTCTTCATGTCGAGAAGAAATCAGCAAATGAGTAATGAGAAAAAAGGCAACAGATTTCAGTGTCCTCTGCACCATTACTCATCATTACACCAATGAAAAGTACATACTACATAGTTTACCCCTAACACATTTTGGACATCATGCACACTTTTTTGTCATTTTTTAACTTTTCTTCATCCAATTAACATTGTACTCACATTTTATTTTAAAAGAAGGAGACTGATTTCGGAATCGAATCAAAGAACATCAAAAAGGAAGAAGTCGAAAATTGAGAGAAGGATCACTGACAAGAGGGGAATAAAATGTGATCATAGAGATACATATTGATGAAACAGAGAAAAGCACTGAAAGGAATGCTGGAACAAAACAAAACTAAACACGTTGACAGTGGTCGACCGCAGAGTTTTCCTTCTTCTCCTCTCCCTCTGTTTCCTCAACACCATAACGTCTCGCATAGATGGCCTGCATATAGAACGGATCAGCTATTGATTGAGCAAGGGAACGGCGAAAAGCGAGACACATGGAGTTGCAGTCGATTTTCTTGATCTCTCGGAGAACGCGATCGATTTGGAGACCCACCACGATTAGAATCCTGAAATGAACTTTTATAGTTGTGTTATGGTATGCAGTTCACCACTCACATTAGCAAAGCAATCACGAACACAAAGATGTATTCCTTCGTGAGACCTGGGCAGGTCGAATTGTCTTCCAAAATTGAATTGTTCTCCGACACATTGATAACGACGTCGTACTCGAGCTTTGGCGTGTTGCTGCGTTTAAGCAAATTGGCTCTTGCTTGAGAGTGCAATTGAGAAAAGTTGAACTGAATTTTGTTTTTTAGTACCAATATTAACAGTGTTCTACAACTCACTTGATTTTCGACAGCTTTTTCGCTGACCATGTCATTCGAAGAAGTTGCCGGAGCTGCAGACGACCAATGCATCATGATGAGGAAACATGTGATAGCGATGAATGAAACTTTCATCGTAGCAATTCCTGCTACAAAAAAGTCAAACTAATTAAATGCAATGAAAAAAATGATCAGAATAAGCACAATAAAAAAGGGCGGAGAACGTCTGTCCACAGTAATGTCTGGCCCTCTCTCCCTCTCTTCTGCTCTGTTGCCGACTGTGGGATACTAAAATACCACTGGTTTGTGCAAATGATACTGACCATCGAAAAGAAGAGAGGGGCCAAGTCAGAAGACAGTTTAAGTGAAGACAAGCAAACAAAGTGTAAACCTACGGTCAGAGGGAAAAAATCACTTTTCATAAACGATGGGAATAGACTCTGCGACGGCAGAAAAGGAAAGACTCTCCTCCCAACAATTTTGTGAATTGTCACCTTTTGGGAATATTATACCAGCGCGCATGTTTAATTCTCTGCCAATTAGCATTGGCATACGGAAGTGCAACTCTACTTTTCAATTTTTCTTTTTAAGTCATGAAATGAGTAATTGTCGGGAAGTTTTAATCAAGATTAGTTTCATGAGTAGGAGAGGATTCTAGAATGTGGTTTATGATTGTAAGAAAGCTCACAAGTATGTTAAATTTCTTCTCATCGGTAAACTCAAGGATGAAGATAACGTTAACCTGTAATAAAAGATCTAAGTCATATCATAAACATTGTGTTCTTGGAGAAATATGAACTAAATCTCCCATGACAATGTAGCCAATTACGTTTCTATTGTTTTTAACAGCGTCAAAGTCATGTGCCATTTGAAATGGGAATATTATTTGGAAGTAAGTTTGGAGTAATGCACGCAATTTCGACGAAAATGACGTTAATTTCAAGTTTCCGCAGTTCTTGATGGAATTTTCCTAGTCAGGGCTAAAGATTTGCAGATAATTATCCAAAGTGGAAGCTGACTCTTGTTCCCTTTGATACGGCATCAAATGAGATAATTTCAGATTTTGTCTCTTATTATTTAAAATTAATGAACTCTTTTCTTTTAACAGCCATTTATCAATGGAAAATGAATATTTGAAACGAAACACAATGAATATCCAGCATTGAAAATGAGATTAGACATTTGAGTTATCATGAGGAGCACGAGAGAGTAGTGGGAGTCTCCCTGGTAAACGGTTGTGATTGGTTCGAAGAGGAACCATTGGGATCGCTCCCCTGCCCTCGACGTTTGCTTCGTCGCCTTCAATTTCCGGGCGACAGCAACCTCCTTCGCGACCGCAGCAACCGTATTTTTGCATGATGAAGTCGATTAAGAAGCCGATGCTAAAAATGGAATATTGTATATCGGTGATATGGAAATTCGATGAAACTTACATGAGACAAGAGAGAACGACGAAAAGAAAGATGATCATTGGTGGAACATGGTAATTGATTTCCTGAGCGTTCTCCATCTGAAAAAAGAGCATTAGGGATGCAAAGCGGAGCCATTCAAATAAAGCATGAAGCACATGTAATCAAACATAATCAATCAGATATGTTACACAGGCTAGTGACCGTGTTAGAAACATAAAAATCAGCCAGGCATTAGACGTTCACATAACATTTATTAAACAGAAAAAAAACATGTTCGGAACAATTGAAGTGCTCACGGTGATTTTTCTGAAAGCAACTCAATTTACCGTTATCCTCTAGCTTTTACAGTTACCATCTTCACTATCCGACACTTTTCCTTTTTCCACGTCTGGTTCTTCTCTCGTGAGTTCCGCGATTTGAGTAGTAATGTTACGGATGACGTTGTTGATTGTATACCAGCTTCTGAAATTTGAATTGATCATTCACTTCAAACCCATTGACATCTTACATAACGGCAGCTGTGATGACCAAAATCGCAGCAATAAAAAATAATGGCACAATGTTGGCAATTTCGATTGTGACGTCCATCCACAAAACCCCTTAACCTAGTACTGAAATTGAACTAGAATAAAAGTTATCAAAGTAAAACTGGATAATAAACCAGTGAAACAATGAAAAATTAAAGAGCGTGCGCAACAAGGAAATCGTTTATCAGGAAGTTAAATGAGATGAGAGAGGAGAAATCAATATTAAATGTGACACAAATAAAATAAGAGATTCTTTAGTTGCACGAAAAATTGTTATTGCAAATCACATGAATTAGGGTTTAGTCTTAAAAAAAAATAAATCACAGTTTCTAATGATTTCCTTGTAGCTAAATGAGTATTTTTTGTTGAACATCAAGTGATAGCGACTCTGAAATTGATTAAATCAACGTTTTTCAATCTAAACTAGGCATGAGATAACTAGCAGCGCGATGATTAAACTCACCTTAATCAATGAGCTGAACGGTGTCATTGTTCCCGTTGTTATCCAAATATCCCTCGAGTCCATGAATCTTCTCAAGTTGGGAGACATCGAGAGGCACAAACTTTTGTGGTGGTGGAACAGAATCCTTTTCTTCTTCGAATTGCTCGAAGTGATTTGGTTCCGGGAAGAACCATTCACGAATGAGGCTGCAGAAGAGAACGACGCTGGAACAAAGTTTTGATTGAGAATTGGATATCATCTTTTAACATACAAGAATCCACTCCAGACAATGAGCAAGATGATGTAGATGAACTTGACGATGTCCATGTTGATGCAAACCATTACTTAGCAGTAGAACACTTAGAAAAAGGTTCTGAAAGGGTCTATTAATGAAATTTATGAAAAAGGTTGAAAACAAAAATATTGGTATGGTGAATTAAACCAAGTACCTAACAAAAATTGGGAAAAAAATGAGTTGAATTTTCATTGACAAGGTGAGGAAATTAGGAAGAAAGGAACTGGACGAGAGTGAGTGCAGAAGCAGAGAGAATGCGTGAAGAATTGTGGCCAAAGATGAAACCAAACTAAACAAAAACCCGTTAAAACTCAACTTATCACATTAAACTAACTATTTAGCATACCTGGAGGATTAAACCGTTTGAATGAGACCCTGAGAAGCCTCTTGTCTTCTTAAGTCGTCGCCAATAACGAAAACCGGACGACGTGAGCTGGCCTGGCGGCGTTGGTGAGCCTCCTGCATTGAACGGATTGCAGTTTGAGCAAAGCAGACGGCCCAGGCAACATCAGCGATGTAACACGCTCTGATAAAGTGAAGTTTGAAAGAGAATCTACTCAATAGTGGTTACACAATGACGCCCCAAAGAAGAGCAAGGCAAACGAGAAGAAGAACGACCGTAGGCGGAATTTGGTTGTCGACAGCGAAATGCATGGCTGAATGGGTGTTACAAAAATGAACACAAGACAGGAAAAAGTATTCAAAGGTTCGAAACCGTTAGGAGAAGAGTAATTACAAAAATTATTAACAAAGTGTTCATTTTCACAGAGAGACTCAAAACGTTCACGGATTTGTATTGTACGTTTGAAGCGAAGTGTTTGTTACTCCTTGAGTAACAGAAGAATGATTGGTAGAAACAAGACGCTGAGCTTGAGGTGGCGTTCTTGCAGCTACTCCGAACATTGAACAAACCCTTAAAGTGAAGTTGAGAGAAGAATTGGACAGGAGATGCTTACAATGACATGAAAACTGCTAGAGCGATGACAAAAACCAAGTATCCAAGAGCAGCAAGAGCTCCAGGAATAATCATCTGATTTGATATTACAGTAGGAGAATGAGGAAATGCCAAATAGATATATCACACGGTTGGAACCGGAGAATTCAAAAAATGGAAGATTACGTGAAGGGGAGACAAAAAATATATTTTTAAAAATAGATCAAGAGGATTCATGAGTGAAACAAAAAAAATAAGGTTGAGATGAAGAAACAAACTAAAATATGTACAATGAAATGTGTACCGTGAAGGTTGGAATACCTGATTACAAAGAGGTGATCTCAGCTTCCTCTTCATCGTGTGACCTGAGAATTGGTGTTTCTTGTTGGCTCATCTCATTCATTTCATCCATCTCATGCATTTCCTCATCACTCTCTGGTGGATCGATTTGGATGACAACGTGAGGAAGGGCAGCAGGAGCGGAGGCTCGAGCTTGAAGCGGGATCGGAGCTGGAACTCGACCAGCTGGTCTTGGTTGAGCAGCCATGATTCTTTGCATCTCATCTTGTGCAATTGGGAAGAAACAACCAACAAACTTCTCGATGAGCATGCAAGAACTGGAACTGTGTTGTTTGGAAATGAACAAATGCATGATAACTGACCAAACTGCAATTGTACAGAAAAGGATGACCACAAGAACAAATTGGACAGCGGAGTTACCAAATATAAAGAACATTCCTAAACGCGATTAGTACAAATACAAGAATAAAACAACAGGAAGGTAATCTGTACGGAAGGATACCGTATAAGAGCGAAGAATGAGAAAAAGAGATTATTAACAGGTTTTATGCAAACAGTAGTAAATATGCATACCACAGATATTTTGGTGTTGATGCTGGGTTAACTGAATGCATAGAAGCATTTAAGTTTTATAGATTACAGTATCCTTGTATCGATGGGTCATCAAACTCCTTTGGATAGTCTCTCAATGGATGCTCGACCCCGTAGTAACGAGGATTGCAGTCGAGGTATGGACAGTATCCATACTCCTCGAAATTGGTCAAGATGCTGGAAGAAACCCCTTGTGATTTATTTGCTTTCTAATCAACTAACACGATGATACTAGTGATGAAGAAAAGAGCAACGACCATCAGAAAGAGAATACGTCTTGGATCCATTGCACCTGAAATTGTTTTATCAGATGGAAACAAAGGAACCAGAAGCGAGGAACAAAAAGGAAGCAAACAAAAGGAAAACGAAAAGAAAACTGAAAACTGAAGTTGATACCAGAAAAGGCTTTGGATAACTGAAAAGTAAGCAATGAGTTGCGTTCTGTGAACATGTCGACGCAATCATTGGTTGGTATGACTTGAAATGAATAGCTAATAACAGTACACTTTTGAAAATGAAATATCTGCAAGAATTATTATAAATACAATGCTCGATAACGGATAAACTAACTATAAACCGAAACGATACCGAAACCATTGGGTATATACAAAACTGGGAAACTAATACCGAGTAATAGAGTACCAATCCATGTTAACATCTCTCTAAACATGCATTTCCACAATTCCCCGTTCAGAAGATTCTCTCTGTCTTCGCGTCTCTCTAGCTACTTCGGCGTCCAATCTCTTGGCTTCTTTGAAATAGTTCAAAGGACGAGTCGTACAATGAAGAAATACTTCACAGATGATGAAAACGCTAAAGGTAACTATGAGAAAAGACGAAATGAGTGGAAATCTCACACAAAGAAAGAGAAGAACAAGCATAGGAATATAATAACGTTGATAGCACTGATTTCCAGCATGACCATCTATAAAGATTACACGAAGAATGGAAGCAAAACATGAAAAAGTAGATTTCAATCGGAATTAAGAAACCGATTATGAAACAAAAAGGATGCAAATAGAAAATAAACTGGTTCAACTTTTATACTAATCATCTGAGATAATGATACTGTGAAAGGACTACATTAGACAATGAAAATTAGTAGAGAGGGTATTGATTGAGTAAGAATCAAAACTGTGACGAAGGAGTTCATCCACTGGAAGAATCAATGAGAAATCATCCTCAATCAGCTTCAAACTTACGAGTTCACAAGTTTACGGGTAACCACCGTCAAGACATCTAGAGAGGAGAACAGCAGTGTCGTTGTCTCTGTTGAAGCGAGCCGCAACTCTCTCCGCGTAGGCCACACGGCGACGTTGAATGAACGGATCGATGACGATGAGAAAAAGGCATCCACTAGAAGAGAGATGTAAGGTTGAATCAGAAAGACACAATGTCTTACAAAAGTGCAACCAACAGGAGGACACCCAAAACGATAGCAAACCACAACAGGACGCTGCCGATTGGCAGCGCCGGGTGCATCATATTAGCCATGTGGAACCGAATCTTTAAAGGTGAGTGAGAAAAAAGCAAGAAAAAAAATCAGATAGCAACCGTTGGATGGGAACCAAAAGTATTAGAGAAATGTTAAGGGTGAAAATGGAAGAAATTCAGAACCATGTATTTGAATCGGAACGTACAATTATCGTTGCAGAATGAAGAAACAGAGGAAAAGAGGAAAAGAAAAAAGCCAAAGTGGCGCGTTTCCAATGACGTGGCAATCCAACAAACGACTGCTCACATCAAGTGCGTCGTCGTTTTCGAAAGCCAAAAAGAAAAAGGAAGTGGATGGAATAAAATAAGTCAGCGGATTGGATGAGAAGTGTATTTTAAATGAAAATGGTCTGATTTTAAAGAGTGAAAAGAATAACGAGTTTTAGAAGAACAAATCATCGATCTGTTCGTTAATCATTCCCATTACTCCGTCGTAGGTACCATTTGGGTAACTGAAAAAAAAACCATGCAAGAAAGTAACAAAGTCGGGCGTAGAATTTTAGAAATGAATGATTTTTAAACTAATATTTTTAAATTTGTTACTGAGTAACAAATTCAATGAAAACAACTAATAGGAAATTGACAATTCAATAGAATCAAACAAATATTTCTAAACACTGAGTGTTCATAGAGAAATTTGCCTTCGACTAAAATAAATCAGGAATAGAAAGACCGCCCATTTTTAGTCATAAGATTTATCTCCTCTTCAACTATACAACTACGAATATTGTTTCTGGTTTCAGAATCTCCTAGACATCGTGATCCTACAATTTTTGTATCATTCCCATTTACCTTGCAATCACCGCGCACTGGAGTGTTGTCAGAAGAGTCAGAGATGAAAGAGAGCCCAGAAAGATGTAGAAGGCAGTCGATTGGAATGCGTAAACCACTGATGGAAACATTTTATAGGCAAGGAACACCGAGATGGGAACACAGCTGAAACCGAAACTTATTCAACTTTGAACGATAGTTAACGAACTTGAGCACGACTGATAATCCATACGCTCTGAGCGCATACTCGTTGGGTATCTGGTTGATCCCAGGAAGCTCGCAGAAAGTGATGAATACAATTTCTTTGACGGCAATGCAAGTAAGAACTATTCCGGTGATAAGAGGAAAAACTAAAGTTCTGTTATCAGCGGATTTCCGTACGGGAGTTCCTACTCTGCATGAAAGCTACTTCTTCCCTTTCTTCTTCCTTTCTCAGACGTTTTATTTCTTCTTCCGATAAACCTGATGGTATTGCGTCAGATTCTCCCCATGAGCAGAGCAAGAGAAAAGTAGACCTCAAATGGAAAATTTTGAAAAAAATTTCCAAGGACTACCTACAACGAAAGGATAATGAAGAGAACGGAAAGAAAAACAATAGTGATCATAACGTCAGCTTCGTTTTCCAGAGATAGCTGTGCGAAAAAATCCAGCATCTTAAAAACTCAGAATAGTTATCTTTTATTCTACTTCTGAACCGTACTGGTATTTCAGCACTCTCTAATCTTCCATCTATTTTCTTCGGAGTGCAAAGAGGAGCTAAGATGGACACTAACAATGCCAACTTGAATACTCTCATTTTCAACTTTCTGAAATGGACGATAAAAAAGAAAAATGTAAAAATAATAATTATCACGCTGGAAGCTTTTGCAATCCGCGTTAAACGCTTTTCAGTTGATACCGAAAAAATAGATTCCGCAAGCAGCGTAAGAATCTGTAAGAAACGAGCTATGCATCTTACTGCATTTCTTCCGATTTCGTAGAACAAGATGCAAAACTACTAATTATTAATAAGTGAGTTGATCTAAAGAATGCAATCTTGTTAAACTGTCTAACTAGTATTGAATGCAGAATATTTTTAGAACGTTACCAAAAAGTTTTTATTGATTAATACTGTAGTAAAAGTTACTCAAAACGTTCAATAACATAACTAATCTCAGTTACTCTAGCCTAACGCGAAGCGTACCTCTGAAGTTCTGAAGAACCAATGATCGTCGGAGTACTTGTTAACTTGTTGAACGGGAAGAGGAGCAATTATTCAGAGCTTCCCAAGAATTACTGTAAGAAGACAGTTATAAAATAACATAACAAAACAAAATAGAAAACGGGAAATGAAGAAGAGAAAAGCTAGAAAAGAGCCGATATGAGATGGTTGCTTATGGTGAGAGGCGGCGCATCTTTTTTTTAGGGATCTCTGCTGGAGATTTTGAGGCGTGGCATACAAAAAAACGGATGAAAGAGAAATGCATAATGGTAGATGAAGAGATTACAAAGAAATGGGTGGGAAGTGCAATTCCTCCACTATCTGGAGCCAATCAAGGAAGAGCGTTTCGTCAAAAGTACCGTATACAAGAAATGAGGCTATGAAATAGGCCTGTAAGTATGTAGTTAAACGTACTCACCACGCGAAACGTCATACAAAAGAATGCGCACTGCTCGACTTTTCTGTAATTGGTGTCGAATCAAAAGCGCATAAAACTAATGGTTTTAAGTCGTTGGGCACACATTCTCTTTTCTCTTTTGTTCTTTTCTCGCTTTTTTACGATTTGCACATAAAATAGTGGATAAATTTGCATAGGCATGTTTTGCAGAAAAAGAATCACGAGATCTTTTTTTGGACACGGTAGCCATTGACATCACCTGGCAACAACAAGTATATGGAAAATTTATGGGAACAGAGCACAAGATGTGAGGTCGTAAATTTTATGCTGACGTTCAAAATTGGTTTACATCTCCGCCCTTGCTCTTTTTTCAAAAAGAATGAAGGGGTTGGTGTTGTTCTTACAAATTAGTGAAAATCGAAAAAACGGAGGAATGGAATCGTCATTTTCCAAGAGTTGAAAGTAAAGGAATTGTGTATGAAGAGAAAAATCGTATCTCATTGATAAAAAAAGCTGGAATCAGGGTCTTGATTATTTTTTATGATACTTATTTTCACGTAACCACTAGTATAAATACATATGAGTTTCATCGCCTTATCCTACTCCCAAGTTAATTGATCATGATATGAATATTTTTTATGAGTTAGAAAAAAAAACTTCTCATCTCGGAAAAATGTCAATATGATGAAAACCAGTTACAGTTCCATATTCATTCATGAAGTTTAAGCTATATTTTAGTCCCCCATACTCCCGATTTCACCACTTTCAAATAATTAGTTCTCTGATTCTCCTGCGATACGTCACTCAAAAATCATACTCTTGAAGATTCCATCAAGCTTATCACAGCGGGAAACCGTCTTAAAATTGTCTTTAGGAATACATTTCCACTACAATTTATCTATTTTGTTTGACGCACTACCAAACGATAGTTGTGCAGCGTGGGCTGAAATTGTCTGAGCACGTGTCATGTGACTGGGGAAGTCTGTTGATTTATTGAAGAGAACTTTTGAAAGATCAACAAAATTTTTGTAATAAGCAAGTAAAAAATGGGAAGATAGACATATAAAAAAAGGAAAATGAAAAGTCATTCAACTCAATCATTATGGTGACGATAACCAACACGACGTGGTCTGATGGGATAGTTTCTTCTACGCGGTCTTCCGTTCTCTGAGACGTTTTCACCATCTTGCCCAGCGATGTTTTGCTCGGCGGCTTGTTGGTCATACATCCGGATCGTTGCGAAGAACCTACAAGTTTATTCATTATTACAATTAAAGTAGAGTAAATAGTAAATTAATACAGCTAAATTGTTTCTAAAACAAGGATTTGAAAAAGTTGTCTATTTTTTTAAGTTACCAGTTCGAGTTACGACAGGCAGGCAAATTCGTATCAATATTTAATTGTGAAATCCCACAGTTATAGTAGACCAGTATGAATAAAAAACTTACACAATGAGAGTGAAGATTTTGAGAAACCATGAAAACATGGCAAAGAAGCGGCGGAAATTATCATCTTGACGGAACAAAGCGCAAGTTTGGCTCATTTTGTTAGTTGGACGGTTTGGATCTTATAATAGAAAAGCTGAATCGGGAGAAATGAAATGAGAAAGATGGCTTCAAATCGACGACAAAACAGGCAGCAGACTCTTTTCCACAAGATAAATGGTTTGTTCGCGTCTCTAGGAGCAATGGGAAAATAAAGGAAATTTGAAAAATTACTGACATTGTTCTTCTCAACGAGAGTAATGAGTTTAGGAGATTGGCCACCGTAGTCTTATATCCATCAATGTCAATCTTAGAAAATCCTTTTTCACTATCTGAAAAGACAGGAAATTAAATGCTCCGTTTGAAATAATGGTTTGTGTTATGTTTTTTTATTAGGAAACCCACATTCCGATTGATTGATAAAGCAAATGCAAAAATATATATATATTCCTTTTTTGAAGAAGAAAAATCTGAAAAATCTATTTTTCGCATCATACTATGAGCGTTGAGTTTTGAGATGCATTGAAGTATTCTAGGTGTTTGTTTTTTAATATCCAAAATGATGTTTTTTAAACGGTATCTCCGAGTATTCTTCTTTTATTATACAAGCACATTGGATAGTCCCTTCTAAGAACTATTAGCTGTGGGCTCATGTGTGGAACGGCACGTAATTCTCCCAGTGTTCATCCTCGTTTGACTACAAATTGGAATCGTACAACTACAATATAATTTGCTGGCACGTCATTGTGGCTGATGGACTATTTTATTAGTCAACTGAGCAAAGAGCATCCAAATTGTTCATACACACTGGAGAATTTTCAGAACTCTTTGCCTAATGTGTAGCATACGAAATGTGTAAAATCCAAGTAATAACCCTTTGCTTAACGAAGAAAGGATTTATCGAAACTTTTCGGAAAACATTCTGTATGATATCTAGAAAACTGTTTTCTTACAACAGTGTCAGATGAATTCTATTTTGTTTTAATTCAAAAATTGAAGTTCCTTTTTTTTATAGTTTTTATTACAGAAAATGAACAAAAATAGAATGCTTAAATAAAAAACAACCAGTCGGTTATAACCGCCTAACGACGGTTAACCTCCTGGTTTAGCTCATGTTGGCAAATATCCTTGGGCTATAACTAAACACCAATTTCATTTTTTCCAAATTTTATCAACAAAACACGCGGGCAAACAATTGAACTCAAACCGGAAAAATGTAAAATTTATAATTGGAAAACTTTTAAAAATCAAAGCCCCTAAAGTTCTGGCCACAAAAGTATTAAAGGAGGACTGCAGTGGAGTTCAATAATTTGACATCAAATGTAATTTTGAACTCTGAACACTTTTTCTATTGACAACTTTTTCTGAAAATGCCTCTAAATGCCTTAAAAACCCGCTTGAAATGGGGGAGATGTGATTATGAAGGATATTTTTGCAACCTCGGCCACGGTGCTTTGGACCGTTCAAGTGGCTATTTTCTTTCTTTCTTTGAACTTTTATGTTTTTCACGAATCTATAATCTTATTATCAGACTGAAAACTCAAAAAAAAAAAGAAGAAAAATAGCGACTGGGGCGTCCCAAAACCTCGACGCCGAGGTTGCAAAAACTATTACACCATAATCATATCTCTCCCATTTCAAGCCCGTTTTTAAGACATTTAGAGTCATTTTCCGAGAAAGTTGTCACCAAAAGTTGGCAATCAAGAAAAACAGTATGAAGGAGCCCAAAGTCTCACCAAGAAGTAATTCCGATTGAAGAAGTGTTCCACTTGCTAGCATAATAACACTTTCGATTACATCCAAAAAGAAATCGTTTTGTTTCTTCAGATCCCCAACAAACAGCGCTTGTCACTGTCATTGGCGGACGGAACGGAGACTGGTTTTTGGCTTATTGGATTATATATCTGCAAAAATAGAGGTAAGGAAAGGTTTTAGAAAATAGGAATTAGCTCTTACTCTTGCAAAATACGGCTCTCTGTCGTTTGCAGCTCTCTGCCGTACGTAAGAAGTTCGTAGATTATCACGAATTTATCCCAAATCGATTCTCCGAAATAATCAGAGAGAAAGGGAGGATTGTATAGAGAGAATGAAGGATTCTAATAAGAGGAGGTAACATTCCCTTTCATCGTTTCCAGAACCCGGAGGAACTGATGAAACCTACTACTCCGGGAATATTAAGAGAGAGGAGAAGTGATTAGAGGATTCGAAGAAGAGGAGGTAACATTCCCTTTCATCGTTTCCAGATCCCGAAGGAACTGATGAAACCTACTACTCCGGGAATATTAACAGAGAAAGAGAGGAGTGACCAAAGGAAAAATAGTAAAGAAAAAAAAAGAAAAAATGACTGATGACTAACAGACAATATCTATGAATCGGAGATAGGGGCGGGCATAGACAGTTGGTGTCAAAGGTCACCTGCCAATCGATTCTTAGAACATCCTTGTCTCTGTTTGCTAATCTTCCAAATTGTTTGATGTTGCTGATCTGAAAATAGTAAATATGTGTTTAGAACCTCAATAGCTTCCAGAATAGTAGATAAATGACAGAAAAACTTATTTTAATTGCCGAAAATTATAATAATATGACAGGGGTTTGGATAAGAAAAAAACTATAAAAGATCAATAACAAAAAGAAGACGAGAAGACTGTCGCTCAATGGTCAACATGTTAGTGTTATCGTCTTCCCAGAAGGTAACTTAGAGGGACACACCATGTCTGTATAGTTTGAATGGATACACGTGGCTGCCTTCCCAGAAGGAGGAAAGAAGAAGAATGGGGAAAAGTGGTATTGTTTTAAATTTTTGCTGGATCTGCATTTACTTAGTAAAAAACTTTCCTCTAGAATTATTTCTTAAAGCTACAAGGCTCGTTGTAGTAAGATACATTGAAATTTTTCGATTTCAGTGCGAAATAGCTTGTTTTTCAACATCTTTCTCTTCAACGAACCGTGTAGCTCTTAGAAATGATTCTGGAAAAACGTTTTTTGTAAGGTAAATGAAAATCCAGCTATCAACTGACCGCCCTCAAAAATTTAGAACAATACCACTTTTCCCTCCTTTGCTACGAACGTCCAAAGTTGACCATTTTGAACTGAAAAGACCGATAATTAAAACCTCTATGGCCAGCACTGTATATAGTCCTTTTCCCTGCATGTTCTAGAAAAAATGATAGAGAATTTGTCTGAGATGATTCCTGTCTTTTCACCTTTCTAAAATAATTACTTTGATGACATCTAGAGCTGTTATTCGTCAATCATTTCCAACGCGCACCACGTGAACAGATTCAGGGATCTTTCTAGGCACTGTTGGCTACCATAGTGTAAATTCATCATCCCTTCCCCAGGGAAGTTTGGAAATTTAGAAATGAAAAAATTTGATAACCAAAAGAAGCTTTCCTCATCTTCTTATCTCAGTTCATCAGTTCATCACGGCGTCACGTAAAATTTAAATATGGAAAATAGTACTGAAAATGCCGAAAAATGCGCGCAGATAGCTTCAAAGTGCAAATTTAATACGGGCATCATCTCAGACAAATTCTGTATTGATCTATATAAATTTTGCCAAAAAAAGTTCAAGGGCGGATCCGCTAAGGCTTGCGACCAACAGACACACACACAGACATACGGAATCTTCTGATTGTTAATAGTAAAGATGGTCAGCAACAATTTCAATAGCTCCAGTCGTCCTCATCAGTCTCGCTTATAGGTTCAGACCCTTCTTCTGAACCGTGTCGGAGCGGCAATATTGGATGTTTGGTCTTCCCACGGGACGTCTTGGTGGTTCACCTCCGTCCCAGAACCATACCGTTCTAAAATGCTTCCGTGGTCTTCCTACCGGCCGTTTCAGTGGTGGCGGAGCAGAGCTATCGGAAGGTGATGGCGAAGGTAGACGTGGCCTTCTGACCGGCAACTTCGGTAGTCCGAATTTACCCTTTTTGTTGAATCTCTGTCGATGGGTGGTGGTGAATTTCGTTCCCGAGGTCTTAGGGCTGCACGTTTCGGTAAACCCATAGAATATAATTATCAAAAGGCTTTGTTGCGACAATTTCGGTCATCAAATGCCTGAAACAAAATTTTAGTTGAAGGTGAGCATTTGATGAAGATAAAAAGCTAATGCACAAAAAACTAATGATACTACACTTCACCTCATTTCGTATCTCATTATCAAGCCGTGGAAAATTGATTCTATGCGCATGGATTTGTTCGGTTTTCATTGTTAGGTTGGAGTTCCCGGTTGGAGGAAATTTTTAGTCTACCCTGGAAAAATGAAGATTTGTTAATTTATGAGAATGATAGAGAGAAAGAAGAAAGGTGGGTTTCAGATGTTTTATTAAAGTAATCTTATCAAGAATTTTCAAAAAACTATAGATTCAAACACAATTTCCATTTCCAATTATGTACATGAAGTACAACGCTAACTTCAAGTTTTTTGTGCAATCTCATTTGATAGTCCCATCTGAAAACTACTATTCAAAGACTCATAGGTAGCTTTGAACAACACGTGATTCTTCCAGTGCTAATCCTTCTCCGACCACAAATTCGAATCATACCACTACAATAAAACTTACGTGACAGCATCGATGTGGTTGGCGGACTTCCTTATTAGTCAACTGAGCACAAAAAAAGAGGATTGATCAAAATTTTTATTTGATAAAAACGTTTCAAATGATGTCTATAAAACTTTCCTATTGAAATTTTTATTTATATAGAATGGTTATTTTGTAATGACTCGAAAATTGAACTTTAAATTTCATATATTTCATGATGAAAAATACGTGCACGAACAGGAAACTGATCGCCAATCAATTTTAGTAATTACTTTTCATTAGTAATGAACTCCTTCATTGTCACAGAAACATGTGTTGTCTCAAAATTTTCTTCTGTAGGCACATTCGGGACTATGTCTTTCCTGAACTTTACACTTAGTGGTTCTTCTTCAAAGGCTGTCTCTGGCGCATGCAGAAACTTCGATTCAACACGTTTTGAAACCATTCAACTACTGTTTGTTCAAATTATATTCATGCCCGTCGAACAGTTTCTGATAGCAGGTTGATCACCAGTACGTTGAATTAATGAGCCTTTTTTTTTACTTACATACCCTGGGGGCAGAGTCAAACAGTAGCCACATCCCCTACTAAATGTGCATAGCTAAACAGACCACCTGCTCATCATATACTGATCATATCTGTTAATCGGCTTCCTTTCATGTGACAACTTGGGACATTCACCCCTTTATCTGTTTGTTTATTAACAAGATGTGTAGATGGCAGGTGTGTCATAAAAGGGCGAATGTGGAGTTTCCACGTTTGTTAATGAGAAAAAGATGAACTGAAATAGTGATAAAAAGTGATATTTTTTGTATAGCTTTTGTGTCTCTTAAAGTTTTTCTCTAGTGCACGGGTTATTCAAAAACAGGCGGGCACAACAAAGAAATTTTTTGCCCAACGGAATTCCCGTTTCCACTGTTTTTCAGCAATTCGAGCGTTTATACCTTGGTTCACAGGGATTTTTGGAAAAAAATAAAGTGCTATAGTTCTATTAAGCTATGCGAGCAGATTTGTATAAATTTTGAGTGATTTCAAAGTTAGCGGTTTATCCTTTTAAAGCTCCGGTTTTTAAAAATTCAACAAGTTTCAAAAGTCGTATCCACTCCTGCGGTCTTCCGACCTTGTTCTTTGCCGGCAGAGCTTTGTTGATTATTGTTGGTCTTTTCCTATCTTACCTTATTTTGAACTTTTTAATCGAGTTGTATGTTAATTGAACTCTTGAAATCTGCTTTCAGATGATTTACTGTAGTAGTCTCATTATGAAACTTTGAAAAAAGTACGTACTCCAACATAATTTTCAACATTTCCGAACCGAATGATTTTATTCATATCGTTTAAGACACAACCGTGAGCTTGTAAAAACAATCCATTTTACAAAATATGGGCTACAGAAAATAGGGAATATAGTACAAAAACCGGCAATTTGCTCAAAAGTGTTATAATATTAGAGATTGGGCATCTCTAGTGAAATAAGCATGATGAGGGGAAGAAATTTCTATCACAGACTAAACACTTGAAATTGAAATTATAATTACATGACAAGACAAACTATGAGTATGAATACAGAAAGAAGAATTGAGGGTTAGTGATAGAAAGATGAAGCTACCGGTTAGATAGCTGATGAATGTGTTGCTATGATAAATGAAGTTATAAGAAAATTGGTCTTGAGGTGCTGAAAGTGAGAGCGTAGAACACAACGGGTTTACAATTTTCAACCGGGATATTGTTTCAGTTGGTAGTTGCTAATACACAGAGATTCAGAAAAAAAGAAACCGAAAAAAAGACTACAAAATACTGTGCTGGGGGATAATGAGCAAAAATAAATTGAGATAAGTTAGAGAGGATGATGGTTAGGAAGATGCAGATGTTGCTTGAGCTGAAGAAGCCTCAGCGACAGAGGTTGCAGCCGGAGTAGCGTCGTTCGCCTGATTCTGCTCGTTGCATCCAAATGGGTTTAAGCGGTGGACATAGCAAAGGTTGCAAACGCGGACCTGAATAATTCAAAGTGAAAATAGGAGCTTTAAAATGTGTTCACACATACTTTTCTATCATATCCGTGTTCTGGAATGCTGATTGAGTTGCACGAGCATTTGTGACAGAAAATACGCCCACAATTTCTGCAGTGATGACGTCGGCGAACAAAATTGAACGGCATCGAACAGGCGGTGCACTGTTCGCAATCCTCATCCGGAACCCAACGGACACCTGGATAAACTAATCAATGCATAGTCGGGCGTTCATCGTTAAAACGAAATGAGTGTTGTTAATTTATTATTTAGTTGGTGGTCTTGATACTTATTAATTGAAGTACTTACCCATGAAAGCAGGAAGTGGCAACGTTTCTTGTGCCTCCACGCCGGTTTCTTCTCCTTCTGTTTGAGAATTCGCTACTTGCGCGTTGACCTAAACATAATGAATTGATATGGGTATGAAGCGATTGTCTCTCACCACCTCGTAGACGGGAATGATTTCCGATGGCTGAAGAATGATTTTCAACACTTTTCTGATTTCACTCGAATAGTTGGTTTGCAATTGATCAGCGACGCCGGCAATGCACACGAATAGACGATGAACAAGATCTTCAGACGAACGGAATCGAGATCTCAGATTTTTTGGATCGACTTGAGCTCTGCAAAAGAAAAAGACATTTATATGATGGAAAGAAGGCGAAGAGAAAGAAACGAAGAGAGTGAATGATTGCACCTGATGCGAAGAAGATGTAAAAAGAAAAACGTCGATAGCATTTGACGACTTGACACTTTATATACGTTGTTTATTTCCTCTTTCTCTGTCCACTATTATCCCCCAGCGTCTCTTATTTCATATTTTATTATTGAAAACAATTTTTACCTTGGGTCGCCCTGCATTGGAATGATTGTTTTTCCGTTTTTCTCAGATTTTCGTTTCGAGTCCAAGTGCCCTTCCATGGGCTTGCATTTTTCTTTATCTGCTGCTCGTTGAACATCACTAGTGAGAGTCAGATCAGTTTCATTCTGTGAGTCGTCGATGGCAGTTGTAGACTCAGTTCCAATGCTGACGACATCACTCTCCGACGATTCTGCCATCTCAATGTTCTCATTTGAAATATCTGATTCGTCCGTTGAGGCAGATCCAATTGATTCATTCTCTCCTTCTTCATCTGATTTCTCCATTCGACTGACATTCTCCTCACTTCCCGAATTAGGACTAGTCATACCAGACGACGCAAGAGATGTGGCTTCACTCGAGCTATCTCGAATATCAGAGTCCAAAGAGCTAGAACTTTCTGTTGGCATGTCACACATCCACACTCTTTGATTGTTCTTTGCCTTCTCCTCGTCGGTGTTAGTACGGAAGTCACTCATTGTCAGAGTACTACTACTAGTATCCTCTGGAACAGCTGTCTCTCCTTTGCAGAGAACAGTCTCCAATCTGGTCAGTTCAATTGGAGTCAAAATTCTCAACAAGTTTCGGATTTTGACAAGCAACGAGTAGAATGGACGGAACATTTCCGATAGGTTCTCAGCTGGCACGTCGACATTGAGAGCTCCGTCACAGTAAACCAACAGTCCCCATACGATACCAAGTCTTGGTATGGCAATCATGACTGATGGATCACAGTAGTCGATTTGGTCCTGAGTTATGAGGTCTTTTTGAAGTGCCAATGACAGAACTTCTGAGAATAACACTGCAACGTCCAGCTGAGAATCATGTTCTTTGACTGATTTGACTGGAACCATTGCTGAGACATATCTGAAAAGAGTATGATTTGTTTGATTCTAGCATTCCAATAAACATACTGGTATTCGAATTCGGCAAACAGTCTGTCAAACTTCAACAAATTGTCTTTGATAATTGGATTGTATGCAGATGGATCCCGTAAAGATTGATTCTTGAGCAAATCTCTGAGCATATCGAGTTGTTTCGTCACTTCCTTGGCCAATGGTCGGATTTGATCTGATTCTGATTCGTGGTCAATGATGTTGGATCCCGCGGACAAGCACTGAAAAGAACCTGATTCTTAATCTGTTTTCTCTGACCCCGTCCAGTCAATTTTTCAAGATACTCAAACTTCTCAAATGTCGCCTACAAACGTTTTCTACCCAGTTGTAAACCATTTGTGACTTCCTTGTCATCCTCTTGAACACTCCCCGTGTCTGGTACACTCTGACCCCCCGTAGTTTAACCATTGAAAAACAAAATACCTCGGCGCCGAACCACAGTTGTCCTGGCAATGTGTCGTGAAGTATTTCATCGGGAAACTTGACGCGGAAATCCCGGCAAGCACGATCCTGCTCTCGTGGGTACAAATGTATCAGCATTTCAGCTGAAAAAAACCAAAAGTTCATCTCGTTTCTACCACTCTTTGGGGGAAAGAATATCTAGCGCCACAGTGGCTCTCCCCATCTCCCTCTCAAAAAAACGCTCGGCTGACGCTTAGTGGTCAAAAATCTTAAGAAGTTGACAAATATTTATGTTCACTTTCCTACTCCGCTAGACTTTTTTGCTCGGTTTTCACCAAATAAATAAAGGGTATTCTCGAGAAGAGATAAAAAAGTGGCAAATTTCCTTTTGTACTCTTTCGAATTCAATGAAAGTACACACACTTTCATTAGACATTCTTGAAAGTAGGAGGCATCTCCTATTTTATTCAGAGTGCAGCACTTGCTAAAGAGAAATTTGGATCAGATAGAGCACTTGTACTTCCTTTGTTAATTGAAAAAGAAACATAATACTGGGTAGTCTGACTGACTAGAAAGCGACAAACTCACTAATGATATGTAACACCCGATCTTGAGCCACACGAAGTCTGGTGACTAAGGCATTGCATCTGTCCGGATCACGTCTTCCGTCGAACGAATCGAGCTCGCTTGCTGTAAAATAAGAAACATATTGTTGATAAGAAATGATTTCTGATTCTTTAAGTGTCTTTGTGTGTCAAGTTTAGATGGGTTTCTTTCAGAAAACAATAAGAATTGTGTGGAACGTTGTTGTTGATTACCAATTCGCTTCTCACTTTTGGTTTCTTGAAAGTAAATAAGTATTATATGAAACAAAGCAACTCTCTCCGTTACTTGTTATCTTTCCCTCTGTCTTATCTTCTCCGAAAACTTTAATAGAAGAGTTCCGAAAAATCAGAAATGACGTTAGTTGGCAATAACAGATTTGGTTATTTTTGAAACGAGCCCTCCCAGGAAAAACTACTTTCAAGTCAAACAAGAAGACCGTGGGATCCATTTATTCTTTACTTTTGCTACTATACGAAAATTAGCTGCTTGAATAACAGATGATTGGCTTCAATTGCAGTCAAAAAGAGAAAAGAGAGCTGGAGCACCCTTTTGAAGACTGAACAAATACGGAATTCGCCGGTTTTGTGCGTTGCTCCGTTTACGTACACCGTGCCCTCAACAAGAGTCTGTGTTCTTCGTTCAGAGCAGTTCTTGAACCCTTACATCACATATAAAATAGGAGCTGAATATTCAAAAAAGGATTAGTTATATACTACGTTCCTTCTTTTTTTCATCCGTCTAATCTTCGTGTATTCTTTTTTTAGTAGTCATCATTTTGGTATCGATTTCTTTTCACGATTAATGACAAGAAATTGATGAGGGCATTGCGGAAAACAAAAGGACAGATGGTCGAAAAACGATCGAATTTGAAAAATTTCAACATACCAATATCATTCAATGCTGAATCAGCATAGTAAAACCTAGCAAGTGGCATCCAGTCGTCTGGACGAGGTTTATTCCAAATTTTACGGAAAGATTGCATCACAATATCTGAAAACATAGAAAGTTAATGAAAAAGGAGTTTAACAAAAAAGACGGCAAAAGAGACAAAAGGGGAAATTATAAGAGAGCAATAAGTGTATCTTTGAAAGCATGAATAGACTCGTCATTTTGCTACTAGAAAAAAAGAAGAAGAAAAAAGAAAAAGAGGGTGGAGTCGAAGAAGCTCCAAAACTTTTGTAGAACATTTCAAGAATCAAAAAGGCAATATGTGGGGATAGTGGTGAAGAAAACGTTTATCAGACTATCTGGACAGCAAACATGATAAGAAAGCGGGAGGAGAGGGACGAATCAGAATCAGCGACACGGCTTTTCGTGCTGTGAATATCAGTGAGTACCCCGGTTGATGGGGTGTCTTTTCTCTGACCAACCGACCTGTGCCTTCTCATATTTCCTCTCACTCGCTTCCTTAGTTCCTTTTTGTTCACTTCACTGCTTAAATCGAAATTAAGAAGCGAGAAAGGGAGGAGAAGCAGCAACAACAACGGAAATGGAAAAACATCCCATCAGCACACTCACCGCCACAAAGATAGACATCTCAATGAAATTGGAATTCTGGATGCGTGGACGAATGAGAAAATGGAGAAGGCTCTTTCTCTCTCTCATTTTTTTATTCTACAGCAATCATTTTTTTCTTCTTGCATGCTGCTTGAAAAATGAAATAACTAGAAAATCGGAGAGCGCTCCTTTCTCATTTACGAGAAAACGAAAGGAGCGGAATGGATTTGATGAGAAGAAAAAAGGAAGGCACTTGGCCTCCGGTTCAATAACCTTCGTAGTGACTGGTTTCGCAGTTATCACAAAAAATGGCCTAGGGGAGAAGGGTCGAAGAGTGTGTTTGCTTTTAACACAGACAAAAAAACGAGATAAATTGGTGGAAAAGAAAAATGAAAAGACCAATCGAGGAGATCTTGAGAATTTCAACACTTCCCTTTATTAGAATCTCCCAGTTAGAAAATGTTTTCTTTTCCCAGCATGTAACTCAAAAAGCTTTTTGCACAAAGATTGAAAAATCTCAGAAAATTGAGGTCGATGAGAGAGCAGAAGTTCAAAAAGATTTCAAATTCCATAGAACTCCTTTTTTGAATTGCAAATTCGCTGACGCAGACTTTTTCCGAACCCACCGTTTTTCTCTCCTGTTCAATGAAACGGATAATGAGTTTTTCGATTGAAGAGCAATGAAAAGAGAAAACGAAAAGCCGAAGGTCATTGTCAACTCGTTTCTCGTCATTAGTGTCTGTTTGAGTGTGATAGTGTGGATGAAAGAAGAGCGAGGAGAAAGACAATTGTGTAGGCAGAAGAAACAGCCATTTTTTCAGAATCAAAAAAGGAACGAAGCCATTTTCCCCAACGAAAAATGCGATCCGAGGCTGACGGAGGAGGGGACAAAGCAAGCAAACATTCAAAGACAGCGAATAGAGGAAGACAGAAAGGAAACTGGAGAGACAGAGCCCCCCACCAAAAACAGGATCGTTGACCAAATGAGGCTCATTTATGAAAAACGACAGCATGATAACGGGCAACCGGAGAGAGAGTGACATAGAAAGAGCAGAAAGCCTCGGTCAATGTTGGTGCATTGTACTATTTTTTGAGCACTGGCGAGTTGGTCATTCATATGAATGGAAGTACTGACAGAAATCGAGTGAGTGATATGTTACTTTTTACTTGGCACTTTCAAAGAACGGTCACACGCGAGAAATTTTCACATGCCGAGTGGTATTGTATAAGTTTTCTGAATTTTCAGGTGGAAGAAAAAATCAGGAAGAAAAATATTGAACAAGTGAGTCATGGTGTGTTTGAAGTCACAAAACACCCATAATCACCGACACTTGTATTCTGATAGGATATTATAGCTTTATCCAAAATGACGAACTAAACTAATTCAGATTAACGAATTTGATTCCTGATCGTCAATTTGTGTTAATGCCGAAAAACCAGAACGAAAACAGAACTAAAAATAATATGAATGAAGTCATAGTTGTCGAAATTTCTGACCGAATTATACATAAGATGTTATCTGATATTAGTCAAAGTGACAAACTGACAATCGTGGTACGAAGGAAACGAAAGTGACGTCAAACTTGGTGAGGCTCGTCTGGTTTTGTTTACTGAAGGTGCTCGAACAAAAGGTTGGCACATTTTGAGACTCTCGGGGGCACAGGGGGACAGGGGGGAACCTGGTACTGGAACGAGAATATCTGTTTGGAACGGAATGAGAAATATGAGTTCGTATAAACTGAGGACAAAGAACGAGAGAGTGGAAAAGGACGCATTGGTAATGAACTTTGTCAAGTACAATGAGATTCAGACGGATCACGATGGAAGTGTGACGAGCAAACGGAAGGACACATGAACTAGCTGAATTCCAGAAGGGACCTTTGTATTCCCTTTTTTCCGAGAACACTGAATGCTTTCAATGTCATTGTTCTCCGGGGACTCATTTTTTCTCATTTTTCTCAGTATTTTTTAAGGCAGCGTATCTTGTCAGGAACATGTCGAGTCAACTGGAAAAGAGTTGTATAATAGAACACGAAGAAAAAAAACAAAAACAGAAAAGTGTTCTTCTTGTTATTCTTTTCTTTATATCCAAGTTCTGAACAAATTACTCATGATTGTAATCTTACATTGAAAATCAGATAATTCTTTACCTGACTGTATTTATCACACGAGAAGGGCATCCGTCTGGTTTTTTAGTCGTGATTTTCGGTAATACACGAGACAAGAGAACAAAATAAGAGAAGTCATGTGACTGTGAATGAATGGAATAATGGAACGAAATGAAAATGATCAGGCAACTGTGAACTTTTCATTTTTGGAAAGTAAACGTGTTTCTAATGCAAATATTTTTAAGATGCATTTCCGAAAACGTCTTGAAGAGTTCTGGGAACCTCAGAATACTAGTAAAATGCAAGAGTACGCAATAGTCCAGGAAATTAACATTTCAGAGAGGAAACAGGAAATGAACTCTTTCATGATAGAAGCTTCAGAATCAAATGATTAAAATAAAATGGAATAGATCTAAACACCAAAGTTGATTTCCTTTCATGGTTTCATCGCTAAAATTACAGTAGAATGAAAGTTTCAACGATCACATAGTGATTATGTCGGAAAACAACAAAAGACAAATCATCCAGTAACTATCAATAGTCATGAGTGAGTAACCCAAAATGGGCAAATGAAAGAGAAGAAAATAGCCGCTTAACGGGTCCAAGTACAGTCAGCCCCAAACGATCAACTAACTAAAATCTGGCGCCCATTTAGCCATTTTAGTCATTTTGCCTGTCAACTCGATTATGCAGAAGCCGGTTTCCTGTAGTAGAAACGAAGAGGAAAAAGATCGGGCAGAATGAATAAAAGCGAGGAGAAATAAAGAGTGAAAGAGGGCTTATACTCGACAAAGGATGCATATATTAATATCAGTCTGTTTTATGTTTCAATGCCGACAGTAAAACTGACGCAATTCAGTTTTCTCCCTTTACCGAAATTATAGTTTTTGGGCTTTACTGAAGGGGTATAATACGATAATCGTTCGTTTCATTCTGGTCTGTACTCACCCGAGTATAACGACTATTCTATCTGATTGAAATTTTGAAATTGATGATTTTGTTTTTGTGTTCAAAGTCAACTACGTGTTTATTTTTAACATACAAATGCTATCAAACGGCATGAAAAACTAGAAAGATTACAACATAAGCTTTGATTGAACTCGAAACTTCAAAAGGAGTCTGTAACAAATGATTCAGAAGTCTACCAAAACTTGAGATTCTAATCTACAAAAATTGGGAAATTTTTCAAGTATCTCACGTGAAAACTGGAAGAAGGGGTGGTGAAGAAGTAAGAGAAAGTGTATGGGAAAGACTGGAAACGAGAAAATGGAAGAGAACGGAAAAGGGGAAGCGAACAACGATGAAGGGAGTGTGACTAATAACCTGTATAGAACAGGTGCACGACGATGGCCGGGAATGTTCAAAAACCCCCCGGGCCATATTCATTTTTATCAGAAACGGTCAGATGATCCATCATTTTTTCTTTGAAATAGGTCATTATGCGAATAAAATCTCTTTGATAAACGCCGTTATGGTTTTGGCGGCTATGCGGCGAAGCGAAAAGATACTGATCTTTAAACAAAGCGATCGAGAAAATCGAAGAAAATATGTTGAGAACTAGTACTACCAAGGTGAAAAAAGTAGGTAAAAACGAAACGAAATGGGTCAACATCGTTTCGCAGCCTTCCCGACGGTACTGTTTGACGGCGGTTGGTTGCCATCAATTGTTTCTTTTTTCCAAACAGGTATACAACGTTTCCGAGAGACAACAAAAATAATTTGAAATTTCAATTTAGAAATTTGTATCAAATGAATTTGAAACTGCATCAAAATGAGATAAAACACTGGAAAACGACGGAGAGAGGCAAGCGACGAGAGACGACCCCATCAGGAGAAATAGAGAAAGGGAGACAGAGAGAAAATGTGGGGGGTAGCCAGGCCGACTCACCCCTCATTCCTCCTCTCCCGTCTTTTTGTCTGACTTCTCGGATATCTCTCAATCTCTCAGTAAACATATGACGAAAGAGCGCAACGAATGAAGGATGAGGAGGACTGCGACGCGACCGCAACGCACGCGTCTGTTTTGAAGAGCGCTCTATTGGACCAGTTTTGGTCCGTCGCCTTTGATGAACTTGGCCACCCCCCGTCGACCCTTTCACGGTTACTCGCCTTATTTTTCAACGTTTCTTCTTTCTTTTGCCTCGCTATCTTTTTTTTTCATTATCTTCTAATTAACAAACCTTTTTTCAGCAACTCGGGGATGATTGGCGGTTTATTTGTGTACAATCACAAAGGAGAAGTGCTCATTTCAAGAATTTACCGAGATGATGTGACGTGAGTTTTAAATTTCTATTTGGCAGGAATAGAAGTAATAGTTGAGTCAACAACCAAAAGAGAAATGAAATGGAAGTGTTTGCATCGATGTTTTCCCGATTTTTTGATTTGTTTGCTATCAATAACATTCATTTTATTGTTGTTTTCTATCGCAAAACGGAGAAATCGATAAAATCTCTTACATGCACAGAAGGGAAGGAAAGAAACGGAAAGAAAAACGAATAATTTTCAGGAGAAACGCTGTCGATGCATTCCGAGTCAATGTCATCCATGCTCGGCAACAAGTCCGGTCGCCAGTTACAAACATGGCTCGCACTTCATTCTTCCATGTCAAACGTGGCAACGTCTGGATTTGTGCGGTGACTCGTCAAAACGTCAACGCTGCTATGGTTTTCGAGGTAACCAAGGATGCGACCCGAAACATCTTCTAAAATGACGAATTTCAGTTTTTGAAACGATTCGCCGACACGATGCAATCGTATTTTGGAAAGTTGAACGAGGAAAACGTGAAGAACAACTTTGTGCTCATCTACGAACTTCTCGACGAGATTCTGGATTTCGGATACCCACAGAACACGGATCCGGGAGTTCTCAAGACATTCATCACTCAACAAGGAGTCCGTACTGCGGTTAGTGTTTTTGAAGCTGCATTCATAGCCACACTAATCAAATCACGCGCTTCTGCAATTCCTCCCAGAGATAGAATGGCTATTCAGTGGGGTTCTGATGCTATGAGCATTCTCTTATTAAAAAGTTATTAACACAAGTATCTTTTTTTCAATTATAGGATGCTCCGGTACCTGTGGTAAGTTTCAATATTGTGTCTGAATATGTCGTGTGCACGAGAAATGATTATGAGTTTTGTATTGTTTTACCTTTCTAGCAAGTGAATACAGAATTCAGTGTGACTCAAACAGAATGTCATCATCAAAATGCCATATGAAAATCTGGCTGATGCTTCTTCCTTCCTATCTACGTCCGATATCTTTCATTTTCAAATGACTATGATATTGTTATTTCTCCAGGGACTTATTTTCTTTTTGCAGACCAAGGAAGAGCAATCGCAAATCACTTCCCAAGTGACTGGACAAATTGGATGGCGTCGTGAGGGTATCAAGTATCGCCGCAATGAGCTCTTCCTGGATGTCATTGAGTATGTCAACTTGCTTATGAACCAACAAGGTAACGATACAAATAGACAGTGGTCCATGTTACTAATCGTTTTTTCAGGACAAGTTCTCTCTGCTCATGTCGCCGGAAAGGTTGCCATGAAGTCGTATTTGAGTGGAATGCCGGAATGCAAGTTTGGAATCAATGACAAGATCACCATCGAAGGAAAATCGAAGCCAGGAAGTGACGATCCAAACAAAGCGTTAGTAAATCACTAATCTAGTTCTTGTGAAACTGATACCTTCTTGTTTGCAGAAGCCGTGCCGCTGTGGCTATTGATGACTGTCAATTCCACCAATGCGTGAAGCTCACGAAATTTGAAACCGAGCACGCGATTTCCTTTATCCCACCGGACGGCGAGTACGAATTGATGAGGTAAAAAATGATCAGAAAGAAAAGGGAAATTAATCATATTTTCAGATATCGCACGACTAAGGATATTCAATTGCCATTCCGTGTTATCCCGTTGGTCCGTGAAGTCTCTCGTAACAAGATGGAAGTTAAGGTAAGACCCTGTATATCCGTTCTTCCAAGCAACCCCTCAATTCTAGGTTGTTGTCAAATCCAACTTCAAGCCGTCACTTCTTGCTCAAAAAATCGAAGTTCGCATTCCAACCCCTCCGAACACTTCCGGCGTCCAACTTATTTGCATGAAAGGAAAAGCCAAGTACAAGGCTGGCGAGAATGCCATTGTGTGGAAGTGAGTCCTCTGGGTGTGCCTATACACTCTCGCCGGGTATAGGATTAAAACGAAACGAGCGAGGCGAGCAGGCGAAGAAAATGGCCCGCCGTTTTGGGGGGAAAAGAAAGTAGAAGAGAAGAAAAGTGGGGAAGGGGGAAGTTGAGAAAATTGACCATGAGCAATACTAGTTGAGAAAAAGGCAGGGAAGGCAATCAGTGACTCAGCAAATGAAAAATCTAAACCAGGAACAGAAAAAATTGGAGAAACTTTAGTTGAATCTGAAAATCGAGCGCCATAGATAAGATGATTACGAAAAGAATCCAAGTTTATGAAATAATTTTTTATCGTCAATTTTCAGGATCAAGCGAATGGCTGGAATGAAGGAGAGTCAAATATCTGCGGAAATTGATCTTCTTTCAACTGGAAACGTCGAGAAAAAGAAATGGAACCGTCCACCGGTCAGCATGAACTTCGAGGTAAGCCCCAAATTAAGGTCTTCTTATCAACAATCTCCTATTCACAGGTTCCATTTGCTCCATCTGGACTCAAAGTTCGCTACTTGAAAGTTTTCGAGCCGAAACTCAACTACTCTGACCACGATGTCATTAAATGGGTCCGCTACATTGGAAGATCCGGATTGTATGAGACTCGTTGTTAGCTCATCAATTGTCTCGACCTTTCTGTCTTCAATATGTTCGCCTTCACGTCAATTTGCTCACTCTCGGTTATTCTCTGCACTTTTTGATTCTTTCAACTAGTTATTGTCAGAATTGTAAATGTAAGAACTTTTGTAATGTATTCTCATTCTCTAAAAAACTAATTTATACTAGTTCACTTGCTTTTTTTCAAACACTGCTATCCTTTTTTGCATGCTTCAATCGTCAGAGTAAGTATCCACTGCAGTAATCAAATCAAAAGGTCAATCTCTTTCCCAATGCATTTTCTGTGCCAACAATCAAAATAACCCATTCTCTGTAATTCTTCTGATTACCCATGCTTCCAGTTTTTTCTCTTTTCAAATTCACTTCAAGTTGTCTTATGAAACCCCCGTTAGAGCAATAATTTTTCACGTTTTGAGCTATTCTTCTAGTTCTGTAAGTTATTTATTTGGTAATCTGCTTAATTTTATGAGTTTTTTCTATACATTCCAAATTTCTTCGATTGTCTATTTCCCATTTCTAGGTCTGCAGTGCACTGCGTATATTTATTATTTATTGTAGCATAATGCTTATTTATTGAACAAATTTTTTCCAAAGTCCCTGTTTAGAGATTCGAAAGAAACATTCAAGAGAAAGTGAACTTTCGTCCTTTCAATTTTTTCAGGACAGGTGTTAGATATTCAATCACGACATGGACATATTCATCTGACTTTGCTTCAGAATGCTGAAATTGGAAATTTGAAATGGGAGATTATTTATATCTGACTACATTTTGTCGTACCTGGAACGAAAGTTAATCAGAAGTGTGCTGTTTTGATTAAACTTTTCCGTTTTATCGGGAACATTACACTCAAGTCTGCTTTTTTTAATCTTGAAGGAACATGGTGGATTCAGACATTTGCATGCAAGTTTTCCAGTTATACCTCCGTACGCTGAAATGCTTATCAAAAATGTATTTCCGTTGAGACGGTGGAATCAAAAAATGTCCACTAATGGAAGATAGTTAACCCCGTTCTCAATTTTCAAATATGCCCAGGAAATAGGCAAGGGGTAGCATCTAGTTGACCAATTGTTTTCTTCGTATCAATAGGTATATGATACGGTAGATAGCTATTTTACAGCACGATCAATAACTTTCTCAACTATTTAGTTATTAAATGAAACACTAGTGAAAAAGCTGAAAACATTTTTCGTAGTGTTCATAAGAATTCGAATTCTCGAGCTTCAAATCGAATGTTTTCCAATTAGTCGTCTTGTTTGAAGCGTTCTCAGAAAGCACTTCGTGTTTTTAGACAGATCGAAGTATGTGGAACTTTTCACCAGTTAACTGAAACTCAAACTTTCAGTCCACCATAGACCAATTCGCTTTCTAATATTCTCTTTTTTGTTTTAACTACCATCGCCTGAACATGACATTCTGAAATCCACCTGCAACAAAAAAACTTGCTCCCATTCTTCTTTTTTCTCACATTTTTCCGAAATTCAATTGGACATTGGACCTGATTTGCACCGACCCAATGCTAATCAATTTAGTAAAATTCGGGAAAAGAAAAAAGGAGACGAGTGAAAATGAGTCTTCTCTTCGTCATTCAACACAATTCGATTATACCACCCCGAACTATCCCCCCAAACTTCTACCAAACTTTTTTACACTATCTTACTCGTATCCAGGAAGTTGGTTTGTTTCAGATTGACTGCTGCTTTATTTGCTTTTGTGTGCCGATGAACTTTTTTGCATCGAGTGCAATAAGGAATTTCCGAAAGGTCCATTTTTATGATTGAGTGGATCTTGAGTAGGTGCTCTCAACTAGTTCCTCAACGTTTCAAGTAGCTGGTTTGATCATTTTTTGTTTTTATTGGTGAGAAAAGTAGAGTACCACTCGACCACACAATAAGCCATTTTTTGTCCGCTTGAAAGATTCCAGACGTTTTTTTTGCTGGTTTTCACTGCCAAAAATTTTTTTCTGGTACTGGCTGCTTGATGAGGGTTCGTTTGTGTTCAAGCTGTTTTTGAGTTTTTGAAATCCCCCTAAACGGTTGTTGGCTCCACCAGAGTCGACGAGAACAGACTAATCTTTATGTGGTTGGTGGTGGTTCATATCTAGATAAAACAAAAGGTTTTTTTCAGTTTTATCTCGGTTTTATAGGTGTGTACGTTTTTTTCTTTGAAATATTCTTTTCTTTCATTCTCTGACAACGGCATTCTTTGGTCTCAGAACCTTAAGTCAAAAATATGAGAAATAAAATGATAACGAACACTATTTTTTAAACATACTTAACTCAATTATCGTGCAAAACACAGTAGAAAATTTAGTTCTGGTGCAAAGACTAACTAATCTTTGTGGATTGTACTGCACAAATACTGAAATAAACATCTAAACACTAATCCTTCAAGTTTTCTACTAGCAACTTTTTTTTGTTCAGCTGACCACTTCCTTTTTTCACTATCCGATGACACTAATTGCACTTGCAACATCCGTCCACTCGCTTTTTCAAATGCACATCTTTCCATTATCTTATTGCCATACTTAACTGTTTCTGAATGCGATAACACTTTTTTCATATTTCTTTTTTCGCTTCTGGATAACATTCTCCGAAAGTCCAGACATGTTTTTCATTTTTGATCAACCTTGTAATCATTAACTACTACTCAATCAAATATCTAACCAGACACAAGTTAGCATAACTTGGTTTACCACTAATTTATCCAGAACAATCATTTGATCAAACTTTTTTTGGGGAAATTGAAAAGTGGAGCAGCTGAAAAGATAGAATGACCAATAATCTAAAATGAAAAAAAAAGAGTTTCATGATGGATTGGTGGAATGAACTTTTCGAGTGAACATCATTTTTTTTTGTTGAATAGTCAGACTGGTGTTTAGGTTGGAATTGGATGTTTAGATGATGTTGTTTGCCATCTATCTTGATTTCAATCAGTCAATCTGTTGATTTGGTTTCTACCGAGTAGTTCCTCAATCGAATCAATATCATAGATTGACTTTCATCAAAAACCAACAAAAACCTCGTTAATATAGAATAGGTCGTATGAAAATAAGCGGTTTTATACTCACACCTGCTGAATTTAAATAGATTCAAGTCCACTTTTTCATTGTTTTGTTTATCCAAGTACTCCCCCGCTTTTAACCGTGCATCCGAAACTCTTAAATAAAATCAAAAGATCTTTCCATATTTCCATTTTCCGTGTCCCAAAAAAATTTTATTCCTTATTATGTAAGAAAACCCGACTTCCAGTAACCAGAAAAATGACGATTTAACGCCTTCATTCACCTATTTGGCTCAACGAACCATGAAAGGTGAAAGACTGATTCTTGAATATAAATAGGGCACTTGACATATTGTGGCCCTTTTCCAATTACTCTTCCGTAAATCAACTGACGTTGTGTTCAATTTTGAGCAGCTTTTGGAAGAACTGCTGGCCGTTTGAGTTGTTGGTTTACCGTTGTGACGTTTTTTTGATATAGGATATGTGCTTCAATGGTTCTAAACTAAAAAATTTGTATTTTTTTATAGAATTTCAAGAGGCTAAGTATTCTAAAAATTTTCAAAATTTTTTTTGAACGCGTAATTTGATATTTATAGGAATGTGGAATCTATTAGTTTTTCAAAATTATCTCGTGTTCGCACTTTTGTTCGTCCAAATAAATTGTAAATTATGAATACTGTTTATTAAATGTTTTGGTTTATCAGTTTCGTAATTTGTACATCACTCCAAACGGAAGCAAATTCTTTTCATCCTATAAATTTTTGTTTGTGAATCGATGATCATTCAAAGCGGACTTTGCTTACTCTCAGTGCAAATAATATTTATAGTAATATTAAATTTTGAGTCTAATATAGCATAGACCTCAATTCTTCATCTCGAATAATTTCATTGTTTTCAGAACGCACCACTCAAACACTCTTGCTCTCTTTACTTCATACTGCTTCTCTTGAAATTATTTTTTTCTTTCTTCATTACTAATAATGCTAAACTTGAGCTGCCACCCATCCTTCTCATGAACCGAAGAACATGTCATTTCCTGTTTCCACCTTTTTAAAGATCTTGGGCACCAGACCACACAGCTGTCACTCAAATTTGTTCCATTATTAACCAAACGAGTCATTTTTTATATCGGTCATGGCTTCGAATTATTAAATTAAGACTCCTCTTCACTGCCAGCTAACCTCCAAATGAGATAATGTGACATCACATGTCTCCGTTACTCTTAATATATTGATTGCCACAAACCAACTAAGGTTCGAAATTATGAACAGAGAACACAGATCGTGTATTTTTTGTGTCCATTACATTTTATGCACTTTAAGAAACCCAAAATTCACTTTAAGTCTCCCACTCTCATCGATAAAAGCAAATAAAGCTTCGGACCCAAGACCACTAGACCAGCAATCTCTCCACACCGAATGGTTGGAAGTTTTTCCAAACGGGGAGAAATTTTCTGTTTTTTTTTGTCTTTTTTTCTTCTCTTCAGCCTCCTAAGTAGGTACTTTGAAAGAGGAGTTGAGATTCGTAAGCAATTCTAGAGAAGCAAATTTGGGAGAATTATCTTTGGACTAGTTTTTGTCACTTCTTTTTTCTTACATAGAATCTTTAACATTTAGTTTGATGCTAAGACTCTGGAAAAAACTTGAAAAACTTGTTTTTCAGTTTTTTGAAAAATGATCGACGTGAAAAACTTGAAACTTTTAATATAACCTACTTACAATTTTTCAACTTCTCTGGAAACTCCGGGGTAGGTACTGTATTGCAAAAAAAGCATTATTTTGAAATACACTATCTTGAGGCTATTGTAAATAATTTTGAACCCGGATTTCTCTTCTTATAATGATTCTGACATCATTCTCTCTCTGTTCCCTGTTTTCCAATATCTCACAATTCATCTTGTCATAAACCACAGTAGGAAAACAAAATTGGTAGTGCTTCTGAATCACGCTCCAATTTTCTCATGTCTTCTTTATGACTTGACATCAAAACATACGGTAACAAAATTTGTTTTGGATTTAATTTGTAGTTTGAATACATATCTGAAACCGGAAAATCAGAAGGCGTTGAAGCAGACATAAGACTTCTATTTGCCTCGATTCTAAGAACATAGAAGTTCAAATTCAAAAAAAAAAGTGTTCATTGTTGTTTCGTTTTCTTAAAAACTCATCTTTGAAGTTGAGTTTTCTGGAACTGAACACAATCGAACTTTGGTCGTGTCTCTTAATTTTTCCGGTCTTTTATTTTTCAGAGCATTTTGCCACTCATCGGAAGTTTTCCTGTTTTTCCAGAGTTTTTGATTTGTCATCCATGAAAACAACTTTTAATCCATTCCCTTCATAGTTTCTCGTTATCCTGTTCTAATTCTTAACACAGAATGATTGTAATTGAGATACAAGAAATGCATTTTCTTCGAATTAAAACGCACAGATTGCAGTTTTTGAATACAAGTAAACAAGATTCCCATTTTTCTTCTATATTCATTACGATTCTAGCTCGTTTTCCCATTTGGTCTTAAAACCAGGAGAAACCAACACATAGCACCGCCTTGTCTTGGCAAGATTTTTCTGCCCGCCGGCCGCTTCCTAGACCACGCCTACCAGCTGCCGGCTCAGTGTTGCTCACATAGCACTTTTGCCCAAAACGCACAACGGGTCTCGACAAGCTCTTGAAGAATTCTTTGCTCTTAACATGGTATACTGTAACAAGTCGTGTTTTTCTTTTCCCACACTTTTCACCCCCTCCTGACGTCATTCGTTCTGAATAATCCTTGCCTAATTTGAAAATGCATAGAACTTTTACACTTTTGAGATCGCCCCCACCCAAATTTAATAATAATGAAATAATCTGGTTGATTGTCTCAATTTCACCTGATTCAATATTCATTCTCTATACTTCATCATGTCCGGCAGGTGACCAATTGTAGAACACAAAAGTCCATTCTATCAATCACTTCCCTCTTTACCTTTCTTGAACTCACTGAGAGATTTTCTCATTTTGAAATATTTCACTTTTTAAAGGTGATACTTATTTGTCGAACACCGGATGGAGACGGCTTCGGAAAGCTTCCTAGAGCCTGACTATTTCATGACGGACATGCAATCAGCAAATGATTCGCTCTGTGATGATACTTCACAAGTTCGTATTGCTTTCATCAGGTAAGACACTTTCAAATTAGGTTATTGTTATTTTGTACTTATTTCTAAAGTACTGGGTTTTGCTTTTTTGCAAAAAAGCATCACGCGTGAAGGGTATGTAGCCACTGATCAACCAGCTTGATAACTTTTTTTCCGTTTCATATCCGGCTACCAGACGCGTGTCGGAGTGGGAGATAGAGGATGAACCCTCTAACTAATCCATCCAAACATCCGGGGTGGCCAGCGTGAGATATCGTCCCGAAAGGAACAAGAAATTAGTTATCCTTTGTTTGGACGCCGTCCTCCGGCGTCTCCAAATGTCCATACACGTGTTGACGAAAATTTATGGGAGATGGGTGTAGATACTCGTATCCGACGTATGCGTAGGGGAGTCTGCATCACGATGAAACGTCATGCTGAAATCTTTCCCAACATCTGATTAATTCTTGAAATTTCCGGACCCGGAAATTCACTGGCAGCCGAACTCTTCCTGCTTTTTTCCTACGTTGTTACAAGTATTAGTGGGGAGACATAGCCCGCACCGGACAGAGTTTAATTATATGCAAATGCGGAGTGCACCATCAAATGAAGAATTCGGTCATTCAAAGGAGGGGCACGTTGGCAAAAAAGGAGAGGAAATGTTTTGTGCGCCCTTTCCGATGGGATCAATGAGCGAAAGGTTTGGGGGCCTGGGCGGAAAAAGAGAACAAGCCAATTTGCAACATTTAGATAGAAGAGGCAAAGGAAGACATTCGAAAAAAGAACCGAATTAGACTCTGAACGAGGATTGTCACAGGATTTGTAAGGTTACTCATCATCTGTTGATACGTCTTCTGGGAGTTACGCTCAAAAACGGAGTTTGAGCAGCGACGACCACTAAAACATGAAAAAGAAGAACATTTATGGTCCTTTGAATATTCTAGGACTTTTTCATGTTGCAGAGTCAGAGTTTGGGTTTGAGTTCTGGTTTTGAACTGACTTGAGAATCAGAATATCAAATAGAGAATGAGATTCAGGAACTATTATCACTTCATTGGAATAAGAATCGTTACCTCAAAAACATTTTCATTTTTCTTTCTCCTCCACTTGAAATTTTCAAATCTTGCGATTTTTAAGCTACCAGGCCTAACATGTCCATATCATCCATTACCACGAGTACCCACTCGCTTCTTTCTTTTTGCTACTTTTTAGGTCTTTGCATAAAGACGCAATGTGTTTTGCCCCAGACCTTCACAGATATCACACGTGACATCGGAAAAGAAAAAAGTGGAGAACGCTTCAAGTCGTCACTTTTAAACCCCTCTCTCCCTCACTCTCAAAAGTCCTTTTGTCTCCTAAAACTTCTTCAAATAGTTTGACAAAAGACTATACGTGCGCATTGTGACATTTTGGAACCTTCTAGTTTTTCTCTTGACATGAGATGCGAAAAATTCATTAAGGAGGGAAAAGTAGCATAATAAACACGCAAGTTCGGAATGCAATCTCAGAATCTCACATGACCACACAAACAGATTTAATTGTCATTTGGCCGAGTTTTTTCCAGAAGATTTTTCATTAGACAGTACGAAAACAATAACAGAAAATGACAGATCAAAACATCATCTTCTATTCATCACAATATTATTTCAGCATTGGATCGTGTTTATCGGTTTTGGGATGCGTGTTCAATGGGGTCTTACTTTACATATTTCTCGGAAAAACTCAACGGAGCTACCCTTTCCAAACGTTTTTGGCGTTTCTTGACTTCATGCTCTGTGCACTTTATATCCATTGCTTTGGCCTTCTCTCCATTTCTGTTGAATACAATATTGGTGAGTTTATAGCCGAGACCAACCCGAGGGACTAGCCAACAATTCAACGAGTTTTAGCCTTTCTATACAATTTTGTCATGGACAGCAATGTTGTAACACTGGTGATGAGTCGGATCGTTCAGCTTTCCATTCCATACACTCTCATTGCAAATTCAGCTGAGAAGCTGACTATGATCCTGGGATTTGACTGTGAAAGCAAGTATGTTTCCTATGTATTCTGAAATGGGATGACACATTCTGCAAAAATATCACATCTATGTTTTGGCTAAAATAGAAAAACAAGGGGATATCTCATCAAAGCCAAGAATGAAAAGGAAACACAATGATCCATTTTTAAATGATCTGATCAACTAGCTAGTTCACGTTCTTATAGCATATCAGCTGGCTTGAACCAATCATTTTAATATTCCTGAACGGTTTTCAATTGTTTTAACATTTAAAAATACAAAGCAGCAGATGTACCAAGTGCTACGAGAGAAACTTAGTCATCACGCGATTCTAGATAGCCTGTAATAAAACGAAAGGGTGGGCGCAATAACAACTGTCACTTGCACCCAATAAACGCTGCACAAAACAAGTTTTATAGCTACATCCCCTCAATCATTTCAGATTCTCACTGCATCTTCGCGTCGGGGTCATTTTTGTATTGTTGGGGACTGCGACAGCATTGCGAATAAACGGACTCTACTTATTCTTCATTTTTGAAGATACCAATTGTGACTATTTTCATAGAAAATGGTTGAGTACGCATCCCGAGGAACAAGAAAAATGGACTACATTTGAAAATGTTCTAACTGTAAATGAAATAAGCAAGAGTTGGTATCCTAATGATTCTCATTTCAGTTTTTCCACACTTTCGTCTCTTTCGTCCTTCTCTGCGCACTCAACATCGTCGTGGTTGCCAAACTTCGTGTACAACACCGGAAAACTCGTCGCCAATCGACGTCACCGGCTCAACTATTCTCGGTATACTTCAGAAATTTTTTGGGCCATAAATCAATTACGGTTTTGACGCCGGTTGGCAACACCACCACGCAAACACTTGACAATCGGGTACTTCGTTAAGCAAGACATGGTTATGGTTGAAAACAGCTTTTTCTGTTTTTCCTTGTCTTCTTGGCGAGCCTTTTTAATAAGAAAACTAGGGAATTTTGGAAGCATGCCATCCTGAAACTAGATTTTTGTTTTTTTTTCTTGGGATAATGATTACATAGGAACAAAAAACACTAGGAAGAGGTCAAAGGCAGAATTTCGCTCAAGGGCATACTAACTTACATAAAAAGAATTGTAATTGAATCAGGAGAAACATCTTGTTTTTTATATTACATGAATTCTTACACTATCTATGGGGGTTTTTTCGAACTTCCTCGAGTATCTTTTGGAACAATTTTTACATCAGGGTGACAATGCACGCACTGATAACTATACGGAAGCAATTTCTGAGCCTGAACTGGTAACAACTAACATTTCGTAGATTTCTGTTTTCATAGATCTGTAGTACTCTACACACATTTCCCAATAATCACCCTTTAGTTCTCACTTTATTAGTTGCTCAGGTTTGTTATGAGAAATAGATTTTCATGCTTTGCTTGTTCTATCGACGGCTGTGATTTCAATTTTATTCATTTTTCCTCAGCTTAAGAATTTCTTTGAAACATTCTATCTTCCCTGTACTGCTTCAACTTTTTGATTTGCACTATTCATCTGTTATCGTTTTGTTCTTCTCATTTCTATGTTTCAGTCAACGACCGCTCGTGTTCAAGCTGCTCAAGAAATTCGTGAACAACAGTTCAGACTTCGATGCGCAGTCAAGACTACTGTAGTTATCATCTCAGCATATCTAGCATGCAACCTTGTCAATTTCATTCTTTATATTCTCGAGACATTCCGTAGAACATGGATTTTGGTAAGTCCAATGGTCAAATGCGCTGGTTTGCAAAAATGACCAGTAACTGGCGGAAGGACTTAGAAAAAGAAACATTCATCATAAGAGATTAGTGCATTCATACTTGACTGCATTCTAGCCAGAAGAAATCATAGAAAAAGGGAATATTATTGAACTTTCAGGAGAGCAATGGAGGTTTCCAACCATTCTATGTGATTATCAGCGACCTCGGATCGAATTTATTTGTCTTCTCATCAACTATCAGAATATTCATTTACTACAAATACAATTCTGAAATTAAGTAAGATTATTGTACTGTTGATTTCAAAACAATAAACTTTTATTATAGAAAACTTATCAAAGATATCTGGCTAGTCAACTACGTCATTCAACAAGCTCAACCTCCGAAAGCCGATACCCTTTTGAAAATTGATAAAGTTGATGTTTAACATTTCGATGTTCTTTTCTTGTTTTGGTGGGTCAAGATTTAGTTATCAGGCGGAATTTCAAATTTTTGTGAAATCTGGAGACAATGCATTATGATTTTATCAGATCTCCAATATGATTTTCTTTCATTCCTTTATTTGTATTTTGCTTCATCATTTTTTGCGTCTCTCTATTTTTTCAGTGTTCACCGGTTATCGTAATTTTTAAATAGAAATAAATTTATTTTTTGATGGAAAAACAGCCAGCAAAACGGATGTCGTTGTTATCGAATGTGATGCAGGATTAGGTCCATATTCTATTGCACAAATCAAATACAAACACGAATCCTTTTTCAGCGTGTATCGTGAAAAAAACATGATTTTTAGTTCTTCAGGGACGGAAAAGAAACAATTATTACCATTGTTTTTGAAATGTTTTGAAAATGCGCAAGAATGGAGGGCAAAGAGCAAAAACGTGAAAAGACAGGAAACGTCGGTCAGTCATTGTTATTTTTTTACAATGTGTGGAGTCTAACACATTGTTAGAGTATACTAAACGGTTCATATTTTAGACCGACTTACTTGGAGGGACAGTGTATTTTGGAGACGTTGAGGATCTCAACAGAATTGATATATTGCTGAATAACACACAATAGAAACTGAAGTACAGTAATTAATATAGCCATTGAGTGATAGCAGTTGTTATTTCTTGACGCGTAACACTATTTAGTAACCACCCTGTATTTTTGCAAAAAAAAGGCTTTTGAAAAACATTGAAAAGTTTGAAAAGTTTAACTTTTTATGGTTTCGTAGTCACCCTAGAGTTACAGAATAGTCACGGTTGCCTCCGGGAAAATCAGATAAACACCTGTCACAGTTTGGATGAAAAGAAGCCGACACAAACAATCTCCACCTTTCTTTAATGGAGACAGATGTTCCAATCAGCAGATGTTGATAAGGGTGTAGTCTACTGTCTGACTCCGCCCACCTGGGTGCATAGGTCATTCATTCTATTTTATTTTCTTTTTTCTTCCCTCTTCTCCCTCTCAAACTACCCTTATCCTCTTTTATCGATCGATTTTCAGTTTCCCTAATAATTTTTTGTTTGTGTTGCAGGCTTCAACGACAGGGACAGCGACCAGGAGCGGCAGGGACAGCGACCAGGACCTCCACCCGTACCCGACCACCGGCACTGTCTCCCAGGGTCGCGAAAAGCCCCATAAAATTTTTCACGAGTTCTGCGTCACAAATGTGGTTGACGCAAAAGTCGTGCGGAGCGCAAATGTACAGAAATCATCGGGAAATGTGCTTCTTTGCCGAATAAAACGAAAAATAGAGAGAAAACTGAAAATTTGGTCAAATTAAAAGTTTCTACACAATACACAATAGCTTTATTTTAAGGCCAAACTTGAACGTTTTCATGCAAAATTCAGGGGGGTATCTCCTCTCTGAATTCTTTTTTTCAATTTTTGAGGGCGATCAGTTGATAGCTGGATTTTCATTTACCTTACAAAAAACTTTTCTCCAAAATCATTTCTAAGAGCTACACGGTTCGTTGAAGAGAAAGATGTTGAGAAACATGCGATTTTGCACTGAAATCGAAACATTTCAATGTATCTTTCCACAACGAGCCTTGTAGCTCTGAGAAAAAATTCTAGAGGAAAGTTTTTTATTAAGTAAATGCAGATCCAGCAAAAATTTAAAACAATACCACTTTTCCCCATTCTTCTTCTTTCCTCCTTCTGGGAAGGCAGCCACGTGTATCCATTCAAACTATACAGACAGGTGCGTCCCTCTAAGTTACCTCCTGGGAAGACGATCGATAACAATAACATGTTGACCAGTGAGTGACAGTCTTCTCGACTTTCTTTTGTTTATTTGACCTTTTCTGATTTGTTTCTTATCCAAACCCTTCCCATATCAATTGTCGGCAATTGAAATAAGTTTTTCTCTGTCATTTGTCTACTTTTCCGGAAGAGATTGACGTTCTAAACACAACTTTATTCTTCTCAAATCGGCCACATCAAGCGATTTGGAAGATTAGCAAACAGACAAGGATGTTCTAAGAATCGATTGGCAGGTGACCTTTGACCCCACCTATCCATGCCCCCCCCCCTTGTCCCATTCATTGGCATAGACTGTTAGTCACCAGTTATTCTTTCCTTCTTTTCTTTCCCTTTTTCGTTTTTTCCTTCCCTGTGATCACTTCTCCTTTCTCTTAATATTCCCGGAGTAGTAGGTTTCATCAGTTCCTTCGGGTTCTGGAAACGATGAAAGGGAATGTTACCTCCTCTCTTTAGAATCCTCTAATCACTTTTCCTCTCTCTTAATTTTCCCGGAGTAGTAGGTTTCATCAGTTCCTTCGGGTTCTGGAAACGATGAAAGGGAATGTTACCTCCTCTCTTTAGAATCCTCTTATCACTTCTCCTCTCTCTTAATATTCTCGGAGTAGTAGGTTTCATCAGTTCCCTCAGGTTCTGGAAACGATGAAAGGGAATGTTACCTCCTCTCTTTAGAATCCTCTTATCACTTTTCCTCTCTCTTAATATTCTCGGAGTAGTAGGTTTCATCAGTTCCTCCGGGTTCTGGAAACGATGAAAGGGAATGTTACCTCCTCTCTTTAGAATCCTCTAATCACTTCTTCTCTCTCTCTCTTAATATTCCCGGAGTAGTAGGTTTCATCAGTTCCTCCGGGTTCTGGAAACGATGAAAGGGAATGTTACCTCCTCTCTTTAGAATCCTCTTATCACTTCTTCTCTCTCTTAATATTCCCGGAGTAGTAGGTTTCATCAGTTCCCTCAGGTTCTGGAAACGATGAAAGGGAATGTTACCTCCTCTCTTTAGAATCCTCTAATCACTTCTTCTCTCTCTCTCTTAATATTCCCGGAGTAGTAGGTTTCATCAGTTCCTCCGGGTTCTGGAAACGATGAAAGGGAATGTTACCTCCTCTCTTTAGAATCCTCTAATCACTTCTTCTCTCTCTTAATATTCCCGGAGTAGTAGGTTTCATCAGTTCCTCCGGGTTCTGGAAACGATGAAAGGGGATGTTACCTCCTCTCTTTAGAATCCTCTTATCACTTCTCCTCTCTCTTAATATTCTCGGAGTAGTAGGTTTCATCAGTTCCCTCAGGTTCTGGAAACGATGAAAGGGAATGTTACCTCCTCTCTTTAGAATCCTCTAATCACTTCTTCTCTCTCTCTTAATATTCCCGGAGTAGTAGGTTTCATCAGTTCCTCCGGATTCTGGAAACGATGAAAGGGGATGTTACCTCCTCTCTTTAGAATCCTCTTATCACTTCTCCTCTCTCTTAATATTCTCGGAGTAGTAGGTTTCATCAGTTCCTCCGGGTTCTGGAAACGATGAAAGGGAATGTTACCTCCTCTCTTTAGAATCCTCTAATCACTTCTTCTCTCTCTCTTAATATTCCCGGAGTAGTAGGTTTCATCAGTTCCTCCGGATTCTGGAAACGATGAAAGGGGATGTTACCTCCTCTCTTTAGAATCCTCTTATCACTTCTCCTCTCTCTTAATATTCTCGGAGTAGTAGGTTTCATCAGTTCCCTCAGGTTCTGGAAACGATGAAAGGGAATGTTACCTCCTCTCTTTAGAATCCTCTAATCACTTCTTCTCTCTCTCTTAATATTCCCGGAGTAGTAGGTTTCATCAGTTCCTCCGGGTTCTGGAAACGATGAAAGGGGATGTTACCTCCTCTCTTTAGAATCCTCTTATCACTTCTCCTCTCTCTTAATATTCTCGGAGTAGTAGGTTTCATCAGTTCCTCCGGGTTCTGGAAACGATGAAAGGGAATGTTACCTCCTCTCTTTAGAATCCTCTTATCACTTTTCCTCTCTCTTAATATTCTCGGAGTAGTAGGTTTCATCAGTTCCCTCAGGTTCTGGAAACGATGAAAGGGAATGTTACCTCCTCTCTTTAGAATCCTCTAATCACTTCTTCTCTCTCTCTTAATATTCCCGGAGTAGTAGGTTTCATCAGTTCCTCCGGGTTCTGGAAACGATGAAAGGGAATGTTACCTCCTCTCTTTAGAATCCTCTAATCACTTTTCCTCTCTCTTAATATTCCCGGAGTAGTAGGTTTCATCAGTTCCTCCGGGTTCTGGAAACGATGAAAGGGAATGTTACCTCCTCTCTTTAGAATCCTCTTATCACTTCTCCTCTCTCTTAATATTCTCGGAGTAGTAGGTTTCATCAGTTCCCTCAGGTTCTGGAAACGATGAAAGGGAATGTTACCTCCTCTCTTTAGAATCCTCTTATCACTTTTCCTCTCTCTTAATATTCTCGGAGTAGTAGGTTTCATCAGTTCCTCCGGGTTCTGGAAACGATGAAAGGGAATGTTACCTCCTCTCTTTAGAATCCTCTTATCACTTCTTCTCTCTCTTAATATTCCCGGAGTAGTAGGTTTCATCAGTTCCCTCAGGTTCTGGAAACGATGAAAGGGAATGTTACCTCCTCTCTTTAGAATCCTCTAATCACTTCTTCTCTCTCTCTCTTAATATTCCCGGAGTAGTAGGTTTCATCAGTTCCTCCGGGTTCTGGAAACGATGAAAGGGAATGTTACCTCCTCTCTTTAGAATCCTCTAATCACTTCTTCTCTCTCTCTTAATATTCCCGGAGTAGTAGGTTTCATCAGTTCCTCCGGGTTCTGGAAACGATGAAAGGGGATGTTACCTCCTCTCTTTAGAATCCTCTTATCACTTCTCCTCTCTCTTAATATTCTCGGAGTAGTAGGTTTCATCAGTTCCCTCAGGTTCTGGAAACGATGAAAGGGAATGTTACCTCCTCTCTTTAGAATCCTCTTATCACTTTTCCTCTCTCTTAATATTCTCGGAGTAGTAGGTTTCATCAGTTCCTCCGGGTTCTGGAAACGATGAAAGGGGATGTTACCTCCTCTCTTTAGAATCCTCTTATCACTTCTTCTCTCTCTTAATATTCCCGGAGTAGTAGGTTTCATCAGTTCCCTCAGGTTCTGGAAACGATGAAAGGGAATGTTACCTCCTCTCTTTAGAATCCTCTTATCACTTTTCCTCTCTCTTAATATTCTCGGAGTAGTAGGTTTCATCAGTTCCTCCGGGTTCTGGAAACGATGAAAGGGGATGTTACCTCCTCTCTTTAGAATCCTCTTATCACTTCTCCTCTCTCTTAATATTCCCGGAGTAGTAGGTTTCATCAGTTCCTCCGGATTCTGGAAACGATGAAAGGGGATGTTACCTCCTCTCTTTAGAATCCTCTTATCACTTCTCCTCTCTCTTAATATTCTCGGAGTAGTAGGTTTCATCAGTTCCTCCGGGTTCTGGAAACGATGAAAGGGAATGTTACCTCCTCTCTTTAGAATCCTCTAATCACTTCTTCTCTCTCTCTTAATATTCTCGGAGTAGTAGGTTTCATCAGTTCCTCCGGGTTCTGGAAACGATGAAAGGGGATGTTACCTCCTCTCTTTAGAATCCTCTTATCACTTCTCCTCTCTCTTAATATTCTCGGAGTAGTAGGTTTCATCAGTTCCTCCGGGTTCTGGAAACGATGAAAGGGAATGTTACCTCCTCTCTTTAGAATCCTCTTATCACTTTTCCTCTCTCTTAATATTCTCGGAGTAGTAGGTTTCATCAGTTCCCTCAGGTTCTGGAAACGATGAAAGGGAATGTTACCTCCTCTCTTTAGAATCCTCTAATCACTTCTTCTCTCTCTCTTAATATTCCCGGAGTAGTAGGTTTCATCAGTTCCTCCGGGTTCTGGAAACGATGAAAGGGAATGTTACCTCCTCTCTTTAGAATCCTCTTATCACTTTTCCTCTCTCTTAATATTCTCGGAGTAGTAGGTTTCATCAGTTCCCTCAGGTTCTGGGAACGATGAAAGGGAATGTTACCTCCTCTCTTTAGAATCCTCTAATCACTTCTTCTCTCTCTTAATATTCCCGGAGTAGTAGGTTTCATCAGTTCCTCCGGGTTCTGGAAACGATGAAAGGGAATGTTACCTCCTCTCTTTAGAATCTTCTTATCACTTTTCCTCTCTCTTAATATTCTCGGAGTAGTAGGTTTCATCAGTTCCCTCAGGTTCTGGAAACGATGAAAGGGAATGTTACCTCCTCTCTTTAGAATCCTCTAATCACTTCTTCTCTCTCTCTTAATATTCCCGGAGTAGTAGGTTTCATCAGTTCCTTCGGGTTCTGGAAACGATGAAAGGGGATGTTACCTCCTCTCTTTAGAATCCTCTTATCACTTTTCCTCTCTCTTAATATTCTCGGAGTAGTAGGTTTCATCAGTTCCCTCAGGTTCTGGAAACGATGAAAGGGAATGTTACCTCCTCTCTTTAGAATCCTCTAATCACTTCTTCTCTCTCTCTTAATATTCCCGGAGTAGTAGGTTTCATCAGTTCCTCCGGGTTCTGGAAACGATGAAAGGGAATGTTACCTCCTCTCTTTAGAATCCTCTTATCACTTCTCCTCTCTCTTGTAGTAGTTTTTAAAAGTTGTCCAATTATAAATTTTACATTTTTCCGGTTTGAATTCAATTTTTTTGCCCGCGTGTTTTGTTGATAAAATTTGAGAAAAATGAAATTTGTGTTTAGTTATAGCCCAAGGATATTCGCCAACATGAGCTAAACCAGGAGGTTAACCGCCGTCAGGCGGTTATAACCGACTGATATAATACAGACAGCTGAAAAGGAAAGCAAATCTTTCAATTAATTTCATTTCAGTTTTGTTAATTATCAATTTTATTATGTATATTAGTGAAAACCCAATATATATTTATTTGACAAAAAAAGCGGAAAACGAATAGCGAAAAATCAATGACAGATTGAAAACTCGAATCACATTGTGATTTCAAGTTGTTCATTTCCCGTTGGTAGAGAATTCATTAAACCACAGGGATGGAAATACAAATTAAAAACAAAAAAGAGACCAATTTGAAAATTAACCCCCCGTAAAAAATGAGATTTATATGATTGTCTCGGTTGTATTGATTGCAAAATATTGTAAAAAGCTTATTCTGGAATAGTTTCCTCATTATTATTCGAGAGAAGATTGAGACGTGTCGCATTTGCATCGTTGTTATTGTCATGTGCAGATTCCGAAGATCTGGTACATGACCGACGACGTTCTATGTTATCAGGCGCAGCATGTCTTGATGAGCTAAAAATTATGTATTTCAAAAGTTACGTTATATTTATTTACATCGATTTGTTCAAATCAGGTTCTTCCCAACAACATCCGAACACTCTGACAATGATCTTCTTGAATGCTCTTCTAAAGTCTCTGTTGAAAATACTATAAATCAAAGGGTTAGCGGACGAATTTGCATATCCGAGCCATGTCACAGCCTGAAAAACCGTGTAAGACTCCCGTTATAAAAGGTTTTTCCAACCATGATAGTCCTCGAACTGAAAATCTCGGGAAGCCAAGCGCGGAGTATGTTTACTGTGAAGAATGGGAGCCAACAAACAAGAAATGTACCCATAATAACACCGAGTGTGAGACTGAAAAACGACACTTTCTTATCGAGCCGATTCATATTTTTCCATTCTAACCGCGCTTTCTGATCGCTAATGTTTGAACGATTATGGTTAGCCGGAGTGTGTGGATCTTGTGGAGACCGTTGATTTTTGAATCTGGCCGGACACAAAAAATTGAGTTTCGAAAAAATTGATGAGCGAATCTGAAAATGGATTGGTTCCGAAACAAATATCACGACGACATGAGTGCAAAAGCAAAAATACACACTTTGACAAAAATAGTGTGACAAAAAGTTGGTGTTGATTGAAAGAATCGAAAGGAAAACTTGTGTCAAAGAGTGCATTTTAAACCAAAGAGCGAAAAGCTTCAAAAAGCTTGATTAGTGTAGCTGACGAGCAATATGCTTTTTGTGTGTACCCGATAAATATATCTATGGATAGGAACAATCTATATATATATAGGTCTCTAGACAGAATTACACTAATCACTCCCCAAATATATTTTGGAGAAAGATGATTTTTTTGGTATGTTCTAAATAAAGGTCAACAAAAAATAACAAAGTTTACACATCACTGCAAGTTCAAATTCACTCAAATTGCACTGGATATTTGGGTTTATGTGTCATATTATCAAATCTCAAATCAGTTTTCAAAACTAGGTAACTCAAACCGGTTTTCAAAAAGAAACGCATTTTCAAAAATAAATGAAACCGTGCCAGTGTGAAGAACATGAAATCGCAGGGAGTGTTAGGTAAGGTAGACAGTTACTCGAGAATGTTTCAGAAGGGAATTTTCTACACAACTCACTGATTCAACCTTATTCTGCGAACTAGTTTTATTGTCTCCACGTCGTGGTGTCGCAGTTGTCGTTGTCGTCGATCGACGCGAGTAGTGTCGTGAGACGGTCATCGTAGTCCGTTCAGTAGCCGGAGAGTCGGGAGGTAGGAGAGCTTCACCCTTCAGAGTAGCGGCCGTTACCTGGGAAGCACAATGATACGCCATGCGGACAAGCATGCAGGAGAGGAAGTAACAGGTTGGAAAACGGGAGAGAATTTTCATTCTAGAGGGAATTTGAAGAAAATTGGGATTGGGATTGAAAAGAAAAACTAAAAAGAGGGGTTTAGGCGGTAGGCGACCAACACTAAACGTTCAAATGAAACTTTAATGGAATTCAAAAATTACTGGCCCCAAAAAGCTGTCATTCTATCTATAAGCCGGCTAGTTAGTGTTAGGATTAAGCGAAACCAAGTGGGGGGATTCAATGTTAGAATATTGCGGAAAGTGTTAGAGGGAATGGGCTCTCCTTTTCTTGTATTCATAGAATGAAATGCTTGTTTTCAGGCATAATGTAAAAATGAAATGCAAAAAGTCTTCAAACTTTCAAGCAGTTGGAAGAGGAAAGATCTATATCTGGAGCACTATCCTGCCTTGGAGCATCTAAAATTAAAAATAGGATGATTACCTCGCGAATCTTCTCCGATGCAAGTTGCATTATCAAGAATGATGTGGCTTGTTGCAATTGCGTTTTGATACTTCGAACATGTTTCCGAGCATACAAGTACAGTTTAGTGTAAAGAATGACCATAACCATAGCTGGTAAGAAAAATGAGACCATTGAACTGGATATAGCATATGGGAGTGGAAGACGCATTTCACACACCGGGAGACCCGTTAAACTAAAATATTGCCCATTAAACAATGGTCTGAAAATGGAAGCGTACTTGTTGATAGTAACTTTTGACCCAGACCCGAATCCCAGTGGGGCTGCCCCTATACCAGCTGAGATTAGCCAAACTAGCACTATCACATAATTTATCCGACGGCGGTTACAATATCTGAAATCGACATTTCCTTTATAAACGTTTCGAATTGTATAACCTTATATAGACCATTGGTCTACTGATATGCCAATATCTGTCCAAAGATATTGCACACAAATTCAAAATGCTAGCTGTACATGTAGTGATATCAAAACTGATCCAGAATTGGCAATAAAACTGCCCGAAAGGCCAATATCCCAGAATATCATTTACCGCCGCAAACACCATGACCTGAAATTCTCATTTCCAATTCGTAACAATTGTGTGTATTTGTTTAATGAATATTCTTTCACCCATGTTTCCATTTTTAGATTCCCCTGCACATTTCTCGGGTCTAGCATCTTTGCGTGTCTAGTGAGATTCATCAAAAAGAGAGCGAGGACTAGGTGCAATTTAATCAACAAAAAGTGTGACTCGACCCATTTGACTCTTTCCGCTACGCTTACTGCGCAATAAAAAAACGGATACCGGATATATCCTGAGTTTGATACTACACTTTAACTAAACTTTGGGAATTCAGTTGGAGTTCAGAGAAATTGAAAAATAGGAAAATCAGCCTTTTAAGCTGGTCAAAAGGATATTAAAATTCTGACTGTATTTCAATCGAGTGTCATACGTTTGATATAAACACTTAACTTCCGTGTATGTCAGCATGTGCCACTTTTATTCGGATCTATCTTTTCTCAGCAGCAACAATACGCTCAAATTAGATTTAGGCCTTCACTCTACTCGGACCTTTTTGTATTCAACTACTCCAAAAATATTCAGAAAATGGTTATTCCCCCTAAAACTCTCTCAATAACAAAGAACATATGTGTAAGTAAATTAACTTACCAACACTGACACCAACAAGTCTGAAACTGCTAACGAGACTAAAAAGAGGTTCTCCGGTTGCTTCCGTAATGATCGGTCCCATAGTATGGCAGCACAAACAAGTAGGTTACCGAACAGAGCCAAGATGATCAAGATGGAAAAAAGTCCGAGCAGTGGCCATTGCACTTCGTTCATCGAATTTCTAGAAACTTGAACTTTTTAGGAGAAACAAGACCAACAAGACCAGACGAATGAAAAATAGAATGATGAAACAGAATGGGAATGAGCGGCAGATATTGGGCTTTCAAAGGATGGAGAAAAGAATTTCGAATACAGAATAACGAGAAACTTGAGAAGGTTGATAGAATTGTGTTGAACATGACACGCCTCATTTTTTAATCTGGCTGTTTATAATCTGTTCTGAGTAAATATGACACCAGAGAAAAACAGATACGTGACTTCAAAATAGTAAGCTTGTTCGAGAATCAAACGGATTGAAAGTAATTGACTTCGTCTTTCCATTCTCCGATTTCTTCCTCGCCTCTCGCCTTCTCAACTTTAGTACTTGACAATATCGAAGTGGATTGACGTCATTTTGGATACCCGGGTTCACAGTGAGACCGTGTTCAAGCGAAGTAAGAAGCTAGGGGTCAGTTGACTATCTAGTCGATTCTATTCTTGAGTAGTCACATCTAATAACTATTCATCTGAGACGTCTCTGAATAATAACTAGCGATTACTGATTCATTTGAGCTCTCATCTTCTCGTCTTTTTCTCTCGAACACCGAAGTTAAATGAGAATGCTCCTCTTTTCTTGTTATTACATTCACACATTGAATAGCCTGTTCTTAATCTGAACATGAAGTTGAAATATCAATAAATACAAGGTGGGAGATCTATTTACATGAATGATGAATCTCAGAAGTTTGACCTCCTGCTCTCTAGAAGACAAGGAAGAAGAAAGTAAATGAAACTGAAGAAGAAGAAGAAAAGGAAAAATTGCAGAAAACGTTTTTCTAAGGTCAATTAACATTCGGAAGCAGCAAGTCCGACTCTTAATCTATGCATCAGAATGGAACGTCGCATCGTTTCATCAAATAGTCGTCTTAAGGAAAAAGATGATGCAAAGGTTAACCACAGAATTCTTTCTAGTTCCCTATAGGATTTTGTGACAGAAAATGGGCTACAAAACAACAAAAATGGAAACGACAAGAAAAAACTGACATTTCCACCTTCATAGTAGTATTCATGAATTTGGGGAATGGCTCAAGATGAAAGCGACCACTGAGGTTTTTCATATACCATTTTAATAAGGGGTTTGAAAGATCTTTATCCATCTGGTTTCTATGGAGGTGGTATCTACAGCTTGGTCATATGCCCTTTTAACGACTATACAAAGAAGAAGAAGAAAGATCTTCAAGTTTTGTGAACAAATGAGATTGGAAAAAAGAAGAGAGCGGGAGTCCATCTTGAATCCACGAGAGCAAAAATCAGATAGAGAGAAAGGTCAGGTCAGCGTCAAGATGGATTGTTGACCTGAAAGGAAGTGATTACTTTTGGTGACTAGTTTTCCTCGTCGTCTGGAAACGCTTTACTTGTTTTTTCAGGAGACTAGATCTACGAAACTTGTTTTACAACCCATGAGAAACGAGAGGATAGAAGAAATGGAACTAAAAAAAGGGAAAGAAAAGTAATAGAGAGAAAACAACACAACAATTTAATTCTAACTAATCTCTAGTCTGTCGAGGTATCGGTAGAGGAAGAAAGCAACTGGCGGAGAAAAATTAGCACAGGGAGAATAGGGTAGCACACAACCTAACTAAATGACGGCACGAATTGGGGGCGGAGCCACCCTTCCCCATCGCCGTCGTCTTTTTTTTCACGGAGCACATCTATAAGATGTTGAATGAAGAAGAGGACACGGGCCCGTATGGCGAATAAAAGTAAGGGGCGAAGGAGACGGGGGCACAGAAACACGTAGTTGTCGTCGCCCCTCCGAATGGATGAAGAATTGGATGAGAAAAGGCAAAAAAGTTGCATTTCGGAGGTGAATGACCAATACAATAAAACGAGGTGACTATGGGAAATGGGAGAGCAATGGCGGTCCGAGAGCCAATGAAGGAAGCACGAACCGCCACCGCTATTCATATTTAATAGCCATTTGAACTTTCATGACAAAAAAGGCGTGAAAAAGACATGTTAAATGTTTGAAAAGGTGAATAAATTGGTGAGAAAAAACGACTAAATTGGAGAAATTGTAAAATAAATGTCGTTTTGCTACGCTTTTAAACTAAAATGGTGTTGTAAACTATTGTGAACAGACAAGAGATAGAATCTGTATAGAAGGCCTCACACTTGTTAGTTTTCTAGTTTGTTTCTCCAGTTTTGTTTCAAAAACACATTTTGAAGGACTCCAGAAAAATGAAACTTCATTAAAACATTCATTTCGATTCCACAACTCATGAAACTAAAAATAACAGACTCACTCAGAAAGACCTTACCTCATTTGTTGATCGAGTCGGTTTGAAACTTCTTATTAGTTTTTTTTTCTTGGGATCAGTTTTTAATAACATACCAAGTGAGTCGAGGTTGGTGGTTTGGTGTTTCAGAAAATATCAAAAATCTAGATGGAAACCTTCAATCCAAAAATCTCAGGAGATGATCAAATGAACAAAAAAGAAGCAAGAGCAATAGGTTATGAAAGGTCGAATGGGATAAGGTTACGAGATGAAGTTTACGAGAGAAGAAAGTTCAGGTTTTGTGTTTATTACTTCCTAGGAATTTCATGATATCCTTTTTCTTTTTTCTTTTTTCTCGCATTACGAACTCGGCAACTGTCAAGTCAAGACGATAGATAGAATGTTTTCTCGGAACACACACCCAACGAAAACTCGGAGAAAACGGAATTCAATTCGGACGAAGGCAATTGAAAAATGACGAAGTTTGTTTCATGCTAGAGGTCCCACTGGGTCGATGGGTCCATCTCTCTTCATTCTCCCATCCTATTTCATGTTCACAAAGTGCTTTGACCATGAAAAAAGGTAATAGAATAGATACAATCAAAGAGCTCGAGAAACATTTTTTGGCGGGACGGAAGGAGAAAAAACCGATTCTTGAAAAAAAAAACGAAAATTTTCGACTGACATTGACAAAGTGTTTGAGGTTAGCGATAGGCAGACACAGACATACTTGTTGCCATTTTTGGACGTTTCCCCCGGATTTTTGCAATTATGACGAGATTGAAACCTGATATAACTTTTCTTTTACTTACACTTCCTCCGACAACCTGGTTGCACCTACATTGAGTCACTTTAAGTGCAACTCTTGTGTAGTCACTTCCGTCTTTTGTCTAAGAAGTTCCCATTGTTCAGTAGACTGTATCAGAGTAGTCTAAGTACTTTTTTAAAAAACAGAAACCGAGCTAGATAGGTGATGTAACATTGTTTTTGAAGTCTTCCCATTGTGAGGTTTTACTGACGCAATGATTTTTGATAACCAGCATTAATATACCGAAAAACAAGTGTCATTGTTCTATGAAGACCTACCTTTCGATAACAGATACTTTTTCTGTGAATTCAGAATAACGGAAGTTCAAAAAAGTGAAAGGAAATGAAAAACGGGAATGTTCAAAAAAGCTATCATATTTCGCCGGGAAGGGGGAAATGGGTGTCAAACAAATTGATGGATGAAAAACACAAAACATTGGATATGGAGCTGAAAAGTTGATGAATTTTGGGGGAAATTTTTTCTTTTGGAAGAAAAAACAAGGATATCGAGGGAATTGAGCTTTCAAGTTATTCAGAATTGTCACAAGACAAAAATAAGATTGTTTGCTTCTCCAGAGTTGCCAAAACAGGAACTAAAGTTCCTTTGAATCTGATAGGTCATCGTACTTTGAAGACTCTTTGCTTAAAGTCATGCAATCAGTTCAGATGGCTCTAGCGTTTTCGCCCATTTCTTTCCTCCTAACTTGAGACAATAATTACCCTCTGACAAAAAATGGGGAGTGATTGATGTCTCGTTGTATCACATCACATATCCCAATTGGTCCCAATGCTTCCTCGTTGAGTAAAAAAAGGGCCCAATTGAGAACGATTGGCATCCAAAGACAAAACTAAAACCAAATGGCGCACTAAAAAAAGAAACTAGGCAGCCTGTCGAATTGATCCCCAGGGCTTTAAAGAACTCGAGTATCAACACTCATATAACAAACACATAACATCATCTAAAAGCGCGCCGCTTCTCGGGCTTCCTCAATTTGACAACAGTTTAAAAAGAAAAGGAAATTTCCAGTTTGTCATATCAACTCACTCTTTTATCCTAGTCTACCACGCAAAGAAATGAAATCAAAAATGAAGGAAAATCTATATGAAAACGAATCGGTTTGTTGGTATCCAAGCAATATTCAACATCGACATCGTTAAATATCCATTTATAAGAATAAAAAAGACAGACAAGCGTTATGGCATTTCTATAATTATCCATGCACGTTCCGTCTTCCAGAAAAAGAATAAAACATATGAAAAACAATAATTCAATGAGATACACGAGGGTGTTGACTAATTAGAAATAGAAATGGACCACGGACCAATAAATAGTAGACTAAGAAAAAAACAGTTCTAGAAGATGCGAGTAATAAAAATTATTTTTTTTTTGAAAAAAAAAATATGTTTTGACACAGAAATATCAGAATCACTTCCAAATTAAAACTCACACGATACCTAGGTTTCCCAAGAAATCAAAAACAATCTCATTATAATTTTCCAGACAGACAATCTAAGTATTGTGGTTTTTGGATGTAGACAAGAAGAAAAAACAAAGTTGTGCAGTGTCTTGTCAGTTAGTTGCCGTTCAAGCTTGATGAAATGTTCTTGCCAACATCAAAACAAGATGCATATTTTATTGGCAAATGATTCATTTGGAAGGGTTTGGATAATCCCTCGATCAGGCTCCTGGACTCGGTACCACTGTGGACTATAGATGACTAGTAGACGGAATGAAAAAATTAATTGGATGAAAAAGAAGAGATAGTGATGCAAGATATTCACTCGCCCCCTCGCTTTTCATGTTTATTTTTTTGAATTCTTTGGAATTAAATTGAGTAGTGAGTAAGGAGTATTTTCCATTTTCAATTGGGTTTTCTTGAATTAATGTCAGCTGCTGGCAATAATTTCAGAACTGTTTCCCCGGAAGTGAGAACTGTTATTGGGGTTCTCTGAAAAACAGAATGAAATTCAAAGAACATGCTAGTAATAATAATTGCAGATTCATAAGAGTACGAAAATGGATAAACAATGAGAGAGAAATGAATGAGTTATGTATAACTGAATATTGTCCTTATATTGGATTGAGTGCGTGAAACGGAACAAACGAAAGAAATTTGAGACAACAACCTTCTTATTGATAGGTCATTGTGAAAGGCGTGACAATTTGAGAGAAAGAAATAAATCAAAAAAAGAATAGCCGTCGAGTTTTTCAGTTTGACAAGGCTTGTCAAACTCCAAAAAAAGCATCAATCCCCCGTTGGGTTCAACTCGGCACGCTTTGAACGAAACCGATTTCTATTTTATTCATGACCACTTCATCAAACATTTTCAATCAAAAACTGAGAAAAAGCGACATATTCGGAAGCACGAACCGGAACCAAAAAGCACGAAAACCTGTTGACAGCACGATCGTCGAGCCGTTCACAGGTTTTCCGTCGAACAATAAAAAAGCAATTGGAAAATATGGTAATTTCATAATACTCGAAAACAATTGTTCGAACGTCTAGGCTTAGCATGACAAAGAAAGCTTGTGGTAGATTCCTGGTGCTTGAAAACCTACATAAATTTACTCTCTCGGAATTTCTCAATGTAGATAACTTTTCAAATTGTGAAGAAATGTTTGTAACTACCGTAAGCAGCAAAAAAAAACATCAGTTTCCAATCGGATACTGAAATAAACTTTAAAAACTAGAAAGAACGAAAGAACACTCGGTTTTTTTCTTCCAAGAATAACCAAAACAGTGGTATTCCAAAAACTTTCCACATAGATGTTATTTTAGGGTAGGAGGGTGGAATAAAATGAGGCACTGCGCGCCCCTGGAGACTAATTTTTTGGATTTGTGCCAAAAATGTGGAATTGGCACTGAAGAAAAGACACAGAAAAAAGAGCGGATGAGGCAACATTTTGTTGGGTAACAGAAGGGTGAGAGAGAGAGAGAGAGATACAGACCGAACTCAGGGCTCCCAGTTGTGAACCAAAAGTTTTGGTTCCAATGATGAAGGAAGAAGTAGCATAAAATGACAAGCTAGACATATAAAATAGTGACAAATGATGCGAAAAGCACAAACATGGTGGATTGGGGGAAAAACTATAGGCACGAGGCAATAAACAACAACTGAAAGTTGATGAGTACTATAACGCCTTTAGAATGAAGACGTTAGTATCCTCACAAATATTTCATGAGGGGCATTCGGAGTCAAGCTTGACTTGTTCAAATGTGCAGGAATTAAAAATGACACGATCCCAAGTTAAACTCGCGCACTATGAGGTTACCGGTGAACTTTTGTTTTTGAGCCTTGAATAAAACAGATATCATCATTCGTTTTATTCAGAAAAATTATCACAAGCGATAATTTTGATTGGGCGATTATTTGGAAAAGAAAAAAAACTAATCCAAAATTTTATTCCGAAATGGGAGAAGATCATTCAGAACTATGAGAAGAACTAGAAAACATCACATTTGAAACGCCTCAGAGCTATTCCTCAAAACAAGAATAGTGAATCAGTGCAGAGCAAATTAAATTTATTCGCTAGAACAACTTTCACTTTTTAAAAAACGTGTTTTTCATTAACACGTCTCAAATCTGTAAGTTTTGTTTCAAAAAACGTTCGAATGCACTTTTTAAGCTTTTAAGAGAGAAAGATTCAAATTATCACAAACAACAAACTTCAACTAGTTTTTAGGTTGTTAGAATGATTTTGAATTGAAACTATTTATAGCGGCATTCTCTGAAAAGTATTTCAAAAGAACATAATTGCTAAGCAATGTGCATTTTCAGTTCAGAAGTTCAGTGCAAACCTACAAAAAGAATCGAGTTGTAAACATGAATTGTTCTAGTAGTGTAAAAAGTGATGAGAACTTGTGAGGTACTAGAAAATGTATATTAAAAGACGCACAAGATCAAAGTTTCTCCTTTACTTTTCTCTCTACTCATCTGAGTGCCTAAGGAAAGGAGCAAAAAAAGTTGGAGAATAGATGGATACATGGCTTGTGTCACACGTCACCGGCTTCCGGAGTGTTCCGACGTCACAGTAAGCAAGTTGTAAGATCGATAATAAAAAAGAACACAAAAACAGATATGGAGTAGAAGAGAAGAGGCATCCGTTAATGAATGGGTATATATGACGGAAATTATGAAAGAGATATAAAAGAGAGTGAGAAGGGAAGGGGGTGATAAATTTAATTAAAGGGGATGAGTTACTTAAATTCCGGCTTATTAGTTGGTTGAATGCAAATATTTTTGAGTTCTATTCTCTTCGTTTCGAATCTGTTGGATTCGAACATTGAGACACCTCATGAAATTGATTTTTGCAAGAAAAGTTGTTTTTCTTGTTCGAAAACAATTACATTACTTCCAGCAGAAAATACTAGCAAAACCAAGAAACCATTTTCAAGTGGAAAATGGAGAATAGAAACTTCTAGTTTCGAAAATTCCGAAAAGTGAGGATTAGAGGAAAGTGGATTTTTTAGCAGCTCAGAGTTCGCAGAAAGCATCTTGTCCTAACAAGGTTTCCAACTCAAACACTAACTTTTCTGACCGAGTCTCTCTTCCTTCTTTTGTCATTTTGATAGCCGGGGGAAAAAGAACAAAACCGATAAACGAGTTGTGTTGAATAGAGTAGCCACTCAAAATAGATTCTCACAATGCTATTTTTAACTGCAAGCACACGCACTCCACGGCACTGCACTCACTCTTCGCCGTTTCGATAAAAAGATGAAACAAGTTTCGGCGAGACCGATAGAAAGGGAGGGACCCGTTGGACAATCACTTTAGAAAAGATGGGTAAAAAGTTTGTATTTGGAGACCAATTTACATGGTTTCCGAATGAGATAGAAGAGCTCTCTTCGGCAAAAAAAAGAAGGAAGAATGTCGAGTTTGTTTTTTAGCGGTTTTCGCTCGAGGCTACGAAAATTTCAATAATGATGAAGGCATCACTTGTTCCTTGTCTTTACTAGAAGATATATTGAAAAGGATCAGAAAAAAGAAGCGTGCGTTTACTGAAACTAGCACGAGTTTGGTACGAGTACACATGTATATATAGATCGTTTAAAGAAGAGAAATGAGAGGGATGACTAGATATTTATTCTTATAAGAAAATAAAACAACGCGGATTAGTGAGAAGGGACAAAAACAAGTGAGAGGATGAGAAGACAAGTTGAAGAATGAGATGTACGATTCACATTTTTCTACGGATTAACAACTCTGAAGACAATTGTTAACAGAGAAATACGACATTTCCGTTTTCTTTGAAATTGAGAAACACGGAATAGATATGTTTTATCGTGAACGAAATAGAATATTAGAATATCGAATATTGACAAGTCTATTGTAGATGAAATACTATAAACTGCTGAATTCAGTATTAAAAGTAGTGGAACTGTTCAAATGGAAGCGAAAATGATGAAAATAACTTCTTTAGGAGAAACATGTCAAAATTGCGTAATAGGCGCTGCAACCAATATCATAATTTTTGAAATGTAAAACAAAAATATTCAGTTCGGTACTTATTTCAGAAGTATTCAGTTTTTGTATAAGTTCGCAACATCTAGTCGAAAAAATAATTCGAATCATGTCATCAAAAGATCTGATAGTAAGAGATAGATGAAGAATAACATACATCGGGTCTGATTGACAAATCGTCGGAGCGTAGAACGACGCTTCTTTAACACATCAAAAAACTCAGCGCAATCTGACGAAATCCGAGGAGGTCAGTCGCCACATGTTCCGTGCATCTATGTTGCCATTAATCTATTTTTATCGTCACAAAGTGAGCAAATCGAAATAAACTCACAGCTAAACACTAGACAACAAAAGTCTCAATAGGAATTATTTGGAAATCTTTTTTTAAATTTTATGCTTATTTTTAAAAGGTGATAGCCTAACAGAAGAAAACGTGAGAGAACTGAAACAGGTTGAGAGTTTGGGAAAAGATTTCAAGTAATTTATGGAAATGTCGTTTTCTTTTCTTCGCGTGGTGGTTTGGATAAAAATGGAAATTCAAAAAAGGTGCAATCTGTGTGATTCGTGTTTTGGTAGAAACGCTGAATTCATAACATTTGTCATATCAAATATGCGTTTCACTGAAAATTCTAGGAACAGATTTAAAAAAATATGCCGTCTATAATTTCACTCCCTTAAATTTTAAGCCTTATTCTTTACGTTTTCAGTGTTCAACACGAGAATCGTCCTAAAAACGAAATTTCTTGAAGAAAACGAGAGAGTAGACTGAACATTGGCCAGAAAACTTTGAAATGTTTTCAGACTGAAGCTTGTTGCAAAACAAAACCGATGGAGTATTCTGGAAAGAAGCCGGATAAAAAAGGAGGAGGCTTTCCAAAGTTTCATTTCTATAATTTTGGTCGAGAAAAATTTCTGTTTCTGAAAAACAAAAGATCATTTATTGGATGTTTGGTCAGTTCCTCCATGAAATTAGGCATTATGTTCATTTGCATCACTTGCAACTGATGTTTGGCATTTCTAAAAAACAATTGGAACACTTGTAGAAGTTGGTACCATCCAAATATTTATTGAAAACAATTGTACAATTCAAAAAATATAAAGAGTCAAGAAACCCGTTAATATACAGTAACTACATGCGTCGAGAAAAAATAAAATAAAGAAGAGATGTTTCTAAAACTACGTGAAGAAGAAAGACCCGGTTCATGAATAGAAAAAGATCAGACGGATTAGTTGGAAATGAGTCACAACTATAAGTATTATTATAAACTTGACAAAATAAAACATATGGATAAGGGAAGTGATGTTAACCACTCTTAGAGCTAATTTTAATTTTCTTCCAGAATTCTGCTCGATTGTCTTGATAAACTGTTTTCATTTCACAGTTTTTCTCATTTATAGCTAAGAACTGTGTCAAATTTTCTTTGTTTGTAGGCTCCCACTTGAAATCGAAAACTGTTGAATCTTCATACTGCCCGTTTGGATTTCTGGAAAACGATTATTTCAGTTGTTTGATAGGCCGTACGTTTTCTTACCCATATTTGGCAAAGTTAGTCCACATTCTAGTCATCAAATCAAGCATTGCTTTGTCTGCTTCATTGTATTTGTAGTTGAAGACAATTGAAACTCCAAATATATAAGCAAGTTCTGTACAATGAGTGGCTGCTGAAAATTTGGATTCAGCACTTTTACTGAACAGAAAATCAAACCTCTGAATGGTGCACGAAGAGAAAGGATTCCGAAGCTTCGTGGATTACAGTAATCGAACGAATACATGAAAACTTTGTTTCCCAGTTTTGTCATTTTTTCAGCGTAGTTATAAGTTCCATTATTTACAAATAAGTCGCTGTACAACTGAAATGTATCAATTGTAATCTTTTGTTCTTTTGAAGTACTGCTACCTGAATATATCCTCTGGCTGCTGTCTCTTTGTCATCCTCATCTTCAGTTTCCTTTTTCAAGTACAATTTCTTTGCCTCTTCTCTCAACGCTTCAAAGTCTTCATGGTTCTCCTCGGTTATCAAAAGAGCAAGAAGTTTATCAATTCCTTTCTCATCAAAGTTGCTAGGACCAAGGCTTGCTAGAAAAACAGTATTCTCAGAAATGTTTTCAAGTGATGTTAGATTACCAAAAAGAAGTCCTTCGTGCTCACAAGTTCCAACCATTATGTTCTTCTTTGGTGCTTCTTTTCTTAGCTCTTCAATTGACTTCGGAAGGAAATCGCTTGGCTTAGTTCCGATTACAGGAGCCAAATCGAGCCCGATTTTCGAAACGTCAACACCTTTTCGTGTAAGTAGTCTTCTTTCAAACTCTTTCTCTTTTTTGGTTCGAAGAAATGCGAGCATACTTTCACTTGCATTCTCATCTGAAAAAAAGACGTTCCTTCTTATTGTTTTGATACTCTCAGTTCCAGTTTGTGACAACAGAGAACGAACAAAAACTAACCTCTGGCTTGTTTTTCGTCCCAACATTTTCTGTATGCAAAGTCACGACATGCATTGACCAGCCTGTTTCTTCCCACGGTACTCCATTCGCATTCACCGTTTCCGGCCATCGGAACAACCTGATGGAACAGATCTGAAAGATAAGAATATCACGTAATCTACCTGTATGATGGTTGCGATCATAACAATGGTTCAAGAATACCAAGAGATCACGAGTGACACTAGAAAAACTCAGCTCAAACTGTTTTACCAACCTCTGGAATGTGGACTCAATGATAATAAATCAACACTGACGCCTCCTGCACTCTGTCCAAAAACAGTGACTTTCCTTGGATCACCACCAAAAGCATGAACATTATCTCTGACCCATTGCAAAGCCATTGTCATATCCCATAATCCTAAATTTCCTGGACAGACTTGATCTCCAGTTGAGAAGAATCCTAAGAGGCCAAGACGATATTGAATTGTGACGACAACCACTCCATGCCGGCATAAATATCTGAATAAGAAAATTATTCTTCTCAGTGCAAATGCCCTTTCTTGTTTTTGTTTGAATTCAAGGAAATGCCCAGTGTGGTGCTGCTATTGCCAGTTTCAAAGCTCAAGAGCAATTGTGTCTGTTTCAAGGAGGCTACACGCTAGCCGACAAAGTGTAACATGATGTTATTTTACACTAGTAACTTCATAACACAACAATGTAGCGACTACTCACTTGGCAATTCCCTCGTCACCATATTTCACTGCTGAGTCAATCAGAAAACCACCTCCGTGAACATATACCATTACTGGGTGAAGCTAAAAAAGATTGGGTTTGCTTAAAAAACATAATTGAACGGGAACATACTCCATTTGAAACTTCTTCTGCCTTCCATGTAGGAGAGAATACATTCAAGTAAAGACAATCTTCACTTTTTCCAACTCCAAGAGTAAATCGTTCCCAAAAGAAATCTGCCTGGGGAGCCCGAGGGCCAAATCTGACACATTTTTTGACTCCATCCCAATCTTCTGTGTGTTCTGGATTCTTGAAACGTAGATCACCAATCGGGGGTTTTGCAAATGGAATTCCGAGGAATAAGTCTACTTCTTTTTCATCATCAATTTTAATTCTGAATCCCTCAACAAGACCGTTTCTAGTGCGGACCTGAATAATGAAAAAAACATGTTATGAAAAATATGAATTTAATATTCACCTGTTTACTCGGAGTTAGATGACTTTCATTATGATGTCGCAACGAGATGAAGGATATTACACCACCCATCTGAAATGGAAAAATAATTGAATAACATGTCTAGAATATCAAAAAACAATGCATTCTAAAAAGGAAGAGAGTAACAAGAAGAAGAAGAAAAAGAAGAAGAATAGTAAAGTAAGGGTCTGAGTCAGCTTGCTCTCGAAATGAAATATATTCGGAAAGGACCTCGGAGTCTCGTTGTGTCTCTAGCTTTACATATCTCTTTCTTCATTGCAACTCACGTTACTTCTACTGTGCGTGTTGAAATGTCTAAATGGAGGAGAAAAGACGTGTCGGGAAGTAGAAGAAGAAGAAGAAAAGAGCAGGCGGCACCGCGCACTTGCAACAAAAACGTTGCTCAACGGAATAACGCCTTTTCACCGATTGCGAGAAGGCGTCGCTTTGCTGTTCTCGCCTATTCACACTCTCACAGAAAACTTTTCTTACCACCAGAAAGAGGAAAGCAACAAGAAAAGGTCCGAATGAGTCAAAAGCTTTCTGGTCGGGTCCTGCCTGTTCTTAAGATTACTTCAAAACCATGGATTATTGGCTTTGTTGGTGGTCATAGAAAGTCTCGAATGGAAAAGAAATAGGAAAAAGTCGTTTTCGTGTGTTGACTTGTAAAATGAACGCAGATTGGTTTTGATATTTTTCGAGAGCAAATACAGTTATTGGTATAGCTTTCCACATTGAATAGTGTGAAACTCAATTTGCACTCGTTCTTATTTGAAAAGATGAGCCATGGTTGGGTGTGAAGAATAGGCCCCAGGAGAGAAAAAAGGGAAACTAGACAAAAACAGAAACAGCTCGAATTTCGGTAACAGAGGAAAATGCAAATGCTGATTCATCATTTTGTTTGAAATATCACACCCGAAAATCGGCATCATCATGACGTTTAGAAGAAAAAAACTGGAAAATAGGCACTTGACTCCATAGAAGGAATTTCGAAAAACTGGAAAACGTTTCCAAAGACACCAAGAAGATGAACCCCAGCGGCTCTGTCTTCTCGCCTCAAACAGCTGTGTGTGGGCTTTCTTGCCTCTCAAGACACATAACGTTCGTTCCATTGCTCCGAGATTTTTCTCTCTCGGCCCTCTGCGTTCACGCCGAACAACACACTCTCGATTCTTGATCGGAGAAGATTATGGCGAATCTTTGGCCAAGTTTTGAATTTATAATTGCAACCGACTTGCGCCAGTATTCCGTGTGAACTAAAATGTTGGTTTTGGTTGCGACAAAAGCTTTCCGAACAAAAATTGACTTGGAGCAAGCCAATTAGCACATAGAGAATGGAAGAAAAAAGGAAAACATGTTTGTTATGAGACAGAACATCTAGAAATCATGGAATTTGTATGAATCTTCAGTCAAAAAATGACAACAAATATATGTAGTGATGAGTGGGTGGATAAATTGAGTCATGGCCAGAAAAAGAATTTTTCTCAAGAATTGTGAGATGATTCAATTGGTCAATAAGTAAACATAAGGAAAGTTTCGAAAGAGAACAAGCGGGCATGACTAGCAAGACAGCAATTCAAGTGAGCAAGACTCTTCTAACCATTGATAGACCGGATAAAAAATAGAATGATAGTCTATAAGATGTAAATAAATATTCTTATCCGATTTGGCTTGCGAATCAGAAATTTCCGATTTTCTCGGAAAAGAGACGAGTATTGAATTAAAACTAATAGTTTGTTCTTGCTATGCTATAAATTATTCAGAAAAGAAGAAAACTATAGTTACCTCGTCCGACACAACATGAAAGTTTGTAAGAGTGAAGAGATTTCAACAACGATTAAAGGAGTACTTATTTTTTGAAAAAGCTATTCTGCCAATTGTTTCCCTCAATTTTGTTTTTCAATGGCTTTAGCGACACAAGAAACTAACTAGAGAAATGTATTTTCAAACCAATTATTTGCAGTGCTACACAGAGAAAAAAAAATTCACAACGGGAAAACGAAACAAGAGAGGCACCCCAATTTGTGGTTTTCAATTGAACTTTTTTGTTGTGGAAAGCGTGAAATCTCTTTTGTTTTACCATTCGGAATACATCGTTTCGAGGTTAACTCACCTTTTTCCATAGTTGACGGCTACGAGATTTTGATGAAGTTCGTGATCGAACCTGAGACATTTTTGCACGGAATCTGAAAAATGTTAGAGTTTTGGGGTTTGAGGTAAACAATTTTCTGAAGAGCGTTCAAAGTTTTTAATCATTGGTGTTTTAAGATAAAGTCTGACATCACGTTAGGAAAATGAAAAGATTGATAGAAAAGTGACAAGAGACGAATTATTGCTTCTAATATGGAAATTGGTAGAACAACTGACATTTTCCAGTTTGTTTGTTTGGTCGAGAAGTTTTAATGGTTAACTTGTTCTTCACTTGAACTCTTTTCGAGAACAACAACAAAGCTTCAGCTACTTTCCACTTTCTCCCTTTCTAATTATGTGTGCTTCAATTTGTTGTTCTATTACAACAAACACACACACATTTCTCGCCTCGTCGCAATCGCCCCGTCACAAACCAATTGGTTACAGTGATTTCAAAAAGAGAAGAAAAAGGAGATGATCGTGGGGAGAATAAGTGAGAAGTGAGAAGATGCCTATGAACAATCGAGAGGGAAAATAGTTGGTTGATTGGTTGGCACCGTCGAAAAATGGCTTGGAAGTGTCGATGGCGTCCAACTACATCCAATTATTTCCAAATCAACGGCTTACGGATTGGGTTATGGATGGATGCGTACATTCATAGTAAAATTCGATTGCCGTCGAAATCTGGATGGAACATATCAACTGTCAAGTGTGACAATTTTCAAGTAGTGACTTTGAAATGCTTTTGTGAATAGAAATTAAGGTTTCAGAAAATTAGAGAACGGTAAAAGAGAAAGAGAATTAGAGAACGGTAAAAGAGAAAGAAAAACTTTTTTTCGATAAAATATTATGTGTTCCATAACTAAAGTTTGGTATTAGAGTAAATACATCGAAAAAGGGGGGATAAAATGAAGAACGATTAAGTGATAAGAAATCACTATCATATCATTCAAGACCCCCGGCGTCTTCTAACTTACACTTTTTCTTGACGCGTACTTTAAAGCACTTTCAAAATGATCTGTTGAAAACTACCTATCATAAAAAAGTTCCTTCAACTAGTTTCTGTATTCTTTAAGATACGATCCTTTCTCTGACTGATCTATCACGTTTCTCTCTTGGAATTTTCTGATTTCATCGGTCAACAATACTATTTTGTTTTTTAAACCGCTCTTGATCGTAGTGATGTACCCAAGAGATCACATTTTTGGTAGTGATTCTATCAATTGATATCACTTGTTTTTTTCGAAATACGTGTACCCTAGTAGTGTTCTATATAGTTTGTAGCAAATGGAGAGACAGAGAAACTTGAAAAAATGAAGTGAACATAGTTATATGAGACACACAATTTTGAGGTTTGTAGCCAATGGTATTGTGTGAACAGGAGGAAGAAGGCAGAGGGCTCATCAACGACCAGCTCAATATTTTTTTGTGCTGAGACGTCTCGTTTTCTCATTTCTCTTTCAATTTTTCACGTGGTTCATCACAATGAAGGTTCAGTGGGTCGGAGTGATAGGTGATAAGAAAATGAATTATTACGAGATGAACAGCCGCTGTCTGCTGAATCTTAGACCCGTTTTCATTGAATTCTAGAAGAAAACAAGAAGAAATAAATAAACAAGAAAATAAATAAAATTAGATTTTAGAAAAGAAAGTTTTATTCTTGAGTAATAATAAGAAAAGGCGTGAACTAGTCAATTTTATATTAGAAAGTGAAAAGCGGAAATGTGGAGGATTGAAAAAATTTTCGACTAGGAACTGAACTGAGTCACAACGGAAACAGCTGCACAAGCGGCTCTTCGCCACAATTTATCAAGCACAATTCCAACTCATTGTTATCAAATAAGACGCCAGAAATTGGAGAATCAAATTTAAAAACGACATGTCAATGTCAACAAACTGTTTTCAACATACTCTGTACTCGAGTGTTCTAGTTGGGAAGGAAAAAGTGTAAATATCAGAAAAAAGATTCTATGGGCACTCTTAATTGATTTTATCCCTGTTATATAGCGACCTAGAATTTCTTTTCAAAACTTATAAAACACGAGACTCGTAATGTTGGTCAAAACAGAATGAAGCTACAAAAATAAGAAGAATTTTCACAGTATCACTAGAAAATGAATAATTGATAAAAGCCATGATGAAAATAACGGATTCAATTTATATTATATGAAAGAAGCGGAAAAACATCTGCGATGTTTACACTTTACGCTCTGATTAACACGATAATATATTCCGTTAGAAATAAGAAAAAATGCATATTCTAAGTTACAAACTAAAAAAAAACTAATCCAAAAACATCTGGAGAGAAACCACTGAATCACATTACTCACACTAAGTCATTTAAAATTTGTGAATAAACAGATTTTACGATACTTCAGATGAGCTTAAGGAAAGTCGATTACAGTAATGTTTTGAAAAACACATCTAATCCAAATTTTTGTTACATAATAAAATAAAGTGAGAAAAAAGTTTGCGGAATTATAAACACTTAGATTTTACGACATGTTCGACTAGCCATACTTTTCGAATGACTCAGCTACTTCGCACAATATTCCAAATGAGTAGCGATTCCCGTTTTCTTTGCGACTTATCCCAAAATGACTTCTAGTATTCCCGCCTAATCTTGCGAATTCAGCTATGCCGTCCCGTTTGCCGTCATTTAGTCGCACCGCTTCTCACCACCCTTTTTTCTCAATACAACTACCTTGTTTTTCAACAAAAACTATTCACTTTTCCGTCAAATGCCGTCTAAACTACCGTCTACTTTTTCTTGTATACAGGTTGGTCGAAAATATTTTTTTGAATGCGTTCAAATAAAAAGTTACAGATTATAACACCTAGATCATCACCTATTCCTTCTGATGGACCTTATCCCGCGTATATCTCAACATCAGAATTTGATCCGGTTGTTTATAGAGAAGAATTGATACGGAAAGCTTACCTTGAGAAGTTTCCACTGTACAAGTAAGTAGAAATAACTGTTCCGTTAATCAATTCACAAGTTGTAAACTAAAAACTGCAAGAAGTTCTTTGATCATTATTTACTACATTTCAGCAGTGACCGGCCTGACTACCTCATCACTATTGGAAAAGGTCATAAAACGTGTTCCACCATCAGTGTTGGTAAGTCTTTACATTTTGTTTCGTACTAATCCTTTCGCTACTCATGTTTCCTTGTTTCCTCTTTTTTATTTTCAGAAGTCAAAGGTCAAGAAGACAAAAGTGGTAGAAGTCGAATGCCAGCTGCATTTGCTGGAATTACCTTCACAATTATAATTCTGTTCATTATAATGTTTTATGTGTATCTGAATAGTTTTGTGAACTTTTGAACATTTTCTATATAAAAAAAACAATAATTTATTTGTAATTGAGCTCCAAATCAGAAAGAGCATTAACAACCCATAAGCAATTAACTTAAAACAATAATAGCAAAAGCAGAGAAGAACAACCGGTTTAGGGAACAAAATAACTGGAGAGTGTCAACAAATGTCATTATTCTGTCAAAAAAGTGACAGAACCATTGACAATGTCGTTGAGTTTAGTGAGTAGTAAGTCATGAAACTGGAAGTTGTACTGTCCTAACGGTCAAGTGTTTTTGTACCTGATAAATTGTCGCAAAAATGAGAAATTGAAGCAGAAATGGTAAAAAAACTAAGGCTAATAAAAGATTATATAGTACAAAAAAGTTAGGTTAGACCTAATTAACGTTTTTGGAATCTTGAAAAGAATGGATTTGGGGGTACTTGTGATTGTGATCGTATTGACGTGGGAGCCCCATGATGGAATATCGAACGATGTAGCTGATGATGTTCAGTATGATTACTGGGTTTGTGATCAGAGCTATGATGATGTCCTTCATGAGAACCTGACCCTATTTCAATATTACTGTGCTCTTCTTCTTCACTGTGAGGACCTCCAAGGATGTGAGGGGATAAAACCTGAACTTTTAAATTATTAACTTTAAAAAATCTGTGAGTCGTACCTCAACCAAAAATTTCTCGTCACTAGCAACTCTCGGAGATAAAATGTTCGGACTCAAAATCATGACACCAATAGTTTCCGAAGACAAAACATGGGGAGCCAGAATTCCAGGACTAAGCACGTCGATAACTAATGCTTCTGGGGAGAGGACGCGAGGTTCTAGGAATCGAGGAGTTAACACTTCAGCGATGAGAGCTTCTGGGGAGAGAACCCATGCAGTTAAGGCTCTTGGAGAGAGAACTTCTGCACGAAACGCTGTTGGAGAGAGAATTCTAGCAATCAGTGCAGAAGGTGAGAGGACTGTTGCAATAAATGCTCGAGGAGAAAGTAAATCGAGCTGGAATAAAATTGAACCTATCAAGTAATAGCGAATGGAACGTACTTTCAAAGCCTCTGGACGTATAATCTCTGACACGAAAGCATGAGGAGACAGAACCATTGCTTCCATCGAAACGCCGAAGTTTATAAGGTTTGCAAAAGCGTGTGGCTAAACAACTATAATTAGTGAGGATGACTTGATTTGAATTACCTTCAAGACCATATACTCGACATCACCAATATGTTCGCCCTCTGGATAATTTGGAATATGATCATCAGTTCCCTCGCCGGCCGCTCTTTTCAATCGCTTCCCGGGTGCATTCCAGTATGGCCATTGAGGTCTCCCTTCTGCTGCCAGTTTTCTGATCGCTTCTTCTATCCTATCGTCTCTTTGAGATCTTGTCATATTAGTGATGGGGAGGTAACTTGTCGGATCATCTAAATGATTATATAATCTAAGCACAATGAAATTTTATATGTACCAGCATAAACTAATTTCACTTGTTCTTCATTCAAATGAGCATATCCGTGTTTCTTATACTCAGAAGATTGTTCTTGAGTGAAAAGTTGCCTTGCTCTGAAATGTTTCTGATTATGACTAGATTACACACAAAACTACCTTACCTCAACCAATTGATATCTTGTCTACTCAACTGCTGGACCATCGGATACTGAACTTCTTCCATAAATTGCATTTCTGGTTCTATCTTGGCCAATAACTGTTCCATGGCAGTTCCAGCTCCACTGAAATCCAATATCGCTTCTAACATCAGCTGTTGATAACGCTGGTTGGAAGAAACGATCTGAAAATTCATTTCTCATTTTTCAGGTAGTGTTGAAATACCCTCACCTCGAATAAATCAGGTAACGAGAAAAAACCATCTTTTTGGAAAGAGAAGATAGTTGGAGATAGAAAACGATTTTTCCCTTTTCCTTCTGGCATTATGGACATTATTCTTGGAGATAAGAAGGAAAACTTCTTTTTCGCCATTTCCGAAGTCTAAAACAATTTTTCGACTTTGTCTCATAACGATTATCTTACTGAAAACTGGTTGATGATATCCACTATTTTTTGAAAAGCATCGTTTTCATTGTCGATTTTTGGTGCTTCGCTGTTGATAGGTAGTTTCAGTTGGTTGAACACTCTGAAAAGTCTACCTCTATTCCTCTTTTCTCTACTCCTCTTTTACTGCCTCCTCCGTGTGTCGAGACTCTCGAGTTTGCCGACTCTCACTATTAGGCGCATAGCAATATCTACGTCTCATAGAGAGGCACTCTCATAGTCCCATGTGGTCTAGTGGTTAGGATTCGTGGTTTTCACCCACGCGGCCCGGGTTCGATTCCCGGCATGGGAAGTTCCTTTTTGTTTTTTTTTCATTGTAGTTTGTATCATACTATAGTCACTTTATACATCTTCCTTCTCTTTGGCCAAACTAGACAAGTGTTCATTTCGTATCTATTACGGCAATTATATGCCAAAGAACTGGTTCCTGCTTCATGTCATATTCATCAATAGCCATTTTCTGATGGGCCCCTCAATGCTCTATTAAAAAGTTCACGCCTGTCAATCTCGATTTCACAACACTGACCACCAATCGGTTACTAGTTAGCTCTACTTCATCCTCAGACACTAATCACGGCTAATCCCAAATGACCATAGTTGAAATGTGGCAGGGCAAGCAATTGACACACGCTCGGCTTTGAGAGAAAAAATAGAAGGGAACCGGTCGCTGAGTGATCTCTGCCCTTACTCTGTTTCAAAAACGTACTTTTTGTTTTCATCGTTCATCAATTTGAAATATCCGTTACACTTTTCGACGCGAAGATAATGGTTTCGGATTCGGCGGATGTTTTGAAGATGATCATGTTGACCAGAGGTTCCTCCTGAATGAACAAATGTTTAGAGACAACAAACAAACGGGAATAGACAGTATTCGTTTACAAGCAAACTGATATGAAAACCCTTAATCATTGAAACTGAAACCAGTAACTGCGACATAAAGCAATTCAAACAGAATTGAATGTTCGAAAATAGGCTTCAGCAGTTGATTAGTATTTGATCAGCTTTAAAAATTGTTTCTCTTTCTCTCCCTTTCTCAATTTCCTGCTGTCACTACTAATTAACAGTTTCTCACATGCGCCTGATCAAAAAGTGTCATATAACATGCCTTTTTTCTTTGTCTTTTGTCCGCCTCATTGGCTCAGTGGCAGAGCGTCTGTCTAGTAAACAGAAGGTCGCTGGTTCGATTCCAGCATGAGGCACCGAACTTTTTTTGTTTTTCGACCTTCTTTTGCACTTACCTATAATTCGCTGAAAGTATTTTGAAGCAAGTTTAGGAAGGTCAATGGGTGGTAGTGTTGGTGATGTAGTAGGTTTTTGAGGATCAGGTTCTAAAAACGTTCATTTCATCAAAAAAAAAATAATCAAAACTACCTTCAATGTCTCTCTTGGACCTTGGCATTGTCATGTGTCTTGGAAGTCCGAACATATTTCGTTCTACTGGCTCCTCGACAATCTTCTTCAATGCTTCTTCTGCTTTTTTCAGCTTTCTCTGTTCTTCCAAGAATAGATCGTAAGCCTCCATCATTTCATCGTGTCGTTTCACTCTCTTCACTCTTGTCTGCTTCCTTATTGGATTCTGAACCCATTGACGATGAAGTGCACTGTAGTATAAATTAGGAGATGTGATTTTCTGAGTATCCGAGGATATTTCATATTCTTTCTCAACATATGTTCGAGAAGGCGACACATAGATTTGTTTAATGAGCGGACGTGGAAGATTATGGAATGATAGTCGTGGAGGTGGTTTTGTTGTTGTATACAGTTTTGCGTTTTCTTTAGCATCTAACACTTTTACTGCACATTTTGAAACTGCAATTACGGTCTGAGCATCTTTCACACATTCTTCGAAAACGATTCGTTCTATTCTTGGAAGTTGTTCTAGAGTAGTACGACTGTGGGCCTGAATAATGAATAATGAATACATGAAAGAAAGTATTGTCTCACTTTGATTAGAGCCATCGTCGTCGCATATTGCCAATACTGTTGAAGCTTCTTTTTGTCTATTTCGAACACTTTTGTATCTGTCTCGATCTTCTGTCCTTCCACCCGCCCATCGAACAGTTTCGCCCTCACTTGGACTGAAAAAGAAACGATTTAAATGATTTTCAGAGAAGAGCTTACCTGTGGCTACAAGAAGAACAAGTAGGAGCACAAAGTCCATACATCCACAATTAAGGTTCGGCGGAATTATTCTGAAGATTCTGATGCGGTCAAACACTTTTTGATATTCAAAGTGCAAGTGAAAACTTGAATGAAGAAATATGAAGAGAAGGCGTGGGGGAAGTAGTAGAAAATAAGAGTTATGAATAAAACGTGAATTGTAATTGATATGAGGATACAAAGGGGGGAGGTTGAACGCTGTGGCCACTGCTTTTTCGCAAAACTTTTACCTGCCCATAGACATTTACGCCGGAAAACCAGTAGCCACCCAGCTAACCTAACGGTGCGAGAGGCGCCCGGCAAAATAATAATGCTAATCGGAAATAGTGAACTGGACATTGTAGACGTTAGATACAGGATATCCCGGACGGTCACTCGATTTTAATGCGGATTTGAGCATTTGATGTGACACGTCAATGGACACAATTTTTCCATCAACTCTGCTTGGAAGATAGGCAAAAACAACAAATGAAAAACACAACCGGAAAAGTTCAAGATAGGATGAATGTCAGCTATAAATATATATCCGACTAAGGGGCGGGTGAAATACATGTTCGCGAAGCACGCTTCAAAAAAGAAGTGGATTAATAGTGCAAAACGGAACACGACGACAGTAGGAAATCAAAATTCTGTAATCGGTTTAGGTGGACATGGGACAAGTGAGTGGACTTCCCTTTCTCATCTCACCTCCGCTGACCGTGTGAACAATAGAAGTGTTATGAAATTGAGGAAGGATCAAAAAGTAAGTTTTGTGGATAACAATAGAAAGTGTTATGCAAGATGAGAGTGAAAATAGGAGAAAACCAGGAAGAGGGTTCGTTTGCTCTGATAGTTCTGTTTTGATGGACTCCTGGAAATAGTTGTACTGAAGTGAGTAGAGAACAAATGATGATCTTGCGGAGGACGGACTGTACCCTGGAAGAACTTGGAAAATGCCCAAATCAGAAATGAGAATGAACTGGAAAGTGTTCAAGCAGTCTGAAAACAGATAAAAATGCAATTCATTATTCTCCGACCATTTTGAAATCATGAGCCGTAAAAATTTTTGAAAACTGCAAAGATCTGTTTTTTATTGTTTTCTTAGCATTTCAGGAAAACGAAAATGCATGATTATACTTTATAAATTCAATAAAATTCAAAAAAACCAAGAAACCCGAAGTTTTTTGAACTGTAGATTCTTCGGATTATCTAGAAATCTGTTTTTTCGAAAGTTGATTTTCTCGGAATTTGAACTGAAGCACACTTTGTGAAAATTTAACATTTTGTTGGAGAACTCTAAAAGCTCGATAGAATCCATTTATACATAGTTCTTTGACCTTGGCGAACGACAAAACAAATTATCTGTAAACTGGGATGTTATGAATAAAGTAAGAAAGAAAGTGTCTCGAATTTTGAAAATTATCCTGAGGAGGCCACAATCCAGACATTTGAACAAACTTCTTTCCATCTTTCATCCCATTTTTAAACACAGTCTAGTCAGATTGATTTCACGCTTCCTTAATTATTACTGAATACAAATGAGGTCAAAACATCAGAAAGTCAACATGTGTGTCATCTTGACTTTTAAAGATCGCCCAACAAAGAGTATTCCCTCGAATTCTGCTCCCATTAACCAGTTTCGCATCGTTGTTTTCATTCCATTCCGCCAGAGATCACCCCAAAAAGTGTTTCATCTGTTTAATGATTACCGTTTTGCGCTTTTTGAGACCCCCGAGTAATCCTCATTTTTTCTCCCACAGTATACATTGTCTGTACGCCTACGAGTCTCCAATACACACAAAGGGCAATTGCCAGGAGACAAACGATTAAAGGGAGGCCTCTTTTCCCGCTCAGGTCTCGCAGCGAAGAGACAAAACGGGAGGAGAGAGTGTGGCCGTGAGAGGAAACGCAGAAACTGCATTTACGCGGACCTCGCATCGATTAATCAATTTCCTTGGTTTTCGGTCTTTTTTGCTCTTTTTTTCGAGATTTTCTTTTTTCTTGAGAGAATATGCAAACATTGAATAATCTGATTTTATATTTCCACACAATTAAAATCCATTTTCAGATGATCCGTTTTATCCTCATTCAAAATCGTGCTGGAAAAACGAGATTGGCCAAATGGTACATGCATTTTGACGACGATGAGAAACAAGTAAGTTCTTGAACAGTTCTAGTTGCAATTCAACGTGTTTTATTTCAGAAACTGATCGAGGAGGTTCATGCATGTGTCACCGTCCGCGACGCCAAGCACACCAATTTTGTCGAGTTCCGCAACTTCAAGATCGTCTATCGTCGCTACGCTGGGTTATATTTCTGCATTTGTGTCGACATTACGGACAACAATCTCTACTATCTGGAAGCTATTCATAACTTTGTCGAGGTGAGTATTCTCAGAAACTGTAGATTTTGAGGCAGTAAGCTTGAAACATAGGATAACAAGTCAATGGAACTGTAAATGGTTCTGCGTGTTGTTCTGCAACCTCCATAATTTGCAGTATATGTTGAATGAAGCATCATCGAAATAACCATCATAGATATATCTATTCAAATTTACTTCTTCAGGTTCTCAACGAATACTTCCACAACGTTTGCGAGCTCGACTTGGTTTTCAATTTCTACAAGGTGTACACTGTCGTCGACGAGATGTTCCTTGCCGGCGAAATTCGCGAAACTTCTCAGACCAAAGTTCTCAAACAATTGCTCATGCTCACTTCACTTGAATAGGATACCAAATATTCAGTCCCCGTTCGACACTCTCATCCCATTGTATAAATACAGTAATTTATTACCGCTTTTTCTCTGCCATAATTTAAATTCCACAATTTCACTTGTCATTATGTTCTTTTTATTTATTTTATTAGAAAATTAATTTATTTACATGAAGTTGAAAGTTGAAAATCGAATTACTTACTCCCTTCAGGTGGGCGAACTAGCTGAAATCAAATGGATTGCGAAGCAGAGTCATTACCATGATGAACATTTGCCTATTGTTCTAGTGTTAAAAAAGTATCCCAAGAATAATCATTCAGTCATTTTTGAGTCCAGTCGTTGAAGTTCTAGCCATTCTATTGAATTGTTTAAGCAATATTTTTCAAAATTAACTCAGAAAAAATACGATAAAGGCTTTATTTCAAATGACTAATAAGCAAAATGCGTCTAGTAGTTTTGATGAAATGGTCGAGAAAAAATGGCAAAAGTAAGATGAAACACAATGTGACACGTAAGAAGCGAAAGTCGAATCTGGTAGTGGAGATATAAGTATTGACATTGTAGAAATGTGACAAGATATACATAGAATACATATGAACAGAGAATTATTTCCAAAGAGTGACAACTTTCTGCTTGCTGGAGGAGAGCAGGCCGTATCCCGTTGGATTCCAGGAGAGTGAGAAGATTGGATTTCTGAAACAGTTGATGAATGAATGAAAAATGAATTTAGCTTACTCAGAACTGCTTGATAACCGTTTCTCGAGTTTTGTTGTGTTTCTGTTCCAAATGAAAACGCATCCATTTGAACTGCCAGCAGCAACGTACTCATTCCCAGATGACAAGATGACACGTGAAGAATCAGAACTTGTGCGATAGTTTTCGGCGCTGAAAACAAGAAATAAGAGCTAATTTACCACCATCCCAGTTTAACTGACCTATAGCAATGCACAGTTTGGAAACTTCGTAAATCCATCAATGTGATTGTATCATCCCGAGTCGAAACAAGCAATTCACATCCACTCATTGTGACATCGAGTGAAGTGATCCGTCCTCCCATTTCAACTGTTTTCACTGGATCTGATGATCTTCCGTCATAGAAACGAAGCTTTTTATCAAAGTGTCCAGTTGCAAACAGTGAAGGACTTCCTCCCATGTTGGTGGCAACATCCAAGATTTTTGATGCAGGGAACAAAGAACGACTGCCTGTAATTTAGGAATTTAGAAGCTCTGATAGAACATACAAAACGAACATCTTTGATTTTGCAGATCCCAAATTTTGATGACTCGGTCGGCGCTACCAGAAACAGCAGAGTGTGATTGGTAGAACTTAACGCATGTAACTTGGTCAGCGTGTCCAGAAAGTGTGCTCTGAAAAGATCCAATTCGTTTACATAATTTTTCATTGAGTATTTACCATAAGCCTGGATGTATCAAGGTTCCATAACCTAACGTTTTTATCGTTAGATGAAGCAATCAAATGTTTTCGGTCCCTCTCATAGTCAATTCGTGTGAATGCAGCGTTGCTTCCAGCCAGAACATCTCTGCAAATTATTATTTTCTTTTTTTTTGCTTGAAAACTGTTTTATAATTGAATTGCTTCCACTGAAAAGGTCTCTACAAAATATTATGTTCCCTGTTTTTCACAAAAACTGTATTATAATTGAATTTCTTCCTTCCAAATCATCTATGCGAAATATTATTTTCCCATATTTTTCTCGAAAACTGTATTATAATTGAATTAACTGACATTCTTGTTTGCCCGCCGTGCCCGTCCGTTTTCCATATTTTTATTTTCCTGTCCGACCCTCCGGTCGCAAACGTTTCTCCATCGAGCCACAAAACATCATTCACTTCTCCTTCGTCACATTCCTAAATTCAGTTTTGATAAATCACAAGCTACTGTATTAACTGACAAAGTTGAATTCTGATCGCGACGGGAGACTGTCTCCAAGAAGTAAGTCACCATTTGCATTTGTTTCTGGCATTTTCTTGAGCATCGCCTCTCTGAAAAAATCTAATTAGTGACAGGATTTGAGTTTTTCACTGACAATTTCAAATCTTTATCTGATACATCGTTGATTGCACTGGTTATCATATCCTGAACCCGTGAGTGCCTTCTTCTGAAACAAAATAGTTTATTTAGTTTATGAGGCCAAGTCGAACTAACTGTTCCTCGAGTGCCACCTCAGCGTTCATCATATCAATTCTTGTCGCGTTCAATTCTCTGATTTTGTTCAAAAAATGAATCCGATCGTTTTCCATTTCTTGTATTTGTTGTGTCATCATTGTAACCGTTGCCTAAAATACTAAACTATGGTCAATCAGTTATTTCTTTTGGACTCACGTTAGTGGCGATTCGTTCATCGTTCATTAGCTCATTGTCGCTTTTCAGCCTTTGTAGTTCAACTTCTGTTCGAGCGTATTTTCCAGCAAGATTGTGTTTCACAGCTTCTAACTTGCTCTTTCTGAATATTTCTAGTTTTCATCAGAGTTTTCTGCCTTTTTTAATTCAAAAAGTTTTTCAAATAAATCTCACTCAGCTATCAACGCGTTTGTCTTCTTTTCATATTCGATGATTGCGTGATTGGCGTTTATGAGCCTCTGATCATTTTGGCACTTGGATCGATATAAATCCGCCATCTCTGCTTTGGTTTTAACCAATTCCTCATTTTCTTCAAGAGAAACTCCGGATCTTGGTGCTCCATATTTCTGTTTTTTGATGAGTGCCTCGGCTAACTTTGAATCTGAACAAAGAATAAATGAAAGAGACAAATCAATAAATGAGAACTTACAATTATTGTAAACCGAAGCGACTTGTTTATTTCTTGTTTTAACGTCTTCTAATCGTTCAATTATCAATTTCCTATAGTCGGACATAGACACTGAAAATATTAAGTTTTTAGTTGCGAAATTTAATGCAAAAACATCGGTAAACGTAAAATTACCGGGTAAAAACATTGTGACTAGTTATCTCAATTGTCAGTGGAGCGCGTTTGCATTATTCTCTCACCCGTCTCAAAAGGGAGAGTGTATGCGGACATTGTGTAAAAGAATAAGGGGAGACGAGAATTGGAAGAAGAGGAAGAGTGCCATTCGTTGTAATTATGAAGAAGACAATGATGCGAAGGCAATACAGGAAGATAAATGGTCCTTGCGGGAAGAGTCTGAAAGTTTTTGATATCTCATGAATATTCAATTTCTGTAGAATAAATGATGATTCTTTGAAGTTGATAGAAAAAAATAAAAATTTCTCTTTGAAAAATCTACGAAGTCACAGGAAACATATGCAGAAAGACATGTATAATACAAACTGTTTGCTTTCATCACTTGGTTCACTCATTTTCTAAATGTCCACCTATCATGTTCTGTATCATTTTCTGTTGAAGTTATTCTCGGAGGTTGTTCGAGGAGGGTGTTCACAGGTAATATGATAAATGAAACCATCGGTGGTTCCCATGGAAATAAAATCGACGCCGCACACATAACATACCTTTTAGACTTTTCGAAGCGTACATCTGAAGACATTTTTACAGTACTGATCTGTATTATTTCACTAAACCATGTGTTGTCTGAAAACTGTTCACGGTTTAATCATACTCATCAAAATCACAATGGAAGTTATCAGACTCTCACATCATACTTACAATTTATACTCAGAGCAATTTCTTTGTTTTTTAATTCTTTATCCTGCTTCTAGAAATCTCACAATTTTTATGCAGATATTATAAGTATAAAGCTAATTTTTTAACGGGAAGTCGAGTCGTTTGCGTGATTGCATACGCGTTCGTCTCCAGTTCAATTTCTTTCAGGAAATTCTTAACATTATTTTTCAGTTTGCAAAGACTTTTTTTTAGGAATACACTGAGCTACAGTATACTTTTATTCTCCAACAAGTCACAAAATTTTATGGGATAGTGGGTATCATAAAAACAAGAAAATTTTATAGCCCTCCGTAGATAGATATTTTTGAACGAACTGTTCTTTCTTTTCTATACTTTAGTTTCAAATTTGAATAAATTTTCAGTAAAACTCCCAAACCGTTGTTGCCTAATCAATTTTCAAAGTTGGAAGGAATGGAAGCTGAAGAAAACAACAAAAAGAAATCAACAACAGCGTCAGTTTTTTATTATTATTCTTCGCTTTATATTATATAACTGTCACAAAAAACTTTTTTGAGAACATTTTAGGGTGTCATCACTTGTCGGAAATGGTCCAGAATGCTTTTATATTCACTGTATTTCGACGGGAAACGAGATAATCAAATGTAGTCTATTGATCCCTCCCTTCAGAGAAGAAATTCCTCCAGTTCTGTAAGTGTAACATCTTCTCTACATCTCAAAATAATTTTGTAGGTATAAAACTACTGCAAAAGTGGAATCCATTGAAAATAGACAACTGTGGTTCCTCCATCCAAAGTTTCAAAAATTCCGAAAAGGAAGTCAGTTCAAAGAACTTCAAAAAGAAGAATATGTTACTGAAGATGAATTTGAGTACTCTCATCATGTTATTCAAATGCCAGAAGAATCAAAACACATTCCGGCTGAACTGGAGAAAGAGAAATCAGTAAGATGCGATAAACCAAAAATGCCTATAATTTTTCTTCTAGTGCTTTGTCTGCAAAAACGGAATTCATACCATATTTTATCTGCCTTCTGGAACCATTGGAAGCGATTTTCACGAAATGCCTTTCTGCTTACATGTTATTCTTCAAACTAAAGGAAAATTCAAGATTCTCAAAAAAACTGGTACAACAGACATGATAATAATGACTCCGACTGACATGCTTCGAGATATTTCTGGTCATTATTCTGGACCCAAAAAAATTTTCCTTGAACGACTGGAAGACAAATACAGCGACGTGAACGAAAAAAATATTTCAGTTGAATCGCCATGGTGGTCAACGGCCAAGAAAAAACCACATCTAGCAATATATGGTAAACCTTTTGATATTATCCCTTTTCTACCCAGATATACTTTCGTTTACTCTTTCAAAGGCGGCAGTATCTTTAATTTATCTCATCCATTCACACTCTCTCCTCACACGTCATCGCATTTATGAGTAGGATAGTGCCAGACTTCTGCTTACTGTGCACATATCCTGTTACATTGATATTATCGTTCCTTCACTACTCAAAGCTTACGCTCACCATCATCCATATCGGCTCTCCTCTTACTGGCAGTATCTATAGTTTCTCTAATCAACTGACACTCTCTCCTCTCACATCGTGGTCCTTACGAGTAGGACCGTGCCAGACGTTTGTGTATGATGCACGGGACATGCCAAAACGTTGCGGACACTCGCGCGTTCGGCGGAAGTCTTACACTTGTCCCTGTTTGTCACGCGCTTCACAGCACGTTCCTTTTGATTGTGATTTGTTAATCGGTGAAGATCATATAATTAAATTACATATAAGCATTTATTCTTTGAAAAAACATGAAAGGTACGAAGTTTTGGATGTTAGCAAATGTTTTGTCCGCCGTTCATCCACCCGTTTTGGTCCGCTGTGCAATTTTGCGTGAGAAACGGATCGAAAACGAACGTACAAACGGACGGACGGACAAAGTTTTATCCTCATAGAATATTATTCTTTCTTAATGTTATCTTGAACTTGTATTGTTTAAAAATTAGCTGAAAGCTCGGATGCAGCTGACATCATTGAACGGTGTCCATCGTTACCTAACGTATAGTGTCCGTGTGACGTTGTTCAGTTTCTTAGAATGTGATAGACACCACCAAGGTTTTGTCCATGAGAACCTGGACCTTTTAATCATTTTTCCACTTACTTCTTGAGTATCAAGTGAGTTTTTGTGTTGAACAATGATCCAAAAGTGCCAATAATAGTTGACACTGTTTGCAGTTTCACAATTCAGAAGAGAAGACAGCTAATAACAGAAGAATAGGAAGAACCAGTAGAAAGTCTACTACACGAGGCTTCAGCAACCTGGGTTCTCAGCCCACTGTGCACAATAAACTGATTTCTACATAGTTTATTGGAGATAAATATGAAGAATGACATGGGGTTTATATAGTGTGCGCAGTGTAAAAAAATTTAATAAAGCAAAGTGATTGCGGAAAACGCACATCACTTTTCCTGGTGATTCATCTTTTGATAGTTTGCACTTGAGTACATCTCTGTTCCTAACCAATTATGATTGACCCTTTATTTTTCCATCGTTCATTTTTGTCAATCTACATATTGCTCTTTTCTTCGTGACAGTATCTACAGTTTTTCTAATCATACTCTCTCCTCCCACATCTTTTTGTTTACGAGTAAGACTGTGAAGGCTTCTGCTCACTTACTCTTCAAAGCTTCCGCCTGCCATCATCCACATTAGCTTTCATCTTCCGGGCAGCATCTATATTTTGTCTAATCAACGCACACTCTCTCCTTTCACATCGCTGCCTTTACGAGTAGGACCGTGCCCGACTGTTGCATACCGTGCACGGGACATGCCAAAGCAAAGCGGGCATTCGCGCGTTCGACGAAAGTTCTACATTTGCCCGCGTAAGCCTAAAATTTAAATTCTGGCCCGCGCAATCACATTTATTTGATTACACCAAGGAATGTAGTGGTGACTAAGTATTTTTCCCGCTATAATCATACTCACTTTCTACTCAAATTAATTCTACAAAAATAACGCGTATCCAATTTTTCTCTTTCTAAACTAAAGCAGACGCTTGTTGTTGTACCAACAACTATTCGGTTTCTCGGTTTCATTTTTTGGTTATTCGGTTTGAAACAGAATCACATGAGTACAACCAGCAATCAAAACACATTCTTCGTTTCATTTTCTTCATATCTGTTTCTGGATATTCCTTAACTCTAACACAGATATCATAACTAGTTACCTTTTGAAAAGGCCTGTTTAGATCTTTGTATCTAGAGGTGCGTGAGATCTTCCTGCACTGAGTTATTGCTCCTCCGTTTTTCAATATTCACGTATGCCTTTTCTACATATCGGCTTTCCTCTTCCTGGCAGTATCTATAGTTTCTCTAATCAACTCACACTCTCTTCTCCCACATCGTCGCCTTTACGAGTAGGACCGTGCCAGACTTTTGCATACGGTGCACGAGACATGCCATTGCGTCGCGCGGCCCCCCGCGCGTTCGGCGGAAGTTAAAAACAAACATTCGCCCTCTTTGGCCTAAAATTTGAATATTCGTCACGCGCTTACAAATTCTGACGCGTTTTTCAATTGTGATTTGTTAATTGGGACAGATCAACGTTTATCTATATTTTGTAAAAACTATGTGAATGACTGTGCTCTGATTTGAAAGTGACTCTTCTAAGTGATTATCTTCTTCGTTTCTCACTTTTTTCTGTAATTGTCAGCTTGGTTGTTGATTGTCTCGTTATCAGATTTTATTTTTTATTCTAGTTTCATCTCCAGTTTTGAAGAGCGAATAATTAGTTCCAAAGAATATATCAAAGCTACAGTATACCTCTATTTCGCAACTGTCACAAATGTACATTTGATATAGGAAATCATGAAAACAATACGTTTTTATGACTGCCTGTATATGAATATTTTTGAATAATCGTTCTTCCTAATACTGTAGTTTTGTATTATTTTCTTTATGGAAATTATCTTCAGTAAATCCTCCCATTTAATTCATGGTGTTTTTTAATAAAACTTTTAAGTTTACAGGAATGGAAGACAATTCTGAAAACAAAACAGTCGAGTCACCTCGGAAAAGAAGACTAAACGGCAGAAAATTGATTGTGAGATGGAAGGATCGAATTGATGGAATTCCTTTTCCATCGTGCAAGAGAACCTCATCACCGTTGAGCGGAAGAGCTCCTTCTCCAATACCTTTACCCGATGTACCTCCTCTTCTGGTGCCAGAATCAGTTCAGTCAACATTCCATCAAGCAAACAGTTTCATGCCAAATATGGAAAACTGGGGTGTCAGCAGCTTATCCGATATCATGTCCTTTAAAAACTCGGTAAGAAAAGCTGCTTGTTAAGCAAGTTTGAGAAAAAGTTAATAATCTTGTTGTCGAAACTATCAACCAATTCAGAATGTAGCCAAATTGTGATAAGGTTTTGATTATATTACAGAGATTCGGAAATCAGGAAGTAATGGTCGTGAATTGGGAAGAAGAGGGCGACAGGGTGAACGATGGAGTGCCAGCCGATACGCCAGATTCACCGATCGATTATAAGCACGATCAAACAACATCGAACTCAAAAGCATCTGTAAGCCCAATCAAACAACTACAAACTGAAACTCTTCCCAGTGACACTAATTCTTTGGTAAGAATTTAAAGGATACCGTTCTGAAGGAGTTTCGCAACATTACAAATCCATTTTGTTTCAGAAAGCAATACAACAAAAAGAAAATAGAGACATTATTGCCGTATTGATGGAGTATGCAGCTGAAGAAATGAAAGAGAAAGAAATAGATTCATTTCTGCTGGAAACAGAACCAAGCGCGTATGCAAAGGAATTCGGTCTTATCAAAAAAGACAACAAAGATAGTGATTATAACGACAATCAAAATAACTCCACTAACAAGCAATCCTTGATTCATCCGGAATTAAATGAGTGCAGATTCAAACCAGCAGTACCACAATCTTTGCATGCGGAACCGTTGAAACCGCTTGCTTCCACAGAGTCCAGTCGTTTCAAATCCTCCCCTGTCTTGGAAAACGATAGAGATCACATTGGAAATTGCTTGATCCAAGCTCATCGGCGTTCTACTGAAACTGGGCATCGAACAAAAGCAACCGAAACCATACAATCAAATGTCAGAAAAACTTCCAGACGACCAGAAGTGAAGAACAAGATGGATGATGATATGAACCATGAGGTGCCTTCAAAATATTTTCGAAATTCTACAGATAGGTCAGGTCAACGCTCACAGAACCGTCAGATCATAGGCAACGTCGTTCAACAAAACGATAACAATTGGCATCGTCAAATTCAAGCTCATCGGCGTTCTCCTGAAACAGAGCGTGAAAGAAAAGAAATGGATTCAAGACGTTCAGATGAGAGAAGATATTCCAGCCGATCGGATGAAATAAGAGATGAGTTGTCAACAAACAAGTTTCAAAACTCCATCGATACGTCAAGTCAACGTTCGCAGAACCGCCAGATTGTTGGAAATATAGTTCAAGAGAAGAATAGAGATCGCATTGGAGATCGCTCGAACCAAGCTCATCAACGTTCTACTGAATCAGGGCGTGAAAAAAGAGAAATGGATTCGAGACGACCAAATGAGAAAAAAGGAATGGAATCGTTTGGAGTCAAAAGAGTGATGAGCGATATTGATGATGATAAAAACAAAGAGGTGCCATCGAAAAAATTGCAATATTCCGCCGATACGCCGCCCCCACTGATGGGCCAGATGATCAGAAATGTTTTTCATGAAAGTGTTTTCACTAATTCAAAAGGACAGTGGGTGAGATACATTTGCTCATTTTTTTTAAATTCCGATTTCAGGTAAAGGAGAACGGTAGAAGTGTTCTACAACCATCGCGCGAAAAATGCCAGTATATACCGATTTCGCATTTCCAACAGCAGATTGCTGGCCTCCGACACCCATATGGATTATCTTCCTAAAGACTCACATTATTTCATGTAAATTGTACATCTAGTTACTCCTCCAATACCTGCAATCTTTGGAAACACTCAACATTCATAGTCAAAACCGTCTAATTTTGCCGAATTTATTATCTCAGTTGAAGGTAAGTGTCAAAGAATGCTTATCATACTATTTCATAATTTTACAGCAGCCCTGGTGATAGTTCTCAGACAACAGCAGAGCATTCAACATTATATACTCTCTTATTGATTCAAAATTACTTAATAGAAGTAATTCTGATCGTTCAACAGTACTCCAACAAAAATTGCATTTTCTTTTTGTATAGCCAAAAAAACAATTTTCTAAAAATCCTATACGAATAGTTTATTCACTGCCTTCAATTTTGCCTTCTATGAATAATACCTCGACTTTGGTTGTTCTTACTTTCTTCCTTCATTTTTGAGATATATGATTTTCCGTATCTTTTTTTGCGTAGCTTTTTGTTTTTTAATGATATTTTAAAAAATTTTCCCGTTTGATTTACCCTATTCTTCCCTGTCTAATTTGTATTTCCAGCAAAAAATTGCCCTAAATATGAATTTCTTTTTTCGAATATCTCTACTTGATTCGATTCCTTTTGTTCCCCCCGTTGTACTCATAATCTGTTATTACCTTCCGATGGCGTTCTTCCTAATAAACAATGCAATTCTCACCAATTGGTAATGTGAGAAGTTTTTAGATATTTGCGTTTTTTTTTTCTCGAACTAATTACATTCTCAACTATTCTCTTGTCGTTGTTGCTGACATTGATATCTGTGTAAACTGGAAATCAGAGAAAAAGTACACTGACAATGCAAACATTCAGATGTGCTTCATGAGCTGTACGTAAACACAAATGTAACGAATTCTGTCTGCATGTTTCGCTCTTCTCAACCCCCAGGTTTTTTCTCATTCGAAACATTGCTTTTAATGTGATTTGCCTCTCTTTTTTCATGCGTTTCTTCTCTTTCATCACAAGTGTCACAACTATGAGTTCATTCAACATCTGTCACACTCTATTTTATCACTATAGATTTTACAAAGTACAAATTAGCTCAATGATATTATAATCAGCTGACATTAGTGCGTAGAGTGCGGACTCTTTTCGGAACCATTGCAGACTTTGAGTTTTTCTTTTGTTTTGCGGAAATAATATCTTAATGAGTGCATTTTCAGAACTATTCCTTGCTTTTCCGTTTCTCAACTGCTAAAATTAACTGAAACACACGCTCTTCTGAATATAAATCTGATATTTGGTGCAAAGTTGTTCTAATCTTTTCATCCAGTTCCTTCCTTTTCATCCCAGGTTCATTTTCCGTTCTTTCTCATAATAAAACTAAGAGTCATTTGCTTTCATCAATCATGAACCTCAATGTTTATTGCTTCAAACTGATTTTTGTGTGTATTGCTCATCGCTGTCCACATGGCAGTTTTAAACAGATCTTCAACCAGCTTCCAGTCTTTTTCTCCTTTTCCATACAAACTTTGGCCGATCTTTTTGACATCTGGTTTCTGTTTATTCTTAATCAGACCCTTCTTCATCTCATTTTAAACTCTCAGCTCTAAACTTTCAATCACGCAACCATTTTGATTTGCGGCTTTTCTTGATCCCGTCTTTTTGAATTTAGTTCAAATGGCAAATTTTCCTTTGTTAAAAAAGCTCATTTTTTAAGTTTTGAAGTTCAATTTCATGTTAGTATAATATAATTATTTCATTTTAATTAGTGCGTATTCGATTAATCATACACGTCTTTCAAAAGAATTCTGAGAAAAGATTTCAGACATTTAATTATTGGTTTCCGGCAAAATATCAATTATTACGTATCTTAATAATTCTTACTGTAACATGTTCAAATAATAAGTATACTGACTCAACAAAGAAAAAACACAACAAATCAAAAATTAAATGTCTAAACGTGAGTAAAGAAGAAGGACCCTTAAAATTGAATCTGGCGATTGTTTCATTCCGAACCTCTTATCCAAATTCATTTCTCATCCCCAAGTGTACCCAAGAGAAGAGGCTACCCATGTTTGATCTAATATCGAAAGGCTTGAACAGCCACTTCTGTTTTCGATGGTTGACATATTGAAACCAGATCCATTTTCTCATTTTTTTCTTGTGAGACATTCATTGTTGACCCCGATCTTTTAAGCTTTGCCAGACTCCCAGTTCTGTAGTTTCTGTAGTTGCTAAATCAGGGTTTTGTGTTTTGTTAGTGTGTTCCTGTGCGCTTTCAAATGTTATCTCGATAAAGTTTATTCATCAAAGTATTCGATTACACGACAATGCGGATAGAACTCTCTCTGAATGTGATTTCTTCAAAAACATGTTAAGTGCCCCCTAAAGATAATAACATTCGGAATGCTCGGAAATCAAATTATTTCTTCCCATGACTTTCTGTCTGATGTTCTTTTTTTGTGTGTCTCTGAATATGCATTTATGTAAAAAAAAATAGTTAGACTCATAGCTATCCGCCTATATTATTCAAAGGAAACTTATTCAGAGGAGTATCAAGTTCCGCCCCTTTCATCTACCCTCAGATTCTTTCTCTCTTAAAAACGTCTCCTTATTCTCCTCTACTTTGACCACTATGGAGATTCCCGTTAATGAAATCCGAAAGCGTTTAGATGCTTTATTTTATCCACTCACTTTTAGACAGTTTCTCTATATAATGTTAAATGACAACGACTATCAAGCGAATTTGGTATTCGATAGAATCAGAAAGCTGTTCTTCAATGATTCTGATTCAATACTACCGGTACCAAAATATTTGAATCCCGTTTTTATATCCATTTTCAGATTGGAATACTAAAAGAGTATTGTTTTCATCCGGATGTTCAACTTCTCGCTCAACTCACTCTGAAAAATGCGCTCGATCACCCAGGGTATGAGCCCAATACTAATACTACGAGCCAATTTGCTTCGTAAGTTTTCTATAGTTTCTCTTTCATTCATTTCAACTGTTTAAGTGAGCCAGCATTCTTGAAACCCACCCTCACAAGTATTTTCTTGTTTGTCGGCCTTATCGGACTTGTTGGAAACCTATTGACTGTTATTGTCATTTTCAAGGTGAGAATCCATTTTCATTCAAATTCTATTTCTTTTTATTGTTTCAGACCAAAGCTCTACATTCTCATACAAATTATTTTCTTGCTAATCTGGCAACCAGTGACTTCTGTCTGATTATTGTTGGCGTCTCATTTGATTTGGTCAACATCTGGAACAAAGGAGAACCTCTTGAACTTTTCGGATACTGCTCTCTCACCAGCACTTTCATTTCTCTCTTCACATTCGCTTCAATTCTTACTATTGTCATGTTGACCGCTGAAAGATTCACTGCAATCTGTTATCCATTCTCTCATCGAACTATTTTTGATGAGAAACGTGTCAAGCGTTTCATACTGTTGATTTGGTTTGTGGCACTCCTCCCGTCAATTTTCATTGGCTCCATGGTAATTTTAAAAACATGTTCAGATACCTGGAAAGCTTTTTTATTTCAGTTCAAACGCGTAGCTCCTGATTTTTGTGGCTACAACCGTCAAATGAGATATGTTGGTCAATGCGATTTGGTGACTTCCCCTGACAGTTTTTTCCGCTACCCATTCGAATCTGCTATCACTATAACATTTGTTCTTCCCTTGTTCTTCATTATCTATTGCTACTTCCGTATTCTCGGTTTGTCATTTTTCAATCATTGCTTCATCCGAATGTTTCAGTTACATTGAACGAGATGTCAAATTCCACTCATGTTCACACTCCAGTCGGAACAGCTCGTAGTGATAGTGGAGGCGCTTTTCAATTCCCTCACAACTCCATCAATTCCAATACTCAGAGTTTTCCTTTGACAGTCCATACGAAGAATGTTCAGCCTCCAAGAAGTCAACAAGCTCAGAAAATGGTCATCAAAATGCTTGGTAACTGCAAAACCGCTACTTGTCTGTTTCTATTCCTGTAATTTTAGTTACTGTCACTGGAGTCTTCTTTGTTTGTTACCTTCCATACCATGCTCAGCGTCTCATTGTCAAATACAATCGTGATGATTGTGCTGCATCTGATTTTTGCCGTCTTTTATACCCAATCACAGGTAAATCTAATAGTTTTGATAAAAGAAACGTATTTTATATCAGGAATTCTTCAATACATCTCCGCTTCATTGAATCCAATCTTCTACAATTTGATGTCTGTTCGATTTCGCAACGGCTTCAAGAAGCTCATCAACGATGTCTGGACTCACAGAACTCGCAGCTACAGCAATCTAGCGCGTGTCTGATTAATACACACACTTGCTTCACATGCCCTGTCAAAATTTTTTCGAAACTTTGCTTATTCGAATATTTGCCTGTATTTATTTCAAATCCAACATTCCATTCATTGTTTTTCTATGAAGACGTCCAACTGCACTATTTGTCAAACCCCTTGAAATCTTCAACATTTTTCTGACATCTGAATAAACATTTTGTAAAAACTTACATTTTTATCTTATATTTGGGTGATTCATTAAAAAAGTGTGAATTAACTCTTGTCAAAACAGTCCAACGCAGTATAAAATACTTTTTCTGTTATTTTTTCTCGTCTCTCTGTTTCTCTCCGTCTCTTTTTTGCAACGACACTCCGGTGGGTCTCGCAACGAAATGAGAGACCCGAAAGAAAGATGGACGGGCGGACTCCGTACTGCGTGAGTTCTCAATAACTATTGGCAATTTTTGACGGTTCCAATTTTGTTTTTTCCTTAAGAAATAGTGTTTAAAAATTTAGTTGATCATTATCAATGAAATACACTGACGATTTGTTTTATTTTACCCGTTTTCCCTCTGATTTTCCGTTTTTCTATTTTCTTCACCGTGTTTTAATATATATTGATTACAGGGTATACCATGTCGTTGAGCCGCTGCCTTCCTTTGGGCCAGAACGCCCGCGTCATCATCATTCCGGCCAGATTCGCCCACGCTGCCGCTCCACGTAAGACTTTTTGGAAGATTATTCAGAAAAAACTGAAATCTGTTACAGAGGCTGCCGCCGCCACTGACGATGCCCCGAACTTCTTCCAAAAGTTGGCTCTTCGCTTCCAAGGAGTCCCACTCAAGGGAGAGGCTCACGCACCAAAGTCCATGTTCGAGGACTGCAACAAGGAATGGTCCGCTCCAGAGCCACTCCCAGCTATCCCAAAGGACTTCAAGGAACACCCAGATCGTGACTTGGTAGGCATTTATAACTAATTAGTTGTGAAACTAAGGAATTGTTTGCAGGTCAACTATCCATACCCAGCCAGACCAATGTACCCACCAAAGTCTCGTCTTCTCATGATGCCAGACTCGTGGTTTACTCCATTCCAAAAGGTCACCGGAGTCTCTGGACCATACCTCTTCTTCGGAGGTCTCTTCGCTTTCCTCGTCAACAAGGAATTGTGGGTGTTCGAAGAGCAAGGACACATGACTGTCGGATGGATCCTCTTCTATTTGTTGGTCTCCAGAACCGCTGGATGTAAGTAAAGCAATAATCCCGTTGCATTCAACTTGTTTCCTAAAACGAGATATTTTCAGACAAGATCGACCAAGGATTGTACCAAGGATACCAAGACCGTGTCAACTACTTCAAGGGACTCATCCAAGAAGATCTCAAGGACGTCGTCGAGTTCAAGAAGACCTCGGCCGCCCAGACCGAGTCCTTGTCCGCCATCAAAGAGGCTCTGCCAACTGCCCTTAAGGAGAGCATGGCTCTTCAACTTGAGGCTACCTACAGAAAGAACGTCCAAACTGTCGCCACTGAATTGAAGCGTCGTGTTGACTACTTGAAGGAGACTGAGGAGACCAAGGCTCGTTTCGAGAAGGAGCAACTTCTCAAGCTCATCAATGACAGCGTACGTTTTTCTTTTTATGTTAAAAATTGATAATGAGTGAAGAAAATAAAATACTAAGCTGTATTTCAGGTGGACAAACAAATCAACGACCGATCGTTCAAGGACCAGTATCTTCAAAACGCCATTCAACAACTCAAGGGATTGAATGTGCAACTTTAAATACGAGATGAAAGCAAGGCTTCTTTGTACCGATAAAACTTATTTTCAATTCCTCACCACTCATTTTTAGCTGTTGTCTTCTCGGATAAAATCGACTTTCTTTCTGTTGTTCAATTATTTGGTTTAGATAAAAAATGAAGAAAATCGGTTTTGTTCAGAGATTTCAATGCAGGTTAAACGATATTTCATAAATTTAAAAACTTTTTGTTTTTTTGCCTCCGTTAGTTACTGTCAACTGCCAATAAATTAGTGTTGAATTGGATTTTTGAATAAGTTGGTTCTGCTTATGGTAATCAGTCCTGTGATAACTGTCTACTATTGTATTCAGGGCATATTCAGGAGTTTCAGATTGGGAACAAGTGCGGGATAAGACAAAAATATATGAAACAGCTTGAAGATGGTACCCGAAAAACTATGGCACAAAAAAAGGAAATGGAAAATTACTTCGTCTTGGAGTATCGATTTTCGAAATATGAAGAAAGCACAATATAACACATGCATCGTATGAAGTCCTATAAAGTTATTGTAAAACTTGTCATTAAGTTCCCTTAAAAATTAGATCATCTACTGAACTTCAAAAACGTTTTCATTTATGATAGCCGCAGGAGTTTAAAAACAAAAAGATTGGTTGATTCATTGTTTGAAAAATGTGTTGAATGTTAACTTTGATTTTTTTCAGCTTGGCATGTAAAAGTCGTTTCTTTGTGCAGCCTTGAGTCTTCAAAAATTCGAAGAAACATTTATTGAAAGGAAAAGGAAAATTTGAAGAAAAAATGCATTGCAATACCATGTAAACATTATCACAAGGGACATCAATTATATCTATATTGAAGAGAAGGACCAGTGAAATCAAGAGACTCTACAGAATTCAGGAGAAAAGAAGCGTTTCAGGAGGGGTGACTACCAGTTTGAAATTTGTTTACAGAAATGTTTAAGAAAAGTATCGTCAAACAATACAATTCATTTAATGACAGAGAATACCATATCTAGAAAAAAAGGTCCCGTTTTGAGAAGTGTATCACTACGTTTGTCTACCACGGGGAAATAGAGGGTACAAATATGATAAGTTAGAATGCATGTGAGAAGTATGGGAAGTGATACAGAAATTAACATTGGCGCCTAAAGAGACAGTGCTAATTGAATGTACATGAGAATGACTGTTTTGGCATATTGAACATTAAACGAGAGAAGAATGAAGTGAAGAATGATATAAGTGATTCAGAATATCGACATCTATAGAGATCGGAGATCCGCTTCAATGTGAGCTCTTGGCAAACGAGAAGTACATGGCAAAGAGGATGGCGTAGACGGATAAGAGCGATCAATTGTTATGATATCTAAAAATTACTATGTTTTAAGCATATAGATAATAATAGATCATTATTTGGTACCTATGGCTTTGTCAATTTCATTTTCAGTGTTTTTGAGAAGTGGATCCAGTAAATGAGAAGTATCGAGATGAGTCGGACGATTGACGCCTGCTTCGACTGTCAGTTCGAGAGTTTCGGCAGTTGGATTTCTGAAATATAGTTTTATACACCGAGTTTTATAGCATTTCATACCTATCGTTTTGCTCATCGTTCTCATTTGTGCTGGTTTCTGAACTGCTATGTCCTCTGGAACCTCCGAAAGCAAGAAGAATAGGTAAAATGATTAAAGCATGAACAGCACTGCTGAGAATGGTAACAAGGAAAAGCTTGAAGAAGTACACCTGAAAGACAGAAATGTTAAATAATTCTTTTGGTTATTAAAATACCGTGATAATTTGGAGATGGGCACCGGAAAGGAACATTGTGGATCCCGCCATAGTGATAACTGGACCCGAGAGTATGATTGGACCAATGCTACCGACTGTTCCCTCTGCACGTTCTTTTGCACGCCAACGAAGAGAACTGGCATAGCCCTTGAGTACATTGACAGAAAACTCGATGAGGATTCCGGATGACTGAAATTATGATGATTGATGCAAAATAAAATAAATATGTGTTACCATAACAAGATTTGTAGCAGAAAGTGCATTGACTGGAATATCAAGAAGATACATGAACGCCACAATGTGGAAGTAATTTGAAACTTGACAAATCACTGCACATGCCGCTCCTTTGACATCAATTCCCAGTGTGACACAGATGATTCCAAAGACTCCAACAACTGTGATGAAGAGTTGGGTAGTGAGAATTGGCATGATGGTAGAATACTGCTCGTAGAATGGGAAGATTTTGCTGTACGCAAAGACGTGTGCTGTATCGTCAATTGATCTTTCAAGACGACGGGATACCATTCTAGCGTTCTCCATAGCTTTAATGAAATCGCTTGAGTTCCCAATGGAGAGTTTTTTGTGGAATGTCATGAATTGAGAAGCTTGTATTCTACCACGTGAAGTGAAACTGATAGCATCTTTGAAGGAAGCACGTCCACTGAAAAACATTGTCTTATACTATAAAACTAGAATTCAGTTTTACTCACCCAAAAGCACATTCCATGTTCGGAGTATCTTCCAGGAAATGTTTCAAGTGGCGGTAGAAGACATCAATGGACGGTCTATGATACATAATTGAGTTCTTTGGATACGAGTTGGCAACATCATCATAGTCCATGCAACTTCTACAGGCTTGATCGTTCAAATAACTCTTGTTTCGATTAGTGGAACAAAAAGTATTCGGATCATGAACATAAACTTTGCAGCATGGACTCTTTCTGTTGATCCATTCCAGATAACTGTCGATCCAATTGTACATTTCTCCTGACAGATAAGTCTGATCTGTGTGTCCAACTGCGTAGTTCATGATATTTCCGAATGAAGTATCACTACAACCAGGTAATGTACAGAACTTGTTCTGGACTTCGGGTTTGTGCCAATCGAGTTCTCCGTCAACTGTGAAGAATACTGGTGGTCCGACGTCGAAGTATTTGTCAAGATAACGGAAATGAGTGCTGATGTAGCTTTTCTGAACAAAAAGGCTTAATTAATCTCATATTTCATGACAAGTTACCTCAGTAAAAGCCATACTCTGATCAAAGCCAACGCCAATTTTACTTGACAAAATGACGGTAGCGATGAAAGATGCAACGAAGATGATTCCCTGAAAAGTTGAGTTTACTGAAAACTGAAATCATTGTCTTATAAACTCACAGTAACAATTCGAGTAGTCCGGTGCATCAAGAACGGAGCGAATTGGAAATGGAAGAACTGGGTCATGAATGTATCTGTTGCTCTTTGACGGCCAACGAGGTAAGCTCCAAGAAGGTCATTGATTTTGTACGGGAGGAAGAATTCTGGTTTTCCGTTCAATTCTCTTTGCGTATCCCACACAAACAAAGCAAGGAATATAGTGCAATGAAGAACTACATCAATGAGAACAGCAAGTCCGGCGTACAAACAGAATGTTCGAATAGCTGGTAAATCGGTGAATCCTCCTGAAATTTCCATTTGTTTCAATGTTTATTTTCTAACTTTATTACCAATGAAGAAACTGAATGCACATCCCAATGAGCTACTGAACATTGCCGGCATTGTTCCAGCCATAACTATTCCCACGATCTCTGGACATTGGTCAGGAGACATGTAAGGCATTGAGACGCGTTGCTGGGCGTAGTACTTGACGACCATGAATGTACGACATACTCCCAACAGAGTGACAACAAAGAACTGGACAACCAATGCATTTTTGACTGGATGAATGCCGAACATGGAGAAGACGCCCCAAGAACAGAAGGAACTGAGCAAGTTGATGATGACACTGAGCATTCCAAGGATTATTCTGGAGTGAACGAGAATGGACCACAGTTGATTTTCACAGACGAAATAGCGGCCAAGTGAGAAAGTGACGTATCCGATGAGGAATGCAAGAGCAATGACAACTGTTACGATTTCATCTTTGGCATCTTTTTCGATTTCATCTGGAATCGATCTTTCTGCCATGAATGAGAATGTGACTTTTGGAGATCTTTCTCTGTATTCCTTTGCGAATTTGATGAATTCCTTCTCCCAAAGTTCAGCTTTTTGAATCTCTGGCTCAGTTCTTTGGGTAACAAGAATAGTCATCATGACGGAGTTCGCTGCTTGATAATTTGTTGAATTCCTTCCAAAAACCATATTCGGCGCCGACGGTCCCCCATATGTTCCAAAACAACTCAGTCCTGATTTTGTTTTTTGCGACATCGGTTGACTGTAACAATAACAATGGTTATTCTTCGAATGCTTCGTTTTTTTACTTATTGTTTTCTATTTCGTATTGTTTTTTATTCAACTTACTCAATACAGGCAGCCATGTGATTCATCCATTCGTCTGTTGTTCCTTCTGAAGAGAAATAATCGAATGCGTCATCTTCATCGGAAACGGTTTCCTCTTTGGCTGATTTTATTTCCAAGTTTTCTTTCAGTCCCTGAAACGAAATGAACTATTGGAAAAAACTAGAATATAGTTGTGTTCACCTGGAAATAGTTTGTTGGAGACATTATCAGACAATCGTATCCAGGTCCCATTGGTCTGTAGCAGACATCGTCAAGGGTAATAGTGCGGCCATCATTATCTTGAGTAGAAATGTTTTTGATTGCATTCAGAATATCGAACAACTCCTCGAAGATATCTTTGTGGAAAACAGGTCCATAGAGTTTTCCAGCTGTTTGAAATTCCCGATGACTGAGAAGCATTATTTGCTGATATCGTTGTGGTCTTCCAAAGTTTGCATTGAAGACAGTTTCTTCTTGACGAGCTCTTGATCTGGGTGAAGACCACATATCAACGACATTGGTTGATTCTTTGTGATAGATCATTCCTGGAAGGCAGATGATGAGAATAGCGCATCCGGTGAAGAAGTGAGATTTTGGATTTCTTCCAGCCATCATTCCAATGTCTCTTGCATTGTTCTCCATGAAATTATGAATCCATGCACCGGTTCTCTTGATTCTATTTCTCTTTGGTGACTCTTCTCCAATTTGACTTTGTCTCACATTCTGAAATCCCCTATTCTTTTTTCCTCTAACAAATTTTTGTCTTACCGTGTAATCTTCCTCATATGATGTGAAGACAAATCCCACACACAAAAGTACAGCCAAAGATCCAATAAACGCCAACATAACAAAAATATTGAGACATCCGATTCCATGAACGTTACAGGATTGCTAAAATTATTGACTTTAAATTATTTATCGGACTTTTTTTGATTCTTTAGTTAACTTAGTTAAATATTTTGTGAAAATTGTATTTGTTTTATGTTGTTTGTTATTGACATTAAATCTTCCCCCGACATGTTTCATCTTATTCTTTTTTTGACCATCATTCATCCCACGTTTCCCACTATATGGACGGCGTCCTCCGCACCGACGTCATTGAATTCTAACTCCACACTTTCTCGCAAACGAGCAAAAAATCTATGTTCACACAAGTGAGTAACAAAATCAACCTGGGAAACGACCATTAACAAACAAACAATTCTAGGAGCTATGTTGAGAAGAAAGAGATGTTATAAATGAACTATGACCAGAAACCTGGAATGTTGCGGCGCTAACTTCATAAAGTGTTGACGAGCAAACAAATGTTAAAAAAGACTGTAACATGTTTCTGTTCAAATGAACTGATGAGAGTTGAGATAGTATTGGTCATAGCTCTACTTTTATGATCCTGTTTATGATATTTACCCTGCTGAGCGGAGTTTGTGCTCCCAGCCACAAAATACGAAAAAGTGATATCCCGAAACTAACCCCTGATGTTTTTCCATCATCCAGATTTATCAACTTTGCGTACTCCTCTTTGTTACACTCCGACTTCGAGCACGCCGGCCAACCAGGTCGCGCGGATTTGTCGCACCCAGTAAAGTTGACATTCGTGAACATTGAATGATCGGCTTGAGTTGTCTACAAGTCACATTTGTGATTTTTGATATGTTATATCAAAGTAACATACTTTTGCAGGATCGTACAGAATGAATTTTGTTGAGATCGGGATATTGAGGTCTAGGTTCTGGGTTCCAATGAAATCTAACCAGTTGACAAGGGTGCATGGCGTGGAAGTGCACATTACACGAAGAGCTGGTTGTCCTCCGAAAGTGACATCCTTACAAGACTCGAACATTCCGTACGCGAAGTCTGTTGATAATCTGTATTCAACTGTGTTCACATAAGCCTCTGAAGGCTGATATTCTGGAGTGAATCCTTCTTTCTTCTCTATTGGCTTCATTTCAGTTATCTGGAAATTGTTACCCTATTTAACTATTCCAAAAAATGCCCTCTCATTTGTATGACGATATCATTAATGACTCAATAATGCATAGTTAAGAATTCTTATCAGTAATAGTTTAATATGCGTGTCGCCTTCTATAATTTCCTACTTACCGCCTATCAAAATCAGCTCATACGTTGCGAAACGCATGGTTAAGAAGGTGAAATGCATCATTTGAACTTTGGAAAGGACATGGAAAGTTTATACTCACCGAGACGAAATCCTGTTGATTTGGACTGCAAGTGAATTCACACCAAAGTTTTGCGAAGTTGTCGAAACAGGAAGGACATCTTCCCAAAATGTGTCTCGCCTGAGCTATCTGTTTTGTTAGGCCTTCCGCTTGAGATGGAGTACAACAGAGCTTGTTGTCACCTGCAATCACACATGTTTTACACCTATCACACAATATTTCAATCTGGGAGAACGCCGATGACTCATAGTGATATTTCAATTGATCCTTGGCTTATGTGCAGGCTACGGATTTTTTATGTAGTGCACTTGTTTTGGTTGTATTTGCACTTGCCCTTTTGGGAGCACAAAACACAGACAAAGAGAAAACTAGTCATACTTATAAAAGATATATTGAGAATATCAGTGAAAAACACGAACCTGTTAGCATATGAGGACAGAATTCCATCAGCTTGTCGTACGCCGGATTGGATTTATCGAATACTGTTGGCTCGACGTTGGTGTCATTGGTGACACATGGGCCATATGCGTCCTCCGTGTGCTTCTGGCAGAGTCCACGCATGATACATCCTGTCTCGCCTCGAAGGAATAGACACCCAAGCAGAAACAAATAAATGAGTACGGTCCTCATTCTTGGTACATCGACTGAAACAGAAAGTTTGAATTTAGAGAATCGTATGGGGGAAGGGTGAGCACGGCGTTAAGGCCCGCCCCATTGAACACAAGCACAGTTCGATGAAACTACTGAATTGTTGACCGGGAGGTTACAGAGAAACATAGAAAAAGTAGAGAAGAAAAGGTGATCACACGTTTTCTGACTCATCAAAGAGTCGAAGATATCGGTGTGGTCTGTAAATATTAATACCTTCTAGAAATATCTAGCAGTTTCAGAGAAAGAGTTTGTGTTTGTTTGACATAGAACTGACTGACAAATGACATTTTCATGACAATTCGCTGTCAGATTACGATATCTTTTTGTGTCAGATTTGTCACTTACTCATTTGTCAAGACTGGGAATAAGAGGATTCAGATGATAATAGAAGGAAGAAATTTCTTTTCGAAACAGCGAACTTGATTTTCAGAAAATTTTCGGCAAATGGGGCGAAATGATACCTACTGTAGATAACGTGCCACTTTATACTGGCTCCGTTCAGAAAAGAAAAGGAAAAAAAAAGAATCCATAAACATTTGACTTTTAGACATTGGTAACAGTCGTAAAACATTTTTTTCTCATTATCATAGAGAAGCTGATGTAAAACATATTGGCTGGTTAATTTCGTCCTCCTTATCAGTCAACACAGGGGAATCAAAAACGAAATCAAATATCGGGTTGTCCAAATTATTCCATTGTTTCACTAAGGCAAACCGTATGATAAAAAGAGCTGTAAAAACAGAAAGGAATGAAATGGAATATTCGGGAACAACAGAAAAAAAATTTATGATTCATTTATGATCATTCAAACAATAACTTGATTGACGTGTCCTGTTTCAGATTATACAGTGGCCTTTTTTGGGGCCTAGTCACAAGAAAGAGGCGGCACACGTTTCGGGAAAAAAAGAAAGATGATTTTGAAACTATGCGAGAGGACGCCCTAGAGGTCCTTCAAAACTGAATATGTAGGCGTCTCCGATTTCCTTGACGACCGGACCTCGTGAAGCATCCCAAACGTTTTTTCTTTTATGCTCACACAATACTTCAACTGAACAAAACAATATTTCATAATTTAGTTTTTGAAAAAAAAATATTTTTGAGAATGAACCAAATTTGGTCTCATCAATTGGAAGAGATGGGACTACCGAGATCAAAACGCGTACAGTTGGATAAAAAGTCAAAGAACACTGCAAATAATAATGTGATTTCCATCAATTTTTGATCGTACCCACCGTGAGAAAGAACATGTGATGGATTGGATGAAACTACACAAAGTTTTCTGATAATGAGAAGGAAACAGGAAGAGATTGAAATTGAGGAGAGAACCAGAGTGAAGGTGTAAAAGTGGCTTCCTTTTTTTTCCCATTGAAAAAGAAAAAAGGCATGACAACAGAGTTCCCAGCAGCTTTCAGGAGGACAACCAACTGGAAATGTCAATGGAAATAGAACAAAGTACAAGAGAAACTATGTGTGTGTGGGATAGACTGAAATCGTTGAAGAGGTGGAACAAATAGGTAATTTTCAATAAGGAGATTGGGTTGCACTTATTTTTGAAGTGAACTCAATAGAAATAGTGCAAGAGGATACGGGTACTAGCAGAATACGAGACGGAACCCGGAGCAGGAAATTAGATTTCCGACATAGGCCAATGGATCTGTCTCGAAACAATACATTCTAGTGATATATGAAGGTATTCTCCCTTATACATAGTTTTATTTTTGATTTTTAAGATTGAGTGATAATTAATATTTAGAATGTAAAAAATAACTTACGAAAGATGACCATTGTTAGTAAAGAACAATCAAAAATTTTTGCTGTATAATACGAAAAAAAGAAATATAAAAACTGATTCTGTCTTGCTTTGACTTATAATTTATAATTCTTCTTGCATTTCGTGAAATTTACAGTATTGCTAGACAGTGTCGTGTCTATAATTTAATTTACGCCACTATACAATCTCAATATTTTCGAAAAGCTGAAAGAGTACTACGATTCTTCGAATTTCTTGATGAAAAAAATGTGATCGCCATGATAATAAGAATCCAAAAACATTATGAAAGGTCTTCTTAATCAGGGTCTTCGCTTTCTGGATCTTGTTTGGTTCATGAATTTTGAATGCAATATGTTGTTGTGTATAACAACTGAACAGTTGAAAAAAGAAATCCTTCAAATGCCCTCAAACGTTTTCTAATCTTTAAAAACGAATGCTTTGTTGGAGTTAGAAAAAAGTTAATCTCAATAGGAGCTCCAATCTGAATTCAAGAACACAAGAGCTACTCGAATTAGTGGTGCATGAAACCATAAAAACAAAATTGGAGGTCGTCGACATTCTTTTCCACAAAAAGAAAAACGATTGACAGAAACGGAGAGGCAATTGAACGGAGAAACTAGGATATTTAGGTCAAAATTTGGTTGACTCACACCTCTTTTGTATTTTACAAGGTAGGCGACAGTTGATTTCCTCACTTGAAACTAAGAAATCCAACGGAATTTATATTGAGTCAAGTTAAGAAGAAGAAGAAGAGATTAAAGACTACGTAGGTTTTCAGTTGAGAGGTCACGATTCTTGCTGCTGAATGCAGATCATCTTATAAGAATTATGGATAATCTCTTGTTGTTTTCCAAGAATATATTATAGTTGGAAAACTTAACGTGCTGCACAAAAGAAAAAAATAAATCGTGAAAACTTATCGGAAGCCGTTTGTCTCAAAATTATAGGTGTACACTAGAACAAGAAGTGGAAATGGCAAATGGATACTGAACTGATACCAAATGCCTCGGCTTATATAGTGTTGGGATATGAATTTAAAAAACAGATAATTATCATATGATTCAAAATGCTAATTTGAAAAGGTCGCTGAATTGTTATTGTTAGAGAAAGAATAGGATTACAGTGTAGCTCAGAAATCAGTGATTTTGAGAGGAAATTGAGCAGAACATAATAAAAAACAAATTTTAACTTGTTGAACAATAAATAGTGTTTGGCGGAAATCAAAAAGAAATGAAATGAAAAAAACGACGCTTAAGACAGTTAACGGGTTGTAATTTCTCAGGTGTGTAGGCAAAACGTTCAATCACTGTCAAAAGAACCCGATACAACGAGACGGTCAATTCTTATGATTTAGCCAAGATAAACATTTCTCGCACAACCGTACTTGTGACCTGGTCTAAGTGTGAAAACGAATAAAGCCATTGGGTTACAAAAACGGTATAGGCTGCGGAAGGGTCGGATTTGATGGTCAGTTGTTAGCAAACGGTGCTACTAGTAACAAGTTGGTAGAGAAGTTGCCGTTTCGGTGTCATCAGGTGGTTGAAAGGTAGGCGAGAGCACTGTTAATCAGTTGAGCAAATAGCTATGCCGATTGACATCGGGGTGAAAAAAAGAGAGGTGAGAAGCCGGAATGAGTGGGAAGAAAAGGTGAGGATTGAGAGAGCGGGAGATTTGGAAAAAGAAAATTTTCAAGTAGTTGGCGGACTAGTTCACACGGTTTTTTTTCTATTTGCCATTCATTGATTGAACTGATAGATACAAACTATATTTAATTAACAAAAGGCGTCTAGACGAAAAGTTGAAGAAAAAAGTGAGATGAATCTGAATCTCGAGGATGAATCTTTTCAACCTTTTGTGAAAAGAAAGGAAAAGAAAAGAATTGGCACAAGAAAACAAACGTTATTAATTAAGGAAAAGAAATGGGGGAAACACAACTCAGATTTCTCATTTTCCGAAGATCATAATGAGAATCTCAAAAAAATTTTGTTTTCTTTCCAAGTGGGAGTTTCGAGCAAACACTCACTTTTCAAGAAACCAGTACTTCAAATAGAACATTTAAAATTATTCAGGTGCTGACTTTGGCAGAAAAAAAAAGAAGTTAAATCATATTTTCTATAAAGATGATAGAAAATAGATAGTATTTGACGTGATAGCAACTAGAATATCTTTTTCAAAATGGTTTCTGTATCATTTCAAAAGAATCACATTGATACTGTATCAGAAGTTAATCAAGAGGCATGGCTAGGAACGATGTCGAATTATCCTCAAAAGTGAACGGCTAGCAATCGTAAAGAACAATCTTATCCCAAGCCAATCTTTTTTCGTTTTCCTGTATCGCTTCTCTGAATGAATTACAGGATCACCGAAAAGAAAGTCCGGAATGATGGTTTGAAACGGTATTCAGTGGAAAACATCATTATTAGAGAACTGGATTCAGAGAAATCAGCTGAACTGTTATGAAGTATGGCAGTCTGTCTATGTTTTACATGAATTGGCTTCCTCAACTAAAATAGATTATGGGAACCAGGATTTTTTTCAAATCGGATGAAAAGTGCCGTCAAAAGGATGCAGAAAAATGTGTGAACATCACAAATTAAAACACCTGCACTCCGAAATGTTCCTAAAAGGCGTCACAAATATAAATCTCCAAGCAAATTCATTAATGCGATCTAACGCAAGGATGAGAAAGAAAGAGAAAGAAGAAAAGATGTGTTTCGGATCAGCGACAAGAAAATGACCAATTGAGTGACCTTTTGAGTGGTTTGCGCCGCGTCGCACATCATACGAGGGATACCTGGATATTCCTCACAGATGGTTTCAATATTACAGAATAAGTAAGGGGATTGAAATGTTAATCACGCGGGAATCGGATTTATGAACAGCAGCCGATTTTTGAAAGTTGCAGGAAATCATTGATCATTTCGTTTGTTTTCTAGTCAGATGTTCATTCGAAAAAAAAACCAATCAGTTTTTGATTTTTTCAAGAGAAAGTGCTTCTTGATCTGAGAGAAAGTGCTTAAAGAAAAAAAAACTTCCCGTTTGACGAAAATAATTTTAATCCACCTCTTTTTCAGGAACTGGTTCACGACTGGAGTTAAGCTGAGTAATGATTTCTCAAAATTGTTTTGTCTAACCATTTTTGTTCATTATTATGAATCAAAGTAAATTCAGTCAACATCATAGAAAATAAAGGGTGAAATTGAGTTTTCGAAGTCAGTCGTTTACCCCAAACACTTTCAAATGAAAAAATAACTCCCGTTGAAAACCAACAAACAAACATTTGCCAAAATTGTTTGTTTTGTAAAAACTTCGAAGACGTGTCTTCAAAGAAATCCCATCGATTACCAATAAAATCCACTGAAAAAGAAACCAACTGACCTGATATTCAGTTTCTCTTCCTATGATGTTAAATATTAGCATAGCGGTGTCAGTGATTCACACTGTTTACACATCTGATTGAATCCTTTTTTGAAAAAAAAATAGTGTATAGGTCTCGGTGTCTGACTGAGTGTGACGGTATGATATTTCATTTCAGGTGTCGTATGTTTTGTGTTGATAGAAAAGTTTAGGAGAGGAAAAGAGAAATATGAAAAAATGAAAGAGAACTACACTGGTATGACAGTCGGCCGGTTGATTATGGAAAGTATGGAAACTGCGAGAACTGTACTTAGTTGTTCTTGTCTGAAAAGTCAACTTTTCAAAAACACACTCCACACTAGAAACTATAATGGAATGTTTATTTGGAATTTCGAATGAAGACTAGTTTAAGAAGCTTTTACAGTTGACGTAACAAAAAGAGAGATTACTGAAAAACCGCCCAAAGAAAATCAGATTTAGCAGTGTTTTTAGCATATAAGTCGATAGAAACTAAAATGGGATCACTTCCTTAGAACCCAAGAAAATGAGAGGCGAAATTGATGGTCAGAAAGGGCCATCTGGCTTTTAGGAAGAAATCTGGCCAGTCGGATTCTTCACTTAACCTTTCACGGACACAGCCTTGAGAAACCAAAGAGGAACGCTAGCTACGCCTCATTTTTTTTTCGGTGGTCAGTTGAATTGAAATGTGACGGAAGAAGTGCAAATTTAATGAGAAGATTCTTCTCGAGCGACATCGACGGTTCTTTTTTCCCGAAGAAGTGAATAGAAGAAACTAGGAGAAAAAAGGAAATTAATTGAGTGACAAGTTGAGTCAATGAAGTTGAAAAAAAACTCTTTTATGGGGAATTAGCCTAATTTTTGAACTGATCTTCAGTGCAAAGAACTAAAATTCGAGAAAGGTTTGTTGCTTTTTATTCAGGAATTTGTTTTTCAACTAACCTGCCCATAAGTGCAACCGGTTTTATGTTGTGAGCATTATCCATTGTCCCGTGAACAAACTTGACCAAACGTCATTTATCATGGCAGTTGGTCAACCTGTAACAATAACATAATAATTATCTAAAAGCAGATTCAAAATTTTTTCAATTCAAAAACGTAAGAAAAATCAAAGAAAAAAAACAAATGAGAGTAAGCTCGGAGATTGCATTGAAAAGCTAGAAAAACTCTGAGAAAGAGCACAAAAAAGCGGATAAAAAAGAGAAAAAGAGGGGGATAGTGGAACGTGGACTTGGGACCCGAAGACCGAGAGAAGACGGAAACGAGAGGACAACAACTCGATTGAATTGCGTCTTGCATTCTGAATACTTTGACGCTAACGTTAAGACGAAAGTTTTTGCATCGTTTCTGGGAGAAATGAGCACGTGGAAATGTTGGATGCTGGATACTTATTACGAAAACATATTCGTTCAGTGAGATTATCAGAGGGAGTCGGAGATTAGTATTTTCAATCTAAAGTTTTCAAAGTTCTTTCAAGATCTCTTTTTTCCAAACATCGGCCTAGTCAAGATAAACTGAGATTCTTCTAAAAATTATTTTTTTCAATACAATATCTGATTTCCTTATTGAATTTTCACAATGTGCCTCAGAACTGTCAAAAACTTTTTCTCTAAGAATTAAAAAAATTTCAAAATATTCTGATCCGATTACTTGAAAACTAAATTCCGTGTCGACCATTTCTAATGAACTTGTTTTCGTTTTCCCAGGAGCATTTTTGAAAACTCCAGACTTTGGTCTCTTGAAGAAAAAAAACTTGCTGCCCATACACGTCCCGATGACAAGCTGACAGAGAAAAAAACGAGGGGAAAAATGGTGATTGCTCTTGAAATACGAGCAGTGTTAGTCACGCGTGCCAAACTAGACTCTCTCTTTTCTCCTCTCATTTTTCATTCAGTTTGTGGCCCTCTCTAAAACGTATCTTTTAATTTCAACATGCTCCTACTTCAGAAAACAGAGTCAGAGATAGAGTAAACCAACAACCTGATTGCGAAATGCGGAGCTAATTGTGGAAATGTTGCCAGAGCTGATGACAAACTTCTCAAACTCTGATGCCGGAAATCAAGGAGAGAAAATGAAATAAAAAGCATGGGACATGGTGGAAAACATAACAAATTGGTTCAATTTTCTCCTTCCCTCTCTCTATCTAAAAGTTCATTGAGTATCATAGAATTCTATATATGGATACTTCATGAAAAATAAACTTCAGTGAACCGAAGATTATACATGACTAGCTATGAGTGACACAAATGTCTTTGTTATGACAGTAATACAATTTTGACGTTGAGTATGAATTGACATCGCCAATCTGCAATTGCAATCCGTAATAATATTTGATTAATTTTCTCTGAAATGATCACTCAAGCTGATCACTGCAAAACCCGTAAACAGCTGTTGTCGTTTTTAGAAAAACGCCTATATTTCAATAGATCACACATTATTAATCATTTCAAATCACATGATTTTTTAGGAAATTTTGAAAATTGGAAATTGGCTGTGAACGATAGAAACCACATTTTAGATTTTGGAAGGAAGTGGTTACCAATAAAAAGAAATTTCCAAATTTTCATATTTGATGAAAATATTGGAATGTATGAACTCGAGATTAAAATAATCCAGAGACAGAATGTTTCTGGCTATGAGCTATTGATGTTAAATTTGAAGAGATCAGTTGAAAAATTTCAATTTTGAAAATTAATCCATTATGAATGAAAATAATCCACTCATGAAGTCTTCATAGATCAAAAGAATAAAATCGGACACCAACAGTAGCTATTCATAATTATGGATCATATTGCACGTCAATTTAAAGTTTTTTAATCGTCATCAATATCGATATAGTTGAACTGGTTTGGCCATGGAAAGTTGATTGTTTTAGTTTTATTGAGTTGTCTTCTCGGTTTTTCTTCCGCTTTTTGGTTTCCGGTTGATCTAGAAAATATTCAGATTATTGGTTAGAAGCTTCAAAACTTACTTTTTTAGTGTTTTGGTTCTTCTTGACCCGTTTAATTTTCTTTTCTGTCGGAGTTGCCTGGATCGGTGTGATGTTATATCTATTGTATCTGAAAAAGTCAATATTTTGATTCAACCGAATGAAATTTTCTCGAAACTCACATTTCAGCGGCACACCCAGCCTCCAAGTGCATATCAATATTAGCCAAGTTGAAGGGCTTGAAGCACACCTCGCAGAGGTTATTCTTCTTCGTGTTGTTTTCACAGTTCCATTGTTGTACGTGAGAATTGGAAAGAGTGACACCGGTCATTCAGATGGAATTCTGGAAGTTAAAAAGAATGAGAAATAGTGAAAGAAGAGCATTGAATACAAATATAAAAGACAAGGAAGCAAATTCGTTTGACGTTTTTACTGCTTTGAGTCAAGGAAGATAAAGGAAACGAAAACGAGAGGGAACACGAGATTATCAGGGGAGTAGAATAGAATGAAAAACGGACTGGAGAACATTATAGATGAAATCAAAGTACAGAAAAAGGAAAAGAGTCGTGGAATCGAGCAAACATGCACTTTCTCACTCGTTTATAACTTTTTCTCAGTACTTCATTCAAAGTGACTGCACAGAATAGAGAAAGAAGAGTGGAGAGTGAATAATTAGGTCGCAGGTTCACCTGTAAAGGCAATCAAAGCAGCAGATGTCAAATGAGAAAAAAAATTGAATTCAAACGAGTGAGTGATTTCGTTTGATGGGCCATTTCCTCCTCTCTTACCATAGGGTTAGTCTTGTATCTGTCATGGCGAAATGATTATTGAACATTCAGAGAGCGGCTCTAGAGCGGTCGCATGGACGGCTTATGTGAGGGGTACTTGACAAAGACACGATTGGAAAGAAATGAATGCATGTATTGGGTTCTTTGTCACATCCAATGTGATTAGGAACACACATACATAAAACCATTTATATAATAGAACAGAATTCTATTCAGTCTGACCGAAGCCTCATTTAATCTGCTTTTCACAAATCAAATCAAAAATGCTAAACGGAACTGGTGAATGGAGATTTCGACGCACTTTGAAGCTTATTCGACATTTTGAAAAGTATAGAGATAAGCCCTAAACTTTTGATCATCAAAAATATATCATTTATGGATATATATTGAACTAGGGATTAAAAAGTAAAAACTAAAACAAGAAAGAGATTTGAAGGGAATAACTTGAATATTCAATGAAACTGCCGAAAAACGAGAACATAAATTCGTATGTAAATATCTCGTTATTTATTCTGCTGAACTAACGAAAACCTTAGTTCTCAGATATTATTTCACTCAGATTTTCCTAGAAAAACGTATCGTTGACTAATTTGCGATCCCAGAGAGAATAGACAGAATCAAATGTGATGATGTGATGTGAAATCATACATGTTTTTCAAAGGAGAGTTTAGTCAGAAAGAGAGAGAGAGAGAGACCATCTGTAAATTTCATGTTTTTCGGAAAGACAAAGACCATGTGCACTGAAAAAACAAGTCAGAACTATACGTATGTTTTATCAGTTCTAAGAATGACACATTTCTGATACATGTTTCATAATTCCACGAAACGTTTTCAGAAAACAACCACATTGATATGGGAAAACAATGAATCATTCTAAGAATTAGCAATAAATCGGTGAAAAGACTCTCATGAATAAGAATTAATTTGAAACCAGTCATCAAAACAAGAAAAACGCATTTGCTTAACAACAAAACACTTAAGCCATAGCGATGAGAAGGGTCTCACAACGAAACTGCGAAAATTGTTCCTGACGCACTGGTGTGTATTGCAATGCGCGTTTTCATTGGAGTTCCGTATTACCCAGTCTATGAGAGAGGAGTAAATAGGCGATCGAAAACTGAGGAGGAGGAGATTGAAGGTGCAATCCGTTTCAATCTATCAAAAGTGGGGTTAACAGTTTACTTTAAAGGTGTTAACCGAATCTGACGTCAATCGAAATATGATCAAAACGAAGTTTGTAATATCTCCTAAATCAGGCACTCAGAAGTTCAAATGCTGTCATAACGTTTAGCAGCTTCACATTTAAGGGCTGTAATTTTCTCTGGGGGAAAGGAATCAAAGTTTTATTCCGAGAAATGTTCTTGGCATTCAGGAAGAAGAGAAAAAACACCGTTTGAAAATCAGAGCATGATATACAAAGCCCAAATAATGGACGCTACTCATAAAATTCTGGGAAAGAGAGAATTTGTGTCAGGACAAAAGGGAGAAAAGAATATAAGTGACTAATACAAAATAGTAGGATTCGTATGAGAAACAGGAGAAACAGAACAGAAACGGAAATGAGAAAAGAAGGAAGAAAAGGCAGAACAGGAAGAAGATGAAGAAGGAGAAGAAGAAGAAGAAAATGGAGAGAAACAACAAAACTTGCGGTTTTGAATGAAGATGGACAATTAAAAATGAGTACTTAGCAGAGAGAAAGAGATCACAAATTGGAAATGGAGTGAGAAGAAGAAAGCTAACTGCAATATACATGAACAGAACAAGTATGATGTTTAGAAGAACATTCCACATCCGGTACTCTGTTTGTCCGCCTTTCTCAGCATCGCCGTCTTGCACTTGTGAGAGATCAAAACTGTTCCGGCCGAATTGACCCATGCCTCTCCGTCCCTACAATGGTATGCCCAATTAATTTAGGCCACTTTAAGGATTTCACTCACGACTGCATTGGGAACGAATGATTTCCCTTGAATACTAGTTTCGCATGTTTTGCCTGCCCGATGCACAACGGACTGGCAAGACCAATCTGCATTTGAGCAATATGGAAAGATGATGTCACTGCAAACACTTCAATGGTTTCGTCGTCACATTCTTGTCGATGACTGTCATTGTATGTAGCCCATGGCTGAAATAGTTTAGTTGATGGAAGATAACCATCTTGACGTCATATTTACTTACCTTGACTCCTGCGCCCCAGTATGGAATGTTGAGGAAGATGAGACCTTCGATATCGGGAAGGTTGATGTGCACGTCATCTAAATATAGGTCGATTCTCTCGTTCAATCCTTTGCAAACACGTTCAAACACGTCTTTTGTTCCGAATGTAAAGAAGAGAAACTTGTTGAGAAGTCTGCAAATGGTTGTATATGTTTAACCAATTTGTTGACAGCTTATGTTTATTTATTTATTCTTGAGGCATTTTTTTTTCAAAATCATAGAAGCTTGGTTTTATTGAAGCTTGGCAAAAATTAAGAACCGCCTGGTTAAAATAAATTTATTATTAATAAAAAATCTCGAAATCATCTTTCGAAGTAACTGCTCTCTGTTCTGGACAGCTAGAAGTACGACTAGAGTAAATACGGTATATCGATAGCATCACGGGTTTTCAGTGTTGAAGAAAGTGAATCTACTGTATTTGTCATCATAAGCTTTAACTATACCTGCTGCTCATTGCTCTTGGAATTGATTCTCGCGTATTCTGCATTCCCAAAGTGACACAAGCATCCACTCCGACGGAGACGTAATTGGTCATTGATAGCGTTTTGTTGGACTGCAATCGTACTCCCAGCTATAATTTTGGCATACTTTCCGTTTTCAGGTCTTTTCCTACGTTCCGTCATCTACCCATCTAGCCTCATTCTACCTCACTGACCACCACTTTCACTCACTTTTTTCTGGCTTTCCGCGTCGATTGTCCATCTATCGACGAGTGTAACCTCGGCTTCTTGTATATCTTCCATCAACTACAAAACAAACAGGTTTTGTAATTATCTGATTCCGGGAGAGAAAAAACGGTATTCATACCTTGATGACGTCGATATCGCCGCCGCATTTTTTGCCCCATTTCAACCAACGCGAAAGATCATTACCAGTACCGAGAGGTAAAACGGCCACCTAAAAACGAATGGTTTCTCGTTGAATTGATTTAATTCGAATTGGAATTTGGAATCGAAAACCCGATTAATTGTGGCTACTAACCGGAATTCGCCGACTAAGTGTATCGATTTGATCAAGAGCTGAACAAATGGTTCCATCTCCACCGGCTATCAGTATCCGAACGTCCACTTCTGGATGTTCATCAATCCATCGGAGAGAAGCAGCGATATTTGATTTGAGAACATCCACTACTTGTGCTGGATGAAGATGTGCTCTGAAGTTGCGGAGAAGTTGTTTTCCTGCTCCTGATCCACTTTTTGGGTTGACTATGACCATGATTGGACGCCATTTCTCAATATCCGTTGGAATTTCTATTTTGTCAATCACAGCCTGGAATGGAATTTCAATTTACAAATCGTGAAGCTTGTGCTCACCATTCTCTGATTTCTGTTTCCTGGTTTTCTTGTGGACACACAATACGGTGGAATAATAGTCCTTTGCAATCTTCCAAAATCACAGTTCTGTATGAATTTTGGTTTACACCTCGTATGCACAACACGCCAACACCTGAAAATATTTGAATATAGAACGAAAACAAAACAATTTACAGTTTATGTTGTGTAATTTTGCAAAAATAGAAGAAGAAGAACGATGAGACCAGTCAGTCTCGAAAGACGAAGAAAGATGGTAAAATGAGTTAAATTGAAGTATTTTTCGATCAGATAAGACCGTTATCTAAATGGGGAACCTGGTTTTCAATTAGAAACAGATAGAAGTTCGAAAAATACAAAAACTGAAAAAGTAAATGATTTCTTGACCATTTCTATGAGATTGTTTCACTGAACAAAGAAAATGAGTAGTGTTGCGCATGCAATGAAAATCATAATTTGAATTATGGGCTTAGAAAGATAATGATTACATTGTGATTTGTTTCTGATTTATATTAGTCTGGAATGCGTCCAAAAATTAATAACGCGTTTCCTTTTTTGAGTAACGATCAGAATCAATAAACATTGACCGCAGAGCACGTGACGGCTCAAAATTGGAAATGAACAAAAATAGTATTCTGTTTACGTTATCAGGTAGACTTGTACTAGAAAGATCGTGTTTTTCTTTTCACTTCCAATCGGAAGTACAAATGGTGTTAGATTCAGGATGATATCATAAATGACGGAAGATGATAAAAACTATAATTCAATTGGATTGAGGTTATAAGATCAATCACTTTTTTGAAGTGGCCGGTATATTTCACAAAAAAAAACTTCATCGAGAAGTATCTTCTTCAACGCATTGTGTGAACTATACAAACGAACAAACAATTAGTGGGTTTTTTGACGTCACTAATCCTTAAAGAATTTCTTTGAGGAGGTCGACTTACAGGCCTACAGTCTATTCATAGACACGTTTGTGTTCAGACTATGATCAGTTACAATCAAAGATTCAAAGTGTAGAAGACGTGAGAGGGAATATTCAGTGATGTATGGAATATTGGAATAAAAAAGAGGGAAACCGAAAAAAAGATAGGGAGAGAAAGTTCAAACGATTACAACTAATCTATGTTTCACCTCTAGACTAGACCAGTTGTTTTAAAAGAAGAAAAAAGAACACATGCCCCATCCATGTGATAATAATCAGCAACTATTGGAGAGGAGTCAGAATGTGAATACAGAAGTGAACACAACAGAATGAATGAACAACGAGGAAGACAAGAGTAGTTCGTTCGACAAACACATACAACACTGATTTGATAACCAGTAGAAGAAAAGTTTGGAAATATGCCTCTCCTTTTTCGTTTTCACTTTGGAGGAATGCAAAAAAACTTTATTCTTCTTTTCCTTCACAATAGAAGAAAACTGTCAGAAAAGCATCGTACGATCAAATGCGGTTGCTGGGAATTGTCGAAAGAAGACCATGCGCAGAGAATCAGAGTGTCGCAGTGGTGGTCGCAAACATACATATACACAGGACACGATAAACCGGATGGATCGAAAAGGAAGGAGAGAAGAAGACGGACATGCAAAAGGAGACCGACCCTAAGGTATTGGCTACCCTCAGACTGTCCGCGCAATAGTTGCGCCATCAAGCTCGATGGCTAATACATTGAAATGATTGCTCTAGATCCGCATGTTTTTCTCCCTCGTTTTTCGGGAGTATCTTCCCTTGAGACTCCTGACTCAGCCAAGTCAAAGGTGTCATGTGGCAAGACAACACATAGTGGAACTAGTGGTTGATAATAAGTGCAGATCAATGGCTAAGCTTGTTAGTTTTTTTGATTTTTGAGTCAGATTCCGTTTGATGTGAGGGAGGAGGACAAAGATGAGAAAAATAACTGAGGTGATCGACCATCTAATTGCCAAAAATCTACCCATGAAATGAATTATTTTCACTAGAATGAATACAGAACAACTTTTATTGCGATAGTGGAGTAGTAATACGGTCCATTCTATTTTATTACTTTCTATAGAAAAGAACCATGATAACCTATACATGTCGTATCACTCATTCTTTTATTTGGTTTGGGTCAAATAGATTCAGAACATGAAATTAAATATTGAAAAGCAAAAGTGCGTTTCTGAAGAAACCGGAGCCAATAACTTTCGAAATGTGACAGTTTTTAGATATAAAAACCTTTAAATACTGTCTCACTCTAGTATTTCCCATTTTTTGTTTTCAGAAAAAATTAGGGGAGCTGTGGAAAAAAGAAATGAAGGCAGGATAAACACTACAAGGAACAAGAAATACAAATTATGAAGTGAACAGTCTGAAATTTCAAACTACATAAATTTATATGATACAAAAAACATGTGCAAAGATCACGCAGAAAACAGAGAAGCGGAGAAAAGACGGAAGAAGAAGAACATGCTTAAAACTAGACGATGGGGTGGAGAAAAATGGATGAGCTCATCCGTCTTACGTCTAAAAATCCTGTACGTGATCTAAAATCAAAGAAACGAAGAAGAACATTGACGATGACGTCCTCATTTTAATCGTATGATGACATACCCCAACTCTATATATGCGTATGGTTTTGGGTTGATCTATGAATATCCCAATACATTAATAACTGCTTCCATTTCCAAAAAAATGACGTGTTGGAACGGAAATAGCCACCAATGTATCAAGGAAAACTAACTAGTAGGATAGCAAATCTGATGGACCAGAGGTCCAGCCGACTTGCTAAACAAATAAAACTTTGATGCTTTCTAACGTAATTATGAGAATCACAAGGCGATGAGAACGTGAGAATAAACGAGTAATGAATTCTCATTTCTGACGTTAATCAAACTTGCGAAATGAAGGAGTGAAGAATACGAAACTTCACGTGGGAAGAATTCCCCGGAGATAATATGGACACGGATATTGCTCGAATATCTGTACAATTTTCATTATTGTTATCAATAACAAGAGCTTGTTGTTGACAGACGAGATAACGAGATTATAGTGGGCGGATACAAAATCTACACTGTAGCTCTCTGGTGGATATGAGGAAATAAAATGCATTCCGATGGCGTTTGTTCTTGGGAGGGGCTAAGGAATGTTAAATGGAATGTTTCAGCGGGGCTAGAAGCTGGCCTCTTTTTTCCAGTTTTCAATTTCCTGCTGGAGTTTTTAGACTGCTTGGAAAACTGATTAGATTTCTCCGTCTTCCATTCTTTCCACTATTGGCCCATAAATGGAATCATGTGGGATGCTTATGAAAACGTTCGAAAAAGGGATGCAAAAGAAGAATAAAATGAAAAATGGGTGGGTTAGAATGGAAAAGAAGAGCCTGGAAAATAAGGCAAGACTGTTCGATTTGTTTGCGCACTTTGGTCGCATTTTACTTTCGGGGGGAGAAGGGTAAGAATGGAAAAAAGAAGGAAAAGCTCACGTGTTGAACAATCAGAAATCGCACTAGAAACGAAAAAAATTATTTCAACTGTATTTCTCGTTCGCGACAGATTTGGAATGGCTTCTGCGAATGCATCGAAAACAAAATGATGTGAATAGGAAGACTCCACATTAAAAATAAAATAATATGGAGTGGAAGATAACAGCTTTTTTCCCGTTTCCTTATGAACTCGAAGGACTCGTAATTTGTGTCCACATTTGCTGATTATGAGTCATTTCCTAATCGGAAATCGCTTAGGGAAATTTTTTCTCTAAATGCCATTCTAAAAAAGAACATGTACTAGTAACTAGAAACTAGAAAATGAGTGGGTTTCGAAATGAAAATATTTCCGTTTTTGACAGAAGATCGCGAATTAATCGGTTATCTGAATTGACCGGTTTTGTGAAATAGCCACATTGAAACAACGGATAATCTTGAATCTTTGAATTTCTGAATAATGAGTATACATCAATTATGCGAGTGTTAAAATGATAAGTGTTCCTGATAGATTATAATACGTGTATAAATACATCTTTGCCACAAATAGAGATTAAAAACCACAATCAAAAATTGAAAACATTGAATTCTAAACGTAAACTCTATAAAAAAAAGTATCACGGATGCGTGACACCATAAATGCACCTACAAGCGGGAAAAGATAAAAAAGCATTCTTGGGGTAACGACTTTTTTAGTTTTACACGCAATCAGTGCCATTAATAGAGTTTTCAGGTCATCAAACTAGCGCGAAAAAAGAATAAAATGGGGAAAACTAACCAAGAGCATCGAAAATCCTGAAGACCAACACCACCGCATAATTCTTCGCAAACTTCACAAAAAAGATCTGCACCAATGTTACCGCAAATCTGTAAAGAAAATTGAGTTGATGTCTCAAAATGAGTCAGAAAACATACCCAATGATGATCAAAAGTTTCCTTCCGACATAGCGTTTGATTCACTTTGCATTGGATTTTTGTGGACACTGATCGGAGACAATTTATCTGGAAATTAATAGGCTAAATAATATTCAACTCATGATAACAAGCACGTAGATTCAAAAACGCACAAACGAGGTATGAATTTGTTTCTCGGCCCAGTAGCACATTAGGAATATCAGCTTAAAAAGAAAAACAACTAGATATCCATATCTCTAAATTTTGCTAAGAAGATGATGTGTTACAAGGAAAACCTAATTTTAGAATTTGTAATGTATCTGTTTCAATTTAATTTTCTCCTGCATGCTAAACCACACAAAATTTGTCTTTTTTGGGTTGAATCGTAGGCAATCTTTTTCATTCTTCGTTTTTAGATACATTTTTTAGATAAAAAAAATTTCAAAAAAAAAATCGAATGCATTTTTCTTCCGGATTCCGTTTTCAATAGTTTCCCATAGATCCATTAAATGTTAAAAACAACATTTTCTTTCTTTCGCGGGGCGACGGTTATTGATTTGCCCTCTTTGGTTCTTCTACAGGTAAACAAGGGGGATGAGCGGACCATCTCGATATGTCTGCGTCTCTCTGTATCTCTCATTATCTGCATACGTGGAAAGATATCGATGTTTCCAGAACAGTGACTCATTCGTATTGTCTTCTTCATCGAGAGTCATTTCCTCTCATTTTTCTCTTTTCTTCCTCTTTTTTCGGCTAACTTTTGCAGTTTGCTAGTTTTTTTTTCGTTGAACGTTCTCAAGAACTCACATTATCAACCTTGAGTAGACAATTATCACATTCGTAACCCGAGACGATGTGCTCTTTACAACCAGAGCAGTAATTATGTTGTTCGCTTTGTTCAATAGGACTCCAGTAGTGTCCGCCTGAAAGTTTGATAGTTCATTTGTTGATTTTCGATCACTGATAAGTATTTTTTCTTGCCCGATCACAGCTGTTAGGTTAGGTCGATTTCGTTTTTTTTTCTCCGTTACAACATGGAAAAAACGTGTTTTTGGACACCGGAAGAGAATTTCTATCAATTTCTCATTTTTAAGTCGATGTGTTCTATCAGCATTCACTGATTTTGTAAAACTGGTCTAGTTTTGATCAAGACAATAAGGTTCGATTTGAGATTCTATCTAGTTTCAGCAGATTATCATTTAAGCCAAGAAATCCTTTCAGGATCAGCTTTCCACGTTTTGCTAACAAGTACATAATGTTCATTTTCAGAGCATATTGTTTGGCTTGCCAAAAATGATTAATCTGGCATGAGATATAGCCAAAAGATTAGTTTTGTGCATACTGAAAGGACATTTTTCATTTATAACATAAGATTTACTTATATTGAGCATTTTCTCAGTTTTCTCTTTCATTCCGCACGTTTTCCATGACTTTTTGTCGGATTTTTCTCATTTTTCAATAGAAATACTCACTTTTCGACGACGTGTCATTGATAGTTTTCCTTTTCCTGACTGCCCATAACTTGCGAAATACCCACAAAATGATAGTTGAAATGACGATAAATAATGCTGCAGCCAACAATTCATCATACACGTCCATCTCCATTTTGTGGTGTCAAATAATTGAGAAGAAAAACAGACTTTGATATGTTGATTTTGCTTTAAATGAAGTTCTCAAAGCGACTCTTCATTTCTCGTGTGTGTTGTAATGGCATAGAATTTTGGGTGACTAGTTTTCGTGTTTCTATTTGCCATTACCCAGCCTTCCCACCGGGCGCGCGCACTCTTCTATATTCCGTGAAGGAAAAACGGCCGCGACGCGTCACTCTCGTTGCGATGCGGTTTTGCGCCGCTTTTGAATGCCAAATTAGGAGATTGGAGGGTGTGGATTCCTGAAAAATCACGAATAATTTCAATTGAAATTTGAAATACGCTTGAAAAGTGATGAAAGTGTTGAATGCTGGACTAATACTCAGGACACACGTGTCTATTGAGCTGACATCAGACAAAAACACGAGAGAAAAAGAAATAGAAGGGCAATAGAAGAGAGAATTAGAGATAGGGGGAGAGTGTGAGTTGTATAGTGCAAGCCCCCTTGTAATATAAAAATAACAATATTATTACACATAATAGTTTGAATAGAATTGTTCTGATTCTATAGAAAAGTTGGAAAAAATGAGTGAAGACGTTGAACACAAGTGGAATCTTGGACAGATACAATACGAGACTGTTCATGTCGTCAAGGACGTCTATTCTCTTGGCACAGTCAGTTAGTAGACTGCACCGATTGAAAGATTAAACAAAGTTTCACATCAAAACCCTCGAAAAGCAAATACAGTCATCAGTAGAGAAATGCAAGAATTCAAAATTCGAAATCATCAGAGCCTTCGGGGAATTCATTCTTTCTGAAAATAGTCAGATTGTTTTCAATTTGCTAAGAAGTACGTCAAACAGAATAGACAAATAATAAGAGTATATTGTTGTTCTCTATTCGAAGTACTTACTAATTACTTGTTTCTCCGTTTGAACACTCTCCTTCTTCAGAAATTCTTTTGTAACATGTTGAGAGGCGATTTATCTTTGTTCTCCATTCTGAATGCATCTTGTATCTCTCAGGTTGCTGAAGTTTAGGTCAAACTCCAGATGGTCTTTTTTAACAGAAGCCGCTTTGGTATTTCAAACAAATGATTGTACTCGTCATTCAAAGTTCTCGTATGTGTGTGTATTTGTGCACTGCTGTTTCAATAAAACTTCAACAGCAATTTCAATCCGGTACCGTATTCCTTCGATTTCGTGAAACATTTTTTTTGCTTCTTCATATGCTCTTTTCAATAATAACGCCAAAAAGATATTCTTTTGTTATTATCGAATGTCTCGTCGAGCGCTAAAATCCATTCAAAACTAACCACGTAGAAAATATGAATTCTCGAAAGCATCGTCCTATTCTCTTTTCATTTTTCAATAATTCTCAAATTTCACGCATTTTCTACGGGACAACGTCCAGGTCTTCGAAAATGTATTGAATTCGTGATTCATTCAACAACACACCAGAGCCCATTCCAAATCCAGTCGGCTCAGATTAGCATTCTTTCTACGCCATCTTAGCCAAAATAATACTGGTAGTGCAACATGATACCTTTCAAGCGATCCATTCTTTGCATTTAAGCCAGTTTTGCCTTTTGAGAAGCGACTGTGTTATCTAGTTTTTTGATCGGTCCCAAAAATATTTGCCTCTTTTTTTCCATTTCGAGATTATAATTTCAAGATTACAACTACTATACGATCACGAGTTTTATTCTGAAAACGATGTACTTCAAAAAATAATCACATGCTTTCAATAGAAGTCAAATGTCAAAAAATGTGAGAATTGAAAATGTGTTCTTCATTTTTTTGTGGATGGACTAACTCAAAAAGAGTACAACCAGTCGAACCAATTGTTTCATTCTTTAAAAATGATCTCGGTCACAGTACGCCTTAATCAAACCTGAAATTGCTGAAAATTCCTTAATGGTAGAATTTCCACCGGTACTGAGCCTCACTTTAAATATCTAATCGGTTTTTCTCCCCATTTTTGACATTTTTGCACTCAGTTAAGTAAAAAAGAAACTTCTGTTCTCCCTTGGAAAGGTTCACATTTTCGCTTTTCTTATTCTCTACCCCAAACCTTAAACTAACCGCGTTCAAATACTTTAAGCAAACGAGAACTATATATTCTCGCACTGGCCTCATTTCGTGTCTCTCTCATTCTCTCTCTCTTCACAATCAGTGCAAATTCAGCGCCCCTTCTTTCCCTTCAACAGCCGCCCAAAATGCCCGATTTTGACATTTTTACCTCCGCCACCATCAACCCCACCATCAGTGATTTTCTTGCCTCCTCAACTCGCCCCGGCCACTGCTTTTTTCTCGCACAAACATCCTCTCGCACAAAACTTTGGGCGTGTATTTCATTGTGTCACTCCACACTCTTTTTCTCTCTCTCATTTTCACTATTCTCCTCTACAGTTAGCCTCACTCGAACTGTATCTATTTGTCTGTTGTTTGTGTCTCCACTCTCCCATAGACGAGAGATTTCTCACACTTGACATGATCGGATTAGGCTCTGTCAAAAGTTAGTCCACCGAACAACTTGACTTCCGATTATAGCATATAAGGTGTTGCTGGTTTTTTCTGGTATTTTTGATTTCCTTTTATCATTACTCATCACCCATTTTCTTGTTTCTCTTTTCTTTCAGTGCTTGATTTTTGTGGGCAGCAAGAATAGGATGAGTCATTTAATACATTTCAAGAGTAACGAATCGTCAGTTGATAGCGTCGATTGATAAGGCTTATTGTTTTGTTGACGTCAAATTTGTTCTCATCATTTGACTTTTGGCTCTCAGAAATTTCGTTATTTTTCTTTTGACCAAACCGTAACCGATCCACCTAAATCATGCCCGTCACCCGATTTTCCATTTAATGACTCATCGTCCTCATAGTTTTCCCTCATTGTCGGTACGGTTTCAATATGAATTAGCATGCGGCCAACCCGAATGTTCCATTTCGCTTCTAGAAATCTTGTTTTCGATTCGTTCTAATCGATTGAAAGGCAAAAGCCAAATCTTTTTTACCAACATATTTTTAGAAAAAAAAGAGAAAGAAAAGTGGGCGGAGAAAAAGAAAACAACAGTAGAAAAAGACAGATAACAAAGACTATTCGACCCGTCTGTTTGTTTGTCTAAATCTTGCCTTTTCTCCTTGTCTTCTTGAAAAACGTGGCCAGTTAAATTATGAAATTGCTTTCCGGTAGTTTCTGCCATTCGGTTTCTTCCTTGAAATGGTTTCACGTCATTTTTAAAATGTGTTCCAACCGGTCAAAACCATTTCCAATTCTTCTTGTCCTTCTAGGTACCCATTTGTGTTCTTCCTTCTTTCGGTTCTACTAATTCGTCTATAATTGCAATTCTTCTGCTCGTATTCTGACTGCACCTCATCCGCCTTTTATTCTTCTCCTCTTTTTGTCTATTTCCTCTATTTTTGAATACATCAAGGTCAAATAAGTTTGTTTTTTTTAGAGTTCAACCATGTCTGATCACGAGAATGCCGCTGAAAACTCCGAGTTCCAGTACAAGCAGCCACCACAGAAGACGATCGACGAGCTTCTCAGCGCTGACAAGGTTGGTCGGTGCAAAGTCTAATTTCAGTTTCCCATGGCCTCATTCCTAATGGATTTGGTTGGTCATGGGATCATACGATTTCGAAACTGTTTTTGACTGGAAAAAATGATCTTCATCCAAAATACCAACCCCAAAACACAAATTCTTGACATTTTCTGGAAATTCCAAAGTGACCAAAGATTGAAAATTGTTTTTCAGGAAGACGAATCGCTGAAAGTGTACAAAGAGAAACTTCTTGGCCAAGGGACCGTCATTGTTGATGAGAAGAACCCACTTCGCGTGATTGTTCGCTCCGTCGAACTGCTCATCGATGGAAAAAACGCTCAATCGTTTGATCTCTCGGATCCATCGAAACTTCTCAACTCGGACTTGTCTGTGAGCATCAAGGAGGGATCCAACTACCGTCTCAGCTTTGCATTCCATGTCCAGCGTGAAATCGCCTCTGGACTTCAGTCAGTATTTTCTATAATTATTTGGATAAAATTGTGTCTTTCAGCTACAAGCACAAAGTAAAACGATCGGGAATCACTGTGGAGAATGAGAAGTATATGATGGGAAGCTATGCGCCAAAACTTGAGATCCAAGGCTACAAGTCTCCAAACGAGGAGGCCCCATCTGGTTAGAATAAAAAATATATTAATTAAAATTATTCTAATTGTATTCAGGAATGATGCACCGCGGAAAGTACAAGGTCCATTCGAAAATCACTGACGATGACAACAACGTCTACCTTGATTGGCAATGGACACTTCACATCACTAAGGAGTGATCCTCTCTACGTATTCCCCTTCTCGCAGAAACACTTTTATTTATATTCAAGCTCTCATCATGTGAAAATGACTGTTCCCTTTCCATCCCATCCAATCCATCCACCGAATTTCTTCTATTTTATGATTATCAAACGATTGAAACACTTGTTGTGTGATATCCGTCGCTGAGTTTTACTGTTTTATAAAAATTAATGAGTGAAAATGAATTTTTCCTTTGTAGTTTTTAATTTTTCACTGTTTCAAATCACGTTCCAAAGTTTCTCAGAAATCTTTCTACAAAGATTTCCGGTATTTTCAACAATACACATATGCGATAGAATTATCTGAACAGTTTACCGTGGGTTGCATTGAATTTCGCTGTCGTTCTGCCTCGCCATTCTTATTCTCTTAATCTAATCTGAAACGGAATACACACTGAAAATTGATATATGATCTTCTGACGGAATAAAATGTGTTTTGGTATTTGCTTGCGTGGATTGGCTCTGAAAAATATTGTTTATTTTGGTATTATTCATAAAACTGTCTGTTTTTAAAGTTTGCTTCACACATGAGTTGATACCTACTCATGAAAATTCAATCAAAAAAAGCAACATAGAATCTGAAATCACAAGTCCTATCTGTCGAGTTCAGTGTTTTCCGCGTTTACGACTTCGAGTACTATACGAAAATAGTAAAAAATCCGAAAAAGAGTACGAAATCTTCATCTGATCCCATAAAAGTTCTAATTCAATTCAAAATAAGTGCTCGCAATGAACTGAACAATAACGACTGTGTGGGCTTGAAAATAAAAGTTCTTGCCCACTCTTTCCATTAAGGCATACTTAGATAAATGAAAGATTTTATTGATCCTCGTTTCGGAGTCCCACCATCCTCCTTCAAAAAATCTTCATTCATCCACACTTTTCATTCCCTCTTCTGTCATTTCTGATTTTGGTCCAAGAATGACTTTCATGCTTCTCTTCCAAGTTCTCCTTCTCGCAACGGCTCCGATTGTTGGAGTCGCAAGCCGTGTCGAATGCCACGTTGTTCTTGAGTGTGATCCACTCACTAGCTGCTATTCGTTGAAGGGTAAGTCAGAACGAATAAAAAAAAGGGCATATTCTAGATATAGAAATCGAAATGTTCTTTGATGAGTCTAGATAAATGTACTTTGAGGACAACGCCAGAAGTTCAATCGAGTTATAAATAATTCTGATAATTGAGTATATATGCTTCATAAAAAAAATGAAAAAATATGAGATTTGGATACATATGAAGCTTCCAACTTAGACTATATACAGTAGGAAAGTCATCGCAACAATCTAAGAACTTTTGGGTTTCAGGCGGATTCCCGTTTGTGTATGGGAACAAGAAGGAGGAGGACTGGCGCAACGGAGGAAAGAAGTATAGTATGTTTTTGGCAAGAAACGTGGAGACCGTCCGCTGCGTTCTACTCGACAAATACGAGTTTTGAGGCCACCCATCACCTGCTTTTTTTTTCGACAACAACTACTACATTAAAAGAATAACTAAAAAGTTAGATTGCATTGTTCGCAAAATGAAACATTCTCTTTTATTTTATTGTAATAAAAATATTGTATAAAGACGTGTAAGCTTGTGGTTGTTCTTAAGAAGAGATGAGGAGGAGGAGAAGATATGAAAGAGAAAGCAGACAGCGGGTTTTCATTTCATCGTGTTGAAAATCAGCTGTTGAGGTTGAGAATATAATGAAATGCTTGATTATCCTATCTAAGTTCACGAACAAAACTTTTCTTTCTCTCTCTTTTTTCCGTTTCTCTCAGAGCTGTTCTAGATTTCCATATTTCTCAAAGAGTCGCATTCGTCTATGTGGGATAAGAGATAGAGAGTGCTATAAACGGTATTCAGTCTTTCCCCCCTTCTCCATATTCTCGTCTCTCTTTGTTCGTCTTCGCTCACAATCGATCAATATCTAAACAGTATGTCACCCCCGCTCTGTTGCCTCATTAGAGGGATACCAGTGCACCTTTCTTACTCGCATACAACTACGCGTACGCTCCGCGGACACGCAACGCGTCTTCTTTCCAATCGTCTGTCTGGATGCACAGAGATTTAGCATTGGCGCTTACCTCTATACAGTTTTCTTCTTCCTCATCGAACTATCGTCGCTTACTCTCCCTCTCTCACCTGTTGATTGTTCGGTTTCTCTTGCTCTTTTCGGGTCTGCGTCTCTCCATTCTATATTCATTCACGGCGGGGGTAACAACCCATTTTTCCTATGGACCTCTGCTCTCACTATACACACTTTAGCAGCAGGACCTAGAAATTGGCGATTCATTTACTCCGCAGTTTAAACCACTTTGAGAGTTTACTGAGTCCAGATTGAACACTCTATGCAATTCATAGCTATTTTTGCGCGTAGAAGTAGATTTCCTCCTCCTGAAAGACTCTAGATTCTCAGTTTTGAAGAGTGAGAACTAGAAACAAGTGAGAAACATTTTCTTCGTGGGACCACGACACTTTATCATTCACTTTAGAAAACAGCTCAAGTTTTTCTTCTTCGTCAACAATATCATGGGGTTTTCGAAAAATATTGTTTTGTAGAACTCTAGTTTTGTATTTTTCTCACCCACAGCTAAAAACAAGTCGCCACAACCACCCATTTCGTCTGGAATTCGTATGCGAACTAGCACCTATCATGCCTTTTAGTTATCCTTATCATTATAGCTTTCAATCATTCTCTCCGCCACCTATTCGCAGTTATCTCAAGGCATTAGGCCAACATCTGTTGTCCAACGTTCTCATCTCTTCCGCTGTCTGCGTCTCTCCAGTCTCCTCACTGATTCGTCCTCCTTTTCTCCACACAGGCCAAGGGTGCGCGCTTTCGCGGCCTCTAGAACTGTGTTGTAGGCACGAGAAGACTATCCTAGTTGACTAAACGCAGACATGAAAGAATGAGGCTGCGGAAAACGCGGGGAGCTGTCGGTTTAGGAAGTGTACTCGCCCACACGCGTTGGTTTCTCTCTCTCTTCTATTCACTATCATAATGTTTCTTTTTTACAGTCTCTCTTTGTCTTAATTACTCTTGTAGTTTTCAGTAAAAGCCATGCCTCCACGGAAACGAAAGTTGGACAAAGTCACCAAGATGGAGCAGACCGAAGAGGTATACTTTCTAAGTTCTTTCAAATATATCAGCTTCTCATTTACAGGGTCACTACAAGTGTCACCTCTGCGGGCAGTTGTTCTATCGAGGTTGCGGACTGGCTAGCCATCTCAGACGACATGCACCGATTACCTATGACTGTAATCACTGCAGATACTCTTCGAAACACAAGCATGCACTGGATAAACATGTAGCTTCTGCACACACGGAAGTCATTGAATCCGGACCACTTCTGCCGTTAGACACAAGAGTCATTAAAAAAGAACCTTCGCTAACACCGGAAAATGAAGCAGAAATAAAAGAAGAGCCTGAATCTGACGTTGAAGTGAAACCTCAAATCAAAGCCACGCGCAGAGTCGTCAAGAAGAAGACACTGAAAAGAAAGCGGACGGGACCAGGAACTTCGACAAAAAAGCGTCCATTCCTCAAAAAGCCAAGAATCATAAGAGAGCTCCCTGCTATTACAAAGAAGGATTCGTATGGGTGCCCGCTTTGTCCGGCTCAGTTCAACTGTCATCAGCGTGCTGCTTTTCACATCATATACCACAGACAACAACTGCATCTAGCTCCCACATATGCTAAGTACTTCTCCAAGAAGACAAGTGATCAGAGAGGTGGATTCAAGATGAGGTCGAGAGAAATGCGACGCTGGAGAATGACTACCAAAAAACATAGTGCTCTACAACGAAGAGATCGGGTACTCTGGCACATGGAACAGAACTTTGGGCACAGTATACGCAACACAGTCGAGCCCAGAGATCAGGATAAAACATTGGTTTTGAAGTAAGTTTTTGGAAAAATCAATTTCTTTGACAATTCAATATTTCAGGTCCGCTAAAAGAAAGAAGTCTCAAATCGACATTGTTATCAGAGGCGTTCAGAAAAGCGTATTTAGGAAAAACTTACGAATGAATGGTGGTTTGGATATTGGCCAGAAAGTAACTTACGAAGGCACACACTACTACTTCTGCCGCGAATGTCCGTATACCAGTTGGAGCGCTTCATCTCTTTGGCGACACTACCGCAACCACACAAATGCTTCACCACAGTCCTGGACGTGTATTTGTTGCTCCTACACTTCGAACAACAGAGTCAAAGTGGATTCTCACGTGAAACTTCACAAAAGGATGCCTGAAAGCGAATTAGAGGTAATTGAAAGCGGAATCAAAGTTTTGAGTAAACGTTATTTGTTTCAGTATTCTAACTGGCTTCGTTACGAAAGAAGAGTCAACAAGGTGGATCTGGATAAGCCTGCTCCCAAAAAGTCACAGACGGAAAACATTTATGCTAAAGAGTTCAATACTCGTTCCACTTCATCCGTGTTTCAAAGAATGGTTCGGACTCCAGCAAACCAGCCTGAGGAGCCTCCTGTTGCCAAGAAAACAATCTCTCTGCCACCGTCAATGGTTCGTCCACAGCTTCAACTACGGCAGACACGAAAGCCCAGTCAGTTCCCAAAGATCGAAATGGGCGTTCACCGGAATGTTTTGATTGTAAGAGGAGGACGTGTTCCAATGAGAGGTGCAATGAAGTATAAACCCGGAATGGCTCAAACACATATTGCTCAGCCGCAAAGTTCTTCATATGGTTTGCAACCGAAGATGCAGATCAAAAAGCCAGAAAGTGGTTATCTGAATGAGAAAAAACCTCTTCTGGATAATACCCATTCATTCTCGAAACCTGCAAATCCTTCAACGAAGTTTATCAAAGTGGTTACAAAAATCAAAGAAGAACCATCCACATCCACTTCTTCATCTTGTGATTCTCAACCAACATCTTCAAATGCAGCTGGATCGGAGTCATCTACACCTGGACTCCGCGAGCCGAAGATTGAAGACTTCCGCTACACTGAACAAGAACAGCCAGGTTTCCCACAAGTACGCCATTGTGCTGATGCCTGGGATTGCTGTGTCAGAGCTAAGAAAGAATACGAAAAAGCTGTCAATGCACCTGTTTATCCTGTTGCTAAAATCAATTATCCAAAAGTTATGTTACCTGAGGCTATTGCTCAAATCGGAAGAAACAATATGTTGGAGTATATCAAAAGAGAAACTGAGATTGAAAGTGAGTAATAATATTAAGAAACAGTAGAGAGAAATGCCTTTTTGGTTCTCAGTCCGCATGTTGTCATGACGACAGAGTAAAGCCTAGGTAGTAAACAAGAGAAGAGTCATCTGACTTGCTTCTATGATCCTCCAGTTCAATAAACTTTCTTCCAGATTCTCGAGAATGCGCGGATTGTCCTTTCAAATGCAACGACATTGTGAAGTTCCGTCGCCATCGTGACCGTCACTATAACGGAGGATCTCATGTCTGCAAGGAATGCAACTACGCTTCATACAATTTCCATCAAGTAAAGGAGCACATGTTTGTGGATCACTATCTGAGCGATGTCAAGATTATTGAAGGATATCCCACGTCTGAATCAGAAGATGAAGCTCCGCCACCACCTCCGCCGCCGCCGCCACCAAAGCCAAAGAAGCGTAAGGGACGTAAGCGTCGTGCTAACTGGTGAAGCAGCAAGCTTGTTAAACTATCCACATAATTTCTCTTATCAAATCACTTATTCCTGGTTACCAAATTCCGTTTATTTTGTTTATTGTTGTTAAAAACTCCCGTTTACTTATTTGTTTGAATTTTTCATCATCCTGGTATTATTTTTCTTTCTGTCAAATTACTTTCTTTCCATTTCTCCCGCGTTCTTGTCGCATATTGTCATGAGGAGCTGAAAGCTCTCAATTATTTCGTTTTTTCTGGTACCTCTTTGTTTTGTCACGTGTCGTATCTCCTTGACATCAACCCTGGCCTTTCACAAATAGGTTTTTCCTGTACTTCATCGAGAAGGAACTTCTTAAACACTTGATCTTAAATAAAATTATGCTTGTGGAATTTCTTAGCATAGCAGTTGGCTCATACAAAACATGTACGCAACTTTTCGTGGTGCATTGCACACTTCATGCAAACACTTTGACGGAGAAATGCACATAGAAAAATTGATTTTCATATTTTTTGCCTAAAATGTGATTGAAATGTGGAACATAACGGTTATCGATAAGTAGTTTACATATAAATAAAAATTATTTCATCAGATGTTCTAATCAGAAGACAATATTCCTTATTCCAATGACGTTTCTCGATGTTTCCATGACTCAATGTATTTCGAAATGACTACGGTAAACAATATTTTGTAATATTTCTGCATGGGAGAAAATTGAAAATTGTTTTTACAAGGGACTTATTGAAATATCTTCTTTTTTGCAAGCTCATCTCTTTCTTTGTGAGAGTTTATCAAAAAAAAATCGAAAAATAAGCGGTTCATTACACAGGTACAAATAATGATAGCTTGCATAAATATATAAGATTTGAGAGCGGATAGGGAATGAAATAGACATTATTCACAACAGATTTTACAGCATTTTTAGTAGTCGGCCAGCAACGTTACACTTATTTACAACTTGTCGTTCTCCTCTTGTTCCTTGGTCTCTGAAAAAATAAGGATGATGTTCCTGTACGAGATATCCAAATTACTTTTCTCGCTTTGAGTCTCGAGCCATTTCTCCATTTCGGCAGCTTCGTTTTCAGTCGGCAACTTGTTGCTAACCGCAGCTGCAAGGCCACCTTCAGTCTGTGGCTCGGCGTTTGCTTTGTAAGCTTCTTGAGAAGACGAAGCAGAAGTAGCTGGTCCTCCGTTAGCTGCCGTCACCTCTGAATGTAATATTTAAGTTTTGTTCAACATGGTAATCACGAACTAAGCGCTGAGAGTTGATCTCCCAAACTCTTTCCATCTCCCATATCAATCAAATCTCTAGCCTCAGCGACTTGCTGCTCTCCTTGACGGTTTTGCACGAAGCGATCATATTTTTCGAAAACACTGTTCAATGAGTCATTGACCATAAGAAGTTCATCTGTAATTTAAAGCGTTCATAAATCTTTCTCGGTTAATTACTCACAGGTAACCTCCTCATTGCTGACGTAACGGATCAAATCCAAGACACGTTGTTGCATTTGTCGGCAACTGTCATTGAGATCCGAGAGCAATTGCAGCTCGTCGGCGGTCTCCTTTCGCGGAACGACGTCGGTGAGAGTCTCGCGGAATACTTTGATGTTCTGATTGACCACATCAAGATCTGCGCGCAGTTTGGTCAATTGCGCAGGCGTTGCGGAGATTGGCTCTTGTCCCTGCTCACGAATAGTGAGAACGTCATATGTCTGTAATAAGAGATGACTAAAAATATTTCCATTGTTTGATCAGCTATGTGAGTGATGAAAAAGGAAGCTATTGAGTCAAACATATCACAACATATACCGTATTTGGATTTTGAACGGGAGCATGTTGTTGAGGCTGTCCTTGTGGTGGTGGTTGGTGTTGTTCATCTAGCGTTGGAGGTGAGGGTTGATTGAAAACCGTCTGAATTCACAACCAAATACATCACAACAGTCAACAAAAGCTGAAGTTATAAACTTACACGTTTTGGAGTTTTGATTGGAGCAAGAGTATCCAAATCAGCTGCTGGGAACTCAACTCCCTTGCTCTTCAAGTCATCGTAAGATTGAACGACTCCGGCAAGAGTTGGATCTCCACGGAAAGCATCAGCCCATGCCTGGATAAGGCTTAAAACACGCTCCTGAATGATCTGTGGAGCGTCGAACTTTGGTCCGATGAGCTTGACAAGATCTTGGACAAAGTCCTTGTTGCATACAAGAACATGGAATTGATGGTTGCAGTTCTTGACAGCAGTTTCCAATACAGTCAAAGTATACATCACAACCGCATTGTTCTTTGACATAGCGTTATGAAGACGCTTCTTGATAGCTCGAACAGCATCACGTGGTCCGTCTTCAGTTCCATTGATGAAATCACAGATTTCCATATTGAGTCCCCAGTTTTCTGTCGCCAAAAGGTTTGCATCGGTAGCCAGTTCTGAAATTAACAAAGTGTTATTATCTCATTGTTTCGATACTTTCCCCTCTCCCGTATTGTGTCTTCTAATCTACGTGCAACTATGAATCCCCTCCTAAATCTTCACTTTCTAATTCACTTCCTTCTATTCAATGTTTTTAAGTTCCTCTTTCACAAGTCGACGTGTCACTACTAGAGAGCGCGCAGTCCGTCTCTCCCGAATATGTCTTTTCATCCAACGGAAACCGGTTCGCTTTGTAAGATGAGAGAATGGACGCCCTACCGGTGATGCCTAAGGACTGGTCACTTTAGGCGACGTGTAATTTCGCATACGAACGTGCAACCACAATATCCGTAATAATCCGGATCCCATCTATTCGACGCGTTTTGACTACCTTCGTTTCCAAACAAATAGCGCATAATTGTGGCGGTAACAACTAGCCGCTTTGGATTTTAAGAATACGTTAATTAGGTGACACATGGCTGAGAAGACGGGGAAAGCTTTCGGTATCAGAAGACCAAAACACGTGTTCAGCTTTCTAGAATTTTCCTAATTAGAAGTGTTGAAAGTTCTCAAGGCAATAACAATCCGTATTTGTTATTCACATGTTATTCAGGTTTGCTGGTTTGAAATCAAACTTCTAATCATCATAAAAATTGAACTTTGATTCTTATTTTGAAAAGATTTCGTAAGATTTTGGATAAAATTCCTCACCGATTTTTCTTCCGACTGGAGTTGCGAATGGATTTCCTTGGAAGAAATCCGAAACGGACTCTCCAACTTTGGCAACCGTCTCACGGGCACTCTCAGCAGCCTTCGATACTTGTTCACTTACGTTGCTCATTCTGCAATAAAACAATTAAACTGTCCTGTAAAATACTGTAAAATGATGAATGGTGGAAGAACGGTGAAAAACAATGGATTAGATGGGAAAGATGGCAGAACACAATAGCACACTATCGTAAATGTGTCCGAGACGTTATTGGAAGACAAACAGTTTTCCAGATAACACATTCATTGTCCTAATTGTTGTCTTTTGATACCAAGACCAACAAAAGAAACCTTTGCGGTTTTTGATTTTTCGGCTGAGATTTCAAACAAAAACTGAAGGATTAAGGGAGAAGCGAAGCCCTTATTGAGCAACGTCGTCAGGATACGGGAGCGCTTATATATTGAATAAGACTAGAGCTAGCAAAAATCGATGGCGAAAAGGCATGAGCGTGAGCGGTTCAGTTGTAGTAGGCAAGAGACATCAACCAACCCCTCGTTGCTCACTTTGTTTTCTAGTGGACACTACAAGGGCCCCTCGAACGCCACGACAACAAACATTTTCATCAACGCGCGCTGAAAATGATGAATGTATGCATTACCATTGTTGGAAACGGCAGGAGAGCAGCGATGCGGACTCGAGAAAAACATCGAGAGCTCGCTATTTTGAAGCTCATTTTGAGCGCACTTAGAGACAACGGATAAACGAGAGAAATGAGAAACGGCAATGAGAATTATTCTATTACGTGAATTTCTCTCTTATTAGTGAATTCAAGCGAGCAGCCACAAAACTTTCATTAGATAAGTATACCAGAAAGTGGTTGATGAGTTATCAGTAACATTTCGGAAAATAAAATCATTGCTTTTCCGTAATGCATTTTTCACAGACAAAATGGCACACATTACTGAATTGTTTCGGAATAATCGGGCAAACTGGGAAAATGACTGGATTATTTGGAAATTTCGCAACACTACAAACACCATGAAAAGACTATGTTGGCCTACTTTTAGCTGACAGGTGTTATTTGGAAATTTTAGTCACACGCGTATTGATTATGAAAGCAGTGTTGATTACCTTCTTGGTTTTTCAGCCATCTTTTGCTTCGTTCTTTAAGAATTTCACCTGACACAAAAATCAATAGTTTTCTCGGTCAAGTAAATAGTATGAGTATTTACGGTTGAATTGTTGGATGCGAGACACTTGTTTGTGCTTATCTCTCTCATTTTCGCTCTTTTCTCTCGCTCCTGCACATATGACAAAACGGATGACGTACGGGAGTTTCCAAAACAGTTACTCTTTTTCTCGCCTGGAATCATTCAAAAACACCGCAATCCGGGCAGCGATTCGATATCCGACCTTGTTCGGTAACTAGATAACCCTCCGCAGGTATTCTTACCGATCAAAAAAGAGGGAGATATAATGGGAGATTACGCTAAGACGGCCTTGACATGGTGCTTGACTTTTGCGAAACGTATCAGTTGACCTCTATTTTTTGTGGGGCAACTAGTGAGAAGGAGATGGTGATGAAAAAGCGATAAAGATATCGATGAGATTGGCAAGATATACAATGACTACGTCAAAGCAGCAGTTGAGCAGAAGACGTGTTGAAGACGTGTTCAGTCAATGAAAAAGAGTATATGAATTGAGAGACGCAGATACGCAGGAAAAAAGAGCGGTTGGCGAGAATCGGAGGCATTGAGAATCCAATTGGCCTGAATAGTGTTTTATAACAGCAATTCACGTTATGAATAGGATATATGTTCAATACGAAGGTTCCTGCAATACTTTGGGGCTAAAGAGTGGGGAAGTTTCCACCTTATCTGGGAATTTCTGAGTGAAAATATCATGTTTCATGTTACTAGAACAATATTGGATCAGGTATTTTGAATGTTGAATCACGTCGGTTATTTGGAAAAATGCAAATCACGGCAAGAAAAAAGGAACACATCTATCGTCAATTATGCACACATTGGTTCTGTTTTCCCAGTTCTTTGTTTAGTCTGAGCAAACTGACAGGGACCATATGTCCCTTTCTTTTCAATCGTATGGACTCCCATTTTTTGTCGTCTCTGGTCACATGTCATAATGGGATTAAAACTGAGCATTATGTGAAAAGATTGGAGACTCCCGACGAAAAAGATAGGAAAAAGCTGAAGCTGAACTAAAAAACTAAAGTTTAGGAAGACTTGGCTGCATGAATATCTCTCTGGAAAGAAGAAAATTAGATCTGGATAAAAATATATAGAAGAACAGATATTATGAAGCAATTCACGCAGTGGAAGAAAAATGAGAAGCACAAAAAAGGCTCCCACTGCCACTCACACTCAGCTGAGCCGTATCGGAAACGAAACATTAAAATATGGAAACATGCCATTCTCATTTTTGTGCTCTTTGCCGTATTATTTACATTAGTTGTGTTTCCGCGCTCCCGCCGCTCTCCGCTCATCGACCGATTCGTCCTCCTTTTTCATTTTCCGCGCAGTTTCTGTTGTCGCATACCGCCGCACTTCCATCCCTAAATGCAGATGACCCAATACTTTAACTAACTTTCATTCATCTCTCAATCCATTATTCCGTAGTTGACCCAGTGTCCTTGTCTTCCTTTTTTCTTGAGATGCGACCCCCTCGGTGGGCTACGTGAGTTGCTTGCCGCTATACACTATGCGTCCTTGCCCGCTCGAACTGCATGGCCAACCAACGAGAGGGGGCGGGGCAGGGGCGGACCAATCGGCGTGTTCCACGACTAAGTAAGCGTGGACACCCCAACGCTTGGTGAAGAGGACACTCCCGATCCATTCACTATTCATCGTGATGTTCCGGCTCGTCGGTCTGTTTTTCCTCGTCTTGGGCGCCTCAGCTGCCGTCATTGAAGAAGAAGAGAATGTTATTGTTCTCACTAAGGTATGTTTTTCAAAAAGTGTATCAGAGATAATATCAGAAACATTTGTTCAGTTTTCTCCTAAAATTACATAAAATAAATATTAAGTATTCCTAATCAGGCAATATAATCAATAATTCATATTTCAGGACAACTTTGATGAAGTGATCAACGGAAACGAATTCATCCTCGTTGAATTCTATGCTCCATGGTGCGGACACTGCAAATCCCTTGCTCCAGAATATGCTAAGGCTGCCACTCAACTCAAGGAAGAAGGATCTGACATCAAGCTCGGAAAGCTCGACGCCACCGTTCACGGAGAGGTTTCCTCCAAGTTCGAGGTCCGTGGATACCCAACCCTCAAGCTTTTCCGCAATGGAAAGCCACAAGAATACAACGGAGGACGCGACCACGACTCTATCATCGCCTGGTTGAAGAAGAAGACCGGACCAGTCGCCAAGCCACTCAACGACGCCGACGCCGTCAAGGAACTCCAAGAGTCTGCTGATGTTGTTGTTATCGGATACTTCAAGGTAAGAAACAAAAGATGATGTCGCCCTTGACCGATTTCTATAATCCTCCCGCGGGATGGGTGGGTTGAGTGTGACCTCGTATCCATAATAGGCAGAAGAGACGTGGTATAAGCGAGAGAGTGTGTACAGTCGAGAGTGTGTGACCTAGTAATACTTTGAATGCTGACGTGGACAAGAGTATATACGACACGTTGTTCTTTGTTTGCCATGTGAATGCTCTAGATAAGATACTGCAAACAGTTTAGGAAGTGATCGATGACTAAGTATGAAACCAATACGTTGTTTTTCAGGACACCGCTTCCGATGACGCCAAGACCTTCCTCGAGGTTGCCGCCGGAATCGATGATATTCCATTCGGAATCTCCACTGAGGACGCCGTCAAATCCGAGATTGAGCTCAAGGGAGAGGGAATCGTTCTCTTCAAGAAGTTCGATGATGGACGTGTTGCCTTCGACGAGAAGCTCACCCAAGACGGACTCAAGACTTGGATCCAAGCCAACCGTCTTGCCCTCGTCTCTGAATTCACCCAAGAGACCGCCTCTGTCATCTTCGGAGGAGAGATCAAGTCCCACAACCTTCTCTTCGTCTCCAAGGAATCTTCTGACTTTGCCAAGCTCGAGCAAGAGTTCAAGAACGCCGCCAAGCAATTCAAGGGAAAGGTTCTCTTCGTCTACATTAACACCGACGTTGAGGAGAACGCCAGAATCATGGAATTCTTCGGACTCAAGAAGGACGAGCTCCCAGCCATCCGTCTTATCTCTCTTGAGGAGGACATGACCAAGTTCAAGCCAGACTTCGAGGAGATCACCACTGAGAACATCTCCAAGTTCACCCAATCTTACCTCGATGGATCCGTCAAGCCACATCTTATGTCTGAGGAGATCCCAGAGGACTGGAACAAGGCCCCAGTCAAGATCCTCGTCGGAAAGAACTTCGAGCAAGTTGCCCGTGACAACTCCAAGAACGTCCTCGTCGAGTTCTACGCTCCATGGTGCGGACACTGCAAGCAACTCGCCCCAACCTGGGACAAGCTCGGAGAGAAGTACGCTGACCACGAGAACATCGTCATCGCCAAGATGGACTCTACCCTCAACGAGGTAAATATCAATACACTCTAGAATCATGATTTCTAACTATCCATTTACAGGTCGAAGACGTCAAGATCCAATCCTTCCCAACCATCAAGTTCTTCCCAGCTGGATCCAACAAGGTCATCGACTACACCGGAGACCGTACCATTGAAGGATTCACCAAGTTCCTTGAGACCAACGGAAAGGACGGAGCTGGAGCCTCTGATGAGGAGAAGGCCGAGGAGGAGGCTGATGAGGAGGGACACACCGAGCTCTAAATCCAATCTCTGAATCAAAGTTCAATACATCGGGGTTCATGGACCTGTTGTTAAATTTCACAAATCGTTAACTTATTCATTTTACTTCTTTCCCCCCTTCCCTTTTGTCTCACAAAACAGCCCTTGGCAATGTGTCATTTCATCTTTACTAATAAGGCGATAATCGGGGGTTCCGATTACTCGTCAGTTCGGATGACATATTGCCCTGTGCTACTTATTTTTGCTATCTCTTGCTTTCCTTTTGAATGTTTCCCTTGTGTTGTGTAAGCAATGCAAGTCACTTCTCTCATTGCATTCGTGTCAAAACATACTGGGTCATCTAATAAATTTCTACCAAAATTTTTTAATTAATGTGCATCGTTCAGGAAGGTACAGAACAAAACAGACAGTAATCAAACAGGAAAGAGCAGAATAGCGAGATCGCTTGAATATACCGAATGCTAGGAATAAACGTCCACTGGCTTCATGATTATACATGACACCCATAAGTTTCCTTCACTGAATAAATGCTGTCAATTTCGCATTCATCACAAGAATATGAATGAACTGAATAACTGTTAAATACTTCCTTGAAGCGTCTCTTCTGTTTTGGCATCTTCATTTCAAGAAATAGTGCTGAAATGTTTGTTGTTTTTCGTGTGCATTCTTTTTCTTTGTCATCTGCTCTTCTCGTGCTCCAACAAATACATATTTGATAATTACGTTGCCAAAGTTATTTTGTCTCTTCTCCACTCCGTTTTCCCTTCCTTCTTTTTGTCGTGCATTCCGCAAATTGGCGTCGAGTGTTTACGTACACAGTGTTCTCTTGCCCGCGAAAAACACCAGGCGAACGTTTTTGGACGTTCCAATTTTGGGATTTTTTGTAAGATTTGGCGAGATCAACCGTTTGTTTTGCTCTGAAATTAATTTTCCCAGGTGTTCACAAATATGATCAGTTTAAAGAGAAAGATCATTACTTTTTTGAATAATAGGGAACATCTTGAGATCTGGTGAAGACCGTCATGGTCCTCACATTGCTCACGTCATCATGATTTATAGTGTCTCTCAGAAACCAATACACTCTCGGCATTTCTCTTTTTCTTAGAGGCTCTCTTGAGCAAGGTCTCTCATCCATCTGTCGTTCAATTCCGCCCTTCCATACCATTCGTCTTGCACCATTCGACTTGCACACACGCACACCTAACCCTACAGAGGACCATTATTATTGATTTTTTGTTTTATCTTACTCAAAAACTCCTTTCAGTTTGTTCATTCAGCTTGGTACGTGACAACAATGAGAATTGTTGATATTCCTTCGGACGAGGATTCCGAGTAAGTTTTTGAGTAACTCTGGAATGTTTTGAACGGTAAATTTCAGTCTCGACTGCATCGTGGATTCCGGTGGCGAACTGGCAAAGGAGATTGAGGAGGAGCGTCGTCAGAAAAGACAAAAGAGAATAGAGGAAGGAACTCTGTAAGTTATAGTTTGAAGAAGTTGAAACGAAAATTGAGTCGGGATTTGACGGTGATCCGTAGTGTATCGTTGAGAAATTATGACAATTGATTGGAAATTTGAAAATATTTGCTATTTCAGAAAACCATCTTCTGATTCTTCTGATGAAGAGGAGGAGGAAGAAAAGCCAAAAGAAACGGAGAAGAAGAAGCCGGGAAAACGTGGAAAGAACAAGAAGGCAAAGGCTATCGAGAAACCAGCAGAGCCGGTTAAGAAAAAGAAAGGAAGACAACAGAAGAAGTAAGTTCCAATTGTGACTTGAAAAGTAAATCATTTGTATTACAGGAGAGCAGTCACTCCTTCGGATGAAGATGATGAAGAGGAGGGCAACTCCTCAAACAAGAGTCCGGCTTCAGAAAGTGATTCTTCTGATAGAAATCGGAGAAGATGTTCCACGTCTACTGACAGTGATTCTGAAGACGATTCCCGGTAAGCATTGAATCACTCATGACCATAAGTAACAATCTTTTTTCAGTCATCAGCAGAGTTCTGTTGATCCCGATGGCGGTCTTGCTGCTCAAATTAAGAAGGAGCGTGCAGAGAAGAAGGCACTGATGTTGAAGAAAAAGCAAGAGAAGAGAAAGCTTGCAAAAGCTGCCACGCCTTCTGAAAGCGATTCTGAAGATGATCTCTAGTAAATAAAAAATCACTTATAACCATGAGAAACATTATTTCTTTCAGTCAGCAGCAACCTCCCATTGATATCGATGGTAGTCTAGCCGCTCAAATTAAGAAGGCGCGCGAGGAGAAGAGAGCTCTGATGTTGAAGGCGAAAGAGGAGAAGAAAAAGAAGTGAGTTTGAAGATTGAGTTAGAGTAAAACATCAATTCATTATAGGAGAGCTGGCAAACCACCGGGAAAATCTGCAAAGAAAGCCAAGCCTGCAGATAGTGAAGATTCTGAGCCAGCAAAGGAGATTCCTTTGGAACCAGTAGCCGGAACCTTGTCAGCGCAAGAATAAGAAAAACACTGTTCTCAAAACCTCTTCGCGAAAATCACCCCAATTTTTGAAAATCCCAACGACCCACATCAAACTTTTTGTATCTCATTTCTTGTTTGAGTCTCTCATTCCCATTTTCCTATCCTATCAAAACACAAATTCCAAATTAATTGTTTATGTTCTGGTGTCCACCTTGCCCGAAGACTTTTGCCCCAACTAATACACCAATTTCCTCATTTTCGAGCATCTGCTCTTCCAGATAATCTCAGATTAAGAGGATTGAATAAAGTTTTTGTTGAATTTTATCAGCATTTTCTTTTCCAATATGATGGTGGTGCGAATGACCCAAAACTTCAATCAAAATATCTTTATTAGAAATTTGGTATTGGCCAATGTAATCTTTGTAGCGATTTCAAAATGTCCTCATTTCCAATTTTTAGTATTATAATTCTGCTATGCTGAGCTGATTCCTCCGACCAGAATTATCAAGTGTCAACCAGAAATAAAGATTTGAATATAGAAATAACGGCAAGTATTTTAACGATCTTTAAAAATGTCATTAGCATTTTTTAAACTTTCGGTTGCCGAGAGAGGTTAAAAACCAGGGAAAAAAGTGTGAGAAAAGAGAAAAGTGTTCAGAATTCATAACGTTTCCGGTTTTGTCTTCGAGCATGGAAAATGTTTCTATGCTTTCTCTTCACAATGAGCTCTTGTTTCGTCTATCTTTGTTAGGTTTTTTCTATGAGCTCTTTTCAAGCTTAAGGAAGCATACGTAGGAGCCCTTTTTCTGCTTTGAACGTTTCAAACCAAATTTTGTTTGTCGCAGCTATCAAACCCTTATTAACTTCATAGTTTGACTCTGGTGGAAAAAAACTTTTTCGAAAACTTTACTCAAAAAATTTAAAGGGTGAGGATACATTTCTGACATATAATTTTCTAATAACCGCACAGATTCCAAGAATGTGTTTCAGAAAAATAGCAAAGCATTCCAAGTTTCGGAATTTTAAGTTTTGATTAGTTTTCTCCCTGATATAGTTTTTTGCTCATCAGTTGAACTCAAAATACATGATCTGGGTTCAACTTTAGTGTTTTGACGTAAATGCCAAATCTTTGAAGGTTTTGCGTAACTACCACCAGAAAGGTCATTAGTTTGAATTCGTAAGAAATCTGAAACAGAATGAAAGTTTAAAAACCAAGAGTTGAGTTAACATGGTGTGTTAAATCTTATAACGTACTCGCACAGACAAGGCTTCTATGCTTTTCAAAAATGAGAGATGAATATGGATCTCGAACTTTCATTTTTTAGACTCAATTTCAATTTCTGAATCGAATATATTTTCAAACATTGCAGAAGTTCTCAGTCATTCCCTCTTGATATTTTGATAGAAGTTTCTTTTCTGTTCTGTCCACAGAACTGCTATCTTTTGAAATTTCGGCGACTGACTGTGGCAAACTGCTAGCGACCTCCACGTGATTCTCTTATTTGTAAGCGTGACCATCGGTCTTATTTCTGCAACGATGAGATTGTCAATATTCGTCTTCGTTTTTCATTATTTGGTATCGCCCGAAAATCTATTGGTCGTCCTTGATCCGTTAAGATAATCGCCATGTAGATGAGAAGATTGCAACTCTTGCCCACTGCTGATCCTCTGTTTTTTTTCTCGTCTACCTCCAAATTCACACATAACGAAACTTGCAGAGTCAGTTAATATCGAGAGGAAAAAAGTACTAAAGCGCGTGGTTTGTGTGTGAGCGTCGCATTTTGCACCAGTTATTTTTTGTTTCTCAGTGTAAACTGATCTTCAATAAATGAACCAACTCTCAATTTCGATTTCTTAAGAACGCCAAACTGATCATTGCTTTAATATCTTCTTTTTCCTTGACATTTATTTTTTATCAGTTTACTAAACTGATTTTCTTTCATTCTTTTTTAATGCAACTTTTATCATTTTCCGTTTCCGTTATAACCAACAATCCCGGAGGTTCGGTAATGTTCTTTATGATTTTTGCAGCCTTTGGGTTTCTAGTACTTATAATTTAATATTCAAATTCTTAGAAATTGTTGAAACACCTGTTTAGTGATATTAGTCAGATAATAACCCACTCGTACACTAAATCTAACACAGAAACCACCTTATTTTCAGGAGTTTGATCATAATTGTTCTGCATGAATTAAGAACATTGTTTTGTGTGTTCTGTCCACTAACCATCCAGTAAAAGATCTTTCTTCAATTTCATGCGCGTGTAAACCAGAGGACATGACGTCAATTGTATTCCATTTCAACAAGAATTTCATGCTTTGAATAAGTCGAAAAGCTGATTTTTCATCTAACCTTACTCTTGCAAAAAGTTTTTTTCCCACAACCACGCTGCCAACTCGGGTAAACAACAAGTAGAACTTTGTGGGAGAATGCAAGTTCACCCATTTTTGATTTCTGTTTTGTTACACACGTGTCGACTATGGTTTCTGCCCTCAAGTACATCTTGAAATGAATTTCTTCTCTTCCTTCATATTCACTTCACAATTAAGATCTATTGAATTAGAAGGGTGGCAAAGTTTCCGTCGGTTTCTCTCATTATCAAATGTTCAGCCCTTATTGCCGTAGAGAAACGTGAAAACAGCATGGCTTTGGCATGCTGTATCATCTTCTTTTTCTTTGTACATTCTCCAAACTCGTCAAGAGAACTTTCTGATTTTGTCGCCTGATTCTCAATTTGGACAGTCTGTTTGCAAATATCAAAATGTTACTCTTTGTATTGTTTCTTTGATCACTTGTAAGTCAATAATCAATGTGGGTATAGCGTGGTCTAACTTCTTTGAACTGAACCGCGAGTTTTTCAAAATCAGCGTACGTTTCCTGTACCCGTCGTTTCAAAGTCCATGCTTGCTTCCCTAGACTTTTTATGCAAATTCTACTTTTAAAAAACTATTGTGTAATATGAACTCTAGTGAAATTTGAACGTATTCGTTCTCCTTTTACAGATCACGTGTTTCGTTGTAGTGCTATCTTGACTTCATTGAATTCCTTTGCCATGTGCGATTCTATCTTAGTTGAAATACCTCTGACGGTAAAATGGAATGCACTTTATGTCACTTTTTTAGTCGTACTTTGTTTTTCTTTACAAAAACAGTATTAGTGTGACAGTGTTTTTATTGAGATACTTTACCCAAAACGTGAAATCTATACCCTGTCATTTACAATAGTTTTCGGACCATTATGTACTACAATGTAGTGCGTACTGGAGAGCACTCCACGAACAATCAGACTGTGTTCATTGGCCAACCTTCACGACAAATTTCTTTTCTTCCTTCACATCCTGACACACTTACACACACACGCTGTTGCCATTCCCCTATCACATGTTGTCTTCGTCTTCATTTCTCCCACCGAACTTGCAATTTTCTCACTAAGAGGGCTGATGGCGGTGGCTCCTACTTGGTTTATTGTCCATGATCATTTCGAGAAAAAGAGAGGTGAAGTGATTATTATCAATTGATAGTACAGTTCTACTGACAATCACGCCACATTCGCCTATTGATTTAGAACAAAAAGCACATCTCACCCTTTTTTTCTGATAAAGAATTCTACTTAGACGCGTATCTGTCCCTTTTCTTCAACAATTCTAACAGTTTCGTCGCACTGTTAGCTGGTCTTTTTAATAGAAAAGACTTACTGAATAGATTGTCTGCTTCCGTTCAGTCTCATTTAATCAACTTTATCTATCAACCATTTGGATCAATAGATTGAGAGAGAGAAAGGGAAACAAAACACACGTTAGTTTTACCTTCATTTCCTCCCCACACCCGCTCTCTCGATTGTTTTGTTTGCCTTCTTGTCCTCTTCTCATTTCACCCCACCGCCGCCACCCCGTCTTTGAACCTACTTATTGATTTTTATTATTATTATTTATATTATAGTGGACAAATGTTGGGATCATACAACAGTATGGATAACAAATTGGATTTAGACGGTTTGTTTGACTTGAAATTTTATTTTTTTTTCAATTTTTACTTTTCAGGGAAGGACAATTCAATTTGCCATATCTGCAGTGATACAGCAACAGGTAGACATTACGGAGCAATTGCTTGTAACGGATGCAAAGGATTTTTCCGACGGACTGTCCGAAGGAACTATGATTATCACTGTAGATTTGATTCCAAATGCGAAATTGACAAGCGTATGTTTTTTTGAATTCCCTATATTTCTTGATTATTTCTGTTTCCAGATAACCGTGCGGTGTGTCGATACTGCAGATTCATGAAGTGTATTGCATCTGGAATGCGAGATGATCAAGTTCAAAGCGAAAGAGATGTGATTGGAAAAAGGTATCTTTTGATCAAATGAACTAGGTCTAAAAATAATGCAAGCGTAGCTACCACTGGTTTATTAAAATATCTTCTGCTCCGCTGCTCCGCTGCATCAGATTCTCAGTAATTGAACATATCCGAGTTTGTTTTGAGAGTAGCACATGCTTTTAATTAGGAGCTTCCAGTAAACTATTATTTCTTTCAGGGAGAAAAAAGACAACGTGAAGACTTTTTGCGCGGAGCAAACACCAAGAACTTCTCCGGAATTGACACTTTCTACAAGTGAAGAAGATGATGTACTACTTGATAATCTCTTAAAATCTGAAATGACAATTCAAAGTCTTCGAGATACAGTGATCACTCAAACCGGAAATGTGGAATATACCACAAAAGCCAAGAGTGTTTGTTTTTGATTTTTATGTTCAGATCTTCTTAAAGGTTTCATATTTCAGAGACTTGCAAATGAAGATGGCACCGCTACACTGAACGATGTTCTCAAATCCATGCATAGTCAGCTTTTGTTGGTTATCGAATGGGCGAAGACACTTCCGGAATTCACACAACTCTCGAGTTCTGATCAGGTAAGATCGAACATTGAACAAAAAGAAAAGGCGTGACACAATTGTGACCGAACTTCACCGACAGAAAACGCAAACAGAATTTCTATCAGATAATTCTTCTTTTGATAAGATAGTTCTTTTGTCCTTTTTCCTATCGGAAGAACTGTAGGACGCAGAAAGAACATGCATAGTAGAAGTCACATGGAATCTTGCAGTTAGTGAAACAACACAAAGTTTTCAGGCTGTTCTTCTCAAAAACTTTGCCGGACAACATGTGACATTATGCGTGGCTTATCGCTCAGTTGGTGCAAATGACGCGTTGAAACTTTTGAACGATATGTTTATTCCGAGAGCTTCTAAAATTACACCGCATATCAAAGACTAGTATGTTCCAGTACTTCTTGAACTCTACTATGAGACCGTTTTCAGCGTTGATGGATTCTACTTACGAGACTGTGAAAAAGTGATGGATCAGCTTGTTGAGCCAATGAGGTTATTGAAAGTTGACAACAAAGAGTTCGTTGCTCTTAAAGCCTGTGTTTTGTTCAATCCAGGTAAATAACAAAGTGCATGCAAACCGAACAAATCTTTGTTTCAGTGGCACCAGGACTTTCTTCTCACGCTTGCAACCTGGTTTTGAATGCCAGAAGAAAAATATTTTCTGCTTTCGAGAGATATGTGAAGTTGACTAAGCCAAATGAAACTACTAGAGTCGGAGATTTGACGTTCTTCATTCTTACTCCTCTATCTGTTAGTTGAATTGTATATGGATTTTCTATAATCGAGATTTTTTAAAGGTTTTATCGAAGTCTATCTCCGAAGACATAATGTTCACGAAAGTCAGTGGTGTCGCAAGAATTGACGTTTTGATGGAAGAGTTGATTCTGGCAGATGTTGATTACGCAGACGATCGACAAGGTAGTTACATCTGATCTTTTAATCCACATACTTGAATTTTCAGTTGTAGAACAATCGTTTTCTCTCCTGGAACAGCCATCGTGTTCTCTTAAAAATGAAATGCCATCCGGAAGTCAAGATATGTGTGGACAATTAACCGACGATCTCTTGAGAACATCGACTTCCAGTAATTCTCCCACAAACTCGTGAGTTATTTTTCTCATCATGCGAAAGTCACACTCTTCAAGTACGTTCTACCAACGTGCGTTTCGGCCGGAACTGTTTCGATAGTGTCTAGCAGATACAAGTTTCAATGAGCAAACACCACCCTCTCTCGAACTTATTGAACTTTGATACAGTCTTTGATGAGCTAACGTTCCGCAGCTATTATATGTCTAGCCTATTGACGCAGGCTGCAAAAATCTTTGAATGAGGATATAGATTGTAAATATTATCAATTCATAAAAACAGCTTGTGGGTCAACCGTTAAATGAGTCATTGGATAAATGAGTAAATTGTTTGATTTTCTCCACTATTAGTTTAACTAAATCTGCGGTGATATGTCTGTCTGGAGCGGCGAAACAGGGCTAAACGTCACATAATATAAACATCAAAATCACAACAATCTTCCCCCAAATCAAGTCGTTCGGTTCTCAATTCCATTTTGCTTTTCAAATGTTCTGAAACTTTTGAAATGCAATTTGAAATGGCTCCGTGGGGACTTATCACGCGTTCCAATTTTTCAAACCCACGAATTGAACACTTCAATTATCTTTTTTGTGATCCCCTGCGATTAATAACATCGCCCTGAAAACAATTGTCCCTTTTTTGCTAGTCAACCGGGAGTTGTAAATTCTTTTGAATTCGACAGATGTTATCATAAATCAAATTGTATTGGTGGTAGAGAAACTATGATGAAAAAGAGTACAAAATCAAATTTTCTTTATTTGCAGATCGCTGACTGCTGGTCTTTTGCTGAAAACCGATGATGTCATGATGTCAGGAATTGGGGGACAGTACTCGAACCCACAGTAAGCCTCGAATAATTTTGCCATCATTCTCAATTAGTTTCAGACCACACACTCCTCACTTTGTCGACTCTTCTCACATGAACCTCTCTTATGATCCATACAACCACCATTCTGGCTACAACCACTACTCAAACGCTTATTCTTAATATCCTGATCATTCGAAAAGCCAGTGTCAACCCAAACCCATTTATTTGTAACACCAACTGTATATCCGTTTCATGAGATCAATCTGTGATTTAAAAAACCCCGAAAAACCGATAGTTAATTCAAGTCTCCCTGAAAATGCCATTGAAACACCATTCAACGGGTTACATGTTCTAATTAGTCCAAACATTTATATCATTTCCATTGTTTCGTATTCGACATCAACCTCTGATTGGTTTTATTTCATTTTCCATTCATTTCTCTCAAACAATCTTTTCATGAATTCTTCGATCTTTAAATCTCACGTGGTGTTCTTCAACACAAAATTCGAACCCATTGGCAAACACATTTTAATTTACGACGACATCCCCAACGTGCCGGCTCCTTCCGTTTCAGAGCGTCATCCGCGTTATTACATTTTGTTTGGCATTTGGAGTGCACCCGAAAAGGGGGAAAATGCGGGAAGTGATGTTTCAGTCCAGTCATGCTTAAAATCGAAGGGACCCATTTTTTTGGCCATTAGAACAAGATAGATTGAGTTTGCGTGGGATCTATGAAATATTTGATGATTTTGCAGTATTTCGGTATAAATGTAAAAATGAAAGCGTTTCACATATTATATTAGTTTGGTTGTTCCAAAAATTTATTATTCATAACAGGTGGAAAGTGGAGTTGTATTATATTTAGAGCACATTTTTCCATCCCCCGTATGATGGAAAATCTGCACTTGAATGGGAATAAGTTCATTGAAAAGACTGGGAAAACGTGAGCATGTCATGTGCACAAATTAATGCAGTGCGGACCACGTCAGAGGATCATCATTACAATGAACTTTCAGGAAAAATGTTCCGGATCACATGAATATGCGAACAGTCAACTTTTTGGACTTTCTCGATTCCATTTTGCATGAATATGAATAGGAATTATTTGATGTTCTAGGTTGATTTGCATTTGTTGGAGGTACCGTAGGCGTTAATGAAAACTTTGTTCAATGAAAATTATTAGAAACATCGACATGACGATATGAGATCCTTTATCTCTCATGGGCGCGTCGTTCAACATCAAAAAGTAAAACACAGCTACTGATAATTTGTAAAACCTTGTAAAAATGATTCGAATCGTCTGATTGTTAATATTTCCAAAAATATCTCCACTTACTTAGCTGTCTTGATTTACCCTAAGCCTATTCGAAACCCTCGCGCACCCAAACTTTTATTTGTTATTCCACCTAGTTTTTGCACTTGCGTTTATTTGGGCTTGTTTTCTGATGTTTCAACACTTACGTCATAGCAAATCTTCCTATTTTTGGTATATTAATTCGCATACAGTGCTATGAACTCTGAAAGCTTTCCACAATTCATTTTCTTGAAAGCTCCTGGTTGAAAACATCATAAACATCATTTTACGACAAAGGGACTCGTATTTTCTTGGCACAATTCTTTTTGTTTTGTGCCGTTTTGTTGAACGAACCCTGAATAGAGTTACTGAAACGGTTTAAGTTTGGCTTGACATCATATTACATTCATAAAAATCATTCATACTTTTGTTTGTTTTTCTTCTGGTGTTCTTTTGATTTTTGTCCCTTTAATTAGAAGTTATACACTGTCTGGAGTTTGAATATACCCTTTGACTATGACAAATTGTTAAAAAGTACTCGATAATAACAATTACTAAGTACATGCCAAAAATAACATTTCGAGCATTAAACTAAATATTGTTATTCTACTTCATCACCAAATATTTCTCGAATTTCTCAATTACCGTATACCTAGAAATGCGTAGTTTGATGCAAGACAGCACCGGCGACAAACAAAATCACATTTTTAAGAAGACGCTCTCTCGAAAAAATGGAACACCAAGCACGTTTTCTCCAAATTTGATAAACTTTTGGTCAGCTGCTCGTGGAACGCATGACGCTGGTCCAAAAAATCAACGTTCATCTTTAACGTGATAAAATGAGATTCTGCTCATCCGAAACGTTATTCAAAAACGAACTTCATTTTTCTGAGAAATTTTTCCGCGCCAACAGTTTCTATATTTTTTAAATCAAAAGTTTCCTTCTGTTAATCATGTTTTCCAGAGGAGAGAACAAACAAAACAGATCATAATTCTGTCAGGTGAGAAGAATAAGGAAGTTATTTCTGTTTAGTGGAAGTAATTATATCAGCTAACATATTTATCAGACAATTAAGAGCCAGCCTATTTATGTATTGCTATGACACAACAGTTCTCAGAACGTTTTGTTCTATTTTCTTCTCATTTAATTCTGTTATTAGTATTGTTTTTCCGGAGAAAACTTTCAAAACTAAAGCTCGTTCACAGAGTTGTCAGTCATATTCTTGCCTGAAGCTGTCATTTTAAACAGCCAAGTAAAATCTCTAGCTAGCATGATGTCATTCAATTGAAACGTCGCCCACTATTAGGAATAGACAACGGGAGGTTGTAGATTTGTGAACTCTAAATATCGAATCCCGTCTATTTTTGACTGACAAGTCTCCTCAATTTGGATGACCCGTTGTAGTACTCGTGTTTTGATTGAAGTGTATGCGAATAGGGCAGAAAAAGCCGAATAGGTGGCATTTAAAAATCAGCGGGAGACGAAGATTGAGCATATTTCCTATACGATTTCATATATCTCGTATCACATCACTCATGCGGACCTTCAATTAAACCTTTACAACCAACCGTTACATGACATTTTGACCAAATTTGAATATATATTGGTTTCTAAATCTAGATATGTGTCACAGACCGATCAATCTTCGTTTTTTTCTGAGGTCAGACCAAAACGTCACGTACCCTTTTCGTTCCATTTCACCGAACCCAGGAAATTTTGAAAAAAGGGGAACAGAACCGTTTTGAGCGAAGACTAGGAAGTTTTGAAGCACACTTGAGCACGCAAGAGGTTTGCATCTGAGAGCAAAGAATCGCAGTTCCAAAACATCAAGAAGAGATTCTCATACAACTTTTATAATAATAGGCCCAAGATCAATGCACATCTAAAAATACCTCAGAAGTTTGATCCTGTCACGGTCATCGCGAGTTCTTTTGTTATGAAAAACCAGAAATCTACCTCGTGGTAACCATATTGAACAAGCGATGATTAGTGGTCATTCAAGATCTTCATTTTGTTAGTTTCTTATTATATCATATCACAAAACTCTCCGGAAATTTGAATACATTCCTGATCGGACAATTTTTAAAAGACGCACGTGTGTTCAAGAATATCTGGCATCATGTTAGAAAAATTCTGATCGGAAGCGAAGATGTCTAGTTATGATATCAATCAGACGTTATGGGAAATCACAATTAAAAAATTTGTGGAGTCCTGGGCTATCATAAAGTGATAGCTTTTGACGTTGCGTAGGTTGTTCTATTAATCCAAGAACCTGGACAGTTTTGACGCAAGAATAATTTTTCTTTCGGGACAATGCTCCATAGAATACAAAGAATGACATTTGCGTTATCCTATACATTCTATTATCAGAACAGAATTCTTTTTTGTGAAAGAAGACGTCGGCGGTAACTCAATCTTCCGGTAATGTGCATCCTTTCAATGCTCTTCTCATCCTGTTGAAGCTTTATTCTCGGTTTTTTCCGATTACCCCAGCATTTTTTACCTACCCTAATCCTGTTTACTAGGTTAACTTATTTGCATCATGGAGACTGAAAAAATGAGATTAGACCTACGCCAGACATTTATTTCCGAAATATCCGGTTAGCATTAAATTTGACACTCCTGAACTTTCCAGGTGTTTTTGACGTGATTTTTTGAGGCTATGTTCTTTTTGCAGCTGGTGACTATGGATTTGTGAGTTATTATCAAATTCCTTATCAGTTTAAATGGTAACAGCTGAATCCGAAATTCGTTTATGGTGTAACTGAAAACCGCATACATCTGCTCTCAAAATTCTCTTCGCGTTCTCTCGAACTCATTCTTTTGATCTTTGTTCATTTCGCATGATGTGAATTTGTTCGGAGGCCTACGGTGAGCCAACGAACATCAACATCTCTTTTCTACTGGTGGTTCAAGAGAGGTGACGGGTGTCCGTGAAACTCCGCCTATTTTCGAGCTCTTTCTCTTCGGTTTCTCTTTCAACTACACTATATTTCGTGATAAATGGGAGGAGAACTCAAGAAGAACACGAGTCCTTTTCTTGGACGCCACGCCCACTTCTGTAAATGCTATTTAAGCTGCGGAGGTTCTGTAACCAAATATATCCTTTCTCACATCTCAACTCCTCCCTTTTTGAGAGCACCCACCACACTTCCCCTTGATCGTCGTGCTCGCTTCTGGAACCCACTTGCCATGTGGTCCATTCGAGGCTAGAGCAAAAGATGGAAACTCTTCCATCTTTCGACTTTTATTCTCTTTTCCCTTTTAGACCTACGCTCTTAGTTGATGTTCTATTAGCATTTAGTTTCAGATGCAAATCTTCTCTCATGACTCAATATCTAATTTCCATAAAATGATGCAAGTCTAAAGTTCGCAGCTTCTTTCATAGCTATTTCTTTTTTACCTAGACACCCATTCTAGAAGAAAACAAACACATTCATCATGAGCTTCTATTTGAGTTCAACTATTCATCACTTGTTTTTTCTTTTTTAACCAACCCTCTCATTTCTTCAGATTAGGTTTTCTCTGATCATATTAACAAGTCTTAATTCCAGAAGTTCTCCCTCAAACAGTGTACCCCAATTGACATAATGTCTGCCAAGTTGTTCGTTCTCCTGGCTCTCGTCGCCATCGCCTTCCAGTTCGCCACGGTCACCGAGGCTCGTAGCGCACCACCAATGACTCGTATCCAGGTAAGATCATGACTTCTTAAATTATTAGGTCAAGCCAAAAGTTTTGCATCAAATTTTCTTTTTTGCCTAAAAACTTCGAGAAGCATCCCAAACATTTCATGTTTGGAGTATATGAGGGACAGTATATAGACTACGTATACATAAAAATTTAGCTCAGTGACAGCTTCAAGGAGCCAACTAGGGCTAGTAACGTGAGGGCAATTCAGATTGCTTATTTTGCACAACCCCGATTTCAATTTTCACGGAGACATAATGGCGATCTTTTTAGTATATTGTTAGGTCCCAATATTGTTAATAATAAAAAAGTTGTCAGTTTGTTCCGAAATCTCAAGGTTAGAGAACCAGAATCAAATGATTTTTCCATAGTAATCGACTTATGCTGTTATTTGAAAACGATGTATTGGCGCTGGCGGATGAGGCCCCTAGACAATTGATTGTAGATTTTATAAACCAGCTTGAGTACTATCAAAGTATGCTTAATAGTTATCTTCATGAGCTTTGGTTTCCCTGGAAAATGCCAACTTAGCGGACATCACTTCTGTTGGCTCCATAGCCAATGATGAGAGTGGATGTCACATCTTCTCGTCTGTCATACAGAGGGAAGGGATTGAGACTCTCTAAAGTTATCATGTGGGATGAGAAGTGGACACTCTACGTCAACTATCATCGTATACGTCAATGACTGAAACCTGGGGATTCTGGAGTTCCAACACCAAAATGAGAGTTACATCCACAATCCCACTTTTGAGCATCTGGTGAAGCGTGGAAGGGTCGGTTCACTAAGAACTTTTACCAACTAATACAACAGTCACAACAGACCTCTACTGCAAGAAATCAATCAAAGTCTCTGACAAAAGCAAGGCAAAAGGGTCGAGTTCACTTGCTCCACGATACCTCTCGACCATGTGTCGCGAAGATGACTTGTCAGAAAATTCCGGAACTAGGATGGACAACTCTACTCTATTTACCGTACTCTCCGGACATGATACTTCCTGATTATTAGTCGTTTTTTCTCTCACTCACTTCCTAGACAGAAAGGAGTTTCAAGACGAAGACCATCTCAAAATCGAGCATTAAGCTATTTTCGATAGTAAGCTGCGGGAGTTCTACCGAAAGGGAATCGAACAGCTACCTATCCGTTGGCAGTACACTGTTGATCATGATGGTGCATATTATGTTAACTGATATTGAAAATAAATGAATAAAATTATATTCAAACAATGTGTTCTGTTTGATGCAAAACTTTTGGCTTGACCTAATAGAACTAGATTTCTAAAAAAAAGAAGAAACAAATTAATGTTCTCAACATCTTATTTCCACTGACTGAGCATATGAAAACCGGAAGTCCAATCAAACGGAAGATGTGTCCTTGTAAGTAACAATGATGTCAGCTGACAACCATTTTTGAGTCTCTTCCTCGTTTTTCGTTCCTGACATTTTAGGTTGGTGGGTGGTTAAATTTGAGAGGGAAGAATGTGTATGAAAAGCAAATAAGAAGAGGTGCACATGACGTCAGTTATCCTTTCGAAACGTTTCAGTTTGAAAATCTGTTTCAATTTGAAACTTGAATTATAAATAGATATTTTTCAGGAGGTCTTCCGTAGTCTCATGGCCCCAGAGGAGGTCCGTGGAAAGAAGTACTACCAACAATACATTCCAAGTGGCGATCAGTACATTACCGAGTGGTAATTCCACTGTCAACGATGCCTTTTTTTCTCGTCCATCACTAATTACTCCCTTTTTAATCAAATCATCAGAATTCAACAATCTCCACTCTTACCATCTCCTTCATTCATTCTTCCAAAGATGAATTTTTATTCGCCGCCAACTAGAGAAAACTTTATTTAGTTGTCTCCCTTCCTTTTCTTTGAAGTCGCACTTGATAATTGACAAGAGAGCATTATGTTAATAAAAAATGTTGATATCACGTTGTTTCTTCATTCAACCGAACAGAAATAAAAATGTATGAGTGACGAGGAAAGTGAGCAAAAGTGTCGGGACCAGACGGCTCGATGTTGAGTTGCAATAGTCATTGAAGCATGTACACTTGAGAACACGGGTTCCGAAAAGTGTCGTTTGTTCACACATGTCAACCCCTGTTATATAATTGATAAATGAGTCCGGAAACTTGAGATTACCTCCGAATGGAATCAATGCACATCCTCGTATCATTGAGATGATGCTTCTTTCACGGTCAACGAACATTCCCACTGAAAGATAAATTCGAAAGATAAAAAAGATTAACAAAATGCTTCAATTTCTATTTTCATAGTTCCCTAAAATAGTCTTCATTCCAGTATTGCAAACTACTGAGTAAAACTATTGAAACGTGCCTAAGCCATGGGCTTAAAGACGGAAATACTACAAATTTGAGTTCAAAAATAGCGACACCGGAAGCTTGATCTAATATTAGAACTTTTCCTATTTCAAAAATCATAATGAAAGCATTTCATGAAAACTGACTTTTGTCGACTCCTCCTGACAATATTGCAATTTTCACACATCCGAATAATCCGTATTGACATGAAGTAGCACTGTATACACATTCGGTTCCTTGAGAAGACGTGCATTCATAACAATTAATAGATTCAGTTCTAATGACAAATAGAAACAAAAGGAAGAAAATATAGAAGACGTTTTTGAAATGTATTCGATTCTGTATCATATTCGGGAAAATGTGTAGACGTGTTCAGAGATGGTCGATATTATTTGATCAGCATCCTAGCATTTCTCTGACTAATACATATGTTATGGTCATTTCTTTGAATGTAATCTTCGTTTGCTTTTCAATTTCTAACATCTCTTCCGCCATCTGAAAAGACCAAGTGCAATGTGATACGACGCCCATCCCTTACTAGTACTTTCAATCGAATCAATTCATATTGTTGTGCCATTGAACCGTAGTCAATTAATTGAAACACAAGAATGGTCCCAGTGGGTGCAGCCGTGAGAAAACGGTGATTGCCGCAGCGGGGGACCGAAGTGATTTGCGAACAGCTTTTCTCAATGGAGCTCTCAATGTTCTTATTCATATAAATCGGATAATGATGGGCATCTAGTATCTGAATGTTCTGAATGTCAAGAAACTATTGCCCTTGAATAATGATTATGCGAACCTGAGTGACTAGCTCTTAAAGTGAAGGTCATGAGAAATGAAGATTTTGGATTAAGTGACGAGTTGATTTTTAACAAGGCAACATACAATCCATCGTAAACCAAAATTAGAATTCAAAGTGCCAAGCTTGCCTAAAAATTAACTGAAAATAATGGGTAACATTAAAGGATTTGTTTTTCGGCAAATTCCAAAAATATACTATTTATTGAAAACTTATTCATTTAATTTGACAGATTATTGATATAAATCTCTTTTTTCAAACTTTTTTGTTTATCGAACCAATAAACTGAGGATTAACCCATTAAACTGTCCAGAAGAATTGACCCTATAGCTCTATTGTCTGTTGTGCACTCATCTATCTAATCCTCCCGCGTAATTACAAACTCCAGAAGTAAGTGTCCCTTCTATTATACCTTAAGAAAATACCGTCCTGTCGAAAAGTGTAGGTGAGGTATGCGTAAAAGATATAGCTACTTTATCTTCCGATGCCATCCGTTTATCGACAAATCTGTCTTCGGCTGGGCCCCCGCTGACTGAATCGTAAAAGGATATAACCTCGAGTTGACCTTTACAGTACATCTAATGCATGTGTTGCTTATTAGTGGAAAACCCTCTTACGCGTGAAAGAATGAAGAATCTAGAGCGGGCTGCTGTATGTTTGCCCATCTTGAAGTACCTGGTTACTGTATTTGAGCAAACCATTTCTCCGGATGGACAGGACTATAGAAAGAGGGAGGAAGTCGGATACAATGGAATGCATTATACCTGTACCACTCTTTTCCTGGATGCCGAGAGCAACAACAAAGTGCCGACACACTGGGTGAAGGAGGTCATTGGCATAGGTGTCTCATTTTTCTTATACCCCTTCTCCGACATCTATTCAATTAGGTTAGCAACAAAGTATTGCTGATATTACAATAGAGTCAGAGATGATGAGTGTCTTTGAAAACATGGCGGCTCTCGAAATTCAATAAGAAAAAGGAGACGGTAATAATTAAGGATGTGTAGGCATTGTTTTGTGCTCGGAGTTGGATTCTTCTCAAAGACATTGAAGCTCTCTATTTCATAATATTGATGTGTGGTCTCAGCTCTGCTCATGCGCTCAGATGGTTTTTATTGTATTTTTCAAAGCATGTGGACCACCGAACCAAATGCTCTGCAAATCGAAAAGAAGAAATCTCAAAAGCTGTGTGCAGTTTATTTCCGGAGCCCGTCACGAGTGATCTCTTGCCGATCGTTAAAGTTATGATAGTTCTCCTTACTTATGAGTTTGAACGCCATGTGTCTGAGTCATGATGTAAGTGGCGCCATCCAGCTTTCTCTCCCACGTAACCTGCCGATTTCAATGAGGGAAAGAAACGAAGTGAAACGCAATGACCCAACCAAAAGTTACGCAAGCGGATTGGGATTCAAATCGCTAACCCCAATCCCAATCCCCTGTCAGAGAAACAATCGAATAAAAAAGTTTTATCCGATGCGCAGGCGTGATGTCAGATGGTAATCGTGCATTAGCTGCCCTCGTGATTGTCTCTGACCCCTTGTTCGTTTGGCTACTGTGAATGGGAAAACACATTGTGAGACGGAGATAGTTCTTCCTTTTTTCGGACAGGTTGTTTTGCTTTTAGAAGGAAGATCGTTGTCGTCGTATGCCAACTTCCTTAGTCTTAGGTTGCACTATTGAAGGACATCTAGCAACAGTGTTGAAGCAACTCTCGACGCCGGAGGTTCTTAGCCCGGTCGGCCGGCCGTCCCGGTGGCGTAATATTCCGGTTTTCAATTTTTTTTTCGCGAACAACGATGTCAACGGCTATCACATTGTCCATCAACACGTCTGCGATTCCTTTGGGCAATGTTATCTTTGTAAGGAATACAAAATGGTAAAACCTGAAATTGAAAAGATTTTCGATCGCGCACATGACACATGCTAAACATGATCAGCTGATTTAAACATCTACCGTTTACTTCGAAGTTTAGCTAATGACGAAATCTCTAAGGCAACAAACAAGATTTTGTATCTTTCTGTTTTTAATTCTTTTTTCGTTGATCTCGACCTTATTCTGTTCTCCGTTTTTTTATTACGCAACCGTCTTTCCGATTCTGACTCTTCAGCAGCTTAATAACAAGATTTTAACATGACTCACTCTATTCTAGATTGAATAACAACATGTTTTGTTTAAATGTGAAATGAAATGTCCAGAATAAACATAATGCTTTCAAATTCATCACAGTTGAACTGTATTCAATTTTTGAAAAAGTAAAACTGTTCCCTTCTAAAACACCATCCAGGTTGGTTTCATTTTACTTTTCTTTGTCGTTGACATGCTTGACTCCTTTTCCGAAAAACATGTCTGATCACATTGACCATCTCTTATCCTTCCGTTCATACCAGCTGATCAGACGACGCCGCGGGAGATGTCGCCGCCGCCGGGAAAAGAACCCAAGAGGTGCGGCAGCCAGCCGGCGGGCACATCGGCTAATTGCGCAACGATCGCAAGGTCGATCACACTTTCCAATCCCAAATGACCGTAAAATGCGCCAATCTACTCAGAGATGTTGCAAAATGTAGTGGGACAGAAGGAAGGTTGAAAAAAAGAAGATAAGCTCTGAAGTACAGGTACTTACTTTAATGGCGTTCCGGTTTGAGAGTGTGATGATCATTTAAAACCTAATGGGTGGCATTTTTTTTTAGAAAGGTTTGATTTTGCGTCAGAGCGACTGAATGAATAAAACCGGGGAAAGAAACGTTTATTCTTCTTTTATTTTCAAAATTCATACCCTTCAAAAAATCAGTTGGAACCCAATTTTAAAAATTAACATATTTATTCACTTCAAATATATAATAATAATAATAATAATAATAATCTATGTTTTCTTTTTGGTTTAAAGTTTTTCATAACCAATTGTATCCATGCATTCAGTTTTCAACGTGTTCCAATTTGCGACAAAAAACCCAACCCACATTGACAGTCATTTTCAATTTTCGAACAGTTGCCTCGGTTCCCAACCTCAACTAGACCGCAAAGAGAAGAGACTTCGTTTAGAAAAACGATTATTTTGACTTTGCTACAAAAGGTTCAGTTGACCCTCCTCAAAGGGGTTCAGTTGTGACCCATGATTCCTATTTTCTGACTACTTTGCAGTACTTACGTAACCGCCTCGCATTTTTCGTCGCGTCTGCCCTGTCCGCAGAACGATTAAAACGATTAGCTTGCCGTTTGACCTAAAAAAAGCATCACAGTGGCTACTGAAGGCTCGTTCATTCTCGTCATTACGTAATTGTCGAACCCCAGTTTCAAAATGTTTTCATTTTCTCATACTGTAAAGTTTTTGTCCAAAAGTTCAAGAGTTTGTGTGTCTCCAAACAATCATAAAATTCCAATTAGGCTCATGCTAATTTAATCTGCAGGTTGGTGGTCCTCAAGGGTCTAATCCCTTCTTAAAGCATTGTGAATGTGAAGGACTGTAAAATAATAACCTAGAAGAAGTGAAAAGAAAGTATAAATTGTGCCATGACTCTCCCCTTCTTTTCAATTTTCCATTTTCTTCTCCCTTTCTTTGCAATCTACCTCATGTCACTTTGCGTTCACCTGTCTGCCTTTTGATATAGTATACAGAACAGTTTTCTTATCCACCCGCTCTATCTCGTTTCCCTTACTGTTCGTTTTCAATTTTCTCGGAGATATACCAGATACATACCGTCAAGAAGATGTGCTATGATAGCTACTGATTATGTAGCCGTCAAGAAAAGGAACGCGACCTATACGGGAGTAGGGGGGTAGAGATGATTCCTTATTATACGAGTGCCTGTAGACGGCCAAGGCCAATCTCTGTTCATGCCGAGAATCTTTTCTTTTCTCGGTGGGGCCTGGAAGGTTTTCCTTACTCTTATCCGTACCGCTATACAATTAGACTACTGTAGTTCTCGAGTTGTTGGCCCGAAAAAATAACACTAGAAGAGATACATGAATGCGTACAGTCATACTCGACAATTTTCAAAATTCGGTTGGTGTGCCCAATTAAAAAAGCACATTGAATAGATAGTTGAACTTGTTGATGCGGATCGAGAAAACCGGCCACAAAGCATTGTGTGATTATGGGGTCGAATGGCAGGAGGTGAGGGCGCGAGAGTGAGAGAGAAAAGAGCGACACACACAAAATTCGAATATAATAGCGATGTTGGATAGTTTATTCTAGCATTGCGCAACCCGAATCAATTTTACAAAACTGGTTTTGTCTTCTTGTTGTGCCCCGTCACTGTCCAATAAGAAAAAAGAACACGAGAATCATAGATACGCCTGATCCTCAACTCAAGCAATCATGCTGTCGGTCAACCTATTCTCAGACATTTTTAGTATTCCCCTCTCATCTTTCACAACTTTTTTTCGGGTCACAGATGTTATAAAAAGTGTTTCTCTTGAGATGCCCAACTAATTCGAAGTGACGGCATCCCATCTTGACAACACCTGTTCTATCTCTCTCCCAACACATAGTTATCTCTTTTTTTGTCTCGTCTCTTTTTTTGAGAGCTTTGTACTTTTGGATCCATTTTGGGCGATGCTACTGACTATCTCTGCTTGATTCCGTTTTTTCTCTCGCCTCATGTGTCCCGACGCTCACTATCTCTGTACTGCATGGTATGCCCCGCCTCTCCAAATTCGGGTAGTAGGCGGGAGGAGTCATAGCCTTCAGCTCGCTTGCGCGCCACCTATTGCTATTTGCCATTTTGTTTTGCCCCGAGGGCAAGGGTCATGTACGGGTTACTGTAGTCGTCTAAGATCACAGAAGCTGTTTGACACTTGAGCAATCCTCGAAAGTCTGACTCCGTGAAATTTCTCACTTCCGCCTCTAGAGCACTTTTATTTTCACGCTATACTTGAGCTACCGTAGCATCATTGTCCAATCGGTGCTATGTATGCTCTTGGCTACTTCTAAACCGTATCAAAAGAATAGTAAATATCCCTGGTTGGTGTCAGCCGCCGACGACCTTCTTGTCCGGAGAAGAGCAGCGTCTGAATAACGTTTCGAGTGTTGTACGCGAAACTTTTCAAGTATGGGTTGGTTGGTAGCCCCCATCATACTTGTAGCGCTATTCTCATTCTGTCTTCACATCATTCTTCCTCTTCTCTTTTCATTCCTCTCTGTCTTCTTGTTCGTATTTGACCCTAACTGTTTCCCCTGTTTCCAGATCCACTATGCCCTATCGTGCAGAACTCAAACGTCCTGATCTGAAAGGATCGTTCCCATGCTCCATCTGCCAAAAAGTGTTTTGTCACAGCTCTTCATTGAGTCGTCATCGAATGCAAGCCCATTTCAAAAGTTACACCTGTACAACATGCAACGACGAGATTCCAAGTAAGTCTAGAAGAATTCAAGTAATACTTCTATACAAATAGGAAAAGAGGGTGAATCAGAATAGCAGGAGCTTGACTAACAATAGTTATAAAAGCAAAACGAATTATACCGCTATTGATGTTGTTACAGTTTTGTATCGTGTTTTGTGTTGGAGGAAAAAAGGAAAAACTCAACTCAAAAAAACTTGAGAAGACGATAACAGTTAGTGGGGGTTAGTTTCTGAAGAAGTTCCATTTCTCTTAATGTAAAAAATATTCTATTATTCTAACACCTTCTGTTTATCCGGAAGTTCTCATGAACAGAAACGCGCCAAAACGTAAGCTCTATAACTATTTACTGACAAGCTTAGGACCAACTCTACTCCCGATTAGCACTTGTCTATATTGGGCACGTGTCAACTATGTTACTTCTCCCAACATGGCAATAGATAGTGTTGCCTTCATTCCGCAAAAATTACTTGTCCAAATATTGACACCTTTTCCATTACTACTGTATTCTTATGCCTAATTGTAGACGTGTATATGGCATGGCAAACTAAGAGGTACATAGCAAACAGTGAAATAGCTCCGATGGCATTGCTGTCAATTAGACGTAGGATAAGCTTGCGTAAGCCTTTTATAAAGGTAAACAAGACTACTCTACAGTAACTTTCTGGAAATTGTATATAAAAATAACAGTAAGACTGCAGAGTAATTGAATCTGTCTAGAATTGACTACTAACATGAGAGACAGTATTCACCTACAACTAGCGGTTCATTTCCTCTAACCACACCTTGGTCCATATTACGCCATAGGTTTTCATAACAAGACGCCGTGCTTCTATTTGTATGGGTCTAATTGCCCCATCCCACTCTTTTCCTTTCCCGAGCGGCTTCCCGTAAAAAGAAGAGGCATAAATAACTGACGGTATGTATGTATTACTTAATGGTTTCTTTTCTTGGAATGAAGGAGGAGATGAACCTCCAAGGTCAGTCATTTGATGACCATCCATCAGCTAATTGTTGGCACGCCACTGTCGCTAAGTGAGCTTGAGAGCGAAGAATAGCGCGTGCGTACAAAAAACCGATTGTCTCCACCACTTCTTCCGCAACAACGTCGTCCCCGAAAAAATTGCAACCCCCCTCTTCTTCACTTCACCACCTTTTCAACCTGCCAATTGATTGGTTGTTCACTCGGCGTCAATCATTTGTTACGGTTCGTCGAGCATGAGGGTCGTTCAAGAAACTTTCGACCAAAGCAACAACTGTAGACACTTTTCCGCCAAACAATAGGCTGATAGAAATCAAAGTCTGGAATACGTGGCATTGGTATGAGGCGGCATGTTAGCAGATAAATAAACGGGATTTGTTATATTACTCGCTTGCGCAATCGAACAATAAGCGGATCAGCCTCTAGAATACCGAAACATAACATGAAAATGTTTTACAGCCTGACCTTTTATATCTATCCTCTGTTTTTTGCTTTTGTCGGTGCGAGTACTCTTCGTGATCTATTCATCCGATGCACTTTTAAATTTAGACAAAAATGTAAATGAGGGGGGCGAAAATTGGATATACATTTGTCCAATTGTCACCTAACATGCCTTTATATGGTTGTGTTGTGCCTCAGTGTTGTGTCACCATGTTGCGAATTCCATTTGATTGATAGACCGTCAGGCTCGGTGCCACAAAGAATAGCAATTAAGAGGAATATGGAAATAGCGATAGGTTGGCAAATAGCCATTTTACAACATTTCCCTAATGGTACTTTGCAAAACAGAAGAAGAGGGACTCAAATATGTGTTTGAAAGCTGACACCATTGTAGGGGGGCCTTTTACTCGTTTTGATAATTACTATAATAAAATTGGTGGGAATGAGCCGGCATGTATTGAATCAAGCATTAGATCAAGTCATTAAAATACAATATTATAGGCAATGACACACTGCGTAGTCATATGTATCGTGTGCACAACATCACCCGAATGTTCATGTGTAGATGTTGTAACTGGGCTTTTCCTGACAAGACGAGTCTTCACATTCATATGCAGAGCATGCTGAAAAATGGGACTCCAGGAGATGCTGCAGTTCTAGCAAAGAGTTCTGATGGTATATTTGATCCATTCTAGATAAAAGAAATAATATGTTATTGCAGCTGGAAGCTGTGGATCGGAAAGAAATTCCCCGAGACGATCACCAGTCTTCTCTCCAGACATTTTAATGCAAAAACGAATGCTTCAAGCGGCTGCCAATAACAACAACATCGGATCCATTTTCCCAAATCTTCTCAAAAGCCCGGATTCAAAATCAATGTTCCCCTTGGACCTGTCAAATATGGGATCATCTCAGTTTCTGGCTGCCTGGCTTGCCAACAATCCTATTAATAACGCAGCTTTTAATCTGTCGTCACAACAAACCCCCTCCAAGGTACGTAAAAATGTTCGATCTCTGAAATTCAAAAGTGTATTCATTTTAAGGATTCAATCGAGTCGTCGAATATAAGCGATTATGACGACTTGGAAGTGCAGACTACTGAGGAGGACATTAAATTTGAAGTGGAAAGCAGTGATGTCAGCCCTCGGTCGGTCATTGTCAAGTCCGAAACCAATTGTAAAATAAAACTGGAAGAGGCTGATATTGATGTCGAAGGAGATGATGATGTAAGAGAAAAACCAGAGACTCAAGATTATTTAATTGAATTTCTAATGTTACAGAATGAACCACAATTGAAAATGTCAATTGATGAGAAGGACATTCATATTTCACATGACCAACCATCTCCTACAGTATCTGATTCTCACATCAGTGGTGGATCCTCCAGTCATTCAGGAGAGAGTTCAAAATGCTTCGATTGTCAAGTAAGTTGTAACATCAATGCTTCTGACTAACCAGGAAGAGAGCTCATATGTCTAATGAATCTAAATTATTGACTTACTCATTTTTCAGGTGGCACGAGGGAAATTGGTTGCGGTAGAAGACAAATGTCGTGCGTATGAGAAAACAATCAGAGATCTTCAAATTCAACTTGAACTATTCCGGAAGTTCCCTACGGGTCCAATGCCTCCAGTGATGCTTCCACCACCAATGATGCCCATTCCACAGCCGGGACCGAACAACTTCCTCCAGAATCCTGCAATGAGACTCTTGTTGAACAATTTGGTCCATATGAATCGGCCTCCAATGGCCCCATAAATCATATTACCTCTTCACATCCCATCCAGTTCCAATCTTTCATTGAATCTAGTGATACCACATAGTCATTTCCTTGTGTCTAATCAATCTTGTCGAACCATCGAACATCACATTTTGATTTTCTCATCTATGCTTTGCAAACGTTTATACCAAAAACCGATTAAACCCACAGACATTTCCCAAAGCGGTTTACTTCTGATGTTAAGTAAAATTCATATTACATCCGTGTACATAATCTTGTAGTTTTTCCTTCCCCCTTTGAAAACTTCGCATTTTGACAACGTACTTACTGCAATCTTAGAAACTGGTGGAACTCTTCCCTCGAATCTACTTTACTTTTTTCTGTTGCAATAGCTTCTATATAAGGTAGCCTTAAATGCACTCAGCAATTCACCTAGAACGTCCTTTATGCATCATCCATTGTTTCAACTCTCTATTTTTCTCCCCCCAGGACTTTTATTTTATTTTTCCTCTTTTTTCCACCTTGACGTCACCCTGCTTTTGATGTTGTCTTTGCACTTTTTGTGATAATTACTTTTCCTCTAATGAAGCGATAAACTTCTGAATTTCATCGAGTAATGACTAGGAAGCAATTATATAAGCTGTTGTTCCCATAATGAAACATCATCTTGTTGCGTTAAATTTCGTCAGTTGAAGCGCCCTCGGGTGAAACGAAGTGAGTTGTTTTTCCCTTTCCACTAATTCACCGCACGTCACGGTAGTGAAATATGATTTAAGTTTTCCTTATATTACCAATCAGTCAGAATCCGTGTGTGTGTGTGTGTTTTGTTTTTTGATAATTTAGATCAGAACCAGAATTGTCAGTTTTGATTCCGCGTTGCAACGAAAAGTTATTTTCTTGGCTTCGGTCTTAGTTCTTTGCCCACGTGTGTGCACATCACATCACTTAAAAACGAGGTGTGAAATTTAGAGACAACCATGTCTGGCTTCAATTATTATTCAAATTTTGCCATTTTACGATCAGTAAAATCTAGACAGACTTGTGACAGTGACCGAAAATAGCTGTTTTGAAGGCTTTCAACACAAATTCTCCGAAATTATATTATCTCGCAAATAACTTTTGTACTTTCAAAATAAGGTAACACGTTCTTTGTTTTTTCATCATTATTTTTATATCAATCCTACTGTAGTGGTCGGGGCTCAGGAAAGGGGAAAAACATGGGCATTTCGTAAATCCAGATCCAGACGATACAGTGTTCGGATGCTTTCAAATTGCTCACTCATTTTCCAAGTGGTGGGCGGATTCTATCAAATTTGAAATCGAATCCAATTCTAATAGACCCCGTTGGCCCATAATGAGCGAAGCAAAAACAAACACTATTCAAAATGAGCTTCCCCCAATTTTTTTTCTCATCTGACTTGATTTTATGACTGATTACTTATTTTGGGCTTGATCATTCTTTTTTGTTCAATTTTGAAACTAAGGATAAACGGAAATGTTAATTATAGGTTCTTTTTTCAATCCATACATCTGAAAATGGCAACTTTTGATATGTCGGAAACATAGTCGGACACGTTTTGAATTTTATATTGCATGAATAGTTTTCCTGATGTTTCAAACTAGTGAGCATTTAGTGGACTTGTGTTTTGTGATGTCGAAAATGACATTCTCATCCCACTCACAGGTGAATGTTCTGTTTACGAAAAAAAATGTTTCCGTGAAACAGTTGCAGTGTTCCCAGAATATCCTATGAGTTCTGACAGTTTATGAAACACTGCACTTGATTATTTCTCCTCCTGGATTTCTACGTCTACACCTGATTCCGGAGCAAGAGCGTTTTTTGCAGTGAACAGGTGAAAGCGCCTTCTTTTTGGTTACGTAGCGGTGACAGCGTAGAATGGGTAGGCGGCGTTTAGAACCGCCCCTGTTCTAGTCTGATCCAAACATGTCAGATGAGATTTGAGTTTTTTCCGACGGTCGCTTTCTTTGGGTATCACTTCTGTTCCTGTTCGGAACAGATACTTTTCTGTTCCTATTTGTAATCATTGTTCCCAGGTTTCCCATGTATCTTCAAGTACCTGAGAATTCTTGGAAAACTGTTTTGGTTTCTGCATTTCGAATTTCAATTCTTCGAATGAACTCGTTTCCTTTTCTGGATTTCTGATTAATTTATTCCGTGGCAATCTGCTCACTAATGTTTGATTTTGATTTGAGCTACTATTTTAGAGATCCAATAAACAAAAAAAGAAAATCAGTTTTTTGTAATAAAATGCTTCTCTAGTATTTTTCGTTTTAATATTATCTGCTTATACATATTAGCTTATCCTCAATACATCCCGATGGAACACATCGTATTCCTAGTGAAAAACAATCCAAACTCAAAAACAAACCACTAATTATCTCTTTGTATTTGATCGTCGTCAGTCCCCCGAGAGTATATGAGCTCTTCTATTCTCACGTCGTTTCAGTTGCTACTTTCCCATCATCACGTTCTTCATTTTCTGACCTCGCTTAATTATTCTTCAATAGTAGTTTCATTTCAGAAACAAACGAGGGCCCCCCTTGTGTCTAGAAATGTGGGCAATTTTCAAATTCACTTCGCTTCTGTTGGTTTTCGTTGCTGTCAGTCTGTTCGATCAGACCGAAAGTGTTTCTATTCATCGGAACTCCAATCCGAATGCTGTTAAGCAAAAGGTAATTCAATCACTTTTCAGATATCTTATGTAGTTCATCTATTTATAGTTCGACACTCAACCCAGTTTGGAGTCCATCTTCCGAGTCAGACGTACCTACATAGACGCAAACGAGGTAAGATTGACATTTGAATGACGAGAACTTAATATCACACTGTCCATTCAAAAAATCAGCTGCTTGCCTGACCAAATATCATTCTGGTTGAACAAACTCACAACTGATAAATATGTTTTGCAGAACTGCGGCTCAGAAGAACTCGAGATGGTGCACACCATCATGGACCGAATTTGCATGCTGTGTCATGAGTTGCAGTCACATTTCGCCCCGAACACACGTGTCGAGTGTCGCAAAGACTGCTTCCAAAACCTGACGTTCCAATCGTGCATGAGAATCTTCTCAGGAGTTCCATCTAGGCCAGTCCAACAAGTTGAACCCACTGCTCCAGTGCCATTGTACACGGAAAACGAACAGACGTTGGACGATATCAAGGAGAGACGTCGACGACTCTGAATCATCATTATTCTATTTTTGTTTTTCAAAACAATCTCTATGACAACGTCTCTTTTTTGTCTTTGAAGATTTTGAAAACAATAACCATAGATACTTCATCAGAAAAACACCCATTAGGTATTTGAAAAACTAAAAATCATAATTAATCTCTAAAGAAATTCTCCCCCTTTTTCTCCTCATCTCTTTATCTGGATTCTTTTGTTTCTCAATTCTCGCCATGTGTGACTTGTATTGTATTTCGTATCCTTCTTCTTTTTTTCATCTCCCCAAATTGTGACACATTTTATCGTTTGGATACTGGAATAAATGATCATTCGTTTTTTTGTTCTGTCTTGTTTTCACGTCAAAGAAAAAAAGTATTTTCATATGCCATTATTTGTGCTCTTCCCCAATGTACCGCACATTTTGTCACGCAGATGTTTCGTCGGTTCTTGTTAAGGTGGCTCTAAAAATAGTGAACTCGATGTTTTCAACATTTTAATGCAGCAGACATGGCATTATCCATAAACCAGAAACTCTTATTTTTAGATTTCAGAAATGGGGAAGTTTTTCACCTTATTCATAGAAAGAGGGCATGAAGCATTTAGGAAGAAAAATGTCGTTGCAGGTGTAATGAAACCGACTGACATAAAAACGAGCTGAGTAGGAGGCATATCAAATTGCACCATTTAATATGGAGCTATCCCGAAAATAGCAAGAAACATGTGCTAGAAAGAGAAGTTCAACATTTTTTGACGTATTGACCCAGGGTGACCCTCTGTAACATCAGAATCTATTGGAACCGTAGTTATTCTGACGCTAGATTCAACAGATCATATAATCAAATTTTTCAGGAATCATTCTTTTTCAGTGCTGATGATTCAGAATGTGACATTTATAGATCTTTCGTTTGAAAGCTGCTCTGATTTTTTGGCCAACATTTTAATCCATTTTTGGAAGTATAAACAGAATTATGTCTTAGTTAGCAAATGCCAAAACTGTCGGCTCAAAGAACATGCAATACAAATCCAAAAATCTGTCTGTGATCCTGATGGTTCTGAATATCATGAAACGTTCGATGCACTTAGTGCCATGAGGAAATAATTTTCCTGGGTATTCATATGGATCAAGGGAAATTCCCATACTTTACAGGTCAAACTTCGGAAAACATGTAGTGAACTTTAGGATAACTGAAATATTATGTTCTCTAGAATCAACCTCCGCATATCTATTTCCGTTTTTTTCGTTTCTTTTTATGAAAAAAGTATACAACTCTACATGTGTGTTCAGTCAACCGTATTCCGCATTATGTTTTATTCGAAGAATGAGAAACTGACTTCGAGAAAAAGAAAATTCTTGCAAAAAAACCTAAAAAGATATTAGAACAAGCGTGATCAACTGGAAGAAAAAAGTAGAAAATATATTCATATTCATACAATATAGCATGCGAGGGGGAGTTTCAACCCCGGAACTAAAACGAAGAGAACAGAAAAGTCACGCTGGTAGCAATGATTGCATCAGATAACTGGTACCAAGTACAAAATGGTCTGCTTATCATATTTTCGTTTAGGAGTTCGAAGCTCAAAGCATCAAACCCTCCCTACTGCTAATTTCGATTGTTTGGACTCAGGAGTGGACGGCAAGGTGTAAATTCCGAATGATAACCGACCGTTTTTAAGATAAGGAATTCATAGGCGATTCTCATTTTGGCGCAACTCTTCGCACTCGAGAGGTGCAATGGTTCCAAACATCATCTATTTCTTTGCAACATTGTCTGTTGGCGGCTATTACAGAGGGCCATAAAAGAGTTTGTCGGCCAACCTAAGATTCAGATTTTTACGACTGCCATCGGTTTTTATTATTTTCAGTCGTGCCGTAGCGTCGATAAGACACTGTTTAGGGTGCAAACTGTCGATTGCTTAACCACTCTTATTTTTACTGACTTTTAACCATATTTTATGCATCAACAACCTGATTTACTTTAATTCCAGAAACACAATGGCAACGCCAAATTACACGGCGCAGATAATACTGCTACAACAGGAGATGGATGAAATGAAAGCAGATTTCTCAGAGAACGACAATGCATTCTTCCTCTGCTCTATGTCACTTATTATTTTCCGTATGTTCTCTAAACTTGACTCAGCTATTGAACTTTGAAAAACCCTTTTTCAGTCATGCAGTGTGGTTTCGCATTTCTCGAAGCAGGTGCAGTTCGTAGCAAAAACACTACTAACATTCTGATCAAAAACCTGCTGGATTCGTGTAAGTCTACCTGAATAGAAAAATGGAAACAATATCGAAGATCATCTTTTTCTCAGGCATTGCAATCGTCGGATATTGGGCTCTTGGATGGGCATTAGCCTTTGGAGATTGCCCAAATGACACGATAGGATTATTCGTCGGTTACTCGCAGTTCTTCCTTGCAAACTTTACAAACTATCCTAAGTAAGAAATCCGAGATTTGAAGTGATCAATCACATGTTCTGATCTGTGAAACATAAAATGCAGTCACTCCGGAAAAGTTTCAATGTTCTAGAATATTTCCATTGTTTTAATGTAGTGAGGGGAAATTAAAAGTGCATAGAACGGAAACAATATAGTGGCTGATTAAATCAACAATTAGAAAATGAAATCAACTAAACGTTATCATAATCGTCTTATTTTCTCGGCGACATTATTATACACTAAGAAGATTTGGTCAAGGTCTCAAAAAATCAAAAAAGGGAATATTGTTTTTGCAGATTCTTCTTCCAATACGTGTTCGCTGCGACGTCAGCGACAATTGTGTCTGGAGCGGTCGCCGAGCGATGCGAGTTCGCAAACTACATCACTTATTGTTCAGTTATCTCAAGTGAGATCACAAGTTTTGTAGACGTCTTCTAACCTATTGTTTTCTATTAAGCTCTTGTCTACCCGATTCTTACGCATTGGGGTTGGCATCCCAAAGGATGGATGGCTCTTGGAATTACTAGCGGAGTTATTAACACTCACTATGACGTAAGACAATGAACAAAAAACAAGGAAGTAACGTTTTGTATTTTCTCAGGACTTTGCTGGTTCGGGGGTTGTTCATCTTTGCGGGGGATCCATCTCTTTCCTGGCCGCTTACATAATTGGCCCAAGAATCGGAAGATTCCCAGAAGATGATGATGATGAATCTGATGAGATTCTTGGTCATTCTGTTCCTGTGAGTAGAAAATAAGTTGATAAATCAACCAATGGTTAATTCATTATCAGTGAGCGAAAAATCAACGGTAGTGATAACAAATTCTAAAAATTGCCTCGTGTGCACAACCGTTTGGTTTTTAGATTGTTTGATTTCCGAAAGTGAAAACTCTTATAAATGATCGGGAATTATAGATAGAAATACGGAGAAATAAGTTCTAATTGACAGTTTTTTTATAATCAAATGACTCGAAGGAATGTGACTTTTATAGTTTGCCGCTCTCGGAGGTTTCATCCTGATGTTCGGATTCCTTGCTTTCAATGGAGGATCAATGGCTGATATTGTAAAACCAGGAGAGGGTCATATTGTTGCTTTAGCAATGGTGAATACAATTCTTAGCGGAGCTTTCGCTGCATTGACCTATCTCATTGCTCATTACTTGTACCATGGAAAATGGACTCTTCTTCTCACTATCAACGCCTGTTTGGCTGGAATGGTGGCTTCATGTGCTGGATGCAATAAAATGGAACCATGGGCTTGTATTTGGGTTGGAGTTGGTGCAGGACTATTGTATCTGACTTTGAGTAAAGCTATGATTAGGTAACTATTTAGAAAGGTATCTGTCTACATTAAAAATGTTCAGATGGAAGATTGACGATCCACTCGATGCCTTCGCTGTCCACGCTGGAGGTGGCTTCTGGGGACTGACTTCTGTAGCAGTTATGGGTCATGATGGAGTGGTTTATGCAATTGGTAACACCATTGGAGGAGCGACAGATGGTGGAAATCAAGTTGCTCAAGCGTTTGCTGTAAGTTTTACCATCTATTAATCTCGAAAAGTATGATATTTTCAGCAACTTGGATGGCAATGGGTCTGTGCTTTGGCTATTGTAACATGGTCTGTTCTCTGGATGTGGCCGATATTCGCTCTTTTGAAGAAGATTGGAAAGCTTCGAGTTTCCGCCGAAGTAGAGATCAATGGTCTTGATATCTACAAACACGGAGAGTCCGCTTATCCACTTCATGCATATGGACACGGATGGCATGATTTTGAGTCTGCACCGGATAGCAAAGTGAATCACAGCAAGCATTTGCCGGTTGGAAGAAAGAATCGTATCATGAGTGTTCACCCAGAAAGTACGATATTTTATTAGATTAAAAACGTTAAAACTTTATTTTACAGTGTCGCTAGAACAATTGGCTTCTGTGTACGATAGAAGTGGAAGTGTTGGAGATTCTGACCAACCGAAAAGATTATTTATGAACCAAATGGAAAGAAGAAAGTCTCGAATGCTGGAAGCAAATGCAATGAGTAATCTTTATCTTGATGACAACGAAGTTCCAGAGAGAAAAAATACAAATCCAAAATCTGTTAGTTTACAAGTACCAACTACAATTGTGGAAGCTCCAGAAGAAGAAATTCTGAATACGGATCAAAACTGGACTTAAAATTGTTCGAATGCATAATTTAGTTCTTTTCACTGATTGTAGGTTTTTGATGAACAATATGCCTATTTGTATTTAATTTGACTTCGATTCAACTATACCCTGTATATTCTAAATGATATTGTCCAAAGGTTAAAATGAAGATGTCATCGAAAACCAAATCTGTCAAAAAGTATCACTTCATACTGAACAATGATTTCTTAAAACTGAAGGTCATTTTTTCTGTCACTTCGAGATAGATGTGTGTTAATCACAAAGAACGCAGACGTAACTAGAAAGTCACTTTTTGTAGTCTCTCTCTTTTCTCTCTTCTCGACGACGACAAAGTGATAGATTGATAATCGGTTTGTTTGTGTTTCAACCATAAGAACTTTTAGATTTGAAAAGAGAAGGAGTATCATCTCGTCTCGTGATTTTCATATCATTTCATTTTCGAGGAGACAATTTGACAAGATGAATTGGAATCTTGATTGGTTTCAATTTGAACCAAAGTTTATTTGAATATGACGCCAGTTTTTGTTTCAAACAACAGTGATGATAAGAGAAGTGGAACTGGAAATGGAAGAATTGTATCTTTCTTAAAATTAACTTGCCGAAGGTAAAAGGTCCATGATCCAGGGTTCTTTCAAAAATCGGAACCAATGAAAAAATTGGAACATATTTTTTTAAGTGGCAGCACTCTAATTATTCAATCCTATACCGATTTCCGAATACCGATGTACATCTGAGCGCTTGTATACCTGATCAATCTTAGAATCCCTGTTTCCAAGCATTTTCAGAGAGTTCTCATTTTGAAATTGAAAATGGAAACATCCAATACATACGTTAAACCTTGATTATTATTCTTATTTTTATGCTTCTGCCTTTTCATAAAAAAAACTTATCATCATCATTCAATAAAACCTCAACAATCGGATGAGTCAAAAAATGTTTGTAACTGTTTATTACAACTCGTACCACACAAACAATAATATTTTTCATATCTAGAAAGGTACCACCTATTTACAGTATCAAAACACGAGGTGTGAACTGAAACCATGGTTCAACTTTTGACGATTTTCTTTTTATATGTGTTTGTTCGTGATCCGTGAATACTGGAAAGTTTTGAAAATATTTTTTCGATCGTGCATCAAACATCGTTTTCCAGTGACTTTTAGTCGGAATTTCTCACTTTGTCTCGATAAATAAGTATCATTGACGGATAACTTAGAAGGTCATACAGTTCGAAATGTCTCCTTTTTGTCTCTTTTGACAATGCCTCGTCCCTTCTGTCAGATTCTTGAACACAACGGATTGGCCGGTCTTTGCGTGACACAACATCAACCATGGCTATTTGCAAATACGATTATATAAAAAAAGAAAACAAAGTCGTAACTTGATACTTAAAAAGTTGCAGTCTACCCAAACATTCACATCATCTTGAAAATAGGTATAAAAGCGATTGAAATTAGGGGAAAATTTTAGTCTGGATCAAACTGTGGTGTTTTTAAAAGACTTTATTTGAGAGTTCGAGTACATTGTCCACTAGTCCGTTACTTTCTGTTGTACTTTGTGATCTGGCGATTAAAAACTGTCCGAGTACATCAGTGATCAAAAAGTTGTGATAACTTTCGTTGCGCGGAAAAAAGTGTAATAAAAACCGAAAACCAGTAAGTAGCTATCATTCGATCGGAGAAGAAAAAAGAAGTGATACGGTAGACAGTCCGCCCACAACTTTTTGATTCCGTTGCACTCATCTCTGAATTCATTCGACATTTTTGATTTCCAAAATGTCGGCGCCGGTGAATTTGACAGCAGAAATTGACAAGCTGCATGCTGAAATTTCGAGACTTGAGACGGGTTTTTATGAGAATGTCAACTCGTTCTTCCTCTGCTCAATGGCTCTTATTATCTTCTGTAAGTCTACATATCAGTTAGCAATATCCAATCTCTCTATTTTCAGTCATGCAATGCGGTTTCGCATATCTTGAAGCAGGAGCCGTACGTAGTAAGAACACGACGAATATTCTGATAAAGAATCTTCTTGACTCTTGCATTTGCATCATCGGCTATTGGGCTATCGGTTGGGCATTAGCTTACGGAGAATCCGGAGACGGTGTTAACCTTTTTGTCGGTCACTCCCAGTTCTTCCTTTCCGGATTCTCTGATTACCCCCGTTTCTTTTTCCAATACGTATTCTCTGCAACTGCTGCTACAATCGTGTCTGGTGCTGTTGCTGAAAGATGTGAATTTGTTACCTATGTAACATATTGTACAGTTATATCAAGTCAGTTTTCAATCCATTCATTTTATGATAAGATAATCATTTCCCCCATGAAAGTGTCACTTTACAGCCTTCATCTATCCGATTCTTACTCATTGGGGATGGTCAGAGAACGGATGGATGGCAAAAGGAATCACAAGTGGAATTATTGACACCAAATATGATGTAACAGTTCATTGCGTAAACAAAACAATATTGATGAAGTTATAGGATTTCGCCGGATCAGGAGTCGTGCATCTCTGCGGGGGATCCATTTCATTCCTCGCCGCCTGGTTTATGGGACCAAGAATCGGAAAGTTCCCTGAAGACGAGGATGACGAATCGGATGAAATTCTTGGTCATTCTGTTCCAGTACGTGTTTATGCTGATCACCTTTATTTACAGACAAAGTGTCACAATTTAACCTTGAGTTTATATTTTAGTTTACCGCTTTGGGAGGATTCATTCTGATGTTCGGTTTCTTGGCATTCAATGGAGGATCTGTTGCCAGTATCTCTCATGTTGGAGACGGGCATACTGTCGGTTTGGCGATGGTCAACACAATTTTGAGTGGATCGTTCGCTGCCCTCATCTATCTCGGTGTTCACTACTATGTACATGGAAAATGGACACTTCTTCTGACCATCAACGCTTGCTTGAGTGGAATGGTTGCAGCTTGTGCTGGCTGTAACAAAATGGAACCATGGGGATGCATCTGGGTTGGAGTTGGAGCTGGTTTGATCTACCTAGCTTTCAGTAAGCTCATGATCAGGTAGTAATAACACAATGAAGAGCATAAAACAAGGATGCACATTACAGATTGAAGATTGATGACCCTCTTGATGCATTTGCCGTGCATGCTGGTGGTGGTTTCTGGGGATTGATGTCATCTTCAATCATTTCTCATGGAGGACTTGCCTATGCTTTGGCTGACTTCATCTCTGGAGCTGAAAACTCGGGAGATCATTTGACACAAGCATTGGCTCAATTGGGATGGCAAATGATCTGTGCTATTGCTATTGTAGTTTGGTCACTTGCCATCATGTTCCCAATCTTCTGGATTCTCAAGAAGGTAGGTGTCATCTAAACGGAAACAGTTTCATGTGATGAAGAGATAGGCAAACATGTGGAAGTAATTGCGAAGAGAAACAGTATCAATCAAAAAGTGTCTCTCGGGTCGAAAAGTGACAAACCGGTTATTTCTAGATTGGCAAACTTCGCGTTTCTGAAGAAATTGAGATCAACGGTTTGGATGTGTTCAAACACGGAGAAATGGCCTATCCATTGAGAGCCTACGGACACGGATGGCATGATTTTGAAAGAGCCAACAAGATTCAAGCATTCAGTTCTAAGATCACAGTTGGAGAAGGAAAGAACACAAGAATCATGAAAATTCATCCAGAAAGTAGGTATATATATTTTTGACGTCTATCATTTGAATATTTTCAGTGTCCATTGAACAACTCGCATCAGTCTATGACAGAAGTGGAAATATCATCCCAATGCCCAAAAAATCGCGTACACTATTCACAAATCCAGCAGAAAGAAAGTTGTCTCAAATGATGTACGACGAGAATAAATTGTAGTCTATTCTTTATAAATGTATTATTAGTCAAATTAGAAATATCCATTCCCCACCCCCTTTTCTCTCAATTTTTCCTCATTCACTTCAATGAAGTTTCTTGTCTATTTCTCTTTTGCATGTCTCTCCTTTTCGTCAAATTAGTTCACCAATAACCCACCTCCTTCTTCCAATTGTACCCTTCATTCATGAGTTGCTCCGACGTCTCTCCGTTCACTCAAACCCCCTTTTCGAACTAATTACAGAGTTCTGAATACCGCCTGTCACACCGTCGTCATTTTCCACCCGAAAATTGGCGCCTTGACGGCAATGAAGATGGAAACAGGATGCCAAGTTGGCAAAACGGACAAGAAGAAAGACGAATGCGAGCTTTTGTTGGGTGCGCAAGAAGCCATGGGCTTTTGTTTATTCCCCAGGGGAAATGTGAAGCACATGCGACGAATACAAAATGTGATTTTTGAGTTTTGCCGTCGCCATTTTACTATACAACCATTGAATTTGTAAGTATCCGAAGGTCACCATGGGTCTCGGTTTCAGCGTTCTTTTGTCTCTGTTGCAGAAAAACGACGGAAAACGAACGAAACATGTTTTGAGTCGCCATCTAGACTCGTTTTCGAATTCAATTTTCCAGTCGTCTTTTCTGTTTTCAGATATTTCAGATTCCAGTTTTTTTTGGCTTTCTGTCCGTCGCTATACAACTTATTTTCCTTCTCTAGTGGTAAATAAGCAAAAAAAAATAGGCAGATGAAAAAGAAAACGTCGGAATTTTCTTCAAATTTCCGGCGAATTGTTTCTCAATTTCCTGTGCATCGTCTAAATTTGTGAGAAAAAAGGCAATCTAGTGGTCTATGGGTGCTTCCAGTGCCAAACGAAAACCAATCATATCAAATTTCGAAATTGAATGCCCCAACGAGCGTCTAAAAATGGGACGAAATGGTGGAAACGCTCACTTCAGGTTGTTTCAAAAGCTTTTCCTCTTCTCTTTACCACTTTTCTTTTCACTTGGATGGATATTGTGTCTATCTTTTCTTTCCGAAGCTGCTCCAGAAATTCACCGGCATGCATGAAAGAGAAAAAAAGGTCTTGAAGAAAACTTACTTACCCCCAGCCAATTGTTGTTATTCAACGCACTACATCAACTTCTTTCTTTTCCTTTCTTTTTTCCTTTTTCCTCTACTTTTCGCTTATTTTTTTCCGAAAGAAGGCCTTCAAAAGATCTGCTCCGCCTACCTCCTCAAATCTTGTCGTTGTCGTCTTCTCGTCTCTCTTGAGAAGCTACAAACGAGCCACTAATAAAGAAAAAGGGATGCTATTGAAACATTGTGCCATTGTTCTGAAGAGCTGCCGAAAAGTGCACTTGGCTTGAAATCAGATTGCGCGGAGAGAAGAGGAAAGAATGAGAGAAAAAGAATCAAATTCTCTTTCTGATGCTCGTCAAACAAGTTCCTAGGTTCTAAAAAGTTGTAGAACGTCGTCAAATGTCATCTTCAACCTGTCTCATTTTCACTTCTCAAATTTCGCATGCGTATCATCCTATCCCACTGCAATTTGCATATGTATTCTCATTCTACCATGACTAGTCGGCCTTACGCAACTTCAAGTTGTTTGCTCACCGTCCCTTCTCTCTTTCTTTTCTTCTCACTGTCCATCGACTTCTTGTACGTTCTGATCTTTCATGCTGTCTTTTATAAACCATGTTTTCTGCTTTGTTCTTTGAAAAAATATCTTTTTTGAAAAATAGGAAGCTTTTGCATTTTTCTCTAATTACCATCTTTATTAAAGGCAATAAGCAAAAAATGTTTGTTAGAGACAGACAGAGGCTTCTTTCTATGAAATTACTCTGTGAAACGAAAATATTTTATAGCTTCTCTTTGCGATAAACTCTTTTCGAAACTAATCCAATTAGAAAATTGAGACATCATACTTCTCCGTCAGATAGATTCAAAAATGTAAACTCTTTCTAAAATAAACTATTTTGGTTTCGAAATTCCTTAGCCAATAAAATTAACGAAAAGAAAATAATTACTACTAAAATGTGTTCGAAAAAGGGTCATTGATTCTTTCTTGCCTGCTTCTAGGTGCTTCATGTGTTGCGGAAGAGACGGGAGTCCTGCTTTCCGCACGCTACCGCAACGTTGATTTGCCTTCCGCATGCACATGTCGCTTATTTTTGGCCAGGGTGTTGGTTCCAATCAATAATATGCATGTGTTGACGCGTCTGTTGGATGCGCGAGAGCCTTGTGTGGTCGGTGTGTGACGAGCGGCCACCCTCGCTTTTCCTCCCCATCGCGACCTCCTCTTTTGTGCATAACCCTATTTCTGCATATTTCGCCTTCTTCCCGTCTTTGTCTACATTTTATATCTTTTTCTTCTCTCATCTTCACTTTCCTTTTCATATGAAGCTTAACATATTTTTATTATTAGCAAGCATCTTCTGTTTTTTTGTATAGTGTTCTTTCTATTTTTAGTTGAAAAGGCCATTCAGACTTCAGAAAAGAAAAAGAATAAAGAAGGGACATTATATCCAGACATCGTCCTTTTCTTCATTGCCTACTCATCACATAAATACATCTTCATCTGTTTTCTCACGGCGACCAACCCCTGCATCTTGATCTCCATGCACACACGCTTTTTCTTTTATTGGCAACATCAGCTCCCTTCCCTCCATTCATACTTTCTCCTTGCTTGTTGCACTTCGAAATTGCCAGCACTAATGACGAAGGAAATAGCAGGCAAAACGAAACACACCGTCTAGCCTCTAACTTTATAGAAATTTGCTCAAAGGATGTAGAGGAAGTGATGCTCGTGCATTCGGTTTACTTGTTTATGTTCTCTTTCTTCCAAAACAAAAACACTTTAGTTGTGTGTGGTGTGCTAAAACTTGTTGAGAATCGGAAATGTTACTTCAACACACAAAAACACTTAAAGAAGCAGCTCTGGAGAATTTCGTCTGTGGATAAACTTCAGTATCGCTATAATTGGTTTATTATAATGTAACCATCTGAAATTATTCAGGGACCCTGAAAATGTTAGAAAAGTGACATAATTCGGTGCAGATATTTTATGTCAGATGTAATTCGAATAGATTCATGTACTTATCCAGCTTATAGCTGTTTTCCTCTCCGACTGATGCATTCAAGATTAATATTAACTATTCGCTTTTTTTCGCCTAACTCCATATCCCGTTTGATCTTCTTATATCCTTCGTTTCCCCATGAGACTATCTCTGAACTTAGTATGAACTTTTCAGAAATTCTTGGAAATTTTCAAAATTTTCTTCTTATCCAAACCTTCAATTATCTATCCAATACACTGAGATATCACGAAAATCTCCTCTCGCAACTTAGAATTGGTGCACGAGGCCCAACCCCTCACTTTCAACTCGAATTTCAAATTTCCATTTCCACCTGCTCATAAATTTTTTAAACCACCCTTTGCTTTTCTCTCTTTCTCCCTTCCACTTTATTTCTTTGGACACTTTCTTTTCACCTCTTTCTATTCCAGTTTCTAGATATGGAAGAGAATCGACGGTCAAGAAAACCACAGATTGTTGTGAGTTGATGCATTTTAGTTTGCTAGCAGCTTCCATACTCTTAACACTTGATAGTATTGTTGTTGTGATGACCCGTTGCTTTTTTCTTATCAATATTATCTATTGCACTGTACTGACTCATTCTCTAATAGTATTATTAGGTGTACCTTTGTCCTTCACAAAACCGTTTTGTGCGTGGAAATGCTTTTCTCTCTCATTGCCTATACTTCTCTCTCTCTCTCACTTGGTTATTTTCCTTCGTCTTCTTCTCCCTCTCGCCTATCTAATTTTTCCGCCGTTCTCGTCAGCTTTTTTTTCTGCGAAATGTTCGTTTTTGGGCTCAATTCTGGTGTTGTTGTTGTGCCCACTTTTGACATTTCGCATCAACCCCTTTCTCTGAAAAACAGAACAAAAAAGGAAAATCCACTTCATTTCGAATCGGCTTTTTTGTGGTTGTGAAACCCTTCGTAGTTTTTTTGTTCATGAAAATAACGCTTTTACGCTTATAGTAAATATGTTATGATGAAAACGTTGAGCTAACTTTATTTCAGCTTTGGTTGGAAGGACGATTCGAAAATATGATGAACGGACGGGCCGTAAGGTCCGTTCTGATACGCAACAATCGACAGGAAAATGGATCTGTTGATCATGTAAGTGATATCTACCGTATTGATGACTTAGAAAAATCATTCAGGTTCCTCGTTCGATCCAATTCGACGAAAGTTCTGAAGAATACAGATGTTTGTGCAATTGCTTCCATGTTAAAACGGGTGCTTTCATAATTGGTTGCGTTCACGTTCTCATGATCCTCTTCTTCCTTATTCACAGTTTATTTGTATATTTCCAACATGATGGAAGGTTGCAACAGGTACATTTCAACTCGAATAATCAATTTCTCAGAAAACCAAAATTCCAGGCACGTGGAGTAAAAGAAAACTATGTATTCGGATCATTCCTTGCTGAAATGATTGGATTGGGACTCGGTATCCTTGCAGTTTTTCTCCTTTTTGTGGCATTATCTCGGAATTCTGCTCTTCTTGTCGTACCACATCTTGTTATGCAGGTACGAGTTGTTTTTTGTTTTTTTTTTGCGAACGGAACGGGACCAGACAAAACAGGATAAGTAATTACGTTTCAAAGCCTTTAATCTGATTCGCTGGCTAAAGACAGGCAAATATTTTCGAAAATTCACTCCCTTTCAGGTTATTGCAATCCTCTGCTTCATTCTAGTGCTGGTTAGTGGAACAATTGCTCTGTGCACTGATTCAGCTGTCTTCTACCGGTTGATTAATGCGGCACCGTTTATGGAACATCCAAATAACAACACTGTTGCTTTGGACACTGGTTAGTAATTACTCGGAACAAGAAAACAAAAATATTGCTATTTTTCAGGTACAATGGTCCGCATTTACTCATTGATGATTGTATACGCCATTTCATTAGCTCTGGAATTCTGGTTCATTGTGGTGATCTACAATTGCAATAGATATCTAGATGAGCGTAGTGACTACATGAAGTACTGCCTTGCTTTCAGCACACCAATGAAAACTCTTTCTGCCAGATAGATATACCGTTTCTAGTCATTCATTGAGCTTTTAATTCCGTAATTAGTCTGCTAAAACTGCATGATCGAATACTGCTAGAGCTATTATCTTATTATTCCATGTACGGTTTAATTAAGTAAATCTCGCTAAATTTTATCTAGATATCTATATTTATTTTTACACTTTTTGAAAACTCCCGAAATAGCATTCAAATGTGTCATTTCTAACCGAAGTGTCTTTTTTATTACGTCTTACTGAGCATTTATATTACCTCTGACCTCTCTTATAACTATTTTCACTTGCTCAGTTTCTTTTTGAACCTGTTCTTTCACTTTTTCTACAAATTTTGGCTACTGGATATTGGAATTTTATCTGCCCTCTTAAGGTTGTGTTCATGTACATTTTTTTCGAATTTATATATTTTTCAGATTTCTTATTATAAAAATTAATATTCACAAATAACAACGCTTTTAAAATAATAATTGCTCAGATTATTGAATTCATTAAACTTGAAATGACCTGATCAATTATTGTTTAACATTGATTAGTAACATTGTCGAGATCAATTGGTACAATAAAAATTAAGTAAAACAATATGTACTTCGTGATGAACAATGATTTTGAAAGTGAGGACTTCATTAAGCTCCTCCCAAATACCACGGCTTCCATTTGGCAGTTGTTGCAGGTAGTGATGGATACAGAACAACTGGGTGAGAAGTTGTGGCCGTTTTTGCTGGTCGGTATGTGATTTTGACAGGTAGTGGAGGAATCATTGTTGTCTTTGGCGCGCTTGTCACTATCTCAGGTTCAAATATAGCTGAAAACATTCTTGAAAAACAGAAATAATTCCATTCTCATACCTTGAGAAGTTGCATATGTTTGTGGAATTGGAGGATAAGCAACTGCCGGTGTATTATAACTTTGTATTTCAGGGAACAACTCTTTATCATAAGTATTTTCTAATAAAGCAGTCAGTTGAGATGGGAGGTTCGGTGGAATCAGACTCTTCAGAATGTCGATAACCTTTAAAGAAACGCATTCAAATGGAAAAAAGGGATTAAAGTACCTTATGTCTACGAGGAGTTGCACCGTATTCAGTTGTCGTGAACAGTGGGTGTTGCGTTGTGAAAACGAATTCTCCTGCAAGAAAGTGCACTTTTCACACACACACATACAACTTCATTGTCACTGTCTTTCTTACCCGATGTAGTTTTTTGTTTCCAGTGTTCTTTGTTGTATTGCACTTTCTGACCATAGCCACCTTTTTTCCAAATGCTCGACTTTTCTTGCGATTCTCCTTGATTTGGGTAAAGGGAAACAATGTTGTTGGTCAAGTTTGTCGCGTAAGTTGGTCTTTGCGGACGCATGTAAACATTCGATTGCTCAGGTAGGGCAATGTAAATGTTTTCGGCAGTTGATGGAGTTGCAGGTGATGTCAGAACCATTGGATACTCTTGAATCTCGGTTTTCGACTTTTGAGCCTAAGAAAAAACGGTTTCGGATGTGATTGGTGAAAAACTTACCGGTTTACGGTACTGTGTTTTGATCTTTTTCTCTTTTATAATTGAAAGTCTTGGTTGTTCGGGGATTACTGTATCTGAAAATAAATACAATGTCTGATAGTTGATAAGATTTGCTCACCATTTCCAGGATTGCACACAACTGGATAAGATGGTTCGAATACGGTTGCTTGTAACTCTTGGAACAACCCAGCAGCTTCTGCGCCGCATTTTTCTAGAAGAAATTCATATTTTTAGTGTCAAATCAATTTGGATTACGGTCTATGTCGTTCAAAGTGCATGTGTTCTGTTCAGATATCCATGTTCGCATCATACAGATGAAATCAGATCCACGAGAATTACACTCTTTCCTAAAAATAAAGAGAAATGTGTTAAGAACTTGAAAATGAAACAAACTTGCAAGATAAAACTTGTTTCCCATATTCATTGTTATCCAATTGACATCCAGTACTTGCCGGTAAAGAGAGAACTCCGGATATACATTTCTGATGTTCGATGACCGACCTGAATGAAAAAAACAGAATGATCTAGATGTTAAAATCTTATATTTATTCTATATCCCCCTTCCAATCTTTACTTTTACCTAGATAGACACCAATTGAAAATAGCGGAAGACATTTTCACATTATTAAGTAAACACAGTTTGAATACCGTGTGCTTATTTGAATTGACACCTCTCAAGTGCTTGCGTTCGCTGCTTCTTCATTCCGTTCATGATGGCTCATTTCCTGATTTCAACCTTTCTAATTTAGTCTTGTTTTCGAAAACATCTGTAGTTCACTAATTGGCGCGCCGCCGCTCATTTCGGAAAACAGGTGTTAAGAACAGGCGCTCAAACCGTTGTGCAAACTGTGCCGAACGAATGTTATTCCTAATTCGCGGGTCACGTAAATGCTTGGACAATAAAAATAGAAAGAAACAAACATGAATGAAAATGTGGTTTCGATTGAACACAGTCAATTGAATGAGTAAGGATTAGGAAAGTCTCCGGAGATGGTATTGTTTTGGGGGAAAACCCCCACAATGTACCCAAACAATGACGTTGACCCAATGGGTCTTGTTTGAGGGCATATAGGTGCAAAGTGGAAGTTGAATGTCTGAAAACTTACTTCTGTCGTTTCATACTGAACGGGGAGCATAAGTACATAATTGTTTTTGAAACTTCATTCAGTATCCTTTTCTGTTTTTCATCACCACATTCTTTGATTTTTTCTTGGAAACATGGAAGGGTTGAAGAATAAACTCTGGAATAATGATAATTGTTTTAAAAACTACTCTCTCTTCCTTTACTTGCAAGTATGAAGAAGTCTGGCTTCTGTGCCAATGTTGAAAATCAAACTCAGAATGTTTTTTTCGATTGGCACTCGCTGAGCTTTTAATCTGAGCATACATCCAAGAAATGAATGGTCCGGACAACGGGCCGAAATACCCAAAATATCTAGAACCAAAAGTTAGACCACTATCACTCTCATGACCTACCGTATAAAAAAAGAAGAATGAAAATAGTTTTCATGATCGTTCAGATGCTTTAAAAAAGAGTAATGAAATCGGTAATTGAAATATGAACAGTTGTGAGTTTTGACACGGATAAATCAAATGAGAAGTCCAGTCCCGTATCTGTATCTACAGAACGTGCTCAACCCACCGTCGGCCTGACACTTTCCAAATAAGCGCACGCCCCCCTTTTCACAAAGGTTGTTGTGCTCTCTCCTCCCGCCCCGCACTTTTTCGTGCGCATTTTGGTAACGATACAACGCAAACTTTTCATCATCCATCACATTTTTGCTCCACACCACTGGTCACTTGTGCCCAAAGTAAATCCACTCAGGATTTGATTGTGATATCGGACGAACATTGGACTGTAGTTCTCTGAACAGCAAAGGCGCCTTCTCTCGGAACTTGAGTTGGAAGTTTCTGAGATCCAAACGGTCAATTCTATTTGTCTTGTTCAAAAGAGACTGATCAAGTGATCCAGATGTTTATCTGTCTAAATTGAAATCTATTTTGGGATGTGATGAGAACAAAATAAAAATGTGAAATATATGGTTGAAAAAAGGTTGAGTTATACAAAAAGACAGAACAATTGGCCAAGGTCGTTATTTTCAGCGAATTGCTAATACAAAGCACAAAGAATAAATCATTTTTGAAGTTTACTAACTTTTTTTAAAATCCTAATCACGGGGTGAAAAACTCCAGTTTCCAGGTAACAGATAATATCAATTACACACGGTGAATATGAAAAGACTAAGCACGCAACTTTTGATACCTCTAGAGATTTATCAGTACTTTTCGCGCACTTTCCGCGAATAAAACTTGAATTCTTTCATTTTTCATTTTTCTTATCATACTGAGCTTTCGACTTTCTTTTCCGTACTTTTACACCATTTCATCCGTTTGAAAGAGCGAAACAAAAGATGACGTGTCAGCAGAATAAAAAATTATATAGGAATGCTGCCAGTGAACGGAAGAAAAGAAAGGCCCTCGGTCATGGTGACGAAGAAAAATGAATCGAACGTGTTTATTAAGCGATGCTCGACACAACGACTACTGTGTCTTGCATTGGTTTTGTTTATTTTTTTTCGTGTTGAGAAGAAGTATTCATAATATCGAACGTTTTGTTTTCAGATGAAGTCCAAAGTACTCACTATGTTCTTCTTTTTTGTGGTAAGTGAAGGAATTATTTGTGGTGAGCTAATGGTGCCTTTCAACCTAGCACTTTCATTCATTCATTGATGGAATACTTTATTATGAAGATTATTAAAAAAAACTTCGAAACGAATGAACTTCTACTTCACATAATTATTTTAGAATTGTAATCATAAAGAAAAAATATTTCCAAGCTTTCTTCATTACTTTTTTTATTTCATCCTCTAACTACTTCATCGTTATTCCATCACAACTTAAAACTAGAAAAGATGAGAAGATCAACAATTTCGAATTAATCTCCATTTTAGCTTGTTGCAAGACCAGAAACCACTAATCAAACAGCATTCATTATTGCTTCATTCCTGGTTTTGAAACTCCAGTGAGCTTCTGATTTGAGAATATATCACTTATTATCATTTCTCTACAGAAGACTCACCATTCTCACTATCCGAGCTCGTCATAATCGCAATCGTGTCAACTATGTCATGTCTCCAGGACAAGCTATTGCTGATACCACCGCCCAAACCTTCCGTTGTTTTGCATTTGCCGTTGAGTTCATCATGATTGTCCTTGTGAGTCAGAAATTGCACTCTTCTAATCAACAAACTCCATTTTCAGTATTCGCGTGTCATCTCCTACATGTGTCAGACCCCGGCCGCTCGTAACATTATTGCAGCGTACACTGTGGTGTAAGCACATACAAAATAGAAATAAATGAGACAATACGTATTATTTCAGTTTTGTTCTCATCCATTCCTGGGAGCATCTTTTGTATGGAATCTATGGAGAACGCACTGTTTTCAACCGTTGAACAATCAACCTACCACAAACACATCCCCTTTTTCCAATTCCTTGTATTCCATTTCCCCAACAAACAACAATTAACCTTATTCTGTGTATATACTCTTGATATCTCTGGCCGAAATAGTAGCAACCTGTCTCTCTCCCCCTTCTTTCTCATGTAGATAACATAAGAAGACGTCTCGTTCACCGAGCGCACACACCGCACACGCAAAACGCGTCAATATCTTTTCTTGGCGTATTGCTCGACATTTGAATATATTTAGTGTTATTTGTCGTTTTGGCTGCCGTGTTGGAGCCATAGCCCTTATTTATTGTCTTTTTTTTAAATATAATTTTTATTAAATGAAACCTTATTCTTAATTTCTATGAATTCTTAACTCTATTGACATGAAATAATAATTTTTTCTCACAAGAAAATGAAAAATGCAGACCATCGCGTTATTTTATCATCTGTTTTATGAGACTGCAAACGTTCAAGTAAACACGTGTCCGCCGATACTCACCTTGTTTTCATTTCTTCTCAAAACTTTTGTCTTACTTTTATTACACTAACAAAAAGAACCCACGCGAGTGTTTTTTCTGCAACTATGTGTCACTTAGAAATCAATTGAGAGACACTTTTGCTGCTCTTCTTTTCGTTTCTCTCACAGGTTCTGACTTTGGTTTGAGAAGAAAGATGGTGAGTGACGTGAATGCACGTAATTAGTCAATATTTAGATGAACTCTACTCCTTTCCCTCCAAAACAAAATTGTTTTTCATTCCCATTTGTGTTTATAATTCTTCTCATTTGGTTTTCTTCATTCTCACCAAATTCAGACAAATAATTATTTTCAGATGGGAAACCTGTTCTCACGCAACAAATCGCCGGCCACCGAGCTTGAGCGTGTCGCTCTCACAATTGAAGATCTGAAGAAACGACTTCAGACCATTTCCTCTGTAAGTTGAATAATATCCTTTTCTTCGAGTCATTATCCAATTTCAGAGCAACTCCAACACTTTATACTATTACTACATGAGTATCATTGTCGCTCTGAGTATTGCAATGGCTCACACGTGGCTTAGATTCGAAGAGCCGACAAAGAGCTACGTGGCCTGCGCATTGATTTTCGGAGCTGCTGTCATCGTTCTTGCTGGTCGATACATTATCAATGGATTCTTTTCTTGGCGGACAAATCGTACGACCCAGAAGTTAGAGAACGCCATTTCTCAGAAGACTACTCTCCTGGATCTCGTCAAGGAAACGCTCAAGTTCAAGGTAAGTTTTTTCTACTTGTTCGAATTAGAACACATCAAAATAAGTATTCATTTGCTACGTCATTATATATTTTTGGAATTCAAGCTAATCCATGTTTTCCAGGAAGCCAAAGAAATTCTGGATCGCTATGAGAAAACTGAGCAAGAGAACAATACCAACGAGAAAACCGCCTTGATTACACACCCACCATCGCCACAAAAGAAACCGTCTGCTGATGTATCGGCGTTGGGAACCCCGAAGAATGAGCAGAAAAAAGTGGAAACTCCAGTTGCTCAGCAGCCGAGACCTGGAACAGCTATGAATCAGGTAAATAATCCGCATAATTCGATTGACTGTGAATGATGCTGAGAAAGTGAAAATTGTGTTTTAAAATAATTTCAATCGCTGCAAAAATTTTGATTTTACCGTTGTAGTCGGTGTATGCTGAAGCCCATCAGTTCTCATTTTTTAAGCCATGAGTTTTTCAACAGCAGTTTTAAAACATATCTTTGTTGATGATTCTTCTAGTTCACTCTTCTCTCAAATCATTGGGTCAATATCTATAATAATATGAAAAGATCCTAGTTAGTCCACTTATTAATTCATTCCCCATATTTCTTGACATTCAGCTATACGAAATAGTGACAAATAGTCAACGTATTCCGAGGACCACTTCAGCTATTTTTTCTCATTTGGAAGAATAAGAAATGAATTAAAATAGACATTTTCAAGTGGTCGTGAAATCATCCCAATTTATTAATCTCTTGCTAAAAAATTTAAAAAAAGAGCTGAATAGAAATAGGATTTTTGGCTAATTGAAATTTTCAGATGGGCATGACCCCGTACCATCAACGCAACCCGAATGCTGTTCCAGTCCGTCCATTCCTTCGTCAAACCACTGCTCTTGACAAACTTCTCGACTACTTCATGTCGGACGGACCAAACTGCCGGTAGGTCACTCTCATTATTTATGTGCTTCTATTTTTGTTTTCAATCTTTGTTGTAGTTGTTCTAATAGAGCTCATTTTTCAGAAATGCTTTGATCTGCTCCATTTGTCATACACATAATGGAATGTCAGTGCCGGCGGAATACCCATACATCTCTTTCCGTTGCTTTGAATGTGGACACTTCAATCCGGCGAAGAAAATGGGGTGGGTAGTTGCTACGAACAGAATGAAAATTGTCCTCCTAGATTCATTTTCAGGCCACAATTCCCATTGACACGTCCTCCAATCGGACCAAAAGGCATTCAACACAATGGAAGAGCTGGACCATCTGCACCAGCTCCACAGGGAAGTGATTCGGAAACTAACGAGAGTCAGAAGCCATCGACTACTCTGACGCCAACTGCTAGTCAACATGGATCTGAGAAAGGGTCGGATTCCGAAGTCGAGAAGAAAACTGATGCCAAGGAAGTGGCCGAACAAACCTAATCACATTCTATAGAATAGTTGTTTATGAGTATAGTCTACCAACTTGTCGGGTCTTTTTTCTTTATATTTTGGTCATTTATTTATTGAGATAACTATTTTCTCCGTACCCATATTTTTCTACAAATGTTCTGGTTTTGTACTATTGTTGTGAATATTGTCTTAAGATTTCATTGAGCCTTGCCAGATTTCAGTTTGTTCTTTTTCAATGAACTTTCCACTTGAGTTCCTGAAATGTTGTAAAAGAAACAGGCAAATAACAATTAAAGTTTTATTTTCATCGGCTGCTATCACAATTCATTACGAAATTGACATAGAGAGAGAGAGGAGAGAACATTTAGGATTAAAAATAAGAAATTGTTCCTTTCAAGGAAATGTTTCAAATTGTGAATGCTCTATTTCCGTCCAAATCGAATGAATTCGAACTTGTTGCGCCGTTTCTCAGCCATTTTGAGTTGTTGACTGCCCTCCTGAAGAGCCTCCAACTCTGCGAGAGCGTTCAGTAACTGAGTGCTAATCTGGAAGGAATTTTGTTATTGGAAGTTGTTTCTGGAGTGCTAATTGATGTACCTTGTTTAAGCTCTCATGACTGACGTCTCCATCGTACATGGCAGCTGGAAGAACTTCCGGCGATCCTTTGGCTAAAAACAAGTCAGATATCATCAATGAAAGAAGAGGGAGTTTGTGCTCCCTTCTGGCCCATAAGCCACTGAAACCTAATGGCCCAATAATTTCTGTCTATGTTTCCTTCTCCGGAATCTTTGTTATTCAGCCAAGAGAGAAAAATCTAACTTGTTCGTTTTCCATGACCGGAAGAGTCCCTAATTTTTCAGCTTTTTTGACGGATACTAGAACAAACGGGGATGTACACGACAGGGAAGAAAAATTTTTGCGTTATTATGCAGTTTTTATGATGAAAAATGGGTGTCCGAATCATGAATGCATTTATTGCAGGTCCCGAAATGAAAAGGCATTTTGAATAGTATCTCTCTCTAGTATACTGGGAACTGATAATTATTCCGCGTCTAGAGACAGAACACATTATGACTCACTTCCAGACTAATTTGTGAAAGCTCTTTAGAAGAAGAAATTTGGGAAAAGTTGGTTTTGACAGGTTTCACCCACTCTTTTTTGCTGACTATCGAGAACTTGAGAGCTCTATTATGAAAAGGAAGTGTTCAGAAGAATGTGTTATTTTTCTATCCAGTGAATACCAATTCCTTTTCATTAATACTAAGGACATTACCTTTTTGGGCAACAGATGTTGCGATGAGACAGAACAAAAGTGCAATAGCGAATTGAACATTCATGTTTGCCGAAAGTTCAGCTTGTGCGGCGCAAAATATTATGCCGATCTGAATCTGGCGAGCTCGGAAGACGCTGGAGGGGGCGTGGCCTAGCGAAGGACCTCCCCTTTAGAGAAGAAATTATGTTGAAGTTGAGCTCTCAATGTCACCAAGACATCAAGAAATAGAGAAAAAAGTGAAATCATGTGTCTTTTCGGAGAAAGATTGATGGTAGACAATGGTAGAAAATTGGGCATCCTTTCTCCCCAATCCGTCCGCACTACTCGTCATCATTTTCCGCCGGCAGATTCTTCAGCTTCTTCTTTTTTCTCATGTTTGATTGTGGAGGATAGTGGCATCCGGATGAAGGCGTCGAAAAAGTGATGTTAGTGTAACACGCACAAAAGGCGCAAATTGGAAGCAACCCGACAGTGGAAGGGGGGGACCCTATTCTGCATAATACAAGAAGAAGAAGAAGAGACATTTTTGAAATTCTGTACAAAACATGTTAAGAGATTTCAATTCAGAGATTCAGGATAGAATGAAACCGGAAGCATGACGAATTTCGAAACTAAAACGGAATTCCCGATAAGGGAGGTCGACCCACTCAATCCGTTAGTACAAAGATAAATTGAGCCTATTCAGAACTACCAGTGGCCTCTATCCGGTTGGAAAATGGAAAGCTCAAAGTACAAAACGTTTTCTTGGGAACAGTTTAGTTTCATACCATCACCAAAAGTTCATTATTCATCTGAGTTCCTGCAGCCAATATAGTGCTCATTGGCAATGTCTGTGCCTTCTCTAGAAGTCATAAGTTTCGGACATGAAAACATAAAAACTGCCAGAATTAGAAGTTTTTATTAGACGGCTGCTCATCCGAATTGATTAAAAACAAGACTGTTATTGCAACAAACAAGAATCAAAGTTTAACTACTGGTTTTTGAATCTTATAAGAAGAAAACACCACAACATTTTGATGGCTTCTTTAAAGAGAAATTATGTATTTTTCTGGAAAGTTTGTTAGTAAACGGGAAAATAAACAGGAAAATGGGGTATACAAATTTGATTTTTATGAAACTCTCCCAAAGTTTTAACATTATACGATTTTGAGCGTCATGTAACTACCAAAACTCCTAGATATACTTTAATTGGGAAAAAGGAAAATTTATATTGCGATTATTCACATAACAGGATTTTTTGAAGTTAGACTTCAAACTTACAGATAAGCTAACTTCTAGTACTTTGTCTGTCTAAAAACATTGATTTCGTGTTATTTTTGTCTCTAATCAACCGGAAAACGTTCCTGACTTTCTCAGTGGCTACCTGCCTGGAAACAGGAAATAATCTATTGTTAGAGATATGAACTTGTGTAAAGTAAACCTATTGTTGTATATAAAGTGTTTTGTGGACGATTGTTACTCCTTGCAATTATACCAAAAGTCCTTTTCTAAATGCAACAATATGACGTGCATTGCTAAAAAGGTATATCTACCATCCTGTCATATTGAATCATTTCTAACTTCATTTTTAGATTTTACGACTCTCAGATCCACGGAAGTCAGAAAATCACATTCGTTTCAAATCAAAAACGTCATTTGTATCTGTAATATATTTCTGTTTGAAGTAACATCATGACCTGAATTCGTTTCAAAATACATTTGTGTTAAGCCAGCATCTATACAAATTATACGTTTTGACAGATTCTTCCTGGAATGCAAATGTTGGTTTTCAAGACTAGTACAGTTTTTCTTTGTGAATAAAGAAAAAAAAAGATGGGGGTGCTTTTTGATTTTGTTGAAAAACGTCATTGAAACGAGCCATCGAGGAGTGATGCTTCAGAAAAAGTATCATTACGAATGTAGTTCCTACTCGTTATGGCTTTTTACACGTTTCAATGTGAAATTTAAATGTGAATTCGGACGCAAAACATCAGAGATTTTGAAGGAGTTTCAACTGAAAAACAACATCGAATGGGTGGTTTCGAATGGACATCATGAAAGAATTCGGAGTATATTGGGTTGTATACACAAAAACAATAGAAAACATACACTGTATAGAATACATTTAGTAAAGTAAGGGGCAGGTTTTTTATAGCTTTTCGAAAATGAAAAAATGCAAAATAACACTTTAATTTATGTACTATTTCCAGACAAATTTACATTTCAAACAGAGGTTAAAAAATATATTTGAGAAAATGGTAACAAAAGTGATTGATGATAATTTATGGGATACATACTGATTAAGAGTAACTATATATTTCACATTACTTATTAAGACCGGTATCTTTGAAACGAGACATTTGGTTTGGTTGTAGTATCACCGGCCAAAGTATTATCAACTGGACTCACTTTTTTAATCACAAAAAATTGTCATCGCCCGAAATACATCAAACCAAAATAATTATCCAGTTGAAACCTCGGTGAGCTTTTTTTAACTATTGAAAACCAAATGAAAAATTGAATTATTGGACCCGTGATAATGTTTTGAAGCTATACGGCCGGTCTCATTTCTCCCAGTGATAATTTTTTGTATCCAAGAAAATGAGTTTTGTCAGTTTTATTTCGCCGGTCTTTTTTTGGCCGGTGTTACTACAACTGACTATCGGATCCTACATTATATTTTAATTCTTCATTTAGTGCCACATTTCTCGAACAAAAACATTTCCTTGACAAAAATAAGTTATTTAAAATTAAAATACAAAATGATTGTTTTAGCATGTTGCAATTCGACTTCATAGAAAAGTTCAATAATTCAAAATTTAAAATTTTTTTTCGACCGAAGAAATACTTTTATCAGTTTTTTTAAACGTTCTTTATTATTTTGAATTGAGAGATGTGATGTTGCATTCAAATAACCGGAAGTTTCAGATTTCATTGTATTCTTTAATGATTTGAACATACCCTTTTATAATATGCATTTCACATGTACTTTCTGTAATCATATAGAAATCATAATTCTGTTTAGCTACAAAAAGTTCTGTTCGATGCGTGCCATTTGAGTAGTCGTTGTCCGATTCAGTTAATCTTTCGACTTTGTCTGTATCTCTCACTCAATACTCTTATTACCTCATTTCTTGTTCGGACGGAAAAGGGCAACTTGTCTGCCAATGTTTCCATGACGATGCAAGAGTTTTTTTTTCTTCTAGTACATGCCTCTTTTTGTTTATTTCCGGTTCTCCAACACTCCATACTCTTTCAATTGCTCTTTTGAATGAAAAAAACAGCCGCTCTAAATGGAGTCAGTGTTTGAAAATAAATCGTTTGGAAAGAAGATAATCCGTGTCTACTCTACATTTTATCAGTTTAAGGGCGAAGAGATATAGACTTTTCAGTTTATCCATGTTTCCAAATCTTTTTTTTCTCCGAATTTTTCATGTTTTTTAAAGATAGACGTTCTTTTTGAAGGAATAACTTTACACATCAATATTATTAAGTTTATTTGAAGATATGTCTATATAAAATTATGTGTAGCTTAACAAGTTTTTTGACATATTGCAATACGACCTCATAACTTTTTGTAATTCTTCCTTCTCTGCGCTTTTTTGAACGTTCTCTATCTGCTTTCAATTCTACAACGTATCACTCCATCCTCAACTTTTTTCTCTGGAAAAAGCCATGTTTGGTAATACGAAAAACTTTCGATTGACATTTATTTTTTTTTCTTTTATAACGCATAATCTATTCTTTTCAACGTGTTTCAATTTTTTCAAAGATTATTCTCATCTTGTTTTTTTTTGTTATATCATTCACTCCAGAATTGATATTCTCACTGTTTCTTCCAGTATTGTCAAAACAGGCATCTGAAGTTTTGTTTATGTACTCCGACTGCTCCACTACAGAAGTTTTGTCACTTGATTACACTACTTCTGAAAAAGTGAGTTTGAACGTTTTTCTTAATATTTTTAAGCTAACTTGATTCTCATATAGATCTCGTTTCTCCTGCTATGCATGAGTTCACGATTTATGATCATTCTTGAAAAGTCTGATTCTTAAGATCACCGCACTTTTTATATGAATAAGTGACTTGTCTGCTCAAAAAAACAACTGTGATATTACTTGAGATGACCTTCACTTCTGAGCATTTCAAGATAAGAACAAGATTTCGATGATACCAAATTCTTTTTCCAATGAAATAAAAACACTGTTTGTTTAAACAGGTCAAAGAAACTGCTACTCAACAACAATTACATATCCCAGAAGTAGACAATGATATTGCTCTTCTTGCTCTAGACGATTTCGTGAGATCCGCACTCGTGGATCCTGTTTTTGGATTTTGTTCCAATAAAAGTTACGCTAAGTGAGTTTAAAATTGAAAAAAAAGGATTTTTAATTTTTGTTCTAGTTTCAAAACAATTCCCGTCTCGGGTAAAATTGTTATTGCCCAACTGCTAAAATTGAATGTTTTCGATGGTCATAACAATGAAATAACCAAAGTAAGAATTGTGAATGCTGTATTCATTAATTTTCGTTTATTTCAGACTATAATTTTTATTCTCAAAATGTTTTTCAATGATCGTCGTTTGAGTTACGTTGTAAGTTGATTAAATTCTCAAATAATCCAATTTGACCTCGAAATTGTGGTATTAATCTATTTTTTAATCTTGAATTCGTGGTTCTTATATAAAAAAACGCAGTATCAAACTTAAGGTGCAAAACTACATGCAATTATTCAATGTCAATTCCGGTGTCACTCTCGGCTCTTGTTATGAATTTGAATCAGAAGATAATGTTGGACTGAAACTTATTGCGTCAAAAATCTGGTGAATCACAATTTATGTGGGGTTTGAGTGAATTGTGATTATTTAGGAGCCGGGACGAACTATTGAACCTACACAATTTGACAAGCGTATTTGATCAAATTCCTCAGGAAGTGAATGCGTATTCAATGTCATCAACAACGGGTCGAAAGTAGCTTAATGTAAAATGAAAATATGTGCTGTTCTTTTCTGTTTCAGGCAAAAAGATAAACTTTGGATGGGTCCCTGCGTGTTTGCAAATCATTACTGTGATCCAAACGCTAGATTTCATAGTCACGGAAGAAAAACTTTAATCCAGGTGAAATATTATATTATTCTTATCTGAGATAATTTAATTTTAGGTCCTGAAAACAATACCGATAGGTGTGGAAATTGGACCTTCCTATGGTAACGATTATTTCCAAGATAGTAAATGTGAATGTCCATCTCACAGGTCAGATTCAAAGAAAATCCATTTAAACTTTTATTACAGAACTATCAAGACGTTGTCTCCAGGTGAAAAAAGAAAACTGAGAGGAAAACCACCGACTGAGTAAGCGTGAATTCTCTAATAGCATAGTCTTCCTTTTTTAGAGTAGAAGTTCCAAAAATAAAACAAAAGGAGAAAACTTTATCAATTTATAAGAATAGTGAGTTTTTGGAAATCGCGTTTCAAATTTTTGAATGAATAGTTTCAGTATTCAAAAATACCAGTTACCCTCCTGAATTGAAAAGTGAATGCGAAGCAGCTGAGTTAGTTTTCACTATGGGTCTCAATGTAAGTTTCTTAGAAAAGAATATTCATAATGTCCAGAATTGTTTAGGTTGTGGATGAGAAGAAAATGACTAGATCATTTAGAAAAATGAGGATGGAAACAGATAAGATGAAAACAAATGTAGGAGAGAGCAACTGCTGTTTAGCCGAATCAGAAGATCATGATGCTCAATTAGCGAAAAGAATGTTAGATGTTATTGGAATGGCATCGAGAATAGGAGAAAGCGTTTTAGACAAATCAAAGGAAAGATCTCAATGTTTTGAAATATTGGAAGTTCTAGAACAAGTAGTCAAGGAAACAAAAATTCGATAGGAAGCTGAAGTTCAGTGTTTCTTTGAAAAAAAAGAAAAAGTAAAGCAAAAAGAAGCGGCTAGAATAGTGAAATTGGCGGAGTTTGGAATTACTGAAAACGACAATTCGATGATCGACAGAAAATATGAAGAACGAAATCAAGAGGATGATTTAAACGGATCATATATTGGGGGAAGAAGGGATTCTGCAGAATACCCCAAACTTGATGAGAAAGAGATGCAAGGAATACACGATCGTTTTCATCCATTGATATATCGAGCGTTGGGAATATCAACAACAAACGATGACTCTTCAGTGAACTGTTCTGTGGAACCAGAACTTTTACAAACAAAGTTTAAGAGGAAGAGAAAACCTTCGAGGGGTCGCAGAAAAACCTCTGATTCGAATGACCCTAGCTTGAGAACAAATAGAATTACAAGGTAACAGCTTGAACCATAACGATAATGAATCAAAGTTTACAGTGAATAAATCAATTGCGTGTGGTCTCTCCAGGCAGAATTGTCAAATTTTGTCTTTTCCTTTTGTTTAGATCATCGTTTTTAAATTGATGAATTGATGTAAACTTTTTGTGTTTTTTATAGAACAACAGATGAATAAAGGTTTGAAGAGTTCTATGACTTCAGACGATAAAAATTCAAAGACTAACTGCTCTCGACGGTGTCTGATTTGCCAGATCATTCAGGAAAAATTGTAAATCTTCGAACCCAAGTTGAATTTTGACTGTCAAAACATCCGGACACTTGGTTCCACAAGACAGACCCGGACCTGTAGCACAGATTATTTTCCGTCAGGTCTGACCACCAATGCTCCTGGCGCCTCCTACTGAACCCACAGCTATACGGTAGAAGGCCGATTACGAACCGAGGAGGCTGCGTTAAGCCAAGCCAGTAGGAGAGGGAGCGAACTCACAGAGCCAAACGTACAAACCCACAGCGACACGGTTGAAGGCCGCATGCAAACCGGGGCGGGAGACTTGACCGCGTATATCAAGTCACTCACCAGTACGTTTAATGAATGAGCCTTTTTTTCTACTTGTATACCATGGGGGCGGAGTCAAACAGTAACCAGGCCCCAACTGAGTGGCTAGAGCTAATCAGACCACCTGCTCATCAGATACTGATTATATCTGTTAATCGGCATCTTTATATGTGACAACTTGGAACATTCACCCCTTTATCTGTTTGTTTATTAACTTATTAACAAGAGGTGTAGATGACAGCTGTGTCATAAAAGGGTGAACGTGGAGTTTCCATTGTTCGGTATTCCTTTTATAGCCTTTCTACAGATAGTTAGATCTTTATCAAGTTATACCAGTCAAACATGTCAATTTGATTAATGAGATTAGGCAAAAGATAAAACTAATGAGTGATAAAAAGGGGTGAATTTTGAATAGCTCGAAAGAAAATGAGCATTTTTGAAGTATCTTTCTAGAGCTTCTGGTTCGCGACTTGCGGCCCAACATCAATGTGAAAACGAACAAATGATGATTGTGCATTGTTTTCAACGATGAATAATAAGTTCACTGATATTTCGGTTGATGTCGAAAAAAATTCACGGGTTTTTTGAATATTTGCGTGCACAATTGTGGATACTTTTCTGTTGAAATTGAAGGTCAGTTTTCCACTGTTTTACCTACAAACTTCGAGACATTTTAAAAATAGCGGTGAACTTCTATAATGTTCACTTTCTTCATCTCTATTATCGCCTCTATTATCGCGAAAAACTTCAAATTTCGAATTGATCAATTTAAGTTTCTGATTATGCGGTGAAATGAAAAAATTGTTTCTTTTCTTTAAGTCATTGATTTTGTATTCCCATTGATGATGAAACGTTTTTCTATGAAAAAGCAAACAAGTAAAATTCATTCAGCTGCGTTTTTTGTGAATAAATGAGCAGCTTTCAAGATATATAAATACATTCAAAAATAAATATTGACAATATATCACATTGGATTGAATCCAATAAAAATATAGCTCAACATTGAAAACGTTATGGTTTAAAATGAGAGACCGGTTGCGGTAAAATGACAAGAAAATCGTGTAATGCCGATATTTAATTTCTTTGACGGTTGTTTGGGTTGAATCCCGTATTGATAACATATTCCTTGCTCTGCTCAACATTACCAGCGTTTACATCGTCGTAGAAAATGATCAGATGTTGTCTGCCCACAAATTCTTGAGCTTCGGCAAGTGTGGATTGTAAATCCACTTTTCTGATTTCGAAATTCTCCAGTTTCTGAAAAGAAAAACGGTACATTTGCTCTGTCGTTAGCAGAAAAACTTACCAAGACCCAAGCTGTTCCGACGTCACGTGCATCGCATGTTGAACGAGTGCGTACAAGGCCTAAGACGTGGTAGACTGAAAAAATATAGGTTAAACAATTGTTAAAACTACAGAAAAACGTACAAATAGTGTCCCCAGATGAGGCACAGAAGAATGGAGTTGCTTGACTTCCCTCCAATCGTTTCTTCTCAGCATACCCGTTTGTTGGCCACAATTCTAATTCCACTTCGACTGCATCTGGACGAGCTGAATGGGCAGCTTGTGGAGTGTTTGCAACTGCTTCAGCTGGTTTTGCCACTGGTGCTGTGCTTTGTTGAACAGCTTCAGTTGGTGCTGTTGTACGAGCTGGAGGAGCTGGAGGAGCTGGCGTTTGAGCTGGAGCATTTTGTTGCTGATTTTGAAGAAGTTGTTGTTGACCGGGATGCAAAATCTGTGGAAGCATATTTGGTGGAAGCATTCCTTGTTGTTGACGCATTTGCATTTGTTGTTGCATTTGCATCATTATCTGTTGAGCTTGGGCTTGCACTTCTGCTTGAGTCCGGGCTTGAGCCTGAGCCTGAGCCTGGGCTTGAGCATGTGCTTGAGCTTGGGCTTGAGCTTGGGCTTGAGCTTGAGCTTGGGCTTGAGCTTGGGCTTGAGCTTGGGCTTGAGCTTGGCTCGGAGTTGGCGCCTGTCTTTGTAGCGGCATGTTTCTTTGATTGATTTGCTGATTCATCATCAATTGCTGCTGTTGTTGCAACTGGTTTTGTTGCATATTTGGAGCAGGAGTGTGAGCAACTGGTGGCATCATTCCAAGCATTCCTTGAATCATGTTTAATCCCGGAATATTCTGAACTGGCTGAGCTCCGGCTACAGCTGCATGCATATCTGCTTCAGTTCTTGGAGCATTTGGGACTAATCCGGGTGTCATTGGCATAGGAGTTCCCTGCTGCAAACGTGCCAGAAACGCTTGTTGTACTTGCATTTGATGCATTTGTTGCAATTGTTGAAGCTGTTGCATCTGTTGCATGCTTAGTTGAGTACCCGTTTGTCTCTGATGATCAACTATAGCAAAAGCTTGAGCAGTTTGGGCATGAATATGAGCTTGAGCTTGAGCTTGCATGAAAAGTTGGCATTGCATTTGAGCTTGAGCTTGAGCCAAAGCTTGTTGTTGGGCTTGAGCCTGTGCCTGTGCCTGAGCTTGAGCTTGAGCTCGTGCTTGCTCTTGTGCTAGACGTGCTCGTTCTTTTTCTGCTCTTTGGCGAGCTTCTGCTTCGGCTTTAGCCTTAGCTTTGGCGGCTGCTTCTTCAGCTTTCAAACGTGCTGTTTCCTTAGCTAATTGCTGAAGTCGGGCTTGTTCCTGGGCGTGTTTCGCCATAGCTTGCTGATGAGCCAGCGCTTCTTGTTGAGCTCGAGCAAGCGCTATCTGCGTGTTCTGATAATCAGCTTGGGCTTGAGAACAATGTAACGCAAACAGTTCCTGATTAGTCGGTGGTAACTGGTTACGAGATATCAGGATGCGTTGAATCGCTTCAATATCTTCCCATTTCTTTTTCTCAATCATTGCCACTTGTTCTCTGAAAATAAAAATTGTTAGATTATCAAAATGGAAATGGTGACTTACGGAGCTAGGGGTTGGTTTGGATGCTGTCCGGGTAGGCCACCAACTTGAGAAGAAGGTCCAGCCTGAGGTGGTCTTTGAGCTAAAGCGTGAGCAGCCTCGGCTGTTTGTGCATTCATCCGAGCCATTTGTAACTGATATACATTCGGAAGTCCAGAAGTTGAGGGATGGCCTTGAGTAGCTCCCTGTACAAATTGTCCAAGTTGAGCTAGATGAGATGGTTGTTGAGCGGCATGTGCTGGTTGCGGGGTCGCACGTATTGGTGTACTTTGTGGTGCTCGAGCCATTTCATGGTGTACTTTTTGTTCTTGAGCAGTACGATAACCAGCTGCGACATTTGGAACAGCAGTGATCTTAGTAGGAGCATTCTGAAAAAACAAGTGTAAGGAAATTGTTGAACTGTGATCATTGTGCTGATCGAAGACAAAAATAGATAAACCATCTCATGAAACGTTATAAAACTGAGAAAGCGTGTTAAAAAGCAAACGGACCATTTGACCTTGCAGTTGATGTAGTGGCAAAGGTGGCTGGACAATGGACATTTGCTGTAAGAGATTAGTAGATGTCACAAAAAACGTTAATCGAGTGTCTCAAATGTTGTTTTAACTTACCACATTGGACATTTTCATTTTCTTGGGCTTTGGTGGTCCACGTGGAGTCTTTCCTTGGCCACGAACTGGTGGGAGTGGAGTAGCAAACTGTGCCGTGGGTTTCGGTGGAACAGCAATCCGAATGAGTTGCATCTTTTGCGATTTGATACGGCTACGCACTGAAAAACCTTTTTTTGCTATGAGAAATATCTAAATTTCTTACTCTTGAGTTTCTCCAACTCGGTTTTCTGTTCGAAATATTTACGGCGAATTTTGTAAGGAATGTTTGGAAGAAAGATCTTCGAAAGGCCTTTCGGTTCACGTCTCTTGTATATTGGACGTTGAGCATCTGAAGGAGCACTCGATTCCATCACGTACTCTCCATCTGAAAAAGCAATACTTAGACTAAGAATACTTATAATTTATTCTACCTTCTCCCAAATCTTCTTCTTCAAGAGAAACACAGCCATTGCACATCTGCAAGATTTGCTTGACCAAATCCAATTGATCCGTTTCACTTCCCGAATCGTCTTCTATGACGGATTCGTTTTTGTCACTCTCTTGAGAAATACTAGGCTCATCTGCGCCGTCCACATCCATCGACTTCTCAGTTTCACCTTTCTGCTGATCAACCATATTCTGAAGCTCTTGGGAAGCAAGAAGATCTCGAATCGCTTTATGATGATTGATGACACGTTCTTCTTTCAATGCGGCCAGCGCATTTGGACGATAACGAGTCACATAGCTCATTAACTCGCGGTTCAACTCCTCTTCCTTCTGTTTCAACATCTCTTCGACTTCTTCTTCAGTCATTGACTCATCAAGAGAAATAGTTTCATCAAGGAAGATGGTCTCAGAAGGATCACTTTCATCCATCTCTACCAGGTGTTCACTAGTCTCTCCCTGTTCGTGGATTGTACTGTCAACAAAATGAGTGACATTTCCAGCGAGAATGGTCTCATCTCCTTTCTCCCTTGCTGCTTCCACCCCACGTTGAGAAGTTGGAGAAGCGTTGACTGGATCCGACGGAACATCAACAGCCTTCTCCGTATGAACGTCAACAGCTTTTTCTGTGAAAGCTTCAGCAGTTTCCTCCAATGGAGCGTCGACAGTTTTTTCTGCATGAACATCAACAGCTCTCTCGTCATGTACATCTACAGCCTTCTCTTCATAAACAGCTGAAGGTTCTTGGACAGCAGATGATTCAGAAGTGACTGTTGGAACGACTGCTGGTTCCTTTGGTTCAGAAACAGCAAGAGAATCATCTCGGTTGATAGATTCATCTGCGATTTCAACAGTAGCAGGAGCCACACTTTGAATTGGCTGTTCTGACGGAACTTGTTGTTCGCTCTGAAAATTTAGTTTTAAACATTTGCCGCAATAACCGTTTCTCTTACCATTGAGCCTGTCTCCGTTGTTGGTTTTACCTCAGACTCTTTGTCCAAAGCTGCTTTTGCAGCAGCAGCCTCCTCAGCAATCCGCTTACGAGCCAAGTTCTCAATTCGAGTTTGCTCGGCCTGCCGAGCAGCATTCTCCTTATTAGCCTGCGCTTTTTGCATGATTCGCTGTTGACGAATAGCTTGTTGTTGAGCTTTGTGCAGAGTCACGGCAAACTGTGGATACTGTAGCAAAGGACGAAGAACTTGTGGATTCTGCAGATTCTGCAGCAGCAACACTTGCTCTGCGTGTTCCTCGGGCGTGATAGAAACTGGTTGTGAAAGATTGGCGCAAGTGGCAGCAATTTGTTGTTTGAGAAGAGCAATGAGGATTTTCTGAAAATTGAAGAATTGGAAGAAGAAACTTGGAATATTGAGAAAATGAGAAATGATGAATGCGTTTAGCGTGCGTAGGTTGAAAACAAGAAACACAATTGATGTCAGTTTGGTGGTTTGTTTTACGAACGTTGCTCGTAGAAAATACAGAAATTGTTGTGATTGTACTGGAAGACGACAAAATGATGAACGCGGACTAAGCTCTATACTAAACTCTAATAAACAAGGAAAACGAAAAACGGAAGGCAGTCAAAAAGAAATTGGTTAGCTCAGAGTGGAGAGGACATGATGAACATAAAACACACTGCCAACAATCTACAAAGCCACGAATATGCATATACATAATGCAGCCACGCCACCCTATGATAATGAATACTCTATTATAATTGAAAATCGACATTGTGGCGGTCGGTGCGAGACGAGTATCTTTCAACAAAGAGGAAATGGGCTCTAATATCGGAAATGAATGCGGAGAAAAAATTGCTTTTTGGGGTTCCGAGAACACTTGTTTGGGGGTGTTTGTTGATAGAAACAGAAAACAGATACTTCCTCTATACAACGTTTTCTAACTGCATGGGGGATATTTTGACTTAAATTCTATACAAAATTAAAAACCCGATTCAGCTGCACATCTAATTCAGAATTCAAAACAAAATAAACAAGCAGGTGGATTGTTAACTTACCATGAAGAGTGGATCAGTTTGAACAGTATGCTTGTACTTCACTAATTTTGCTCTATCAATGAGATTCCTCTCAAGGTTTGATGGAGGCTTTGCCAATCTTCGTGGATTCTTAACTGCATAGTCTTTTCGGAAGTTTGTAACCAGTTTTTCCTGAAAACAGAATACAAAATGGTCAGACACTAATTTCAAACCAGATCTATTTCATCCGGGTTCTTGTTATTCTTCTTTCCAGTGTCCTTCAACATTGTAAACTCTGCCTTTGTGTTTCTCACACAGAAATCTAATGCGAGAGCCTCATCAGTAACAGTAGGCGGTTGCTTGGCAACAAGTTTAAGAAACTCTGAAGAAGTGTAGTCCTCAAGTGTTGTTTTGAGAAACTGAATGTCGGATTCGCTCATGATCTCACCAAGTTTCTTCTCCAAATCAAATGGTTCGTCGTCTGAAACTATATTTTGATATGTTTCATTGTTTCATGATCAACAATGTACATACCTGAATCATCAGAACAACTCTCAATGGGTTCATCGACTGAGAAGTCAACCTTTTTTGAATCTTCATCAACAGTTGACTTGAGATCAGAAAGCTCTTCGTTCTTCTCTTCTATCTCAGGAATAACTTTTTCTTCTGGCTTCTCAACAATCTGGATATCTTCAATTGGTGCATCGACTTGTGGTTGTGCCGAAGAAGACGGTTGATTGTTACTCAATTGGATAGCATCTTCAATAATCTGCTGTTCCTGATGAAGACGTTCCATCATTTCATCTCGTGCAGCAGCTTGAGCAGAAGAACATGGCTCGTTGTCATCAAAAAAGATATCCTCGATTTGAATTGGCTTTGCAGGCAAGGCTACCGGCTGAGCAATTGGAGGAACTGCTTGAGCAGCCTCATCAACAGGGGCAGCAGCGGCAAGAGGAGCTGGGTCAGCAGGTGCTGGGCCTTCCCTCATTTCTTCATTTTCTGGTTCAACAGGATCAACATCGTCTTCGTCATCCGAACTGTCAATACAAATATCGAATTCTTTGGCAACAGTTTCAACTGCTTCCAAGACAGCAGCACGTCGACGATGAATTTTGTTCTCCTCGTAAACAACTTGTTCTTCAGTGATTCGAGTGACCTCATCCATATCCACTTGTTCTGCAGCTTGTCGACGAGAGATGTCTGGTTTAGTTGATGAAGTTTTACGCTGTGCAGATTCTAAAAAAGAAAATAACTACCGTTGAAACGTTTTCAATACTAACCATAGAAAGCCCTATTCTTCAGTAAAGGATTGGCGGATGCCAACACTTCCAAATCATCCATAGGAGCATCCTCAAACTCGAGTGATCTTTCTTGAGCCTTGATGTCCTTTTGCTCATACTTTATGAAATCTTCGTTCAGTCGAGCGTATGATCTTTTCTGTCGTTCCGATGGGACTACAGGAGCGCGTGATTCAGATGTGCATGGTGTTGTTGACGTTGCTTCCCTACGGGGGTCCAAATCATCATCATCAATGATTAAAAGTTGAGAAGTTGAAGGCTCTGATGTAGATGGAACACATTCGGATTTCTTGGAAGTCGACGGACCAGAGGTTGAGGGTTCACAGGAAGGAGGATCCGCGATGAATAGTTGAGGTTCATCCTCTGAAGAAGTCTTTTCTTCGGCTGGTTCCGTGGATTTTGATTCTACAGTTGGTTCAGATTGCTTCAAACTCTCAGAAGTAGAAGTTTCCGATGTTGATTTCTCCTCAGATGGTGTTTCAGTTGTTATTTTCTCAGAATCATTTTCATCCGTGTCTTTTTCAGACTCTGATTCTTCAGAAAGAGGATCGACAGGAGAATCACAGTCGTAATCATCTGGAGGGATCTCCAACTTTCTTTTCCTTTCTTTGATTTCTGTAAAAATAAAAATTTGGATGCTGATATGTGCTAAATACTAACCTGGAGGCGCGTAGACCTCGAACACTTTGTCTGGTTGGGTGTTGGTTTGAAGAAGATCAAATCCTGCAACACGTTGACAAACTGGTCGACCAGCAGTTTCATCTTGAAGGTAAAACAAAAATCCTTCAAGCACTCTGTCTTCTTTGGTAGTTGGTCCAAGTTTTTCAATGACAGTGTCTGCTATTCCATCTGATCCTACAACTTCTGGATCGTCAATATCTGATACTTCCGAGGAAACCACTTCCTCAACGACAGTTACGGGTTCTGTTGATTCGGAGGCTGATGGTGGTAAAGTTTCTGTCAATTGATATTTCGCAGTAGTCGGGAGTGTCTCAGTGGTTTTCATCAATTCTTCAGCACCAACAACTTTATCGATAGTTTCTGCGAGAACAGTCTCAGGTACTGACTCGGGCTGTTTTTCGGTGGTAGAAGCTGCTGACTTAGCAATTTGAATTTGAGGTTCTGTAGGAGCAGCAATGTCAGCTTTAGCCAAGGCTCCATCCAACACAACCACTCTCTTTGAAGGAACTTCTGAAATAACTTGATTGCTATTGATAGAATGTCTTTTATCTGAACCTTCTTCTTTCTTTGGCTTTATTTTCCGCTTTAACTGTTTCTTGACCACTACCATCTCTTCCATATCAATTTCATCTACACTCGGATGAGAATCTTCTTCATATGAAACATCAGATTCTTTTTCTGAGTTGGAATCATCATCCATTGTTTTTACTACTCCATCCTTCTCAAATGCTCGATCAACTTTCACATTCTGAATTGTTTTGTTATTTTATAATTTACATACAACGTCAACTCACATGATCAACCATATAATCAAAATTGAACAACACGTCCTTTTCTCGATTTTCTCTGCGAGGATCTCGGTTGAATTCTGCAAATTTTAAATGAAGGAAATACTATCATCAGAGAGTAACATACCTTTTCGGAAGACAAAAGCAAATGGATCAGCGTTTGACGCTTCTTGTTCTTCTCCAGACGATGTCAATGAATCTTCACTCGGAGTTGTTATATCACCTTCTGCACGTTCGACTGGCAAAGAATCTTTCGAAACGTCTAGTTCCGATTCTTTGTTAACAGACTTATCAGCATCATCCCCAGATCCATCTGATTCATGACCACTAGATTCAGCTGAGTCTTCAAGACCAGCGTCAATAACCGACGTTTTGACTTTCTTCCGAAGCATTTTTTTCCGTTTTGGAACAGCTACTTGTTCAGAGTCACTTTCTTTTTCACTCTCTTCAGAAGAGTCTCCAGAGGAAGAACTTGGTGAACGTACAACTATTGAGTCATCATAAAAGACATCATCAGATAGTTCTGTGTTATCAAGCTCGTCTTCACTGTCACTTAAAGATCCCTCTCTAGAAGATTCAATCACAATTGGGTATTCGACGTCTCCTTCGATAACTATATCCTTGTCCTTCGTGACAGTTCCTTCTGTTACTTCCTCGTCTAAAACGATGTCCTCATCAATGTTGATGCTTGTTTCTGTCACTTCGTCGATGTCCATCACTTCGTCGGAGGTTGATGGTTTATCCGGTGGGATAGCCTTCAGAATCTTGGAAGGTTTATGAGTGTTTGTCTCTGATTCAACTTCCTTTGAAGATTCAGCTTCCTGTTGAGTAGGCAGTAGATCGATCATGTGGTGTTGAGGTGACTGACACTTTGCTGGTAATTGAGCTAATAATTTCTCCTTAAAATCCTTCAGAGCCTTTGATAGACTTCTTCCACAATCTTCTGCGTTAAACCATTCAATTTGACGTTTTGTCGATGGTAACAGCGCGTGCTCTTTTTTCTCCCCCGTTTCCTCAACAATTCCGTACCGTTTGTTCCAATCACTTTCTCCTTCAATATATCCTTTTCGACCAAAGTACACATCCTTCTCGTGATCTCTCTTCTCAGCCATCATACGTGGGACGATTGCTCGACTCTCCACCATTTGATAGATGAGTTGATCGAACCGCGGATCTTGCTGCAGCTCTCTTTTAGATCCCAAGTTTTGACGACAAGATGGACACTGGTTGCCGGCTCTCATAAGAGTGATGAGAATACACTGGTCGCAAAAGCGATGTCCACATTTCTAAAATCATACAGCTAATAGAAAGATTGCTTGGATGAAACGATACCTTGGTTACAACCGACGTTTGGATTAGTTCTTGACAGATATCACATGAGAAACTACCGATCACTTCTTTCATATTCGCTTCAGATGTTGATTTGCCTGGCAGCACGTTATATCTGTTTCGGACCTGAAAGAATTACTGTTTTTGGAATTCAAAGTTCCTCAAACTTACAGCGTCATACGCATTCAATGACAGTTGGGAACCTTCCATTCTAGCCGGATTCATAAGAACCTCTTCAAGTTCGTAGTATTGTTCACTTGTTTCCGGCAATTTGATGTCCGATTTGCCATCTCTCACGTCTTCCACAGCAATCTGGTACAAACTTTTTGGGGCATCATCTTGGTCACCATCAAGAAGGTTCACCCGATGACCGTCGTCTTTGACTGGTGGACGGACTGGGATAACCCTGAATGGTTCTTTTTCCTTCTCCGGTGTTGATTCACGGCTTCGTTTGTCTTCACCATGATCCGAAGATGACGACGAATCGAGAGATGAATCAGAAGAATGACCCTCAGACTCCTGAAAGAGATTCTCTGTGAATCAAATAATATAAAGAGCCAGGTTCAATAATTGAATTGAAACCTCTGCTTACCTCAGACTCATCGACGGGGGCAACCCGATTGCTCGGTCCCGGGGAGTCATCCATTGCTGGGAGTTCCAAAGTTGTTGGTTTTGAAACCTGAAAAACTAAATTTGTAGGGAGCAACAGAACAAAACCGTCTAACAAGATGAAGAACGGATAAGCGAGGGAAAACAAAACCCGAAAAAAGACCGGTAACGATCTTAAAGATGATAAAATCCAAAATTACATTCCGATTTGAATTCGAAATTTCTGTTTTTTGGGCAAAGCAAAGTATCTTTTTTCTAGAAGAGAAAAGGACGGAAACCTATCCAAATGTACAAAATCAATAGGAGGACCATTACTGCCAAGAAAACGATTGGGAAGGGCAGAGAAGAAAGGCAGAAAACGTTGAATAAGGGGGCAGTGTGCACTAGAGAACGAGACGTGTGTGTTGAAGAAGGAGAGACGCAGAGACAGAGGCCGTCATAGAGAGGTAGAGTGCGGTGGGGCGAATATGCAGTCAATGAGGTTGAACCACGCAATGCTAATCCTCATATGGCTCAGAATAAGAAAGAGAGCTTTTTGTGTTCAAAACCCTCTTCTTGCCTGTTAAATTATATTATAACTCGCAATTTTTTTGATATTTTTTCTATTTTCACACGTAAGAAAATGCATGATAGCTGAATTGGAGGCGTAACCTTCAAGGTATGTGTGAAATCTCGATTCACAGGAGAACCATCAGATACTCAAACACTATCTTGATGGAGTGGTGAGGTGAGTGACGGACGACAAACAAGACGTGTCAAAAATTTTTTGGCAAGGTAGACCCATGTGTTCTTTTTCTTAGAAATTAACATCATGTTTCCAAATGAATGATCCGCTTTAGTTTTGTTCATCATTGCATCTATGTTATCAGCCCACGTGTCCACATTTCAAAAGCTTCACCCGCTCTTGTCGCGGAAGTCAGCTCACTTCCGATAACTAAATTTTCTTCATCAAATAAAATGATTTGCGGTAATAACAAGACACGGAAAGAGGGAGAAAACTGGTTCGCAAAGAAAAACCAAATGTGGGAGGACCACTAGGAGGAGGATTAGTGAATCCACGGCTTTTACTCGCATCCGGCTAAGCTCTACCTTGTTGTTCTCTGATGAATCTATGTTATTGGCACCGAAAAAAACCAAGACGTCGGAGGTTCTACCGCATGCTGTATTTCGAATGAACCATATAATTTTGTCGTTTGTCTCCCTAAACACTGGTTTTCAAAAACAGCCGACTGGCTCACTACCCAAAAGGCTTTTTACATCTTTCAATAGACCTCCTTCTCCAGGATTTGCATTGCGTTTCGATGACAGATGTCAGGAAAATGCAGTCGAAAATTTCAAAGTAAGGAAGTGTGAAGCCGATTTTCAATATTTTTCCCATGAAGTGAAATAAAGAAAATCTTAAAACATTCACGGAAAAATGGAGACTAACCGGAAACAGGTGTCAATCCAGGTAGCTCAATGAATCCTTGTCGAATATGCACTCGAACATCTGCTGGGGGTTGCAATTACCGTATAACCTGTTCAAAGAGTTCATTATAAAGAACAAAATAAAACAATAAAATCAGAATTCAGCTTGGAGGAGCCCATTTGTGTATTTCAGTTTGTTTCAAAGTAGAGAAAAACGAAATAAAATAGTTCTGGAAAAAACAATTACACGAAAAAAATAAAGAGCATAATAAAAATGAATTGCCCAGCTCATAAATCATGCCGCAATCATTATACATTTCAAAAAAACGGGTTTCTATTTGCTCCCATAATATTGAACTATTTCTTATCAATTGACAGCTCAAAGATGACAACCAAGTTCCTATTTTTCACAGTCAACTAGATAACATTTCATTGTTAACTTGGAGAGCCTCTACAACACATAAATAACGCATGAACCTTTACGAATGAATGTGTATAGTGGGTGAAAAAGATGGAAAAGAGAAAAGGTGAATTCGTATTACTTCATTAGATGTGTATATTTCGGAGCCGCATTACTCTGATTAGAGAAAGAGAATGAGTAAGAAGCGAAAATCTTAGAGAGAAAACATATTAGTTGAAAAAGAAATGAAACGTACAATGTTTGAAGGGAATAAAGGATAGATAACGAGAACTGAAATGCTGCTCGTGGCTGCGGGCCTGAAATGCGTGCAAGTATGAATTTCGTGGTAAAACCCGCAACGTTTTCTTGTTATGCAGTTTGAACGGTTTGACACGTTTTATTTCTTGTAAACTTGTTTTTTCTTATGAGCTTGAGAAATTCAGTCTGTCTGAATATTGCTACATCAAGGATCAAACCGGTGGATCATATTCATTTTGAAAACACTTTTTATCATCATTTTCTTCTGTTCGGTAAGTCATTTTTCTCAAAAATCATAAGTTTTTCTTCTAAACCCAAAAACAATATTAGGAAAGTCCCTCGTTTTGTTTGTGCAGTCGGTAGAATTGGTGACGTGGTGAGCAGACCCTTTATTACAAGTAGAGCAGATGTTCGCAGCGTAATAAAAAACGAGATATGCCATATGACAGGTGCTGCACAATGGGCAATTAGTCTTTGAAGTTACGAACGTCTGTCAACCGAGTTGGTCCATTGTATAATTGAGACTAATCCACGTCATTCACCTGTGAAACAATACGTATATGACATTTCTTGATTTGGGACAGATTGTTTGATAAGTTTTCAGTTCAGTCATCTAGTAAAATGTAGGAAATATATACAATTTTATTGAGGACAGTAATTATTGAGGGGACAGAAAACTTAATGGCAGCGATGAAAGAAAGGAAGAAATTAAGGAGAACCAAGCAAATAATGAGCAAAAAATGTTCAAAGAACTCAGAAAAAGAAGTATTTTGAAAAGAAGAAACGTGGTAAACGGGAAAATTTAGGATGTAGAAACCGTTGTTTTAAACATTATTATGAAGATCAGAGGGAAAGAGACCAAAAAAGAAAGATTCAATTTGAAAAATTATAAAAACTAGGCTAGACTATCCGTTTCGAAAATCACTATACTTTGAATATTAAATAAGAAATATGATTATGTTTTTCAAACTGTGATAAATGTACAATATGGGTGATCTTTTTAAGTATTGAATACAATTGTAGACCCCCAGACTACGTTGTTGTAGAATGTCTGAAAATAGGCTCGTTAACAGAGTCCATAAACACCTAATCATACATTAATGACTGTTTTGAGGCCTAGTCAACTCTTCGATTCCTGTACTTGTAGGCCATTGACTGACAAATCGTCTAGGCAGAGTGGGTTCAGCGAACACTTTCGGCCCTGTTGCTGTTTTTGGATACCGTTGATCATATCTATCTTTTAAGAAGAACGATGGTTCTTCTCTTATTTTCTCCAGAACTTTTACAACAGCGCTTTCGCTAGACACATGAGACTCGGCTTTACGTAGTTTTCTTTTGTAATCAGCTTGCTGACGATCATTCCTCTCCAGAACGAAGCCGTGCTTGTCTCGGAAATGAGTTTCACTTACTGAACTCGATCCATTTGAGCCAGAATTTCTGTAAAGTTGAGTTGGTGTACTCAATACTATTTGGAACTGAAAACGAATGAAAATACACGTGCTAGACCGCTATAGCCATGCCTTGATTCGAATTTGAAAACTCTTTTCATGATTCCAAAAGGTTAACTGTCGTTAGATCTTCTATTGTAAGCAAAAATGGAACGCTGAAATTTAATGGAGTTTTCACGTTTTCCAATATTCAAATTTTCCAACAGTTTCTCCATTTCTAAAGTCGAAAATCTTTCTACTAGAGAAGAAAGTCCACTCGAATGTCTAAAAATGATTCCAATCAATCATGAAAGCTATTTCAATCGAAGAGCAGATGGCTACTAAGAAAACCAAGGGTTATCCGAATGGGAAAGAAAGAAAGAAGCGAAAAGAAGACTAACTATGCTATTGACAAATCACGATTCACAAGTGATACCAAGTCATATCGAGACTTACTGTGAACCACGGTTTCTTTCATCTATCCCAAGACCAATTTCAGCCACTTGGAATTTGGCAATAGTTTTATAATTGATTCGTGGCTGTTTACAGGGTGTTCCACTATGCTCACTTTGTTCATGAAAAACGTTTGAAGTGCTAGCTTCACTCGATACATCAATTGATGTTTCTTCATCATCGAGAAGCTCGTATTGCGCTTCCAAAAATTCAGAAGCCGTGATTTGTTGAATAGAATTCAGCGTTTCAGATGAGCACTGCCCATTGGAAGTGTCATCGCCAAATAATATGCTATTGGATGGAGATTGGCCATTTCGATAATCTTTCTTGAAAATATCACTTGCTGACCTGTGACCATTGGTACTGTTATATTCTTGAACAAAGTGATCGATGGATTCATCATGATCACCGTCAATATCAAATTCTTGAGCAAAGTGATTAGTGGGAGAGATAGTCTCACTGACAGTATCAAATTCTTGTGTGGAATCGTTGAATACAACAGAATCGAAAGACGACGATAGTTGAGATAAATGTCTTGGATCAACAAGATCCGGAGATACTCGATCACAATTATGCAATGATAAATCACCATGTAGTTCCAAAGAAGAATACGGCGAAGCAATGAGTAAAAACGATGCATCAACCGCTGTAAAACAGAATACTTTATTCAAGATTAATTCACATGGAGAATGGGTCAAACAACAGACTATTGATATCATCCAGGATTCCAACACTTGGGGTGCAAGATCTTGGATTATTGTTTGAGTTGATATCAATTACATGATTGGGGAAATCATCTGTTACGTCGAATAGACCGCGATCGTCATCATCATATTTATCTGAAAGAAAACAGCAACAGTCATGCAAACTAACTAATAATAGTAAGACAAAATGTTTTACATATACGCTGGAAAACGACTCACCATTACTGGAATGTGGATTATCGTCGCCCATAAGAACCGGAGAAAAGGGTGGAGATGACAAGCCCAGATGATGTGACACAGAATTCAAATTGGCTAAGGTTTGCGTTTTTCTTGACGGCGACCGATTGGCGTGTGCCATTGAGAACAGAGTTTCAGTTGAGTCAGCCAATGGATTTCTATCTGGAGATGCATAAAAATGTGAGGAGAGCATCACATCAGTGCTCGGAGATGAAGAATTGAAAGAGTTGAGATCAGTAGAAACAGACAATGGCTGCGAATGAGATCCCACATAAATCGGCTGATCGGAGAGGGAATGTTCAGTTGAATGGGGTTCAGATGTTGATGCTATGTCTGTTGTTCCGTCTTCCTGTGTCTTCATCTTCTTTGCAACTGGATCAGAGGTGGTGCATTTTCTCTTCTTGAAAGTAGTATCCGTAGTCCTTCCTTCCTGTATGGCAGCCAAACGTTTTCGGAATCGTCCATGAAGAGCTGGTTCCACTGAAAAAGAAGTATTATTTAGAAAGTCATCACAAGAAAAATAGTTTTCACTTACAGATTGGATCGGCAAGAACATCTGCTACTCCAATCTCAGCTGGACACGGGTTTTCCTCCATTTCTTTTGTTATTTTCATATGGAACTCCATGAATTCATCCAAAGAGTGCTGTCTATTCCCATAACTGAAGTATTCTTCTGGAGTGAAACTTGGAAGTTCAGCAATCTCTTTGATCAACGATCGCATTCGTTTTGCTCGAGCGACTGGATTAAGAGGTGGCATTTGGAAGGAAGAGATCTCCTCAGGAGGTTCAATAGTTAGCTCTCTGACTGGCTTTACAGGCTTTGGAGGTTTCGGCTTCGAGACTTTTTGAACCTTCTGCGGTTGTTGCAAGCTTTCATTTGCCAATTGATCCTTAATGATTCTCAAAATGTCTGGTTCGCCGTGTGGGAATGCCGCTGACGTTACAACAGGTCTGGGGACTGGCTTTGGTTGTTGAGCATGGGCAGCCAAAACTTGTTTCTGAGTAGCCAGTGGAACAGTGGTAATGACGTGACTGGACTGTTGATGCTGCATCGTTTGCTGATGATTTTGCATCGAAAGTTGTTGTCTCTGTTGTTGCACTTGTGGCTCTACATGCTTCGGCGGAAGAGGAACAGCAGGCTTGAGAAGTTGTGCTTGAAGGAGCGGACAATGTGGAACCTTCTCTTGAACTCTTTGAGGTTGGCCAGTTTCCATAGTGGATGACTGGGTAGACATTCCGTTGATAGAAGGAAGCGGTTGTTGAGCAGGCATCGGCTGATTTCTCTGCTGTTGTTGTTGTTGAACAGTTTGCATTCTCATCTGTTTATCTTGTTCTTGTTCTCGCTGATACTGTTCCAGAACAAGTTGAGCAGCCGGCTTTGGCTTTGCTCTCGACTTTCTTATTCTTGGCTTTTTGGGCTTTTGAGCTGGTTGATCAAACAATTGTTGATTGTGTTGATCTTGAGACAACTGGTTTGGTTGCGACTGATATTGAACCATATGAACCTGTCCTTGATTATTCTGCTCTTGCTGACCATGATGGGCATCAACATGTCGGATCTGCGCATGTTGATTTTGCATTTGCTGATTGGACATTTGCTGGCGTTGAGCTTGTTGGTTCGGCCCTTGCTGATGAATAACTTGTTGATTCTGTTCTTGATGATTCGACATTTGCTGAGCTTGCTGGAAGTTTCCTCTCTGATTTTGCATTGGCTGACTCTGCATCTGTTGATGTTGTTGGTTATACATCGGCTGGTTGTCCATCTGCTGGTTCCTCATCTGTTGATTCTGAATCTGTTGGCTTTGAATCGACTGATTTGGCATTTGACGGCCCTGCATCTGTTGAGATTGTGCTCCTTGATTAGGCATTTGCTGATTGGGAATACGGTTCTGAATTCCTTGATTCTGCATCTGCTGATTCTGCATCTGCTGATTCTGCATCTGCTGGTTCTGCATCTGCTGGTTCTGCATTTGCTGATTCTGCATTCTCTGGTTTTGCACTTGCTGATTTGACATCTGCTGGTTCTGCATCGTCTGAACTTGCATTTGCTGGTTCGAGTTCTGCTGGTTCTGGATGTGTGAACTTTGATGAGCCTGGTTCTGTTGGTACTGAACATGTTGCACTTGCTCCTGTCTCACTTGATTATTTTGAATCTGATTTTGGACATGATGTTGTTGCATCTGTTGACCGTTTTGATGGTACTGCATTTTCTGGTTCTGTGCTTGCTGATTCTTTAGATGTTGATGAACCGAAATAACTGGACCATGACCATTTTGCAATTGCTGATTCTGCATTTGCTGATTCTGCATTTGCTGATTTTGCATTTGCTGATTCTGCAATTGCTGATTTTGCCCTTGTTGATTCAGCATCTGCTGATGAACAAATTGATTTTGGCCATGTCCATTCTGCATTTGCTGATTCTGACCCATCCCTTTGGCAGCGTTCACCAAGTCTTGCATCTTTTTCGTGGTTCGAGATCGTGGTTTTTTAGCAGATTTGCTTGGCAATTCACCATGAGATTCAAGTTGCATATCACGTGGAACAGTTGGAGGTTGGAAGTGTCCTTGGGCAGGTTGCATCTGATCAACGTACTCCACTCTTGCATTCTGCTGAAGGTTGGCCGACTTAGATTGTGCAGATTGTCCATTTTGAGATTGAGCATTTTGCATTCCAGGTTGTTGCAGATGTGGTTGATTTCCATGATTCTGTTGTCTTGAGCTCTGATGGTTCAGATGTTGAGACGGTTGATTAGGAGATCTCATGAGCATTTGTTGGAGTTGAGATGCTGCCGGAGCCTTCATATTCGGCGATTTCATCTGACCATCTTTTATCTTCTCGTGAGTAATAATAGCTGATCCTCCATTCATTTTAGAATCAACTGCTTTCATAACTCTATTGAACTCTTCCCTCTCTGCAGCAGATTGTTCCTTTGGAGGAGTTCTCATTACACTTGCAATAACACTGTCGATAGACTCAACAACAGTATCAGGACGGGCTGGCTCCAAGAATACATCCGGGAAATCATTATTATGATTCCGATTGTATCTCATATCAGAAGTTGGAGACAACATCACTGCCGAAGTTCCAGGCTGATTCTGTTTTTGCTCCTGTTGTGGAGCATTGTGGTTATTGGCAAACATAGCAGAATGTTGCTTCAACACTTGTCCAACTGGCGACTCTGCATGAATTTCAGGACGCGGGGCTAAAAATTGATAAATTAATTTTGAATGTGGAAATGATGTAAACTTACGCATACTGTCAAGATCCTTCTTCTTCTTTCTATTTTTACTTTGCCCTCTTTTAGCAGGAACTGGTGGCGGAGCCTGTCCTTCTATTTGGTTCCAACTATTCTGTTGACCATCAGCATGCAATCCATTTTCATTTGGAAGATATTGGACATAGCAGATCTGTTTATCATCGGGCGGCAGCAAGTTTTCACCAGGTCTTGGCACTTTTGGCGGCTGATCAACGGATTTAGCATTTGTCTGCTTCTGTGGTGGAGCTGTAGCAACTGCTGGAGGTGGCTTAGCAGCAGACACTGATGGTTGATTTGCCGGTTGTCCAAATCTGTTGTAGTGACCGTTCTCGAAGTTGTTGCCGTTTTGAGAGAATTGATGTGGAACAGCCATATTTTCTTCCGGTTTGAAATACTGATCCTGGATCTGCATCTGTTTCTGTGGCTGCTGCTGACCGATTTGTTGCACTGATGATGGAGCAGAGTCCTTGGACACATATTGAACACTGGCGTAACTTTGACTAGGTTGACCTCCGATTGATGATGATTTCACTACACGGTGTGGAATGGTTTGAACCGGTTCGCGGGAATTGTGGAACTCCGTATCGTTTGGCACCGAATGACAGTTACGTTGCTCTTGCTCAATTGGTTGTTCTTTTGGAAGTGCATTCGATGGTGGACCCGATTCCAAGAAGTTAGACAAAAAGTCACTTGGCGTTGAGATCTCTGATCTGACAGAGTGCTTATTTGCAGCATATGAAGATGAAGCGGTGGTATCAGAATTTTCTGGAGTTTGTTCTCTTCGCATAGCTTCGAAGAAGTCTTCAACTTGAATTTCTGATAATCCTGGCGCGTATGCAGATAATGCTCCATCAATCACTGGGCTGACAGTTGATCTTGTTTCGATCACTCCGTACTGATTTGCGAACTCTTCTGCGTCGAATTCGTAGGCTGAAGGCTGTGGAACAATATGACCATTGCTTTGAGAACGTTGGCTGTCGCTGGTAACCGGCATTGAATTATAAATAGACCCATTATTTGGTTGTTGTGCTGAAATAAAGCAATGAATTAAGAAACTAGAAATTGAAAGCTTACAGATCGGAGTTGGTGGCATACTAGACAAGTGCGAGAGTTGAGTATTTGAATCTCGCGAGTGACATGATATATGACTTTCAACGGATTGTGGTGGATATTCAGAAGTTTGGTAATTATTAGTGGCAAGACTGTCGTATCCACCGTAGTAGTCAGTAGATGACGAACGTCTTTCAAATGCAACAGAAGATGGATACGAATTATGATCCACATTAAACTGCTGTTGCTGATCGAATTGTTGATTAATGTGATTGGAGTAAGTATGGTTAGAAGTTCCTGGTTGCTGAGCTTCAGCGGCTTGTTGCTCGATGAATTCAGAGGTACCAGCTAATGGTTTCAGCATCGACGCCACTGAAAACAAGGTTTAAATATCGAGACACCAAAATCAGTGAAACTCACTGCTCTGATGGCGTTTTGGTGGCTCTGTTAGGGTCTTCATTGGGTAGTCGTAAGAAGAATAAACTGACGAAGAAGATGAAGATGAACCAGCTGCAGTTCCTAGAAAGCAATTTTTATATCTTGAGATATTGAAACGGAGGTCAACAAAAAAGTTCTAATCCACTCGTGCGTAGAGTGAATGTGTGAACTCGCAGCTGACTTTTTACACTAGAAATTAAAACAAGCGTCTCTACTCTTGCTACACACTCGTCATCTGTCCCTATATCCCCCTTCTCTCTTTTCAATGGTTTCCGCGCAAGTCTTAGTGACCAGAAGGGTAACATCTGGGAGATGTCGTGCCTCGCTTTAGTAGTCGTCGACCAGCACGAAAAACAACTGGCCGGCTCTCTCAACTCTCTCTCACTCAAATCTGTTTTGTATTGACTTACCATCTGAATATCGATACCCATTCATTGCATTGTTGTTCATAACACCATAACCTGATTGTTGTTGAGGTGCATTCTTCTTAAAACTGCTAATAGGTGGTAACAGATTAGCCACCGATGGAAGAGCTTGAGGAGCGGGTTGCTGAACAGGCTGTTGGAAAACCATTTGCTGATGAGTTCGTGGAGTGATTTCAATCAACTCTGGCTCATCATCATCCTTTTGCTTCTTCTTTGGTGGCGCCCTCTTTCTTTTTGCTGAAAAACAATAATTTCATACACTACGAATGCTTATGGCAAACGACTAGGCAAACGGAAATGTCAGTTTTTTGCTGGATTATAGAAAATTGTAGGCAACCCCCCGGGATAAACGGAAAACGATGGAAGGAGGAAAAGGTCGTAAAACAAAAAGCTATTCATATGTGGTATATAATGTTATACTGGGTTCAACGTACAAAATCGACTCCCCCGGATATACAATTATATTCAGAAATATACTAACGTTTCTCTGCGTTCGGATCTCCTCCAGCTGCTTCAGTCTCGGCTTTTGTTGGTTTCTTTCGCTTTGGCGCTGGCTTCTTCTCTGGCACTTGTACTGGAGCCGATTCTAGAAAATTGTATTTCTTAGTTCAAGAGATTTTCTTTATAGCAGGATCAGATAAGAACGAGCGGCTTAGGTTGACTAGAATAAACAGCTTAGCAGATTTGAACAAGGACTAGTATGGAATTATACCGAGATACATGTGGCGGAAGAGGAGCCAGCTGTATGAATACTAAAGTTATCAGACTAACAAATATTACAGCTGGCGAGACTGGCACCAAAAACAATTAGCTTACCTCCCCCAAGGCTCTGCCCAACTGTTGACGCCGACGGAATTCCAACTCCTGCTATTGGCACCGACTCCATTCCGACTCCTGCTGTTGACGCCGACTCTATACCGATACCATTAAAGCCGTCCATTTTCTCGTATAATGCTGGAATTGATCATATGAAGATTGTAAAGACTAATAATAGGGATACCTTTCTGAACTCGTAATTGTCCCGCTACTGCTCCTAAGGGTACTTCTTGCAGCGCTTGGCCTAAGGGCATATCAAGTCGGATGAATCTCCGAATTGATGGCCCCACTCCCGGAACGTATTCCGCTGGGCTGCTTTTTACTGAAAACAGAACCATTTAGTTAGCGGAATCGAAAGAACTGAATGAAAGAAGCCGGGAAAAAAATTGTGAAAGAAAGCAAATATTGCGTGCAAGTTCACTCAACCATACAAAGGAAACATATGTAGAAGGTGAATAGATTGTTGAAAAACAAGTAAAACTAAAAGCCAATCGGTCGTCAGTAGCCACGTCAACATTCAAATTCAAATGAGACGGTTTGCGCGGGAATGGTACGCACACCCGAAAATCGATAAATGCCAGCGATTTTATGCCACTCGTCGCAATAGATTACAATCGCTTCTAATTTTAAACGCTTCCTACCAATTGGTTCAGAAAAATCTCATGATGCTTAGAGAAAACATAAACAAAAATGATGGAAGAGAAAAGAGAGATGATGAACACGGGAACACGAAAAATCGACGGGAATCCAGCAAGAGAGAGAGAGAGACCGCACGCGACGCACCACGCAACGCACACACTGACGGGGGAGAAGAGGGGGGAGGGAGAGGGTACGTCCACAGCAACCGCAAGCAAGGACCCATTTGAATTGCGAGCGCGGCAAACCGCGTGCGCGACCGCATCGCAGTCCTATATCCTACAAGGGGCTAAGCGCGGAGAGAGAAGACGGTGTAGCCGGCGTGCGTAGTATCAACGTCTACATGCTCATTAGCGGGGTTGATATATGAGCTGGTCTGGAAAGGTAAGGTATTATGAATCCTTATGAATGAAGGTTCTGTGCTTAATTATATGATACAAACAGCGAATAGGAAGAAAATATGCACGATGCTTTTCTCATAACATGCTTTCTCGAATCAGGGAATAGAAGCATGCACAATAACATTAATGTTATATAGTTGAGTTTTTTGAAAAAGAACAAAAGGGAGTTGATAATGGCAAGCAAAGATAACAAATCATTGTGAAGTTATGACCGGACTGATAAAAAAACGTGTGTTCTTAGAACTTGTATAGCTTTTTTGCGCCGTTTTTAAATATTAATACAGATTATCTTTACAAAAAAGTCTTCGAAAGTTCGATAGCTGGTATTGTTTCGAGACGAAACGGAGAAATGAGAAATGAAATTTCTGTGATGAGGTTTTCCGGTTCTAACTTCACTAGATGACTAAAAATAGTAACACGTCCACTCAAAACTAACACAATGGTGTTTCCATGTGACGATTTGAAGTTCTGTTCAAATTCTTTCCTGCGCAAGAAAAGACTGTTACATTAGATGGGGTTGAGTGTGACCGATTGCACTTTATTGATTTTAGCCGAGAAACGGCAGTCGTTCTCTGTTTAACTGTTTCAACCACATTTGAATCTGCCTGCATCGAACGTCGGGCAGCTGTCTTGGCGAGAGTCTTCCGTTTTGGCTTCGACTCGGTCGCCTTCTCTTTCAACGCCGCCAACTCAGCCGCCTTCGCCATTGCAAGTGGTCCTTTAAGAAAAGCGATGAGATCTTCATGAGTAAAATCACTTGATGGAGTATTTTTAGAACAGGACATACTCGGATCAGGTAAAATGACGGCTGGGACCACTGAATTCTGACGAACATACGTAACCATTTCTAAATCTGTTTCAATTTTGATAGGACGACCGACGTTGATGTGAGCAACTGCCGTTGAGGATTTAGGAGCTGACGTGTTGCTAATGACACATAAAGCAGGTGTGGACACTTTGCCCATATCCACAACTGTTGATGGATTAGCACCCTCTTGCATCTTATTTCGGGTTTGATCTGCTAAGAGAAATAATGATTCATTTGGAGTGGCAGATGGTCCCGACGTGTCGTGTTTCTGTGCGGTCCTTGAAACGGGACTCGAGGGAGGACTGCATGACGGTGTTTTCTCTAAGAATCTCGACATCCCAAAGTGGCTTCGATTATCTTTTTTCTTTGGCACCGCATGACTTGGCTCAGAGATAGGAGCTAATGTTTTTATTGCTATAGCTGATTTTTGAGCAATTTCTGGTTTGGTGTTCAAGGGATAAGATGACGTGGAAGCAGCAGAGTTAGTGATTTCATCCAGAAAAGGCTGAAGTTGACTTTCCGCTTTCAGCTTTTGACTTTTTTTCATTTGAGCTTGTTGAGTGAAATTGAGATACGTGTAGAACATTGCTTGTGCTTCATCTGATGTTAAATTTGCAGGATCAATGTAAGCAAGAGATTTTTTTGGTTTCCGCAGACAAACAGATTGGGATCTGTAGCGGCCCGAAAACGGTCGCGACATGTATTCTTCACTGTACATTTTCATAAAGTCTATCTCTTGCCTTGCTCTATCTTCGATAGTTTTTAATCCTATCTTATCGGTATCTTGCTGGCAGAGGGATGCCAACGCGTCTCTAGTTGACTGATTACTAGCGACTACCACTGATTGACCTGTTTGATCATTCCAAACACAAACGGTGTTATTTGAAGTGACTTGGGTGCTGATAATGCCCGATCGTCTGACTTCACAGTCTGAATTTAGTGATAATTAATGATTTTCTTTTGGAATATCAGCTCACTATATGATGTGGCACGTATTCGTCCAGGTAGTTTAACCTCTCCGATAAATTCCTCCATTTGGCTGGTTCGCCGATACTTCCTAGCTAAAATAAAATATTTTTATATGAAGCAGCCCTGATGAACAAAACTAACGTTCTTTCTTTACAGGCGCAGCTCGACTGGAATGCTGAGCTTCGCTTTTCCCTTTCATTTGATCAAACGTCAAATCAGACACAGAATTTCCTGAAAAAGTTTCTGAAAGGTTTCAGACAAACTCTAATACAAATAAATAGATCTCAGACTCAACTAATTCTTAATGTGAAACGTCCGGAACAATTGGTTAAGAGCAAAACGCCAGATGTTCTCTCTTGTTGAGTCTATTGTAAACAGAAAAGAAGAAAGAAAGCAAAGCGAAACGGATTCGAAACTACTTCTAGGATAGAGAAAAAAAATGATTGGATTAATAAGCGATCGATTTGCCAAAACACGCCAATTTTCTCATGATTATCATCATTCGGTTCATTTACATTGGACATTTCACTCTCCCTTTCGTCGTACGCACCACCATCCCGTTGTTCGTTTTGCGAAGTCGACAACGATGTGGATCGAGATAATTTTTTTTCTCCGTCTGAGAACCTATTTCAAACTATCAGCCACACAACACATAAACGGAACACTGTAGCGAAGGGAAAGAAACACGTGACAACGCGAATTGATACCTTCTGCCGGTTGGACGGAAGAACTGTTTGGTTGATTACTCATTTTAACAATCGGCCCATGACCACTGGAAATTTCAATTATGTACCAATACATCTTGAAGAGTAGGCGGAAAAACACGCAAATAGAATGAAAATCGATGGGAAGGAACTAGTAAACAAGGAGGATCATATAAGTATTCAGTCGCAATGGAGCACATTTTCACATGACGCGGAGAGGGGGGCGCAAACGGAAAGAGATAGCGCACGCGAGCGAAGAGGTACTTTTTCAAATGAAAGGAAACGACGAAAAAGGTATCGGATAGAAGAACAGCAATGACGCGACAGGTTTGCTTTCATTTATTTCACTTTTTATGCTTCTACAGCGTTTTTTATCATTTGAAAGCACTGGGAGGTGGGGAGAAAAGAATGTTGAAAGTGAATGAATGCAACAGCTGAGGATGAGGGAAAAAACGGAGAAGATATTTTTTTTTGAACTATGGAACCTAAATTGAAAAAGTGTTAGTGCGCCAAATGTCGCTGGGAAAGCACAAACGAATGGGAAAACGGACCTGATGACAGAGAGAGAGAGTGAAATTTGGTTGAAAAGTGCGGCGACAAGAATGAAAAATCGTTTGGGGGAATCATGATTCCACCATAGATAACGTGTTTTTAATAGATAACTGTGTTTGGAAGAAAAGTTTGGAAAAGTTCCTTTTTGACACCACACCAATAATATTACTTTTATGTGTGAGTGTGGTATACGAAAACCAATTATAACGATGTGTCTTGTTTCTCGAGATGGGAAAAGAGGAGATGGAATTGAAAATGTTTTTCATCAGAGCAAGAGGAAAAAACGGGAAAAAAGAAGAAGAAGAAGGAAAAAGAAGAAGTGGAAGAGAAGGGCGTAAGAGCTTGGCGTGAGCGTATTCGTATAGAGAAGGGGAGCATTGAAAATAAAAGGGCGGGAGGAAAGGGAGCATGAGCAAAAAGTCAAGGAAGGAAACACACACACATGCACAAAATAATGCTTCATTTCTATTCTGAAGGGGTTCGTCATCTATCTCTTTGAATCCGGGAAGTTGCCATGGAGGTAGACGATGTGAAGATACATTTAATGACCGACAAAGACGAAAATTGGGAATTTTACAACATATATCTTTCTGACATGCTATATGTTTATATCCTGGTTTTATATGCTCTTTGCAGGTGGATCAAAGGAATATACTACGGAATAAGGAAAAAAAGAAGATGAGATGGAAGGAAGAAAATGAGAGTGCGCGAAGGATTGAGTAATGATGATTCGATGAGGATGCACAAATCCACATCTCATGTCTTATTTTCATCCTCCTAAGGTTTGTTATTCGGTATAAACCGCGAAAGGGGATAGAAGCGGTGTAATATTTCGTACTGAAAGAGATGAAACAACAGTATCCTGCTATATATCATACGGAACACGTGTCGTTGCGCTACGGAGTTTTATTGGAAAGTCATCAAAATGTATCGTTGTACCTGCAATATTTCTATCGAATGAAACGACAAAAGAAGTCAACAATAGTGACGAAAGATTCAATACTTGCTCTGTTTTTCAGCGAATACGAATACATTCGGCTAACAATACCTCTTCATTTATATCAGCTACCTATCTTGTTATGAATACCAAAAAGCTAAGCAAGAAAAACATTCTGAAAAGGAAAGAAAATGGGAAAGACGAAAATACGAATGATATGTATGTAACATAGTGAAAACAACTGAATAGAGAGAACGAAGGGACGGAACACATATTTTTAGTACACTGTTGTGATTCTACGTGTAGTATACGTGAGAAGAAAAAAATGAGGAGAAGAAATTCTGAATGAAAAGAAGAACGGATGAAAAAAAGGTTGTGTGGTTGGCGTCAGGCGAGAAATTGGAATAAAAATCTCTATATACGTCTCTCTTCGCTTCATCCATCTTTTTCTCCCATTTTTTGCCTTGGGCTATTGAGAATGCTGCTCCAAAAAGGGGGGATAGGAGGAAGGAAAAGGGATTGAGAATGCAAATGTAAATTTGGACCAAATAAAGAATCGGTTTTGTCAGTAAGCTGATGGGCGTGGAGAAAATTGGAAAGAGGATAAGCCCCACAAGATTGAAATGGAACGGAAAACCTTTCCACCGAGCCATTGATCCGCTTTCATTAAGCCACGCATATGGCTTAACGTTGTACAGCATGTCTTCCTTTTTTCTGTGATTAGTTTTCACATTTAACTGTCATTTTCTCCGGTTTTCTTGCCATTTCCATCAACCTTTCAAAAAGCTAATTCATATGCAATGAGCACAAAACCCATGTCCAAAGAGCTCATTTTGTGGCTCTCTTTCCCTCTTCCACTTGATATTAAACTATAATTAAAGGCAGCGGTTTCCTGGAGCCTCCAAATTAGGCTCTTTATAGAAATGGGTGAGACCGATCGAATGAGCAGATGACCAGAAGAAGGTAGTGTGCAGATGAAAAAGGAAAAAGAAAGAGAGTGTATCATCTGAGGGATTTGCTCGTATTATATAATATTTTTGTGTTTGACGCCATTTCTAATAGCGGATTTGGCTAGTACTAGGGCGTGTTAAACAAAATCCGATTGTTGTCACGGTAACGAGCTAAAATGGCTGACTTGCAGATACTTCACTTCACATTTGGTTCACTGATTCTTTCCATTACATTCGTCCACTACATCTAAAATAATGAACCCAATTCCACTTGAAGATGTTGAAGAAGGTGAGTGAGGGAGGGACCATCCATGTGACAAAAACACAATTGGGGGAGGGGTGAGGGACTACAAGAAAGTGATGTTAACGTTTTCTCATCATATCATGTTACTGCTTCTTTTTCTGCACTATGAGGGAGGAAAACGAGGGTCCAATGGTTTAGAATTTCTACTATAAAATGTGCTTTATTCTTCGAACTATCTTCTCTTTTCGTCATCTTAGAAATTTCACCCCCTTCTTGTCTTTTTATTACTAATACGTGCACAATTCGTTTCTTGGTAAGAATTACAAAATAGAACGAGAGAAGAAAAACTTATTTTAAAATTGACTTTTTGAGCGTTTTCATTCTTTATGGGGTCATTAGCTATTCTAAAAGTTAGTCGGCCGTTTCTTCTCCTTTTCTACTTTCCATCTTTAGAATTATTTTTGTTCTAGTGTCATATTTTTTCCGTTTTTTACGCTTTGTTTCATTTTTTAAAGTTATTTTTTACTATATACATTTTCATATTACGAATACTTCGCTGATATTGAAAAGAAGAAAATAGACAAATTTGAGAAACAACAAGTGTTATTGTGCTATAGGGCCAAATTGAAAAAGTGCGTGACGGCAGGCAATTTCAGAGAAAAGATGAGGTCTGTCTCTCTTACGCCCATCAAAACACCTTCCAACGACTGTTGTTCAAAATAGGGAAGTAACGAAAGGAATACATTAGAATACTATAGAATATGGAACAAATGTCAGTGAAAGAAAGCAGTTTCTTAGTCTCTCTTATTGTTCGACAAAAAAAGAAGCGCTACAGAATTTTCGAATATGAAAAGAAAGAAAGTGCTGTCAGTTCGCATATCGTTCGCGGGCATTGAGGTAAAATTGATGCTTGACGAAGTAATCGTCACTCGCACACACACACACACACAAAAATTAGATTCGTTGAGTGACGGCAAAATTATTCTTTTTCGTTCTTCTTTCTTCGTACTAGATGAAGATATCTGGGACTGGCTCTCGATTCGAGGACTCTTGTTGAATATCTCATTAGGAAGAAAGAGAGTGTGACTGCATTAAAAAGTGAGAGAAAACGTGGAGAAATATTTTCAGAAAAAAACTAAGGGAGATCTTCGCCATTGTCATGAGGTTGCTCGTCAGTCATGTAGATGCTCTGCTATAAGAAAAAAATTCGAGAATTGTAAAAGTCAAAAACAAAAATGATTTCATTTCATCTATATAACAAGTGAATATTTCGTAGACAACAACTTCTTCAGAAACAAATATTTCGGAATCATAGAAAAAGAAGAATAGAAAGAAATCCAGTTTCCATGTTGCAAACCAATCATCACCAGAAGAATTCCAACTTTTTCCCACAATTTCTGTTTGTGGTCCATGAGACATTCACAAATCCTTAAGAAACACGAGCTCTTATCTTGTATCATTTGGTTTTACTTCTTTTACAGTCTGCTAAGAACTGTTTCCAACTGCTTCTCTCCAATTTTCGTATTTTTCTGTGTTTTTTCAAGCGTGTTGTTGTTCAGCGTTTCTAACGAGTGTTCTCTTCTAGTATTCACAATGCTCCTAGCAACTTTTGTGCCGAACAGAGGGTGGGAACATAACAACAAGGGTCACGAGCTGTTTGAAGTGTTTTGGCTACTATAGAAACTAGGCCACGTACGCTTTTTCACACCTACCAACATCCATCCCATCCCACTTTTCATTCTCACTTTTTTGTAGGCTCGCGAGCTCTCCACTAGTTATCTACTTAGTTAGCTCCTGTTTCTCGAGTGTGATCCAGTTGTAGCTCAAGAAGTACACTTCTACAAAGTTCACATGCTCTTTCTATCTTGTCTCCGAGTAGTGAGTTTCTTAGAATGACAGATGGCGGAACGTTAACAGAATAGGAATTCGTTTGGTCCGCCTACTTTTTGTGAGGAAAAAAACTAAAAAGAGTACAAAGAAAACTTATTGTCTCAAGGGAATGGACACCAGATACCAATCGCAATTTGAGAGTTCCTCAAGTTTTTTCCCTTCCGTTTACTGATTCTTCCAGTCCATTTCCATTCTGAATTCCGCCCGCTGTTTACTGTTTATCCAATCGAAATCTGAAGCGGGCTTCCAGTTTTTTGTGCCGCCCTGCCTCTTGTTTTCTTTTTTCGTTTTTTTTCTTCTCGGAATGAGATATGTGTGAGACTTGGTTATTAGGCTGAACACTGAAAACAATATGGGGGAAATAAGGTCAGAGAGAATGAGGAACCAAAGGAGGAGCTGAGAAATGAGCGATCGAGTATATAACACAGGAAAAGGTCCTCAGTGCTCAGAACCGGCTTTGCAGGGTGCTTTCGCACAACACTTGGCCTTGCTCTCCGCGCGGAGAGACCGAGAGGAAATGCACCGAAGAGTCACACGTTTATCTTTAGGTCGACTCACTTAATCGCAGTATTTATGTGTCTCTTCTTCTTTCAGAACGCTCTGTTTTCCAACGGGGGTAACTGAATGCTCTTCTACGCATCATCTGTTTAGTGCATATTTGAGTAGTGCCCCTTTCTCTTTCTCTGTTTGGACCATTCCATGTGCTGCCTCCTTCTTTCTTGGCAACAAGACAGATTTTGAATTCTAATCCTAATTTATGGCACCGCGTTTTCTTTTGTGCCGTTTTTCGGCTAGCATTGTGAAATTTGACATTCTTGTCGGACGTCAAGAATTTCAGAATTTCGTAAAAATGAAAGATCTCATATTTTTCACTTGGTTGCAATTCAATTTCTTATATAATTTTATTATTGACCACATAAAGAAGTAAGGGAGGGGGGAAGTGGTTGTATACTCAAGTAGCAATAGAAAGAGATTGAAGAAAGCTCCATTCATCGCAAAGTCGATAAAATAAACAAAAGCTTTGACCTCGTTCGATGCTTGTTGCCGAGTTCCCATCGGCTCATCTTAGATTTTACACTTATTTCTGTCCTCGACTCTTTCTCTGATATCTTACTACCACCGCACAGCCCATCACACATAGTTAACATAAGCTTATTATAACCCACCGAGATTCAAAATTTTCTCCGCGCTTTTTTATTTATTCATTCGAGTGCTGTGAGGTAGTTTGTGGGAAGAATTTGAGTGGCATCACGTGAAGATAAAAGTAAGAGCAAAAATATTTGAACATGTAGACGACGTATTTTTTAACTTTTCTTATGATTTCTGATGGTTGGTTTTCCGGGTCTCACTGATATCCCAGTTCCTCACTTGATCTCTCTGTGACTCTTGCTCATGTTTTCATAAAACTCATTTCATTGTCTTCGAATTCGAGTTATGACCATATGTCGTTGCCTTCTCCATTTTGTATCTCTATTGCCTTTTCTCATCAAAAAAGATGAAAAAAGAAGACAACGGAAGACCATAGTTTTGACAGACTAGCTCACATAAAAGTTGTGCTCCATGTGCAGGTCAAGAAATATGCCTTTCGCAAAAAGTGGTCACACATGTTTCTTTTCTTCCACATGTTGCCAGTTTCCTCATTTCTTAGCCGCTAAAAAGTGAGTTCAATTGATGTAAAATGAAGTGTTTGACGTTTGTTTAAGTAGGTTGTTCAAATAAATAAGACATTAAAAATCTTCCGAATCTTTTTTTCCTTCGAATAGTCTTTGAAGATCACTCTGGATTCTATCAATTGCAATTATGGGGTTATTCAGAATTTAAAAAAATGGATGAAGTGAGAATCTGCTATAATCTAATATACCTAGACATAAAACTGAGTTTTTCTCAATTCTATCGGAAAAAAATGTAATTAATAGCTTATTTGTTTTAATTAGACCCTGAACACATTTCAGAATCAGAAGTACATACATTTTATAAGGAAAAAATTACTTCCTCATCAGAGAACATGATTTTCCACTTGGTTAGGCCAGACTCACAAAACTCATTTTCTAATTGCTCACTTTTTCCAATATGAAATCTTTGATAACATCTGCAGCAGTAATCTGATTTTGAGAGCAAGAACTATTCCGAGAAAAGAAAACGCAGAGGAAAACATATCTACATTATTATTCACGTTTGGTCTCTTGAGACCAGAAGTTAGTAGACTAGTTTCAAGTTGACAATGCTGGAGAACATGCTCTGGGAAAGAAAACTTTTAATCATGCTTTCTTGTGACAATGTGCTTCTTTTCTAGAAGAAAACAATGACACCCACGTGTTTCATATCTTCGAAACAATGAATGGAACGTTTTCGTCCCATTTCTCCCATCATCATCTGTTTATTTTTCTTTAAATTGTGCATTTCAAGAATATATATATCTAGCCCAATTCTCTGCTCTCTTTCTTCTATCTTCTCCAGGATTTTTTACTTTCATTGACGGCCCTGCACTAAGAATTGAGACCAGAGAAGATTGGAGATTGAGAGAGATGACAGGCTTTAACTTTTTCTTTGATGTAAAGCAATAGAGACTGCGTAACAAGAGAAACAAAGATGTGATTGTTTTGAGGTGACGAGGCTGAAGCGATGGAGCTCATTGACAAAACGGTCGAGCTGCGTGGCAGTCAAGTGCTCAATATGCACTCCTACCATGCAATCATCTGGCAACGGAGGGTCATGGCCTTTGCAACACTCCTCGCATGGGTAAGTCTAATTGACTAGTCTCAAAATTTGAAACGTAAAGCACAAGGAAATTTAAATTCTTCATCATCATCAGTTTCCCATTCAATACGAAACACTTGACAAAACAAATAGCTAATTCTTATTCCTGACAAACATCATTATAGAAACCGAAACAAAACCCAATTAGATCGCGTGCCTTTTTCAATTAGAACAATCCAATTACAGATCGGCCTAGGATTGTTGGTTGCGGCGTTGGCAACAACGAACTGGGCGACGATTGATTTCAGCAACACAGACTATCATCCAGTTCACGTGGATCTGGGGGTTTGGGGAGAATACCGAACGGTCAATAACTTCAAGACTAAGAAAGGTACATAAACATGATTATGATTAATATCTGTATAATTTCAGTCGAATGGATCCCTCATTTCCCAGCCCCACCAGAGAATGTTCTCCGATTGGCTGACACTCATTTGAAACGTATGTCTATTTTCATTTCTCTCAAAATAGAAATCGCTTCTGTCTCGGAATAATAAATCAGACCTTTCAAAAATGCATTCCTTTTAGATTACTATCGCTCGCAAGCTTTCATGGGTTGTTTCGGAGCTGTGATTCTTCTTGGTACCAATTTCCTCGCAATCTACACATTTTATCATCATAGATACATGTACAAAAGAGCAGTGGCAGCTCTTTACCTTGTTGTTGGTGAGTAGGGCTTTCAATCTTCTATAGAATGTTGTGAAAAGAAAGTTTCTTGTCCGTGAATAGTGTTTATCAACTTCTTGTCAGATTTGAGTAACACGTCAATTTTCATGAGCGTCATGTGTTTCTTTTTGTGAATCAAATGAAAAGAAACCTTCACAAAAATGTCATAGAAGTAGACAGATGTAGTTGTAACACGGAAAAAAAGAGAATTCTTAACATAAAAAAAATGTTTAATGAACAGTTGTCACCGACTTTTGCTCGATTGATCCTATAATACTAAAAAAGTCGTAAACTTCGGTTCCGAGATACACGGGTTTTGACTTCCGGGAAAGTGCGGGATGTTTTCTCTTCGGAAAGTGAAAGAATCCCAAGAGGTTCCTTTCGGGCGGTGATGTTTGAAAACAAGGAACGTCAAAAGCAATAAGAATCGTTTGTCGCTGAATTCGGGATCATCGAGAATAAATTTTTTTAAATTCTTCTTCCCGAGCAATATAAAATATTTTAGCAATGTGCATCTTTGGAGCAATCGAAATTCTTTCGAGCAGTATTAATGAGTGGAACACAGCTGTCTCACAGGTGACACTTCTGAACATGTTTAATTATTTTTTGTTCAACTTGTAGAACGGTGAATTCGATTACGAAGCTGGAAAAAAGATGGGATACTCTACGCGACTTGCCCAGGGAGCCATTGTCACTAGTTTGATTGCCTGTCTGGCGTTCGCTTTTGGATCTCACAAACAGAAAGGAGAACATGCAGCAACTGCTGAATTGGAGATCGAGGATAGAGAATATCATATCGGACGATGATTTCAGAGATAATTGGTCATAATTAATCTCACACATTCCTTATCAGCGTTTCATTTTTCTTCAAAACTTACTTCTCGAACTCATTTGGATTTCAAGTTTTTATATTCTTCGGTTTTCGGTGTTTCTCTCATGTCAACAATTGTTGTTTTTGATTTCAAATCACTAATCACACTTTGTTGCCATCATTTTCATTTCTCTCTTCTCCACCTGCATCCTTTTCAATATATTGAAAGTTTCCGAGCTTTGTGACTAAAATGGACTTATCTTTCATACAGATTTGACCAAATGTAAATTTTTCATCGTTTCTTCTCAATTCCAAAATAAAATAATTTTCTGGGAATTTTGAAGGTTGAATAAGATTCAAAATAACAAAAACCTGTTTTTCAAGAGTTTTTACTTTAGAAAACAGAGGGCAGACATTACCCCCTAATGCGCAGACACCGATGAGAACAGAGTAACTACTAGACAATACTCCTCTTCTCATCATGTACAGGTGAGAAAAATCAATACGGATTAATAACGCTGTGTGCAGAAAAAACTGAGGCGAGTTATTATTTTAAATATTTAGTTATCGTTTAATCGTTGAAAAATGAATCTTGTAGTCTATAAAACGTTATTTAAATCAACAAAATTTAACGGAAAAGAGTTCATACGACCAAAAACCTTGATTGATTTTTTCTCTTAACTGATAGCTTATCTTTGTGTCATTCATGCACGTTGCGTTGTTTCCTATCAAATATGTTTTATTTCAGAATAGGATAGCAAACATGGGATTTTGGACCGATGTGCGGGATCGGATCAAGAGTTGGCAAATTACAGTGGAACCATTGATGTTCGTGTTGGCAGCATGTAACACAGCAGTGTGAGTTATATGAAAGCTGAAAAATATTTTTTGTCGTAGATTAATTTGGACCCTAAAATTATTCAGACGTGTTTTCTTTGTCAGTAAATCCATTCGAAATTCCAATTTTCGTAGCCACAAATATCTTATAGTCTGATGAACACTCATTCCTACTGAGCTTATCGAGCGACCTAACATCAGTTTCAAAGAAAATGTAATTTCTAGAGGAATTGTGTCCCCAGCACTAAAAGAAGATAAAATGAGAAGATATTACCCGGCACCGCCAGACCTTCATGGAAAAGATCTTGACAAATATTATAATAAAAAGATGGTGATGTGGGACAATTACTATGAATACATAAACCTGCCAATTGCTTGCATCTTTGGAATTATTTATGGTGAGAGCGAGGCGAATTTCGAGCACGTGTGCAAAATGAAGATCTTTTTTTGCAGGAGGGTATAGCGATCATCGCGGGAGGAAATATCCTATGCTTATTGGAATAGTTAGTGTGTTGGTTTCGAATGCAAGTGGGTCATGATGCTTGAGATCTGAAAATGATGTTATGTTTTAGTGAATCTTCTGATGTGGGATGAAAACACAGATTGGCCATTGGCATGGACATATCCAACAGCTGTTGTAACAGGATTCCTCGGAGATTTTCTTCTAACAATGAGTTGTATAAATGCATACATTGCAGACGAGTTTCCGGATAAGATCACGGTATTAATCATATAATGTTTTCAATGAATAACTGTATTCAGCTATCTTATCGAATGGTTGTGGTGTCCATTTTGTTCAGTTTGGGATCATTTGTAGCGTCTCGATTTGTGAAAGATTTGGTGAAATGGACATCCAAACCTACTGTCATGATAATAGCTGAAGGTTCTTCCCAACTGTTAGTATGAAAACTCATAATATTTTTTCAGGCGGATATCTTCTGACATTTATTGTTTCCTTATTTGTATTAGAACAAAAGAAGCCGAAGTCAAGAAGTAGTTTACTCAAAGAAGAAGACACTATTTCCACCGTCGAAAATGCAGAAAATCAGAGTTTGGCATCGGTCCCCAACAACCCAGTCGTTGAAGAGAACACGTGAGCTATTCGTTTTTTGCTTCCAACATTCTCAATGAAATTAAAATTCAGGTCGATCCTCGAAATCATCAAGATTTCATTCGTTTCTCTCTACGATGCTGCTAAAATTTTTATGCTCCCTCGAGCTGGACACCGAAGATTATTCCTCTACCTCTGTTTTGCTGCCAATTTCCTGGATCAATTCGTTTGGGGAGAAGAGAAAGGTACAATTTTCTATAGAAGATTCAAAAATTTGTGTGAAGAATAATGTGATGGGAGTTATGAGATTATGGATATTGTGATGATGAGATTTGGGTTTTGAACCTTCGTAGTGAAATCATCTGAGAGCTTTTCGAGGGAGAAGATTCGTTCGGGAAACTGCGTAGGCGAGTTATTTCGATCTCTTTCCGGCCGTTTACTGGTCGGTGACATTCCATTTGCAAACGAAGCTAATTTTCATTTTGTTTGCTTGAAGCGCATTTCGATGAGCTAACCGAAATTTGTTCGGAATCTCACGTTGAAACGCTTCCGGAACACGGATGAAATGTTTTTTCAGGTCTTCTTGGAACTTACGTCAGACTACCACCATTCAAATGGGATACCCTCACTTATGCCGACTATAAATCCTGGAGACCAATAGTTCGTCAGTTCGAGAACATTTCTCGTCTTTTTATTACCTTTTTCTATTTTCAGAAATAGTTGGTATGGCTGTCGGAATGTTGTTTTTCAAACGAATCTGTCATTTCCGCGACACCTTCATAATCTGTCTCGCAATTTTTAGCATGGCTGGTTGTGTGCTCATGATTGGATTGGCTCAGGTCAGTCTTTGCCCTTTTCTCCATTTTTAAACAACACTAATCCGCAATCCTTGACGAGATTAGAGGAAATCATGAGTACCGGATATGTGAAATGTGCCCGGATACGCAGAGAAGCAAATCTTTTTTAATTCGAATCAGTTATTATTTCAGGCTTCATGGATGATATTCGCAAGTTTAGCACCTGGAAGTCTTCACGGGTTGCTTAATCCAATGTCCTACACTTTCATGGCATGCATAGTAGAACCGGATGAGGTTAGCTAGAATTATGGATGATATCCCTGGAACGATGAGTGTTTTTAGATCGGAAAAGCTTATGCGATTAGTTCAGTTGCACAAAAATTAGCAGGAATAGCACAGAGTTTAGTTCTACAGAATATATACATTGCCACAGTTGATTGGTACCAGGCAAGTAGTATTCATTGGAATGTTCCCATTAGTCATTTATTTTCAGGGTTTCGTTTGGCTTCTCATGGCGCTCATCGCCTTTTTGGCCGTCGCCATTTATTTTGTAGTACACGTGATGGCAAAACGGGAAAACGTCGGATCCTAAACTTAATTCTTCTCTTCATATCAAACACACTAATAAACAACAATAAAATAGTGAGAGACATAGACACAGTAACAAATTGACCTCAGAACACACACACACAAGAAATGGGTAACAAGGGGGAGGACAGTGCAAGGAGGGTCCTTTTCTGCGAAATGTCGTGGTAGTGTTTGCGGAGGCCCGAGAAATCCGGTATACGCAACGACGCACGATGTGTGTGACCTGTTTCCTCGTTTTCCAAACAGTCCATCGCATTTTAATACGGCCAATTTTCAGCTTGTTCGTTTTCATTTTTTCTTCGCATTTTCTTTTCTCTCATTTTTCATTCGCCGGCACCTTTTTTCAAAAAACGCTTCGTAGTCGCCTTGAGGAAATGGTTTATTGTACCCCTTTTTCATCTGTTCTTTCTAATCTCAATCTGAATCCAATTCAAATTGAACGAGATTAGTATCAGAACAACGAATTGGCATGACGCTGCAAACAGAAGGACAAAAAAAGAAGAGAGAATGAAAAAAAAGAGAGAAATGATATGATACGCGCGTAAGGAATTCTGTGTTCAACCCGTACACTGATCACTTAGCCTCTATGTCCCTCTACCCTTCGATAACTTACACTCTGGTCACTCAAAACTAGATTTCGTAGGTTTATTCTGTTCAATCTTCTTCATTAGTCACTACTTTGACAGAAACCGTCGGTATCAGTGTTGCTGCGTGCACCTGTGTGTCGTATCAATGTTCTTTATGCTACTCTGTTAAGAGCACAGTTTACCTACATCGAGCCACTATCGAATGATTTAAAAACTAACCATTTTGTATTTGCACGCACTACCAGCTGTTCCACTCGTTCTTTTTCCTGGTGCAATCCTTCATTTTTTGCTAACCCTCCACCAGTCTGAAGTCATTTTTCACAGAAGGAATGTGTGGTAATCTCTCACATGAATTCTCCTTTTCCAAACCTATTGTCTCGCCCCCACAAACTTTCCAGAAGATCATTTTTTGAGATCATTTCTAAAGATCCGTTTCAAGCGTAATTTCGTCAATGACGAATAGTTTTGGTTTTGGTTTGATTGTCGAAAATCATGCATAAATGGACGGCTACTGCGCGCGGGTGGTGAATGAAATCGAAAGAATAGTCGTTTCTTGCTGTTGCCATTTCTGGCGATGCGTGACGAAACCTGATCGTGCACGGAAAAAGACCTGGACATTTTGACCTTTATTCGGTTCATTTTTCATATTGTGAAAACCAATAGAAAAAAAACCGAAAAAACAAATCATTCTAGTTTCATTGTGTCTGTTTTTCGATTCTCTATTCAATTCATATGATGATTGTTACTCTTCTATGTGTGCATATGTAAAACACACGTCAAACTGTAAGAATCAATGAACACAAAACAGTATAGATGATGGAAAACGGCAGCCGACTTGGCGCGACGATTCTCTTCAATAGTGCCAGAACGCGTCGTCTCTCACTCTTCCTCTCTAGCGCCCGCCGCAGGACTCAGGACTGCTCTTGGAGCCCGCCCCCAAATCAAGCGCCCCCTCTGCTTTTCATTCTCACCTCGAGGACTACTCGTGCCCTCTTCTATTCATCGTCTTACCTTATTCTGAATCATATTGGCTGAAAACATGCCTAAACGTAAATTTCGGACCGTCTGTCGACGTGTCATCAATCGTATGGTTATTATCAAAAAACTAAAAGGTAATTTTAGGACCTCTTGGGTCACTCGAATAATGACAGATTCTGGAGGTTCTTCTCATAAACGACGGCAAAAGCTCAAAGGACGTCTCTCCGTGGATCGATGCGCTATTCTGGAGCTTATTGTACAGGTACGTCTACATAGAGTTTGGCTAACCCATACAAAAACACAAACTTCAAGTAAAAACTGTATCTTCGTAGTTTTCACATGTATTTCGTAGTAATTCATGTTAAAAATTGTTTGCACAAGCCCGAGAGCACCAGTACAGAAGATGAAACAAGATGCTCATTTTCTTCGAAAAAACCGTAGCCAATTGTAGTTTAGCGTTTTGTGATGGTCAAACATACACACACACGAAAAAAAGAACTGTGAATCGCATTTCCATCAGATTGAATGTGTGGTTGTATGAGTGCGTGATGTACAAGAAGACTATATTCTATGCAAATGCAATAACTTGTTTCGTTTACAGCTGTGTTCGGACAATGCAACGCATTTCGAAAAACTCGCACAATCGGGCGCCAACGGATACAACGAACGGATGCCAGTTGTTCAGACTGCTTTGCAATCGGCCATTGAAACATTGAAAGGTAAGACTAGCCCCCCCCCCCCCTTGTCTGACTCTGCTTAATCCGATTTATTTGAAGGAAACATCAAAAAGCTGCAGGAAGTGGCACCAAAATATGATTATGACGACAAAACGCCTGGAAATGGCTATAGGTGAGTAACCCTTCCCACTTGAGACCTTCTGAAATCATCGTGCTCTTCGTCGTTTTGTTACGCATGCACAACTTCAGCCTAATTAATCAAATTGACGTGGACATACGGACTAATTCAAAACCAAAGAATGAACCGGAAATGTTGCCTTCTTAGTCTTTTCTTTCTAGTTTTCTTTTTGTCCGTAACAATTAACGTTCTTGGTTCCAAAGAATACTTGTGCAGAGCATGGACCAATGCATAACGAAGTGGGGGTGTATGTATATTTCCGTGTTCAATTTCAATGTGCTCACCGGCAATTGGTCACTTTATTTTATACTTCCGTCTGCTGGTTTTCTTTCGAAAAAAACATGTGCCTAAAGTGTATTCAAATTTCTATTCTTGAGACAAGGAAAGAAAAAGGATGCCCGTCGTCAAGGAAATCGACAAAAGAATATTTATTCATTCACATTTGACTAATGGCCAAAAAATAAAGAAAAAGAAAAGAAAAACATGATATTCAAAAGACGAAAGACCGCTGTTTGATGCTTGGCGCTTCAATTCTACTTGATGAATAATTTTTGAAAATTAAATTTTAGTGATAACAATGAGTCATCAAAACAACTAACGGCTTCGTATTTCAGAAGTCTCATCTGCATTTGTGATACCACGCTTCTCCATGTCGTTTCTCTACAAAAAGCAGTTTTCGAGCAAAGAGGATATCTCATTTTCCGCATTTCACACTTTTGTAAAGAACTTGAGGCATATGCAACAGTCATCGACTACTTGAACAAATCAATCCCTTTGGTAATTCTGCTTTGTATCAGACCACAAAATTGATTTCTGAATATTTCAGTGCCTGGAGAGCGAGAAAAACATGCGAGGATCATTATTCCCACCACTCGATGGCAACTATGAAACCTATCAAGAAATTCTGCGAGTCATGGAAAGACTTGACTCATCCGTATTCTTTGGTCGCCCGATCGGATTCCAATTCTCTCCCTCCATCAACAAAATCTTCCGCATCATTGGCGTCGTCTTAGCCACTTACAGTTTGTCATGGGAAAAGGGTCACGGGGCGATCGGTTCCCTTATCAATACCGGACGTTTCTTCTTGAGCCCAGAGCAAAGAGCAGAGCGTATCATTAAAGTGACAAAGGAGGCGGATATCGACTTTTGCAAAGGCTTCTGGAATCTTTCCGAGCTAAGCAATGTAAGATTTCCCATTAAGCTATTAGAAAAAACAAACAAAATATTTGGAAACCATGAAATTCAAAAAAGAAAAAAGAAAGTCTATGCATTATTTTTCAGAACATGCCAAAATTCTTCTGCCCAAATATGGCTTTGAACGAATTGAGAGAGATTCCACTTGAGGGATCAATTCCAATGGAAGGAAAGAACGGAGAATTGGTTATGGTACCAGAGCCTTCTGCACACACTGGTCCGAGACCTGTGCAATACAGAATTCTCTCGACTGTTCATCGACAAAACATGTCCTCTTCGGCTCTATCGACTACACATCCACCATCAAAGTATCTTGTTCTTCATTGTCATGGCGGTGGCTACGTTGCCACTTCTAGCAAGTCTCACGAGACCTATCTTCGTCAATGGGCAAAAGCCTTGAACTGTCCAGTGGTGTCTGTTGAGTATTCGCTCGCTCCAGAGAATCCGTTTCCACGACCTACAGAAGAGGTTCTTTTTGCATACTCGTGGATCATCAATAACCCTTCAGCAGTTGGTATGTTACCGCCAACTGAAATTTAATATTATGATTCTTATTTAGGTTGGACTGGGGAGAAAATAGTGATGGTTGGTGATTCAGCAGGAGGTAACTTGATCATGTCAGTGAATCTTCGTCTTATCCAATTGAACATCAAAAGACAACCTGATGGTCTCGTCCTTTGCTACACACCATTCTTGTTCCAGGTAAAATAAGAAAGCTTCCAATCTTTTTGAGACGTATTTTTTTAGTATCTCCCATCGCCATCTCGAATGCTCAGTGTAATGGATCCTCTTCTCCACATGGGGGTTGTTCTTCGATGCGTGGCAGCTTACACTGGCGCCTACGGTGCTCAAATGAACAATAACAAACTGAAGAAGAGCAGAAATAGTATTGGAGGAAACGATATGTATGCATCTCATCGTTCCCTTCAGGAATATGTGAATGAGGTTCAGAAAACTAAAGTAGACTTTTCGGTGAGTTTTCTTTCTTGGCTCCATATTCCAATTCCTATGATTTCAGGGAGGTTCACAATCAATTGTATCTCTTGTACAGAAGAGCCATGACAATGACGGGTTTGCTAAAACAACAGGAAACTCATACTTCAAGAAAGAGTCAAAAGAGAAAGTAACGGATGAAGAAAATGGGAAAGGAGAGCTCGAGAAAGATGAATGTGACAGTGAAGACGATGCATTGGAGACGAATAGTATTGCTAGTGTTCAAGTTGATGCTGATCCATTCCATATTCAACTCAATCATACTCTTCATGACGATGATCTCATCAGCTTCCTAAGTCATCATCCAATTACCAAAGAGTAAGTTTTCAAGAAAATGTCAATTCTGAAACAAAAAAATGTTTCCAGTGCAATGAGCCATACTCCGGATGTCAGTGAAGACGATATTGAGCTGATCGATGGGCCAATTGAATTAGGACTCGAAGCGACGTATGACTAGTTTTGAACTGTTTTCATTAACCATCTAAATTACAGAGAGAATCTGGTGATTGAAGAGGAACACGAGGAAATAAAAAGTGGCGATGAAGTGTCAACACCATCAACGGAAAGCATTCCAGAAGTACATACAACAAAACGTCCTCGTCTTCTGCAGATGCTCAGTAGTGTTACTTCAAGAGAAAGCCGCGATAACTCTCAAACTGCTCCATCGACTCCTTCCCAACAGCCAAAACCTCTTTCTCACAGTAACTCCATGAATGGATTCAACCTTCCAGTGGTGAGTTTTAAAATTTCAATGTCCAAAGATCACATCGCAATGTTTGAATTCAGCACAAACGATCATTATCGCAAAGTCTTGCCGATACTGCCGCATCGACGGCTGCGTTTGCACTCGATAACTTGCAAGATTGGTTTGAACGACCACCAAAAGAGAAACAGAAATTGGATCGAGCGGTGTCAAGAAAAGATGACGGAGATCTTCTTGAAGAAGTTATTGAAGAAGAGGAGCAACCATCGCATCTTTTGGAACTAGTTTCTGCAGGAACAGTGCCAAGGGATCCATTAATTTCTCCAATGTATGCTGATGATGACACTATTGTTCAGCTTCCGCCTTGCTACTTCATGGTATGCATAACCTGTCCATTAAATACAGATTAATTGTTTTTTCAGGCTTGCCATATGGATCCGCTTCTCGACGACACCATCTCTTTTGCCGCGAAACTTCGTGACGCCGGTGGAAAAGTAATGTCGGTTGACTTGCTCTCTTCGGTTCCACATGGATTCCTCAATTTCACACTCATATCTCCAGAATGCAAGAAGAGTGGACAAGTATGTATTGGTCGTCTGAAAGAAGCTCTTGGAATGACTGATGAATCTCGCTAGACAATAATATTGTATAGAGCAAATAATTGCGTGCCTTTTTCTGTATTTAATGGTGATTTATACGACATTTTGTAGTACAAGTAACTTTTTGAGAAGCAAGGGTTAACTTTTAGAATTCGGTCATTAGTTTGTTTTATCTGTGAAATTAGAAAGCGTCAGAAGACGGCGCTGAATGTTACGTGTATAACCTAATCTACCCCAATTTCCTAGTTTGAATCGTATAATTGTGCTTTTATTCTCATCCATTTCTATCCTCCACCTCTATTTTAGCCATAGTCCACAATTTTGATGGGTCTTTCAATTTATTCTTTCATCACAAAATAATACTTTGTGGTGAGTATTTGCATTCGTCTTTGCACTTTCTTCAAATAAATATATCCCAAGGTTTTAAATTGTACTTCAGGACAAAGGAAAGTGGGAAAAAATAGAAGCCTGGAAAACAATGTAAACAATTTTCGATTAACCCAATCATTTCCCAGATTCTTTCAAATTTTCTTGACAAGAAATTCCACACAATCGGATAAACAACAAAAATATGGCATGATTTTGAAACAAAACGTTTTTTCGTAGCTTGAATGTGGGTGTAAGGGGTTCACAAATGACCAATCTGTTAGTCATTTCCTTCAAAACGAAAAAACATGGAAGTTCAATTCAAGCATGAAAATTGTATTGCAAGAACAACTATTCGCCAAGATTTCACGTTCGAATGAGCATTACCTGAGTCGAATGTCTGAGGTTTAGATATTGAAAAAAGTAGGGATTTAGGTTAATAATGTTATATTTATTTTCGACTAATTTTGACATTGGTGTGAGACCATGATGAGATAGGCAAGACGTTATAAATTATAAAAGACTACTAATATGAGATGCAATAAATATTTGTTTCTGGCTTTTAGAAAATATCTGGTTTGTCCACCAAATTCTCGATGAGAACGGCCCACAATCCTCCGGTAAGAAGTCCAACCATAAGAGTACAGACAGAGAGCTGAGCAGCAAATCTTGAGTAGTGAGATGGGACGACACTAAAAGATAACTTCTTTTTTTTGAGAACTGAGAAGAGTATTATCAACCTTGGCGTGTAACCCATCGCAAGTGCACTCAGGTAACCATGTGAGAACGACATGGCGATTCCAGCAATCACAAAAATGTCCGTGTTATCAAAGAAAACTGGATAGGCACGGGTCTCAACACGATAGTTGCAGAAGAAGAAGATTGGGATGAAGAGGGCACGAGCAATGATAGCTAGTGAAAGGTATCGGGGTGTTGGCTGAAAGTTATATGTTTTTGTCTGACAGAAGAACTCTCTTACCCAATGAATCTTGGAAGCGACGATTGATCCGACGGTGGCAAAAAGGTTGAAAACGAGGAAACTCGTGAACAACGTATAAATCTCGTCATTTTCAGACATAATCTTGTCCAGGAAGCCATTTTTGCCGCGGGAGACAACAGTCATCATGACAGGAAAAATTGTCAGTGTCACAGCAAAACAGAACCAGACGTTGAATAATTGACCGTAGCACTGAAACCATAAAGTTTCAAATCAGACTCCATTAGTTCTGTCTTACGTTTTTGAATGTGTTCCAGAGAATAGATGGAGATGGTTTGTCAGTTTCTGCTTTCTCGCGGACCTCCATTCCCTTCTGATGATGATAGTGGTAGAAGTCTTGTCTTGTGATGAAGAAAAGTGCAGCTGCACAGACAAGTAGAATGGAAAGTGAGATACTGAAGTAGACGATGGCAACGAGTCTCGGTTCATTGTACAAAACTGAAAAGTCAAATGCTTACTGGCTAAATGTTGTCTAGAAACTCACAGAAAGTGACTCCAATTTTAACAAAAGTGATCAAAAGTCCACAAATATTGTTCCCGATGAGCAATGCTCCAATATAAGTGTGTGGGAAATCTGCGAACACCCCGTAAACAGAGTTCTCGTACAATCCGTTACTGAAGTTGATCGAAACAGCGATTCCAAGTGTTGTCCAGAAGAACCATTTCATCATCTCTGGAGCAGGCTCGAAAATGATGACCAGAAGGAGAATGACCGACAAATTGAAGATATTGAAGCAGACCGGAGCAAAGACGCGATAGATGAGTGGACCACTGAAAAATGTTCTCTTAAACTGTCGTGGATTTCTCTTACTCACGCAATGATAATGAAGAGGTTGACCACGTTGATTGACGCATTCGGGAGTTGAGATGCGATGGTCAATCCTCCCATGAACTCTTTTGAATACCACGTCTCTTGACCGTCTTGTTTGAACCAGTAGTTGACGTAATACTGAAAAATTATATTTTAGAAGTGGTGTTTTTCTAATCTAACCTCGGGAGAGATGGTAATGAACATGTTCCACGGGAGAAGAACTCCAAATCCAACAAGAATGACGAGCCAGTAGACGATATTGAATTTGTCTTTTGGGGCAGTCTGATCGACAGTATATGTTTCCGAACGACTCATAACCACCATCTTCTAAAAATTATTTTTTTTTGAATTGTGTTTTCGGTAGAGAATGATAAAATCGTGATGCTGACAGACAAAAAAGAGGATGATGCCAAAAAAGATGACCAAACGAAAAAACCCCAAGAACAGTCTAGAAAGACAAGGGTCCGTCTCACTGCACCTCCTGCCCCTTTTCCCCACAGAAGACAGGCGGGGTGTGCGGGAGTCAAACAGGTAGTCTCATTAGAGCGCATCTTTCCTCCTTTCTTGGAGGATGTCCAGGTGTCACGCACGTAACGGAGGTACGAGAGAAAACATGTTCTAAGAGTGTCCGCACAAAAAAGCAAATGAGGCGACTTGAAAAGATTAGAGAGGATTTCAAAGATGGAAATCCTTCTGATAACAGATTTTAAAAGTATATGTGAGTGTCCATAGCAAGAGTTTGTCTAATCTCAAAAAAGAGTAATAACGTCTATAACCGATTTTTTGTGAGAACACGAGAATGGAGTGTACAATGAAATAACTTCGAGTGTTTTGAAACTGTTTGTGTTGTATCCTTTTCACATTCGTTGCAATTTCTGTTCATTGAGCACTTTGTACGTTAGAAGAAAGTATGAGAAGAGGGCTACAAAATTTTTGAAAAATATAAATGTCGCAGTTTTAGTTTTCATTAATCCTTTTGTAATTTTATGAAAAGCTCAAAACACATGATTTAACGAAAAAAAAACAACTACAATGAAATATTTTCTATTTCAAAACAATGACACTGATGAATTAGTCCAGTGTGAATTCTGATTCGAAGCCTTTCTTGTTCGCCTACGTTAGATACTTTGACATCGTTCTGTTTCATATTCTAAAAGTGGATTTCAAAACATAAGACCACCTCCGTATGTTTTTTTCAAATGTTAAATCGTGTCCAGAAAGAAACCCCTCACTTGCTTGGCTTCCGTGTGTCATTCATTAAAATCCGATTGATCCACTTGTTCACACAAAAGCAAGTTGATAACAGATAGAAACGCAATGACAAATGCGAGACGCTCTCTATGTAATTGGTTGAAGGCTCATTTGTCACCCATCATTTACTTTGTGGTCGGGTGCCGATTCGACATAACCGATTGCACACCGACGTGCTTGTCATCCGGAAAACATTCAAAACACCAATGGGGCTCGTTTCGTCTCCACCTTTCATCACACTTCTCACCGAAACGAACACATTTTTTGCGGTTCACTTATGAGGACTCCGAGTGATATGAGTTGTCAGTGTCGACCTACAAATCATTGTAAATTGAGTGGCCAACATGTTTTAAGTGGGGCGATTGGCAAGTGTTTGATTGTACCACAACAGCCGCTTCTTGAAATTGTTTCGATGCAATTTGCCAATACCGCAAGAAAACATGACAGGATGGGATGACAGGGTCTTTGATGTTTGATGGATCACGCCAATCTACTGAATCAATTCAGAATTAAAATCAGTCTTGCTTTATTTCAAATGACATACTGCTATTTCACACTTGTTCCATTTTTATTATATGTCACCAACTCTTTCGATTTGTGCAACTAAACCAATTGAGAAAAACGATGCAGCTGTGAGTATTTGTTAGGCGTTGACGATCTTTTTCCGAAACCTTCCCAAAGTCGTTTATTCAAATGTTGACGGACAAAGAAGAAAACATCCGGGTGAAGACATTCGAATTTTTATGCGGTATCATATTTATCTGAATAATGTGGCCAATTTTTCACTTTGATGTGAGCCGAGATTCAAAACGACCGGATGCTGATGGCATTGAATTGAATCAACTCTTCAGAAACTCATCGAACTTTTTATATTGCTACACTGTAAGATCTGAACTTTTTTGATGAGTCGCATCGGAATTCTCTCCGATGATATCGAATGAATTTTTCAGACATAGAAATTTTTCAAATTTGAACATCAAAGACGTGACTCTGACCCGCACACCCCTTAAAAACAAAATTCCACATATGTATTTAAAGATATATTAATCTATTTTGATGAATTGAAAAAGAAACGCGTAATAGGTCCTATTGTAATAGATAAGTGTATTTTCTTATATGCATATATTTCTATCTCATCAAACTGCTTTTTCATGCAAAATCTGGCGCATTTTATTCAGAATAACTAATAATACGACTAATTGAAATGAATATGCTTTCGATTACTCTTGAGAAATACTGCTCAGCCTTACCGCCAAGCACTTGAAGAAAGCCGTTCAGCTGTCCCTCTTTTCTTTTCACCGATTGAAACTGAATATCCATGACGAGTCGAGTGTTGAAATGCACATTATTTAATTACCGAAAGCATGCGGTTGTGATGTTTCTAGGTTTTGGGTCATTTCTGTTTCCAATCATCATCAGTTTCATGATCCAATGGTCGAGTTTATAGTATTCAATACATTTTACATCGATCATGCGACAATAAAAGACGAGTTAAAGAATTTAGAGGAAACGAGTGGGAAAATGAGAAAGATATGTGGATTCAAGAACAGAGAAACCGGAATCTACTCACTATATTGTTTTGAAAACTATCGGGAATCAAGAAGTGCATGGGGGCTTGTTACAAGCTCAGTTCAAATGGAATACGGATGATGAAAAGGTTAGAGTCATAACTCTAAACCCGTACTAAATGATTGTCAAAAAATCGAGTAATTAATTGAATCCAACATTTTGAGGCATAAGAATTTGATTCAAATTGAACAGTGCTAGTGGAATCGAAGATGCATGAAATCCTGTTGAAGTGACTGGTGTGATGATTGGTGGGAGCAGCTGAAAATAAAAACATGTTGTTTTCTCGAGATTTCTTTCAGACTAACCATCGGACTGAAAGTAGTTACTGGTGCTGACGGAAGAACCGGTTGGATTGGTGTTTCATCTGAAGACGGGGGTGTTTGAGGGGTATTGGCGTCTTGTCCAGGATTATGCTTCTTCCACTTGGTACGGCGGTTTTGAAACCAGATTTTCACCTGGAAAAACATTCTTAGAGGTGAAAAAAAACTCTAAATTACCTGTGTTTCAGAAAGTTGAAGTTGAATAGCAAGGCTAAGACGTTCGCAGACACTCAGATAACGTGATACCTAAATTTAACAAGTGATGTCTGACTCTAGAATCCAGATACAAACCTTGAATTTGTTTTCCAACGCCACGAGTTGCTCATAAGTAAATGCAGTTCTGGCTCGTCGCATCTTCAATTTCCGACTTGATTTTTCTTCGACTGGACTCTTCTGACGTGTGGATTCATCCGAATTGGTCTCTTTCTCACGTTCGGACAACAGGTCTTCGACACGAAAACCACTCATAGCTGTCAGAAAAATACAAAATGAATTTGTTGCATTACGAAAAAAAACGAGTGACGAACGAGTATCCTTGAACTCCAATTTCGGAAAAAGCCTTCTAGAGGGCAAGCTACCCGAGAAAAAACGAGAAGGGAGAATGAAAAGATTAACGAAGGGAATGCTCACCATAATTCATTTGGAGGTCCCAAATGAGAGTCGTTTTTTTTGGGAAAAGGGCAAGATCGATGTTTTTTTTGGTATGTATGTTGAGAAAATAATAAGCAAATAAAAAAAGAAATCAAATGTTCAAAAACTAAGAAGTTGATATTTACTCTCAGATTTCTTAGAATTTAGAGACTTTTCAAAACAAGGAACTTCCACATTTTTATGGAAACAAGAAGTATTAGCATGTTCGAAAACCTGATTCGAAGTTATCAACATTTGAAAATAAACATGTGGAAAACCATTATTGACGAAATCTAGCCGATCGGTGTCAAAATCAAACTGACAGCAGATGGGGTGGAGTCGGTGGGTAGCTTTGATTGGGCGACGAAATGTGCGGGCTGGACGAGTGCCAGGGACCCCATTCTTCGCCTCGTTGCTCATCTCATTTACAATCTTCCAAACAACACTTGCGTAATAATTGCTTACTATATAAAATATGTCACGCCTCTTTCTCTTTTTCTTCTCATATGCTAACGGGGGTCTTCAGCTCCCCGGCGGTCTGGTTTATTCATAATGGAAAATTTGCGCAGCAGCTAATGAGATGACCCATTGCCCTTACAACTCATATTTTCTTATTGTTGTCGGCGTATTCATTGTATGAATGACAATTGAATAAAACTGTGAAGCTGAGTACAGAAGTATGCCGCCTACCGGAGCTTCTCCTTAGTAATGATTATCAAAAATAGGAACAAAAAGGGAAACAATACAAAAAATAAACGAATAATGCGGGGGGTCTACGCATTTTACAATGCGGAGGAGTTGTATGTGGGAGGGAAAGAGAACGGTTTGCATGGGAAGAAGTTTTTAATAGTTGAGGAATGATGAAGCTTTTATGATTGTCTTATTGTTTGTAGAGGCAAACAATATGAGAAATTGAGGATGATGGTCACTAAATAATGTAATGTTTCAGATTATTTCGTTACGAAACGAAGACCACTGTAACATTAATATTAAACGAGATTCAATTTTCCTTTCGATGAATCATAATTGTCTAGATTGTTTGCTCAATAAAGATTTGATCATGAAACAAGACATTTTAAATATTTTTTAATGAACTTCAAAGATTTCGCGGAATAGGAAGTATTAAAGTTTGAAGTGGCGTAACCCAACATTAAAGTTCAAGCTAAGTATTGATATCATCTATTTCTGGTATACGGACTGGCACCAGCGCTTAATTAAATGATCATTTGATTAGTTCAAATGGTTCAAGCTTCACTATTTCAAAGTTTCACATTTTGATAATCAGAAAATACAATTTTTGAAACAAATAAGTCAAGAAAGCATTATAGCTTCTTGAAATGAAATCCAAGGGAAAATGTTCCCTGAACTTTGGGAAAAAAGATCCGTGAATGACCAACCTCGTGATATACCTTCTCAAAGCTTCGTATCAACAGAGCCTAATTGAGCTGTTGTTGACGAACAACGTGAGGAAAAGATCAATAATTAGTTGCTAATAGAGTGGAAGAAATCTTTATAATTCAAAATAATATAATACATTTGGTATTGGTCGGTGGGTTTATAGAATTGAATATGTGCGGATACGTGTGTTGAGGTGTTGGAGCGCAGAAAACAAATTTCTGTGATCAAATGAAAACGAAAGAAGTGGTAATGTAGTAACCTTCGCGTGAGTAAGAGTGATATCAAGTACAATTTTGTTTTCTATGCTACAAAAATGAGGTGTCAAAAGGTGACGGCGAGTTGAAAATGAAGAATTTTCAGACGGAGGCACAATAATACACATAGAATTGAATGACTGCTGGAAGAGAATAGACAATCATAATTGAATTCACATTTTGAAATCATTGAGAGATTTCGTCGAGAGACGGTAAAGTGCACAAGTCTACCTAATTAAAGAATTGATAATGAAACGGAGAAAAAGGAAGAAGAAAGATCAAACTGGGAAATCGGTGAGATCGCTGAAGAAGAAATCATTCTTGAAGATGTTGAATGTTTTTGACACCTGACTGTCCTCCCTCTTCCGTTCAGTGATCTCCTGAAAAAATACATATTATCGAAACGATTTAAGAATCACAAAGCAAAAAAACTTACATCAACAGCAGAGGCAATGCTACTTAGCCTTGTTATTCTACCAGCATAGTTTGGATTATTGTTGTCGTACTGCTCAGCATAGTAAGTATGGAGATCTTCAGCAAGTCTCAATTCCACTTTCTCCGACATGTCTCTTGTAGCATCAGTGATTCCAGGAAGGTCTGAATACATATTAATACACTTAAAAAACCAGAAGGACAATTTCTTACTTGAAACACTCCACATAATGCTCATCATCATATACATCAACTCATACTCAGTGGGTTGAAGTTTCTTGAACGGATTAATGAAGATCAACCGGAACTTGTCCATACTACCTTTTAGGAAACTGAAATCATGCTTATTTGAGGATTTGTTCTGAACGCTGATGTTACAAACTTTTTCACTTGCGTCGCATCCATATCACTAATGTTCTCAAGCTTAACCACAGAGATTCCAAAGTTAATAATCTGCCCATTCAATGTAAGCCCTCTTTCATCATTCAGATTATATCCAAGACGTTGACATGTGGCGAAACACCGATCCAATTCATAAAATCTCGTCCAGAAATGTTTGAATATAATCCACTTTTGATCCTTTGGCAACTGCGCAAATACTCTTATAGACATGCAGAATCTTGCGATATGCTCAATCTCAATGTAGTGGTTTCGCATGAAGTTTTCCATATCAAGTGGAACATTTTCGATCATCTGGAATTAAAAATTCTATTTTCGTGATCAGTTGGTCTCTTGAAAGTTTTTCTAAGAAGAAACCACGTAATCTGTCATTATGCGAATTCTGAGCAAAACTCATACGGTGTTTTTTCAACCATAAATATTAAATACGTTGTTCTAGCTGATCAGTTTTTGAAACATCAACCCACATAAAGTTCAGAAATCTCGTTACCTTGTCTTGATCTGGCCATTGTTTGTTATGCTCCCGGTAGGCTAGAAGAGCTTGTTGGCACAACGTCAACGGAATATCCGGTAATTGACAGAATGTCTCTGGTGGCTAAAACGAAACGATAACTTTGACTATCATAAAAAAAACAAATACCTGTCCAAACATAGCGTCGATAGTCGGCGTGAGAACATTTTGAACATTTACATGAAGATCTTGAGTTGCTTGTTGGGCAGCCATAGCGAACATCTGATTTTGATTTCCAGTGTCATGATTGTATTCCTGTGGCATGTTATTGTAGTGAGAGGATGAAGGCATTGAAGTCACATTGTGTTCCTCTGTGCTCAACAAATCAGTGTATTGATAATCGAATTGTGGAGGTGGAAGGTTTAGAGGTTGATGTTGTTGAATATGTTGTGGTTGTTGCTGTTGGAGTTGTTGGTGTTGTTGTGTTTGTTGTTGTAGTGGAGGCGTTGGCATAACAGCTCGCCCAACCTGTAATAATTAAAGTAAGAATGCTTCCTCTGATTTTCATTGAAATGAAAAAAGTGTGTCCGATGGTTTTCAAAGTGTGCCCAAATTGATAAGGAAAATGAAATCGTAAACTTTCTACCCTTCTGACACAATCAAAAAGAAACTCACATCAGAAGTCACGGCAGAAGAGCCGAAAACATGATAAAGATCCAAGTTTTTTGAATTTCTTACAAGAAAAATCCAGTTTATATTAGAAGGAATAAGCATTTCGGCAAGAGAGCAGATACTTCTGTTTTTCGTTTAGTAAATCTTGTTTAGTATTCAAGCAACTCGCATCTACTCGTTGCTATGGAAATTAGGGTTCGGCCGAAACGTTGAATTATGACGTCCAGCCGCCTGTTTCCGCCAGAGTGGACTTTGCGCGAGATGTATGAATGCACTGGTAGATGAATATAAATGAGAGAGCGCGAAAAGACTAGTGCTTCCGTGTGTATAACATCAGATATACGTATCTAACACCGCCCAAGAATTTCAGATGATCTATGTAAGTCTTTGCAGACAATCCATAACAGATTAGCCCCATCTTTTTCTGTACCATGGATTTATTTGGGGGGATTATGACTCATTTCAACTTTGATTCTTGCTTCGAACTCTTGACCGACATCATTTTATTGCTGCGCAAACATTTCCGAGAAAAAGTTGACTCTTTTCAAATCACAAACCTCTTCAATAACTGTTCTGTGGAATGAGAAGTTTGGTTGATGCAAATCCCCATTTGGTTGATAGGCTTCCGATCCAACTTCTTGAACAAATGTTCCATTTCCTAACATGTGTGGAGGTTCAGGATTCTGAATTTGCTTCTCGAAACTGGGCGGCCGATATGTGTATGATTCGAGAGAAGAATGTGGTGAATGTCCTATACTATCTGTATCATTTCCAGATGAATCCTTCTCAGCTTCGGATTTGTTTTGTACCACTGAAACATGGGATGTGAGATCTGTAATTGAGCGGGAATTGGAATGGGGGAAAGGAAGCATGCTTTGGTAGTTTGGTCATTGTGTACAGTACTCAAGTACTTGCCTACTCATGCTATTTTTAGGTTATAACCATTGCCAAGAGTGTTAGGGTCAAAGAACTTAAGATGAACACTTACTGTCTTTTCTCATTCCAACTCGAACACATTTCTCATATCGACAACATCTGCAGGAGTATCGTTTGTCTGAAAAAGCGAACGTCATGGTTTCTGCTATCATATTTCAAATATTTGATCGGTCAATTTACTCTAGACTATTGCGAAATAGTCCGATGCCAAAGTAAATGAATAAACTCACTGAATGAAACTTCACACTTCCGATCGAATCGACATTTGTACCTTAAGTTCATCGTAAGGGTCCGCCGAAAAAATGCTGCACACGCTCGACAGCATCGGATTCCGAAGTGTTGACCGTGTGCATCGGTCTCACACACCAAGCAAGACATACTGATCTTGCAAATTGTTTCTGGAAGAAAAGTTGGAATTAACATGGGAATGTCGCGTTGTCATGGATATCAGGCGTTAGGTTTGATTTGAATCGAAATCTAATTACATAAAGTAATGGGAAAGACCAAAAAGTACAGCTCGAGCAAAGAACATGTAGAATTCCGGAATTGCGAAGAACAGGGAAATGCTAGAAAAATCATGTGATGCTACTCGCGAAGCTAATTCTAATCAGAAAACGAGAAAAACAAGATTCAATCTGACAATTATACTCACACTTCTCGAAAAATTGTACTTTATTCCACATAAAGTCACAATATTCTGGTAGTATGACTTGTGAGTCAAAAAGCAGGTCAATAGAAAAAAGAGGAAACGACGTCAAACAGAAAAGCCCACAATGTTCCAATAATGGTCGAGACGACCATCTTTATGCTTAAAACTCTCCTTATCACTCGTTTCGATATTACTAATCATACGATAAAATCAATTGGCAAGAAAGGAAATGCGTATTTTTTCAATATTTGACATCATATTTTTCTTTTTGGAAAGATTTGATTCTTCAAGTGTGTCATAGTTTTTTACAGGTCACATGGTGGGAGTAACAGACTGAATGTTGTACAAATTAATTGAAGAACTTTGTAGCTATTCTCCCCCGAAAACAAAAGCAATCGAATGGTAAGGGAAATGAGATTCTTCAGTTTTTGGGTGTTAGATGGAATAACTTCTTTCTTTTCAGACAAACGACACTGCCGCCATTGGAATGGAGTCAACTGCTTATTGTTTTCATTCATCTCACAAGAAATTGTTTGAGAATTTACTCAAAAATAGAATGAATTGTTACAAAATTTCACAAAAAGGCAATCTTTAGATTGGAAGTTGATCCATTGGGGTTTCGAAAGTGCGTCGACTAAGCTGGTGTGTAAAACGTACGGATTAAGGTCGTTTCCGATATATGACTCAGAAGATCGGTTGCAAAGCCTATTCAAGTTGAACCGAGCCAGTCCAAAAAGTAAAACGAAAAGCACCTGTTTCAATTCACTGCCATGGCGACGTGCCCAGGCAATTGCTTTTGAAGCCTTTCGTCAAGAGAGAAGCGGCTGAACAATGCAATATCCTGGTAGTTGCGAGGAGTAAAGGGCGAGAGAAGAAGGTTTGTCTCATTTCCTTCTATGGATGCTAGCAGAAAGAGGAAAACAACAAAAGATTCAATAACAATTTTCGCGAAGATTATGGGCATTTTTAATCTGAGAATTATTTATCTTGCCGAATATAACTGCATTTCCGGAAGGATTTTGGTTGACTTTGGGTCAATCCGCCAGATAAATTGAATTGAATAAATTCTTTCCAAAATAAAGAAAAGAGTTCCGTTTCTGATCACTGTTTTCCTGTTACGGAAATCTTTTCGTCTAATTAGACATGTGTTCATGCCAATGAGTCTAGTTAGAAGAAAAAAAGATGTTATTCAGTCAGACGGAAAAGTTCAGAACTTTTTTGTGATCGTTTGGGAAAATGAACTATGGTGTGAGAACCTATCAATTGGAAAATTTTGGTTTTTAAAGTTGAGATGAAGTTTCAAACTACGTAGATTGCCGCATGCAAATGCGTAGGGATTTTCCTTGATCAGATAACATGAAAATAGATTATCTCAAAAGATCAAGAGTTTCTTAAGGTCGTCCTTCTTTGGTTTTCACAAAGACGTTCAAAATGATTTTCTAGAAAATCGTAGTTTATCCCTAGCGATCATGTTGCATTCTCGATTGTTATGAATAGATTGCTTCTGACCTAAAGCTAGAATCATATTGCACCCATCAGTCTACAATTACAACAAACTACCAAAACTATAATGTAGAAAAAGAACAAAAAGACATAACGATAGATGGGTTAATGCACGACGCTTAGATTGGCGAATCGTGTGTTGTGGAAGATAAGCGAGAAACGACACAGTACCGTTTCGGTTCTCCTTATCGTGAAACTCATGATGAATGGAACAAAAATCAATAGAAATCGGCGACAAACATGACGTGGGGGGCTGGGGGGAGAAGAAAAAAGAAAGTACGAGAGAATTCCCCGGGTGAAAAAAAACGGCGTTGCGAAATCACTATTTTTTGCCGTTTTCCTCGTCTACCAATCTATTCTACCAGCAAGAGTAACAGACGGGAAAGAGAGCGTAACGACGGGAATTCTCGGACCGGCCACCTTTTTCTTTCTCTCCATTTTCCTCTCTATATTCATTTATCTCTCCCCACTGTCCTCACTATGTTTCTTTCAAAAATTTCCCTCCCGATCTTCCTCTTTCTACCACCCGGGCCTAAACGTTGTGCCGACAAAACGCGCGGGATCGCAGACAGTGCGCATACAACGATTTGGCAAATATTCAAGCGCTACATGTCCTTCTTTCCTAGTTTCTTTCTCTTTCTCCTCACTATTCTAATGTTCTCCCCTGTTTGTTGATGACATAGAGATAGAAAGAGAGAGAGAGAGAGAGAGAGAGAGAGAGAGAGAGAGAAAGAGAGAGAAAGGGTGAACGAAAGAGTAGTGCAATTGTTCGTCGTTTTCTCGCTCCAGTTCGCCGAAGAAGATAGTGAATCTCTTAGGTTTGACCATTTTTCAAAGAATAAAATAGAGTGTAAGAATAGAAAAAAAGGAGAGATAGAAATGAAAAGAAAAAAGAAGAAAGTTTTGCCAACAAAACGAAATGGTCCCACTTGCAATAAGGAGAAAGACACGTCACGGGGAAAAGAGAAATGCCCAATTCAATGTTTCTAAGTGAGAGACGCAGCATGTGCAACAAGGAAAAGAAGCGCTTCATCTTCTCGTCCTTTTGCACTTTCATTACGTTGATTCTTGATCTCTAGTCATCTTAACCATTAAGTACACTAGATTTGAATCAAGTTTTGATCGTAAAAGGTCTTTCTGAAGAAAAGATTGAGAAGGTGAAGAGAACATGAAATAGATAAGATCGCCCTGCTCTTTTTATCTTTGCCCAGACAGTGCTATCCTATTTAATCTTATCTTTCAGTGTCTTTTCTTCATTCAAAATCCCTTTTTTGGTTGTTGTAGTGAACGGAAACCAGCCTCTCTTTTGAAGAAAGAGACAGATATAATCACTCATCAACAAATGTGAAAAAACAATAGGAAATGATGCGAAGAGATGGGATATCAACTGAAGAAGATCAGTTCAAAGTGATCGGTGTAGTTTCATGTGAATGTCACCATCAATTACTTCAGGTATGAAATATCAAATTAGCAGGAAACGTGTATATCAATGATTAGATGCAAACACAGGCACGTAGAATCTTGATTTCTGTTGGAGTGCAATCGAATTCCCAGGAAAATATCAAACTTCTAGAAAAAGTTCAAAACTAAAACACTTTAGTCTAGAGATAAAAGACTCCGTAGTTTATCAACCCAAAATGTTACTGATCAATCAACGTATCTATCTTTTTTGATATTAGATAAATTCGGATCAAGAATTAGAAATAATCCATAAGTGTACTGAATATAGACTGAAGTAATTTGAAACCTCAAACAATTTTTGATGAGTTGTATGTATATATCTGAATCAGATCAAATTACACTCTTTTTTTTCAAACAAAAAAACAAGATATTCGCAAAACTGAAAAAAAACTGAAACTCTCATTTCGTTGAGACTGAATCGTAAATTTTGAAGAATGCGCTGACACTAGACCAATAAAACATATTTGTTTATGCAAGTGTAACTTGAGGAGTTCTACGACTATTGAAGAGTACGAATATTGATTAGAGACGTGCCAAAACACACTTTCAAAAGTTGCAAACAGAGAAATCAAATGAAATGAGTGATCTTTATTCTAGTTTTCTTCCTATTTCGTCATTTAATTACAAGATCTTCGATCAACCAAATCATCGGTTGGTAAGAAAAAGGACAGACAGCGAAATGAAAAAGGCATCAAACGAATGGGCCTGCAATTTAATATTCTGCCAGGCGCCTTGCAGCAAAAAAAAAAGAAAGAATTGATGATGACAGATTTGGTGATGAACTGGCGGTAGAAAAAACGGATCGTCAAAGAGAAAACGATTAGCGTACCTCCAAATCGGTTTTTTGGTGAGAAATTGATTACAACTGACAGTATTTTTTTGGAAAACGAAGTGAACTATTGTGTGTTGTGTTTCCCTGAACTCTGATCGAAATGTCGGAAACTTGAACAAAGGGAAAATGGAGATAATTTGCACTCAGCAGTGCACGCCCCTGAGGTGCAAACTTTGAATTGAGAAAAGCGCAGCTGACTAAGAACCGCAAATGAACATATATGAGCAAAGTTCTTTATAAACTCAGGGAGAATTTTCACAAGGAAATACCCAAGAACACAAGGAGTTACCGCTAAACAACACTTCTGTGATTAATGTGACATATACTCTTTTTCAAAACACTAGTTTTATTTAATGGCTAAAAAGTAATAATTTACAAAAGCTGATTGGAAATAAAGAATAGGTGCAACTTCGGTTGTACTTTTTCAATTCATTGTTGTTAATAAAAAATCAGTCACTTAAAAAATGAGTTGGAACAAATATGAATTCAGACTCAGTTCTCTTACGTTCTTTAATAAATGATAGTGAATTCACGCAATCCCAAATGAGACCTGTGTTTTCGCTCATCCAGTTGCCACAATATCTGAAATCTGAAATCAAAACATATAATTAGAAAGCAATGTTTATTGTGATGGACATTCTTTGAACTTCTTCAAACAAGTGTACCGTAATTGTGTGTCACTTATCTTTCGGTCTTTCCGTTCGTGGTGTGCAAATAGGAATCACGTGCTTCGGAGACAAAGAAAAAATAGTTTGCAGAAGCAACATCTTTCGAAAACAAAAGAATAGTCTTTAAAACACAGTTTGTCCAGCATTTTCTGCGCAGAGCAATGAAACAATATTGAAACGCCGGAAAATAACGCAATGATGAACATTTGATATCTGAAAACAACAGAAAAAGTTTAGATATCCGGAAACTCTTGATAAGTTAACAAAGAAAAGGTTCGGATTGATTAGGTTTTTTGGTGAATTCAAAACAAATCACTAATTTGCAATTTGAATGGAGACTAAAAAACGAACTTCAATATTTGGTATTGACGGCTGAAAGTGCTATCCAATGTTGAACAGAGTGTGTCGCCATGGAGACCTCATGTCAAAAAAGTCTTCTCCGAGGGTCGCTGAGTTTTGAGTACAATTTAGTATTATGACCTGATGTCCTATGCAAATATTAGAACTTTACATATATTTATATGAACTGGTTTTAATTCTTTTTAAACTAAATTCAATATCAAAGTACGAGTTTTATATTCTAGAAAGAAAGAAGAAACTTTAATTATCAAGTTTCAATAGACAGTGGAACATGGGAAACATTGTTGTTTTGAGTGACCGCACTGCTGGACAAACCTGAGAATCAGTGTATTCAGTATTTGATTTTGAGAGCCATATTTTAATAGTTTTAAAACTGAATTAACGTATCCTCTCATCTGACTTTATTTCAATACAACAATTAAAGATCAATAATAATAGAGAAATTCACATAAAACGTTAGAAAATTGCGAGAAAAAAATGGGAAAAACTATGAGATTCAATAATACTTAGTGCTATAAAAGAAGAAATTCAAAAGTGAGATTCTACTTCTTACTGTGAAATTTTAGGAATTGGATTGTTGAGAATGATTCCTTGCGAGTGGCTGACAGTGAATGGATTCTTTTTGTAGTGAGAAATCAAACTTCGCAATGTATCGAATGTGCGCAACCCAATTTTGACATATCCGTCTTTCACGTGAATCTTGAAATGCAGTGATTCGAGGAAACGACGACGAATGCACAGAACAAAAGTGTATGGCTTAAAAAATTGATTTTAAATTAATAAATTTTTAACTGCTAACTTACGCGATTAGGAGAAATACGAATCAAATAGTCGTCTGGTTGACCTAGCTCAGAGAGAAGTTTGTCGGCTTCGGATCCGGAAAGTTCTCCGTGGAACCACGGCTGGAATTTCGCCATTGCCAAGTGCCTCTTCCAGTAATCAATTGTTTGGTCTTTCGTTGCATTTGACTCCAAACGGAACATCTCTTCGAGTTTCTCCTCAACCATTTTCAAATCGCGGGGTAAGAGATAAGTCTGAAAAAATGAAGATACAACATCATTGAAGATTTGTTTATTAGAGACCTATCGATTAAAAGCGAAATTGCCATACCGGATATAGTTTACAATATGAATTTGAAAAAGAAGCAAACGTATGATCAGATTCTTGATGCAAACGAACATCAGAAAGACAAACAGTAACAGAAAACGAAACAAAAAACTACTAGCAACTGAACGGCGAGTGGGGAAAATGAATGACGACCACCAAACGCGCACGTTCTTCTAGAACAACAACCTTTGTAGGTGACTTTAGAGAAGAGTGAGTGAGTTGGAGAGACAGAGAGAACGGACCATCGACACGAACATAGATCAATAGTGGGGACATCCCAGAAGAAAAAAGGGGCACATTGTAGTCCGTATACAGAACCACTACGGGGTCAGACTGGGTGAGAGGCAAATTTGGTATGAAATCTGATAGTTATGCACTCAAATTGTACACACTGAAATTTCCGTTATATGCGAAAATTTAACTTTGAGACCCAACGTTCTTCGTGTTGTTTTTGTCAGAGTTGAACGTGCCATAAAAAACAAAAATTAAGTATTAACTTTTGAAACCCCGTTTTTTTATTTAAACAAAAACCGAGAAATCAACAGAGGAGTGGGAAATTAGTTACAGATAATCAAATAGTCGATTTTCTGATGAATTTGATAGAAAACCCATACTGATGGTGTCACGAAAGCTCACACCTCAGAGAAATACTGTCATAGAAATTAGAACAACAACAGAATTGATTGGAAGAAACTATCTTTTGAGGGGAAAACAAATGAAAAGTTAAACACTGATCAATTTTTGCCACGCAATTTTCAAGTACTGTAACAGATGAGTGTTCCAAAGCTGTTTGAGTGTTTTTTTTTTCAATATTTTCTCTGACTTTCCCGACTGCTTTCAAAAAATAGCAATATATTCTATTTATAATTCTAGTTCATTTGTCATCTTTCATTAAAACGTTTTCCAGTTATGAAGATATGTCTCATATGATTTCAGTATATGGATGAGAATCATAACATGTCGTCTAAGTACACCACCCTATTTGAACCAATAAATGCTTGCAAGGAGTTGCAAATAATTATAAGTAATTTTTTCATTCCCCAAGTTTTCATATTTATTTAAATCCTCAATAACTTTTAATATGTGCAAGTATGCCGTTTCGATTCTTTACAACATACAAAATTACCTCAACCCAACTTTGTGCGCGTTGAGGTTAACTTTGATGCTGTAAGGAAAAGACAGCTATTTAGAATAATAGTTTGGATGTCAAAACGTAAGATAGAATAAGACAGATCAAATTGAAGTGCTCTTATGTGGTTTATTTCTTTGAGCAAGATTCATCTCAATGAGCAGTTGTCAAGGGAACAAATCCAATCGTCTGGGCATTTCGTGAGATCAGTAGACGCGAGCACATAGAAAGTATATGTGGTTTTGAGAAGAGAATAAAATAGAGATGCAAGAAATAAAACAGATAAAGAAAATTGTCTAAGCCAGACACCTCAGATTATATTGAAATGAAAAAATGGATAGACAGAGATTATCCGACACACAAAATGTCTGGAAATGGAGGAATAAAAAAACAGATAGATAAATGTCTTTGAGCCGTACTGAAAAACTGCAACTGTGTGATACAACCTGTAAAAATACAAAAACCACCGCGAATTCGGATTTCTGTGATGGTAGCAGCTGTACCAGCAGAATCCCCGTCATTTTCATTGAGTACCATTGTCTTTTTCGATGTATGTTTTTTTTCGATAAGTTTTTTGAAAGAACAAACTTCAATGACAAATTAGGAAACCAAGACACTATTGTGCATTGCCCAAAACTATTGACTCACAAATCAAATACCAAATCTATATTGAACGTTCATATTTGAGCATCAATGTTCACAACGCAAACGTCTGTTTATTTATTTTTTCGAACAAACAATTTCGAAACTTTCGAAAAAATGATTTCTGGGAAGAAACAAAGTCTGAAAATAAAAATATAGCAAGGTCTATCCTTGAACATTCCAAATGAACAGATACGCTCCTCAAGTACTTCCTTATACCAGATGAGTAATACATTCAAACTGTCAGGAAGAAAATAGAACAATGACAATTGAACCTAGAGAGAGAGAGAGAGGGTGTAATGCAGATTAACAACCGGATTTTTTATGTCGCGCAGGAAGAAAACGATGTGAAATTTTTTGAATTGATTTCTCATCTTTGATTTGCCTTATTCCTCAGTAGGTTTCTTGTATATAAGTCTCCCATCAAGTTTTCTCTATTTTTCCAATTTAGCTTTTACTAAATAAACAGGTGATATTTTCGTGAATGTTTTTTTTGTTCCATCTTTAGCGTTTTTCTATTAACATCATTGTTTATCGCATTGATGCATACCTAAACACGCTGGAAAGCAGCATAGTGCATCAGCTTGTTTCATAACAAACAAGCAATGGCCTAGCATTCCGGCGTCCTTTTCCGTTTTTCGCGGACACTCAACTCTCCTGACTTGGGATATGTGTTTACACAATTGATTTTGGCCTGACCGCAATTTGAAATATAGTTCAGTTTCAAACACCAAATGTTTATTTATTTCGTTTCGAAAATTTCAGCCTCATTCTCCCATTTTCCTTTTTTTCAGGATGAATGAAGAAGACCAAGAAGGAGACGTAGTTCGAGTGAGACACTGTGAAGAAGTGAGTTTTAGACGGCAAAGAAAAAACATTTGAGAAACATTTCAGGTGAATGTTCCGAGAAGAAACGTTCGCCCCGATCATGACATCAGCTTCACTAGAAAAATTGCATATGGTAAGGGCTAACTTTATTTTAATTCTAAAAGTTAATTTATACAGGAGTTGGCCATTTTTACAATGATTTATGCGCGAGTATGTGGTTTACTTACCTGATGATTTATATGGAAAAAGTGTTGAAATTTCAAAGCAGTCGAGCAGGAATGTTGATGTTGATAGGACAAGTATGTGTTGAATACATGAAAAAGAAAAAAAGCAAGTTTTAGGTGACAGATGCAATTTCAACTCCATTAGTAGGAATATTCAGTGATTCTAGTATTCTTCCAGCATGTTTTGACAAAATTGGACGGAGGATATCATGGCATTTAATTGGTAAATTGAATAATTATCTGTATTCTGATGAACTTTTTCTCAGGAACTATTCTGGTGTCAGTATCCTTTCCTATGATTTTCAACAGATGTTTTCTATGCAAAAGTGACACATCTGAATGGTACGAAGTACTATGGTTCGTTCCATTTATTATGGTTTTCCAGTTTGGATGGGCTTCTGTACAGGTTTGTTTTTATTTCGTTGACTATCCACATAAAAATATTTTTAGATTTCTCATCTTGCCCTCATCCCAGAGTTATCATCTGTTCCTTCTAGTAGAGCAACAATGAACTCATTGAGGTATAATCCGGTCGGTTAATGAGACACAATTACTTTTCAGATATGCATTCACTGTGATTGCAAATCTTTCTGTTTACTTTGCACTAGCCTGGCTTTTATCTGAATCCACCGGACATTCAACTATTGGACCATGGGATCTAGGCCACTTCAGAGTGAGAGCAGACGTTTTCAGAACATTTCATGAATGATTATCATTTTCAGTTAGCTGGATGGTTAGCCGTAATTCTTGGTATAAGTGTTTCATTTGTATTCTATGCATTTACCAGAGAACCAACTAATCAAAGGAGAATGAGGTTTGTAGTCCTATGATCTTTAGATCGTTCATTGTCGTTTTCCAGCCGCTTGAACTCATTTTCATCCGATGCGAGTGAACTAGTCAGGATGCACTGGACTAGCTGGTTTGGCCACATTCAGTTTTATCAGGTAGTACTTTATCGCATCAGGAACCCAAAACCGTTGTTATTTCAGATTGCTTTACTTTATATGCTATCTCGATTGTATATAAACATATCACAAGTTTATTTCCCGTTCTATATAACAATGACACAAAATTATGACAAAGTGAGTTCTTCACTGAGAAATGAAATTGAAATAAAATTTTTCAGCAATATGTCGCAATCTTGCCGATGGTTTCTTATTTGTCTTCATTCTCTGTTTCTATGGTTAACAGTATCCCTAAAGTCAGTCGAATATCTAAGAAGGTGTGTAAGTTACAAAGATTAATATTCAACTATACTAATTATAGATTCTATACACATTTGGACTGGCTGTCGGTTTGCTGTCATGTGCTATAATGATGCTTGACCTACCAGGATGGAGAATTTATGGGTTGGCAGTTGGTATTGGTATAACACAAGCCATTCTACTGATAACCTCGCTGTCAATCACAGCTGACTTAATTAATAAAAATACAGTGAGTTTTTGACCAATCGAAACAGGAACTGTGAACGTCACAAGAAACTATAAAGTGATGAATGTGACATGACAATAAATTGTGCAGACATGATAAACTAATCTCATGATCAAAATATTTTTTCTAGGAGAGCGGAGCATTCGTCTACGGAGCAATGAGCTTCTTTGACAAACTGTCAAACGGAATCGCTTATCAGCTCATAGAATTATGGACTCCTGCTTACGAGTAAGTGTTATTTCTGTTTGTTTTATGAGTCTGAAGCTTATGGTTTGAAGCGCCCTCAAACCTCATCAGGCAAGTGCCATATTCTATCGACGAGTGATGGTATTCGTACCCGGAACATGCTTGGTCCTTGCCTTGTTGGTTCTCTTATCACTTCTTCCATCTCAAATCGGGGAAAGGAGACGAGCACGGACTGTTAGAGGTAACTAGAAAGACTTAGCTGTCTCTGGGAAAATGAATTTCAGATGACGAACAAGCAATCCTAGAAGACCAAGATGATTTGTATCCGGAAATTGCTGACTAATCGGTCTGGAATCATACACAGGTCGGTCGCAAACTATCCATATGGACGAAAAACGGTTCGCAAGCGATCGCGTAGGAACTTGAAACCGTACGCATAACGGATCCGTAACGGATCGGTTTGCGAAAAAATTGCTGAAAAATCTTGAAAATCACCCGTTTCGCACCCGTATTTCACCAGTTCGCGAAGTCTTGAATAAAAACTCCCCCAAAGACACCATTTTTTTTCGCAAACCGATCCGTTACGGATCCGTTATGCGTACGGTTTCAAGTTCCTACGCGATCGTTTTGCGAACGACCTGTGTATGTATCATAATATGTACCGCTTTAATAATCATAATTTATTTTTCTATACATATGAAAAACTCACTTTTCCTCTGTGATATATCTTTTGAAACATGTTCCCCCCGTTTGATTCTTCTCTGGTGTACTTCTCTGGACTCATAGTCTAGTGTGATTTTATTGGTGCTGGTCGAACTTGTCATTTTAATAATTGTTAAAAACTTGTGATAATGATAATAAACTAGACAAATAAATGAGCAACTTCATCAGCGAGTAACTTGTGGCCGTGGATGTTTCGATGGAAAATAGTCAGAAACGCAGAATAGAGAAGAAGAAGGTCAAAACGACTACATAGTTGCGTATAAGGGAGACTGAGACAAAAGACACATGGTATGATAAGGACAGGATAGGGCGACTTGAACACAACGTACGCTGCACTATGTTTCAGTTGCTGTGGCGGTTATTTTTTCACGCATATCTTGTTGTTTTGTGATATTCTGAACAGTCTTACAGGTTTCGCACATTCTTTTTCTTATCAAATAGTTTTATGAATTCATTTTTTATTACAAGCATTCAGAGAAACAATAAAAATAGTTGCGATATCTTTTTTTGTATGTGGTCTGATTATGGCATGATACTCTATCAAGAACTTTTCTTCTCAATTTCACAGAACGTTCTTTTTTTTCAAATATATTACTTATAGTTAAGGAATCAGCTGAAAACTGACCATCGAAAATTGAAGAAAAACAGTCTCCGTCTGATAATACCCTAAATCTTTTACGATAAGAACTGTGTGCTTTTTCACATCATTCATTTTAATCATACGTTTTCTCTAGATGGGTGCTCTTTCGAAACTTGCCTACTCACTGGGACAACCCATATTAACTGCCACCTGCTATGAAACTATTCATCCCTGGAATCCAAATTGTAATGGTGCTGTATGGGTATGTTTTGATTGTATCGTTTTATTTTAATCAGGTTTCAAATTTCAGGATGCTTTACCGACAGGACTGTATTTTTCTTTCAAAACATACGCTTCATTTTACTTGGTAAAAGTTTTTCTCTTACTAATATATTAGTAAAATAAAACAGATCACAAATATAGTCGCAAAACGCGGTCGCCTTGACAAAATAAATTGGAAAAAATTTGGAATTGACGTCACTCAAAGTTCATTGTTCCTGGTGACGAATATGTGCTTTTTCTTAATTCTTCTTTGTAAATTCAGGTTGGTTAATTAGTTTTCAACCATTTTCATAATTATATTTAGGAATTGGCTCGGATTCTTCACACCTGTCACAATGGGATTACTGTCAAGTATACTTGCTTCTGCAATAGCAATATTAGTCGAAAAAAAGTCTAGGAGGCCAGCGTTAGCTTTGTATTTGACAAATTTGGTAATGACCCAATTCAAAATAATGTTTATAACAAACCAATTTTTAGGCTTCGGAAACATACTACAGACATTTAGCTAATCACGGTCATGTTAAAATGTACACATATGGAGAATGTGTCCCGTTCGGAATTGGACTTATGCTCTTTTCATATTTACAGAGCACTGGAAGACTTCCAAAATCTTTTAATGGATTCATGAAGTAAGTTGCAAATTTCAAAAAGCGAACTTCAACCTAGGCTCCCCTCAGTTCCTTTCTTACATATTCTCACTTTAGTTTGCTCTTTTGAATATTGAAATCGGAGTAGGACACTTGAGAATTCCTTCCGGCATAATTCATCTTGCACAAAAAGATACGCCGGTTTAGATAAATCAGAGAATCTGAGAAAAGTAAACTTTGGTCAACTTCAAACAATTTCAGTGCCGCTTTGAAAACAAATGTGACGGATAATGTGATAAACGAGAAGAAGATACCGGAGAATTTCAGATCTTTCTTAGAAAAACTAAGAAATGATTATGAAAAAACAGAATTATGCCACCATCCGCATTCCTGTGTCAGCCATTCTGTAGAGGTATTTAGTGGAAAAGATGGGAATCTGTATGAGTATTGTTCCAGAGTTTTGCAAAGAACTTCTCGATTGGATTAACCGCCAGCTCCGCATTAGCAATTGTTAGAAACCTCAAAACAATAATCAAAAATCCAATCAGTCTCATCACATTACTATTCTCTAAAAATAATCTGAAACTTCCTTTGTTTGCCGGTTTACTTCCATTCATATTTAACGTGGGTTCAAAATAATTATCATTCTGTAATCAGTGTCATGTTCAGGCTTCCCGATGTTCTCTAAACCGGGTGGAAGGAATCTCTCCAGTGATAAACAACGTATTCTCTGCTGGTCTTGCATCAGTTGCAATGGTTTTCTACCCAACCGTCAGTATTGCTATGTATTGTCTTTGGAAAGCTATAGAGGTGTGTTTATTAAAGATTTTTTCTAGAACATTCGTAGAAAAAAAGCGTAAGCAGAAACAAAAATAAACATTTTCGAAACACAAAAGTGTGAATTTTTATGAGTTGGTTCCGCAGAGGTGGAATGCGAAATGAAAGCGGGCGGGAAACCATGGAGATGGAAAATATTCCGACTGCCGCCTACTGATCAGTTCCATTTTTCAGACAGTGTATTTTGATCTGGTGGATAGAGGATATCTGCCTAAAATCAAGAACGCCGAAGTTGTTTTATATGCAATCACAACTGGTTACGTCTTATGGAACACAATAGTTGAACCACGGGCCATTCGAAGAGGTTATCTGAATTTCCTTTCTGGATTGGTCGGTGGAAAGTGAGATAGGACGACATGTTTAGAGGCTCCAATCATCGTTTTTACAGAATCAGTTTATTCAATCGACGTCTATACGACCATTTCGGGTATATCTCTCGGGATATTTATACGAAAATTCCAGAGATTGACCCGAAATATGCCATGATCAATCCGTTGCTTTACAAACCACTAGTTGAGTAATATCTGTATTTTTGTATACAAGTATAAAACCTTCACAGGTCACATTCTGTTTCATTTGCTTTGAAATCAGAAAAATCAAACTTGTTTTCATTAACAACGCCTTTATTGTTCATAGAGAGAGCATAGATTATCAGAAAAATGTGTGTTGTAAGTTGATAATACACCAAAAAGAGATCTGGATAGTACTTTCCTTTGTTGAAAGTTAAGCGACACCAATCAAAAACTAGACAGCAAGAGAGAATGAGAAAAGAGAACGAGGGAACATTATTCAGGAATTTGGAAATTTATAATTGATGAATTCGCCTGAGCAGTTGTTCAAGCAGAATGCGATCGTCATCGGTCATTACTTGTTGCCGGCGTACTGAAGCTTCTGAAGAGTCGACAAGATGTCGTGCATGTGGTCGAGTTGACCGGATCGGCCGAAGCGAACTGCAAAGCAAAATCACAACACATAAAGCAAGAGCAAAAAGCAAGTGACTTGAAAGTGGCTTACCAAATGGTTGAGGAGCTCCGTTCCGTTTTCCTTGAAGTGGGCTTTCCGGAGCAAAGTCTTCTTCATCCAATGAAGAGCGCTTTCCAAATCTAACAAGAGCGTTTCTCATTCCACCACTAGCTCTCCCAAAACGAACCAAGGCGTTTCGCATGGCGCGTTTCTCCGCACTAAAAATGACAGTACTATCAATAGAAATCTCTCAATAAGAATCCCTACCTGACTTCATCATATGATTGAGCAAAAGTAGAGGCAACAAAGATAATCAAAAGAAGTGCCAATGCAGAGAATTGAGTCATGATTCAGTATGAAACTGGAAAAAGTGAGACGAGCGGCTAAGCGCAGTCTTTTATACCTGAAACGAGCTATTATTATTAGCCTAGGGGCGTGACGATTCAGAAGAGTAAGAGCAAATAGCCGCGAGCAATGTATTATTACTATTTACAAACGTTTTGATGAGTTTTAAAGATATTAATGAGAATCGTCATAATATGAAAAACAGAATGATGTCAATGAATGACAGAAGGTTCTCGAAAGAAGACGGGGAGAAACCACCTTGGACCCTTTTAAAGGAATGAATAGGTCAAACGCAGGTGTTCTACGCTCTGAAAAGTTCCGCAAGCCACGCCCACTACGACGAGCACGCAGAAAAAGAAAAGAACAAGAAAAAGTCATTTTGGAGATGAAAAAGGGAACTGGAGAGCAGGAAAAAAGAAGTTCGGAAAAAAGGGAGAACTGAGAATCTAGTAAACTGTTATATGTATGAGCAAGAGTTTGAATACATCATGGAATAAACAAAACAATAGATGAAACATGCTGATCATCAGTCAACAAACGGAAATTTTGAAACATGAGCCTTCCCGTTTCCTTATATGTCAGGGTTTCTTTTGTTATCTTTTGTATAATCTATAACCCTCCGCTTTTGCACTTCTGCAAGTTTCATCCTACATTTTCTTTTCTTCTGGAGAAGTCCCTTGCAAAAGTACAACATTTTTGATTGAATTTTAATTGTAAAGTTTGTCGAGCGGAACATACTTGATCAAAATTAAATACAGAACTAGATTTAGAAGCTTTTAACTGGGGTACACGTGTTCAGAGACATTGCTGAGGTTCGATCATAAGTAATTCATAGAGGAGAGCCCACGAAGGTAAAAACGCGGAAATTTTTATTGCGTTGACACGTCATCAGTTAACTCTTCGTCATCATTCTGCATCCTTCTTTCAACTTTTTCAAAAATTGTTTATTCTCGAGACCAAATGCAAAAAGTCAGAGAGTGGGTGTCTTCTGTGGGTGGAATATGGATAAATTGGAAGATATCGGAGTAAAATGAAAAGTACTCTGAAGAGATTGGAGAAACATAAAGTAAAGTGCGAAAAGATAGGACGAATCTGACTGGAACTGATGGCTCGTAAAACCCAACTTCTGGATAGCTATCTCACCCCATTCATCAATTTTATCGACTCTGAAAAAACGTTTTCTGGGGGTCTACTGGGATACTTGTTTTCCATCTTTCTCATCTTCAAAAACGAGTTACTGCCAAGTGACAATGGTTCATATAAGTTTGATATGAGTGACAATGTAAGGACAATGCCACATCACTTTTCAAGTATCGAACATCATTCAATTGTGATATGAATACCAGATAATGTTACAAGTGGAACGAGAAGGAAACAAAACTTGAGTGGAGACTGAGAAATCATTCGACATCATGTCCAGACAGAGCACAATGGAATTGTGTTTTCGAAGGTTCACAAGAGAACACTAATAAAGTCATAATTCTGCTCCCACAAAGTTCATCTATTGAAAACTTTGAAATAGTTTTGAATAGTATATGAAAAAGTTGAGTCACAGACAGAAGGAAAGTGGGGACTATAAAATAGGAGAACAACGAAACACAAAGTTTCAAGGATCTCTGTTCACAAGAATACAAAACACAATGATCAGAAAAGACTCTGTTAGAGGATATAGAAACTATAGAAGAAGAGTTGTTAAAACTCTCATTTTTAAATGTACTTGCTCATACCGACTTCATTTTTTGTTCCTCTTTCCCTTTTTCAATCATAAAAAACCAGGACCCACATCATCAACTGGGTTTGTTTTATCGGCCCCATAGGTCTTGTTGAATGACGTGTTGGGTGGGATACCAGAACTTTTCTTTCCTTTTCTCTCTCTAAAACGAATAAAGAGCACACATCGTAAGACTTCATTTGTAAATGGATAAAGTGAGATTAAAGGACACAGAACATGGTCGTTTTGGAATGAAAAATGAAAAAGTGAGAGGATAATGAATAAATAGAAAAAAGTGGGTTGAAACAGTGGACAAGAAAGAAGGAAAATCAAATTGGGAGGAATGAAGTCTGCGACGGGACACCAAAAGGGAAACTGTGTGACCATGGGGCAGTCACTATAAATAGTAAAGTCAACGAGCCGAAAGCGTGGGTGGGAGAGAAAGGAATGGATGGTTGTAAAGTGATTGATAAAGCTGTGAAACGAAAGGAAGAGGGATAAGTCATTGGGGGATATGGAAAGGGGGCTGCTCTCTATACTCATATTCACAAACATTTTTGTTGAACTTTGACGCTCCTCAGTCAAATTTCGGTCTCCTCCTTCCGCTATGTCACGTCAATTCCTGTGTGACCATGATCCCGCCACTCAGCGTATCCGATGGATCGGCCGAAGCGAGGGCGGACAAAAGAGTCCATTTGGGCAAGGATGTTGTCAACTCGGAAACCACCATCTCTGTAGTGACGTCTTCTTTTGTGTCTAGAAAATGAGAGAAATGTATATATAACATCATGAAGTCTCTTGACAATTTCTTCCGAATCTGACATATCATGCTCAAAGAGCAAGCACAGAAATATGATAAATGGGTGTAGTACCACCATGCTACTCAAGTCAAGTGCTCTGTGTTACTCAAAAATAGGCACAAGAACTATCTTGATGTCATGAGAAAGGGGATGTCAAGTCACTGAGGAACCATGGTTTTTGTATCTGTTCAATAACCTTCGCCTAATTATGAAATGGAATAAATTAAGTGAACTCTTCAGACTTTTGATTAATAGAACCATTTGTCATGCATGATCTTTTAATTTCCTCCTTTTCCCTCTTCCGTAGTTTTCAATTTCTTTCCCTCCCTCCCCATCAAAACGTCGTACTGTACCTGTGTCGACGATGACGATGTTTATGGACTGCGTTCTTCCAGTCGTGTAACGTTCGCTTGTGCAGTCGATCCAGTCGGCCGCCTTTCCTCACCAAGAATCTACAAAACGACCGACGACATTTTACAATCGTTTTTTGATGATCAAGACGGACACACGAGAGAGGCAATTTCATGAGCGCCGCTCGTAAAAATTTAGTTTTTTTTTAGCAACGGAAGCGACATGGACTCATAAACGTCCGACAGTTGTTTTATGCATTGGAGACAGTGGCGTTTGGTATCAAAACCCAAAAGTTTCTTGACTTTAAGACATTTCATTCTTACTTTTCTCGGGCAAATGCAAGGTCCATCAGGACGATGAGGAGGAAAAGAATGGCAAGATACCGTATCCTGAGCACCATTGATTCAGAATCTGAAAATTGAAGACTGGTTATAATTGATGATCGATGATAAGTGAGAATAATCAACAGTGACAGGTCAATTGTTGTCTTGAAAAAAGTCGTCAAAAATGGGTGGAAGCAGCAATAAAAAGGAGAAAACACTTAGACACTATCAATGGACAGAGAGAAGCGGTTCGTATTTTTATTGTTTCAAACTTACAGCTTTTGCACGCCAACTACGCTAGATTCACCGTCAGACAGTCTCCTAGCGAAAGCAGAAGGGTATCGAGGTGAAATGGAGGTTAAGGAACAGAGAAAACACTAGATTTAATTGCCAGACTGTCTGCTAAAATGGTGTTAATCGAATCAGAAAAAATAAACACAACGCTTTTCGAGTTATGTTTTGTTTTCAAATAAGATCGAAGGTCTAGGATTGAAAAATGGTTGGAAGGGTGAGGAATGATGTGACAAATGAGAAAATGGTATTAGCTTAAAAAGGAAGAACCGACAGAATAAGCAGAATCAAAAAGATAGTGACGACATAGTTCTAAACTTCTAGACAGTCAGGATTCCTCTTCTAAATAATAACTGGTCGGCGAAAGCAGAAGACGAAGAAAAAGAAGAGGGCACTGCATTTACATATGACGATGTCTTTCCCCCCTTTATTTCTACAGTATTCTGCGCTTTTATGGGTGTGGCCGAGATGACTGGGACACACTGTGAATGATGAGAAGACAGCTGCGGGCAGGTGAGTTGTCAGAAAAAAGGGTTATGAAATGAGTTCATCGGGTCGGCGGTTTGTCAAATGACTCATACAGTTTTTGAGAAGTCTCGCCCCGTTTTTCCATACTACAGGAGTTACGATGGAAGTGGGGCGGTTAGGGGGAGAAAGAGGCGCGGTAGGAGGTGAGAAACAGTAGCTTCACCTTTTTTTCTTTTCATTCACAATAGTGTTCTTCTTCACTTTCACCGCCTGGTTTTCTCGAACGTTGCAAGCTGATGAGAGGCATTTGAGGGGGGAGGGGAAGGAATGAGGGGAATAGGTTTTGGCGGCATGTAACGAACGATTGTGGGATATGATGAATCACAGTTAGTTGGTTAAGTGAATAGAGTGACATCAGTCCTCTTAGTGAATCATAGATTGGAATTTGAGTTAGCCCACCCTGTAAGAAAGAAGCAGCTGCCGATCCTGTATCCACATTCCCTATTTTTACCTCACACATTTGAAACAGAACGATCTAATTTACGGGTTAGCGACGAAAGAGATTGGGAGCTAAATGACATTCAGAGGGAGAGAAAGTTTTGAAACAGATTTGGATAATTACAGTATTCGGGGGAATGACGTGAAGGTGGCTAATAGCATCTAGGTATGTGATGTCTAGAGTTAAATTCATCAAACTGTATACTGGATTCAAGTGTTCGATTCTTTACTAATAAACTTTCGCTGAATAATGATGTGTTACTTATGACGTTTTGTGATTTTGATGTGTTTCTCTTCATTCCGGGAGTTTGTTTATTTTACATTTTCGCAATCTCAATGGGTATCCAAACAGATTGCAAAAAAAGAAATGGAAGTGGATCAGTTGCAGACCATGGGCAGCCCAAAAAATGATTTGTAAGACATCGTGTGTATGATTGATGTGGTGTGAAATGATATGTGATTTGCAAGTCCTTTCCCTTTTTGCTATCGTTTTTCTCTTTCCGAAACAAATCAAAACTATCGGAGAATAGTGAAGAAGACATATTCATATTGATGCTAATATTCTGAATTCAAGCGTAAATACGCTTTTTTTCGGCTTCCGTTTATTAACCGGATTTGAGACGGTGGATAGTGTTGCGTAACACTTATGCCCCCAACAAAAGAAGGGCAGGATTTCTAATGGGTGTGGTAAATGCAGCAAAAAAAAGTGACGGGAAGGTTGAGGAGGTTAGAATTAGGTGAAAACGAATGCATTGTGTGTTAAGTTATCCACTAATTGTTCTAGTCTTGGAAGTAAAGTGGCAGTATAGTGTACAGTTGTTATATTTTTGAAAGAAGAAAAAGGGAAAGAGGTAAGGGGTCAAGCTGGCCCAAAGAATAAATCAGGCTGGGAAGAAGAATAGAACTATCGTTAACGTCAATGATAATTTGCTGGACACTGATGACGTTCATTCCTTCTTTCTTCCAAAAAAGTAACATGGTTGGAGGGAAAGAAACAGTTTGCCTTCATTGCATCAAATCATATTCAGCGATCTGTCACGTTAACTTCGAAATGGCATCTTGAATCAACACCGGCGTTTGATAAGACAGATCAAGTTCAGTTAGTGAGATTCTTTTTTCCCGAACATAGTTTCGTTTTCTATCATCTTCTTAGACCTGCCCGGTGTCAACTTAAAACGATTGATCTGAGTCAAACTGTGACCAATGCGAAACATTTCGTGTCAAATGACCTCTGCACAAATTTCAATTTCCGGGTAACCTTGGTCTTTCTTTTTGTGAAATTAACAACTGAACTGTACTTTTAAGCTCATTCTTCTCGAAAAACGAAACAATTGGATTGGACAAGTATGCTGTAATATTCTAATCCAAAAGTGTAATACTGAAAAAAACGACTAATGTTCATCAGTGTCATGTGGGACCGAAGGTTGCAGGTTAAGCCTAATTTGTAGAACGTAGTTTAGCGTAACATTCTGCAGATGATAGTTTCAAATCAAGGGAAAACGAACACATTTAAGTTGAACAATGAATGGAGTTGGGATCTTCAAGGGCGGCAGGAAAAGAATGACCGGAAACAAAAAAGAAAAATCGGCAACGGTGACTAATCTGGTATCGTTCCATGCAGCGGAAATCTAATTAGACACTGGCTTACGGTATTAGAAAAAAAAGATGAAAAAAGAAATTGGAAAGAAGAGAAATAAAATCTCTCTTCCTGAATAGAAAGTTTATATATTAGATAACGCTAGAGGTGAGAATAATCTCTTCTTAACATAAGACACAATATATGAAACGGTTAGTCTTTGCTATAGTTTTTTTGTGTCTTGAGTGATATTAATTGGCTGAAAAGGAACCGAGTGATATCATGATGAAGATAATATGTGTGGTCTTTTTGGAACAACTTTAGCCTAGGCTACAGACATACTGTGATGTACAAAAGTGAAACAGACACAAAAAAGGGGAATAATTAAATATAGTGAAAGAAAATGTGTGAAAAAAATTGATGAAAGATGAATTCAACCAGAACTGCACTGAGAGCTAATAATAAGTGAGAGTCAACCATTTTTTGAATACTTTACACTGAGCTATACTGATTTCTTACACATATCCGAAAACTTTCAATTTTCGGATTCTGGAACATGTGACTCATTTGCAAGCTAAACAAGAAGCAAATAAAAAACAGATTGTTAGCGAGTAAACAGATTGGACCAGTTTCGAACGGGCTGTCACACGGATGTTCAGTTTTACATGTTAGTTCATTATCAGAAGAATTTGGATAAATCTGCATGAATATCTGCAAACGATTTGATGTAAAAAGAATTAAAAGAGGGTGAGGGGAAAATTATGTCATCATATCTAATCTTCTTCGGATTTCGGAATTGTTCCCGAAACGGAGATATTTGAAACCGGCTTTCAATAATTATTGGGGTTGCATAAGTCAAAATCAATTATGAATTGACGACTCTCAGACTGTCGGAATCGATAAGATTGTGAGAAAATGAAGAAGATTTTGGCGATTAAATTGATTTTATAAAAATTTATTCAAGAAATAAATTACAATGGAAAGACAATAAAAATTTGTTGGCGAAGTGATTCAATATCACAAAAAATTCAGATATTCGTTAAAATGAACTGAATAACTAAAACACCCGGATATTTAAAGACGAGTTTTTTTTTGAAAGTGGATGAGAATATCCCGTGAACTGAAGATAACATACATTGAGTAACTGAATAAAGTTTCTAGTACACCATTGTCTGTGGTGACAATCCTGTTGGCAGATTCTAAACACACATGGTTAGTTTTATAGAAAACATCGTTTCTTCACAGTTGCACCTTTTCATACGACATCTTCACTGATTCGGAAGCGTCGGTGTCTAGTGTTCGACAAGATTCTTTGCCAGTTGGACGATCAGATTCTTGATAGAAGTAAGCGGCAAGGAATAAGAGAACTCCTCCAGTAAATTTGACAGCGATAGCTGGAAATTTTGTTTTTAATTTGGTAATAGACCTGAATTCACTCACTGAAATAGAAGAATGCCCATCCAAGATTGGAAGCATTATAGAACTGACACTTCTGTGATACACAATCTTTCTGCCAGTACATACAGTTAACATCGATGATGTATCCAAATACAATTGCACCCGGAATGCTTCCTAGTATTCTCATCCATAACCAACCAAAGCATGTGAAATGGTCTCGATGCTTATGATTAACTACTCGGAGAGATGAACTTTGCAGAACTGGTGCAGTTATGAAAATGCAGAATGAGAGAGCGACAAACATTGCAATGAATTGATATATCTGTTTTTGACACGAAGCATCGCAATATCCTTTTTTAACCATCGTGTTCTTTGAACAACCACACTCTGTCCAATTAGAAGCACCAAACTTGATTCCCTGGAAGTGCAGAAAATGTTAATCTAATTCGAAAAGAAAATAAAATTACTGGTAAATCTGCACATCCTGCATGACAAGGGGAGAGAAACGTGAGTTTGCTTTCTTCAGAACACACCGGATTGAAAAAGGCATCACAATGACAGTTTTCACTGCAAGTCTCCAGAGCTCCAAATTTAGGAAGCCTGCAAAATAATCTTTCTAAATTAATCTAATAATTAAGATCTCACTCTGTCTGAGGTACATTGACACCAAAGACGTTCAGAGATTCACAACGAATCAACAAGCAACTACTGCATCCAGCAGCCAAAATTCCGAATGTTATCACAAAATACATAGATGGTTTGAAACGATTCTCGAAGAGTTTTGCTATTTTTCCTCCGATCCAACTAGCTGTGATTCCAACAGGTACGACTACCCCTCCTACAATTATTTTGTTTTTGAGACTGATTCTTAAACGATAAACTAACCAGTCACTAAACTAGCACTTCCAGATGAGAATCCAAGAAGAGTTTCTAGTAGTTTTGGGATGAAAGTGATATAACCATTCATTAACATTGCTTCGATAGTTTGCATAAGTATCACACACATACACGTTTTATTTTTGAGAAGCATCTGCAACGTTTCTAATTTGAAGAAAGTGGAACAATTTTAATCATACCAGAATAATTTTGAAAAATTCATATTTGTGATCTGAGAAATCCTTATCTAATGACGCATCAGTTCTATGAACGTCGTTTGATTTACGCATGCCAGTATCTAAAACGAATCATCATTTGAGAAGTTAAATTCAACGAACCTTTCAGTCTTTTTGGGAACATAATTAGTGGAAAGGCTGTGAAAAGGGCCACAAACCCGCAAACCACAAAACCAATCCACCACATTCCGATGAACCGTGGGTCGGCACTACTATCGATTCCCATACTGAAAATCTTGCGATTTCTTTCAAAAAAATAATTATTTACATACTCTGATGGCAGTGTTCTCCAGTCTCCCCAAACTTTAAGCATAAATCCACAACCAACAAATGCGAGAGCAGGGCCGACCGTTGATGCAATCATATATAATGCTGTAATAATACAATTGTAAACATCAAATCGAGTCTCAAAGCAACGTACCAAGATTTCTACCAGTTCTTTTGTGAGAGTCGAACTCATCGAGGCAAGTGATTCCATAAGTGAACAGAGGACTTGCTCCAATTCCAACAAATGCTTGAGAAAGAAGAAGTAATAGAAGCTCTCTGAGTATCAGAAACGAAATATTCAAATTTATTTCTTACTAACCTATGAGCAGAAAAACTGCCAGTTCCTTCGTCAGAGCATTTCTTATCTGGTCCCCCAGTGACACAAATATCCTTCCTCGCTTCTCCAACAGAATAAGGCCCGGCAGTGTATTCTGGGATGATTACCAGTATACTTCCAATTCCAACAATCATCATTCCAAGTCCAATACATTTTACTTTGTTCACTGAAAATCCATATTCATTGATAGCAAAATATTTGTTAGAATACCTTTAGTAGCGTATAAAGCAAGTGGAATAAGCATGATTGTGACGAAGACATCATAGGTGGCAGCAAAAATTCCACTTTGCGTTGAAGTTAATTTAAATCTGAGAATAGTTTTGTTTCAGCTGAAAATATATTTTAAAAGAAAATCTCACCTTTTTTCAATGGAACTGATAGAAACAGACACCAATCCGTTGACAATTGCTCCTTGTAACAGAGCATTTGCGGAAAGAATTGACATGAATGGGATAAAATTAGAAAGCCATTGGAGTCCTTTTGGCCGGAACCAAGAAAACCCGAAATGAGTTTCATCGGTTTCACCCATACTGGAAATCGTTGAAAATTTATATATAAAAAATTAAAAGAGAACAGACATTTGAGAAGGTGACAATAAATTATCTGAGGACGATTCTCCGGAACAATTCTCCACAATCAAAAGACTCATTCTCAGCTGCTACATTGGTTCTGACACTTTCGAACTAACTAGCCACCCGCACATTCTCTTTTACAGTCCAGTTTTCAGATTATGTAAATAAAATGGTCTTTTCCGAAACTGACACTGTTTGTTTTTGAATCACTTGGGATTTGTTACAATGACCGTCTAAGTGGACATTTTTGAATGGAAGAAAACGGAAAAAGCCATAATGACTTTGGTTTTATGAAGTGATGATCATAAAAAAAAACTAGGTTAGATGGATTGAGTACGGAAGGAACCAATTCAAAACCGCCTAAGATTAAAACGTATTACCGTTACATTAGCAAGCGGAAGAGAAAACTGAAGCAAAATGAACGTTCTATGATGATCGAAAGATGAGGGAAAACTTGACGAGTGACACAAAAGAGAAAGTGGGAAAACTGACGCGAGAGGAAAGCGAAGCCTCCGCAAGGGACCAGAGAGTGAATGACAGTGAACTTTTCAAGAGCAGCGTTATGAACGGCCCCGTAGGACAGAAAAAACGACGGGTGGATGAATGATAAGAGAAGAGAAGTTGGGGGAAAAGAGAAAATGAAATGAATGGATGAGAAATATATTCTCTCCGAGGATCGCGCTTCTCTTCTTCGTTCAAATGCTAGTTAGCTTTGCACGAACAAATACATTCTGTGTGTGTTCCCTCATTTGACTCGGTCCCAAAACATCTTTCTTTTTTTTCCTATTTTCATTTCTTCTCCTTTTCTCTTCAGCTCTATCCATCCATCTAGAGACACAAAAATAGAGCTTTTTTACTGGATTTCAGGAAAAAGAACGTGTTTACACCTTGGAACCTAGCTATATTCGTAGAGTGAGAACAATATTCAAAACATTAGGAAACTTCTAAAAATTTTGTTTGTTAGAGCCGTAATCATGTCACAAAAATAGAGCTGAAAATGTAGGCAACAGAACATTATTTTTTGTAGAACTCAGATTGTGAACGTGAAATTCTAAAAAAAACTGAATTTTAAAACGATTTCCAAGTTGAGGGTGGCCCCATCAATAATTCCATATGCTCCAAAAACTTTTTGAGTTGAATTTCGAGCAGACCGAAAATTATTCTTGACTTGGTGAAAAGGGTGGTTGAAAAAAGAAATACGAAAAGACGGATTTGATGCCATAAATTACATCTCTCCGCGCCCAATTTCCGGGCTGTGCATAAAAAGAAACTGACTTCTTTTCTGAAGCACGTAGCCTACTATGCAGTTCTTTTTTTGAGTAAATTTCATTTCTCAAAACCAAATTCTAGAGATGAATCACAAAGAAAATAAATAAATTGATTCGGGAAAAATGGAATACAACACAAGGTTGACGTGTGTTCCAATTCGGTTCATCGGGAAATTGGCCTTGAATAAAATTCGAGATGGGAATAAATAACACGAGATCGAAATAGAACAAATTTTTCAAATGAATTTCTTTACAGTGTAAAAAAGTGATAGTAGACAGCTGTTTAATGTCAGAAACAAATCGGAAGTTGCAGTTTCTCAGTAGTTAAAAAAACGTGCCAAGAGGAGAATGTTTATTAATCTGTTGCCAAATTCGTGTCTTCGTGTCGTCATGTTGTAAATACGAAAAAGATGTTTAAGAAACTACTAAAAAACTAGTTTCTATGGGTATACATCAATTGAGTAACAGAACTCGAACTTGAACAATTAGTTCGCCTGTTTGGAAAATGACGTACTCGTAATTATTTTGTTTTTTACTCTAAAGAGTGAGTTTCTAGTTGGATCTTTTTTTAAACATCAAAGAAACTTGGGTTGAAACGTTCACAGAATCATCATATAATCACGGAAAGAAATTCAATGAAACGATAAGATAAATGCCCTTATAAGATATGAATGATCATTAAGCTTCCAATAGATGTTATCAGATCTAGATAATTTCAAGCGTTTGTAGCCTCGTTATAACTTTTGCAATTGCAATTCTGAGAATAAAAAGAAACGTCAAAACCGGAAAATTGACCAGCCCAGTGAACCGGGACAAGAGAAACGAAATGGATTGGAGAAGTGAAAAGTGGCTGTAATTTGATTTGAATTACAAAAAACATAAACGGTTTCGACATGGTCGCCCATGAATAAAATAGTTTTTTTGGTTTTCCAAATGATTGCGAATTCAGTAAAAAACTCATTTCTATTTTTTTCTGGAAGCAAAAAAAGTTGATTGAAATGAAGTGGAAATAAATAATGCGGTCTATTTGAAAACGAATGAAGTGAGGAGCGTTTCAACTCTACCTCCCTGCATCAAGGTCAATCAGATAGTGAAGACGAAGAAGGAGATGTTCGAAAACTAGTGAAAATGAGCGACGAGGCGTCTATTACTCCGTTCAGTCCAGTTTCTTTGCTTCTTATAAAGTTGCAGAGAGATAAAGATGAGACAAAAAAGTTTTCTCTCTTTTTTTTTCTTCCGCCTCCCACTTTTTTCGTCCGCCAAAACGTTAAAACAACGGAAACAGATAGATATTGCCGAAAAAAGGAAAATAAAATCGTCGGACACACGTTGGAAGAAAGGGTTTTTGAAAGTGGGGTGTGATATATTAAAATACGAAACGCTAGGCTGGCATAGCGAGGAGAACTGTGACCTAGATGAAGACGATTTAGTTGCGTCGCATCCATTCCCGCATCCTCGTTTTCCTGAAGAACGCACACAACCGAAAGATGGAGGGGCGCCCTCTTTAGGAGGATGACTTCAAAACAACATATCGTTCAGAATAGCCGCATGGTTGTGTTTCTTTACTAGCTACTACTTCTTCTTTTGCTTTTTTCTTTTTCTGGTCAATGTCAAACGAGTAATCTAGAATATGAAGAAGGAAATGATGCAAAGTGGATTGGAAAGACGAGAAAGCAAGACGAACACGAACATCCTAACATTGAATGAAAGATAGTTAACAAGATAGCAGAGACTCATCATACATTAGAGACAACTATAAGAGGTGAACACGACTGATTAGATTAACAACATGTTAATGATTTTTATATCAAATGTCTATTAGCTAAGTTGGCCATTGTTATTCTCTATTATGTATGAAGAGAAGATGATGGTTTTGCAATGATTGATACTGTTCAATCATACAACCGGCAAACATTGTTTGATACTCAATTCATTGAAATCCATCAATGTCCATTCTGCAAAATATGAAAAATTCGAATGAACAATAAATTTCCGATCATTTTCAAAGATCATCAAAAGTTGTATCAAAAGATCATATGAATTGTTGAAATTAGCGGATATATCTATTTTTCGAATATGAAAACTTTTACCTGCTTCACTCATATTTTTAAAAATTCTCATTTTCTTCTCTGAAATAACAGTTCGAAGCAGCAATGAATGATTTTGGTTTATTAAAAGCAAAACAATCAAATAATCCCAAAGGCAAGAAGTCTGGAACACAATTCTGGCACGCCGTTTTGAAATAGCGGTGAGAGTACTTTGGTTCATACTCCATGATAAAAAAAGATGGTCCTCATGCGTAAAAAATCTGAGCAAAACAGATGAACAACAAGCATAGATTAGCAGGAAAGGTAGACAATTATTTGGTAATATGAGAGAAGAAAAAACAACATAAGACTAATCAAGTATGGTGTTTTGATTGCGAAGAAGAGAAATGTTGGGAAATGGGAAATTAGATGACAACAAGTATAGAGTGATCAAAAATACACATTTCGGAATGTGGAACTCTACAAAAAGAATGAACTCGAGGAGACGGGATAGGGCAACAATCAAATAAATATATCAAAACTAAATCTAGATGTCTAATCATCCTTGTTTTTCTCTTCAGCTTTGGCTTTTTCTCGGTTAACTGCAGAGTTTTCGTCGAAATCTTCACGGACATCGTCGACGACTCCATATTTGACAGTGTCGTAGGCAATCTGAATTATTATATTTTATTTTATTCGAGCCAAACGGTATTCAAACAACAAACCTTGAAGAGAATGTAAGCCCAGAAGATGTGAAGAACAAGAAGAGCGGTCAGAAGGAACATAATGAATCTTGGAGCTTGTGGCTGTTGGGCGAGGTTCAACCATTCGTAGTCATCTTGAATAAGAGCCGGAGCATCGAACCACACAGACCGAATGATCCAGAATGGATAGTAAACCAATCGTGTCGCAACCCAGACAATAAGAACACTACCGAAACAGATTGCAAGAGCAGTATCCAACTGTTCGTAGCGAAGAATTTTTCCGAGATCACTGAATGACAGTTGTTTTTTTATTAGTTCACACGAGAAAAAGTACTTACATGAGAATATCGACAGCATCGTGGCTTACAAGAATAAGAGTTCCAACACGTGTCATATTCATGATCCAAGAGATTCCAACCAAGGCAAGGGTGATGAAATGGTGGATGAGCATTTGCCAGAAGTCACTGCGTTTGGCATCAAGGAAGATTATTCTGAAAATTTGAATAAAATGATTACAGCCTAATCAGATGCTTGTGTTACCCGAAGACAAGAGAAATGTAGAATCCTCCTTGAATCCAATAATACCATGCAATAGCGGTTGGAATTGGATGGAACGGCCATTTTCTCCAGCACTCTGTGATGTCATAGAAGTGCGACTCATTGGACACAAGGTACAATCTGAAAAACAACAGATAATGATGTGATGTAGTTATGTGGCTCCTTTTTCTGTGATTTGTATCAGTTTTAAGAGTAAATTTATGATTGACTACTGATAAGACCACTAGAAGGTAGTTTGTGGTGGAGAACTCCGATTAATTAATTTTTGGTATCACGTGATAAAATATAATATTTCCGTAGCTGCTCAGTTATTTCTGATCGGTCAAAGTAGAAGACTTACCCGCAACAAAACGAGACTGTGTAGTAGAGAGATCTCATTGCACATTCAGCCATTCTAGTGTATTTCTTCTCCCGATCTAACACTCCTTCTGAAAAACTTTCTTGTTTTCTGGGATAATTATTAAAATTAACATACGTCGTGTCTCTGGTGGATTTTTGCGACTGAGAAAGTATGCAAGTGGGATGAAAATGTAGTTTTCGAAGACAAACCGGTAGATCTGAAAATAAGAAACTTTTCTAACTTTTAAATTTTCAAAAATAGCTCTCTAGATCGGAAATACTTACAATGAGAGAAATTCCAGTGATAACCGTCATCCAAAGGTGTGAATAGTGAGGATACATGTAACCCGGTTCTGTTGTTTTGTTGTTCATATCCGACCAACCGACTCCACGTGGGAGCCAATACAGAGCATCCCACCACCAGAACATTGCTGAAAATTGAAACATTGGAGAAGAACATGAGAGAAAAGGGGTAATAAGAGAATGTAGAATAATCAAAATGTACAGGTGAGTTGGCAAAAAATTTGAAAACCATGGTGTGAATCATATCTATTCAACACAAACGGAACGCCGAGAGTATAGAGAGAGGGGTGAAAAAAACAAACGTCAAACAAACGAGCGCTATATTTGCGTAGACAGTGACACTCCGAGTCTCCAACACTGCAAAAAAAAAGCGCGGGAAAAAGAAACGCGACGGAGTGGATAACTAGGGGATGTTTCGGGGGAAGTTATCAGTAGAGCAGTGTTGCATTATTCAGTGGGCTGCCGGGCCGACACACACTCAACGTGTCCCTTCTCCCCAATTCTTTGCCCCGTTGTTCTCCGCATTGTCGCTCGTGACCGCTTGTCTGTGTAGTGAATGAGGAGGCAGAAGAATAAGAAGAAGAAAAAGAAGATCTTCAAAGATATGCGGGCAATCCGATCAACTGTATCTCACCATCCATGCAGTTGGTTTACAAGAAGAATGAATAGGAAAATGAAATGGAGAAAGGAGACTACCATTGTGCCGTTTTGGTTTTTCTCCTTTTTCACTTTTTTTTTCTTCTTTTTCACTTTTTTTTTCTTCTTTTTCACTTTTTTTTTCTTCTTTTTCACTTTTTCGTTTGCTCCCAATCAAGAAACGAGAAAGAAGAAAAACGTGGGAAACAGTTGGTGAAAATAGGAAAATAGAAAAAGCAACTGTCAGAAAAGGCAAGTGAGCGACAGTTTCAAGAAAAACCTTATCACGAACTGATAATGAGATCGTAGACGTGCACATTTTCTAAAATAGACAAAAGACAGATACGAATCATGTGTTCTTTCAAATGCTGTCCTTACTTGACGAAGAAGAAAAAATAAAACTAAAAAACCGAGGAGCGCATAAGGGTGAAGGAATCGAACGATAATTGTCGTGGAGAGGGTAAACGAGTATTGTAGAGTGGTGGTGGTGGTAAAAGAAAGAAGAGGAGGACGTAGAAGATGTGAACGAAACGTTAGAAGGACGACTAGGAGAGGCGACAACGAGCCGCCTTTCCCGAGGGCATCTGTTGCACATTTGCCCATTCTGGCCAGACGGGCAGACTACGTTGTGTCTGTAGGACTGGTGAAAAGGCTTAGTAATTTGATTCGATAAAACATTCTGATTTTCTTCTAGCGTCTGTTTCAAATATAAATTCAGAACAATGAACTACGAAAATTTTGAAGTTGAAAGTATCTCAATGGAAATTGAAGAAATAGAATTTCAACACACTTCAGAGTTGAGCGAAATCTCAAATTTCGTTTTTTAGAGCAGCGCGCGAGTAAATGCACTCAAAAAGTATCCTGTGAGTACGAAAAAAAGTAATATGAAAAAGTTTGTTCAAAACTTAGCAACAATATAGAGTTCAAAAAAAAATGAGATGTGCATTGAACGTACGTTGAACATTTAGATAAATACTGAAATGACATAAGAAAAAAAACAGTTTCTATGACGAAGCGCAAGGCATTTTTTAACGGAAAGTTCGTTGAAAGAATAGGCACATACATTGGAAGACAATAGGGGTAAAGTGTGTGGATCAAAAGAGCTCATTAAAGCTGAACAATATAGGAAAAAAGCAATTGAAACGGGAAGACAAACACGAACTAATATCGACGATCTGCTGTTGTAATTTGCGTACGGCTAGATTCGAAAACCTGATAGCTGGGAGTGTAGTTTCTTGGTGCTGCAATTTCTCCGCGGGCCCTGGAAACAAGAAAAATAGTGAGTGAATGTGGATATATGTGGCCAAAGTGGCAGTGGCGTTGTGGTCAACCGAGAAACGAAAAACTTGTTGATCACAAGTGGTTTGATACTAATACATAATTATAGGGGGATAATAATAGGCTAGTCTCATTGGTTTTGGCTAAAGAAATTGTGAAACAGTCGTGGGAAACAATTGGAAATTTGTGTCGGCGGAAATGTGGACAATCAGGATCAAAGATAAGGATGCAACACGATCAAATTTTCAATGTATCTCTGTCTATCGTTGTCTTATCTGGACTGATCCTTGTACACGTCTCACCTGGACAAAGTGTTATCGTATCCAATCAAGATGCCTTCCGAATTTCTTTGCATTTCCTACAACAAACTCGATATTTTTATCATTTTTCTTTTCAATAGATTACATGTTGCATTTCGTTCAACATGCTATATGTAAATGTGTTGTGAAATGGCCAAAGGCCGAACGAAATGCGTTATATGTACATTATTTATTATTCCAAAACCGATTTCGATTCGCATTCTCACTTTTCTCATTCAAGATGCAAAACCGATAAAAAATGCAACAGAATAAAATGACAGGTTGAATAACTCGTTTGTTAGTAGTCGAGAAAACAAAATGTAGATGTGTTAAAAACGAATAATAGGAGGCTCCCAGAGAGCTGGTGGCTGTAAATAAAGGGTTAAAGCATTCATCCATAAATATCAATTGTTTAGTAACTTCCACTACTGTTACTGTATTCTCTATCAACTTTCACACTAACGTTGAATCCCTTGGCTGGTTGAATGTCGAGACTCTCGTTCATTCCGTGAAGTCCAACGAAGATTTTGTAGATCCATGCACCGATCATTGCTCCAATGAAGGCGCCGATGATTGGAATCCAAAAATAATATCCATGAGCACTGAATACTTCCCATCCATATCCAGCACACAAGCAGAATACACGTGGTCCAAAGTCACGAGCTGGATTAATTGCGAATCCACCGTTGGCTCCAAATGTCATGGCAACCTGAATGGTTAAAATGAGCTGAAGAGTATCATCTAATTAAATACCATGCTCATGATACTTCCGGCAAGAACAGGAACAACTCCGGTCGGGATTTGATGACGTTTATCAGTGATAAGACAGACTAGACCCGATAACATTGCTGTTCCGATAATCTGAAAGAGAAACGTATGTACTTGATGTTTCATCAGAACATTCATCCATGGTTTCAATCGACCTCAATTACTCATTTTTCTCTTTTTGATTCATGATCAGCAGTTTTCTCGTAGGAGTGTGAAGTGTTCTTCTTACACACGCGGGTATAATTTGATTACAATAAAAGTAATTCAGTTTCTTGATAAGCCACTTGACTACTGTATCGCTCCCTTTGTAGTTTCTGCTTTGACTGTATACCCACAAGAAAGCTAAACCAAACTGTCATCAATTATCAAACTCATCAATCTTCATGTGTCCCTATCAACGACGATAACTTTTGATATGAAACGGATGTCTATTTTTGTTTGAATGGTGTTCTATAAAGATACCCGTGCAACCAAAATACCCACTGACCTGATCAAAAAGACTTCCCCAAACTGACATGTGATCCGGTGGGAACGTGGTGAACAGTCCAGCGGTGGCTTGACCTCCAGTCACCTGACGGATTCCACCGTCCAGCTTCCACAAATCGTCTAAAAAGTCAATTTCAGGCTAGTTTTCTATATCTTGATTACCGTGATGTCCAAAGTAGGCAAGGGCAGCGCCAAGGAATGCTCCAATAACTTGAGCAATAGTATATGGAATGATCTTCCATGGAGGTAGATTTCCGAGAATGCTTTGAGCAACAGAGATAGCTGGATTCAAGTGGCCTCCGGATACGCTGGCGGCTAGATATACTGCAAACATGAATCCGATTCCCCAGGCAATATGACATGAAGTTGAGTTTCCACCAACGGCAACAGCAGCTTGAATATTAGCAGCATTACCAATCAGCTGAATTAGTTTACTAAATAAAAACTGTTCATTAGTGACTAACCAAGAGAAAGAAAGTTCCGATGCATTCAGCTAGAAGCTCTCTGGTAAATTGTTGATCTTCAATTCGTAGTGCACTGGCTATTTTGTCTTGGAAGACACCCATATCTGAAACAAAAAAATAAAAATAAATGATTAGAGAATGCGGAAGAGTATCAACGGACGCAAAATGTTCTCATTTAGAAGGCGTGCGCTCATTTTAAATAGGGAAGTTGACACGGTTAAAACTTCAGAATGGGCGGGAAGTTACGGTAGCCGGTGAAACAAACCAAGAGAAGATACGAATACGTTGGAGGCGGGTTTTTGTCAGTCGCGAAATGAAAATACTTATGATAATCCAGATTGATTGACTCAACTGAGTTTAAATATGCAAATGAAGCGTCACTTCTCGTTATTGAAACGTTTGCAATGAATCATGTCTGTGCAAAAAATGTTTTAAGAGGGACACAAAACTGACTATAATTTCATTTTGTAAGTATGACTTCTGATAATTTTCAAAGAGCGTTTTCGTATATATTTCCCATGATTTTTTTATAAATTCAATTTGATTATGCGCAACATTCAAGAGTTCAGTTTCAGACTAGTAGCTGGATATGGGAAACGATCTTTGTACCGACAATTGGTAACAAAATTCTAAGGAAAAATATTAACTTATGATCTGCATACTCCAGACAATATGATACCGTAAAACATGAAAACCAATAGAATTCTGAAAATAATGAGGTATGAGGAATTCAATTTCACACCTTGTGATAAAAGTCCATTGGAAAGAAATGAGTCTCATGTTATGAAACTAGAATCGAGTTGTCTGAAGAATGTTTTATATTCAGTTCAAAATTATTTCCTCTGACCCTGAATTACCTATCCCGGAACTTTTCACCGAAAAGTTCTGTCACGTGAAAGACTACAAGAAAAAGTAATTTTTCTGAGGCCATACGTTCAGAAAAACGCCCACTACTGAAAGAAGACAAAAACCACATTTAGATGACATTGAAAATTAGTTATCATGTTGCAACGAAACGCGACTTTCAAAGGTTACGCAAAAATAGATTTTATCTCTTCTTCTCAATTTTTTCAATGAATTATTGAGGTGAAGAGTGTGATTTTCCGCAATATGACAGTGATGAAAGTTTATTCAATCCAATTTTAGGTTTCCGGCAGATGGAATGAATAGATGGCATTTTGGTTTGTTGGCAGTTTATTCCAGTAAAATGTTAAATTCCGAATGTAAGCAGCTACCTGAATATGATAGATTTTACAAATGTTATGGTTTTTTGGAATCTGAGATGGAGAGAAGCACGCATTCGTGTTTCCTGTAAAAACCTTTCTGAATATTGAAGCATCAAAAAAGTCCTCTGTGGATATTTGATCCAGATGATCTTCTGTTTCCAGGTGGAAGTTCCTGCATCAATAAATCAATAAAAAAATTTTTACTTTTAGTTATGTGTATTTGATCTTTTTGCAGTAAGACAATGACTTTTGAAGGTCACATGTGACACACTTCGAAGTACAGATCACCTCAGTTGAACATCTAGATAAGAACATGGAACCTTTGATTTCAGCATTGTTCCAAAAGTTCACAGATTTGCAAACATCAGAAACTTTTCTTCCAGGATATTCAACATGTTAGACTAACGAATTTGACGAATGATTTTATGACTAATTGAGGTTTTGAGGTTGAGGCTGTGGAGATAAAGTTTGCTGACGTAAGAGATAAGATGCATCGAGTACTTTGGGATGTCCTGGATGTTCGAAAATCTTGCAGCGTTCCATGGGTGAAGGGGAACTTATGTTTATAATAAAGGTAATGAAATGGAGAAAAAAGTTGTTCAAAATAAAAACTATATATTATGGGCAAGAACGATTGCAACTAATTAGCATTATTTGGTGTGTAAAAACTCAACAAACTTTTCGTTTCTCTAGCATTATTTTCAGATCTTCGTGGAATTATAAAAACCTATCTAGTATTCATCAACGTTTTTCTCTTCAATACTTGATGAGTTCAGGCATTCTATTCAATAACTTTACACTTTCATATATCCTTCTCATTTCTAAATCTGAGCTTTCTGGTTTTCAAGAATCGAATAATTGAGTTGTGTCCAACATCAAAAGGACGTCATAATTCACTGCTCGCCCATTCGTCACTATTCCCACTGCAATTGGGTGGTGTACCCCGGCACACTCTCCCTCTAGTCGACTGCCATCTGCCTTGCATTGTGTGCTTATTGTGCATTCAGACGTGGCGGTGTTTGCACCCCTAGTGAAGAACTATCGGTTTTTCTATGCATATTTGCATTACACATCTAGATTCTTCCGCTAAAATTGCAACTATAATGATGATTCATTTATTTATTTTTTGTTCAGTTTCAAAATTACCGGTGATAACAACTTGCAACACTTTTCCCCGACTCTCACGTCAGTTTTTAGTTTCAGAAACTCTATGGGCTTGGCAATGGTTAACCGAAAATTGGCGATTCTTGGAGAATTTTTGGTAAAATGGGGAGGAACCATGCTTGTTGTGAGTTTTTTCAGATTTCTCTGTGCAAAACCTCAAAGAAATTGTTTTTAGACGTTTGTCCTGATCAGTACGTACTACTCATGTGTTCATGTTATAGCAGACAATGTAAGTTCCCGTTCCAAACAGTTCACTTCCGATTGTTTTCAATGAAAAGACCTTGTAGATGTACGATAACCCAACGCATATTTATTGGTTGTCATTGCTTGCAAAACTCATCATTTTGGAAATCTCCGTCAATTTGGCCTGTTTTGTTTATTATGCAAGGTAATCTCATTACAAAAGCTGATTTATGATACGACATCTTCACTTTTTATAGATATAACTGCGTGACCTATTGGCATCGGAAGTCTTGTGTTGCTGACCTGAGAGTGTACGCAGAAGACAATGAAGGTTGGAAGAGATAACAATGCATAATATATGGAATTCATCGTGTTTTTCAGCACAACCAGAAGTTGAATATGCTTGTGCTCAGCCGACAGTTGAACGACATCTTAGTTGGGAACCGGCAAACGAAAGCGGAAGTAAATTCTGTTTCACTTGCAATAAGGAAGCACCTCAAAGGTTTGTAATGTGATTATTCCGACCTCCAAAAGTGGTAACGAAAGGAACAAAGCAAGTGAACTTTGATGTTAAAATAGTCATGAAAGCGGATTTCTGAAAATTCGTAAAACCATGGGTGCTAATAATCAAACTTCCAGGAGTCATCACTGCCCGTTATGCAAAATGTGTGTCCTTCGGAAAGATCATCACTGTTTTATCACTGGAGCATGTGTTGGATTAGGGAATCAAGTGAGAAATGATGAATCTTGAATTGTTTCTCAATAGAACTTCAGAGATACTTCATGGTTTTCCTCTTCTGGTGTTCAATTGGACTTATCGTTGCAATGCCACATCTGTTTTACTACATGAACACTGAAATTGCATACTGGTCAGTCAATCAATTATATTGATCCTTTGATTATAATCTTCTTCAGGTATCCATTCGGATTTCTCTATTACATTGGTCCCGTTGCTGTGCTTCGTTGGGTGTTCGGTTACATTCCATTCAGCCAGGCGTGCTTCTCCACACTTTTCTCTTTTGCCGCAGCTTCGCTCATCACTGCTGGCGGCTTTTTTGGATTGCAGGTGAGAGAGTTCAAACGAGAAAACGTCGATATTTGTGTAGATTGCTTTGCTAAGTTCGCCAACATACCAACTCATAAAATATCTCGCGCAAACATCATGCAGTGACTCAAAAAGTTCTGCGAAACAGTTGTGTCAGCAATAGAAAGAACAAACACAGATCGAAAATGACAACAAAACAAAATGAGTTTGCAGGTATACTACACCACTCAAGGTTACACTATGTATGAATATAACAATCTGACAGTCCGAGCAACATTTCAAGGCGATGGGTTAGAATTTTCAAATTTAAACCATCAAATTGAATATTTTTCAGAGAAAACATGGGAGAACGATTACGATTAGTATTTGGAAAACATTGGGCTCTCAACTTCATAGTCCCTCTTCCATGGAATCTTCCAATTTTAACACCAGCAATCTCTGATAGTCTTTTCCGTGTGAGGAGCAAAGTTCTGTAACAGTTCTCCGCTCGTCAGCTACTATCTTTGCATTTAGAACAGTAAAAACTAGTTTTTTCCTCCAATCGTTTACGGGAGTGTATGTAATAGTCCTTTTTTTTCTTTTTTCACTGTCAAATATTGAAACCAACTCGGCACACAGAATCTCAAATTTATACTGCATTTGCTTTCACTTATCATATAAAAAAATTTCATTGTTTCTTATCAACATTAACAATTCTCCAGTCAAAAATGTGAAGAAATATCACGGTTGTTGCGATGAAATGAAAATACACATATTGGGCACATTCACAGTTGGAAGATGAACATTTTGATTATGTATGTGGTGGGGGGGAATCGATGACTTAGGAATGGGGTTTTTGTTCAATATTCTATCAAAAAACCGTTATTTGAAATACAAAAATTCACGCATAAGTAATAGAAGACTGGAAAAAATGAGCAAATATCAGAATCAAAGAGAGAATAAGTGAAATTGATTCATCAGTACCAACAATCGAAACAAACGGGGACGGAGGAGAGAAGAATTATGGGATACATGCTTTGAAAACTTGTGTGGTGTGCAATCGTGAAACAATTTAATCAAAAATAGAAATGTTTTCCGGCAGAGGAAAATCAAAATAAAAGTAATAACAAAAATGAATGAATGAACCAACTAGTCTCTGAAAATCAAGAGTTGTGAGGCTTTTAGATATTGCTCTCAACAGACCCATACTTTTGAGGTGGCGGAGGTGGTGGCATGGCAATAATAATTGGCGGTTGTCCATCAGCAGTTGGATGTGCTGAAGAAGCTGTCGGTTGTTCTGTGATAACATCCCCATCCGGATTCTCCTCATCAAACTCGTCTTCATGTTTCGGTTTGTACTTCCCGCAGCAGAAATTGCAACAGCATTGACAACAGCACATACATCCGCAACAACAGAAGAAGAATCCGCAAGTGAGGAGTCCAAAAGCAAAGAATGTCCATTTGAACCAAGGTTTCAGCATCCACTGCAGAATCTTCTCATCTTCTCCAAACTGTTCCATCAGTTTCAGTCCGGTGTCTCCCATTTCATCGTAAACACGCCGTTTATTCGGATTTGAGAGCACTGCATTGGCGTAATTGATTTCTTTGAACATTTCTGTTTTTTCAGGATCCCCATCGAGGTTTTTGTCTGGATGATAACGAAGGGCAAGTTTGCGATATGCTCTGGAAATAATGAGGTTATTGCTAATCCCGAATCCCAACTAGTGCAATCGGTTTACACTTCATTTTTAAACTCAGTTTTTTGAACTGCTGACTAGTTAGAAAAAAACCAAGAGATTAAAATTCGCCGAATGGTTCTCACACGTTCGACCAAACTAAACTATCTCTAATTGAACTTTTTGAAAATAACACACCACACCCAATCAACGTAGTGAAAAGATACGGGCCGTTGTACAGAGACATCAAATTGCTGTTTTCCACGAAAAAACCGCTCGGAAAGAAATTTATCCCACGGTTTTATTCATAAATTTTGATAATTAAATCAGCAAAACACTCACTTTTTGATTTCATCATCGGTGGCATTCTTTTTCAAACCAAGCACATTATACAAATGAAGTCCTTTCTTTTCAGTTGGCGAATCAGGTGTTGGTGATGCTTCCGGTGTTGACTGTTCACCAGCTTTACCCTCTTCTGCTTCTCGTAATCCGTCTGTCGTCATTTGTCTGCAATTGAATCAAGTTATAACAGTTCGTTTCAAATAAACAAAAAACAGAGTTGACGAACAAAAAACAAAACGATTGCCATTTGCCAAATAGGGATGAAAACGAGTGAAAGTGTCAACGAGGCAGTTTGACATAATAATTCATGAACAGTTCAGATCACAAGTCAAAATCAATATGTAAAACACTTCTGAGCCATTACGGAGAGTGCGAAGTGCGAGAGACAACGGCGAACAATGAGAGTGTAAATAAAGGCAACTCTCCCCTCTTCATTTGACATTGGTGACACATAGTGGGAAGGTCGATGCAAGCGTGCCCCTCCGCACAACGCGTGGTCTCGCAGCGCTTGCCATTTGCCTTGACACACGTAAGCAACGAGTGTTACCGTACTCCCCCCAGATGACTATGTTGTTCCTAAAATTTTTCACCGCTTTTTTCTTCGTTTTTCAAATTTCGAGCAAATTTTTTTCAGGTTTCTTTTATTAAAAGTAATTTTTGAGTGTTTTCAGTGATCGCGACGCATGGAATGTACCCCGGCACATTTTTTCATAGTTTATTCATATTTCGGCTGGTCATTTCTCAATTCGTACCACCTCCGACGCGTCCGGTGAACTTGTGGGATCCTTTTGAAACAACAACAACGCCGCGACCTTCAGGATTAAACCAGGTATGCTAATTTGGCAGGATATTTCAGAATTTATCATAACTTTAAAAAGTGAAGTTTTTCTCAAAAACTGAATTTCTATATTTGTTTTTTCAAAGAACTGCTTTCTTGAGTAGTTGAAGCAGTGAAATGCTTTCTTCACGTGGCATTTGCTTCGTCATCTATCGATTTTACCACGTCTCCGTCCAACGTATATTTGCTTTGCAGGGGTTAAACCGCGATGAGGTGGTCGTTCGTCTCCCTCTTGGAGACATTGTTGGCAAAGAAGTACATCTCCACAACCTGCCATGGACAATAAATAAAGATCCAACAGAAGAGCTTCCACGCGACGGAACACACTTTGACCCCAATCCACTCAAACCAAACAACACCGTCACTGTCTTCACCTTCTTAGGGGTCCCCTACGCGGAGCCCCCGACATCACAGAGAAGATTTAAGGTAAGGAGGTTCAGCAAGGAAAGAGGTTAAAAAAAGGAGTTTACAGCCACCGCAACAGCTCACTGTGTTTCCGGGAAAACAACCGTTTCTGGCTTTCAACTATGCTGCATCTTGTGCTCAAGACGTCGAGAAAGCTCCAAGTCCATTTGTAGATCACCCATACCCATTTATGGTCGATGAAGATTGTCTGTATCTCAACATTTTCTCTCCAGATGTAAGATACACTCAAACTGAACAACAATCAATGTAAATTCTTTCAGATCTCAAAGAATGCACCTACAACTTACCCTGTCATTGTGTTTTTCCATGGAGGCAACTTCCAAACTGGATCAGCAAATGAATGGCCTGCACACGGACTAGCTTCTCGTGGTATGGTCGTTGTCACTGTCAACTATCGGTTAGGAGCCTTCGGATTCATGAGCTTGGGTGACTCGGATACAGGCAACTATGGTCTTCAAGATCAACGACTGGCTCTGGAATTTGTGAAAAATCATATTGCAACGTTCGGAGGAGATCCACAAGCAGTAACTGTGATTGGACATGATGCCGGCGCTGCTTCTATTGGTTATCATATGCAATCACCCTACTCTCGTCATCTTTTCCGGTCAGCTGCCACGATGTCAGGAGCAGATGTGTCCTATCATTCGTATATTGGAAAACCGGCACTTGCGTTCAACAATACAATCAAGTTGGGACACTACGTTGGTTGCACAGAAACAGTTCCACAGAACGTATGGGATTGTATCTTGACTCGTTCTACAAATGATATTGTTTACGCGACACAAACAATTCCAATAGAGTGAGTACAAAACGTGAACTGTCATAGTTCAATTATTGATTCATTTCAGGTACAATCGATACTTGTTCATGCCAACTGTTGATGGAAAGTACCTTCCTGGTAATCCACTTTGGACACTTGTGAATGCACCCAGTGGGGAAACATCTATAATGAGCCCTGTTCCAATGCTCATTGGAATGAATGCACAAGATGGAAGTGAAGTTGTATTGGAGGACAGACGACTCGGAGAGTACTCGCAGTTCAATGACGTCGACCATGAGTATATGAAGAGCTACGCCCTGGAATACTGCTATCGTCACAATTATTCAATGAACAGAGAGGCTACAGCAGATGCGATTCTCTCTAAGTACACGTTCTGGCCGGATAAAGCAGCTGTATGGGCTATCAAAGAGAACTTTGTTCAGTTTGCTACCGACGCCTACTATACAGCTCCAATGCAGCTGTCAGCTCATCTGCACAGTGCTTCTGGATCAAGAGTGTTTCAATACGTGAACAACTACAATTTCAGTCGACAACATCCAGATCTGCAGTTCATCCCTGACTGGATGGGTGTATGCCGTGATTGTGATTTATACTTGATGTTCGGTTATCCATTTTTGCCTGATGAGCTGCGACCAATTGGCTTGAGAGGTATCAACTTCACGGATACAGATAGAAATGCCAGTCGAACGTTCTCCAACATCATCCGGAGGTTCACGTACTATCAGAATCCAAATTTCTTGTATGATGGAAGTTGGGTAGCATATGAACCAAGAAGACACTGGTATATGAACTTCAATTACACTCATGAGGAAGATTGGAAAGTTCCTGGAACAATCGGAAGAGACTATCGGTATCAAGATGTCGCATTCTGGAATGAGTATATCCCAGCATTGGTCAACTACATGACAACAACTTTTTCTCCTGAGAACGTTGCATATCGGAGAGAGATCACAGTATACAAGTGGATCACAGGAGTCAATGTCATCATCATAGCGCTATTGATTGTTCTGGCTGGAGCCTTTGGATACATGGTTTTCGGGAATCGAGAGGAGGAAGAAGCAGTTTACAAGACAGAAAGCCATCAGCTTGTGGATTTCCGAGATGCTGGACATTCAGCTTCTGAAGTGACAGTTTCTTCTAGAGCACGTTCACCGAGATCCAGAATATCAAATATTTAATGTATATATTGTATAATTTTAACTTATTCATTTCAGTACTAACATAATTTTACTAACATTCTCTGTTAGAATCTCACGCTTTAAATCTTATGTTTAGTACGAGTGTTAGTCTATTCCATTGTGATCTCAGGTTTACCATTGATGCCTTAAGTTTTGAATTCTCTTACTGTCATATCATATCATTCATTACCTTCATAATCAAAGAATATAGCATATTATTATAATTTTTCTTTTAAAACTTTTATTCTTACTTTTCACCGGTTGTCTTAACCGTGCAATACCTTTACTTTACTTTTCTGGTTTATCATTTTTCTTATCTTAATCTGTCACTTCTTCAGGGTAAAATGGCTCCAAGCGCTCCAGCTAAGACTGCCAAGGCTCTCGACGCCAAGAAGAAGGTCGCCAAGGGACAACGCACCACCCACAAGCGTCAAGTCCGCACCTCGGTCCACTTCCGTCGCCCAAACACCCTCATCACCCAACGTCAGCCACGGTATGACTGTATTCCAGAATTGATTTAATCCTAATCATTCATATTTCAGTTTCCCACGCAAGGCTGCCCCAAAGGCCTCGAAGATGGACCACTACCGCGTCATCCAACACCCATTGACCACTGAATCGGCCATGAAGAAGATCGAGGAGCACAACACCCTTGTCTTCATTGTTAACAACGACGCCAACAAGTACCAAATCAAGGATGCCGTCCACAAGCTCTACAATGTCCAGGCTCTCAAGGTTTGTTGAATAGAACTTCAGATATGGTTCAGAATCTGAAAATATAATTTACAGGTCAACACTCTGATCACTCCACTCCAACAGAAGAAGGCCTACGTCCGCCTCACCGCTGACTACGATGCCCTCGACGTCGCCAACAAGATCGGAGTCATCTAAATTTGTTCACTTGTTCGTTGTTTGATCAATAAACAAATTGTTATCAAAAAACATAAGATTCAAATTTAGTACTCCAAAACTTCTAGTTCTTTAAAACCGATAGAACTCAAAGGTGAACATCGAAAATAATGGCATGTAAGCTGGTGGGGTTGAAACTGGTAATTCAAGTCATATGGAGCTTCATTCAAAGAATTAATGTTTGGAGAGTACGAGCAATATAAAGACAAAAAGCAAAAATACAGCAAAATATAAGATTTTTTGAGATCAAATATCAATGACGAGATAACAAATATATTGAATTAAAAGAAGCAGTTTTGTTAGCTCTGCACCATTTACTTGGTATCAAACATAAAAACCGTCTAACGCTCGGAAAAAAACCGTTGACTATGTCTACTTGGAATTGTATCTAACCGGGTTTTGCTTCAAAAAATGTGATTTTATTCAGTGTATGGCGGTGGTGGGTCACGCATCAAAGCAATGATCAAATCTTCTTCATGATTCGTGCGGGGTCTGAAAAATATGATTATAAATTGACTTGACCTTTTCATGCACCACCTTTTATTTCTCATTATAATTCTTGAAAGACTCCGTTCCAGTTGCCTATCTCGTATCACTGCGATCAACGGATTCGCTACACAATGCACGGAAAAAGCCGCCACTTCGATGCCCATTATTGAATTGTACTGGTCCTGCAATCATTCTTTTCCAGTCAAGAACTTTTCGCTGTTTTGTTTTACCTTTTCTTTAGACTCCCATGCAACCATCATGAATATGATAATGAATGACAAACTGTTTAGTAACAACCATAGAGAAGCTGTTGCACAATCTTTTTTCAATCGTACAGTTTGACTGTTTTCCTGTAAGACACAATTTCGTTCATATACAAGTTTTTCACGATCTCTTACTACTTCGGGATTCAATCGCTGAGATATAATAAGTTGAATCAAATTGAGTGGGTGTATAATTAGATTGAGCACTAGGAAAACGGATAAGAGGGCAAGATGAAACGGCACTGCTAAGACGAATGATCGAGAAAGACGGATTAAAAAGAAATCCGACAGCAGAAGTAATGTTACTAAAAGCCAAGTTGATCCGATCAACCGAGATAGTTGTGATCTGTAATGAAGCATAATTTTTTATATTATTTTTTGTATGGTGCATTTTTCACAAGTGCAAAACTGGATGGTTCGATTTTAAATTTCTATAAAAGAATTAGAAAGCTGAAGATGTCACACTCGACTAACTTTCATTACACTTGGCAATTGAAAAGAGCAATTGAACTGTGACAAAGCTATTGAACTTCTCATCATTCTGTTTTTTTAGTTTTCTCAATATCCCTTATTAATTCAATGTATGTAGAGTTCTTGGAAACTAAAAAACTATTAACTTGAGGAGCGGCTTTTCTTGTTTTCCCCTTTTCCTGTTCCAGAAAGCCATGTTCATTAGTGAAATTTCCCCCTTCCGCTGAAAACAAAAAGCGTTTTTCTTTCTTTCAACAAACAGAGAAAGACAAGAAAAAAGTTTCAAGCTGCTTCCTAACATGGCCAACGGCGACACTAATGAAAATCTCGAGAGACTCCTTCATGTGACGTATACATGAGAAACATGTATGTGATGTGACATTCGGTACATTTGTCCTTTTCTTCACTTCTCATCAACTTCATTTGACTTTGCTCAAAGAATATCAATTTACTCCGGGGTCCCCCCAAGAATCTGATACGAGGAAAAGAAAACATGTGGAATAAAGAAACCAACCTCGACAGATGATAGTTGTGTCGAGCCAAAGCGTGCACAAATCCAATTGTCAACAAGGTCAGCAAGCTAATCGTCGAGTTTAACAGAATAGCAGTCGTCAACGCCGGAAACTTTTCCAATTCAGCGAACGAGCGAGACTTCATTTCGACCATCTGTAAATGACAGATTCATATTTTTGTTTGAAACTGCAGTAGTTATAAGAGTATCAAGAATGTGTCGTGTACTGAACAATATTGAAAAAAATATAATTGTTCCCAAAAACTATATCGATAATTGTTCATTTCACAAAATTGGGTTCCTGGCATATCTGTTATGTTCTACTTTTTTCTGGAAAAACAATCTGACTCTCGAGGGTTCATGTTTCCGTCAATCCATCAATTTTTGATGCATTTTAAGCAAAGTGATCGTTGATACACCCAAAGCTTTTCCGTCTTCTTCACTCGATTACTCAATCCAAAATTCATAATATGCGAGCCCGATTCAAAATGCTTAAGAATGTTTGCGTATGTGTTTACAATTATAGAATGAGGAACTGAATGTGTTACGAATTGATAATTAATTGAGCACACGAGAAGAAGCGGTTTTTCAGATTTATTATATTTCCCCTTGTTTTTTGATTCAAAAACATGATCATTGGAGAGTATTTTTTCTCTACTAATTAGCTGTAATTAGTCAACAGCGGCATTTCTGTGCTTTCTCAATTTCCAGATTTGTTCCTCTTCAAATGGATTGTTTTTCAGATTCTCGCTTCGTCTTTTACAGCTTCATCAACAAGCAAGAGTCACTCTGTGATTTTGAGCCGAAGTAATGTGTTCTTTCTGCGAAAAACAAAAGTGCTGAACTAGTAGTCAGACATTTTTTCTTTGTTTGAAAGTTTTTGTCGAACTTTCTCAACTTCCATTGTAGCAAGTATCTCATCTTTGATGGAGAAGAAGTACTATCAAAAGTACGAGTCTCTTATACAAAGAAAATCTTTTTGGGCGGACAAAGAGAGATTCTGAGGAATGCTGTTATTTTATGTGCATGACTGAGTGGATGCAGAAAGTTCTTAAGGAAGCACATTCAATTTCCTCCGGCAGTTATGAGTCACGAGGGGGTCTCAGATTCTTTTTTATATGGTTATTTGAATTCAAAGTCCTTTTTTTCTTTCCGTCCAAGAAAACAGTATTTGATTCTCAAAGTTCGCACGTACTTCCGGTTAAACTCTTACTAGTAAAGACAATTGTTCAAAAAATGTTCATGTTCCCATCTTAAGAAGGAAACATCAAACATCGGATGGCTTAGTGTGTGAAGAGGGAAGAAGAAGACGTCATTTGAAACAGAAACACATTCAGATATTCTCACCTGTTTTGGAAGTTGCTGATGTTGAAAACAAGGTACTTCAAGGCATTGCGATGGATTCAATGAGAAGAATATAGTGACGATTGCAGTGATACTGTTGCAAACCCAGAGACTTGTTGAGAGTAGATGAATGTTTGTGTGAAGACGTCGGTCAGAAGCCACGGCGATTAATACGAGAAGATTGAAACCCAATTGGAGTATTGCCAAGACAAAGTTGAGAGAAGATGTCCACAACCACATCATGGAGATACTGAAATGAAATCTTTATAGAGTACGTAAGCGGAGAAAGTGTCTGGAGAAGGGGGAATGTGTCAAAACCAAGCGATCGGTTGAATGAACTTGTGCTCCGATTCTGCGGAAGTTCGGATATTATGGGAATAGGAAGTCAAAAATTTACTTTTAGGGAACATTCAACAGGAAGTCACGTTAGATATGAGCGCAATATTTCCATTTTGAGCAGGATATTGAGAAATGAAAAAAAAGAGTTCCGAATGGAAAAGAAATGGTATGATAGCTGAATCTAATGAAGATATGCGCAAAAAGCCAAGAAAGCAAGGAAGGAAACAGAAAAGACGATGTGGACGAAGAAGAAGAAGAAGAAGTGAGATTGGAAAACTATTTCTTCAAGAGGTTGAGAGATTGGCCAGGAGGAAACTGGAGAAAAGAAAGAAAAAGCGTCAAAGAAGAAGAAGAAGAAGGAAAAAAACAGACAGGATAAGTCGTGTCCTGGGTGAAGTGGGTGAATCGTCGGGGACACAGGCAAAGCACTTTGACGGAGGATAATTGGAAGAAGTGCCCTGATTGAGAGCAAATGCATGAAGCACAGAGACACACACACACACATACATTGCATCTTTCCTTCATGCTCCACCAACTTTTCAACCTTTTTTGAGAAAGAAGAAAACGTCGCTACACACTCGCTCAAATACACTCACTTTTCTTTTCTTTTTCGACCAACTGAAAACGGGCAAGCGGCGCCTCGGTCGGCCCTTCTCCTGTGCGACTCCTCTCCCCGCCTCTTCGTTTCAACATCGATTATTCATCTATTGAGTTCCGCCCATTTCTTCGTGTTTTTCTAGCTCTCGCCACCCCGCAACCGCCGTTCTCTCACTGTTTTTTCTTTTCGTCCACACGGCTAGTCAATTCCTCATCAACCAAGCTTTTTGCTACTCTTTTAACCCAAGAAAAACGTTCTAATAGGTAGAGACCAAAAGTCTTTGGTTGGGAAAAGAAGGAAAGAAAAAGAGCTCACTTATTCATATTTGTCGGCATAAAAAATAAATGTATCGGTTTCTTCTATTGGAGAACAGAAGCGGTTTCTGAACAATCAATCGAAAAACATGGATTTAGCGAAGGATATTGTTTGAAAAACATCTGTCCAATTCAGCACCAGTTTTCAGAAGAGTTTATTCCAGGAATGGATCACGAACAATTTCTTCTCATTTCTGACATCTTCATCTAGGCATATCTACTTAAACTATCACTTATTCATTTGATATAATGAGGAAATCGTTTAAGAAAAGAGTAAATGTCTGAGATAAAACGCCGACGTTCTCCTCTTTTCCCTTTTCAGGAAAACATTTAGCAATGTTACACATGCAGAAAGAGACACTTCCGAGTACCCTTGTGACCTAGTGAACATATACACTCGTCTCACTGAAAATGGTTGTTGTTGTTGACCAAAAAACAAGAAGAATACGCATGTGCGTTTTTGTTTTAGAATATGAATGAATGAAAAGAAGCGACATTTTGTGCGAGTTCCCAGATGGGTTGGAGCATTCGAACAAATGAGGAAATGTTTTTATTGGAGAACAAGGAAAAGACAAAGACATAGAGTATAAAAGGAGGTGATTCAAAAAATACAGGCACGTACGAGGAAGTAATAATTGAACAATGGATAGTATTGCTTCAAATAGTTGAAGAAAAATGACATGGTGGGGTTCACATTCGAGCAAGAAAATATGTTTGATCAGAGAATTTTAGACATTTACAGTGAGATAATAAGTCCAGTAGATAATATTGAACACAGTGAACAATCCGGGAAAAACGATCATTGACATTCGATCAATTTCTTCGGTTGTCCAGTGCTGAAATTGAAACTTTGCATTAGAATATCAACTTTTCAATTACTTTTTTCATTTTGATTGATGCCATGGAACTGAATTTCGTATCGACTTGTGAGAACTGTGTCTCTTCTAATCCATCTAAAAGTAACACTTTCTCGGCTCGATTCGCATTTGGAGCATGAGAGATTGTGCTGCTCGAAGCAATGATCAGACGTTTTCTCATTCTTGGATCTAAAAGAACCAAAATAGTGGAGACAATAATAAATGTGAGAACTGTACTATGTCTGGAATAATATCCGAGAATCTATACGACAAACATCATCAAAACAACGTTGACACCAAAGTTCATTACTAACCTGTTGATCCATAACTCTTGAATGACTGCGGCACATCATTTGGCACATGATTTCTGCATATCCTAGGACTATTCGGACATGAAGACGGCGACATTAAATGAGAACATGTACTATTCTCTCGTCCTTTCTGTTGTTTTGTCGTTTCTTCATCCTGCTGCTGCTTCTGTTGCTGAGCCTGTCTATTCTCAGAACGGGCTCCCATAGAGCCAATGATAGCTAGCTCCAATAGGGAGCAAAACACGAATGTTAGACAGACTAGCATCCAAACGTCTGGATAACACGTATTTATTTTTCGAACGAATTTTTTGGGGACTTTACCTAAAGCTTTGACATAACTAACTCTCGGAAGGTTTCTCATAATATTTCCAAATTGGAATGTCAGTGCCAGCAAAGAATTGACCCCCAGCATTGTTCTAGCAGGTATCATTTTTGGTCCGAGACAAAAACTTATCCAGCTGAAACAAAAACAAGAAAACATGTTTTCAGTCTGTGCTCCATTACCTTATGAATATTGTGAGATATGTCGGTATATATGCCTGGAAAATATACCACCCGTAACGTCGACTGAAAACAAATGTCATAGTGAGCTCATTCCATACTCCAGCAGGATATATCTGAGAAAGAAAAAAAAACAAAAGTGAGCAAAGATCAGAAAAGAGATACCTCGTGTTTCAAATAAGTCGAGTAATTTGACATTACAAAGTCTGGAAGAACTATTTCTTTCTTTAACAATGATAAAGGAGTGGTCCAGTTCATCCATTGCATGTCAACCTGTAAGATTCTTGACTGTGTTACTAGAATCGTTCTATGATCATACTTCTTGATTATTGTAGCTGAAAGATTCCAGAGTCAGATGACAAGATTGTTGATCCATTGGGAATGCACTGAAGTCCATGGTGCATGGTCCTTTCACTTGAACTCGATAGTTCACCCATACAGTGCCATTGGGGTATATCATGAGGAACACGTTTTTGAATGGTGATTTGTGAATGTTTGCTGATTTGCTGTTGATAAAAACCGTATTGGGTTTCCATATTTGGTCAAGAATCTGCAAAATATTTATATATTTGAAGCCTTCATCATATTTCTCTCACTTCAGAATTGAGAGATAAGTTGTACTTGCACGGATTCAAGTGTTCATATCGAAGGGCAGAATCCATCCAAAGCTCAGTGACGTAAATGTCCATATCGAAGTCACTTGTGATTTCGTTCACTGAGTTCACCTCTTGAACCCATACCTAAGAATCAAGTTTTCTTCGGGTTCAATTCATTTGAACTCACTTCAATCCAAACTATAACACCAGTTTCAGAAGGTGTTCTGAATGATTTATAGTTGTTGAGCAGTTTCTCAATGATAGTTTTATCCGAAGTGCACTGTTCTTCACCATTTTCGTCAGTGGCAGCCTGAAACAAACGGAATTCTAGAAATAAAACAAAATAATTGATTCTACCACTGCATTGGTGGGTAACGGAGTTGTGGGCGGTAGTGGGAAAAATTTGTTCTCCTATAAAAAAATAAAAAAAAGGGGTTGGTGAATGAAAAAAAACGGTAGAAGACACTACAGAAAAGTTTTTTTGGTAATCGTTCTTCAAACAATTAAAGTCATAGAAGTTGGTTAGGAAAAGGTTATGTTTTTGAAATGATGGGTCCACAATCACTCTCAACAACTCGTGCTCCTCAAGTTTTTTTCAGAGAAAGTAAAAGAAGAGGTGATAGTTATTGTTATGGTATCATCAGAATCTACCATTCAAATTTTGAGACATGCAGAAAAGTAAAGTGAGATAACACCTATAACCACCTCTTTATATCGTTCTCTCAGTTCACTGAGAATTAAATTATTCTGAACGTAAAGTTTCCAATAGTAACTCTGAAATGTCTATTAACAATCTATTCAGCTATCTGTCAAACCCTCACCTCAAGTGACTGTTCTGCAGATGGTGACTCTGGCGTCAGGTTCTGTGAGCTAACAGAAGCCAAGAAAACGGTAAGCAGGAAGACGTGCCGTGTTCGAATCATTCGAATACATTCGATGACGACTGCAATTAGGAAATGATGATTAATCTATGAATTTTCTGCAAATGTAAACTAGGAAGAAACGAGGGAAGTGAAAAGCAATAGCATCATTCTCGTTTATTTCTAACTTTGACATAAAAACCTAGAATGAATTCCTTCAGAAATACTGGAAAACACGTTGGACCATTGAGGTAAAAATTGAAATGACAATGCCGAGAAAAACAACAGTGCTTTTTCTTTATTAAAAATTTCTTTTCATCCAGGAGCCTTTCTCATTGTATAATAATAACTATGAAACTGGGTAAGTAATTATATCCGGACGTATGAAGTCATCAGTGTCTCAATGGAAATGGGTTGATGTTTACTTTTTGACGCCGTGCCAGACAATGAAAAAAGTAATAAAAAGTTCAAGTTGGGTGGCCATTTGGACTATAGGATTTTTAGGAGTAGAGGGAATACGGTACTTTTGATAAACAGAGTTCAAATCGTATTTGTTTATATGTATAGTTTTTGAATCTTCTAACATCTATCGTCTTATTATATTTATGAATTATAGACATACTGTATAATGGCCCAATGAACAGTGTCCCCAAGAGTTCGATTCCTTGTTTTCGGTGACTTCTGCAATTATGGAATAAAATGAAACGTGCTAGATTATTTGAATTGGGAGGCCAAAAAATGAAAAGGAAAGTAGATTTAATTGGTTGACGGATGTTGGATGGACGCACGTGAACATTTGATCTGAATGTTTCAGAGCAGCAGAGAAAAAAGGCAATTTTCGCATTGAACCTATTCCAAAAACCTCGAAACCTTAACGACTTCACATTCTGTATTCAATAAACACTTTTGAGCAAAAAGGAAGCAAAAGGGCAGTGTTGGGTGAGGTAAATGGAGCAGCATGGAGAGCTGTTGTAAGGGGCGAAAGAAAATGTATGGATCAGACAATTGGTCGATTCATAATTCATGACACGTGATAAATACGCAACAATTGTGAATAGAGATGCTGGGAAAAAGTAAAATTGTTATGAGGAAACATATGATCCTGAATAAGAATATTTAAAAATGCGGGTGAAGTGTTTGGAGTTTACATCAAGGGCTATTTACTGACTTTATCAGCTAATATAAGATCAAAAAAAATTTCCTCTTCAAGAGATGTGTCAAATTCCATTTATAATATATTCTCTGTGTATGATGAATTATGAACTTAACTATTAAAGTGTTCAAACCGAAATCAAACAGGAAGGGCATTAGGACATCGGAAGTATACCAATGAGAAACGCGAAATTGTCTAACGAGCTATTATGATACGGAGATGAGATAAGAAGCAAATTGGCCCATAGACATTGAAGTGATTTGTGGTAGTTTAACACCTCGGACGGCGCCCGCCGACAAAAAACAGAGAATGTGATTGAGTCATTTGACGGGTGGGTCGAGCCATTCGGTATTCTTTTTTCGAATGCTGGGTTCTTTTTCAAATTGGGTGTCATTTACTCAAATTGGATGAAAGCATTTTGTACTGTTGAGAATGTGTTGAAAAGGTCACAAAGCTGCGAAATGGGTGAGAGACACTAAAGCTGATTTCTACTATTGAGAGGTGACGTATTCAAAATGGGAGAAAAATGAAGAGACCTTATCATCTTTTTCGTATCCACTTCTGCTGCAAAATTCATCAGCTAGACGCACTGGGTGCAGAAGAAGCTCAAGGAAACATTTCCCGAGGCAAAGCCTAACAATACCAAAGTTGCAATTTACAAATAAGTCCAGAGAATGAAAAAAAGAGGATCGGAACAAATTTTTGCATGAAGTGTCTGAGTGTTTCAAGTATTCGATGCAAATTGAATTGTACTTGAGAGGTGGCATAGAGGTGAAAGAGCAAATAAAACAAAAAACTCTCTCCCTGGGACCACGGCTCCACAATGACGACAACGACAACGACGAGACAAGATCGTTGTGCAATTTGAATATATATTTTCTTTGAAAAGCTCACCCTCTTCACAAAAAATGTTCCCCCGTTCGGCTTCTTTCCGCTTTCTTTTTTTGGTGCACTCGATTTAGAGAAGAGCAGTTTTCTTCACGATTTCCAAAACATAATCATGTTTTCATATGTTGGTGGTGCCTACGTGTGCTACCTTGATTACGGGAAGCGATGGGACTGCTCATGCACATTTTTGGAGGTCGGAGGACTCACGGGGGCAGGAGGGAAAACGATCAAATTCCTGGATGAAACTAAACGAAGGAAGCGGAAGACGAGGTGGTGGTGGATAGTGTGTTTAGGAGGATAATCGGAGGTTCAATGTACAAAAATAGAGATGATGTTTGTTTTTTTACTCGTGGTACATTGAGTTTCCAGGTTCTCTTAGAAATGGGAATGATCCGACACCTTGAGGTATGTCCGGGATGTCATGAGACAGGAGAATAGTGATTAGTAACGTATGGAAAGATGAAGAATATGAAAAGAACACATATGAGATGTTTTTCATTTCTGTCAAGATAGCTGTCGGAACAAGAATAAAAACGGGGAGATGGATCTGACTTTCTTATTCCACGCCTCATGAAAAGTAAGTTCAATAACAAGGAGAACGGATGAAGGGGAAACTGACTCTACGAAGAACCCTCTTGTCATTTTTCATTTTGAATAACATCGAAAGAAATGCTCTCACCTTCTGAAGACGATGTAGAAATATATGGAGAAGATTGGATTGCACTCTAGAAAAGGGGGTGAAAAAAGAAGGGAGAAATGTGATGTGATGCGCTTGAATGACTGGATGATGTCGTTTCAGGTTCAGAGTATGCGTTTCAATTCTAAGGATCTGCTTTTTTTCAGAATTTTGTTATATTGAACTTTCAAAAAATTTTTTAAGGAGGTAATTCAATATAAAAAAACCACTACATCGATGCAAGATCAAAAAAATTGGTTCCAGGTCTAGAAGAAAAGGTAAACGTAGATCTAAACGCTATGAATCAATGAAGCAAATGCCCCAACAATATTTCACCTGTAGAACGGTCATAATTCAAACAATTGGTGTGCACTCACATGAGCACACGCTCTAACTACTTCAGGGCGAATGGATTGCGGATGAAATATGAAGGGGAATGATTGTGTGTGTGTGGGGGCACAGAAACTTCTCAGGAACTGAGCCAGCGTAATGAAATTAGTTGACATGAGGTGAGAGAGGATCATCTTCAAACAGCAGTCGTTTTTTTGTCCATCACTTTAACACATAACAAATTGCAAGAAAGAACCGCAGAATGGGTTCTATTAGAGGGATAAGAGTATATGTATGAGTCAAAACGGGGGAGACCGAACATTTTCACAATTTTTCTGGGTGGTTTCATGCAAGACAACTTATTCCTTCAAATTTTGCATTGCTTTCTTTGCTAATACACTGGTTTAGTTTGGTCAACTAAAATTTTCGTCCGCTTGAATAAAAAACGAATTGAAAATATATTTCGTCTATTGGTGGGTCACCCAAAAAACGTAGGCGACTCCAAGAAATTTTTCTATACCGTAGTTTCGGACAAATTGGCGATGGGTCAAAATTGATGGGGGTCTCCTGGTAGGGTTAGATTTAGAGTAGAGATTGTGGAATACGGAGAGTTGACAAATATCAAATAATTAATTTTAGTTCTTGACATTGAGTTCTTAGATTCTTCCAAACATCGTTTTTTCTATTATTCGTCGACAAAGTGTGGTGTGTGCTCGGTGTCTTTTCGATTAGAATCTAAATGTTGTATCGGTGTGAAAGGATAAGAGGACAAGGAACAGAAAAGAAGAGAATGGCGGAGGGAAGAAGAAGAGTCAGTAATGAATGCTCTGTGATGTCTCGATTACCCTAATCTCGGTAAAAACGAAAATACGACTGGAGCAGGAAGGACATTTGCTGAACATCTGCCAATGGAGCACTCCAATTTCAATTTCATTGCCGACGTGCAGTGGGGGATGCGGTTGACGCGACCGAAAGGAAGGAAGTTGTGGTGCATATCACAAAAACGCAAACCATCGTTTCGTCAAACTAATCCCAAAGAAAGTCTTTGCGGGAAATGCAATGCAGGAACGCGCGTACCCAATACTCATCGTTGTTGTTTCCGATGAACTTTTTACTATGTTGAGTGCTAAGAATGACAAGTTTCTTTGGTGATGTTTCCAGGAAAAAAGGTTGATGTGATCGATGATTTTTGATTTTTTGACTTGCTTCATGGATTCCAAAGGGAGGTTCGGGGGTATAAACATTCCTTTTTGTTTATTCACTGTTTATCACCCTGTCATTTCTATCACTGTAGTTGATAGCTGATACCATTATAGTTTACAAAGTATTAGGTTACAAGTAGATATAAGGTGTGATTAGGGCAACGTAAACACACATTCTTATCGTTGACCTCGACCTTCTCTCATTCAGAATAGATTAGGAACGAACAATCTTCATTCATTCTAAAAACCAATGAGGAGAATACCCATTTTATTTTTATTTTTTCTTCTAAATATATTATTCAATGAGTCAGTGCAAGATTGCGCGTGGGAAGTTAGTTATTTATAATTCTCCTAAGTTCGAAAAACTGTAAATTTAGACTTGTCATGAAGTAGATCCGAATCCAGACGTGATAACAGCACATCTCATTCCTCATACCCATGACGATCTGGGTTGGATCAAAACTGTTGATCAGTATTTCTGGGGAGGTTCGGATTTTTATTATATGTGTTCTTAAGCAATTTGTTTGTTTCAGCTAAGCCAGAATTAGTTCCTGTGGGCGTTCAGTATATTTATAACACAGTTATAGATGAGCTTCTCAAAAACCCGGATAGAAGGTATTATTTGAAAAACGTGAATAAGTAAAGATTAATTTTAAGATTTTCATTTGCCGAGACTGGATTCCTATGGAGATGGTACACAAGTAACAGTGATTATGATAGACATCAACTTCAAAAACTAGTCAAAAATGGACAAATAGAAATAATCGGAGGCGGTTGGGTTCAAAACGACGAAGCGACTTCACACTATATTGATATCATTGACCAAATGACTCTCGGACTACAAGTTAGTTATATTTTGTTCTTAATACTAGTTTTGTACTCTACTTATATGAGTCAACTAAGTGACGATGTCTTTTTGAAAGATAAAAAATGAATTCAGAGACTGGAACAAATATTTGGAGATTGTGGAAAACCAGTTTCGGGATGGCAAATCGACCCATTCGGTCATTCTCGTGAAATGGCTAATATTTATGCTCAGGTATTCGATTTCAGCTCATTCACGTCATTTCCATTTACTCTATTTTGTTTCAGATGGGTTACTCTTCTCTCCACTTTGCGCGTATCCACTATCTAGAGAAAGAGCTTCGCTTGAAAAATAAAACTTTGGAGTTCAACTGGAGTGGTTCTGATGACTTAGGTATGTAGTTTGGTTGTGCCTTTTAAAAGTTTCTCTTCTAGGTACTGAGATTTTTACTCGAGCGTTTTTCAATGACAATTATGGTCCACCTGAAGGATTTTGTTGGGATTCTCTTTGTGGAGATGATCCAATCATGGATAATCCGAATATTGAGGGCAACAATGTCAACGAAAAGGTTGATGCTTTTGTGACTCATGTCAAGGAACAAGTGAGTGAACCAATTTAATATGAAAACAAAAAATTTTGTATATAGGCAGCTCATGAATCAACTAATCAAGTAATGCTATTGATGGGAAGTGACTTCCAATATACGAATGCCAATTCATGGTATGTCAATTTGGATAAGCTGATAAAATATGTTAACGCTGATGTGAGTCTCTGACCTCAATTCTCAATCATGTCATAAACTGTTTCAGCCATCTAAAAAAGTCAAAGTAATTTATTCTACACCAGCATGCTACACACAAGCAGTTCAAGACAAATCACCCAAACTTACTTCTAAACATGATGATTTCTTCCCATATGCCTCTGGAAGACATTCTTATTGGACAGGCTATTTTACTAGCAGACCTGCGTTTAAAGGAATGATTCGCCAAGCAAGTTCTATGTTGCAATTAGCAAAGCAATTGGATGTTATTGCTGATCTTGGACCAGAAGACGATTCTGATGTTGATATTCTTCGTGAAGCATCTGCGTTGGTTCAACATCACGATGCGGTCACGTTAGTTTTTTCTTGACTAATTTCTCTTGAAATCGTGATTTTAGAGGTACTGCAAAAGAGAATGTGACAAGAGATTATGAAAAACAATTGGCAAAAGGAATGAGTGAAGTTGAAGTAAGAAATACTGTTCTTTGAAAAGAAATCTGTTGGATTTTAGGTTGTCATCAACGACTTCATGAAGAAAATGAATCCTGATGGTTTGGATCCAAAACTTGTTATCTGTCCTCTTTTGAACGAAACTATTTGTAAACCAATCAGGTAATTAATTAAGCTTGGACCAACACATATGCTTTTGGAATTACAGTAATATGGACGAGTTCACAGTTGTTGTGTTCAACTCAAATGGAAGGTATTTCAATGGAACAATTCGTATTCCATACAGTCAGAAATCGGCTGTTGTGAAAGACTGGAACAAAAATGTATTGGAAAGCCAGGTAATTCAGTTTATGGTTTTTATTTTTGAGATTCTAAGTTTCAGGTAGTTGAGTCTTTCCAAGTAAATCAACTGAATGATAGTGATCGTTCAAATTTTGAAATTCATGTTTTCGTTCGTGTTCCGCCACTTGGATACACAACTATAACTGTTGAAAAAGGATCTAAAAGTGTTTACGTTCACTCGAAAAACAAGAAGAGACTGAATGGTAACGTCGAAATTCAAAACGAGGTTCGTTGGGTTGCATTTGTTTATGAGAAAAAACTTTTTGTAGTATTTAATTGCTGGATTTGATGCACAAGGGTACCTGTCTTATGTGACTGACAAAACAACAAACAAGAAGAGAAGCATCCGACAAGAATTCTTCTACTATGAAGGAATCGACTCAAAGGATGATCAACCATCTGGTGCATACATATTTAGACCAAAAACTCAACAGCCAATTGCATTGGCTTCGAACATTTCCTTAGAAGTCGTTAAGGTAAATGGCACAGAGGAACGTAGCTAATCTTAAAATTCAGGGAAGTATTACAAATGAAGTACGACAGAGAGTGAGCCCTCATGTTTCGCAGCAGATTCGCCTTCCGAAAGGCAAGAACTATCTTGAATTTGAATGGATTGTTGGCCCTATTCCCAAGGAAGCAAAGTAGGCTTTGAAGATAATTTCAGATCTTTAAAACTGCCTTTCAGAGATCCAATAACTAAGGAATTTGTCACAAGATACACTACTGATGTTAAATCAAAAAACCAATCGTTCACCGATTCGAATGGCCGTCAAGTGATGGAACGATTGTTAGTTTTCCTAAGTCTAACAGTCTCTCATCAGAAATTTCAGTTTCGACGGAGCCACTTCCTTCGAGTATCATGACACTGAACCAGTCGCAGGAAACTATTATCCAATCACTAGTTTCGGATACATAAAAGATGAAAATGATCAGTTGAGTATCATAACAGATAGAGCACAAGGAATGGTTTCGTCAAATGGAGTTGTAGAAATTATGGTAGTTGGAGGACACTGTTTTCCAAACAACATTAGGTTCTAGGTTCATCGACGATGTTTCTATGATGATCACTTTGGAGTTGAAGAAGCATTGGATGAACCTGGAAAAGATGGAACTGGTCTTGTAGCAATGGGTAAACATATTATCTTATTCACTGATCTGAAGGTATATTAACAAATTCAATTCTCTGGAATTATGCACGTTTTTAGACATCCGCCACCCAACTCCGTCCTCTTGTTGTGGAAAACTTCCATGCACCTGTTCTGGCCTTCTCGGCAAACAAAAACTTTGAAAAGTTCGAATACAATAAAAAACTGGAATACTCTGGACTGACACAAGAATTGCCTCTATATCTTCATCTTTTGACATTGGAAAAATGGAACAAAAAAAAAAGTTTGGTTCGGTTCGAGCACATCTATCACAATGATGGACCAGAATCTGAACATATTGCAGTCACTGAGAGTATTAATCCAAAGGTATTAATTTAGATTGCGTTACGTTTTGAATATTTTTTCTCAGAACTTGTTCACCAATTTCAACATTCTCTCATTCAAACCATTGTTGTTGGGAGCCAATAAAATCAAAGGCAGTGCAAGTAAGTGTTTCCTTTTTATTTTTCAGTATGTTTAAACTTGCAGGAGCTCCGACTCTCCAAACGGGAGCATTCACTATTCGCCCTTCCGAAATTTTGACTTTCGAAATTGAAGTCGAACGTAAATAATTGGAATCTCTGATACTTGACGCTTTATCAACAGAAACTTCATATATATATTGAATCCTATAATTACTAATATTACAAGAACAATACATTTCATAATTTTAAGATTTATTTATTAAATGCAAATTTCGGACATATTCAGGGTTACAAGAACAGTATTAAACTTTTTTGTTGTGATAATTAAAGTTCTGAGAATTGAACAAGAAACGAATCATGCCCTAAATAGAGCCATAAAAGGCAATTTAACATTGGAGAAAGATGGTTAAAACCCAGAAAAAAACGAGAATGTGAATCAGACCCGAGGTTGATTCACAATCCAAAACCTGATGAACAATCCGAGACATTGAGATAGAAAAAAGGTGAAGCATGGAATTAATACCCATAGAATGTGGCATCGAACAAATTATTTGGTTTTGAGTGGAACTGTAACGGCAATGAGCACAAAAATGACAAAGGGGGACAATGGGCACAAGTTGGACCGGGATGGGTTGATTATCACTAACAGAAAATTGACTAGAGTATTATTGACTCATAGAAATCTGACGATTGCAACAAGAACCAGAGATGTGTAAATGCTGATAATGGAAGATCCATCCGGTTGAGTTCCTTGTTCCGTGACAATGACAGAAGGTCCTTTCGGATTGGTTGACAGGTCTGGAAGAGAACATTTTGAGATTGAAATAACTTTCCCAGGCACTATTCATTCCATTTCATCGTTCTTTCCCTATTCAGCTCGTAAAACTATGGGACAAAAAGGGCGCAGCGAGGTAATTTCGAAGGATTAAGAAGAAAGAGGGCCAAAAGATGACTAGCTTTTGTGGAAACCCTCCTCGCACGTGAACTATATAACACAACTCACCAATATTCTTTGGATGGTCTTCTTGAATAATCGCTTTTACTGGGGTCGTATCAATAATCGGTGGCATTCCGGATCCCGAACCACTGACATCATCTGAATCTTCGTCATCCCACAATGGATTCGATGCAGATCCTTCGACTTGCATTTTCTTCTCATTCTTTTTCTCAATCCAATCCATCTGCAATTAACAAATAAAGTCATTAAATCACCTGGCCACCCAATCAATTTCACGAATATATCACCTTGCGACCTCATTAAAATAGTTTTATTCATTCTCTCCTTTTTTCCCAGTTAATGAACTTGTGTGAGAGGGGATGCGATGTCAGATCTTATCTCTAGATTGGGAAACAGGATGCGCCAGATGGATAGACGTCATGAAAGTCCCAATGAGAAAAAATGAAAATGTACACATGCCACCCCCCAAAATTACTAGTTTCTCTCATGTCACCTTAGAAGCGAAAAAAGAGCTTAAGTGTGTCAAGTGATCCCTTTTCTAATGATGGATGGAAGGGTACCCTTTCTTTTTGAAAAGAGTAGTAGAGGGCTCTCTTCTGCCAAAAGATTCTGTGTTTGGGTGGTTTGTGACTCAATGTTTGCACTCTCCTCAATTGGTTCTTAGCTGGAAGCAATGAATAATTGCCTCAAATCATTTCGGTCTAAATGCCAAAAATTTTGCAGAAAGTTTAAAACAATAGTTGAAGGAACTTGGTGTTTCTTCCATAGATGCTGTCTTATGTTTTTGATGTGTTTTTAATCCTTTTGACCTTATGTGCACTTTCATTGAGCACGAATCAAAAAAGAGACGAAAAGCCAAGAGAAAGCGAGATTTCCTGTGGCGGTGGCACTCATAAATAATGAACAACTATACGTATATATATATAGGGCCACTCATTTTTCTTTTTTCTCTTGTTCTTCAACGCGCGCGCGCCTTCCCACCACCAATCTTCCTTTAAATGGGCGCCAGGGCACACGGCAATTATTTGTGCCCTCGTGCATTCAAGCTCTGAACTTGTTCGTCCCGTTTTTTTCTCTTGACGTGCGGCGGTGAATGTTCAAAGAAAGGGACGCATCAAAATGGTTCCCTAAAGTCAAACTCGTTTCAAAAAACCGAGAAGACGAAACAATACTGGGATGGACATAAGATGAGGGAAAAGAAAGAGGGAGGACGACTAATTTATAATCGGAATGGGACAAGGAAACAAAGAACACGTCGGGTTTCGACTAGAATAGAAATGTAGAGGGATAAGAGGAAACGAAATGTATATTCTTCCGATGTTTTAATCAAAATGTTTTTTTTTTCAATCCCTTGAAATATTTTTTGCTGAAATATAGCACAATATAAATGGCCCGGAAAACATTCAATTCTTAAAAATGTTGAGTCAACCGCTAGTTAGCTATTCAAGGACGCGGATGCACTTTTTTGCATCGCGAATCGCTGCATTAATATCCAATTTCGCAATTTCCGGTCATCTTTTCCTATTTTCCCATATCCTTGCGTGTTATCCTCCAAATATATACATACAATCATCATTCATTTCTGACACATTGTCTTTGTTTGGTAAGACACTACGAATTATCAAACTCTTCTCATAGAGAGTACATAAAAGAGTTTTGGGTGAGTTTCGAGTGGCCGCCGTGGCAAACGATACTCTTGGGGATTTTTGGGTGACCAGTTTGTTGTCTCCTTTCTTAGTGGCGACTCGGGGGCTCGAAAAACTAAAGAAGGACCACGCTGAAATCGTAAAGATGGCGTTGACAACTTGGACATTTTTATGGTGTTTCCTCTCGAGTACTTGTTGTCACGGACATGACAGCTGAGATGAAAAAACTACTGAGTTTTTTCCTTTTTCTCGCTCTTTTTCATGTTCGTTGAGTCAATCAGATGCTCTTTTGTGTCACAAAAGAATTGCAACACAAAAAGAGGCAGACGTCGAACAAAAAAACGAATTGCTGAAGTCGGATCTTTTTGTGTCTCGGTTGACAAATCACAACCTCACCTATCTCACCAATTCCTTCTGTTTTTTCACCTCTCACCCCATTATCATGTACGAAAATGGGTGATGTTCAAGGTGAGACGATTCAAGAAAAAAGACGAGGTGATTTGTCTTTGTGGCAAAAGAAAAAAAAACACATGAAAACGTTGCGATAGGATCCGTCAAACCCCTTAGGGTTACAGCATGCACCACAAGGCATTTATCAAATTCGAGTTGTTTCACAAATGGATCCGCTTTTTGGTTTCACCTCCTTTTTGCCCTTCATGGTGAGCAGTATGTGCAAACACCAATGAAATAAATACGGAACGTTTTAGAGTGCTTCTATTGGGAATACATTAGCCGAAGGTGTACAGCAAATAAGCCATTGACTAATTTAAACAAATTAGAGATATTCATATTTTTCTAAATAGTTAATACACATTTTTCAATCCCTAGCCATGGCTTTTTTTCAGTTTTCACGATTTTGAATTTTTAAGCTGAGGAATATAATTGAAAAATGCAATTTCAAAGGGGAAAGCTATGGATTAAAAACATTTTTCAATCGACTTTTTCCTATCGGAGAGACTATACAAAAACAAAAAACCATTTGCTGATCGAAAAATTCTTTGTCCCCCGCACGAAAAAAACGCCAAACATTTTTCAAATTATAAAACTATTAAAACTACTCACCATTGGTCTCGGTCGAACGTCCTTTGTAATCGGCATCATCGGTTCATGATCGATTCTGAAAGTTTTGGCACTGAATACAGATCCATTTAAAAGTAACAATGAAGTTAGAATAATCAGTAGGGAGTGCATGGTGAGGCCTTTTTCTTCGCTTCCGACCGACTGGCTGAACATACCCAACCGCGCCGTCGTCGGTCTTCCTCTCCGTCGCCCCGCCCCTCTTCCCTCAATTCTTTTCCGACCGGCATGAGCCATTGTCTGCGTCTACGATGTTTTGTATACTATTTGGTTAGTGACGGGTGCCGGACATGCTAATTTTTTTGTCGACAGGTTAAAAACTCGAAACGGTCATTTGATATGATACGACTGATATGTTCAGAAGTGATATTGAAAATGACAGATTGTGAATGACATAACGAAGGAAAGAGCAATTAATTTCAAAATTTGAGTTGCATTTCAAAACATTTGAATATGAGTTCTCTCCTTGGTTGATTGAACTATTCCAATTCAAAAGGCCCCATCTCCAATTATCTTTTGCTCTCCTCTTTTCAACATCTTCTTTTATGACAATGAACAACGTGAGCTGCGTAATGAAATAGTTAATTACGAGAGGGGAAGATGTGCTCTTGAGTGTCATGCAACGGCTACTTTTGACCCATCCTTCCCTCCTTCATGTTCTTTCAATAAGAAACTTCGAGTACTTGAATGACCTACCATCAACCTTGGTATGTACAAAACCCCATCATAAAACCACCTGATTCATATCTTGAGATTTATGCATATATTTGTCCTCTGGGAACATGCATTAATTTCTCGAATAAGAAATAAACACTGTCATTTTCTATCTCTCGAATACACAGTAATCAAACAGAAAACCTTTTGTTCCTACAAGAAGAAAAAACTGTTAGAGGCCAAAATCATCTTCAGATTTGGAAATTGGGGTTTGTTGAATAAAAATGTATTTGTTCAATTGGCAAAACAAAAGAAGCAATGTTTTGAAATGAAAAATTCTCAAAGTTTGTGAATTCTTACGAAAAGCGTTCTGACTCGTACTAAACATTTAGGAAATTCCGATGAAAAATCAAAATTTCTCAAAAAGAGCATCAGACGGAAGATTTCATACTAAACTCAAACTAGATTGAAAGTAGTTCATCAATTGCAGTTTTACAAAACTACATAATATATCTCATCAAAACCATAAACCGTCTATGCAAACCTCGAGAAAAGCAACCATCTCTGCCCATTAGCTAATTAACAGGTGTTCTACAAGCTGATCCGTGTTTACTCAAACCATGCACTCCGACTACTTCTCACATCTGTTTCTAACACAAAACATACGTGATCACTTTTGTTCCATCAAAACACATCGCTGGATTCAAAACCACTCCATGATCGCAAATTTTCCTTCCAAAACGGTCCCACGACTTGGCAGATAATTGAAGCTGTAAAGTTTTGGAAAAAGTTAGAGGGTGATGAGTTTTATTATGTAATCAAGGGTCTCTCCTCAAAGAAAATGCCGACCATAAGAACTGACCTCTTTTACAGCGCCGTCTGCTCGAGAAATGAACGGTCCGGGGGAATGAAGGTGAGCAACGTGTTTTGATGGGTGAATTATCATCTGGCCAAGAGGTCCACAAGAGTTAAACACGTGTTCGGCATATACAAATGATTTACGTTCGATGAACAGACGGATTACGGAGAAAATCGTCTTTTTCAGCTTAAAATACTTATTTATGATCACGTCAATGAACGCAATGAACTCACTGTAAAAAACTCTTGCAGATAAGTTTTCTTTGAATTGGTCATATTTCTCATCAGATGCAACTTGGCTGCCCATTCACGAGAATATTTCCCAAAACACTTCTCCATTGAGTTCGAGCATGATGTGCTGAAATTGAGAAACTGGTCGGGATTGATTTGAAGAAAAACTAACTGGCATCGTGCAATTCCCAACATTGTGCAATTACACGGCAACGTATTCACATATTCACTGAGACAGTCATTTGTGATTGTCAACATATGAGCATTCATCAGTTGTTTGTGCATATCAACGAGAATAAACTCTATTTTCCGGTACCGATATATAGCTTCAGAGAGCCTGTAATATGTAAACGTCTCATGTCAAAATTTGAAAAAAGAACTCACGTCATGGCCATTTTGTTAGGGGTGTTTCCAATATAGACGGACCAGTGTTCTGTACTTGCCATCATACAGTTATGGTATTCAATCGGAACTGTTCGACACTTTCCAACAGACAAACACAGGAACATGTCTGGGAGAAGAGCACTCAAAAACTTCTGCACTGCAGTTGTGACTTCGTATTTGATTCCAGATAATGAAATTGCCTGAAATGAATTTCTTTAAATTCCAAAATAAGTGAAAAACCTACATTATCAGTATTCAAAATATTGCTAAATGTGCCAATCAGCTCGTCAAAATTGTTATAGAATTGTGTGTAGTTGAGAAGTAGAGGATATGTTGCACGGATATCTCGCAGAGTCACAAACTTGATAAAATCCAGAATGTGCTTCTTTTCGCCTGAAAATAGTCAATAAGCTACCAGTTTAAAAATAGATTATGATAACGAGAAGACAGTAGTTTCTTTGCAAAAAGCTTAGATTATATTATAATCGGGTTAACTTTGTTTCATTTATGTGCAGGTAGAACTTAACGGTAGAATAATCAAAAAGTTTTCAACTCAGAAAAAATTTATCTGTTTTTCATGAAGACTCACTAAAATTAAAAATTTACTTACTCGTCATATACGCGATTGCATCACGAAATGGTTCCACAAGTCGAACTTGCATGTTCCTGACTTCAGTTGTCAGAGTGAAATTTCCTTTTTCGGTCAAATCAGCAACGTCGCATTCACATGTGTATTCGTCCTGTGAAAATACACTAATTCAAAATTTTTAATTCACTCAAATTTTATATCTCTATGAAAACCTTTTAGATCCCGTATCACCCAAACAAGTTACTCGCTTGATTTCTGACTTCTTACCATTCAGTTTAGTTTACCCGACTGACGCCAAAACACTTGTTTTTTTCGTGTGAACCAGTGTCAGTTTCATTTCAAATACTAGTAAATCAAAGGCGACGTATAGTTGCGGTCTTCGTTAATTACCGCGGTTATATTTCACAAATGGGTGTGATCAATCAAATTACGGAAGCATTCGGAAAAGAAGCCGCATGTGTAATTGAAATTTACGAGTCTTCAAAAATGGCATGACAGTAAGATTAATGTTCATTCCGAATGTGTCGTCATCATCACAATTCTTGTCTACAGTTTTCTCTCTAGCTATTTCGTTTTCTTGAAGGAGGTCTGACATATTTGAGCGTTTCGTTGTCTTCGAATCAATTTGATTCAAAGTTGACAAAAGCAAATGAGCGATGACTCAACAGATAGAATGGGTCCTGCTTGCTTAGATAAACTCTGTTGATAAATCGCAGTCATTAGCTGACATAGATTTATATTTCGACTTGTTGGAGATTGAGGACGGATAGAAAAAAGAAGAGGAAATTAAACTCACAGTGGGTTCTTCGAGATCTGTCGAATTGGTCAATATGTCTACGACAACAACATCTTCTGTAGGTGTGACAGACCAAAAGTAGAATACCAGCAGAATGAGCAATCGGAAATTCATGCTGAAACAAGTAAATAAATAAAGTTAAAACGAATTGAGCAAAGATATAAGTGAGTAAAAACAAAGATTTCTCGATTCAGATAATTTCAGTACGAGAAATACCGTGAGAAAATAGTATAAAGAAGAGAAGAGAAAAAAGAAAAAGTGTTGAATCGACAAATAGAGTTATCAGCAAGTACGGAGCACAAGTTATGTCATAGTCTGTATCTCTCCCATCACTTGTCGCTTTTCGAACAACTGATTGCAAGTGGAATTGAAAAAACGAGGCTCACCGGATGGAAGTGGGCGGTCGGATAGAATAGGTGATGTGAGAATGGCGGGGCGGATGAAGGTGAACCTAGTGCGAGAACGTGACAGTGTCCTTCTCTTTTCTTAGAAAATGCGGTGTTGCATTGAAAGGTGCGAAAGGAAATAGCGTTGAGGACAACGGTGAGAATGGGAATACATATTCAAACTTTTGATGTCTAAAACTTGTGGAGAACTAATGAAACATAACATACAAACGAAACACCTAGCCTATTTTTCTTAAAATAGTTGCATGTTACAACCTAAATTCTTTCACATTCCAATGATAACGCCAAATCGTAAAGTTAATAGAGCCTTAAACCTAAACCCAACGTTTCATGAGAAGCCGCCTAAAAGAAAATTAGAAAGTGGGAAAAAATGTGTAGAAAAAATGAAAAGATGATAAGTGCACAGCTGGTGAACGCGAAGATTGATCGTTGTGGCAGAAGGAACAAAGCAGCAAATGAGAAATGTCTCTACTTATTGAACACGAGACTCAGGCTTCCGTTTTTCTCAAGTTCATTTTTTCAAATTCCTGATCGTCATACGACCGAACTCCGGTTTACCGGAAGTGCAGAGTGAAAAGCAATTGGTAGCCGTTTTTTAAACGACTTGGGCTGCAAAATTCTTTTGACGAGAGTTCCTGGTTTCTTTGAATATGAAGGTGTACAACTTAATGTACCGAAATGGGAGACATCGATTTTTGCAACTGTGAAAGAGTACTATCTAAACTGGTAAAGAAAAAACAGGAGAAAAAAAGAGGGACAACGCAGGTTCTACCCAAAAAAGGAAAATGACTAATATGTATTATCGAGCCACTATTGATAAAAAAGACGCAATAGACAGAAATTGTTTGTGACAAGAAGGAATATCAAAACAAACGGGGCCGTAAATGTCGAGTCAACAGAAAAAAGAGTGTGAACGAAATGGAACATGATTCGAATCTGTTTTCCCATGGGGTAACTCAATCCAGGTAGATTTATGAACGCACATCATAAAACAGAAGGCGTACATTTCTCAACATACAAACAGACTGTGCTCGTTTACGACGATGAGGAGACAGTGCGTAACGAGTAGACTCTGTGTGTGTGTCTGGGATTCGAACAGGCAGTGTACAGTGCGCGGCATGATGAAAGAATACAGGACCATCGATTGGTATTGTTTGCGGATGAGTTACCAGCCATTCAAAATCGGCCTCTTGAGTAACTGCTAATCCACTCTCGAATACCTATCATTTGCTGCTGCTGCGAGCGGAATGCGAGCGAAAACACGGAAAATAATCGGGCAAGAATGGTTGTTCACCTATATTCGGTAATAGATAATAATATTTGATTTGAAAAACTTGAGAAAAAAGTAGAAAAGACAATCTCTATAGCAAATGAAGGTTTATGATGCATTTAAGGTTGTTATCGGTGTGTCATAATTTGCGTGTTATCCAATCCAATGGGTGAGAAATGACGTGCGAAAGTAAATTGCACAATTCTCACCGATTAAGATCTTGATCGATTACAATTACGTGCATTGTGCCAAACAATGGGATGAATATGTTACTAGATGAGGCACAAAAAACATTCTTATGTAGTGGTTTTCAGGAAATACAACAAACTCAGAGGGAGCAACAAATACACTGTTGGATATAATTTTAATCAATGTGTGTTTCAATTTTACATTGAAAGTATATAAAAGGGCGGGTAGACTGAGAATCTCAAAACACGGACCACCTGATGATAAGGGCAAAGTTAGTACGAGAGACCAGCTGTCATTCAGTAGATTTGAACACAAGTGTCCACCAAACTTCAATAAATGTATCTGCTTTTCAAAATCCTACTAAGGAGTTAAATGAAAGATTTAGAAAACTATAGTATTTGGAAAAATTAAGCCAAATTCTCTAGGAAGTCTCACAGAGAAGATTGATGGACCAGATAAAACGGTCTCACAGAAGCCGACACACCAGATTGACCCGCCACAAGAGCACAGATGTTAGCCAACGTTTGAGATATAATCCTTTTCTCTATTGGAGGTAATACGCGTATTTCTCGGGAAGAAGACAGTATTTACCTTAATGAGCATCGGAATAGGTTGGTTGTTCAGTTTTTTGGTCTCATTGAGATTTAGAAAAAATAAAATTTCAAAGATCACATCCGAGTGCACATGACTACGAACAATAGCAATTATTGTTGATAAATAGGCAGCCATAAGACCGTTTTATGAGGAAAAAAATGTGTTCAGAGCGTGTGCGAAATCACTTCAAAATGATCTGATTCATTTTTTGAGATATATAAAACAGTGAAAATTTCAAAAGATTAAAAAAATCGAATTTTGTCGGAAAAGTCAATCGATTCGAAAGCTCCGCATAATTTCCAACTCATTTGTATTGAAAACGTGGGGGAGAGGGATTTCAATCTTGATTTCCAATCATTCTCGATTTCATAGAAATTTCACGTTTTCTTTCGAATAAACTTTCAAAAATTTGAAAAAATATGAAACAAACGGGAACCTATAGTTGAATCCGTACAATATCCGAAAACAATGTGAAAAATCTCCGGTGATTTTCTTCTCATTTTTGTTTCTTCTTGAGTATTTTTATCGTGGTTTCCGAAAGTTGAACAAGTTCAATTTTTGAAATTCTGGATGGCACATCAAAATGAAAATTGGGAAATTATCGGAGTTTTTTTCGTAATTATAGTTCGCTTTACACAGTCAATTTCTTCTAGGAACATTCCGAAAAATTCAACTACTCAGAAAAAATTCACCTTTTCAAATATTTTGAAATCGTTACCGTCTCATTCCACCAATACACTACTTTAACTGCATTTGAAACGAGCTAGATCATTTTGATGATCAGGATAAAAACAGTGTCCCCTATTTATTGAAATGCAACAATTCGTTATTTTTGATATGGAGAGCTAGACTCAACTAAAATATGCAGAATATTACTGCGTATTTTGAAATATTTACTAATTGGAGAGTTTGGAAAACTTCATCCACGCCTCATAAACCCAGATTTTATTGTTTTCCTTCAAAATCAAGATATTTCCTTCAACTCATCGTACTCAGCACAGCTCTGGGTTCCTGAGACCTGCTCAATAAGCATAATCAGTGGGTGCCAACTCGTCAAAACATTCATACAAGACGTCCTTGGGGTCACCATAAGCTACATCGGCCTTGATCATCGACTTTATGTTTTGGCAGTAACAGCCGGGTCACCAACTATCGTGTGCAATGTCACTTTGGCATTTCTCTTCGATGCGAGAAAGTATTCGAAAAAACCGCTCGATGCGATCGGATGCGTATGTTAGTCTGCGCATCTCTCGTTTTCATTCACCTTCGTTCATTCATGCACCACCCATTTCTCCCTTTTCTGCTCATTTTGAGATTCACTTACGCATTCACTCCGTTTAATTTCTCTTTCCATTCTTTTAGATCTGTATTCAGTCGGACCTTTCGTTTTCTGTCGAAAAACTTTATTATGAACGTTCATTTTCAAACAATATTTCGTTAAACTTGTCGTCTAAATCTATACGTCACCAACTTGGATTTCTTTTAAACACAATTTTTTCAGAAAACGGAATTGAACAACTGGTGTTCAAAATGGGTAAAAGAAAAGTCAAACCACTTGCTACAATGGCGCCACGTCGTTCTATTCCTCCTCCATCACCTCATACTCAGCCAGGTGGCTATTATTACATGATTTTCCAAAGACGTGCTGAACTTCGGGCAGCACGAGCTGAAAACCGTGCTCCACCGGTTCAAATCAGAACTTCAATAGTTCAATACCGTGCTGAGTCAGCTCAAAATCGTGCTAAATTAGCTGAAACCCGTGCTGAATCAGCTCAACGTCGCGCTGAACGAGCTCGTAACCGTGCCGCAGTAGTTGAAAACCGTTCTGGACCAGTTCAAAGTCCTCCTGCATCAACTCCACGTCGTTCTGTAAGAGTTCAAACTCGTGCCGCAGCAGTTCAAAGTCCAGCTGGACCAGTTCAAAGTCGTGCTACACCAGTTCAACGTCGTGCTGCGCCAGTTCAACGTCGTGCTGCACCAGTTCAACCTGTGCCAGTTCGTCAACTTGCTGTTATGCGCGTCAGAGAAGATCGCTGAAGGACAAATGTTGTTTTATTGTTGAATAAATTTTTTTTTGAAAAACGAATGTGAAAACTGCAACAATTACGAGAAAATCTATAAAACATGATGGCATAACATCATCTAGTCTCATTCTCAGTATCTGTATTCCTGATTTACTAAAACAAGGTGATCAGTTCCAGAAACTAAATTTGAATACCTTTCCGTATACTACACTGTGTTCAACACGTGACTTTTCCTTCCTTTCTCTCTCCGTCCCTCATTCCTTTTGTCTTTCGAAGGAACCTTATTCGAAAATGTGTGGTGATCATGAGTGTATCGATTCGTACCCCGACCCCCTCGCTCGTGGTTAGCAAACAATGTCCACGCCATGTCGCCACGCCTCTTGCCGAGTCTCCAAACCCCGCCCCCTTCAGGCGCCTATAAAAATGACCGTCAAATGACAATTGAGCCATTCAACAATCAGACTATCTATTCAAGCAGTCTTCAGCCGATAAGAGTATCATATCTGGTGACCACCAATGAAGGGTTAGGTGACTAGATCTGATTCTCTGATTGGCTGTGAGACGCATTTTAACTATTACGGGTGAAACTATTGTCTCTGTGAAACTATTGTCAGTATAACAGTATCAATGGCACTTTGAAACTATTCTCAGATAATACAAAAATTATGAGACATTATGATTTTTGAAAGAAGATACAACAAGTGAAAATAGAACACAGAACAAATACTAATGTATAGAAAAAACACCATTAAGAAACAATCACTCGTACAAATAAATAGAAGAAAGGTTTTGAAAGAAATTGCCAACTGATGCACAAGAAATCTGAATTAAATAAATTTGGGTCGGTGTAAAAAGTTATGTCGAAGAAATGCGAAAACGCTGTCAAAATATTGAACAACAGCATTTAAATTTTGAAATTCGAACTTTGAAGTTTTATAGTTCAATTTGGTGAATTTCAAATTTTGACGGGTCCCGTGATGAACTGTAGTAAGAAAGGAGCTTAGATGGAAGTTTTCTCGGTTTTCAAATGATTTTTTTTCAAATTTTCAAATCTCCTCATCTCTCTCGGCCAGGTGACAAAACAAGATTTTGAATGAAAATCAGAAAGTTCAAATATATCTTACGCGGTCCATCTAGTTTATCATAGTTACTGAAATATTTTTGATTTCCGTAATACACATTTCAAAATCAGTCATGTACTTATATATTTAGAGGACAAAATATCTTTTTTAGCTGTATCTGCGTGTTCATCATTTTCGAAACTAGCAGACTTTCTTGTCTCGCAAATTTTCTTGCTTGAATGACTTCTTGTGATGGTAATTCATATAAATATATTTCGACATTCGTCTTTTGATATAAAATGTGTTATTCTCGATTTCTTGTTTGTTATTCGAAATCTACAAGTTGTCTCTGTTTTTCACAATTTTTCTCTCGATGTTTTGTTATTGAAACAAAGACTCGGTGGAGAAATACAATTTGAATTTTCTCTGCGTCTCTCCAACCAATCGAAACAAAAGTTTGAATTGGTGTCGGCTCGTCAAAGGTACGGTTCCCATGAATCATTAGTGCGCAAACGATGTTGGAACTCCTCTATCTGTACTTCAAAGAAACGTTTTCAAATGATGTCATGACCATGAGTACAAAATGAAAAGGTGAAAGCCGGCTTTGGGTGATAGCGGTCAAATAGAATGGATCATAAAGTGATAAATTTAATGGAGCCATAACCAAGCACAAAGAAAATGAATTGGTGAAGTTTACCTAGGTGCGTTCGAAGTGAAGAGATGGGGATAGCAGAGCTTTGGAGAAATAAACCAAGGGGGGTATTCTTGAAATTGTTAAAATATTTCTGGCAAAACAAACATATACAATTTTGCGGTGAAAATAAAATTTTCACAGCGTTTTTCATTTTCAACAAGCTTTCCCAAATTATTTATTGAATAAAATGAAGAAAACATTATAAAACTTCGATTGGTCGGTATTATCTCAATTGAAGACAACGAATAATTTAAGTTTACTGAAAATAAGTATGATTACAAAACTAAATCATTATGTGTTGAATAAACAAATTTCATGCTCACAAATGACACAAAATACATTAATGGGAGAAAAATACTCTGAATTCGAAGTGATGAAGTGCATAAGGCAAGTAAATTGATGAAAATAGACAGAATCGTTGTTGAGATAATATCAAATGAGGTTTTGTGAGAATGATAAATTGCACAGGGGAGAGAGTTTTAATGGATCTGAGATTAAAAATAATATTATATTCTTGGGTTTTGGGCTTGAGCAGCCATATTCTGCTGAGCTTGAAGGGATCCGAATCCAAATAGGAATCGAGCTGCAGCTGTTGAAGCATCCATAGGAGAGGAAATCACGTTTCTCATGTTCACTCCCGCATTTGTTGTTGGAATTTGAAGGATTCTGTAAATTCCATATTATATTCTTGCTTTCGATAATGTTTATTTACGGTGATGGGATTCCAGTAGCAGGTGGAATCGAGAAAATATTAGCTCTGTGCATCTGAAGAGCAGAGCTTGGGTCGTCAGATTGTGCTTGTCTTTTGAACTTGTTACGGCGGTTTTGGAACCAGATTTTCACTTGAGTCTCTGTCAATTGCAACTTTTGAGCCAGATTTGATCTTTCTTGACTGCTTAGATATCTCTTCACATCAAAGGTTGATTCCAATTGAGAAACCTGAAATAAGTAAACGACTAAATTTATTCAAATCTCCTTCAGGCTCACCTGGCTTCTACTGAAAACCGTTCTAGTTTTCTTCTTTCTTGCGTGATTTGGATCACTTGAGTTTGCGTCATCATCACTAACACGACCCACTGAAATTTAATGATAAATAAAGAATGATAAAGTTCATTCTTACTTTCATCGTCATCTTCGGCGTCTGATTCCAATGGACTACCTCCGGTTGAGTCTCTGGTCTCTCCTTCTTTTCCCTCGGATTTCTCATCTTTTTCTTCTCCATTGTCTGGTAGGCCGTTAAACTCTGTAAAACATTTCCTTGGTAATTATTTAATTCTTGCCATATTGGGATATGTATTGCATTGATATTCTTTTAGTGACAGGCCACAATTATAACACATCTACTCCATGGTCCCCCACCCCGTTAATTATCTTGATGGGCGAGGATTACCATCGACACGCATGTCGTTCGAATGGCCCCCCGAAAAGACACGAAAACGCGTATTGCACGGTCTAAGGTGTTTTCGAGCGAGTTGCCATTCCGTTTTGTCTAATTAGACTCGTATCAAAACATTTCTTGAGAAAGACTTTGTTACCAAAAAGTGTACCCGTTTACTTTACGAATATTGACGACTAAGATTGTTCGTTGAAGCATGGTATCTCGAGTGAAGTGAAAAATACTCATTAAAACTGGTGATTCGTACTGCTAAAAAAGCTATTCGCTATCATAAACAAGTTATTCGATAGATATCAGTTGAAATAGGCAAAATAAGACGTTGAGAAACGTCACGAGGTTGAAATATTGATGATAGTTGAGCAGAGGATATTGGATACTTTTTTCTTCGATGAACATGGGCATTGCATTGATAAAAAAGAGGATTCGGAGAGAATTAATCACTAAAACCTTCGAACCAAAACGTTCAGACGTTCTTCAAATGATCAGGATAAAGTTTTGCAAACTTTTGAATGATCATGTCTGATATAACTATTTTTGTTGTTGGACTATTGCAAGATGACAAGAATAGCTTTACGCATTAGTGAATTCACGAGGATTTGCATTCTCACGTTATTAACTCATAATCTATTGCTGATTGAGCACAAACAGGCGCATCCTTTCAAGGTATGCAGAGGGCAGCTGGGTGTTACTCAACAAAAGGTAATTAGTTCAACACAGAGTCCAGATTCTTATCCTAAAACAACATCCGCCGACGAACCATCCCTCTCCCCTTCTTACCGTTCCTTGTTCAACTTGTTAATGAGTCCGGACTTGGCTAATTCGAGACCGAACAATAACAATGGGTCATAGAGTAAGTAAGGATGAGTAGTCTAAGAAGAAAACCGACCCGACAAGTAACCAGCGCAAAATTAGAGGGATAATCGAAATAAGAGTGGTATTGTTCAGAGAAATCTAAGATACACGTGAATTGTAAACCTTTCACACTTCACTAATGACAGAGACCGGAACACAGAAAGTTATGTAATTTAAACGGATGAAAACTGACCTCCATTGCTCAAATTTTTGAAATGCATCAATTGAGCTGCAGGTAGATTCATGAATGGGAACATTGTGAGTGGTGATATCAACGGATTTTGAGCGTTACTGAGACTCATGATTGATTGTTGTAGATTGAGGAGTGCAGCAAATGGCATCATTTTTGGATCAAAGTTAAAATTGAAAGGCGATTGATCATTATCATTGACACTGTCTTCTGAGGATGCCGATGGAGAGCTTTGAGTGTTTCTACAAGATTAACATTGAAATGGGAAAATAAAAATGATTTTAAACTCACGATTTTCTATCGTTGTCCAACAGTTCGTTGATGTTAAACTTGATTTTATTGTCCGGCGTTGGCTTTTGATCATCCTCTTCTTCCTCTTCATGAGATGCCATTTTTGGAATTTGCGACATTTTCTCAAGACGTTCTTGGGAGCTCATCGTTGTCATATCAATTGGCAGATTCATGTCTGAAGTCACAAGATGAGACAAATAGAATGAAATAGTGTCTAAACGAGAACGCTAATGAGTCGCTCCGCCCAACCATTCAAACGCCTTACTACGGTAGTATGCAGACGTTCGCGGATTAATGAGGAGGGAGGATTCATGAAGAGGAAAAACAAACAGTTATAAATAGACAAAAAATGCAATGAAAAAGTTTTTTGAGTGGACAAGATGATAGTGATGATTTAAAGGGAAAACTGCGGATCCCGACAAACCTCTTTCTCAATCATGGTTTCTGCTAATGTGTTAAGTGATAAAGCAAAACAGAGATGTTTCTAAGCAATACGTCCCCCCGACCAACTTGATGTCTAATTTGTTTAAGTGGATTACTATGTTTGACTAACACCATTAATCACAACAATTAACCGTTTTTTTCCGCTGGTTGGCTACCAATAGTTTCCGAAACGATTAATTTGTTCAGTGTTAATTTCGTCATTTCTCGATGAATGAAAAGAAGTGAGTATTGCGAAAAGAAGAATTTAGAATGGAATCAATTCATGGCAATTATCGCTTATGAAGAAAGTGCTGAGATTAATAATGTTGAAATTTGAAGCCTGAAGAGATCGCTGCTCTAATGCAAATGTGCGGGTCAAGCAGCAGCTTATTGGCGGTTAGGGTCGAATGTATAGTGTGGTTCGCCAAGGTAATCAGAATAATGAGGTGGATAGAAGCGAAATATAAAGCAAAATCATATTCTAAATGAGCAACACTTGGAAAACAGAATTCTCAAGATTGAATGAAGAAAGCCAAGTCACGGATTCAATTTCTTTCCCTTCATGTAATAAATCACACTTTTTATTAGGATAAATTCATAAAAGACTCTTAACTCAAAGTGATTCGCACAACGGTTTCTGATATCTTAACTTAAAAACTATGCAAAAACATAAGGAGAAAGCGGAAAATCTGAAGACGTCATTCGTCTGTTTCGAAAGTCACATAGTTTGGTGGTAGTCAATCGGAAACAATCAGTCACATGGAATAGGATGAGTTTGATCCAAATAATAAGCGTATGCATTCACTTGAAAAACATTTCGGAAAAGTTCATAAGATAAGATTCAAGATGCTATAAGTGGAAAAGAATCAAATTCAAGATTGCTAATAGGAATAACTGCAATAAGGCAATGAGCCTCTTGAATAGAACCAACCGCCGTGTAATGAATGAACGGCCTCAGCTCCACCCACTTTTCCATGATATACGGTAATTGGAATCCCTCAACGTTTACCACTGCCGCGTGTGCGCTCATTTGGTATCAAGTAGAAAAATAATTCAACACAATCTCATTAAAACTGGTGGTATTGAAAATGAAGACGTATTTGTATAGAAAAATATGATGGAAAAACATGTACACGTAATGGTTCATGGTAATGGCGTTCACAGAAAATGAGCCGAACAAAACGGACAAGATGAGTGAATAAGAAGAATGAAATTAGAAAAATTTTCAGACATTATTCTTCACATGGAAGAGGGATTTCTGTGTCATCAACATGGAATTCATTAGACAAGTCATAATATGTTTTTAGAATGAATGGCAACATGTTCAATTACTGTAGGGGGTGTCATCTCGAGGTGTCATTCCCTCTTACTTACATCTAAGGATAACGACACCGGAAGTGTTTACCTAACAAATTTACCCATTAACGCAATCGACTCCATTGTTTTAGTACCTTTCGGTAGGGTCATACGATACAGAAAGAACAGTGAACAACTGTTGAATTGTGTTAACCAGATTGCGCAAACATTCTCAATGGTCCGCTGTGGGAATTTTTATTTCCGCTTGCAATGAACACCTGGTAGAATATAGGTGTGATGGGAAAACTGGGAAAGAAACGGAAATTCAAACTTCTCTAATAATAAATGCTCATCTCGAAGAACCGTAAATCAGGGGAAGGGTTTGGTTGGCAACATGAGGCCAAGTACAATTTATTAGTTTTTGAATGGAACTCAAAAGAAATACCGATTATTTGAATTTCATCACAAATTTTTTGATTCAAAGTGTGAGAAAAGTTTGGAGAAAATGATTTTCCATTTCACAGAAAATATAAATAACTAGTAGTGGAAGAGAAAAAACGATTGAATAAATCAAGTTGAGCTATTGTCATAAATCTTTTTTTTTTCAAATTTATAATACTGGGAATGAAACAAAAAACAAAGTTCGAGATTGATATTCGTACTAGACGCGAGATTTCAGTTTTTATGTGAAAGCAATTTGTATTAGAAACTTGGTGAATGGGAATTCAAAAAAACCGATGACAGATATTAATTTCCTAATATTAAGAAAATGTAATCGGACTACAGGAATACCACAAGTATCTAGTAGAATGCTGGCTTTTCTCAGTTCATTAAATGCATAATGAAAGTATTTTCCGAGACACGAGTCAGTCTAATGTGAATTCATACGTGTGAATACAAATCAAAGAACACCGATAACTTGAACTGAATTATGCACCGACAGGGGGTGTCAAAAATGGTGTTATTCAAAGATGTTTGAGATACAATCTAAAAATAAAAGCAAACGTGGTAATGTATAGAAAACACACCTGTCATAAAGAGAGAGAAAGAAGAAGATATGGGGCGGTCTGTTCTGTCAAGATGTGTGCGTTCAGGTAATAAAGAAACAATAAAGCACATGTCGGCTAATTGAAGGAGCGCGGAACATTAAAGGAAGTCCATCGAAATATATAAAGAACGAATTTAAAGTTTAAATCTGAACTTTAGTTTTTTAAAACAGTTTTAAATATCACACTCTCTTCAAAAATGTTATAATTTCAGTGTTTGCCATTAATTCCGGGTTTGAACCTTTCTGAAGTTCTTGTTCACCTAAATCGTTTTTTATTTCAAGTACTTCCCCACTGAAATTAAAACGGTGACTATGTTTCAATGTTTTCATAAACTCATTTGTGGTTAAGAAGTCAACTATGTAAAAGGCGTTATCTTGACATCTCAATTACTTAAAAGGGTGTTGTTATTGGAATGAGATGTGCGTGGATGGTGTGGCATGCGCATACTGGATAAACGTCAAATTAGCAATATGGTTAACAATAATGGACTAAGCAAGATGTATCCTTCCTCAAACATCTCATTTTTGTTGATGAGCACAATAAAATGGAATGAGAGGGGGGAAATGCCTAGTGGTGGATAGCTACAGTATCTTGTCACCTAAGTGCTAATCTCTGTCAACCGGAACAGGAAGGCGAGGTGCAGTAACAGACTGTGCGGATTAACCTGTCCACAATTATGAGATATTGTTACATTTAGTGTTACGAGAATTAAGAGAAGTGTCATTTTTCTTGATGGTTGTTTCAATGGACAATTAGTACTATTTGATGGATGAAATACATTCTCTTGGTTGTTCCAAAAAATACAATTTTTCAAAATTTGATATGTTTTCAATCTTCACTGCTCTGAGTTTATTCCTCCGGATATTGTTTGAGTCAGTTCAATTAAAGTATGAAACTCAGAAATCACGCTATGGTTAAGTCTTGTTTCCTTCTGTAAGAACACATCATTTTTCATCGTCCGTCCCCATTTGGAGCACTTTGGTTAGTTTCTTTCTCTCAAAAACACGAGTCGATCCTTTAGCAGTCGAGATCATATATCATCAATTTAAAAGAGTACGTCATCAAAACACTTGTTGAAATATGCATTTTATGTTTTATTTATTCGTGAAGATCAGTTAAAAATGACTATGTCAGGAATGGAAACGTTTTTTGGGAATGGTGATGAAGAAAAATCAGAAGAATGAAAGATATGTTGAAGATACATTCAAACTAATGTGTCATTGACACTGAACTCAATCAACTCGTCGTGGTCAGCAGCGATTTTGCTGTAAAACATTTGGATTATTGAACCACAATAAAGATAGTTACCTTATTTCAGGGCTGGAGACTTCATTTAGTTGAACATCGGGTGTGGGGGTTCTGGTAAGACCATTCATGCGGTAGTTCAGGTTATCTGAATTCAGACAAACGTTTTCCAAAAATAGACGAAAGCGTTTACCGTTTCTAGCCCGCCCATTCAAGTGTTTTGAATCATGCACAATCTTTGTCTTGTAAACCAATGTTTGATTGATGATTCTTAACACAAAGACCCATATTTCTTTCGTTTAAACTTGCAACAAACCTGTCACTTTTGCGACGATCACCAAAGTATGTTTTTATAACCAATTGACGGAAAGTTGGGTTGAGCCAGGCATAGAGGACCGGGTTGACCACATTGTTTGACATTGCGATACTGAAATGTAGACAATGAATAAACTTCCGGGAAACAGAGGGAAACCTGTGAGTGAAAAGGTTCAGCAAGTAACTGATATCGTAATCGGCACGTCCGTATAGACTGAAAAACTGCTGCGAGTCGTCGTACTCAATTATTAATGAAACAACATTGTGTGGGAGCCACGTTATTCCAAACCAGACCACCATCGTCACAAGAATTGATGTAGTTCTGGAAATGATCCCTTCAGAGAAAATTCAAAACATTCTCTGTTACCTTCTGTTTTGGAATACAACTCTTTGTTTCTCCTTCTCCTGCTTATCCAAAAACTCGTTTAGCTGAAAATGAAATACTCACATAAAAAGTGAAACGGAAAATTTTCGGATACCTCATTTTCATATTGCTCAAGACCGTGGGATGGGAATGCGCACGAGCTCTCCAACGCACTTGTCCTCTCTACCATTTTACGTATCTTTGTCTGAGCACGTTTACTGAGCACCGAGAATATATTTGCATAACAGAATGCCATGACAGCAAATGGGACAACGAACTGGGCCAACATCACAATCATGGTATAGGCTCTTCGAGACTTGGCCGACTCCCATTTTTCGGTACAGAAATAACCACAAATGTTCTCTTCCTGAAGTCAATTGATTTATTTTCGAAGACTTTCAATTCTTACTGTGTATTCTATCATTTGCATGTTGAATGCATAAGGAAGGGTCACCACAAAAGATAAAATCCAAAGAAGAACAGTTGTAAGAAAGGCACCACGCTGAGACAACGGGGTGGTATGTGGACGGACGACCAGTATATATCGATCCAAAGCAATCGCCCCAAGACTAAATGTACACACAAATATACTGATTCCTGGAAAATTGGAAACTATCGTTTAACCATTTATTCTGATGCCAACCTTGGATGCACGGGATCAAGTGACACAGGAGGTTCCCAAAATACCAGTTTTTATACACATTCGTGATTGGAGTGATTGGTAGAGAAAGAATGCACATCATACAGTCACTTGCCGCCAAATTCAAGATGAAAATGTTTTGCACACTCTGAAATTTCAAACTTCTTTCCGATTTATTGAACTTTGAAATGTGTTTCCCCCATTTAACTCCAGCTCGTTTTTTGCGTTGGCTCCGGAAACGACCTTTTTAACAAAAGTGAGTTTGAGTTTAGTTTCCTACTCCCCCACGTACGTCATGGCTTGAAATAAGAAACTAGACATGGCTATCCTTCCTACGTTTTTTCTCTTGTTAGCTGGGTGCTAACCCGTTCGCATTACAAAGGTTATTGAATTCGGAAAAAAGAAGACATGAGCCATTTTTAGAGCGGTGGGGTTCAAATTGTTCGACTAGCACTTGTTTCTACTTCCTTACCAGTAGAGCCTTGTGACTGCAAGTGACATAGATCAGAGTCACATTTCCGAATAATCCAAGAAAGAAGAGAAAAAGGTAAACACAAAGGAATGGGACGATTGCATATGTACTTTGAGATGGGTCCGGATAGACTTTCCAATACACTTGACAATCGGTGAAATTGTCATCTTCCATCTGGCCTATCGTTATCTGAAAAATATGAATTTAAAGAGAAAGTATTGTTTATGTGAACGCGGAGCAAAGATTGAAAGACGATGAAGACGTAAAATCCTCGAGTTTTTCAAGTGATTAAAGATTTGTTCATAAATTATAATTCGATTTAGCTTCTACTAATACTGTGAGATTTTCAAAACTACGGCTTCTAGGAACATCAAAAATAAGAGAATCAGTAAGTAGAAAAAGAATATTGAGAAAAACAAAAGCCGTCGAAATCAAACGTGGGCGATTTGAATACAAGGGCATAAAAAGTGAAGGAAGTTGAAGTGGTCGGGGTTTTGAGTTTTGCCTCAGGGATTGATTAGGGTTTTGGAAACAAGAACGAAAGTTCAAAGTTGTTGAAAAAGCTCAAATTCAACACATTTCGCGTTGACACAATCTTATAATAAATAGCTGAACAACCACCCGCGAACCTCTTATTTTTCGTTTTTCGACTCTGCTTTTCCGGTTGACTTTCGTCTTTCAGTAGCTAAATTGGAGAAGGTTGTTGTGTGACCTAAAGAAAACATTTTGTATTGGCTAGATTAGTTGCATTTCACGAAATGTTCATCACACAACTTCCTCCAACGTGACATTTTCAGCTGATCGAGTGAAGAGGGACCTACGTGAGGAATTTCGTCACAAAAGCAAGAAAACAAATAGGGTGATGAGAAATTTGTAAAATGCGAAACGAGTCAAAACACGGGGTGATGTGGGGACGAGTTTGGTGCTTGTGATGAAGCCTATAAATGGTTGACATGTTCACGTTAATGAAAAAAAGAGGAGAGGGCCAGAAAGATGAATGAAAAGAAAGGATATGGGAAAGAATAGAGGATATACATCAAGAACAACTCACCTATCTCTGAAAGTTATTTTGATAGGAATACCGGAGGATGGATATAGGTCAGATTGAGTTGAAGAGACAGGAAATTGAATTTTGAAAAGAGGAAAGACAATGACTCGGTACGTAGGCTGCGTTGATTATTTTGGATTAGAAATTCTGTTTTGATATCAAAATAACAAAGTAGTGGGTGTGAGAACTTATCAGTATCACTTTTCCTTACCAGATTTTCCTGTTGAAAAAAGTGATATCGTTTAAGATTAAATTTGAATGAGTAATAGTGTTTCCCTAGCTCGATTAAAAAAACAAAACAAACTAGTTGAGAATGTCATACATGCTGCAAAGAACGGAGATCAATTTTTATTCGAAACAAGAATATAAAAATTTTCTGAGCTAGCATGAGGTACGTATACCACCCAGCTTTCCGGTTAACTCGTCTAGGATCGCATGTCTCATGAAATTTCATATTTGTGAGTCCGCCTTGAAGGTTCAAACATTGAAAAATAAAAAATGAAACTATACTCACGAATGGATATAAAATGAATAGTCATTTTTTAGTATGTATGATTTTGCATTTGCTCCCAAGCCTAGAAAAATAAGCGAAAATGGAAAATTGAAAATGAAAACGAGCAAAATATGTGTTAGAAGGTTCGGGAACGCCAAAAACAAGTTGCGTTGAATATTCTGAATATAGATGGGATAGCTAGACCAAGACGTAAGAAAATAACACATCACAACAAAGTTTATGAAAAACAGTATGGCTTCCCCCTCCTTTTTTCTCAGTGCGTCAGTTATCAGTTATCAGAAATTCCGAGTCATAACTGAGACATTAATATAGAGGATCAACTAAATATTAAACAAAAAAGTAAGAATGAGAACTTTAGCAGACTTACATTCATTGGAACTCAGTCTAATCCAATTAGTATTAAAGCACTATGTTATTCATACCAACACTTTTAAGAGGCGATTTGTCAAGTGTTCAGACACCATCGACATGTTTCATACAACTGAATTTTTCAACGTCTCGTGACATATTATAAATAGGGGGACCCGTTGAGAGCACCGTTTATAGCTGATTAGAAATATTAAGGCGGAAAATGAGAATAAATTAAGTTGATTGATAATGGCAAAGGTTTGTTTCAATGAGCTCACGTTCCATTATGCGTGGGATGTGACTCAAATGCAGTAAGGAAGTATTAACAGGAAATCATGGCATTGAGCCAAAAGGAAAAGTGGAAGAAAAAAGTTTGTGGCATAAATTGGAAACTCGGCTAGAAAAAGAAGATCCCAACGAAGATGAGATTTGATCCAAGTCAAAAACATTAATAATTCATTTCTTGGGTCAACACAGAACAAAGACTTTCTTATTTATCCAAAATTTCGATGCAGATTTTTTCGAAACAGGAAATCTTGACACTACTGGCTTATTTGTAATCTTCTAATTTCCATTTCATTCGCGGTTTTTTGTTGTTTTTTCACACTGCATATTCTCGTTATGACTTTCTCTGCTACGTAATTTCATATTTTTTCATTTCTTTTGTTTTTGGTACCAGAGAAAGACGGAAATGTGGATTGAAATAAGGCAATTTTTTGAATAATGGAAGTTGTGGGTAAATTAATTAATTTATAATTTAATTCGAAAAATCAAAATAAAGATCAACTTTTCAAAGTCTTCTCATAGAACGCTTACGTAATCCATTTTGTGAAACCAATAAAAGTTATAAATCAATTTTTCCAAATTGAAAGAGTATTGCACTTTTCCATAGAAAACATTTTGATCAGTAATAGTGAAATGTTGAAAGCGGTGTCTATCGAATGCAAAACTTTGCTCATGATGGATCGGCTCGAATGGTTATGAAAAGCCATGTCAAAATGTTTGAATTACAAAATGCAATAACGAATTGACATCTCACAATCTATGAGGCGACTTTATAGAAGAGAGCAAATTTATGTGGCCTACGCTTTTTTCTCTTTTTTTAAATGATGTCGAGAATGAGGAGACTCACTATTTTTTTTTGAAACGTTCGGACCACAGACATTTAATTGTCTCAATTGTTGGTTCCGGATGAGTGAGTACTCTTGATGCACATGTTTTTCTTAACTAACAATCAAGAATAGAAGCCAGGATTGAACGTGTTTCTAAGAAAAAAGGCGAAGAGATAAAAACACGGATGTGGGTGACATGTTTTTGGTTACTCTGGTGCCAAACCACTTGATTTTTCGGACTTTAGGAAGTAAGCTGTTCTTCAATTTCGGATTATTTTTAAAAGTTTTTCCCTCCTTTATTTTTCGTGATCCTTAAAACGGAAAAAAAAACTTTGAGAATGTGTAACCGAAAAGAAAAGAAGAAAAAAAACGAAGAAGAGAAGAAAAAAGTCCTTCTCAACAGAAAATGACGTCTCCGACCGAAACGTGGGTAAAACAAACATCATATTACCATATAACTTGTCGGAAAGAAAAAGAAGAAGTTGAGAACATCAAGGAGACGAGAGACACAAGATTTATGACTGCTGGAATTAAGTCGAGTTTTATGGATGGGAGGATTTTGTGGAAATGGGCATTCAAAATTCCCCTTCAAACTTTCGGCAGTAAGAATTGTACAATTCGAAAACCATAAAAAAGTTGCTTGTAATTCATGAACTTCAACGAATTTCGCTTTTCCCAAAAAAAATCAGGTACCCCATGTTTGCAAGACCCTTTTCGAATTACAGATTCGAAGTGAATTTTATTTTGAAGCTTGGCTGACAAAAACAAACTTTGTCTTGTTTTTAAAATACATCACTCGTTGAGTATTTCCGTACTCATCCTAAATTAAGAACTACACTTTTGGATAAGGAAGAAGGAAAAGTGAGGAATTTCGCGTTGAAAAGTAAGAAAATTCGTTGGAGTATGTGTTTACTAATTGAAAGCGGAGAAGTGGAAAACCTGAGAAAACCTTTTCCGAACTCTAAGAAAATCTGTTTTTTCTACCCCTCTCATTCTCATTCTGTTTCCGAACCCAAACAGAATTGAATTTGGAACAAGAAATGCGTATGAGCCGTAAGACACCGGCAAACAGAACGTGTGAAACAAGAAACAAACATTCTGTTCCTAATTCAGGATTCCGGAAGGCGTCAATGAAAAAAGAAGAAGCGGAAAATGGAGAAGGTCATCAATGTTTCGAAAGAAAGACACAATCGACGATCTTGGGTGTGCGAACGATCAGAATACAAAATAACCGAGGGAAAGCTTTGCATTCATGACTTTTTTCTTTCATTCCATTCAAAAAAAGTATGTACTCTGTCTTTTAGTTTCGGATGTCATCCCACGTTTTTTTGTTTCAGTGAGACTAACCAAGTGATTTTTGAGAATAGTTGAAAATTCATTGTGGTTTGAGGTCGGATAATCGAAAATATTACTGACGTGAGACTGAAAAATTCAGGAAAATGAAAAATACGGACTTGAAATCATTTTATAAGAACATTTATTGAAGAAGGACGATGTACTTGTGAGAAAATGGTAAGCTGTTTTTCAAAAACACAAGTCGCCGTCAGAATGTTATTTCAATTTTGATAATGAAAAGAACAGAAAAAGATTACAAGTAATACAACAGAAATAAAAATTCGCCGAGAAATGAGGTTGAATGAACTAGTCGGGAAAAGATTGAAGGTTATTATTGAAAAGACACTTTTTGATTCGGAAAATTCTCAAGTGGGCACGAAGTTCAACAAATGTCAAGATAGGTATGTACCGAAGTAACATAGTTGCCAATGAGGAATAAATTCTTTCCATATCTTATCATATTAGTTTCCTCATAATGAGTCAGTTTTGGAACTTTTCTTTCCTCGAAATCTAAAAATGGGGCCTAGACTTTCGTTTCGGTCAAATTCCACGGAATGTGGAATCAAAACGCGACTGGATCGTGAATTTTTCAAAGTTTTCTTTTCTAAACATTTTTGAGTGGTATGATGTTGGTAGCGGGAGGGGAAATATATGTTCTCAAAAAAGAAACTGCAGAAAAAAGGCGAAAGATTGCTATAAGCAAGGCAAAAAGTCTGAAAATGAGACGATCTGAATGGGTCCTAAGAGAGAATTTGATGCTTTTTTCAATGAAAAATGAGATATACTTTTCTAGAGAGCGGGTTCGAAAGTTGTCATACTTTTCTTTTTTTGATGAATATTGGAGAAAAAAGGAAACAGAAAAACAATAAAAATGGAAATATAAGGATACTCTTGATTAAAAATAACTTTCTTTTTGATAAATAAGGGAAAAGATAGACACCATGGAAGAATCAGTCAATTATTCATATTCTGTGCTACTACCACACTTTTTTCGGTGAAGGAAATTGGAATAGATGCTTTGACTCTTCGTCCGTTCTCCACCAGATAGCACTCTCCAGAGAAACCTATTGCCTTCACTATTTCACCGGCACGCAGTTGAATTCCACTTGATGGATCTAAAAAGGGCAATATAATTCCTTCCTCTTGATTAAAACAAAAAATAATCTTTAGTTTTGTGAGCCAGTTCTAATTAAGACTCAATTACAATCAATTCCAGCAGAAAGAGAAGCCTAAGCCTTTTGTCTTAGCACAATACCTTGAAAGTCAATGACGACACTCCTCCGTTGTGGGAAATAATGCTTGCGACCTTCTCGAATAGCATATTGGCGACGAAATGATATTTTTGGTGTACCAGTGGATATACTTGATGGTCTGTCACATATTGAATTTACTCTGAATAATTTATTCATAAAACAAGTTTTTTTAAAAATCTCACCTGTTGGATGAAATGCATGAACTTGCCATAACACTTCTATACAGGTTCAGCTGGTAACCCAAACCGTTCTCATGAACACTCGCATACTCCAAAGAATCATTTGACTATAAAATAATAACGAAATGAAACTGGAAAAAAGCTTGACTCACTTTCAAACATATTATCTGCTGGGAACTTGTTTCCGAAATATCATTCTTCAATTTTCTGATTGATTCCATCACATTCTGTATCACAGTCTTCCCATTATTGGGCCAATTGACCGCACTCGGATAATAATTATCGTCTATTATCATCGACTCAATGTCTTGAGCGAAAATATTGATTGCAAATGGGAATGAGCACGTTCGGAAATCAAACATGTTTACCTGAACGCAAAGAATCATCTAGAATCAAGGAAACAATTACTCACTAATTCTCTTGATACATAATTACTGTTTCTCTCAATCATCAATCTCAAATCATAATGAATTTCAAATGCATCGGTGCAGTGTTTTATCATTTTTGGAGTTTTGCTGAATTAAAGGGAAGTTCAATGCGGTTTAATACTTGGAACTCACTGATCCGTCCAATTTTCACCGTTTCGAGTTGCTATTTCCACACTTTTCAGTAACTCATGGACCTGAAATAAAAATTGAACGCTAAAAGAATATAGTTCAGCATACCATATCTGAATCTGTGCATTGTATGATATCATTTGTTGCATTTACAATAAGTTCATTTAGTGAGTTCTGAGTAGAACGAACATATCCAGGAATATCAATGATGTGAATGGTATGATTATTTTCATTCACAGTGCCGACGCTAATACCGGAGTCAGTGAGTACGCTGCCACTGTCATAGGAATCCGGAACTACATCAAGTAGCAAGTTGAGCTTGTCGATTATAAATTTCACCATCCGGGAGTATAGAGCTGTGACTAGGTTGTCTCTCATCAGACGGCTCTGTAATAATACTGTAAGTACAAGAAAAGTGGAAATGATTACATCAATAAGTGCATCAGATACCATGAATCGATACATCGTGAGAGCTGAAACGCCCAATAGACCACAAGCATCTTCCAAATCTGAAAATGATAAGAACTCAAAACACTTTCAGATTATTTTACCAGCAATATTATCAACTTCAGACGCAGTACTTTCTGATTTGAAGTTGATATTGTTCAACAATATGCAAGCAGAAATTATCTGAAATTATGGTTGATTATTATTCAACTACGCTGCATTCTCACCCTCAGAATATCAGCCACATCAATTCCGATTGACCTTAATGCCGCTTCGATTTCATTGAAACTTCCGTAACTACAGCATGTTTCTCGTAATCGGAAACCAGCGATTTTGTATTTATCTTTTTCTGTTTCACTCAAATCGTTGGCGACAACAGCAAATATATTTGCACGGCATCCTCTACTCATTGATTCAATCGGAAAATGGGATAAAACAATTCTATGAAGACGGTTTTCTCTGGTTTGGAAGACATAATGGAGAGCCGCTTTGGAACATTGATTGTTGTATGGGTTATTAGCAGTCAAGAATGGTCGAAGGATAGTGAGGGATGTTTTGAATAGTTGGCTGAGCTGACCTTGATTATTCAATCGTTTGACTATGTCTAAGCAAATCAGTTCTGCAACATGAGACTTCCCAGATCCTGAGACACCTCTGAAAAACCTCAGATTTACCAAGAACCAATTTTATATCACCTCAAGAATAGAGTAGAGTTCTTAGCTTCAAATAAGGAGGAGGTTATGGTAGGGATAACGGAATAAAAATTGCATCTTGGAGAGGACACTGTGTTGAATGGATTGACGAAAAAGAGTTGTCCACCTCTTGAAAACTAAAAAAAATGTATCTGTCTTGAAACCAGTGAATATACTCACCCAACATTGTCCTTGAGTGAATCTCTTGTTGATAGCATCTACGAACTCCCGATGGTTGCACATTGAAAGGAAAGCAACTGATGATGACATGAATGAAGATGTTTGAGCTGAAAAACACATTTTTATCTTAAATCCTATGGCATTCTGACATTTGAACTTTTGATTAGGGTTGAACCTTCCCAAAGTTGTTGTTTGAAGCTGTTCCCCAGGTTTTCTTAAATGTTCTTGAAACGTTCTTAAAGGTTTTGGTGGTGGTACCGGAGGTGCTTGTTGTCTGTTCATTCCAATTGATAAACTTTCTGGAATGAAACATTGAAGGTCATTGCAACTGACGTTCAAACCTGTTCGTTTGACTTTTCCAATTCGCGCATTCAATTCTTTCGTAATTTCATCAACTTTTGTAAATGTCTCTCTTCTTTTCAACACAGTCAGAAAACCACTAGTAGAAGATGCAGGAAGAATCATAGACATTCTGTTAACTTGGCATCACTAAACGTTTTTCAATGTAATTACCTTTTATTAGGTTCTACATCAACTGCATGCGATAAGTGAGATGTCGACATTGAAAGTGGTTTGTTCAATCTCGCAAGATTTGAGTTGCTACGGAAAGGAACTGAAAATTATTCTTTTTGTGGTCCCTCGTGTATCCTTTTACCGATTGGATGTTCAGGCTGTGGGATTGGAGTATGTGCACAAGATTCTTGACTTCCCGTTGAGAATAAACTTGTTGACAGTCTTGAATCTATTGAATTGTCTCTGAAAATAAGGAACTCCTTTTTTCTAGAAAAAAAATAGCGGAAAAAATAACCTTGATAACATTTTCTTTGAGCTCTTCTCGTCGCAGTCGTCTTGCTCAGCTAAAGCGGATTCTAATCGAGCTTTGACCATTTCAAGTTGTTGTGACAACTGAAAAAAAACAGGTTTTACAAAAAGAATATATGAGAAAATTACAATTTCAATATCAGATCGCAGCCTATTCACATCCACCGATTTTGCAGAATTTCGGAGCATTGTTGACGATTTAGTGTGGGGTGGAGGAGGTGGCGGGTCCATTGGACGTGGACGGGGCAAAGTGGTACTAGACCACATTATCAAAAAGATGCAACCAAAACTGATATAAAACACTGATAGATTATAGTTTATTGAAAATTAGAAGCAAATCTTGTTTTCGATCAAAAAGAGCCACTTTCAATGAGCAAACAAAAGAAAACGAGACCGGCGATTTGACAGTTTCAGTTGACAGCTCCCATTGAATGCCGCCGAGGGGATTTTCCGATGAACATTCGATCGCATGATTTGTGTGGCATGAAACTTGGAAGGAAAGAGAACTTGAACCAGATGGGAGCAATGACAGTTAGCAGATATGTTAGCAGATACCCCAGGTTTAAAGTTTGATGAATTTCTTGAAAGGAAACTTCAACTTTAACATTTGTATAAATTACGGAACACACACTTTAGTAACTGAAACCGGGAGAGTCTGAAATTCTACACAACTTTTTTGCGCTATTTATTATTTTATTTTATGGAATTTAGTTCTTCCAAAAATCAAATGTCAGAGTGACAGTAAGTTGGCGGAGACCAACCCTCCCAAGAAAAGAAACGCCGTGACTCACAGCGTTCTCTTTCGAGATTCGTGGCCAAAATGATCATTTATATTGTAATAATTAAAGCATAACCGATCAGCCACGTCATCGGGTTTCGACACTAGACATAAAAAGTGTACCGACAGTTTGCGGGTTCAGCCGCCGCCTATCTTTTGTGTGTGAAGGGGCGGGGTCGGAGGGTTCTAGAGAACTGTGCGCTTAAAACCTGTATAACTTGCCTTAATATTATTATTTTTACGCTAATTGTTTTGTCCATATTGACAATAAAATTTTGCGTCGATTGATGTGAACTCTAGCTGCATTTTTGTGAAAAAATTTCACAGGAAAATTAGGAAAATGAAAAATTTGATTTTCTGGAAAATTTTTTAGCTGAAGTTTTTTCAAAAATATGTTTTAATGATTTATCTTCAAAGTATCAAGAAGAGAACAAATTCTCAGCCTGATCAATTCATTTCCCACCGAGATACAGTGATAGGAATTGGCTAAAACAAACTACATAGGTTGAAAGATATCTTCAAAAATTTAAATTATCGTTATTGAAAGTTGCTCACGAGACTTGCCAAATGCTGAAAACTTAGTTCAAATGCAACTGCATTCATAAAGTCCTCGTATTATTTCTTTTCCAACAGTCTTCACTCAAAAATGTACCAAAATTCCCTATTTCATAATTACCACGATCGAACATTTTTATTATCCTGTCCAAGTTTCTACTTGTTTTTTGATCAACCGAGTAACAAAATCTTCAATAAATAAGTTTCGTTGTAAGAGCTACTTACCCAAACTCAACTACGTCTTCGGCCCACCAATCATGTCCACAACTTTGTCTACTTTTTGTTTTTCCGAGTCAATTCTTCTGGGCATTGAAAGTTTCGAAACAAAACAGTCATCGTTCTCTTTCAAACATCACCTTGCCTTTTTTGTCATGAAGAAATCCAAACTTGTATTTTTCATGACTCAAATATGTATTGACTCAGTACAAGTTCTCTACTTGAGTCACTATGTCATCTGACCTTGTTCGTAATTTTTTCTTTTTCTCCACCTGCGAATATTTCATCACCGGTTCGATTCATGACTTGGTTTGCGGTTTCTTTTCTTACACCATCGCACCTCAACCTCATAAACCTGTTTTCAATAGACCCTTTTTAATTGAATCTCGAGTTGATTCATCAAATTCTCACAAGGTTTCCGCAATCTTTTGAATTTATTTCCACTTTTCAGTTTAAGAACTACTGTGACGGAAGATGACATCTCTTACTGCTGACCGTAAGTTCCTTTTTTCTGAACAAAACGATTCCGTTAAGTGCTTCAAAAAAGGGGCTTCAGATTTTTGCAGAATGAGGATTATACTTAAAAGATAATGGGTAACCATATTTCATCTAAAGTACTTTTTTATATGTTTTTTCCCTTTTTCTTTGCTCAACCTTTACTCTGAGTAATCTTCCACCACATAAGCTAAAAGAACGCAAGAATGCACTAATTCATCATTTCTTGATGGAGAGATGGGAAACGTGAAGACAGAAATTTTTGTTTCAACAACAGCTGTCGTCGCGTTTTCCTTCCGGCGTCATCCTGTCTCTTGTCAAGCTTTTGTTGAATGTCAGCAAGGCGTTAGTATTCATGAAACACTGCAAAACATTTTGATAATGTCACCGAGACAAACATTGAATGACAAAAAGTTGTTGTGTACATGTTCGAGTCTAGAGTACAAGGTGGAGCTATTTCAAATGTATTGATGTTGTTTGAAGATGTCATACCAAAACAGGCAAACAATCGGCAGAGATAAAATCTTTTTCAGAAGATGTACCTATTGGAGTATTATAATACGTGAAAAAACGAGTCTTGAAACTTCAAGAGTTCCATTTCGTTCCTTTTCTTTGACTTTTGGTCCGGAAGCTATTAAGCTAGATATCAACCTCAAAATGCACTCTATTTCACGCTTAGCTTCACAATCCATTTGCCTCATCTAACTCAACAGCCCACATTCGGGTTGAAGAATGTGTCAATGAGCCAATAAATCCATGCATTTTGCCTGCCTCTCGTTGCGGGACCTCTAACGGAGGAGCGCGCCTTCTCCGCCTATGATGTCTCCGCCCATTTTCACAGCTCGCTGAGCAAAACATAGGCACGACACATACTCAAAAGAGCATCTGCCCTCGGCTTCTTCAAACTCTTCCTTCATTGTGTGTTTGCTTCCTGACGTTATTAATTTATTACTGAATAATGACTGCCATCGCCAGCCCGGTTAACCACGACATCATCTGTCAAAGATATGTGCTGGATGATCTTCGTAAGTTACAAATAGCGTGTCTACAGACTTCTTTGAATATCATGATTACTGATTACTCCTCAATAACTTTTAACATCCGGTCAAAGTAGCATTGGTTCTCTTTTTCTGTTCTTCCTCAATTCATTATTCATTTTTGATACTCGAATTCATTTTCGTTATTCTTTCTGTATAGTGCTTTGTAGTAGTGCCCTAGACGAACATCTAACATAAACAAATTCACTGATCCTTCCTTCTTGCTCTCTGCTTTTTGCGACGTGCGCTTCAAAATAATATTTCTCACACTCTTTCATCTAAACGCTAGAACATGTGGAAGTCATAAATCAGTAATAGTGTCAAGTTACCCAAAAAAAAACTTAGTGTCGTCATTCGGTTTCACTCCAACTTTTATCTGTTTCTTTCTCTCAACAAAGGGCAACATTGAGAATGTGTTTCCCAATCATCTCTTTTCTGCACTGAGACTCGGCAGAGAATTTCTTTCCAAATTGGGAAAAACTTGGCAAAGAATGCGTGTGCAACACACAAAATTGCAGTAATTTGAGCAGAAAATAACTCTACAGGAGCACCCATTTTTTGTGGGTGGAGGAGGACAATGTAATGCCATAAATCAGTTCAAACTAGTTGGGAATCAAGAATCAAGGGAGCATTTGCACTTCCATAAAAGCTGAATAGATCCCACTGTACACGGAAGTGGAATACATTCAACCTTTGCATTTTTAACATTCAACTGAATGTGTTCCCGCTTTTTGGTTCAAACTACAGAACTGACCGGACAATTACTAAAAACTTGGCACTTGTCAGAGTTAATTGAATTTCTGCAAGAAACCTCATTTCGGAGGGTTCTCTTGTACTTTGGTCACTTGTTTTAATTAAAACTGTATTCACATTCATTTTCCCATTTCGGAATCTTCTTTTAGTTTCAAGCACAATGTAGGCGTAGTTCTGAGCAATTCCATAGGGGCACATTCTTCACGGTGCCTATCCCGGACCCATACTATAGGTGAAACTGAGAGCGGAGGAGGTTTCAGAAGAGCAAAAGGCCATCCTTTTGTTTTATGGCAGTGCTTTTGCAAAGCAAACGGGAGGAAAGGAAAATAAAGATTGGAGTATGGTTGTGGAAATGAAAATCTGATGTAAAACATCAACCTTTGTTCTATCCAATCTTTTTTCCCTATTTGTGATCATTGATGTTGTCACACAAACTAGCCATAAATTCTTTGCTCGCTTCAAGAAACGTTTATTTTAATTGAATTGAGTCCCATGTCCCGGAAAGGTCTCGAATCAACCTTCTTAATCGAATTGGAATTTGGTGACTTCATGACGCATCTATCCATACTAAAACAGAATCTATTTATATAGAATCTCTGTCGACAAAACGTGATTCTGAAAATAACTAAGATTTATGGAGCAAAGATGGGGGAAGGAGATGAATTTATTCATTCATGTACGTCCGCATTTTGCTCTCAGAGTTTAGAGCAAAGAATTTGAGAGAACAAAGCACTAACAACGTTTTTGCGGGCTACATGCATATTTAGATGAAAACTGAATAAAAAAGCATTTGAATTATGAAAGAGATATTTCAGAACTCTCCGAGACATTCGATCTTCTTGACGTCGACAAAGATGGTCGTCTTTCACGTAACGAAATCGCTGCTCTTCTTAGAACTATCAATGTTGAGCCAACTCGTGTGGAACTTGATTTCATTTTTGGAGAAATGGACACTGATAGTAAGTTTGAAACTTCATTCAACCCGAAAACTTTCGAAACATATTGAATCATTCTTCAAATGAAAGTTAGTGGCGGGTCGGCATTCCTATCTCTCTGTCTCTTCATCGACCCCGCACCTGCCTCCCGTCAAGTAGTGTAGACAAACAATACATGGTGTACATGTGGGCCTCCTTAGCTCAGTTGGTAGAGCGTGAGACTTTTAATCTTAAGGTCAGGGGTTCGAGTCCCCTAGGTGGCTTGACTTTTTTGTTTCTCTTATACATACTACCCACATCATTTTTGGTCCTTGAACTGCTCGAGGTAATGGGCCGTAGAAATTGACCAAACATTAGCAATTTTCTCTGATTTTTGTTGTGTTGTTCATAAAATTGAGTCAAGTCATAAGAAACATTCGAGCTATTACATTTCCAAAAAGGATCTTTGTCCCAAGAAAAAAACGTGTGGGCGCTAAGTAATGACAGAGAACACCATCGTATCGTTTACATTTCTTCTGATGTTTTGATCTCATGGTTTCTGTTTCAGAAACTGGAAAAATCAGCAAGGAAGAGTTCGTCAATTACATGAAATCGCCACCAATTCACAGAACCACTCTTCGTGAACTCGAAGTCCAATTTCGCAAGTTTGACTCGGATGGTGATGGTGCTATCACTGAAGGTTTGTTTGGGGGTTTCGTCGCCCTTCTTCTCATCTGTTTCCAATCCTCCAGAGAGGAGGCACACAATCATTTCTTGAAACTTTTTTCTGCCGTCGACTTGGCAGAGGAGCCAATCTACAAAGTTTGTGCTCTCCCAAAGTTCATTTCATTTCAGTGAGCAAAGCGAAAAAAGAAAGAGATAGAAACGAATCGAAGGGGAAGATAGAACGGACGTTTCTATCTCGTTCCACCTAAAAAAAACTGTGTGTAGGAAGGAAGGGAGAAGACAAATTATACGTTCTTTTGCTTCCTGCAAAAACTGATTCCCTTTTGCAGACGAGATGGCGGAAATCCTTAGAAGAACCGCCGATTTGGGAGATCGCGCCGCCATCAGTGACATGTTCAAAGCGACCGATTTGAACGGGGACGGAAAGATTACATTCTTCGAGTTCGTCAAAATGATGCAAGAATAAGCAGTTGGATAATCTAATATGTTGTATTTCCGGAAAAAAAATGTAGAAATAATTGTCTGAAAGTGAAACGTAGTCCTTATTACTTTTCATTTTTTGGTTTCTTCCTGTCTATCCTGTCGTGTTTAAGCTCATTTTCCCGTGTTGTTACTTCATTCCTTTCTTCCGCCCACTACACTTCTCTCTCTCTCTTTTCTTTCCTACTATCGCTGAATAAACTAGTAGCACTTTCAAAAGTTTTGAAAGAGGGGAACCACCACCCTCAACCACAACAACAACAAGACACAAATACCCGAAAGCATCAGCTGAGTGACCACGTTTTCACTCAAAGCACAAGCTCTCTCCTACTTTTTTCCAACCAATTCCAATTCTCTCACATCCGTCTTTGTTATATTTTTGTCGGAAACGGCGAGAAAAAAAATAGATAGGAAGATGAGGGAAGTTTCAAACACCATCGAGATATTATTCATGAAGTGAAGTGCTCTTGGCACGGATACGGTGGCACACGCAAACACTCACACACAATTCTTGAAACACACAAAACATCTTGGCAACTTCGAATCCCCCAGAGTCTAATCCATCAAAATCTCAGAGGTGATATAAAGAAAAAAAAAAGATGAAACATAGACTTTTGGGAATATACACACACATTTCAAGGTGTGTCACACAACATGTAGCGGCAATCAGAGTCGAAAAAAGTGAGATTGAACTCTTGGGAATAGAACTTTTTGTTTACTGTAGGAAGGAAAAGGGCATGGAAGATCCAAACAACTAGTATATCCGTAAACTTTTGTTTTTGAAGGGATGAAAGGACTTTGCCTGAAAACAACAAGAAGCATTGGGCCGATTCGGCCGGGCCACATGGGCCCGCATACAAACTGAAAACAAGTTTCAAAACGAAAAAATGGGCAAATTTCTCGTATTTTTATCGGAAAATGGAAATTTAGGGCTAAAATAGATGAATTGAATGTAATGGAGTGTGTTCACATTTAAAAACTGTACTTTTAGAAAAGTTGATTTTTTTCTTGCTCTGGAAAAGCAACGTTTTTTACAAGGCATGCTCTGTCGGGCCCAAGATGTCTCCCAACAATTATGATGAGAAAGTTGAAACCTGCGATCCAAAGTTTAGATTAACAAGGAAGAGTGTTTTATCAACTGAAAACCTTCTCTTAATCGTCTCCGAAAAGTTTTGCCGCGAGTACTCTTCACCCATAAATACGCTTTGAAAACACTGTCTTTTCTCGATAACGGTATGAAAAACTTTCGCGATCATCATAGATTACTGGGAAAAAGTGAAAAATGGTAGTAGGAACACACGTTTTGATGTCATTAAGTAGCTTTCAACTGCGAACTCCAGGGTAAACTGAGAGAAAATCGAAACTTTAACACAACTCACATTTTAATTAATGAAAATAGATCAGGCAGTTCGAATGTTAAAAAAATCTCCGAGTCTATATAAACATCTATATATAGTCAGGGTTTCAAAAGCTTGTATTAAGTTTAGAGGTATACTGCTTTTAACATTCTTAGTGATCTCTTCCACCTATTCAGAGAACAAACTCACTTTCAGAACTGTTCCTTTAAAAAATATAATTTAGGAAGTACTGTTCCGGAGGGACTTTCCCCTTTTCTCCACTTCCCCAACAATAATCTTCCATAGTACACCTGATTACAGGTCGTCCGAGCTCTCTTACTCTTTATCTTTTACTCTCAAACGAAAATGAGGCGTGTTCTTGCGTTTCGTTGAAAACCGTCTCGAAACAGCAAATTCAGCACTATTTAGAGAGGGTGCAAAATATAAAAGCTACTGATAACATTTGCGATCAGATAGTGTTTCGAGTTCTCGTACGAGGAACGAACTTATTATTCATTCTAACTTTTTCTGATTCCGTTTTTTCTTCAAAAAATAAGGTAAGTGCATGGTGTTTAAACATTTGAAGCTTCATATTCGTAAGTGTGGCACTATCGATATTCAAAAACAAATTGTCATGGGTCATGAGGTTGAAAGTATCATGGTGATAAAAGAATTGTTATAGTTCTTCATCATTTCTGGCAAACAATGTCGATCCACAACCTTCCCTGTGAAATGCTCCGATCAGTTTTCCAAAACGCGGATTCACATGATATTCCAAGACTCAGAACTGTATGCAAAATGGTAAGTGAAACTATCAGCACTTTTGATTATTCAATCCCAAATTCCAGTTCAACAACGTCATAAAATCAAATTATTGCTTCTTGCCGCGCGTTGCATATCTCGTCAAAATATTCTCGGAGAACGGTCAAATCATGATTGCCAACATGAAATCCGGAGACATCAAAGGATGCACACAGGTGCGCAGTTTCAACCATCCATATGTTAGTTCCTGGTTACAGTACCAATTTATGTGAGAATTTCGAAGAAGTAAACCCCCAAAAAATGTTATCAGAAAACCCGTTAAACTCTCTTATCTATTAACCCACTCAATTCGCTTTCATCCATCCACATTTTCGTTTCGTTTCAATCGACAACAAGTTATCATTCACTTGTAAAGCTCTTATCGGGGGGTTGTCCTCTGATTGACACTTTCTCTTTTTTGTCAACGAAACAAGCATAATGACCATTCTTTGTCGCCGCTTACCACTAAACCTGTGCTCTTTTCCATGATCTTTTATGTAGTGAAAGCGAGCGGCGCACGTGCCTTTCACATAGTAGCACGGAGCTGATGGGTTGATCGACTGAAAGTGAAAGTACAAACATGAACCTGATAAAAAATATCGAAAGGTTTTTCCCGAACAAAGTGAAGACTGGGGGTAGAAAGTTAGGAAACGTGCGATTTCGAGGGCAACAATCAGAAGATTATCGTAGAACATGAAAACGCTGACAGCAGCAAAACGTGCATCGAGCATGGCGAACCCCGGAATCATGATAGTAAAAGCCAACGATTACAGAAACTGTCCGAATTCGATTTCACCCACTGGAGAGAAATCGGAATTGTTGAACTGGAGTTCGAAGATATCAAAAACTGTGATCAGCAAGATGTCAAGAAAGCTTTTCGAACCATTATCCAGGAGATGATTAAGACAAGACAAACACAATTAAGGTAGAGAATGAAAATATATGGTTGAAAATCTGTAATTCTTTTAGGAAAATGATTTTCACAAATGTTGATGTGTCCAACAAAGTGACAGAAGAGATTGAAGCACTTTTTGGATTGTCTATGAAACAATGCGAGGTAAGAAGAGTGAAAAAAACTATTAAATAAAGGTTATTTCAGAATGTGACTGTAGAAAACTCGGTCCTCCCAATTTCCTTCAACCAAGACTCTTTTGATTCATCAAAATTTGATCACTTCCGATGGGTATCATCCGATGCCGCCACTCCACTTCCATGCAATCAAATCCTGAAAAAACTACAGAACGATATGAAAATCGCAGTCAACAAACGCTCATTCCTAGCTGAAATGGATTCTGTCGGTGTTGATTCCGTTTGTGATTTTCTTGAGGTTTGTAGCCATTTCACCTCACATGATTCCAATTTCTGATGTCTTCTCACTTTTCATTTGGCAACTTTCACTTAATAGGAAACATGTTATTTATTTGCTGATAAGTGACTAAGAAAAGAGAAAGTCGACAGTTTTTCGGCGATAAGTCAAAAACCGACATCGTTTTTCAGGAATGGCTTCGCTTGCCAATCGCGTCATTCTTTAATCTGTCGTTCCACAACTGTGATGATACTTGGAAAACACGTTTCCTGGCAGAATGTGAGCGCCGTGAACTCACTCATAATTACATGGAATTCCAATCCAGAACACATAATAATGCACACGTAAAAGTCAGTTTTTCACAGGTAAAGATAAGTCATCGAGTTCATTGAACTGATTGTTTGATTTTCCAGGATGCCAGTACTTGTTGCATTTGGCCAGTTTTAGACGTTCCAGCACGTACCACCGGCCAATCAGTCTGTTATGCACGTTACTTCAGAGACTTCTAAACTTTCAACATATTCCTTTTGAGTCATATACTTATCCATTTCTTTTTGTTCTATTTATGATAATATTACCATTCCATATTCATTTTAGTTGCTTAGGCGGGTTTTTTTGCTTGTAGGCTCACATTTACTCATTTTTTAATTGTTTTCCATTCATATCTTACTCATTTATTAGAAGACAATAAATAAAAAAGAATTTCGATGACTAAACAAATGATCGATCAAATTAAAACATCATAACATCACTGCATACAATTCAACTTTTGACAATGACAACCCAAACTGATACATAAAAACACAGATTAACCGGAAAGATTAAAAGAAGACGGGACAAAACACAAAAAAGGAGAAGTGACAAAAGCTCAATTGAAACGGAGAAGACCACAACAGTATGCTTAAAATAGAGAACCCGACAACTGAGTACTAAAGTGATTTGATCAGAAGGCAATAGAGATTAAGATGTGTTCTTGTTGTTTCCTAGAGCAGATTACGGTGCACATCGTTCCGAACATAGGTGTAGTCTCCGTTGATATCACTGTTGACGCTGTAGTGGTTTTGCACTCTACCGGAATGGAATGCACTCGCTTCACTTGGAACCAATGGACTCTCACTGAAATTGAAATGAACGTAATGAAAGCATATAATGGGAATCCCCTTACAAATGATGATGTAATCTTGGCGTATAGCTGCTGGCTGCCGATGGTGGAGGCATTTTTGGAGGGGATGGTGGATAGAACTGAGGAGGCTCTGGTTTGTAGTCAGCAGTTGCCGTTGTGGTTGTTGTGTGAGAGGTAGCACCTGTAGAAGACCTTATTTCTCAGGATTCATTTCTTTTGTCACATACCTTTGATGGGTATTGTGCTTTTGAGACACTTGCACAGGCAGCAAATAAACATGATCAATCCGCAGAGTGACAGGATGATTGAGGCGGAGAACAGTAGCACGAAAACACCACTGACAGTTGTCAGAGGATCAAGCTCGATGTCTACAAGATTTGAGTTAATTGACTTTGTCAATATGCATATGCCTTCATTCATATGCAAAATCCCAGGGTCTCTTATTCAGATAAGAGTCAAGTGGGTTGACTTACTTTGACAATTGGCAGCCATCTGACGCGAGTGGATTAAGTCTTCGCCGTTCGAGCAGTCGGCAAAACGGTCACAGGCGGATTCAATGGGAATACATTCTCCGTTACCACAAGAGAATTCTCCAGTCACACAGTTTCCTAGAAAATGATCAAGATATAAATTTTTCGGCTAAATTTTAATGTCTTTCAACTAACCAGTTTTTGAAACTCTAAAAGATCCCCAATGTAATTTGAATCCTTTCGAATTCGAACTGTTTGGATTTGAGTGCCACCAAAGGGTCAACGCATTGTGTGAGCTTGTGTTCAAAATGCGATTCTCAAAGTGTCCACAGAATTGTCCTGCAATTACCCAAGTACACCACTTGATCATCATCTTATCCCACTCAATCCAATCCGAACCGGGGCCAAAAAGATGCATTTGACCATCTGGATTATTGTCTGATGACAATCCCCCCCCACCCTTTTCGGGGTTTCAAATTAATTTGAGAATCATCGAGACTGGGAACGTGAAATCAGAAACCGGAAACCCCCGGAACATAAGAATCGGTGAGAGATGAAAGAAAAAAGGGTCGGAAGGCATGGTCTGTGTGAAACAAGGTAAAAGAGCATGTTACCGCGGCTCAGTGGATTTCGGGATTACGCAACAAAGGCGGATAAGTCAAAGGGGGAGGCAACCAACCGATGATCGGACCTGGCGATGTTATGTCATCGATGCGAGCAGGTGCGTAGCTTTCCGGATCGAGAGTTGTTTCATGCTAAAAAGAAAAGTCGGTTTGTCAACCCCGAAATACTTTGTCGGCTTACGTCAAAGATATGAAGAGTGTCCTTTTCACAGCTCCGTGCATTCTCTGTACTGGCAACATCAAATTGCAGGGCTCTGACTCGAATACTGTATCCAATTGGTGCAACCAGCATGAGAACACAGTTTCTACTGGTGTTATAGGGTTCTTGTCCATATTTCGAATGCGAATATAACATCCCAGAGAAACCTGTCAACCGTCTATCAAGTCTCGCTTTGCATTCATTTCTACTGTCCAGTCCATCGAAGAAACCTGAAAAGTTGTGTCTATCTCTTTTTTAATCCAAACATACATCATGCAAATTTGGTGTCTATTGGGATAAAGAAGAAGCTACTACACTACATAATGTGTATACTTTTATCTGATTTTGCCATAAATTGAAGACGAGTTTTCTCTATTTCAACTCTCATCCATCTTACTGATTCATATGGGAATTCGAAAAGCTAGAGGGGGGACATTTGACTTATACGGTTAAGTTGTGATTCATTGCCCCCGGAACTTACTTGCAACCGGCTCACTGAAGATATCATTCCAACATAGCGAGAATATTATGATGGGCAAGATTAGTTTTAACATTACCTGGAAGACAAATAGTTTTGATTTAAAAATTTGATCCATAATAATAAGTTGACGAAAGAATTATAGAAATGACACATTTAATAATAACAATATAAACATAATCCAAAGAAAGAATGGTCAAAATGAGAGCTGATATGATTTTGAATGCTTGTATTTGCGAGTTGTCGAAGGAAGAGGAAAATCAACAAATGACCCAAAAAGAGAAAAAGTGCGTGAATGCTTATGAAGGAATGATGGACAATGACCTGGGGGAAAAAGATCATAAAAGCAAATTTGCATACGATGAAGTGCGCAGTGCCACACCGACCTCTCCTTACCTAAGTAAACAAGTAAATCTATCTGCCAGTTTGGGAAGACTAACAACTCTCAACGGAGGTCGCAAGAATCATAGTTCTTCCGGTTGGGAAAAAAGAAGAGCAACCATCAAAAAGGTGGTTCGAGAAAAAACTGGAAGCTATATTTCAAAACGGCACCTACTAAACATGTTGGGCGATTTATGACTCCCTTGGTAAGTGTAGCAGTGAGAAGGAAGAGAAGGGAGGAGGGGGGAGGAGAGGGTGCGCAATGGAGTACAGTAGAGAAAAGAGAAGAGATCGTCTGTGAGTTGGGGGCTCATTAACTCCGCCCATTTCCGTTCAGAGAGAAGTATCAAATAATGATATAAAAGAATGATATATCAGTAAGGTGTGTGGATGAAAAATGTAGCTGAAATTATTTTCTAGAAACATTTTTTTTAATTAAATTAAGTTTTCGACTAAAATCATGTCATGCCGGTTGCCAAATTAGGCGAAGAAAAGAGCGACAAAAACTAAATTATTATCAGTTTTTGAGACGCAATCGTTTTTTTTCTCCCGAAAAAGATGGCAGTGTCAAACCGGAATTGATTTATTTCGAGAAAATATAATTTATCATTTCTATATGAACCGTTGGATGTTTTCAAAATAAAGGGAGTAAAGTTGCTCATGTTAGTTTTGATAGAAATTCAAAAATTCAAAAAAATTTCGTAATCATTTTCAAATTATTTCTGTGAAAAAGACTATGTTTTTCTCACAAACTTATTTTCTTATGTTTTCTGGTTACTATATTTTCCTGAACAATCAATTTTAATTATTGGACAATATAGACAATCGAAAACTTATAAAACAAGAAACCAACCCATTATTGACTATAAATCATCAATAAATGTTCTCTGATAAGAGCACCCTTCAAAAAATAGAAGGTAAGGAGTGATAACCCATGAGACAATTCGCGTCGTTCATTACCTACTTGACAAAAACGGTGTGAGAGAAAAAAGGCAGAGGTTTCAATGAGGTTGAAGTGCTCCAAAACAGACGCCGAAGGCCACAAAAACACATCGATCATTCGGTGATTGAACAGATGAGCCTTATATGAACCGAGAAGACAGCAACCACCCGCCTCGCGCATTCTGTACTCGCATTGAATATTCTACCATTGTGCGGGTCTTCTTAATCTATCGGATCTTTTGATCAGTTTTGGCAGTTTCTATTTGATATTGATGAAGTTAGGGAAAGAAAAGGGAAAATGAGAATAGAATGAAAATCCTAATTCCCAAGATTGTGTAATAATTGAAACAAAGAGGTACTAAGTACCAATTGGCCACTATTTAATCTGAGAAAGTCAGTAAAACGTCGGATATAATTGCAAATTTATGAGATCATAACCAGACAGGTGACTAACGGCAACAGGTCATCTGTTAAGGTAGTCTGTCATTACATTCACCACAACTGTTCTTCCTTCTCTTCTCTGATCGACTCATCCAATTGCCCTCTCATTTCGAGAGTCAATTAATTAACCGACTGTCGTGTTCAAACCATTCTTCCCAAATTCATTGCGTTTCAAAGGCACATATTTCAACAAAATGAGCTGGAAGCTGCCGGGAGGGTCTTGTAACGTGTTTGTGTCGAGTGCATCGCCAGTGATTGATGAGAGAGAACGACGAGAAGTCCGTCCAAAGAAGCTCGTCGCTTCATCGACAGTGTATCATTTGTAGGGAGAAGAGAAGAAGAAGAAGAAAAAGAATAGGAAGCACGACGTGTGTAAGCCCTTCGTCACATAGACCGATTGGTGGAGCAGTGGAAGAATATGAAAAATCGGAAAAAAAAACGAGAGAAAGATGAATAGAATTGGGAACAATGGACTGTTTTGAATTACAAATTTCTACCATTGTTTCTTCTCCATTTGATCAATACAAATGGTAATATAGAGTCAATTGCATAAAAAACGGATGTAAATGAACAAACGATGAAGAATGGTACAACGCGTGAAGAGGAGAATGAAAGAACATGAGGTGTCAGTCCGAAAGCAACAGATGTGAACTTCTCGAACAAATTGTCGACAAAAAGTGACGTTCGTTAGTAGCAGATTGTAAATGTTTGATTAGAGTAGCCAGAAGGACTTTGTGCCAGTCACGCCTGTTTATGATGGTTTTACAACTCTCACCCGGTTCCGCTAGGAATCTGTGTGCCAGTTGCACAAACTGGTAAATTTCATAATTGAAGGGAAGGGATGAGATCAGGAAAAGACAATTTTTGACTGATTATCACTTTGATTTGTAAAACAGATTTCGAATTGAATGTCAAAAGAAGATAATACATATTCCTTATCACGATTATGAATCCAAACAGAAAATGAGGACCCAATGAAAAGATACATTGCATAATATAACGAGAGCAATTAATTAGGTCCAATAGACAAATGTTAACGCATCGTGAATCAGTTAAATGTGTGTCATAAATTTCCCGCCGCGGAAACGAAGCTCCCTCGAAGAAGCGGAGCGAGAAACGAGCTGCCAGACGGGTCAGCTGCGATAAAAGCTATTGAGCTTGTTGTTTTGTGCAAATAATGCTCCTTGCCAAAGCACTGTGTCTATCATCTGGTTGTGTTAGAAACCATCGTTCAATCTTCTTGTCTCCTCTTCCCCATCGATATCATCAATAATGTTTCGATCTTCTTTTCTTCTTTTGTGAAGAGCAGCTCTACTTCACTATATTAAAGTGATGCAGGTGGTGTGCGAAAGTTATCATTGGACTAAAAAGTCAGTAAACTAAAATCGAAAATAGAAAAAAGAATTATGGGAACGTGAAAGGACCATCCCGCACAGACAAGACATTATATGAGGGGTAAAAGGTCAAGGATGTGAATGAAGTTGACAAATTTGCGTAACGATAATCAGTACCTGACAGGTTACGTAACGTACAGAACGACGAGCACTCATGCGCGTGGTGTTACTTTCGATCATTATCATGATTTACGATGATTGGATCGGGAACTCTTATCTACATAATTCTCTAATAAGAACCCAGGGCAATAAACATAGTATCTTCACTATATACACTTAGTGGTTCGACAAAACAAAAACTCATTTATCAAGAAGTTGCTTCTGGTGCATCCCCTTCTCTTTTCTTGAGGTTTTTTGGAATAAATGAATGAAGAAAAAAATACAAAAAAACCGGCGAAAACATAAAAGAAACTCACAGAACATAAATTTCAAATCGGTTTCGGTTTAATTCGGACTACTGGTGGCGAAACATAGTGTCAAGATGGCAACAACGCAGCAGGTGTCCAACACAAAGGACATCAATTGAAACGTATTGAAAATTAGTCGACTGGAGTTAATGGTTGCGGGAAAGTTGTTGGATGAAAATGATAGAAGAGAAGCTCCAACAATTAAGAACACTTTGTGAAAATTAATTATAAAAATAAATCTTGAAATACTGTTCAATAACTGAGTTTAATTGAGTTAAAGCCAGAGTATTCAAAAGTTCATACGTACTCTTCAAAAAACATGAACCATTTGCCATAAATAAAACTAATATGGTAGTCGCTGATCTTGCACAAAAAATATGAGGAAGACCCACAGTTGTTGGGTTCTGCAGGCACATTGTTGATGCATTGGGCTCTCCTTTTTCGGAAATCCCCTTTGGGACACTGCACGATGAACCGAATTGTCAGTAGTGAGCACACGACTCATAACCATATACATTGGGCCAGTGTCAATCAAAGACTGCCACAGCCAATCTATTTGGCCGCTCCCTTTTTGCCCACCATGACTTTTTTGAATTGCTCTTGTCTTTTCGGTTTTTTTTATGTATTTATATTTAGATCTGCATTCAACAATTTATATCCATGAAATGAGAGGGAGTGGTTGGGAGGGAAATGTTAGAAATTTGATAAGATTACTATTCTAGACAGAAGGAAATGTTTGGGAAAGGATGAAAAGATATGACAAAAGAATCAAAGGGGGGAAGAAGAAAAAAATGAAGAAAATTGTGAATCAGAATTCTGAATATCAGATTCCAGCCTTTAAAAAAAATGTATGAGAATTTAGAAATCGTGAAAATTGTACAAACTGTGATGTCAATTGGAGAAGGGAAATTGGAAAAATGAAAACTAACAACAAATACCTACGAGAGAGTCGGAAAGAGTGAAGAGGAAAGAATTCTGAACGGTACGAAATGAAATCTGACACGTTTTCAGATGAATCGAAACAATATAGAGAGCAAAAGAGAGACATTTGGGGATAGAGAGTATGAAAGAAAGAAAAAATACGGGGATTGATAAATTTGAAAGCCTTCAAATTGAATATCACAACTCAATTGCGATATTTTCAAAGTGGCGAGAACACGGGGACAATACTTTTGATAGAGACAGAAAAAAGCGGGTTGAGAATCAATGAGAAGAAGCAGAATCATTCGTTGTTTCCCTGTTATGCAAAATGTGACAAAAAAGAAGAGGTAAGTTTCTGTTTTTTCGAACGAGAAATGAAGAAAAAAGTTAAAGAAGGTTGAGTGGGTCGGTGGTGAGGAAAGAAAATGGGTTCGGGATTTTCTAGGCTGACAACTAAAACTGAAAGAGCGATCGGGGCGGTTAAGCGTTGATGGAGAACTCAAGCGGAAGTCGTTGCTTGAGTACTATGATCGGCGAAGATGACATGAGTAGTGAACATATATTTTTCTCCACATTGAGTTCCGCATAATGCACATTTGAATGGATCTCCTTCAGAGTGAAGACTTTTGTGAAGCAAATACATTGTGTTGTCGAAGAAAATCATGCCGCAGTGATTGCACTCCTGGAAAACCCCCTTTTTATTCAGTTCAGCAATATATTTTTCATGTTTCTATATTTGGGAGTGATAAGGATGATGAGAGAATCCATCATTCGTTTTGTTCGATGGTGAATTCAAACTTGTGACAGTGACAGGCGGTTTCCGATAGGAACAGTCGCTTATCAAACTATACATGTTGTAATGTTCGGTTCTCATCTTTTTTCCATTAGAGTGTTCCCAATTTTGCAACAAAAGAATGGCTGTCCAATTCTATCTGACAGTTTTTTTTGACGTTGATTGGTTTAATCAAAGTGTGACTACCATCGCATTAAGTTCCTGAGAACCCAAAGATAAGAGTCAAGAACTTCCTAAAGTTCTTTCATTTCAAAAATCAGAAACCTCTTCGTACTTGGAAATACCTACTATTATTTGTAATACGTGCTCTTTTACATTTAAAACATTGGAAAACAGAATGATGGATATTTTGCAGTGCAAAGTTAAACACCTGTTATTATCAAAACATTTTCAACTCACCACATTTTCGTCCTCTTCTTTTTCCATAGATGGAGATTTTTCTTTTTCCAACACGGATGACTCATTAGCTGGAGGAGAATGAGATTGGTCATTTGGACTGGGAGCGCTGACACTGACAGAACTGGAGGTCTGTTCTGACCACAATTGAACTTGCTCTTGTTTCACCATAGAAGCCATTGATGGAATGTTATGGAACGGCTGAAAACAGTTTTTTGTCTTCTGTATCTTATTGATCATTATTTACCGCGAGTGGAATATTTGGGATGTTGAGAAGACGAGGAATTGAGTTCTCACCGAACCCTCCAAATTGATTCATTTGGTTCAAGCACATCATCAGAATATCCTGGCTAGCCATTGGGAAACTTTGTGGCTGAAATGAAAAGTATAAAACACTTTCCCATAAATGTCTTTCTCTCACAATTTTGTCAAATTCAGAAGATGTGGAATTATCTGAAGTGTCAGTGTTTGGTGAACTGAATTCAGTTTTAATTCTTTGTAATTGTTCCGAGATGCTCAAATTAGCAGGGTCCATTGGTAATGCGCTTCCGTTAGCTGCCTTCTTCCTCTTGGATGCGCTCTCTTTTCTCGGTGACGACTGGAAAAAGTTCATTCTCAGGATATCACATGAATTCGAAGAAAAGTGCGTCTCACGGGGCAACGAGCTCCGAGAAAACGAAAAACATCATCTAATGATGCTCGATTCCTGTTTTTCTCATTAATTACATGTTACAAAGAACCATTCTACGTATTGCCTGGAATTTGGGTTTGTTCTTACCTCAGCCTCGTCATGTCTTGTCTGGAAATGAAGTAGGAGGCGTCGAGAGTTGGCGAACATCAAATTACATCTCTTACATGACGCAGGATTTGTTGACGATATCGAGTGAGTATCTTCCAAGTGCGATCTGAGTGCATTGTGCTGACTGAACTGCATATTACATAAGGACACCGGACAGTCGAAGCCGAAACCCGTCTTGATGTGCGTCATTGAATGCTCTTGCATCTGAAACAAAACGCGTAAACAATGTTTGTTGAATCATATTGTCCCCTTAGTCCCTTCTTGTTCATAGAAATTTGATTGTCTTAAATCGGTTTTCCCTTTCGATCACATTACAATGTTCTCCGGCCTCTCTGATTCTCTCAGATTCTTTATTTGAGAAACCCTTTTTCGGCATTGAGAGTGATGGCTTTCAACTTTTCGGGAACCAATAATATAAAACAGAGACGCAGCTAAAAACCAGATAGCTAGTTTTCATCTTCTTTTTTGTTACTGATTGGCCCTGGGGGTAAGGTATGGGAGGGCGAAAGAGTGGAAATTTTAAGGAGACTTGGAGAAGATGCTATAAGGTAGGATGGGAGGGGGGGGGGGGAGAGGATCTTCCGAAAAAAATGCCGCGTGCCAACGTCAAGGTCTTCTACTTTTTGTTCATCTGTACCGCCGTTGAAAGGTATGAAAGACGGGAGGCATGTCAACGATTTCATATTCCGAGACATAACCTGGCGCTTCCTCTTTCCGTCAAATAGGTTTTCTTTTCCTGTTTTCCTGGAGGCTCATCGACCTTCAAGAACGGTTTTGGGCAAACAGATATCATCAAAGGAAGAGAAGACATTTCTTTGGAAATGGTTGACGGCGCCTTCGTTTTTCCATGATTCCCCTCCCTCTCTGGACGTCCGCCGCCCAGTGTTTCCTTTCAGGAAAAGCGAAATTCCAAATTGAAAACGACCTTCGCGCGCAAGGGGCCCCGCCGATTCGCTTTCCTTACAGGAGATCAGTTTCACTTTCGATTTGATTACGTAAATTGGGAGATAAAACACGATTTTTGAGTTGCGGAAGACGCCAAGCTTCTTCTTCTTACGCAACTGCCGTTAAATAGGCTAAGAAAATCGCGCGAAGGCAATAAAAATCAAAAATACGCCAGACAGCATACCTGATCTTTCCTGAAAAATCGCTTTTTGCAAAAACGACATTCGTAGGGCTTAACGCCACTGTGTCTCATCCGATGACGATGCATGTTAGCCTGAAAACGAAACATCGATAAACCAATTATAGAAAGGGAAAATTGGATGAGAGGAGGATTGAATGAAAACACAGAATTTAGAAAGGAAGTATATCTGAATTTTAATCTTAATCTAGATGGATATAGGATCGAACTTTGGAAAAGCATCATGATAAACATTCCGTTTGTTTTCAATAACATACACACATAGAAGTTTGGTGTTTGTACCAACTCGTTTTCAATTTGTGCTCACCTTCTGGCTGAATTGCATTTTACAGATATCACATTGGTACATTTGGCCTTGGTGTCGTTCATGCGCTTCCTGAAATGTTCAAGAATCTTACTGGTATGTCATGTGATTTCTAAGGTCATCACGTTTTTTTGAACTGCCCCCGTATCTTCCCGTTTTCTTTTTCCAAAAACGCCTTTCTTCCACCCATCTTCTTCCCCAACAAACCTTTCCCATCTATTCCCATCCTATCAGCCGCTTGATGTCACTTCACCCCACAAAAACCGCAGACCCCGTTTCCCTAACCATCCGCCCCGCGCTGTCTTCCCTCAACCAATTAGAATGACACCGGCTCACATGAAAGGCAACATCCTTAAGAGGAAAAGCCAATATGAGGAGCGTCGTTCTTCTTCTTCTCCCATACTACTCTTAGGCTACTCGTCTCATCCCGATGACCGTTCGGGAAGCAACGAATTGAGAAGGCACTCCGAAAAAACAGTGAGGATAAAACAGAGACGCAGTAAACTGGACAGTCAATAGAAAGTAAACAGTAGTTAGTGAGAAAAGCGGCAAGAAGCGGATGGTAGAGGGAGAAAGAAAAGGTTATCGAGTGTTGACTTACTGGACTCACCTTACCCGAGAAACTTGGAAGATTGGAATGGAATCGAGAAGAGGATGGGTTGGTATGAGAGAAATGAGCTTGTTTTTCTGATTTCTAAGGTAGATCTCGGATAGACGTAGTACTACAATATGACCCCCCGGGAAAACGATATTCCATAGAATCGTGTACTTGGAACAACTTAATTATATTCACGTCAGTATTTTCTCCTTCTCCCTCTCTATTATTCCTCCCCAAAAAAAGAAGATTCAAAAGAAAAGAGACAGCAGAAATCCTTGAACCTACCAAGTGGCTTTTCATGTGTTGCGACATACAAGTGGTGAAATTACAGTGAGGGCAGACGTGAACTGTTTTTTGTCCTTTCGAACCGGGTTCTGAGAGAATAAGGAAAATTAATATGATAGGAACAGTTGGTTTCTATTCTCCAAAAAAACAAAAACACAAACTAAAAGTGGGGAAGAGAACAAACTTACTTTTTATGAGCGTATTTGTGATTTCCGTTATAGAGATTGAATCGAGAAGCTCTTCCGAGTCGGGACTAGGCGTTGGATCAGAAGGCGGTGTAGACCTCGGCGACGGAGTTGACGACTGAAGTCCATCTCCCCATTCGATTGTCTGAAAACGTTGATCTCAAGGTTTCTAACGATTCCCCCCTCCAGGGGCATGTCTGGAAGACCTGTTACAACGTCACTACAAATCTCTCTTCTGTTCCGTGTTCTACCTCCAATACTAATTAGGCAAACATGGCATTATGACGCAACATTTTCCCTCCTCATCCACCCCTTCTTTTCGAGATAATTCACACACTCACCTGAGAATTCGACATCTCACCACTAGACGAACGGCTGTGCTCGTTTTCGTGTTTCTCTGCAATAAGAACCAAATTGTTACATTTGAACGTTGAGAAAAAAAAAGGAAAGTGTCATTGAAATGGAAGCGAACAATTAATGGGTTGAAGCATTCTAAACCGCTACAAATCCGAATTTTTACGGGGGGTTTGTCTTTTCTGAGATGTAAAAACGATGGACAAAGCAAGGAGGCGAATGTTTCGAACGAATTGACATTCACGTATCTCCGAACAGGTTGGTTACCTATATGTCCTTGAAACTCGGAAAATACAGTAGTCGTGAATCCGCATTCTGTGCAAGCGTTCAGTTCATCCATTGTTGAGATCACTGAAATGATAAGTGTTGGAAACCCTCGAAAACCCTGGCAGAAAGAAATGTGGTAATGAGATAACGCAACAAGGAAGCGGTGGAAAAATGAGAAGACCAGAAAGAAGGGGCGGAAAAGAGCGAGAAATGTTGGAATAACGGGACTTGCACAAAATAATCAGGCATGTTTACGGATGGCAGGAGATAAGAAAGGAAATGTAAAGGAAATGGTAACCAACGGATGTGGGATAATGAAAAAAAAAGGTTCGACAGAAAAATATTTATTAGGTTTTGAGAATGACAGTAGGCGGAAAAAGGAGGTGCCGGATCCGTATCAAGGTGATAATCTGACTAGTAATGTGATTATTTCGGCAAGCTTTTTCGCCAAGCTCATAATTGCTAGTTATGTGCCTGGATACGGAGACAACTGAGCAGTTGTCTTGTGGATAGAGAACATTTTCAACAAGTGAGGAATAGAAGAAGTAATGAGTATGTTTGACTTACTGAGCCTGGTCCACGGTTTTGAGAGCAGCTAGTGACCTCGGGGCTAGTTGTTTGTCATCTCTTGCGGCGGAGAAGGGCCGAGATACGGTTTCCGGGTTTGGCCAAACATCTCAACTCGATGCCCCTCCGTACTCCATAAGCTGCTTCTCCGGATTTGACTTACACTCAGAAAGACGAGCTACTGTCTATTTACCGTATTGGCAGCCGAAGAAGTATGGTGTGCTTAGGAAGACGGGGAAATTGTTGTTGGATTGGATACGGTGGGACAACTATATTAATGATTTAGACACAAAAAAGTAGGAATAATATGGATTGATATATGTTATCCAGACAGAGTGTATTATATTCGATGTGAAACATCAAAACATAGACTATTACACAGACAAATGTATCATAAAACACGAATAAGACAGTCTCAAAGCTACTGTAGTTTCAGTTCTTGGTTTTCAGCCATGACTTCAGTTTTTGTCGAAAGAACAGATCATAATGATCACGATTCAGAAATGAAATCACTTTAGGTTTTTGCGGTTGCCAATTATTCGAAAAAAAATAGGAGGGAAAAAAGAAAAAAACAAGATCTCAAGAAGACGAAAGGCAGCCTGGATTACATCTCAATTACGCTCGATGAAGTATTGCGTGGCCAGTAAACCACCGGGATTACTGTCAATTATCCATAACTAGTATAAGTTCGAGAACAGTGAAATAAGGAGACCATATGGTGCTAACAGGTAATTGAGAGGGATGAAGAGTTGTGAGGCAAACAAAGATGTATTATTACGTGGACACCTCTAGGAGAAAAGAAGAATGTGAATCTTTGTCAGGAAAAGGTTTTCGAAAGAGGGTTTGACTAAAGAAAAAGGTGGGAGCAGTCAAAAGTAGACAGATCATGGAAAGGGGGAGGAGTCATGGAAAAAGTGAAAGAGACTGGATTACTGTAGAACTGAAAGTGCAAAAGCTGGCCTAGTGATACGACGCGGACTACACCTGGGGGTGGCAGGGCGGAAAAACGACTTTACGCGGATGGCAATGAAAAAATGGGAGGAGGGATCGAGGGAGGAGGAGGTGACGGTTTCTGAATGGCATTTACAAGAAGAGAGGGAATAGAGAGAGAGATAGTGCGTATGTCGCGGGGTGCCAAACAAGCTTTTTTTGGGAATACGATGAAGAAAAAAGAATAAGAAGAAGAAGAAGAAGACGGAGAAAAAGCGAAGAAGAAACTGTCGATGGCAGCGGCAAGCAGCAACGGGCATCATGTCTATCTACCGCCGAAGGCGCAAGATGTAAAGAAAAAATCGAGCTGCGCACATCATCAGAAAAACGCAGTCACCCCCTTCCTACCTCCCTCTCACCCCCCACACACACCGTTTAGTTCGGAAGAAAGAGAATGAAAAAAATGGAGAGAAGGACCTGGGGGAGGATGCTGCCGTTGCGGCGCGGCCTAGAAGGTCGGCAAGGTTAAAGTGAAAGACGACGGGATCTTTTCAGACCATACTAGCTGTAGCAGAGAGACTTCCTCCCTCTACGCACTATGTCGCCTCCTAACGAAAAAAAACCCGGTTTTTTGTGGCAGTGAGAAGAGCGTCTGGAACATAGTAATGACCTTCCGATAGATAAGGCATGTGGAATTACAATTGGATGAACATTAAGGAAAACGTCGAAAAGATGAGACAAAAAAACGGAGGGAGAACAAGTGATTTTGACGATCTCGTGGTTTCCTGTGTACATCATCCCTATCATCTACCTTTTGTGTTGGAAATGTTACAAAATTAGACAAGGATGTCAAAAGCGTTTGGGTGTTAATGTTGGCATAACGAGGTTGTGTCGTCGTGTTTCTCCGGTATGTTCTATCACATCCATGTCTCATCAAACATCGAATCAATTCATCGGCAAAGAGAAAAGGCAGTTTCATAACTTTCCAGAAAATCACTTGACTTCAATTAATTGCCTTGACAAGATAGTTACCAAAAATGAAGAAAACCGGTACAGTTGATATCCTTCATCGATTTTCACGAAGTTTGATAAAACTTCGGAAAACACAAAGCAGTATCTAAAATATGAGAAGGCGGAGAAAAAATATAGGTGTGACTCTAGAAAACGAAAATAAGAGAAAACAGTTTCAATGAACCAGAAAAAGAAAACGGTTCCTTATGCTATCTGAACTTTGGGAAAGTATTGGAAAACACAATGGAAGAAGATAACTCGATAACTTTAACCTTGGACTGAGATGTGAAAAATACACTTTCGTCGTTTTTCTTCGGATGATAACCAGAAAACAGGAATTCGAATTTTGCCACTTTAGGAAGCGTCTGTCCTCTTTCTCATCAAGGTTTTTCCAACTGCCTCCTCATGAACCTTGGATTGGGAAAGAGATAGTGTTTTCAATGTGTGAGGGAGTCATATTGGAAAGGGGAAGAAGAACAAATAAAAGAGAAATTCCAAAACGAGCGAAAAAGATTTCGAGATGACAACATGACTAACTCACCAAAACATTAGTAAGATGTCTAGAGTCGGGTGGTCAAAACAATGCTAGTTGCACTTCGAACGCCCTTTTGGATACGGATTCTTGTGATTTTCAACAGGGCCATGCTCGAAAAGGAAATTATTAAAATTAGAAAACTGAGAACTATTCATGACATGTGGAAATATCTAGCTTGGAAACCTGATTCAATCCAGAAAAGGTTATCCTGAATACAACCAAAAAAACTTCATGATCTAATTTAGTGCCGACTGAGAATTAAAAAGTAGTGGCCGACTGATTTGATTAGTGGGGAAAAAAACTCAAACTCTCTTCGAACTTTGCAATAATCCGAAAATTGTGGACATTTTTGTCATGTGGACCCAATTTTTGATTAATCACTATGATAACTTCCAGTAATCCAGAAGTTGATGAATAAGTCACATTAGTCGGGAGAGGCAAAAAAATCTTGTGGATCATGTGAGATGATGGATAAGGAAAAATGTTTATAACGGTCGGGTGAGCATATTGGATACGAGCTCATTAGGCACTGGAAAAACGTATCTAATTCAACGAATCGTCCACGCGGTGCCATTATTACGGGCATCCACAGTGGGCGGAGACCAGGTGAGCAGATATGTCTAAGAGGCAACTATGAAAAAAGAGAAGAAGCTATATAGTTACTTTGTTCACAAACATGAATAGCGTTGAATTTTTCTTTGAAGATACCGTGCGTGAATCACGAAAAACTCTGGAGTGCGCGACACCTTTGGAACGTCTTTTCTGTCGGTGGCGCCAACATCAAAGGCGCCCTCGAAAGAGTGTTAACTTAGAGTGTTAAGCAAATTTTCGAAGAAGGTCATGAAGGAACACTTGCAACTAGGGAGTTTCAAGTGGTACGAAAAAGAGATGCATTACGTATCAATGCAGGTACTGACCAAACATTTAGGGTATCAAAATTTCAAAAACATGTTTTCAATTCCATATATTTTCAAGGTTTTCCATACTTTCGTGAACCTCGCTAATGAGAATGAGAAATATGCTCTGATGAGAATGTATTAGGTTTCAAAACACATCGAACCAAATTAGTATTTCTCTAATCAAAAGATTATGTTTTCTTCCTGATTAAAATTTGTGAATAAACTCACCATTGAAGTAGAGCAATATGAAATCTGCAAGAAGAAGTCAACAAAAAACTGCCGACGCAAATCTGTACCAGCTGGCACTGAAGTATAGTTAGAGTTGGCAATCGTACAACGGGATAACTCAAAAACAACTACTGTTTTCGGAAATACGAAATGGCACCATTCTGTTTTCCATCTTTTCGCCGCCTGCCTTAATTGAGTACAGTGACAGCGACGGACTGGGACTGTCTGGACACGGAGAATATGTGTACGACTGGAGGGATCCATTTTCCATTTTCCACAGAACATGATCGTGTACCGTAATCCGTAGGCGGTTATGGCTGGCTGAACAATCCGTGCCACAGGCAGGAGAGAGCGTACAAGTATACTTGTGCAGTTTGCGGTGTGAGCGAGGGATTTTGAGGATTATCCGTCCTGTAGTGCGTCCCACAACCACCACTCACTTTAGGAGAGACACTTAACAATCGGTTCGGAATCCGAAATCCGACTGGAAACTGTTCGGCATACCAGTTATAAATGAATCCGAATGAATCCGGCGGATTTTTGTTGAAAACGAAACATCGCTTTGAGAAAAATTATGTTTCAACCAAGCCCGTTTTGCCTCCATGTTCACATTTTGAACACTGTCAGACAGATGGAACATAATTAATCCCTTAAACTCAAAAACATAAGAAAACGAAACAAATCGCTGACAAGATGAGGAAAAATGACAAACGTGAGCGTATATATCTCAAAAAGAACGATTCCACTAGACTGACAGATTTACAATTGTCATGTCCATCAAAGCAGGCTCATAGACTCTTGGATTACTATTGTCTATTGTACACTCATCCACTCCAATGACATTCTATCTTTTCATGACCCAAAAAGTGCAAAGCAATAGAAAACCAAGAACATTCAGTCCAATAATGTGGAAAAATGGAGAAAATGAATGATTGAAGAACATCTGTAAAGGTCACTCCAGACTCTTTTCTGGACACATGTTGTTTTCAAGTCGACACATCTAAACCAGCTGGTATCGTATAACACACACAAATGGAGTCTTTAGGACAGCCTAAAAATCGTTATGAAGTGAGGAGTAATAATTTTTTTTATTTTTGCTCCTTCGATCATCGATTCCCAAAAACCGTTTCTTGCATTCATCTGTCTCCCTGCCTGTTCTCTACCCCCTCTTTTTGTGTGCCGACCGTCGCATCTTTTTAGTGCACATGGTAGTCAATTGTCGTAACCTTACGCGCATTGTACGCATTGCGGACATTTCACTTCGCGGGTTTTCTGCCGTTCCGAACACGGTTTTTCTTCTTCATTTCTTAATTGAAACTTTAAATCGCATTGTTTTCTAACAGAAATTATTTGTTGATTTCAGGGAATTTCACCTGTGAAAAATGGAGGAGGCTGATGCGTTTATCAAAGAGGCATGCAGACATATTCAGTGGTAAGAATATTTTTATTTGTGATCAGATCATGATTGCTTGTTTTTGGTATCGAAAAGAATATACATAAATTTTCAGTTCGTTTGCCGATGACGATGATATCGAGTTCAGTACACCTCAGATTTTTGAGTTTCTAGTCAGGTAGATCTCTTATCGTGGGATTTCGTCAAACTCTATCAATGTTCAGATGTATTTGGAAAATCGATCCCAGCAGTAGAAATACTATTCCGTCATATATATATCCAAATGTTATCACCTCTCGTTTGCATCTTGGAAATGCAATCTCAAGTTATTTGCAGGTACTGGAAGAGAAGACCCCCAGTTTTCTAGAAGAATTATTGTTTCATTCCAGAAATTTCACATTCGTGGGGACACCGCCCTTCACACTGTCTTGTATGGCAATATCAATAATCTTCGCAGTGCATTCATTGAGCTGATAAGGAAATTGCCGGTCGACGCAACAGAAATTTCTTCCCAAGGTAAACACTGATCCTCTCTGATTGAAAAATAATAAATGGGGTTTCAGATCAAGGTCAACAGTTCTTGGAAAGTATCATTGATAATCTAGAATCACAGCCAAAATGGGTTCCCGCGTATTGTCGTGGCCTGAATAACACACGAGAATGGAAATTGCCAGATGTCAGTTTCAGAGTTGTCTTGTTTTGAAAAATTTTCATTTTTTTAGAACCACCCGGAGATATTTCCCTTCTCACACTTCGATAAGCCCGCAACAAACTTTGATCCTCGTCAATGGATTGCTCAGTATATCACATCAAGTCATACTAAAGGGAATGTCGAACTTCAACGTCCCAAGCCAGCACTCCCGCCAAAACCTGTATTCGCTGAAGAACAAAAGAATGAGACAGAAGAACCGGTTGAAGAGCCAGTTGAGGTCACCGAGAAGGTTGATGAGAATGCTGTCTTGCAAGCAGAATACGACATGAAACTGGAAGAGTATAGGAAGGTCGTCGAAAATCGTCGAAATGGGAAACCGATAATCTTTTTTTCAGTTGCAAGTCGAGCGTTCAAAAATTGAAAAACAAAATGAAGAGCTTCAAAGTAAACTTTCTGAATACGATACAGAGCTTATCGAGGCTTTGAACGATCCAGAACGTTATGTCGAACAGATAGCTGTGAGTTCTGGGAATGAAAATAAATCTATTAGTAATTCAAATTTCAGATAAAGATTGGAGAGTTGAATAAGCAAATGGAAGAAGATACGTTGATATTGGAGAAAAGACAACAAGAGGCTGTTCAGAGAAAAATACTATTAGCAGAAGAAATGAAGAAGCTGGTATGAGTTTTTCTTCTCTTGAAAGATAATATTTTGTTTTTAGGGTACTCATGACGAAGAGATGAGAAGAGTTAATGAAATGGAGAATGCTTTGGAAGGATTTGATGAACAACTTGAGAATATCAAAATACTGGCTCACAAACTTGTAAGTCAACCATCAGATGGTATCGGAACAAAAACCTTTTTCAGCGGAAGAAACTCGCAAAAACAGATGAGAATCAGGAAAAAGCTCTTTATGATTATGAGAAAAGAAGCAAGGAGTTAGATGAATTGGTTCGGAAGCAGGAATCTGATCTGTTGAAAAGACAGGAAGAACGAGTCACACTTCGAAAGCAAGAAGAACGAGATAGCGAAGCGGTCAATAGGTCATTTGCTATCATTTACAACATTCTTCTTCAGGTTTTTTGCTCATCATGTTTTGAAATAAGAAATTATTGTTTTCAGCACTGTGATCATTACCGTGGACGTTTGGCAATGGAATCATTCACAAGAATTCATCTTTATTGTATGGAAATATTGGAGATGCTTCGAGAGAATGGTGCTTTGAAACAAGCCGTTGGGTTGCTTGAATCAGAGGTATTGACTAATCTATTGATCATTCGGTCATATGTTTCCTTCAGATCACTGTTGAGGAACAAAAACAGTATGGAAAACAGTTTGAGTTGTTAAACAGAGACTACGATGAGATCAACAACTTGAACGAACAACTACTGTCTGAAATCAAACTGCAACAACCCGACTTCCAAATGCCTGCTGTCTGATGATACCAAACAACATCTCGAAACTCAAAATCAACATTTTTCATCATATTTTAACCGTTCCGTTTTATTGTTTTTTATCATTTAATCATTTCACACATTGTCATTCACAACCTTTTGTTTCATAATCTCGGATAGGAATAACTTTATGCTGTGATTGTTTGATTATCTTTAAAGCATATCTTTATCCCTCTCGACGCTCTTGCTGTCATTTGCCATCCAGTTTACTTCTCTTACTCTGATTATTGTCATTAAGATTTATTTCACTTGTTGAAAAGTATACTCGACATTTTATTACCGTAACTTTTTTGTTGAATGAATAGTTTTTGAAATACCAGAAAATGAATTAAACTCTTATCAGAAAAAAAGAAAATCTAATGACGTATGATTTAAATTTTTCGACTGTTTCGGGCGCGTCCTGGCAATTGTAGCATGTGAACGGAAGTGATTTCATTGATAGCGAACGAAGCGAGAAAAGCTCTTTTTGATCGTTTGATAATTCTGTTTGTTAATTTAGTTCCTGAACAGTTTGGTGCAAAGAAGAAATTAGTTGCATATGTAAAAAAAAATCCAGGATTGATAGAAAAAATAAATCAATAGGCTGTTCAATTAATTTCTAGAAGATGGCTTATTTTTTCAGATTTATAAAACAATTAAGACAGCTTGAATTCCGGAAACAGTTCAAATAATTTCTCCTATAGACTTTTTCAATTTTAAAAGCTGAAAAGCAATAAAAACTGCTCTTCACTCATCGCAATTGACTAAATGGAGCATTTCATTGCATATTGTGATAAGAGTATTGGTTTATGACTGGACCGCTAGCGAGTATTAACTGGCAATATCATTTTCAAATGCCTTTCAGGGCGTGTCGTTTTTATACTTTTGGAGTTTTGACTGATAAATTTCTTCTCCGTTCTAACTTCATTCATTTTCTGTTTTTCGTTTTTTTTATTCTACATATTTGGCAGTTTCCATAAGTTATACTTTTATTTCAGTGATGACACTCAAACTGCTACTTGGTCTCCTTTTCATTGTTTGGAGATCGACGTCGGCGGAGGAATATACAAATCACTGGCGGGCGACAGAAGACGTTGGTAAGATAAGAATAAGTGTGATAAGTCAAAATTAATATTTACAGCCAATGCTGAATTTTGCTCCCATGACGGTTTCAAGACTGAGGCATGTAAATGCAATGTGGATTATACTGGAAATTTCTGTCTGAATCGAAAATGTAGAAACTTTGGATACAATGGACAGGGTTTCCCCACTGGTTCAAAAGTAGATCGGTGTATCTGTCCTCCTGGATTTTTGGGTCGGAACTGTGAACCAGGTATTTCAAGCAAGCAATCCAGCAGTAGTTTTTGAAATGAATCAATTTTCAGTATCTTGTGTTCCGGGAAATAATCAAGTGTATACCAGTTCGAAAAATGAAAAATCAATTTCAATCCTGGTATCGTATAACTCAAAAATGGCAGAAACGTGGGGAACAAATACAGACATTGGGCAACTCATTTGCAACAAGGAAAATTATACAAGAAGTTTCAACTACAACTATGAAAATGCAAATTATAATGCCGTAATAAAAGAAAAACTTATATTTTCAATCTTGTTAATATTACAGAAATCTGAAGAAACAAAGGAAAAATGTTTCTCCAACGTAGGAAATTATTTGAGTGTTGATACATGTCTGGATGACGACAACAAACCAATCCCTTGCACACAATTGGATATAGCTAATCTTGATTCTCTCGTACAGAACTCTCCTCCAAATTCCATCGTATGCAATTTTCAGGTTTCAAAAATCGAGAAAAACTTTTTTCAGGTTTTTGTTCTTACAAACATGGGATTGGTTTCAACACCAGACTCAGTGGCTGAAAATATCATTGCAACGTCGATCGCCAGACGAATTCAGGTATATTGGAAATATCATGAAATCTATTAGTGACTATACATCTCAGATCAACGTACTCGTTTACAATAACACAGGATTCTTGGCTACTGATCCTGGTTTAGCCTATTTGAACAAGATTGCAACAGCAACATTTGGAACATTTGTTCTTCCCAGCATCAAATCAAGTAATGAACAATATAATGTGAGTTTTGTTGAACAGTTTACCAATAATTTTGTGTAATTTTCAGGTTGTGGACTCTCTGCTCAATAATTGGGATCAGGGAAATCAAGTTTCCTTGGTCCTATCAGATTCAGTCAAAGCGTTGCCAGTCGATAATTCTATTGATATGTATGTTGCTGCTCAACTCTATTATTCAACTGGTGTGTATGGAATGGTAGTTTTCATAAATATTTTGATTTTCAGATTTGACAATCAATGGGGAGGCCGATCTAGTAACAAGTACAGATTTCTGGAAACTTTATAAGTAAGTTCCCTCTTGTAGAATGAAATGAATGAGTTTTATTCAGAATACCAGCTGGATCTCTTGGTTCCACTCTTTCAGTTTCCGGACAGACAGCTAATACTCCTGTCCTTGTTTACTCATTCGAAGGTCTCAAAGCGTATTCTGCTTTCACCAGTGACGATGATGGCAACATCGAAGTAGTGGATGCTGCATACAGTGTATCTGTAGTTGGTTTGTAACATTCACGTAACTGTTTGTGCATGTTATTTTCTTAGGCATGTCATATTCTCTTGTGGTGCGTCTTGAAAACGGGAATGCTGTTTATGACTCCAAGGACGGATTGAGAAGTTTCGGAACACCCAGCACAATTAAACTAGGCTCGTTTGTGAATAGACCTGTGTGCCAGTTTAACTTTGCATTTGATGCCACCTGTACTTCGATTGGAGCCTCTGTTGTGACGGTACATTTTTCGACAAACCATTAGATTTTAACCACCATAAGTTTCAGTTGGTGACAGCAGACAATCGCCGTTCCGTTTCTTTCCCAGTCTACTGTGCAAACTTCACCTATGCCAGTAAACTCGATGAGTTGTGAGAAATTTTTTAATAAAGTCAATATTTAGGTAACATATACAACAACTTGCATGCTGAAACAGTGGAAATCACTCATTTGGAAACTGGCCAATCTTTCTCCTCAGGTGAATATTTCAATGAAAACCACTGGGGAAATTCGTTTAATTAATTGCAGACTTTACTTGCGGAACCGATATTGCACATGAAAAATATGGAGGTCGCAGCTATGTGATAATTGCAGAAAACAGTCAAGATCAAACTAATCCCGAAAAGTAATTGAAATTGTTTCAATTCAAAACAATACAAATATTTCAGGTCTTCGGCTGACAATGTTTTCCGTAACAAAAATAGTATTTTCTATCAATTATCCGAATTTGTAAATGACAATAACTATATCACTCAACCACGTTATGAAAACTTTTTCGCTGTTTTACACAATGGAGAAAATTATAATAAAACTCAAGTAAGGCACCAGTGTATAAAACTATGCTAATATTGAATTCAGGACTCAAGTTATGAAAAGTTTTTGACAAAAGTGATGGCAGCAACCACTGGCTCACCACCTCCCCTTTCCATTGATGTTCCCGTATCCATCAAAGTACTTTTAGAGGACACAATTCAAAGTGTGAATACATATTCAGGTTTTTTAAAGGCGATTTTTGGAAATGCGTGCAACAATTTTATTTAAGACATATTTCTGGTAATCAACTACAATGTTTCTGTTACGGACGAGGATGTGGTAGCTATTCAATCAGCTCTGGCAGTTCAAAGATCCAAGGTGAGACTCTTGGAAACAGCACTGGTCATTCAGTAATATTGCAGTTGTACATTCTTTTTGTTCAAACTTATACCACTTATCCAAACGATGTCTATTACCAACTCAATCAGTTAGCAATTTCAAGTGGAGGAATCACTGTTCGGTTGAATAGTTATGCTGATTTGAATAGTGTGAGTTTTCTTCAATCATCCGCCTTGAATCTTTATAGAAAATTTTCATTCTGTTACACAATGATAAATAGTCAATAAATAAATGAACAATTTGAAAATGAGAATCGATAGAATTTATTTTAGTTTTTTGTTCAATACTATCCTGTACTGGTTGCAAACGACATCGTTGCCAAAGCATACTCTGAAAATCAAAGACCTGGAATTGCATTGAGCAATGTCAATTTGCTCCCAACTACATATTACTTACTTTTGACTAACGAAGATTTGTTAGGTGATGGAATTGTAAATGGTTAGTTTCCAAAAGTAATTAGATATATCGAAGTAATTTTACAGCATCTGTCACAGTCAGCGGCGAAATCGCAGTCAATCAATTGAATTCTATTGGAGAGCTCCAACTTTTTAAACTGACTGTAAGCGTAGCAGGCGTATACAATATTCCAATTCTGTTCTCTACAGCTGGTCTTGCTCAATTCGTAAGTCAACCGTATTAAAAGTTTCAAACTCGAATAAGATTTCAGTCAAACGCAATTCTGCTTGCCAATACCGGTAGCCAAGATTTCATAAGTTTGTCATTCATTGACAAAGATGGTAGAAATAGGAATGATGTTGTTTTCAATGGTAACAACATCAAAAATAATTAAAATAGCGCCTAATAATTTTAGAAGGAGGAGTTATCCCCGTGTTTTATTCTTTTTCTCCGTTTGATCCCAACTCCAATATTTCAATCACGTACAGCGATGCAACTAATCCAGCTAAAGTATCATTCTGATCTTTATTCTTCAAATGATTGTGAAATTTTCAGCCTGTCTACAGTGGAAAAATAACTGATGTCGACGGATGCGATGCTTTCAAAAGTTACAACTGGACAACTGGTTATAGTTGGACATGCACTGTATCAGGAGGTTTATATCATTTCAAGGCTAGTTTTCGCGTCAAAAAAGCACAATCCTTGACTGTCCATCAGATTTTAGATTGACAGAGCTGCCGGAAATACTACTATTACACGAACATTCCCTATCAGATGTCTCGGATCTAATTCTGGTGATTGTTTGAATGGAGGAACAGAGACAGCGGTTTTTCTCTAAATGAAAGACTAACAATTGATATATTATTTGTAGGATGGAGGATGTGTATGTACTTTGGAATATACTGGAAACAAGTGTGAATCCCCGCGTTGCTTGAATGGAGGTAATTATTTCTAAAAATTTTCAGTTGTAACTCTTCTATGAAAACATTAAATGAGCGATGTCAAGAGATGATTGTTTAATTCAGGTACACTCACTTCGGCCGGAACATGTGATTGCAGTCCGGCGTTCCACGGAACATTCTGTGAAGACGGTAAGCTACCATTTCTCTACAGAAACTTCAAAACGAATTGCACTTATAGCATATTCTTCTTGCATAAATTCCCCTTCTACACCAGACTATCGTGCTGATTTATCTTCACTTGTGTTTGTCGTCGATGTGAATGCTCTTGCTGTTGGAGGAATGACAGCCGATTTTGGAGTTACTGGAATTCCAATCACTGTCTTTCTTTGTAAGATATTTTTAGTTTTTTAATGATTTATTTCAAACATACAGATGGTGATGGTAATGCGCCAAGAATCGTGCAGTCTACCACAAATAGTGCACACCTTCTTGATGTTCTTGGCCCTGTCACTTTGACAACACCTTCGACAACTGCATCGTCTTCTCCGCCAAACAGTGATATGTACAACGCTACAAATCTGGCTATAGACAATCAGGTCTGTAAATTATCGTAAATTTCAAAGTGCTTGATATTTTCTCTATTATAGATAACTAACCGTGCCTTCGTTATTGTCTATACATCAAATGCTGACGTTCCTATTGATAGTGATTTGCTAATTCGTCTTGCTGCCAAAAGAGTTGAATTGCGTGTTCTATCTACTTCTGGAACAGAAAGTCAGAATGCCAAAACATTGTCACTTGTTGGAAATGGAATACCACTTGCAATAGAAACATCGGGAGATTTCCAAAACGTGAGTTGGAAACGAGAAATCCAGTTCTTTATTGAATTTTCAGTATTTGACCACTTACGTCGGACCACTTTTCCAATCACTACAGTACCAAGAAAATATTCCACAAATGCTATTTTATGTTTTTCAAACAGGACAGCTGACAGATATCACGACTACTATCACTATTCCCAAGGACAGTACTTTTGATAATGTTAAATCGACTATCTTTGTTCATACCTACAAAGGGAATGTGGACGGGACAAGTTTGTGAAATTAACATTTAAATATAACTCTTGTTTTTTAGCTCCATCATTCATAGGAAAGACTCAAATTTATAAAATTTCTAACTACGATCCGAAAGGTAATTAATTCAATGATTCTAAATTTATTAGGCATGATTTCAGAAGGACAAAATATTGTTTTGAAGCAAAACAATGTTGGGGTAAATGGATACTACGCTGTGGAAATTATTGGTTATTTGAAGGTAAGTCTTATTGAATCAAATGCATCAATCAATGTCATTCAGACTGCTTACTTATTCAATAAGAACAACACTAACGGAGCGAATGAAATCGTAAATTCTGGAGTAGAGTACGCTGAGTCCAATGTCATGCACATTTATTCTGCTCCATTCTCTGAAATTGCAACTTCAAATCCAGCCAATTTCCCATATTTATCAATCAAAGAAATTCTCAACAATGGATCATTGTCGGATGCAACAACAGTGCTGTTCACTATTAAAAGTAACACCAGCTGTTTTTTCAGTCATTTTACAACTCTTGACGTTTGTTCTCAGAGCTCAACAATCGGGTACCAAGTTCAGGTAAACTGATTTGTTATGAGTCCATCTCATAATCTTTTTCTTTAGTTGACAACTCGTTCAAGTGCAAACGAAAAACGTCAACAACAGTTTTCACTGACTTGTTTCAAGAGCAGTAAGTTAACAATTGTAATATTTTTTCTAGAAATAAGCACATTTTCAGCATATAAAAATTCTATTACTACTTGCCGAGGACATGGATCACCCGAAGCAGATTGCGACTGTGATGAAAATTGGAGAGGAATTGATTGCACAGAACCAATTTGTGCGAATGGAGGTGTTCGAGATATGTCGGTTTGTCGCTGTCCAGTGGATACATATGGACTTCGCTGTGAACTAAGTCAGTTTTTGGTTTTATTTGCAAAACTTTTTTAATTTCAAGTAACCCTCTTTATTAAACTACGAAAGCCTAATTGAATACATACATTTTTCAGCATTTGGAACAGCTCCAACAACACTATCCACACAAGCAATTTCAACTTCAACATCAATTCCCAGCACTAGTATGTTTTATTTCTACATTTTTTTAGTCAGTATCAAACTTTAGGCGTTACTTCGTCAATCTCCACAATCATAACATCTGAATCCACCACTGTTATCACTGTTCCCACTACACATTCAGCAACTCAAACAACAACTGCACCAACTGAAATAAGAGCTGCTGCATTCATTATTGATCTCATTGGAAGTGACGATTATGCATACAACAACACAATCGTGAGTTTTTTTCCGACGTTTCATTGCCTTGAAATAATTTTTATAGCAATCAATCGTGACATATTTCAAAGCTTTCGGAAATATCCACTACATCATGTTAGTCGGGAATCTAAACGGAAATTCAAACGAATCATTTGCTTTCCAACAGTATCAAGACGAAACATATCTTCTAAACAGAACAGTAAACTTTTGGCCTCTCAGATCAATTCCAAGTAGAACATCGAATGTAACTTCGTAAGTTTCAGTTAATGAAATGTTGCTGATCGAAAAAAATTATTTCTCAGAGCTCTCACGAGAATCAAAGAGGCTTACAATAAAATCGGCACACAATTCAACGATGCCGTCAGTTTGAACATTTTCTATTTGTCTCAAATTGGGTATATATTTCATGTTCATTTTTAAAAAATCCTTTTTTCTTCAGATTTGCAGCTAACGATGATCCGACAGTTAACATGGGTGGATTGGAATTGTTCACTAAAAGGTTCACTGATAAACTTTATTCTTTGATAAATTTCAATCTTCAGTGCGGTGGCATATTCGAATTTCTCGGAATCAGTTGATCCGACCGTTCTCGATTCATTGAAAAAATTCAGCAACGACGTTTCGGGCGCCAGAGATTATTACAGTGGATTGACAGCATTGGTGGCCAGCACTGCAAAAAACACAAAGGCGATTCTTCCAGAAAAACGTTGAGTTTTTTCTTGGAACCTGATTACAATAATTAATTGTTTTAGCAGCACCTCTGAGCTGTGTATATGGACTTCAATCCAACATTCGGGTGGCTATTGATAGAGCCCTTCCCAGTTCTGAAGCTGTAACTACCAGTGTAAGTGACCTCGAGAAAAAAAATAATTTTTTTAAAATACTTTTTCGAAATTCTAGCTGAACACATTCCTTACCAACTTCCGTCCTGGATTCAACAACATTAATAACGATGTCGACAGATGCTCATCAAATCCTTTGCCAGCATTTTATAAAGGTGAGCAACGATGAAACTTCGAAACAAAATCACTGTCATTGTGCAGAACAAATTTCATAATAATCCAAAACTTTTCATCAAATGGCTTATTTTGTAGAGAAAAGTACACTGACTGCTTTCCCATACTACGATACGTATTTTACCGCCTCAACGTTCTGCCCATCTCAATACACTTCTATGATTTCATTCCCGAATACTGGAGCATTGAACCAAACAGTATTCAGTGACAAGTTGAAATATTGTCATAAAAGAAAAGATTAACTAAAGTTTTCAGACTTGTGAAACTGATTGGAAAGAACATCAACAGCGCGGAGTGTGCTTGCAATCGATTTTCCGATTCTAAAACAATAAAGTTTGTTGTTTGGCTACCAAGAACACCGTGAGAATCATTATTTTGTCAGTTAAAAATGTATTGAGATGTTTAGGCAGCCAGTGCAACAAACGTGGATGAATTTGTTAAAATTGAACACCACAAATGCTTATCATTTTGTCGTTCCGTTTTACGACGTCACGGAAGAAAGCAAAGTTACTTATCCGTTCTTGATTCATTCAAATCTGTTTCCTTTCAGGCCACAGATCTTTACTATCAGCTTCTGGTGGCGCAAGATGCTGTGAAAGGAGGCGATTATTATTTACTTCCAAATGCAGCCACAGCAGCTGATATACAAACCGACGTTATCGATAAACTTTATGAAAAACTTTGCGAGTAAGCCGTTTTCTTTCTAATCGAGACCGTTTTCTCTCTGCTTATTTCACCAATTTTGAATTTTAGAACCGCTGGTGTTGACCCAACTGCAGTTCCCCCATCATGGTTTGAATCCTACATTGAGAATAGGCAGAAGGATTACTACTACTGAATATTCGACTAAACATTTGTTTGTACGAATAAAGAAAACATTCTTATTTTAATTTGAATTTATTAAAAAATTGGACTAGAATTTCAGTGCATAACGAGATCAAACGATTGAGCGAAAACTAAATGTACACAAGTTTGTTATTCTTCCTCTTCCACTTCATACATTAACGTGGCATCAGGGTCTGGAAGATATCCTTCATCAATATCAGCTTCAATAGCACATTCTGGATTGCAGAGATGTGATTTGGCACGCATGTTAGCAGACAAGAGCATATGACGTCGAAGTTTGCCTTTCAGATTTTTGGTATACTTTGCTCTCTGGCATCTGTAAAAAATATATCGCGTTAAAAATTATTTAAATTTGAATTCTAAAAACTCACTTGCAATCGCATCCTGCAACTGGACAAAATGTTTCAGATTCAAACCATCGTGCAATGTGACTGACATGTCCACCATGATTACAAATCTGCAAAAATAAGAAATAGAATTGATTTAAAAGAGTTCCAACGTACATTACAGACACTGAACTGTGAGAATCTTTCATTTCGCTCTTTGAGGGCAAAATCCATGTGATCGTTCAAATAAGGACACATGCAAACGACGCATCGAGGAAGCGAAAAACGACATTGGAAACATCCGAATCGAGAAGGAAGCACTTGAACAGTGATATCTGTTTTTTCTTCTTCTATATCCTTAGCCATCAACATTTTGTTTTCAGTCGGATCCAAAGTTTCAATATAGTTCTCCCATGTCAGTCTCATCGACATGGTTTTTGCATTCGGCCATCTCTTCTTGTCTTTATCCTGTTCAATCATTGGCATAGTAGACACACAGAGTGTTCTTCCCAAACGACCGAGATTACGGCCTTTGCAAACGTTTGTTTTGCATCCAGTGCAGACAACATCAAACTGAAAAATTTCGTTTTTATGGAATGAAATGATACGCGTCCACTCACAAAGAATCTGTTTGGATACGTCTGAAATTTGGGATTGTGATCCAAATCCCCTTTAGCCATTGATGCACCTTTTGTGAGTTCTAAAATGGCCATGTATCTTGTCACTTCGCACTCCATGATCTCTGCCAGTTCTTCTCTGAAATTGATTTTTTGTATGGAAAACATAAAGAAATTTTTACGTTGTCTCAGTCACTTCAGTTCCATCTGGATGCATTACATATCTGAACGGGAACATTTCATCCATTGTCGGAGCACCATACGGTCTTCTTTCTTTTCCACTATTGAATACTTTGCACATAATATTGGCAAAATCGCGGCTTTGAATATGATCTGATCCACAGTCAGTCATCTGAAAATATATTATGATTCTACTATAACTGATATAAGTTTCTCACCATGGGTTCTCTTGAACGACGATCCAAGCATCTTCCTATACGAACAAAATGAGCAATCAGTTGAGGATCACCACTTTCGACCGCTTCTTCGAAAAGAACCCGAAGTGGATCTGCATGATATCCTAATCCAACAAAAGGAAGTCGATCAAGTCCTCGAACTGTGTGGAACATTTTGACAATGTTCTCCACAATGTTGTCTGGTGGAGTTAAATTAATGATGAATAATAGTTTGTCACGAACTGGCAGACTCTGAAATGAAAAAACTTGAATCTTTTTCGGTATAATCAAAACCAACCATAGAAATAAGCTTATCGATGATATTTTGAGAGTGTCCTCCAGTGAAAATCATTCTCATGATGAGAAGCGAGGCTTGACATGTAACAAGAACAGATTCCTTTGTATTTGAGTAAGCTAAAAATTGATCACAAGCTTCTGTCCAGTTCTTCCGAGTCCACGGTTGCCTGTCTCCATGAAGCATATAATCGTAAACTCCTAATTTAAAGGGTTTCTTGAGCGGATTCTGATCAATATCCAATCCGATCTCAAAGAATTCATGAAGAGCCAACTTTGCTTCTCTTCCGTTTGCCAAATAAATCATTCTGGAAGAATTTATTTCAAATGTTATGAAAGTTTAAAACCAAACTTACTTCTTATACAGTTTATGTGCAATGTGAGCCTGATATTGTAAGTCCATGGTATCGTATTTTTTGTTCAGCGGTCCCTGGCTCAGAGAAAGTTTATCAATGATCTGAAATTGCAATAATTAGAAAAGAATCAACGCGGACAAGTTTTACTCACATATTTACAAAAATCACCGCGGCCATAACACAACATTTTGTAGAGGAATGTGAACCACACTTCGATATTATCATTTCGTGTTCGCGAAAACATTGCCGCATTCAGTCGATCTGCCATTTTCAATCCCAGAGAGTTGAGCATGAGCCGACGAATCGGTGTCATGTACACAACTAATTTACTTGATTCCATTCCAGGTCCATGGAATGGAATGTTCCGTTCAATATCATCCCCAACTCGTTCCTGCACTAGTCTTGCCATATAAAGAAGACCAGGTAGACCTTTGACGTGGAATGTTGACTCCAAACTGTCGCGCTCAAAAAATTCTCTGGTGTCTTCCACCTTCTCATCGTCTGCCGAGAAATCAGAGAAATCACTGTCAGTGTTGCAAGGCGTTGGAGAAGAGTAATAAACTGGGTCTACTAGCTGCTTCTTCGTTGTGTCAAACATCTGAAATAATATTTTTTTATCACTATTCAGTAAACAGAACTCTCTTACCTTCACCGGCAAATATGTATTCTTTGATCGGAACATCAGTTTGATTGGAGTTCCGACGTCAATGTATTCATCAAGACATTCAAAGAAAGTTTCAAGTTTTGCATTGAGTTTTCGGAAGTTGAATTTTGATTCCTCGACAATGACTTGATTTTGAGTGGTGTTACCCTGTAACATAGAGAACATTACTCATTGTCCTAGTAAACAGTTTAGAACTCACGTATTTCAAAGAATCCCGGAGGATTAATGGTTTTCGATCAGATTTCTTCCCAGTTCTTCGTTTTCTGTCAGACAAATTGCGTATTTTTCGAACATTTTCAGATTTCTTCAATGAACTCGTAGCATTCTTTCCACGTTCCGCGCGTTTTTCTTTCCGCCGATTATCCATGAATTGATGAATTCGAGCACGAAGTTTGCTAATGAAAGCGTAGAAAATAAATGGTTTTTGAGCGCCCACTGACAGTCGAGACACTTTTTTCGCCATTCTGACAGAGAAATAGAAGTATTTTTTGAGTAGTTTGCTTCTCTGATTCTTGCGAACAACAGCTGGATTCGAAGCTGCCACCCATTCCAAATCCTCATTCACCAAATCATCATCGTTATCTCCATCGTAGTCAACTACACATTCAGCATCTTCCTCAATATCCGAAACAAATACATCGTCCGTGGTATTTGGAGCTTCTGATTGTTTTTCGACAAAAGTGATAATTGGTTTGAAAGGTTCTTTTGGTTTTGTTGCTTCAAATTTGTTCTCATCTGTAGTTTCCACCTTCACATCGCTTTTCTTGATGGTGACTTTCACTCGGTATTTGATACATGTTCGTTTGAACTTGTACATAGCTCGAATCCTTCTTGGTTTTCTCTTTGTTAAAAGCTTCATACTCTCCTTTGCTTGCTTCGCCAGCTCTTTTTTTGAAATAGGTTCAGCTTGTTTTGATAGAACAAGTTTCTTGGCTTCTTCGAACCGATTTCGGCATTCAGTGATCTTTTTCACTATAATGGCAGATGATCTTCTCGCTCCACTTCTTGAGCTACAGTAGACTTTTAGGCTTCTAGGATCATATTTACCGAGCAAGTCGGTGTCAAGGAACGGTCTTGGATACTTGTTAGTCTTCATGTACTCATTCAAATTGAAAGTGACTAGTGATTTCATCACAGTAAGCTGGTTTGACGGTTTTGTATCACTTTGATGATCAAGGTATTCGATTAGTTTTCGTTGCATTGATTCTTCTTTCTTCCTTTTGAATTGAGTGAAGAGACTGTATTTCAATTTCAACTCTTCTCTCCACATAGGGGTTCCCATTGGATACACAATTGTACTCTTTGGTGGAGCGTTCTTCAGGATTTCGGCTTCTTCCATTTTTTGAAGAGCATCGGGTTCTGCTTGCATGAGAGCCAGAATATCTTCAGCTGATGATCCTTGAGAAATCGATGTGATAGGTAGCCGGACACGTTTTCGAGTCGGCGATTCTGAAACGGGCCTTGTCGACAATTCTGGCATCGGAGGGGAAGAGCGACGGAAAAGGCCTCCAAATGTTCTTTCTGTAGGCCGTGAACGGGATGCAGCAGCATCTGTACCAACTTCTGTAGAACTACCTCCGAAAGCATTAAATAACGCACTGATTGGTCGAACAAAAGGATCAAAACGTCGTTTCACAGGCTCTGTTGTAGTTTTCTCTTGCCCAACGTACTCGAGAATTTCCGATCCGTCTTGAGCGACTGAAGAGATCGCTTCATTTTCATTCAGATTGACAGCACTGAGAGAAGTGGATGGAGATCTGCCGACTGTTGCCCCGACATAAACAACTGGATATTGTTTTGAAATTTTTGATTCTGGGGAGCTTCTTTCGTCAGTTTCGAATATCGGGTATTCTGGTTCCGTCTCCGGTGATTCAATGATCTGATCAGGTTCAGGTTCTGGATCCATGGTATTTATAGCCGGAGAAGAGCCAACTGCAGTGAGCGCATCCAACAGAGAATTCAATGAAGCATTAGTAGAAACTGTTGTCCATGACAATGATCTTGATGGTGGATGGGCATCAAACTTGGGAAACTCGATAAGAACATCTTCGGGTCTCTGATCCACTTTCGACTTGTTAGCTTCCAATGCCGTTAGTTGTTTTGCTCTGATGAGCTCCTCTATTTTTTTCTTCTGCACTCTGGTCCAAACCTTGAAATACTTTCTCAAATAGCTTGGTCTGCTCTTCTTCTTATTGACGATGGGGACAGTGGGGTTCAATTTCTCATCCTCTTTTTTCTGCCAATCGCTCGGACCAAAGTTTTTCAAGTAGATTTTATTACCTTCGCAGTCGATACGGTAGAACCAGGTAATAGGAGGTTTTAGATTTTTGAGAATGGACTTCGGCTTGAAATCACTGGCAACCGGTGGAAGCATTTTCTTGTTGTTAGCCAGGAAGAACTTCACTTTTTTGACATGGCGGACTGCATTGATGACGGATTCTCGTTTCGACAGTGAGTGTAAGCCAGATTCCCGCATTTTATCTATTCTTTTTTTCTCCATTCTCTTCAATTTACGAGATATGGTCTCGTATTTCGGTGCTTTCTTTGATGCCATCGTTTTAGGAATGATCGAATCATTGAAGTTTGGATGGAAGAGAATTTTACGTTCTATTATATCATCTTCACTATCTTCATCCTGTGCTCTTCTTTTCAATTCTCGATATTTCCCAACAATATCTTTGTGTGAAGAGGCAATGCAATCGGCTTCATAGTCATGTATTGATTCGAGCGATGTGTTGATAGAGTCAGATGATTCATCATCGAATTCTCTATTCAGCAACTTCAGGTTTTCTGCAGTCAACTTGCTAAAGTGCTTAGTGCCATCTAAAACCAGAGTCGTTTCCACTGGCTCTGGCTCCTTCTTTCTGCGCTTCTTTTGTTTTACAGCAGGAGGTAACGGTGGTGGCAATGCAGCTGGTAGCGGCTCAGGATCAGGGAGAGCCATCATCGGTGGCAATGGTCGGAGTGGTGGAATAGGAAGTGGAATTCTTTTTCTCGGTGGTTTCCATTCGTGGCCGTGTCGAGTGTAGTACTTTCTCTGAGACACTGGATCGTACCTCTGGACTCCTCTTGGTACTTCCAACTGTGGAGGTTGCTCAGGTTCTGGTTTCGCTGGTTTGGGAAGATCTTCTTCAATCACTTTTTGTCGGCGAGTTGAAGTCTTACGGACTACTGAACTGCCAGAAGTTTGAACGGCACCTGGTGTTTCATTAGGCTGACTACTTGATGCAGCTGAAGTGCTTGGCACGGATGAACTAGCTGATGCAGTAGAAGCTGATGGTTGCTCTCCAGATTGAACTGGAGGAGTTTTTTCTTTCTTCGGTGTTATTTTTCCGAATGGATTGAAATTGAAGAATCTCGATTTTGGCGCAGGCTCCGGTTGAACAGGTTGAACAGCCGCCGCTGCTGCTGCCGCAGCAGCTCTTTCTTGTTGGGCAATAGCTGCTCGTTCCATTCTTCTCTTCTTTTCCTCTTCTTCTCTTTGCCTTTCTTGTTCCAGCAACATTTCTTCTGCTAACGTTTCAAATGAAATTTCGGGTCGTGGTTCAGGTTTTGGAATGACAACAGGTTCCGGTGGTGGGGTGGGAGGCTTCACTGGTGCGTACGAAGTGGGACCAAAACGAACAGATTTTCCGGAAGAATATCTTGATTGTGTGACAATTCTTTGGAAACTCATTTCGGAAACGGATGGTTTCAATGCTGATGTCAGTTTTGGTCCTTGTACCACTGTCGTCTGAGATGTTTTTCTGCTCGGTCCATCTTCGTTGTCTGATCCGGATCCTGAACTTGATCCCGATTTGGTACCAGAATTCGGTCCAGTTGGTCTGTTTCTTCGTCTTTGAGACATTGCAAAGTTGACCGGCGCCAAGTCAGCAATAGGTTTTCCATCAACAAATTTCACAATCGTGGCATCATTTTCAATTGGAGGATGTCTTGGAGTATCAGATGTTGGTGATCGTTTCATCAATTGTCCAGTTTCCGGTTTCTTGATATGGGGAAGAATAGGAGACGACTTGCTGGTATCAGCTGCTTCTTCGGTGGTGGAGATAGAGAGTGGTGGAACTTTTTTGCGGCCAATGAGAGCACTGAAGAATGATCTGGCTGGTGTCGATGCTGGTTTTTGAACTGGTTTTGCAGCCTCTGCTGGTTCCGGTCTCGGAGGATTTTCGCTTTTCTTCCCTGGCGTCTCATCTTTCTTTTTCTTCTGTTCTTCTGAAGTTGGAACTTGATTTCGTGATACAGAAGGTGTACCAGAGGTGGAAGGCTCATTTTCAAGAGGAGTGTCATCAGAAGAATCAGAATACCAGCTATGTACACCTTTCCGAGCGGTTGTTTTGGGTACAATTGGCGTTTTCGGTGTCACTGGGGGTGGCGCAGTAGCTTTTGCCTTTGCTACTGGTTCTTCGTAAACTTTGTTCTCTTTGACTTTTGTGCCAGCCATTCTTGGTAATTGAGTAGGAACAGTCACCGTTGCCGGTTTTGCTTCAGAAGGCTGGGCAGTAACAACCGGTTTTCTTAGTTGAGGTGCGGAAGACGTAGTGGTATCTTGGACAGGAGTTGGTGTCACAGCTTTGCTTTCTTTTGTCTCCGATGGCTCTTTTTCTTTCTTCTTCTTCTTAGCCGATGGAGCAATCACTGGTTTCGATGCTCCAATGTACCGTCTTGCCATCATTGCAGCTCTCCATTGTTGATCAGCAGGAGCTTTTGGTGGTGGAGCTGTTGGATCATCTTCCTCATCATCATTCTGATCTTTTTGGGGTCCTGGACTAGGAAGTGTAGGTTTTGGAGAAAGTGGAGGAGGGGATGGTTTGACGTCCACTTTCAAAACTTGAGATGGTGTTTTCTGTTCATCTTCTTTTTTGATATCAGCCACTTTTTCTTCTTTTGGTTTCGATGGTTTTGGTGTGTTGGTCAACCAGGAATTTTGATGAATAGGAGGATTCAACAATGATGTAACAGGATCCACGGGGACCGGTGATTTCTTGGCTGCCTGTGTACTCACTGGCGGTTTAACTAGTCTAAGCGATTTGTTCATTCCCAAGAATGAGTTATCTTTCTCTCGTGGCTGCGCTGAGGCAAACAGAAGTGAGCGCCGTGATCCTTCTCGCCGGATGCACGATTTCAAATTTTCGGTTGGTGCCACGACAATTTCCAATAATTTCTCAGGGGCTTCAGCTGCTTCACTTTGCTTGTCTTGTTTCCGCTTCCGCATAGTCGTCAAACGTATTTTCTTGATGCTGACTTTTTGATCCGATAATTTGAGAAGCATCTGTTTCCAAGACATTGGCTCTGGTTTCAGACTCAGTACTTCGGCTTTTTCTGATTCTTCTTCGACTTCATCGAGCTCTGCTTCTAGCAGATCAAACTGTCTCATTTGGGCTGGCCATGATAAAAGAGGTTCCCATGGATTCAAGAACAAGTCTGTGATTTCTGGGAGCATCGGCTTCTTGTACTTCATCTTTTGATGTTTTTCCTTCCGACTATGAAGTCTCCGAATTGTGTTCAAGACTCTCGAACGAAGTGGTTCCAAATGAAGAATCTTTCGTTTTCTTGAGTACCGTTTGAATCTCATATGCTGGAACTGGTAGTGGCTCTCTGATTCCATTTCACTTCTGACAGTTTCATGATCGGATGGCAACCAACGTGGTAGAAGTGGACGCTGCACATATAATCCTTCAGCGCGTGATGATTGGATCAACTTAGCTTTGGCCATTGATTTTGCAAGAGATGCTTTCACACGTTTTGAGACTGGAATTCTTCTTGCTTTGTTCGAATCACGTGCCGGGTAAGGGTCTAGCGGGCGTTTGCGGGAGAATTTCTTGTAATTAGAGAAACTAGATGAATCTTCAGAGGTTGATAGTGTTCCCTCTATTTTCACTGTCATATCTTCTGTTTCGGGACTTTCTGCATTAGTCAAGCCTTCCCTCTTAGCCTTTTCTGCCTCACGTTTTCTTCTCTTCACAGCTTTCTTATGGGTATGAGCAAGAATCTTCAGAGCCTTTTTGCATTTCGATCCTGAGTCGACAGAGAAAGAACGGGCGATAGGCATCTGATCACGAGATTTCCTTTTCACTGGAAGTGGTGCAGACCGTGCACGTTCTGGAATATACTTCTCGATCTTTCTCTCTTTCTGCTTTTCTCGTTCTTCTCGTTTCTCTCGTCTCATTTGTTTCCTGCGCTGTTTTTCAATGATCTCGTCTCGAATGCTCTCAACTTCACTTGAGCTCGTTGTCACTTTTGGTTCTCGTTTCCGTGAAAGTCGATGACGTTTCTTAACTTCTTTTGGTGTAATGGGTGCTCGTGTTTCTTTTGAAATTTTCTCCGATAAAACTTTATTCGAGTGATCTGAGACTGGGTTCGTTTCAAGGTTCAATTCTTCTTCTCTTGTCTCTATCATTTCTTCAGGTTGAACTATTTCCTTTTGGATCTGCTCCGTTTTCAATTCATCTTCAACCACTAATTTCTCCTCCTTGCTCTGCTCATCAATAATATCTTCCTCGCTTCCTTGACCAATGTGTACTTCTTTTTCTTGGCTCTGAACCATTTCAGTTTGTTCATTTTCACCATGTTCTTCTGGTATGAAAGTGATTGCATCGGAAATCGTTATTCTCCTGCGTTTTCGTTCTTCCGGAGCTGGTTTTTTCTTCATAATGGAAACCAAATTGAACACTTTTGGCGGCGCTTTTCTTTCCTGTTGTATGATCTCTGCGTCAATGAGTCCGGTTGGTTGCATTCGCATCCGTCGGAGCTTTTGAGCATGTTTAACAGGAGATTCATTGTGTGGGCAATACTCCTCATCCGAAAGCTCTACCACAGTCATTCTCTTCGTCTTCTTTCTGACAACATCACAATAAGAAATTTCGGATGAAGAATAGTATCGAGCTCGATCTTTTTTCGGAACAAATTCGAAAATGTACTTCTTATAGTCTGGTGTAATAGGAAGACGAGGGGCTGGAACTACTCGCTTTAGCTTTGGTTTTGAGGCATGGGCTCTTCGGCACGCAATTGTCCATGCTTTTGGGGGTCTCGTACGATTTCCGTTTTTGTGGAATCTTCTATGACGAGCAACTTTTGCTTTTTTCAAAGACGCCAATAACTTGACATGTTGCTTATGATAAAAGGCTTTTTCCATTGACTTCATCTTAGAATACACTTCTTTGATACCAGGAGGAGGTGTCGGTGGTCGGAATGTTCGCTCTTTGGTTTCCTTTGCAGACAAGTTTAGCAGTTCAGCACTGTAGAATGGAATAGTCCACTTCATTGAATTCTGTTCCTGCTTTGGCTCATTCGGTCGTGGAACAAAATCGACGCTGAGTGAGGTGTTCAACCATGTATCTTCGAGTGGGAGACGTTGAATTCGAAATGGTGGTGGTCTTCTTCTCCTGTTCTTTTTCTTGGTGACAAGAACAATGTCGTTTTTCAGAATAGGCCGCTTCTCGAAGAGTTTTCCATAAGTCACTTTCAATCCATCGAAATGTTTTGGTTTTCTTTCCATATGAGTGCGGATGGTTGAAATAAATTCTTTGAGCTCCGTGCTCAGAATACGTGATCGAATTAACGGAAGTTCGTCTTCAGATCCAGATGATTCAAGCCAGTCTTCGGATTTTGGAAGTGTAAAGTTTGGCATGTCTTTCCGTGTATCTTCAGGGAATACAGGGATCGGCAGCTTTTTCCAGATTTTGTACTGTCTCCGTTTTTCCTCCGCTTTCTTGTTTTCATCAATTTCTGTTGCTTTGCTAGCAGCATCTTCTTTTTCTTTTGCCTTTTGCTTGATCTGTTCTAACAAAGCCGGCTTGACAGGAATTTCTCCTGCCAAAATTCGAGCTTCACGATCGGCAATTTTTTTGCGGAAACGTGCTTTGTCACTTTGTTTCTGGACACGAGTTGCCAATGCTGCATAACTTATCCATCGACGGACTCTCATTCCTGTCCGCTGATCATACGTAGTCATCATATCCATTTCACCGTCTTGACTGATAGTGTTCATGGTGTCTCTCATCATATCAATCTGAAAAATTCGGAGTAATTGGGAACACTAAAAACTTTCAAACTTACATCTGCATCGCGGTCAAAAGCTTTGTCAAACTCTTCAGAAACGATGACTTTTTCCGCTTTCTCGTCATCCATATTCCAACAAATCCAACGAAAATCTCGGTAATAGTATCCGGATAGCTGTTCACTCTGTGATGAGCTGAAGTATCTTGGATCCGAACGCTGAAAATAATTTCCGTTTGTTCGTGTTCAAATTTGAATCCAAATATTCTTACCAAGAAGACATTATCGACAGCGGTGGTTCCGGGTTTGTAGTTCTGAACAGTCCAAATAGCGGGAGTATCTTCTATTCTTTCTTTTTTCTCTTCAACTGCCAACTTTGCTCTGAGTTTCTCATCTATCGGGCGCAATTTTGGTTTACTTTTCAAGAAAGCGATCCTGTTGGACAACTGCGAATGAAATTCGTAGTTCATACAAGAGAACTTGTAAATGTTGTTACGACACGTTGGACATCGCACTCTTAATTTAGTTATACTGGAGCAACTGTAGATGGCGGTTTCTGGTCTGCATGAGATACATGCTTCTTTTGTGGGCCATGGTTCTTGAATACAAGAAGGGCACGTAGCAGTTGCATCCTTCTTATAGAACTGGTCAAGACTCGACTGAAAGTTTGTTTTCATAAGATTATCGCTAACTGAAAAACTCACTCTTCGTGGAAGTCCTTTATAACTGACAATTGTTGGATCACTGTTCTTTCTGCTAGTTTTGGTTCTATGAATGTTGTCCGTGCTTTTTATCCGTTGGGCCAATTGTATGCTTGTATAGAGTTCTTGAAGAAAACTACGATCAACTTCAACACTGCGACGGTTTCCATAACGAAACCGAGGCGGAACTCTATGTTCGATGTTTCTGCCCCAGCTCACTGATTTGTTAGGTTTTGCCGGTTGAGTAGTTGAATGATGTACTTTCATACTGCTCTTCTTTGGACTTCCGAGAGGAACATCCCCATCCCGTTTCTCTTTCACACGGTTTTGTTCAAACACGTTTGTGAAAACAGGCCCCACAGCTAGTGGCTCATCGTTACTTTCTTCCTTTTCCATGGAGAGTTTTCGCATGTTTGTCCGGGTATGAGGATTGAAACGTGTGTAAACGGGTGGATCAGTTTCAGATGAGAACATTCCAAGTTTTCTTTTGATTGGACTACTTCTAGGTCTCTTCTCCTCTTTGAACATTTTCCAGAATCCAAACGCTTCATCTCCACTATCCAATTCTTCTTCCGAACTTTCTTCCATTATCATTTGGAAAGTACTCAACTTGGCTGGTTTTATTGTCTCTTCGTCTGAATCACTTTCCTCTGAAGTTGTCCTCAAATCGTCTTCCTCCACGTTCAGATGCTCTTCTATAGCCAATTCTTGTTCTGTTTCTTCAATAACTGGTTGACGGAATGTGATGATTCTTTTCTCAAGAATCGCTTGTTGCAACTCCCTTCTGGTGTTCATCTCGTATACTTCATCTTCATTGTAACGATTTTTCGGTCTATTCACAAAATAACCATAAAACACTGGTTTGAGAAGATCAAGCACAGCATACGGAATGTTGAGACCTGAAATAAAATTTCATTCTCACGATTTGTTTTTTTGATACTTACTGAGCTCATCATAAATTGGAGGTCGAACTCGATTATTTGTTGGGTGACGTCCCTTTAGCATTGTCTCAGTGAAGTAATTCGTGAAGAATTGAGTGTTTTCGTCTGGTAACTCGAGTGGAGTTTTGTAGAAATCTAGGGGACGTCGTTTTGGTATTCGAGGAACTCTCGGACAAAGTGTGAACATTTCATAGCGTCCTCTATCTAGAACTTGAAGACCAGGCCATGTGAACAACGGTGGATCATTGAAAATATATGTGACGTTGATTGTCCGTTCAGCATCTTGCAGTGTTTCAAGAGGAATGAAAGCAAACCAAGGATCAATATCAACTATTTGACGAGGTGGTTGTGGTTCTTTGAATGGTACAACCTGAATTAGTTAGTTTTAATATGAATATTTGACCAATATGTACTTACTCTTCTCATAAACTTGAGTCCGGTTTTTCGATCAGTATCAGCAATCATTGGTGAGTCCCACTCGAGGAATTTTGTCGACTCCATAACCTCAGTCACTGGGTCTTCTAATGAACTGGCATAAATTCCAAGGTGGTTTCTAGCTGCGAATGTGAGCGATTCATAATTTTCAGGAGGAATATATTCCACGTTCTCAGTTTTTTCTCTAAATTCATCCAAAAAACGTTTTCCCATCACACGACGAATGACATCCGAGTACATCACATCAAATGGAGCATTAGTTTTGGGAGAAGAGAGGTTTGGACAAGATCTTGTTCTACGAAGTGTAGAGTAGTCCGTTTTAGACGGCGGATCAATGTCTTCAAGATAATAAACTATTTTTTTAATTGGATCTGGTGGTAATCTTCTTCTCTCTATTTCGCGCATGTGAGCAGGAGGCTGGAAAAATAGTAATTTTAAAGTATGATGAATATCTCAACTTACAATGTCAAATTCGCAAAATCTTATTTTTCCTTTCGGATACATAAACCTCTCGTCTAAATCATATACTGCTGTCTGTTTGACTGTCTCGATTGGGATTTTAGATTCGAGTTGAAGGGGACAATCTCCTTGAAAGTCTTCTAAGAACATGTTGTATCCAAATTGATATGGCATTTTGGATTGAAGATAATTCATGAATTGATTATACGTGTCAATTGAGGGATTTTCTATCACTGTATAATTTTGTCGTAAATCCAATATATCTTCCATCTCAGAACTACCGAGAAGATATCGTGGATTGACTCCAAACAACTGAAAAACAATACATTAGCTGATATTCAAGATTTCTTAATGTTATTACCATCCGCTCGTGTCTAACATTATGGATTGGAATATGTCGGAGATGATAGTTGAACATTCGATTATAAACTTGAATAGCTTTCCTAAGAATTTGATTGTAAGAGCACTTGTTCGAGAAGAAGAAGTTATAGTCGTAGAATGTCTGCCATCCAACTTTCATGTGATTGTTCAGGGCAAGCTGGAAAAATAAAATGTTAGTCTTGCTATTAACTTTGAAATATACCTTTAAATCCAGCGTGTATCTTTCTTTTACACTTGACTGACGTTTGTCGTTTTCTTGAAATCGACCATACAGAATATCACGTTCATGACGACGTCTTCCCCAATACATCAGATGCTCAAGACGTCTTACAAAAGTGTTTTCCCTGAGTCGAACTGGTTTATAGCGTCGGAGACCGAGAGGAACTGTAGCCGGTTGGTAGATGACGTACATTCTCTTCTTTTTTATTCCGAAAAATGCATCTTCTGCAGTTTCATACTCGAAATCATCTTTTTCGTTGCGAGTCGATGTTGCTTGAGGACCACGAATTGGAACAGCAGCAGCAGATGGAGGAGGAGGTGGTGGTGGTGTCGGAGTCGTTTGTGGAGGTGGCGCTGAGCCTTCTTCATCTGAACTATTGTTGTCTGCCAATTGAATAGCTGCACGGATCAGAAAACGAGCACGTTCTGGATCTTCGACGTTGGCCACGTCTGGAATAACAGGCGCCTTTTTCGTCTCTTTTGCTTGAGACAACGTTAATCCGATTGGAGCAGTGATTGGTTCGGCAGCTCTCTCTTTCATTTCTTTTTCTTTTTGTTCACGTTCTCTAACATATTCTGGTTTCATAAAGACAGAAGCTGTTTCCGTGATTAACTTAGGTGGAAGAACTCTTTTCTGAAACTCTCTTGCCTTGAATCGTTGAAACTTTGAGAGCTCTTGAATAGGTTTCTTTCTTCTGATTTTTGTATCCATCAAAAGACGATGAGCAAGAATTTGAGGTTTTGTAGTTTCTTGCCACCCGATCTTGAAAAACTTCTCACGAATTCTTTTACTCGCACCAACGAAAAATGTGTTTCCCGTCGAACAGTACATGTATTTTCTCTCATTTTGCTTCTTGTTATAATACCGCATCTTTGCATGACATTTGCACAACGTTCTCATATTATATGATAATCCAGAAGGAATTCCTTTCTCAAATTCAACCATTTCATATGGGTTAGAAGGCGGAGCGTTCTTTTCATCTGTTTCAGATTCGGAGTCAGAAAACAAATCAGGACGAGGGTCCGGTAGAAATAGACGGAAGAATGGGGCAACCATCTGACAAACTTCTTCAACAGAAGTTGCGTCTTTGGAGTAATCGTATGGAGGTATTTCGGGAACAGGCAACGGTCCTTTTGGCATTTTCACTAAATCCTTCCAGCTCAAGCCTTCCAGTCCAATTTTTGCAAACTCTGGAACACAATTAATATTAAAAAACTATTTTTCGTCCCAATACCATTTCCACCATATTGCATGATTGCAGTATTTCGAAGCCAATGTGACCAAACATTCGTAGTCTCTTCAGTGACAGTAATTGCAAGATCTTTTAATGATTGTTGTGTTGTTTGATAGGCATCCCATCCGTTTTCCAGACGATTACAGATCATTGTCAAAGTTTGTGCGGGAATCATCTCTCGAATTTGAATGGTTCGATACAAATGGACTGCGTCAGACCCAGTATACGGGTTGATACTTCCTTCGTAGTGTTTTGGACTCTGAAAAACAATCATTTCCTGGTATCTCTCTGTATTTTTCTTCGAACTTACTTTAACAATCTTGTATTCAGAGGTCAGCCTGTCATAACACATGATTCCGTTGACTCCCGGGAAGACAAAGTCATATGTTTCAACTCCTTTTGCTTCGTAAAACACTTTTGGCCTGATTGTTTTGTAGCAGGTGTCTGCGGCAACGCGTTCTACTGCTTTGTAGAGATAGCTCTCGTAGTCGAGTTCTCTAATTCTGGACAACCTCTTGAAATCGTTCTTATCCACAACTGAAGGATGAACCCAGTGATTGGGAACTGGAACTAATGGATCGTTTTTTGAAGCTTCGTACTGGCCGTAATAGTCGTAGAGCGGTATTTCCTCATTCTCAAACGGCATTCTAAAAAGAAAATGAGAACATTTCTACTAAAAAGAATAAAAAACACTCACAATTCTCTTCGTTTTTTGCTGTGTCGAGTAGCGTAACATCCTCTGTCAATGTGCTTGAAAGTTATGACTTGCCACTTTTTGAATGGTTTCTCTGCAACTGATTTTCCACCGATCAAGTGTGCTGGATTCACTTTCATTGCGAACACACGATGCTGGTTGGTATGTACAAATAGCTCATCAGTGACATACGGATTGAATTTCATATCAAGTATAATTTCTTGTTTTTTCAATCCAATGTCATAAATAGCACACGGAACATCCGGTCGACGAACGTCATACAGAAGGACGTTTGATCCATTCCAACAGGCGATTTCCAGAGGCCGTGTGGAGCAAAGAGCCGTTTTCTGAACACCTCCATCGAAAAAAACTGCATTGAAGGATTTTGGAGAACGGGCATCCATGATACGGAGTGATGTGTCATCTCCCACAGCGAGAAGAAATTGCGAATACCTGGAAAAACAGATTTCATTTGAATAAAATAGTTCATTTAACATACCAAACCCAGTCGATAGTGTTAACAGGAGTAGGAGAATCATAGTAAGCAATGGTCCTAGCTGGTTTTACCAAATCGATAACTGTCACAGTGCTATTTCTGAAATAAAGGAATCTTGTTCCAACGAATTCTCGAAATTTTATTCATCAATGCATTTGACTGTTTGCTTAGACGCAGAGATATCTTAAAGAGAGGAACGGAATTCTATGTAATTGTTCCGTTCGTTGCGAGACCCGGCAGAAAAGGGGGACGGCTCCCATAAACAGAGGTTTGTTATGGAAAACAACAGTTTTATTATTGTGTGCGCAAATATTCAAAAGACTCGTGATATCTTTTCTCTTTTTTTGGTCGGTAACTGAAAAACCAGAAGCGCTAGAAAAAAACTTCAAGAGATGAATATGCTCAGCTTAAGATTTGTTCACCAGCTATGCAAAATCTATAACGTTGTATCAACTACTTCATTTTATTTTTTCGCCTTATCTCATAAATTTAAATAACATGTTTGACAGGTATAATTGATAAATATCTATCTATCTGGAGAAAGGCAAAAAGGAATGCCGAACAATGGAAATTCAACATTCACCCTTTTGTGACACACCCGCCATCTACACCTCTTGTTAATGAACAAACAGATAAAAGGGTAAATGTACCAAGTTGTGACATAAAAAGATGCCGATTAACAGATATAATCAGTGTGTGATTAGCAGGTGGTCTCAGTAGGGGGCGTGGCTACTACTTGGACTCCGCCCCATGGTATGGTGAGCGACCTGCTTTAAGCGGTCAAATCTCCCGCCCCGGGTCGCATGCGGCCTTCTACCGTGTCGTTTCGAACCTTTTCCGTACTGGCTTGGTTTTAAGCAGCCGCCCCGGTTTGCATACGGCCTTATACCGTGTTGCTCCCTTTTTTGGAAACTCTGTCAAAATACTTTAGAACTAAAAATCAGTTTTTAATCATTTACGGGAGGTTTTGGCTAATGATTGAAATTTTTTACTTTATTTGATATGTATTTTTCTAAATAAATGCTTACACAGATGAACCGGTTCGATGATTAGCTGCAAGCAATCCTTTGTCTAGTCGACCGACACGAACCCCGTAAATTGTTTCACCCGGCAGGGAACAGAGGTCCTGTCCACTGATTTTTGTACTGAAATCACATAAAATTAATCAGAAACCATTCTTTCTCCACTCACAAATTGATATCATTGAAATTACTGATATATCTAGCAAGACAGATGTCACCGGTATTCTTTGAATATGGGAAATAAGTGATATGTTCGTGAAAATCGATAGATGTCACAAATTCATGTTTCGATTTGTCGGCAAGTTTGTGTTTGAAATATGGTTCTTTTGTCCGGAAGGCATCCATTGGATGCATTATTTCGCGAACCTGCAAATATTGAATGATATGCAACTTTCCAAAGAATTTTTGATTTTTTACTCACCGATAGTTGATCTGACGGGTCATATTCAGCAACAATGCGTTCACTGACAAAACGCATCTCACGCTTCAATCCAAATTCATTGAACCTGTAATTTTAATTGAAAATTTGGTTGAATTTGATATAATCGGAGTTTGTATGCTATATTTTCGTGAAACTTACTCATTTGGGCAAACTTCTGTGAATATTTCTTCAAACCCGAGATCATCTTTAGTCATTGCAAGACTACTGAAATACCAGTCTTGCATTTTGTCGATTTTTGTAGAATATCAAATTAAATATAGGGAATGTACATAACAGTTCAACAATTAGTTATAACAAAGAATTTAGTATGGGAAAAATTGCCGGGGACACGAGGGCATTCGTTGGGAAAACCTAGGCCACGTCCACAGCGCGTAGCATAAGGGGTGAGGTCAAACGCGCGCAGAGAGGGTTTGCAAGGACAGAACGTATTGATCGTATGGTCCGTGTAAAAAGGGGCCGAGAGAAGAAAGAACACATAAGAATGGTTGCATAGTCTCAATGCTGCGACAAAAAGGGTTTGCATTGATTCATTGACAAGCAACTTTAGATAAAAATCTTATCAGTAAAATATTACGATTTTGATTGTTTCATGTCCATTTTCTATGATCTCAAACTCGAATTTTTGAACTCAACCGGCAAGTAAACGTTTTGAAATAACTAAAAAATTATCGTTGAGCAGAAAAATATTTTTGATTTGATTTTTCATATTTGCGTTTTCAAATGATATATTTGTGTAATTGCTATAATTATGTCAAGTTGTTTTAGCTTTTTGACAATAGTTGCACGTTTTCTCTGAATCTTCTAATTTTACTCGTCATATGTTCAAAATACACTTCATTTTTGTTTCGTAATCATTCTTCGAGGTAACTTTAGCCAAATATTTATTGAAAAAATAGAAAATACTAAAAAGGAGCATAAACTGTAACTATCAAAATAAATAAAAAGAGAAAATATGCATACAAAATGACATGAAAAATGCAGAAAAAGCCAGAATATTTCTCATCCAAAACCGGAAATTAAAAGAAAAGGTTCACGGGAAAGAAAAGAAAAAGTCCAGAGTTTAGACATATGTTTCTTGGCGGTATATTGGACGAAGTATGTCGGGATCTGGAAAAACAGAAAAAAGTGAAGGAAAAAATAGAATAAGTTAAGCCGTGAGCGTGAGAAAAAGTCATGTTATGTGAAAGTTGGTTAGAAGATCAGGTATTTCTTTATTTCTCCTTTCGGCGCATAAATGACAACAATCCTTTTTTCTTCTTCTTTTTCTCGTCTTTCACTCGACTCTGTAAATAGTTAGTGTTGTGAGTAAGTATTGATCAGGTTCTGATCTTACTTCTTCTTCTGATGCAGTTGTACAAGAACGAGATGTTGTTGTGCCTGGAATGGCTTGTTTTATAGTGGTTATCAGTGACATTTCAGTAAAAGCATAGTTTTTAGATACAAAGAGACACCATGGAGTTACAATTTTACCTTCACTTGTTCCTTGTGTTTCCAAACACTGCTTCTCATTTGCTTTCTCAATTAACACTGGAGACATTGACACGGGGAAAGATTGGTCACCTGTACATTGAGTTAGATAGATTGTGAAAGTTAGAAAGTGAACAAGCACACATGCAAAGCAAAATGAGAAAATGATAACCTACAGTCGAACACAACTGACTGGCTCATATACGATGTATTGACACTTTCTTCGGAAGTTCGGACTGGAAAATCAACTGAAATAGGCATTCATAAAAGTTTCACGTGGAAAAGAAAGGAAATAGAAGAAAATGAATTCAAGCAAAAAATTAAAAATCATGAGAGGCTCCCCTGGAATCAAATCATAATATTAACTTACCATTAGTTTGAACAGGTGATATTCCAGCGTTCAATCCGTCGTCAGAGGCACTTAGAGCAGCTTGTGATAGTTTATGCTCTCTAACTCCTTGCATTAGAGACACTGTGTCTGTCAAAATTCGAGTAAATTCATTTTAATCCATAATAACCATACCTGCTTCCACTTCATCGTATTGCGAATAACTCATGGCCGTACGAGAGGAGTCTGGTGGAGTACCTTTAGCATTTTTAGCCTTCACCATTGCAACATACTTCCTAATGTCTTCATCGGTTTCGATAGAAAATGGATTCGGTGCATAGATTTGTTGATATACTTGAGTGTGGTGTTGATATTGTTTGTCAATGATTCCTTTGCTGGCAGTTCCAATTAGAATAGCTCGGTCGGCAGCAGTACTCTGTCCAATTGTTCCTTCGTTGTCCGGCTAGAAGTACTTTGTGATTCAAACAAATGAATGAGAGTTTACCTTCGTTATCAGAAGAGATATGTCTTCATAAGTGACATTATCCAAGATTTGACTCTGAGGTCCGGCAGTAACAGTTCCCAACCGGTTGTTTTCTTTTATTGCTTTCTGTTTCTCTTTGAACTCTTTTGGATTAGAAGACGCTGGACTGAACTGATGAACACTAGTAATTTTAACTGGTGTTCCACTGGCTGATGGCACATTCACGTCATGAACCCACTGAAATTAAAGTAATCTGGCTGACATTTGAAATAATGACTACCTTTGTTATTTTCTTTGGATTGTCTGCTCCATACTCCAAAAATTCAACTTTCTGGTATGCATTCGGGCTGTTTAGCCAACGATATCTCTCTTGTTCCTTGCGCAATAAAGCGAGACGACGAGCAGAAACACTTTCCAAGTTGGTCTCATCTATTTTTCCGTATGCTGACGTAGTTGGTGGAAGAGCTACATCGTTATTATTGACCATGGAAGTAGACATTGCAGACTTTGGTCGCAGTTGTGGCTGACGGTATACATGACCAGTGTGGAAGTTCTAAAACTAATGGTTTGACAGCATTTTCAGAATACGAATGCTCACCGCATGATCCAAAACTCTCATCCATGATTCCCATTCCAATTCTCCGACTCGCCAATCAACAGTTCCATTTCTTTTCAATGAGTTTGCTGAAAAACACCATGTTCAAAAGTTAATAAATCAAAGAAGCTTACTATTTCTCGAGTTTCGGAAAGCTCTTTGAATAGCCTTTTCATCGGGAATAATGAGATTGTCAAGTCCAGCTCTTGCGGCACGCACCTCAAATAAATAATTTCATTAACAAGTTCTTTCCGCCCCCACGATTTTCATATTTTCCCCCCATCTATGAGTGCTCAGTTTTTATAGAAACCTGATGATCACATGCCGTGACCAAGTCGCGCATAATTATAGCTGTCTCTTCAACAGAGTTTCCAACAACAAAACATCCTTCTCCTCTGATCAGTAGAACCTTAAAATTTTAGAGATACGTTTCAAAAATTGATGAGAACTCGGCGATAGTTGGAAATATGCACAAAGAGACAGAATTGAAGTTTTGCACCCGAAAAGAAACGTTATGAACCTGAGTTTCACATGCTATCACAGTGTTGTTGGCTAGAAAAGTGGCATGCTCGATAGTGTCACCGACAACAAGAAATCCTTGATTGCGGAGAAAAAGAACCTGAAAAGAAGCATAGAAAGCCTGATAGATATAAAGCTTCAGAGACAGGAAAAAACAAGAAAACGCACGTTCTTGTCTCCAAGACTTTGGATTAACTCATCGAATGGGATGTCATCATCAGCAATGTCCTGTAGAACAAGTCTTATTCTGGTTATTCAACAAGGGAAAAATTTACCTGATAATCGTGGTATCCAACAGGTCCAATGACCATTGCCTCTTGACAGAGTGGCAAAAGACCAAATTTCATGCTAGCGACAGCAGCAACAATTGCTGTATGCATGTGAAGAATACAACGAACCATGGGACGGGCTTTATAAATTGCAGAGTGAAGTAGAAATGCCGGCTGAAAATTATTTTCAGTTCCTTTTCCAAATGAGTTCTTTCATACCTGATTAACACCAGCTTTGAGTGCTCCACAATCCAATATCTTTCCGTCCTCGTTTATTTTCACAATGGTCGCCGCAGTGATTTCATGGTATAATAAACCGTATGGATTCATTAAAAACGTATTATCTTCATCGTTTGTCCGGTACTGAAAGAACAAAATCATTTTTGATAGATCGGTATCAAAAACTTACCGAGATTTCATTATGAATACCCTGCGACCATTGGAATAAATCAGCAAGACGAAACAAACAAGCAAGTTTATTTCTTTGAATACGTTCGACCTTTGAGTAGGTTTCATTACCACGCAGATCAGCAATCGCTATAGCGCTACCACCTGCAATTGAATATTTCATAACATAATATATTTTCTACTCAAACGTTATGAGACCTACCCAGTTTGGAGAGCGAGAAGCCCATCATACTAGGAAATGGCATCGTTCACGAAAATATGAACTTTTCCGACCCTAGACAGGAAATCCGGCTTATTTTCAGCTTTATCAAAAAATTGAATAAATTTCAATGTCGAAAAAATCAAAAGGATACCACAAATTGCTCAGATAAAACGCGTAATCTCAACGATCAAAAGTTTTTGTTGTTTCCAAAAACATGTGAGACAGTGTGTGAAAGTCGGGTGTCTAATCCAACCTTTACCGCGCGTTGATAAATGATAGGGTGTGGTGAAGTTGGTTGTCCCTTAACTCGCCGTCTTTTCTTGTTAAACTTTTTTCTCTCTCGGAAAATAGATAGGAAGTAAAAAATAGGCGGATTCCCAAGATACCACATAAATCATTCTCATGTCTTATATGGGAACACCCAGCTTGATCATAAATCAGTTTTTTCTTCGAGATAGCTCACAAACTCAGAATAGAAAGTACAAACCGTATGTATGAAGATTTCCAAACGACATGTTCCCTTGGGGCACGGTAAGGTCCGAAAGTTTTTGAAGGACTTGCAGATGGTCAGGATCCGTTTTAGCAGTGTCACACTCCTTTAAATTAATTTTTTTTTGAAAAACAAATCAGATTAAGTAGAATTAACCTGGCGAATAACTTCCTCCAGCTCGTGGCAGAATGATTTTGATTCGAGTATCTGTTGCACTCTTTTCCGTCTCTCCATCTCTGACAAATCCTCCTGAAATAGAGCATCTCTCATCCATCTTTTAAGCTGATTAGCGAGCACTCCTCTCCATTTTCTTTTCTCTTTTTTCTTTTCACTTTGACAGCTCTTTTCAAAAAAATGACACTAGCAATAGCCTTTCCGAATAATGAAGTTCTCCATTAATTGAAAGAATGACGAAGAAGGGGAAAAGTATAGAATACTAGAAGAGGACCAGTGATGAAAGAGAGTGGTTCTTTTTTTATTTTCTGTTTTTGACTGAAAATTCACTTACTTTGATTACTGCCGGTCGTTGCAGTTCTTTTATATATTCTGGATCATCGGGGTCCCGTAGATAGGGACGCTCTCGGTCCTTACTTTTCTGTCCATACATCTGAAATTGAATCTATAAGTTTTGATATTGAGATAAAGGATAAATTCAAAAAAAAGAAGAAACAAATATTTTTTTAATTGAAGAACTTTTTTTTAGCTATTTCGATGTCATAAATTAATTTTCATTCTATTTTGACAGTTTCTTGTTATTTCCATTTTTAAAAAATCGGAAAATCAGAGAAATCATAGGACTAGAGTCCAGAATCACAAAATCGGAAAAAAAACTTATGATAGCAGAGACACCATGTTTGCACAAGTTCTAACTAGAAAACGATTGACAAAGAATCATGAAAAAGGCAAGAACGAAAAGTTCGTTCAGTGTGGGACCGTCCGATGGCATCTCGAATCGTTTGTATACAAAGCAAAATGTTATTATACACCTGTGCATAATAATATAGTGTAACAGACACCGATTGGAAAGAGATATGACTTGCTCAACGGGAAATGCACTTCACTATGAGAAATAATATAAATCTAATTACAGGCTGTGAGGGGGTGTGAATACTGAGAGTGACCCCAAAAACAATAAGTGGTTTTCTAGGAAGGTTTTTGCGCGAGTCGGTCGCTATTCGAAAAGAGAAAAAAGATGGAACCGATAAACGGCAAACAAGATTGAGAACCTGAAGGTATCCGTCTGTTGCGATAAAGTTCTTCTTCTGTCAAATCTAATTTAAGGAATGAGGGGAGAAAAAGGAGAAGAAAAAGAAGAAACCTCAAGTTTACATGTACTCTCTTTTGGGTCCTGAGCAATGAAAAGCGAAGACATGTTATTCAGGATGGTTAATCAAAATGAAAGGAAAGGAATGGGCGAAACAGAATTGCACCTTTTAAATGAAAAGGTAGTTCAATGGGATATTCTCATTTCTTGCTGATTCTAAACCATCATACGAGCGACACGGTGATTCCATCAAAACCTCTACTAGTTGTTTAGTAGCAACATTAAAACACAAACAATGTCATACGGTTTCGATAAAATCTAACATGAAACACCCATATGGCAATAGTAAAACAAACTGTTTGTTTTAACCTTTTTCGATCACGGAGATATGATAGAAAGAACAAGTAAAGTGGAGAAAACATGTTTCTCTTACTCCTATTTTCTCACCTTGTCCTTCCATCGTTTCTAAATTGGCCTTCTAGATTTAATTGAGAAAAATAGTCTAGGAAAGAGAAAAATGTGAAAACGGTGATGTGTAGGTGAGAAGAATGAGGAAGAAAGACCGTTGTCAATTGAGCGAAAAACATGTATTCAAAACGAATTTGACTCAAGGAATTTCACCTAAATTTCGTTTGTTTGTGTGCGGTTCGTCTAAGAAGAAAGACACGTTACGGTTGAATAGGAATACACGCAAATCTGAACTAAACTGACAAAAACACTGTGAGAAACACCGAACGAGAATATTATTTTGTGTTCAAAAGCCGTGGGGAAGACGAAAAAACGAATCGATTCTCTCGGGCAAGCAATACTGTACGGTCGTTGCAGTATCCTCACTGCTCCGAACAGGTATCATAAAAATTTGATGCGCCCGTAAGGCAAAGAGAAAATAAAGAGAGGAGCAGGAAACGGGGAAAGGAAGAAAATATAAACACCAAATAGGAAGAACAAACGTTTTTCGGAACAATTCTGCAACATGGGAGCATGACACGAATTGTTTGTTATCAGTTGCCATCAAACCATATTAAGACACACGCCGACTTTATGCCGCTTTGGAGTTTATTGTAACGATTGACACAAATAATAAAAGAGAAGTGCGAAGACCTTGACAGTTGTGGAAGAAGAAGATCATTTGTCAGATCATGCACCAGCCGCCCCATGGTCTGTCTTACACGCTCTCAAATTTGCATTTCGTTTAAAGAACCCATAGCGGCCAGAGTGCGTTTGAATAATTATATCGACCAAACAATAACATGTTGGAAAATCGAAACGTCACAAAAACGATAGAAAAGAGGGGAGAAGAACAGATTTCGGAATTGGTAATGTATGAAATATGTGAAAAACCAAATGAAACACATTGAATATACGGTGGACCCAAAAATCTTACACAAGGATTACTTTCTTTCGAGAAGGAAGGAGCAAAAATTGAAGTCCATCACCTCCAGATCACTTTTTTCAACTAGACTACTGTCAGAATGGTTGAACTGATGTTACAATAATTGACCAGAAAGATATTATACTAAAGACACACTCTTCATGCAATTCGAAAACCACAAAACCACACGAAAGAAAAAAAGAAACAAAAGAAGCTACCGCACTTTCTGTTAGATGCCATGAGATCGTTTCTAAAGTAGATAATTGCATTCAGAAATATGATCCTGTTGGAGGAGACTAAAGCCAATAAGCATGGAGGGTGAGAGGACCAAAAATTCTCTCCATCTATCTTTTTTTCTGTCTTCTTGTAGGATATTTTGAAGAACAAAGCCAAATCTTGAGAGCACAAAAAAAGGAAGAGGGGGAAGGAGGAGCAAGACAAATACATGCACATTCGGATGCGAAGGACCCGTACGAGCACAAAAAAACGAAGCAAGGTTAACCGCAAAAAAAAGCGCTCCCGCATTTTAGGACGAGTTGACGGGTGAAGATAGAATACGTAACAATCTATCAAGTTTTTGAATTAGGTTCACGTTATTTCATTTCCAAGTCGCTTCCAGACCCGACGAGTTGTTAAACGGCGATTAATTCGAAATGGGGGTGTGAGTGTCCGTGGAAAATGAAAAACCTATTTGCCGAAAAAGTAACGGTGACCCAGATGGGAGCAGTTTGAGGATGTAGTCTAATGGAATTAGAGCAATCTTGTAGTAGTACTGAATTGGCCGCGTTAAAGTACGTATTCAGTCGTCTTTGTCACTCTTTTGGGCAAAAAGAGAAGAAGAAGGTCCGTGTGTAGTGGTGATTATTTGGAAGAACAAGAAGGGACCCTCTTAAGCCATTCCTAATTGTTTTCGAACAACAGGCGCGGAACTTGTTGCTGATGAAAATAAAGAATGAAGATTCTCTAATTTATTGTCGAATTGTCGAGCTTCACGTGCAGATACAAGTAGCGTCCGCGCATTTGGCAACAAAACACGCTACCAGTAGCAGATTATGCCAGTTGACTCCAGATGACAAATCGACGTTGGAGAGTCGGCAATCCCCCAGAGCAAGTGTCGCATCTCTTCAAACACTTATACGTGTCCTTCCCGAATTTGATGAATTAGCTGTGGTCTAATTTCAAAACTGAAGATCTTTCCGAACAAACAAACGTTTTGTTTTCAGTATTCCACTTTCATGATAATCTTTTGAGCCAAAAGAAATATATTTTTCTAATATTTTCAAATGAAATGGAAGATGACTGACTATTATTTTGTTTTTCCGTTTGGAATACTTTCTGATCTGCAAAATAATAGATTTTTGAAACTTTCCATAAGTCAGAATGATTTCTAGTGATAACTGAATGTCTTATGATGAATGTGCCTCTCCGTACCAGTCAAGAAGCACAATAACGCTTCTAGATCTGTCCTGCACAAACATAATCTGGGAATGTCTGGTGGAGAAACTGTGACGACACAAATCTATAATTCTAAATCACATTCAAGTTTGTGGAAGATCAAAATTATGTTCTCGAACTTAATTTTTGGTGTCAGAGGTCCTTCAGAAAAAGAAAAACGGACCGTTTATTATCTTCTCTTCTCTCAGTACTCTCTTTTGAAATCATTCGATTAATCTTGTTTTCCAGCGAAGACAACTTCCTGATCTATACGATTTCTGCTTAATTCAAAGCCGATAAAAACACTTGGTGACTCGGCCCCCCACAGATATTTCTTAGTAACTGTCCCTTGTGAAATCCTTGTTTAGCTTTATTCGCGAAAGGAAATCGAGTCATCTTAATGATAGATGCATGAGTCGACTTATCGTCCCCCGGCAAGCTGACTCTCCTGTCGTAATAAAGCTGTTTAAGTCGGCGATAATCGTTGGGCGGTCCGATGGAAATCCAGCACGGGCTGAGAGAGCCGCCGATTGCCATTCCATCTTCACTTTCATTTTGACATGCGCTCGTTACCTGCCCGCATTTTGCTGGTGCTCGTCATCTCCATCGGGCTCGCCGGAGCCTGTTTCCTCAACTCATGCCCATACAGAAGATATGGTAGAACCATCCGTTGCTCAAGCTGTGGTAAGTTACTTTTTTCTGTTAGAAAGCATATTTTGGAACATTTCTAGGACCCGAAAACGGAGGGGTGTGTGTCGGTGAAGGAAAATGCTGTACCAATGAAGAATGCTTTGTCTCAAACGAATGTACCTACAACTCTGTGTGCCCGGAACTGTTCTGCAAGGTAATTATCGTTTTGTGAAGCTGACCATATTTATTCTGTTTCAGATTGGCCATCTCCCAGGATACTGCATGAAAAAGGGATATTGCTGTACTCAAGGTAATTTGATAACTTGTCTATCACATCATAATTTTTATTATTCCAGGAGGATGCCAGACAAGTGCAATGTGCTAAGCGGATAAGGACTCGGAAACGTTTGACAATTGCAATAATTCTTCTGTGATGTACCATTTTCTTGACTGATTCCACAAATAAACTTTGTTTCAATGTTTGAAATTCTTTATTTACAACATCAATATGAAAGAAAGAGAGAAAAAAAACAAATAAGCTACGGACGTGTAAAGCGATGGCTAGAATTCCGGAAAAAGGATAGGCAACTTGTTTGGCGACCCAAGTAGAGAAAAGACGTGGTTTGAAAATAGATTGTTGCTCATGGCCAACAATTGAGCAGGGGTGTAGAGGGGGATTCTGTGGAGAACGTGCGAATATGGGTACAAATCTCTACAGCACCAGATTTGTGTATGGCAAAATTCAAAAATCAGTTCTAGGTAGGTTAGGAGATGTAGAAAGAGAGATGGGAAAAGTTTTCATAGAAAAACAGTGGGCTAGAATAAGTTATCACCGCGTTCGAGACAAATAAATTTTGGTATGTATGAAACTGAAGTGAGTTTTTGTAAAAATTGAACATTATTCATGATTTGGTCTTTTGTGGAACTAAATCGGATTGCTGTAGTACCCATTGATGCGTTCGATTTGTTGTGGTTGCTTGCGGAGTCGGTGTTGGTCCCGTTGCGGATAGCGGAGGCGTTCGAGTAGCTGCTGGAGTCCTCTTCCGTCGAGCAGCTACGTTTTCAACACCCGACGGTTTGGGTTTTCGTGTCGGAGAACTACTCGCATTTCTTGATTTCTTTCGTGGTACGTGTTCGATCGGCGGTAGCGGAGGAGGAATATCCGGTGGTCTTGGCCTTGTCTGTAAACAATAATATTTTAAGAAACCCAAACATCATTCTGATATGTCTGGTGAGCTTGTGCTTTAAGGCGTATGTACTAGCTCGAGACTCAAAGCAAAAACTACAACAAGCTCATCTCTATATTTTTTGGTGGGATTTTGGAGAACCCCCGCGTAGATGATGAGCCAATGACGTGAATGATCTTATTCTGTTTACCAGAAGTTATCTTGGAAGCGTGTATTGTGATAGTATTATTTCATGCAAAAACACGGATTTTGGACTCAGACTTATCGTATTTGTCTATTTTTCATATTTTTCCGTTTCATCTTTAGACTTTTGATTTCGAAATGTTACTTGCGGATACTTAAACGGTTATTAACAATTTTCATTTAAAAACTTGGACTTTTGGTTACTTCCTTGTTAGTCAGAAATTCGGAAATCATAAAGTCCATGACATTTATGATATTGTAAGATTACTTATGATAACATTGCATGTAGCTTACAAGTCCAAAGTATATTGAGGCCGACTTCAATCACACTAATGGAAAACACTATTTCGACATATCAATGGTTTTAAATAACTTTTTTCAACGACTTACAGCATTAGCAGAGGTGTTGTTAAACTGTCCCTCTTCGAGAAGATCCAAAGAGTTCAATTGATCCCTCCGATTATGGTCACGGTCTCTTTTTCGGCGACGTTCATTCCTCCGAGCTTCTCGTTCTAACAGGTATCTTTGATGGTCGACTTGTTTCGCAAGAATATTCGTGAGACAAACGGAGATACACTGAAATAAACACATAAGGGCTGGTTTTTTGTTACACAATTACCACTGGGACAATGAGAAGGGCTACAAAAGCTCCCACATGAACGGCGTGTGATTCGAATAGTGTCCTCAAAGGTTGAAGACATCCTCGTGTGTAGATATCATGCTCCAAGTCGCCTGGTCGTTTTGTGAGTGCATTTTGCCAGCACTCGAGCGACCTCATTGCTGGTAGAAGTGGGTTCGAAGATCCAGCCTTAAACTTAAACTGTCAACAGTAATGTCATCTTTACGAGTATTTGTTTCTCAAAGAGTCATAGCATTTCTTCAAGAGCTTTCAAAATTTATTTGTTTATCATAGTGATTCTGATTGACTTAAAACCCCCGTAATCTATGTTTAGCATTCACTAAATCGCTCAGAGTTTTGCAGAGTAGCCATGAGCCCAATGACCAAAGACTTCATTGTACCGGTCCAATTGAACTATTCTATTGTGTAAAGTTGGAAATGTCATTCGTAAAAACTGTTATCCAACAGATAATACTCCGGAAATCGGATTTCATGACTCAATAAATATTTGGAATTCAAATCCTTTTCCGAATGATGACATTTTGTTAGTTCTGACTAGTCAATGACGTCTCAAAAAGACCTACCGCTTCAGAAATAACAGATTTCCGGCAGCACGAGAACGGAACTCCGCACTTCTCGGGTTGAGGATTGGAAGTTGTACAATTGAATTGATAACTCATATTCCAATCTCGGTATCCTTGAGCAATCGAAGAAACTCCACAACATTCCAACTGAAATGATATTCTTATAGAACGAATGCATTTAAACCCTTTTCATACATTTTCTTGAAGTGCGTCCATGATCTCGGCCAGGTTTCGATTGGTATGGTAGTTTTTGACAGCATAAAGAAGTAACCAGTTTGCAGAAAGACCCTGAAAACAAATGATTTATCTTGAAAAATGATCAAATGGTTATTACCTCTGTGGTGTCCGTATAGAACAATGTGAAAAAGACTAGGGTAACAGCGACGACTAGAATATATGATAGAAAGACACATGCGGCAAACTGAAACAATGAATCTTGTTTTTATTGTTGTTCCTTCCAAATTGTCCAAACTTACACATTTGAGCAAGAATATATTGTCACGCAAAGCACCCATAAAACCGAAAAATGAAACTGCGCATATTGAAAAACCTGGAAACATCTAGGATGAATCAATTGTCGGAAGAATCAGTGACTGACCGAATATACTGATAAGAATTGCTGGATTTAATATGACATCGACCAGTTTAACCTCTCGGAAGTCTTTGATGAATAGGTATATTCCAAGTGCAAGAATTCCAACACCGACAAGCTGAAATTCAGAAATTGTTTCCTCCGACATTCGTTTCCCAAACAGAAGGTTTTCAATCATAATTCATGTTGTTCTCATCATTCTCAACATTGTTTTGCCGCCAAAAACCTATTAATTTCCGAATATTCCCTCAAAGACACCGTTTTGTCATCGAACAACATGTTGGATGATGCAGACGCAGACGGCTTAATGCAAATTAGGAGCTGGTCCAAGAAAGGTCTTCAATTAACATTCAGCAGGAAATGCACAAACACCGAAAAGGCAATTCGGATGAGAGGGAGGAGGAGGTGACGCCTAACGCACTTATGAATTTGAGTGGTTCTAAGAGCGAACGCGATGGCAGTGAAGAAGTAATTGGCTTACAACTTGTGACTTATTCAATAATTTCCACTCATTCATGAAAAAGGTTCACTTAACCCCTTCAAGAACCTTGAAAGACCAAATTTCAAATTGCGAGTGTGTGTGGTCTTGAACTTGGTAGAACTCGTGACAATCAAAGCAGCCAGAAAATTTTAATTCACTATATTTCATTAGAAAATCATCGAATCTCTTTCTTTCTCTTTATTCAACTTTACCCGAAATGCAGTGGTCTGTAACGTCGGCGCTCTGGGTGGCGGTGCGGTTCTGTTGGATGAGATCGGGTAAATGACCCATCGCTAATGGCCCTCATTTTGTTCAGAAACAAAAATCCGATTGGTGAGAACAGAGAAAAGATTAAAAAGACATCTGTCAGAATCAAATGAGTTTCTTCTTCTATTTGGAAATCAAATCTTGTACAGTGGCGGCTTTGTTTGGTATTTAGGCAGATGGCCAAGGCCTTTCCATCAAACAGGTGCATATAAAATTCCTTTCTAAGGTTTTTGATGTCTATGTTTGGAAAAGAGATAAAACGAACTGGCTTTGCTCTTCCCTTCTCCACCGATTTCTACAATAAAGTATGTATGCAAAGTGAGTATTCGAAAATTGAAGTGAGACGACGCATTACTACTCTACCCCCAATTCTTCTCTCATTTTCAATTCCGGATAGGAGACTATGAGATACGTAGAGTGCAACTTTGACTTACGAAGACAATTGAGTTGAGGCTGAAGACGAGCCATTTGAGACACGCCGATATCTCCTGTCGTGGTTTGCGAGGCTTCTGTGACGATGAGACCACCGCGCGAGCACGTATCGGCTCGCCGGAGCCCATCAGCAGACACTGTTCCCAGTCACAAGCGCCCGGTGCGCTGAAAAATAAAAGAATGAATGATGATAACAGGGCTAATGATTATGAAGAGAAGTGTGAATTTGATTGATAATTCAAAAAGTGAATTAGAAAAGAAAAGAGATAGATTTTGCTTGTGATTTTCAAAGCCGCTGTTGCTATTCGGCTATTCAAATTCTGTTGCGAAATCAGTGAACCGCAAAATAAGGGGAAGAATGCAAAACAAGTCTATACAAAAGGATCTGTGAGAAATAGGGGAAATAAGAAAAATAGAAGAAGAGGATTGGTAGAAGACAAGATGATACCTGAATGACCAACAGGATAACGACATCTGTCTATTAGGATGAGCAGATGCGGGAAATGGAGAGACGAGCCCCCAATTAGATGCCACAATAATGGAATACAAGAAAGTGAAAGTTGAAGGACAAAAGAAGTGGTCCTCCTCCTCCCGTAAATTGTAATGAAGGTTTGGCATGAAGTAAGTAGTCTAATCAAGAAGAGTGAAATAGGAAATACCTCCCAGAAAAAAAGCGGGATGCATGGACATCTTCTTCTCAAGCACTCTCCAGTAAGTGAAGTGAGTGAAATTAACTTTGAAAGTTTTGCTAAATCTCGTAATTAGTTCTAGTTATTCGATTATCGAAGCTATATGTCTCAATGGTGTCTCCAAATATGTGACCTAGCTACAAAATAGTTTTTTTATTGTATTCTGTATGACTGTATATTTGCTATGCCTCCAAAAAGAAAAGAAAGAAAAAAAGAATGAGAAATGAGTCAATGAGGGATGCCGATATAATTACCGAAAGTTGATGTGAAAGCATGGTTGGAGGCTTGTTTCTGTTCCTACAATAACATGGCGACACAAAAATATAGGGCCAGGCGTATAAGGGTTCAGGTATCTAAGCTTGAACAGAACCATTGCTGTACAGCCAACACTACCAACAGAGATGTAACACGGCAGAGGACAAGACAAGGGACAGAGTAATGGGGGAAGCACAAGAAGATTGAATAAGACGATAGGAAAGAGGGACGTCGTCTTTCCTTATGCTGCTGGTATCGTTGCAAGGGTGTCGAAGAAGAGGACGTTGTGTGAAACAAAGCCTTCCGCTTACTTTTGACACACACCAAAAGTGTACTTATTTCAATACTTGAAAACATAGCCTTGAGTAGTGGGAGTCAACGTCTTGAAGCAAGAATTGTCTGGCGGCGCTTTTCAATTTTTTAATGGTCAGTAGGTTAGCCAATGCTATGATCATATACAGTCTCTCCGATGAAAGAGGATACAATAAAATGTAGACATAAGGAAACTGCGCGACAATGACCGAAACCATTTCTTGAGAGAAGTGTAACAAAAAGATAGACAACGCATTGAATTTTGTTATTTTAGATTCAGGTTACTGTATTTTAATGAGAAATTGAAACGAAAACAAATGATATTGGATGAAATGAAAGGAAAATTGAAGAGAATTGGAAGCGAAAACGTTTGACAGACTGCATGATAAATGGGTTTTATAAACGGTAGCTATCCGTAGAAAATTAAATTTCTTTCACTAAAATATTGAGTGATCATAATTCAAACTTAACAAAATCAAAAAAGGAAGACTTTTGGGTTTTTTTAGAGAAACTAACGATTTCCACAGCAAAGAGTAATGAAAGCTTAGAATCTAAGACTAATCAAAACAATTAAAAACATCTTGGTCCGATTGGAACAGACCGATCACACGTGTTATTTTATGGTTGCTTTTTTCCCGGAAAACGTGGGACAAAATACAAGAACAGATGGTCACACGAAGATTCTCATCTGTTGCCTTCATAGATCAAAAAAGAGGATGTGATAGCGGATAGAAGTGGGTCAGTCAGTTACAAATCTTTTTCTCTTCACAAAACACAACACTTACGTCTTCAAAAACCGTCGAGGCGCGCGATGAGGCATTTCATTCGGGAGCTGTTTGATAGAGATTTCAGAATGATGCTCCGAATACACGTAATATTTAGAAAGTTGTTGGGCGGCGGCGGGGACAGATGTAGTTGGGGAATCGAAAGAACACTTGAAATGACGACGTCAACTATGAGAGCGCCGACTGGACATCAACTCTTCTCAAATAGAGGTCAGGCCAGTAGATGAGGATGGCTAGTGGATGGCTAGCCAACCGCAGTCGACCGCCGCCAAGCCCAATAAAATTTATTCGCTATTATATTCTGTTCGGAAAGAATGGATGAGATAGGCAGACAAGTGAGGGCTAGCATGTTTCACGTACTCGGATTTTCTCACCTGTTTTCAAAGAGAAACTAGCTAGCCACTCTCTTTTCCTCTCGTTGTTCTTTGGAATTCGACAGTTTCCTTTGTATTTGCTAAAACTCTAAGATGACAGTGTTCGTTGTGGACAATAAGCTTAACCTTGAAAATGTGTAGTTTAGTCGTTTTGCAACAAACTATTATGCACTTTAGTTGATACAGTACTACTTTCTATTTTGAGACAATTGGAAAAACCCGAAACTTGATCGAGAGAACTTTCCATTTTTCTCTCTTTTTTTCTGCGGAGAATCTAATCTTATGAATTCATCAAGTGGACTTGAAGAAAAGTTTGTGGAAGGAAAAGACAACAAAAAAACATAGACACTTCTTCAATTTCATTTGGCAGATTCAGATTCTCGAGGAAAAAGAAGATGAAACAGGGAAACGAATGAGACGAGAAATGTGAATGATGTAACAGGTTGAAGAACCAGTCCAGAAAATCGCAACATATTAGCTGGTCGTCGTATTGGAGTGATAAAAAAGCGGGTAAGAGACTGAATCAGAATCAGCCAGCCCATCGTTCTCCCTCGTTTCTTCTTCTTCTTATTCTTCTGTATGTGTGTCGTTTCAAAAACGATGAAGAAGAGACAAGTGGGAGAGAGAACGCTTGGCACAGAATAGAGTAACCTCCAATACGCGTTGAATAATTGGTCGGTCGAGAATAGGAACAAGCAGGTACCAAAAAAGGCATTTCTGCATGGCGACCCGTTTGTCATATGGGAGTGAAAAGGGAAACGAGAGGATGTAAGAAGGCCAAGAGAGGAAAAGAGTAATGGTTGCAATTGGGAGGGGGGGGGGGAGTACGAATTGAAGAGCAGTTTGAATGTGGTGAAATATTCAGGAGGAAACTGCTCCGCGGATAACTCATTTTTCAAGTTCGCATTACGAACCCCTCTATGTTTCAAATGACAACTGCACCCAAAATGCTCACTAGTTTGAACTCATTGCGTGACTCTTAGAAAAAACACAAGTCCTTCTACATTTAGAGGAACGGAAACGGAAATCGGAAACAAGAACTGTACAACTTTGAGAAAAAAGTGACTCATTTTTCAAAGTTCTGAAGTTAGGGAAGTAAAATGTGAGATTTTCTAGAGTAATATGGGAACTAAAATCGGAAATTATACGGTAATAGTGATTTTTAGAGGAGCGATTCCTTTTGTGACACATTAGCTCAAAATAAAAATTCCAGGCTCTATTTTGGATTTTGTTAAAAAAAGTATTGAAGATGTCAATGATCTTACCTGATTGACGATAAGCTAGACGCGATTTCAATGTGATCCATACGTAGAAAATATGTTAGCAGAAAACGCGAATTGATAGAAATGACATCTGTCTAAGCGGATTTTCTAAAAACCAAAGAGGAAAGACCCCCGCTGAGTCAACGTTTTTGTCTCTTGACTGTCAAGCGACCTCCAGTTAAATTATGGGCCGGTTGTTCGGAAATGAATCCGTCTCATCCTCACACTCCTTTTCATATTGAGGAAGCGAGAAGATAAGTGGAATAGGAAATCACGCTCCCCCCCCCCTTTTCTTCCTTTCCCTTTTGACGTCTCTTTGGTATTTTCCGTTTTTTGTCCCTACTTCTTCTCTTTCTCGGTGAGATTGAGGGATAAAAAAACGTTTACAAGAGAATAGGATTACAGTAAAGTACATATACATTAGTCGTAACAACAGGCGTGCTGTTTGCTAATGAAATGAGATGACCCAAAACGAGAAGAAGAAGAAAAGGAGGTAACGGGAATAAAGTGAAAAGGAAACTCGAAAAAACACACGGGGCGGTCGCGGCCAGCTCAAACAAAGTGCGATTTTGAACACCGAACACAAGATCAGTTGATGGATGTACTTGACTGTAGAGGGATGAATAGAGCACAAATGAGTGGTTGAATAATGGAATAATGAGATTTGATTCAATGGGAAAGGCCTAGAGGGGAGAAGAGTATTGAAAGTGCAACCGATGCAAAGCAACAAGTGATTCTACTAGTCAGGGCAAACGGAAATTTTTTTTTCAATCTGGAAGCTATATGTGACCATCTTGAACACTTATATATTGAGTTGCTGATTGAAAAAATTGTATAGCCAAGCTTTTCTGTTATTTCCAACCTTACAATGTTAATTAGAGTCTAAGAGGGGCTTTGCAGTATTGAAAAATGACCACTCGGGAGAAAAAAAACCAATTTTTGAGCTTTGGCGGAAGATTGAAAACACTAGAAGCAGTAGCACGAATGGTTGGACGATGAGATGACAGAAACAAATGGCTTTTTGTTCGTCCGTTTTAGGCGCTGGCGCATACAACCTCTTTTTATTGGTTTGGTGGGAAAAAGTGGGGAAAGAATATATTTGAGAAGTACGATTCCTTTGGGGAATCCGCGTATCCTCTTTTCATTTTCTCTTCCTTCATCTTTTTTCTTCTTATTGCTCTGTTGCCAACTGAAATTAATATCATCTTTCTAAGCTTCTTGGTTAAAAGTAAAACACTGGAGGCCAAGACTCACACAGATACTCTTGCGCGTTGAGAAAAAGCAAACAAAAGTGGACAGCTCTGATTGCGGCAGAAAAGAATCGGAAGCGTTTCCGAAACGTTTGGAAAGGAAATTAGTTTCATGAACATATGATACAATTTGTTGAGGCAACTAATTTGAAGAGAATTGGAAACTGCTTGATAATTAAGGAGGAATCGAATTATGAAGTCTAGTATCACAGGAAATTGAAAGAAAACTGCATAACTACATACTTCCTAGAAATTCCGGATGTCTACTGCGCAAGCAATGAAACACAACAAAAAACAGCAAGAAAAAGAAGATCGACAACAGGAGAAACAAAGTAATTTGCAGAAGGTGTACATAATAATGTCGAGACAGGAGAGCGCGAAGACAGTAGAAGTCAAAGAAGCAGAAGATTTCACTTTTTGAAAAGAATATTATACCTGCGCGCTCTCTTTTCTCGACACGACACTTCTACAGCTACTATTGGAACTTTAACGACTCTTTAGTAGTCGTTGAACGATGTGTCTGACACATTGACTTGAGAAGAGCAGACTAATTGGAAACATGCTATTCCGATATTTGACGCGTACACCGGAAATTGAGAAAAAAAGGACGTGGTGACAAGCTCTAAGCAGAATATTACTATTTTCGAAGCACACGAAAGCCTTTTTCTTTTTCTTCGCCATTCAAATTTATCGCTTTTTATGATTCTGCACAAAGAAAAAAGTTTTGAGTGAAGGGGAGTGCTACGAATGGAATTTGAAAAATTGAGAATGAAAACTGGAAATTCTGGTCATTCATTTGTTACTACATACTTTATAAAATTTGACTCGTGACTCCAAGTATCTCAATATCAAAATGACATTTGATTTTTCATTATTCTCTTCCTCCGTCTCTGAGAACAATGAAATAAAACCAGAATTGAAAGTGAGGAAAATAGAAGGAAAAACAAAAAATTTTGAAGGGATGAGAAGGAAAAATGATGTTTGCAGTTTCTATTATACGACTGTCTTTTCTCAGTGATTTTCCGATCTGTGTCGCATAATTAGCCGTTTCGCGCAGTTTACGGAAAAGTCTGGATGACAATGAAACAGAATAAAAAAGTGGAAAGAAATAAAAATGAGAAGAAATGTAGAAGGAGGAGGAGGAGGAAAAGGGAGGAACAAAATGTTTAGTTTGTTGAAATGTTTGTTTGTGTCTCAGAAAAAATGAAATATCAGCTAAGAAGGAAGAGTGTCCAGGACTGGTACTTGACACATCGCATCATCCTCTTCCGCGCGGACCGATGAGCTTGCCATTACACAACCCAGGACGTGTTCTCGGGCAACGAGGCTTTAGTCTCTGGATCTTTGACAACATTGACACAAATACAAGACACTGACGCTTGTCCCCACACGCCGGGGCGCGCGCACATGCGAGAAATACAGTGCCGAGTGATACGCCATGAATACGACGCGAGAAGCCAAAAAAAAAATGAGTCGAGAACAAGGCGAGACCCTTGAATGGTTGGACTACCTGAAGAGCTTCTCATGTGTCAGAATTCAAGTGTCGTTGAAAGCGATAAGAGAGTGAGAAATGGAAATGAGAAAGGGGGAAGGCAGGCAATGGTTTCGAGGAGTACTGTGTTGACGGAAATGAGATAATAAGTGGTTTGTCTGTGATCTTTTCTTGACTGTTCTTGACCATTGTTGGCAATGGCACTTGACTTACGAACAATGTGAAACTTGGTTTACATGAAGAATCGGGAGTGAAAGTCAGAATAAAACTTCAGAAACAAAACATGCTTCAATTTTTTTTATTACTCAAGTGTCGTTTTTAAAAAAAATAGGAGAAGATAAAAAACTAAAGAAGTGTAATTGTTTTTTTAATTTTCTAAAAAAGGAAACAAACAAACAATCATCAAACTTAGAAAACTGGAAGTTTCTGAGGTAATTTAAACGTATACGGTTACTAAATAAGAAATACCACTCTCCACTTTCTTTTTGTTTGCAGTGTTCTTATGACAATGAGTATTATGATGACCGGTGAGCTTTTGAATGAGAAGCACAACCTGCGGGGATGATTGAAAGGTTATGAATTGACCGGTGTCCCCACATGGACCACCAACCACACCCAAACCGCCAAATGAGCCGCCCGATAATTAGCAAACATAAAGCGAATGTCATTTAGGTGGGAAAAAGCGATGCGAACGGGAAAACAACCTTCGAAAATATGTTGATTAGTGCACTGGTAAGGTCGATGTGACCGAAGACATTTCTGTTCGGATAACTCTAATTGACGCTTTCAAAGAGGCCAAACAATTAAAAGAAAAGAATCAACACGTCTTACGGGGGCGTCTATAATATTATGACGGTCGATTGATGGATTCGAACACGTAAACCACGAACAACCAGTTGATGCCAACAGGCCGGCTCGTACAATGCTGATGGCTAAGACGGACGACAGCTGGCCAGATTGAGAAAAAAACGGTTTGAGAAATTCTGAGGCAAAATTTCGAATGAAAGTAACAAATTTGGTGAAGTGAGCTAAGGTTGCGATTCAATTTGCATAGAAATTGTGGTGTGAACAACGACACAAGCCAAGATTAGATATGCAAATTGGTGAGAATAAAGAGAGAAAGGAAAGGAAAATGGAAAAGCTGAAGAAAATGAAAGGATATCTTTCGAATGATCAGACAACATCTGAATAAATTGATTATTTATGGGTATTTTTTAAGCTGACGCTGTTTTGTTTGGGTTAGTCCTATAAATGTAACTAAGCGTAATAGCCTTAAACAATTCTCACATCAAAGAGATTAGACTGTCGATGGTATCTATCATCTGAAGAACCGCAAATTTGATCATCTCATAATAGACGATGATATAGATCTATGGTATTTTTGTGTCACTACTTTAAACAAAAAACTCGAAGGTGTGCTCAGATTACAACGATGAAAACATAGAAGAATGATGAATAATGTGGTCGGCTGAGCGACACGTACCAAAAGAAAAAGATGTCGTTAGTGTAAAGATGTGATGATAGGAGAACAAGGTCCAGTAGCAGTAAGAAAACGAGCAGATGACTAATGATTATACGCGCGGGAAAGGGTCAAATGGTGCGATTGCCATATGGCGATAGAAAGAAAATACGAACGGAGGACGGTTAAGAGGTGGGCAAAGAGGGAAGAGGAAGAGAGGGATATATATGCAAAACTGACCGTATATTAAGGGTACTAGAGGTCAAAAAGGATGCGGACTATGACTACTAGCAGTGGATGTGCGCGAATGAGTCGTTTTACAGTCCATGTATAATAGACGGGATTGGGCGCAAGGATTTGAGGCGATGGAGAAGGAGGGTTATCCGTTTTTGTATTCGTTTCATAAAAGCGGATTGAGACATGTTTCTGTTCGATGCCGAACGGGTAGGATTCGACAATTCTCACCGGCGGCGACTTGTCGTTTTCTCGACAGTAGTCGTCCGAATTTTGATTGAAGCTTTTCGAGGCATTTCATTCCAAAATCCGGTGAAAACTGGCAGAAGAGAGCGAACTGGTCATTTACTTCTCACTTCGTCACTTCCAAACTTGTTCGACGATGTCTCTGTTTTCTTTTGAGAAACAACAATCGAAGGGACTAAAATATAGGGCACTCAGATGTCATTCAAGCGTTCATTTGACCATTCGATCACAGTATTTATTCATTGAATGGAATGAACAATACGAAAAAGGCAAAAAAAGGCAAAGAAAACTGAATCCACAATTGATAATGTGATAAGGATGAGATCAAATCATTTTCTGCCTCCTACAGCTTTTTCTCTTTAGATACATAAAAAACTGGAGTCTGAGAGGAGGAAGATCATGTTTTTATCAAAAAGAAGAAGAAGAACGACTTAATTGGAAACATTCAAATAGAAATATGACTTGGCGTACAGCTGCTTTCGGAATGCAGGTCCTCTTTGTCTCATTCGAATGATGTTCTTTCTCTTTGACCGTTCCCGATTATGAGTCACACTACCAATTGGCAAACAAAAATTGGAAGAAAAAGCAGGTTCAACCATTGAAAAAAGTGTGGTTGACCTGTGAGTTGCTTGTTAAGAGCGGGTCAAATATAGTGACAAAACCCGACGTCATACGGATAAACACTAATAGATTTTGGGGAATTGGAGGGACTAGAAAAGTTGCTTTATCACAAATTCAGCTTTTTCAATAAACTTCAAACATTATTTTCAAAGAATCGAACTATGATTAAATAAAATTCATTTAACACAAAATGATTTTCTGAACAAAACCATTCATGAATTGTTCATATCGAAGAAATTTAGTTTAAGGAGTAAAGTGCATCGAAAGGGCCCTCACCGACAACAAAAAATTGAAGACAGGTGTGATGCTAATGATGAAATACGAGAAGGTACTGAGGGGCCAAAGGGTGGCGTGCGGAAGTACTAGTTGCAAATTGAAGCGGAAAAGTAGGTCGTTGTCTGACGCGTTCTAACCATCTAACAACATCTTCGCTTATTTGCACTTAAGAAAAACGTTGGAGATAGGTTGAAAAGGGTTGCATAATACAGTAAGAAGAAGAGAAAGTGGGTTGGCATATCAAATGAATGAGAGAAAAGCTCTTAGGAACAGATTTGATTAGTGAATTAGGCAATCAGGCGACCAAGAAGTCAAAAAAAGAGATGAAGATGGATGAGATGATAAAGGAGAAAACATCTGACGCGGCAGCGCATGGGTGGTAGAAAAAATGAAACTTGAAAGGAACACGCGACAAAGCCAAAAAAGGAGGAAAGAGAGGGATCAGATGAATTAAGAGCGCGGTCTCTGAGACAAGCTAAGCAAGATAGTTGACGCACGGACGGGGTTGTGCAAATAGGTAGATAAGCGGTGTAGGTGATGACCTCCCATCTCTCTCTCACAAGTCTCTCCATAAAAGACTGTACGGCTTTTTGTCTGAGACTGTTCAGCCGCACTGCGGACGAGCAAGAGAAAGAGAAATGAGCGAGAAAGAGTCTTGATATGGAATCAAACATTCGTGCGTTCAATTCGTTTCAAAACTCTGTCCATTCCTCCATCTCTCTTTCTTTTTCTTTTTTTGAAGTACGGTTTTTATTGGGAAAGTGGAAATTGAACTGAGGGAAATGGAAAAAGGAATTGCGAGCAAGGTCACCCGGAGAGAGACTATGGAATTGATTGGTTCCCATACCATTGCAATAATTAATCTTGTGTATCACGAAGAGTAAAACTAATTTCTCACCTATGATTTACTCAAATTGAAGGTTAAGAAACCAAAAAACCCGAAAGGATGAAATTATCGGAAAGTTATGAGACTTGACGGTTGAACCAGAAAAATCTTGTATATGTACTTACCTCCGTTCCAGCCATATTGGAGGTATGGTATCGTAAATAGGTTCCATGTTATCTGATGATTATCAACATAGTTTTATAATGTGTTCTGCTATTCAGCCATATTACTGTTCTTATCGATGCGATCACTCTAAAAGGTCCATAAGAGGTTGTAAACACGCGTTTTGCCTCTTCCTCGCAATTTATTGTGAATGTTATCGATAATGTTTTATTTTCATTCAAATCTACATTTAATGTTACCAAAGATTTTATGATTGACGGTTGAGTTGCCTTCGGGTCCCACATCAAATTGACCCACTCAGCTCAAACTAGTCAGCTCAAAAGTCAAGACTTGCTCTTTTGTTTCATAGTACAGGAAATGTGATCATTGTCGTCTATCTTATAGTTGTACACTGAATCAGTCATATATTTCACAAGAGTGGCCGTTTCCGATTTGGACCACACGAGCTGGACCGCTCCATTCGTATAATCACCGGAACTTATTTGTCACAAAACATAGGTGCATGACACACAAGATATTTGAGCAGAAGAATCCGTAAGAGACCCTTATTTTTTGCTGAGTCTCAAATATTAGTAACTTCTCATTCTGCGAAGAATTACATTCAGTTTCAAGTGATCTGCTATGCTTCATACGGTAAGTGTTTTGACAATAGGCAGACTATGAGTATAATCTTGCTTAACGCTAGTCCTATCTTTTCAAATTTTAACTAAACGACAGATTCCAAAAGCCTCATGCTTCATTCTAAAATCAGATATCATGCTGAAAACAAATATTCTAGCCCCAACTGTCCTGTGAAGAGAATCTGTCGGAATGTATGCTGGAGCTATCAAAAAAAGATTCCTGCTATAGTTGGGGTGATACCATTCAAGGAAAGCTCCACCTGAAAATAACTGAAGGTTCTATCGAAATCACTGCACTTCGTATTTTATTCCATGGATATGGAAAGGTTCATTGCAAAGGAAAAGTTTGTTTATACCACAAGACTCGCCGAAAATGTGTTTTTTTCTAGAAAGATGAAGTTCTTCAAGAGAACATGACGTATATGAAAAAGTTCTCGAATGCCATTTCTCACCCTGTGATGGTTTCACAGCCAGAATATTTCATACCGATTGAGGTTTATCTGATTTTTGAAATTTTTTTATTAACGATTCCTGTTTTCTTTTAGGAAACGCTTCCGGATCAACTTCCAACGTCTGTTTACAGTTCAAAAGGACATATTCAATATGTTATTCAGTGTACTATGGAATACAAGACAGCAGGTATTTTTAAATTAAAGTCACCTTATAGTTATGAATTTACAGCCGGAACTCCAAGTTTGGTAAAAGCTGTTCGTGGAATAACTGTAGTAGAGTCTCTTGATCTCAACAAGATTTCAAAAACATGGTTCGAACCAAAGACTGAGTTCGAGCAGCGCAAGTTCGGATGGTTTGCATGCACCGGAGGCCACATCAGACTCCATTTGACTTTTGAAAGGAGTGCATTTGTTTGTGGAGAAGCTATTCCGTTTCTTGGTATTGTTCTTTAATTGTTTTGATTAAATATGTTAGGTTTTTTCAGGAAAAATTGAGAACAAGAGTGACCGGAGAATAGAAAAAGTATCGGTTTGTCTGATGAGAAACACTCGATTTGGAACTGATGTTGAAGAAGATGTCGAGGTATTAATTATGAAATTATAACAACTTTTCAAATTGTTTTTAGAATGCAATTGTGGACAATCACTTGATTCAAGAAGACTTGATGGCCATGTATATTGAAGAAGGCTGCGTCAATAAAATCGACAAAAAAGTTCATATTCCGTGCACCGCTCCATCTACTCCGCTTCCGATCCTTTTCCGGTCGGGCCAGTTGGACGGAAACAAGTTCCAACTACGACGCAAATCGCAGCTGGGCAGATTATCCCTTACAAGTCAAAAGTCAAGACAATCAATCTCCTCGTCATCAAACATGCAACGAATCTTAGCGATCACATATGCATTTGCTATTAAAGTGAGATCGAATGGAATTGATGTAATCGACATAAGCATTCCGGTTGTTATCGGCACACTTCCTCTAATTGATCATGTTAATTCCGGGGACCCGTAAGCGAATAATGACCATTCATACCTTAGAACCTAATCATTTTCAGTTCTGATCCTCTCGATCGTCCGGTTTACAACCTTTGTCGTCGGGACAAACCAATTCCACTTCTTGATGAGAAAGAAAAAAGTCTCTGCAACAAAGCCCAGGTTTCATTTTCTTATAAATATATTTAAAATAATGAAATTTAACAGCTGCAACATGTGAACAAGTATCCATTCTTTGCAACTCTCCCAACTTCTTCAAAACAGAGTAAGAAACTATGCGTTGTTGCACAAACAATCAAAACTGAAAACCGCATCATGAACACTATGCGAGGTGCTGTGGACGAGGAAAAATATTGATTTGACATGCCATTTATCTTATTATTAAAACAAAACTTTTGTCTGAATAAAAAACCGCTTAAAGTCAAGAAAGCTGCACAAATAAATGAAATTCACTGGAAGTTATATAACAGATATTGAAAAACAATTAGAATTTCATAACATTGTGTGTTTTTTTTTTCAGTCAGATTAAAAACGTTAATACTTTAAGCTTGAAGTTTGTTCTCTGATTTTTAGTTTTCTCGAAAGTTCTAGAGTAGTTTTCAACGACAGAGAAACGCAATGATATTCAATTTTCTGTCGAGACAAAATCCCATTAGTAACCGATAGCAACGAAAGAACGCAGTGCCATTTTCCCTGCCATTCTCTCATGTTTCGCATTGTGTGCAGTTTGCCGTGGCGGTGTTTGCACATACTCTCGTCATATATGTATTATCTGCCGTTTCCCAACATATGGTTTCTCTCTCCTGATTTGCCATTTCCGGGGAAAATGAGACATCGCGGGTGGTCAATTCTATATTTTCTGCTTTTATTGAATGTAATCAATGCCAAAATTCCAAAGGAGTATGAGGAAGTTGGTGAGTATCATTCTCGCATTTTTTAAATCGTGATTAATATTATTTAATTTCAGAAAATCAGGACAACATGCTTTTCACTGTCACATCACCCTACATGCTTGCTTATACATACCAAATGAAACATGCATTCATGTTAGGAACTCATTTCCCAGATGGAGCCAATAAAACCTTGAAAGTGAGTGTTTTAATCCAATGACTGTGACTAGACGGGGTGTGCACAACTGGGTGCGCCGCTCAAAAATCAATACGAAACCTAAACCTGCCAGAATTTTCCAATGATACCCACTTGATGTTGATCTCAGAGCATACACGAATGAAGATTTATTTTTTCAGAACCTGGATATGGTAGTTGCAGACCCGATTCATGGATGTGAGCCTCTTCAAAATGAAATATACGTGCCGACAGTTATTTTAATGGAAAGAGGGTATGTATTCAAAATATATTTCATAACATGAACAATATATATTGCAGAGAATGTTCGTTCACTGAAAAAGCGCTCAACGGAGAAAAGGCTGGAGCGACTGTTGTGATGGTCACGGATTCACAGAATTCTGGTAATTTCATTCATAAGGAAGATGTGTGTTATATGAAAATTATTTCAGAATACAACCAACGTCAGTACTATGTGAACATGATACCAGATGACAGTTTGAACCGTGCTGAAGTTCCATGTGTATACATTGCTCCAATAACAGGGTTAGTCTTCAGTCATTTGTGAAAAAATATGAAGTAACCTAGCAGAAATTTGATGATTCACGTTTTAAAAAACACAAGAAAATGTTATTTTTTCAGTCGCTACTTCCGTGACCATCTTGAAGAAGGAGGGAGTATCAGATTGGATATGCCAGTCGAGAAGAACTATGCTCCGTGGGTTCATCATCAGAAGAAAGCACCTTGGGAGATCTGGCCGGAAGAAGAGCATTTTTTCTAGATCAGTGCCAAGATATAGTTGAACATGTGAATAGAGATCATGCTATTTTTTCTTTGGTTGTTCAAAGTTTGTGATTCCAAATTGTTGCTCTACGGTTTACGTGTCCATAATCTTGTCCTTCTCTCTATACATTCTCCCTGTTTCCAGTGTTTTTCATTAATTCTTTTGTTGTTCTCATCAAGACTATTTCATAGCCAACGGGTAATTTTTCCGCTTGATTGTGACCATGATAAATCTTTTTCCTTTCTGAAACGTTTTTTTTTTTGTCTATGGAGAATCGAATACCGATGTCCGAAGCTCTTTTCACTGTTTGTTATTCGTTAAAAGCGGTGAGACTGTAGAGCTAGCACTAGAGAAAGTTTTGAATTCTTTCAGCAAACAAAACCCGGCCTACCAACCGCTCTCATTGTCTTTTTCCCCGTTTCCTCTTTCTCTCTGCTTTATATATCCTCCATAAATACCATTTGAAAATATTGGAATTCATTTCTCAATAATTTATGCCCGCTCAAACTTCAATTTTATCAGCGTGAAGTTTATTTGACATTTGTCTTCTTTTAGAAGCCTCAAACTGATTATAAAAAAATGTTTCGAATTCAATCATTTTGACAATGCTGAATTTTCAGGCTTTTTTTTTTTCATCCTAAAAACCAAAATTTGTTGGATTCGAAAAGTACCATCGAAAACAAATTTCGGATTTTCATCATGAAGTCTTCTAAAGTATTGGCAAGGGGACACAATAAAAATTCGACTTTTTTCATCTAACAAAGGTGTTTTTTTTGATTGACACAGTAGAATTTCCTTTTCAATTCAACTCAATCATGTCGCGCTCGTTAGAAATTTTTTTTCGCCACCAATTTGGTTCCTGTTCCACGCACCATTCATTCGTGTCGAAAATAGCGAGGTCAAACCAATTTCTACTCAAAAAAATTGGCGCTTGGTTTGGTTCTTAGTACTATTACTATATACAACTTTGTTACCTACAAGATAATGTTTCTTATCAGTTTCAAGCGTTTTTCATTGCGTTGTCTTTAGTTTGCAGGTTATTGTTCGTAATCGACTTGCGACGGCCACTCTATTGATCGTCCTTGAAGTTGTTACCAATTGTTTGGGTTCAACTGTGTGTTGAATTGGCTTGTCGAAGTTATGGGCACGCATTCAACTGAATTCAAGTTTTACTGTTTTCGATTCCTTTTCCTCTTTGGGTCTCTACAACACGCAACAGTATCTCTCTTTGCGCATAATCTAATATTGTTCTTCTTCTTCTCATATTCACTTTCATTCTCTTTTAATAGTTGAAAGATACGATTTTGAAAGCGTTCGATTTAATTTCTCTATTTATCGTTTTGCAGAAATTATGCCAGAAAGAAGAGTATTCATCATTCGCCATGGTGAAAGATGTGATTTTGCATTTGCCAAGTCAGGGTTATGGATTAACTCATTTGATAGCAAAGGAAGGTACGTATTTTGTTGTTTAACAATATATTTTTCAAAAATTGCTTGAAGATATCGACCACTAGATATAAATCTTCCAAGAACACTTCCAAGAAGGCCTGATGGATGGCAAGGATTTTCCACGGATTCTCCATTAACTGAGATTGGATATCTTCAGTCAAAATTGACAGGTGAAATATTTAATTATATTATTTTAATTTTTATCTTTTGGTTTCCCTCTGATTATAACATCAATTTTTTCAGGAAGAGCGTTACGTGACAATAGCATTGAAATCAACCATGTCATCTGCTCACCAGCTCTCCGGTGCATTCAAACAACAATTGGTCTTTTGAAAGGAATGGGTACGTTTTGTTTCGATATGTTCCACATGTCAACTGACATCATTTAAAACAAACTTTTCTCAGCTCTTGACAAGCGCCTCCAGTTTTCTGTTGAGCCTGGACTTTATGAATGGATGGTTTGGGCGAGATATGGGAGACCGTGTTGGATTCCACCAAAAGACTTGAAGAAAATTGGTAAATTTCATAAATTGGATTGCTTTTGAAGAAATTGTTCAGGATACCCAGTTCAAGAAAACTATGTTCCATGCTATACAGACAAGGAATTGAGAATGAGTGAAACAATGGCTGATTATTATCAACGATCATTTAGTTCAATGAACAAGATCCTTGCAGAATATTCAGAAGGTGAGCCCTCGTTTTGTTATTTCTTTATGTTTTTTTCTGATAGAAAGTTCTAGAAAATACATCATTGAGAAATTAATGTTTCATGTCACACGATCATCATATTTTGATACATGTGTTTTTATATACAACTACAAGTTCTAGAAAAATGATATTTGATCGTTGAAATTTCGTTTCTGAGTGATCGTGTCAAATGATGTCATGAAATGAAATGTCAAAAAAAAACGAGTTGCAGGAAACATTCTAATTGTGGCTCACGGAGCTTCTCTCGAAGCATGCACTCGACAGCTGGTCGGCGGTGATATCAGATCTTCCGAAGACTTTTACTACCTACTCAATAACACTCCATACTTGTCATGTGTAGAATTGAGTTCTCGGGAAGGATTATGGAGACTTGTGGGTCGACCGATACCATCTTTTACTCACACAAATAATTACACTTTTGATCCAGTACAACTGGTCACAAAAGATTTGGAGTCTTTGAAAAAAGAGAGGAGTGGGAGAGATAGTATGAGAACAACTCAATGAAAAATTCATTTTTTGATATTGGAAGTCGTTCTTCAAAGTTTCTGATGGTTTTATATTTTATTTTATTTCAATTCTCTTCATTTTTCTCAATTTTTTCAGTTTGACACGTACTCAACACTTGATCTCATTCTTTCGTTTGTAATTTTACTGAATTTTGTTTTTCCCAATAAAAACAGGTTTATTTATACTATTATTATGGAATACATATCGTATGGAAACTCAAATTGACCCGAAAATAATTCTCTCTGGGAAAAGAATATTATAAATGTATAGTTCTAAGTTTAGAGATATGAGATAATACTTAGTACAGAAACTACAAAACAAATCAATTAGCATATTTGTTGACTCCAAGTTATCGCTTTATCATAAAATTGAGTAGGTGTGCAGCGTTGAGTGGTATCGAGTTGAAGAAGTGATTGAATTATTCCGGAGACCTCTTGACTCAGTTCGACTGGTAACTCGGGCGGGTCGTAGGCGTCAAAATTGGCCCCCGCCACATAAAGAAAAAGTTTACACAAACTGCACTCGTCGAATGGGACCTGCAAAAAGAAAGTGGAATATGAAGTTATCTACGTCATAGACGGTCCCCCCACTTCAATAGAGGACCCTGGGGACATATCCTTTCTTTGTCCTTCCCACGAAATAGAATTTCAAGATAAGATTGAACTTACTTCTCCCGTAACACATTGATAGAGAAGACATCCAATACTCCACATATCAACTTTTGAATCATACTGACAAGTCTTTAATAAGTTTGCACCAACTTCTGGAGCCATGTAGTAGAATGTTCCAGCAACATTACACAACTCCTCTCCTTCCTCATCAAGGGTTCTTGCAATTCCTAAAACACAGAATAGAAAACTCAATTACTTTTTTGAAATGTTTCAAAAACACAAAACACACCAAAGTCGGTAATTCTGGCGCATGCAATTTGTTTGGATGCATCCGTATAAGTGATCAGTATGTTTTGTGGTTTAATGTCTCGATGAACGATTTTCAATTCATAAAGGGCTTTGTATCCGCGAGCAATGTTATCCAGAAGAAGTCTGAAAACAGTTGGATGAGTGATTTTTGGTTCATGTTCAAGCGAAAACACTACAAAACGCAACTTCCTTATTCTCTCTTGTACAAGAATCAAAACATGTTTTCTCTTTATGCAAGAGTTGTTACCTTGAGCTTATCCACTCAATCTGTTATGCAACACATCTAAAAAGAACGTGCCTGAAATTTGATGGATTCAGTCTCCCTTTCTCTGAGATGTTCCGCATATGATGGTCAAGATCACAATCGCAGAGCTCCATGATTAAACAACAGAAATACTCATCATAATTGCAAATGTCTAGAACACCAACAAGATATTCACTATGTAGATCTCTGAAATAAAATGGTTCCTGAATGCTTCCTTTTCTTGATAAACCCACTTTATCATCTTCAATTCGCTTTCTTTTACGTGCACTTTGAGCATTCTTTTAATGGCAACCTGAAACGATGGTCATCACATGACGATGCAAGTATATCAAATTTCAATACCAGATTATCCGAGTCCTTGACGTTTCCCTTGAAAACAGCTCCAAATGCACCCATTCCAATCATTGAATCCAAAGAATCATTGTATTCATACTTGTCCTCTAATGTTATATTTTTGTTTGTGAAATCAGGCATTAAAAATGCACTGGCTGTTGACGAACGATGGGAAGCACAATGAATAACCATCTGAAAAAGGAAAATAAAGCAATTTGTCAAAAACCTAAGAATCTTGCAAAAGACAGTAAATAAGACGAGCTGTTTTGATGGAGCCTATTGTCTGGTTTAGAAATACGTCATGAAATTCAATTAATCATGGCTAGGCAAAGAAAATGAAATTATGAAAAAGACGAGAAGAAAGGAATGCAAATGAAAGAAAGGAAGAACATTCTGCTTTCTAGGAAATCCTTTGCAAGATGAGAAGAAGAGTATCAGTGAAAACAAGGTTTATGACGAGAGTGAAAATGAGAATATGAAGAGTTATTTAGACTTTCTCAGAAAGTTGTTTTTCTGGTAGAAAAGTTTGTTTTTAGATATTCGAGAGTTGTAGAACGTGAGTTATTCGTTTCCTCATTTCTCGTTTCCCCCCAGAGAATCGTCTATCGTCACAGTCATGAAAAATGCAAAGTTTTTGGAATTCAGACATTTGGAATATCCAACCCAAGAAACTTCCGCCTTTCCCACCAAATGTTCTCTAGGAGAACCAAAAAGTGTGCAAGTATTAGGTTGATTCATAAGTCATGACGGATTTTGGTAGTTGAACTTGTTGCGTGTATTTCTCTGTTCAAACTTAAGAGAGACAGCTATGTTTTTGCCCAGTGAAAGGTCGAAGCTCCCTTTATTGGAAGCAAAATCTTTATCATTCTAGGTTGTCGGAACACAGAGAAATCCCTTCGGGTTCTTCCTTCATTTTTTGAAATTTTTTCATGTCTTTTTGTTTTTCTTCGTATATGACGTGGTGTCTATCGAAACAAATTTTAGTTTAGTGGTTATTAACAACGGACAAACACTCTTCAAAATTGTTAGCATTTCCAGGTTTTATCAACTAGAAATAGGGAGTTTTTGATGGATTTCCATCCCCATTCCAAAATAAGGATGTCTTCAGAGTTGAGCCGACTGTGAAATCAGATAGAGAGAGATCTATTTCAAACTTTGTGTGAATGATCACGGGTATCTGGTGTATGCATTCGAGTAAAAAACCTGGATTGAAAACATCCAACGATGACAAAAACTCAAAAGATGTCTCTCGCCTTTTTTTTGATTATGCACAGTTCAAAAACACATAAGATCACCTGGTTGAATCTCTTTTTTTAATCGATGCATAAATCATTGATCCAAATAACTTTTGGTGGTAATAAATGAGACATGACTGATTCTTATCAGCAAGGTTCTAAGTTAGTCGGCTCAGCCTAGAATCCATCTGATATCATTATTCATCAAACTCATGATGTGGTCAGTCTGATGCTCTTCCAGAAAAGTAGTGTACAGGGGTAACAAGGTAATACTTTTATCATTACGGCCTACATATATACTCATCAGAACAAGAAATTCGGGAGCCGTGTTCATCTCCATTCTGGAGAAATGTCTGAATTTCATTTGCAGTATGCAGGTGTTCAACGTAACGTCGCAAAACAAGCTGGCAACAAATTTGCTGGATAACCTCTGACAATCTTTTTATATTTATTATGCAGTTTACTGTTTGAAGCACTGATTAACAAGTTTCCAATCCCTAGTGAAATATTTTAGACAAAAAAAGTTCAACTCAAAAAGTATATCAAAAAAGTAGTGACTTCACATTTTGATTCGCCTCTGTGGGAGTTCTAGTGGGGGAGACATATCTATGATGGGGCTGCGTTAGGAGACACTTGAGAGTAAACGTGGACAGTATTTGCAATTTAGCCATCAACTCTATGGCAAGTTACACGTGAAAAATTTTGACCCGAAAATCCGTCAGGACTTATGAATCAACCTAATAGAAAAAAGTAAACACAAATGAGGTCAGCTTAGCGTTTATAAATAAAGCAAAGCACTCACCGCAAAGACAAAAAAACAGAATGAAAATGTTTGCTCGGAGGAGGAAAGAAAGCGAAAAATACGTCATTCCCCAAAAAAAAGGAGGTGCCGTAACGACTGGCCAAAAACAATAGTAAGTGTGTAGAAGATGTCAACGAGAAGGGAATTCAAAATGTCATGGTTCCTCGAGTTTTCTCCGCCTTTTCTTTTGTTCCGGATCCTACAAAAATCAGGAACTTGACAGAATGTTTTCTACTCTTCTCCTCTAGTTTCCCATCGAATGACAAGGAAGTAGTCTTGAGAAAAAAAGGGAAATTCAAGGATTAATGGGGCGAGAAGAAAGAAAAGAAAAAAGACAACAAATGAAAGATTTGGTCATCTGGAAGAGTAGAAAAAAGTAAATTACATTGAAAGAAGAAGAGAAGATATGAAACTGGGTTCCTTCTGGGAAAATTGAGTAAGCGAGTACATTCCGAGTACTCTCAAAACATTTGGAAGATATTGGGCCCATAGAAAAAAGGGCAGAGAACGATTTTCTAGGATAAAACTAGATAGAGAAAGAGGAAAATAAAAAAATATATGAATATATGATGATGTGAAATAAGAAGCCGGCCCAAACGCCGAGAAGAAATAACTGAAAAACTGGGTTCCGAGAGCCCATTATAACATCCTCACTGACTCATGGTCTTTTGGGAGCAAAAGAGAAAGAAAGAGAAAACCCATCTGGATATCACGAAAAAACTTTGAACAGATGATCAAAACTTGTGCTATGATACGGGGAGAAGCAAGGAAGCAAAAAAAGAAAACCGACGTCTGCTATCTCTTTGGTTTCAACATTCACCCCCTCCATTCTCACATTGAGCTGTGACGTAGAGAGAGCGGTCTGGGTCTACATGCTGACGCGACCCCTCCCTTCATTTCTCGTTGAGCTTTTTCTTCGTTTCTCGATTCAATTCATTTACATTTATTGCTTCTTACGGAGTGCCAGAAATTGAAGAGCGAAGAAGAAGAAAAAAAGAGCGCCCTTTTTCAAACTCAGCAATTTTTTGAGGCTAAAGAGCAGGCAGTGCACAGGAATCCATTTTTCCTCCTATTCTTCTCCAGCTTCCGGACTCTCGGAGTGAAAGTGAAGACGTGACAGAATGCGTTTCTTCTCGCACCAGGAAATGAAAAAGTAGGGTCAACTTTTTGGAGCTGAGTCCATAGCACAAGTGGTAGAACTGGTACCAAGAACTACGCATCTGGCATGAGAATGATATTTTGGCCTGTGAATAATGTCTGATGAAAAATAGAGGTTGGAAATGAAGAGAAAGACTTGAAAAAGTCAAGGGAGTTTCCCAAGAACTTCACGTCACTTTTGAGATTATTCTTACTTTTAGAAATCATAGATCTAAATAGAAACTTGTCGAGAGAAAATGAGAAAACGTGTAGAAGGCTTTAAGAAAGGAAAGCAAAGTCAGTGAACTGGAGCAATTGTGAGAATTTGAGAATTCCCTTTGGGAAGATCTTTTTGGTCAACAGAGAAACACCTACGTATGTAGTCTATGTTTAGACCTGGTCTCGGATATGAAATATTTCAGCTCCAATATTCTAGAAGACAAGAACACGGGGGCAATGTTTATGTTTTCTGTTTTTCAGGCACAGTCATACCAACAACATATGACATTTGAATATCAAATTTCTGGTTTTTTCTCAGATGTCTGAAAACGAATCGTTACCTTATCCATTTCCACCTCCACAGACTCGTCGTTAGTCACTAGCATTGACGGAATTTCGGCAGACATGAGTAATCTGAAAATATGATGATGCGGAACATAAATAAGTAATGAGAAGAAATGTGCTAAGACCGGAGAACATGACGTGGTTATATATCGGATTTTGGGAAACAAAGCAATCATGAAAGCAAACACTGGATACTGTGGGACTGGTTATCAGACATAAAAACATTCGAAAACAAGATAGAAAAAAAATGGAGAGAAAAAGCAATTTTCCAGTATACCACGTTATCATTACATGAAAATCTAGATTAAAAACAAATGATATCATGGAGGTTTGATTTTTTGGTTTTTGAGAATCCGCGCTTCAAAATGGGAACTCTTACAATATTTTTGATTTTCAGTGACAGATTCAGATCTGTTTTATTCATCAGACTCGTGTTCCTTATTTCATTTGTTATGTTTTCCTTTTATGCAAATCGAGTCTATTCCAAAGACTAGAAATTTGTTGACAAGGAACTTTTTTTTTCTTTTTCTCGCCGTTTGAATGAATCAAGAAATGAGTGGAGTGAACAAAGACAATAGGGGAAAATGAAACTCGAGATGTTTTTTGTCATGGTTGGCAATTCGGACGGAGCCGCTTCGTCATGACGACTCAAAAGCAATTTTGTTGGGAAACACGAGAGGTTGAAGGTCGAAGTTGCAAACAAACTTCTAAGAAAGCTTCCGAACATGATCCAGTTCAAAGAAGTTGTGTTTGGAGCACTCCAACACGCTTAGCTATCTAATTTCAAAAAAACTGTGCCACTCTTCTCCCCTCTCTCATTTTTTTCTCATTTGTCAAGTCATAAACTTGGCAGAGAAAAGAAAATGGAGAGGGGGAAGAAGAGGAAAAACTTTTTAATAGTTTGAAAACCGACATATGTTTTCAATTGGTTTGTAGTCTATGAAATCAAACATGAATACAGAAATGGAACAGGGAAGTATCAGTCAACAGAACAAAAAACGTTTTTTTTTCTGTTTTTTCCTCTTTTAGAGCTGGAAAAGAAAAACTTCAGCTGAGCAGCATAGACATGACATGCAAAAAAAGAAAACAAGAACAAAACGTTCGAAAGTATTTCTTTCTTGAAGTCTGGATATTCTCTATACTGAGAATTCTTTGATAGTATGAAAAAAGGGGGATGTTCCGCTGAAAAAGCACGGAAGAAGATTCGATAGCACACACAAAAAACTACGGAAGAGCTGTACGAGAAGGAAAAGACTGACAAATTGTGTTACCGCCGTCAACGAATCTGCTCCAAAGTAACTCGAATGGAAATAGAGAACTTTTGAGAAAAAAGGCCTGAAATGAAGATAGAAATTGATGAGAATAAAGAAGAAGAGGAAGAGGGCAAAGCTTATTCGAACGAAAAACGGATCCGCTTCAACATACAGATAATAAGATTGATGTTTGAGGATGTGTACTCCCTTTTCAATTCAATGTTCTTCTTCTCACAATTGAGCGAATTCGTTTTATGGGAATCAGAGTTCAGATATAATGTTTGATTTCACATGTACATCGTTTGAGCAAAGTACATGAAGATCAATAGGGAAAATTGGAAATGTGGCAAATATATCTTACTGTAAGTCGAGATTGGTTTTTAGTTCAAATGCTGATTATCCTCCAAGGAGATTAAAAAAACATTAAATACAATCTTAAATCTTACTACTGAACTGAGATTAGTTATTTTTGTCAATGTAAAAAGTTCAAGTAGCTCCACTTTAAAATACCGAGAAGTTCAAAAAGCTTAAAAAGTGTTCAGTATATGAACATCGTGTTTTTTACTTCATTCTCAGTCTACAATATATTAGTGCTTGTAAAATCAGAATTTTTTCGAAGTAATGTTTCAGAAAAGTTGTAATGTTTCAGAAAACCTTCTCACACCACTAGTATATAAAAAGTAATGAAGCATTGAATACTGTGTTTCTGCGAATCTTGAATGCTTTATCTCTAACGCAGATTGACAATGTTCGCAAAATATAGACTTCGCGACTTTGAGAAAACTATATAATTCATACTCGTTGTTTAATTCAATTAATTCAGAATATTTTGTAATTTATCTCTTCAATAGTCTCTTTGCATAAATCATTTCCTTATACAGTCAATTCAAACAGACGTTGCGTAACCTTCTCACACCACTAGTTGATCACCCTCTTTGTTCGTGTGTCTGCGTCTCTTTGGTGTACTTATCTCTCTTCACCTTTCTTCTTCACCCTGTGGGTCACCATATGCGGTGAGCGCGCGTTCCTGCTACATTTCTTTCCTTTTTTTGACTACTTTTTTGCCTCTCGCATCGATTTCCCTCCGTTCACCTTATTTTCGTAAAAGCATGTGTGTTTTAAACTGATTGGAGTGGTCAGAGCTGTGAAGAGCACCTCAATGAGTGCATCTTTTGAGCGCCCCATCACATATCTTCTCTAGTTGTTTTTTAGTTCGTTGTTGTTTTTTTTTCCGCTCGTCAGTTAGCCACCCCTCTCCACCATCTTGCATTTGTCAATGTCTCGAGTGCTCTCCACAGACTTTTCTCATCAATTAATTGGTAAAAGCCCTTTTATAAAGTAGCAACTAGGGAGCATTTGTATAGCACAGATGCCTCTCATTCAAATCGTACTCGGGTCGGCGCGAAGAGTTCGTGGCGGGTCTTTCATACTTGCCTATTTGTTCAACTAGAAACATTTTCTTTTGCTGTGGACTAGCCACTCGCATACTTGCTGATCATCTTTACTCTTGCTCTCCTAAATTTGTTTATTGTGTTCGTGCACGCCTCTCTTTCAATCTCATCCAAATCTTCACAATTACTTTAGGAGTCTTCCAAGTGGAATTGATTTTCCTCTAGATTCATACTGCATTCCTCAATCCTTCAGTTTCGAAATTTTGTACGAAAAATAATTGTTTTAGTCTTTTTAAAAATTCAAAATAGGCGATTTCGCATTTGCAATACATTTTCACACTTTGACAGTATCAAGGTTCTCTGGTATCACTTTCCTTCACCCAAATATTTACCATTCGAATCATCTATCCAGCTTTTCCACAAATATACACAAGTATATAGTATTTCACACAATCAACCTGTTCTGTTTTCCTCTTCTATCGTTGATGATACTGCTAAACTCCCGTCAAGCTCTCTTTTCTCTCAGCAATTTGTTGTCCTTGATGACAAGGTTCGAATTTCATGTGTGTAAAATGAAAAACGCGCGTTGTCCTTCGCGTATCCGATCATAGTCGTAGTAAGGATATTATTGAACGCGCTCTCAGAGATGCAATTATCATCAACGACCTTTGCTGCCAACCTTTTTTGATCGACACGAAACGTTCGCAGGTCGTTTGATCCTCCATTTTTTTCTCCCTCTTTTCCAATGCATTCATTTCTCATTGAGGGGACGTGTGTTCGTTGAGATTGTGTCATTTTTTGCGCGCACCGATCATGGCATGAGAACAAACAAAACAGGGGGCTGAGAGCCTCGAATTTCGTGTCGATTACATTACAATTCGAGGCGTTCATTGTTCTGCGTTTTTGTGTGCGTGTGAAGTGAGAGGAAAGGAGGACACATCCAAGGATACAACGTTTACTTTCTCAGACACGAGAACAGGTACAAGTGTCGACTAGAATAGAATGAGAATGAGAGTTTCAGGTTGCGTCACATATAAACACATCCTGAATATCATTCATCTTCAATGTGTTCAAACGTATATAGATAATAGCGACTTCCGATTGCATACCATGCATTTTTGCCCGTCTATATGATTTCAAACAGTGAGAAAATGAGATGCATATTACGTATTGCGTGTTATCACTTATTATCATTTATGTGCCCTCTCCTGATGAAGCAATTGATTTTTTTGTGTCACTCTCACTGTTTTCCAATTTTATTATCAGTGGTCTCGACGGGTTTGAATGTTGATGACGTAAAATTTGAAATTTCGGAATTAGAATAAAGAAAATGTCCAGCTGTGAAGGCAAGGTCATCCAGTTCTTGTAAACACGGAAAATGATTTTAAATCCTCATTGTGGCTGTCAGTTTATGTTTGGTTTCTAAATATACAAAACTTTTATTCAGAACAAATTCATTCAGCTTTGTTTTTGAGGAGATTGACCTTTATAATCCGCCACAGTTTCCCATTTTCATCAAGATTCGCATATTTCATATGCATGCCTTCTGGGGTTGCCGTTTCGTTTTCGCAACAAAAGCTTCATCATTTTTAATCTTTTCCCACAATCGCACCTTCTTTTGGGCCGATCTATTTTTGCCTATTTCGCATCTTTTCACTTCTTTATTTCTCACTATTCCTTTTTTAACTTCTTTTTCTTCCAGAAATGGAGCTCAAAATCAATATCGACGGACTCGAACGGAGCGTCTCTGGTGTAACCGAAAACACGACTTGTTCACAAATAATATATGCACTAGCGCACGCGACAAGTCAAAGAGGTCGATTTGTAATGGTGGAAAAATATAGAAATGTGGTAGGTCTTTCATCATTTTTTTAATTCCCGAGACTGGTGGAAACAAACTAGTTTTGGAGAAAGCTTGAAGGTCAGCAATTGTTTGGAAGTCATGCCAAGCAGATAAAAGCAATTTTACGGTTCAAGTAGAATCGGAAATGTTTATGAATATTACAAAAACTCTAATTGAGGATTAAACAATAAAACTAGTTGCTGGAATGGGGAAAAAATGAAAAAAATCTGAGAAGTTTGAATCGGAAATTCTGATTTCGAGAAAATTCTATGACCAAAAAATAAAATGAGAATTCCATTAATTCAAAAACTTAGAATTGTTCCACAGTCATCTTTGAACGCCAATTTCTAATTGGTCACAATTAAAATCGACAGAATCAATTTGTCATTGAGTGAATAACCTTTCTTTCCATTTCTTCCCTCAAATTAACTCAATTCAGGAGCGCCGATTGGCACCGACTGATCGACCTCTGGAAACATTACGAAAATGGAGAGAACACGCCGCAAACGTCACATTCCAAATGCTTCGTGTCGATCAGAACGACACAATTTGTGGTGAGTTAGTTTAGAGTTATTTTCTCGGATCTTTTTAACGATTCTCGGGTGTGCTTCAAACCAGATGAGTTCAGATCTCGTTGACGAGACACTGCCCCCGGAGCCTGCGAAGCCGTATTTTCATCCGAAACAGACATCAGCAAGTAGTATGATCACTGCATTACCAGGTATGTATATAGTCTTTTGTCTTTATTGTGATCAACAGCTGAAAAGTTGAACAGAAAGGAGATGGTAGAAGGCATCTGATGAATGTTGTGTGTAATAGAGAAATCGGCCAATTGGCCATTCAAAATCAAATAATACGACGAAGACCGCAAAAAACCATAACCAATATTTCATTCGACTAGCTTGTATCGTACGACCTTTACACTATTATTTGTTGTGGCCATCTTCTACCATCTCGTTCAACGTCTTCTCTGTTTCTCTTTAGCTTTTCCATTCAACAACCACAATTGAACCGTTTCCTTCGCCCCCCTAATTTCTCGATCTCTCCCCACATTCACACACAACTGCAACATATTTTACACAACAAAAGCCAATTAAGGAAGAAGTGCGGCGGGCCAACAGCAGCAGCTTGAAAATGGACAAAGAAGCACTAGTTCGTTGCCAACTTACCCTTCGACAGGTGGTGTCACTGGCACTCTCGGACGAAACACCCGCCGGCCTCCGCCACCAGGTGAGATTTTTGATGGTGCTGAGAATTATATAATACCATAGCTTCACACCATAGTTGCGTTTATCCAAGTTTAAAATCGGATTACTTTCTTTTCTCCGGTCATGTAAACTGAATCAGTCAAATCGATTTAATACCGGTCGACACCTCTTTTTTTTGTCTGTATTATCGAGGAAGTGAAGAAAATGTCGGCCAACCAAAGGAAGTGGCCGCACATATCGCTTCGGTTTTCTAACCATTGATACTTTTTTTCTGTTTGTATTGATACAAGATATGTCTAGATTCTATGGAATATAGTGATTCATATAGCTTATTCCTGACTTTTTTCAAAATATAGGAAATCAGAGAAGGTTCTAGTTGTTTATCAAGAAATCATATGATAAAAACAAGAATACTGACTCATTCTATCCCATTTCCGGGGTTAATAAATGGCTTTCCATATCAATTGATTCCCTAGTATTTCAGAGACATTACTTATCTTTTACATTATCATTTCGAAGTTGACAGTACCAACGGAAGCGGTGACGCCTCAAAACTTAAAGGCGGTGCCCCCCGGAAAAGTGCAAATCAGAGTCAACAATAGATACTTTTTTGTCTAGTTGTTCTCAATAACCTCTCAGTATTATTGACCGCTTATTTTCAATTGTTGGAAGGAGAAACGTGTATTTCACTAGTTCGATCGTTCTCTCTTTTCAAAGTCTGCCCTCCCTCCCCCCAACCCTCTTCCTATTTTCATCTACCTAGTTAAGGTCAAAACTCAATGGGATTTTCATTTAAAGATAGACAAACCCAACCCCTTTTCACCCTGTTTTGGTGACACCCTCAAATACCATTTTCTCAGCCCATAAAACTCATCACTGCCCTCCCCCCTCTCTTCTGTATCCACTTCGACCACAGTAGTTCAGTTTTCGTCACTTTCCATTTTTACCTTTCCAGTGAATGGTCGATTTTTAAAAATAGAGAGAGAAAAAAAAAACAAAAAATTAATGATGTCAAAGTATTCCAATGATTATTTTCAACCAGTTGTATGTTTCATTCAAATGTACAAATCAGAAACCACTCGTATTTTTCACTCTTATTCTGAAACAAAATAGGCCGCCCTGTTTGACATATAGAAATCAAATCACGCACAAGACGTGACCGGATAGTTCATCATCCGACCATTTCTTCTAGTCTATCTCATTTTTCATTTCAGACTACATGTCAGTCATGGAGAGAAAGAGTATCTTGGGCGCTGCTGTCCCACAAAAAGAGGATTTCGACAATTTCCAAAGGTATGTTCAGATGCACTGTACCTGGTTAATCCGTTGTCAGAGATTTTAGAGCTGACGTCAAGAAACTATCAGAGACCATGAGTCCACAAGAAGTTGCTGAATATATTGTCCAAGAAGAGGAGCTCCGTCAACTTCTCAAACAACAGGTAAAAGCAAATACTCATTTGCTAAAAACGTTTTTTTTCTATTTTAGAAAAACCTGCGAGCCATTTTGAAACCAATGATTGCTGCCAACTGGCCGCAACAATATCAACTTGAGCTGAAGAAATCTCACAAACTGAAGGCATCTTTGGCAGCTACGAAAGAAGCTATCAACAAAACCAATAGGTAAGTTCTGATCTAAGTTTGAAAAAGTTATGACGTGAGACCAAACAGAACGGGAAAGCACGTGATAAGTGGTATCAACACGTCTTCCAGTATCTCTAGATATTTCTCGTGTTTCTCATTATCTAGAATGACAGTGTTCGGCTGATTGCCTCCCACTATTCCTTATCAAGGACGTCACGTCGTCTGTGTATTCAAGTTCTTATTCCCGTTTTTTGTCTTTTTTTGCAAAAAAAAACCTTTGAAATCAGAAAATTGTTTGCACTTCTGATAGACGACGAACCAACAATCATGTTTTCCAGTGACATCAAGCGAGTCGAGGAGACCGAGAAGGAATTGATGAAGAAATTGGAAGAGTTGAAGAAACAAGATGAGAATGGAGACGAGAATTCGGTAGTTTCGGAGGCTTCTTTTGATCTGGCATCGACTGGAACTTCCACTCCACAAACTGTCATCGCTTAATCTACCTGTTCCAACTCTTCATGTTATCTGTGTATTTCTGTCGATTCACGTGTCCAGCTATCGGCTTTATCTCTTCAGTTAATTCCCTCTACACTCTACTCAGTAATTCATTTTCATTCCTCACTTTTTTTACCTTTTTCAATTGACTCTGGAAATTTCGATATTTTTCCCACGAATCACTTTTTTTTTGTATTTTGTCATTTTATGTTAACGCTTCTTCCTCCCCGTGCATTTATTAACCCTTTTCTATTCGTTTTGACCGCCCAACCCAGTTTTCTTACCAGATTGAACATAAATCCCATTTTAAAGAAATAACCAAGCAAACTGAACAGAAATTAGAAAAAAAGCAGTTTATAGGTTGACCGATGTTAGAAACAGGAGTGAAGCTACAGAAAAAGAAAGCAGATGTTAAAGAAAGATGGTTAGCCAAAAAAGAAAAACTTTTCGTCTGAAATAAACCGAAAATCTAGGTTTCATTTTGGCGGCACACGGGAAACAAGGATATTAAAAAAAAACAAGAATTCATCATATTTGGTAGTTTATTTGTTACAGGAATGGCTAAACGGAAATGATGAGAACAAGTGTATCTTGTGCCAAGATTAGAAGAAAAGTTGAAGGCAAGCAAATAAAATTCAGAGTCGAGTCACTGAATTAGCTTTGAAGTCGATTAATTATGAGAAGCACGTTGGCTGTGAGAAGCGCGTTCCTGAAAACAATAGAAATCATGTGAATTGTTCCAACTTGATTGATAGTCTCTCTTACCTCCCCTTCTTTGTTATAGAGAGTAGTAACGACGTCGTTTCCGGTACCGAACGAGTCTTCGAGGTCGTACACAAGGCTGTCTGGTGGTGAATGGACTCCTTGACCACGAGCAAAGATCTTCACGTTCTTCTGAGCACGAAGAGTGAACTCGCGAGGGAAAGTGAACACGATTTCACGTTTTCCAGCTATCTTACGACGCAATTTCCAATCTCCGATATTTTCGTCACGTCTTGAGATATTCTCCAAAATAATGTGTTTTCCAGATGGTTCAACTTCCTATGAATACTCATTTGTTTTGTGTTTTGTTCCTTATTTTTCAAACCTGAATGACAACATTTCCCTTCGCTGATCTGGAGTAAGAAGAATGACTAGTTGTCTCTCCTTTAAGGACTCGCAGACTTTCTGTAAAACAAAACACACATTTCTCAAAAACATGCAGTGTTGCAAAAAATCAAACGACGGTCTTGTGACTCTCATAAATCTTACCGTATGGCTTTTTGCGAATTTTATCACCGACAAGGTAATGGGTATGGGGAACCTCATCAAAAGTGATTGTGTCGTATTGAGAACAATGAATCTCAGGCATTTTCGTTTAGAAACAGAGAGTGAGGGATGTTCAAGATAAAAAGAGAAATGGTTAAATGGGTAATTGGTTTGAGACACGGGCACACCCAAGGATTGTTGGGCGGTAAACAAAAAATACAATTTGAAGTTCACAGTTATGTGGCCGCATGACTTCAAACAAGTTCTAATGATAAAAGATCAAAACAGTTACAAATGGTTCCATTTCTGAACCGTTTGAAACTTGTTGTTCAAAAAACAAAACGTACCAATTTCCTTGGTTTGATGAATGGAAGTAGTCTTCACAACCTGCTCAACTAGTTGACGGAGTCCTGCACGGTTCTCTTCTCCATCAAGCATCTTGCGATAAATGACGATTTCGGCATCCAATGTCTGTTTCGTATCAATCAACATTTGCAGTTCAACCATCAGAATCTTGCTCTCATCACGGAGTTTATTGATGGAAGTGTCCTTATCATTCAACGATTGTTCGTATGATCTCATATCTTCCTCCATTTGGTAGTTGAGATCTTCGATTTGTTTCTCGAGAAGCAGATTCTGAAAATTCAATGTGATTAATGTGATGAGATCAGGAACTAACTCTTCCTTCCAAATCAGCCATCTTTCCACGCATGTCTCCAAGTGTGGTTCGAAGTCTCTTGACCTCTTCACGAGCATAGTTCTGCTCCAAACTGTTACGAGAGGCTTGAGTGTGAATTTCTTGAACTTTCAGCTTGTACCACGACTCAATGTCAGTGCGGTGGGTGTTGTTAACCTGAACGATCCTGTTTTCTGGGGGACTTGAAAACAAAACATACTTGATCGTATTCGCTTCTAATATCACGAATAGCAGACGAAAGTTCATTCTTGAAATACTCGCGGTTTTCAACGGTTGTATCACGGGAAGCCATCGCAAGAAGATCATGAATTTCCTGAAATGGTTTGCTACCGTAGTCATATTAATTCTCTTACCGAATCATGGATTCTCTTGATGAAATCGCATTCCTCGAGAAGAGTTTGGACTTGGTTTTGGTAGTCAATGCGATTCAATGTCTCTTGCTCGACAGCCTGAAATTATAACGTGTATTGGCATTTTCAGTAAGAAATTACATTTCTAGTATGATGAAGATTGTCCATCATTTTATGATTTTCACGCTTCAAGTGTCCGATGGTATCCTCCATCAGAGAAATTCTTCTCTTCAAGAGCTCGATCTCCGCTTCCAAAGCTCCAAGTTTACCAAGAACGTTGTCCAGATCCTTGCGTGTGACATCAGCTCCTCTCTCAGCCTCATGCATCTTGTTTCTGTAGTTGTTCAACTCTTCGGTCAACTTACGAATTTGATCTTCCAATTGAGCTCTCTCTTTATCCGAGTCAGCGATCAGTTCTTTGGCGGTCTAAACGAGATGACGAAATTTATAACACGCGTGGCAATTGAATACCCGGAGTTCAGTCTCAAACATGACTTTGACACTGGTGGAATCGTGTCCCCACTTTCCACGAAGCAAGTCCAAATCTTTTTCCATCTTACGGTTCTGAGCCTCCAAAAAGCGGACCTTCTCAATGTAACTGGCCAAACGGTCATTTAACTCGCTCATTTCTTTCTTCTCACGAGTACGAGACTCACGGATTGCCGAGGCAGCATGGCCACCGAATGGAGACATTCCGGAAGTTAAGGTGGAACCTCCAATCTCAGTGATCTTCAAGGTCCGGCTAGTTCCAGAAGCTAGAAAGAAAAAGTGGAAGATACCACACTAACTAAAAAAAACTCACAGATGGTACTTCCATAAGTAGTAGTTGCCTGCGAATGCAGAGTTCTATTGAACGTTGGTCGAACCGAAATGGAGCTTCGGTACTCACTCTCCGACATTTCCTGCAATAAACTGCTAACCTTCACAAAAAAAGAACGTTTGACTTCACAATGAATTCACAATTCCAAAAAAAACGGTTACCTCATAGTAAATAACGTTAAACATATGTGACAAGAGTATAAATGAATATATGACACAGATTTGAGATGGATAGTGATGGCAACCCGACTATGACAATGCACGCGCGAGAACAACTATTAGTTTCTCGAGAGCTCCCAACAATTCTTGACAGCACAAAAAACCGTGTTGCAAATCGGTGCGCACTATTTATTTTGACGGGACTTGGCATGCGTGGATGAAACGTTAGGCTTATGCTTACTTCTAATTGTCTGTATAGTCAAATTATAGCAAAAACTAGGCAAAAAAAGAGAGATTAAGTCGTCGAGTATGGAGAGGAGAAAACGAAAACTGCGTGTGAGAGTTGGGGAGAGTAACGGTTCATCGAGCTATTGACGAACGCCGACTGACCGCTATTCAAAGCGGCGGCGATTGGTGACCGATTACTAGATGCTAGCTGCCGTCATGACGTGTTTATACATTTCAACTGTTTCATATTTCCATATTTATGAATTCTGAAACGATGGAAATGTATTAATAGGATTAGGTTACTGTACTATCATACAAATGAATAAACAAAATGAACTGAATGAGTATTTTGGAATGTCTAACAATTTTCAAAACGAAAAAAGATGTTTGGTATGGGAATAGTGATTCATAATTTCAATTTCATGAAAACAATTAAATTTTTGGAACAGTGATAAACCTCAGAAAGCTATCTTATTTGTTGAATAGAAGCATAAGAACGAAGAATGAATAAACTTTGTTTTTGGAAAAAACCCTGAATAATATTGCATTTCCCCCAGGGAAAAATAGTTCAGTCCTCAAAGTTACAGTACTCTGACACCCTGAAAAAAGACATTGTCAGGCAAACAAACCGACGTCGGTGCTTGAAATATATATATGCAAAATATCATGTAGGCGGAGTCGCCTTTTTTAGCGACATGTACACAAACGCAACTCGGACAGTAAAATCGACGAGAGGGAACAAAAATGGGGCGGATTGATAGCGGTATCAAAACAAACATTTGCATTTCAACAGTCTCTTTTTACCACTCTTTCACTTGAACAACAACAAAGGTTTTGAGACTTGATAAGAGATAAGTTTAGAATCGAATGTTTATGAGTCAAAAAGAAACAGAACGTGGGGAGAAGAGAGAACCATATCAAAAATGAGCTTACAGTCCCATAACCAATCTTTCATTTGGGGTTATAATTATAGAAACTTTAAACAGAGTTCGAAGTGTTTTAAAAAGCCACTCCAAGTTACTCTCTAAACGTTTCCTCGAGAAAACAGTCATAAACGGAGGGAAGATTTTGATCTGTGTAGACAATAAGCCATAGGATCATCTTAATGATTCGCCTATTTCTGCATGCGTCAAAGACGTATAAACAACAACAAAGCGTTTTCACATTGGAAACGACTGAAATTGCCATAAAGAATGCGACTTTTCTCATTGTAGACTACGGTATTATTCTTTGTGTCTTTCCGGAAACACCCATTTATTCGAAACTTGTTGATAATCTCATAGACTCTCGGTAACTGATTCCTATACCATTCAAATGTATTGGTTTGGAACGCAAAAACAGGTTATTTAGTTTGTATTCTGAATATTGTCCATAAGAACTGACTAAGCCGTTTCGGCCGCTCAACGTGCGGATTACAGTGTACCAATACATATTGCTATGTGACTCTCTCCCTTGCATCGGCATTGTTGTGTATTTCTGCATAATTATTCATGGAACGTGTAGGTTGGAAGCAACGATGATGTATCGTTTGTACCTTTGCGGGGGGAATAGGAATAACCTGACAATATGAAATGTTTCTTTAGAATTTTGATTCTGACTCATCATCACAAAACGTTTATCAATTTGTTCCACCAGCCTGTTGCAATTTAAGATTTTTTTGTGTTCGAAATGATTGGAATTTCATTTTCCAATATCATGTGGACATACAAAGAGACTATTTATATTCAAATCAGTTTTTTTCAGGAAAATGGAGACGATTTTTAATATTTGCATTGGGAAGAAAATCAAATTCAAAGTTTCGCCGAATGTCTCAAATAGTCAGGCAGAGGGGTCGGCGCTCCAAGGTGTCTTGAGAAGAACTGAACTGTTCTCTCCCAAACATCGAATTCACTTTTTCCATGGAGACTCGTTTCTCCACCGTAGGTTTGAAATGTACCTAGAATGTCATAATGTTAAAGGAGAATGGAATATTAGCTCACCCGCAATATTAGAATAAACCATCGGATGATGTGGAAAGCAAGGAGGATCCAACAAATGACCACCGGGAACAAAATCCACATCGACTTCTCTGTTCAATTCTCGAAGTATTCCAGTCAGCAAGTTGGTAGAATATATTGTGGGAGTACTCATATCATCCAGTGCTGACTAGAAATACATTTTTTGACAAGTGAATATATTTATTGTCTTCAGGTTTTGATTAACCCGGCTCTTGATTACAATATAATGATGAAAATAACTTTAACTCACCACAAATCTAAATGCAGTATCTGAAGAAGAGCTTTCAAAATCAAACTCTGCCCCTTCATCTAATTTGATATTTCTAACCATATCCGCGTAGACCATCAGATCGTTCAGAAACCTCACGTGTTCTCCAGTGTCTGAGAATCTAAAACAAAACTGTAATTCCTTTTCTGATAAAACTTTCACCTTCCAATAGGAGGTTGAACGCCATTCACTGTGATATGTGAGTACTCATCCATTGAAAAACTACCGTTAATTGAACAAACTGCTTTGATCTGAAAGTAATATATAACTGAATACAAAAGCAATTAACACCTTTGGGAATTTTGTGGAAAATAACATAACAAGCGTTCCACCAAACGAGACTCCTTGAAAACCTATTCTGTCGTTCGTGTATGGAAGAGAAGTGATGTAGTTAATTGCGTCCTGAAATACGAAAAAAAAATCATAGAATAAATTTTGGCGAACAACTTCAAAATATTGCAGATCAACTGTTAACAAATCCACAGGCAGATTTCTGAACTTGAAATATGCCAGAGCAAAAACGACAAAACCACGACTTGCAAGAGCGGCAGCCTGTTATAATTAAATTAATCGATGAATAAAATCAACCTCACTTTCTGCTCATTCAATCCTCCTCCTGTTCCAGAAATATCGATGATAGTTGGAAATGGACCGTCTCCTGGAGGTTTGAAAACTGTCCCAGTAATTTTCGGTTTTCCGGTTTCGTCATCTAAAAAATTTATTTTCTGGTGGATATGATTCAATCAAAACCAACTTGTTGAAAATGAAGTCTCAATTTCTTTTCTTTCAACTGAAGGATGCTTCAATCTGCGACGTAAATGTTTTTGGCATACTACACGTCCTTTTGTATCAATTACCCTTAATATCAATTTTGAACAGTGGCTGAATAACAAGCTTACATCAGAAGATAATTGAAATCATCAGGCGGTGTGCAGTTGCAATAACCTCCATACCGTACATTATCTGTTGGTTCGAGACTCTCGAACAGTCCACGCTCATTGACACCTGCATAACTTCCACGTAATGGAGCAATTTTTGATAGGTCTATACATCCAGTGACATTTGATTTGAAAACTCCAAAAGATCGGTAAGTTCCGGTTTTGTGCAGAAACCTAAAATTCTCAATTCATAGATTTGGAAAAAAAAGATAGTAGATATGGCAGAAAAACAATAAAATAAACTTCACTCACCTCAATTCCACTTTATAGATGTTTTGGTAGCTCAAGTTGTTAATAACAATTGAAATATTTTCGTGAACCAAAGAATCAATTGGCGCAATTGAGATATAGGGCGACATTGGGCATAACTGGGGAAATACACTAAAGAAACACACATGTGCGTACTTATATTGATAAGAATGATCAAGTGTAGTTTTATCAATGTTTTATAGCCAACCAACAACACGGATAGGCACTGTTATGAATGATGTTTTATGCAACAGTTTCTCAAAGAAGTGATTTCATTAATAGTGGAAACTGAATCGAATCCACAATATTTTTGCAGACGGAAAACATTTCTACTGTGATGATACACGGTACACCGTAGTCAAAACTACTTGACAACTTATCGTCTTCAACAATAGATAAGCAAAATTGTAACTACTGACCTAATAGAAATCTCACATGTGGGAAATGTATCACCCTTGACAGAAGTGAACAACCACAATAATTTGAAACACGGAATGATACCTGGGCGATTCTTAGACTCTGAGCTCTAACTCTAAGCTCTAAGCGAGCAGAACTTTTTGTTGGTCAAAAACCGCCAAGTTAGATGATGAGCTCTGTGATGTCATCAAGACAGTTTGCGTCAAAAACGGAAAAGCATTCTTCCAATTACTCAAAGTCTATTTCAGACATCTCGGGTCTTGGATGGGTAAGAAAGTATATGGACAGGGATCTGAAGCATTTCTGCTTTATGAATCAAATAATGATATCTGAGTCTACATTACACCGGCATATAATTGTAGCAAGCAGTAGAAATTGGCTCTTGTAGTTCAAAACTGAATTAGGTATCATTCCTATAATAAAACAATATGTCTACCTTGCAAATTAGCTCTTGGGGTACACTAATCAGTCTGGTATTATTCCTCTAGTGAATTATTTTTCAAACCGGTAGAAACATGCTCTTAGACCCTCTAACTCCTGTTAGGTATTGTTCTACCAGTGCAACATAAAATCCTTTGCTATTACCATTGAAGCATTGGGTACACCAGAATAATTTGCTCCAGGAATCCTCAGTTTCTTCAAAACTTCATTTTCTCAGCGAACTACTGTTTACACCTGAGGAAATTTGTTATATGATTGTACCATGAAAGCATTTTATTGAAACTTCGCTTGTTAACAATATTATTCAGAAAAAAGATAAGACATTGAGAAGAAAGAAAATGCAAAAGGTTGAGGAAATGAGAGTAAAACCACAATGAAAATAAAAGAACCAGAAAAGAATTGCCTAAATGATGAAATAAGTGTTTTTGAAAAGTAACAACAACCATTGTAAAGAGAAAATTGAGAACGTACCCAAAAATTGTTACAGGAGAAAAGAAATCAGAAAAGGAGGCAATGTTAAGCCAAACACAGAAAAGAAAAGCAAAGGATATGAAATGACAAAGTTAGAAAAACTAACTGCAAAACGTTCTAACTAAACGAAAACGTGTAAATGCAAGCAGTCGTTTGATTATTTTGTTGAGAGTGAAGAGGGAGAAGGTAGGGGAATATGATGCTGGAACCTGAGACAAATGCAAAGTTCGTTGAAAAAGAACATGGCAAACGATGCCTCGTGAGATGATTTTAGTCAGAAGAAAACAAAAAAAACAAGATTAAAAAGCAGAATCCGTGATCGTGTCGAGTTGAGAATCGGTTAGCGGCTTTGTTTAGTTTATTAGTTATTCTTGAGTGTTCTCAGAGGGATCTAAATTTAATAGAACATCAATTTGTCATTTTCATTATCTGATGAACATACGTGTTCATCAATCTCGTCTTCTTCCTCGACTACTCCATTCTGTTTTTGTTTACGTTTCTCCTCTTCCAAATCTGAAAATATTCAATTTTAAATAATGAACTGACTGATTGAGAGCAGAATTAGCAGAGAATCGTCAAAAACTCAAGCTCTCTTCTTTTCAAACGAACTTCGGAGTATTTTTGATCTGTTATAACCACAGAAGGAGTTTTCACAGTTCGTATTTTGTTTTGTTTAGATATCATGCAAAGAGTCAAAACAGTCACAACATGAATTACAATGCACAATCACTTCACGATGACATTGTCACCTTGCAACAACTGATGTTGTTGTTTCAGAGACTGAATTGTTCTCTGATAATCAGTCAATGCCTCTTCCGACCTTTCAGTCAGAACAGACAATTTCCCAGATACATTATCTTGGTCTTGTGACCGGAACATCACACCTGTAAGTTTGAATTCGGAAATTCAATTTGTATTATTCGATTTTTCCGAGTTTTCTAGACTGTAACAAACCATTTGAGCTTTCACGGCGTTTGAGAACAAATGGGATAGTAGCAGAGATGAGTCCAGCGATCAAAATGACCATTCCTCCGAAGTAGAAAGCAGCGTCATAACTTCCAGTGATATCGTAAACGAGTCCTAAATAAAAAGAATTTTGTATTATCCGATTCTTTGTTATTCAGTCTTACCAGCAAATGGAGATCCAGCAAGAGCGGCAATACCTCTGGCCACTACGAGGAGTCCAAAAGAGTTGGTAAGCTTTTCAAGTCCCATAAGATCAGCAAGAACGATAGAAGTCAAGCAAATGTAGGCGGCTGGAAATTAAAACTTCAACAATTGTTCAAGTGTACCGTAAGACTTACAAATGATGAATCCAAAAAAGAACGAGTAGAAGTATTGTCCTCCCATGGTACGGAGAAGTGGGCATCCGAGAGTCAAGAATCCGCAGATGATCAAAGAGAGATTGTTGATAGTGAGAGCAGAGAGATATTTTTTGTCAGCGACCCATCCGAAGAACACCCTGCCTGCAAATCAATTGTTTAGAATTTATCAAAGTGTTCGAGTGACCCTACCAACTGTGTTTGTAACTCCGATGATTGGGACGAGGAACTTGGCTTGAGAGGGGTCGAGTTTCATTGATTCGGAAAGATCCTTGAGGAACATGAATGGAATGTAGAATCCCATCATTCCGAGAAGGTTGGAAAGGCAAAGGATAAGCATGATTGGGTCCTTCAGAAGTTGTAAATCGATCATTTCCGAGAAGGCGTTGCGGATAGAGAGTGGCAAAACTTTGCAGCATCTAAAAATATTTAGAGTAAATTATCAGGAAGAGCAGTTGCTGTTTTCACCTAGAAGTTTGAACTTTTGCATTTTTCTGTTTTTCTCTTTTACTCTCTCTTTTTCTCTTTCTTATTCGGATAAATGATATGAAACTAGCTTATCTTATCCACAAATACACAGAAAGACAAAAACGCCGCGGGGTATCACTGTCTATTCCTCTCTCCGTTCTATGACATCACAACATACCCATCATCCACAAATGGTTCGATCATCTCTTCTTCATCTTCTGCAATTGCAGGCCCTCCGACACGACTTCCAGCACGACTCAAGTTCATTTGAGAAGCGGCTTGTCCGACAACAGATCTTGGAATAGAAAGAGTTGACGAACGGTAGTTGGTCATGTTTCCACCTTCTTGCTTGTATTCCTTCAAGTTAGTGATAGATCCTCCATAGAAAATATCTTGACGATTCAATGGACGAGCGAATTCATTTGGATCGACACCCTGAAAACGTATTTTTCTTAAACGGTCTGAAACCTGTGGTCACTTACACTCATCGCAATGCTGAGGTTAGAAGCTCCGCCAGACTTGCTCAATTTGCTTAAGGATTGAGCATAAGATCTAGCAGATACTCTGCTTAGTCGATTCTCAGCCAGGTTTCCACGAGAAGATTTCAAGTCGTGTTGCGATCCAGAGTTGCTTGTCATTGTGTGCTTACGAGAACGTGGAGCAGCATGAGTGCGGACCTTATGAGCATCAGATTTCGGGGTTTCGGAACCATCATCAATCTCGTTCAAAACACTACGAAGACGTTGAACAGCCGGATCTTGAGATAAGTCTTCTGCAATAAACGTTTTGAATTGAAGTTTGGTTTAGACAGTTATTGCGGAAACACTCGTCGTGCAGACATAAAATTTCCTGATAAGTACTTTTATTATTTTTCCATTCAATTTGTGTTCGTAATATCTTTTATGACTACATTTTACTATCTTGACTCCTTATCGCAGTGTGCCTAAAATAATTCCGCAACTTACCTTCTTGATTGGCACCGCTGGCTGCTGACGTTGAACGGTTGACTTGTGGACTTTCAACTGTTTCCTCTTCTTGATCTTCACCATCAGACACTTTTGAAAGAGCTTGACGAAGTGGTTCCATTTCTTGATCACGGAGTTCATTGATATCAATCATTGGAAGAGGGCGGTAGAGGAAACCGAAAATGACGCAGCAAAAGTTGAAAGCAGCGAGGAGCCAGAGGGTCTTTTCCCAGCCAAAGCCTGTAATTTGTTTATGAGGATAACGTTTCAAATCTACTTGTCTTACTAGCAATGGAGTATTGGCAGATGATTGGCATAACGAAAGTACCGACTCCAGATCCTGCGACAGAGATTCCAGTAGCCATTGCTCTTTTTGATTCGAAATAGAATCCAACGACAACAATAGCAGGAAGATAGATCATACCGAATCCGATACCTCCAAGAACTCCGTAAATGAGCATGAAGACATAGATATTTGGTGCTGCAGGAGCAATGAGAAAAGCGATTCCGGAAATCAGAGATCCCAGAATAACGACATATCTTGGCTCATATTTGTTGCAAAGTCCACCAACAATTGGTCCGACCAACAAATAACTTCCAATGATGAGAGATCCAATAAGCGAAGTCATGGCGTCCGATGACTGAAATATGCTGTTTTCAGAACAGTATTCTTATTCATAACTCACTAAATATCGGTCTTTGTAGGATTGTTTGAACTCGGAGAATGCTGTAGAGATACCGTCGACCACAAAGTTAGACATGAATGCAGCAATTACAATAACCCATCCATATCCACCATCTGGAGCGTGGGGCACTAGTTGTGCTTCTACTAAAAATTCAATCTTTTCTATGAAAAAACGAAAAGAAGAAACGAACCTTGCTGTGCACCCATGTTGATTGAGAACTGAGACGAGTAGTTAGTTAGCTGGCCCTCGTTAAGCGAACCGTTGTCTTGATCTTCTTCTCCAAAGTTTGATTCTTCTGAATATGTGACCGATAAGCGAACAAATTCTACTCTTTTAGACGATTCACGGATAATTAATCATGTTGTCATGGTATGTTATCAAAATAAAATATCTGTGACTTTTTGCAGTTTTCTATCGCGCCGATGCTGTTTCACGCCTCTGTCACCTATCGTGCCCCCCGTAGACCGTTGGATATGAAGAGAGAAAGGAAATGTAGAAAATGATGGTTGGGAGAAGAGGGAGAAGGAGAGGTGACGATAAAACCCAAAAAATGAAAGAAAATGAATGACATTGAATAGGTGATGGATGGATTTTCCAACTTTTCAACAGTCAAATTTGTCTTCTCAAAAATCTAGACTGACTAAGACCGATTCATTTTTAATTAGTTTAAACTTGAGATTCGATATTTTAAACTCTCTCGTACTGTGACTTTTTGAACAGAGACAAGAGAAACCGTTTGAAAATGACTTCGCACCCATTCTTGCAAATTATCAGTTTTTTCTCGACTTTCACCCGCTGGCCGGCCCGCCTACAGTTTACAACACCCTTCTAAAATTCACGAGCTGATAAATTGTGTGAATGCGAGGCGGTGGTCCATATCAAAAAGAAAGTGCAAGCCCTGATAAGTACTAGCGAAACTTGGGAAGTATCAGTATAGACTACATTTGTTGAGAGTAGGAAGGGAAGAGAGTATAAATAATAAAAAAACAAACGGCTCGCCAACTGGGCATCAGGGGGAGTCCCAATGGCAGAAGTTGTAAACCAACAATCAATGGATATGATCAGCTGATCACTTCAGTTTGTTGATAGCCTGCTGGACGGCAGATAAGCAGAAGAATAGTGTCGAAAAGCCCGAGAATAGGAAATGATAGAGAGACAAAGAAGCAAAATGTGTTCATCACGCCGTATTGTCGCCTTTGGTACACATTCTTAAAGCACTAAGCTGCTTGAGGCGTTAGAATCAACTGATTTTCACACAGAAACAACTATTTTAACTTTTTTTTCAAATTCTAGAAACAGAAATGAATGTAGAGAAATGACGAGTGAGATCTCTGACACATTTTCTAAGAGGGAAGTCTCAGAAAAAATTTTAGAGAACAATGTTGGTGTTTTTAAAATAGAATAACTTGTTTTTTGGCAACAAAATGTGACGTGTTCATGAAACGTGACATGTCTAAAGTTACAATAATTGATCACTGAATTATTCTCGAGTTTCAACGAAATTGAGAAGCAGTTGTTTATTTATTTGATCAGCCGGTAGCGAATCATAATTTTTGAAAAGAAATGAGAAGAATAAAAAGAAAAGTTGCAAATCTAATGGATTATGAACTGATAATTTTATTTTCAAGGACGTGATAATGAGAGAAAGTCGTACAGCCATCAATTTGGGGCTTGTTACGTGAAAGACAATGATAGGAAGCCCGAGTAGTACTTATCAACTGTTTCATCGAGCATTCTACTATCATATTAAACGAAAAATGGGGTGTTTGGGAGCAAAAAAGAGCTATCAGATGACTATTCTGCAACGTTTTCAGAGAAATTCGATGAAATGACAGTTCTCACCGCCCCGAGATAAGAATAGTTCCAGAAGCGAAGGGTAAAGTATGAAGGGAATGAAGACGCACGTGTCACTTCTGCCCTTTGTGGTATTTCTAATGATACTAAAGATAATGATAGAAGAAGACTATTCTCGCACTCTCAATCGTCTTATTCACTCAAAAATCTGTTATAATAGGGGATTATTCACGAATTGAAATATTTCAGTACAAGACTGGCGCTGACAATTCAAGATTAGGTGCAGTTAAGGTGTTTCAGTACTTCCAAGGGAATTCAGGAAGAATCAAAAGATTGATTTCTTTTCAAATGTCGAGCTTCTAGCAGTCTCCAAATCTCAGATAATGTACTTTTCTTGAGTATCTATCAGTTTACAACAACAAAAAAGAACTAACCATTTTTCGAAGACTTCAGAGATTTGGTGGGCGAGGTCGGTTGACTCTTTCTGTTTGGGTCGATACCGTCCGGCATTTTATACCTGTAAAGTATATCAAATAAATTAGATTCGAAATTTTTCTACGAAAATGACGGATTCGAGTTAGCAAAAATAAGAAAAAGTACAAATAGAGGGAAGTGAGAAAATTCTTAGTTCGTGTGAATTGATAAAGATTTCATGTTCCGGTAGCACGCAAAAACTTGTTCTTTTGGTTTTTGAGTATGATTTTTTGGGAATCACATTCCGAATTCATAAGATATGTATGGCGTGGTTCCTTCTCAAGGGACACAGAACACAAACGATGAGAGCTTTTTTACTTCATACCAGCTGTTCCTCATAATAAAAAATGATGAGTTGGCTGGGTCTTTTTACTCGATCAGAAAACTCTTCGTCGGAAAAAAAACGATTTTGAATTCATAACTCTCTAGTCCACCTGAGCAAATAAAAAGACAAAATGATGTTTGAATGAGAAATGGAATTTGATTAAAGCAATAGAAAAAGTTCAGATACTCGAAGTGAGAAAAAGTAGAGTGGTCAAATGTGTACAAAGAAGCCACCTACGGAATAGAGACGAAATGTGGTAATTTGATACTATTTTCATAACACATGGGAAGAAATGGAAAGAGGTAGGTGGGTGAGGGTGGGTCAATGAAGCAAAAATTGAAAAGCAAGAATAATTTTCTAAGATGCTTTGAGTATTCAAAACGAAAAAAACAAAATCCTAATCAGAACGGCAAGAAAAAATTGTTCAATGGTTACCAAAACAGCAAGAATCTTATAATCCGCGAATCGGAAGATTCTGTTTACCACACAACGCTCACTTGATCTGTGGTTGCTCTTTTATGGGGGGAAACATTGTGTATCAGATATTGAAATCTCTCCGCTTCATCCAGGAAGAGCAGGACTCTCCCCCGTAGAGACTGCGAAATGTCTCAACGATTAAATGAAATTAGATTGTCCATTTCCCATCTTTTTCTGCTCCACCAAACAACAAAAAACAACAACTTAGGAAGAAAAATTGGTAGGCAATAGGCAGAAAATGCATGGAAGTGTTGCGTGTTTCAGGATTAACAATACGAAGTTCAAAGATAATACCTATGATGCTTTTATTTTACAAAGACGCCCCTTAGATCTGAAGAGTCAATAAAAACAACCTCTCTTGTTTCGCTAACACGAAAATTCTGCTTTTGACAGTATATTGTTGATGATCATTTGGTTATTTGGCTGATTCTTTTATATTAACAATATTGACAGTGCCTGGCTCTGACTGGTGGTGATTTCCTCGTGATATACTGATTAGTAATGAGATACCTACTGTTTATAATAATAAATATTCTGATACGAGAATAATGGATGTTGTGTAAGAAGAGTAAAAGTCAGAATGGAAATCCATTCAGAAACGCAATCTCCTTGATGGAGAATGACCTATGTAACTGGTGGGTAATAAGGATGAGAGATGGATAAATAGAAAGAAGAGCCATGCAAGTGACATATCTGCATCCCTTGATTAGATTTTTTGAATCGAGTCCTCTCACTGACAAAAACCGGACACGTCACGCCCAAATAGGACGGAATAGATTGAAACCAAATTGGGCAGCAACATGCACACAAAACATCACATTGGACTGATTCAATACAATAGAGAGAACTGCAAATGTCAGATACACACTGCTAAAGCATGGAGGGACACGCACCTGCACAAATTTGTGTCCGTGATTCATAGCGTTGTGACCCCCACCGAAATGTTGTGAAACTTTTCTTTGTCTGCGCGGGGCTGACGCCAACGTTTTGCAAAAAAGCGATTTTGAAGACATTTGCGTGACCGGCAGCATCTACGTTTGTCAAGAAGCAGAAAAACAGCAAAAAAACCGATAGAGAAAAAAAAGTCGATGGGCTAAATTCGCATCCGGCTCGAATAGAACCCTAAAAATCTCCCGAAATCTCCAAAATCTCATTTGTCGCCCCAAAAGCAGAACTAGAAAGGGCATCAGCTTCCGTTTTAGTCGGGACCAGTCGAAAACGGAAAGAATTTTTCAACGAGAATTGTTTATTGTGAGAGGAAAAACACTATGTGAGTGAAAAAAAGTGAGTGGGACTACTGGAAAAGAAGCTAGAAAAAACATGCAAAATATAGGATGATGTTTGTTTGAAAAACATAAGTTAGAAATTGAATTCAACTCACAGTTACTGAAAAACGTGGTTCAGCGGAATGTATATCATTTTTGAGAGCTTCCTCCCTAATCTGACAGATATTCTGTTCGGAAAAACTAACTTAAGTGATAATCATGAAAGGTGTTCTTTTTCTTTCAAAGGAATCAACAGTACAAAGCTTTTTTTTTTGGGAGAACATGAAGAAGATATTTTTGTGAAGCCTGTTCTAATGACTTCGTAATAACTATTTTTGTGAGGTGCCATGTCGCATCGAAGCGGAACGGAAAACGAATGTGCGAACCGAGGCGAGTGGAGACGAAAGTAATTCATTTGTGAGCACCATTTTCTGAATGAAATGTAGAGAAAATGGGGAAGTTGGAGAGGAACGGGCGAAAGAGGGGACTTGCAAAGTTATAAGAGCAATTCAAAATTCGAAATGACCAGTGTCCAGACGTCGAACGTCCTTCATCTCGTTGCATGGGGTCCCCTTTTCTCTTCTCCCTCTTCTCCCAGCTTTCTCTCAACTATTTCTCTTCTCTCAACTAGCCATGAAACATTTTGGATTGCGCGACGGCGGAAAGATAGTAGAGAATGAGAGCAGAAGAGGCACCCTCTCCCCCCGTCTCTCGCGCCATTATTCCGTTGGCTCTCCCTCCTAGTCTCTCTATTTCCAAGTCTCACACTCCTTCGCTCTTTTTCGTCTCGTTCTACTGCAGTAGGAAGAACATCGATTGCCCATGGCGCCCAATGCACCCTTGTCCCTTCAATTGACACTTTTAACAAAGCATCTGAAGATCTATCGCTTATATTGGTACGGTAACTAAGAACATGTCAGTGGTTCTGAAGGAAGGGACGTAATCTAAACAATGAGAGTTTAATGAATATGTTTATTTTGAAGAGCAAAGAATAACGAACTTACCGGAAATCAGAATATTGTCAGAATGAAGTCTAGTTCTGATAATAACTATATGAAAATCTAAAACTGGAAAGAAAATTGGCTGAAAAACAGCTACCAATAGAGAAAACTGTTGAAGAGGCACTACAAAGACTCCAGTCTTCTCAACTAACCAAGAATAAGCAAGAAGCGAATACCAAAAACTAATTAGGACTGCTAATCTTGTTTGGGTTCCTTTAGGAGAATGAAAATGTATGTTTTAGGTATAAGTCACAAGACAAAAAGAGAAGCGCTCATTATCGGATGAAACATCAAGTGACACTTGGTTAGAATTAGTCAGAGCCTTAGGTCAAAGATAAAAGTGATTCAAAATTCTCAAGTATACAACCTTGCCGGAAATAGCACGGATTCAAGTTCAAGGCTCTGCTTTTATACTGTTCCTCCGATGGATTTCAATTTATCAAAGTGTACCGACCGGAAATGCCATTCTTAAATATTTTGTGGGTGGATGTACAAAAAAATAGACTGAGATTTGCTTTTCGGCGGAAGTCTGACTCAGATTTATTTTCTTGATCCTTTGAACAACTCACTGTAGTCGGAGGAGAAGAATGGAGAGCCAATGGGAAGAGGACTGTTGGAATTTGGTGAAGGATAGAGTGAAAGAACAACGCGTTTCAATTGGGCGGAGCTCAAATCAGTTAGGGAAAAGATAAAACACGCCCACCACCTGCCCTTTAGTACGGTAATGCAAAAAGTAGACAGACAGGTGGCCTTCTATGATCGTTATGAGAAGAAATGGAAAAAAGTACAGCGCTGCGAAACTTTGCTTTTTTGAATCCACCTGGACACTACTCAAATCTGAAAAATGTACATTCCACTAACAAATGCAAAGAAAATGAGGAACGAAAGAACTATTAGGGAGATTTTCAGGAATAATGAAAGCAAAACATGACATCGAGAAAAATGAAATCGGAGAAGATGATGGATCAGGTAGCCGAGAGTGTGTTTTTGTTTGAAATTGGAACACCGCGACACATAGTTCAACAGATTTTGTTTACAATATCCGTATCAATCTTTGAGACTGAACAGTCCAATAAAATTTAAAACTTGTGCAGTTATGAATATGATGCTGGAGTGATCTTCGACAAGCTTCTAAAGTGATGTAAGAAAGATGTGCGTTCTATGGAACTCCGTTATCAGATCGAATGTTTTCAGATAACTGCAAGATTTTCATATAATCAAGAAAGCAGCTATCGAATTACTATTTCTATTCTTAAATATGTTCAATAAATGTATGAGATAATGAAGATGAAACATTTTTCACCAGAGCCTGTGCGAAGTTCAACTTTTCAGCATAAAAAATACAATTGTTTTTATAGCAGAATTCAGAAAGTAATGAATGTCAGGCAGGACATTGTCGAAATAGTATTGAAGCTTGAAATCTGCAGATTATTTGTTTTGATCAGTACACTGACAGTTGAACAATTGTGAAGATTGTTGCCTGAAATCCGTGGTATTTCAAAATCAAATATTTTCATAACTGACGATTTCAATTTTACGAGCTTCTGTTGAACTGGAAACACTTTTCAGTACCTTCTGTGTGAGTCAGAAACATTCTTCCGGAACATTTGACAACTGTGATACACTCATTCCTGAAATATATGTCCTGACGCAACCAATTATCTCAAGAACATAGAGTGAAAGAGAGAGTCCCGAGGTGAAAACAGCAGACGATGTCTCACGAAATTAGTGGTTTCCTGCTCTGGCAGAATAAATAAGATTCTGTAAAAACTCTACTCACTATCGCCCGTTTGGGTTTGTCGTATATCGATGAATTGGGTCTTTTTAAAGAGTCCCTACTTGATTTTTTTTGAATTTAAAAATCTTTTGAAACTGATTTGAAGAATACGGTAATGGGTGCTGATCTGTTAATGAGTACTAGTAATGAGTCTCTTTCCATTTGAATTGTTCACAATTGGTGCACTTTCTGTACCTATTTTATTGGATGGGTATTGTCCTCGGTTTGAATCTGGTGATGTTTAATGTCTCTGAGATACTGTACTAGAGAAGTATTGTTAAAAGCCGTTGTGTCAATCAAAAATGAAACATAAAAATGAAGGAAGATAGAAAGCTGAAGTTCCTCTATGAATCATAACAACCTTTGTTTTTCTAAAATCTCCGATGAGAGGTTTCTTCGAAATTCCCCCGTTCGATAAAATATATCCCAGTTTTAAGCTTATTTGATAACACTTTCTCTTCTTTCTGATTGAATTATTTTTGAAACATCTCAAAATTAATGGGCAAAAACTGATGTATAGGTTATTTTAGTTATGCTTCGTGACTCGAAACTCATTCAACCAAAAGTTTTAGTTTTTCAAATGACAAGAAATTATGATACGCCCACAGGTGTGTTTACGACATCATTTACGTAGTAGCTACTTGATTTAAACTTATTTCTGTTTCAAATCTTAGTGATTTCGAACGAATTCAAATGTTCTTTGGATCAAGATTGTTGTCACATCTTTTCTCAAAAACCTCGTTGCCACACTTTTTCATTTAGCTTCCTGAAAGAGTTTGTGCAAGGAAAAAGTGTGAAAGAAGTTGCAATTATGCGACATTCGATGTCTGATCTCCAAAATGTTCCCAAAACGTCCCACTCTGGAGGCCTCCAAATTATTTGATCCTCTTCGTCACACATTCATGGTTGAAGCGAAAAGAAGAAGAAGAAGAAGAAGAGGAAAACGGCAACTTTTTTGTGCTTCTTCGCGATTCAGTCCGTGAATCAGAGAAAAATTGCGATGCGCGACGAAAGGGAGTCGATGTTTGAGAAATAGAATAAAAAGCGCCTTTTGAACTCGACTCTGACTGAAAAAATGAAATCTTCGGATGAGAGAGATAGAGATCCCATTAGAGATAGAACACAATGTATCTAGACTTGACACTTTTTTTATTCAAAAACTTTTTGTCCTCTACTCTATTCTACTCGCAACCCAAAGATTCGACTGGATTTCGTTTCAACTTTCATTTCTCATTCATCGAAAAATAAAATCTTCGAGAGAAAGACCGTTGTTTTTTCGTTTCCTGTCTTTCTTCTACTGACGACAACTTTGACGTTTTTTTTCTTCTGGAAAGGCTTCTTTGATCCAGTTATCCCATATTACAGATTAACTTTTATTTTTGGGATTGTTCTGGTTTATAAAGTGAGACGTGTTTTGAGGATGCACTTCCTAATAAGGATTAGCTGATTGATTTTAGTATATGTGGGAGGATTTTGATACAAAATACGGGTTTCTAGGAACCTTTTTTCAACCGAATTGTTGAGAAACACTCAATGTTGTATTTTCTCTGCTTGTATAGAACTAGTTACAGGAGAACTCTGAAAAATTTGATTTCTCTAGATTTTTCAAAATAATTCTTCCGGGAAAACAAGTTTTTCTTTGATACTACAAAATCCAGTGAATTCCTAGATAATCTTTCCATGTTTATTCCTTCTTTCTAGATATATATGGTTAGAAGACCAGGAAACACGAACTTCTGATAAAACGCTGGAAAGTTGATTAATCGTGTGTAGTTTGTGGCATGATCATTATTTTAATTAATTCATTGACGTCCTAGAATTATGGGACCAAGACACTTATTCCTTTTCATCCGTCCGCCATCCCCACACTTATTCGCATCTTCCTTCTTTTTTTTTACAAAAACTTCTTTCCAATTTAAACAGCTTCGACCTACTTGAAAGCATTCCGAGGTGCTCCTTTCTCTCCTTTTTCACAAGAGCAGAGGGCACTAGATACAAGAAAAAACTCTCGGACACATATAAACTCGTCCTCACGAGGAAGGGACCCTGTGCCACCCCGTTGTCGTCTGCAATTTCTTCAATGCCGAGATGTAGGGCTCGCACTTTTCGAGAGCATCTAACTCTTTCCTGGCGCTTCGAAATCTTTGTTCTTGTTTCTGAATGTAATTGGAAAGATGAAACATTTCTAGACAAGGAAGCTCTTGGTGGAATGTGTCTTTTCGGAGCGTCCAGCACTGTCTCAGATTTCCATCTGTTTCTTTTGCACATTCTGTTCAGTGGAGGAAAAGAGTCAAAAACCCTTTTGTTTTATCGTTTCTTTTGTTTTCCCTATTCCCACTATCTGAACTGAAAGAGAGAACCCAGTGAAACCCCATTTCAATCGGAAGAGGCGAAGGGAAAGCAATAAGATTGAGCACAATGATAAGATTCACCTCCAAACGTCTCCTGGGATCTAGTTTCCCCCTTTTCTTTATTTGTTCTTCTACCTTTTTCCAATACCCTCTTCTCCCCTTAACGTGTCAAGGTTTCGGTTTTTGATTCGCGTTTCCCCGCCCTCCCCCTTGCAGGAAAAAAAACTTCCAATTAATTGGAAACGAATAAAAAATGAGGGCGTTAGTTGGGACATGTACTCCGACACTCTCCATTCCCCGAAACCATATACTCTCAGATGAAACATAGACCCAATGCTGAATCCATTGAGCTTGCATTCAGTAAAAAAGAAATATCTGGCAACATGCGTGCCTTCGGTCGTCACAGCACATTGTACCAAGCGGATAGCCTTTAGTGCGTGTTTCTTATGTTTATGTATGTATACAATGTCATTATTAAATGCAGCCAACGTCTCCTCCTCTGTTAATTAAACATAATGCGACAAAAACTCACTGCGAAATGAACTCTCAGTCGTGTGTAGCGTTTCCATCCAACAAAAATGATGTTTCTGAATATATTACCGTCTTCTTATTCATAAAATTTTCTTCCTGCAAAAATAGATGATAGTGAATGAAGATAGACAAAGGAGCATCAGGAAATGCGTCGACTTCCTGCTTGTCGCTTCTTTCGAAAAAATTTCAGTTGTTCGTTTTCTCCATAAATCAACTCACTCTTTATGTACTTTTTTTTGGTTATCTCAGAGGAAGAAGGGCTTCAGATAAATTTTCCGGATAGTATTTTGAATGAAGTAGAAAATACTTCCTCCTTTTCAGGATTTATCTCAGATTTTCGAACTAAAATGATGTTTTCCTTTCTTCTTGATATTCCTAAACACTTACTGAATGAAAAACAAGTTAATCATCATTTGCAAGATCTAAACCAAAAAAAATGGAAACCAGCTCTCACATAGAGGTAAATTGTCTCATAAACTTTTCATGACAAGCAAACAATTCATTTCTCATGAACTCCTATCCCCTTACCATTTTCTTATTAATGTTTTATTCCCGACATGAGGTTACTTGAGACTCTCTGCCAAACCAAAAGTATCAAGTGGCCTTTCGAATCCAATTTGATTTTGGCACTTTTTTGTGCTCCACGTTTTTCTTTCTTACGTACAACCTTCTTTTAGAATAACGGAGCATTTCTGTCTTTTGTGCTCTGCTTTGCGATTTCTGTCTTGAAGAAAAAGATATTTCGAGTAGGATTCCATAGAAAAAATCTAAATTTGTTTTCTGATTTTATCTGGATTACCGGTTTATCAACTGTCATGAAAATTATCTGAAAAAGGAAACTCGATAACACTTCTCATTATTCAAAATTAGGAGTGCAGGTTTCCTCGTGAATAAGTTTTGCCTGCCTATTTTATATGCGTGCTTCTTCTTCTTCTAGTTGTCTTCCAGTCATTTCTCCCTTCACATTCATCTATATTAGTTTTTCTCCACTTTCTTGGTTTCCCAGTTCTTACTTTTTTCTCCTTGTGGTCACCAATGAATCTGGTGTTTCATAATGGACTCATTTATTTGTTGTTGAATATATATTTATATATATATTTGAAGAACGAATTCTTCATCGAATCTTCACCGACCCCTTTCCCTTCACAAACCAAACCACCGATCTATGAGACGCTATCTATTGAAAAATATCCGGTCTTCGTTTTGCGTTTTCCGATTTTTTGGGACTCAGATGTTGAAAGTAAACTTTTTTCTCGGATAACCTTTGTCTTTTTTGGCGTGAGAAGATTCTTTTTGAAGATGAGCGACAAAATGTTTCTATGTCTGTGGGAACCGGGAGAGCTTAGAGGTTCTTAGACTTATTTTAAGTCTCTAGGACCTACTCCAATAAAACACAAAGCTCTCTGCTTAAGGAGAGATAACAGAGCTTCTCTCCCATTTGGTGCAAGTCTTGGTTAAATATGTCCTGAATTTTTTATATTCATTCATTTTGGCGTGGGATAAGCCAAATGAGTACTAACACTTAGATGAAACTTCCAAAAGCTAGCCGACAATGGTTTTTGAAAAAAGTTCAATTTTAATTTGGTAGTCAAAAATAGCTTCGGAATTGGTCTGCCATATAAGGATAAAACGTTTCATGACATTTAACCAGCAAAGAATTAAACTTTGCTAAGCCTATCTGAACACTCCTCTCATCGAGTTAATTACAAACAAAAAAGAGTCTATTGGTGGAAGGGGAAGAGAAAAATAGGGTCGCTCCTTCTTATTGCTTCCCTGTTTTGTAGCGAAACGAATTCCAGGCATTTGATTAAACCTGGCCGAGGCAGTCCCTCGTCTTTGTCTTTCGTTTTCCCCTCCGCTAGTACGTCACAAATTAGAAGCGTGATTCGTAAAAACACTGAAATGACCGTCAGCCACTGGTTCCAGTTTTTCGGGAATTTTCCTAAAAGTCCTCTGATTTAAAGATCTACTTTCCATTTAATTTTATTGCTAGTTTATGTTTTTCTGTTTATTTAATATGCACTAGAGTTGAGTTTTTGGAAACTTTGAACTTGCTGCCAAAAAATGGAAAACGGACTTCAGGAGGAAGTCAGTTGTCGCGAACAGAAAATAAACGCACTTCTGTGGTCAAACTATTTCAATTTTCTGTTCTTTCACCAAGAAGTTCTCGAAGATAACCTGCTCCGGTAGTAGAGTTGAAATCATGACTATTCGAGAATTTATTCAATAATGACTTTGGAAATGACAACTTCTTTTTTTTTGAGTTTGAATGTTCGAAAATCTCTTCAGGTAATTATGAAAATGTTCTTCGATGAAAATTATACTCTATTCATTGAATTACTGATTTCAAACTATAATTGATTTTCTGATTTTCAAAATTACAGCGTTTGAGTTTCAAAATGAGTTCAGACAATAGGAAATAATTAGAGAAACGAACGCGTCTAAATCTTGAATACTGTTATTATGTGACTTGGAAAACAAAATGATAGTGTTTAAAACTGATTGAAAATTGTCTGAAAACTTTTTATCAAAATAACAGATTAACTTTTTCTCCTGCAAAAAGGATATATAAGAAGAGTCATGATGTGCTAATTCCATCTCGGATATATATATGTGCAATATCTGTTTGGGCTCAAGTTTTTGGTTTGCTTTCTTCCTCACTGTCGTGCTCCTCTTGAAATTAAACTCTACGGCTTCTTCTTCTTCTTTTCTACTTCCAAATCTGCCTCCCACTACATATCCCTTTCGAAACTCGATGAAATTTCTCCCTTTTTTCAGCCTCTCGTTCTTTTCTCAATTTGGCTTGTTCGTCTCGAATATTCACTTTTCTCTTTTGGAATGGAGGCTTCCGCTTCCCTAATATGCGTCATTTGTTGAAATTATTGCTTCTCTTCTTTTTCTCTTCCTACATTTAGCTCATCCATTCACTCGGTTCGTTACCTAAGGTTAATTCACCCTTCTAGTTTCCGCTCATAGAGATATTCTAAATCCGGTATCGCTTTTTACTTCTTCTTATTTTTCTGGATTCATTCCAAGCACATCAACCCAAAAATAGAAAAGGCGGCGTCAGAAGGAGGAAAGAAAAAAGACGAAAGCGTTAGTAGGACGTCAAATTATTTGCGTTTCAAGAAAGAACCCATCGCACAGCTTTTGGGGCCGTGACACTGACCCACGACGCTAGCCGAAACTTGTATTGCAATTTGCGTAACTCACAACGTTTTCTCGGCTCAACAAATTAGCCCTTCTGTGTTTCGCTTGTCCTCGCCCAAGTTCTTCTTCTCTCTTTGGAGAAGAGTAAGTAGAAGAAAAACCAAGAGAGAGACAAACAGGAAGAAATGGGTAGAAATGGCTGAGAACTGATCCTTGATACTTTTGAGAATGGACTTCAGAGAAATGCCTTTTTCTCGCACAGGGACCGTTTCTCATGCACGTATTGGGTTACAAACCATTTTTTCTGACTCAATTTGAAACATCATCCACCATTTTCATCATTTTTGAAGTAAAATGTTCAAATATCTATGTAGGGAATCACTTTAGAACTTTTTATTCAGCATTGAGTCAGAACTTGATTATAGTTTTTGGAATCTGTGAGAATTATTGTTTAAAGTACATTTTTATCGTTTTTCGAATCGATAATTCTCAGAGAAGCATTTTTTCTGGAACGGACAAACTATGATTTAGATTAACTTTTAGATACGGTTTGCGTTCACTTATTGTCTTTAGCGGTTAATAAGTAATCGAACGAAATAAAAGTTAACCACATTGAAAACGATAGAAATTTGCTCCATTTCAATCCATTATTTAAATAACATCATTTTCTTGTTATTGTTATTGAACTACGTTGAAAAAGGGGCAGTTTTCTCGCTGTCGCTCCTCTTCGCGTTCGGGATTAGGTTACTGACACAGATAAACGTCGAGGAGGCGAGTGCTCATCCTTGTCCAACTCTTTTTCTGGTTTGTTGCTCAGCTTTTCCCCCCCAACAAGAACAACTCTGTTCTTCATCTGGTCAAGGCTTCGAAGAGAGTCAAGATTAGTAACAAATAATTTGATCATCTTTCAATTCTAGTCTGTGTACTAATGCAAAGAAATACTACCTCCAGAGGAAGATTATGACCATGTTCTCGTATCTCATGAAGCTCGGAGGCCAAACGTTCCGCATAATCTCGATCCATCACTTATTATGCAGTTTATTCTGTTTTACGAATTCTCAGCCGTCTAGAGTCTAGATAAATCCATAATTCTGACATTTGAAGTGTGTTACGGATCGTCTGGATTTTTTCTTTCTTATATCTTGTTGTTTATTTTTGGCCACCTCACAGCGAACAGGAATACGACAAAAAAGGAAATTTCGCATCGTTCTTCATTCTAAAAGAAGAAAAAGGAAAAATGAGACGAGTGACGAATGCCATTAAAAGTAATCTGCGTTAAATGACTGGAAGGAAGTGTTACATACCAAGATGCTCATTTTTTCTCGTTTATTCTCGTCAATACCGAAACGAAAACCTGTTGACGAATGAATTTTGATGTGTGAACGTCATAGTAGCTGAAATCTTCACATGCTTTTTGTTCTAGAAAGAAGAAAGACGATCCGCTGCTGATTTTCACACTTGACAGGTTATCAGTTTTTCGTTTTTCAGTCTTTCCAGTCGCCATCACGTTTTTCTAAAATTACATTTCGAAAAAGACTTTTTATATTTTCCCAGTCCGTCTTGATGAGAATTGCCGCGACATTTGGAGATATGGCAGAATCATCAAGTTAACTATGTACATTAATGCATTAGCCAACTTTTTCCGGTGAGGTTGCACTCAATAAGATTAAATTTTGTCATTTCATTTCATTCGCCTCCAAGATTGTCCTTTTCTGATCAAACTTTTCCATTTCTGCAGCTCTTCTTCTGCTCACATCTTTTTTCTTCTTTTATGATTTTTTTCATAGAAGAGGCCATCAGATGTTTCAATATATAATTGAAAACTGGACAAGTTTGGAAGACGTTCAAAAAAATAAAATAGTGAAAAGAGGTCTTTCTGCTCTCCACTTCATCAAAACTCGTTCTTTTCATCAGAATATTCTTCTTTGGTATTTTTCTATCCACTATTTTCTTCTTCTTCTTCTTCACAATCTCACATCTTCCAAATTTCCGCACATCTTGAGAGCTCCGTTGCTCTTTTCAACGTACTTGTTCTTATTCAAAACTGTTCAGTTGAATAAAACTCACATCCCCTAACATTCGTCACGCATTTCGTCAGGCAAATAGGCTTTTTCATTCTCTGGTAACCAATTATTCGAAACACACTTTTTGATTAACTTTCTAACAGAGGTTTAGATTAAATTTTTGATTACTTTTAGAAAAAATCTCCCTCAAAGGGGTACGGTACCTGGAAACGACTGAAGAAAAAGCATTCTTTCATCGCACCTTTTCTTCCACATTCTTTTCATTTCATAACTTGACAAGAGATTGAAAAATGATATTTTTGTGTAATAAAACAGACTATTGTTCTTTTCCTCCCTCTAGAAAGAACAAAACCGTGACTCTTCTTTCTAGTCTTTTGTTTTATTGATTTTCATTTAATCCCCCCCAAAGGCCGATTTTTCTCATTTCCTTTTGCTTTGTTCCTTTTTTCCGTATTAATCATGCTTTTGAAAGATTATATGATCCCTACTTTCAGAATCGTCACCATAATTGCGAATAGTAGTGCTATCCTAAGAAATCTACACGGCGACAATTTTCTTATGGTAAGTGGAATCATTAGACTTTGATTTTTGTTTGTCCCTTAAACCTGAACGTTGTTTTCCTAAATGAGGTATAGAAAACAAGTAATTAAATACGCCTTAGCATCACAATACGTACTTTAGTCTGAAAAACTACTGTAGATAGTTTAAATAGTCAAACTCATTATTCTGATGATGACATAGTGTCCTTGAAACTTGAACTTGACTTTACTGTTTTTTCACTCGAACACAACTCACATTTTTTGAAAATTCAGAATTTCAAATCATGTACTTTTCTTTCTGAAACCATTGCAGACCACTAGTTTGTGAATCTGAAGAGCCATTCTTGAAACTCTCACCAGTGTGCAAAAAGCTATTTCAAAACCGAAACCACTTTTCAAGTAACCCCCTCCTCCGTCTTTCCTAAGAAATGCGGGGAAACAGGTGAAACTGAAAATACGCTAATTGAGCATGACCTTGTCCATTTTTATTCCGGTTTCTAGTTTTTCCTCTTCCTGAATAGACAAAAAGACTTCATTTCTTTTGACTAACTAACAAAAATAGATGAAAACAGTGAAGAATGGGGCCAGAGACTCCAACGGTGTGTTGTCTTTCATTTCAACTGAACCGGACGTGTTTTTGTCAGTCCGTCGGCTGATAGTCGTCGTCTGAATCAACACAACGTCTCATCTCACATGATCCACTTTTTTCATCTATCTCCTCCTCTTCTCTTGCACTTTTTTCTCAATTCGCCCTACAACCGAAACAACTCTTCTCTTGCTCACCAAATAATCCGGGAGAGCCTCTTGTGGTTACGCCAAAATGCGTGTTTTCCGTTTTTTCTCGCTTCATAAACACTATTCGGAACCGTTTCCTCTTCATGACACTCTCCCTACCCACACTCTTCGGATACTGAGATGAATGAATGAAAAGGGAAGGCAACCCCGGGACCCATACAAAAGTCTAGAAGCCTAAAAACAATTGGAGAGAGACATAGAGAGTTTGTTCAAACAGAAATGGCATTTCTTTTGAAAACATCGAGAGTGGGACGGCGCTTATTTTGGAGTTTACGTACATATATAAAATGTGTGATTGCAAGCGTAAAATATATTATAATGGGTTGAGCTGTGCTCTCTTTGCCTCTGAAAGCACATGGGCCCCGCCCACTTAGTCGCAGCTCGTCGTGTAAGGCTTACGAGAGCGAGAATCACTCGGGACGGCAGAGTTGTCAGATTCCCCCCTACTCTCTTTTCTGCTTAGTGCCTTTTTAATCTCTGTTATTCTGTAATTCTGACACCAGAAAGTTGATAAGAAAGTGATACTGATGACTACTTCCTGACATCTTGCCACATGGCGATTCAGTGGACATTTGAAACTACAATTAGAAACAAAGATTTTAAGAATATCATGGCCTGGAGTGTTTTCATTTACATTCAGGTAAGGAGAAACGTGAATCAAAGATCTTTAATTCACTTCCAAAATCTCCAGAAACCTGGAAACATTTGATTCTTGACCAGTCTGTTCCCTTCAAAATCTAGGTGACTTGGTCGCCCAGTTCCGGTACAAAATTGCAAGAGAATGATGTTTCAAGGCTATTCAAAAGCCTTTGCAACTCGGAAATATAGCTTTTCTAGACTAACTCATTCCAAAATATTGTACATACTTCGTGTGTATTCGGCTAATTAGCTGCGCTGGGTGGATCATTTGAGCTCCTGACTGAGGTTTCGGTTTTCAAAAAATAATGCGCATATATATGAACTTCGATCATCAAAAAACTTTTATTAATCTTGAAAATAATCTACTCATTTCCTCAAACACAAAGGGAAAACCCTCTCCCATTTTCCGGAAGTTCTCTGCTCACTTTTAATTTTTTCTCTTCTATTTCGGAAAAGAAACATTTCTCGGAAATAATTAGTTTGAGTTGAGTTGAAAGTGCCTTTTGAACGCCCTCAAAAAATGCGACTAGGATGAGGTATGAATGGGTGAATGTGTGACGCGAGCCCACTTCCTGCGCCACTGGAAACGATTTCGATTCCAATTTGTGTTGTGCTGGCTAGCCTCTCTAACACATATCCTTCTCTTTTTCACTCTTCTTTCGTCTCCTCTTACTTTTCCATCTCATTCCCAGCCGTACTGTCTTTTTCTGATGAGAAGCACTCAATTAAAACTAGGGGCGGCGCGTGGGATAATAAGAGTCCAATTAGATATCGAAAATGAGGACGCGTTTCGCACGTGAAGAACCAATTCTAACTACTCTCCCATTTCAGGCGGCGCTTGGCGGCTCGCTTTGGACGAGTATAACGTCGCCAGAAGGATCGGTCACTGTGCCGACAAGTACGGTTGCAACGATTACATCAACAACGGTTAAACCACAATGGGATGCTCCCCTGCCTGCATTTGTCGATACGCTAGGGCCAAACTTGCCACTTTCCGAGTATCTACCGGTCAAATTATGTTTGGGTATACATGACGTTTTTATCGCATTGTTTCTGGTATGAAAACGTTTCATTACAATTTTTAAGAAATTGAATTTCCAGGTAATGCTGATACTTCTCACCATATTTGGTAACATTTTAGTGGTTCTCTCAGTGGTTGTTTACAAACGAATGAGAACGTTCACGAATATACTTCTCACTTCACTCGCCACCGCCGACTTGTTAGTCGGTCTTATAGTCATGCCAATGTCACTTTTGGACCTTTTGCATAATCATCGTTGGCCACTTGGTATGTTCAGACGAAGAAGATAGGATTAGTCATTAAAACAGGAAGTGATGCGAAAAGAGCTCTTAGAATAGTGACATTATCACAATACAATTTTTTCTTTGAAAACTAGAGAAGCTAAACTATGTTGCTCTTATTAACATATTGTTCTTGAACAGTTTAGTTACGACTCTTTGAAAAATTTCTAGATGAATTCTAAAACGAATCTTTCACGTCAATCTAAAAATGTTTTTTACTTTCTTCCGTTTCAGGTCGATTTTTATGCCGAATGTGGGCGACATCTGATGTTCTGTTATGCACTGCTAGCATTCTCAACCTTTGCGTTATCAGCCTCGATCGCTATTTCGCCATAACATCACCCCTCAAATATCCAAGAACAAGGTACTCTTTTCATTTTTTTTCCTTTCCATTCTTTTCTTTCCTCCATCAAACACTTTAGCTTCATCTTATTCTTCTAAGAGTCCGAGCGGGTAGAATAAGAAAAAAAAGAAGAGAAAAGGAAAAAAATCAGAGAAAAAACAGATGAGGCGGACGGACGCAGCCCAATATCACGCTTCAGTGGTCCTGCCAATTTAAAATTAACTCGATAAAAACGGACTCTTTTTCCCCACTCGGCAACAATAAGAAATAGCCATCGAATGTTGCTCTGAGCATCTTTTGTTGTTCTAAATGAACTTTAGCGCAGGAAAGAGAAAAACAGGAAGTAAATTATGATTTCAGGTCTCGAAAAATGGCGGCCGGACTGCTTACAGCTGTGTGGGCGATTTCATTCGTTGTGTGCAGTCCACCATGGGTGATTCCAAGTTGGAACCTATTCATAGACAATAGCAATAACACGGGCTCGAGTGAAGAGTTCAAATGCGCTTACTCTCCGTCGGTAGCATATCGGATATACAGTGCACTCGGAAGTTTTTATCTTCCACTTCTCGTCATGCTATTCGTTTACTTTAAAATCTTCCGGGTTGCTTCTGAACGTGAAGCTCTTATGAGACAATCAGTTGGAACGTGTCGACTCAGTAACCGACTCACTAAAACGCAACAGAAAAACCAACGGAACAACTTGAGGTGAATAGACATGACACCGTTTTTTGAAATGCATGAGTTTCCTTTTTTATTTCTATTTTGTTCTGCATTTCCTTTTTATTGCAGAACTGCAAGTGCACCACACTCACGTACCCGAGTTCAAGTCAACCACAATTGCGGTCGAGTAAACTACTCAGTAAGACCGATGGAGTATGCAAAGTGAGATTTTAGATCAAAGATTTTAGTAGTTTGTGTCTTGAACAACTAGTAAACAATGTATTTTTCAGCCGACTAGAAAACTCATTGAAACCAAGCCAAGAGAGGTTCGACTCGACAGACTGCGAAGATTCGCCACCGAATGGAGATAGTCTAGAGGCAGGAACTACGTGCAATGTAATAAGTTTCTTCCTTTTCTTCAATTTATAAATAAGTGGTCATGAGTCCCTCTCATACACATGAATCAAATTTCATTCTTGATGAGCCATGGATTCTTTTTCTAGATCTCCATGTCTTTGGTGACGAATTCTCCTCCGAATGGATCACAGAAAGAAGCCAAAAATTCGATGGAACGGGAATGTCACTCTTTGGCAGACATTGTCAACAGCGCAGATACCCCTGTCCGAAAGAACACTGAAGTTGGAATTGCTCCATCTCTGAGCAAAAGAGCCAGACAATGCAATGCCAGACTTCAACCTAATAACTTACTTCAGAAGGTTTGTCATTCTTTGGAAAATGAAAACACAAAACTCATTTTTTCCAGGCACATGAGCATTATCAAATTAACGGACCAGGAAAGGCTGTTCGTGGTTCCAAAGAAAAAATGGTGTATTTGAGGGAGCGAAAAGCTTTGAAGACGATTGGAATCGTTGTTCTAGGTATTATTTCTAGCCCGATAACCGATAAAAATATAACTTTCACAGGATTCATCATTTGCTGGATGCCGTTTTTCATCATGTACCTGGTAGAAGTGTTCATTTCTGATCCGGTTGCTGAGTCAGCAGTCTACAGAATCACCTCAGAATTCTTCTTGTGGTTGGGATATTCAAATTCCGTGAGTTCTTAACATACATAATCCTGGTTATCAAGAAAAGTTTCTAGGTTCTCAACCCAATCATCTACACGATGTACAATGGAGATTTCCGACGGTGCTTCCGCGATCTTCTATCATTTGGATGTGTTCAACATCATCGAAGGACCATGAGTGTCAAAAAACTTCACCAACAGTCAACAATCTTTTAAAGTATCACATTTTTAGCTTCAAAAACTCGGTATCAATGGGTTTCATGCTGATATGATCTCTCTTGTATTCTTTATTCCTTTCTTCACTCCCCAAAACAAAATCGACGGTTCAAATTGAACTTCAAATGTTCTTCATTGTTTCACAACTTCACAAAATCCGATTGCGAGTTGATTTCCTCCTCCCGTTTTTCTTTCTTCCCTTTCTTAAAATTCTCCGCACAACTAAAATATCAAAAAATAATTGCGTCAGTTTTCTTTTTCCTTGAAAATCAATCTGCCAGCTTCTCACAAATGAATCGTTGCTTTTATCCGTTGCATACTCCCTTCATTTTCCATTGTTTGTCGGAGAAAACAGACGGGAAAACACTCATTTTCAGATTAATAGGGCAACTTGGCAAAACAACCGAAAGTTGTTGCATCTGACGTGGATTATGTCACAAGGAAATGCTTTTTTTTTGAGAAAAAGAAATGAAACCAGGGAAAGTCACAGTCGTAAAATGAAGGTGGAGGTCGCAAAAACATATGCAACGCAGATTTCGAAGTTTGTTGGACGGATTATTTTTAAAAACGTATGGAAATGACTCTTTAGCGGAAAATTAAAACAGCTTGGAATAGATCGGGTTCATTGACTCCTTGGTATTTCTAAATGATTTAAATGGAGCAAAGAAATTATTTCAGCAATAATTCAGGGCTTTTTTGAATCGAAAGCGAATTTCGATGAGAATCTAACCAGAAAAAAAGGTTCTTGGAACCACGAGCGATTAGAAACGCAGAAGCCTTCAATAATTGGCAGCAAATCAGGAAATGTATCAGTTACTCGAAAATTGTCTTGCTGATGAAATATCTTGAAAATCCTCTTTCTGTAAACTCAATCCTTCTATTCAAAGTTCAAAATTATTCAAGTAAACCAATTAGAGTTACGAAATCTTCCTTCTAGAAGTCTCTTATTGTTGTTCCATGGCTATTCAAATTAAATTATGAATCATTCATGTGGTCTCTGACCATTCAGTTGATTAGAAAACTGTTTTTCTGGTAAACAATGCGTGAAACGATTCAAAACAAAGGAAATGTCGAAATTATGAGCTTTGACCTAATCGAAAAAAATGAATCATGGAATGTTTTTTGATCATCCAAATTATTTTTCTCTCGAAACTGTTTTGTTTTCTCGAAAACAATGATTGAGGCGGAGAATGACTCAGAAAAACTGAATGTGAACCCTTTAGTCTTTTTCCTTATAAAGTCAATGCGCATCAGAATCCCTCAGAATACGTTCCCTTTGACTTCTTCAGAACTATGAACAATCTCAATTTGCCACAACACATTGTTTACTACTTCCCCTTTCTGAAGACAACCCCTCATAATTGTGACGACGCAAGCCGTCTGCATGATGGATGATCTTTGCTGATCGTTTGATCGTTTTCCAGGTGATTGCTTTCTTGATAAACCTCCAACTCCTGCCAATTGCTCGACATCTCTGTCTTGGGTCCCTCCATTAACAATGGGATATTTTTTGAGAGATGGCTGGGCTGGCCCCTCTCAGCTTCTCGGAGCATTTACAACACCCACCATCACTCCTATTTACTACCGTGCCAGCGAAAAAGCATTGAGATGTAATGAGGAAGAGTGTTAAAAGAGGAGCAGGCGATCTGTGGAGGACGAAACATTCGGGGTGGCAGAAGGACGGCAGCGACAAGAGCATTACACATTGGCAAATAGCACAAAAATTCCGCGGGTTCTGAGGAGATGGAGAGATGCGATGCTGCTGCTGATCGGAGACGATTTCTTGGAATCTCCCGATGTTAGATACTTTGTGATAGGGGATGGCAGCAGACAGCAAGAGACATACAATATATCACAAAGAAGAAGAAAGAGCAGCTCTCGGCCGACCCACAGACTTTTGCCAGTAACCCACGTTTGAATCACATTTGAAACGAATCCCCGGAAGATTGTTACAATTCTGGAGGAAAAGCTTCAGAAAAAACTTTGGAAAACGTCGAGTTCTGAATGAAAAAGCAATTTTAGGTACTTTTCCTCCGGAATCCATGGCTAACGTCCTTGACCGACACTATCTCTCGAATGAAATTACGATGAGCGGAGGTGCATCCCTATAATTATGGTGTCAATTGCCGGTGCATCTTACTTTTTATCTATGTGTGGGAATCAAGTCAACCGGGGAATTTGACCCCTTTTCCTCCTGTCGCACATTATTCATCTTCTTCCTGCATCTCGACTCGAGCCGATGGTGCTTCTCGATCACAAATATCTCTTCCTGCTTTTCATGATCACAAAACTAAGAACATCAACAATCACATTGGAAATCAGTTGTTGTTTAATGAATTGGTGTAATGTATATTTCAAATTATACAACGAACGAATGTGTTTGGATGTTAGAAAAGAATTTCGAGTAGAAAAAAACGGGCAGTAGTCGCTGAGCTCTACCTCAAACAAAGCTTTACTAGGAACTACTTTTGTAGTTTGTTTGGTAAGAACTACAGTTGGTGTTTTATCTAAATGACATCTAAGTCAGTGTTCTGAAAACGTTGGGAAGTATTGATATGGAATTGTGAGTAAGACTCCACTCAGATCCAGACTGATACTTGACCTTCTCCGCTTTTGCTCTATCATAGAAACCATGCACTCTGAGATTATCTGGAACTGTGTACTATCAAGTAGATGATTGCTCTGAGCTGAGAAATGGACTGTCAAAAAGGGTGCACACATGTTACCACAGAGACAACATAGAAAACGAAATGTGCTTTCTGATGGTCATGAAGTGATGTCATTCCGGGTAGCCCGTGCCCTTGTTGGGTCAATCGACACGTTGGAAGACATTCGTAAACAGAAACATCGGTGCCCCTAAATCTGAATCACCATTGACATTTTGTTCCATTTCTAAACATAACAATTTTCCTTTTTTTCCGCCCCGTCATTGTTTCTGATATTATTCTATACAGCGATTACTCATCAAAAATCGAACGCTTCATGTTTTTGTATAGAGAAACAAAAACAATTTCCTTTTTTTATACAGGAGGAGGGTGGAAACATGTGAAACATTTGGGTGGAAACAAAAGCAAGACCGGAAGAAAAAAACAATTCGGAATGTATTCCCATAGAAGGAGTTTTTTGTCGGTACTTGCTAATTAAATCGCGAACTCATTTAATCAGGTCCCTCTCTCTTGCACCGGGGTTTCATTCTTCTGCTCCCCCTTTCTCCACTCCCAACCCAATGAAATTGCCGAGAGGTAACATCATCATTGTGTTGTTGATGGTTCCTAGTGATCCTTCTCGTTTTCCACCCGTCTCCCCCGCATTGCCGACCGACGAGAAGCAGTTGGAAGCTCAACTTGCAGTGTAACATCGAGAAAGCAGGGGCAGCTAATTCCGTGGAAATAATTCGAACTTTGAAGAAAAACAAAGAGCTCAAAGATTGGGAAAATGTTCCAAGAACTGGCCAAGAAAACAACTGGGTGCTAAAATCAAAGTGATTGGTGATGGATAATGTCAAAAAAGACTTTGAACATTTAGTTGGGAACACAAAAAAGCCAATATCATGCTGATTATCATCGAATCTTGAAGGAAAACGCATCAGCATCACCAGAAAAGTAGAAACACGAATTTAAATAATTCACTGTCGCTTGAACTGTAGGAATCTAGCGTGAAAATGATTCTCAGAGACTGTTTTAAAAGTGAAAGTTCCATTTGCATTCAACAGAAAACGAAAATACTCCTTAATTGACAATTTTTCCATTTCTCCTCCAAAAATTATGCAAAAATTGGGCCTAAAATCCTTATTTGAACTGCGAAAGACATCATATTTCTCAATCAATCCCCTCTGATTTCGTAACAATTCCATGCTTTCATTAAAATCTCGCTCTATCGCACCCTGATATCGAGGCGGCAAACGACGATTCAAATTTTGGAGGGGCCTCACTGTTTTTTCTCCCTCGTCCCGCCTCCTGAGGACGCTCAAAACCTCTCGTTTTGCCTCGATCCCTCGCCGGTGGGCGGAGTCAACCGACCAATGGCATAGCGCGGCGCGGACGCGTCGCGTGTAAGGGGTATAAATACTAGCCCACTAGCGAGCTGTGCACCATTTGTTGGCAAACGCCTCAGAGGACAGTTAACAAGAAGCATGTGCGACGACGAAGTAGCAGCCCTTGTTGTGGACAATGGATCCGGAATGTGCAAGGTAAGTGTTTATCAGTTGATAAGGCTTATAGTTCTAGGGTTCATTAGATTAGGCCAGGGGTTCTTGGGTATAAGGAATTTCCTAATAGAAACAATGCGCCTAGAATTTCATAACATCTTCTTCCAGCGCCTAGAATATTCTGATGAATCATCTAGCTTCCTCATATATTCTCTATTTCTAATCTCTCAATACTCCTTCATAGAAACCTATAGCTAGCCTAAAATGTTCAAACAAACTTTCAAAACCATAAAAATCGTGTCGTCACAACATTGCGAAGCGATCGGTTCTTTACCTTTCTCTCTTTCCTTTTTGAATTTCTCTCTCTCTCTTTTTTCTCCTCTAGATTTGCATTGTTTCGGAAATAATTATGGCAACAGTAGGAGTAGTAGCAGTGATTCATATCGTACCTCAACACCTGCGCGCCGCGGTCACTCACCATTCTCCTTCGCCTTCCTTATTTCAAATCTGGCGCCACACGCTCATTCTTCTACCCCACTGGGAGGAAAAAAAGGGAGGATATGTTTTTAGTGCGCGTAGAGTATTGTTGGAGAGAGAGGGCCAGTCGACCCCGACCCCCCGGCCCCCGACGCGCATTCGCAATGGTGTGTGAGAGAGGCCGATCGAAGGGAACGTCCGCGACGTTTCCTTCGTACAATGGGATATATCACGACCAACCACAGTGTAATGCACATTCGGAGAAGAAGATGATGCGAAGGGGGGCGAACGCAGTAAGAATCAGAGATGCTGCGTAATGATTAGGAACCCCAGAGAGAAGAGAGACCACATGTACCCGAGATGAACGTTTTGCAAGCGCATATGTTTTTTCTCTCGTTCCATACGTTTATTAACAAGAACCTCACTTTGCAATCCTCATTAAGTATAATTTGGAAACGAGACGAAACGCGAACATCAATTATCCGCACCCTCTTTTTTTCTTCATAGTGCTAGGACTACTTGGCTAATTTGCAGCCCTAGGAACAAGATTTGTGTGTGTTTGAGAGTGAGTGTCTCTTTCTGTGAGTATATGAGATTCCGATGGTGGCGAACCCTTCCCGGATTTATTTATATATGTGTCAGAAAGAGGCAGCCGCTAATCGCTAATCTTGACAGTGTTGGTCAAGTGTGCCCTTGTATCCTCCTCGCATCACTGTATGCAAGGCGATTTGCCTCCTTCGGCCCCTCTCTTGTTGAATGACCACGCCACCCTCCGAACGGACGGATGAATAGGTCGCAAAGAGGGACGTACGGACTGTCAAGGCCAAGAAATGCCACCTTTTGTCAACCCTCACTATATTGATTGATAGGAATGCATATGCGCAATCGAGACATTGAAAGTCCGAGGACAAGTAGTACGACAGCAGCGAATGCGATTAGGATGAGAAGTGAAGGGGTCTTAGAAATAGAGAAGGGATGGGTCATCAGAGTCCCAAACATATTTTAATTCCATTTCAATTCTCCATTTGAAATCAAAAACTGACACTCTCACATCTGGTGCTCGTGATGTGAACGACGATGAGTCAATGCATTTCGAAATCTGTCTTAGTGTCCCCCCTTCTTCCTCGTGCTGCTGATGGCCTCCCCATTCGCCCCGTTTCCTATCTCATTATTCAACAGCGCAATTGGATTGCGAAATGGGTCTGAGTGGTTGAAAAAACGGGGCCAGTGGCAGAAGGCCCGCGACCAACGGAGCGAGCGCTGGGCACATTCTCTTCCTCTTTTCTCCCACACACACACACACATACACACAGAATGACACACACACATATATTTTGTAGAGCGTCGCCGCTCACCACACACCAAAGCGTTCTCGGAAAAAGTACTTCATTCGATATCAACCGTGAACTAGAGGGAGTAGAATAAGAGCGAGGGGGCATCTAGAGAGTAGTGCAATGGGTCTATTGTGTTTGCACTGCTCTCGCTCGTGCGCGGACTCGCTGCGCTCTGCCAAATCTCAACTAAATTCTCGCCGCAACCTTTTGCTTTCGCAATGTCAATATATTGGACATTCTTCCACGACACTAACGAAATGACTTTATTTCTTCTTAGCCATTGGGGTCATCATGAGACACATTGAAACAATGAAACCGATGATTTTCAGGCCGGTTTCGCCGGAGATGACGCTCCACGCGCTGTCTTCCCATCCATCGTCGGACGCCCAAGACATCAAGGAGTCATGGTCGGTATGGGACAGAAGGACTCGTACGTCGGAGACGAGGCCCAATCCAAGAGAGGTATCCTCACCTTGAAGTACCCAATTGAGCACGGAATCGTCACCAACTGGGATGACATGGAGAAGATCTGGCACCACACCTTCTACAACGAGCTCCGCGTTGCCCCAGAAGAGCATCCAGTCCTCCTCACCGAAGCCCCACTTAACCCAAAGGCTAACCGTGAAAAGATGACCCAAATCATGTTCGAGACCTTCAACACCCCAGCCATGTACGTCGCCATCCAAGCCGTCCTCTCCCTCTACGCCTCCGGACGTACCACCGGAGTCGTCCTCGACTCTGGAGATGGAGTTACCCACACCGTCCCAATCTACGAAGGATACGCTCTCCCACACGCCATCCTCCGTCTCGATCTCGCCGGACGTGATCTTACTGACTACCTCATGAAGATCCTTACCGAGCGTGGTTACTCTTTCACCACCACCGCTGAGCGTGAGATCGTCCGTGACATCAAGGAGAAGCTCTGCTACGTCGCCCTTGACTTCGAGCAAGAAATGGCCACCGCCGCTTCCTCCTCTTCCCTTGAGAAGTCCTACGAGCTTCCTGACGGACAAGTCATCACCGTCGGAAACGAGCGCTTCCGTTGCCCAGAGGCTCTCTTCCAGGTAAGATGACACCCCTTCGATTCATACTAGACTCATATTAACCTCCTATTCCTTTCAGCCATCCTTCTTGGGTATGGAGTCTGCCGGAATCCACGAGACTTCTTACAACTCCATCATGAAGTGCGACATTGACATCCGTAAGGACTTGTACGCCAACACTGTCCTTTCCGGAGGAACCACCATGTACCCAGGAATCGCCGATCGCATGCAAAAGGAGATCACCGCTCTTGCCCCATCGTAAGTTTCAATCACCTGATGCTCGAAGCAAGTGACTTATCATTCTCTCTTTTCAGCACCATGAAGATCAAGATCATCGCCCCACCAGAGCGCAAGTACTCCGTCTGGATCGGAGGATCCATCCTTGCCTCCCTCTCCACCTTCCAACAGATGTGGATCTCCAAGCAAGAGTACGACGAGTCCGGCCCATCCATTGTCCACCGCAAGTGCTTCTAAACACCTTCCCCCCGCTCAACATACTATTGTTTTTGTATTACATTGCACTCCACCAGCAATGGTTTTTTGTCTTCTTTTATTTTCTCTTTCCTTTCTTAATTTTTTTCCGTGTACATTGCTAGTGATAGGCTTCTCCCCTCAAATAGACTGCATTACCCGTTCTACCCCTCTCCAAAATCTTCGCTGTCAACTTTCATTGTATTTGTTCAATACTACTCCGGTAGTAAGCTAGGCATCTATAATTAGGTTCTCATTGTATCTTTTGGCTGGAGTTTGAAGTGTAATGCGATCAATTTTGATGTTGACCCTCTATCTACTGCCAATGACTTTCTCATCCCAACCCTCCACAAAATTTGACAATTTCGTTTAATCTTTCACTGAATTATGCTCATATATTCTTATATATGTTCGTAATAAAGCTTTTAATAAGACAAACACTTTATTTTCTTACAAAGAAAAATTAGAGAAAATACAATAGAAACGAAGCGTTCAACCCGAAGGGGAGAGATGAAGATGGATGAGTGGCAGGATCAGAAACAGATTATTTGCCTCGTTTGTTTCCGAAGATGTCTCCAACGCGGTCGAGAATCGAGCCGATGCTGAGAGGATCATCCGGATTTGTGCAGCGGACTCCGAGTAGTTGATCCTGTAAGATATCACACAGTCAGATTTGTTTTTAATACTCAAAAAAAGAAATTTGGATGAAAAACTCTCTCCCATAAGGAAATTATCTAAAACGTCAATTGAAAAAATATCAAGCTAATAGATCCTTCAATGAAAATCTGGCTTAATTCGGAAAAGTATGTCATAGAACAGTTCAGGAAAAAAAGCTGCATGTTGGATTTGTCTGGTTTGGTTTTGTTCTAATTCGATGTGGAAAACGCAATTTATGAAGCTGTCAAAAAGTGAGAGTCGTGTTTTGTGAGTGCAGAAAAAACGTCTCCTCTCAAGGGGAACGTAAATCCAACATGATCGTTCACGGAACAACAGAAGTGTTTCGGAAGAGGGGGACTTTCTGCCAGTATGTTTGTCACTTTAGGGAGACGTTAACTGACATTTGAATATGAGTACTAGCATGTAAAGTATAATGTTATAATGGTTTTGTTTTTGTGTATTGAAAAGAAACTAAGTTATGTCACTGATACTAAAAATTATTTTTTGATTAACGGTGTTAATGAATAAAATTTGAAGTTTTCTCTTTTTTGAGATTTTCACAGAAATCGTTCTTGCTATTCACCCAGCAGACCATTTTTATTGACCTGAGTATTTGAAATCGAACTGATTGTCTCTCATGCCCCTTCTTAATATGCACGAGGAATTGGCCCTTATGCAAATGTTGCATTATAATGGTGAGAACCTTCTCAAAAAAGCTTTTTGTTTTCAAAGAGATTGTTTTTTCCATGACGTTCGAACAGAAATAAAATGTTTTTTTCTCCTTTTTCTTCTTTAGAAAAAGAAGATTGAATTTTGTTTCCTGTCTGAACTTTACGAAAAAAGTTCAACATCCGACATCCGTGGGTTTTCCAGGGATCTGATTCATTCATCAAGTATTCATAAATCTTTTTTCTTTCTCGAAACCCTTTTTGTTTCCTCTTGCTCTTGGTAAGAATCAATCATATCCTACGCGGCTCTTTCTATTGAAATGCATCGAAACGCTTCGAATGATTGATGATTGCGAATTGTGGAATTGCATGACAGAAGGTGATGCTTGGCTCTTTTTTCTTTTGTAAGGGACTGAGTGGCAAGGGGAGATTGAAGGAGATTGCGTCTTAGACAGAAATCCTAGATCTAATGTTGTTACCTCATGCTGCACTTTTGCAAAATCCAATAAGCAATACAGGTCTGACTCACTTTTACTTGCTTGTAGCCACAGCGACACTGACAGGTACCGAAACGACATTCTGCAGACGGGATACATTGATTGTTAGAGTAGCATCTACTTCCCAGTTGCACCTAAACGATCTCAATGAAATCAGCTCGGTGAAGAAGGACTTACTTTGGCTAAACATCTATCATTACTTGCTACTTCTTCAAGAGTACAGTCTTTGGTACACGTTGGAAACCGTTCGTCATTGTTCTGGAACAATATTATAGATTTTTATAAATGACTATAAGACGGACCTCATGATATCCAAGTTTGCATTGACAAGTTCCTAGATTGCAGGACATTGTGATACCACCTTCGCACTGAAAAAATTCAAAAATGATACTAGAAGAGATGAAAAGATGTTACCTGTTGATCGATCTGGCATGGGTCTCCTCGATGAGCAATAGAGAGACATTGACCATTAACGTAAAGAGGAGTAGGGTCACGGCATGGTCTCGGACAACACAATGAGGATTTCCATCTGAAAAATATTTTCAAAATCAAAACACTCTCCCTTTTCTCAAAATACCCTGGTTCGCTGACTGTGAAACAGAAATGAGTAAGTGGACGACACTTGGAATCTGGAGATGCTCCTGCATCACAAGATTGACTCAAGTCTGGCTCTCCATATGGACACCGTAGTCGACAACAATGACCCACATATGGACTGCCATAAGTGACACATCGATAGCCTAATGGACAGCTATCGGTGTTGGCGGCATTTTCAAGCATATCAATGTCGTTTATGAAGAGCCGACGACATGTTTGACGAGGGTGCATCCCATCGGGACATACTGGAATTAGGAAATATGGTGAGCAATGGGTTGGGATGTTTACCAGCATAACAGAAACCGCGTACAGTATCTCTAGTTGTTCCTGGTGCACATTGACAAGTTCCAGCAATACACGAGTTGAAAGGATCGACACACCTGAAATTCAAATTTTCCAGTTTTTTGAACAGTGCACCATTATTTGAAAATTTTGTTTTAGTCATCGCGATATTTTCCAATTCTCAAGAATTCCAGAAGTTTTTGTTATTCGTTATTCAAAAATCAACTCACTGGCTGTCTTTTTCACAAGGTTGCATATAATGAGCTACCCGTGTACATTCTACTCCATATAATTGCTGCCCAGCAGGACATGCTGAAAACCACTCATTCCTCTTCCAAACTTTTTGAGCTGTTCACTTACGAACAACACACTTTCCGTCAACAATACTTCCACCCCAACACTCGCATTTTCCATCTCTGCACAATAAGGGTGGCTTACAATCGCGTTGACAGGAATCGCCGATTTTGGCGGGTGCTGAAAGCAAAAGCTAATTTATACAGTCAGACCGGTTTGGTGAATCATTGAAACTGTAAGAGGTCTAGAAAAACCGAAGACAAAAAATAATGATGTCACCTAATCGGCAGACTGTCGTTCGTTCGTCAATATCGTATTCTTCAAAGTTAGTCGGGCATGTGCATCGGGAGTTCCGGCACACTGAGTTCATTCCATAACATTCTTCGTCAAATAGACAGTCGCTCCCAATAAGTTTTTCTGGAAAAAAGGTTTTTTTAAAATTTTGGCGTATGAAATTAAAATCTTTTCGTTTTTATTTTTCGAGATTACAGTATTTGAGAAAATACTTATTTTTCATGATTAGAAAGTGCATTTCCAATATCAAGCATGAATTGAAACTTTTTTTTCTTCAAATAATTAATAGTCTTTTTCAATCTGATATTCCGACGTCATTTGTTTCCTAGGAATCAACTTTTTCAAAATTCCATTTGAATATATTCCAAGCAGTTTTTTTCCTATCGTTAAGATTCAACATACGTGCGCAAGGAACATCGAACGCTTCTGCTAATCGATCAATAATCAGAAACAAGAATAACAGTCGGATGAATGGGCTATGCATCACTATGGCGAAGGAGAAATTGGGGCAGAGACGATTCGAAGAATCCGCCGATGAGAGAAATGAGACTATGAAAGGAAAATTATCGGGGGTCACCGTCGTCATCTTCTTCGCCACGTCCGCTGTATAAAGAAGAAGTTGTACACTGTCTAACATACTAGGTCTCAATCGCTTCATTTTAGATTTCAACCATCCTGAACATTTTCAAATAATCAGCAAATAACATTTTATTTATGAAAAACTTAGGTAACATTGGGAAAATTGAAAAATGCTCGCGGTTTAGAATATGATTCAAGTGACACAAAATAATAAGGCAAAACGTGAATAGATAAATAGATAACAATGGAAAGGGTAAGAATGAAAAAGACCAGTCACACATTATTATTATTAAAAGATCTCTAATGAGAAATTGTAATACTGTTTTGGAAACAATTTAGAGCTCGGCTGGGTCGTGCTTCTGGAGTTGCTCTCCGTAATCGGTGGCTTGGGATCCGACGAAAGTATCGTAATGGGCAACAATCTCTTCAAGGTTCAGCTTTCCGTCTTTGTTGTCATCGGCAATTCCAACCAAGTGACGAGCCTCAGCCTCAGCGTGGTCAAATCCAACTGGCATGATCCAGTCGCGCATCTCTTCCTAAAAAATAGGGTGTTCTTTATCTGCATTCAAGTAATATTCTCTTACTTGATTCAGTTTTCCGTCTCCGTCCTTATCTCTGTGCTCCTTGAACATTTCACGCTCAGATTGAACCCAGTCTGGTTCTTTTCCGTTCAACTCTGGATAGTCCTCTGGTCTGTACATATCTCCAATGTACTCATCAAGATCAACTGATCCGTCCTTGTTCTTGTCAATATCATCAACAGTCTCGGCGACGACGATATCTCTCATGTGATCGCAGTCTTCTGGATGCATGAAGCAACCGTATTCAGTTCTGTCAAGAGCTCCATTCGAGTCGTAGTCAGCAACAGCCCATCTCTTCTCATCACGAGCAATCATCTTAGCGTATTCTGAAGAGAGTTCTTGTCCGGCTCCGTCAGCAGATCCATAGACCATCTCTCTGTAGTCTTCCCACTTGATCTTTCCATCGACAATCTTCTCAGCCTTGTAGTTCTTCCAGGTGCGTTCAACATCATTGTTCACATATCTCTTCTGCATGAAGTTAATGTGATCCTTGAGCTCATTCTCCTCGATGAATCCATCGCTGTCAGCATCCATCTTTGGAACGAGCTTGCTGAAAATTCAAAGTATTGAAGAATAATATGTTTTCCATGCTTACGCAAGTTTTTCCTTGGACTTCTCTGGGGTCAACTCGTCAAACTCAGCGGCGGTGTCCTTTCCGAGGAACTGCTCGTGGTCGTACTTCTTGTCATGTTCCTTTCCCTGGAAAAAAATAATTATTTATTTCCAAGGAAAAAGAGAAACGCTACCTTGAAGTGTTCTCCGTCTTTTGATGGATCAGAAGAATGGTGGGATGCAAGAGCTGTGACGGCGAGGAGGCCGACGATGAGAAGGACCTTCATCTTTTTTTTTAGATTTTAAAACCTGAAACAAGAACTATTGAGCATTGAAACAGTTTCTGTATAAGAAAGGAAATGAGACGTAAATTGACAAATTAGCGGTAGAAATCATCGAGAAGCGAAGCTCCTTAAAAGGATATACATAAATAGGTCAAGCAATCGGGGACACTTTTTATGCACCGTCTAGCGATAGTGTTTGGGTGTATATAACAGAAATAGGAAGAAGGAAATAACGAAGACAGCAGCCCTCCCAAAAATACGGACGGACGCCCGATTGGAAGGAGTGAGTTGGCCTGCTTGCGAACTGTCAACCTCACCCGCCAGTGTTGACAGTTCCTCGATAACTCTCAATATTGCTGCTCTCACGCAAACAAAATTCATTCTTTAGGGTCTAATGAAGCCAAACGCTTGAAAGCCGACGAGGTTGACCGTCTCAATTGTTTATAAAGACGCTTCGGTTAGTACACGTCGACTAAGAGAAGAAGATATACAATTTCTCTTCTCTTTTCTCTGTTTTCATTGCAGGAACAATCGAGAAGGAAGAAGTTCGAGAAGAAATAAAGTTGCGAACACGTTACTTCTTCTCCGTTACCTATGCAGGCTGCGATCTACAGGTTCAGAAAGAAGTGAGCGGGACATCACACACACAGAGGGAATCACTCTCTTTGAGAGAGATGAGACGAGATGGTCATCACAGAATAGGGGTCAGTGCCTGCCGGGGCTGCCGATTTCTTAGCGTAAACAGTGCGGTGAACCCGGAGACGCAGTCAGAGGTTAAGTTAAAACAGTCGAGAAACAGTGTCGAGTGTGGAGGCGGCAGACATCTGGCGGGCAAGACGAAGAATACTGCGGGAGAAGAACAACGCCCGAGACACATTCGTCCACACACACAGAGAGCCACGTGTACAATTCATCTCGCAACTCTAAGGAGGATGAGATGAGTGTGTGTGTAGTTCTTGCCAGTAATCTTCCGAGACTTTCGAGAGAAAAAAACGAGGGAAAGGTCGAATTAACGAGGATGAAACAAAACACGGAAACACTTGAGAATCGTATAGAAACACTGCGTGAATTACTTTTTTTTCAAATGGGAACTTGTTTTAGCAGGTTCCTGAATGTTCGGCACTTTATGAAGAGGTATTCTGCTGACTCTTTTCCACTCAGTCTAGGCTAATTCGAAATAAACAAAAATAAGTTCGGTTTAGTTTACATAAATCTTCTAACCAATAAACAAATGGGATAAGTAATTGAGAATGGCGTCTGCCCGGTCAGTCGGTCACAGCGACGAGTGTCTAGTGGGTTTAAATAGGTGAGCCGGGCGACAGTTGTGTGGACCGTTCGAGAATCTTCTCCCGTTTCACAGCTGTCGTCTCCGCCTGGAACACGTCATCAACAGAGGTTACTTCTTCTCTACTCTGTCTTTTGCCGATTGACGGCCGGCGTGCTGGGCGGTGATTCCAAATCATTCCTTTTTCTAACCTCAACCCAACAATACAACTTATCTGTTTAACCATATCTTGTATAAATCGTCCGCCCGTACGCGCCTCTGATTATCACTCGCATCTTTTTTCCTTTTTCTGCGACGACTACCGGCCCAATTACCCAGTTAGGAGGAACGAAAACAAAGATAGATAAAGGTGGAGGAATTGAACAGATATAATTCAAGTGGAACGATGAAACGATCGCCGGTTCGTTTGATGATAAAAGAAAATGAAAAGGAAAAAAAACACATTTGATACTAGAGGAAAGGGTTTTATTCACAAATACTTATATGTAGGAGAAATGGGGGACCACAAGACACAACACAACTGCCAAATATACGAACCTTGTCAAGAGATGATGAGAAATTTCACAATGAAGATAGGATAGGAAAGAAATAATTAAATGAAAGTAAAGCTTCGAGAAAAACGATTACTTATATGGGACTCAATTAGTTACAGTCACAATAACCGAGTTCGAATCGATGAAAGATCAACTACTTGTAGAGAGAAAGGGAGCCTGGAATTGTTTTGGGGAATAGAAATTGGAAGAAAAGCAAATAATATGATTTTCAAAACACAAAAGAAGATGTTTTGGGGAGAAGGTGCTAGAAAGGAAAGAAATGATAGATGTGGAAAATTGTGTACTTTCATATGAAGAGAGGAGGAAAGATAGGAATCACCACCAACGGAAAAACGGCAGCTTCGTCTGCACTTTCTGCTCGTAAGTCTCTTGCCATGATTTTGATCCATTGGTTGATGCTCCGGCCTCAGAAGTCGACGGGCCAGCAGAGACAGCAGCAGCAGTCGACGTGGAAGGACCGGGCTGCTCAGCCTCAACATTGCCAGATGCGCTGTGCACAGCCGATGTGTCCGCTGCAAAATTGATTGTCGACGTTTTTACACAACATCATTTTTTTCGCACTACAAAATATAGCACTCCATCTGGACATTCATCATTTTGTCACCCCAAAAAACACAACAACTCACAGTCATAGTTGGGAGCCTCTTCGTATTCAGCATTGCGGGATCTTCTCGACTTCTTCTTCTTTTGTTTCACCTCGACCATCAATTGTGGAGGCATCTGGAAAATACATTGATAGATTTAAGGACTGGAAAACTCAAGTTAATTACCTGGATGAGTTGGTAAGGACTCTTTTTCTTCATGAGAGCTTCACGCAAATTGAAGATCTGTCCACGCATAACTGACATTTGTTTCTCGAAAATCTTTTTGTCGAATCCTTTGTCGTTCTGGAAAATGGTTGATATTGTTTTAGATGTCTTCTTTGTTGAAGGTTGATTGTTTTATAGATTTTGTTCTAATAGCATCGTCCCAGTCTAAAAACAAACCTTGAAAACGCGTCGAAGATCCTCGCAAAGCTCACGGACCCATTTCGTGTCGTCCAATTTCGGCAGAAGCAGATCGATGATGTCATCGGAGAATGGAATACGAGCCTGTGGGAGAAGAGCCCAGCCAAATGGATCTGAAAACAAAAACAGCTTACATTCATGTGTATAGTTTTTCTTTGAACAGCATCACTCAAAGATTTTTTACCCGAGAAACAAATTTTGTGTTTTGTTTTACCGAAAACTGTAAAGTCATAAATCATTTTCACAGTTTTTCCATCACATGAAAATAAACAGGTCAACCAACTGATAGAGAAAAACAAATGCATATGTAATCTACTTAAAGTCAATAGGTTGTAAACAATGTTTTTGAAATTCTAGAATATGATTTTCCAGAATGTTTCCTATTTGACAATGGTATGCCAATCAGTGTTATCAACAACTATTTCCAGCCTTTTCAACCTTCATTTCAACGTGTTGTCTTGTCATTTGTGTTGCCTGAAGCGATTATCGAGAAAGCGACAAAGGCAACCCATAAAAATTGGCAGATGGATCGAACAACGATCAAAACAGTTGGGGGCGCTCAAATTCTTTCTGTTTTTCTGTTCGCTTACTCAAAAACACCCCACAAAAGGTATTTGTGAGTTCGACGGTCAACATTGTGTTGAAAAAGATGTCTGAAAGGTCACTGTATGCTTTGAGTATAATTTCGTAGTAAACAAGTTTTTGAAGTCGGAACAGCTGTTACGTTTAGAAAAAAGTAATGAATCAAGATTGGAAAATGACTAAATGACTGAAAATGGTTAGAATGTTACTCATGGCCGTTTCAGAAAATATTCTTGAGTTGAAAAACATGCTGATAATCAGACATTGGAGCAAGGGTAATCAAAAATGTCTGATGAAATTTGTGTTTTGATGCTAACCTTTCAACAAAACTGATATGGAAAAATAGTTTGAAAATTGTTCATATTCAAAATTTTCAAATCAAATTGCTCTATGATCTCTCATAATCACAAGGACTTTTTGGTTGCCACTTATTTTTTCAAGTTTTGATTGATTTTTTCTGACACTTCAGTGTTCCCCCATTTTCTTTCTTTCACTTGACTGAAAAACACAAAACACAACTTACACGCTCTCCACTCATCCGGATGTTTGAACGGGAATGCCAATCCATTATCAATAGCTGCCACGTCAACAGTTGGAATCGAAACGTCGGCCCATTCGACCTCAGCTGGAGCTGGATCCTCAATGTGTGCAGTTCCTGAATCAAATTGATATTAGTGTGATACGAGAGAAACAGCCATCAATTGTGTAGAAAAGAACGGCTGACAGATCTAGTCGCTTGCAAGTTATCAGTTCCACTATTAAAAAAACAAGAAATGAGATTTGATTTCAGTGATTTATCTCATTTCACGTAGTATTTGGATGGGATTATGAATTATGAGCGGTTCCAGAATTTTATGTTACATGGTTATTTTTTATCAAAATTTCCCGATTTTCTATACTCGAATGGTCAGCCTTGATTTTTCAGAATGAGTATTTCAACTGCATTTTTGAAACTACTGGCCGAAACAAATTCCTTGCCTTGGCAGTTTTATTTATGTTCATCGAAGTTCCAACGACTTGTTTCTTCGTATGGCAACAGTTTTACGACTTCTGAAGGTTTTGTTCACGAGACATACTTAACTAATCGCCCATTTGGCCACCATGACAGTTTTAGTTCTCTTTGTAGATTTTGAAAATCAAAAAAACAATCGCATTCCGCGTTTCCCGCTCTTTTCGATAAAAATAGGAGGCGTGGTTTTGGAGTTTGTTTCGAAAATAGTCGATTCCAACCCAAAAAACACTGACCCAGATGGTGGAAAAGGGGCGTGACAATAACAAGGAACAGATTCAAAGAGCGAAAACAAGACTGAAAAAAGATACCGTAGCAGAGATAGAAAATGGGAGGTGCTTGGAGAGTCCCGGGCAGTGGCAAATGTTGAAAAACAACCTTAGAGTGAACGCTAAAAAGTAGAATCTGTAGAGAGTAACAGAATTGAGTTGTTTACACTCGTTTCTCTCTTTTTTTCTTTCTCTCTGTAGAGGTCGCACCGATAATCGAAAACTCGGGCATACTCTCGGGTGTTCCCCCATTCACAGTCAGACGGTACTGCCACACGAGCATCGTTTTACTTTTTTTTTCGATAGTTTTTATGAAATCTACTACTTGTTCTACTTTCAGAACTCATCTACCCTACAAAAGTGCTCAGCTGATCGGATTCTACTAGAATCATGAGCGATCCACAAGCTGAGCAAGATGAGCGCGATCGTGCCTATTCGTTCATGAGCAGCGACTCTGGAGTCGATACAACTACACATGGTCGTCGAGTACATCAGAAACCGCTTAAGTCTGTCTCTACATACGAAAAGCACCCACCATCAGAAATTGTCTCCGAGTCGACCAAATCGATGAGCTTCTCGTCGCCAGGTACCTGTAAATTGCAGATTGAAAAGAGCACAAAGATTTTTTGAAGCCATTTTTCTAGCCATGTCCATTGAATCAGTTTAGTCTAGTCATAGATACTATAAGTTCAATCCCTAATACTACACAGAACTTCTTGATACAACGATTTCGATTTTTCACTAATCGGGTTCGAAACGTCACTTCTAATTTCCATCTAATTCGTCTTCTCAGAACCTTAGAATACTGTAAACAGCACGGTATCATCAAAAGAAATTGCTGTAAATAACCGCTACTCAACAAAAAGTTTTTCTTTCAAGCAATTAGTACTTCATATCTTACACTTTGATCTAGAACACTTTCTCTTTCATTCTTTCAGTAATTCTCATATTTCTAACATTTCATTGACTCTTCTCAAGTTAGTTGAGTTCCTCTGCATTTTTCAAGGTAATTGTTTTTCTCATACCTGTGGTTTAGCATTAGCTGGATCGCATGGAACATCATTGTTGTGAACCGGTGCGCGATCAATCACATCGGCAAGGATATACTTGATAAGCCAGTTATCACTTCCACGATCTGAACATTTCATTTTTGAACTTTTTTGCGCTTATTATCAACCCACCAGTGTTTCTAATGATATAGTCTAGTGCGACCAACTTCTCGAACAAGAACTGAAACTCTCTTTGAGTGACCGGTGGTGGTGCAGTCTCTGGTTGGTTGACCCAGGTTCTAAGCCAATGAGCAGCATCTTGGTATCCTTTGACGAACAATTGGAAGCTTCCAGTCTGCAAAAAAGATGGGTTTAATTACTTCCGTGGGAATAATCTTGTCTTCTTGTGTCCACTACCACCCTAATGGACTACGATTAGCTATTCCACTTGTCCACGACGGGTAGAGTGACCGAGTGTTTCCCTTTCTTCCATCATCAATGCACAATGAATTGGCATTTTGGAGAAGAGGAGAGTGAGCCCAGTATCTCAGAGTACAACCCCATTTTGGCTCAGTATCTCACAAATTTATCTTTTCGTGCATGACACTCGTTTTCGCGCAGATGGTGGCCAACCTCCCCCCATGTCTTGGCTTCTTGATTTCATGCCGTCCGTCTCATCTAAATCCCTTACTTGTCAATCGAAAAGATTAGTCTTTTTGCTGTTTCCATATGTTTTTATTTCCTCTCATTCAATAGATTTTATAGTGCTCTTCTCACTTCTTTTCTGTGCTCAATGCAATGCTTGTTTATCGAGTATTGAAACAAAAAAAGGAACTTGTTTACATTAGAAACTCGAGTATGTTTTCACTATCTCTTCCTTCCTTCATTCTGCCGAAAGTTGTTCTCATTATTTTCACTGAACGCCACAAAAGAACGCACAAAAACAAGTTGTTGTCAAGAAAGAAAAGTCGACCTTGTCGCTTCATTGAAAAAAGAACAACAAAACTACTGAATCCCCGCAATGACATTTATATCTTACACCGGAATCAGAAGCTGGAATTCCAAAAAAAGATGCTGATATGAGCGGCGAAAAAGAATTTCAAGACAAAAACAGAGGTAGTTACAGGCACCACCAAAAGAGGGGAATGTGTGCGTGTTTGTGCAAACAACAAGTTATTTTGATGAAAACTAATCAAATTTCCCTCCTTGGTTCTCATTTTTCTCTGCTCCCCTCTATCAGTTTCTAGATCCAATCATGTTTCATCCACTACATATTTGGTGAGGTTCCTTGTTTATCCCAAACATTCAATATGACCAGTCGATCAGTCCGCGGTGATCAAAAACATAGGGAAATCATCAGTTAATAAATCTTGTCAGTTTTTCTTTTCTCTGCCTTAGAATCGTTATCTTTTGTTGTTCTAAAAGTGTTCGGTCAAGCAAGTCTAGCAAGGACGAAGTTGCCAATTTGGTGTAATGTGTACTAAACCCGAATCAAAAAACCAAACTAAACAATACAATTCGAAAATTTGATTAGAAACGCGTGACTAATGCATTAAATATTTTTCGAAAAAATGAAATTGAACTAAGGCGTTCAGTGACACCAACCTGACAAGCGCAAGAAAAACGTTTGATAAGGAAAAGAAGAATCGCATTTAAAGAGAGTATGTTTGTTTGTTTCAACATATTTTCTCGAGTGTTCTTTTCATATTTCTTACCTTTTCTGGCAATCCAATACGATGGAAACGTCTTCCAATGTTTGGATATCTTGACTGAATCCTCTCTTTAGTACGAGCCTTGGCACGGTCGATACGATCGTAGTAAAATGTTGGAGCAGCTAATTCAACAACTCCAGTTGGTGGCACAATTCCCAATTTTAGTTTTTCATCAACCAACGAAGCTCCGACTTCCGACAAGTATCCCTGTAAAAAGAAATTGTATTATATTTGTCAACATATAATATATAATCCACATAATAAGTTTCGGGAAACCTAACCGTCAATCCAGCATGTTTCCATCATTCTTTCCCGTCTGTCCACAGGCAAAACCCGCCAAAAAGACACATTTACGGCAGAGGAAAATGGACGACGACACATAATTATTTCAGTAGTACGCTAAGCACTCATGCGCCACCCTTCTACCTAGGCCCTACTGCGCATCATATATCGGAAAGGGGGGAAGTTGAATATTATTTCATTTCGTCTTTCCACACAACGCATCGTTGTGTTGTTCTTTCAAAGTCCATTGACCCACAAAACCGGTAACGGCAACATACATGTATACATAATGCCAAGAGGAATCATTACACTTCACAAATCATTCATTTTGTAATCCCAGAAGTTTCTTTTTCTCGTTTCACTAGTTTTTTTTCGTTCGAATTTCTTCTGAACGCATTTGCGACTGAATGGGATAAATGTGCATCGTTACAAAATTGTGTGGAATTGTCGGCGCCACAATTTCTTGTCGTCCTCATACACCCCCACATACACATCTAGCTTAATTTCTAATTCGTATTCTTTGACAATCGTCTTCTTCTTCTGTTTCTCAACATTCAGCTCAATTGGAATTTTTTTCCATCTAGGTTTTCTTTTTTTCATCGTCCCTCATCTTTTTCCTCTTTTCAACACCATTTCCAATTGGCTGCCATTTCAAAATGAGAGAAAAGTCATCGTCGATGTTTTCTAGTGAATTGAGAATGAGCCTCAACAAAACGAGAGAAGACGATGAGCACTAAGAGCGGTCAAAGGCAAAAGAAACCGGTCACAATAGTAGCCACAATGAGAAAGAGTAGCAATTATAGGAAACGGACGGGGGGAGAACCATTGAGCAATTCTATTAAAGTCAATGAGCGAATCGCAGTGCTAACTACCTCATTCCGAGAATAGTGGCAACAAGTGTCAACGTCATCTCGCCTGCTTCTTCTAGATTTTCTTCTACAGAATTTTTGGAATTTAGGATTTATTTGGCTCAGAATGTTTAGTTCCAAGTTCCAGATGCGTTTCCCGTTTGTTTTTTGAATAAACACTCAAAGAAACCTCAATACTTTGGAAACTTCGTTTTTTCGACCTTTTGACCCCTCCAAATCCTAGTTTTTCCAAAATCTGTGACCGACGATCGTTTCTTGTGTGGCGTATGTGTGCCTTGTCAATTTCTGGACAAGTCGGCTTCTTTGGGACGACGTGCCCATCAAACTTTCGACTACTTGGTCGTTGCCGTCTTTTTTTGTGTCCTCTATCCCTCCTTTTTTGCGATTCTCACCCCACGACAACAACAAAAAAAGAAAGAATTCTCCGAAACCAACAAACTTGCTTGCTCCAGAAATCAATAGTAACAGGGTGCACACACGCCTCGAACTCCTCTTCCTCTCCTTCTTCAGTCTCTGCACCGAAAAAGGAAAGCAGAGAGGAATATAACAAAAAACACGTGAAAGAAGAAGAAGAAGAAGGATTGAAGCAGACGAGGAGAACGGCGTCTTGTTAACAACTAGAAACTCTTTTTCTTCAATAGCACTCCATTCGTCCTTCGTCTCTTCCTGCCCGATTTCCTTTTCAATTCTAAATTCGAATCCACAAATCCGGTAAGGTTTTCCTCCCCGAAAGTTGATTCATGGACCCTCATGAAATGACATATTCATATATCATTCGGCTTGGCAGCAGATTATTTTCCAAACAACGTGCGCGAAGGTCGGCAAATGTTCTCTCTTTCATTTTCTCGTTCCACTCTCATAAATCGAAGGACCCTTATGGGTTCCATTCGTTGGCGACACTCGGAATCCCTTGAGCCCCCTCCAAAAAACCAACAAAACAAAATATTTTCGACGACTCTTATTTTCTAAACTAAAAATGGGTGGAGAGGAATCATGATAACGGTGATTTCGTTTTGTGTTAGAAATTTTACAACACCTTATCATAGTGGTTTGTTGCGGAATCAGTGTGGGGGTTAGAATAACAGTTCGCCCACTATCTTTTCTGTTTTTTTTTCTCCGTGACGAAAGTGTGAAGAGAGTAGAGGATTATGTGTGTGACTATCAGATTTATATTTGATAACAAAACTTTTTTCTCTTAAAAGTAATCAAAAATGAGAAAAAGTACTATTCTTGTTTCTTGACACACTCGTCTTCTATACTTTCATCATTTTCAAAAATAGATTATTCTTCTTTTCCACCAAACACATTCTCAACTATTCTTGTGCAACATTTGAAAGTGCCAGCAGTCATCATTAGGCAGTTTCCAAGAATGAGTGAGATAGAGAGAGAGAGAGAGAGAGTCCAATACGAGTGTATGAGGCCTTCAGCTTAACGCCGGCCTAGTTCGACGTCTTCTTCGTCCTATTCCTCTCCCGGTCGTTTGTTGTTGTCGACAACAACACAGGGAGCGCCCTCCCCAGATCGATGGCTCACACCACCAGAGCAGAGCGCCACTCCAAAGAAGGCGTGGTCGGTGTGGCGATGGCCGATGTCGTCGTCGTGCTCAAGGCCTCCTCTTTTTTTTCTCCATCTCTCATCGGGGCTCACACTCTGTTTACTTGTTTACCTCTTGCCTAGTAAGGAGTGAAAAAAGAGCAGCAGCACGGCGAAAAAGACCGAAATGGCCAATGGCAAGGCATCCGCGCTGCGCGCACTGCAAAGTCACAATTGTCCACCCCTTCTCCCCTTTTTTTGGCTTCAAAATTGGTGGTGGTGGCCGACGACTCGAAATGACTGCTCTTTTGTGTTTGTGTTATATTTGGTAAATAGCAGGAATCATAAAAATTGGAGCACTGTTCTTCCATCTCCTTCTCCGGAAAAACAAAAACAAGTGACTACAAGTGGTACTGATTTGTCTTTGTACATATACAATGCATATTTTCGCTCAAAAGAATTTTTCCTTTCCCTCCTCTCTTTCTCTCTTTCGTCGTATCTGGCTAATCCGAATATCGAATAAAAAACGTGCATTTGAGCAGTAGCTCGAAACTATGAGCTCTCTCCAAAAGCATGTGACAGAAGTACTCTCCTGCATACCTATACTCTATAGAGGCTCGTCCCAGGACGGGTTGCCAAGCAACAAATAACGATTCCATACTCGCCTCGCTCTCTTCGAATTCTCATGAATATTCGTATATTTGTCAAAAATTGAGCAACAAATGAAACAGGCAAACAAACACGCATGTTTACTAGACCTCCGACTTACCGAATGCTCACTCTTCACGACTTTCTTTTTTTGAAATTCGATATATACTCACAACAGCGCATCTTTTCTTACTCTCTCTCTCTATCTATCTCTGGCAAAATGCCCTCAAACCAATAGATCAAAGAAGATTTCAAATTCACTGAGATTATCTATTTACTTTTTGATTGTGAAATAGTAAGTTCAACTTTTGAAACATGGCAATTGAATTCACTCTCTAGATGCACTCAGAAAAAAGAAATATTGGCATAAGTTGTTTTCTAAACAACTATGTATTCATCTCAAGGTTTTTCGGGACACAAGAAAAAAGAGCGACGTCGCTTCCTTCCTTTTTTCTTCGTCCACCATATTTCAATGAGGTGGAATGAGAATAGACTAGTTTCACTCTCTATTTCCAACTGTTGCCAATCTTCCTCGAAACACAGAAAAGACGACGACCTCCGCGTAAACAATTTCCAAAACGAAAGCTGCCAAGCATTCTCCCCCCCGTCATTACTTTTCCCCCTATTTTTCTATCCCGACCCATATTGCCGGAGATAACTATTGCAGCATGCTGATGTGCTCCATTGGATGTTCTTCAGCTGTGGCGTAAATAGCAGCTCCCAAGGTCGTCAACTAGTTGTGAGCGAGTCATTACCGGAAGGTGCTCAACACGATCCACCATCACAAGCGCTGCGAACTTTATCTCCGGTCTCACCGCCGACCGCTAATTCTAGTAGCTCAACTAGCAGATCTTGTTCGCCAGTTGTACGTGCAGAGGCTATCGTTCCTGGCAAGTGGACACATATTTCTGGAAAAGTCTCCGTGCGGCCATTGACGCCTTCTGAGACCGAATCGGTTCTTGATCGTCAACGTCAGAAAAATCGACGATCATCTTCTCGAAAAGGTTTCTGTGTGCTCTTTTTGAATTGGTTGTTTTTTGGTTTGAAGTTTCTAATATTGCTTGCTGTTAAGTGATGCACTAGTTAGATACCCTATACATCCTTTGAATCCTTTTGCTCATTTCATTAGCTATTAGTCATCTCAAGTTTTCATTCTCAATCCTTTTATAGACAAGCTCAAAATGTCGAGTCACGACGAAACTCGAAGTTCTGGTGGAGGAGGAGACGGAACCATCCATATTCCGTCTGCAGACTCAAAGGAGCCAACTCCGGAGAGCCCGGGCTCTCGTTCCAACTACGGAGAGTTCTACTGGTATGTGAAAATATGTCGAATTGGCCAATGCATGCGCTTTCGGCTTGGTGTAAAGTCTTGCTCACTGAGACCTTTCACCAATGTCTTTATAAAATCTCTCTATCCCAAATCTACACGCCGCACATCTCCCCCTTCGTCGTCCGTGTTCTTTTTATTTCGTAAAATAATTATATGTTGTTTTCCAAGAAACAAAATCCCTAGTCCCTCTGTCATGAGAGCCGCCTCGCTAGTCCATAGTACTGAATTTCGGTTCACAACAACATAATTAATTTCTTAAGTCCAACAACGGACAGTTTGAAAACGTACTCGTATACCATTCATATGAAGAAAACGGAGGAGGAAATTCATGAGTATGACGGTGACAGTTGGTAAGTTGGCGGAAAAAAGGTTAGACTAGCTCAGCGGTTCAAATAATCCTTCAATAGTGAAACCTCATAATATTCTTCGCCTCATAACATTGCTTGGAATTCAAAATAACATCACGCGTTAATAATAAATTGAAAACCAAAGAAGCCTTTTCAAATGAGTTCAAAACCAATGAATAAGTTGCCGTGTTGCATGCAATAGCCACGTGTTTCCTTGTTAAGGGATGAGTACTCCAGGGATACTTCTGGTGAGAACAACTATCACCACACTTCTTCATTCGATGATGATCTTCTCCTCGAGATTGATAGTTCTCGTGGAGCCGCCGTTGCTCGTCTTGACCGTACTCAGGTAACTCATAAACTATTTGGATAAAGGTAAGAAACTGGTTTTATAGGACGACTTGAACAAGTTCCGTCAACGTATCGACAACAACGTTGAGCAACAAAGAGAGTACAGCGAAATGATGGCTGCACTTCAAAACAAGGTAATTTATGTATACAAGACAGCCTCAAAATTATTCCTGTAGGTCCATGAGTACCGCAAGCACATTGCTGAGCTTGAGGGAAGAATGGTCGGAGCTCGCAATCGCATGTTGGATGATCCAAGCTCCAACGTCATGATCTTCGATAACTACGATCCAGGAAACACCTACATGTAATCGAAAATATTAGTGACTAATAAAAGATTTGAGTTACAGCACCAATCATAATGTTGAGCTTTGGAGCCCAGCTAGAGGAAAACGTGAGACTATTCTTGGCGGAGGAGGAGCTCCAGGGCTTACCACTGTCAATGTTCTCACTGGATCCGGAACTGGTGGATACTCAAGTGGAGTTGCAGGATATGGTGGTGGCCAGGCAGGAGATCCAAATGCCAATTATGAGATGATTGCAAGATTGGATGAGGAGAGAAGACGTTCGGATGAGTACCGTATGCAATGGGAGAATGAACGTCAAAAAGCATTGGCTTTGGAAGATGAGAATGATCGTCTGAGACGTGAATTCGAGCGCTATGCCAATGACAGCAAGGATAAGGAAAAGACATTCGTCAATCGTGAAAGAAACTTGGCTCAATATCTGAGTGATGAGCAACGGAAGATGCTTGATTTGTGGACTGAACTCCAACGTGTTCGCAAGCAGTTCTCCGATTTGAAAGTTCAAACCGAGGAAGATCTGGACAAGCAGAAGTCTGAGTTCACTCGTGCACTTCGCAATGTCAGCAGCATGTCCAGAAACGTGACATTCAATGGAGGAGCTGGGGACTCTCTTGGTCTTTATGGTTTGGATGATGGAAATGAAGTCAATAGAACTACTAACAACTACGAGAAGGTTCTCATTGAAACTGTCAAGAGAATGAACAGTGGAGGTGCTGGAGGTGCTTCTAGTGCTGAGCTTCTTGAAGAATTGAGAAAGATCCGTGGAGGAGGAAGTTCTGAGGGAGATGCTGAGTTGCACAAAGAACTTATGACCAAATATGAGGAATCTATTGAGAGAAACATTGAATTAGAATCCAAAGGAGATGATGCTCAAAGAAAGATTGCTGAACTTGAAGCTGAACTTCGTCGTAATCGTGAGAAGTTAAATGAGTCTCAGAATGCATTGAAGAAACTTCATGAGATGGCTCAAGACAGTGAAAAGAATGTTGATGGAACTGTTTCGATCAAGAGAACAAGATCTCTTTCACCAGGAAAGACTCCACTTCCACCATCTGAAGCCCTTCGTGCTGTTCGCAACACCTTCCGTAACAAGGACAATGATATTCAACAATTGGAGAGAAAACTCAAGATCGCTGAGACCCAAGTCAAGGAGTTCTTGAACAAGTTCGAGAACGCTGATGAGGCTCGCCGCCGTCTTGACAAACAACTAGCTGATGCCAAACGCGAGATCAGCAATCTCCAAAAGAGTGTCGATGAAGCTGAGCGTAACTCTCGACGCACTGACGACAAGCTCAGAGCCTCGGAGGCCGAGCGTGTTGCTGCTGAGAAAGCTAGAAAGTTCTTGGAAGATGAGCTTGCCAAACTTCAAGCGTCATTCCAGAAGAGTTCTACTGATGATGCTCGCAAGCTTCGTGATGAAATGGATGAGCATGCAAACTCCATTCAAGAAGAGTACAAAACTCGTATTGATGAGCTCAACCGTCGCATTGAGAACCTTCTTCGTGAGAACAACAGACTCAAGTCTGAAGTTAACCCATTGAAGGACAAGTATCGTGATTTGGAAAACGAGTACAACAGTATCCAACGTCGTATTGAAGAGAAGGAGACTCAAATCCGTTATTCCGATGACATTCGTCGTAATATTCAAAAGGATTTGGATGACTTGCGTGAGAAGTACGATCGGGTCCATGGTGACAACGAGAAGATTCTTGGAGAACTGGAGCATGCTCAAAAGGCTGCTCACTTGGCTGAGCAACAGCTCAAGGAGATTAAGGCTCAACGTGATGATTACCAAAAGCAAAAGGATGAGCACGCTCGTCACCTCTTTGATATTCGTCACAAGTTGGAGACTGAAATCAAGGGACGCCAAGATTTGGAGAAGAACGGGGCTCGCAACAACGATGAGCTTGACAAACTCCGTCAGACAATCAGTGACTACGAGAGTCAAATCAACTTACTCCGCCGTCACAATGACGAATTAGACACTACCATCAAGGGACATCAAGGAAAACTCACTCAATTGGAGAATGAGTTACACTCTCGTTCAGGAGAAATTGAGAAGTTGAATGACTTGAACCAACGTCTTCAAAAGGAGAAACAAGAGGTTCTCAACCAAAAACTCAAGTTGGATGGAGACATTCAAGCTCTCAAGGAGACAATCAGAAAATTGGAGAATGAATTGGAGAAACTCCGAAATGAGAACAAGGAACTTGTCGCCAAAGAAGCTCGTGCAAGAGATGCTGCCAATCAACATTTGTCTCGTGCCAATCTTCTCACCAAAGAATTGGATGACACTAAACAAGATCTCAAACATTCTACTGATATCAACAAACAATTGGAACAAGATATCCGTGACTTGAAGGAACGCTTGGCCAATATGGGAAGAGGTGGACGTGTCTCTCGTGATAGTACCACTACTGGAACTGATGGTGGAGCCTTCGGAGACCGTAGTTCTGTTGCTGACGGAAGCCGTAGCCGTGGTGCCGCCGGAAGCAATGTCTTCATTCCAGCCGCTGAAGATATTGAGAGCCGTGGTGGAGATGAGATCAACATTCCATCATCTGGAGATGTCATTCACGGACGTGATGGACGTGATGGAAAGGATGCCACTGGAAGAGGAGGAACCCATACCATCACCAACACCAAAGAAAGAATTGAGAGAATTGAGAAGAACATTCTCGATCGTTATCATGATGATGAGTTGATGGAGCACAAGATTCGTGAGGTCAATGACCGTTGGAAGAGAGAATTGGAACGTCTTGAGAATGAGAAGGACGACTTGGAGAGAAGAATCCGCGAGCTTGAAGATGAACTTTCTCAAATTGGCCGTGGAAACGACAAGACTGAGAACGACATCACTGAGTTGAAGAGAAAGCATGCTGCTGAGATTGACAAGTTGAAGAGTGATATCAGTGCTCTCCATGATAAGCATCTTAGTGATCTTGATGATGAGAAGGAACAGTATGGAAAGGCTGTTGAGAACTTGAAGTCTGTTGAAGATGATCTTCGTGATAAACTCAACAACTTGGAGAAGCAACTAGCTGATTCGCTGAACCGTGAAAATGAGCTTGAGAGAGAAAAGAGAGATTATGATGAGAAGATCAACAGTCTCTACACTCAAAATCAAAAGATTAAGGATGAGTGGGATGATTTCCGCAATAATGCTGACAAGGAAATCCAGAAGTGGAAGACTGATGCATACACTGTCCGCTCTGAAGCCAAGGCTCTCGAGACAACCAACACTGCTCTGAAAGCACAATTGCAAGCTGCCAATGATCGTATTGATCATTTGACCAAGACTGTAAATGATCATACTTCCAAAGTCCGCGATTGTAAGTTTCAGAAACATACTTCTCTATTAATTTTTGTTATTTGTAGTGACATCTCAAGTTCGTCGTTTGGAAGATGAGCTCTCCGACAGCAAGGGAAATCTCGTTCAGAAGGAAATGGATCTTGAAAGTGCTCAAAACCGTCTCCGCTCCCTTGAAGATCAACACAGTACTCTCCAAAGTGATGCCAATAAATGGAGAGGAGAATTGGATGCCGCTCTTCGTGAGAATGACATTCTCAAGAGCAACAACACCAACATGGAGGCTGACTTGAACCGTCTCAAGAACCGTCTGAAGTCCGCTGAGGACGCATTGAAGGAGTTGAAGAGCAGTCTGAGCCATGCCAAGACTGAGAAAGAACGTCTCCAAAATGCCTTCCGTGAGAAGACCAAACAAGCTGATCACTTGAACCAATTGGCTTCGCAATTCGACACCAAGTTGACGAAACTTCGCAATGAACTTCAGGATACAAATGATAAGCTCATCACTTCTGACACTGAGAGAACTGCTCTCCGTAATGAACTTCAAAAGCTCAGTCAAGAGCTCAAGTTCGGAAATGAGCAGATTCAACGCAAATCAGATGAGTACCAGACAACTATTGATGATTTGGCTCATTCGCATCGTGTTTCTGAGGACAGTCGTCTCAATGCTCTTCAGGAACTTGGTAAAGACATTTGTAAAAAACACTTAGAAATATAAACTTTGATTTCAGAGGCCAGAAAATATGAGATCAATGACTTGACTTCTCGTCTTGACAGTACTGAACAACGTTTGGCAACTCTCCAACAAGACTACATCAAGGCTGATTCTGAGAGAGACATCCTTGCCGATGCTCTCCGTCGCTTCCAATCATCTGCTAACCGTGTCATCAACTTCCACACTTTTGTTGACGGTGGAGCTGGTTACACAGATGGAGTTCCAGGAGGAACCAGTGTCATTGGTGGAGGACCAGCTGCTCAACGTTCAGGAGCCTACGATCCAACCAGTGGAGGTGGTATCGGAACTGGAATCTCTGGAGGACCAGGCGGATCTGATTTCGGTCGTGAAATCGAAATAGGTCGCGGCGACTCGGATCCATCCGACGTTGCTTATCCTCGTTCCGTTCCATTCCCACCATCTGCTGATTACAGCGGTGGTCGTCCAGGTGCAACATCTGGTAGGTTTCTTATATTGATGCAGAGGTAGAAAATGATGGCTCTATTGTAGTTTAGGGGTCCCTTCGAAATAGAGGGGTCCCCTAAAAAAATAGGGGTCCCTTCGAAATAGAGGGGTCCCCTAAAAAAATAGGGGTCCCTTCAGACCCCCTCAGAAAAATAGGGGTCCCTTCAACCTTCATCAGAAAAACAGGGGTCCCTTCAGAAAAATAGGGGTCCCTTCATCAGGCATGATAAGACCTTAGAAAAATAGGGGTCCCTTCAGACCCACTCAAAAAAATAGGGGTCCTTTCAGAAGAATAGAGGTCCCTTCGCCAGGCGATACAGGACCCCAAAGAAATAGGGGTCCCTTCAATTCGTGGAAAAAGAATAGGGGTCCCTTCAGAAAAATAGGGGTCCCTTGTATATTTTTTGAGCTTATTAAGCCTGAAGGGACCCCTATTTTTCTGAAGGGACCCCTATTCTTTTCATAAAGCTTGAAGGGACCCCTATTTTTTTGGGGTCTTATGATCCCTGATGAAGGGACCCCTATTTTTTTGAAGGAACCCCTATTTTTCTGATGAAGGTTGAAGGGACCTTTATTTTTCTGGAGTCCTGTATCGCCTGGCGAAAGGACCCCTATTTTTCTGAAGGGTCCCCTATTTTTCTGATGAAGTTTGAAGGGACCCCTATTCTTTTCATGTAGGTTGAAGGGACCCCTATTTTTTTAGGGGACCCCTATACTTCGAAGGGACCCCTATACTACAATAGAGCCAAAATGATTTTCAGCCGGAGGACGTGTGATCAACAATCTTGACGGAACCACCACAGTCAACCTGAATGGAGGATTTGACATTGCCAATCTCGAAGGAACACTTCAATCTCTGCTCAACAAGATTGAGAAGCTCGAGATGGAACGCAATGAACTCCGTGACACTTTGGCTAGAATGAAGAAGAAGACCACTGAGACTCACACTACCATCAATCAAAAGGAGACTCGCTACAGAAACATTGAAGACAATCTCCAAGATGCTGAAGAAGGTGAAATATAAATCTCACATGATTAACACAACTATGTTTTCAGAGAGACGTGCTCTCGAATCTCGTCTTCAATCAGCCAAGACTCTTCTCCGCTCCCAAGAGGAGGCACTCAAGCAGAGAGATGAGGAACGCCGTCAAATGAAGTCCAAGATGGTTGCTGCTGAGCTTCAAGCCCGTGGAAAGGAAGCACAGCTTCGTCATTTGAACGTGAGTCATCAAAATAATCAATCAGATTACAAAATATATATTTACAGGAGCAATTGAAGAACTTGAGAACCGATTTGGACAATGCTCACACTGACATCCGTTCTCTCCGTGACAAGGAGGAACAATGGGATTCCAGCCGCTTCCAATTGGAGACCAAGATGCGCGAGAGTGATTCTGATTCTAACAAGCTTCAACTCCAAATCGCATCATTCGAGAGTGAACGCCAGATCTTGACTGAAAAGATCAAGGAACTGGATGGCGCTCTTCGTTTGAGCGACTCCAAGGTTCAAGACATGAAGGATGACACTGATAAACTTCGTCGTGACCTCAGCAAGGCTGAAAGTGTTGAAAACGAGCTCCGTAAAACAATTGACATTCAAAGCAAAACTTCACATGAATACCAACTTCTCAAAGACCAACTTCTCAATACTCAAAATGAATTGAACGGAGCCAACTCTCGCAAACAGCAACTTGAAAATGAGCTTTTGAATGCTCGTAGTGAAGTCAGAGACTACAAACAACGCGTTCATGATATCAATAACCGTGTCTCGGAACTTCAACGTCAACTCCAAGATGCTAACTCTGAAAAGAATCGTGTCGAGGACAGATTCCTTTCCGTCGAAAAGGTGGTCAACACAATGAGAACCACAGAAACTGATCTCCGCCAACAGTTGGAGACTGCCAAGAACGAGAAACGTGTTGCACTCAAGGAACTTGAAGATATCAAGAGACGACTCTCCCAATTGGAGAATGAGAGACGCAACTCTTCTCAACTTGCTGATGGATGGAAGAAGGAGAAAGCAACTCTCGTTAAGAAGATTGAACTTGTAAGGAAAACTAGAGAAGATCTTTAAAAATAGTAATTTTCAGCTTGAAAACGAGAAACGTCGCACCGATGCTGCCATCCGTGAGACTGCCCTTCAACGTGAAGCCATTGAGAAATCATTGAATGCAATGGAACGTGAGAACAAGGAACTCTACAAGAACTGTGCTCAACTCCAACAGCAAATTGCTCAGCTTGAGATGGAGAATGGAAACAGAATTCTTGAGCTTACCAACAAACAACGTGAAGAGCAAGAGAGACAACTCATTAGAATGCGTCAAGAAAAAGGACAGGTACAGTAGGATTACTAGGAAGCTTTGATTGATTACAATATTTTAGATTGAGAAGGTTATTGAGAACCGTGAGCGTACTCATCGCAACCGCATCAAGCAACTCGAAGACCAGATCGCCATTCTCCGCGATCAACTTGACGGAGAACGCCGTCGTAGACGTGAATATGTTGATCGTTCGATGGTCAATGACATCGGACGTCTTGGATCCAATGTTCTTGGAATCCGTAACAGCTATGGAGACAACAACATCGATGCAATCATTCATGGAGGAAGCCGTTCTGTTGGGTATGTAACCAAGTAATCGTTTGTTGTGATTTCTCATTCATAACATTTTTTCGGGATTTCTTTAACTAGATAGCTCATTTTAGATTCTACCCACGTTCGACATTCGCTTCGAACCCATTGACACCACCACTTGGAACATCGACTCCAACTCATCGTCCACACATCACCGACTTCAGAAGTGCCGTCGACGCCGGAAGCAGCTATCGCCGCCCAATCTCGACAATTGAGGATTCCGGTATGGAAGTGACATTCAATACTTATCCTCCAGAAGTTTCTAAACCACAACAAACTACACCGGTTATCCGTGTGCATAGAAGTAAAAGCCGTGAGGTGATGCATCAGGAGGTCATCGAAACTAGAGAGATGCATCACAGAGAAAGCAGAGAAGAGAGCAGAGATGACAGTCAACGCATTCAAATTTCGAGTGCCGAGAAATGATTTTTTTGAACCTTTTACTGAACGTCAACCCTATGTGAACGTCCTTTTGAATCCAAATCCTTTTGCCTTTCTTACTGACCTTGCGTGATTAACCAAAACTTCTCGAAATTCAAAACTTCTCAGAAATCTTTAACAAAAAGAGAATTGAGACGGTCATCTTCTAATATTTCTCGTAGCTCGAGAAAGTAGTGTGTACATTTCTTCCCTCATGTTTATCCACTGATACACTGTTTTTAGTGTACAGCACACAGTACCGAAACCTTATGCTTATGATGTCCGTCTTTTTTCTCGTCCAAAACTTCTCAACAGCAATACCATATCCAACCATAGTGTGCTTGTAAAACCAATCAAACCCTTTTCTAGGATCGGTGTACGGCGGCTCGATTAGAGATCGCGACTCAGTCTACGGTGGCGGACGGGACTCGTCGTTTGGCACTCGTGCCGGAGACTCGGTCTCTCGCACTGGGGTCGAGCCACGAGATCCGTCTATCGTAGAAATTCCATCCAACGAGCCAATGACAACGTCCACCCATTCTCAAGGAGGATCTCGCTATGATACTTTGGCACCTAACCGCGACGACCTGTAGACACTTCGCACATCGCTTCACCAACTCGTTCATTCGCTTCCGCTTAACCAAGCAACTTCACATAACCCATTGCTTATTCCTTTTGCTTCTCTTTTTGCTTCTTCTTCCGTCTTCGTTACAATTACTCGATTGTTCACAAACAACTTCACTATTATAAAGTCCAGATAATTACTTCACACCCCCGTTTTCTCTCATGTGCACGTGACGTCCTTTCCGCCCCTCTCTCTACTTTTTTCTATCGTTCAGACAACTGCCCCTCCCCGCACATTTGACACTAAGTCAAGAAATTTCTTTCCTTTTTGTAAATTGCCACTTTATACTTAGTAATCACTCTGATGTAATAAAGTTTGTATTTACCCAAGAGTCCAAAACTGAAAGGGGGAGTCCAATTAAGTGCAAGACGTTACGATAAAAAGAAAAGAAACTGACCTGATTGGGTGGAAGACAACTGCGACCGAAACAGCACGGAAGGAATACGCGATGAATCCATTTCAGCCATTTCGGGTTGAGTGATCCATACGGCTCCTCGTTTTTCGGTTTGAAGACGGCGATGATTTCCTGGAGAAATATCAAGTTTCATGAATATGGATAATGGGAAAAAAGTATCAAGTTCTTGAGAATTAAATTCATTATGGAACCTCTCTGTTTCTTTTTTGGATCATAAAAAAAAGTGCTCAAGAACATGTTTCCAGTTCAGAAAACATAATTTTTAGTATTACAGAATAATTTTTAACGGACGGTTACATAAGGACATAGTCACTTTTGTCAGTCAAAAATACTCACATCTGCCATGTTCTTGACAAAATAGCTTCCACTGGATCCTTGTGCAATTCTCTGTGGGTAGTGACCGTTGTGAATAGCCCGGCACGCTTCGTTGAATTTCAAAGAGATCGTAGCTCCGACAGTCGATCCGTATGCATCGCTTCCTGAAATAATGAACATTTGTTCTATTGTCTTTGAATCTTGACTAGTATACCCGTGTGCAAGAGATCATCGTCTGAAGTGTACGGATCGTGGTAGTCGTTTCTTCCACCAAATTCAACTGTCGCGTCGTCGACATTGCTTCCGAATGGTCTAAAAACAGAAATTGTGTTCCGAAAAAAAAAACTATGGTCAATATACCTGTGAAGTGGTGCAGTTTGTTCAGCTCTCGTTGGTCTCTCATGTTTCGTCATCTTTTTTCCACGAGATCCAAGCAATCCGACATTTTCATCACAAGTCTCCACTTCCGATTCAGACGCTCCAGAAGACGACATTCTAATGTTACGGCGATTTGGAGAGATGACCGACGACTCTGCAAAAAGAATAAGAAATTAATGATCGATCATAAGGAATGATAAGATTGTAACGTAGTCTGTGTGTTACAGGATATCAACAACTAGATGCGTTTTCTACATTCTGAAAAAGGAATAATCTAACCAGCAACATTGGGAAAAAGCGAAAACTTGATCTGCTTCATAGCGCCCTCATCACATTTCATCGTTTTTGGTGGTGGGAGGTGAATATCGCAATGATTTTAGAGGAAGTCTTTTTTCAAAGCTGTTCATCTACGCGCAAGAGGTCACAGTTTAATTCTCATCTCCACTGAAAACATATGTTACACCTTCGCGATCGAAATTATCAGATCAAGTGAAAGAAGGTCTTGAAAATGAGATTGAAAATGAAAACTGGCATGAGAAGAGACGCTTTTTGCGATGTTCATCGCGATAGACGCTGTGTTTTTTGACAACTGAAGTTATGTGTTCTCTATATATCAAAATTGTACTTGTATGTCGAATGTGAAATGGGCGTGACTCCACTTTACACGAAAGGTTTATCCGTTTCTTTTTCGGTGATGAACATGTGACTTTTCATCATTTCGGTTTTGAACTAATGAAGAAAACATCGAAAATCTTCACGCTATGATTTTTGTTGTTGTTTTCCAACTATTTCTCAGAAAGCAAAAAATTGCAGAGAATTTCAGAAATCCGGTCACCGACATGTGAATAATGAATAGCATGTGGTTATTCAGACTTGATATCAGAAATCACAACCTTGGCAAAATTTTTTACGTGTTTCCCGCTCGCTACCAGTCGTACTATCGATTTTATTAATTTTTTCCGTCGCGGTCATAATTTTTAATAATTTCTAAATACTTACCGGAGTCGTTTTGTCCGTTGTTCATGACGTAGAGCTCAATCTTGCTGAAAAGAACTAGATTTTATTATAAGAACAAACACGAGACGAGTGTCACAGAACGAAAAACAATTTTTATAATTGAGTTCACCATTTTCTACGCCTATTTCTCTTAATTAACCAGCAAAACTTGCATTTTTTGACTAAAAAACTCTCTATCGTGGTTTTCTAGAAAGAAAAAAAATCAATAAAGGCAAAAAAGTGGAGGACTAATCCGTAAATGAGCCGGAACCGATTCAAAAAAGGACTGCGATGGAATAAAATACACTATGAGAGTCGTCTCAACAGAGCGCGTTTGCACACCCTCTTCCCCTATCTCGTTGGAGTATTTGTGTGTGTGCAAGGAGAAGACACTCATTACCTGCGACCATCTGGCCTACCTAATTAATAAAACATATTCATAAAAGAAGAGATGTTATCGGAAAAAACGACAGCGAAGGAAATAAGCAGAACAACCAAGGGATTTTCAAACACATCGATGAACCATTTCTTTATGAAATATGTTTTCGTAAACAAAACAAACAGAATTTTCCAGCTACTGTTTTAGTAATAAACAACGAATACTGTTTGACCCTTTTGTTATGCACCATGTCGGTTTGTTGTGTGTTCTCTACCATAAAACATCCCCTTTGTTTTTAGCAGTCACACTCTACCTTTGATCCTCAGCTGTTATCTTCACTTAGCAATCTGCCACTGATCCAATCTGGAAAAGAATATCAAAATTATCCGATTATTTTCAGTTTAAATAATCTATAATCAGTAATCGGGAAAGCATCGTGAAAACGAATAAATTAAAAATCAAAGTCGAAATCTTTATTTCAATTGACTCCACCAAGTTATCCAAAAAAAGTTGGGAAATATATTGGAAACCAACGTCATGATCTGAATCAAATGATTTGAAAACGTAAACAATGTATCAGTTTACGAAATAAAAAATATGACAGCTTGTTTTCAGAGCTCTCTGTTTTCTCTGTAGACTAGATATCTATGATGATATTTCTTCTCTGTTATCTCAACCAATTTGTATATGTAGCTTTTCAATAGCAGTGCGAGAACAGGTGCTTGAACAAAGAAATATCATCTAAGCATCATTTCTCAATCATTTTCCGGAGATTTCTCAATTTTAATTGGTTCTCATTTTAGCTGGTCATGGCATAACTTTTCTGAAGTTTTGTTGTTATTCGGAGGATTTATATATATTTCAACATTGTTATATGTAGAATGACGATATAGATTACTAGCAATAGAAAGTATTTTATTTATTTGTTTTGATTAATTATTATTGAATTTGTCACTACAATTCCAATTTTTCCTCCTAAAATCTATTCCCACTAGTCTGGCTATTGTTTTTTTTTGAAAATGAATCATCGCCGAACAGTATGTTTGTGTACTTGGCTGGTTTTATGTGCGCCCTGTACAGCGGTTCCTCATTTGGGCCTCGACTGTCACACTCTCGTACCTTTCCCCTTCTCAGTTTCCCTTCTGTTTTACAATCGACAGAAGATCTCGGTGAGAATAAATCCCTTGATGTCTTGTGCCGTCCTTCTACCTCCTCCTTCAGTCCCATTCGATCGTACGCCATTCGTCCAAGCATTACACTGTTGGAAGGGCAAATACACACTCACAGAGCCCTTCTCCTCCTTCTCCTGCTCTCATTTGTAGTCTCTTCTCTTTGCCGTCAGTTTTTCTCCCCTTTTCCTACACAAACACTCCCGAGACCTCGCATATCCTCCAAATCCTTCCTGCTCTTCCCATTGCATTTTTATTACTGCTTTTTGAATAAAATCTCAGTTTTTGATACTTTCAGCGCCGCCAAATGTCCTCCGGAGATGCACCGTTAGAAGTTGTCGGTGTGGAGAAAACAGGGTCTAAACCTAAAAGTAAAGAATTCTATCCTTTCGCCTATTCTTTGTTGGATTCTACCAAAGATCAATACTGTTGGACATGTTTAGGAGAAAAAGTTAATGTGTGGGTGATAACAGGTGAAATTATTGAATCAGTTGAGTTTTCATTCTTCAGAACATGTGATGTGTGTAAAGTTGCAATGTTCTGTTCGAAAGAATGTCAAGCTTCAGGAACTTTCGACCACAAGGTGTGATCTCTGATGCTCTTAGAGCCGGATTTCCTTAGACTCTATTTTTCAGTACGAATGCGGCGCTTTGAAAAAATGCTCAGATCTTAATACTGATGAAAGAATGTTGATAAGGATAATTGGAAGATATAAGGTTTGGAATTTCCTATTTTTTCAAAGTCACGTAGAGCTTTCAGGATATTCTCGATGGAAATGACAAAAAAATCAACGGCTTCTATACAAATCGAGAAAGTGGAAGAAGTATTATGGAGATTTGGGAGCACTGTGCTGATATGAAGAAAGATGAGAATGCAATGAATGCGTTTAATAGTGAGTTGATCAAACCAAAACCGTTCAAGAAATTATTTACAGAGATTTACGAGCGTGTGAAACAATTTGGAGACAAAAATCATTTGGTCGATGAAGAAACTGTTTTTCAACTTCATTCTAGAAATTTTATTAATCGGCACAGTATCTCAAATGTTGATTATTTGAGAGAAATTGGAAAAGGATTGTATTTGGATCTGTGTAGATACGATCACTCTTGTAGACCGAATGCGGTAAGGCTGAAAAATTGAGTTCTCTTCTAAAATTATATATCTTAGATATACAGCTGTAATGGAATAGTGGCAAAACTTCGAGCTCTTCATGACAATGTTGATTTAGAAAATGTAGAAACTACTCACTACACTTATATCGAGCTGCCACCGTAGGTCTTCAATTTTAATATCAAATGACTGAATTATGATTTTAGATGCAAAATTCAACGCCGTCACATGCTGAAAGAGACATGGTATTTCGAATGCCATTGTGATAGATGTGATGATCCAGAAGACAATTGGCTTACTGCTGTTATTTGTCCAGTTTGCATTTCAAAGGTTTGCCTGCTGAGTTTGAAACATCATATAAAACATACCTTTACAGACTGAGTTCCGGAAAACCGTCAAACTGCACGGTCCCGAAGCATATGCAAATCCCGAAACACTAGAAATCGTCTGTGAAAGATGCCATACAACTCTTGACAGAGTGAGTATCGTTATTTGAATCAAAATCTATAATAATCTTGTTTAGGAATACATTTTCATGGCTCTTGATGGTATGAGAACTATCCGAAGAACAATTGAAAATGCTGAGGATGTCTCGGTATGTTTCTATCTCAAAGGAAAACTTAATATTGTATTCTATTTTAGACAGATCCAGTGGAACTGTTGAAAATCTATCAGGGAGCTCTTATGAGTTATGAACGAATTCTTCCAATGTCGAATGCCTATTTCTGTCAGCTGATTGCTGCAATGATTCCACTTATCTCGAGAGTAAGCATGACTAAAAAGGAACGATTAGTGGCTTCTTTGGATCTCCATTCAAAATGTGAACCATTCGTCAGATATGTTTATCGTTTCGCTCATCCGTCGAAAGCAATGCACTTTTTGTGAGTTTATCTGCTTAGACCTGTTCTCTCATCAAAGTTTTCTAGGCAAATGGGTCAGCTGCATCTGGAACTAAACAATGACAAGGATGCAGCCAGATATCTCATAGAAGCCCATCGAATCATGGATTATCTCTTTGGATCGGATCATTTTCTGTCAAAACAAACAAAAGGATTCATGGACCACGCTCTATCGTCTTTGATACAGTTCCAACGAAGTTTTGTGAATGTTCTCGAAAAAGCACCGGAAGCGAAAAAAGCTCTTGAAGAAAGATTGCTGACACCGGAAGAAAAAAAAGCATTAAAAGATGCTGAAAAGAATAAGAGAAAGAGGAACAACAAGAAGAATAAGAAGAACCTGGAGAAATTGGAAAAGATGCAAAATGGTAACTCCACGAAAAAGACAGTTGATGATGATCTAGGAGATCTTCCGGAACTTGTTGCTGATTTGTAATTTCTTACCCAGTAGTAATCTTAAATAATGTTTTGACATGTTTTTTCTAGTTATTTCCGTTTAATTTATCTTATTGACATTGGTCTTTCTCAATTTGATAATGTATTCCACTGTTTGAATATAAATGTTTTCTCTGATATTCTCCCAAAGTGACAGCAGACGTCAAGAAGAACGGTTTGTCTGGTCTATTGTGTTCCGATCAAGAATCGGGGGCCATTGTTGCTGAAACACGGTATTGTTTTGGTTTCTTTCAGGGAAAACAGGAAAAAGTGAATCAGCTTCGAACGTTGTGACGAACGAAATATGTAGCTGTCAGGAAACAAAGCAATGATTGCATTTCGTGGGGCTGGACAGAAGATAACTGTCGAAAAAGTTATAACTTACATGACAACAAGTTTCAAAGCAAAGGAACCAAGATCATAGAAGGATCTATCTAAAAATTGAGTTTTTTCCAGACAGTTCGACCAATTTAATGCTCAAAACACCATATAACTACACAAGAGTTGTCCACTTCTCTCATAAAAGTAAAGCTGGACTTGAACTTTACGTTATCAATGGGAAGGCGGGAAACCAAGAAAAACTAGTGAAAAAAATTTGGTAAAAGTTTTGTTGTCTTCATTGATAACAAGAAGCCATACTTCCATTTTTGTTTCATTCCGGAAAAGCTCATGACTAGTAACTGCTTCAACGGAAATTATTTTTCCCACTCATTTTACTCTCAACGTTTCAATATTCAAACCATAGTTTTAATATGTTTTATACTTTTATTCGTTTTCTGTTCTACATGCTTTTATGTTTTTCTGTTCTATTGTTGCTCCTTGGAAAAAAAACAATGAACTGTCTCAGAGGCGTGTCTTGAATGTCTTCATTCAAATGAAAAGAAAAATATGAGAAAGGAATTCCTTATTTAAAGAAAACGATTGCAGACACTGCTGAAATGTCTGCTTCTGGACGCTATGTCATTGTAGGTGGTGGTGGTTACCTCGGTGCAAAGGTGATTTCTCGATTGCAATCTGAAGGATTCAATGGAGTGATTGTTGTAGTTGATCCCAATCCTCAGAAGTTCGAAACAATTGAAATGGATCAAAGCAAGATTCTTTATGTAAAGGTATATTTGATGATAGTCTTCTTATGATGTTTTGAATGTTTTCAGAGTTCGTTTCTTGATCAGACAGTTCTGGACGGTGTTTTGAAAGATGCCATTGCCGTCTTTCATTTAGCATCTATCGGGCATACTGGATTAGCTGCAGTAATATTTGAATTTTATATACAAATATCTGAATTGTTTAGAATGATCGTAAATACGTGTTTGATTTCAATGTGGAAGGCACAAAACTACTCATGAGGAAATTCAAGGAATATGGAGTTTCTCGTTTTTTGTATGCATCAAGTGTTGCGGTGGCATTCATCGGAGTCCCATTAAACAACGCAACAGAAAACGATCCACTTCCACACCCCACACAAGTAAGTTTGATCATATATTGCTCTTACATCAAACATATTTAAAGTACCTCGACTACTATTCCGAGTCGAAAGCGGAAGCCGAAGCTTTTGTTTTATCTCAATCAACTGATCAGTTTAAAACCGTGGCTCTCAGATTCAGGGCTATCTATGGCCCAGAAGATCCAAACGTCACGAAGAAAGTTGCAGTAAGAATATTCTAAAGAAAAAACAATTTAAAAACGAGACGTTTAGAATTTGATCGACCAAGGCCTATTTCTTACAATGATTTCAGTCCATGGACGAGAGTCGATTTCGATGGCTTCCAGTGGCCAAAATTGTTCCAAAGCATTTGCTCTCGCTGATAAGATGCTGCAAAAACCAAATGGAATCCATGGACGGGTTGGTTGAAAATTGTTTTCTTGTATTACTGTGCTCATTTAGGTTTACTACATCCTAGACGAGGAGAGTGTCGGCCAATATCAATTCTGGGAGCCACTTGTGTCGGCTCTTGGCCGAAAGCCTCCAGTTTGGTTTTTCCCATACAAGTTATTAGAAGTCGTAACGCTTCTGATGTCGACGATTTGTTACAATTTTTTTCGAACCACTCCGTTGCTGACAAAATTCGAATTAATGATTCTGGCTACCGATAACACTTATAGCATCGAAAGAGCTCGTCAAGAATTGGGTTATCAGCCGGAGCCATGTGATATGCACAATGTAAAATAAGTTTTGAATGTTCATCTGAAACTTTTCGATTTTCAGGTCGCCGCTCATTACAAAAAACTGGGAAGAGCAAATGCACCAACAGTATTCACTCGGAAGTTCATCTTCGCCATTTTTTTGGTTCTAGCTTCAATTTTTATATTCCGCTTGTACAACTGAAGAATATAAGAAAATCCATATCATGCTAATCCATGTCCACAATTAATCAAGTTCTATTAACATTGTATATTACTATATCGAATTTTCAAAATGAATGATTTGGACTTCATTTCGAAACACTAATTTCTCACATAAAAACTGTTAGTCGTGAAACCATTAAAAAGACCATCGTTATCACAAGCGCCTCTTGAATAACTCAAAAAATTATTGTTCGAAATGATAAGAACTTCTGTGCGTTCATGGCAATGAAATTAGTTTCTATTTTGATTTATTGGTTTCTAGCTTGATTGTTTCACATCAAATTAGACTTCAAATCGCGTAAATATGGTTTTTCTCAATTTGAATTACGGGAGGAATAACGCTCTGCTTGTCAAATTCTACAGTTCGAGAACGAAAAATAAGGTTTCTTTGTACAGAGGGAACTGATAATCGGAAACCATCATACGGGTCGACACTGATTGAGATACCATTGTTATAAAACAATAGAAAATTCGCACAAAATTAACAGTGCATTTATATTTTTTCTTAGTTTTTCCGAATGAGTTTTATCTGATGTCGAACATAATATATTGCATATTCAATCATGACCGCTAACTGAGTTGAAAGAGTTCTCTGAATTCAATAATGTAGATTTCTCGAATTCACTTTGGCTCGAACAATAATGTGTTTTAACACTAACTTTTGAAAATTCTATGTTTCTCTTAAAACATAAGCTAATGGAACCTGTTTCAGACTCGTTGAAAACATGTACGGCGCCATCTTTATATCCATTATCAATTTCAGTGAATTATTATTCATAATAAGTTAGTTTCATCGAAGTTTTGCTGCTTTGAATGCAATTTTACAGAAGATTTCTGTTCTGGACTCTCGAATCCATCACTAGAAAGTATGAATGTTTTTGGAGCAGAAACATTCGATGAGCTAATAATAATTATTATATCTTTGTTTTCGTTTTCTGGAAATATGACAGTTATACTGCTTGGAACTTTAGAGTGAGTTTGGATACAAAGGAAATTTCAAGCAATTAATTTTCAGTACAAAAATCCCTGGATATATTTTGAGTTTGTTGATTTCTACAACTACATCAATTTTTCATTACGCATACTCAACTGAACCAAGTAAGTTCAAAAACATCTGCTGTATCAATTAAAAAATGTTTTGCAGACATCATCTACACATATCTTTTTTTCAAATCATGGTTATACTTATTCCATTGTCTTCTCTACTCTAATTGTAAAATGGCAAGAATAAACCCAAGGGTGGATACCCAACCTGGTCAGTTCTTCTATAATCGGAGACATGATCAGTATACTGAACCGGTTGTGGATTTGCTCCATCGAGTTTGATTGCTTTTTGGTTGTATAAATCAGTATTGTTTGTAAAATATGCAATTTTCCTATTTCATTTCTCAGAATAAATCTAAGTTTTCAAAAAATAACTCACTGTTTTTCACAGTTTGTATCAAAACATTAGTTACCGTTTGTGATTGTCTTATATAAAATGGAAACAATTACAAACGAGTTACTTATACAAAATGGCTCATCGCAAAAATGTAGTACCAATTCATGAATCCTTCAATTCATTTCAGCAGACAAAAGTTTTTCATTGCACTCTGGATTTTTTTCAACTCATCGAACTACTGTTGACAGCATGGCTTCAAGTTACAATATAATTTTCTGGTCGTAGAAGTTCAAAAATTGTTATCAGCTAATTTTTTTTTGATTAACAGACGACACAACACAGCTATACGATTTGATAACCTCAGAAGCGCTAAAATTCCAATCTTCAATAGAAAAAAGAGAACTCACATGTTCTTCACTTTGATGTCTAATAGACACTGAAATTATCATCTCCTGTCAATTTTCGAAAATTTTTACCGGCAAAAGGCACAGTTGATAAACACATGTATTCCATTTAAAAAAAAAGTTATGTTCGTCGGAGCACATAAATTTTTATCAGTCTACCCGAACTTTTTTTCTATTATAGACGTCACGAAACTGATTGAATGGAAGTAAAATTTGAAGCAGAGAAACCTCCAATCAAAGGATCAAAACAGGGAAAAACACATTTTTATCAATTGTCTAACAGTTTTTCCTTGTGTATATCAAGCAAGAATGTTTTGAACACGTATTATGAATATTCAGTGTTTAGCTTCCTCAATTGGTGATTTCCATATCAAAACAGTATTTGGCTATTCAATTTTACCAGGAAAACATAAGGTTCAGCTGCTTGGATCTACGAACAGTTTTTCTTACAGGCATGGACTACACTGGTTAACCGTTTTCACCTTCTTTCCAAGCAAAACACCCAACGAAGAAAACATTTGGAAACAATTTCAAAGTTACACTGCTTTGATGGACTGTCTTATAAAATAATTTCTCTCTCGAAGTAATTTTAAAAAGGTTAAAATTGGTCGGTAAATGAATGAATCAATTCTGGTTAGAATGCAACATTGTCAATCAAACGTAAATCTAGAGATGCCACCAAGGCAGATTGATAAGGTTTTGCACTTTGTGACCGGGTTTTCTATACGGGAGGCTAAGTATGTTCGAATCGTTGAAGATTCATTACGTGTTTTTCTTCATTATACCATACTTTACTTTTCATGACAGTTCTCTTTTTTCATTCAGATTGTTTTTGTTTTTTTAATCACGGAAACGTTCTACCAAAAAACGATAGTACATATGATCTTGATTTTGGCAAGTGATGTGTCCTTGAAAATAAAAATTATATTGATTTCAATAACCAAAAAAAGGTATTCTGGAACTGATAACATTTGACATTGGTCCAACCTATTTGGACTTCAACCTTTTATAAACGTGACCCTGAAAAAATTGGAGCTCTGTCGTATAATGTCAATCAAAACAGTATAAAAGCCTGCTTAGGTTAGTTAGTAAAAACGTGAAGTATAACATTATGCTATTTTTTTTTATCAAAGTTTCTCTTGAAATTCATTTTTCAACTCCAACTTTTGTTTTTTTAGATGCTCATATAAGCTTGCTTACAGACTTTGAATCAGTCGAAATGGCATATTTGATTGTTGGAGGTGGAGGTTTTCTCGGAGCCAATCTCGTTGCAGCTCTGCAAGAGAACAACGATTTTACGAAACTCTTCATTCTTGATCCATGTTTCAAACTTTCCCAGTACACTCATTTGAAAATCAATGAAAGCAATATCACATGGATCAATGTTAGTTAGGTAATTTAGAAATAACTGAAATAGATTCACTTCAGGGATCATTTTTGGACTCTGATTTGCTGGACGAGATATTACCTGGAATAGAAACAGTGTTCCATCTCTCTTCAATCGGTCACACAGGACGTTTTGGAGTAAGTCACAAACTCTGGTTAATTTTGAGTTAACACCTATTTTAGGCATCGAAGCATCGAGATTATGTTCGATTCTTTAATGTTACCGGAACCGAACGATTGATCGAAAAATGTCGTATTCATCACGTGAAGAGGTTTATATATGCTTCGAGTATAGCTGTCTGTTTTGTTGGAAAACCGATTTATGATTTCTCGGAATCCGACACATTACCGCCCAAAGAAGAGGTTTTCCACAATTTTTAAACCAATTATGAATATCATGTTTTCAGTATTTGGATATTTACTCTGAAACAAAAGCTGATGCAGAGAAAATTGTGAGAAACTCATCAACATTTGAGTTTCGAACAACATGTCTCAGATTTCGGGCTATATATGGACCCCAAGATGTATGTGTAGCTCAGAAAGTGGTGGTAAGAATTAACAATCTCGATGAATAAAAAAGGTTCTGAATTTAGGAAATGGTCCGGAGAAATTTTCTTATGTTCAAAATATCCAAAGATGGAAGAGAAACCATCTCGAACATGAGCAGCGGACAAAATTGTGGGGTGTCTATGCACCTCGCTAATCAAGCTTTGATGAAAAACGATATACATGGCCAGGTTTGTATTACGATCAATTTTAAGACAAACCATTGTTACTTTTAGGTATATAACATAACCGACGGATTGAAAATTGGTCAATACACTGTCTGGAATGCTTTGATCTTTGCTCTCGGAAAGAGCCCACCAAAACTTTTCGTTTCCTATGATCTGGTTTCCTTCTTTGTATCAGTGATGGGATTCATTTGCTTCGAGCTCTTCGGTTGTAGTCCACCTCTAACAAGATTCGAGCTCGAAGTACTGGTCACGGATAACACCTATTCGATAGAAAAAGCTCAGAAGGAACTCGGTTTCAATCCAGAAAAAGATAATTTCAAACAGGTAACAAAAATATTACATTTCTTCAGTATATCGTTTGTTTTCAGACCGTCGAATTTTACAGAAAACAAACGGATCAGATGAAAAACAGAATAGAAAGTCCGTTTTCTATTCATAACTTTCCGATTTTGATAGTTTTCCTTCTTTTTGTTGTTTTATTGACTGCCCTATCACTCTGAATTGTGAAAATGGTCCGAAATTATGAATAAATTCCTAATTCAATAGATGACTGTTTGTTCTCAACAAACTTAGTGTCCAAAAACAGATTGTTCGAAAAAAAAACTGGCGAGTTGGTTGGTTTTGAACTTCCTGGTCATTTCATCACCCAATTTAGAGTTAAAAACTAATCACTTCATTCGAATTGAGCCTTTCTCTTTGTTGTGATCAGTCAACAGACCAATTTACAAAATATCCGACCCTATCTTCCATTTCAAAACGATCATGTATGTGCACGTGTATAACAGCCGTTGCGTTCATCAGGCCGAGGCAGGCACACCACCCTCCCTCGTCACTGATACATTCCAAGTTGGAAAGAGACCGTTCTCGTTCCTCTTGTTTCATTCTTCCCATTCTGGAGCTGAGAGCAACATGCATCCTAGAAAGGACCTTGCGGTCTACACTGTGTTATGTTTTTTTGGACTGTTTTTCATCCACATTCCACGTAAGTCCCATCCGTGAGTCATCGTCTTTAATTTATTCAGTTTCAGTTCTGTGCAAAACGTTTTATGTTCCGATCAATTCGTACATCGAATGTGCTAAATTCTGTTTGTACATGGTAAGACAGTTGATCTCGATAATGTATAAAACGAAGAAAACTTCTAGAACTTTCAATATGTTGGATTCCAAATCTGCTTGGCTTCAATTAACTTCATTTTTTCCGTTGCGTTGGTAATGACTATCAAACAGATCAGGTAAGTAGTCGTGACTTCATGAAGTGATTATTCTAAAACTACCAAAAATTTACAGATTTGGAAACATCAAAGCAAATCTCCGGTTGATTTTGTCATTGAAAGGATTATTGTTGTTCATCACTTGCATTTGTAGTTTCTCAGTCGAATTAGGTAAAAATAAAAATGATGGAATGAATTCAAACGATTCATTGCAGCAGCCCCTCCAATGCTGCACATTTTCTGGATTTATAATTCAGCACTCGTTCACATTCATTTGAGTCTTGAAGTTCTTGTATCCTTGTTTTCAATTTGGTATGCTCATCGTTTGGAGAAGGTCAACATCCTCAAGATTCGTGTTTCAATGATCGATACACTCCGAACCTTCTCGCCGTCCAACATGATTTACCTTGCACCACCAGTAGGCAGAGAAATTGTGGTCTGTCCCGAAAAACAAGCTGTTCTGGAGGAGGGGTTATCACAGGAAGAGATAGTTTTAAATGAGCTCGGTAACTTCTTCAACAGAGCCCTTGCCGCCCATCATGAACGCTATCCTTTGATTTCGTTCCGCCCTCCAATCAGATTCGAAGACTATGAATAATAAGTATCAAGCGTCTGTTTTTCCTATTGGTCACGCTGCTCACTTTTAAATTTTCTATGCTTTTTTATCTATTCGATTCCCCTTTTTTTCAACGATGTTTTTTTTTTGCTTGTAACTCTGCACCTGTTATCTAAAACGCACTGACCTTCAATAAAGCAAAATTTTCATTCTCAGAACAGCAGCTGTTATTTGCACAAATGTGTTCATCTATCTCGAAAGTTCAATGAAAACTGAATATTACGGAAAAGGTCAAATAAAACTGATCAACTAAATGAATACGAGGTTCTGGTTCATTAGCTGGCTGCATATGGCTGCAAATATTAGGTTGAGCGAAAAGTCTTCGTAATTTCTCATAGGTGATCTTTCGAGTCATTTTTCTCTGTTGGAAGAGAAGCAATCCAATTGTTATTTCACCAGTATGTTGACTGGGTATCGTAGTAATGTAATCTCAAAAATAACAGTTCTCCTTTATTCGGATGGCGAGAAATGTAAAATATAGCAAACCCTACTATTTTCAAAAATGAACATGTCGTTTTGTTTTTACTTGAATTCAGTATGATAATCGTCGGCGATAAAATCTCTTCTGTGGATATTTACAACCTTAAATTACTCTTTCATATTATCAGTAGTACTTCTCTCAATCAACACGGAATAGGTTACTTTTTGACAGAAACATGTACTCGACCAATGTGGACGATAGGCTCAGATTTAGTAGGACAACAGAAAAACGTGAAGAGTGATTCGTAAGAAATGTTTTGTAATTTATTAACAACACTTGAGGCTGTCTTATTAATGTAAAATATTCGACATGGAACGATTGGCAGAGTCGAAAAACTCGAATGATTCGAACTATTGTTTTTGACTAAAAACTAATTGAGTGTTTGCGCGGACTACTGTTCAAAACTCTTTCTCATGTACCATAAACATGAATGTGAGGATTAGATTTTTTTGAATATCAAAAACTGGGTCCTCTGTGATACTTATGAGCCAGGTTTCAAACTTTTTTATATACACCTCTAGTCAGAATAAGTATTTTTTCAGTGAAATTACGAAAATTTTGAAACAGTGGCCTTCCCGTAGAACTGAATAATAGAATTTGCTATTTGATAACATGGTTGTTGTGACCAATAACCATACTAGTCATATCAAAAAACTGAAGCTCTGCATCTGACTCCAACTGGAGAAAATGCAAAAGTTCGGTCACATGATGACAAAAATATTTTCAATGCTTTTGGGAGAGCTGAATTCGATTCCTAATAGATACATTATTTGCTCTTTTTATGCTTAACTTACAGCGCTTCTCTGGGTAACTGTGATTATTTCCATTTTCGGTAAGATCTAACACTATTTCGGTGAAAAACAGTCGAGTCAAAAGTACACCGAAAAAAGAGGTGACTTTAGTTATCAACCTCTAACTGTGAGAGTTCTGGAAGTAGGACCTCCACTGATTGCTGATACATTGCTGGACACTTATGGGGGACAATAACTATAATGTTAAATTTATCCAACAATTTTTTTGATTAGTACCATACGCAAGTTTCGGACCTAAAAAATTACGAAAACTTTTCGCTCAACCTAATACATAGGAACTTTACTGCAGAAAGTAGTAAATCTTATAAAGAACCATACAGAACGGTTGATTAGAAAAGGGTTTATTGTAAATTTCTTACTAGGGGGAGAAAAGAAAAGTGAAGTTCAATTTTAGCCGACTCAGATATGAAGCTTAAAAAGTATTCCTCACTTTTAGCCTAATTGTAAATGTTGATTAAACTGCAGGTGTCATTAATATAAATTACACCGAAAAATTCGGGAAATGTTTATTTTCACTACTAGCAGATGTTTTTTTTCTTATGAATGTTTGAAGTTCTTTCAGGTTTCTTTGAGTTTTTTTGATTTTGAACCGGGATTTCGTGTAGGAACCTTCTTTTTCCTGTATCTATTCCGATTTATTAGCCTCAGATGGAAATTCATGACGAAAGACGCGGTACGAAATCCATAAAAATTCTGGCACGGTTTTCACTGCTTCCATTAACATTCACAGTCCATTAGAACCTCATTCGACTCTTACACATTTCAAAGTGCTCTCCTATGCTTTTTCTCTCTCTTTTTTCGAATCTGACAGCGTCAACAAGTGTTGAATTATTTTGCATATATTGTGATGTTGGCATGGAGAAAGAAATGGAATGAGTTTCCTCCGAAAAGACTCTCTTCTTAGACATTCAGGCACAGAAAATGGCTGCATTTCATCGTCATTCGCTCCGAATAAATGGAAAACTATTCGTCACGGCCTTTTCGATGGGTTTCACTTCATTTTCTCAGCCGAAATTCATTGTCTCTCTCTCTCTCTCTCTTTCACAAAAAAAGCTGACGTCGGTTGAGGATAAACGTTTATTTTCAGCTTCGACCAGCTTATACTTAAAAGTCTTTGGTGTTGATATGTTTCAGTGGATTCACGTGGGTTTATGTTCAAACACCTTTCCATTCTCATTATGAATAATTATTCCAATGCCGGAACTTTGGTTTGAGACATTATGTCTCCTAGAAGATCTTTGATTTATAATAAATTCTCATAGCACATGCTGAATAAAAGTTTATTTCCCATATGTTCAGTTTTTTTCTCATTAAAAAAGTAATCTAATAGATGTAATGTTATTACTCGACTAAAAAAGTGTTATCCTTAAAGACCGTCATCTTGATTCATAAGTGTAAAGATTCAAAAACATATCCCAAACAAATCCAATGTATCAAGTTAACCTTTTCCTCCAACTTGTTCGATTCTCAAGACTAATTTGATGGAAACGCGCAACAGTTTAGTTCTTCTTCTTTTTCTGTTCAAATCTTCTCTCTGCGGGTCACTCACTATCTGTGGCAGTTTTTATCATTTCATCCCAAGTGTGTCTTCTTTGTCAGTCTGGTCTACTCATATCAGATTTTCATTTCTTCGACAGTTTTTGTCCCAATTTTCTCCCCCCTTATTCCGAAAATTGAACGACTGGCTTCAATGACTGCAAAACGAACATGTTGGTAGGGGGTGTATCGACGCACACCCATAACAATATTAGATTCAGTTTTGTTTGCCTCGTGGAAAATTATCAGCGTTTGAAACCAGTTTCCTCGACTGTCACGAACATTTCGACTACTTGTATGTACCGCTTAGCAGTTAGTTTTTATTAAGTTAGAAGACTATTTCCTCCATCCCCTCTCCTCGTGATGTTATATGCTCAGTTTTGTCATAAAACATTTTTGAATGGCCAATCCGGATATTGAATTTCATGAAGTTTATAATCTTTTTTTATTATTCCGAATCCAATAAAAACCTCTCCGTTTCTATCAATCTTTTTGAGAGCAATAATAATATAACTTCAAAAATATCAGACTCAACTTTGACTTCTTTCCATTTCATTTCAACTTCTTCAAGTTGGTTCCAAAATAAAATAAATCAACTTATTTTTTGTTCTGTTTGATACAAATAATCCGAAACATTCCTCTTATTTTCACTCTCCCGTTGTCATATTCTTATCTTATTTTCTACTTTTTTTTCCTTCATATTCTTCTTCTTCCCCATTCGCAGTTTCAAAGCAGGCGTTTGGACAAACCAACTCATGAACTTTTTTATCAGTCTCCATCGGCCTCACGCAGTGATACCACTGTTGACATTCTCGCAATATATTGTCTTTTTTCATTCCATTATTTTTTCAGCATCTCGAATTTCTCCTTTTGTCATTTACTTCTAGGAATGCAGAGTCTGTCTTCAATGTTGTCACCGGTTTGTTTTTTTCTCTTTTGTTTTGTGCATCTATGGAATATTACAGCTGAAATCAGATGGTTCTAATAACGACGGCGGTGAGTCACATACACACAATAGAGTCATGGATCTACAAACACCACTTAGCATTACGATTCCACCCAACGATTATGAGATGGCCGGAACCCAGGTGATCTTTGTCTATTCGATTTGTTATCATTCGTTGTTGTGAATATTTCTCTCGACTATGTCGAATCTTGCAGAACATGTGTAACGAGAATTTTACTTTCAGACTGTTGTGAATGATCCTTGTCAAACATTTGGAGGCAATCCATTGTGGCCAATTACAGTAAGAATAATGACCAAAAACTAATTCACATTTTGAAATTTTAGTACAACCAGCAACCTCTTTTGGCATCAAAGAATCCAGAAATGGATGCTCTTACCAAACTAAACGCAGAACTTGGAAACCAATATACTTATCAGATGTTTGAAATGGAAGGCGCCAGCAACAGCAATTATCATAATGGTTTCCAAAACGACCCGTAAGTCACAAATAATTAGATTTGCAAAAAAGACTGAACAAGGAACAAAAGTCGGTTTGTCACATGACACGATCCTGTTGAAAATACTCGAAAGTGATAAAAAATCATATCTGCTTAGGGAATTTTTTTGCTTGCGAGAAAAGAAATTAAGAGATAAGACACAAAGAAGGCACAAAAATGATAATTTGTCTTCTGTTCAGCTTTTCGTGTGATTAAACATCATTCCTTTCAAGGGGAGACCACACATCAATGAAAAACTCATCAATCTCAGTTTTTAGACGTTTGGGTTACGACAAAATTGTCTACACAACATCAAAAGCTGTTCCCTACAAGGATCTCTATTACCAATGTGCATATGGACAACCCAGCAATGAGAGGATGGCCATTCGTCACAAGCTGGATGAGGACGACGTCGGTCCTGAGGCAAAACGTCATTGTGTTGGAGAGTCGAGATTTGGAAATGAGCGTAGTGTAATTGTGCCGAACACCAGCTTTATCGGGAATAGTTCTAATGCCCGAGAAGGATAATTTTGATCTAATTTAAAATCTGTATACCTATTTTCTTCTATCGCTTGCTTAGAAACCAATATATTGTCTGTCTAGTGAAAATTTCTGCCGTTTGGAACCTGATTGCCATTCTCCTCTCCCATTCCATGAATTCCATAAATGATCTACTGCTCCCCCTCCCCATTTTTTCTTTTTTAACCCCCTCTCATCATGAAAATATCTGCATTAAATGCAGTGTGAAAATATATGCCTCTATTTCTCTATCCCTTCTCCTTTCTCCATTTCAATTCAATGTTTGATGTGGGACAGGCATGCAAACGCTCTGTTGTGTTCCAAATTCGATTTTGATTTCAATAAAAAACTCTCTTCTGTCAAACACCTTTTTTTTACCAGTTTGTCATGAAATCGATGCACTAAAGCTCGTGTTGAATTCATAAACACATTGATTGAAACAAAATGTCAACCTTTAATTTTCGAACGAAGCACAAGGTTTCCTCCATTCTAAAAGGGTTTCTTTCTCTTCTTCTCTTCACTTATTTTTATATGCACTCAGCACATAAAATGGCTCCCAATAAAAGGATAATAGCGACTTTTGGCCCCGGATCTTTATAACCACATTAAATATCCATAATCCTTAAAAGAAAATGGGAGCACAACCTTTTTTTCTCAGCATTGCCGAGTGCTTTTCCATTTTTTTTTGTTGGTAAAAGCAATTTTTTCTGGTTTGGCGCCTCACTCCCAACGAAAAAGGATAGGAGAAGAAAAACTAATTTGGTGCTAGATTTATAATGAGAATTTCTCGTTCTTTCTTTGCCCTTACCACAACCTGCTCGACGAGGGCTCTCTTGCTCACAAAAACCTTCTCAATTTCCTCATTTCTCATTCAGAAGTACTCGACGAGTTGTTTCGACAACGTTCTTCACTCAAACCCAAAAGTTCCAATTTCATCCATCGCCAACTTTATACTTCTAACAATGCCGGAGGAGGTGAGTATTTTTTTTGATGTGAAGAAAGAGAGAACAATATTTTTTAGAACAAGACGAACAACTTGAAAAGAACGTACCCAGGAGGAGAAGATGGTATGTTTGCATTTTCCTTTCCTTAAAAATCTGTTTTTTCAGAACAACTTCGGAAAGAAACGGAAGGAGTTCTCTCCAACGTCATCTCCATTCTAAGATCTCAAGAGAAGCAGGAGCCTGGATCAAACACAGTCCAACAATATCCAACTGTGAAGGTATCATCTTGGGTTAACAGCAACAAACAGCTAAAACATATGATTTCAGGGATTTGTTCCACCACCAAACACTCCGTGCTCAAAGGATTAACTCCAACGTTCAAAATCACGAGTTCAAATGTCAATCAATTCCCAAAAAAGAAAGAAATGAGGAAGAAAAAGTGCATTGCCAACTGTTTCATAATTCTCTTACTCGATAAATGTTCAATTACTTTCAGTTTATTCCCTTCCCTCACGTTCCCATTCCAATTGTAAATTCTGCCGAATCTAAAATTCATTCGATTTTTCTTTTTGTATATGGAAAATGAATTGTGTTGCATTCATGTAAATTTAAAAAACACAATGTATGCAAAAACAATTGGTTTTGTTTTCCTGCGAGTCAAGAACGAATGTCGGAATACTCGGTCACATGTGCGCTCTCTAACATCTTTCCAACACGTTATTTGTTCTTTCCGCGGGTTTGCCGATGTGTATAGCGTCTTTTCAAAGTCAGCCATGGTAAGTGAAACAGTTGACTGATCTGCCAATTCGTTATTCTCTGCCAGCGAGAACAAATGGAGCCAAGGAAACGAAAGTAAGTTTTTATACAGCTGGAAAGTGTATTTGAAGATGTGCCACATTTAGATTATAGTTTCAAAGCTGCTATAATTTCAAAATAGCTTTCAAAAAATTATTTTCTTTCAATTTTCATGGAATTAAAAGTGTTTGGTAGAGTATACAACAATAGTGACCTTCTCATAGTACCGGGGACCATCGAGTCTCCTCCCGCGAGATATCCCACTGCGCAGAGACTGAAGAGAGACAAACAAAGGGCACGTATCGATTTTTGCCTGAATCTCGTGTTAGTTGACTTTTTCTGATTGTTTCCATGAAAAATTGAAAACCAAAAGTTTAAGAAATGCGAGGATTTTTTCTCGGTTAAAATAATCTTGATTTTTACAAAACCACACCACTTATCACTAATTCTCCATTCACCCAGGCCAAGTCCGCAGAATGTCGTCAAATCGAGTGCATGCAAACAGAGTGGCGTCACGCAAAGGTAACCTACCTAGTTTAATGAACACGGCAGTCAATAATGACGAAATCTTTCGTTTTTGCTGGCACTCCACACGTTATTCTCTTTCTCACTCTCTCTATTCAAACTCTTGGATATTTCGAAATCCTTTTTTTCTTTCAGTAAAACGTCTCGAAAACGGCAGCTACCTCCGGCTATGCCGGACGGAAACGGGCATACTTATGTGAGTTTTTCTTCGAAAATGTTGGTAAAATTGGAAAATGAAAATTTATTTCAGGCCTTTGCTCCGCCACGAAACAGGCATAATTTGGCAAAGCTGAATTTAAGTGGCATGGTGAATCCCGAACCCGATTTGTCAAATGAAGATAATATGAACAGTTTGTAAGTTTTTCGACAGGAATCAGAACATAAATTGGTTAAATCTATACCATTTCAGAGATTACGTGCGGAAATATCTTTCAAACACCCTGGTTTTGCCGCCGAACGATGAAATCCACGAATTCGAGCGAGATCATCTGCAGGAAATGGAGCTTCTCGGCAATGGAAGCTTTGGTGTCGTTCGAAAGATGCTTCATCGACCGACAATGGTGGAAATGGCTGTAAAAGTATGTTTTCCTACTTTCATAAGCGTACAACAATTCTGTTCTTCAGAAAATTACACTGATAAACAATGGACCAGATGACGCATTCAACAAATCAATGCAAAGGTTTCGTTTGGAAGTGGAAGCAACAAAAGCAGCTAGCAAATGCGACGAAATTGTGAAATATTATGGAATAACGTTTCATGAGGTGAATTCATTGTTTTCCAATGATTCTCTCTCAACAATCAAGTTTCAGGGGGTCGCATGGATGTGTATGGAGCTAATGGACCTGTCATTGGACAAGCTATACATGATAGCCCATGATATTCTGAAAGTGGATATACCTGAAGAAATTCTTGGTGCTGTAGCAGTCGCTGTGAGTTTTTTCAAAGTTTAAATCTCAAATTTAAACATGGTTATGACATTGAACCGTTGATATTTCACGTTTTTGGACTTTGTTGTGCTGTATGATATGTCATCTAAAACAACATAACTTATTTAGTATAAGATTCATGCCAAAGATGTCAAATGATTGTTATTTTTCATCAAATCTTTCTATTTCAGACGATTCGAGCACTGGAACATCTGAAAACCACTCATCATATAATTCATCGTGGTATGTGACCAAATTCAAAAATCTTGTTCAAACGCATTTTTTTTCAGACATCAAGCCATCGAATATTCTGCTGGACAGACTTGGCTGCGTCAAATTATGTGATTTCGGAATCTGCGGGTATCTTCAAAACTCTGTTGCTCAATCGGTGGATGTTGGATGTCGGCCGTATATGGCGGTTTGTTTTTGTTCTTTGAAATATCTCCTTGTGAATATGAGTCAGAGACCATTATGATGAAACAGGATTATTGTTTGAAAACGGATATGCAGCTCCAAATTTCGCAATAAGTAGAATAAACTTTTTGTTGTTGGCTGAATGTTTAGTCACCGTTTCCATGGGATTAGAAAGACGCTTGTTGAATTTCTTCCGGCAAGACAAAAACAAAAAACCGTTTTTTAGCCTGAACGACTCGCTCCGAACGCAGAAGGGTATGACATAAAATCAGAAGTATGGTCACTTGGAATCACTATGGTGGAGGTAGCCAACGGGAAATATCCTTATAATGGTTTCATGGATGCTCCTATTCTGGAACAAGTTCGAATGGTGGTTTATGGCGATCCTCCAATATTGAACTCCGATCAAGACTTTTCGATGTCAATGAAAGCATTCATTGCTCAATGGTAACTGAAAACAAAGTATAAAGAAAATAGTATCTTCTTTCAGTACAATAAAAGATCGTTTCCTGAGGGCAAGCTTCGAAGATCTCAAGAAGACAATCGTTTTCAAACACTATATCGGCGACGATCACAAGAAAGTTGTCGGAAAGTTTGTATTTGAAATGTACGACCATCGTCTTCGACTCCCATTCGCTGATTTTTAACCTCATTGTATTTTCTGATTCACAATAATCTCTTTTCCGTAATTCTCAGTACCAACTCCTCATATCATGTTTTTACCAATCTTTCAACCGTTCCAGTTCCCCCTAAGTTTTGTCATTTCCCTTATTTGTTGCCTTTCTTTTTGAAATCAGACAACCACCTCATCATTTTTTAATTTTTCTTTCTATTTTGAATCTACTTCTTGTTTCAATGTGTAAGTGATAAAATTCATGCATATTCTAGTCAATCATCCGTCAATTTGTGATTCTGTCCATCAGTGGTTATTCCAGAATAAATGTTCCGTGCTCTGTAATCAGCACAACAAGCGTATCATTTGTACACACCTTTTTGACTCATCTATTTGTTCAATTTTGTCTCCTCGTTTCAGTGTCACTTGACTTTTTATTTGTGGGTTGATAATGAACGATGCGTGGATTTTGATCAGTCGAAAAGTTTTCGAATGTTATGAAACATTCGATTATTAATAATAATAATAATAATAATACGAAGATGACAACAATCGCGGCGAAGGAGGTCAAGATATCTGCGCCGCAAAACAGTTGAGAAATGGAAAATAGGGGAAAAGAAGAAAGAGAAAAGAAACAAAGTTCTCGGATTGTATCCGTGAAACATTCAATTAGGTTAGAATGAGATTTGTGTTTTTCTTGTGTCTAGCCAATTTGTCAGTTATTGTTAACGCGTCATGTAAGTTTTTTTGATAGGCAGTTATCGGCCCCTGTTCTACAAAAAGTGAATCCCTATTTACAGCTGATTGCATTTTCTTCGATAATTGTATTCTTCAGGGCAGTGTTTCAACGTTCATCCAAGTCATGCGGTTTCTAATTCCGATGCAATTGCCGAATTATTCCATGTAACTGCAGGAGAATGTCTGAATTACTGTATATCACAGTCTGCTCAGAAAGGAGTAATCATTATTGGTTTTTTCGTTAAATTTCACTTTTTTTCTTTCAGGACGGATGTGTTTCCGTGGTATTCCATAGAAAATTCAGCACATGTCAGTTATACGGTCAAGACGGAACTCAAAATGGTAGGTCTATTTGAAACAATTTAGATTTTGACTACTTTTTTTCAGGAGCCGAAGTTGTGTATTTAGAGGATCATGATTTTTATATAAGAAGCAGTTGGGATGGGCAATGTCAAGATAAAGTTGTTCCTAGCAGAGGTTACAAACAGAATATTCAGCAAATTAACAATTTTAAATCAAGAAATGAGCCGCCCACAGCACCAACGATAGAAAACCTACCAAAAGTGAGTATTTCTTTGAATTTCCTAAACAAAAAATCATTCAGTTTGACAATTCTGATTTCCCAAAAGATCCGAATCCGCAAGTGATACGTGACAATGTCAGAAAAGCTCCAGTACACTTTGAAAACGAAATATTACAAGAAATAGAACGACAGCAAATGGAAGATGAATTCGATATGGATTACATGACAACTACGGCAGCTCCGAAGAAAAAAACGCATCCTGTGATAATAACCACGTTCAGAAATCCAGCACACAACTACAGTGAGTTCATTTAAAAAAAAACAAAAAGAGTTGCCTGCTGCTGGAATCGAACCAGCGTCGCCACGGCCACAACGTGGAGTACTAACCACTATACTAAGCAGGCCGTAAGTGTCTGCGCTCTATGCCATTTATCTAGTGGCAAGCGGGCGACCTGGAGAGAAAGAGAGTATTGCAGAGTGCCAGAAGGACGAGACGTTGTCGTATTTCTTGGTGTATGGCAGCCGACTATCAACGAAAATGTTACCACAAAGATTGAATGGAGTGGATCAGAGCAGTTGTTTGATGTATTGCAGTCAGAATATTGTAAGTGATTTGGGAAACCCCTAAAAATGAGAAAAACTATATTAAGAACGCTATTGGTCAAAACATTCCATGTTATTCTCTCAATTATGAACCAACCAACGAGATTTGTGAAATGTACGGGAAGCAAATCCGAAACGAGAGTGACTCGGCTTTGCTAGCAATTGATGACGAGCATACGTTTGGAGACAAATTCTGTATTAAAAGTAAAAAAAAATATTTAAAAACTGAAACAAAATTTGAAATTTAAGCAAAGAATCACTGCGACCCTGAAACACTGTACCCAGTCCATCTTTACAAGAAATTGATCAAAGATATCATTGCAAAAGTACCCGGATTGGATTCTAAAGTTGAATGTTTGAAGGAATGTATTGAGAATAAAGAATGCAAGGTAAAAAAAACAAAACAAAATATTTTTAAATGAATTCGTTTAGGCAGTCACTTACAAGAAAGGAATGTGTGTTCTTCATTCAGTGTCACCATCAGATGATTCTTCGTTGCTTCTCGATGGAAACGGCAAAACACTTGTGATTGAAAATGGATGTCACGTATCAAACAGGGCAGCTACTGATAAAACCGAGTCGAACAGTGGTAATTTTATCTTTTTAGGTGGATCCATCAAACACTGTCATTTCAGAATCCGAACAACCAGAGTCTGCTTGGCAAGAATGGAGTCTGTGTCAGTATGGAGTAAAAGGAAGAAGAATGAGAGTTCGTCAGAGGGAATGCAATGATTGTGACGAAGATATGCAAGTTGAAGAATGCTAATATAACAACTTTTGATTGCTTTGTACATTAAACTATTAATAAAAATTTATCGATTTTTTTTCTGATGACTCGGATTTTGAAACAAAATTCTTTATTTTCTGAAGAAATCATTATTGAATTCAAATTACTCGGTTGTTCCAATCTGTGCCAGTATGAACAGGCAAATCTAGAGAAATATGTTCTTCAAATTGTTATTCAAATAATCTTGCTACTAAAAGTCAAATATGAAAAACGGAAGTGAGAAATAAAAACTGAATAAGATATGCTTCCAACTTTGAACCTTGATCCGTAAAACTTCTAATCATCAATAAAATCGTTTTCCGTTTGTACGGAGTGCTTTATTATCTGACGTGTTTTCTTTTCAATTGAGATTGATCCGAAATCAAGAAGCTTTCCTAACTTGATCCCACACGCCGCTTTTGTCTTCTCACCTCTTCCGATAAATCAAGCCGTGCGTTAAATACCCGTTCTTCAATCTCACCTAGCGATTCAATCATTGTTTCATCCCGAAGCTTTTATTGACCTCAATTGGCTACCTAGCTGAATTCTCTTCTTTGAAGACTTTTCTCGTTGATAGACATTAATCAATTATTCAGATGAAACGTCGATTATTATTACTTTTGGCTTTGATTTCAGTCTCTTATTGTGAAGATTGTAAGGAAAATTATTTTTTTCAGTGATAAAAAATTAGTTTTCAGTTCGTAGCTGTTTCAAAAGAGTGTCTCGAAGATCCATTGGAAATTATGCTCCGATTGCAGAATATCGCCGAACTGCTCTTACGATGTGCACACAGCATTGTATAATGGCTGCCGGAAACGGACCAGATGGAGTAATTTTTATTTTTTCATTTTGTCTACTCAATAAATTTTTAGGGTTCAATCTGTAAAGCGTTCACATATGAAGTTGAGAAGCAACTATGCAAGCTGTATGATAATGATGGGCATAAAGTGAGTATTTAGTGGTGGAATTCATGTAGATTTAAATGTTTAGATCCCTGCTGTAATTCATCCAATCATAGGAATTGACATCTTCTATCGAACATCAGACATGGGAGAATGTTCTGGACCAATGAGTGGTCACCATATGAATCCGAACTTTGTGAAGTTGAACAATGGAAAAAATGATCTCAAGAGAAACTTCGATAAGAATGCAAATTTCAAGATTTCCGATTTGCCAAACCCAACGTAATAGTTGCATCCTGTGTGGTACATACTCTAATTTTTTTACAGAAGTGATCAATTCATGCAGAAGACAAGAGCTATGTCTGCACCAATGTAAGTTTTTATGTTCTATTTTAGTATTTGCGACATTCAAACCACTCAACTCTTCTATTTATAGAATGAGAATGGAGAATATGGATGAAGTATTGAGATCAAAGTTGAAAGGAGAAGATGCGCTTGTCCCGATGTCACAAAAAGATACGGAAGATATGAAATTGTTGGAAAAGACCGGTATGTTATCGTTTCCGTGTTCTCAGAAATGTTGTGAGGATTAAGAATATTTTTAATATTGAATTATAAGAATAGGTTTCTTTCGTTACCCCTACTCAAATTTACAAAGTAGCATCTTTGAAGCCGCAGAAAACAAAATGCAAAAAAGCGATTCTTTTCTACAGATGACCCATTGAAATGCAAAACATCAAGTGGATATTACGTAGTTGTCGGAAACGAGATCGTCTTGCCGATAAGCGGCGGAGATGTCCGAGTGTATAATGAAGTGGAGCAGGGAGATTGTGCAAAATACTGCAGCGAGAACAAAGTGAGGACATGATCATTTGTCTTGTCTCCTACATCTGCAACTTGTTTTCAGGGTCCCGATGGATCGGCTATCACATGCCGCTCTTTGAATTATTTCCCAATGGAGAGAAAATGCGAGTTGTATGGAATACTAGCGGAACCACATGGATCCGGAAAACTACTGGAGAATGAAAAAGTTATTTATGCGGAAAAGTTCTGTCTTCCAGGTAATATTCAAATAAAAAACTTTATATTCTCATGTATGTCATTGCAGAATCTCCATTTGTGTGTCAAAACGACGAGATATTCATACTTCACGTCCAAAAAACCCTCTCAAAGCGTCGGCGTATTGCAACCAAAACTGCAACCTCAATAACAGATTGTCTCCGAGTATGCTTGGAGCATGACGATTGCAGGGTAATTACCCTCTATTGCTCAAAAACCCCACGCTTTATAATTTCAGAGCTCTGTTTACACCTCGTCTTCTAAGAAATGCGACCTTCACGATGTTGACGTGTCTTCTGGTGATTATGCACGGGACTCTAATCGAGAAACAGTGCTCATTGAGAATGGGTGCAGAAGGAAGGGTGTAAATCCAAAGAGAAAGAATAGCCCATCACTTTCTGTAAGACCTTCCAATCCACTTCATCCTTTCATATTTGTTTTTCAGTCTATTCTCGATACTTCCTCGTCTGAATCGTCATCTTCCTCCACTGGTGGTTGGTCTGGATGTGACTACAAAATCAACGGAGAAACAGTTCGAGTATGTCATTTTTAATAAGCCCTTTAGATGAAGTGGGCGTACTTATATGTGGAGAGAGCCCTTCAACTATTTTTTGCAGGTCCGGACAAATGACGACGGCGATATGGAGACCGAAGTTTGCTAACATGACAAACCTAATTAGATGTAAAGAGCTGTAAAAATAATAAGAATGATATTAAGACACTAATAAACTAAGTTTGCAACAAATCAACGTGCTACTTTATTCAATTTTGCAGCAAATTTATAGAAACAGTGTTGTTGAAGTTTGGTGACAAAGTGGGGAGAGAGATAGAGAAAGGAAAGGGAAAACAGACGAGGATAGGAAAGAATGATAGAAAATTGGCTGTTTCCTTAAAACTGATGGTGATGAGATCCGCCAATAACGTCGACAGAAATGATGATGGAACTTGATGCTGTCAAAACCGGTAAAGTTTAAACTACAATCGGGAGAAAAGGAAAAATAAAGAAAAGGAAGATAGATAGGACATTTGGACAGAAAATTGAGAGTTTGCACTTGAACAACTGTTTCATGGGAGATTGATTGGTCCGAAAGTGTTGATTGGCAAACGTTCTTGGGCCTTCTCCTGGAAGATGGATGAATGTTGTACAAGTTATATATAGCTTCCCTTTTTTCCATTTTAAAAGAAAAATGTGCGTGTGGCTTGGTTTAGTTTACTTTTGATCGATGGTGTCAGAAGTGACTTACGAGCTCGTCTTTTTTTTGCGTGCGATGCTAAGAAAACTATTCAAAAAGATGCGAAAGGTTTCCGATTTTTCTCTGCAGAAACTTGCTTCCGAAAATGTTCAGTGTTCTTTGAAAAGGGAATGCGGAAGTTGGGATTGTTCACGAACTCAATCACACATACTTGAATAGAACTCAAATTCAATTTACTCTGAGTTTTTCATATTTTTCTAAACGGATATGAAAGTTTTAAATTGAAATCAAACATGGTGTCTAGAAAGGAAATTGAATTGAGTTAATCTTATCAAAAACCGGAAGCAAAAGAACAAACCTTCTTGATGTAGACCATTGAACGGAAGACGAAATAGATGATGACTCCAAGAATCAGAAGGCACAAGAGTACCATCAAAGCAAGAAGCTCATTGCGAAGAGCACTGGCTTCTGTAACATCCGCAGATTCAGAAATATCAGTCAGATTTTGTTGCAAAGTCTCCATTATCTCAGCCGGCGCAGTGGTTATGATAGTTTGAGAGGTTGTCAGTTTGAAAGGAACCGCATGAGTTGAAGGAGGGGTCGAAGAAGCAAGACGCATCATATTCTTATGTGTTATACGGACCCGGGACATTAAAGTGATTAAAGAAGAGAAGGCGAATGAGAGAGAGGGGCCACTCTATCTTCTCTCGCCAGTGCAGTTAAAATGCGATTGAGTGAAGATCATTGAAGAAAGATAATAGAGGGGTGAAGGATAAGATTTTTGTTTTTCGCTTTTACACTGCTTTACCGCCTGTTGGCACGGAAACATATGACGTAGGATGGGGTGAGAAAAGAGAACAAGTGGTAGGAGGCTTTAGAACTAACCGTTTCCGTTCTTAACGATGTTGAAGTTCATCATCTCCTCCTGGGCGTCCGGGTGATCAACCATGTCGAAGAGCTGAAATGAAGAATTCTTTGAACTATGAACACCGATGACCGTATGATTCTAAGGAGACATGTTTTTTTCCGAATAAGTACAATTCTGTGGGAATATAAAGGAGAGCTGTATGATTTCTCACATGACTTGGGAAATTCTATGAATAACTAGTCAATGATCAGTAGCCACTCACTCTGAAATACTGGAAAATTGCAGAAATACAGAAATTTGGAGTCACACAACGAATAACAACCATTCTCAAATCGTATTTTACGAATGAATGAATGAATTTCATTTCTCATGAGAAATCGGATATCAGGGTTAAACTGTGTCAGATTAACTCCAGATCTCATACTTATTAGTAGTGTCACGAATACACGTCAAAAGAGTATTTAGATAGCTTAAACTAACTCACCACTGGTGACTGCATCATCTTGAAAGCTCAAGCGATAAGTATTGTCTGATGAATTGTCAATAGGAAATATGTCTAAGTGATCAAAACTAGATGTTTACTGCTCTTCACAGAATAAGTGAACAAAAAGAAGTTGTTGAGCGGGAGAGACTGAGCCAAGCGGCGACGACGTAAAGGAGAAGAAGGAGGCTGGGCTCCCCGTTTTGAAGAGCTACGGCGAAGAGGCGGACTTAGCTACCACAGTTCGACTTCTTCAAAATCACGGGGGCTTTTTAGAAGAAGTACAAAACTGAACATAACATGGTTGTTATGAAATTATGGGAACCTTTTTTCAGAGAATATCTATAAATAAACTCAGTCTTTAGCCCCTTTCAGACACTTAGAATTGAGGTCACTCCGAGAATGTATGTGCATCTATTAGTCCCTTTTCCCTGGACTATAAATAAGTTATTAGCGTATAGAAGAAGCCCGACAACCTGATGGATTTGAAGTGAAACTATAGAAAAGGGGTGAAAAGAGGCATTTGAAACTGAAACAAAACGAAACAATACAAACAGAAAGTGTTGAAACAGTGCCTTATAAAACGAAACTCATAAATTTTTTCTGAATTCGATGCGTCATATGTTGTTTTGAGGAATCAAAATATAAGAAATTTAGATGAGGGAAGTGTGTACGTCATGAAAGTAATGGATCGTTTGAAGAATAAATAGAATTTGATTATGGAGATGAAACGGAAGTTAAATCTGATTCGAGAATTTGGAGAATAGCAGATTTGGCTGATTGAAAAAATATTGAAAGCTTCTAAATTTAAATATCTCATACGACTTATCAAAACAATAAGTTTTTATTGTTTTGTAGAACAAAACTGAAGGAATTCACTTCTTTGTTATTATCGAACTTGACTCATTTCTCACAACAATTCAAAATTCTGGATATTCATTGATGTTCGAAAGGATTACTTAAAACAGAAACATGGATTAGTTCAAAACTAACCAGCAGGTACATCTGTTTATATTACTACTTTTTTCTCCATTATTTGTTCTTCCAAACTTCTTTCTGAATTCAACGTTTGCTTTGACGGACAATGAAAAAAGCAAATAAAAACGTTGCCATTTTTTAGAACAAACTCATAAGTTGCCAAAAACATATGTAGATACTCACGCATGACTGCATAAGCTTATATTTTTTTTTCTCTGGAGAGGTTTCTGGACTCTTGTTTTTTGCTCTTTTCGATTCTACTCATTCTGGTTCAAAAACCTTATTTTCCCGTTTTTCGGATTACCACTGTCTTCTCGTTTTCCTTTCACGCGACAAAAAAAAGATGTTCGGTGAAGAGGAGAGATTGGCTTCAAACAACAAAAAATGCATTTCAAAGAACATTTCGACTACTTGAACTTCTTTATAAGCGAACAAAGAGGTCAGCTCACGAATCAAACATTTTTTCTCCGAAACAAGAAATATAAAAGTTCTTCGGAATTCTCGAACAACCAAACGGAGCAAACACATTATGAACTTTTTTCGGCGCAGTCAGAAAACGTGAAGATGTCGTTTTTTTTCTTGCTTTCTTTTTTACTGGCTCCTATCGATCCAAGGCCTCTTGTGGGCACAAAAACAGCACACTTGAGAAGCAAAAAAAATAGAAAAGTGAAAGCTGCGAAGAAGGAAATTAGGCATCCCGCATTTCCTCTCAATTTTCTATCATGTGATAGTATTTGCAACATTAATCCATCAGCTTTTGACCTCGCATCTCATTAGCAAGCTCATTTTCCTAATGGAGAAACATCACAAAAACTATGTGTAGATTAAAGGGAGAGAAAGAGCAAAAGTGGATTTAGAAACTGGAAACATGGGAGAAAATGATGCCTAGTGGAAGAAGAAAGGATCACATGTAATTAGATATGTTTGGAATTGAATTTGAAATGAACACAACACGATGGTCCATTGGAAAAGATGGAATACATAACGAAGAAATGTAAATGAATGCAGATTGAGTTTCATTCAAGTATCAGAACGGAAGTAAAACTTTTTTCTTGTTTTTTACAGAGATTTCAGGGCGTGTTAGAAGAAGACAACGACTAGATTTAGAATAGTCGAGAAGTTGTGAAGAAAAACAAAAGAGAATGAACGGATATCGCTTTTTTTAGAAAACACTGTTTTTCTAGAAAATAGAGTGTAAGAAAAAAAGATTACTCATTGCTCACTTCTTTCTAGAAAATTCTCGTCTGACATCAAACTCTTCTCAGCCAATATATTTTAGATACCTACAATTTGGCTATTATCTCATTCAATGACTGATTCCAATGATGATCACAAATAATTAGAACTTCTAAAAAAAGTATGATTGACCAGTTTTTTATAGACCTCCGTGAAAAAAGGTTGTTTTCTATTCAACTGTCATCAATCTAACAACTATCAAAACTTAAACACTCAGACTTACTCGCATTTCCATGAATATTTTGTGGAATATCGTCAGCAGCGATTATGTGAAGCTAATATACACTTTTCAACAGAACCGTTTGATGTATTTCTCACGGTTCACTGAATCCACGAGGGAAAAAAATCGGTCGAAGAACATTTGGTTGGGAAAAACGAAAATTATTACGTAACCTTGAGTGCTACCAGAAAATGTCAATTTCATGTGAAGTGGTTGAAAATTTCGAGAAAGTGAAAAAACTCACGTTGAACTCCATTTCGACGAAATGAGCTGGATCGAATGCATTCATAAACCCGTTGACAGTGACCAGGAGGTAAAAAATGATGAAGTGGGGATCGTGTTGTGAATCAAATTGAAATTGTGGCAATCGTTTCTACCGAAACTTGTGGATTGTGGAGGGGTGGGAAATATAGAAATAAACAAACAGGCCTAGCAATAATGCATTTGTTGGGAAGAGAGACACCGATTTGTAAATGTGGGTGCGAATACAATAAATGGCGTGCGCGAATATGGAGACGAGGGGTATAGCGGTCTGGTTTGTTATGAGGAGAAGAAAATAATATAAAAAACTGGAGATGAGACAAATGCAAGGAGGATCACTTCATCAAAGTGTTCAAGAGAATTCAAAGGGATTCCTTTACTGAAGCCAACATTCGATCTGCAACACAAAAATGTTATGAACACGGAGATGTTGGAATAAGAATGAAGGTTCGCGTAACAACCAAAGTAGCTCATTTGCCACCGAGTATATCAAAACAAAATTTGTTTGTCTTTTCATTTGTTGTTCCACTTCTTCTCACTGACCCTCGCGACGGATTATAATTCGGTGCAGTGGGCACTTGTTCTTGACGGAGTAATGCGAGATGGCTCATTAGAGGATTTGCCGAAGACAAGAAGAGGAAACGACAAATTTCTGAGGAAATGAAGTGAACAATAGTGTTTTGAGAAGAGTCTGTTTGCCACAAAATGTGTTTCTGTTTTATGGATGGTACGTTTTCAAACATTTCATTCAAGAATTCCAAGTGAAAGCTAGTAGAAACCCCTCAAATTATCTGAAATAGACGCTTTGACAAGTTTTTTTGTACAATGAAGGAAGTGTCTGTTATTTATTGATAACCATAAATGTAATGATGTACATCCCATTAATTAAATCATGTAAAAATTGCAGAAAAAATTATGAATCATGGATAAAAACTAAATGAGAAGAAGAACGTTCCCGCAGGTCCACAACTGTTTTTGTTGCGGAAAGTGTTTACCTATAATAGACAAAGCGAATGAGAAAGCGAAAGGAAAATGACAGTAATTAGAGTAGAGAAAGTAAGAAAATAGTTTTTGTGATGTTTTTGAAAGGGATTGATGGTACAATTGAAAAATCCAATTAAAATGTGAGTGGTGAAGGGGAGGAAGCGAGACCATAAGTGACAAAAAGAAGATGTAGAGAGCCTAATCATGTTATCAAATACGTGAGCCGATGTTTCTACTCATCATCATCATCTTTTTTGTCTTCTGGGGCTTCGTCGACTCTGGCGGACTCCTTCTGATCCTCAAGAAGAGGAGCGATTGTGGTCAGCTCTTTTTCATCAACCGTCGACTGATTCTCTCTTTCCTCCTTCCTGTGAAAAAATGTCAATGAATACAATTCAACTTGATTAAACATACTTTTTGTTGAAGTAATACACAGCGGCACCAACCATTCCAGAGAAAACGAATCCGCCAATGACGAATGGAATGAAGTTGAATCCAGATTCAGATTTCTTCATCTTCTGAAACAACACGATCTGAATATGTATCCATATATATAAATGCTCACCTTGCTCTTAATAGCCAATGTGGTAGTTCTGGAAAGCTCTGCTGGAGCTTCAGTGGCGGCATGTTTGCTCTCAGAGAAGAAGGCTTCATCAGCTCCTGCTCCCTCATCATCATCGTCTTCATCAGAATCTGGTGGTCCTGAGAACAAGGTCTTTTTGGTTCCCTCAACGCTCTTTTCAGATGATGATTCAGATGATGATTCAGAAGTCGAAGTCTCGTCTGTCTTCGAAGCGGATGATGATTCAGAAGTAGACTTGCTGTCATCTTTATCATCGTCATCGTCCTCCTCGCTTTCTTCCTTCTTGTTCTTCTTTTCCTTCTTGTCTTTCTTATCCTTCTTGTCCTCCTTCTTTGGTTTCTCAGTTGACTGCTCAGTGGATTCTTCTGAAGTTGGAGTTGATTCCGATGATTGTGGCTCCTCGCTTGTTTCTGGTGACTCAGATGACTCCTCAGTGGATGGTTCTGGGGTAGTAGTGACCTTCTCCTTCTTATGTGCCTTCTTGGATTCCTTCTTTGAGGCTTCTGTGGTGGTTACCTTTGGAGCTTTTGTTGCCTTTGAGGCTTTAGTGGTAGACTCCTCTTCACTATCCTCAGTGGTTTCCGATGTTTCAGAGCTTGATGTAGTCGATTCCTCAGATTTATCGGTAGACTTTTCCTCAGATGCTTCAGTGGAGCTTTCTTTAGAGGCTTCTGTTGACTCAGCCGAGACTTCAGTTGATGATGTGGTTTTGGCCTCCTCGTTTGATACATTTCCTGATTCTTCTTCCGTCGTCTTCTCAGACGATGGGGATTCAGTCTCAGCGCTCTCAACAGAAGCGGCTGTGGTGGTTTTCACAGCCTTTTTCGATTCGCTTTTCTTCTTATCAGCTTTCTTTGTTGTGGTCTCTGGTTGAGCAGTTGTTGGGGCAGAGGTGGACTTTGCTGACTTCTTCTTTTGAGCTTTCACTGTGCTTTTAACGGTTGTTACATCTTCTGAGGAGGTTGTCTCATCGGATTCGGTGACTTCTTCAGAGTCTTCAGGAGCTGGAGTTGTTCTGAAAATTTAGAGTACAGAAGGGGGTTCGAATAATTGTTTTTACTTTTTCAAGTGCCGACGAGCACGTGTGAGCAGGCAGTTCTTATTTTCTTGGCAACAACATCCAACCTATAATAAGGCATGATAGAATCTAGTTCTCAGTTTCACTTATTCTTACGAGAACGGTGTCGGAACACTGTGGAAGACTGGAACACTCTGATTTGGTCAAACATTTTTCAATCAAGCCGATCTGAAATTTCCTTTAGAATGACCCCTATTAACTACATCTATTATGATGACTCCAATTGAAACGATTCACTTAATTTGTGGGTTCACTTTATGAATCATTGAACCGAAAAACCGATGTTTGTTTCAAAAGAGTATGTATACATGCCTTCTAGGATAATTACATAGCGCTTCGCCCCCCTCTACACCAAAACCATTTGTTGTTCTCAATTATCTTTATTGAGGTCGGAAGTGGATGTGTACAATAGAAAAGGAAATGAGCAATTGATGTCTCAACCCCCAAATTTACAGATTAGAACAAAGGGACCCGAACTTACCTCCGTCACTCTTCTAAGACCTGATTGACAGTGGAATTTCTGAAAATTGCAACACTATTAGGAAGAAGACCAACACTTTGACGTGCAAAAAACTGATAAGAGAATTATTGTTTCGGAACGTGTAATCACGTTAAAGAGGGTACTCTGATCATAAAGCATTGCTTTCTAGTTTTCTAAAAAAAACGAAAACTTACGGAATAAGTGACGTTCGCGATGACCAATAATAACACTAAAAGTTTCATGATTTCGATCGCTTAAACAAATGGCGTTCGACAGAAGGAAGATAGGAAATGGACCCAGGAAGCTGAAATATTGAATAATGTGAGTTTCGAAAAGTGGAGAGAGAGGTACTGATAAAAAGAGAAAGTGCTTCGAGTAAACGAATAATTTCAGGGGGGAAATGACGATATTAAACAAGGTATTATCGAATACGTTTCAAGTCTGCAAACTGTTCTGTTAAAGAAAAAAGAGTTAAGAAAGTGTATTGTTGAAAAGAAAAGTTGAAAATATGAAGAAACGCTATCTCATTGTTATTTCTTCGATGACGAGAGAATGAGGTAAGTCAAAAATAAATGTGGGAGGATGAAAATGATCTGAACAAAGAGCAATTGACAAAAACAACCTGCACCCACCGTCAAATCGGTCTGGGAGGGCTCAGAGATCTAGGTGGGCGGCGAACAAAGGCTCTTTTCTCTATCATCTTGAAAAGTGTGAAGTTGCGAAATTACATTTCAACAGTGGGACGTTAGGATAAAGTTTCGAAATCAAACAGGATCCTCAGATTCCTAAGTTTTGTTTCCGGTTTGTTTCTAAACACTTGCGGCATTGTTTAATGAGAACAGACAACTCTTCCACATCAAAGTGAAGAGAGAATTGATGCAGTGTGCCACATCATAAAACCCGAGACGGTGAACGGGTCAACCACAGAGCAGTGTAGCATCTGCCAACCGAGGGTCTCGGTATAACCGCCGGATATTCAAAACTTCTCAGCAGTTGGCCCCAGACTCGCATAAACAATGCGACACACCCAGGGCTCTGAACGGAGACAAACTGCCGACACTTTACCAGTGATTGACAACGGAATCGGATCTTTTGTTGGATTGAAATTAGAGAGAATGATCGAGGTGACACGGCTCAATGAGAAGAAGATGAACACATTACATCTCTCGTGTTTTGAATGGTCACTGACAACACAACAAACGATTCCGAATGTGACAATTTGTCGGAAGGGAGCAGAGGCAATTCGACTTGAATTAGCTGAAATTTTGGGTGGAATTGTGTTCGACAGGACTATTAAGAAGAGGAGATGAACGAGTCGAGTGTAGTAAAAAGTTGACAAACACAATCTTACGTCGGCTCATCATCAAACCATTGGATAGGAATGGTCGAGAGTGTGCTCGTAGAGCAGTAGGAGGCAGAAAAAAACTAACAGGAAACTGCAAGGGAAATTAGTGAAGTTTCACGTGAGAGTATAGTGGATCAAAAGATAAGAAGAGGTCGTTGAGTACTTCCTTTGTTGAAAATAAAATTACATTTCTTTGGGGTAAAGAAACAACAGAGCCCTAGAAAAAGATCAGTAGCACCTGAGATGAGGTCAAGAGTCTCAAATGTCAAACAAATGAGTATATGAGTTTTCAGTGATCTCTTTTAATACAAACAGAAAAAAAATTAGACATTTAGGGGAAGGGCGTGTTTTAGCTCGTATTCGGGACTCATGAAATATTGAATTACACTCATATGGAATGACATGGGAATTTCAGAACAAAGAGACAAGTGGCTTCATGAAAATATTGAAAACATATGTTTCCCCGTAGAATTAAATTTCTTGGTCAGATGAAAGAACCAGCTCAAAATGCAAAAAAGTAAAGAACAAACATGAGATTCTCATCTAGGTCACATTGAGATCATAACATCTCAAAACTCTTTCTTAATAGGTTCCGACGGTGTCACGAACGCATTATCCGGTAAATGTTTGCAAGAGACAGTTGCTGTCTACAAAAGTGCACACAGCGCGGAGACGTAAAGGGTACCTTCCGAAAATAGTCCTAGGAGGCGGGGTAGACGTGAATGAAGAAGAGGAAGTGACCCATATTAACCCTCCCCCTCCCCCACACACGTATTTACTCGCAACACTATTAATACAGTTCGGTTGTAAAGAAATTGGGCATTTTGAAAATGCGCGACGCGGTGACGACGAGAGAAAGAGTCGGTTAGGAACCTACCATAAGGTCTCCATTCTCTTTTCTTTTGTATTTGGAGACATTAACTTTTCCGCAAATAAGAGGCTGACGAAACACAACTTGAGAGTAAAATCGGTCTTTCTCCGATTAAAGGTGTTCGGAAAATGAGAGTGAAATCGGGAGAATACACAATGCTTCGAAAACCTCTTGGAACTAGATTAACAAGGATTACTCATAGTCCTAAAGTTTATAAACACTCCTGAAAAGCGGCGTTTTCGTCTCTGATGGACCAATTTTATGGCCAACAACCGTGCATTGTGGTTGTCCTAAAACCCCAAACCGACATTACACTTGGGTCTTGAGGTCCGTGAGAACGTGAAAAAAGAAACGAAGCGCATTCCTCACCCAAATTATGATTCTCATCCTGAAGTAGAACCAGATGTCGAGAGGATAAGTGGTGAGTTTGCTAACTATCAATTTGCGGATAGTGCATACTGCCTTCGCGCAACGAACAGAGATACTCAAAAGATATATGGGGGAAAAAAGAGGAAACGGCGAATCCTAAACCTACGTATTATCACTAGCGCAGGACTCGATTTGGGTACAGCGGCACGCTTTTTTCGCACCAACATGCAAAGGTAAATACTGTTTTTGAGAGGGCTCTAAATGGAGAATTTCTTAGTGTGTACCTATCTTCATTATGGACACTCTAATATTCTTAAGCTTCCACCATAAGGTGGAAAAAGATGCATGCAAGCATAACAACCTCTAATTAATCGTAAGAATTGCATGTGCAAAGGTAAACGTTCAAAACATGTCGGAAATGAGTTGAATCTTAGAAATAGCCAAATGAAGCTGTCAATAAAAATTGAAAAATGATGTCAATTTAGTACTAGAAATTGATGAAAGTAACAAGAAGTACACGAAATGTTTACAAAAATGTTCCTAGAAGTTGTTTGACTTGAAAGAGCAGGCCTAGTACAAATGGCCACGGCGTCTTTACATTTCTGAGGGCGGGTACATGGAATCAACAAAGTAATTGAATGAGACCGCATTTGGATATGATTCTCTCTCCGGAGGCAGAAACAAGGCGAACAACCACTTGAACAAGGCTCTAAACCCTAGCCCAGGCGGCTCATTAATAAACTCTCGCACTGGGAGGCCATTCGAAACAATACATATTCTACAAGGGTGTCCGGGTAAGTCGTGAATTAATTTTGCAATGCATAGAGCAATGGTTTATTGCAAACTGATACACATATTTGCATTCTGATACACTTTAGTGGATTGGGGCCAACCAAGAGAGTTCATGAATAGTGGATTGGAATGAAACAAATGGGTTTTGTAGGTCCGGAGTCTGGAACAATGCATAAATGGGGGAAAAGGAACAATGAAAAACAAAATCGAGTTCAAGAATAATGATCTGGACTTTGGGAACTGCATTGAGTGAGAGATAAGATGGGAAGTAGCGAATTTTTGCGTGGGTCCTCTGTTTGCTCTCATAAGTGCGTCAGATCATCAACTAATTGATAGAAAAAAATGAGGAGTTTTAGGCACTTTTCACCACGGTCAAGTGTTCTATTTTCATTTAATTAAGACATTCACATAAAATGTTCGCTTTTTTTTAAAACATTTCACTTTGAAGTGCTGAAACTAGATGAAAAAAAATCTAATTTCAATACAAACTTAAATTAAGTGGAAAAGTTCGTCTGAATTTTTGGTATGCTCACCTTAATAACACAGTTTTATCATTCTCTTCAAACTAATATCAAAAATTGATGACAAGAAATCACTACAGATGTGAGTGTAGTAGTTGACTCAGTTTTTTTAGTGATATGATATTTTTGTGCTGAGTTAAAAATAGAAACAAGAACGGAGATAACTGAACAAGACACATTCACGAAAGTGAGACTGTCACTTACTGTGCCCAACGAATGTGCTTTGAGTAGTTAGGGATGCCATCTCGACCCCCCGAGAATACAACGCAAATTGTACTAAAACACTTGACAGCTTGGAATTGAAACGAGCAACGGACGAGGTGGGAGGAGAGGTATCGTACTAAAAGTGTGTAGGAAATACAGCAGACCTCTGTGCGGTTTTTTTTCTGGAAAGTTTCAAGTGGTCATCTCTTGAGTAAGTCAAACATAGTTCGCTTCAGTGGAAACATCTCGAGAGATCGGCCCAAAAAACTCTTTACTTGTGAACAAGTCGCTTGAACTCATCGTTTTTCCCCCAATTTCTCATTCTCTCTTATCGTTGGCTTTCTCAAGAGAGAAAAGATATGATGCTCGATGCACTGTGCGTTCATCTTTGCAAGGTCGCGGATCACCAAATTCAATGAGTGGTCGGATTTGAAGAGTGTTGGCAAAACGCTAGGACTGTAGTACAAAAAACGACATTTGTTAGAAACAGAGAAGAGATGTGTGTGTGTGTCGATTCGTGGATATCAAACTAAATCGCAATAGATAGAACAGAAATCAATTGGATAGCCGTGCCTTCTTCAAATTAAAGCAAAAATGAGTTGGAAATTGAAATGAGAGTTCAATGTATTGACAAAAGTATGAAAATGAACACGAGAATCAAGAAATTTATGAAAAAAATCCTATAACTTTCTGAAAATTGCGTTCATGGAGAGGTTAGGCTGAATTTGACTCAATTCCTATTTTTCAGTTCAATTTTTTTTAGCTCCATATAAGTATTCAATACCTTTTGCCGTAGTTTTCAAACATTTAATTTCCTTCATCTTGAAAATTCAACCTGAAAATTGACGATCAAACTGAATATAAACGATTTCTATAAATATGATAGGATTTTTGGAACACTTTGAGTTTTTATCCACGACCAAACTACTGGATCAAGATCAATCGCATTAACTCTTCCTAAAGAAACATGTAGACTTTTTCATTTCCTAAACATTCTGGTTTGTATATACCCGTTTTTTTCTTCCTTGATTGGATAATGAGAAACATTATATAAATTTCGTGATCAAAACAAGCATATATCAGTTTTTTATTCTTTTAGAATATCTTATTTTTGACGCAATCAAGGTCACTGTATTTTTCGGTTTCGTGAAAAGAGGCTTTATAAAGGCGCATCTTGTTTTTTGCAACTTTCTCCGCACACTTTCCATTGTTCATCCGATAAATCCGATTCGAAAAAAGGCGTGGCTTTTCACCCCCCAAATACCCTATATCTTCTCCCAAAAAACTTTCTTTTTGTCGTGAAAAGAGAAGAGAAAGACTTCGTATTTTTGGGACAACCCTTCCACTTGACGACCCGGATTCCTTTTTATCTCGGAGAAAACGGACAAAACGTCTACTGTCTTTTAGGATCATGTCTTCGCGCACTCTATCAATTGCCGTCGTTTTCGTCATTGCAGGTCAGTTTTTCCTTTCTTCTTTTCACCCGACAACAGTTATTTATTTGTTTTCCAGCATTACTAGTTTCTGATACCGAAGCCAGATTCAAACGACAAACCTATCAATATGATCCTTATCTCATGTCATTTGCTCATCCACATCCAGGAACCAAAGTCACTCAGGGATATTTAGCCAGATATGCCCCACAGGACTGGCCAAAATGGTGCGTTTTTTAATTCATAATTTATGATCTGTGGAAAGAAATCAAGATTATGAAGATGCGAAACAAAAAACAATGTTGCAGGTACTCGCGAAACATGATGAAGTGGACTGGAGAATCCAGATTCTCCCCTTACGACAAAACTGACGCCAGATATCCAAACTGGCATAATGAGTTTGCGAATAGGAGAGTATGAAGAACATTTGCTTTTCCATCTACATTCCACCTCTTGAATTATTGATATCATTATTCTTTTCCGGTCTTCTTATTCATAATTTATTTATTTCGTGTATATAAATGAAAACAAATTATCATTGAGAGAATGATTTTTCAAGAAAAAATTCAAAATTATAAGAAAAATTTCGAGCGTTTCACTGAGTGATTGATTTATAACTGCAATTCTGACTTGAAAACTTCAAATGTGATTTATAACCTTTGCTTTCTGTCAGCTAGAAGTTTCTCTGCTCGCCTATTATTTTCGCCATGGAGTACGAAAAGAAAGATTTTCGAAAATATGAATAGTAAACAAGTTTTCAGAAACCACATTTGTTTAGAAGATCAACTGAACAAAATTATAATGATAAGAAAAAGAGAAGAAAATAGAAGATTTCTCGCAAAAAGGAGAAATTCACTTCAAATCATCAATTACCTTCTTGACGTTGTATTTAAGATTACGGTAGACTACAACGATCACAATTCTTTTCCGAAATTTAAAAACTCACTAAAAAGCGATGAGCTGTGATTTAATTACAGTTTGATAGGCTCTTTTTTAAATTGACTAATTTTCTTCAGAGAGCTAACACTTATAAAAAAACATGAGAAACCTTAATTTCTAGTTTGCAAAACAGAGAATTGCCTAGTGTTGTTTATTAGCTCGAAATAATACAAAATGCAGCAAAACCGAGTTGAATTGAAGATGAATCAGAGATCATTCGGAGTAGATGCATTCTTTTCCGGCAATTAGACAAATTTGATCGGTGCTCGATGCAATTGTCGACATTGCCTTCTCAACAATTCTGATACTTTCCTATAATAGAATAAATACATGCAAGATTCTAATTTTTCGAAATTGTACCTTATAGATATCCGGAGTGTAGGTCGCTGTTAGATTCTCCACCAGAACACGACGGTAAGCGCGGAGATCGTTCATCACCAGAGAAGTACGTCGCAGAATTTGTGGGTCGTTGATATAAAGAATTGCTGATTCCTGAAATCTCACATTTAACTTAAATATTAGGATAATTGCTTACCAGGCGACGTTGAAAATGAATGCATTGCACAATCAAGCTGTTGATGGTTTTCTTAAAAGAAAAAGTATGTTATATTCAAGTTATTTGTCGTACCAGGCTAGCTGCGTCCAAGTTTTTTGGATCGATTTGCATGACTTCTTCTCCGTTTTGTTGGGTCGTCATTTCTTTCCCACTGAAATATTATAATACCCCAAGAAAAGAAGAAAAAACGAGAGAAAAACGAAGTGACCAAACAGCTTGCTCTCAAAGAAGAGGTATATTTGTCGGACAAAAAAAGGAGAGAGAATACGTTGTATCTCTGTCAGAGTGCTGCCAAAAAACCCATTCAGCATCCGTCATGGTGCAAACGTTCAACAATGTGACGACTTAATAATGAGCGGTATCTCCCAACTCGTGTTGTTATTTTGGGCGGGGAGCCGTGCTGATTAATACGGTTCAACCAAACAAAATTGATGATTCTTTGGCAGAAGGAAATGAAAGTATAATGGCGAATTTACATTTTCCTTTGTGGCTCTTATAAATATGGGCAGCAGCCGCAGGAAGTGAAGAAGCGGCACGGCTCTCTCAAGGTTGGGGGAAGAGAAGATGCTCAATAAAACAAAGTGGATGATTTTCTTCCAAGAAAAGGAAAAGAAAGGGAGCTTTTTTCGGAAAAGCCTGAACTGCTCGGTGTGAATATTCAAAGAAAAATAGACTATGGAGGTGTTTCAGAATGCTCTCACAGTGAGAATGATATACGTGTTTCCAGAATCTGTTCTCAGTATGTAACCAAATGTAATACGAAAAATAGTAGAACTCAAAATCTCCATGCGTGGGCGTGATATATTGGATATTTCTGGTCAAAAATAAAATAAATTATGAAATAAGTCAAAGCAAACGTAATTGGAGAGAGCAGAAGAGTTTTGAAATGTTTAGCTCATGGAGTACATGTCATTCAAAGTTTCTTGATCTGAATATACGACAGATAATTGAATTTCACGGAGATTTTTGAATTCGGAGAGACACATCAAGAAACATGTTAAAAGTCGATAAATAACTTTCTGTATCATAGAAACTGTTTGAAAACTGATAAGGTAGCCGTTGGACATTATCTCTTAATAATATATTACTTACCTGAAACCCCTAATGAAAGTGAAACGTCGTTGTCTGTGTTTTCAACTTTCAAAGTGAACTTGTATCTGATTAAAATGATGGGGTTGAAGGCGGTAACAAACCCCGTCTCCTGGGAAAAAGGGTTTCGTCGTTTCAAGTAATTGGAAGGTTGGTGAAGATCATCTGCCAAGATTTTATCGCTCTAACCTGATGACTTTGTTCTGTTAATATCAAGGAATGAGAAATTGCAGGAAGTAATTTTTTGCAAATGACTGAATCTATTTCGTGTACATATTTCAGAAATCCAGTTTAATAATAATAACAGGAGCCACTATAACAATGTGATCCTGTTTTGTGATGATCATCGGAACAATCTGAAGACTGAAAACTGGTATAAATTCAGTGGCTGTAATTGTGTTATCTCATAAAGGATGTGGTGTTTATGATTCTTCTCTCTTAGTTCCGAGCTTAAAACAGCTGACAGCTAAACCAAATGACAGTTTGATCGAATCAACATTTGGTGAACGAATCGGCGGCGTTTTTCTCTCCTGTTGTGACGACCTCTTTTCCCAAAAATGGCGCTGTCTACCGCTTTGCCATGATCGCTGAATTGAAGAAAAGAATCCACGAATTAGAGATGATTGATGCACCTACCTGTTGTTATCTTCATCTTATCAAATGTATGTGGAAGAGGTCTTACCGCCCTCCTCATTTCCTCATTTATTCATTCACATTTTTCATTCCCTCGTTTCCCCCCGTCCGGTGTTCCCCATTCCCTAAAGTTCCGCTCGCCGGACAGTTGAAAGAATGTAGGTGTAGGTCTGTGGAAGAGTGTCCTTGATAGTTCAGCAGGTCGACCTCCGCTGAGTAGACCACTACGAGATAGCAGTACGATGTTCCACTTATCGCCTCACACAACTATTCAAATCTCCTTTCAGAGAACGTGATCTGTCGTTTTTATTAAATCTTTTTTTTTGTAGAGTCATAACCAACTTTTTTGAATTTTCAGATTCATAATGAGCATTTACGATCGTGTTCCATTGGACATCAATGCTCTGGTAAGTTTTTAGAATTAAATTCTCCTTCATTGATGTTCTCACAGGACCGGCTATTTGATATCAGAGATAAAGCGCTAGATGTGAAAAAAGAATTGGTGAGTTTTTGAACAAAGTATACACTAGATTTCTACAAAGCCCAAGATCCAAAAGTTCAAAACAACTACATTTCTTCAGCTTGACTATGTGGGCGATGATCCGTCAAAGATAAATACCCGACAGGAAGGTCTGAAATCCATTCAAACTGTTATGAAAATGGTGGACTATGTTTTCAACTACCGGTTTTGTTATGTTGGATTTGAGGTTGGTTTCCCACATGACGTGCTACGTGAATATTCCCCCATTCCTCATTTCTCATCTTTCAGGCCGATCTTGTTAAGATTCAAACCTGTCTATCTGATGCCGAATACTATCTCAGTTTCATCTATAGGTGAAGGCGAAGAAAAAAAGGAAGATGAAACGACCGACATCGACTGACCCCAATCTTAAATTAACTTAATGTCTTTACGAATTGGTTTTCTAAATGTGTCTGATCAATAGACAGCAACAAAACTTTTCGGAGAAAACTGTTTTTATTGTAATAAAATACGGTAATAATAGGTGTCTGTCATTAAGTATTCAAAGAAAAAGGTCATTTTGTTTCACTCAAATTTTCTATTCTTTTATGGTGTGTTGTCCTGGGCATCTTGGAAATCGTCGTCTTCTTCTTGATTGGTCTCCTCTTCTTTGTTCTCATTTCCTTCTTCTTTTTCTTCTCCGGTATTGTCAACGAATTGAAGTAGACCACATGTTTCAAGAAGTTTTTCATTGCCTTCTTCGTCGTTTCTGTATTCAGATTCAAGTTGGGACACAATCGTTTCCATCGAATCAAGTTGAGTGTTGATGTCGATTATTTCTAGCTGAATTCAAAAATTTTCGAGATCAACCGAATCAAAAGTACGTATAACAATCGGGGACAAGACACCAAAATCCAAAAATCATTTTGTATTCAACTCACATCATATTGTGGACATTGTGCTATGTGATAGATCAGGGACTGAAGACGAACTTCAAGATGATTGCAGACCTTTAGATAGTCACGTAACGTCACTAGAACTTCCTGACACATGACCAGCTTCATCTGAAATAAAGGTTAAATATCAGTTCTCACGTGCTTGTTACTCACTAATCGCTTTATGAGATCAAACGTTTTATCTCTAGCCTCGTTTATGCTCAACACTGCGACACCATCCAGTGGAACACGGTTGTAGATGCTTCTCTAAAAAACCATAAACATGAAATAGACTGTGTTTGGATTTGTTACCTCTGATTTGAGTTTGGAAACATATTCCTTCACTTTTTTCAAGTTCTGACGATAAGAACGACGCTGTGCTCGGAATAGAAATTCTTGAAGGTCTTCTTGTAGATCCTGGAAACTGTGATCTAAGATTAGCACGTTTTGATGATTACCTCTATTTGTACAATAGAAACGTCATCCATTTTCCATTCACTCGGGCCAGTCTGAAACAAATTCAAATTTCTATATACTTATGAATCATCTCTCAAAAACAAAAGGAACATGTAAAACAGAAAGTTTGAATTCGATATGAATACAAAGTCTGTCTCCTATACACACAAAAAATTGAATCACGAGACACAAAAAGAGAAAAAAAAGCAAAAAGCTTGACTGTGGAACAGGATGAAAATCTACAAATTCTTGGTTCCCATCCAACGTCAATCACAAAAATTATATGGTTGTTGTAGGAAAGACAATTTTGAAGAGAGCTTGTCGAAAGTGAATGGATCGCAGGCGCGCGAGGGGAGCAGCTGAAAGGAATTTACTCTCTAAAAGTGGATCAAAGCTTTAATCCGATGAGTATGAGTTCTCCGTGATGAGAAGAGTCCGTTTAAAGTATCAAACTATGAACATTTGCACTTTTAAAACATGAATAACTGGAAGATGATGAATGCACTTTGCAAAAGTAATATTCAGATAGGAGAGTGGGAGATGAAGACTTGCAAGAATTTCAATGTAGGACTTCTCGGACGTACATGAAGTGTAAGCAATTAATTAAGGAGCATATTCTAGCAATGCGGTCGTCCGCTACGTAATGTTCGAATAAGCTCATAAGCTGGATGTGAATATCCGATGGTCGTCAAATGTCCTGAAGAAAAATGTCATAACTAATCGGATGTGCATGATTAGATATTTATACATTGTTATATTTGTGAAGGTAAGCCTTGTTGTCATATCCGCGGTATAATCGTCATAGGTTTTTTCTTTAGGTATTCTTAGATTTGTCAGTTTTTTTTTGCAGAATCTCCCGCGATCACAAGGTTTCCTCCTTTGTGATATTGCTATCAAACAAATACGTGATGTGTTCTCAATAAACCCAGCCTATTCAATATTGTAACAATCTCCTTTCAAAACTTTCATACACCCTCCTTTTCCTCCATCGATATGTCTTCCCTTTCCAGCCGCGTCTTTTGTTCCCTTTCTATTGATAACATTGTGTGTTATCATTGGATGAAAACAGAAAACAGAAGTAGAAACAGCCTACAATGCCCTCGATGTTTGAAAGAGACCCCAGGGCGAATCGATAGCAAAAACGTCTCCTCATTCACCAGCCACACTAACCATTTGGCCCGGCCAATTTCCGTCTTGGCGGCCCAAGGACGCCTCGGAGTGAGAGGCATGCTCACCGATGGCTGCTCTCCATTCTCCATAGGGCAAAGGGGGGCATTCGCTCACAAAACGGACGGACGGCCGCCGAGTCGGTCGCTCATTCGCACTCGCCCCAACCATCTGCGCTCACTCTCTCTCTCTCTCTCCTGTTTTCTCCTTTTTCCTCCCCGTACTCACAAACGTGGCAGAGGGCGTAGAAAACGAACAGCCGCGCAAAAGATGAAGCCCTTTTAAGAGAAGCCTTTCTTAGTTTTCAAACATTATGAACCCTTATTCTCTATTCTTAGTCCTTTCACCCATTTACTCATGATTTTCAAAAGAGTGAGATATAACTTTCATTTCCTAGCTATACTAAATTAGAATATATGATAACTAATCCTTCCCAATCTCCTATGCATAAATTCGTTCTTATGAACGAAAATCAATCTTCAACAGAATAATTCTATATATCTTGACTACAAAAACGAACATTTGTATTAGTCTCAGCCAGCTTAGCTCTTTCAATATTCTATAGCTGCCATATCTATTTTAGTCGGTTCCACTCTGACATTCAAGAAATTCACATGAGAAACGGCAAAATGATTTTTCTTTCTAAGCTGTTTCTCATTCCCATTTTCTTCCATGATTTGTTCTGAGAAAATCTTCCTTTCATCTCTTCCACTTTTTATTGCCTCTCTCCATATTCCCTGTTACAGTATACTTGTCGGAGTGTCGAATCAACATGAGTGAGATGGAACTGGTCGAAAAAGTACAAAAACAAGTCGTAGAAAAGATGAGACCGGCCAAGATGGTAAGTTCAGTGCGAAAACAAATAACCGGGGGTTTCTAACATCAACTTAAAACATAGCAGAACAGTGTTATGTTTTCAGTCTGGAGGATTCAAGCTTTATGACGATGCTGTCACCATTCATTTCAGTATGAAAGAGGCTACGGTAAGCCCGTGAGCAAAAAAGCATCTTTTTTTCCTCCCGCAAAACCTAGCCATTAAGCCATCTTACGGAGACTGCCAGATGGAATAATTTATTCTGGTTCCTTAAAAGCAATCCCCATTTTTTCCATTCGTAAAATGGTGCGGTTCATTCTTTAATGACATCTGTCTTGAGAGTCGTTTCGTGACAGCTGCCAACCACAAAAAAGGCGCCAGAAAAAGCTCTTTTCGTACTATTCTCATCTTATTCATCTTATTCAAAGTGAAGGGAACGCGATGGGAAATAAAGAACATGTCATCGTGACACTAAATTAACATATATTAGGTTGATTCATAAGTCCTGACGGATTTTCGGGTCGAAAATTTCCACATGTAACTTGCCATAGAGTTGATGGCTAAATTGCAAATACTATCCACGTTCACCCTCAAGTGTCTCCTAACGCAGCCCCATCATAGATATGTCTCCCCCACTAGAACTCCCACAGAGGCGAATCAAAATGTGAAGTCACTACTTTTTTGATATACTTTTTGAGTTGAATTTTTTTTTCATCTAAAACGTTTTACTGGGGATTGGAAACTTGTTAATCAGTGCTTCAAACAGTAAACTGCTCGATAAACATAAAATCATTGTCAAAGCCTATCCAGCAAGTTTGTTGCCAGCTTGTTTTGCAACGTTACGTTGAACACTTGCATACTGCAAATGAAATTCAGACATTTCTCCAGAATGGAGATGAGCACGGCTCCTGAATCTCTTGTTCTGACGAGTATATATGTTGGCCGTAATGATAAAAGTAACATTTTGTTACCCCGTGTACACTACTTTTCTGGAAGAGCATCAGACTGACAACATCATGAATTTCATGAATAATGACATCAGATGGCTTCTAGGCTGAGCCGACTAACTTAGAACCTTGCTGATAAGAATCAGTCATGTCTTATTTATTACCACCAAAAGTTATTTGGATCAATGATTTATGCATCGATTAAAAAAAGAGATTCAACCAGGTGGTCTTATGTTTTTCTGAACTGCGCGTAGTCAAAAAAAAGGCGAGAGACATCTTTTGAGTTTTTGTCACTGGTGAATGTTTTCAATCCAGGTTTTTTACTTGAATACATACACGAGATACCCGTGATCATTCACACAAAATTTGAAATGTATCTCTCTCTATCTCATTTCACAGTCGACTCAACTCTGAAGACATCCTTATTTTGGAATGGGAATGGAAATCCATCGAGAACTCCCTATTTCTAGTTGATAAAACCTGGCATTGCTAACAATTTTAAAGAGTGTTTGTCCATTGTTGATGATCATTAAACTTAAATTCGTTTCGATAGACACCACGTCATATACGAAGAAAAACAAAAAGACATGAAAAATTTTCAAAAAATGAAGATGGAACCAGAAGGGATTTCTCTGTGTTCCGACAACCTAGGATGATAAAGATTGTGCTTCAAATAAAGGGAGCTTCGACCTTTCACGGGGCAAAAACATAGCTGCCCCCTTTATGTTTGAACAGAGAAATACACGCAACAAGTTCAACTACCGAAATCCGTCAAGACTTATGAATCAACCTAATAAAAGCCAGTTGAGCAACCAAATATATTTTCAGTCGGACTTTCTGGACAAGAAGAGCCATGTCAACAAGGTCATTACTCGCCATCGCTTTGAATCCGCAAGAGCAACTGCTTCGATGGTTTTGGAACCCGAAGTCAAGACATCTGCTGATGGGACTGAAGACCACAAAATGGAAGTGAAAATCACCATCAACATGGTAATTTGACTGATAAAAGTGCAACTTTTGAAAGAAATGTTTTTCAGAAGCAACTTGAGAAACATCATCGTGATATTGAATCCTACATCTCTCCATTCACTCCATCGCCGGATTCAATCTTCCTTCGTATTCCACCAAGACCGCAAGATTTCGCTCTCGTTGAGAATGCTCGAGATGAGCTCGACAAGCTTGTCGCTATCGTGGTAATTTTAAATTATTATCTAATTAGCAACACAAAACTCAAATTGCAGTATGATATGACTCCTCATGTCATCCCGGAAAAAGAGTCGAGAGACTTCTTGAAGAAACTCCGAAAACTTGATGTTCGTCTCACCGCTTTGTATCCCCGTCAACCTGCCCCAGGAGATAAGGAAAAGAAGAGTTACCGCATGTGCCCTTGCTTCGAACCGGAAATGGCTGACATCCACCGGCAGATCAACCACTTCAATGAAGTTTTTCATAGCATGAACTACCTCTACGGCGTGGAACAATACCTACAACACCAACTGGAACGGAGACAAAAAAACCTGGCCCGCCGTGAGGAGCTAAAGAGAAAACGTAACCCTGATCAAGCACTGACCGACGAGATCGAAGAACTTCTCAGAAACACTCCTGAAATTGCATCTGCTTAAGCTATTTATAATTTTCACGATTACCATTTCAAAGACACCCTACTTCTCAATCCACTATTCAAAATTAACTCTGTCCCCTGTTTCTAACAAGTTTTCCTGCTTCAACACCCAGTTACTACTAACAATTTGTTTTTTATTTTATCATTTTAGACTGAAAAACCCAAAAATTCCTTGTCTTTGTATCTCTTAAACGTTGAATTCAACTTACTGAGTAATAATATTACTTTGATTTCTCGATCCCCACTTACTGATGACACTTACATTAACCTACTATATTATTTATATGCTCACTCAATTATTTTTATTCTATATATTATCATTTGTCGTATTCATATGTTCAAATAATCCTGTCATTTTCAAAAAATAAAATATTTAGGTGGAATATGATGTTTTATAATTGTTTGAAATAAGAAGTTTTTAAAAACAGATCTTTTTGATTTTCAGATTAGGAAATGTAGTTTTTAGGGTGGAAGAGTACTTTTAAAAAAGTTTTCGAGAAACAATAAAGTGAACCATCAACTGACTTCCGAAACACATTACAACAGAGTAGCTCACTCCAATTCGGAACTCGTCAAACTCCAACTCGAACTCCTCTTCCTTTCGCTCCGCTAGCGGTACCCGTGCGCATATTCAACATCCGGATGGGAGAACTCTATTTCAAAAGTGGTTGCCAGATTCTGACACTTCACACCTTACTCACTTTCGAAATCCTTTGTTGCGGAGACGTGTCAAAATGAATAACCATCAGTGTGGAAGGAAATTTGAATACAGAAACACTTCAAAAAATACTTTTTTTTCGAATAACTTACCCACTTTAGAAAGAAACTCGTGCTGTAGATGCCATTTATTTTCCGTGAACAAGCAGATTTTCTATTCTCGAATGAATATTCCATCAAAACACTTCATCTTGCCCATGCAAGCCAATTTGGACAACGATTACCTTCATATTAAGCATTTATGTTGCCTTTTTCCTTCCGTTTGAGCAATATCTCTATCTTGACCCTTCCCTTTTCATATTATTTGTAGTATTGAATATTACAGAATGCCTTCTTTACTACGATTCAATCAGTTTTACTCAACCAAAACAAATGCAGAAAACGGTAGGTTGCAAATATATTTCTACTTGATGAAGTATAGTTGAAAATTAAAAATTGACTTATTCATGCATGATGGTTACAGAAAATAGCAGAATTTTTTAGATAAACTAAAAGTAATTACGTAATGTTCTTCTCTGAACGTCACTAGCTCCTAAGATGATTTAGGAGATAAAACTATAAATAGAGGAATTTGTTAGTTTTTTTTTGCAATTCAACATCAAACATTTATTCGATGTGAACGAACACCAATAATCTTTTAGTTCATGTTTTAAAAGTTCAACCCACACAACACAAAAACCGTATTTTTTCTATTAATATCCGCCTACATATATTTACAGTACAAAAATAGGTAACAGGATAGTTGGTAATCCGATCAAAAATGGTCTACCACCCACTCATTCGCAGTTTATGTTTTCTCCGTTATTCTATCTGATGATTCGTTTCTCTTTTCATTCTTTAAAACGGTTATCCACGACGTTCATTCCGAAAAACGCATCCGCTATACATTCCGTCACCTTCTACATAGTAAACCTCGCCCATAGGGGTACAGTTGACCTGTCAGATCGATATCCTCCAAGGCCGTTTCGTCATTTTCTATTTCATTTGGACGGCTGTTTTGTCCTCATTGTTGCTTCGTATTCAAATTTTCTTCTTACGCAGATCGATTCCATGATCCCGTTCTCAGCAGTTTATTTTCTCCGATTGCCAATTTTTTTCTTCGTATGAATCGTTGTTGAATGAACGCTACTTAGCCACTGATCTATTTGAAATGTGTAAAAAGAGAATAAATTTAGTAAAAGCTTCATCTCAATGTATTTTTTGACTAAACTTTAGTTGTATGATGTATTTTATTGATCAAAAAATATGTCAACTTCCTTTATCAGAATACATTTTATGTATTCAAAACATACTTTTATGAATATAGATAATCATTGGATTTCCTGATTAATTATCTTCTATTTGGGATTTCACCAGATTTTCTTTTTCATTCGCATCAAGAAACATTGACGTGACATATTCTTGGCTTGAGATCAAAACAAAGAATACGTGAAAACACTCATTAACGCTCAACCCTCGCAGGAGCAATTAGATGTAAGCTTTCGCTTTCCCCCCGAAGAGCTTCCGTACCCTTAAATCCGCCTTTTCTCAAGAACCTGGTTCGCTTGTTTTCCATGACAACCCACCTGCTTTTCTGATAAATCTACGCGAATGTTATGTTCTGTTCTTACCCTCTCTGTTTTCCTAATTCATTTCATTACTTCTCTTCGTTTGCCTTTTCTCAGAGTTAGCTTCTTCTTCTTCAGAAAGAAAGAAATGAACATGAAAATACGAATAATTGTCATTTCATTTATGAATTATGAATAGCGGCGGGGGAAGACTAACAATGGTCCGGAGGAACATCACGGGCGGGCCCGTAATAACTCGAGTGTTATTGCGATTCCAAAACAGCCAGAGACTGAACAGAAGGGTATATAGCATAAGTGTGAACACGTTGTCGGTCAGTCAACGTTCCTTCACCCTGCGTCTACAAACTATTTTCGCTTTCGATTCGTTTCTTCCAGTGTCTGTACTTCCCATAATGTTCATCCTTTTGTGACTAATCGACCTAGTTACCTCCGTTTGAACGGTCTCTTTCTTGGCACCTTTTTCGTCTTTTCACATTTACAATTCATTCTATTTCCAAATTCACCACCACTAAAACCAATAATATAATCTTATTGAAGGGTCCGTCTAGTTCCTTTTGTTTTTGAATATTCCTCTTTCTTGTTTTCCCATTTTCTCACGGATATAAAACAACAGAGAACAACAACTCTGATGAGTTTTTTTCTTCCCCCATCCTAGGAAATCTTTTCTTTTCGTTTAGTGTGTCCGAAAAAGAAGGGGATCTCTATTATTTTTTCCTGTTGATTAGAATGGAATGGAATCGTGCCGAGAGAGTGGAAGGTAGAGAAAAAGAAACATTTTGTTGCATTCAGCTGACCAGTTCCTCAAATTTACGGACTCTTGCATTCCCTTTTTTATGGCAATAACAATTCTAAGAAAAGAAAGTATATACATATTTTCTTAGGAACTTATATCATAATCTTATTTCCAGACTTGTAAAATTTCGGGCCGGCCCGCCAAGGCCCGGGCTCGGGCCGGGCAAAAATAGTTCAAAATGACTTTTTCTCTAACGATATTCCAAACTTTTGCCAATGCGCGCAATTTAAGATCGGAAATCAACGAAAAAAATTTCGGTCAAAAATTCAAAAGTTTTCGATTCTGAACTCCCTGTGGAACCCCGGGCCCACCGGGCCGGGCCGGGCTCGGGCCGGGCTCGAGCCGGGCCTTGGAAATTCGGGAAAAAGCCCGGCCCGGCCCGGCCCGGGCCGGCCCGTGACAAGTCTGCTTATTTCCACGAATGCATTATGAGTACTTTTATTAATTCATATAGTGATGATGTCCTTTTGAATTAAATCAATATGATTTTTTCCAGACACTGCAACAATGTCGGAGCGCAGAACCACCAGTGCTCAAACGATTGTCATCATATCATCACTAATATTGCTCATTGTTGCATTGGGTCTTCAAGCCGGTGGAGTTATGTCACCAAGTTGGCAAGTCGTTGATATACGAGAATTCAGAGCTACACACCATGTGAGTTTGTGTTTTAATGTTGAAAATCTGAAAGGAGAACAGCTGAAACCGTTTTTCAAAAAGTTCAAATTTGATAGCATTTTGAATTTTCATCTGGAAGCAGAAAAGATAATCAGGAACCAAAACGTGACATTTTCAGCATGGCCTCTGGTTAGATTGCACCCGGCCACAACTTCACCTGTTGAAAAATCAAAACAGAGATGATCTTCCCCTTCATTGTACTTACAAGTTCGACTTCTCTGCTAGCCAGATCATCGACGAAAACATTGAAGACATTGATCAAAATAGTGCTGCTGGAGAGAGTGAGCACCATCAGTTTTTCGGTGAGTTTTTATTATAATAAAACCATCACAAACTTGTTTATGTTTACTGAAAAATGTCTGAATTATTTATCTGAATTCAAAAATCGAATCTCTTACAGGATGGCACAAATTCACATTGGGATTCATGCTGTGTGCAATCATTTTGGCTGCATTATCTCTTCTTTGTGGTATTTGTGCCCCTTGCAGCTCCGGCTTTGCAGTTTTATACGCAATCTTAGTTGCGTTCACAGGTATTTTGAAGCTTGACTCAAAAAAATTAAGCTTTGGGATTTCAGCTTTCACAGCCACATGTGGAGATGCTATCTTTTTCTTCGCTGCTCACAGAGTTGACAGTCGATTTGTTCAAGGTCTTGTTGGAACTTATGAGGTAATTTGTGGGTTTTAATTCTAGGGGTCTTGATAACATCAAATTTTTTGATGATTCAGCTTCTAAACAAAAATTTCATTTCAGCAAGTCATCGGCATGGCGTTCTATCTTCATGTTGCCGGAACAGTCATCTCCTGTTTGGCACTGATCATGGCCGCTATCTCCGCCTATTCACTTCTTCAAAACAATGAATCTGACCGGCATCTGCCAATGCGAGAAATGGCTCCACTTCACGAACCGAGATTCGCCAGAGTTTAAACATATGACAGTACCTTTGCCATTATTGTGATCTCCTTCAATCTGTTAGGTGGAACACTATCGTATTCTTATTGTTTTTTGTGACCCTCCCTTTGCGTTTTTGTCATATTTTAATGAAAGAATTTATTTCAGACGGTGAAATGTTTCTGAAACGGATCATTTTAATTGCTTCTCAAGGTTTCCAAGCAATCATTTGATGGCGAAATATCGAAAAAAGAAAAAAATCTTTAATATTCAGAATTTATATTCGGACAAGCATAGGATCATTTATTTCTGAACGTGTTGATGTAAAAGTAGAATTGTGACACAATAGAGGATGGATAAGAATGGAAAAAACGGGAGTGAATTGTCTATTGAAAACAGGGAAAAGCTACGAAAAAAAGTTCGTCATCCCAAGAAAAGGCACGATGAAGAAAAATATCGTTTAGAGTTGACAAGAAAGGGGAAGGGGATCAGTTGAAAGTCGATAGAAGTGTTTTATTTGGAAATGCTTGCTCGGAAGAGCACAATGACTATGTCGTATTCAGCAAAGATTGATTATTTTTTTGAAAAAGTTGATTAATTTGTTGTTTTCGTTATTTTTTTTTCGTTAATTAGCAAAATTAAGAATTTGGAATGGTGTTTTTTGTGGAAATATCGGCTTGTTATTCGTTTTGTTGATTGTATTCTTTGGACGCATCAATTTTGGTATTTAGCAGAATCTTTTCACTTTCTGCGGGTCATCATCTCGCAGAATTCTGTAAGACAGAAAAAACTTGTTTAGGAAAATATATTAATATTGTTGCTGACCTTGGAAATTGATTTTTCCGTCGTTGTTTTGATCAACATGTCGATAGATTGCTTTGATGTCTTGATCGGAAAGAGAGTGTCCCATTCTTTGGAATGCAGTTCGGAGCTCGGATCTGTAATTTCGAATGTTCCCCTTGATTCTTCTATTTCTTTTTCCATGCGTTTGAAAACTTGTTCACGCTTCAAAAATGTTTCCATGGAAAATATAAAAATGTCAATCACACATCACATTAATTTCAACAACTACCAATACTACTTTTAGAAAAAAAACGCTTCGTGTCCAAGAACTAGTCTTTTAGTGTAAAATGTGGTTTTTTAAACTCTGACCTGGTGATGTAACCGTCTCCATCAACGTCCAACTCTTCGAACACTGCTTTCAATGAAAGAGAAAGTGGATTTGCCTTCGCGATCACGAGGAACTCTGAAATTCAGAGGTTGTTTCATGATTCTCAAATCTTGATTTCACCTTGGAAGTCAATATTTCCGTCGTTGTCCTTGTCAGCAGCGTGGAACATGGCATCCAATTCATCTTCAGTTGGAGATTGTCCCATCTTCTGCATAACTGCACGGAGTTCCTCCTAAACCAGTTTTTCCTTTTCGAATTTCTTCCAGAACAACAAACCCTTTGAATGAATCCATCACCATTGAGATCGAACTCTCTAAAAATTCCCTTCAAGTCGTCCTCTCGGATCTCTCCAACTTCTCCCTGAAAAGAAGGCGTACATGTCATTTTTTGCTTTAGTATTCATATTTTTGGTGTATTTACACAACGAACTGCCAAACGTCGAGCCAAGGTGTGTTTTGTCAACTTTCTTTAGTTCACACACACAAACGAGAAATAGTAAATGAGAAAGAAAAAAGATGACAACAATTAGAAACACTTTACCTTTGCATTTCGCAACAGCGCATTACTGTTCATTTTGGAGAATCAACCAGAACAAAAATTGGTCCCTTTTATACAATTAACTTTTTTGGACATTTCAGGTTATTGTAACAAAACAAATGAAAACAAAGGTCAAAAATGATCAAGAGTCAATCAGGTCTTGTTGATTATCTTCCACCGCACAGATTATTTGTTTTGCAAAGTGATCTCTCTATTGCTGTCATTTCATTTCTCCTTGAAAATGTTTCTTAGTGTCTGGCGGCCAGAATTAGTTCCCATTGTATGAAAAGTCTTGTAAACAACAACCGAAAAAACTTCAAAACCCAAAATTATCGTTTCTGTCTTTTCTCTCGTAATTTCGGTTCCGTTTTTCAAGATTTTTCAAACAATTATCCCGTCAAAAATAGAGGCAAAAATTATGATGTTTCACTAGATCCGTTTCATTCTTTTTTATGTCTTTTGAATGTAAAATGATTTCACAGAGTTAGGCACAACAAAAAATGAATCATCCCCGCGATTCTTAAATGTTATGTTTCAATGAAAAACCAAAAATCGAAAATCGTGATGTCGTCAACCGTTCCATTCATGTTTTTCGTGTGAGTGTGAGTCAAAAATGGAATGAACAGGCAGAAAATACTCGGTATATTTGTTTGTCTTGCGATTATTCTCTCGTTTTTCATTTCTTCAGAAGAAAAAAGAGTATTGAGGTTTTTGAGATGGAGAAAGGGTGATGTTAACATAACATGCGCAAAGAAAAAAGTTTTTGAAAAATGGGCTTCAAAGAAATTTGCTCCATTTCTGCTGGCATCTTTCTTCTCGTTCAGCTTTTTGATGTGTTCTAAAAAAGGAGTGACGTTTTTCCGCGTCTTGCTCTATTTCGCTCACAAATATAGTGAATATGATTGTGATAAGAGACTTATCACATAAAGTTAGCACCGACCTGGCAACATTTTTCGAATCGTCGCAAAGAGAATATTGTAGGAAAATGGTGTACGTACCTGATTCTTCTTCTTTGAAGAGCAGCAAGCGCCCATGTTTGTTTGGCAGAATACAGGCGAGAGTCAGTCAGGCAATCGGTTGTTGGTGGTGGTGGGAGGAAGAGTTGATGGCTGGTCGCACCGTGTGTGTTGTATGAAAGTACGCGTGTTTGATTCGACGACGAGTATGCGGGCGGCGCGAAGAGAAACGAGAAACAAACGACGACACTACCAGCAGGACCCCCTTGTTAGTCACAAAAAAAGAGGAGGAGACGCACCGGGCAACCTTCGTCGTCCCTAGCCCTTCTTCAGACACCGAGACCGAAATCGAGACACGCCCCCACCGATAGGCCCTGCGCTTCTTTTTTTTGGTATTCAAAATCAAACACAGTCCCTTTAACAGAATGTTGATAACAACATCCTCTCGAGAAATACACAAACGTTCTTTTCAAATTGAGTTTTGACCGATTACAAAGAGATTGATAGTACGAGGGCAAGGAACTAGACCAAAACACTAAGAAAATCAAAAAATAAGATTTGGAGGAGAAGATGAAGAAGGAAACGAATCAACTAACGGGCATGTTACATGGCAACCGTAACCAACAATTAGTTGTCTCTGTCTATGATATGGAAATAATCGTTAGTTTGAGAGAATGCTATAGGTATCTAACAACAATTGTGATAGGTAGGGAGGGCAGATTATGGGTAGAAAAATGTCCGTTTTCAAAACATTCATCATTTTCTAGAGTTGTTCGAAATTTGATAAGGTATATTGAGTCAAAAAGGAAGTGAAACTCCGAAAGCAAATCAATTTGAGTAAGATCATTCTTCTAGAATAAAAGAAAACAGAAAACTCCACATCATTTTATCGATGATGATGAACTATGACTCAGAATATGCAAATGTAATGTCGTTTTCTTAAAATATTCCAGAAAACACAGTTCTTGTTGATTTCGTAACCTTTTCATATATACATCATTTTTTGTTGTTTTCTGTTTCAAGTCATTTCAAAACAAACATCGTCATATTCTGACCCAGTGGAACACGAGATGAAATTTGAGACTTTTCGTCGTCACCTGTCTACGTCTTCATACTTCTCAATCGGTCACACTCAATTTTTTTTGTTCTCTTCTCCTTCTTCGAGAAAAAATACTGACCTTAATACAATTTCTCTCGACTAATTAGTTTGATAATTCATGATTTACGTGCCTTTGCGCAGTCGACTAGCTATCGAGAAGATCGGTCTTTATTCCCGCGCCAGAAACTGTACCACTTTTTTATCACGTATATTCGAAGAGGCTATCTAACTGTCGAAACCAATTAAAGTTGTGCGTAGGCACAGTCCACAGTATCCAATCGGCCAACCGGTTTTTTCTTCATTCTGCAATGTTCGAAACACAGGAAAACAGTTCTCGCAGTAAACAAAAAAGGTTTTCTGAATAAAAAAAAGAGAAAAAAAGGAAGAAGAGATATTTTATTCAAGTTATTTAGAATGGCAAAATAAGATGAGAAAAGAAAAATACTGTTGTGTGATTATCAAGTAAGAAGAAAGATTGGCGAACCGTCTTCAGTAAGATGATGGCATTCCTGAGTAGGCGAGGGAAGCCTGAGGTGTCCAGTATGTGGATGCAGCAGTCTATAAAATCAAAAAATGAGATAAAAGTAAGTTACTATCTCTGACCGATGATGGAACTATCTGATTAGCAGAGGTAGATGAGGAAGCCGATAGAATCGAAGGATATGCGCCCATTGACGACGTCAATCTGCTTGTGACTCCAATTGGAAGAATTTCTGAAGTTTTAAAATTTGAAAAGAAGGAAACCAACGCTTACGATTTGTATACGGAGAAAGAGAGTGAACAGCTGATGAGAGGTCACCATTTCCATTCCCACCATTTGTCAGGATTGCGTTCTGACAAGCTTGAGCCAATCCTTGGAAGTCGAATTTGTATGCATATCGTTTTCCTTGTACCTGTTGAAGGGGAATTGAGCTCATCAGTGATTTTTCGTCAATAGAATACTTTTTCATGAGTCAGAATAAAAACATATTATAATATTAAGAAAACTTAATTTTGGTTATTTCACTTTTTGCTTATAACTTCTCTTTTTTTTCAGATACTGATTATTTTTTGTTTATTTTTCCTTTGAAAAAAAGAATACAAAGAAAAATCCAATACTACGTTTAAAAGATTGATTCTCATAAATTCAAATACCTCTCGCTATTACCTTTTTAGCAAAAATTAGTCACTTCGACAAAAACTGTGATGATAAGACATTTCTTTTACACTAACTATAAACAAAATGAAATGACTTGAGAATGTTTTCAAAAACAACTAGATTTTGCTTCAAATGAACAGTTTCAAAGTACATGTTCTACTTCAAAATCATTCACAAAAAAAACATTCATTGAATAAACACTCATTTACCTTGGTCATGATGTTTTTGTCGTAATAATAACGAAGTGCTCTGCTGAGCTTGTCATAGTTCATGTTTGGTTTACTGCAAAATTCAATTAGTGCTTAAAGGTCAAAAGGATGCCGACACTTTATCTCACCTTTTCCGTTCTCCCCACTTCCGGGCAACCTCGTCTGGGTCCACCAATTTGAACTCTCCGTTACTGCCTTCCCATGAAATGCAATGGGCATTAACGGCATCGGCGAGCAGCTCCAAAAGAAATTGCCACAGTTGAATTTGTCCAGTTCCAGACGCTGAAAACGCAATTGCCATAGGACCACCTTTGGATGCACTCGGGTGGTTGGCTGTCGGGATCCGAGAAAGAGCACTGGCGTATTGCATACATCCTGGAAATGTTGATTTCAGAAGAAAAATTCATATTTTGTTTAGATTCAAAGAAGTGTGTATATCATGAGAGTGAAAATAAATATTGCGAACAAGAAAATAGCTCGCATGAAGAAATATTTTTATACAAGCTGTCTAGAAATACTTTTCAAAAACGGTTTCTCATGACGTTTTTCATGAGAAAAAAATGTTGCAAGCGTCATTATTGTCACCCCATTTCCTAGAAGGTTGCTTCAATTCAAAGACTATTCTCCGTTTTCTCTTCTTCCATATTCTTTTTGTTCACAACTTCTATGGCAACCTGTTTGGAAGGTAACAAAGTTGTCCAAAAAAACACGAGGAGCGCATAACTGCTCTCTATTCGAGCATGCTTCAATAGACGTCTCACACATCATTTGGCAATCCTAAGAAGTATGTAGCGAATTGCAGAAACCGAAATTCTCAACACAAACTTGAAAAAAATTCGGTAAATTAAAAAGCTTGACATTTTAGACTCGATGAAAAGCGTTGATGAAAAAGTAGATAAAAGAACTCATAAATTATCCTGGTGAAAGGAGGAGAAAAGAAAGAATTTGCATTTTTTAATAGAAAAAAGAACACAAGGGAACATGCTCAAACTGACCATCGGTTATCCTGCTTGCGTCTGGATTGTTGGCAAGAGGAGTGTCCCATTGAGTTGATGCACCAGTCTGACAGACGCTATTGTAACTGTCTGGAAACATTATTAAGATTATTGGAAATATGATTTCAAAATAGTTTGCATTTTTGTTGAATGAAAAATCATTTTACCATTGTAAATAATTTCTGGAATTTCGTAAGAAATATCTTGATATTCATCTTCATATATTGAAGCTTGAGAATACATATTGTTATAATAGAGTTGACTGAACGACTAGTGGAATATTATGATAGAATGGGTTATGGGGCGGTGTACTTCTACCATTAGCGCACTGGAAATTGCCTAATTTCCTGGCGGTTAAAACGGAACCGCCCTGAAGAGCACCGGAACGAGACAAGCAGATAGGCGGTTCGATTGGATAAGCGACCACCGTTAGAAAAAAAGAATTTGGAAGCTCACAAAAAACGCGGAGGCGTCTCCAAAACATTTTAATTATCGGAATGAAAATCTGAGAAAAACTGTGCTCCTGCTTTTGAAAGGTATTTGCTTTTTGTTCTATCGCACGTTAGCCGACTGTAATATTGAAACTTTTTGGCCGTCTTGAGGGATTTGAAAAAAATGAGATGTGTATAAAATCAATCTCGGTTTGTATTGAAAAAGAAGATTGAACAATTTACAGTTTTGTATACCCAAATCAGATATAGAAAGGTGACGAAATATTACAGATTTTTTATGAGGATGTTTTATTTGGTTTATGCTATTGTGACCCCAAGTTACTTGAGTCTCTGTGCCATTTAACTTTGTCTCAAGTAGCTATTAAACTTACAAACTCCGTTTTTTTCAAAAAATGGGAAAATTTAAGTTTGAAACAAAATTGCAAATAGTTTTCCAAACTCGAGCAACATGCTAGTGGGAATAAAAATGAGGAGAAAAAAGAATCGTTAGTGTTTCCGGATCGACTTCAGAGGAACTGAGGCTTTATAAGCCTGGCACGCGGTCAGGAAATAAGGTGCGGAAGCGCCTGTTTCCGTTCCTTTGTGCTCGTACCCTAGAGGGGCCTTCTAAATGCATCCTAACAATAATCACATCCTGTCAGAGTTGGTGCCATAATAGATGTGAGAGACTCTTGTGATTCTGTGAGGCATGAAAATAAAACAACTTACTCAAGGTTGCTGGATACATGGCCGTAGTGCAATGAAGAGAGCTTCCAACATAAGCAAAGCCGATTCCCGATTTGGAGGGCGGGGGCTCGAAGAGAGCCAGTCAAATGGCTCCATTCAGCAGCGAGGTCGTGCCTTATTCACTACGGTAGTTGAGGAGTCATAAGTAGGCAAAGAAGCAGTTTGTCGGGCCATTGGTTTCCGTTCAAATTTCCGGTATGATAACTAGAGTTTTGATAAACCAAAACTAATGGAATATTATGATTAGAAAGAAGAGGCACACGATTATCGCATCACTCGAGACTCTCGTTGAACGTGTCACTTCAGCGTAGGCGGATTTTCTGACCATGTTGTATCGCACGATTATAAAGAAACTGACAAAGTTAATATTATTAGGGGAAACTGGACAAACGTGATAAGTAACATTCTAACATCACGAGGTGAAAGTACATGGACTCCGTGAACACTGCAAGTGGAACCATTTTGTCGAATAACAAGATGTGATGTTTGCGATCGTACGATTTCCGGAAAACAAGCACTTTGTATCATTAAATTCCAGAAAATTCTTATCAATACGGCAATCGAATATGATTTCGTCAATCTGTATAGTTTTTCTTGAGTGAGCTGTTCCGAGACTCTACCTCTTCTCTTTTGTGATTCTCATCAGAACTTAAATTTAGAAAGGTATACAAAAATGTTACCAATAATTTTTCTGTCACAGTTTTCAGAAAACATTAAGTTTTGAAAACGTTAAAATTAATATTCCTCTTCAAAACATTATGAAACCTGATGGGCAAAGTTCTGATGTTCAGGTGCACGTATCGGAGTCATTCTCGATAAAAGTACTCCCGATAAGAACTCACTCGATTTACGAGGTTGACCAACTTTCTGTTTTATTATATTGTTCTTCACTCTTTTCAGTTTTCAATTTGAAATGTTTTTTCTCAGTGTAATTTCAATTATTTTTCAGTTAAAGATAACTCTATAGAATTTTTTTGAACATCCAGGTATCCCAAGAAAAAAATAAAAAAATATTTGCCGCCAGCAGGGGTCGAACCTGCGACCTTGGGCTTATTAGACCCACGCTCTAACCGACTGAGCTATGGCGGCCACATTTCTCCTCTCTTCTCTTCTCGTCTATCTACCACTAGTACAAGTAGCAAGTAGAGCGAGAAAGTGGAAAGAGCGAAGAAGTAGAGAGAAAACGAAACGGCGTTATCGCATGTGTTGTCCTACTGGAGAGGGGGAAAAAAGAAAATGAGAGCCAATTGCAACAACACAAATGGCACACGCACACTCATTTTTAAGTCAACTTCCTTGTTTTTAATGGTATTTGATAAGTACCACGTGCTTTTTTCTTTACGAAACTGTTTTCTCATTCAAACAGATACTTATTTTATTATGTTCAACCACTTCTTTGATCAATAAAACTGACGCGAAAAACGATATATCCGTTTGTTCTAGTTGAGAGTGTATGTGTGAGAGTGTGATAAGATTTCTTTTCCGAAAAAAAAACTTATTTAGGTGAAATCATATGCATTTCTAAATCTTTTGATTAAGAAAACTCTAGGATTTCAATTACATTTCCCATGAAACTGCAACTCTTTTTTCATATTTTTCTTTCTTTTTCTCTGTTTCTTTTCGCTTTTCGTGATCATCTGACAAGTTTGAAGAATTACATCATCCAGCTCAATTCCTTGTATCTTCTTTATCGTAAGTAATATACGATTGCCTTCCAAGACACCAATAACCTCTCAAGAACGCCTGCGAAGACGCTCGTCATAAAAAAGACGACCCCCTCTGTCTGCACTCTCTCCAGAGCGTATTCTCTCTGCCCTTAGAAAAGAGGGCTCACTTGTTTACCGGTGTAGTCGAACGTTTGTCAACGAGGTCAAATTTTCTTTCTTTTTTTCTACTCCCGTTGCTTTACGCATGTGTTTCCCTTGAGGAAAAGAAATAGATTTTTAGAAACATCAATTTCAAAGAAATTGAATTAATTTTTGTTTTCACAATAGTAACGATTAAAGAAATCTTACGAGCAGTGATGGCCTCAGCGATATTATTAGCCAGCGTGTTGCGCGCATAACATTACCAAATTGTTAACTTAGTTTTTGAAAAATTAAGTCAAATTCCTGCAAACTTCCACCTGCAATTGTTCTAAATATTTCTTTGAAAACGTGAAATGTACTTCATCCTTTTCTGATTTTCTTTTCTTTCTCATTAAACTCCGGTTTCATTTACTCTCTCCTCCAAAAATTCATTTTCTCTCTGCTCATTCTTTTTCAAGCAGATAATACCTCATAAGCCTTCTCGTCACCAGTCGCAATATTTCTCAAGTTATCCTATGATTTCGTTTCTTTTCTCCCTCTTACTGCATAGATTTGACAGCTGTGTGGGGAGTATACAAACGAGTTTTAAGGCCGATTGTTTTTTCTTCCAATTTCTGCTCATCGGTTGCTCCTCAAGTTATTTGAAATGTCTGTTCCACTCGTTTAGCATTAGTTTTTCAAAAGAAAATCTGCAGGACAGATATACTTATGTCGTTATATGGCATGCCTTTCTCTATCGCGCTCTACCGCAATTGCCATCGCGCTAAGATTCGAAAATTGTTTTGGAACAGAAGAAAAACGAAAAAAAAAAATTATCTGATTTTAATGTTCATAGAAGAATGTACTTAAGTTAATTGATCTATATTTTCTGATGGCTTTCTGAATGGAAAACTGAATTTTTTGCAAATTTGTGCAAAATGACGTGACTGTGTACGCTCAAACAGATGAGCTGATTCGTAGATAATTTGATTAGGTAAGCTATTGTGTTTGGCGGGAAAGTGATATTAGAATTCTTGTAGCCATTGCAAGCGCATCTAATTGCGCTAAACTAATTAGGTGCTCACTTTCAAACTTATTAAGATTGCAGTCAACAAAAATATCACCGCATTATTGTTGTCTCGGTTTGAAAGCTATCTACTAGAATTCGTACAATCTGATCTCATTTTTTGTTTAATACCGACCTCATTCTCTCGAAAATTGCCACCCAAATTGATATTAATGTCATGTTAATCAATCTCAGACAGCAATCTGCTTGTCAATACTTTCCCTCACATGACTAGACTTCCACATATTTTTAAACGAAAATACACTATTTTTCGCTGGTCACACATTATTTTCTACTTCGATGATTCACGAATTCATTTGATAAAGTGTGCTCTTTTCACTTAACAATCATTTTTCTTTCAACGTCTAATTCTCTGTAAAGCATTTGCAATCAAATGTGGAGACGCAGAGATTTGGGAAGAATTTTCTGGCTTTTCGGACAATGAATACGATAAACGAGTAGCCCCGCCCACACATTCTATCTCTGTTTTTTTTTTAGTTTTCAATCTACTCCCCTCCGTGGTTCAATATATTGCAGAGTTCCATCCCATCTTTTTTGAATTATTTGTTTTCAGCTCTCCATTTGAAAATGGAGACAGCTCAACGAAAAATCGACTTTCATCGCCTCGTTCGAGATGCGCCAATGATTAATCACATCTGTTTTGACGCATGTTCCAAGACTGTTAAAATAGTCTATTCTTCAACTGTACCTCTTGCCCATACTACACTTGATTGCACTGTAAGTTCATTATAATGAGTACAATATGAAGAATTTCATGTTTTCAGAGAATCAGTTCAGGAGAAAGTGAAGATAGAATTTACTGTATCCAAGTGCAATATCCTGATTTTCCATTACTGTTAAAGTTTTTCGGAGAAAACTGTCCTCTTCTCAAAGGTACCACTGTTGACTTTGTAGTGACTGCTAGTCAGAATGCAGAAATTGAAGAGGAGATTCTAAAAGCATTGGATGTCACGTGAGTCTTTTTTTCTGCTCTCATTCATATGTAAACACTTTTGAATAATGCTCTGTATATCGAAACTCTTTGAAATGTTTTACGAATGAAATTCCAGCAACACAAAACTTATTTGTATCAAGATTTTCCATATATCATGAGAACAATAATAATAATTTCAGGTTGCGTCATGTCGACGCTTTCAATGGACTGGTTTACGGAACATCTTTCCTTCTTCGCAATATTGAAGCTGAGAGCTTTACTTTCTCCTTCGACGAGTCACAGCAATATGAATTTCAAACTCTCAATACAGAATCTATGTATCCATATCTTCTTATCAACATTCGTACTGGAGTTTCTGTGGTTTTGGTTGAAGGAGAACGTCAATTCAAACGTCTCGGAGGAAGCTCAATCGGAGGTGGCAGCTTTCTGGGGCTTTCTGAAATCATAACAGGAGTCAGCGACATTGAGGAAATGATGGATCGTGCACTCCAAGGAAGTCCAGATGAATTTGATATATTTATCAGAGATATCTATGGAGACCGGTACGTTTTTTTATTTGCAGGTTTTCTATAATTTCTTGCGTTGCTTCGTTCTTTCAATACATTCCAAAGAATTTCAGAGCATCAAACTTCAATATGGATCCACATTTGCTTGCTGCTTCTTTCGGACGTGTCACTCGGGGAGAAACTGTTCGAAGACCTGAAGAATTCAATGAGCAATCAAAAAATAATGCGATTCTCAGTCTTCTCAGAATGATTCTCTACAATGTCTCACAGGTATTCCAATAGAAAAACTTCATAACAATTCCAAAACTAACTTTCAGTTGGCCTACATGCTGTCGGAGATTTCGAATGTCAAACGTGTCTTCTTCAACGGTTTTCTTGTCAGGAATCGACCGATCGTCATGAAAACTCTTTCATTTGCGTGCAACTACTGGTCCGCTGGAAAACTTCGAGCATACTTCCTTCGTCATGAAAACTATACAACTGGATTAGGAGCGTTTTTGGAAAATCTTCCGAGTTCCGATATGTACTGGAAAGAATACTGTTCTGGATCTACAGCCTTAGGCCGTTTTGTTCCTGTTGAGCCACTGGAGACTGGATTCAAAACTCAGACATTTGCTTTGAAATGCCAGAGATTCAAGGCAGCGCCATTCTCATTACTTGTTGAGAAGGATGGTAAACCTGATACAATCGATTTCAATAATGATGACGAGGCTCGTAATTTTTGGATTGAAATACTCGATAAAACTATCACGGATATGACGAAATTCGCGATTGCATCTCAAAAAAACTACCCGGAGCAGGCTGCAGTTGTTGATCGTGCCAAGGAATTCGAGACGGATTTCGTCAAAACAATGGATACAATCAAGGAACACCATGTGTAAGTTATCAGAATATTCCAAGCAGCAATTCAACAAAATTATTCCAGTGCCTACGGAAACTCAAATGCCCGAAATCTGCTAGAAGTACGAGAGCAAATTCTTCAAGAGAAAGGATTCGATGACATTTACGTTCAAAAGAAGCATGAAGAGAATTGCACAGCTATCGCTGAACTTCCACGAGTACTCGCTTTGATTGATGAACTGAAACAGGTATCAAAATTACAAAAAACACTTCCTCATTAATATTCATTTCAGCGAGGCGACGAAAAACACGTTTTCGAATATGTCTGCCGCGGTCTTCTCGCAGGAAATGTATTTGATTGGGGAGCAAAAGAAGTTGTGAAGATGATGAATAGTGAGAATGGACTTAGTTTCCACTCTGCCATTGAACATGTTGAACAACGTCCATGGTTGTTCGATGGATTCGAATCATTTTATGAGAAGCACAAGGAATACAAATCCGTTCTGATTTTCGTTGATAACTCCGGATTCGATTATATCCTTGGAATCATTCCGTTTGCTAGGGAACTTCTACGTAATGGTTCAAAAGTGATCATCTGTGCCAATAGCTCACCAGCTCTCAATGATCTCACATACAGAGAAATGGTGAAATGGGCACCAGCATTGAAGGAAGCTGATGAAGATTTGGCAAAGTTTATTGATTCAGAGCAAATGATGTTTGTCCAATCAGGCCAGGAATCTCCATGTCTTGATGCAAGGTGAATACAAAATAATGTTGAGCAATTTTCAACAACAAAAGGTTTTTTTTCAGACGTGTTCATCAAGATCTCAACGATACAGTAGAGAAATACCAAACGGATTTGGTGGTGATTGAAGGAATGGGACGTGCTCTTCATACTAATTTCAATGTTCAGTTCAAAGTTGATTCTCTGAAGGTGACTAAACAACAGATATTAAATGGACTATGACTTTTTTAGGCTGCCGTTATCAAAACTCAATGGTTGGCTGATCGTCTCGGGGGAAAAATGTTCAGCGTTGTCTTCAAACATGAATACGGTGTCAATGAGTAATCATCTACCGATCCAGCCTGTGATATTTCCACCCGCGTGTCTTCAGTAGTTCATGATTACTTTTATATCACTTCAATCCATTTCCCTCTTCATAATGTTTCGACCAAAAACTATAGCCTCCGTTGTTATAGAAATCATACGATTTTGTGATTTTCCATATCGATAATCTGTGTTTTCTATTTTCCCTCTTCTCAGCACTGCTTTAAATATATCTTTTTTCATTTATTTCAATTATGGCCAATGAATCATCAGATACAAACTGATATGCTGTACAACTGAGATAAGTGTACTAATATTAGAGAGAAAATACAGAAAGAAAAGAGAAAAAAGACAAGGATCATTTAAATAAAATTCTGATAACCGTTTTCATCAGCAGCTACACTTTTAGAAAAAGTAGGGGACTAATGTAGCCTCGGCCCGAAACTCAATAAATTAATTAATCTTTAATTATAATCATTGCAGCAATTGGGGAGTCAGAGATTTCAGTTGGAAACCTAAGGTTCTAAAGTGATATTTGAGGAAGAGGAGGAGATTATTGAATGGTAAAATTACAATGTGAAGTACAGAACTGTGATAAGTGTCAAGAAGGAAGAGAACACTGAGCTAGATGCTCTAACTCGTGGTGGCATCTTAGTCGTTGTGACTGTAGTTGGTTCTGGTTCTGCAGATGGTTCTGGAGTTGTTGCTTCATTGTTGAATAGTCCAATGACAAGACCTCCCTATAAGATAACAATGAAATACATTTTTGGTAGTATGAATAGATTACCTTTCCATCTCCGAATCCACTATCTGCTGGATTTCCTGGAACGCAGTTGAAAGTGTTTCCAATTTCCAATGTGAAGAGTCCTTCGTTACAAACACAGATTGTTCCGTTGCAGTGAGAGTCAAGAAGACATTCTTGTCCGTTCACGCATTCTCCTCCTGTAAAAACGTTTCTTGATTTTCAAGAGGGGAGAAAGGACTGTACCTGGGAAAGCAACTCTATCTTCGCTTGGAAGTCCGTTTCCTCCATCTCCTGGTTGTCTGGTTTTTGGAATCTCTTCACTGAAATAAAGGGTTAGATAGAAGTAGTCTTTAAATAAGAAGAACTTACACAGTGAATGGAGTTCCTTCTCCATCCCATCCGATAACAACTTGATCAATTTCATTGGTATTACGGAGCCAGTTGATCAGTGGTTCATAGTACTCAAGAAGTGGTTGAGCGTCGAGTTCTCCCTTTCCAGTGATCATTTGGAGAGCCTTGAGCCAAGTGATAGAGGATCCCAACTTCATTGTCTCACGGAGTTTCTCGGTAGTATCTTCAGACAAGATGCATCCTTCGCTCTGAAACAATTATTCTAATAAAAACTCCAAACTTGATAATCTTACCAAAATAGTTCCTTCTGGACAGAGAGCCTTCAAAATTTGGAACTTGAGAACATAGCTGATAAGAGAACGAGTGGCTGGAGAATTAACTTGAGAGACAGAATTGTGAATGAGAGCATCCAAGTTGGAGGTATTGTATGGCTGTGGTGAGCGAGTACCCTCGTACTTATTTCTGATTTCCCACCATCTGTCGTTCAACTTGTTCTTTGCGACCTTTCCTTCAAACAACTCGTATCTCCAGTTATCAGCGGCAATTGTAAATGGCATTTTGGTGAAGCTTTCAAGAGACTCTCTGAAAATTTTTGGTTTGTTTACATTGACAGGAATTTGTCTCACTTGTAAAGTTTGTTAATGATAACAGAGTTCTTAATATCCAAATGCTCAGATGGGACAAGCTTTTGGGAATACAAGTAGTGTGGGTTGGTGGCGAGGAATGCAAAGGCATTGGCAATAGCGTCAGTGATCACTGGGGATGATGGCTCTCTGTAAACAGGGATATTATAAGCGTTCGACAAAAAACGTGAAGATACCTGAAGAGAAGTGATTGATCCTTGTACAAGTATTGATAATAAGTCTGAACAAGGAGAGAATGAGCTTGCTCGAAATCTGGCTCTCCAAGTTGAGCACAACTCTTCACGCGGAAATCATTAGGTGCACGCATATCAAGAGCAGCAGCTGGATGGCAAATCATGTCTTTACTCCAGACACGGGCAAAGATTGAGCTAGTCCAGAATGATTTTGGAAGTTGTGGGAATCCGGCAGATTTAAAGTAACGGTAAGCCTAAATGTAATTATAAATGTATAATACGCTGTCATATGGTTGCTTACAGTGACAAACATCTTCTTGGTAGTGTAGTTTTGAGAAGTGAAGGCGGCAAGCATAGCTTCTGGAGTCTCTGATTCCTCTTCGTATGGCTTAGTCTGTTCATAATGAGCTGACCAGTCTCCTCCATCTAAAGATCCGAACAAATGGGCTGGGATTGGTCCGTCCTTGCTCAATCCAGCTGGATTGGAGTAAATTCCAGCCAACTGACGACGCATATAAGCGTGGAGATGTTGATAGAATGGTTGAACTGTCGAGTAGATCTTCTCAATTTGTTTGTTGAGATCGAACTCAGCCTTATGATGCTTGGAAGACATATCGAAAGCACTTCTCCACATAGCTCCTCCATCGGCAAATCCGTTCAGTTTAGCTCCTTCGTTGGAAATAGTAATGATGTTGTTGTAAGCTGGTTTGCTTTTAGCAATAGTGGTTACGTATGACACCCACAAATGTTGAAGTCTAGAGGCATCCTTCTCGTTACGGAAAATTGAGTCCATGTCGATCTTTCTAAAAAATAAAACTTTTGAAATAGTTTTGTGAGTATAAATTACTGAAGAGCGCATGGTGGTGGGACATCCTTATCACAGATTGTGGAATCCTTGTTGTCACGGTTTAGAACAGCTTGAGCTTGAGCAAACTCAGCGAATCTGGATGGAGCAAGAGCAGACATTCCTTCGAAAGAGACGTATCCGAGTTGTCTTTTCAGCTTCTCGTCGTTTACAGCAGTCATATCAAATTGTTTGGCTTGCATGGAAGTACTACGAACAAACATAGTGAGAACATTTTCAGCTTCATCAAGAGCAAGTTTAAGAGATGGTGAGGCATCATTGAAATATCTCCATCCAGATAGAGCAACTTCTCGGAGAACCTGAAATTGTTATTTGAAGAGATGAATGTTGTTTTCCCACTCAATTGTTCTTTTCTATTACTTTTTCCGAAAGTATATACATATCTCATAGATCCGAGAACATGCAACGTTTGTTAATTTTTTTGTCTTGTGTTCTTTTTCTTGCCCGCTGACTAGACGATGGACAAGACAACACGTTTTTCATTCAAAGGGAGGCCCAATTATCCGTTCTTCATTTCTTCTGCCGCCGCGCGCAAATCCCATCACAATCCAGTATTTCTCTCTCTCTCCCGATGCCACTCACTCATTCAATTCTCTTTCTTCGCCTCACAGTGACGTTTTTATCATATCATCTTTACCTTAATGGCTTCTGCCTCGTATCCGGCCAGCCACGATCGAAGTTTTTCCTCATCTTTGATGGATCCTGGCGCCTGCAACAAATAACAATGATTAGAATGAAGAGGTGTAATAAAATGAATGGACGGTACCTGAAGATTTTCGGTCTTCCAGTAATCACTGCTGATCACAAGTGCCTGGGCAACTGGATTAGCGAATACTGGTCCCTTGTTAGTCTTGTTCTGGAAATTTTGGGTTTAGATAATGTTTTTCGAAATTCTGAGATACCTGGGCAATAGATCCAGTGTTCAAAAAGGTGTCGACAAGCTGTTCGATAACTTCAGTGTTCAACTCATCTGGCTGAGTGATGACGGCCTCAGCAACATCTCCGTAGTCCTCAGACTCGATATTGTCGAATTTGATGGCTGGCTCTGGTTCTGGAGTTGGGCTTGATTCTAGATCAGATTTTGGATGTGGCTCTGGCTCTGGCTCTGGCTTTGGTTCTGTCTCAGGAACTGGCACCGAACTGTTTTTTGGAGCATCTAGAGCATCAGTAAGTTCGAACGGTTCACCTTCTGAAAATGCAGCTTCTGGATCTTTCGGCGCTTCGTCGGCTGGCAATAATTCTGGCTTCGGCTTGATTTCTTGTGATAGACAGGCCCCCACAAGCAGTAGGAGAAGTATATTAAACTTCATCTGAAATTGAATAGAGATTAGAATAGGTGAACGTAGAATGAGGTTGGAAATATCCGAAAATGCAAGGATCGAACAAGAGATAAATCATTAAATGAGGAATATAATATGAAATGAGATTACTATCGCTTAATCTTTCACGTCAAAATAGACGATGTAGAAACAATAACAAAAAGTATCGAAAGGGACGGACGAACATAAACGGTCTACTAATATATGCATTCTAATGTGTAAAGAACAACTATTACAGCCCGCTTTTCATTCCGAACAAAACAATCAAGATAAAATCAAAGCTGTTCATTTTAACAATTTCACAGAACCTAGTCGAATCAAAAAGTTAGAACAGTACCCAAAAAACATGGGAACTTTAGACTGTTTGAAGAATTCATAGACGCAAACAAGTGAGAAACGGCGGACCAAACGAAAACCGGCTGCGCTTCTTCCTCTCTTCTTAGGATATGGGAGAGAGAGAGGGCGGGTGTGGATAGTCACTGGATTTCTCTTTCTCTAATAACTTCAGCAGAAATCTGGCCTTGCACTCGACCACTCGACGTATATTTTATTAGAAGGCTTTTCTGACGCCAAGAAGACGTTTTGGAACACTTTCGGCATCATGACATGAACATTATTGCACACTTGATGAACAATGCCAAAAAAAAGTATGAGGAACTATATAAGAGGGTGTAACTTAAGAGACAACTAAATCAACAGCTTACAGTAATGCTTTTGCGTCGTAATAATATTTCTGAAGTTCCTTTTTTTTGAACTGAATGATTTGAAAATAGTTGTCATTGGGGTTTTCTCTTTCTGTTCATAAACAAGCTGGAAATTTATAAAAATTGTCGGAATATCTAAAACTAAGGATGTTAGCAAATCAATTTATATCCAAAACACAACTGTCAATGGCGTCACTTTTGCCTCAAGAACGTGTTTTGGAACCAGACGTGTTGCTTCAGATGATTCATGAAGAACAAAAAGAAAATGGGAAAAGAAGACAGGTATGTACTTTCCAAAGCGGAAACAGGGGGACCAGCGGGAGGGGGACGATCCCATAAACTGACTTTACACAGAGGCGGTATCATTAACACGCCATCGTCAAAATCTTCTTAAAGGTCTTTTGACACCTTGAAAGAGAGATCGCAATGTAGATGAGCTCAATGGGGCGGCAGGGACTGTCCTGGAATACGGAGACATCCGTTGTATAAGTGAAGGTCAGTCGGAACGGCTATCGTTTTGCAACCGATTAACTCAATTAGACACCCGATCCGACTTTTGGGTAAATGACAAGAATGCCGCGGCCCGTTGAAAGGACAAATGATCTATTAGGAATGTTGGGTGTTCGGAAGAATGTATCATTATTTGATAGTTTCAATGATCAACAAAGTTCGTATGCTTCATCAAATTATCCGCATGGCCAATACGTCGGAAAAAAACTCAAGATGGAAATCGAGAAGATCTCGAGAACCGGGCCCTGTTCGCGCACATTCCGGATTAGATCAGGTCGTCATGCACAATTGGTTTTGGTTCACAATTCCAATTCACGGCTTCACATCTCATAAAAATGTTCTTGAATACCGTCGACAACGAGCGGTGCTATCTATTTCTTGTATGTTTCGGATTGACGAGAAGAGGAAAAAAAGAGGGAGGAAGGGGCCAGATCAGATCAAAGACGACGCTCTATTGGGGTCAGAGTGACGATAGAAATTTGAAAAGGATTACGAAACTGACGGGGGGAAAAAGACACGAGAAGGGAAATACGAACTGCGTGAATCGGGAGAAAGTCATCGTCTATGAGTGTTTCCTTTCTAATCCCGACCACCGATTGGAGATAAGAGTCTGGTAGAAAGTTTTTGATTTCATTGGAAAATGCTTCCAAAAAATATTGAATAGGCTTATTATTGCATTTTACTAAATCAAGGTTTGTGGAAACTCAGTCAATTCTTTTTAGCCAAGATAAATAAACGAATAAATAATGAAATAGAATATCCATGGTTGATGTTTTCTTTTAAAAAAATAATTATCGAATAACTTTTTAAAAACGGTTTCGAAAAATGGAAATTTTCATTTTTTATCATCTAAAAAAAATATGCTTCAAAGTTACGGTATGTTGAAAACACAAAGAAGTTTGAAATTTACTGAAAATACTGAAATGGTGAAGTGACGACAGGAAATCAGAAACCGTATAGTTCAAACAATCGAAATGAAAAACGGGACATTGCGGAGATAAACTTCTCCGGGAAACTGAGATACATACACAGACACAGATGGATTGAATGTCAGGATCGTTGTGACATCAACAAGTGTGTGGAGTGATAACCGAAAAGAGAGAATGAAAGAGAAGGGAGTGTTTTTGCCGAAATGGCCCCTCTCACTGACTAAGGAGTACTGTCCTACATCCGAAATTCCGCCGCATCGGTTGTCCGCCATCGTAGGACGCGAGACGCGAGAAGGCGAGGGCTATATCCCTCCACGGACATTTCTGGGTCATTTGACTATCCAATCTTTTCTCCCCTTGTTGCGGATTCGGCAAGTGCGCGCACCGACCACCGGCGTTGTCGATTTCAATGACTAGAGTGATATCAGTTCTCGTGGCAGTACGTACTTCAAGCACGAAATGTATCGATGAACAAGAGGAATTGGAATTGGTAAAAGAGGAAGAGATCTCCGTGTTAACAATCAAGTAATATCCTGAATATATAATACATTTTGAGAACGAAGACATTCATTGAAGTAAAAAAAGAAAATTTTATTTGTATCCGAACGGCTAATCGTGGTAATCATTTCAGCTTCTTTTCATGAAGACACGTGTTTTTTTTAACTCAGAGTTCACAATAATGTTGAAAGCTGATATGTTTAACAAGTTATACTTCTGTTCCAACACAATGCACCCCTCTTCTTCCTTCATTTTCTAGTTTGATCGAGATGCATGACTTTTCATTCGAAATATTCCATTTCTCGTCTCTTTTTGCTGCTCCCCATTTGCATCACCTCATCATAAAAAAAGTCATGAGTATCAAAGGGCGACTTGATCAAACTGTAGTATTTCAATAAGACAGGTAGATGTTCAGTACCACTCATTCAGATTTAATGGACAGGGCTTTTGAAAATGTTGCAATTTGTTTCTGATAAGAGTCACAACGCAAGCTGAGAGGGCGACATGTGTCCATCAGTAGGCTTATCAATGCGCTAAATCGTTTCGACACTCGAGAGGAGTCAATTGGGTAGATGTCAATTCGAGCTCGTATAAAAGCCCCCTTCAGAAACAGTCAAATCAAGGTTCAGCCATGAGGTCGATCATCTTCGCCTCTCTTGTGGCTTTGGCCCTTGCTTCCTCTCCAGCTTTCGAGCGCGCCTTCGAGCCAAAGACTGACTACCACTACAAATTGGACGGACTTGTCCTCTCCGGACTTCCATCTGATTCCTCTGAACTCTCCCAATCCCGTATTTCTGCCCGTGCCCGTATTCAATCTGAAGATGACCGTCACGTTCTCATTCAACTTGTCAACATCCGCATGGCCGCTTCCCACCTCCCAGAGTCCGAGCAAATGCCAGCTTTGAACTCCATGGAGCAACGTGAGCTCTCTGACGAGTACAAGCAATTGCTTGAGCTCCCAGTCCGTGCCCAACTCAGAAATGGACTCATCTCCGAGATTCAATTCGATAAGGAAGACGCCGAGTGGTCAAAGAACATGAAGAGAGCCGTTCTCAACATGATCTCCTTCAACCCAATCGCCCCAAGAAACGAGATGGAGACTTCTGAATCTTCCTACGAAGACAAGGAATCCACTGAGGAGAACACCGCCTTCTTCACCAACGAGAAGACCCTCGAAGGAGATTGCCAAGTTGCCTACACCGTCGTCCGCGAGCAAAAGAAGACCATCATCACCAAGTCGATCAACTTCGACAAGTGCACCGAGCGTTCCGAGACCGCCTACGGACTCCGTTTCTCTTCTGAATGCCCAGAATGCGATAAGGAGACCCAAGTTGTCCGCCCACAGACCGTCTACACTTACGTTATGGAGAACGAGCAGCTCAAGGAATCTGAGGTCCGCTCCCTCTACACCGTCAACGTCAACGGACAAGAAGTCTTGAAAACTGAAACCCGCTCGAAGCTTGTTCTTGAGGAGAACCACTCCATCAAGAACCACATCAAGAAGGTTAGATATATAAAGCAATAATCTGAAAATAAATTTTGTTTTCCAGGTCAATGGAGAGAAGGAAGACATCATCTACTCCTCCCGTTGGGAACAACTCGTTGAGGACTTCTACAAGAATGGAGACAAGGCTGAGTTCGACCCATTCGAGAAGTTCCCACTTGACAAGAAGATCCAATTGATCAAGACCATCACCGAGCAAGTCCAAGAGGTCGAGAACAACATGCCAGAGACCGCTCACTTCCTCGCCCGTCTTGTCCGCATCTTCCGTACCGCCAGCTCTTCCCAACTCAAGGAGATCCATGAGACTCTCTACGTCAAGGCTGACAAGAAGGTAACACAGTAGAATAAGAATGCACGAGTAAAAGCGCCCATTTCCAGATCCAAACCCTCATTGAGCACTCCCTCGCCATCGCCGGAACCAAGAACACCATCCAACATCTTCTTTCCCACATCGAGAACGAGGACATCGTCCCAACTGAGGCCGCCAAGCTCCTCAAGTCCATCCAAGAGACTCCATTCCCATCCCAAAGCATCGCCGAGGCTCTTCTCAAGTTCGCCCAATCCCGTGTTGCCAAGACCAACCAAGTTATCCGTCAGTCCGTCTGGCTCGCCACCGGATCTGTCGTCCGCGGAATCGTTGACATCAAGAACGTTCGCCCACTCATCCGTGAGGACAAGCGTGAGATGAAGAACAAGTTCCAACGCGTCTTCATGAAGCAATTCGAGGAGGCCGAGACCACCTACGAGAAGATTTTGGCCCTCAAGACCATCGGAAACGCTGGACTCGACATCTCTGTCAACGAGCTCAACGAGATCATCGTCGACAAGCGCCAACCACTCCCAATCCGCAAGGAGGCTATTGATGCTCTTAGACTTCTCAAGGACACCATGCCGCGCAAGATCCAAAAGGTCCTTCTCCCAATCTACAAGAACCGTCAATACGAGCCAGAAATCCGCATGCTCGCTCTCTGGAGAACCATGCAAACCCGCCCAGAAGAGCCACTCCTCGTCCAAGTTGTCTCTCAAATGGAGATGGAGTCCAACCAACAAGTTGCTGCTCTCACCTACCAAATGATCCGTCAATTCGCTCAATCCACCAACCCATGCTTCCAACGTCTTGCTACCGACTGCTCCAAGGTTCTTTCCTTCACTCGTTATCAACCACAAGAGCAAATGATCGCTTCCGCCTACGCTCAACTTCCATTCTTCGCCCAAAACGCTTTCTCTGGAGCTCAATTTGACTTTGCCGCCATCTTCGAGAAGAACTCCTTCTTGCCAAAGGACCTTTCCGCTTCTCTTGATACCGTCTTCGGAGGAAACTGGAACAAGTACTTCGCTCAAGTCGGATTCACCCAACAACACATGGACCAATACATCTACAAGATCCTCAACAAGCTTCAATCTCTCGAGAAGGAATCCACCACTGTTGTTCGCGGACGCCGCATCCAAACTGGAATCAAGCTTCTCAAGGAGCTCGCCCAAAAGATGAACATCCAAGCTCGCCCATCCTCCCGCAACGAGAAGGAGGCCTTCGCCATGCTCTATTTCCGCTACAAGGATATGGACTTCGCCGTTCTCCCAATCGACTCTCAACTTGTTGACGACCTCGTCGAGAAGTTCATCCGTGACGGACAAATCAACATCAGCGAGATCCGCCGCGCCCTCAACCAAGACAAGGAATTCGAGAGCCACCACGCCGCTTTCTTCTACGAGGCTATCCGCAAGATGCCAACCACCCTTGGACTCCCACTTGTCATCTCCGGAAGAATCCCATCGGTCTTCTCCGTTGAAGGACAACTCACCCTTGAACTCGAAGGAACCGAACTCCGTTTGACCGTCGAGGCCCGCCCATCTGTTGCTTCCACCCACGTCTACGAGATGAGAATGTTCACTCCACTCTTCGAGCAAGGAGTCAAGACTCTTCAATCTCTCCGTGCTTTCACTCCAGTCAAGATGCAAGTTGTCGCTGGAATGAAGAGAAACTTCGAGATCGTCTACAAGGTCATCGTCCCAGAGAACCAAAAGTCCGTCCTCTCTCTCACCACCCGCCCAGTCGTCTTCCTCCGCTACCCAGGATTCTCCAAGTTCGAACACATCGAGGCTGAGGAGAGAACCGTTGTTGTTCCACAATGGCAACAAAAGACTCAAGAGATCGAGAAGGTCTACAACTTCCTTGGACTCGAAGTCTCCACCCGTGGAAATGTCCTCAACCAACACACCCTCGAGAACTGGCTTCTTGCCGAGCAAGACTTCGAAGTCTCCGTCGAGAACAAGAACCGTCCAGCTGAATTCACTTTCCGCGCCACCGTCTCTCCATTCGAGAAGACCGAGATCCCACAAATCAAGATGGACGAGATCTTCGAGAAGGAATTCGAGCTTGAGCAAGACAACTCTGAGAACCGCCGTGAATACTTCAGCAAGATGATCAAGAACATCCAAAAGGAGCAAGGATACAAGACCCTCGTCACCCTCAAGGTTGAAGCCCCACGTGACTACAACATGAACGCCGAGATCACCACTATCTGCGACAGACAAATCCGCATGTGCCAATGGAATGTTGAAGCCCGCCGCTCCCCAATCTCCGAGGAGACCAAGGAATGGACCCTCCGCTCCAAGCTCATCGCCATCCGCCCAGAAATGCCATCCTCCCTCCGTCAACTCCGTGAGCAACCACACCGTGAGGTTCAACTTTCTCTTACTTCTACCTGGGGATCCCAAAAGAAGAACGAGATGAACATCAACGCTCAACTCCAACAATCCAAGGAACAAAAGAAGTACGAACGCAAGATGGAGCGTGAAACCAACGGAATGCCAGAGTACGAGCTCCTCATCAAGGCCGCCCGTCTCAACCAGATCAACGCCGTCGCCGAGTACAAGCTCACCAAGGAAACCGAGCAAGTCATTGCCCGTTACTTCGACCTCCTCAAGGCCTACAACTACTGGACCGTCTCCAGCCGCCCAGAAGACAACGAAGAGAGCCGTGTTGTTCTTCAACTCACCGTTGAGCCACTCAACCGTCAATACGTCAACGTCACCGTCCAAACCCCAGAACAACGTGTTGAGCTCGTCAACTCCCCAATCCCACGTGTCTTCCTTCCATCCATTGCCCAACGTTCCGTCAAGCACCAACTCACTGAGGCTTCCGGATCCGTCTGCAAGGTCCAAAAGAACCAAATCCGCACCTTCGATGATGTTCTCTACAAGACCCCACTCACCACCTGCTTCTCCCTTCTTGCCAAAGACTGCTCCGAAGAGCCAACATTCGCCGTTCTCTCCAAGAAGATGACCAAGAACTCCGAAGAGATGATCATGAAGGTTCTCCGCGGAGAACAAGAGATTGTTGCCCAACTCCAAAACAACGAGATCCGTGTCAAGGTTGACGGAAAGAAAATCGAATCTGAGGACTATTCCCAATTTCAAATCGAGCAACTCGGAGAGTCCGCCATCGTCATTGAGCTTCCAGAGGGAGAGGTCCGCTTCGACGGATACACCATCAAGACCCAACTTCCAACTGTCAGCCGCCAAAACACCCAACTCTGCGGACTTTGCGGAAACAACGATGATGAGGTAATTCAGACTTATGAAATGAAAAAACTCAATAAAAAATATTTTCAGTCCAACAACGAGTTCTACTCTGCTGACAACAAGGAAACCGAAGACATGGAGGAGTTCCACCGCTCATACCTTCTCAAGAACGAGGAGTGTGAAGCTGAGGAGGAGCGTCTTTCTGAGAAGAAGAACTACAAGAAGTACGAAAAAGACGAGGAGGAGTCTGATGAGTCTGACGAGTCCTACGAGAACGAGCCAGAGTACACCAAGAAGTCCCAGAAGTCCCAAAGAAAATCCCGTGAGTTTAACCATCCCCTACTTGCTCATTCTCACTGAACATTTTCAGAACTCGTCGAGAAGACCCAAATCAAGGAGTTCTCCCACCGCATCTGCTTCTCCATTGAGCCAGTCGCTGAATGCCGCCGCGGATACGAGATTGATCAACAACAACAGAGAAAGATCCGCTTCACCTGCTTGCCACGTCACAACAGAGATGCCAGCCGTCTCATGAAGGAGTCCCGCCAACAACCACTTGAACTCAACGACTACCCAGTCGCCTTCGTTGAGGCCGTCAAGGTCCCAACCGCCTGCGTCGCTTATTGAACAAGCTCGACCGGCAATGTAAATTGATCGAACCCTTTGTTTGATTTTAGTTTTATGGCCTTTTACGAATGAAATATTTCACTTTACGACATTTATTCGAGATCAGCAGGGAGAAATAATACTAAATTAGCAGAAAAAAGCACAAAAATTCAGCGAAGCATATATGGTGATCAGAAAACTAAAATAGAGATAAGAGAAATATTGAGATCAGAGAACGAGTGATGATCGATTATTGCAATGAAACCAAAGATGCTCGAAAGACATCAGAATTATTTCTTAGCGGCCTTTTCCATAGCCAACGCTTGTTTGTACTCATCATGAACAATTTGGAAATCCTAGAAAGAGTCACTTACATTCAATAATTCAAAATTTTCAAACTCACTTCTCCCAAAGAGCTGTCATCAGCATCAACACATTCGATTGAAGGTGTCTTTGCTGGTTGAAGAGCAGCAGCAACCATTGCTCCGACTTTTGGTGGAGCACCCATTAATGCTCCTATAGCAGGCGGTGCGGCGGCAAGTGCACCGATGGTTGGTGATGAAACGACAGTGATACCGTCAGATGACGAAAGCGACGCTGCCCATAATTGCGATGGAGTGCCTTGCTCTTGAACTCCTCCGATTCCTTGAGCAGAAACAGTTGTTGGGAGAGTGATTGAAAGATTTCCGATATCTTCTCCATCCAAAAGACTGTCATCGTATGAATCACGTCGAAGTTTAGCAAGCTCCGCTTCGAAAGCCGCAATCTTTGCTGCTTTTTTAGCAGCACGAACAGCTGCTTCTTCAGCCTTGACTCTTGCAGCTTCCTCTTCTCTTCTCTTGAGTGTTGCCTTTGATGGAATGTATGTGGCAATGGAGTCCATTGACGTTCCTTCCTCACACTTTGCGTTCTTAAGCAAGTCATCCATCTCTTTCTCCTTCTGGCGGAGAGTGTTTGGTGACATTGCAACTGCGTTTGGATCTGGTGGCAGCTCTTTGATCGGAGTCGCGAGCTCAAAAGTACTACGAACACGCACGGGCAAACGTTTTGGAGAACAGTCTTCAGACATGACAAGTTGGCTGGAAATAATTAAGTAATTAAATTCCGTAGAAGGAAAACTAAGAAACAAAAATCTGGAGATGAAAAGGAGAAGAAAAATAGATATAGAGACGTCAAAAAGTGCGAAGATGAAAGAAAAGAAACGAAAGAGGAACTAACCAACATCTGAACGCGACTAGCTTAACCCAGGCGGAGCTTAAATGGGCGGAGCTCACCCGACCAAGGTTGTTAGAGACAAAGAAATGGTGAGCAGAAAAAGGAGCAGTCAGAGAAACAGGCCACACGTTAAAATCTTAGAAATCTAGAGAAATATAGAATGGTCGACGAATGAAGAAAAAGGTTCAAACCATCAGGAATAATGTTCAAAAGAAAAAGGAGGAAGAGTTTCCGAGATGACATGCAAGACGTTTTTGACTCTTTGAAGTGGAAAATTAATACGAAGACAGTCGGGCATGAAATATTAATGAGAATGTACCTGCACATCAGTTCATACTGCTTATGTCATAGAAACGTGTATGAGTTGAAGTTTACTTGACAAAAGAAAAGGGATGAGAACTAATGCATGAGGGGATTATGAGGGAAAAAATGCTATCTGCTCATCTGAACTCCTAACTTTCAAGTGAATGTTTTTCAGGGAGCGCATTCGATAAATTCTGACTAAAAACAAGAAAATTGTAAGAATGATGAAATTGATATTGAATTTGGGAATTCAAAATGGTTATGAGTTCCGGGAATTAATTGTTTTCTTTTGCACGTCACACTTCTCGTTTCATTGGACATTGGCTCAATAGTATAGCAATAAAGAAATGTGATTTGAGAATATTAGCCTTTTCATGTCTCATTTAATGGATTTTCAAGATTGGTTCCCTTTTTCCCTTTTTTGTGTTGTGATATTGTGAGACAGAATTCTTTTCGTATCGGAAAACATTTATTCTAAAATGGATATAGAAATGAACGAGTTTGAACGGCAACCTCTGCTATCAAAGTGAGTTTTGAAAAGTTGAATATTTACTCTGATTTTCGTTTCTCTCATTATTTTCCGCATATCTGACACAATAAACTTGGTTCTCTGTTATTCACATGCTATTCCGTACGTCACGGTTTGGCATGACTGCTTCAGTGACTTTTGTTCCTAATTAAAATTCATAATATCACATTATCTTCCAAAACAAAGCTCCTTCGTGCTGACGTTTCAAGAATCTGTTTTGGCTGAAAAAGTCTGCACAGCTGAAATATTTCCTCTTTTCCTGTTTTCAGACTACCCATGGCTCACTGAAACAGCTGAATAGGTGTTTTCTATTCTCGAAATCGGCTAATAGTGAATACAGGCTGGTGAAAGAAGTACAGCAGTCGTGCCCTCGTATGATAATGCCACCCATAATGAATGCGCTTAAAATCAGGAAATTTTACAACCAGAAACATCAACACAACGCTAATCATTAGACAAACACGGGGTTTTATTGAAGAGGAGGGCTACCAAATTATCAGCCATTAAAGAATCAATAAACGATAATAGAGCTGCACTGCGGGAATTATTGTGATAAGGAACAGAACTTCTAATTCCTTTCAATAATCATATTGATTCAAACTTTTCATTATGACAGTCTTATTATTATGAAACTGTCCACCTTTCACTATTTTAACATATTGATTTCCATTCAATCTTTTACAGCAGCAACGCCATGTCGATGTATGGCAAAGACAAGGCATACATTGAGAATGAGCAAAGGTTCCGAAGAGATAGAGATTACTTAGCGGCTCCAGTCTATAATGAAACAGTCTATCAACCAGCTCCGCCACTTATAAAGAAACCCTCAGAGGTTAGTTCATTTGATGTCATCTCATAATCATACTCAACCAACCGATTATATGTATAACAACCGTGTCTCCTGATCACATTCCCATTTCCTCCATTATAGCCATTTAAACTAAACAACCTTTTTTTCATCGAATTCTTGATTTCTTGTCTTTCCCTCCCTTTTGAACAAAAAAGCAGCGTTTTTATAGAGAGTAGAATATTATAATCACATAGGTTGTGACAATTTCACCTGCTGTCGGCTCCACTCTCTAATTTTTTGTTGGAAAACAATTTTGTTGTGCGTGTGAGCATATAATTTTATTGTCATGGGGGACCATAAATTTTTATGATGTGCGGATGTTGAAAGAAAATGACAGGGTATTGTGAATGACTACTGTAGGATACCCGGATCTAGATTTGGTCGGGTGAGAAGAAACCTGAGGGGTTGAAACAAAATAAACCAATGGAAAATTTCAGGTAGAAGTAATTGAACTTGAGCCTGTGGAATGTACACCACATATGTGGGGACATCCAATGGGACTTCTCCGGTGGTTCCAGTTGGTAAGGTCAATCTCTGGTGATCTGATATGCAGAACATTTTGCAGTTGATGTTCTTCGTTCTCCAGTGGCTTGTCCAAATCACTTGTGGCGGTGACGCATGTACAATGATAATGAATGTATTTGGATACACTGCTATGGGACAAGTCTCTCCTATTTCACAACAAAAAGTTTTAAAACATTTTTTCAGCTCTTTGTGCTAGTCATCTTCCTCGGACTTTCGATGTTCTGTGCGATCATTCTCCTCGGTTTTGTTCTGAATGCTCATCGTTGGATCCCATCTATCATCATCCCATTGGTAAGTGTTCGTGCCTTATACTCACACTCAAATTTTATTCATGAGAAAAAAGGCTATGTATAAATTGTCTCTCATCCGATTGACCTACCGTGTTCAATATGAGAAATGAAGATGTCAGAAACGCTTACATTTGTCTTAGATGACAGCCAATTTTCTTTTCGGATGGCAAAAAAAAGCATCGCGCGGCCTTTCTCAATTTCGTCTGGGAGTCTATTCAAGCACATCAATTTTTTTAGGAGAAGGTATATGCAATTCTCGGAATCATCTTTATGTTCATTGCCGGAATATTGGGGACCTGGATGGCAATTTTAGCAAACGACAGAGAAGTGAATTATCAAGGACGGGGACGTGGACACATTCAGGGACAATGGATTGCTGCTGCTGTTTGTTGAATTTCAACAGATGAAAAGAAGATTTTTTCTTCAGGTTCTAGAGTTCTTGATGGTCATTGTCTACATTTTCGATTTTATTCTTCAACGTCGAGAAGTATGGATTAGACCAAAGAATTTGGGTAGTTTCGATGAAATACAAAATATAAGATATTAGTGACCATAGAAATAAACAACATACAGATGTTGTGATGAAAAGCAAGTACCATTTATTTCAGAACTATCCCTTCACTGGAAAGGAATACAAAACCGGCCAATCACTGCAAACGGTGAGAGATAACTTGAAGAGAAATTTTTTAAGCAAAAGCGGTTTGAAATGAACCCATGTGATAACTTTTGAAGCGTGGCTGTCAACTGAAACGAGACGTTCTCAAGTCTGAAAATTTGAATTCATTTTGAAGTCGCGCTATTTCTTCACGCTATACTGGTTTCAGCAGTTTAGCTTCAATTTTTAAATGAGCAAAGAATACATCTCTATATATTCTAATCTTACTAGCCTAGTATAATAGTATTTTTTATATTTTGTCTCCTTACTGAATATAATTTGTTTCTAGTCCGTTGGAGCTGAGATAATTTTGAATTAATCATTTCTTAAAAATATTTTGTGTTGCCCGGAAGTAAAAAACATTTCGGTTACAAGTGTATATCAATTCTAACTCTGAACAACTCATTTTTTTGAATTCTTATTTCTTTCCAGGGCCCGGGTTCGATGCGTTCAACAACAACGAATACTAAACGATCAATGGACTTCATTTTCCAAGAAAGTGTTTAATACCTTTCTAAATTCTTTTTACCCCTGTAAAAACTCATTTTTCATTGGCTTTTCTGAACTTTTGTTCTCACTTTCACTAAACTTGTTCATTTTCGTTTCATTTCCAGACAGTTTTATTGGAAATTTTGACGACAGGTGTTACAAAGAAGAAAACGCAAGAAGTTTACGACAGAAATAACGAGTGACACAAAAAAAGTTTTAGAAGCAATGGTTGGGGGAGAGAGAAAATTGGATGCAGTTTATCTGTCAACTTCTTTATTAATACAATTTTAGACCTTTTTTTAAACTCAGAAACGAAGAAATTAGAAGACAGAGAGACGTGTGCATAATAAAGACTATCACAAGAAATAGGGTGTATTTCAAGATCGGGGTGTGGTTAGGAAGTATTGAGAAGGAAATGAAAAGAAGAGAAGAAGAAAATAGAAAGAAAGGGTGATTGGTGTACAGAAAGGTGCTTCCGAGTACTAAACACGTGAATCATATTCAATTTAGTTCGTGTAAAACGGATAGATCGATGTCAAAAACGAGCAACAAACAGTGCCCTTTTTGGTTTTTTATGACGACTTGGGTACGGGGAAAAAAGGTTTCGACTTTTAAAGAAATATTTTTTAACACTCACAACTTTTTATTTGAGGAGAAAGGAGAGAGAGAGAGGGAGAGAGAGAAGACAGGGAATGAATTTTGGTTGTTATATGCGCGAAAAATTATAATGTATCTGAGATTTGGAGAACGGATCGTTATAAATTTTGGTTTTTTTTGAATAAATGATAGTGAGTAAGTTGAGGTGTGAGAGGTGGTGGCTATTTATGCCTTTGAGTCGAAGAATGAGTAGGTTGGATTCTCATATCCATTGACCTGCATTCCGGCGACATGACGTTCCTCTGGAGTGTAGACGTCGACCTCAATGAATCCGCGCATAGCACGACGACGACGAGCGTTGGTGATGGCGAATGCAATGATGCAGATGGCGGTGATGAACATGGCGGATCCGAGAACGTATGGCTGGAAGATGGTGGAACCTGAACGCTTTGCATCGGCATTCTGGATGAGCTTGTCGTGACGGTAGAACGAGGCTGGCTCGTCAATGATTGGCTCAATGTCAACACGGAGTTCCTTGATGTTCTTCTGTAATGAAAATATTTAATATTGATTGTCTGTCATTGTTTCTTACATCTTCATCATCGTCTTCAGAGGAAGAAGACGAGGAAGAATCAGACTCATCATCCTCATCTTCGGTTTGTACTGAAGTCTCAACCAACTTTGGTGCAGTCTTCTCTTGCTCAATAACAACCTTGATCTAAAAATAGAAAATAAATATGTGATAATTGAATTACAAGCTTACCTCCTTCTCTTCCTTTGGCTTGATGTCAACAACCTTGACCTTCTTTTTCATGTCTGGAGTCTTCTTGACTTGCTCATCATCTTCATCCTCGTAGTACTCATCAGCTTCCTCCTCAGAGTCAGTTGTAGTTGCTTCGGTTGGGAGAATCTTAGCGTTGTCAGCCTCCTTTGGTTTCTCGGTAGTAGTTGGTGCCTTCACATCGAGCTTAGCGCTGAAAGAAAAACAATTAGCAAAGTCACTCGCAACAGTAACTAACTTCTTGTTGAACTCCTCATCATGAACGAGAGAGGTAATCTCAGACTCTTCAAAGCTGACATCTGGAGAGATCTCATCTCTGTAATCCTTCCAGTAGGCGACGGCAATTGGTCGAACGTGGCTTTCAAGATCTGGGAAGTCACGGAGCATGGCAAGGGTTCCGTTGATACGGAGATCGATGTAACTAAAAACATAAGCAAAAATCCAAAAACTGTGATTGTTTTTCTTACCGGAGTCTGTGAAGAACGGTAGCCTTGTAAGAAGCAGCCTCAGCAGAGTCAACCTTCTGCAAGTGGCGGTATCTGTTCAAAGTGTGCATACGATCCTTCTCCTCAGCACGAATGTAAGACTTGAGAGATTGAAGAACAGCGTGCTTGTTTGGCTTGTTGACATGAGTAGCAAGAGCTTGACGGTAGTCGTGAGTAGCCTAAATGATAACATTGAATATCAAATAATCAAGTTTCTTTTCATTACATCTCTCTTCTTCTCATTGAGCATAGCTTGAACGCGTTCCTCATGAACAGCTTCAATCTCCTTTCTCATTCTCTTGTGCTCTTCCTCAAGGGCAGAGACAGTCTTCTGGAAGCGAGAGTTCATTTGGGTCTTGAACTTCTCGGCGCCCTTTGGATCCTTGGCCTTTTGTTCATTGTATCTTGTCTCCAAATCTCCCCATTCCTTCATCACCTGAACAAAAATATTTAGGATTTTGTGTTTTGCCTTGTCAATCCTTATCACATTTTTGACATTAACGTTAAGAGACAGTTTAGAAGGAAGATGTGACGTACGCGGAACATGGTCACCGAGAAGATTATCAAAATAAACAGAAAAACTAATTTTCGAGATTGATATTGATATTAATGATAAGATTTGGGTTTTTAAATCTGTTCTATAATCTTTTACCAGATTATAATAAACTCTTCAATGATCTTACCTTGTCAACCTTCTTTCTATGCTTATCATCCATGCGTTGCTCGGCTTGCTTGAAATCATCATGCTCGTTGGTCCAGTTGGCAATCTTGAAGTATGGATCTTGAGCGCTTTGCTCTTCCTCCTCCTTCTCCTCTGCTGAAAAACAAAAAAATGAGAAACGAACACATTCATTATAATCCTACATTCTTCCGAGTATTCGTCGTCGTATGAATCATCGTCATCATCATCGTCGTCGTCGTCGGACTTATGACCAGAAGTCTTGTTCGTTTCTGCAAAAAAATTGATGAATGGGAAGACGTTAATCTCTCCCGCTAAATGGTTTTTTCTCTCTGACAAGGATTGGTTGTCATGGTATTAATCATCATGACTCAATTGATCTTTTGATAACACAGAACATCGACTTACGGTCGTTTGGACAGCAGACGAATTCAACACCGGTGAACATGTCAAGAGCGCATGGCTCAAGAACGGCGAATGATCTGACAATCATAGCCTTCGAGTCCTTGGATTTCTTGCCGGCACATTGTTTTCCGGCCTCATCCTTCCAGTGTGTGTAGTCGTTGCATTGGTCGCGAGAGTTGACGTGCGAGAATTGGCAGTCATGCGGGACTTGAAGAGCTTCCGAATGGAACTCTCCGTCTGCAAAATTAAAAATTCAATTCCTCCCCCATATCTCGTTTTTCATTTTGTCATCTAGAGAGAACCGAAACAAGCCCAACCGCATCAATTTTCTATTTTCCCCTTCACTGAAGATTGATTCAAACCGGAAATCCTTTATTTATCGCAACTGAGCTCGTTTCAAGAAACGAGAGCGAATGAATGGAAAGGAGGGACAAAAAAACTAATCTTCTCGCGGTGTCCCCCCTATTTTCTCAAGCCCGCTGAAGGGGGAGGCTGGATTAACTGGAGGATTTGATGGATCACTTGATGGATTACAACTCACCAATGCAATGATACGGTCGGACGCTGTGAGTCCATTTGCATGGTGATCCCTCTTCACGACACCAGTCGGAGATGCTCACTTCATGTGAGTACTCGACAATGTTGGTGATGTTCATGGATGGATAAGCCTGAAAGAAGAAGATGTGATTCGTCAATTCACTCCCCATACTTCTCTTTATTTCTCTTTTACAAACTACTAAGATATGTGTACGACCAACTTCCGAAACTGGTGTGGAAATCGAGTCGCGTGTTCAAGTCGAACTTCCCATGGGACTACCCGACGGGAGATCCTTACTCAAATTTGCGCCTTTTTGGGAAGAAAAGGAAGCACGCGCGGAATGTATGAGACCCTTTTCTCTTTTTTTGCTCCATGTTATTCTTCCGGAACAATCTATGAAACGCAAGTGAAAAAATCCCTGTAGGATTAAAATGTCGGACACGCCAAAGAACTATTGTTTAAAGTTTGATTGTCTTGGTGCGCCGACCAACTGAATCTATTGCTTCAGTTGGTCCCAATTCCAATTGCATTTGTTTCTCATTGCTGTTACCAAAAAGACAAAGAAGAAAGAAACTTCAAATTAGACACTGGGGAAAAGAATTGTTTCTAATTCTTTTTTTTTTCTGGGTCCAAATACATTTTTCCCCAACGGGTGTTCAATTTCAAACTCAATCTTTACCTTGCGGCAGTACTTGAGGATATCAAGTTTGCCGGAGAAGCAAGTGGCGTAACGCTCATCATCGGTTTTCCAGGTGCCCTCCTCAGTCATGTACTGGTTACGATATCCGCATGAGAATGCAACCATTGGAATGAACTTTTCATGACGCTTACTTCCTGCTGAGGAACCCTGCAAAATGAGAGATATAAGAGTATGGTACTTGAGAAGTGCTTGAAAGCGCTGATTGAGTTTTGATTGGTTTTTCCTAGACTGCAAATGCAAATCGGATTAACAACAACACATTCCACAGACTATATGTCATAACTAAAATTGTACTGATTTCTCTTTCTCCGGAACATTCCAATTCCTTCGAGACCAAAAGCGAAAGTGCAATTTATCCCTCTTTGGTTATTCAATTTGAAAGATTTTTAGTATATGACCTCAACTTGTGTTGAAGTTCAGATCCAATTTGGTGTCCTAGAAAGGAATGACCATGCATCACATAATTGCAAGAACAACAAATTCCTTATCAAATATAACTTTTCAGTTTTTTAATGCCTGTCATATGACTGATCGTGTGGTTTCAATCAATTCGATTCTCTGACACACGAAATGTTCCGAGTCATTGAGATTCGCCCACCCCTCTGTGCGTAAAACAAACATACCTCAGCGCAGACAGTGGCGAAGAGAATCGGTATAAGTAAGCCAATCAATAGTTTACCCACCGTCATGGCTGAAAAAATGGCTGCATTAGAAAACGGGGTCAATTGGAGGAATGAACGAGAAGGCAAAAAACGATTGAGAAACGAAATGAGAATGCAAGGATGTAATGATGATGATGACTATGGAGCGTAAAATTGAAGTGATAGGGGAATAGAGTCGACTTTTATGACCCCGGTTTGAACTGACATGACGTTTTGGATCAGATCAGTCTTCCCCTTCCCGAAAATGGAATAAAGAATTAGTGGAAGAAAAGAGGAAATGAGAGAAAAAGGGGGAAGGAAAAGGCGAGAAAGTTTCGCTCATGCAGCGAGAAAGCAACGCCGACAGCGACAAATTACGGTGATGATAAAAGTGAACGTGAGTAGTGCAATCGATAAATTACAATGCAAGATTGATAGAAACACGATGAAGGACTATGACGAAATGAAAACAGACATCAAGTCAATCTCTTACACAAGGGCAAACACACTGGTAGTTCGCTTCCACAAAATTTTGTTCAAAGTAAAGTATGTACACATATTGCCAAAAAGAGGATGAGAGGAAAGAAAAACGGTGTTAATTTTGACATCATTCAATATTTCTGTTCTTGAAAGAAAATAACAAATGAGGAACCACAAAAAATAAGGAAAACGATGGAAAATATTACATTACTGAGATTAAGACATTTTGTCTTTGATACAATTTTTGTTTTTTGTTTTCTTATTCTTTTTTATATCCTGTTTTCTTATAAAAACGCGCTTCTCTGAATGCACATCAGTTTTCTTCTCAGAATAAAGATGAGCTCTGGGACCCGCCGCCGTCGACATTCAGGCACCTAAAACCCAATTATCGTTCAATGTCGAAATCGAGTCGATGCTCCGGGGGGCGCGGCGGTTGTTGCAACAAGGAGAATGTACAAAGAAAAAAGAGCAGTAGCACAAAAAACTAAACAAGGTTAGCTGCCTCGAAATAAGATTAGAGACTTAGAGACTTGGCGAATTTGCGATGGAAAATGAAGATAGAGAAGGATACTGTACTTGTAACTTTTTCTTTCTATTTTCTTTTTTTCTTTGATTTTGTTGAAAAAGCTTCATTTTCGCTTTTGATGAACAGAATGCGCAGGATATAAGGAAAAAGAGTGGGAAGGGAAGAGCAGCTTACTCAAAATGCTATGTAAATACTGGCATTAGATATTTGATATTTTTCAAACTGATGTTGGCAAAAGAACTCTCTGAGCCTCCTCTCGAGCAAAAAAAAACGCCGGGTGGTGTTGATAAGGCGAGAACATCAAGAGTGAACTGAGCCCCCTCGAGCAGAAGAAGTGAAGGGGCGGAGCTTGCGCCATGAAAGGGGCGTTCTCCCCCAGTTGGCCGAACTGCGTGAGCTTATCAAGAGATAAGAAGAAAAAGAAGAAAAAACTGAGAATACATATGAAGAAGGCGGATTACGGTGAGAAGATAATCATGTGGGATTGAATAGAATATTAGAGTACCAATAGAAAAATAAGTATAATGAGGACAAAACTTTTGTTTTCTGTTTCAGTTTTTGTTTTAAGAAATGAAAGTGAAACATCTAGACTAAAATCAGAACTAAGGACAAATAATCTGATGTATTGGTACTTGGAACTTCTTCAGAATATATGGTTAATGAGGATAACAAAACACCCACGTAGTTTCTTGCCGAACCACGAGAATTTACTTCCGGTGAAAAGTTCCATTTCCTGTGTTGCTCTGTCCAGAGAAGTTCACCGTCAAGTTTTTCAGAAAAAAAAGTATGTCTATGTGAGACAGGAAGCTTTGATAACTTCCGTTTGACATTCAATATTGGTCGTTCAAGTACAGCGTTACATTTTGAAAGAAGAAAAAAAAGTTTCTAGCGAGCATATAGTTTGAAAGGTTTTCAAAAAACATTTCTAAAACATTTAGAAAATTTTCTGGTAATGACTAGTATGATGACATTTTAATAGAAATAATGTCTGCGAAAATTGAATTCTTGATTGAAACTTTAGTTAGAGTGTAATTAGGTGAAATTATCCGTTGAGATTTCGAGAAACTCAAGATTATTGTTTACGAATAGAACCCGAAGACTTTTCTGCATGACTGATCGGAATGCTAAACCGGTCGATTTTTGTAATCATAAGACAAAGCAATTTACTGAAATAATTGAACGGTGAAAAAACTAAGAGGGCAACCGTTTTCCACATTCTATTTCAAAAATGTCAAGTTAAATTAAGTAGAAATGCCGAAATTGACAAGTGGGGCAGAGAATGGGAATGAAAAATAAGATTGGGTAGATAACTTGATAAAAACCAAATTGTGTTTGATAATATCAGTTGTTCGCAACACGGAACTTGATCCAGAATAAGTAACTTGCTATGTTTTTTGAGCTTGTTACTTCCGAGGAGCCATCCATGCGTACTCTTGCAGAATCAGCCCCTGGAGACAACTTGTAACTTCAAACATCTATATTCTAAATTCAGAAGAAACATCCAACATCATAGCAATCATAACTAACAGCTTTCATGTAGAAGAGCAAAGAAGAAGCACGAGAAAAAGATCAGAATGATGTTTGAATGTCTTCGGGTAAGCTGCTCTAATTTTCATTCCAACTACAAATACCGTTGTGTTTTTCTGTTTTTCCAACAATTTGTACCATCCAATCGTCATTCTGTTTTTGAGAAGGATTCTACGAATACGGCAGTTACTGAGAACAATGCACGAGACAAGCAACAACGACAAAAGAAACGAAATCAATCAAAAAAAACTATGATCGGACGGTAGTTGATGAGAATTGTATGAAGTGTGAGAAATGAGAGAGGCTTTGGAGAAAAAAGGTGTGTGGTGGAGACGCCCCTACCCTTCGAAATACAGTACATTATGTAGAGAGAAAAATGAGAAAGAGAGAATAAAGAGAGAGAGAGAGGTGCATGGATGGGTCTTTTCTGCGGTCGGAGAGTGGTGGTGGCGGGGACCGAAGACCCAACCGGTTCTGTGGTTGGTTGGACAACACTATGGTGATGCCCTCCTCTCACACACAACTTCGATGTGTATTTTTCCCTTCACTATGTGTATACGGGAGTTTTTACCTCCCGCTGTTTGGGTTTCATTTAAACTATTTTAATCGTATTCCTCACTCTCGTTTTTTTTACCGAAACTGTTACAGTTTAGGGGCAGCTGTTCTATACGAAAAATTGGGAGAGGAGGAACTGTGGTGACTGGATTGAAATAAATAAAAAGAGGGAAATGAGTCACCTTCTGAGGAAGTTTGGACAGAATTCGTTCAAAAATAGAATATTGCTGTTCCTTTACATACCTAATCTTTTTCCCATTGAATTCGTTTGCACAAGGTGTGCTGGGAAACAGAGTTGCACCCGACTGAAAAACTTACTCATTCCGGCAAAAAGTCAAAACTACACAGACTACATATTTGAAACATCTGCTTTCCCAAAAATAGCTTGATATCTCAAGAATCAAAAATACTGTAGCCTACTTTTTTACGCTTTGAACAATATTCTGTGAAAATCCAAAACAAAAAACGTAACATCAGTATGTGTTGGAAATGTTGCGATCGTCGTGTCACATGAAATTCTTCTGCACGGAACAAGCTTATTCAAGCAAGAAATACGAGCCACTGAACAAATGTGACACCCTTAGGCCGTGCCCGTGAGTAACATATAATTGAACTGAACTTGAGTCAAGTGTGGAAATTAAACGGCATTTCGGCGATTTCAAGAGTTCTACCGACGTTTAGTTGATGAGATAATTTGAGTGCAGTAATTTGATAAATTCAAAAAAACTTGAGATTAATTATTTTTTCAAAGTTACCGTCTCGAGATCTTTTTTTGAACTGTGAAGTGTAAAAACAAAAAAGGAGAGCGAATTGTCGAAACTTCCATAGTGTTTCCTTCTGAAATGATTGATAATAAATTGGATATGTGAGAAAAGAAGCGAAAGATTACGAAAGAAAAAGAGTCTCAAGGGGGAAATACTTCAAAGAAAAAAGAAATTCAGGAAAACGAACCAGGAAGCTTTGAAAGGTGCACTTCTGGACCCTTGATTTCCCAGAACAAATATATAAAAGTAACAAGAACAGACAATTCTGGAAAAGAGGAATAATTCTTTTGAAACAATTTTCGGATCAGATCTTTGAATACGTTACGAAATAATTCTGTTCCCTCAGTTCTCTAGCACAGTATTGTACATGAATAAGTTTACGGTGACTCAACATGTCCTATTCTACCTTTCTTGCCTCACAGACAAACATTCTACCGTGCGCTTTGCGGTCTCCTCACATAGCATTTCAAACTAATACGTGAACGTTTACGTAAGCAGAGGAAGTGAGAAAAAACTGATGAAGGATTTCAATTGTGTGAGGTTTCATGAATGGACTAACCGACGAATGAACTTTGATGTTGTGAAGTTCACAGAAAATGAACTAAAAGAAGCCATTGATATGACGATGAGAACAAAAATCATTCAAGATAAACGAGATGCAAAAAAGCAAAGTAATGAGCAATGGGGGATATTCGAGATGCAAAGTGATACGGAAATGAATTGAAAAATGAGATGAGACGATCGGAGGCGTTGAGTCTCATTTTTCTGCCCTGAACATTGCTTCATTTATTATTTCTGTTCCTATGAGTAGATGATTCTCAAGAAATATATAGCGAATTCGATGTATATTCAAATAACTCGACTATTTTTTGCCAAGTATCACCTTTCGTTCAGCCGAGATGAACAAAAAACAAATAAAGAGCTTTGTATAACAAGTGAAATATGTTTTATATTAACAATGAAGCCTCTTGAAGCATTTGAACTGACTAGTCGGTATTCATATGTAAATGAAGTGTAAAGTTTCAATATAATTCATGTATGAATCAAAACGAATGACGGAAACGGGTAACTCCCCGCTTTGGAATGAAAACTAGAGATGAAATAGGAATTGGTCAAAAAAGATGCAGATGGTGGTACGTTGCGGTTCAATGGCATTTATGACTATTATGTACAGAAGTCAGACCATCTGCTCTTTTAGAAATGAGCGAAAAAGGAAGCAAGGCCGGTGTTGCGAGTTCAATGAAAAACGATGCGATGTGTAGCGAGTTTGAGCACCTGCTGTCGCTGCTCGACCACAAGCATGTCTTTTTCTTTCTCATGCGCGTTACATGCTCACATTTATTGATTTCCCCTCTTTTTCCCAACACTGCGCGGGGTGAGAGCTCGAAAGAGAAATACATGCATATATTACACATCGTTTCAGATTATGAGAAAATGTGTGCCGGCATTTTGAAACATTTTCCCGGATGAGTTGAATATATAAAAGTTTTGCTCAAGAAGAGCAAAAGATATTCTGGAATATTTTCGAAGGAAAGGAATATGGGAAAATAACATAGACAAAGAATACATCAAGGATTTCTGTTTACCATGTATATAATGCACAATTCTAGAAAAAGAGATTTGTTTTCAAGCATCACTCTTCGAGTAGTTTTCCCATCTATTTTTGAATCTTCATCGAACAAAATCTAATAAACACAGGGTAGCCATAAAACGGATTTTCGAGCTAGGTCAAGTGGGGTCGGTGACGGTCCGGCAAGCGGCTAAGGGGAGGTCTCCTCATTAGTTATTTGGTCCGCGACCCGGCCAGAGTAATAATAATAAAGAAATCTCAATGGCCTTATAAATTTATATGCCTTCTGATTTTTGACAAGTTCAAAAAACTAAATGTTATCGTTCCGACAAAGGAATTTGCAGGTCATGATAACACGGCAAACGCCTGATAAGTTAACCGAAAGAACAACGAATCTCTTTATTTCTCACAATGATTGAAACAATCATTCTGTTGAAAGAAGACACGGCTAAGACAGACGACCTTGAAAAGTAAAAAAGTTCGAACTGATCTGAGAATAGATGACACTCATTTTGCCGCCTTAAGCGGTCTCTTCCAAAAAGATAGATTGGCTAGAGGGAAACGGAACCCTCCATCTTCTTTTTTTGAGATCTGGAAGATTTGAAAAGAAAATTCCGGAGAGAATGATCAGTTCAACAAAATGAAAAGGGTATGTGGTAGTTGGAGAAAAAAGATCTCATCTCTTTTCAAATAATTATGAAAAGCATCATCTTCTTCGAAAATTCTTATGAATTATTCAGGAAGACGTGCGAGTCGGCGTCAAGCAAATCAGGATATGGGAAAGAAGGAGGTGGAGAGCTCTTTGAAAAATGAATATTGATGAATGATTCATTTAATTGTCGAGTAAGCCGCCTTAGCCTAACATATACTACTCGAAACGGCAGTATAGTCCACGATCGATAAGTTTATAGTATTTACAAAGGAGGCGGCAACAGAGTCAGAGGAGTCAGGTTGAATGTTTGCTTTCCGTAGTGTGCTGCGTTACCTCGGTAGAGCTCGGAAGGGACAAACAATTGGGGGGAGGCAGGCAAAATGAGAGAGAGAGTGAATGGTAGAAATAAGAGAACAGAGTAGGCCGGAACGTTCTAGACAGGACACAGAAGGTTATGTATATGATAACGATCGATGAGGGGGAGAGGAAGAGGGAAACAAACTCAGATTGCGGTCATTCCCGAATGACCTTTCTTTTTTATTTGGATTACGCACTGAGGAGGTTTTCTCATATCTTAAGATTGCATATGAGACGCAAAAGAATGAATGAAATGAAAGAGTATGAGGATGATTCGAAACGAGGTTAGGCGTTAGTCCACATGACGTGTGAGGTTTCATTTTCAAATATTAGACACCATTAGAAATATATTTTGTGAAAAGCACCTCACACAAAACAAATATTCTAATCATTGCTTTTCATTCGTTTTATGACTCAACACTTTTCACAGAGAAAAACTCACTGCTCAATTGTATAAGATGAATAAAAATGAGGAGATTAAATCCTGTGAGAAAAAGAAAAAAGTTGTTTCCTGAATGTGGGTCTAACTTTGAAAGCGGCCATTTGTCAAAGATGGCAAAAGAGGATAACTAATTACGAGTCGCTAAAAGTTTGAATACAAAGGCTGAGTTAAAGGTCGTTCGTATTTAGCTACGGAACAACATGAAAGAATGACGAGAGAAGAATTTGGAAAACGATGAGGAAATGGGTGTCTGTTGAATTTCAGTGAATAAGGGTAATGGTGCGAGAAATGAGGTTGAAGACCAACACTCATTGGTGTATGGGGGTGTGTGGGTGAGAATGTTGAGGCAATGAATAGATGGATTACATTTGGAAAGAGGATGAATCAAATGTGCGCATTGGGAACAGTTGAAACCCAGCTGCTCACTGTTTAGATGGCAGTTCAAGGAGAGGCAGATGTCTACATGAGTTTCGAAGGATAAATATGTGGTTTCTGTGGTTTGTTGTGTCTTGAGAATTGTTTAGAAGGTAAAAATAACACATTCAAAAACCATGCTTTTGTTTGAAAATAATTACCGGAAGAAGTTCGACTTTCAGTTTTTGTGAGCTGTGAATGACAGGAATACTGTAGTTACAGTCAGAGAATGTTAAGATGTTACTTGGAACTCTCTAGCTCCAATAAACTGAATTTTAATTCTCCTTTTAAACCACATGATCAGTTTCTACCATAGAGAGTGACAGGCACCGACTTGCAGCTTTTTAATGACACACCTCCATCTTTTCTAATGTTATTCTTACATCACTTCTTCCACATTCCAACAAAAAGCATTTATAGGAGTGATGTGAGTTTGATTATGAGTCTGATTTCAATTGTCGGCTTCAATTTCGAACAGATTGATCATTTTTTGAATCGGCAGAGTACAAAATGTCAGAATTTGTCTTGTGGGGGCTTTGTCAAAGTGACATATGGTTTTCGAATTAGTCTTCGTCTAAAAAAAGTGAGACCTTGGGATGCCAGAAGACAAGCGGATGTGAAGACCAAGAATATTCGAAAAACGACATCTATATAAGTTATGTTCAGACAGACCAATGTTCAAACAGCGCTGAAGTTATCAATAACCAAGCTGCTTTAACTTTTTGGCACGAGACTCTATTTGGACATCGAACAGTTTCATGGATGGGGGTTCTTGCCATACATGATTATTAAAACAGAGATTCCGTCTTATTCATCGTACTTCCTTGTCTACAAATTAGATTGAACATCATTCTAATAACTCTAGGGAAACATCATTCCAAATGAGAATCACTAAATCCTGATATTTATACACATCATTTACGATTAGCAATAACACACCAATTCGTCTGAACCGTTTCAGGTCTTAACCATTACTCATTCTGTCTCTTTTGTAAGATGACATTTGATTCTTTGGAAAATGTCTAAAATAAACTTCTGATAATCCAACGAAGCATGAAATAAATCTTGATATGATATCTCTTTGGATTAATGACGGATTTCCGGTGCCAGGCACATCGCGCCTCTGAAAAATAGATACGCAATGATGCTTCTGCATCTTCTTTGGCATGATTTGGTTTTGACTTGAGGGGTTTTGATCGAACAGAGAAGGAAAGAATTGGAGACTGTTAGAAAAATTGGAAAAGTATAACATACCTTTGAGAGCACCGTACCATTTGGAAAATAAGAATATTTAATTTATGCTCTAGAGCGAGTCAAACAACTAGTTCTCAAAAACTGACAAATGATGAAATGGATGGGAAATGAAAAAAAAGAAGAAGATCGGTTTAGGATGAACGCATTTTTTTTGTTTCGATAAATAATAGATGAAAAAAGAGGGTTTGAGAGCGATGGGAAATGACAGCCATTCTCGAGTAATGGTTCAGCAATTTTCTTTCAGAAGAGGACAAGACGAATGAATGGGAACTTTTGACGGAGCAAGATCTTTTTTTTTGCTCTGAAATGGAGTCAGCCTATGATTACGTGAAAAGAATAGGAAAACAAAGGAAATACGTCAGAATGGAAATGATGTGAAAGGATAAATATCTGAAATTTCTTACCTGAACACCAATTTCTGATTGTTTTCGGCAAATGACGTAGGTATGCTCGATGTAGATCAAAAACACAATATTCTGACAAAACATTGTTAGTCTACTGAATTTCCAGATAAAAACTACATAATAATGATCACTGAAATATCAAAAATGCTTTGTTCTCTTGGTTTTCCTATATACGAAATGCTGAAATATGAATACTCGAGCAGACCGAGTAAGTAATATAAAAGCGAAGCGCGTGGTATGAAAGCGTTTTGCTTCTGAAAATCAGAGTAAACAACTAGTGGCTTGTATTCTAAAAGAAGTCTTTTACATGCACACACTCTCTTTTCTTTTCTTATTTTTCAAGGAAGTCAACTCGCCACCTATTTTCTGTGCTTGTTTTTTTTTTCATTTGACTGACGAGTTGAACAAAAAAAACGCTTTAGTATTTAGTCTTCTTGCACAAAATTGCTCGTCTTTGACTTCTAGAAGACAAATCTTTGCAAAAGCTGTTGGGATTTCAGATTTATATTCCATTCGTATCTTCAAATGGATTTCCGGTTCGCAGTACAATATTAAGATCAAACATGTGATAGATGCACATTTCTGTTCTGGATGGACGAATGAGCTCTAATAGCGAAAAGAGCTACGAAGCGGAAGAATGCATCAGGCAGAAACAAATTAATCAACAATGTTATTTTTCTTAGTCCGGGGATCTTTGGAATCAAGTATCCTAGTTTATCCAGGAAAAAAACACTGGTTGGTCTTTCATTTCTTAGCCCTAATGGTTTTTATACCCTAATGGGCGGCAAAAAGATGGTGTGGAATAGCGAAAAAGGCGAAGAAGGAAGAAAAGACGGGGAAAAAGAAGACATATTAGCTGAATCAACGCAATTTCTCGGCAGCTGTAAATGTGTCATTTGCATTTGGAAAATGAAGGTTGTGTCGCATCAATGGATAGAATAAAAAAGGGATGAGTAGAATAGAGGGAGATGTCAAGTGCGGTTGACTATAACCGAAATTGTTTATGATTCATCCGACAAAAGTCCATTCTGATGGAAAAATGAGTGAAAATACAGAGGAAAAAAATAAAGGAAGAGGAAAAGGGAGGAAAAGTAAAGTGTGACCCTTTTTCGGAAGGTTTTAAAGTATGCATCCAAAAAAAGATTGATGGTCTTTATTATTGGTGGGAAGAAAACTATACAACCACTGGAGAAAGCCTTCAAAACTTTTTAAAAGTTTATATTAAAATTTTCAGCTGTCTTCTGATCAGTTTCAGTTAACTTTTAGTGTGATTGAAGCTCAGAAATTATGAATTATTCAAAATGAAATAAAAATAGCTTTGCCAGGTGCTTGAAAAGAAGCCAAGTCATGAAGAAAACTCCACATTTTGGTGAAAATTCTGAAACATTCAAATTTCCTGAGATGAAAATAAAATGTAATAGAAATGTATACACTTATTGCGTTTTCACTCACACACATACTAGATTGGTCGTAGGAAATTAGTTTTTCGGTTGGTAGTGGGGCTGAGCTGATAATCTGCATTTGGATTCAACGCATTCACAATGAGCAGTGGACCAAAAATAAAGGACGGCGGTTCAAAGCAAAACCAGAAAAAAACATAGAGACATGCACATACATACATAAACTTGTACTGGCAAAAAGAAGAACAAGAAGATGGATTGAAGAACTTTTGGAGACACAATAGATACTTGTGTGTTTCCGAAAAGAAAACATGGATAGAAAAAGAAGAGGGACCCACTACCCCCCACCAAAATGAGAAAAAGTTTCTATTCTTCTTGTCGGCGGGTGCTTTTGAAGTTGAGTAGAAAAATTTGCCCGAAAATAGACGGAAAGAGCAGCATGCGGAAAAATGTGGAACGAAATGGGGTTGAATGAGAGAAAGATGACAAAAGAAGCGGGTAGATAGAAAATGGAACACTAAAAACTGAGTGAGCTTTGAATTTCTAAAATGGAGAAAAAACGGAGCAGCAAGACTCATGCATAACATAAACTAGGCATTTTGTCTGGTTGTATTTGAGTTGAAAAGGAATTAAAATAAGTTTGGAACACAGTGTTCTTCACATTAAGTTATTTTTTATCCTTAAAACTATACATAATTCCGTGATTCATTTCATTCAATGTAAAAACAAAAACTAAAAACTGAAATGATTCTTTTTTCTAAAGAAACCAAGCAAAACAGACACATTAATTTCATGAAAGTCAATCAAAATGAAGCATTTGCTTTGAGATGTGAAAGAAGTTCCTATGGAGACTATGACGACGGTTGTTTTTCTAGTGGTGAGAGCTTCAAAGCAAAATAGTGCCTCCCACAGCGTATTATTTAGTGACGCTATAAGAACTGAAAAACAGCATGGGGAAAATTAGTAATTTTTCCCAGCTTCTAAAATCTTGCCACAGGGCCAATGAAAGTTTTCTCAGCATAAGACGGAATTTGAATAATGGGTCTAATGAATCTATAGACGCGTGTGGGCTGTGAAGCGATGAGTGGAGAAGACGGGGGGTGATGACAATGCGCGAAATCAGATAAATATTCCTCAATTCATCAGAGCGTGCACTAATGCAATTCTATCAATAAGATTTAGGAGGGAAGCGACACTTGTTTCACGCTGTCGGATTTTCGAGTAATGAGTGAGAATTTAGAATCTGAACAAGATTTTGGAAATACAGGATTGATGGAAAACTAAAAGTAATTAGAATTGTTGCACCAGCAGTAGGAACCTATTTTTTAGAATAACAATTTCCACTGTTTTCTTTATAAAACAGAAAAAACAAACAGTAATTGTACTGAAATAATCCTTGGAATGACCTTGACAAAACAATGTCTGAACTAATGAAGTTTTTTCGGAAGAAATCATCGGGAACTAGTTACAAAACAGTCGAAAATAACCTTGGTCAATTTGGTGTCAATAAAATGTTGCGGAAAAAAATACTGTAGTAAATTGGACAAAAGTAAGGAATGGAAGTGGTGAAGTGCGCATAAATTCCCTCGCCAAAGTCTCCAAATGTAGTGTACTGTTTCGGCTTTGAGGATAACTAGGACAATTATAAAACGCGCGTTTCGTTTTGTGTCGTCTCTTCCGCACTCCACAACAACAACACTCTCCAGAACGCTTTCGATGTTCTATTTAGAGGTAATAGTGTAGAAAAGAGAACGTTTCAGGAATTAAACCAAAACCATCGGAAGAGATTGGTTTCCAAAGAAAAGGACTTTGCCGCAAAACTGTCCTATATCCCTCCAAACAGTTACTTATGCAGTTGCTGAACCAAACTGTTTTCAGGACAGAGAAATATTTTCTTTCAAAGCAAGTTTGACCATTTCAGTTTGAAAATCAGTTTAAAAAACCGACTGCCAAAATTAAAATTGGAGATCGAAGAAAATTTGATGAATGTTTCCGATCAAAAAGTTGTTTTTCAGCGCAGTTTGCATTAGGCGCCTCACATGTGTTCCTTTTGATTCGGGAGAGATTTTTGACGATCAATTTGTGACTATCGCGAATTTTTTTGAATCAAGTTTCGTTCAACAGATACTTTTATCTGTATTTTTGATTTTTATGAAATATTACAATGAACTGGGTAATGCAAAATCCTTTATTGAACTTAAAAAAAATGTAAAGTTCATTAATTGCACCGGTTAAGGTTCATCAATTGCACCGGAAGCTGTAAGGTGAAGGCGATGTGGCAAACAGCGATTTCCGAAGTGAGGAAGAGATGTCGAGCCGAGAGCATTGAAATCGTGCATTTGAACAGAGACAGAAGATTGATGTGCTTCAACTGAAAATTGAAAATTTATTTGTATCGTTATTTTAAATAACTGAAATATTACTGTTACCGGTGATTTTCCAATCCGTAGTTGGGCTGTTGGGCTTGGGGGAAGACCCGCTGTTTTTCCAGCTGTATTTTTCTGTGTGATGAGTTGGTTGATGAGATTGGGAATCATGAATGTTGTCCTCAAGGGCGGTTGCAAACGTCTCGAAATTGACAAGATCCATCATTTGGTTCTTTTCAGCTGAAAATTGAAAATTTATTTGTATCGTTATTTTAAATAACTGAAATATTACTGTTACCGGTGATTTTCCAATCCGTAGTTGGGCTGTTGGGCTTGGGGGAAGACCCGCTGTTTTTCCAGCTGTTTTTTTCTGTGTGATGAGTTGGTTGATGAGATTGGGAATCATGAATGTTGTCCTCAAGGGCGGTTGCAAACGTCTCGAAATTGACAAGATCCATCATTTGGTTTTTTTCAGCTGAAAATTGAAAATTTATTTGTATCGTTATTTTAAATAACTGAAATATTACTGTTACCGGTGATTTTCCAATCCGTAGTTGGGCTGTTGGGCTTGGGGGAAGACCCGCTGTTTTTCCAGCTGTTTTTTTCTGTGTGATGAGTTGGTTGATGAGATTGGGAATCATGAATGTTGTCCTCAAGGGCGGTTGCAAACGTCTCAAAGACGGCTGGACTCATCATTGGATTTTTCGCAATGCGATTAAAATATAAGGAAATGGTAATAAGAAGAAGTGAAAAGATGAAGGATTTCATTTTCTCAGGAATACTTCGAGAAGGAATGGATACCCAATGGTTTCTCATCCTTTTATACCAAATCGAGACACACTTCCTCGTTGCAAAAGATTTTATTGTTCGGAATTTTTTGGAGTTTTTCTTATGTTTAATAGCCGACTTCGTGCTGTTTCGTACCTGGTGTATGATTCCTTTTTTGCAGAACGATATGCTTCGTTCTGAAAGGAGAGAATCAAAAAAGAACAAAATTGCAAACTGGACAATTTAGTCAATCTTGCTTGCTCGTGATTCACACCTTATTATTGAAAAATCACATGTTTTAAGTGCTTATGGGAAAAAGAGCTGAAAATACAAAAAAGATAAAAAAAACAATTTTTCATTTCGAAATCAATGAATTATCGGGTTTCGGAGCAACAAAGAATTGGTACAAAAGAAATGAACGACTGTCAAGGGTTAATTGAAACAGATTTTCGCAACCATTTTCCGTATAATTGAGCGAGTGAATCCACTTTGTATTCTGAAAAACGAAAATGGTTCTAGCTTATCTTGTTGTTTCATTCAATATACTATATATGCTTTGGATAAGAGAACATTCATTTTCGTTGCTGATATGTTCTGTGAAGATCCGATCAGATACATAGACTGTGTTATATATAGATGTGCTAGTTTTTTGCCGATTCAAAGAGTTTTCATCTCAATAAGTTCAATTACTGATTATTTTGGATACACATTAATCCAAATTTTAGCTATGTAGCACATGACTCATTTATTCTTCCTGAATGAATTTTGAATAAGACACATTTTTTAATGGAGGTTCTCCTTCAAAGTGCTATATTTTTGTATTTAACATGCAAATAAAACACATACAAAACGGTAAAAAATAGAGTGGAATTTGTTTTCGAAATTTTTGGAATTCGGCATTCAATTTGTAGCTGTCACATGAAAATAATAATTGAGCAGAAGCAAAATGCGTTTTCGAAAAAGGGAAAAATATGTTAAATTAATCTCTAAAAGGGATATTTGAAATATGATATCAGTTCTACGTAATTCGATGTGTTTTAAATAATTCCGGAATCTGAATTGGAACATCAAACAACTTTTCAAAAAAGATTGATCAAGTTGTAAAAATCTGTGTAAATCATTACCGAATAATGAAACCATGTAGTAATCCTTGTAACTTGCAGGAAGTTGTTCTAATTGTATGATAAAAAGGAGTTGCTCATCATTGCCATATCTTATTTAGCAGTCAGCACGCAGTTTAATACTGGTATATTTTTCACAAATAACAATTTTCATCTGCGAAATTTCTTTGAACCCAATCAATTGTATGTTTAATACACCCACTTTCAATTTAGGAAATTCTCAGCAAAAATAAGTTGATTTCGATTACTTACTCACAATTTCAAGCTATATTTTACTTTTCTTAAACTTTAAGCATAGATTTTCGTCCGATATTCCGTATTTTCCACTGTATTCAACAAAAAATGCAACGTTTTAGGACAATTCGTGAAATATTACATCAATGTTTATTCAAAGTCCCGTAGGGCGCGTTTGCAACAGTTACTCATTGACGTGCACCGCTTTGTCCCGGACCGTCTCAACCCTTTCTTTTCTCCTCACTATTGATTTTCGACTAGCAACAATGACCTCTCAACTGGAGAGAACATATGGATTAAGATCCAAGTACTGGTATCTTCCAGAGGTAAGTAAAAATCAAAAATTAGGAAAGAAAATTAATTTGTTACAGACAAGTTTGTCAAGTACCGCACAAGAATTGTTTTTCAAATCGTCACCGGATAATGAAACTCAACAATTTCTCGATGAATCCAACAGCATTTCCAGCAATTATTTCTGGCAGGTTAGTGAATGTTCTTCTTTTCAGCAACTGAAAACGATTATTTGCAGACAGTTCGTAACATTGGAGTGATGATATTGTCAACAATTTACTCGAAAACTGATATAAATGGAATAACAGGATTCGGGAACATGTTCCTGTTCAGTGAGAGTCAGTTCGCCAGTTTTCTCGAAATCGACAGACAATCTTGGACCTCAGCGGATAAGAATGTAAGTTCTTTCGATGATTATGCAGAAATACATCTTTGCTGTCACAGGTTCTCGATCTTGGAGCTGGTAACGGAGACATCACCGCTCATATGCACTCATTTTTCAACAATGTCTATGCAACAGAACTATCTCCGGTATGTTTTCCGTTGTTTACGTGTATAAGAAACCGATTTCGCAGAAAATGAGAAACCGTCTTGTGTCGAAGGGATACACGGTACTCGATGCATTGGAATGGGCGAATACTGATGTGAAATTCAATTTGATTACCGCTTTCAATCTTCTTGATCGGTGAGTTTACAGAAAAATGATTGAATTGAACTGTTTTCTCTCTAATTTTAAACCGAAAAACAGAAAACCAAATCGCTATTGCAGCCACTATTCTCCTGGAGCGTTGCTCCAAGATCTCTGGAAAGTATCGCATCGCTCCAATTGTCTTGTTATCGTTTCCTTGGTTCTCCCTGTCAGCCACTATGTTGAATTCAACCCGAACGGAACGGGAACACGACCAGGTATGCTATCCATAGTATACTGTTACCTATCAATACTGTTACAGATAAATTTCTGAATGTGCAAGGACGAACTTATGCCGACCATGTCCATCATATGATTGTTAATGTTTTCAAGCCAGCCAACTTCGAAGTTGTCAAATGGACAAGGCTTCCATACCTTTGCGAAGGTGATATGAATAATGTGAGTTCATTGATTTCTGATGAAGAATGAGTGAATGTTTTTTTGAAGCTCACTATTGAGGCTGTTTTGATTACCCGCCGAAACAATTATTGTAATAAACTGACCAATCACTTTTCAGTCTGCCTATTACCTCCCTGATGCTGTGTTCCTTCTGAAACCATTGAACAAAGATGATGGATCAGCTTCTCCTCGGACAGCGACGGAAACTGAAAGTAACTCTGGATCTGTCCATAATGAACTGTAATTGCCTTGAAGAGCAATGATATCCCCGTCTGATGAACGTTTTGTTGTTATTTCAGTATTCTCCTCGCTTATTTATTCTATTTATTCATTTTTTTATATTGTCCACATAATATGTTTTTTGAATGTACTGGTAAGTCCTTATTTTTTGTGATCCATCAATCTTCCATTCTATGATTGTCATTGTAAAAAGCGTGTTTTATTATTATACTGAAAGAGAGTGAAACAAGATAAAAAGTGGAGCAGAAAAGAGAAAAAATTAAAAAATTCGTGAACGAGAATTGTTACGACTGTTACTTTTTGCTTGAGAGAGACGAGACTCGCGTGATTCGTCACGAGTACGTGTTCGAGATGATGTTCTGGAACCACTGCGACTAGCGGCTGTGGTAGTTCGAGCAGCTCTGAAAAAAGATGGCTAAGTCAGTTTCTACATCTGAATCTTTTCTTACAAACCGATGACTCTGAAATGAATTGAAACCAAGAATAATACAAGCAGGGAAAAACTGATAGGATAAGCATTGGGAAATAATAATATGAAACTGAATAAAATGGCAAGAAGCACGAAATAAAAATCAGTGATTGACTCTCATTTTGTTCATTCTTTCAGCCAGGGATAATCTGAAACGGCAAACAAAAATATACACATCACACGAATTATATTTAGATTCAGTAAATAAACTTACGGGGTTTTCAAACGTTGTTGTGGCGTTGGTGCTTGTTGTGGTGCTTCACGTTTAGCCGAACTGCTTCTCCTTAAATGATTGTTATTTTTAGAATACAGGAATTTTATGAAAAAAAAAGAATATGAGCTATTGAATGATACTTTCATTGTTTTTGCTTACTTGCTAGTCGGCGTCATTGGCGGAAGTGACGGACGCATTCCAGCGGAAAGTGATGTGTTTCTGTTAGTAGCTTGTCCAGTGGTCAACGCAGATCTTGTATCAAGAGATCTAAATAATTATTCATATATACCAGCAAGGTTGAGCAATTCACAACATACTTTCTTCTGTTAGTAATGTCGTTTGAGTCGTCTCTACGTGCCCTTGACAAACTTCCGTCTCTTCCTCTCGTAGTAGTTTTCCGTTCTGCAGATCCGCTTCTGCTCGAAGACTCTTGTTTTCTTCCCTAAAACGGAGAAAATAAATTAATGTCGCTATGAGTTCGAAAGTATTCTCACTTCGTGTTTCGACTGTACATTTCTATAGCTGCTTTGGAGTGTACGACTTCCAGCAGATGACTTCAAACTTCCACCTTGTTTTCGTGTTGCTTGTTCTCTGTAGCATTGTTCAGATTATGAAACTACAAGTCTTTCTTATTACCTGCAGAAAGGAATATGTCTCTCAGCTGCTGCAGCGTTAAAGTTTCTACTGCAGTATTCACATTGAACATAGTCTGAAAATAATTCGTCATTTTTTACGTCCTCTCTGAACTGAAACATTTGGAGCAGGAAACACGTGAGAGCTTTATCTCACGCTACCAGATATCAAAAACAAAATCAAGAGTTCAGAGATGAAAACTTTCAATTTTTCATTCATGACTAAGAGAGATTTCGAATTATTCTTAGAGAAATTGATTCGAGTAGCGGATGTTGTTCTAATAATACTATGGTTGAATGCACACTTCATCAAAATCCCAGAGCAATTATGGCTCCTTTCGGCTGCACCGAGTTTTCTTAGCCCTTCCTACTACCAATTGTTACCAAATTTCAAATTTCGTGAGTTCCCCTGCTTATTTTTAAAAAACCTTGAACTCACCGCTCGGCACAGCAGTTTTCGGTGGCGGTGGCAATGGAGCTCCAGTTTTCAGAGCATAGTCGACTCGCTTCGAAGAGGAAACTGCATCGATGAAATTGCCATGACGTTCACGCCAGTTTGTTTGCGGTCTTGGAAAAACTCCGCCGTTCTGAATTGGACTATGGAATATATGATGGAAAAGCGTGTGACTGTACTTTAGCTTTTTCATTCTGAGCTTTCTTGATAGCTGCATACGTCAAATCACTTCCATTGGCACGTTGTTTACCAGAATCGAATGGCTTACGATGGAGAGTTGCCAGTTTTTTACACGCTTGCTCATGCTTTTCCTGAAATTCCGAAAATAATTTGAAATGCGTGAAAAAATGAATACCAAGCTAGATCTGATAAATTTGCGACCACATATTGGGCAAGGGAACACTGGTTCGTTGGGGTCTCCGTTATCTGAAAACAGGAAAAGGCGTGTCATATTAGATCGACTCGAACAGAAGAATTGTGTTCATCTGTTATTACTACAATTCTTACCCATAATGTATTTTTAAGCAGAATACAAAGCACGAGGAAAAGAAGAAGAAATATGCGAGAGGCTCTGGGTCTCACTAATAATAACGGCAGTAGCCCTTAGAAGTGGTCACAAACACGGGCCGGGCTTCTCGTTGTTTCTAGGCAGAATGGTTGCTATGCGGGTTTCGGCGTGAGCATGCACATCGAAAATGAGGCAGCCAAATTGGAGAGAAAGAAAGCGTTATGCGAACTAGTGCTCGTGAAGCACACTCCCGGTTTACTGAGATGCAGTTGTCAAAGAAGCTTTTGAAGAATGGAAAGGTAGACAAACGGGGGGGGGGGGACTTTTGGAGCTGTTGAACAAAATACTAAAAGTAGAAATAAAAAACTTTTCGAAAGTTCGGAGACCAAGAGAAACGGGAAGAGTACAGGAAATGGATATCATTTTGTTCTATTGGACTTTTTTCGAACTTTGTATCCTAACTGGATTAACGAAGAGGAGTAGGGAGAAAAGAGTTAGGATCGGATGAAGTTATTCATTCATATTGAATTAATAATGAAAATGAAATTGATACTTAAAGAAAGAATATTCAGTTTCAAACTGACGAATCCCAAACAGTTCATAACAACATTAAATCTGCTTAGATATACATCAATAGACGATTTTCTGGGATTATAATCGCGAGATTTGTGTTCTCCCTCTTTGGATATTGATATGATGAGCCTCAACGTCTATTTTATCCTCTATAAATATCACTAGTAGTTTGTTCAACTGTTCAAAGTGCATATTCATCTTTAGTCTTTTTTTACTCAATTTTATTCATCTCTCTGCAGAAATTTCAATTTTTCTCAACTTCAATTTTCTTGTGAACTAATAACCGGGAGGTTTCTCTCTCTCTTTCAATAGCTCGTGAATGAAATGTGAAATTTTTTCTGCACGAAAAGTTTTCACCACCACCACTCGCTACCCGAAAAGCTTGAGTTTAACATTCAACGGCGGCGTCGAAAATTTTTTTGACGTGAAATAGTTCATAAAATTTTGATTATCCAGAATGCAAGCAAAAACAACTAGTTCGCCGGGGCGACAACCAGTTCACTTGCCTCTGTTTTTTTCTCTTTTTCATTTTGAACATATTGCAGATTTTTCTGAGAAGAAGACGTGAATGAAGTAGCACTTGGAATCATGAAGCGAACATGTTTTCCTATTTTTCATTCCGAATTTCTAGTTCTAGTTCTTACAGCATTCCCTAGATGTACACAGATTTCCGGAGCTCTTTCCGGAAGGTTCATTCAGCCTTTTTTCATATTCTCAACGAATGAAAAAGTGAATACACATATTTACTCGGTTTCATTTTCTAACTAGATTTCACAAATAATATAATATAATTTCATTCTTCTCTCCATTTTCAGTCACACGTTTTTCAGCAACTCCTTCTCATTTTGGTTTTCAACATAGTCGTTCACACAGACCAGTCCTCCCAGTTAAAATCCACATAATCAAAGATGATGTTTTTTTCTTCATGTTTCGTTTTTTTTCTTCTTCGCTCATTCAGATCCACTCTGAAAAGGAGAAAAGAATGAGTAACATGATTGTGAGTGCGAGTGTAGAACGAATAAAGAGGGATATCTTTTGTTGTTTTGTGTGTGGTAGACTGCTTTTTTCACAAGTCCACTGCGAAAATTCCGATTCTGAAGAGTCGACGGCAAAAGTGACTGAGCTGGTTAGTTAGCTTCTTTTTTTGTCTGTTGGTCCAGTTTTTCACACCAACAATCTCATTCTCAATGTGACAAAATGGTTTAATCAAGTTATCAAAACTTGTTGCACTATTTCCGAATTCGATAATTGTGCCGCGATGTTCAGATGTTCTGACATCATAATTGAAGACAATCCGATTTTCAGAACAGTTTTTCTCTGAGCTTATCCTGTTGAGAGAAACGTTCAATTTTGTTTTCATTTTGATGGTCAAATTCCTATAATTTTAAATTCACATAGACAGGAACTTCTCGAAACAAAGCAGTTTCTAACTGTGGACTTCCGCCTTCTGTTTTTGATTTTCCGAATCCAGTGTTTCTTTAACACAAACATTAATATACTTTCATTCTCTTAGAAAGTTAAATTTTTGACGATGACTCAAACTGCCATTCTCGAGAACTTGAAAACAAGATCTTTTTGATGAAAACTTCACTTTCTTTTATAAATGCGCTTTTAATATCTTTCTTCCTCTTTCTTCGCACTTCTTTTATACTAATTATTTTTCAAACTTTTATAAAATTGTCTTGTTTGTCAAGAATTTTGCACGTATTCCTTTTTTCATTGTATCGAACTAATGATCTTGGATGTAGATTAATTTTATTGGAACGGTAGTCACAAACATTTTTTGGGATGATCCGGCTCGAGATCCTGATGCTTTAATTTCAAAAATCTTATGATAACAAACATTTTCTGTGTTTTTCATGACTCTTCCTTCATTCCTAAAGCTATACGCATTCAGATAGTGCTCTTAATTTCGAAACAACGCTCACTTACTCATTCCGACACGCATTTCTTTTTATCTCCCCCACACCCTTTCAATTTGTTCCGCTTGAATTTACGCTTTTTAATTGCTTGCAAACTAAAAATCGCCGATGAATAATAGATATATTATAGCAGAAGTCTTCATGAGGCACACGAGACCGGAGTAAGAACTTGCTCAAGAAGTTATTCTCCCACCTCGACATGATCTTCGTCTACACATGAATCTATTCACCATCATCAGTATTTGGCTGTTGACAGGTATGTTTCATGAAATATCGGATAAAACGGGCAAAAACATATTTTTCTAAACCTTTATTGATGTCGAATCGACTTTTCAGTTCCTTACACTGTTGCGCAATACTGCACAGCTGTCTGCGTGACAAAATTTCATCATTCGATTGCCGATATAACAGGTATTGGTAGGTTTATACGTTGAAGCATGCTCATTTTGTCCAATTAAGCTTCTAGGAACACTTTTGACAGTTTTATAAGCATGCCAGGCAAACGAATTAATTTAGCCAGACGTTTTGTTCTATTTTAGGCTCCTCTGAAACTACCACAATGCTTGCCCCCTTTCATAAAATCATTGCAACAACTGAAGATAATCGTTCCGCTCACAAACAAATCCGATCTCTCTGCACGTAAGACTCCCGTTTTCGTTTATTGCTCACTTTTGTACCTAGTTCAGGCGAGTCAAGAGCTGGGAGACGTGTGTTCGATCATGTGCACGCGACAGTGCACGAGCGATTCTCCTCTCTTCAATGGACCAGTGGAAGAAATTCTGTGCGTTGATGCGAAAACCCACCAGAGGTGCGTTCGTTTTCCCCCCGTCGAACAACAAAAACAAGCACGCCGCTTCCGTTTTCAGCTTCGAACGAGTATTTGAACTGTGAGAGGGATCATCAGCAACAAGTGAGCAAGCATTGTGATATTTATATGCCTACTACGTTTACTATTACAGTATTTTGCAAGTGAGAAATAGATCAGAGTACTGCAGGCATAATATTTTTACAGATCGCTAGAAAAGTACAGAGATTGCTCTGACCGATATATGCATCGATGTTCAGATGAAGCATTCCTAGTCAAAAAGGCAATAGATGATGCTATACAAAATAGTTTTTCAAAGGTTCTCAAGTTTGCAACAAATAGGATACGGTTACCCCAAAGGTAAATACATATTTTGGCTTTTCACCTCGAATGCGTCCAAGTGTGAACGTTCCTCCTGACTAACAAAAATAATTCATTATCCAAGAACTACACTTTACCGTCAACAACAGTTAAATATTTATTAGGACATAGTTTTTAAATTCCGTATTTAACACGTTTTAGGTGTAATATGTACCATCGAAGCCATCATTATAACAAACAACGTGGAGAAATCGATCATGAACCAATCGTGACGTCAACAATGAGCGCAATGCCCACCTTAACTGCAATTACTGTTTTACCAGTTCAATCCGACACTTATTCTCGTAAGATCGAAATGTCGAGAATTGAAAAAGTAGGGAAGCCATGTGATTGTGAAGTGAAGCATTGTCCTCAAAAGTGTCTCTCCACACTCGTTTCCGGCACAACAACAGAGCTGACCACAACGACAACGGAAGAAACCACTTCTTCCGTTTTAAGCACCACAAGTGCAAGCAATAACTCACCGCAAGAAAATACAAAAGAATCTCAACTTCTCGTCAACTCATATCCTTCGATCTTTCAATTCTCAATTTTCATTCTTCTTATCACTCTGATTTTTCAATTATTCAATTAATAAATAATATTTCATAAGTTTGGCTCTTAAGAAGTCAGTATGAACTGAGAACAACAAAATAATAACTAAACATGTATCCATTCATATTGCTTTATCAATAAATTATCGACACATTTCAAATGAGGTCAACGGAATGTTGGTAACCATACAAATTAGTGAAATACCCAAGAAAAAGTCTTAACGTAAGACAAACTCAACAATAACAACACAAAGAAAACACCATGAAGTTTTTCTATGTAACCGACTAGACTGAAAATTTAAAGGCATAATATAAATTAATTGGCATAAATTGGCAAAGGATGACCCTCCGTAGTGAAAACCCATTCATCAAGAGGCAAAACAGTTTGGTCATCTCCAAGAAGCAAATACAAGTATTTGAATGTTTCTCCAAGCAAAAATGACTCCATTGAGTCTCTGTATTGTACATTAGTCTTCTTCACATTTGAAATTGATGAGTACCCTCCGGAAGGAATACGGGCGTATTTTTCAATTGCTTGGAATGCAGCCCATCCCCATTCTTGATATTTTTTGTCGCCTGAAAAAGGAAGTTTTGCGATTTGAAAGCTGATTGACGTATATCAAATGATAAGGGATAATTTAGTCGTCGATTTCTAAGAACTTTTGTACCTAATAATCATATTATCAGAAACTTATGATAATAATCATATTTCTTAAAAGGAAGTTATATGAAGTTCGGTTTGATTTTTTGATATTTTATCTTAAAAAGTTCAGAAATCTCACCGGTGAACCTATACAAATAGAACCAGGCTTCGATAGCTTCTGGTCGAAGCAAGCAATGAGCATCCAGTGGCTGAAAATAGAAATAATTATGAATTCATCATGATCAAAACAACAAACCTTCACATACAAATCCTCTTTTCCAGGAATCATATTGAAATGAGCAATCTCTGGTCCTAACCCCGTTGGATTGTCATACATATTATGACAGGTTTCACCAATTTTCTCGGCCATATCCAAATTTTTTCTTGGAAAACCATTTTTACTGCCGTGAGACAATGTTCCGGCGATAAAGCATACGAGATGGTCCTAAAAAAGATATTTATTCAAGTTTTGAAAGTGAAACTAACCATTTTCGGGGAGTAAGTTTCACCGCTGAGCAACTCTCCAACAAAGAACATTTTGTTCGGCTCGGAGTTTCTATACAAGTATTTTTCCATTGCGGCCATTGCTTTTCCATAATCTTCTTTCAGCCTAAGATTATTCGAATAGAGGTCAATTACATCGAGAATACTCACCAGTCAATAGTCTTTCCAGTTTGTATCCATTGTTTGAAAAGATACTCGTAATAACTGTCTGATCGAGCACCAAAAGTGATAGTTGCACCTTCTAAAATAACAAAAATGAAAATATGTTCGTGAAATGTTTAGTTTACTTTTGAAAAGTCCCGTATTGGCATTAATAAACATTCCACACAATCCCTCATGTGAATCACATCCAATTTTATGAATATGTTTCGATACATTGAACGATAAATCTTCATATGTGGAATTTCCACTAGCTCTCGAGAGTGCTCTATACTCCAGTTGAACAGTGGTCACTTCAGATAATGATGAATCAGCACCCCATTGTGGATTTGTTGCTGTTCTAAAAGTATCATTGTTGAATGAACCGTTAGAAGAAACGTACCTTTTCAACAGGTTGACATCACTATAAGGAATAGGAGAAGGAGATTTGAAAGCCGCAAGTAAACGATCCCCCAGATCTACTGATTTTTCCAAGAACATGTGGTTGCCAGTAAGGTAGAAGGCACTCATCATTCCTCCCAAAACACGAATAGTACACTCAAAGAAATTGACCATTCTGTCTTTCTCAAAAGTTAATTTGTTCTGAATCCAATCGGTCGCTTCCGCGGCTTCTGTAAATTGCAATCATTAAATTGTTCCCCAATCGGTGAAATCTACCTTCTTGGAGACCCATTATAATTGCAGTGTCAAGTCCATCAACAATCGTTAATCCAGTATCAAACCAATCGGAATATGACTGAAATTGTTTTTATGTTCTGATGATTCAATTTGATTAAACTTACTTTACTGACAGGCTTCAGAGTATCATGACCCCACGCATATTTCTTGTAACCCATCCATGAATGTTGGAAGGCCTTTACAACTGCTTTTTGACGATCATTTGTCGGCCCTGAATGATGAAAATACTCCTTTAATACTGTATATAAACGACACCTGTGAATTTCACTGCAGTTCCTCCACTTTCTGGAGCAATCATTTTGTCTTTCTCTTGAACTATTTTATTATCGATTTCATCAGCTGGTTTCTCGACTTCTTCATGGTCAAAATCATCTTCTTTCTTCCCACCAATTATTTGCTCGTTTATAATTATTGGATCTTGACTCTGAAAAATAATTATAATGAAGAAATTGAACAAATTTTTGTTTTTCTTACTTCAATCGGAGAATTTTCAGACTTTGTTGCTGCTCCACTGCATAATTTGACAAATACAAAAACGGAGAACAATACCATCAACACAATGGCCAATTTCATTGGGTTGCTCCGCGATGAGAACCACTGGAAAAAATAATAATTGAGAGAAACTGTCAGTGAATTAATATACTTACATTTCTTGCTTGAGCTCTGATTCTCCGAAACGTGTATCCTCGTTTATTTTCTGATTGGTAGAGTGGTAAACCAGGATCATTTCTGGATAACCGCATTTTTAGTTAAAATACCCTGTAATTATGTAAATTTATATAAGAACTGGAGGGAAAAATGAAGAAAGAGAGAACAGTTTTTTAGAGATATGATAGTTAAGAAACTTATTCAAAAAACCGGTACTTTTAGCACAAAAACCGATTATGATTTGATAAAAAGGTTTCTGAATGCATTGTCACGAGAAATGCGCTATCTGTTCTTATTGACCCCTTTCTAGTGAGTGGACACATAAGCACGCCAAGACCAAGGAGAAGGGGTGAAAGAGGAAAGGTCCATGTGGAATACACATGTGTTCGCTCGAACAGAGCGTTGACCTAAAAGAAAAAGAAGAAGACAAAACGAATAGAAGAGGAAGTAACATTGTTCTGCCCATCCTATTCATAAACCACTGAGTTGCATGCTTCCAAAAAGAAAATAATGGTCAATATTTACACACATGATATATTTCCATTGTTTCAAGATGACTAAAGACTGAAAAATAGAGACCGGAATAGAACGTAGTATTGAAATAAAAGTTGTGATGACAAATTGAAACTGATTATTTCAACGCGGAAATTTTTTCAGTGCATTGGAAGTACTTCTTCAGATAATGTTATTTGAGAATGGTGTGATTTGTATATAGTTCAATCTTAGTTTAAATATATTTTTTTGAAATTTCACAAGTGGTTCAATTAAATGTGGTTCTTAATGAATAATTTCTAAATTACAAAAGAAAAAAACGCTCAACATGTTTCTAAGTATTTTTTAAACGCTGGAACGTGTGTTATACGACAGGATATTGCATTATCACAATTTGTTGGAATCGAAGGTGTGCTGAATTATTTTAGAAAACTGTGAACTAAAACATGATAATGATTTATTGGATTTATTTATTGACATTCTAATTTTTTTTCTCTCGATTCGCTGTCGTCACTTGAAAACTATTGAACATTTGTTAAAGACTTCCACACAAATTCAGAAACTGAAAACTTGATTAAATAAGGAAAGTGTTGTGGGGGCTTGTACTCAAATAAATATCATCATTATTAATTCAAAATATTTTGAGTTCCTCAATTTTTTTCAGTTTCACTTTGTTAACAATTTATGTGCAAAACCCTCGAAAATCTACTCAAGATTAACTGTGTTTTGAACCGATTGTCTTCAGAAAATGTGGAAAAACGTGTATAATCCATCGAAATCCTCAAAAAAGACAACACAACTTGATACATTGTTTCGTTGATTTTTCCCGATTTTTACCTGAATTTTTTTGTTAAAATCCCACCGGAGTAGTTTTCATTTAGAATGTCGTTGATTTCAGAACTTCAGTTCCATGTTTTTGTGTTTCGCCAACGCAGAAAGCTATGCGGAAGAAAGACAATCAACTGCAGGTTCTTATAGAATAATGAGCGGGGGTCATTACTTTTTTCATCTGCCATTTCTCGAATCTTATTGGTCGACCAGAATTGCACTGGTTTGCCCCTGCCCATAATTGAAATAAGAAGGAAGTTCTGCTGAGAACACCAAAAATCAGACATCGTCAATTTCTCATCTTGATGTATGTGTGATAGTGCTTTGAACTTTTTCGAATAATTATTGCTAAATTTCGTTTGATCAGCCGAACAGACATTTAATGAGTCTGATGGAAGGAGCACATAGGGGATTATCCAGATTTTCTGGAGTTTTTCTGAACAAATACTTTTGTTTTTTCCAATGAGATTTACCAAAAACCATTTTCATTGAGTGATCATATTATGCTGGATAACAGGAGTGATCAGTTCATTTTGTTGTTGTCCGACAAAGATGATTAGAACAAATAGTTGGGAAGAATGCAGAGAAAAGAATGACAAAGTTAATGTACATTACTAGAATCTAGCATAATACACGAACATTCTTATTTCGGAAAAATACAAATGAGATCGAACAAAATAAATAAATGTTTTGCAAAATTAACCGGCCAGATTGTTAAGAAATGTTCCAAAGTTCTATTCACTTTGGAATGAATCTGACGTTCTCCATATATTTCCGATAGCGTTCTGCTTGCGAAGAGGTAAAACATCCTGTGATGGTGAACATGCAGTTTCGTCCGAATGACCTCTTCAGCTTGTCTAATCTAAAAAACAGAACATGATCATCTGGATTTGACCAAAATCCAAAAACAAAAATTAGCTATCTGACTATTTTACTATAAATCTAAGAGTAAAATCGGCTTACTCGGTGACATAATGACCGAACTGGTTGTTTGTCTTGGCAACCATTTTGCCATCGTCATCAATGAACAGGGCAGCTTGCGCAATAGCGACAATCAGAAGGAGCACAAGTCCGGACATGTTGGGCGACATCTGAAAAACTGTCTGACTGAATACAAAGTGAGAAATTGGGGCGGAGTCAGAGCAGAAGAAAGAAATATGAGCAAGAGAAACGTCAGTTGAATTTGGTGAGAAAAGGTACAATTATAATTGAATACCACCGATTTCCGTCAACTGGTATTATGTAATTATGAGGCTCGATTGGCAAAAACAAGAGGAATTGAAGGCTTCATATGTCAGGTTACTTGTCAAAATAATTTCGAAGACGCCTCTAAACAACAGGAAGAGGATTGAATTGACTATAGTCTTTAGAAAGAATATCAACATTAATCAAGAATTCAACAATCCAAAGAATAAGTAACGCTAGTATAAGGTGTAAAAGAGGTCTAACTGAACATGGAACAAACGTATCAAATTACTGTGTTCACCGTATTTCTGACTATTCACTTAGCCCATATTCAGAAAAAAATATCGAATAAAAAACATAATAACCAATATAAAAGGTGGAACCTCTTGAATGAAACATAACTACGTGACATCGTAACAATGAATAGAAAGAAGAACATGTATCTTTGTGTCAGAAAATAGAATCTGAATGCCTCTAATCATCAAGTTGCCATTGAAAAAAACTGAACACAATGCATTGAAATCGAACAAAATGGAAGTTAATCTCGTTTCTTATCAATTGGCTTTTATACCGAAGGGGTGGAGCTCAGGCTTTGTTGGCCGTACAAAGTGACGAGAGAGAAACCCAAGGAGGTTGGACGTGAAATTCGAGCCCCGCAAAACATTCTATATTTGAAACAGCTTATTTTCGAGTTTCACCTGTTCCCGTGATTGGATTTTTGGAATCTAGAGTGAGAAAATACTACAAAATTGCATGAAGTCAGAGGCATCCGGGTGGTAAAGGAAGAAAAGAGAATCACTGGAAAAGTTTTGAAGAAACTGAATGAAGCACACGTTTGATTCCTGAGTTTAAAACAGGAAGTGCTGAGATACGGATTCAAATTATAATAATTGGATAGAAAGATGGTGGTACTAAAATGAGACAGAATATATTTATGTAAATGCATTATATTCTACGAAGCATAATCTATGACCTTGAGTTCACATATTGAAACTTTTTCTTCTTGGAATTCCAAGGTTCTCTCTAAAAATAGGTCTGGATGGAGACAGAGCTGCTCAGTGAATAAATGAACTTTGCATCATTTGGAAACATCAACGAACTCGTTCAGCTAGAAATTCTCCAGCCAAGGGCATTTCTTTAAAAAGCAAACCGAGCCTTGAATAAAACATTCGACATTTAGAGAGCCATAAATAGTCGATTTGATCTAAATAACAAAAAGATAAACCCCAATACATTTGCAAAATTAATATTTGGATAGAAGAAGAATGTTAAACTGGGGTTAATAGGAATTTCCAGAATGAGAAATACTAGGTGTGATTTACGAGTAAAAGGACACCATTGTAAAAGTCAAACTACTTTAGTACAGACAGATTCACAAAAGCTAAATGCGTCAAAACTAACAAAACCAAAACAAAGCTTTCAAGTGTATATGGCGTTGTGAAGCAACGACAGGGCCTAATGTGAATGTTGACACGATTTCAAAACCAAAACAGATTTGAGCCCACACAAAGAAAAACTAGGGTTTTTATGTACTTCCTAAGCTGACGCGTGTTACTAAAACTGGAAGTGCTTGGAGTTTCGCGTGGGACTTCAACAAGGAAGACTTGTATGGGTTCTTGAAACATAAATTTCGAAGCCTCAATTAGACAGCTCAATTTTCAAACTCATATGAGCGATCTTAGAATGTTGCTCTTTGAACTGATACTAGAAATAAACGGAGGGCTTTCTCCGGAATATTGGTTATCAAAGTTCATATGATGACTAAACGACCGTACTCTGTTTGCAGGAGATAATTACAGTTCCCTTCACGATTCTTTCAAACAGTTCTCGACAATAAAACTAGTCGTTTCCTGTAATTGCATTTTCTGCAATCCGGTTCTCAGAAACCAATGGGTGTTCTTTATGGCGTCTCGTTTTCAACACACAGCCCATACCATCACAATCTGATAAGAGATTGCCCGCAATGAAAGGGGGTTTTCTCTCAAAGTTTCTTTTCCGACTATTTTCATTTTCTTTGTTTCCTTCTTGCAGTTAAATCTTGCATTAAAGTACTCGACCTTTTTTGTGTGACGCTCTTCATTTATTCATAATTTATAAATTCTAGAAATTATTCATATTCAACGGAACATGATAAGTTTTCTTGAAATTCTGTTGATGCAGTCTCATTTTCTCCAAAAAATACGGGAAGAAATTATGAATAAGTTATTGAAGTAGTGAAAAACGAACGTGGCTCAAAAATGAGTTGTGAGAAGAGTCTACGGAAACAAAACAGTCCCAAAAACAAGAAAATCAGTTTTTATAAAAGTTTTCCAAGTTTAAGACACGGGGAAAAGTAAAAAGTCCGAAAAATGTTAATTTTGACCATTTTTTGTTCGAATTCCCTTTTTAGTCTCTACAAATACATACAACTTTTTTCAAAAAACCTCTCTAAAAGCCATGACTTTCACGTCTAAGATCTAGTATCTTATCAACATATCGAACGACCCCCAAAACTGAAGTCATAAAACCCATATCAAATCAAGATAGACTTTCCTTACAGCTCAATTAATGTCTTATCTAAGTTCTATTTCTTACGATAACAATTGCATCATATGTAATGTTCATTTAACTTTTAAAGACATTTTTTACAGATGAGCTCAATATCTGCTATTCATCATATTGAATTCATTGTTTCTAATGCTCTACAGTCTGCCTATTGGTATTGTAGCAGCTTTGGTTTTGAAAAGTTCGCGGAAAAGATAACGAAAGACTCCACGAGTTATGCTTTGAAAAATGGAATGGTAAGTTGGGTGAAAAAGTAATTTGGTAGTGATTCAAGATCTAAACGAAAGTAACATAATATTTGCCTACACCCGTTGGTCTTATTTAATTCTAATCTCATTATCCAGTCTGCAGTTTTCCATTATTCCATTTTTTGAGTCACCAATTCATTTTAGGCTCGCATTATCATTACATCGTACCATGTTCAAAACATATATACTGACCAGTTGGTGAAACATGGAGACTTCATTAAAGACGTCGCATTTCGTGTTGACAATTTGGATGGAGTTCTACAGGTGATAACTTTATTCTAATTATTTCCCATAATCCAAAAAGGTTGCCCACGTGCACGGTGAAATGTTAATATATCTAAAAACGATATACCAAACAGTGGGTGTCATATCAATCACCTGGTGTCTAATACATGTTCAAATATAATCTTCGTTCTAGAAGTTCAGAACATGAAATCAGGCAGAAAACAAATACACAATAAAATACGTGAGGTTCGATATATTCAACTGCAAATATTAAATAATGAAATCATTTTTTGGTGTATGCTCAGTAGCGTTTTGTATCCCAAAAAATGAAAAGAATAAGGAACCTACATCTCACAGCTTAAAACAAAACGTATACTAGGAGGGCGTTTTTCAAAGGTTCTTTTGCAAAAAACGAATATTCTGCAAAATTGTATGAGTGGTTCAGAAGAGGAAAAGCAATCCAGCGCTCAAAACATAATTTCTAAATTTACCATCTTAGATAGTGTATATAAACCGAAAACTGGGACATCCAACAAAACATGATGTTAAACAAGCTTTTTTATCAGTTTTGAAATAACTACACTGTCTTGATTATCAGCATTTTATATAACATCTAATTTTAGAACACATTAAGTATTCCTTTTTTTGTATCATGCAAAAGTTTCTCATTCTGATTCCGGATGCAGCCTGAAAACTTTAATTTTTTGTTCCCACTGTAAAACATTCACTCTTTCAAAGTATGAGTGTTTCAAAAACATCTGCGTTTCTTTGCAGGTGACATGAACTTTAAGCAGTTTGTCATTTTCAGCACAACTAATTTATTTCAGAGCTTGTTGGAAAATGACATCAAGGTTATTCAACAAGGAGAAATTAACTCCAAGGCAGGATTAGTGAGAACAGCTAAACTGCTTGCAGATGTAACGAAAGATAACGAATTTCAAAATTTGAACTATTTTTATAGGGAAGTGATGTCACACATACGCTCTATGAGCTAAAACAATTCAAAGGAAGCTTCCTCCCTTATTTCTCACCGTCACCTAATTTTGAGCTTTTCAAAAGAGTGTAATATAAACAAAGATCGAAATGTTATTAAATCTAAGAATAATTTTCAGTCAAAGAATGCCAGCTATATTATTAGATCACGTTGTTCAAAATTATCCGATTGGAGAAATGGAGAAAGCTGCCGATTGGTACTACAAAACGATGAAATTGAAGAGGTTCTGGTCTGTAGATGATAAAGTTGCCACTTCCGAGTATTCTGCAATGAGTGCTTGGCTTCTTGTCAATGAAGATCATACGGTTCAGATGACATTAGCAGAAGGAGTTCGAGGAAGAAAGGGTAAAAGTCAAATTGAGGTAGGTATTGTTAAATTAGATTCATGAGGAGTTAGTTGAAATAACCACTTTGACTGGATTCAGGAGTTCATAAACTTTCATGGTGGTTCTGGTGTCCAGCATTTTGCAATCCTTGTTTTTGATATCATCTCAGCGGTTCAACTAATGAAGTCCAGGTTTATTTTTTGAGAATCTCCTGCTCATATTTCATTGGGAAGTTTCAGAAGTGTTGAGTTTCTAACCATTCCTAGCGGGTATTATGATATCCTTGAAGAAAGACTGAACAAGACAAACCTGAAAGTCAAAGAGGATTTAAGACTGGTATAATTTGCTTCAGTTGGTTGTTTTAATTATTGACTTTAGATCCGTGAACTGAATATACTGATGGACTTTGATGAGAATGGTTATCTCCTCCAAATATTCAGCAAACCAATGCAAGACCGGCCCACGCTATTCATTGAAATTATTCAACGCGATAACTTCAAGGTTGGTAGATTTTCCACATTGATTCAACTTTTTGTTTTCAGGGTTTTGGAGCTGGAAACTTCAAGGCTCTCTTCGATGCAGTGGAACGTGAACAGGAGAAGAGGGGCACTCTGTTTTAAGAGAAACTCAACATTTTTCTAATTTCTATGTTCAGTAACCCGTAATAAACTCATTCAACCATACTGTGCGCATCATTCTTTTTGAGAACTTCAATTCACAAATTTACTTTCAGTGATTATAACATCATTCCAACGTTTTCAAATCTTCTTGTCATCTATATTGTTATACAACTCCGTGATTAGTAATATCTGAAATCTTTGACGAAAAAGATTAAAACAGGCAAAGTTCAAGTACGGCATAAGCCCTTCCGGACGTTTCTTCCTTTTATGCACGAATAATCTCTTTTTCTCGTACAGTAGTTATTTTGGGCCAGTTTGTTTCAGTTTTTTCTCATTATTTTTCTTTTGATAATTTTTTTCATTTCAAATATTTTGTTGAGTTTTTTTTGTGAAAATTGATCTTTCAAAGGAAAAGTGTTATTTTCTTTAATTTGTTCGATAGCAGATATTTGTTGGTTATAATATTTCTATATTTCTAGGATGCTTGGAAACCTCGCAATGGCGGTTTTCGGAGTCGTCTGCACAAAACTGGAAGATGATTCAGTGCCACCAATTCCCACTCCGCGTGAGTTTGTTTTCCTTCTGATGATCGAAACATCAAAAAGCTCAGTCTTTGAGAAATACTGTCAAAAAAGTTATTCTGGTGTCATGTTTGAGTAACACACATTATTTGAAATTTTGTCGTTGATAGACCAGAAGGAAATGCATTTCAAAACCCGGCACATCGTATATAATTGGAGGGTGATTCAAAAAATTACTTTTAACTGTGATCACTCGTCAAAAATGTTCTGATTGTTGAAAACTAAGATGAGAAACATGATAACCCTTTGAGCTATTCAACCTTATCGCTCATGATGTTATCTCTATAAAGGTTGACTGATCTTTCAAACCTTATTAGTCAAGTAAGCCTATATATAGAACACATATTAGAAAATGTAAACTCAGACATTACCAGAATTTTCGTGTAATCCTAGCGGGTTTTCTTTCTTCGATTCTCAGTACCTCCTTTGTTATTTCTTGATTCATGCGATAGGCGGTGATTGGTGAGCTCATTATATCCTGTTTTCATAGACATCCGAAATAACTAATAATGCTATTGTTAAAAGAGATAATCCTAGAAAGGTTCTCAGCGAAATCTCTGACGAACAAGCAGCGGTGTATAAATAGACGAAACCCATCATTATAGAGCTTTCTGAAAACTAGTTTGAGCGAAGTTTATTCTCTCTCTCTTCTTCTATAACCCTTTTCCACATTTGTTATCATAGGCTTGCAAAAATATTCAGTTTCACGTCATTGTACTTTTTCATAAAATTATTTATCCCATCACTACTTTTTGTTTGTTAGAGCTCTCTAGCTAATTTTTTTACAGAGATTTTATTCAAACTGATACCACAGTGTAATCTTTGAAGCCTACATCATAGAATTTCAACTTTTCCTTCTCTTCTTCCTCCTTTTCTCCGTCTCCATGTTACGTGAATGGCTTCTATTCTGTTTAAAGCCGTAGTGACATGCGTCTTTTTGGTTTATTATGAACTATTGAAACGTGTTGGCGTAGACATTACTAAGAAATGCTTATACGTTGACTCATTAGAGCTTTCAATACGCGTAATTTGCTCACCTGATAGACATATGACATCTGACAAACATCTTCTCATTCATAATGTCACTTTCAGCTCAAGTCAGAATGGAGGACGACGGCGTTTCTAACAGTACGATTGCTCCTCACCGGGGATTCAGCCGAAAGGCTCGTGAGACTCTTCTTGAGAAGAATGAAATCAGAGGTACTGTTTCTTTGGTTTGTTTTCAGTTATGGCCAGTTCCGCGTAACATTGTTATTTTCAAAAATATCACGATGCTTTTCTGTTCATTAATTAGAAGGTTTTGGCCAGAAAATGAGAAAGCACCGCCTCGTCGCATAAAAACTTTTTTTGTTTTTGTCTAGTCGCTTCGAAATACCAAACACCTTCTCATTTTCATTTTTTTCAATATTGAAAGACAACTTTTTTCAAAAACATTAAAACAGACTGATCAGCTGTTCAGTCGCATTGAATTCAATTTCCTGTTCGTTTTCCGGTTTTCAAAACACTAAAAGAAGACAGCTAAACTAAAACGGAAAACTTCACTATTAGTGATATTCCTCCCTCACATGTTATTGCGTTTTATTCTCATTAATAGGGAAAACTGTCAAGGGAATCATTGAGCTGAATTTTATATCTCTTTTTTCTTTTTTTTTATTGATGTTGTTCTAGATATTATAGAGCTTCAAGTGTGCGTTTCTAACTTTTTTCAAATTTCAGTCATGCCAAAGTCATCGAGCGAGTTTGACATTCGCAAGAAACTGAACAGCATTGCAAGTCGCAAAAAGGACAGCAATGGCAGCACTCCGCCAAGTCAATGCTCCATCAGCTCAATTCCTGAGCATCGTGAGTTATGTGATAAAAGTTTTTAAATAATGAGTTGGTTTTTAAGCGACATTTGACACTATCGGTGAGCGTCCAAATGTGAAAAAGCATATGAAACTCGGCGACGTTGGGAAAACTCGTTCTTGTGTTGAACTAAAAACTGTCGACAAACGACTCCTCCGCACTTTCCAAGAGGATAACATCATCAAAATGCCGAGCATGGATTCGGATATTGGAACGGATATGGATGGGGGTGTAGCTGATCTTTGTCTTAGCTTCGAAGGACTTGGAAAGGTAATACCTCTGTGACGTTTTATATTAGTCATTGTGTGTATGATTTTAAAGCTTTTCTACAGCGGATTACGATTTTATTTCAGTCACTCATCTATTCACAAGCCGAGGAGAAGAATGACGCCAAAGACAAGAAGAAGGGCAAGAAATAAATTATCCCATTTCAAATATCCCTATGGATTACCCGAAACTCACTGAAATCGCACTTCAAAAACATCCCTTTATTTATTTCCTCTTCGCTTTTTATTCTCAACCCTGAAAACCCATTAGATTCTCATCTCATCACCCGATCTCAATCATTCCGTCCATGCAAACCCCTGTTTCTCTTAGTTACTTCCTTTCTTGATCTCTTGGTGTTTCATTTATTACTTTCCAGTTTCGATTGCCATGGTGTGATGATGTTTTTTTTTCTTCTCAAAAATTCCCCAACATCTATCAGGGACATCATCCATCTTATGTATTGCAATCACTTTTTTGTACTCAATCGGAAATAAAGGAATGTGTGACACAATCGAAAGAAAGGGGTTCTCATATCGCGTCTTATCAAAAACGTTTCCAAGGGGGCGAAATTGAAAGTAATGTTGTGTTGTCTCATTTTTGCGGTCGCGCGATAAAGAAAAACCGAAAGTGATCGGGAGAAATCGTTCATGATGAAATGACCTCGAAAAAAGAAAAGCCTAATCGCGCCTTATCGAGTTTTACCCACTGACCTATATCCGCTGCTTATAAGTCTAACGATGGAATACAGCTTCTCAGTTCAATCCTCATTTTCTTTTTCAACAACACATTCCCATAATGCGGGATAACTTTTATGACGCCGCTGTTGCGTCTATCGTCGTCTCGACGTTTGCACTAGTTGTAGCCGTGTTTTCTGTTCCGCTGCTCTTCCACAAATCGGATAATGTACTCCAAGAAATTTCAATGCTATCTGACGGAATCAAAGTAAAGGACATACTTTTTGAATGAAGCTAATCAACGTGTTTATTCCAGGCTAAATCCGATTTGGTTTGGAATGAATTGATGGAGATTAGACAAGGTGACGCAGTTTCCGGAATTCAATTCTTCTCAAGAAAACCGAGAAGTAACTGGATGGGAGGTGCTTTCTGTAAGGGATGCTTTATGCTTTCATGCCCACAGGGACCGCCAGGACCCCCAGGTGCTCCAGGACCAGATGGACAGCCAGGAGATGCAGGAAGACAAGGACGTTCTGGAGATGATGGATATGATATCCAGCCAGAATCTGAACCGGAGCTTCCTTGCGTTATCTGCCCTGCTGGACCACCAGGTCCACGTGGAGCACAAGGAGAACGTGGAATGACCGGAAATCCAGGAATGGCTGGTATGCAAGGAACAATTGGAATGGAAGGAGTAGATGGAGGACCAGGATTACCGGGACCACCAGGACCAAAAGGAGAAAAGGGACCACTCGGACCATATGGACCACCAGGTGATACTGTTATTGCTGGTGTTGGTATCAAGGGACCACCAGGACCACCAGGACCACAAGGAATGAAGGGACCCCCAGGACCAGGGGGCAAAGGATCCAATCAACCAGGACAACCAGGACAACCCGGACAAATCGGAGGAATCGGAAAAACTGGAAAGATGGGAGGTTATGGTATGGAAGGACCACCAGGACCACCAGGAGATCCAGGAATGCCAGCATCATATTGTCCATCGGACTGTGGTGTTCAACCGATTCTCACTGAAATGTTCCCAACACCATTCACTCCAGTCAGCGGATACTCCAACATGCAAAGACCAGCTGCACCAGCTCGCCCAGTTTCTCATCCAGAGTATGCTGATCAAGGATCTGCCCCATCTCATCTTCCACAAGCTGGATCATCTTCCGCTGCTTCAGATTCCGAAGGTGCTGCTCCAGCTCATCGTCAACATCACAAGAGCCACCGTCACCAAGCAACTCATCAACAACAACCGTATGGAGAGGAACAGTGAGTTTACATAGTACACAATTGCAGTTTGAATCCTTTCATTTCAGAGATGCTAGCCGTTCTGTGAGTGCTCCAGAATACGGAGATGGTTCTGCTCCATCTCACCTCCCACAACATCAAAAGCATCATCGTCTTCCTGATCCAGCATCCCAAAACTATGTTGACCCAGAAAGGTAAGTTGAAACAGTGAATTATCAAAGTATCATATTTTTCTTTTCAGAGGAGTTAACACCGCTGCTGCTGATGCCTATGCCAGCAGAATGCATGATTTCCAAGATTTCGAGAGAAAGTGGCGCAAGAAGCTTCTTCAAAGAAGACTCCGTATGATGAAGAGACAATAGATTGAATATTTATTTTCTTTGAATAAAAGTTTACAAAATCCATTTTTACATCTCAGATCCGATACAGCAGTTGTTAGTAAATTCTTAGGTATCTTGGATAGACTTGAGCAGAGAGAGCATCCTGGGGAGCATTTCTCTTCACACCCTTCGATTTTTCGGCAGTTTCATTAGTTCCATTGAAAGGCTTTGTAAACTTTGGGGGTTTTTGAATAGCACAATGACGCTTGGCAGCTGGTTCTCCGTTATCGTGAGCTGGAATGAATTTTATACTATTTTTAACAACAAGTATCTTACCATGTTTCTGGCACTTTTTACCGTGCTTGGTGCAGTCTTGGACCATGATGTCACTCTAAAATGAAAACGATTATACACTCAAAAAAATTGAATCAAAATTATATGGATGAATAAAAAGAATGACGTTACTATAGATATTTGTGAAGGAAAAAGAAAGACATAACGGGAAAACAACGATTACTTTAAGCCCGCTGTTTTGAACAGAATTTGTTATGTATAATGGTAAAGAAGTCAGAACAAAAAACCTCCTGAAATGAAGAACAGTACGAATTTGATAGGAAAGCATGTGGTCATGAGACATGAAGAGAACGAAAGTCAAAAGAAATTTTGGAAGAGATAGACGACAATTATAGGGAAAAAAAACGGACGGAAATTGATTGTGGTTTGAGAGACCGTTTTATCATATCAAAAAAAGGTTGGCAGTATGAACAGAGGACAAAGTATAACTTCCACGAGCAGCATTAATCTGAAGTGTTTATGCAAATTATATCCTTTTCGCTCAGGGAAACTAGCAGAATGCACGTGATCAGAGAAAACAAGAACTAGAAGTACAAAACTTTTGCCAGATTCCTCACGAGTTGTTTAATAGGAGTCAATTATTTTGCAAAGTAACCTCAGCCAATTTCCTGTAGTAAGAGAATGTTTTTCTTTATCAAAACTATAAGATACTAAATATAATGTAGTATTCTTGATTTATTACAAAGTTTTATTGACCATATTTCAATTAAAGCAATCATTGGAGGCGAAGGGTTGGAATGAGCTTCTGATTACGATTTCGTGCAACTTTTACAAACAATCACTTGCTGTTGCACTGAAACTCTCATACACGAGGAATTGACTAGAAGTGGAATGTAGAAAAATAAGTGAACTACTAATATTGGCAAAATTTAAAAATGGGACAGTTGTGTGGCCGGGAGTTTGAGTTAATATTTAAAGTGTGCAAAAGGTTATTCCATGTAAGGGTATATGAATTGGAAAGGAGTACAGTGAAGAGTTGTATCATGTGATTGGATAGACATCAGAAACTTATTGCTCAGAAGAAAATTATACTAAATAATTATAAACTGGTGATTGGATGGAAAGGTAAAAAAGTAAACAAAAGATAGAGAACGTCAGAGGACAAAGAAAATAAACATTTGGAATTTAGAGGGGCGAGTGCTCATTCGCAGTAACATGGAACACTTCAAGTTCATAAATATCAAATGCTCCTTCTTCACATAGCTGCGGGCTGTTGAATGTAGTACTTGGGCCTGTCATTCCATGGGTGAGTTCCTCGTCAATCCGAATTGCGTCACATCCTCCTGATCCGATCTGAAATTTAGAGAATTTTAACATGATTCCTTATAGTATTTTAGATGATTTCACTCACCACAAATGATTTGTCAGTTGCTGACATGAAATACTGTGGACAATCGGAAGAAGAGACATCTGGGGAGTTTCCGACCCACGTGTATATTTCAGGAAGATCCATTTGTTTGTTCATACGGAACACGTAAGACTCACCGGTTCCCCAGTATCTAAAAAAACAGTCTTAATATCAGCAATCCAAAGCTTGTCTTACTTAGAACGAGTTCTTTCTTTTCGGTCATTTCTCTCACCCCATGTTGAACTACAGTAGGCTCCGAAAACAGCACCAGATGTGCTCTTGATGATAAGCATTGTCTGATCAAGCCTCTCAATCCTGAAAAAATCTGATTTTAACAAAAAAGGTTGCATTCACTAACTTATTCCAGAAATTGTAGAAGCTGGTGCCATCCTGACTCAATTTGTATGCGAGAGTTGGAGTGACAAGTTGTAATCTCTCTGGCATGTATGACATCAATTCGACAGCAGTGTCTGAAAATATTTAATAATAATATTCAGAACGAAAAGTCTTCACTCACCATTATCCACAAGAGATGATTTGAATGCTTCGCAGAAGATGGTACGACGAATTCTCTTTGCTGTACGGGGACGAGACACGACTTCATCACGTAACTGAAAATTCAGAAAATTACTAAACTCTTCATTTACTTCTTCTTCTTACTTCTTCTTCATATTGAGCTTGAAGCTTAGCAATAGTTGCCGATTGCAAGTTACGGATCTTGACAGCAGTTGCAATGAAAGTGCTGGTACTCACCTGAAAGAAACAATTAGAGAAAAGAAAATTGGCAATAAAATAAACCTTCAATAGTTCTGCTATCATCTTTACTATACAAAATAAGTCTTCGAACCGCCAAAAAAAGAGTTTCTATTTTTCAGGCGCAACAACAAAGAGCTAGTCACAGTCTTTGTGTTCCATGTAACTCTTGTTGTTTGCTAAACTGTACAGGTAACAAAATTTGTGTATCCCTCTGGTCTAGAATTGTAGTTTCCCACTCACTATGAGTATCAGGTCAGTTTTAAGACTCTTCAAGGCAAAAATAACCTTTTATGGTTTTATTTTCAATGACCAGTAAATATTACCACAGCTTTATGTGGAATTTTGATTTCTCAGACTAACCGAAATGTTGGTGGCAACGTCCTGGAACTCCTTTTTGATTGATTCAATCTTTTCTTGCAACGATTTTCCTCTGAAGTCCTCCATTCCTCTCTGCAAATGTTGACACTTGTCCATCTTTGTCTTTCGAATAGTTTAACTATACCTTATGCACTTTTGACCAAATATAAACGATTGAAATAGCGGAGCGAATAAGAAATTTGTGCCCTTCAACGAAATAACAATCGACAATTCGACAAACGTATGGAAGAGGAAGATATTGGAATAACCATAGCAGCCAGTCTTCGATCTAAACGACGGGACCATTAAAATTGTCTTCCTTTTACTCTCTCATCCTATTTTCTTCGTTTCTCATGGTGATCAGAGTCATTTCCTAATAAAAAGATTCCCTGACTTACGCATTTCACAAGCACACTGTCGTCAGTGGAGCCGAGTCTTCTCTTCAGCAGCACGTACGCTGCAGATTTGTGCTTTTTGACAAGTGCCAAAATTGTATGACTGGATGCGGCCCATTGAACAGGTGCTGTCATCATGAAGCCCTGAAAGAGAATGCTCAAAGGGCATTAAATAGAATGGTTACCTTGGTATTGAGCAAATAGTTGATGCATGCAAAACAGTCGGCGTCATCGTCATCGAAATGAAGAAGCAATGAACATAAAGGATATATGGTCTGAAAACAGTAGTGTGAAGTGATGTAAGAATTTGTAAAACTTACCGGGGCGTACACAATTTCCGGACGGAGCCTCTCAATAATGAGCAAGAGACGAATCAGTTTTACAGAACCGACTTCCTTCAAATCGAAATTATTGAGAACGCCTCCCTCATCTGCTAGGATTTGTGGCGACTGCTTTTTTCCTGAAAAAACAAGAATTTCATTTCAGAAAACACTATTTCTCATTTCTGATAAATATCAACTCTATCCTTGTTTTTTTAATAATTTGCTTTGGAAAAATCAGACAATCCGCAATATTTCCCTCTCTTTCAAAATTTTGATTGTCGAGTAAACAACATGAGTCTTGACACCGCATCATCATACGGAATAAATGCACATAGTGCGTGGAGAAAGAGAGTTTATTTGCAACCCGGCATGCGCAAATTTCTACTTTTAGTTCCTTTTTTCCTCTTTTTTCCCCTCCCACAAGACAAAGAAAAACATTGCAACTGGCAATCTCGATCAGCTGGCTCATGCTGGTTTCTACTTACCTATCTTTCAAGTTCTGAGTAAAGTTGAAAAGATGAAAAGGAAGAAGAAAAAAACATACCTTGATTGATTCGATCATATTCGATAGCTTCATCTATATAAAGACGTTTGCTGCTTGACCAGTCTTTTGTATTGCACAGTTCCTTCCAGAGATTTGCACGAATTTCGTGACAAACCGGCCAATCCGTTTTCCGTATTAGTTTTTTGACCTGCACAAAAACAAAGGAATTGAAAATGGATTATCTGTTTCCAGATTTTTGTTTTTGTTGTTTTCTATGCTGTGGAACTAACAGAAATAAAATTGATAGAGAAGGTTGAATTTATGTTCTTTAAATCAATCTGAGCTGCTTAAAATTTTGAAAGACAAAAAAGTACAGTAGTTCATGAACAGCTTAAGATATGTCACTCACCGAAAAATTATGGAAAAGCGGCTTTGGTTGCCAATAATCATCAATATCAGTTTCAAGACCAGAATCAGAATCTTTAGAAGAAACAATAAATTTAGACAAAATCTCGATGATTTTCGTTTTCTTTGCTTCCAGACGTTCGCTTAAAGATTCGATTTTCGGAACCTCAAAGTACTCCTCTTCAGAGTACGGATTCCGAATTGGGTCATATCCCATTTTTTTCGATTTGGAAAGCAGAAGAAAAATGAAATGGTGTGAAGCCGAACTGTCTGGAGCTTGGCGCGCGGGAACTAAAGAAAAGAGGATGGCTCCGCCTTTGCTCACAAAAAAGTTCTTGAGGCGAGCGGCAAACACAATCTGCCGCATTGCACTGACGGTCAAGTTCGAAGTTCAAGAATAGAACAGATTAACATAATAGTACATGTTTGTTTTGGTTACCTGCAGCTCAGAGAAAAGAATGACTACTGGAACTTTGTACTTGAACTGTTTGAAACGTAATTTTTGAAGTCTCACCTTGTCATAGCGATTCAATCGTTTGTTATCAATAATCTCCTGAAGTATATTGGGGACATGAGAAGCGCCAATACGAGTATCACGAGTGTTCTCAGTGAATAGAGGTCCTTCCGGTTGCTGAAAAATGAGTTTCTTTGCTTTTATATTTCTTCATGCATAACACACTGCACGCCCGTACAATTGAGAAAAAATCACAAAACCCCACAATACCAAATAAAAAACGACACTCTAATTAGCTTACCGAGGGACCAGGTGCTTCCGGCATGACTAAATTTTAATATTTTTAATTTTTAAAATTCAAAACTGTTTATTTTGACTTTGTTCACTAGTATTATTAAGATTTGTTCTAAAACCTCAATAATCACTTTTTTGAAATGTTTTTTGTGAAATCTAACATACAACTCACCGGAAAAAAGTCGCCAAATACAGAGAACTAGCTATACGTCTTGCGAGAAAAACTTTTTGGTGCAATTCAATGCTGCGAAACGTGTAGCCTTTGTTCCATTTATTGACAAAATGAGCTCGTATTGAGCGGAAAAGGACAACGGGTGCCCCGAGACTGGCCGCGCTTCAACGTTTCAATGGTGTGCAGTAGGCGACGGGGGGTGCGCAATGCGGAGAGTCGGCGAGGGGTGTACGCGTATTCTCTTCTCACAGCTGTCAATAGTCCGCAGTTTTGCTCACGCCACTGCTAACGCAACCGCCGAGGTTCCTCATGAATTACTTTCAATGTCTGCGTCTTTGTTGTTTACGTGAATATTCCATTGAACACAAAGTGAGTGTAATAAATGAAAAGAGGCCCTTGGGTTCATTCAACTTTTTAATAGTGTGTAACATTCTAATTTGATGAGAGCATGTTGTAATTGTTCGGCTAAACTCTTCTTGAATTGAAATCAAAAGTTGAGTGCGTCAAAGTATACAATGATATTCTTCGATGTTCGTACTTCTGTTTGCTGTTTTGCTTTCAAAGATCTTGCTCCAATTTTTGTAATCTGATGTTAGCAAAAAGCACACGTTTCAAAAAAAAATGGAAGTGAAAGAAAAAAAAAACTATGCTTTCTGCTCAGGGGTTCAATAGAAATAAGTTTTTCAAGTTACCCAAATTTCAAAAGATATAGTATTCTAGACACTCACCGGTTTTTCAACAATAACTTCTTCACGAGCAGCCATTCTTGCTTCAGAACGTCTCGGAAGGCGAAGCGAGCGACGAATAGCCATTGAAATTCTCCTAAAATGTTTGAATTTTTCTTTCAGAACTCATTGATTATGAGAAAATAGACTTACGCAATGGAGCTCGTCGTTCTACGCATTCCAGCAGTCGTTCCATCCAGATTGTGATTGATCATATTCTTCGGATAAACTGGTGCTGCTCTCTGGAACTGAAACCCTGATATTACCTCTGGTTTTGGCAATGTTACCCACTCTGAAGAAGTTATTCCCTTCTTCATTCTCATTATCTGAATCATTAGTTCTGCCAACAGCTTGTCCAACTCTGGCTGGAAGCACCTCGTCTTCGTCTCCACTAGTATCACTCATATCGCCTGCTTGAAACATTGCTGCGAGGTTTAGAAGACCCGGTTCTGAAAACAAAATAATAAAATTGACATGTTCAAAAATGAAAAAGTAATTCAATTGAACACAAATGAACTATAAAACGGCAATTTTTCGACTGATATCATTTCTTGGAAACGATATGAGTGTTACCTGTTTTTTCTCTCAAAAGAAAAAAATATCAAAGTTTTCCCATCATATTGGCTTAGCTACTTGATTAATGAGATGAAAAGAAAGAAGAGACAGAAGACTAAAAGAGAAGAAACGTTTGAAACCGTTGTGGAGAGGACAGTAATAAGATTAGCCAAACCACAAAAGACCAAAACGTAAGTGAAAAGGAAAGGGTAGGAGGTCTATTGAGATAGAACTTTAAGACAATATTTCAATTTTGACAGAAACAAAATAAAACTGTACGTTTCGTCTGGAGTCGATCTAAAAATTTCAATTTGATAAATGTGTTGGACAACGGAATTTTTTCTTATCATTCAATGTGTCTGTAGCTTATTTTCCTCTCGGACTCAAATCAATTGACACAAATTATGGAGATAAGACAATTGAGTTGAATAACAAAAAATCAGCTTCTGAATATTCATTGAATAATTCAAAAATATTCATCCATTGAAATTCAATCGAAACTTCTCAAAGAATTGTTCTCGGGGGAGGACAAGAGCGGTTATTTCAAACAGGTTTCTCCGATTCATTGATTAATCTGTGTAGTAAAAATACAAATATTGAACACACTTTATAGTGCATTTTACAACCTTTTTGCTGGTCGCCATGAAGAGTCACCATAAGTATAAAAATGAAAAATGTACTTACACATACTGGTTTTCATACTTATAAAATAGAAAAATAAGTCAGAAGAACTGTTTCAAGGAGAACTATAGAAAACACACATTTGTACCTTTTCAAAGTTATTCTATCATTTGAATTTCTCTGAATACAGAATTTCTTGCAGTTATTTCTGCGCCTGCGTCATTTGCGAGAGAATTTTGAAAATGAAACCTTTCCGAACAAAGACTTTGTTTTCCACTTTTCTTCTCCGACCATTGTGAAGAAACGGTACGGAAGGAATCGTCAGTCCAACAACGGGGCAATTATACAAAAGTCCTTGAATCGACCGCTCGTTTATTCGATTTCAAATTGCATCCATTGATTCAGTTTATTGAAAGATTTGTTTGATAGATAAATTTAATTCAAACAAAATACTATTTTTTAATTTTTCAGTGGGTATTTAACTTTGTACCAACTAAATCAATTGAGCTAATGATTGGTTAAAGTTATGCGTAATAATATTGTAATCAAAAATATAACAAGCGCAAATATTACTATTTTCTGCACTGTTGAAAGAAAACTTGACAGTTTTTGCTAAGAGTTAGATGGTAGAGAGGTATAGTTTGCTTAGAAACTTCTTTGAGAACAAACACCACATGGGTGAAGAAGAGAAGATATATGAATCAGAAAAAACTAATAGATTAGGAAAACTTGAAGTTAAAGTCATGTTTCGAAAAACTCCTAATTATTGCATGTTTTGTAAAAACTTGAATTCCCACTACCTTTTTAATGATAAAAATTAGATTTACATTCCAAAAAAACCAATTGGTTTACTGATCTTCAGAAATGATTTTTTTTTCATAGTACTCTGAACTTTAATCCTCTCAACTATATTGTTTCAATGCATATGCAAATTCTCTTCGGTCATGCGAGACGAAGAATACCTTTTGAAGACTAGCAATAGGTTTGAGAACTGGATTTTGATGGAGGCTATCGATTGATAAAAAGATGAAATGAAAATGAAGATTAGTGCTAAAAAAAGGAACCGTACGCACTCATTGACCAATTGAAAGAAAAACGTGAAATTATCAAGACAAATACTCTTTTTTTCTACAATTGCGACTCTACAAATACATTTTTTGATTCTTCTTTTTTACTTCTTGCTTTTTTAGAATTATTTTTTTATTGAATTGAAAAACGTGGTCTATTGTAAGTTTCGACTGATCATTAGTTGATCACTGGCGTCTGAATATGTACTCAAAAATATCATTAATGACAATGTACTGTATGATTTTTCAAAAAGTCGCTATCTGTTTTCTATCTTCTTTTATCTACCTATGATACAAAAATCCGTGCAGAATAGAAAGTACAATTGAAATTTCCAAATTTGAAAAAGATCAAATCCCAAGATATATCTATTGTTTTTCATTTACTTAATTGTACCTCCTCTGCCACAATCACATCAAATTAGCCAAGCTGTCTAGTGATGGGCAACCGAAAACGGAAAAAAAGGTTGCCTCTTCACACGATTCACGTGCTTTTTAGATGCAAGATGAACCTAACTGTCATAATTGCATTCGTATCCCTGGCCGACGTGTTCTTTTACATATCTGTGATAACAGAAACATAGAACACATGACAAAAATTGTTTCAGGTTTTGTTCTACCGTACGTTTTATCAGAAATCAGCCAAAAAGGGAATGTCCAGCGACCCCTTGGCCTTAGTAACCTTACACGTCAGTTTTATTATCACTCGTTTCCTTCCACCTTCATCTATTATTTTTTCGTCTGTCCAATAGTGTGAGAGAAACAAAATATGATAGCGAGAGAGACTTCCACAGTTACCTAAACTGAAGATCAGTTATAGTTGTATACAATTTTCGATAAAAGGGGGACTCGATGGACAGAGAGACATGACAAATGATAAAAAAGGAAGAAAAGGAAAAATGGAAAGCAAGGCAGGAGGAGAGTGTAAGAAAATGAGAGAATTGTTTTTCAGGTAGTGATATGACCACAAAATGAAAACGAGTGTTGTTAATAAAAGAGAAAATAAAGTATAAATCTTGGAGTGATGTTTGTAATACCAGAATAAACCTGATAAAGTTCTTGGGCACCATCTTAACAGTTTCTCAGTTAGTAGGGGTCAAACATTTCTACTGATTATTCGATTCGATTAACTGTCAATCATCTCAAACCACAAAGAACCTACTTTCAGTTCGCTTGATGATCATCATGCGGCCCTTTCCAATGTCGGTTTGATCTTCAATTTTTGAGAACATTATTAATCTCCTCTCACCGATTCAAATAGCTTACCATTAAAAGCAACTTCGGGACGAATTATTTTCGATAAAATCATAATTGCACTGCGAAGTCTGAGATGTTGATTCCACCTGGAAATCGTACTAATTAGCTTCTCGATGTATATAGAAAGAGGAGAAAACGGGAGAAATGCAAATTGAAAATGACACATTTTGTTAATATTGCAAAGAAAGAGAAGAAAAGATTCAGACCTTTCTTGTTTCACTTCCGATTGATACCGAATGTATTGTTGAAGTGCAAGTAGTCCCATTACAAAACTTAATCGCGAAAATAGCCAGCAAAAGCGTTTATCATGAATACGAACGATGTGAAGAAATGATAATTGATTAATTGATGTTCAAGATATTTTTAGATATTTAACAAGTATATAGAAAATGACGTCCCAAATATAGATGAAAACTGGTGCGTGGGCGGTTCGATGTTATTCCATGTTTGATTTCTAAACGGTTTTTTCGATTCTCAAGGTTTGATACATGTTTGGCCCTACTGCTAACTAACAGCGCTTCTCTTAACTGTTTTTCACGGTTTGTTTCTTTGGTTCTCAAAAATAAAACGAAAAAATGTAAAAACTTGATCGTATGCGAGTTCTTCTCAAAAGGAACTTGTAACCAGTAGAAGATGGTGTCAAAACAAAAGTGCTACCGTTACCAACACGCACCTGGGCGGCTAGATTAGAGGCCGGATTTTCATCTTCGTTTCTGTTCTTCTCCTAGTTTTCATGCATATTATTTGAAACAGGAAAAAGAGAAGATTGACGTCGAATCAACATCCCCCCGATGTAAGTGTTGGTCTTTCACGTTCGATCTCACTCCCACTCTCCTTCAAATTTTCGATTGGCGCCCCTTACCTGTCAACTGACTCCTCCTTCACCAGTTTTTGTTTTTCATTCTCTACGGATCCATTTTTTCAGTTATGACCTGATCTCATCTGAATTTATCATCGAAACAAGTTCAGAATCGGCTAGTACTTGGAAAACGTATGCATGGGTGGACAACTAGAGGTTGATAAGATGATTGATCATGATAATTCAATTAGAACAGAAAGGGACTATTTTGGGAACAGCTGCGTATAGCGTCTTGCATGTTATCAAACAATAAATGTCGTGAAAATCTATTTCCGGTCGGACAACCTGTGTTCGGGGTTTGTCAATGATCTCTAATAAGAAAAGTTGAGAGACCAAACACACGACAAATGTCTAGAGACCAACATATCAATACTTATATACGAGTTTTTTTATTTTTATCATGGAAATAATCATTTTGAAAACAAAAGGATTAGAAATTACATCAGAATCACGAGAAAATTGAACTGTTACTGAAAATGCGTGAAAAACGAAAAGACTCAAGAGGTATATGTGCGGAACAGTCGGATTTGCATGAATAATCATGATGGGCGGTCGCACTGGGCATGACCGTATTACAATCAAGGAAAAACACGTGAACAGAGTTGAGAGGGTCGGGTCATGCAGTAGAATCTGAAATTCTGGTTTTTTTTTCAAAAATATTCTCTTGGAATAAAGAATGTATAAAGGCATCAGACACTTGAGACAGTAAAATTTTCCGTTAGCTTACAAATAACTCTAGCGAGTAAATTTTGAAGATATTGGATTTTGACTTTCAATTCGTAGTTTGAATAGATGAAAAAATTTAAAAATAATTGGCAAGATTTTGAAAATATTCAAATAAAAAACCATGTTCACAATTACCGGCCAAATTTTGATGAAACCTGCAAACTCAAACCCAATTTGAAAATCTTTCAACATCAGTCTTTCAACATCAGACCCAAAACTCACAAAACTCCTATATAGTATGTGAATTCTCTACCATTTTCTTGACCTTTTCCACGTAGTTCTTTATTCTTTTTAACATCTGAGCCATTCCACATGTATTTTTGACACAACGTCATAATCTCATCTTTTTTATTCCAGATGCACTCTAACTTTAAAAGTCATCTTTTTCACATTTTCAGACTCTCCCAAACCATCACAAATTGCTTTCACTGAGCGTCTGCCAAGAAAATTATAAATTCACAAGCCACGTGTTAAAAAGCAGATACAACTTTGCCGGATTGTTCGACAAAGAAACTGACCTTTATTATGACAAAATCTGTATGACGGCACAAGACATAGTGAAATCGTTTGTAAGCCTTTGAATGAATTCATTAAGAATTGCAGAACTTGGTGGAAGTTTATTATTGAAAATCTGAAAACAATGGCAGAGAACTACTGAGGTAACAGAAAAGGTTTCGAAAGCATGGAATATAAATTGAGTGGATTGCTGGTTATATTAGAGCATTTCAAAATGTATTCTGATAGAATGATGACAATTGTACTTCTATTATCCAACATTTAACATCATATTAAGTAGTAATTGAAGACAATTAAATACTAAACACGTAACATATTGGTCTATAAAAAACATCTGCTCCTTTCTCTCGATGACCTTTATGGGCGGAGCTACATACCTAAAGAACTTAGTATATAAGGCTAAGAGGGAAGGCGATCTCATAATGTTTCTGAAGACGGTTTGTGTGTAACGGTCACCCCCTTTTTACTGATTTTTCCAATTTATTCATTTTTTCTTCTATTCTCTACATCAATGATCACTGTAGTAATCTTACTACAGTAATCCAACGTCTCAGGCTGTCATAGCCCCTGCCAAATGAACCTGAAGAGCTTATGAGAGTTTTGAGATTTTAAATCAAATACTATAATTTTGTTTTCAGATCAGAAGAAAAGAACGTGAAAAAAGTTCACCACCATTTTCTGTGATGATCAATCCAGTATTTGCTTCTTACAGTCCAATGAGACCTGTTGTTCGAGAAAATAATGAAAGACCAAAAAGAAGAAGGATAGTTTAATTATGGCTTGATTCATTTTTTCACAGTTTGCGGAAAAAAGCAATTGTAAGTGAAACTAAATTGTAGCAACACTTTGAGTTTAGTAATGGAGAGTTTTGCTTTTCAGTACGCACCAATCAACGGGATCCACTTCAAAGGACTGAACAATCGATTCAGTTTGGATAATAAAAAAATTGAAAAAAAAATTGTCGCCAAGAAGAATACAAAGCTAAAGAGCCTTAAAAGATGAAGATGTCAAAAAGTACAAGATAACGATTTGTCGAAAAAAGGGACCATTCATCGACAGTGCGCGGTGTCAAGTGAGGGGCAAAACGATTTTTGATGTTTTTAAAATATGCTTAATAAATGCATTTTTCAATCTACTTAGTTTCGATTTCCAGCATCTTACAGAAAAAACAACGATATTTCAATATTATCATCAATTTTGATTTTCGGAATCATACATCATTAATATTTCTACGTTAGTTTACCGGTTGAAATCAGATGAAACTGGACCCATTATCAGTAATAATAATAATAAGATTTGGAATTACCTCTCTGGTAAACAAGATCTATAAAGTCGATCTCCTTTTCTCATTGCGCGCTTTGGCAATATCTCTTTTTCCAGTGCTTCCTCCCGCACAGTTGCATCCGTGTTAAACTCAACGCACTCGACTTTGGTTCTATAAAAAATGTTCCCCTTTATCGCTATCGTTTGGTCGGCCAGGAAGTTTCTAGTTTTTGTTTCAGTTTTGAATAATTTTCAGTGTTTTTTTAAATTTGAAAATTATGTGTTTCCGCCGAAAACCCGAAACAAAAAATAGAAACTAAAGATTCCAACTAAAAATCGACTTTTCCGTCAAAAACGCTATCATCTCACGATGTGCACTGCAAACGCGCTCTGCGGCCATTTTTCACATGGCAACCACACGCCGAGAGACCGCTCATTGAATTGGCCGGCTACCAACGTATAATTCCTATGTGGACCGCTCCTGTATAGTGGTCCGTTCTTCATGATTTTTCTGAATTATTTTTTTAAATTTACTATATTCTTTGATATAATCGACAATTATTATGATCATATCTTTGCAATTGTTTGAAGATAACTAAAATGTAAGTTTTTTAAATCCAATATTTTATCTCAAAGAGAGCGCAAACTAGAAGAAAACTATCAACTAATAGATTGTGCAAGATAGCAATTCATACAAATTGGTAGTTTAAAGTTTTCATCTAGCTCCTCCCTTTCTGGAAACCCTATCGGAAAATGTATTGCATACCATGAAAGAGCGCAAAGAAGCCAGAGTGTCTAGTCAAGTGGAACTCAGTCATGATTATATTTTTCTTGAACTTCTCATCAATTTAAATTAAGTGGTATAAATATAAAGTTTATTTTCCAGTTAATATTCGACCATCCACTCTGAGACTAAACTTGAACGTTAGGCCCAAGCCTTAATCTCAGCCTAACCAAACATCACTTTCAACCCATCCATTTTCCAGGACTAACTATCAAATCTAACAGCTGGAACCGTCGTTGATCACACCATCGTCAATCCGTGTTTAATGAGTTCTACTTGCCATCCTGCGTTGCTCGTCAAGGAACCAATAAGGCAGTAAAGTACACACTCAATTTTTGAATTACGAGAAACAGCTAATGCAGAGACATGAGGTACATCTTTATTTTTAAAAGACGTTGCCTAATTTTTTATATTGCAGACACTCACCAACAATCTGTGCTATGACCATCAGATCGTATTCCACCCTATGATTTTATGATACTTAAAGAAGGCTCTGTTTGGAACACGGTTCAATGCCTGCAGGCAGTCTTCCAAATCAATCTTTGACTGTAATTTCTTCTCTGTAAAATAAGTATTTTTTCAAAATAAATACTTGCCAAAAATCTATGTTTTCACAATAGAGAAAATACATGAAATATCATCATGTACGTCATAGGAGCGATAGTGAGGGAGGGGTCCTAACAACCAGCGTAAAATATCTATTCATGACATCTATTCATAATCCATGAATTATTCTGTGTATTGCCTTCTTTGTGACTTGGGATGAAGCTGATTGTTTTGCTAAGAAAGAAGAATATGTATATCTGAGCAATTTTAATTGTATTCTTATGAGATGATGACAGGTGTAATTTTTATACAACCCTTAGGATAGTATGAAATGGTCATTAAAACACATTACGGACAAACAATGAGAGATATTGATCTATAAGAAACATCTGCTCTTCTCTCCTTTTGACTGATGGGGCTACAGGCCAATTTTGGTATATAAGGGCGAAGAGGAGACAAGGGGTCTCATTACTCCCATGTAGGTCCATCGTGTATCGCGACCGTTTCTTATTGAATTTTTCAAACTGTTCATTGTTATTTTCTATTGTCTACATCAATGATTACTGTAACACTACAGTAATTCTACTTCTTATTCAGACTGCTACCTGTTCGCGGTCATTTTTGATTTTTCTGACTTATTATTCTTTTTTATTCTCTACTAAGACAACTGATTGGAAAAACCACAACATGGCACCTTGTGGAAAACATGAATTTTCCACCGACAACAACGTTCATCGAAATTGCACAAAGTTCAAAGATAATTGTAAGTTTCCAAATCTTAAATCAAAGACTACTATATTGTTTTCAGTCGAAGTATTGTACAATGCAAGAAAGTCCTGATGGCTCGATGAGTTGGCAATAACCAAAGTGAAGTATGAGCTTCCGAAGTTCAAGATCTTCCGGAAGACGGCTCCGAAAAGTCATCGATTGCCAAAAAATCGGCATTCACCGATCATGCGATGCTCCAAGGATACGATGATAGCCCCTTCCAAGTCACAAATGAAGGAGTAACTATCGCAGAAGAATGAAAAGAATGGCAGAGGTACATGACGAAAGATCTTTGGCAGCATCTTTCATGGCAACTGGCATACTCTATGGATTGCCCAATTACAGCCAAGAAAGCAAAGAAGAACGCTGATAAAGTGGAAAAAGAACTCTTTGTAACTTTTGAATTGAATAATTCCTTTTTTCAAAATATATTTCAATCTTTCTATACTGAATAAATAATTTTTTTATCAAACCTGTTTTTATTCAAAACGAGCAGAGAGTATCAATCAACAAAAACGACAGGATCTGAAACAGCTTTAGTAGCTAGGACAGCTGACTTTGCGACTTTCGGTTTTCTTGAAATATGATGAGTAAATTTTTTCCAGTCCAATCCGAACACCAAACGATTGGAAGATTTCCTTGTTCCATCTGTTTTCATCACGAAGAAGAATATCAATCATAAAGCAACATATTGACAAGTGCATTCATCATCAGAGTCAACATCAACAGGAGATAGGTATTTCACTGTTTCTAGTCCCAGACAATCTACTCTGTGACGAAAAAACCTATCCGTCTGCAGCTCGGAATTATTGTTAATCAATCTTGTAAAATATTTGACCTCTTGCAAATGACTTTTTGATTATAACTGTTGGTATATATGCCCGCATATTGTAGATCGAGTTTCAATCATTCTCTCTGTAATTGCTATCCCAAATGTTAATTTAAGATGAAAAATTAAAAAGTTCAGTTATAAAATGTTTTATTTAGCAGCAATAATTCACAATATATTCACAAGATGAAAACATTGTTTGAAGGCGTTGACACTGAAAAGCGGCTACCGGAAAAGATGAGATGGTGGCACGAACTATGCTGTTGGACAAAGTGTTGGTGGAAGTCGGATTGAAGTTTCCACTGGTTCATATCCTAACTCCACAAATGTGTCAAGTGAATATTGCATAGTGTTCATTGTCGATTCGAAAGTTTCCAGCTTGATAACTTTTTTTGAAGATTCGAAAAATAACTAAATCCGCAGGATGTTCCTTGAATAAAAAACACTTAGAAAGATTGTCTGAAGGGGAAACTCACGAAGAAGGCCGATTTCTTTGGAGATGGATTCCATGCAATACGAGTTCTCATCTGTGTTTCGGTAATATCTGATTCATCACAATTTAACACTCAGATTCTGGAATGATCCATCACAAAGTAACAAATTCTCGAAGAAACTTGTGGAATCGGAGGCATCGAAGCTTCGAAGATTCGGTAGTTCGAATAACTCATCAATGTGTTCAGTTGATTCTGATGTTGATTGAGAGAAGAATTTGAAGATTCTTCAAATGACTGATTCCCGTTCGATCGTTTATGAGTACAAGCGTAAGTGAAACTAGATTTTAAAACGATTCGGAACTTCTTTTGAGATCTTCTTTCATGAGTCCGCATCGAAAACTTAGATGATTTGGAAAAATTGGGAAACTTGGCATTACGTTGTTCATCATTTTTCAGCTGTAACAAAAGATTTCAAATATTCAAGTTTTACTTTGATTCCAAGTTTTATTTGATTTGACCACACTTTTCTAAAAAGCAAAATTGTATCACTCACCGCATTTTGTAACGACTTGATGTTTCTTTTCATCGCTTGTTTGATATCAGATAGGAGCAACCTTGCGGTTATTGAGCCCCTTAAAATGGACGACGTTTGTTGGAGTTTTCTGAAAACCAGAATTATTCATGAAGCAAAAATGCATTAGTTACCTTCTTCGTTTAACCCCTTGAAGTGGACCCCGTTTATTGAAGTTCACTGAAAACTGAAGCTGTTTAGTGAGCGTACCTAGATGGTCGGTACATTGCATTGACGTAAGTTCATCTAAAAATTTCACAATAAGTTGGGCGTCATAGAGCAATGTTTTGATCATTTAATTCTCAATTGGCATTTATCTCCAGGAAGTCTGTCAATTTCTCATATTTAAACTATTTTCAATCAAAACTCTCTACAAAAAAACGCAAACTTACTTGATCAGAGCTTTAAATACTGTGTAGGGTAGAGAATCAGTTGTTGAAAGTAAAGAATAAAAAGAGCAGAGAAAAATACATAGTTCAGAAAAATCAATGAGGAACGACCCGCTAACAGGAAGCAGTCTACAGAGTAATGAATCGTACCTGTTTCCCTTCACCTTATATACCAAGATTCTCTAGTAGATCCGCCCACTCATTTGTCATCATGATGATAAAACGGCAGATGTTTGTTATCGGACAATATCGTCACGTTTTCAGGATACTCTTTCTTAGTATCCATACAATTGGGTTATCAGATGAGAAATGTCATCATCTTAATGGGATACTTTCATATATTGCTCCGATATGATGACTGATAGGAAAACGAGAGAGGAAATCTTAAAAATACATGGATTTGAATGAAGAAAGAATAAATGCACTATTCAGATTTTGCTGTTCAAATTCGTAAATGACGATATCTGTAAATAGAATGGAGGTTATTTTTTGTTTTGTATTGATCTTGAATAAAACTATTTAAAATTTGAAATCAAACTATTTCAAATTTTGTGTAGCCCAAAGGACTTGTAGGAAAAAAGAAAAACAGTAGTTTATTCATTCTTACTGCAATAAATATTACAAAAGCAACATTATTATTTTTCTCATAGCTCAATAGATCACAAAGAATGGTCATTGTTGAAATAACCGCTGCGAGAAGAAAAGGGCTAAATTGGGTGTAAAGAACTGTTGACTTATCTCAAATCTTTTTTTCATATTCTACATATACGTTCCATTTTTCCGAATGATGTCTGAATGCTCGCAAGAAAATTTGAAGAGCTCGTTTTTAATTAGAGAAAAAACAAACTGGAAGAGGAACGTTGTTTCAAGCATTATAAAAAAGAGCAAAGAAGAATTATTTGATGTTCATTTGTTTTGCTCCAGTAATTATCGGTTTTATAGAATATTATTTTGATGGTTTTTAAAAAAATTCCTTTTTATTCTTAATTTTTCTTGAAACTGCGCTTTGGTTGGGGAGAGGATTGACACTTTTGCTTGTTCTCCGTTTGTTGTCCAACTCGTCCTTTTCCGATTCATGCGAATAACTCAACCAACCTAACAATAACTTTGTTTTTTGGATCGATGAGACAAATCACGTTGATCTAGGATTGTTGAGACGATTCTAGAATAAAGTTCCTATAGCTCCTTGTGCCACATCAATTTACAGTCTCAGCGTTAAATTTTCAACGTCAGTTTGGTGAATTTCAATCATCATTGAGTTTTCCTCACTCTATGAAAAAAACGTTGTTTATTTTCTCGGATCACTAATTCATAACGAATGAAATGAAATTAGTTTTCGGATACGTGCGAAATGATAGAAAACAAAAATTGTGTTGAAAGATAGAAAAAAAGTTTATGCAATCTTATGACAGCCGAAAAGTTACAAAATTCTTCATTCATAATATTTCAGTTAGTTTACACTTTAGTATAGCATACTTTTCTTTTCAAATTCAAACGTGATGCAGGGTTCGGAAAGATTCACATAATTTAGTTCTTGTATTTTTTAAATATTGAACTCAAAACCAATACGAAATAAAACAGAACTTCATTTTATTTACTTTGAGGATATCATTATTCATGAAGTTTTTGGAAGTGATTTCGAAAATGTTTTGATATTTTTCATTTGACAACCCAACTAAAGCAATAAAATGTGAAAGTATTCTGAAAAAGTGTCTATATTGCCAGATAAGAATCATTCGCTCCCTTATCATCATGATGTCAAATGAGAGGGCGGAGCTGCCAGCAAATTTTAGTATATAAGACAAAGGGAAACAGGGAAAACTCATTCCTCCCATGTAGACCACTACCTGTTGACGGTCGTTTTCATTGATTTTTTTGAATTATTTTTTCTAATTTTGAATTCTTTACTTCCAATCTATCATGCCCTACTTGGCCCAGTAATTGGAGCTTTGATGAAGTAAGTTAGCATTTTTTCAGCGTTTCTTTGTAGATAGTTTTGAACATAGTTGTTTATCAGTTCTTTTTTTCATCTCCTTACCAACCTCCTCTCTTTCACCCCTGCCTGTCCCTTTAAAACCACACTCAGAAAACGTCAGTCTTTATCATTCTTGCTTCTCTCGTCTCTCGATTTGTGAAAAAAATTACTGAATTAATCAAAAATTGAATTTTGTCATTTTTCATTCAAACTGCCGCCCCAAATATCAGTGGGGCGCACTTGCTCTCGCAGACTAATTTTTTGCTGCAAGGCGTTGGGCAATTCCTCTCGTTTTTGTTTGTTTGTCGTTCAGTTTAGTTTTTTATCTTCGAGAAGCATAATTCAGGAAATCAAACGAGAAATAACTTTTGAACGCGACAGAAATTTATTCTTGGAATGTGAATCAAAAAAAAATTGAGTAAAACTTATCAATAATGATGAAAATAAATAAATCCTTGAGAAAAAACTAGTTTCAATGGTGGCTGAACTCCTGCAAACCTAGTCCCCCGCCCCTGACTATTTTCATAAAAATAATAACTATTTTCCAGCACTCTTGCGGATTCTGTACATTCATTCCCCCTTTCTCATCTGTTTTGTTTCGCAAAACGAATGATGGTCACAATTCGAGAACATTCCTATTTTGTTCATCGCCGGATTCTTCAGCACCATCGAGATTCTCCAAGTCTCATTCTGAGAGATTACTGTAGGTTTCTGTTCCAGGGTCTCTAATTCTGTTGATTTTTACAGCCTAGAAAACGCTTCAAATCAGCTCGACATTCTTGTACAGCGTGTGGATGATCTTCTTGCTGAGCAGCTTATTTCCGAAGAGCAACTTCATATTCATTGGAGCTATCTTCTTGTTGACATCAATGCTCCATCTCAGATTCTCCCTTTACTTCCGAACCCCTCTTCACTGGTACTGTGTCTAGACTATCAAGTGTTGAAGAGCATTCGTAAGAAAATGGTACGCATAGATGCTCCTGATCAATTAGTAAGTTATAACCTAACCTAACTGGACCAACAGTACCCTATTAAGAATGCTTTGAGCTGGACTAATGCTGTTCATAATGATGTCAACTGGATCCTTGACTTGTTTCCAAGAAACACAAAAGATGATCTTCCGGTTCATGATCGTCGTCCCTACAGTTTTCATAATCAAGTTGCTCCACTCTCAACTTCGACCAACTGTCTGATCATTTTCTTATTTTTTGTTTGAATAAATAGATTCTGATCTTGACAAACTGTGTTTTCAATATGGTTTTTTTTGGAGAAAATTTCAATCAGCACCATTGCAACAAGGAAAGTCAAATCGTAAGAGGAACAATGTTTCAGGCAAAATATGAAAAAAAAGACAGAGAGATGTGAAAGATATCGGGCACCATTTTTCGCTCCAAATTTGCTATTCATGAGAAACGAAATCTATTATTCTTATCCAGTTAACAGGAATAAAGTTGAGGAGTTGTTGCTAGAATCATGGATGGAAGAAAGACTGATGATTTTTTAGATAATTTTACCTGATCTATATGCATGCTAACTAATCTGTTTCTTGGAGTATTTGTCTGAAGTTTCAAGCATTCAGTTTTTTTTATACGAAATCAACAATGTACTGCCAACACAAACTGTAGAAAACAAAAAAAAACCGATGTTTCGAAATCAAGGTTCTAAATACCCAATTTGACTGTCTAATTTTCAACGACTCGGGTTATTTGTTTTTTTAAACCCAAACTCTCTTGTTCCGGAAAAGATCATCGTTTTGCAAAAAAGAAATCATACATCGGGTACCAAATCGCTCAAGATTGGCTATAAAACACAGGAAAAACTCCAAAAAGTTCCGAACAATAAACTATCCTAACGAGGATGTAGAAAGAGGAGGGGTGTCTCGATTTGTTATAAAAGTCGATAAAAAAATCATTCAACATCACCAGCTCTGATTCTACTATGAAATCGGCTATTGTTCTTCTCAGTCTTCTTTTTCTATTCTGGAATATCCAAGGTATTCAACCAATTAGAACAACTGCTTTGATAAACTACACTCTAATTTCAGAAAAGAAAACAACGATGAGACAGTTGTGTCTCTCCTTCAAGATGGCCCTAACCCACAAAAACCGGAAACTCATCTCGGATCAATTACCTTCGTAGCTCCAAAAAAACGTTTGAGAATTATCATTGCTGGAATACACACTGGAAAAAGAGAATAGCTAATTTGAGTGAGAGAAAATCATCTGGAAGGAAAAAAAGAGGATCAAGATGAAAACATTTGATGACGAATAAAAAACTGTAACCAGTGGCAACGGCTATTTAGTTCTATTCCGTTCCCAATCAACTTTCAAACAAATTTTTAAAACGCTGCTTCTGAGCGCTTTCTGCTGAAGTGAATATGGGGGGATTTTCCAATCAAAGCCAAAAATCAACCTGGGAGAATTCATCTGGTCTTTTGGAATCTTCACAGAACTGAAACTAGTACCATTTTCGAAAAAACAATTTTTTGCGTTTCCTTTTCCTTCGATTGAATCAAAATACAAGTGGATCTTTGTTTTAAAAACTGTTTTATTCAAGGGAAATGATTTTGCAGCCAGAAAAAAACATCTTAAAAAATTCAACTTAGCACATAAAAAGGAAAATTTACAAGAACATCATAGGGGTAACTTCGGGCCAGAATTCCTTCATCGACTTTTCTGCCACATAAAACTCATATGGCTTCTGTCGTTCCACTCTTCCTTTCAGAAGTTCTCTGTCCTCCCAAAATATTCTGTCCAATTCCAACTCCAGCTCCACGACCTGATTGTCTCTGGATCTTCCTTCCTGTTCAATGCAAATCCTCTTATTCGTTTTTCCTATTGGTAATTTGTGCTGCGTCCGAATTGTTTCTTCCGCTACTTGGAACTCTTTCTTCATCCTTTCGTAAATATTCGACTGTCGTAGAGTTCTGGCACAGTTAAATGGAGGATCCATAAATGGATCTTCCACCACAACTAACAAATTATTAACGGGCAGTCCGTCCAATGGACTTTTTTCTTCGTCTCTTCTTTTTTCCATTGCAGCTCCTCTCTGTACAGAAATCCAATTCTTCCGGAAATCGAATTCAGAATAGTACTTCATAAATCCCCAGTACAGCGCTCCAAGACTATTTCCGTCGTTCCCAGATTCGCTTTTCATGTTTTGCAGCTCTTTCTCTCTCTCTCCCTCTTTCTCTCCCTTTCTTTCTCTCTCTCTCCCTCTTTCTCTCTCTCTCCCTCTTTCTCTCTCTCTCCCTCTCTCTCTCCCTCTTTCTCTCCCTTTCTTTCTCTTTCTCTTCTTCCTCTCTAATTACCTCATCGATTTTTTTTTATCGATTTTCAGTTTCCCCAATGATTTTTTGTGTCTCTCACCTAACACGGTTTCAAGAGGATGGGCCGAGGCGTCATCGTTAAGACCGCGGCGGGGATTGAACGTTAGAGTACGAGGACCGAAGTCCCGCACACTACCACTCTACCACGCAGGTGTTGAGAGAAGATGGGGCAAAGGTGTCTTACATACTACTCTGAAACGGGTTTGGAGAGAAGGACACACGCAGAAGGCAGGTGGCCTGGTGACCGTGGACTAGAAAAACACGTCCTCTCAGAGGAGACGTATTTATTCACCAGCAATTATGATTTAGTCAACGTCAGCATTTATTTTACTTATTTTCGTTGCGAAATTCTTCAGATAATCACTATGGAAAAATACGTCTCCTAAAACTCTAGGGTGACTACGAAACCATTAAAATATTTTTAATTTAAAAAAAAAACTACGTTTTAGGAGCTACTGAACCACCAGAAGTACATGATGAGCAAACGAACGAAGATGTAAAGCTAAAGAAATCAAAAAGAGAAATGACTTATGAGGAAAAGAAAAGAGAACAAAAGAATAGACAACAAGGAGTTACAGAAGAAGATGAAAAGCCAGAAGATGAGGTAGAAACCGAAAAGATAAAAGAAAAAAAAGAAGAGACAGCCGAGGTTAAGAAAAACAAGAAGAATCAAGCAGAAAGAGAAATCGAATCAGGAAGTGCAATTTTCGTTAAAAATCAATAAAAAATCAAAAAAAAATTGAAGAAAATCGACGAAGAAATGCCGAAAAATTAAAAAAAAAAACCAATTTAAAAATTGAAGAAAATCGACAAAAATGACGAACAATTAAAAAAAACCAATTAAAAATTTCACGAAAATCGACGAAAAGTGACGAAAAATCATCGAAATCGATAAAAAAAAATGTTTTTTCTTAATTTTCTTAATTTCTTCCGTTTCATTTTTTTGGTGGCCAATAAAAAAATGAAAAAAATGAAACGAATAAAAGCGGAGCTTATTCTATCGCAAAAATTCAAATCGCGACTCGTTACCGTATCTCCCCTCCTAAACAGCAATTACAGTAACCTAGAACTGCAAATAGCCAGTTAAGAAGAATAATTCATATTTAAGTGCCTTTTCCGCTTCTAGAGATATTTTCATTCGGAAATCTAATTCGTTCGTCTCTCTCTCTCCGAAGGAAAAGAATTCTGTCATCAGAAGTGCAATGACACAATAGTTCTCTCCCCCCATCCAGACTCCATCGCAAAGGCTTCGAGTTTTGTTTTCGAACCGACGATTCCGTTAATTTTTAGATTTTTAAAACAGAGAAATATCCGAGGATTTCTCCTTCTAAGCGAAACGGGTGAGCAACACAGCAAAGTGAATGCCCACCACGGATCGTCCAGCAGGGCACTCTCCATCAGGATAATTCTTCTTACCTGCAGCAGCTCATGCTTCTTTCTATCGTCCTTCTTCTCAGGGCTTCTTCTAGTCGACACGTCGTCCGCCGCCGCTCATCCTCATCAGCATCGATTTTCTGAAAAAAATCCCTTTTAGATTCGACACCCGGTTTTTCAGCGATTTCCCATTAGAATTCACTTTTAAAACTACTTTTACTTTTTTTTCATTAATATTCTCAGCCGATATTACGGGAATTTTTAGTTTTTCGTGCCTAGAAACCCGCAAAAGCCACCGCCGCTCACTACTCAAACGGACATCGATTTTGGCGTTTCTCGGCTGTTTTTTAATTTTTAAACGAAAATACCTGTAATCCTTCCTCTCCTATCGAATCCTTCGTTTTGTCCATTGATCCATCCACTTTGCTGCCTCCAAATCCGTCGAAATCGTCGTTTCAGGCCTCGAAACCTCCAAATTGCGTTCGCTGCGGGTTATCGACACATCGAGTGTGCAGTGGAGCGCGCTTGTCATTTTTGGCGAGAGAGTGCGCAAACGAGGAGTGCGGGGGGAGAAGGGCGCGAAAAAATTTGCAGTCTGAAATACATATTATCAGAAATCATCGGGAAATGTGCTTCTTTGCCGGATAAAACGAAAAGTAGAGAGAAAATTGAAAATTTGCTCAAATCAAAAGTTTCTACACAAGAAACTTTTGATTTGACCATCACCAAACGCTTTACCCCTAACTTCAAATATCACAGTTACTGTAGGATTATGTTTGCTCAAATTTAAAAAACATCAGCTAAACTGCGAAATTTCTCTAGAGGGGTACGGTAGCTACCATAATTCAAGGATCAACTAAATATTATTGAAGTGCTCAGTTTAGCTGGTGTTCACTGTTTGTTAATGAAGCGACTTAGTGAACTCAACAGAATAGGTGTCATAAACTGATGAAGTTTTGAACCAACTAATCAGTTTGTTAGTACGGCAACTAGTTACTCAAAAAGGAAAGATAAAATATAGACGTACATATAGAAAAAATAGAAATTACTACTTGGGTTTAGACTATTACAAACAACGCTATCGAGTTCTCTGAAACTTATAAACTTCAATAAACTGGTGAAAATCAACAGAATTTAGAATCAGTTTCCAAGGAAACTCTGTGAAACGCTTCAAAATGAATAATTGGAAAAGTATTTGTTGATTGCGACGGCAAACGTTGCTTAAGGTCACCATGTTAACAAGACCCCCGTGACCGCTAACGCAACACAGAGCGCCCCCTTTTCGGAATCGGGGCGAAAAAGTTTTATTTGAACAGTTTGCGGTGGAGCATACTTGCGTAATCCGTATTTAGCCCTTATCTAGTCTGATTAAGGAAAAATGAGTAAGATATACACTTGAAGAACATTTTCACTCTCAGAAAATCAATTCTATGGCTTATCTACTCATTATCGAGCGATTCGTGTCTAAAAATTTGTTTATTGAGAAAATGTTCTCGGAAGGGAAAAGAAAAGAAAACATACAAAAGGAGAAATGTTTTTTCTTGAAGAATAGTTTTCTAACCTTCATATTAGAGACTTGAGATACGGAAGAGAAGCTTGAAAAACCAAGAAGTAGTTAATATATTTATTTAAATTAATTATAATACGCCAAAAAACTCTGGTTATTTTGTGTAACTCACGATGTTGTGGTGGAAAATCTCTAATGCAACAGTCGATAAGCAGGTACAATGAGCAACAGTATCCGTAATCTGCTCAGCAATATTCGGGGTTCCGATTTCAAATCCGCCTTCTTTCAATTTTACGAAGTGTTCAAATATGAAAAAAAGGTATCAAGCGATCCACATTAAGCAATGAAGTCTTCAAAACTGCAAGAAATTGAGTTCATCATTTGTTTCAGTGACAACATGTGTAACCTTTTTTCATTTGTGGCGTCCTATATTAATGTAACATGATTGGCTATTCAAATCATGTTTGATTCTCAATGTTCAGAAATAAGCATCACATTTTAGTGGTTTTCAGACAATGGTTGTTTTGGATGCACAATCAAAATTTCTTTTTCAATACCGCAAATACCTGTTTTGTTATTCCATGGATAAAACTGGTTTCACTTCAAAACTATGTGTTTCATTGTTTTCTAATAGGATAGGCCTAATTAGAAAAAGAGAAGAAACCTAAAGACAATGCCCTTATGTTTAATCAAGGAGTGAGGTCTTGCTGTAGATGAAAGTTGGATAGAAGGAAGTGTGGTGCTGTACAGTGTCCATTCGTAGTATTAAACTGTACTTATCAGTACTAGTGGGCAAAATGTAGCAGTCGAGGAAAAATGAATGAACTGGTATGATTTCGCTGAATTAACCGTTGATTTTTCGTTTTGTGAAATGCTCGAACTTCTTGATGATCTTTCAAGAAAAATAGATGGAAAATTATCTGGAGAGGTATTTGAGAGTCTTTTGTACTTGGATTTTAAAAACTTACAGAAGATTCCAAATTCTAACTGTTAGCTACGAATTCAACTTCTGTTCAAATAAGAGGTTTGACCATCGGTTTCTATTCTTTTGAGCAACTAAGCAGGTATTGTTCATAGCTAAGAAAAAGTTCGGACTAGTTTAATCAAGTTTTTTTTGTCAAATATACATCGATAAGTAAAATTTGGACTTCACACTTTGGTCTATTTGACAACGTTCTTCACAGTGAATAATGATTTTTTTTTGACGGCTTGTTTTGAGTGAACTCACTTATAACAGTGATGGGTTCGTCTTTCGACGTGTATAACAAGCGCACAATCAGTGGAGTTTCAGCAGCTTAAGGAAGACAAGAGTGAGTGAGAACCCTAGAAAATAACTGGTCTTAGATTCAAAAAGAGACGTGAAAAAATTTTGTATGGCTCATGTGTCTGTTCTTCATTGAATCGCTTTTTTCTCTCCAGATTTTCACTTTTTGAATATATAAGTTATTGACTCTGCCTATTCACTTTCCACTTCCGAAGTTGATCTTTTACTACCACCAACATCACTGTGCTAAACCAAGCATAAAACAAGGAATGATCTCCTTCTTTTTTCCTCCCCACAATTATACCTCTCCTCTTTTCGAACTCACAAATTAAAAAGAGAAAACCAAATCAGAAGACCGAGCTCTCTCATTACCCTTCTCCTCTCGGGAATGTAGTTCCAAATCACATTTTGTTAATGAAAACAGCGGACATGTGTCTCCTGCGTATTCATTTTATATGTACCCACCAAGTATCATTTTGATATCAGCTCTCTTCTCAACTACTTCTTCGACTCTCTTTCTGACCTAACGAGAAATATTATCGAAATGTTCATGTCTATTCATGGAAATGATAGCTACGTGAACTATAAGTATGAATTTAATTCTCAAACTCCCTTCGTGTGTCTACTGATCTGTGTTACTCTGTCAACAGCATGTTTAGTTGGAAGAATGGCCAAAATTTACTGTTCTAAGCCAATGAATGGAACAAAACAAGTGTTCAAAGCGTTTTTCATGATGGCCACAGCGGTAAGTTTAAAAAAAAACATCCTTTTCCTTCAAGTTCATTTTAGAATTTCCTCTTCTCTTTTTTCGATAACCTAACTTTTCGAATTCCTTCCACCGGAATTCTAACTTCGTGGTGTGCATCTATTGAACCAAATGTATACCTTGCTTGGATTTACATATTCCAACTGTTCTCTGCTTATTGGTCTCTACTCTTTGCGTTGCTCTTCTCTATTGTCCGTGTTATCATATATGCCCAACCATTAAGCAATGAGAAAATATTCAAATGGCTATTTCCAGTTTACACAATATTCTCAATTTTATTCCCAGCATTCACTGTTTTTTTCTTGTATACAGCAAAAGGGTATTGCCGTCAATGGAAATGGCCATACTCATTTGGAGCAGTTTTTATATCATACACCGACACAATTGGTGACATTCGAAATGATTTTATCTATTTTACACTTTCGATGTTTATACCAATAATGATTGTGGTATTGAATATCACGTTAATTTTTCTCGGGAATCAGTGGGCTAAAAAAATCAAGTGAGTTGTCACTTTTCTGTTCAAATGATTTATTTTTCTTTGCAGGAATGGTAGTAATATTTTTAAAGCTGAAAACGTCAAAACACTGTATTACACCACAATAGCTCTGATTCTCCCATTTGCCGCTCATGGAACTATGGCTGTAAGTTTTTATTTATCTAGTGATTAAAACATATCATTTATAGATTTGTGGTTGGTTGTTTCCTTCCGTATCTGGTTTTGTCGTTGTTCTAAGGAGTCCTATCACAGAACTCGGAGAGTTTGCTGTTCCATTAATTTACACTCTGACCACGCCTATGTTCAAATGGAAGAAGAATAATAGTGTTGCGTCTGCGTTTATAACTATTCAAAAAATCTAATCCTTCTACTTATTATGTCATGTTCTAATGAATGTTTACACCTAACCAAGATATAGTTCTGGTTCACATTTTTTTCTTTTGGGAAAACGAATAAATCACCTGATTGTTTCGATCTGAACGTACAACAAAATAACACGCGCATAAGTCCCACCCAATGTTCGATTCTAAGCACCCAAAGGAGAAATGATAAATGTTCTTCTTTTCGGTATCTTCTTTCGAGGAAAAATAATTTCTTCTTGAGATAGTTCAACTAAAGAACTTTACGAGAGTAATTTGTCTATCTAATCAAATGTCTTTTAACTGCGCGCAATCAAGTGCCCATCCTTCAGTCTTTTTTTTTTGGTCGTCATTTCGTTGATAGAGAGACAAAACGGGTTTTCTTATCCTTTCCTTCGATTCTGAACTTTTTCATTTATATATCATGCGAACCTATTGTCCCGTTTAATATATATTTTTCATTTTCATTTTCATTTTCATTTTTCATTTTGAATAATTCTTACATCAAAACATCAGATTATGTCTGCGAACAGGAAGCAGCCAAAGACTACACTAAAACCAACTGGCGGCGTCACTGATTTCGCTTCCCAGTACAAAGTAATTATCTCTGACAAAGAGAAATTGATAGGTAGTTTTGATATTCAGTACGTCATACTTATTTACCATGCTTTGTCACAGATTCTGCAAAATATTTCATGAGAATGCGGAAAAGTCATTTAACAGAGGTTCTTAGCTCGTATGATGAATTTGTGGATGATATAAGTTATGAACAAGCAGCAATCATTTTGAATGAATTTCTGTCTCCGACATGTTCACTCCTGGAATTCGAGTATAGGAACTTAACAAAGTGGGTTAGATGAAAAATTCTGATCCCAGATTTTTATTTAGAGCTGGAAGAGATGAGAGCGAGAGTAAAACATCGGGTCCACCTGAAGAACCAAATGAGATCTGGCAAAAACAAATTTTAGGGAGAGTTCTAACACATGAACGGTAACATACTCTATATGATACAAATTCACTTTCAAAAATTTCAGACATGCGACATTCATCACACTCCCTGCTAACGCCAGTCATATGTTTGAGGAGGAACCAAAGAAAGTAGACAAATCGAAAGAAGAAAGAGTTAATGACCGAAAAAACAATGGGGAAAGCAGTTCTGATTGCCAAACTTCTTTACTTGAGATTTTCAGTGAGTGAACCACAAAGTTCCCTTTAGACAATTTTTTTTAGCGATTTATCGAAAGATTCATTGGTTCATAAAAAACGTTGACGTTAATGAGGTACAGTATTCTCCACAAAATCTTCCAAATGAATCATATCCGTTCAGTTGACAATGTCTCGTTTCACCAGAAATGATATCAGAAAAGGAATAAATGATTTCAAGAGTTCTTACGAGATCACTTCAAAAGCGGTTACTTGTCTTGTCTATTTGGAAATCATCGAAAAGTTGAGAACTGATCCAGCAAACACTGTCGACAATGTGTTTGCAAAATGCAATAGAATGATGTTAGAAGAAAGAAATGGTGAGAATTCACTTAGAGGTAGATAATAATCATCAATTTGAAGGAGAGTTTTCACAAGAAACTATTAACATGCTGAAATGTGCTAATCTTTTTATTCTTAAATACTATGGAGGATCGGATGACGACAGTAAGCAATAATAAACTTAGAACTTGAAAAAAAATACTGAAAAATTTTAGCACTGTTCCGCCGTGGATTTGGCTATTTGAGTACTAAACTTAAAGCATTGAAAGAAAACGTAAGAGCAAAAAACGTTTGAAAGACGTAATTCTATTTTTCAGGACAAGACTCATCCGCATATTCTCGGTGTTTCAGCATGCTTGGCTAGCGAGGAGTTGAAAATAGCTCATGTTTACGATTTTCTGTGCGGTGTTTATGATTTTTCCAACTTCAAACTGTAATACAGATGATTTTTATTCGGATTTGCTACTAATCAATCGTACCGAGAGAACGATGAAGTGAACAATATACAAAAAAAAATTAGTCAACTATCTGATTAATATGATATAATTCTTAATAAAGATGAGAAATTGCAACTACCAGTTTTAAAATCACACTTTCAAAATCTTTTTCATCAATTCAATGCAATTCGATCTTCAATTTAATCTGGTGACGGCGGAAGAAACTCCTGTCTCAGGTGGCTCGACTTTGCATCGTGTATATTAATGACCCGACACTTTGTGTTTGTGGTGTAAAATTTTGGGCGAGTGATCAAAAAACGTCGAAATTGAAATCATCCGTAACTATCGTAAAGTTCCATTGGCTAGGAGTAAACGGGGTGAAGGTGGCAATCCATTAGAAAGCTAATTGGATTGACTAGTATTGTCTAACATATCTTCATCCCGGATCTAAATGTTGTTTTTAGGTGTTTTCAGTCAGCGTTCTTCTACTTCTATCGCCCACCCACGACAATGGGAATCCGAAACCACATTCCGACTCGAAAACCAAACCCATTCTCGATCTCCGATCATTCGAGAACTTTTTTCTTTCGAAACATGTTTTGTCTTTTTCTCTCTCTCCCTCAGAGTATATCCTGCTGCTGGAAATGTATGACGTCGTTGTTTTTTTCGCACTTCACCTTTTTTTCAAGGTTCTTTTTTCAAATAAAAGGTGCCAACCACCTTTCTCTTTGTCTTCTTTTATCATTTTATCTGATTCTCTTATCTCGTTTTTCCAATTGCTATATTTTAAAATCTTGGTGTAGGATTTGAAAAATGAGACAGATTCGCATCTTATCGGCAGGTCCGTTTTTTCTAAGGTCTTCTCACACACACACACTGACGGATAAAGTGCAATTATTGGAGACACAATTGTCTCATCAAATCATTCCAGACGTTTTGTCTCAACGGGCACCCCTCATCATATATTGTCACTTTTTTCACACTTTTCATCTCTTCTCAACTCAAGAAACGTGTGTTGTTTTGTTTGGCACATAGTTTTGGGTGTTTTCTGTTCTCATTTGTCTGGCTTCGAGCATACTTTTCTCATATTCATTTTCAAAAGCAACATGAAATGATGAAAGCACATTTATTCTGTGAGATTTTTCGAAACTTTGTGTGAAATGTGATATTGTCGGACTGAGCAACATGATATGATATATGGGTTGAATTCAGTACGTGCGTCCCAGACATGTGTTACTACATCTGAATAGTTTCCATCACTACCCACTTTTTGTCTCGAATCCAGAGTTTTATCGATGAGCTTCTGGCTTATGTTAGCCCCTCGTCGAAAGAGATTTTATGTTCGAAATGCGCTCGACTCGTTTTCGAATCGTATACTCTCTGCTCGGAAGAAAATATATCCGTTACACTAGGTTGAAGTTTTGAACTTTTTTTTACTTCCTGAATATGTGAAGTGTTCTTGTGTGATAAGAGAACAGAACAAATGGCATTTTCTTTTTACAATGATGACCTGCCATGATTTCTTGCAGACAATTCAGACCCCTAAGACTAAAGATTAAATTCTTTTAGTTTGATGAAAGTTAGTTCTCACCATCAGATAGCGCATTGGAGTTAGGCATATTGTGTTACATTAATGAAAAAGTTTATAGATAGCATCAAGAAATAGTTCTTTGCGACTCCACATATTTCCAGAGTAACTAGCGTTGAATTCATATTTACCTGGTTCTTAATCTTACTTATCATTCGATCATATCTAACTTACTGTAGAATTTCACTTAAATCTATAATATCTTCTCTTACTTTTTCACAAATAATTTTTGAAAACCGTGAATTTGTCTCAAGTTTCGTCATCCCAATGACCCCTCAGACAAAACAAAAACTCTTTTCTTTTCCTTTCCATGATCAACTTCCTTCATTTTTTCTTGTTTCAGAATTGATTCAATCAGATAGTGAATTTCCGCCCATTCGAGTGAAATCTATGGCGGTGTTATGAAATTTGATGGAAATTAGCTGTTGCCTTTGTCTTGAAGGTAAGGGTTAATTACCAACATTAAACACATTTTTGATATTCAGGAACTCGAATCATTCTCGAGGATGAAACTGGTGGTGAGGACGAAGGAAGCTCTTACAAATGTTGTAGAGGAGATGTGCACGTTAAGGTGAATATTTTAAATTAGGTCACTCATAAAAAAGAATGGTTTCAGCGTGCCTGCTTCTATGTATCGATCTCAGCTCTAGTTGTTTGTCTATTTTCTACAATATGCATGTTTTTTGGTGTTTATACTGTCAATTTATGGCTTGATATCTTTTTGATTGTTGCAAATACGGTGAGTTCTCTCATTTATTGAGTTCCCATTATCAAACTTCAGGTTGTGGCCATTCTCATGATGTTTGGTCTTTATTATGACAAAGCTGCCTTACTTGTACCTTTTATAGTTTCAGAAGTAAGTATTTTCATCCAATCTATTTCATTAACATGGTTGTTCAGATAACACAATGTGTTTGTTTTTTTATTCTTGCAAATTATGTTCTCTACTACACGATTGTATTCCGGAGGCAAAAACTGTATCAAAAATTTGGTGAGCTGATCATTTTGATACAACTGTAATGGTTCATGTTTTCAGATCAAATGCTCATGGTGATATCAATTTATTTGGGAATAATTGTCTGCATAGGTGCGATATGGGCTGCTACTAAATGTTATCATTACCTTCGACAAAAAGCCGAAGGTCTTTATCCATCAACAGGAGAACGATGCATGTGGGAGTGATCATTTCGTTGATTTCATAACGATACTCGTCTATTTTGGACCCCAATAAACTATTTCTCGATTTTCTATATCCCGTGACTCAGATATTCTCTGCAAATCTATCTGTTTTCATCCAAAGTTGTTTTCATTTTAGTTTTTCCGACAAACAAAGACGACCTTGGTTACGGTGAAGCAGTATCCTTTGTCTCGTGTTTTTCAACGTCCGTCAAAAATATCTGTTTCTTTAGAACATAGGTCAACTCAACTCACACTTTTAGTTTGTTCTATTTTCTCATATTCATTTTTTCACTTGGAATAAGAAATAGGTAAGTCAATCATACATAAACCAAAAAAGGAAATCATTAATTAGAGGCAGTGTTCAAAAACATTCTAGTGTTGATGTCACTACAGAAGCTGTTGCACATTTGGTGGCACGCAACGTAGTTTTTCTCTCCAGCGGTTCCCAATGTGACGGTTTTAGTGTTTGATGATCCGCTGCTTACATGCACAACCTGAATAGAACTTTTGAGAATTAGAAACTTCACACTTCTTCCTATTTGTTAACCACTTAACACCTACTAATTGTTTGGCGGCCTCCTAAGAATCCTCAAAGAACCTATTCTCATCATTAAACTCTATTTGAAGTTTAATCAGTTTAACTGCTATTATTCCGCGCGCCGACAGAGCTCTTTGTCATTGAGTTAAATGGGCGGATCTTCATGTTTCATACTCTTTGTTTCTCTTACTAAACTGGTTTTATTTTCAGTTTCACTGACTCTATTCATTTTCAGAAGGTTTCTGAAAAGTTAAAGGTTCATCTGTAATCACTTTAAACTCATTTTTTCTATGTTTCCTTTACCTCGCATGTATACTGTCCAGCATCCTGCTCCGGTTGATAGTTCTGGATTTCCAAAATGGATCCTTTGTTGTAGAACTTGTACTTTCCACCTTCAAACTTTAGTTTTGTCTCATTCACTAGTATATCTTACCATCTAAGACTTGTTTTCCATGACGGGTCCAGTAGGTAATCACGCTGTCTTTCTTAGCAGATACTTCACAAGATATGTTAACAGAAGCAGTTGCAAGAACTTGACCAAAATGAAGTTGCTTGTCACGGAAGACGATATCTTCTACAATCTTCTCGTTTCATTAGCTAGGTAGAGGGATCTCACCAAAAACAATGACATCCATCTTGTTCATGTAGACTTTGCTTCCAACCTGAGCATGACAATAGTAAACACCGCTGTCGTCTACACTGGAGTTTCGGATGATGAGTACGAGAGTGTAATCATCCAGTTTTTTGATTTCAACGTTTCCAGTTCTGAAATTGTCGTAAATTCATTAGTTTATTAAAGCAAGAGATACCTATCAAGGCCACCGTGTTTCTTCCAAATCATTCCTGGTTTCTCATCGCTAGTACCTTTGACTGAACACACGAGAGAAATCTGGTCTCCGATTGGTTTTTGAACTGGGTTAGCCTTTGGGCTGATCGAAATCACGACATCTTCGTCTGAATAATTTCATTATTCTCTGTTTTTCAACGTTTTACTCACCAGCTGAACATTGAGTAACAAGTAGAAAAATGGGGAAAATTAAGAGGAAAGTTCTAGCCATCCTGTTTCCAACGGTGGAATCAGGTCAGAATGATGGTAGCCACTAGTGAAAGCAGTTGTGAAGTTTTTCGTCAGGTGTTTAGACGTACCTCCAGATTCACTCGTATAAAATACTTGGAGCTTGGGTTACCACTACTCTCCACTCCCGTCTCACTATTTTTCAGATTAAAAGAACGCCGATACCCATCAAACAGGCGGCAGCTCAACGAAAAACGTGATGATGGTGATTGAGAGTGCCCATTTAGACTCGTTAATTGCCTTGAGACGTGGAATGATCTCCATTTTTTTGTAAACTTGATAGCCCTTTGATAAAGAAAGGTCATTTGGGTTGAGTCAGCACATCAGAAATCTCTCACTGTACCTGAGAAATACGAGAAAACAGCCAAACAAGTATATATCGTTCTAATGTAATGATAAAACATTTAGAAGAGTAGCAGCTAAAATAGACTATTTTCAATTCATGTGTAACTGCTTATTCACTTTCAAAATAAGAACTTCTCGAACTTCTTCACAAATTTCCAAAGATAATTTTACCATGTCGCTTCTTCTTCTGTGCCACATTTGATCTTGTAATCTTCCAAAATCATTTTTTGTTGTAAAAATGGAAATGATATCAGGATTGCGTGACACTTTTAATTTAGCTGTTAGAAGAAAATTTTCATTCTAAGGTAATTAAAAATAATTTAATTAGTTCAAAACAAGCCATATGACGTAGACCAAGTCGAGACTATGGTAATTTTAATTTCATGAAGTTTACCAGTATATTATATGTCAAAGACTAGATTTCAAAGAAAAAGTTCAGACTCTCGTAGCAGTATTTGTGATGAAAACCTACATTTTTAAATTTAGCTCAAAAGCAACAAGAAGAACGTTTGAAAACATTATACCTTTCCTTCGAAATAAGTTGAGTAGGTGTTTTTGATTTCGTTTTTCCCTTTCAAATTTTCATTTAATTTTTCGATATAGTGAATTTGACGAAAAAGACGACTGTCGAATAGTCTGGAAAATATGTAATGAGATTTGAAAATCTGATCTGAAACATTCATATATCTGGTTATCTAATATTTTTTTCTTGTTGTGTGATCAGAAAATTCCACAGAGATAAATTGTCTATCCATATTTAGAAAAATCTCCTTCTTCTGTTTTTTTTCTCTAGAAGTAAGTCAATCTTCATTTCAAATTGTCCGTGCTCTTTCATCTAAACTAATCTTGTCAGAGTGAGTAATGTTCTTACAAACAAAGGATTTTCTGGGAGGTCACACACTTCGGTCCTGCAATAAATTTTATGGGTTTTCCGTGTGTCATTAATTTCAGAAAACCTCTCCTGCAAATGATTGCTTTCTATGTGCAAAATGACAGTTTTCTATTGTTTCTGCGCTAAACCTCTTGTTGAAAAAAGTGACTCTTGTGGTAAGTCGATCTTTAGTCAGTAAGGTGAGAATCGAGCTTTTCACGTAGACGACTTTCATCCCGAAAAATGGTTTTTTTACACACATTTATCATGACAGCAAGTGGGGAAACAGGGGGGGGGGGGGACGTCCTTCTCCCGTTAGAACAACTGACGACCGTCCGCTTTCATTAATAAATGTCGTGCCATCGAAGATGTTTACTACACACAGAACCTTCTCTGAGCCCGAGTTGACACATAAAACCACTCAGATATACCACTTTTGAAGATACGCGGTGTTGTGTCGAGTTTGTTTATTTTCTGGTGTCTTTATCTTGTTTTTCGATTTTCTAGTATTTCTTCGTGAAACGTGCTCTCGGTGCAAGTAGTACACTCCTGTCTCATTGCCCGTGATCAACTATTAGAAGATCATCACATTTGTCAGGTATTTGAGATGCGAGATAGGCGAAGATTGGCAAATGAGATTTGATTTCGAATTGCACAAAAATCCTCTTCCTTTCACTTTCCTTCCAATTGCTTTTTGTTACAGCCGTCACATATCAAAAGCGTTCATTTTCACACCTGCTTTGCCAGTCAACTTTTAAAAATCAAGAGATAGAAGGAAAAAAGTAAAACGCGAACGTGGCGGTTTATTGTTTTTGAGTAAATGCTTAATTTTTTAATGATCTCGGTTTTTCTTAGCCACATGCACATGCTTAAATCTTGAGAAATGAGAACAAAAAATGAACGGACCCACACACACACACACATCTGTTTTTGAGCAGTCTTCTTCTTTTATCTCTATTTGTTTCTGCACTTGCAACTGCCTTGCACCTGCAATACAACTGGTTCCATGTCTGTATTAACTGGTTCCGTGTAATCTGACTAGCGTTCCTTTCAACACATTACTCGTTGCCAACACACAATTCAGATCAATTCAAAATCTGTTATTCATTCAGTAATTTTGCTTTTTTAGTATTTTTGTAAAGTGATCTATTGATCTATCCTAGCCTTGAATCTCTATTGAGTTCAATTTTTAGTGGTCCCCATTGTTTTCACATAATCTACTTCACAGAAGCTTCGAATTAAAATTATTGTTAGCTGCTTACTAAACAATTTTATTCATTAAACCATTAATGTTCCTATCCACCTGAATTAGTCTCCTTGACAACTGCTCGTGGACCACCATATGGTGAGGTAATCCTTTTAGGACCCACATAATTAATTTTACACCTAACACTCCATTTCGGTTCATGATTCCAAAAACTCTGCCACTTTCCATCATGGTTTTGGGTTTCTCTGTTATACTCTAGTTCACTGTCTCTCAAAATTAGAATGGCAACCGTATCCTGCGGTTTTTGCTGTTTAGTGGTTTTCTCACACTAACCTAACGCCCACCAAACAGATTTCAAAAATAAATGGGAGCATGAAAACAATGAATAAGTTTAATTGAGACCACAGATGTTCTTGAATGTTTCTTCTTCTCTCTCTCTCTCTATTTTTTTCTCTTTGTGTACATGAATAGGAAAAACTTGGGGGATATAAAGGGAGAAAAAAAAGGGGAAGAATACGGGGGAAAGCGTATAAAATTCACATTTGCTTCCCGTTTCCCAATAAATTTTTAGCGGAAGCATCTGTACTTGAGTATTACCCGCCTCCCACTAGAAGCCATGTGATACAATTTTAAACTACGTTATTTTCTTTTTGTTGCCATCGGATTGTGTTTTTTTCCCGATCTTCGTTCTCTTGATTCTTACGGTTGTCCTTCTTTTTCTATGTCAAAAGAAAGGTGATTTCCTGGAGGTAGTAGACCAGCAAGCGCGTTTTATCGCTTCTAAAAGTGTTCCTCAATGTGTACTTGTGTTTTTTAGCGTTCAAAAACTGCAAAATCTCTGGGATCCCTCTATTCTTTTTTATCTGTTCTCATGGACTCAGAAGTGTTTAACTTTTTATTTCTTCTTTCACGGGTTCGATGTTTGACGTCTTGGTTACGACACCTTCAGAATCTATTCCTGGAACAGCAAGGTATAGTTTTCCAGTAATCGAAGATAACATCTTACTCCTTATCGTGTCTCGGATCTTTTCGGAAATTTTTCAATCAAAAATTTGCCCAAAATTTCAGTTCTACTTTTCTTTACGTAATTACTCTTTGTTAGTCAAGGTCACTATACGAAGGTCATTCCGTCCCTCTCCGATTCTGGTCCGCCCCTTGACTCAAAAGCTTTCCGATTCAATCCAGAAAGCATTGCTTGTGCAGCTTCTAATCTGGCTAACAGATCAAGTCTTAGTATTGCCTGTCATACTGTTCTTGAAATTCGAAATTCAACTATCCATTCTCGAATATTCCATGCACTGAAATCAGTTTTTAAATCATTGTTTATTGTGTTTTGCACTCCGTAGATCTTCTCGAAGGAATTCGGAAGCTTGATTCATAAATAGTGACAAGCAGGAAGGAAAAAATTCGAAGATCGACGACGCTGCACTCGTAATAATGGATGATAGCACCTTGCTCCCGGCGCTCTTGGCACACTGCGTTTCATGAGTTGTAGTGCCGCGAAAATATCTTAATGTTCGTGAGAAATCTCATTTTTGAAGTAGATTTGTTTTATCTTAAATACACCTACAGTATCAAAAAATGAAGATGAAACGTCATTTTCAAGTGAGTCATGCCATGAATGTATTTCTCTTTACTGTAATATTCTAAACGTATAAATAGGATAAAGTGGGATAGATCAAAGTTTTCTTCCGGCTCATCTCAACTCTCTCGTTTTCCTTTTGTACCTGTCTGCTTGAAATCTCTGATCTCGTTCCTTTTTCCGCTTGACATTGATACTTTTATTATACATTCTTTTTGTGCTCAACAACTCATATCTCTCATTTTGCTGTCTCCAGGATGTTTGTCGTTTTCTTCTCCTTCTGCCCCCCCCCCCTCTTCTCGTGTAAATTTATGAGGTACCCATCAGTTTTGAGCTTGCTGATCAACGAACTAATCATGAGAGATAGATTGAATATTCGGCGGCCCCGCCTGTTGACAACAAGGGCAACCTGACAAAACAACTGTGAGGTACTTCCTCGCTCTTTTCCCAAAGGCGCCTAGTCAAGCCCCGTCGACGGAAAGAAGATCAGCGGCAGCGGCTCGGTTGCGGCATCGCGGAGAAGAAGAAGACGAAGTCGAAGCAGGAAGAAACGTGGATGGCAAGCCGAGCTGCATAGCGGCTGCCGGACGACTGTTATTTCAACTGAGCCGATAAAAAGTGATCGGCTGAAGGGAAGATGGGGATGGCAAAGAGGGGATGCCACTGATCAAAGATTTTGAGCATATGCCTGTTTGCCACCGATATCTCATGCGTTTTTCACCTCCACCACTGTCTTATTTTTGCCCTCACGTTTACTTTTACTCCCACCCAGGTTGTTCTTTCCTTCAGGCTCTCTCTTTATCATTGTTTTTCTTTCCTCGTTCTCTCTTTTTTATCTGCAGATATGATTCATCACACATCCTCAGATATCCTTTATCACTATACTATGTTCACACTTCTTGTTGTTATTGCGTTATCTTCTACACTTCTCCGTACCCTTTATCTCGCCGACAATCACATTTTCCAGAGAGTATGGAGATGTTAAACCAAACAACATTAACACCATCCCAACACCAACACAACATCAATGGTGCAGACTCCATCGGCAGCTTCATTAACGTTAGTCAGACACTGGGGGGCCTCCGTTCCAAAGAATAACGTCCATATGGCTACTAGCCAATTAAATAAGAGCGCGTGTCGTTGAGAAAAGTGCAAAAACTCATTGTCGTAAAAATTTCGAACCACCACCCGAGAAAGATTAATTGGGTGGTCTTGTTTTTTTAATTCAAATTGGTCAGCAATTCAAAACCTCTAGAATACCGTGATAGTCTGGGAATTAACCCAAACCTTATGGAAAACTGATACTTCAACATTCAAATATATTTAATTACGATGTATCAAATCTATTTTTATCTGTCAAAAGTCTTTGGGGATATACTTCTAGAAAACTCTGACAGCCATCTTTGTTTTTGTTAGGTACAAATTCTTGTCTGGGTGGGACCACTTGATATGTTATAAACATGAAAACAAAAAGTGATATTCGGTCTTAGTGTCTGTTGAATTTGGCAATTGTCCCGCCACCATTTCTCTCTCCAAACCCCTCTTATCAGTTGTTGTTTGTTCCAGCAGCAACAGCGTCAACAGCCGTCTCAAATGAGTGGTCCCCATCAACGGCCATCAAATGGAAGCAACATCCGTGAGCAACACGCCATGAATCCGGCAAAAACAGGCGGCGACCCATCTAATCGTGTTTTCAACGATCAGGTAACTCGACCCGGGAGAGAAAGAAAAAAAGAGAGTGAGCTAGAAAAGTTTTGAACTATTGTCTTTCTTTCACCCACTCAGTTCTACCTTTTTACTTTACTCATCTGACTTTACTTACCTCAAAACTCACTTGTTTTCTGTTTTGTTTTCTGATTCTCATTTATTTTTAGACATCCTCGATTAATGGACGCTTGCATCAAGGCAATAATATGCAGATGCAACATCAGACAATGATGGGCGTGCAGCAACAGCAACCAAATCAGATGGCCTCGTATAACTTGGGCTCAGAGGGATCTACAGGAAGACTTCCTCCCCTCACATTGAAAAGCAGCACTTTCACTAATTCCAACACTGTTCTTTTGAGCAACGGAACTCAGTGTCAATTGCAGCCGACTTCTATGAGCATGTCTTCAAATGGTGTTCAACAAATGCACAATCGTCGCGAGTATGATCAGAACACTTTGAACAAAGTGTCGCCACCAATGCATATAAATGAACAACTGTTTGACCAGCACTCACTCAATTCTCAGCAAGAGATGGAGAATCCGATACGGATTAATACTCCAATGCATTCTCATCAACACTTAGACCAACAGAATATGCAACAGATGGTTTTCAACCAGCAAAATCAGCAACCTCAAAACCCGTACAATGGTCAGAACGACATGTTGCAGAACCAATTATCATTAAATCATTTCCAATCCGGTCATCAAACTGGAAACCAAGTGGTCTCTTCTTTCCAAACCAATCAAAATCCAGAGCAAGTATCTCATCTTGGCCATATGGACCAGCAGCCACCCACTCAACATTCCATGAACTCGGTAGGCGTTTTGTTTTTTTCCCATCTCTCTAGGTCAAACTCATGGCGTATTTCACAATTTATTTTCACTATTTCCAGGTTCCGCAATCGCAGACACAACAAAGAGTTGGACAGATGGGTTGTAATTTGAATCAGATGGGCGTTCAAAGCCAAGTTCAGTCTCCAACTTCTTCAAATCTCTCAATGAGCATGAGCTCGTCAACTTCTTCATTCTCCATTACTCCTCCTATGAAGAACTCCTCATCTATCAGTCCTAATTCCATTCCAAACAATGCAAATTCAACTACTCAATTGATTATGGCTCTGAACAATAACTCTCCAATCACTCAAGAGCAACTTCAAGAGATTCAGAGCATGACTACTGTTGCCCAAGATGGAACCGAGGTTTGCAATTAACATCTTGATTGAGCGATAAACTTCACTTTTAGATTCTCTTGATGCAAGAGCCACGTTTGAAACAATACTCCGGTATCAAAGACATGTCAACAACTGATTTGAGACTTGAATGCAAGAAACGAGCCCTGCCGTCAGCAGGTTCTCACGTTCAGAACACATCTTTTCATACTTTTTGTGTTGTTTCAGGGACTAAAGTCCGTCTTTGTGAACGCCTTGGAGATTATGAGAAAGAAATAATTGATGAGAGAAACAATAAATTGATGCAAGAATACAATCATCGGCAACAAATGTACGAAACCCAAGCAGCAGCCCTAAAAGCGTTTCAAGCCAAGAAGGCAGCCCTTCTGCAAGCTCAAAAGTACGTCACACGTTTTCAAAGACAACTGTCATTTGTTTCTGATCACCAGCCAAGTGATCAGAAAGTAAGGTGGCCATTTGACGTCACACATAGTTGTGGGGGTCCCATCAGGATTCACCTCCACCCTCGCAAACAACAAAAGAGCATAAAGAAGAGATGAAAAATCGAAATTTTTCAGCCGTCAGAATGGGAATGGAAACAATTCAACCAATTGTTCTTCCAATGCGTCTGCTTTGTTGATGACTCCCACTAAACCTGCTGATGGGCCTCCGCCGAAAAGAAAGAGAGTCTCGAAACCAAAGAAGCAGCAGCAACCAAACATGGAGAACCAAACTGTAAGTTCTCCGATTGTTTCTTTTCTCTTTACTCTCAATGATAGTGTGTAGTTTGATATTCTGTGTTATCATCCCATCATCTTATCCCATCTCAAAAAATCTTTGACTTTTGTGTAATTGAGCCGTAATGTTGTCAACACTTCCGCTAACGGAGCTGAACCCATAAATCAAGAGTGGCCTCTGGCTATTGCCGTCGTTTTTTGATCCACATATCCGTTTCTCGAAACTTCTTTTTTCTTCATCTTTCCTTGCTCTCAAAATCATTTTCCTTCCTTCTCAAGATGAAAACGGATAAGTCGGTTGAGTTGACTTGTCATTTATCAATCAACACTGCGTTCTGAAACTTATGCGCTCGAAAAAGAGATAGAACGCCGGCTGCGCTGCTAACATTTGACAGAGGCGCCGCAAAACAACAACTAGGTTCTGTAAGCTGCGTGTGTGTGTGTGTCGTCTCAAACTGAAACGCCAGCCGACAGTTGTTGCTTTAAAGTCGTGAACGTATGTGTGTGTGCAAGTAGCAGTGCTCCGATTCTACGGGTTATTACTTCGACTCAAATACGAGCTGCCAAAATACAAACGACACGGAAAAACATCTGTCAGCAAAAAAAAAGAAGTGTGTGGAATGTGGGAATAGAGACATGAAAGAATAAAAAGTGATACTTTCGTTTCAGTTACTACTTCTAAGAAGACAAAGGGGAAGATTTGAACAAAAGGGATATTTTTTACAGAATCAACCACAAAATGTCATGTCAATGGGTTCAAACCAAGTTACTAACATGCTTCCGACCTCTGAAAATGGTACAACCATTTCTACAGATATCGACGTTCTTCTTGGAAGAAATACCAAGTTAGTCTAGATCGATAGGTTATAAATAACATAAAATGTTACAGTCAGTCAAATGTTACCGGGAACATGATAAACACTTCACAAAATGGTTCAAATGTATTCGGAGGTCAAAACCAAACTGGAACCTCAAGATACTTTGTGAAGGACAACAGTTGCTTCTCTCATCTTGATTCGGGATGCAGAGTAAGAATTAATCTGTTTGGATCATTTTCTTATAATTAATTTCAGTTGATTTCAAACAACTCCAATGACGAAACTGAGTTTGGAAGCACTGGACGAACATTCCAAGTGGCTGTCCCACCACCGCCATCAGGAAATTCCCAAATCCATTACCAATCCAACGATCAGCTTCTCTATGGAGTTCCAGACCAGGTCTCAAATCAAAGAAATGATACTCAATCTCAACAACAATCTCGCCCAATGAATCTGAATCAACGTAAGAGACTTGTTTACACTAGATCCAAATAAATTCTTTAATTTCAGAACAACATCTTGGAGGAAATCAGAACATGAATCAGAGCATCACTACTATGTTCAATGTGTCGACCCCATCGTCAATGCCACAACAGCAGCAACAAGGGATGACCCAATCCAATCAGAACTTCATGAATGGCACTGTGACACAAAATGGGTATGATGGAACGTATGACTATACCGGTTCATTAGAGTATTTGAATCACTACCAGTCATGGAACTTTTATCCTTATAACTTCTGAACTGACCTGTTTGCAATGTTCTAACATTTTCCCTTGTTTTTTCAATGTGTTGTTTTGTCCGTATGTCCGAATTTTCGTCTTTTACATGCTTACTATTCTCTTGACCACAACCTTAACCTTTTGATTTCTTTTTACCGGATAAACATTGTTTGGAATCGCTTGCGTTTCGGTTTGCATTCTGGTTCCCTATCTTATTTGGTGAGTTATTGCAGATTACAAGCGAGTCCTTGTGTTGCCGATCAGGCAGGTCCGTCTCCAAACATGCCTGTCAGTGACCCAACTGCCACCACTTCCGGTAGTCCAATTGTTGTTAGCTCGGTTGTTGACAGCAGCGAGGCTGCTGAATTGATGGATCTCGAAACAATGCAGAAATTGTGAGTTTTGACCCATCTCCCTGAACAGTTGTCCACTATTTATCGTTTTCTGTTTTCACATTCTTTTACTCGTATTGTTGATCAATCTGGAATTTTGCAGGCTGTCTCCGGCGACTTTACGTGCACGAGAAGAGCTTCTCACTCAACAACAGTCACAAATAAATGAGCTGGTCAAATTGATTCAGAGCAATCATGATACTCTCCGTGAACAACAACAGCAGATTAACCTTGCAAAGAAACAACAGAAGCAAAGACAACGTCAAGCATCACAAAATGCCATTGTAATTGACAAGCACGTAAACAGTAGATGTATCCAACATGCTATCAAAAGTCGCCAGAACTTGCAAATTTTGAATGTAAGCACAAAGAATGATCGTTATATGTACAAACTTGTTCTTCCAGGACCTCACACAACAACAAGATAGCATTCGCACTGCTGAAACTCGCCTTATCGAACAATTGCACATCAATACCGCCACCGATGACATTGCACGATTGATCAAACAGGTTTGTAGATACGTGAGTTACTCGAAATTCCAAACTTTTCATTTTGCAGGATGGCCGTACTGCTCTTGTTATCGTATCGTTACTACATGACTATCGAACTACCCGCGAGCAGAACAACCGTGCCAAATCAACAAATGGAGAACCTAACAGTGTTGAAGATAAGAAAAACGTGGAAGTTGTTGCCAAAAAGGTAAAATAGTGATATTTGACTTTTTAATTTTTGAACTCTACAGAAAGCGCCAGCCAGAAAACGTACTAATAATGGAACTCCAAAATCAAATCAGAACAAAAAGTCAGCCCAAGGAAAGCAAATCGTTGAAATTGATGTTTCTCAAGTAATGTCACCACCGAATAGTCAACCCATTATGATTCAACAACAGCCCCTGAAACAAGGAATGCAACAGTTCATCGAGTTCCCAAAACCTCAGCCTCCTCCAAGAGTCAGAACTCAATCTGATGTTGACATGGAAGCTATTTTCAAAACTGTTATTGATGCTTCTCGTACTAACAACAAGAATCAAGAGAATCAACAACAACTTTCTCAGCAGCAACAACAACAGTACGACAATGAAGTTATTTCCCTCCCGTCTGAAGTATCCTCGCCAATGAGAGCACAAAGCCAAAATAGTGTTCAATCTATTTACTCTGATGGTTCCTACACAAGAACAATGAATTACCAACAGGAAGAATCTCCACAACAAATGTCTTATACAATGGGAACGGAAACTGAGTCTAGCTGTTCTCCTAATGACGTGCAGATTATTCCGAATGAGATGATTCAGCAAGAGGTTCAAAACGAAGCTTCTCAGCAACCAGAAATTGTTGAAATCCTTCCACATATTGAAAGAACCTCAATTGACTATGAACTTGACAATCATCAGTATCACGAAACAATGGTTTTTGATGAAGATTCCAATCAAGAATACATTGACACTTGTCAGAATAACAGATTTGATTCGGATTTCCCAGATATTGATCAAATGGTTGCTAACATGAGAGATTGTAAGTAAAAACTATTCTTACTATCAAAATCTCCATTTATTTCAGCTGATCCTCTAAACTGCCCATTGGACGATATTGATCTGAACGCAATTTTGAACTGCTGGTCGGACGATTGCGATTCGAAACAAATCAGCGACAACCAAGTGAATGCTGCAAATGTGAGTTTTCCTTCTCAATACATTCCGGAATCAATTTTCTAAATTTTCAGGTGAATGGTGTGTGCAGCGAAATGTCATATAACCCGTCTGGTTCAATGAATGAGATGTCACATTTCAGTGAAGATATGGATTGGAACAGTTATTCCACTCAATCAGATATCATCAATCAAGCTTTTGAACAATCCTAAATCATCAACCGCCTTTGAAATCTTAATTATTTGCTTAGAATACTCTAGAGTGTCATCTATTATCACCATCTTATTTAATATTGTTAACTTCCATAGATCTGATAATAGGTTACTGTTAATTATTACTGTCATCACTATTCCAATCTCTTGATCATTTCCATAGATGTAAAAACTTTCCATGAATACAAAACATTCAAAAATCCCTTTCCCAACCCAAAAAAAAGATTCCTTCGTCAACAATTCCCATTTTATTCCGGTTACTTTTATATATTCCATAGTTAATAGTGTTCATACTTTTCTTGCAGCTAGATTTGATTCTTCCATGCAAAATAGTTTTGTTCAGTTTATTCCACATTCCTACCCATTCAAAGACCCCTTTACTCATTGTACTCGTCCCCCTTTTTATTTATCCATAACAATACTCCAATCTGCCAAAAACTAAAGCAATAAACACCTGTCATTTACATATAAAGTTTCGTGAAGCGGAAATCCATCAAGTGTCGGGGCGACAAGTCGAGATAATTGAGAGTGAGAAAAGTGCATACGAGAGCTCGGACGATTAACGCCATGTTTTTTCTCCATTTTCTTTCACATCCACTCTAGCAATACGTAAAGATGTAATGGTTGACATCAAAGTGTGAAAGAAGAGAAAATAGATCTAAACGTTGTGTTCCATCCACCTGCTGCACTGCTGTGTACAGAATTCATTGTTTGGAGACAGATGCGAAGATTCCTCCAACATTCGGTTTATAACGTCTTCACAAACTGTGCAGATAAGGATCTAAAACTGAGTTATGTGTGAATAGACGAAAAATGCATTGTGAAAAAAACTAATAGAGGATTTTCTGATAGTATCAAAGTTTTTTTAAGATTAGGTTTTTTGAAAAAAAACCGTATATTTATAATAATTGAAAAAATGAAGTGTTAAAAGAGAAGATAACTATTTAAATGTAAATCAAAATCAGTCTGGAAAAAAAACTATGTTCTGATCACACAAAATTCGTTTAAAGGTCGAAACGTTATGTGAAAATCAATAGGAGTTCTCGTTATGACATTTCTTCCTATAAGGAGCAATTCAATCTACAGTGGCTAGCAAGACTCAGGGTGCCTGTAAAATACAGTCTCTATTCAATGAGAAACAAGGCGATCTGTCATTCCATTTGAAAAGAAAGGCGTCCATCGACACATTTTCGTCTCAGGCGAGGCGCTCTGAGGCGGAGAGAGCGTACACATTGAAGAGATTCAGAGAAAGAAGGCCGAGTACGCAGATACACTCTACGGCGTAGTGCAGACAGTGACCTCACCCCTTTTCCTCTTCGGACCCTCAAGACAGTCCCCTCGTTGTGCAATACCCCCAAAAATCAATACCTACCTATATTCATATTTTTAGTAACTCTAATTCTCAACTATGGACGAGCAAAGCCCCGAATACGTGCAACAAAGTCCCGAATACGTGCAACAAAGTCCTGAATATATTCCACAAAGTCCTGAAGCTATGAGGCAAAATGAAGAAGAGCAACTTGCCGCATATAAACGTGACCAAGAAGAAGAACTTGCAAGACAAGCTGCAATGGAAGATGATGGAAATGAAAGTGACGGTCTCAATGAATTCGGATTGCCGAGAAACCCGCCGAAAACTCCACCAGGCTCACCACCAGCAAATCAACCGTCAATTGAGGACGACTACCGTCGTTATGCTGCTCCACAGCAACAGTTGGAAAATGTGTCGGATGATGGAGATAGCTCGTCCGGAAGACAAGGAGTAAGTTTTTTTTTTCAAACAAAAACGTAAAACCAAAGAAGTTCAACGAATCTTTTTAAAACTATGCCTACCAATTTTATTTTCATTGAAAATATTTAAGAAAAAACAGGGTCTTGCGTTTGAAATCTGAGAAGTGGTTTGCAAAAAGCAGTCAGTTTTTATCGTCATCATTGGATTTATAATTTGAAAAAAGAGGACGCATTTTTATCAACCATAAAAATCGAAAACAAATCATTATCACGAAAAAAGAGACTTTTCGTTAACGTATTTGTAAGAAACGAGTCACTTCACTCTGAAAAAAACAAAACATAAAAATGATGAACAAGATTAGTAACATCTGAAAAACACTGTTGTTGCGCTCTATTGGTGATCAGCTAAAGCGCGGCAGTTTGAATAATACATGCTCATACTGTGTTCGCATAAAAAAAATTCATGATTAATTTAGTTCACCCGAAGTTCAACTTAGAGATATGAAAATGATTTCTTCAGGATAATGAAAAATTCAAGTTTTAAATATGATCTTTTTTGCAGGCTGGTCCGAAAACGCCACCAGAGCCATCGCCATCGCCTCCACAAAAGGCTCCGCAAGAGGTTCCTCAACAAGTTGTGCAACAAATCAGCGACGGAGAGCTCTCTGATGATGATTCGGTATGAAAAAATTACTTTGAATCTATATTCATATGTTTTTTTCTTTCAGGACGGCGATGAGTACACTGTGCCGAAAACGAACAAGGTCGTGGCGAAAACTAAGCAGTGAGTGATTTCATTTTATATTGACTATCATAATATTCATATCATGATGGAGCTCTGCCAAAAGTAAAATCTTTGGAAGTAGTGAGTAATTTTCCCCCATTCTTGTTCGAGTAGCTAAAATGAGCTGTTTTTCGTATCTAGAAGAGCATTTTTTCTCGGCTAATTTTGAATTCTTGTTTATCTAACACGAACATTTCCTAACTAGCTTTTGTCCCTTTTAGTTGGCAGATGCATCATTAGGATAACATCCCTCCTTTTTCTCTTCCTTTTCTTCGAAAAAGTTCAGAACCTTCATTCTAAATTTAGTAACGTCTAAGAAGTCAAAACGTATTCTTTTCAATCTTTTTTCTATTTCGTTCCATTGAAAGTAAATTGTTGCTGTGAGTAGAGTTGACAGGTTCAAGAAAATGAGAACGTTTTCACTTTCACTTATCAACCCTTACAAAATTATCGTTTGCAACTTGCGGAAACCCTAATAGAAAGTAAACAATTGAGTGTAACGAGATTCACAGCAGTTTATTTGATTCGTTTTGTTCTGGGAATCAACTAGATCAATGAAAAATCAGATTTGTTACAAATCACCTTCAAAGTGTCACCGGTTTTGTACAGAACAACTGTTGAAAGAACATTATTAGTCGGATGGTCCTATTGTTAACCTCGTCATTATTATTGTGTTGTCAGGTGACGAAAGGAATAATTCCGGTTTGATTGAGGGTTTTCATGAACTCAGCGGAAAAAAACAGATTGAGGTTTCACAGAAACATGTTATCTATTCAATGATGCAACGACAACCTTTCATGTATGATCTGTTCTCTGGTTTCTGTATGTTTCATCTTAATCGGTCAAGATGAAAAAACAAACGATCTTCAATTTTCTATTGGTTTCAATGGTTTTGAGTCTCCCCTTTTTCCAACATAGTCGCTTCTTGGTTTCAGTGTGTTGGTTCTATTCTCCACACAGTGTCAACATGTTTACCCTTCAGTTAGTTATCTAGTTATACTTTCCACCTACGAAATGTTGGCTCAGAAAGAATATACTTTTATTCTCTTCACCTCTCCACCCTGAAAAACTCGCTTTCTCCCACCGATACATAAATTATAGGGTGCCGTAGAAGGAGGGTCCACAAATGTGTAGTTTTCTCGATTATTGTCTAACATCCAAGACTGCCGAGCCACCCAGAGGCTCCTCGACCCCCTCCTCCTTCTCCCCCTTTTCGCCACTTTTTCGGCGGCAATTTTCGAAGCAACGTTACTTTGCATACTCGTTGAATATATTAGTCGTCGTTGCTTTTGACGGGTCCCGCCACACTACCTTCCGCCAAAAAGAAAGACAATTCTGCACATCTCGGCTCACTTCTGACAGCAGGTGCGGTTAGGCGGTGGATCAAGTTTCAAGAGAGAAAAGGGAAGGGGACGCCACACGAGTTCATCCGAAGCCATCATCTTTTGAGTATTTGGTTGCTGCATCTTCTTCTATTGCTGCTGTGCTGCTGCCCTTTGGATATGTCGGATTCTTGTCACTTGATATTTTGTTATTTAGAAGACTCGGAAGTACCCCCTTCTCATCTTGTCCTTTCCTCTTTTTTTCTCATTTCTCGAATCTCTCAACTTCTTATCGCTCGCTTTTTGTGCTTTTTTCCAAAATTCATGACGCAAAACCAAAAGTTCAGTGACCCCCGCAACAGTTTTTCGTTTACTCTCGGATAGTACGTCGTTCGATGATAAACAGGAATGAGGGGACAGGCGGAGAGTAAAACCGGCGAGAGGTTGAGAGTATAGTGTGAAACTACTGTTGTCATCAGTTATGAATGAATACAATGTCATTGAGTATCTGTAGCCCAACAACTCTACCTTTGCATCATTATTTCTTTCACGTTTCTGACTAGAACTACATAAGTCGACTGTCTTTTCGCCTGTTATCATGGAATTGGAGTGCAATTCAACAGTATTGAAGAATGACCTTCACGAAAGTGTTTTCTTTCTTCACCCCCACACACATTTTTTTGACAAATTCGTTTTTCTTTCCGTTGCTTCTCCTCCTCCCCCCTCTCTCTTATTTTATCTCGGGGTTATTTTCGCGAACCCAGAATACATATTTTTTCTTCTCTCCCGCAAGAATGTGTCAATTTTTCAATTCTTTTTGTGTCTGAAGAAGACGAAGTAGAAAAACGGAGCAGAAGAAAAACACAGAAAACTGAAAAAGAAAAGGATGGAAAACACAACAAAACTTTGTTTGTTACCAGTTCCGTCCCTGTTCGTTTTTTTCTGGAAAGATTCTGAGATGAGATCCGAAGACGTCGCATCCGCTTAACGACTACTTGTTTGTAAATATTATATTTTGAGAGCATGATACATTCGGATCAACCAAAGAATCTTAAAGAAACTCGGAGCCCCCGAAAACATGTGTCTTCGCGTTCGTGACGTAGGTTCGAGAGCGGAAGAGAAATTAATTATCGTTGAAAGTTTATCATCATGATTTTGCAGTTAGTTTTGTTAGCGGATCACTTCCTCCCTCTTTCTCTCTCTCTCCCTCTCTTTCTCACACATCGTTCATGAAAAATCTTCAAAACTGCACGTCAGCATCCTAACCTCAGCTCTTTTCTTCAACAGTTTGATGGCGGGGAGATGAGTCGCCCGGGAGGGCCTACAAGAAGAAAGAGAGAGAGAGAAAGAGTTGGGTGAAGCTTCTCATCATTTTCTCTCTCATTTTCTCTTCATTTCTACCTGTGGCACAGCTATCTTTAACACCGCGTAGAGCACACTGCACATTGTACTCGGGAGGTCTCAGAGAGGCACTACATGAGTCGACCCGGGACTCCGTGCAGTTTTTCATCTCTATCATCAACACTCTCTCTCTCTCTCCCTTCTGAACCAAACAGCCATTGTTTCTACTACACAAAGAATTATGATGATAGTGTAAAACGTTAATTAGCTCTTTGATTGGCATTCACCCCCAGGAGCCATCAGTTATGCACTCTAAAGAGTCCGCCCACTTGTCAAAAAGCCTTCTATTCTAGAATTACGTCGCATCACCCTCGCCTCTTATGAATGTTTCATTGAGGGTGGGGGGAGGGCCTAGTAATCCTTGAAAGGACCTCCTAAGAAAATAAAGGATTAGATTTGAATCTGCAAGCTTACTCTCACTTGATGGATAGTATTACTGGCAAAGTCGATTTTTATTTATTTCTTTTCGTTCTCCATAATTGAGAATTTCCGATAACAACAACTCTTCCTGATCATGTAAATCAAGTGGTAAGAAGACTACTCCGGAAACGTGTTCTGTCACTGCTACGCCCAAGAAACAAAGGAAATGCATATCCCTCGCATCCTCAAAAACAGATTGACTCAAAGTTGTCAGCCCGGGTTTTTCATTTTCCGTTTTCCTATTCAAAAACAAGACGAACGACTCTGTTGCCATCGACGAGAGAACGGATGAAAGGGAAGGGAGGGCGGTCAAATCTGCTTGCCGATTACGGTAACGAGGGTGTGTATGCGTGTTTCCGTATATGTACACAACCAGTTTATCATTTATACTACTACTTTCCTCCAAACCACTCCTCCTCTCGGTCTCTCTCTCTCCACCCCAAATCCCCGGTGCTCTTTTTTCTCCGAAGACACTCCTTCTCCACTCAAGGAAGATGTTTTCCTTTGCGCAGTGCTCGTACTCTGACCTCTCCTTCCTGTGTGCACATTTATGAAATTGAAAGGAAACGAAAGATGAAGAAAAAAAAAAGTTTTTTTAAAAATCGGCCGATGACGTCGATGAGATTAGTGTTTCGAACTTTACAACATTTTAACGCATTCACAACAACTTTCAAAGACTCGAACATTGTAAAACCTAATGCCTCTAGCAATGACTTCGTAATTTGTTTCATTTTTTCCCCTAATATCTTACAAAAATGTTATCCTTCTCTGATGCGCTTGTCGCCGTCGTTGTCGCGGCAGTTGGCATCTCAAAAAGGTTGATTAATGAGAGGAACGAACTGTGTCTATATTTTCTCTTTTTCCCACATTCTCTACGGTTTCGTTTCGATAACATTTCATTTCTCCTTGCAGTCTCATCGTCGCTCTTCTCTTTTGACGGGCGAGAATTTCACGGCTACTATCCATTTCATATCATCTTTTTTCTTTTATTCTATTTGATTCTCTCTTTAACGTCCATTGTTTCAGTCCTCGCTCACCGAACACGCCTCCATCGCGCTCCAATCGTCTGCTTGCATTCGCAAGACAACGGACTTCTCCATTGCCTCCAGTCAGAAGGTTAGTTTACATTCAGTGTCTGAAAAGACGGTTTTTGCTTTTTGCAAACTTTCATAGACACTATCTTCTTGTTTGAGGATTGATCATTTGATTAATTGGTCTGATGACACTACGTCTATGGGGTCTATGGAAGTACCGTCACATGGCTTACGCCTAATAGTCTAAAGTGAAACAATTCTTTTGCAGACATGTCGGCCGTGAAGTTCATCACTTCAAAAGACGCTCGGAGACTGATAGCAAAGGGAATGTCGTGAGACCGGATATCTCAAAGGAGCTGACATTCCCGGCGATTGCCGTTCAGAAGAGTCTGTCACTACTGGAGTTTGTTGAGAAACGGGTATGTTTATTCTCAAGAGTTGTGCTACACGGTGCCTGTTCCGGAAATGCCCGAGAGCCAAGGGGTTCCATCAAGCAAAACGTGGTTCCGGAGGCTTATCAATCACAGACGTCTCGCTTGACTTTTTCTTTATTTTCGCATCAGTCGACTGGTGGGAGTTAGATGTTTGTAGCATTCATGCTCAATATCACAATATCATTGACTCTTGTGCTCAATCCGGGCGCGAGATTCTCTTCGAGTTTCTCAAACAGCAGGAAAGCATATTATTTTTCATCGTTTTCTTTTAGTTTCGCATCCCCCAATCTTTGTTCCTTCATCTTTCTTCTCCGGCCGACGACATGTTTTATTTCTCAGTTCGATGTGGAACTTTTCAGAAAATGCTCATTCTTTTCTCTCTCAAATATCCTTTTTCATCATTTTTTTACGTCCTTCGGCGTCACCACAATCCTTCAATCGCTTTAGTCGCGCCCCGCCGTCAGTGGCGTAGGAGAAAATTGAGAGTTTCATTTCTAGGCTTACGCGCAGAAAACCCTTCTTTTCAACCCTTTCTACTACACACCTCATTTTCAACGGTTTTCAAGTTCACTTGAAGCCTTCCGTTTTGCTTTTTACTCCAGACGCAAATCAGAAAATTGCGTGTGCCTATGTGTTGGCACCTCTTTCGGACCATTATTGGTTTTGAAGCTCTATGCACAGACGTGCAATTTACGCTCACTAAAAGGTTTATTTCTTCATCTACTTATTCTTTACGATCGACTTGAAACGTTTAGCCATAAATCCACTTTTGAGAGAGTTTTTGATGACGTTTTTATTTTAAGGGTATCATTTCTGAAGTCTATTCACTTTCAACCCATTGAGTTTCTAAGCGGTATGATCTTCTGGTTATGGTATTAGTGACAAGAAGAGCCTCCGGGGCTAAGTCCATCCTCTCACATTTGCTTGTTCGCTCATCACTGCGAAAAGTCAAGAGCTATTGCAAACATACAGAAGCGGCTCATTGTGAGTTGCGAGAACAAATTGTACTCTGCTAATTGTTTTAGCGAATCGAATGGGTACGTCCTCCTCTTTTGCTTCCTCTCTCTCTGTGCGATAGTTGATCGCAACGTAGAAGAGGAGATAGAGAGGAAGATGGGGCACGCAAACAATCTGTGTTTTTGTGAAAACGACTCAAATATAAGGGGCCATCATCATATTTCTCTGTTATTCTTACTATCTTCTTTGAATCATCGGTCCCAAAAATGAACTTTGTAGAATCTATCTCTCACTTTTTTCTTCTTGTTCTTCAGTTTGACGTATTGACGTTATCTCCGATCTTCTATTTTTGAAATTGCATCATTGCCAACCCTTCCCGCTATTGCGCAAATTTTTTCTCTTATTTGCCTCTTTGGAGTCACTACGAAAGAAATGTTGGAACGACGACTACAAACACAAAATACAAATTATCAATAAGATTACTGTAACATTGGATAGTTGGAGAGGAGTAGGAACACTTGACTTATCGTAATACGAGAGATCATTTACACAGCGAAACGGGTGGCAACACCAAGTGTGCTCATTTTCTGAGTGGTCATACTCGCAAATTTGCTTCAGCGAGTCATCTTATCAGGCAAAATTGATATGGTGTGGTTCGAGAACGACAAATAATTTTGTCTCGTCTTCCCCTACTCCTCAATAGTTGCCAATGATGCAAAAATGAATTTGTAACATTTGAGCTTCGTTATCATTGAATGAAACCTCATAAACCGGGAAAATTGATTAAACACACACAGATGGTCATAATCGGCATACGCATTTTGCCCCGTTTTCACTCTTCACGTCTCTTTCTCTCATTTTCTTCAATCGGTCGGAAAGGGGGTCGATGTGATGTGTGTTCTTAGATCTTCCCCTTCTACCCATGGGTATCGGGTATCCTGAGTGATATCATCGTGATGCAATTGACCACTATTTTTGTGTTTTTAAAATGATTATTAGTATTAAATCATTTCATCAACAACTCTATTTGATCATCCATCTGCCATTTGGTTGCAATTAGAGAAGAACTGTTGCTCGGTTTGGTTTGCTTTCTTCACGGGAGCTCTGGCACCTGGTGCCCAGAACAAATAGAAAAGTTTTCCAAAACCACCCAACTATAATACGGCATTCGCTCACAATGCTTGTTGACGCTCATCATTCGCTCTTCTACGTGTTGAGTTTTTAACAATAGGTTGTCCTTTTTGTTGGCTTTTTTTTCCACACATTCATAATACGTTGTCGTGTCTACAGTATCTGTCTATTGTTATCTTTTTTATTCATATGTAAATTATTCAGTCTTTGACTGTCTAGTGCTGTATGATCATTCCGATTCTTTTATAGGGATTGACGATCACCGACGAAGAGCTCATCACTGTCGTTCAAGATGCATTTGAATTGGATCGTGCCATGGAGAAGATTTTCAACAAGAAAGAAAAGATGAAGAGTCAAATGCAGGAAATGGGAGACAAAGAGTTTCAACGAATCAAGAGAATTCATGCACGTATGCCACGCCACATGCAAGATGTACTCAAGTTCGAAGGCAGAACTGTTCATGTTCAAGAACGTGAGTTTATTTTTCTTCTTCTTCTTTCACTTAAAAACCTATTATCTTTATGACTTGGTAGATGCACCTGGCTCTCAGAATTGCCTGCAAAGTTCGAAGTGCAATGGGTTCACCTCGTTTTCTTTTCCTCACATTTACCGACTCTTCTTTTTTTGCAGGATCTGCCATGCCGCCAATGCCGTTCGCCGGTTCATCGTATATGCCATTAAAGTAGGACACTTTACACTTCTGCCACCTTCTAACTCAATTTATCTCTTTTTTGCTTTAGGTATGGACACTCGATGCCTCACCACATGGGAATGCCACCACCAGGATACGCTCCACCATTCGCTCCGCCACCAATGGGAATGCCACCACCTCCATTGGGCATGCCACCACCAGGAATGGGAGGACATTATGGAGTCCCACCTCCAATGAGTCTTTTGGGACCACCACCATTCGGAGTTCCAATGGTGCCACCACCAATCAACAATTCGGTGATCCAGCCACCACCGCCAATTCAGTCCGCTTCACATTCGCTGATTGGTAGAACTGAAGTCGAGAAGAGACCAGCTCCACCGCATGGACTCAATCCACTTGCTTTCAATACTTCAACAAGCATGGTAAGTAATCTCTTGTTCACATTAATTTTAAGATAATCTTATTTCCAGATGCCACCAGCAATCGGAGACTACAACATGCCACCTCCAATTAAGAAGCCGAATCTTCAGACACAAAATCCAGCAATGAACCGCATTTCTAACAACTTGTCGAACATGCTCACTAACGCTTTGAAGGCTCAAGTTTCCAAGGTATGTCATTCTTCTCATATAAAACTTGATTCTATTCTTCATTTTTCAGTCGCAAGTTTCATTTGGGACCAGCAGCCCAACTACTACTCCAACCAAGAAACCGGTTCCATCATTGATGAGTATCAATATCCCTGGAGTTCCAAAGGCTGGACCTTCCGGATCCCAGAAATAAAGGTTAGTGAGAGTGGAAACCCCTCAACCAGAAGCCAGAGGGGAAGAAGCAAATCAAAAGTAGTAGTTTAGATAGAGAACACATAAAAGTTTTGGTGCCTCTCTGAACCTATTAGAACCAAAGTGGTGCAGACCTTCTATACTTCGATGTAGGCTTTTCAGCTGGATTTTCCCTTGGGGCCCACCTAGTTTTGTTTGTTTTTTTTTCTGGGTAGGAATTAGAGAAAGAGGGAAAGCTTAGAGAAATGGGATGGATGTATACGGAAAGAGCCGAAGATTTATCGGGGCCCCACCTCGTTGCAGGAGAAAGGGCGACCCGAGGCTCCGCCCACCCAACTCGTCATTTTTCGTTTATGAGAACTACATTTGTTTTTGCGCTCCGCTTCTCTGACACATCATAAAGCACCTTCTCTCATTCCCCATAGACGTTTTGCATCAAGATTCAAAATTTTGAATGTTTCAGATTGTTCGCAAAGACAAGCCAATATATATTCTACATCTAAAACGTATACTCTATAATTTTCTTGTGTTCTTCATTAGATGATCCCATTTCTTGTGAATGCTTTTGTCATCCTCTCGGTATTGATAAGTTATTGATCTAAGAAGTTTTATATTCATCTAAATATATGATTACCTTGTGCGTTTAATTCATTCTCTTTGATTCACTGGTTCTAAACCAGACCGTATACCTTTCTCTTCTACCATATTGATTCTTATCAATCTCTTTCCCTTCAAGCTGTTCGTCGCCGACCCTAACAATCAGACAATGTACGGACCATATCCGTACCCACCAGGTATTATTCAATCATTTCAAGTCGTTTGCAACCTGAATTACTTTCAGAGGTTGCTGAGATGATTCAGACTGGCGCTTATCCGTTTGCAATGATGAACCGCGGTATGCCACCACCACAATGGAACGGATACCCGGTGATACACCCATACGAATTACACCAGATGCTTCGAGTATGCATTTTTTGATGTTTATTCTTATTCTTTCATCTAACATTTACACCTCTTTTTTTCTGCATTCTTCTTCTTGTTTTTTTTCTTCTCTCTAAAACTCTTCTTTTTGCTGCTCTTTACTTCTTTTCGACACTTGTTTAGTGGCTCGATCAGTTGAAGAGTGTGCAAGATGTAGAAGAAAAACAAGAAGAAAAAAGAAAAATGAAGACAACTAAGGTTTTTGGTAGAGGAAAAGAAAGGGTACGAGAGGAAAAGGCCCCCCGGAAGCAAGTAGGGCTTATGAGCGGTACGAGAAAAGGCTCATTTGGATGAATAAGTGTACAGGAGAACGTTTATCTTGAGTGACCTGGTCAATATTACGCTACCTGGAGGGCATACATGTTGATATAGACTTATCTACACATTCTTGTTATTCTACATTAACGATCGACATAAATAATACATGATTTATGAATTTCCAATGTGTCAGTTCATGTAAGGGTTTGATTAGTAGTACCTCCAACTCCTGTCATTTTTGAGTTATAAAGGTTTTGCTTGCAGCAGTTTCAACAAATGGGAATGGGCCAATACCAACATGACAGCCCACCACAACTCCGCAAGTTGTTCATCGGTGGTTTGAGTCACGATACGACAGATGAGCAGGTTTGTGGATGTGACAAATGATGTTGTCGTGGTGATGTCATGTTCTTTGTAGCTTGGCAACTACTTCTCGCAATGGGGACCAGTCGTCGACGCAATTGTCATTCGGGACCCGAACACGAAACACTCGCGTGGATTCGGATTTGTCACTTTTGCCTCAATCTTCAGCGCCGAGTCGGCAATGAACGACAGGCCACATAAACTTGGAGGAAAGACGGTTTGTGACGCGTGATGAGTATAAATAACATGCCTTCTTATTTAAGGTTGACTCAAAGAGAGCTATTCCACGTGAGCAGATGTCTTCAATGATTCCTCCACCTTTCTTTGAGACTGATCCAGCTCCAGGATGTAAATTATTGCTTAATGGAATCACCAGTGGCATTCATTCGGTCGACTCTCTTCGCATCTACTTCGAAACGTTTGGAACACTCGACCAAGTTGAGATTCTTGGTCAACCACGCGGTCTCGGTTTTGTTATCTATGAAGATAAGGAGTCAGCAGACCGTTGTCTAGCTCACAACGCTGGTCGTCACATTGTAAACGAGCGCAAGATCGAAGTGCGCGTTTTCACAAAACATCCAAACGGTAGCACCTACTGGAAACGTCCACAACCACAACACTCGCCGCGTGACCTCTACGAGCAACTCTCACATCTCAGTATGAAAGACGGTGACAGAAAAAGTACAGGAAACAGTAGCTCGGCTGCTGGCACACCACAAAACTATGATGAGGATAGCAATTACGGAGGAACTACCACAGAGGTAAACAGTCAAACAGTCGGGGAGTTATCTCATAGATCATTATGTTACAGGATGATTGCAATGCGTTTGAACATGAGGAAGGATCTTCAGAAGAGAGTTCAACGGAACAAGTTGTAGCAGATGAGAAAGCGGAGAACTCTGATTAATCGCCTCTCTTCTGTACATCTCTCTTTCTTAATGAAAATCACACTTGCATTGCTTCAAAACTCAATGATGTCTCCTATCGTCATCCATCTACTTCCTGCATATTTATCCTCACACCGTCAACATGCTCATATTGATAACAAGTAAAATCACCACCTTCTTCTTACAACTTTTTCTGTCGCCATATAAACTACACAAGTAGACTTTGTCCCGATTTTTCGATTAATTTGCTCACTTACTAACTAAAAACTACAAAACTCCGAACAACTTTGCCAAAAAAAAGAGCCGCCTTTTCTCAATTTCTAATCAAATCACAAACTGCACATTTTTCTTCCATTATTTTTCATAAAAATAATCTTGTGAAAGCAGTCATTCTATTCATTCTGTACTTTCTGGTCTAGTTTTGCACCAATACTAAATTGTACAATAATATTGTCCAATTTATATTGAATTCATTGAAATCCACTCATCTTCTCATCTACTTTAAATTGTAACCAAATTTGTGTTCTTGTCGAAGCATGTTTCATCTAGAACTTCATCATATGTATCACCCCCATCACCCTCTCACCCCATTCTCTCTCAATCTTTCAGTCTTTGAAATACATGTAGTGCCTTTTAGTATGCTCCTTTTCATACATTTTTGTACTTTTTCACTCTAATCCCGTGTCCACAATCATTTTACCCAGTCATTTTTTCTCTCACAATCAAAAAAAGATCCATTTACATGTTTTACTACTCATCTATTTTCTCTCACAATCATCTAACCGCTTTTCTTTTCTCATCTCAGAAAAATTCTAAAACATTCAAAATGATATTCATTTCAAAAACATTCACGATTTTTCTTTGTCTTTTGTTGGTGAAAGTCACTAAAATCTCTGCTTTTTTCAGAGTTTATGATGATTTTTATTACCCAATAAAGATGATTCCGATGTAAAAGTTCGAAAAAAAGTATGCTTTGAAAGACTAATAACAGGAACAACAAAAACAGAATCATGCAGTTCTCGATATGAGGACTTTGGTTTTTTTTTCTAGAAATGAATTCAGAATATTAATTTGAAAGAGGATTTGATCAGGTTTCGTTATTTTCGATTATTAGCTTCACTTTAACTTACCGGTAGTTAACTGAGGTATTTTCTCCAATCTCTTGTCGACGACTTCCCCCGGCACTTGTGTGAAGTGGTAATGTATGATGAAAATCCTATATTTCTAGTCTCTCAACCAATTTTAACGTCTTCGGTTACTTAAAACAAGCCTCATTTCTTATTGGAGAGCATTGATCAATTCATTTATCGCCGATTCCGTGAGCTTTGTAATTTATTCTTCTCTCATCCCAAAACATGCGGTCTGCTCGAAATTCAGGGTGAACTGTATCTATTGTTAATATGAGAAAAATATTTTTGAGCGTTCATAAGCGTTTGTGGAAATCAATTGAATACGAACAATTAACAACAACAATGTTTATTAAAAAACAAAAAAAATGGGAAGAATCAATGGAAACTTCTGAATCCATGTTTTTTCGGGAATTTGCGGACGTAACCGTTTTTGGGAAGGAAACGGCTACGTCCGTCTTTCATCATCCCTTGGGTGACGACTTTTTCGGCTGGTGGAGCCTTTCTTTCTGAAAACAAAGTAAATAGTTTCAATTTAATCGCGCTACTTTGAATAGTTCCTTTTTTCTTCAAATTGAGAATCAGTCTACAGTATTATCTAAGAACTTCTGCTAAAACTGAAAAAACTAATAAGTGAAGTATTCGAATGAAAAGGGTTTATTCTCAATGCGTATCAAAGCATCAGACCAGAAACTGGCGTCAAAATGAACACTCACTTGATCCAGAAGTCGTAGATCTGGCATAAACCACCGTAGTCCTCTTTCGAAGGTTATAGTCGTGACCTGTAAAATTAAAAATTTTAGGTGGTTGATTGTAGAGTGGAATGAACAAACTAATGATTTATTTTTCGTTTATTTGGCTCCCGAACATCTCGAAACCGGACATTTCGAAACCCGGACATTTCGAAACCGGACATTTCGAAACCCGGACATTTCGAAACCGGACATTTCGAAACCGCTGAAACACATGCTTAAAACAGGCGCTCAAATGATGAAAATGAATCAAAACTTAACTAGTAACGTTTATCAAAGCTCCTTTTAGACAAAAAACGTCTAAAAACCACATTCTGATGATTTTCATTTTTTTCGAATTTTCTTTCGCTGAAAGTAAAAAATTAAAAATCATCAGAATGTGCTTTTTAGACGTTTTTAGAATAAAACGAGCTTTGTTAAACGTTACTAGTTAAGTTTTGATTCATTTTTCATATGTTTAGCACCTTTTTAAAGCATGTGTTTCAGCGGTTTCGAAATGTCCGGTTTCGAGATGTCCGGTTTCGAAATGTCCGGGTTTCGAAATGTCCGGGTTTCGAAATGTCCGGTTTCGAGATGTCCGGGAGCCGTTTATTTATATCAGATCTGCTTACTTTTTGGTGGGTCCCGAAGAGAAGTGCTGCTCGTCGACGGCTGTGCTGCCTGTGACGATGCTCTGGTGGTCGATCCTTGTCTCCGTTGCGTGTTGCCAACCTCTTAAAAATATCGGAAATATCAATCATTATCCCGATTTGACTTACTGCGTGAGCCTTTGTTTGCCACTTTTGCTGCTCCTTGAGAATGACGTGAAGGACGAGCCATTTTGAGTTTCTGTTAATTAACTACCTGAAAAAACATAATTATAAATGTGAAACATCGTCGAATTGATATGAAAAATGATGATATGCATGAAAACGCTGACAAATCACAGAGTGGATATTATTCTTTTTTGAAGGCGGCAACAAGAGAGCATTATGACAAGAGAGACGTCGGGTCCGTTGGAGCACACTAGCTCTCGTATTCAAACAGCGGACATTAGAACTAGTAGTAAGGACAAACTATTAGAAAACTCAAGTTTGGTGCAAAAACTGAATGGAAATGAAATGGGTAAAATCATTTGAACCGTCTCATATGATTGTGAACTGCTGTTTTATGCCAAACAACTTGCGGAAGGATAACAATTGTTTCCAATGTGATTTACTCTGAGATATTCGTAGCATGTTAACTTGAAATAGAGACGCAGAGTGTCAGCGGTCCTTTAAATAGGGATATGACAAAGGATTGATTATTTTTCTGATTTGATTCGAAGATTTCATAACATCTCATGAATTCATTGCTTTGCATCACAATCCGAATTAACACAGAAATTGGTTTCACTATCAACCTTCATTAGAATAAATTGAGGAAAAGATTGAAACAGGAAACAAGAATACAAAAAACGAATCCATGAGTGGGATAAACCCGCCTCACCTCTCACTAGATCACCGCAACTGACTTATAAAGCTCGTCTGGTTCAATCCGTGCAACGCTGAACGCTGTGCGCAGCCCAGACGTTACAATATGAATGAGATGCGCACTGAATGAAGTCAAGTAATATTTTAACTCATATTCATGGCAAGTTTACAAAAATCTGCTGGGAATCCGTTGGCAGAAGCTCGAAAGCTCCGTGAATTGAACTTCGACGTATCCAACACGGCGTGGTGACATGTATCCGTCACATATTTTGAACATATTCGTTTTCAACAGACTGCATCGTTTTAAATTTTCTGCGAAGCATCCCTTCGAAAGTAACATTTGAGAAAAAAAAAACTCCTTTTCTTGAGTTTCAATCGTTTATTCGCATTTATATTCATTGTGTTTCCTCAGCGGTGTTTTTCATTGCCATATTTTTGAATTTTCGAACTTATTCTCGTCTTATACCAAACGTTGCGATTTGCTCAATATTCGTTCTGAACTTTTCCTATTTTCAACATCGAAAACATATTTTTGAATACTTTTGAGTGGTTTTGACAATTTAACAATACAACAGTTTTATTGAAAAAAAATCAAAGACATCAATTGGGATCTCTGGTTGGATGTCGAGTTCGCCCGCCGCTCAACATTCCCTCGAAATTCATATCGAAAGCTTTGTATGAAGGAGCAAGCTCTGAAATAAAATTTGAAATGAGTAAAAAAACTACATTTATCGATGGCAAAACTAATCAGTTACATGTTAAACTAGATACACTATTCATTTTAAGGAAAACGGTGTATTACAGCACCGAACCGAAAACTGATGTCTAAAGAATTTCTTACCTGCTCCTTTTCTTTTGGCACCTCTCGGTTCAGAGACCGAACTCGAAGATGGAACTGTCGCCTCACCAGAAGCTCTTGGTTCAGACTTCGAACTTGAGCGTGGAACTGTCGCTCCACCAGTAGCTTTCGGTTCAGACTTCGAACTTGAGCGTGGAACTGTCGCCTCACCAGAAGCTCTTGGTTCAGACTTCGAACTTGAGCGTGGAACTGTCGCCTCACCAGTGGCTTTCGGTTCAGACTTCGAACTTGAGCGTGGAGCTGGCGCTTCACAAGCAGTTTTTGGTTTAGAGACCTGACTGGTAATTGGAACTGGCGCTTTACGAGTAGCTTTTGGTTCAGAGGCTGAACTCGGCGGAGGAGAGGTTGGAGAAGTGCTACGGGTTTGTGTAGAACGACGAGGTTGCATTTTTCGTTTCAGTGGCCTAATTACCTGAAAATAGATAACAGTAAACGTGAATCATTTGAAAATTGGAAAGAAGAAGATATGTGCCAAAAACTTGTCGAATTCCTAGTTTGATAGAATCATTTTTTGAAAGCGGTAACGAGAAACCATATATATATATAAAGGAGAAATCGGGTACATTAGAGTGAACTAGCTCTCGTATTTGAACATTAAGTAAACTGACTAGTATGTAAAAATAAATGTTATCATAGAAAATGAAACTCTTGAAAGCAAAAACTGAATGTCAATCGAATAAGAAAAACAATTGAAACGTGTCATATCATTCCTGATTTTCGTTTAGAGACACGTGACTCGTGGATACGGTAACAGTCGTTTCCCATGTGTCCTTCTCCGAATCATGTGCATAACAAAACAACTCTTGAGAGAGACGCAGAGTGTTAGGAATCCTTTAAATCGAGCTGATGAAAAGAAATGATCAGTTTTCTTTGTCGATCTAAACATATGAATGAAAACAATTCCGAAATAGTGCAGAATGAAGCTTTTAGCTATTCTCGCAACTAGGTTACGAAAAAACTCAAAGTGAACAATAAATAATTGGTTTTAGTCACAACAGCTGCTTCAAAAGGATAAGATCTTTGCCGAACTCTACTGAATTGACAGTCCAAATTTCATTTGATTAATGTACGAAAATTTTTTCATCGCATGCTTTTGATTTGGCTCATCCAAAGTTAAGACATCTGGATATTTCAGTATTTCAAAATCGTACACACATTTCAATTGACAAAGTTTATTTTAATGAAATGAAATCCGGTAAACTGGAGACTAACAACCCGTTCATAGCTTGGTGGGCAAAATACAACACATATTGAAATGCAGATGGCATCGAAGAATTTCGAGAGTTTGAAGGTTTGACTAGATTGAGCATTAATAACAGGGATGACTGTGAGTAGTTAAGTATAACACCGAGTTTTTGTAAGTTTGAACGTTGGGTGGGGGGATACAAAGTATAAAATCCGCAAATTAATAAAATAAACAACAATAGACACCTAGAAGACAAGTAGAATAATAACCATTCAGTCATGAATAACTTGTTCGATACACTCTTTCCAGCGAATCGCTTCGTTCATATTTTCGGCAAGAAGTCGGTATGATTTCGTTTTTGTGTGAAGCTAAAAGGTATGAATGAATGATAGAATACTTCAGAAATATCAAACCTCGATTAGACCTCTTCGACCAGTTTGTTCCAGACTGAAACTTTTGAATTCGACTAGATCAATTGACCCGGACGGTTTCTCTGAGCTCTTCCAATTTTCCAAATCTTCGTAGTAATAAACTTTCGGAGTGTCTTTGTACAATACAAAGAATCGTGGCACCCAAAGCTTTAGTTTTGCTCCTCGTTTGCTTAGATATCCTGAACAGAGAGGTGGAAGCTTGTTCGACATTGGTGGAGACATTGATTCCCGTGTCAATGTATGGTTTGGACTGTACGTTATCTTCTCAGCTGAAATTAGTTCAATAAATTGAATAATCAGTTGCTGTTTCACTTACAAACTGGTGTACTGATTTGAATAGCTGCCGAAGGCATCTTGACGTTCTCCAACGGCTTGGCAACCCATGTGTGGAGAATATTGCCAATATTGATGTTCCGATTGACACATCCTTCGTGTAAATGGATTCGACATTTTTTGCAGTGAACAGCTGAAGACGAACAATAAAAATGAGGATCTAATAGTTTTAATCTCTTACCTTTACTCCATCTTGTCAGAATATTTGCACAATAACAGCACTGCACTGGACGAGCTCCAACTGTGAAAGGTGACAGTTCATGGACAACTTCTTTTCTGGAATCAAATTAAGTTGAATACAGACATTCAATCTATCTTCCAACCCATTGGCATCTCCGTTGCTTGTGTTTTTCTTCTCGGATGCTTCAAACAAGTCAACCAAAAAGGTTTTTTGCAGCATTTCGATTTTATTCACCGCTGAATTTTTCCTCGGAGGTTTGGCGACTTTCACAAAAGTGTCTTCCGGGTCACTGTCCATATCAGACCAATTCTCATCGTCTTCGCAGTCTGGATCCACTTGTTTCCTTTCGTGGTAAGAGGCGTCTGAAACCAGATAGTTGTGATTTATTTTCAATTAGTTGCTACTCACCAAGATCATATGGGGAACCGTAACGTAGATGAGATTCGGTCAAGAAAGGCCACATTCTGATTTGGGAAAGAGAAAAAGATGGAACGATGATATCCGGAAACTGTTGGTACAGTTCATTGAAGAAGTAAGTGCCAACACGAGTCCTTAATCTGATAAACTCCCAGATGCTGATGGTTGTGAGATCATCCGGAAGGAAGAATTCGGTTGCATCCGCCTGAAGACGTTTCTCCTCGCAATCATCGACAAATGTTCGGAAGAACCCAGAAGCAGAGTGGAAAGAGAGGAAGTTGATGTAGAATTCAGAGAATTCAAAGGCAGTTGGAAATTGTTGATTGATCTGAAAAATTTTTGATTAATTTCTCTTACTTATGGTTTAAGAAATACCTGATATACGCAATCCATGAAACAAAGGAAAGAAGCTGAACACGACTCGCCATCACTGTGGAAATAGTGACCGAATGACAGCCATTCCTTTTCAATTAAGATACGGAAACCGTTGATTGTTCGATAGAATGGATCAGATAGAAGTTGGGACAATGCAGACAGGATCGTAGTTATGGAGCGCCCGGATTCTAGACAAATTGCAACTGATGAGTTGTATAAGTTCATCAGTGCAACAATTGAATTCGATAATTCGATCATTCGTGACACCTGTAAGAAAATAAAATGACAACTAGTTTTCCTCAGCTATTTCTTACACATTGTGGCCAATTTGACAAGTTCCATGATTCGAGATACGGTATCTTCGAATCACTTTGAAACTCTTTGCTATAAATCTGACGAACTCGTTGGAACGATCTTCTTAACTCGGATTCCTTCACTGATCGAACCATTATAGCCTCCGTATTTATGTCGGGCGGTATTTTCACAGCATTTCCTTTTTCCAAAATAACATAAAGAGCTTTTCGATGGAATCTCGCTGCTGGAAATCCGTTGGCAGTAATTCGGAGAGTGTCGTGAATTTTACTCCGACTCGCGTATCCATTGTGATGTGTTAACGTGCATCCATCATTGAATATATTCGCTTTCTCAGCGTATTGAGTTGGAAGAGCGAATGAAGTGACTCGTTGAGAAGAGTTTGCGAGCTTTGCAAAGTAGTTCATCTGCAGATAAATTGAAATTGTTTGAGAATGAAATATGAAAACTGATTACCTGTACTTCTGCACTTTTAATTTCAGCTCCTGGTACAATATTCGATGTACTCTCTTCATTGCTACTTGCTTTTGAGTGTAGCGTCTGCTGGCTTCCGGTCATACTACCAGTCAGTTTTGGAGCGTTTCTTCGATAGTTGACAGCTTTCTTCAGCTTTTTCACCATATCGGTTGATGTAAACGCACTTGCTCGAATGAGTAAAGATCCATTTTCGTTCATCCATACAACTACTGGCAGCCTATGATCCACAAATCCCTTTGCCACTTTTGCAATCTCTGATTCATTGGTTTCGCTTGGGACGATAAAGTTTCCTGGGTACGTGGGACAGATATTGTAATCCAAATTGGAAGCGGAAATCCGAAGTTTGGCCTGATTAGAGTGTAGACCAAGTCGAGGGTAATCAATTAATGCGTATCGAATGTAAGCATTCTTTTTCTGATGTTCCATATTTTCTGAAACCAAATTGTATAATCAAGCAACAACATTCCATTCAACTTACCCATTTTATCAAATGATATCTGAACTGAACCCCTATGCGACGAGTGACTTCGAATCTTTCTATTATCCGTTTTCTTCTTCGTGAATCCTCTGAATGCAGAATTCAACGTGGAGAACTTATGACTGCTGTTATCGGACACTTTCTGATCTTTTCGTAGGTTATAGAAAGCAAAACTGTTGTGACAGTTATTCTCAATCACTTCTAAAAACTTCTCAATTGCCAAATTGTTCACTTCATCTTCATCAAACGCGACTAGAAGAGTGGCTGCACAAGACGATCGAATTGCAATGATATGTTCGATTTTGACTCCCTGAAAACGGATCAAAATTGTTTTATAGTCAGATTATTTGAATTGTTCACCTTCTCAATCAATTGTGGTGGTATTTGTTTCTTGGATGTCAGTTTCTTGAACATTTCGAAAGAGAAGAGTGGAATCGTCTGGATAATTGTTCCGTTCGTTGCTAAAACTGTTTGAGGCAATTAGTAATCACTGTTTTAAAAGTTACCGTTAATATCAACTGATTTCCCCTTAAAGATCACACGATAGTTGGTCAAGAAAAGAGATCCACTGGCAGGAAGAAGGTTTTCCAAGCGGTTTAGTGCCATTGTTGATTCATCCATACTTGTGAGCAAGTAACAGTCAATTGGGTCTGACAATAAGAATTCACTCGGACACACGAGAATCGGATCGAAATTGTCTTTCTTGGCGTGTTCTCCTGTTGCCAACTCCAGATAAACGTCTCGCATACTTTCCACGTGAGCTTCAACATAATTCTGTATTTTTGTCAAAGAAAGGCCATTGATTCTTCCAGTCACGCCAAGTATTGAATCCAATGTGTATCCAATCCATTTTGACTTTTCTCCTTGAACAGCTGCGTGATTTTCCTCGTGTTCGAAGAATTCTTCTGTTAAAGGTATTTGCAAACAGATCATCAGGTTTGCAAAATGTTTGGCTTGTGCTTGAATCATTTCATTTTCCTGTTTGACAAGCTCTTCCTGGTTGGTATCATCAGTGTCAATCATTTCCATTGCACACGGTCGAAGGGTGTGACACCAAAGACTTTCCGTCTGAAAATACGGATTGATTCACAATATTTAAAGGAAAAACTCACAATTTTTCTGTCCTTTTTCAACATTTCCGAGAATAACATCTCATGAACTTCATAATAGAAGCAAGATGTCCAAAACCGTTGATTCTTCCATACTTTGTGTTCTTGTATGGCGGTGTACATGTACTGCTGAATCCCTTGTGACAGTTTCTGTAATACAATACATTCATTCACGTACTTTCTTCGAAAACTCACTCTGCTATAAACACTTGAAAGATACATCAAACTTCTGACAACACCATTTTTGTCTTCTTCACATTCTCCTTGTAACGCAGCATTCATGAGAAGAGATATATCATCAAACTGTTTGTCAGTTAGTAATGCATGACTGTTCGACTTCTGATTGAGCAGACGACACAATTCGATTCGAAGAGGTGCAAATCGCATGGAAGACTTGACTGCATCTAATGATTTGCTTGCAAACGACACTTTGCTGTCGAAAATGTCACAGAGACAGTTTCGAAGAGCTTCGATTCTGTGTGCATACGCTTCAAATTGGTTTGCGTGATACTCAACATGAGTGTTCACAGGTGGGAGCATCGCTTGGAGAATAACGTTGTTTCTCATCTTTGGTTTCACTGTGTGGATGATACTGTTGCTCGTTCCAATAGTTTGTTTTCCAGTGTTCCAATAGATTTTTGAGAAGATTTCATGCTTCCGAACGGAGCATTTCTCCATGAATCGTTCCTTTTGAATCAACTCACACGATATATGATCAATCATCTTTCTACTCTCGAAACTACTGAATTTCTGTTTGTAAATCAATTGATCCAGTTCTTTGAGACATGATATTTCATCAAACAGATCATGTTTTCTTCTCGGAAGTGCTCGAGATAATATGAAGGTTTGGAAATAGACTCCCTTCAGAAGCGAACTCGACAGTAAATCGGTAAGTTTCCGGAAACCACGAAATGCTCCGACATGGAACGTCAGGGAAGTTGTCAGCTTCTTTTCAAAGTTCCCCATGATCCGAGTGTACAGGATATAATATTGATATCCGTAGAGAAGCTCAGCAAAGTAGAGTATGAAACAGGCACGCAACTTTTTATCCTGAAAGGAAAAAGCATTTTTACGATTGTTTCTATATTCCTTGCTACATACCAATATGAAATCATCGACTTCCATTCTCTCTTCATTCGGAATTGCAAGATCTTCCTGACTTGTTGTTGTGAACATGACATCGCGAAGGCGTGCATGAAGTGAATCGTAGTAATAATCATCCGACTTGTAAATTTCCGTTTGATCTGGTATGCGTACTTCCCCATTGTCCAAGTGAACCACAACGCTTTCGTCGCCGAATGACTGCAAAATAGTTGATAATTGGTTGCAATTTGATTGACAAACTAACGTACCGTAACGAATTCAGTAAGAACTCCTATCAAAAACGGCGTCGGTGATTCTAATACTTCTGCCAGTGAATCAGGTAGAATTGTCACGCATGAATGACTGCAAAATGGAAGTTTTCAATATGACACCACTGTATATGAAGTTACTTACACATATTCAAATGGATACAAAAGAGAAAGTATCGCGTTTTGACATCTGGACAATCGCATCAGCGATGAACTTACAAGTACAATGCGACAATCTGATAGAAGAGCGTGAATGATTTTCACAACATTCCGAAATCCTGAAAATGACAATACTGTAATTGTAAAATGAAAAAGGGGAACCATACCCATCATTTTAAACAGAATAGTGACATCCTTTCCGGTCACAGGAGACACTGGGCTCAACTCAAATCCTAATTCCACATTCAAAGTTTTCGTTCTGATTTCGATAGTCGATCCTTCCTCAATCAGTTCTTCTGTCAAGAAACGAATGAGCTCAGAAGACAATGAATCATTCGGATTCCGGGCGTCGTTTGAAATCTCCAAAAGAATCTCTTTGAACGCTCTCGGATGAAAATTCTGACTGATGAGGACTATCGACACTGCTTTGAAGTTCAACGTTGTTTCATCTTGTTCCCATGTCTGAAACCCATTTTGTTTGAACAGTGACTCATATGAGTGACCACTCACCGATAAAATATACGCAATTTTTCTTGCACCCTTCTCCGTCGTTAGTAATTGATAGAAGAACTCGGAAGAAGATGCCTCTGATTGATTATACCAGCCGCGAGGTCGCACAAATTTTTTGATGGAAACTGTCGGGATGATATCCGATGTATGTGGTGATTGCACTTCATGTAAAACATCTGGCAACGCGTTTTCTGTAAAAGAAATTGTTCTTTGCATTCATTTCCGAGGGTTTGACACAATTCATTCTAACACTCACCATCATCATTATCTTCCAATACGATGACGGCAACTGTGTCACATATCGGCCCGCTTTTTACCTTATCCGGATCTCGCATGATCTTTCTGTCGAGATCTGAACAATACAATACAAATGCGAAGAATAGAGACAGTACGACGGCTGCATTGAAGAAAAACAACACTGAGAAAAATGGCAGTTCAATGGGGGCAAGCGGAGCGTTTATGTCTTTTTGCTTTGCTGATAAGCGATTAAAAAAGAAACTTTAACCAACATTCAATGAAAGAAAGAGGAAATCAAAGTGTTCCACAAGATGGAGAGTAAATGAGAGAACAAGAAAGGGAAGAGACGCAGACAGGTAGAGGGAGAGTCAACGGATTAGAACTCAAAACGTCACTGCCGTGAAGAGAGGATGGTAGGTTAGCAAAAAACCCTCCGACTGACCGTTGCCTCCAAGAAGATAGAAATCGGAGGTCACCCCAACGTGCATATGCACAAAGAGCATTAATTGGATACATCTGCCCTGCGGGCAACACAGGGTCTTTAACCATCTGTTTCTTGCATATAATTGAATTTGAGATGTCCCGAAGAAAGAATAACGACGATGCAAACGGAAACATAATGAAATCTGGGAAGAAAAGACAGAAATAGTACACGAAAAAAAAACCAGTTTCTCACTACTTTCTTCCGAAATTTACTCATTAAAAGGGCGAAAAGTCAAAAAACTAGAAGAACTACAAAAATAGAAGATCTTTAAGAAATAGAATTTCTCGTTGATAGATGAAAGGAAAGTGAGAAGAAGCATGAAGATGGAAAAGGTGAGTAAAAAAGAAGAATAAATAGAGCGCGTCATTGAACAAAACCACAAATCATCTCCACGGCAGTAAGGTAAAGAGACGGGAGGCGCACCTCTCTTGTCTCAGATAGAGGACCTACCTCTCTGCACGCGCTGCGGGTCATGGAGTCCATTGACGCATATCTCGTGTCATTTATTTTTCTGCTGGGAAGTCCCTGTTTTTTCCACGAAGAAACACTAGAAAACTGTTTTAGTTTATTTACAGAGAAGAAGAAAGTAAATATTAATATTATGTGAACTATAAAAGACACCAAATGCCGCAAGGAATTCTTCATACCCCAAATGAAACGGTCTTTCATTTAAAGTAAGAAAGTCGGCGAATAAAATCGTTTAAAAATAAAAAATTTTACAGAAAACCTCCTCGAACAATGTCTCTAAGAGCGAAACAGTACTTCGCATGCATTTTCTCATTATGCATACTTATGTACTTAGTTCTAGTGAGTTTTTCATGCTGATTAACGTTATTTTTTCCCGTTTTTTCAGTATTTCTACCTGTTGCCATCGGAAGTAGTGGTCGATGAGCAATATGGACATGGAGATGAGGATTTATTGATTCAAAAGTGAGTGTTCCTATTTTAAAAAACCCGCCGATTGAGAAAATTTAAAGAAAAGGATTGGAAGAATCGGTGATTCTGCAAAAATGCTCAACGTCAACAGATAACTGTTATGTAGTTGTCGATAGAAAAGTGCAAACAGAATTAGGTCAAATGGTTGAAAGACACATGTATGTGAAGGGATTTGAAGATGAAAGCGACACAATCGTTCGGTTGATTCCACAAGGCGGTGAGTATTTGAATACAAATGAAACAAAACATTGCTCAATAAAATAACGTTTAATGACTCCAAAAAGTTTCATGCAGCTGTTGTCATACTTGAAAAGTATTATAGTTGCTTCAAATGATAGTTTGTTCTTGATTTTGAACAGTTTGATTTGCAGTCATCTGACACACGAGAATAAATTTTGAAGTTGAAACTCGGTGAAATATAAAATTTATGACTCAACCAAATAACAAAAGGTTTCAGTCGGAATTGCTAAAATTTTGCATTTCATTCATAGCTTTTTCTAAAAAGTCACAAAAAAAGAAGTATAAGTTGTTGTTGAAGCAAAAATCAGAAATCAAAATGAATTTGAGTTGAAAAATTTTTCAGAAAAAACGTTCGAATACTCGGACACACGAATGTGGAAAGTCGATCACCTTTCGATTCGGGCACAATACGTAAGTTTGTTTTTCATGCTCTTCACATTGAACAACATATACTTTGCACACTTATCAACTGCGCATAATCCATCTTTCTCTATTTTGTGTGTCTGTTTGTGTGCTAGAAGAATAAACAAGCATGATACAACTCATTTGAAGAAGCGTATCACTTTTATTGCTTCTCACATAGCGTTCGTCTATCGGACACTGTGTACGCGAATGACAAGTGTGTAGTAATATCGACGAGATACGAAAAATGTAATGAGGAGATGGAATTGAGGGGAACGGGATTTGATGGATTGATATTTCTATCATATTCAGCTCATCAATCAGGGATATTTTTTAAAGATTGCTGCTCTTATCAGTGCACCATTTATTGTTTCTGCTCTCTCTTTGGTGGATTCGGACAATGACGGGAAAACAATTTTGGAGATAGGATTAGGAGGAGGAAGTTTAGATATGTTCCTTCATCAGTTAAATCCAAAAGTGAGTTTGAATGCTCAAAGACAAGTAAAATGAGACTGTTACAGTTGGATATCACAGCCGTAGAACTAGATCCGGTGGTAGTCGAAATTGCTCATAATTGGTTCAGTGTATCCGAAGATTCCACTAGAAGAACACTAGTAACTGATGGGTTGGAATTCATCAAAAATGCCAAAAAAAGCGGTGAGAAAACCACAAATCTATCGTGGTTTCATCAATAAAATCATTCAGGCGATAAATACGACGTTGTGTTCCTTGATGCATGTGATAGTTCGATAACTATTCCATGCCCTTCCAAAATCTTCCGAACTCCTGAGATTTATTACTCTTTTTCTGAGATTATCAAGACTTCAGGTAACCTTTTTTCATCGTTTCATTGACATTAAATTCATTTTTTCAGGTGCATTCATAGTGAACATTTTGTCCCAAGACGAGGATGTCCCAGACGTTTTACAGGTTTGTATTCATCTTTTTCAGCTACTTGAGTATTGAATTTCAGATTGTTGAAGACATGTCGCAGCATTTTGGTTCTTGTCTGAAAATTTCCATCACTGACGAGATAAATATAATTGTCGTCTGCACAAAACAAGCAATCTCGGATAGTCCAGCCAATATCGATTTTCTTCGGAGAAGAGCTCACGCGGTGACAATGCAATTGGGTTTGCATGACGTGTTGAAAACTATCAAAATGAACTGAAAATTGTGATTTTTATTGTTGAGTTGCTTTGTTCTATACATTTATTGTTCAGTTTAAGTGTATGTATGTAGAATTTCGAACGGATGGTCATTTGCTTTAGTTTTCATGATTTGCTCAAACAACTATTACTTTGTTAAAGCTTGCCATTTCTCTTTTTTCTTTGTTCTTTCAATGATTTTCAATAAATATAACTGGTCTTTGAATATTTTCTCTTAGTTTTTGAGTTTACTTCATTTAGAAATGCAATTTCTACAACAAAAATACTGAATATTTGCGTAGGAATTTACTGTATTGAAAATGCGCAATTACGCTTTTTATATCACCAAAGCATAGCTTTTTAATTAAATTGAATTAAAATTTTCAAAAATCGAGAAAAGCCATGTTCTTTTGGCATGTGTGCTAGTTTTCAGTCCGATAACAAATTTTTGTGTATTTTTCGATAAGGATTCTTGAAATTTACAAGTTTATTATTATAAAAAGACAAACAGATCTTCTTGATCAACGGTCATTCTGAATAATTAATATTAGAATCTAAATAAGCATTAGAATTGACTGCCCCACTTCCGTGTTTCACTTTCTATGGTTTCTGTTAAACGGTACCTGCCAGCTGTTCTTTCCTATTCAAATCTTGGTCACTGTGCATTATGTCGTAACAGTGTGTACGCAAATGTGTTCGCAAGCGGGGAAAATTTGTGGATGTCAGGCGTTTTTTTAGGATTTCCGTTTTTATGTTCAAGTGGATTTCCCCTTCAAACGGAACAGCGAATTTGATTTTTTCCATGTTTATTCTATAAAAATTGTCAGAATTAGTTTGACTCACTTTTTATTTTCTTTCTTGTTACTCATCTCTTGGAAAAAATGAAACACATTCATGTATTTTTCTAATTACAGGTATGGCGATGCGACCAAAAAAGGAACCCAATCCCCTGAAGAGCGAATTGAAGAGGATCATCAAATGGCTACATACACATGCCAACAATTGTCTTGATGAAGACGCAAACCTCACTAAGGAATTATTCTTTTTTCAACATTTGATTGTTTCACTGAAAGAGCAGCTACCTAATGTTCCATCTCGATCGGTATATCATTCATTTTCGAATTTATGAACAGTCGATCTTTTTCAGCTACAAAGTTTGCTCAAGGCAATCGAAGAGCCACTGTCCATAGTTGCAAATCTTTTTAAAGGCAGCTGGCTCAATATTCATGATAACAGCATAGAACGTCTGAAAAATGAGGTGGGATCGTTAATTGACGATATTGCACGGCGAGGTGTACAGTCTCATAGAATTTTCAATCACTATGTTGTTCGTGACTTAGAGAAGTTGTTCAAGTCTTTATTTCTCAGTAAATTTCAAGTGTTCGTTAAATGTGCTTGTGCATTGTGGAAAAGTGCTGTCGGAACTAAGAAATCCATTTATTGGGGCTACGAACTACGGTGAAAAGAAATTTCTTTTCAACAAAAATGAATTTTCCTTCAGAAAAATCCTCACTGAAAATGACTTTGGTATCCATTTACCAGCAGAGCGGAACCCCGCGACTGCTTTATTTGGTGAGAGTGATGCTGAAAACTGGTCGGATGATGATGAACAGGATCCAGACACCAGAGTGATAGATCGTAGCGGTCCACAAATTCCAGCCGCAATTCAAGTTACTGCGAGACAATTTTTGCAAACTCAAAAGAACAGAATATTCTTGTTCAAAGATGACGAAGAAGAGAACACGTCGATCAATTATCGCTTCCCAGAAAAAGTGATCAAACAAAAATTCGTTCCGAGAAAAGTCAAAAGCGACTCGGAATCGTCTGATGTGAAAAGCTCTAAAAGAGCGAATTCGGAAACGGATCAAAAGGTAAGATTGCTTGAGATCTCACAAGATTTCGAAAAGCAATCCATCTTTTCAGACTCTAAATTTTCAGAACCCGGCATTGAAGATCCACAAAGGAACAAACAGCTGAACATTGCATAAGAATCATTCAATCTCCAATATCAACCCTACACTATCCAATATCAGCTCATCCCACAATCTGTCGTCAAGTTAAATGTGCTTGCATCTGATGATCTTGTTATTGTATCAGTTTCCTATATCCATGTTTTAATTGTTATTTTATCCAACAAGTGTCCTTTTGTCTTTGTGCATTTTGAGCAACCGAAATGCTTATTCATTTTTTATTTTTGTGTTTTAATATCATATCCCGTTTCTCAACGTTTATTGTGCCTTTCTCTTGCTTTCACTTTTCTGTCAAACCGTGCAATCTCGAAAACTTGTGCAATTTCAATGATTACTGAATAGTCTTGCATGACAGCATTCCGCTTCCAAATTCATTTTTAAAAAGTAATTTTCCTAATAAATTAGTATCAAGTGTTAACTTTCTATTTTTTCAAGTTCAGATTCCCAAATATGATCTCAAACTTTGGAGTATCGGATAGAATCTACATCAACAGGCGTTTCATTCTCATTTTTCTTCAGGTTTTCTCATTTTCGTTGCAGTAAATGGCAAGTAATGTGACCTCTCACTCTTCCATTTCTCATCTCGAATACAGCTGCTTGACGTTAAGTGAAATTAAAAATCCTGGTGCAACAAATGTGATTTATGGTGGGTAAGACTATCGTAAGTCCAATGTCAGAGTGTTTTCAATTTCTTTAGCTCAGATTAATTTAAAAAACCATATTCATGAAGTCATGTTTGTTTTCAAACTCAACTGGTGAGTTCTAGATGAATTCTGTAGTTGTATCGGCTTCTCATTCCAGAAAATTCTTATTTTTGTGTTATCATAATTGTAGTTTGAATACATTTGGTTTGTTATGTTAGTTGGACACGAGACCTAGTCCCTAGAGCGAATTGTACGATTCGGAACAAGATATGTTACCGAAAACAAGTGGATTATCAGAACACATTTCTTGTCTGAAAATAATTGGATGTCTAGAAATGAATAATTATTTATTACGATTTCTGTCTGAAGCTATTTCTCTTCATTTTTCCGGTTCTTGCTCACATTTATTTGGTTATCTTCAATGGAAGAAATTCAAAAACGTTTTCAATTAGCCTTGCCACATCAACTTTCTCATAATCTAATCACTTAAAAATAATGAAGTTTCCATTCTTTTGATTCATTGTCAAATCATTTTCATCCGCCCTTCTTCCTCAACGAGATCAGAGAGAATTCTCTCTTCCGCTATCAGAGGGGGTGTAGTACTTCTCGGGCAAAAACGAAAACGACTTCTTCCAGTTTTCATTCTCAAGTGGGCGACATGTGGCAACAGTATCCATGGCTTTTCGTCAGTTTTCGTAATGCTCCACTTACTCTCGTTCTATTTTTTCTGCATTCATTTGAGCAACAATGAGGTTTGTTGAAAGCGGCAGTAGGGTTGATTCGATTATACTCAATTCTGGTAGAAGAAGCAGAAGAAAAGCAATCAAAACGAATGAACGTTTTTTTGTGGCTCAGCTTTGTTTAGTAGCGTTGCAAATGTTATTTATCTAGTTCTCTTATTCTTTTGTTCAGTAAATCTTCATATTAGTATGCTTATCTTTCTAAATAGTTTCTTATCAGGATTACGCAACGCATATCATTAATATTAAAATTTTCTTCTGGCATAGAAATCAAGTTTTTATCAACTTCTTTATCTTTTTTCCCTATTTCATAGCTTGATGCATTTTTCAAACCATCTGCCATTCTCTACTCTCTTTCATTTGTCTATTGGATTTTCTAACAAAAATGATGAAGGCGGAAAAAATCCAGATTTTGGATGATGTGAAGAAAAAAGGAGGAGGAGGAGGTGGGAGGGGGGTGGCGCAACATCAAGTTCCAGGCAGATATTTTCCTTCGGGGCCGCCTGAGTGTTTATTCGTGGTTGTGCTTCTCTCATCCTCGTGTATCTGGTCGTCAGTGTTGCACTAACATCCTTGCCGCCAGATACGGTAGCCGGTTTGACGTATGTTGCCTTTACTCCGTTGTCGGTTACGACAATGACAATGAGGATGACCAAAAAGGGAGAAAACTGCCAAAGTGATCCCGTTTGGGGGTGGCCATTAGGCAATTCGACAATAGAATGAGACGCCATATCGAGATCCTCTCATCAGATATTTTTTTTTCGGTTTGTATCTTTCCCCCTCCTTCTTTTCGACACACCGCAGAGGCACTTTCCTGTAGTTCGATACTGTCACTTTTTGTGTTTCAAACTTTCTTCCAATCTCATGGGAATATCGGAAGAAATTGAATGGATTCTATTAACATACTTGTTACTCATCACTTTCACCCACCCCATTTCTCTAGCAAATTTCTAGAGGCGAGGGGGAGGGAAATGAAATTGAAATTGCCAATTGTTTCTTCAGATCTTTTCTCTTTTCACATCACCCGTCTATCTTTTTTTTTCCACAATTACCCATTCGTCCCATTTAACAATTTCCTTTTCCAATTCTATCCTTTCTATCCATAATCTTCCTAAATGTGAGCCATTCGCATTGAGCCCTTTTTATGACTTTTTGTTCTCAAGCTTCTCGATTCCCATTTTATATCTTCCTTTTCCTTATTCTTCCTCTCTTTTTTTCAATCTCATACGTTATTCTTGATTTTTTGGATTCCATTGGCCAACTGACAGTTTATGCAAGTGTCCAATGTGGCTATCCGGTGTTCTTCTCCTGATATGCCACTATCAGATGGTCTCCACCTCGAAGACCATCATGACAAACGAGATTTCTATGCCATCACTTGGTCATAAAGAGGTGAGAAGATAAACGATACTCGAACAAAAACGTGATTTTTGAACTGTTTAGAGTGTTGCGACATTCGATCGGCTTCAGCCAAAAAATGGATTCCCTCCAAGATTCCGTTCGGCAAGATTTGAACGCTTGAGAGGTAAGTAATGTGAATAGTTTATGGTAAAACTGAAAAAAAAACAAATTTCAGGTTCTCCGGATAACATTAAACCGATTTTCGTTGAACCAGCTGTCTTAGAGACTGAAGAACCATCGCATGAAACCCATTCTGCACCAATCCAGGTCGTTCCTTCTTCTGAGACTGTCACTGAAGTACCAGTAGACTTTGTTCCAACATCAGATCAAACTCCAACACCACTCAGTTTCACTGAATTCAATATTGAATCATTGCCAATTTTCAAAGATGCGGATGAGCATTTGGCTTCTGAAATACCGATGAAGCATGAGCAACCAACAACTTCTGAAGAGCCATCTACATTCGATCCAATTCCAACTTTTGAGCAAGTTACTCCTTCTGAAGAACCATCAACTTTTGACCAAATTCCAACTTCCGATAAGCCATCTGCACCCGAAAATGTTTTCCCTTCTGAACATACTCCTACACCTGAGACAGTAACCACCGCTGAGCAAGTCACACCATCAGAACACCCACATCCTACGGTTCTATCAACTGAACAAACTTCTGATGTGTCCCGTGGTACCCCAGCAGTTCACGAGTACGCTCAAGAGCACGTGTTTCCAACGATGGTCTCAGTCCAACCAACAATTGAATCTGTTGAAGTTCTGCCAAGTCAACAAATTGAAGTGGTTTCTACTAATGCTGTTGAAGAGCAACTAACTACATCCACGAAAGCTCCGAAGAAACGTCGTCACAGAGTGAGTTATAATATTTTTCTTAGAATAACTGAAAATATTTCATTTCAGCGTAAGCACCGGAAACTAAGGAAACTCACAAAGCCTACAGAGGCTCCAACCGAAATACCAACAGAGATACCCCCTGAAGTCCCAACTGATCTTCCAACTACTGTTTCTGAAATTCCAACTGATCTTCCAACTACGGTTTCTGAAATCTCAACTGAACCATCAACTGAGTCCTTATCCTCACTTTCTACTGCTTTAATCACTGAATCAACAAGCACTACCGTAGCTCCTTCAGCTCCTTCCACCCTTTATATACAAACAGTTCCAACAAGTGGATCTGTTGGGCCAAAAGTTGGGGAATCATATCTTGGAGGATGGAATGAAGACGAAGCAGTCATTGTGACCACATCAGGACCTTCGTTGGGATCAGCTATAAACCAATTCTCTGAAATCCCCGCTTCCATACCAATTGATGATGATAGAGCTATCAAAGCATATTATGAAAAATATTATGCTGAGTGGTACGAGTAAGTATTCAGATCATTGTTTTTATCTCCATCATTTCTTGTTACAGAAAACACAATCAAGCAATTAACACTCCCGAAGAACCAACAGCAGCCGTTCCACGAGAAATAAAAATAGAACTGGCTAAGCCAACCACATCTCCTTTCGAATCAGCGACATCGCAGCCTTTCGTGAGTCATTTTTTAACGCTTACCCATTTCTTTCTCTCTTTTTTATTTGAACACAGAATCACATCACTGTCAAACATCAGTTATCATCTTTGCCGTCTTTTTAGAAGCTATTAAACACGATGCCACGTTTTTACAGGGAACTTCCCCGTCCACAACTCAGCCAACAAAGGAACAATTGGATAAAGTCTGCGATTATGTTGCCAAAATTTCGAAATCATTCGGAATCAAAGATCTTGTCGGCTTCACCAAAAACAACTGTGCATTTGTCAAGAGTTTCCATCCAACGGTAGTTCAACAAAGAATTTAAGCGACTAATTGATTTCTTTCAGGCAACCTGTGAGCAGATTCAACATCTGATGAGTTACTGTGTAACCGGCGTACTTGTGAACCAATAAAGATCTCAATTTTCCTCCTGAAACTGTGTAATTTCTATTCTTGATGCCATCTTCTGATTTTTTTTCTTTGCGTAAAGTCATTTTTCTTTCCCCTTGACATTTGTTCCTGCTACCTTGTCCATCGCCCCATGAAATCCCATGACTTTTCTAATAAATCTGGAACTGTGACTAGTTCTTACCAGCCACACCCTTACCATCCCTGGCGTCACTTGTCAGTCGGCAAAAAAAAGTTTTCGTCATTTTCAGAGCCTCTCCCTTTCTTTCTCCCTCCACACACACCGAGAAAAAAAGTGATAATACAATTTGATAGCTATGACTATCATAATAAACGAAACGATAAACGTGCATACACGCGAGAAGGGAGTAAGAGGTGGAAAAGAGGGTGTAGGACATGGTTGGCAAACCCATAAAGCGAGCCGGCCCTTGAAAGGTGGAGAATCAGACAGAAGTGCCAGCGGCAAGCGATAACAGAGACACGACTTTGCACTACGCCTGCTCCCCTCGAAATGTGCTCTCCCAATTATTGCTTGGCTATTTTTGTACTAGTCGGTAAGATCTTATCCGTTCGAGTCTAGAATGTTTTCTCTTGCTGTTTTTGTTGCTTCAATTTTTTCAATGGGGAAGAATCATTCCAACTTATTCTGCCGTTTCTAGGTTTATCACAAACTTTTGAACTCCGTCTCTTTTTTCACAGCTTCCATAATTCCTGTCCACGAGAGAATTTCAAAAAACTCGGAAACATAATTCGAAATCCCATTGTTCCATACCGTTTCCGTTCTTTTTAGACGTCGTTGGCAGATTTGAGACTCTTACACTAACCGGATTGGTTACTTATCACCTTTTGATAAGCCACATTTCCACGTGTGTCGACGCCTTTAACCGATTATGACTAATTGACTATTGTATGATCATGGAACTTTGTTTTTCATAACTAGTAATAGAAATGTTGCAACTAGAAGTACTGTAATGGCTTTTGAAATTTGATTGCGTCACGCATAGTAGTAGAAAATTTCTTATCAGAAACGTGGGGAAAGGTGGCAAGTGGCAGAAATAAAAAAAGTTGACATTCTTTAAAATGCCAAAAAGCCTTTGGATATTAGATTTTTTATTTTAGAGTATTTCCAGGCGTCGTTGCTGCTCAAGATCCCCGTTTGACGGCGTGTGATGCTGGCAACAGTCTCAACACTTGCCAATCGCAATTCAACACCAAGATGGGGTTCGATGGTAATAAAATCGTTGTGCCGTTAGAGCACCGGCGATAACGTTTTTGTTTTAGCTTCACTTGGCGTGACCAAATATCAAGACTTGAGAAGCGCTATTGAAAAATCCTACGCTGATTCTCAAGCTTATGGGCTTCTTCAGACATGCGAAGCTTATAAGGAGTACCAGCAATGCTAGTAAGAACACTGGATTTTTGTTTATTTCACTGTCTCTATTATGTTACAGCACTAATGGACAATTCTTCTCGTGTGCACAGAACCCATACGGTCTTTTGACAGCTACAAAGTAAGTGATTCACTTTGATTTGAAAATTGCAAATCCTTAAGAATACGCTTCCTTATAATGTTCGAAATAGTAGAATTTAAAAATGAATTTCAGCAACGGAAACACCCAGTTCACTCGTGATCAGGCGAACGGATACGTGAAGATTTGGAATCAACTTGATTTTGTTTGCGGAGCCGGATTCTCTAGTAAGATCTCGTCTTATGTTGAAACAACCAACCCATCGAGAAAACAAGAATCTAATGTGATCATCTAAATCTTCTGATGAAACAACAAACAATTAATCTCGGAAAAATCAGGTTTTCAAACAATGAACTTTCAGTCTTCGCCAATGCTGAAGTATGCGGCTCATCTGTTTTCAACAATCAAACTGCTGCCATGAGACAATGTGATAATGATTTTGATGTCAACTCGAAAGCTGATCCAACTCAAGCTTGCGCGTAAGAATTACCAGTTCCACGCATGACACGAGTTTTTTCTTTAGCTACGTCGAAATTGCCGCCAACTGTTATTACCAATTGTTCTGGAATGCATGCAAAGCACCAGAAGTTGCTTATTGGGGATGCAACTACGAGCGTACCGGTACTAACCTTCTCTACCCACAATGCACTCAAATTTTCTGTTCATGTAAGTGAATCTCGTATTAAAAATAGTTTAAAATTGAGATTTTCAGTCCACGAGCGCGTCTGATCATCTGTTTTCAACATCTCTTCGTATTGTTTTGGTTGAAATTTTTCATTTGAATTCACATTTTTGGGAATAAACATATGTAATTTTGTGGTATTTTTGGAGTTTCTCATCATTGCTTGTAATGCATATCATATTTCTGAATATTTTTTTCTTCAAACAACTTGAATAATCAATTATTGTAGACAATGTGGCAGGGTCGTTGTTTGCCACTCCTTGCGTTTCTCATCGGACTTTCAGGTATGATAAACGATACATTGATTTTCTTCTTATTAGAATAATTCCAGGGGTACAGTCGTCTGGCCTTGATTGTGACTCAACAACCTATTTGGAATGCCAAACTGATCTCAACAAAGCTCTGAGCATTGCTGATCCACAACCATGGTTTGATCCTGAGAACTTTAGAAAAGAGGCAAGTTTGAAATGCATGTGCATGCTTGCCATTGATGACAATGATAACAGTATTAGGTGATATGACGATTATTGAAGAGTGTCCGCAGGAAAAATTGAATTAGAACATTTTGATGATAAGTTTTAAGTCAATAGGTTTATAAATGTCATGCTGATCTAATGGATTATTTAAGATCGAAACACATTTATAGGTTGAAACCTACTACCAGAACCAGGGACCTGATGGAATCCGCAAAGTTTGCAAGTAAAAACTATTCTTCAATAAAAGATGAACACTAGCGTATTTCAGAGCTTTCCGTGAATTCAAGGTCTGTATGGGAGATCAATATGCCAACTGTATGAGCCCGGTCCATTTCGTTTCGGTCTCGGCCACTCCATTCAATGCTTATCAATTTGTTGGACTGTTCAATCAAATGCACTTTGTCTGTGGAGCTGGATTGCAAAGTGATTTTTTTATTACTCCTTTTCCTTCGTCGCATGATTGAAATCAAATTTTTGAGTACACAATTACACACCCTTTTCAAATTTTGAAATCGATTTTTGTCTCTGAACTTTCTGAAATTTCTCGAAAAAACAAGAAATTTGATAAGAGAACGCGTGAACAATGTCCTGTTTTGCAGCATACCTTTCAAATGAAGGGTGTATGTCTCAAACGTGGCGAGGAAATAGCGGACAACAATTGACACAATGTCGACTTGACTATGAAGTTACCAGCGATGTTGCCGCCGAACAAGCTTGCACGTGAGAAAAAAATTATTTCTGGAGTAATCCAGGAGGTTTTGAATTTTTTAGATTGGCCAACAAGTACTTGATCTGTTTTGAAACCCAATTCAAAAACAGCTGTGGTGACAAATCGAACGATGCTCAATTCTGGGCTTGTGAATATTCTCGTGTCAACATTTTCACAAGATTCCCACAATGTGCAGCCAGATGTGTCTGTGAGTTTCATTTAAATGTTGAATCAATAAAAACCGTTTTAATTGCAGTGCCGTACACCGGAGGTATCATCGGATGAGTCAAATCGAATAATCAACGTGATGTCAGAATTCAACAAATTATATATTTTTTGTCATTCTAAACTATGTATTATCATTTGTGATAAGAATAAACTTTCGTTTCTTAACAATTTTGTTTTCTTGAATAAAAATGTTGCAGAATAAAATCTGCAATGGGATGACTTCATCCAATGTTTTGAACAAACATCGAATTAGATCAGGAAACAATACCTCACAATTTTTTATTTTTTAAACACAGGTCGTTCGCAAACTATCCGTATGAATAAAAAACGGTTAGCAAGCAATTCCGTAGGGACTTGAAACCGTAAGCATAACGGATCGTTTGCAAAAAAAATGCTGAAAAGTCATGAAAAGTACTTGTTTCGCACCTATATTCAACCAGATCGCGTAATCTTGAATGAAATTCCCCCAGGACACCTTTTTTGTTGATGACACGTCACGGATCCATGGAGAAAAAGAAAAAACCAAGTTTAATGCCAAGTAAAAATCTTCTCTAATTTACGACAATTTAAATTCTATCACTTGGGATCTTCGAGTCAAACTTCGTATATTAAAGGGTTGTTTTGGTGCGAATTTCTTAAACTCATCAATGTGGGATCGCATGCACAATTGGTTATTCCGAACACGTTGACTGACAGCAAAACATCTATGTAACAATATTGCATCTTTTTTTTTCTGGTTTAAACGTTACATAAACTTCAGGTATGTTGCAACGAAATGGTGTAACAATTTTGCCACTATTTCAAGCATCTAAAAAGAAGACGTTAAAGTATATCCGTTGTCAAGCAAAACCTAACAAAATTGACTGATATGTTGAATGTCGGCGAGTAGTTACCGATAAATTAGTTTTTCATACTTGCAATTTTTCTTGAATAATTAATGACTATGGCATTTCAAACTAGTACCGTCCTACGCATATTCCGGTACGCTGAGTTATTCTAGGTGTTTCCTCGTTTTGCTTTTCTAATGCAATCAATGGCAGTTAAGCGTATAGGATTATTGGTAATCACTTCAACTGATAAGACTTTCATTTGCTAATCACATAAGTAAAACATTTCTTTGGCTTTTCCGTTCCGCAACATGAAGTTCTTAGCATTGATTGTCGTGTTGGCAAGTAAGTATTGATGATTTAGTATCCAGCCAATTGTGTTGCTCTTCAGGTATTTCCTACGCTTTCAGCGCATGCCCGTCATCAACAAGTGGAGTTTGCACTCCAGATCTTCTGCAATGTTGCGGCCTTCAGTTGAAATCTGATTTGGGCTTGGCTAACTGCTATGGTAAAGCTTTGTATTACATTTTTCAATTTCCATAATTATAATCTTAGGAATTCTTGCATTTGAACCGGAATGTCATCGTCAAGAAATTGAAAACATGTACATCAACGGAACCAGTGGTCTACTCAAAGTTTGCGAGTCAGTTGACAAATTCAAGTTCAGAAATATTTTACCAATAAGTTCAGCGCGTTCAATCACTATTATGAATGCCTCGGACCAGCTCGTCGTGATTGTACTAGTATAAACTATCATGTGAAAGCTGGACTCCGTCTTGGGTTTGCCACGTTTTTCCAATTAATATTTCTTGATATCATAATTTTCTAGAGATGCGGTGCAAGTTGTGGCCATGTACAAACAATTCGGATTTGCATGTGGTGCTGGATTCGAAGGTTTCTCAAACAATGATGCATGTATGTCTCAGATATTTTCAACAAAGCAAACTCAAATCAATAATTGTCGCGCGAAGTTTGCCAACAACATTTTGGGAGATTATAAGAACCACTGCATGTAAGAATTTATTTTCTGTGACAGTTCATATGTTTTGTTGAACTTAGGTACTTTGAACAATACACCGGATGTTTCAATGCACTCTTTGATCACAGCTTATGCAATGTCGAGAGTTCTTGGTGGGGCTGTGAATATGCTAGACAATCTGGAAGAGTTGTGTTGCACGACTGCAATCTCCAGTGTTCCTGTAAGTCTTCAAGGAAACTTTGTCTTGAAACATAATTTATTTCAGCCCTTCCGTAATGACATCTACATGAAAATTGACGAGAAAGAATTCTTTACTTTTCAACATATTTAATACCTAACTTTCAGATGGGAATGAAAATAAACAATGTTTTAATGTTCATAAAAACTGCTTTCAAAAATTAGTTGAATTGGAAGGTATGAATGAAGTTGTAGCGACCAAAATACAGATGAAAAAGAATGTCCGGTTTACAAGAGAAGAAATGCAGATCTTAGTACTTTTAACACATGAGGTAATTTTCAAAACTTGAAAATATGAGAAAAACCAAATAATGAGATTCAAATAGGTGCAACTATGCTTTTTTTATAAATATGTTCATATCAGGTTGAGCAGATATAGCTGCATCAGTTGTGTAAAAAATTTCAAATAAATGTTTTTTTAATGATTTATATCAAATCAACATAATATGCCTCATCATCTTCAACGATGTACTGCCAAATTAGACAAGCAACTGTACCATTCCGTCTCGATAGAAAATTGAAAAGGGTATACCGGAAATTCCCTCGTTGTGAACGCAAAAAATTGAACAAATACATAAATCTTTCCCCAGGAATTTGGAAGGAACAGTCGGGATGGCCTGGCTGCCATCCACTCGTTTTGTGTACCGGAGATATTTTTTGCTGAAATTCGCACAACGAAATTTTCTTTTCCACTGTTTTTTTTAGCACTTTGAGCTTTTTTTCATCTTAGCTCACAGTGATTTCATAAAGAAATAGAGTAAAAGAGTTTTATTAGGCTCAAAAGAACCTTTTTTGGGTGTCACTCTATTTTGCTCTCAGAGTTTTAGCAATTGGCGTCCTTGATGATAGTTGACATAGAGTTTTTATCCCCAGTAATCCAATTGATTTCAAATACCTTGAAACTTGCAACTTATTGGTTCTCATACCTGATTGAATTTCTTATATTGTTTGATCTCAAAAAATCTTTTTGAACTCTTTTTTGTGTGCGATCACTTCAGAAACAATTTTCAAAGCATTTTTACACTTTATTTGATAATTATTAAGTTCGCATTTTTCCGAGAAGTATAATATTACAAGATCTCTCATGACATAACCAATTGAAAACTTGCTTTTTTCATCTCTGAAGAAATTATGACCACATTATTATGAGCTGTGTCAGGTAAACAAGATTTTTATCACCTTGATTTTATTCGAATCACGCAGCTGAAGCACTTTTTGTTATTCCTATCGTTTTCAGGCTGAAATATTGTTAGGTAGATTTTGTTCGAAATCTTAGGTCCCCATTTTCAGATATCCATTTATTATTTTTGATTCCATTGATAGCGACGTCAATATTCAACCAAGTGTAACAAAAGCTGCACCCTCCCACTCGCTCCACCCGTCTCATGAGGCACGATAACCCTGTCATTAGTTCCCTGGAAACCAACACAATCATTTTCAAAAAATGATGTCGAAAATGGAAAATCGGCTGGTGCTGATCTTAACGGTCTTCTTCAATTTTTATTTTCTACTAGCGATTGCTGCACAAATATTTTTGTTCTTTTTGATGACAAAGTGTAAAGTGAAATCATTGAAGGATATGAAAATTTACTTGCTGAATATTCTTGCTCTGCAGTTTGTATCAACTGTGAGTGCGTACATGATGCAATGTAGGTGAGTCAGTTCATCTTAGTTTGAAATTTTGTTTAGATTTTCCAAATCATGGAGAAACAAATATGTATACCAATTCAAGCAAATTGTTCAGAGTTGTGCCCAGTTCTGAAACAATGGCGCTGTTGTGCTACGGTCCCTGCAAATACTTTGGGACAGTCCCCTGCCAGATCATCTTTCATCTTCTCGAAACATCTCTCATTGCCTGTGCTACTTCCCTCATCATAGCATTTTATTATAGATATGAGATTCTAACCACTAATAGTTTTACTAGAACAGCCCATTACAAGCAACTGGTTATCAGTTATTTTGTGCCATTGGTGTTTCTGGTGAGTGAAAACGCTTTTTATTTTATAAACTTATATAATTTCTCAGGTTTTTGAAGTTCTCTCTCCTAGTGACTTAACAAAAGTAGCCAATGAACTAACGCTATTGCACCCAAATTATGATATTGAAAATTATGTCATTCTTGGATACTCTGAGGTGAAGAGTGTTTTTGCTTCAATTCAAACTATTCTAATGATGTTAGGTGTTTACGGAACTCCTTTGATTGCTTTTCTGTTCAGAAGGTAAAATATGGAGATAAGTGCCAGACCCAAATACTCAATTTCAGGAAAATAATGAAAATCCTAAACTCCACCAAATCTTATCATGCTGAGAAGATTGAGCAGACAAAAAGCATGATTCAGGTTTTTTATCTTCAGAATCCTTCAATCCGAACAACGGAATTTCAGGGTCTCACACTTCAAACGTTGCTTCCACTCTTCTGCTACTGTCCGGGTTTCACTTATTACATTTACGCTCAGTACACTGAATCGAGTAATCAGATAGCTGAATTTGCAGTCAGCCCTTTTGGCTTCATATACACAATTTTTGATCCTTTACTTACTATTTATTATGTTCTACCATACCGAAGAACGTTCAAGTCACTTTTTGTGAAACAGAATAGTGTTTCAACTGCTACAGCCTTTCATTCGGAGATTACCAGAAGAATTATTTGATTGAATTGAACAGAATAGATATTTCTGATAATAAATCGTTTTTTGAATTTGTGTAGTTTTCAAATGAGCAGATTCGAAGCAAGAACAGTTTATATTCTTGATAAAGATTGATTCTGTTAAAAGAGATAATATGAAAAACTGAAGTCAATCGTCACGGATTTTTCTCTTTTCCAATAATATTAAACTGTGTTCAGATCCTCTTTCTTTCTTTTCCTTCCCTTACATCCGGTTTTGTGCATTCTGCTGGTTTATTGCATGCCATGAACATCTACAATAACATTCTGCTCTCACCTTCTTGCAATTCAAATTTCTTCTCGGTAAGTTCCCACCATAATGGCCACCGTGCCAGGCATTACTCATTACCCTATCACTCTGTGCGCCCTCTTTGAACACTGTCTCTGTTTTGCACTTTCCAGAAGGGGCACACTCATCACTTTCGAAGGGCAGACAATGTCATTCTTTTTCTTTTCTTTTTTCTTATTGTTTGAATTTCGAGAGACATAACAATCGTTTAAAAACCCTTTTTAGGTACTTTAATGAACGAAATTTTGGCGATTGCTCTTCTCTTCACTGTCTACATTACTGTAGAAAATCGAGAATTCCATGATGTCATTTGGAATTCAAACTAGTGAGTTTTCAGCGGAAGTTTGTTATTCAAAAAATGAGAAAGTTCAGTTTCAACGAAGTTTACCGCCACACAAGTCTGAAAGTTCGTCTTGGAGATCAACTCACTATCATCTGTCCGAAATCATGGCACAAAGACTTCCATTACGAATACGCGCAGCTTTATTGGGTTCGTTGAAATTTTATGTTTCTCTTCTTCATAGAAAGCGTTGAAGGTTAGTGAAGAAGGATGGTCCAACTGTTGGCAACACAAACCGCGATGGGTTGGAGTATGTGTGGATGAGAGAGCAACGGTTAGTCTGAGGGTCAGTATAAACTCCATATTTCTATTTCAGACCACAATCAAGCTCACCTTCAGAAGTGTCAACCCGATACCAGGAGGAATGGAGTTTCACGTTGGGAAAACATACTACATCATATGTAAGGTCCACAATAATGTCATTTTCTAATTCACGTTTTTAGCTACTTCGGACGGTGATCTTGAAAATATTGAGAGACGCGCTGGCGGACTGTGCGAATCAAAAAGGATGAAACTTTCAATTACGGTTCATGGAGAACAGATTCAATATAACAACACTGATCCAAGTAAGAGGAATGGAATGGACAACGTTCACTACGAAGTCCAAGAGTATCAACAGCAGCTTGGTATGTTGTTTTCGAAATAGTAAATGAACGAAATGTAGAAAGAAACATGGCCGAAAAGAAATACCTAAAATAACCTTGAAAAATGGATATGTTCGAAATCAGTTTGGGTAAACACGTAACGACATTTTTCAAAAGATGAAAATTAAAAATTAATTTAGAACGATCATTTGTATTTCAGTGTCTACGGGAACCAACTCAATTGCCTTTTTTCAACACAGTCTTATTCTCGTTGTCATTTACATTTTTCACTGCTCCCTCTGCTTAATTTAAAGTATTTAAACCGCGTTTATTTCTAAAACCGTTCAGAATTGTCCAATTAATGAATACTATTGACTTAGGCAGAGATTATCACAGCTCATCTTTGCCATCTTTATCTTCAAGAAGCAATGCTCCTAATGTGGCCAACTGCCACTCAAAACTGTTGATCAGACATTGGGATTTAGAGCATCGAATACTTTTACATAGCCAGCTACTCTATCCGCATGTCTCTCAAAACCTGATATCATCAAGAGATATCACTGCCGATTTATCTGTCGGTTCTGTTTCTGCTTTTGAATGTTTCAACTTTTTTTTTGTACGATTACGATCTGTACGATTTTGCCCAGATATTCTTAGTATGGTTGTTTCAAATCGAAAGCATGATTGAATGAGCATTTATTGAAACAAGAATGATAAATAGTTCTCCATTTATCTATGCGGGATTCCTGGAGACACTGCTGATGTACCATTAATCTAAAATTATTTGTTCCACTGAATCGGAAAAAAAAATAAACTTACGCAGCAAATCATTCTGTAGGTGAAAGTGAGATTATTACATTGTTCAGCCTCAAAATGTGCGTCAGTACAAAGTTCATGTCTGTAATCGATATTGTCCAATCTTCTGCAGTCAACGTAAAAGAATTCGTCTTCTCCTACATCACAAGCTGTCAGGTATTGATTGGCCGTTTGATTAGTAGGCTTCGTGTTGAACCCAGCAAGCATCAGTCCGAGGACGAGAAGAAGAATAAGAAGAAATTGCATTTTCAACATTCTGAAAATGATGAAGAAACCATTTGTTCGTCCTCTTTTTATACACCGGTTTTCTTGACGTTCCCAGATACGGTGCTGGGAACCACCCACCAAAAACGCCGCTCTCTGAGAACCAACAAACGGAGTTTTTGGTTTTGAATTGAGAGATCAAACACCAAAAAGAAAGAATACAAATTCATCACTTGAAGAAAACAGTAACTATGTAAAGTTTGTGATTCGTACTAGATGAAAAATATGAAAACAGCTTATGAATAGCACTTCAGTCACTTTTTATAAGCGGGATCTTCTATTCTTGGAGGGAATAAGGTTACTACTGGCGGTTGGGAAATGTGCTTTCTGTCCATTCTTCTTCTTGTCATCGGGCTGATTCTCGCTGTCTTGGAAACGAAGCCTACTAATCGAACGTCCGTCGAGCTATTCTGAGCGTTTTCTTGCTCTTTTTCAGAAGAACCAAAGATCAGGAAGAATATCTCGTTTCCAAGAGCTCAGATGAATTGCGGATCTTTGTAATCATAAAAACATCTTTGCTTTGAATTAAAGAAAACATAAAAAAGCACAGAATGAACTGAAACAATTTATTCCTAGATGAATTCAGCTATGGTTTTTCCAAAATGTTTGTCTGGCAATAAAGCCTTCTATTTCTGTTCCCAAAGCGCCCTATTTCAAACACAATTTTAGTTCTTTTCTTCTGATAACTTCCGAACTTAATGATTAAGTCAAAGATTTTTTCATTTTCTGGCTTAATCCACAAATCACTTATCGCACAACTGGCGAACAAAACTCTTTGTTCTCAAAAATGTATTAAACAAGGTATTTCCTGGACGTCAAGAAAAAACAAAAAGTGTAAACTGAGACTCTACTTTTTTGCATCTTTTGCCTGCAGTTGTCGCTATCAGTTCAACCGAGATCCGAGCCCAAAAGACAGCTGACATTCAATAGTTGTGTCCCTCCGTATTTCATCTCAAACACACTTCGAACTCGAATCCAAGATGAACTTCGTGCTTCTTATCATCGCTCTATATTTGCTGGTTACTCTCACAGTTGCATTCCCGTTACTCATGATCTCTATTTACATCGCAATCTTTGTATATCGCAATTCTGTTACACCAGAAGTTCATCAAGATGTTATGGATTTTGTGGAAAAGAGTCTGAATGCAGTCCGAAACACTTATGCATCTTCAAATCCTGCTGATGATACAATGACTAGAAGTGGAATCGACAGAGCACGACGTCAGTATATGGATCATTGCAATGGAATCAATCGGACTGCTTCGGAAGAAGAAAAAGACGCGAAGCTGTTATTAACCTACCAAGTACCCATTCTTACGAGATACTATGAATCCATCATTCAGTTTTTCAAGAGGTAAACCTAAACGTTTTGTTGTTTCGTTCTCTTCTAGTATTATTGTTTTGATGTATCTATTTTGAACACTAAAGTAGTCTCTAGAGGGTTGAAATGTAGCCTTCAGTCACTCAAAACTTTTTTATCCCCCACTTCCTCCTCTCTTTTTTCATTTTCTAGACCCTATTTCAAGTTGTTCAAAAATAATTTGTTTTAATGTATACACTGGTCTATCCCTTGTCAAATAAACTGATTTTCCCCCTCCAAATACAACTGTCTACTTGAAGCATTGCTGAAAAAGCGTCTGAAAACGAGGTGAAGAGAAGTTGGCATCTCCTCGCCGACAAGATGATTCATTATGAGTAAACATTATGCGTGGAAGCGCAGGCGCCCCCACAGGAGACAACCCCGACAAAAATATCGTCCTTAGTGTCGTGTTTGTGAATCTGAGGTACACTGCATTTCGAGTTCCCAATCTTTCCGGCACACCCACATTTCCTAAGCAATTTCCTCCTACTCTCGCCAAGTTCATTTATTTTCACGGTAGTGGTTTTTCCTCATCATTTGGTGCTTGGAAAGCATCTGGTCAAGTTTAGACATCTGGCAATATCAACTGCGTCGAGAGTCTCACTTTTTCAATTGAATGCGGCTCTATTTCATGAAATGTAGACACATACATGAACTTACTCTATTTTTAGCACCCAGTTTAATAAGAGAAATCTTCTTGAATTAGTGTATTTCTCTTGTTTTTCGTAAAATATGTACACGTGTTGGCTCTAAACATTGAACTGGAAATATCCAGATTCCATAAAAATATTTGTTTTTCAATGACTCACCTCTCCCAATTTTTTTCCAATATCCCAATTTTGTTTAGTCATTCGAATATTCCCTCGGGTCCATGCAACATCAAAAATAAGAAAAATACGCATATTCTGAAGCTGGCACACAATTCTTCAAAGTGCAGACCCTTTTCCCACATTCTCTCCCCAATTTCCTCCTTTCTTCACTTTGTCTCAAGTCTACTAATGTTTTCATTTAATGGTTGGATAAACTCAAATGAATCACTCATAATGCATGTTCTGACCTTTTAATGGAATGCACAGAATTCATCGACGCGCGTTTAGTTGCTCGCCCAGAAGCAGCCACACCTTGATTGTTTTCTCGAACTCTTTGCTATTTCAATTATTCAGTTGATAACACAAAGTTGTATTATCTATTGAGTCATTTCCTATCTTTTCTCCCACATACAAAAACCACATTGTTTGGACAATTGATTCATTTTTGAAAGAAGAAAAAAACTAGAAAAAGAAGAACTTCCACTGAAGCTTTTTCACTTTTTTTCTGTCCATTTTCTTATTTTCTCAATTATCATTTCGTGTTTTAAGCCTCGCCCTTCGACCCCATTCTGTACTTTGATTCAAATTGCTCGTAAGCCTAGGCCAACCTAAGTTTGCTCTTTTCCAAAATTTTGTTTGATCAGCAGTTAACGTCGAACAAACCTCTCTTATCAAACGCTTGTCTCTGTTAGAGGGTTTCAAAATGGAAAACTCAAATAAAAGGTTATGCTTTACCATTTTTGGATATTTTTGAATAATTCGAGAGAAAAAAATGTAACAAATTTGGAGATTCTACACAAGTGAAAAGTTAAACATTGTAGCCACGGAGCGCAACGAGGCAAAAAGTGTTGGCAAATAGTTTAGTTGGGAAAGCAACGCAAAGGAAAACAGAGAGAAAGAAGGTAAAAGATGGGGAGAAGAGAGGCCCTCCCGGGAGCGCTCAAGAGACAGAGAGATGAGAAAAAGGCACAAGGAAAAGCTTGCACGGAGGAGTTGAAGAAGAGGGAACTGTTGCACCGCGCGAGTGTGTGGCCATAACGCCACTCATTTACTCATTGATCTATTTCGCGCATTTTATTTTGTTAGATTGATTCTAATTGCACTCTGGATACTTTGATATGAACCTTATAGATCAAGCTGACGGAAGTGGAATGAACTTTGATAAGGTTCTGAAAAGGCTTATCAATATTTTTAGAATTTGAAAATGCTAATTTCATAATTTTCAAATTTAAAAATTCGTGTTTTATTTTTTAAGCTGAGCACGATTGGATCTTGTATTTTTTTTTAATTTGAAACTAGAAATTTCATAAGTCCCTAGAATCACTCTTCAACTAATAACAAATTTTCATAATGAAAAGGTTTCAATATTGGGTACTACTGTACCATTAAACCTCTCATCAAAAGGGTCACCACAGGATACCAATTGTCACACTTGTTATGTTTGTTCATGTAACCTCTTGTCAAAATTCGCAGTGTCTATTGTCTGAAAGATGCACTTTAGGACAAGCTGAGCAGGAAGAACCGCCAGGAAATTGAAGTATCCGTTGCGGTTGTTGCACTTTTGAAAAATGCTTTCTAAACAAAAATGTGCATGTAGTCAAATTTTTTGTTATTGGACTCCATCCGACAGTTTTCTTATTTTTTTTCTTCCTCCGTTTTTTTGATCTTCAGAAATATAGAATCGAGGAGACAAAAACAAGAAAATAGGCATGGTAAATATTGTCCATGGTTCTTTTCTCATCATTGTTTATTAGCTTAATGTCGAGTCAACCATAATAATCTCCCTTTCTCATGTCGTTTTTTCTCTCTTTTTCTTCAACTGTTTTGAATTTGAATAGTCTACAAACCGATAAAACAACGTAACGTTTCTTTCGTTCATCTCTACCATCATCTGGAGACTTTTGTGCCCTCTTTCTCAATGTCGCCATCTGAACTGCATCACATTACACTTTCTTGCTCTGAATTCTCGGAGAACGGAGGGATTGTCTTGCCAATCGTTTTCGCATATATTCTTTTATATGTTTTTTATTTCGATAGACTTGAAACACAAACACACCACCAGCTAGTTTCAAACAAATTGCTCAGTTCAAGTATTTCTTTCGAAAACCTTTTGGATGTGTTCTCATTTGTTTTTTCGGAAAGTTCTTGAGACAGAAAGTGGTCATCAGTAATTCATGCAACTTTTCGGTTCTCTCTCATTCATTTCAATTCTCGATTTCACTTGTCGCTTACCTCCTCCTTCCCGCGTAAACAGTATTCTAATTACATTTCAGAGATGTCAAAAGAAATCGACATTTCCATACGATACTTGGAGAATGTTCTTTCAACCAACAATTCCACATTGATTCTCAGTAAGAATTGATTTTTAATTTTAATTTTGTTCAATTTTTTTTGTAGGTAGCACTGCTGCAGTCCTTGAAGCCGTATCGAAGAACTGTGACACAACAGATGTAGAACTCAAAGTAACCATTTTATTGTGTGTTTTTTTACTATTAAAAATAATTTCAGAGATCTATAATTTCTCTATTACGAATAATCGACAAGAAATGTTTCCTGAATCAAGAAGTTGACGTCAACCACATCAAATTTTCACTGCAAGAAGTTGGAAAAGTAATTTTGAAATTGAACTTGATCTTTCCAGTCATTTCTATTTTTAGCTATCTGTCAAATGTCCAAAGTCGAACCAAAAACCAGCTGAGGCTAAAGTGAAACCGAATGCGGACTTCCGGGAGATTGAAACTGTGCCCAATCCAGAGGAAGAGAACATTGACAATCTTCTGAATCAATTAAATTTAAAGTCCGTTCACCTCAATCATCAAATATCAAAGCTCTCTTTTCAGAAAAGTCCCTAGTTTTTCACCAGCTTTTCCTGATATAGGGGATGATTCGGATGATGAAAATGGAGTAACTACAAAACAAAAAGAAGAGGAAAGAGCTGAACAGCATGGTCAGAAGGTATGGATAAGTCTATTTAGATCCTAAGAAAACAAGAATGACGTTACAGGTGTGTGAAGAAGAAGTGGTAAAACTGCCAGATGGAAGAGAAATCCGAATGAAAAAGACGAAAACAGTTAATGTGAAACAGACCACAAAACACGTCACAATCTCCACAAAAAGTGCAAATATGCCTGAAGTGAGCAGAACTTTTATGAATGCCAGAAGAGGATTTGATGAGGATGAAGAGGAGGAAAACACCAACTTTGGCTCAAGCAACATTCGCGATCCATTCGAACGATTCCGATCTATGCTCCAAGACAAAGATGAGAAGATAGAAGCAATTGAGGGAGAGTCAGCTGAACCAGGAACACCTGGCTCGTCGTCAAAGTCAAAAACGATTGAGAGAACAAGTGAAGTGTCACAAAAAGTGTCGGAGAAAAAAGAGAAAGACGGAAGACTACTGGCAGAACATGAAGCGTCGAAACTTGACAAGTCCAATTTGTTTGCCAAGCAAGTTGATACATACCAGGTGTGTTTTACACGGCACGGCTCTCAGGGGTTAAGCGGTTTTTGTCGGGAAAAAAGGGTGTATACATCCGAAAAAATGATGAAACTGACAGTTACTCCATTTCAATCAAAGCTACCTTGTGATTTAAACGTTCCAGGGCGCCTCACTAGTCGGTCGAAAAGGTGAAGGTAGCTACGAAGAAAGCACATTCCTAAGGAGTGCATTACCACAGAATTCCGAAGTAGCAACTCCTCCAAGAATGCACGTTCAGGAGTATATGATGGTGAGTTTTCTGAAATACTATTCTTTTCAACCTTCATGTCAACATTTTCCACAAAAAAACGTTATACGTGTGAGACTCTTCTGACAAGGCTTTGCATAATATTGTCTCTCGATTGTTTTGATTTGTGTCGTTATGTTTTTCCATACACAAATACTGTGATCTCTATACAGTTTTGTGCATCTATAACAATACTATTTCTTCACCGAATTTTAAATTTCTCCTATCCGTTTCAGATGTTTGGCGATGACAAGAAGAACAACGAGAATGAGTATTTGAAAGGTACCACCATCTCGTCCTACGTCCGGCTCAATAATAACTTGACGTAGGTTTTCTTCTTACTCTGCTTAGAATATCATCTTTAGTTTTCAGAACTCACGAGGAACAGTTCAAGAAAAGAATTCAATTTGAATTCAGCACCGCAGGTAATTAAAAGTATCACGCGAATATTATTAATTCCACGAACTGCTCTCGTAAAGTATTGAAAAAAACGGTTTTGATTAAAATTTTGCGTGTTAGATATGCATTTTTGGGCTTAGCTTTGGAATTATGATATAGAAATCGTTTTCGGATTAGTTCTCCATATTTGAAAAATGCTGGGTTGCTGGCGGAGAAACAGTAAGTTAGGCGTTTATTTTTTATTCTTCACATGATTTTCTCTAAGGATGATTCATCAAGATTTTTTTTCTTCTCTGAAAAATTTTAAAGTATTATAATTCTCATACTTCTTGTAATATGTATAGTTTCATTGAGAGAAACAGAAACTCTCATCAAAATTAGAAATGCAAATGAAGAAAAGGGAAAGATAGAGAAAAACGATCGCTACCATTCTAATAAGTATCGGGCGAGACATACGAATCAATCCAGTTCTAATTGAAAAGGTCTTGCGTAAACAGCCTTGTCATCTCACCTCGCAATCTCTGCGCTAATATGGCAAAATGCTTCTCTGATAACGAAATTCGCATCAATAATCGTTTTTTGTTTCTGTCTACCATTCCGACCGCGGCATTGAAGTGAATAAACTCTAAATGATTGTTATGGAGCTGTTCGATAATCCCGTGGCGCATTATCTCCAAATCCTACCAGGTCTCTTTAGTTTTTTCTTGTTTTTTGGATTTCTCTAAGAGAACACATGAGCAAAACAGTTCAGGATGATAACTTCATATATCACAGAAGATAAGAATTCTGTTATTCACTATAAGTGTTCTGTTTTCAAATCTAACATTCATGAAATTCTGTTGTATAATAAGAATAAAACTAAGAAGCAGAACATTTGGTATATTTATTTCTTTTTCTGAGACACTTTATTTTTTTACAGGAACATCGTCAACTACTATAGACCTTGATAATCTGTCTGATTTACTAAATCAGACAGACTTCAACTGTCTCCGACCACCTAACAAATTTCTGGAAGACACACCACGGGTCGGTTAATCACTTTTCTCAGTAATGCATAGTATGAATTATAGATCGTTGAACTCCCAAAAGCAATCGACTGGCAAAGAGAACCAACAGGTGTCCCTGCAGAAAAAGATTTGCTTCTGGAGCCAGACGCATTGGATTACGTTATATTCCGTGAAAAAGAAGGAAAAGTGTTAGAAGTATGTTTTTCGTGTTTTTTATTTTTATACAACATGATATCACAGGTTCGCGGTGGTCCAAAAGACGCTCTCATTGTCTATGCAACCCAATCCACGCATTCCAGTTTGCTCTACCAGGAAGCTTTCCTTATCACGTTCCGAACTTTTATCAGCGCTTTAGAGCTGGTGAATAAGCTTATCAAACGGTTGGTCGTTGAACGACAAATTAATCAAATTAATTGGATTGATTTGTTTAGGTATCTCTATATGTCACTTGCCAATGATTCTCAATCAGAGTCAATTGCCCGTCACACATTCTCAGTGATTGTCAGAATAATTGATGAAGTAACACAGTATGAACTAGATTTTGACCTCATCACCTCTGTCACTTCTTTCGTTTATCGCCTTATTCATGAGGGAAATTTTACATATTCTAGAATTCTCAGGTGGGTTTACTTCAGATAAACAAAAGAAAAATAAATTTCAGAACTCGGCTATTAGACCGTATCAAAGACTCATTCGATATCCAAACTGTTCTCGGAACCAATTTGTGCAAACCGAAAAAGTGAATTTCAGTTTTAATTAACTCCTCAAAACCAAATTTCCAGGCCCCATGACCTATTTGATTTCAAATCGGCGGAAATTGCGTGCCAGTTAACTTATATCGACTCTCAGCTTTATCATAGAATTGAATCTGCCGAGTTGCTTTGGTGGTCTCAGGAGCAGAATGAAAAGAAGAGTAAAAATTTGGTGAACTTCACAGAACAATTCAACAACGTGAGTTACTAGGAGAATAGAGCACAACGGAAATTGGTTTTCAGCTTTCCTTCTGGGTTCGGACACTAATAATCACACAGCCAACTCAAAAGGAAAGGGAAAGACACATGATGAAGTTTGTCAAAATAATGAAACATCTTCGTGAAATGTGTAACTTCAATTCTTATTTGGCAATTCTGAGTGCAATTATGTCAACTCCGTTGGCCAGGTTAGAATGGAGCAAGAATATTAAGGACGCTCTGAAAGTGAGACAGATATCATTTTCCCCAAAATCAAAATTATGTTTAAGGAACATACTGCTGTTATGGACACTGCTCAATCCTATAAAAACTACAGAGCTTTGTTACAAACTGCAAAACCACCATGCGTCCCGTATATGTAAGCTTCCATAAAAAAAGAGTTCTTGAGAATCATACCCAAACCCTATTCACTTTTTTTGTTTTTGTTCAATTCCATATTTCACAAAACTGAATCGACCCTGAGCGGCTATAAGGTGAAGTGAATTATAATGATTTCAATGTGTATCCGACTTGCGTCCATGTCAAAAACCATTCATTTGCAGCGGCATCATCCTCCAAGACTTGACATTCGTTCACGCTGGCAACCCAGACACGATTCCAATCGACCGTTGCAACGGCGCCAAAAACATGATCAACTTCCTGAAACGGTGGAACCAGTTTGCCATTCTTGACAGCATCCGCAAATTGAAGAAATGGTAAGCGAAAGGGAGAAGAGGTCGTTGACGTTGAGTAGACACACTTACTCCACTCATCATTCATACCGATCACATAAACTAAATCATTCAGGAATTATGACATAAAGAAGAATGACATCGTAGTGCAGTACTTCAATGGCTTCAAGGATTGCATCGATGAGGAGCGTACCTGGCAACTATCTCATCAAATCAAACCATCTAATCGCAAATCCAAAACACAGACATAATAAATTCCAGTCATTTAATTTCCAAGTTCATTCTCTCTCTTTCTTTAACTTTCTCTTCTACATTCTCCATTTCAATTCCTGTCTTCTTCTCTTTTTAATAATAATAATAATAAAGAATCTACTACAGAAAGTTTTATAACCGAGTCATAAAGACATAAATAGTAGAGCAGGGATGTACAATAAGGAAGGAAGGGAACACTTCAAATGCAGACCGGGTGTGATGACTGCATCGAGCCACGACGTTTTTCGTTGGTATTAAGGAAGACACTTCTTAGACGTTGAAAATTAAAACTTAGAAATAATAGATTGACAGGAATGGTTTGAGAGGGAAAGAATTAAAAACAACTGATGTTACAATCAAATATAAAAAACCGAAGAAAAAGAACGTGAATTTAAAAGGCAGGTTTGGGTATTATTGCGTTTTCAAAGAAACGGATTGAATGTGTGCAGGTACGCAGTGGAACACTTACATCAAATCATACGAAATCTGGTAAGCGGTTTAAAAATAAGAAGAAATACGGGAAATTATGAAAAGGGTGACAAAATGATTGGAGAATAACGATTCTAAATATACGGAGTGAATGCATCTAATTAGTGGCTGCTTTTCAGTCTACTCAAGCGGAAATGGAGTATTTTAGAGTTTACAAACGGGAGCTCTCATTGGAGAGATCCTTCGGCTTATGAGGAAGTGGCGGCTTTGGTTTAGCCGATTGTGGTGGTGGTTGAATGTTGTTTGGAATGGTAACGGGAGAGGATGAAGGCTCTCCATCGAGTGAGACCAATGTTCTGAAAAATAATTTGGTAAAACAATTAGTTTGAGTGATTTTTACCTGTTATCTCCTCCATCGATGACCAATGATCCGGTGGAAGATTCTTGTGATGATGTTGGCTGAGATGGGGCGACACGGGCACCTCCAATAGAAAGAACGCTGAGTCGTTTGCGTTCTGGTGCAACTGGAATTTCAGCAATGATGTCTTCCGTGCTAGCAGTCATGGCTTTTGGTGGAACTGCTTCATTTGGACGAGCTCCGACAGCAATGTTGTAGCTGATTGGTCGTGATTTCGGAGTTGGAGCTTCAGCGAATGTTGAACGGAATGACTTAAATTTCTTTTCGGGGGTAATTGAAACTTGAGTTCTATTTGAACTTACGGGTGGTGGTGGACGGCTTGGACGATGCTCAGTTTGACTTCTGCTAAGGGAACCTCCATTCGAGGATGACGGCCCTTGATCATCAGAGAAATAATCGTCATCAGCAGAATTCAAATTGATGAGATCTCCACTAGTGGAAGGTTGTTGAGATGGCGGTGGTGGCGCTTTTTCTTTAGGGCGGTATGATCGAGGACTGATCGATGAATGAGCACGAGTGAATGCAGTTGGAGGAGAAGTGTCACTGAAATTTGGTTTTCAGATGAGTAAAACTCGAGACAAATCGTACAGTCTGTCGAGTGTTCCGAAATTGAAAACGCGAGCAGCATTGCTAATCAGAAACTCGGTTAGCTTGACTCCATGAGTATTCATTCCATCAAAGACCATTCCAGTGATGGTTGGGGCAAAAACAATTGCCAGGTTTGAAGCATTCATTCTGAAAAATATCATTTAATGTTTTCTTTTTTAAAGAAGGAGGCTTACGCAGTCTCTTCACGGCACGTTTCGAGATCAGCCAGGAACTTCATCAAATATGTCAAGTTTTGGCGATGTCCACGAGTCATTTTTTTCAAGGTACGGTCAATGGCCGCAAATCTCTCTTCTCCGTCCAAACTAAAAAATATATTAGGTTACATGAACCAATAAAAACAAAACTCACTTGACAGCCTCAACCCAATCTTTTTGCAATGATGCCATTGTCAATGGATCTGGAAGATCACGAAGGTATGCTTTGAGCGTGGAAGCCACTGCATGCGGATCATTGTGATAGTGTTTCTCATCAATCTGAAAATGAAATCAATTAGCTTTTCGATTTGCGTTACGAGAGACATACATCAAATTGTCCGGCGTCTAATCCTGCGCGGATTCTCTTAACCTTTGCTGCGTTTCCACTGACACGGAAGATTCCCCTCTCGGCCATTCCATGAAGACGGAGGAAGTCGCAGCATTTGGTTAGAACCACAGAAATTCTCTCTTGTTGAATCGAAAGATGTTCTTCGAGAGCCACACCAAATACCGGACGCGGAAGTGCAGTAGCTGAAAATGTCAAGTTACTAATTGTTTCTGGAAAAGGTTGCACACACCAATTTCTCTCTCCAAATCAGGCAGTGCTGTGTCATACAGCTCAAACATCCTCTTGAAATAATCTCGTTTCAATTGCATACTCGTCAACACATGCTGAAATTATCATTGCACTTGTTATCAGAAGGAAGCGATGAGTAATCACTGACCTCGTTTATTTGAAACTCTTTTGATACGGATGCAAAAATGTCTGTAACAAGGGTATCTTTAATTCCTTCGTATCTCATCTGATTTGCATCCAAATTCTCTTGGTTAGTGAGAGTTTGCTCTTTATCCATATCCTTTTGTGAGATCTCCAAATCTGAAATTTTCAAAGCGGACTTTGTTTATCTAACTGGAAAAAGGTTTACCTGTGCTGACAGAATTCAATTTGTCCTTCAACTTGTTCAGATTCTTCTCATAATCCGTAAACTGAATCAACTCTTCATAAACTCGACGCTCCAGAGCCATCTCAAGTTTCACTTTCTCATCAACTTCCGCATGTAACACTGTTCCAAATGTGTTGATGAGTTTATGAAGACAACTGGTTTGTAGATATTCGAGGTCTACTGATATATCTCTGAGATTTGTTGCCATTCCAAGCTCCTCCATCTTTTTCTGCAGATACAGTATGATTTTTCAGTTACAAACAAGATCAGTACCTTTCGTTTATCGACATTTTCCTCTTTGAATCCTGTCGAAAGAGTTGATGCGAGGTCCTTGCGAAATGTTGATGCGAAATGGGAAACCTGTAAACATCACATCATGCACAATTAATAATCGATTGAGCTGAATCATACTTTTGCATTACGTGCTGTCAATTGATCATACTGTTTGAGTTCCTCATCGCTGGCTTTCTTCCTGCAAAAAAGAAGTAATTATGTTCCGTTCAATCGATTTTGGGATGCGAACGAACACATGTTCGGTATACTTTGAAATATGATACTTACGTTTGAAGATTGTGTCTCATCCGTCTGAAACGGTAGCCAACCTCCATTCTACCTGCAAAAAAGCGGCAAATTAGAAAGTAAAAAATGAAGAGGCGAAACAAGTGTTGCACATTGAAAGCATGTCAATACACAAGAGGAGGTGCGCGTTAGTGTTCGCAGATAAGAGAGTGTGCGACGGCAAGAGAATCAGAGAAAAGGTTCAAGAGAGCGCACTTGCATACACCCGCCTCTAAATAGAGCCCCTTTAACCGTTCTATTGATCGCCCTTATATTCGTTTTTTGAGAACAGACTAATGAAAATATATTTCTAGATGCGATGAAAAAAATTGGAATGTGCTCGTTGCGAGGATGGAAAGGTGTTCTAGGGAGGAAATTGTTTGTTTTTGCAACAATCCTCTTCGCCGCATCAATTGTTTATTTTTATATAGGTGAGAGACAAAATCGTGAAATTGGTTGATGACGTAAAGCCTTGTTCTATTACAGATTTCCCTCTAAGAGTAACGAATCGAGTTTTGAATAATGGAATAGGAGAAGACGATTTTTATAATTACGAAGATACGAGTCAAAAAGAAAATGAAAAAGCAATAAGGTAATTTTATAACCAATTTCCTTATTTTTATTTTATTTTTTCAGTTTTAACAAGTCTTCGAACGATGTCATCGTGTTCGTTCACATCCAGAAAACCGCCGGTACAACGTTTGAAAAGTTTCTTGTGCGATACCAACAAAGTCTGCCTTGCAAGTGTCAAGCGCATAAAAAACGATGCAATTGTGGGCGAAATGCGTCAAATGAGGTAGGTAGTGAGGAAGCAATTAAAAAAGGAGAACTTCAATTGAAACTAAAAGTGCGTCATTGTTTCAGACGTGGCTGTTCTCGCGGTACTCAACCGGTTGGGTATGCGGACTTCATGCGGATTTCACTGAATTGGTCGTCAATAGTTGCGTTCAGAGAGTACTGGATAAGCAAGCAGGTAAAAAAAGGACTTGAAATACTCTACCGGTGACTCAGAAATTAAAAAATTATGAAGGAAGATGGTTCGAGACGGTTTGATGCCACAGGAAGGAATCAGAGATTAAAGAAAACAATTCAATTATCAAAAACAAAGTGTGATGACAGAGAACATAGATAGACAGACAAGAACTTACGAAACGACATTCGTCCGGCGAAGCTTCTTTCTTTGGGTTCACACGATTTGTGGCGCCCTAAAGATTATTCATTTTAGAAATTAACTCTGAATCATTCAATCTTGATATTGAAAGTGAAAAATGAGAAAGTTTGTCGGAAAGTCGGCAAATCGGCGATTCATCAAAATTTCATTTTCATTGATTGGATTTACTGAATGATAAGGGAAAGATAGATCCAAAATATCTTTTCTTTTGTAGACACAATTCTCCTACAGTGACTTTGGCTTAGCGGCTGCCTAGAGAAGCCTAGGGGGGAGAAGGACAGAATCCAATATCCAATTTCTGCGGGCGGAAGAACATAAAAAAGAGAGTGATGATTTGCAGGTCATAAAAAGAGAAGAAACTACTTCTACACTACATTTCTGCGCAATCCCACTGATCGATTCATCTCGGAATTTCGGCATGTTCAAAGAGGCGCTACATGGATATCTTCCAAGTATGATAAGCGATAAGTTAGCAACTTGTTTTAATAATCAAGTTTCAGACATGTTTGCAATGGGAAACCAGCGTCAGTCAATGACTTGCCGACATGTTTTGACCCTCGAATCGGATGGGAAGGTGTTTCTCTGGAAGAGTTCATTTCCTGCCCGTATAATTTAGCATTCAACAGACAAACCCGAATGTTGTCTAATTTATCTCTGGTTGGATGTTACGAACATTTAAAGAAGCCTTCTTATGAACAAGATAAAATTATGATGGAAAGTGCAAAAGAAAATCTGAGGTGAATATTTTGAGAGATTATTTCATTAAATAGGGTTCAATTTCAGAAATATGGCATTTTTCGGAATCAAAGAACGGATGGATGACAGTCAATTCTATTTTGAAAACACATTTGACATGAAGTAATAGACATTCGTTCCCCGAAAAGACTACTGAAAATTCATTACAGATTCTCACGTAAAATGTCAGTATGGGAGAAGAGCAAGTCGAATGACACAGTACTAACCGACTCCCAACTAGCCTACATTCAAAACGTGAACAAGTTAGACTGGGAACTCTACGAGTATGCTGTCCAACTTTTTGATGAACGAGTCAGTCATCTTCGACGAAAGCGGCGAATACGTCGTTGAAGAGCACTTGCTCACTTTCTTGATGCCTCAAGAAGATGAGAAAAGAAGAAGAAGAAGAAGAAGCAGCATTTCTCAAATTGCCGTCTGTTTGCTCTACTTATTAGATCTCTCCGTCACCCAATTATTATGATTCGAAACGGGTAACTCAATTGTCTCTCTTCTACTTGTATTTTCAATCAACGAAATATTGCAAATGCTCAATAAATAAACGATTTCACTTACGATTTTTGAATATGAATTTGAACGGAAACATCATAGATAATACGAAATCTAACGAGACAACAAGGGCTTCGTGGTTTTTGTCAATACAGCAAAAAAGTGTTTACTAATCATGATATGGAAAACAACACGCGTCAATGTGAAATTGGTTTTCCAGAAATGATTTTAATCAAAAATGTCAAAAACTAATATTGCTAAGAATTACAACTATCGAGAGTCTGTTCGAAGATTGAGAGAAGACGACAAATATTAGTTTCTAAGCCAATATAAACTTGTTCTCAAGAAAAAACTTGTTAAAAAACCATGTTTAACAAGTTTCGATGGCCGCTCCATCGAGTTTCGGCTGAAAGTAAACATTTCTTTCACTTTTCTCCCACTGATTTCTTTTTTCTCCTAAATGATAAGGAGTTACTATCTTGATACACTCAAAGGTTTTTTTTTGTTCAATCGATTCAGCACGTCATTTGCTCTCTATCTCGACTGGGTCTTCCAAACACCAATCATCCCTGCGTCTCTCTTATTAGGACTGTTCTCGTCTTGTTCATCCATGGTGGATATCGACTGTGACCTCGCAACGAGAGCGCTCACCACGTTTCCCGCCCGCTCAATTATCTTTTGTGTCATTGCCATTGCTCATTAATACACCCAACATTCCAAGTCCTACGACACTCCGATATAACGCTATTGCGTGGTGTTTATCGTAAATCGACAAAGGATAATTTTCAGTTATTTGTTTTACTAGAACATGTTATAACTAGGAATTCGGTTGTTTTTTTCAATATTCTTTCAATTTTTGGACTAGATTTCATTATTTTTATGTAACCAATTATTTTCCGGTAGGGTAATGACCACTAAACCAGGAACAAGTTCACTCGTGAGTAATGCGACGTTTGAAAGGTTGGTTTTTCGTTTACTTTTTATTTTCAATCAATGAATATACCGATTTGCAGACTCCGACAAGTTATAAAGGATGTGGAAGAGAAAGAAACTCACTTAAAGACATTGCGGGAGACGATTGACGATGAGGATGGTCTGGTTGTTCGATACCAATTGGCAGAAGACTTGGTTTGACTTTTCTGAAATGATATTTGATCAGGAATTATTGTGTTTTAGGTGATTGACATTGAAGAGAAAGAAGTGAAATGCAGGCAATACAAGAAAAAGATTGAAATGGTGCAGAAATTGATACTAGCGAAAAGGAGAATTATGTATGAAGTAAATGATAAATTGGACAAGAAAGTAAGAAAATAAGAATGTTAAAACCTAATTGTGTATTTCAGCATGCTGAAAAGTTGAAATTAATCGAGAAAACGGAGGGATACGTGAAACAAGTGGAAGAGAATGCGATAGCAAAGCAGAAAAACATGTAACAATCCGTTGTTCAGCTGCTTTTCACAAGAATTCATTTTTCAGAAAGGTCACAAACATTATGAATCGATTAGTTGCTTACAGGAAGACTCACTTGTTACAAGAGGTTATGGACTTATTTAAAATTGATGTGAGTTTTTTTAGAATTCTAAAACACGCGTGAGACAGCAACTAAAGAAGGACATTTCAGATTGACGGTGGTCCTGCATCAATGCAACCGAACAGAAACAGAAGTGATTGCAAATGCGTGCTCGTCGACACTATTCGTGGACTACACCTTCCACATGTTGCTTCAATTCAACGTAAGTATCTTATTTAGTGTAGGAAAATATATTTCGATCTTCCAGTCTCTCCTCACAACGAAAGAGAAACGACAGCCGCAATTGGAATTCTTATCCATATGATGGAAGTTCTCGGTCGCATACTTGGATATGCATTCCGCTATCCAATCGTGCCGTATTCGTCATCATCTCGAATATACTGCCCAGTAGAGGACAAATGGTTAGTGAAGTTCAAGTGTTCGTAATGAAAGAAAGTACACATAGTAGAGTAGGAGAAAAAAGGGAATGGGAATTGGAGACGTCAGTTTTTAGTGGCATTTTAGTCAACCCGGAAATTGGTTCTCTCATTTCGCCCTGTCTTTAGTCAAGACACAAAGCTACAATTCGGCGGTTCTTCTAGATGTCACTTAAGAAGTTTTGATGGAAAGGTGAAATGTTGACAAATGTCGGTAGGGCTGTAAAGTTGACACACTGTGATAACCGGTGCAGAACAGTGTAAAATGTGTTCATCGTTTGGAGCATCGGACCAAATGATTAAGAAGTATGCGTAAAATGTTGATAAGAACAGGAGCAACAGAGGGATTCATTCAATTAGGAATTTCCCGCTATCAATTTCATTCGCAAACATATGTTAGCACAAATAAAAAATCCTGTAGAGATTTCCATAATCCTTCCAAACTTTTCCATTATTTGTTGCGTGTGCGACAAGTACTTGGAGCACCCCAAAGCCTACACATTTCTCACGGGTCTCAAAAAAGGGATTACATACTTCCCACCTCGCTCGGGAGATGCTTCCAAAATTATTTTTTTCTTTTTGTTTCCCAGGCATCTCATTTGAAAAAGAAGAGGGACCGTCAAACTCCGTATTCGGACACACGCGCGCAAAATGAAGGGCAACAGTGTATGTTTGTGTGTGTGTTGAAGAAAAACGCGCAATGTATCTATGAGCTGCGTGCAAGGTGAGATGAGTGAGTCTTATTGAAATAGAAACATATATAAATGACGGTCACTAGCTTTTGCAAACATACGCAAATGAAGAAAGTAGTTGGAGAAATGAGAGAAGGTATGAATACATATTCAAGGGCGTGAGTGCGCGCCAAAAAGAGAGGAAGCTAGTAAAGGTCGCTCTATTGATAAGTGATTGGCGTGAGATTAAGAGAACGAGAGAGATGGAGCTCGTGCCTCCAAAAGGACTATGCATGTGTCTCGTTCTATGCGAGTAGGTGACGAGCTAGTCGAATACACTATTTTTTGGGGGGAGAACTGAGCAAACAGAGTTTTTGTGGCAACATCTGACTGAATATCGTGAAATACGCTCTCTCGCTTCGAGTTGATCGTGACGTTTTGTGAATTGTTTTGCCATTGAAAAAAGTGCAGAGGTTCTTTGAACAGAGATTTGTTTTGATGAAAAACTTAGGTTTTTGAACTCTTGTTTCAAAACATTAAAGAACTTTCCTAATAGAAAAGCTAAGTAATACTGATATAAGATAAGATAATGCTCATACTATCTATTTTCTTTAAAAAAACTTACCTATTTTTCTTCAAGTTCTTTAATAATAGATTTGAGGGGTTAATAACGTTCAGAATTTTCACAAGAGCACCGCGCACCATGCCACCTTTGAAACAGAATGAATAAGTTTATCAGCGGTGATGTGAATGAATTATCAGCATGGCTAAACATGTTCAGACAATACATAATTTCTATTCAACGGCTGTAAAACGCCGACATCCGAACTAAACTGATAATAACTGATAACACCTTTGAGTGGTCAAAATTATATTTTTAGTTGTCAGTAGAATAGTTGCCGCTCAAAACAAAATGCAACATGTAAAAGAAACATGTATGTGAAAAGGATTTGTCTAAATCTTGGCTAATCGTTCGAAAACTTATAAACTAACCAGTTGTTGCTTTCAGGGCGGTACTGTCAGGATGGAAGAAAAGGGCTGATCGAGAACGTTTCTTCGAAGGTCTCGGCTGGCTCGGAAAGAATATTGCTCAGCTTCGAAACGATTGTGGAATCCCGACTCCGTTAGCCGACAAAACTCTTTCGGTGTTGGCAGATTGGATTCGTTCGGTGGTGGAAGGGTGAGTTGGAAGGAGAAGAATGATGGTTGAGAAACGTTTAGCCACACGAAAATCAATGAAACAATAAAAAATAATTTATTCGGGAAATGTTGACTCATCGTTTGCAGGAAATATGTGAGCATCTACGAGCGACCAAAGAACAATTCAAGCAGCCCAGCTAGCCTCCTCATCAATTTTGAGTCAATTGAAGAAGCTTTACCTACGGACCCGGTTACATAATTCTGTTCATTAAATTGGCATTTCACTTGATTTCTGTCGTGTTTTATTATTTATTTTCGGTTCTCAAAGTTATTTTTAACGTATAATTGGTATTCTAAATTATTATTCTTGTACTAACGCTTTTATAATGTTTTTAAACTTTTATCAGGTCAGTCACCTGTGTTATATCTTCATCTCATTTTGTTATTTTTTAATTTTGTGGAAACTAAATTCTATTTTCAGAGAGAATGGAAGAGAATGGAGATCATGAAAACGAACATTCTGAGCATTCTGATGTAGATTTCGACGAGTTTCACGATGAAACGTTTAACAATGAGGATGACGAGGAGGTGGATTAACTTGAAACATTTCCAAAAACAACTAAAATATTTTCAGCCGCCATTAGAACCTCGATTCAAGTATGAACGGCTTAAAGGAGAGGACACTATGACTTTCATGAAAACCGCCACATTTACATCTATCGATCTACACGACAAGTTTATTGCGATCGGAACGGCGTCGGGACTCATTTACATTCTCGATCACCATGGATATGGAAATTTCGACAGCGTGCCGGTATGAGAAATGATTGAATAAGCTGTTAACAAAACTTTTTCTTAGATTCTCAGACCACATAGGTGTGCTGTTTCAAAAGTGAAATTTGACGAAACAGGATCGTACGTGTTGAGTTGTGCAAATGATTCGAAGATTGTGGTTTCGGGTGTTGGAAATGATAAATTGTGTTGTGTAAGTCAGAAGAAAATCAACATCTTCTATTCTCTAATGTTTTGCAGACAGTGAACATCCAAGTAATGCCAAAATCAATTTACTTTGCCCCAGATTTCATCCGACAACAATCTGGTCACTGCTTCATCATGGGAGAACGGAATTTAGTGCTTTACGAAAAACGACTCTTCCAGTATAAAGCTTCCGTTAGTATTTTAGATGGTTATCACAAAGACAAACAAGAATTTTTCAGAATTTGTATACTGGATCAGAAAGAGACGGATTCATCCATGGCTGTTCTTGGAATGATAATCTTATTGCCTTCACTAACGATACAGGAACAAGAGTTTATGAAAGGTATTGATCAAGAGGTTTGCAATCCACCAAAAATTGATTTACAGGGGAATAGAAAAGATAATCACGAGTGTTCAACCTTCTCATGATGTGGACCGTGTTCGTTCATCTCGCTCCCCGCCAAAACATTTGTGGATGCCAGAGAACACTTTGGTCATCGGATGGGCTGAGACTGTCACTATTCTAAAAATCAAAGGAGAAGAAGGGTCGAGAAGAGGAGAAGTTCATCACATTTTCCATGTTTCAATGTTCATCAGTGGAATATCATACATTCCCGATGGTGGAAATGAAAATGTGGAGCTATTCTTGATTGGACTACAGCTAGAAGGAGAGGATTTTGACGATACAGCGGTATATTATGATATCCAGAGACACTTAATTATACATTATTTTTTAGTCTATGATATCTACAGTGACAACTTTGACAGCAATGGAAAGCAGTGTTTGCACAATTCTCAAAACATCAGTCATCAAACCACTTGGATTAAAGGAATATGAACTGCAATCAGAGGATGTGATTGAAAAGTAAGAAATTTGCCTTCATTCAAAAAAAATTATTATGATTTTCAGTGTTCGACTCTCTAAACACACGCTGCCTTATATGATTCACGGAGTCGGTATTCCTTACCTGGGTACATACTTTATACTGACCACGAAACAAATAATTATGGCCGTTCCGTATGGTCCAGAAGATGGTATTCGTTGGAGACTGAAATACAATCTATACGACGAAGCATTTGAAATGGCAAAACATCATGTTCGTTTTTGTATTGTTTTCTGAAACAGTTCCTGACTCATCAGATGGACGAACATAGGAAATTGTACTTTTTCAGGCGGAACTTCTTGCCAAAACAGAATTGAGCCAGCAATGTGTCGGACGTACCATTATTGAAGGATATTTGGATAGTAAAAGAGCAAGAGCCGCCGCCTCTCGACTTCCACTCATATGTGGAGAATCAAAAGAAGAATGGGAATGGGCAGTCGATCGGTTCGAAGAAGCCAAGATGTGCACTCTTCTGGCAGAAGTAAGTTATTTAGTTTCAGACCCCATCTAATTCATTTAAGTTCAAGGTTCTTCCCACAAATATCCCAACACTGAACGCGACCAGTTACGAGAAAGTGCTGCTTGCGTGTCTGTTCAACAATCCACCACAGTTCAGGAAGCTGGTGCAATCCTGGAGTCCGGACCTGTATAAAACAAGTATTATTATCGACCAAACACAATGGAGAATTCAACAAATCAGTAAGACAAGTGAATCAACAGAGATTGAAGAGACGGAGAGAATATTGATGGATGCACTGGCTCATTTGTATCTTTACGAGAGAAAATACGAAAATGCATTGAAAATCTTGATGTCTTGTGAAGATTTCCAAATATTTAATGTCATCGATAAGCATCAACTATTCGATCTTGTGAAACATCAAATCACGGATCTAATGAAAATTAATTCGGAACGTGCTCTTCGTCTTTTGCTCGACAATGCTGACTCGGTTGAACCGTCGTTTGTCATGGAGAAGATCGGGCGACAACCCAAACTACAACTGGCGTACCTCACAAAACTGATGAGCAGGAACGAAGGAGCGGAGTTTGCAGATAAGGCTGTCCAGTTGTATGCAGAGTACGATCAAAAGAAACTACTGCCATTTTTGAGGAAAAATGCAAATTATAATGTGAAGAAAGCTTTTACTTTGTGCCAGAGGAAGGGATATATTGATGAGGTAAGTAAATAAAATAAAGTATTCTAACAAATAAAAACTTTCAGACAATATTCTTACATGCCAAAAGTGGGAATCACTTCGAAGCTGTCAAAATGATGGTGCAAGAATATAAAAACATTGAAAAGGTTATTGCCTATTGTAAAGGTAACTTTTGCTTCATTATATTTATCAAAATATCTTGTTTCAGATCAAAATGATTCCGATTTGTGGGTCCACTTACTCGGAGTAGTAACAGAGTTTCCCGCTCATTTCTCTCAACTGATTATTGAAGCCTCAAACTGCCTTGACCCACTTGTCATCATGGGTAAACTGCCGGAAAATGTGGATATTCCCAATTTAAGTGATGCATTGGATAAGCTTTTGATGGATGATTCAAACTATGTGGAGCTTCAACAATGTTTGTCACTGATAATTTATTGACATCAATCAAAATTTCAGGTTGCTACGAATCGACACTGAACGATGTGAGTGTCCTGACAAAAGACTTATTGAAAACGGCGAATGCATCAGTGGATGTTTTCGTGACGTCCAGGTGTTCTCTGTGCTCTCAAATTGTTAACAGCCTAGAAATCGGAAAGAAGATCTCTGAGCTGAAAGTTTTCAAATGTGGTCATATCTTCCATTCTGCGTGTTCTTCGGAGGTAATCATATCAAACTCTTTCACTATAATCAGAGTTGTATGGAATGAAAATTTCTCTATCTGGAATATGGAATATGGAATATGGAATGAAAAAAAAGCTGGAATATGGAATATGGAATCTGGAATATGGATTCCATACAACTCTGACTATAATGTTTCTTTTCTTCAGAATTTCAAGTTGGATCGTCGTCAATCAATTGAAGAAGGAATATGCATTGCTTGCTCTGACAAAGTGGACACCACTAACGTGTGAAACGTATATTCGGTTAATTACGTGACAAAAAACTATCAGTTCATTTCTTATTACGGCTATTTATGTTTTTCTGTGATCAATCAATTTTAAATCTAGTTGTTCTTTCACTGTATATAAATGAATTATTTATGAGACTGTGGGCATTCATTTGATTCATTTATTTTTTCACAGCACATGGGTACAGGTTGCTGGATGCCGGACTGTTTGATACTCCGTTTTATAATAGTTGGTTTTTGTTACAAGTTCAGTCTTCAAATACTTCGATGCTTTGTGCTCTTAAATTTAGAGAAATAGAACGATTCGTATTTTTATTCGTTCGAAGTGAGAAAAAGCTTTTCAGTTGCATCTTTTAATCATACAATTTTTACATTATGTTCATACATTCACGCCTCTCCTAATTTATTGATGCTTCGAAACAAATGAGAAAGTTGACACTTTCAATAGTTACATGAGAGAAGAAAAAAATAGTTATTCAGCCAATGGAGAAATGAGAAATGCAAACCTCTCGGAATATGGAGGGAAAAGATTGGAAAGTTTAGAAAAGAAAGGAGCAGATGAGAATAATTAAATAGAATAGGACAAGAAAGGAGAAGAAATGACGAGATTTCACTTTGAAATGGCAAATCAATTGGATTTAAAGCTCCGTGAGTGTTGACAAAGTGATAGTTGGTATTATATGAATAGTTAGTTCTTGGATGTCGGAATGTTTGGGAGATGTGCTCTTTGGTCCTCGAGACGACCTGCTTGCATACGCATAACAATCGCTGTCACGTCCTCCTCTTTCTTTTTGTCGAGCTCTGAAATAAAAGAGAGGCAATCAGAATAATGCGAATCGGTTTGTAGTCTGCTGTACCTTCTTGTCCTTCTGGTTTGATTGGTGGAAGTTCACTGCGTTGCTCGTCAAGCCGTTGACTCTGCACGCGCATCAGCCACTCAACCAAATGATCGTCTAGCTCCTCGTTTCCGGGATCGCTGAAAAAAAAGGTTAACCGTCAGACACTCAGATATTTCGGTTCTTACGTATTCATACGGCGAAGAATAATCTGTCCGTTTGGATTGAGTCCTGGCAAGAACGGAGCTCTTTGATCATCCATTCTGCGTTCTTGAGCGTTCAAAATCAAGTCGATTAGAACTTCCGAGCCATCTGAAAACATGGTTCCATTAGAAATCGATTCTAAGAAAAATTATAAGAAAGAGAAACACTCAATGTGGATGCTTCACAAAGTTTATCAGCATGGCTCTTCTCCATCACTTATACTGCCTCTGGCTATTTTGCAGCGATGACTTTGAAACATTCTTTTTTGTGCCGACGCCTTCTAAATCTTTCTACTTCTGAATTTCACGCACAAAAAATGTGTGTCACTTGCTATCGACGAGCAAAAGAAGGAGATGGAGAAGAATGAAAAGAAGGGAGGATCTGTCAAGCATTTCTAGACCTCTCAAACACTTTTTTTAATCATCCTAGTGTTTTGCCATGCGAGAAAAAAAATGAAGTAGAGGTACTCTCGTTGACTTTTTGACTTTTCTGACAAGACTAAAGTACAAAAGAATGAATTACTTAGTCATGAGAGCCTTTCTCAAAAGCATTTTAGTACTTGGCATTATTAATAATGTATCTAGTACTAGTCAAAAGCCAAGAATTTTACTATAATACTAGTCTGATAAGAATAAGGCTATGAAAAGAATTCTGCGATTTCCATGGCGACAATTGAAAATAAATTCTGAGTGGATGGGAAAATGAAGAGCTGTTGTCCACAAGTTGGCAAGACTAGACACTGACAACAACTTGCTTGAGAGACCGGATTCTAGAATTGCTAATGTGTCCAGTTTCTATTTTTCTCCTAGTCCTAGATGTGATAAACAGACATGTTTTTGTTAGTTACCATTATCCGTTCCAGAATTATCAATAGCCGGAGCATCATCGTTGGTTGGAGAGTTCATTATTCAGAAATATATAAAAGTATGACTGAAGAGGTAACGAGACTCGAAGAAAATGAAAGCAAAAAAGTCAAGTACGAGCTCATGAATATTCAGTATATATGTCACTGAAACTGTTTCGCTAATTTGATTCCCAAGTGAACACATACTAATTATCACGTTTTCACTCGAGACTTACCAGTTGAAGAGTTATCCGGTTCTGTGTCGGTCTGACGAACTCTGAAGTCAAGGTTCGAGTTGAGAACGGATGCATCAACACGTTGGTCGTTCATTCTCTTTGATTGCAACTTTGCGAGCATATCAAAGAACTCCTCCTTCTCGTAGCGATCCTCTGCAAGCGGATCCTCCGGAGTCTAAAATAAATGAATGTAAAAAATGAATTGAGAGAGGTCAATCAGAAACATATGCTACTTATTGTTTGTATCAAGGAAATAGGAAAATAAGAAAAATGTGCTACAAAGAATTGAAAGAACTTACATTGACTGGTCTATCGTTGATATTTCTCTTCTGGAAGAAAGTAAGACGAAGTTCACGGTGCTCAATTTCAGCTGGAGCTGGGTCAGCTGACTCGTCGATTATGAGCTGAAAGGGAAATGTATGTTGACCTAAATTGAAAAGGAGGCAAGCAGCTTGATTCTGATTTGTTCTGTCACGAGTGTACAAAACGAAGGGGTTTGAATTCGTTTTGAAATATAATTTTTTGTGGCATTGGATACAAATAAACTGAATAAAAAATTCTATTCCGCTAACTAGTACCCAAAACAAGATGAGTAACTCGATACAATTTCTCACCTCAATATCGTCGATGAGCACGTCTTCTTGTCCGGCCTCCAGGATTTCGCTGAGCAAATTATCAATGTCAGTAATGGCGCTGGTGTCGTTAACCTTCAATAAAAAAAGGGTTCATTTTATTTTCTCATCAAGTTAATTTCAACGTGATCTCTCTCACTTTTTTTTTCTCAACCCGCCCTCGCCTGGATGATTCAAGACTCAATAAAACACTAAGTTAATTAGAAAACGATTAAGCCCACAATCTCATCAAAGTCGTGTTTTGTTATTTCGTTAGAAAGGGGTTACTCGGAAAAAAGGTAAAAAGCTCTGCAGAAGAATTAACAAGGAAATGGGTTTTCTGCCTTCCTTTTCTTCTTTCTGCACTTGTTCTTGTTCCAAGTAGGTTGAATGTCTAGAAGTTTTTTCTAGTCAAACTGAACTCGCTAGGGATGACAACGTTCTAGGACATTGACAAGCGGACGTGGCGTTTGAAAGAATTCCCGAAAACTTTGAGAAAAGAGAAGAACAGTGATAAAAGTTGCATGAGTTCGAAAGAAGTTGTCTTCAGTTCTTTCACACTGTTAGAATGTGAAGTGCTTTTTTTTCGAAAAGAAGTGAGAGGAAAACAACACGAGGTATCACACCGTGAGAACATTCAAAGACTTTCGACATACCTGAAGAGAGCTTCTCTTGGCGAGCACCAAGAAATAGAGAGCTTTACGCCGTTCGCTGAGATTGTTGAATGACAAAGCAAGTGAATAGTATGATCGCAATTGTCCAGATATATCCTCCAGACTACGTGCGATTTTGAGATGACGTTGAAAGTAGGTGATCGCTGAAATGATTAACAATAGAGTTCGGGGATTATGACTTCAGGAACAAGATGTGCTATTGGTGATTGAAAAGGAGAAGAATGAACAAGGAAGAGTAAATAAAAGGAATAAGAAGAGAATATAAAGAAGAATGACGACTGTTTGCGTTTCTTCTTTCTTCTAGATCTAAAAATGACGTGTGATCGAAATCTGAAGATTCCACCACGTGTTCTTATTTTAAGGTTTTTCATCTGATGACAGTTGTCTCTATTTTCCCACAATTTGTCAGAGAAGACAAGTGAATTCGAATCGCTCGTCCCCCCCCCCTCTCAATTTTTTTTGGAGGAACAACAAAACAAAAGCGCACACATACCACAAGGGCCCCTTTAGAACCAACGAAAAAAAGAGAAGAAGCAGAAGCACGGATAGAAGGAAAAAAAGAAGGCGCGCGCGGAGACAGAAACATGAAGTGACGTGAAATTGGATGGTAAAATGAAATGATTCTTTCCCCCAATTCCAATCAAATGCTAAGTGTCTTGAAGTGTTTGCATTCTGTTGCTGTGGTATTGCTGAAACTGGTGATGTTGGCTGGTGACATAGCCATGGTTATAGGGAGAAAAGCAACAGAAAGACAAGAAGCCGCATAGGGAGAGATAGAAAGGGAGAAAAAAAATGGACAAAGCAAAAATAGAATATTGTCGGATAACAATTCCAGGAGCTGTTTTTAGTGTGGTGGTGCGTAATTCGCCTAGTCGAACTGGCGTAAACTAAAATCTCAGTCGGTGTAGATATAATACGAACTCATATCTAAGCAATTCTGCGTGTATGAATATTGGACGTGAGAACTGCCACCGAGAGAGAAAAAATGTACTATTTTTTGATTGGCAGTAGTTTCCCACGGCTTATCCAATATTCTTACCGAAAATGAGGGCGGGAAATTATTATTAAATAAAACTTCAAAGCTCTACACTCACAAAATACTATTTTTGATAACTATACCACACAAAAAGTATCACGATGCGGCTTGCTACAAATGTTTGATAGTACTGGCGTGTATTCACGTTTTTCGAAAGGGATAGGTGAAATTCCTCAGCTTGTTTATCAAATGATGCGTGAGCGAATCGTCACATAAGATGTCAAATGTTCAGCTGACCAGCTGTTTGTGAACATAACACACACACACACAGTGAAAACGAGTCGAAACGAGGACAACTTGCTATTTTCAACGCGACACAAACTGACTCCGGAACCGAGAAGAAGAACGAAAAAGAGACTCAAATGGAACGTCATCAGAGCAAGAATTCTCAGCTCGCGGTGAGAAAAGACAAGGAGCTATGACCATTATTGAAATGATGAAATTCAATACCTATTACTTTTTTGTGTGTAGGTTTTTTGTGCTCACTCTCTTTTTTTTGCAAGGATCTCATGTACCTCCTACCTAACCTCGTGATGGCACGTACCTTTCTGGACTTCTTTTCCGATGTAGAGGGCGTTGGCTAACGAGTAGGCCATTTGAGCCTCTTCGGTTTTGTTTCCAATCTCGGTCGCCAGGTTGTAAGCGGTTCTGGAATAGTTTTTGAATGAAGAAAAAGGAAATGAATGTGAGAAAGACAAATGAGATAGGGATTACTCATTGCCTGACGCAGATTGAATCGTCTGCCTTTCAGATAACTCACTTATAATGCTGAATAGCCAGCGGCATGTTCGATTTCAACGCGTGACAATTTGCGATGTTAGCATGAGCTCGTCGCATCGACGCCCTATCTCCGTATTGTTGCGATAATTCGAGTCTCTGAAAAATGGAGACAGTTGGAAACGTATGCGTGATTTGTTGAGTCACGTGTTCACATGTTCATTTATTCACACAAAGAGTTTCTTTCATTTACTCATTCCCCTTTTTGCCTATTCTGACGTGTGTCTGAAGAGTTCCGTCTCAACACCGATTGACAAAAGGAAGCGGTGAAAGAGAGAAAAAGGAAGGTTTGTCGGGAAGAAGAGACAAAAAATGAGAGAGAAATTGAATCTGGCTAGATAAAAGGGAAAAAAGTAAAGGGAAGTGAATGATGCAAAAAGTGAGAAAGAATGGAGATATTCGGAACCCCACTGTTCACGTTTTCTGGACATTCTTTTCTGGTAAGGAATCTCATTACTCGCAGAAAAAACAACACGATTCTTCGTCAGTTTCTCCTTGGCTTCCTTTCACTTTGAATCAGTCTCTTCCCAAAAAAGAATCAAAAAAGGGACCCGGAACTTGAGAACAAGAAATGAAATTTGATGACACGAGGACACATGTACGCAGAAAATTTTTTCGAAACTTGAACTCAGATTATTCAGTCAGCTTTTTGGATTCTTGGTCTCAAATTGTTCAATTTTAATATTCTACACCTGACAAGAACAAATAACACGTCTGTCTGAAATGTGATCGGAAATGAGCATTAGGTTTCGAGATAGGCACGTGGGCAACAGACAGGCAACGACTAAGAAAAGAAGAAAGACGTTTTTTGAAGAAGAAAGGGTATTTTGAAACTTTTGAACTCGAAGGACATGAAACAAGATTTCCGGTACGAGCCACGCAACGTCACATCATCAAATTTCATCTCAAAATAACATTTACGCCTACATTTTGAACTTACAAGATTATGAAAGTGAATAGATTGGTCATAGTCTCCAAGACAGTAATAAGTGTTTCCTAAGCTGCCGTAGCATCGTCCCATTGTCAACGCGTCCTCTAATTTTTCAGCCACTTCCAGATTCAACCTGCAACACCAGCTTTTAGATATTTTCAGTTGAAGGTCGGGTTTACTTGAAATATTTGGCGGCATTTTCAAAGTCCGAAGTAGCTTCAACATTTTTGGCATCGTTCTTCTCTTCGGCCGCTTCCAGTTTAGTGCATCGTCCACGTTCCACATAGATTGTTGCAATGTTGTAATAAGCTCGAGATTTCAGAATCTGAAAATGAAGAAACGTTCTTTTCCATTCCTCTTAATCCAGAATTAATATCACCTATGCGCATTCTTTACAAGCAAATACTCGCATGTTTTTCTGATTCTTCCCTCTTTCCCTCACACACACACAATATTTTTTGTTTTTGAAACTCATATATCATCCGACCAAGAGAGGGCGGATCACGTTGACATGACAACTGAGATATAATCCAACGTCTAGTGCAGCTATATACACTCACTTTGTCTTCAAGCTCCTCGGCGAATTCGAGTTGTTTGAACGTGAACGTGAGCGCGTCGTTGTAGGCGCCTTTCATTTTGAATATGTTACCCAAGTTGGCACATGATTTTGCTTCTCCTTGCTTGTTACCGAGTAGTCTGTAATGATAATTGTTTTTTCACTGTTTAACTACTCAGAATTGTGTATTAGTATTGTTTTAATCACAAATTCTTACCTTTCTACAAGAATATCGTATGTATGGAATTTGAGAGCTTGCTCATAATCTTTGAGCATTGTGTGCGCATTTCCGAGTTGGCAGTAGATGGCGGATAGCAGCGAGAAATCATCTGTTCCTACTTCCAATGCCTTTTTCAGCAAATCGATACCTGTAAATTTTCTTTGAGTAGTTTTAATGAATTAGCTTTTACCTTGCTCATATTTTTGCATACGAAAAAGACGTTCTCCTTCCTGAGTCAGTTTGTAGCAGGTTTGGTCCTGCATCGCACCTTTCCCAACTGTAAAATCAATAATTGTCCTTTTCTTTTTGAAAAGAAAACTAAAACTGAAGTGAGCCAAAAATAGAGAACGCACGCGGAGAAAAATGAGAAAAAATAAAACAAAAGGAGATTTGTTCGGAGAAAAAAGTATTCGAATGATTTATTCGAACGAGTACGGACCAACGTAGCCTTTTGTTTGTTCGATGCACCGCCGCTCAGTACGCGGAAAAGAAACATACTTGTTGTGTCTGCGTCTGCACTCTCTCTTCACTACACAACAAATGAGCTAGTGGTTGCGCGTTGACGTCACTGACGTCGCATCTCAATAGGAAATTGTGATGGAATCGTTTTGAGAACAGAAAAAAACTACTGAATAATGCGGAGTCATAAGCTCTAAAATGGGTCATTGCATCGGAATAAACGGCGTTTTATTGGAAATTTTGCTGACGAAAATGCGTGTTTTTGAAATTTCCTTGTGACGTTGAAGAAAACAAGAATATATATATCTTCAGAATAGAAATTGAGAATAAACCACCTGTTATGCAATTAACAAGAGAATTCGTCTCGTTTATTTCATTTCCGTCAACGACCCTCTTTCTTTCCTCTTCTCTGTCTTTATTATGACTCATGAAGGCTCGTTGAGGGACGCGTGTCCCGTATTTACAAAGTGTTACCCAGGCAACGAAACGCGCATTGAGAAAGAAGCAACGAAGCGTTAGTAGCCATCAAAAGGGTTGGTCAAGATGCCTAACGAAATGCAAGCGTTCATTTTGCACTTTCTCAACGATGAACCGTTTAACTACAACTATTCCACACTACAATTTGATCAAATGGCTCCTCAACAACTATTGCAAACGTTGAGCAACGTCTTGAGGTTTGTGAATCCAAAATTGTGAAATGGGAAACAGAAAGAGAAAACTCGCAGTCAGTTTTCATACTAAATGAAACTTCTGTTACGTTTAAGATACAATTGTCTTAAATCAGGATTCCTCACCTAAGGGAACTGTGAGGAAAATAGAAATGAAATGAAAATGTAGTTTTCGATACCACATTAACTAAAACTACAAAGTATTTTTCTATGATAGACACACTTCAATATTCACAATAACTTCATGAAAAATGATATCAGAATGAATTTCAGTAACCTATTATTCTCTTTTTCAGCTGGATCTTTGACACAGAACGTGTCGATATCAAAAGAGAAGCAGCGGAGGAAACCGCAATTCGAATTTTCAATAGTCTCCGAATTCTTCGCTACCGTCCACCACAAGGACAAGAAGAACAGTAAGGGACAAAGCGAGGGCAATCAGTTGATAGTTGCTAATTTGACACAACATTACAGGGAAGAATGGCGTGCCGGGATTGTGGAGGGCCAAAAGAGCAGTCTCTATCCGTTGCTCGTTTTTCTGTTTGAAAACTCGGAAGCGTTGAAAGAGCGAGCCTATTTGGCAAAATATTTGATGAAGGTAATGAATTGGTATGCCAGGATCATGCATGCCAGTCGTTTTCTTTTCTCGAAAAGACTTGTCATTATATTTGAAAAATGATACACACAGAACATGATTCGTACTTCTTAAATAATAGATGTCTAGAGGCACAGAGTTTTTTGGTTTTTCCTCCCTGAGAGAGAAAAAGTGCATTGAATATTAGAAAAAGTACCAAAAACACCTGATACTCTCAGGTTTCATGAGATTGAAGAGATATTAATGATAGATAAATTGATCAAATTTCAGACGGATGTTCCGGGAGAATTTTACGATTACGATGTTGAAGAGCTTCAGAACGAGATTGCGGAACTAATGGCAGAGTTCAAGGTGAATAAAAAATCAAAGAAACTAGATTTTATAAAAGCGTCATGGGAAGAGTAACTGAAGCCACAATCGTTTTTTGTTTAGGAAGTGCATTCGGAGGGAAAAAACGTTCAAGCTGACGTTCTTTTGTTGGATGATATCAAAGAGGATTTGAAATCCATGGAGAAAGAAAAACAGATTTTAATACGCAAAATTGAGAAAACCGAGAAGAAAGTGCAAAATATTCCGTACTTTGATAAGTGAGTTTTCTGAGAAACCTATAATGACAGCATTTGGAATGAGAGAGAGAGAATGTGTCCTTTTGCAGACAAATGCAGCTGGCTTCGCAATTACGTGGAGAGAAATCACGGTACGCGGATGCTGCTCTCGAGAAGCAAAAAGAAAGACAAAAGGTTGGTCTGCTCATGAATTGAAATAGGAAAAAGAAAGAGAAGAAGGAAATAAATCAGACAACGTTTTTTGCTTTGACAAAAAATGAAGAAAGAAGTACAGAAATAACGTGTGCAATCCTTTTGTTCTCGAGTGCCTTTTTCCTGCTTTTCTGAGTTTTTTATGCATCAGAAATCAGAGAATTCCCATTTAGGTACTGGCAATTGAGGCGAGGATCAATCGAATGAAAATAAATTTGAGTGAAGCTCAATCGGTCGCCGACAGATTAGACGAACAAGCGTTAATGGAAAAACTAGAGGTTTTTGATGTCTGACAGATTGGCAACGTTAATTATGGTTTCTTCAGGATGAAGTCGCAACGAACTCTTATTTGGCAAATGAAAAGCTTTTTAATGAGATTGAAACAAAAGAGAACAAGTTGAAAGAGTTGTTCAATGTCGCAAGAACGAATACAGTGAAGGAAGAGGATGTTACAAGAATAAATGATGAGGTAATGTTTATTTATTCGGAATATTCGATTGTGCTTCTGAACTTGAAAAGTATTTTAAACTGTGGGCGAAAACAAATAAAACAAAAAGACGCGGTGTCTTCAGACGTCAGAAATACGCTCATAGAGCTTCCTAATTTCCAACTCACCACCAGACCCGTTGATTGTTTACTACGGCCCCTAACAAAAATTGAATTAAGTTCTTATTTCTTTTTAACTTGAGTTTTCAGATTGAGGAAATGTCTAAGAGAATACGGGAGCTCGAGGAGGAGCGAGATCATAAAGAAGATGATATAGATGAAAACATGAGGTCAGATTCTCTTTGTTGTGTCGTTTTTCTAATCTTCTTATGCGCGAATTGTGAAGGCTCGCAACAAAATCTGAATGCTGGAAAAAGCGGGGAAAGGAAGATTTGTTCGTCATGGCTCGCCGTTTCTTGTGTGCATAAATTTGCGTTGAATTGGCGGTTGCTAATGAACAAGACAAGAAATGGCAAAAAGCGGAAGAAGAAAATCACGAGATGAGAGAAGAAAATGATGATGACGATGGGGGGCACAATATGCGCGCCTTTTCTCTTTATTTTTTGATTGAATGTCGCATTGTCAAGTGCTCCTTTGATTCTCTCATTCAGAGAAATGAAGAGATTTTGTGAAGAGGAAATTCAGACGAGGATGACGGAAAAAGAGATAGCAAGAGAAAATGGGAATGTTAATAAGACCAAGAATCATTGGGAAGCAACACATTTAAATGAATTACAGTAGGCTTAGAAACGAGGAAATGTTGCTAATGTGTACTTTGAGCTCGTTTGATCAGTCTTCAGTTAAAGAACCCATAGGAAACATGCACATGCAAGGAAGACACTTTTAAAAGAGCTTACCTTTTTTGGTGAAGACATACGACGTGTTTTCAGTGTATTTCGTCATCAAGTAGTCCTTCTCGAACGCAAAAAAGAGACAGCCGTGCAGAAGTTGCAAACGTTGAGGTGAGTGGAATTGAATGAGTTGACCCTTCTTTTCGGAAGTTTTTTTATTCCACTGGGAATAGGAAATTGAAATAGTGAAAAAAAAAACCGTTAGAAAAGATGAAGTTTCAACATTTGATTGAGCCTACTTTTCAATTTCCGAAAGAGGTTACACTCGTGCAAATCAAGAAAAGTTTGCAGGAGTTTGTGGGCGTTTAAGGAAATTAGGAAAATGGACGGGAAACTACAGTAAGACATAAAAAGAACGTGACTTTTAGGCAAGAACTTGCAAAGGCCGAAAAAGATGTCGAAGATCGTAAACGCAGTCTGAAGGACAAAATAGGCGGAGAAGTGGTGTCGAATGTGCAAGTTGGTGAAAGGGTTGTCAGAGAAAAATTTAATGTATTTGGTTTCAGTACCGAAAGTATTTGGAGCAGTATCGGGTGAAAAGTGAAGAGCAAAGAACACGGAGAAAAGAGATGGACTTGATGCATACAGAGAAACAAGTGCTCGGCAGAACTGTTGAGCTTCTTTCGAAACGATATCAAGAGTTGGAAACACATATTGTGAGTGGCTTGTTTTGATAGGATCAGGAAAAAAGGGACACATCTTCGTTTATGACATAAACAAGTTGTAGGCTTTCCTCAACGTAGGATAAGACAAAAACAAAGAATCAAAATTTGAACTTTTAAAGAGCGTATTCAACAGAGATTCTGAATAACTTGTTTTTGGAGAAGTTTCAAAATAACCCTCTAGTTTTCAAAACACTTGCACCGGGAACAACTTCCTCGTTCGTTAGAAATGTCAACAACTTGAAGTTCAAGTGGTTGTAGTTTATGTTGTAGAGGTGGCAGTTGAAAAAGAGTCCCTCATGTTTTTTTTCCAGGAAAGCATTGGCGGCGAAGTGGTGGAAGTTATAAATGTTCCTTCGAAACATGATCGTCCGAAAACTGCAGCTCCACAAACAAACAATATTGAGGTGAGATGGAAATTCTAGATTTCGGGTTTGCAGGAAAAATATGAAAAGAACAAACTAAACTGTTCGGGAAGGCAGTAAAACCCGAGTTCAATTTAACAATCCGCAAGGGGATTATGTCAGTGTTTTATGAAGAGAATGTGAAGCTGCCAGTACTTTGAGTTTAAAGAGAAATAGGAAGAAGTGAAAAATGTTAATGTTCTTTGAACAACAACTCATGAATTCAGAAGAAGTGAAGGGAGAGAAAGTGATATTGGAAAGAAATTATAATAATAATAATGTTTCGATGATTATATATTTACATTCAGGACATCAAATCGGATATGAAACAGATGATGACATCGCTCGATGAGAGAAAAGATAGGATAACGGATCAGCGGGCGAAAAGAGACGAATTGAAGGCTGCGATGCAAGTAGGTGACAACTTAATTGACATCTTTCAATAAATGTTTCAGCAAAAAGCCCATGAGCTGGAGTCGACAAGACAGCAGAATGAGCGACTGGTGGCTGAAATGGAACGGAATAACAAAATGGATGTAGAGGTAACCGGATACTTTATGATCAACTGATACAAAGATACTTCAGAGAGTCAAAGACTTGGAGTACACTATCAATGAGTGCAAGGAAAGAATACCAGAATTGAAAGAAGAGTTGTCAGTACTGTTGGAGGATAAGAATAGTCTCCAAGGGGCAGCTGGAGATGAGTTGCTAGTTAGTAAAGGCTAAAACATTTTTGAACTTTATATTCTTTCCATTTAGCAAAGACTTGTGAAAGCAGAGGCAAGAGAACACCAAATTGACACAGAGCTCTCGGAATTGGGCGAAATGGAGGACCAACGTTTCCAGGCTGAGTATTGGAAAGATCTCTACGTTATTTTTGAGGCAAAACATGAGATTTTCAAAGAAAAACTGAACACTCGTTGAATTGAGAGAAACAGTGAACTTTCTTCACCGATTATTATTTCCTATTTTTAATCTTACTCATATTTGACGTAACAACTATTCACATGATGTTCCATTTACAACGTGACTGTCTCTTTCAGAAATTTTTATTATCGATAATAAATGTGCATGAAAAATAAGAGAGATAAAGAATTCAGATTGAATGAATAGAGAAATAGGAGTTGGGTTTTTTCTTTCACAAAATCATAAAATAAAAAGCATTGTGATATTCATGCAATGTCATTCAAATTAGTAGTTTTCTTTTAATTGAACGACTTTAACTAAAAATTGATTATCATAAACAGTATCTGCTAACTGTTGAATAGTCACAATTATGTCAGTGAATGAGAAAAGAGATGAGGGAGAAGGAAAAATAGAAAATTAAGAAAAGACAAGCTGGGAAAATATCATTCTGCACTCGTATTTGTCGCATCATCATAACATTCTCAGTTGATCAGATGCCTGACTAATTCCATCGGAAGCGGGAAAATGATAGTCGAGTTCTTCTCGGCTCTGCAAGAAAACGTGATATCAGTTTGTTATGAAGAAACGTGACAGATGTTAAAAACATCATATCCGAATCACGTTCTTCCTATTTGTTATCATGTACTTACGCGACGCTATTCAATGTTTGCAGATAACGGAGTTGAAGAGCAGCTGGGGATTGAGCAATGACTGACGCTGCTTCACGCAGTGAACGAGATGCTTTCTGTTCTCCTTCGGCAGCAATCACCTTAATTGTTCTATTGAAATTAAATACAGTTTAGTTGAAACTCAAACCTTGGCTCGGGCTTCACGTGTAGCTTCAGCTTCAGCTGCCATAGCTCTCTGAAGTTGGATTGGTAAACGGACGTCCTTACTGAAAACAATTCTCCTTATTCTGCAGAATAAACCTTAGCCTACATTTCAACTCGTTCTACTTTAATTCCCCAGCTTTCTGTGGCTTCATCAAGAATTGTCTGCATGGCGGAGGCAAGAGTTTCACGATCAGAGAGAATTTCAGAAAGACTTCTGGTACCCAGCATGTTACGGAGAGTTGTTTGAGCAAGCAATCTGAATTTAGGAATTGATCACTGTTAACTGATAACACTCAACCTAGTTGAGTGGTGAGCGTTTTCGACATTTGCCACGCTGACAGTAGCATTACAAATCCTGTAGTAAATAACCGCATCGACGGATGTAGTCACTGAATCTTTTGTGAGAATTTCTTGTGGGGGCACACTGAATGACACTGTTCTGAGATCTACTTTCGTGTATGATTCTATGCATGGGAGCACGAAAAAGATACCTGAAACACAAGAGAAATATAGGGAAAGACAGTTTCTGAAAAGTACCTGGGCCCTTTGCCCCACCACCAATAAGTCTACCAAGTCGGAAAATAACTGCTCTTTCGTATTCTTGAACCACTTTCATACAGAAATATATGGATATTGGGAATGTTGAGATCACCATCAGCCAAGAGAGTCCCATGAGAAGCCATCCACAGAATCCAAGTCCCGTATCGTAATGCTCAGCTGAAAATGTCAAAGATCATCTAAACCTTAGGTGCCGGTCTTCAAAGGAAGTCAAATCGCCGTTTGGACAGAATAAATGATTGTCGAGCATCAATTAATTCAGAGACGGACTGCAAAACTCACGATTCATGTGTTTTGGATAATAGCTGAGCTTGAGTTGTGCTAAGGACTGTCGTCTGGCTTCTCTCTCTTCTTTTGCAAAGATGAGCGGATTGAGGGTGAACCTAGAATTTTTGATTATTCAAGTCATCTAAACCCTAAGTATTTAGTACTGGTGACCCGTTGGTTTGAAAAAGAACCTATTGGAACCTGGCCAGTGCCTTACGTCGAATTCGTCACCGGTCACCCCATAATTATCTCAAGAAACTCACAAAACAAAACCTTCTTCTTCTTTCCCATGTTTCCTTTTAGTACTCTTTTCACAAAAAGGAAAGTCTAAGTAAAATAATTCGAAACATCTCTTTCTCCACTATTTTTGGGCAATGCGGCCCCGCGATTCTTGAAGGAAAAGAAGTGCTTTGATGAATGAGTTCGGATTACTCAAAGTGTAATCTTCCGTGTACGCGTATGTTTATGTGGCTCAACTGAACCCGTCGCATGTTTCTGTCACTATTTTCATTTGAAAAAGGAGTGAGAGTAATAGCGGAAGTCGGTCAGAGTTCAATCAAGGACCCCTTTACAATGGTAAAAAGGGTGTGAATGTGAAATAGATAGAAAATGAAAGAGAATGGGAATAATGGGAGGTGAGACCGGATTTTGGAGAGAAAATTTTGGAGTTCCTCTGTGAGTACTTACCTGCGTCCCATTCGTCCGCGAGGTTGTCCGGTGGGTACCGGAATTTGAATGTTCCCTTCGTCGTCCGATTCCATTAGTCTTTCACTTTCGTTTGATGAAGAGTCTCCCGAATCACCGCCGTCTGAAACTTAAGCAAAATTTGATGCAATTCGAGAAACTCTGCTAATTGACACTTCTGGACAGAAAAAAAAGAGTTTTGTCTATCTAGCTATCCAGTCTGGTAATTGAGCTTCAACAAGGCTTTCTCAGAGGCGGAGCATTCCTTTTTAGGAGAAACATGAGAAGTGACTCGAGCGGATTATCCAATTAGGGCGAATGCCAATTGGTTTACGGTTACAGATCAGTTTACAATAGCCTCATAATTTTGTGGAGAGAGTGAGTGAGAAAAGTTCTTGGTCGTTTCGAGAAAGAAGAAAGAGTGTGGACCTATGTACATTTTTCAAAACCAGGGCAGCTGGACTTATGAAACTAATCCAGTGGGGCTTGTCATGGTCTCAAAAAACCTTTCCATCTTTCTACGACAACGACGTCCTATTCCTTCAAAGAACCTTTCTCTCCTCTTCTCCCATCATCTAACTTACGCGGTGATCCTTGACGCACCTCCAGAAACTCCATCTAAAAAGAGAGCAGGTGTGTGTATGTGTGTACGGGGAGATGAAGATGAAAATGAGGAGAGGAAAGAAGAAGACGAATGAAAACCGGGGCGGGAAAAATGGAAACGCGAAATGGGACAATGTGTCAAGAAGAAGATAAATTTTGGGAGAAAAAGGAAACGTCGCCTAGTAACGTTCCCGTTTCGAACGTCTTCGTTTTTACGACATTGTCGCTTGTCGCCGGTTGAGATGAGGAAAACGAGCAAATGCTTTTCACGCGGACAAGACCGATACAATTTTTTGGTGGCGAAAGATTAGAAAGCAAAGTCGGAGATGATAGAGAATACGACATAAGACGGGGATCAGTGTTGTTCATGAAATTCATTTGATGTATCCAAAAATAATTTTTTAGAAGATTTATTAAGATTTTGGAAAAAAAAGAAACTTAGAAGTTGAAAAAAGATGATGTTTAGAGGTTTGATGATGAAATTCAACAGACCTCAATCTAACCCTTCAATCTTTAGGTCTCCCCACTATCAAACGATCTTTTTTTCTGTTTTCAACTTCCAAGGAAGCATATGAAGCATTGAGATTCTTTAATTCAATGCTATTAAGTATTCTTGAAGAACCCTCTGAATTCTATTTGGATTATGTTTTTTGTGGCTCTCTCTTTCTTCGTGCATGTTAGAAAAGGAAACATTTTAGGTCAAACCACTTGATGAGCTCCCTAATTGCTCTTGTTTCCAAAAAACTGCACTCACTAGGCGAAACCATCTAATTGTCTTGAGTGAGAAAAGGCGAAGAATAGATCGAGTACGCGGTCTTTTATGGCGTTTCACGGCTTTTGCCATAAAAGTCAAGTTATGAAAACTTTTCGAGAGCCGACTTTTTCTCACGATTTACTGGAGATGCCATCTTATTATCCGACCTTATTCCATGTTTTGGGACTTACGATGGGTCGCGAGCAGCACGTTGTTTTACATTTCCCTATTTTCAGATGAATTGTCTATTTTCGGAAAGAGTGAAAAACAATTAAAATTTCATTCTCACAAGATTGATACGATTCAATCTGAAGCTGTCGAGCCGCGCGAAAGCAGAAGCATTTTGGCTCGTCCCCGTTGGCATGACCTATTCGTATTTCCGGTTGGTCAAATGTTTTTTCGCGCCTTCTTGCCTCTCACTACTACAAGCAGGCGCCGTCTAATCGAACCGAAAGCTAATTCCCAGAAGTACTTTGTGTTGATTTGTTGTTTTTCACCAAAAACAAACAACAATTTTTCAACGCCACAAAAGTAGATCATCCATCATACAACGGGTGGGAAACGAATTCAAATTCAGAGTACTAAAGAAAACTATTCGAATGATTACTCAAAAACGAACTGTGTCGAAGAAGAAAGCAAGTTTGTGCCTAACAATGACTACAATGAGACGTTTATAGATGGCTTCGTCGAGCTCATCTCATGTTTTATTCCCTAACAATGGCGTGAGTTGGTGTCGAGCAACGATCCTATTGACTTTTCTTCGCTAAATAAAATGATGAAGAGAGGAGGAGGAGGAGGAGGAGGAGAATCAAGAAGATTGAATGAAAAATGGAACTTTTATGACCCCCAATGTCTATGATTTTTTTATGAACCGGAAAACTCAAAACTCAAGTTGAACTTAAAAGAAGAAAAAAAGAATACCAACGGAAGCGAAGATTGAGTGTCAACCACAAACTATTCGTTTCGTTGACCTTTCAGGAAGAGAAAGTAGGGAAGGAAACAGAAATTTTTGAAGTTTACCTATCTGGTCAGAAAACGAAATTCTGGTGCTTGATGTCCGACGGTTTCCGGTAGTTCCTGGTGCCGGAGATGGCAGTTCTTCACTTGGTTGGCTTTTCATTTTGATTTTCGATTAGATCAGATCATTGAAAATATAAGCTTATAGTAATAAATCGTAATATTTGAGTTTTGATATCCGTACTATTCAATTTAGCAGCTGAGAGTTTGTGAAGAGTCCCTACTTTTCACGAACGGCTAGACGATGCGTTGGAGGGGCGGAGTCCGGTGTGCTCCGGAGCTCCGACACAACCATGTACAACTCCACTCGACGAAGAAACGAGCCGACGCAGATGCCCCACTCAAAAATGAAAATATGAAAATCTAACTCTCGGCATATTATGCCTTGCTGGTTTACCCGAACCTTTTTGGTTCGTGTTATGTTAATTTACATTTCGGATATCCAAAAAACCCACGAGACTGATTGGAATAAACTGAGAAGTCATCCATCAAATTCACACACAACTGGTTTTTCCTAATTTCGGTTCCCGGAGATTGATGAATTATGTCCGGCAGATGGAGAAGGGATGAAAAAATTTACATAAAGTGAGTCTTCTAGAAGTGAAATGATGTTTGATATGTGAAAGGTGACTTAAAACTGGCAGTATGAAGAAAGATTCAAAAGATTACGCCTTTCACGATAAGTATTGAGCACTAATAATCTTGAAGTGTTATTTAATGATTCATAGTGGCTTGGCTATGAATTACGGATTTTTCAAACTGAACAGTTTAGTAATATTGGTAATGACAATGGTGATTCTACTTGGAATAAGGTTAAATAAACTTGGAGCAAGAAGCTAGGAATTAGCATTTTTCATTGTTTCTTTACTCTTACAGTGTTTGGTGCTTCTAGTTGGGATTTACAGAAACACATAAAACCCCTTTTCTTAAAGATTTTTCAATGAAAAAGGAAAACAAACAACACAATATAATCCCGACGTAAACGAGAAAAGTTTGGCGAACCAAAGAAAAAAGAAGACGACAAAAGTTAAGTGACTGAAGAAGAGTCGCTCATCGGTTTTCGCCGTTGCAGGACTTTTCTTTATCTATGAATAATGTTTGTCTTCGAGAGATGAGACCCGACGCCACGTTTTTTTATATAAATTTTGAATGTGTTCTTCGATCCAGTGTTTAGTAAACCACGACACAATTGTGGTGTTAATGAAATAAATTGCTTACAAGTACAGAAAAAAAACAAGGTTGACCTTTTTTGTTCCGGGTTTCCGTCATTTCTACCTCAGGCATTGTTCAAACGCCAGGTAGTCTTTCAAAAAATGCTATGATGCGTTAACTTTTGATTTTCGCACTTGAGACATGGTGCTACGCACGTTTCGTGTGCAAAATAGATGAGCCAAAATCTAATTAAAAGTACAGAGCAAAAAGTGTGAGGAAGTACTTGAAGCATTTCAAAAGTAAAGCTGAGATGTGGTGGTACTGGAAAAAAGGTTTTCTCGAAACTGGGGAAGATGCTGGACAAAAAAACTTAATTTCCTGTTTTTCCGGTGGAAAACACAAAACAGTTGATGGAATCATGGGATTTTCACATTCTTCGTCTATTTCAGACATTTTCGTTTTTTCACATACAAATTTGAGAGGAGAAGAAGTGTAAAAATAATATAAAGTAGTATAGTTCAAAATGAAATCGGTACCTTCTGGATAGAAAAACTCTCTGCACTCATTGGAGATCATCTCAGGCGTGTAAAAGTCGAGGTGTCAAGGAAGCCGGCCGGAATGTATGACCAAAAACTTTTTTCTTCTTTTCTCGAATGTATAGTGGTGTTTGGAAAGAATAGTTGCGTTTCAACCCAGTCACAACAGACTGGTGTGAGTTGACTGGGAGACTTGTGACTGGTTATGAAAAATTGGAACAAGCAAAATAAATGAATGGTGCAAGATCTTGAGAACAGATACGGAACATGAGTGAACCCCTTTCTCCTCTCTTTTCTTTCTTTTTCACTTCACTTTGATAGGCGGCTTTTCTTTGACCACCCTACACAACCGTCATATTTCAAAACAATTCTTATTAATACTTTCTACAGAAGAATGGAAAAACAAATATATAAAATGAATTAGTGTAACAAAAAAAAGCAAAAAAAGATTGCCCCAAACCAGGATCGAACTGGTGACCTTTAGATCTTCAGTCTAACGCTCTCCCAACTGAGCTATTGAGGCAGACACTCCAACAGGTATCTTTCTGTTACACTATAGCGTGTTCTCCCCCTCTCGCCCCTTCCCCCTACCCCCGACACTCCCATCACTGACATCTAGTACTTACGTTATTATGTGGTTTCAGAATATCACGACCAGATGGAGGCAAGTAGCAATCGTCGTGAAAAAAATAATGTGGATTTGGGAACGAAATTTAGAATTATATACTCACAAAAGCACACTATTCTTATATTTTTCATCGCTATTCTTTTCACAATGATGATAGAAGAAAGAGAGTTTGACTAACATGAAATAGAATCATAAATGGAATATAAAAATAAAGATATTCTGGAGAAGAATTTCATGACAAAGAGTGGAAGAAAATAGTAAATAAACACTACTATATCGTGAAAGAACAAAAAGAAGAGAGAAGAAAAAAGAACATGTAAATAGGAAATAAAGAGAAACGATCCGTAAGGGATGACATTTTGCAGGAGAAACCACAAAAGTCTACTTTTTAGATCCGGTCCTCACTTCCCGTCTCGCCACCCCATCCCTATAATCATTTTAACTGGTGCCCCCCATCTTCAGACTTTGCTATTGGCTCTAAGAATGCAATTTGTAACGACACAAACGCTAAATGTCTACATTTTCCGCGAGGCGCTGCGTACGGCAGATTCTTAACCAATTATACTAGTATGTAAGTACTACTTTTAAATTCAGGAGAAATTTCGCCCCGAATACTACAATCCGTAGGAAAATGGGGTTCAGTGTCAAGGGAAATGAAAGTTCTCTTGGGTAGAATTAGCTTTGCGGTTAGTGCTTCCGCGTCGCGACAATGAAAATTTATGAGATCCACTTATCATAGAGCTTTCACTGATTTCTGACATCAGAAACCAGGTAATGAATGGGAATTTCTGAATTTGGGATTGAACAATTAACAAGTGATTTTTCAGATGATCAATTAAAAAAAAGTTTCATTAAAAATGATATAATTGATCTGAATTGATTTTATCAAGTAGAAAAAAGATTGTTGTTTGGTTGTCTGCCAACAAACAAATGCCACACAAAAAACAACTTCTCTATAATGAAAAGTTCAGGTAGCAAAGCATTCAAGTTAATTGTAAGGCCAAAAGACTCACTGCTTCTCGGAGATGAGGAATCAGAATACATGATGACAGCCAAAAAAGATTCAATATGATTTATTTCGCACCGTTGTTTTCTTTCTTTTTCCTATCCTTTATCTCAAAATGATTGATACCACCACAACGTAGGAATGGGGTAGAGATAAATGAGCTTTCTCCTCTTCTTCAAAGCATGGAGGGCCCAGGGGCGAGTCCTACGTTGACAGACTTTGTCCCACAACCGAGTTATTGCAAATAGATGAACTGATCCGAACTCTCTCCTCCCTTTTTCCCCTCTCCTTTCAATTTTCTTCTTCTTGTTTGCATTCATTTTGCATTTGCACTCAATTCAATTGCAATCACTGTTTTTACATTCTGAAGAAGGAACAACTTCTCAAAAACGCCTCTTCTTCATCTTCCAGTTCTCCGTACCAAACTATACCAAATTGAATCATGTTCTGACGTTCGGAAATCAGAGAGTGAGCTATACGAAGGTTAGTACCACTCAAAAAGAGCAGTTACTTGTCATCAAATTGAGTCCCTCCTCTCAGTAAGTTTCGATGTTATTATAATGAAGTTACGTTGTCCCCAGAGGGTTCAAACAGTAGTCCGTGCTTTTGAAAGTGTTCCCGCGTTCTGGCATGCGTTTATATATAGCCGAGAAACGAAGATTTGGTTAGGCTCATGCCAAGAGAGAAGCAGCGAAGCGTGTCAGTGAAATATTTAAGGGCCATCAAATGCCACGTAATAAACAGGAGCGATTCTTTCAGATTGATTGCATAGGAAGACAGTGGAAACAAATTATAACAAGTCTAGGGAGCTAGGGCAAATTTTTCGAGCTAGAAAATGGTTAATTTTTCATTTTTGAGGATATGAGAACAAGCTAGAAGAACTAAAAAACGGTGTCTAAAAACGAAGACGTTCTTGAGTTTGATTTGACCACACATGACTAGGAGTTCAAAAATAATCTTGAGGTGAAGAAGAAGTGGTTGAATTTGGAGTGTTTTTTTTCAGCCTACAAATTTCAAATCGTATCATATCTTCTTCAAAAAGTGCAAAAAAGTGTGAAAACTGACAGGTGTCAATGAATTTTGATAATTCTTCGCTTTTTAAACAGGTGTGCTCACCTCGTTTCTCTCACAGTCAATTGTAATCCTTGAGTCTAGAGAATGTTTAGCTCAAAACAAATAAATTCAAATGGACACTTTAAATAGAGTAGCCATCACCGAAAACGAGTAGTATATAAAGTTTTTTGAGAGGAAGTAAAAGTTGAATTATGAATGGAACGTCGTTCAATGAAACTATACGTTTTTTATGTTTCGGACGGATGACCATGAATGAAATTGAGAAGAAAACTATTGAAAGTGACCACTAAGTTATCGTCTTTATGACCTTTGCCATTTCAAATAGTATACTAATGAAATCGTATAGTTTCCACATATAGTATGCAGATGTGCCGATGATCATGATAATGTACAAAAACTGCAACTTACTTGAAGATGAAACTCCACTGGACGCAAAGCGCAGCTTCTGTTTCCGACTAGATTTGCTCATCTGTAAGAAATCCGATTTGAAAAAAAATAGAATAAAAACGAAAATGAAGCGTTATATTAGAGTCAAAAATAAATTCTTATAATTTCCGAACATATCAAACATGAATTAAATAGGGATAGAATGACGGACACCAAAAAGGCGTTCACCCAATTGCTTTCATAATTTATGAACTGGAACTAGAGAGAACCTAAAGAACAATAGAAGCAATTGAGATGAGTCGCGAGGCTCGTTCAGAAATCTTGAATGAAACTTGCTCCGAGTTGAAAAAGAATATCGTGTTTGTTTCGAGGCACTACTTGTTTAGGGTCAAAAGCGAAGGTTGCCGACCAAAACAACTCGAAAAGTGTCAGAAAATGTTCACAAAAAAATTTATGTGAACAAAATGTTGAGGAGTAGAAGATGTGTTTCTGGGAGTGTGACTAATTCGAGTTTGATTGTATTCTTCTCGGTTGCAAACCTTTTTTCTCTTTTTTTAGTGCAAAAAAATGGATTGAAGTTTCTCGCATATAAGAATAAGATCTTCATTTTGACACGAAAGCAAATAAAAACAACACCCATGAAGAAAAAAAACTAGTAAACTTTGGTCAAGGAAGTTTTCTATCGCCTAGTTTACTCGTTTCCTCGAAAAGAGAGCTGCTAACAGGATGGTCAAGATTTATAGGCACCCTCCCTCAATTATTGACTAATTATTTGCAGAAGAGTGTTGAAAAAAAAAGAAAAAAGAAGAAGAAGGACATCACAACATGTTTTCATCTGTGATGTTGTTTCTTCAATGTGAGTAAAACAAGTGTTTGAGGACAAGAGGCAATATGCGGAAAATGTGAAAATGTATGTGAACCACCTGTTCCGTGCTGTTATTAAATGTGGAAAAAGAAATATCAGAATCAGAACGCAGGTGAAAATGAAGCGCAAAAGTGCATTCATGCTGAAAGTGACAGAACTCTGTTAAACATAAAGAAATACCAATAAGAGAATGGATGGTGATGTGCTGACGGAAAAGTCAAGGTCTAAAAAAACGTTGACTTGTTGATTGAGACGGAAATGTCGGGGTGAAATGACTGACTTGTGCAGCAGCTTTTATTTCTGTATCAAAAGTGAATGAGAGAAAATGAGCGTGGGAGATAGTTTGGCTTTGATTCCGTCTCTGTGACCCCCCTTCTCACGTCTGCAAATCTCATCTTTCAATGTCGGAAGTAGTTGTTTATTTGATTCCCTGCCAGAGAACATAGCAAGAAATTTCTGAGCAGTTTTTGAGCCATACGGAAGTCTGCCTAAATTTCATCGCAGAGTGGCAGACAGGATCTACGGAATTTCCGAGTATAATTGGTGTTCCGAGAAAATCGATTAGAATAACGTTAATTTTTTTTGAGTCACAGATTCAAAAAGAATATTTTACACTCAATAACAATTTATCTGAGTATTTTTTATCAAATCGTGAACTGGAAAAGGTACGTGTATAATTTTCAAAAAATGAAAAACTATGAGGACCACCAACTTCATAATGCAACGACAGCTGATTTCTCAAATACCTAAAAAAAATGTGCAATGTTTTTCGGGTTCGTTTGAAGTTCGAGAGTTGTGAACAGAAAAACTTGTCTGGACCTATCTCTCCTTTTCTCTTCTAATCGCCCCCACCACAAAATACTACTTGAGCAGATGTCACACCCATCGAGAAAGAGAGAGTTGAAAAACCGATTCTATTTTTGATCAGAACAAGTAGAATCACGCATCAAAAACGAAGAGTATACAGAGGGGGTGAAGAGTTCTTTTTGGTGACCCTCTGCCGTGTCCTTACTAGTTTTCGACTCATCACTATGCAAATTGCCAAGTCGTATACAACTTATGCACATTCCGAAGCGCTTTGCCACGATTCAAGATTTTTGGAATGCGCGAACAAATGGATAAGAAACTACTGAGAAAATAAAGTGGCGAAAGGGTTCAGAGTATCGTTTTCCTCGCCGTTCAAGGAAAAGGATTATTTTGTGGGTGGTTAGAAAGAAGAAAAACGGAAAAAATAATTTTGAGTGACCGATTGAGTGTCACAGATTTTTTCTCGCTGAGAAATGGGTTCAAGAATGCCAAAAAAGCACACAAAAACATAGGAACAACACAACAAAATACTACAAAAGTAATTATATGAATAAAGAATATCCCAGGGCCAAAAAAAAAATTATATTTCATTTTCAGTTGCATAAGAACTTGGTTCTCACACTCAAAACTATACATTTTCGCACACGGCACCAGAAAAAACCAATTGTGAAAACAAGGTTCTTTTTGTTTGTCATGATTGCGGTTCTTGAGTATTTTCAAGATGTCATCATGTCAAATCTCAAAATCTCTCAACACTAACCACTTTTTGTATTCATTCTCAACGTTCCAATGTTTTGTATCATGATGAAAATTTTCTTGCTTCTAAGAAACTTTCTGCCTGAAAGACTATGCAAATGATGACAAACCTATTCAACACTCCGCATTTTTCTTCATTCTGCCATGATTTTTTGTCTTATCATCATGTTAACAGGAGAGACGAATTGATAAAGAGTCTTTTAAACCGTCGAAGTAAAGTTGCTAGTTTTAGTCTTTTCACTTTCTCCCGATGCAGAGTGTGAGACTGTTACTGGCTCTCGGGCTTCTAGCTGTAGGCCTAGAGTCTGCAAGACACCCTTCACTTCCTCCTTATTTATTGGGTCGGCCAACTGCTCGTGGATTTGTCGGACATGGCGACAGGTTCTTCGACAACTTTGATACTCCCATCGCTAATCTCACTATAGGAACTGTTCCTCAGAAAGTCGACAATTTTGATAACTCCAACACTGCCACATACAAGCAGGTGAGTTATTTGATCTCTGAATTTATAGTTTTTCTGATATGTTTCAGAGATATTGGTACAACTCAAACTTTACGCGAAACCAAAATATTGTCTTCTTGATGATTCAAGGAGAATCTCCAGCCACTGACCTATGGATTAGCAATCCAAACTACCAATACCTTCAATGGGCGAAGGAGTTTGGAGCTGACGTTTTTCAGTTGGAACACAGATGTTTTGGACAAAGCAGACCATATCCGTGAGTAAATAGTATCCATGAGTATGACAATTGTTCTTTTTAGAGACACTTCAATGCCTAATATCAAAGTGTGCACAATGACTCAAGCTCTCGCTGATATTGCCAGTTTCATTGAGCAAATGAACACTCACCACAACTTCAGAAATCCCAAATGGATCACTTTTGGAGGTTCATATCCAGGAACTCTCTCCGCTCTTTTCCGTAAACAATACCCACAACACACGGTTGGAGCTGTCGCTAGTAGTGCTCCTTTAGACTGGACCCTTGATTTCTTTGGTTGGATTTTTCTTCTTTGCACAATATAATTGATGATGATTCAGAGTACGCAATGGTTGTTGAAGATGTCTTGAAACAAACCAGTAACGATTGTTGGGAAAATACCAATGTAGCATTCAACAACATGCAACAGTTGAGTTTGAATGAGACTGGAATTCAACAATTGAACACTTATTTCAAGTTAGTTCATTTTCATAGCATTTGAAAGAAATAACAAACATTCAGCCTTGATCCTCCATTTGTCAAAGGACAGTATACTCAACACGATATTGATAATTTCTTTGCCAACGTCTACAGTTTCTTCCAGGGAGTCATTCAATATACATATGACGGAAGAGTGAGTAATGCATAATACCCTTAATCAGTTTTTAATCCATTGGAATTCAGAACAACGCTACTTTGAATGGATTGAATGCACAAAATTTGTGTGCTAAGATGAATGATGCTACAGTTCCAGATGTTATTACTCGTGTTAACAATACTATCAATTGGGTAAGCACTAAGATATATTTCTTAGATTTCAAATCAATTTAAGATTAACCAATTAAATGGAGACCCTGTTGGACCATTCCAAAACTCTTATTCCGACATGATCGCAGTTTTGGCTAATGCAACATATGATGATGCGAGTCCAGTCAAGGGAGAAATCGGTAAGGAACTGAAACGTCTGAATAAATATATATATATATATATTTCCAATTTCAGCTGCCAACCGTGGATGGATGTGGTTGTGTTGTAACGAGCTCGGAGTCCTTCAGACCACTGATCAAGGTAGAAACACGTTTATGCAAACCGTTCCAATGGGGTGAGTTTAAAAGAATTGTACTCCGTGTCTATTGTCTCATTGTTTATACTTGAAGGTACTTTATTGACATGTGTACGGATATGTTCGGACCGGAAATCGATATCAAGTACATTCGGGATCACAACAAGAACACTCTGTACAAATACGGAGGCGCCGACAATTACAAAGCGACTAATGTAGTTCTTCCGAATGGCGCTTTTGATCCATGGCATGTGTTAGGAACCTATAACAGTGATACCAACAACCACATGACACCACTTTTAATTCAAGGTTTGGAAAAATTAATTTTCTGATTCTCATTGTTCATTTCAAGGAGCTGCTCACTGTTCCGACATGTATCCAACATATGCTGGAGAGCCCACTGATCTTGCGAAAAACCGTGCAATCATCCACAGTGAACTAAAATATTTCCTGGGGCTCTAATAATCTTTGATTTATTTTTCGATTTGTTATGAATCAATCAACTATGGTAATATATTAATGAATACAGTGATTAAAAAAGACGCGTTGCAATGTATATAAATACCTCTACAGTCACTCTGAGCGGTGTCTAATTCACTTGACAACATGATATTCTTTCGTGTACTCTTCGTCTTGCTCTGCATTTTCGGAGCAGAATATGCTCAACCAATTGACGCCCGTGATGATATTAAAATAATTTTGGAGCTAAATGGAACTATTATTGCTGACTTGGATGACCCGGACGCAATCAAGAAATTGGCTAGTGTTGTTCAGGAAGAAGAGACTCAAACTGAGAACTGGAAACCGAAGTTCAAAATCCATTTTGCTTACATTCTCGTCATCGTCACCCTCACCTTTCTCCCAATTGTTTTTGGTAAGAGAGAAGAAGAAATATTTGCAATGATGTTTTTATTTTAGTATTCTTCAAAACCATCACACTCATCTCGGAACGTTTCCTGTATGAACAAATACATGCGTACATTGTCGATAGAGGAGATGAACAAATTGTTTAAATTGAAGTATTTCCGTAAAATAAATTTCTCGAGCATTCATTTTTTGTTTCTGAAGAACATCCACCTTGAATCAATATAAATTGCATATTAAAAAGATTCATTTACAAGGATTGTGTTGCACAACTGAGTGATTGAATAGAACATGATTATTTTCAAAAGCGAAGAGAACAGCGGAATTATATTTTTCGGAGGAAAAGCATTATACATACACATTGTGATCATTTTCTGTGTTTGGCACGACTAGAATTGCTAGCTAGGATTAGGAACGGAAGCGGTGAATGATTAGAATAAAGTGAACATATGGAGGCAAGAAAATTGTAACTGAAATAGATTGGTCGGGGGGAATCCTGGAAATAACATTAAATGCCGGTGGGTGGAGTACAAAAATTCAATTTACAACTCATAGTTGATTAGTTTGATCAAGATTAATTCGGGAAACCTAGTTTTTTAAAGAAAAGTCCTGCTTTACGGTAGTCTGTTTTACACCCCTATTAGGGTCAAGTATTAATATTGAAGCTGAACATAAGCCAAGAAATGGTATCAAGAAATTATGTGAAACATTATGATATCCCCCTCAATTGGTGAGAACGGGGTAAGCAAAGGTATCGATTCCGGCTATTCCTCTCACACGATACTTCTTAACGTCAATAGCTCTTATTCTCCTGTAAATAAATAAGAATTGATATCCAATCTATTCAGTTTTACGGACTTTATCCGTCTTCTATGCACTTCACCATCAGTTATTCGCTCCTGAATAAGATCTTTTAAATTTATTGTCATATTGTGTCCACAGATGAATAACTGAAAAATAATTATTGACGTTTTGTTGGTTCATATATTTCTTACAGTGCAGCGGTTCTTTTTGCGAAGGAAACACTCTTCCAAATACTTCTCATTCTTTGGATCATATCGATACCAACCAGCTTGTTTAGCCTGAAAAAATGATTTGGTAACATTAATTACTTGAAAATTAGAAATGCCTGGTAAATCCAGTAGTATTTGGTTCTTGTTGACCGATCCGATCTACGTAATGGTTCTGTGCTCTTCGTTCCTGAAACGAAACAGTTTAACAATTTGTTAGTATTCATCGAAAACACCTTTTCCATCTTCAGATATTGTAAACATTGATCCACAATCTTTTGTGTATTCATCTGGACATACAGTGTGTAAATCCAAGTCACATCTGATGACAGGATCACTGACTAGATGCCTTGATATCCTTCCTCGACAACTTGGACACTCCAATCCCAGATTGTAATTGCCTTAAAAAAATTTATCATTTTTTTGTTATAAATTTTTTCAGATGAATTTTGAAGAGACAACCGGAGATTGAATTTAGACTGAAATATAAAAACATAAATCAATCTCAAAACGTCGTGAAATAAATCAGCATCTCGAGCACTCCAAAAATAAATATGATAAATTTTGCGGTTTGTTTTGACTTGACGTTGCCACTCACTTTTAAGGCAAACGAAACAGAATACATGGCCGCATGTATCGATTCTTGTTGGGATTGTGGGCACGTATAGACAAATATTGCATAGATTTTCAGTTTGCTGGAATCCTCCGGTTCTTCCTGAAACAATGAACATTGAATATTTTTATTGGAAAAGTTATGTTAAGAGTGAAAAAAAAACAAACTGTAAAGGCCTCCTGCAATACCAATGAGATTCTTGAACGTTTTAGCTGAGGATTTTGGTATTCTTCTGAAATAAACACAATTTGGTTTTATTTAAAAGCACAATAATTTACTTTATTTGTTTTTTAGTTGACGAGTATCGTTTTGACATTGTCATTGATCCAAAATCTAAAGTCCATTCTATAGCAAACACAATAATGGAACACTTCTTCTTTCCACGGCTCCAGCATCTGTCAATGTGCTCTTGTACAGCTGGATGAAATTCATAAGCATCTTTATCAAACTGAATTTTCAATTTTCAGAAGGCATTCTATGCTCATTGATTACCGTTGGATCTCCGTATATCCAGAGATAACTTCCGTCATTTTTTGGCTTCTTCACCTTTTTAGAAGCTTTATTTATTTTATTCTTTTTAGTCGTTTTTGATTCTTTGTTTTTTCTTTTCACTGTTGGCGCCATTTCAATCGATTTCTTAAAAAAAAATATTATTATCAATTGGAAGCGTTTTAGACTACGAAACAGTTAAATGAGATTGCAAAGGAGTTTTCTTCTTTTAATCAGAAAGAAAAAAGTTTTAAAAAATAAACTTCGGTTTGGCAAATGGATTTTCTACATGAAACGATGGTTTTTGCGCGTTTTACCTCCGGAGGAGATTATAAGGCAAAGATAGCCATCAAGTATTCAAATAGGTCGATGCGCAGAACAAATTGAGTTCCGATTTGGCCTACGCAAAGAAGGAGAGCCAACCACAAGATTTATGTCTATTTCTTATATCCTGCTCAACCAACGAGAAAAAAAATGAAACCAGGCAGATATACGAGCTCTGAAGAAAATCAATCTGAACAAAAAATTGCGTGGGGGTGAGACATAATAAGATTCTTGGCGAAGCGAAAAGCATCACATGCTTCAGTGAGGTTTACTCATGAATACAGCGGAAACACTGATGTCCATAATGTTGGAAATTCGGAATTCAATAATTGCCCTCATGAGAGGACACATGACATGCCATTGTTATGCTGTCAAACGTTACCGAAGTCGTCGGAAGATTGTACACGCAAAACGAGATGTTACAAGAGGAAAAGAAAGTCTTGGGGCGAGGAAAAACGATTGAGATGGAAAATGAGAAGAATGAAAACAAATCAACAACCTCTGCCAAAACGTGAACGAAACAAATAGATTGCTTTTGTTGTTGGATTGAGAGCAGAAAGTGTGTTTGTTTGTTTGAAATCTCTGGAATTCTTGAAAAAGATCTTCAAAAGTTTCTGGCAGAGTGAAGAAAGTTACTTTTTAAACTCTGACTGTCTTAGAACTAAATTTTGAACAATAGAAAAGGAACAAGACCATTACCATATCCTAGTGAAGGTTGCAACTAGTCATTAGGTTTCGATCATGGTCGCTGATCAGAAATTCAAAGAAGAAAAGGGAAAGAAAGGAGTAAAGGAGGGATATTGTAAAATGGGAATGTGTAATAATTCAGGCGAACTTTTGTTCACCCCCCTCCATCTCCATCTTCCATCCAACCCACATTTCTCGCGCACTCTCCGCCGCGGGAGTCTGAGTCTCCGCGGGGCGCGCGTGATGTGACTGCAGCTGGGTGGCGTATATGTGTGTGCCTCCTATCGACCCGTTATTTTCATTCTTCGCCCCGGCGTCCATCTTTCTCTGCGTCTGATGCAATCCACTCCCGAAAGTGTACACGACGTGGTGTTTTGGAAGGACGACGATGCAGTATGCCCGTCTCTTTTGGTGTTTGAGTAAAATGCTATATACACAATGAGTTCAGTAGTGTGCTTAAAAATTATTAGAGCAAAGATATTTAGAAAAATGTCAGATTCGTACACCGATTGCAAATAATTCGTACAAAAATGATTGCTGCACTAAAATGTAATAGTTGTGGCTAATGTCATCTATAACATTCAAAAATGTCATGTTGTAATTGGTTGTATCATGATTTCTTCTCTGGTTGTACATTTCCATCTTTTTTCTGATAGAGCCTTTAGTAATTGAGAAAAATTTGCTATGAAATATATCTATACTAAAGCGAACCAAAAAACATGGACTAGGTTGGATTGTCTATGTGTTATTAGTTTTGCTACCGTATACTTGCTAAAACTAATTAACTCAAACAATATTTGGGATGAATGAAATTTTTCAAGTTAGATTAATTAAAATAATATTTGAGATGGGAAGAAAAGAAAACTTCTTTTAAAATACAAAGTGATTTCAAACGATTTTTTCAATTGAGGAAATACAAGTAGCTGATGGAGAAGTTCAAGAAACCAACTTGAACAAAACCAGTCCTGATAGTTTCTATCGTTTCTCTGTCTTATCAAGTGCTTTCCACAACCCATTCCGCAGTTCAAAATGTTTCTACTGTGGTTTCTACCCGTTCTGTTGCCGAACACTCATTTCAGATCACTATCTTCTTCACGAAAGGATATCCTTCTCTCAGTTCCAATTGTTAAAAGAAAAAGAAAATCGATGGGCGTTATATCATCCGAAGGTGTGTACACTCAGGACTAGTGGGAACGATGTCAGCGCCGTCGCGCCGTCACTGTAGACGAATGAAGACGACGGTGTGATGTGTGGATAAATGGGAGAGAAAAGGGGAAAGAAGAGATAAAGAAAAGTGAAACGAACTGGCATTTTCGGACGGGGGGATCGTTGAGAGATGGAGAGGCGCGGACGACGACAACCCAGGCCGAGAGGCAGTCCGTCCGGTGTCCGACGCGCACCATACTGATCCACACTTTCTCCCCAAAACATGCGGGTCTATTCGCTTATACTTCTCTGTTTCATTACTTTTGTTTATGGGCAAGAAAAAGCTGAAGTGGATATTCGAGTTTCAGGAGCATGTTCCCCAAGTAAGTTTTCCAACGAAGTTTGGTTTTGGATGTCTTGGAGGGAAATGAAGCATACTGTGAAATTTCTACAATTCTTTATAATCACTGAGCTGTTCCATGTAGGCTACAATACAGATAACATTTTTAGAGTGATATTAAAAATCTTAACAGCATGTGAAAGTTAAGCGACTATACATCTACAGAATGTTCTGTTCCTATGATAAAATGAACGGTTTTCAGTCTACTTATCGAGAAAAGGAATTGATATCAACAAATACCGGCCGAGTATACGATTCAATCCAGACAAAATTCAGCTGATTCCAAAGAATCCAGTCATTCCGGGATGCATCAAAATCAAAGCAGAAGGTATGACTGGTTAGATAGAAATTAGTTACCTTTCACTATTTCAGGAGTTGAGATCACCAAGCCAACTAAGAATTTGATTGCTGAAGTTGAAATGAGAATTGGAGGAACTCCAGACCCAAATAACCCATCTCTTCCGTGCTCAAAGAAAATTGATGAGAAAGTCAACCAATGCCCATGCGCCAAATTAGAAGGATCATGGTACTGCTCAATTGATAAAGGACGATGTCTCATATTGAATTTACAGTGTCTTCTGTGATTTCTGCAAGCAACTCAAAGCCCAATCATCAAAAATCACGGCAAGCAAGTTAAGCAGACCAGAACATAAGTTAATTGACGAGGATTGCAAGTATGTCATTTTGTTTTCCATTGTTCGGCTTGTCAAAGTACAAATTATGGGCTAGGTCCAATTATCTAGCAGAAACTGGAACCAGTGCGGGTTCACGTGTACTTGTACGCTCATTATCTGTTCTCATTTTTCGTCTAGCCCATTGTATCATAAATCAAAGTCAAACACTAAAAGATTGAAGTGTATCGCTAAATGAAACATTCGATAGGGGGGGGGGGGGATACAAACATAGTGACGTGTGACCAAACGAGTTCGGTTTCAGATGTGGTGATATGCAACCAGGACTTTACGACATTGAGACAGAAATGTGCACTCCTGAGATGGATGACTTCAAAGATTACATTCCACCAGAGATTCAAAACAATATTCTTGAAAAGAGACCGGTTAGTTTTGATTGGAAAAAGATTTTTGATTTTTGTATCTCTCTACAGATTTCAATGTTCATCACTGTCTATTTGATGGATATGGAACCAAGATCTTCGAAAGAATCATACTTATCCGCATTCGGAAAAGCTATCCTCCAAAGAAGAATGGCTCAAAGCACGGTTGCCTGTTTCTTATTGGGAATCGATGTGAAACTTGCTCTTCCGTCGTTTGACTAAGCGATGTCCTATCAATTTATTAATATTTCTTTCCCTCCACCTCATCATCCTCATCAGTAGCTTGTAATTCTCTAATGCTCTGTGACATTACACCCAATAAAAACTGAAACTGAAAATTGTAACATGAGACGATAAATCGATCAAAAACATCCTTTCGGTGATATCCTGTCTATCCTGTTTCTTCCTTGAATAGTGATAAGGATAGAAATCAGAAAGAAAAACGACGGATTTTCGAGAGGAATAGAAAACTTGCAATTCATTCGCACTCTTCAAATGGAACTTTCTATCGTGATATTATTCTGGTGTTCGTTATTGTTTTTTGATACTGTAGCCTACAGTGGTGATAAGAAAACATCAGGAGAGGAAGACAACGGTTTCTACAAGTTTTTATCAGATTCTTTTCAGGTATAAGCTTTTGTAGAATTTCTAATAACTAAGAGAGAAAAGTAATTTTCAGAAAGATGAAGAAACTAGGCGAGCTCCACTTCCAAAACAACGGAACAAGGTTCAAACAGAACGTGAACCAGTCAAACTAGCCGATATTGTTCAGCTACCTGGTACGATGTCAATAATAATCGCTCTCAATTATATTTTCAGGTGGTTACAATCCATTACCCGGTAGAACATCGTTTGGTGACTACTGGCCTCTAATGCCTATGTCAAACCAATACCATGCAGCGGTGACCTACGATACGTCAAAAGGAAGGGTAGGTTCTTTATCTTCGATGAGGAACACGGATAAATTTTCTAGCACGTCGGCGGCGACATTCTTGTTCCTGTTCCCTATTGGAATAACTTTTTGAACATCGGTGGTCACTACATTGAACGTTTTCAGGTTAGAAGCAATTCTATATACATTCATTCAATCAAAGTTTTTAGGAAGAATGGGTAAAAGTGGGATACGTGAATAGTCCAGTGAATATGCTTGGATTAACAAAAGAACAAATAACACGGCTTCTTTCAGACCCGTCATTACACTGGAATCGACGTATTTTATGATTAACATTTGCTTTTTTTCATTTAATTTTCTCAGAAATTCACCCAAAACTGCCTCTTGGAGCTCTACCACGTGAATATGAGCCGATTTCTTGTAAACCTCCGCTATGTAATCCATATCAAGGTACACTCGGAGTTGGAGTAAGTCTCATGACACGGCACGTGATATGACACATGATGAAAATGTTTCCAGGTTGAAGCAAATTACCACATTGAAGATGGAGTGGAAGGGGAACTTGACTTACCAATTCCACTCGGAAAAGACATCGCCTACAGGTTTCCACTTTCAGGAAACATTCACTACGGTAGTGCAAGTTCAAAGAAACTAGATGATGTAATAATTCAGATCATGATGACACTTCTTTTAATTATGGACAGAACCTTAGTCCACTTGATCCCCTTGCTCCAGGATTTCCAGATGAAAAGAAAGCGAATAAGAATACTTTCAAGTTCCATACAACTCAATAATTTTTATATTTTTTCTGATAATAATTCTAATAATACATCAATAAAATGGTGTTTCTCGTTCTGTTTTTCTTGTCGACAGATAAAAATTGAACAAAAGAAAAAACTCGATTCAAAAACCAGATTTCGGTGATATCAGATGTCACTTTTCGAGATGAAAAAGGTGAACAGGAATGGATATCTCGGGATTTTAAAAGGGAATCGAGAGGCTTCTTTTTGTCATTCAAAACAACATGATCAAGGTTCTCACTATTATTTTGTTAATCACTCCATCACTTGCACAAATCTATCTCAACAATGATGTTATGTTTGATTACCCAGAAGAACCAGTGGTTAACTGTAAGATTTTAATAATCGAATTGGGCATATATCAAATGATTTTTAGATGTCCCGGTATTCGATAATTACCCTGATGTGTTACCAGACTACCGCATGATGCCATATCCACCACAGACTTATTCTTATTCAAAACAGGTAAACACCTTCCTAATTAATTATTTTGAAATTTTTCATGTTTTCAGATGTGGAACGGTTGTGGGTGTGCCAGTACGAAAACATATGCCGACTACATGAAAACAAGACCAAAGTCTAGAAATCAAAAACTGTTTTCTTATTACCAATTGATGTAATTTCAAAAGGATGCTTAGTATTCTAATTGTAATAATTGTAAATTTAAATTAATAACTCATATAATAAACGTATACTTTTTCTTCTTTCCCTTAAGATACAAAAATAATGACAGGTTATGAGAAATAAAAAATGTGTTTCTAACATATCCTAGTTTGAAAACCCATCATTTGTTGTTCTATACCCACTCAGCTCAAAACGAAACCTTTTCTTAGATCTTCGTCAAACTCGTGAGAATCTCAACGTTTCAAACACTTACATGCATTTTTCTTTCCAACTTGACAATAGAACATGAGAACGCTTTTTATTCTTTCATTCTATCAACAAAGTTCTCTATTGTTATCAATCAGTAAAAACCTTGATCGATTGCTATAGTTCCATTCTTGATAAACTCACTCTTGCTAATTCTGCTATTGGAAAAGTATGTTCTACATAACAATAAAAGAGTGAATGAGTCAAACGTTTCTCTCGTTTCTAAGGTAACGCTCTATGCTTTCGCACGCTTGACGATTGAAAAAAACAATTGTGTACCTTGCGGAAATCAACACTTTCTCATTTTTCATCGATTGAGAACATATACAACTTTCTTTTTGAACATCGTTAAAAGATAAAGCGGCTTAACGAAACGAATACATCTCACACCATACCTTAACCGGAGAAAACAGTGTTCCAATTTCCGCGCGTATCCGATCAAACAACCACCGGGTACGGAAATAACTATACACTGTACGTATATAGAAACGCAGCAGTGGTCAGACACCAAAAGAGTCCTCCAAATCACACGCAATAGAGAGAGGACATTAGGGTGCGCATAGAAACAAAAACATAGCGACACTCGCGCACCTCACCTTTTTTCTATTTTCTCTCCATCTTAAGACACTGGATTCTCTATTCCTTTTGTTTTTTTTCCACTGGATTTTTATTTACTCTCTTAGTTTATCAGGAAAAACAATCTCATACAGTAGCTATCAACAGAAATTTCTCTCTATTTAGAATTTTTTCCGTGAAAAGTAAAGATTCGATGCGGTGATTAATTTGACACTTCATGTGACGTTTTGATTTCTAACCAAAATCAGAACAAAAACTTTTCTCTTTCTCTTTTTCTTCTCGCGTATCAATTCGATTTCCTGTTTTTTGTTACTTACTCGTCAACCTATTTTTCTCTTATCTCAAACGGAACGAACTTTCGAAACATATAATCCATTAACACTTTGTTTTTAGATCAACTATTCTTCAAACTTGGCGATAATGACCGATCCAAACGTCGAACCCCAGAAAGGTATGAATCAGGCAGGCAATGAAGAGAGTCTGCATTATTGCGTCGTGGTGTTTGCACCAGACCTTTCATTTTTGCCTTTCTCATCTTTTTAATATAATTAAAAATGGAATTTTTTCTTGCTCAAAACTGGTTTTTTATAGTTATACATTGGTTTTTTGTTTATTAAAATAAATATTTATTCCAGGATGGGAAAAGTTCGACGAAGTTTCTCTAAAGCAAGTAACAATTACCGACGAGGAGGAATCTCCAAAAAACGAAGAACCAATGGCTAAAGAAGAGTCAAAAGCAACTAATGTGAAGGAAGAAAACATTCAAGATCCTCTTCAAAACAATCCTAGAACTCATTCTGACACAGAGACGAAACCATCGTCTCCAGGACCTGAAAAGCCAACATACGAGACAAGGTAAGATTATCGATCTTTGCTACGAGCATTAATTGTTTGCAGGTCACCACCCATTCCACCAGTACCATGTATGCCAATTATCAAACCGAAGCCGATCTTTTTGGGTAAGTCTTTTTGCTAAAATTTGAAATTTGTTTCAGCATATTTTGCGTTTCAGATGTGAACAGACTTGAAGAAGGTGTACAAAGAATTGCAAAAGCAAGTGTCATCTCGGACCCTCAAAACGTGAATGGCAAAGTATTGGCGACGGTTTTTCCAGACAATCTTGTCTGTGATTGGGTCACTCCGCCACATTATGACGCTTACAGCATGCCATCGATTCTGGCAATTGACGTTCCAACAGTGAGGATAGAATATAACCAGTAACCCACTAAAACTTCTCTTGCAGCTCACTGGAGAAGACTACATAACAACCATAAAAACAATTGTGGAGGATTATAGATTCAAACTGTGAGTTTACAGGTGAACCTACTCACTTATCACATCTAGTTCCAGATACTCCACTATCTACGCTCGTCTCATTGCCTTATGGATGGTGTTCTGGATTCTATCACTTGTAGTAACCTTGCTTCTTTCAACAAAAGGAGGATGGCCTGTTATGATTTTCTGCCTCGTTTGGGCAGTCTTTCTTTTTGTAGGAATTTACGTGTGTGCAATGATAAGACGAAGAGTAAGTGTTGATAAAAGTTGTTTCGACGCAGAAATAGGCACACTTATTGCTATAAACGAGTTGAGTCTCTTGCAGATACGGATCGCACTGAACCACGTTGTCGAGAAAGCAAATAAGCTCATTGTTGATCGACACTTTCTCACTGGAGTGGAGGATCGAGGACAATTGAGTTGCCACAAAGTTGTGGTGAGATAGAAAAAAGAAACACTGAGATCAATGATTATCAATCTATCAGATTCATTTCATCCGTTTCAATGTTGGAGAATGCACGGCAGAGGTTATCAAACAATTGAAAATTCAGAAGTCAGGAGGATGTGTCTTCGGAGGAAACGGACAAGAAGAACCGAATGATGAGAGTATTGAAAGAGAAGCTGCTACTTTGATACTTCAATACAGTCAGGAGTATGTGAAGAGTGTAGTGAAGGTGGGTGGAAGTTCTATGGGATCGAAAATCATAGGCATACTTCAGAAGCGCTTGATCTTCCCTAGTAAGCCGCTTCACGGAGTCTCAAGTTATGCACCGAAACATTGCAAAACACAAATGTGCCTTTGTCAATTTATAGATGAGGTCAGTGAAATTTGAAAAAACCAAAAATAAGTGGAAAAAAGTATTCACAGTTTTATTTTGTTTTCTTCTGAGGAGTCAATATTAATTTTGACATTATCATATAAAACTGATTGACGTTCCTGATAAATAAAAATTGAAATTTCAGAAAAAGTTTAATGCAAAACCGAAGAAATGGTACGTGAAATACATTTAACTGGAGCCAATATGCCAAAACCCCCAATTCAACAACTGCTATCCTCATTCGACAATCGTTACCACAATAGACAACGCCATTCTGCGAGCTTTCATGGGTCATCAATGAATTCATTCCCCTTTCCCCGCGCACTACTCTGTTTTGCCCCATTTCACTAGTTTTCTACTGGCTTCGCCTCTCAATTTTTCCTTTTTCGTCCATTTCAAATCTCATTTTAATGCATCGCGTTTGTGCTCAATTAGTACATTTTCGTGCATGTTCGGTTCCCTTAAAATTGCTCTTTTTCCCCATTTCGCTATTTCTCTTATATAGTTTAACGTGTTTTTATGTCTTCGATTATTCTCATTTATGAGTGAGCACTTTTCAATCGTTTTCTCTGTGTTTTTTGAATGAAATTTCTCAAAGTATAGCCAATTTACTTCTTCGCTTTATTATTTTTTTCAAAACAACTGGGTCATACTTTCCTATTCCTACTTTCCTCTTTTTGCTTGTATTTCTGTGTGGTGTGCTGCATGCCAAATGAGTTGGAAGAGACGAAAAAAGTGTTGAAAACAAACAAGCCGACATTTGTTGGAAACCATATTGTATTGACCGAGTCAAGCAGCGCTACTCTCCATCTTTCGCTTTCTCTGATTTGCCATCTTTTTGCGGCATAAGTTGAGAAAAAGAGGAAAGAAAGTACTTTATTTATGTTAAGAGAACGTATTTCATCACAAAGGAGATCTTTTCTCGAAATTTCCCAAAAAAATATCCGTTTCTTATTCCGACAGTTGTTTTCTCTCGTTTCCTTGTCTTTTCATTCCATCAGCCCACACACACACACACACATGTGTTATTGAATTTTTCAAATTGCCAACGTTTTTCGAGAAACATTCTTTTGGTTTGGCACTCTTCGAGAATATCATTTGATATTACGATTATTTTTTCGATAAAAACTGTTTTCGTTCACAAATCTGCCGCGAAAAATTCCGACAGAGGTTATCAGTGTAACATTTCTCGTTTCTTTGTTAACTCTCACATTCTTCCTTTCTATTTTTAAATTCTTGACTTTCAGAGCTTTACCGTAGACTATCACAATGCCTAGAGATAGATTAGAAGAACTTAAGGTGAGCAATTCTTACTATTTGGTCTAGAAAAACAGAATTTTATTCCAGAAGAAAGCATCAGAGCAATCGAATTCTCATAATGATCCACCAACAAAGCATTTCGACCCTGCAAGTCAACCACTCATCGATACAGATACAGATTTCCAAATGGTGAGACTTTTTTTTTAGTTGAAATCTCATATTCAAATAAATTCAGTTTCTCGAGCGATGTTCAAATCTACGTGGTGGACTAAAAAGTCTAGAGGAAGATTACGATGCGGTTGTTCAATTACACGGGTCTCTTCTCTCTACACCGGGAGCAGATGCAGAAAACTCTGATAAATTGAATAGTCACTCACAGATGTTCATCACAAAAGCAGCACAGATTCAAAAAAGCTTGCAGAGTGAGTTATATTATTTTTGATATATTAATTATGGTTTATTTTCCAGTATTATCCGAAGAAACGAAGAACCTGCCATCAAACACATGTGGCATATCAAGAGCAAAAAATGAGCAAGTCCGCTCAATATACAGGACGTTTGAGACAATAATGAACAAGTTCAATAGGGAACAGGAAGAGTATCGGGACAAGGCGAAGAGGAAAATTGTCGATTATTTGAAAATAAGTAAGTTGATTGACTTAAAATGACGGATATTTTGATTCCTCGTATGAAAAAAGAGAATTTCCTTCTGATAGTCGAAGATTTTCTTTGATTTCCATGTCAAAATAATTCAAAACAGTTCATTAAAATATCAAACAGTCATTTCACGTTACTTTCAGGAAACATGCAGCTAAGCGACGATGAAATCGAGGATGCAGTCTCTTCTGGCAACCTTTCAGAACTTACTAAAGGGGTCATGCTCGCTCTAAACGAGAAGAAAGCACTGTATGATGATGTGAAGTCACGTGCGGACGAGTTGAAGAATTTGGAACGACAAATGGGTGAACTTGCTCAGATGTTCCACGATCTTCATATTCTGGTCGTTAGTCAGGTATGCAGATTTTCATAAGAGAACGATAACATGAACTTTTTTGCAGGGAGAAATCGTGGATCATATTCAGACCAGCGTCCAAAACGCAACAGACTACGCCGAAAGGGCCCGTGGAAACGTGGAAGAAGCTAGAACACTACAAAAGAGAGCCCGAAAAATGAAGGTTTGCATCATCATTGGTGTAGTCATTGCGGTCATCATCCTACTGATATTCTTCCAAGCGGCTGTGTGTCATTTCACTCCAATCTGCTAGTTTTCACAGCGTGATACGAGTATATTCTGTTTTTTTCAATTGTAATTTTTCGAATCATCTGGTTGTGCATCTTCCCGACAGTACACCGTTATGCAGCTTTCTATTATTAAATTGTCTCATCCTCAATCCAGTCACATTTTCGATCGTTTTCAGATCTTTCTTATATTTCGATTCGCCATTTCGTTTACATTTATATGATTTCCTACACGATGCTTGTGTTCACTTACTTGTTTCATCGTTCTCAGCTTGTCCGCTTTTCTTCTGTTTTTCTTCAGTTTGCGTGCCTTTTTTCTATTTTAATATGTGTGGGTTGATAATCAGCCAAATAAATTCGTGGAACAATATTTTTGAATTCATTTTCGTGAAAGTTCATAAAAAACCGAGTTGAGATTGTTTCAAATCGATATACTGACACATTCAGTGGGAAATGAATCACTTTGGTGGAAAGATCCGGTAATTATGAGTTCGTTGAATTAAAGTTCAATAATGATGAAATGAAAGAGGCAAGTGGTTGAAACGATAATCAATCAAGTGAGATCTTTTTTCATGGCTTAATATTTATAGTCCCAAATTTCTTAGCGTTGCGGCAACCTCGTCCATGACTCTGCGGGCCTGTGTGAACTCGTCTTTGCCGGATTTCATCAAAACGATGACGTACACTGCAAAATAACCTTCATCAAACTAATTTCAGTCTATTTCTCACATTTCTCCGTTTTGACAGCCATCATTCCGTGCTCTTCATTTTCTCCATACAAAAAATGAGATTCGGTAAGCTTCGTATGGTACGTTATGTCGCTCAGTTGCATATATTCTGATTTGATTTGTGTGTTGTGATTGAACATCAGGTTGAATACTTCGAACTCTGGGTCTTCAAACTGAAAACATAATAGCTGGAGGGTATATTCAAAGTGCTCCAAGTAGGAAAAAAAAGAATTTTTGACTCACATGGCTAATGTCGCTTTTTCTGATAACCTCGCCGCTGAAATCAATGATCGCAACTTGATTGATAGGTTTAACTTTCATTAGACGATTGATGTACTTCTTGTACTCACTCATTTCCGATAAAACCTGAAATAATATAATCTCAGTTGTTTCAGAATATAAAAAACTCCAAAACCAAGAAAATTCTAAATCAAAAGAGCAAAGCATGACATTTCAAAAAATGATGAAGCAGGCTCATGGCAACGACACTCCGTCCTCCTCTCAGCTCGTTTTTTGAGGGAGCGAGCGCTCGGTGTTTAGTAGATGCACGATAGAAGAGAGGAACAGAGAAAATAGTAGATGTTTTATGCGAGGAGAATTTGCATATGGGTGTCAGGAATAATTTTCTCTGAATTTTCAATGAGAAATTGAGAAGGAGATCATATTTCATCTGAACACTATGTACAACATATTGAATCAAAAAATGCTGTAATTGAACATCTAAAACTCGGATGTTCTTTTTTACATCATATAATCAGTTTTTATATAATATGTTTGTAGTCCTTTGAACTGCATTTCCAATGAATCGTCGAATCAAAAGTTTCTGCATGAAACTTTTCAGATAATGGTTCGAGTGAATGTCTAGTGACTTTGATCCACCACTATTCCAGAATCAACACAGTTGGTCACCCCACCAGAAGAAGAAAAGTTAACCTTGAACACGTCAACTTTGACACAATGCTTCTTCGTATTTATCAGATGTCTCAATCTCAGTTCACGGATACAAATTTCATAAATCGTTTTTCTTTGTTGCATTGTTCATATGACCTCGCAACAATTCCAGGAGAGGTCACGCCTACTACGTGATACTCTGCTTACTTCAACTCTGCTTACTTCAACATCGGTGTTCTGCGCCTTCTGGACGGCTTGTGTACCAAAAAATTCAACATTTTTGTTTCTTATTGCTTTAATTTTACTGTCACTCCATCAAAGAATATCAGATGCCGGATCTACAAGATCATCTGAACATGCTACTTGCTATGAACAGTTCAATTGAAAAAGCTGCAATCATCAGTGTCAACGGCGGCCTTCTGGCCAAAACTAGAGGTGAACACTTCTTTTTGGTGAGTTTTTATAATTTGGCTAGGAATTTTTTCAAATTTCTTACACAAGTCACTAAACTTGAAATAAAATTTTTATATGTGTCTTTTAGGATGACAGAGAGGAGCTCAAAAGATTTGCCGAGATCTTTGCACATCCGGAGTTGCTCGACAATGGCGTTATTCTTGAGAGGATTCTGTATGGAGACGTTGGACTTCATAACAATATCTTGTATGGTTATTTGGGAGGAGCTGGATTCTTTGCTGTTAAATCGGCTTCGAGTAAGTAATTGTTTTAGTTGTCAAAATACATGCATCATTCAGAAATTGTCATAGCTGTATACCAAGGAAATGAGTTCCAAGCTCATCGCACTCGAGCAATGGTTTGCGACCTTTCTTTCGCTCTCGGACGTGAAAATCTTGCAAGAGCTCGTTGAACTGGAGTCCTATTAAACCTTGTCATGTTGCTATTAAACCTTGTCATGTACCTAAATCACTGTATCTATAGTTCTTTTGTAATTTCTTTATTTTGTTCTTGTATGAAATCATTGCTAAACTGAATAAAACGGAGTTCTTATTTCCCAAACAGGTCAAAAATCTTCCAGAAGAGATTTATTGATTCCCGATCGACGGGAATTTTATTTCTCAATAAAATAGACGTATGAAAAGACCGTCATGGAAATCGTATAAAAAGCCGAGCACCATAACAATTCCTCTCACACTTTGAATAGTTTTCTTCTTTTGTTGTGTTCTCCTACATTTTCGCTTGTTTTTGTTTGAAGGTTTTCCAATGTAAGTTTGGAAGCGCGTTTTGAATCTAGCTTATTTCATCATATTTGATAGCTACTTGTTGCAGAACCTGAAATGCCGCATCACGTCGAAAGAGATCTTCATGGTGCCAGCGATTTTGCTGAGAAAGCTCGTCAATACGTAAAGGAAGCTCGTGACAACCAAAGACAGTCTCGTGTCTTGAAGGTCTGCATTCTGATTGCGTTGATCGTCTTGATCATGGTCCTGATTCTCGTTTTCTTGGACTCGGAGGCCTGCACTTCCATGTCAATCTGCTAAAATCAATATTTCTTGTTTCCTTTTTCTTTTTTTGCTCTCTGGTATTTATTCATTGATTTTGATTCCATTCGTTTTTTGTTGAATAAACACATGGATTGCAATGAAAATTAGTTTATAAGAAAAGAATCCGTGTTCAAAAATCACTTAAAAATAGAGTGAATTGTTTGGAAGTGGTTGGTATCCATTCGGAATGATTAACCTAGACCGCGAATTTTTAAATAAGATAATAAGTGAAATAGATTAAACAAACGGGGATTTCAAAATTATAAAAGACAAAGAAGAAGAAGACGACACAGACACAAACAACAGGAGGGAGAGAAGCAAAATTGAGGAGAGAAGACGGCACCGTTTCGGTTGAATCTGTAATATTATAATAATTGGCTTGTGAAATATTGATGAAAAGTGTTGAATTACCTTTCGATATCTAATATCCGGCGCTTGAGAGGTACTGAGCGATGAACTCAACTCCGGCACGGACGGAGGCCGACTGAGCGTTGTCTCCCTCGTACATTGCGATGACAATAGCTGAAGGAAATTGAATAGGAATGCATTTTCAGAAAAAGCGTTACCTTGGTTCGTCTTGGCGGCGAAGAATCCAGTTTGTTCCTTCTTTCCGAAGATGAGCTTCTCCTCAACACGTGGGACAATGTAGTGAATGTCTTCCAAATCAGCTCCGGTTCCTGGGACCGAGGTAATGTCGTTGAAGAGAGCAGCAAACTTCTTCAGCTCGGACTCGGTGGCCTGAATTATGTACTAAGATTCTTAACCTCAAATGGAAAACTCACTCTGAAAGCGTTGGCATCTCCGCTTCTGGCCCAGACCGATCCATCAGATCCGATGATAGCAGCTCTCTTGATGGCGGCGCTCTTTCCGAACAAAAGTTTGATGTAGTCGTCCCACCCAGACATAGTTTACCGGTAAAGATTTCTGAAAAAATGAGGAATAAGGAAGAATTGTTTTGATAGTACAGATGTTTTCGAAATGAAAAGGGAAAGATGAGGAAAACGGGAATAGTGAATCAGGCCATCCGTTATGAATCATTTCGGGAACGCTTTCCAGAGCGTCATCCTCCTTCGCAAAAGTGAATGCTATTGATAGAAATTTTTTGACAACAAGAAATGAAAAGAATGCTTTTGACATCGGCGCCAAGCGCGGTACGTAATACCAACAAGTAAGTGATGAGAGAGACAATCGGGGGTGGAGGTGACAGTCGCGGGGTTGATGACCGTTATCAATGCGTTGCGTGTGAGTGTTGTTCTTGTGTGAAAGTGAGAAGAACGCACGTCCAAATTAGTTTTTTGATGAAAATGTGAGAAGAGGCACGATGGGCGTAAGAAATGGGAGATTATTTTAGAAAGCAAGAAGATGAGAGATGGAAAAACAAAACAGCGACCCTAGATGTGGTGGACACGTAATACCATCGATCGATGCTCGGTGTCTGTTCCATAGACACACAACGTATATGCCTCCTCATTCCCAATACACTCCCTCACACTACCCGCGCACACACAGGAAAAAGACACTCTCACTCGCTCACCCACCCCACAACACACTAACGCATCTCACGGACGGATGGATGGACGGGGGACGGACCGGCCAGTGGACACAGTGAAGAGAAGAAATGGAAAACGAAAAAGAGAAACAAGGGATGGACTGAAGGAGAGATGGAGAGACGGAGAGAAGCCGAAAAACGCTCCTAGACCACTCTTTAGACCCAGTCCGATTGCAGTCTTACGCGACAAAGGAGGGCGCGATGGTGTGCGCGCGGGTGTTCTCTCTCAGCGCAAAACGCGACACTGTGTCTTCTTTCAGGAACTGTGAGGCTCAGACAATGAAAGACGCTGCTGGCCTGAAAAGACGGATAGGCCCTTGCCCGCAACACTTTCGATGCCAGAAGAGAAAACGGGGCAAGAAACTTGAGATTTCGGATCATATCGTAACAGTTTTCGACAATTAAATCCGTTGTAAACTTGCAAATTCGAATTGAACTATGTGGTTTAGTACGTAGTTAATTGATCAATTAAACTGTTGGGAAATAATTTGATACACTAACTTATTATTCTAGAACAATGAGAACACTGGTCAATCATCAAATCAATAACACAATTGTGTTATTGGAAAGTCAGATTTCATAACATCAAATTGATTTACTGATTTTGTTAGCCTAACTGGAAACAGTGTGCTCTTACGTGATAAAACCCACAATTCGAGCCGCGACTGCCGGAAACTGAGAAGAAAAGCAGTGAATCGTGAAACAGTGCAAACTATTGGGAGAAAAGTGGTGAGCGCGCGACACTAAACGGCAAAAACAGTCGAATAGTGTATGTATGTGCGGATGGAGCGATAGCGCTGGCGCCTCTGGGCACCCGTGGCAGAATGACTAATAGGCTGTGTTTTTTCCTGCGGAAGGTTCTAGAAACTGTCAAAATTTGAATTTTCTTCCAGAACTATCTTTCACTGTGAACAAAGTTCATTTGACTCATCACAAAGTGTTGCGATGTGCACGTCACCACGGCAGGGAAAAAACCATTTTTGTTGATTCGAACACATCCTCGTTCGGAGAAGTTTGTTTTGTTCTGAGGTGCGTTGCGTTAAACACAACGACTAACGTCCGAATTGGAAGAAGATAGTTTGAGAGAGAGGGGGCAAAAACAGTTTCATGTGCACAGTGTGTTTCATGAATAGACAAAAATAAGTGTTGGTGTAGAGAGGGTTGATAGGGAAAAGTCATGACATGACAGTAAGATGATAACATGGAAAAAGTGGTAACGGAGTACGTCAGGAAACCGTATTGAGAAATGTCTACTTTACAGAGGTAATTCTACCTATACACGTGCAAAATATGTTTCACGGGATGAAGAAATGAGAATTTAAGTTACAGGACACATGAGACATTTGGCATGTAAAGCTGATATGCACAGGAGATTTTGAGATCATTTAGAATGAAGAGGGATTTCGTTTTTAGTTCCAAGAATTTCAAGAAGCTTCTCGGACATGAAATACGGTCGTTCCAAACTTCCATCGTTTTGTTCGCTGTCTTCCACTGCAAAAATTAGAGAATTAGAAACCGAACACGAAGTGGTTTGCACTTACGGAAACAAATGAAAGTAGTATCGACGGCCATTTCATAGACATCAAAGAACAAGTCGGCCATGAAGTAACTTCCTAAAATAGAGAATTTATGTTTGCTCAAGTTAGACCGGTCAATGCTCTTACCAATGACAACAATGACAATTGGCACGAAGTAATAGTAGAGATCAACTTTTGGAACTCCTTCGACTACCCAACGTCCGGAGAAGTAGTAGAAACTGAGGATACCCATTCCAAGAGTAATCATTGCTTTTCCAAGGAAAAGAAGTATTCCAGCTACTTTATGAACAACCACAGTTCTGACGATGTTTCGAGTGATGAGCATGAAAGAATCTTTGGCCGATGAGAAGAAATTCTTTCCGTAAATAGCGATCTGAAAAAATTTTCGTAGTTACTTGATTCACAGTATTCCATTTCTTACCATAATGTATGCATTTTTGGTTAAGAACTTGAAGAAAATCTCAAGACACCAGAAACAACACTTGAGACACATTAGGAAGTACTTCACGGCTTTGTTTTGCGATTTTCCAAGCTTGTGGTCAATATATTCAAGCATCACACGGATGATTTTCACGATGGCAATGATCAGGGAACCAAATGCAATCGATCCGAGATTGTATCGCAGGGTACGATTTAGAGCTCGGATAACTGGGAACGTTGGAACGTCGTGTCGCTTGTCGCGAGCCCAGTAGTACGATGCAAATGCTCCAGCAAGAGCAATGTCTCCGAGCGCCGTCACAAAGCATGAAAGCCAGAAGAATGCGAATAAATTGTAGACTTGAAGCCAGAAAATGGTGTTGCTCTCCTTTTCGATTCCAACATAAGTACATCCAGTGAGATTGGAAGCGCAGTCACATTTGGCAGAAGTGTTGAACACTTGTCCAGAAACTTCTTTCATTCGACATATTTCTTGTCCTGATGACGCCAACCAGATTGCGATGGAACCCCATAATGCGAACACTCCGATGTGTAGAATGAATGGGAAGAGAGGGAACAACAGTGTTGACATCATGCTTCCAATTGCTCTGAAAATATTTGGAATGAAGTTTATGTTCAAATTAGGATTCAATCCATTTTCTACGCTTTAGGAACCAACGTTTCGGAAAAAATTATTCTGAAAAACTCACTTGCTTGACTCGGATATGAGTGCACATGCAATGCTGATTCTTTGTCGGATGAAGAGAATGACAAGCAAGAAAATCACGAGCAAAACGGACGTTGCGACTGCTACCACAAACCAAGTAGTCGGCATCTCGAAGTATGCATCAAATGCTGGATGGAATGAGTAGTCATCGATAGCTCCTGTCGTTTTCAATGTGTTCCACTTAAACCAACTGAATCCTGCTCCAAAGCCAAGAGCTCCGAGAACGAGTAGGATGGAGAGCCAGATGAGGAGTGATCCGAGAAGTCTCATGATAACTGTCCACACAAATGACAGGATTCCAGCGGCGAAGATGAGAATCAGTGTTTGCCACCATGTTTGGGAGAGATCGTGGATCACTTTGTGAGTTACTGGTTGGTCTTCGACAACTGATTTCATTACTCTGAAAACATCGATGTTATTGGGAACTATAGGAAGATGAATGCTCACTCTGAACTTTGTCCAGTGATTTGAACGTCTTGTGGTATGAGGACATCGTCTCCAAATGTTCTTTTCAGATAATCCAATGAGTTAGAACTGTTCAGAACAGTGTTCACATTGTCGACAGCATTGAATATAGCTTCAGGGAAGCAACGTTGGAGAACTGGAACTTTTTCAGTGCTTAGAAACCGACCATCATTTAATTCTGATCTTACCTGGAACGGATTTCACAGTATACGATGTACATTTTCCTCTTTGAACAAGACTTTGGAGCGCAGCGAATGTTGTGACGGAAGCCTTGTCAACATCGTCGGTGCAGTATACAACATTTCTCATTTTATTCTGAATTTCAGCGGCAGATGCTGTTCGGAGTTGAAGGTACGAGAGGTATTGTGATGGACACTCCTCGACGCAAATTTGAGTGGTTTGACATCCTCCGAGAGCAGTGGCGTATGAGATACACTTGGTGAGATCAAAGTAGAATAGGTATGGGCGTTTACTAAAATAAGAGTGCTTATTAGAGGGATTTTTGTAGGTTAGTCATACCTGAAGTTATAAAGTCCTTCCTGATTGACTCCACATCTTCTGAATTCAGAGTCCGTTGGGTAAATGAGTCTTTGTGGGTCTCCCCACATGACTCCAAGCGTCGCAACAACAACCCATCCGCAGAGGAAGACAAAAAACAGAAAACAGCAGAAGACATCAGTGCAGCCTCTGAAATTTAATAAATTAGTTGTTTTCTTTTAAACGGTGTCGTTTTGACTAAACAGGTGCAATTTTCTGTTTTCAAACGCATGTCGTTATCAGAGCGCATTTGCATTTCCCAACCGCCCTTTGCCCGCTATGTTCACAATTGAATACACATTTTGTACCTTTTAGTATACAACTGCGGGTTATGTCTTTTTGCCAGTCTATCTGGTTTAATCACGTTGAAACGGGCAATCTGATCAGGTACATAGTTCGCTCTAGCCGGCTGAACATGGTACGCCTGATGATGCATCGGTGGTCCATAGGTATCCGGGTAGACGTTATCCATTCGATGTGGTGATAGTGGAGGAGCTGTTGGCATAGGTGGAAAGCTGTCCGATTTCTCGTAGACCTCCGATGCCGGGACCGTACGATGCTTCTTGCGACCCATGTTTTCTACTGTCTAAAACGTAAGTGAAATAGAATTTTTTTGGAAATCGAGAAGTCAATTAAGAACGACGAGAACGTTACGGCAAAAGAAAATTGACAGAAATGAGAGTATCCAGGGGCAATAACCATTATCTGTCTTGAAAAACACTCAAAACACATGACCTTCAAGAATTTCTAAATGCGCACGGCAGAAACCCATTGGGCAGAAGACAAAATAATTGCATTAATGAATTTGGTTTGGCGGACTGGTTGGTTTCTACGCAATGGACAACATTTAGCTGGAACAGTTGTTCATGACTTTAACTTTTGAAAAAAACAAGAACTAGAGAGACAGGGGGTCAGATCTACGTCACGCTTTGGTTTCAAATTTCAAGTTTAGCGGCCAATAGAGAGCAAAAGTAGTACCAACGGATAAAAAGGAAGTCAGAGAGTTTTTTTAGTTTGCGTATTGTGTTACTAATGCAAAGTAAAGAGTGTCTAAAGTTTACCTTGTGATAGAATCTAATGAGATTAAAAACAACAGAAGAAGAAAGACAAGGTCGGGGTCTGAGAACTGCAAAATGAAGAGAATGAAGAAAACAGAGTAGAATGGTCCTGTCACAGGTCACAATCAATTAAGAGAGGCATATAGGAGAGGGAAGAGACGCAGGATGTGCAAGAAAGGACCCTCACACACAGACTGTATACAGACAGATGTGCGGGGAGAGGAAATGAGTAGTGGTCACGGATGACGAGGACACTCCTATTGCATGTCAACCGTCCTCCCGCCAGGAACAGTTTTTCCCGCGCAGTCCACCGTTGCAAACAATACCGAGAGAGGGTAGCGGTCAAAATTTTCTGAGTGACTGACCGCCGCCTGTTTGAATTCGGTTCCAAAAGGAGGGAGAAAATGAGCGAATGGTCAATAGTGACTCACAATGCAATGAAAACAGTATGAAGCACAAAAAAGCACGGGAGGAGAAGTAGCCGATTTGGGACGTGCTTAAGTTGTTAGATTTTGTTTATTTGTCCGGATTTTTTTGAGGCGTCGTAAGTGAAGAAGCACTGAAAAGCGGCTAATATGCATGCATTCATCATTGAAGGTGAGAGTATGAAGAGCAGGAAATATGAAAAGTGCAGAAGAACATGAATGGGAAATGACGTGTATTAGCTATTTTATCGTTATCCGTGTGATTTCTCTTTAGGCAACCGCAAAGAAGAAACATGTTTTGAGGCAAGTCCATTACATGCCGTTATGATAATGGGGGTAGGAATCCCAGAAAACAGTTTCTTTTGATTTTCTAGAGATTTTTGTTTAATTACGGTTTTTAATTATTTTTAAACGAAGTATACTGTAAAAATGATGGTCTTCTATATTGTTCGTTCTCCAAGTTTGAAATGTTAAAGTTCTAACTGTGTTAATCTCCTACAACTAATGAAAAACTGTTGGCAAAAAGTGAAAATGAACACCTGATCGGATTTCAAAGAGTAAATGAAACAGAAAAACGCGCTTGTTGAGAACGCCCCTTCCAAAAGTGTTGGATATTCTACCGCACTCTCACTTCCCAATCTCATCCACACCGTTCAGCATACACAAAACCAGTTTTTCACGTAAATACATAGTCATGATGAGGTCGAAGGTTGTGAGAAACTATCTTTTTGTCGCATCTAATATGAGAAACAGGCTAATATAGAAAGTGTGAGAGGAAACGGGAGGGAAAGGGAAAACTTGATAATGACGCATAGCTAGAATTTTTAGCCGTTCTCTTGATGTTTTGACAGTCGCGGCGCACGAAACCAGTAATAAATACAAGGAAAAGTGAGGAAAATACGCTTTCAACAACTTTCAGGCATAGAACCTCCCAGAAAGCAGGTGAATCTGATAGCCAGAAAGGCACGTGAAATTAGTGAAGCATGATAAAAACGAAGCCTGTGCGAGAAATTATAATCTAGAAAAATCCACAATCACATTTACGTATATAATCTCTTTTAAAAATGCAACTAAAGGTCTTGTTCAGGGCCATGAGGGAATCTCAGAAATCTTCTTTTCCTTTGATGATTTTATGAGGCATTGGAATTCCATTGAAGGTCGCTATTGGTGGCAGAAAAAAACAAGTTTGAAGAAAAGTATCTGGTAGCTCTTGTTCCTTTGTTTCGTTTCAGTGACAATATTTGCCGAACGCTTGACTAATCGTGTGAAACTGTTTGATAAAGTGAACGCAGTTTCAAGCTTAGCTGATCTACTGCTGAATCACGTTTGAAGTGAGTGATATCATGTCACTTAATTTAGTAAAGACATATATTCAGATTTCTCGATGAGAATTATTCAAAAAGGGCATTCTGAGGAAATAGCAAATTGAAAGTTCAAACCAACGAGAAAACGTGGGCATTACGTCATTAGACCAAACCGGCGACAAAAATTAAAACCAAATACAATTTAGATTTTCTTCACAAAAAAAAAATGGTGAAACTCAAACTGATGATTCGTTCAGAAAGAAAAAAATAATTGCACCCGTATTCTTCTATACACCGTTTGACTTTGAGAACGACTTCCTTAGAAAATTGCACCTGCTCAGTTTTTAGCCCCACCACTAGTACGAATTCCATTATTCTCTTTTTTTTGAACACTAACTGACCTCCTTCCTAAATTGAAGTCGCTCATTGGATTGTTGTCCTGTTGTTTGGACTCCGCAGTACCTGAAAATGAATTTTCAATAACGCCGTAAACAATTTAGAGATATTACTTTTGAAATCTTTTTCATGAATCCTTTTTTTGGAAGCTCGATAAAAACAATACGCTCTGATTGAAAACATATCGTTCAGTGAGCTAGTAGGAAGTGAATATCGACTTTTATTTCAACAAATGAATGAGATTATCCCGCAGTTTCAGACACCGTGAAGTTTTTTCTTACTTTTTCAGCTAACAGAAACATGAAACGCCTCAATAGTTTATCTAATCCTTTTTCTTTTTTTTCTCACACAGCTATATGTGAGTTTTTTTGAATTGTGGAATGCAACATCTTTAATCTCTTGTTTCAGAATTCATGAAAGTTTCAGGAAACCTGTCAGAAATTATATCAAGAAAATTTCACCTGGAGCGGTCTGATTTGCCATTGAAGAGTATTCCCAGTCCTGTGGAGCAGCTGAAAAATCACTGTTAAGTACTTCATTAATAAAAAGTTATCAGTATTTGAAAAAAATGGAATTATGATGAAACTTATGAGGAAGCAAAGTTTGAAGTTAAACTGAAGCCTTTCAGTCTCTATCCGCTGTCTCATGTCGCTATAGTAACCTGAATAACATTCAATTTTCTAACTCTATCACACGCTATGCTCCCAACTTTTTCCCTTGTTGATAAGTTTTTTGTCTGCTGTGCGAAACGAAACGGAACCCAATTAGAGGGTATGCGGACATCTCTATGGTAACATGCATACATCACTTTCATATGAAGAAACATGACATTTTCTCTTTTTTTGATAACACTGATTGACAACTTCGATCTTGCTTGAAGTTAGATCGAAAGCACAAAAAAACTTAGGTATTCAACCTTCAAAATTCCTTCAAATACATATATCCTGCATTACCTAGCAAAACTGACCTTCATATCTGTAGTTGTATTGTTTCATCGTAAATGCAAGAGTAGAAAAAAAACCAGCGGCACAATGAAAGTGAAACACAGCTCTCCACGGCTAACTATGTATTTACTTTTGCCCTACTCCTACTGCCGAATGTTCAGAGATGAAAACAAATAGATCCTACGGTTTGTAAGCAAACGTGTGAACTTTATTGGACTGTCAACTCTGTGCTGAGAAAATTAAAAAGAAGAAAATCAAAATTGCATTGGATTCCGAAAGCAAGAGCAGCAAACGTTAAAACACAGTATTTTTAATAAACGTGATGTGCAATACAACAAGAAAGTTTTTTTTTTCACAATAAAGAAAAGCTTGTAGTTGAAAAGACAACCTGAGTCTAAGGGAAAATAATATAATTATTATAAAATGAAAGTTTAGGGAGCGGAAATTAAGATGACGTCATGGATCATCACATCTTGGACCAACAGTTTCCGAGAAACGATCTGAAAAAATGAAACGTTCATAGGATATTTTTTAAATTCATTCAATTAAGAAGGGTCAAAAGTTCAAGATTTTATAATGTGCTGCAAATTCGAATTACTGATAGAAAATAAAAACATTTCTCTCATTTTTCATAAAACTTACTTTGAACAGAATTCATGACTTTCAGAGTAATTCATAACAGATCTATTTTTCAATGATCAGTTTTCTATAGAATTGATTACAACAACACTTTTTACAGGTTTCCAAAAACGCTCAGAACCTAAAAATGTTCATTTACAAAAAATGATCACTGTATTTCTTATTACTCATCATTTCAATAATACACTCGAAGACAAGTTTTCACTCGTAATACCGTTATCAGAATGTTTGACCAGTGTTTATAGGATAGTCACACACCATGTTCTGAAGGTTATGATATTTATCTAATCTTGTTCTCGAAGATTTCAACAATCAGTCAAAAAAAGTAATCGCCCTTTGAAATTCTTCAAGTGATAAAAATATTCAAAATTAATTGTTTTCCAAGTTTTTCATGATTTGACCATGTGCTCTTGACACGGACATCTTAACCTTGTGCTTATTTTCATTCCTCCAGTTTCAAATCAAATCGTGTTTTGTGACTGAACTCAGAGGCAAGTGATTTTTTGCCTCTATCACGGCTCCTCGTTTGCAGTACATATTTAACATCATACGTCTTTCACTTGGCTTCTACCTGCATTCTTATCATTAACCATTCAATTGATAACTAGACACTTGGTTTCATATTCTCAGACCATATTTATTGTTGGTTTTGACGTCCGTCTTCTCGATTGCTTTCATTTTGATAACTTTCATTGCTTAGAATTTTCCTTCCGTCGAATTATTGTCTTATTTCCAGATGTTAGACCTATATCCGGTTCAAAATTTTACTGTTGAACAGTTGGAATATGAGAAAAACACACGATTTCTCCAACCGGTTTGGGATTGGATCAAGGTTAGTTATCTTTTCCGTTTATCGATAAGTATCTATTGTTTAGAATGGAAATGAACACATTCTGAGTTCGCCACTTTTCCCGCCATTCTATGCTCTTTCCATTGACTACACTTGGGTCGCTGTATTCACTTGTGAGTACTGTACAAGAAGGCACAGTTTGATAACATTAACCCAGTTTTGCAGTCATTGATTTATGCCTCTACGATGTTCCATTCTTCAAAAATGCTAAAATCCAAAAGGATAGAAAAGTGACATGGGATTTGATGAAAAAGTCATTGAAACTTCAAGGATGGAATCAACTTCTTTGGATTTACCCAATGGCTTTGGTTCAGTTGATATGGGTTCCTGATACAGAGCTTCCAATTCTTGCCCCAACAGTTTTTGAGATGATTTCTCAACTTGCCATTTTCTTCCTTGCCTTCGATTTCACGTACTTCTGGTTCCATTATTTCAACCACAAAGTGAGTCTGTGCAATGAAATCTAGTAGCTGTTCAGTTTCCCCTAATTCTAAAACTGCACGTTCCCTGATATGACTATACTATACAAATGTTATCAATAATTTCTTTTTGCTTTTAAAAGATCACATTTGGAGCAAAAAAACGTCTAGGAGAAAGATCAAGAGCTCATCTCTAGTAATCCTACACGTTATTAGTTTCTGATCCTCAAGATTCTTCTGCACATATCTTTAATTGAATTTAGAACCAACAAAAATTCTTATCGGAGCAAAACTCAATATTTACTTTCTAAATTATCATGATGATTCAGAGTATGTGTGATTAAACTAGGAATTTCACAACTTTCATAATAAAATCCGTGAATCATGGAGTAACATTGCAGATAAAGTGGCTGTACCGTTGGTGTCACTCTGTACATCATATGTACTCGTCTCCATTTGCAGCATCTGCTCAACATCTTCATCCTTTTGAGGTTCATTCATCTATGATCATGCATTCTGATGATAAAATATAATTCAGCTGTTCTTTGTGGCCACTTTCATAACAACTGTCCCATGGATTTTCCCCACTCATTGTCTCACGTACTGGCTTTGGTTTTTCGTCGCTCAAAGTGTTTCCTACGAAGTGAGCATTTGAAACCAAATAGTTTTACTCAGTTCAGAGTACATTCTAATCTGTTTTTGGTCTCAGGTTCACATTGGCTACGACTTCCCCTTCGCTCTTCATCGCATCTTCTGGTTCTACTCTGGTGCTCCGGCTCATGATATGCATCATCTGAGACCGTTGACATGCTTCCAACCGTGGTTCAACTATCTCGATCGTCTAATGGGATATCATATCACATATGAAGATTTGAAAAAAATGACTGAAGCTAAATTCAAAAAGTTTGGATTGTATTCTGCTGAAGATGAGAAGGGACTTATAAAAATCAACTAAAACGCTTTGTGTCTTTGCTTTTTTGGTTCAGTAAACTTTTCTTGCATTGTTGATGACGAATTCGTTTAGCAATGAATGAGAGAAAACTTTGGTCAAAGTGTTTGCACTTAGGCTTCAGACACCGGAAGAAGTTGAAGTAACTGAATCAGTAGATTGAAATACGAGACCACCTTCTTGTACAAGGTCGAAAGTTCAAGAAGACTATTGTTCGGAAATCTCTGTTTGCCGTCCTTTTTTTCAGATAAAAAGATTCCAAAGGTTCATCAGGTACTCAACGTACTTTCAACCTTCTTTTTAGAACATCAGCTTTCCCTCCATTTCACGTTGATGAGATTTGTGGCTCGGACTTCTTTGCAAAAGTTCTTTCCGATGAAATGCACAAAGAAGATAAGAAAAGAAGAAGACCTCCACCAAACTAGGCATGGGTTCTATTCAAATGGCCGATTAGCGTTTAGCTTCTCTCACAGAGGGCAACCCATCGAAGCCGCAAAGATTCGCGCATCCAAAAGCTTCAAAAGAGGATGAGGACCAATTGGAAATGAGACATGCACACAAGGAGAAGAAGAAAAGAGCAGTCCTTCCCGCATATTTTCACTAGTATGTGTGTGCATTTATAGCCTCCTCCTCTTCTTCTTCTTCTTCTTCTCCAGCTCCTCCTCCTCCCACGTCGTGGGTGATGAGAGCGAAGAGGGGCCAGACGGGAGCCCCTTTTCTGCGCGTCTTCAACTCGCATTGTCCATTCAGAATCGATAGCTCTGTGTGTCTTGCCATTTCTTCTACTGCATTTGGCTGCTGGCTGTGTGAAGAACCTCACATACGTCTTCTTATTAAAATTTCGAACGAGCGACGACGGCCAACGGGTCATTTTCTTGTTTTGTTGTCATTCCTAGTTGCGTGCCGCCTATAAATGGATAATGTCTGTTTCCAGCAAAGACTACGAGGTAAACTTTCATTTCCCGAGCTTGCTTTTTTCTTTTATTAGTGGTTGCACGCGAACTTGTTATTACACAGCTAATAATAACTATGAGAGATAGAAAGAATGAGAAGCATGTGCAGTAATTGCTAATCATTTTTAGTTCACGTTCGAGAGCTTTTTAGAAGTGACGTGAGCCTCGTCATCAAAAAAAAGAGGCAATAAAATTTTTTATCTAGGTTTTCAAATGCCAAAAAATAAGAAATTGACTACTGTAGCTTACATCTGACGGATATTTATTACTATAATATTCTGAAAACCTACGTCATAATTTCCGGAAACATTTCTGAAACACACTAATTTGATTTCTGCTTCCGGGTTTTTTCGTGCAGAATAAGAGAACACAATGAAGCTAGTGTTTAAAAGAAACGTTCCAGTGGGTTCTAGTGTCAATCAACTTGTACCCGAAATTTGAGAAATGGAACTCTATCTGTTTATTGTTAGTGGGTGTCTCATTCCTTAGGGGTGGCTCTGGAACTGCATATGTATACATATATATTCTCTATTTTTCAGACTTGGAAACGAGAGTCCGAAAATGGAAGTTTTTGAAGTTGGGATTGACGGAAGTTCGTTTAAGACCAAGAGACAGAAGGTCAACGTCGGTGGACCAGAAACACAAAGGTATGTTGCCCTATTGCTTCAATCTGAAAATAATTTTGAATGAGGAATCATCAAATTACATTTTACAGTTGATTTTAGCCAATTTCAAAAATCCTTTTTTTTTTAAAGATAATTGTTTTTCCTCTAATGAGCTACAATTTCATACAGAATGCTCGTCTACATCTTCCAGCCCTCAACATCAGAGGCCAAATAATATCGGGTACTTAACAAGTCCGATGGAAAGAAAATGTGAGTTATTTAATGGTTCTCTGGTATTTTATGAATTTTTATTACAGTCACACCACTTTCCATGAAACCATCTCCATCCAGAAGAGATACTGAAAAAGATGCATTAGAGTTCGAGTACTTGGAGGGATGTAAAAAGTCAGGGACTTTAGATATTGATGGTATTTCTTTGTTTAACTAGTTCTTAGATCACTTTTTTTCTTTCAGGTGTCAAGCAAACTGTTGATCCAAATGAAATTCATATCCTTGGATTATTGGGTAGTGGCTCTTGTGGAGTAGTAGAGTCAGCAACGGTTCGATCGAAATTGATGGCTGTGAAGGTGAGAATTACCACATAGAGAGCTTGATGAATAGCCACTATAAATCTTTCTTTCGCACGCGCACAATTGAATATCCTAACGTTCAATTTAAAGCTCGAAGCAGTGAATAAGATTGACAGAATCGTTGCATACGAAATTGAAATATAGGGGGGATTCTTGTTTTTGAAGGGTTGTTCTTCACAATAGGAAACGAGCAATTCTAGTGGTACTCGTGGTAGTGGAGAACCATTAGAAATTCTATTGTTTTTTGTTCATTCAATTGACAATGCAAAGAGAAAGAATTCGAGAAAAGTGATTTCAGTGTAAATGAAAAACATCTTGTTACCAGCTGCTTTTCGGTTTAGTTTCAAGAGCTGGGTGGTAAAAAATTGAACAAGGAAACAAAAGAGTAGGAACAAATTTGAACTTGTGCGTGTTGAGAACAGAATATGATACACGACGCCCATGAGATTTGTCTAACATGATATCATATACACTTTTGCTTAACTCTACTTCCTTCAGACAATGTACAAGAATGACAACAAGGAAAACTTGAAAAGGATTCTCCGTGATGTCAGAATAATGTCACTGTGCAATTCTCCATTCATTGTAACAAGTTATGGATATTTTATGTTCGATGTAACAATTCGTGGTCGTCCCCTTTGATTTTTTTATTCTTTCAGTCTTCTGTCAAAATTTGTATGCAAATCATGACGGCATGCTGTGAAAAGCTCTTACGCCGCATTTATCATTCGAAATTGGAATTCTTTCCTGAATTCGTGGCTGGTCACATTGTCTACTCGGCGATTAGTGCATTGGATTATCTGAAGGAAAAACATGTAAGTGAAGAAGAGTGCTCCGAAACACGGGGGATAAACATTTCCGGATTTGCAGTCGATTATCCATCGCGATATCAAGCCATCCAATATTCTATTTGATGACAACGGTAACATTAAGCTATGCGATTTTGGGATAAGTGGTTTTATGACAAATTCAATGTCACACTCAAAAAGTGCAGGATGTCCACCATATATGGCTCCCGAAAGATTGACCATTGAAGTAGGAGCAAGAATCATAGGAATCACAAAGAAATGATAAATTTACAGACTAATTCGAAGTACGACGTCAGAAGCGATGTTTGGTCGTTAGGAATCACAGTATATCAACTTGTAACGGGGCTCTACCCCTTCCCTTTGAATGATTTGGAGTTCACCACACTTACTATCATTGCTAATTTGAATCTGCCGTCTCCTAGTTTGAAAGGAGAAGTAATATTCAGAATATAGAGATTTATTTTCAAAAAATAACATTTTCAGACTACTAGAAGCTTCTCGCCTTTATTCATTGAATTTCTTGATTTCTGTCTGAGAAAAGACGTTCGTGAGAGACCCGAATACAAACAATTAATGGTATTCCAGTATTTTAATTTTTAAAAAAATATAATTTTGATATTCAGAAACACGATTTCTTCCTCAGTTATGATCCTTCAACTGGAGATTCTTATAAGCTCAACACAGTATGTTTTTTACAAAGTCTATTATTAATTATCTTAAAAATTTCAGAAGAATGGAAGCTGCAAACAAGTGGCTGAATGGTTCAAAGACATAATAAAAAGATCGAAAACTGAGGATGAACTGAAACAAATTCCAAATACTCCTTGCGTGAACTAGCTAGTTCGATACTATCATTTTCACATTCGTTATTTCTAGATTTGCAATTTAACATTCTTTCTTAGAATTAATTACGGGTCAGATCAGCCTACTGGTGCTTCATTTCTGCTTAATACCTTTGTTTCGGTTGCTATCAATTCACTTTTTACACACCCTAAACGGAGAGTCATCATCATGACTCTCCTTGTTCTTATCAATAAATATGATGCTTCGGTTATGATTGTTTGTTCTGTTTCCTCCCTTCTCACACATTCTTTTGCTGTGGGTTCTTCTTTTTCAAAGGTTCACATGACTCGCGTTTGTTTTTCTCTTGTATTAATGAACATTCATATATATCACCAATTTCAGAGATTTCAAAATGGCACCACCGGTTCTACAAAGAGTAAAAAGACCGAAATTAACTCTTACTGAACTGACAGAACCTGAACCAGAATTTCTCAAAAATGGGCCTTCAGGTCATTTTTGTCTTTCGGGGGTATCATATCCAATTTTACCTGATATGATTCGCGGAGGAACGAGAATTGGTAGTGGAGAAGGACAAGCTGCTGTTTATCGTTTGATCTACAACGGTCATGTCATAGCAAGAAAAGTGAGTTGATAATTTTGCGAATTTTGTGAACAAAATAGCTTAGGATGTGAAAGTACAGCTGACTCCAGGTTCAAACAATGAAAAAATAAATCATATGCTGAATAAAAAACTACGTGAAGTGAATGTAATAAAAGGGTGCTCATCTTGTCCCTTTATTGTTCATTTTTACGGATATTACGTTCACAAAGATCGTGGAGTGAGTCTAAAAACGTAGTGTTACAACTAAACATTGTATTTTAGTGGGTGAACATTCATATTTTCATGGAAGAACTAGCTCTAAGCGCTTCGTATCTGAAAAGAGAAGTGAGTAGCAGAGGCGAGAAAATTCCCGAATTTGTCATTGGCCGTATCGTTTGTTCGGTTGTCCATGCATTGTGGTTTCTGAAAGAGAAAATGGTAAAAAATTCACAGAAAATCCAAAATAACAAAGATTTACAGCAGATAATTCATCGAGATATCAAACCATCCAATATCTTGATTGATCATGATGGTCGAGTTAAAATCTGTGATTTCGGTATTAGCGGAGTTCTACAAAATTCGGTCGCAATGTCGGAAACTGGTTGTCAGCAATACACTGCCCCAGAAATCAACGAGGTTTGTTTCAACTTCTAATCAGTAGCCAGAAACTTGAATTTCAGTTAGCTTTGGTGCATTCACCAGGATATTCAATCAAAAGTGATATTTGGTCTCTGGGAATCACTATTTATGAACTTGCAACATTAACGTGAGTGTCTTATAACTTCCCTAATCCAACTGTATTGTATTACAGGTTCCCATATCCAGCTGGCTTAACTGAATTTGCTCTCTCTGCCTATATCAATTCAACTCCAGCTCCAAGCCTCCAAAAGGTAAGATCAGAAAATGAAAAGTGGCAGTTTAGGAATAAAAACATGTCACAGGGAGCATTTAGTAAAAACTTGGTCGATTTCGTTGGAATTGTGCTTCAGAAAAACAAAGACGATAGACCAAATCTAAACGGCGTGCAGGTGAATAATTGCACATCTCTTCTAATTCATAGTAATTAGAAAGATTTGCAGGAACTCGAGTTTTTCAAAGAAAATGATGTGCCGTTTTCTTGCATTGGGACTGGAATGGGAACCGCTAACGGGAAAAACAATACAGAAAGACCGTCAGTTGGAGCATGGCTAGATGACTTGCTATTTCCTAAAGAATGTTGATCATGTGATTTTATTTTTGAAAATATCGACCAATAAAATTTCAAATTGGAGTTTATAGTTGGAATTTCAGTTAATTAACATTGAAATGTGTTACGAAATGTGAAACAAAGTTGATTTAATCAATCAATTTCAAAAATTGGAGATTATTTAGAATTGGGTGTAATGAAGATTTGTTGTGTTCCCTGATTTTTCAATATTTTGAACACTTAAAATTATATCTTTCTTGTGTGTTGTTGATATGAAATTCTTCACAACTTCCGTTTTCAATTTTGAATTAAAGTGGGCGGTACTTGTGTATTGTGTTTGATTGAATAGAGAAAATCATCGAATTTTTCCCTCATAAAAACAGCCCAGTGATGTCATTGAGATTTTTGGCTTTCAAATATTGTACAAATAATTGTTGCTTACTAGTAAGAGAATTGTATTCTTGTCTCAACAAAACACAGCCCTCGTTGAGACCAGAGATTTCAAATGTGATTCATCTCTAATTCAAATTATACTCGTTTCACTCATTCATTATTGATACTACCCAACTAAAATGCTTATTTTTTCCCCTAGTTCGCATCGGATGTTGGTCGAAGAAGGCTTATCAATAATGTTTAGTTTATGAGACTTGGATGGCAAGCTCGAATTCGAGATTTTGAATTCATTAACTTTGACTTTTCATATCTCTTCTACCAATCTCTGTTCTATTTTTGGGATAAAAAACCAAGAATGATCAGGGATGTAATCGAAAAATCTGGAGGGGAAAAGGGAGGCAGACTAGGGAAAAGAAGAAAATAAATTAGCTCTTCCGGACTTTTATGACCTCTGATTCTATGCCTTTCGTTTGATTGCATCAATTGTTATTTCACACTTTTACGTGCACAAACTATTTATAAAGTTGATATAAATACTTTTGGCAAAAAGGATTCTTCCAGTTTCCCCGGATAAATATAGCCCGGATTTCCTTCGTATCTATTTATAAATGTGTTCCCCTTGTCTTAAATGATACATATAAGAATAATAACTAGAGAAATTTTAACGGTGTCAACCAGTCGACGACATTCTGCTGACATCGAAAATGGCTCTTGTCTTCTGTCTCACTTCTGTTTTTTAATCCGACTTGCAAGGCATGCGTAGACATTTGAAAGAATAAAATATGAAAACAGAATGGATATAGTTCATTTTCTGGATCTTCATTTTTCTTCAGTAGTCTTTCGTTCAAGTACTCATTTTCTACATTTTTATGAGTTGATTCTGAATGTGGAGCGACTGCGGCAGCCACACACGAAAACGGGAGCACACATGCACTTTCCCTTCACTTTTCCCAGCTTCGCTTTGTCATCGTTGAGAGTCAAAGCAGTTTTTTAACGATTCAACATGTGTTTTAGTTGTTATTTTTTCTCCCTGTTTCCAATGTTGTTCTTCTAAGTAGTCTTCCGGAAAAAAGTCCGCTTTCACCTCTTGTCCTCCCAAATTTTCCCCCTTTCTGATTATTGAAACTTATCTGGCTTCTCTGAGATACGGAAGAGAGCCAGTGAGGATAATGAAATAAATTCATAGCTTCCAATCGAGAGAATCATTTTCTCACATTACTCATGGCTTCGTTTATGTCCCCCGCGTCTTTTTATTCACAACTTGTTCGTTGAAACTCCGTCTGAGAATTTAAAAGTCGGAAAAAGATTTGTTTATTGATACGTAACTCCGTCACCTTTTCTCTAGAAAGATGTGAGACCAACTGGTTACTTTACTTGTTTTTAAGAAAATGGGATTATTTATGAATCGAGGCAGATAAAAAGGAAAAATAGGAGGAGAAAAGGAATCTATGATTTCTTCAATATCTTCAATTATCTTTATCTTTTTCTATCTTCTTCCATCTTTTTTTTCTGTCTGGTAACTATGGAGAGCTTGTCGGAAAAGTTATTCTAGTCGAGGTTTCCAAAAATGAATTCATTTGATAGATGACATATCACTCTCCTGATTTTCGTTCTAAGTGTCCTTGCAACGTGTGGGAAACTGACCAATGTTTGGTCCGGAGCATGAGAATTTGGTTTTTTGCCAAATTTAGTTTTTATTTCGACAATATTAGTCATACAACTGTTGCAAACCTGAAATTCTATTGCAGTTCTTCTCATTTTTATTGTTTCCGAAGATCGATAGCAATTTATGGGATATGTTCTCCCTGAATCATAATTCATTTCAAAATTCATTTGAAAACCGTTCCACATAGTTTGTTATTGCAAGGAAGTGAAAAAATCTTCAATAAATCTGCTGAACCTTTTCTAATCCTCCGTTAGTTATTTTAGCAAAGAGACAACTTTTTTATGAAGGAAATCATTCTACGAACGTCATGCTTACCATCAATAACATCATCTTGTTCATATGAGGTTTAGAACTACCTCGTAATAGGATTGCTTAAATCTGTGAACTGACGAGCATTTATCAAGCTCATTTCTTCATCTCTGACGTTAGTTTGTTCTTGTAATCAGTTGTTCTTCATCGAAAGGTGTTCTTTTTTGGAATTCTAACAAATAACAATTTTTGGCACGTTCTTTCATGTAACGACAGCAAATTTTGAACATTTTCATAGTTTTGAAGACTTGATTACATGTATCAGCTTCTTTTTCTTCGAACTTGTGCCTTTTCAGTTCCTTATTTCTTGAAAGATCCTTTTCATTCTTCTTATCCCCTCATAATGTATTTGTTTTTCTATGAACACGTGTATCATCATCATTGTTAAGCGCGAGATCCAAAATTTTCTTTTTTTTGTTCTCATTTCTAGCCCGTTCCGACCTCATCTGGGTTTTTCGGGATTACTGACGACATATCCATATTTACACGAGCCCATTGATTTCTCATTCTAGAAAGAATCCGAAAATTGATAAAAAAAAAGTGTACGTGTGTGTCATATGATGTTTTTAATCCTTGGCTGGTATTAAACAAAAAATCTTGTGGGGCACCAGAGGAGTTGTCTAATGCTATTTAGATAAAGATGTACGTATCCAGAGTGCGGACTTCAAAGCGTTGATTGCCTTTTTGCATTTAGCCGAGTTGATTTGGTAATTTATGGAATGTCATGTGAGAGCATCGAAAAGGTCGTGTTAAGACACTCTTTTTTCTACAAATGTTTGCAATGGTTATCAGATATCTCTCTTTCTCGATAAAGCTATTTAAGTAAATTATTAATGATAACTTCTCTAATATTCAACGTGTTTTTTACGACAACCTTGGTTTTGATCAACATTTCTGGGAAGTACCTTTAGAAAACCAGTTTTCTGAGAATGTTTGATATTCAAATTGAATGGATCTTTGTGTTAGGAACCATCTAAACTGAAAAATTGATCTTTCGTAACTCACGTTTCAAAGTAGGCGGTAGAGAGTCTAAAAAATCATAATTTCCGGTGGATCAGAAACATACCCAACGACGATTCACTCTAAAAATAAAAAAGGGTTTTCAAGTTTTCGAGAATCATCTCTTCATTCTTTTGAACCTAAAATTTTCATTTTGTGTTTTGTCTTTTTGCTTTTTTTCCGCTCATTTGTTATGTTGTTTTTTGAGAAGAAAAAACCCAGAAGACAAGCGAAATTGCATCGTCGCCAGGCTGTAATTTTTAAATCCCACGTTTCCACTTCCCTTTTATTCTTTCACGTTTTCACTCCATTTGACTTTTTTTCAACCTTGGGCTCCGCATCTTTTCTTTCGAAGAACACAACGATTTCCGATTTTTATTCTGCTCACTTGTCTATTTTAGTTGCAAAACGTTTTGAAACGACAAAAAATAGGTTTGATTTTGGATTCGTTAGAGTTTCTGATTCATTCCAAACCCATTCTATTCAAAAAACGTGTTTCTCTTTCATTCGCAGAAGGAGTGATGCTATTTGGACGGGAACGAAAAGCTTTTTGAGTTGTATGGGTACGTCGAGTTTTGAATTACTTTCAGAAGTGGTGTACTTACCATTTTTGTTGACTCGGTTCCCATCTAGTTCATTCTCTGTTTTCATCCTCTCCCGTTTTTCAAAGTTAATGCAATTGGTTGGCTGTTTATTTATCGAATTAATCTCATGCAGGAAATTTGAGAGCATATCTTTGAGAAGTTTGAATGGGAACTTGGAAGCTCTCGATTTATTAGTTTTTCTTTTTTCTTTTTTCGATAATAGAGAAGTCGAGATAGATGTAGAAGTGTGTCTTGTTCTGCTTGAATAGTCATTGATAATAATATCAGTCATAATAAGTCTTAATGAAATTTCATCATCAAAATTCAATGAACTTTTTCTTTCCAATCAACCATAAATCATATGTGAAGTGCATTGTTCTCCTCTAAAGAGTAAACAGTTCTCATTCACTCTTGACTCTCTTAACTTGTTCTCAGAACTTCGAACCTCAAATTACTCTAATTTTCGTTCGTTTTTCAGACGTGATTGGGCTAGAACAACACAAAGGACACGGCTCACACAGCATAGACTTATCAACTATGCAAATGGAGGTAATCGTAATTTGATCACTTCTCCCCACCCTTTCTTTCTCTACTATCCTCAATTCTTGCTTTCCGCGACGAAATCTCACTCTCACACTGAGCTCCGTTGCGGCGGCGTCCACGATTGCTCTTAAGTCCATACTCGATTCGGACTTTTGTCTCCACCAATTCTTTTCTTTTTTTTTATTCCCAATTTTGGTTCCTTTTATCTGGCTCACATCCAATTTCTTACATTTCCATTCTTGTCTCGTGTGCATTGTTGTTTGAGCTTTGTTCTTTATATACCTCTCCTCTTACACCACATTACCAGCTGTATCGAATGAAAAAAGAGGAGAGTAGTCGGAAAACAGAGGAAAAACACTGAATCAGGGAGTGTGAAAGCCACTCAGTCACCATCAACGCACCTTCACATTTTTTTTTTGTTTTCTTCTCACGCCCTCTAAGTCAAATTTTCAGCCGTCTCTCTCATTCTCTGATGGTATCACTTCGAGTACTGATATAGAAATGGAACGACCGAATTCAAGACTTCATTGTCATCCAGAAATATCATACAAGTGTACTGTTCAACCGTATTTTTCTTTTCATACTCATACTCCTACGGTCTACAACAATGTAACCAAACATCGACCGAGCCTTGGAAGTGAGTTCAATTTTAATTTTTTGCTTTCTGAGGTTTGTGACTCATTCTCAGTCATTTCAAAGTTTTACAAAACCAAGAACTGATTTTTGCTACTTCAAAATAAATCAAATAATACTGACAAAACTTGCTGTTTAATCATTTACCAAGAAATCATTTCTACGCGGAAAACTTTATTTCCTTGCATTTCTCCCAGAAAATGAATTTGTTGTCTTTTCATTGCGAAAATTGAATAATTCGTCATATTTAGCCCTTCAAGCAGCTGATACTCTTCATGCAAGACGATTTCTCAGCGATAAACGAAGAAGTTATCGGAATCGAAGTCTTGTGAGTGCATTCAAATCATTCTGTTGACGTATGTAGGATCAAGTACAATTGACTCGAAATTGTGAAATTCGAGGAACCTAAAAATAAAGTGTCGAGTGTCGTTTTGTTATTCATGTGTACAAATTGGACGGCATAAGCATTTTATGGATGATGTCAAAATAGAGGGAATTTTGGAGCTTAAACAGAGGCAAAAATAGAATCGAAAGGGGGCGTGGCAGTAGAAAAGTTATGATATAAAACCAGAGTTCGAGAATAAATAGTTTATCACCAAATTCTATTAGGGGCAAGCAAAAAACTAGCTCAAACAACGTTTCCAGTCTGAAAAATGAATCGCGAGCATAGGGTCTGCTCTCCGGTATTTCTTATTTTTTCAACAACCAATATTCTTATAATTCTCAGGGTCCGACAATTGCATCTGCTCCATCTGTGGAGCAAGAGGACTATCGGACACCTCGACCATCGTTTGACAGCAATGGATACGCAGGAAAGAGTTTCGATTTTAGCAGTGCTCATCATGGACTCACTGCCAGTGAATCGAATGCTTTAGTCAAGGTATAAAACGTTTTTTACTGGTAACTTGATAGCTAGAAATAGAAAAAGTTCTCAATTTCCGTTCAAACATTTGGAAATGAATTGAAAATGCTTGGCGTCATTTTTCTATACCTTTCCATGAAGCTTTCCATGGGTTCACCTGGGTTAAAAGACGATTTTGAGCTCATAATAAAAGATTCAACTTTAAAACTATGTTTTGTTTCAGGTGTCTGCTGATTTCCTTCGGTTAAACGGAAGTCGTCAACAGTTCAAAAATCTTCTTTCTGCTCGAAAAAAACTGGGCTCCCTTCCGCCTGCCTACACGAGGATCGACTATAGTCGAGAGTCATTGGATTCACACTCCGGTGAGTAGTAGTAGTCAGGCGGAGATGCGACAAAAAAGATGAGCATTGTACTTATAAGATAGTGGATACTGTAGCAATGAACAAGCGATACAACTACAACCTGAAAGAATATAAAACATGGTCAGATGTCCATTTTCTTTTCTTTTTCCTTGATTTTAAGTGATACTAGAAAACTTTTTGAAAATGCTAGTCCATCAAAATTCTTTTGATGACGATGACCAAGATAATTGTGAGTTTTTGAAGTGTTTAGAGAGGATCTTTCAAGATTAAAACCTTTTTTTAAGCTCGAGCGCCTCTAAATCACCATGGGCCAGTGATAACTGTGGAAGATACAGGATCACAACTTCGAATAAACAACATCAAGCCAAGTGTTAATCAGAATCTTCTGGAAACATCATGCTCAATTGAAAAAAGTGGGTGAAATGGAGAAAAATGTTCAAAACACAGTGTCTCTTTTAAATTCCGTGAAAAAATTCACAGAATCAATTGGATTGCGGTGACAAACGTTAAAACAAACAGCTTAGGGAAAATATGTTCTAGGGAAATTCACGTACGCTTCTTGTAAACCCAAATGAGGGGGTGAGAGATCTGCAAATGAGATTTCCTCACACAATCCTTTTTCTCGTTGTAAATTATTCTGTTCTGACATTTCGGTTTGATGGTAGAAAAATTTGGCTTCTCAGCCAATTTGTTTTCTAAAACTATATTGAAACTGTGGCAGTTTTTGAAAAATTCAAGCTCAACCATTCCGTCCGATACGTTTTGTGTGGAATATGATCACGATTCATCAGGTGATGATGGCGGGCGGGTTTTATTACTATTATTAATTATTGATAGACTGACTAGAATTGTTATTAGTAGTTTGGGTAGTCAATTTGCACTCATGTCTAGGAAAAACCAGTATTATGTAGTCTTAGAAAAATACTTTTTGACCACTATTTGAATCTACATCACTTCCCGTCGCTTTCTCAAAAACCAACTAGAAGAATTATTTATAAAACAATGAAACATGAGCAGCGGAACCCTGCTGATTTCTGGAAAAGGAGAAAAATCTCTCATTCGGGTAAACTGTTACCTAGATGCATGATCGTAATGTGAAATTTAAACAAATGGTTTCAGCTATGGTAACACAATGCGAAAGCAATGGATCGGTGACATCGCACAACACGAATTCTTTTCAACGAAACAATAGCAGGTAATACAGATTAGCATCTATACTTTTTTCTTCATTTCTTGTCTTAGTTCAGTTCCTAGATGACTTGTGTGAAGATTTGTGTTTTATTTCTATCAGATCATATTTTTAAGTATGTTGTGAAATTCGATTTTTCTTCATAATATCCAATTCCAGATATGGAGTACCGATTGACAGTATTGCTGTCAAGCAAGTCTATCGGGTCCGATCGGAACGTTTAATCAATCGTGTTCGAATCACGGACCGATCTCTTTATCTGGCCCTTTTCGGTGTTATTCTGATGCTAATAGAATCGGAATTCACTGCTGAAAGAATTTATGGTGTCTCAAAAACCCATTGGCTTTCACAGTCTCTACGAATCGGTGTCACTTTCTCAACGATTGTTCTTCTCTATCATATCGTCCTTTATCATTTGAATGATATTGTGGTAAGGCAATGAGTCAGTTGAATCTATTCTGAGATCTGTCCTTTTAGCTTGAATTGGTCGATTGTGGAGCAGATGACTGGAGAGTTGTGGTCACAACAGAACGGATTATTCAATTCTGCATGGAATTCATCTGTTGTGCCATCTGCCCATTGCCAGGTGAGAATAGATTGTGTTTCTCAAAAATAATTTGTATTGGTAATACAAAAAATTAATCCAGAGTCTCGTGACCATTACTAAAATAACTTAATTTCTTGAGAGTTCAAAACAGAAAAGTGCATTGAATCATCAGTAGACTTAAAAAGTAAAAATAAAATTCAGGGAGCGGAGAAATGAAATGGACGTTCATTGAGCCCTCATCACATAAGGAAAATCAATCGGAAACGAGAAAGATTCAAACGAGAATCGTTGAAGTGCCAGTGGACGTTATTTTATCATGTTTCATGCTTTGCCGCTCATATCTCTTTGCAAGATTCATGGTTCTTCATAGCAAGCAGTTTCAGGTTTCATTTTTCCTTAAAATCAGTCTATCGAAAAAGTCAATTTAGGACGCGTCTACTCGGACATTAGCTGCTTTGAATCGTATTCAAGTCAACTTTTCTTTTGTGATTAAAACTTCGCTCGATCAACAGCCTGTCTTGTTTCTCACTTCATTCACTTTCATCTTCTGGATCATTATGTCTTGGATGTTTGTGCAATGTGAACGATATGGGTTTTCTGGTAACCCACAATCAATATTGTACTCGAATTCTCTATGGTTCATTGCGATCACTTTTATGTTGAATGGATACGGAGACATTGTTCCTCAAACCAATGCCGGCCGATTTATAGCCATTTTCGTGGGAGTTGTGGTGAGAGAAAAAGACGTCAATGATCTCAGTAAACTGTGTTATTTAGGGTGCTGTGATATCATCGATTCTCATTGCGGTCATTTCCCGGAACATTCTTCTCTCACAAGGCCAACGGAATGTGAACAATTTTATGTACGACAGCAAATTAGCGAGAGAGCATAAGGAAGCAGCTGCGCGGGTTCTACAACATACATGGCACATTCACAAATGTTTGCAAGGAGGTGACGGTGGGAATCGGCGATTAAGAACTTACCAGAGAAAATTTCTGAAAGCAATTCACAAGTAGGAATATCTATCAGCAGCAGCTCAGAAAAATATTCTTTTAGGTTCCGAGCAGTGAAGAGTGAAATGAGAGAGTTCTCAGAGAACAATAGCCAGAATAACCCTCAAATGACTCGTCTTGTGACTGATATGCACACTTCTATGCAGAGATTAATAAATGTTCAGGAAGAAATGAGAATGCAAATCGAGGTTTTACTTTGGTTACAAAATCTGTGCACTCTATAAACATTTCAGGTCCTTCAACAAAGTGTTCGAAATCATTATAACCATTCCGCTCCTAATATTCCACAACTTCAAGGTATGAACTCATTTCAGTTTCTATTCTCACTATCATTCATTTCAAGGTCTAACTTCTTCTCCGGTCACATCTGAGCGCACGACAGTCGCTCCTAACTTCTAAACAAGTGTCTTCATTTCTTCGTTGAGTTCTCCTTTCATCACATTATTTTGCTCTAACCCATTACCGATATCAACCTACTGTTATTCTCATCTCACATTGTATATTTTTCGAAACCAGAGACCCATCCCGATTGAAAACAAACTACAACATTTCGTGTATTCACTTTTCCTGTTTATTTTTGAAGAAATGATATAAATTAATAATTAATGACATCACACCAATCAGTTTGCACTCATGTACTGTTTCCTGAAATCTAAAGGCTTTTCATTTAGTTTATACCAAGCTCACCATAGTTTCGTCAGGGTGGTTTGCCATTTTTTGAAATGCGGCATCATTTTCGCAATCTCCGTATCATTTTGCGGTTGTTTCAAAACCTCTGACACTTTCTTGGCAAAATTCTGAACCATTGGGTTGATATCGCCTGAGAGGTCTGTAAGTTTTGAATATTCAGCTAGTAGCTTGATCAAAGGACTACCTGGAAGTTCGATATAATTGATGTTTTTCTTGATTTTGATTCCAAGGGGCGGAAGGTTCTCTTGAGTGTCAAAAATCAAATCAGATTCAGAAGTAGATGGAGTTTCTGAAAGAAAAACCGTTGTTCCTTCTAAAATAAAGGGCTTTGGCTACCAGCAGTGAGATCCACTGTGTAAAACATTGACGTGGTTGTAGAATCTGAACTTGGATCAGAAGAAGTTGATGGTGTTGCTGATGATGTAGTTGTAGATGGTGTAGTTGTTGGATCTTGAACGTAGTTAGCCGAGAGCGAGTTTGCAGATGAGAATAAGGTTTCAGCAGGCTTTCGCAACACTGAAACAATGACGTTTAACCATTCATTTCCCCAAATATATCACCTTGCTCTAGACTATTTTCAAATTGTGGAATAGATTCAGCTGTTTGCCCTTCAGTTTCGTACTTTGTGAAACAATCAGCTGCAGTTTTCATGTCCTGAGTAATTCTGCAATTCACCAAGCCATATAATATTCTAAGAGTGCATTCTTTATACCGGAAGAGCTTCCCATGACCAGGAATCACATAATCCGCATAACAGATCACTTTGTTTCGACTAATCTTTCCAATAATTGGGTTCCATGCCTCTTGAAACCAGATACCTGCTGCCTCGTTGGCGTCCTCTTCGTTGTAGAACAGGTCACATGAAAGAATCACATCATTCATTTGCAAACAACAACGTTATTCTTACCAGCCACCGCAATTATTCCGCAACACGAGACGTTGTGGACCATAACAGTCACATCTTGTGCAGTATGACCAGGGGTGTTCCACAGTTGAACATTCGCCGTCAGTTGCATTATATCTTTCTGGAAATACAGAGGTTAAGGGAAATCAATTTTAAGTTCAGATCCCTTAGTATAGTTGGAACATAACATAACTAGTATTTTCATGTTATTCCTTATTCAATCAATATGTTTTGTTCTCTAATAGAGTGCCGATCGTAAAACGAGTGCTAATGGGTAGTCTAATTACTGTTCTCTTTTCACACTTACTGTATGTAGTTCAGTTGAAATGAAATTAGTATCCGAGTATTCATAACTTCCGAAAAAGTGTCTTGCATTTGGGAAAAAGTTGCCCTGTCCAAAATGATCAGGATGACCGTGTGTAGTGACAACATATTGTATTTCTCCCGGAACAATGTTTCTAGATGAAATTCCCTTCAACATGAGCTCTTTCGAATGAACATCCGTTGCGGAAGGTGAATCAACAACAATATAATGGCCACCATCATAAACCATGCTGACCGATGCGGTCAAGTTCATTCCCTTAAACGGAAAACATCGATTAGAAATAAAAAAGAAAGGGAAGTCGCTTCTAATTTTGGTTTGACTCACATGCTGAACTCTTTTGAGACTTCCTTCTACTAATTGCTGCACGTACGTTGGATTCTGTTTTTGTGCTGGTTCAATGTAGAACTGAAATGCCTTCTTTTTCAGGGGGTCGACTCTACATTTCAAAAATTCAAATAGTTTGACGTAATCACAAATGCTACAATGATACAAATATGATAACTATACTATATACTGATAACATAAATTTTTTATTACCTGAATTGTTCTACAGCTTACAGAACCGATGCAAAAAAAGAGAAGATAATGAGCAGATATCATAATTATGTATTCGGACAAGAAGTCCGAGTCGTGGTTCGTTAAAAAGAGAAAAGTGGGAAGCAACGACCGTAATCTCGGGCAGCAAAAGAGGGCCGTGCCACTTTTCTAAGGTTAAAGCTTTTTTTGCCGTCTCTCCCTTCTTTGTTTTACAGGCGACCGCATTAGTCCATCCGGAATACCGAACAAGCATTGTGCGCATCGTCTATGAGCATTGTCTTTTGCGTCTTCAAACAATACACTGATACACACCATGCTTCTGTCCAACTCCGCCGTTTTTTTTTCTTCACTCTCTTCCGTGCCGCTGACCAACCACCTACTACACACTAAGAGCAGAAACCATAGTTTTTCGTAAATTTTGGACTTTTCATTGATTGAAGAGAAAAATTAAAATAGACTAGAAAAAATTACAAATAAATTATGAAGTTTTGTGATGTTCATCTTGGAAACAGCAGAAGGAAACAATGACCATAACAATTGACAAAGCGATAAGTCCACCTGAACAATTAGAACATAGGTTGTTTGGGAGAGATTTAAACTCACTTCCAAGGCCAACAGCTATCCAGCAAATAGTATTCACAGTGTTCACTGGATCAAAAAGCTGAGAGTTCAATTGGTCAATTGTGTTTTGATCCATGTAAAAGGACTCGTTTACCCATGCCAATGGATAGGCTCCTGGTCTCACGACGGAGAACGATCTGATATGTTTATACTGATTTACAAGCATGTTAATTTGTAGCCTTTTTTGTGCCTGGAGAACCGTTCCAGTGTTCTGAAAATAAAAATGATTTTATTGTTTTTGTTAATTTCAACTAACCGGTTCTATGTCCAACATTGTTTCATCATTGTCATAAGTCGGTTTGAATCTTGGCACAAACTTAGTCACTACTTTATCAGCTTGATAGAAATGCGGTTTCGACATGATAATTGGGCCACCAGTGCATCCACTGATATCTAATAGACCGCTTGGAAGGCAGGCACTCTTTGGTGGGTACTCATAGGCTCCGTATTTCAATGGAACACAGAATCTGAAAAGATTAATTTCATTTTTTTCAAATATTAATCCCGTAAACAAATAAAATGTTTTTCTCACCCGCAGTTCTCATCCAAAGAATAGTCGAATTGAGAGGCTGGCATAACAAAACGGTATCCCTTGAATCCCTTTACAGTGACCTCTCTATCATAAACAAAATGAACAGTTCTGCAGACATCAGAAACGAAAGCAGGTAACACATCGGTTTTCTTGAGAAAGTTTTTGAAATAGTCCCCATCTGTAAAAACAGAGCTAATGAAAACTAATTATTCGATCACTCACTTGTTCCAGTGATTAGCAAAGCAGAATTTGGATCTTTGCAGTAGGTTTTATTTGCGTAAGGCCACCTGAAGTAGTATATGAACGGTTGTCCACTTGAAATTGATTAAAAAACTAACCACATTGGAGGCACTGTGTTACCAATACTGTTGAATAAAGAATCGTTAGAAATACTTCGGAATCCGGTCAGAAATCCAGCCTGGAGGGGATCAGTTTTTCCAGTGAGACATGTGTTGATGATGTCACTTGTGCCGTTCAGTGGCTGAAAATTCATTTTTCAGATATTTTCATTTTTGGCTCAATCTCACATTCAACTGGACAGGTGGATTTGGAATAGGGTTTGGTGGAGTTCCAAAAATGAAATGGAAAATTCCAAGAGCTTCATTGATGAATTTATTTACAAACGGAGTTTTGTAGCCGGAGAACAATAGTTGATCAACAGTCTGAATTCAAATATCATCACACGTGGAACAAAGTACAAAACAATACCACAGTGGTAAACGGAGAAACGTTGAATAAACTGATAAGTGTTCCCAATTCTCCTTCTATTAATTTCGCAAGATTCTGACAAGATTTGGCCGGATCTTTACTACCTCTTGCCTGAAAAAAGAAAAAAAAGATAAATAATCACAAACGAAAACTAACATGCATCAAAGTTTGACAAAGTGTAATAGCAAGGGGGTTCCTTAGTATAGCTTCAATTGTAGAATCGAGTTGGTCAATACCCACTTGGAATCCCATATCAGGAATCAAGACTTTATCCTTGTAAGGATCACAGCCTTAATTATTGATGTCATGAATTTTTCGCATATTTTTTTTTCATCACCTGGACAAGACTTATTCGGATTAAACACAAATGTCTGAATCTGACGGAACTGCATGTACTCTCCATTTGTCGAAAAATTTACCATATCCATGGTAATGATTTCACTGTGATAACATTTTGTTTTTATTTCTTCATTCAAAACTTACTCATAAGCATATGGACCTTTTTCCCGAACATCCGGGTAAAGAGCTCTATTCATAATTCCAATTGTGTTTGTGTAGTCAAACACCCAGTATTGCATCGTTGAAATGTATTTTGAGTTAACCCAACTGTCAGTGAAAGAGTTCAACGTTCCATCGTCATTTAATCCAAGAACTTTTCCCTGAATTTATTTGTTTTCATCGAGAAGCTAAAGAAAACTCACATCATTAATTTGGTTATTAACAATATTGGGGAAGACTCCAAGCACAATCACGAGACCAGCGACTAGAAGCAGAACACCAACTATAAATATGATTCCAGCCGTCACCCGACAAATACAGGTCCTGGTGGCCATGTTTAACCCAGTTAATCTGAAACAATCATGAAATAATCGTTATTCGGAAGTTTGAATTTGAGTTGCAGACTATAAAACAGAAAACGATGGGGTGAAAGCAATTTTCCTCCAACCGTCAGGTTATCTATGTGCTGAAAGAAAGAAGTTAATAGTCAGTCGATAGACTGCAGTTTCTGACCGAACAACAGATAACGCTACGCTCGCGTTGGTTTCCACCCATATCAATTGCCAACTGGGACGGTGCTGATTGGAGAAAAATGCCGGAATCACGCTCGGTGCCAACAGTTTTTTCGTTGATCGGAATGCAGGAAAAAACGTCTCTCTAATTCTTTTGATGAATAATCACAAGAATCAATCTGATTTTCAGAATCTAAAAAAAATCAAGTCAGACAGAAAATCAAATCTTGAAAAATTCAGTGATAAACTGGTATTGTGATTGTGATATACCTGAAATTAACATGTGTGGTTAACATGTGGCTATGAACTAATCATTTTAATATTCTTCAATGCGCCATCTATACGAAATATGGTTTTCCCCATTGCATTCATTCATAAACAACTCTCCCAATTGGTTGACTCTAAGCGGACCCTGCTAATTGAATGGTACTGTATCATCTAGCAACTTAATATCTAAATATTCCTCAATGTTCCAACTATACGAAATATTATGTTCCACTTGGCGTTTTCTCATAAACAACTCTTACAATTAGTGGACTCGACGCGGACCCTCGCTAATTGAATGGTACTGTATCATTCAGCAACTCATCATCTCAATATTTTTCGAGCCCATCTATACAAAATATTATTTTCCTCGTGGCGTTTTCGCGTAAACAACTCTCCCTATTGGTTGACTTTAAGCGGACCCTGCTAATTGAATGGTACTGTATTCAATTATTCAATTATTTCTTCAACTCGGCACTACATAAAGAGTCGACAACTGTATATTTCACCATTCTGCATTTGTGTCAACTAGCAGAGATGAACAACTTCATCGGTTATATTTGTTCGTTTTTCTCACCTCCGCCAAACAATCTTGATCAAATCAAAAGAAACTTCGAAGGAGGCATTTCTACCGTAAGTTCGTAATAGCTAGATTTAGCGAAACTGTTTTTTTATAGTTGAAACCCCATCCAACTCGTGAGAATCAATTTGTCAAATGTGAAGGAACTATTGAGTCGCTTGAACAAGAGGTATCGGAAGTTGTGGATATGTTGCCAGAGCTATTGTATGCTGTCCGTTTTGAAGATAAATACGAACGTCTACGCAAGGTGAGCTTCAATATTAGAAACAGGAAAACTGAGTTTTTAAAATTATAGACATTTATTTCTCGCTTACTCGTTGCCAGAGCCGAATATTACACTCTCAAAAAATTTGCTACACACCGCTTTGAAATCCTCGAATTGAAACATGAAAAAATTCTCGAAGCTTATAATTTCCTCTCGACCTATGAGCATCTTGCTGCCAGAATGGCAGATTATAAAAACTTCGAGAAACTAGTGTATGGCATGAAAAATGGAATGTATGAACTCAAAGCGGTAACTGAGTTGTTCACAACTAACGAACCATTCATCGCAATGAAGCTTGAACCGACTCCAACCATTCTCGGAAAGTATCTCCATTATCCCGGATCTTTGTTAACCATTAGCAAGGATTTGGTTGTGTTCGATGAGATTTTAACTGAAATGCAGCTCGTTATGAATGCGAACACTTCTTTCAAACCAGATTTATTAAAGGTAACCAAATATATTGTTGTTCAATATTCATTTATTACTTTCAGAGACTGAAACCCTCTGTTCACAGAATTGACTCTCAGTTTTGCGAGTTCTATGGAGTGTCTCCAGATCGACTGGTAGAACAAGAGAAACAAGCAATCGTTTTCATGAGAATTCGTGACTTCATGGCCGATATAATAGAATGGAATGAAGTCATAAAGGATTCCGAAATGGATAGCAGTCGACTGAAAGAGAGTATCTTGAATCATATTGAATATCACAGAATTGCGGTCCGAATTCGAATGGAATTCCGTACAAAGTTCATGGTAATTTTATTTTTTATGCACGGATAAACCAAGTTCTTCCAGAATCTGTTTGGAGAGTATGGCGGTAGAATCGTGGATATCGAGGAAGCTATACAGCCTCTTCGTCAATTGCTTGATAATGTTCGTTATGGCGCAATACCACCACCATCATTAGACAACGACTTCAAAGTAAATCAATCTCTGTTATTCATTCAATGAGAATTTATTTTCAGAATTTGGATCACTGCATCAGAAGAGTTATCATCAACTACCAGATGTTCTTCATTGCAAGGAACTGGGAGTGGATGAGACATGAGAATTCACTTGAAACAAAGGCAAAGTTTGCATACAGAATGGTCATCAATATCAAACTGCTTGTTGACAAAATGAAAAAGGATGAATTCATGGAGAGAGAAAGTCATCGTCAGTCGATATGCACATATCTCGATAACCATACAGACATGCTTGGAGTCCTCAAGAGATCTCGGAACGGTTTCATGCACGGGGGAACTCGTCACAATGTTTGGAGCGACTAATTTTTTTGTCTTTTAAATCACTGTACTCTCTTGAATTTTAATCCTGGTTTCTTTAAGTTTTCTCCTATATTCTTATCTCAATTACTTATTCAAACGCTCATTTATTCAATCCATTTCTTTAAATTGTGCAGTTGAAACTACACTTTTCAATTTTATCTTGCTGATTTCAAATTTTTTCTCTGAAAATCGATAATCCTGCCCTGTTTTAATCTCGACCCCATCTTTATGGAACACTCCCGTTTCATTTGTATTTTATCCCATCTTCTCCTTCCATCTATTCCAAAAGAGGTTTTAATGCAGCTTCATTGTCTATGCTTTCCTCTTTTCAAAAATAAAGTGACCCGTGTCAGCAGTACTGTACAACTTCATAAAATGTCATCGAAAACAACAATCTTCTGTGAAAACAAAAATAAAGTTGGTGCTCTCTTCAAACTGCAGTATATTTCGAGATTTAATTCAATCTGCTCACAATCGTATAGTGAAGTCAGTATTTCATATTTTTCTGTGATATGTCACTCGAAAACAATATAATTCGCTTTCTAAATGTTTTCGCATTTGACCGATGAACTGTCGACAAATATAGCTCGATTCTCAAAACATCGCAGAGAAGAGAACAATGAAAATGTGAAGGGGGACTGTAATCGACAAAAGATATAAATGTAAAACTGACTTTAAAGCAGGTCTAATTGTTAAAATTTGTGTGACTTCAATTCAGAAAAAAATCATGTGGTTTCTCGAATAAATAATTTTAGTGGAGAAAAAGGTTTTGATCGTGACTGTTTCAAACTTATATATCAAACAAGCATAAACCCTAAGCTGAAAATCACCTGGAAAACTAATTTTTTGTTATAATCTATCTTCAATACAATGGGAAACATAGATAAACTAAACGCGCTCTTCTGAAAAGCGTCAACATTCATGTTGACGCGTTTCTCGTCGGCTGTCCACACAGCAGTAGTGTCGCCTGCCATCTGCCGGGTAGCCTTAAACCTCCGTAGCAGTTGAATACTGCGCGCTTTCCCACGATGCTTTTGTTGACCGCTGGTGACCGCTGAGAGGCCGGAGGGGTGCCGAGATGGGCGAAGGAGGGTCTCTCTGCGCGCACGATTTTATCGCATTCTCAGTATTGATCGGCGCGTTTTTCACATAGTATATGATGTAAGGTTTTTTGAACTCACTATTCTGAACCACTTCATCAAATTCTTTTTTTTTCTTTGATTTCATTTGTTTCTGTGTTTAGCATGATCAAGCAATCATTTTTTCAGATGATCCAGGAGAAATCTTCAACGCTTATTTTTTACAAACCAATATATGCCACTGAACAAATAAGAACGGGTGCTTTTCTATGAAGGTCATTCGCTACATGCCAGTTGAATAAAATGCCAAGGTCAACTGGTAAGTTGAATGTTTTGAGTTGAAATCATTATGTGAATGTTGCAAATGTTGTTTTTTTCAGTTTTGATGAGATCGTTCGCTAAACCACAAATTCATTGCTCTGCGGAACAAGCCTTTTCAAAAAAAATCAAGAAGTATTCAAAAGTCAATCAAACGAAGGGATCTTTTATCGGTTTTTTACAATTCACTGAGACCCTCTGCTGAACTACGTAAATGTGGTTTTTGCGGAAAAAATCCTCTATGCAAAAAAAGCCTCGAGAAGTATTGGAAACTCAAACTGAAGAAAGAAGGGTCTTACATGGACTTAAAAAAGTTTTTATTTTGAAATATAATCGTTCATCTTATATGCCAATAAATGTATTGATCAGTCTGACGTGGTTATATCACCTCATTTGGTTCGCTGTCCGCAGGTTGTTTACCTAGCATGTATTACCTCTATTCTCTTCGCTGGCATATTCCATTCCTTTCATTTTTTCATTCTAACTTTTGATTTAGATGAGAGTCTACAAGAAAATGACTGCGGACGAGATCCAAAAGCTGATGTTTGGTCCGATTCAAGAAGCTGCTCGTAAAGCATACGGCGACCGTAAGTGATTATATAGAGTTGAAACCAAAGTTCACTTTTTTAGAATTTGAGTATGGAGAGCTTCCTCCCGAAGAAGACGATGAAGAAGAACCAGAACCGGAACCACTTCCTCCACCACCGCCACCGCCGCCAACACCTCCAAAAGAACCAGAGCGGGTTACAGGCCCATTGGAGTGGTGTGATCTTTCTGAGCTTCGACTCACCATGTTAGTATGCGAGTTCAAGCCTGTCGGAGTGAATCGCAACTTCCATTTACAAGCTATTATGGCTCGAATGCATAATGTTTTTGAACATGAGCCGATACAAGCAAAAATGTTTCTTGCAGGTAATGTCTAATAAGTAACGCGCGCTGAACTGTTCAGTTTGCAGGTGACGACTCGGCGGTCTTTTATGAAAAGGTTAAGGAGCGGGTAGTCAGCGGGAAAGTACATGACCAGAAGAAGCCGTTTGCCTCGTTCCCACCAAGATATGGTTGTCGACCCACTCTCGAAATGATCGAGGATAAACTCAATAGTTGGTTTGGAATGAGTATCTGCGAGGAAAACGAGTCATATCCAACAGGACTTTGCGAGGTTACCGATTTTAGACTTCCGAAAGCGATTCTAGAAGCATCTGGTGAAGAGCAGGAGGGTAACGGGAAAAAAAGGGGAAATAAAGCTAAGGAAGAAAACGTATGTGATTCCTCCCTGAATCAAACAAATATTGTATACATTATAGAAGTCTGATTCATCATCAACAGAAGAGCAAGAGAAACCAATCACTTCTGAGCCAAATACATCTGAGCCAAGTACAACTACAGCATCGACTTCAGAACCATCTACTTCAGAACCGAGCACGTCTGCAGAGAAAAGCACTGCGGAAGCTCAACCAACTCCTGTTGCCACGGAATCTGCCACAGAGCCAGTTGCAAACGACACTGCTCAACCTGTGGCAGAACCCGTCCCAGCTCCCCAACAATAAAATTGAACGATTCATTTAAATGAACGATCTCTATTTGAACAGTCGCAATGTTATACCAGTAACATTAAGATTACATTTGAAGTTGCAAACTGCTTGATCTGCTGTTAATGAGTTTCAATAAAATATTTCTGTTGAGAATTGTTCAAAAATTAAATTATACGTTACTTATTCATGTAAAAAAATTTTATTGAATAATTGAAATCAAGAGAGTTTGTTTATCAAAAAATGTATTGTCATTAACAATTTCAATTTTGAATTGAGGGAAACACGTATATTTCAAAGGTATGAAAAGTCAAAGGGTGGTACACCGGGGAACTAAAACTATCACAAGATTTGACTAAGACTAGTTATTTTGTTGTAAATGAAAAATGAGTAGGAAGAAATTAATTATTATCAACAACTCTCGGGTGTTGGAACTGATAAATGCTGTGTTGGCTTCTTTGATGCAAAGAACCATTCCTCCATCAAATCGAATTTCGCTTCGCCTTTGTTGACTTGAAGGAACGAAGTGACATTGGTAACATGTCGATATTCTTTTAGAAACTGTGCCATTGCAAAATACGTATCTCTCATTGTTTTCTCATCATCAGTTAGAGGTAACATCTCTGACATCTGAAGTCATATCTATTATTTCATGATAGACGTTATCTTATCTTACATCTTCCAAGAGAATTAGTTTGTTGCGAACCATTGTAACTGCGTTGATGAATTGATCTACAAATACAGTGCTATGCAGGTTTAGTTCTTTATGTTTTCTTACCAGTCTCTGGGATGCCGCTCACAACATCCATATTAAAATAGTAAAATGCCAGTTGTAATGGGGTGCTTGTTTCAGTCGGTTCAACGTGTTCTGAACGTTTGCATCATAGTATTGCAATATTCTTTATTAGTTACCTTCATATCCCCGACAGAAATATTCGAGAGTCATGCATTCAAACTCGTAGAATTCATCATCAGTCTCATCCAAACTAACAAGGAACATGATATATTTGAAAAGATGCAAGCTCCGGTGGATATGATTTCTGAATGTCATCAAACATTGCATTTTGCATGCAAGTACTGATCCGACAAAAGACTGAAATAAAACAAATTAAAGAGAATCACTTTTTTTAAACCTACAGCGGTGACTTCTTTGACTCTTTCTTTGAAATAAAGTTCTCTCAATCGGATTCTCTCATAATCGGTTGTAATGTTAACATGAAACTCCAAATTAGAATTTAATTGTTCAATGATGATAGGCAAATCAATTCCATCCGTCGCTTCCATTTCCAATGCAGTCTCGGCTGCCTTTCTATACATTTTATGGCGTTCACTCGCTTCTATCTTTGCTAGTCGTGCTTTGTTCTCTTCATCCCGTAACTTGAACGCTTTATCTGCTTCTTCTTTTTTCATCTTCTTTATGGCTTCCACCTCTTCCATTGTGATTTTAGGCGCGTTTTTATTCTTTTTCTGCTTTTTTCCTTTCTTTGCTTTCTTTTTGTTAGCTCCTGGAGCTTTTCGATTGTTATTTGTGGAACTGTTTTTCACCGATAGATCTCTTAAACATTCCATTATGAATACATGTTACTCTTGGACAGCTAGCTTACGTGGAAGTGGACTCTGACTCCAATGTCGTAGATGTGGTTGCAGTTTCAAATGAACTAAACAAAACATAGGGACTCCTTGCAAAAAGTTATTTTTTTACCTTTCTGATTGAGCGTTTTCAAAACTAACATCGGCTTCTTTCTCTTTTTCTTCCACTGCTCCCTCTTTCTCGCCTTCCTCTTCTTCTTCTTCATCTATTTGGTCTAATGCCGTTTTGGAAAAGTTGTTCCTAATGTTCTCGGGTTTCTTGTCCAAACTGAAACTATTTTTTTAAGAGGTTTTTTGATTTATTCCTACCGTGTTGGATCCCTACCGCCAACAACAGTTCTGACCAACGATTTGATATGATTTGTATCATAAATAATAGTTTTTAATTCCGCATCTATAAAACATTTCAATTCTGCTATTTTCTGCGCAACAGCTAGTTTCCTCCTGCAAAAAGCTTTTTTTTTCAAGATGAATTTCAATTCTACCTTTCTTCTTTTTCTCTGATACTGAGATTATCAGTGTCATCTTGAACTTGCACAGTTTTCTCATAATATTCGTTTAGTTTCTCTGTTAATTTTTGGCCATTTGAATTTGTTTGGTTGGAGATATCTCCATTTTGCTTGCTTGAAGATGCAGTTTCCACTTCTTTCCTGCTGTTCAACAATTTCTCGAACTTTTCCCTGCAAGTAAGGATTATTATACTGCAAATAGATTGACGTCACACTTTTCTTTTTCTCTCTCCATATGCTCTCGTTCATATTCTTCACCGTTTTCTTTGACATAATCCATAATCGGATCAGGTTTTTTGTCTAATTCTTTTTCGATTTGAGGTTGTGAACTAAAAAATTGTTGGTGAAATTCAATTTCAAAGTAGAATAATACCTGTTTTCTATAGAAACTGTTTCACTTTCCATTGCCTTCGGGATGTCTGCCTCTTTTACTTCATTTTTCATTTCTATCGTTTCAGTCGAAGTTTCTAGCGGGTCCAGTTGTGGTATTCGATCTGGTTTTTCAGATTCTATGTTTCCTCCCGAAGAAGTTGAACAGTTTACTTGAGAAGTTTCTCCACTTGTATCCACTGGATGGTGTTGGTTGTTTGGAATGACTGGTTCCTGGTAACTCCCGATGATAGTTCCATTGGAATCAAGAATATTGATGGTTGAAAGGACCATTTTCAGGTCAACGCCACTCTCAGCTTTTTTTGTCCTTGTCCAACTACAAAAAAAGTTTATCTTTCCAAAAACAATTAGGGTTTACCTCTGATCATTGAGAAAATTATCCACCTCAAACTGTTCGATTGTTTTCTCATTACTTTGTAATATTCTGGCTAGTAACCGTTTTCCATCGTTTGTTGAGATCTTTTTCAATGAATTCCATAATGAATTCAACTGAAATACTACTTTCTTGGGCAGTTTTTAAAAAAAAAACAAACCTTTTCAAGTTCCCGTATTTGTTTCTTCAGATCGCTGATCCTTTGATTATGTTTGTCTGTGACGTGTTTTAATTCTTCTGATATGCTGTTTACTACGTGTTCACCGGGCAAGATAGAAACGAGATCATTTTGTTTAACACGAAATTCACGGTATTGATTCTTTGAAATGTCGACGGGCCCATTGAACTGCAGAAACGTCTCCTGAAACAAAAACCGCGATTTAATCGATTAATTCAATTCGAAAAACTAACCACATTTGATGTTTCGTCGTCGCTCATCTTCCGTTATATTTCTTGGCGAAAGATTTATTGCTGGAAAGAAGAGAAGGTAATAAGAGAGAGAAGAAATGAAGAAGAGAAGATATTTGAAGGGTTTAAATAGTCACCCGTATAAAAGACAATTAGTGGAAAATCAAGAGAAGAAAGAGATAGAATGGGGGGATACTGGAATATATTTATTAGGTTCTTTGAAATGGAATCAATGATGCTGTTGTTTCAATGAAAAATAAATATCATCTGTTAATTCAGAGAAAAGATCAAGCGTTGCAAATTGCAAATGACGTTGGATTCATGAGATTATTACAATGGAAAACTGTCGAAAAAGAAATTTACTCCATTTGAGAAGTTATTTAATCTTCTTTAGGCAGATAAGACGCGGCTCGAACATCATACGGATCCCCTTCCGTCTGACAAGACATATCTTGTACCTTAACACGCTCCCTCTCATCGTCCGATTCATTGTCTCGCCTGTTCTCTCCCAGATGCCCACTATTATCACTTTCTGTGACCGTCAGCAAGTAGTCCTCTTCGACGACAAAAAATTCGGTTTTTCGTCGCGTATGCAAGTAAGAGGTGACTCCCATAAAATTAACTGCCTCATTATATAATTTCTTATAGTTCTTAAGAATCTCCTTCGTTCTCTTTGTCTCAGGATCATCAACATTCGTCTGAAAAGAATAAAAAAGAATTAGAAAAGAAGAAAAAAGTCTCACTTTTTCGAGTCTTCTGAGAATCAAATCCGCAAAATTTGTCGCTTTCAGCATTATTTCTGAAATAGTAAACACATGAATATTTTAATTCGTCCAGTAACAAACGGATTGGGGTCATCTTTGCGTTTTTGCGAAAGTCCTGGTACTTTGAGTCAACTGTGTCCACTTGTTTCGATTCAGAATCTGCAAGATATGTATATGTTTGGATTTTGTTATCAGAAACCAAAAAGGCATCGAAAACTAACCAGAACCCTGATTCGGCATGCATTCCAAAAGTTCCTCTATCTTGAAATCGTTATTTTCAACCATTAACTGAACACTGACAAAACACAGGAAAGTATTTATCTCCTGCACCATATCAATTCGGTTTTTGTACTTCTGCAAAGTGTTGTACTTGGAGATATTGATCTCTAATCTCAGATCTTCCGCAATCTGCGGTAACCGCTTTTCGAAATAGACTGTTGAACTGATCATTCTAACTGAAATTTTATTTACTTAGCATTTTTAGAGATGTATTTACTCACGAAATAGAGAATTCTCAAGCACGTGGGCAGCCAATCTTTCTTTGCTTTCCAGCATCTCATTGATTCTCTCTGCTGAAATGATAATGTAAAGAAAGTTTTATGATTTCTTCAAGTCAACTTACATTCTGGATCATACTTGTTAGGTCTACCCAATATTTTCAAACGGCGTTCTTCTAATTCTTTCTGCTTTTTCTCGAACTCCTCTCGCTGTTTTGCTTCCTTCTCCTGTTTCTCGGTTTGAATTCTCAGTTCCTTTTCCATATTCTTCAATCTCCTCGCCTCTTTCTCTTTGTTTTTATGCTCTTTTGCACACAGTTTAGCCTTTTCTTGAACTCTTTGACGACGTTTAGCCCGTTTCTCCGCTTCTTTTTCGTCAATTCTGAAGAATCAACTTTCTAATAATGAAAAAAATATTGACTTACCTCGATCCTGCAGATTTTTCTTCAGGGGTTGTTTTCTCGGGTTTCGGAATTTCTATTGATTCAGATTTCTGGGAGACTGAATCAGGTGTGGAAGCCTGAGAAGAAGCAGCTTTTTCTTCACAAGTTCCATTTTTCTCCGTGAGTTTCTGAGATGACGACGTTGATTCTTGTCTTTCAAGATTTTTCAAAAAATTCGAGTTTTTCTGACGATTTCCATTTTTCGAAGAGAATGTGATCCAACTATTTGTATTATTCGAAGCATGAGTATCTTTTATTATATTTTTGACCGGTTTCTTTTGAGAATTACCATTTTGAAAGGGTTCACTGTAATGAATTAGTTGAATATGAATTGTCTGATTGTTTTTAACTAACCGTATCGGGTTTGCTGTTTTATTAATGTTGAACGAAGGGTTCATGTTCAGCGGCTTTGTGACAATATCAGCATTTTGGTCTGTATCCTTAGTTTTCTTCTCATCCATTAATTTTTCTTCTCGCTCAGCTGCCTTTTGTTCCCAAATATTACCATGTACTTTCTTTGGAACAACTTGTTCAACAGGTTGAACTTGAGGAGAAGAGCTTGCAGAAGTCAAACTGCAAAACGTCATGTTTCAACTCGAGCTAAAAAAAACCAAGAAACATACCGTAGTCTGGTGATGCCGCTGATATCTGCAAGCTGTTTTTTAGGTCCCGTAGATGAGTAAGATGACGTTGTCGTAGAGTCCCGTTGTGAATTTTTGCTATCACCGTTTTGACATGTAGTTTCAGCCGATTGTGGTTGTTCCATATCATCAACAATAGGCTTGATATCGGTTTTTGGTTCGGAATTCGAGCTGTCCAAAGTTTCAATTGTTTCAGTGACACTCGGAGACTGAGAGTTAACGAGCGAGCTAGATTCTGATGAGCTCTCAGTTACTGGAGTTGAGTCCTCTGTTTTCTCTAGTTTTTCATCGTTTGTTGTTGGTTGACTGTGGCTTTCAGATAGTTCCTTGGGTTCTATTTCTGGGTTCTCCAAGTTCGGTACTTCTTCTTTTACTTTTTCTTCTTCCTCGACCGTTTCCGCTGTTTCAGATAGCTTATCGCTATCTAGAACGGTTTGTGTCTCCTGTATCTGTTGTTCTGATTCATCTCCTGACAAAATAGGCGAATTTTCAGGCTGATCAATTGAAGAGTGGCCATTTTCCAAGTTCTGGTTGACATCCGTACTCAACTCTTCTTCACCACTTTCTGGTTTCTCAACTTGGCTCATTTCCGCAGTTTCAAAAACTTCTACAGACTTTTCAATTTTGCATTCATCAGTTTTTCTGCAAAGAACTGGGTCTATAGAAGTTTGAACATATTAGAAAACTTAGTAAAAAGAACTTTGTAGAATATTTTGTTGTTCCCGTCATATCTTAAACTATTCTCACACATTTTTTATTTTATGAGATAAAGATGGATAAAAATGTGCATTTTTCGATCCGAATTTTCCCAAATCTGTGTCACAAACATTGAAAAAAACTAACATATCAATTTCATCGACGTTTCCGTTGTGAGATGTCGATGAACCATTGGTTTTCTCTCGCATCCATTTGTAATGTTCCGATTTTGTACCTCTGTTCACAAGCTCAGCATCAAAATCATCTGAACACAGATATTCATTCCTTTTCTCTTGACCCTTTCACTCACAAGTCCCTTCATCAGCGGAAGATGCGCCCATCTCTTCCATTTCCTCTTTCGTGAGCTCTGCCACATCTCTATCTTTTGCCCAACTAAAACACATCTCCGTTTATTCAAATTTTGAGCTAATGTTTCCCACCTATGGTTAGAGAAAAAATTCTCATTCTCAAATTTCTCGATATCTTCATCTGTACCAGTTAGAGCGTCGAGAAAAAAGTTTTCGTTGTGTTGATTCACTGATTTAGCCAATGAGAGCCATTTAGTTTGACTCTAAATGCAAACAAAATAATTGCATTGATTATGAAGAAAAGATACCTGTTCAATTTTCGAGATGCAACGTTTCAATTCGACTATTTGTGCCTTTTTTCTTTTCACAACTTCACCAATTCTCTTACCGACTTCATCTAGAAAGAAAGGAATAATAATTGGTAAAATGATATATGTAGACTACAAAAATAAGAATGTGTTAGATAGAATACGTGTGTTGAGAAAATTATGAGTACACTGGCTAGAGAAGTACGAAAAGTAGGAATGAGGGAAATGAAAGTAGCATGAGAATAAATTATCGTGAGAATGTTTTTCAGAAACAGAAAAATGTTGAGTGAATGAAAAATTGAGCATTCTTTTCTTTTACAAACGTGACGTATACATTGAGACATAAAACATTGGGAATACATTCCAAGAACTAAAAAATAAAAGTACTTACACTTTGAACGCCAAAGAGGAGATCTATCCGTAGAAAGTGATTTTGGTAGACGAAATTCTCGGAACTTTCCATTCTCCACAATCACTTTTTTCACCACGGTCCATTGCTTTTCTCCGTCGTCTGACATACTACCGGTTTGTTAGTATCAAATTACCTGAAGATTGGTTATTGTTATTTTTCTTTGTGTCGAAAACAAATTAGGCCTTGTAAGAATAAGAACATTAGATTTTCCGAGGAAATATGAAAATTTGAACTTAGTATGCCCTATTATCTTCAAAATTCGGTTGAAAAGAAACAACTGTTGTGGCAAGTAATTTCTGGGCCGGACGCCAGGACACACTAAGATATCGCAAAAAGTTTAGCATTGAAGAAAGAAAAGAAGCTCGAAATGAAAGAGACGCAAAGAGAAAAAGAAAATGAAAAACTGAGAGCAAGCGGGTCGCTTAGGTTTAGAAAATGGAGAAGAAGCCCGGCTCGGAGGGCAGCCGACATAGCAGATGTTCTTTTTCCCGCATGCTCTTCTTCAGCTCTTCTTCTTCTTCTTCCTCTTCTTCTTCTTTTAATTGATTGATGTTGGGATAGATAAAAAGTCTTCCATTTCTCTCACACCTAAACATTTTCTTTCAGTTTCTTCAAACCAATGAATTTGGGAAACAAAAAGAGGAGGAAAAAAGAAGAAAAGAGATGGAATTGATGAAGAAGAAAGAAATAATTAGAATTTAGAGAAAGGCGTTGACTATGCTCAAATGAAGATGTCTCCAAATAATGATTCAATGCCATGAAATAAAGCAAAGAAGGACGCGAGGAAGCGGATGAAAAAAAAGCAAATGAAAAGAATGGAAACTTGGCGTCAACATTAAGAAAACTTTGAAATTAAATTTTTCAAGCAACACACACTCTGCTATAAAATCATGGGGGGTCTAAAAACTTGGAATATGACATATTGAAGATATTCGAAAAGTGAGATATCTATACTGCAAAGTTTGTACTCGTTGGTTTAGTAGAACAGAAACTTTCGCACTGTAAAAAAGTGAATTTACCACAAGCGAAACAGTGTAACATGCAAGAGACATAGTCGAACATTGTCAATTATACTGGCTATTCTACAATTGTAAAAATGAAATCGAACGTTGTAATATGTTGAAAAAATCTATTTCAACTTGTTGGTTCGAATGGAATATACGAAGAAAATATAAGAGTATTTACAAAAATATAATCACAACATTTTTTTTAAAAAGATGTCAAATAGAACGGAAATCAAGATGTGAATACGTTTTTTTATCTTTGGACTTCCTCTCAACACAAGTGTTCCAAATTCCTTCTAACGAACACGGCTTTGTGGTATTTTTTGGTTCTAGTTGTCTCAGTGACCGTGTCCAATATTCACCTGTATAGTTCTCCCTTTTAAAAAATATTGTTTTCAATTTCTCTCTGGCCGTCTTATAAATGCGCGTTATTGAGTAGAACGGATGCTCTGGCCGATGTCTTTCTGTATTGAGCCCATTTCCCGTTTTCATATTACTGCTAATTATAAAGAATAGGTTTCTTCAACCACAATATATGCCATTTCTGAATAATGTGGGACATGGATGTTAGAATTTTAAATATTGGAACAAATTGAATAGAAACAGAACGAAAAAGATATAGAAGAATATTAATCTGACATTGAGAGCAAGAGTGTGACAGCCAAAGTTAGACAAGCAGAAGATATGAAACTACTCAATGTAAGAGAAAGAGGAAAGCTAAAAGTGTGCGAAAACTCCTGCAATTCAATAGAAAGAAAGAGTGCACAAATCCGAGGAGAGCTGGAAGATTAATAGGCAAAAGTATGAGATGCGTGACGGATGGAAAAAGAAATTGAACGTATACGACTTTGGCAGAAAATTGCCGAGAACGGATAGAGGATGCAAGGAAATTGAGACGCAATTTCAAAAAAATATTCAAAGTGGCTGAGATTGACATTAGAAAGCAACGAACATCATCTCTTATTGAAATTAGCAGCAATGAATTACTGCACTTTTCTAATCATCCACTTAGCGTCAGAGTCTGATATAAAAGGAAGGATCACGTGAAGATGAATATTAGATTCTCATTGTCTGAGAATCATGATGCCGTTTATTGCTGTCCCCAAACCTCGAGGTATACATTATTTTGAGTTGAATGCAATGAAGAATAATCGTCATTGAAAATTAGCTTGTGTTATGTTTTACTGACACTGTCAACAATACAAAAGTAGCTCATATTTTGCTAAAGTAACGCAGTTCCAAATAGAAATTCGCGTCAGTTATTCGAGAAATCGTTCATTTCCCTATATTTTATATTTCTATTGTTATTTCAGATTCGGATAATATGAATCCTTGTCTTGTTGGAAGTTGGGCTAAAATTCCCAACGGAGAAGATGCGCATGATATGGCAGAAAATATATTTTTAAACAGGTATGTTAATTTCTAATTTTCCAGTCACGGAGAATATTTTCAGAGATAATATTGTTCCACTCCCAATTGATAAACATTATCTTACCGATTTTCGTGAGAAGCATCCGGATGTGAAAGCTGCTCTTGTGAATGGAATTGAATTCTTTGATGACCAGTACTTCGGAGTAAAAAGTTTTCTTAAAAGAATAACAAAAACGCAAGTCATTTCAGACCGGCGAATCTGAAGCAATATGCATGGATCCCCAGCAAAGAATGTTGATGCAAGGGGTAATACAAGCATTGGAAAACGCTGGAATCACTATTGAAATGGCGTCAGAAGCAAGAGTAGCTGTATACACGGCTGCTTGGTGTTACGACTACAAAGACTTGCTTCCGCCGGATCAGTACATGGCTACCGGAAATTCAGCCAGTGTTATGTGTGGAAGGTGCGTTAGGCTATCATAGTTGATGAAAGATGAAGGAAAAAAATTGATGATATGGAATAGAATTAGTTTTTTGAGCGTACTAAAGATAACGGATATGTTTCAGTAGTTAATCAACCGGAAGTTTTTAATGAGAAAAAAGGTTACGTAGATTGAACAGATAAAGATAACAATTTTGTTATAAAAAAAGTGGCCAAGAGAATTTGAGGGAAACAAAACTATGAAATTGTTCAGAATCACATATTTTCTGAACTCTCGCGGAGCTGCTGTTGGAATTGAAACTGCTTGTTCTTCTTCACTTGTCGCTTTTCATTTAGCCCGAAAAGCTATTTTATCTGGAGAAACTAAACTCGCTTTGGTCTGTGGGGCCAACCATGTTGGATCAAGGTAGGCGAGAGACTGTTTTCTCTCCATATATCAAATCGGCAGATCTTTCCACTCACTATACAATTCTCATATGGTCTCACCAAATGGACGTCTCGCTGCTTTCGATCGCTCTGCTAATGGATTCGTGCGTGCTGAATCTTTTGCTGTCGCTGTGCTCTGCTCGAAACAGTTCGCTGAGGAAAATAATCTTCGCATTCACTGTGAATGCATTGGATCCGCTTTCAATAGTGATGGGAAAACGCCTTCATTGACAGCCCCAAACCCGATTTCGCAATATGAGGTTAGCAATATACTAAAGATTGAAGAGAAAAAGTTTTAATAGGTTCAATTGGAAGCACTCAAAGGTATTGACAGAGATTCAGTTCAACTTGTAACATGCCACGGTACGGGTACAAAACTGGGAGATCAAGTAGAATTGACTGCTATCAAAAAATCTTTCAAGCCGGATATCCGTGTTATGAGTCCAAAAAGGTGAGAAACACACACTTCCGGCTTTCTCATGACTCCTCGTGTTTTAGCTCTATGGGACACGGCGAAGGGGCGGCCGGACTAATCGGAGTGCTTCAATCTCTTTATTCAATGCAGCAGGGTATTATTCCAAACCAGCTTCATCTCCAATTGCCGTCCGAAGATTTGGGAGAAGAGAAGTCAATGGCTTTTGTGAATGAGGAAATGGATTTGGAGAAGGTGGCAATTAGTTCCTATGGTTTTGGAGGAACAAACGCATGCGCAATTATCACAAAACCAAAAACGAATTCATTCAATTTTGATTCATATGCAGAGTCAAACGTACTCTTTTTATCAGCCAAGAGTCACGAGTCATTGAAAATTCAAATTGAAGAGTACATCTCATTTTTGTCGCATTCTGACTCGGATTTGAATGATATATTGTACACTGTGAACAAGCGAAAGACAAAATATGATGTACGTGCAGCAGTATTCGGGAAAAATCGGGAAGAGATGGTCAGAAAGCTACAAAACGGGGATTATTCAATCACAAGCTCACAAGAAGGCAATTTCGAAGTGGAATTTGGAGAAGGGAATGAGAAGTTATGGCTGTTGAGAATGCTTTACGAGAAGAACAAAACATTCCATTTGGCAGTCGATAAATATTGCAAGTTGGCAGAATCATGCGGATTTCCAGAGGCCCGAACGGCACTGTTTTTCCCGTTCAAACTGACTCTCACTCCACTCACCTACAATGTATCTCGACTCATTTCAAGTATGGCTACATTTGAACTTCTTGTCGAATATAACAGCCTACCAAACAAAATGCGAGGAAAAGGGCTTGGCCAGATATTTTGTTTGGCTGCTGCCAAAGTCATCAGCTTTGAAAGTGCTGTTCAGCTTATTAAAGGAGTGGTTGCTGAGGCTAATCTCTCGGATATCTTATCCAATATTGAGATAAAGACTTCGAAAATCCCAATTGAAATTCAACATTTAAAGAACACAGTGAAGAAAATACTTCCGATTCACATATCTGGAGAACTGAAAGAAACTGCTACTCCAAATTTGATGACGTTTTTGGTGAATGGAGAAGAAGTTCTAGAGTTGGATCCAATCAGAAAAGTTCAGAAACTTATTTGCCAGTTATTTGCAAGTGAATTCGATCCAGAATTGAAATTCTCGGGGCAAATTGTCAAAACTCCCGGATACTCATTTCTCAAAAGAAAATTCTGGCCAGAACCATCAACAGTTTCATTGGCAGCTATTGAACAAGAAGAGACGGTTTCCGGTATATCGGCATCAGAAATTGAAACTACTGTCAGAACAATTGTGAAACAATTTTTGGATATTGATGAAGATGACGTCAACTTATTGGAAAGTGGAGCAGTTGACTCATTGACATCAATTGAAATGGTTGAAGCATTTGGAACTGCAGTCAATCAAACAATGCCGTTTGATTTGTTGGAGAGCTATCCAACAGCTCAAAACATTATTGACTTTTTGAAAACGCTGGTCGTATCCACGCCGGCAACGAAAACGAAAGTCGTTCAGAAGAAGTCGGGACCAGTCTCCATGGATACGGACGTCAATGTCATTGCCTCAGATTTTATGTTTGCTGGAGTCGATGGGGAGAAAGAGCTATGGGATACATTGCTCACCTCAAAGCTCGTGACAAATGAAATATCGGAAACGAGAAAGAAACAATGTGAAGGGGACGCAGGGCTTGAAATTGGTCTTTTGAAACAAGGCATCTCCCTTTTTGATAATTCATTCTTCTCCATTGCAAAAGATGAAGCTGAGTTTGTGGACCCTCAACATCGCCTCCTTCTTCATTCAGCATATAATGCCCTTGAGAAATCCGGATTATCAGCTATTCCAGATGCAGATCTTTTCCTTGCAATCAGTGCACACTCAGAATATCGTGCTCTCGCAGAAAAACATGTTGATGAACTTGATGAGAGATTATGGATGGGAACAGTACATAGTATGGCAGCTGGAAGATTAGCTGCTCTGTTGGGAATCAGTGGACGCGCTGTGATTGTAGACACAACATGCTCTTCAATTGCAACTGCTCTGGAAATGGCAGTGAACTCTATCAGAGAAGGTTTGACTCTTCAGATTAGTATCAAAATGTTGATATTTGTTTTTAGGAAGAGAATATGCTGTGGTGGCCACAAGTCAATTGATTCAGTCGTCAAAATGGTTGTATTCTTTAAAAACTCTTTTGGATCACCATAATACAAAATCTTTTTCCGTCGATGGAACAGGATTTTGTCGATCTGATGGTATTGGTGTTATTATTTTGAAAGCTGCTCAACCTGGAGACTCTGCATTGATCAAAATATCTGATGCGAAAAGTCATCATTGTGGAACTGTTATCACTCCAGTTGTCAGTGCCATTTCTCAACTTTTGGAAGACATTGGTGATGTCTCTTATATTGAAGGCTAGTGAATAGTGAACACCTCCTATGTAAACTTAAAATGAATTTTTAGGTCATGGAACTGCAACTAGTGCCGGTGACAGTGCTGAATCAATGGCTTATCACAAGCTTGGCAGAGAACTGATCATGTCATCAGTTAAGGTAATATAAAAACGCTTGCGACACTTTTCAAAAATCCGGTTAAGGCACAATTCGGTCATTGTGAAGTAGCTTCTGGACTTATTCAACTGATGAAAGTTGCTGCATTGAGTAAACATGGAATTATTCCTGCTATCGTTCATAACTATTTGCCAAACGATCACATCAGGTACTTAAATCATTTTGTATTTTTATCGAATTTCCATTTTCAGATTCAACGACAACATCAGTTTACCATTTGTTTCTGAAGAATGTGACATTGATCAATCCGCAATTGTTTCATTCGGAATTACTGGAACGAAAACAGTAGTGACAACGAAACGAGTTGATCAAATTGAAGAGAAACATTCTCCAAACTACTCCTTACTCCCAATTAGTGCAAAAACCAAGGATGCTTTGAAAAATGCGATAGCATCTCTCATTGGAATGATTGAAAATACATGCGAAAGCCTTCATAACATATCGACTACACTTCAAAAACAAAAAACTGGTTTCAAATGGAGAGCTGCAGTTGTTGGGTGCAATCACTCGGAAGTCGTGAGAAACTTGAAAAGGTGACGTAGTTTGAGAGAAGACTAAATACAACATTCTTTTCAGATTATTGACAAGCGAGAGTCAAAGTATTTTGAACAATTGGCACATTCCAACATTCACCCATTCGATTGGATGCGCTTCGTTCTTCAGAAATATTCCCGAGTTTGAGGAACATTATTCCATTTTCTGTCAGCGACTTCGATTCGAGCCACATTCCGATGTTGAATCAGTGTATCATTTGCTATCAGTGACATATGCTTTGATCAAAATCATTCTCCAACACAAGATAACCTCTTCTTTCGCTGTGGGAGGTTTCAACAGTCTTGTTTTGCTTGCTGCAATTGACGCTGCTCCATCTCATTATCTCAATGATCTTCTCCATTCTTATGCAACCAATGATATAAGAATGATGAAGAGAATTGCCCGAGATGTCACTATAAATATTGAAAATATTGAGCTTCTTAATCTGAAAGGAGAACCGATAACTACAGCCAGACAAGCAGTCGATGCCACAATCGAAACTGAGCCATCAAATGTCCGTCTTCCACAAGAAACATTGATTCTGTCTCCGAATGAAAACTATCCTCATACGGAGTCTCTACAAACAATCGGTGACTATTTCAAACTAATCGGAGAGAAATTCACAAAAGGAGGTCAAATCAATTTCACCGATATTTTTGGAAAACCGTCGAAGCTGATTGACCTTCCCGAATATCCATTCAATAGAAAACACTTCTGGTTACCGATTTCGGAGAAAAATCAAACAACGACTATTGAAAGAATCGAGTCAATGCCAAAAGATTACGAGTTTCTGTTGAAATCGGAAAAATGGAGTCACGTGAAAAACCATGTTGTGGATTCAAAAATAGTGCTACCAGGTGCTACTTCAATTCGATTAGTGTACCAACTGATTGGAAAACTATCTGTCGGATTGACCAATATTGATTTCTTGAACAAAATCACTCCAAACGAAGCATCAACTCTTGTCAAACTAAAAGAGCAAAGTGGAATGTCAACTTTAATGTTCGGAGAAACAGAAGCGATTAGTTTTAGTATCAATGACTCTCAAGATATTAACCTAGTACCTAATATCCGTCTAAATGCAGAAACTCATCACAACGATGACATTTATCATCGATTCTTCAAAAGTCATTTAACTTATCGAAATGAGTTCCAAATGATTGACTCTTTGCGGTATACAATGGGAAAAGGAGAAGCGCGGTTTGTGGATATGAAAGACTTAGATATCCTCATTGACGGCACATTACAAGCTATTGTTGGCTGCTACTTTTTTGAAAATCCTCAGGATAACAGTCCATTCGTTCCATTCACTATTGACAAACTTTCTATTGTGAATGGAGATGTTTCTCAGAAACAACTGCATACTGTTTTGACGTATGACTCATCAGAAAACTTTATTACTGGTGATGCAACTGTATATGATGTGTTTGGAAATGTAAGTTATGAATTATGTGATGACCAAAACAAGTGAAACATTCAGGTTATTCTTCATATATCAAATGTCACCTTTAAACGTCTTAATGGACAATCTGCTCCGTCTATCACTTCGAAGACAGTCGACACATCAAAACTGTCGAAGAAAGTAGAGAATGAAGACTTGAAACGAGAGTCTAAAAACATGCTTCATTTGTGGTTCGATGAAAACTTTGGGTGGACAGACATTGATAACACAACAGGATTTTTTGATCTTGGTTTAACATCTATTCAAGCAGTCAAACTGAGAAACGCTATCAAATCAAACTACCCAAATGCATCATCCACTTGTGTATTTGATTATCCGAGCATTGAACTTCTGTCTGGATACCTGTCAACTCTGAATGATCCACCAAAGTCAGAACCACAGGAAGAAGACGTCACAGAAGAGAGCAAAGAACACGAAGATGATAACCCTCCGACTAGATTAGCTCAGAACCCAATTGGAGTCATGGCCGCGGCGTGTAGACTACCAGGTGGAGTATCCTCTCCAGCCGAGTTGTGGGAGCTCTTGAAAATAGGAAAGAATGCATCATCAAGAATTCCAGCTACCAGAGTCCCAACAAGAAATACTTTGATATCAGGTGACATTTTTTGAAAGATTATAAACGTTTTATTTTTTCAGGATCAAAATATGGAAATCTGGTTGAAGGAGGGAATTTTATAACCCAAGACGTTACTCAATTCGATCCAGCATTCTTCAAGATCTCTAAAAGTGAAGCTGAGTTGATTGATCCACAACAAAGAATTCTGCTGGAATGTGTTCAAGAATGCTTGGAAAATAGTGGTGTTACCGAGACAAGTAACGTTGGAGTGTTCGTCGGTTTGATGGAAAAAGAGTATCAAGATATGATGGAATCCTCTTCGATTCTTGCCATGCTGGGGTCAATGGCAGCAGTGATTGCTGGCCGTATCAACTATGTTTTTGGATGTTATGGTTCGTTTTGACAGGATTCGAATAGAAATATTGGTTTACAGGACCATCTGTCACTATCGACACCGCTTGTAGTTCATCTCTAGTCGCTTTGGAAATGGCAGTGAATGCACTTCTTGACAATCGTTGTTCTAAAGTTATTGTTGCTGGAGTGAATTTGATTCTGAATGAGAAAGGTATTTTTATATTTTTAAGATTCTTCAATTAGACTTTTGTTCCAGGACAAGGACTACGAACAAATGGAAAAATGCTATCTCAACATGGAATGTCTCTAAGTTTCGATTCTCGTGCATCTGGATACGGTCGCTCTGATGGCTGTGTCGTTTTGATGCTAGAACTTGCAAAACCAACTTTCCATTACATGTCAACAATCCAAGCAGTGAATGTAAATCATGGAGGAAGAAGTGTCTCGTTGACAGCACCAAACGGAGTTGCTCATAAAATGTTGCTCACTTCAGTCATAAACCAAAGTCCATCACTGGCAATTGATTACTGGGAGGCTCATGGAACCGGAACTCCATTGGGAGATCCAATTGAATTCAATACATTGTCCTCTATCCTGCAAAATATAATCATCGGATCTGTGAAAGCATCACTTGGACACGGAGAAGCTTCTGCTGGAACATGCGGTTTACTGAAACTGTTCCTAATGCTCACTTATCAATATGTTCCAACGCTCATTCATTTCCATGTACTAAACAAAGATATCAATGCAGGAAGTATTCGTCTTCCAATAATCGGAGAAGATGCAGAATTGGTATCTGCTGGAATCAGTTCTTTTGGAGTGAGTGGAACCAATGCAGCTGCAATTGCTTTCAACGACAATAACAAATTGGAACCGTACACACCGATTCATAAGTACTACATCTTACCGATTTCGGCAAAAAATCAAACTTCTCTTGTTCAACTAGAGAAGGAGATATTATCTGTTATCCCATTAACAGATATACCAATCAGTAGTATTTCGAGTGCTTTGGCAAACAACCGGTCTCATTTTACAATCAGGAATGCATTGCTGATTTCTCATTCTGGAACAGTGATCTCTAAAATCACAGGAAAACCGCATCGTGTAGCGAAGAAAGATCGGTTCTATGTTAAACTGGGAGAAGGAATTCTCAATCCAAGTCTTCTTCAATATGATGTCATCAATGAAATGTATACAGTAGCAGCTTTGAAAAACCCTCAACCATTTGCAATAAAGTTTGCAATAATCAAGTTCCTGATATCACTATCGGAATATGTGGAAATCGTTGCATCTGACACTGAAGAACTACTGGCAACACTGTTGGCTGATGGATCATTGAAATGGAATAAATTTGACAACAAAATGCTTAGCCAAACATCTGGAAGTGTGCTAAACACATTGGGAGATCTCAATTTGAATAGTGTCAGCAGTTCTACTATCAAGTCTTATCAGACTCAACCAGAAGCATTCGTATTGAATGATTCGATGGAACTGATGCAAATGATTATGAACCTTTACATCACTGGATATGAACTCGATTGGAGTACTGTCTATTCACCTGTGGAACAATTCGTTGCCTTGCCGAATTACCAGTTCAACAAGCAGACACTTTGGTATGAAGAACGTGGAGAAATCGTGGACCATTACCTTATCGGGACGGTAGATGAGGAAACTAACAATGAACTGATATTGAAGAATCAAGTATCCGAACTGAGACATCCACAGTTCTTCAGAGGGAAGCCACTGGATGTTGGAACAATGACAGAGATTGCAATTGAAGCTCTAAAAATTAGAAATGAAATTCCATTCTCTATCCAAAACTTGAAAACTGAACAGATAACTCTAACCAAGCCGATCTGGTTGAAAACAGTTGTGAAAAAAGAAGAAGACGATGAAGGATTCACTGTTTCTGCATTCATAGATGACAAAAAACTATTCTCGTTGAGTGCTTCATCAGTGGAAATTGACAATATTGAACTTCCGGCGGTAGAGGTTCAAATACCGGATAAAGTAGTGTACTTAAAAGAATGCCCAAATGCAGTTATCCGAAGACATCGAAATGTGATATATGTTGATTCAAGATCGGAAGTTTCACCATTCCGCACTGCCAATATTGTTCTCAATGAGATTATTGGATTTGCTCCAAACCCTTCGGATATGTTCGTTGAAATTCTTGGAGTTCTTCCACCAGTATACTACATGGTTCAAGTTGATGATGGTGCTCTTTGGCTGTTCCAGGTAAACATTTTGTTACTTAACTTCTACCATTTTGAAATTTCAGATGATTTCCAATGAGAAACGAGTTCTATCAAACATTTTTGTTCTGAAAGATGCTAAAGGATTAGAGATTCCAACTGTCAGAATGCATAAGAAATCTACATTATTATCATCTCAAGAAGCTAGTCTTGTTGCTGCAAAAACACTACAGATGGCTGTCAGAAACAAGGTAATTTTCAATTTCGAAACAATTATGAATCAATTTTCATTTTTTAGGTGTGTCTTGCTGTCAGCGATGTTATCGACTCCGGACTGGAAATTGACGAGAATCAAATGAGTACTGGATTCTCTGAGCTCGGAATGGATTCATTGGCTACTGTGGATTTGTTGAATAGATTGAATCAAAAGTATTTCCCAGGTAATGCCTTGTTTCCGAAAATAGCCCTAACCAAAAAATATTCAGAAATTGAATTGACGACAAGTGATTTGTTCGATAATCCCAACATAATTGATCTTTCCATAATGATCGAACAACTATTGAACGAAAAAGGAATCACAGAACCACTTACTCCAAAAGTGTCCCTTCGTGAACGAAAACTGTCGATACCAGCCGTCAGAGCTCAAGAACTGGCTCAAATTGAGTTTGTTGAAAATTATAATGCCAAGCAAAAGAAGGAAGAAAAGAATATATCTCAAGATAACCAAAATTCAACGGAAGAAGAATCACACGGAGAAACTCATGAAGTGGACAGAGCAGATATTCGCCGGAAAGTTTCATCAGCAGTTTTTGATCTTGCAACTGACTCATTATCTTCTGAAGATCTCGATTCAAAAGGATTCACCGAGCTTGGAATGGACTCTCTTTCTATCGTTGACTTTGTGAATCGATTGAATGAGAAATACTTCCCAGGAGATGATATAACTGCCAGTGATGTCTTTGACTACCCAACAGTTGATGAACTCGCAGATCATATTGTACGAAAGAAGAGTGTTTCGTTACCTGCACCACTTAAAATTGAAGAAAATGCACTTCCAAATGGAAAAATTGATGAAACAGAGAAACAAATGAAGCTGCTCGACCAGTCTTATCTTCTGATTGATGAAAATCATGACGATTTTGTTCCCGAATTCACTTTGAGTTACTCGGGATCGAAATTCCAACTCAAAAAATCATCTGACACGAAAGTTGCTCTTGAATTAAGTCTTGATGGTGGACAAGATAAAGACTTGCAAAAAATATTATCAGGAAGAAACAATATTCTGATTTCACTTGATGAATTCAATAACTCAGTTGAGACACTCTACATGACACTACTCAATTTGATAAAATCACTGTCAAAAAATAAAATTGAATGCTGCTTCGCCGTTTCCAAACACTTCAGTTTGGGGAACTCAGTAGCAAGAGCCTTCATGAAAACGATAACTTCTGAGAAACATCCACTGATCAGTTACAAATGGGATCAGAAAATTCAAATAGTCAGTTTGGTTGAGTCCGATTTGAAAATCAATGGGAGTTGGTTGATTACTGGAGGATTGAGTGGGATTGGCTTCGAGATCGGAAAGTTCTTGGCAAGCAATGGAGCAGAGAATGTGGTACTAGTTAGCAGAAGACAGCCGAGTCAAGAAATTTTGAAAGACATTAGCAGCTGGAAAGCGAAGGTATGTAGAGAACCTGGGTCAGTACAGTATATTTTGTTTAGGTGCACACAATTGCTGCGGATATCAGTAATGAGAAGATTCTCATTCAAGAACTCTCAAAACTAGATCTGAATATCACTGGAATAATTCATTCAGCCGGAGTATTGAAAGATTCAAAAATTGAACGACAGAATAAGGATTCCTTTAATCAAGTGTTCAAACCAAAAGCTGATGGTTTAACTGTTCTGGAAAACATTGAAAAACACTTCAATTATAAAGTAAGAGTTTTAGAAACGGCTCAACAAAAATTATCTGATTTAGATTGACAATTTCATAATGATGTCGTCTTTCACTGCTGCTTGTGGAAATGAAGGACAATTGAACTATGGAGTTGCGAATGCATACTTGGAGCATCAAGTTCAACGTCGTCGACGTGAAGGCAAATCCGGATGTGCCATTCAATGGGGAAACTGGATTGATACTGGAATGGCAACTAATGCAAATGTCAGAAAGTTCTTGGCTGATCTTGGATTCCTTGGACAACGGAATGAAGATGCTCTAAAATACTTGAAAGCTTGTATCGAGATGAAGCCCGAATTGATCATGGTTGCCAATATCGACTGGAATGTTATTTTGAAAAATCGAAAGGATTTGCCGAGAGATCTAATCTGCGATGAAATTGTTCCTTTCGAAAACGTCAATGTGAAAACAAGTGAATGCGAATCTCCGGCATTGTCCGATGGGGTGAATGATTTTGAGGAAATTTCGATAAATGTAGCAGTGGAAGATGAGGATGAAGTGCTGGATCTTCTCAAAGAAAGAATATGTTCCATGCTGAAATGTGCTCCAAGCAAGTTGAAGAGCAATAAAAATATAATGGATATCGGACTAGACTCCAGACTGCTTGTTGAATTTTTGAATTTCATCAATTCTACATTCAAAACAAAATTGAACTTGTCTGATGCCTATAATTACTCGACACTCGAAAAGTTAGCAGGTTGTATTTTTGAGAAGATGACAGAGCAGAAAAATGAGAATGCACAAGAAGAAATGTCTGGAGATAAGAATTCATCCAATGACTTCTGTCCATACTTTGGAGTCAATGTATTCTTTGAAAACAAAGAAACATTAGAAAAAGTAAAAAAAGAAGCTGCTACTTTGCTTCAAAATGGAGAATCATTGCCAACATCTGGAAACTTTGCAATTCCAGTCATTGGAACTTCTATATCCGACGTCATCAACAAAATCAAAACAATCACTATTCAACAAGCTAAACCCTGCCAACCAAAATCAAAATGCGTGTTGATGCTAACTGGACAAGGATCCCAGTATCCCATGATGGGAAGGCAATTGGTGGAAAACTACGAAGTATTCCGAAAGACACTACAGGAATGTCTGGCAAAGTGTGATGAGTACCTCCAAGGAGAAGTCAGCTTATGGGAGATTCTATTCAACACTGATCATTACAAAGAACTCCAATTGACAAAACATATGCAACCAATTATGTTCTGTTTTGGTTATGCAACTGCACAACTCTGGTTATCGTTTGGCATTGTGTCAGATTACTATCTTGGACACAGTGTGGGAGAACTAGTGGCAGGTGTTCTTGCTGGTATAATGTCGATTGAAGACGGCCTCCGTTTGATTGTTGAACGTGGAAAGGCAATGGAAAACATTGCTGGATTAGGTGCCCTTCTTGCTGTTCAACGAGAAATTGCAGATGACGTTCTTCGAAAATTCAAAGTATGTGTAGCCACTATCAACAGTCCTAAACAAGTTGTATTTGCTGGAACAAAACCCGAACTCGACAAAGCATTGTCTTTCGTGAAAGGACAAGGTAAGAATCATCCTCTCCCCTCTTTCTCTCCATATCTCTCTTTCGAATAGGCAAACAGGGCACGTATGTCAACCAGCTATACCCATTCCACTCTAATCTTATCGAAGAGAGACATCTGGCCGGTCTGCGCGAATGCCTTGCCCAAGTCGAGTTTAGGAAAGGGGCAACGTCTTTGGTCAGCAATGTCACAGGCCAATTAATAAACACGTTCTCGGAGGCATATATCATCAAACATACTGTGTCGGCAGTGAAGTGAGAATTGAATAAAATGAATATCCCTTATTACTATTTTATAGATTTGTGAACTGTGTGGAAACATTGCAAAATGAAGGAGTGACTGTGTGGATAGATGCTGGTCCGGCAGCAGTTCTTGCTACTTTTGTCAAACGGATTATACTACCAGCAGATCTCTCTAATCATCGAATTGTGCAAACGTGCAAAGAAAAAGATTCCGATGTCGAGACACTTGTTCAATCTTGCTTGGAATTAGAACAATGTGGTGTCAACATTCTATGGCCAAAAGTGTATGGATGTGAGGACAATGACGACGCGTTTCTTGTTCAATTCCCAGTTGTTCACAAGGATATGATTCGAAATGATGAATTCGAGATTTTGGAAGGTCATCGTCTGAACGGGAAGATAATTGTTGCTGGAGCCTATCAAATGTTCAAAATGGATCAACTCGTGAAATCAAGAGCTCCTGGATTGGAGTTAGTGCTCAGAAATGTGAAGTTTGTGAAACCTTGGTACATTGAAGAATGCAGAAACTTTGATATTCATTGGAACTCTAATATGACAATTGAGCTGGTTGTGAAATCAGTTGTTGTTTGCTCTGCAAAAGTTGATATCAAAGAGAATACCTTAACCCCGGAAGTTATTGGAGACGATGAAAAACCATTTGATGTACATGACTTCTACGAAACCCTTTATCGGAATGGTTTACAATACGAAAGTGGATTCCGGAGAATGGATTCCGCTAGAAGATCCGACAAACGATGCGTTTCTCAACTAAAGCCCTCATCATTCCCCTGGCCTCTAATTGATTCTGCAATGCACACTATCACTGCAAGTGTTGTACCACGTCGTCCGGACAGCTACTTTTTGCCCGTTGCAATGGGCTCGGTGACATTGAAAAGCGACGAAGCATTCAAACTGCCAAATCTTCATGCACAGACAGTCATCACATCGGAAACAGACAAATTCATTCAAGTGAATGTCATCTTGTTTGCTGGCGATCAAATCATCTGTGAAGTGAGGAACATGACAATTGTGGTTTTGAAGCTGGTGCCGATTGCAACACCAACGCCAACTCCAAATGCAGCTGAAACATCGGAAACGACGAAAACGGAAATTGAAATAGTAGGCTTTGATATAACGCTTCCATATAATCAGATGACGACGAATAGTGAGAGTTGGCAATTTTTGAAAACGAGTAGAGTAAAACAAAAGCTTCAAAACCGCTCAACAAAAACTGATAATCAATCTGTTGCTTTTCTTGATGTAAATGCTCGTTCATGGGATCCTGAGTACTTTAGTATTCGTCCAAGTGAAGCTTCATTTTTGGATCCTCAACAGCGTTTGCTTCTTGCCAGTGTTGCGAAGCTTTTTGACTCTTTGCTCATTTCTAGTTTACCTGTTAAAACAGGAGTTTTCATCGGGTGTTCAACATATGAGTTCTCTCATATCGTATATGCTCATGGTGTAGAAGACCCGAGGGCCGAATGGAGTGGTGGAACTTCTAATTCCGCCCTAGCTGGTCGTATTGCACATTGGCTGAAATTGAAAGGACCAGTTCTCACGATCGACACCGCTTGTTCCTCCTCATTCTATGCTTTATCTGCTGCTTGTGAAGCTATCCGTTCTGGACAATGTGATTACGCTATTGTTGGCACAGTTAATCTTGTTTTGCATGAAATGACTACCAACGTACTCAAAAACGCCAAAATGACTGTTAATGATTTCTGCAAAGCTTTTGATGTGACAGCTAACGGCTACAAACGCTCTGAAACAGTTTGCACCATGCTTCTATCAAAACCTGGCAAACTGAAGGGTATTGCCAATATCACTAATTGGGCAACTGGGCATAATGGAAACAGTTCATCATTGTTTACTCCAAATGGAAATTCTCAACTAGAAGTTATGAGGAAAGCATGTTTTAATACTGATAACATTGTTGGCGTAGAAGCTCATTGTACTGGAACTAAACTCGGTGATCCTATCGAGCTCAATGCTATTTCCAAATTAATAATTTCCGAGTGTTCTATAAATAGCATAAAATCAAATGTTGGTCACTCGGAAGGTTCCAGTGGTTTGGTTTCCTTGTGTTGTCTGTTGATGTCTGCTCACTCGGCGTACAAGGCTTCTCAGCTACACATGAAATGTCCAACTGAAGTGATAAGGAAAAGTAATATGCATTGTCAATTTGTTGGAGAAGAAACAAATTTTGATGACGACGATAGTTTTCTTATCAATAATTTTGGTTTCACTGGGTCCAATTGTTCTGTGGTAGTGAAAACAAAGAAAAGTGTCATTGAAGCATCTCAATCAACTGAAGTTTTCTACCCAATGTTTATATCGGCACACACTTCAGAGTCTCTTCGGAAGTATGTTGAACAGCTGGTTTCATTTGTTTCATCTTCTTCTGCGTCTTTGCATGATATCATGAACAGTTTGATTCGAAAGAGAATTCATGTTCATCGCGATTTCATCATATTCAATTACAAACGGAAAGTTGTTCTTGAGAGCAAAGACAACAAATTTTCAATATTCGACGATAGGCTTAGTCCATTGCTGAAACGATGTTCTGAATTTGTCAAAGAAGGCAAAATACCATTCGAAAAGAATGAAGACTACAAAAGAATTGAGCTTCCTCCAATAATTTTTAATGAAAGTCTGCATTGGAAACTGAAACCGTTTGAAGATGAAGTTGATAGACAAGAACAAGTCAAGTTCCGAGATATTTTCTATGAGAAGCAATTAATTGAATCGAACCATCGTTATGGTAATTCTATAAGAAATGTGGCTTGCATTGGAAGACTGAATCTGATTCCAAAAATTGAGATGGAAGAAGTCTCTTGTTTCCGAAATGGAATAATTGTTTTCCATCCACTAGGAAATAGCATTGATGATTTCTTCAAACTAACGGAACTATGGAGTAAAGTCAATTTTGATCAAAACACCACTATAACTGTGTGTTGCTTCAAAAACGGAACTTCTCACACCGAATGGACAGGCGTTCTGAGAACTCTCGCTTCTGAAAAAACACTACCATACAAGTTTGTTTCAATTGAAAAAATTGATGACCTGAAAAATGAGTTCAATGACAAAGATATTTTCGAATGTATTTTCTACAAGAATACAACTCGCTATATGGAAAGATTGACGAAAGTAAATCCTCAATTCAAGAAAAACCCTGAATACGGTAGATGTCTCATGTCTGGAGGCACGGGGGGAATAGGAAGAGCAGTTTTGAATAAACTGAAACCATCGTCTGCTGTTATCATCTCCCGTCAAGATTTAGACAATGAAGAAGGAAAAACTTTCAAAAAATCGGATGTTGCCACTTTCGAACATGACGAAATTTACGATTTTGTTTTCCATTTTGCGGGCAACGTAAAGAATGCATCTTATTTGAATTTGTCGAGAGAAGACTTGGAAGAAATGATTCTTATCAAATTACACGGTGCTAAAAATCTGAGTAGATATTGCTCTAAATCAGGATGTTTCATGTTTTCATCATCAATCGCATGCATCCTTGGCTCTTTTGGACAATCGAATTATGTCTATGCCAATGGATTGGCAGCTTCGTTTTTGGAAGCATCTGGTTTGAAATCCAGCATTATTCACTGGGGCCCGTGGGAAGAAGTTGGAATGTTAGCAAGACCTGAATGTGAGGATATAAACAGACAAATTGAACGAAACGGATGGAAACCTCTGAGAAATGTTGACGCGTTGTCCGTTTTTTCAACCGAATTTGTAAACTCACAGAATCAAATAATTTGTTTCGATGGTGATTTTGATCAGATTGTATCTCGTCAATCCCATTTACGGAAGTTTTTGTCAGGGGTCGTAAGAGAAGAAATTGCACCCATCATAAGAGCGAAAAAAAGTTTTGAAGACATCTTTTTCGAAATTGTTGGAATAAACAACATGGAAACGAAGCGTCATGTTCCTTTTATGGATCTCGGAATTGATTCCTTGTGCATGGAGAATTTGCGGCACACTCTTAACGTCAATTTAGAAATGGATTTGACTGTCTCAGAAATGTTTGAAAACGCCACATATGATAAGTTGAAGAATCATGTGGCCGAATTATTCAATAATAGAAAACTGGAATCGCCAAACAATATACAAAAAGCATTATGTGAGGTCTCAGAACCCGATAATCGAGTGGCAGTCATTGGGTGGAGTGCTGAGTTCTCGGGAGCTTCTAACATTGAAGAATTCTGGGAAAACTTACGAAATGGTACAGTTTCTACTGGAAAAGGATCAGAACTTTTGAAATCTCCATTCGGTTTTGACAATAAATTTTTTAATATAACTGACGAAGATGCCAAAATGCTAGATCCTCAAGTCAGAAAATTTATTCAACATGCATATCTAGCATTAGAGAACTCTGGATATGTCAGAGAGAGAAGCGATTTAAAATGTGCCGTTTTCGCTGGTGCAGAACCTTCGGATTATGGAGATCCAGATAAACAAGGAGATGCAATGAAGAAGTTGTTTGTGATGAATATGAATAACTATTTAGCAACATATGCATCTTACTGTCTCGACTTGAAAGGTGAATCTGTTTCAATCTACAGTGCATGTTCCACTACTCTCGTGGCTGTAGCTAATGCAGTGAACACATTACAAACTGGTTCAATGGATATTGCCCTGGTGGGTGCTGCGTCTATATCAGAGGTCTCGGAGCTGTTGAATGGATATGATGATGCAAAGAAAACCATATTTGCAAAGTCTGGTGTCTGCCGCCCATTTGACAAGAATTCAGAAGGCATTGTGAGAGGCTCTGGTGTTGGATGTTTGGTCCTCAAAAAATATTCCAAAGCTTTGGAAGATGGTGACAACATTCATTTTGTGATTCGAAACTTTGCAGTCAGCAATGATGGCTTGTCTAGAGCAAGTTTCATGGCTCCAAATCCAGCAGGTCAGTTGAAATGTATGACGGATGTGTTGAGTCGGTTGACTGAGAAGGAAAAGAGCAAAATTAATTATGTGGAGGGCCATGCCACTGGAACAACTCTTGGAGACACTATTGAAATGAACTCACTGCAAAATGCATATCATTTCAAAGACAAATTGATGATTGGATCATGCAAATCTAATATTGGACACGCTTATGCGGCTTCTGGACTGGCAGCTTTGATCAAATGTGGAAAAATATTGCAAACGGGAGAGATTCCACCACAAGCAAATTTTTCTGAGTTTCGAGACGGTTTCGGAAGGTTTTTCAATGTGAATCATAAAAAAGTTAGCATTGAAAAAGACAGTTTCATAGCAATTGACTCTTTTGGAATCGGTGGCACAAATGTTCACATGATTATTGAGCTCCCACGAGAAGCAAAGAAAAGTCATAAAACGGAAAAACCTCAAAACTACCTTCTACCAATTTCTGCTAAGTCTGAATCATCATTGAATCAAATGACCACTGATATCAAAAACTACTCCATCAAATGTTCAAACCAATCTGCTTGGTCTTCAACCCTTATTTTTAATCGTGAAGTAATGAGTCATCGAGCATATCTAACAGTGAACAAAGGAAACCAAATACATATCACAAAAAGCCCAACAATCAAATCAATAACAAAACAACCAAAACTAGCATTATTATTTGCCCCTCAAGGAATTCAATTTTCAAATGTTCTAATTGATGAATACAAAGATACCAATTCTTTGTTCAGAAAGAATCTCAATAAACTTTGTGAATCTGCCAAGAAAATTGGAATGAGTAACCTGAAGGACGTTTTGTATGGACAAACAGATTTGATTCAAGATACTGAATATGCCCAAGTTGCACTATTTGTACAGTGCTTGGCAATATACAGTTCATTGAAGTCCATTCTGAAACCTGATTATTTCGTAGGCCATAGTGTCGGTGAATACACTGCCGCAGTCGTGGGAAAAGTGGCAGAAGATGAGCAGATGATGGAACTTTTGATGAAACGATCTGAATTAGTAATGAGAACTGAAAAAGCTCGGATGTTCATGATATGGAATTATCAGGAACAACTCCCGAATGGTATAGAAACTTCAGCTATCATTGATGAACACACAAAATGCGTTGTTGGACCAGTGGAAAAAATGAATTCTTTCGAAAAAATTCTAATTTCAAAAGGAATAAAGTATAGGAATATCAAAACAAGTCATGGTTTCCACTCATCAATGCTTGAACCGATTTCAAATGACTTCAAAAAGCTCTGTTCTTCTTATTCCCTCAAGCCTTCTCAATCTGTTATCATTTCAAGTATAACAGGTAAAGAAATTCAAAACTTCGATGCAACCTATTGCCAAAAACATCTCATGAGCTCAGTGAATCTAGATTCTGTGGTGGATTATCTAATAGCATCAGATATTGATATCGTTGTTGAAATTGGTCCATCAGGAGTTCTCTCAAATTTACTTGCTAAGAGAAACTCGAAGATTGTTGTTGTACCCACTTGTGGGACAAAGAAGCATCCGAAACGATCGCTGTTAGATTGCATTGGGCAACTGTGGAACCATGGAGTTGATATAAGGGGAATAGGAAAAAGAGTGAGAGTAGATGGAAATGCAACAGGATATTGCTTTGATGAAACTGTCTTTGGACAACAAAAAGACAGCAACGTCAAGACGAAAGAAAAATTCAAATTTTATTCAGAGAGTTGGAGGAAAATTTCTCCACTTGCCGCAGCTGCTGAAAACCAAATCAACACGGATAATTACTCTGACACCACTTCAGTTCACAAATTATACGAAACATCTGACCTTCATGAAAATTATTTCAAAGTGGAGAGAATCCTACAGGCATCCTCCGCTTGCAAAGGATATGTCTTCATTGCTATGTGTGACTCTCCAAGTGTCCATCTTGTTTTGGGATTGATTCGATGTTACCAACTGGTATCCAATAAGCCGATCAAATACATTGAAAACTTTGAACATCTTAAAATATCAGAAGTCCTGGAGTCGATGTCGAAATTAGATGGATTATATTTTCGTGCAACTTTCGCCGGTGTTTTCGAGCATGAATTCGATGAGATAGACTCAAAACTTCCGAATACTTTGAAGGTTGAAATGAAAAAACCTGCATTGGGGTTTGGAGCTACAGGATTTGTCGGAAAAGCTGTTACCCGATTGTTGAAATCATTTCAAATGGATGTTATTCAAGTATCCAGATTTTCTGGGTTGTATCCATGCGATATCACCAAAACGGATAATGTCAAAAACTGTTTGGAAAATTTACAATTTGGCCATTTCTCATTAGTTTTCAACTGTGCAGGATTAGAGTCTTCTCCGACTCTATACAAAACAGTTGAAGATCAACTAAAAGTACTGTCCACGAAGACAATCGGCAACTTTAATATACTGAACTGCTTAGAAGAACTACAGATAAGAGTTGATAAATTCATCAGTTTTTCATCTCTCAGTTCAATCATTCCACTTTTTGGAAATTCTGATTACTCCAGTGCTAATTGTTTTGTCGAAGCTCTTCCAAGACAGAAATTCAATCATGTCAAAAGCCTATTGGTATTGTCTCTGCCACCACTGGAGGGCAGCAAGATGCTTGTCAGTAGTTCAAGTTCAACAAAGAAAATGCTGGAAACCCTGTTAATGAGTGAGGAAGAACTAGAAAAATCTGTGGAAACTGCGTTGTTCTCTGATTTGAATGGATCTCTATTCGTTTCGACGGAATCTCCATTGAAAACTGCAAGAAATAGCTTGAATCATCATCGAACTCTTGAAAACGGAAAAGATAAACCTAAAATGAGCCCTGATGCGAACATCACAGTTGAAGAAATTGTGAAAACAATTTGGAAAGAAACTCTTGGAACATCTCTTGAAATTGATGGTACGTCAAACTTTTTCTCTCTTGGTGGAGATTCTCTGAGTGCACTTCAAGTGGTATGGCAAGTACAGAAACAGACAGAGAAGACTGTTGAAGTGAATGACCTTTTTGATAACCCGACCCTCAAAGGTTTCACGGATTTCATTGAGCGACTTGATACTGTAAATGAGCACAAGCTCCCAGAGAAAGTTCAAAAGACAGTTTTTGATTTTGATGATATTCCATTGACTCATTCACAGATGCAAATGTTCATGCTGAGACAGATTGACATCAGTTCGAAATACAATGTCATTTTTGAGATCGCCATCAGCTACACTGCTGAATTCTCCTGGAAGAGTTTGAAGTATTCAATTCTTTCTCTGATTGCTCACCAAAACAGTTACCGGACCGTTTTCAAAAACTCAAACCCTCCAAGTCAAACGATTTGTTCCCTGACTGAAAGTTTTCACAACTTGGACGAAATGAGTGATTGGTTGGAAGTGATTTCACATGAACATACACATTCATTTGACATTGAGAAAACAACACCATTTCGGATACGAATTACCGGAGATTGTGATAGCAATCGAATTCACATCATTTTCAATCAACATCATATTCTCACTGACGGATGGTCGATGACTGTTCTCGCTGACACCATTAACACTTTGTATAATGCATATGAAGGCAAAACTGATTTCCCAGAGAAGACACACCAAATGATTGTGAAAGTGGCAATAAATCAAGCAATGGGAAACTTGGTGGATTTAGTCTCAGAAGCATCGGATTATTTCAAGAATAACAGCCATACCATAATCCCTTATGATATATTGGGAAATGCTGAAGAAAATCATAAAAGATTTACGAGGAAAATCCCGGAAAGATTATGGGATGATATTGTGAGCAAGTCGAGACAGAAAAAAACGACGCCGTACAAAATATGTCTTGCAGTATTCTGTGAATGTGTTTGTTCTTTTACCGGACAAAGAGATCTCCTCTTTGCTTTTGCAAACTCTGGAAGAAACTCTGAAAACTTGCAACTAATTGGGTATTTCATGAATAATTCATTGTTCAAAGTATCTCTAGATACAGAGAATAGCGGGGAAATTCTGGATATTGTTTCGAAGTTATTGGAAAACGGTCGGCGGTTTTCCAATATACCTTTTCACAAAATAGTCGATCAAAATCAAGAATTGAAATCCATATCCATTTATTTCAATTTCCGACAGAAACTTGACTACCCTTCTGTTTCAATCCCTGGAGCTATTTGTGAAGTTACGCATCTCTCCCTGAACAATGCGTTCGATTTCTCATTCACTATTGATGAGACCCCTTCTGGTTCATTGATTTCTATTGACTACAATAGCTCTAAATATTATGAGTCGACTGTCAACACGTTCTCCGAGATGTTTTTGAAAAAAGTGAACTTTTCAAGAGCAGAAAACAAATTAATACCCGTTCGACGGGCAGACTACCCCTCATCCCTTTTTCAAATTGACTTGTTGACCTCCTGGAAGCTATTTTCGGAGCCTGCACTTTTGCTCTCATCAAACACCATTCTGTACTCTGAGCTGGTCACGGAAATTGAAAAGAAATCGAGATGCATTCAGAAACAGTTTCAAATCATGAAAGCAATGATCATTAGAGAAGATGAAATAGTCGGTGTTGTTTCTAGTCACCCACCAATTACCCTGCTGGCTTGTTGTTTTATTGGGGTCCCTTATGCTCCGATCGACCCTACATGGCCAGAAAAAAGAAAACTGTTTGTGCGGAGTCGTATCAGTATGTCATTTGACCACGACCATTCTGAAAAACAATTGAAACAACGAAATTTCCAAATGCGAACCAAGTATGGAGGAATCTATACAATATTCACAAGTGGTTCTACTGGAGCCCCTAAAGGTGTCTTCATGGCCGAGCAGTCAGTCTCCTCATTTCTGACATCAGCAACAAAACAATGCATGTTCCGAGAGAAATTGCGTGTTCTCGACTCGGTTAAACAAGTGTTTGATGTCAGTGTATCAAACATCTTCGGATCGGTGTTCAATGGTGGTCTTCTCATTTCCTCCGACCACTCAACAACAATAACCGACAAACTTCAGAAGTGTCAATACGTTTTCTTACCGGCCGCCGTGTTCAATGGATTTACCTCGAAAACAATGAGCAGGTTGAAGAGTGTTGAAACATTGACTGTTGGCGGAGAGACGGTGTCCAATGAAACAATTTCAGAAGTATTGAGAGAGTATCCCAGGATTAGGATGATTCAGATTTATGGTCCCACTGAAACATGTATCTGGTCTTTGACAAATAGATGTACAATTTCGACTGAAAACATTGGTTCAAGATTAGGAGAACCAATGGATAATGAGAATGCAGGAGTGGTTAACGAACAGATACGAGGAAACCTTCTTATTCATGGTATTTCATCAGCTCGTGGTTATTTAACCTCTGAATCGAATGGAAAGCAGTTTTCAAAATACTACTCAACTGGCGACATAATCGACAGAAGAACCGGACATATTCAATACATTGGAAGAGTTGATAATCAGATCAAATGGAAAGGAGTTCGAATAGATTTATCGGAATTGGAAAAGGAGCTTCTCATCTGTTTAGGCTTGCTTCAAATCACTTTGCTTTATGCTAATCAAGTGCTTATTGCTTTCTTTGTTCAATCCCAATCAAAAATACAGCACGACACACTGCTTCGCCGCCTTAAGAATCAGTCTCATGTTCCGGATCATTTTGTTCAAGTTGATAAGATGCCTTTGAATTCGAGTGGGAAAATTGAGAAAGGACTTCTATTACAGGCCTTCGAATCGATTCGAAAGTCTTACAAAAGAGAAATGGTCACAATGGAGAACTCGTTAGAGGAAAAAGTGAGTTTCTAAAAATGGATTCAGAGTCTATGGCATAATTTCAGGTCACAGAAGCTGCTTCACAGATTCTCGGTCGTCCAGTGAAAATAACGGAGAAATTCACAGATGTCGGCGGCAACTCCTTGTCATCCATACAATTTGCTCATCGTTTGACAGAAGAACTGAAATTCGAAGTGAAGGCTCATGAAATCTTGCAATCTGAAAGTTTGAGACAATTGAGTGACAGCTTGTCGAAATCTGTTTTGAGACCATCTTCAACTGTTCCCAACGTGATCACCAAACTAAGAGAAGTAGTCAAACCTTTTTTTACCGTATAAAAAACATTTTCCAGGTACCCAATTCAAAAATAAGCATTTACTTGGTTCACGCTATTGGTGGAACCATCTACCCATATTATTCATTCTTGCAAATCTTCCCAAAGAATATTTCGGTATATGGAATTGAGTTTGATTTGAAGTATCCATCTGGTGATTTGAAAGAATTGGCCCGTTTCTATGCACAAGAGGTGAAGAATATATCATGTTCTTCGAAAACAAAATTTTTTAGATCGCTTCACATGCTGGAAACAAAAGAATATTTGTTATGGGACATTCAATGGGAGGAATCATGAGTCGTGAAATAGTTGCTGAACTCAAGATTTGGGGTTATCAAATTCCATTCGTTATGCTTTTCGACTCTTGGGTACTTCGAACCAATGAACTTGATATTGAGAATATCAAACAATTCATCACATACGTCTTCTCTGGTCTACCAGATAGTGAACATCGTATTGATAGAGCAGTAAGGGCTAAAGTGTAATTCTACGAGATACCTTTTGGTTCAGATAAAACTCGCTCAACTTCTCCGAGAATACAAAACTTCTGTCTCCGATACTAAATTATACTTATTCAAGAGTAAACAACTCGGTGATGCCGCTTTCAAAAAAGCAGTCAGGTCAGACTTTGCATGAATTTTTAATTGAAAGTAATATGTTTTCAGAACTGATTTGAATGAAGAGCTGTCGAGGTCGATGATTTGCAATGGATTCGATGAACTGTCTCTCCAACAAATTGAAACTTATTTGGTTAGTTTTCATCCTATTCAGTATTTTTGACTATAATTTTCTTTCAGATTGACGGTGACCACGAATCCTGTTTGAAAATTGAGAATTTGAAGAAAGTGAAGGACTTGATACTTGCCCCATTCAAACCATATTTTGATGAAGCTTGATTATGCTTTATTTTTTATTTGATTCAATAAATGTATTCTTATTAAAAAGAACTTTGCTTATCCTCAAAGAGCGTTCACGAGTTGTTTTCCACATGTTCTCAACTCGTGGGGCTAGTTGTGCACTTCCTATTGTCGGAAGTGTCTCAAGCCATTCTGATGAAAAACAGATATTGACAACCCATTTACTTACTTCCTCCCTATAACTTGAATAATTTCTTCTTCCTCTCTCATTTTTTTTCTGGAAGAACATTCTAACAAACGCTAGTAATTTCTAAGCTGCTCATTTTTTCCGATTCATTTGAAATTCTTGCGCACAGAAGACTCCAAAAAAAGAACAGAAAGCAGTCATTTTTGATCAGTTTCATTTGGAAAATTGAATTGAAAACGAGAATTTCTTTTCATTCGACGATGTTCTCTTCGAATAACTCGTTTAGAATTTCATTTTACGAAACGTTTGCTTTTTGGATTCTCTTCTAACGATATATATTAGATAGATTGAACTTTTTTCAATACTCTCCCATCATAGTATTCATGACTATGAGAAGATGAGAAATGATGAGAGGAAAAAGGTCATCTGTTTGATTGTGAACCAAATGAAGAGCGAAGAGAAACGAGAAGAAAGGGAGCCAGTCGTCCTAAAATGCAAGAAGGGCGACCACACCAAAAAAAGCCGTGAGGCTTTTGTCCTTTGCGAAAACAACTAGAGAAGGATGCAACTAGCCGTCCGCGCCGGGGCCGGCTGCTGGTGTCCCCGAGACTCCTCTTGCTTCGGTCCCCGCATCCTCGCCTGTTTGTTCTCGTGACCATTCCAATACTCTATCCGCAATGCACAATCGAAAAAGGTTATTTGGTCACGACCGTTTTTGTGTCTTACCCCTCTCTGACCATTCTCTCAATGTCTGATTATGGTCAGAACCATTACAGTTAAGCCGCCCCTCGGCTGACTCTTTCAACTGTCCACTTTCGGTAAACACTTCTTCCGCGATGTCACTTGTTTTTATGTCTGACGTGTTCATTTTCTGACTGCATAGTCACAGTAAATAGCCCTCGATTAAAGTGCAAGTGGTTCGAGAATAGTTCAGCTCATTTCTATTCCGTTGTTTTTTGTTCCTCTGTGAAAAAAGGGGGAAGAATGAGAATACGAGAACACTTCTAGATACGAATAACCTTTTCAAAAATAGGAAAAAGGATGAGAATGTGAAGAGAAGCTATAAGAGTGATCGTAAATGTTCCAAGATCATCTTTGTCTTTTTTAGTTCGACCTTCTTTTCAATTAAATGTAAAAGGACCCGCACATAAAATTCAATTTGAAAAAAAAAGAAGAAATAAAAGATAGAACAAGTTCCTTGGTCGATTTTCAATTAAGAAATGGAATGAGTACAGCTGCACAAACTTTTTATGGTATGACCCCGGAAAGATTTCATTTTGTTCTCATTTTTCTTCTCATGTGAGCCGCTCGCTTTTCTTAAGTTCACTTCAAACGACCATTTGTAAAATATAATACTTTTCGGAAAGCTCCATTCGTTTTTTTTGCTCATATACTTATCTTTTTCCCTTTGAAGTATATATTTATGACCGCCTCAACTCCTAAAATGACTTCTCTGTTAGGTTCAAGAAGATCACGCCAAATCCTTTAATCCTGTCGGAACGCATCACACCTGCTGCATCTTCTTTCTCATTAGTCGTTCGTTTCTCTCGGAAAACAGTATGCACATACTGAAAGGGTGACAAGACGGACGGTAAACACTTCCATCTTTTACTGTTTTCCGCGTCCTCTCCCTTAACTCGGTCCGTTTCATCACTCCATTTTCTCAGCGCTATTTACGTGTATTGCACACTTCCGCCTCTGAATGACCCATCGGAGCTACCAACACTCTCTGCGGTTGTTCGTATCAAGAAGGGAGGCCCTCTTCACCTTTCACAACCTAGCCCGCCCCTTTTTTGAGTAAATCAACCACTTATGGCCAACATGTCAGTTCACTGATAATCGAGGTTGATTTGGTCGCAAACGCTTCCTCATCTCTCATTTTATTTCCATGGGTGTGTTCCTGTGGGTTTTTCCCCACTCTTCTTACTCTATTGTGTTGTAGTATGGATGACGATGACTGCAATGACAATAAAAGTAGTCGTACAATGCCAGTACGATTTCCGCGGTTGCTGGCCAATAAGAAGAACTTTTTATTGTTTTCATTTGCTTCCCTCGTCCTGTTTTCTATAGGGCGTCTCTATTCCCACCTTTTTCACAATCATCTCTCAGAATATGCTCGGCATAGGTTCCTCTCTGTTGAACATTACAACCAATCGGTGTAAACGTCAATCTCACCGCATATCCGAGTTCTTTTATCTCAGTATTTTGATTTGACGTTTTATGTCACTTGTATCTTAGTAAATGTAGTCTTTACAGGCTAACTAGCATCATGTTTTTATTTTCATTTCAGTGAGAGTTTTTCCTAGAAAGAGAGAAAAAAAGAGCACGCGCATAGAAATTGAAAAAAGTGTTCTCCAATTTTTTCGGATATCCATTTCCTGATGAATTCCATTAAACTAATGATGTTCTTCGTATATCCCAGAGGAGACCACACTTTTTTTTTGCCCGAATTCACTTTTCCGTGATTTTAATTCGGTCAAGTGCTCGCACTTCTCTTTCATGGTTCTCTCTCATCACTATACCAGCTTCAACCAATTCTCCCTTAGTTCCAATCTATTTTTGAAATAACCTGGAGTACATTGCTGTTCCAATACAGTCACTGACTCCTAAATATAAAAAATTGTATACGATTCTCTCTCGTCCCCCCACCTATTGACTGTTTGTTTTATGCTTGCCTCCTCTGTGGTCACTCGCACCTGTCGGTATACATCATTCGTGATTCCACTAACCGCTACCGCAATTTCAGATGACGATCTTTACTAAGACCGAAACCGACACCGAGAAAAAGACCGTCGAAGGCGTCAAGGAAGACACCCCAAAGGTAGGAACACTTTTCGAACTCTTTTTAGCATTTTTCTAAGCGCCTTCTTCACCAGTAGATATCATAGTTTTACACTTACACACATGAGTTTAGCAGGTTGTCGTCTGCGAAGCTGATGAGGAGAAGCACATCAGCAACTGTGGGTGGGTACCAATGGAGGGAGGAAACTTCGACAGGTACTGTTCAATATAAAGATGCTCATAGTGTAAAAGCAATTATAGACCAAAGGAGAAGAGAAGCTCTTCATTCGGACCACTTTCTATCATTCGTCTTTCTCCATCTCCATTGGCCCGTACTCCATCTCCATCTCCACCGGATTACGAAAACGCTGTGAATGCTCGCAGGTAAACTGATTCCAAAGAATCAAAAAACAAGTACGATTTCCAGAATGCGCCGTTGCACCAAGCTCACTTTCACACTCATCGCCATCTTCAGTTTCGTCATTTTGGTCTCTTTCTTCCTTTACCAACAGGGACTCATCAGGTAGAAAAAAAGAAACCGTTGTTTTGTACACCTATTATATTTAAGCGTTGCCTACCAAAAGGGAGTTTACCATGGATGGAACGCGGCTACCTTCTCGAATCGTGGAATGACCGAGCGTCTGGTTCAAAATGTCGAAATCAACGCCAATGATTCGTACGAGAAGATCGATGTCCCAAAGTTTGGATCTAACCGCCCAGCTATTTTCTTGCACGATTTCAAGCAGGTAGGTCATTAAGATGGTTGGAACAAACAAACAGTTTCACATTTTTCAGAATCTCACTGCTATTGTTGATACAGTTGGAAATCGTTGCTTTGTCAAGGAGTTGGACAGAACCAAAATCAGAAACCCAAGAATGTTGATTGAGATGCTCAGAAACATTGACGTAAGATATAGTTATCTTAACCATATGAAATGCAACTTTTATAGATCATGGCCCCAGAAGTTGCCTACGCTCAAACCCGCGTTGTCCGCGAAACCTACAATGTTGGAGATGAGCTCAACAAGGCTGATATCAACACATTCAACAGCACGATTCTCTCCCGTCACTGCGCATTCCGTCAAACTTACCAACTCAAGAAACAGGAAGCACAAACTCGCTCTCGACGAGGTAAAACTCCTGAATTTTCTCATCATAACTCATATTTTTCATTACAGCTGCTGGAATGGGACCCGCACTATCATTTGCTTCAATGGCTGGTGAGGAAGTACAATTGGAAGAGATCAGCTTCTAAATACTTTTATTTTCTCCCTAGATCACATGTTTTGCCAAAACAAATTATTATTGCATATAACTATCGTTACTTAAAGGTACCAATTGAATGATAAAGTTTATCATTTGAAAGGTACGGTGAATTTGAGAACTGTTCTTTGACTATATATATGCAGCTAACACAAACCCTTTATTTATTTATTTTTGCTGACCTCATTTCCATTCTCTCCATTCTTCCACTTTTTCTGTAATTAGATGCAATGTCTCTCCTTTTCTGTACTGTTTCTTGAAAAATACTATTTTACTAAACTAAAAAAAACAATTCCCTTCCAAATGTTTGTAAGAAAATCCATAACACGTTCCCACAGTATGTATGGAGTGAGTTCTGCTTTCCTAAAAAAGTACTAACCTACAAATGTTTCTCTGTCAGTAATCACCACGTGATGATTAACACCCCAAAATGGTTTCGCTATCCTTTTTTCATTTGTCAAATAAAAAAGTCACACTTGATTTTTCGAACCGAATCACGTCTAAGCATTGACTGCCGGAAATTGAGAGCATAACGAAGCTGATGACGACAATTAGGAGAGGGGGGATAAGAACGAGAAAAGTGAGACTACGAAAAAACAAATACGGAAATGTGTCAAAACTGGGCGGTAGCTTTTGCCAGCGGCGTTATCATAAAAGGCATTTAGGCGAACAATTTTAACTCCGGTTTCGATTTTTTCGTTTCTTCAGTGGTGTTCCTATTAACTGTTTTATTGATGTTTGTTATTTTTGTGATTTCAGTTCTATTACCCACTATAGGTTAGTTTTTAGATTTTTTAAATATTTTTTTATTATGTGGTTCAGTAACTTCATACACAACCAAACCTCCATGTTGCCGTGATCACTTGGGTTCTGCTGCATGCACCAAACTTTTACATCAGAATACCAGACTGTTTGCAAAACGGTGTAATTCAGATGCAGAGTTTAGGTAATGCTTTTTAGACAATGGATATTTTCAAATATAATAATTTTTCAAAACCGCGCAAATATCATATTTATAAAATCAATTTTAGACTAATTCAATGCTGTTCTTCATGTAACACTGACGGAATTGGAATGGCCTACGATTTGATTGCTCGTTCTCTTGTATCCGAGCATTGTTTTGACCGCTATGGGCCTAAATTTTGTGACAGGTTTTTCAAATCACCCCCCTCAAAATGTGTTATTTTTCAATTGTCCACTTGCAGATATGTCAACAAAACGGACGTTTTCGAGCCACATAACACGTGGTCTTGTGACGGCGAAAATCCACAAATTGCTTTCCGTACATGCCGTAAATCGTGTGGCTACTGCAATTTTAGCGTCGTTCAGTACACTTTGGATAATGCCCTTCAGGTTTTTTATTCAACATTTGTCTGGGCTTATTCCTAAACATTCAGGCATGCCGTGTTCAACCAGTTGCTGAAGAAAAAAGAAGATGGAGACTGAAATTTTATAGCACAACAACGACATCTTCACCGTCACCAATGGAAGTCATAAACTCGACTTATCAGTTTTGGAACCACAATTGAAAAAAACAATATAACAATAAATTATTTTCGATATATCATAATTCTAAAAACATTTGAGTGCTTCTGGGGCATTGATCCAGTCAAGTCCACAGAATCCACAGGTTGATCTGCATACTCTGAATCCGAGTCTGAAATGAGAGGTGTCACATGACCATCTTCTGTTGTTCCAAGCATCATCTCCAGTTTCAAAGCGACTACAGTAAGCAGCGCTCATACGGTCAAAGCAATTGGTAGAATTGGCTGTTCCAACGAAGAAACTGAAAAAGTTCAAATTGAATCTGTCAGCCTCGGACAACTTGCTTTTGAGCTCTTTTACGGTAGGAGATTCCAGCTTCACTACATGAGTTACAACAAACAACCAACGAAAAGTCCGGTTCTGTTTGACATCTGAAGTTCTCATTTGACATTTAAGATGGTTCCAGAGCTTACTTTTGTGTGAAAAGTTTCAGGTCAGTTCTACGAAGGTTTTTGCAAATGGATCCGCCCGACTCGTCTTTGCAGCAAGGAAGGGCCCGGTTCGGATTCAGTTGAATTGATTTTTGGATAGTTTGACTCACTAAAAGAACAAAGAACGCTACTGAGAATTTGAATGTAGTAACTCACTTCTGAATTCTGGATTTTGGAACATTCTCGGTCTGATAATAGACATCACTCGTTCACTAGGGGTTCTACGCCTTGAGTACATAGAAGAACTGGCTTAAACAATATACATTTTCAAAATATCTTGAATCATTCTCACTCACCATCAATAACTCCGAGAACTCCGATAAGAAGAGATATCACAAACAATTTGGGCAACATTCCTGATATCATCGTTTTCGAAAAATGAATGGATCAAAGTGTGTGGTGGCCGGCCCGATTATTTTGCGGTTCTATTGCCGATGGAAATTGTTTATCTATCATTGACAGGATCGGTGTCGCCTCAGATAGAGAGTGCTCGTGATTCAAACAGATAATTGTCTTCTCGGGTTAGATACACTGCGATTGGGATAAATTTGGATGTCTGGATGGATGAAGCAGATATTTTTTGATCTTTGGTTGGGAGAAAAGCAATGGCTACCATTGAAACGGTACTTTTCAGAAACCTGGAGCGATATCCGATCATTTTCTGACGTATTGGACAATCAAAAGTATTCGTTGCCGAAATTCTACATTTAGTACAATTAGTTTTTAGTACTAGCTCCGAAACTCTTGTTTGATCGAATTACTTCATTCGAGTTTGTTTTGATTTGGAAATCTGAAAAATATCTGAAAATTTTTTCTCCGCTGAATCTACAATTTTTGTCTTCAAATGCAATTGGTCTAACCCAGTTCTTGTCACAACAAAAACACGCGCCTTCATTCGAATTTCCGTTTTTCTTTCAAGATTCGTATCATCATAGTACGTAATAAACATAATAATACGAGTGGGTCCAAAACGCGCTTTCCCACTCGAAAACCGGGGTGGGCTGCAACATTTTTACGCATATAGACCACCGGGGGTCCCCGGAGAATGTTAGTAGGCCTTGTCAATCAGATTGTTTCGGCTTTTTGTCCTAACGCGCGCACGCACTCAAAAAGCGTAGGCATTTTAGGAATCTTCAACTTTTTGAACTTCTCCTTCTCTCTCATGGTATAAATGATGGGTTTGGTGTTTGAAGTGACAGCAACAACAAGAGAATTGTTGGGTCTGCCATTTGCCCCTTTTCTCCTCGTTTTTCTTCTTTTAGAAAAAAAGGCCCTATTTTTACCAAGTGCATCATTCCCGGGCGGCTATTCAGCATTTCTTGAGCTCCATGTGTATATCTTGCACTTTTCAATGCCACTACAAAAGTGTTGGACATAATGTGTTATTCTAGACATAAAAGGTTTATGGTGTATCAATGCAGTCCAGTTTTCCTGATAACCTGTTGTAACTACTTGTCATGACCCTTTCGTACCTCTTTTGCCTGCCTTGACCAAAAATTCAAGAAAATAGAAGCAATAAGGAATGCAAACATCGGAACAATTTCTCATTTTCCGACATTTTTACTGATAGGTTTCACCCTTTTTTTCATCTCGCACATTTCACACATTTCCAATTTATTGCTTATTTGTAGAATGCCAAAACATTTTCTACGATCTCCTTTTGCCTTTTTTTTATGTCACCCATAGGAAATTAGCTTCATTCTTCGTCCTCTTTTCGTTCCAGAAATTCATTAGTCCCCTTTCGAATGTTTTTTCTTCTCCTTTTAATTCTCTTTCCAAGTGAATCTCGAAAATGCATCTTAGTTTGTTTATTGTATTTTTCTGATCATTTTGGATGGAGATACGACTAAGGAGAGGTGTCGTATCAAAATAAATATTTTATGTAAAAAGATGCAACTATTAATTTTCATCTCGCATCGTCTAATTTCCGGAATATGAATTAGGTCTGAAGACGGGGGGATGCATAATTTCTAGCCATTTTCCATTTTTATACATCGCCTAACTTCATTCATTATATCTGATCAAATATCTTCGGAGAATTTATATAGAAGATCAAGTATTACTATTCTTATGGATTTATTAGGGTCCTGGAAGCTGAATATTTTTTAAAACGTAAGTTACCATCGGAAAACATTTTGGGGTGTGGGTTAGGCTCCATCAAAAGCTGTATCAGCAATTCACAGATCGTTGAAAAAAAGAAGCTTAAAAAAATTTATCAGTGTTGTTTTGGAAATACACAGATTTTTTTCTCATATTGTGAAAGGAGATCAGTATTATACTATTAGTCCGTATTTTCAATCTTTACAATTTTTACTACCTACCTCTCTCTCGTGAGAGGCTAAATCAAAATTTAATCCCCTTTCTCTCTCATCTCTTTTCAAAACCGCTGCTGCCACTGCAATTCAGTGAAACATGTACTAAACCGTATTATACAAATGATGCCCCGGGCTTGTCCAAATGTGCCCCCTTGCGTCGCGTTGTTTCCTATATATCAAAAAGCTTTTTCACTCATTGTTGGAGTGAATTGCTGGAGAGAATATAAAAATTTTATTGACTTAACACCGTCTCCATTGTCAACTGTTTTTATTTGTTTAATTCACAAATTTCGCGCCGGTAGAGCTCCGATGCTCTTCATACCGACAACATTAGAAGCTTATTAATTTGGATTAATACTTCATTTCCTTCCTTCTCTTTTTTCTGCTTTCCTTGAGCAGCGCTTCCGTTTCCTATTGCCAATGCATTGACTGACCTCACTGTGAGCGCTGCTTGTAAGAGTAGAGGAAGATAGGATCATTGTAGGATCTCGATCCTCACTAGACAAATACATCTTGACAGTTTTTGTTTTTTTGTACGTTATACACTCGAAATGTATGTTCAACATCTAATCGCAAAACTGATCTCATTACTTCTTTCCCACTCATTTCATCTCCCCAGTCTTCTTGTCGAGCCGAGGCATCTGACGAGAAGACGGAATGAACAAGAATGTCGCGAAGAAACCCAACTCAATATTTCAAAATGAAAGAAGAATAGTTAATTCATTCTCTCTACTCAACCCTACATTTTCTCCGTTTTTTTTTGTTCCTAACCTTCTTCTGCCAACAACCTCTTCCGTTTGTCTTCTCCGATACCCCCTTTGTTTTTGTGCCACCACTCGGATTGGTGTCACCTCAATGTTTCCTGCCTTACCGCGTGCCAACACGTCCTGTCCTCTCTATTCTCTGTTCTTCTTTGTAAGCAGATTGTAAATCAATTTGCTCAATGCTGTAGACCCTCATCTCATCGTTCATATTTGCACAGAATGAGGGTGATCTGCTTAAGTACCTTATTATGTACGACCGTTTTCTTATCTTGGTGGTCGAACATGAGCTCGTCTGTAAATACGTTATCTTTTTATTGCCTCCTCATTTGGAATTAGTGTTGTGCACATGTTTACCTTGTTTTGAGATGGTTTTATTACCCGAGAACAACGAAAAAAGGATTTTCTTTTTTGAAAAAGCACTAATCGTCAAGTTAATCCTACCTCCTTTCACGACGTCCGGCAATTTTTTAGAATGACCACTATATGGATTCTATTTTTGAATTTCGGAATATGTATTCTTGGAAAAATAGAGTATTTTTCACTGAAGACTACCATTTTGGTCTCGATTCGGAAAAAATTATAAATATTTATCAAATCATCAGAAAATGCGTTTCACAGATAAGATGCTTGTCCTCGAAATCATAAAAATGAATTCTCATGTTTCTGTTCATGAAAAATGTAGCTTCTACTATAATTTTTCGTATTCCAAAAATATCAGCTCATTAACCAACAATCCCGTGAGTGTTACTTTTAATCTCTCTCCCCATATGCCTAATGAGACAAGATCTTTTCTTTTACTCGACTTTTAGACTCGGCTCTCATGATTATGCTATGATTAATTACTTGAATGCAAGAACCCTTACTCATTTAATATGCTCTTACGCATTCTAGCTTTTTTTCTTTCTCTTCTTTTTTTTACGAATACCCCTCTGGCCAAATAAAAATAAAAAAGAGAGAAAGAGAAAGAGTGCTGAAGCATTTCGGAACCCTTCATCATTTCTGAATTGTGTATGGATTCATGAATACTCAAAAACTTTTGCTTTCACCACGCCCGTCACTCGCATTGTCTTCACAACTACTCAAATTTCAGAGCAATAGCCAAAGGAGCAACAAAATGTATGAAAAATAGGATTGACGCCCCGACCCGACTATTCTTCTTTTTGGAAACTTTCTTTTCTCTAAACTGCATCTAAACTTGAGACTCTCTAAAATTATGCATGTAGTTGAAGAAAAGAGAAGGAGTAAAGTCGTTTGAACGGAACAGGGACGACAACGTGGACCACCGAAAACCGCACCTTATTATGCATGTATGTGTGGCGGATGCACAATGCGGCAACCCCCTCTATTCTAACCAACTCGAAAATCAGCACATGAACAATTGAGCAGCCGGAGAGAGGAACACTGACACACATACGTCGTTCAGATGTCACTAATCTTCCGGGGCGCGAACGTTTGCATGTCATTCTTAATTGAATCATATTTTTATGCTGATCCCCCCCGCCGCGCTCGCGCTCACACTTGAATGGCAACACACATTCCGTGTCGTGACATTTCATCTTCTTCTCGTCTTATGGTAGTAGTTCAATGTCTCTCCTTATTTTGTCCAGCCTCCCTTCTCCGCTTGCAACTTCCGTTCATTCACAACAATTCGTCGTCACATCGGTCGCAAACTATTTCTCGATTATACACTTTTCTTTTCTATCTTCTCACATTCTTTTATCTCATCTCTCCGTTTCGTTTTTCACACTCTGATATAGTAGATATGAACTTTTGCCAAGCATGTTTGCTTTGATGTTTGCACTGCTCACAGGTGTTCTCATGCCATTGAAACCTCTTTCGTGAAACTAGTCTTCACTATTTCGATTCCACATGTGTAATATTGTAGAACAAACTTTTTCATTCCCTATGAAAATAACCAATTTCCTATTACAATACCATATCAAAGTGTTCATATCTGAAAATAACACGGAATGTCTGAAATGTGATTATTAATTTCTGACAGGCGCCGAAGAAACACTCTAAAAATGGGTCTATTAGAAATTATGAGTCATTTTTGAGTGCTTTCCTATTGTGAACAGCTGTCGTTTCCACTAGAACACAATCCTAAAGACAAACTCTCTACTTTTTTGGAAACTAAACTTGGAAAGAGGTTTCACAGATGTGATATTTCTAAATAATGATTTTATTCTAAGCAAAAATTTTGTTTTCGACTTCATTTTGAAAAAAAATGCTGAGTTTTTACTTCATTAGGGAAAATGCTATCATAAAAGTCACCCACTCAGCAAAAGGAACTAATTTCAACATACACACACAGCTACCCTCTGCCCTTTCTTTTTTATAATCCTCCCGTCACTACTGATAACACCCACCAACATTTTTCTCTGACTGTTCGCCCCTCACTTTTGATTTTTCAATTACCCAAAAAGAATTTCATACCAATGTTTTCTATCGTTTTTTGTTTTCATTCCAATGCTGCCCTTGGTTTTGGAGCATTCAGAATACATTAGCTCCTCTTCTTCCTCATCCAATTCACTTTTTGCTGTCTCTAAACGCTTTTTTTTTCTTACAACCGCCCAATTTTTTTTCAGTGGGTTATTGTATGCCGCCAGAATCTTTTGATTCCACTGTTTCATATTTTGACTATACTTTTAAAACGTCTCCCTATAACTCTCGTGTTGTTGTTCTCTCTCTCGTTCTCTGCTATAATTGCTGATAATTGTTTCTGTGTTCGTTCCCACACATCGGTGGCGGGAACGAGAAAAAGAAGAAGAGAGAACGCTTTTTTTTAGTTGGTGACTGTCAGCTTTTCAATACTTTCAACAAACCACTGTTGATGGAAAAATGTTTAGACAATTATAATATAATGGGGGCGAAAAAGCGAGATGTCAATTTGGTTTGAACCTTCCTCTCTCCAGGCCTCCCTCCCATTCATTTTCTTCCTAATTCCCTCATTTTTCCTCGTTAAAATCGTTAGAATCGGAAAGGGGGGTACAGATGTTTCGTCGATTGTCCCATCAATCATGCTTAATCGAGAAGTTGAACATTCTCACCTGTTCGTCGTCGATTACACAATTCGAAGGTCTAATCTGTTTTTCAAATCGTAGTGTCCATCTTTCTCGACCGCAATTTGTACGGGACATACATTCCTCAGAAGCATATTCATTTTCTCATTTACTTTTTGTATACAAGGACTGCCTAGTCATCTACTACTAAATCACAATATCCGTTACGAATTATCCCTCCTACGCTCGGAGACTAACTATTTTTTATCAATCGCCGCGATCTCTACAGTACAGTCATAAGTTATCATAATTTACCATCATGGTTGCCAACACCCGTTGCCGTCTTTATTATATTATCATTATTTCTGCAGTAATAACAGTTAAATGTTTGTTCGGAAGGGTGCTACATGTACATAGTTAATAGTATAATTGCCCATTGTTTTCAATTGGGTCCTTCTGTCGGCAGCCACCTCTTGTGACTCTTTTCTCAACCGCAACGATACAACTGTTCGCGTTTGCAAGCGGACAATGGATACACTTCATTTAACCCCGGAAATCTGCGCTTTTTCAAATGTTCTGATCATTCTTGATTTTTGTGATATCAATTTTACAATTGTTCTTTGGAAGCGTCTTTCTAGACAATCCTATTCAAATTCCCCATTCATCCAGCTCATTCCTAATCCTCTCGACCTACTTTTCCGGCGCCCGCACCTGCTGTTAGCCTCTAACCTTACTTGGCAGATGTCTTTGCATAATAAAATGCTAAATTCCGACAAGAAAAAAACGGGGCCGGACCCCACCAACCTCGTTTCTTTTCCATCGTTCAACACTATTCAAACCACTACCTCATATTCTTGCTCTACCCTTTTCTCCTCCATATTATTCCCATCGGTTCATATCCTCTTTATTGCTAGATGATTTCATTATGAACAGATGTCTTTGATTTACATATCGTAAGTATTCCGTCACATTGCTCTAGAGGCCTTGTGGTCTGCCGCAATGTACAACGTAGACAGCAAATTCGTGATTCATTTGATCCTTCTTCCCTTTATTCTTTTCTGTGATTTCATCCAAAAGCTTTTTTATTTGAACTTTTGAATGTAAGGACATATCATATTCATAATTCATAAATGAATAGCACCCAGTTCTTTTTTTCTTTTGTTCTATTAGCGTTTCTTTTTGTTCTTTGGTGAGCTCTATTTCCAAACCTGTCCTTCTCCAATTCGTCACGTTCCCACCTGACTCATTATGTTTAGTAATGAGAACTTACTTACAGGATTGCTATTCAGATGAGATGCAAATTGTACTCGTCCTACTAGCATTTTATGGGACAACCACGACAAATGCTCTGCGCATTGGTAAGTTGATGAATTTAAATTTGAAACCATGAAGGCCCCTGTCACATAAAACTTCTTATTCTTCAGACCAATGTGGTGAGAAGGCGCTTGGTATGCAAAATGGTGACGTCCTAGATTCGCAAATAACGGCTAGCAGCAGTTTTGACAAGCAAAGTGTCGGACCACAGAATGCAAGGCTACACTCGGAACTAGCGTCTGGAGCATGGTGCCCAAAACCACAGATCAACTCAAAAAGTTATGAATTTCTACAGGTACATACTTGACTGCTTTGAAACAAGCAATGAAAAAAAAACAATTTTAAGGTTAATCTGAACGACACGTTCTTGATTACATCTGTTGAAACTCAAGGTAGATATGGAAATGGTACTGGAAGAGAATTCGCGAGTCATTATATGATTGACTACATGAGAACTGGCAGTCAATGGATTCGGTACAGAAATCGTTCTGGTCATGTGGTATGTTAATTTTGAAACTGACATCTGACAAGAAATATTTGAATTGTAGTACATGGACGGAAATTTTGACACAACTACTCCTGTCATTCGAGTTCTCGATCCCCCTATCGTCGCTTCCCGAATCCGAATTGTTCCGTCATCAAAAAACACCAGAACTGTATGCATGAGAGCAGAACTTCACGGATGCAAACATGAAGGTATCATTCGATTAACTATAAAATTAGAAACGGAAGTTTCAAACAAGCCACAAATCTTTTACAGGTGTCATCTATTACTCAACGGTGCCAGATGGTTCTCGTCTTGACACTCTTGACTTCAAAGACAACATGTTCGAGAATAGTCAAATGTACACTGAATCGGGCATTAAAAGGTTAGTACCACTCCCATCATTGTTCAAAAGGGCATCAGAAACCATCTCTATAAAAAGAAATGAAGAAGAGAAAAAAGTTTGAAAGTACCGGTTGATAACAGTTAACTTGATTGATTGATGTGATCGACAGTTACAAAATAATGATTTCCAGAGGGCTTGGACTGCTGACGGATGGTTATGTCGCGCAAACGTCACCGTTTGAGAAATATCAGATGAACAATAGTTGGATCGGCTGGAATAGGGACACTACGGGTAGAAAATGAAGAATTTGAATGAGTTGAGAATAGGAAAAAAATTCAGATGGCCGTGTCACTATCCTGTTTGAATTCGAAGAAGTCCATAATTTCACGGATGTGGTATTAGCAACATTTGGAAATAGAATTGATGGAATTGATGTTATTTTCAGGTGGGTGCTCTTTGTTTTCAGGACATCTTCAAGATTTCTCAAGCATCAATATGTAGTTTGTACCAAAATAATTATTAATTTCAGCCAAGATGGGAAAACGTTCCCTCTGTTCTCACAAATCTCTTCGAGTGAGCGTCAAGCTATCAACAACACAAGCAGAAGGTAGATACATAGTATGTTCTGCTCACGAGTTGAGTTTCCAGATATGATTTTCGTGTGCCACTTCACAATCGTGCTGGTAGAAAAGTGAGAATCTCAATAAAGTTCTCATCTGATTGGATGTTCCTCACGGAGGTTCATTTCACTTCAGGTACCGTACCAAACCGAAAAGTTTTTAAAACCCATCATTTTACAGCAGCAAATCTCACTCTCATGTCTGAAAAAGTCCCAACACCGCAATCAGCAGCTCCCCAACAACTTCTCGTGATTTGTGGAATTATATTCTTAACTTTGTTCGCTTGTACTGCATATTGCATTTCCGTATGCCTGAAACGAAGACAAAAGAACAAAAGTGTTGACTCGGTTGGTTATGACTCATGATAGTACTGAACAACTCCCTCTAAATTTTCAGAATGTTAAAAAAGATCTTATCATTACACACATGGGTAACAAGCCAACCTGCCATGTGTTCCCGTCGAACGGGAAGATTTCCAATGGACATTATGAAGTCGCAAACGACATTCTATATTCTAGATCACAAAAGTCAACACTCCTAAGGTAATATTACTCCGTAATTTTAATCAAAATTACTCGATTTCAGTGTTTCCTCAAAATCGAGTTCATCGTGCCGAGCAATTCCACCAACATGGAACGATTTCAACTTCCCACCACCACCTGAAGGAAGAGGTGAGACACTCGTCAAACACACAAGTCAATTTGTTTTTGCAGAAGAGCATACCTATTCTCAACCGGTATCACCTGAAAACAGTAGCAATGGTTCATATCGAAGTGTCAAAAAAATTCAAGCTTTGTGAGTAATTTCTCAAATTTAAAACCTCCGAATTCTAAATTCCAGGAAGAAATACCCTACTAGTGCACTTCTAATTGGAAAAGCAATAGGAGAGGGGAAGTTCACCATGATTAAAGAGTGCATTATTTTCGGTGGTTTGAAATGTGCTCACAAATCTACAAAGGAAGAGGATTGCGTGCATGGAACACGCGCAATGGGAGATGAAATAGCTTGTCTGTTGAAATGCGGAAGGCATCCGCGGATTGTTGAATTATTCGGAGTCGATGAGTCATACAATTTGCTTTTGGAACACGTGGAGTACGGATGTATAAGGAACTTCTGGTTGGCTTCGGATGCACCGTTAGAGTGAGTTTTTAAGTTTCTAAAACAATTGGGAACTGAAATTTTCAGCACCGAGTTCCTAGTCCGGATCTGCAAGGATATTTATACCGCTATGGCTTATTTGGAAAGCATTCGAATAGTCCATGGCCACTTTACACCCAATAATATCCTTCTCGATGGGGATTTCCACGCAAAAATATGCTCTCCCCGTGGGCCATCTCATCATGCTCAACTTCGTTATTCTGCTCCAGAATCTATTGTTAATGTAAGAATCCCTATTAATTTTCTGATTTAGTTTTCCTTTTCAGAACGAATTCACTCACAAATCAGACGCGTGGGCTGTGGCTACAACAGTGTACGAGATGGCTTATCAGTGCCGTCAGCGGCCATACGAGGAACTAACCAATGAGCAGATAGTTGATAACGCTTGTGCTCTTTTGGATCAACAACATCAAGCGGTGAGACAGTGAAAAACGGAGAAGTTGGAAAATAAAGAAATTTCAGGTTGTCCCATTAATACCAACTGTTTTCAATTATGAAATCTTGCAACTTCTCACAAGGTGTTTCCGGGTAGATCAATTGGAAAGGCCGACGTTTGAACGATTTCTCAAATCTTTTCAAGAATAATTACAATTCCTTCTCAAAACATATTCCATTTTGACCCAATTGATCTCTAAATTCCATTTCCCTTTACTTAATCAGGCAAACCATCTTCCATTACAACTCATTTATATTGAAATTACTAGACATTCAGAAATTCCCTTCCCCCCAAAGTTTTAAACTACGAGTACATTCGCACAAGACTTGGAAACGTATTAAAGACCAAAAGGTAGCGAGGCAAAGGCATTGTGTGATAGAACAGATACAGTATTTTGTGTTTGTTTCGCCGATGAAACAAAAAAGAATTGAGAGAGAAAATGAGAGAGAAATAGTCATGAACTTTTGATTTATGATCTTCTTTTTCCCAATGCCTTTACCTTGTCAGTCATTTTGGTTCTAAACCCTTTCAGACTAGTTGTAAAAGTTGACCTCTTCCTACTCATCTTCCCTCTTCTTAAGAGCAAATGAGCCTGACCCAAGACACATCACGTGAGGAGAGGCTGTCTGCCAGCGTGGACCACAGTGTTCAGTAACACAAGAACCGTTGCGCACTCCTCTCTCCTCCTTATCCTATCGCTTTATTGACCCGGGCTCTCAGTCTTTTTGTTGACTATCGTTATTTGATGTCTTTGCAGTTTTTCTCAGTTCTAAAGATCAAAAAAAGTATTTTTCCCTCTCGTTCTTGCAGAATCAAAGATTTTTATGTAGACTCTAATGTGTACTATGTTTAAATGGTCTTTACGCGTATTGAATTTGTACCCAATAAAAACTGTTCTTACCATATATTCTTAAATGTTATGTATTTTCGATAATAGAGATAATCACGCGACTATAGCCATTCTCCAACCTTTCTTTTTTCAATCGGTATCAAAAATATCACCCAAAGCGGGTGTGTCTCTATTCATGAACCTGCTTTGAAAATGAAAAAGGATACGCAGACTTATCATTTCAACCGCTCAGAAGAATGACAAGAACCTGATAAAAGAACACGTGGCGCTCGATGATTTGCAGTATATAGGAAAATCGGCTGTAATCTTATCAGTTCTGTTCGTTGATACAATCTCGGCATTCACTCCTTTTTCATCTACTTTATCAGTTTTTCAATTTCTCTTAATATAGTCCACCCCCTTTTCGTTTTAGTCAGTCGGCGCGCTGATTGCAACCGGTGAAATCGTTTTAGTCTCATCAAATTGACAACAGAAAAACACTGTTCATGTATATTAAACAATCAATATTCATTTCCATATTGAGTGCAACATCCCACATTTCCGTTTCTCTCTTCATTCGCTCTCTTTTTTTTCATTGCAAATATTTTCATTTTTCAGCCATGACTCCAAAACCAAATACCACTAGCCCAAATGCAAATCTTCCATTGCTCAGCAAAGATTCTCCAGATATTGAGGTACTCAATGAATCCTAAATCAAGGCGCAGTACTAAAACAAAGTTCTGCAGCGTGACAGCCCTCTCTTTTCGTACTAATGTTTCATTTCTCTTGATAAGACTGTCCGATAGGCAGCGCACGTGCGACGTACACGTGCAGCCAAATAGCAGCATTTTCGAGAAACCTTTGATCTTTTGCAGTCAATCGGGCATGTCACGTTTGAAACATTTATAAGTTGTTGAACTTTTAAGAGTATCAGGAAGAGTTTAGAAGAATCATAAATGTTGGCATTTCCAGAGTCTTCTTATCTTGAACCCAAAAGTTCAAGCCAAAGCAAACGCTGTTCCCAGTGCCGTCACCAAGAAAAACAAGCACAACTGGAAGAGAAATGACGAAAAAGGATGTGGAGCTGTAATAACACATTTATTGAAATGAATTCAATTTTGATTCTGATTTCAGACATGCGGAGAATCAAAATTGAAAAATGACTTCCGTGACATCAAGCATACAACTCTCAGTGAACGCGGAGCCCTTAAAGAGGCTATGAGGTTAGTAGGAGACTGTTTCATTGCATTTCATGACGTAGTGATCTACGAAAAACCAATTTTTTGATATGATACTGATTTTTCATTCTGCGCGGTATGCCTTGCAAGAAAAAACAACGTGACAGAAAAAAAAAGAAATCGTTGATCTGCAGATCATAACGAACTTTTATTGATTTTCAGATGCCTGAAATGCGCAGATGCTCCATGCCAAAAGAGTTGCCCCACTCAACTAGATGTCAAAAACTTCATTACCAGTATTTCCAACAAGAATTACTACGGAGCTGCTCGTCAAATTCTTTCCGATAATCCTCTGGGTCTGACTTGTGGAATGATCTGTCCAACTTCTGATCTCTGTGTTGGATCGTGTAATTTGCAAGCAAGTGAAGAAGGCGCTATCAATATTGGAGGTCTCCAACAATACGCTTGTGATGTTCGTAATTCTGAAAAGAAAGCGCTTTTTGAAACTTCAGATTTTTCAGGTGTTCAAACAAATGAACGTCCGTCAAATCGTGTCAAAGGAAGTTCGTGAGAATCGAAATGCCTCTCACAAAGAGCAAATTGCTCTCATTGGATGTGGACCAGCCAGTATTTCTTGTGCTTCGTTCCTCGCTCGTTTGGGATACACGGATATCACTATTTATGAGAAGAGAGCATACATCGGAGGATTGTCTTCTTCAGAAATCCCACAATTCCGTCTTCCTTATGATGTTGTTGACTTCGAAATTCAACTTGCCAGAGATATTGGAGTCAAGATTGAGACGAACAGATCCCTTTGCAAAGATGATATCACTCTGGACAAGTTGAAGGTTTTCAGATTCTAATATACATTATTGAACACTATGAATATTCAGGAGCAAGGAGCTACTGCAGTCTTCGTTGGAATCGGAAACCCAGAACCGAAAATCGATCCACTCTTCGAAGGATTGACCATTGAGAATGGTTTCTACACTAGTAAGAACTATCTTCCAGCTGTTGCCGCTGCTAGCAAACCAGGTACTAAAACTTCGTCGAGGAGAAACAGTTCAAATATGATTTCCAGGAATGTGTGGATGCAAACGTACTCCACTCCCAACCATGAGAGGACGTGTTGTTGTCCTTGGAGCTGGTGACACAGCTATGGACTGTGCTACTTCTGCTCTCCGTTGTGGAGCTTCTCGTGTCACAATTGCATTCCGTAAGGGATTCACTGGAATTCGTGCTGTTCCAGAAGAGGTTAGTTCCCAATGTTTTGTTTCCAATACTTCTAATTCATTTCTAGATGGAAGCTGCAAAGGAAGAGAAGTGCGAGTTCCTTCCATTCTCTGCACCACGTAAGATCAACGTGAAAGACGGACGTATCGTGTCGATCGAATTCAACAAAACCGAACAAGACGACAACGGCAAATGGTGAGTAGTGTGAAATGAGGGCAAATAAGTGAAAACTGACAATTGAAATTTGTCATTTGGTTGCAGGTACGAGGATGAGGAACAGATTGTTATCTTGAAATGCGACTACGTGATTTCCGCATTTGGATCCACGTTGAAAGAAGATGCAGGTTAGTTGTCGGTTTCCTTTTTTCATGTGTCCAAAGAACTATGAAAGCTGACTTTATAGATTGAAATCAGAAAGGAACATTTCACTTCTCAGAAACAAATAGCTGTTGATCTATGATTCATGAGAAAACATGTTGGATTAAATCACACACTGATCATTAAACGTTTACAGTATTGTCGGCCCTTCAACCATGTCAATTGAACAAGTGGGGTGGAATTGAAGTCAATGCAGCCACTCAACAAACATCTGAGAAATGGGTGTTCGCAGGAGGAGATGTTGCAGGAGTCGCTGAAACCACTGTCGAGTCTGTCAATGACGGAAAGGTAGAACATTGGATCATTCGGAAGAGGATGAAATATTTTTCAGATTGCTGCCTGGAACATGCATCGTTACATCCAATCACTTCATGGAAACCAAGTCTCGGAGACTCCAGAACTTCCAAAATTCTTCACACCAATCGACGAAGTCGACATTTCCGTTGATATGTGTGGAGTGAAGTTCGAGAACCCATTCGGACTTGCTTCTGCTCCTCCAACTACCTCTGGACCAATGTGTCGTCGTGCTTTCGAACAAGGCTGGGGATTCATTCTCACAAAGACTTATGGATTGGATAAAGACTTGGTCACTAACGTTTCCCCACGTATTGTCCGTGGATCCACCAGTGGACCACTTTTCGGTCCAAATCAAGGATCATTCATGAACATTGAATTGATTTCTGAGAAATCATGCGAGTACTGGCTGCAATGCATCAGAGAATTGAAGAGAGATCATCCAACAAAAATTGTTATTGCTTCTATCATGTGCACCTACAATAAGGCTGATTGGGTTGAGCTTGCTACCAAGAGTGAGGAAGCAGGAGCAGATATTCTCGAATTGAATCTCTCTTGCCCTCATGGAATGGGAGAAAAGGGTATGGGATTGGCTTGTGGACAAAATCCAGACATTGTGAAGGAGATCTGCAGATGGGTTCGAGCCTGTGTCAGAGTAAGTATACAGAAATTAATAACAAATTTGTATTTTTTCAAATTTAGATCCCATTCTTCCCAAAAATGACACCAAACATCACCGACGTTCGTGAGATTGCCAGAGCTGCCAGAGATGGAGGTGCCAGCGGAGTCACTGCCACTAACACTGTTTCCTCTTTGATGCACATGAAGGCTGATGGAAATGCATGGCCAGCAATTGGAAACGCTAAGAGAACCACTTACGGAGGAATGTCTGGATCAGCTATCCGTCCAATTGCAATGAAAGCAGTTTCATCCATTGCCAATGAACTTGATGGATTCCCAATCATGGCCACCGGAGGAATTGAGAGTGCTGAGACTGGACTCGGATTCCTGATGGCTGGAGCATCTGTTCTTCAAGTTTGCTCTGCTGTCCAGAACCAGGATTTCACTGTTGTCGAAGATTATTGCACTGGACTCAAAGCCTTGCTATACTTGTCAGGAGCCGAGTCTCTCAAGGAATGGGATGGTCAATCTCCACCAGTTGAGAAGCACCAAAAGGGAAAACCAATTTTGGTTCAAGGACAGAAAAAGTTGCCATTCTTCGGAAAATTCAGAGATGAGCGTGAGAAGCTCGAGTCTATCAAGTTGTCCGAAACCAACCTTCTTGACACTGAAAACTATCATTTTGCTTCTCGACCAGATACCAAAGTTACTAATGTTCCGACTGTTGAAGATGTTATCGGAAAGGCTCTACCAAAAATTGGTCCATATGTTACTTTGGATAACCAACAGCAGAAGGTCGCTATTATTGATGACGTAAGTGAACATTTTGGATTATTGAAACATCTGAAAATTCCAGGATATGTGCATCAATTGTGGAAAGTGCTACATGACTTGTAACGATTCTGGATACCAAGCAATCACATTCGACGCAGTTACCCATCAACCTCATGTTACTGAAGATGATTGCACTGGATGCACTCTCTGTTACAGGTAATTTATTTCGAAATGTGTTTTTTAAACTCCCACTGTTTCAGTGTTTGCCCAATTCCGGAATGTATTCAAATGGTGCCAAGAACTGGGCCATGGAAGGCTCCAAAACGTGGTGTCAAGCCGACAGTTGAGCCAGGAACTCCGAAGGTCGTCAAAGTCGATCAACGTGGACGCGTTATTCTTGAATCTACTGGTGGAATGCAGTAGTTTTTATAAATTAGTAGCGTATTCCATTATTCTAATCCAATTGTTTCAAATCACTTTTTCTTGTTTCATGATTCTAGCTTGTCATTTCTTACTGCAAAGTTATACTGAGAGTTTTCGCTTCAATAAATATTCCCTAAATTAGAAGTGTGTACAGTTGGAACATTTTCAAAGAAAAGAAGCTTCTTGGCGCTTCCTTACTGTGTTATTGACAGTTAGGCTATTGTCTTTCAACTCATTCGTTTGCTCAAAGCTCCACACTAACTGTTTGTGTGACCGAGAGATTGGAGGAAAAAGCGAAATACTTTTGGAATTTTTGTCCCAAACGTTTCATTGCAACTGAACTATGGTGCTGCCATCATTCAACAACATATTTTCCAGGAATATGTGCTCACAAATGACACATAATGAACAAAGAATCACAAATGGTAATAACAGATGCGACAGTTTACTCAGTTACTCATCCGAACCCTATAATATGAGGATTCATTTTGCAACCTGCATTTCTAGTAATGAGAAATGAGTATGATGTCATTTCCGCGCGGTAATGAAATGACAGAACGCCATTTGGAACAGTTTGCCCTTGTTGTGAGTATTATTTGGGTGTAAGCGGTAAACAATGACGTGTGTTTTGCCGTTACCGCGCGGACGGAGGGCGGCATATAAATAGCTCATAATAGAAAGGTTTTCATCAGTGCGGGAAAGTGTTGCATTCCATATTCTCGTTCTGTAAAGGTTCTGACACCGCTTATTATACTCCTTTTCTAGTGCTTTTTTCAAGCTTCTTGCATTCTCTTTTCAACAAACTAAACCCGATCATTTTCTTTTCACCTATATCCATTTTTGCCGAAACCACTTATTCTCATCCGACTTTCTCACTCAAGGCCATATTTTTGTGCGTGTTGCCAATGTGTTGCAAGTTCTACACTTAATACGGGGTGGCCCCACATTCCACTCATGCCGAACGGTGTTCATCCGTGATGGGTGGTTAAAAGACACTGAGCGAAAAAAGATAGGCAAGGTCACCAAGAGGGAGTCTCAACGATAAGTATGACCTCTCTAGAGCAGAAGGTAAATGAAAGAGAGTGGCAGACAGGTAGAGTCAAACACGTCACTTGACGGTGTGTTGTGTACGTCTCTGGTGGTGAAGTGAGTGTGTGTGTGCGCCTCTAGCGTTTGGGTGTCTGTTTGTCTCCGGAGCGTCCAATATCTACATCCGATGGGTCTCGGCGTCTCTCCTCACCTGACATGGTCCCGATATATCTCTCGTCTCTCTTGAATGACCGCTGGTTCATTTGCCTCCTCTCTCTCTCTCTCTTACCTCGTCAAACCGTTCTGCTGTGAGGAAAAGTGAGTGGAAAAGGAGGGGAGGAGGGCCACGGTTCGTTGTAAGAGGGAACGTTTGTCTAAAGATGGTGACCTCTACCTGCCCGGCCATCCTTCTATGCATCTTGTTTTCTGCCTGTCGTTAGGAAGGACGCGCCTTTAATCCGAGCTGCGGCCCATTACCTTGCTACCGGCACTGCCTACCACTCACTTCCTTTGTTGGGCTTCCAAATTGGAAGAGTTTCGTTCCTATATATTTTTCGTTTCAAAACGAAACCATCAAAGGTTGTGTGCTCTCAACGGAAAAAAGTTTGTTATGCTCCACTTACTCCACTTTTTCTACGTGCTCTTAGACATTTACTGGTAGATTTCATGAAAAGATTTTCATATTGTTGACTTGTTCCCCAAGACTTCATCGGTTCTGCAATTTTTGAAATGAAGAACAATTTATCTTGATCGGTTGACATGAAAATAATTGATTGGATGAGTGGAGCAACATACATATGTTTCCTATTATCCCTTTCATTACTATTCTGATTCCTCTCATTTCTGATTAGAATACTTATTTCTCCTAGACTTTTTGATGTCTTTCAGTCTATTTTATTTTTAGAATCTTCTTTTTCTTCACTATCGCATCTATTTTCATCTTTTCCTCTTCCGAACCGATAAAGTACCTATTTTTAGCCACTAATTGATATGATGGTTGCACTAATCTGAAACGAATTAAGATTTTACAACCGTTTTCGGTGAACTTGGGAGTTTGATTTCTTTTTGATCTGTGTCTCCTACTCCCACAAATCGAAATTTCGATTCATTTCAATTGATAAAAACCAAGACTCGGCTTGTTATCCCTTCTTTTGCCAAATGTTTCTCTTCTCATGTTTTAATGATTTGTCGGGGTGGCTCACTTGGCTCCACACAAATCGGCCAACAGATAAGAGGTGATTGTAAGTCGGGCGGGGGGAGACTTCTTTTGAGAAGAGACAACTAAAGACAAGAAGTTGGTGGAGGGAGGAAAATGAGCGAAAAGAAGAATGAGTGACCGGTCTATGTTTTATTCAAATAAAAGAAAAAGAGATGCACCTCTACCATGCATAATCCTGATGTTTCCCCCCTCCGACTCTGCATTTTTGCTTCATGGTATTCCGATTTTTCTTCGCTGCTTTCATCCGCACTTTCATGATGTTTGTTAGGAAAGAGTGAGTGGAAGGCGCTCCCTTAGTGATCAAAAAAACCCATGTCCTTCAAACATCTTCGAATTATCCACTGTCGACGATCATTCAAATCTGCTTCCTCCTCTCTGTTCTCATCACTTCTCATTATATTTTTTCATTTGAGTTTCCCCACTTTATTAACTTCCAGACTTTCACTTCATCTTGACTTTTTTCATAACTCATTCAAATTATACATAAGCGTTATTAAACTGAATCTGTCTCACCCGTTTTCCAGTGATTAGCCTAAGTATCGTAATACAGGTCGTCAAGCCCTCCTGCTGTTTCTAATTTTAACGTTGCGAATGATCTCCTTTTTAGAATGCGCAAAACCTATTTGTCAGCTTGGAAAGTCCCCCACAGAGAGAAAGAGATGAAACGAAAGATGCGTAAGCATTTTCTCTCACTTTCTACGCACCAATGCCTCTGTCTGTCTTTATACTGTCAATACTATTCCATCTCCCATCATACTCCCCATATTTTCACACGTTTTACATGTTATCAATAGTTAAACCCGCTCACTTCATGCATTCCGTACTTCCTCTCGCTCCACTTGACACTTTGTATTGGCAAGAGCCCCGACAGTCGATATCTAAAGGTGTTTTGTGTGACTTTTGAAAGACGCAGTACCGCTTGAACGCACGCTTCACCTCATTAGAATAGTTGACTCATTTCCGTTTCTAATGACACTTGATCTCCAACACAGTGTCGCATTTTCATCGTACCAATTGTTTGTCATGATAATATTTGTTGAGAAACTATTATCTTGGGGCAGCAAAACCAGCACCTCTTTCGCATTTTTCGTTCGTTTTCCTCGATTCCTTCTTCTTCTCCTTCTTGGGGAGTTTTATGACCATCACAAGCAAAACCACCATCGCTCACATATAAGCAGTTTGATCGTCGATATATTCCCATTCCTCTCCCGTTTCCCTCTCGCAAAACGACGAATATATCTGTTCGCTTTTTTACCTGGCTCTTCCCCTTTGTGTCTCTTTTTATTTCCATTTTCTCGTCGTCCCATGATCGAATGTTTGAATCGATTCGATGTTTGTCATCTCATAGTGTTCTAACATTCTAGTTAGTCAGTAACTTGAATGTTCCATGTCAGTCTTGTTTTACAAAACATTTGTACTGTTCTATTTGCTGATCGTGAGGTCGTAAGTTTTGTACATTGAAAACATAGATTTGGAATGTGTTATGACCAATATGTTTCACTGGGTGCGAAGTTTCGAAAACTCTAGTTAGTGGTTATTGATTCTAGTATTACTAAACTAACATGATAGGAATCAAGGAGATCAAAGACTGTCATCAAGTCACACCTATAAACAGATTGAGAGATCGTTTCACATGTTTCTGTTCTCCATGTCAAGATACTAATGTGTTCGCCTTCTCCTCCCGCACAAGCACTTTTTTGGCGCGCTCCCCCATTTGTTCCTTACATGTTTTCGTACAATAGATGTTCTCTCAATCCTCTTCTTCCCGCATGTCGTGACTAATGTCCCGTTGGCTTGTACATGTTGAATATAATTTCACACAGCGTGACTCATAAGTTAGTGTTTTTTACGGTGGTCTCTTCCTTTCCCTTTTTCATCTTGACCATTCTTGCATAACATTCCACTGTCTCACTAGTCACTTAATATATTCCGACGCTCACAGGTGGTACTCTATTTCTAAGCTGTTCTTGACCCGTTCATTGTAGACTTGAGAAATGAGAGTATAATGAGACGAGTTGATACAATCTTTCTTCACCTCTAAACACCAATCCATTTTCCGCACCACATCAAGACAAAGTTGTCGTTCTGTCCTTCGTCGGAGAGGTTGCGGTTCCCTCTTTTTCGTACCCTATCCTGTAATAAAACCATCGGCATAGCGGGGGTTGGTGTCCAATAAACGGTGAGGGTCTTCACCGTTTATACCCCAAACGCCCTTCTTTTTTACCTCTTCTTCCACTCAAGCATATCTATCAGATCTCCTTTTCTCAGTGTCCCTCTCTGCCAGTAGATACTAATCTAGAGTGAGATCGCGACCCGCCCGGAGGAAGACAAGGGGGTATATTTATTTTTGCCTTACGAAACCTAGTGAATCATACCAAACGTTGTTTGTTGGAGAAAAAAAATGCAAAAAACGTATAGATGATTCGAAATTCCCATAATAGAAATTTGATACCAGATGCACTTGGCATATGAGAATTCTCCAATTTTTCCACGATGGATTTATGAATAAGACCCTCCCTGACGTTTCGAGAAAGTTTCAATCTTCTCGATGCTCCGCATCTTCTTTTCCCATTATTTACATCAAGTTCTCTAAAACAAACTCACTGTCGGCTTGCTTGTGTGCGTGTGTTTGCCGTAAATTCTTGTTTCTTTCTGATAAGTTATGTCTTATCACCACCACAGTTTTCCTTTTTGTCTCCATCGTCTCTTTTTTCGGCTGCTCTGTTTTTAGAAATAGTGAAACCGATTAACTTCTATTTTCGTTTTCTTTCTTTCCCCGCAAATGATCAGTTTTCTAATTGTTGAGTAATTTTCAGCGAACAGCATCGAAAGAAAAACAGTGGGATTGCTGGAAACAACATCGAAGGAACCATGTCAGGCGAGTCATCGGAAAGTTAGTTTCCAACCTTTTCCATGTTGGGAAAGTTAGAAAATTAGATTCCAAATCTGGGTCACCTACGGTTATTAGTTTCTTTTTCGCCACCATTCCTTCAATTCCTCCAAGTTTGGTTATTGGTTTCATCGCGCGCCTGTTGTTTTCTCTTTTCTTCCCCCCACAAAACAATTATCACTAAACCATTATTCTACCGTCGCCGTGGTCGTTAAACTCAATGTCACAATGCCCGGAATTAGCCGAGACACAACACTTACATTCTTCGTTGTCGTTACCCCCCTTCTTTTTCCTCTCATGTCTCCGGTGCGATGATCGCATCTCAAAGTTCTTATCACTTTGTCTAAACTGCCAAATACGACCACCCCACCCAATGCCTTATGAGCGTTTTCGTGTTGACAAATACATCTCGATACACACATACATATACGTTATTATTTCTGTATACGTTTTCGAAAAGTTCACACTACTTGGAGCCTCCCCGCCTTCCCTCCCGGTTATGAATGCTTTCTGGCGCGCGCATGGGTGATGGGTGGCGAGGATGCGTCGCTGAATGTGCAAACATTATATTTGTATAAGAAGACGAAGCAAGGAGAAACAGAAAGAAGACGCAGTGGTGAAAGAAGTCGGAAAGATCGGAGGGCAAAGAGAAAACAATCTGTTTGTGATGGTGCGTCGTACGTGTCCGACAGTCCGACCAGCCGGGGGGTCTCCCTCTCTCTCTCTCTCTATTCATCGCAACGACTTTCCGGCCAAGTCTTGTACATTCCGAAAGGGAAGATGGAAAAGAGAGGGAATTGAGAGGTGCGCGCATCCTCGCCAAGATGACTCATCGTTATTTGTGAGGATGGGAATGGAAACTTTGATTGTTGAGACGCGCATGATAACTTTTTTCTGTTGACCATGTTTTGCCGCAAAATGAGTCATGTGGTGGAACAAGAGACATTGTCGGGAACGAAGGGGATACAACACAAAAAGCAAATTAGAACTTACTAATCGTTTTTTTCAGGAGCCCATCAAGCGATAGAGCTTGTTGAGGAGTATCATGGTACACTCAACCGGCACAACGATGAAGAGCTTCGATCCAGTTTGGAGAAGCTCATCAATTCGTTCAAATCTCAATTGATGAACTCATTGCTGGAAATTCATGACTTGTACGAGCACACATTGCTCAGCGATCGAAAAGGATATTCACAGAAAGTGCTCGAAGTGAAGCGTTTGACCGAGAAATTGGAAGGTCAACCACTTCTTTATAATAATCGTGCAGCCACAACTACTTCCACATCAAATTATAATCTTTCTAGTACCACTCCACTTGCTTCAGATGTAAGGATTAGTCATGAGAGGCTTCAGATTTAACACAAATTGTTTACAGCTCAGAGACCGTGGAGGTTTCTCTTATTTGAATGGAGGAGGCCTCGGAACAGTTGGACTCGGCAATGCACTTGGAAACGGATTATCTTCATCCCCATACAATTCATCCAGTACTCATTATCTTCATGAGCGTCAACGTCAAACAAGTCACGATGGAACTTGGAAAGAAGTGACTACAAGAACAGTTGACACTCCAAGCGGACTTGAGAGACGTACTGTTGAGGTAAAACAAAGTTTTGAACTGTTCTAAGTCATCAGAGATCTTTTTCAGCACACCGGAGTCATTGATGAGTTCGGACGTAGATGGGAGATCGAGAATATCGTTTTGGAGAAAGGTCACACCGGCCTTGGATTCTCGATCACTGGAGGTATGCGCACTCAACCGATAATTATGACACAATAAATCTGATTATAGGTACGGACCAGCCAACGGAAGATGGAGATACCTCCATTTATGTCACTAATATCATTGAAGGAGGTGCGGCACTTGCTGATGGCCGCATGAGGTACCCATTTAGAACCAACGGGATTTTGGAATCATAAAATCCTATTTTCAGAAAGAATGATATCATCACAAGCGTTAACAATACTAACTGCGAGAATGTAAAGCACGAAGTAGCTGTAAATGCTCTCAAGAGCTCTGGAAACGTAGTTTCCTTGAGTCTGAAACGTCGTCGTGATGATGCTCCAATTGCTATTGGTGGAAACTTTGGAGGATCCACTTCATACCTCCGTAACGGAATCACACCATCTGTGAGCGCCGGCAACTTGACACACGCTGTTCATTCTCCATCGGCTCCATTACATCCACCACCACCGCCACCAGTTCATCACGGATCATTGAGTCAATTATCTGTTGGACAATATCGTTCTGCACGACCGAACACAGCGTACATCGATCTGGTTAAGGTTGGTGACAGTTTTTTGAATCAAAAAAGCTATGGAATCATTTTTACAGGGAGCACGCGGACTTGGATTCTCGATTGCTGGAGGACAAGGAAATGAGCATGTAAAAGGAGACACAGACATTTATGTCACTAAAATTATCGATGAGGGAGCAGCAGACACCGATGGAAGACTCAGAGTTGGAGATAAGATTCTTGAGGTTGATCAGAACTCTCTGATCAATGTACCACATGAGTATGCTGTTGATGTTCTTAAAAACACCGGAAACCGTGTCCGTCTTCTCGTCCAAAAGGGCACTGGACCAGCTTTCAATGATTCTGCTAGCCAACAGTTCAATCCAACTACTCCAATCCTCAGACGTAAGTTCTTGAATCTTACTTTCTTTTTCTATTTTTGTCTTTTCAGCAAGCTCTGTTCAAGACTTCAACCGTTCGATGGGATCTCAAAGCCATCTTTCATATGGAGCTCCACAAAACACTAGCTACAACTCTCATCTTCCAGTTGCTATTCCACTTGAACCAAGACCAGTTCAACTTTTCAAGGGACAAAATGGTCTCGGATTCAACATTGTTGGAGGAGAAGACAATGAGCCAATCTACATTAGCTTTGTTCTCCCTGGAGGAGTTGCCGATCTCAGTGGAAACGTGAAGACTGGAGACGTTCTTCTTGAAGTTAATGGAAATAACTTGAGAAACGCTACTCATAGAGAAGCTGCTGAAGCTTTGAGAAATGCTGGAAACCCAGTATACCTTACTCTTCAATACAGACCACAAGAATATCAAATCTTCGAATCGAAAATTGAGAAGTTGAGAAACGATGTTATTTCTCAATCCAGAATGGGAACTTTGAACAGAAAGTCGGAATACGTCAGAGCGCTTTTCGATTATGATCCAGCTCGTGAAAACTCTGTGCCACCGCACAGATCAATGGGATTCAACTATGGGGATATTCTCCACATCATCAATTCGTCTGATGACGAATGGTGGACTGCCAGAAAAGTTCTCGATGATGGAGAAGAGACCGCCGAAGGAGTGATCCCATCGAAGAAACGTGTTGAAAAGAGAGAACGACTTCGTAGAAAGAATGTTAACTTCAACTCGGGATCTCAATCTCTTGGAAGAAACTCGAGCACCACTGGATTGGAGCATCGCAGAGGAAGCCGCAGTCAGCTTTCGTTCTCAAGAAAGTTCCCATTCGTCAAGAGTACCGACAGACTCAACGATCTCGCTGAGGGGACCGCCAACGTGACAGAAGAGCCAGTGTTCTCTTATCAAGCTGTCGAACAACAAGCCGTCAACTATGTCCGTCCAGTTATCATTCTTGGAGCTCTTAAGGATAGAATCAACGACGAACTTGTTAACAGAGACCCAGGAAGATTCAGCAGCTGTGTTCCACGTAAGTTATATGGGTTCTATTCAAAAAATGTGTTGTGTTGTTCCAGATACTTCCCGTCCACCACGCGAAGGAGAGATTAACGGACGTGACTACTATTTCGTGAACAAGCACAACATGGAAGAGGATGTTAAGAACAATTTGTTCATTGAAGCAGGACAATTCCAGAATAATCTTTATGGAACCAGCATTCAAAGTGTTCGTGATGTGGCTCTTCAAGGAAAACACTGCATTTTGGATGTCAGTGGAAATGCTATCAGAAGACTTCAGACCAATGCCAACATCCAACCAATTTCCATTTTCATCAAGCTCAGCTCACCAAGACAAATTCTGTAAGTTGGATAGTTTTCTGCGATATCAATGAGCGAGCGTTTTTCAGTGATCTCGACAACCAACTGGCCACCAACCGACAGGACGATCGTGCAATGAGCGAAGACGAGGCTCAGGCTCAATATGCCAGATGCCAGAGAATTGAACAAACCTTCGGAGACTTGTTCACTCGTAAGTTTATTTAAATCGGCTACCTGATATATAAAAAACAAATTTTCAGATGAAATCTCGAATGTTCACAACGCCAAGGAAGTACTCGACAAGGTGTACTCGCTCATCAACCGGGAATCTCAATCCCCTATCTGGGTTCCACGCCACTAGACTTCTAACTTCGACAGTTATCCAGCCACCGTTGTCATATACGAGAATTATAAATCAATCATTTAAACTAATATTTTGTTCACCTAGGCTTCCAAAATGTGTTGTGATACCTTTTAGAGGATAAGTAATCTCTGAGGAGAATTTACTGATGTCATTTGCTTTATCCCGTTACTACCTTACTTTTTCTCATTTATTCCATTCAGCCTTTTTTTTATGTATGCATTAATTTACATGACTGTTCCATGTTCTCAATATTTCTCAAATATCCTTCTTGAACTCAGAAATACGAAAGGCTTATTTGGTGTAATTCGGACCACTTTTAAACTTGATAGCTTCATTTTTGCTCACCATTCTTCTTATTTTGCACTGCAAATCACTGCCAAAAAACGGTGACTTCTTATATATCATCACCAGAAATTCTATCGCCGTTTGATTTTAAAAATCATCTACTCTCCTGGCCCCTCTCCTTTTTTGTCTACAAAAGTACGCATTTTATCTTTCTTTCAATTCGCCCATCATCCGCTTCACTTCACTTATTACCTTAAACTGTGACAGTTTGTGATATTCTCAATGCTTTTTATTCTTCATTCTTCTTATCAAAATATTTTATTCCATCTCATCTGATGAAAACAAAACAGCTGGCTCATTTTAATTTTGTGGGAATCATCTTACTTTTTTGAGCATTTTATTTTCATCCATTGGTTTCAAACTCTTTTCTTTTCTTGAAAAATTATTTTTCGGTTGTATCTGCCTTGAAAATAAACATTATCATCAATTTTACTTCGTTCTACATCGAAAAAGAGACGGATTTACATGGCAAGTCAGCTCAAACGCGCCCTTCATTTCGAATTTCATCAACCCAACGCTGCTTTTTGTCACTTTCTCTGGTTTCTCTACTATTTGGGGACACTGCATCACTAGGGTTCTCAGCGCTTCCGTAGCGCAGTAGGCAGCGCGTCAGTCTCATAATCTGAAGGTCGTGAGTTCGAGCCTCACCGGGAGCAATCTTTTTTTGTTTTTTAGGTACGTTTTAGAGTTTCAATTTGTGAACAATTATGAAAAAGTTGAGCTTAATTCATTATCGGTTTATAATATAAGTTTGATTTGCGTCAAACATCATGCACCATTTTTTAAAAAGTTTCTTAAAAACCATCTCGCTTTTTCTAATCAATATGAAATATGCAACAAATGTTTTGATGAAAATTATCTCGGAACTTTGATTTAAAAATCCAACTTCATTTTAAAACGCAGTTTTTAACATTCAGGCCAACTAAGCGTTCTTTTTATACGTCTTCCATCCATTCTTTCCGTGTGCTTCCGTAGCGCAGTAGGCAGCGCGTCAGTCTCATAATCTGAAGGTCGTGAGTTCGAGCCTCACCGGGAGCAATCTTTTTTTCTTTTTTTTTTAGTTCATTCCAAATCATTTTTAATAAGTCATGGTTGATATTTTTCTGCTTTTATTTCATTCTCTTATTTGAAAATTTGATTATTACGAGAGGAAAAACAGATTTTTTCCTCTCTTGTCACAAGAAACGTGTAACTTCTTTACTGGCGCACTTGCCGATGTTGTGTGCGCACTCTCAGTGCACACATCGAACACATTTCTTATATAGCCCATGTATCGATTCACCCGTAAAGTTCTCTCTGTTTCTTATCATATTTGTGTAAAGTCGTTAACCTGTTCTGGTTTTTCATCGATTCAAAGTTACAATGATAACTTTCAAATAAACCAAAACGTCTCAATAAATAAGAACGTTAAATTTTTCTGTTTTTTTGTTCGCTATCTTGCCTTGAAATATTTCATAGTTTTTCTTATCATACCATCATAAAAATAAGTTTCCAGGGTAAAAAATGGCGAGTAGGAAGTTGAACCAAGAAGAGCTGATCAAAGCGTTTGATAAGTACATGCCAAAAAGACCAGTCTATCCACGTGTTGCCGTGTTTGAAGAAGAGGAATTGAACAATTCTTCAACTGAGTCTGAAGGCAGTGACAGCGAAGAGGAAGTGACGTGAGTTTTTTTATGAAAAATAAATTTTTGTTGCATAACGGAATAAAAACGCGACAGAACCCTAATCTTATATTTTTCAGGAAGCGGGTGCGGTTACGATTAAGATTCACAGATACCATGTCACCGCCTTCTATGCAGTCGTTCATAGACTCCAAATGTAAAACGCCAAGCACATATCTCACAGACAACGTTCAATCGACACTGGAGAAAGTGAGTTTCTCTTGCCGGAAGACTAATATGTAGTTACTTTTGTTCTAGGCTCTTTCAAAAATGGCCAATCTCAAAAACAAGCCAAAGAACTCGCTTGAATGGCTAGGCTATTGCTTGCTGAACATGAACATCAACGACCCTCGTCCATCAACTGAAGATCACAAAGTGGAGGAACCGAATCAAGTCACGTACAAAATTAATGTTGCCTACCGCGTCGAACACGCTGCCATTCCAGTTCCAGTCATTGTCCCAAATCCAATGTACCAAAATTCATCCCAGAAATCGTCTCCAGCATCAGTCAAAAGAAAGCATTCGGAAATGGGCCCATTGTAAACTGGGAGTAGGCACTGCTGTAAACTTTGTAAAATGTAAGGATTTCATAGGTGAAAATTCTTGTAGTCAATGGTTTTTTACTCTATAATCGTATCTAGTCATCCCCATCGTGCATTCAATGCCCTGGTCATTCAAAAAATCTATTCATGTGTTTCTTTTCATAATTCCTATTTCAGTTTTAGTCAAATTTTATTTGTGAAAACAATTTTGTCCATCATATTTTGTATCTTCTCATGAGTTACTAGTCGTCTTCACATTCCTTATTTTTGTAAGTCATCCAGTGTTCTTTTCTCCCCCTCCTCAACAACCTTTGCCAACAGGTATCTTGCTGTTTGACCCAGCTAGCCATTCCCTTGTGCATTCATATTTTAAGCCTTTGATTCTCTGTGTTAACTATAAACGTTTATAATATTTTTTTCAGTTCCAGGTATGAAGAACAAATAAAAAACTAACGGAAAAGATGAAGTTCAGAGAAAGAAAGTGAAAATGCGGGTTAGGTTAATGAGTGCCTTCTATTTCTTCACCGCTACCTGTCGCAAAAAGAAAAGACCGATAAACGTCGATTATTCCGGATCGCCCCACAGACGAAATTGCTGACCGTGCCTTGATGCTTATCGGGCTCTGAAAACGAATTTGTCGCCTGTCACTTTCATCCAACTCTCAAGCTGGCCCCGTTTTTCAATATGACCGTGCCCTTTCACCTCCGACCATGCCCGATTTCAAAGATATGGGCGATTCGCGCACTGTCTGACAAAAGTGCAGACCGTACGCCCGGAAAATTTGCAAGGAAGGAAATGAAGGATGAAAGTAAGATGAAGAAAGTCGCAAGTCGGCAAGAGAAAAGATAGTGAAATTAGATGGAACTGGGAAGTACGGCGATTTAGGTACATTGTCTGACCATAAGATCGAGAATCGGTGGAGCGCAGACCGGCACATCAAAGTCAAATTAACTAATTCAACATTTTTTCTCGATCAGAATTTAAGATTACGTAATTAGAAGTACTGTGGTGGAGCTCTGACAGGACATTCAGGAAGAAAATAGAAAAACATGTTGTGAATGCACTTGGAAAATCGGAACAAGCTGCCATCTTGCGCGATAAGTCAAAAATCGTTTATAGTTTTGCCGCAAAACAGTGTGAAATAATGAGCGTGTCTGTGTGTGTGTCTCTTTTGAACGCATGCTTCCTTTTTATCAGATCCAGAGATCGTCTTCTTTTGGCGAGCTTGCTTCTCAGGAATTAAGACGACACGAAACTGGAATCCGTCGCACAAGGTGAATGTAGATTGATGGAAACGTCCATGATCTCACGTCCAGATTGCATGCACTGGCTGAAAAATCAAACTCCGAAGAGAAGCGAATAACGGCATTTAGGATTGGAATTGGAGATTCTTTTTGATCATTTGGACTTTTTTTCTAGAAGAGTTTTGGTTTTCCGGAAGATGTCAGTCATTTTGAACAAGACTCATTATCATTAAAAGTTTATAGTCCAATTTTCAATAAGATCAAAATCTTGATTTATGAAAACATAACTAAACGAGAGGCTCAATAGAAACGAATGAAGTAACTGATCTGCTCATTTAAATACTACGAGGCTTTTCATCAAGAGTTTTTAATTGAACCAAAAGCAAGAAAAGCACTCTTTTATATTATATTCCACGGTACATCATCAATTGAAAGAGGCTCCACCTTGAATATTCAGAAGAGAATATTTCTCCATCAAAATACTTCTTGAAAACTACTCCAAAACAAATCGTATGTATTCTATGAGCAAATAGTGTAGAATCACGGTAAGAAAATCGGAATGCCATATCCTGCATTCGATCTTCAAAATATATTACATTCCTGTTTCTGTCTGCCAAAGCGCGACTAGAACACAGAATACAACACTTGAAAAGACTCACCTGTTTGGAATGTGAAACGTGTTTGAATTAGTTCTCCCTTTGAAGATACGGTAGTGAAAATGCTAGAAATCTGAAGAATACAGTAGAAATCATTAGAAAAAGTTATGTTTTGCGTAGATTTCAGGTGACAAGTCAACATTCGATAGTATTCTCCATAACAGATTCATGCGACTCAGAAAAAAAAGAGCTCTGACGGACACAGAGCGAAAGCATGTTCATAGCACAGGAACTCGGAACCCGTGGGAACTGTCGTTTCTTTAAAAGAATACGCTCATTTTGTGAACTTATTTTCTATAAATCGGTAATACGGTACTTTCTCTTAGTTATCTGCTCATCAGCATAGCCGTCTTCACTTGTGCCCTCCGTAACGTAGCCTACATGTCTCTGAAGGGTTTTCTCTGTTGCCGGCGACAGTCGGAAAAACGTGCGGAATCCGTACGACTTGCACTTCTTTCAAGACATGTCTCATCGGCCGTACCGAATCTCAAAATTCGATCGTAATTTTAATCTGTAGCCTCAAATTCTCCATCAGGTTCGCTTCCTCACCCCCTCTTCTTCTTCTCCCTTTCCACGGACCAAAAGCTGTGGAGACGGCAGAGAAAGCAGTGGGATGACTTTCATTGAGGGCGGAGTGAAACTCTGTTTAAAACAAGAATTTCGGTATAGGCCGACATTCTTGGGCGGAGCTTCATTTCCGAGGACTCGAATTGCGCCTCATCCCGTCGTCCCTCATTTCACAGTGTTCGATATCGAATAGACGGTCTATTGTCGCATCTAGAGCGCAGTCCGACTGTGCTTTATCGCCATCCATCTGCCGGCTGCTTCCATTTTCCCTGGGAACAGTGTCAGTTATCCCTACATGTTCTCCGAGCTGAAGCGCTATTCGATTTTGTCTCTTTACACCTGCGCTCTTTTCTTTTCCGTTCCACTCTCTCTTATTATCTGGTTCGTTCGTCGTGAGCTTTGTACCGAAACTTCCGTCGCTGGCGAGAAGCAGGTAAGACTTCTTTTATGCTCATTTTATAACGTGTTTTAACAAAGATTATCAAAACTATCTTTTTTCTCTCTCAATTTTTACCAAATATGTATTTCAGCTCGGTGGAATCGAGAATAAAAAGAAACTCCATTCCTCCAGCGAGTCAGCTACTTGTCCCGATGTCCAGCTCCACATTGAATAATAACATCACCACAAAAAAGGTTGGTTTCTTTGTTTTTTTTCAATTCTCGGGCCTGTCAATCAATACACTCATTTCTCCGTGACTTTCCGTGACTTTCACCTGTTCCCTCATCTGTCTCATCTCCTTTCGCCATCTCAAAATTGTTCCCATTTCCTCCTTTTCCTTTTCTAGAGGCTTTTTGTCGGCCCTCTGTTTCGAATGCACTAGTGATCCTATCTTGCGCATCCGATTCCTCTATATCCTCGAGATCCATTCATCCACAAGATCTCATAATCCCAAGAAGGGGAATGGAAGCAAAAAAACATCTCAATGATTTTTTACAGATGCACGTTGTCATTGTTCATCCAGAACAATGGAACGGTGGTTCCGATCGGTGTACAGTGGCACTGATCAGACATTTTGTGTCTCAAGGTCATCGTGTCACTTGGCTTACCACTATGATCGATGAGTATTGGAAGAATCATACTTTTGATGGAGTTGGTATGTTCAGCTGGTTGCTGTTGTTTATGTTTCAATATTGAATATTCAGAAATCCGAGAAGTTGGATTAAAACTTCATCCAGGAGATTGGTGGTCTCAAAACGTTGCTCTCGGATGGCACATGGTTTTCAGTAATCTGAACCCAGATGTAGCTATCATTGATCATTCAGCCAGGTGAGCCATTCTTTTTAACATTCAGTGAAATTAAGAATTTTCAGTTGCGTTCCGATGATCAAGTGGCGTTTCCCACAATGCAAAATTCTCTTCTACTGTCATTTCCCACAACAATTGGTTACACCGTCTCGATTCTTCTTGTACAGATGGTACGCCCAACTCATCGGAATCGTCGAAGAAGAGCTCTTCGGACAGATTGACCAGATTTTTGTCAACAGCAATTTCACAGGTATCACTTTTCACCAAAAACTAAATTTGTAATGAATATTTTCAGCCACTCAATTCTGCAAAGTGATGCCAAATATCGAGAAAAACAAGGTTCGAGTCGTCTATCCACCATGCGATATCGACTGGATTGTCAGCGCGGTAACTACCTTCTTTCCGTGATTTTTATTAGAAATATTATATTTTCAGTCGGAAAAGCCAGTAAGCAGAGCTCAACGCCCCAGTAACGAGGTTTACACTTTCCTCTCGATGAACAGATTCTGGCCTGAGAAACGGCTTGATATCATTGTCGAAGCAGCTGCGATTCTCAAAAGACGAGGATACAACCTTCGTGTTCAATTGGCTGGATCAGTTATGCCACATATCCCAGAGAGTAGGATCTACTACGAGCTTTTACAGAAAATGACAGAGGTGGGTATCTATTCCTTTGTTAGAGCACTGCTTATTGAGTATTTGCAGGATTTGGATGTCACCGACATGGTTTCATTCATTCCATCTCCGTCGGATCGTGTCAAATTCCAGTTGTATCAACAGTGTGATACAGCTCTTTACACGCCGCCAAATGAGCATTTCGGAATTGTTCCAATTGAAGCTCTTGATCAGAGAAGACCAGTCATCGTTTGTGACAGTGGAGGTCCAGCAGAAACTGTTTTGGAAGACATCACAGGAACCAAGGTTTGTTAAGAAACGTGTACTACAAGAATTCTCCCCCCGACTAGATAACCATCTCGCTTGTTTCCAGATTGCCAAGCCGTGCGGCGAGCTTTTGGCCGACGCCATGCTTCATCACATGAACAAGCGCGATTGGCCAGAACTAGATACAGAGGAAGGCTACGCTAAACAGGTTTGTGTAAGATGGATCAGATAGGCCAAAGTCAGGAGATGAGGCGATGTTTCAAAAAAGAACAATAGCTCTTATCGACTCTCGGATCTGAATGATCGAAATGTAAATACCCGAAATATTTGTTTTCTTTTTCAGCGACTTCGTCTCGAGACCGAGTTTTCCACAAAAGGATTCTGTGGGAACATTGACAGAGCCATCGCTGAAATGATGGGAACACTCGATATCAACGAGACAGAGCCAACGACGCCGGAAGTCGAAACCATTGTTCACCAGCCCATTGCTACAGAAGTGTACGCGAAACCGCAGCAGACAAATAAAACTGTTATGAGTAGACGTACTCATGCTTAACAGTTATTAATTCTGTTTTTGTTAGTTTTGACACCCATCCCATTCGGTAAAAATTCTCTAGTAAGTCGCTCTCAGTCGTTCCCAACTTTTCATTCCTATTCAACATTCATCTTATTTCTTTTATTTGAAATTTGAATTACCGCCTTTTCCCCTCCCCTCTTCTTCTGTTCACTATTCTCCCCTCTATTAGCTGTTTAACTTATTTTTTATTATTAACCATTTCGAAAATAACAATTCTATCCGATTTGTATCATTATTTCAAAATGTTATAATTCTTTTGAATTTTTGTTTTCACGGGATTCCACTTCCACTTCTACTTCTTCTCTTTTCTCTGTTCTCGTCCTGCTCATTCTCTCTCTCATTTTGCAATATGTTTCCTTATGAAACAGCCTTTTTGACAATTCCCCTTTTAAGCATACCCGAGATCTTTCGCTCAATTCTTTTTTTGTCTTTCCCCATTCCTTCTTTTTTATTTCAATCATTCTGAATTATTTATATAATTATTATTTATTCCATATAATACATAAACAATATAAAATATTTTAAACAGTGAAATGGAAACAAAAAATGCATAGTTATCCAAAGAAAGCAAATTATACAAAACAACCCGGAGATAATCAACAAAGTTAAGGCATTCATCAGAATTTGGTGTGATATTTTAAATTAATCATATGAAATTGAAGAAAACACTACAGTTAAAGCTCGATAACAATATGGAATGAGGATAATCATTAATACGAGTGACGGCAAGTAGAACTTTTGTAATATGTGTGAAGTTTTAATTCGATCGACCACGTTTACGATTGGCAATTTCTGATTTTTGAGAAGTGGTAAAACCAAGTATCGTCATAATAACCTGAAAATGATGTTTTATGAAGAAATTAAAATATAAAAGCTTACCGATAAATGTTCTTGAGAGTCTCCACGATTCAATAAGTAATAATAAAAAGCGTCATGTAGAAATTTAAGAGTAACTCTATCTTCAGTCATTGCATCCATCATTTTCTCCTCTGTTATCTCCATATTAGCAGCTTGTTGTCCTTTTTTGAACATGACAAGATACATTTCTTTTCTTTCTTCTTCGATTTCAGTTATCTTCTTTTCATACATTGCACTTTCTTTCCGTCGAATATCAAGTTCATCTTGGAGTAGTTTGATTTGTCGATCGTAATTTGGTGTGGCCTGAAACTACTCATAAGATCAGACTTTCTTTGTTTTCCTACTTGTGACACCCTTTGAAGCAAATCCCTGACCGTGGACTTCAACTCCTCAGTTTCTTGTTCCAGCTCCAGCATTTTCGATGAATCTGGTTGAGATGCTGTGAAGTAAGTCAGTTTTGCTTGCAAATCTTTGTTTTCTCTCGATAGTTTTCCAACTTTTTCACGCAGGGAAATAACCTGAACAGTAATAATTACAGTTCATTTCTTCAGGGAGGAATATACAAACCCGAATGTTTCTACGGTCGTAATCCGTGTCGCCATCTGCCAATTCATTCTCCATCGCTTTTTCATGCCAAGAAGCGGACATCAATGGCAATTTCCTGTAATTTTCTCACTTATCTCGCATCGAATTTTTTGTTTCTTCTTTGTTTATTCAGAATTATTCCACTCACTGTTGTTCCTTTGATGTAAGATAAAGAGAAGTGACAGATGAGGATCTCGATACGCCTTTGGGTAGCTGAAAAGTTAAGAATTCGAACAATTCATACACAGAAACTACAATGACTCACTCTCATTTCTCTTCGTTTTTCTCGTTTGTTCAATTCGTCTTTAGAGATTGGTGGTCGTCGATTAGCACTTCGACTTCTTTGACGACTTCTTTCTCTTGGTTGACTCTTTCTATCAAGACTGTTACTTCTGATCATTATACTACAAGAGAGACTGGCTTTTGAAGATCCGAGTTGGAATGGTTCTTGTGGTTCATGAATGACAATATCATCTTTTCTCTGTCCATCATGAGCTGTGTGATAACTCAAAGATGGTGATATCGGGTATTGAGATTCTCTGTAATTTTAATGGTTGATTATAAAACAAACTAAATGAGCTGTACTTTTCTATGCAACTAGACAATTCTCTTTCTCCTCGTGCCAATGCCAATTGATATCTGAGCTCGTTGTTCTGTTCGAGAGCTTCCGCCAAGTTTTGACGAATTCTGTTGACTTCACGGAAAAGAGTTCCCGATTTATCCTTCCATCTGAAAATGAAAATTGAACATCGAAAAAATGATAATGCTTACTTTTGCGTGTCGTTTTCAGTTTTTGTCTGATTAAATGAAGAGAAACTAGAACTTCGTTCCAGTATCTGTGGTTCATCCTCCTTATGCGGTTTCTCTAGTCTGTAGACGTTTAGCTCAGCTAGTGCAACTTGGAGATCTTTCGACAGATTATTCATTTTATTCTGAAAATCAATAAACATTAAAATGAAACAGACAAAAAGATTACTTTGAGAAGTGCTCTCTCTTCTTGAGATCGTTTCAATTGCCTCTCCAAAGTTTTTCTTTCGTCTTCGGCCCATTCATTTAACACGTCGTTCAAAATACTCTGCAAAAAGAATTGTGAAGAAAACGAAAAATAGATTCGAATCTATGAAAATTCAAATTGTGAACTGAGAATTTGGCAAGAATTGTATAAAATTGCACGGCACGTCGTTAAAAAGCGGACTCATGAAACTTCTATTTTAGACCATGCGTTTCGTTTTAATATCTATGACATATTATTCAAAACTTCAATTCTGACCCTTACTCACTTTATGAAATATGGAAAAGAGTTTTCGACTATTCTAACTTTTCTGTAAATGTTCAGCGTAGTATATAGATTTTTTTTTAATTTAGAAGTTGAGAAAAAGTATGACAAAACAGCAAAAAACCACTAACTGTTGACTTTTCAAGTGAAATTTGGGGTTCCTCGGGTTTCGCAGACTCTGGTTCCTCGATTTCTGTCAGAACTTGTTCCAGATCAGACCTAACCAAATTCAGGACATCAGCCAATTGAGAGAATGGTTGTTCGGAACGAAGCGAGATGACAGGAGCTGTCACACTTTCGACCATAAAACTGAAAACTGTTCTTGTAGATTAATCAAAAGACGAATCACTAACTCAACGCTGTCATTTGTCGATGCTCCGTCGCCTTCTGTACTCATGTCATCACCGAAATCTGGTTCTGACATTGTTTTTCTCAAAGTGACCTTGTTCAGAGCTTCTTCTGATTTCTCTAGACTTGGTTGGATCTGTTTCTGAAGTTCAGAGTTATCTTTCTCCAAATTTGAGATTCTCCATTGCAGCCACTGTTTTTCTTTGCTGTAGTTACTCATGTCATTGTCTAGTTTTTGCTTTAGGTTATCGAATTCGCTGACTAATTTTTGGATACGGCTTTTTTCAATAGAACTAGCAACAAATCGTTCAGACTCCAAAGAATTGATCTGAATAGATTCTAGGTAGAATTTAATTAAATATTGATGCTCACTCTTTCTAATAATTCAGTGTTCTTCAGTTCGACTTCTCTCAGTTTCGTTTCAATATCATCAGAATGAACAGTGTTTTTATTAGTGTCTTCCACAACGGCTATTCGTTTTTTGATCTTCTGCGATCCTTGTTGTTGAATGATAGAAACCAATTTCTGTTGTAGTACTGTAACTTGTCGACGTGTTGTCTCAAGTTCTGCTTTACAAATTCGGAGCCTCTCTTCGTTTTCATCAAATAGAGCCCCCTGGAGAAAAAAAATTAGAGAGATTCTTATAGTTTTTATCACCTTCTCGATAGTGGTTTCCTTGTTTTTTACATTCGGTTTGCATCCAACATATTTGTTAATCTGTCTTGGAATTGCCTGACATTCGACATCTCGTTGCGAGTGATTTGCCTGTAAATTTATCTGTTCCTCTTTGTTTCATATCAATTGTTCACCTTGCTCTGTAACTGTTCTACATGATCAATGCTACTTAACAATTTCTTTTCCAGCTCTGCTTTTTGCAAATGATACTGCATCTTTTGGTCTTCCAAATCTTTTTTCAATCCAGTTATCTCCAGTTTTAGTCTTTCAATCATTGTTTCATTTGCACGAATGTGTTCTGTCAAATAGTCATCCCGTTCTTTCTTGATATTCATTGAATCATTCAAAAGTTTCGCGAGTTCATCCTCAAAATACTCTTGATCATGCTTTAATCTCGCAGATATCTCGTTTTTGTCCTGAAATGTCTTCACTCATTTTTTTCACCAAAACAGTAACCTACTTTTGATAACTGCATAACTTCAGCCTCTAGAATCGGCACTTTTTCAGCGACCAACGTCATTTCTTCAAGAGATTTCTTGTATTGATCTCTTTCTGATTGTTTTTGAGACAATTCCTTCGTTTGATCTTTTCTGATATCTTCCAATTGTTTTGTGAGAGCATCCACAAGCTCAGTTTTAGCGAGGAGAATCTCCTCAACTTCCTTGAACTTATCTACTAATGTCGTGTTCTTGACACTGTACTCTTTTTGGAGTTCCTGAATTAATTATGCGTTTGAAACCTCAATTGTTTATGAAACTTACATGCAGCGTTTGTTGAGTGCTTAGGAAATCTGATTCGTGTTCTGACAGTTGTTGAGAAGTTAATGTTGTTTGAACCACTTTAGAATGCATGACTTGGTACCTGAAACACTATGAATGTAGAGAAAATGGAGTGAATAGGAGAGTAAAAACCTCGGATCCGTCATTGTCTTCCTCCAATCTTCCATTTTCTCGTCAGAAACCACTAAATGGTGATCTTGAATCGTGTTCCGATATACCTGCATTCTTTCCTCCATATACGAAATAGCTCGCTGCATTTGATCTTTTTCATGCTAAAAAACATTTATTCTTATTGATAATCATGATTTCTTCCAATAAAAAAAAGCAAAAGATAACGCAACGAGCAGGAATCGAACCTACGCGGGCAAAGCCCAATGGATTTCAAGTCCATCTCCTTAACCACTCGGACATCGTTGCCCGAGATTGAGTGGCGGGAAGGGATATACAAGTAGTGCGCGGAGAGAGACATAGAGAGAGACAGACATATAATTACCGCATATGGGGGAGGAAATCTTAATTTAGCAAGAAGGAGAAATAACAACTCTTACCTGGAGTCTGTTGTGTGTGTTGAGGGAGGCTACAATCTCTGCCGCTTTTGACTCAATGTCCTCGTTTGCGTCTTTCACTGCAGCTTCAAGTCTCAATCGATCGTCGTCAGCTTTTTCAAGATCCCTTCTGAATATACTAGCGTCTTCTTCAAGCTCTTCAATTCTAAATTTGGCTTCTGCAAATGTTTGTCGTAGACTCTCAATTTCATTTTTCATGAGGTTTTTCGTCTCAAGACAAGCTGCGAAGTTGCAATCAGTTATGATGATGGGGTCCTAAATAAACATATTTTTTCTTGAATTAAAATTTTCAGGGCATACATTATGAGGGTCAGCTTCCTTATTCGTGTGAGAAACATCTTCCACAATTAACGCGTTGGGAGTGATCATGATATGACTCTGAAAAGAAAGAGAAATATGAGTGAATCTATTGAATCAAACCTCTGGTGGTGGTTCCAGTGCTTTCTGAAGACAATCTTCTAGTTGTTGAATCTTGACTAGCTGATCTTTAGCCACTATTTCTAATTGCGCAGCTTTATTTCTCCAGATAAACGCTTCATTTTGACAAGCCTGAGTTCTCAAATTTGGAAAACTGAGTTTAAAAAACTACCGCCTACCTGAATATGATTCAAGGCTTCTTGACTACAATAAATCGTTTGATTTTTGTTGTCACCAGTCACAAGAGGAATCATCATTGGACTGGGACTGTGAAGGTCTGGCTGTGTGGCAATGATAGATAATGGTGTCGATGGATCGGCTTGGACTGTTTGAGAAACTGAACATAAAACAGTAAAAATAATGTGTGAATGATTGTGTTACCGAGTGTCCCGTTTTGATTAGGATCTGATGGGTCAGGAGGGTTATGTCGAAGATAAAATTCTCGTTCTACTTCATCAGTTTGAGTTTCCCCATCTGATCTAGGAGGATTGAGTTGCTCTTCCAAGAATGCTACTCGTGATGTTAACTTCACGGCTTCCTCTCTAAAATTTCAAATCAATGGTTTAAAAATTTAAAGTCAAAGCATACCTCGCAGTCATCGTTTCCTGAATTAGTTGATTGACTCGTACGGCATGTTTCTTTTCCAACAACTTTTTCTCTTTCTCAATCGCTTCCTTCTCCAATTGCTCTTTTCTCATCATTTTCTGACCTTCTGCCAATGTGTGTTGAGTTTCGTTAAATATTTCGATCTTAAAGAAACAAATAAAAATTTTAATGTGAAATAAAGTTTCAAAAATAAACTTCATCGCCCCCCACTCACCTCTTTCACTTTATCTCTTAAATCTGAAAGATGTTTGTCCTTTTCATCTCTTTCGGATAACGCTTGTCGAAGCTCCTAAAAATATGAAAGGACTAGTTGCACATCAAGATAGTAAAACCTTTTTGAGCTGAGCAAGTTCTTTGTTCCTTCGTTGAGTGGGTGTTATATACTCTCCTTGCAGATCATGATGGGCATGATTGCAACCTTTTTTCTGACAATGAGGGACGTATCGAGTATCTTTTCCATTCCACCATCTTCCGACAATTGCTGATGCAGAACTACATGTGGAACTGGTTACACTCATTGTGTCATCCAGATCTGGCGTCTGAAACTGGGCGATAAGATCTCCTTCGTTCATATCTGAATCTTCCGAGTCTAGAATCGCTGTTTGTCTGAAATTGTTGAAATTGGAATGTTACACATGAGTAATTTAACAAACCTTATTTGTAGAGCTCTGGGATTTTTTTCTTCTTCTCGCCTTCCGTTCCCCAAATCTCGCATCAAATGTTCAGAATCTGTGTTGTTTTCATCACTTGTTTCTCCAATGAATGCGACTGAAAACAGAAATCAGGAAATTAAGAGTATAACTTGTCATACCTGCATTCTTTTCCCACCACGTTACTTGTAGTTTTGGTATCCGCGTCGATCCCTTTTCAGGAAACCTATCTGGTGACGGTCGGAATCCGGGTAGTGGAAATAATTTGTCCCGTTTCTCTTCGCTGACAACTGATGGTCGCTTCAAAATACCCTTCTTTGGTGTTGTCTCCCCGTTCATCTGACTGAAAACAGGAAAAAAAATGATTGTTGATCAATTCTTATCTCTTTTCTCTCATAGAACACAAACAAATTGGAAACATTGGCTCTCACCTCGTAGAAGTGGTCGCCAGCTCGTCATCTGCCGACGTTGATAGTTCCTCTCGCATCATGATTCGAGGAGTAGCGAGGGGAGCAAAAAGAGACAACCTATTAAAATGTATCTCCCGCCACTTTGTGTTCTGCAAAGATACAGAAAAGTTGCAATAAGGGGCTAGTAAAAAAGAAGTAGCAGAAAAAATGATGATGTCGTAAATGAGAGGATGAAGAAATAAAATGAAAGAAAAGAAGAAGAAGGGAAAGAGAAAGACAGTGATGAAAAACTTGTATGAAGAAAAAGGAGGGAAATGAGACACTCTATCCACTTCTACTTCAGTTTGTAACACTTCTAATGGAAGAGAAGTTGAATTCTGGCATAAAAGAGGTCTGTAGGACAGGAAATGAGTGAGAAGAGGGCAAATGGCCAGGTGCAAATGAGGAGCAGATGGAGGGAAAAACAATGCGGGAGATTTTGGCTCACAGAATTTCACAGGGACAATAAAACAAAACAGGATTAGAATGAAAACTAGATAAGATGAGAAATAGGGTTTTTATTTTTGTAAGAAGATGTCCTTCTTTTGAAGCAACACATCTTGATTTTCAGGAAATGAAACTTAATCCCTCCGAAGAAGTGCTCTAGGATTAAACTCAAATTTCGTAAATCGAAATGTATATAAAATGTGCGTATGATTGTAAATTAAACAGAAACATGTGCAAAAAGTGTGGCCGATTTTTTTCCGGCGATCCCATCAGAGAGTCGTCTGTCCGAGATTAGCACGAGGCGCTCTCTCTTCTTTCCTCCGGACAGAATTGAAGAGCGATAGATAAATGTTGAGAAACGATGCAACGTGTAGAAGGAAGGAGTTGATCCTGGCGGGAAGCAGAAGAAGAAGAAGCTGCTCCTGCGACACGGAAAGAGAATAATCGAATGTGGCTAAGAGAGACAACTGGAGGTTAGAGAGCTGATGTGTTGTGTGTGCGTGAGTATGCTCCTCCGAGGGGTTATATCTGTTCGTTTCACACTTTTCATATCAGATGAAAGACGTCGAATGATGTGTAATATTTGGTGTTAATCATTTTTTGATAATAACAAGAATTACAAGAAACTATGCAAGTTTTCGGTACTTCTGAATTCCGAAAACTCTCCTCCGAGCTATTAGTTCACTTTTCAATTATTGTCAGTGTTATTTTTTTAAATTTGTTTTTTAGTGCTTGAATTAAACTAAAATAAAGAAATTCTAATTCAAAATGATTTTTAAAAATGTTTAAAAAAAGAATTCGAAGTCTTGCGCCCAAAAATTCGGAACCCATTAAAAAAGAGATGCCAAAGAAAACGGACGTCACAAAAAATAGCACATAAGGGATGTAAAAAAAAGAAGAAAAAAGAAAAACAGGAGGAAAACAACGAGAAAAAAATAGATGCACATTAGAGAAAATGTAGAAGCGTGAGAATACACGAAAGCCAACAACGAGACAGAATAAGATTCCCTCTCGAAAAATAGGGAATGAATTGGCATGTTGCCAATTTGTTTTGCTCTTTACCAACTGAACATACACCAAATATGAAAGGGAGGGCGATGCCAACCAACGTGAACTCGCCCCCGTCGTATCGATTTTAGTGTCTTGCCATTTCACGCCATATTCCGGTTTTCCAACTACCTAAGTGGTTATAGAGAGTCTACGGGAGTCATGGAAAATACAATTCGTATGAATGGAAATGAAAAAGACTGGTCTGCATCTCGAGGCAAGGGAAGCTCCAAAACTATCGAATAATATAGTGCCGGAAATTAGAAACTCTTGGAAGTTATCACAAGTTAAGACCTCAGTTTGTTTTATTGGTAGGGATTGTGACAAAAAATAATATTTTTCCAACCATAACTAAAAAGAGATGATTTTGAACTGAGCTTAATATCATATCAAATTATGTTCATTGCTCATTATTAATTAAAAAAAAGAAGTAATACTAATAATCGGATGTTTGATTTGGATGAAAACGAAAAACCGGCCAGCAGAATGGTAAACGTTGATACAGTTTTTAATCGCTAGTAAACATGTTTTTCAGTGTCAGCAAACATGCAACTGTCAAAAACACTCTATAATTACCAAAATTCCGAAAAAATCTTTTTTGTATCAATCTAATCCGGAAACTCAACTGTTATTTTGATTTTGCAGCAAGAAAAAAATAAAACATAATTTAAAAATTGGATTCATTAAAGAAAAAAATGTTATCAACTAGTGAGGTTTGTATTCTGAACTGATAACATTGATAAATGTCTTTACCTTTCTTCAAAATAATTTCTTGAAGATATGAAATGCAGTAGAAACTGAAAATGAAAAGGAAGAAAAGAAGGAGAAGAAGAAACACATCAGAAATGTCGTCAAAAGTTATGATGTGCATATATGGATAGGCAAAGTGTTTTATTTTCCTGGGTGTTCTGGAAAAGGGAAGGAATGGGAAGAAGAAAGAAAGAAATCGACGTCACTCTGGGGAAAAACAAAAAGTCGAATGAGTAGAAAGTTCAAAGCACGACAGTTAGCCAGTAATTCGAGCACTATTCGTAGTGACATGTCGTCGAGAGCACAGTGTTGTGCCGTGCTAATGCCGTGACAACTGGTGCGACGCGGAGAAAAACGAGACATGTACGTGGCGGTCTTCTTCTCGAGCTGAGAAAGCGGCGGAATCCCGACGCGGCACCCCACTCCGAAACATGCTTTAAACATTGGAGAGATCACCCAGCTCATTCGGAAAAGCAGTCGATGGGGTCTCTTTTTCGCGTTGACTTTTTTATGACGGACGGATAGTGGGGTTTTTGAGAGTGGACTGTTGCAGTTTCGGGGAGGGTTAGCGTGGTTTGACAAATGTGAAATGAGTCTGCGTCTCCGGGTAAGTATAGTGACAATCCAAAATAGCGGAAATATGATAGATCGGCAGTCCGTGACTACCCGATGGCAATTCTATTAGGCCAACTCTAAAAAACCGCAAAAACAGAATTCGCTGCGGAGTGTAAATACACTTTGGCTGTGTCAGATGGTGTTTTGAAAAGAATACTCTCCATAAAAAAAAGAGCAGAAAAACAAAAGTAGTTTTGAATTAGTATTCTTTTACCGGATAATTGAAGCCTTTTTGAGTTTAAAGAAAATATAGGAAAAAGAGGCTGTAGGAAGAAAAAAGCCGGATCGCCTGATCTACTCAGCTGCAATTGTTGTGACCGACGAGTGAAAAAGTAAAGGATGGTCGAAAATCTTAAAGAGTGAAAACGTCAGAACAACTGTCAGTTGAGTGGACATTTTTTCAAGATGAGTTATTGGGTAATAATGTCTGCTGAGCTTTCTCTCAGGAGTCGGAAACATGTTTTTTTTCTCGAATCTGAAAGGTGAAACAAAAAAGGAGACTTGATTTCAATCATTCAAAATTTATTCGGTTTTCGAAAGCATAAAGGTGGACAAAGCTTTTTTTTTTATATAGAAACGTGAGATTGAAAAGATTGGTCAAATGCTTAATAGGCGAGGATGATGTAGCAGGCGTAGATGATTCCTGGGATGTATCCGAGAATCGTGAGCAAGATGCAGATGGCAAGATGGTGAGTGCATCCCTTCTCCAAGAAGACTCCAATTGGCTGAAACGCTTTCAATAAGGTTTTGTTTTCAAGATGAAGAATGGATCAATCTGGAAATGAAACTTACTGGGAGAAGAACGGCGCAGATGAACTTTGGAATGTCGGTGCAGGTGAGAGCCATGGCGAACGGAAGTTAGTTAGTCTGAAGTATATCAATGTTTGAAAAGGGTTGAATGAAAGGAGAGATGAAAAGAGGACGACTACTCTCGGAGAGTGAAATTGGTGAGAATGCTGAGGGAGAATGAAAAAAGAAGGCGGAGACTGGAGATGCGGCCCGCTATCACCATGGAAATAGTATAGTCATGCGATTTCGTGAAAAAATAGCGACGAGCGCTATGGGAAACTGTGGGAGAACAACATTTCGTTTCTAGTCAACTGACTGAATGCTAAGAGACGGGAATGTTCTTTTCGAAATATGTCTCACGAAAAAAGAGTTTAGAAAACTGCTTATTTAACACTTGACAAGTGTTGAAAGTGATGTTATTAGAAGAGCAACTCTCAAATAGAGTAACCACAAGAGTAGTCAACATTACCTATTGGTGGTTTTGAAAGAGAAATCGTTTGTGAGTGAAATGAAATATATGAACAGAAAACCACCGACAGGTCGAGTGACTGGTTCGAAAAAGGGGGTGGAGAGTGCCGAAGAGGACTTGCAATGTTTACGGGATGGCATAGAAAGTGAGAAAACAATGAGAGGCAGGCAGTGGAAAAGGAAATTGATGTTTCTATATGAATAAAATATAGTTGCCAGAAGTAACCATTCTGCTTTCTTTCCGTATTTTGTGTCGGTTTATATAGCAATTCAATTTCCGCAATGTGATTGATCAATTGATAATGTCAAAAACAGAAGCTGTGTTGAAATATTTGAATAGATTCGTCATAAACAACACGTTGTTTTGTTCATATGACCCCAGAACGTTCGCTCTTCTGTCATAAAGACCAGAGACCACGAGGAAATATGAAGCGACCACAAATCAAGGTATTTGTTATTGCGAGAAAGAGAATTCGAACGCTAAGCCTGAACCAGGACATTTCATAGAAGTCTAGTAAAATACCCATTTTGTTAGATGGGGTTTCAAACATTCACACGTCTAAAAAGAGACTAACAAAACACACCTAATCTTTTGATAGTAACAATTCACAAACTGATAAGAAGTGTTCAAAACGGAGTGTTTACTGCCATGTTTTTTTGCTAGAAACGCCTAGTTTTTTTGAGAGAAATCGGAAGGTTTTATGAAAGTGATAGTCGAAAAGCATCTTAATTTTCATTTATAGTTTTCATAGCTCAGAATTTGATAGTAAATAAACAAATCGTGCTTTCAGAAGCCTAATTATTTATTATCCTACTATTTCGATCTTGCTATATTAAGTAACTACAACTCTATTCTAAGTATTTTCAAAAAGCCAAACAACAGGAAATTTCCGAGGACTAATTTCCTCGACAAGAGCTTAAAAGATGAAAAACAATTGGTCCCAAAGGACGTCTGTTGAATAATTGAAGACAGAAAAAGACCGAAAAATCGAGTTAGAAGCCTTACTCTATTTCTATTTTTGAAAGCAGAGAGGAAAAATCAAAAATACTCTCCTATCTGTGAATTTGCCTTCTATTTATATGTTTGTCTCACGGAAAGAAGAAATGACTGACGAGGTAAAAGAAAACAGAGAGAAAGAGTCAGCAGGCATTTTTCAATATATGCGCTCAGTAAACATTCTACTGTTTCCTTCTTCTCTGAGTAATACCTTGAAGTAGCCGAAAATTTCACAATATTTAGCCTACTGACTCACAATAGAGGTTTCAAAATAGTCTTCTTGGCACAAAACGAGTTAGAATGGAAACGGAAAACAATTACTTTTTAACTAGGCAAATGCGGGAGGAGAGCGGAAAATGCCAAGTTGAGACTCAGAATGAGAATGTTGGGTGGAAGAAGATGAGGGGCGGGGTAGAAGAGACAACAATAAATAAGGAACCATAGGTCAAGTGACTGGTTGGAAAGGGGCGGAGTCTATCCCATGGGCCACCCAATGTTTGATGATTGAGTTGTCACTGTTGGTCACAATAAACAACATATATCATCGAACATGAAAGAAAGGCATGATAATTTCATTTCTCTTTTTTTTTTGAGGAGAAGCGCACCGAATAGAGGAGCGACAAGGAAACATTGTGGTTTTTGGTGCCTTATTTTCTCAACGAGAGTCGGTCGAAAACAACAACAACAAGTCAACAGAATGAGAAATGCGTTTTCTCGATTCCCTGGGTACGAAGCTTCAACATATAACAGAAGTCCTTTTAGGGTAACTGGAAAAACTAAACTTGTATAATAAAATAGTTCAGCTTGGTAAAACAAACATACTATACTAAGCCTTCCATGAATGAATAATGTACGAGAAACTATATAAGCAATGAATATTCGATAACTGAAGGACTTGGACTACGCTTTTGAATATTAGATGCCTTCTGTCATCAATGTTCTAATAGATACCGTCTTTTTTAATTAATTAAAATGTTCAATAAACAGAAATCTTTGGAATATTACTGTCCAAAGTTTACACTATCAGTCTTTCTTCCTTCAAAACAACAAAAAACTTGGCCGATAAGTTGAATGCGGAAAAGAAGAAGAAAAACAAAAAGATGCCATCATTCGTATCTTTTTCTCTTTTTCTCTCTTTGTTAGTGGTGCTCCTACACCCAATCAGTCAACAATTTTCTTTTTTCTTCTGGTTTTTTTCTTTTTTCAATATGGAAAACCGAAGTTACGGTTCATTTCCTGAAATTGATATTCTTAGTCATGTCATGAATGCGTATCGTTCCTTTATTCACACAGAGAAAAATTTCAATTCAACATAAAGGTGACGAATATCACGGAAAATGGGAAATCGTAACCAACATTATGAGATGAGAGATTTTAAAGAATGATGAAATGGAGAATGTTTGATTGCGGGAAGGAATACATTTTTGAAATATTATGACGTCGTGGTGATGGTGATTGGAGTTGGTGCCTAGTAGGCAAGGATGACGTAGCAAGCGTGGATGATTCCTGGGATGTATCCGAGGATGGTGAGAAGAATGTTGATGGCCAAGTGGTAGGTGCATCCCTTCTCCATCCAGACTCCGATTGGCTGGAACAAAACAATCAAAAACTGTTCGGAACTCTTTTGTTATCTTACCGGAAGAAGAAGGGCGCAGAGGAACTTTGGAATGTCGGTGCAAGTGAGAGCCATGGCGTTAGCAGAGAAGATGTAGTTTCTGAAATAATAAATTGGAATATTCAAATGGAAAAGACGGGGTGTCAGGTTTGACGGGTTCGGAAGGAAAGACTGAGGGAATTATGGGAGTAGATTGGTAATGGATTCATTCTGTGGAGGTCATTGGAAAGAAGAACGTTAGAGAGGAGAGAAGGTGGTGTTCACACCAGATGCATTACGAATGGGAAATCTCTCATGTTTTATATCAAAACGTTGAGTCACTTTTGACGAAAAACGTCTTTTCGAAATGTTGGAAACTGTGAATCAGCCGAGCTTTAGTTTTTTGAACAGGAATGTTATGATATTTTTGTAATTTCAAAATTTTGAAAAATAAAAGGAAGTGAAAAACAAAAACAACGCATCAAGAACATTCGTTTAGCCTGTCAAGAACACAGTTTATAAGAAAAAAAGATTCGAGAACTGCATTTGTTGTGTTCGTATGTCTCGTTTGTGTTTTAAATATGATTCTTGAATAAATCTTGTAAGTCACATTTTCGTATTTGTCATGAGGAGCGCCGTGCAAATAATCAAGTCAAAACTCAGCAAATGGTTCACAAATGTTTGTCTTTGAAATTTGCTACCAGCAACAAGAGCCCTCCCCTACTAGACACTCGGCTCTATGTACTAACAACAAGAGAAAATGAAAGAGGTTGTCAAGCCTTTCGAATGGCAATCGAGAATAGTGTGGGCGGGGCTGACACGCGATATCTCAAAAAATCCATGACAACCATATATGACTTATTGAAACGCACGGATTAATCAAAGAATGAAATGAAAAGACTAAAAAACCAGTTCAAGACCAGAAAAACATAATCGATGACGAAACGACTGCCATCGGGTTAACCTAATGATCAGGGTTGAGTAGAAGAGAAACAATTCAAGATGGCACTTGTTTACAACACACTTCGTCTCAACAATTTGACCTTCTAAACCCTACTAGCAGAATGAAACTGATTGATGACTACTATACCCTAAAACGTTTGCAAACGAATAAGACGTGACAAAAGTTTACAAAAAAGAACATCTGGTTTTTCTCTGATCAGCACATTCTTTCGAAATATATTCTAATGTATCTGAACATAATCTTTTAAAACTTTTCAACATACATAGAATAGTTTTCAGTTGAACTTCTTCTGTTCAAAAAATCAAAAGTTCAAGTGATTCACAAAATGCGAGCATAACTCATTCCCTAGCAACACGTGACTTTTTGATTAGACACCTGGATATGCAAAATTGTGGTTGGTTGTCTACGCAGTCTATTTTGGCCAAAAAGCTGATTCTGGGTTCAGTGATGCATTTCGTATTCAATGAAAGAAAAGGATGACAGAAAACGGAAGCACTAGAGAAAATTGAAAACCGATTTTAGAGAGGAGCTTTGTCACCGAGAGAGTGTTTCTAAGCCTTATTGAAAGTTTACTGGTGTAGGGAACCAGAAAACGGATTATAATACTCCAAATGAATACTAATGAGGAATGGAGAAAGAGAGTGAGAGAGTGAGAGATTACAAGGACGAAAAGAAAAAACGCAGATGAGAACAACAGAACGGCTGGTGTCCTAGTGTACAGTGCCTCAAAGACCGAGCAAGGGTCACCCCAGCCGAGGTCAACATTCACATCTGCCCGTCACATGGTCCGCGCTTCTCGTAGGCCAACATAAGAGCCTTAGGAGAGAGAGAAGAGAGATAGATGGCATCTTCTTTTTTCTCTTCTTGTTTTTTATTTGCCACGTCTTTCTATTGCGAAATTTGATCATCTCTAAGAGATCAAAGCTCACAAAAAACATTGCCTTTTCTAAAAGTTGTTTATGGGTGAGAAGAAAAGGGGAGAAAATGAGGAATGAACACTGAAATGATGTAACGGGCAGATCAGAAAAGATAAACTAAATATAAAAGACAAAACCATGTACTCGGAGAAAATCAGACATCAAAAACCTAGATTAGGAGGGAAAATAATAATTTCCAAATGGAATAATCAAAAACCATCGCATAACGCATTTTCAAAAATTAGAATGAAGCTGCGATGGATATGAGAATATGTAAAAAATTGGATATTTCTGGATGAAATATCATATGGGTACGAAGCTTGTCATTTATTCATTGGATAGCGTCCTGTGTCAATATTCACTGCAAAGGGTTCGGGTTCCATTCTGAAACAAAACACGGTATAAGACCATAAGTGCCCCCCATCAAAGACCATTTGTGCCCCCCACCGGAAAAGTCAGTTGTGCCCCCCATTTCAGATAGAGCACTAATTGGTGGGGGACACTTTTGGTATTCTGATGGAACATTTGTGCCCCCCACCATGAGAAAGCGCGCTCTATTGAACACGCCGTGTAGTCCTCTGGGACAATGACACTTAAATTTTTTTTCTTGTGTGGATCGCTTTTTTTTACATTTCCATCTATTTTTCTTGCAAAATTTTCAGTTATTTTGATAGAAATTCATCTAGATTTTTATATGATTGATTGATTAAGATCTTACTCTGTTTGGCCGATGTTTTAATGCTGACTTTCTAATTTCTGCTTTTTTATAATGTAACAGAAGCAAAGTTAACGTCTGGGAGTCTAGCTCAATCGATCTTTTAGCATAATGCCCCAGACAAGGAGACACCTTAAAAATGGTGCCCTGGAAGTCAATTTTTGGGTGGGGGGCCCTTGTTATACAGTTGGGGGGCCCTTGTTATACAGTTGGGGGGCACTTGTTATACAGTTGGGGGGCACTTGTGATACCTAAAACTTGGAAATAGAAGTCTAGCTTAATCGATCCTTTAGCTTAACGCCCCAGACAAGGAGACACCTTAAAAATGGTGCCCTGGAAGTCAGTTTTTGGGTGGGGGGGCACTTGTTATACAGGTAGGGGGCACTTTTGATACAGTTGGGGGGCACTTGTGATATAGTTGGGGGGCACTTGTTATACAATATGATAACCGATGTTAGAAGTCGCTGGTTCATCTTACAAGGTGGGGGGCCAAACTGACTTTTCCATTGGGGGGCACAAATGGTCTTCAATGGGGGGGCACTTGTTGTAAATTACCTGGTATATCATAAGTGTCCCCCACCTCAGTTGGTGGGGGGCACTTCTGGTATTTTGATGGAACAGTTGTGCCCCCCACCCAGTAGTGCCACCCACCTCCATTTTCGACCAAAAATGCACTAGGTGGGGGGCACAACCCTCCCGTGGGGGGCAGTACTGTGGTGGGGGGCACTTCTGGTAAATTACCCAAAACACTTGTGAGTCACACGTCTGTTGACAATAACATGTGAAGTATGTGGAAATATATGCAAATGTGATTATGGAGACCAAAGGACAATGTGATATCACATGTCTCATGATAGCGTGGTTTTTAGATTTATTGTGAGCTGAAGCGTGAAACTTGCGAAATCTTGATACAACTTCATTTCAGAATAGATTTGATAACAGGAAAGCAATAACTGTAATGTACATTCATTCATCAGAAACTGCATTTAATGTCGCTTACATTCACCGACACAAGTACACGTTTCAGATGTCAAACAATCAGACACAATAAATAAAAAACAGAAAAACTTAAGGTACCGGTCAACGGAAAAAAGAGTTGAAAGAGACCTGTGTCACATTTAGAATTATGATTTATTCCTTTTTGAATAGTTTTTCATCGTTAATCTCGATAGGAGCTTTTGGAGCTGGAGCTGGTTTCTTGAGTGGCTTGAAGATCTTCGGAAGAATGAAAATCACGGCAAATGCAACAATGTGAGGGATGTAGTAAACTCTGTTCAAAACTTCGTAGGCTGGATGCAAATGCATGGTGACAAAGGAGTAGGTAGCATATGCCAAAGCGATTTTACTGATAATGAATGAGAAAATGTCGTAAGCGAATTTCTTATCCGCGTTGTCCAAGAATCTCCAACGCATCGAACGACGGAACTGAAAATATTGATTCCACTTGAGCAAAAATAAATGAAATTTACCGTTTGAGCAGCAACAGTGAAGAGTCCACAAGTGAAGAAAGCCATGTAGTATCCGATGGAAACTCCGTGCCAGATAGCAGACAACGAGTAGGTTGCGACAGTTCGGATCTTCTTTGGAGCACGTTCATAGCCAACTTTTCTGAGCCAGAATCCGGTTTGAATGTTCCATCCGTCAAGAGTTTCTTTCAAGCTTTGAGCCATTTCGACCTGGACTGGAAGGACATTGGTGCAAAGCTTCCACTCTGGGTTTCCTTCTTTGTCATATCCACTGAATCCGAATCCAGACATGTTGCAAATTGCGTCAGCTAAAAATTATCAATTCAACCTAGAAGTCTATGAATGGACTCACCGAACACCCATGCGAAGTAATATGCGCAGCGGATGAAGAAGATGGTAATGAACCACCAGAAGAACCATTGATACATTGGAAGATCGAAGTATTCTTTGGTTCCGACGTCTTCAACCTTGTATCTAGCACCGAGAGTCACCACAATAGCCAGGAATCCAAGAGCTTGGAAGAATTTGGACATTGCGACTCTTGTAGATGACGGAAGTTTTCCGGCTTTGTTTGGAGTAATGTGTGTTTCATCCAGGAATCTGATGTAATCGTAGTAGTTGTTTGCCGGTCCAGTGAGAACAGTCTGAAAATATAAATTCAGGCCTGAACTGAATATTCTGAGTTGATACCTGGAAGTTGAACATGAAAGACATGAATTCGAGTAATGAGGGGATTTCTTTCAGGGATTCTTTTTTCTGTTCTTCAGTGAGCCCTGACTGATCCTTAGCTTTGCCATCTTTCAGATTGAACGCCATCATTGTCACTTTCTCGACAGCCACCATGATTGGTCCAGTGACATCCAAACTGTAGGTGTCGAGAATAGCCCAGCGGTATGAGTGAATGAAGAACAAGTATCCCATTGAAAACAACAAAACAAGTCTGAAATAAATAGTTGGTTTGAAGATTATAGGTGATCTACACTTACTTGTGAACTTGAGTTGGTGGGGCGAAATACATGATTGCATAGCTTCCAAGTGCATTGGCAAGAAGATGTTTGATTGCTCTGGAAATATAATTTCAGTGTAAAATGTCAAGTATCTACCGAATCAAAAGCTATATGGGCAACTGAAACATTGAAAAATTACTGATACTTACCTTCCAAAACAGAAGAATACCAGTGATATTCCTACAACCGCAGGAACCAGTGTTCTCACTTGTCGATTCACTTGATTAAGTGAACATGTCTTTTGATAGATGAAGGATATACCGAAACTTGCGAACAAGCTCAGCACAAAGTTTACCTGAAACAATAGGAGATGAAACGATTTAAAAAAAAAAAGAAAAAACTCACTCTATCCACTTCGATTCCGACTTTATCAGCCAACGGCTCCAGGATTTTGGAGCCATCGTAGAACGTATGAATTCCCGGCATCTGAGACGAGAAAACCTGAAAGTTCGAAATGTTTAACCTTTATAAAGTAGAAAGAATTATAAAAAACATAAATTTGGCGTATGTCAATCGAATTGTGAGTGATGATTGATGCTGATAATGAGAACTTATCGGAAATCGTGGAAATTGTTGCGAAAAGGAGCTTGATAAGAAGAAAAAAGAAAGAAGAGAGACATGCGAATTAGTCGAGAAAGAGTGGGAAAAAAGACAATTGGTTCGACGGGGAGTATCACGCCACCAGTGCGTTTGTGTCGTGCCTTTGGAAAAACTACACTGCCGGTCAAGGTCTAATTTGAAGTCATCGTTCCCGGACGCACGTGCGATTTAGTTTATGAAACTGGATTTGTAACGGAAATCCGTTGGGGTGTGTTTCGAGTAAAAAACAAAAACAACGGAGGCGGTTAAACAGTTAGAGTGTATGGATCAGAGGGAAAAGAGAGTCATACGACAAAGAACTTGGCTGTTGTGTTTACTTTTCTAGAGAAGCGTCACGCGATAAACTTTTTTTTTACTAAACCGTTCATTTTAAACCTATAAACTATACGTATTAAAACAGTATATTTGAAAGTGAGTAGAACGCGCGAAACGAAACAAAAGATGGTCGATAGACGGACCAACGATCAATATTGTAACAACAAGAATGACGTGTCGTATGAGCACTGTTGCGTGTAGAGACTGTCCCTCCTATCCCATTCGGTCCATTCAATTAGAGCGCATTTGCATTCTTCCCATATTTCTTAGGAATACAGTTTTCTTGACACAAAAGATATACCGAAGAAGAAAAAGTTATCGGGAGACCGTTCATCTATCATCTTCGCGTTAATATTTGGTGAATGTGTGTTGCTGATAACAACTGGAGGCCGATCAGGGGTTGATTGAGAGTAATGAGGGGAAAGTACACACATTATGAACTTTATCAGTGAAATTCCCGGTTTTCTTTTTTTAATAGAAAACGGCAACATTTCTGCAGAAAATGAGTAGGAGCTGATGTGAGGTCATGACGCAAAATTGAATATGCAAAAGTGTATGGCGAGCGTGCGGGAGAAAAAAAATGGAAAAGAAAGAAAAAAAGCGCTCAAAAGTCTAACCACGTGTTGTGAAGTGCTTTTTTTGTTTGACAAGATATTGATCTGAGGTATGAATATATTTATTCCGTGATATTAGAATTAAGTAGAAACAAAAAAAAACTGAAAAAAAGAACTAATTGAGGTTTGAAAACTACTTTTTAAGTAGACGGAGGTTTCAATTCCAGTAGATACATACACGTGAAAGACATGGGTAGTGTGATTTTTAAAAAATGAATAAATAAGAGAAATATTATTATTAAAACAAATAAAAAGATTGAATTAGACTATACCACCGGCTGGGTTTTCAAGCCAAGGATACATAGTTGGACATGGTAAACATGTCAAGAACTGATGCTCCTGGCTTGATAACGACGGCGTACTGTAAAGGCATTTGTTGGGTTTGTCGCAAGTAGATAAAGAAGGATTGCGATTGAAGGACAATGTGATTGGGCAACCAACTGCTTTTGACTGAAAAGAAATCAACGTCTTATTAGATCTACGTTATAAGAACTCACAGCTTTCATTTGGTTGATTGGCACAGGTCTCTTCATCCAGTCAATCAGTTGTTTAATTGTAACAATGTAGACATCTTTTTGTGCAGACATTCTGTTCAGGAACCTCTGTACCGCCTTCATTCCTTTGTTTTGTCCACCAAGTTGTAGGAAATCAGCATTCAATGACAACACATACGGCGCTCGGTTTGCAGTGTAGCTTCGTTCGAAATTTCGCATTATGATCTCTTCCTGAAAAATGATAATTCTAATCAGATACTTTTTAAAAGCATACCAATTCATCAACAGTGTTATTTAAGTCAACAGCGGCACGAAGCATGCTCGATCTTCGGAAGCTGTCAATTTGTCTCATATAGGAACCGTAAAACTGGTTCAATGGGACTGTCCAAATACCAGGGAATGAACTCTTCGGGCAGGACTCTTCATGACAATCCCAAGCCACTTGATAATCCATCGTCTGAGGCCAGAATGGCTCTCCATGGATTCCTGGGTTGGCTGACATTGAATTATCCCACAAGAATTCAGCTCCCACCATCATCTAAAAAGTGTTATTGTTGTTGACCCTGTAAAAATGAGCACACCTCGAATTGATTGTCTCCTCCGAGTGCCAATTGTGGAGAACGAATTCCGACGATTTGTTCTTCTGGTGCACCTCCAAACTTAGCCAATATTCTTCGTTGTCCATCCATTTCATTCAACCATCTGTTTGCATTCTCATGCTCCAAAGACTCGTGTCTGAAGATTGAGAACTCAGACAAAGAATTCATAACAAAGCCTACGAAATAGAATTTGAAGCAATCTCCATGCCCTTTTGAACAAGCCAGTTCACAGCGTCATAGTTAGTCCATTCATGTGAAATGAAGAATGTTCCCTTCACATCGCAGCCATTAGGATTTCTGGAAAATGACTTCTACTATGAAAAAAAAACCTTTTTCTTACTTCAACACATCATTATCAAATAGTTTCTTGTAATCAGGGAATGTTTTTCCATTCACAGCATCATCAAAAGTGAGTACCACAAACTGTGGAGTCTCATCTGGTCGGAGTCCTCCTGGGGCTTGTCTTCCTGAATTTCAGTTCTCAACAAATGAAATCATGTCAGTCCCTACCATTATGACTGCAGAAGCAGTTGGGAAGTTTGCACTCAGCCTCATTACACGGTTGGGCTCTTTCTCTATTTGGTACTTGCATTGAAGAGAACCTCAATCCGGCTCCATTCACGAACTGCACTTTTGAACTGCGCGCTTCTGTAAACATTGCTATTTCTGGAGAGATGATGTCACTCGAAATGAAATACCGATTGGTCTACAGTAACCATCCTCAGCAAAATGATGATCATCACAAGTACACATTCCTTCAATACAAGTAGCTCCTCCGGTACACTTTTCTCTCATGCTACATGTATCTCCTGGTGCCGCAAATGCTGGGGCTGCTGAAATAACAAAGACTTGAAATAATCCTGCTAGTCTCTTTTAGTTACATTTTTGTTTGCAAATTCCCTTAATAGCAACATGCTGAGCAGCACAAATACATCGTTTTCTGTCATAATCACAAATTGAACCGCCTGCACAAATTTCTCCGTTTTTGCATGTCTCTCCCACTTTAGCAACTTTGTGTTTACTCTCAGCTGAAATTGACAGAAATCTAATTTCTCTTATATTAATTTAATCTATCTCACTAGAAATACACTGTCCGTTTTGACGGATGAAGTTTTCAGGGCAATGGCAGAATCCATTCGTACAAACACTTTCACCAAGACAAATATCAATTGGCCGACAAGCTGATCCAACAGCAGCAACTTTTGGTACCAATTTAGTTGTTCTTCTGTCTGGGAAACCAAAAATATTGGAAGGAGGGGTTGGGAAGTCTTCTGGAACAACTTGTTGTTGAACTGGAGCTGCTGTTGTGGTTGTTGTGGTTGTCATAACTAAAAATGAGATTTTGAGATTTTCCAGGGAATCAGCAGAAACCTCTTTGTTGCTTAGTCTGAATGACACGATTCGCTTTTGGAGTACTTGTGGTTGCAACAGCTTGTTTGTTGATTTCAATGGCCTTAGCAAGATCAAAACCTTCACACCATCCATTTGGAGCCAGCAGAAAACCTGGTGAGCACTTGCAAATTTTATCAATACACTTGGCGCCATTGATACATTTGTCCATATAACGATCACAAGCTTGTCCGTATTTCAACGATCTTCCTCGAATACCTTTGAACACTTATTTTGAATGAAAATATTTATAAATAGTGAGAAATTCTGTGATAGAATACATAATCCACACGTGTAATACAATTAGTGATGTGGGGGGAGGAAGAAATTGAAAGAAAGTTTTTCTGGGCGGGAAGGCAATATGGGGGGAGAATGGAGGGATAATCGGACACAAAAAATTGAATTAAATTACAGTTATTTGTTTGTCACCAGTGAGATTTTGAAGAAAAAATGTGTGTGTGTGTGTGTGAAATTGCGATGAAAAGGGAAGGGGAAAGACAAAAAGAGAATCATAGAACATCTGATATTTCTCTACAAATTAGTGACACTCTGACACTCTTTATGAGGGGACGCGTTGATAAATAACACAGCTGAACATTTTCTATTACCAGAAACAGTTCCGCTCATTTTTTAAAATTAGGTCATGAATATTTATAAACTATATAGGGACATCTACCACGACTTGCAGCAGTTATACTCTTCAGTGGCAAAACCTCCAGAAGTGATGTAACAGTAAGATCTTGGCGGGCAGTTGGGTTCAAGTCCATTACACATGATTAGTTTTCCGCTATCATCTCTTGTTGGCTCGTTTCCAGGTGGACAGTTTCCGTTTCCACTTCCAGTTTTATAACTTCTTGATCCTCCACTTCCGCCCCCTCTACCAGAACTTCCTCCATTATTCTTTGTCTTGGGGCGTGGTCTTCTAATTGGTGGTCCAACAACTCGTGGTTTCTGTGTTTCAGACTCTTCGCGAGCCGGAGTGGCAATGGAAACAGGTTCAATGTTAGAGATTTCAATTTGTTCTCTGGGTAACATTCTTTCGGATAGGGTGGCAACTTTATGTTTGGCATATGAAACAGGAATCGGGCGCTCGATGACGTCGATGTCTGAAACGTTTAGTTAGTACACACGGGAGGATGAATCAACAACAACAACAACTCTGCACTTCACAAAAACGGTGGTTGGTCTATTTGAGAGACTGGGAGAAAAATGAAAACTGGTCAAACCACACAAGTTGCTAGGTTCAGGATCGGTGATTGGATGTCATTTCTCACCTTCAAGTGGTTCACAAACTCCCGAGTTGTCGACGAACCCTGGTTTACATTTGCATTTTCCGGACACACAGATCTTGTCTTTTCCACAGTTGGCATCTTGTTCACAGTCAGCTGAAAGTATTTTTTCGAACAACTACCTTTCATATAAATCTTACTCGAATGAGCTGGTTTTGGAGTAACAACTGGAGCAGCCTTCACTGGGACAGTAACTCTGGTTGTGAGTTGTGGTTGAGTTGGTGGCGGCATACATTGAATATCAAACACAATTTGTCCTGGTGGGCACATGCAGATTCCAGTGTCATAATCACAGCTTGATCCTCCTTCACACACTTCTCCACTCTCGCAGCTCTCCAATGGCTTAGCCTTGACTACCATTCTTGGAGTGGTAGACATTGGGAGAGCAACACAGTTTCCAGAAACAGCAATGTAGCCTGGTTGACAACGACATAATCCGCCGTCACATGTACTTCCCTTGGTGCAAACTGTGTTTTCATTGCATGATGCTCCTGGAACTACTTCAGCTTTTCTTGGAGTCACACACTGTCCTTGAGAAATTTCGGATTTGTCTTGTGGACATTCGCAGAGCTGGAATGAACGGAATAAATAATGTTTTCCATTTTAATGAAACCTTTCTGAAAGAGCAAGCACTTCCTCCAACACATGTTTGTCCTTGGGTACAACTCTCTCCTGGTTTCGAATAGAGTCTAGCAGTGGTAGCTGAAAAGGGTATCGTGAACGATTTGTTTCTAAGAGAAAAAAAAATTTTCAAAAAGCACAGTGTGTGCCTGTTTCATTGTGTTTTAAGCAGTCAGTGAGTGTGATGATTCTATACTTTCTCTACTCATACTTTGACCTTAGTGAACTCTAGGTAAAAGAAACACACTGCAAAAAAGCATTTGCAAACACTCCAAGCGATTAAAAATGAAAACAGATATGCAAATAGAGGAACCATTCGAATTGCAAACGTTCAAACCTTCATGTCGTGCTTTCCCACGAGCTTTCCGACGTGCCGCCTCTTCAGGTGAGACACATCCATCGTGATGAAGTACATAGTTCTCGGGACACTGACAAGATTTGTTCACACACACGGTGTTACCCTTGCAGATCAAACCAATCGCCGTGCATTCATCGTCAGTCTGTATAGCTGTGGTGGTTAGAGGTACATGCGTTGGTATTTCGATAAAAGCGGGCTGCCGGCGAGTGGTAAGCAAATCGGCAATGGTAAACGAGAATACGCTGGTTGTTGGTGGCGGCGGTGCGTGTGTGGTGGTATACGTTGTACCTTGGGAAGTGGTGGTTGACGGCAAAGTGGTCTGTCTTGTGGTGGTCGTGTACTTTTCACAACGACCGTTGTTGCTGGGTTGTTGACCTGCTGGACAGAGACAGAACCCTTCTATGCAGTTACTCCCACCCACACAAACATCAATAGGTCCTAGAACAAAGGAAAAGTTAATGATAGAACAGAGAAGAGACACTTCAAACCACATCTTCCTCCTGGCACTATTTTCTTGCCTTGTGGTACTGGAGAGTCGGTGACAAATGGTTGAGCCTTGGTGATGGTCACTTGTGGTATGTTTACAGAAATTGGGAGTTGTGGTGGCAATGGAACATGTGGAATCGATGTCTGCAAAGAGAGAATAGTAGGGTTAGTATAGGAATTTGGGTAGTACTCTTGGTGGAAGTGTTGGTTTTGGTCCGGATTGAATGCAAATTCCACGATTAACAATCATTGATGGGTCTGGGCAAATGCACCATCCTGAAAAAATTGGTTTCAAAGGAATCTACACATATTCTTGATACCTTCTCTGCAAACTGATCCTCCGGTACACTCACGAAGATTAGAGCATGAACCTCCTGGTGGAGATGTGATTGGTTCGTCAGCTGAAAATCAGTTTATGATATGAGATTAATACGGATTCGAGTCAGAACAGAATGTTAAAAAGGTATAAGTTCGAACATGCGGGTGAAAATCACTTACGATCACATTTTAAATCACCAAACTTGCACATGCATATTCCACCGAGACATGTTAAATCTTCACGGCATCTTGTTATATTACTACACTGAGAACCAAACCCGACATGCCAATCACGAGACACACAACGATCTTCTTCGGGTAAGTCTTCATAACTACACACACAAAAGTTTTTGTAGCATATAGAGTCATTTCCACATTTTCGAGTGTTATCACACCCACTTCCCGGTGGAACTGATTCTTTTGACTCGACAATTGATTGTAAACAATTCTCGGTGTTTCCATCACAGACACATACATATTCTTGGCATTTGAAGTTTGGCTGACACTCGGAATCATTTGCACAGTCAATTGAAGACAGTTCTCGTCTAACTAGACTCCGGAGAATGCTTTCGTTCTCATCGTTTGGTGAGTTCTGAGAATCTTCAGAAAACTCTTCATCTTCCTTTTTCTCTTCCATTCTTTCATTTTTCAGAGCAGTCACACAGTTACCATTATGGTTAATTGTGTTTTCAGTGCATTCACAACTTGAATCACCACATACTGAACCATTGATACAAACTTCTCCATTCTCACAGGAAGTTTCTGGTAAAGCAACAATGACACATATTCCAAGAATCAATCGTTTTTCATCTCCACAAGAACATTTTCCAGAAATACATTCACTTCCCGATAAGCACATTGAATCTTCATCACAAGCTCCATCAATAGGAACCAGTGAATAAGAGTCTTCCATTACAAGACATTCACCATTCCAAAGAACTGTGTTCTCGACACACTGACAAATCATTCCTAATCCAAGAATACTCTGACAAGTGGAATTGTTCTCACAGGTTTCTTCGTTCTGACAGTTCTCGAGAGGAAGTGAAGATGTTCTTTTCATTTCAATCTTTTTTCCTTGACTAAAACGAAATTCTCTACCCAATGGTTGGAGCCCAAGAACTCGTAAATCATCATCTTGTGGAGGGCAAATACCATTTTCTGCCGCGACATCTTGGAGGCATCGGCAGAAATGATTTTCACAGATAGAGTTGCCAAGACATACTTCGCCAGTTCCACAGTATTCTCCAGGAAAAGCAATTTTGTATTTCATTGTGGTGTTATTGTCTTCTTCTGCTACAGTTTTTGCTCCATAAGCTATTGGAAAGCTTGAGAAAATTTGAGGGAAATTCGAGTTAGGTTGGTTAGTGTTAGGAGGAGGAGGGATCATAGTAAATGATAGAATCTCTGGCCATTTGGTTGTCGTGTGAAAAATTCCTTCGTTACTCATTTCTTGTAGACCTCGAAACTCATTCTTCAGAGTATTTTGAAGTGGGGTATTTTCACCAATGTTCTTGTCAAAAGGGAGAATACTGAAGCTTTTGTATTCTGACGGACTGTTCAAACACATGTTATCGGATATCTTGTGACCGTTCTTGCAAACACAGTAACCGTTATCACAGTAACTCGACTTCTGACAGTTTCTTGAAGTGACACAATCTTTTCCGATGGATTCAAATGTGTTCTCACACTTTTTGCCCTTTGTTGCCATGCCGGATGGACATTCACAGACACCACTCATCAGACTACAGTAACTGTTATAGCTACAAACAGTTTTAACAGAAGTGCAATCTTCTCCGGGATGTGCCATTTTCGTATCCTTGCAGTTCAAACCTGTACACGTGCAGATACCGAATATGCATTCCGACTCATCGAAGCATTGATTCGAAGTGACACAGGGCTCACCAACAGCAATCGCTGGTTCGCAGATTCCGGAAGTAGCTCGGAATCCTGCCATGCAGTTACAAGCGTTTGCAAAACAAAAAGAGAATGAGGGACACTCGGAGTTCTCGGTACACTGATGACCAGCTAGAATTGAAGTTGACGGTCTGTGAACTGCAGGAGGAGTCATTTCAGTTGGAATGGAATTCTTGAACTCTATTTCCATTCTCTCAAGCTCATCTATTTTTCTTTGAACATAGCCGGTATCAAGTGTCGTGGTTGTAGTGAAATGAGTTGTCGTAGTGGTTGGAGCAGCAGTGGTCACAATTGGTTTGATTTTGTTGAAAACAGAGATCACTGAATGTTTTTTGACACATTTCTTGTTTACATCAGCCACTTCATCATTCGGACACCGACAGATTCCGTCTTTGGCACAATATGATCCACCTCCACATGGTTCTCCGTTTGCACATGATTTTCCAGGTATCACTTGAAGTGCCAAATGAATAGGAACACACTTTTGTCCATCACTGACTAGTCGTTTCTTGCATTTACATACTCCATACTGACATAGCGACTCTCCGACGCAATCGTAGCCATTCGAAGGATCACACGTGGAACCAGGGAGAACATGATGGATTGCAGATCGGCAGGTGGAGTCGATGATAGTCTCTCCTTTCTTGCATCGACAGACTCCATCTAAGCATTTTGTGCGGAAGGAACACTCGGAAGATGATGTACATTGACTTCCCGGAGTAGATTTTCCAGGATGGGATGAGAAAGCAATTTTCTCTTTCTGGCACTGATTTCCGCTCATTTTGAATCCAGGCAGGCAAATGCATGTTCCATCAATGCATTTTTTATTTTCAGGACAGCTATCATCATCTTTGCACTCATTCTCTTTGAAAAGCTGTTCAATTGATGTTGACGAAGATTCTGGTGTGGTTGAAACCAAACAGCTCTCATTTTCAAGAATCAAATCCGCATCACACAAACAAACTCCATCTTGACAACTTGATCCGGCAAGACAATTATCTTCCATAGAACATGGCATCCCTGGTTTTTTGTCTTCTCCGATTCGGTTATGTGATATCTGACTGACGCTTGTTTCAACTGCATCCACTCCGTTTACACACCGTCCCAAGACGGCAATCGTTTTTGATACGCACATACACATTCCAAATCGACACGCGGCTCCATTCACACACTGCTGTCCTCTCCGACATGTTGATCCGATTGGAACCGATGTTTGAACGCATCTCTGGTTGTCCAGTGTACGCGACGGATCACATCGGCATTTGCCAAGATAGCAACCACTACCACCAGAACACATCTCGCCGTTCGAACAATGACCGCCAGGAAATTGTTTACATTTTCCAGATAGCTCGATTGCTCCGTCGACACATTGGCAGAGGGAATCTTTGCACTTTGATCCACCGGCACATCTGTCTTTTGACGTGCATTGATTTTTTATATTCTTGAAAGCACCAAAAAATGTGACTGGTTGACAGTTTCCGTTCTGAAATATTTGACGCTTAGAGTTGTATTTCAATGGTGTTAGTTACTTACGATGTCAAATTCTTCCGATTCACAGCGACATCTTCCATTTTCACAAACATAATGTACTGGACATGACATTGTACTTGTGCAATTTGAGTCTCTCATTTTAGTTGTTAGGTGTTCTGGCACACATATCCCATCTTTTTCATGAAAGCCTGTAGCACACTGACAGATTCCATTGATACACGCGGCATTTCTAATTTGACAGATTTCTGGATTCTCAGAACAACCTTCTGTCTGTCGCTTTGTTCGTTTCACAAGGTGACTTGAGCAATCAACATTATCAGGGCAGATACAAATATGGTTAACACAAGCACGAGGGGAAACGCATGCTTTCGAGCATTCGGTATGTTCAGGGTAAACGACATCACATGATTGGGTTGACAAGTTATAATTATAACGATCAGGACAAATACATAGGTTTTGGAAGCACACACTTTCGTTGAAGCAGGGATTAGAAGACGAGTATCCGCATGGTTGGTTAGGGGATGAGGTACCTGTTTTTGGGAAAATGGGTTGGTTATTCAGGGGAAAGGTATAGAAATGAAGAAGTAACCTGAGACACAAGTCTGATCAACCGCCTTTTGTCCCTCCGGGCATACACAGATCCGGTCGATGCAATGGGTGCCACTGTGGGCAGCATGACATTGCAAGTCACTACGGCAACCAACTTGTCCCGGATAGATAACTAGAAGGAGAAGAGAACAGAAAAATAGAGAAGAAGTCCCGATAACTCACCTTTTTCGCATCTTCCCTCAATGTTCACGTGAGTTGACAAACATTGGCATGATGGTGGATTAGTGTTTCCATTACAGTAAGCTCCAATCATACAGTCTGTGTTCAATGAGCATCTGACTCCAACTCCTGCCTGTTTGCTTCCTCCTGAATAATTTTGTCATTGTTGCAGTTGGTTTTAAAATGGTACTAACCAATTTTCAATTGATTGATCTTGATGGAACTCTTCGGAACTTGTGGTGGGGAAGTGTAAATTTGCTTTGGAATATATTGAGTAGTAGCTGGGGTGGTCATGAAAGTTGGCATTGGTGGTGGTGGGGTTTGGAAGAAAACTGGTTGTGCCGGTGTTTGAATTGGTGGCTAAATTGAATATATAGATAAAAGTTATTAGAAACAAGATATTTACCTGTGTAACTCGAACTGGTGGTGGTGGTGGTCTTGTCTGTGGTGGAAGAGTTTGAACTGGAACTTGGACTGGTGAAAGGGTTGGTGGTGGGGTCATTATTTGGACTGCAAAATAATTCATAATGGGAAATTATAAAAGATTACAGCTAGAGTTGGTTCTATTCGCTATTTTCGTAATAAAATTTGGATTAAAACAGCAATTGTTTAATGGGATTGTTGTAGAACATTCTAGGAATCAAAACGTTGCTGAGGAAGTTCAAAATACAAACCGGGTTGTGTTGTTTGGGCGGACACAGAAATGCATTCTCCGTTACTCAGATCAGTATGAGCTGGGCACACGCAAACGGGAATCATCACGTCACAAACGCTTCCTTTTCCGCAGATTTCTCCGTTATCGCACAATTCTCCGGGTCCTGAAAGTGTTAGTTGCAGAAAGATCGCATTCCAGAAGTGATGTCAATGGGTTGGTATGAATGATGACTTACCGACGAACTTCTGTTGTTGACGAAGAACACATTTTCCTTCATGCTGGACAAGTGGGGATACACATGTACATCTTCCCATAACACAAGAGCTTCCATGGTCACATTCGGCGAGATCGGAGCAGAGTGCACCGATTCCGACTGCAATAATTTTACAATAGTTAGAAGAAACTAAACTTGCATCTGATAATCATCAAAAAATAATTGAACTGATCCAAAAATAAAGAAGAACCAAAGAAACTAGAAACAAGAACAGAAAGAAAAAAAAGAGACCCTTTTGAACAGAGATGGTCGAAGCAGCAGGCAAAACACATTCTCCATCACGAGCTTCAAGATCACCAGGACAGAGACAGATTCCAATTGGAAGAGTGCAGATTGATCCACCCACACAAATTTCGTTGGATTTGCATGAGGCACCAGGAATGGCTAGAAAAAAGGAGAAAACCAAAAAGTATACCGAAAAGAAAGAAATGATATAGAGCGTGCACGAAACAGAAGGAAAGTGGAAACTTACCGAGTGTGGCAACTTTTGACTTAACCTCTGGTAACTGAACATTTTGGTTATTATTATTATTGTTATTCATCACATTTTGGTTGTTTCCATTGTTTGGTCCTCCTTGATTCTTGTTGAAGTTAAATACAAATTGCTGGTTTGGATTCGGTTGGAACGGATTGGAGAAGTCAGTGGAACCGGCTCCGTTATTCATGTTGTTCATCGGTGCTTGTTTGTTATTATTGTTATTATTATTCCAGTTAAAGTTTGGATTCCAATTGAAATCATTGTTCCCATTGTTCTTGTTAACATTTTGATTGTTTCCAAAATTGTTTCCAAACTTGTTGAAATTGTTGTTTGGCTGGAAATCTGGGAGTTCTGATGGTTGTCCGAACGGCATGAATCCATTGTTGTTATTGTTGTTGTTCATGTTATTCCTCTGAAAACCAAAATTTTTGCAATTGAATTGTAGGATAACATACGTTTCCATTGTTGCCAGAGAATGAATTGAAGAATTGGGCTGGTCCATCAACGGTGGCAGATACAAATGGAGGTTGAGAAGATTCACAAGACAAAGTGTCCAGTTTTGGAGTTGTTCCATATGGACACATGCATCGGAGGGTGTCCAAATCACACACAGAACCTCCAATACAAGTTTCTCCGTTTGCACAACTATTGTTGAGAATAGCTGGAATTATGAATTCTTTTGAGAATTTCTCTACCAGACACTCACCAATACTCAATGTTTGTTGTTTTCTTGCTTTTTTCTTCTGTTCCTTGCATTGTTGGTTGATGAAGTCAAATACCATATTATTTGGACACAGTTTTCGTTCCCAGAACCCAATTGTTCTGAATGAGTCAAAACATGATTTCTACATTTGGAAGTGCTCAACTCACCCGACACCTACTCCCTGACAACTCATGAACGCACGTTCGTCACCATCTGGATCTGCTGTGAGGAGACCATCTAGCTCCTTGTTACACGGCACATTGATTCCCACTTGTTGAGCTGAAATAGAAAATTATGATACAGTACTTTTGAATCAAATAAAAACCTATAGTTATGTGGTAGATAACTGAAATAGCGAGAAGCACTCGCATCGTTATTGTTGAAGCTGATTGTTCCCGCTAGATCTTCTGTCGTTGGCGAGCCTAAACTGGGAAAAATGAGAAATTTTGAGAAAAGTTGAATGAGAAGTTTCGAATACGGAAGTTGTGGTCACAGCTCAAAACGGTATTGGTCAGTAGGAAAAGGGAGTGCATGAATATCAAGTACTATTGAAGTCATTTTACGGTGCGACTACTCAACATGTTTACAAATCTCGTTGTGCCTCAAGAAGAGTTGTACTTGTGGAACTGGGCGGATCACATTAAAAAGAGGGGTGGTCAGTCCTCAAATAGTCTAAGAGTCTATGAGTCATTAGGTAAAAATCAAAGGGGCTCAGTTTATGAAATCTAAAATAGGAAAGTATAGAATCGAAGGTGTTATTTGAAAACCAACAATTTCAATGGAAAAAAAACAAGGTCAAGAAGCAAACTACTCAGCGACTAGTTAATTTGAGTAGTTTCACGAATGAGCATAAAAACGGGTGTCATCATTTGTTTACAGTCTGCTCGTAGACCCTCCCGATTGGTATCAATAGAGATAGTTGAGACGGCGATCGGAGAGGATAGAGATGAACGGCTCTGCGGGAGGGCGCAGCCGAGAGGTGTTCTTAGTTTTTGCGCAAGGAGTCCCTCCTCCTCCTCCTTCTCCAAAACTCCCCGGTTATTCCTCTTTTCTTCTCGGATTTTAGCACCCTCGTCGTTGGGGATGGTCAACTCGATGTTGACTCAACAAGAGAGTCTTTCGAATGTCGGTGACCATATACCGGGCGACAAAAGTTGAGATGAGAGATGAGGAGGAGGAGAGAGGGTGCGTGATGTTATGACAAGAGATGGAGATTCGGGTTGTGAGTCTCGATCACAACTGAATGAAGAAATGGAGGTGGGCTCGTCTTGGTTTCGGGGCGACTTTTTTGGAATCCGACCGAGAACAAGTGTTGAACTAACGGATTAAAGCCTACAGGTGTTAGTTTTTTTTTCTTCGAAACGATGTGTGAATTCTGTGAAACGATAGGGGGCGATTGGAAAAACAATAGGAAAAACATGACTGGGTTTTGGAGGGAATCCGGAAACCACCCAGATTCCAATGAACGAAGAAATGAAATAAGAGGGATGGGTATGAAACTTGAGACCTAGGATCCAAAAACTAAGATATCGTGATTGAGGGCTAGACTGGAAACATGACGTGTTTCACCGAACGTAAGAAAAAGAAATGGATGAAAAATACTATAGTTGAAGATTTGGAACATCTTTTCTAAGAAGGCTCAATTACCGGAACGAGTCGAGTGGTGTCCAGACCGGTGGTCAAACAGAACATACACAAGAGTTACCCTGAATATTTCAAAGAAAGAGTGAAGAACGAGCGGAAATCGGTAGGCAAAATGCTCAAGTCTCGAATTTCAAAATCGACGAACAGAGTCTACCGAAGAATTTCACGCGCTTGCACTAAGCTGCTTTGATGACCGCACGCCGCGTTATATTAATCATGTATAATTCGCACGATTGAAATGATTGGAAGAGAGAACTGAAAAAACAGAGATCGTCCGCTTTTTTCGAGTTTCGCGGAGTTATAATCAGAAAGAAAACAAAATTGTCTCATCGGCATGGTTAGGAAGACCCAAAATTAGGCGGGGATCAAAAATAACTATTCATGGACAATAATAGTGGCTCTCATGATAATCAAAACTCAAGAGGCATGTGAGATATGAGAAGAATAAAATGAATGGTCTTCAGCTCTCGGCAGCTCACCCTTTACCCGCAACCCTTCTGAGGCCACAAATATAAACACAGACCGTTTGGTGGGGAGCTCAGCCATGGGCTCTGCAGCCACTTTCAAAAAGGCTTGTTTGATTGTGTATATACCCGAAATTCTTTATCTCATCCACCTCTCGCTGACCAGCTCTCGTCGAGAGCTGTACCCTCCCTCTCGAAGGGAAAGGGGAGGGGAAAGCCTGTATCGGCCAAAAAGCATGGAGCAAAAAAACGAAGACTAATTTTAGTGATGGATACGATATCTATCGGGAGAATCAACAATTACTATCTGTTTGCCATAAAGAAAGTGATCTTCTTGTCTAAACTTCCGTTCTCTTCGCTTATATGGTAAATATAAAAAAGGGATTGGCAAGCGTCAAGAACAGTAATGGAGACTGTACAAATAGAACAATGCCCATATTTTGACACATGTCATAAAAGAACTGAAGATGAAAAGTGCAGGCACTACCGGATTTATGGCCTATTCGAGCACAATGAAAGAAAAATGGATCAAGGAGAGCAAAATGATTTTGAGATAGATGAAACGTTTTCGGAAATGATTATCAGACTTCAGAATATGAACAAAAATGAATTTAAGCAAGGACGTTTGTCGTATCTGAAAAATTGATAACCAAAAATTGAGAAAACCTATTCAGAGAAATGTTTCTTTTAGAAAAGATTTTCTTTACTCCACTCTATATAATATAGCTAACATTGATTGTTGCTCTTTGTCAGAACTGGTCAGAACTAGTCCCCCAATCATTGGAAAAAAGCCTTTTCACTTTTTGTCAAACCATGACACTTGAGATAATCATGTATTTTCTTTTTCCCCTCGTTTTCCCGCTTCTTAATTTTCTGACCGCCTGTACTTTCTTCCCCAACCGACTCTTCCAGTTTTTTTGGCCCTGGTCAAGCCAAAATACAAGCGTGATAAGCATACAAGTGGATGTGGCGGGAGTTAGGAGGAGGAGGGGAGCCCTCTCGGCGGCTCGTCACTGAAGAGAAGAGAAGTAGTGTGCGGAAGATCTAGATGGACATATGTTGAATTGTCGTGAGCGCGCAACACTTGTTGCTGAACAGTCCGTGCTCGAGCCTTGCAGCAAGATAAAGCTGTGTTTCGAAACAAAAACAGTCTAAAGGCTTGTTGTTGAAGGATGGATTTCGAAAACTGAAGTTGACACATACAAAAGGGAGTTAGAGATAGGAAGAGGACGGAGAGAGAGAGTCGCACTGAAAATAGAAACGAACGCACACTTGAGTGGCATAGCTCGGGTTTCAAAATCTGACGGTTCACAATGGCTATGGCGGATATATGTATCTCAGGGATCACTCCGGCAAAAATATCTTTACAGAAACAATACAACGAGAAACATTCATACATATTTCAATAAATGTGTATATAACAAGTTGAATCAAGAAACAATTGGTAATTTTGACGAATTCAAATAATCAAATAAATTTACACGGTACAATCACTTTTTTCCAACTGGTGTTTTGTCAACTACGGAGTTAACAGAAGTCTTTTTTCTGTTGATATGGTTTTTTATTCAGATGTTAAAACCATAACATAAATAGCTTAACTCGAAGGCAAGGAGAATCGTCTAATTGCGTCAATCATTTCTCTTTTGCTGTGCATCAAGAGCAACACACAGAATTCGTTCGACTATTTATTTCCGGAGGAGCAACTTGATCGTCCTCCTTTTTCCTCTTCATCTAGTGCTTCACTATTTATCCTCAAAACCTTGACCAGGCAATTAATTTGAATATTCAACTCGTTTTTCCGGGAAGAGCGAAGACATCGTGAGTGAGTGACAGGCCGACCCGAAAACTCGACTAATTTTACTTTCTTCTACGATGTTCTGTGCCTCACCTTCAAGCTGGGACCATAGCTTCTCTTCTTCTTCTTCTTCTCACTCTCCACCACCCCTTTCCATCTTCCTTCCTCATTCATTTTTTGCGTTTGAGCACTCACCACCACCACCAACCCCTTTTCTATCGTCCGGATTGCATGCTTTCGACTTTTTGGTCGCGGGAAAAGATATTTCACCCAAGTTCTAGAGAAGTTGTGTGATAAATTATCAAGATTTCGCTGCCGGCTGACCAGCAAATACTATTTATGGATACGTGTTTTTGAGAGAACTTGTGATGCATCTGTGTCTGTGTTTATGTGAGCGGTGCTTGAAAGTTTTTTTTCCCAACGTCCTCTCTACTCGCCCTAACCCGGAGGCTCGACCCCTTGCGCATGCTCCCTAAAACTTCAAGTTCCCGCTAATTGTTCCCCTGAGCATCAGATTCAATTGTGCTCCTCATGCTTATTCACAACATTCTATTCTCTCTTTCTTTTTTTCCGCTCGTGTTCAAATTTTGTGGTTCATAACGCTCTTCCAACTCTTGTTTTTTGCCACTTTCTTAGACGAGTGTACGTGTTCGAAGTCAAGTGAAATCGGTCAACAAACCAATTAACTTTATTACTTTTATTCATCTTTTCTTCGGTTTTCATAGATTCTGAGATTCTGAACAACTTGTTTATTCTCAAAATAATATTTTTGAAAAACAGTTTCAGGAAAATGCGACGAGAACTTAAACTAGCTGTGATTCTGATGAGTCTTCATTCAAGCAATGAGCTCCAAGAGCCCTGCTTTCTCAAATGCAAAGACAATTATGTGAGTGAATCTAGATAACCCACCTCTTGATTTATTATTTCCTTTTTCCGCCCGAAAATTCATTTTTCAGATGAATGGAATGCAATTCGATATGGGAGACTTTCACGAATGGTCAATTGATATGGTGACTCCAATGAACAGCCTACTAAAGTAATACTTATTTGTTATTCATTTATTATGTTTTTGTTTCTTCTCAACTTTTTATTGTTTTTCAGATTTGGACAAGGCAAAATGGCATTGAGATTGACTCGTGCATGCAGACGAAATGACGAGTATCATAGTTGTCTGCAGAGGTGTCCGAATGTTCCAGCAAAAGAGATACTCATCAAAGGACAAAATGTTTGGATGATTCTGTGTCATGATTTCAGAAATGATACAGGTTGAGATACAGGCAATAAAATCAATTAAAACTGTATCTGTTCCAGATTTTCGGGTAAATATTGTACCTTGTTGGTCAGATTATGGACATCAAATTTCCGATCGTTGTGAATCTCTTGCTACTTTTCTACAATCAGAAGTTTTGCAGCTTTTACAAGGTGGTCCCACTGGAATTCAAGAGTCACTGGACAGCTTGTGCAAGTATGAGAAAGAAGAAATTTATGAAAAAAAACCCTCTAAACGTATTCCCATTTCAGAAGCGTTTATGAATACGACAAATGCTTTGTCAATGAGAATTATGACTTTTGTGGGTCTTCCGCCGCTCGTTTTCTTGTCAAACTCAACCATCAAACATCCCAGTTAGTTTTCTCTTTTTTTCTAGAATTGAAATTCTATTTTCAGCACGATTCTGGAACTTCTCGATCAAACAAATACTGTTGGGAAGCTGCCAAGAAGTTGTAAAGACTGGCTTAATCAAAAGGGAATGACTGGGTGGCAGAAAACAAAAACCGTTCAGAGAAAACTTCGAAATTCCGCACAACTCCCCTTTTTTGCATTTTCATTGATTGCTGTGTTTTTCGTGAGAAACTGAATTTTTTTAAAATTGAATTTAGTTTCACTTTTCAATTGACCAATTTAAACTGTGCTTCCATAATTACGTGTATCTTTTTATTCATTCTCTGATTAATCGTTTTTCTTGCTTTTCTTCTCAATAAATATGCTTTTTCCAAGAGAAATTAAGTGGTATGGGTCATTTTTAAATGGAGAATTTCTCCGCCTCATGGCAGAGAGGACAATAAGTGAACTTCGATATTTCATGTTGATGGGCAATGTGCTTGCATCTTTGACACTGCCAGAAAACATTGCCCAGGATTAATCGCCCTGAAGCGATGCACACCGGGAACTGAAAATATGTTTTTGTTCAATTATAAAATTAAAAGACTAATACCTTTGTGTTACATTCTCTGCACTGTAAATCATATGGATCGATTTTAGCATCACAAGCAACACAATCAATTTGTGAGTTGGAAGGATTGACAGGGGGAAATCTGTAAAAGCATTAGTCAAGAATTCATTTGAGTTTTATACATACTGAGAAAATAGTTCAAATGAGAGATCTTTCATTTCTTCTCTCTCTGCTTCATCCAAAGTGTCTAGCACTTCCAACCTCATCATTGCTCTGGAACATATTCCAAACTGACCAACGTTTGCGGCGGCCAATGCTAAAAGGAAATCCTTATTTTCAATTTTTTTCATATCCCCACCAATCATTTTATAAATCTCAGCGGGATCAAGATATTCCTCATAGTCTGAAAGAATAACGCATGTTTGAAGTGCATCTTCAATACGATCTGTAATGAGCGATGCTAATTTTAATTGTGAAATAAATACAAACTTGTTAGAAGATGCTTTTGAGCCAACATCATATAATGAAACGCTTCTGCACCTTTCCAAGTATTCTCAAGTATTCTTGTTTGTTCTGCAGTCAACCCAGATTCATCGTCTAATGTATTCTCAACCATGTTATATTTCTGAAAATCAATTGTAATTTTTGAATTTTAAATTGGTTCCTCACATCAATTCTTTTTAATTCTCGAATTGACTGTCTGTGTTCCTCAACCAATAGTGCTCCCAAAACATAGCATTGCTTGAGGTCATCAATTGGCATCATTTTTTCTCTTCTATCGTTTGCAATCTGAAAGGAAATTGCAAATACAAAAAAATTGTGGGGTGGAACTTGCGTCGAATGCTATTTTGGCGGCGTCTAAATGTCTTCCTGCACGCATATATAGTCCAAGGGTAGCTACTGATTTCTCATCACTAGCTGAAAAATTTTCAGGTTGAGGAAAGAATAAAAGGAATCAGTAAACCTCCAGTTGTTTCTTCAGCATATTTGCCCAACAATCCTTCAACATTCTCCATGTGATTTGCATCAGCTATAAATTGGGCTTTCTGCCACTGATTCAGTTCCATGCAACAATGAAGTGCTCTATCAGGGAGTTTTTTCTTCAAATAACACTCGACTGCCTGGTCACACATCCCGCGTGTTGTAAATGCATCACCCATCGTCTGAAACCCACAATTTTGACTGGATAAGTGTCTTTTCAACTGACCACCATATAATCACTTTCATCCGGAAGAGCTCTTGCAAGTACTTCCAGTTCCCCGAAACAATTTCCTCTGATCAAACTATCAATTTGCATTTTGATATCTTCGCAAAGAGCGAAAAACTTTGCAGCTTCTTCCCTGAAACCTCTTTTTCCGGCATTCAAAAACTGAAAATGTCTCACCAATCCATATTTTCATAATGGAATTCAGCCATTTCCTTGAATGCCTCCTTTTTCCGCTCCTCATCTGGATCATTCTTCACTAACTCATAAACTGCTCGATGGTCTCCAACTTTTTCGTACATTTCAATCGCCAAATCTCTGTAAACAGTTCGTTTGGAATTTTATTCTACATATCTTATTACTTCCGGTCACTGTGAAGAAATATATCTTTGGCATCTTCAAAGTGCTCTCTAAAAGCAAAGATTTCAGCGTTTCGAAGTTCATTGGAAGGAATATTCCTAATTCGCTTCACTAACTGAACTCCTGCATAATCTTCAAGTTTGACGAATGCGTGTTCTGCACGATCGAATTGATGTTTGAAAACAGAATATTGGGCGATCATATTCCATAACTCTGCATGAGGGTTTTTCTCAGCATAATCTATGGCTTCATCTAATTTCATAGCGTTCAGAAGACTTAAAACATCTTGTTTTGCTTTTATCATGCTTTCTTGTATGACTGCTTTTGTTGGAGACTCCGGAGTGATTAACAGCTTCTCAATATTGACAGAAGTCACCACTAAGTTTTGAAATGAGAAAATGTTGCCGTAAACAGCAGACTGTTCGAGAACAGAACTACAATCACATATCAACATTTTATGCTTATCTTTGAAGGCAAGCATGTGACTATCGTTCTGAAATAACATAACTGGCCGTATTCAACAAATATTTTGATTACCGCATCCCACTGATAATCCCAAACATCTTTTTTCTCACAATTGTATATTTGTTGTAGTTCATCACCAACGAACTCATATATAGTGATATTGAAAGGAACTTCTGAATGTACTTCCAGTTTTTTATAATGGGGCTAGTCAACTCACGTTCCACAAGTTTCACCACGGCAAGTCGTGTAAAGTCACAATTCAATTTCATTGAATTAATTGGTGCAGTGACTGCATATCGAGAAGTTATAACACCATCAGAAAGATTTGCTCGATAAACTCCGCCATTTTGAAGAGCCTAAAGTGATTTTTGATACTCTCAATAAAAAACACTTACCATGAGGAAAAATGTGTCACCGATGCATATTGCACAAATACTGTCTTTGCCTCCCAACTGAAATTTACTATTCACAGATTAATTCAATTCACCATTTCTTACCAATCGTTTTGTTCCAAATTCAATGCCCCTCTGTTGTTCTTCTAGAATATATTCACCTGATTTTCCAGGAACATGAATTCCTGCTTGCACTGAGTTAGTTCTGGGTAGAACAAAATGCCAAATAAAGTATCGGTCTTCACAAGCAACCACTGCACACATTCCATTAACACATACAAACTTTGGCCGAACAGTTGTCATATTGTAGTCCAGAGATGTACCAATGTTGTTGCACAGTTGACAGAAATACTTGAAACAACATATTTTTTGAATATAAAACAAGGAAACTCACTTGGATTGTGCCAGCATCATCTTGTCGATTGATAATTATACAATGTTCTTTGAATGATGCTAAGTTTTCGAAATAGCTTACAGTCTTGATAGTTTTTTCATCGATCTTAATAAATTTTTCACTTCAAAAAAACTATTTCACCATTTGCTTTTACCTTGTAATCATAAAACATTATGCCGTATTGATATTGTTCTTCTTTTTGGTAAGCATATACAATAGTGTCTTCGATAGCACCCCACTGAAACACAAACTTCAATTTAATGTTAAAAACCAGGCAATCACCTTAAATTCCGGTCTGACATGACCAATGAATAGATTTCCGTCAGCAGCAATAGCCATTCTCAGTCCGCTTGCTTCCCAACAAATTCCAGTTATACGAGTTTCAAAATGCTGGAAGAAGCCGACAACCTGAAAATAAAGATTATTGGGTGTCTGAAACTGCTAAAGGCACCCACCTGTCCATATGCTGAAATAAAGTGTACACTTGAATGTCGTGGATCTTCTGTGTTTAAATCATGTCCACTGATTGCAATGAATGCTCCGTTCGGTGACCACTTAGCTCCAGTTATTTTTAGGTTTTTGAGACGGACTACGACGGGTTCTGCAATAAAATTAGTTCAGGCAGTAACACATGTTTTCTTGAGTTCGTTTTGAAAAAAATCTACGTACCTGTATCGGATAAAGACCTCATCAACTGCATCACTCCTCTAGCGTATGCTACCATAAATCTTGGACGGTCTGCTGGTACTGGTTGATAAGGTTCTGGGTTCTTCTCTGGTTCAATGTGATCCTTAGGTGTAGGGCGTGTTGAAAAATTTGTGAATACCGCTGTTCCTGTGAGAACTTTTTCCTTTTCCTGTTCCTTTTCTTCTTTCTCTTGTAGCTCCATCAATGCTTTAGATTTAAGTGTAGGACTCCAATACTTCATACATATAATCTCTTCTTTTTGGTTTTCCTCTGAAATTATTGTTTAGTGATAGTTCTGACTCAAAACTCACTTTTAGCAAGAGCTTGTTCTAAATCTTCTGACTCAAGACATTGCATCTGAATATCTAGCTGAAAACATATTGGATCAATGTGCATACCTCTAACCACTCACATAATGAGATCCCGTATCATCATAAACAGTCACTTTACCATCGGCCGTTCCAAAAATCAACATATCTCCGTCAGGGGCCCACTGAAATCTTTTCATAGAATAAATATTATAATAAAAAGTACCTCACAGGAAGCCAACTGAATTTCAAGTTCTTTGTTCCAGATCCGATTTCCCTCTAATGTTCCAACAATTACGTTTCCGTCAGCATAAGCGATTGCAATCTTGGTACCGTCCACATTCCAACAGATACCAACCACAACACTCTTGTTTCTGGGATAAAACAGTTTATTTTTTGAGTTTAACAATGAAAAAAACCTATTATTAATCATTTCCTCAGCCCATTGATCGTTAAACAGTCCCCAAACAATAATCAGACCAGAAGTATCACTGGTCGTCAGTTTTTGATTGTTCTCATTCCATGTTGCATTTAGAACGGTTGCTGCAACAATAAATAAAAAGGAATATGTTTTCTTATGTCTTACCATTATGTCCCTCCAACGATTGATTAACGATGAGCGCACTGGCATTTGGTTTTGGGTCCCTCACATCCATTCCGATTTTAACCACTTTCAGTGTTCCCAATGCACCGCCACAGGCAATGAAATTACTGTTATGATTCCATTCGGAAAAATGCAGTTGAGAATTTTCAGGCAATCCCATATTAAACTAAATTTAATTTTTTGATCGACAAAACTCACAAAAACTTACTTTTCGAAATACACACATATACATTTTCGATATTGTCTTTTCGTTGAAATTAGCCATTGTATTCAAAAGAATAGGAGGAGCCATTTTTAGTTAATGAAGAAAAATAACAGGTAAATTCAAGGGTCGAATTTGAATAAGAAGGGAGAAACTAGCAGCTGCTCGGAAGCTGCGTTGTTGTTATGGCAACTCCCAAGACGCCAAAGAAAGCCGGGAGAAGAGGGGAGGGCAGATGGACACATGCACTGCATAAGCCTTGAACTCGCTTGGAACACCCGACAACTAGCAATTACGAACATAATAAGAAAAAAACTGGGTCCAAATACATTTTCATTGGTTGAAAAAAGTGACAAGGTTTGTGACAAAGATATCGATGAATAAGGCTTTATTTGAAGAAAAAAACTATAGAAAGCAATTTCCGAGATGCTTCGAGAAAAAAAAACTTTTGATCAATCTAATACATCTTATCAAGAAAATGACTGAGCATGATATTAACCAAAATGACAAAACTATTGCTAACCCAAAAAATATACATGTTCAGGAAAGTTGAAAGCTTTTTCAAGCTGGTCCACCGGATCCTGAACAAAAACAAAAGATGGCATTGAACAAAATCTAGTAGCAGCAGAAAATGTGGTTCGTCCCGTATTTTTGCCATTAACTTTTTTCCTTGCCTCCTCAATAAATAAATGTTTTTTGGATCCATGGTTGAATACAAAGTGGTTTACCGAATCGGGATATTTTATTGAACGTTTCTAATATTTGTTTTGTTCCCTGATTCTGTGCTTTCATCTCAAAAATTCAAGCCTAATCAAACTTCATGGCATTTCAAAAGGAAGCTCGGTTTCATGGAATCATTATTATGCGGTTTGAAATGGAATAGCGGGCGGAAATTAAAACAAAAAGCGCCAAAAACCTAGTTCAATCAGTTTTTCTCTTTTTCCATAGTTTCTGTTGTGAAACCTTTCTGCGAGTAGTTACAAACTGACTTTCCATTGTTCCATTTCTTCATTCTTCATGAACCTAATGCATTTGCCCAAAGTTTCTTGTGTCGCAGATGTTGCACTCTTTGCCGGCAGATTGCCGAAAACACAAGTTTCTTCTCAATTCTTGTGGATAAATGCACTCAATTTGGATAAGCTCTTCTCCCTCTTCCAACTTTTTAAAAGAAGATCTAGTTGTCGTCCACTTTGAAATTGAAACAAATCTGTTTTGTCTCTATCCCATTTTTTGATAACTAAAAGATTAACTTCCATAACATCCAAGCTAATGGAGATAATCTGTTTTTCTTCTCTAAGAAAACTTCTTGAATATATTTCCCAACTGACATCAATGCATAATCGAACGGCCGTTTTTCTTTCCACTCTTATCTTCTTGGAAAATTTGTTTTTCACAGATTTATCAATCCGAGAAATAGAGATTTGTGCACCAACGACTATAAAGTATTTCATTTGGATTTTGTATCTGTCAGGCTCTCGTTTTCTCATTTCGATTCTGAATTTATCACGATCAGGATCATGTTAGTTTATAATAGCCTTGTACTTTGATTTTGACTTTTTCCTTGCCTTTTATCAAATACGAAAAAAAACCCCAAATTCTAAGATTTCGAGACAGATTTTATAAATGTTCGAAATCAAAACTCCAAGTCTGAGAAGATTATCGTTTCGTCCTTTGGTTTTAACTCTGGATTTGGCAAGTGAATCATATCAATAAATCCCTCTTCTATTTTTCACCATAGATATTCTCTCAACGCTTGCCAACAAAACTCGTGAGATCTTCTTCTGGTTATCACTAAATTTTGTTATCACAAGATCATGATCACGAAATGAAAAAACGATTTCCTAAAGGATAAAAATCCGCGCGAAATCCCATTTTAGGCATTTGTAGTTTTGATGACGTTTGAGGTGTGCGTGAGTTGAATAGTTGAAATTTGAGAAACAATTGACAATTGCTCGAACATACATGACGAAAGTTTTTTGGTTTTTCATTCTTTGTTGCAACGATTTTGTTCTAGGGCTTAGACTTTTGGAAGTCTTCCCTACTCCTCAACAAATCTTAGATTGTCATGCAAACGGCGCCAAACCTGGATGAGCACTATTTCAATAATTCGAAATAATCAAACGCTATTCATTGGAGTCCTTTAGAATCTCGCATTCGCGATATCAGGTTTTTTCATATCCCAACATTTCCGTTAGAAATTAACATGTGCTTGTGATGCGACGTGAGAGGATTAATAACTCTCGGAATCGATAGCCGTTTGGCAACGCTTAGCCTGTTTGAGAGCATCCTGCCCCCGCTTCGGAAATGCCATAACTCTTCATCTCACACCTCTTCCTATTTTCCTTTTTCAACGTCGCACTAAACTACATTGACCTCGATATATTCAATTTCAGAACAAGTTGTAGATTATAATAAAAAGAGTCAAATTTTTGAATTGAACAACAAAACTTAAGTTCATATAGCATGAACTCACAATCGAGGTTTTCGAGGCTAAAACGGACAAAAAAACACACACTCATTCCTTTTCTCCTCCTTCTCCTCCCATTTTTTTTGTCTTCTTTTCTTCATTTTCCTATTTTCCTTTTCTCTTCCCATACGCTACTTTTTGCGTGGCATTCTGAAAAAAGAAACGAATTGAAATCCCAGAAATGACTTCACCACCAAGCTCACCGTCTCATTTGCATGTTCGAAAGTTGAGCACCACGAATGAGGATGAGGCGAAAACGACTTCGGCTTGCCCGAGAAAACCGGGTCGAAAGGTATTGTTGAAGCCAGTTGTTTGTAACCGTGTTCTTTGTCTAAATAGCCGGGTGTCGTATGCTCCGTTTGTATTTCTGATATGAAGATGACGTACACCATTCTTTTCGTATTATTCCTCTTATCCAGTTCTTTTATATACTAATAATCCTTTTTGCGGTCTTCGTTGATATCAGCGGGTTCTGACATTCTGCACTTACTGAACAAGACGAAGAGAAGAGATTTGTTCACAAACATGCTTCATTCGATTAGAATATTCAAATCCTGTCTGCGAACGCTTTCAATTCTCGAATAGAATATGAAAACTTGATTTTTTTCACTTTTTGATAGAATTGAAATTTTTTCCACTACAAAAGCCACTATCATCTCAAATCATGTAGATATTTTGAAAACATGGAAATTTCAAAATTTTGATCTCCAGAATAGGAACTTAAAAATTACAAACTTCTGAAAGCTGATCTTGAAGCAACTATGAAGTCATGAACAATCTAGATATCCTAACTACATACATCTTCTCATTAATCTGTCACTTCCTTGATCACGTATAATTGTCCTGAGATTTATCCCATCATATTTCATTTGCAGCTTGTTGCTCTATCTGGAGAAGAAGACATCATGAGCGGAGGACCACCACCAGTTCAACAACCAAAAAGATTCCGTAACGGTCATGCTTCATTCCGTCTCCGTATGCTCCAAGAGCAACATGGTCCTGCTTCTGGAACTAGCTCTACCACTGGACAAGGATCTGGGTTCGAGCCGGTAAGTAGAGAAAAATGGACATCTTGAAAAATTCATTCTGATTTTATTATTATTATTATGAACGTTTTCGATTATTTTTTCTCACATTTAAAAATTCAAATTTTTTTCTGATTATCGTATGTTATTTCCCACTGACCATTACTACAATTGTATCGCACTCACTCGCACATTAATTTGTGTTTTCGGCCACATTATATTGTCGTTGTAAGGCCTCTGGAGTCTTGGGCGAATTTCAAGATTCTATTCTTGTCTCTCATTAACGAGTACAAACACACCGGTTCGTCCGTTTATTTCTTTCAATGGGAAGCCTTCTTTGTATCGTTTTTTCTTCTACTTCTTCTTGTTTTCTTTCTGTTCATCATCAGACGTTGACGTCTTCAACTAGACTCATTTTGTTTTGTTCTACAATACGAAATTTCGAATTTTGTGCTTTGCGGGACGACAAAAATCAATGTTCTAGAGACACGACGACGAAGACTGGGCAGATGAGAATCAAAGAAGTATGATCCTTATCACGCGTTGACTAACGGATTAGCAATTTCTCTGGCATCTGAAAGAGAGTGCGGTCGGCGAGTGTATGTGTATGCTTGTATCGAATCAGGATTATCAGATAGGAATCCGAAAGAATAGAATAGAAAATTGCGAGCATTAGCAGACATGGATGTCGTTTTCATCCGACCGATAATCTTCGACATGCGCGCATAGTTCATTCCCGGTTTCTTTTGCATCGTTTTTGCTCATTGACGCTTCAGTCAATCAGTGTCTGAATAGGTTGTACTAAATGAAAATTCCTTTTTTTTGGTGAATCAGGAAATAAGTCAATGCATCACACATGCATGATAAATAACACTATCATTGTGATATCCTCCTGAAATCAAAAGCAGCCCCTCTCCCCGGATATCTATATAATTTCCGTTAGAACTTTCAAATAGTTCAACCAATTTGGCATAAATCCCGCCGATAGCAATTTCCAGAAGCTCCTCCAACTAATCCCTGTGTAGTTTCAAAAAGCTTTGCTCGTTTCCTATTTTTGCGGATATCACCCGGCCGCCTATTAAGTCCGTATTGTTTGCGATCATATTGCACTACCCATTGTAATCCGACTAAATCCAGGCAAAACGAGGGGAGCCGATTCGAAAATTTCCTCTTTCTCCATATTTTACAACGTCATATCTAGCCGTTTTTGTTCTCCTTTTCTTCTATTCTTGATTATTTTCTTTCTAGTCTTGATTATTGACGAACAATGTCGTGGACAGCTGCAGGAGACAGCTCGTCATGGGTTTCATCAAAAATTAAGGATAAGGTATGAACTGATTCTGTCTAATGTGCTTTGAATAGTGCTCTGATTATCACAAGAAAACATCAATTTAAGGGGGAGAAGCATAAGCTCAAGCCTCAATCTGTTCCCACTTCGCCAGCAGCTTCCGGACGGGGAGAATCGTCGTTATCACCACTTGATTCGGCACTCCAAGGGTTGGTAGTACATCATGTGGTTGTGGCTTTCAGGAATATTCTTTGGAAGCCTCAAAACATTTTATATCCTACATTTTGAGCTTCGTCAATTTACTAAACTTTCGATTTTGCAAATTCGCTACTTTTAGACTAAGAATGAAAAAACCGTCAACATCGAAAAGTTCATCGCCGCCTGGAACTCCTGTAGCTAAAGATCATCGTGATTCATTTAGAGACTCATTTAAGAAAACATTGTTTCGGTGAGATTCTTTTATTAATGGTTTTCCTTTCGAATTTCAACGTATCAGCTCGTTCAGTACAAGTTCGGACAAACGGAAACCGACAACATCTCTCGACATTGAACAAGGACATTCAAGTCATGGACACGGAGAGCATGCTGAAAATCCGGCGATACGAGCAGTTCGCCAGTTCAAATCCGCGCATGAATCCTTCCGCCTCCGCATGTTTCAGGAGCAGCATGGATTTGAGCCGGTAGTATGTGCCTGATGAATACTGTCCTTTCTAAACAAAACTTCTCTATTAATGGGCTAGAACAATTTTCCTTTTCCGTGCTAACACATTCACACTTTTGAGTACAGTATTTGGTGAATCACTTATGTTAGCACCATATTATAATGAATCGTTGATCATTGTTTTCAAGACAATTTATTCATACCAGAACTACATTGCCCTCGGATTTGAATAGTTCTAACTTGTCATTTTTCAGGTCTTCATGACCAAGAAACGAACTAGAGACAACAAATCTGTTATGAGTGAGTTCAAAGGAGGTGACCTCAACAAGTACACCGCGAAGACTTACGCCATCCAGAATGGGAATGAAGTATTCGGAGGTGAGTTCGAATCTTTTCAAAAACAAAACTGGGGGTTTATGCTAACATGTGTTCATGTAAAAATAAAACAAACCGCAACGGTTCACCGCACAATTCTATAAATCCAGGAAATAGTTTATCGCCCACGAGTTTAGAATGATCATTTATACTTTGTGTGATCATTTTGATCAAACTGAAACATTTGCGTGCTAGAAAAAGAGTTTTTACAGATAAAATATAAAAAACGTCCTTATGTTGTCAGTTTACTGTCCCTCGGGCGGAATACAGAATAACAAGAACTTGAAACGAAAAATCATTTTTTTATTTTTTCAGTTTTTTATTTTATTTTCTCTCATTTCATACATGATTTCTCAAACGGAATCCATAATTTGTGATTGTTTTGTCTTCTTATTATAACACGTCATTGGACACTGAACCACCCTCTTCGTTTTCTTCTCCGTATATGTGTGCAAACTCCCGTATGCAATGTCTTCAATGAATTATTCAAAAAGGATCAATCAGATTTTTGTGGCTTATGTAAATTTTATTTGAGATGCCAGGAGGTATAGAACAAGTGAAGAATATGAGAAATCTGATAGTCAGTGAACGGAAATTTTGTCTTCCGTAAGACTTCTGAGACCTTGTTTGCTTTTCTCTTCTACTTTTATTCAATTAATTCATGCTATTTTCATTGTCATACATCGAATTCTTTTTTTTATACTTCACTGTTCATTTTCTTGACTTTTTTGCACTTTTTGCCATTGGTTCATCAATCCGAACTCTTTTTTCTTTGAAGATGTAATACATTGATGGATATGCCGACCCAAAAAATGACAGCTTCATGTCAAAAGTCGGAAAAAAGTCCATTGCGTTTTCTGGACAAAATCAGACACTGAGTTCTCGAATTTGTTGCTATTCTGATTAGGTTGTCCGGGGTCAAAAAGTGTGAGACGAGTGACAAAAACGAAAGAAGCGACCCCCTTTGCCGATGATTGAATTTGAGTTTGTATGTGTGTGAAGAGAGCCGTTGAAACTGAATCACACACCGAAATTCTTGGAGGGTTAAGGGTCACACATCCCGAAATTTTTTTCTATTTCCATGTTATGGATTGACTTCTTTTCATTCCGTCGCTCTCCAACTTCTTTCTCACCCCCTTCGTCGTTTCGGTTTCCCAGCAAATATTCGTAGTCGGTCTCCCATTTGTACCTTGTTATTGGATTGGCGTTCCCCTATGTTCTAGGAGTTTGTTACGAGCCGTCAGTCAGCAGTCGGTAGTCATCAACTACCAATCCGCTGACAATTCGCCCATTTCATAACGATGCCGAGTGTTTTTGGTGCTAGTTGCGGTGTCAGAAACACTTCCACGTTCATTTCTTCTTCGAAGGTGTCCACTACCTTAGGTGCTAAGAAAATGACAGGAAATAGATAAGTGAGCACCAAGAGAGCCTCAAATTGTGCAAAAGGTGTAGGTGTACTTTGATGTTTAATGGACTTTTAGATCATTGTTTCATCCGTTTTTCAAATAGTCTAGCTACTTGTGATGAAATCCTTAATGTTACATTCTTAATCGTTTGTGCTCATTATTTTTCTGTTCTAACCTTTTTCTTACATTCCCATTTTAATGGCACGTTGAAGCGAATAACAAAAGAAATGACATGAAAATAGTCTAGGATCTAGTCAAAACAAACGATTTTGACCTATTTTTGAATGACGTACTCTAAAAGAGTAACTAGAAGAAGGAAAAGCAAAATGTTTGGGATTCTCACTAGAACGTGAATAACCGAGTGTTCCCCTCCACTTTGGACTGCCGAAGCGTGAAAGATTTGATCGTTGTCTATCCACTCTCATCCTTCCACACCCATTCTGTCCTTTTCGAGTATTTTCCATGTTTTTTCAGAGCTCCAACTTGTTTAGCTCTTTTTTTGTAGTACACGGAGTTCTCAGTTTTAACAGTGGAGGTCCAATTGAAATGATGCTTTCTTATTCTCTTTCCACTTTTACTTTGCTTTATCTACCACTAGAAAAAGCATAAATGAATTAAGTCAGTGTACAGATTCGATTACTTTCTTTTTCCTTTCCCCCCTAAAAGCCTCATTCTTCGAAACCAAACACAAATCCACTTCATTCTTCCTCTCTCCCGGTCCACCACTCCTCCAACTTGCAATTTGTTCCCGCCAGTCAGTAGGCATCATGGAACTTGCTGATTCGTCCTACTTACTCATAATCTTTGTTTCTTCCGCGTTTTTCCTCTTCCGAAAATTCCGTTTTTAACATACGCTTCCTTTTTTTGTGATATGGGGGAAGATTTGGAGTGCTCGGCGCCACCCAACACGGAAAATAATGTTCCGGTTATGTTCTATTCTTTGTTTCTCATTCTGAAGTTGAGTTTCATGATAAAAGCTCAAAAGTATTTTAGTGTTCCGTTTGTTGACAATTCTCCTGGGAAAGACAGTGTAAACTACTGTTTTCAAAAAATTACTATGTGCCATTTTTTTTTTCGGATAGTCAAAAAAACTATTGTTCAGTCATAAACGTTCATAGCTCAATGGAAACCTATTTTTTCAAATAGTGAGATTCGATTTTTGTCCAAGTGAATCACGAAATAATGAATTTTGTAGTTTGGCCAATTCCAGCAATATCTGTTTCATAATCCGAGAATTCATTACAAAGTCCTCGTGTTGAAAAGAAGCTAACTATGTTTTTTTCTGCCGGGCCCTTTTCGAAAAAGTGCAATCTGCTCAAAAATATGTAAATTCTTTCATTTCCGGTGGAAAGAGACGAAGAAAAAAAGCCGGAGAAGAAATTCAGTGGCAATAGGAGAGAAAATGTGTCTCCTGTCGTGAACTGTGATTCTCGAGCCGTACATATGTTTTGCGTGTTCAGGAAAGAGACGACACCGGCAACACAACCGCATGTGTTTCAAGACTCATCAGCCATTTGAAAATCTGCTGATTTATGTCGAATTAACTCATTTTGTTTCTGTTCCGGTGCAATAGTGTTGAAGACTCTCTTGTTTTTCAATTCCTATTTTCCTATTTTAAAACCGAAAACAGGTTCAGAATATTTTCTTGTTGTTCTTTTTTGAACGATGCTCTACTTATCGTAATTTTGAGTATATGAGAAAAGAATCCCAAGAGCTCATGTTTAATTCAATCACAACCACACTCTCTTCTTCAACGTTTGAGAAAACCCGAAGAAAAATGATAAGCAGCCGTTTCTCAGTTTCTACGAAACATCGTTTTCTCTCTCTATCTCTCTTTTCATAATGATTTATAAGTGCGGAGCAATTCGTCGGAACACCTTCAGAGATACTCCATTTGAAATAATTAATGTTGAAGGAGATCAGATTTCCGGATAACGTGGCGTCTTCGGAGGGGCGGTTAAGAGCTCGTTGTGTAAAGTAGGAAGGACTTCATCTCCCTTTTTATCAGGTTAACTCATCAAACATTTTTCAACGTGACGGAAGGTCAGATCTCTTTCATGTTTAGCCCGAAATTGTGATGTTTCCGAGATTTTATGTTTCATTGGTTCTATTCACACGTTGATTAAGTAATCTAACTGGGAAGATGACGCTGATGTACTTTACATTTGTACACAAAAAAATTCCATATTTCTATGAAACAGAAAAAAAACTTTGGACTATTTTTTGCCGAGAAAAATGGATCAAATTAGCAAATTTTAGAAATTAGAGTATTTTCGTAAATAAGAAAATTAATATTCAATTTTCCATACATATACGAAGTGGTATAATTTATATTTTGACAAATACTTTTTTGAAAAACTCAACCTAATTTCTAAAATTGGTCAGCAATATAAAAACGATAACAATTTTTCCGGTTATCGTTTTTCTATTCTCACTCAGTGAACTGGAATTGAATAATAATCTAGTCTCAAGTATTGTTTTCTTTCGAAAAAAAACAGACACACAAAAAGCATTGAGATCAGTCACGCCAAACAATTTTGATAGACTTATCCTGTGTCTTCACATCCGCTTAGCAAGTTAGATGCACTTCAATTGGTCTCTTACTCCATGATGTGTCCTTATTTTTTGGTGGAGAGTGGATGAGGGTGTCGAGTTTTGTCAATGTGGAAGGATAGCTGCTCTCACTTAAAGGGACAAGAATGTTTCTTCTTCTTCTTTTTTTCTTCTGCCACGAAGTGATGGTGTGGTGCACTGACTGTGAGCTCCCGAGCCCTGAGCCTCTTCACGACCGGAGAGGGCCGCTCCCGGGGGAGAATCCGGAAATAAGCGCAAGCAATGTGTCAATTCTTTTCTTTTATGCCTTACCACAAAAAGTCTCGGGCCCTCCTCATCTTGGTTCGATTCTTCCAACACGTCCTAAGTGGCTGCCACCATCACTGACAATCTGATTCTATTCCTATCCTAAAAACATCATGAGACAGCTGATAGAACCAAATGTTTCGGCTTCTCGAAGACCGTCAACATTTGATCCTGAGGCGTTGGCCCATCATAACTCACCTCCACACTGGGCACCAAGTAGTAGTGTACCAGGAGAACAGACCACCTCGACATCCACGGCACCCGGTCAGAGAACTTCGTTCTCGGGACCATCTCCGTTTTCCTCATTATGTCTTTCCGTATTAGCTGCCACTCCACAACCCCGAATGGTATGTTTATGTTTATTAATTCTGCTTTTGGTCTTGTTCATTCTCGCTCAAAACTTTACTCTTTTGTTGTTGATTTCTTTTCCTGTTCCTTATTCTCCTAATAATTCGTACATATCAGATCAATGCGAGAATTGCGATGACAGTAGACGCTCCAAGTATTCGAACAGAGAATATCAGATATTTTCCAAAGAAAGGAAAAGCTCCCAAGAAACGTAAGTTTTTGTTTTTCCAATATATCCTCTCGAAAAAACCCTTATGCCAACGTCGAAAAGCTAAGGAAACGAATGAATGGTAATTTTTCACCGGTAAGTGGTTGGCATTAATCACAGAGCAAGAGAGCTCGGTATAGTGAATGTGCAGAAGCCAAATGAAAAATGGGTTTATTCCAAAATAAATAAATTCTGAAAACAAAACCAATTGAAATATAAAAAATGGAAACAATTGTGAAAACAAAAACAGTTTATCTTGTAAATGCATTGCTCATTCAACCTTTCAATTCAACGTCACTTATGAAAGTCGGATGAATTCGAGTATAAGAATCCGTGATGAACTTTCAATATGTCTGTGTTTTTTCTAACTCACTTCCGCTTTTATTTTTACTTTGTGCATATTTTTGTTGTTTTTGACGCGCGCGTACTTGTGATGCAATGGAGAATACAAAGATGTTCTTCTGACAACCAATCAAACAAGCGTGTAAATTTCTGTCAGCAGAAATGTTTGTCAATATCCAAATATAATAACAACAACCAGAGAAAAACCACCTGGAGTAGACATATTGTGATTCTTTAATTGCTTTTCAAATCTGTTCCAAAATGTTATTATGTGGAATATTTCCGCAAAACATTCTGACAATAGGTAGTTTGCATCTAAGTTATGAATCATCCGACAATATGTCTCCAGACTTTTTCTACCTTTTTTTCTCCGTCGAGATAAGCTATTGTTTCACGTTTCTCTTGAACTTTTAGAATATTTATTCAACACCTTTAAAAATAAGGTTTTTTCCACCTGGACTTGCTTTACAATTCCTTTTTTTGCCGACTTGCAAGTCAGTATGTAACAAGTCCGTTTATCTTTCTGATGGAATAATTGGAATGTAATAGCAGGTTTCAGATGCCGGATTCCCGTACTTTTTCCGGCAAAAAAGTACTCGTTCCTTTTGAAACATCAATCTCGGTATGTGTGTGTGTGCAGAGTGAAACCTCTTCAGAAGTCGCCTAAATTTTTTTTGGCTCGGGTGTATTTAGAGAATGTCTTGAACCGCTCTTTTTGTGAACTTCTTCACAGAGCCGTGAATTATTGCTCCTTTTTTGTGCCAGTTTATTGTTTTACCACGCGACACAGCTTTTCCAAAGGGCATAAGTCATTATTCTCCACCCGGAACACTACCGATCAGTGTTGGTTCATTTTTGGAAGTTCCTGGATTCATATTTTCAATTTTGATTCAGAGCCAGGATGAAAACAAAATTATCCAGTTTGAAAAAAATTTCGAATGTCAGTTTCAGAAAAATTATTTTTTGTTTCTCTTTTTTCGGGAGCATCCTAATATTTAGGGAAAGTTTATAATGCGCCTCTGTAAACTAATGCCAATGGGCAAAAAGTCACATGGATTGGAAATAAGAAACAGAAAGTTTCCATTCTAAGACAGAAGAAAGATGAAACAACTCAATTCTATTTAACTAACTGGAATTCTGTAGAAAACATTTTTTTCTTTCTGATGACGATTTTTCCAGACTTTGAAATTGTTTTTTCCGTTTCTTTTCGTGTGTCTTTTCTCTTCACAAGTATTTGAACGATTTTAAACTCTTCTTTGTTCTACTTGAAACTCCTTTTCTCATTTTGGTAACCCAATTGTTCACCATTCATCCAATTTGAGATAATTTCCGGCGCTATTTCAAGTAGGAATAGAAAGTTCGAAATTGAACATTCGATGACTTTTCCTTTTTAGTCACCTCCTTTTGCATTTTTGTGACAAGAAAAAAAAACAAAGAGATTTGAGATGGAGAGTTAGAGACATTTGAGATCTTGACATAAGCCAAAAATGGGTCAGATTTCCATTCCAAATGCGTTTTCTGCGCTTTCGACACTACTCTGACAAGGAAATATGTTTGATCTGAAAGAAGAATTCGAATGAGAACATTGAAAAAAGCAATTCGAAAACGACTGACGTTTCGGTCTCGATTTCCATTCCACCAGTAACACTGAGCCTTTTACATGTGATGTTTTCCATGCTTTTTTGCGCTTTCCTACCCGACACCTACAATAATTTAAACGGAAAAGGAAGTGATTTGTTTCATTTTTCAAAAAAATCTAGAGTTCTGTGAGAATTTTAAATCACTTCATATACTTTGAATTATTTCATTCGTGTCTTGCGCGCTCTACGCGTAGGTGAGATAAATTTTTAATTTGAGTGAGAACATTTTCAAGAATATTTTTCACTGCAATAAAAGTAGTTCGGTCGGTCGGTGCTCAACTAGAAAACATCAGGAAAAGGAATGAAGGACTGAGGTGGTCCATTTTGTTGATTGGGATATACACTCTTCTAAGTATCAATCGGAGATAGTGAAGAAAGATGGAAGTGCACAAAATGAAATGGAAATCTGAAGAGGGGGCAGGTGATAAATTTTTTGGGTTTTAGAGTAATTGAATTTTTCGGGAACACTTGACCTTCTAGAACTTAGAGAAGAATCTTGGAATCTCAATTTTTGATTCCACCAGACTCTCCAGTTTTCGAATTATAGGTGTTCTGAGATTAAACTGACATTTTCTACGCTTTTTTTCATGTTTTGAAAAAAGAGGCTACATGAGGTCAACAAAAAGTCATCAAAAAGTATAGATGTTTCTTATTTCTTTCTCAATCTTTAACTCCCCAAGGACCATTTTTGTGTTTTCATCGTCAAAACCGATTATGTTCTCTCCTCTCATTCATACTAAGTGTTCCGAACGCCGTCTACGTTTTTCTCCGCCGACAACGAGTGAGAGACGCGTCGCCCTCGGCGAAAATTCAACAAATTAATTAATTGGGCCGAGTGAAGGGACTCCCGTCCCCGAGTCAGTCAACTGCCCCCCGAAAAACAGCTTCCTATACATCCGTTCTTGTCTTTTGCGGCAATGCGCCAATTGCTCTCGGGGTGCGAATTGAGCCATTAGCCGATTCGGCTCCACCCCCCTTAGCGCTAAGAAACGTGTGCTCGCGCGAGTGTGTGGCACAGCGCAGGCAAAGAGACCTCAATAACTCATCTTTAGACACCTTCTGTTGCTGCATCTCCGCGCGTTTCACGCCTACCATCTAGGATCTCACTCATTCATTGATACTGTACTCTATATTGTCTATTCTATATTCTATTAACTTCTTCTTTCTCGTCATTCATTAATCCAAAATAATTATGGAGTCAAATCTCGACGTTGGAAGTTGTCTCCTAGACGAGTGTTCTAGTGCGGGATCACTACGAAAACTATCTGCATTATCAGCTGCATCGAGCCTCCACGCTCCATCAGAATCCTCGATGAGTCGAAAAAGAAGCATCCGGGAACGGATGGCCGAAATGGCCGATAACCGTAGAAATCCAAAAAAACCAACACCTCCAAGTATATTTGAGGCTGCTCAGCTAATTGGAAAGTTTTCAGGCCAACGAATTGATTTGTTATCAGGTTAGTTTTTTGCAAATCTTATTATTATTCTAATCTATAACTGAATTTATGTTCTAAAGCTTCTATTGACCAAGCCTTATTCATTCTCAAGCCACAAAAAAACAAAAAACGTTTGAGTTCATATTTTGTTGATGAGGCACTAAGACGCTCAAAAATCCGTAACTTTCTTGTGGGCACTCGTCTCGCTTTCTCCATATAATTGCATGTTTTGGGACATTTAGAGAAGTTCTATCTGCCTGAAAACAAGTTAGACTCAACCAGTTATTACTCTTTCAATGTGATTCTGCTCAATAATTAAAGTGTAAGAATCTTGTTCTCTAAGTAATTTATGGATTCGGAAATTAGGGTCCAGTTATGAATACTAATTGCCCAACTCTTTAATATCCGTGTTCTTCAACTGAGCATATGGGGAAAGGATTGGAAATTCGAAGAAAGCATTTCGTGAGCAACTCGAGGAATTCTGATTAGAAATTCAGCATATCTTCTTATTTTACCCAACGTCATCGTCTCAGTTATTGAACTCTTTTTTAAAAAGAGAAAGACGACATAAAAAGTAGAAACAGCGCTGTCAAGAAAAAAGTCTGTTTTATTCATCAAATCGTCGATACTCAACACTTTTCTTCTCCGATGTTGCTCATCCCCGTCTTCTGCTTTTCCGGCTTGATAGCGTGATGGCAGGCTGCCTTCTGAACAATTTTTGGGCAGAAGGGCTCTCCTAAGCGCATCAAGGAAATCTGCGCTGGGAGTTGACTTTGAGAAGAAGAAAGGAGGAGACGCGAATGAGTTAATGAGGCTAAGAAGAGTCGGAAGAGAGCAGAAACCTTTTTCTCAAGAGCACGGAAGAGTGTACTCATGGAAAACGGAGAAGTCTAGTGGGAAGAAGACTTGACAAAGTTCATTGCGAACAGAGTTTGCTGCTTCTGCAAAAAATGTGTTATCATCATCTTCTTCAAAAATAGTATTTGAAAATTTGTCCAATGTGTGAAGTGCCCCCGCAAGATTGATTCAATTGGTGTACATCCTTTTTCCATAACATACAACTACATATGAAACACATCCTTCACACGTTATGTGTTTTTCTCCTCTCTTTTCCACATTTTCAACCGGAATGACATGTTTCCGTACTCTCAGGTAGCAACAACAACAAAACGCTGCAAAATTGCCCATGAGCAGTTCGAAAACAAGAAATACTGGGGCAGGGTATTAACTGAAAATGAGTTCAATAAGCTTTTCTGTCCTTTTCTGTTTCTGTGTGGCACTTGATTAAACACTTGATTTTTAAAAATGAAAAAAGTTCTCCGGTTTCTACAAATCCTGCTTTGTGTCTCTTCAGTAAGTTATTCTGGACAGAAGCGTGGGAAACACATAAACAATATAACAAAAAAAGAAGACTCGAGGCAATTGAGACAGAAAAACGAAGAGAGCAATTGATCAAAATGAAGTGGTTCGTGAAGAATTGTTATTTTGAGAGAAAAACATGCTTACCTATATCGTTCGCTTCGAAAAAATCTTAATGGATTATATTGTCAAAAAGAGACAAAAAAGGGATCAAATTATAATTAGTACAATAAGACACATGTATGCAACACTTTGTCATCCTAATTGATTGAATTATAAAAATTAGAAAACATCCAGGTTCATCATAACTGCTCTGGATTCTCTCAACCCCTTTACATGTTCCTTGTGTTCATCGTAAAAGTAAAGTTGACCTTTATCTCAAGAAACTACAACTTTAGAGACATCCCTAATCTATGCATATATGTCTTACCATCGAAGTTTCGTCGTCTCCAAAAACGGAAAATTCCTTTCGAAACTCTTGCATTCCAATGGACACTATTCAGTCACGCCAGTCAACAAACCAGTCGAGTTCTGCACTGTTATCCAAACCTTTTCGTTGCATTTGTGATCAGAGACGTCATATAACAGTCCGGAGAAAAAGAAGGAGCGTCTTTGTCTTCGCAACTCACATGAGCGCCGCTTAACAAAATCCATACATTCGAGAGTACATCCCACTATTCCAAGTGTTTATGTGACATTCGTGAATCGTGTCCGGTCTGTAGCTGAATGTCCACACATTCAATCTATGAGCACCACAATGTCATCAGCTCGCAATTCTGTTGTTTCGCTATCTTCGAACGGCTCTGTGAAGGTGGAAACCCGTTTGGTTAGTAACGAACGGAATTCTAGTATTCAACAAGAAGGCGCCATGCTTCCATCATCAAGTTCTAAAGACGATGATCTTCTATCCACATCGTCGGATGAGGTGGAAAATATGGCTACACGAACTTTACAGCAACTTGAAGAGGTGCGTCTAATATTTCTTTCTTGGTTTCCGGATTAATATAATTTCCGCTCTAGAGTACATCAATCATCTCTGCCAATAGTGATGATGACTCGGTTAAAAAGGAAAAACAAGACGAAAAAGATGTGGAAAAAGGAAAAGAAGGATCTGAGGACGAGAAAGGTTTATACTTTGACTTTACATTTTATCCATTGCATTCATTAACATCTTGGAATCTGTGTCTGACATTTTGAAAGGATGTCTGATCGTCTGAAAACTTGATTTCCTTGATATCACAACTTTTATCAATACGTTGGGGGATATGTGTGGGATTTTAAATTGATATAATGAGTACCAAAACCTTTCGTATTGGTTTACTTAGTGATTTCTGAAATCTGAAATTCGCTTCAATGATTTCAATGACGTAAAAAATACTTTTCACTTTAACATTTTTTGAAAAATGCAAAAATTGTAGCGGTCTTTGAAAACCCTTTTCTAGCTTAGTTGAATTAACTGGACTGATTGACCCTGAATGTCGCAGCAGCAAAAAAAAAATGGAAGGCGTGAAGGAACTCATGAATAGTAATTGAATATTAGTACGATTGTTTACCACTTATTGCTGAACCACAACGATTAAGCGTTCCTTTTTCTGTGTCACGCATTGAAATTACGGTGAACTTATTTTTTCTTCACAGCCACTTCTTTTTTTGTCTCTTTTGTCATGCTTACCGCACTGCCGGTGTTTTTCAGTTTTTATTCTCAGTTATTGCACATCGTTCTTCGACCTGCTTAGCTGCTACTCGAAAAACGGAAAAATAATAGACATATTTAGCGGATAAGGAGTAGCTAAGTAAATGAGAATTTCACTTGTTTGTTTCGTCTTCTTTTTTTTTATTCCGGAAGAGCTTTAGTGTCTGCAAAAATAGTTTACTCACCTCATTGCCACTCCTCTCATAAGCCTCATATACATCTAGAAAAAAGACTTCAGAGGTTTTTTGTATGTTTTTCAACTTAGTCAGTTTTTTTCCGGGACCCCTTCTTTCTCCTCCGCCTATTTTTGTGAAAGGCTTGTTGCTCAGAGAAGATAAAAAATTTTGAAAACAGGCTGTGTTTTAGACGTATCTGAATATCTAGACAGACATAAATTTTTGTTTTTTTCTCGGAATGTCAAATTTTCAATTTCAGATGACTTAAAAATTCTAGTGATTAGTTTTTTGACAGTTTCCATGATTACCAAAAAAATTGGTTTTTCGAGTTTGGGGGTCTAGTCAGGTTTCTCCCCTATCTCATATTTGTTGAATAATCGGTAACCGAAAAACAATGAGTTTTTCTGCTTTTATCTTTTTGTGCGTCCTGTCAGAAACTTAACCTGACAAACAGCATCAGTCTGAAAAAAAAGCATAACAAGAATTTCATTTTGGAAACGATGTTTTCAACCCTTTTCTTTTCCCTAAAAAAGTAATTTACCAAAGTAAAAAAGTTTATCACTGCGAGAAACTGCAACAACAACACAGTTGTAAGAAGTTAGTCACTCTAGGAACTCTTCCCGGATATTTCTGAAAAACAGGATCCCCACGAAACTCTTCTTTGTTACAATTTCTCGGTATTTACTTTTAATGTAGACTGCAAACACATCATGTGTTTGTCCTTTTGAAAATCTTTAATTAAGAAAAAAGTGCAAAAGTCCTCATGGAGACTCATCTCAGATTCTTTTGGATAAAATAACAAAATAAAAGAAAGAGGCTATTTTTCGAATCAGAAGAAGCATTTGCAACATTGGACAATGTCTTTCTATGTGTAGTTTTTAATAGACGTCACGCCATCGACGGGCAAATTTCGAACCCAAATGAAATTTGAAATGAGAAAGAATGAAATGAAAATGAGAAGAATGAGTTTTACTCGCACTTTTCTTATTTTTTGTCACACCAAAATGTCAATTCCTCTCTATTTTGGGCCGTTTACTTTGTTGTGAGAAAAAAACATTCGAGAAAAAAGAAAATCTACTCATTGCTCATTCGAACGGCTTAACTGTTAACCCTAGAAATTCCAAAAATTTGTGTATTTATTTCTCGAAACGTTTGTTTTTCTGTAGTTTTTCAGTTTTGTCACAAAGCGCGACAAACAAGACAAGTTGTAAATCAGTCTAGTTTCTTTTATTCGTCTCACCCTCCTACTAGGCTAGTAAATCTTAGAGCATTTGTTTATAGAAGAAGTGAGATCTCATCTAGATGCTCAGCATTTGTTTTGTTTTTTCCTAATTCAAACAGCCGTTTGAAGTTTGATTGAATCATTAGACCACAGTCTAAGACATCGAAACTCAGCTGATTCTAGAATCACAAACGCTGACATCGTCGCGTGTGTGGCGGTTTGTATGATTGTTATTAGGTTTTTGAATGAGAATGCTTCATCTTTTCTTGTTTTGTGTTTTATTCTCCAATTTTCTCTTTTATTTTTACATCGCCTTGTTCATCTCAACGCCTTTTTATTTATGCGAAGATCCCTACATACCGCCCGAACCTTTGAACGACTTAATATAGCTCATTTCTTTCCATGTTCATGGATTCCCAAACGACAACAACACAGCATACCTAAAACGTTATGTATGACGATCCGGTTGAACGCAAGTTTTCTGTTCCACCACCAAGAGAATTCAAGTTCTCACCTTATATTCCACGCATAAAGACTGATGTCAAAAAACCGCCAGATGAGCCACTCGGAGGTAAGAATTCCCGTTTTATACACTCAGAGTGAGAGAAAAAACAATGTTTCTATTGTTTCAAGTTGCCCTTTTTTCTTCCAATTTAAAAAGATGTCGACAACTCCCAGAGGTCCCTTAAAAGGACTTCCCACCCACTGTGTTATTTTCTATTGTTTCTGACTGACAGCTTACATGTTTTCATAACTATATTCTGTTTTCCTATTCAATTTGGACCTTTTTCCACTGTCCCCCGCCCTATGATTGTCTATCGAGACATCATTAGCGTTACGGCATCTTATTCACAAAATGCTCTACCAAGAGATTTTCTTCACACCTATTATTCACATGCGACGCAGAGACGACGATCAGAAACATTGCAAAAAATCTGGTACTGGTTAAAGACTTGAAGAACTTCACTCAACCTCTGATTCAAACCACAGAGAAATGTGGAAGCGGAGAAAAGAGAGAGAATAAATTCAAACAGGACGTAAAACCAAAACATATGTGGGTCTATGATTTGATGAGCAAACGAAGGCTTTCATTACTTTTTAAAAAGTTTCTTTATTATTTTCATTAATAGTATGCGTAAAGGTTCGTCAGAAATTGAACTATTGGGGGATTTTAAATTCAGACAGGGAAGGTTAAACTCAAGTTCACAATACGACTAAGAACCTATATTCATTTTGATGGTTCATTCAAAAAAATGTAATCGACTAAAAAACGGCTCGTTTTATTTTCCCGAATGAGAAAACCATCACCTCCAAAGTAACAACTTCCATTACTCATCTGGATTATCTCTTCTTCGCATGTTTTTGTTTTCCATCTTCCTCCGTTTTTTTTCAATAGAGTCTACTAATCTGTAATATCACCGTGACACGAACACAACTTGGTGGTGGTTCTTCTCATCATATCTGTTCCTCATGATCTTCTTTTAGTCATTCAAGCCCCGATTTTAGATCTATTTTCAATACATTAGGAAATTTCTTTCGAAACGAAGTAACTGAAATGTGAGCCAGCTCGGAACATTTCACTTCTCATTTATTTTGAATAGTATTGAGGGTGGCTGACAAAAACTGACAGACTACTCTAAAAACCAAACCTTTTTGCCGCCTAATAATCCATTCTTTTTCTCATGAGTACCCAAACAAAGCCAAACGACGAACCCATAAAAAAGTCAGGAAGCTCAGCTAAAAAGTCTGCGCCAACATTACTCCTTTCATTTTTCTGTTTTTTTTTTGTGCGCATTGCACTTTTTCAATTTTTCAAAAACTTTTTTCTTCTGGCTTTGACGGAGATTTTGGAGAGCGTCAATTGAAGAGGCAACATTAAAACCTTACCACATTTCTTCACTTTTCATTCCACTCAGACCTTCACATCAAATCTCAAAAACCCTCTCAGTTTTCGTTTCGTTCTTTTTTTTTGTTGCTTGGTGCAGCAGAAGAAATAAGATATAGGAAAAAACATATTTCGTTTTCATAACTTTTTTCCGTTCCTTTTTCCACTACAATTTTATTCCATCCAATATTAGGTAGCTTTCCCAACCAACGAATGTTTTTTCTCTGAGTTTCATCTTCTTTTTCATTAGTGAACTCAATTGAGTATGTCATTCATACTTTAACTACACTCATAAAAGTTTCCGAAATTTTTCTGAATTCATTCAGTGGAGCGTGGATAAAATATCTAATGTTGGATCTTCATGAAGTCAAAAAAACCTCCGTTTTTTGATAGCTTCCAGAGTGTTCTATTACTTCGGGTAGCAGACACTTTTTGTATTTTATATCGCTGTTTTTGGATGGAAATTCTAATTAGTTGGAGTGTGCCAAAAACAACTGAATTAACATTCTCTTCAGTCCTTTCCATTTGGAAAGACAAGCACATTTATCACCTCATCGTTTTTTTTCTGCTAACCTGAGCACATCTTTTTTCTGCGTCAGTTGCCATGTGGCAGGAAAACCTTACTTTAATAAGTTTTCGGTTTAGTGTGAACAAGTTTGTTTTTTCTGAAACGAGGGTTTTTGAACACTTCTTTAATGCTTAGCCTTTTTGATTCCAATACATATATTTTCTACGCATCAAGGGAACTTTACCAAATTCAATCACTCATTTGTCAAATAGGCTCCTATCAAATGTTCTCTGTCGATTAATCCTTCTGAGAATCCAATCTATGAATATAAGTCTGTCTCCTCATGACAATTCTCCTCAAAAGCGGATTTATCTGTTATCTTGGACTAATCCATTGATCAATGACACTAGAACTTCCTTCTTGAATTCAAATTCTGGAAAACAACAAAATATAGGTACTACAAAATCTAGGTGCTGTCATTTGATATCAACATCGCTTTATGCCCGCTGGCGACCAAAGCTAAGAAAAACGAGAACAGAAGAAGAAGGAGCTGTGTGGCCTTCTTCTTTTACAATTTCATCTGTCGACCCTTCTTCGCAATCTGAGTTCATATTTCGAACTGAATGAAAACAAGGGAAACAGTGGCCACGACGAGTGGTTATGATTCGTCACCAAAGACGACTATTCTGCTACCGAAAAAGGATTATTTTCATGTGGAAGGTTTGATAAATATTGTAACACTTTGAAAATAAATTCATTATTCTGTTTTTCTAAAATTGTTTTGTTATATTGAAACTAAGAAAAATGTGCTAGTATGAACTGGTAACCAAAATATTATAATCGGGGATAGAAGAGTCTGACAATTTTTCAAAATTTCCAACCTAATATTTTCAGCCAACATTCAAAATGAGTTTGGAGTCTGTGGATGGATTCTCACTATTCTCTCCTATCTTCTCATATTTTTCACTCTTCCCATCTCAGCATGCATGTGCATAAAGGTAATTTAAAAAAGACATTAGGGAAGAGATTTCAAAATTTATTGAACTTGCAGGTGGTCCAAGAGTATGAAAGAGCAGTCATCTTCCGTCTTGGTCGTCTTATGCCAGGTGGCGCAAAAGGACCAGGTTTGTTATTTTATTTTTGTTTGCTAATGCATGTTTTGAAGTACCAACTAGTAGGAAAGGGGCCAACTAGTTTTCTTCCTCATTCTGAACCAGATTCGATATGAAAAAATAGCACAAATATTTTGATCCATGAAAAGCAGAAAATTGTGTTCTTCAGGTATTTTCTTCATTGTTCCCTGCATTGACACCTACCGTAAAGTTGATCTTCGTGTCTTGTCTTTCGAAGTTCCACCACAAGAAATCTTGTCCAAAGATTCTGTGACTGTTGCTGTCGACGCTGTCGTCTATTTCCGTATTTCTAATGCTACTATCTCGGTAAGCAGCTTTAACGCTTTTTCGTACCAGTCGTCATATTTCTAGGTTACCAACGTCGAGGATGCTGCCCGCTCCACTAAACTTCTTGCCCAAACCACTCTTCGTAACATTCTCGGAACTAAGACTCTTGCTGAAATGTTATCCGACAGAGAAGCTATTTCTCATCAAATGCAGGTTTGTTTTACTGTATTTCAAAATTGAAACAAACAGTTTTAATGAATTATAGACAACTTTGGATGAAGCTACTGAGCCATGGGGAGTTAAAGTAGAACGTGTTGAAGTGAAAGATGTCCGTCTACCAGTCCAACTTCAAAGAGCTATGGCTGCTGAAGCTGAAGCTGCTCGTGAAGCCAGAGCTAAGGTAACACAAAAATACAATGAACTTGTGATTAAAGGTATCATATAGGTTATTGTTGCCGAAGGAGAACAAAAGGCGTCGAGAGCCCTCAAGGAAGCTGCTGAAGTCATTGCCGAGAGTCCATCTGCTCTTCAACTCCGTTATCTTCAAACCTTGAATAGCATCTCGTATGTTTCATTCTTTCAGAACCTTTATTAACTTTTTGTTTCAGCGCTGAAAAGAATTCAACTATCATCTTCCCGTTCCCGATTGACTTGCTCAGTGCGTTCCTTCAACGTACACCACCAAAAGTGTAAGTGTACAACTGTTTGCTTCCAAGAAGCAGTTTTTGCTATTTCCATTAATTGCAGTGAGAACAATTTTGCATTCCCAACGCACAAAGCCGGCGGAGTACCGTCTTCTTCTTGAACACTTCACGCTTTACACATGTGTGATCAATTATTGCTTTTTCTTAAATATTTGAAAAATATAATTACATATTCCCACTTTTCACATCGCTTTGAATGACCTCAAATTCCAAAAAACCCAAAAACTCCGATCTTTATATTTTAACACCTGAATTTGTTCAATAAGGAGCAGTGACTGTTCAAACTAACTGGTAACAACAGTAATTCCCATTCAATCCTCTGGAAACACATAGTCATCATCATTAACTGAGTAATCTCGGTGAACTTCCTTTGAACAACAGTCATATACTTTCATTTACTCTGTCCTTTCTATTATTCCTTTTCTGACAGTAACATTTCATGTTTTTTTGAATGTGATATGCATCTTCCCATCCCCTAACTTTCCTTCTACTCCTTATTCTTCCAGACTATTCCAAAACTGCTTTCAAGTGTTTATAGAACTCTTTCTGTAATTTCTAAAATATCTGTTCAAACAGTAGTGTTTTCAAACATTGCTAAATAATCCTATACATAAATTTAAAATACATCCCTGAAACCAGCACAAACATTTTTTCCAATGAACAGTTTCATATCATTTTTCACAGAATATCACTGTTTTTGCTTGGCTTACATGAAATCGGACACCGACACAGAGTATTATATGTTTCTTCCGTTGGAAGGGAATCTCGTGTGCAGCTTACACTTCTGAAAGAGGACATCATGGAACAAAAAAATGTTTGAAGGCACATGATACGCAAGTTCACATTGATCAGAAATGAACTTGAAAAAAATAAAAAGTACAAAATGTCACTTTGGCTCACGTGTTTCTTTCCACTTTCACAGCTCTCATCAATCATTCTTGATCTTGACTGGTTCAGAGAGGAGCCTCCAGCACTCCCCAAGAAAATTCGATCATGTTGTCTATACAAATACCCTGATTGGGTACAAGGAATGGTTGGAGGTGAAGGTAGTGGAGGGCATGGACATTCTCATGGTGGGGGAGGGATGGGATCTTCACAGGTGAGGGCTAAAGGTACGCGTATTGAGGAAGCTGTTCAAGACTGTAGTTACCAACCGATGAATCGTTTTAAGGGAGCATTCCATCCATCTCAAGCCGGTTCCGGCCCGAGCACCACAACCACCAGTGGCCGTCCGCTGCTCCGCAGGTGCGTTCAAAACATAAAACTAATATTTTGTTTGGAGATGATAGTGAGGAGGAAAATCGTTTATATAAAATGGTGGAATGGGCTAGTTGACTCTATAAACATGCACCATCTGCTTTTGAACATTTTGCCGCATTCTTTTTCGATCATTTTATTGTATGCAAAACGACGTTTTGTGTTGGAAATGCACATACAAACGATGCGGGACCGCTTAGATCTCGAGACCCGTTACATAATATCTCTATAAAAAAGAGAGCAAAGAGAAATAGAAGAGAAGGAAAAGAACAAGAAGGGAAACGTAGTCTATTTGAAATATTCACAATCACTTTCATCTTTTCTTTTCTTCCACTGATCAACAGCTGACACCGAAGAGAGTGCGAAAAAGAACACGGCGTCAGACGATTTTGTGCTATTTTTCAAATCTTTTCACACACACATATATCCATGATATAGTGTGTGTATCAGTTGTGGTATTCACATTATTTAATCAAAAGATAAACAATGAATTTATGTTGCAAACTGGTCGCCGGGGTCTATACGCCCACTATTCGTCACATTCCAATTAGTAAAGATGAACAATACTGGTGGGTACTAATTATTATGAATTCTGACAAGCTGAATAAACATCGGGAAATTCAGTTATCAGAAATTTTATTTTACAGTAGGACCCAAAACTTTGTAAAACATTTTTTCGATGTCTACAGTTTTATTCATGAACTCAATGACTGTTTCACATAATTGATGTTTTTCCACATAGTGAAAACTAAAAATTAAAATGAAAATGATTCTCAAGCAAAATGTAATTCGAAAAAAATACAGAACTTTGGATGCTTATTTGTTTTCATACAGTTAATCTAATTTTAAATTTGAAAAATTTTCCGAGCTATCCATGAACATTTGTAGTCGTAGTATACGACAAAACTTTGAAAATTTCCCTTCTTGACTACAAGTCGATTCAATTTGTGTATTATAAAACATTCTCATCCCTTCATCTTTTCAGCATGCGAGAAGCGCAGTTTCACTCCGCAGCACCGCCGATCTCAGTTCCAAATCAGTCCCAAACATCAGTGAGTCAGTTGGACCCAGGTAAGAACCTCTTTTCAAATATTTCCGAGCACATTGCAGTGATTTGTGTTGTATAGTTACTTCCGAAACTCAGCCCTGCATTCCTTTCTTCTCATTTTTTATACAATGAGCTCCCATAAATCAAGCACTCGCACCGATTCGTTTTCTCAAAGTTGTCCGACAGAGCATGTGTTCAGGTTCGCGCTCCGGTCAACAATCGCGTCGAAGCAGCAAAGCGGCCGGAGCCGGGGCTAATTCACTGCTCAAACAGGCAATTGCGAATAGAATGATGCCACATGGAACATCGATAGACGGAGGAGAATCGTCTTCCAATCAGAATGCTCCATCTTCTTCCGCCACTTCTCCAACGACAGAACCTGCTAGAGTTCATAAAACAGATTCGAGTGAAATGTCAAAGAGTGTGCTTTTGAACCCCGCTTGGTATCGTGATGAGCAAGGAAGAACTGGGTATAAAACATCTGACTGGCAGAAAGTATCGAATCAACAGAAGAGTGTTGTGAAAGAAAGTAAAAAGAAGAGAAAAGAATTCACAAGTGGAATTATCAAGGAACTTGATTCGGATTTGTTGAGTCAATCGAGCAGTGAAAAAGGTGAAAGTGGAAGTGATAACAAGTCGATGTCTTCTGTGTTATCCGACCAAAAAGAGCAAAAAGAGGCAAAGTTGGATAAAAAGGCTGCAAAAGCGCTGGAAAAGGAAAAGAAAAAGCTAGAGAAGGAGCAGAAGAAACTGGAAAAAGCACAGAAGAAGAAGGAAGCAAAAGAAGAAAAAGAATCGAAGAAGAAAAAAGGAAGCTCGACGAATGTTTCAGAAATTGGAGAACATGAATCTGTGGAACTGAAGACTCTTGAGAAGAAAAAAGAAAAAGCAGAAGCGACTATCACTCTGACAATGGTCTCGAAGGATAAAAAATCGAGATCAAAATCCTCTGAATCAAAAGAAGACGAGCAAAAGCAGGGAGAATCAATCACAGTGGAGGTAACTAAGGAAGACTCGAAGAAAGAAGGTTCGAAAGAAAAAATAAAAAAGCAACTGTCAAAAGAAGACGGAAATGATAAAGACTCGAGAATAGAAGGACGTCCTCCATCAGGTACCACACACTCCTCTGTCAGAAAACTAAAAGCCGAATCGTCATCCAAAAAATCGGGGCATGGCGAGCCAAAGAAAAAGAATATTGGTGATCGAAGAGACTCCAGTATGTCGGAACTTTCTCGTGGATCATTCAAATCGGTGACATTCAATGACAGAGTCCAAACTCACGAGATTGAACGAAATAGCAGTATTTACACTTCCAGTGAAGACGATGCTGCGATAATGAGTGATGATGAGATGTCAAAACCGAGTCAAGCAAAAATGAAGAAGAAGCTGACAATGTTGCAACAGGATCCAGCGACTTTTGGTCAAGTTGGTAGGACGATTCAACAACAAGAGTATTCTGATATTTATGATGATGATCTGGATGATTTTGAAGAACAAGAACGACTTGCGCTACTTGCTGCACAAGGATATGATTTCAGAAGAGAAATGCAGTATAGGCAAGATTCTGGAATGAATTATGAGGATGACTCTGAAGAGGAAGAAGAAGAAGACGGAGAAGATACACTTTCACAGAACAGTTATTATGCTGAAGATGTCGAAGGAGCTGATATCTACCTCAGGAATGAGCATAGTTTCTTGGGGACCGATATGGATCCCAATGCTCCTTACATGCAGAATATTGGAGGATACGAGATGTTTGATAGAACTTTACTTGGGTCAATGAGTAAGCTTCATGGAGAAGACTCTGCTTCAAATAGTTTGTTGATGGGATACAACCTTCCCCGTTCTGCTAGTGGTTACTTTGAACCTCCACCAGAAGCAGGTCATATGAACTTCTCCTATGAAGAAGCTATTTTGAACCGTCAGGTACAAGCATTGCAACAACAACAACTACTGCAACAACTTCAAAAGCTCCCTCTCCAGTCAGAAGTTCCCGGAGTTCATAAACTGAGTCCCCCTGGCGGGTCCCTTCGACCGACAGCCACTCAGCGGAGTATCTATGAGAATGTGACACCGGGAGATTTACCTTCCCAACCGCAATCATTGATCATTCCTCAGTCCCCATCACAACGAAATATGCAGGCACGACACGAGTTTTTCACTCAAACTCCCTCAAATGTGGTTTCCAAAACTATAATGGCTGCATCGAGTGACGGACAAAGTATTCAAAGCCTCGGAAGCACTGACTCGAATGCAACAATTAGAGTGGAAGACGAAATGAGGAAAAAGTTCGTCGCAAGATTTGGAGTACGAAAAGCGCCGATTGCCCGAGAAGAGGATCCAGCTGATCCGCAGCATGGAAATGTGATGGGTAGTCAGGAAAGCATGAATTCGACTGATTCCCGTGAATCAGTGGTCTCCGCGGCGTCCATCAAAGCGGAAGCATTGGCACGCCGCAATTTCAACTACTAGTTATTCTCTTGCATCTTCTTCTCCGTTTTCCGCTTCTTTCTGCACATCACAGTGAGTTTTATTTAGTCTGAGCACATTATTGAAAATGTGAAAATTTGATTCAGTTTTGGACCTAACGAAAATGTAGTACTGATACGATATGTTTTAAATTTTCAGCACTTCTGACCCGATAGGCAAGCCGATCAACGAACGGTACAATTTCAACGAAATGGACCGCAATCTTTCCGCACTGGTCAAACCTCTTTGGGCTGGTACTGAGAAAGAGGATCGCGCCGAAAAGGATGATAGCACTTCTTCTTGATCAGCTCCGATTCTCTCTGTCTGTGTGATTCGTTTTTTCTATCTCTTTTCATTAACGCTAATGCATTCTTTCAATTTTTTCTCATTCATCTAAAAATATTAAACCAATTTTGATCTCTTTTTTATAAATGAACCAATGAAAATTGAAAACATCTGATTTTTACCACTTTGTTACAATGGTTTGAAGCAAACAAAGTAACCACGAATATATCTGCTTCGAAAATTGTCCCATTTAATTTACGTCCATTGAATACAAAAAGAATTAATTTTTAATGGAAGAACATAAAATTAGATTACGATCTACTTCAAAAGGAGGAGGTCGAATTTCTGAAAAGGGCCAACAGCTGGTCAGCAGGTGGCGAATTCCTGGTGAGTAATACATGCGATGGACCTTCTTTCCTCATTTCTATTCTAGAATGTCATCATTTTTTTCGAATTGTCATTGTTTTCGAGCTGACAATTCTTCTTTCTAGATGCTTCTATACATACCCGGTGATAATTCGAGATATATGATATCGGATGACTTGGATATCGAGAGAAGAGTATAAAAACGAAGGTGAAGGTCAGTCACCGGCATGATTACTGCCAGCCGCCTTCCTCTCTCTAAATTCTTATATAAAACTAATCCCCTAAAATTTTGTTCTTCATTTACACTTTAGATGAAGTGATTTCACAACTGTCTATGAACATGTGTTAGAAAAAGCTTGTTCAGTCTGTTCCGAGTATCAACGAGCACCAATACTTGGCTATTAATGTGACCCTACGCACGCAACCCATCTCAGCGTCTCTCCGAATTCGCAATCTTTCGGCCATTGTTACGTCTGCGGCAGTAGTCTGTGACCCCCCGCTTGGCTGTTGGCCAAACCCACAACGCGCATCGCCTCTCGCTTTCTTCGCTCTTTTTGTAGTTGTACATTCTGCGCACTTTCTTTTTGTCCAATAAATGCCCATATCACTGTATGGGTGTTCCTTTACTCTTTTTTTTTCTCCCATACACATGTAATCCACTGTCTTTAGATACCATGAATCATAACTTTGTAATGTTAAGAGTGACCAGTCATTTCTCTCAAAACATTTCTTTTAGATAGAATAGAATAAAAGAAAACATTGTTGCATAGTCAAACATCTGACGCAATATCCAATGTCTCACTCTTTGACGGACGCAGTATAAGCATTGTTGAATTCAGTGACGCGCGCAAAAAAGGGAAAAACTGGTGTGGTAAAACTAACCAGTCGGATTTCTGCGATTTTTCCATTCGAACACCCATTTTCTCACCCATTTCACAGAAAAAAACTTTCAAGTGTGAAGTGTATTCTCTTACCAACTCCCTCTTCTTTCCCTATCTTTTGCTTCTCGATCAATAGTGATCATCAGCACATCGGATCTCGTCTTTCTCTTTCTCTTGGCGAGAAAGAAGGAGCATCATCATCTCAGCCGCATCTCGTTGAATCTGTTGTGCTCTACACACTTTTGTTGTTCACTTATCTCTATCTCTTGATTCACTTTCCATCCTTTACACAAAAATGCAATGCCAATGCTTCCACACGCCACCTCCTCCCCCGATTTCTCTCCTACACATATGTCAACCCGTCGGATCCTATACCTTTGGCACATTTGCTCTTCTTCTTTCTCTCTCAAAGATCTTCTTCTTCTTCTCTACTTTTCTACGACTTCCAACCCACTCACTTTTGTTCTGTGTTTTTACGGTTATGCATTTGAATGATCACAAATTACCATATCCATCTCACCGTTCGTCGAAATTAACATGACAAACGTGTCCTATGATTTTATGGGTTCTCCGATTTGCCATTTTCGTATTTTCTCTCACATCTTCACCGACTAATATTGATTTTAAAATACTCCGAACCTATGCACTCTATGCTTTCTTCGGCTTTCTCTTGTTTGTACATATTTGTCTTCATATTACTCCCTCTCTCTCTCTTTTCTTTTCTTCGTTCAACCTCTTTCACCTTCGTCTTTTACCATATGTGTACTTAGTCTATTAATTCTCTGTTCTCAGGGGTCCAAAAATAGATGGTGTGTGGCGGAATGGAGCCCGACCATCTTCATATAAACGGGGACCTCGCCCATGGATTCGAGAATATGGTATGCGTTCGCTGTAGAGATGGTTTCTCGATGCAAGATCAAATGGTCAACTCGTCCGGAGAAGTTTGGCATTCCGAATGCTTTGTGTAAGTCATCATACCAACTATCCACGTTCATTATAAATATTCTAGATGTGCACAATGTTTCGAACCATTTCCGGATGGTATCTATTTCGAATATGAAGGACGGAAGTACTGCGAGCACGATTTTCATGTCCTCTTCTCTCCATGCTGCGGAAAATGCAGTGAGTATTGGCTGAGAAGACGCACAAAGCCATAAATGTTTTATTTTCTAGATGAGTTCATTGTTGGGAGAGTGATCAAAGCAATGAATGCCAGCTGGCATCCGGGATGTTTCTGTTGTGAGATTTGCAATAAACAGTTGGCCGACGTCGGCTTTTTGAGGAACGCTGGGAGGTAATTTGGGAGATTCTCCAAGGCAAAATGTAAACTCTTTGCTTTTCAGAGCACTTTGCCGTGAATGCAACGAACGAGAGAAGGCTGCAGGACATGGAAGATATGTGTGCCATAGATGCCACGCTATGATCGATGATGGACAACACATCAAATTCCGTGGAGATTCTTTCCATCCATACCATTTCAAATGCAAACGTTGCAAGTGAGTGTTAAATATTCGTATCTAATCATCGAAATCTAATTTCAGTGTGGAATTAACAACATCTTCCCGTGAAGTGAACGGAGAGCTCTATTGTCTGAGATGCCACGACACTATGGGAATCCCAATCTGCGGAGCTTGCCACAGACCTATCGAAGAGCGTGTTATTGCTGCTTTGGGTAAGCACTGGCACGTGGAACACTTTGTCTGCTCCGTTTGTGAGAAGCCATTCTTGGGACATCGTCACTACGAGAGAAAAGGACTTCCATACTGCGAACAGCACTTCCACAAGGTACTTGAACTCTTTCTCCGTAAAGTGGAATCTCAACTAATTTCTATTTCAGTTGTTCGGAAACCTCTGCTTCAGATGTGGAGACCCATGCTGTGGAGAAGTATTCCAAGCTCTTCAGAAGACGTGGTGTGTCAAATGTTTTGCCTGCAGTTTCTGTGATAAGAAGCTTGATCAAAAGTGAGTAGTTTAAAGTATCTATTCATTCCCGAATGTATGCATTGCAGAACGAAATTCTATGAATTCGACATGAAGCCAACATGTAAAAGATGTTACGATCGTTTCCCAACAGAGTTGAAGAAGCGTATCTCAGAAAGTTTGAAAGATCGTGATGTTGAAAATCAGAGAAGATCTATGAGTCCAGCTCCAAAATAAGTACAAAATCAAAACAAATCCCCTTTCCCCAATTCTTTTGCTCATTTCCACCCCATTGTTCTTGATCACATGGTGCTTAATATTCTGAACAAGTAATGCCTTTCCAAATAACTGATGCCTTATGTTTTTTATTCGGTCACAACAGTCATTTTCTTTCCAGTACTCATTTCTAGTTCTAAGTCCGTTTTCCCCTACCTACTATATTATCCCCCTATTCAAAAGCTCTCTGAAAACATATATAGAATTCGACCAAGTTTTTTGTGTCAACAAAAACTGAAATCTTCGGGTGTCATAATTCAGAATGCATAACTGTTTATCGCTTTTATTTCGAATGTTCGTTGATAATTTGAATTTTAACAAAGAAATTTTTACATACCATTGAAATGTATATTATGCGTTCACCCATTGTTTTTGCCAGTTCATTCCCATCATTCTTTGGGTACAAGTTTCTTGAAGAAGTTTTGCTGTTTATCAACCAATTCGTGGGCGGATTTCAGTGCTTCTTGAATTGAAGGATATATTTGATAGTTGGCAATCCTTTTTGAATTCACGGCGGCTTGTTTCTTATCATCAGCCTTCTTTTTCTGATTGGTCAATTTTAATTTCTTCTGAGCCAATATCTTTTTTTGAAGATTTAGTTTTCTTTGATCTTGACCAATTTGCTGTTCATCTTGTTTATGCTTGAATTCAACATGCACTGTCTCTTCTTTGTTGTTTCCAGATTCTAAATTATATTCCACGACTCCTCCGTTCAGTTTCGCGATGTGATTCTTTTCCTGGCTTAGTTTTGCTTTCTCCTCTTCAATTCGTTTTTCTTCTTCCGATATTCTCTGTTCTAATTTAGACACTTCCTTTTCACAGACATATTCCTCCTCAAGCAACTCAGCTTGTTCATATTGACGTCGAAGAGATGCTGAAAGCAATATATTTTCAAAACTTTGCACTACCCAAAAGCAACAAACATTTCAAGTTTGCGAATAAAGGCAAGATTTGCAACTTTTGAAGATCCTCATTGATGTCTTTCACCGCGGCTATTCCCATTGAGTCTGTGTACGTCCATGTATGGCAGTCAAGAATAATGGCCGTCCAATCTGTGCCCACCTGGGAATCGACGCTGTTTCTTCGTTTTTTTATTTCTTGGATCGCATCTCCGACGTTGTCGAGAAACTTTTCCACATTTGCAAAAATCAGTGGCGCATCGAAGCGAATGATCCAGAACGAAGTATTCTAGGAAATGTTTGATAGAAAATGAACAATGAAGAAAGGAATAGACGTATCAGTTTTTAAAATTACCTTTGCTGTGGCATAATGATTCATTGGTCGGAAATCATTTTCCCGTACTTGTCCAAGTTGTTTTATCGTTGGCCTGAAACAGTTGATGAGGAGAGAAGTTTCAAAGGAAAAACAAACTGTTGAGATTGAATAGCTATGCTTAGAATAGCAAACGAAATTCCTGCGGCGACACCTTGAGCAATGTCAGTACATAAAGTGACAATCGCAGTAAAAATCCAAATCCACTGAAAATTCACAAACTCAATCTTTGGGAATTGTTTTGTTACTTACAAAATCATGTTTTGAACACCTCCACAGTCTGGGCAGCTTGGTTATGTTTCTCAGAAGAGGTTCGACGACAACCAGAACAATTGCAGCTAGAACACAATTTGGAAGCGCTTCCAATAATGGTCCAACGAATAGAATCACGAAAAGAATGACAATAGCACTGATGATTCCCGAAAGTTGACTTTTGGCGCCACACCTTTCATTCACAAGAGTTCTTGATAATGAGCATGATGTGGGGAACACTGAGAAAAATGAAGATCCAATGTTGATCAAACCCAATGCAAGCAGCTCCTGAATGGACAATTTCAAGAGATTTTCAAAACTTTTACCAAATACCTGATTTGAGTCAATTCTGTATTTGTGTTTTCTTGCGAATATCTGTCCCATTGCCATTGTTACAGCATAGGCGACAATTGCTGAAAGCAGCTATCATTCATTACAACTGAAACTGTGACATACCAATTGAAAATGCGTCTTGGATAATGTATGTCCAAATATCAGTTCTTGGAATGTCAGGTGACGGGAATCTTCAAAATAAACAAGTTATGACCAACATTTTGCAAAAACTCACCCCCGTGGCACTGTATGAAGCGTTTTCACTCCATAATTTTGCTCGAGATTCAAAAAGTGAGAAGCGAGAATAGCAAGTATAATCTGAAAATAAAAAAAATGAATGCTTAAAATTATTACCTTCTTACCGTAATCAGTTCTTTTGGAAATGGGATTCCTTTCAATATTCCGTCATAGCTTTCAACCATTGGGTCAATGAATATTTTCGATAAAACCAAAAACGCCATAGAACATGATGAAACACAGAGAGTCACCAAATTGGTTTTGGTAAGATGGGTACAGATAGCGTAGATAGACTAAACACTCGGTCATAAATAGTTTGTTTCATAGAGTCACTTACATAAAACAATCCGAAATATGGTTCATTTCGTGAGGGTACTGAGAACCCACAGAACTTTGGAATCTGGGTGACGACACCGAAGAAACAAGCAGAAAAAGTGATTCTAAAATGTTTTAACTAATTTTTAGTTTAGAAAACAAAGACTTACGCAGATATAGCAGGTTCCGACAGAAATTTCATAAGTTTATCGCAACGGACAATCGCCATTACCGCCTAGAATAGTAATTAAATCACAGAATAAAATAAATGAATACCTGTATTATTCCAGTCAAGACACACAAACTGGTGATTGCTTGGATTTTGGTCAACCCCGGAAAATCTTGAAAAAATAGACTTTCAATTCGGAAAATACATTCCCTCACCTTCTTTGTTTTCATGATTGAGCATTCTTTCACTGCATTTATTTACCATCAAACATGTAATTGAAAACACCCCAATGCTGGAATGTGTAGCTGATCCAAAAATCGAATAGAAAAGAGGAGGGAAAAAACTGGCGTAGAGTCCGTAAACTGGTGGAAGACCAGCCAAAGTTGAGTACGACATTGCTGAAAATAAATTTTGGGTTTTGAAATTTCAAGGGTATCACCTTGAGGAACATTGTAGATTCCTACAGTGATTCCCGCAATCAAGTCGCTGATCAGCATTTCCGATGGCTTGTACCTTTAAAAAACAAATTTAGTAAGATCAGCAGGAAACGCTTACTTTTCCAGCCATTTGATACACCGTACTCTTCTTTTGAGAGCTGGGACGAATCCTTTTCTCGTTAAAGCATTTCCATAATTATCTACTTTCTTGGACAACCAATTGCCACTGCTCTCCCGATTATATTCATATTTCTTATCATACTCTGCCTGAAATAACTATTGAAACTAACCGGAAAATTCCTAAAATATCATACCTGATTCATATTTTCTGAAGATCAGTTGATTGAATGGCTCTCCAATACTTGTCTTAAATACCCAAGATGAGAACAGCTGAAAAAGTTCATTACTCAACCGGAAAGTTACAAACACAGAGGAGGAAACTGATAAGAATTGGTCAAAGATAATATTTTGAGAAGAGCTTGTGGAAAATACGCCCACTGTTTCATCAGAAAACGGCTCAATCGGGTTAAAACTGATAAAAATGAATGAACTGTTTCCTTCTGTCCTGTGATCGGAAACTATTATTAACCTTTATGATGTGCATCTTTTCATGCGTATATAAATAGTGCTTTAAAACAATACATGGAATGCCGAATAGAAAGAATCATTGTGAATTTATACAAAAATCGTGAGATGAACAATCATTCTCAAACCCACGCAAAAAAGATAATGTTGAACCTGAACTATAGTTGATTCGAATGATTTTTGTGTGTATGATCTTATTGATTTTCTTGTTAAGAAAAACAAAAACAATAACAGTGTTATAACGTTTATGATGAATTTGATGGCGAACAAATATAAATTATATTTTCTTTCATTTAAAAGTTGGAAATTGATGCCGAAAATTGAGTTATTCTAATTTTCTTCAACAATGCACAGCATTCAAACTACTTTGAAACTGGGGACAAGTGTGACTCAAGTCTTGGTGACTCATCTAGGGATAACTGAGGACATTTGGAAGAAGAGCGCAGAAAAGAAAGAAAAAGACACCAAAAAAATAACAGAAGACAAGGTTTTTGCCCGAAAAGACGGAAGTTGTTAAAACTTGTATCACGTTTGAATGGACCGACGAATACAATTTTCTCCATATGACATGTCATAACTAGTCACTTTAATACAAAAATTGATGGACACAACGTGGACTGTGAAGATAACTGTGAAAAGATGATTTTTGGTTTTGCAAAAAATGGTATCTTCGGTTGTCACTTCATATCTGTTAAATCTTTCGATTTCTTGGGGTGATGACGTCATAGTACAAGTGTTTTGATGATCATTAGCATTTTTAATTTTGAAATTTTTTAATATCTTTATTAGTCTATTTTTAATTCTACCATATTATAGGAATACATTACAAACAACGCCGTTTCATATACTTTTATACACTTTTAAGAAAAACATACCAACTGAGAATTTGACAGTTTTCATTCAGATCACTGAGGAATTTGTATTATCTTAGAACAAATTGATGGTGTTTTTTTCAAACATCTACCAGAGGTGATATCTGCAACGTTCTGTTGACTGTCTGCGGAGGGAGTAATCCTATAATCCGTTTTTCGTCATGTTTTGTTTTTCTTTGTTTTTTTTCCTTCCGCTCTTTCTCATTATTTGTTTCTGTTCTTCTGATTTTCGAAACAAATCAAAAGTTCCTGGGAGTTCCTCAAATATTAAATGAACTCACATACTGACACCTGTCACTGACACTAATTCTGACACTGAAATTGAGAGAGAAACTTGAGAATTTGAGAAACGACGTTGATTTTATGTGATACCGGTCTGTGATGGCGCCGCCGATTCGCCAATAACACTTTATCCCCCCTCTTGGTCATTATCACTGCCATTTATTGATTTCCACTCCTAATTCTTCTCTTTCATCTTCACACTATCTTTGGCTGTCTCTGTGGGGTCCCTCGCGCATAGTAAGTGTGTGATGTGTGTGTGTATGGGTATGTGCCGGTTTTTCCGATCCTTCCTCTCCCCTTCAATCATCTCTACTATCTGCGCAATAACGTGTTCAACGGTTTTTTTCTCGCCTTGATTTACAACTTTTTCTCAAAACTTTTATCACCTTCTGTTATCAATGTGGTTCCGTTTAATGTGTCTGTTCGTTTTTGCAGATGTTACAATGAAGGAAAGAGTCGAATTGAACAATAATGGCAGATCCATCGAATCGCATTGCAAATTGTTCCAAAACAATAAGGTAATCTTGATTCGTGAGATTCAATACTTGACTCTGACCAGTATGCAAAGAGTTTTACCATGTAGAAAAATTTAACAGTTTTTATACTCAAAATAAAAACTGTAACTTGATATTCTGACATATATATTCTAAATTGTAGCGAGCGTCTGGTTGGAACAGCAACTAGCGCATGAAAATGATAAATTGCCGTTCCCTGTAAGACCCGCTCGCGTGGAAATTCCATTAATCATTTGGCCCATTTTGTGTGTTCTGATACCTATTTACAAAACAAATGATGGAAATGATATTTGATAGTGTGTCGATTACGCATTTACATGTATAATTTGATCAATCCAATTAGATGTTGTTGTCATGCAAATGATCTGATGAATGTGTTAATGTCATCTTACAGTGGGAGCCACGATACATTGTCTGCAAATTACAAATCGATTTGGAAGATCCGTTGTTGACAATCTACAAGAATCGTAAAGATCGGCAGAAGAATAAGCCGAAACAGTCTCTTCTTCTTCGAAATTACATCGGGTTTGAGAAAAGTGAATCGGAAATTCAAATAAAACTAAGGCATTTTTTAATATCATTTCAGGTTTTCCTCTGAAGAATAAGAATCAAACATTGACAGTTATCACGAAAGAAAACAATGTAGTTCTTGCATTCCACTTGCCCGAAACATTACTACAATGGGAAACTTGGTTCAAAAACGTGGGGGGTCAAAGTGAGTTCTACTTATCGTGTTTTTAAGAAGATATTAATTGTGACAGGTACAACACATTACATGCAATTATTGAAATTTCCGAATCAACAAGATAACGCTTCATTTATCAACAAAGAAGTCAGATGTCATCTTCACGTGAGATATATCAGAAACTGTGTGGAATGCATAGTTAAACAAAACTTATCAAGTTTTCATTGTCTATTTTAGGATTCACGACTTGCTATCGTTTACGGATATCCAGCGGAAACTTTATTATATTGTGAGGTGTCGGCCGCTAATATCTCAACGGATCATATGAATCACCGAGTTATCATAACACCTCACGATGGGAGCAGCGAGTTTCTGTTATGTTGTCCATCAATAGAACAATTTTCGAAATTTTTGAAGAAGGCAAACGAAGACGACGGGTCTCTAAACCTATATTTGAACAAAAAGAGTGCGGAAGGGGTATGGTTACAAAATGTAAGTAGCCTCGCCTTCAGAGAAAAAATGGCAATAAATCATCGACAGATTGGAAATCGGACACGGAAGCATCAAGATTCGATTTCGGGACTGTCTGGCACCTTCAGCGGTTGGTTTAATCTGATGAGTCCAGCGACACCATCAATCAACCAAAGCGAGATCTTCTCTTCTCGGTGAGAAAATATTATCCTTATATGTTGATATCTTCTCTCAATTCTCTTTCTTTTCAAATCAAATATCTCTCCTTATGTTATCAGCGCTGCAATCAACACGCTCGGTCTTAGGAATCCCGGAATGAAGACGCCAGTGGGAAGTTTGAAGTTTTTGAATGGATTGCTACCTGAAGTGACGTCACCGTCGCCTCCAGTCATTGCACCACCACCTGAAACACCAATCATCTTTTCATCGCAAACAAATATTGTAACAACTTCAGAATCGCCTGTTCTCTCCACTAGTGACAACTCTCCTTATTTAGGTTCGTCACATTTTTGTTGGAAATGAGAAGAAAAACGGAAATTTATATGATCAGAACAATCACGATCATTCAACAAATATGTTTTTTATGATTCCAGGATCAGAATCAAAACAACGTAGTACAAGTCTGCCGGAATATGTCAACGTGTCTCATATGATACGTCCACCACCTCCACTACCTGAAGAACCAAAGACAATGAGTAATACAGTCCCCCCCCCCCACGTGATTTATGAATTCTTTCATTTTCACAGGTCATCATGAAGTCATTCACCGCAAGGCTTCAACGATGACAACGCCTGCTCGTGATTCACCAAGATTTTCGAATTGTGGAGAACACAAAGACTTCTTACCAAATCAAATTCCGACGTATGATTTGAAAACACAATTTTAATTCATTGTTTACAATTATAGAAAGGGAAGATCAATGATGGATTTCTCGACGTTGCCCTATGAAGAGACCGGAAGTCGATATGAAAGTTGGCGACGAGCCAAGAAGTTCATCTCTGCTTTTAGTCAAAAATCACACCAAGATCTCTATAAAAGTGTTCCGAAAATTGGGAAAAGGAAAGCATCTAGTACTAGTGCACTTACATATCATACGAATGAAGTGAGAACCTCTGAACGAAACTAAAAACAGATAATTTATACAGCATCTCAAATCGAAAACAAGCCTGGCATCAACTTCTTCTAGTAGTGAAATTGATGGACTTCCTCCTCCAGCACTCAATGTTGCAGTTTCGAATCCGCCTCCCCCATTGCTACCAAGAAAAGACAAGGTTTTGAAAAAAATTACAATAAATGAAAAACATATTATTCGCAGATACAAGAACCTGAAAACATACCAGCCGGTTTGGTCCGTCTTCGAGAAGAAGGTTCATTGAAGTTGAGAGGAGGTGTGAATATTGCACTTGCCCGAAGACTGGCTGCCGGTATCAATGGCTCATTTACGGTAGGAAAACAATTTATTAAATTAACGTACAGAGAACTTTCAGAAATACGATGGGGATCGTGGAACCACACATGTATACCCTCAAACACCAGAAGAAAAGGAACGGAAAATTGCAGAGTTTATTGAGGAACGAAAAAAATTGGCATCTGCTAGAAAAGCTGAATCACCGGATTTATCAGACGATCGTAAGCTGGAAATATTATTTTATGGTGATAGATGCGTATTTTTCAGCTCTGGCAAGAGTTGTTTCTAAAGAGCGAGATAAGATTCGACTAATGGAGCGAAGAGCATCCTCAGTTTCATTTAACAAAGCTAATTCTGTTCAAGTTGCGCATTTGAATGAGATCCAAAAACGAGCATTGGCTTCTGTTACAATCATTAACCGAGATAATTCACAGTCCGATAGGTTGGTTAATTTTGAATGCCTGAGGTTGGTTTTGGTAGTTTCTGAGCTCTTTTTGTTTTGATCTATTGAAGTACAACATGATCTTCAGTTCATCATCCTCATCGGAATCTTTATCATCTGATGCCCGATCAAAAATCTCAATCAAGAAACGAAGTAACTCCCCACCACACACAATTGCGCCAAACTTCCTTCCAAAACCGCCAAGCCAGAGAACACTGACCGTTTGTTTTCATTTTCATTTCATTTATTAGATCGTGTTCCAATATAATTAGATTACTGAGTAGAAAAGAAGCTTTAGAGAATTGTGCTGCGGTGTCTGAGCCCTGTGGTTTCACTTATATAGAGTAATGACTCAGATGAGAAAAAGCCCCCCTATTGCAGCTTCCAAAACAATCATTTTCATCAATGGATTCACTGAATTCACAACAAACAACAAAAACCACGTCATCAGTCAGATTACCAACCCGGATACTTGTGAATCAATCTTCAAGTACTAAACCCTTTCTCGTCCTTCTTAATCCGACATATTTCAGGTAGCGAGGAGAGTTCCGGGAAATCTCAGGACTATTTTGAGCACAACGTGAGTTTCTCATTATATTTCCTTCACTTCCTTAATTCATTTCCAAATCCTCATCCGAGTTTATCCTCACTTTCCCAGCACTTCCTCATCTCTCTTTCTTCGAATCATTTAAAAAAGAATTTCATATATTTAGATTGGTCCCAAAACTAGCAACAGCACGACGACTACGACGACATCACACCAGACTCTAGGCAGACAGGATTCAAGACGAATGTCCGAGGTTTTGTATAATAATAATGTCGGTGTAAACAAGCATTATTTTGTGGTCATTCAGGGTCAAGGAAGTAATTCTTCAGACGCGATGGTTCAGGCGCGGAAGGGATATTTTCGTAAAAATAATAAGACGCGGAGAAGCAATCGACATTTGGACGAGACGTCGACGTCGCCGTAGTTGTTGTGACATTTGAAATTGAAAAACACGGGCGACGAATTTTTGAGTGTTTTCGATTTGAGTAATGATGATCCCCCTTCATTTTCCAAGACAAGAATTAATAAGCGAGAATCATATTGTTGGACATAAGATCACGGGTTTTGTTTTTTTGTTTGACACTGCAAACGATCTGGTTGGAATCGATTATATATTTTGAGGCACTTTATTATTAAATAAATATTACATTGATTATTATTTCATACAAGTTCAAAGAAATACGTTGCAGAAGTAATTGAATGATTATGTTTCGAGAAATTTGTTCTGTTTTTTAGTATATCATAAATAAAGGGAGATGAACACCCGAATAAGCAATTATCAAAATATAAGGATGGCTTGAGAAGTAAGTAATTATTTGTAGAATTCCATGATTGGATGAATAAACCGCTCAAACTTATGAAGTTGCTTGCAAAGACCTCGTTTGAATTCACGATTGAACACTGTGTAGATAACCGGGTTGATTCCAGAGTTACCTATAATATTTTAATGTGAGATGAACGAGAGAAGAAGTTCAACTTACAGTATCCTAACCAGAAGAAGAACTTGAAAACCAATGGAGGAGCGTCATGACCAAATGCACCGATAACATAGATCATCTAAAAGTTCAGAAGTTATTTGTTGAATGAATCGGACCTAGACTTACAAAAAACGGAAGCCAGCTTAAAATAAACGCCGACAGAATAATTCCGAGTAGCAAAGTAGCCTGACGTTCCTTTGCCTTCAGCTTTCTCTTCCTCTTTTCACAGAACTTTTTCTCCTCCATTTTTCTAGCCAGGTCCGAAGATGGTGGACTGTTGTGGTTCGTATCAAGAGCCATCTGAAAGTTATTGGTAAAGAGTTGCTCCATAGTATTTATGAACTCACGCTCACCTTGACCCCTTGTCTTGGAAGTTCTTCAGAGATTTTGCGTAGTTGCCAGCACACTTTGTTGATCATGTCACGGTTTGACGACGGTTTCTCTTTCTCTTCTTCTACTGGGTCAGAATTCTCTTCCAGTTCATACTCCATGTTATAACGTTCTGAAAAGTAATTATGAGTCTTGTGATGACTTGTCTGATGATTGTTTACCATTTGTGCTGGTTTTGATTGTGAGCATATTCAGAGTGTGATCACGTCTTTCCGTTTCCTTCAGTCTCTGTCTACTATGACGAATTGTGATACTGTAGATTTTCGCATAGACGATGATGAGAATAACGACCGGAATGTAGAAAGACCCCAGGGACGAGTAGAGCACATATCCTGCAAAAAGTTCCGTGTCAATTCTTTGGCCTTTCTTTGCAAAGATGCATACCGATATCAGTGCTCACGGAGCACTCTCCTTCTGCCCTTTCCGGTCGCCATCCGAAGATTGGTGGGAGGCAAATAAGAAGAGAAACAATCCACGACACTCCTGAAAATAGATTTAATTCCATCGAAAAGTAGAAACATTTAAAAATAGCAAAACTTCAAGAATCGTATCTAAATATAACTTTGCTACTCACCAATATAAATGAACATCCTGAGAGGCGTCCTAGTGGCAGGGTATGTAAGAGGAGAAGTGACAGAGAAGTACCTATCCAAAGAAATTGCACAAATGTGCAAAATGGAAGCAGTAACGAAGAGGACATCAAGTGCCAACCACATTTCACAAAGAACAGTCCCTGAAACCTCAAATCCAAGTTGAAAATCAAATGTGCCGTTTTCATTACCCATTGTCCACTCTCCAACTATTTCATAAGTGAGAGTAAGTGGCATGACCAACAATCCGACAAGCATATCCGCAACGGCAAGGCTCACGATTAGCCAGTTTTGCCTTTGCATTCGCAACTTCCGATCTCGGTACACTGTGACGACAACGAGCAAGTTGCCAAATATGATAATCTGAAAAGTCCAGGATATACGATCCAAATATTTCTATTTTTGTTTAAAATCTTGGAACGAGAACGTATGACATCATGTAACCTGAAAACTGACCCCTGTACTTTCTGATGTGAATCAATGACTACGCGAGAGCCAGTTTGATTCAAAATAATGAGAGATTTAAATGCGATGTGTGGAAATGAAAAGAAGCAAAGATTCAATGCAAAACAATGAAAAGGAAGAAGCCAGAAGCTAGCTCTGCTCATATGACTCAGTTTTGTTTAATTGGTATCTCTGTTGAGCATCAAACTTCTACTATTATATAACTTACCAGCATAACAGTGAGCATTGATGATATTGTTAGCACCGCTTCGCCAAGATTCAGGCATGCCACCTTTGTATCGGTTTCACTGCAGTTCAAATTCCACATCTTGACACTATTTCATGGATGGTCTGGAACAAGAACATTATGAGGCATAAATCTACGGAAGAGAGAAGAAACGATGAACTGAAGGTGATAGATGAAGGATGAGCTCAGGGAATGAAGATGACATATAGTCTTTTGGGATTATGGTTGAAATATTGGAACAAAGTTGAAAAATAAGAAGGAATTGAAGAAGAAGAATAAGGAAGAAAAGAAATGAGAAGAAAAAATGAGAACAGATAGGTCTTTTTGGCATTAGGAGAAAATCTAGGACACACACATCGCTGAAACCATAAAGTATTTTCTGCTCTCATTTGTTTTTCTTCCTTCTTCTTCTTCTTGTGTCACTGCAACGCGTTTCATTCCCACGTCTGGGATGCCTTTCAATGATGGTTCTTCTCTACTGTGACGGTTGTGTCTAATTGCCATCGCCCGCCGGTTCTTAGAATAAAGAAACCCACGAGCAATAGAGAGAAAGAGGGCGTGTTGAAAACGCGGCCCGAACGGAACTGGGCGGGTGACACAGAGCATTGATGGGTCTTTCTGATAAGGTAACCGAGACAGGAAATTGGATAGGTGGCAATGAAAATATTATGTTGAAAGAGTTGGTAAAGAAACGAAAGAAAGAACAATGAAAATTGTGAACACAGGAAATTCAGACGGTAGACGTACCGGAAACGAACATGGGGTTTTTTGGCCATAACATGTACAGATAACACCCCTCAACGTGAGCCTACGAAATAAGGACCTTCATTTGAAAATCTGACGAAAAACTGTGTTTTTTGAGCTTTCAACTGAATATCTGACCACTTTGATATCCGACTCTCCTTCCTTTTGAATTTTTCAAATTTGAACATATCGCTTGGACTTCCAAAAAGCAAAAAAACATGCGGAGTGCACCAAACCAATTCAAATAAAGGCTTTGTAATATATTGAAATGGCATATGATGATGATTGAAAATTTTGGCAGGGTGGTTCAAAAAACAGAGAATGAGTGTAACATACACACACACACACAAAAATTTATTTGGAAATGAAAAGAGGTGTTTGCTAGAGGGAATAATCTTCAAAGATCATCAGAGGCTCATCTCCGGATGGGTTTTTGAACTGTGGAGGACGTGAAGGGCAGGCAAATATCCGGTGGAAAGTTAGTCGAAACTCGAAATTAAAGGAATTCGTCTCTGATTCCTGAGCATTGGATCTTGTCTAATAGACACCCTAGACATCTCAAATTCTGAGCTAGCATGTTTTTTTTTCAAACGGAACACCCACTTCATTTATATATGGCTTCCATGAAATGTCAAATTACGGTTATAGAAAAACAATTTTCCGAATTTTTATATACTGTACTATACTTTTTGAACTTTGATAAAAATAACTCTTGTTTTGAAAGAATAGGACACTTTTTATGACTGTTTCCATGAATTAAATTAGGGCGGTGGATATGAGAAAACTGAAAAATAATATTTCCTTGGAAAACTATATCGAATTAGGTTGGAGAAAACAAAAAGAGCAATTATTCCAAAAGCACTGGAAGTGACCCGTTAGCTTGGAAAGGAACACTCGCAGAACTGAAAAATATATTTAGAATGCGAAATCACGTCTCAAGTGCCAAAACAAAAGGGGAAAAAAGCACACACATACAATCAGAGTTAATTACGGGATTAATTAAGCCAATGTTTCTTTCTCGACGCTTTTTTCATCGAACATTTAAAAATGTCTGTTCATGATGAACAAAAAACAAATATCTACATGTCTGCAAATTGGTCCGGCTTTTGTTCCACGTAGAAAACATTCAGGAAAAGAAGCGCGTTGGTCATTAGAGTTAAGAACGCTCGAATTATCAAGAAAAGAACAAAAACACAATGTTTTGATTTGCATGAGAGAATCAGAGTAACAAGGTTCCGGAATTGGGAGCGAGGGGGCGGACAGAATTCAGGTCCAGATGCGAAGCCCACTCAGACCCCGCCCCTTTTTATGAAAAATGTTTCTGTGCCTGGTTCATGGCGGACGAAACAAATGAAAGTAAAAAGAAGAAAAAAGTAGAAAGGGCAGTCAAGGAAGCGAATGAAAAATGTCGAATCGAGGTTTCTGATCATAAGGTTGTAATATACTCGGAATGAATCATGACCTGCCGCATGAGCAAAACTGATGTGATAAAGAAAGAGGAAACGCCAAGTTGGTCTCTTCCATTGAGAACACTTTGTTTTGTGATCAACCAGCCAGAAGACAAAAGAACAGAACCCACTCTCCGTTCAAAGCATAGCCAGGAGAACCGAAAAAGGTTTTACATCATTCCGAAGAATTAAACTATAAAATAGTTTGAAATCATAGTTTTCAAAGGCATAAAACACAATGACAGACATTTTTAAATTTCGAAAAATGATCTTAGAAATTTCTAAACTTTAGGTGTCACCAGTAGTTTTTAAGTTTAAAGTTGAATGCCGGATTTTTCAGGAACAAAATATGACATTCAACTCAAAATAAAATCGAAAATGGCAAATATTCTATGAATAAGAACACCTAGATGTTCTCCATTTTCTTCTCAGTGTCCTCACTTACAGGGTCATTTTTCATGTTCGTGACTCAGAAAATGACATTCAAAAAAGGAACGATAACACTTAAAAAAGAAGTTATTGAAATTCGAGAATAGCTCAGCAGAACTCTATTTTCTACTTTGTCTATTTTGACACCACTTCTTCAATCGGGCTCTATTATGTAACTACGTTAATCTTGCAAAACTTGTGACAGATCAACATTTACCCATTTTGTTCTCCCGGATCAGCTTTGCACCGGAGATCCTGTTTTGATTCCAGGTACTGGAGTATAGTTCAAGGAAGCAGTTTATATCAGACGTGATAAATCTGGCACAGGATGTTAAGAATGATGTAAAACAGGAAACTTTTTCTTCTAGAAAACAGAAAAAACACACACTTTCTGAGCCGATTTATAAACTTAACAGCCTGCGCATACGCAAGCATACCTCACCAAAAATATTCAGTGCTAACGTGTTTTGCCCTTGGCTATTTTCCCACATTTGAAATCTTTTCCGGGAGGCTTTCAGGGCAAAATAGTTAGAACATCGTCACGTTAATTATCGGGAAACGAATCGGAATTCTTGAACCCAAAGAACTAGGAAATCCCTATATCAGAAGAGTTAAAGAAGTTGATTGGAACGTAACAGATTCTTTGTTTTCAACAACGGTTCTCTGCCTGATTCATAGGGTTTTTGGAATAAGATAAAGCGAATGGGCTCGGTTCCGGTCTCCCTGTTAATTATGAGAATTCAATGAATTGTCCAACAGGCACAACACCAGGAAATGAGATAGGAGGAACGCCCCGCTTTCCCCCACCCATACTGTCAAAATAAAACGAAAACACGTGAAAACCTAGATGAGTTGAGTAGAAATATTGGAGCAAAAGATATGAAGCGCAACGTATTTGATTAGTGAGGCTATAGTAAAACAAAGTTCTAATGGTTAAGGAACATACCAGATTTTCAAAAACCGAAGAACCAGCTGAACCTAGACAAAAAGAAACGAAAATAAGAAGAAAATATTTGAATTGAATAGTAGCTGTCGTCAAAAATCGAGAACTTACAGATTCACGGAAGAGAACCGAATGCGGAAAATATTTGTCGGGGGGTTGGGTGAGGGTGGGTTTAGCAGCGTGGCGATTAGCAACAAATCTGTGTCGTGAATCAAAACATGCTCAAAGATTCATTGTGGAACGGTGACTAACACTCACATCAGACAATTTAATTTTAGAAACAGGTCACAATCGGGCTAAAAATACAGATTTCTGTGTGCAGTACACTCACACGTCATTTCAGGAGAGGCGTAATACGAGACATCTCGAAATCTCAAACCCACCCGCACATGTTATTCGAAAATACCCGCCGCTTCTGCACGGTGCAAATGAAATCCAAGGAAGGAAGCAGCGGAAAACATACGTCAATTGTGAAGAAGAATTTCTTCGTGTAAAATGGGCGAAGTGAACGGCAGCAGAAAAAAGAAGAATGAATAATGGGAACGATTATAATCGTTACTTTAGAAAAAGTGTTTTTTCTCTTTTCAGAATATTTTCGGTTTACGCGACTTTCTATAATTTTATGGAGTTTTCTGATGTTTTATCGAAGATCGTACGCCTTCCGGTCATTGATAATAGTAGTATTCAATTCAAGCTTGAAAATTTAAACTGGTTAATGAACTGAAATGTGCAAGATCTGTGAATGGTTCCAGACCACAGAATTCAGTTCCATGAGCAAAACAAAGGAAATGAAAAACGATAACGAGACAGACCATCAGAAATGCCTCGTGAATTGGACACCGTCTACGTTAAAAACAAAAGTTTCGAAACAAGTGGAAACGGATAGAGAGCCCAACGAAACAACATCATCCAGAATACTTGGTTTCAACGGAGAAGGGTTGCATCCGCATGTGTTGATATATATGTGTTTTTGTCGGTTTCACTTGACTTCAAGACTTGAACGAAAAAAAAGTGAGCTTCTGAAAAACGCATCGCTGTTTGTTTGCAAACAAAAAACAAGTGGCGACGTGAAAAAAAAAGAAGCTAGGAGGGTCCCCTTGCTTCTGATTGTCAAATGAGGGGATTTAAAGCTTCTCATGCTTATAGCCAAGAACAGGACAACGAGGTGTCATCTGATCCAGTAGGGTCAAAGAGACAAAGGATCAATTGGGAACAAGAAGCCCATTCAGAATAAATGACCTCGTGCTGTCTACCGAGATCTATAGTTAACCTATAGTCGAAAGACCATCTATCAAGGAATAGAATGACAACATCTCACGTACAAAATAGAATAATTCAAAGGATACTACTCATGGATCCAGCCGCCAAAATTAGAATCGGAGAGAATTGAGAATCCGAGAGCATTAACAAAGAAAAGAATGCATGATTCCAGCAAACCGCCGCCGCCTAGGATGAATAACACACGGACGCGTTGGTTCGCGCACACACCGGATTGGTTTATGGTTTCCTGTTCATCCGAGCGTTTTTAATGGCATGTATTTCAAAGTAAGTCATTGTAATGAAAATGAAACAACGTGGCTTGAAAAGGGAATTTGTAAGGATCATTCATCATATGCGGTGGCGATGTGTGGAATAAAATGTATATAGTGGAATTGTTTCAAAAAGCACGAAATATAGCAAACAAGGTCCCGAATCAAAATTTGAATTACTGAGAAAATGTCATTTCTGTTTGTGCCAAAACTGGATGTTCACGGAATATTAATCATAATAGCAGGCTAGGGTCAAATATTTTCGAATGAATACATGAAATGTCTATGAATAAGTAGACGACGTCATTCGATACCCAATATTTACACTTGTTGATTCGACTATGTGATAAAGGAACTAGAAACAAGGGAAGAAATGCCGGAACTATGAGATTGAGTTTGAGTACGCTTTGTTTAACAGAGAGTTGCAAAAGGGATATTTTAAGAAGATAGATCAGAGAATCCTTCTCCGCTTCCTCCACTTGTTTCCATTTCTTCTCGCCTTGTTTTCAAAGTGCACATCACATTGAAAAATTTGTCTGCGTAGGGGGAGGTATGCACCAAGAATCTTCCTCGTTTTGTCCGCTGCCCCGTCAGTTTGACCTTCGAGATTGCATCAAATCAAAATAATAAAAGAAAAAGCTGGGATAATAAGAAGAGTAGAAGTGTGAGGAGAAAAAGAAAATTTCAGCTCAAATTCTTCTTTCTCTTTCTCTGAAAAAATAAATTGTTTTTCTAACGCCCTCCTCTTCCGTTTCCTCTCATCGTGTGGCAGAAATTAGGTTTCTTTTTCAAGGATTGTTTTTTTTTCGATTCCTCATTAAGTATGAACAAATAATTTCTGAAGAACAATAGCAGGAAAACAGGATGCGGCTAAAGAAAAGATCACGTGATGAATAATTGGTCCGAGAGAAATCAAGAAATTGATTAGATTAAGAAAAAGAAGAAAAAATAATGAATGAAAGGATTTTCCTGACATTTCTCTGACATTTGGAATATTGCAATGGCACCACATGTTCAAAGAGTCTAACAAATGAAAAAAGAAACAAAAAGAAGAAAAAGTAGAGGTGTTGTTCGCGGAGATCAACTCCATAGACATGAACGCAAGAAAAAAAATGGTTTTGTTAAGAAGTTTTAGCCGACAAGAAAATGAAAACGACGAAGACAACTTTCTAATTATATTACCAATTTGAAGAAGCTTCGTGGATGGGCAGGAGAAGGAAACTCTTTTTGCTCACTTCAAATTCGGATGTTTTCTTTTTCTCACTCAGAAAAGTGAAGTTGAGAAGAAAAGGGAGAAGACAAGAACTTATTTTCTTGCAATTTTGAGACATTTCAGAAGGACGTTTACATTTTTGGAAAGTATATTAGATTGTGACGAAAAGTGTATATACAAATAATGGAACATAAAATTGGGTTCAATGGGAAAAAAAGAGAGAATAGAATGGTCTATCCTTTCTGAGTGTTCTGTTATCAAAAGATGATCTGATCATCGGATTCGAGATTTCACAAAACTAGAGTTTTTAATTTGGTTTATGTGTTTTGAGACATGAAAATATGAAAATTATTCATTCCTCAAAGTTTGATAGAATGATTCATGATAAAACTTATTTTAAAATTCACATTCGAACTTTATCCTAAGTTCATATGCCATCAGATTTACACCTGCCAATTCCGTGTTGTAGGTGTAGCACGCCTGTTTTTAAAAATGAAGTTTGTTCCAGAAGTGATGTATGTTTAGAGAAAATACTAAGTTCTTAATATTTCGTTGAGACAAAAGCCAAAAACAATACGTAAGGACTTGAAATTTCAACTTCTTTGAATGCACTCATAACGCTGTTCAAAATAGACTGAAAATAAGATCTGATAATTATCAGATGGTTTTGTGACTTCTCGGAACAACTCAATCACATCATTACACGTGTTTCAGGCGGTTTTTGACTTCTCAGCCACAAAACAAACGTTCTGTTTATTCTTCATACAAATCCTTTTCAAAATCATAACATCTCTAATTGAGTGAGTCAAAAAAATAAGTTTTGTTTTGTTTTTGTGCACTCAACTGTAAATAAATGAGTGGATTATTGAAGAAGATTAGAAAAGAGTTTTGCTGCCAAAAATCTTCGGCTCCTCGAAAACAAATACGTTCCACAGCCCGCCGATTCTAGGCAGCGTTCTTCGAACACAAGGAAATTCTTAAGGGTAGGTATTTAGAAAAAAGATTAAACTGATGAATAATAGTGTTCTCTTTTGAAATGACGAATGGATAAAAAGTTCTGTGACGTCAGGAAACTTCTTCCTCTTCTTCCAGTTCCCTAGTTTTTTTGACTTCGATTATGAATTATAAATCATAATCAAGAAAATTGCGAAGAATATTGAATTTGTTGAAAAAAAACTTGTGTGGCACGAAGAGAAATATAGCAATCTTCCGGGTGCAAAGACCTCATTGTCTATTTGACCTTTGCGTGACATCGGATGTAAAATCTAAAAAGTCAAAAATCAAAAAAGAGCTCTTGTTGATTCCGAAGAATGATTTCTAGAATACAACGCCGGACGGAGCAAAAAGAAAAATGCATGAGCCAATTTGAACGCTATGCATACAATGAGCAGGTCAAGGACACAAAATTCGTTGAGTGACAGTTAAAATTTTTTTGTTCTTCGAACTACTCGTTTTTTGGTGATGACGTTCCGTCTTCTCTCTCTCTCTCATGATTTTTATCTATGTTTTCAGAATGAATACAATTAAAATAGAGTGGTCGTTTATACGGATCCTTTTAAATCCCAAAGTGCGAACTCTGGAATATTTTCAAGATTTTATAGGGGGAAACATTGGAAAAAAAAGAAAGACGGAAATGTGTAGGAAGATAATGACTCTTTGATTTTTCCCAGGAACAACTTCAAAAAGAGAGTTATAGTTTTTTGGTTCGTTTTGAGTATCCTGGCTTCTTCAGTCGTGTCCCACTTGAGAATCAGATATACTACTGCTGGACAGGCTATCAATACTTGAAGTTTCTCAGCTATTTCAATATTATTTGACAAGAGAGTTGAAAATAGAAGGAACCCCCAGGGCGAGGAATCTTGAAAATCTTGCACTTAACATGCGGTTAATCGACTTGAGAACGTCAGGATGTCAATCAACTGACGAACTTCGGACGGATAAATAGATAAACAAATGGTGACAGAAAAATAAGAAAAACTTCAGAGGGTGAAAAAAAGAGAACGAAATTTCAGTCCCGGATACGAGTTGTGAGTGGGAGGACAGATAGACAGACAGAATGAAGCGATATATTTTGGAGGAGCAATGTGAAAGAAAATAAGAAACTTGAAACTTGAAGATGGCATCATTCAAATGCAGTTAATTCCGGGATAGTCTTTCACCTAAGCCTAAGATCCTACCCTCCCAACAGATTTTATACGATCTCTGAGCAAACAAAGAGCAAAAGTTTAAAAAACGATGAAACGTATGACTAGTGTGAATAGTTTTTGATTGTGAATAGACGTATTCTTAGTAGTGGAACACTTTTCTAATATTCAAAAGAAAAATATGACATGTTCATAAAGTTGGTTCCACCGTCGCCTACCGAAAACATTCAATTTTTCATGTATGGAGAATCAAAAATGTATGTTTTTTCTGATGGATTCCAAAGATTATCTATAAGACGAATCAAAAAGTAGGCTGGTGAGAGATCGAAACATAAATTGAGTAAGATAGAGGAAGTATTTTTTCTTTTCGAAAGATCAAGAAGAGACCTTCGAATTCAATATTTTCAAAATGGAATGAAATTTTATGAATGACAACCTATAGTAAAGTTTCTGAAACTAACCATAGTGTGTCTGATATGAAAATTAAATTGGAGGGAGTATAATATTAAATTACTTAAAAGAAACACATCAAGTGATCTGGATCTTTGTTCTCTTGACCCAAATTCTATCAGAGCGGAAATTAAATATCATGGTTCGAATCACACTCTTGTTCTATTGAGACCACTTCCAATATCAATGAAAACACAATTTTCAAGCGGAAATTGTTCTCGGGTCTAAAAGAAACTAAAGGGATTGAACTCAAAATAGAGAGGGCTTTTGAGGCAGGCTGGTCAAAGATTTTCAACCAAAAATGAAAATACCCGTTATTTTTGGGTTTTCGAGATGTCTCTCTAGACACACACAAAATTGTCAGAGATCCTCTCTTCGAGCCGTTCTGTTTGGTTTTCTCACCCTTTTTCACTCTAGAAATATCAATCAGTTTGAAGGAACGGGAACCAGACAGCACCGAGTACATGACTCAGAGCACCTACCATAAGATGTTCGTCTCACGCTCTCTGAGTTCTCGAATAACAAGTGTAATAAGTCATCCGATATCGGAATGTTGAATCATGTAAAGGAACCATTTTTCATATGACTTGTGTGTTTTTTCTTCACTGAATAATTTCTTGTTTTTGTCGAAAACTCGAATTTCGTAGCAAATGTCAGACAACTTTAACACCAACTCAAAACAGCAGACGAAAATCACAAAAATAATAAATAGGTCCCTCGAGAAGGTTCGGAAAATGGGAAACCTTTTTCACTCAAAATGACCAGATATGTCGAAAAAAACTCGTTTCGGCAAAATAGTGGTAGATAGAAAATATCAATTAGACGTCTAGCTAGACTAGTAATTTGTCTGAGAAAAAGTGATTTCATTTGGAGAATACCGGTGCCAAATGGAGAAAATAGTTGTGTTTGAACAGCTCTCAAGTACAGAGAACAGAGGGGTAGACAATATAGATGGATTACGATTACACAATTGAACAAACTGTAGAAACGTATGAACTTTCAACAAGAAAAGTTACTCTGAGAGCAAAGTTTATGGAAAGAACATTTTTAACGTCTCTCATCCTTAGCTGTTGAAATATCTCATATTTATTTGAATTGTACTGTTTTTGACTAGTCTTTAATCTGATAAATAGTAGAACTATTGAGATTATAAGTGTATTCCCAATCTTACTTAAAACACGATTAAACGTTTTTAACAAATCGTTTTAAACAGTGCGATGAAAAAATTGACTTATTTCAATTCTAATGTTTTTCACACGTCTTTAATCAGATCAATAACTACACAGTTGAGCTTATAAGTGTATTCATAATCTTACTGAAACCACGAATAAACGTTTATAACAAAATGGGAACAAGCAGTGTTCCGAAGTGCAAAAACTAAAACACCCAAGAATCGATTTCATCGTCCTTGGCATGATTCTTAAGGACGAAGAGAAGAAAAAAAAGTTTCGAGTTCATCAGAAGATATTCTTCACCGGAAAGAGGATTTTCCACGATGTCGACAGCTCAATATGATGATTAGAACACACTTTGTGCAACAAACTGCGGACAAAGCATCTTATCCGGAAAAAGAGAAAAAAAACGGAGAAATTGAAACACTAAAAAGGTCCAATAAAGAAAAGAAAATGGAAAAAAAGGCGAGATTTTAATGGATATGCAGAAACAGAATATCCATACTTTGTGTATCTTTCTCATCATATGACATGTAGACATTTCAAATTGGAAGCAATGAGTTCATAGTCTGTTGCACCAAACAAGGACTACTTAATGAATTTTGGACAGAAAAAAATTGAAAAATGTGCGTAGGAAAGCGACGTCTGAAAAGAGAAGATGATAGTTGAGTGTACGTGTATTCTGAATAGTCTCTCTGAATATTTAATTTATGAAATTGCAATGGAACAATTGTGAACGGCATTTCTGACGTTTTTGCATTCACATGGCCCTTTTTTGACATGTATCCAACCGTTTCCGGATGTATCATCCTTCCTGGTTCATCTTATTCCATTTCTATCATTAAAAAAAGAGAAACTGAGAGAGAAGGGAATGAAATGCTAGTTGGTTTTTTGGAATTGAGTCCATAAAGACTGGCGGGACAGCCAATAAAGTAAGGAAGAACACGAAGACCACTCGGAGAATAAGTAATCTGATAGTTTTATTTTGAATCTCCCGTTGCCGACACCCTTCCTTCAATTAAGACGTTTGGGAGGCGAAAACAAAAGGATTGGGTACGTTGTCTATGGTAAGATTTTCTGGAAATAAATCAAAACATGAGGGTAGAGGAGAATAACGAGTAGTGTCGGTTTGTGGATATTCTATAGGTCTCTCTGAAAACAAAGAATGAGCAAAAGCCAAGTTTTATTTAGAAACACTTCCAAAAAATTAATTTTCTGCAGAAAATTGGCATTTGACGATGAGCTGAGAGGCTTTCTAGTACATTCTCATCATGATGAATAGCTTCCGGAAGTTCTGAAACCCTTTCGTGTGATCATATTCATATTATCTGCTCTTTATGAAGTTTTACAGACTTTTCGCTTAATCTTCTCCTACTATAGTCTTTATTATTAATATTATGATAACCGCTGATGAAATCTTTTCCCACCCCTCGTCACGCCATGCGTGGCCATCAGAAGGGGGATTCCCCGTTTGAGAATCAACCGGATCGAGATCATAGTGACTGATAATGATAGTGAGGCAGATTTATTACAGGGATTTCCCCATACGTCACGTGGCCTTTGTCGAATGTCAACGACAGAGAAGAAAGGTTTGATTTTCGTTCGATGCTTCGTTTCGTCGACACGATGTCTGTGTCTAAGACACATACTGTTCTGGGAAGAGTAATAAACTGTACCGAACATATGAGACGGTTCAAAATGGATTGTTTACCTGATAATGGACTGATCTTTTGATCCTGTCCAAAGATGTTTTCCTTTAATGATTGGTCACAACGTGACAAAAACTAGTTGACAAAGTTCCGCTAAACTTTTGATCCTACACTTCATGACATAATGTTTCAATGATCACAATCATGCCAGTTATACAGTTTCTTGAAAAAAGTAGAAGGACAATTACTTTTCTGTGATTCTCTTCTGGAAACAATGATAAGGAGTGAAGAAATGAGACGGGTATGCTGAACAATGATATGAAATATAATGCAATGAGTTGAAATTGCATCATGAAATTTTGTGACAAAGTTTATTTTTGGGTGCTACAGACGTACGCCAGTTGAAATCGGCAATTGAGATTAGATTTCTGTAGTAGAACCAAGGTGTTTGAAAGTTGTCAAAAACATTCTGAAAATTGACATTTTTTGGTGGTATGAAAACTTAAACCCTCTCAAGAGAACTGAAATCTTTTGAAACCTATTGGTGGATAATCTTTCCGTAGCACCACTAGCAGTCACGTATTGAAAAAATCCTTGTAAGAAAAAATGTTATGTTTACTTTGATTTCAAAAATTCTCCGTGACTACTCTCTATGAAGCTTGCCCCTTAAAAGTCCATCCTGTCGAATGATACCTGTTATTCAATATCTGTTTGAACTTCTGGACTTTTTATAGATACGGAACCAAGAACACATAAAAAAATCAGCTGTTTCAGTACAACCACGTGCTTTGTACTTCTCCCTCCGTTTTCCATAATCACTCGGAAACGCTGTCCTTTATCACCGACAACAATCATCACGTGGTTTCTTCTGAGACAATCTTCAAACAATCGACACGTTACATATCGTTCAACATCATCGCATCTCGTCTTGTCTCCACCCCTTTTAGGCAATCCCCACACGTGTGGGAGGTTACGGCACTTCCCTCAGTCATTCGTAGATCAACCGACTCAACAGATAGTGCTATTCCTTTTTGTCGTCGTGACCCTTACCTCCTTACCTTATTTCTAATTTCTAGACTTTCAAAATGAAGAAGACAACACAACTCGCCAGACAACTCATCAAAGCCGTTGGATGTGCCAATGGACTTGCAGGCAGACAACTCGGATGTGAAAACGCTGTGGAAGTGATCAAAGCGTCTCCTTACTTCACTGGAGTTCAACAGAGACTTCCACTGCAATGGGCTAAGATCATTGAGGAAGTGAATACAGGAAGACATGCCAGTGCACTATCAGGAGTTACACAGGTACGTAGCAACTCATTCAAATAAGGGTTCAAGGGAAAGTTTTTAGACCTGCCGACAACTTGCTCATGAAACTCGTCTAGTCATTGAGAACAAAGACGAGCTTCTTGTATTTGGAGGTGATCATAGTTGTGCCATTGGAACATGGAGTGGAGTAGCTACAGCTTTGAGACCAGTTGGAGATATCGGATTGATCTGGGTGGATGCCCATATGGTGAGAACAGGTGAAACGAGATTACGGTAGCACTCTCTTCTTGTTTATGACAAAGGACGTTTCTGCAAAACACTGCACTAGTGATCTCATAACTAGATCTGACAATAAACAATGAGATCAAACAATCAACACTTGTTTTTAGGATGCCCATACCCCAGACACGAGTGACACAGGGAACATTCATGGTATGCCAGTTGCCCATTTACTCGGATTTGGTGACAAGAATCTTGTGAGAATCGGAGATCGCCTCCCTAAACTTCTACCTCACAATCTGTGTATGGTCGGTATCAGAGACTACGAATCGGCAGAACAGGTAACTATTCGTCGAGAATTTCTTTCTTCATATCAATCAGTTCGAAAAAGAATTTTATTAGTTTGAGAAAGATAAAACAATCAGATATACATCTTTAGGAAATAGAAAAAAGATTGAGAGAAAAGTTAGAAAAAAGATAGAACGAATGATTGATGATAGTTCTTTTTTGTAATCATTCGATTCTTGATTGTTACAGGAACTTCTCGAAAGATTAGGGGTCAGAATCTTTTACGCCAACGAAGTCGAGAAAAGAGGAATACAGGATGTGATGCAAGAGGCACAGTATCTTGTCACAAGGTAACTATAACAAGCATGACGAAATCATTTATTCTCAAACCTTCAGAAACACAATCGGATACGGTTTATCAATTGATCTTGACGGATTTGATGTCTCATATGCACCAGCTGTTGGAACTCCATCTGCTGACGGAATCAATGCTCTTGAATTCATCAAAGCACTTCTCACAATTGATTTGACTAAACTGATTGCAACAGAAATTGTTGAATTCCTTCCAAGATTTGATGATGATAGAAGAACTAGTGAACAACTTGTGTCAAGTCTGGTTGAATATATTTACAAGACAAAACAATTCCAAATCAATTCAGTCAATGAAATTGCAGCCAGAGTCAGCAAATCAGAGCCAGTTCAACAAGTGTCGCAAGCCATGTGATCATTTTCTCTTTTGTACTTTTATTCATTACAAATACTACCTACATAATAATAAACTGATGATCATATTGAATTTGATACATTGAGAATATCCCAGTACAGAAAAAAGTTTTTGAAGAAGCTCAATGCTACAATAATGCTCAGAAGTATCAAGAAGAAAGGTTTATTCGTTGGTCTTTTCCGGTCGTTTAAGTATTGAAATTGAAAGCAACTAAGGTAGTTTATAGGTATTGTCGAATAACATCAAAACTAGGTATGTTTTTTGCAATTCTGTAAATATCAGGCTAGTTTTTTGAGTGTGTAAAATATTAAGTGATTGGAAGTTCAAATGCAAAACCCTGATTGAAGAAAATGGAAAACCCAGCTGAAAAAATAAAGTTTTTATGTATTCCGAAAAGTTACTGTTTTACGAATACTTTGAAAACAAAATGAATTTTAGTTCTTTAAATGTACTTTTTCAGTATCTGACATGTTATGATCAAAATTTGCTCTGTCAGAGTTTTTGCTCTGACAGTTTTTGCTCTGTCAGAACATATGAATATCTGCCAGTTCAAATTAACCTGTCCAGGAATGGAACACTATAATTCTTTCGTTCATTTAGTTTCAGTCCCTAGTTCATGCTAAATTTTCCCAAATTGAAACAGAACTTTTTCGGCGACTTTGAAGCAGGCCGTCAAATTGACACTTTCCTTCACTGTATTTTATAATCGTATTTCAAGAAAAATGAAGAAGACGGAGAACAGCTTATCAACTAGTTTATGGCAACGGGTGACGGACGGTGAAATGATAAAACTTTGAGTTCTTTAATGTAGATAAGAGCGTTTCTTTCTCATTTTGTTACCGACACTCATTTATTGATATACCCTCCAAGAAGTTCTCCGACCTATTATTTTTCATTATTTTTTAATTTTTAGCATGGTTCGACTTGACTGCGAAATTTGTATGCGAGAGTACAAAAATGATGAGAGCGATCAAACACCTCGACTCCTACCATGTGGTCACACAATATGTGAGCTATGTGCAGGAAATTTAGTCAATCACAACGAATATGCGATTATCATGTGCCCTTTCGACAGAAGAATGATTTATTTCGACGGTAGGTGACTGTATTCCTTCAATAATGTTATACAGAGACCACCAAAGTAAGAGTTTTCAATCATGTGCATATGTTCCAGGAGATGTGAAAGAACTACCAAAGAACTTCGCCTTACTCAACGTTCTCGAAGATTTACAAAAGGAAAGAGAAGCAATTCTTGCTGAGGCACCTAGAATCAGTAAGTTTTATGAAAAGTTAATTGAAAGTTGTTATCATTCCAATTCATTGATTGTGAAGTCATCTGACCTGCTTCCAGTGTTTGCGAACCACGACGGTGTAGTGATACCCCAACAGCCTGTACAGGAGATAGACCAATTCGTTCGGGAACCTGAAGAAATCAATAATGTACGAGTTTACGACGAGAACTTTGACATGAACGCATATCTCAACAACTACGCAAATGGTTACATTTTGTTCCGACAACCATCTCCAGATCTTGACAGCGACGAGGATATGTACTACGAAAGTGAGGAAGAAGAAGAGCAATCCGACGATGACGAAGACTTCCAGAATTTTGATGCGTTCAACGCTTTTGCCAACTTCAACATTGAACATTGAAAACAAATGTAGTCAATTGAACATACTGTACAATAAAACAATATTCCTAGAGACAATTCTATAAATCGGCCACTGGGCAGCTCTGTTTTCAGAGAATCAAATACCTGCTGGTGAACCGATTTGTTCCAGCTTTCCACTTATCGGCTATCAAGTTCGGTTAATAATAATTTATTAAGCATCCGAAACCATTGTATACAATTATCATTAAAAAGGTTGAAAGCAAATTACAAAAACTTAGTTCATGAAAAAATGCGTCGAATGAAACTCAAAAGCAACCGAAAGTTATAAAAATGAGCAAAATCGCCTTAGAACAGCCGGAAGGAGAACTGATGTTTATTGAGATTTATATGAATTGCATTTTGCTGCTTAAGAAATAATACTGGAAATTGTGTACTTTAAAATAAGTTCAAATGACAAGGGCATGACATAGAGGCGTGTATTAAATAATATAAAAAGGATAAATATAATATAATAAATAATAGAAATCTGAAATAAAATGTTACAGATCAACTGTTACTTTTTCTCTTCATCGTCAGAATCAAAACCTTTTCGGTTTCGTTCATTATCGGAAACACTGATTCCAGATTGGTCGTCGCTGGAATCACTGGATGAGCTTCTCCTTCTTATTGGCCCATACTCGTTATCCGAATCCAGGTTGTAGTTATAACGACTGGGTCCAGAAGATGTTCCTTTTTCTGGATCATGTGGTTGTACTGGCTCATCCTTGGTTTCCTCTTCTTTATCTACATTGGTTTTTTCCTTTTCATCTTCTTCTTTATCTACATTGGTGCTTTCTTTCTCATCATTCTTTTCCTTTTTCTCATCGTTCTTTTCTTCAGAAGTAACTTCTTCTTCTATCTTCTTTACTTCTACTTCTTCTGCTTTTCTCAGCTCGGTTACTTTCTCCTCTTGCTCACCCTCCTCATCCTTAGCATCGTTTTCATCCCCGCCGTCGTCGTCGTCATCCTCATCATCACCATCACTACTATCACTGTCGTCACTGTCATCACTATCATCGCTACCATCATCATCACTTTCATCACTTTCATCTTCACTATCTTCTTCTTCTTCTTCTTTCTCATCCTTCTCTTGCTCAACTTCCATTTTCTCATCTTCTTTCACCTCTTCCGCATCAGAAGCATCTTCATCACTCTCATCCAAATAATCTTCTCTTGTTTTGTTATCAACCTTCGCCTCCTTCTCTTCTTCTTTTTCTTCTTTCTTCCTTCCCACTACAGGCTCATCTTCAGCTTTCTTCTTCTTTAGAACTGGCGCAGCGCGTTTTCTTCTTCTAGCATCATCTTCACTATCCGTCTCAATTGCTTCATCCTCTAATCCAAACCGAGCATGTCCTGTTAGCTCTTCTTCGCTATCTGACATTTCTTCACGTGATTTTCTACCTTTTTTCTCATTTCCTACTTTTGGAACGATACCATCCTTCTGTTCTTTAGAAGGTTGCTCTCCTGCTTCCGATGTTGTCGGTAGATTGTCCTTTGGCTTTCTCTTTATTCTCCTTTTTCCAAATTGGCGAGTCGATCTTATTTTCTTATGCGGTGGGACTCTTGCACGGATGATCTTTGGTTTATCCGATGATTTACTCCTTTTTTTATCTGTTGATTTTCCTCTTCTTCTTGTTGGTTCCATAACATGCATAAAATCGGGAGGTGGGGGCGGAGGTGCTGGACCGGGGACATCTCTTAAAATTATCTTTATAGAAAACAAGCATACAAAAAAGCTCCTTACTTGTCATCAACAACGTTTGGTTCATTCCCAGCCTTCTTCTCTTTTTTGTTAGAGTTTGAACGTTTCTTCTTCTCCACTTTATGAGGTTCGAGTCCCAGCTCAATGCGTTTTGCTGGACGTATATACACTACGGGATCTTTTTTATAGGCAATGACGTATCTATCTGAGACCGCCAACGGATCAGAATATTTATCCGGTCTTTGATTGTCAACGAAACGAATCAGATAGGAGTCGGATGCCATTTGTGGTATTCTATGGACAATGCCTAAAAATCAGAATGCACTGAAAATTCAATTCGCAAAGATCTATACCTTCATAGAAGCAAGTTGTTCCTGGATATATAGCAAGAACAATTGCGTTTGCCGGAAACGCCATGTTTGGATGTCTCCTATAGTGAACTGTTTGGTGTGGCAGTAGAATGAGTTGCTTGCGAGCAAATACAGCAACCTTCCGGTCTCGGTCATCAACATCAACACACTCATATCTATGGTTGGCAATTGGTCCAATAACCTAAGAGATAATTTTTGTGCCGGGTTTTCCACCAAAAACGTAATGTTAGAAGAAAATGCCATGAAAAAAATGTTTGCGTCTCCTCCTCGAGAACTACACGGCCGTGGTGGCCGAAGTCCCCCTCCTCGGCCACCCCCACTAGAGCGCGCGCGCGTTTTTTTCACACAGCAAACCCATGCTTTCTTTGTTTTGCCCAACTAACCTGTGCTAAAATCCATGTTTTAGTTTCTTCCACAAATGCAGCAACTTCATTTCCTTTCTGAGGCCGTTTATCATCTGCAAATGAAATGCCACCTGCTCCTTCACCATTTGGTTCCGCATCCGGATCCCAGATTGGAAGACATCCAACTCTTAATCTGAGCAGTTCAATTGCATTTAGAGCGGACGTGTCTCGAGCATGATCCACTGCATGCTCTCTCCATTGTTTCATCATGCTGAGATGAGCTTGCACGAATTTTTGGCTTTCAACCAGATCACGCAAATGTTTTTCATAGACGACTACTGCCTTTTCCTGGAAAAAACAATAGAGATACAATCCACTGGTTCCAAATGCTCACTTTTTCTTTTTTAGACATTTGAACGGCTGAATTTTTTCCTATTTTCTTCTGAAGATCAGCAACTAATTGATGTGATTCATTTTGTCTTTTTATGTGGAACATAACTTTTTCAATCTGGAAATTGTCGGTTATGAGATTGTATGTGACCTTGTTAACATACTATATCTTTCATCATGTTATGCTGTTCCGTCGCTGGAGCATCTTCAATCGGATGCCGAGGCTCCGGCTCATTCTTTTTCTTGTTACGAGGCATATTCTCTGTTCGATTCCCAATTATATTTCAGCTTTTTGTCAAACTGCAAATTTTTTGTTGTTTGTTATCTGTCTAGAGTGGGAGGGGGTATGAGAGAGATTTTTAATAAAAGATTGTTAGAGAAAAATAATAAAAAGGAACGGAAAGGAAAACATCTCTCGTTTTTTTGAGAGGCTGATACGCGTCGCTTGAGGTGGCGTGCGCGCGTGTGCGTCCGCGGTCCTTGCTGGTCGATATAGTGAGCGAGTGGAAGAGAAGAGACGAGCAGACGGAGAAAGCGACCTTGCAACGGACACTCATTGACGGAGGACAGGGCCCCCACATTCGTTGTGTAATCTGGTTTTTCACATAATTGTTCGCGAAGAGCAGATGGTGGGATAGGAAGAAAAAATTAATGGGTTGAAGGTTTTCCTCTTTGGTTGAGATGGATTAATGACGGCGTGTAGTGAGATAAAGAACAGAGGGGCTACGGTAAGTGTTTGAGATGAGATACTAATAACCGAATGCGTGGGGAGATGGCTTAAGCAGATAATCCGGTGACTGGGATGGAACAAAACATCAAGAACTGCATATTTTGTGATGAATTGGTTTTTTTGAACTGAACTGAGTTTAAATTTATGTTAATGACCAGAATTCCGCCGAAAACAATACAATGCCTTCATCATTTGAAATCCAAATTGAAAATGAAGTTGGATAGGTTTTTCTAGCACCGGAAACACCGTTTGGAAATTGGGAAAACGGAGAAATTTCCGAAAATTGCCTAACAATCGGTGAAAAAATAGTTTCTTCCTCTGAAAAGCAGCTCATTTTGTTTTCTTCTGGTTGAAAGATAAATTTTGAATCTGAATACAACAAATTAGCTGCTATTTTTCATTGACACCCCATTCTAATTGCTTCGACAATTGAAGTTTTCTTTCTTTGTAGCAAACTAAGCCAATAAAAATATGACACGTTTATTTATTCACAAAACAATATTTACAAACATGAATAATTTGCATGTACTAACAAGGAGTTCCACATGTTGGAACCCTTCTATTCGACGTATTCTTGTTTCCATCTACATTTGTTGACGATGCGAATTGCTGTTCCGGCGGTATCATGATTCTCATTCGACGGAAACCAAACATTGGACATCTTAAAAACAAAATCATCTTTTTTTGGAAGTGAATTCACTATATACCGTATCATTTTTGTCACATGCGCTCTCATGGATCGTGAATATATCAACAATAACCAGCCAGATAGACCACAGTAAATGTCATTGATAACGTCATATAGTAGATAAAAAACCTGAATATCTATTTTGTTCTTTCTCTTGACCTTTAAATAGAACTAACCCTAGTGGGAACGCTTGTGTTGATTCCAAACACATAAATCACATAACAATAATAGACTATTTCAGCGACACATGTCAAACCAGCAACTATATTCAAGTTATATTCTTGTCTTTGTTTTTCACTCATCACTTTTTGGTTCAAGTGTGGCTGTGTTGTTAATCTCTGAAACATACACAAAATAATAGTTTGTATCTATTTCTTACAAACCACTTTGTATTTAGTTCTGAATGCAATGACCATCGTGGCATTAATGACCATTATCAATGCAACAAAAATAGTCTCAATGACGTAGGCCGACATGAAGAAACCTCTTCGGAAATCTTTATTTTCAAACTGAATGTAGATTCTGGAACAAGAAAAATCGCGTTTCGAGTTATATGAAACCTGATTCTCACCCATTCCTCTCGAACTTCCAATAGAAACTTTGAGTTATCAAACTTGATCCAATGCACAAACCAACTCCCAATTGGAAAACGTGGATCAACGAAATGAACTTGTTATTCCAAATCTGGAAAAGAAAAGAGAGACTCGTTCGCAAAGTTCATAGTCCCACGTACTTGTTTATGTTTAATCGGAAGGCAAACAGCGGTGGCCCGATTGAGTGCTAGGGCAACCACAGTACACCCTTGAATCCCTCGTGCAGTCCATGCAATCATAAGATACATTTGGCCAACGAACGTGCCCATGGATAAATAGAAATCGCGAAACCATCTGAAATTGGAGACGTGAACTCATAAAAAAGAATAAGAAAGAAATATAAGAATAGAAATAGATATATGTAGATTGACCCTTTGATCTTATGCTCACCCCTTTGCTGGAAACACACATCCGAAGTAATTGTTCATCAAACTGATCACATCTACAATGATTCCAACAGTGAATATTTGATAGAACATCCCTGAAACAAAATGTTAGTTCGATTCTCCTTGCTAATTAAAATACCTTTGTACACCGAGTTTCTCAATGTGACAAGAATCAGTATTTCCATAAAATACAAGATTATTGTGACAAATGATCCGAGCATGAATACAGTGCTCACAACACTTTCCAAAGGGTCAAACCACTCGGGAAGTGTCGCATTTGATGCCATCGGAAGACTGAAATTGAATTGGTTTTGAGAAATGTTGAGTGAGCGAAATTGAAACTTCAAATAAGAAAATCGAAATGTTAAATGAGCTATGATCTTTTCATTTTGACAAAATTGACGCATATGAGCATATAGTACATAATTATAGACATTCAACTGTTTGCGTCAATTGGAAGAACTGATTTCAAAGTTCGATCTTTTGAGTTTCTAATTTTGAGCTTTTGTTTTTTGATAATCCAAAAGAATTACTTCCAATGATTTCTTGGAAAATTTCTATTGATAAAGTGAGGCTTGCCAAAAAATAACAGCTGACCGAAATCAGAACATGCACAGTTTCAATCCCAATACACTTTTCCTCTATATCTATGTATATCAATGACCTCTTAATAACGACTAATCCCATCTGCAGCTGCATCGTACAACCGAAACACGTTTTTGGACATCAAGATAGCCGTATCAAAACTGTCTTCACGTGAATAAACCAATTGCACGCGCGCATCATAAATCAAATGCGTGTATCGACTATCTATAGCCCTGCATCACCTTGTGATCCGAGTTCATAATGATGTACAAAAGTCTCTGGCTTTGTTATTTGTTCGTTGAACATTATTTCAGAAAAAGAAAATATTTGTCAAATTGAACATTGATAACAAATTCATGATCACATTTTGATCCGAATTTAGTTAGGTTGAACAAAGATTTTTATGATTCATTGTTATACATTCTGCACGAGGAACTAACTAGTCGTAGTTATAACAAAGCAAAAACACATATCATTGTTCTAGACTCTGTTATGTTCATAACACCTCACGTTGGTCTTAAATCGAGGATTCACACAGTTCACAATTGTTTGCGACTATAAAGACCTAAGACCGCCTCCTTTTTCTTGTTCTATGGACCCTAAAAATCCAGTTGCAAACAAAATAGACTGTATGAATTCCCTATAAAAGACCACCGAATCTTATGAATCTTTCTGATTTGCGAACCCTTCCCCCTCCTAAACTATTTTCATCTTCCCTTATCTTATTCCTAGTGACATGTGTAGACTAACAAACTGTGCACCCAAATGTACTCATTCATTCAGCCATCTGATCTCACAATCTGACGTCGTAAATTATAGTTCCCTGAAGAGGGTGGAGGAAGGAAAAATGCTAGCGTAGTCCGATCTGACTAATACGTCATCAGATCAACTATCGGCTGGTATAAATACAGTCCCTTGATGACTGTTTCGTTGGTTTCAAGCTGATATCTTCTATTTTTCTATCCGAGCATTATTCTTTTGCCGTTTCTCTTCTTTCTTTTTATATATACCCTATCGATTTTGTTCAGAAATGGCTTCATCTACTCTTGTCCGTACATTGGAGCACCATGTCAAAAGAATTCTCATGGTTAGACCAACACACTTCGAATTAAAATATTCTATCAACCCATGGATGGATATGAAGAGAGGAGTAAACCGTGAGAAGGCTTTGAAACAATGGGATTGTTTAAAACACACAATCGAAAACAGTGGAGCAAAAGTGGAAGTAATGGAATCAACGGTTAGTGAGACTCAAAAAGACAACTATGAAAGTAATTCTGAAAATGAAAATGTTCTCAGAAAGTTGTTTTAGTTTCTTGTCTAGCAGGTGCAATATCCAATTAACTTTAAGGGTGCCGAAAGCCTTCCGGATATTGTTTTTGCCGCCAACGCAGCAATCATCAAAGGAAATAAAGCATACTTGGCTAGTTTCGCACATCCAGAAAGACAAGGGGAAAGGTAGAACTCACATTTCGAAATCAAACGTCATCTTGATTAATTGAAGGTACTTTTACGAGCAGTGGTTCACGAACAATGGTTATGAATGCGTCGGAGATCAAGATATTCCATCGGAAGGTGAGTCAAAAGAATGGGAGGAGAGAGAGTCTTTTTGAGTGGTTAGAAAGTGTGGGACCCTTGGTTCGACGATCAAATTACTCTATTCAAAAGAGGGGCGCGCCCCCATATCATAGTCTCTCAATTTCCTATTTGGATCGGATAAACATTGAAGAATTATTAGCGATTCAACTGAGACTTGTGACTCGGTAATATGTCGAATGGATTAGAAATCAGAGCTGAATGCACAGCTGATCGCGTTGGCTAGGATGATGCGCCAAAAATTGTCTGAGGAGTCTAGTTTCTGGGCATTTAGCCAATTCTAGTCGATTTGCATTTTTGAATTTTGATGTGAGCATCTTGGAGTTTGATGTCATATTTGAAAAGGAATAACAATTTTTGGAAGATGAGCTTGGGATGATTGTTTTGAGGTAAATTAGAGAATATAACCTTTTTTCCAAAAATAGATTTTCGGAAATTCTACTACCATTCAAGTTTTTTTCAAGTGCACTTGATTCATTAAGCATTTTTTCAAATTGAAATCTACACCTACTTAACTATTGTAAAAAGTATGAATAAAATACGAATGCGTCATGAAATGAAGACAAACAAAAAATTAGTGCAAAAAGCACATAGACTCAAATTAAAAGATATTAATGCCCTGATTTTCCAATATCACAAAAACTACAAAAACTTTAGTGAAGTTTTGAATAATTGAGTTCTGATTGGTTTTCGAGAAATCAGACTAAATAAACTTATCAAGAGAAAAAACCCCCGAGATCATATGATTGAGTGATATACGAAGGAAAACTGAATTACAGGTGCGGGTGATGCTCTCTGGGGAGGCGATCAAATGCGCACTCTGTTCATGGGCGTGGGAACCCGAACCGACGTGAGAGCACTTCGCGATGTTGCAAATAAACTCGACGACGGCACCAATTGGAAAGTGATCGGGTGTCGACTAGTCGATCCAAGGTTTGTTTATTAAAAAGTCATTCGAAAACTTTTTTTTTCTCGTCTCATCTTTCATATCGCTCTTCAAAAGAACAATAGCTAAGTACAAAAAGCATTCATATCTTTGGGCAGTCTGAGAGAATCGGCGTTCTCCGTATCAAACTAAATAGAAACCAAATGTTTTCAGATTCTACCACATTGATACAGCATTCTGCCCACTCAACGAAGACGTTGCAATCTATTACCCATATGCTTTCGATCATATCACCCGTCATAATATGAGAAACGAGACGGATTTGATTGAGGTAGATTTGATTGAATTTTTGAACAACTTAGAGAAACCAAAGAATTGCAGGTTTCCCAGAAAGAAGCTCGTAATTTTGCATGCAATGCTGTCGTGGTCGGACAAAATGTCATAATGCATGAGGGCAACGAAGAAATCGCCAATAAGCTTGTTAAACTGGGTTTCACTGTTCGGTATGACCTCCACATTCAAAGCTTATGCAAATATTGCTTTCTTTTTCAGATTTGTCGATATGAGCGAATTCATCAAATCCGGAGGATCATCGAAATGCTGCACCCTTCAAATCTAAAACAAATTTTCTACGTGTACTCATAATTTTTCGCTAATTGATCTTCACTCTTTCTAAACCGACACATTTAGTAATACTAATAAACATTTCTCTCAGTGCTATTGTTTAGAGAAGACACGTCATTTGCTTTCGAAAAGAAGCAAAAGAACAAGAAAAAAATGAAAAAGAATCGAAAAACCAATTAAACATCTGGAAAGGATTGAACACGAAAAGGCAAGATGAAATTGAAACAGGAAACACGAATGGGATGTGCACACGAATAATGAGAAATCCCAGATTTTTGAACTCTACAGAGACAAAAAAGAAGAAAAATGAAGTTCTATGTAGTCGGAAGTTCAATTTTCTTATCTGACTCCTTCTCCCACATTTTCCTGTAACCTGATATCTTTCCCTTTCTGTAACCAAACACGGCTATTATCAGAACTAGAGTGTTCGTTCTGAACGAAAGTCCTTCAAGACGTGAGAAAAAGTCGTTTATTTTGATTTTGAATCATTTTTAGATGTACAATGGCACACATTGTGTGAAATCTAGTCAGACTAGAACAATACTCTAGTGAAACTAGCACAGAAAAGACAACAGAAAAATAAACAATTAGTTCGTTCTTGCAATGTTCTTTGCTTTCCATTGAGCAACGAATTCCTGCATATTGTGTGGGACGACTTGTGGCAGATTGATTTCCTCCTTGGTTTCAAATGTGAAAAGGAAGCGGTCACAGAGTTCGAAAGTGTTGGTGTCAGTGTTGAATACTTCTACTTGGGAACTGATCTGAAACAAAAATATTTGGGAATCATCAGAATACTTTTTTTCCTCACTTGGAATTTTTGTTCCTTATTTTCCACGTTGCAGATGAATGAACTGAACTTCAAAATGCTTCCGATTTCAACCACTTTCAAGAATTCTGCATCGTCAATTGAAGCAACACGAAGTGGAGTTTTAGCAAACATTTTAGCACAGAGTTCAGCAGTTTCTAATCCTTTCCGAACAAGGAATCCTCCGAAAACTGATCCATATGGATTCTCATGCTCTGGTTGGGCAATGGTGGTAGTTTCGACAGTAGTGGAAGTCATTGCTTGTTGTCCATCCTAGAAGAAAATATTGAATAAGAATGAATGTTCTGTAAAAGGTACCTGAACAATAGGAAGCTCGATAGCTCCGAGTTCTGGAGTAGCTGGACGAGAGGTGTTTGCATCGTGTCTCTGCTGATTCAAGAATTTCTCAATTGGAGTTGAAGGAAGAAGTTGGTTTGTTGGAAGCTTTTTTGAAGTGTTTGTTCCATCCAATGAGGACTGAAAATTAAAAGATAAGTTTCGAACTTCTAGTAGAATGACACTTACGAATACGAGTCTAGCTGTCAGGAACTCTGATTTGTTCTGAATGACATTCACTGTTGCTTCTGCTTTGTTATCACTTGTCCAAGTGACTTTTCCTCTCAAAACAATGTCTCGGTATGGAGAGAGTCCGTATCCATGAGATAGATTGGTCTGGTGGAATCGAGCAGTCACGAACATCCTTGGAAGGGTACCAGTTTCAAATGTTTTCAAAGAGAGATCTTCACGGTTGAGCATATAGCAAGCACATGGTGCAACAATATCAATGGCTTCCAGAAGGCGTCCCATACGAATATGACCATTGCTATCTGTCATGTTGAGTCGTGCTTTGAAGTCAGTTGCAAGTGGAATCACAACTTTCAACTCGGATTCAATCATCTTGCGTGTTTCCAGAGAGATGTTTGGATTAGATTCTGCACTGATCAGTTGTCTGGCATATTTGTAGAAACAGTCGTAGAGTTGATCCATTGTGCGGAGTTCCGGATGACGTACTTGTTGTCCAGGGAACTTGGGGCGGAAGTTTTTCAGATTGCTCAAGAGAGAGCCCTGAAAGGTTCCTTATTTATGTTGATACACTTCTCATCAACTCACTTTGGATTGGAGAGCTCTGGCAGAAGCATTGGCAGACATTATTACTGTAGGTCAAAAGGTGAGGCCAGTATTTGCAGGCTGGTTTCTATTCCTACTCGAGGGCGGTTTATATACTGGTCACGTCCTCTTCTGCAATCTAAAAGTGCATTCTTTTTTTGCCAAGCGCCTGTCGGTTAAGAGTGCACGTCTGATATGTTGTGTTGTTGACGGCAAGGGCAGTAGACGGCCAAAAAAAAGTTTGCACTTTTATCGAGAACAGCCGCAGAAACCGAAACGAATCACAGAATTCACGTGAATCATAGCAGTTCCAGTGGAGACTTGGACGGGAAGAGAAAGGGGTTGGGTCTGGATTCGCAACATTCGATGTTTAGTCTAGCGAATGGAACTGAAATAGACGTTTCTGTGGCCTAGAGGGAATAGGGAGAGGGTCAAAGAGCGATCGAGGAAATGGCAGGTTGCCGAAGAAAGTGCAAGCGACTTCTTCGCAACCCATCAATTTCATTCCTCTCAAACTGGTGAACTGGTGACAAACAGTTTTGGAAAGTGTCATTTGAAAGGACACTGATGACGCCGTCAGAGAAGTTTCAATCATAAGTACATATACAGATAAAATGAAAAATGTGAAACCGGACATCATCTTCATTCCAGTTGAAATACCGTAATTTGAAACCTGAGCGCTAAACTTCATTAAAATTATAATTCCAGTTAAACTTGAATGAACGTACTTCTGTACCAAGAACATTTTTGAACGAGATTAACTACTAAATTGTATTGGTTAATATAATATATCACTTATAAATGTAGATTCACTTGTTGTTTACATCACTTCAAAGCTCCTCAAGCTCAATAGGTTCAAATCTTTTTTCCAGTTGTTTATGTCAGAAAGGTCAGGTCAATATCGTTACACTTTGTTAAAACGAAAATTCAGTGAGGAAGACTAGCTATGCTGTTTCTCTCTCATCCATCCTACGCAAGTTCGTCTTAATAAAATGTTGCGCCACCGAACGTTGATCATTTCTCTATCTCTCCTCTTTTCACAATTTTTTTTCAGTGCCAGACAGAAAAAAAACATAGGGCAAACAAGAGTCTTCTCCAATGTTGCCGACTGCTTTGAACCCGAATGGCAACTGTTCTGTGTAAAAGTTGCAACATTTCCGAAGCAATCTGTTATCAGACAGTCTACACTAGATTGACAGTTTTGAAGACACAGTGGAACGACAAATAATTTGTGAAACCAAATTTTTGATAATTTCAGAAAAGTGGAAAATTTTCAATAATAGGGGACTCTGAGCGAAACTAAACAAATAAATTTATATTTTATTGTGAATAAAATAGTTTTCAGGTAGAAAATAGAATTAACCATTTCCAAACTAAATCAAATGTTTTTAGAGTTTTCAAGTAGTTCTAAAACTTGTCAATCCACACCTTAATACGTACAGCTCATTTTACACATCTGACATGCGATCATTGTCAGAAAAAAACGTTTTTGCTTGATCAATCTGGAAATTCTAGAAAAACTGATTCTGAAATAGATCGAAACAAAAAATGATTTTCAAAAAAAATGTTCAAACGCGGAATTTGAAAAGAGACGATTGAAAATCTCGAGAACAATTCTCTATTATGGATAAGTGGTGGTTTGAGGTGTCATCACAAGTTATCGTGAATGCGATGAATGTTCGTCCTCTTCCCTCACGTTGAGCCTTTCCCTACTACAGATGCTCCAACATCTCATTCCCACTCAATTACAATGGGTAATTGTGCACTCGAAGCTGAAGACAACAAAACAAAGCCACTTTGAATCTCGCCCCGTTTATGTAAGCGAATCCGTCGCCACACAATTCATCCTAGGTCTGTTATTCATTTTCCTGTCAATTTTTTCTCCATATTTCGATTTTCATAGCCCGGCTTAATGTCCAAGTTCTATTGGCCAGCAACAAGAATCAAGGCTGGTACTAGAGGGGTTTCCAATTTTGTCTCAACAATTTGATTATCAAGAGTTGGCCAGGTAACTAGTGGAAACAATTGAATAGGACCTAGCTATAATCAAATCAGAAGTTTCTTGTAAAAGCACAGCACTCGTATGTCGTCAGATGGATTATTTCATCTATCAATATGTCAAAAAATAGGACAAGTCGAATTCCTAATTTCGTTTTTCAATTTCATTATATTCCAGATTTCCATAACGTGTCTTGGTTTTTCTTTCTTCTTTCTTTCTGTCTATCAACAAATTCCAAGAGATTTTATTAAGTATTACTGTACTCCATTTCAAATATTATTCGGAATCTGCTGTCGTATCAATCATTTCAACAAAAATCTAAAATTTTCTAGTATTCTGACTTTGAGGTATAATGCTTCCTTAGAACACTATTAGTCTAGCGCATCTTTTATCCGAAACGGAAATGCACAAAGGGAAAACTCTGAGAAGGGGCCATTTGCTAAGAGAGGGCAACTCTTTGTGACCAAGATTGCAAAGCCTAATTGCTCGGTTAATTCAAATTACGCATTCTTCGAAATCACATGTGCTCTTAACCTGAGGTCCCACTGTCGTCAAAAGTTCACTTTTCGAATTCTTAATAATAAGGAGCTTTCTCATTTTGCAATTCTCTTTTTCATTCGAGCACACACACACAGATATTGCTCTCATTTAAAAACTATCATCTTTTGAGGGGGTAAAACTACGAATTGAGAGTTGAGGAAATATATTGAATGCGATATTAGCAATGAAGGCATTGCCTGGTCTAGTGGGCAGCACAGATTGCCTTAGGGTGAAACCCCCCGCGCATTTGTTTTGTCGTGGAAAAGAATGAAGATATGAAGATGAGCACCTCATATGCTCCGACATTCTTCAGTTTTGGTGGTCCCACGATGTGAATTCTCTGTTTTTCGGTCCTTTTTAAATCCGGCTCCCAATTTAGATTTCTCGTTTCAATTGAAAATAGGTAAGATTGACGAATCTGTGTAGACAAGAGCTCTGTACTAGATGACATGTCAGAATTCATAATGTTTGGTACATTAGACATGACGCTAATGGTTTAGATAAAAATGGAAACCTTGGCTAATAGGTAGAGCTTTCAGCTCCCAGGTTAACGTTTATATAAGACTATTGTCTCCAATGCCGAAATGAACATTAGAAACCTAAGTCCCTCTGTTTTTCAACCGGCTTTCAATGTCCTTACCGTATCAGATGCATGCAACTTCACGTTTAATAGAATGGGCCACTTTGGTCATTGCGTTCAGCATCCAAATGATGTTCATTTTCTTTTGTATGTATGTTTCTATGTTTTCTCAAAGAATCGGCAAGTAGAGAATACACACAGAAGAGGCCAACAAGATATACATATAAATACACAAATGGGGGGAAAAGAAAAGGGAACTTTCGATAGCTGATTTGTTTTTTATTCAAATCCTTCCTACTGTCCACCACCACCAGATGACCATCGGTCGTAGATTTCATTGCCTCACTTTGTTGAAACGGGGGTAGTTGCGCAATAGAAATAGTTCACTTTCTTTGGCATCGGCAACAAACAGGATCTTAAGTGTGTTACAGGGACATCCTCACCATCCGTCGAAACACCAACTCCCATTTACGCCAATCCCACCTTTCACTAATCATGCACCGTGGTGGTTTTTCCCTTGTTCTCTCATCCTAACTTTTGTTTCAACGCCCTCAATTTTCATTTTCAATCAGTGTTCCGGCTCTCGAGCTTTCAAAATCTATTTGATCGAAATGAGCAACAAGCGAAAAAAAAAGGTCTGGCTTGAAAATGGCACTATTTACATTGAGTCGGGCGTTTCTTTTTTTCTATCCACAGATATCTGTGCCATTTATGAGCATCGCTGTTCTGTATAGGGCTCAGGGTGTCGAGTTGAATGCAATTAAGTTTCGAGGCGAGTATTGTTGTCCAGAAGGGAGTGGTAAAAAGAAGTTGAAGTAGGATGGGTGGAGAATAGAGAAAGGGGTTTAGGGTTTAGCCTCGTAAAATGGATAAAATCTCTGTTTTGATCCGTTTTTTTGTTTTAAATGAGATCGGGATGACTACAAATGAGCATGTTGGCTCAATTGTTCTTGTATATATTTCATTATAGAAAATCTAGAAGAACCATTATTTTTAGTCCTCTTGCATTCTTGCCCTGTTTTTGCTACTGTTTTTAATATCATCTCCTAATATACCTCTCTATGCTTTTCGTAAAACAATCTCAAGTCTAAACATGAAATGCTTTCTGAGTTTCTGTATCATAACCAATTGGTCCCTCTTTCTAGAAAATGATTCAAATCTGAAATCTAGCTTCAGTTTCATTGCTGCAAAATTGATAAAGAATTGATACTATCGGTTTTTGCAACAACAATGCGCCCCAAAAATAAAATCATGCAACGGCCGCCAACTTAAGTGGAAAGGAATTTGTTTCTTTTTTTCTAATGTCCTCTTTCTCTCACACTCAAAAAAAATGGTCAAGTAAACGGGTTCCTTCTTTCTCCCACACACTTACCTTCTATTTCGAAGCCACCCTCTTAACTAAAATTGTGAGATAGAGAGAGGTGCCGCCGGCGAGACACAAAGGACGTTATGGTAGCCATTTGACCACAAGGTCGGCCATTGTCTTCTTCTCATCCCCTCTCACTGCAAGGCGTCTCAAAATTTGGAATTCGTTACCACGATTTTTGTACTCGCAACTGTCAAACATAAGAGACACAAAATGACCGTGAACACAATGAGGAATGACTTTAGAAAAGAATGGAGAAACATCCCTAAACTGTGAAAACGATCTAATGAAAGAGGAACAACAAGCGTTAAAGGCACCGGGATTGACATCTTCAACGATTACCCAATAGTACTTTTCGGTTGAAACACGGGGGTTCATTGTTCGGTTACTTTTTGTCTTCTTCTTCTATCTTATCATGATTGTTGTTGAAACAAATTAATCAATTGATTGAACAATCAAACTTTATTCGTAAAAACCAACTGATTACTTTCACCGCATTTATTTTACGTTTTAATTGAAAGAATAGAAACAATACTGTCCTTTCGTCCTTTCTTCTGTTAACTGTCACGATCCGATCAATATTAAATATGAAATGATCTAAACTTCTCAACAACTTATATTTTATGTTATGTCGAAAGCTTAGGAAGAACAGTACAATTGAATTTTCGATTACCGTACCTCTAAACCACTCGAAAAGCCTTACGTCATTGATTTCTATCAAATCGAAACTGAATTCAGTATTTTCCACTACAGCTAGTGTCTTGTTGTTTCATGTTGTAAACTTCAAAAGGAGAGGACACCCAATTCTTGCACTCATGTTTCCTTCTTTGACAAACTTTCTGTTTTACTTCCAGTTAATCAAAAGGTTTTCAACAATTGGTTTTCAATGGTTCCCTCTTTATCATCTTCCCAACCAAACCGAATCTCAGCTTATGCCTATCCTGCCTTTCTACTTTTTTCCCAAAAAAAAGGCGCATCAGATAAGATGAACAAGGTATTTTGAAGTCGCTATTAATCTATTGTCTCTATTAGCATTTGCTTTTTAAGCAGCTTCTTTCGATTGGTTGCGCCATCAGCATTCTCTTTCCAGGAAGGGAAGAAGCAAGTTCTTCCCCATCCGCTTGACGGCCATTCCTTTTTTTTCAGTTGGAGTGGGTACCATCACCAATCGGCGCCGTTGTCGGTACCCAGTCCACCTCTCCATTTGCTTCTCTATGCGTCTGTTTTTTGTCTATTCATTCCAGCCGCGCTAATCGTCATCTCGTCATACAGTTATATGCCATCCGTACGGTAGTGACCAGTGGCAAATCAAATCAAACAGGTTCCGAGTGTCAATAATAAAGACGATGAATGAGGGAGAATTGAGGAGGGGAGGAAGGGGGGAGAAGGCAAAAAGGCAAATCGCAAATTATTTTGACACTACCTCCTGTGTTTGTATGCATTTGCCGCAATGGTCATCCGCTTTTGCGTAACACGGGTACAATGGGCGGCAAAATTGAGAAGGAAAAGCAGCAAAAGAAGGCAAAGCCGGCCTTCTCAGGGAAAAAGAAATAGATTAACCGGTGGGAGGCAATGAACAAGCATGGATTTTTCGGATCTATATACAGACATTGCCTACCAAAAAGTGTGGCTGTCAGATGTCTAAACTCGATGATTACGGTAGCAAACTTGGTTTCTAGCCTAGCCTCGAGCACTCTTTCGTTCGGCTCCTTTTGAATGAAATTTGAAAAAGAGGACCATTTCTCTTTTTGTGAGCACACGCAAAACTTTTATCCCTTAGAAATTTCAATTTCTCTCTAAGTTTGAAAGCAAAAACTCGTTTCCATGGCAACTAGGCAGACAGTCTTTTAATACTCATCATTTTCTCCTAAACCGTAACTAGACAATGCTAAGGCTTACATTATGTGTGAAACTGTCTGAAATTTTAGATTTACCAGTTTTTCGGTCTAAGTTTTCCCCGTTTTCTTCTCAACAAGTTCAATTCCATTTCCAAATTTCAAAGTACTCTCCGCTACTCTCTCATTGTGATTGTTCTCAACCTCATCTTACGATGCCCTCTTAGTCTATCTTAAACGCATTTCCGAATCGTCACCACTGTGCGATACAAAACGAGGTTGAGTAGGTGCATTGTGTCAACTGAAAGAAACATCATGGAATTGTTGCAAGTGGTTCTCGACCTATTACCATTTCGCATTCTTCTAAACTTTTGCGCCAATGGTCAATACATCCAGTTTTGAAGAAGCGCCCAGGTCCCCTCTCTCTCTCTCTTCTATTCCTCCAATGTCCAACAACACCCACTTTCGTAGAGAAGAGGGCACAGTGTAACTTATTGTGAGACTATTCAGAGGACAAACAAATTGCGTGGTCAGTTTTGTTTTCAGGTGGTCACTCACTTCTTCTTTTCTCACTCTCTATTGTGATGGAACACGACCACCTTGAAACACTCGTCTGATACCAGTTCCCAGATACAAGCCCACCATCTCTAGACAACCAATACCAGTCCTTTCTCCTGGTTTGGTTCAAAGTTCTCGGTCATAACCAGGTCAGCAGCCAAATGTCTGAAACAAGTGACCAGTCAATGAAACAGTAAAAAAGGGAAAAGAAACCAATTAGTTGTTTCCTCTCTTCCAAAAAAACTATAAGCCTCTGCTTTTCTGACAGTTTCCAACTAGTCCACCCTTTTTTATTTGTCAACTGTTGTTCCTGTAAGTACTGCCTTTTTGTTGCCGTTCCCGACTATACTCTCATTTTACTTCGCCATTTACTCAATTGAACTTTATTTTCTTTGCTCCTCCGTCCTCCGAAAGGACAAATCGTGTGACCATTTTGAATTGAAGAAAAAGAATTTCTGATATATCCATGCAGTATCTTTGTTCTACCGCATAATCCACAATTCATTCAACGCGTGCGAACCTTCTGAATAATTGACTAAAATGAACTTGAATAATCGGCCCATTTAAACGTTTCTAGAGTTTCTATCCCCTTTTCTTTTCATTATCCTCTTTTTACCCTTTTTCTTTTATTTATTCTCTCACTCCATTCTTACCATATTATTTTTTTTTCATTTCAGATTTGAATTATTCCAATACTGCTGGATCAGTAAGCAACGACCTCCCGAATGGCTCTATAGTGGTGAGTAAAAACTGGTTCTCATTCTTTTACTCGTTTATACAAATGTTACCACCTGCTCCTTTTTCTTTTCAACATTTTTTTCAACACTGTAATGCTCGAAAAACAAGTATCGCCCATTGAACATCTGCTATTTCCTCTCTTTGTACCACCACCGTTCCCTGAGCAAACTTTTGCTTGCTTCAAGATTATGTTTTGTCTGCAATAATACCGCATGTCTAGATTTTGCAGAAGATTTCTTCAGAATTACTACTTTGCTTAGTCTTCTCGTCTCCTTGTCTTATTCCGTTGTTGATCATAATAATAGTAGGCCAAATCGGCGCACTCGTCAGCTCTTATGATCCCTTTAATATCCTTCAGCTTCTCCTAGTTTATCATCATGTGTCTTCTACGTCTATTTTATAAATAATTGTTTTTTATTCCTTTCTATCCTTTGTATTATCTTTTATTCCATACTTCACCTTATCAAATATTCATGTATGTTTGACAGACTGTAAAAGATAATTGGAGATCCGGATGATGAATTATCCCTCTTCTTCTGTTTGCAATATGTCAATTATTTCTTTTGAATGCTCTATTCACAAACCTATTGAATCCATATAGTGACATGAAGAGTATTATTGACAAAGATCGTTGAAACATGCTTAGTTTCAACTAGAACTTCAAACTTCGAGGTTGATATCAATACAAAACATATCTTCTCTGCCAGAACATGCTCACAAATTCCCGTTCATCAAACATCCCGCTGTCTTATCACTCATCAATCCTATCAACATTTTTTGTCTCTAACTAAAAGTGCAATGAAAGCCATTGTATTGCACAAAGTTTCTCGTTTTCTTCAAAAGTGTGACATTGAGAGGGAGAGAGAGAAACAGAAAGAGCACCGTTTGTTTCGAGTTCTGCCGCCACAAGAGCCAGTTGTCATCGGGCGCCGGATACACGGAACAAAGCCATGAGACTTCTGTTCTATTAGGTGTTCATCATTCGCTAACCTGTCATCCGTCGACCACGTCATCTGATTATATCTATTGTTTTGGAGAATTGATGGTAAGTTGAGTGTGACATCCTGAGAATCCGAGATCAACTGAACAATGCGAACGTGCTCTCATCTCTTCAAATTGTACTTGTGTCCTATCTTTTTTTTCTTCTTCCTATCCGTTTTTCTTTTGAATTTCGTGTGATAAGTCAGGGAACCCTTGGGGTCGAGTCGGAACAATGCCAGTTGATATGTTTGTCAATTGTTGCTTCTTCTTGGAAGACGAGGCCTTCGGTTTTTCATTTTTCTCTCCTCGCTTACATACGAATCTCGAACGAGAATGTTGCGAAAAGTTTTTTTTTTGAACTGACCTCGAAGTGAGAAAGAGAGCCACTTGTCACACTTGTTCTCATCTCATATATACTACACTTAATAACACCTCTGTTTTGTTATATCACATCCATCGGAAATCTTCAAATGATTCCGCATTACTACACACGACGTATAGATATATACTTTTTTCTTTTGAGCCAATGAGAATACATTTTGGCACCTTCTATGGCTCTTTCGTATAACGGAAAAGACTTTTCTGAGCCGGTAGCTCTGGTAGATCCCGAGACTATAATCGGCTCAGTTCTATCCTTGTCTTTTATTCTTAACCCTTCTATTCTGTATTCCTCCCTCATCAGAATATAACAAGAGACGTAGTTATTCAAATAGCAAAGTTCTATTAGAATTGTGGAATTTGATACTGATACCCCCTCTCGGTAACCTGCAGTGTAATTGAAGTATCCAAATTATTGTTTGAATATTGAATAGGAGAAAGATCACATCTGTTATGTTCCCATGCAAAACTTATCAATAGAAAACCATTATGCATTGATTGCCAGACCATTTTCCCACAAAAACTATTTTCTCAGCTTTTCGAGAAGAAAGGGAGACCAATTAGGTGGTGTGAGGGAAGGTATTGTTGCAAATCGATTAGTCATAGATTGGTTTTTCCTTGTGTCGGCTAGTTTTCCCCCTTTCTTGACCATTACAAAACACTGTGTGATCATACCAAGAAAGGAAAACTAAATTGAATGTTTTCAAGAACAAAAAAGGTCCCCGCGGAACCTTTTGACAAGTTGATAGAGAGAAAAAATGGGTCCATGCATATGGTGATTGATGTTTTTCCACATTTTGCTATTGAAAATGAGACGAGGAAAATTTGAATGAGTAACTTGAAAGCAGCATTGATAATTAATTCATTATCGCCTCTATCATATCTTGAATCCACAAAACGCAATAGGATATCATTCTCTTCCTCTGACAATTTCTAACTTATATTTCATAGCACTCGATTGCGTGTTTGGACCTCATGAATAATAGCATATTGAGACATCCGGTCGACAGGTATACGGTAGGCTGATGAATGTTATGGGGGCAACAAGCCATGAGCAACATTTCTTCCTATGTTATTCTTGACGGTTTCACTCATAATTGTGCCATCTTTCTTATTTATCTCTCCCGTAATTATTTGAATTTGTTATAGCAACATCTGTGTGAATGAGTATATTGCATGTTGACCCATCTTGTGACTAATGACTCGTACTGGGGGGATGAGTTGCGATACGATTATATGAATTTTCAATCACAGGTGGTTCCCTATTTTGCATTTTGACTGCTTTTTGTGACAAGCTGTGAAGACCTCGTCGTTTTTCTCAATTTCCCAATTTCGCTATTGAAGATTGATGTGCATGTAACACATGTATGTACAATTCTCATTTTCCGATTTTCCAAGAGTCTTTGAAATGACAAATTTCCGTTTTCTAACGTCTTCCATCAGAATAATAAGTGGCAAAAGTGAATAACACTGCACAAAAGTGATTAGAAAGCATAACATTTCCTGTGGATGCTTGATGGACCCATTTCCGGTGATGGCACGTCTTGTCCAGGTGCTTTCGCGTGGATTTATACGGGAGAGAAGAGACATAGTGCTCCCTTTGCTCCTTGCCTACCTACTTATAAACCAAAAGGGCTCAGCAGCCCGGCTGATCCCAAGATGCGGGTATTTTCACGAAGGGACAACCCTCATTAACGCTCATGTTTCGATGTATATTTGCATTGTGTAGATGCATCTAATTTAGAGTTATGATCTATATCCCTTTTTTACACACACACACTTCTTCTTTTGCCCACTTTAGCAAAAAGTTTTTTTCTTCCCTCCGATTTATTTTTTTCTCACGATTGCACAACACTTTTTTGTTTCCAGCATGAGCCGTAGAAGAAAAGCGAATCCGACTAAATTACCTGAAAACGCGAAAAAATTGGCGAAGGAGGTGGAGAACAGTCAAGAAGAGAACGAGGACAAGATGTTGCTTCAACCACAAACTCCTTCTATTATTATCCCGGATCATGTGAGTTCACCTTTTGGCCTCCCTTTTTCTCTTGGCGGCGGGCAGGGTAGGACAGCAGAATGCGGTAACCGTCTAATTAGGATAGGAAACACATCTTCATGAGAAGAGAGAAAAGAGCAAGCCACCGGAAAGCAGGCCGACGAATTAGAGGGAACACTATAATTAACACTCCCGTTTACCGCACATTACGTAATCATTTTAAGGGGATTGCTCAGGAAGATGTGCGAGGATAAAGCTTAGACAAAGCGTTTTTGTTACTTGAACTTTGCAGGGCACACATTTATTTCGATTTTGATTTTTCCATTAAATGTCACACACAATCATTCTCCATTCTTTCTTACCGTAATCCAGAAGCGCCACCCACTTTTGCTCTTCTTCATAATCCCATTATGTCTGGCTCCTCCTCATGGCGTAACTGACCGAGGTAGTGGAGTGACTCTCGTTCTTGACAAAAGCGTTAGAGTCGTCCGGAGAGTGGCGTGTGGGCGGAGCGACTAACTAGGCTAGAGGCTCACTGTGCTTCTTGCATCGTCCTTCATTTCATTGTACATATGAATTCACAAACGTTCGCTTTTCACTTACACCTTTCCATAGTCCGCAGAACTTATCATCATATCGAATTTCAATTGCTTTGATCTTCTGTATCCCCCCTTCTTTCGCACTGACTCAATCATTTCACCTTTCTCCCCTTTTCTTTTCTCAACCTTCAATCTACTCCTAGTCATTATTCAAGCTCGAAAGAGAATTGAAAATTGTGAATTCACAAATAGAATTGTTATAATGTATGATAATGAGTAGGTTGATGAATTGAATAACATTCAATAGTAGGGCAACTTTCATCATTAGTTAACATTAGAATTGTGTACTAATATAGGAGGTACGAACTACGAGCACATCTTAATTCAGAGACACTGCTTCTTTCCTTCCGTGCTGCTCTTTTTAAGGAGAAAGACGGAGAAAGAAGTGGGAAGAGTTGTATGAGGAGTACTGAATTTGATTGTCACAATAAATAATAATAATAATAACAAGAAATGAGAGAATAGAATAAAAGAAACCTCGTCTTGCCGCGACTAGCATTCTTCTACACATATCCGTCGCACAATTAGTCAAGATGAAGAAGATACAGCTCGTTGTGGTCGCCCGCCCCGAAGAGCTGTATCCAATTCTTCAGAGAATGAGTCCTTCCTTCTTTCTTTACTCAAACAAGCTCTTTTTTCTTCTTTTGTCTCAAATTCCAGACACATTCATATTCCTTGTTTTTAGATGGACGACACTCCGAATCCAGCTGTTTCACCACACGACGCATCTATCAAATCAAGTTCGAGCACTATATCTGACCATACAAGGTGAGTTCCTTCCTCCATACATGTTGACCGATGGGAATAGTGGCCACGTTATCAAATTATCACCGAACGATAATGTTTCAAAACGACGGTTAACGAGTTGCAAAGAAGACAAGGGAAAACCATGTTCCTCCCTCCCGATTAGAATTTTTGGAAAACGAGGTCATAGTGATAACAATGAATTTGCCGAGTTTTGAATTTTTACCGCTCACTCCCTCAAAATTTGTGCCCAATCGCAAACAATGAATGTGCTCTCGCCTTCTCCCTATCCCGTGATCTACAGTTTTGGGTTAGGTTTCAACTCAATTGCAACAAACCCTTTAAACAAACTTAACAGTCATTATCACTAACTTGCAAGATGTTATTTCAAAAAACAAATGATATGAATATCTACGGCAAAAAAGGCGCCGAGTGGTACGTCACCCTTCCGTTTAGGAAGAAGATCTTTCATTGTTTTTTGTTTAAGTTGTTCACTCAAAACAAACACTTTTTATCTATATGTTATGTTTTGTTTTTGTGAAAACAGTACAAATTCTTTTACTCATCGTTTTCTTTCTCTCCTACTCATTTCCATTTATCATCAAGACTATATAATCGAACAGTTCGTATATATTGACTTTACTCTCACCTCTCTCTCTATTTTTTTCTCTCCAATACGAATAAAAATTTGCTAGTTTTTGTTCCACCTGGTATAAGAAGAATAGACGCCCTTGGTCGTCCGTTGTTGTTATGCCCGACTTGACAGGACAGAGCGGTCAACGGCATTGTTCTTGGTGACAGCGAGCTGACGAATACAGTGCTTGATTTACTGCCTTTTTCCGCGAATTCTCTTGCTATTCCAACATTTTCATTTGTTTCTAAATTTCCATCTTCCGGAAATAGTCCTTTTTTCTCAACTCGATATCTTTGTTTTTAAAAAATGAAAACAGCCATGTTTCTCTTTTTGTGCATCCGACTAATTTTTCAATTCGGTTTGTCAGCTTGACGTTGTCTTTCCTTATTTTACTCCTTCTTCACTGTCAAAGTAGAATAGGATGATTTGGTGACAGCTGAAATTGCAATAACAGAAGAAGAGAAGGAGTGGGCACAGCAGCCAATAAAGGATAAAAGAAAGGGGCCACAGTGAGTGACGAGTGAAAGAAGATGACTGATGAGTAAAAGGATCTTTTATTTTGAGACGGAAGCTCGGGGAGAGGGAGAGCACACTGTAGAATTCAATTCTTTCTTGCGTGTTCATTGCGAAATGGGAGGCAGACTGATCGGTGAAACTCTGTGCCAGTTCAGCACATTTAGCGCACTGATAACCGTTTTCTTGATGTGTCACTGATAATAAAGAATCATAGTTTCATTTTGTAAGATGTTCAGCTTCTCGTCTTTTTTCTCTGGATATAGCTCTGAGCTCATAAATAAGATGGGTTTAGAATGATCTTTATAGATTAAGCCACTTCATAGAATGGAAAGTCTAAGAAGACAAACATCGTACTAGCAAAAGTTCAAAAACTTGCTGAAGAATATTTTCTTGCTCCACGCACAATCAGTTTTGGGTTTGATCTCGTTTTCCCACATTACGCAAACTCTGTATCTTTTTTTATTTCATTATTTTAAGATAACAAGGTTTTCGTGTAGCCGGACATGTTACGTATAAGTGTCACATATAACATGTTGATAACCCCGACTATTTTTGATGTATCGCTTGTCCTTTTTAAGACGACTCTCAATTGTTGATAAAAGAATGCACACTCGTTTTCAAGCTACCGTCGCGCTTTTTTTTTCGACAAACACATTCAATTTCCAGCACGTCAGCCACAACTGGAGTTTCTGACTTTCCCGATATTCTTGCACAAACTGAACACGGTTGTTCTGTTCTAATTGACGGAAATCATTTACGGTTGGTTCCTAAGCGTCATTATCTGCTATTAATTCTTGGTTTTCCAGTGAGATCATTAATTCAGTGGACACTCAAGACGGAAAGCAAGATTTGATATCAGACGTCATCCGACAGGTATTTTGAGACAAAACTCGTGTAAAAGATTTTTGACTTGACGACGAAAATTTTTCAGTTGACATCAATAAAGGAGCGGTTAACAAACGACGAAAGCCCTGTTAAAGACGATTTAAAGGAGGATCCTGACGACATGAGTCCGGTAAGTAGCTCTATTCTCGACGTGCCATTTTTTTTCCTTCCCGTCTACCTAATACGTTCACTGATAAGTAAACATTGCCAAGGACGTGTGAGATTGCGTAAGTGAAATTGTCTCCACCCCCTTTGGGCAGACCGTTGCGTCTCAGCTTTTATCTTACCGCCAATTGACGGAGAGGATCAGAATTTGTTTTCTTTACCCATTCACAAATTCTTACTTCAAGTTGGGCAAGCGCATCGCTTCTCTTCTAAGATTTTCACCAATAAGTGGTTTTTAGTCGGTAGTTCTTTCAACTTTCTCATTTTCTTCTTCAAGTGTCCACTAACCTTGTAACAATTTTCGAAACTCCGCCCCCCCCCCCCTTGACCCATAGACTTCAATGATAAAGGGAAAACGGTCGACAAAGAATTTTGTTTTATTTTCAATTCTTTGTCTTCTTTTTTATTTGACTTTACAAAGTGATGTGTCTTTCTGTTCAGATGCTCCACGCTGGGAACTTCGATTCAGAGATGCTTCTGAGACAACATGAAATAATGCAACACCAACAGCAACACCAACAAATGTTAATTGCAAACATGTTGAAAGCAACCACATCTCTTCCACTTCTTTTCAATGGTACGTTGTTCGTTCTCTTTCAAATTCATCTAATTGTTCTTTTTGTAGGTGGTTTAAATTATGAAGCGATTCTTAACAATCCGGTTTTGAACGCCACAATTGGTGGTCACTTGCCCACTACTCTTGCCAATAATCTTTCGATGCTTCAAAAAAGTCTGACAGCTAAACTTGCCGCTGCAGCGACTGTTCCACCGGCAGAAAAAGTTGAAACTCCATTGAACCTTTCCAAAGACACTCCTTCGCCAACAGGAGTCTCAGAATCGCCCCTCTCGGGTTTTCGACTACCATATTCACTTGGAACCAACTACGGAAGTGATGGTAATTGAATATTCATCTGAATTCAAACACTTATTTTCTTCTTTTCAGGACAATTGTTCAACAACTGTTCACCTGATTCCAGTGGTAAAAGCACTCCAGGAAACACATCTGTAACAAGTGAAGTGGCCACTCCTCGTCCACAAGCAAAGTCTCCAAACCATATCAAGAGGCCAATGAATGCATTTATGGTCTGGGCTCGTGACGAAAGACGCAAAATCCTAAAAGCTTATCCGGATATGCACAACAGCAACATTTCAAAGATTCTCGGTGAGTCCATACAGATTCCTCCCAAAATGGATTTTAATCTTTTGTGTATTAATCTGTACTTTAACTTTTTACAGGATCTCGTTGGAAAGGAATGAGTAATGCTGAAAAGCAACCATATTATGAAGAACAATCAAGGTTGAGCAAGTTGCATATGGAGCAACACCCGGATTACCGATATCGGCCAAGACCAAAGAGAACATGTGTGATCGACGGTAAAAAGGTTCGGATCAACGAGTACAAAACAATCATGAAGACGAAAAAAGATTTAATGTGGGGAGATGAGCCCGGATTTTCACAGCCATCGGTAATCAACATAACAAATCTTTTCGAAAACATATTTTGATATTTACTAATTTCAGATTGACCTCGTCTCTCATGTGAATCTTCTTAATGACCTCACTCAACATCATCATCAGTCACACCTTTTGCAAACGGCCGAATAAATTTTAATCAAGCGTGTCATTCCATCCGAATCTCCATCTGTTCTGTATTTTGAAACCACTTTCCGTTTCTTTTCTCGTGTTGTTCTCATACCAGCTTTATTTTGGTACCCTCCCGTTCCGACCCTCTCTCCACAAGATTTACTTACCTGGTCCATCATGTATTAATACAGTATCTCACTTCAACTATGGCAGAGTATCTTTTTAATTTTGAAAACTATCCTGTCAAAGTTTCTGCTTGCCGGTGGACCAATGCTCCTTTTCATTCTTTTTCCTTTTCATTGCATAATTGCAATTTCTATCCCTTTTTCCCCACATCTTCTGTACCTCTTTTGAAAGCTTCCAAATACCGAATCTCAGCATTTTCACATGGTTTTCCACATATTCTGACAGCTGCTTTTCAGTTTTCTTTTCTTCTGTATCTTTCATATCAAAATTCCTTTCCTATTCCAAATAGGTCGTTTCCTATTCTGTCTTCTCTTTCATCTTGCATTGTGTTCTTTATTCCACCTGGCGTCAGACAGTTTTCCTCATTTTTTCCCCACTCATAGGCTAGTCATCAATCCAACAATTCTCCGTTTCGGTCCCAACTTACCAATCTGCATGCATTTGATTATGGTTTATACTCGATTTCTGATAAATGTCATATTCGAGTACATGAGAACAAAACATCACATTATATGGATTATGGTAGGAAATGTGAATTATGGAAGGAAACGAGAGAAATAATATCTCATCGAGTATTCTCAGAGACTCTGAATTATTCTCTTGTTTCCAGAAATCTCAAGATTTATGCATATTTATACTTGTTCAAAGAGTTTTGCGTTCAAAAAATCATGTTGATTCGGATTTTCTACCTAAAATATAAAATTACATAGATTAGCTTGTTATCAAAACATGTTTTGTTTTTTATATGAGTTTTTCTAATACGGAGGACTCGGATCTGGCTTTATAATTTATTAGAAGTAAACTTATAAGGAAAAACGGGAACAATATTACGCAGAAAAAGTTCAAGAAAGTAAAATCAATGTCATAATGAGAAAGGAAAAGAGAAAGACGTTGAAAACAGAAAGAATTGGATGGTACAGAATCGCATAAAATGATATTCAATCGAATAACATACCAAAACCATAAAAAAAGAATAAAGCATTGAAGAGAGAACTTTGGAGAAAAAATTGACCAGATTGAAAGGGAAATATTCAGATTTGAGAATGAGAGATGATTTCGAGTTCTTGAAGGACGGTTACATAGAAGAAAGAAATGATAGAGATTCAAAGTATGAATGAAACCGAATTAATACATAATGATGGACTCATATAAAAAGGAAATAACGGTAAGAAACAAAGAAAACAAGAGGAATATTGCAAAAAAAGATAAAATTTCAGCATAGAAAAATCGACAGTATAGCATTATAAAATACAGCAATTCTATTAATATATTAATAGTAAAAACAGGGACATAATTGGGGGAGGAAGGAAGTGGAAGATTTCTAAACTTTTGAGCGTTTTGATTGAGTACGGCTGTATACTCATTAAGAAAATGCGGTTTTGCTCACTACGAAATAGAATCTCAAAGTTTTGTAGGCGATGGATCGGAATCAAGAAGAAAGATTGCATATCGTACGAAAAAATAAAATGTTGGGATTTGCTGTGGAAACGAAGAAAAAAAAATATGGCTGTGGCTTCTTTTAATGGGGAGTTCACACAGTTCCACTGTTGGAAAAATGGATGAGAAATACACTCTTCAACTTTTGGACAATGTCGAGAAGAAAATGGGAAGGTTTATCGAGGAATTGGATTTGAGCAACGGATACAGTGGTGAACCCGTTGAGGAAGGGGAACTTTGCCCGCTTTTTTTTCCCACAGCTGTGATCCGAGATGAAATTGGTTCCATTTCAGGGTGTTTGCGGGAGGAGTAGCCCCAAACAACATCAGAATAGTACAGAGATATGGTAACAAAGACGTGGTGTGGAAATGGAAGAGGAATTGACGTTCAACTATGGCGAAGAGTACAAAAACAGAATTTGGGTGACAATGTAGTGAATGTTGAGTTTCAGGGTGTCCATTGTATCATCGAATGGGGAACGTACCACTGATAACTTGACACTGAAGAAACTTGATGAGAAGTGACAGACGATCAGGAATAGAGCGTGCTGGAATATGAAGACATCTGACAAACATTGATGAGAAGAAACGACGTGACAAGTGAATTCTGAAAGAAATCTTTAGATTACTGATGATAATTTCTATAAAAATACCTGAGAATTGAAAATGAATCGAAGTTGTGATTTGATCAAGTTGAGCATTCAAATCAAAGCTTGCGAGTGGAAGAACGAGTTGCCATTTTGTTGGTTCTTGGTGAGAATCTTGTTGGGCGGGACTCTACATCCTGCTGGCGTCTTCTGGCAACTGTGACCACTGGCGTCGGAGTGAAAATCAATCTGGGCTGACGAACTCTTCTCGGAACTTCTTCTTCTCTCTGATTTGAAACTGTCGTGTTTGAAGATGGTCTTTTGAGAGTTCTTTGAATTGGCGCTTGAGGATTCTCAGCCGAAATGATGGCGTTGTTTTCGTCCAAGACGAAAACACTTCCCGATTGGAAGTTGCCATTTTTCACAAAGTCCGACAGTGCATCCTCCTCAATTCTCAGAACACAATTGAATTGAATTGGTTCCTCTTTCACGGCATTTCTAGCAGCATATCTTCTTTCTCTTGACGACGGTCCATCATCGTTCACTGATTTTCGCACTCTTTCAGAAGTCGCTGTAGAAGTGGTCTGTTTTTGTTCTCCAGCTTTAGCTTTTTTCTTATCCTTTGCCTGAGTGCATTTTTTGCAGAGGCAATTGTCACCCAAATTCTGCTTTTTATATTGTTCCCCATAGTTGAACGTCAATTCCTCTCCTTCTTCCACGTCCCTGTTAGCCACAAACACTATTCTGATGTTGCTTGGGGCGATTCCTCCCGAAAAGACCCTGAAATTTAACCTTTTTCATATTTTTTCAACGGAATCCTTACCTGATTAGGGTCAAATTCGGGTCGCAGCTGTGGGAAAAAAAGCGGGCAAAGTTTCCCTTTCTCAACGGATTTACCACCGTGCTGCACCGGAAGGCTCTCTGGAAAAAAAATTGAATTTAATGTTTAAAAACAATTTTTACCTTGAGAGCCCCTTTGTATCCGTTGCTCAAATCCAATTCCTCGATAAACCTTCCCATTTTCTTCTCGACAGTGTCCGTCAGCTGGAGCGTGTATTTGTCATCGATTTTCCCCACAGTGGAACTGTGGGAAGAGAACTCCCCATTAAACGAGGCAACAGCCGTACCTGAAACATTTTATTCTTTATGCTTCAATTAACATCAATGTCAACTTACCATATTTAATTTTTTTCTTCGTTTCCACCATAAATCCTATTATTTTATTTTTTCGGACGACGTGGAATCTTTTTTCTTGATTCCGATCCATCGCCTTCAGGGCCTTTAGGGTGCACGACTCTGGGCAACCACATCTGTAAAAAGAAATTGAAAACCAGGCAACAAAAGGAAAAAACTGACTCTGGACCGCAAACAAAATGTGGTTGCTCCCAATATCTCTCGTGCCCAGTGCCACGAGGAACGACGATTTTGGATTTGGAGTTCTGAAACCAATGCTTGATTAAAAGAACAGATTTATTGAAAGCATACCAATATTTCTCCTTTCCATTTCTTGCTCATGTGTTTGGCCATTTTTAAACACTCACAATTTGGGTTGGCCGAACAATTGCCAGTGCAGCTGCAGCAGATCTGCAATCATTCTCAGTTTTTTGGGTTGATAACGGAATTAATATGCATCTAGAGTAAACATCAAGATAAGAAACCTACTCGGTTCTGTGGCAGCTTTCCGAGCCGAATTGCTGTTTCCATCGATCGCTGAAGATTCTTCCCCGGAACGTTCTCCGCGATCGTTTCGAAAAACGCGGTCTCCGGCCAATTTCTCTGATCATCTTCATGGGCGTCATTGAGCTCCGATTTCAACGGAAGAATCATCACGTGGCATTTGCGAGCTTGTCTCTTTTGCTGGGGCATCTGGAAAAATAGATTAGACAATAGGAAAATATGATGATAAAGGCAAGTAAATCGAGGTTTTTCGACCTGTTGAATATTAAAATAAAAGTCAATTTTTCGAAAAAAAAATTTATTCGAATCAAACCGGCAAGAAATTTAGAGAAATGACAGAATAAACCAGGGATGAGATCAAATCAAACCCGTAATACAAAAAAGACGAACCGGGAATAAAAAACCTTAAAAAATAAGAGAAATATTAAACATGAAATGATAAGTGACTAGAGAAAAAACAAAAAAAAGAACTAGAAAAAATCGAAATATGATGAGGGTGGTTGATAATAAAAAAGAGAGAGAGAGAATATTTGGCAATGAACCGAGATTTAGCAATTAACCGAGTTTTTTGTGAGGACCCTCAATTTAAACTCTTCATGAAGACGTCCATAGAGTTTTTTGTAAAATTTGATCACCTGAAAAATTTGAGTTTGTATTTATCTTGGTCAAACGGAAAAAGCATGCGATAATAGAAAAATTACTTACGTCGTCTTTTCTAATATATGGGAAGAGGTGCATATTACGGATGCAGCACAATTCACCGCACAAGCAGGAGTCTTTCAAATTTTTATAAATGTATCCACATGAATAAAAAAATGAAAGCTCCTGCTGTGGGTAAATTGGCATGCAAGCCGTAAATGCAATTTCTGCATTTAATGGATTGATTCCATTTTTATAGACGCTGTAAATTGATAGTCTCAGAGAATGATGGGTTTTCCCAGAAACTTACACGTGCGGCACCAAATTTCCCATACATGAGGACGAAATAAATCGTCCGATCGATCCTTTTTGTTTCGGATCAATCGAGAAATTGTGGCCAATGAGTTCCTGAAACGAAAAATGGGATTCGAATACATATTTAGTTCCAAACCTTCAAATTTTTGCAATAATCTTCACTTAATGGACGGCTAGATTTCGATTCATTGTTCCGGATCATCTTCTCAAAAACCTTCCTATCGTTCACTTCAGAGTATAGCTCGAAGGCATAGTTGTTGTCATCCATTTGCCCGTCATGGATGACATTTCCAAAGAAGTCTGTGACCGACTCGCCTGAAATTATTTTGATGTGAAAGCTTGATGTAGGTGAAAAAGCTGAATCTACGTTTGACTTGAAATAGTTCGAAAATGAGATTGATTTTTGAGAAAGCGTGTAAATTTAGAATTTATTCTAATGTTCTCAAGCATCTATAGAGTCATTTTGATATATCACTTACCAACATCGAAGTACTGGCGGCTACGAAGAGTGATGCCTTTCACCATTTTCGTGTGGATGAGTGGCTCGAGAGCCCCTTTCGGAGGGGCCGGAAACGATCCGGACGGTCGGCAGCAAACGCATCTGAAAACTCATTAGGTGTTAAATTATTTTTCATAGTCTTAAATTTATATTCAAGCAAAGTTATTCACGAAATGCATCAAATTTCCATAACTAAATCAGCTGCCAAATGTTTTTTATGATGAAGCTACTCACTCTGGTGTGCACGTATAGTGATGTGTTTCCTTATATGGAGGCTGAAAACAAATATTTAGTATTAATAATTTGTAAATTTCTTACCGCTGCTGCCGATTCGAGAAGATCATCCAATTTTTTGCATCCGCACTTTCCCCGCTTGCAATTATTACATTGGAAAACGAGCTGAAAAAACATTATAATGACAGCCCTACTAGTCTCATCATTTTTAGGCACGATTTATTCGTAGCTTCTGTTTTTTTTTCTATCAAAATATGAGAAGTGTGTGAGAAAGCTTACTTTTTCCTCTTCTCTTTCCAAGTTTTCCAGCGCTGTTTGGATCTTCTTATCGAACGGTGCCTTGTCAACGATGTTTCGATCAATGAGTTCAAAACGAAGACCTGCCATTGCACTTTCTGTCAGATTCTCGAGCTGTGTTTTGTTTACGAAAACACTGAAGTTTCCGCTGAAATAAAAATTCAATTTTCAATGATTTCTGGTAATTTACTCACTTTTTAATTTCACGGCGTGAAGATGATCCTTTAAGGATTATTCCACTGCCTGCATCAGCAATTATTTTATTGATTCTGTAAAAAGTTTTCTATTTTTCGAAATTATTCAAAATGTTGATTATTGTATTATGAGATCCTAACTCGAAATTTCTATGAATGGTTTTGAAACAACTAATTGTTTCCTATTCTCAATAAAAAATACAATAGTTGAACATCCAATAATTTAAAAAACTTTCAAAATTCAATGTCATCTGAAAAATTCGAATTTTCGAGGGCTTAAGTGATTATCATGTTTTTTCTTCAATGTGTGAAACCATAGGACTTACTCATCTCTGGCTACTTTCTCATCTTCTTCGGTGCTATTTTTCAGCATATTTCTCATTATTTCTTTTCCATCAGAGGCCACTGTGTCCTCGAGGACGCATCCTTTTTCACTGTATTGCAAGAAGCTCCACCTTCTGAAATCTTGTGCTTTGCAGAGACTGTCCATATTTTGCTCTGAAAAATATTCAAGTGAACGATCTGTAATAGCCGTTGTTTATACCTGATGGCAACTTTAGGTTCACTCCATCCGTTCCGAAAACCGATTCTCTTGCTTCGAGAGCCTGAAAAAAGGTTTAATAAGCGCAAAGTTTTTAATAATGTATAAATTTTCTCAAAAAAGCGCTCTTAAAACGCAAAAAAAGTCTGAAATCGAGTGTTCACAAAAAAGTCATGAAGCGTAAAAATATTACATTTTTGACATTCTGCCACATACGGTCATCGTTGTTCTCATTGTGATCCGTATACAGATACTTGTCGTTGCCGAATTTCATCGTTTCCTTGTTTCTCAACGATTTCTTTCTTGTGTTCTGAAAATTGAATCAATTAGATAAAAATTCAAGAAAAATTGAATGGGACTCACCTGAGAATTGGATGAGCTGGATCGGGCTATTTCTTCATTCATCTGTCTCTGAGCTTGCCAGAGGCTCTTTGGAGCTGCTTTTACGGAGTAAAACTGCCCCTCTACTTCCACTTTGGCTATCTGAAAATGTGAATTTTGGAAAAGATCTTTTCACAAAACTACAAAATTTTGAAGCTTTTTTCTTTTCAATTCACAAAGCTTGTCCAATTTAAATGAAACTTCTAGCTCTGATTGGAGATTTAGGTTTTAGAGATGAACTTTTTGAAATGGATAGAACCTGAGACTTGTTCCATTGAAAAAGGCAAGCTACCGTTTTTACATATACGACAAAAATCGGAAGAATGAAAAAATCCGGAATCCCTGCAAATTCCCATGCTTTTTTGAAAATCCAAATTTTCAACACATAAAATCGGTTCGAAAAAACCCCTTATAATTTGGACCTTCAATCAAAATTTGAGCTCCGCTCACTTTTTTGCACTATTGTTTCAAAAAATAGGTTGTTTAAAACAAGTGGACGGAGCCTCATTTTCAAAAAATCGGCGAAACGTTATGGCAATTTTTTAATTTGACGTCTTTCGGTTTTTGATTTTTAACAAGAGCCCGAATTCAACAGTGATTTTTGTTTCACATAATTTTTCAAATATGGGTATTCAGATGTCTACTGTAGCGTTCCCAAAAGATATACAACACATTTTCAAAAATATTAGGGTGATCCATAAGTTTCTTTCGTTTTTGGGCCGTCAGGTTTCGGAGTTGATTACTCATTGGTGAGAACGATTAAAAAGATAATTCTTTTTTTGTTAGAAAGCCATTAAGAGTAGCTCTTTATTCCATTCTCACTCACTCTGCCATCTTCACTCAACTCCAAGAAATCAGCTCTCTTCCATAACCTATCGGGAAGATAATTTGAATCATTTTTTTATTCTGTTTTTTTCAAAACTAAAGAGTTGCAATATTTGAACAAATATTATTGCTATCTATAAAGCACATGCCCCTCAATAAGTTTCTATCATCATTTAACTCAATTTTCTCAATGCAAGAAATTTTCATTTGATAGTGTCAAAAAGGCATTACACTTGGATTCTGATCTGTTGTGATTTTGTAAAGAATCTTACCATTTCAAAAGTTTTTGTATAACTTCAAGAAAACAAAGGGTCATACAAAAAATAAGTTAGAAAGATTTTAACACTTCTTTCGAGGTGAAAAAACTGAGTTGTCTCCACCCATGTGTTCAGAGATAGTACATTTGTTGATCTGACGATACTTGTTCCCATTTTTCTCGAAAACAAGACTTAGCCGATACTGCGTATGATTGTTAATAGGTAGCGTATACACTACTCTATCACTGTGCAAAACACCCAATGGATTGGTAACGATAGACAACCAGAACAAGCTTTGAAATGAGAATTTCACTATAAGTTCATGATGATGGTCTCTTCACGAATTCCAATAAAAGAATCTTCCTAATTTATGCAGAAGAGTACTTATTGATATCAACACTATCTTACAAGATAGATTATAATACGATATCATTACGACAAGTAAACCAATAACACAAATTGATAATCCACCCCAAATAGTCAGATGTCGTTTGGCGAAAGCGCCTTCTCCCAAACCACTCACTATTATCCGACCTTTTGGCTTATGTTTAATGTTTTAATTCTAATAGTTTCTTTTTGATTATATAATTTTTGAAGTCTCACAACATCGTTTTAGTGAAAAAATCTTCGACTCAAAAGATAATACAAAAAAGGAGTGCATCAGTATTTTGTTGCCTAGTTTTGAACGTAGAGGAGGAACAGCACCAGTCTATTGCTGGAGTGTTGTTGGAGAACTAACAGTCCTACTAGACATCATATTCTTTGGCTTATCTTCTTCTGCTTCGAAAAAATTTACACTGAAAAATTTTGAAAAAACGAAAGAAACTTATGGATCACCCTAATAACTCTGCTTTTAGTTGTCCGTTTTTCAAATTTTCAGACACCTTTTAATATCAAATACAGTTTTCAAAAAGTGGAAAAATTCAATGACCATTCATTCTTAAACCCGTTTATGAATTCATGCACACAGAAAATGGGAAAATGCACAAAAATGGATACGTTGGTGAAGCTTAATCAGGAATCAAAAAATGATGAAAAAAGTTTGTTCGATAAAGTGTCGTCTAAAAATCTTCAAAAATCGAATACCGTGAAACGGTCATTTCACAAAAATTTGTTTGATCATACTTTTGAACAGACTTGTCGCGAGACGGGCCGGTTCGAATTCGAAAAACTGACTCCTTTTTTCACACAAATTTTTCAAACTTTTTTGACTAAATTTCACAGAAAAAGGCTAATTTCGAGTAACCAAGCGCATATGGGTTCAAGAAATCCGAATTATATAGTTCTACGTCCCCTCACTCATGAGAAAATTGTTTTTTTGTGGAGACTTTTTAATCAACCCGGGTTGACGGGCCGGGCCAGAGAAATTCCCCGACGGCCCGGCCCGAGACAAGTCTGTTTTTGAAAGGTAGTGTATTTGTGATTAAAAACTTACTTTAACAGCTTGTGTCTCCTCGTTTTTTTCGACCGGTCGCTTTCTGAGGCTTCTGGTTTGTTGAGCTGCAGACTTAGAGCGAGTGTTCATGTTGAATCTGAAAAACGTAGAATTTTAGAACAAAAATGAGAATTTCTATTATTGAACATGTTTCTGAAGCATTAAAGAGTGTAGCAAATTGTTTTTTATGGTCAAGTATATTCATTCTAAGTTTAAGCTTTAAGTTACTGTTATTTGAAAGAGCATGAAGAAGTAAGCTAGTGGAGGCACTCAAACTACAGTACCCCACTTTCTCACTTTTCAACTATTTTTAAACAAAGAATGAATATAAAATTGCATTCGGAATCATTTTCTTAATAATTGAAGCATTGAAAAGACTTTTTGAGGATTAGTGTAGTTTTATAATTAAAGCGCCTTCTTGAATGATTCGAGGGTTTCTAAATAACAAAATTTTATTAAATAGCTACAAAAATCAAAGTAAACTAAGAAATAAACTTGTCATCTTTTGACGCGTTACCGTAGACACTATATCCAAATATTCGGAAATGAAGTTTTGGAAAGTATTCAAAAGGATAGAATGAAAGGAAAAAGAGGTCATCTACATAGTAAGTATAGTGATTGCCACTATACTTTTCAAGGTTAGAAATTATCGTAGTTCATTCAGAAAATCATTTCTTATCATTCAACTTTACGAGACATAGTAATCTGGTGAACTGAAATATCTAGCTTTGGATGATTCATTGGGAATGCTAGATTAGGAGGCTTAGTTGTATTGGAAGGAGATTTAGATGAAAAAGTTCTCTTGAAAGGATGCTAGTTTAATGAAGATTCAGGATATTAGAAACTTTATGAAAGAAGAGGTAAACTTTGAATCTAGAAGAAGACAGGAGGAGTCACAAATATAAATCATCCAGAAGCATGTTAGACTTGATTGAAACATACTGTGGCTGGTGAATTACGAGAAAAATGAATAGTGGTCAACAGGAAAAAGGAAGAACTTTTGAGAAATTGAGGTCTTAATGATACAGTAAACTTGTATGTTTGTGATCAGAAAAGATGATCAAGACAAATAGTTTGTATGCCGCATCAAAACATACCTTATGCTGCCACAGTTAGTACCAAAACCGAACGATTAGAGAACAAGTAACGCAGCATCAACGAGACGATGCAAACAAAATGTATTGGTCAGCGAATGGACGGCCCGCTGGACGCTAGAGGGAGTACGAGGACCCACCACACATTTCTCCTTTCCGCTACTCTAAGTCTCTGCATTTGCCTGTATTCTCTAGTTCCCGGTTTCGTGTCGATGCCCTCCTTTTCCCGCACTCCTTCCGTCAACCTCTGTGCACTATGATCGGAAGAGAGAGGCAAAACGAAAAGTCTATAGAGGTCGGAATAAAATAACGAAGTCCTTAAAGTACAAGAATGCCTTCTACTTCAGATGAGCTGAGCGGAAATGAAAAAAAAGTTTTCTTTCAAGCTTCCAGGAAATTTTCTTTTTCCTGTGTGACCGAATACATAATTCAAAAGAGAGTACATTGGAATACTAATGGAGAGAGGCATTGATTAGCATATTAATCAAACAGTGTGAAGTGCTAGACACAGCTGTTTCTTATCAAAGAAACCAAATTCGAATAAGAATCAAGTTTTTGATAACGATGTAGTGAGCTTCAAGAATTGCCCCAACCTTCAAGAAACTTGAAAAAGAAGCGTTTGACTTGAAAACTAGGATTCACTATGATGATCTCTCAAGTTAGATGAAGTAGAATCCTGGATTCAGATAGGAACGCTAATCGAAACTATACAAAAAACTTAGTAAACGGCTCAATCGTCTTCTGAAACAAAAAAGTACGTATCAATGGGGGGAAACCATACATGCGGAGAGTTTAGTTTTCTATATACACCTCAAATGCAATTTATATTTGCTTTTGTACGTCCTTTACGGAGAATACAGAGATGGAAAGAATGAAAGATTTTATGTGGCCGAGAGAGTTTTGCACTGGTGATAAGATTCGAGGCATTGATAAAGGAAATTATGGTCCTACTTCTGTTGCATTCAAAAGTGTCGAGAATGGCCTTAAATGATCTGAATATGTAGTAAAAGCGCGGAGAAAATGCGAGAAATGACCCTGACAAAAAAGAACAGATCATGTATGTTTTGACTAGTCGGGGAAGCTGGCAGCTGGTCCGATTTCCTAGGAGGTCACAAATTCCGTCCGTCCCTGCACGGGCCTTATGCTTTTTAAGGGTAGATTGATTGGATTCGAGGGTCGTTTGAAAAGATTGGACAATTTGCGGGAATTAGAATAGAGCCAAGAAAAGATAATTAAAATTTCGGATTAGAAAATGGATACAAAAGCTTTCAGGGTAATGAATCGTACAGTTTATAGTCGATGTGAGAAAGGTAAATGAACTTACTGATGTTAGGGCAGATAGTAACTTTGTACGTACAGTCGGACTAATTTGATTATAGTTGATCTAGATTGTCTTTTCTCATCTTTCCGGATGGCCATTCCAATAGAATATATAAGAGAATATATTTGAAGGAAGCGTTTGATTAATAAAAAGTATGGCTCATCTGTTAAGGACTTCAGACTAGGAGATTATCAAGATGTTCGAGAAGATTATACGAATGCAGCCAACAAAGTCGGAGATAGAACTTTTGCACATTCACCGCTGACTTGAGACTAGGAAGAAAATCAAAACGAGCATCATTCGGAAATCTCAGGCATCTTAGAAAAAATCAAAATATATTTCCGAGAAATTCAAAATCACGTGTTTTCAACATTCTAGCGAATTTTCGTGAACAACGCGTTAGGGATCTAATATGCGTACGGTTTCAATTTTTTTTCATTCGTGCAAACAGTTTGCAAGCCAAGCCATGATAACAGTTCTCCGATGTTAATTTTAAAAAATATCGGTCTCACTGAACTTTCTGTTCTAAGCTTAGGATATGAAAAAATCTTCATCTTTATCTAAATTAATATATGACTCTGTCAAATCAGAAGCTGTTTAAATGGAGAAGAACATAACTTCGCCTTTGCAACAGCACATTGTCTATGGAAAATGTATGATGAGAAACGGTCTTGTAGATCGAAACCAAAAAAAAACATTCTCCATAATTTTTCTTACTTAGCTTGGTGCGACAGAAAAAAAACGAAAAAGTGGGATACAGATAGGGTATGACAAAAGTTCGGCTTGGTTGTAGTACCGCCGGCCAAGAAAATTAACACCGGCCGAAATAACACCCGCCGAATAGCTTCACAACATTATCACCGGCTAAAAAACCGGCCCAAAAATTTCAATAAAACTTATTGAGATTTAAACTAAATAATAAATAGAACGCCGCTATGATATCAAGTAGAGTTTCTAGTTTCATTCTGAACAACTCTGGATGGTCTCCGTTACTTTATACACGTTTCAGTCATTGACTCAGATTTTGGGCCGGTCTTATTTCAGCATTCGGCCGGCTATAAGGCTTTGGCCGGTCTTATTTCTGCCGGTGTTATTTCGACGTTCGGCCGGTGATAATGTTTCGGCCGGCTGTATTTCGGTCGGTCTTATTGTTTTGGTCGGTGATACTACAACCCAGCCAAAAGTTCTAACCAAATGGCAAAAAACAAGTTGTTTGCTCTGTTTTTTGAATTTTGTCAAACTAGTCAAAAACAACTTCCGCGACAAAAACAGTGCGAGAGAAGAAGGCAAAACTCATGAAAATAACTGACACCTCAATTTCCTATCTTCAATGCCCATAAACTGAGTTTTGATTTCAAATAAAGAGTCCTCACAGAGAAGATGGGAGCCGGCGACATTAGCGACCCGGCTGCGAGAAGAACCGTGCGCACTCACAATCGCCGGATCGGTCGAGAAGCTGACCGTTGCGCCAATTTGAGTACTAAAAAAGAAAAAAACTCCCCAATGAGTGTCGCGGTGGCCCCGACCTTTGCTTAACAGTTGCAAGGATTTTAGGATAATGTAGTCGGAAGCAAACGTTACACAAGTATGGAGGAGGCGGTGTGTAAATGTCTAAATGTGAAGCATCAATTACATGCCACACCAATTCAGATCTTCCTGAAGATAAACTGAATCATTTAAAAATTTTAACTAATGACTGAATCATTGGGATACTGCTTCAAAAAGTTCAAGCAAAAAGTTCAAGCTGAGGAGGTTCTGATAGGAAAACTTTCTTTGACGCAATTCCCATTCGAGGTATGTGTCAGTTCTCACTCAAGTAATTTTGATACGAACTGACACCATGAAAAGAAAGAATCAGGGAGAAGTGGCATGGGACTTGGAAGTCTTGAAAATTCAGAAATTCCGATCGGAACAAAGTTTGGCTTCCATTCTTTTTGAGAGGGGTTTATAAACTTTTTAAAAAAAGTTTCACCAATCAACATCAAAAATAGAGGTGTTGTAGCAGGAAACTGATGGAAGGAACTAAAATGTCTTGTCCGCCTGTATTTGAGAATTTTTGAGATATTGAAAACTTTTGTATTATAAAGGTTAAAAATCGAAATATTCAGGGATGTCGGAAATGTCACACCTGAAGCAGAATATCAAAAACGTAAAATAGAGTCGTTGGACATGCGGTTGGATCTCTGGAGGAGGTTCAGGCACAGATGGGGGACTAATGAGTCCTTCAAAGGGTAAGATGATGAAAGAGACACCGAGAAAGTGTACTATGGTGGGTGTACGAAATACCTATTCCACCTGTTAGGTGAATAAGCTTTTGATTATGGTTATAGAGCTATATGGGCAACACCGATTGTCACAAAGAGCGGTGGGCTTGGTTCGGAAACATAAAAGGATTGGAGAAGAGCAGAAGGGTAAGAACGTAGTCGGATGGTAGAAATGAAAAAAGGAACCGAACGATCAACACGCCAATCGTATCCAATTGAACGAATGAACAATGGATGATAAAATGAGATTGTAAACTCGTAGGGAATGAAAGGTGAGAATTCTGCAAAAATAACTGGGAAGAAAGGTGATGGCGATTAGACTGACATCCATTGACTACGGTGTGCGTCCTTTACAACACTTCCCCCTAAAAATGGAGTTTGACTACATGGAAGAAATTAAGAAAAAATTGATTAATGTATCTCAATGCAGAATCAGAAACAACCCTTAGAGGGGCAAATTTTAATTGAGATCCAACCTTTTTTCGCCGTTGATACTCTGAACTTGAAGATAATCCCAAGATTTTGAGCTAATTTTCCCAAACGGGGGTTGCTATAGTGGACTTTTGTGGAAACTCATGCTTTATGGCTTTTCTTGCTAAATGAGAAAAGCGATAGGAGATGGGGGGGGGGGGGGGGGGTTGGTCGTACTGTAACATAAGGAAAGAGAAGAAAGGTAGACGAAGAAAAAAAGAAGAAGAGGAAAAAGAAAATGAAAAGGAAAAAGAAAAGGAAGACGAAAAAAAAAGAAGAAGAAGAAGAAGAAGAAAAAAGAAGAAAAGGATTGGACCTATAAGAACTGTAATGCAGACCTAAGATGAATTACGCAAAGGACTACAAGAATATCTCTAAAGTACAGTATTAAAAAAGGGTGAGATTACGTCATCGGGGGTCGAGCTCATCTGCGAAGACCGTCTACAACAGATGGAGGAGACCATCGGGAGAGTTTTAGTAGAGGCCAGTAAATGTTTCTCACCCAGTAATTTCTCTTTTTTTCAAGGTGATGCGGAGTTAGCTAGAAACAGACAATCGATTTTTTTATGAACTGGATGACTGTAACAGTGGTGAGAAAAAAAAACAGTCACTCAGTAATAATATTGCATATTCCTATAGATTATAAGAGACTTCTGGTGATCTAGATCATTTTTACATACATTTCATAGGAAAAATTGAGTTTAAAAACTGGACCGGGATGCTCTGAAAATTCGACAGCATCTAATTAACCGACACTCAAACAAGAGTTCTGAGAATAAACCGGCATAATACTCAATTAGAAAAAATACGGTGGGTGAGTTATCCGGATGACAAGATCTTTTTTTAATTCTAACTTTCCTCTAAAATAAAGAAATAGGATGTATATAACAGGTTGCAATTGAAAGTGGAACTATGGGAACGTTTGTAGTGTCTTATCGAATCGATCGACTAATTGAGAGCAGAACGGATGCGCGCAGTGTCACTGTTGCTAGTATGCACCAAACGTGAGCGAGAGTGTAAGTGAGAAAGAGAGAGAGAGAGAGATGACTCACGTAGATGACGTTTGGAGTATTCTTCGCGTATGAAGACGAGAACGATTGGCAATATAGACGATTGAGGTCGAATGAGATTGCTTTCTGATGGAACTCGGCGGCAGGTATACGGCGGAGCTAAAATATAAAATAAATTAAAAAATGAAAACACTTCAAAAAAGTTTTAAAGAAAGAAACGGAATGATTTCTACTTAAACTGCAATAAAAGGCATCATTCACTTCAAATCAGACTGTTTAATGAGAAATCAGTCTTTCTTAATACGATTTATGACTACAACATCAGAATAATTGATACGATTTGTAGTGATTAGTGATATAAGTTGATCTGTCGGTTGAATATTTATCCAGTCCTCTGTTTTTCATGGCGACTTATATTACTTTTTTCACACAACTGCATTATTTTTAACTAGAAAATGTAACTCATGGAAGGGAGGGTGTTAAGACAAAATATATTATGAGAGCAGTAGCAAGGAAATCTATTTTGAATTACTGATCCTAGACAAAATCAAAAAAGTACCCGAAAGGTTTTGATTACATTTTCCAATCTAATGTAATCTCCATCAATTTCTACGCCCTCTGCAGCGATATACTTTTTGAAGTACAAATCTTTGTTCAAAACCTAATGAATATCAGAAACAGATGTTAAATTGAGTCCAGTCTGAATGTCTAAAAAAATGATTTTGTATAAACTTCAGAATTTCTAACAAAGAAATTCAATTTTTTAACACCTGGTTTGAGTAACCTATTGAGTATTGAATTCACAGTTCCAAATAGTTTTCCTCAGTTAATCTTTCGATTAATTAGCTTTTTCAATGATTTTTAATTGAAATTAAATGAGCGATTGGATGATTATTTCTTCAAAAAATGATTGAAGTTAAGAAGCAAAAGGAGATTGTGTTGTGGTGGGAACAAACCAGCGAGTATCATTTACTGTGGAACCCTCTGCTCCTGCACCACATGTGGAGAGAGGGCGGCAAGTGGGCGGGCGTTTAGACCGGTCGACAGGCGACGAGGGTGATGGTCTCTCGCCCGCCCCCACCTTGCAAGCGAGCTCTACAGATAACACCTTGGAAGCGCGATCTACGGATAACACTTCACAAGAGCGCTGTACAAATAAAACCTTGAAAGCGCGCTCTACGGATAACACCTTGCAAGAGCGCTCTACGGATAACATCTTGCAAGCGGGCTCTACGGATAACACGTTCCAAATGCGCTCTACGAGCAGCACCATGCAGATGCGCTCCACTGATAACACTTAGCAAGCGCGCTCTGCTGACTCCGCATCCTCTGAACTTTTTCCTTCTCAACGCTCTCTTGTCACCACCTTCGAGAACATTTTTCGAATGCGCGACACTAATTTCCCTATCCGAAAACAATACATTTACATTTCCAACACAGTAAAATAACAGTGAATTCCGACTTGAAGTTGTCACTTCTCAATCTGTGTGTAAGAGAAAACCGGGATCATGTATTGTATCAGATAGTATAACACGAAAGTACAAAGAAAAAGCTAATAAGTGAAGAAATCCCGAAAAGACAAGAGAAAGTGGAAGAGAAATTCAAAAAATGTGAAAAGTGAATGGAATAGAGAGGCAGGTGTTATTCATTTCGCCCTTTTCCTAGCTTTCGAATGTTCGACGTTGAAGGTCAACAGAGTGTCGGGATTTGTCATACAAGTTGTGGACCGACTCGAGGCGGTGAACTCAAACAAATTTGAATTAGTTGTGACGACCCACCTGCAATAAAATTATCATCATCTCACTTCCTTTGAAGTTTGCCTGTTGTTTTTGAAGAAGGGAAAAGAGAAAAATCTCTGAGGAAGAGATAGACAACTATAACAGGGGTGATAACTGAAAAGTCTGTTCAAATGTATTGATATGTGCACATTATAAACCGAGTTATATTCTTCAGCTGATTATCAATATCTGAAAATTGAAAATTGATCCACTTTAAACTATTGCAAAAATGTATTTCAGTTCTTAGTTTTGAATGATGATTATCAAAAAAAATCTCTAATCATGAATAACCACTTTGGCAGCGATTGTCATTAATATCCGTCTTCCGAATATCAGTTCCATTCATCCCATTGTCCTTCTTCTCCTTTTCCAATTTCTCCTTTTTTTGCAAGTTGTTCAAAAAGCAATGAGAAGAACTTTGTGTAGGTGGCCGCGGCTCGGAAGTGAACAAAAACGAGATAATTGTTGGGGGTGGTTCATCTCTCGCAATTCCAGCATCACCACATTTTCCCCCATAAATTTCCTCGCCTCTCTTCTGCCACGCAGTCAAAACGTCTTCTCTTTTTTTCACAATCTTCACTGAGACGTTTTGTGGATGGCATCCTCAAGTTGTCAATTTGGCTTAGCAGATTATTCTCAGCAGGTACCGTTTTTTTTTTGACTCAAACTTATTTTTAGATGTGAGCAACAAAACCAAATACTTCGCATTCCTCGAAAACAACCTCAAAACTCTTGTGTTAGTTGAAAATCGTATCGTAGCCACATGTTCCCACCATATTTTACAGAATTGTCCGCTGATTCCGTCTACCCCATTACCATATAAATCACACCCATTTAGTTTCACATCTCTTTTCAAATCTAATTCACTTCATCACTATTTTTTTCAATCCGAAGATATTTATGCGTGGGCTTGGAATTTCATGAAATTTCAATCAAAAATGCTTTTAGGCCCACGAAAACAATCTGACAAGCAAGAGTAAAAACTATTATTTCCTGTTGATCACGAGATTCTAAGCCAACGCGTACTATCCGACAAAAGAAGAAGAAATTTCTAACGAAAATGTCCCTCCCATTTCCCTCGTGCTGGTCATGGAACACAAAAGTTTTTTTCGAAGGCCATGCTTCTCTGTTTTAGTTTTCAATTTCTGTTCTCTAGCAATACAATCGCTCATTTGTTAGTAAACACTGCTACACAAATACAACTACAGTATACTTATCTAATTGATTATTTCCAGATAATCGATAAGTGCAATCACAACATGCCGTCGGCCCCGTTGGCGGAAAGCAGCAAGGTATATTTTAAACGTCTAGAGACAGATTTATTAACATGCTGATATTCAGAAAACGCTCCATGAAGTCAAGAAGTTCGCTGAGGTGGTGTATGCTTTCGCCGTAAGAAGTTTTGTCTTGAAATTTCCACAAATCAATCTACAATTTCCAGGAAAAGATCAAAAGTGGACCACCAGGAGAGCAACGTTTGATTCCGATTGTGTTGTTTGTGAAGAATTATCTCCGCCATTACTCAACTGCTCTCATTGATCAGGTCATCGACATCGAGTTCAAAAATTCACTCTCATACTTTGAGGTTACCAGAAAAACAAAGACCATACTAAATTTCTTTTGTTTTCAGAGGTCATACAGTGCTCTTATGGACGCCTTCGTCAAGCTTAACAACTCGTATTTATCAGTCTTCCAAGACGAGCAAAGTGAGTTCTGACATTTAAAATCAATTTTGAAAAGGAATGAATCTAAGACGAAACCAATAAAAGGGTCTGTTTGAAATGAGATTGAAATGGGAATTTAATGACGTAATACGAATGCTCTCCCTAAAGGTTTTCTTAGAATGAAAACAAAGGATCAAACAATTTCATCATTCTGACTGTCATGATGTGTTTAATAGGATTCTACTGTTTTTTTCCGACGATGAAAACATCTCTAATGGTTTTTCGTATGAGACTACGGTTCTTTGGATATTTCTTTTATACGGGCTGCTCGAAATATTTTGGAGATGAGCAGATCTATTTGTCAGAATATGACAGATGGTGAAAGGTTGTGATGCACAAAGTATAGTCTTCTGTTCATAAGTTATAAACAGACTCATCGCATCATAAACGCGAAGATGAGATGGGTACAGGAAAACTGTCCATTAGGCCGTTAGCAGCTATTCATAACAGGAGGCGACGAAATGGATATTTAGAGAAACTTTTGTCTTTGTTGCGTGAAGGTTGGGGGTCACGCCATTTGGATGAACACACGTTCTGTTTGTGCGATCCTGCAGAAGTGTTTAGCAGAAATGAAAATCGGGCAATTACGCAATTTTAGGATTTGTTTTTGGTAGCCTTTATTCTGCGCTACAAGTGAACAAGATCTAGCCTGAAATGTCTTGAAATTCAGTAAAAAACATAGTTCACTCGGACTTTTCATAATGTGATAAGATGCGTGGACAACCGCGCCACCAAATTCGATAGGATTGCAGTCAGCCGGCTGCGAAGTTTTCTTTGCGCATTTAGGGACGCGGTTTTCCAATTTTTCATGAATAGTATCACCTCGGAATGATGAACCAGGCAGAAAGTTTATACTAAGAGTTGAAGCATCAAATCAGATTACCGTTGAAAAAAATTTTTCAGTTGCCGCCTACGCCAACATGGCTTTGCAAGAAAAGGCAACTGGAGACAACTTCTAACCTTTGTGAAAGTTTCACATGTGTTCAATATTCCGATGTAATCATTTGCCCGAGATTCCGGTTTCACTGCTGTATGTAGATTTTGCTTGAATGTACTGTAATCAATTCCGAAACTTTTTGCATTTTTGAAGAAAACATAATAAGGAAAATAAAAAATTGTATTTATGCAACTCAATGTAAACACCCATCACAATAGAGCAAGTTGAATTGAGAGAATTGAGAAAAATAAATAAATGATAGGAAAGTTTACCTACTGGAACTGGTTGGGTTATGGCAAATGCCCAACGGTTAAAACGAACAGAGAAAGAAAAGAAAACAGAAAAGCAGTGGTGAGTCCCGAACAGGTAATACAAATGATTGAAAATCAAAGATAAGAGAAAGAAGTTGGAGGAAGAGATCTATGTGAAGAGACATTTGATTATACAGGCAATCTTTTAAAGTTGAAAATCTATGACAACATAATGGTAAGGATGATCAAGAAGACGGCAGCAATCGTCGTTTTCGATCCGTTCACTTTGTCAGCTCTCTGACGACTCAAAGCCAGTGTATGCCACTTCTCGCGATTGTACGGCACCTCAGCACTGTCTTCAACATTTTCCGGAAGTTCGTCGACAATGTAGATCTTGCCTCCCATGTTGAAGTTGTTGGCGCTCTGAAATGATGTTCATCATGTTTATGTGTGTAATTTGAAGAATGAACATACGTTATAATAAAGAACAGATGGGGTTGTGTCGTTTGGAGTGAATGCAAAAGAGTGAACGTCTTCCGGCCATCCATCACATTCCAAATATGTCTCTGGTTCGTTGGCAGTCTTATCTGGAAATTAATTCTTGATTAATCCTTTTTCATTGTACAAGATGTGTACCTCTGTTGTGCATCCAAAGGCAAAGAGGTCCAGTGTGGCTGTCAATTGGTCCTGGGGAGTAGACAGTAACTCTTTCCGCTTCGTTTTGAGACAACTCATTGTATCCTCCGTTTTCATCATCTCCAATGTAAAGTGGGTTGTAGATGTCAAGAAGAAGCTTATCACGTCCACCTTCCACGCTGAAAACAAAAACTATTATCCAAGGTTTTCATAAGTTAAGGCTTACTTGAATTTGTATGTAACATGTCTCTTCAAGTAAAGATCTGGAGACATGACGCTATTCACGTGCCAAACATACTTTGGTGATCGGAGGTTTCCCTGCAAAAGAAATGTTTATCAGTTCAGTTTATCACTGCGGTTGGTCAGTACGTTGTAATTCTTGATGTGTTCGATGTGTCCCAATTGGAAAGTGAAGTTGATTCTGTTAGCAGATCCCTTCAACACTCTACGACTCATTGGTTTCTCCTCATCACTCTGAAATGATTTCACTTCGAAAAGTCCATCACATGTTTCCAGATGACTCACTCTGTTGATTGAAGGCACGTATGGTGGGAGGTTAGCAAGTGTGTCATCTGTCGGAACAAGCACTGATCCAAAATTGACCCGGTACTTGTAGCAATAAACTGAGATCCAGTCAATGTGGAAGATGTCATAGTTTTCCGGTAGTTCGAGAATAATATCCTTGCCTCCGCGATAGTTTTCACTGATTTCACTGATCCTGAAAGTGAGTCGTTTTGATTGACACATGAACGTCTCATTGACTCAATTATGAACCTTTTACTTACGATATAGATGCGAAGAATAGAAAACATAAATGGACTAAAACAGAATCCTTGACACGAATTTTGCGTTCACCGATAGAGAATATCATAGCTACTTGATAGGAAAGGATCGGAACACCCTAATACTAACTAGTCTGATGATAGGTAACAGCAGGTGGGACGATTTTCTTATCATCAGATGAGCGCAGAAAAATAATGAAATATAAAATAGAAGATTTGCTGAGAGCGGCAAAAAGAGTGTCTCCATCTACCTGCGTCTCGGTTCTTTTGTTACGCGATAGACCACAAGGAGGGGCAGTTTCTCTGTCTCTATGTGTGTGTGTGTGTGTGATCACATACGAGGTCATCCTAGCTCGCCCGCCGGTTCAAGAAACACACTCGCAACATATTGGTGGCGTGTTTCTCAAAGAACACTTACTCTTTGTCGTCTTTTCCCCGAATCGCCACTTTGACGCCGGAACTGTAAGAAACCGATGCTCCACGACCAGCATAGAAGTATGTTTCTGCAAAACGACATGTTCAAAAACGACAGATAGCATTTTAATTTGTTTCGACTCAACGAATATGGAAAGTGTAGTGCGGGAAAACGTGTTAGTTGGAGTCATATCGGAAAACATATATTGGACATTATAAAAATTGACTGATAACAAAAAGAGCTGTTGTTTTCTGTACCCGATCTTCTAACATTCAATTGTTATTTCCTTAGAAGGAAAACTAAAAAAAACATACTTGGAGCCTTGTTTCCTTCAAAAGTGAATCCATAAACCTTGATAGTTCTTCTGTCGAGGACGTAGAGAGGGCCGGATCTCAACTTGTACCGTTTTCCAGTGAACTCAGAAGAAAGAGCAACAGATTTTGGGATTTTCATATCTTCCGGGAGCACCAAAGATCCAAAGTTTTTCTGAAAAAATAAATTTCATGTTTTTTCTTGCAATTAAAACTTACATCAGTTTTAAAGGAGTAAATTGAGAATGATTTGAACTCATCGAGACGGTGCTTCTCAGGAACATGAACAACAACTCCATCGTTGTCTTCCGGGAATGGACCAAGAGGGGTGATACCGTATTCGTAGGTATGGGCTTTGATTCCTTCCTTGGTTGGAGTATCCTTGATGTCTAACCAGAAGTAGAGATCTTGTTGATCAGGATTGAAGGTGAAGTTGAAGATCTGGAGGGTAGTAGCATTGACGATGAAAACTTGTCCGGATACATCAGATTCCGGGCTAGAAAGATCGCCAACGTAGACTCCGTAATCCGAGTTGTAAACGTTGATGTCATGGCAGGAGGTGCATGTTATCAGCAGGCAAAGTAGCGACGCCTGGACCACCAGTGATATCATTGGCGGTTCTGAAAATGAAATATAGTACTCACAGTGTATCATTTTAAAGAATGAAGAAGAAGTTATACGAAATGAAATGATAGTACTACCAAAACTCTCACAGTCTAAACTGAGGCCATCTGTCACCTCTTATGCAATTCCAAAACAATTTTCTATTCAACATGACGTTTTTTTGTCAAGTTGTGAATCGTCTAAAACTAGCCAATCCGACTTAGCGCCGGATGATTGGTCGCCAGAAACAGTAATTACTTTTGTTTGTGGCAATCAATGAGACGTTGGTTCGAGGATAAAGATGGCCGAAAAGACACATTTTGAAAATTGTGATTCATCGAAAAAGATGTTCCATTCAGAGAAGGCTGTGATGTTGAAGAACAAATGAGCAAAGAAAACGATTTGGACAATTGAATTTATAATTTTTGATGAAAGAGAATAATGCGCGGAGTGGAACGGGAATAAGGAGATGAAGATGAAGAAGGAGAAGAAGAAGTCGGAGGCGGAGCATTCAATTCATCACTTTTGCGTAGAGATGTATATCTCGAGTGGTTGGACCACCATCCAAGATGACAGTCATGTGCGGGAGAGTTGGAGGGAGGGGATGGACACACACACAGCACTAGCAATATTTACAACACCAGATTGCACAACAATTACCATTGAGGACGAACTGATCCAGTAACGGATAACAGGCATTTCGCGCCTATTTTAGACACTGAAGAACTAAATCTTGGAACGAGAATAGGAAAATGAGACACAAAGCTTAATCGGATTTAAATTGAAATTCAAGGAAAAGATCAGAGAATCGAGGAGAAAATGACAAGAGAAAGAAGAGAAGAGCGTGTGAATAAAGTTATTCCTGGATAGGACTAACGGTAACAGATGTGTGTACGGGAGGGAAGAAAAGAACATGTTGGTAAACGCTGGTAAATGACCCCCCGTGTTCATTATATTATAAGCGAGCCAATGAAAACAAAAGAAGAAGGTTTGAACAGTCCCTGGAGAGAAAAACGGTCTGACTCCCTCAGAGCCAAGTCTATGTTAATGAACGATGCAATAATAATAATAATAATCTAAATGCAGAAGACAGATGCTTACACAGATGTATTCGGGTGGAGAAAAAGTGAATAAGAGTCAAACGGATGAGAGGCGGAGTCGGAGAACAGTGCGAGATGATGAAGGCCTGATGGTACATACGGTCCTCAACATCTCCGTATTTGTTTGCATTACTATCGGTCTCCAAAGAACTGTTGTGTGAAGAACAAGGGGATTAGAGTGAGACGAGCGATGTCTCGGTGGGTGAGAATGGTACGAGCTCCAGCTGACAAAGATAGACTCCGCCTCACAGGCGAGGAACTTGATACCCTGTTTATGGGGGGCGTCTGCAATTGGACATGTGGCGTCGCTCATAAAAGGCCGAACTCATTGTCGGCTTGCGGTAAAATCCGATTGACCTTTTTGATGAGCTTCACGCCTACTCATAAAAACTATGAGGATCGTAAAAAGTTGATTATAAACAATGATAGATACTGTCGGGACTAATTGCCGCTAACTTGAAAGAGACACCTTCTGGTGAGAAGATATCTGCTAAGTGGTTGTAAATCACAGAATGAAAAGAGCAAGTGGTAAACAATCTAATAAGATTCAATCAGTGGGTTGACAAGGATGAGGTCGTATATCAAAAGATCAACTGCCAGTTACATTTAGTTGTATGTAGTTTTGTAAATTATGAAAGATATCGGTATGACCACAGATCTCTTGCTACTTGAACATAAGTGTCAAAAAAAGTTTTAATGTTGCAATTATTGAAAAGTAGAGCAATAATCATTCAGAAAAACGATATGGCCTTGTGTGAACAAATAGAAATTGAAGAATAGCAACTCTTGTTTTCCAAGTTTTCTCAAGAAGGGCATGCTGTTGCTGTGTGTTGTTTAACATGTGTTTGAATGTTATGAGTGGCACGGCACCGAACGACTCAATCACCACCGGAACTTCCCGCTGGTCCTAGAGACGATGAAATTTAGCTAATTTACATAAGTCACCTCATTGTGAGCATGCGCATAAGGTCACAAAACGGTCATCTTCCTGTCTATTTGTGTTGCCTCTTCAATTCACTCCAGAAGACTGACAATAAGGCATTAAGTACCCGTTTTTGAAGGTTCTTGATAGCACCTGCTAGGTGTTGTGTAACAAAAGCAAAAACCTTTTTTTATAATTGAACAAATGTGAGGAGGAATCATCATAAAGCGAGAAAAGATGTATGCAAACATGGTTTAAGCTTTCACCAAAGGTACACAAACATAGAAAGGGTGCCATCAAAATGGATGCTCCTTTTGAAAGCCTGGAAGCCGAAACCACTAATTAGAAGCTACCTGAGCGGAAATAGAGGCTGGCACAAGTGCAGGTTTGGGCTGGTACCAAAACCACGACATACAACATTTATTGCTTATGGTGGAGGTCTTCAATTAAGGTTTTCAAGAGAGCGTCCATTTGTTGGATAAAAGTTGAAGAGGAAAGAAGGGTTGTGCGGTAGTTCTAAAATTAATTATGTCAGGATTTAGAGGCACTTTTCTCATTCTCTCTGTCTCGCCCAGAATTTGCCACTGTGAAATAAGAACAAGAGTCGCGCATTTCGGAATGAATGGTACTCGAAAATGGGGCCACGTCAAGTGTACTGCATTTGTTTTGCCAATATCTAGAGGTTCGGACAATATTAAACAATGTGTTAGACGTTTTATACCAAATGACTCTGAAGACAACCGAAATGATTTATAGAAAGAGTTATTCTTAGAAAGAAATGTAGTCGAAAGGTCATACGATTGACATACAGGACCGTATCTTGGAATCAAATCTCGAGAAGTTACTGTTTCGATCGTTAGACTCTGTGACTTCTATGACACCAGAGACGTTTCGTCATACGTCAGTTTCACTTTTAATAACCGGATATTTCAGGAAACTGACACTATTATAAAGGGAAAAAAGATGGACGGTATTTCGAGAGTGGGTCAAAAAAGGCAGTCAACTGGACAATCAAGCTAATAAAATGGGTGGATATCGCATAAATGCAACGCATTCTAGAAACTGTCGACCGTCAATCGGAACATGCAAATCTGGTCATTTGACTGACTATTCAGCTGTTACAAACCTTTATTCTGACAGTTGTCTCCTAAAAAGTCTGTCGAAATGAAAAGAGAAATGCGTTGATTAGAAATGGGAGGGGAGTCAGGTTTCAGACATACGCTTTGGGGCCACGGGAGACTAAGCTGGCTGGTTGAGTTAATTGGAAACAGTGTTCCCAATTATCGAACGAGTAGTCGGTTGACGCCCGTGTCTGATGGAGGGGGAGAAGACGGATGAAACAGAATAGACAGTACACAAAAGCTTGAAGTCGTTTGGTTTTGAGTAAATGCAAACAATCTAGACGTACTGTGTGCCAATATATCTTCGCAGCTTCTGGTACTCTGCCTTCCTACCTACAACCCCCCCCCCTTCTTTTCCTCTCTGTATACCTATTCAAATTAAACCGGGCCATTGTTCTTGGCATACGTGTTTGACAGCCTTAAGCAAGCACTTGACGCCGCCACGAATACTATTGTTTAGGTTGCGTTGTTTATGCATTGGGGTCCCCTCTTCCTCCTTCACGAACCCCCACCGCTTTTTATTTTTGCTAATTTGAAATCAGAATCCAAGAAAGGGCACAGTATATTAAGTAAAGGTGTAGAAAAGAATGTAGAATGCGTGAAGGTCACACCATTGCCAGCGATTTGTTAGGTTGATTTGGTGTAAAAAGTAGTGGAAGATAAATGGAAGACATTTCTTATGAAGTTTTGTGGATCACTCAGCTAAAGAAGTGACTAACCTTGAAAATGCAGAAAAAAATAACGGATTCTTTTTGCAAAGTGACGAGGACGACACAGATGAGTAGTTTTAGACACTAGGTAAAAAAGTTTTCATAAAAACTAATTTTATAGATTAATCCTTCTAACAGAGTATAGGGACGACTAGAAATCAATCAAGTGGGCTTGGAAATTTGATATTCTGAGGAAAGCCAACATAAAAAGAAATCCTAAACAGGAGAAAACTTAGCTCAATTTTACTATAGAATTAATTACAATTGTTCAGTATTCTTTAAAAATATTATTCTCTGGGTAAAAATGATTAAGCAACCGAAAAAAGTTTTTTAACAATGAAAAGTGTGATTTTCATTCATGGGAAATTAATTCCATAGTCCGATAGGCGAGAATGAGTCAAAAACAGTGGAAATAAACCAGATTTAACAAGCTTTGGTGACCTATAAACTGACTTTGTCGGACTATTTAGTCACTTAGTGACTCATCAAGATTGTCCTTGGTAGAAGGCGCAAAGACACCCTGCTGACGGCATGGGATAAAGCAAAACTGATTGCATTTTTGTGTGGGAAGAAGGAGAAGGATTTTGATTTGTAATTAAATGTGTGGAATCGAAATGAAAACGAGTCTCGTTGTTTCTCTTTCATTTGCTTCGGCTTTGGTTTTGAAAGTAAGACTTTTGGAAACAGAAAGGCGAAAGCCAGAATGATCAACGGGTATTGGTATTGACGGCGTCAAAAAGGCGGGTGAAGAAGGAGGGAGAAGACAAAACACTGTTTGAACTGGACATATCGATCAGTGTACTAGGAGGGCCGAAAAGGATTAAAACGAGCGGAAAATTGGCAGAAAATGGTTCTTTATGTATATTCGTTCTTTTTCTTCTTCCATCTTCTCCGCGCACTATCCTCATCCGTCATTTCACTCTTCGTTGCCGTCCGACGTCTTTTCAATGCCTGTTGATTTTGAAAGAAACTGTCCGAAAATGGCTGTGAAGTGGAATTGAGAAAAGCTATTCGATTCGGGACATTGCTTGCTAAAAGATTGGAAAACGCCGTTTTTTAACATTTTGAATACGACATTTTTTTCCGGAATTGAATCCAATTATGATCGAAAAAAAATGATTTCTGGGAAACAGAAAACGTGCTAAACAGAATATTTTAAGTAGAAATGAACCAACCAGAACTATTTTTCTCACAATGTTCCACAATTAACCGAAAAGAATTCTTTTCTCGACAAATCTATGTTATCTCGATCATCAATAATTTGTGGATGAGAGGATTCTCCGAATTAAACTTTTATGAAACTCAATTAATTCGATTAACTGATCTGATTTTAGACTTCGAGAAACGAGCGAAAAAGAGCGAATGATGGGACAAAAACTTTATTGAAAACGTGTGACGTTGTCTCTTGTCGGTAACGATGGGAAAAGGAGAAAGAGAGAAGATGGAAGAACCCGATCAAGATAAAATCAAAGCTGCAAGCTGGCCTCTTTCACTGGAAAAACGACGATTCATCGAAAAAAGGAGGGGAACGACTTGGAGAATAGATACGGGGGGCCGGACAGGAAGAAAGAAAAATGTGAGGAGCGGTTAATACTGGAAAACAAAGATCAACTCAAAATTCTCTTCGACCATCTTATTCCAACTGGCTGTCACTAGAACTAGAACTCACAACTTGCCAGATCAAAGAATTATGTTGAAAGTTTGAATATTCACGGAGACTTTCGACCAAATCATTAGGAGAAAATAACTGCTTTAGAAAAAAAACAGTCGAAACGATTCATCGTCGCAGGTGTCACAATTCCATTGAATGTGCATTCAACTGTGAGAAGGCACCACTTACTCTCATCCATTCCGATACCCACTTTCGATAATCGAATGACCTCAAACATGCTAGTCTTGTCCATCCCATCTTGTCCTTCTTCACCTCAGGCGACCATCTGCGTAATATTTATTTAGGTGGCACTCTTGTTTTTTTTTCCTTCTAGAAGCAGAAGGAACACTCAATCTAGTTGAGAGGGAAGATCCACTTGCAAATCTATCAAAATCATGCAGATGCACTTGTTCGAGAGATGACGTTATCTTGGTTCCAAATCTTGGCTTAACCCCTAATTATAGGGTGAGCTACAATGTTTGGGGTGTCATCCCAAAGAGTGGAGAATGACATTTGTCATGGTCAACTTGTAGAGCTATTAAAGAAGAGCTTTTGAGAATCCTTTTTCTGAAGGGATAATTGAAATTGAAAAAAATTATCCGGCTACTAACAAAATAGGGCATGATTTATTATTCAAATTTAAAACAACTTCGATTACTAGTTTGAGTTTTAACGTGAGAGTTAAAAGAAATTGAGATTGCAAAAAAGAATTGTCGATTAAAAGGTTCTAAAATTCGAGTGTCGAAAAATATCTTATGAAAAAGTTAACATTTTAAAATAAAGTGACATAATCTAGAATGCGCTGGTGGCAGAGTACATATTATTTTGTTGGATCTGGCCAGCAATATTCATTCCTTCGATTCTTTCATAGTTCTCATTGGTAACTCTTGAGTCGCCGTTTGAACGAAGCTCCACTGGGGCTGTCTGAGTTGTTGGCTCGATTAAAACAGGTGGATTTTTGAGAAGGAACATGAGAGGGGCGTATAAGAAACTGATGATTGCAATGATGTACATCATTCTGAAATTATTATTTTCCTTCTACTCTCACTATCATTGTATTACGTTGGGAATCCAAGACTCTTAACAAGTGGTCCAGAGAAAAATGGTCCAAGGGCAAACGCAAAACAGAAGGCGGCATCGGCAATGGCGTAGATAGATCCATAGACACCAACGTGACGGATATCAACAAGGTAACCCATGAGCGGGAACATGGACGCATCAATCATACCTAGATAAATATCAAAGTCTCTTTTGATCTAATCAGTTACACACCAATAGAGAATCCAAGAAGGCCATGAGGGATAATAAGTCCAGCAACAGAAGTAGCAGAAGGGATAGAGAGAAGACTGAATCCAATGACAACTAGGCCAATGAACGAGGAAAGCCATCTGGAAACAAATCTTGGTAGTAATTACAAGATGTCTTCTGTTTTACCTTCCAATGCGATGAGCCAACGGTCCGAAGATATTGGTTCCAATCAGATAGGAAATAGAAGCAGGTAAGAAAGCAGCTCCGCGTTCCAAAGAGTTTGCACCCCATGATTCCATCATCCACAATGGGAGAGATGGTTCCAACATAGCTATTCCCAGGTTTCCGATAGTAATTGCACCTGAAACTTTCTTTTTTGGAGCTCTGTTTTCCGAACTAACCAGCAGCAACAATGATGTAGGGATCCTTTGCGAGTTGTTTAATCGAAGAGCCTTCTGGTTCACCTCTATCAATTTTTGGTTGCAGAACCATGAATTGAATAGCTGAAGAGAAACTAAATTTTGAAAGTCACAAAACCAAATGCTTACATCCATCGAAAAGAGCAAGAAGAGCAAGAAGAACGAACGGTAGTTCTTTTCCACTCCATTGATATAACAGTCCTCCGTATGGTGGTCCAACTAGAACTCCAAGGGCTAAACCTCCCAAAGCTATTCCCATTGCACTTCCTCTTTCCAAATCATCCGGATAAGCTTGAGCCAACATTCCCATTCCTAAAAGAAATCATAACTTTTTTCTTTTCTTTCTCGCCCTTTGCTTCTCTTCAAAAGTTTGGGGGGGGGGGGGGTGTGAGTGTTCATGAAAGAAAGAGAGACCACAATGGTCGGCGTCTACTAGTAAGAGGAGGCAGCATGGAGGCAGTATAAGACACGCGCCTACCCCAACGAGTCTCGCTGATCAGGTGGCCGAGTGGTTAAGGCGATGGACTGCTAATCCATTGGGGTTTCCCCGCGTGAGTTCGAATCTCATCCTGATCGAATTCTTTTTGCTTTTTTGCCTTTCACAGTAGAACATGTTTCTGACCATGAGAGTCCAAATTAATGGGGTTTTCATAGATATAGGCTAAGAAAACGAAAAAACAAGTGATGAAAATTTTGCATTTTTCGGAGAAACATTGAATGAATTCACTAGTGTACGACTTATTAAACTAACCTGAAGTACTTGTGCATGCTGATCCAACACCTTGAAGAGCTCTAGCCAACCAAAGTGTAAAATAAGAATCACCAAATGCAAACAGAATAGTTGAGCAGAACATGATAACAAAACCTCCAAACATTGGTAATGTGTATCCAATCCTAGAAAAAATATGCTCCAAGTTTATTTTTTTCTTAGCATACCTGTTGGTAAGAGGTCCAATCCATGGATTCACTAAAAGTTGAACGAGAGCCTTTGATCCAAACATGAGACCAACATGAACATTCTCACTAGCCAATAGTTTATGACGCTCTTCTTCGTCTATGACACGTCTCGGAGGTTCTTCGTTTCTCAATGGCGGTTTTTTGGCAGCGGGCGTCATGAACTTTCTTCTACAGAGAAATAACTAATAACAGAGAACTTTTGGTTATCTTACCGGTCATCATAGTCTCGATTTTTACTCTTATAGTTTTTTCTACGAGACTCTTTTCTGCGGTCATCGTTTCTACCAACAGGACCAATTGGGTTTTCTTCCCAATCTATTTCAGCATTATTACCAAGTTTCAACGGAACATCCCAACTATCATCGTCTTCCCACTAAATTATTCGTTTTATTATCTATTCTAATATTGAGTTATGAGTACCTGACGTTTCACACGATTTTGAGAGTCATGATTGAATAAAATATCTGTCTCATTTGGATGCTCCATACGAAGAAGATATTCGGGGATAATTGGTACTAAACAAAGGATTTTTTATGAGTTCTTTAATCCTGGGCGGCTTACCAACTGTCGTGAGTAGCATGTTATCGAGGAATAAAGCAATATAAACAATTAGCAATAGTATTTTCCTATTGTTCCGATAGGAACTGATTAGATCAAGAAGGTACGACATACCTTCCTCTTCCAAGTTTTATTGGAGACGAATCCTGAAAACTAAAGAAAATACTAAAGTATGAATTTAGTTGAGCGACGAGAATAGTGATAACAAAGGTGAGAGAATGGAGGGCGCGCAAAGACGTGGGCTAGGTAGAGGCAGAGTTTCTGGTTCCCACGGTTTGAAAAATTGATTTCGCTCTATTTATGCCTAATAATTGGTATAGAAGAAACGGGAAGACGGAGAGAGACAAAGTCATAGAATCCCACAGTTGAATGTCATTTGGTTATGACTATAGTGAAACGAACTCGGAAGAATTGATTGTGAAATTTTAAAAAGAAGAATATGAAGATGCGAGAAGCTCATTTAGAAGAAAAGAAAAAAGAATAAAAGGGTGAACACTGGTAATGACAGCTCATTTCGCATTTTTGTCTCCCTCTACGTCTTTTGAGTGTGCCATCATCCCCGGAATAGATTGAATGAAACGCAACGGTTACGTTTTTTCGAAAAATTTCTGCTCTCTTATAGAATTGAAGAAACGTTTGAAGGGGGAAACGACGACGGAAAATGAGAAATATTTCAGGATCAGAAAAAGAGGTGGGCGCAACAGATTCGCACTACCGGAAGACAATTTTCTAACAGTAGAGAAGAGGAGGAGGGAAAGAAACCCAACGGGCGGAATGGGTAACAACGGAAACCAGAATGATGAATGATTCAGTGAAGAATAATGCTTAACACACATACCACACTTATTTTCTTTTACTCTGTTTGTAATACAATCCTTTTCTAGGGTTTCGTTGATACTTTTTTTTTGATTTGGGCACCTTGTAATCTAGTAACTTGTGAGATTCGCCAAGTGAAATATGAGTCTAGAGCAACACAAGAAGGCCCAAAAAATGAATCTGGCGTCTAGTCGCTGGGCTCCTTTTAAATTATCAATTACCAGGAAACTCTCACAGTGGGAACAAAATTGTTTGATAATTGCTTTGAAAATTCGAGAATAAACTTTGAAAATTGACATTTACTCACCTTTTTTATTTCTGAGAGTTTTGACTCAGTTCTTGTCAAAAGAATGGAGAAGAAATTCTATTCGAACTGTTTATGACTGTGAGGAGAACAAAACCATAGACTTATATACCGAAACTCTGTTTTCCCACATTCAAGTATGCGCATAAAAATAAGATGACACGTCTGAACTGTTCTAACAGTTCTATATCAACAGAATATGATTAGGAGAACATCTATAACAGAGATACTTGTCAACTTTTCTCAATATACACGAATTCATACCGGCTGAAGCTCATAAAAAGACATAAAAGTGCTTGAGACGAATCGACCATGTCTCCCTAGGTGAAATAAGAAGGAAAATCTCATTCGAATTCAATGATGCTCTCGAGAATAATGCTCGCTTTTTTCACTTGACCGCAACGCAACGACGCCGCAGAAGTCTCATCTGTCAAGTGCCAATGTGCGTGTGAATCAACTCAAGGAACTTTCGATGCTTTGAATTTTGCTTCTTCGGTTTCTTGTCACAAAAATCAGAATCAAACTACTTTGAAGTAGGGTCGCATAGAAGAACTTCTAGAGTAGAAATAGGCAAATAGCAAAATATATGAAGTAAGTGGAAAACGGAGCCAGTGGAAAGAAAAGGGATAATGGCAGGATGTATTGATGCAATTGCTTCCCGACAAATCATTGGTCCTCATAACGACAAAAAGAGAGAAGAAGAAGAAGAAAAGAGAAACCTTTTAGATCTGCAACAACAATTATATTCATTTCAGGAACAATAGCTATTTTTGGAGCTAAAATATGACTCCAATTTTTTTTGAAAACCAAGTACGATAGGATAGAACAGATTAAAAATACTTGTAAAAAATAGCGAATCACTCCGAGAAAATTGTACCAATGAATAATGTAATGGCTACCATAAAGTCATTTTCGTGGGTAGTTTTTATTGCTTTTATTGCTCCGTTTATCTGTCAAATGTCTTGAGTGCAATACGGTGTAGGAAGACACTTCTGAAAAAATATGCGACTGAAAAATGTATCTCGATAATAATGGAAAACGGTAGATTATTCCATGACAATCGATTACAATTCAAAATTTGTTTTTTCCCTAACCTAGACTGTTTTCGTTATATTTATCATTGGTTTGATCCATGGTTCTTCTCCACAAAAAAGGTCAATACTCTTTTTGAGATGTTCCAGAATGCGGTATTGTGTTTTTAGTGATATCATACTCTCTAATTGTTTATTTTTCGATGTGCCAAAAACCTCAGCCTCCCAATTATTTGGTCAATAAAACCTGGCTGATAAATATTTTATGAGAAAATTGGTCTCCGTTGATTTTTTGATTCATTCTATTTTATTCAGTCGAATCTTCCTTTTTAAAACTGTCTAGTCAATAATTTCGCAATCTTTCTCGTTCTCTTCAATATAGTTATCATCATTTCTATCTTTATCCTTGTCAAAACTGTTCTTCTCGCCGCCAGATCACTTCATTTCTCAAAAACGCTTGCCATTCATTTTTGTCTCCGATTTCTTGATAGACCACTTTCGTGTGTTTCCTAATTCTTCTTCTCCCACCCATCTTTTTCTCTCCGTTTATTTATTATTTGTTATCATTTTTCGCCACAATTGTTGCAAATTTATCTTATCGTTCATTTTCGTCAACTAACGACTCTGCGTTTAGCTAGAATTGTTCTTTTACTAATAATTTATTTTTTGAGAAAGTTTTTGCTACTTACTTAATTTAATTTCTTGCAGAAAACGTGTTTCGATGATTTTACTTCTCGTTTTATCAGTGTCAATTTTAACTTATATTTTTCTAAGGTTGGTTCCGTTTTCTTCAAAATTAAATTCATGTTTTAAATTACAGGAATTTATTACTGTACTATAAATTATATAAAAATGGGTTGAATCCACAATTCGACATATTAGGTGTAAAAGGCTTGCTATGGTTGGATAGTTCCCAAGCTCATGAGAATTTCACACGAATGTGCTCGGTTATCGGTGACAAAACGTTTTCGGTGCTCCGCGGAGCAACCCCTGTCGTTGTCACCAGTGATGTTGATTTGATTCATGCTATTTCCACAGAAAACTTCGATTGTTTTCATTCAAGAATTGTAAGTCCAGCCGTAACTCGTATTTCAGTATAATTTCTGTTCCAGCCGGAAGTATTATCCGATGATCCCATTACTTCCGAGAATATTCATATGTTTGCTGCAAAAGGGGAACGTTGGAAACGTCTTCGTACTTTAACCAGCTATGGACTATCAACCGTGAAATTAAAATTGGTAAACCGCATGATCTCATTATATTTTCATCTTCATCACTTATAATTTGTTTGTTCAGTTGTTCCCAACAATCGAAACCTGTGTTTCTGAATTTTTGGATCACGTGGACAGTCTGTCAGATTCAAACAGTGTTATTATTAATCATTCTCATAGGTTTGAACGATTTCGTCTATTTATAGAAATATCTTTCTTATTACAGTCTATTCCAAAACCACACATCTTATGTACTGGCCAGATGCGCGTATGGTCATAAAGAGAAAAACCATCGTGTCAACAACTTTTTGGGAGCTTTCACAAATGCATTCGGTGCACTTTCAGAACTACAAAAGTCGACTGCAGAAAAGGTTACTTGTGAGTCATATTACTTGCCTTATCCTCCTCATTTGCCCTTTCTCCAGATTTCTTTCCTGAAATGAGGCTAATCTTCAAAAATAGTTTTGTTGGCCAATTCCTTCAAAGTGCAAATCAACAAAAGTTTTTGGACTATTTGCTTAACCTTATTGCGAAATTTCAAACACGAAGAATATGTGACAACAACAATCAGTCGTGCAACCCGGAAACTGATCATTACAGTCTATTGGAGTTTTTCTTCGATCATCATAATGAGAAGAAATTGATTGAAAAAGCAGAGGGACAGATTGACATGAAGAAAGTGAAGGTCGAAAAAAGTATATCATACCAGGTGTGAGTCTTGTTCTATCTGTAGCCTTCCGAGTGTAGACACATTAGAGTTTCTGATGACTACACAAGACACAAGATACAATATTTTTGTTTATTGATATTGTTAATAATCACATTTAAAAAACAGCAATGACTTATCAGTGTTTACAAAAGCTTTTGAGAGGTTCCATCGAAATATTCAAATGACTTTCAGGAAATCACTGCACAATGCAAATTCATTTCGATCGCTGGTTTTGACACGACTGCCAACACTTTGACTCTTCTTTTCAACTTGCTGGCTAACAATCCGGATATACAAAAACAGATTTTTGAAGCTGAAATTCAAAGCCATGAGGTTGTTAACTTTGAGACTATGTGTTCACTTCCACTTCTTCAAAATTGCATCTTCGAAACACTGCGACTATTTCCACACGCGTCCCCGTAAGCTACAAATCCCATCACCCATTCATGATCCCTATTTTCAGACTTCAAACACGTATCTGCACAGAGCCGTTCCGAATCAAACAATATCAGTTCTTCGAAAACATACAAATTGTGGTCAACCCATGGGGACCTCATCATGATAGAGACATTTGGGGAGACGATGTTGATTGTTTTCGACCATCTAGGTTTGGGTTTCGGTGTCTGACGGTGCATCAACAACTAATATTATTGAGGTTCGAGAAGCTGACCGAACAACAAAGAAAGGCATTCATGCCGTTTGGTGTCGGACCGAGACAATGCGTTGGAATGCGGTTTGCACTTCTCGAATTGAAGACAACAGCATTCCGAATGCTACAGAAATATATTGTTAGTACAACTTCACCGGTTAATGATAGTCACGGAAAGATGGTATTCAATTTTAAGAGAAAAAGTTTCTTAGATGAGAATTTAAGGTTAAAATGACTGTTCGAGATACGGGAACGATTTGGCCAACGGATAAACTGGGTCTTGTTTTGACGAAAAGAAAAGCTTAAAATGTCTTGTTCAAAATTCATTCATATTAACTGCATTTACAAATCCGATACATCTGCCGTCTTATCCATTTGATTGCGGGTTTTACGAATAAAGTTTCTTCTTTTTCTGGTAACATGATCCTCAAATCTTAGATATTCAGTTCTCACACATGGTCCCCATAGCTCAATTGTTTCCAACTTCTCAAGTGTCTCTCCATTATGCATCAAACTATCACGTGCTTTGTATCCAGTGATTGTCGCAGTGGTCGAAGTCAAGTCGAACTTTGAAAACCTACAAAAAACATCTTATTTGAATTTGGAAAATCATTTTCACCTGCTATTCGGAACACTTCCAATGTACACAAATGGTACTTTGTACCCCTCAATGCACTCTAAGGTCACTTCATGTCTCTGGTGCATATGTGCATAAAAAGCCCCAATTCTTGGCACTCTTTGATTCGATTCGAAAGACTTTTTCACACTCGACATCCAACGGCTTAACATCATTTTGATTTTATGAATATGCATACTCTCACACTGGTGCATATTCAAAAGTATGGGAAGTGAAGTGCTCTGAAAAGTTGATAAAAATGAGAATAGGCACTTTAAAATTACCCCCAGAAGATTCAATTCGTTGTGAAGATATTTCATTGGAGAAGAGAGATTCCATTTCACGAAGAGGGATGAAAATTGGACGTTGTAATCGATTGCATTATTCAGTTGTATTACAAAAACACACGATTTCCCTGAAAAATCTTGAACAACTAGGTTAGATCTAGAATCTCAACCTTTTTTCGAACAAACTCTCTCTGTATAAGCCAAGCTTCCACTGAATTCAACATCAAAATTCACTGATTTCCTAGTGATATCCGCCACTATCGACATATTCTTTACATAGTCAGCATACCTGAAATCAAAACAAAAATTCAAAACTATCCAAACCGGTTAATCCACCAAGAGAGCATTGTATGAGCACAAAAGTTCAAAGCACAATCATCGATGTTATTTTGATAGTCATGGTTTCCTAATCCGAGAATAAAAGGGATTGGGAAGTTATTATACCAGACTTGCTGAAATCCAATCATTATTGAACTGGTCAGTCCCTTTTCAAAGATTTACTCTAAATTCGTGCAATTGATGAAGGTGTCCGAAATCAGTCAAATCTCCATTGATGATGAGAGCAGCTGGTTTATAATCCAGACTGCTAATAAGAGCATCCAGTGCCTGTCTTTGTACACGATTCGCAAATCTGCTTTCTATTTTAGTGCATAAATCCCTTCCCTGACGCAACGTCTCGTTCACTTCGATGCCCTCAATGAACTCAAGCCTCTGGAATGTTGAACTTTTCGAAAAATGGATATTTTTAATTGAAAAAAGTACATTATTGAGGAAGAACCGGCTTCGTGGTCGTTTCGAAACGAGTTTGCATTGCACATTATCCTCTTCACACGGAAAATGAAATTGGGTGTCTCCCATGAGCAAAAGGGTGAGAATATCCTCTTGAGGAGAAGATAGAGTAATATTATTCAAATCTTCTTCAAGTTCATCTTAACTACTAGAGATTACAAACACCTCATTTCAAAAACTACCTGTAATCGTAGTATTTTCTTGAGTTCTTATAGAAATAGCTAAACATAGCAATATAAATAATATTAACCTCATCAGGAAATTATTTGAACCGGGAAGTGTTGTAAATGAATGGATGGCCAAGCAAATGCTTGAAAGTTTTGATTGTTTTTCAAATAATTTATATGAAACCAGCGGGAATTTGTTGATAAAACCATTCTTTCACTCTCTCTCTTCTTTCTGTTTTGATATAAACAATGTCTTGCCATCGAACACTTTCTCCCTTCTCAGCTATACGAATTCGTTTTCCTTCTTCTTTATTTTTTGCTTTCCAGATGGCCACCTTTTCTGATTTTTTATGATGAATGGAATAAGATAGTGGAGGACATGTAAAATTTATTGACACTAGAAGAACAGTAGCGCATAATAAGTTATTGTTACATATTATATAGTACGTGTAGTTTTTTGGGGGGTGTTTGGAAGTTTTGATTTTCAAGGGCTAGCCTCAGCTGCAGTTTTGAATCGAATCGTTTTGATTTGAATTCTAGAACCATTTTTTGTTGAAGTGGGAGAAGAAACACTGGTAATTTGAAAGGTAGTGGAATGAAAGAGAGGACTAGAAGGTCATTGCAAGAAAAAGAAGTGTTTAAACAGAAAAAGATAGGGTAATTAATAAAATTGGAAAAAATTTGAAGAGATATATTATAAGAAAAAAAAAGAGATAAAAAGAAAATGAGAAAAAAAAGAACACTAACTCCGTGATGCATTCAATTACAATAAATATGAAATGTAAAATGATAGAATGAAGAAAGAATCAAGGAAAACACCGGCACAACAATTCAAATAACAACAGCATCTATACATAAGCAGCAGTTTGCCAAGACGATTCTCTTGAACCTCCTGTTCCACCACTTGTCACTTGAGAACTAGTGGCTGGAGTTGAAGATGACCTCATTGCATGCATCACTGGCGGAGGCACCGCAACTGATGGCGTCGTCATTCCTGTCGTCGTCGTCGATTGAGGCGGAGATGATTTCTTCGGCGACGTCGTCGTTTTTGTCTGAGAAGTTGTCTGCTTTGAAGTGATGGATGTGGACGCTACTCCGGCTGCTGCCGCAGCTGCCTCGTCTCCGATTTTCGTAGAAAAAATTGCCGGATGCCGGATACCTGACGCTTCCTGCGCGCTTCCTCCGCTGTTACTTGCTCTTTTTGTTGTTGATTCTTCAACATTCCGTCCGCCATTTGGCTTAGTGTCGACTGCCACAGGAGTCGACGATGTAGTCGGAACGTCATCTGTTCTTGGTTTTAGTTTTTCTTTTTCTGGTTCCGGTTTTACGACTTTCTTGTCGGTTTTCTGAAAAATTATGATGGTTTGAACTATTTTGTTTCTTCTGTGCAGTTTCTACATTGACTGAGCATTCCAAAACTATTCTAAAACGACAAATAGCATCCAATCATTGTAACATCATTCAATCCAACATTCAAAGCGATTATTCTCAGAAAATGAAACAATGACTTCTCTTTGCATACCTCATACCCCTCAAGCTTCCAGAGGAGGGTAAAACTGAGAAAAAATCTATCAGGCAAAAAGTATATGTATGCATAATAAAGAAGCCCGTGTCACATTGAAAATTCAATAGAGCGAAAAGCTGGACTCCGAAGCGGAGAAGAGGAGAACCCCCGCTTCTTTTCCAAAAGGAATCAACCAAAAAAGGAAAGATAGAAAAATAGTCTGAATTCTATAGAGAAGCTGGGGGCATAGATGAATGTGAAAAATGAATGTGATTGGATTCTATGGACACTCACACTTTTGAATATGCTCAGCCGATTCTTGTTCGGTTCGCTCACATTGTTACTTGATGTACTTGCATTGCTGGAGTTCACTTGATTTGCTGAACCACCAAAGTTATTGCCAGCGGCAGCTCGACTGGCGAAGGATGGACCTCCTGTTGCTGGTGCGTACACTCCAGAGGCCTATATATAAAACGGTTACATTCTTTTAACCTGGATATTCAGTATTTACCATTTTATCTTGACTTGGTCCGGCTGACGGGCTAGGATCGCTCTTCGAGACTGCATGAGATGCCTTCCTGACAAATTTGTTAAAGATGCTCAGAGTGTATTCCTGAAAATGATTCTTGATTTCTCATTTTAGACATTGCTCAGCGAAAATCAATATTATAATGAGAAAATTAAAAGATTTGCACTAAAAAAACGAAAGACCCCTTCTTTCTGTTTTTCTGTCTTCATCCCCCTTTTTTTCGCGCGAGATACACATACACACACAAACATATACGTCTCTCGCCTCGTCTCATCATCATCAGTGTTTCTCATCTTGATTCTAATGATTCACTGCTCGGATGATCGTTCCAGATCACTAACCTTTTGTTGATGCGTTGTATTCTGTGCATCGCCGTGATGTTGAAGATGAGCGTGTTTATTACGTTCCGACTCGGTCGGTATCTCGCAATATGAGATGTCACCGTTCTGATGGAACGGAAAGTTGTTTTGCTCGTAGATGGTGCTGGGAAGCTGAGAAAGAATCGGATCTCGTGGCGGCAGGCTCATTTTTCCAGCATTGACACGATCTGAAGAGTTATTATGAATAACAACATCCAATTATTCTAGAACTAACCATTGAACTGTGCTTCTGACATCACTGTCAAACATTTTTGTGAAACTTGTCCAACAGCACAAGATCGTTTCACTTGTTCCAAAGAACCATTTAAAACTATCCTAGTAACTTGGGGATCTAATGTATATTTATGAAGTAATGGACGTAACACTGCACCCGTCGATAAAGAATGTCGAGCTCGTATACAGACCAATCTGAAATTGAATTGTGAACTGTGCATTCAGAAGTTTCCTAGATGGTAAAACAATGAAATTCAAAACTCTGGAAACGTTTTTCCAATATAGGAAAGTGAATCTTGTTTGTAAAAAGATGGGGGGAGGTGGCAGTTGGAATATCTAACAAGGTTCTATATGCATGCTCAAAATGAAATCAAATTGGACGCGCCAAAATTTCTATTTGGGTTGGAGGGGGGTGTTTTTACTCGATTACCGGGTACCGACAAACATAATCTTCCAAAATTGAAACAGCTGGAATGTGTGTGAGAATCGAATCTTCTCCGTGTATAGACTAGTCCAAAAAAACACCACAGAAAACTTACTTGGTCGGCGTTGAGGCTGGATTTTTGAACGAAAAGTTGGCGGGCAAGAATTCAATGATGAACGAAACCACAGGAACGAGCCGGAGTGCACGAGATTGTAGAGCGTCGATGGCTTGTCTAGCTGGATCTATGGTACTACCCGTCTCCGCATCTACAACCTCGACGTGCATCCGATCCATTCCTTGTGTGTCCGCCATCTCTTGCGTCCATCGACGAACCGACATTGTCTGAAAGAATTATTCTTTTAATTTCTCATAGTTCGCAATTGATTTATAATTATTGTTTTAATATGCTTCCCATAGATATTGATTTATTGGTGAATTATTTAATCTATCTGTTTTTTGTGCATTTTAAATTTATCGTATCCAATTTCCCTAATTAAAGCATCCAGTAACCGTTTAACTCCCCGGAGGCGTCGTAAAAGTTGGGCTTCCCTTTTTGCCAAAATAACATAAATGTGTATGGGTACACACATCCGCACGCACATTAATGAACTTCACCAGAGCACACAAAACGGAATCTGAAACGGATATTCCCTCCCCTTTCTATCCTCTTTTTTCAGACTTGTTTCGTGGTGTGATGAGCAGCAGCAAAGCAGAGAACCAGACGTTTTCCCATTATCGAGTCTAACGTTAAAAGTGCACGTCTCCTTTCCTGGTGGGAAGAAAATAGTTTCGCCACCCTCGGAGCAGCATCATAAATTCTCGATGAAGTTTCAAAGCCGAGAGGCGAGAGAAACGGCGAAAGAGACTTTGCGCGAGGCAACGTCCTGTCCGGAAATGTTTTATTGAGAAGGCGAGGAAAGAGGGCTTCTACAACGCTGATGCTCATCCACTAATTGGGACCCTTAGCGCATTTTTTTTTCGTTTCTTCTCAATGAGCTAATGATAGCAAGAAATAAGTTTTCCTTCTGTATGTTGTTGAATTCTGTTGTCGTTACAGAGTTTTCTCCATAATTCACATTGTGTCCTCTTTTCGGATTAGTTGCCAGAAGACCGAAAACCAATGTGAATAACAAGAAACAAGACATGTACATCGAAAATAAAAAGTTTCGTCTAAATCAGAAACTGGACAAAATAGAAGAGAAGATGGTGACAGTAACAACACTTAGTAGTTCCCTCATTAATTAATTCTCAGTTTTTTTTTCCTATTTTTAGCTAACAGAATTTTTTCACGTGCAAAAACCAACCGGATCGTCGAGGGTAACAGTTTCCGTATTGAACTGATCTCCAATCATCAACTGACAATGCTTCGGCTCCACCGGTCGACACCGTCGTCGTAGATGCGTTGGCGACAGCGAGTTCTTCTTGACCGGCGACGTCATCTCGGCCGGCATACTGTATTGCTTCGATGCTGCGAAGATATATCGTCGTTTTGATCCGGCAGACCCGACAACACCTCTTCCACCAACCGCCGAGCCGGACGCGCTGGCGTCGGCATCGTCGTCACAATTAGTGGCCGTGTTGCTATCACCGCGTCGCAATCGGCGCGAAAACCGATCCAAACCGTGCCAAAGAATCGACTTACGTTTTTCCTTTGTTGCCGCTGGCGCATTTGGAGCAGGCTGCGACTGTTGCGCAGCTGCTTCAAATTCGTTCGTGTTATTGAGGGCTGAAAAAAAAGAAGCGATTCATCATGACGTATCTCTCTTCCATCTCTTTTCTCCTTTTTTTGCCCCGTGTCTGGTCCAGGAGCTCTTGCTCTCGAAAAGCGGTGACTCTCCTGGACACAGAGCGCACGCGCGGGACCACTGGCGACCCCTGTTGTTTAAAATGAAACGCACAAGTTGGCTGGCTGTGCCCATTTTTCTCTTCATCATCCGCCGCTAGCTCTTCATCCGTAAACGAAGGTTGTGTGTTATTAGTAGACCGCAAGAAACGTGGCCAGCAATCGTACTTCAGCAAGTGAAGAATCTGGAAACAAAAACTGAATTCATTTTAATCCGCAAATGAATGCGGACCTGATATTGTGCCACGTCATAGGTGTCTAATGGAAATGCACCACTTTCAACAGTTTCTCGTATCCGTTTGCTTGTTGAATTATCAATGTTCACTGGTTCCGTACTGTTCATTGCAAAATATCTGTCGAATATTCGTCTTCCAAAAGAAGACCTTTCCTGGAAAACACAACACTGATTGTTGTGATAAATATGAAGGGAGATATTGAAAAACAAAACAAAACGAGGAAATAACATACTTGGAAATCTTGTATTTCCTTGAATTGTTCAACTGCTAAATAGAAATTTAGATTTTCTGCACAGAATTGTTGTTCCAGAAATTCTTGAAAGGGTGCTCGTAATACGGGGTCGCGGATGACTTTTTTGAAGATCTGCAAATAATTTCATGCAAAACTGATCTAGGTCCCTTTTGAACTTTTTGGAAATTTTGGTTCTCGGAAACATCATGTTCGGCTACAGAGAGGTTTCCTTTTCTCATCAACATTATTCTTTTGTCCATAAGCCCTTCTTAACATCCCCCGACGTTTCTCTCAACCACAAAACTACTTTTCTTTCTACTTTTTTCCTTTTTTGGTTCCACACTCTTTGCAAAATGGACAAATTCCAGATGATTTGTTAGTCGAGTCCGTCTCTTTCTCTCTCTCTTAACTTCTCCACCCATTCAATTCTCTTTTTTTTGCTTCCCCCTTCTACCCGGCCGGCTGTGCTCGTCGCAGGCAGTTCCGCGCTCCGCCCCTCAACGACATCCACTGGAAAAACAAATGATCCGATGCCGAAGAAGAAAAAGGGAGACCCCCCTTTCCACTACAAATCAATAAAAGGAATGTTATACGTAGTTGGTTTTTTTGCTGAGAGAGAATGAATGGGAAGAAGAGAACATGTAATTCTTTGGGAAGAGGGCATTCGAGGGATTATTGCAAACCCCCATTGAATGGGAACAAAAAGAACATGTATTCTTTTGAACACATTGCTAGAATCTATGAAACACGTCGGATACAGAAAGCAATATGCAACATTGAGCCTTCCTTGTTTGGAAATATATCTAGATAAGAGGAACATTGAATAATCCAATAATTGGATTTTTTTCAATTGAGTGATTAGTTTTAAAAATAGACGAAGGAAATTGAAAAACTCTGGATTTGATTGTAACAGGAACATCTGGAACCAATTTTCCCGCAGACAACATTCAAAAAAATTGGTTTTTGAACTTTGAAAAGTTTTTATTCTACAATAATATTTTATTTTATTTTCCAAAAATAATTATGACGATAAGAATTCAAAATTATTTAAACTGTTAAATTACTTTATAATATTATCAAGACTTACCACAAAATCCATATTTATCAGATTTTAGAATTTTAGCAATATTCGAATAACGTTCAGCCAAAAAAAACGTAAAAAATGTAGGGCCCTTAGAACGTTGGCTCAGAAGTTCACAAAAAGACGAAATTTGGGGTGGAGACAAAAAAGGACTTATCGAGGACGCGATTTAATAAGATTTGTGGTTTGAAGCAACGGCCAAAAAAGACGAATCATTAGGACCGCCAGTCCTTCTCCACTTCACACAGCCATTCTTTCTTTTTGCTCTCACTTCTTCAGTTTTTCTTCCACTCACTCTTCTCAGGCAACCATTTTATCTTCCCCTCTCTGTTTCCGAGAACAATTTATTCCATTTTCGGGGCTCTCAGTTCTCCGCTCTTCGCTTCCCCACTCTCTTACTCTTCGAATTCTCATTTCTCCTCTTCTTTTGTTTTGCATTCTTTTTTTTCAACGAAATTTCATTCGCTCACCTTTAACTCTCTCGAGGAATTCGTTTCGCCAAGTGCCACACCAACGCCCATCGATAAACTCGAATTTGATGTTTCATTATTAGGTGAGGTAGTTGTCGGTGTTATGTTCGGCTCGTTTCCGGAGCACGGAGTCGACATTTATCAATGTCCGACAGTGCTGAAATGTAATAATTCATCGTTTCCCATTCTCCCACCCCCTTGGCGTTCAAAACGATCACTCCACAAGATTGATGATGGTCATAAAATTTCTCTAGGTTTCAAGATTCTTGACGGAGGGAAAGAAAAAAGATGTACATTATTCTGCGTCAGTGTCCATCATTTGCCATTATAGACGTGCATAACACAAGGAAAAAACATGTTTCGACACAAAATGCAAATAATAGCCGCGCATGAGTCGTAGTAATAGTAGTCGTTGATGTAAAAAGTGGTAATAGTTATCGCTTTGCGCGCCTCTTCTTTTTTCTCACTTTCTCTCTTTTTTGGCTCTCTCGCTCACTACACTCACGCCCGCGCCCCAACTCATGAAACATAACTCACAGCAAAACTCACGCATGGATGGCTGAGTGCGCGAATGAAATGCTCAATGGCAGTGAGTGCCTAGGGAGGAAAGTGAAGAAGAGGAAAAAGAGAAGAAGAAGAAGAAGAGGATGAAGAAGAAGTGGCAGCAGCAGCAGCGAGAAGTAGAAGAACTACCACGCATGCAATAGTGTTGGCGTTTTCGCGGCAAATATAGACGACAGACGACGGCGACGACGACGACGACGACGACGACGTTGGGCTGGAAAGGAGGCAAACGGAGGGAGAGAAAGAGAAGGCTCGCGCACGGCGCGTCTTTTTCGGAAAAACGATTTGAGTGAGAGCGGCGGCAGCAGGGGTGCGACATGGGTTGCGCGAAATGCGAAAATGGGGAGGAGGAGGAGGGCGCGACGGCTGAAGAGACAAGCAGACGGCTAAGGAGAGGCTACTACGGAGGAAAGCAAAACTAGGAGAGTTCTTAACAGAGAAAACAAAAAGAGTAAGTAGTAGGCAGAGGGGTCTAGGAATACAAGAAAAGGGAAGAAGAATGCCGAAGGACTAGCTGCTGCTTCTGCCTTCATCGGCCGTCTTCCTTTTTTTCTACTGCTTCTTCTTTTTCCCTTCTTATTCCTCTTTTTTCTACTACTACTTCTTCGCTGCCCTTGTTGTCCGTTGTCGCAACTCTCTCTCTCTTCTATTTCATGCTCATGTAGAAGCGCCCGGAGGCAGGAGGCAGTTGCAAGCAGTAGGCCAATATCCAGTAGTGTTGCTCGTCTTCGTCTTCGACAAGCACAGGTCGATAGATAAAAGCATTGCCTGCACACGTCGCCAGAAGCCGCTTCACGGAGTACGCGACGACAACAAGTGTCCCTCCTTCTACTACTACTTCTTCTTCTTCTTGTTCTTCTTCATCTTCTTTTTTCTTCTTCTTCTTTTTTTTCCTTCTTCTCCTTCAGGGCTCACTATTTGATTGTCGTAGGCTTAATGATCCGCACTACTTGCCACGCAAATACAACAACTCAACACAGACGTTTCCCGTGCCACAAGTTGAATGAATGAGTTTTGCGACACGCGATTCAGACTAGGTCGCCTCCGAACGGAAAACCAAAAAAAAAAAGAAATGAAGATGACGATCGAGAAGTGACACCGGATTTTCTCATGAATATTGGCAAGGATATACGCGGAGAAGATGGATAACTCAAGGGTCCTGTTTGAAATTAATACTGCACTCTAAAATTGATTAGCTATCAAAAAAATTACAATTAATATGGTTAATAAATTATATATGGGTTACTGTTTCAGAAAAATCTAAATAAATCGGATGCGATTTCAATATTTATTTAATCTCCGTTTATTTTTATTCAATGAAGTATTTCTCTGAATTTATTTGAAAATCTGTCTATTTAGATTTTTTCATTCAAGTACTTCTGTAATGAAGAAAAAACATAAAACCACAGAAACCCTGCTTGGAGTTACCAAAAACCGGAAAAGTGTCAAAAGTGGATGAAATAAATTTGAAACCTAAACTTTTAATAGTTTGCGCCAAAAACAGAGAGCGAGAGCAAAATGAGCCGGGAACCGAGAGCCGCGAGAGCTTCCAACCAAATTCGTTTACATTTTGGTTCTACGAAAAGTGATTCATCAAAGTAAACAGTGGTTGGATGGTGTATTTCGCCGAGCCATGTACACGACCTAACAAAATGAGTGGTGGTAAATCTAGGAAATCGAAATTCCCTACAAAAGATGATATCCAATATGAGATGCATGTGAAGCTTGCAACTTGATGAGGGTTAACGAAAACAAGGATGCGCAAAGTTTGTGACTCATGATGTCCGGTGCACTTGTGGAAAAGCAGGAGCCGCAAAAAAGGAAGGGTCGAAGAGGTTAGAAGGGATATTGCAAATTTTTTCGAGAAGGGCGGACCGCCGCGTGGTAGAAAAACGCGTTTTGACGGAAAATTGGAAGAGGAGGGGGGCGTGGGCTTTGAAACGAGTGTGGGGCTGCTGGTCCCCCGGAGTTGCATTCTGAACTGAAAAGAAGAGACAAAAAGGGAAAAGAAGAGAAAAATAGAAAAAAGAGTAAGGGAGACAGAAAAGTGACACTGGAAAATGCCTGTGAGACTTTGAATGCTTGTTTGCATTATTAAAAGTATCTATAGAAATCTATCATGGATCTATTCATAAAAATGAAACTATTCCAACAGGCTTTTTCTCAATTTTAAACATCAGGTTCACGAATAGAACACGAATGTTTTGCACATTGAAAACAATTATATGATATCCAAAACTCAATCAATTCTTGCTTTCATGCAATCCGATCTTTTAGAACTAAGAAGCCTTGCTTGTCAAAATCCACATCAAAGTACCGAGCATTTTTAATCCTGTGCTGTAGCGGACGTGCAATGTTCGTGATTACGGAAATATTTTTTTTTGAACATTTAGTATTTTATACACAAGCGTCAGTTTTTCAAATAGTGATTATTAATTGATTTCATTATTGCTCATTTTAGTATGAAATAGTTTTTAGTGTCAAATGTGCGATCAAATGATCATAATGCTTTCCTCATTGTACTAATAAGCTTTGAGAACATAACACACACATGCTCTAAATCGGGATTCGTGATATGTAATTCAACACTGCTTTGCTCGTTCGAATGGACATATTTAGCTCCATAAACTTTCACCATGAAACCGTAGACTGCGGTTGTTAGTTGAAGAAGCAATGCACATCCTTACGAAAATCCTAACCAGGATAACGGATAACTTTGAGAACAAAATCTCATGTTACAGGGAACATCTCCATTTTCCGCGATCCTAATTTTGCCTACGACGCTATGTCCGTTTTCGTCCAATTTCCTTTTTTGGTTCGGCTAGCTGTCCGGATTGATATGTGACTGACAACAACAAGAACGGAAAGAAACCGACGAAGAAGACGAAAAAACTCAAGAGAGGGTAGCTCACTTACCTGCCGTATCGTCAGCAGTAATTCGTTGTTTTTCTTGTCTGTCAACCTAACCTGTTTTTCAGCACACCGACAAAAATCTGAATCTTTGTGATTCCTTCCTTGTTATTCCTTTTGAAAACAGCCGTAGTGGTGAATTGTAGCTTGAAAAATGACGTTGCTGGGTTTTTGTAATGATAAATATTCAAAATATTCACCAGATCTGAGTTACCTGATGAGGGGGTGAGTTGATAAAGTGATAGGGAATTGGTTAGAATATGATATCTGATCCAAGCTCTCTGAAAACAAAATGATATGAGAGAAAACAGGTTTATGGGAAAACGAGAAATATCAAATTAGAGCTGGAGACACGGCAATCCAATAAAAATGAGAACATGACCTAAAAACGTTTGGTGTTATACGTGTGCCCCAAAAAAACGCCAAAAAAAGCTGAAACATACATAGAGACAATAGGAAGAAGAAAGGAAGGAAGGAAAAAGTGAAGAAAAGTGCACATTTCATTTCTAGAGCTCACTGGGCAAAAGAAATGAGCCTGGGAATGTCTGAGACATTCTTCGACAAGAACAAAGTGCGGGGATCGGCAAAGTTTTTGGGTGGAAGACAAAAAGTATCATGTTTCAAAGCACAGTGCGCGTGGATTTCAGAAGAAAATGTGTGGGGCAGATTGGGCTTTAGGTGAGGTAGGGGCCCCGTATTTGCATACCATTAAGTGCACACATGATGAGTCTTCTCAAGTTTCTTCGACGCCAGATTCAATATGTGCGTGTGTATGTGTCGGGTTCTTATCCATGTTTTGTCATCAGCATAATAGAATGCGAGTATGTTGGCTCTAGTTATTGTTTCATCCAATAATCTTGTTTCAACTAGTGATCTTTGTATTTTTAGGAACAAACATTATCGGTTACCAAACGAATTTTTCTACAGATGTGTTAGACCTATAAGGAAATCAATCTTCATTACCTCAAGAGAAGGTCTATATATCTTAGCAATCCTTAACTTTTCAGCCATCAAAGTCACATTCTCTACGACCAATAAAATGTCTAATAAAATCACTTTTTTCAGAATAAAGAAGCTTATTGAAAACTGATCTCTCTTTCTTTTGTTAAAGTGAACTATAAGAAAGTACGTTTAACAAGATGAATACTTTTGATCATGCTTTCCAGCTTAGCTGATTCATTTCCACTAACCAACGTCTCAGAAGACGAAGGTTGAGTCAAGATGGTCGTAATTCTTGATTAAATTTCCCCTTTTCAGAAAAGAGTAACAATCACTACGGTAATTAAAAAGACAACATTGTTGTGGTTAAATGTGCAACGTGAAACAGAAAGATGGGTACGAAGGCAATCCCTTTGTCGTTTCTGTAGTCCGACTCGTTTCGACATTTTGTCTTCACGTTTCCATACCACGTTTTGCTTGAACTAATTACACGAAAGGATTATGAAGGAAAAACAAAACACAATGTGTTTGTGTCTTTACTCAAACGGAAAAAAGAAGTTTCACATGACATACTAGGAGCCTCTCCGTTTTTAGATTTTCTATCTGATTCTCTAAGTCAGTTTTTGCAAAAGTTAAAATATATTATGAATAAAAGAAACTGGTCGGATCAAATGGAACATGAAGGGATTAAAATAACTGAGAAAGAGCAAAGGGACATGAGGTATCAGGAGATTCTAAAAAGAAATTTTGAAATCGAAGTATACAGACTAGAACAGAGAATGCTATGAGGTATGATATAGTCACAAAGAGAATTCAACTAATGATCAATGTGGTTATACCCAAAAATACATAAAGACATCTCAGATAACCACAAGAAGACGAATTTGTATAATGAGAGGCGTTTTGAGAAAAGACACATGAACAACAGCTCTTGCAACGCTCGACAAAAGGCGCATCTTCAGCAATAAGATGCGCGCCAAAGTATTTGAATCAAGTTGTTGCAGGATTTGAGAGATTTCGTGTGGTATTAGATTTTTTGCGGTGCGGTGCGGTGCCGCTAAAAGGACATGGATTCCCTCTCCGTCTTCGAAAAACATTCGGGAGGCATTGCAAATGTTTTAGTCTTCGAAAAAAGGAAAACGATTAACGTCTAATTACACTTTGAGAAGAGAAAATGTCGAACGTTTTTTGGTAATTATCGTGACTATTTGATTTCTAGATGTTCTTTAAATTGATTCGACCATGTGTCTGATTTGTCGAGATCGACAGGAAATAATTAAATACATTCAACGCTTAGGGTACAGTTGGCAGGAGCATCCGAGAGTGGGTAGAAAGAGAAAAAACATACGCTACTGCTGCTGCTGCGGAAAACGTTGTGAGAGATGCAGTGAAGAAGAAAGGCGGGGTTTAAAATAATGATTACATCATGAAAAGAGGTTAGCTAAAAGCAACTTCTACAATTAGAATTATGCTCAATAGGGCAAATGTATAATGGGGAAAGAGAAGAGAGGGTTGACTGAGTCTCGCTTGCACTTCTAAGCGATCGAAGCCGTATAAGTCAAAATGAACAGAAATCGGTCGAATGTTCTAAACAGCTAAATGGAATTGATACTTTAAAAGTTTAAGCTAACGTTTTTACTGATTTCGATCAGTCAATCTCATTTTCGTGTTCACAGACAAATTAGCATATGAGAACAGACAGTTTTTGCTTCGAATAACAAAATCTTGAAAATAATATGAAAACTTGCTCTGTTTTTCACATACTTCACCGATAACAAATCTACCATAACATCAAATTAAGATGAGCATGAAAAACAAAATCGCCATAACAGTATTGTTTTGCACGGTGTCTTGAGCACGGAAATGAAAGGGTTCAGTGAGAACCAATATTTTCAAAAATCACTGGACTATAATAACTGCTATACATGTTTGTAGCGGGAAATTGAATGGCACAAAATCCTGTTAAATGTGAATGAATAATGAGAAAAACAAAAAGAAATGATGAGAAAGCCACTGAAAATGAGAAAAGGAAAATTTACGTGGGCTGAAATTTCTCGAACCACAGGTGAAGAAAATGAAGGACACCCCTAATGACACCTGCAGATTTTTTATCGACGATCTGAACATCTATTTAATGACTCAAATCAAAATTATTGACAGGTTCAGGCAAGACCAGAATATAAATTCAAATATCACGGTTGTGACGATTTTTGAAAAGAAAAGCTGCTGTAGAGAATTTCGAAAATTTTTCTTTGATGTTTAGTTATTATGACAGAGATGTTTTCGACTAACGAATGACTGACATGACTTTTTTTCATCAGGTGAAACGACGTCTGAAATGTCATCATCTTATTCAATAGAAATAGTCATTCAGATTCCAGTTTACTTCAAAATTGATTTACATCAAGTTAAATTCGAGAAAAAATTATTGTAAAGGAAAACTGGCATAGCAACCCAAGAAATTTCAATTTCTACCTCCCAACTGAACTGGAAAATCTGTTCAGCGGCAGCAGATCAAAATGAAAACCTCACGGCATGTGCCAGAGAGAAACTACTCCCATAAACGTTAAATGTGCTCGTTATCCACAATCTGGAGGCAGTTTTGAAAACTCATTCGAGGAAACAATATCGCATTTTGCGTGTGCCTCGGCTACCAGGACAACGGACTACTTACCTTTGCCACAGGAAATCAATCATTTTTATTGGGTAGTTGGTTAAACGGAATCGTTACATTAAGATTACGGTATATATGCAGTTGTTATGTACTTTTTGAATAATGCCTAATAGGAGAAATAAGTGAGCTCCAATAGCGTTGCCTGACCTGATATGAAATAAGAGGAAATAAAACATCAGACGGCTCACAAAATAATATTCCAATTACAAGAAATATAATAAGTGTGCTATAATACATAATCAAACAACAATAACAGAGATTACTTTCTGATAAATAACCCTGCTTGAACACGTGTTCGGGTCGCACGAAAAGAAAATGTCGTTGAATCAAAACATATGCTTGATGTCATTATATCGGTTTTTTGAACTGGAGAATGGGCGGTAATTTGATAACGAAAAAAGTTGTTAAACATTCTTACTTATTCCTCAAAAAAATTGTATTATGATTTATTGGAAACACTGAAAAAATTTGAATAAGAACATTTTCAAACCTAAATTCTCTTTTTCTTTCATTGAATCGAAGAATGACTGGGAAAACTTACACTATTCTATTTCTAACCTTGAAAATGAGATTAAGCCAAAAAAGGCAACAAAATGAATGAGAAAAATGTAATTTTAGTGACGGAAGCATTTTACAGAATAATTAAAAATCAAACGAAAGAAAAAGAAGACCAGAAGAGGCAACGTCTTAGTGTTTTTGAAAGTCAAGCCAAAATCAAATAAGGCTTCTCGCCATAACAGAAAAGCAAATTCACCTGCGGCCTTACGAGAATAAAACCGCCGCCGCCCGTCAACAGCCACGTTGCAGACCATAAAAACTATAAATTTAAACTTTTTTTTCACTTCTTCACTTTTCTCTCCTTTTCGCTTCTTTCTCATTTTTTGATCGAGATGTAATTTCCGGGCTCATAAAAAAGAGAAGTCAATTTATTCATAAAATAACGATGAACTATGCATATTCGACGCTTTCTATTAACTTTCGTTTTTTCTCTGTTTTGCCCTTTTTGTCCCTACTTGCTACATTTATCACTATTGGCATTTCAAACTTTGAAAAACTTTGATAATATAAAAAAACGTATAGAATTTAGTTGATAGCTCTATGATACAGTATTCAAAACGAAAAAGAATCTGTTTTCAATACTCGTTAACGAGAACATACAAAGTACTTAAAGCTTTATGAAGTATAAACTTTATAAGCAAAAACATGTTTTTTATTCAGAAACCTCTAAAGAGTCTATAGGTTTATTTGAAATTTCGCATGGGAACAGTTTTCCAGTAATAATCTTTATTGTTATCGTAAACTTACCGTTTTCTGAGAATGAATGATCAATGATCACCTTTGGAGATCGTCTCGAGAAAGTGAACTTTGAATTGATTTACCGAGTGTATCTGATAAAGAGAAAGGAAGAGAGAGAAATTGTGAAAAGCTTAACAAAGTAATAAAACTGCTAATTTATAGAGATTATTTTCCCATTTTATTTTCTCACGACTAGACATTTCAAATTTTCAGATATAGTTTTTTGTTGAACTTTCATTGTCTAGAAATTCTTCTTTCGCCAAAATATCAAAGATTCTATTCATTGAAACTAAACATCAGCATCATAAAAACAATTCGAAGACGTACCAGAAAAATGAAATAACGGTTCTAGAGACCGGGAAAAAAGATGTTCACTCGGAGGTTCTCGACCGGGGGCCACAATGAATATAATAATACTTAATGAAGGAGAAGAAAAACGAAAATACGAAGAGAACCCAATTACTCGTGGGATTTGTACTCAAAAACATAGCCACATTACAGATAATAACATCTGAAAACAAAGGGGAAGCGACTGATAAAGTACAATTGATTTTAGAGAACATCAGAGAATGGTAAAGTACACGTAATGAAAAAATGATTAGCTAGTAGAAAAACTACGAGTAAAGCGAAAAGATAGGAATGACAAATCTGCAGAACATTTCAGCACTAATCTTGATGATCAAGTTACTTTTATGATTCTCTCGTCACAGAATAATGTTGGAAACGGCGTTGAATGTAACCAAAGCGTTGACAAATTGGAAGTTCGTTAAGTACTGCGAAATGATTACCGACGATGTAATCGCTAGAATGCAATATGGTGCCCAGAAAACCAAGTTAAGAGATAACATGATAAATGCCTGGAATATGAGACTGAGTAATTAAAAGATGACAGAACTTTTACCTTCCATCGAGCATTTCTCCGCGCAGTGTCTACAGTGACCACCCAAAGAGTGTTTGAACGAGCACTAGCTGGAGCACTTTGTCTTCGCACTGAAAATGATTAAAAATAGAAATTGATGACCAAGAACGGACATTGAAACAAAGCTTCTAGGGAAAGGTTTTATACTTAATAATAGGGAACATAAATACTCGTGCATGACATTGGGAAAATTTTACATTTTTTAAAAGTTTCCTTTTCACGTTTCTGTAGTTCCCATGCTCATAATAATATCACGGTCCACATGCTGGTTCCATTAATTCATCCTATTCCTATTTCTACCTTCTCCCTTTTTAAGTCTTGGTAACCGCAGCTCTGTTTTATGTCCATTGAAATGAACAGAACCTTCTGATCCGTTATGGAATAGATTGAGCAAGAAGTTCCACACTCGTTGCCAGTATTTCTGTATTTCTGTCTGCGGTTCCTGTGCTGGCGGTGTTGTTTCTGGTCTTGTTGCTGCTGAAAATGAGTTCACCAGTTTTCAATTTATCTTGGCCTTTTGACTCACCAGTTGCTGAGCCGTTCTCATCAATGCAAACTGTGAGACTGGACGAGTTCTTCATTCTCATTGGAGCATCAACAGACGCGGCTCTCCTCCGCTCCAGATCGCCTTTAATTACACTTTTGTTTTCGCATTATTCATTAAAAATACTCTCTACAACAAAGGGAACAGAAAAGAACCAAACACTCACAGCTTTTACCTTCCGGAGCAATATTCTGCAACCGTTTGGTTCTTGATGGCACCCGAACCATCAGATTATCCGATTCCTGAGTCACATTTGACTCGATTGGCGATTCACGGCGTGCACGACCACAGCAACAGAAACTGAATTGATTTTTTGAATCGAATTTAATGTTCGAAATTCCGATTGCTTACATGCTTTTGACAATATCCGATAAACTAACAAATCTTCCTCTAGCCGCTCCTTTCAAAATGTATAAAATCAAAGTGTAGCATATCAATTCCAGTGCATATGGCAAAACACAAATTGTAGCAAGATGAAGAACATTGTATAGCTGAAAGTTCATCGTTTGTATTCATTCTTTCATCCCTTATTGCTCACCCTCTCCAAATAAAGCCAATTTAGGTTGTTAATGTTAAGTTCTTCGAGTGTAAATCCTGGCTCGGTTGGGAAATCTTCTTTAGCATACTGAAAGAAATAATATATAAATAACTAACAGGTTTCATTAATTTTGATGCTAAATTATTCTTTGAATAACTGGAAAACCAATAATAACTTCCTCTTCAAAGCTTTTCTGCACTTTTCATCTTCCCACAGAAGTTTTTCTCAAAGAACAAGAAAAGTTCTACTTGTCCAACCCTTTTTTCCTTTGAAAGCTTCTCTGACCTAATCAACTAAAGTTAAGACATGCTCCAGTGAAGAATGGAATTAGCAAGAAGTTTCCATCTTTCTTCATTTTGCAAACTCACCCGCAGCGTTCCGTTATCGAAAAAGTAGATTGGAGATTTGCTATCAAGTTCCCGTTGAATATAAGAATACTGTTCCAGAAGTTCCAGTCTGTCATAATAATCGACACGGTGCTCAGTCCTGAAGAGTTATTTCCTCATTGAAAATTGAAATTATGAAGCTAACCAAATAGAAATACATTGTGGATATCCTTGTGGAGTGGTCTTCTGTCTGAAGAGTATAAGTTGAGGTCCCGCGCAAATCAGGGCTAGAATCCAAGCAGCAGCTAAAGACAGTCTAGTGTTGTATTGACGTTTTTTGATCTGAATGTCAAGAAAAAATTATATGATCGTGATAATAACAGTGATTACATTTCTAGTGACTCGATTCATTTTGGCTGTAATCAACAAACGATCAGCAGCAACCAGTACTTGCATGTTGGCAGTCAAATGAAACCCAAATGTTGAGATGAATTTGAATAATCGGCAGCCGATATCACCTCCGAACCACTGAAAACATTCAAACCAATGATTTCATTCTTAAAAACCTGAACATACCCAATAAGAATGGATCCAAGCAAATTGAGTGGGGGCATAAATGAATAAAACGATACAATCAGCCACAGATAAACTGATTTTATATGAGAAAAGACGAGCAGCAAGAACCAAGTGTTGTCTTGAGGATCTGGATCTGAAACCATGTGTTGTTTTTCTCTGTTCAAAAAAACCATCACTAGACATGAACGACACTATGGGAAGGATTGGGACGAGGGGATTTATACGGAATCTGAAACTATTTTAAAGCGGAGGGACTCTATTCAAAGCGTTCTCACTTCCGAATAACCAGCTTACCGAGTTAATCTGGAATTAGTGGTTAGTCTTTCAACTTTAAAAATTATTTCTAGTTTACAATACGTGATATATGAAAAAGTATTAGAATTTTGATTTTAACAAAGAGCGGTTCCGATCATCAATCAAATTAATAACAAACTAACCTTGCAAGTCGCACTACTGTAAAGATGAATGCTGGAAGACCGACGCAAAAAGCAATCCCATACATCCATAATTCCAGCTGTAATTAGATATTGACCGATATAAAAATAAACTAGAATTACCGTATAACTGAAGCTTAACTCGACTCTCTGAGTTTCTTGTTGCGTCGCCTCACTCATCGTATTCGATGCTTTTGATTATTATTTTGCGGCGCGGATAAAATGGTCAAAATGTCATTCACCCTGTAAAAATTGTGATGCTTGGATTGAAAAGCCAGCAAAATTTGAAACGATTAGAAAATGATGAAAAATAAAATTTTGAAAATCTTAAGTGATACTAAGTGCCGTGCACTAGAATAATTATTGGGTAGAAGGATGGAATCAGCAGGTACAAAACGTGCACTCAGACGAGAAGTTGCATAAGAGAGATGCTGTCTAACAGATTTCAAATAAAACAATTATAAAAATTTTGTCTTTTTTAGTCCCAGTCGAACAAAACATTGTCATGGATTCATTTTTTACGGCCTCCGCTACCTAGCAATGCTAAGATACGGATGACTGGAGAAAATAAGCTCAATCAGTCTTATTTCTTTATTAGAATAGGAATGAGAAAAAATGAGTCATGAAGACATTAGGAAACTTTTTTGTTCTCTTGAACCTCGTGGATAATGTACTTTTTGAAAATTCATGAGAGCAAAGTTGAAAATGAAAATAGAAAACTCGAAATAATTAGTTATCAGATGATTCAGCTGGAAAATAACAAAATATGTTAAAAATGATAAACAAACAATATTTTTTTGAAATGAATTTTTGAAATGTGATAATAAAAGAGTTGGAGTCTAATGAGAACAAAAATGAGCTATCGGTTAGAATGAAGAAAAGGAAATGAAATTTTAGAGGCGAACAAAAAAAGAAACGTTGTGGCTTCTATCCCACTACCCAAACGCAAAATGCAGAAAATGAGAACAATGAAAAAAAGATAGGTCAAGAATGACGAAAAGTTTTTCGTTTTTTTTCCTTCTAGATGACGACTTGAAAATTAAACGCATCCGGCTCTTCGCAAAAAAGAGAAGAGCACTGACTGTGTACCCTTCGCCTCTCAGAATAATTATGACCATGCTCTCAAACAAAAAGAAGCAAGCACAAAACTATTTTTTCGCCTCATCCGCCTTTTTTCCTTTTCTTTAACGAGGTTAATTTACGGGAGGGGGCAGAGGAGCCGAGAGAAAAAAGGGAAACGTCTTTGTGATGAAATGAGCTTTCGGGATTGCGATTCCTCCTTTTTGTAGACAAAAAGTGGGCGGAAATTGAGAAAAAACCATTTGGGAAACCGAATACGGTAGATTTATGAGAATGGGAGCCGATTTTCAAGTGAAAGACAATAGGAAATTGGTTCTAGGATTAGGGAGAAAACTATTTGCATAAATTAACCAGATGGGAAAAAGAGAAACGAAGAAGAAAGAAGATTTTCGGCGGCTTTTTTGAGAAGAGGAAACTGCGTGAGTGAAAATTGAATCGAATGATCAAAAAGCACGTAAAGAAGTTTCACCTCTTTATTGTTATCTTGTTTGAAGTTTACCGAGATTCTTAACTTCCAGAAAATCAAAAGATTTTATAAAAGACATTAATAATCTGCAAGTTATGCATTTCCATCTGTTACTTCATGTTTTTACACTTCCGCATTCACCCCATTTTACGTGATCTGCTGGGAGAGGCTCTGAAAACTCCGGAAAATCCGCTAAAACTAATCTGAAGATCTCTGGAAGAAAAAAAAATCGGAAATTCAAACTCCGAAAATTCTAAACATATATCTTTGATTGAACTTAAGATCCTTCGGCTCTGTATGATTTAACGGGTTCATAGAGAATAAACGGGTTCATAAATAATAAACGGGTTCATAAAGAGTATTAATGAATCACCCTGATAGATATGATGTGAAAACCCTTATTGTGGTCCTCAATTAAGGAAATAAGTATAATGAGCAGTTGAAATATTACAACAACAAATTAATCTGAGCATCCCCGGATAGATATTAAAGTGAAGATCCAAGTTTTTTGTGTAATTTAAAATATTCAGAAAACTCTAAGATTCTTCGTACCAAAAGCCCCCAGCTGTGTACAAAATAAAGGCGCGCGGAGCAGTTAAAACCAGTAAAAAAATACAGAATAATGATAGTTGAACTAACGATTATCATGATTAAAATGCTATAGGAATAAGGTTAATTGTCTATGAACCCGTTTATTATTTATGAACCCGTTTTTGCACTATAAACCCGTTAAATCATACAGAGCCGATCCTTCTATACTGAATTAACCGAAAGAAGTGATGACACGAAAAATAAAGCAAGTTTTTTCAAAATGTTTAATTTATCATTCAGATAGTTTAGAGTGCTCTACAGAAATTATGAAAACTGATTTTTCTGTCACAAATACTTCATATTCAGCAATGACGTATTGTTTTGAAATGAATCGAACAATCTCTAGAACAACAGAAATATGAACTTGAGATTAGATGAGAGGCAAGCTCGAATAAAAGTGAATCTCTGCTACCAACGCATCTGCTCTTCAAAGAATGAAACAAAAACGATGTCAGGTCATGGGAAAGTAAACAAATAGAAACAAGAATCCATAGAACATATTCTCATTCTTCTGTTTCTACTCATCCATGATAATATATAGCATGTATGAGATTATTAGATTAGGAATCAAAGAAAAATGGATTATCATCGTTCATCTCGAAGCAAAACTCTTCGGGCGGAAATGAGTGGGATTCTCTATTCAATATTATTAGATAATGTAGTTACAAACCTGGTACAACTACAATGAGAAGATATCATGTGCCCCAGGTACGAGGAGGGATTAAGTTTTTTTCTAGCCATCTAGCCACACCTCCTTAAATAACATAATCAATGAATCATATAATTAGATGAGAAGAAAATAGAATTCGACCCGTGGTTTTAGCATATTTCACTCAAAAAACAAGATGAGAGACTATTAGTTGATCCGACAGTTGGTGCATTGATAAGACATCGCGTGAAAATCGCGGGCGGCAATAGTGTTTTGAAAAGAAAATAGTGTCCTGATATCGGATGAGCAGCACAATAGATTTCAAGCAATTAATCAAGCAACGAGGCATGCTCGGTTACTGATTTCAGTGGTTGAGTTATCCATCATGAATATCACCGGGGGGTTAAAACCTCTTTTGTGCATTCCTCTTTTCTATTTCATCCCACGGTTTCCGTCAGACAATGAATAAGATCCTTTTTTCATTAATCTTCTTTTGTTGATACCGAATTTTGAGTTTTCCCGGTCAAAGCCAGACATCTCATCAGAAAAAACAATTTCCCAAGTGATGACGAATGAAGAACCTAAAGTAGGTGGGATAGTACAACGCTGCTAGTCTGGCTGATGTCTTCGTCATTTTTAGATTTATGTTTTGGAAGAAATAATCTTTAGGTGAATAGAATTATCATTATGAAGGGTATAGATCACTAAAATCTTTTTTTGGAAAACAAAAATCATGCGGGTGGCTCTAATCAAAAAATGAAGTCAACATGTGTGGAGGGTGGGAATCGAATCCATGGGATAACCAAACCACGGATATATGTTTTTGACTCTCGGATAATTTCGACGAACAAAAAGCTTGTATTTGACAACGATTCTGTAATTTTTAAATTATTTTTCAACTCATCACTAGAGAAAGGTTGAACCAAACAAAATTGACTAGACAATATGGTTGAAAACAACAAAAACTTCATTTTTTGCATGACGTTTCGCATTCTAATGAATTGCCTCTGGTCGAAAATTAGCAATGAAGACTTCTCGTCAAATCAAACATCTTTGTTCTCCATCAACCAGACTACAGGATTTGATAAGTTTTGGTCGGAAACAGAAATCCAAAATCTTTTAAATACGGTCATTCTAAGAAAACGGGTAGAAAAATGTGGATCTTAAATCATAAGCCTTGACGTAGGCGGCCACAAAACACTATAAATAATGTGATGTCCGTTGAAACACTAAAAACAAAAGCTCCTCCTTCACGGGCAACAAAATGAAACAAAATGAAAAATATTTGCTCTGGGAAATGAACAGAAGTAACAGAATAGAGGGTGGACAAGGCTGTAAATGTAAGACGGAAGGTTTTATGAATCCCCAGACGATTCGCAACACGAACTACAGGAACCAAATTCGTTTATTACGTATGCCGACAAAAAATTTTTGCTGCTGCTCACACTGGGCCTTGCCTGCGCAGAAATGATGTAAAGCACCATTGAGAGTTTCGACGATGCAGTTGCTCACACCTTTCGGCCCCTCCAATTCTCCAGGGGAATATAGGAATGAGTCGTCGAAATTGGAAGGCGAGAAAGCAGTCTTTGTGCAAGAAGAAAAAAAGTGTGTCTGCCACCAGTAGAAAAAGCAACAAAAAAACGGCACAAAAATGTATTGTGTGTTGGTAGAAAAGAATGAAACCGAAAAAGAGTAGTTCGCGCAGTGTAAAGGTATTATCATATATAACAACTATAGATCCTTTCTCTTGACAAGAATGAAGGATGAGGTAGTAGACGGGCAGAAAAATTCCTTTTTTGGGAGGAAAACACATTTAAAATTAGACTGGAATGGAAGCCAGATTCGGCTGAATGTGGGTTGAAAAGATTTGCGGATTCGTGACATCGCCAAAAGCAGCGCTTCTTTTTAAATTTGCGACCAAAAACTGACACCTCCAAACGCATGATCTAAGAATTAGTTTCATATTTAAATCAGAGCTTGAGAATGGAAAAGAAACTAAATGAAGTCAAGGATGAGAATGAAAGTGTTCAAACAATGAGTTTCTCGTTGACTGATTAGGCAGAAAATCTTTGATCATTAACCATTTTTGAAAACACATTGAAAATAAATACAGTTCATATGTATGACTCAGAATGTGTCTTATTACGATTCTCACAAGATCTCGTAAAATTTCCAGTATTTTCGTCTAAACGGAAGTGTTTCAAGTGTTTTGAATGGGTAGAAGACAAGTGGCGTTACCCAGAAAGAAGAACCTGTGTACCAGATCACTGGATACACCCACTAGTGGAATGTTTCATTTTTGATGTCTTTGATAATCCAAGTTCAAAAAAAAACCAACTATTCCGGAAATGAAAAGTAATGGCGAGGGTGGATGGGAGTAAAGCACGGCTCGTGAAGGAAAGCCCCGATGGTTGAACTATTGAAATATTCAATGAAGATGCGTTGGACTTCAAGACTAGGTGGGGGAGCACCCCCTTATTGAAATGGCGGAAAAAAGTCAGATTGAAGCGTGAGAATTCATTGAGTTGAGAAGAGGCTTTCCAATTAGCCAGAGGCAGTAAGTGATGTGTATACTCGAGGACTCGAAGATTGGCTGAACAGATGAGGATTATCGATTCTAGGAAGGGGAAGAAAGTTCAATGAGAAAATGTGTTTTGTAGTCAGATTATTGAAATGTACAATTTCTATAGTTTTAAAAAGAATTCATTTTGATTTGTCTCAGAGTTTTAGTTAAAAATTGTGTTTCACGGTAATTGTGTTCATCGAAATGTAAAAATGAATCAGTTTTTTTGAAAGTTTCAGTTCTCTTCCTGAAAAAACCAGATGTTATGTTTATATCTCAGTTCTACGTCAAAAACGTCGTTGTTCCCAGATTTAAGAACATTTAATCCCACCTGCCCTCTTCTGTTTTGGTTTCAAGCCCTTTTGACAATGCTATTTATGAAAAAACTTCAAAAATAGTTTATTTCGATATTTGTTCTCTCAGTAATGTTTGTGAGTCAACTCTTGAGTAATAAGCTTCGTTTTCAGATTCTTCGAAAACTTTTGTGATTCTGTTTTTGATGAAATAGAAGAAAAAGCAGATAACACATGAAAGCACGGCAAAGAAAAGAATCATCTATTTTAGATGATGGTGAGGAAAAGATCCGGTGACGAGTAGGAAGGAAAAAACGAGAAGATGTTTCTCGGGAGAATCGAATTAGAGGTTCTGAGTTCGCTCTTCTCAAAAGAGAGTTGGTGGATTGAGTTAGCACTATGTTGGAAGAAGAAAAGCGCATTTTCGAAAGACGACAAACTAATAAAAAGTTTCGGTGTGACAGATAGGGGGTATAGAATAGGAAAGAAGAAGAGAGCTGAATGGAAGATTGTATGAAAAAGAAGGAGGCGTTCGATAAGATTCAATTTGAGAAGGAATGAATGGACTCCCAATGGTTTTTTGTGCCCTTTCCAAGTTTTTAAGGGCACCTTAAAAGCTTTTGGAAAGAGAGAAAAGGGTGGAACTAACTCATCAAATAAAAGGAATACGTCATTGCATGGATCTGATAATAGCGTCTTTTTCTTTCTATTCAGATCAAAAGAGCATCACCTATTTCCGGATGTGTAGTCGAAATCGAAGTGTAAATGTGATAAAACTCAAATTTCGTTGGAAATGTGAGAAAAACATTTTGCCATAGAACAGGTTAATCCTGAACTTTCGGAAGATTTTTGAATAATAGATTGGCATCAGAAATTAATTTCTTTCACAGCGGTCATTGTCTGAATGGTTTTTCAAAAGCAACCACCAAGCATTGCAAACTATGTTGACCAAACTAGACCAAACTGTATAGAAACGGTAGTTCATTCATCACAGGAATGCGAAAAGTGACCTGACCTTTTGAAGTGTAACTAAAAACTTGTCAAAGTTGTTTGCGGACATTTTAACGGAAAAACCAAGGTTCAAGAACGGTCAAAATTGCAAACAACAATGTGACCGACGGTCGGAATGAGAAACGAAAACCAGCTGACTCCGGAGAAACCGATGACACTTGATAAAATACACTTTTGGATTACTCATCTCTTGAGTTCAATTTCAATTTGTACTTTAAATTAGATGTCTGCCCTTTTTGGATTTGACGCCGTGGGTTCCAATTTCAATGACTAATGCTTTTGTTTCTCATGTTTTCAATGCGGAAACCAAAAATGAAAAATATTTGTTTTCGAACAAGAAAAGAGGAAAAAGAAAGAAAGAGAATGAATTCCGAAGAGAAGCCATTCGAATATTTTGGAAAAGTCACCGTCTGTAGGTGGTAAATATTTTCAAATTCAATCGAATGCACTAAAAAATTCGGGGATTTCAATTTTTGAAGCGAAAAGACAAAAACACTCAAAAAATCCCACCGGTTAGGAAACTCGAAAGCAGACAAGGATTGAGAGATAGGTTTGAAGTAAAATCAAAAGAGCGCTTCATCTTTTCTCTCTCAAAAATGGATGATCAGAAGCTGATGTGTTTTGTTTCGCTTCACTAGTCTCATTTCATTTTTTTGCTTCTTTTCGTTCGGTTTGGTTCTATATAACCACGTAAGAAATGAAGGTCAGACTGGCAGGAGCCTTCTAATGAATAAATGAGTAATGTTGGATTAACCCAGTGAAATAGAGTCGAATGAGTTTTTTTTTCGTTGGTAAGTCATGTAAACTCAAAAAAGGAGCAGAAGCCAAGGGACTTGTGTTCATAAGAAAAATCGATTAGAATTCCAGAACAAGTGCATTAGAAAAAAAATCTGAAGTTGGTTCTGTTTTTGCCTGGAAATGACTCTAAAAGTCTCATCACAGAATTTCACGCCTGCTCATTTACTTTTCTTTCAAAACACATTTGACATCGTTGAACAATAGTCTGCTCTTCCTCTCTCTTCTCCTCATCCTCATCCTCCAAAAAGTGAAATGTGTTTACGACTAAATAATGTTTTGTAGAAACGCATCTCTTATCCTACGCTCTGTCTTCTGATCCTTGTTTTCTAGACCTCCTGACCAAACCATATCCATATTTAAGTAAGGTTGAATTGAATGAAACGAAGGGTGGTAAAATGAAACGGGTGGGAAGTATGGGAAGAATCGGAAATGAACGTGGGCGGAAAGTTAGCCAAGGGTCAAGATTCCGGCTGGGAAAGCTAGATTTGTGCATAAAAGAAGAGGTTATAATCACAATAGTTAAATATATGCAAAGAACTCAGAAAACAGCGGACAACGAAACGAAATGGTTTTATTCTAAAGGTTTTACTATTCTATATAAAATACAGTACTTTGACATTTAAAAAATATAATATTAAACGCAGTAGACTAATCTCATAATAAAAAATTCTACACTTTCATTACATATTGTCTTCTCTTAGAACAAGCAAGCTACTAATTTTTCGGAATCTCAGTTCATCAAGAAAAAAATGGAAAAGAGATTCCCGAAGCAAGTAGTCATTCCTCCTGAAATTTGATAACAAGGAGTTGTCGAAGAACAAAATGAGCGAAGAAAACAGAAGAGAACAGGAGATGTACGGCTTCATCGAGAAGTGTCAGAAATCGAATATAGATACATTCTGAGAGTGTATGCTTCTTTTCGTCATGTCTCATTACATCAGATGCGCCTGAACTATTGTTTTTACTCAATATCAAAGTAAATCAAATTTCGTTATTGCTACTGGTCAGTTGCTTGAGGGATTAAACATGAGTTTTGTTTATTCAACTGAAGTATACGATTATCCTGCAAAGTTCAAAGTGGGGGCGTTCCACCGGTAAAAATTCTATTTCACTTTTTCTAAGTTTTTTGGTGAGATATGGATTACAAAAAAATTAAATAAGTTTGAATTCCCAATCAAACGAGTGATTCATTTTTCAAATTTGGCCTATTAAAACTACATGATTAACGCAAAAAAGAAGAAAAAGAAAAAACATTAAGGAAGATGAAAGAATGAGCAATCGACAAACGAATGAAACCTTTCAAGGAAATTATATGTTGCTAGTTATCCCGAATAAGTTGGAAAACAATTTGTTTCTTGGAAACTTCTCTGACTGATCTAATGGTCATGCAGAGAAGGATAACATCAAGAGTTCTGGAGATGTCCAGCAATGTCCCGATGCTAATAGTGGATCAGAAATTGGTGGCTATCCTCCCCAAAAAACAGGAAAAAGCAGAGTGAGCCAAATGAGATTGAAAAATCATCAAGAAAATGGTGGTGAATATCGAATCTAATCGTGTTAGTGATCCAGCGTTTCCGAATCGGAGGACATTGCGAGTGCCCGCTTATGTGCCACGACTCTCGGACACATCTACTTCTCGAATTCGAAAAGATTCACAAGACGATAAATTGAAATGGCGATCAGCACGTTCAACTGACGAAGCTTTTTCTCATTTGGAAATGTGCGCAAGAAATCAAAACAACAAAAGACGCTTAAAACGAGTGCGATGACGTGGAATCAGCTATTCGACAAAAATGGAAAACAATGAAAAATTACACTTTCAACCTATGAACGAACAAAATGTGAATTAAAACAGAGTATACATTCTATAATTTTTCTGTGCGACAAGAGTAGTAGTTCATGAATATTTGATTCGATTCGGCAGAAATTTCATCTGCGTAGTAACTGGAACAAAGGTTGTGGAAGAGGAAAGGGTGCAAGTGCAATCGTCTGGCACTTCAATTATTTATGTTGGTTGAAAGATCTTCGAAACAAACAATTCAGAAACAATGTCAAAGTGGAGAAAAACGTGTTTTGAAAACAACTCACTTGGACCGACTTCTTCTGAAACACAGAAATATGTAATGGTAATTATTTTGAAAAAAACATCTGGCAGTAAAAAAGTTTTCAAAGATATTTCAAACATCGCTATCTTAGAGCTCAGAAAAAGAGAAGAATGAAAATGAGTCAGACAATAGCGATCATATTCGATAATACTAGCTAATTATCAATCAAGGAAGTTTTGAGCAATGTATGCAAAAACTGAACCGATTGGTTTTAAACCAATTTTTCAGATACTCAAATAAATTGAAATCTGAAAAAATTTAAATTAGAAGCGGAAAAAATCCGTGTGGGTTCCCAAACCATGTTCTTCGTCCAAAACGCATGTCTGAAGAATAATAATGAATAATATGTAACAGTCGGATGATGAAAACGTGGGAAACTGGAGAAAAATTAGATGTTTCATTTGGGATTCAAGTTTTTCTTCAATTGAAACGTATTTTTTGGTGGCAGAGACTAAACAGAGCGGAAAACATGTCTGAAAGAGGCTATTTGAGTCCATTTTTGATATGAAAAGTGAAAAGTATTCCATCAAGAGGTCTCGAACATAATATTTTTAGGTCGACATGTTTCACTGAAATATTCTAATGATGACTTTGCAGATGTTTCGATGGAATGGGCACAGCTAGACACGGATAAAGCAAAACATCTTGAGGTTTGATGAGGAAAACACATATGAAATATGGAAACCGGATACATAGTTCCTGGATATGTGTGGATGGTCGGGGGTGCAAAACAAGACATGAATCTCATATGGAAGAGTTGCATTTGTTGGGTGCATTTATAATGAGAAGACACTTTGCACCTTTTCTGTAATTTGCTCAGAAGTCATTGTTAATGAATTAATTCTAACCGGTAGGTTCTAAACACGAAGATCTAAAAGCTATTTGTAAAATGACAAATTTCAAATATTTATTATACCCAGAGAGCATGTCTCAAATGTTCCGGGTTATAAAACAAAATTCTCTATGTTCCTGACAATATTTTAACTTGCAAGAGATGAAAGTAATAAGTCATTTATATCCCTAGCTGTTTTTCCTGCTTCTGTAGAGGGACCTCGGAAGAAACTGAAACTCTGTTATTCTGAGTTTACTAACAATAAAAAATTGCATGAATATGGATAAGGAAGTTTAAAATTGCACGTAAATGACGTTAAAAGAAAAAATAACATCCATCATTGGATTCATTAGAAATCTGAACTTATGGTTTTTTAATGTGGATTTTCGAAAGTTTTGAAGACACAACGACATTTCAATTAGCCATTTTAAGTTCTTTTTTTCTGATCAATTTGATCAGCCGTAAACATTTCAGAGTGGTTATTGTTTTGTAAATATAAAAAAATCATAATCTCTGTCTATATTTATGAACTTTTAAGTAATATTAAGAGACAAATGAGAATGGACGGAAAATTCGCATGGAATCAATATTGAATGAATCAAATTAGAATGAACTTGGAGATCTGCCAATCATATTTTGGGAATAGTACATGAAAGAGCAACAATGAATTGTAGAGAAAATTATGACAGTAGTATGCATTATAAATGTGACACATTGACAATCTTTAACAGCATAGGAAGAGATATACCGGAAAGAGAAGTGGGAAGAAGTAGAATCGAAAAATGTGTGAAAGGCACTGATAAGACAATACTATATACAGTTTTAAGAGCACTTGCAAGTGGGTAATCCATTGGAAATCTCCACATTATGATGCTTCGAATGAGATGGTTATTAATACTAATGTGGTTACAAGTTGTTTGACATAATTCTAATAATGAAATTTGAATAATCTACAAAGAAGACGGAGAGTATAGTAAGAATGAGCCAGCTCATATTCTCCGTGGAAACTCTTCAAAAAATGCTGGGAATCCGTTTGATACTATGAATATTTTGCGAGGAGCATCTCTGAAAAAAGCAAAACAAGAATTTAGAAGATCATAGATTTACTAACCGATGAATCATGTAATCCGGAATTTGACAACTTTTTGAGACCGATGAAGGAGCGTCGTGGAATGGTGTTTCAAAGCTGAAAACATTTTTTTTCTTAATTTTTTAAAATTCGAATTAAAAGAAGCCGTGCACACCAGCACATTAGGAATGCTAAAGAACTTCGGCTATATGCCATCGAACATTTTTTCAATGAAATTCAATTTCAAGAAAAAAAACATTGACTCACCTTCGATTTCCATCTGAAGATGAAGAATCGGTTTCTGAAGATTGCCTAGATGTTGTTGGACTAACATTATGACTTGAACCCAAAGAAGATGCCAATCCTTTCATCACTTTCTGCCTGTCCCAGTCATGAGGTAACAGTACAGCCTCGGACTCAGCAACAATCGGATCAATACCAGTTATTCTTTTGTGTGCTTTCAGAAGATCGTAATCATATGGCAATTGCTGATTCAGTTTCTTCACTATTCGTTCTGGTAGGTGATGAAAGATGTTATCATCTGTTGGTTTCATCGGTCTCGCATTCTCTGGCGTCAGGGTTTTGGAAACTTGTGAAGCAACCGTTGTTGTCGCCTGTGGGTAATATGTAGATGTTGATGGAGCAGAAACAAAGTGTTGAACTGGTTGAGGGTCTGGTGTAATTTCCATTTTAACATCTGATATTTTCGGAATGAAGTTCAGTGGTAGTCCAGCGATGTGAGACGTTGATGGTGCCGGTGGTAATGGTAAAACTTTGTTCTCCAGTAACGCAGGTTGAACAGTACTGTGTTCCAAGCCTTGATAAGGTATCCCATTCATATGAGGCGTTGATTCTCTAGAGAGTTTTTGTTGTACCGTACCAAGATGAGTTGGGGTTCCATTTTTATACGGCGTTGATTCTCTTGATGCTTTTGCCGTCTTCTTGTTGTAGGTTTTCTTCTCTTTTGGAGTTTTTAAAGCAGGCGGCTTCATCATAGTTTCATCATTTGATTCTGATTTGATTGTTGCCATAGGTGTACTCAGATGTGAAATAATGGAAGTTTGAGCTACAGATGTTTCCGATGTTTTTGTTTTCGGCTCTTCCACGAAAGTACCCTCTGTTTTGATGTCTGCTAACGGTTCCACACTATCTCTTGGCACTGACTTCACCACAGACCGTTCCTTTCGTTTCCTGCAGATTGAATAGTTAGATAAAATTAAAGATAGAATCTTGATGTAACCTACAATGATTTCTCCTTCTCGACTTGCTTTTGAACCATGTCTGTGATGCTTTTCTGCATTTCGACAACGTTATCATTGCACCTTGATCGTCGAGTGGATGTCCCTTTTCTGAAAAAAAAACATCGTTTCATAACATTTTCGAAGTTCGTTCGCCGAATCATATCATCGAGATAGTTTCATTCAATTCAACATTATATATGCGAGCTCAGCTTTCCGTTATTTGTTCAGTCACCTCTGTGGGAGGCAGTCAGTAAGCAAACTACAGTTGTGAATAAGCTTCTATGACATAGCTATAGTTCCGATTAGTATGAACTCAGGTCGCTATTAGTTTCCATGCATAAAACATGAAAGCGGAACTGAATATCAATCAGACACCTACAAACGAAACGTGGAATAAAAAAAGGTCTTGCATGACGAATGAAATATGCATTGCTTACTAGAAATTCTAAAATAAAACAGAGGTTCAGACATAATTTGGATATAATAAAACGACAGGTGCAATCTAACGTTGCTTAAAATACTTTCGCATATTGGATTTTCTGAACTTTAGTACAAATTTTGTAATTAAAATTTCTTAGATGAAAAAAACGGTATCTCACCTCGTTCCACAAACAAAACATCGAAAAGCCGCGGCACGATTCACAAATGTGCAAGAATGACAGGCCCATTTATTAATCTCGTCTATATCAAGACCGTCGTCGGCCTCGTCAAGATCAAAATCCTCGTCACTATTTTTCCGTTTCGTCCGCTTCCGACCTGACATTGAAGACTGACTGAGTGATTGGCTCAAGTAGTAATAATGATGTGGTGGAGAGAGAGAGAGACGCTGCAACTGAGTAAAATATAGAATCGAGAAGAAAATGAGAAAGAACAAAAGAAATGTTGCATGAAAAAGTGACAAAACGGAGCAGCAAAACGGAGCGAAGAAGCAGAAAAAGAAAAAAAGGAAGACGAAAGGGAAAAACTCGGAAAGGAAGAAAAAAAAGAAGAGAAAGCAAACAAAATAGGCAATAAAATAAGAGACTGAAAGGGAGGGGGAGGAGGAGAGCTCAAATTTATTGTGGATTTTTAGGAAGAGTCTTGGGTGGGAGGAGGGGAGGAGGAGAAACAAAATCGGATGAGTCGTGAAACGTTTCAAGAAGTGATTAATGGTAGTTTCTAATCTTATTCTTACTAGGCCACACAAAACAAAATCAAAAGTTTGGGAAACAAAGAAATTGTAATGTGGGTGGAGTCAAAAAGGAAAGGAAGCACCGAGAAAAAAGGAAAAGAAAGAAGCAATTCCATATTGATGAAAAAAGAAGAAGAAGAAGAAGCCATTTGAAAAAAGAAGTAACTTTCTCTTGACTAACCATTTCAACGCGTGCGTTTTTCGACCCTCTGGAGAAAAGTAGAACAGCATGGTCAGCAAGAATCCCGAAAAAAGGAAGGCGGTGGCGGCGGCCTGCGCAGACTAAACGAGGACGTTGGGGGGGAAGAGGGTTGAGGAAGGAAAATGGAGAAATTGAAATGAAATGCGGTCAAAACTCATTGAAATCGAACGAACAGTGAGGGAAAACGATAGACGATGAGCGAGGAAATAACTGACGGAGAGGGGCGAGGAGGGCGCGCGTGCAGTGATGTAAACATCACATTCCGATAGGTGTGAGAGCGCGCCATAAACTAGTGCATTGGAGCGCACTTGGGTCAATGGACACTAATCTGGAGGGGTACTGGTACAGAGCGATGAGTGGACGTCCCTACTATACTTTGCCCATCTGTCTCATTCTATCTCTCTCTCTATTCCTCTCTCCTTTTTCTTCCCCTCACTCTCTTCTGTGACCTTGTTACTCGAGAGTTTACTCGGGACCATTGATCGCAGATTTGTTGCGAATCCGCAGTCAACACCGCACATTGGTGCATTGAAACAGAAAAAGAGTCAGAATATTAGATATATTTGGATTCTCTCAGATCCAGCCGAGTTTGATTATGTGGGGGAGTAGCTTAAAGGAAAAACAATTTTTAAGGTCTTTGGTTATTTGCGCAATGGAACGAAGCAGAAAATTGAAACGTGAGCTGTTCAATAACAAGTATGCACGTAGAGTTCAATGTGCGATAAAACCTATGTGTCAGAAATGGAAAATATGAAGATATGTTGTGTTTAATCTCTTTTTTGTTCGAAAACCAAAGATGAAGCAATATCATTGTGGAACATGAATGGATTAGCATAAGAATGACAATCAATAGTGGAACCAAAAATCGGTTTTCAGAAAAAACACGAGTTTTATGTATTCTTTTGAATTGAACAGGAAAAAAGAGGAAAAACAGAAAAACGTCTGAATGTTTTGAGGGAAAAGGAGAAACGATCCAATTGAATTACTTTTCAATTTTCTTATAGAACAATTGAGACTCACATACACACAGACACACACACATACACTCTGTCATATATTCTCTTTGCTAGAAGAAACCAAAAAACAGCGGCGAGCCTAGTAATCCTTGTTTTGTCGACGACATTCCATCTTGTGTTCTGTGATTTGACTTGACACATCTGCCATTCCTATTTCACAAAAAAGAAGGCGAAAGTTGTGCGATCTTTACATTCGAAACGTAGAAAATGAGAAAAGAGAAGAACTAGTGATTACAATTATAAAATGGATGGGTAGAAAAGGAATGAGAGAGAGCGTTCGTTCGGCGCGTTCGGAATGACTGGGAGAGACAGAAAGAAAGAATCGAGTGGGTGAACACATAGAGAGAAAATAGAGACGTTAAGAAGAACAAGAAGAAGAAGAAGAAAAAAGAAGATAGAAGGATGGGAGAAGACAGCAAATGAGGATAATAAAGTATTCATTAGTTGAAAAAAAAGAAACCAAAAACGTTTTTCTGTGAGCAATGATGCGTATGAAACTAGTAATATGTGTCAGTCGAGAAAAAAAACCTATGATGGGAAATATTGAGCAGAGAACTATTCGCCCTTTGCACGTAGATAGACACCGAAAACTAGATCAAATTGCGGTTGTATAGTTGGATTTTGAAAAGTGACCTTCCCAGTGCAAGAGAAATTAGTTATGCGATTTCAATTCCATGAATCATACCAAAATGTCTGTTTTATTCCTCTCATAGAAAAAAAAACGTTGAGAAAGTGGACTTACTGCTATCTAACCACAATTAAGGACAACTTTTAAAGCCACTGAGGTAGTAATAATTCAAATAATCAATCTGTTTTCTTAAATATTTTCAAAGTTTCTGAAAACTATTTTTCAGAAAAAAACATAAAAGCCATACACTAATAACTTGGTTTGGAAAAAGTTTGTGGTAACCTTAAGAACACCTTCAAGACCACTTCCGCTTAGAAATACATTATTCATGCACCAATTCACTCTCAATACCTCGAGCAAACATTGGAAGCTCTATGATCCTCTGAAGGGAAAGAAATCCAATTTGAATGGAAAGAAAAATTGAAGAAAACCAATGTTAATTATAACAAAAAGAAAAAAGAGACATATGTATAAGTCGTGTCTTTTCAGTAGATTGAAGTGCGTCATCTACGCATACGCTTCTATATATATGGAAAATGAAGTAGACTAGTATGTGATGAGAGCGAAAGTTTTATTTGAAACAGAAAAAATAATATTAAGAATGTTTCTCCCAAAGGTGGCCGGTTTCAACAATTGGATTATTTCTGCCTGAGACCAAGAGCAAAGAAAATGTCAAGATGAAATTCAAGATCAGAAAATATTGGAGGGGAAAGAATAAAGCTGGAGAAAATATGAAAAACTAGAGATCTGATTTCAAAAGTGATGAAAAAAAATGCGGAGAAGGAAAAAAGAGAGAGAGAAGAAATCTTGGTTTAGTTATAACTAGAACGGGAGAAGATGCACACATAGACTGCTCATACGGAAATCATCATCAATGACAAAACGCGGAGTTTAGGAGATCAAAAGCGATTGTCGGGCAGCTTAACTGCGTTGGCGGAGAGGACTTCTTCACTGAATTGCGTACCACGGCCACGACCATTCAGAGCATCTGAAATCAACTTTGTCTAGGGTGTGTTGAGCTATTTAATGAAGTGGTCAACTAGTGTGAACATTCTGATGCACCACTCTAGACTTATCTGTTTCCGTTTTGCAAGAGTAAACTTTTAAAGTAATTGTTTTCAGAATCGTCTTTTTTTAGTTTAAAAATGAAGGTCTTTTCCAAAAACTAATACAAAGGATTATGAAAATAACATTACATACTTAACAGTATGCCTTGTGAAAATTTCGAAATCATAAAAGTCAAAGGAACTTTCAGATTTTGCGAGAAAAGTCAAATTACATGTTTTTCGGTAACTTATACTTTCATTTCCAGACTATTCTTTCGTCTTTCATCTTTTCTCTCGTTCGGTTTCTTTTTCTTCTGCTAGTAAGTTATGACTGTCTGTCACATTCGTTTTCATTTTTTTGCATTGTATTTTCTCGAACGTCTAACTACTCTGTTCACCTTGCGCAGATGTTTTTTGCTAACAGATGTTGAATCTTTTTCATTTTTTTTCAAAGTTATCCCGCGTAAATTCAATTACCTCGACTTCCACTGTACGTTCTTCGCCGTTCAATGTACTCTTTTTTGGCTTGCTTCGCCGCAACATTGAATGGTTTTCCGACTCCAAGTTGACGTAAACCTGCAAGATTTGCCTCTAACTTGTTTTTCTCAGCTTTTTTGACATTTAGAATATTTGCAAAAAAATTAGCTTCGTTTCAGTTTTTTTGAATTTTCTCATAAAAATTCAAGTTTTTAGAACAACCTAGATTCCTTATTCAAAAAACCATCCAGAGAAACTTACCTTGAATATGACCACTATATCCAGCTGCCGGAATGTCTTCTGTTTCATCCTTCTAAATAAAGAAAATTCATATTCTCATTAATTCCATCCACCAACCTCTAAGGCCCCGATTCTTCTGGAAACTCTGTGCCGACTCGGAGGTCGTTGGTTCCAATTTCCCCCGCTCACCATTTGTCCGCCGTTCGCAATTTCCCGTCGCTCCTTGAAATATATGAGCTTGAGCTTTTTCGAGAGAAAACGCCGAAGAAAAAAACGCATTTGTTCCAGCTCACAAAAAAACCACCAACCTGATTTCTTTTCACCTCTCCTTTACTCCACCAGCCACTTTCGATTCCATCGAACGGGTTGCTCTCGATTTCTGAAAGAGAGGAGGAAGTAGGAGAGAAGTGATTTGTAACAATATATCAGTAAAAAACAACTGGTCTAGTAAACTACTGAGTTAGTTGCAGCTTTTTTGCCGTGCAAAAGTAGTCTGTTCTGATTTATTCAAGAAAACCTATTTAAGATTTTTTATCATATTTCATTGATTCAATTGCTCAGTTCTCTGCTATTCGAACGAATGACTCGTTGTTTTGCTCATTCAGGTGGAAATCACAGCTTGCCATTTATATGTTATCATGAAAACTGAAATCAAATGCAAATGACGCATCTTGTCTGTGTTTTCCCATTTATTGCTTCCTGTTTGCCAATCTATCAGTACTGTTTCCTTATTAACAGATTTCATTGAATAACAACTTATACAATAAAAAAACTATTTCCTCTTATTCTATTCGTGAAAACTCTGTTCAGAACATATGATTAAGGTGGTTTCGGTTATGTTTCCGCTTCAACTCACTTCTTGGCATACTTTTACTTCTTTGTTTCAGTTGTTCTTGCTGTCCTCTTTGTCCTCCGCTTTCATACTCTGTTCTTCTGTCCTGAAAGGAGAAATATAATGATAATGATATCATTTCTTTCAATTACCATTCTTCCCGAAGGCTCTTCTCTTGTAGCATAATTTGCCGAGTTTCTGTTAGATCCATCGCCATCGGCTCCTCCTCCTCCTGAAAACAACCATTTCTATTTATTCCCTCATTCCATTCGTCATCTAATTTATGGTTGCTTGCCCAATAGTTGATGCTGCATACCCATTGCCATTTGAAGATTCTGCATATCCATTTGCATTTTCATTAGCCTCTCACGAAGTTCTTCATTCGTCATTTCCGTGAAGTTTTTCATTTGTTCATCTCCTCCTCCTCTCATTGATCTCTGCAAATAATGTGCAATTCTCACATGTGGATTCATTCTCCCGTTTTTCTTACGTTCTCTCCCGAATAATGTTGATTCGAAGCATTTGGTGTTTGAAGTTGAGCCCCTTCTGTAACAAATTCAAACGCCACTATAATTCACGCTCACTGCATCTCAAAAAACATTCCTAACCCCCCAATTTCATACTTTCCGGTGTTTTTTCTTGTTGGTGTCACACCAAGCATCAACATCTTATAGCAAAAAGAATCAATCTGAAATTCAATACTCCTAGGTTTCCTAGTTTTGTTCTTCTTTGTGGTTTGGAAAACCCAAGAGCTGATTCTCACCGGGAGCATTTCTATTTGTGAATCCACTGTTTTCACGAGATCCAGCAACGTAACGGCTACCTACTTGCCATTTTGCGCCAGGAATATAACCGGTGAAACCTGGAATTAATTAGAGGTTAGTCAGCTTGGTTAAACCCATAGTCTTGTAAATAATAGATAATTCATCAGGTGCACGAATGATTTTTCCCTCAATATTCATTAACGGGAGGTATGAATCCCTAATCACTTTTGTTGCTCCACTTTTGAAATTATTTGATATAAGAAAAGACTCACCCGATATTGGCTGATTTTTATAGCCATTCGGCATCGCAAGATAGTCTTTATTTGTTGAAATGGAAGATAAAACGGAAATGAGTTCTATCTGAAAGCTTTAGCAACCGCTCATCTACTTACATATGAACACAACACGTGAAAAGTTTCAAAAAAAAAAAAAAAAAGAGCAAAAAAAGGATGGAAAATCGTAGTGAGGAAAAATATATACATGCGTCCTATGCTCTTGACCCGAAATATTGTTTTGGACCACTTTGCCTGGCAACGGAAAGTATACGTTGAGAAAAATAAGCAAAAAAAAAGAAGAAGAAGAGGAGAAGCGGAGAGCAACGTGGTGGGACTCGGCTTCTCCTACAATTTTGGCGAGAGGACGTTTTCCAAGGAAACAACGTAAAAAGGAGATGAATAGGCATAAAGCGTCACTCAAGTTGCATGGACCACTGTGATGACTATAGAAATAATTGACATTGGTCTGACATGAACTTTCTTGTGCTGCACTTGCCGACTCTGTTCTTTTTTCAAAAGAAACTTTGTTGAATCAAAAACCCCTGCATTCTCCATTTTGAAGTTCAGGAAGAAAGAGAGATTTCAGAGAATCATTAAAGAATCCTAATCGGATTAACATGATCCACCAAACATCAACAGATTACCTACCCGTTTTGTTTCGGGTTTTTGAAAGTGCACTTCTCAACGTAAACCAGATGATTCAGACCAGTTACGAATGCAAATGCGGAATCAATTGTGTCTACCTGCAAACGATGTTCGGACACGTCATTTTCATAAAACGCTATAGCTTGCGTAATATTGAAAAACGTATTGTTTCAGGGAACCCTTTGGCACAGGTGCTCTTGTTTTTTTACATTCGTATATATTCATTCACACCAGCTGCACTTCAGCTGAATTTTCTTATGAATTGAATTTTCATCAATTTCTACAATCATTCTTGAAATTCAAAGGAAATACACATGTTCTGACGGTTCTGACAAAGTTTCTACAATCCAGTTATTATATTTTTCATTATAGAATGACCAACGCCTCTTTTTTCTTCATTATTGTCTCTTTTTATTTGTGCCAACGACTCTTATCTCCAATCAGTGGCCACTCATTGTCTGCTATCATATTTGCTTTTTTATCCGGATGCGTTGAGCAAACAACCATGGAATCAGTGATAGAAGTGTCAAATCGACGACATTCTTAATGGAACATCCACAAATAGAATGCACGTTTTCCAATCTTCTCATGACATCACCGTGAAAGGTTATGATGGATGGGAAAGCAGGGTGAAATGGGAACAAATTTTTTGCCTCTATTTTTCTTTGTTTTTTCCTGAGCTCTTTTTGAACAGGATAAAGCATAACTCTCTCATTTTTTCTCGATAGGGCTGAAAAGTAGGTATTTTGTGAGACGTTGAACATGCATAAAAGCTTCGTTAACATCCCCAAATTGTTCTACTTCCGTGTTTGGTTTGTAGCCCTCTGCACCCCAAGGGAGTTGTTTTTTGAATCAACGTGAAATATATTTAGATGTAGACAACTCTGAAGTTTATACTATCAGCGATTCAGACATCATGTTCTATGTTTTTCGGAGCAAGTGCAATGCACCTTTCAAATCAAGATATTAGCGGCCGCTTTAGGAAGGACTTTGTCACATATATCCATCTTATTCGTTTAATACTATTTTAGTCATCTTTGCTACGAGCATACATCATATTGCCTTCGGAGTCGCCCCGTATTTCTCTCTTTCATCATCTGAATGAATTTCAAATTGGCAATAGAAATTGTGTGGTTAGACGACACATGTCATACCAAGGTGACAACTTCTTTTCCTCTCGAGCTACAGCTCTCGAGTATTTGCCAATCGAAGGGTTCTGGTATATAGTCAAACTCGATGAGCAAACGTTTTTGGTTGTTCTCTATTTCACACAACAGAAAGCATGAGTGAAAGAGCCTACATTATTTCACTTTTTTTCCCGAATATTTACATTCTACCTGTCTTCTCCTTTTTTCAGAGCACAGCCCTCCGCGGACGTAGGGCATTGCATCGCCTCTCACTTCACAAATATTTGTCCAAGTCCGCGCCCCCCTTGATCACAACTTTTGTTCTTTTTTACACTTCCATCCTGTTGCCGTTTGCGTGTCCGACCATGCTAAGTCAGTTACTTTTAATTCGATTTCTCTTCTTCTTTTTCTTCTTTGCCGCCGTTCAACTGATACCCTTTTATGACTTTCCCCTTTTTGTCAAAGTTCTTGGACATCGGGATTTTTGAACGTCTCAATATCTTGTTTTTCTAGAATATCCCTTTTGGCCTGCTCACAAGGGCATCTTTCAATGACCAATTCATTCAAACTATGGTTTAAATGAAGATCATATGGGCCTGGCATGTGTTCCATTATAAATTTCACCTTGATCCTCGTGTTCTTTTGTGTTTTTACAAAACAACGTTGAAAGTACTGCCACAATGAAATCCGATTTTCTCTTGAACACCTTCTAAAGCTCAACAAAGGTTTTTAAATCTTCTTCACACGGATACCTTTCTCATTAACTCATTCATCCATTTCGAATTCCATTCTTTCAATACTCCTCTATTCTTCTATTCTTTTATTCTTTTCCATTTCGTGCTCTTCCCATTTCTCCGTTGTTATGTATTCCTTTTGAAAGCACAAACATAGCAACCGGAACCTTGCCAATAAAAGCATTTTTCTGGAAAACAAAAATATGTTTTTCAGGATGGTATCTTGCTGCATCGTCTAGAACAACGATGTCGTCGCATTTTGGTACCCACAAAGCCGGTTAGTTTGATTCTTGTTCATTCGATATGTTGGTTGGACATGCTGATTTTGAAAAATTCAGTTTTAACTTGTGAATAATAAGTAGAGAAGCCATTATCAGGAACGGATGCGCAAGAAATAAATTTTGTATTCAAATTTCCTCTTTTTTGAACGGTTGAGAGCATTTTCAAAATAATTAAGTGAGGAAAACTCACATATGATCATTTTTCGTATCGTACTTCCTTTAACCACTGCAAGAATCACAAATGCTCAGAAATACAACCGCCAAAACATCATTTTTGAAACAAAAACCTCCTTGTTTGTAAAAAAAACAGCTATAAAAGTATAAAATGAAATGGAAACTGTAATGTATGCTGAACGACAAAAAACTATTTCCAAAAAATTGTATTCCCTGCTTTACATATCAATACTATGAATTGTATTTTATGGCAATTCTTTTGAAATCAAATTTTTGTTGAAGGAAAATGTGTTTTTCATCCTGTTCGAATCCAGATAAGAACTGGTCTACAAGAATTAGAAAATGAAAAATAGTTTTAGAAAAATCTAATACAGAAAAAATTTGAAAAACTAATCCATCAAGATTTTATGATGAGATAACAAAAACAAGTGAAAAACGCCTTCCCTTCAAGGTTTGACTGACTAAAGTTGCCTAACATCTATCATTGGAAAACATGTTTTCCATGAAAATTTATTCGAATAATGATCTCGAATTCACGGATTCAGTAGGTATGTTATAATTGGTAATAGTACTGACGCACTATTATAAATGTAAAAACGTTAGTGTGAAACAAGGAACTAGTAAAACTTTATAACAGAAATAAACCCTAATAATTGTTGATTTCCCTAGAAAGAGAGGAAAACCGTTGCATAATTCATTCTCACATTGTCAGTCTTTCTTTTTTCTACATTCTCACTCATCCTCTTCTCCATTTCTCATTACACAACGTATCCTCATAGAGACAACCCTGTTCTCTTTCCCAGTCCTCCTAGAGGCAACATTTGGTCCTTCTCACCATCTGTCGTATAGATCTCCTCCCGTTCTCTTCTTGTGTTTATCCATACGTCCTCACAACCAACGTGTCCCCTTTGTCGTTAAACCACCCCCCGAACAGAATGCTGACGCGTTTCTCGTGCACACGGTTTTTCTCCCCTTTTTCTTGGTTTTGTACAAATATGCCGCGTTTTTTGAATTCAGCTTTTCGTTTCCTATCAATGTTTATCAAGAAATGTGAAAGCACATGAATAGTTTTCGTTTTATTGAGCGGTCGCGTGCGGCAAAGTATAGTTTGATAACGATTTTGGCCATTTACCCCCGATTATTATATTATTAACAATGCCTTCTCTTACAGCAAAGCTCGTCTTCGTGCCATGGTTATGGAATAAAATGGCATTTATCAAACGAAAAACAGTAAAGTTCTCGGTAGACCTTCAAGTGAGTTGGTATATGTGTTTTTGAATGAAAACGCGGTTTCAGGTATGCCACTTATCAGATGTTCCACTTGTCAACGCCACAGTGTTTGGCAAGATGAGATTATTAGATGGAGGATCATTTGAAGAAGCTACAGAACGAGTAGAAGTGAGTTTTCTTCAATTTCTCAAAAAATACTCCAATGAATTCCTTTCAGGTTAAAAACCACAGTGCTTCATTCAACACCCGTTTTGTATTCTGCTGCAGAATTCCATGCGATCAGAACAATGGGACACTGGAAAAGTGTTTGTGTCGAGTTTCAATTAGAAAGGTAATTAAAAAGCCTTCAATTCATCTAAAGAACTATAAAATCTTTGAAAAAAGTCTTGCTTGAACATAAATCATTCAATGGTGTTGATCAACACAAACATTTTCATGAAGACCAACCGCATGATGAAAATTAATATATCAAACTGCATCAGAAATATCAGAAAATGTATTTTTTCAGGAGCAAAAAGGCGGTAAATCGTTCTATAAACTCGGTTTCGTCGATATAAACCTCTCGGAATACGCCGCATCTGGTATTGAAGGAATGTCGAGGACCTATCTACTGAATGGATATACCAGTAATCAGCGACTGGACAATTCAAAAGTATGCATCAAAATTGCAATGTCCCACCAAAGTGCTGACCCTTTCTTCCGAGTGTAAGTATTTTTTTAAAATTATACTGAGAGTGCCCAATCTGCTTTTTCAGTCCTCGCCTATCAACGTTTGGACCTCGTGAAGTTGGAGCTATCGACCAGGATGGTTTTCGAGCGGATGATGAAACAGATTCAGAAGAAGGAACGTCGTCGCATGCCAAACCGTCTGTGATAGAAGCTCCAGGTGAGAATATCGACGTTTGGAAAAAATAATAATCAACTGTTTCTTTCCTCCAATTATAAATTCTTTATTTTTCAGAAAATGCGTCGGCGGCGAGTAATACACAAGTTGAAGATGTGACTGTAGAACGCCGTGGTGCTCATCAAGCTCCGCATCCAGTCTGCCAAGGTCGCCGATTCAGTCAAGATCGATCTGCGCATAAGATTCAACACTCTAGGTTGGTTCACAGTTCTTTATCAACCCAAATTTAGATATTGATTACAGATTCGATCCGGACAACGTAGTTGACAAGATAATTGCCGAATGTCGCATATCAGAAGACGAAGTAGAAGGCAACAGCACTGGCTTAGTGCTCGAAAAGTTCTTAGACCAGAACGGAAAGCCACTTGTCACTCCACGTCAACTACCAAAACGGACATCTTACGTCGCTGAGCATTTCAAAGAAGTCTGAATAATTTTAGATCCGAATTTTCCCATGTATAATTAATTGTTTTCGGGATAGACTGCCTATACCCATTTTTTAATGTTTTGTTTCTGGTTTTAACTTTTACGGTTCCCCACTTCTCAAGCTATTTTTGTTGAATGCCTGTACCATTGAAGGGTTCTTTTGCAGCTGATTAATACTAGTTGATCGGGTGATTAGATAACAACAATTTGTTTTCGAATAAATGACTTTCTATGAACACACGATTGATCTCAAATACGAAGAACAAAAAATAGTTGAAAAGTATATTTTACTCGCCAAAAATAGGCTTGAATTTCAATAAGATTCCTGTTTTGAACAGGAAACAGCCAAAATGAGTAGTCTGAAGTCTAAATCCCATTTTGAAGCAAACGAAGCCATCTAAAATATACTTTTGGAAATCGTCTCGTGCTTAGGCCAGGCTGAAAAAAGCTCTGCTAACGGCCCCTTTAAAAATTCACTTTTTTTCAATTATTAAAGGCATTTTGTAATATCCATTTATCGTTTCCTTCTTAGAAATCCAGGCTCCGCGTAACTTCGCCTCCCAAGTCTGTAACATCATTTGAAGTATTACCAATCATATCTCCCTGATCTGAAACCAGGCTCCTAAAAAAACTAATTGCAACATTTAACTTGTATTGACAGTGAAAAATATTTATCTCTGTAGAAATAGCTACCAGAAAAAAGGAAATTTGGAGACAAGGGAAAAATGACTTCAATTGGTATTAGGAAAGGGGCGGGGAGGAAAAATCAGAATAGAAGAGGAGAGTTTATTCAGAAACAACCCATATAGTCCATGAAATTTTAGTTCTCAAAAAAAAATAAAAAAGATAGATATGAACTCATAAAATTACGACAAGAAGCGATTTGGGGGGAAAACCGAGGAAAAAATTTACTATCCTAGATAGGGGGAAAGAAAGAGATAGAAAGTTCATAAGTTACAATTCAGATAGGGATTGACGAGTAATTGTTGAGTGCAATGCTGTGTTTTGACGTAGAAATGCGTGTAAGTACTGGGTTAGTGATTGATATCTACCATCTCTTCTTGTAGTCATCGACAGACACTCCTCCTGGACCGTAGGCAATAACAAGAAGAAGTCCTCCGATGACAGACAAAGTTTGGAAGAAATCGTACTTCATGAAGTCTCTGTAGAAGCGATCAGCCGGGATGGACCACCTGGAAAAAAAATGGTTTGAGTGTACTTGCGTCAGAAAGCTTTTTTCAGAGGCTATATCAGGAAAACCTTAGTTTGAGAACTTACCAAGCATTGAGCCAGAGGTTAAGACCAAAGAGCCAGATGACAAGAACCATGGCGGAAAGCTTAGTCTTGTAACCAATTGAAACCAATGTGATGAGAGCGAATCCGACGACGATTTCCAGAACTTGCATGAAGGTCATCTCGAAGTGCATCAAGGACATGAACATGAAGATGAGGAGAACACGTCCAGCGAGAAGCATGTAGGATTTTGGCTTGTTAGAATCTCCCATAGTTGGAACACCAGCGAAAAGAGAAGCCTTCTCCTCCTGAGTCTCGGCGAGAAGAAGCAAGAGTCCTCCTCCGACGGCGATGTTTCTGAAAATAAGTTACATAAGCTATCATTCTATTTGTATCTTGTTTACCTGGCCAAGAACTTCAAGTCCCAGAGAATGTGGTAGGCGATGGTTTGAAGGATGACGATGCTAGCCAAGATTCCACAAGCGACGAAGACCTTCTTACGGAGCATGATCATGGCAACTGGGATGAATTGTCCGAAGAAGTTGTAGATGACGAACAAGGTGGCGATGAACCATCCGCAGGACCACGACTCTTGCATGAATTGTTTCTGATCATCCCATTGGAAGTACATACGGATTCCGTCCTCCAAGAAGGTAGAAACGAGGCAGAGACGAGCAATGTGTGGAAGGTAGGTCCTCGTTTTACGGAAGAACTGAAAAATCAATTTCTCGAGAGTTTACGTTAGTTTTAGATTAACTCACATCCTCGGCGGCGTCCTCGGCCTTGGAAAGCATCTCGTTTTGGCCTCCTGGAGCTCGGAACTGGTTCATTTTTCCAGAGACAAGCTGAAAAAATGAGTGGTGTGATATTTTGTAGTGTTTTATGTGACACAAAAAACGATGAGCGGATGATAAGACATTGATAATGACATGAAAAAGTGAAAATGAAAAATGCGGAGAATCAAGAAATAGAAACGAGACAGGATATTGAATGCAGATTGAATAGAGGATTCCAAATGTCTGCAGAAACTGAACACGTGGCGTGTGCACTTTACGAATGGTGTCCAACACACTGCGTCTCTTCTGGTGAGGAATGAGGTATAAGAGGTCAACCAATCAATAGTCTCTTCTCCGAAACACGAATACACACGCACACATACACAACTGTTTCGATTTAATATTGTGGAGGATCTAATCATGATGAGGGTAAGAAAGAATAGAAATCTAAAGAAAAGATAAGATAATAGCCAGAGGATGAATGCCCAGATTTCCAGAGCACATTATAATAATGGGTTTTGAATGTGTACTAGTGAAACAAGCTATCAAATGTCGACATTTCTAAACCAAAAGAAGCCATGCGTAGATGTATGCGTTTCTAGAGCCTCTTTTGTTGGCTTTCTTTAACAGCCTACGCAATTTTCCCATCAGTTTGTTGGCGGGAGGGTTTTCTGAATTGCAAATGAGAAACAACAACAGCACCAACTGACGTGAAGCAATAGAACAAGCGAAAAAAAATTGGAGCCAACGAATTGAGTATAAAAATAGAAACAATCGAGCGCCTGAATTTCGAAAACATCATTTCTCTCTTCAGGTAGGAGGAAAACCGTCAAAGCTGCACAATGTCAACACAAAGCGGTCACGACTTTTTGTTTATTAAACTAGCCATGGATGGACGACGCAAAACCTCGCAGAATATTTGAACACTGATTGAATAATTTTGGAATTCGATTAAATAATATACATAGTTTTAGCGAATCAAATGAGTTCGGCAAAAAAGGAGGCCGTGGGCGTTTTTGCGTATGACGTCGCCCGAATAAGAGTGTTTGTGTGTGCGTCACTATTACTTTTTCGTAGTACACTGAAACTGATCTAAAGGAAAGCAAAAGAAAAGGAAGTACAACCAATTGATCGAGTAAACGATCTATTCAAAAAAAAAAGCAAAAAAACCGCTGAGATGGCTTCCTGGTTTGCGCAAACTCTCGAGTAGGTCATCCAGTGTAAACAATGAACAAAACCGGTTTTAATAGGTTCAAAGTAAAGGTTTTGATGTTCACAGAAGACGTTTAAGTGACTTCCCTTTGCAAAACGTGTTCTTTCTCCGGACAAACGAAAACGAAAACATAAGCGACGACGGATTGAACCGAATGAGGCGAAAAGAGGGGAGGCAACACGAGAGACCGCGTCGCAGACGCACGCGAGCTGATGTGGTTGCGCCAGTCGAGAATAATGGAAATGCCACTCACTAATGAGAAGAAAAGGCAAAGAAATGTTAGAGATGTAAAAGAGACACCTGCCAACAAACAAAGTGCATTGGTTGATCTCTTCCCACTCAAACAATGTTGACTAACATAATAACAACAACGTGGCGAACTACAAAAAGTTGGAAAACAAACAAAATCGGGGGTTCAACTCACGCTATCAGATCATGAAAACAAAAGAAAGTGAAAATTCGGAGAAGGATGCTGTTTTTACGAGAGCTGCAACTGGTTCCACGTTGTTCTGTGACGGGGTGCACTAAACGCGTCAGCAAATAGGAAGGGCGCGTTTTGCGTGCACCCGAAAAAGGAGGCGCATTGTTTGCAACGTTTGCCCTTTTTCTATTGATTTTCTGCCTAATTACTACGTTTTGTTAATGAGAAGAGTGTAATAAGCTATGTTTTACAGTTCTCCTTGCAATTTTTCATGTGGTGAGTATTTCTTACAATGAATCAAGTAGAAAATGATAGAACATTCGTGCCTCTTATAAATCTGACGAAAATGTAGTAGTTCTAGTGTTTGTAGCTTCTATATCCAATAATCTCAACTTCTCAGCTATCCCCGTTTTTCGTTTCTCTCCATGGTGCATCCGCTTCCGTTGCCTATCGACCACTCTTCACAAAATGAATTTCCCGTTGAAATACGCCTCTGCGGGGAGAGAGCCAAAGAGAGCCTGGACTAAAAAGAATACATCTCAGTTGGAGATGGCATCTACTCTTCTCTGTGTGAAAATCTTCTCATTAGCCACCCCGTGTGCATTCTCAAATAGAAGATGCACATTTTCTAGATAAAAGTACACTTCTTATCGCAAAGGCAAAAATTTTACTCAATTTTTCTATATAGTGCGTTGTCAGAACAAAATTTTACTATGTGAGAAACTTCAATTTTGTTTCCAGAGTTACATTCTGATTTAGCATTGGACTGAGCAATAAACTCCGCCTCTTTGCCCCTTGGCTCCTTCTTTTTGTATATCAGATCCACTCTTCTTCCATCCTTTTCCCCGCTTTTCTTCTTACTTCTGCTTGTTTTTCTATCATTTATTATTCTAGTGTCCCGTTTTATCGGTACTCTTTCTTTCTGCTTAACTTTCATTCTATAGTTATATTTTTTTCCAGCATGGCTTTCGCCCGCGCTCTTGGTGTGATTCAATCTGTTGGTCGAGGTACGGGAATAAGTGAGCAGAGTGAACTCTACGATCGTGGCCAAACATTCAGCATCAACGGAAACAATTATAGAGTAGAAAATGTTATTGCAAAAGGTAACAAGAAATCAACAATTGTTCAATAATCACATTTAATGTTTCCAGGTGGATTCGGAACGGTTTTCCTGGCCACAAACAACAAAGGGAAACAAGTTGCTGTTAAAGTAATGCTAAGTCACGATGCAGCAGCTACAAAAGACATCGATAATGAAATTGATATGATGAGAAAGGTATTTTTCGCAATTTGTGATCTAGGAGTAAAATTTTAATTTCAGCTCCAACACGAAAACATCATCCAGTTGTTCGATGCATCTAGTGAGGCCAGGAATTCGAATCGATCTGTGAAAGAGTATAAAATCTCGATGGAATATTGTAGATGTATGTTTTCTTTGTTTCTGCCCCTATTAAAATATATTTCTTTCAGTTTCAATAGCAGACGTTCTTCTCAAATACAAAGAAGTTGCCATTGATTTTGTTGTCCGTATAATCTATTTTACAACACGAGCTTTAGTTTATTTGCATGCTCACGGAGTTATTCATCGCGATATAAAAGCAGAGAATCTTCTCATTAACGGAAATGGTTTGTTTTCTATCCAACCCGCTTCCGATTCAATTATTTTCTTTCAGGGAAATTGAAATTGTGTGATTTCGGAAGTGCAACAACAAAATCCATTGAGATGGCTCCGCTTTCAAATTCAGAACGATTGGCGATACAAGAAGAAGTAATTTGAAAAATGAAAAACAAGCATAACCTCATAAATTTCAGATGTTCAAATACACGACACCAATCACCAGGTCCCCAGAAGTTTGTGACGTCTACTCAAATTGGTCAATAGGAAAACAACAAGATAATTGGGCGATGGGTTGTCTCATATACTTTGTATGCTTTGGAGAGCACCCATTCGATGGCGGTGCATTAGCAATTATCAACGGAAAATACAAAAAACCGCCACCAGTTCAACAAAACCAACTTTCCGCGTTCGCTGATCTTATTGGTAAGATTTAGTTTGAATTGCTGATTTGAAAACTCTTTTTACAGCTAAATGCCTGACTCCAAATCCAGATGACAGGATAACAGCTGAGAAAATTGAAGAATACATGAAGTTGGCAATGCAGAAACAACCAAAGTTAGCCGTGAAAACAGATTTTTCGGATATTCTTGAACTGATGAATGCGCAGACAATGCAATCTGAACAAAGTATCGAATCTCAAGCGACCAAGGGATTCTTCACTATGCAAGATAAATTATTCTCCAATTTGACTTCTCTGAAGAACACAGTTGTGCAGCAAACCAACAAAATGGGATGGGGACTCGAACAAACTACTTCACCACGGCCAGGACACCCATCAACATCTCCACGACCTGTGCCCAAGGTTCAGCGACCACCTCCGCCAGAAAGTAAGTGTTAAAAAACAGAGTTCTTTTTAAACTAATGTATTATAGGGTCACAACATCAGCAACAACCTCCATCAACGACGACAACCCCAAGAGTACCCCCAGTACAATCTCAGCCTCATGTAGCAACTTTTGAAGCATCATGGCCGACAGACAACGGAAATACTGCTTCTGTAGCAGCCAATAACGAATGGGGAGATTTTAGTCAAGCTCCTCCAGCTGCCACAAAAAAAGTGTTCGATCCATTTGCAGAATCAGGGTCACACAACCTTGCAGCTAAACATAGCGAGGACTTACTATCATTACAAAATTGGCCTGGAACAAGTGAGACGACGAATTATTGTATATTTAAAAATTATCTCTATTCAGATGAACATAAAACAGAAATACGGTCACAATCATCACGTGATTTATTTGATTTTGATGATCTGATGCATCGACATACAACTCCTTCGGCAGCATCTTCTCAATCGGGTATGATAAAAACAGTTTATTTAATTCATTGTTACAATTACTATCTAAAATGAATCATTCAACTGGAATGATTCATCAATAGGATCAATTCAAACCAATATCTGTCTTCAAATCTCATTTCTTTTCAGTTTTACAACCAACACGACAGATGGAGAACAAGAACTTGACCAAAGTCGATTCATCTAAAAACGGAATTGGTTCGTCATCCTCTTCAGCAAGTCTGGATGATATGGTCAGCGATATGATAAAAATGTCCACCAAAAAGTGAAATGTCAGAAATCTAATGTAGTTTACAAAATATAGTTATTCATCGGTTATTATCGATTCACTTTGTTTCCTGTGAAAGTCAACCTTCGATTGCCAACAGTCAAAACTTTGAAATTATATAATGTATAGAATTAACAATACTGTCAACGAGTAACTAACACCTTTTTTTCTTTTTCATGTGTCTATTTTTCTTTAAAAGTTCTTGTATCATTCCATTTTTTGTTCTGCGAATAAGAATTGAATCTCTTTTGTTTTCCAATCTCTCATTAACTAAAACTTGGTGCTTATTGGTCAATGAGAAGTTATAAATCTATCGACGAACACATTATTCGGAACGCAATGACCTACTTCATTCTTCCATATCTCCAGAATACAAGAATCGATTCCGCATAGAAATGTCCAAACAACTTCTATTACTCATATTTCTCTTCTCGATTCTAGCACCAGCTTCTTCGATCTATAAATCGAAACAGAAACCGAATTTGTTGTCGAAAACAGTTGAAAATAGTATCACTTGTGATTTTTCAATACATAAGAAGGGACCGCATGGGCAAGTTGTTTCAGGTACAAGAATCTGTTGCCATTTTTATTCATTTTTCTGTTGTAGGTGCTTCTTTGGACGACGAAATATATTATAAAATAAAATGCAAGCCAATCAGTGGAAACTGTCTTCAAGTGGTCAATTGCACCTTGAGTTCGGATGAGCCTGGTTTCCAACCATACCCGATTATTGATGATACCGGATGTAGCTTGGAAGAGTCACTATTTAAAAATGTTCAGGTTACGTTTTTTCTAATAACTGAAACATTATTAGCCTACAAAAACATTTTCCTTTTTTCAAAATTTAAAGTCATTTTTCGTCTCTCAAGGTTAGCTGACACTTTGAAAAATCTTAAAAAGGGAAAAAAACTGTTAACCTTTCAGTATCCAAACCACTTTGAGGCGGGAATCTTCAATCCATTCCCAATACGGTTCCGTGCGTCCTCAGCGGCCGTCGTCTTGTTCTGTGTAACAACTGTGGTTCCAATTGAACATGGAAAGTGTACTCGCAGACAGTGTCAATGAAGTTTCTTTGATTCTTTCCTACTCTTTTTTCTTGGTTTACAAACGTCTTTCTTCATTTCTCTTTCACATTGATTAATCTATAATTTTCAAGTTTTCACAAAAAAGAGAAGTGATTATACTGATTATGGTTGTCCCTGGTAATGTAATGTATATTTTGATCGTATAAATTTCTTCCAAAATCACTATTTTCGAAGAAACAAGTTTGCTTACGTTTTTGTTTATTTTGATACTATGTTTACATGCGGCAGAAGCGAAAACCGTTTATTCAAATTCGCCGATAAAAACTGGCTGTTGTACTATTTTCTAGATTATACTTTTACTTTTTCCATCTTTTTTTTTCCGAATTCAATATTCGTTTTCATTCCGCGCCCTTGAACTACCTTCACCTCTTGCCAGCCGCAAAAAAACATGACACCAATTTAGTTTTTCGGATGCGATCCGCAGTATCTATCCGTGAATTGCATCACCGGATTGGCGGCAAGTGTCCTACTATAACCGGAGTAATTCGGGCCGATCGATCAACCAGCGCATGCAAAATTTAGAGGATTTTCTATGCGCTTGTTGGGAAAGAGATGATGAGAAGATGATTCAAATAGGAGAAACGCAGACGGATCTCGCCATTGACCGGTTTTAGGAAAAGTTTTCACCCCCCTACCACCCAGGACGTTCACCTCTAATATTGTTACTTCTAGAAGCATCGACCAACCTTTTCCCTTTTCGGTTCACTTAAACATGTGTCATTCACATCATTTTATCACTTGATCCAGTTTTCGTCGTTGCTTCTTCTATGACCCAACGACAAAATAGATCTTTTTACTCACCGTCATCTTATCTTCTTCTTTCCTTTTTAATCGGTCACCCTGATCTTTTCCTTAACCTCGCTCGTTATCTTTCAATTCACTGTTCCATTTTTTGTTGCGGAACACCTTTAATTGATTACAGATGAAAATATTGATAGTACTACTTTTATTCTCCCCACTAACAGAATGTTCTGAAAGGACCAAACGACAAAGTGAGTCTTGTTTCAACAGCACCAAAAAGTTATTTGTTTCAGTCTCCATTGATGATATTATCTCCGGAGCTTTGAGTTTAGTCAGACCAATCTTCGATACATCAAAACCAATTCAGAATGAAGGAATGCTCAGGAAACCTGTAAGTTTCAATAGTTTCCAGCTGTTTTGAAAGATTTAAACTTTTAAGGATGCACCAACACAAGATGATATGAGAGATTCATCTATTCTTGGATCACACTCGAGAACTGCACTGGATGATGTTCCATTGTGCAAAGGGAATAGCAAGTTAGTTGTATTTTACAGTTTCTTATGATCAAACTATTTTTCTTAGCATTTGCCGGTTCATTTCTTGTTCTGCTGAAAATTTCAAGAAAGATCCAACGTTCGGTAATATTCAATTGGCTGCCCAAATTCTCGGTGATGCAAAACTACGTAAAACGATTAGCAGGTAAGAAAGGTTTTTGGAATGTTCAATTTATTATAATTCAGTAATACTGACGCTGTGCAAGCCGTTTGTAAGGAACAAGGAATGGACGATGCACAATGTAAACTGTTCTCGAAAGGATTCCAGCTGATAGACAAGTGAGATAACCACGTTTTGTCAAAGAAAAGAAAACATATATTTTTAGATTCATGACATCAATTGAGAAACCTGTCGATACAAAAGGAGGAGCACCCCCATCAACTCCACCGCCAGCTACTGATATTCCTGATTTTGATGAACCCTTGGGTGACGAACCACAAAAGCCGATGATGGATGACCCAGCAAAACCACAAGACGATGAAAATATGGTTGGAAAAATGCCCCTGACACCTAACAGAAAAATATTTCAGAAAAGATGGGCAGATTACGATAGTCGGGCTGCTGCGCCAGCCATCACTGTGCAAACTGCACATGGATCGAAAACATGGAGCAGTAATCCGGAAACTAGTTAGTTGGTTTCAAAAAATGATTTCACTTTGTATTCATACAGAGTCCCTACAACCATTGGAAATACGAAATGATCTGATTTCAAGTTGGACGCCAATGCCATTCTTCGCTCCACCAACCATCCCTCCAGCGCCTCCACTGGCTTTCAAATCGGTTCCATCTTTGATTTTACAGCCAATTCAAGCCCCACAGTTAGATAATGGAATCTTCTTTTCTACGGACAAATTCAATTTTATCAAGGTTTGTATACAACATTCAATATAAATATTCTCAGTTTATTTACAGGAACTGAACTCCATTAAACGTTTCCGTAGGTCTCCTGATTATTACGATCAGATTGATGATTCTAAGGCTAAGAAGAGTACTTCTGAATCAAAGAAAAAATCTGATAGTAGCGATGATTACTATGGAAACTTTGATAGCGGAACGGAAGACAAGGAAGAAGAGGAGCCAACTGGTCTGAAGCAGTGCGTGCATCTTTTAGGACTTGGTGTTTAAATTTTGTATCATATACATCAATTGTCTAACTCTTATCAGTACGGGTGTAATAAATCAAGATTCTTTCAAAATAGTTTTTCTGAACACTGTACATCTTCAATTTTTTCTCACTTTGCAAGTTTTAAAAGTCGAAATATTTTGCAATTTCTTGTAGTTTGGTCCATTCGTTTGCAAGTGAGCCAGCGTTTTTTTCCATTGAGCCCCCGCACGGAGTCCAACGGTCGCAGACAATTTTGTACACGTGTGGTCCATCAAGCGTAAAAAAAGTAACAGTAGACTAGGAAGTGCGGTTGAGAACAATCAAAGAGCGGCATTCAGTGGAATCCGTGTAAGTGCAAGTAGTTTCTTCTTCGTGTTTCTCGTTTCCTACGTGTACTCTTCTTCCCCCTGATGCACAATATTAAAAAGAAAAGAAAAGGTATGTATGCGACGGGTTCGCTGTGGTTGTCATACGAAGTGTACCAATTTAGAGACAGGGGGTACCAATTCGTGCCAATCCAACGGGAAAAAATAATAGAACGATGATGATTGGAGATGTAGGAAGAAAAAGAGGAGGAAGACGGAATGTATACTTTTAGATGATGGATATACATTATGGGATGGAGTAGAAAAATTGTTAGGCCCATATGCAATCATAACTCTTTTCTTCAACCAGGGTCCCCCCTTTTTCGACTGCTCAAACGATTGTACATTTCCTTCCGTACCAGAGGTGTATCTGTCGGCGATACAAGTAATTGAGCTTCCTATTCTTATCCCTTTAACCCCACCCACATCTCTCCGCCCCATTGAGACATTTTCATGTCTTTAGTCTTCCTGACAACAAGGAATACTATTCCTGTGTTTTATTTTCAATTTTTCCCTCCAGAACACTGGTGCCTGAAGGTCACTCAAACAAATATTTTCTTTTTCTAGGTACCTTGTCAAAAACCACTAGCAAACTGCTGCTGAAAACCATGGAGGACGAGGTAGGCTTTCTCTTTTAATGATCGTTTCAATTTATTCAACTTACAGCTTGACTCTGATCTTTATGATCGCGTTAGCTACTTGAACCTGATGGATAAGATCGACAGTCGGAAGAAGCCTCAAAAGGTTGGAAAGTTCCGCGACGAGTGAGTTGGTTTTCTGGAAACATGCACATAAGTGACTTCCGGAAGCTGTCTTTTTGTTTGGTTAAGAGTTTTCCGAGCATTTGTCATATACTTCGTTTCCTCCAAAGTTTAGACGTTTCCTTTAGATTTTTGATGTAGTGATTGTGTTTTGTGACAGTGTTTGTTGAGTTTTCAAAACAAATACAGAACTTTCTTATTTCCTTATCAGTTTTTCAAAGACTTTCTTAAATAGAAAGGCTTTTTGTTGACTTTTTAGAACTAGACATCAAGTCTCCCTGTAAACGGGATCCACCTTGGTGACCAGGTGACAGATCACTTTTGCTACCACTCTCGGGTTTCGTAATATCCCAAGATATAAAAAAGGGGGAAGAAAGACAATGAAAGCACTTGGAGCGCCCAAGTTTTAGTGAGCCACCAAAAATCCAGGAAGCCTTTAACGCAGAGGTGCCCCAACATAAAAAGCGGAGTCTGAACGAAGAGGTTCGAGAGGAGAGGCACACACAAAAAAGTCGAAGATAGCTTTCTATTTAAGAGCATTTTTGCTCCACCAAACCCTCACTCAACCATAGGATTATTGCTCTAAAAAGTGAGGTGTACGTCTTTGTTGCCCCCGCCAACCTTTTTTTCTCTCTCGCCCGGTTGCTCAGGAGTATCCATTAGTTCGAGTCAATTTCACTTGCACTTGATTCATTCTGAACTCCCCATTCGACTCCCTATTCGTTCTTTCTTCTATTCCTTAGCCTATTTTATCAATTTACAATGCAACGCTCAAAATCACGACCGGTATCTAGAGTTTCAAAGAAATCATACGTATACTCAAGCTCTGACGAGGATAACCATTACACCCCACTAGGTAGGTCGGAATTCGATTAGCGCCGCCCCCATTCCGAAAAGAAATATGGAATAAAATAGGAACGGATGCTGTCCAAACTGAAAAAACAAATTCTTTGAAAATCTGTCTCACGTCGCCGAAATGTTTTTATTTACATTTCAACTAGACTTTTTGAAATTCTCTTGATGAAGTCAGGTCGACAAGCAATTTGAGGGGGCAAGCACGGACCAAATAAGCTGCGCGCAATTGTCGAATATCATAAAGAATGGCGGGCCAAAGGACGAGCACAATAGCATTTTTTGAGAGAGGGAACAATTATTGTTTGCGGGGTACCTTTCTCGCGCGAGTTTTTCCTGTTTTGGACTTCCCAGTCACTGGTTTGTAAACATCCAAAACCTGCGGAATGTGCCACTTTTTGCTCCTCTAGTTCCCCCATCCATCCTTTCTTCTCGGCTCTAATAATTTCGCGTCGAATTCTAGAACACCAGTTCCATCAAGCACCGTCTTCGTCGAGTAGTGGGTTTCTACCTCCATTGAATTCTAAAGCCGTATCATGGATTGATATGGACGACTATACTATTTTACCCAGTCCTGACGAAGCTCCATTTGATCATAGCGACGACGAGTATTTCACCGGACGACGGAGACGACAACGGAAAGCACCACCACGTACGGGACGATCTGTTACAGCTTCAGAATCGATGAATCAGATTGCAGATTTCGATTTCAGGTTCCTTTTTTGTGAATGCATGGTCCTTGAGTATATTGTTTAGATTAAGTTAATATGACAAAACTCGTTATTGCTTTTCATACCTTTGTGATTACTGAAAGTTCTGTTTTCAGTTCTGACGCTCCATCACCAAGACTGGACGCTTCGGAAGCAATGGGAGCTCCACCAGATCCGGATATCAAGGTATTATCTTATCTTATCTGTTTTGGTAACTGACTGTCTTGTAGCGCTACTGGGATAGCAGTCTGGATATCACTGATTTGAGTGGACATGACTTCACTATCTTCAAACAACTTCAAGGAATGTTGGGTATCGAGAATATCTCATTTGAAACTCTTTCACGTTTCAATGTTCGTGTTCATACCGATACATACGGTCAACCAGCTATTCTATTCCCACGTTACCGCGGAATGACTTCAAGACTTCGTATTCCAATGGGATTGAAGTTGATCCGAAAAGTTGGCGATAGAATGGAAAAGGAGAATTATCCACTTCCGGATGAGACATCGTGAGTTGAATAGATACACGCTCTAGAAAATAGAAACTATTTTAGGGTTCGTCAAAAATTCAGTGGTGTTTTTGGTCTTCATATGGCGACTCTTTCGGACCGTAGCGTCGTTATCACCACTAATGAAAGAGATGCATTAGCTATTTATGAAGCTACCAAAGCTCTTGTCTTTGCTCTTCCCCACGGGGAGATATTGGATCCACTTGTTCTCCCATATTTGGAAGAGTTCGACAAGATCTACTTGTGGTTCCCTGTTCAACATGTCAGCTATGCAAAAGACTGGGGAAGTGCATTGAACACTCTCAAATGTCTTCTTGTCAAGTATGAAGAACAGTCACCTGACAATGTAAAATTTGTTTTTTCCAGAAACGAAGAACGTCCAATTGAATTGGTTCGCAACGGAGATCATCGTCTCATCCGGAACTCACTTTCAAACTCGGTGAGCTGTTTTTATTTTTTATTTTCGACTTTTGATGTTTAGGTTGTTCGCATGCGAGAACGCGGATTCCGCTCAATGACTGATTTGGACATGCGTGAAGGAATCCGTTCCGACCTTCTTAATTCAACAAACAGAATTGTTGGATTTGGACAGGTAAATACTTCAAGATCTTTGCTAAACGGTATGATATTTAGTGGAAACGATTTGGAGTTTTGAACAAGTATCTCGGAGGTCTTCGTCCTGGAGAAATGACTGTTCTCACTGGAGGAACTGGTAATGGAAAGACTACGTTCCTTTGTGAATACTCACTTGATCTCTTCACACAAGGGGTACCTCTCTCTTATAGTATAATCGATATTGAATATAACTTTTTGAGGTTCGAACATTGTTCTGTAGTTTTGAGATGCCAGAAAAAAAGATTCTTCATTGGATGCTTGTCCAATATGCCGGGTACGTTAAAACAGTGTGATTTCTTTTCCTTTTACCTTTTGGCCTGCAATTTCTTACTAACATTTGTTTTGTCTGCAGTCCTTCACATCTTCGAAGCCTCGCGCGCACTAATTCGTATAAAAATGGCATCAAGTAAGATTCATAGAGATGCTGGGAGAATACTGGAATATTTTGAACCTTTACTGGGCAATCTATTCCTGTATTTAACCGGTTCTAGAAATATTCAGTTCTGAGTACGTTTCTGTTTCTAGATTCACTGTAGTAAATAGGTTCTTGTCACTTTTATGTTCAGGATTAGCCTAGTGATAAAATGCTTTAACGTGGTGCGCGAGGCAGTTGTCGATTCTCTTGAGTGTGTTATGCACGGTAGTTTGTTCAAGGTATGGAAACGGAAATGGGGTATGTGAATGAGTGTCTGGGCATGCTCGTTTTTTTATATTGTTGGCCAGACTTCCGGAACTCATTCATCTCTCAAATCAAAACTGCCTCAGGCTGCCATTGCATCGTGTCGAGTACAGCAACTCCATTAATTCATGGCTTGATAGATTTGAGAGATCAAGTTCGGCGTTAACTATGTTAGACTCAGAGGAGTTTATGGAGAAGTCAATCAATGAGATTGCAAGAGTGAGATATGATTGATCAAAATAGAAAATTATGTGCTTCCCCTCAGGCAATTCGAATTCACGTGGAGAACAGTGGAATTCAACATGTTGTCATAGATAATCTTCAGTTTTTGATCAATCAAGGAATGATGGCAGATGAGAAATCCAGTGGTCTCGACAGATTCCATCTACAGGTACTTAGCAATCATCTATTAACAACAATCCAATAAAATTCCAGGATCGTTTCGTTGGATACATGCGTCAACTTGCAACACAAAACCAAATCCACATCACAATGGTAGTTCATCCAAGAAAAACTGACGGAGACGCTGAAATCGATGTTCAACATTTCGGAGGATCAGCAAGAGTTACACAGGAAGCAGACAATGTTTTGGCCATTCAAAGAAAACGTGACGACCGTGATCGTTCGAAGTTCAGAAAGTTCCTCTACGTTAGTTTACCAGGATTAGAAGCTGAAAATAAATTTTGAACCTTTTAGATTCTGAAGAATCGTTACTACGGTCGACGAGTGGAGAGTGATCAACTGGAAATGGTGTTCAACCCATCCACATACTCACATACTATTGTAGAATTCCCCAAGTGATTAATCTATTTAATATTTGTTCAAATTATTCATTTATATTTATTTTTCACCGGAAATTGTATTTTATTTTTATTTATTCACTAGTGCTTCTCCCATTCCTGCAACAATTAATTGATGAAGAATTATAACTGTTCCAACCCTTTCTATTTATTAGACCTTCCCTCTGAACCTTTTTTCTCCTGTAGGTCACATATTATTTTGACGTCTTTCCATTGTCTCACTCTCTCTGAAACTCAAACGCAAAACAAACAAACAACGCTTCTGTAGTTGGTCAAAAAATAAATGATTTATTACTCGAAAGAAAAGAATTTTATGAATTTTGTATAAAGCAATGGAATTAAAATTGAACTTTGTCACATGTTTTTACGTGGAGGTGCAGGCGGAGGTGGAGCAGATGTGGGAAGTATCCGAATTTGAGGCTGGAAATTCACTGATTCAAATACGATGAGATCTTTAGATAACTCACAATTGGAACATAATCACAGACTATTTCATTGTTGTCATGACCAACAGCGGCAACTGTCAACCCAAGAAGTATTACTATTCTGAAATAAGATTGAATTACAATATGGCTTTAAGACAAAAAAATGACTTATCGAGAAAATTTTTAAAATTCTGACGCTTGGTATTAGTAACAAAATTATTCATGCGCATTTTTACTGGCTGATGATAATTCAAACTTGTGAAATTATATATTTCCCGAATTTCTATTTTGAAATGCATTTCCTTTTGTATTTTTATCGAAAACTTACACTGCCAGCGCAAGAAGGAACGGCTGATTGAATCCGAGTTGAGATATAACGGCACCCATCAAGTTGCTCTATTATGCATCATTCGACCAACTCTGAATGAATGAACCATTAGAAGGAGGTACCCAATGTCGTAAATCTCGGCCGAATTGCACATGCGCTTAGAGAGAGTGTGTGCAGTAATAAAAATACGAGACTCGAGAGGTAAATTATAGATTATACCAAAAGGTAGAAGTAATAAAACTGAAAGCAAATCCTCAGAATGGAGTAGAGAATAAAAGAGGGCGAGCTCAAATGCGATCATATTACATGGTAATAAACAGATGCAATTGCGAGAGAACTATTGGAAAATAGGAAGAGATGAGGAATTGGAACAAGAAAGAAAATGGAGGAATAGTTTGGGATGAAAAGAAGAATTAATTGGTTGTGTGGAGACAAACATTCAAACACAAACATAAACGTTGAAAAACGGCTCCGGTTAGAAGAGAAGCCAATCTAATGTGTTTATAAACGGAAAATGGAAGGGACCATGTGCAATGCCAAGTTGCCAAAACCTTCGGAAGTGGAAAGGACAAAAAGGTAGAAAAGAGGAAAGAAAGGAAGAGAAAAAAAAGAGTTGGAAAGAGAGTGTCAGAGAAATTTGATTTATTATAAGTGAAAGCTTACGGGACTCTTTTCCCTTATTGTTGTTACGACTCACTCGGCTTGGTGGAAATTGTGCTAATTAGATGTGCTCTCACACACATTTTTCTGCTTTCAGATATGCTCATCTTCCATAAAAATATTGTCTATGAAATCCGCACGTCAGATTAGTTGATGTCAATCTCCGGGAAAAAGTGTCAATAACTTGAAAAGAACGGGATAGAAAGAAAATGAGATATATCAAAAGCACAATGCTCGTTTTTTTCAAGTTGAGAATAAATTTATATTTGAATTCTAAATTGGTTTCATTGAGATTGGGTTTATTTTCCGGATACTATTTTTCTTCTGAAAATTAGGAACAAAATGGAAAATCTTATAGCTAGAAAATAAGACCCGTTCCTTTGTATTCAGCTTATTCTATTGTATAAACAGAATCTTAAATAAGATTTTGGTCCAAACAATAATATTTTGAAATCATTTAGACTCCATGGACTCACAATGAAACTTCTTGCTCCAAGTTCTTAAGAAGAGAAAAAAGTACTCCGAAACTACTCTTCTTGTAGCGTTTACATGAATAAATTGTGAAGGACTGGAGGGCTCTCAGTCAAAGTACGAGACATCCTCTACGACGAAAGATGCCTTATTACACACTGAAGGATATGATGAGGTCTGCCGGGGTTGTCCGTCTCATTTGTGAAACGGAACAAAAAAAACACACGTCTTTGTCTATTTGTGCGCCATGTGCGTACGTGTGTGGGGGTGCTTGTGAGAGGTGACAAAGTGAAAAGAGGTCCCAAAACGTATGTGTATGCATGTGAGTGTGCAAAACACCTTGAAAGTCCCGGTTGAAAAACGGCGACAATGAAAAAGCGTTGAGTGGACAAGAATTGTTGCTTTTCTCCTCCTTTTTTGACTATGGTAGAAATATTTCAAACGTTTTTGAGAACAGAAAATTCTCCGAAAGCCTCGGAAATGGAAAGTTTGGTAAATTCCTTGCATGATCGAATCAGTGGATGAAAAAACGGAAATTAGAAATATAGAATACTCCATATTCAACATCATATAAAATGTGATTTTGGCGAAATATTTCACGGATAATCCACCGGAAAAAGAGAGAATGGGAGTATTAAGACGTCAGTATTGTTTCTCGAAAAAGGATCGACCAAGAAGCTTTATGGAGTGTTCTCAAAAAGCCGTCTTACATACTAATGACCAAATTTCAATGTTCTTTTTCGTCATTTCGTAGTAGTCGCTTCAAAAAAACTATGTCTAGAACACTTTTCTTATTCAATAATAGTATCTAGGATTCTAGTGTATCTGCTCAGCATTATGCTCAGCATTATAGCTCAGCAAATAAAAAAAAGTCAAAAAATTGCAAAAGGAATGGGCCGAACCGGGGATTGAACCCGGGACCTCTCGCACCCAAAGCGAGAATCATACCACTAGACCATTCGGCCACACTCTCTTCCCATCCACATTCTAGTGTCATTCCACTCACTCTCCAATTCTATCCACTCTTTTTACTCTCTTCTCCTCGCTTTTCTAACTCACCGCGGAGATTGACGCCGAACAAAGGGAGAAGTGAGGGAAAACAGGGCATAATATGTGAAATGACACTTGCGAGGAACAGAGTCGTTTTCGTGGCCGAATGGTCTAGTGGTATGATTCTCGCTTTGGGTGCGAGAGGTCCCGGGTTCAATCCCCGGTTCGGCCCATTCCTTTTGCAATTTTTGGAATAGCCTCAAACTGTTACTAGAATGTTGAAAAATCGTAAGGACTACTCCAATAATTTCATCGATGGTATTGCACTAGCAAAGTGACTGCATATTTTTTCTTCAATCTAAATATATCGTAGAAACAAACCGAAGCAACCGGTTCCCTATTTGCTACAGTACTTCTGTTCAATTTCTCAAAATTATTGAGTTCAAAGTTATTTTTCGTCAAACCGGTGGGAAATTACAGCTCAGGCGATTCAAGAATGATCAGTTTTTAAAAGGGATACTGTCTAAATGAAGGTAACATTTGATGGAGGTCTCAGCAAAAGCAACAACAGTCAAAAGCCCGGAATATCGAGATTCATAGACCAAAATGTGGTGCGGGGATAAATTGTACAATGGAGAAAAAAAAGGAGGGATTTAGAGTGGTGTGAGAGTGATTGAAGAAAGAACTAGTCCTTAGAAAGGGCTCAAAAGAAGCCAGTGAATCCTTCCCTTTTCTTCTTTCCCGCAAAGTGAATGAGCGAAAGATGTGAGAAGACGAAGGATGAGACGAAAAAGAAGACGAGCCAATAGAACATTCGCACTCTTTTCAACAACTACAATTACCCAAAGGCTCATTTAATTTGGGACGGAAACGACGTCGAATGGTCACCAAATGGGGTGAGGGGAAAGCCAGCTGCCCCCGAAAAAGGCATGCCCATAAGTGCCAATTGGATTTTGATGTGAGCCGACCTGATTACTCACACGGTTGAATAATTCATCTGTGGAGGTTGGTCGGTCACTCAAACGGAACGAAAATACATAACAAGATAAGCTTGACTTCACTCAAGACAATTGAAGTGGGGGTACTCAATTTACTGGAACAAATTCTCAGCAATGAGCCTGCGTGTAAGAGAATTTACAGAGAAAGAGTTCTTTTGTAATACTTCTTGTTTATTTTTGGTTATTCCGGTACAATTTTTGTTCTTGATCTTTCTACAGTTTTGATTAGATTGCAATCAAGGATAGATCCAAATGAAGAATCAATTAATCTTCAATGGAATATCAGCTATCAAGTATTCCACCCTAATCGAGAATCTGAAGACCAATGCCGTTATTCTTACATCACTCATAGGAAACCCTGTTTTGTCCAGGATCTTATCTACTTTTTTGAAGATTTTATGGAAAACTGCCTTTTCTCAGTCCTTGAAGATCATAATTTCAATCGATGAAAAACGCAGAACCGAAAGCATAGGGTAGTGGCTTAAATTGTTTCCGATGGTGGGGTATATAGAATCGACAAATTTGGTTTTCCCGTTGTTCATACAGTGTCTGAATCAATTCAAAATCTTCCGATGTTTTTTTTATCGTTTCCTCTCTCTCCATTCACCAACTTGAATAGTGAGTCTATCTGAGAAACATCAATCAAAAGTGCCTGTTTCAAGGTTTCAAGGTCTCAAAACGATCACCAGTTCTTTGCCTTTTGTCTGCCTGTCTTAGGTCACTCACAAGGACACAACTTGTTAATTTCAAAATGTCAAAATGGGGACAATCTGCGATTCAAATCGACCATCTCTGCAAGGCGGTCAGAAATGAAACTCCGCAAATCACCACAGTCGCCTCATTTTTCTGTATTTCTATCTGAATCAAATCCTGGATAATGTAGTACCGGCCCCTGGTCGACAGCTTAATATTATCTAGAGTTAAAAGTGATAGTATTAGTTGTGCGACCAGTAGACGGTATGATCATGTTTCTTTCAGTGGTATGTTTTAAACTACATCTTTTGTTAAACAGTTCTCAAAATTTCATTCAGAAGAGAAAAATTCAACCAAATTTTCAGAATGTTCAAACTATTGCTCTTTTGGATCACCTTTCTAGTGAGAAAATTGTCATGAAGTTTTTGTCTCTTGCCTTATATAAAGCCAATTCAAAGCTCCAGGTTTTATAGATAAAAAAAAGAAATTCCATAAATGAAATATATTTAATTGCTGCAAGTATAAACTCTATTGCAGGTTCGAATTAAAAATGCTAGTTTAATATATCATAAATACATTAATATCATATTATACTTCATTATCGTTTACTTGACGTCATAAACAAAATTCAAAATTTATTTGTACTGCATTATTGGTAATTTAAAATAATAAAGTTCAGCAAACAGCTCTTCTCAAATAAACACTTGGAACTGGCCGTGCCATTCTTCCACTGATTAATTCTACAGTAGCATTACCACTACGTTGTTTCTCAAAATCAATCATCTGACGCCAGAATCCAATATTGGGCGAAATGATTGGTCGAGCCTGTAATTTTACAATTTTTTAAAAAATTCTGACAAAGATAGACTTGCTTTGTTCACATGAAGATAGGCCTCTTCCAAGGACAAATTTTCTGTGACCATTAAATAAACGATGGTCAATGTCGCACTTCTACTGACACCTGCCGCACAATAGATAACTGTATTGTGTCCCTGAAAAAATGGAACGAAATTTGAAATTTTGAAGATTATGATCGGAAACCTGTTGCTTCGCATCTTCAACAAATTTAATGACTGGCTCGAAATATGGTGTCATTTTAGCAAGGGTATTATCATCAACTGGTACCTGAACGAAACAATTAAAATGCCGTTCAATTAAATGGAAATACCTCTATCTTTTCAAGTCCTGGAATTGGTTTAGTCTTCAAATTTGTACAATCTACAGCGTGAGTGATATTATTTTGTTTGAGCTGGAATATCTCAAGGATTTCGAAAAAAAAATTTATAAAACTTACTAAGGAAGGTGTAATACATCCATATCCAGCTAAAAACAAGTGTGGACGAATTTGAGTGATGGACAACAGAGATTTATTATTATTGCTCATTTTTGAAATATCTGAGAAAAAACCGATAAAATATGAAATCTGATGACGAAACGAAATAAAAACGAGCACATGACAAAGAAAGAAAAAGATAAACTGAAGAAAACAACATAGAAAACGTGATCCTTTTTTTTCGAATTCTCCAGCTCTTCTTCTCTTCCTATCTCTTTTTTCCTACGCGTTTTTTTGTTGTTCCAGGAAAAACGTTTCAAGAACAGAACAAAAGCTCCCAGAAACACGAGAAACGAAAAATGACCTCTCTTCTCTCTTCGCCGACGTTCCATTCGTTTTTATTGCTTATGAGTCGCAAAGTAAAGGTGTGTGCTCTCGTTACTGGTTAAGATTTCAAGTGCTCGGACGTCAGCTCTTTTTTTTTGAGTGGAGAGTGGAGGGAAGAAACAAAAGTGTAAGATAACAGGTGGTGAGATTGAGGGTCATAAACAAAATAATGGAAAAAAACCAATGCTCAAAGCACTATTCGGAAAGTTTGTTTAATTTTGGTATTGTACAAACAAGATTTGGTTCATTAAAAGTTGCAACTTGGATATCTTGTTTAACTAAACAGATCTAGTCAAGTGGTTTGATAAAACGTCAAACTCGCTCAAAAAACTGTTTCTCCTGTTTTCCAAAACTCACTTTCATTTGTTTTGGTGTTTATAAAATAATGCAGCAAAAAACTCACAAAATTTATTTTTTGAATACGCCTCGAAAAATCTTATCGAACAAAGTTTATGTAATATTGATTCTTCTATAATACACAAATCCGGTCGATAAGACTTGAGAAGGCTTCAGATAGAATGAATAGTCAGAATGACTTCAGCTGGCTTTCATCAACAGAAAAAACAGAGGCGGAGTGTACGGAACGTCATTGAAATGAATGGTTCTTTGTCTTGTCGGGTTTTTCAACTCCTCGAAAAGCGAACGACCTCTGAGAACACGAATTCAAATGAGAACCTGTTTATGTATTCGGCGGAGCTGGCGAATGATGAAACGTTAATGTTCAACTGAACTACCTGAATAATTAAAATTCCAAATTGAAATAACCTGAAAAGAAAATCGTCTAAATTAAAACTAACAAATACACTCAAAGCTCACAGAAATTGATATTAAATTTTTTATCATTGAATTAACCTATGGCGTGATATACTGTATTTGACTGAAAACAATCTTGTTTTGTATCAACCTCATTATCGGGGTTTCTGGCTAGTATGAAACTAACACTGTGTCAGTTTCAATCAAGTTTCCGTTTTCTTTTTCATTGGTTCCAAACAATTTATTAATATTGCAATCCATTCCATTTGTTGATTTCGATTGGGTTATATCATTTCTTTAATGTACAACCTCAATGAAACCAACAAATAGAAACGTTGCATTTGAATAGCTTCTCATTTCCAATAGATTTCAATCAGAATTGATAATAGAGACTGAAGTTGTTAGTTGAAGTCGGTTGGTTTGGAGCATGCATGACTGATGTAAAGCAATATCACCTGCTTAAAACTCCCACATTACCTTGGCAACGGTGAGAGATAAATGTTTTCTTAGCATTTGAGCAGCACATCGCACGTGAATGCATGATATCAAATAATAAGCAGATAAAGTCTTACGAAAACCCACAAAGCTGATTTGGATTTGATGAAGATGGTTGACATCAGAAAAGTTGTTTTAGGAGAACGATAAGAAAATGGAACATATGTTTGTCAAACTCTTTGCCAAAGATCCCTATTCCGATTTTTATGGTTATTTTTGTTCTTTATACATTTATTGGAAGATCAAAACTGAACAATATAGACAGACAATAGAAAATTGTTTTTTTGAAACTACAATTAGGTCAAAACTATAATACTTCCTTGACTCGTCTGATTTGAAATTGAGTCATGTTGAAAAGCGAGATCTTTGTTTTTTCGTGGTAAATTGAACTCAATTGTGACATTCAGAAAAAAGAGTACGAGAACTTTGATTTTGAATATAATTGGAAGTAAAGGTTTAAGTTGCAAGATATGTCAAACTCCGAAAGTTATAATCTCACTTGAAACCTTTAATTTTAGAGCTTGTAGTAGGCAGCTTTTCTTTAAACTTTAAAATCTGTCAATCGATAAACCCTTCATTTATTTCTTTGTCTTATTTTCAAAAGTCATCAAAATTCTGAATCGTCCGTTATAGTCCACTTGTTCCGGATTAGCGACCCCCTTTCTTTTATTTCATAAAAACCAGGTCTTTTCAAAGAAGAATCCAAATCAAAAAGTGAATGGCATTGGTTGAGTGAGGATAATCCATTAGTTTCAAACCAATTTTGGAATTAAAAAACCTGCGGGCAGATGTTTGGATGGGCAGCTGCACCGGGGGTTCGGCTCCTCGATGGGCCCTGGCACCGGAGTCGGCTTTCACTTGCCCTCCTAACCGAAATAGGTTCATTTCCTGAAAACACGGATGCCGTCTTAAGAGCAAATAACCATTTATGTCAAATAGGTCGAAGTAATTAAGCGGGCAGATGGTAGTGCAAGTCCGAAGAAAATCATTTTCCGAAATTCATCGTCCTCTCAGTTTTGATGAAGTCAATTATTTAGTCACTTTTCTCCGAAATCGAACCGAATCGCAACACAACATAAAAACATGTTATTATTGTTCCACTCCGGATGTCAAAAATCTACGGATAATGTTTTTCTGTTCTTCGGAATACGTCTCCTGAAACATAATTATATTCATAAACGTCCTTGAATGTCCGAAAGTCCAAAACAGTATATCCGAGAATTGTTTCCCTCATCCGCGTCTGTATCAAGATCAAAAACATATCTTCTCAAAAATGAATCAATTAGACATATACAGTAATCTCCCGCACACAAATATACTATTCTTGAAAAATACTGTTGCATTTGATTCTCTCACATCAATTTCTATTCGGAGGATGCCTAAATTCAAAACTGCCAAGATTTGACAGGTCAAAAGAAAAAAAAAAGAAAAATGTGCCCTTTTTGAAATCGAAACGGCGTTGGACGACTTCAAAGACCTTGAGAAGATGAACTGTTTCAAATTAAGAAAACCCCTACAGTGGTTTGCGTTTCAAATTATTTTTTGTCACAGTCAACACGACCATTTCGATATTCCTGTCAAATTAAAAAAAAAGAAAAAAAAATGATAACAGGACCGATAAGTGATGTCCTTTGGAAAAGTACATGTTCAAATGTTATCAAGTCGATGCTGAAATTTAGACAGTCGTTTTGTTTGGGCGTCGTTGTGATTGACATCTCGAGAAATCAGCAGAAAAACTGAAACAAATAAAAAAAATTTGGCAACATTATATCAACTGTGAAACCTAAAAATATGAAGCAGTTCGGAATTGAAAAATATTACCTATCCATTGTCTCTCCAACAGTTTCGAGTTTTGAAAAATAACGAGATTTGAAAAAAAATCAGTCGGTTTTCAGATATTTTTTATTTCTGATTCAATATGGGTGTCAACTTAATTTCATTCTTGACACCAGGATGATGCTGACCCCTCAGTTTATAATTACCAGTATACAAGTCGCAAGTTTCTTCCATTTGCTCGCTGGTCCCCAGAATGTTGAATATTAAATTTCTCGAACACCCGTTCTCTTTTTGCAGTGTTGTTGTTCTGTTTTGCAAAACAAGCGAGAGTACGAAGAAAAATGAGAGGGCACGCCCTATGGCAAACGTGCCCTCCCGTCATAACTGATGAGGGCCGTGGAGTGACCACTCTCTGCTCCACACTATTTCTTCCCCTACAGCTGACCGCCATGTTTTCTCTGCCGCACAGCGGAGCCGGCCGGTGCCAGCCGCGCTGCCTAGTTGTTTACCGGGTTTATCTCTCGGAAAAGAATGAAGGGAGAGAGAGGGGGGAGGCACGCGGAAGGGTATGCGGATGGCTACTCGATAGATTTTTGTGTTGTGTTGTTGACGTGCACTCTTATTTCAATGCACTCTCTCGGCTTTCCGCGTCCCTCTTTTTCCGCCCCGGCTATCCGCCTGCGGCAACGAAAAGAGAGAGAGAGAGAAAAGGGACGTTCGTTAGAGAGTGACCACCATGCGTGTAGAAAAGAGTGCGCGGTACCAGGCACAGACAGCCGTTTGCTGAGTGACCACACCACTTCTTCTTCTCCGCACTTGTTTTGCACTAGTCAACAATCGAAAATGTTTCCCAAGTCGAAAACAACCTCGCGGGCGGGCGGTTTAATGTATGCATAATGTATATTGAAAAGAAATGGCGTCTTATCAGCTGTTCGATTCAAGTTCAATCAATATCGAAGATGAATTAAACGCTTCTTTGATCAAGATTACAATGTAATAAATCAAACATCCAGAAAACAGCATAGCAACTTTCAGATATAAGAGATGGTACAATCAGATGTTTTTTGTACCTCAATAAGATTCTTGATTTGAAGTTAGAACCCAAAAAACATTTCCAGAAGAAAAAAGGAAAAGAAAACTTGGCTTTTTTGTTGGTCTACTGTTTCAGATGCATCTTCAGAGAATACGACATTAACAAACAAGACCTATTTACGTACTGAAAAATCACAAATTATTCCGGGCAGAAAAACATATTTTCTGTTCGATCTGACTTTTTCCTTATATGTTTTTTTATTTACATGTCATTTTCAGAACCTTTGGAGTTGCACATTTGAAAAACTTTTGTTTTTTTGCTTACATTTTGGAATTTATGATGTTTTTTGAATTGACGTTGGTAATAAAATGAAAACCTTCTATTCAACGCTTTTCGATAATTGTGTATGTGCCTCTTTTCAGACATTGAGTTCAAATTGATAGATAGAATGACAAAACTCCTGATAAGTTGGTGTTTATGCACAAAACATGTCTTTCTCAGAAATTTTTTTTCATTTCAATTTGGAAGAAAGTGTTGAAAATCAAACTTTTACCCGTAGTCGAAGTTCAATACGTTTTTTTAACAGGCTTAGTGATAAGACTGAAAAACGACTCTTTTCCCATTTTTAATTACATTGCACTTTTCCGGATTTCCACGCTTTATCATCAACAATATCACGAGTGGAGTAGGTTAAACCATTGTGAACTGAGAAAAAATAACCTTGTACTGAACAAAATTTTCGTCCGAAACTCTCTTTTCAACACTATCTCCGTCGCCCCCTGTGACTGTCACTCTAACCAATTTGAATTTTTTTGTGATAACTGCTTAAAAATTTCTTTTTCAATGTTGCGATTTTCTTATCACCAGAAGTCATTTTTTTATATCGGCGTCAGAGAGCACGACAGAGAGCAGGAGGGGAGCAAGAGGAGCAAATCGGAAGAGGAAGACAACGCAGGAAAAAAATCAGTTTGAAATTAACACGATTCATTTGATGGCTGATGGGTTAACCATTCTGATTAGACTAGGCGGATTTACTATTCAGTGATTTATGGCAAGTTTCTCTAGATCTCTTCGGACGCTGATCGTTAAGATCTTTTTCCCTTTTCCAAACATCTTTCAGTATATTTTACTTTGTTTTTTTTTAATTCTGACTTTTTTTTTCATCAAAAAGGTGAACCTGATTTGTTAGAATTGTATTCGTTCCCTTTGATATTCTGACTTTATAGAAAACAATTGAGTCAGTTCCGTGTCTTCTCAACCCCTCTCTTCTAATTCATACCTTCTCAAAGTTTTCCACGAAAAGAGAAAGACAAAAAACGCATGTAAAATTGGCTTGTATGTAAACTGATAACGGAGGGCCAGCGCCAAAAGTTCACATATTATTTCATCACTGTGACCGTCCGAAAGAATGTTGCCATTTTTCCCTCTCATTATTTTTTACCGTTACTGTATTGTATTCACCCAATTTTTTTGCGTTTTTTTTTGCGTTTTTTGAGTTTCGGATTCTGAAAAATTGGAAGTGGTGCGGTCACTCTGGAAGTATGTGTTTAACAATATCAATTTATTTCCGTCCCTTCTCCCCATTTTTGTCTATTCATAGCAGGTAAACAAACATTGTTTGATTTGGCTCATTCAAAATAAGGTTCGTTCAGTGATAACATTTATTGCCTGGACTGAAACATCTATGGGACTTTTATTCGTTGAGCACACAGATTTTTGGTGAAGAAAAACTGCGTACCACTGATAACAGAATGAGTTCTGATCGAGGGTTAACGATATGATTATCAGCGTAGCAACTTGACCCATTCTCCTTTTTTCAAATTCAAAAAAAAAAGCCCGCCGAAAGTGTTTCGTTTCGAACAGAGGTTTTATTTAGATTAGGTCAGATAGAAGTGAACAATAAAAAACCAACTTTCTAAACGCGCCCTCGTTTTTTCTTTCTTCCGAAAATCGTCTCATCTTCTCAATTCAAATAGGTTGGCCGCGAAACGACAAAAAAACGAGACATTGCATGAAAAATTGCAATTGAAGGGCAAAACCGTTCAAAATGTCGTCCTTGAGTACAAAATAACGACGAGTGACGGGCGGGCCTGAAGAAAAATGAGCGCAAGCTCTTTTCCGCAGATGGTGATGGCCTTCGATGTCTCTTTATAGGCTTTGAGAAGAAGAAGACAACGGTTTACAACCGAAAAACACTTCATCTTAGAACGCCATTCGATGTCAATAGAAAATTACCGGTCACTGTATTCTGAGTTTTTTTTTTGAATTTGAACTTCCTGGTTTAAATATTTCTCGTCTAGAAAAATGTCTAATGAAGGTCACTCTGTTTTTTGTGGAGACCCAATATCACCCAACCACTTCATGACCCAGAAGAGACCTCTTGTCCAACAAATCTCATCTTGTGAATTTCGAATTTCGAAATAAATTCAAAACAAAAAAATTTGAAAGAAACAAAAATAAAATGCATTTTTCTCATGGTTCTTCACTCTTTTTAATTGGTTGCTCTTCATTTCCTCCAACTGGTTTTTCTGAAAATAGGCATCATTCCTCCTACGTGCTCTTTTCCTGTACTAGAAACACTGATCCGCGGTACCCACTGTCATCACACCGGAAACCAATAATTATTATTTCTTTTCATGATACTTCTTACTCATAAAGATTTCCCATTATTTTTCTAACCCCACCTCCTTCTCAATCAACGTTTCCTACTGTAAGGCGAGTTCCGTTTTCGGTTTCTTCACCTCCTTTTTTACTTGGTTTAGTTTTTTTCCGCAACAAAAAAATCGGAGAAAAGAGAATTCGTTAGTTCATTTCACCTATCTCATCATCTTCAGCGTATTTCAGTTTTTTGCGCAAGTTTTTTTTGGCGTTACGTTCTTTTCGTTTGCTTATGTTTTCTTCTACCTATAAGGTGTAAACATTTCTCTTTTCAACACATCTAATGATAATCGTTTTTCTCTTTCTCACACACACTCCTAGCGTGCATTTCTTCTTTTAACTTTTGAAATCGCAACATTTTAGATCCAGTTGGCCAATCATCGACTCCACAGAACAGTTGTGGATCGAATGAGTGACACCAGTGACAAGCGACGGATCGGCCAACAGGAGGTGTGTGAGAACCCTAGCGAAACCCAAACCACCGAAATAAATCTTCATCAAATGTCTGAATTCGGCAACAGTGTTAGGTAGAAGCATGTCACCAGCAAAAAAGTGGGGGGAAGTACATAAAGAAACAACTGTCTCTTCCTGTCCGTCCCAAATTTCTTTCCGTATCTAAACCGTATGGGTATCTGGTTCACCTACACTTTCAAACTTGCGGGACGGCGCACTTCTCCGTCTACAGTAGATCTCTCTGATGGCCTAAATAGTTTTCATCCGAGATGTTCGCTTTCTTTCTCTCTTATCAGTTTTTTTTTCTTACCAATCATTCATTTTTCTAGGTTTCCAACCCATTTTCTTCATTTTCTCTTCATTCTGTTTTCTAAGACCTTCTAATTGAGAGATAGATAACTTCAAGAAGGTCGAATGCTCTTCCCAATTTATTTTTCTTCTCCTCCCTTCCCTAAATGAATCTAATAACCCTCATCGAGCTTCATCACCCTAATCTGTTGTTTCCTTCCCCGCTTCCTGCTTGTTCGTTTCCATTTGTGGTCAGATCGGAACGATTGACATGTGAAGATTGAGATCCTAGAACAAAAAGGGTCTGTAATGACTTTTGAGAGGGAGAAGGAGGAGGAGGTGTTTTGGGTTTGTCTCAAGTCGATTTAATGTTGTTGTTGTGGTGTGTTGCATTTTCGGAGGGGAAGTAGAGTAAGAGGCGCCGAGACAAATCGAAAGAATAGAGCGGACCCCCACCACCACCGTCTTCTTCGCCTTCGTCTTATTCTTTTTTCTGTTTTCTTTGACCACCACCACCACCACCATCATCCTCCTCAATTCGTTCGCGAAGTGCAACGAAGAGCGCTTCGGTTTGAGAGACGATTCTACTCGCCGCGCCGCCATGCGACGTCGCATAAAACACTCATTTGCATATTGAGTCGTGCCAAGTCTCTCTGTGAAACGCAATGTTGCAAACGAATCTTTCTGCCGTTCGGGTTCCTCTTTTATTTTCGGAGTAGAAAGTGGGAAAGAGAGAGAAAGGAAAAAGAAGAAGTAGAGAGAAGAAGGGACCCGTGGACCGCCCCATTCACAAATGCAACCAACCAAGAAGCCCATGCCCCGCGGCTTTTCTAAACTGACCCTTACTGGCTTGGTGGCCACGACGATGCAAAAATGGAACGTGAAAAAGTGGGAGGCGTCAGAGAGAAACGGGTGGAAAGACGAGTGTTTTGGGTGAAACTCACACCATGCAACATTTTAAACATGTTGACCTACATACACACCAAATTTTTGACGTGCGTCGACATCCTCAGTTCTTTTCTTGCTTTCATTACTGTAGCCGACCACCGGAAATATGACATAAAGTACAGTTTCTTTCGATACTTGGTTTGAATACCGGATATTCAGAATTAACTTCAGTAATCCGCAATTTCCCTTTGCCTTTTTTTGTCGAAAGTTTTAATCTCATATGCCACTGTTTTAAAATAACAGCTTAGTCACTACCGTCACCCATTCAATTTGTTTTTTTGCATTAACTTGTTAAGTCAAGTAGAAATTAATCCTTATCTGAGAAAGTTTTCCGGGCAAAAAATGACACATTCATTTATTTTTTTCGCACTTCTTTCTACTCTAGGTACAAGCACCCTTATTCATTGAATGGTAGGCTGACCACGCCCATGTGTAGAGGTGTTTTTGATTGGTTGGCTTGTTCCTGAGATATAGGCAGGACAACAGGTTTAGGAAGTATTTGGTTCGGAACCCAACAAGGTGATAAATGGTTTTTCGAGATCTATGTTGCGAAACACACACACAGAAAACACATGATCCACTATTCGAAGACTAGGATATATTCTCTAATGAAATAGAAAGTCGGCTTGAGAATGTAGAACATGGAATTATTTGAAAATACAAATATTTTAGAAGGTTCTAGTAAGCTCCATTCATCCAAAAAAGAGTTGTTTTCCAACTACCGTAGCCTAAAGCAATTTGAGAAGTGCCTCCGAACTCTCACGTCAATTTACGACACCACGAATAATGGCTTCGAAAAGTTCTTGAGCGCCTGAAAAGGTTTTTAATTAAATCTCGACGCCTCTTCATTCTTCTGATGCATCCTAGAAAAAATCCGTGAGGGGAAGAGCACATGTCCTCTATGCGCATCGAAACGATTCAATTAGACTAAAAAGTCTGCCAGAAGGCTAACAATCAGATGATTCCAACCGAGATTCCCTTTTTCTCCCCCCTTCTTGATTTTTTTCATTACTCATTTTCAATTTAAGCGATTCCAATATCGCGAAAACCTCGAATCCTTTTGCCATTCGATCTTTTATTAGACCTTGCTCACATGCCTGCACTGTTCTTCCGTTTTTCATTCTTTATTCTCAATGAATTCTGCTCCACCATTTGCTACTACTTCACTTTTTGTTTATTCATATTGTTTACATCTAGCAATGCAAAAAAGATAGTGGGAAGTCTCTGAACTAAGTACCACCCAGTTTCAACTAAACCCAATTGGTGACCGTGAGTTTATGTAAGCGATAGGTGTGCATAAAAAACGACGAGCCTACCAAGGCCATACCTTGACACTCCTATAAACCCTATCTTATCTTATGAACTGTCTTTTTTACTCCCTTTCATTGACAGACTCGCTAAGTTCATCACCCTTTGTATCCTTTTTACCCATTTCTCAAAACCCCCGTCTGTACAGTTTTTATCCCCCCCCCCTTTTCTCCGCGCGTTCCGAATTTTGTCTGTTTTCGGTTTTCTGTTTTCCGCGTCATCTTACGCGTTCTTTCCGCCCGAAAAAGTCTCCGCCTATTTTATTGTACTCTTTTCTATGTTTTGCGGAACGTAGTGCGGAAAAATAAGGGGTTTCTTCTGCATACTTTTATCGTATTTTATATTTGCTGACCCTCCGAGTGACCGTAAGAATACATGATAAAAGTCGGAGGGCGGAGTGAATGCGTACGGAAACACTGCACTTTTAACAGAGGGTTCTCGACAGAATGCGGGTGGCACACGTGAAAAACAATCTTCATCTTCTTCTTTCCGCGTCGAACCAGCCGGGGGGCACTACCGCCTTCCGCGTCTCACCGCACTGCGAACGTCCTTCTCCCCCCCCCCTCTTTTCCTCTCCGCAGAATTACTGCGTCTCTTCGTCTTCAGTGGTCCGCACGCGGTTTTCCGCGTCCCGGGTGGTCGTGCTGTGATGGTTTTGCGTATATATCGTTGATGTGTTCTCTCGATTGTTTACTCGATGCACTATGTTTCTACTAACAATAACGGATTTTTAGGAGACAGCTCTTCAAGCCCCGCCCTCTTTCCCTTAACGCCAGCCCCTTGCGGACAGCCAGGCGGGCCTAGAACACTACTGCATAATAAAAATGACCACTGGCCGTTTTTTTCTTTCTCTCTCTTTCTAGTTAACCAAAGTCCTTACTCGGTTTTTTTCTCTTCTTTCTATTTTAGGCACATCCTTCTTCTCGCTCGTTTTTTTGCACATCTCGTTTTTTTCATTTCCTAGCATGCTTATAACTCCTAATTGGTCTTATTCAAATTCTAGCACTTTCTTATATTTCTCATGTATTTTAGGATATTCGGATATTTGATTCCCCTAATTTTCTAGAACTGAAATTCCTAGAAAACCTAGAATCTCTCAAAAAACCAATCTTTGAACCGAACAAGTCTAGATTCAATCGTTAGGATTTTCGTCGGACGGTGATCCATTGTTTGGAGAACTCGTAAAACAGGGGCCATTGAGGTTTTATGCCTCTATTTGTATGTGCATACCCGATTTCCGTTGTCAATGCGTATCCTTTTGACAATAGTATTTTCAACCACCTGGTTCCGTGGTCCTCCTCCTCTTCCTTCAAAAAGCGGTTTTCATAAATGACATCTAGGCCCCGCCACTCATTCTCGATTTCACATTCATTTTTCCGTTTTCATCTGTCCCAATTAACCCAGTTTTTACTGGCGGTACCACGCTGCTCCATCCCACCACCACCTGCACCCCACCACCGTTACGACGTCTTCATTACCTTCACTTTCTTCTCAATTTTCCTCAAAACTCCGCCCCATTCTTCGAGGCTCTTGGAGTAGTTCCCGAATTCGAAAAAAACCTTCTGTTCCACATTTAGGTCAGTTTGTTTCCCAATTTTTCATCTGGCCTATTCGGTTTGTATCCATTCTTCATATATCTCTGGGTTCATTTGCATATTGGTGCCAAAAAAGACGGCGCCCAATGGTGCGCAATTGGTCACACAAAATGATACATTAGGGATAGGAGGTGCTGGTAGGAATCCTAGTGGTGTAGAGAGAAGAGGGGAGGGCCGGTTTCGTCGGTTCGGTTCAATTCAATTTTTGCAAATCCCCTTATACCATCAGAGAAACATCTGGCGCGTCTGACAAAAGTCAATTCGGAACATTTCATTCATTTATTCAAATTTCAATTTGACTGAAGAGCGTTTCTAATCTATCCTCCATCATCATCTGTCTTCCATGGTTGGTTTAGAACCCCATGAAAATTAATAAGATCTCTCCAACTGAACCTGCAAAAAAACACGAATTCTGATGTTGCTCTTTTGAGACTGTTCACATACGCAAACTAAATTTCCGCTCTTTTCCTTTCTTGTTCTTCTTTTTTTGCTTCTGGTTCTCTTTTTTTTCTATCTGAATGTGACTCAGAGCTCTTGCGGCTACTCTCTACTGCGGCGCCATCTCTTTTTTTTGACGATGGCGTTTCGCAACTTTTCTTGCGCTTCGGTCCATCGTGTTTATCCTTCAGTGTCAGCTTTTTTTTCTTCCTTCTTTTTTTTTCTCTTTTTTTGCTACTGGTTGGTGCTCGTCGGCCGTTTTTTTCGTGCTCTTGATGCGAAACGGCGCGGTCACAAGAGATACTGGGGGTAGAAAAAAAGAAGAAGAAGAGCTGGCAATCGTCAGTACAACGAGCAGTGTACTCATCGTTGGAACGCGATTATCCACACTCTCACTCTCACCCCACACCCCAGAGGAAGCAAAAAAACGGAAAAAACTGAGAGATAGCGAAAAAAAAACGAGGGCACATATACATCACGTATCCGCTCACAAAAAAACTAACTCAATCTTCTTCTATCAGCCTGTGGGGGCAATTGGAAAAGATAGGAGACACAATGGGCCCCAAGGCCATTGAAAAAAAAACGAGCGAGGAAAAAAAGAAACAGATAGGAGGACAACATCCTCGGGAAGAAGATGAGATGTTCAAAGGATACGCGAAACCTAGGCAATTTGCAACATCGGGTTAATGTTGCCTGGTGGTGTGTTCAGCTAGTTTTTGTTTCGGGGGCTCCGGAGCAGAAGCGACAACCCTGGGAGAGAGCACCATCTCCCTTACGCCGACCCTCAGACCCACGGCGGACCTTTTCATCAGTGACTTCCCCCCACCCTCCCATTTCGAAATCAGTAGCCGGGTGACCAGTGCCTCTTCTATCATCACGTAAAAATCGTTTTGACATATGCTCTTTTCGACTACCTCCTCGTAATTTTTACAATCGAAAAAACTACGTTTACAACCCAGAGAGAGAGAGACACGACACTCTCAGTTCGTTTTTTATTGTTCAACATCATTGATTTTGCAAGCTACTGATAAGAAAGTGATTTGATACTGTTATGGATACCCCCTACCGTACAGACTGACCTAGATATCCGTGTCTGTCTCGCGAACTGTACTAGGCGAAGACCTAGTTTCTGATTGAGATAGAGAGAGAGAAAAATCGGTGTCGAGAGAAAGAAGTAGTGACCACTCGGAGAGAAAAGTTATGAGAAAAACATCTCTTATCGTATCTTCATTTAGTCGCGTGTGCCTTATAACTTTTTCTGACCGTGCTGGTTTTTTGTCCGCCGACTACGTCAAACGCGTCCGTTTATTGAAGGTGACAACGCCGTCGCCGATAGGTGGTTGAATACGACAGAGGCGCTCGGGTTCGCAACACGGTTGCAATCAGAGTTCGGAGGAAGAGGCGTCTCCAAGGTCACAATATTATTTGCGGGGTAGGTAGATAGGACAGTCGCGAAGAGATAGTTTTTTTTCAACCCTGTCTCTCGTGGACGTCAGGAGGAGGCGCGATTCACTGTATAATCGAGAGGAAAGGGGAGAGAGAGAGATACACAAAAAAGGTGAGAGAAGGAACTCGAGACGCATCCATATGGGTGTCATCTAGGGTAGAGATGAGAAAAAACTGCAAGCACTTTTACCGTCCTTTTTTCGTGTGTCTATCTCTCGGCGAGAAACAATTATCTCTAGTTACTTTCTACATTCTCATCTATTTTCTTAGTTAGTCTCAGCCAGAGAAAAGTATCCCTTGGCTATTCCTCGACCCGGTTTCAAATGTTTGAACTTGGTTTTTTGCAACTCTCCGTTCTTTGGGTTTGATCTTCTCCCAAAGATTGGGTCAACAAAATGTTGCAAAGTGAAACTTGAATAGGTTTAGATTTCATGGCCACAGTAACCCTCGATGTTCAGTTCTAGACAGAAAATGACAGTTTTCAGGCGATGAAAACAAAAGTGCAAGTTGTCTTTGGAACAAACCAGAATAAAAAACATACATGTTTTTTGGCTGCAAAAAAACTCATCAGGCGTTGTTTATGCCTGTTTGCCCTATCTTTGCCTTTAAATGTCTTCTTTTTTGTAATCAACAGCACAAAAAACATTCATCCAGTAGAAGAATGACATTCTTTCCTAAAATAAATATCTACTGAAAATGCATCATTGAGCCAATCAAAACCAAATTTTTGACCGGAAATTCTCCAATTCAGGTTCTCCTTTTGTTGAAAAAAAATTTGGTCAATGACCTCTGCTTGATATGCGTGCTTCTGAATGGCTTTTCCCTCGTGCTTTTATGCATGTCGGTCAGTTTTTTGGGAAATGAGTGGCTAGATTAAAAAACCTATGCCCTGTTTTCTTCCAAATGTTGCCATTTTGCTTTAGGCAATCAACTTTTCCCTAGATTAAATGTGCGCCTGCTTGCTTTCCCAAGGACTTCACTGTCCTTGTTTTTTAACTTTTCTAGCTCACTATTTCCCGGAAAACATCTAGAAAGTTCTAATTTAAGATGCATCTCTTCTAGAACTTTCCTTAAGAGAAAGTTCTAATATTCTAACCATGAAAGAGCTCGTGCCTCTTTTGAAATATAGGATTAGTGGTCCTGGGGACTTTTCACTCGGTTCGTCCCATCTGCCGTTTTGTGAGTTCGACGCCGTTTGAATAGTACAACGTGTTTTTTGTCTTGGGACTTCATGCTCCAAATGCACTTTAGAACCGCTTCCTAACAAAAGAGAAAAGGAGAAAAAAATGCAGAAATTAGCGATTCATCCGCACTTTGAGTCCTGAAAAAGCACAAAAAATATCTAGAAGAAACGAAAAGGTCTCACTATTTGCCCGTTTGTTTTTGTGATTCTACAGTAGTGCTGCTTCTCTTTCTCATTCTCTCCTAGAAAAAACTTCTAAAGTTCAGACATCTTGTTGTTTTCTAGCTCCGGACAGAGATGGCAAAAAAAGAACCTCATTGAGGAGAAGCTGTTTTTCTCAAAAAAAATAGTGCTGTTTTTTCCTAGGGCTCTCTTATTTTTTACTAAAAGTGCATTTTCGGAATTGCGAAATAAGTTTGTTGAAATGCAGCTATTTTTGCAGATCTATCTCCTCCTCCTGTTTTTGAAATGAAGAGTAGTTTTTCAAAAAAAAAACGCCAAGGGTCAGACTGATAGATCAGCCCACGAGGTTTTTAATCATTCGGTGCCCTTGTTCTACCCTTTATCTTGTCACTTTTAGCAGTTTCCCACCAGTTTCTCTCATATTTGCATGGACTTTTTACTGCCATACTCTTTCGACGGCTCCTAAAAAACTTCTTTTTTTACTGTCCCATGACTAGATAACACACATTTTTTAGTGGTTTGAAATTGAATACATGTTTCCCTTTTTTCTCAAAACAGCTATTTTTTGATATTTTCATTCCTCTTTGCTCTTAATTGGATTCACTTCAGCTGCTACAGCCACCCGTCTCATTTCTTAATTCTTGCAATTTGCAGGTGCATACTGAAAGTTCTCCAGGAGCATTCAAAAAAACGTTGAAGGGTGCTCGGAGGTCACAGATGCCGTTTAACTACAGTGACTTTATCAATAAACCACCACTGATAGGGTAAATGATTCTTCTTTTCTCCTCTCTTTTCACAAACATTTATTGGACTAGTCTTTGAAAATGAATCAAACTCTCTTTTTTTTTCAGAGACGAGTGGCCCCCAGCTGGAAACTGGAATAGAAATAGCCTTGGAGATTGGGACCAGTGTTGTGATCCCGGATCAGAAGTACCAGAACACATAGCAAAACAGTTTGCAAACACATCACTCAAAATGCTGACAGCTCAACAACCAAACGAGAAGCTTCACAAAGAGCATCGGTATGCAAGCCCGAATGTGAGCCCAAATCAGGTTTGTTGTGAAATCGCATGCATTCGTAATCCAAGATTTCAACATCTTCTTTCAGGATGGACGAAAATCCAGCGATAATCACACAGACTCATATGACGTGTCACCCTCGCAGTCACCAAACAATGATGCTCGATCTGATAGTAGTAATGAGCATGTTGATGTTGAATGTTTGGTACGAATAGAAGAGGATATGGATGTAGATGACAAAGAAGATACGATATTACCAGATTCAGAGCCAGTAGTGAAAACGGAAGTGAAATCAGAAATAATAGATGAAAAGAATATTGAAGCATCGTTGTCCAGTGAAGCAGCTGTGACTCCAACTCCAACTGTGAACTCTCCGTTCCCTCAAGCCAATACTATGCCAAGCATACCAGCTCCAATTGCTTTGCAACCGATTATGACCCATGTGGACAAGATGCAAAGCCCAGTTATAGCTGATTTGTTTGCACTCACATCAGAACAGTTTCAAGAAGTTCTATCAGAGGCAGCCAAGATAAGAAAAGCTTCGACGGAATCAGTTGGATTAGTTCGAAGCGGAAATTCTGCTTTCATGAATATCGAACCAAAGGAACATCTCCGAAGATCCCCATCTTTCAACAATAATAACAATAGCAAGGAGCACAATGAAGAAGCACCTGTTCCGACAGTGAGCACTTCAAGCACTCCAACAACGACATCTGCTTCCTTCTGCAGGCCTCCAGGACTTGGGCCAGTGGCTCATCCACCAACACAAAATGGACAGACCCCGATGCTTGTCTGCCCAATCTGTGGATTCATGTGCCCGTCGAAATTCCATTTCAATAGTCACATGAACACACATGGAGATCATCAATGCAGTATGTGTGATTACACTAGCAGAACAGAGGGAAGGCTAAAAAAGCATATGAGGGAGTCTCACACCATCGAAGAGCAACTGAGAGCCGGACTTGAATTAGAACCATCAAAAGAGACAAATGGAAACAACTCGACATCTCCAAAGGGATCAGCTTCTTCCAAGGATAGCAGTGCTACCAGCCCAATCAGTGAAACTTTCAACCTTTCCACTACCATGGCATCAATTCTCGATTCTACCAGCAGCGTTATTTCTGCTTCTTCCACTACGGAACAACCATCAGCCCTTGCTGCCCTCACCTTGGATATGTCTGCAACTCCAAACCTCCTTTCGACACTTGCTCAAACTAACTTCGGAGCATCTGCTTTGGATCACATCAAGGCGATTTCAGAGAATCCAAATTTCATGCCAGAAAATGGAATTAATTTGGCTTCGGCTCTTGGAGCTGTATCTCAAGCTATCAAAGGAGAACCAGCGTCGCCAGAAAAATCACAGAATGGAGAGAGCAGGAGGAGTAGCAGTGGAAAGATGAAGATCTTCAAATGCAAGCAATGCGGACACCAAAGTCTTTCAAAGGATGATCAATGGGCACATGCAAGAAGCCATATACCAGCTGAGAAACAATTGAACTGTCAACACTGTAACTTCGTGACCGAATACAAACATCATTTGGTAAGTTTTAATATTTCGAATACATATTCTCATCTTTGTTATTTGTAGGAGTATCACTACCGTAATCACATCGGAAGCAAACCATTCCAATGCAAGAAATGTTCGTATAACTGTGTCAACAAGTCAATGCTAAACTCGCATATGAAGAGTCACACAAATCACTATCAATTCAGATGTATGGATTGCACATATGCTACGAAATACTGTCACAGCTTAAAGGTATCAATTCAAAACTCAATTCAAATTCAAATTATTTCATTTTTCAGCTTCACTTGAAAAAGTACAACCACAGACGTGTTCCCGAAGGACTTGAAATGAATGGAGGAGACACTTCTCCAACTCTTTCATCATCAGATGCTACCATCACCTTCAGTCCAATTGTCAGTGTGAAACAAGAAGTCAAATCCGAACCACATGAGCCAGTGACTTCCATTCCACAAGCGTTCTCATTCAACTCTATCATGCCTGGACAAGGATTCAATTTCTCGAATCAAATGCTTTTGAACAAACTTGATGCTATGAATGGCCTTAGAATACCAACCTTCAAATGTCCAGTGTGCGATTTTGTGGCTGGGTCTCAGGAAGAGCAAATGAGGCATAGTATGTCTCATCTCTTGAACTCCAATCATGTTCCAACTACGATTGCATCGCTCTACAACAGCCTGAATCTTCCAAGTCTTTCCCAGTTGAAACCAGCTGAACCAGTTGAAGAGGAAATGGATTGTGAGGTAAAGATTGACGATGACGCTCTAACAGAGAGTCAATGCGGTGATGAAGAGATGGAACAGAGTAGTGATTTGGCTGTTTCTCCAACTGGAAGCTCACAAAGTAAGATTAGTGACACTGTCTTTGAAACTAATTCTTTTGTTTACAGTTTCATCTGCTGATGAGGACTCAGTCAAGAACAAGGACCAAATGAGATCAAATGAAAAACACAGTCCAATGAGTAACGATAGTGCAATGGAAAGAGATAGAGAGGTAAACCTCATAACCCTATGTCCAAATCTCATTCAATTGGATTTCAGAGCATTGACGAGGCTCCACATTCACCATCAGATACCACATCAATGGCTTCTCCTCAACATCTACCAATCTCCATTGCTGCTCCAATTCCAGTCAATCCACAACCTGAGAACATGTTAAGAGCACTTTTGGCACAAGCCTCTTTTGCAATGAACTTTGCCAACAGAACTTTGTTGCAATGCCCACACTGCAGTTCTCCTTTCCACGTAAGTTTGATTCTCCAACCATCAATCCACTAGTTTACTAATTTCAGAATCAAGCAACTTTATCGGCTCATATGGATCTCCACTCCCCCGGAAATCCATTCAAGTGCAGCAAATGTCTTTGCGAGACTGGAAACGCGCTGAACTTTGCTCTCCACGTGTTCCAAGCAAAACATGTCTAAGCAGGATCATTCTCTCATAGTCTTACCCTCGTCTAGTTTCCACGAAATCTGACAATAGACTCCATAGCTGGTTCAATATCTTCGATTCATTTATCCATTTCCGGGCAATTCGTTCTTTTTTCTAATCATGGCCAGTCTCTTGCAATTAAACCTCATCCCTCCATTTCCGAGAAATCTCACACTTGTTACCGTTATCTTTTGATGTCTCCTTATCGTTCTGAATCTACCTCAAACATATTCTCTTACTTGTACTGAATGCCAAACAATCAAATGCTAAATTGAATGCCTTGTCAAATCTGTACCTTTAGAACGTGTTCACTACTTAGAAGCAATTGTATACTGTCGACAGTACATGTAGTACCCCCACCAGAATACTTGTTTCTGTTACTATGTACCCTCTCATTTATTTCGGGATATGGATGTGCTCCATTTTATTCTGATTTCATGTGTTCCTCTCTTCCAAGCTTCTCTTTGAATTAGCTTTAACTACAAGTCTTTCATACTTATTTATTTTCTATTTACCGATTGTTTATGCGCAACATTCTTTTTTGATGTTTACAGTTCCTATGATTTAGCATTTTGTGTGTGTACTTTTTAATTTACAACCTCTTCCCTACCTCGCCTTCCTGAAATCATACGAACTTGTCTTGTCCATCATCCAAATCGTGTTGTTCTTCTTTATTTACGGTTGTTGTTTCCTTCATGGAATCAGGGATAGTAGCGCAGTTTAACCGTCTTAAACTAGAATATGCCAAAGATTCGTTTGTCCAGTTGTCATTATTTAATATCCGAAGTGACTTTTTTCATCCCCGCTTTTTTGTTTTTTCTCTCTATTAACCGTTTTTTCTAATATTAATTATATTTTATGTACCTCTTTCACAGTCCCATGTCCTTTTGATTTCAAAGTTTTTATTATTTATCTCGCACCCATCATTCTACCTCAATACATCCCAGCTTTTGCCATACATTCTCCGATTCGAATTCATGTGTGCTTCTACTCATTTATCATTTCCTGTATGTGTGCTTTTCCATAGTTACTCCTCCTCCTCAACTCTTTGCCTCGCTCCCAAACTATCTCAGGAACATTAACGAAGCTCCACTCAACAATCTATGAACTACTTGTCCTATTATTGTTCTCTATGTACCTTTTCGATTCTTGTTGCCATCCGAAAATTTTATACCTCACCTCAATACTGGCTATGACTGTATAATGCCTTCTACCTCTCATTTTTCCAATCATTCTAGTTATATACCATTTTCTACCTCAGCCTTCTTCTTATATACAACCGTTCCACCTCAAAGCCTCAAGTCTCCAACTATCATGTACAATTTTTTCTGTCTTCAATCGAAATTGAATTCAAAACTCCAATAAAAAAGCATCCATATTATGTGTTCTTTGAAGTTCCACAGTACTATAACAAGGAAAAGGCAACATTCGACGAAAAAAATCTGTTCAGTTTTTGCAAAAATTATAATGCAAATCCTCCCGTTTACTGTCCACAATCGCATTTGTGTCAACGTTTTTTTGTAAAGTTCATGACGTGGTTTTTCCATTCTTTAATCCGTTAGTCATTTCGAGAACTTTGAAAACTTTGAAAACAAATCGAGGGGGACCAATCCGACTCGTAAATTGAATCACGAGAAGTAGTGAAAAGTGTAAAAAAAGAGCATCGTACCACGTTCCGACGGACACTTTGTTACACATCTCGCAACAATTTCCGAAGATTTGAACTTTTCAAAAAATTAGATCGTCCAATCATTAAGAGGGGAACAATGGCGACGCGACGGCGGGAGGAGAACGGAGAAACGGTTTGATTGATGAAGTGACATGTTCAAGGTTTCTCTACCACCTACTAAAATTGCGTTCCTTATCGCACTTTTCTCCGTCGCGACCTGAAATGTTGCATTCTTCTCTCCATTACTCTCATCTTTTTCTTCTTCTTTCCTCGTCTCAAATTCCAATGAATGACCTCTATTGACGGAGAAACTGACGGAGAAAAATATCTTAAAAGTACAATGGATGGGTTTTTTGTCGGAGGGGAAAAAAGCGTCAAACGCCACTTCACATTACACTTTTTGAAATGTTGATCGGTAAAGATCAAAGTGGTCCGTTGGGAGAAAAATAACAATTGATTGAAAAAAAACTAGTGCCACTTTGTTTTTTAAAAAGAGGGACCGGCAAAATGTTGGCTCTCGAAATGAATTGTGACATATTCTAAAAAAATGTGACATATTCTAAAAATCAAAAATGGTTCGATAGATTTCTTATGTGAACAATGAAACAAATGCTGTGAAAATATTACGATAACAATCATCAATGATCAAGTATCTTTTTGAGACTCTGGAATAGTATCTTATCGTTTCGATGATAAACAAAGGAATACCCCGTTGCACAAAATACAAACAACCATTTGTGTCTTGTAGACTCCATACATTATCGATTTCAAAAATGCTCTGTTAGAAAGTCATTGCTCCTGACTCCTTTCTGATAAGGCGGGTCTGAAAGGCACAATTGACTTCATTTGTTTATCGAAAAACACCTGAACAATGAAAGTTCTTCTTCTATTATTCTTTCTCTGTCCAGTGGCCTACGGAAGTCTGAAATTCGTTCAGATTGTAAGTTCCAAAGATTCTAGACCATTCAGATGTATTCAAATTTCAGTGGTTCCGACACGGTGAACGAACTCCCGGTCATTATATCTATTTTCCTGGTGATGATATAAACAACACTGACTATCAACAGATTGCGTGGCCTGGAGAACTAACCAAAAGAGGAATATATGAAGAATTTTCTCTTGGCCAACGAATGCGAGAAATATATGGAAAACATTTTGGTGATAAATACAGGCCTAATGATGTTAGCCACAACTTCCAGAAACCTATGAAAGTTGATATTTCAGTTCCACGTCTTCACCGGAATAGATAATCGAACATCGGCTTCCGCCCAAGCATTCTTCGCAGGATTTCTTCCTCCAAATAAGGAACAACAGTGGAGCGCAGATCTTCTTTGGCAGCCAGTAGCTCAACAAACAGATGCATCCATCGATTGGGTTTGTTTGATCTTTCAAACAATAGGTTGATAACATGTTTCAGGTGTCTCTTGGTGCTATCGATAATTGCCCTGTCTACGGTGTAACACAGCGGAAATCATCTGAATACGAGGAAGTGATGGAGAAAATGACAGAATATGATCCAGAACTATTAGAGCTGGTCAGAAAACATGCTTTTGAGCCAGTCACAGAAGCAGTCATTTATAATCATATCATTGATTCTCTGAAAGTTCGAGTATGTGAAATATCTGCTTTCTGATATTACATTTTGTTTACAGTATATTCTCCAAGATGATAGATTAGCTTATCCACAATGGGCTAATGGGTACGAGTTTCGTATCATGAATATGAGTTTTTTGATTCATGATGCTATTGTTAAGATTCAAAATCGTACTATTGGTGGTAATCTTTATAACCTGTTATTCTCTCATAAAATATTTTTACAGACTATCATAACGAACTAGTAATGTCGTATTTCGAAACTCACCTGCAGAGAAACCAATCAAAAGGCATTTTTATCAGTGGGGTTCGAACATCAATAAACTGACTGGGGAAAACTTCTTTTTTTTCAGCATGACACGAATCTTGTGACAATTTGGGAATCACTTCGACTAGATGGACATCCTGAAGATATTCCAAATTATGGGGCACATATTGCTATTGAAATGCATGAGAATGGAGGAGACCTTACTTTGAAGGTAAGCTGAGTACCATATGACTGATATATTGTTTCTGTTTACAGTTTTTCTTGGCAATGGGCTTCAATCAAACTCGAGTTGAACTATTCCCTCACTTCTGTAAAAGAGGGGTAAATGGATGTGCTTGGGAAGAATTCAAGGCAATAACAGAGGTAAAAACCGAAAAAATTTCCCAAGATAAGCTAATTTTTCAGAATTATCGAAAACCGAAATCCGATTGGATTTACGAATGTCAGGGTTATGAGAAAGCAACAGAACCCGTTTCGACTCTAACTGGATCTATGATTGTTCTGCTCTCAATTTTGCTCCTTTCTACTATCATTCTCGGATTCACCACATTCTCCTACAAACGCCAGCTTAACAATTTACGGGACCCAGAAAGAGCCCGTCTTTTATAATTTTTGATGTCAACGACAAACTCTTTATTTCTCTCTTATTTTTGTTATTATGGGTTTGGTGCAAACATCTGATTGTGTGTTGTGATTATGATGATGATAAAAACGTTTGAATGAGGGTAAATGGTTGTGTGCATTAGTATTATTTTCTCTCAATTATGCCCAGGTCGATGAGTGAGTGAGCCATATCGATAAGAGCCTCTTTCCCATCTCGCATTGTCATTCCAAGGAGACGTTGAACCTGAAAATTATATGATGAGAGACTTTTCACTTTTGATACAGACCTTTGAATTATCAAACTTCACTTCTTGACAGAGTCTGGGAAGACTTGCTCTGGTTTCTGCATCAAAGAGAGCATAAAGGCGTACGAAGAAGTATGGGGCTGTAAATCTGGGGATCCAGTAACCTTAATTGAATTTTTTATTTTGGAACCAGAATTTTTTATAGAACCTTTTCCTTTGAACTCTTCTCTTAGAATTCTTGCAATATCAATAAACCACATCGAAGGAACATTGGTCACCTAAAAACAAAGTCATAAGTCATCTTGCTTGTCAGTTTCCAGTTGTTTCATTACCAAAATTCGTTCGTTATCTGATTCTGGACGTCGCATGGCTTCAAAGTGAGCCAAAGCGACATCACGCACATCGACGATGGGCATGTTGAGTGGCGGTGCAGCTGGCATTTCGCCATTCATGAATTTTCGCATCAGCTAGAATAAATAAATACACATATCGGCAACAATTCCTTTTTCACTGGTGTCGGATAAACGAACAACAGAGCGTTTCATGTAAATATAGCATTAATTTCCCGCAGATGACTTAAGATGTGTGACAACACCAAGAAATTGCTTTCAAGAGAGGGAATTAATGTCATCAGATATTCAATTGTGAAATTGTTTCGGATTGAAAAGGGACTCACTGTGATACTTGCTCCTTGCTCAGTGATATAAGCCGGACCAAAAACTAATGTTGGATTGATGACAGTCATTGGAAACTTTTTATCCTCCGGAAGTCTCTCAATATAATCCCATGCGGCTTTTTCGGCCAATGTTTTGCTTTTGATGTAACAATCCACCAAATCACTTTCCAAATTTGACCAGGAAGTTTCATCAAAAACTCTATCTTGTTTATAACCTTCTGGAAGACATTTCATCAGAATTTCTGATTGACACCAGACTTCACATACCGTTAACAGCCGCACAACTGCTTGTGAGCACAAGTTTTCTCACATTGCCATCTTCAGCGATAGCTTTCAAAACGTTCATTGTACCCTTAAGAGCATAAAACAGTTTGAAAGATCAGAAGTTCATTATCACCTCAACAGCGGTAGTGATACAACGCTCGTCTGAGACAATCGGGAATGGAGAAGCTACATGGAGGACGTAATCACAACCGGCAACTGCTCTGAAATCAACTGGCTATACTGTAACCTTGATTCTTCTGCCCTATGCTTGACCGAGTATTTTTCATCAGTGATTACAGGAAATCAAGAGTTCATTTATCTATAGATTACCGTTTTTAATGACAAGCTAATGTTTAATTCAAAATTAGGCACCAAAATGAGATAAAGGTCCTCAAGAGATGATTTTAAGGGTTCTCATAAAGCAGATTTAGTGAGGCAAATGAATTTGTTTTTATTATAACTTCAAAAAAGTTTGGCTGCAATTCCCCAATATTTTCGATGAATAGTTCGATTTCAGCTAAATGTACTCTAGACCATAAGTAGATAAATCGGAATCAAAAAGTAGACCGTTATTTCCACAGATTGGTTCGTTTGACGTAAAACTTCTAGACACACAGATTATAATGTCCGGAACTTCCTAAGTTCTAAAATAAAACAAGAAAGAAAACGACGTACTGTTTCCAGCATGTTTCATCCAACAAATCTGCTTCAACAAGTTCCAAGAGGTTGTGTTTGTCGAGTTTTTTGACTGGTCCAACCTTTGAAAATAAAATTAATGGGATGAAAATCAACGAAAAATACCTTCGCCTTATTATTCAGATCACGTACTGTTCCTCTGACACGATACCCATTTTTGAGAAGGATTTCGACGCAATGGGTTCCGATGAAACCAGAAGCTCCCGTAACAAGAACTTCTGAACAAGGATTAAAAATTCTTATCTTTGTGGTTTCAACTCACTTGTTTCGTTGTTGTTCATATCTAGGTTTTCTGTTTTTCAACCTAATGGACCCAAGTGAGCTGCTCTCTGTAGAATGATGAATTAGGAAAAATAATAATGGCAATAAATCAAAAAAATCAGAATTGGTCAAAAAAGGACGTCTTGGACTTGTCAACGACACGGTTATATATACATGTGGAGTAAGTACATTTTTTGATAAAAGGAGGAAATACGAAAACTACGACGGAAACAAAAATTCTGATAAAAGATCACTCTGTTTCAGGAAAATTGGAAGCATACCCTTCACAAGACAGACAACCGTAATCCGACTAGGAAACACTGCCTAAAGGTTATCAATTTTGGGGGTGAATAAGATGAAAACAAGCAGCTAACATCACGGTATAAGCCATAAAAATGCTAGATTGTGGAGAGAAAATATGCATGCGCGATGAGGGAAGAACAAGATGCGCCTTTCTGTGAAAAAGAGGTCATCACGGATCGATTGTATCGGAGAATAGAATAAAGAAAAAGACCATGTCGTTTTCACTAGTTTTCTAGTCTTATTAAATCTAATGTAGCCAGTAGTCTCGTTTTTAACACCTGGAAAAAACATTCGACAAATGGTATATGACGTATAAAGTCACTGGACTTTTTGAAATCCGGTTTTTTATTTCAGAACTCGTTAAAAAACGAATGAAGGACGTTTGACAGAATAAGGGCGGTTGTTGTTCTTAAAGTTGCCTGGTCAAAAACTAAATTTAAAATTAGCAGGTTTCCTAGGGTGCAATGAAAAATGATCTGAAAAATGAACATTGGAAGAATTTATATTACATCATTTGTATCTAACGGCAAAGTATTGGGAAAAAACTCAAGTTTTAGTAGTCATTTTTTTAGGTGAAGACATTTTTAACCCGGTTTTTTTATTCTATTAGTTTAAACCATTTATACAAATTTGAAAAACAGAATTGAAAAGTCCTGAAATCCTATTTTTCTGAAATTTGCTCTTTTATATACGAATCGAACATCATTTTACTCGGAACAGCTGATTTCTGGGAATACTGCGTATGCAGGTGATAATCTAAAAATTCAATTACTATATACCTCAAACTGAAATGAGATTGTGAACAAAAACACCTGCATGTTGATTTCAACCAAGTTTCAAAGAATTCGCGACGAACTTATTTTTACTAAATACTCCACCAAACATATCACTGCTCTATTTCCTGTTCAAAAGTCCAATATCAACACTTCCCCCGGTTTTCCACCTTTTCGTTCCAATTTTCAACACTCTTCCTCTCTTGATTAAACTCGTGATACAAAGTCAGTTGTCTTTCTCAGTTCTTAGAAAAAAAATTCTTGATGTATCAATTAAACTGAACAGATATTAGAGAACACTATCAATCGTTTGATACTAGAGATTCCGTTGTTTCGAGTGAACCCCCTATTGCTTGATTCATGTAAGTCACTTTCTATTATCATTGAACCAAACCGGTATGCATTTGAGTTGTTACAACAATCGAAAACTAACAGTCACTGCCATCAAATTGTCGGTAATCTTTTTTCATGTTTTACCATTCTTTTTGTCATGGTTTTATTATAATATGGTTATTTCACATTTTCATTTTCTATATTTAGAAAATAATGCGAGTACTAGGAACTCCTGTTTCCGCTTCAATGACTGTGAAATTTGTTCAAGCTTCACTTGAAGCATCCTAATTGATACCCACGCAAAACTTCTTCCGGTAATACCTCATTAGTTCTATTTTTATACATATATTCTTAAAGCTATTTTCTTCTTTGAAATGATCATAATATTACAATATTTATTCAATATGTCATATTAGACCATACTTGGTCCAACTTTCTGTTCGAACACCTTATCCTCGTCTTCATCAACATCCTCATCATCGGAAATTGAGAAATTCGGATTTGGGAAGTTATCAGCTGGCTTTGGTGCTTGTTGTTCGGAGGACATTGGTGCCACCATTGGTGGTCTCTGTAACGGATTAGCTACATCATTTAATACTATAAAACGTTCTTACTGCTTCTCTGGCAGAATTCATCACTTTCACTTCACGATTTCTACTTTGAAAATAGACGTAGCACGACAATCCAACGTGTAGAAACCACCCAGTAATTGTTGTGATTGTTGCGAATACAGAGAGAACAGTCAATGCTAAAAAACAAATAGCTTGTTTCTTACTTGCTAACTTTTTGTTTACCGATTTTTTCGCGAAGTATGAAATCAGTGTCATCTTTGAACCCCAATAGATACGTAGCTCTTTCAGAGTACGGGAAAATCACAATCACCAGTATTTGCATAACCCAAAATGCGATACTTGTCACTACAAATATCTGAAATGTTGATTTTTGACACAAAAGGTGTATTCATAAATACCATGAAAAGAATGAATGGAATTAGTAAGTCTTCTTTTTCAGTGAAAAATGCTATTATCATGCAGATAATAGACACCAGTTGCCACATCTGAAACTACAAGTTGTTTTTTCTTTAGTTTGAAGAACTTACCGAAAGAATAGCTTGTCCAGCATCTGTTGATTCTCCAGCTCGATCCACAAAAATGTAGAGATACCATTCCGTTAGTTCAATGAATCCTAAAAAGACGATGATGAGGGCCAATGCCACCTGAATTACATTTATTAAATTTTGGTGTTCGGAAAACTGGAATTTCTTGTATTTTAAACTGCACATTCCGTTTCTGTCATTGAAAAACGTTATCAACTTTTTTTCAGTTGTTGCTGATTGATGGAAAGTAATGCATCAAGATTTCGCAATAATTCTAAAAGTTCCAAGTTTCAATAATATTTGCATCATCTAATTCCACTTTATTAGGTTTTTCAGTTTGATGAAAACTCATTTCCAAAGATTCCGGAGGGTTTGTTCCGAGAAGTGCAATAAAGCTAAATGAAATTGATGTTTCCTATGCCCTCAAGTGTACTTTCGCCACCAAGTAATATCTCTAGATGAAATGCAGATCCAAATGAAATATTCTCATTTTTCTTGAGAATAAATAGATCTGCGTCTCCCCGCATTTCTCGTTACCTTCACATGAAGCCTTGCGCAGCAAGTGAAAAATCGTGGATTCGACGTCTCCAAAGTGAATAATCCCGACCTCGTTATTGCCATTTTCTTCGGCAGCCGTCTATGGTTAGAACTATAGAGCAAAAACGATGGGAGTGAATTGAGAATGAGCATTTACTCTTTCTTCTCACTCTGTTGATAATATCGTTATCAACTCTCACATTTTGATGGCTGTCAGCTCAATAATAATGTACGGCACAAAAGCGGCTGATAATGTTTTCTGTCAATTAAATTTGAATAGGAAAAAAAAATAAAACATTTCGTCTGAAACATGCCATTTTTTCCTTGCTGTCTTTGTTTCAAAATCATATTGACACATTGAGAATCTTCAAAATAACCACAGAGTGAGTGACTTTTCATACTACTCAAGCCTCTGATCACGTGAGTTTTAGTTTCGGGAGTGTGACCGCTTTTCATTTCTCATGACTATGTTTCAGTTTTTATAAAATTGTTTCGAAGCCTAACATCAAGGAAGATTAAATTTCTTCCTTGTTATAGAACTAAATAGTTTTATCTGGTATGTGCTTTGGATTTAAATGTTTCAAGGCTTCATTTTTAATCCAACAACTAAGAACACACTTCCTAGACTAGTATTATATCAGAAAATGAAGCGAACCACCTCACAGAGCGTAGTTAATCTGATTCTACGTCTGCACTTCGAGAAACTTAATCTTGTCCAGTACATGCAGGAAATTCATAGAACCATTATTTCCACCTGCTCCCGTAATGCATCGGCAGATGAATATACTAGTTGAGGTTCGAGACTAATTTCTAATTCCTACGTAAGCGGTGAGAAAAATTAATGATTCTAGGAGATATTTTGTATTTTTCATTAAGCATGTTTGGAGAGATTGATTTCAGAAAACTAGTTATGCAAAACGTATTCCACATATTTATTTTGACAGCGATTTTTGAACTCTCTCGAAAAATATCAGACATAGACTGAATTGAATTTATTAATCTCTGAACGGTAATCTAGTCAGAAATGAATCGAAAAACATCTATCCAGAATTTTTCAAACAAATCTCTAGAAAACAAAGTTCTAAACCAAAAAATTAGGCATCCAGTTATGCCATCGATAAAATCTTCAAAATCACAACTAGACTGGAAACGTTTACTCGTTCTTACGATCTAATATTTGCACAGTTTGCGCTGTCTCGTACACATTGTACTGCTCTTGCGTGCTTTTTTCACTTTTAGCAACCTTTGAACGATAAAGATCTTCTTTTTGTACTGTACTAATGAATGAAAATCATTCTGTAGTTCCGTAGAAAAAGCATGATCTAATTAGGGTGTTTGAAGTGTGTAAATGTCCATTCAATCTACTAGGGGACACTTTCTCTTCTTATTTTCTGCATTTGCAAAGAGTACTGCACTTGCAAACTTTTCCGACCCTTTTCCCCCCTTTTTTTACTTTTTGTTTCTCTTTTTCATCGACTCTTCTCTTTTTTCTTCATGTTTCTCCCGCCCTTTTACATTCCAACAACTGATTCGAATTCTTTTCGTTCCCAATCTATCTACTTCTCTTCCTTTCGGTTTTTTTTCATTTCCTCCCACGTCCTTACCCCCCTTCTGTTTCTCTGTTTCTCTAGGCAGTTTATCGACAGTTGTGATCTTGGGCAAAGGGCATCTACGCGCGGGAGACACATACACACACGCACTATTAGACAAAGAGAGAGAGGGTGAGCGAGGCCTTACTTTTGCACTCTTCCATTTATCTCTGCGTCTCTGTATCGTATTCTCTCTTTTGTTCACGTTTCCCCCTCCCGTGTTGCCAACTGGCCATGGTGGTCGCGCTCTGATGACAATTTGCCTGCGTAGCGACTCGACAAACGGTCGCGATACGTAGGGTGGAGCTCTTGTTACATCATGGAGACTTATCAAGTGACGCGGTTTTATAGTGACAAAGAAATCAGAGAACAGAAACATACAAATTTATATATCATTCGAATATCATTTGTTGATCTTTTATCCTTTTCGTTTCTGACTATGTCTGCTTTTCTCAAGGGTAATTTTCTATTCTGATCGTTGTGCTTTGTACTTTATGATTTGTGCTTTGGATAAAAAATTTGAAAATGTTTCAGGGTACAACAAAAAGACATAAAAGCCTATGAGTGACTGGTCTTATCAGCCTGCAACCACAACATATTATGCAGGTGAGTCTTTTTTCAAATATTTGTGAAACGGATTGTTTGCTTTCGGACCATTAAAAAATCATAAATGTTTTTTTTTCATTCAGACCATTCCATAGCAAAGCCTATAATGATAGGGGGTGTCCAACCCTCTCCAGACCAAGGACATTCGCCGAAATCAGAGTCGTTTGGACAATCTGTGACGGCTTTCAATGGAATGGTCGATAATCTCGTTGGATCTCCATCTTCGTCGGTTCAACAAAGGAATTATGTAAGTATTTGACTTTTTAAACAAAAAAAATATGGGAGAGAATTGAAAAACATATAAATACAACGCGTTGTGCGTTTATCGATTTTCTATGCCAATTCGCAACTGTACTCAAAAAAAGGAGAATGTCGCTTGAAATAGTTTAAAAATGGAGAAACCTTGCGTTTTATATTATTTTCTTGATTTATTAACGAGAAATAAAAAAATAACATCAGAATTTTGCACTGCAACATTTTTTTCACCCAAGGGAAAACTAACTTCATTTTTTCAGTTCTCCACAACCTCCTTCCCTATTTCAAGATCCCCCAACGAGCAAGAGTGAGTTTTCAAAAACGTTCAATTCAAAAACACAATCCTTTTTCTTTCAGTGAGGACAAAATAATGGGGAACGGGAGTTATGGGGTCCCAATTCCCATTCCGCAAGATGGAATCCCTCAAGGAACGCCGGATTTTCAAATGACGCCGTTTCTGCAACAAGGAGGACACCTAATTGGAGGAAGTCCGAATGGTGGATACACAGTCACTGGAAATTGGTATCCCGGTGGTCCTGGTATATTCTCGACGATGGCACAAACGGATCAATCTAATGGAATGCCAGGAATGCCGGCAGAATTTGTGAACAACGAAAATGGAGTGCCACCTCCACCGAATGGTTTACATCAGCCCCCGCCCTTGATTTCAGGGTCCCCTCCGTTTGGTTATCAGAATATGATGGCGCTCACGAGTAATTTCGGAGGCATGAACATTGCATCTGCTCCAATTCAGCAAAGAGAGCCACAGATGTATCAGCAAGCTATCCTGCACGGTAAGTAATGAATTTTCTTGACACTTCAGTCCCAATTTTATTTTTTTAGAGCCAATTCAAGGAATGCAACAAAATGGATTTGGTCAACAGGTGTTCTACGCACCAATGCAAAATCAGCAGCCAACTCAAGCTCAACAACAACTTCAACAGCTTGCTCAGCAGCAACAGCAGCAGAATGGCGGACAACAGTACTTTGGTCAACCGAATAACGGAATGAACTCCGGTATGAATAACAGTATGAACAATGGAATGAACAGTGGGATGAACAACGGGATGAATAATGGAATGAACAGTGGGATGAATAACGGAATGAACAACGGAATGAACAACGGAATGACCAGTTCGATGAATGAGTGGGCACAGAGAAACTTTGGAGGACCACCACCACCACCACAGCAACAACAGCAGCAACAGCAGCAGCAACAGCAACAGCAACAAGCTCAACAAAATGGATTGCCACCAAATTTCTCGCAGAATCCATCCAGAAGGCGTGGACCAGAAGATCCGAATGGACAGTCCCCTAGAACTCTCCTTGACATCAGAAACAATGTCATCGAGTTTGCAAAGGATCAACATGGCTCAAGATTCATTCAACAGAAGCTGGAGCGTGCTTCTTCTCGTGACAAGGCAGCTATCTTCGCTCCAGTGCTAGAGCATGCTGAAGAACTGATGACAGATGTCTTTGGAAACTATGTGATTCAGGTAATTACGAAGACACAGAAAAAAATGCTAAATGAATAATTTCAGAAGTTCTTCGAGTTCGGAAGCAACGATCAGCGTAACCAGTTGGTCGCCACAATTCGTGGAAACGTGATGAAGCTTGCCCTGCAGATGTATGGATGTCGAGTGATTCAAAAAGCACTGGAATACGTCGAGGAGAAGTATCAATACGAGATTCTAGGAGAAATGGAAGGACAGGTGTTGAAATGTGTCAAGGATCAGAACGGCAATCATGTTATTCAAAAAGTGATTGAACGCGTTGAGCCGGAACGACTTCAGTTCATTATTGACGCGTTCACCAAGAATAACAGTGACAATGTAGCTCTATCTTTCCATTGGAAGTTATCTAAAAGATGCTTTGTGTTTTCAGGTATATACACTGTCGGTCCATCCATACGGTTGTCGTGTCATTCAACGTGTCCTGGAGTATTGTAATGATGAACAGAAGCAGCCAGTCCTAGATGCACTCAATCTTCATCTCAAGCAACTCGTTTTGGATCAATATGGAAACTATGTCATCCAACACGTCATCGAGCATGGAAGTCAAAAGGACAAGGAGCAAATTGTGAAGGACGTCATCTCGGATGACTTGTTGAAGTTTGCTCAGCACAAGTTTGCTTCCAACGTTATCGAGAAGTGCTTGTCGTATGGTGGTCAAGAAGAGAGAAATTTGATCATCGACAAAGTTTGCGGAGATCCGAATGAGTATGTTTTATAAATTCAAAAATAAAAGTATGTCGGACCATTTCAGCCCATCACCACCACTTTTGCAAATGATGAAGGATCCATTCGCAAACTACGTTGTCCAAAAAATGCTCGACGTGGCAGATGCGCAACACCGCAAAAAGATAACGCTGACCATAAAGCCACATATCGCTACATTGAGAAAGTATAACTTTGGAAAGCATATACTGCGTAAGTACATCCGCGACTGTATAAAGAAAGTCTCACACAACGACCTGGGACTACTGAAATGCGAATTTATTGCTTTACTCGAGTGTTTGGAGGACATGACATCCGACTGCTGATTTTCTTCACTCTTCAAACTTACCCTTGTTTGTTGTGCTTTGCTTTTTATTTCACTCTCACCGTTTTAATTTTCAACGAGTGCCTTCGCAGGATCAAAAAATAATTTTTCTCTCAAGTTTGTTGTGTTGTGTGATTATTGCCGTTCACTCTCAGTTATATTTTAACAGATACCTCAACATCCATTGCCCCATGTGAAACAAAAGTTGATATCGTCATAATCATTTACCCAACATCATCCATAAACATAAAACATTTCCACCTGAGTGTACCCACGCACGAGCATGTCCACGTTTTACCTATACGCTTCTTTTTTTATCGCGCGAGTGTTAGTTCTGCTTCTAATAGCCCAATTAACTTTACAAACGTGTTTTTCTTTCAGTGAAACTTGAAAAGTACTTTTCGAAGCAAGCCCAAACCAACTCTTCGGGCTCATCGACAAACGATCCAGCCTATGAAAGCAGCGCATTTGATATACCACTTGGTGCTGATTTTAGTAATCATCCATTTTAAAAATAATGATTACAATGCTATTCCTTCTGAAACCTGTCACTTTGCTCAAACAACAATTCAATTACATGTGATAAAACTTAAAGGTTGATGTAATATTTGCCTAACGGGAGAACTTGTTCAGTAAATGCCTTTCCTTTCTTATGTCTTTTGCTATCTGTAGTATTTCGGATTCTAAATCAATTTTTCTTTCATATTCAATCAATTGTAAACTGTTGTTGCTTTTTTCTTTTTTTTCAGATTTTTGAGATTTTTATGGTAACCTTTCTTACATGTTCTATCCTCAATTTTATGCGCATAGCTGTAGTCCCATAGGCTTTTTTTCAAATTAACACAAAAACCCTTCTGTAACTTCAAAAAACCTTTTTTTTTCACTTTAAAACGTCACATGCAGCCTTTTCAAAGCTATTCCAGCCTTACTTCGAGTATATCCATTTATCGCCTTATTATTTGAGCAGTATCAGGACCCTTACCTAATCCTTTTGTGTGAATATGTAAATTTCATAGTTCTTCCCCCCACTGCGCTCCGTCATTTTTTGTTTTGTCATACTTTACTGACATCTTTTGAAAAAAAACACCTCTTCCCCCTCCCCCTCCTCAATTCATTTGCCCCGTGAGCATTTCTTGTAAACTTTCGTTACTTTTTCCTTTTTAATTTTTTTTCTAGGTCTAACTCTTTTTTTAAATACTTTTTTAGCTAAATGGGTTAAAACACAGATGAATTTGATTCATTTCTGAGTTTAACTCCGAGAAAATGTATTCGATCCCACCCAAATGTTTCTGTATGTTGAGTATCGCTTGAATTCTGTATACATTGCTGTAAATCACTTGTTATGACTTTTTGTTCGATGTTCATATTCATGGAAAGGGAGGGTCTTACTTGCTCTTCATGTTTTGTGTCTTCATTTTTTTCTTTTCGCTTTTGTTTCATTTTCTTTGGGCCAATTGACCTTTGACCAGTAAAGATATTAAAATGTTATTCCCTGAAAAAGAATATTTCAGACAGGCACAAAATTTACGATGATGTGTGATATAGGTCACGTTTACGCGTTTCATACGTACTTTTAGAAGGAAACACCGAGAAACCGGATATCCCAGAATAGCGTGAACATATTGTAGGTAATCTCTGGTTTGTTTAGTGGGCCACAATTGGTTTGACCTCGACAAAATGCTGGGTAATACTGGTAATACCCTGTATACATACCATCTGCGGTTTCGACCTTCGTCAGGAGAACTAATTAAATAGTCGGTGTTCGGAATTTCGAATTTGTTTCAAATTTAATTTTCTTGATCGATCTTTGAACAGATAAGTTTATCAGATTACTAACAAGTTGATTGTTAGCAAAATTGTAAGTTGAACGACACATTTTTTAGAACCCTCCGTATATTTCATATTCAATGGTTTCATTCAATGAATAAACATATATTTTACAAACACCGTTCCAAGCACTTCCCTAATCGGGGCACACGTTCATTATTCATCTTCAACAATAGCGCATCCGCCCTTTCTGTTTTGAAATCTCCCCTTCCGATCTTTTTCCGCACACTCTTTTCCCATTTCGAACAATAGATTATTATAATTTAAGGTGTGCCTTGAATCTTACATTTCCCAACACTTCTTTTGTTAGAAATGGACGCGCGTGCCCTCACACTGGAGTATTCACGTCGGCACTCACTCATAGCGCGGGAGGGGGGCCTTTTTGGTATCGATTGTTTGTGCCTACAAATTTTTCGGGCTTTATTTCGCAACACCCTGCTCTCCGGTCCGTCGCCACACACCACATTACATATTCCCACTTTCGTCGCAAAACTATAGCATTTTGAAAGACATCTCTCGGAATCGCATTCTATGAAATATACATCTGCTAGCCGTCCACACTCTTTGAAACCTTTAGCTTTGTTCCTGCACTCTTAGAATTTTTTGGGTTTCCGTTTCATAAGACGTTCTGAGAATTGAAGCTGAAAAACGAAAATTTCAAGCTTTGAAAAGGGGGAGAAAAAATGTTCCAGAAATATTTTTTGAAATAGAAAACATTTGAGTGGTCAGTAGCTCAGAATAAAAATTAATAACTGCGCTCTCATTATCCACATTTCAGTAAGATTAAGAAAAAGTGTTTTTTGATCTTCAAGAACATTTGAGCATGCTTTTGGATAGCTCATTAATGTCAGGAACAACATTATTCACTTTCATTTAACCAAGACCTTCCGTTCTCAAAATATATTAGTTTATTATGGAACCAATTTCATTGTTTGCTCAAAAAATGAAAAATTCATCCTTATACTCCGTCATCAACAAACATACTTGAGCACCTACCTCATTCATTTTTTTTGACCCTCTTTCCTTTCCCCCTATTTACCTCCGATATAATTCCCGCAATCAATTTGGAAGTATTCAGTGAGTCATAAATAAATGACATGTCTCTGTATCCCATCAAGTTTTTTCATTCCTTTCTCTTCTTCTTTTTTTACCCCCATTTTATTCCTTTTCTCTCTTCCATATATTGCGGCGAAGGCCAGCAGCAGTCTCGTGTTTTCCGCCCATTTTCTTTAATCGCGTACATAGACCCCATATCCCTCTAGTTGTTTCGCCGTGGACTGAGTTTCATCATTTTCTTTTTGTTTCTCTTCCAGAATGGAAATTGCTTTCGATCTCTCCACAATTTTCACGGAAAACGTGCAGCGTCTTAATAGAGCAGATCTTCTGAAATATGGACCGAAACGATATTGGGCAGTTGCTCAAAGCATCGACAGTTTAGGAGAAATGTCTTCGAAGGTACGTTCCAGTTCACCAAATCTTCATAATCGCAATAAACAATGCATTCGTTTGGAAGGATGATTTTTTTGGGGAGCATCATAGACAATTCAAAATGCACAACATTTGTCTTTTTTGCAGTTCCATGGATGGAAACGAGTCATCACAATGTATGAAAAAATCGTTGACCACGAAGAGGATCAAATTGTTTATATACTTTGGGAAAAAGTTAATGGGTGAGCTTTTTCGTGTTCTAGACGTGACCGAATAATTTTTTATAATTGTTGAGTGATGCCTTACATGAAACAAGAGTATTATTCTTAAAACTCGAAGAATAATCATTTCACAATAATTACCGTAAATTCAGAAGCAAAAGCTTGCTGAAAGGAATTCTCCGAGTTGGATACAAAACTCTCTATTTAACTGACAACGATCAAAATCAATTCATGGAGAAAGTCATGTGTATTCTGGACTTTTTCGTTGTTCCCGATGAGCAGCGTTCTGGCAATGGGTTCAAAATATTTGACACCATGCTGAAGGTGATTTGAATTGCTATCTCTCAAAGAAAAACTTCTTTTACAGAACGAAAACGTCATCCCAGATCAATGTGCCTTTGATAAACCATCTGCTGCTCTTCAGCAATTCTTAGAGAAGTACTACGGCCTCAAAGACCCAGGTAACATTCATATCGTACCAGCTTTCACCGGCACTATCCATAACTTGACACCCCGTATTGTAATACCCGTGGTGACCTCTATACCCGTGGAGAATGAAACTCGTAGCGAGCCATTTACCCATAGAGAGAGGAAAAGTACACCTTCAACGGGGATATACTTTCATGCGTGAGCCGACAACTCACGGCTTCCGCAGCAGCTTATATTTTACGTGTGGAAGGGGCGGAGCTTGATAAGAATGAGATTATGATAACTTTATATAGAGTGCAGAATGCAAAAGGATTTCATAAGCCTTCTTTTTTCGAGAAGTTATATGAAAGAAAAAAAGCTTTTGCGAGATTTTTCTCGAGGGTTGCAACGATTATTATTGAGAATGAGCGTTTAAAAAAGATCATTATTGGAGAAATTAATCATATAAAGATCTTCTGAATTAATCCGTGAAAAAAACAAACGTTTTGAATGTCTAGAATAAAAAATTTTTCGATAAAAACCTCGAAACCAACTCATAATATTTCAGTTACTCAAACGAACAAATATGCAGTTTTCCCTAACTTCTTCATCGGACGCCATCCAACTGTTCCTTTTACTCCGCGTCAAACAAAACGAGCTTCTCGTGCAAGTTCTGCTGTTTCCAGCCACAACACTAGCAGAAACACTTCACCAATTGGGGTATGTTTCTTTTCGAAAACATTTTAAAAACTACTTTTTTTAGCGTAACCGTCCTCGCCACGACTCTGTAGCTGATTTGATGCGTCAGGATATGTTTTCTGGGGTTCGAGCAGAGGTTGATCCAAATAGTCCGACTGGATTAAAGAACTCGAGAGATTTTGGACATCGCCGAATTTGGTAATCAGTTGGGATTCATTCACTCATAACACAATTAATTTTCATTAGTGTGCCTCTTTTTTCTTATTTTGATCTCTCACCGCTTTTTCATAATCCAAATTATGGCTCTTTCGATATATCTCAGAATAAAGTATGTAATGCAGACTATTCAAAAAACCAGTTTCATTGTAGAAAATAATAGTTAAGATCGTATGTTTCCGGATAAATTACAGTTTTTTAAATTTATTACTCACGGAACTACAAGACGGAATACTTCTGACGCAAGAGATGCTCCGGTTGGAATGGTAGCCTGGAAAAAGAAGTGTATTTGTTGGAAGGCAAGTTTAATACTCACTTTATGAAAAACTGCATCTCCGAATAATCGCAGCCAACTTTGAATATAAGCTATTGTTCCATAATACCAGGCTTGGAAACGAGTATGCTTGCTTCCACTGAACACCGACGCAACAATATCATTCACGATAATTCGTCCGTTTTGTGTAATTGGAGCGAATATTCCTTGTCTTTCAGTTATCGAAATACGCATAACTCTTTGTTGTCGGTATTTTCCCTAGAAGAAGATATTTGAAGAAGAAGCCTTTCAAAAATTACTTTGTATAAAAGAACAAGACAATCTCCGATTTTGAGGTCTTCTGCGAATACAACATTCCGTGCTTTTGGAAGATACTTCACATATTCAGCATAGTTTTCTGAATGAGAAAAATCTGAGGATTTCATGAATCAAATCTCTCGCTTACCATCACACAAGTTTCGATAAAGTAAATGTTTTGCAGATACAGCCAACATTTTTCCGTACTCTGTCATAATTGTATAGAAGTTGTACCGGTTGTCTGGCTCTCGATGCATCCAAGATATAATTGGAGTGTAGAATGTCTGAAATAGCAAACAAATGATTAATAAAGGAATTAAGGATAACTCACTGCAGTCAGGTTACCAGTCAAGACTAAATCACCAATTGCCACTTGATCCATTCGTTTCTTTCCATTTGGTGTTGTCATCCAGGAATCTGTTGAAAAACACGCATATCCATCTGGATCTGAAAAACAATAGTTTAATTTTGAAGGAAAACTAGTTTCTACCAGGAAATGAAGGCAATTTGAATCCATCGATGAAGTTCCTTGCTGTGTCTGCTGAAACACGTTTTGTATATCATTCTGAACAGAAAAAATATGATTATCATTTAATTAAGTCTGGAGGTTTTTTGAAATCAATATAAAGCTTGAAATAAAAACATAATCGAATTAATGGAGAAATTGATTTTCTTTATGCCAAAGAGGACTTTGAAAACAAGATTTTATCAATCTGCCCGCAAAATGTTTCATTCTAAACGACTTACATAATGAGAAACTGGAAACACAGCAAAAACTGATAGATAGAATGGATATTGAAATCCGCATATTTACTACGTGTCGAAGTAAATGATTGTTAGAAATTATTCGCAAAAAGTAGTTGTAGCCGACCGAATAGGAAAGGCAACAGCGATTCGATGCATCTTACGCCGTAATTTTTTCACGGCCAAGACCTGTTGCGACAAGTTTCTGCGATGGAATCGGCCTACGATCAGACTATGTTTTAAGTCTGCACCGTGAGAATTAAGAAGAGTCATATGTATTCATAACGGCGGAAACATTGGTATCCCTTGGAAAATGAATGAAAGAATTTCAGAAAACGGAAGAAGATGACGAACTTAAATGAGACGTTTAATGAGACTTTGAAGACAGTATTAGATTTTAAAAACAGATAAGTTTTAATAGAAATTCATTCTTCTCTCGATGAAATGTTTTCCTATTTCTAAACTATTTACGAGTTAGTTCCTTTTCCGCTCAGTATTGTTATCTCCGCATTTAAAAGTGAAACGTGTCAAGTCGAGATGAAGAAAAAAAAGAAATGGATGGGATCAACAACGCCTATGAATTTATTGAGTCTTTCTTTCTACAGATTTATGTCTTTTTTTTATTACCGTGACTATTTTTTCTCAGTTTTCATACGCGAAAACATTTTTTTCTTGTCGAGAGTTAATGTTTGATTGTTTCAGGTGTGGCACAATCACTTGAAACCTGGATTCTTCTCATCGCACACTTTTCTATCTACCTCAACGTTCTTGGCAACAATATGTGAGTTCATTTTACAAAAACTTCTCATCTCAACTCGCAACACGCAAAGCATTCTCTCACTTACACTCTGACAGCAAGAGCAAAACTAAACAGCAAGAAATGACATGAAACATGACGGACTATTGTGAAAAGTGACAGCGATGACACCCCCAATCAACCATGGAAACTGATTGTCGCCAGCTCTCTGCACCCCGGAGGGACGGAGGGGGGAGAGTGCGGTGTCCTCTGTCTCTATCTTGTCACCATCATCCTGGAATTGATTTTGATTTGTGGTGACGCATTTTTTGACATACCACAGGAGAGCTCTTCATGTCAAAGAAAATTGAGATGGCCCGAAAATAAGTGGTAGTGGTGGAAGGGTGGTTTTTGAAGAGAAGATGAAGAAGAAGAAGAGGAGTCCGGGCTGATTCCATTGGTATCCGTCACACACGGGACGGACAAGAAGACGAATTGCGCAGAAAAAATGGAGAAGATCATGGTTGTCAATTGCATAGCACCGTTTTTCTCGTGGGGAGTGTATGAATGTAAAGATATCAACCGCATCATTTCCTTATCATCTGTGAAAACTTACTTCGCCCTTTCGCACTTCTTTTTACTACCAACTATTCATCAAAAAATGTTGAAAGAATTAGGCCATCATCGGTTTTTCTCACGTTTCTTCTCGCCTCTCCGTTTACATTCCAACCCCTTCATAACTGGATTTCAAAAGTTCAAGTCGCGTGTTTGAAATTAAAAAATCCGGGGGAAAAATAGATCCCAGGTGGCTCTTGGACGTTTCCCCCACCGGTAATCATACACCAGCGTCAGGCGCTCTTATCTTCCGCGACAGGGCATCCGAATGAAATTTGAGCCTCGTTTCGAAGCCGCACCAGCTAACCTGGTATCACATAATATACTTTTGGCAACTTTCTTTTTCCCATCTTTTCTTTCTGCCCCCCTTTCAAACTTCTTTCACCCGGTTTTTCTCGTTCTAGATCTTCATCTCTTGACGTTCTCTGATATGTAGTGTGGTTTGATGATTAGTTTCTTGACTCTCGGCTGGCACTATTCGGTCACTCTGATGCTTTTTTATGGTGAGATAAATCCAGATTGAGCCCTGGAAGAAGAAATTAATCCTGTCTGAAGTTCTTAGCCTAAAAACGACGCATCGGTTTCATTGCACTGGTGGTTGTTTCAGCCGACGTAATCTCTTTGTGATAATAGGTGACTCAAGGTTTTCTATGATTTACGACCTAGATGAGAGATACTGGTAAACTCTACCTATCGATATGAACAAGAATGTTTCTTTTTTGACTGTATTTTGGAGGACAATTCTTCTTCTTCTTTGATTGGTCTAGGTTTTTATTCAAAACTTTTTTTCCCATTTTTCAGCTCTCATAAACCAATATAACACCATACTTCATTTTATTCCAAACTGTTCCTAATGATTCATTCCTGTCTGGAAGACATACTGCAACTTATAAAAACCATTTTGATCCATACGCCTAAGCAGATTTAGACTTGGAAATGGAATATGACGAGTTATATAGTTTATGACAAGCGCGCCCTCAGATTAAGCGTGCCCCTTCTTCCAATAAGATCAAAACGTAGACGCTCCCATTTCTGCTACTTCCAAAACCAGACGTGCTCATCTTCTGACTAATCCGGACTTTTGAGTATAATGTAAAAGCATGTCTAGCTCTTCAAAAAGATGAATTTGGACTCTTTGAAATGCACATAGCATCGGTGCACAATCGTAGTCTGGAGGGGAAATCGGCGCAGCAGATTGATGCAATAATCCATACCGCGATCCAAAGTTTTGCCTCCAAAGATAATATCACACGCGAAAAGAATTTTTGTGTCGGTGATATGCATATAGTGATTATCAACACTACGATTGGTGGATAGGTGATTTACAACCGTTCGTTCGGTGTCCCGCGGTATTCATCTGAAATTTGATCAATCGCCATTCTTCTTGTAGGTCGCCGGCAAACTACCGTACCGGAACTGTGATACGTTCTCTCTTATCTCCCTCCCAACACCCAATCATCCAATGACCCCTAGTCGGTATATGTGAACTCTACTAGGATCCCTTCACAGAATACTTGTCCCCTCTCAATTTGTATCTATTCCGATCTCAACTTTCATTATTTTATTCCATTGCATTGAAAATTCCTACTTTGTCTTACCAACTTGTTTAATTGCTCACTTGCGCATTTGCTCGTCTAATGTGACACTTGGGTGGCTGAGTGGCGGCTTACTACGGTAATTGTGTCCAACTAGGTACCGGATAGGAGACAAGACGCCTCTCCTTTCTTCGGTCATAATAAATGAGAAAATGGTGTACATGCTTCTTTTCAAGAAGACGTGTCCATCCGACTCTCTCGGCTCGATGAAGCTAGTTGTCTAGTGTGGGTGACACCGTAAGTTTCCTGGAGGCACTGACTGACTCCGCCCTGACGCCTCCGATCCACACATTCTAATTGGCGGCAAAATGAGCCGCTCGTCTTGTTATTCATGCAAGAAAAGGAGATGAGCACCGAAGACAAGGAGAAGAAGAAGAAGATACGGAGATTTGAGGATATGTAGGAAGTGACCAGCGGTGTTGGGTAATGACTCCAATTTCATAAAACCATCGTGATCGGGTGCCGCGACGCCCAGCCGATCGACACAGGGTGTCAGTTTTCTATTTTGCTAGTCGTACGCCTGACTAACGACCTATCGAAACGTCTTAGATATGAAACATAGCTTGCAACTTTTCTCTGATTCCCATTTGGAATATTGTTTTAGTGACCTTCTGTGTGTGTGTTGATCTTCTTAGCCAAATACATACCACCTTTGCTCTAGATTTGTTCTCTGATGTTCTTTTTTTTATAAAAATTGGTATTATTTCCAAGTCGATCCTCTTTCCTCTAGATAGCTTTCTGTCCTAGGCGACATATCATTTTACGCATTTATAGTAATGAGATCTTAGGCGTTCTTAACTTGTCAGAAAATAACTATTAGCCGATTTTGAATAGGCGTTCGAAAAAGCTGGTATAAAAAGCTCAATTTTCTTACATTTCAGATAATTCTGAGCAATGTTTGAGCATTGTTTTTTTCATCTATGATATTCGTTTTATTTCCTTGTTTATTCCTGCAGATTCCTCCAAAATTTTCTTCCATTCAGTTATTGTGATTTCATGTAATTTTGGTCAATTCTTGGAAGATTTACAGATTTCCAGATAAGGCTCTGTTTCATTAGGAAGTGATGTCAGTATGAGTCAGTTTTAGTTTTGTTGGAATCATTTTATCTCTCATTTTCCTTTTTTGGAAGAATGGCATAAAAGCTAAAGCCTCTTTTTTCTATCTGTTTTGTCTATCGGTTTACGGAATCCGTTTTCCAAAACCTATTCTTCTGGTATTAATTAACAGATGTGCAAGCTACGATAAGGGTTTCGGATTCAGAAAAAGGAGGCGTCGACGAGTCTTCTCAGTTGACTCCCAATATTTGTCACGTCGGCGTGCCCCCCGACGACCGGACCTCTTGTGTTATATCTAACTCCATCTTGTGATCCGGACGTTGACTCGTCAAGTGGTTTCGTTAGCTCATCGCTTGCCTTTCGCGCTCCTTCTTGTCACTAGTGGACCAATATAATTGGCAAAGACAACTACTTATAAGCCAAGGTGGCGGTAAAAGGAGCAGTCATTCATCCATCTCAAGTTGAAAAGGAAACACATTGGACAGGCGGTGGTGAGAAGAAGAAGAAGAGGGGGTACACTTCTTGATGCTCATCTTATTGGTCGTACCCTCAACAGCTTCCTTCCCGCACAATCCTGTGCAGCTCCCGTTTTGAGACTCCCCTTTTAATGACTTGCATAACAGAAAGGAGGGGGAGAGAAATCTGTCGTCTCCCATTATTTTCTAATTGGCGTCAAATCACCGCCCGAGTCAAGCATCTCCTCCTCCCATCCCATCCTAAACTCATCCGACACTCCTTAACTCACTTTACTCGAAAAGGGTCAACACACGGTGAATATCTACCACGCGTGCCCGTCTTCTCTTTTCCCTTCTATCCTTTATTTTCTTTTTCTATCTGACCAAATCTGTGACACGACTTTTCTTATACCCCCTTTCAACAACTGGGAGGGCACAGCGAGATCTGGCTGACTGACTCGAAAAGGTTTATCTTATTTTCGAGCTTCGAGCATCTATTCTCTTTGATGCCCTCCGACTTCCAAGTCCCCTTGGGCAAGATCTAATTTACTCCCTTTTTGCGGTGGTACCCTTTTCGCTGCTCATCTCCTACCCACCATCGATACCGTAGTACGTTCACCACATACGTGCCTCGGGCTATTTCTAGATGTTGGTGCCAACCGCCAAAAATGATTCCACATTTTCCCAATTTGCGTCTATGCTATTCTACCGTATGAACCACTCCATAATACTGTAGAATAATTGTGATACCGTAAGCAATTCAAAAAACCAAAACATAAATTCAAATTTCCCGCCGGTTTTTTGAGACTCAATTGGTCATTGGTGTTTGACCGCACCAATCCTTGCCCATTTATATTTACCCCAGTCTAGATAATTATAAGGACCACCACAGACAGGCCGGGTGTCTCATAGCCGCTAATCCGCGTCAGCAATCTTGGTATAACTGGTCCCCGTTACCGTAGAGCAGATTCAAAAAAACCATTTATGATGATCGTTTTCGTTTACAGTCTGTTTTTATTATGAAAACCCTAAACAGTTTCATAGTTTTTGATAATTTTGAAATAAACCCAACTATATCTTTTTATTCTTGATGATACTGTATATCTTTTCAAAAAATTATTCCGTCTTGACTATAGTTCTTTTTTATTGTCTTGACTCTTTCCCTCGTCTTCAGCTATTTGTGGTTGATCCAAAGTTGTTGCATCCCCATCTCACTTCTCACTTCTTGTGCATCGGGTGCCTCTCTTCCTGTGTAACTCGAAATTGGGTTTCAAGAGGCAGCACCGCTCAATTCAATATAGAATCTGGGGTCGGTGAGCCTTCTTGACATTTCGACAGCTCCAACTAACTTTTTTCTGGGAGCAATGTCTTATCCTTCGATCTGTTAGTCTTCTCAGTTTGCGACAAAAAGATGAGCTGTACTTCATTTTTCAAATTCTACGAATCAACATAGATTTTTGTCGCCAGTTCAGTTTAAGACAGTTCATAACAAGTTTTGATGCGGATCTATTCGGACAGGCTCTGCTTAGTTTGTTTTCCTGGTATAAATTTCACTGATCTTTTTTAGGCCGCCAAACGAAAGTGTCCTTTTCGATGTAATCTTTTTGGTTTGTCCTTTAAATAGTCAGACAACTCCAGACACTGGCTGGAATCAGTTTGAAACTTATTCAATTATACCTCCACCACAGAATTTCGGCCAATTTTCCACCTGTGGTCCTCCTGATTCTAGTCTATCAAAGAAACGTGGAAGAATATGATTATCTGCACCCACTTCTATTTTTTTTTCGGGTCTGTATCCATTTAGAATGTTTTTTTTCTGATTTGAAACATCTAGACTTTGCAGAAAAAGTCGAAAAATAGTTTTTTTTGCATTTTTGAAGCGTGCTTGATGCTTGATAAAACCCAATAAAATTGTGGAATTTGAACCTATTATATGGTTCATCTAGGCGTAACAGAGAACATGCACCGCCAGACCCCAGTTCCTCAAGTTCAAACCATAGCAGACAGACTGGAACAAACGAGAATGCCGATTAATCACCAACAAATAGACATTAAATCAACTTTTTCATGAAAAAGAGACATCCGCCACCCAGTCGGTTCCAAAAAAAGTGGTATGCCCTCTGATTCGATTTTCTCCTCCTCGTCGTTCAGTTATCAGCGTAAATTACTGGCACTGTTGCGTGTTGTGTTCCACACAAATTTTCCTCTCGTAACAGGTTTGAAAGAAGACGGTGATGTCCTGACAGCAAACTGAGATCAAATTCGACGTATCGGTTTTGTTCAGAACTAACTTTCCTTTTTTCGATTTCCACGATTTAGAAGAAAACTCCAATTTCACTTTTTTAATTAGTACGTTTTCATGTAGTACTTTTTAAGAGTTGGTTGATTTATCAGCAGGAAGCTCACAAAAAATAAGAAATCATTATGAGTTGTTTGATTCTTAACTTTTGGAATGACGAGACAGATCAATACACAAACTTTTACAACTCAAACTTTTAATAATCATCTTTTTTCCAATAATTACTCTGAACTTATTGAGTAATATAAGCTAAAGTGCATCCAGATTACAAAAACTATGCAAAATTGCTCGAGACTGATGTTTAGAAGCACTCCAACTGGTAGAATTAAAATGGTCTACTAGACCATGATGATCAAGATTTCATAGTACTCACGGGTACTGATGTGTGGAAATTGAAAAGCATCAGTGTTTGCATATTTTTTATTTTTGAAAAGTTAGGTTTCTTGTTTTTTTGGAACATGCTCTTCATAAGGAACATTTCTAAACCATTATAAAATCACAAAGTTAATGAAACTTCAAAAGTTACATTGTAAGATTATGAATTTCTTGTAAGTGAATTCATGATCTATGCCCTAGCACGAATGTTCTTTAGTATGAAGTTCTGATTTCTGCAACTTTTAATAGTTAAAAAACTTTTCTTGAAAATGAGGAGAGATTGAAGGTATCTAAACATTTGTAAAATGCTAAACTATTCAGGTTTCAAACTGAGAAACAGCAGTTCCACAGTAAAAACATGAACTTCGACAGTTCAGATTCATTTTTATCTCATTTTCCGAACCTACTCAGCTTTATTGATCACTTGTCTACATCTCCACCTGAAATATGTTCCCATTTTGCTTTCCAGCTTTCCCCTAGTGCTTCAATCTTATTTTCTTGCTTTACCGACTGTATTTTCTTTTTTCTGCTCATCTGCTTTTTGTGCTTTCATTATCGTGGCTTCATAGGTTGTTGCTGCTTTTGGTCGCTTTTGTGACGGAACCGCAATGCCAACAACTTGTGGCTTTCCAAACTGCAAATTTCGTTCTCGATATCGTGGGTTAGAAGACAATCGCCATTTTTATCGCATTCCCAAAAGACCGCTGATTCTGCGACAAAGGTGGTTGACAGCAATCGGAAGGACTGAAGAAACTGTAGTTTCACAGGTAAAAAACACTTTTGTAGCGACTCTCTCTACTTTGGCAGACTTTAAAAGTACAAGCTTATTATGCATGGCTCACTGATTTTCGATGTGTGGTGATATCGAAAATTTATTTCCCCTTGATTTGGAAATAAAAATTGAGTCGAGATGAAATCACAAACTACACAAACTAGAGAAGAGGCAAAAACAATCACTATCTTGATACACATAGAAAATCTGAAAATTCAATCCATCGAAAATGTTCAATTTCCCATTTTGTAGCTTCGAATTTGCTCCGCTCACTTTGAAGGAGGCGAGAAGAAAGAGGGCGACATTCCCGTTCCTGATCCAACGGTTAGTATAGTCAAAGTTCCATTTAAGAGGTTTCTTTTCAGGTCGACAAACAGATAAAAATCGAGTTACCGCCAAAAGAGAGCAAAAATAGTGATAGGAGGAGGAAGCAGAATATTCCAGCAAGGTTTGCAAGACCGGAATCTCCGTCAGGTATGTTCAGATATTAGATCTTCTATTAGTCTGGTGTTCCCCGGCTTCCGAAAGCTGAGTTTCTTATCCATTTGTTGGTATATCCCCGACATCATATGCCCTATTAATCCAGTTCAAGGCGATTTAAAACAGAACAAAACCTTATTTTCTCTGACGTTTTATTCTTTTTACGTTTAATCTAAGTTCACTCGACTTCCATAAGATATTTGAGCGCTTATCCTGAGATGTTGTTCACTTGATCAGTTTTTCCTCATTCATACTATGTTCTTAAAGAAAAAAGTTCCTATATTCTTAAACTTCTTTTGATTCCAGGTGACAGCCCTTCTTATTCAAAGAAAAGCCGCAGTTTTCGTGACTTCTACTCATCGAATTCATTTGGTTAGTTCTCTTTTTCTGCCAAATTTATTTATGGGAACAAGGTGAACCCATCAGATGCTAGTATATGCTGTCAACAAGTTAGATACCCATATCCAGTATCTCTTATAAAAAAAAGAAGAAATTGCCGAAAAGAAGTCGGCGCTTCTTCATCGAACTACTACTACTACTACTCAAAAAGACACGCACCATCGTTGTCCACTTTATTGGAGCATAAAATGCGAAAAAGGCTTCTTATTCACCGCCTTCTTCCCGTTTTTCCTTTTGTCTCATTGTTGCATTTGCTCTCAATTGTCGTGTCAGATGTCTAAACGTGTACATGTTTGAAAAACGAAATAATGGGTATGAGTGTGAGTGTGTGAAACATTACTCGCCAATTTCTCACTCGAACCGGATATCTAACATGGCGATCTTCATTACCTTTCCATCTCGACACTTTACTTCTTTTTTGTTTGTCGCGTGGTCACGTTCTTATTGTTCAAAACTTTTATTTCTTCATATAGTTATCGACAGATAGATAAGTGATGGCCTCGTCAATTTTTTTGCTGTACACTCGAACATAGCGGTTTTTGACACATGCTCATGATATGAGTAGATACAAATATGTAGAAAGTCATTTATCAAAACTCGTACTGACGCACAACCTGGAGAGTCGGATGATTTATGTACCTAACTCTCGTGGGTGACATTTTGGTATTCTTTCCGTTTCAAAGTTTCCCATTTTTTCGAAAACTCTCTTTCCAATAAGAACCATTTACATATTGTTTTATTTGTTTTATAGAACCTACTCAATCCTCTTATTCCGATTTCTATTCCGATTCTTATTCGGAATCCAAATGAAATATCAAATCGGTTTTGGCCAGGATTATTTGGCACACAAAGCGATTCTCGTGTGAAGAATAAGAATCCTGGATCTGAAAGTCTATCATCTTTTATTTTGTCTGTTAAAGTTTGAGTTTAGGAAACAAAGACATTTATATTCACTGCGTGATACTTTTTGTCTTCTTGCCCTCCACTAATTGTATTATTTGTCATTGGGGAATTGGGATAGGGGTACCAGATACAACAGCAGCTGCCTGCAGGAATCATTCTGCTTCATGTATGCGGTTAGCTCCTTATCCTTTCCTTTGATCCCGAAAAGAAGAAGTCAGTTCTAGGTGCAAGAGAGCAGAATAAATTTCTCCATTCGAGTTGCCTTTTCTTCTTCTCACTATTTTTGCCCGCGACGGAGCTTTATCTTATTTTCAAACACGTCGTCGTCGTCGCCTCGATGCTCTGACTGCTTCTGTCTGTAATAATGAAGTCGGCACTCATCCTCCGTCCAATCTGTCTTTCTTCCTTCCGCCCCATTCTCCTTCAATTTTTTTTTGTTCTGCTCTGGCTTGTCCCTGTTTTCATGAGCCCCATCAGACTTGTATTTGTCGACGACTCCTTCCAGCGCCGCCCCATTATTGAGTAGGCCCCGCGCTTCGTCCAGTTTTGTCTTCTTCCTCCCAACACCACCCGTCGAGGCTTCTTCTTCCCTTTTTTCTTCTTCTTTTCCTTCTTCGCTCCTTCTGAATGACGTGTCGCCCCAGATTGTAATACTTCCAAAAGCTCATGAAGAATCCGGAGGCCACATATCTGTGCGCAACAAACAACTTCTTCGAATTCTCTTTCGGGGGCAAACGGGAGGAGAAAAAAATTGGAGACGAGAAAAAAAAGAAGAGAAAGAAGGAGTAGTCGGTTGGTGAACCACACTTTTCAATTCAATGCATTTGCTCCAGTTTCGTTCATTTCAATATTGATAACCGTAATTATCCTTCTTCTCCTTGAAATTGAGACATTCTACAAGAATCAATTTTATATGGGCCTATTGGGTTGTCCGAAAGTTTTTCCGAGAGGACGCACAATGAGTATGTCTAATTAGGAAGCCAAGAGGGTCCGTCTCTCTCCATCTATTACATAAGTTGACTGGCTCGGAAGGCTTCCGACAAGTGTCCGCTTCAGTCAACCACTCTTCCATTCTCTGTGTAGGGTTGAACTTATCACACATGCGGGACTCGACTTCTTTCCATATGGACATCATGTCGTTCCTCTCTTTTGCAACTTCTTCTTCTTCTTCTTCTCGTCTTTCATTCGACATCTTCTTTTGTCGTCGTCATTTTCTTCTTCTCCATCTTCTTCTTCTTTCCATCCTAACCTTTTGCAACTTCATTTCAATTTCTAATAGAGTCGGTTGAATATGTTTGTCTTCTTCAAAACCTCTCCATCATTCTTCTTCTTCCCTCTTCATTGTCGCCATTTTCACCACTTCTCAAAAGCGCGTCTGTTATTTCAAGAAAGAAAGAAAAAACGTGTTGAATTTCAAATATTTTCCATGAACCCATTCCAAGTCAACCCCTCTCTTCTAGACAAATGACTTTATAAACCAAATACATTGCCCTATTCTTCCATGTCAGCCGCTATTGGTTTCATTACCAAGTGATGGTCCCATATACGTTTCCGTCGTGCCAAGTCATTGGCTTCTTGACATTCACCACTCCTTTTCTCATTCCAATTAAGATGGTCGGTGTTTTGGAATAGACTATCAAAACTAATGGTGCGTCACATCAAGCACCTGCCTGAGCGGCGGATTGGCAGTCGTATTTTGTTCTTTCTTCTTCTTCTTCTTCTTCTGTGCCTGTGTGACATCTGCACCCGGTCATCATTTTATTTCGTTTCATTGGCTGTTCACCGACGACTTGCATAAGAGTCATCCGTTGAATTTTCCTATAGCTTTTTTGTAACATCTTTCCATTACGATACATGTATTCATCAATGACTTAACTCGGAATCACAATTTATTCATCCGGAAATGTCTTTCATTTCTTCTACTCGTCTTTCCATCTCTTTTTCAACTTTTCTCATTTATCCACTCTTTTAGATTTGAATCGGAACATTCCTTCCCTTTCGTTATCAATTGATAGCAATGGGTGGTGAGAGTAATGGTACTAAGCCGACTGGCTCTCAGAAGCGGAAACGAAGTAAGTCTGTAGTTTCGAAAAACGTTTGCTCCCCGTTCATATGCTACCAACCACGCAACGACCCATTTACTCATCCATCTTTTTCGTGTCTCTTTTCCAATGTCACCTCCTCTTTCTGTTCTTTTCAATGTATTCCCGGGCTTCTGCGTTTGACCAAAAACTCTTTTCTTGGTTATCTCTGACCACTCTTACGGCCATCAAGATAAAAACAAAGTTGAAAGGGGAAGGGGGTGTGGTAGAAAAGAAAACCAAAGTAAGGAAACGACGAAAAAATGGAGAAGTGACGGCCGTTGTTGTTGTAGACGTCTTCCGACGGCCTGACGCTTCTTCACTATTTTCCCATTGCAGTTGCTCACATATCTAATTCATGTCAAATACTGGTTAGCTGCACGCCACACATGCGCGCACATATATTCTCTCACACATATAAAGACTCACGAAGCCGCCACTATGCGCATTTAAAAGCAGAAGAAGAATCTTCTGGATGAGATAGGGGCGCCCAACTCCTTTTCTCTCTGGAACAGAGCACCTGAGAAGAATTAGGAATGTTGAATAATTCAAAAGGGCGGAGGAGAGCAACGAGTAACTGCCGTCATGAATAAACTTGCAGAGAATGTGAGAATGAAAAACATGCTTTCGAAGAGAAAGAGATCTGCTGGAATAACTTGACAGAAAATAAAATGGATTTTCTGCTAAATGCTTGGGGTTTGAGAGTGGAATAGAAACATCTGTCTCATGACACAACAGAATCACTTCATCCCCGGATCATCTTATTTTCATTACTGCTTCAACCAAAACCTCTTTTGCATGTCATCCGAGTACGACATGTATGGTAATAAAATTACGAATTGGGAATCTAAGACGGGAAAAGATGGTCATTCTAAAATGAGCTTTTGACAGACGATGTGTAACAGAAAGCTGATTAATAGCATTCCATTTCGATTTTCAGTTTCAGATCCAGCACAAAGCCCTCAAACACCTCATCCACCCGTTCTGCCAGATCCTCAACAAGCATTGAATGATATTCTGAGCAGTAAGCTAAATGTCAAGATTCCCTCTTTTTAATATAAATTTCCAGTGACGAATCCAAGAATGAATGGGCCCTCCAGTTCTCGACCTCTAGTTGCACTTTTGGATGGCAGAGATTGTTCTGTTGAGATGCCAATTTTGAAAGATGTGGCCACAGTTGCATTTTGTGATGCTCAGTCAACTCAGGAAATTCATGAAAAGGTGAATAAAAAGTGTGTAAACAGAACGACGACTACTCATAGTCACTCTCATTCTTCCCTTCTTCTCTTCCCCCCTTTCCCGTTTCCGTCATATCCTTTCCCATGGAATTCAATTTCGTTGCTCTTCAATGTCAATCAAGAGAAGCTTGAAAACAATAGAAAACTAGGGTGGGGACCCACTTCGCTTCTCATCTCATTGTGAGCCACTAAGCAGCCCAGTCAATAATTGCCTTTTGCGACGAAAACGACCAAATGTCAAACGCGAATAATATTTACCAGGGGTTAATTGAGAACGAAACATCTGCGGAATGAATTATTCTTAGAAACCGCCCAGATATTCGGAAATAGAAATACATTTTTCCGCAAAACTAGAGCATTTCCAGGTACTCAATGAAGCGGTGGCTGCACTCATGTATCATTCGATTAAATTAGAAAAAGAGGATCTGGAAAAGTTCAAATTATTAAAAGTGGTGTTCCGTATTGGGTACGGTATTGATAATATTGATGTGAAAGCAGCAACTGATTTGGGTAATCAGTGATATCTCTGATAGATTCAATAAGCATTTGATTTCAGGTATTGCTGTATGTCACGCTCCGGGTGACTACGTGGAAGATGTCGCTGACTCCACACTTTCTCTTATTTTAGACTTGTTTCGTAGAACATACTGGCACGCCAAGTCCTATAGTGAAACCAGAAAGGTATTCTATTTCATTTGTTAGATGGGTTTCTCACTTGCTCTCGGTTTCAGACTATTGGTGCAGACCAAGTACGAGAGAACGCGGTTGGAAGTAAAAAAATGCGGGGAAGTGTACTTGGAATTCTTGGTTGTGGCAAAGTCGGAATTGCTGTCGGCTTGAGAGCCAAAGCATTCGGTCTTCATGTCATATTTTATGACCCATACGTGAAAAACGGACATGACAAAGCATTGGGCTTCGAAAGGTACTAATGAAACACAAAACCGTGGTGAATAACCATAAATTATTCAGAGTGTCGACAATAGAAGAGTTCATGAGTCGGTCGGATTGTATCTCTCTTCATTGCAATATAGGGGATGAAACCCGAGGAATCATCAATGCGGACACATTGAGACAATGCAAACCTGGCGTTTTCATAGTCAACACAGCTCATGCGGGGTTGATTAATGAGAACGACTTGGCGGCCGCTTTGAAAACAGGACATGTCAAAGGTGTCGCATTGGATGTGCACACCAACTTCCGATATGATCACAATTGCCAGAGTATGTACAGTAATAAATCTTGGTAGAAAAGATAAAATCATTTCAGGCCCGTTCAATAATTGTTCGAATATGATCAACACTCCTCATTCTGCATGGATGACCGAAGCGTCTTGTAGAGATCTTCGAATTCAGGCCGCTAAGGAGGTGAATAAGAACTGTCTTCAGCTGAGCTCACCAACGAAGTCTTTCAGATACGAAAAGCAATAAATGGGAGATGTCCTCAAGATTTATCATATTGCATTAATAAAGAAGCAGTCATGCGCAATAATACTCCAGTCAATCGAAGAGCAAGTTCAGCTCATCCACTTTTGAATATGGGTATGTTGAAAACCAATTGTGTATAATCAAGGCAACATTTAATATTTACAGGTTTCCCCGGTTTGCCAAACTTCCCGCAAATGTCAATGAGTCCACATTTCCCTTATTCAAATCCACTATTAGCCATGGGAGCCCAAATGGGAGCACTTAATCCATTCATGGGCAACGGTGCCCTACCATTCAACCCTGCCGCAGCTTTATCATCACTTGCTGCAGCTCAAGCAGCCAATGCTCAGCGGGGATCACCGGCCAACCGTTCGAGTAGATCAAGTCCGAGTCCACAGACAACAAATAAATCATCAGTGAGCCCTGGACACGGGAACGGTAATGGTAACAATGGTGTTGTCAAGACGGAACCATCGTCTCCTGCCCCGAAAATCGAGGTAGAGATTGCGGATAGCGAGAAGCAGACAATGATGACATTCCTTCAGCGCTTGATTGCACCCAATGGAGACAGTAGCACCTCAACAGCCGATAGCGGTATTGAGAGTGGAGAGAAGGAGAAAATACAATCAGATGGGGATGAGAATATGGAAGAGATGGATGTAATTGATGCTGAAAAGCTGAAGGAAGAGTTGAACATTGGACAGTTAGAAGAGCCTGAAGAAATAAGTGTCGGGTTGAATAATGGAAACCGAATCAACATTGATGAGCAACCATTAGCCATTTAATCTACACGTTTTTATTGTTAATAATTTTATGTGGTTGTGACATTTGACTTGATATTTAATTCTCATACTAATACTCTTTTCTGTGTTATTTCATTGCTTTTACAGTTTCCATTTACAACAAGCTCAGGACATTTACTTATTCTCCGATTCCAAACAACGAAAACCCGTTTAGTAAGATATAGTGTTTTAACCCATCTCTGCCTATGAATTCAATGATTTTCAGCTTTAACCTACCACTTTTCATAAGTTAATGTTATTCACATAGATATTGAACATCCTGAGCCATTCATAACTCTCAAACTTTTCTATGACACCTCTTTTGCGCATTTTCGAAATCCCCCTCCTCAATTTTGTTCTCTTATGTTCTTGCTCTCATCAATTGAAATTTTACTTTTAGAATGCGCTATCCGGTTCCCAAAAACCAACTTCGCCGATTTTTCTTCTCTAATCTTTTTTAAAACCATTTTTTTTCTTGTCTTCCTCTTCAATCGCGAACCGATTTGCATTTTGATTTCACCGATTCCTGTCTCATTATAACAATGCATTTATAATCTCTCAAATAAAATTTAGATTTTTTAACTTTAAACATAAAGTCTATATTTGTTTCTAGAGCTAGGATTAGGGCTTTTGAAACAATCCATTGTTCCGGTCAGGAAGCCTGTGTCAATCAGTAATACTGACAGTTGTCACATGAATGAAACAGGAATGAGGTAAAAGTGCTTGATGTAAGTTTATTCTCTAAGAGATCAATTTTTATTCATCCGAAATATTCGAATTTCACTACAATAGGGTCTTAATGAACCATAACTTGATGTGTCTTTACTGAATCATTCTTCAGAAAATATACGCACAAATCAAAAAAAAACCTTTTTTTAACAAAAAAGGATTGAACTTTCCATTGGAAAGTGAAACTGTTTTCACTCTTGATAACGGAAAGTTTGCATAAATAGAAAACATTGATGAATTTCAATTAGACATCAGCAACGCTTCTTCTTCTTCCTTCTTTACCTAAAACTTTCCATTCATCAGTTTTCCCCCTTTTCCGCTCGACACCACTTATGGGCGTTGAAATTACTATCGAAAGGACAAAACGGGCGCAGAAGTAGACTCAAAAGAATCGAAACACACATACAACACAATAACTTTTCTTTTTCACTTCCGCTGCTTGATCCTATCCTCCGCGCCATTCAACAACGCCTTTCAGAAGGGCCCCTCTTCTTTTGTCAGACCTCGCCCTCGGCACCCGATTCGATTCCTGCCATTACCCATACTGACAAAAGCGATGAATGAAATAGTATCTGGAGAGTAGTAAGGTAAAGAAGTTTGAGGTCCTAGTAGTATCAAAGTCTGTCAGTACAGAGGGATGCCCCGCCTCTCCCTCCTTCTTATTCCTCCCCTTTTTGCCGCCTTCATCAGCCATTTTTTCGCTCCGTGCGGCAGCGCCTCCCTCTGTGTGTCTATGTTGCAGTCATTTGCCTGCCAAAGCGTCCTTCCTTCCTCTAAGTCCAGACTCAACAATACAAACAAATCCTGACAGGCGCGACGACAGTGGCGAAGTCCCCTCCTCCCCAAGCTACAGTATCTCATTATTGGCACCTCTAATTGCCGCCACGGTATCAAGTTTCGAAAAACGCGCACTTCCCCGCATCCTGAGGGAACACAAATTTGTGGACAACACATTTATCCGGCTACCGGCGAACTATTTTCTCACCGCCACCGGATATTCTAGGAGCGCTTCTTTTTTTCTTTATTGTACAGTGGCTAGGATGACAGCTGAATTGTTGCCGTATCTCATCTTTGCAAGTGTTTATGATCTAGATGACACTTATAAGTTTTCTGTAGGTTATTGAGATCGTCCGTTTCATTCTATGACCTTATTGAAACTTTGTTTCATTAATCCTTGGTATTTACTGAAGAACTCAAACGATCGTGTACTTAGATATATAAATCTGAGTTTTCCAAGTTTCTTGATTTCTTTTTCGTGTTCATAAAAGTTTAATCAGTTCCATGTTCACCTCTTCAAAGCATTTTACGTCAATCTGTCATAGTTTTTCCTTGAATTTGCTTCCCAGAAGATTACAAGTATTTTTCCGAATCTTCAATCTTTTTCAAACTATTGTTGAGTCTATTGTTTTTACTAGCAAACTCTCGTTCATATTATTCCTGAAGTACCACCACAAAACGACGCATCTTCTTCCCATTTTCTCCCGTTTTCCACGCAGGACAAAGTCATACTCCTTCAAATGACCACTACTTACAAGTGTGGCCAGTGTAATTATGAATAGTGAGATGTTCAATTGAAGTAAGCAATTTCTGTTTTTCCTCTCTCACTTCCAGTGTTTGTTACAGTAATTGTGGTAAGTGTTGATATCATTTCCATTGGTTTGCCCCATTCAAATGGTCTTTTCGCACCACTTGAGAGTAAATTAATTGCCTTTTTTCTTGCACACTAGTGTTTTCTCTCTCATTTTCTGGTGTTTTGTTCAGCGCTTCATACATTCGTTACCGCTCTTTTTCAAACGTCATTTCTCGCTTCTTCGTTCGCTTTTTTTCCGAAAAACCTAACAATGAAAACAATAGGAAGGGCGAGCTGCAAAACCGAATCTTATATGCATGGCGCACAAAACCAGCAAATCAGCTGGATGGAGTTTCAAACCACCTCGACAGGAACTCAATTTGATTCAATACACATGTCAGGTGGAGCCATTGGATGTTCAACTCTTGAATCATCTTAGAGAACAGGTATTGTGGAACTTAAGAAAAGGGAACTGGAAATGATTAGCCGAGGTCTTCTTTTTTTTCACGTCACCCTAATCAAAGTCAGTTTACTGAACATTTGCTCAGCATAAATTTTTGATCATTTGCTTTCCGCGCGGCGGTCCGCTCCGGAATAATCATAAAAGTACACGGAAGATACTACCGAACCGATCGACTTAGGCGTATTTCACAAGAAGTGTTTCACGGGGTCGGATGATAAGAATTATTACAGGCTCAAAACACAGATGATTTGTCGGTCCTTTTTAATATACTACCACCGATAGAACAACTTGTCTCTGAAATCCCATACACTTTGCCACTCTTAGAAGCAATTTATTTGAAATGTGAACTGGTTTGAAAAGATGTTTATTGTTTATCACGTTCATGATTAATTCAGAGAAGTGTCGAGGATGGTCTCCTTCTCCCAACAAAGGAACTTTGCTGTGAACAACTCTTTTGTCAACTTGTCTGGTGGACTGCCTTCTGCGAGCAGAGTAACTCCTCGAGTGTCAAAAAACATTGTGCTATGTTCACCGTAAGCTTTCTCATAACTTTTCTTACTTACTAGAGAAAGGGATTTGCATTTCATACATTTCTCCTCTCTTTTTTTCTCACTTCCTTTCTCATCCTTGTTTTTTATGTAAATAGCTGTTCGTGTTCGCGCGCACTTTTTTTACAGAGTAACAGAAGGAAAACACGTCGCGAAGCTTCCCCCCTCTCGCGCGAAAGAAAAGGCATTCACTTCTCTTTGACAGCAGAATTGCTCTCTTGTGTGGGGAGCTGAGAAAAGATAATCAAATAACGTTTCTGTGACGGCATGTATTCTCCCAGCAAAAAGTGAAAGTGAAAAGTATCAGGGTTTTCAGGATTTTCAACCATGCATTGCCACATTAATGACAATCATTGGAAGACAGTGTCCAGATCTAGTGAAACGGGCTCATGAGGATAGAAATCAGTTGAAAACATGCTTAGAGAGTCTGGGATGCCACGGACTCGTTAACTGCTCATCGGGCTTGATTAGGTTCGTTATTTAGAGTAATAATAACAGGAACATTTCCATTTTTAGAATGACGGACGCTGTTCATCTAGAACTGCTAAAGCATGTGGAAAATCTGAAAATCATCTGTACACAAATAAAAGAATTACAACATGATCCAAAATCAAACGCTCCTGATCCATCATGTGAAAGCCATCAAAGACAGATGAGCATGCGATTGTCACAAGTATTTGAACGTCTCAAATTGAATGAAACTCTTCAATGTGTTCTCGAAGAAACTTTCCAGAATCAACATGTAATTTGGTATTTATCAGAAAAGGGATTAACCAAAGTTTTTCAGCTTGGCTCTTTATTGAGAATTTGCCGTAAACGTGTTGGATCTGACAAATTGCTCATCGGATTGTTCAATGCATTCGCAAGAGCGGCGCCCGAAGACTTTGCTCTTCAGCAGATGGACCCTATTGTCGCCCAACTCATAGTTGTTTTCAATAATTCATACAACAAGGTACGCGGAACTAAATGTGAAAAATTGAGGGTGGCATGTTTTCAGCTGTTACAAATGTGTCCAGATGATGTTAATGCAACAAGGTTGTCTTCGGGATCTTCCACTTCATCTGTTTCTCAAGGAACACCTTCTATGAGTGAGATTGATGATGAATGAGATAATGATCATTTTAAACCATTTCAGATGATAAGTTTTCTGTTCGATCATCAGAAAATTCCATTCAATTTGATAATCTCAAACAAGAGGTAGATTATCAACTGTTGAATTTTCTTCAATATCCCTTTCAGATTTCAAAACTAAGAAAAGAGCTCCGCGTTGCAAACTATACAATAACACAACTACGTGAAAAATCTGAGGAAGAGGCATCTATAAAAGAAAGGTTAGTTTTACTTGGAAATCGTTCCCACCAGATACGTTTCCAGTTCTTTGCCTCTTCCCGATTATCCGGATGCAACCGCATATTATAATTCATCAACAAAAGACCAACTGAGTCAATTGGTCACTCGATTCGGCGAATTGTTCATTTTCGCTAGCAATGTAAGGATCGGCAACAAAAGTTGATCTTTTTGTTTCCTAATTTTTCAGGAACTCCGAGATTCATTGGATACTTTACCGGAAATGGAAGGAGAAGACGACATTCAAGCTATTTTCGGTCATGAAACTCTGATACACACTTTTAACGTGGTAAAAGAATACATTGAGGACAGAAAACTCTCGATTTTGAAAGCATTGGGATCTGGTAGAAAAGCTTATATCTAAACATGGAAAATATTTTTCATTATAGATAATAACAATGCAACTGAATCAAAGGAGCTTACTATTTTTGAAACTGCATTGAGTTTCCAGTTACATAAAGAGTTTAGCACTACAAAGGCTGGCGGTTTGATTGCCGAGGTTTGTAATTCCCCCAGTTAATTTCCATATTGTATAATATTCAGGAACTCTGCCAAGATGTTTTCAAAAAGCTGAAAGATTATCCGGGAGTCGATGAATGCATAACAGTCCATCAATATATTCAAAAATGTATTACCATTTCCTGGGATATTCAATGTTGCCCTGATCATAAGTAAGTTTTCTAAGTTGACTTGTTTTTTAACTGTCGTCATTTGTCGTTTTGAACTCGATATGGTTCGTCACAGATCAGAATTATTCAATGAAGTGTTCCGTCAAAACACTGAAATCACTTTTAAGAATTATTGATATCGGTCTCAATTTCCCCAAAAAAACATATAGCAAGTCACTATGAGGATCTAAGTTTTAGCAGCTTTCCGTGAGATTTCTGAATTTTTGAACATCGTTCGACTTCCGGGACCATTTTTCAAAAACATCCCAAAAAAGCATTCCCGAAATATTGAGAGTGTTTCGGCCGTATTTCTTCTGTTGACAAATTGGGGTTCATCAAAAGTTCGTGCTTCTTGACACCCGAATATGGAATTCAGGATGAGAAATGAGAATCCCCACACTACACCCCCACCAATGAATGATTCCTTTCAAGACGTTTTGAAAAAAGAAAGGTCCCTCGACTAGTGTTTACCCTTTCGAACCAAAGGTTTCGAAAAGTTTTCAAAAAGCAAATCTCAATAAATAACTCAAAATCCATCGGAAAAAGTGCGTACCTGAGTTTGGTGAAACTAATAAATTGTGCCTACAGACCAATCATAATCTACCCTTTCCGATTTCAGATTGAAATTGGAATACGAAGGAATTGAGTTCGAGCCGTCACGTCACTCAAGAGGTGCTTACTCTGGAACTACGAACCATGTTGTCAACTTCATCTGGCCAGCTCTGATTGATACATCGAACAATCGAGTCCTACTGAAAGCGATTGTTTTGACATGATGCGAGGGGAGATGATCCAATGTCTTGAGAAAAAAATTATTTATCAGTTTCGATACGAACAACAAGACTATAAAGTCTTATATTATAAGTATTTTTCTTCGAAGTTTTCATCAGTATGTATTAAAAACATTTCCTTTTCCCCCCAAACTTTTGTGCTCCTTTGTCGGAATGTATTGACATTTTTATTTCTTCGATTCTTGAGTGTGTTACTTTGAACAAGTAGTTTTTTTCTAAAATATATGCTTGGCTTCTTTTTGTAAATAAACAATTCAATCTGGATATTCGACATGACATTTTCTGAAATGTTAGATATTCATGGATTGCATGCGTTCAGCATTTTTGATGGTTTGATGACCCCCCACTCGAAATCTTGAATTCTTTTTCCGGAGCATCGTTTTATGCGTGGGTGCTCGTTTTAGTCAGTGTTTTGAAACTTTTGAAGAATTTCAGTATGACACAGAATCTTAAAATTTTATCGTCTTAGCCATTGCAGATTATATTCCCTCCGATGGTTTTTTTAATATTCATGAAGTATTTCGTGCTATTTTCTATGGATGTTTCTTCACTAAACGCTCTTCTTGATATCATTTTTTCCCTCCCTTCTCGATCATTTCTTATTCACAATAAATTCTCCTCATTCTGTCATTTTTGAATTTAAAAACGTCAAGAATTACAACATATTCCTGGAAAATTGATAGACCAGTCATTCAGTCTAGCGTAAAGAATAAGTTGAAATGAAGACTTTTCATATATTCGTTTGATGCGAGAAGAAAGAACTTTAGATAAGAGTTTTTCCCGCAATTTACTATTTTTCTGTATTCCTATTCTTAAAATAAAGTGAAATTCTGTAAATGAGAAAAGTTCTTCTTTGATGAATTCATACTCTCTGTCTGGAAAATTGTAGTCCTCTATTTCAAAAAAAACAGTGTGAATTATTTTTTTGTGCTAAACTTTCGAGTCATGCGCGTCAATTCTACATTATTTTCAACATGTTTCAAAACACCTGTCATAGAAGCACGTTTTTATGGATTACATTGATTATGTCCTAGTGTGATTCAGAAGAATGATGCAACACATCTCTTGATTACTTTTTTTCCCCAAGTAATCATCTTACTCATTAATATTCAAACGAAGAGCAAATGTCCTTTCTCTCCCAACTCACGAGTCTCTTACTCATATCCGACATTTCGCTCCTTACAACAATTCCCTTGTTGTTTTATGAAGTCAAATCAAAAATATGACGTTTTGGTTTTGAAAAGGTTTTTTGAGTAGGGAGTAGAATCTACGAGAATCTTTATGATGTTGATCGGCGGAGCTCTTAGAAGTGCACTTTAGGCAACTAGTTTTCAAGGACCATCTTTGTATACATCATCATATTTTGTTTTATTGGGGAAGAAGTATCATCTTCGAAAAAAATTACAAAAGCTTGCTCAAGGTCGAAAATAAAAAGTCTTCTATTCTTCATTCAAAAAGCTCTTCCCCATTAAATATTGAACAAGATCTGAGTTTCCATGAAAACACCGCGTTTCAAATAAATCGAGGCTTTCCATTTTTATTCGAAACATGCGGAATAGTCTGGTTTCAATGCTCATTTTAGTCCATTCAGAATTTTGTATTTGAACTACATCATTCTCACCAAAAAAAAGTTCTAATACGGTTGAACAGCAATGAATTCTGACGAAGGCAATAATAATTTATCAATTTGCAACTTGTCGGTTCTTCTCTTGATTATTAGTATACTTCCCAATATTGCATTTCTCTTTTATTTTTTTGTGTTGTGGTTCCACAACTTCTTGTCTTAAAAAATAGATTTGTTTTAACACCACGTTCAAAACGTGTGTAATAAAAGCATCAACTTGATACAAAAATTGAGCGCGAACTACAAATTACATGTCTTCGTTTCACACTCTTTTTGAAAGAGGAACCAATTTCCGCTTCGAAGATTTTATCTGTTTGTTGCTCTAGCCCTTAGTTTAAAAAAAGTTTTTCTTGAAAGTTCAACGAAAAAATTAGATTTTTCAGTTTTCTTAGAAAACCGATAGGATGCCCTCGCTTTTTGCCTTGGTATTGTCTGAGGTTAATCTGATTGCTAGAATGAAGACTCAAAACAATACCCATTCAAAAAATATTAATATGGTTATTTCCGCTCTTTTAGAAAGATTTCAGAATGAAATGTCTGGATTTAAAATCATAACATTTGTCTACTGTCTGTGGAAAGAACATTGAATTCTAAAAGTAGAACTCAAAAGTATGATTCACAAGAATGACAAGTAGTTGAGACTAGTGACATCACAATTTTTGATGTTTTCATTCCTATTGTTTTCAAACGCTAAGACTTGTTTAAAAACAAAATGGTCCATATCCGTCTTCCGTTTCCCCCATTTCATTACTTTCTTGATATTTAAGATCAGGGTAATGAAATGAAGTCTTGCGAATATTTTGTTTCCCAACCTCAGATAATAAGCTTCTAGTTGTGATACTTGATTTTCCATCCTTCAATTTCCCTCAACTGACCTCAGAATGCAACAAAAAGGTTTCAAACATCTACTCGTTTGCGAGAGAAGCTCTTCCTTGTCCTAAAATCTCTAAAAATACTCGAGGACAATCAAGAAGAGATGGGGCTCCGCGTGAATAATCAAGTGCTCCGAGGTCCTTTCACATAATTTGGTTTCAAGTGAACTTCGATTTTTTTAATCGGGCTAATGCTTTGCAAACGGAGCATCCCATGGTCCTGTGATTATTCCGATGTGTCCCAATACCCTTTCCCTTTGTCTCTAACCCATTCCAGTCTCGGTTTCGACTGGGGCGGAGTCAAAAACAGCCAAGGTTAGAAAGCATGAAAGTGGGCGGAGCCATGGGCACTGCGAGCTGAAGCGAGCTCAAGAAAGAGAGCCTATATAAGTATGAAAAGACGTTTTCATTTCATTTTTGATTGTGATTTTTCCTCTTCGACCATTTTCGAGAGAAAATATGAAAATGTTTTAAAAAACCATATGATTGTCGTCACTTGGTCAATCTGGTAAATCGTCAATCTGATTTGCAGTTCATGTTACAAATTGAATTTCCCTCTGCCAACACTCAAAGAAGGGTTCTCTTTTTTTGCTTTTTCAACTTCTCAATCTTTTCTCATCTTTCTCGAATTTCACATGCACCCACTCATACTTTGAATGATGTCATTTATACAGTCATTTCAGAAATGCTTGGATCCCGTTTCCTCCTTCTTGCGCTTGGTCTCTTTGTTTTGATCGCGGCTGAGACCGCCGAACAACAAATTCAAGAGCAAACCGAGTAAGTGGTCAACTGATTTGATATTATGTTATTCTTGTCGTCAATAATTAGATTCTTTCAATCAAACAAGTGTCTTTTTCAGTCTTGACAAGTCAGGAGAACAACTTCCGGAAGAGGAGGACTTGTAAGTTCATTAGCATGGTTCATTCCCAGAATATTAAGTTTATTTTAGAACCGATGAACAAAAACGCAGTCCAATGCAACGTTCATCAATGGTTCGGTTCGGGCGTTCACCAATGCAACGCTCCTCAATGGTCAGATTTGGAAAGCGATCCCCAATGCAGAGATCATCAATGGTTCGTTTTGGAAAGAGATCTCCAATGCAACGTTCATCAATGGTCCGTTTCGGAAAGCGTTCCCCAATGGAGCGCTCCGCCATGGTCCGCTTCGGAAGATCCCCAATGGACCGATCCAAAATGGTCCGTTTTGGAAGATCTTCCATCGATCGTGCATCGATGGTTCGGTAAGTATAAATGATTCAGGATCGGAAGTTCATCATGTCATTTTAGTCTTGGAAAGCGCACCCCAGTTCAAAGAGCTTCGATGGTCCGTTTCGGAAAGCGTTCTGATCCAACCGACGTCAACGAGATGGAATTCAACGAACAAAGCATCCAAGAGAACTAAATCATTCGCATCCTCCTGCTGTACCAAGAACAAAACGGTCACTCCATTTAGATGATTCCCTATATTTTTGTCCCTTCTTCCCCGTTCATTTCTCAATTTTCTCCCCACTGTACGTGCCACTTGACAAATAGTTCAGATTGGTCGCCACATTTACTCCCCCACTTCCTTGAATACTTTGGATATTGCAAAATAAAGAACCGAAGCCTGTTATTCCAAATTTAAAGATCCAAAATTGTGCATTTATAAAATGGAGCATCTTCAAAATACTGACATAAAATTTTTTGGTCGGAGTGGCACCGTAATTCAAAAAGCGACATCATCGGGGGCCGTTGACCAAAAAAAAAAGAAAATTAGGAATGGGAATGCATTCCTATAAATTTTTCCTGACATTGGCTCTCCGGGAGCGTTTCCGTGTCATAAAGCATAGAGCACTGGACTTATTCATTTCTAGCTAAGGCGATTGGAAACCAATAAAACAGGACAACACAAGAGAAACTACTTTTTCTTGGTATAGCTCTAGTAAGTAATGAAAAAGTCTAATCTTAATCCCTAATCCACGTCATGTCAAGGAAATGAGTCGTTACTCTTACTTACTAAAGTGCACAAAGACTCCCTGGAGGACTAATCAAATAGTTTGAAATTTAGGATTAAGAGTCATATGGGTTAAAAAGCTGACTATTATGAAAAAGACATTCAAATCATCTTTGTTAATCCTTTTTTTCGTTTTTATTGCTCAAGATACAGATCAAAAAAGTAAGGGAATAATTCGAATCCAATTGATAAATTTAATAAAATAAGGAATATCAAATAAACTATGATTATCAGAGACAAAGCCTATTCTTGGAAAATATTCTTGGTAACATGATAAATAATTATATGTATAAACAGGAATTTTCAGAAAATTTACAAGAACTCGTTTTCTTTCCGGTAAGTAGCACCCCAATCGCTAATTTGCATCTCACCAAAATATCAAATTTCGAAAACAATCTTAAAAACTTTATTAGCTCGTAACACTCTTGCCACGGTTCCGCTTCCGCAAACATTTTTACAACCCCATTCGTTATATATTTTTTGGAAGCTCAAACATATACACTTGCCCCCGTAGTTGTAAGAGAATCCTAATCAAGTCGGTTCAAACTACTACGCCAGACAAATATTTATGATTGGAATGTTTTACTTTTCGAAGTAAATTTATTATACTCGACACAATTCTCAGAAAATGTGAGAAAAAGAGCCGGAGTCCAAAGAGGGACGTAAAACACCCGTGCTGAAACATTTCCTCTCACATTTTACATTTGTGTCATCAAAGGGTAAGAAGAGTGGAATGAAGAAACAATAAAATTGCATGCGCTGAGTGCAAATTGGCGGTCAAAAAAGTTCAACGCAAAGTTTTAGTAGTTTGGTGGATCAAATTACGGAAAAAGGGAACAGAAAACATAGAAAGGAAGTGGGAGAAACAAAAGAAAAGTTAAGAGAAAGTTCAACTTTTTGCAACCTAAATTTCACGATGCGTAATTTAAGAAGAAAGGAATGACGAACACTTTAATGTTGGTTTGACTTTCAAAAATGCAATTTTTATATTTAAAACTGAAGAAAAAGTTGTTGAATACCATTAAAAATAAAAATAGGGCTCTGGTCGGGAATTTTGGATTTTAAAAGAAATTTTGGATTTTAAAAGAAATTTTGGATTTTAAAAGAAATTTTGGATTTTAAAAGAAATTTTGGATTTTGAAAGAAATTTTGGATTTTAAAAATAATTTTGGATTTTAAAAATAATTTTGGATTTTAGAGAGGCATGATCTCAAACTTCAAAATCCAAGATTTTCAAAAACCCAAAATTCAAAATTTCAATGGATTGCTTGTTCATGATTGAGCAGCGAATGTTTAATTTTCATAATTATTTCATGAATAACGATTTTTCTTTGTTTTTTTTCTTTTTTCAACTTTTTTTGAATATGGACAGTTGTTCATTAGGCCCAATTTTCACCGTTAGTGAGCAGGAAATGATACCAGAAGTGCTATTTATTATTTTACTGTTGTGCCAGTGAATAGCTAGAGTTTATGATGAAAGTTTAATGACAATATTTTTAGTCTAATCAAATTATCTTTTATGCATCTCAGTCTCTTTAACACTTGAATGGAGAATATCATCTCTCCTACCACCAGAATATGGTTTGAACTATTCATATTCTTATCAAGATGTCAATAAAAATACAAAGAAAAATCGTTATTCATGAAAATCGAACATTCGCTGCTCAACCATGAACAAGAAATTCTTTGAAATTTTCAATTTTGGATTATCGAAAATCTTGGATTTTGAAGTTTGAGATCATGCCTCTCTTAAATCCAAAATTATTTTTAAAATCCAAAATTATTTTTAAAATCCAAAATTTCTTTTAAAATCCAAAATTATTTTTAAAATCCAAAATTTCTTTTAAAATCCAAAATTCCCGACCAGAGCCAAAAATAGCTTAATAAAACCCCAAAAAACATATGCAATCTATTTTTATTCAAACATAAACCCAGGTGATTCAATGTATGATTTATCAGACTGTCACGATGCAATACCTTATTTGTCACTCATCAGTTCTACGGGTGGTCGGAATTAAAATAGCTTCGCAAATACGCAATCAAAAAAGGCACTGAATTAACGACGCCTGACAATGAGGATTGTTTTCGGCATCAAAGAAAAACGGTGTTTGATAACACGATTAAGAGAAAAGAGCAAGTTGTTTTTTGATGAACAATGGATTTTCGGTTTCACAGTGTCTCGAAGATGATCTCGAGAGCAGCTCTTTCAGTTATCCTTGAGCTCGTGACATTATGTAACCAATTTAATTTTCAGCAATCCAACTGGATAAAGTAATTGGGTTTTTTGTGGCTTCAACCTCTGAGCAAAGAATAACGTCGATGGTCAATTAAGCCAACAAAACACAGACATGACAATATTTGCCAACAGGTTACAATGCTATTGTTCGGCGGACTCTTTTTTCTCTAAACTATGGGTTTTTGCAAACCATAAACTTTGTCTAAACCCCAAAATGTTTCATCTGCCTTTTTCCACCCCGCTTTTTCCGAAAACGGTTCTGTTTGTATGTGTCCACTGTTCCTCCATATTCTTCGTTCGTGTATAGCGTATTTTGTGAAGATTCGGGTTTTAACCTCGGTTTTGAGATGCGGAACTCAGTCGACTCCCTGATACGTTAGGTCATCGTCGCCACGAAATAGTACGACTCCGCGCGGAGAGCATCTCACAAAAAGATGTGCGTTCCGTGAGGAGGCGCAGCATTCAGATGGCGCGCAACGAACGATAAGCCGCCGGCCACACATACACTCACGGTATACAGTGTGCGCGTCAGCTCCTCCCCCCATTCTCGAAAGTAGCGAGGTGGACTCCCGAAAGAGACAACCTATTACCCCGCCTCCCAATAGGACGACCATAATAGTCAGTGGCTCGAAATCTGATTCCAGAGGTCGCTCGCCTTCATATGTCACCAATTATTGTGTTATTGTTAGTGGGAGTACCTACCGTACTCGCACAATCATTTAATCAGACTCATCTTGGTTTTCCTGAAGCATGGGATGGTGACAAGTATAGAGAACTATACTGTCCCAGCAAAAATATTCCAAAATGGCTAGGTATTTTTTGTTTTATTTATAACCTCTATTCATTTCTCTTCTAGACGGCTATTTTCTGTGTCAACTTTCCGCGTCCTACGGTAACTCTTCTGCTCCAGAAGGTGAAAAGCTCAACCACATGATTGACGCAATCGGAGCTGTTGGATCATTCCATGTGAGCAATGGACAAGTAAGTTATCCTCTTGTTTTTAGTCTACATTCCTCTTCATAGGTTGTCTTCTCCGCACAATACTATCCAGCTCGTCCATATAAAATTTGGGAGTTCTATGACCGTAACATGACCAAAGCAAGTGTCCCTTGGGCTGGATGGTCCGACTATAACTTAACTGCTATGTCCCGTTGGGAACAAGTTCCAGCTAACCCAGATTCTGCTAGATTCCATCCAAACCTCGATTTCTGGAAAGTCGGGAACAGAATTGTTGCCGGAACTGAAGCTCCATATTGGGTTGGATATGAATTTGATGTAAGCTCAATTTTATTTGATATGACCCTAATGTTCTGTTATAGGTTCGTACCCTTCAAAAATTCAAGTTATTCCCATTCAAAGAGGAAAATGATATTTTCTCTACACCAAGACATACAATGATCCCAATTTCAATGGCTATCCATGAACGCAATGACGCTGATGGAACTATTTGGGGATCCTTCTCCGCAATGAATTTCGAGGAACAACGATTCTTCCAAGTATGTTATTCTATTTCATAAGTGTCGGCCAAAGGTCAAACACAAAAAGTTTCGAGTTTGAAGTCGAATGACACATTTCGACCGATTTGAGCCCTTGAGTCGGAAAATCGGTTACAAACGGTTTCAATCAAAAGTTGTTGCGCCCCGCCTGAATTCTTGGACAAACGGTAGGCGTGCTCACCCCGAGAGGGGCGCGCGGAATCTATTGACGGGTCAACAATAAATACATTGCAATAGACTAAGTTGAAAAGCAAATAATGCGAGCCACGAAGACGTGAAAATGAATTAAATTCCTTCTCTCTCAATATCTATATTGGTGTCAAATTGCCGCGCAACAAGCAGGGCTCTCGAACACATTCGGTTCACACCCAAAAAACTACTCTCAAGTGTTTCAAAAAAAAGCGAAACAACCCAAATTGGTTTGGATAGCCGCGAAGTATGTCCGAAAAGTGTCGAGCGACGCTTCAGGTTACAGTTTGTTAACCTCTTTGCAAACAGATGTAGCGCACTCGGAGTGGACAGTAGTAGAAGAGCCGGTAACGGTGTCAACAAGCACATTGTGTACTGAAGAAAAAAAGAAAACACAAAAGGGTGTGAATCTCTAAAACACTCTATTTTCGTTTTTTTTTCTAGGGAATCTTCACTGTGGACACCAATGGAGTTCGTCGTGTTGTGGGACTTTATGATTATGGAATATGGGATACAAATGCATGTGGAAGCAATGATGAGTATATTGGAGACAAGACTCTTCTTCCTGGATATATTCATTCGATCACTTCCACCGAGAACTTCATCATTCTCCCAATTACCTCTCTTCTTATCAACCCATGCAAATTCAAAGAACCACCATTGAATAATGTTAGATCCGCCATTCAAAAAGGAGGACTTTGGGGAATGGACTTCTATGATATGGTTCCAATGAGGTAATCCTTCAAATTTGATAATTTACATGTCTTGTATTTCAGATTCCTTATTTTTAACAAGAAGACTCTTGAATTCACCACCCAAAAGCCATTGGAAGTGTTCCCATCTATGTTTGTCACTCATCAGTTGAATGCTTTCGAAGCTGACGACGGAAACTTGGTTGCTGATATGGTCGTTTATGACTCCCATGATCCATACGTCAAGTACTTCTACACCGACTTCCTTACCAAGCAACTTTACCCAAGCACTGCTCGTGTTCTTCGTTTCACTTTGGATAGCAAGAAGCAACGTGTCATGTACAACTACCTTGTCCCACAAGAAACCATTGCCGCTGATTTCCCACAATTCAATCATGGATACGAACAGAAGGCTTATCAATGGGGATACCTCGTACAACACCCATTCGCTTCTAGAAACAGTATTATCAAAATTAATGTTGATGAACCAGCTGGTAGCCGTAATATGGAGTTCCGTGCCGAGCCACGATTGGTTCTTCATGAGCCATGGTTCGTTCAAAAACCAGATACCAAAAAAGAAGACGAAGGAGTTCTTCTTGTTCGTGGTTTGGATACTGCTGAGAACAAAGGTAACCGAGAATAGGCCTTCTCAAATAAACAAATGTTTACAGGAGTTCTTATTGTGATCGATGCTGAGAAGATGACTGAACTCGGAAGAGCATACGTTCCCATTTCAATTCCGTTCGGATTCCATAACAGGCATATAAAGAAATATTGATGAATAATAAAAACAAAGAAATATTTCAGATTCTTCTCGAAAAAAGATCTTGGACTTCCAGAAGGATTCCAGGTTGGTCAAAGCCAATACAGACCAATTGAGAAAAAGGTTTCCCACTTCTATCTAACATTCTGACAATTAACAACGTTTCTATTCTTCCAGCAAGGGTTTGCCACTCTTCCATTGAGAAAGGTGTCAACTGTACCACCAACCTCTTCGACAGCTGCTCCAACCACAACCACTAGCACTACAACTACAACTACTCCAAAACCAACAACCACTACAACCACTCCTACAACTACTACTTCAACAACAACGACAACTACCACACCAAGACCAACTACCACTTCCTCCACTACAACTACGACAACGACATCTACAACGACAACTACAACTGCTCAGCCAACAACTACCACAACAACAACTGAGAAGCCTGTTACATTGACCACACAAACGTGGACTGCTCCAACGACTACAACTGTCAAAAGAACGACTCGTAAGATATTATTCTAGGAAAGCTTTGAATTCTGTTTTTTGTTTCAGCACAAACTGTTCCAACCACCACTCCAAAGATTCCACGTTGGTGGCCACTGGCTGGATCTGGATCAACTGAACAACCATGGTGGCAGAAAGTGCAAACAGGAACCAACACTCTACCACCACTTTTTCCAGTTTCCAAGAGGGTTGAAGAGAAAGTAGAGAAAGTTTCGGTATGGAACATCCTTTATTTTTTCTTAGAGTTTAGTTTTCAGGTGAAACCAAATGAGAGCGACAACAAGATTCCCGAACAAAAACCAGTGGTTGCTACTGGATCCATGGACGAAATTTACGAGCAGACTCTCGGAGCTCTTTGCTCATGGCTCCCAAAAGTTTTCACATCGATCTCGAACGAGTTATGCTGGAAGCAAGGAAAAACTGCCGCTAAGTGAGATAATGGAAAACAGAAAATGCATCGCATCACAAAATCACATACAACAGAAACAGCACACACACAATTTCTATTTTGCAACAAGAAAAGCCACACCATCACATCACAAATCCCAAATCCGTGTTCTCCAAGTACAAAAGCAAGCTCTCAATCACTTTTTCATCAGAGAAAGAAAATCACAAAGCAGCTAAATTGTTCCCTATATGTCTAAATGTGTTTCCTTCTAACTTCACTAGGTGAAACTTGTGATTTGAAATTTATTCTCTTTTTTCCTTGAAAGAAATTAAGTTTCCCTTCTCTAGTTTCACCTGCACTTGGCCCCAATTCACAGAACATTCACTTCCCCCCTTTTAGAGAGCATTACAGGTGGATGGCCCCACTGGCTCAGACATACGCCGAACGATTCCGAATGGGCCGTGCCAACCGAAAAGTCTCCCCTAACGACACACCAAACCTCCAGCCATCTTTGAAGCAAATGGCATTCGATGAGCAACAACAAGCCGAGCCCATCCGATTCGGTTAATTAATTTTTTTCTCCATTTTCCATTTTTTCTCTTTCTCTTCTTCTGTGGATGTTTGAAACGGAGCCCCTCCGTTTTTCTCCTATGGTTTTGTCTTTTATATTTCTATCCCTTCCGAGTTTTTTCCTCCTAAGTAGGGCGTATCGTCCATGAAGAGCAGGTATCATGCTCGTCTTTCTTTTATATCTTTCATGTTTTTCTATAACACTTGATATGAGCGAATGCATTTTTCGTTGAGCACATCTCATCATCTTCTCCATATTTCGTTCTTCTCTTTTCTTTTTTGTCTCATTTTTCACTGTTACTGGTCAAGATTTGCTTTCGCGCAATAAATTTTGCTCAATTTCAGCACTTGTTTTATGTCATACCAATATTCAGGGATCAAGTTTCAGCTAAATTGGCAGTCAGTTGGTTTTCCGGCGGAAACTATTCAAAAAGTTTCTATAATACAATCACATTGCATTATATAAAAACAAATCCTCTCTCACTGACTTCTTTCTCCGCAGCTTCAAAAATTACGTGGAGTCGGGATTAGCACTCGGCAGCTTCCATCGGATTAGTGACCCTTAATAGACATGACATTATTGCACTCTTTCTTATTTGCTCTTTTTTATTCTCACTTGGCGCTAAAACGTGCGGCAAGAGAAGAAGTTTTAGATTGATGTTTTACAGAAAAAAAATCGGAGAAGAATGTAAAAAAGACCAATCTGATTAATTTTTTCTTGTTTATCGAAACACGGAAAATGTTTTTAGCTTGAACGGGATTTTCCTGAATTACATTTTCATTTTACAACTAGGATATCTAGTTTGATACGGATTTCGAGGCAAATTTTTCTTACTTCACCGGAAAAAATTAATAAAAGTTTCGATGAATGATTCCTGAAATAAAAAAAATATAATGTCCTATAATCAGAGCTCATTTTTCGACATTAAAGGTAACTTTATTTTGGAAAAACTGATCGTTAGACTCCGTGAAACCTTTGTTCTAACTCTAAGCATTTATCCCCGTCTTGTTTTGTTCTCTATTCTTGAATTCCTCCAAATAACACTAGTTCTGCCAACATGTTCTCTCCTTTCTCTCTCCCATTAATGTCTAGTAGCATCCTTGGCATTTGGTTATCGAAATAAAGTAGATATGTCTCATTTCTACCAGAGAAAAAGGAGGGGGGATAGCCCTCTTCTTCTACACCACATCGCCTTCTTCTTCTACCAAATAGCCGTTTGGAATGAGCTCTTAGCTATCGATTGAGCCTACGTCGTCCTCTCTTTTCTTTTGCCTTTTTTCTTCATTACCCCTCATTTGCCTATTTTACTCTTTGTTTCGTAAAATTGTGTTGTCGCGGTGCCGTTTTTCTTCCTTTTTGCTGTAGAGCAGAAAGCTGGAGAGAATGAAGAAGGGAAAGGGAGCATCGCGCCATACAAACCAACAAGTTTTTGGTGGGGCGGCGGCTCTCCTATGGCTCAGGGGAGGCTCGCTGACACTTTTTCTCTGACCTCTTCTCTTCCTTTTTTCTATCCAATTGCATTACCAAAAATGCACAGAAAAAAAAGAAGAGAAGAAGGAGGAGGGAGGAGAGCCATTTGAACTTGTTCTCATAAATAAAGTTGCTTTTGAAGTGCTCCTCTAAAGTGATGTATATCTCATTCTATCTCATTTCTTTCAGTCAACTTTTTTCCTTTTTCTCTGTTGTATCAACAAGTATGGTATACTGTAGCCCGTTACTACATAGATACAATCATGTACTTCGAAAAAATAAAAAAAACCGAAAGAATGCAGGTGAAAATGAGATTGTGACTCCGCCCATTTCTCTCCTAAACCGCTATTCAACCAATTTTTAGTCAGCTAATTCACTTTCATTCGTTTTACTCGTTTCACACTTCCGATAAGAATCAATTCTTATTTTTAGGTAAACCTAGGATCAATTGACCATCAATACTATACATAACCTGATGAGCGCTTTCTCGGAGTTCTTCAAGAAGGCTCATGATGCTCTAAATGGAATTCGTGGTGAGTGGTGGTTTACATGACTCTAGAAGGAAAAAACAAATTCAATTTTGTAATAGTTACTTTATTTCTGCATGAATACACATTCTCGACTATTTGTCACTTTCATTCCAGGCGTGAACTCATTCTTTTTGGGTCGAGATGGCGACGTTGTGTTCTCTAAAAATAACGTCTGTGTTCATGAGACCGATGCAAAAGCGGTGGGTAGACTAGTCATGTTTGAAGGGTAAATTGAATGTTCAGGGAGAAGATGAAGCTCATTGTCCCGGATATCTGACGGTCCATTGTCAATGTGATGAGTCGATGGGATTAACTTTGATTCTGCAGTGGCTTCCAAACCTGACTTTACATAAGAATCCACAAAGGTTAGATTAGAATCGGAAACCAAACCAAATTTCTCTCGATTGCTTTTTTTGCAGCATTCGCAGTGTTTCGCCTCGTGGAAAACAGAATCGAGATGAGGTATTTTGAGTGGGCTTGAAAGATTGTATCTTCAGCCAAAAATAGAATCATATGATTCTCGATGAAGACATTTTGGGTTCATAAATAGAATACGCTACAAACGATTTCCGAAAAAATCAGATACTATCTGAAAGGAAGAAGACAAATTGCGTTTATAAATTTTGAAAGATTATAAAAGATGATTTCAACTGCTTTTTCTGGTTTCCAATACCCCTTGGTCTTACAGAATGTTCAAACACCTCCACAAAAAAAGGCAGACGATATAAAGGTTTCTGTGGGATCTGATGAAGAGAGTGTAAGAATAGAGGGACATTTCCTGGATAAAGATTATTTCCAGAGTGTTTCACTTGATATTCAAGTGGAAGAATGTGGAGCAGCTGTGCCAGTCAAACAGGTGAAACGTCCAACAACTCTCGTACCATATTCTCAAGTAAAGAAAAATAAGTCTAGCTATCCGTATTTGACATTTTTAGCAGGAGGACCACAGTTTTAATGATGCTCTTGGAGTCCCATCTATCAATGTTATCCCGCATACACCAATAAAACATGACAAAGATGGTCTTCATAGTGGGGAGAACAAAAATGATCCCGATCGGCAATCTCAGTCTTCTTTGTCAACTTCGTGTGCAGATGAGATGTCAGAGAAGGAATTGAGCTCTTCTGAGGATGAAGATGATAGTTGTGGTGAGGATTATAGTCTAGCCTTCACTTTAATTGCTAGTGAAAACCAATTTTAGATAAAATCGAGTCTGTTGTTGGTCTCGAGAAAATTCTGGAGTCGACACAATTGTTCGATAAGACGCCGGAGCAATTTGCATTGGAACATGATTTGATGCTCACTGACACAAAGAGCAATGAGAGTGAAGAGCAGTCTCGTGGTCGTAAGAAGGTGCCCGGAACCACGAGTCTTTTCTCCGTCAATCTCGGTAATAATGCAATAATTTCACTTTCACTCGTCAATGGTTTATAGGAAAAATGCGGAGCATGCGAGTGTTCTACTCGAATTCAGAGTGCACATCCGGACAATTAGTGATCGCCACTCTCGACTCACATTACAAGGTTTATTATTTCTTCTCTTTTTTTCTTTTTCCTCATTTCATATTTAGATTCTCCATTTCCATCATGGTGGACTGGACAAACTAGCCTACATCTTTGAACAATGGTCATCAATAAAGGCGCGAAGCGTGCAAGAAGTAATCAAGCCAAAAATGTGTGAAAAGGCAATATTAAACTTATAGGGCTCTCCGTCAGCCATTGCCGATAAACAACTCATAATATGTCAGCCGGCGGTGAAGAAAGTGGAAAAAGATCCGGAAGAGGGATTGTTTGAGAAAATTGGTCTCAATGCATGGAGGAGTTACGAGAATAAGTCAGGCGTTATAGTGGATAGTGGAACTGTTAGAAAAGTAAAGAGGTTTTAATATGAAAATAGGTCAGTTATTGCTTTCAGCACATATTCTTCGCATCTATGGATGTCGAGATGCGTGAGAAAGTGTGGCCTTTCCTATTACGAGTCTATCCATGGGAATCATCTGCCGATCAGAGAGAAAACATCAAGAATGACTTGTTCCTTGAGTATCAGAACATTCGAAAGAAACGTTATCGTGTCATTGAGAATGCACAGCCTCGTTGGATTTCTATTGAGAACTCTATTGTGAAAGACGTTGTCCGAACGGATCGCAAGAATCCGTTTTTCGCAGGAGACAATAACCCTAACTCGGAAATCATGAAGTGATTCTTATTAAATAATAATCATGATTGAAAATTGTTTTATAGAAACATATTGCTCAACTATGCAGTAATGAACCCAGAAATCAACTACATTCAAGGAATGTCTGACCTACTAGCTCCTTTATTGAGCACTTTGAAGTAACCCTAATCTCGAGTACCAACAATTATAAAACACTTTCAGAGATGAGGTTGACGCGTATTTCTGCTTCAAAAACTTTATGCAACAAACTGTTTTTTCATCGAATCCTCAAGGAAATGAAAACTTGATGGAAACAAATCTCACCTATTTGAGAAATATGCTGAAATTGTTTGAACCAGAATTCTATGAGCATTTGGAGAAACAAAGACCAGATGCAATGCAAATGATGTTTGTTCATCGTTGGATTCTTCTTTGTTTTAAAAGAGAATTCCCAGAGAATCATGCATTACATATTTGGGAGGTAGGCCTGATTATCGTTTTTTAACCTCAATAATTTTTTTCAGTGCTGCTGGGCTCATTATCGCACTAACTATTTTCATCTTTTCGTTTGCGTTGCAATTGTTTCCATCTATGGGAAAGATGTTATTATCCAGGACTTGCCACACGATGAAATTCTTCTCTTCTTTTCTTCCCTGGCTAATCATATGGACGCACTTCTAGTCCTTCAAAAAGTATTTTTTTTCAGAATTAACTAACGTATTTCAATAATTGCAGGCTCGTGGACTATTATATGAATTCACCAGAATGGAAAAGATCCCGTGTGTTTTGGAAGGCCTGTGCTCGGCTGAAATGGAACAATGGAATTCTCACAAGTCATTCCGTAATTTCTATTGTAACCAAGTGAGAAGCTTCACGAAAATACTTTTATGTTGATATATTTTATTTTCAGAGTCACAGTGATAAAGAAGCCTGCCCCTACCAGTGAATAGACGTATCACACATTCTTCATCGACCATATAAATTTCTGTTTTTTAGTTTTCTTATGGAAAACTTATTTTATAAATGTCCTTCTTATTATTCCCGATATGTTCTGAATAAATTGAGTGATTTATCGCCTCGTTTTAGATAAATAACATAGCCTGATTTATTATTTTTAAACTCTTCAACCTAAAAATTCAATCACCGTTTTGTTATTCTCCTATTTTATCGAAAAAGCCTCCCTGGGAATAATGTAAACTGAGATTTACAGCCGTAAATCATTCCCCCAACCCACTCAATTAGTTTTTTCTTTTTTCTTGACAACGTTTCACTTCCCCCCGTTTTTTTTCAATCTTCATTTTGTTTTTAAACAAATTCATTGTTTCGTACCAATAGAAATGAGGAAGTGATTTGAAAATGGGAAGTAGTTTGGTAACTCAACATGTCAAACTTGAATACATTGTTGACATTTTGAATAACGAGACGAAGAAAAGCACGGAAGTCAAATGTCATTTCGAATTTCAAATTCAGTACGTGACAACTGTAATAATCAGCAATTCTAGAAAATTATTTCACTTCTTCTTCAATTATGCATTTTTTGCAGATATTACTTATGATTATTTCATTACCTACACATTAGTTGATGGAATTCTTTCCATTTTATAACAATGCTTTGTCTCGAAGACATTATTTTGTCCTGGTTTTTTGATCTGCCAAAAATAGAGTCTCAATTAGATGCCAATGGCCCACGCTCTCATTTGTAAAGAACGTCATCATCAAAAGTGGAACTTGTTTTGAACTCTCTCATTATATAAAATCAGACATCGAATTGAAATTGAAAATTAGAAAAGCCGAGCTTCGGAATAATTGGTTGAAGCTATCCAATCAACAGTTGACCAATAGTTCTATCGAAGTCAATATTATTGAAACTCCAATTGTTTGTTATGATATTTCGGCTAGGAAAATGGTCATGATGGTTTCAGAAATAACAATTACTGCTTTCAAATGAGTTTTAGAAGTTAGTTTGAGAAAGTATCTGAAAACAGAAAAAAACACTATTATTTCAGTTACGTCATCTTTTTTATGGAATATTTTGATAAAATATGTATTTTCCAGGATGCAATGTAACTTCTAATGCGGTTAACAGATGATACATGTTCCACACGTCATATAAATGTTTTTATTTTGACAAGAGGATTGAACTGCCTGAGCTAACCATAAATGTGTTCTAGATATGCTCTTTTGAGATATAACATAATAATAACAGGGCATTTTGACCCCAGAAGCCCGCGAACACGTCGTCCTCCACCTATCAATCATTTGAATTTTATATTCACATCACGAACTGTCCTCCCGCCAAGTTCCATCTTTTCTCGCTTCTAGCACCCTTTGCCAACACTCTAGAATCCTCTCATTCATTAATTATTTACTAACCACACGATTCGATCATAATCAACAATAACTGAATATGATGTGTGGGGTTGTGTTGTATTCGACACCACTTTCATGGTAGGCGTAATTCGATTGCGTTTGGGTGCCAGAGAGGGCTCGCTTCTTCTTTGATAATCAAGATTCCTATAGACGTGTTAATACAATTTCTGACGAATACAAAGGGCACATGTGGCAATATGCCGATGATGGAATGCGTCAGAGGCTCATATAAAACCAAGGCAAAACCCATGAAAACCACCATTCTTATCATCGTTTTCGATTTGGCCCGGCTTTCATTTTGCTTCCTTCCTCTTTCGTCACTTTTTGGAAAGTCTTCCGGATTCTTCCGGACAAATTCCGATTTGTCAGAAGAGTTTTCAACTGAATTTTCTTCTTTTCTCGGAAAAAAACCAGATATCTTCCCTATTCCGTGTCTCTCGATGTCCGCAATTAAGCATCGGATTGTTCGTCACTGACTCCGAAACGCCGGCCTCATTTTTCCATTCATTGAGAGCAAAAGCCCCGCCCCGTCCCCCTCTAACATGATGTTTTCAATCTCGACATGTCATTCTTTTCAACCAACTCCGTACTCGTCGCATTTTCATTTCACGTCATCTTTCCTTTTCTTCATTTGAAATCATTTTGAGATTTCAGGTAAAATCACATCAAAAATGATGAAGTGGCTGCTTTTGGCTGTTTTCTGCATTGCTGCCTACGCCTGGGCTGATGGTGTAAGTTATAGAATATCCATCTATCGAAACTTCATCTGTCCATTTCAGACTGAGGATGCTAATATCGACCAATTGATGTCGCGAGTGTATAGAACCGTGTTGTTGAAGTCGAAGAGAAGCCGTAAGTTTCAGAAATACAAGTTCTAACACAAACATCCTAACCCGTTTTTCAGCATCAATGGGACTCTCTTTGGCCGAGTACATGGCTTCACCACAGGGTGGAGATAACTTCCATTTCATGCCTTCTGGGCGGAAGTAGGCTGAGAAGTCAACACTTATCTACCATCCAACCATCAAAATCTCTCTCATTGTGGCTCTGACTGTAACTAAAAGAAAAACAACTGAAATTTTTCTGTGTCTCTCTCGTTTTTTTATACACCTGTTTTTCAATTTCTCTCATCTCTCTCTCTCTCTCTGTCTCCCATTGTTTGTCTGTCGCTGACTCGTGTCGAAATAGCAAGATCTGTCCAATAAATTGTTCCTGATAATGTTAAAATCACTTTTCCAAAAAAAAATTATTTGAAAGACGCTGCTCCTCAATTTGTATACGTTAATTGATAAATGTCAGTTCCTCGGTACTTAGTCTTCTTTTTCCTTCCTCCCTCTCCTCCCACACAAACAAATTCAAGCCCATTGACCCAATAAATAATTTCAACGTTACGTCATAACTGATTTGTGTCACAGCTGCATCCGGATAGATTGATTAGAAAAAAACATTCCATTTAACCAGTACAACAAAACAAACTCAGCCTTGGCAGAGCTGGCGCACATTTTTAATGACAGAAAGTTTTAAAAAATCATATTTTCTTTGGACCTTCATACTCGTTTGGACACTAAAAATGTCCAGGGTTTCTTTATAACCACACCAAGCCAAAAATTTTCATCCGATAAAAATTTCTCAATGTTCGAAAAATTAGTTTTAAACAGGAATATATATGAACAAAAGTTACAGAAATGGACATCAGATCAATAAGTTAGCATGCACAGGCGCCAAAAATCAAAATATTGGAGTAGTGATGTCACACCAGCAATTGCTATCTTCCCGTCAGATCGTGTGAGGATGAAACAATTCGTCCTATCGGTAGAAAACTGACTAAAAATTGAAAGAATTGAAAATTTTAAAAAAGCTGAATCTCTTACCGGCGCAACAGATCGATTAGATTGGGATCTCTAGTCTCCACATGTGGCAGATTCATTATTTCATTTATTACCGGTGGATGCGGAACAGTGATTTCGAGGCGCTTCAAATTCAAATGTGATTCACATGCCATCCAACTCCTTAGGAATATATTGATCTCTCGATTCGTGAGAAAAAGCCGACGAAGTACAATTTCTGGGTAGTTGAATCTCAGAAACTGTTCAAGTTTAATAAAATAAGAGCCGGTTATTTGTAAATGTTGAAGACCTTCTGGAATTTCCATTTCCAAGTCTTCTTTAAGCCAAGGCTCCATTATGAATAATCTCTCAGTTACTTTTAAATTACTCAGAATATACTTCACATCATCATCATGTTCGCCATCCGATCCTTGAATGTGCAAATTATTGACCGATTCCTGTGTGGATCGAAACCAATCAATGATTGGCCGATTTTCACTGTGTAACAATTTCAATTGATAATGAATGGAAACAATTTCGCATCTCAGAACTTTTTTGATGTAATTGTACGCCTTCTTAAATTCTTCAATTGGATTTTCCGAATATTTGGTGACTCTATAAAACACCCGAAGTGGGAATGTTCTCTCCAAATAACCAACTTCCATCCGATTTGATGTCCAACAATAGTACCAAGATTCTTTCTTCCCGACAAACGATAAGCACGGTTTAGCGGTTATTTCAAAAACGATTTGGAATTTTGCTTTGGTCCTGGAGAAGCGCTTGACAGCTTTCCTGGTTTTTAAAGACATCAAAGAGAGAACAAGTCTGGAAATGAGAACATTGAGCCCAATCGACTTCAAATAACTTACAAATCATATGGAGTCATCATAGAAAACACATTTTCCATTGAAAGTATTGGTAGACGGAATAGACTTAAACCGGTCATTTTTAATGAAAATGAAGAATGAAGAATGAATGGAGGAGACGGAAATGTGCAACTGAATAGAAGAAATTAGGAGAGAGGGAGAGAAAAAGACAGAAGGTCACGAGGAAGGTGTATTAGCCCTTGCTCTCATGGAAACAATAGTCTCTCTTGACTAAACGTCATCTGTCTCTTCAAGATACAATCATCCTTTACATCACTCTTCCCTTCAGTTTCCGCCATACCTAGATTGATCGTCTTATCTTTATTTGATCTACCTGTAATTGTGATAAAACATGTCCTACGTATGATGACTCCCTATTAATTGTGAGTTTTCAAAGACTCACTGAAATACTGTAGGTTTTTAGACTTGATAATTCTTTGACAAAAACAATCACATTTTCGGTGGCCGTCTTGATTTCATCATTCCGTTCCCTACTTTCTCTTTGTTTTTCCGTTAACTCATTTATTCTTAAAATTTCGTCTACAACTCCAGTTGAATTCCAAGGTTTTTGATAATGAAGTTCATCTTTTTTTGTAAATTTGAAAATATCATAATGTCAGCACATTGTTTAAACACCATTCTTCATAGAACGCGTGAATAAATTCTGAAAGCCTCTTTTAAAATTTTCTCTTCGGATGGTGACACTGCGTACCACCCTATTATTCTCCTTTCTTCTACGAGTGAACGTGTGCGGCCTCTCTCACTCTGTTGACGTGGCTGGACACCCGTCCTCCGTTTCTCGTAATTTTGTGCTATTGATTTTTTGTATTTTCAGTTTCTTTCTCTCTATACATATTTTTCTAAAACTTCAAATAATATCTCATTCCTTCAGGAAAAAGAGGTTCAACTACAATGTTCAGGGGCCAATCAATCATTAACAATTTTCTGTTTAGAGTGAGTTCGAATGCAATAGTAGAAGTTAATGACAATTTTAATTTTCAGAATGTTAGATTTGAAGTAGAGGAGCTGGTTGTTCTCAACCGTCGACGTCCACAATTTGAAGTTGGATCCACTCTATTCGCAGGTATACTTAATAGTGAGTTTCATTTCATGACTGGTCGTTATTAATAATTAATTTGCAGCCTGAAGTATTGCAAATATGTGAAATGGTTTGACGAACGACTATTTCAAGAAACGAATGCGACATCTGCTTCCCAAAACATGGGGTTTTAAAATTGGTGTCGATTCAAGAGTTCAATAGTTGAGACACGGACTGACACCACATTCAGAAATTTTAGTAAGTTAAAATGTCTGACTAGTAGTTGTTAATAACTAACTTTCAGCATTATTTCTGTTCGAAAGTTGAGCCAACGGTGCAATGTTTCTTCATACTCGAGAAGACGGACGTTTTTCTTTAGTTCTTTGGCGTCATTTTTTGTTTCCATATTTCGTCAACATGGGGTAGAGTTTTCAAAAATATAAAGTATATTTAATCAATTAATTTCAGAAATATGAAACTCCAATTGCTTAAAAGTTGCAGATAGCGGAATACCCCTGGAGGACAAACTCAGTTGTTTTATTTCTTCTCATTACTTGTTCACCGGAAACACTGTAATAGTCTTGCCTCCTTCATCTCTTAATTTCATGCTGTTTCTTTGTTTTTTTCTTTTTTTACTGCACCGGTTCCCCCCCCCCCCTCTATTACCTATTTGACATGACATTTTATTTTTCCCTCTATTACCTATTTGACATTACATTTTATCAGTTTTGAAATGTATTCATTTGTATATCTGTTTTGGATTAGAAAAAACATTTATTTTCGTGAGACTGTAGTCCAAAAAATGCTTCGTTTTCTCGTCTGTTAATCATGCATTTTCCTCTGTTTGACAGTTTTCTCACGCGTTTTTATTATTCATGGCACAACACTTTACCGGTTTCCATATTGAAATTTCCTGCTTGATGTATTAGATGAATTCTCTAAAACTGGTAAATGTTTATTTATTTGGTGCCGGAGAAGTATGTATACAAGAAATAGATGACGAAGACTGTTTTCAAACGTTTGATTGACTGGAACATGATTTGAAGCTTTAATAGAATAGTAATAATTACACAGCGACCAGATTCAGACAGGACAGTTGGAATGTATCGGGAATTGAGAAAAGAGTAGAACGTAGGAATTTTATTTTAATTTAAGAAATCTGATTTGGAACTGAATGACGGTTAGAACATATTATAGGGGCCGAGAAACGAAGAAGAGACGGGAGATAATCTACGAGATCTTAGAAACCATTTCAGCACAAATAGCTGATTACGAGATCAATTGAAGGTTGCGACGGTGGAAGTTGAGTTCACGGATTCTTGACATTCGATCACGGATCATGCGAGCATTGGTGGTGAAAAGATCCGACAGTTGTTTGCCCCATGAGTAGATGCGACATGAGAGTCTCTGAAACGTTCCGGTTATTCTACTAGATTTCGGTTATGTGAATACCATGAGATCGAGGAGTTCGTACGACTCGAGATCGAGGAAGAACTCTCGGAACCACTTGCGACGAGCTGCGATGACACGTCTGGAGAGTTGAATTTTGTAGTCCACGGTGAGCTGAATATATTGATACATGAGGTACTGTGCTGAGTGAAACTAACATGAGAGTTTTGCAATTGATCCATCATTGCGTCGATCATGTACGCGGCTTGGCGACGATCATACTAAAGAAAGAATGAGTTTTCACTGTGTCAAAGACTCATAGTATTTGAACTTACTGCAATCTGACGGTAGACGGCGAATTTGATTCTGTTCTCCTGGGCTGTAGTCAAGTAGTCCATCTGAAATAATGATGAAATTGGGAAGAGAAAAGAGGAATGAAAAATACGTGTTTCTAACAAAACACATGTAATGGGAAGCAATGCTCAAATGCCGTTGGGTGCGAGAAAGAGAAAAGAGAGCGCGGGGCTTTCGTAGGCGGATCACATTATTTCCGCAGTCGTTAGTAGGAATGATATTCGGAAAAAGTCATCAAATACAAAACAATATTATATCAGAACAGGAGAAATAGAGAATGTGCATGCGGGTGAAACGAAAAGTAATTATCTCGTGTTGTGGTTATGGGTTTTATGTGTTTTTCTGAAAGAAATACCGTGATATTTTCAGAGAGTCAAAACATAGCTTTACATTTTGATTAAATGACGCAAAACGTTTTCAGTTGAGAAAAGGAAATAAGTTTTTGGGAGGAAATTTCAAAAAAGAAGGAAGGAGACAAAAGAGTGAACACAAAAAGAAAGAATAGAAAATGTTAAAAATGAGTGAACGCTCCAAAAAAACAAGTAAGTATACCCTTCAAAAATGAGTAACTACTAACAAATTCTGAAGAACGTCTTACACTTTTTTCGGGACTCATACTCTCTTTTTTCAAGCGAAGCAGCTCGAAAGTGTTCAACGATTGAAACGACGAACAAAAAAACAAATTCCATCGACGTCCTAATTTGAGGACGACTAAACGGAGGCTTCTTGCTGCGCTAATGTAATTCACAAAATGAAACTGACCAAAAAATGGAGAGAACACTCATCCGTTTTCCTCATTGACTCCAATTCTTTAATCTCATTTGTTCTCTGGACCCTCTCAGACAAATGGGTTTTCAAAATTGTTTTCAGATTCAAAAAATATAGGGTGTCGTAGTGAAATATACTAAAAACACCATAGCGAATGAATAAATCATATCATATTTAGTATCTAGAGAATTCTGATGAATACGCTTACTGTTAGAAAAAGCTTTATTCCAGAAATGAGAAAGCGTGGGCTGAAGTATAAAGTTTTCAAATTATGAATTCCATTTTTTGCCGTCACAGCTGTGAGCTTCGAACCGTGGTAAGCAGAGTCATCATGAGCTCCGTCTAACTTTTTTTCCTTTTTTTTCTCATCCGAGAAACATTTTTCATGCATTATTAAATGGAAAGAAAAGAGTTCGGTTTCTCACACGAGTTATATCACATCAAGATGAAAGAGCACGGAAAATCTTTGAAAGTTGAAGAATCAGATATTAAAGATGAGTAATGATGGAATCAAAATTTGTGTTGTTGTGTCTGGATTCTCTGATTTTGATGGTGGACACACTAAATTTCAGAATCGATCTCCGATACAGAATTAATCAAGGAAGTTCCTGCTAATCTATAATTAACCTGAATAATAAATTTTTATTTTCAACAAGACATTTGTTGCTTCCTCCACCTGTGCACATTGTAATCTTTCAGAGTGACCAGGAACTTGATGAAGGAAGTAACTGAAATAGGTTTCACCTGTGTGCTGTTCTCTGAATTGGTTTCCTTGATGTCACAATAGTTACACTTTCAATCATTGAAGAAGAAACTAGTTGAAATCACAATCAACTAATTTGCTTGTCAAAGCGATTTTTATCAACTGTAAAAAGTGCAAGAGGCGCACTTGTTCCCAAAAGAATGCTCCTAATCCTTTTGTACGAATCTGTACGGCTAGAGAACCGTGTGGCGGAATGAGGAAGACGCAACAAATAATCCATTGACAAACGGGGCGGACCGCCGAAATCCTTGTGGCAAACATCGACAGTCTAACTGCTGCTATTGCTCATTTCCAATCAGTGCAATTTGGCTTCCACCATTTTCCAACGTCTTACTTTTGTATTCAATCTGTATTTCAGAAGGAGTTGGGAAGGCTTCCGGGTTTTGTGACCGTTGTTACGGTCGAATTCCATTTGAAACTGACCGTAATCCCGTTCACAACACCTTGTTTGCCACCCCGAATTGTGAAAGGTTGGGTGATTCATTTACTAGAAAGGAAATGTGGGTGTCTGAATCTGAATTTACGACCGTGTCCACACCTCTATAAACGCATGCCTGGAATTTTGGGTGAGTGTGACGACTGAGAATATCCACACTTGTTTTGACTATCCCGTTCCAGTCACCCCTTCAAATTTCATTCCCGGTAAGACCTTTGCTTCCATCAGAAACTGGATAAAATAGTGATTTCATTTAGTCTCGACTTCCTCTTTTTGTCTTTTGTTCATTTCCTCTCTAGGAAAATAGCCTCGATGAACTTTTTGGGGTTAAGAGATGAGTAGGTGTAATATGAAAGTGGGTGAAGCTAACTCGTCATAAGGCTGTTGCCGACGGGCACATTCATCCCCCAAAACGGAAATTGGAAAGGTGGGACTTAGGGCTTATTTTGCCGGTTACCTAGACTTTTTATACAGCCCCCGTCTATAAAGCTGGTAAGACTTCAAATCATTTCTCTTTTTGTTGGCTGACGAGTTGATAACTCGTCAATCAGCAGCAACTTTTTCCTTCTCATTCAGAAGAAATGATACTCTTGTTGGTCGCCACTCTTCTCGTCTTGACTGCATTACCAGCCACTGCATTAGATTATAATGGTGAGTCATAAACGGTCCCTAGTAGTTTATTGAAACCATCCAAGATCTGTTCAAATATATTAGAATGCATGCCTGACGTTTCTACCTAAAGTGCACAGATACATACAACCTACATTTCACGTCTGTCTCATGTCAAACATTTTATAGTCCACAATTATAATGCAAAGTTCAGATTATTCCTTGCAACGAATCGCACGTGCTCCGCATCCATCGTCTGCACTTTTGGTACCGTATCCGAGAGTTGGAAAGAGAAACATGGAGTAAGAACATAGATTTCACAAGAAATCATTTTAATCAATCGTTTTGCAGGAGCCCACATCATGGACCATTGAACTCCGCTCAGAAAAGACTTTACTTGGCTCGCGTCGGAAAGAGAGCGTTCTTTTACACTCCTCGTATTGGAAAATGATGACGATGGCCTTCCAGACTGCCGCTACACATTTTGATCAATCCTCATTTCCGACTTTTCTTTCTCCCCTCTTTCGTTCCTCTTCTTTTTTATTGTGAATGCATGTACGCTGACTGATAAAATAAAACAACAAATATCCAAACACAAATCGAGACAAATGAAAAAATACCACTGATGAGCCTTCTTATTTTCATATCTCCTCATCTTTTCCCTACTTTCTCTCTCCTATTATTATAATTCTTTTTACTGTGGCTGAATAAAGTGTGCGACGTGTTTCCAGGCCTTCCTTTGTGATTCGTACACACTTCCGCCTGTTTTTCAAAATCTGTCATGTTTCCAAGATTCTTTTCAAATTACAGGCTTTGTGTTTTTTGTTTTCATCCTACTGTTGAGAAGACAAGGAGGAATTAGAAAACAAGATGAAAATCTTGGTTTTCAAACTTGATCGGTTTGATACTTTAACGAATCACACATGTTCTTTTCAGCGGTTGTGTGTTTATTCTCGGTGGAAATTACCCAAACCAGCTAGATCCTCGAATTTTCATTTTCATGAAGTGAGAACACAGTGATTAATCATAATTTTTAAAAACACAAATTTTCTGCTCCCAACTAATGACGGAATTAATTTGTGAACAAAAACTAGAAAAAACACATGTTTCTTGCAGCTGCTCAACTTTGATTCCTCCCACTGTAATCATTTTGGTTTTAGAAAATCTGGACACCGCAATTATCATAAGATATGTTTAAATCAGTGTCATAGAACTTAAAATAGAAAATGATCATTCATTGAAATCGAAGGAATTTAATCATTTCAATGGATTCTGATAGTCACGTCTTTTCCATTTCTTACACTTTTTCATGTGATGTGATTTTCAAGAATTCTTTGGCGATTGTGTGTTTCAATACAATCACTTGATTTTCTGATCGAATATGACAATAACGTTTCCTGGTAGTACTTATATCATTCCCGATTAAAACTACAATACTACAATATGATTTTCTCTTGATCTTCTTTATGTTTTCTCAGAACTACAAATGTTTCTCATGATAAACTTTCAAACTCATTTCAAATCCGTCGAGTTAGGTTTAGTTTAACCTTTTTGACACCCTTTTTTCACCTGCTTTCAAAGTTTGCTTTGAAGCATTTTATTAAACCATAAGCCTACAGTTTGAACCGTGTACTGAAATCATAGAATTGTAATTGGATTATAGGTACATATGGATATAATCTAGAAAAAACAAGTTAGGAATAAATATTTACATTGGTTTGTTAAATGAGTCTTTTTGAAGCAGGCATTATTTTATGAAATTTTTATTTAAGATCAAAGTATAAACTCTAACTGTTGACAAAATCATCTTTTGGCATATGATGGCACTGGGCAGACTAAAAGTTACAAGGTTCTTTCAACATTTAGTAATTACTTTTCACCCGTCTCACATAAGATTAAGGGGATTAACAAGGTCGGTGTGAGGGTGGGTTCGGTGACCAACACAATACGATTAATCTATGTTGTCCTCTCACTCTCTCATAGTGGACATACCTACTTATTCTTCTGGAATTTACATATTTCCCTGAAATTTCACGCCTATTTCGATATAGTAGAAACAAAAAATGAATATATTTCGCTCTCTATTCGATATCAGAGATCATAGATGCTGCTGGATCTTCCGGAGGGAGAAACCTTGCACCTTTTTCTTCCATGAATAATAATAGTCTATTTTGTTTTAATAAGGATTCATTTCGAAAAGTGACGTAGCAATTTTGAAAAAGGTTTTCGAATGGTTGAAGAACGGAAACGGTTCTCTGCAAAAAAGGAAGACGAGTTTGTGTCTTTTTCACCTGCCAGAATATCTAAGTATTGTTGAATGAGCCATCTTTTTTACTGGAATGATTTTTAACGTTCTATATTTTCAAATGTGTACATTTTGTAAAGGTTTTTTTCTGGTAAATTCCGAAGTTCCCTGAAAATCCCCTTTTCCTCCTTTTTTCTATTCTGAACTTTAAACCGGATCGTCTGAAGTGTTTTGTAGAGATCGTTGTTCTGAGTGTATGTCCGTAGTTCAACTTTTCTAACCTAACAAATCAGATTTTGTTTTCTCAAGTACCGATGACGTGTTTCCGTTGGTCCCAACTTCAAAATCTGTTTTTCATCTAGTTACATGTCCTTGTGTGAAGACCAAAGATGGTTCAGACAAAATCCTCTGAAAACAGAGTGGGCCGAAGAAATATGACACCCTCAATTCAACAATTTTCATAAATCAAAAGTTCTTCAATTTACGTTTGGCACTTCGTCATTTTTCATCTTTCAGTTTCAGCTGGTTTAGAGTAGGGAGACAGAGAAGCCGTTGAAATTTCAAATTATGCGAAACACTCACTCCGCCTTCTTAATTTTGCTCCATCAACAATGTTATTTGCCTACGTAGTGATCTGAAAGTTTACTGATCGCCTTATTGTTTCGTATTATCACGTGTTCTCACGTTTAGCTCTTTTTTGGTAACTGCTAGCGTCAGAATCTTCTTGTACATTACTCATGTTGTATGGTGAGGACGCAATCATTTAAGCGGTAGATTAACCCTATAGGATTAACTGATTATCTTCGGAAGGTGTGATCTAACTAGATAAGATGTCTGATATGGGAATGAACCCTTGTTTCGAGATCTTCGATTGTTTCGATATAAGAGAACGTTTTATGTTGGGACGTATGTGTTATATTATATTTTCTTATTTTTAGTCAACATTATTGCTATTTTTTGATCTGTGTTGGAGGTTTTCTGCTTTTTCAGCTTGTACAGCCATCTATTATATGCATCTGGATATATTTAATAGTCAGCTATATCACTCAATTAGTCATTTATTTTCTAGGCTATTTTCAACACCCTCGCATGTTTTCTTTTGTTACGTCGCTTTGAACGTGAATTTCGAATCATTATGTTTTGAGGCTTCATTTGTATGAACCCCCTCTTTTTCGTTGGTTCTAACTCCCGGAAAACGTCAAATTTGTTCGCTCCAATTCTCATATTCGAATGTTTATCTTACAGAGGAATTTCATTGGGGAGTTCTTCCGTTCTTTATGAGACCAAAGGTCTTTTTTTTTTGGTTTCCTGTGACTTGTCCCATAGCTAGAAAGCATACTTTCTTGGAACTTTCGAATTCAATAAAAGCTATGTCAACAAAATGGAATGTAAATAATGAGTGACCACTGCTTCTAATTACTAGAAGGATGTGATGCACAAATCTAATAGAGAGCGATAGTTCAGTCTACTTTTGACTATGAGAACATCCAATGATGTGCATCTCTCTCCTCCTGTTTTCCATTCTTCCCTTCGTTATTGGGTTCAAATATTTATAGTCGGGGATGATACACATCATCCTATGTATAAATATATACGTAAGCCGATTCTGCATACGCAACTACTGAAAATTCGTATTGTCATGATTATGATCCCCTTTATATATTCAAAATGGTCCCTCTATTCCAGAAAAATTTCCCAATTATGATGTTGGTTTATTTTTTTGTTAATCTAGCTATTTTCTGGTAATTCTCGTGAAAGTTCATTAGTGCTCGGGTACGGCGTGTGTAATTGACATTTCTAGACAAAGAGAACTCCAATTTTCGTCTGATCATGAAAGTTCCGATAAAAACGAAAGTCTCCTTTTCTCCAGACTTTTATTAAGCATATGAAAGAAATAAAAAGGCAAATGACCGGAAATGAGGGAAGCTTTTGTTGGAGTGCGGGTTTACCGAGACACTTTGTCCCTCGGTCAAGTTTTGTTGCTTTGATTTCGTTTTCAGAACTCATATACCCATTTTTTCTTGAACAGACATCATTAGTCTACATTTTGCAAAATACTATGACGACCCACGCGTAAGAAAGTTGGCCAGAGATCTCATATTTCGAAGAAAATCCAAAAATTTACAAACAATAGACGTATACAAATCTGCACAAAACAACATCTCAGACATCAAATATTACCCCCTAGATTATATTAAATTTTGGATTTCCTTCTATTCAAACTCTAATCCAATTTTGAAATGTTCAATAGTTCTCAGAAAGTTATCGGTCGCTATCTCATCGTAACAATTTCAATTGAATTCAACTGAAGTTATACTCTTCGGCCATAAAGTCTCTAATTATCACATCATTATTAATTATTGCTCGATCATTTCATCTTTTTTCTGCATTGCAATACAGCACGTAGTGAACCATTTCATTATTGACTCGATATTTTTAACCTCTACTTAATTTTGCAGTATTGAAAAACAATAGCAATTATCTGTATTATGACTAGATGCTACCAGTCGAAGAAACTGTATTAGTGGACATCAGCGATTTGGTCTCTGGCTGCAATTCCCCTTGAAATTGGTGGAAATCAAATTTAATTTCAGTGGTGTAAATTTCACAAGCGTTTTTCATGGGCAGTGGTATCTGTTTTCTCTTCCTCCTCACATTACATCTCTTTACAACCAAACAATTTTTTAGACAAAATTGATCCGGTGTTGTAGATTTTGTTATTCTCGATCAACTTTTTCTTCTTTTCGTGTTGTTCCTCTATCCGTCCGTCTTTTGTGAAATGACATATGTCAGGTTTTCTGTGGTTTTGCAAAACGTCAAGTTACTTTTACTCGGAGTTTTCGTTATGTTTTTCTTGTAATTGTACAGGGTTAATAAATTAAAACTATTTCTCTCTAATTCCGAACATTAAGCTAAGTTCAGTCTTCATACAATTGGATTTCGAGGGTTGAGCAGGTGGAACTCGAAACATTAAACATTAGTTTTTGACTTGTGCAGTTTCTGGAATCTTTGAAATAACATTTCGATGTTGGCCAAAAACATTAAAAACACCTGTTCCACCCAATTGAAACATTGCAATTTTGCTTCCTAGTAAGATATACCTCCAAAACTCTTTCATAGACATTTATTTTTGGAGCGTTATTAGCAATTCATATTAATTGGGTAAATTGTTGACAATAACTCTGTGTTTTGTTCTTACACTTCCTCTCCAAAAACTGGTAATCCTATCGGTTCCTCTTTCTTTCAAAAAATCATATTTCAACGAAACGGAACTTGTAAACACGAGATCCTGAAATCATCTTTGACCAAACCCTATGATTACCTTCTTTTTTTCCCGCCTCTTCCAAGTCCAAGCACATCCTTCCACTCTGAAGAACCACTCGAAAGAAGGATGACTTTTTTTGGGAGTGTTCTTTTCTCAATTCTCCAGTTTCTCACAATCAGAAGATGTTGTGATCTTATACATTATGAATATGTTTTTAGTTGCACAGATTTTTTCCACATTTTTTGGTGGTGCGGAAACAACAAAATCTCCGTTTTTTTCCTTTCCATTTTCCAGAGCATCCATTTCAGTGAACCTCGGTTGGAATGTTCAATGAATGAAATTGTGTTGTTTTTCCTACTGAGATACTCGCGTTTTTTGACACACACGCCACGTTTTACCTTTTTTCATCCGGTTCTGTGCTATTTTTGTCTGCATACAAAAAAAATTATGAACCGGTAAAATTTGAATCCTTGGTTTTTGACGTCTATGGGGAGTCATAGTTGTTGCTCTGAATAATATGTACCTCACGGAAGAATAATATCAAAAGTATTGTTCGATCAAGACCAAGAAATTAAGCTTTCTTTTTCTTTGAAAGACCACTTGGACGAGTGTCACTGTGAAAGTTAAGAGAATCTAGTGTTAAGACATTCTAGTGTTAAGCCATTTTAATATTCTTCTTTATAAATTCGAAAATAAGTTTTCAACTTGGTGTACATCACCTTTGGGATAAAACTTATTCCCTTTTAATATATATTTCTGCAGTCTATAAGGTATTTCGTAGGATTAATAATGAGACGGATTGCCTTTAAAAACAATAATATAGAATTCATCAAGCGTCGTACCCGAAACCGCGTACTCTATTTTCTTCTTCGAATACAAAACAAAATGGCGGGTTCGCAGTTTGGAGGTTCAAATTCTGTGTCTCTCTCTTGGATCTCTCTTGGATTCCCACGCATTGAATTTTTAATTCAATAAAATTATAAACTACATTCTTTTCCTCTCGAAATGATTCATTTCAGACATTATCCTCAAAACAATTGGATTTACATCCGAAACAATATATTTTTAAAATGGTAATCCTTTCAAAGACAAAAAAAATCAGTGTTCTTCCGTTTTACGTTTTTTCTATGACTCAAAATTTGTCTACTGAACTTCTATTGAAACTTTAAATACTTCCGTCAAGCAATGAGACTGACTACAATGGAGGGAACATACGGAATAAGAGCATGAACATATTTATCAACTAAATCTTAATCTTAGAGTCCAATTATTACTTGAATGAGAATCATAGTTCAAAAGATAAATAAGACAAGTATGCCACTTTTCTCATTTCTCTTGCCTACTCTATATTCCCGTAATTTACTGATTTCCGTGGGTTGGAAGAATGAATGGTGGAAAAATGGAATTTCCGAAAGCTTTTTTTCATACAACGGCGTCACTGAAAATAAGAATCATCATCGCAATTTGATTTTTTTCCTTCCTTATTTTTCAAATTTGAAAGAGAGATTCCTAATTGACCATTTTTCGTAGTCTCCTCATTTAGTATTGGTCTTTCAGAGTGATCTTATAATGATGACTCTCCGGTGCCATTTGATTTCTCTAAGTTTTTTCAACACTTCGCATACTGAAATATTCTAAATTTCATCATGACGTGTCTAACTCAAATATTCACAGACTTTTAAAATATTTCTAAAAAAAATCCAACCGCAAAATTTCCTCGAAAAACGGAAAATGTAAGATTTCAATAAGTGATCATAAATTCTAAGTGCATAGGAGCGGTCGGCGGAGGATTTAGAAACGTCGTCTCGCGTACAAAATGTGATATGAAACGCTAGAATTTCCTTTCTTTTCTTTCACAATGACTATACATGTGTTTTTGATGACATGTGAGCACTTGTCCTTGTCTTACGTGTAAAAACATCACTGTTAATTTTCACACGGTTTGTTTTACTCTAAGAATAAATTCGTTTGAAAAAACATCAGCTAAATTATTCACTCAGTCTTCCTTCGTTTTGTAGCTGAGTGACGGTGTACCCGTTTCGAAAATTATTTATTTGACGCTACCTTCGTGCCTTTCCTCATTGTCGCTTCGCTGCAACAATACATTTGTTAGAATTATTTTTTCGCGTTCAAGAAACCAAATGACGAGTTTAATAGACAATGACGTGGCATTCACAAACTAGGGAGTTCTTGAAGTTCTTTTTTTGTAGTCTCATTTCTTGTTTTGTACTGTACAATTACCACTAGGATTGCTCATCTCTAGAATTCTTGAAGACTACTATTCTAGATTCCAGAAACCTTTTACTTATAATTTATTAATTATCCATAACGTCAAAAGGTTTTTTTCTGATCTTTCTGTGCCTTTCCTCACGTTTTGTTGTCTCTTTTTGCTCAGAAAACAAGAAAGACTCTTTTGTTGCAGATGGAGGACACCATAGAACAAAATGACACCCTTATAGCGAACGACTCGATGCCATGTACATATTTCGACTGTTATATACACTTGTTTGCAATGGTAAGTTAAAAAGGGTCAGGATTAAAACGGATGTGCTAATTGGTTAAATGTTTGATTGAGAAGCCCCACATTGGCTCTCAAGTGGTCTTGTTCTTGTTTTCTGATGTAGAACACCCAAAGAATGAGATCAGTGGTTCGTTTTGAATTTAAACGATTTGATCTGAATCATCTTTCAATGAATTTTGTTTTTGATCTACTTGAATCCTTAGTTTTTCAAGTGTCACGAAAACAATTGAAATTATAGGAAAACGTTCCTAGTCACCAATTTATCATCGCAAACTTTGGGATATGTACTTTCGTCTTTTGCGTATGAGACACTTTCGAAACAGATCGTAAACGCTTTAACGACCTCACCGCGTGTTGGGATTTCAGCTCTTCTTTTTTCTCTCTCTTGTTTCTGACAGAGCCTAAGGGACCCTGTGAATCAGTTTGGTGTCATTTGGGGGCACGCGATGCACACAACTTGAAAAATAATTAGCTGATAGACAGGGCGCACGCGGCGACCGATGGGCGGAACTTCCAACACCGATTTCTTTCCCTTTCCTCTCCCCCCTCCCACTCCGTTTTGACGACGACGAATACTTATTTTGCCTTCTTGCTTCTCCATTTTTCCTGCTGGCTGTTGTTCTGTCAAGATTGTCACTCGGATAATCCGCCGGTGAATGGGGCAACAAATTTGAAGCAATTTTGATCCAACTTTTCTTCCGCCGTCCCACTCGACCCCCGTCTGAGCCCTAGTTCTATTCTAAACAAAACATGGGAAAATGGAGCGAACTAGGATTGTCAAGTCGCGATAATGCGACAATTGCTGCTTTGCGAACTCCTACTGACAAAACATTCTTGCAGTACTACGATGAAATTCATATTCCACTTTCCATCTCTATCTGTATTTTTGGTGCTGCTTCAAACGTCTTCAATATTATTGTGCTCACAAGGTAACGCATTTCACGGGTCAACTTACCCTCCAACATTGTTGTTATTCCAGAAAACGGATGCGAACGCCAATCAACATCCTGCTCACAGGTCTCTCGATTGCACAATGGCTCCTAGCTACTAATTACTTCCTCTACTTGTTACTTGAGTATTATAGATACCAATGGTAACTTTTTGTCTTTTTGGAAAACAATTAATTCATTCCATTCAGCATACAAATACTATGGTCTGAAGCATTTACTCGGTACAGATTTTTCAACGTCAATTTGAACACTGTTTTTCACACAAGTAAGTGAATTCTACTTCGAGATCAATTGAATCATTTTCACTTACTCATAATCATTAGTAATAATATGTCATCATAACTCAATTTTGTTTCAGTTGCCTTCACTACTACCATTGTAGTAGCTGTTTTCCGGTATTGTGCTTTGAAATTCCCCATACAAGCCAACCGATTCATTTACAAATGCCAGCCAGCTATAGCAGCAAACGTTGTCATCTGGATCATCATACCCATCATCAGTCTCCCATTATTCTTCATATCAGAGGTATTCAACGTGATTTCTAATCCCACCACTCATCTGACCTCATTTCAGGTAAAAATCGTTGCTCGTGATCATGTAGCGTATGATTTACAATGCGCTATGGAAGGACCTCTATATGATCTCAGTTATCAAGAGAGCCCTCTCCTCGTATCAGCTGTTTTCTGGGCATTTGGTATTGTGTTCAAGTTGCTTCCTTCGTTAATCCTCTCAATCTTACTCATTGCTCTTATAAGATCTTTGAAAAGTGTGGAAAGGCGACGAAAGAACTGGAAACGAACCCAGGGAGCTAATATTTGTACCAACTCTGAAAGAAAAGCCAAAAGGAAGTTGACGACTAGACCTCGAACCACGCGGATGCTAGTCATTATCTTACTGCTATGTGTAATGGTTAGTATTTTTTTGTTTCTGATACTCGAGCACATTTTTTGGATGTATCTGATCTCTGTTCTAAGTTCTGTCTGTTTCAGGTAGAACTACCAATGGGAATTCTTAATTTGTGCGTAGCCATATACGGCGAAGAGTTTGGTAATCGGTACTATGATCCAGTGGGAAATCTGATGGAAATGCTGACTCTTCTATACAGCTCTGTCAGTTTTGTACTATATTGCACTATGTCTAATGAATATCTCTCCACATTCCGTGCTCTCTTCTTCCCATGGGCAAGGAAGAACAGTCTACGTGGTCCTAGACGTAAGTATCATCAATGCACTTTACTGATATCATTCAATTGTTATTGCAGGAAGTTGGAAGCATCGTCACGATGAGGAAACAAAGTCCCCTCGTACTTTTCTTATAAATGGAACAGCGCCAAGCTCATATGTCGGGTCGTAATCTTATTGCGTATTTGTGTAGTCTCGTAATCTTTTTTGTACCTATTCTTCTCATTTATCAAATTGAAATCTCAATTCATTTCTGAAATCCATCCAATGGAAAATCGATCTGACAAAACATGTGATCATTATTTTCTAGTTTCTCTTCCAAGAAAAATAAATATTTTTCCGAGTACTTCTGTTTATGAAATTCTGAAATTCCGAAAAACGAGGCAATTTGAAATTTGGAGAACCAAAGAACCGGGGCCGAGAAGTTTTCATTCCAGAATCCTTGTGACAGAGTTCATAAGACTACATTTCAAGTCATGAATGTATATGAGATTGGAGGCTAAAAACAGATACAATCTCCGATAACATGTGATAAAATATTGATGAACTTTTGACTCACACTTTTTTTCTTCCCGAACTTCAATCCGAGTCTAAATTGGAATGATCAGTTTGACAACAGAAAAAGAGCAAACGGAAAAACAAATAGAGGTTGACAGTTGATAGAGGGAGTTGAAGAAACGAATTGCAAACAATTGAGGGTATCATCTCACGTTCAGATCTGTTTCATTCAAAGCTTATCGCCTTTTTTAGAAATGCGCTTCGATTCAATATTCTTAATTTTTATTGTTTTTTTAATCGAACAAGTATTTGGAGGAGAATCTAAAGGTATACAACGTATAAGCCAAAATATTTCAAAATTGAACAAGACGGTTTTTCCTTTTGATTTCATATGTACCCAATGTTTCAGTCGGAATTCCTGGTACTGAATGTCTTTTTGGAGGAATATGCTCAGGTGGTTCTGTGTGTATTGATGTTCTTTGTCTTTGTGTCGATGGAGAAAGAGACTTCAAAGGACAATGTTTAGAGAAGTCAGTGTATGACTCAAGAATCAAAGAATCTGGTGAGAAGCAGACATAGACAATTTGTACATTAGACAGACTTCATTATTCAGCGGGGGAGTTGAGGGCGCCTTCCTCATTTTGGCTCTTCATTATTGTGTTTTTACTTCCAGAATCCTTTCAAGATGACAAACCAGAAAAACTGCCGGCAATTGGTTTGGCCGGACATCCATGTGGACAAGGAGGGGTGTGTAGACCATCTACAAAGTGTATTGAGGGAACATGCAAATGCCGTCAGGGTTACAATCCATCGTTTGGAGAATGTGTTAGAGATTTGAATGGTATGTTTTTGCAGCTTTGTGTGCAAAATGGTCTTTGAATTCTGTGAACTGAGAAAAAAACAGATTCAAATGCTCTCATCTCGTGAGTAATGTAGCTGCTAGACATTTTTCGAAAACATAGGTTGCTAATGAATGTGTGAACAATGTGCGTCATTGCTTGTTCTTGAATAATTGAAAATGTTTTTACCCATTGTCCTATGAATTCAAATATTCCTTTATTTTTTTGATCAGAGTTCAATGCATCTACTATTAGCTGGATCAAAATAACTCAAACATGTTTTAATTATGTTTAACAAAATTGTATTTCCAGTCCCTCGTCATATTCCTCGTGCGTTCATCCCAAACCATCGTTCAATTCTACGATTCCCGTCTTGAAATGCATCAACAGATCCTATTTTATTTTTTACTCCTAGTTTTATGAATGAGATTTTAAATCTAGAGCGTTATACACAAGTTACAGTTTGAAGAAACAACTTGACAGTAGACTTCACACATGTTTTGGAAACTCTAAAGAAACCTTAGATATAATGGCTACTTCAGTGATTTGGCAATTGAAATTGTTCAAATGCAAAATAAATGCAAACACAATGAGCAAAATTTCGAGATTTATTACATATTATAATACTATTTTCACAAAATTTCTCAAAATTGTCGGTGTCCACTCCTTGATTCTTGGCCAACTGGGTCAGATTTTTCTGATTTGGAACGACCAATGCGACCAGGAAGCTTTTGTTCAAGTCTTCATAGACATATACGTTGTCAATGTGTGGATTGGTCAACAGATTAGTCTTAACCTCTACATGTGAAATACATTCTCCGTGAGCCAGCTTGAGCAAATCCTTTCCGCGATCTGAAACAACGAACACATACATGAACTGAAAATCATAGGACAAATCCTATTCGGGTTAAACGAAAATACTGTCCAACAATTTTGAGGGATTTATCTTCACAGAATTCTCCGGTATCTCCAGTGGCAAAAAACAATTTTCCATTATTAGTAAAAAAAAACTTTCCATGTGTTTTACTTCATTAAAATACCCATAAGTAAATTTTTGTCCCGCTAATAAGAATTTTCCTCTGTGGTGACTGATTCTTCTGTAAATAAACCACATAAGCCCATTCTTGCAACAAGATCTCACAGCAAATAATATGTGGATAGTGTAACAACCCGGATATGTTTATCGGGTGGTAAAAAAAGCACTAGTTTCTTGGTAGTCGCCAGTTCAGCCAGTTCGAGAAATTTTCGACGTCTAGAAATATAACCTCACCTCATGAAATAAATTGGTCAGAACAAAACTCAGAAAAAGTCGAAGACACACTGATAAATTATTTTTTATTTTGATTTCTTGTTCATTTTTAAGAATTAGATTGTTTTTTATTCTCAATTGAAAACTTTCCGATGACTTTTTAGAAAACACATTCCATGCACATTATCCATTCGTTCATTGAAAATCTTTAAAAATACAGGGTGGCGCATAATTACCCGGACTCATGTTTTTGGCTTCTATCAGGAAAAGTAAGAATCCGAATTTGATGAAACTTTACAAAATACTAATCTGATATCTAATAAGAAATTATCACCAATCGTTGTTTCACTAAATCTCCTTTGGCGATCGTGACACCTCGGAGACTTCAAGGGTAGACATCGATTCTGGCACGCGGCTTTTTTCGGATAGAATGCTCAATTTCTAAGCGAAGGTCATCTCAAGAAACTCAATATTTTGGCCAAGTATAGTATTTTTCTTGCTTTACCGGACTTACAAGGCAGTTTGTCAAAAAAATTAAAACCGGCGACCAATAGGGTTTTCTGCCTACCAATACCACTCAGATCACTAAAAAGTGGCAAAACGCTCATTTTTCAACTAGCAATACTGAGCCGATTTGACACCAGATCCAAGTCTTTTTTGTTCTGGGGGTTTCGCAAAGTCAGATAGGTGCTAAAACCAAACCAAATGTTTGGTTTCATCAGAGAACCTTTGCTCAGGAATCGAGCAATTTTTCAGAGAATTAGCCGCGTGCCAGAATCGATGTCTACCCTTGAAGTCTCCGAGGTGTCACGATCGCCAAAGGAGATTTAGTGAAACAACGATTGGTGATAATTTCTTGTTAGATATCAGATTAGTATTTTGTAAAGTTTCATCAATTTCGGATTTTTACTTTCCCAGATAGAAGACGTTATACGAGTCCGGGTAATTATGCGCCACCCTGTAGAAAAAACACACAGAAAAGTATGTACCAATCATAAACCAATAATAAATGTAAGAGAACACCAGATGGTACATCGCAAAAATCTGAGAGGGGGGGGATGTTGTATATCTCAGAAAAGCTACCACTAATTTGTTCAGTAAGGGAAACAACACGTGACGATTGTTCGATATCTCAACTGCCAAGTAATTTTCAAACTCATGATAAAACTTAAAGGGGGGGGGGGAATACAACTGATTTTTTTTTTCAAGAAGTGGTTAACTAAAAAAGGTCTTATCATGATTGACATTTTGTCAGTAGACCATTTTTCTGATATATGATATCTTGGGGGGGGGGGGGGGGAAAAAACCGATGATATGTGGGAAAAAAATCGGGATGAAGAAGTTAAAGTGCGAGGGTCGGGTTATGGTGTAATACGGTATACAATAAATCTACACTCGTCGAGGAGAGAAGAGGGGGGGGGCGTACAACTCATGCTTTCAGTTGGAAAGGGGAGGGGGAGGTGGAAAAAACCAATGACATGTGGGAAAAAAATCGGGATGAAGAAGTTAAAGTGCGAGGGTCGGGTTATCGTGTATTACGGTATACAAGAAATCTAAAATCCCGACCCTCGCACTTTAACTTCTTCATCCCGATTTTTTTCCCACATGTCACGACAGACTCATTTTGAGTTTGATAGCCATCAACAATTGCTCTTTGTCCCCCTTGGCTGGACTGGCGATAAACAGGTATCCGGTACTGTCTATGATGAGGTCCGCCAGTGCAGAAGCCGGCATGAAGCTCTTCGCCATTGATTCGTAGTCTCCAAATTGCGAAGGATCTGGTTTTCCCATTCCAGACCATTCCGTCTTGACTTTTTCTCTCAAATCCGTCTAGACCGACAGTCTCATCTTTACGTCCTCAAGATCATCCTCCACATCACAACTTGAGTTCAATAGTGACTGCTTCGTTGTCAATGCTCTTCATCTTCCTCCAATTTGCCTGGACCAATCGACTCCGCCTTCTTGGCCAGATCGCGCAGGATTTGCGTTTCCCATGCGTAGTCGTCAGTTTTTCCGGCTTTAACCTCCCGATCGTGCAGACTTTCAACTCCCCATCCTGCTTCGTTTGTCCTGATGGCGTAGAAGGCTATCTGTTTCTTCTGGGCCTTGAATTTTTTCCAGGGGTTTGCCACAAAGATGAGCCTCTTCCAGCTCCGCTTCGAACAGTTTTCGGATTTTTTGGAGATGGTGTCTCAAGGTGGCGATTTCAGACCGGAGCTTTTCGCTGTCATGAGTTGTAGCCCCTGGAAAACAAGAATTAGAAAACTTATGACACTTTGAAAACTCACTCGAGGCCATCTTATCGTCTTCCACGGCGCCTAAGACCATCTCGAAATCCTTGTCAACAGTTGAACTTGGAGAATCCACGACGTTTTGTTTCCAGGTGAGTTTCTCGAATGTGGATGTTTTGGACTCCTGAAGCATTCTTTTCATATTGGCGACTTGAGTCTGGGCTTCTTTGTTCTTATTTGCAACTCCTGAAAAATGAACCTTAGAAACCTATCTAGCCATATTTTAGGTTACCTTGGGTGGGGGTTCTCGATCTGATTGAAGAATCCAAGAGCGGTTTCCTTGCTCGGCCTCAGATATGGGCTGGCTCTGAGACATCAGCAGTCCACCGTTGCCCCCTTTTCTGCCACGAACCTCCTGGTCGCGCAGAAATTGGACTTCCCATTTTGCCTCGTTTGTTCTGGAGGCGTAGATCTGTTGTTTCTGGGCCTTGATGAGACTTTCCAAAGCTTTGCCTCGAAGCTGAGCTTCTTCCCCAAACTCATCATCCAGTGAAGACCTTCGATCGATGGATCTTTTTCGTTTCCACAGAGAAGTGACTGTCACTGAAAATTGCATCATTTTTTGTTGGAAACAAAGAACAAACATATGGAAAAGAAGAAAGAACATGATTCTAACGAGTTAAAAGAAAGAGTATTTAATTCACAAGTTTACAACGGCTGCCGACGTTTACACAAGGATTCGGATTTTTCGTACAAATGACGGAAAATACGAGAACAATAGAGATGAATTACAATAATTCATTACTGAATGAAGTGAAAGTGAGTGAAAATGAATATAAAAGTTTAAAATGAGGTAAAAAACATCGAAAAAGACTTAAAACCTCAAAAAAATCCTTTAAAACGGAAAAGAAATTTAGCCACTATTTGCCGCGCGCAGCGTTATTTCGGAGTGTCGTTGCGCGCTCCGCGTGAAGAAAGTGAGACTACAGGATATTGTGGGGGTTTTCGAGCATTTTTGAATTTTTGATGAGGCGATTGTCGTGTTTCAAATATTATAAAATCAGCAAAATTTTTCATTTTGAACATATTGAAAACAGCTTTTTCAGAGAAAAATGTTTTGAAAAGAAATTAGGATTTTGAGTAAGATTCCTGTTGAAAATCTTAGAATGGTGGGTATTTGAATTTTCACTGAAAAACAAATGAGGAAAAACTCGACGTTGGAACGAGAATAGTATAGTGGTTTTCGAACTACAGAAAGTGTAGAACGAGCTGAATTAATGATATCAATTAAATAAAAATTTATTCGAACCGAAGTTCCTGTGCCACTAACACGGTAGGATATATACTATAACACCAATGAAAAAAGGAATGAATTATCATAAGAGTATGCGATTTATTACAAATCAGTAGAGTTGGGGAATAGAAAGTGTTCCAGAATACAGGTTAAGTTTTGATTGGAACGCTGAAGTAGATTTGAACGCTGACATATAACAGATGGTAATGTGTAGATAATAGATAGTAATCTTCATATAATGTGTGTAAGTGTGTAAGTGTGTAAGTGTGTAAGTGTGTAAGTGTGTAAGTGTGTAAGTGTGTAAGTGTGTAAGTGTGTAAGTGTGTAAGTGTGTAAGTGTGTAAGTGTGTGACAACGAGCAGAGAGTAGCACCTTGTGTTCACAAGATTCCTCATGGCCATTATATTCACAAACATGCGAGAGAAATGAAGGATCACCATGACAATTTTATCTGATCGTTTCTACAGATCACCATTAGGCAAGAAAAATGAACAACCTCAAATGTCGGATTACGAGGTTTTCTGACAAACATAACATTAAAAAACTTCGAATGTCGGAAGAAACCTTCTAGAATTGGCTTAGAAACCCTCAGATTCATTTGTTTCGGTACCATTAGAGAATTGTTCGTTGAATTTGAATCTATCATGAATCACACAATTGTAGCTCTGACCGAATTACGCTCTTTTCAAAGGTGGGAACTTTGACGCTTCGAATATTCTACTTGATTTCAACTGTACATATTTGAGATAATTGATTTTTTACTTCATTTCAACTGACAGAACAACATTTTCCCATATGACAAGATAATAGATGGTAATGTGTCGATGATAGATGGTAATGTACATATAACAGATGGTAATGTGTAGATAATAGATAGTAATCTTCATATAATAAATGGTAACGTGTAGATAACAGATGGTAATGTTGTGTAAGTGTGTAAGTGTGTAAGTGTGTAAGTGTGTAAGTGTGTAAGTGTGTAAGTGTGTAAGTGTGTAAGTGTGTAAGTGTGTAAGTGTGTAAGTGTGTAAGTGTGTAAGTGTGTAAGTGTGTAAGTGTGTAAGTGTGTAAGTGTGTAAGTGTGTAAGTGTGTAAGTGTGTAAGTGTGTAAGTGTGTAAGTGTGTAAGTGTGTAAGTGTGTAAGTGTGTAAGTGTGTAAGTGTGTAAGTGTGTAAGTGTGTAAGTGTGTAAGTGTGTAAGTGTGTAAGTGTGTAAGTGTGTAAGTGTGTAAGTGTGTAAGTGTGTAAGTGTGTAAGTGTGTAAGTGTGTAAGTGTGTAAGTGTGTAAGTGTGTGACAACGAGCAGAGAGTAGCACCTTGTGTTCACAAGATTCCTCATGGCCATTATATTCACAAACATGCGAGAGAAATGAAGGATCACCATGACAATTTTATCTGATACAGATCACCATTAGGCAAGAAAAATGAACAACCTCAAATGTCGGATTACGAGGTTTTCTGACAAACATAACATTAAAAAACTTCGAATGTCGGAAGAAACCTTCTAGAATTGGCTTAGAAACCCTCAGATTCATTTATTTCGGTACCATTAGAGAATTGTTCGTTGAATTTGAATCTATCATGAATCACACAATTGTAGCTCTGACCGAATTACGCTCTTTTCAAAGGTGGGAACTTAGACGCTTCGAATATTCTACTTGATTTCAACTGTACATATTTGAGATAACTTACACCCTTACACCCTTACACACGTGCACACTTACACCCTTACACACGTGCACACTTACACCCTTACACCCTTACACCCTTACACCCTTACACCCTTACACCCTTACACCCTTACACCCTTACACCCTTACACCCTTACACCCTTACACCCTTACACCCTTACACCCTTACACCCTTACACCCTTACACCCTTACACCCTTACACCCTTACACCCTTACACCCTTACACCCTTACACCCTTACACCCTTACACCCTTACACCCTTACACCCTTACACCCTTACACCCTTACACCCTTACACCCTTACACCCTTACACCCCTACACCCTTACACCCTTACACCCTTACACCCTTACACCCTTACACCCTTACACCCTTACACCCTTACACCCTTACACCCTTACACCCTTACACCCTTACACCCTTACACCCTTACACCCTTACACCCTTACACCCTTACACCCTTACACCCTTACACCCTTACACCCTTACACCCTTACACCCTTACACCCTTACACCCTTACACCCTTACACCCTTACACCCTTACACCCTTACACCCTTACACCCTTACACCCTTACACCCTTACACCCTTACACCCTTACACCCTTACACCCTTACACCCTTACACCCTTACACCCTTACACCCTTACACCCTTACACCCTTACACCCTTACACCCTTACACCCTTACACCCTTACACACGTGCACACTTACACACTTACACCCTTACACACGTGCACACTTACACCCTTACACCCTTACACCCTTACACCCTTACACCCTTACACCCTTACACCCTTACACCCTTACACCCTTACACCCTTACACCCTTACACCCTTACACCCTTACACCCTTACACCCTTACACCCTTACACCCTTACACCCTTACACCCTTACACCCTTACACCCTTACACCCTTACACCCTTACACCCTTACACCCTTACACCCTTACACCCTTACACCCTTACACCCTTACACCCTTACACCCTTACACCCTTACACCCTTAACACCCTTACACCCTTACACCCTTACACCCTTACACCCTTACACCCTTACACCCTTACACCCTTACACCCTTACACCCTTACACCCTTACACCCTTACACCCTTACACCCTTACACCCTTACACCCTTACACCCTTACACCCTTACACCCTTACACCCTTACACCCTTACACCCTTACACCCTTACACCCTTACACCCTTACACCCTTACACCCTTACACCCTTACACCCTTACACCCTTACACCCTTACACCCTTACACCCTTACACCCTTACACCCTTACACCCTTACACCCTTACACCCTTACACCCTTACACCCTTACACCCTTACACCCTTACACCCTTACACCCTTACACCCTTACACCCTTACACCCTTACACCCTTACACCCTTACACCCTTACACACGTGCACACTTACACACTTACACCCTTACACACGTGCACACTTACACCCTTACACCCTTACACCCTTACACCCTTACACCCTTACACCCTTACACCCTTACACACGTGCACACTTACACACTTACACCCTTACACACGTGCACACTTACACACTTACACCCTTACACACGTGCACACTTACACCCTTACACCCTTACACCCTTACACCCTTACACCCTTACACCCTTACACCCTTACACCCTTACACCCTTACACCCTTACACCCTTACACCCTTACACCCTAACACACGTGCACACTTACACCCTTACACCCTTACACCCTTACACCCTTACACCCTTACACCCTTACACCCTTACACCCTTACACCCTTACACCCTTACACCCTTACACCCTTACACCCTTACACCCTTACACCCTTACACCCTTACACCCTTACACCCTTACACCCTTACACCCTTACACCCTTACACCCTTACACACGTGCACACTTACACACTTACACCCTTACACACGTGCACACTTACACCCTTACACCCTTACACCCTTACACCCTTACACCCTTACACCCTTACACCCTTACACCCTTACACCCTTACACCCTTACACCCTTACACCCTTACACCCTTACACCCTTACACCCTTACACCCTTACACCCTTACACCCTTACACCCTTACACCCTTACACCCTTACACCCTTACACCCTTACACCCTTACACCCTTACACCCTTACACCCTTACACCCTTACACCCTTACACCCTTACACCCTTACACCCTTACACCCTTACACACGTGCACACTTACACACTTACACCCTTACACCCGTGCACACTTACACCCTTACACCCTTACACCCTTACACCCTTACACCCTTACACCCTTACACCCTTACACCCTTACACCCTTACACCCTTACACCCTTACACCCTTACACCCTTACACCCTTACACCCTTACACCCTTACACCCTTACACCCTTACACCCTTACACCCTTACACCCTTACACCCTTACACCCTTACACCCTTACACCCTTACACCCTTACACCCTTACACCCTTACACCCTTACACCCTTACACCCTTACACACGTGCACACTTACACACTTACACCCTTACACACGTGCACACTTACACCCTTACACCCTTACACCCTTACACCCTTACACCCTTACACCCTTACACCCTTACACCCTTACACCCTTACACACGTGCACACTTACACACTTACACCCTTACACACGTGCACACTTACACCCTTACACCCTTACACCCTTACACCCTTACACCCTTACACCCTTACACCCTTACACCCTTACACCCTTACACCCTTACACCCTTACACCCTTACACCCTTACACCCTTACACCCTTACACCCTTACACCCTTACACCCTTACACCCTTACACCCTTACACCCTTACACCCTTACACCCTTACACCCTTACACCCTTACACCCTTACACCCTTACACCCTTACACCCTTACACCCTTACACCCTTACACCCTTACACCCTTACACCCTTACACCCTTACACACGTGCACACTTACACACTTACACCCTTACACACGTGCACACTTACACCCTTACACCCTTACACCCTTACACCCTTACACCCTTACACCCTTACACCCTTACACACGTGCACACTTACACACTTACACCCTTACACACGTGCACACTTACACACTTACACCCTTACACACGTGCACACTTACACCCTTACACCCTTACACCCTTACACCCTTACACCCTTACACCCTTACACCCTTACACCCTTACACCCTTACACCCTTACACCCTAACACCCTTACACACGTGCACACTTACACCCTTACACCCTTACACCCTTACACCCTTACACCCTTACACAAGTGCACACTTACACCCTTACACCCTTACACCCTTACACCCTTACACCCTTACACCCTTACACCCTTACACCCTTACACCCTTACACCCTTACACCCTTACACCCTTACACCCTTACACCCTTACACACGTGCACACTTACACACTTACACCCTTACACCCTTACACCCTTACACCCTTACACCCTTACACCCTTACACCCTTACACCCTTACACCCTTACACCCTTACACCCTTACACCCTTACACCCTTACACCCTTACACCCTTACACCCTTACACCCTTACACCCTTACACCCTTACACCCTTACACCCTTACACCCTTACACCCTTACACCCTTACACCCTTACACCCTTACACCCTTACACCCTTACACCCTTACACCCTTACACCCTTACACCCTTACACCCTTACACCCTTACACCCTTACACCCTTACACCCTTACACCCTTACACCCTTACACCCTTACACCCTTACACCCTTACACCCTTACACCCTTACACCCTTACACCCTTACACCCTTACACCCTTACACCCTTACACCCTTACACCCTTACACCCTTACACCCTCACACCCTTACACCCTTACACCCTTACACACGTGCACACTTACACACTTACACCCTTACACACGTGCACACTTACACCCTTACACCCTTACACCCTTACACCCTTACACCCTTACACCCTTACACCCTTACACCCTTACACCCTTACACCCTTACACACGTGCACACTTACACCCTTACACCCTTACACCCTTACACCCTTACACCCTTACACAAGTGCACACTTACACCCTTACACACGTGCACACTTACACCCTTACACCCTTACACCCTTACACCCTTACACCCTTACACCCTTACACCCTTACACCCTTACACCCTTACACCCTTACACCCTTACACCCTTACACCCTTACACCCTTACACCCTTACACCCTTACACCCTTACACCCTTACACCCTTACACCCTTACACCCTTACACCCTTACACCCTTACACCCTTACACCCTTACACCCTTACACCCTTACACCCTTACACCCTTACACCCTTACACCCTTACACCCTTACACCCTTACACCCTTACACCCTTACACCCTTACACCCTTACACCCTTACACCCTTACACCCTTACACCCTTACACCCTTACACCCTTACACCCTTACACCCTTACACCCTTACACCCTTACACCCTTACACCCTTACACCCTTACACCCTTACACCCTTACACCCTTACACCCTTACACCCTTACACACGTGCACACTTACACCCTTACACCCTTACACCCTTACACCCTTACACCCTTACACCCTTACACCCTTACACAAGTGCACACTTACACCCTTACACCCTTACACCCTTACACCCTTACACCCTTACACCCTTACACCCTTACACCCTTACACCCTTACACCCTTACACCCTTACACCCTTACACCCTTACACCCTTACACCCTTACACCCTTACACCCTTACACCCTTACACCCTTACACCCTTACACCCTTACACCCTTACACCCTTACACCCTTACACCCTTACACCCTTACACCCTTACACCCTTACACCCTTACACCCTTACACCCTTACACCCTTACACCCTTACACCCTTACACCCTTACACCCTTACACCCTTACACCCTTACACCCTTACACCCTTACACCCTTACACCCTTACACCCTTACACCCTTACACCCTTACACCCTTACACACGTGCACACTTACACACTTACACCCTTACACACGTGCACACTTACACCCTTACACCCTTACACCCCAAGCTAAAGCTGTTTCTATGGTGCTCTGCTACATGCTCTACTAACCTATATGTTTTTTTCTACTGAAATCCGTCTCAAAATACTCTTTTTGCTAAGTTAAAAATTCCCATTTTTTCATTTTTTTCAAAACTATCCCCTGGCACCCGTCCTCCCAGCCATCAGCCATCACTATTTTCTAAACTTTTTCTTTACCCAGAGTTAGCTCTTACTAGCCCCTACTCATTCCCAATCCTATTTCTATCAAATTTCTCGCAAAACCCCTTATTTCCTATCCTTAAAACTACCCGAAATTCCCCCTATTTTTGGCCGGTGCTAGACCATTTTTCCTCTAACTTACCAATAAAAATTATGAAGAGGAGAGGCGGCGATCCGGGAAGAAGAAAAAGGAAGGAATGAATTTTCTGAGGGGACTCCCTTCAGATTGACTTGAACTTGACCTCTAGAGCTTTACGGGTTTTTTCACTTTTTATAATTTTGCTCCCAGGGGTCCTAGAGACTTGAAACTTCTTGAGTCGACATATGAGACCTTGACGAGTCGAGTGATAATGTTCTAAAAGATGCCTGGTGACCTAGAAACTTAGATATGCCGAGATCGGTCCCAAAGTTGGGGGATGGACTAAACTCGAGTCGGAGAGTTCGAAATCATATGTCACCTGAGCTCCTGGTGACCTAGATTCTTAGTTTAGAGTGTTGGAACTTGAAACTAGGAGGTTGGGGTTCTCATCAAAGGAGAATTCGGAATCAGGTCATGAAATTCCTGAAAGTGGGTCACGAAGCAAAATTGGTTGGGGATGAAGCTAGGGGCATGTGTAGCAAAGCATAGACTCACTAGGGACCGATGACTATTTTAAGGTTGTCAGGTGACCTATATCTGTGTTGACTGGATATTTCCGTTAGGGATAAAGATAGCGGTATGGTATTTGAGTCATTGAAAGTGTAAAGCAACTTGAATTCATCGATTAATTATTTGACCTATTTTTCCGGTCGACCAGCTTTTTTAGTTAGGAATAAAGTTGAGAAAGTGTTACAGGGACCATTGTTTGAACAATAGATGATGATTTTTTTGGTGATGCTACTTGACCTATTTTCCTGCTAACTGATCCCTTTTTTGGAGAATCTTGTTTTTTTGGTTTTTTAGTGGTATTTTCATGGAATCAACAATTTTTGCTGACAAAAATGCCAAGAACATGATTCTAGAACAGAAAAACTTAGCATTTTCCAGCATTTTCCAGGGAAAACACTGATCATCGAAAATCTTTGGGCGGACCTGGTTCCTCGACCTTCGCAATGGCGTTCACTGTCGAGGAGATGCAAAAGTTGAGTTTTGGAAGCTTTGCCTTTACCCACTTTTATTCAGTTCTCTCATTATTTTTGTATACTTTTATTTCTTACTCTGATTAGTATGTGAAATGAAAAGTGAGGACTGTCAATGTTTTCTCATTTTGATTCTCACGATAGTAACTAAGCCAAGATATAATATCGAAACTTGAATTCTGGATAAAACGCTGACCGGTTTCATGGTTTCTCTTAGTTTAGATCGAAAAATAGAAAGACCGTAGAGCAGACTAAGAGAAGAGTTTCTAATCAGTTCCTGTTTCTTATGTTTTACTTGGAATTAATAGTCTGCTTGTTTAACAAAGTTGGAATGCTCAATAACTTTATAAATTAGACTTGCAAATAACATCCTCCCTCGCAAAACATCATTTTGGTCAAGACGAATCCTGTCGGACTGCTAGCGCTCGGAGTCAGAGTGAAAATGGAGGAAAACGGTTCCGGCTGTTGACGGGGATAAACCAAAGCCGCCCAGACTGTTCCAAGTCCCTCAATTTCACCGCTAGGGATTGCTCTCGCCTTTTCGACAGACATATTCAAAACGAGATAGCTTTTGTGAAAGGAATCGAAGTCTGGAACAGTATTGTGGGTTACTGTGATATAATGATGGGCATACGTTCTCCGATTGGAGTCAGTTGGTAGAGAAGACTGGTGTTGTTGTTTTGATGGCGTCCATCATTAAGGCAACATGGTATCGAATAATATCAGTTGGCTGTTGGACTTGGTTTTTCCAGTAGATGGTTGAAGAGGCCGGGGAGACCATGAGGAGGAAGAGGAGAAGAAGGCGCATTCTTGAACAGAATGATGCTGAAAGGAGGAAAAAAGGGGGACATTTATAAAAGACCCTAATTCGATTTAGCCGATGCCCTGGGAAACTCGGGAGCTACCGCACCCCATCCAAAAAATCGAATTAACGCCTTCCTATAAAACCCATCCCTTCCCTTTTCTCTATCATTCTTCTTAAGGGTGTAAGGGTGTGTAAGGGTGTAGGGGGGTGTAAGGGTGTAAGGGTGTAAGGTGTAGGGTGTAAGGGTGTAAGGGGTAAGGGTGTAAGGGTGTAAGGGTGTAAGGGTGTAAGGTGTAGGTGTAAGGGTGTAAGGGTGTAAGGGTGTAAGGGTGTAAGGGTGTAAGGGTGTAAGGGTGTAAGGGTGTAAGGGTGTAAGGGTGTAAGGGTGTAAGGGTGTAAGGTGTAAGGGTGTAAGGGTGTAAGGGTGTAAGGGTGTAAGGGTGTAAGGGTGTGTAAGGTGTAAGGGTGTAGGGTGTAAGGTGTAAGGTGCGTGTAAGGGTGTAAGGTGTAGTGTGCAGTGGTAAGGGTGTAAGGGTGTAAGTGTGCACGGGTGTAAGTGTAGGTAGGTGTAGTGTAAGGGTGTAGGTGTAAGGGTGTAAGGGTGTAAGGTAGGTGTAAGGGTGTAAGGTGTAAGGGTGTAAGGGTGTAAGGGTGTAAGGGTGTAAGGGTGTAAGGGTGTAAGGGTGTAAGGGTGTAAGGGTGTAAGGGTGTAAGGGTGTAAGGGTTTAAGGGTGTAAGGGTGTAAGGGTATAAGGGTGTAAGGATGTAAGGGTGTAAGGGTGTTTTTTTTTGGATGAACACAGTTTGTTTAGATGCTGATTTATTAATAAACGAAAGAAAATGAATAATAATAGTTGGTCTGACCCGAGTCATAATAGAGAGATCATAAATGAGTTGAGATCATCGAATTGAGGTCTACTTCAGAAATACATGGTAGTTTTAAAAAAGATACGTTCGAATAGCAATCATAATACGCTAGTCGGAATGTAAGAAGAAGAAAGCTGTAAAAGCTTATACAGGAAAATGAGAAACTGTGGCTATAAAACATGATAATGGGATATAATTTTGTGAAAGAAGGAGTACAATAAAATTCGACAGCTGTAACAATGAGAAATGACTTTAATCAATCGTATCGTAGTCTTCACTGTCTTTCTTTGTTCTAGCTGCTGAGTGGATATTTACATTCTGATTCTCGGTGAACATTCGAAAGATAATTGCAAAATATAAACGTATCTCTTTCTGAAGAATTTCGCGTTTCCCAGGAGTTTGCACATTTTCGATTGCCGATGGATCCTTATTATTTTGATTCTCAATGATTTGTTGAGCAATAGTTTCAGGTTGTTGAATCATGCTTTGCTGAATAGGCATTTGTTCCTCAATAGTTCTTTCATCCATGATTGCCATCGGGATGTCCTCGTAAACGTTCATCTGGTGTCGACGAATAATGGGGTCAGGATGTGGTATCATTTTCCTATTTTTCTCATCGGCCCGTCGCTCTTCTTCTATTTCGGTTTTGTAGCGCCAGAAAACGTGGCAGAACTGCCACAGACAGAATGCAAATCCACATACGGCTGCTATGGCCAATAGAGAGCCAATCACGAGGAACACAACAGGAATCCCACTTATTTCATTGACATTTATTAAAGCAAACATGACGTCTCCCTTGATCCTTTCTTCACAGTATATGGAAAAATCAAGCCTGAAAGACTTGGCTCAAGTTCAGCAGTTAAATAAAGTGACATACACATTTTTTTCCTTATCTTCCGGACAAATCAGTTCGTTGAGTCTCACAATTTGAAGCATATTTTCTCTGCTCAACGTGGTTTTTGCTTTGCTTCCAATTTCAATAGTGATTGGCTCTGACTGGCACTTCGAGAGCCTCACAACCGGGATCTTCGTTAAATTGGTGATCAATGCTAAGGTAGTGTTGGCATTGGTTAAAGCTGAAAACGGAGACTATCAATGATTACAATGAGAAAGCTCACCAGTAGAAATAGCTGGACCCAGGGACAAGCGCCGTTTATCGATCTTTCGAAACCATTGATCAATCTCAATTTTCTTGTTCACATCGTTCCGCACGTGTTGAATGAACCCCTTTTTCGCGGTAGTGCCGATTTCGATCGAGCCGGTTGAATTCTTCTCTGAACTGATAATCAGGCTCAAACTGAAAAAAAAAGTTTTTTCAATTTCATCTCTTTTTAAACTCACTCGTATGTCTCAAACGCACACGGTTTCTGGCCGGCTGAGAACAGGAATACTAGCCATGAGTCACTTAAAATATAAGTTTTGTTCCCAATATTACCACCGAGGATTAGTTCCCGGCACTTGTACAGCTTAAACTCGATGAGCTCATTCGACGAGACTTTCACTTCGACGACCATGTCGTAATGCAAGGCTGTAAACAATCTACATTTATTAGAACAGTTTTATTTAATTACCGTGATTTGCTATTGCGCTCACATTTATACCAGAGTGGAATCTGGACGAGAGATTGGCGAATTCAATAACAATGGATGGGGGTGCAGTGGTTTCGGATAGAGTCGGGGCAATATCCGTGTTGCCGAAAGAACGGCATAATAGAGCCAAAACAATACAAATGAAGACGACGGCGTTCATTTTCAGTTTTTCCGACGAAGCTGTCTTCAGTAGAAAGATGAAGAATGAGACGATTGGGAGAATATTAAGAAATCACGAGGTTCAGAGGAAAAAACTATTCTAGAAAAAGATAGTTTCTATGAATCATCGAAAAAGCAGAAAAACAAATTTTAATGTGGGCGTGGTTAGTATTTCGAAATTATACGCTAAGCAAAATATCCGAATAACAATCATATGACCATCCGCATAAAAACTACAATTCATATATGAACATCGTTTTTGAATCAGTTCTTCAGTCCTGGTACTAAATATCTTATCAGAGAAATATGCTGTCAACTGTATTTTTAATCCCTTGTCACCTTCCTCAAACACTTGGTTCTATGATTCGTGTTTTGAAATGAAAAATCATGATTTTTATTTTTTTGAAGTCTTTATTCATATTTTTATAGAACGAGATTTGAAGTCGAGAACGTTATACACAAAATACAATTCGAGAAGAACGACAGGACAGTAGATTCCCAACACATTTGTGGGAATTAAAGAGAAACCCTAGAAATAATGGCCACCGCGTCAGTTTGTGATTCGGTAATTGGATGATTGTTTGATTGCAGAATAAATGCGAACACAATAAGCAAGAAATGAGCAAAATTCCAAAAACGATAATATTGTACATTCTACTACATCAGAAGAGATTAAGCGATTAGAATGTTTTTTTGTATGGCAAAACAGGATCAGATCAGATGTAAGTTTGAGTTTGAAACGGTTACTTGTAGAGTTCATCGAGCTCTTTACGGAAAGCTTTTTCAATGTTCTTCCTTTTCAGTTTAAGAGCTTCAGTTAAAAGTCCGGAGGCTGGAGTCCATGGTTCATGGCAGATGAAGATCTTTTGTGGAATCTCAACGCGTTGAAGTTTTGCTGAAATTCAAAACCTTGTTTCAGGTTAACAATGCTCAAAAACATACATGAAACATAAGAAGCCAATTCCTTTTGCAGTGCTTCCACAACCTTCTTATCCTCACAAACTTTCTCGAAGTCACCGGTGTCAACTCCTTGTTTCTCAGCCAACTGGGTCAGATTTTTCTGATTTGGAACGACCAATGCGACCAGGAAGCTTTTGTTCGAGTCTCCATAGACACACACGTTATCAATATGTGGATTGGTCAACAGATTAGTCTCAACCTTTCCAAGTGAAATATATTCTCCATGAGCCAGTTTGAGCAAATCCTTTTTGCGATCTGAAACAACGGAACATGTATTGAATGTCAGAGATACCGAAAGAAACTAACCAATAATCTTAAGGGATCCATCTTCACGGAACTCTCCAATATCTCCAGTAGCGAAGAATCGTTTTCCATTCACAGTAACAAACTCCTCATTCGTCTTTTCTTCATTATTGAAATATCCAAGAGCAACATTTGGTCCGCTGATAAGAATTTCTCCTTGTGGTGGGTCATTCTTTGGTGAATATCCGGCTTCAGCCCATTCTTGCAACAAGATTTCACAGCAAGTGAGTGGTGGTCCAACAGTTCCAGTTGACAAATCATGAATATCAGCAATGGTTCCTCCTCCACAAGTCTCTGTGAGTCCGTATCCTTGAACAACTGGGCAGCAGAAGCAGATATTCATGAATCTTTGAGTTTCTGGACTGAGTGGTGCACCTCCGGAAAGCATTTGACGAACTTTTCCTCCGAGCAGTTTACCAATGCGATTGAAGACCAATCTAGAGAGCAATATATTCCGTTGTTTTATTTTCTTTCTCTAAAACTCACTTATTCAAGATAAAGCTAGTGTATCCTTCCTCATATCTCGATCTCTTTCTTTCGTAACAAGTTTTGAACAACTGCTTGAAAAGTTCACTGTTAGCGTTAACCTCATCAATAACAGCCTTGAAAATACGGTCCATAACTGCTGGAACACAAGCCATGAGAGTTGGTTGAAGTACCCAACAGTCTCCATGTTCTCCCTTCATGATTTTTGGAGCTCTGTCGAATAGGGTTTGGGCAGAAGAGTATCCAATTCTGACTCCTTTTGTGAAAACAACCATTTCAGCGCAGACTTCGAGAATATGGGCCAGTGGCAGATATCCGATATACCTGTCCTCCGTTCTGAACAAAGGATATTGGTTTGATTCATAATTATGTATTACTTACCCAAGAACAATGTTAAATGCTTGTCCAGCTGTGACAGCAACAATGTTCTGATGAGAAATCATGACTCCTTTCGGGTTTCCAGTGGTTCCAGATGTATACATAATGAAAGCGAGATCATTTTTCTTACTGCGAATTGGAACTGGGTGTGCTGAAAAATAAACAATTGCCCAAATTAAATAAAAATTCTTGTTTCAAGCACATCAAACCCATTTGATTAGACGGAAGACACTCTAAGGGATTGCGTCTAACATGAAGGGTAGAATAACATGGGAAGAGTAGTAGGTTAGAACTGTAAACAAGCCGGACACCCCAAGCAACATACAGTACTCACGCTCTCCACGGCTGAGAAGTTGGTCAAAAGAGAGAAGAGTGAAAGGAAGATCAACGTCTACTGATTCTCCACGAGAGGCTGGATCAACGCTATCAAAGAAAATGATGTTTTCGATAGATGTGGCTCCATTGCTCATCGCTTTTTTGACTTTGGAAATAAGTGCTTCAGTTGTGAAAATCGTTTTAGCTCCGACTTCATTGATAGCAAATTGGACTGCTTCATCTCCAAGAGTAGCATACATCGTGGCAACTGAAATATTGGTATATAGAAAAGACCTAGAATGTTTATCTCACTTGGGAAGTTCATTTTCATGCAAGCGAGAGCAGTGGTCATCCATTCCTCTCTGGTTTCAGCAAACAAAATGATTGGCTCTTTCTCCTAAACAAAATATCAATGAGCTTTGTCAGTTTAGGATAATGAACCTGTTGTCCAAGACTAGTAAGACCCGATGCAACCATGTTAACCCGTTTGTCTACTTGAGCATAGCTTCTCCAATGATAATCTCCCATTTGCCATTTCTCAAAGATTTTTCCGTTTGATTGTTTCTCCTTATGGACCTTGAGCACTTCACGTGTACCCATGCATGGCAGGTCTCCATATCGCCTGAAAATAAATCAAAATAAACAAATAACTTCCGTTTCAAATGAATACGGAACTATCCACTATTAGCTACTAGAAACAGTAAAAAAATGCTGTTTCATAGATAAGAACAACCACAAACTGATAAGCTACGCGATCTCAATGATTTCATGATAAAGATTGAAGTTCGTGAAAACCAACCGGACACACTCTTCCCATTGTGTTCCGAGGTCATGTATTCCTTCGAATGATGAGTTCATAAGACCATCCTTGGCACTGACGTTCTTCCATGGAGTAGTTGGATCTGAGTTCTCTGGTTCTGCCTAAACAAAAATTGTGTTGTTACAGAATAAATATTGTTCGAGTGCTCGTACCTTGACACGCTCTGATCTTTCAAGTTTCTCCGCCGGGTCAGCAAATATCTTGAATGGAATGAAAGTGACGATATCGTAAATGAAAAACACAATCTGAAATGAGGAAAACAAATGTTGTTTGTCGTTCAAAGTTCTCTACTATTTACCTTTAACAGAACAATGGCGAGAGTGATCGCAAATGGACGATCATGGCCGTTTAAGGCTGATTTGACGTCAGATTCGTCTACCATTTTCGGGTCTGAAAACAAGTGTAATTAGGTTAATTTTGACTGTTCGGTAGAAAGAAACGAAGAAAGTCATATGATTTGACAATGTTTTGTTGTTTTGCTGAAGCTTAGACTGTAAATGAATCAGGAAGCAACACAGAAGTAGGAAAGAGTATCTGATAAACCAACTTTGTCATTTATTTGTGTATTCGAAAGTTGCGTGGCGCTGTTCGAGAGCACGTGGTTGCCTTGGTCCGCCTATTCTCCTCCTCTCACCCCCCAAAGTTATGTGTGTATGTCTGCGCCTTTTGTCTTTTTTTCTCCTATTTCTTCAACTTACGTAAAACGATTAGAGATAGAAAACAACAAGTGAGAGGAAGATGGAAGGGAGAAAAAGACGAAAAGTGATTGAGGATGATCACGCCACTAATAACGTCTGCTTTTGAGGATACACAACTCTCGTCTCTGTGTGTGTGTGAGCTCTGAGCTACGCTTCAACACACCGCCAATCGAGTGTCCGTGTGTATTAGTGTGTAACAATTTTTTGGGAAAAACAGTTGCAGAAACACTGAATTGTTGTCTACCTGGACAACAGATGATAAGAGAAAAACAAAATTCTAGATACCGGAAGTTTTTTGTCTTACGGTAGGGGTAAACAAAAAGTGATATTGGAAAAGCATTTTTTCGAGTGGACTTTGAAAACCGGAGTACTGTACTAGGGAAAAAAATTCTATAGACCCTCACAGAATGGTAACAAAACCAAAATAACCAGGTACCTGACAAAAAAAGAAAGTTATGGTCTCCCCAACAAAAATCATGAATCATATGAAAGAAAACAACCGGTAAGAGTGACAAAACTATATTTGTGTATAGGTATTTATACGAAAAACGTCTAATTTGTCTCTCGTAACAATCAACAATGTTCTGCCAAAATTCAAAAATTGAGCTCTGGTCATTTAGATTAAACAAAATTCTCATCGCCGCCCCAGCAACAGAGAAACAAAACACTAAAAATTTTTGAGAAGTGAAGTGGAAAACAAGGGACAAGGTCGTCTTCGAAGGTGATAAGACATATGAAAAACATTAAAAATAGTGGAACATTTTGGGTTCAGTCTGTTATTAATTCATTCGAAGTAAACTGAAATACAATTTTCATTTCTATTGTTTAGGTTTAAGTCAGTTGAAACGCACCCAGAACTTGATCGGTACAAAGTACAGTAGAAAAAGAAAGAGAGGGTTGACAAAACGATCATCATCTTTAGTGTTGTTCGTCTCAACGGAAGGTAAAAATGAAAACGAGAAGAAATGAGAGATGAAAGAGTACAAAGTCTTGTGTGGATCAGTCGTTTTGTGTTGAAGAAGAGGAAGAAGAGGAAGAAGAAGAAGAAGAGAAGACGAACAACACGCCAGAAGCCAAAGAAAGTTAGGAGAAACACGTCATTCAATCAGCTGATTGAAAGATAGCAAATGGATAGGTAAAAGGTCCAACTGCCTGTTTTTGAACACAAAACATCACATAACTCACCGGAAGATTGTGCTGTCGATGACGCCATTACTTTTTATTTCAATAATCAGGAATTGAAAAATAAGTAGAACAAACAAAGGTTAGATTGAGAATGGTTCTCAACCCTTAGATGTTTTTTGTGTTTGAACCTGATTTGGCAGAAGGACTAACTGACTCAAGTGTCTCTGCTTCCCTTCTTTTGTCTATCATCAAATTAGGCTATGCAATCAAACAGAAATTGTACTCTGACCGGTTTAAAACATACAGAAGTGGTACGAAAAGAGAAAGAGAATGTGTGTAGTGACTTTCACCAGTCGGCGAACCATGAAAGGAATCAATTGATTGACGGTTTTGTTTATCACAACTACAGGACCTTTTAGTACTTTACTTGCAAATAAATCTACATCGTTAAAAACACTTAATTTGAAAGAAAAAAAATCAAACGACTAAACGTCGAACTATTGGTTTCTTTTTGATCTGTCAATATAGAATCATCAAATATTTGAGTTTATCTTCAAGAAAAGGTTGGTTTGCACTCTTTGTGCTTTTATCATAACTCTCATCAGAAACAGTAATTTATATATTTTTAGTTATTTCTTTCTGTGTGTCACTCATTCGCTGTGTAATAATAACTAACGTGTGCGGTTAGAAAGCGAGCAAAAGATGAAATAGAGGAACTGATCATTCAAAACTCTATGAATTCGTAAATATAAAAATACAACAGCTGTAAACCATCTGGATTTTGTGCTTGGAGGTTTTTAGCATACGCAACATCTAGGATAAGAAACTGAGAGATGCATCAAAACAAAAAACTGTAATATCGAATGTCCTAAAGAAAACATCATGAAAGATGTTTAGAAAAATATTCTCGATCTGAGCACCGCTTTACTAAAAAGAGCAACGAAAATGGTGAAGTTTGAAACAGAACGGTCTGGTAAAAACAAAGAACTTGATTGATCGATGGATAATTCCAAGAGGGAAACGGACTACATGACCCTCCGCAGTGGCCAAGCACGTCGAGCAACTGTTCGTTGGACACAAGATGCAGATGAGGGCTGTGCTACGTTGGACCCTCACGATAATATCGTGGATCGATTGTTGGGAGAGAACAAAGTACACTGTGTGCGAGGAGGACTGGTGGATTTAGTGGATTGCACTTTGGACCATTGAGAGGGCAATTAAGATCAGATAATAAATTTTTAGAAGGTTGTAGAGAGCAATAAATGTCACAACTGTGATTTATTAGTTGTTAACCTGAAAGTAATGGAGAATAATTATTATATTAGATTTATCTCTAGAAAGATAAATTCATAGTTCTCGCTATTATCCTTTTACAGAAACTCACATATTCATTAAAATCAAAAGAAAAGAAATATTTATATTTATTTAAATATTGCACACTGAAGAAAAAGCGATTCAAAACCAGAAATAAACGAGAAAATTTTTGAAACTCTATTAGAAAAAAATATAAATCACAGAAAACTCGTAAAACCCGTAATTGTAGAAAGGACACTTTTGTAAATATGAAAAAGGCCATGAAAGAACATACTCCAAACACCCAAATGATAAATAATCAGACACGTAACAAAGAAATGAGGACTGAATGACTAGGCAAAGTTCTCCAGAAATGAGGATGATGTTCGGTTCTCTTTCAGCATTTTATACGAGTATTGATTGCGAGCCAACCCAAATGCAGCTCGACGTTTGTCATCAAAACAAAGCAGTGAATGCTCCTTGGCACAGACCAAAACGAATAGACAGAAGACGGCGGATAGAAAGAATAACGGGGCCCATGAACTCTCTGATGTTGAATGCGTTCTAAAAAAATAGAATAGTATCTGTCATACTGCATTAATCACTTACTCTTGTACAATCAAGTTGCGAGAAGAGTCACGGAGTGGGAAGAAACGCATGTGGTAGATCATTGCGCCGAGGGCCCATTGAACTTCTTGTCCGGCAATCGTAGAGACACTCTGAAAAACGTTTTTCATTATAATTTAAAATTATCAGAAATGGATTACCTGGAACTTATTATGAGTTTTGTCAACAGAAAATCCGTCGTGCAAAACTGAAGTGATCCAGGCTGATTTGAAACACTGCGTTTTCAGCCTCTCATCATCTGCCCGGGGATATAAATGTTTCTTTGATGCTGCCTGGAAAAATTAAATTTTTGTATTTTCCTATTTTGAAAACGCTTACTTGAATTGTCGACCATCTCTGGGCACAATACTCCCTTGACTTATTTGCAATGTTCTCTGCGTTGTATTGCCCACCGAGACCAAGAACATCATGTGTCGAGTACCAATATTCCGAGAATCCGTACATTTCAACATTAGAAAGAGGGATATTTGGAGCCGGAACAGCTCCAAAATAGCACTTCGCTGCTTCCGCTTTGCACACTTCTGATGCTGACTCTGGATTCAACAGTTTTTTGACTTCCGCTGCACAAGTATTCCATTTTCCGGTACCCTGAGAACAGATTGTTTTATAAGCAAGAGAAAAATGTTTCACTCACTCTTCTCACGAAGTTATCTCCGTTTTCCATCGTGACAGTTTTGTGGAGATTCAATGGCATGCAATCATCTTGAATAACTGTGCCGTTTTGATCTTTTAGCTTTGCCATCAATGTTTTCTCATACTTTCTGATACCTGAAGTTTGAAATTCGGTTTTTTGTAACTCAGAAACAAATGCACCTTCATTGACACCGTATCCCAAGAACGTTGTGACAAACAATTTGTATTTGAACAGCGATTCGTCTTCCCGACAACCGAGATTGATCTGGAATCAAGTTGCAATGAAAAAAATCGAAAACGATAAAATTCATACATTTTCGACGTTGATGCTGTTGAATTCATCAGTGTTCGGGAGTTCAAAAGCAATTTGAGCACTTGCACCACCCATATCAATCATTCCTACTGTCTTCTGTCTTGCCAGTCCTGGAGAAGTACCCGGGAAATCAGGAGCGTAGGTTCTGTTGAACTTTCCTGTAATATTCCAATTTAAATCAAATCATTCTTTCAAATAAACAAACCTAGAGCATAGTTCACAGCAATCCAACTGTAGATACCTTCCCATTTCCCTTCAATTATTCTGATATGCTCTTTCAGAACTTGCATCGACGTGATCTTTGGAAGCTCTGTCCTTAGATTCACCAGAACTGCTTCTTTCTGTCTGAAACATGACCATCAAAAGTTTTTTCATAACGAGGAATACTCACTCATCGGGTATCAATCTCATTCCAGCTGTTGCAAATATAAAAACAGGGGTGTAGGGCCTCTTCTCTTCAGGAATGTGTCGTTCAGCTAGTTCCATGAGCGGCCTTAGATACTCTGAAAACAAGAAATCTAGGAAATTCTAATTACAAGAACCTTACCAGCAGCTTGCTCAGGTTTAGTTCCAAATGTACTCAATCCAGGACTGATTTTCTTCATAACTGGTTTGTTATCGTATATGACTGGCTCGATTTGAATCAGTTCAATGTCTAAAAATCAATATATTTGCCGAATGCGAGTTAATATGTATTCACCTGATGTACTTATCCATTGATATACAAATAATCGTGTGCCTGTTGATCCAGCATCGCAAATTACTCCGTAAGACCTTTCTTGTTCTGAAATATTGTTTCATTGGGAAGAAAAGAAAAGAAATTCTTACCCAGTGAAATTAAATGTGGTGAGGTATGAGCTTCAACTGCGTAGATAAATATGATAACTGGAATAAAGATCATCGCCGTGACGGCAAAAATGGTGAACCGCAGACTGACACGCATATGATCACCGCATTCGGAAAACTGAAAAGTTACGAAAAACATATTGGTCAAGAGAATGAGCACGGTCAAAAAAGAGAGAAGGTGGTGGTGGTCAGAATGATTCATTCAACTATAGTGATTTTTAATGAATAATAGTTGAATAGCACTATACAAAAAAACTACCGGATGTTAGCTATTCCAAAATTTCCGAATTCGTTCTTTAAAAATGAAGAGACAATTTTTTTTCGTTTTTAAAGACTAACGAAACAGTGCGAACTTATATCTCTACATCTTAGCATGAAATTTTCGTCTCAAAAACCGGATCGCTAATTCAATTGGAAAGTGTTCGTAAAAAGAGATGCCCGAGAAGTAGTTGAAACGCGTCGGCCGACAAAACGCCAGCGTGGATTTGTACATTCTCTGCGTCTCTGCCCGCGAATTATAATAAAACGGCGTTGGAGTGTGAGGTTGGGTTTGAAATAGAGCAAACAACGATTGTCATTGATTGATGCAGGGCAAAAATCAGTTTGAACCGGTGTAAAAATTACATTCAGATAGTTTAGTGCTAAGCGACACCTCAAAAATAAAAATAAAAGTTGAATATATAGATAAATTATTTTTATTTGTTATTCAACACAAGACGAGACAAAAATATAATGTAAAAGTGAACATAGTTTCTGAATAAAGCATTTCAATAACGCTGATGATGTGGCGGATAGTGACCATGATGTTGTTTCTGTGGTGTACGTTGATAACGTTGATGATGTGGTTGATGATAATTCTGTGGATGTGGATACATTTGTCTATTCACATGTCCAGGATGAATCGGATGTCCATGGTGTATTGGATGTCCTTGATGTTGCATACGATGATGTTCTTGATATCTCGCTGGCTCCGGAGGCAATACTTGTCTTCTTGGCCTTACAGGAGCCATTTGATTGTACATTTGCTCAAAATGTTGGGAAGCTTGCTCAGCGATTTCAATAGTTTCATCCGGATAAATTTCAATGTCATCCACCATCAACATTGCGAAAGCTCTAGCCAATTCAGGATTCTGCCCGTGAATAATCATTTGAGTCATGTGCCGATACTCTGTCTCGAATAAATGAGATCGTTCGTTGAGTTTTCGCAGAGCACGGAACATTTTGTTGATGTAGAATTGCATTGCTTCATCCGAGTACCATCCAGTAACTGAAATATTTATTTTTAGTGATCAGATTGTAAAGTTCAGTTAACTTACGTTTAGTGTAATCATGGAATGGCTCTTCTCCAACAACAAGTTGCTCACGTTCATTTACTTCCTCAGCTGTTTCATCGTCGTCTCCAATAACGATTTGAGTCTCGAATTCCTCCCATGTCATGTTGAGCTGAAAAAAAACCCATGGGAAACATGTCACCTTCAGATTACTATTCAGAAAAGCTGGTGCTTAGAAAAAACTCACCACAATGACTTGAATATATTTCGACCCCGCATTTTTCTCCGGATCTGTTTGCTTTGCCCCATCCACTCCCTTCTCCGCAGGCAACTTGTCGGAAACAGTCTCATCAATTGTATTCTCCCCAACATCTTCGGTTTCAATACAACTCTCAATCGGTATATTTTTGACTGGTTCTTGTTGAACTGGCACCAAATTCTCTTCAGAAGGCTCTTCTGGTACATCAGGATCATCATCAGCAGCGTTGTACTCGTCAACCATCTCATGTAGTTCTTCACTGTCGATTCCCATTGGAACATCAATATCAGAACCATCTTCCTCATCAACCAACTCTCCCAGTTCATCACCGTCGTCAAAATCAGAATCTACGAGTTCTCCTGGTTCAGCATTATTACTTGGAGCATCAGCTGCCGGAACTACTTCTTGTTTGATGTCTCTGTAGTCCATATCAACTTTGACTTCAACAGGTTCCAATGGAATTGCTTTTATTGGTACGTTTTGCGGATTTTGTCTGTAGTCAACGTCTTTCGAAGTGGTTGGTTCAGGTTCCAGAGGAATCGTTGTTGTTGGAATAATTCTAACAGGTTGAGAAATAGTTGGTTTCATATCTGGAGATGCCGGGCAGTCATCTGGAGGTGGACTCTCTGGAGATTCATCTTCCATGACTTCTTCTTTGACTGGTTGCTGGAACTGCGGCATTTCTTGGCGTTGAAAAACGGCTGATGGTGCTGCTTCTCGTTCCAATTCAGCTTTTCGTTCCTCCAACTTCTTCGCTTCTTCTGCCTCTTCCTCTAATTTCTTTTTTGATGCTTCCTCTTCCTTCAACTTCAATGTCTCCTCGTCATAATATGTCTTATCATCATCATCAGGACCTCGCAGACGAAGAATTACTGGCCGGTATATTCCAGTTCGACGATCTTTTCCTCGTGCAAGTAACCATTTAGGCAGTGGTGGCTCATCGTCCTTTTTCTCCTCTTCTTTCTTTTCTCCTTCCCCTTGTTCCGATGTCTGAGGTTCTTGTGCAGGCTCAGTAGAGGGTTCTTCGGTCGTTTCAACTGGTTCAGCAGCTGGAGGCTCTTCCTCTTTTTCTTCTGGCTCTTCTTCAGTCACCGGATCAGATTTTCTTCCCCTCGTAGATCGGCGTGTTGCTCGTTTTGTTGGTTGAGGCTCTTCTTCATCGTCGTCATCTTGAACCCGCTTTCGTTTTCCTCCTCTTCCCGGAGTTCCCCCTCTTCCGGCAGTTCCACCGCCTCGAGCACCTTTTCTGCCACCTTTCTTTTTCTTTGGAGTATACTCTTCATCATCGTCGTCTTCTTCTAATGATTTGTATACTTGTTTCTTTTTTCTAGGCGATTTCTTCGGAGTACTTTTTGTGGATACAACTTGTTCCTCCTCCTCTTCTTCAACTTCCTCCTCTTTCACTTCCACTTTCACTTCAGCTTCTTTCTGATCGCTCACATTTGCTTCATCAATTATAACTTCTTCTTTGACTGTGAGCAAGTTTCTGCTCTCATTTCTACTGTCATCCAGGCTCTCATTCAGACTCTCATTCCTTGTCGTATCCTTACTTTCTCCATCTTCAACCAGAATACTTTTATCTTCTCCAAGAAGAACTCTCAAAACTCGATATCCTGTTGCGCTGTCACATTTACTGTCTGAAAAAATACAATTAATGAGTTCCATGACACAAAAATCTTACTTTTGCTATCATAGCATGTGTCAACCGGTAAAAGGTAACTTGTGGTAAGAATAGCATTTGATTCCACCGGTTCATAAGTTGTCATACCCACAATATCAATCGATTCCAGATCAAATCCGGCTGAATCCGCCACAGGTGCAATAATAAACTTTGATCTGATAGAAAATCCGAGATTCACTTTTGTTAAATAGTTGCTAAGCAGTTTTCGATGGATTATTCTTGCAGCTCTCATCACATCCTTGTATTTAATGATTTGGACCCGTCCTCGACATTCCTTTCTCAGTTTTACTTTTTTACCGGAGAAATCAAGGAACAATAGCTTCTTTCTGTGCATTTGGAACATATCTATGAGCTGAAATAATAGAAATGAAAGACTGGCTGGCCTAAAAACAATTACCCTTTGATCAATAACAGAAGAAGCAATGAAGAACAAGCTATTCTCCTCTGTGTTACGAGCCAACTCGGTTTTCCAAACAGAAAGATGATCAAGTTCAGCTGATGGTTCTTTGAACAGGCTTTGAGCCTCTCGAATGTTTTTCTCCGCTTGATTCTCTTCTATTCGTATGTACTCGTCTCCAACGCGCTGGAAATTATTGATTTTACACCTTGCCAGAGGAAAAACACTTACAATATGAATTTTTTCGAAGTAACATGGCTGTGAATCACCTTTTCTTGCTAAATATAACAGGAACTTGTACACTTTGCTGATTGCAGTTCGTTTGTGATCAATTTTAACATGCATTTTTAGACTCGAATCAACGAAAATGAATACTTCCCTCTGACCCGACATTTCTGAAATAAGAAAACAATTTCATTACATTAATTATCATTTTTCTACTCAATTGGAGCTTCAAAATGCAAAAATTCCTCCTAAATAATTGATAAACAGTGTAAAAAACGTTGACGAATCGTGAAAAAACCAATGGCAACTTTAAAGGCGCACACACTTATTTGAGTGGGTCTCGCAGCGATGTTATCGATGGGGCGCGTTTGCACACACCCCTTGGGGTCGCACGTCGCTCTTCATCGTTTTTTTCCCATGGTTTCTTTTTTCCACTAGCTAATTTATCTCTTTTCAGGTAAAGATGAGGCCGTCTGCAGTTGTCATGGGCAAACATTTTGGAAATCTTGGAAAAATGTACGGAGAACATCGATTCGCGCTCGCCCCAAATGAACAAAAGGCTTATAAAGGATTTTTTGACCAAGCAATCGTGAAAACGTTCAAAACCTACGTCTGGGATCAATGGTATTACTACATTCCACAAACAATTGGAGCTTATCTTCTCTACGATTGGGCCAAGAAGACAAATCACGCTGCCAACCGCAAAAACCCAGCAGATTTTGCCAATGATCAGTAAATTTTGTTTTTTCCTTTTTAGGTTTTTGTTCTTTGATACATTTATTACATTGAAACTGACAATTGTTTTAATGAGAAAATACTGAAATTATTCAGTGTCGAATGAAGAATAAAATGTGAAAAGGGCGATTGTTTAAAGTGATTTACCGAACAAATAAATCATCATAAAATGAAATTTTCCCGATTCTCCAAGGAAAAACAGATATTTCAGAGTTTAAAAATCCACATTTACAAAAGCACGTGCAGAATGCAAAGATGGCACCGGTAGAATGTTTTTGGTAAACTAATTCCTACTGAAATACGTATAAATACAAAAAAAAGTTATAATAGCTGGAACCTTTGGCTGACATGAATTTCAAGGCAAAAATGTAGTTTTCATTAAATTTCGAGCAGCTTTGAAACTCTTCCCCATGGTTTTTAGTTCGTTCAAATTGACACTTCTATGGGTTCACAAAGAAGACTAAAAAAGAAAAATGTCACAAGAAACCTTGTTCTGATGAGTTTTCACAAATTAGCGGTGCAGGGGGTCACTTATAGCAATCCAATGTTTTCTTTTCAAAATCTTCTGTGAATTTTGATTGTTTTCCTTCACAAGTACATACTCAGCTTGAAACTTTATTTTTGTTCAGTGAGTTTCGTTCATGAGGTTATTCTGTTTCTCCGCCATCCTCGCTGCCTATTATCCCAGTAGTCGCCATACTACTTCCCTGTTTTATTTTGGTGTTCATTATTGGAAGTGTCATAATAGTAGGTTGCCCTCAATTGTTAAGTGGGCAAAATAGTTTTCTCGCTTCCTCTCATTAGACTCTGAATTTCTCTAACAATTGAAAAATAACAAAAAACAAGAGAAGTTTTGTTTTATGTTGTGTAACTGTGGATACTCAATGTCTCTGTAGTTACTGGTTGTTTCGCGTGTTGGCTCAGTCAAAACGTGAGCCATTTGCGTTTTGAGCATGTTTTCATATTGAATCCTTGTATTGTACTCCATTAGACATCGTCAGGAAACTGATGACGTTCATTTTGTATCGCAGTGACGAATTCTGACAGGTCAAAAACGTTGTCTATCAGTTTCTGATACGCATTCTCAACAATCATTGTTGGTTAGCTGATCATTCGAACTCCGTTGTGCAAAGGTTTACTGTTACCGAGTTTAGTTTGATTCTCTGTTTTTTGACAGCAGCTTTCTCAAATATTTGATTTAATCTATTAATACGGGTAGAACAAATTCATAACACCGCGTGAAAACATTACCCTTCTAAAGATGCTCTACGGTTGTTTTCTGCTCAACTACTATACTCTTTATTAAATGGGAGAGGAAAATATCCTGCAAAACGTGTCTATTTCTATTTCCAGTTTTCGAGTAAGCACTTTCAGTAGCCTGCTCGTAGCACTTTTACTGAGACATCCATAATTTATTACTCTTTTCTAACGTAGACAATGAATTTAGACAAAAAAGCAAAGTATAGGCATGATTTATGATGGGGGACAAATCATAAGAGCTTAAAAGTAATGAATGAGCCGTGTGACTTCACTATTTTTCACGGCGGAGAAGTTTTTTCGGGAAACGTTTCTCTATTTTGAACACGTTTCATAAGATCCGTAAAGTGAATAAGAAAGCAACTCTCGTTTATAACTTGAATGCTTCTCCGTGTTTTTTGATACCTTGATAATGACCAACGTCTTCAAAAGCATCAGTTTTCTTGTTATTCGGTTCGAGTGCCGGTGAACCCCGCATCGAAAGCTCATATATTCTGTGGTCCGCCGGGCAAAACGTGTCACATTTTTCATATTAGAAGGACGTCTCGTCCAATGAAAAAGCTCTCTCGTTTCTCGGATGACACATACACAAAACCTTTCTACACGTCTTGCTTTCTTGACATGCCTTACTGTGATTGCATTAATTATCGGTCATATCTGAATCTATCGGCCCTCTCAATCCGCTTTTACGGCCCTCCCAACCCCCTTTCTCTTAGTCTATTGGCTCACTTCCTTCCTACATATTTAGCATCTACACCCTTATCCCATTTGAAAGAAACCACAACAAACCACAGCATTGTTGGAACGGAAATGCTGTAGCATTGTCTGAGATTCCGTGATTCCAACCAAATTTTTTTTGCATGTTATCCATGAAAATGTTGTTGTTGCATGATCCCAAAGAGTAAACAGATATACTTTTGCATATCAACATACATTGTTTAAGTTGTTTCGTTTATTTTGCACAAGTTTTCCAGAATGAATAAACCAGAAAGCCCTGTGACCATTTAATTAAGGTTTTTGATCGGACTATGTGCCTCTCTTTCTCCACGAAAAGCAAATATTCTTTCTCTGGCAACGTATGTGTGAATGTGGAACTACTAGGCTATTCACCAATACTTTTCTGTTTGTATCTTCATTATGAAAACAAATATAGATGATATTCTCAAACGTTTTTTAATTCATAATTTATTATTGAAGAAGAGCTTCATCTTGTTTTTCACAGATTATTATGAAGAATTCAACCACACTGTTGCTTCACTTTCAGTACAATCAAAAAGCGGTACATGATACTTTCTCAATGTCTCTTGAGACGTTCCCTAATGAGATACAATGTGAATAAATGAATGTCAACACAAGTTTTGAATCTTGGAAAACAGGGAAAAGAGATCCTTCTTGTTTTCTCGCCGTTCTATCCATTCTGTCTAGATTCCTAGATTCATTCCAACCCCAATTTCACGTGTCATCTTCCAAAAAATGGGAGTTCTGTTTGCAGAGAAACGACGTGAAAACAGCTTTTGACAGCAATTTCCTTGTCTTCTGAGAAGGAATGAACGCTGAAAAACATCTCGAAACATGTAGTTTTAAATTCTAAAGGTTAAATTCAGTTTCTCGAGAATCTCTTAACGTGGATGAGCTTTTGAAACAATTGGCAACTAGGTCCGGACTTTATTTCTTATACTTTGTATGTTGAACCCTTTTCATATACTCTTATTTCCTCCTAAGCTATTTCTGTTTCTTCTAGAACTCAAATTGACTTCATTTGTGCCTACTTCATCCGATATCATCAACCTCATCATCCCTCCATACAATTTCTTAGTAAAAGGAAACCTTAAATAGCTTTAAGAATGTGTACACCCTCTACTTTTTCTTCTTCTAGACGCACTCGACTATTTTAGCTTATGAATATATAGTTTTCTGTAATCTGATCCATTGTTTTAGGGAAAAACACAACTTCTTGCGGTAAAAAAGACTACTTAATTTGGGCGAAAGATGAAGTCTAAGAGATCGCTAATTCGTGCGATCCTTTTTGTTCTTCGACTTCAGAAGAACGTTAATGTTCGTCGTAATCAGTCTCGACGGAATACGATTTTTACTTCGAGGAACATCACGCGGTGAGTCACACAAGTATTTCAAAACTTTACCAGAAAATGATTCGGAGTTTGTTTCTCTGTTTTTCTTTTCATTTAACAGTCGCATGTTGCCGGAATTCACATGAATGATTCTGGACACTTCCTGATGTTTTTCGGTTTTTGTGGATTCTGCTTCAATCTTTTCTGTTTTTGAGAATTTCGGTTTTCGGTCAGTTTCCGGCGGATTTTTCCCTTTTTTAAACCCCTCCCATTCTGACGAAACTCATTCAAACATCTGTTTCGTTTTCATTCAAACTCTGTTACTACGCATTTCTTGTACACTGAATTCATTTTCTGTCGGGAACTAGGAAACCAGAATGTTGTTTTTCAAGTTTCCACAAACCTCGATTTTCTTTCAAAGGAAAAAGAGAAAATTAGAAAGGTAATTTTTTTCATAAAAGAGTTTGTTACTGATCTATGCATCGTAATATTTCTGAATAGAAACTAATTGTGAGTTCAAACCATATCAAAAATACTTTTTTTTATGAGACATAACCCTTCGACTGAAAACCGTCGGCTCTTGTTAGATCTTCTAGAAACAGGGGGCACAAAACATATCTCAAAATGTTTTCCGGGTTGTTTAGTATTTGTGATGTCATTGTACACCCACAAAAACTAAAATATTTGTGTGAGAAGCATCCTTATATTATACTAAACACAAGTTTCGCCAGATGCGAAAATTACACATCCGGTTTCAAAGAAGATCCAATTCATTTTTTTCTTTCGAAAACCTATTTCTAAGAGTTTGAGCATTTGTAGCCGCAAACTGTTGCGGAGAATGCACATAACTGATAAGAAAAGGTGAAAAGTGTAAACGAAAATCAAAATGGGTTCTAAGATCGTTTCAAGATTAGAAGAAGCATGACCCGGGACCAAAGAAAACCAAGTGGAATGCAGGCTTTCTTCTCAAATGAGTCCCAATAAATCATTGATTTAAGACAAACATGAATGACATGTGTTTGTTGATGAACAATAGAGATGAAGGGAAGAGGGTGGCGTCGAAGAATAAACTATTTCCCGCCGAGTTTCTCGAAAACTTTGATGAGATTTCAGATGTGAATCCACCAAACATCGCCGCCGGTCATCACACAAAAGCACCCAACGGCACCGGAACAGTGCACCGAGTAGCTCGTACCCACTCCGGTTTGTTTATCTGTTGTCTTCTTATCAGTTCCACACTCATTTTTTTCCGGGTGTGAGAAGAAAGCAGTTCTGCTGTTTTCTATTCTTCTCTCAACACCAAGTGATCTTCCAATTTAATGAAATTCCTCTCAGGTCACCAAGTGTCATCCGTTCCTCATTCCTCGAAAATCAACACAACCAACAGGACAATCTTTGTGATTTTGGTAGGTTCTCATCTGATTGTTCTTTAAAGTTTCCCTCCATTAATTCATTCCAATCTATTCTTGTCTTTCCAAAATGTAGTGGACAGAGTAGTTAGTCTTATCGGTGTGATTTCGAGATGTTTGACGCAACGACTAAAAGTGTCCGTGTATGTGCAGCGGACGAAAAAAAAAATCGGAAAATCGGACTGACACTTTTCGTCACCCACACATTCTCAGTTGTTCCGTTATTCCTAAATGTCTTTGTGCGTTCCTAAATTGCCAGTCATTTTGTTTTCCTTTTTGATTCATTTATTTGAACCACTTTTGTCGGGCGGCGGGGGCCAGGAAATTCATTCTTCGAAGAATGAAGATCAGAGTTTTTTCTACAAAAATTGTTTTTATTCGCTTCATTTGCATTTTTTCTGTATTAGCTCATGGCGTGTTTCTTTATTTACTTTCAACATTCCAAACTTCATTCCAATTTTTAAAATGATAATGTCCGTCCGGCATCGGGTAAAAATCAAAAGATGGAGTTTTTCAAAATTGCCCCGGCCAAGTACTCATTTTTTCTTATCAATATCAAATTTGAGTTCTACATCTTCACTAATTCGTATACTTTTACCGTTTTTTCCCATACTCGACAATCTTTGGTTTCTTGATTATCACGAAAAACTTGTGACCACTCACTAATTTTTCATTTTATTCCAAATGAAAGTTGATAATAAGCACGAATCAGTTTCACCGACCTTAACAACCTCATGAACTTGAGAAGAAACGTGTTGAGTGAATTCAAACATCATTATCTACAATTCAATAGTAATTTCGCAAAAAAGAGAAATATAATTTTTTGTACTGACTTCAGAAAAAATTACATAGATCCATTTTCACTATATTTGCTGTTTTCAATCAGTTCATGTAGAAATTTGAAAAATCTACTATGTCTATTGATTCGTGTTCCGTTAAATTGATCTCTCATAGAATTTAATTGGTGAAACATTTACACAAGAATACTAATTCATGTCTCGTCCAGTTTTTTTTCTGTTTCTTGCTCAATGTTACTCTCGAAACCTCATCACAGAGCATAAGATGATGAAAAAAGTTGATTGAACTTTTGATTATTTCTCCGGTTTCCTCTCACGTTACTTCTTTCCAGGAGCATTCTCCGCGATGTCGCAACCATATCTGGTTGGACTCGATGACTCCAGAGGTAGGCCTCTGATCAGTGTCTGTGCAGGAGCTGCTCATACATTGGCCTCCACTGCTTTGCTCTGCAGACAACAATCATTGGATGAACCAGCCACAAGGTTCGTTTTACCACCCGGTTTGCAGAATTTCTAAGAATGCCAATCGAAACAAAAAAATTTAATTTCAATGGAACAGGAAATGAGTTCTTCTTGAGGAAGATTTCATTGGCATCACTTTGATTTCATTAAATTTAAATTGAACTTTTCCCTCCGATATACCATTTATTTCGTTTCAGAGCACTGGAAAAGGTTGCGTCAGGTCCATTGCTTCGAGGTATGTTTGTGTTATATGTTTGACAGTATTTCCTTCATCTCATTTCTTGTCCATCATTCTGGTTGAAATTAAAAAATTCCACGCCGTATAGTCAGAACGTCACAATATTGTTCGTTGCGTCACTGTTGATTGTGAGAAAAAAAAGGAGAAAAAGGGCATTTTCTGTGTGTTCCTTCTGTTTATCAAACTGTTCTTCGCTTCATACTTCACCCTAGTATTATTAATCTAAAATGGCTGAACCTGAATCTTCTAGAACTAAGAGTTCTCATCCACCTGATAGAAGAAGACGAAGAGAAAGTAAATCCGTTTCACTTCGTTCATTAACACGTATTATCAGAGGTAAGGGCAAGTAAAATGATAATAAAAACACATCATCGGGTCTGGAAAATTACTATTTTTAGAAAAGTGAACCGAAAAAATTATCAAACCGAAACCGGAGACAGTTGATTTTTTTGAATGTTCTATTCATAGGTTTGCATTCATTGTAGCCGTTTTGAACAAACAAATGACAAATGTTTCGTTAGAATTCCTAAATTTTGCTACGATTTTCATTAGATTCGAACAGCCAGGTTAGTGTTAACTTAACATGCGGTCGTCGTTAAATTGATGAATGCTTTGTTGACCTGATTTAACTGTTTCATCCGTTTACCCGTCAAGATTAACGCCGAGATGCGACAATCTCGTGTCTTCTGTTATCCTATTATCCCTCCGTTTCAAATCATCATTTGCATAATAAAGTCGATAGACAGTGTTATCTAGTTTTTCGAAAAATGATTGGCTTGTAACATAATTATTTGTTTTTCAGGAATCTCTGTTCAAAGACAGTCCAGCGTGGAGTTCAGTGAAAGACGTCGAGCTGAAGATGCTCAAAAATTGCAGAAGAAAGCAATCAAAAGTAATATGATCTCAATGTTTGGTATGTTATTTTATTATTGTTTGATAGTAACTCAAAAATGTTTCAAATTTTAAAAAGGAAAACATTGGATAGGAATGTGAAAGACAAAGTCCATCCAAGAAATCGAAATCCAAAAATCCATTGCACTTTAGAAAAAAAACTATATGGAACATGTACTTTTGAAAGTGCTTCTGATAGAAAACGAAAGCTTTTGTGTATTGTATCATGTAGGAGGAAATCCTGATAGTTTCATATCATTTGACGTTTCCTATGTGGAAAAGATATTTTTCCAAGAAAAAAACTATTGGTATGTCTAAACATCATCTGTTTCCCAATTTTGAGTTTCAGGTGCTATAATTGCTTGCGAACAAAACGATGTGGAAGCATTGAAAGTCGTTATTGACAAAAATCAGTTTGATGTAACCAGTGCAGTCAATGGAAACTATGAGATTTATCCAACTAAATGGTCTCTTCTGGATATTGCCATCAACTTGAATAATGTCAAATGCGCTTTGCTCTTACAAGAAAGAGGAGCTATTGAGTCATTCCAATGTAAGTCTAAATATAGATTTAAGACAAAAACAAGCAAAGATATTTCAGTTAACACACTCGAGAAGCGGAAGGCCGCAGTTGCGGAAGCATTGCAAATTTCAAGAGCCAAGCTTTCGGATCTGAAAAAAGCTCCGCATTCTAGAGTGAGTCAAAAATAGAGATTGGTCTAAAAATAAATATTAGAATCCGAAGGTCATCTAATAATGTCTTTGCAGGATCATGACAAAAGAATCAGCTCCCTACAAATTCATTTGAGCTTGTTGAAACAAATGGAGGACTTTCTCGAGAAAACTGTTCGTCCGAAAATGTTGCAAAGTGTTTCCGTCGAGGCTATCTCTCACTCTAGAGCATTGATTCAATTCAGCTACAAAGAGCCTCAGCAGAGTATTATACTCAAGTTCAGAAGTAAGTAATGACAATATTCGTTCATAAAAATAGTTCCGAATTTCAGTTCAATGGTCTGATACAGAAGATTTCAAGAATGTTTTGGGAGAAATCATTGAGCCTCGTCCACTAGAAAATCAAATCATCCTTCATAACTTAGAACACGGCAAACATTACTTTTTCACAATCACGTGTATTGGAGCAAATGGGGAGTCAAAACCAATGGTTTGCTGGCCAGGAAGAATTGAAATTACAAGTAAGACTAGAGGATCTGCAAATAAAACTAAAATAAAGGATTTCAAGGTTTTGACGATGGAGACCAAAAACGTGAAACATGGGCCGATAGAATTGAGGCTATGAATAGACTCATGGAAGATGTTGAGAAACATCGACAGAGCCTTGTCTGGCAAAGAGGTATTCATTGTAATAAAATCAAAAACAAAGAACAATTTTTAAGTTTTCCCAATGGAAGTCAATGGTAAGAAAAGGAAAAATGGGTTCCGCGAGTTGTTCTCTGCAAGTACCAAACTCTCCAAACATGTTCATCAGTAAGTATGAATGTTCTTTGTCCACTTCAAATCGACTTTTCAGTGGAGTCTATCTTGCTGCTTTGATCTACACGGAAGGAAAAGTGTTGGTAACTGTCGATGATTGTGTTCCAATTGTGCCAGTTGATGAAAATGTTACAACCGTTTCAAAAGATGATCATCACTGGTTGATCAAAATGTCAATGTGCTGGGACCAAATCAACGGATTGATGGATGTTAACCCAACTGCTTATTCAAACAATGTCTCATTGAGGTAGACTGTTTGCGATTGGACATTAAATTGAAATTTTTTTACAGTTTCCGTAACAAGCTTATCAATGCAGCTTTCTCAATGCAAGAGGCGTTGGGAATCCGCAACATCGGACATGTTCATTACATGCCATTAGTTTACGATAACTGCTTCTTTTTGCTCACAGTTAGATTCATCGAACCAAGTGTCACATTCCAGGTAATTATAGCCGTTTATAGTTCTTCAATAAAATTTTCAGACAATCACGTTGCGTTGGATGCCATTCAATAAACTTCTAAGAAAGAAAATGCCAACCACTGCTATTGACAACATGACCAAACAATTGTTGAACATCCTGAACTTCTATGAAGCAAGTCAAATTCAATTACAAAGGTTTGTTTTCTTTTACAGCCTCTTGTACAAAAGTGAGTTACAGAGGATTGTATGTCGGATACTTGAAACTCCACTCATCGCTAAACTCTATCCGGGTTGTTGTCCCAGACGTTCTCCCATCTATGCTCCCGTTCACTCGTGTCAGAGATAACCCGCATCTCACAAAAGAGGAATGGGAATGGATCAAATGTATTGATATGAATGAAACATTCTATGCCACAAAGGCCCAAGAACGCATTCATTCGGACATTGCTCATGCAATTCATAGATTGCTCAATGAACTTGACATTGATCCAGATCTTGTTCCCGGAACAAGACTCTATCACGCTGAAATCGTTCAGCCAGATGATAACACCACTGTTCTTTTGGTATATTATTTTCTTCTGGTTTTTAGACAAAAAGTTTATTAAATTTAGATTCTTCCCCGCTCAGATGATGTTTGTTCGGTGCCAACTGGATCAAGCAAAAATACAGAATACATTGAATCAAAACGACAATGTAATAGTGTCCCGATGCCCGTCTTTGACATGAGTAAGCGTCTATAACATGACATAAAGCATGAACTCTGTTTCAGTTCATTTCCTTACCTATCAAACCAGCTTCTTGACTTCCTACTGCAAACTGAGCATTTTCTTGGAGCACTTTGTCATGATATCTCAATTCGAACAACGTAAATGCCTTCTGGAAAACGATAGCAAGGTCTATCGCAATCAGGCAGAGATTTTGAATGAGTTCCAGGTACTTATTTGATGACTGAACTAAAATGTGAATTTCAATTTTACAGAAACGACTCGAGGAGATTTGGCAAAATGCTCGTTGGATCAGTCGTGTTGCATCGGAAGCTCGTGATAAACATGTCAAGTGAGTAGTCACCAATTTGAATTCTAGGGAAAAAATTTTGCAGGGTTTCTCGAAATGCAATTCCATTGACAAGATTCATGACAGCATTACCTCGGAATCCAGAAGAAGTAAGAAAAGAAGAGAATGAGAGAGAAAGTTTCCGAAGAGTTCAACAAAGAAGAAGAATGCGTTCTGAGCTGTTGGGTGATAGATTAAATTCTCGTGATGAATCGGATACTGATGAAGAATACGAGTTTGTCATGAGTAATGATCCGAATCCTCGAAGCAATGGTTTCCTGAAATCAGAACAACCAAGATCAGCTCTGAACTCTCCGCAACAGAGTTATCGAGACATTGATAGGTCAGTGAAAAAGAACAAGCTCTTATGCAATTATTTTTTTTCAGTGTTTATCGTCGGCGTAGAAAGGTTTCCACTGACTTAGCATTAGCCCTGAGCAACACAAGTCTCAACAATTTGAATGGTATTGAAGAAAAGAACCTGACCCCCGATAGACCGCAAATCAAAGAAGACAAGATATTCCTGGAGTCTATTAATGTAATCGTCGGTTATGAATGCCAGGTGCCGAAAGGAACAAAAATCGCCCTTTCCGTAACTCAAAGCACAGAAGCAGGAGAGGTAATTATATATTTTTGGCATTCACAGAATGGGAATTTATCTAATTTCAGGTTGTGAACTTTGTTGTCGAGCAAATAGCCAAATCAGCTGCCGGAAGTGATAATGATATTACCCTTTCTGACAGCTCGGAGTTATGTCTAGTTGCGGCAGTGGGACAGCGGGAACGTCGTTTGAAAAATGAGACGATCATACAAAGATTGGACAGAACGTGGTTGAGAGGCAACTTTTTGATCCGGAGAAAAGATGGATTCTTGAATGCCGAGGATATAGCAAATGAATCACTCGTCTAAAATACTGTAATTTATTTTTCCATTTTTCTGTATAGTGTGTAGAAATTCTTCAGCTGGTTTTTAATATAATATTTTGTACCCATGATATACTTCGATTCAATCTCATTTTTTATTTTGTTCAGACATTTTCAGTATTCTACTTTGTTTCCACCCTTCCACTTCCCCATACTTTGATATCTCATTCCGTGACTATTTATCATTTCTACTTTCATCCCGCGCAATGTTGTCCAGTTTCTGTCAATCAACTGTATGATTCCGATGATTAGTTTTATTTCATTGCTTTTTCGTCTTATTTTGGTACACACATCGATTGTTTCGATAATGTTTTCATTTGACATGCTTTCAATAAATCTTAGAATAATGGGAGAATGGGAAATTCGAATCAAAATGACGTTTTATGAATAATTTTGATCTTTCGATCTTTTTCCAGGTGAAACAGACGCCTGAAAGTAATTTGTCATAGTGAGTAAACACCAACTTCCAAATTTTATTAGTCCATAAAACCTCTAAGATTACATTAAAAGATACAACAAAATGTTTCTCGTGGTGGGTGTGACAGAGTAAATGGACAATAACTTGGAAAAAGAAATAAAATTCTAATGGAAAAAGTGGACTTGACAAAAATTGAGATGGCGACATGACAGCGGTTTTCCATGAAGAAGAATTCAAAAAGAAAAAAAAAGAAGAAGTAATGAAGTTGGGTGTTGTGGCGGGGGGTGATGAGGGAACAGGTGGTGAGGTGAAAACTTCGCAATGCTGGGATAGGTGATGGAGTTCAGAATTTAGAAGTGGAACGGAGAGAAAAAAAAATTGAAGGAAGGAAAACGTGGCTGCTCATTCTCATAAAATTATATGTTACATATTATTAAAGACAAGAAATGGCATTCACTGCTTGATGTTAACGTTTTGAGAGAAGGCTCACGGATCTTATTCTTCTGTTTGACCTACAGAAAACGGATGGAAATGAATGTTAAAGAATGGATCTGTAAAGCTACAGAAATGGGGGAACATAGAGTGAAGAACGTAAACATAAACTAATAAAATTCAATTTTTAAATATTTTTTGTCTTTTTTCATTTAATTTTGCAGTTGCCTGCTGACTAGGATTTCAGCTTAATTAGAACCAACGGAAATTGACTATGGAGAGAAAGAAATTGAATTGACATCATCTGACTAGAAAAGTAGATAAGAGAAAATTGGGTGTGTGTTTTTTTGGAAGATGTCACGGATAGAAAAAGAGAAATTCAAAATATTCAAAGCACGGGAATAAGCCGAAGAAAAAAATAATACTAACATACAGGAAGAAGAAGAGACTAAAACTAAGAAAGAAAAGAAGGAGTGTATAGATACTTTAATGAACAAATAGTTACGAAAACTTTGGCGGAATTGAGGGAACGAATTGGAGGGTAAGAGGTGGAAGGTTTAGGTCATCAGCTTGACGTATGAATTGTAGTTGGACACGTCTCTCTTAAGGATTTCACGAACTGGTCCCATGACACGTTCGAAACGGTTACGGTCCAACTTGATGCATTTGAGATGGGTCTTGGCAACAACTGTGGCGGCACGTGGGCGGTCAAGAAGCAGAGCAATTTCTCCTGAAAATTCATGTTTTAAAGCACCAAAGTCTCCTAAATCATCAATCAGAAAATCAATTGATCCTTTTTCTCCGTTTACTTTCTTGTCACTAAGTATGTTTCGAAATACAAACAGTTTGTTCTTTCTCTCTGATCTATGCTCACCGAAATAGTCGGACATTCCGAGATGTCCAACAACATCAAATGGAGCGTCATCGCTTCTCTTCTGCAATACATTGGCCTCTCCCTCGAGAATGATGAAGAATTCGTCTCCGGGTTGTCCTTGCTCGACGACATGAGTTCCTGGCTCGAAGTCGCATCTCTCAAGAGCGTCGGCAACGTTAGCACGCTCCCATTGGTCGAGATCGGCTGGAAGATGATTGATGAGAAAAGAAAGAGAGTTGAGTTCATTGTTCCCTCCAATGTTTTATAACAAACTTACCCAGAATTTGGACCTTGGACAAGAACTCGTCATACATCTTTCTCTTCTTGGTGACGGATCCCATCAAAATACGACGGTAGGTGAGACGGTCGATAGCCCACAATTTCACATCGGTCTTAGCAATGACAGTGGCGGCACGTGGAGTTCCGTAGATCAAAGCGAGCTCTCCGAATGATCCACCCTCGTTGATAGTGAGAACGTACTCGTGGTTGACGTAAACATCGACGGTCTGAAATAAATGAAAATTAGTCCAGATGGTCCACCCAGAAGTTGCTCACTCCTCTGTCGATGACATAGAAGTTGTCTCCCTCCTCTCCTTGCTCGATGATGGTCTCTCCGGCGGCCTTCTCAACTGGGAACATAGCATCATACATAGTCTTCTGCTCATCTTCCTGAAAAAGTATAAATAGAGACAAGTGATGACAGGAAACGCATTAAACTGACCTCTAAATGAGCGAAGAGCAAGTTTTTCCTCATGGCTGCCTCAAGCGATTTCCGGGTGGCATCATCCTTTGGAATAACCACCTTCTTGTACTCGGTATCATCCTCCTTAATTGGTTCGGCAGAAATTCCGGTTCTACGTCCACCGGATCTCTTTGGTGGCTCTACGATAATATCATCATCATCGGCTAGGTCCGGATTTCCTCCTTCCTGAAACATTATTGATTTGAAAAATGAAACAGTTTTGAACTAAATACAACCAACCATTTTGAAGTGCGGTATTTCAGTGACTAAAGTCAAATATTAAATGATCAGAACCAGTTCAGTCAATTATTGACCCTCCGACTTTTTTTTGTTTCGACACAACATTAACCTTGGGGAGGGAAGTTGGAAATCGCGAATCGCATTAAGTGGGGCCAGCGGGCAGAGAAAATTATGTTATGGGGCGAAAACTTACTAGTTTCTGTTTAGCAACGGTCTTTTCACATAGGCGTGCCTATTTGCGCAGTGGAAAAAACACAGGAAGAGTAAATAGTTCATGACCGCCTACTCACTACTCACCAGATACATGTTCAACTCCATTTCAGAGAGCTTCTTGTGTGTGAACGTAATAGAAAATGGATTGAAACCTTTTGGGGGGGAAAAACGGCCGGAAAAATATGAAGTGCCCGAGCACACTGAGCCAATCTATCGTCGAGTGAGCTGCCGCGCCGTCTAATGTGCTTCAAATGCGTACGAGTAGGCCTCTCGCAAGTCTCCACGCCTCACATTTTTCTTGCTCTATCAAGGTTCCAACCCTTTCCCCCTTCTTCTTCTTCTTCTTCACTTCATCTTCATCCGCTCATCATTCATCTGTCGGACTGCGAAAATCTACCCCAAACATTTTGGCAGGCACTTCTTATTATTTTCTCTATTTTTCCTAGTTTTGCTTCTTCGTTGCATGGCATTTCTCTGTTTTTCATCTGACTAGTCAGTTGGTTTCGCTTTTTTTTATTTTTTGGATGGAGATCGTCATATTTTCTCATATTCTGACGTCGTGTTTATAACTATGCAAGTTAATTAAGTTATTTTAACATGATTAATCATGGGAGTAGATACAGAAATTGTTCTACGTCATTCATTCCGTTCTTCGAAAGCAAAACAACGGAATTCAAAGAGAATACTTCATAAGAAAAACTATTTCTATTTAAATTGGAGAAACAATTTTTTGAATATGAAAAGATCATCATGTTTCAGTATTACTACTATATTCACCTTAGCTTTTGCTGGTGTTTTTGCGTTTTTAGTGGCTCCAACGGCCTGCGAGTTACGACGATTGCTCAGCTGCTGCCCCATCACATTCCTCGGTGGCTCTGAACCCAATCGATCAATATATTGTTTTTGAGTAGAGAAACGAGCAGAACAAAGAGAAAAAAATCAGAGGAAAAAGTTGAGAATGGGAAAATATATATTCTACGGAGCAGATGTTTCTCTAGGAGAACTCCATGGAAACTCGATTTCGAGGAAATGTCACTTTTTATACCTTTTTATACTGAAGCTGGCTAGGAAAAAAGAATTGCGAGAGGAAGGAATGCAAATCAATGAGAAAATGGTGGAGGGAACGTTGGAAAAGAAAACTTCAACAACTGTTGACGAAACACTGAGTATGTCGTATTTGGAGGTAGTGAGAGGGGTGGCTAAAAACAAGACGAAAATCGGACCGGGTTTCCACATGAGACCTAATTGAAGGCGTGTGAATGTTTTTCTTCGCCGTCGCTACCCCGCACCGAAATGAACGTACGAAAACAATAGAGAAGAGAGAAAAGTGAGAATGTCAATTTCTGAAAGAGCTTTCGATGTTGTATTTTGTAGGTGTAGTATACTGCCCAATGACTTCTGAATTCAGACACACAATTCTGTTTACAAGAACAAAGGAATTGTGTTGAGATGGAGAGTTTTTGAGAGAAAAAGAGAAGAGAGAAAGAAAAAACAGACGATCTGACATCTTCCTTCGAGCTTTTATACTGAGAGAATAATTGAAAAAATGAATGAAAACGCTAATGGATTCGGTTTTAATGGATTCCAATCTTTTCAGGAATTTGTTTCAAAGTGCAAAGTTGTAGATTCTACGCCCACTCGGAATTCCATAGTTTTTATTTTTTCTTGTGGAAAACTTCATAACATCGAGGTCATGTTATTTTTAGAACTTAACGGAATTCTGTTTCTCAAGATATCGATAGAGTCAGCTGATTTCTTAGAAGGTGACACTTTATCATCCGACTGACACTAGGAAATTGACAAATATTGGAGTTTCTCAACAGTTTCATAATAAACCGGAACAACCGTTTCGTTCCTGACGACAATACAAGCGATGACGAAAAAGCTTGACTCGTTTTCACTCGTTTCCGATCACTTCTACTCTGATTCTTCACTCTCTCCTCTATCTTCTCGGCGGTCATAAAAATGCCCCGTCGGCGGCCTTCGGGGCACATTTCATTCGATTATTGAATTTGATTGGAAAACGACAACGGCGGCGCATAATTTTCTGAGAGAGGGAGAAGAAGACGACAACGACGACGACGGAAGATATCCGAATAGAAGAGGGATGAATAGAGAAAAGAAAATGGGAACTGAAACACATATGTACACAGAATGGAAATTGGGAAGAGGAGGACAAGTGGTCTAGTAGGTTTATTGTTTTTCGATGGGCAGCCAATGAAACATGTGGACCAAGAATCTCAGTTTTAGCGCAGTGAAACAAAATTTGAGAACTTTCTGTTCGAAATACTATTTTTCAAGAAGAGGAAGTGTCCCAATGTCAGACAATAAAAATTGGACAATGAGGGTGAATGGGAATTCTAGAATCTTTAAAAAACAAAAAAATAAAGGCGGGTGATGTTTGATCTGCCCCCTATTACAGTTTCCGAATTATTTCACCTGACCCTCAAAGATTTATTACTAGTCCTTTGACTTTTTGTTCTTTTTTCCTCGTTAGTGATTCTTCACATACTTGTGTTTTTGAGTAGAACAAGAAGGAGAAAAAATGAGAAAAAAAGTTGAGGCAACAAAAATCAGAAGCAGTGACAGAAAAAAAGAAGTAACGACGACGGAAGGAGAAGAGATCGTCCGAAGAGCAATGGAAATCTGCCTCAGGGCCTTCTTCACTCTTCGTCACTCTCTTCTTCTTCTTCTTCTTCTACACAGAAACCCCGAGGTCCGTTGAGAAGAAGAAGGGGGAAAAGAGCTCGGTGGCTGAGCCAATGGCTGCGGGCGCTTGATGCTCGATGGACAGCTCTGGAGGGGCTCATTGGGACTCGTCTCAACGGGGCCATTCTCTATATTCTCTTCCTTTTCGTTGTGCCTTATCCACTCTCTTCCATTCATTTTTTCCCAGCCAACTAGTGCCTCTTTTTTGCTTCTTCTTCTTCTTCTTTTTCTTCTTCTTTTCTTTAGAGGACCCCTGACGGAAAACGAGAGAAGAAGCATGCTACAGAGCTAAACTGAATCTTCAGAACTTGTTTGCTTTTTGAAAAAAGAAGAATATCGAGAAAGAAGAGAAGAAAATTCTACAGAATAGAGAAGATGTTGAATTGAATGAATAGAAGCTTCATTTCCATCGATTTGAGCTCGGAAGGAAATGAAGAAGAACTTTGACCTAATTTGCATATTCTGCCAACACCATCTCTATTTTCTCGCATCTCATTCCCACAATTCTCAAAAAAACAGAAAAGATGACATCCTCTTCCGTGGAATATAGAAGTATAAATAGTACGGAGAAAGAAGTGATCCGGTTACTTTTTCACATGAAGGCCGGAACGATTTTTGATTATCAAAAATAATAAAAAGTTCAATACCAATGAAAATTTCAATCGTATTCGACTTTCTGAACAAGAACAAAACAATGAGGGAAAAATTAGATAATTCGGAAGGCCAAGTCATGCATAAATATTTGTATTTTAAATTTTTCCGAATATCCGAAATGTCAAAAACTTCCCGGAACCATTTCAGAATACACAAAACAGTTTTTGCAGCGAGGGAACGAAATACACCTTGCCCTCGAAACGTTATAATGCGCTTACGCAACATGTCTTCACTACATTTCTGATAAAGAGAACCGTTTCAAAACGATTACAATTAACGTAAAGAAGAAGAGAAACGGAGGGGACTTGACTAAACATAAAACTAGAATTCCTTTTCCGTTTATGACCGTTTTAATTTGATACGTACGTCACAACGTTTGCGGAACAGTTTTTTGTTGGATCTCAACTTTCTGTTCCTTCTTAGGTTCCCCAATGATTTTTGAACAAATCACATCAATCACCAGTTAGATCCATTACAACGACCTTACCAATCTATTTGATAAGATAATATTTTTTTCAATAAATCTACAAGTTCAATTATTATTTTTTCGTTCTTAGAATGGAAAACCTGGCTAAATTAATACCGACTTCAATTATGGTTGGTTGTTTTGTCCTGAAAATAAGAAAAAGTGAATAAACTAACCTGTGCTCGTTGCTCGTTGAGTTTTTCGAAGTGATCTTTCAAGAAAAGCACTGGATTGTCGGGCTTGTGTATGCAGAGAACAACTGGAACCAGACTTCATAAAATACTTCTGTATGAATGAAGATAGTCTTACCAATAGCTTCCTTCACAAGTTGTTGGATATTATGCCGTTGGACGTAGGCTTGGCATTGGGCCAACTGATCCTCTTCGTTTCCACCCGACATAAAAGCGATGTCACCTGAAACGAACGCGAATTGAGGAGGTTCTGATGGTGAACGACGAATGTATCGAAGATTCAAGATAACAAAAACAAAGAAGCATTTGAAAAGTGGTGGAAAATGAGGGAAGTAACAGACTTTTGACGGGGAAGATGCCGAAGAAAAGAGAGCGAGATGAGCGGTAACGGAATGAATGCCAATGCACCGATCAGTGTACAGCATTTCGGAAAACCTGGATCTCACAAAGCTCAACTCAACTTTCTCAGCTAAGCTGACTATGGAAGCCAAAAAAAGAAGAAGGAAGTGAGAATGAATAAGAAAGATGAAGTGGTTGGGAGTTGAAATTCGAAACAAGTTCGAGACAGATGGTCGAAAAGTAAATATGATGATTGATGAGACTGATTATCTGAATGAAACATGAAACACCGCGCAGAACTTACCCGCAATTTAAAAACTGCTGTCTCGCTGACAGTCTAGAGAGACCGGAAACAAGTAATTTGTAGAAGAAATTTATCAACATGAAAAAGGATTCCCTGCAAGTATGGACCAAGAATCAAATTTTGTTCCACTGCAAATGTTGATTTCAGAAATACTAGACTATTTTTATGAGATTTCTACTTTTGAAAACATTTTGCATAATATATGATCTGAAAATTCGGATTAATTCTATGATCCGTAACAACTACAAATAAAAAACTCGGGTGAAACTGTATAGAACAATAAAACGTGTTCGACAACTAGTTTTTGTGACGATTTGTAAACCACTGCACGGCAACTTTAATGATTATAAACTAAACGTTCAGAAATCAATATCACAATGAAAATGACCTATCAATGTGTCTGAGGGGTACCTTTAGTGTTATCGCCAAATTACAACGTCGTTTTCTCGGCTGCTCCGCGTTTTCTCCGCTTGCACAATCGGGTGGTGCGGCGTAAGGAGAAATTACGAACACAGAAGTGAACATAATATTTTGATATCCTTTTTGCTTATTCTTGGTAGTCAAGCTTATAACTTTCAGGATTTCCATAATCCCACACGTTCGCATAATCTGTCTGCTCTCTGATACAGAAGCATGCAGAGTTTTGTTTCAATCGTCCACTACACATGTGTATATAGACTATTAGACATTGTTGTGTCGCAAAAAAGCAGAAAAGACTGAAAAAAAAAACAAAACTAGAAGAAAAAGGAGCCAATGAATCATGGAAAACGCGTTGGGAAGAGCGGAAAGGGACAACGACAAAAAAGACGACGCCCGGGGAAATTGTTTTTTTTTTTCGCTATCTTCTCAGCGCCCACCCATTTTTTCTTAGTCTCGGGAGAACCACTGACTGCGACAAAGAAGGCCCAAAAAAAAAGAAGATGGATGTTTGAATTAGGTGGTTTTATAGTGGTGGAAGGCCCCCCATTCTAACCGGCACACACACATAAATTTCCTATTCCGTCCCATCTTAAAAAACTCAAACTGAATTGTATATCGTTCCCAAGATTTCTATTTCAATTGTCAAATCTTTTTCGAATTGCTTTCATAAATCTTTGAAAAGAATACGATGAGAAACGGAAAATAAAAAAAGAGTAAGGATAAAAGAGAAATGTACTTCCGTAAACTCAATTTTCTCGTCTTTCTCAACTCAAATTGAAAGAAAAGAATAAAAAACTGGCTCTGACGTAGAAAAAAAACCTTCTATTACTAAGATGTTTGATTTCTTTTGTCACGGATATAACATGATTGCCTAAATTTCAGCTATTGAACTTTTGATAGAAGCCCTTATCTAAAGCAATGACCACACATGGAAGTCATCATATCGAAAAGAAACTCTTCGATAGGCGGAGCCGGAAAACCACCGAGATCCAGAAAAAATTGCTGGACTGAACCAAACTGAATTAGGGGCGGAATTGTGTGCCAAGTTGTGCCAGTTACGTCATGTGAGAGAAGGCACAAAGTGTCTTATTTTCAGTTGTTAGGAGAAAAAATAATTATAATTTAGTGTTGGCATTTATACTCGCTTCTAAATGCCTCAAGAATTCCAACTATGCAATTTTCAGCTGCTTTGGCAACAAGGAAGGACTGGAATGTACTTCAACAACTCCTACGTTTTTTGGGGACTCATGAATAAAATGAACGTTCGAAGTATTTTTTGACACCAGAATTATATAATAGGTTCACTAGTTCATTTCTTCATTTGATTGGATTTTCATTGAATGGAAGATGCCGTCATAATCCCGGAAAAGATGAGGTTCAATGGATTAACCTCCGGAAACTGAGTTTTCAGAATAGGTCCCCCTTTTTTTAGAGAAATGATAAAACAATAAAAAAGCTATACCTCCCAGCGATACAAAATGTGATTTTCTTTTACGGGCTAGTAGACATTCAACATTGATCACATCATCAGAGAGAAGGGACTGAACAAAAAACAACAAATAAAAAACGGAAATCGATTTCAACTCAACGTCAGACTTGACGATAGATTTTAACGTGCTGTGTCTCGAGTAACTCCTCTTTCTCTCTCGAATTTTTACGTTGCCTATATTCCGTGCTGCCTCCTTAAAATTTTGCATATTTTATAATCTGCCGCCGGGGGCATACAGCAACACCTACATACCAACGACGACTTTTGAATAGAGGAAGAAATATCGGGGCAAAAGATTGGACTACATTGAACTAGTATGTGAGGATTAGGATTTTAAAGTGAGAAAAATAAGGAAGTGGAAAGAGATTGAAGTTCTCACGATGAATGCGTCATTTTTCTTTTTCCAAAATCCAAGATGTTGAATAGAGGTGGAAAGAACATGCAAACTGAACAAACACAAGTCTCAGAAAACTTTGAACACACCAACTGAACCCGGAAAACCATCTCACGTTTTGAAGTGTACAAAGTACGTATTACAGCAAATAAATCGATGTGGTTGATTGACTCAAAAGCCGATAGGATAAGAAAATAGAGGACAATAATCTTATTTTCAACTGGACTGGAAACCCAAAAAAAGAGGCAGATGGGCAGAAAATAAAGGATAGAAATGCTGAAGAAAACCAAATTGCTGCCATTTTATACCCGCAATTTTAGTGAAGAGAAGAAAATGGAGCCTGTCAACCCTCTTATTGCTCCTACTTAGTGAAATATTGGCAACGATTTTCGAAAAGAAAAGAGGCGTTTGATTTATGCTACTAAAGGAAGTACTAGGGCCAAAAGACGATGAAATAGATACGATTTGTATGTCCCAAAGGTTTCCCTTTGAAGAAATGAAACGACGACTCAGCTCATCGAAACGTTTCCCATAAATCTTCAAAGAAAATGGGATTTTTTTTGGCTGATTGCTGACCGTGTGGATAGAAGATCAGGTTTTAGAAATGAAATTGGAAAACCATTAAAACCCTCGTCTCATTCTTTTTTATGATTATTTGATTGTTGGGAAGACGAAGAATTAGACCAAATGACCCGTCGTCGACTAAACCATATTGCGAAAAAAGGTAATTGGTGGATTTGCTAATACGATATGACCAGATCACTTGGTAATTGATGGACGCCAACAAAAAGAGATCATTTGACAGTGGACAGACGCGAAAACCTTACAAACAGAGATTCAGAAGAGAAGAAAACAAAAAAGGCGAGGAATTCGACTACGACTGGTAGCAACTCGTAACAAAAAGCTCATCGTTTAGGGGAGCACCGCATTTGACTAGTTTTTGGGACTGGAATAGAAAAACGAGAGTGAAGCTCTCAGTTGGGCAGTTTTCTTTTTCTTCTTCCTTTTTTCCTCTTTTTCTTCTTTTTTTTTCTTACTACTTCTTCTTCTTCTTCTGCTTCGCCTATTTTGCTCCTCGTTTTCTCGCGCATTTTGCATGATGTAAGCAAATCGAAGGCGTGTGTGTCGACCAAAAGCTTCACAACTACATGTCCGTCAAAGACACACTCATTTCATTCACTCTAAAAAAGATTAAGGTCTTTCCACTTCAAAAAGAGAAAAAATTCTGAATGGTTAAATGGAAAATTGGTAGGGTTCATCGGTTTTACCAAGAATTTTCAGAAACGGACTTTTGGAACAGAAAATCTAATTCTCAGTTCCAATCTATGATATAATAAATTGTACTCAAAGGTGAAAGGGATTATACTTCAGTAGAATACAAAAAAGATTAATCAAACATTTCTGATTGTTTCAAAGAATCAGATATTTTTTGAGAATCTTTCAAAAATACTTGATTTCAAAATGAAATAAGAAGAAAACCTTGAAAGAAGCAGATATCTTCTCTCTATACTCTTCAGACGTTTTTTCAAGGGTCCTTTGTCAAACTCATGCGTCAAGGGTTGTCAACTCGAAAGAAGAAATATAGCAAGTGACGTTTTTCCTCAGTCTCTCTTTCCAACCCATAAAAAACGAAAGAAATATGATTTTTCTTGAGAAGAAGAAAAAGGAGAAAAAAAAGGCAAAAGCTTTCTATTCAAAAAGTGACGTGGCTCCACAGACTGTTAGGATTTTGGGACGAGAAAAAGGCGAGGAGCCGCAAGAAGCGTCAAGTAACGACACAAAAAACACATAAGAAAAAACGAGTTGGAGCTCAGCTGGTTGGACCCATGTGACTGTGTTTTTCTTTTTTTGAAAAGAAAGAGAGAGAGTTATTCTATTGGGTTACGGAAACAACTACGTCAAGGGACTCACTGAGAGTAAATGTATAGCTTACGTAGCAGAATGTTATTATGTAAGCTAAATAAAGTCTCCACTAGCCAATTGAAAGGATTTCAGTAGTTTTAGAACAAAAAAGCTGGGAAATGGATAGAAGTATAATGAAAATATGAAGAACGGCGAACAGTTCTACTTCTCATGAATAATTAATGGAAATGACAACGCAGCTAATTATTTCTCTTGTGTTTCTCTCATGAAACTCAATACTATTTCTGTTTCGCTTGTCGGGAAAAACAAAATTACATATTCAAATTTTCGTTCTCTTTTGAAGGGACCAAACATTCACTTTTAACGAACTAAACATCTCACAGGAACTAACAAAAAAATAAAACGTGTAGAAGACAGAAAGACGGTGTTTGTCTTGTCTTTTTCTCCTTTTTCCTTTTTTTTCGGTTTTCGAAAAGAGATTTTCTTACTAAAATGTGCTAAACCAGATTACCGAACACGCCATTTGGGACACCGAACGTCAAATTCAATTATTCATCTGAGCAAAAGGCTGCGACGAAGAAATGAGGGAATTGAGGAGCCCTGGAGAACCAAGAAAAGGGACACCACCGAAAAACGCATCTTCTGACGATAAATTGGATCCGACTAGCAGTGTCTTAAGGCAATTGGTGGGTTCGACCAGTCGAAATGGGTTTTGTATCCGGTTGGAGCTGGAGAAGGAATGGGATTATCGAAATGGATCATGTTTTTGGGAGAATAAAAAGCTTAGAGCTTTAACAATATGCCTAGGAAAGTATTGCAAATTAGAAATCAAAAAAAATTGACTTGTCTCAATTACCAATATTTTTTCTGTGCAACCGGGTCTCAAAAGAGTGCAATATTTTTAATTAAAGTTTTCTCTGCTAATGAAGGCGCAGGGAAGTTAAACAAAAAAGAAAAGAGGCAGAAAGAAATGTTTTCAGGGCTCATTGTTGTTGGTATCTGCCATTTCCGACATCTAGATTCCAGAGGAAAACGATGATTATCCCGTTTTCTCTCTAGGCGGTCGTTTTTTTCTCATTTTTGTTAGATACTATGAAAGAAAATCAGAATGAAAAGTCCCTTTTTCGATCTCTTTGAAGTTCTGTATCAGTATACTAATCTTTATTCCCATCGGGGTTAGTCGAAGAGAAGCGAGCCACGTTAATCCCTTATACTCAGTATGATGCTGAGTGAAGAGTTTATCATAGTGATAACTAGGTGAGCAGTTTTCTGTTTCTCTCGTGTTTTTGATTAGCTTCATTCTATTTTTCGCCTCCATAGATACATTTCCTGTTGCCTCTTTCTGAACGCCAGTTACCCTAGCATGAAACGTAACAAAACCAGACACATACCACCGCCTCCGTCGCCGTCGCCTCCTCCTTTTTTTGGAACGATAGATGAATATCGTAGATAAGAGAATGATACTACTGTACTTGTATTTTTCGCAAAACAACCATCATGGGGGTTTGTAGAGGTAAAAGAGCCGAACCTTCATTGAGTATTCTAATATTGCCCGTTAGAGACTATATAAAACGAAGAGAGTTAGACACTCTCCTCACCCGTATGTCTATTTTCTCTCCCTTTGCACAATCTATCTTGTTTGTCTCTTTTTCTTTTCTTCAACCCTTATATTCCCGTCGACAACGGAACAGGCGGTGCGGCCTTGCACTGCCTGCCTGCCTGCGAATCAAACGGCACAACCCGCGAATTCAAACCGAGGGGGGCGAAGACATACAACCAGATGCGCGAACACACTATAGGAAGGCGGCCGTTAAAGGAGGCGGGAGAAGCCGTTGGACGGCCGGTGGGAGTAATGCCTGGTTGCCAGGTGACCAACCGAGTTATTAAGGGAGCGCAAGACTCTACGAATTTATATAGAGAGTAGATATAGAAAAAGAATAAAAAGCTGAGAGTGTAGCGATTTTGGAGAGCCGTCTGAAGCACGCTGGTTTTTCCGAAAAAAGGAAAGTGCGATAGAAGGTTTCGGCTTTTAGTACTGCATTCGCAAATTGCAGTCGGCTGAGCACTTCTTGGAGTCAGCTTTGAGAAATGTACAACTGCTTACTGTTATTGTACTCTTGTTGATATTTATACATGGCGATGCAAAAACAGCAACTTACGGTATGTAACTTTCTTCTTTTTTTTTATTGTAGAGCAGTCAGAAAAATCCAATTTATTCTGTTTCCGTTCTGATCAGGCACAATTTTGAATGTGAGTTCAAAAAATGTATGTCAGAATCAGTATAAATGTTTTTCTGCTCAACTATAATATGTCTGAAACGCCTTTTTAGTTATTTCAAGTTTTCCGTTATCAAAAGTTTTACGGAAAAAAGTTGATATTATTCCCTTATCCTAGATTTTTGATCTTTTGTGAAGCCGTTATCCGTCAGCTTTATTTTCAATTTCCTGAATTGGTCACATACCACTCCTTCGGTAGCAGTGTGCACGTCGGGTTGTCATTAGCAATGTGACAAACACATGACATGAAGATCTGAAATAGAATATGTGTGACAAGGTGTGTTTCGTAACTTTCGAGAACAAAATACGAAAAAAACGTCATAGAGAAAAGTAATATCAGACTTTTCAGAAAATCATATTCTATAATTGAAAGTCACAGAATAAGTGTTAGGGATATATAGCTGAGAAAAAGGAATTGAATTGAGATTGGCGCCTGAATGTAATTTGAACCTTTCAATTATGTTTACTTTCACACACAGAAAACTGAGATTCTCCGGCTAATGAATCACTGTTTTTTCAAATTTTCTAAGTCACACTGTCTTAGTTTAACTATCCGTTTCGGATTCTTTTTTAAAGATAGATAACTTCTCATTAATAACTAGTTTTGTTTTCGAAAAGTTGGTTATTACTTTTTGCCTTCTTACTTCCTTTTCATAACCATATGTACACATTATGTATAGCTATGAAAAGCAAAAGCAATTTGTGGTCATCTATTGAAAAACGTTTTTCGGCTACGTTTTTTATAATGTTCGTAGACATGCGAACTAAGCACATATACTACTAAAACGGTGAGAGTAGTACTAGTAAAGGGCAAATCGCTTAAAAGCAGAAACTAAAGAAATCAACTATGGAAGGCTCTATTGTTAAGAATAGTACATTTCTCTGAGAACAATCGGAATGATTCTTGAATCCGACTAACGAGAACCAATTCTGAGTCAGTTCATTAGGTTCTTCTAATCAAGCAACGTTTTTGAATTATCTTCTCTCAAAAAATAAACTTTGGCCTCTCATCAAAATATTTCTAGGTCGTGGTACGAGTCCGGCCTCTGAACAGCGCAGAAAAGGCAAGAAAAGCATTTCAATGTGTATTCCCATTAGACAAAAGGGTAATTTGAATAGTGAAATTAGTAGAAACTACTATCAAAAGTTCAGAGAGTTCTACTGGTAGATCCCGAGAAGTTCGAGAACAATATACTGAGGCAAAACCGGCAACATGAGCGGAAGTTTGAGTTTGATGCAACATTCGGAGCAGTCTCTAATCAAGTAGGGTATATAGAAAGTATCTTCACAAAGATTGAATAATACAGGAGGATGTTCATGAAACTACAACTGGTCCCATAGTAGACTCAGTTGTCCAAGGTTATAATGCTACTGTATTTGCTTATGGAGCTACTGGATCCGGAAAAACGTTTACAATGATTGGAACAAAAGAAAGACCAGGATTGATGACATTGATGACAAAAGCGTTGTATGAGAAATTGGATAATCAGTATCAAGTTTTGTTGTCTTATATGGTAAGGTTCATAAAATGATCAACAACAAAAATTTCAATTGTAATTCATTATAGGAAATCTACAATGAAATTATCAGAGACTTGCTAAACCCAACTGGTGGTGATTTGGAATTATTGGAAGATGAGAGAGGAAACATAAGAGTGCCCGGATTGTCGTCAGTAAAAGCTCCGAATCTCACAAGAGTGAGTCTTTGCACTTCCTCGATTGAAAAAATGTCGTTTTGAAGTGGCAATCTGTCTTTTTTATCTCACGGCTACAATAAGCCTCTTACAATCTCTTGCTTTTCTTCTAGATCATGCAAATACTGCAAGAAGGCAATCTACGACGCACTCAGGAAGCGACGATGGCGAATAAGACGAGTTCAAGAAGTCACGCATTGCTTCAGGCAAGATTCAATCTGTGTGATTCATCCGACCACGCACTTGATTTTTGTGCCTTTATTCTTTGGCTGTTTTCTTTTGAAGACAGAAAAAAAAACCGAAAAATATTGAAAATTCAGAAAAAAGGGAGACATGCTTATGTAAAAGTACATACTAGGCAAATCAATTTTTAGAAACTGAGAAAAAAGGATACGTATCGAATTTCAATCTAGGAAAAATGAAAACTGATATGTTTTCTTTTTCATTTGAAATTTCTCATTGTATTTATAAAAATGGGGGATTTTACAGGTGATGATTGTGAAAAATCAAACACTTCACAGCAAACTTTTCATGATTGACTTGGCTGGATCAGAAAGAGCTTCGAATACTCAAGTGAGTTTTTTGAAGCATTCCCATTCCCATCCTCAACGTTTCACACTTAAGAATCGAGGGATCCGTCTAAAAGAAGGTGCAGCAATAAATCGTTCGCTTTTGGCACTTGGGAACGTAATTAACTCCTTGGCTTCAAGTGAGTTGAAAGCTTTTCCGGATTGAGAGAAATAAATTTTCTTGATCCGCAAATTACCATTTCGAAACGGATGGAAAAAAAGAAAAATAGAATCTTTGGGAAGTGGCGTACTCTTTATTTTTCAGAAACGACGAAATATGTGAACTACAGGGATAGCAAGTTGACGCGGTTATTGAAAGACTCTCTGGGTAAATCTCACATTAATCAGGGTTAGATTCAAAAGTACTTTTCTAGGTGGAACCGCAAAGACGTGTATGATCGCACACGTGACACCTTCAAGTTCCAATTTTGAAGAGACATATAACACGTTGATGTATGCATCAAGAGCAATGAACATTACTAATAAAGTAGCTGGAAACTATGATATGAATCGGAACATGACTCCCATTTTCAGCTCGTTCGTAATCGGCCAGCCTCCGCGGATCAAGTTTACGCTGAAGCCATGAATGCAATCAGGAAGGAAATGGGTTCTCAGATTAAGAATTCGTCATCGATAACTGGATGTGAGTACTATTTTGAGAGAGTATAATGAAAAAGTGCAAAATGATTCAAAATTGAGACTTCGCCTGGAACAATTTAGATTCATCATTTGAATAAACCCAAGCTCCGTTTCTTTTGATAAGTTATCTTTATCATTCTGATCTCTGTTAACAAGGCGAAACCCATACTCAGCAATGATATAACTCCAAAATGAAAACAAAGACTATAATATTAAACAAAAAATGACGTTTCAGTGGCTGCTCGAAACGGCTTACCTGAAAGAAGTAGCAGTCGTTCACGTCCAAAGTCCATCTCCAGAAACGGCAGTTTGACTCAAGCTCCTGCTGCGCCGGTAAGTGAAAAACGAGTAAAAAAAAAGAAATGACACGCAAATTAGCATCATTTTCAGATAGAGCGTGGGCGCGGTGGCTCGCTTTTCACGCAGCTCAAGGAGCAGTATATGACACTGTCGGACAAACAAAAAAGATTGAGGTAATTTGAGTGTCCGCTCGTCATGTAGAAAGAAATATGATACTAATAAACAGTGTGAATTTAGAGAGAAATTGATGGCAACCAATCAAGAAGCCTACTCGTTGGAGATGTCACTCATCTCGAAAAATGCAATTATTAATGCGTGGGAGAAACATCATCAGGATAAAACGACAGAGAGTATTGAGAGGTTGAAACAAGATGGGGAATTGCAGGTGAGGGGGTATTCTCTGCACTAAAATTAGGGTCATTATGGGTACAGTGAATACTTATCAAAAGGAACTACGATCGTTTGTTTTGATAACAATTCAAAAAGATTCATTCTCAATTTTTGGTGTCAAAAAAACAGGAAATCTACAGGACAAGTAGTCAACAATGCATACCTTTCACTGACACCTTGCAATCATGATCTGAAATAATTCAAGAACCGGTCATTGTCTTGTTTTCAGCGAGTGCGTCTTGTCGAACTATCCGATCAGCGAACTAAAGTGGAGAAGGCGCTCCGGAAAGGGGAGGAAAACGCGAGTGGGCTGGAATCCCGGATGCGTAGCTTGGCCGCTACTAATGAGCAACGAGAAGTTGTTAAATTAATGGTGAAGATGGCAGAGATAGAAGCACAAAGTGGGCGTTTTTGCTATTTTTAGCCAAGGACTCTTAGTTGATTTCAGAAATTTCCGCGTTGTCTGATTTGGCAATCAAAGGACTGATTATGGATAGAACAGACACTTCTATTGCAAAATTGCAGAAATATGAACTGGTGGCTGATAAATTGATTGACGGAAAATTAGATGGTGTGAAGAATAATAAGGTTTTGATCACTAGACATAAATATTTCAGATTCGGATCGCAAAAAACTTGAAGAAGAATACCGAGTGATCAAAAACCAGTTTCATTATCACCTGCTCCCATTGAAAAACATACAAACAACGGTCTCGTGGAATTCCATGTTGCTGCCGAAGATAACTAACAATAATAATACAATTATAATGGAAGAGAGGTCAGATTTCCGGTTCATGTTTATCATATGTTTTCTGTTAGTTCTAAACTTAGATAATATTTTCAGATTAACTTCTGCTTCGAAAAAGAAATCTGAGATTTCCCTCCCAGTAATTGCTAACGGACGAGAGAAATATCCAACTTCCTCTGCTGAATCTACTACCGATGGTACAAACTTAACATAAAACGCCTCTAAAACTCATATTTCAGATGATGGAGTCAATTCTCCGGTTTCTGAACGATTGCCAACGATATAATTATTTTTCCGAGTTCTTTTCCAGACAATAACAACACCCCGTTCTTTCACAATGTCTCTTAGTTGCTTTCTTTTACAGTTTCGAGTATCTCACTGATTTGTGATTCTTTTTTCCCACTTTTCGAACAAACTTTTCACCCAATGAACAAATGAATGAACTTTACATATATCAATAAAATTATAAACTCAAACAACAATCTCTCTCCAAACGAATCCGTTCACAAATCCAACTTGGGTCATATTCTCATCATAGAGCTCCAAAGATCGTTTTCCATCCTTTTCGCATCTGACCATCATCATGAAACTGCCGGCAAGCTCGATTGGAAGACGGATTTGTTCAATTTCCTTCAACTCGCGTAGTTTCAGATTTGTGGTCAGTTGAATCATGGAGGCCATGACTTTAGTAATCTCCGGGGCGTGAGAAACCTGCAATTTCAATTCACGTGATATTTCACATATCCTATTTACCTTTTCGGGATTACGGTCAACAAGAAGGAAGAAAACAGTCCCTTCGGGATTTTTTCCAAGTGTGAAAACGGTGTCCTCTCCAAGTATCTTGGCTAAATGTTCCGAATTGAGAGTGACCTTTTCGCATTCATGAAGTGCCAAGTCGAGTTTCTTTTGTGTTGCCATCGGCACCTGAACAGATTAATGAAAAGGAACCACTAACTATTCGGATGTACCTGTAAAGCGGTCGCACAATAGTCGATTCCATCAACCATTGTTCTAATCGGATGCAAACCAACTGCTGCCGGCAGAGTACCCTTTCGAACGTGCTCAATTTGTTGAAAAAGAGAGTTTTCCATGAAATAGTCTTTCGAATACCGGATAAGGTCCGGAATGACAACAGTGAGAATCTCCATTTTGAGTCAACTGGTATTTTTCATGGCAGACGTTATATTTATACCAGGCTAGCGGAGTTTTTCGGGAGGTGGTCATCGTTTTTTAAGGTAAAGTCTTGTGAAGTACACAACCAGTACAATAAGGCCAATCAAAGAGAGTAATTTCTGAGAATAAGAGAATAGAGAATAATTTCTCGTTGGAAAATTGGGCTATTCAGATACCTCCGGAATGAAAAAACCTCTAGTGTAGTGAAAATGTGAAAATAACTACACTGAACTTTTTTAAGCGTCTGTACGATTTTCAGGTCAACCCATCACATCATAGAAAATAAAATTTCATCTAATAATCTATATTTATCAAGATTTACAATTAAAACTTCACATTCCGCAACATCACAGTAAACTCAATCCACTTCACTTGAAAAATACATCCTCACGTACGTTTAATACACGCAAAAACTCTTTAACAAAACTTTTGACATCGAGAGAAGCCGACTTGAGTAGAGCCCGAAATTAACAATTATCAAGATAAGAATTCCAATTGTTTGCGTGGTGCTTTCATTTGAGTCTCTTGCGATCTATTTGATCATCTACTCTTGATGGAGGCCTCCCTGCACTAACCCGCCAAAATTATTTTGATATCAAATCTTTACCGACGAGTCTGTCTTGCCGCTTAACGGCTCATTTCGTTTCGCTTACTTCTCCGCGCAATTTCACACTTTGATGAAGTTTATCGAAAAGATTAGGGTATAGTTTTTAAAATTAGAACGGTTTTTTGATTACATCACTTGCTTTTTTTTCTACCAATCAAGCTAGAAGATAAGATACGAACTACTTTTTCTAGGAAATATCCAGAAGTTTGGAATATTATTAACAACTCGAAAGAACCTACACATGTTAGATTGGTAGTTCATTTTGACTTTTCACTTCCCTGAGTTCATACGCCATATGGCTCTCCTTTTCATTCACTTCTAATTTCTTCCATTGTCCCTCCTGTCCGCTTTTGTTCTAACTTCCAAGTAACCGCTAACCCCCCTCTTCATCCGTTTACTTCCTTTGTACTCCAAATCTTGTCTTTTCACCATTCTCATCTTATCTTATTATGGTGCTAGCGTTTAGAATGAACACGTAAAAGAGAGAGGAGGTTTCTTGAGTGGATATGTCAACACAATTCCAAATGGCACAGTATCAATGTCGTCTTTCGTTTATCCACTGTGGACATTTTTGCTAAGATACGATTGTATTTGCTCAATTAATCCAAACAGAACAAATCTCGAATCAAAAAATCCTCCCCCTCCTACTTTCTCTCTCACTTTTCGGGACGGTTTTTTGCTATCAAACTTTTTTTAACTTTCGAAGCGTTTCCCTTCAACTTATGTATCCAATGCGCGACGGGGGGAGGTTTTACGACAGGTGATTTTTACTCTTTCCATCACATCGGGCTTCCGCCTGGGAAGAAGTCGGCTCTTTTGAGTAACATATGCGCGCATCTGCCTTGTAATGTATACGTTCCATCGTTTTTATTATCTTTTAGGTTCAATTTTCAAGTGTCTCTCTCGACATATTTACAACGTGCAAAACAGGAACTGTGGGACCATTCTGTCTAGATTTGCATCATTCTGATGACCTCTTTAGACCATAATAGGAGGTTTCCTTCATTCAATACCGCGCGAAAGAATGCCTGTCTTGAGAGTCTCGCATTTTTGTATGACTTTTTGATTTAGTGCCTCTTATCCCTATCCATTATGCACACCTATGTTTTATTTCTCATCCCAAGTGGTAATACGGTACCCCCGTGCCTTGCTTTACATGAGAGTGACCAACTCTTCACACTTTTGGTCATTCTATAGTTTAAACAAGAGATTAAAGCTTCATGCGTGAGCCATGTTTGACCTTCTTTTTACAACCTTCGATAAAAGTGCGTCTTGACTCGACGTTCATAACTTTTACTGTATTTTCATGGTACGTGACTCAGGGGTTTTCTGCAGGGGATTGATCTTCTGTACTATTTCTCATAATTATATTGATAGGCATCTTGACAATTTGACGACCTTGTCAGAATAGACATGATAACAGAGTTTACGGTAGAAGATGAGAAAGTTGAACACTTTCTGGTTATCGCCTACTTTAACAGCGTTTTAAATTCTAAAAAATTTCAAATGGTGCATCCCGTACCACCTGTAGCCAACGCAAACAGTTTGTTAATTTATGCTGCGCACCAGATTCAAAAAACGCTAGGCTCACACTTCCTCTTTGACTCATTTTCATCGTTTCCCAGACCTAGTTTCCCACAAGCAATGCCGTTTCATGCACAAACACCATCTCATTCATAACAGTCCACTTACACCAAACAACACAAGAATGGAGGGGCGGCATAATCGATCAATAACGTGCAGTTTTGTGAAGACAAGGGGTACCCCAATGACCTGACCCGCGCACACTGTCTGCGTCTCTTCTCTCTCCTATGCACACGGACCATCTTTTCGCGGGAGGGACTATATCGGCCTAGTGACCCCTCTGCGCAGTGTGTGGGTGTGTGCGGACCGCGCGCAACGGTCATTCGAGTGGGGTGGGTTGGTCAGAGTCCCTCCCGTCTCATTGGCCCACTCCAGACGTTGTGCCTGTTTTGCGCGGTCTTACCAGATGGACGGCTCATTCTACCCGCATTCAGTCACCATCTGCTGTGCTCTGTCCACCCCACCACTATCCCATTGATTTTATATTATTTCTCAGACGGATCTCATTCCTACACGTCATTTTTCATTCCATGTTTACTTACCGAATTTCTCAACATTTTTGTCACCTTAACCCGCTCACCCACTTATCTTTCAATATAAACGTTCTCATTTCATCATCATTTCATCAATTCTTTTTCAGAAGCTATGTTGGGTGTACCGTTCATTGACCGGTGGCTCTCCAATACATTCAAAGCCAAAACCTTCGACGACGCCGTGGATCGTCTCAGCTATGTCACCACAGCGACTCTTCTAGCCTTCTTCTCCATCATGGTCTCATGCAAACAGTAAGTGGGATTTCAGGGGCTTCATAGAAATTGCATCATACCGTACTTCTTTCAATACCATTTTTGCTCGAAAAGCGTTTTATTTCACGCCTCAATAGATCTATCGGAAATGAGGTGCGCAATAGAATAAGCTGGTATTTGCACATCTTCGGTTTCGGTGTTGCGGGGGGCCGAGGGATGCACATGGCGACAGATCGCTCGTATGAATAAATTATTTCGGCATCCTGCTACGTGCTAGTTTGATTGATTAGAGCGGACAGTGAAAAGAGCAAAAGGAAAGAAATTAGGTCACCCAATGGGATGCACATTGAGCCAGAAGACAAATAAACAATAAACTCATTTTGCAGATACGTTGGATCAGCCATTCAATGTTGGATGCCGATGGAATTCAAGGGCGGTTGGGAACAATATGCTGAAGACTACTGCTTCATCCAAAACACATTCTTCATTCCTGAACGTTCCGAGATTCCTGGTGATGTTGAAGACCGTCAAAAGGCTGAAATCGGATACTACCAGTGGGTGCCCATCGTTCTTGCCATCCAAGCATTCATGTTCTACCTGCCATCCTGGATCTGGTCATCCCTCTACAAACAATGTGGTCTTGACTTCCCATCGGTCATCAGTGAAGCCGAGGCTCTTCGTTCAAGCGATTCTGAAACACGCAAGAAGGGAATCAGCAAGCTCGTTGGATTCATTGAGGATATTCTCGAGACCCGCTCCAAGAACGACTATGGCCGCTTCTACTGCTACCGTTTTGGAAAGTCGCTCGGATCGATGACTTCTATCCTCTACATCGCCATCAAGCTCATGTACCTTGCAAATGTTGTCATCCAATTCGTCATCCTCAACAAGTTCCTTGGAAATGAGACATTCCTCTGGGGATTCCACACCTTTGCTGATCTGTATGCTGGACGTGAATGGCAAGATTCTGGAGTGTTCCCACGTGTTACCCTCTGCGACTTCTCCGTCCGGAAGCTGGCCAATGTCCACCGCTACACCGTTCAATGCGTTCTCATGATCAACATGTTCAACGAAAAGATCTACTTGTTCATCTGGTTCTGGTTCGCTTTCGTGCTCATCGCCACGTTCTTCAACACGTTCTTCACCATCTACCGTTTGAGCTTCGATGTCTCCCGCCACAACTACATCCGATCCCTCCTCAGTGGACCAATGCACAACTTCAAGGATGATGCATCCCGTGTCCCAATCGGAAAGTTCGCCAACCACGGACTCAAACAAGATGGTGTTCTTCTGATGCGTTTCATTGACGATCATGCCGGAGCCATGGTGACCAAGGAAATCTGTGAGAGCTTGTTCCAAAACTACTTGCAAAACGTAAGTTGTACAGAGAGTTTTAGTTCCAACTAATGAATTTTTTGTTTTTGCAGGACCCGTACTCCCGTCCAGTGCATCACGGTCACTCGACCAAGTCTACGTCGCCAGGAATTGAAGAAGGCCCCCATGAGCATCTCTACACTCCAGAGAAAATGGGATTGATGGTTCCAGACTATCCCATCAAACACGCTTGAACTCTTCCCCACTAAACCTTTCAACAACTAAATTCTCAGAAACTCTTTTCGAATCTCACGCTTGTTCTTGAATATTTACTATTCTCTTTCTATCATCTTATTCTGTAACTCTTCTTGTTTATATCATAACTAGTTGGCTTCATTTCGACCTATTCCTGTATTTTAAATCACTCAGTGTTCTTTCTTGTCATTTATCGATTCTAAATTCGTCTAAATCATGTCATGTTGACCAACACTCCTCTCCTTTATTTGAAATTTCATTAGAATTATCACTGCCTTAGCTATCCGACCCTTTTTCGATTGTTTCTTTAAATTTTATCAAACATTACGAGTTACAATAAATACTCTTGAGACTTCATTCAAACGCATAGACAAACAAAATGGTTTTTCAGTTGACAGTTTTTAAGGAATACGGAAAGTGCGACAGATTCCGGTGTTTGTGTCACAGGATGTGCCGGAAGGACAAGCCGAAGGGCATCCAATTGTGAGTGGACCATTGAAAGCGGTACGGAAGGTGCGGCAGGTTCCTGTAGAATCCAATTATTTCTGATTGGGTTTTAGGAAACAAAAATTTGTATGAATCAAATTCGGTTGGAAGAACGGTAAATTCAAATCTTAGAATTAAACCAATATAACTTAAGCGATGTTACCACCTTTAGATAAAACACCCCCGTTCAGTTTTCAGTTATAGTTCTTCACACAAATCTAGTTTTCTTGAGCTTGGAGCCAGTTTGAATTTTTTCTCCGCGATATTCGGTAATATATATATCTCAACAGGAACCTTCAATAACTTACCGGTATTAGAATCACACATGGTTGGTGGAACGCATGTCGGATTACAAGTAAATGACTGACAATTCACTTTGAATAACAGAAAAATGACGAAGAACAGTGTAGAAAACAACTTGCACATGGTTAGTGACAAAATGGAAAACTGACGAAAAACTGTGTTTAGTGTGTAAGTTTTGTACTGAACGTCTCGAATGTTTGCGCGAAAGACTGTTTGCTGCTTCAAATATTTATATTTCCAGTTGTGATACTAGTTGCGCATACAGTAAAACTTTCTCAAAACTCAGGAGGAAGTGATGTTTTGTTCTTCTCAACCAACACCATTTTGATTCAACACAGTTTCATTCAATAAATTAGTCATCAATTGTCATCAGAGTCAGAAATAAAATCAAAGAAAAGCTAACATAGAAATACATACAGTTCAAAGTTCCACAAAAGTCATTACAAATTCCTTCTAGAGAAACCTAAAGCTACTCTAGCTTTTGAACAGATAATATGTTCACCAGTAAGGACATACCCAAAAAATACAGTAAAATATGGGGAGTGGTACTTGGTACCCGAAATTCGAGTGACGGAGTAATATTTCACGCCAACTGGGGGGTCCGGTCCGGCCGGGAGTGTAGTTTTTGGAGGTTGATTAATATTGGTTGCAGAATAAGGTGGGGGAAGCACGTCCGGCGTGCCAAGAAAAATAGAAAGAGGTCAAGATATACGAGGTCCAAATAAATGAGGAGGAAAAATAAATGAGGTGGTGGGAGATACAAATAGATACATGGGGGTGCAGATAAGAAGAGTAATAGTGTAGAAACTCAAGGTATATATGAAATGAGGTCCATGGTAATGAGGTGACTGAATAGATAGAAAGAGAGGTGATGAGTAGGTACAAAAGAGGTGATGAGTAGGTATTGAGGTTAGTTGGGGGGAAAAGTTGACGATCAGTTATTAGACAACTTTGAGGTACAGGGACAGTTCAGGAGTGAACTAGAGAGCTTATTTGAGTTTGTTTTTGGGGTTTTTGAGGTTTTTTCCTATCCGGATGACTAAATGATAAATGTGATTAAATGTAATGCCTGTAAAGTCCCGTAAATATTGCAATCTTCGCCAGGAAGGTAGATGTTCCATAAGCGTCCGGCGCTAATTGACAGGAAGACAGAAGTTGCAATGATTATTGTAGAGACTTGACTGCATGTAGTTTCTTGATAGCTTTCGTTTAATTTAATGACTGACAATGATGACGTTCGATGACCAATAATTGAATGAAGTTGTGTTGAATCGTTATTTTTTGTTGATGGTTAAACTGCAAATAGAAAATTAGAATTTGAAAATGGTGTTAATGATTTACCTGACTGATATATAAATGCTAGAAGAACCGACATTTTGCATGGATGCAAGTCGGGGGACCCAAGGAGAGTATCTGGAAAAAAATTAGTAATTATTTAAGCTCAATCTAACATATTCAGTTCTTCTTATGTTGAATCCCTCAGAAAAACACTCAACTACCGTAACCCCTCTCATTCAATGCCTAGTACTCTATAATAATTTACGACAATAAATCTTCAATTCGTCTCGAGAAAACTACTTTTTTCGTCATCTTCCAATTTTCTGCGAAGTCACGCACCCACTGCAATAAATCAAAGCCGTCTATATGGTCAGAATATATTTTTCGTAGTCAAGGTGAGCCGACCCTTGTCAGTTTGTAATACCAACGTACCTCACAGCACATAAGGAATATGTAAGTGGTGCATCCGATTCAATCAGAGATGATCATCGAACTGCAAAGTGCATGTGTAGATTGAACGCTCGGTTCGTCCGAAACGTTCCTCTGCAAAAAGAGAAATTTCATTAGCAAATTGAACGAGGAGAGAACAAAAAGGAAACGAGGAAACATTAAAAAAGGAGTTGAAGGGAGAAGCGAAATGAGATGGCTCATGTGTGCTCCTTTTACTGCCCTTTTTCATTTGGAGCACCGTCCTTTTTTGGGAAATGAAATGTAAGGGCAATAGAGGCAACTATATACCCCAATGAAAGTGTTTGATGCATTCTTTGGATAGATGTCATCTATCCTGTGATCTGCGAATAGGCGAAATGAGAAGAGGCTTTTGTCGTTGACTGCTAAATAGAAAAACGCGCGAGCAAGCATTCCAATGAAAGTTAAAGTGTGCTAGAAGATCCATATATTGGAGGAAAAGTGCTCAAGAAGGTTTTTCGTATCGAATGACGAATCTCCTTTCCGAAGTGCATCTTTTTTGTGTTGCTCAGTGTATTTCCTGTTTCCCGGCGACATGGTAAGTGTATGTTTCAAAAGAGAAGAAAGGAGAAAAGAAAGAAGAAAAGGAGAAAAGAGAAGTGGGGGGTTGAACGTGGCCCATAATTTTTTAGCCTCCTCGTCGTTTTGTGGACGGAAAAGGCCAACTGACGGAAAAGACGAAAACACGCCTTGCTTTTATGAGGCCAAAGCGCGACGTCGCGGCTCCGCCCCTAGCGTCCGCGATTTGCATATTCGCGCCCACCCCCGTGTCGCCGGTGCCAACGCGTTTTCATCGACGTGGTGTTAATCGATTCACCGACAAAAAAAACGAACAAAGATGAAAAGGGGTAGGGACAGTCACTATCCGTTCAAAAAATCGTACAGCTACAGTATCCTTTGTCGGGATAGGTACAAAATTGGAGTGGGGGGAGGAAATGGGTGTGTGTGTGGAAAGCAAAGAAGCAATCATGATTGAATGGTTTTTTTTCTGGGAAATGAGGTGATTGAAGATGGGGGCAGCGAAAAGATACTGTAGGTTTGTCCACAGTCCATAAACCTGGTTTTCTCTGAAAATTGAGTACGAATACGATTTTGAAGTCAAAGGAAATGAGAAATTGTTGCAAACATACTGTAGTCGGTAGTTTGCATGTTCTATTTTTTTCCATATTCGGTTTCCAAGTCCCATTCTCAGAATCACGGGAGAAATTGATTTCGAATTTCTCATACCCTTCATAACAAAATTTATTTTTCAAATCTTGGTTTGTGAGAAAATATTTTTCCATTAATTTCTCGATTATTTCCGTGGAATGTCGTGAGAAAAATCCATTGTTCACTTTAATATCTTGATTTCTTTTCAAACTTTCAAAACGAAGCTCAGAAGGGGTCCGAATCATTATTCTAAAACGTTTTTTATTCTTTTCCTATCTTTCCAACGGTCGGCATTCAAAGAAGAACTTTCAAACGACTCTCTCTGTTTTACGAGAACATTGTTCTTCTCAATTTTGTCAACTAGTTTTCGACCCTGTTTGATTGACTATCCCTCCGTTTTTTCATCGTGTGAGGTCTCTCTTTTCCTGAGTTTTCGCTGCATGATAGGTTTCATGTTCTTCCACGAATTGTTCCTTTGCAACGGTTATAAAACATGAAGAAGAGGTTTTTGTTGAACGGAGAAGAAATATGAAGAGTTTATTGCATGTTTTTTCATCATATTGAAACTGCAGAATGAAAACCTTCAGGTTTCGTAATAATTCAGTCCAAGCTCAGGGAACCAATCAAAGGACATGTTAAAAGTGCATACATTATTTCAGATTTCACAAGACACAAACTCAGAAAAATACAAATCTTCGGATTTTTTCAACAGATTTAAACTGACCAGACTACCGTATCACTTGATTTCCTAGAAGATTTTCTTCGTGAACTATGGCCGTGGTCATTCGATTACACTTTTCGTAGTTTCTGACCAATAATCCAGTCTTGAGTAATGAAAATGTCAGATACAGAATTTATTTCTGTCTTGAAAATAAATTTTTCATTAAAAACACTGACTCATTGGATTTAATCTTACTGAGCTCTCATTCTTTTGATTTTCCTGACAAGGGGACTCCAGATAACCCTTTGCATGGAAGTGATATCGATGTGAGCACGTACACACGGTGAAGTTTGGTCGGAAAGTAACATGCATTGTTGGCAATCAATGGTTGGGAGGATGTGTATCTATTGTGTATTCAACAATGACAATCGATTTGTGATACAGTCTACTTTTCAATACACGTCAGGGTGATGCAAAAAATATATGTGGAAAAGGGAATGGAAACCAAAACCGGCGCGATGAAAATCATTCGGATGTCATTACCAAAACGATGAATAATTGAAAACAGAACAATAGGTTTGGGTCCATGACAATGGTCAATTTAAAATTCTGAGAAATTCACAGAAAGTCATAGAAAGTCACGTCCTCGTCCAATTAGTTTTTATTTCAACATTAAATACCTCATTAGAAAAAGGACTACCCAGGAATTGGATGGAGAAAATTTGAATTGCGTCTGTTCCTCTCTGTTCTTTGATCCTCTTTTTTTCGTTCGGAGTCGGAGGGCGCCTGTGGTGCGCGCGCGCCACGGGTCTTTCAATTCCTACAGGGAAGACTGTCATTTCGCCCTTCTGGAGATTTATACCCCATTCGCACATTGCGCCATCAACTCGTCCGTCTCCTTCTCACAAGTTGACAAGGCTAATGTTCTTTGTTCACAGACGAACAGTGTCTGGGCGCGCGCACCGGGGTCCCCATGGAGGTCTTTTGAGGAAATGGGTACCCCCCGATTAATCGAAGGAGAGAGAGAGAGAGAGAGGCGCGCTCACAGTAAATTGGCCTCCCACCACGTTTAATTACTTGAAAAGGTAGCACGATTTTCACATTATCATTTGAAAACATCTCAAATCGCTTTGTGCCCTTCACTCTATCGATTTTCAAAAAAAGTTTATAGGTGAAAAACTGAATCCTAAGTTTTGTAGAACGGTGCACCCAAAATGTACGCAACAATAGTGGAATCAAAAATTCCATGAAACCAATTTCGAAGTTCACTCTCAGAAAATTGCAAAAAACTTGTTTTCTCTTAAAGTTTGATATTGCCATGATTTATTGGTTAGTTTTCGGTTTTTCATGAATTCCCATTAAAAACCACATCAACCATCTAATTTATTATCCTCCCTTCCGACCCGATACAAAAAATTAGTTCTGAACTTCACCTACAGACGTTAAAAGCATTGACGACAAAAGATGCATGCCCTTTCGCGTTATCAATGTTTCGGAAAACAATGGACATTCACGGAAAGCCACAGAATACTTGATGATGGCGAGAAATCAAAGGCAGCGGCGTCGGGAGGCAAGACAGCCAGCTTCATCTTCAAAATGATAGGAAGAGTGAAAGATCTTCTTCGAATCTCGCTTTCACTAAATCCTTGGGCGAGAAAGCAACTTTCGTTTTGCCTCCCGGTTTTCCACATTCATTTAGGTCACCTTATCTCACTATTTCGACTTCTATTTCATTAGCCGATAGGTGATTATTCGGTTTCTCCTTCAACTCCTCATGTTGTTGAGAACCAATTTCTTGTTGGCATTGGCCATCTTTGGCATTGCCTATGCGGCGGAAGAGGAAAAAACACCCGGAGAGGAGAGTGAGTTGAACCATTCTCTACTATTTCTAAGACACTGTTTTTCCAGTGATCGATAGGTTGGCTGTGAATATGGCAGGTGCATTCGTGAAGAGTATGTTCCCTGAAATGGATCGTAAACCAACGGAGGCACCGACGCCAGCTCCACCGGCGCCAACCTCCGAAATTCGAAGGGCACCTATCAATCCATTGATCTCTTCAATGGAAGGCTATTCACGTAGGTATTCTTTATTGAAGGACACACATCTGTCAGAACGGAAAAAAACCAAAAAGATGAATGAGGACGACCACCCAGTCGGAGAAAAATGATCTAGAGAATAGATAGCGGTAATTAATTGTGTAACACATTTGTGATTATTCGTAGGGGTACAGATTTAGAGATTTCTGTTTTTTCAAGTTTTGGTCTGGGGTTGAATCGATCATGGCTCTTAGTAAATTCAAAATCAAAATTTCAGCACAGTTTGCTGCATCAGAGTATAATGCAATGCCACAGCTCTCCCAAGCATCTGACACCCCAAAAAATCCGTTTAGCTATCAGGCAAACCAACCATCCACTTATTCTGTTATGCCAGAAGTAAGTAATAACTTCTCTTGCGTACATAAAACCACTCTTACAGATGTCACAATCAAAAATGAGTCAATCATTATCTACTGGAATGGATAGTTTAGGAGCTCTTGCTTTAGCTGGAATGAGAAACCCAGATATTTCTGGAATGCTTTCCGGTGGCGGTGGAACTCCAGAAGCCATCAACGCTGTGAGAAACCAAGCTTACTTAGCTGAACTCTCGAAACATCAATCGGAACTCAACGCGTATAGTGCCAAGCAAATGGAATATTTGGATCAACAAAGAAGATATCAACAAGCTATGATTGATCATCAAGCCGGAGCTGCTGTAAGTCTAGGTTGATCACTAACTTTTAATAAATCAATTCTAGTTATTGATGCAAAAACAACAACAAGAGATAATCGCGAAGCAAATGCAGCAAATGAAACAATCATACGGAGCTGGAGAGAACGCTCCAGGAGAATCGAAAGACTTTGAAGACAACGACAATACCGTAGGAGGCAGGGTAAACATTAATCCTCTCGGTGTTTCGTCCATTTACGATTATTACAGTATCTCACCGCGCGTGCAAGAGGGGCAAAGACGATGAAAGTGCCGACAAACAGAAGTTGGTTTGAAGTTTACGACATCGGTTTAAACGTTTTGTTGCAGAGTTGGAGGACGACGATGTCATTGCCAATGACGAATATTTGAAAGAGTATTTCAAACAAAAGTACAATATCGATATTCCAGATGATGTTAGCCAGTTGACCGCTGATGAGAAAGCTACTCTAAGGTATTCAAAATAGCTTTCACAGTGTTATTAATTTATATTCAGAGCTCTCAAACGTGAACTATCACGACAGCAAGAGAAAGTAAAAGAGAACGGAGTCTTCAAAACAATGGATAGTTTGAAGGGGTGATTCGGTACTTTTTTTCAAAAGCTATATCATTTTTTCAGAAAGATGAGCAACGAAAGAGCTTCTCCAGTGAAAGGCGCCCCATTTGAAGCCTGTGATCAGTGTATCCCAATGAACCTCAAAATGATCCGTGGAGCTTGGACTCAAGTAAACATCAGCCGATTGAAAAGTTCAAAGTTCCTGTTTTCAGATTTATGGAAACCCAAAGGTTGTCAACAAAGTCTTCGGAACAGTTATGAGCTTGGAGAACATGAAATCATCTACCGGAAGTATCAAAATGACCAACAAGAAGACATCCTGCGTTGGAATGGAAGTTGGAGCAGCCAGTAGTCACAGAAAATCTTCGAAGATGAACCTTTTCTTCCGTGACTCGGAAGAAGGAAATGAGCTTCATGAAGTAAAACTGAATGGAAACGCCAATCTATGATTTTTTTATTCCAGATGAGAGGAACCGTTACAGTCAAGGATAACATCATGAGCGTTGAAACTAATCTTTACCGTACTCACAGTGAGTTTCTTCAACAATTTTCAAATCATCCAGTTTCTTATTACAGTGTGTCTGGTCAAGGCCGGTCCATCGGAATCTGATAAGTTTGAATATGTCATTTTGTCAGAAACGACTGGCAAGTACGCTTGCAAGTAAGTGTTCTACATTCCTGCCAACAAATTTTTTGCCCTTTTAGATCGTATCATGTGTTCGTAAGAAATACTGATGAGTTCAATCGCCGACACTTTGACGACGTCTCTGAATTCATGAAATCGGTAAGAAGACAGAATTGGATTTTCAAACGAATCATTTTTTAGCAAGCCGATGCAATGCCCCTTGGAGCTCTTCCAAAGTCTTCGCTTTGTGAATTGGACAACCCTTGATGGTTCGAAAAACAAATTCATATGTATCAGATTAATAATAATAGCTAATAAATAAATGTTTAAGTATGAGAGAAAGAGCAATATGAATGACAGTTCAAAATATGAAGTTGGTATTTGATGATACACACGTCGCAATATACACGTCAAAATGTGACCTACGAGAAGTCAAGCTCAGGAATTCAGAAGTCTTATGAATGATAGTGAGTACAGGACAGTTGATTATTACAGAGAAGAGAATTGATCTTCGATGGATGGTGGGGCAAGTCTAGTATCACTATTTCGTCTTGCAATCACTCGATCAGTTGAGAGATGTCCATCATCCAGAGCAACCTGAGCAAACAATTATGAATTGTGAAAAACAGCCAGTCTCACTTTTCCTGGGTTGTTAAAATTGTCTGGCTGAATATTTTCAAAACAGTTTTGAGGGCTATCATCTTCTTGAACATTTTCCACACTGATTATTGAGCTGAAACCTTTTGTTATCACTTGAAGAATAGGAATGTGTTACCTAGCATCAGCTGTACATTCACTGTGCTCACTCATTGGTTGATGACTGTTTTCTGAATCAATACTTGGTCTTCTGTTCATTATAATACTTCTTTCTAATTGATAATTCTCATTTCCATTGCTGTCATGCTTCTGAATAACGTTGAATCTGGAAAAAAGAATTGGTTATCAAAAACATTTTATAGACTTTTACATCGGTCCTCCAGATTTTTGATTCGATTCAATCGGATATATTTGAGCAGATTTAGATCGACTTCTCAGGTATTTGACGATGAAGAGTGCAAAAAAGATAACGATCAAGACAGTGATCACAATACAGATAGCAATAACGACATACATCCACCTGGAATAGATCATGTGGAATTACGGTCTAGTTGAGTCTCACTCACGTTGGGATGACAGTTTCAGTCAAACCAGACGGGCTGGAAGTCTCGAGGGTAGTTCCAGAAGTGTCTTCTGTAGATTCCTCTGGTGCCTCTGTTGTGGAGTACGATTTGTATGGATCCATGATGAGAGAACTGATTTCATCAACGATTTTGTTAAGACCTTCCATGTAATTTCTTTCAGTGAACAGATTTTTGAATTGATCTAATGAGTTATCAAGTGTTTCTTTTGGAATTGCGAGATCAGAACCAGTCTACAAAGATCAAATTGAAATTGGCAAATCCTCAATACTTACCCAAACATAAACTTGTTTTGATAATTCGACTCCCAATACTAAAACGTAGTTTTTGCACGTCATGGTATCCAAACCAAATGCTTCCCGGATACCATGTCCAAATTGTGTCTTGAATATTCAGGATATAACAAAAAAACTAATAATCACTCACAAGATCATTAGTTGTAATACTTTGATTACTTGCTGCGTGAATTCTTTTAGCTAATATCAGAAATATTTGAACTGGCCCTGTGCTATTTGAGAGACATTCAGGACTTGCGTTTTCTGTGTACGGAATTTTTGCATCTTCCAATTCTGAAATTCAGTTGTTATATCCAAGATCAGAAGTTAATCCACTTACTAGCCATATGCTGTTCAATATTATCCAGAATAGTTTGTCGCCATGTGTCTGTTAAAATATGATCAGGATCACACAGTGTTCCATCATGTGGGACATTGCATTCTGTGGAGTTTGTACGTGGATCCGGATAGGTGAGTGGTTCCCATAACTGAAAAAATAGTTTTAACAGCTGTTTTTCAAAACGTTTATCACAGGACAAACTGCTAAACTCAGATAATATGCTTTCATAACTGATCTGTGCAAATTCCCTATTTGAGAAGTAGCCACTTCATAAATGAGCCAATCTCTTTACCCCGTCATTTGTTTTCAAACAATCTCTTTGTATCCTCCGCAATGCTCATTTCCATTTTCAAAGCGTAAAAGAATAACGAAGAGTACTCTTTTAGAAATACGATATTTGTACAAGTTAAATGTCTGATAAGTTTTTTAATCAGGTTGGCAAACAGAATTGCGCGATTTTTGAAATAAATTTATTGGTGTACAAGCTCTCAAGATGTTTCGCTGATCGGAAGAAAAAAACAGGTAAAGTGGACGGAATGACGTGGCGTGCTAAGGAATTTGAGAAAAAAAACATTTACATTATCTTGAAGAGACAGGATATAATTGAAATTGATGACGGGAATATCAAAAACGTTAACTTTCGCTTAGAATGAAAATTTGAAAAGTACCTCTGTATCAGCACGAAGAACAGTCCCTGATGCAATTATCAGGGAAAGTAATGATAGCATTTTGAGTCTGCTGGTTGAGATATGTTACCTGAAATCTTCTGAATAGAAGAAACCATTATTATTCAAATGGCAAATACTAAATCGTAGGGCGATAAAAGAGCATTTGAAATGAATTGTTAGGAAAAGACCAAAAACAAAAAAGGCATAGAATGAAATGAGAAAACCTGGTGAAAAAATGAATTAAAAAGGTAGGATTAAAAACTACAAGAAAGTGATCCGAGACCATGAAGAAGGTTTGTTATCATTAGAAAATAAGGCTAGGATGGCTGAGCACGAGCCAGGCAAATGGTAGAGTGGTCAGTGCTGTTGACCGTTTCGACCCACTTGATATTTGACTCACTTATTCTACCTCGCTCCCCTTCGTTCTCCCTATCTTCTTGCACCAGCTTTCTTTTTCCCTCTCCTCTATCTTTAGATTTTTCCTCAAAGCTCCGCCTTTTTCCACAATCCTAAAAACCGCGTTCGTTTTATGTTCCTCCTCCTCCGCACTTCCAACAAAAGTCCTGCCACCCAAATTCTCGCACAATTTGTAACTATCTTCCATTAGAAAAAAAGACATAAAAAGATAGGAGGAGGGAGCCGGTATCCGTGTATTCGCCATTTTCCGCGCACAGCCAAACGCCTTAACAAAAAAACACAGTCGCTTTTGTGCCATCCGCGGATATGCTCATGTTGCGAGTGTCGCGGGGGACCGCCACCGGCGAGTTTGTGTAACTCGAGACGTTTCATTCAAGACCGTTCTGACTGAAACACACATGTGTGCCGCGTCAAACATGACCAGACTTTTTCGTTGAAGAGAATGTGTTTGGCTAAATGAATGGGCAAGCGACAAGATACAGTGTCTTCGTCCAACTCTCATCGAGCAAAGTTCAGAAAGTTGCATATTGACGCCGCGGGGAAGAAAGAGAAAAGGGGGGGGGGGGATAACAGAGACAAGTGTCATTGTTGAGACAATTTGCGGATGAGACTAGGTGAGCAGTGATTTGAATACATAATTTGCTGAACACAACATATGTTTCTCGAGTGGCACAACTAGACTCAATTTTCACAGGGATGACGCATCTTTTTCGGTTAGGGCTGAAATGGCAGTCGCTGTCTGGGTCCACTCATTCATATTGAAACACATGTCACTGTTCCTCATACTGACAGAAATCGTAGTCTTGAATGCATGGTTCTCACTGTTATTTTCTTGAAGATATATTTCCTTTACAGTTGATATTCGAATTTCTGAATGCTGGAATTTTGAAATCCCTTTTCTCAGCTGGTCACATGTTTCCGGATGATTTGCATCTGAAAGATCAGAGGAAAAACTATTTCGAAACAGCTGAAAAACAAGAAATCAACTATTTTATTTCAAAAACCTGTTGAAAATAAACAAAACAACACTTTATTTCATTTTTCAACAATTTTATACATCACGAGTAGGCAATATCAATTTCTCATTTTTCTTCTTGGAACATTCTACCGTTTGGTTTGATGACAACAATTTCATTATTTTCCCAAAGCAAAAAACAAAACTGCAATATTGGAAAATGATTCATTTTTCTTTTTCCGTGCCTTACTTGTTTCCCTTTTCCTGACTTCCATCTGAAAACTGGTATTATCTTTCAAACTGTCGAGTAGGTCATCTTTTCCGAACATTTGAAAAAGAACAGATAAAGATCAGTTTCGAAAAAAGAGAGTTCGCTCAGCGAGCCAAGATCTGTGTATCACAAAGCACTTGATTTGTTCGAAACTACGGTTTTTTTTATTTCTCTGTTCTCTTTTTTGTAAGAAACTCCATCCCACTCATTTGGGAAGATAAGAAAATGGAAATTGAATGATGCGAGGGAATTAGTAGAGTAGGAAGGAAACAATTTCCTATTTAGCGAATGAATGAATCGTCACATGGAGTCAACGGCTTTTTTATTGCTTTGTTGTTATTTATAATGATTTCGTCATAGTTCATTATGAAACAATTATAAATTCAGCAACGATTTTATTCGAATCCACACGACCATAATCGATTCTTTCACTTGCATTTTCGAATTCTTTGTTCTGTTTGACCCGTATTTGAGAACCTCTGATATTTTCTTGAGCACCATTACTTCCGAGCATCGTTAACGTTTTATAACTTCAAAGAAAAATTTAAAAGACTCGAAACCCGTTATTTCTTATCAAAGTTCAAGCGTCGTACCCAGAAACTGAAACAACTAGAAGGCTTAGCATGCACCATTTTTCCTTATCAATTCTCCTAACCAGACCCTTTTGTCGACAACGTCACTGTTGGCAAAATACTCAAAGAAGCAATAGAGGCAATTTTATTTTATTGCATAATAATAAAAGCGGCTGTTTCAGTTTAGGTTTTTCATCGAGGAAAACACTACACAAAACAAGATGGTCTTTTGAATGTTTTGGGTATGAATAAAAAAGAATACATGTGATCACGCGTGTTTAACATTTCAATGCTGAAATATATAAAGTTATCTTTTCGCGAATATATAAAGTTTTCGGTTGAACAAGTTTCAATGCGCCTTTTGCATTCTGCAAGAGAGGTTTGTATTCTCTGAAAATCGCATTTTATATTGACGTTTGATTTGAGATTTCTCTCTATTTCTTGAACATATACTGAACATCGGTTAGTTCTCAATCCATCTTTGACTAACATTGATTCTTGTTTATCAAACAAAGTAGCCGTATAAAATTCAAAAATTAGTTGGTGATTCAGCATTTATTTATTTTTCAAGTTTTTTTTTATTATTCGAATAGTTTTTTCAATCTTTCCAGAAACTGCTGATTCATTTCATACATGTTTCGGTGACATTAGTCACATTTTTTGGAAGTGTTCAATTTGTGAAGTCCCGCTAAATGAGACTTTTGAAATTTGAAAATACAAGCCGTAACTAATCTTTATTCATTTTCATCGTGACACTATTTTACAGCAAAGAACAAAGTGCTCAGCAAACAGGTCATGATTCTGTGGGTTAGTCAAAACGCGTTATCGAAAATGTCATTCGAATTGAGCTAGAGTTTTTGCGTTTCTTCTTATTTTTTAACGTTGTACCTAAATGTTTTATGTACAATTTAGTGACGTGAATCGGTTTTGATCTGCTTGGGATGCAGGTCAGAACTTTAGATAACGCTTTTTCTTCCCCCCTTCTTTCTGTTTTGAAGTTGCTAGTGCTTGTGACCGTACTGTCCATTCATGTTTCTTTTCCATTCATACGTTTCTCCTTATTTTGTGACGTAATGCCCGCGTTTTTATATTTCTGATTATGTTTTGCCTTTTTATGTGGAAACACATGATTCACCATTATTGGAAAAGCAACAATCGCCGGACAAAAGACAGTATATGTTTTACAGGAAGAAAAATTGAGTCACTTTTTCCCCCTTCTTTCTGACGTTTTTCTCATTTTGTCTCATTTCGTGAGAAATAAATCATTCAGTTATTCGGATTAAAACGGTAGGTGTGGAATTAAAGACTAAAGAATGCTTCCTGGAACAAAAATCATCATAGTGTACCCGAGAGAGAATTAATTCTTTTTATCTAATGAGTGTTTCTGTGCAACCGAAATTCTTTATCATTCTCTCCTTCTTCTTACAAATTCGTTGGTCGGCTTAACTCGAGAACTTGTGCGTTTTCCGCCGTTTTGACCACATTTTCAGTTCACGATTTGCACACACTTGAGTCACTTTTTTGCCTTTTTTGATACTCTCTAGTTTCATGACAGGAAGTGCTCAATAAGTTTTGATAAGTTTGTTATCATGTGCTTTTCTAATAACTTCCTTTAGTTGACCTACTAAAATATGCATATTTCCTTTTTTATGAGCTCAAATGTCAATATAATTGCTCAATTTATGATTTCTGACTTTCATCCTTTATACTTCGCTTTTTTGCCATTTTTCGTATGCAGCCATCAATCCTAAGGATTGTAAATATCATCATGAATGCAGTGGCGACGTCACTCCACAAAATATTGCACAAAAAGCATTCAGAGGGGGGAGGCGCAAGTGTGTTATCAATTTTCGCGTACTTATTTTATTGATCTTATGTAAACCCGAAACCCCCCGATTAGAATGTCTCCATTTTTCTTCTGGTGTAGATATTAAAGAAGAAGAATAACTGAAAAAAGTGCGGTGTTAAAAAAGAATTATGTTTCTTAAGATTAGCAAAACGTGACCTATCTAGAATTTTTGTTAGGCAGAAGGGGTTTCACTTTCCATTATGGTCATTCTCAATCATGTACATGTAGACTCATAGAACATGACTGAAAAATGAATCAATTCAGTAGGCGTTTTGAAATTTACATAAATTATCATGAAAGCCGATTTTAGTACCACCACGCACAATTATAAAAGCGTTCACATTGATTGTCTGTCTACAAACTTTCGATTATAATGTTGCGGGTCATTTTCACTATCAATCATTAGAAATCATTTGAAGTCGTCTTCTCTCACTTTCCATCTTCATCAATTCCAGTTCTGTAGAGACGAGGCAAGTGGTGAAAGTGTTGTTTTCAAATGTTTCGTTTCCGTACACGTTGTAATTGTTGAAGTTTTATGGTTCTACATTAGTTTCCCTTTGAAATGTTCTCTTTCTCATAATTTGGAAACTTCGTCTTTCTGCAAAAGTTAAAAAAACACTTCCTGGATGAACATCGCACACAAAATGATGCTATAATGTATGCGAAATTTCCACCAAAGTTCTCTTCCAAAACGCTTTTCCTTTATCTCCATTTATTCTATTTCACAATGGCCTATAGATAAGCTTTGTTGTCCCGGAAACTGACACGCAGGCTGCTGAAATCATCGCATTTTGAAGTTCTCACTTCTCGAAAATTTCAACGCGTGTTGACAATATCTCTTTCTCTTTCCTAGTGCTCTTTTATCTTCCCCCCCCCCCTTTTTCACTCTCGAATTGAGTTCTCGCTTTTGACGCGATTGCATCGTTTGATGCTCACTAGTCATTCAATATCATGCATTGTTGTTCTTGGTCCCTTTCAGTGCGTCTTTTCACCTTCGTCATCGTTAAAGGCGGTTGAATGACATGAAAATCGACGGATGCGAAGCATGCTCCTACTGAAGAATACGTAAAGAAACAAATTCCGATTCTCTTTGTGTGTGTCTTAGTCCCGTTTAGTCTACTGCCTTCTTCAATTATCCTCTCCTTAGAATCTCTTTTTTCTTACCTATTCTGTCTATTTCGTGACGTGACCTTCTTTCGTCTTTGCCATGACCAGAAAAGATGTTTGCTGTCAAAAATGGAAGCACCCTTATGAAGAAACAAAAGTGGTTATGTTCTGATCAGGCGTATTTTTGTGAGAAAACATATCGGGTAATTATCAAGACCTTAATCATGCGGCTATGTAAGTCTTTCTTTGAAAAATCATCGTTAATTTCTTTTTATATTATTTTTTCGATTAGTTATCTGATCACGTATGAAATCCGAAAAATGTACCCTGAAATAATCTAAATTTTGTATCACCTGCTTATATCACGTCTTTTACTCTTATCTCTTTTTCACTTTCTTTTCTAACGTAAAACAGACAAATCCTATAATATATCAGATAGAAAAATAGGAGAAATGAAACCAATAGTGACTCTTGAAACGAAATTAAAAAGGCACCCTTCAAAAAAGCTCGAAATCTCATCATAGTGAAAACTGGCTTATTTTACTGCTTTTCCCGATTTTATCGGATTGCTATGAACGAGTAACTCGGAAAAAAAATACAAACCGAGCTGTTGACAATTTTGTCAGCGGCTCAGCGAAAAAAAAAACGATTGCTCTAATATTTGCCACTTTCCGTCCGAACTATTTCTCGGTTTGTATTGTTAAACACATACTTCTAAATCTGTAAAATACACTTTAAATTGAAACACTTACCACATTGAATTTGATAACTTATGTGATTTAACGAAATATATCTCATTGTTAGATTTGAATGTTGAAATGTTGAATTGTTGAAATGCCATCTGGCTTCTCTTTTAGTAATGTTGTTCTTTCTTCTTACGCCCAGAAGCTTTTCGTTGAATATTTTCGGGTGGGAGGCAGACGACTCTCTCACTTATACTACTCTTTTTTCTTCACTATCTATGGGGCCCGTTGCTCATGCATTATTTTGTTTTGTTGCTTTTTTCTTCCTCCTTCTCCAAAAGTCACTCTATAAAAGGGCATTTGCAAACAAAACCTGAATAGAGATTCCAATTACAATCCTACGAACGGAAGAATTTTTTAATTAGATTCAAAATTGAACGAACTGAACAAAAAAGAGAGAAAATTTGCAGTAAATTGAATTTTGTCATGTCATCGTTGTTGGTTTAGTCGAATTCCTGAGAAAAACCGAGCGAGACATTGTTTACTTTGAGGAGGATGAGATTTTTGACTTGGCCCCGCCTTTCTTAGAACCCGAAACCCGTTTTCCAATACCTAAGAAGGTAAAAGGAAGATCTTCTCGTCCTTGGACACATCACTAGTCTTGTCTAATTCTTTCTTATTCATTGGAAGCGAAAAACTCATTAGGAAGGCAAATGAACGTATTTACGAGCTTTTTCTTGCTCGGAGAATGTGATTTGCAACATTCTTTCTTATTTTTGTTCCTGCTGAACTACTTTTTTTGAGTTTTGTTGTTCAAGGTATGCTTCAGTCTTCTGACGTTTTTCTTCTTGCTGAAACAAACAAAAAACCAAATTAGTTATAGAAAAACAAAAGAAAATGTCAGTTTTCATCATCAGTTTTTCTATTCTGTTTCCATGCCCTCTTCCCGCGTTTTTCTATTCATTCGCTGTGAATAGCTTCCGTTATCCAGCAAAATAATCCCGCAATATTGAACAAACACACACACACACACACTCGACATCTATTTTTTTCTTTTTCATTAAAACGTTTCTCGTTTCTAATTTAAAATTCATCCGATTTCCTTTTCATCCGTGATTCGTACCCTCCGTCTTTATTTTTGAACTTTCATTTGAAATGTTTCAATTTTAGAGAAATGGTTCAATATTTGCTAATAACGGCGAACGTCGGATCATTGTTTGAGCCTGATGCTCGATTGCACGCCTCTTGGGTCAAAACTGTTGCTGATGTAAGTATTCTCCAACTGATCTGTCATTTGAATCATTTTTCAGCAAGTCGACTCGGTAGATCCATCGTTCTTTGTTATACATCTTCAAGAAACAGGTGGAAAGAAGTTCACAGAGTGTTCTCAACAAGTTCCAGTTATCATAAATCGTTTGTCAACTGCACTTCCAATGTTTGATCTTCTCAGAGCATATGTTGATATTGACTATGAAGCTGTCGAATATACGGTAACTATATTTTAGAATGATGTTTTCTTCATTTTTGTTTTCAGGCGTTGGGAGCATTGTGTTTCATCAAAAGATCTCTTTGGTCTAGTGTCGCCCAATTCAATTTCCACACCAAAAAATACGAACAGCTAACAAGCCCAAAAGAAGTGGTGACCCATGGGCTGGAAAACTACCCATATGTTGTAAAGCACAAGTTCCCAAAAGATTTCTGGCCATCTATCAAATGGGGACGTAAAGGATACATGCAAACACGATGGAAAATTGCAAACAGGTTGGTGACGACATGTGACACAATATATGACAATATATGATGACGTACAATGGCAAACTGACAATTTTTATGTTTTGTTCAATGATAACAAAACTAATAAAAAATTGAAATTGGTACATGGTTTGAATTCCAGAACATTCGACTTTGTCAACGCCCATCTTTTCCATGATGAATCCAACTTGGCACTTATTCATGAAGTTCGAAAACGTTTCAGGAAATCCATCTATTTTTGTTTTTCAGAACCCACAACTGTACAGCCAAAACCGGAAACGAGCTCTCGACTTTGTGCTCTCTGAGCTTTCTGCTATGGAAAATGGATGCACACCATTGCTTTTCGTTTTTGGAGACCTCAATTTCAGACTCGACTCCCGTTCCTTCTTGAATGTAATGAATGACGTGATTCAGACAAAAAAGGTTGTTTTTCCAGCGTTTAACTGAGCGTACTGCTCCTCATCCAGTTGACGAACAAGAGCAGATGGGTTCATTGGCCGATGGTCTCCAGACACCAAAATCCAATCTTCAAGTCTCAGCACATCCATCGGAGAATTTGAGAAGGACAGTCTCAGCTATTGAGTTTCGCAGAGAATCTGATAGTGATGATAGTCAAAAGTCAGATAAATGCAAAATAATAGATTGAAATGGGATCATTTTCAGTAGCTGCGTACTTCGAATTGAAAAGAAGAAGTTTGATTATTTCAACCACAAGAAACTTCTCGACGACTGGCAATCATACAGAGATGATGACAAAGAAGCAGGAACATTCAAGAGCATGTTCGAAATGGATATTAACTTCCCACCAACGTAAGACTGCTCGTGAAAGCTAAGCAAAACGAAATTCTTTCAGATATCCATGGAGTGAAGATCCAGAAGACTCGGAAACCTTGATGAAGACGCGAGCTCCAGCATGGTGTGATAGAGTTCTGATGAACAAGAGTGCACATTCATTGGTTGAACTAGGAAATCCACAATATAGTTCATTTGGAATGGAAACTTGTACTGGAGATCATAAAGTAATTCAACCTGGGTTTTACTGGGGACCAAAAAGATAATTTTCAGCCTGTCATGTTGGCATTCAACATCTAATCCTACTATCCAAGTGTATCATTATCATCAACATCAGCCAGCTTTCTCGTCCATCTCGAAGCTACGGATATAAATTTACAAATTGGCTCGCGTGAGCACTCATTCATATATTTTTTTTTGTTCTCGCCTTCTTGTCTCTTTTAAACTCATTTTCACAATTTGATTCTACATTTCTCCGCTTCTTTTTTTCATACAGCTAGAGGTTTAGCTGATTTCCTTTCATCGTTGGTTATTTTCTATATTTCATATATTTCACGGGAAAATTGAATTATTTTTAAGAATTCTTACCATAATCAAGATGATTGTTTTGATATATTGCTTCTTTTGATTTCAGTTGTAACTTTCCTCTCTGGTTTCTTGCTAGTCTTTTCCTATTACTTGCTTCGAATGATAATCTACAATCAGTATCAAATTCTGGATAAAACAAATGGTCTTGAAGAGAATATGAACGTTTACTTTAATATCCATGAACAACCAATAGAAGAAGAAAAGCTTGTGGGAAGAAGGGATAAAGAGAAAAAGCGGATAGAAAGGAATATAACTGTAGAAGATTTGGATGATAGAAGATTATGGTTGAGTCTACAAGTTTTAGTCAGTTACACTATCAAAATGTGTGATTCATTAGAAATTATTATTTTGCGGTAGTCAGGAGAAAGGAAGAATCAGTGGAGGAGGCATGTGCTCATTGCTGAATGGCCAATTGTGGGAGCGGGGCTTCAACAGTAAGAACTCCGTCGGTGGAGAGAGTCGAAGAAATCTGCTCTGGATTGGTGCCTCGTGGAAGAAGGAACTCCTATAAATGACCTTTTTGTTTTTGAATTATCCAAATAGAACAAACCTGGTTGTACTCTCTGAAAACAGTTCTTTGTGGAGTCTTCTCCTCGTGCTTAGCATGGACAAGAAGACGGTTGTCAATGGTCTTGACAGTCACCTCCTCTGGCTTGTAGTTGGCCACATCGAATCTGAAATTTGTAATTTTAAAATAACAGTCTACTATTTTTAAGATCCACCAATTATTTATCTTTAAACCGAAAAAACGAACCTCAAACGAAGAGTCTTTCCATCACTCTCGTCCTTGATAAGTGGGCTTTTCAAGTTGTCCAAGTATGGATCGTAGGTTGGACGATGAGCCATCAAGTCGCTTGGTCCTGAAAAAAGGAGCAAAATATGAAAATATAAGGAGAGGCTGCACAAAAGAAAAAGGAGCGACTTGTCGCCGAGGTTGCGGGGCCGTTGCCGAAATGTTGCTACGTTGCGGCACGTTTGCGACCTCTCTGGATGTGCTCAGTGCATAAAACCACTGTGTAATAATTTCGAATTCAAATGGGTTTCGGTCGTTGGCAACGTTCTCCGGGGGAGATGAGGGGTCATGAGAATGGGAACAAATGGAAAGACAAAGCAACAAAAAGAGTGAATAAGGGCAAAGTTTTTTGGAAATTTGATACAAATGGAGTGTGCTCATATGCTTCAAAAAGCCAAAAACCATCGGCGCATGAAAATATAATGATTGTGTTTTTTTTTCAATTTTTTCTAGAATTTCGAAAATTAAGTGTTATTCATTCCTATTGTTGACTTCACAAAAATAGCTATTAACTCAATTGTGAAATTTCATTTTTAGAGACAGACAAGTATGAAGTCTTGCAAAGAAAAAAACTTCTAAGCATTTCTCAATTGTGCAGTTGGGAATTTCCAACGTCACATTACTTTCTCTTTTAGACGCTAAGTTTGCCCTCCGTGTCTCCTTCAAAACGAGAAAGCAAAACCAAAGAAAATGGCAAAAGTTAGAGTTGACCCTTGCACATCATGCTCGTTTCAAGTATCACTCTGATTGATGATGGCGGAGGGTTTAATAGTGAGGAATCATTCAACCGTTTATGGCAGTGGGATGAAAAAGAGGCGAAAAATGACCAGAAAATGATGAAATTTGAAAATTGATGCTGTCCGCAGATAATTTCATACGCTCAATGATGCGCTATTCTTATTCTCCGTTTTCCTATTGCATGACGCGAATGCGCCGTCCTAAAATTCAAATTTGAAACTTGCCGGAGACGTTATCTGAACTGAATCATCATAATTCCATTTCAAAACGATATCACAAATCCTGTTTGAAAAAGCTATTGACGAGACGAGGGGTCTGAGAAAACATGTTTTGCATGGCCAGTTATTCGGAACACGGAAAAAAGGAAGAGGAAAGAAGGATGAAGAAGTGCCCACACTAAGCACACATAGGCATGCAGGCAAGAGAATTCCTTCATCTTGCAACACCCCTTTGGCTATTTTTTTATACACTGGAACAGCAAAAGCGTTCAGAAAATTATGTTTTGCTCAGAAGAAAGATCTGAATTGAAGTTTTAGAAAAATATGGCTACTTCCGGGTTATAGTTTTCCCTAGAGACTTTTTTCAGGTGCTTTTGAGCCGAAACTCACCGTGGAAAGATGGTGGTGGAAGTGGAGCTCCAAATCCACCAGTACGGTTAGAAGTCTCGTGGTGAGAAGAAGTAGTCGAGTAGGCGTTGTAAGGCTGATTGGAAATGGCAGCCGGTGGGCCTCCGTTTGGACGATAACCTGCAATCATTAAACGTTGAACCTCATCACTCCGACTTTTCCACCACTCCAGCGCCGGATGACCTTGTATTCACACAATGTTTAACTAATTGACACATTTGAGATATCGTCTCTCAGTTTCGTACTTTTCAATCCAATCCTTCAAAGAGACTCAGAGAAGAAAATTGAGGAAAAAAAGGTTGGAAGAAGAAAAAAAACTTCTTGAGAATGTGATGGCGGTTAACGTGGATGCGTGGTGCTTTGGGCGCAGTTCCAGTGCATTAGGCGCTCGCAAAATGAAATTTGGTCAGTGAGGGGTCCGGAAAATGACGTTGTCCTCTTTTCTTTTGTGTTCTTTTTTCCTTCACCATTTCTGTTTTCTTTCCCATAACATTGTCAAGAGGCTTTTCAGTCAAAATAAGCGTCAAGATTTTTTTCTCTCTCGAAAACAAAGTTTAGATGAAAAGAGAGAGAGAGGAATATGCATGCTTTGAGGGAAATGTTTGTTGTTGGAGAGAAGAGCGATTTCTGACCTATAGGAAATCCTAGGATTATAATTTTTCTCTCGGTTTTGACCAGTGAGATAGAAATCTTAATTGTTTTCTTTATTGCTCAGTTTTTTTTCTGTAAAATGCTCTGCTGGTGTAACAGAACTGAAGGTCATATGTCGAGCACAGTTGTTTGTTATTTTGTTTTTTTTTTCAAGAGGATACTGACGCATTCAGTAAAAAAAACAAGAAAAAGAAAAAGTATGTGACGAAATACAAGGATGAATGTCGAAATTTTGTGGTTAAACAAGATCCGGGGTCGAGTTTTATGTTCTCCATCAGCAGAAGAACGGCGGATGAAAAAGAATTGGGAAGCCTCTTTTGGAAAATTAAAACAGCATCAGGGTTATTTGGCTCTGAGAAGACAATTGGTTTTTTAAATTTCTATACCTTTCAAAAAAAGAAAAAAAATCGTTTTTTCCAAACGTCTCTGAGGAATTTTCTAAAATAGATATTGATAATGGATTTTTCCAATCTCTTTGAAAACACTTTGGAATGGTGGATTTCAGTCTTTTTACGTCAATCTAGGATGAAAACAAACCCTCGAACTCGCTGCGAAGACGTTTCATTTCCTCCTCAACACGGCGCATTTCCTGCTCGAAGCGGTCACGCATGTTTCCGAACTCATTGTCGATAACGGAGTAGTTGGAACGGTTGACGTCAATACGGCGTTCCGACATCTCTCTGCAAACGTTTGCAATTTTTCAAGTTTATATAACTCCTTCAGAAAGAAAAAAGGAAAAATGATATCAAAGTTATGATAGCTCGTTAAAACGAATCGTTTTGCAAACAAAACCGTAAAAACTTGAAACTTTGAAGTGTTACGAAAGGAGAGGAACAATGACATTTTGCATACCTTCTAGTATAGGATAGAGTACGAGAATACGTTGGCATGGTGGAAATAGAGAGAATGGACACTTTTTTGTTATGATTTGGCTCTGGCCTACACAACGCTTTTTTTCTCGTTTTTGTACGCCTTATGAAAGAGTGGAATAGATCGGTAGGAGAGAAAAAAGCAAAAAGCATTTCCATCATCATCGTTGAAGCACATTCCAAAGTTCTGAATTATTGGAAAAATGCTTTCTTCCGGCTGCGTGACAGACGAATGCTTCCTACCGATGTTTTGGGGAAAACGGAGAATCAAGGTTAGAATGAAAGTGACGTTTGAAATAATTTTTGAATATTGCCAACAAGGCATCAAAAACCGGGAAATAGTTTTCCATTCATCTGGAACAGTTTTTTTCTTTGAAGAAAAATTATTTTCACGGACACTGCCAAATTGCTCTAGATGACGTTATGAAATGGAATATGAAGATAAATGAATTAACTTAAACGACAAATAGAAATGTCAAGAGAATTGAAATAGAGAACAAGATACTGAACAAACGGAGAATATGAGCTCTCAATTAAATAGTGGAGGAGGAGGGAGCAATGACTGAAACCGCAGGGGGAAACGTGTAAGAACATAAGAAGTGAGACACATATGTTAGCTAACATCTTTGCACTCAATGTAAAGGGAGTAGATGGATGTTCACTGTCTTGAACTCATCTTGCAATATTTTTTGTTTAGTTTATGTGGGTGTTGATAGGAGGAAGGCCCGAGGGGGTGTAGATGAGCATAGAGGATGTTGGTCGCGGGGGGTAAGAGGATATCACGCTCGTTGGCCAGCTGACAAAAAATTAGGAGGTGCCCTCTTTTTCTCATCATTGGCAAGAGAAAAGAGAGAGAGAGAGTTTTGCCAAAGGACCTCAGTTTGTTGTCCCTCCTTTTTCTCGCTGTAACACCACAGCTGTATTCGATCAATTTTTGTTGATTTCTTCTTGTCGAAATGAACACAGATGCTGGGAAGAGAGCGATGTACGCGCAGTAGACTAAGTTAAATGATAATAGCGGGAGAACGAGCGTGTTCTTCTTGTTTTGATTTACTGACAACAGATAGATACATTTATATGGTGCACTGGGACGATAAGCTAGTGAAATGACATGATAAGACGGTGGAGAGTGAATGTTGTTCGGAGATAAAAGAGGAAGTGATCACATTTCGAAACAATTGTTATTGAAGCACCACAAACTTTGTTTCCACAAACAAAATGAAGTGCTTCAGTCGGACAGAAATAACTAGAAAACAAGCTAGGCGCTAAAAACATCACACTTTTGCAACTTTAGCCATGATCGGTTAGAGAAAGTACATGTTCACTGCGCGGATCGGAACATGAAACACCGAATTCATGTCCCGCACCGGTCATCCCATTCCACAATTCGAAATGTTCATCTCTTTCTCTCTTGATCCATTCATTCTCGCTTACTTCTGTCCGTTTATCTACGGGCGCAAGTAATAGAAGAAACGGGAGGGAGAGAAGAGAAAGAAAGAAGCAAGTAAACAGCAACGGGGGAATGCAAAACGTTGGAAAGAAAGAAGAAGAAGAAGAAAAAAAGAATGAGTGATTGGAAGAGAATAAAAGAAAACGATGGAAGTAAGAGAGAAAAAAGAAGAAGGTAATGATGGAAAAGGTACAGACGACATGAGAGATGGTGATGGCGCCGACGGCCGAACCCGACGATTGGATGATGATGCGTTGTTGGTTGCCAGTCGGTTGCCCTCTGGTAATCTTCTCGGTACTGCTTACTACCCCCCAAGTTTCGAGAATTTTCTAGAAGAAGAGGGGGAGGAGGGAAAGTACTCGTAACAGTGTACTGTGATGGTGTAAACGGGAATTCTTTGATCGCACGTTAGTCTCATCAAGATGTTACTAATTTGATAGAGTGTGACGATTTCGAAAGGGTTTGAAAATAGAACTGTTCATGTTTTACTTCCTTATGATATTTGAATTCAACGAAACAAATGAATAGAACAACAGATAATATCTAAAGAAGTTAGTACAAGACCATCAGAGAAAATAGTTGGTGAATGAGTGGGAGTCTTGCTTAAATACTAGCGAGCAGTAATAGAATCATCATGTTTATGGAATTTACTACGGAATTTTAGAGGTATGACGACACGTCACTTCCTATGTTTTCTTTGATACAGCCCCACCCCGAAATGCACTGTAAGCAAAACTAATTCTCAGTTAAACCACATGCTAACTAATTTTCTGATAAAACAAAAATATGTCATGAGGAATAAAATTTCGAAATTGGTTGTAACGAGAACAAAGAATCAACACTGATATGAGGTTACTATTTGCTGTGGAGTATTATTCAAATGAATGCACTTTCACACTGTCTCTCACTCTCACACAAAAACTTTTCGAAATGCCGGGCCACGAATATTTAAAATGCGGCGCCTATGCCGATGAACAAACAATAAAACAAATAACACAAAAGAGTCATTCCATGCTATTTGCATGACCCTGAATTTTAATGTTGTCTTCATACAAAATCTGAGGGCTATGACTGAGCGCAAGAAGGCAAGGGAAAAAAGATGATGGCACCAGTGATTGTGTTTACACTGACAAACTCAACTATCTAGCAGAGTTAGCACAAAACTTTTATGAGCTGTAGATAGATAGATAGAAAGAGTAAGGTACTACACAGGAAGAAGAAAAAAGAAAAAGACAAACAGTTTCTCTCTTTCTGCCCTCAGTTTTACCATTGCATTTGAAATTAACTCGAAAAGCAAATAAAGAAGGAATTAAGGTTGTGTTGATTCATATGCTGCTTTTTTCAATTATCGACACATTTTTCAGTGTGACCGCATGAAGTTCTGAGGCAACAGACCATGCATTGACTTTTTAGATCCTTGACCTAATCAAATGGTCTTTTGGTAGACCATGTTTTTTGACGGTCAATCTTCATTCACAGATACAGAATTCTTTTCTTTTGATCTTCCTCTAGGAACACTTAGATTTTGAAGTTAAAATTATCTCAATTCATTAACCAGATGTTTCGAAAATGTCATGAGACAAAATTAGAGAATGGACTGAAAAGTCACACAAATGGGACACATTAAAGTGGTTTGAGTTTTCAGATACAATAAAATGAGAGAAGAAAAGAGAAAGGGAAATTTTTGGCAACATTGAATAACTGTAGGATTTCCGTTTCGACGACACAATTGCATGAAACCGAATGAAATGAAAAGAAAGTGAAGACAAAAAAAACTTACATAAATAATTAAAGTGCGTTTACAGGTTGAAATGGAAAAACAAAGAGACAAACAAAGAAGTTTTCTATTTTGTGAGGTTTTCTTAGAAGAGCTGGGGTTTTTTGGATTGGCGTTTCAGTTCTTGTAGTCCCGATAAAATTACTGAAGAGGATTTTTTACTCGTGTTCGATTCCAGAAAAATTACGCAATGTTCTAGATGTGACTTTTGGGAGAGGAAAAGAGAGGATTAAGTATCAGAAAATGATAGTCAAAGTAGAAAATAAGAGTTGAGATTGCAAAAAGAACGGTTTCAGAATTAAGTATGAAATGAGATTTTAAACAGGAAATAACACGTCGTGTATTACAACAAATACGAATTCAGTTATTCGCCTCAGCGATGCTTTTCTTGGCCGCCACGATCAAGTAGTATAGGGAGGCAAGTGGTTTAGCACAACGGAGGAACGGATGTGTCAGAAGTTGACTGGCCGACCAGCGATTCTCCACTTGTACTTCCAATGCGGAATCGACAAAGTCCTGAAATGAAAGTGTTGTTGAATAAAGGAAGATACTGTATAAGATGAATGGTAGCACTGACAGTTGACTCATGTTCTATACTAATCTGAGTCATCGTTTCCTGTCGGAACACCACCTACCTTAAACATTGGAGTCATTGACTCTCTTCCCGGGAAGTCCGGCTTTCCGTTCGTTGCAATAAGGTAAATGGCCTGAAATTGGATATTCATTCCTGTCGCAGGGGAACTTTCTTCTTACCCTCAACGGATTCTCATTCAAGTATGGAGGTTCTCCCTCCACCATCTCGATAGCCATGATTCCAAGCGACCACACATCAACTTTCGGTCCGTATTGTTTGCGGGTCACGACTTCCGGAGCCATCTGTAATTGTCAAAACATCCACATCAATTTCCCTTATTTCGTTTTTCAATTTCCTTTTTTGAATACTCACCCAGTAAGGAGTTCCGACCATTGTTGTGCGCTTTCTTTGTTCCGGTGACAGCTGGGCACAGAATCCGAAATCAGCTGGAAAAAGATTAATTAGAGCATGAAAGAAATTCATCTGACTCACTTAGTTTAACGGATCCATCCATTCCAAGCAGAATGTTGTCTGATTTGATATCACGATGAATGACATGACGACTGTGAAGGAATTCAAGTGCTTGCAGAACCTCTCGGCAGACTGCAGCAATGATTCCATCCTCCATTTGACACTCAGTGACAACATCAGTAAGTGATCCTCCAGCCAGATACTCCATGACTACCCATAACTCCTCACAAACCAAGTATGAATCCAAGTAATTCACAATGTTAGCGTGTTTGTTCTCACGCATAACCAAAATTTCATTGATAATCAACTCTTTCTTTGGCTGATCCTTCAGATTCATTTGCTTGATAGCTACTTCTGCTTCCGTACTAATTTCAATAGCAGTGTACACTGATCCTGAAGCTCCAGATCCAATTTTGTCGACTTTTCTGTATTTTCTATCCGGGTTTCCGATGGAAACAATTGTGCGAAGCTTGGCAAGAACCTCCGCATCGGTCATCTTCTTCTTGGTTTTTGGTCCACGGGTCTGAACACCGAATTGGCCTTTTGAAAGATCCGGAATTTTCTCCTCTTCTTCCTTTGGTTTTGTATACTGAAAAACGAAATCAGGGGTTTTCTTTGAATGAAAAACACTTACAATGCTCAACGTTCGGGCCGGTCTGTCTGGAATAGCTGGTGGAACGATATCCGCTGGTGCTTCTCCTCGAGGAACTGGCGGTGGAGCGTAGCTCTTAAAAATATTGTTAAGGAAATAATCTAAGGAAGCGAAGGCTTCGAGAACTAACCGGTGGCATACTGGATCTGTTATCATTGACACTGAATGTTGTCGGTGGGACTCCTTGCTTATTATTGTATCCAGCATTGCTAGTACTCGACGTCATCGGATTCATTTTTCTCGGATCCTGAATCTTGTTTCCATGATATGGCAACGACGATGTACTGTACGGCTGTGGCTTGAGTCCGTAGGATGGCGTTCGTGACGGAGCATCATCTATAAACACTGTAGAAGAATGAGCTCGATTAACACGACTGGTATCTCTATGACTTACTCATATCGTACTGCAACCACTTTTGTCCGCTGCTTTCGCCTTGAGTATAGTATTTGAGAGCGTCTAAAACAGCTTGAGGATTCTGTTGCTGCTCTTGTTTTGAGATCTGTGAGTCTGTGAGGAGACGAGCCCATGCTTCGGGCATTCCCTGTAATAAACCATTTCGATTAATTACTTTGTCATAAAATTATTCAAAGTGCAACAAAAGACAGGGTCAAGCTCATAGAATTTATTGGGTACCAGTCGGTATTATGTGAAACGCAGATGTTACCAACTAAAGTGCACAGTTTTGTTTGAAGATGAAAATAAAAATCGCTGTCGAGAAGAGACAATAATTTATACGTATATGGTCGTGTTCTCAATAAATTGGCTTCACTTATACTCTCACTCTTTCGGGGGAAATTACAATGGAAAATAATCTCGCGCCTCAAAACAGACAGGCAAAACTCACTCGAACCATGTTTTGAAAGGATCTAACCAGTCAATTCAATAGGAACAAGATGAATAACAAATCAGTTGAATTGTTTTGACACAAAAAAGAGGGAAAGAGTTAAATAGTAGTTTTTGTACCGTTTTTAAGCTCACTATTAGCATTCACTAACGTTAATCTGGTATGATTAGCGACTGATGCCGGCGCCGCCAAAAAATATGACGGCGAGGCACGACTCGTCCGTCTCAAAAAAAATTTGAATGCGTTTTTAGTTTTAGTTTTTACTAAGGCAAGGATGGGAAGAAGAATGGGTATACTCACCGTGAATTCTCCAGTTTTCGGATCATATCCAACATGAATTGTGTGTTCGAAGTTACTGGGGCGAGAGATCACTGGTTTTTCAGCCGCTTCCTTTTTGTCCTTATTCTCTGAAAAAGGTGATGGTTGGGAGAACTGTTAAAGTAAGACTATATTACTTTTCATAAACGGGTTAGGCATCGTCTTCTTCTTTTTCGTTGCTTCTGGCTCTTTTGGCAATGGCTTCAATCCGACGACCTGAAAAATTGAGTTAGTCAACAGAGAGAAGGGAAAGAAACAAGAAGAAGGGGGCGAGCAACACGTGCATCATCTGATTTGGAAGACACTACGTAATTTTCGGCCGAGGCTCCCATCTTCTAATAGGAAAAAAAGAATTTGATTGAAATGAATTGATTACCTGATTTTCCCGTGTTGCTGAGCTGCTGAAACGAATTGGTGGTGCTGGCGGTTTCTCATCATATGATGAGAAAGCTTTCATTTCGGCAAGTCTGAAAAACATTAATGTTTCGAAATTGATTGAAATCATAGAGAAATAACAACACGCAGAATTTCGAGGAGGGAAAATATTGAAAAACAGAAAAAATACAGTATACAATAGAATGTGAGAGACTATCAAATTAGGAAGCATTTTCAACGTCTAAACTGTTTGTGTTTCTCTTCTTTCAACATCAAATATTTCAAATTAGAGCTAATATTTCTTTCTCGCGGCGGCTCGAGAAGAATCTTATTTTACTACCACAAAAAAAGGCGATGAGAAGAAAAAAGGGCAGATTGGTTGTCGCCCCCACTCTCAAAAAAAATTTGTTGGAGAGTATGACTAACAAAAGAGGAAATTGATAGCAGCGGTCGGAGAGAAATGGTTGCACAACACATGGTGTAGAGAGGACATCAACCCCAGTGCTATGAGTAATCTTGGATGAAAAAGCAGGACCCATTCAAGGTCGGATTGCTCCTTTTTCATATTTTTCTGCCTCTTTTTGGTATTGAAAAAGAACCGAGTAGGAGAGAGAGAATCAGAGAATATGGAAAAGTCAATTGAATAAGAAATGAAAAGCGAGATCTTCCCCAATTTTCTTTCTCCTTCCGATTCTCATTTGCATTATTGCTCCAAAGAGTCGCCTCCTCCCCCTCTCTCGATTTCCAGTGTTTGACGTGAGTTTGACCCGAAAAAGATGGATGGCATTTCGGTTTTTAAAAGAAAGATTTCAAAGTTTAGAAGATGATGGATGGTGAATAAACCGCCGATGAAGAGGATGAAACACATTTTTTTGGGGGAAGAAAAAAGAGAGAAAAAGCGCTAAAAGTATGAAAGTGTGATAATATGAGTCATGCATGTTTCACTTTATCGCCCCAATGTTCGTTTCATGTTTTCCGCATGTCGGCCCACCAGAAGTTGACATCATCCGGATGGTGGTTTTCATACTGTCAAACCAACAAAAAACAACAGCGCTACCATACTATAGGGGAAACGAAACGGCGTTCGAAGTCTCTAGTAAGTTACGAGGTGCAATGATGTTGAAAACTAGTTTCAGTATGAACGTTTGAAAGTGAGTGGAGAGTATTACGCCTGCTATACAGTTGCTGAAAACTTTGGAAGCTATAGTTTTAATTTCCGAGGATTATTTAGCAAAACTGTTAGTACCGTACTCAGATCCATTTCCTAGAAAGTAACTTTTGAAAGCTATTAGATTGTAAAACCAAGTTATGATAAAAACAGTTTCAAAACTTGAATGTTTGCTAGAAATAGAGAATGGCACTGTGTATTTGTCGAACGCGCGCCATTTTTCTTATGTTATCAGCGGAATCGAAAAGAAGAGAGAAAGATAACTAGTACGGCGGGTCGCGGATGCGGCAACGCAATTGATAAAGAGCTACGGACGGACAAAACGGACGGAAGATGGAAAGGGGGATGTCGTTGGAGATAAAATCAATCGATAGCGGTCAAATGAAGAAGAACACACACAGAGACATACGCACACACACATATACACGGGAGAAACAGGGGGGGGGGGGGGGGTGAAGAGGGAGTAAGAGATTGGAGTAAAAGAGATAGAAGAACTTGGAGAACCACCTAACATCCCGACCTCTCGACACTTATCATTTGAAGCTTTTCCTGAGAGAAAATGAACGAATCAATGGTTAGGTGTTTCCCCGATGTTTACGTCATCTTGATCCATTGATGTTCAATTGGATTCGTTCAATACTGTTAGGTTGAGAGGGTGCAACAAATAAAAAGAATCAAGAACTTAGTCAACATGACAAGCTGCAACAGTTTCTGAGTTTTCGAAATACACTTTTTTGTGTTGCCGACGGCCCTGAATGAACATAAATCCAGTTAGTGATTTGTGTTTGACGTTTGTCTGATATGTTGCGGAGTGAGAAAGTGCGCAGCGCCCCCTACCGTCGAGAACAGATTTTTGAAAGGAATAATGAGTTTTCGAGGCTTTGATTAATCTAATTATAAGAATATATCATCGGTTTGAAGACGAAGAGGCAAGAATCGAATTGCGGGAAAAGGGGAGATCCTATCACCGTGTCATCTCAATCCTCGCTACCCCCCGGGTTTCACTTTCATTCTGGCCACATGAAACATTTCTGTGTGTATATGTGTTATTATCATTTTCTATATCATCATTGCAAGCACATTCACCACAAACACACTTATTCAATGAAAAGTGGGCGAGAATCCGAACAAAAAACTAGTTCCTACCCGTTCGAATATGTCGTTTCAAATTCGGATCAATCTGATATCAATTATGGTTTTCTACTCGATACCATCAAAATTCCTCGACATTAACAAGATGAAGAATGTCTTTACTCCCCCCGGAAATTAAGGTTTTCTGCTTGACAAACAAAACGACAAGGTCGAAATGTGTGTTCAAAGTTCAAGAGAGTAAAATGTAAAACAAACGGTGGAATTTAGCGGAAATATGAGATTGTGAAAGAATCAGCTTGAAATATTCTCAAATAGCAACTGTTTGAAAGAAACATGTTACTATTGAGAATCTATTCTTAGCGCTGACTAAACTATCAAAAAAAGGTTAAGGGATATAGAAAATGACACAATTTTCCATTGCAATTCGAAAATATGCTGACTATAGCTTCTCAACCATAAATAATATCACTTATGAAAAAACTAAAAGCAAGATTTGCTTTTGGAAAACTCAAATTTCCAACTTGTATGCTTTGTGTTTTACCAAAGAATCGATTAACGGGGCGGAATGAGGAATAAGATTCTTGGACAACTCTATGAATGGGTTATGTAAACATATGATGATTGGGGCTGTGCAATGCACATCGACACAGGCCACCACAACTTACACCATCTTGATGTGTAGCGAAGGTCATTGCATAGATTGGCGGATACTTCTGGGTCTCTCAATCTCTCGCGGATCATCTCTATTTCTCTCGACGAACCACCATCTAGCTGGGACCATGTTTATGAGACAAGAGTGTGTGAGTAATGAGTGTTTTGAAGCATACTTTCAAAGATTACACCCCATTCCTTGACGATGAAAAAGAGAAGGAAGAGGAACGGATAGGATGACTACACGAATCGTTTTACATTCCAGTCTTTGTTCTAACAAGGTTTCAGCAAAAAAATGAATAAAACCACCAACAGATTGAAACAGCCGACAACTTGAAAGTAATAGAGGAAAGAAAAAAAGAAGGCAAGGATAACTTGCAATTGAACAGAAAAACTAAGGGACATGCATTCGAAATTACGTTCCCGAAAGGTCACGACTCGACGTTTAATGAGAGTTTTAAAACTATAAAAAAGGACAATCTTGTGATCACAAAAACGGACTTTCTTCATTCGGTTTTAGAGTCTCTTTCTCTTTCTCTTTTCACACAATGAATTGCAAACTAAACACGCCAATTTCATCAAAATTTATCCATCCCCGCGAAAACTGGTGTAACAGGGAGGAAAATGGAGGGCTAAGTGGAAAGTGCACAGGGACGGAGTTAATGGTTTGAGACCGAGCGAAAGGGGAAGTCGATAGAGAAACCGGATCTTCTCGGGAAGGCTGGTAACTTTTTCATATCACTTAAGTGCGGATTGAGAGTAGATTTTGAGTTGGAGAGAGAAAGAAACTTCTATGAATAATGTTTCTATACGAGTAATCTCTTGAGAATAAATCAATACAAAAGACGTGCACAGTCAAGTAAAAAGAGGGGAAGGGGAGGATGGTCCAAAAGAAAAACCTTGTTAATTAATAACAATATACACTTTCTTGGAGTGAAATTGTTTTTTGAGATTATTTCGATTTTAATGATCTAAAAGAAAAATGATTTTCCGGTGAATAATTAATGAAATTTTGGGGGTATCATATAGGAAACGGAAACATATTATTTGAAGTGCTTTGGTGCACTCTAGTGCGTGCGGTGTACGCACACAATGCACCACATTTGACGACAACTCGTAGCAAGCAGATAATTTATTCCTTCTTGCATTCGTGTCTTTTTTATTTTTTACTTGTTTTTTGTTTCGAACGAAAATACTTTTATTACAGATGGATTTCTTTAAAAAACTTGCACAAAGTGAAGTCGGCCAGATGGCTATGAATGCCGCAAGACAGAGTGTTGAAGAACGGATAAGGGAATATGCGGATGCACAGCAGAAACAGTCAGCTTCGACGTCTCAAACGAGTAATCCGAAAGCACAATCTATGGTTAGTTTTTGATTTTCTGTTTTGCGTTTGCTGATTTTCAATAAAAGTATAAACACTGAACGATTATTCGTTGCGGGCTGAAAATCGATTTGCGTTGTTTCAAAGTTGGTTTTAAAAATGAATATAACCGAAACTAGAATAACAGATTTTTCTTTCAGTGGCCGGGACCTGTCGACAAAACATTGCGCTTCTCTATCACCACTAAACTTAGCAACAATTTTTCACTTGCCGCTTATGGAGATGGACACGCACTTGTATACACGCCAACAAACTATGTAAGTATTACTGATAAAAAACTAAACGAGCTGGTTTTTCATCTTTCAGATTGTCTATTTCAACAAGAATGCTTCTTATATCGATGATTTGGAATATTTATGGAAGGAATACGATGAGAGCATTCAGCAATTAAGTAACCCCATCAATCTGCTCAATGATATGGTTCCAGTTATGCTGAGAGAAAAGGAAATGCAATCAGAGTGTAGTCCGCTATTCTTTGCTATTATTGCTGGATTCACCAAGTATATCAAAGAGCAGAAAGAGAAGGAAGGAACAGGGTAAGTCAAATTTCCTTTAAGAAAAGAATAAAACGTTGTTTTGCAGGTTCTCGATGTCAAAAGTGAATAGAAGAGGAGACACTCCAGTTCATGTTGCTGCTCAATTCGGTTCTCTATCACTTCTCCAATCGTTGTGGGATTCTTATTTTGATCCTTTGACTATTAATCACAACGGAGAAACTATTCTCCAGGCTGCCAGACATCGCCCGGATATTACAAAGGTAACGATTGCCAAAAAATATGCTCAACATCTCTTTTTTTCAGTACATAAATCAACACGTGTCGGGAGAAGTGTGCAATCAGATGATTCTGACTTCACAAAGCAATCAGAAACCAGATGTTCCAAACTATCCGAGATCGTTTGAATCTCTTCAAGGTAACCTTTCCTTCAGAAATGATAAATTAAATTAACTTTTCAGAACACGCCATCAAAAACAATATGCCTCATTGTCTGTTCGCTCCTACTGAAATGCTCAAAAAGGCGCAGTTCTCATTCAGAGATCTTGAAACGTGCGTTTTTGTGCTATTTTACATCCAATCAAGTAAAATATATTTTCCAGAGTGCTCAGAATTCTGTATGTTCAAGACTCCAACTTCTTGGGACGACTTTACAACTCGAAGAACATTTTCCATTCCTTTGACACTTTCACAAACGAGGTTTATCTGCTATTAAAAAACAAAAAACATGAACTAATAATTTTTTCAGCAACAAAAACTACTCTTGGGATTTGCAAATGTCGAAATGTTGAATGCCAAGGATTCAGAAGGACTCACGCCTATGCATTATATTGGTAGAGTATAATTACCTGCCTCAGTACCTAAAATTTTTCTTCAGCTAAAAGTGGAGGTTTGAGCACCTTCATGCTGCTTTGGTCTTATGGTGCAGAGGTGAACGAGATGGACAATAAGGGAATATACCCGATGGACTATGCCCTCAAAAGAGATGATGTTGATATTGTGAAGGCTTTTCTCGTGTTCGATGGAGTCTGCAACAACCCGTTCTTAGCTGACTCCATGAAGAATAAGAAGAAAAGTACTGAAACTCTTCAGAAACATTATAAAGCACTGGAGGAAGGAAAAGTCAAGACTGTTAAATTTGAGAACGGTAAGTTTTGATTAATCTCTGATCTCAAATAATTTGTTTGTTTTTTCAGATAATCCAACCCATCGTCGCTGCCAAAATTTTCCGAAACTTTCTAAGGATGACGGCATTGTGCTTTCAATTGACGGTGGAGGAATGAAAGGAATCCTGGCGCTTCAGTTATTGAAAGAAATCGAGAAAGTCGTTGGAAACAAGTTTTTGGGTTGGTTCAATCATATCGGAGGAACCTCGACAGGATCAATGATCACTCTTGGATTGGTCAAGTATGGAAACATTGATCACGTCATTAGACAGTACTTCCGGATGAAAGTGAGTAGATGAACAAGATGAGAACTTTTAAAGGCATCTTTTTTTTCAGGACGACATCTTTGTTGGATCCCGACCATACTCCGGAGAGGGACTCGAGAACGCGCTCTTAAATGAGTTTGGTAGAGACACGCTGAAGCAGTTGGGCGAGAAGAAAAACATTCGAATTAGCATCCCAGTTGCTCGTGTTGATATCAGTCCACCACAACTCTACATGTTCCGCAGTTACGACTTGAAGGATCCAACTTTTGATCAATCCTCTCTGAAACCAGCATGGGGAGCCGCCAAAGTTGTTCGCGCTTCTTCGTAAGTGTTTGAAAATTAATGAATTTTCAGTAGAGTTGATATTTTCAGAGCAGCGCCGTCATTTTTCCCTCCAGTTGATGGAAAATACATGGACGGGGGTCTTATTGCCAATAACCCTGCCGTCGACATTCTCACTGATTGTCAGCGGTTGGAATTTGAGAGGAATCAGAAGAATATGTCAAAGATCATTGTCTCCATTGGAACCGGAGCTATGCAGAAGAAAATTGAAAATGTGGATTTGATGAAACCAACGACGATGGGTGGAATTGTTAACACTTTCAATCAGATTCTTCATCTCAAAGATGTTTTTATTGAACAAGTGAGTGAAAATTAGTTTTATAAAACTGATAATCATTTGTTTTCAGTTAACTGCCGCCGACGGAGTAACCGTTGAACGTGCTCGCTGGATGGCTGAAGCAATGGGGATGGCATTCTTCCGTTTCACACCAAATCTCGAGTTTCCAGTTGCCATTGACGAGAAAGACGACAGCGCGTTGCTGGATGCAATGCTCGGTGTCAAGGTAACATACGGAGTCTCATGTTTTCCCTCTAAATGCACACTTTTCAGTACGAATCGATGACAATGCGCAACGACATGCTCATGCTTGCCTCAATTCTTAAATAGAAACTTTGAGAATTCCGCTTTCTTTCTTAATTCATAATTCTTTCACTAGACATGCGTAATTTTATTTAATTTCTCCCGATTTCATTTTCCCGCCACCTGTTGTGAAAACTCATTCCGTCATAGTAAAAGTGAATTTATCCGAGTAAATTTTTGCCATTTGATTTGCAAGTTATTTTTAAACAAAGTGGAAATCCATGCTGACTACGTCATCTCTTCAATTCGTGCCACAAACACTACGCTTGAGCACATATGAAGGCTCTCTAACTAAATAAAAGTATATTCGTGCAAGGTCAATCTAAATCTCTCCGTAGTTTGGACCGGATTAGCGGACCCCGTTGGTCTTTCGTTGTCTCGACTACCAAAATTTTCTGCGCATTGGTCACATCTTCTCATATCATATTATAACTTTTGCTGTTTTCTGTGGTCACGTTGATCTTAGAAAATTATATCTTCATCAAACACGCCAATCAAAGATAATTGACAAAAGATATTTCCGTTTACCATTTAAAAATTCGGTTTTGTTCCGCGCGTTGAGTGATATAAATGTTTTCATTTTTTTGACATTTGAAGTTGTATTCTTTTGATCTATGATTTCTTGACAGTATGGCAACCATCAACTATTTCATGATTGCCCCGTCCATTCTTTGATTGTTATCTCCATTTCTCTATCGCCCTCTTCCGAGTACATTGAGTTTCCCATCTTTACCGCATCAAGTAACAACTCGTCGGAGAGTGCGAGTGTCAAAAGGATTGTCTCTCAAACAGTGGTTACCACCACTTTTGGAATTCCCCCGTTCTTTTCTCTACGTATCCCTTTCCTTGCGGTTCATTGTATATTGAACTAAACTATCTCTAGTGAGTTAGGTTAACCTCTCTGCGTCTTTTCTTCTCTCTCTCTTTCAATACACTACCCGCATGTTTGTCTGCACATCAATTTGCAGACGTACTCTCTCATTCATTTCTCCCTTTCACACATAGACATACACTCTAAAAAAACGAACCTGCCGTTAGTTGGTATCTCATTTCAGTTTTCTGTTTCATTTTTTTTAACTTTTTCAAAAATGTTGTCTAATTTTGATATTTCTTTTCTCTCTTTTTTTCAGTATCAATCCGTAAGTATTTTAATTTTCAGGATACTTCAAATCAAAAATGTCTTACGGCAGGTCTCACAAACGAGCTCGGACAGACAGTTAGTTAAAAGTTTCATTTTAAAAATAACTTATTACTCCAGATATTTCGGAGCTGAACGCGAAGTATATGGCTCTCGATCAATACAACAACTATCAAGTTATGTACATATGGATCGACGCAACACAGGAAAACCTTCGTGGCAAGACGAAAACATTCGATTTTGAACCGAAACTCCCATCCGGTTAGTATAAACTGTATAAACTACATATTTTAATGTTGTATTTTGTCTGTAGATTTACCAATATGGAATTTCGACGGCACATCGACCGGTCAATCACTTGGTGAGGGATCTGATGTTTATATCCGACCGGTTGCATTGTTTCGTGATCCGTTTAGACCTGGACCAAACAAGATTGCTCTCTGTGAAACGTTAACTCATGATGAGAAACCACACCGTAAGTTGTTGCGTTCAAAAAACAATCTGCAATCTTATCTTTTACAATGTCTCTCTGTTACCATAAATCATTTAGCCACTAACACCCGTCAACAGTGTCTCGACATCATGGAAAAGGCGAAAGAGCAAGAGCCATGGTTTGGAATGGAACAGGAGTTCACTTTGTTGGGGGCAGATAAACATCCGTACAACTGGCCTGCAAATGGTTTTCCAGCTCCACAAGGACCGTATTACTGTGGTGTTGGATCAGATCGAGTATTTGGTCGGCATATTTTGGAAGCGCATTATAGAGCGTGTATGTATGCTGGAATCAAAATTAGTGGTTCTAATGTAGAAAGTATGCCATCACAGGTTCGTTTTTTCATATAATGTTCCTATCCTCCCGAATTCATATGAATACTCTTCAAAATTTTAGTTTGAATATCAAGTTGGCCCTTGCGAAGGAATTGAAATGGGCGACCAGCTGTGGGTGTCTCGATACATTCTCCATCGCATTTGTGAGGAATACGGAGTTGTGTGTAGTCTGGACCCAAAGCCAGTGCTCGGCGAGTGGAGCGGAGCGGGGTGTCATCTCAATTTCTCTACCAATGTGATGAGAACTCCAAGTGAAGATGGGGCTGGATGGCGGTATGTTGATGTTTAAAGATAGAAAATCAAATAACCAAAGAATTAATTTCAGTGCGATAGAAGAGGCAGTCGTCAAACTTAGCAAAGTGCACATGCACCATATTGCGTATTATGATCCGCACGGTGGACGAGATAACGAACGGCGGTTGATAGGGGCTAATCAAACAGAGACAGTTGACGCGTTCTCATCCGGAGTAGCTGATCGAGAAGCCAGCGTCCGAATCCCCCGTCAAGTATTCGCTGATAAATGCGTAAGCGTTTTGAAATGAAAAGAAATTACTGATAACAATTTAGAGTACTCTAAGAGCAAAAACTACATAACTGTCATGTGTATTGAACTGTGAAAGAAATTAAAACCTGAACCGAGTGATATTTTCTAGTTTGATGTTTCATTCTATCTCTTACTTTATGTTAACAAAATGTGTGTCTACTGTCAAATCGGTCACATTTCGAAACGAATTAGAACAAAAGTTGTTTTGATGTTTGATGTCACTTTGATCTGTCATATCATATTTTCAGGGATACTTTGAAGATCGGCGGCCGGCTTCCAACTGTGATCCGTACATGGTGACATCCGCCATGGTCAAAACATGTTGTTTGGAAGGAGAAGATGCCAAATTAACTTTACGTTACGTCCCGAAGTTTTGAATTATCTGATTTTAAATTGAATAACACATCAAAATATTCTAGTACTGTGAAAACTGAAATTGAATCTCATTTTTAAAATGTCTATAACTTCACTCTTTTAGCCTATCGTTTAGTCAAAAGTATTATCTGAAATCTATATTTTATGAATTTTTAATCAAAATAAACTTTTTGAATAAAAAATTGCATCTCTGCGGGATTTCAAATATGATGAACTACCAGAATTTGTCATTTTTATTATGTTTTCACAAGAATTTGGTGATCAATAAAGCTGTCAAGCCACATAACTTTTGACAGGGAATAAAAATCAAGAAATTATTAGTTTACATACATAAAATAATTTAAAACACGTGGAACACACAAACGGTCTCTGGGGAATTCGATTATATAAGGCACTTGATTTGAATGATACTGAACGCAAAATGAGAATTAATGAAGTGTAAGAGGAATCTGTTTAGAGATAAGGTGACGTTCTCTGAGTGGAACACGTTCACATGGGTCCAGAGCGGAAATGAGTTGTGGAAGCCACACAAGCGCGTGGAAGAGACCTAGAACAGTTCTTTTTTGTGTTTATTTGAACTCAAAACTCACCAATTATATTCACAAGATAAACAGTTTGGAAGAACACTCGGACCAAGTAAGCCGGAACGAAAATTGTGATCGCAAGTCCCACAAGTGTTGAACTGACGGCTTGAGTAATCGGCCATCCAACAGAAGCAAGCGTATCCGCCACCTTTTCTTGTGCTGTACCGTATTCAGATCTGTGATACCTATAGCAAATATGAACTGAATAATCGACAGCCAGCCCAATAGCCATAACAATGCATCCCATACTGACTGAATCCAAATCTGATCCCAAAAGAGCAAGACCTCCACAGACACCCATTGAAATTGAAAGGAGAGACCATGTCATCAAGAATACAGACAGCTGAAAACAGATTCTTCATCAACCCCATGAAAACGCTGAAAACTAACCGCATCTGGGAGGAAGAAGAAGGAAATCAAAGCCATCATAGCCAATGCTGATCCAATCGTTTGCATAGAAGATGGGGCAATAGTGTGACGTTGATCAATTAAGAATGGACTGAAAATTCCAGAAAGGAACATATCAAAATCTGGATACTCCTTTAAGATATCACGCCACAAGAACAGTTCAGACTGTCTCTTATCCCAACTGTCAAGTCCGTAGAATGATGTTTGGAATGAGAAGGCAGAAATACATGGTTCTCCATTTGTAACATTGTCCAGGATTTTCACCTTATCTGGAAATCGTCTGGATTATTTTTAAAATTGATTCTAGAGTCCCCTACCTCTGTATTGAGAGTAATCAAGTTGAGCAAAGAAGTCTCGCATATTCTTTCTATCATAGAAATCAGTTGTGTAGTTAATATTCGGGAAATCATTCAAATACTGTTGATACTGCCAAACCCACAAGTTAGTGGAGACTCTTCCAATAGAATAACTTGTGTGTTCAAGTCGGAAAACCAGTTCATTCAACCTGGCACGGGCTCCGGCATCACGAAGATCTGGTGGATTCATAATATGGAATGTTGGCATCACGTTGTCAGCCCAGATGTATTTGTCTAAAAGTTGCTAAGTTTTGGCTTTTGTTATTTATAAGAAATGCTACCAGCAAGAGCAACAAATGTCTGAATAGGCGAGTTGTCACGAATATACTTGACAGGAGAGATATCGACTCTCAGAATCGAGCATCCATAGATAGCGAGTGCAGTGTAAATTGGGAATAGAGCCAGTGATCCAATACGAACCCATTTCTTCATTACAAACGGAGCGAAGGTGTCACGGAAGAATTTGTGCATTTGTGGCACTGAAAAAGAGAATAACTTCAGTTCTTCTCCTGGGAAACTCACAGTCTTCAGTTTTCTCGTGATGTTGGAAGTTGATATGCTCCTCTTTTTCTTTTGCGGCTTCAGATTGCTCACGTGGGCTTTCAATATCCTCGTCGTCTCCATCTGTTTTCTTGTAGCAACAGCTAGCCAATCCTCCTGTTGCTTCACGGTCTCCCGAGTATTTTAAGACTGCAGCGTAGAAAGTGATCTGAAATCATATACGTATGTTTCATAGTAAAATTAACCCTTACCTGCATCAAATAATCGAAGAAAACTCCGACAGCAGTGATAATACAGAAATCAGCGACAGCTGGAGTCGAGCACATAAGCCATCCGAGGAAGAAGCAGAAGAAGTTGGTGAATGAAGTGACGGTGATAGAAGCACCAGCGTCACCCATCACAAGAGCTAACCGCGTTGCAGGTGACAGTTTCCGATCACATTCTCTCCAAGCAGCCACCATAAGGAAATCGTCGTCGACACCGACAGCCAGAACCAGGAACGGCATAGTTGATGTGACTGGATTGAATTTGGCTCCACAGAAGAAGAATACTCCGAAAGTGATGATCAAGGCGAAGATGACACACCATACTCCAAGACACATTTCAATTGGCTTCGACCTGAAAATACAAATAGAACTGTTGTTCACATTTTCAACTCACTTTGCTCTATCAGTACTGAAATTGGCAAGGAGAACGTAAATAGTAAGGAAAATAGTAGCAGGGAATGCGAATGGTACTGTCGTTTTGATGATCTCAAGCATTTCATCGTCCATGGCTTTATCACTAGAAAAAAAATTTATAATATAAACTGTACTCGGTTTGAAACATACTTGTGTGGAATGAACTGAAGATCACTGTTCTCTGCGATTCCCTCCCAGTATTCATTGAGTTTCTGACGGAAGGCATAGTAAGCGGCATTGTTTTCTGGGGTTGCTGGGTAGTTGACAAACCAATGAATAGTCAAAACTCTAGCTCCTTGAATCTCATTCTTCTCTCCTTTCACATCGACTCCATAAATAACATTTCCGATATCTTTCGGACGATTGAAGAGATATAATACAGGATAAGAAAGTTGAAGATTTGGATTTGCCTTGATTTTTCCATCTTTGAAAAGAACATCGGCGTGCTTGATCCAGAGATTCAAGTTGTTGTTGCAAGTGGATGCTCCTGGATCTTTGGTACAGAAATCTTCAAGCCCCCAAGTTTCTCCGTCGTACTCATTGGTCACTTTCATCATCTAAAACCACCATATCAACTATTTTCAACAATTTTAGCTCTTACTTCTTGGGTATACTGGAAAAGAGCTCCAAGATATTTCGATTGAAGCAAATTATCAAACTTCCGGTGTACAACATAGAATCGGAGGATGTCATTTTTGGCTGGGACTGTAAAAAATCGAGATTCACTTTTTTATCAAAGAACATATCCGTTCAAATTAGACAGTTTCATTCCTATGAACCGTCATAAAAAACTCTATTCCGCCTTTTCAAAAAGGGCATTTTGCGTACGGTTCACTTTCTCTTTTCTCCCGTGTTTCGCCTCGTCTGAGTGAAATCCTGAAGCGAATGAAACGGAACGACGATACTCATTCGTCATTCTCAAAAAAGCATTCTCCCTTTTCTCCTGCTTTTCTCTTTCACGGCTAATCGTGCACAAATCGAAATCAGATTTGAGAAAAGACGGAGAAAAACGAAAAAAGAGAGAGAGAGGAAGATGAAGATGACGTTTCAGTGTAACAAAACCGCCGACACAAATGGTCGTGGAAAGTGACGCGATTTGACCCGGATTTGAGAAGAGAAATCAGGATAGTGTGTTAGGTTAGACAAGAAGATAACAAGAAGTCTTTTGAAACAATCACCTCTCCTGATACAGTTTCAGTAACTTACTCAGTTTCTTTTCCCTATCCTTTTTATCTTTGTTCTTGTTTACGTCTCTTCGGTTTCTGGCAAGACTGGTAACATTTCCAAATGGTACATCGAATCTGGATTCTTCTTCCATGGCTTCTAGATCTCTTCTCAGTCGATCCATTTCTACATCTGGAAAGTAGCATGACGCATCACTGCATCCAAATTCCCTTCGGTTTCTTTTTGGAATTAAACTCAAGTCTCCGAGTGGGAGACGATTGAAGTCTTTCGTTCTTTCAAATTCCAATCGAACCTAAAAAAACAAGAATTGTAAATTGGATGTGATTTTTAAACAAGTACCGGGGCATCTGTGGGAACGAAAAGCCTGTAGAGATCGAGATTGATTTGTAAGAAGAATAGTCCGGGGATCGAGAGAAGAGTGACAAGGAGTGGACCAACTAAGAACCAGAATTGATGTTTACCGATGAAAAGTCCATAGTTATAGAAGACCTGAAATATAATCAGTTTGAGTCAGTCAAAAAAATAAAACTCACTTTCACCATCCAATCTTCAAATTGTTTACCATAGTCGCTAAGACGCATGGTTAGGTTTTTGACCCAACTGCTGGAAAAAGGAGCTATCAGAAATGAAATTAGAAAAAATGTAAGATTTCAGGAAGAGTAGAAGCGCTTGAAAAAAAAGAAACAAAAAAGGGAGGCTACAAGAAGTGGGAGGATGATGTAGACGGGGTGTTGGATACAGAGGCAAAACATCCAAGAAGCTATCTGGCAGAAACTAATGAAACGACGCACATAGGACTGATGGTGACCGAACAGGTTCTGATGAGAATACAAAAAAGTGTGAGAATAAAAAGAGGAAAGAAAAGGGGAGAAACATGTAGCCGGGCATGATTTGTTTCTTGGGCAGTGTCCAGACGGAGACTCGAACTAAAAAAGCAAAGATCCACGCATTGTCCTTTCACTGGATGCAAGCAAAAGTTGTGAAATGAGGTGTAACAGAACCCGTATGTTAGAGTGTTATTTTGAAGCCTTGATAGAATATAGTTATCAGATAATTCAGGAGTAGGGGATGCTACCCAATACACGAGTCATAATTTGTTTCAGAATAGCGAAAAGCAATAAAAAAGAAAAGCAATGAAAAAGGAGAAAGCCCTTGAAACGTTGCGAAATGACTCTCCGAAAGACTTGACAGAACTTGACGCAATTGGCCAGAAGCACGCCGCTTCCCGACGCGCCGTAACCTCCCCGCACACCGCCGCAGTGCGTATTCTTCGAGGATTGAACCGACCGACGATTTGATAGGCCTTAGCCGGTCGAGAGGACAATCGGTGACCCATATAAGGAGAAAACGATGAAGAACATTTTGTCTCTTCTTCTTCTTCTTCTTCTTGGCGGTTTGGCCTCCTCCTCAACACACCATCATCCGTACTGGCGATGTCTCCGACCGATTTGCATGCTATCACACATACGTACTGAGACTATCGGACGAATCCAACTTCATTGAGATTCCGGTGACCTGTCAACAAATGTTGTATCAGATTTTTGGATCATACCCCCCGGATCGTATTTAATACATACCAGAAGATATTATCGCTATAGCGAAAAATGAACAACGATTTCTGTTATATCGAAGATGGCAAACGGCAAATGAATTCAGAAAGAAAAAACAAAACATACAGAAAAATATAACTTCTAATTTTTGTGAATCAAAAAAAGTTCACTTCAATTTTCCAACTATCTCGATGAACCCATCAAGCTATTCCAATGATCAACCCCCAAAATTAGCATTGTTGCAAGGAGCTACAAAATGTACATAAAAACAAAAAAAGCAAAAGTTGGTTGGAATAAAAAAGCTGCTAACAGAGTCATTAATGCTTCCTCGCGTGTTACAAGTATCAGTGTGACCGCATAAAGTTCGTTCCTCTTCTTTTGTCTAGCCCTCCAATCTCCTCCTCGTTCAGTTGGTTCCTTCTTCTTTCCACTTTCATGTCTTTTTCAATGGGGCACTTATGTTTTCTTTCGTCTGTGCAAAAGTGAAATCTGTTCTAATTATCATTAGCCAGGACTTTGGCTTTAGCATTCAACTTTGAGTTCTCAAAGACGCACCTGAGAATTCTCACGCGCTCTTCCTTCAAAACATTACGACAAGCCTCAGTCTCGGGTTTCAGTAAAAGATTCTTTGCTCTTTTTCATTTGAGCAAAGGGGCTTATCCACAGTATACTCCAATCCGTCTTATGCAAATTAAATGTGTCGCTGTCTAAGAAAAAGAGGTTTTGGGTTTAAACCAGACTGCTTCCGTCTTTTTTTTTCGCTTTTGTCGACGTCTGAAGACAAATGCTCTGATAATCTTCTGCCAGTTGAATTCACCTTTGCACTCACTCTCGCTTCTTCTATTTTTACAGACTAAGAACAAAATGACGCATCAATTGGCAGTAAATTAGTTTGAATCATCACATGTTTTTATCTATTTTCTTTCCCATTCTACCTACGTTTATGCAGCGAGTGGTCCCAAATTAGAAAATAGTTCCATCTTCAGCTTTTTATCTCTCGTTTCAGCTTTTGGCCTCTAATCAAATTTTTTCCGTAGATCCCTAGAGGTGAGACCCAATTGTTATTCTATTTCCTTTATTTTCGGTTACTCAACCATAAAAAATTTGACACCTTTCTGAGTCCTTTTTTCATTTATTGAAATATACAATAACATATGAATGGTAACACAGCCTTCTCTTGTTATTCTTTTCTTCTGTTTTTTGTTTGGCTTTAACTCGTCCTTATGAGTCCAACATTATACACTTCTCTCTTTTTTCTGATACCACATTCCGATGTCTCTTCGAGTCTAACACTCCATCGAATTTTCTGACACTTTTTAAAACAAAACTCTAAAAAAACACACACATGAAAGTGGCGAAGATACTCGTCGAAACGAACAAAAGCAAAGAGTTATGGGTGGATATGAATGAAAGAAGAATACACATCAATTTACATGACCCAGGGATATTGAGAAGTGGATACTGCAATATAATACTTTTTGAGTGTTCCAGGTTTTTTTATTTTCGCCATTGCTATTTCTTTTTGAAAACTTTGATTTAGGAAATCTAGGCAAATTTATTTATTGTTCTCGCCCAGATAAGAATTCACTTGAATTTAATTTTTCATTTTCCTCTTGATATCATTGTCCAACAAAAAAGTCTTCTCAAAACCCGAGCCTTTGCAAATCAGGAAATATTTCATAAAATCTTCCAACGACCCTTTCATCTATCTTTTTTCTCTACAGAAGATGTTAGGTGCACGTTCAACGAACCCCATTATTATTTCAGGAATCTTCGTTCTCTTGTTGGTTATTCTTACCTTCCTTACCTTTTTCTGTTTCCCTTTAACTAAAAAATGAGATGAAGTGTGCTCATTTCAAGTCTTTGTCTTCTTCTTTTACTTCACCTCTTTTCTAATTTTAACTGCCTTACTGGGTAAAAAGACACACACTTCGCTGGTGAGTTTTGTCGCCTGAACAAAAGCAGGTTACCGGAAGGTGTTGAAGGAAGAAAAAAGAAAATGTTGAAAAGGAATGAAAGGTCAGAATAGACAAGGACAATGATTTCCGATGCTCTTTCACTCGTCGTAACTCCTTTTTGAGCCGCAACTAGTTGAAGATTAGGCAACCGATGCCTTATTTTGTCATTTCTGGTCATTTTTCTCAAGGCCAGAACACATTCGCGTTTCTGGAATATCGGTTAGCCTTGAAAACGGCTAATCATCAAATTTCATCAAAAAATCTCTATTAGACCTCATTCAAAATTAAAGGCTACCTAAAATTTGTAGGAATATTAAGTTCAGACTTTTCAAACAAAGTTTGATGGCTTTCCATTTTTGCTCTCTAATCTCTATTATTTTTTGATGTCTGAAGATTCACATCTTCTTCTTCTTCAAATCCAGATTTCTGATTCACTGCTTGGCCATCGCTCTAATTGATCTCTCCACACACTGACCACATTTTCGTGTCAAAAATTTCAATGTCATCGACTTCCTGTCCGAGCATCTCCTCCCACTTTTACACTCAATTATTAATAATAAATTAATTTTTCATTCATTCAAAAAGCAAATATCTGAACTTGATATATCCCAAAATTTCTAATGAATTCGCAGAATTTTTTCTTCTTTTAGACATTTCATCCGTATTTTGAGTTATATCATCACAAACTTTTTCATTCTAGTGACATGTATTTTTTCTGTCCTTTCAGAGACTTATCTATTTATTATTTATTTATTCTTTTTTGACAGCCTGTCTAGTTTGTCTAAACTTTCATTTTATCACAAGAAACCAGGAAAAAAACCCGGAAAGCATCTGGTAAACAAACATTAATTTAGGTTTTGAACGATGATATTGGTTTCTTCAATCTTTTTTCTTTTCGTTTGCTCATTTTCTTCCGGCAGATGTTCCGTTTTTAGTTTATTGCTTTCATTACACCTTCTTTACTGTGGTTTTTTTTCGGACCACCAAACAGAAACTGAAATTGCTTTCAAACAAAATTCTAATATTGGTTTTAGATCTCTTCTACTGTACATTCTTCCAAAAGATATATGAGATTCTTGCCGTTTTCCATCAATTCAAATTAAAACCCATTACTTTTCAATCAATCCATTTTCATGTATATGAGGCTATATAAAAAGAGGCTGCTTCGTTTTCCACGAATGACTGTGGAGCACATTCTTCATCCGTTCCGCTCGATGTGCTCGCCTATTCGCTTTGGTGAGGTCCATCGGTGTCGCCAGCGCCTATTTTAAACTATGCCACACTGCAGTTTTCCAACATAATCCTCGACCACTTCCGGACAATGACGAGTAGACATTGGTTTACAATGCGTCAGAAACTCAACGTCTCTTTTTTTATACTTTTGTGTAAAATATTCACTTAGGCATGGTAGATAAGGTGGAAGCATCAGTTTGTTTTAAAATCAATTTTCATGGTTTTTTTCGAGAAACAAGGTCCAGGGAGCCTAGTTTTGTATTTTACGCTAAATTATTCATCTGTTATTTTATTTTGCACTCATCCCCCTATTTTCTTCAATCATAACATCATCCTTTCTCTTAACTTCACTGGTCAATCATCATAAAAACAAAGTTCGAAAAGTGAAGTGCTTCTGAAGTGTTGTTCACCGATTGTTTATTATCTTTTCAGAAATATGAGAATATTCAATATTATTCGAGTTGAGTACGTATGGATTTGTCATATGATGAGTAAACAGAAGACTAGTATTGCTCTGAAATGAATTTTTCTCGCCCCGAAAACTTATAGTCCTTAGGGTTGATGATTTTTGAGTTTTTAATAAAAGCCTCAGTTTCCAATCCTTCATTTTTCTTTTCTTCGGTTTTTTTTTGAAATGTGATTGGTAGTTCTCATTAATCTTCGCTTCGTCGCTCTCTTCCGAATTCGATGGTTTGAGATGACCTTAAGGTGCACATCCTCCTATTCTTCCAAAGATTTATGAATGGGACTTTTCTTCCTGATTTGTGTCTAGCTTGAATCGAGTCAGACTTCAATTCGAAACGTCCTGGTTCAAATGTTCACAATGTACTCGTTCTGAACGCAACACAACCAGAAAAAAAACGCTAGTCCAATTGAAAACGGCTTTCGTCCCTGCTTTTCTGTCAACGAAAGGGACGGCTTTGACCCGCCCACTTTTCTCCTTTTGCTACGAAGCTCTCGCCTATCTTACTTTAATGTTTTTCCGAGCCAGCCTGTGAATTCAATCTTCAGAAGAAAGCACAGCGTCGCAAAACGACGTCTCGATTCAACGAGAAGATGCTTTTTGTCTCAACTCTCTTTTTATTGCTATACAGGTATACCAGTGTGTTTTTTTCTATTGAAATACGTTTCTTTTATTTTGAGGGGCGGATCTGCAAGTCGAAGTGAGCCAGTGCCAATATATCTCGATAATCTTCTCAATGCCGGTAGACAAGTGTATGATAATCAATCTCCTCCAGTACAACATGATAAAGGTATTCTATACTGTTCTGAAGTTCTGAATTCAATTTTTGGAAGAACAGAAAAGAAACTATTTTAATTGAATTCTATTTGAACTAAGCTAAATTGCATTGGAATTGACTTCTTCGCCGCTTCTCGATTTCCTTTTTGTTTCAAAAAAGACGATTTCGTCATAAAAGTCAGTCACTAGATACAATTCAATGATTCTTGATGCTCCATGGCCAAAAAGTTTTGAATAGTCACGGAAAAAACTACTAAAATGGTCAGTGAACTCCTTTTGGAAAAAAAAAGTAAAATCTCAATAACAAGAAGCGTGAAAATAGGAAGTGTACTCTTTTTCGTGACGTTTTCGATCGTATCAAGGTTCTTCGGTTTTTCGTTTTTCGTCGAGCATTTCATTACTCTGCGGTTTCTTTTTTTTCCAATTTCCCTCAATTTCATTTTTTTCACATACTCTTCCCCCAAATACCGAGGGACACTTATGCAAATAGACGGAGATACACGGCTCTTTGAGCCTGCTCGATGAGCAACACCATCAGGCGTAAATTGTGCTTGCTTCCGATCAGGTTTTCCGGCCTGTCCCGGGAAGTAGTTGATAATAAACTCTTTTCTAGGGTATAAAGTACATCCTTGTCTGAAGGAATAACCAAAAAAGATTAAAATTGAAAAGGGAACTTCAAGTTGAATGCAGCGTCTCGGGTGACACAAACCTAAACCTCCCGAACCAATCCAATTGTTCGGTTTGCTTTAGGGGGCAAAAGGAGAGAGCTTCCTCAAAATTGCTTAGTACGGATTTGCTGAAATGCAAATTTAACCTTAAAAAATTTTGGAATCTCGATTTTTTGAACTAAAAATAACTAATAGTCTCTTCCAAACAGAAATCAAAGTTAATGACATTCTGGCACGTCCAATTATTCGAATCTATTTCAGAGGAAGTGACCGTCGTTGAATTGGCAATGTACATCGAAGGAATGTCATCGTTCAGAACACAAACAATGGACTTCCAGCTTGACGTCTACTTTCAACAATTTTGGAGGGATCCTAGATTAGCTCATAATGAGACGCGAAGGGTTTTAGTCAAAGACAAAGCTGTTCTTCATAAAATGTGGCATCCTGATGTTTATTTTGCCAATGCCAGAATTGCAGAGTTTCATGAAGTGAGCAAAAATGATTTTTTCTTCATTCCATAGCTTTTTAGGTAACTCAACCAAATTTTTTGGTATGGATTCAACCGGATGGCTCAATTCTTTACGATACTCGAATCTCTATGGTTGTGGTTTGTACTCTAAACCTGGAAAAGTGGCCACTGGATTCGCAACGGTGTCACTTGCGCATTCTGAGCTGTGAGCTGAACCATGAAGCATAATCAGTTTGACGTCATTCTTCCAGATGCCTACACAACAGAACAACTGGTCATCAAATGGAAGGAAGAGGAGCCGATCACCAGAAATCCAAACATTGCAATGTCAGACATGCATATTGTCGATTTGTATCCGGGCCTTTGTGACGGAAATTACTCCACTGGTTAGTCTTGTTTAGTCAGAGGCTTTTCAGAATAACAATTCACGAAAATTTAAAAATCTCCACTCCGGCGACGGCGGGGCCGGTGTGAATAGGTAATAGTGCGTGACTAACCGCATTTTGAATAGAAGAGAGCTTGACCGCCGTATGACGGGCTTCTACAAAACACGTCAAATTTCTTGAGGTTTTTGAAAGGAAGGAAGTTAGCATACACACACAAGAAAAGAAGAAAAAAGCTTCTCTTCCAAAACCATGTGCCAATTTTGATGGAAGTCGGAAGCGCGAATCAAAGGGAATCAAAAAAGCGGCTCAATTATAGAGAGCATAGAGCACGTTACTTTATACTGACTCATGGTAATTTCAGGTGTATGGAGCTGTGTAACAGCAGAGTTTTTTGTGAAACGAGAAATTACTCATCATGTGATGCAATCATATGTTCCAACAACACTGATTGTTGTTATCTCTTGGTAACCAGTCAATTTCAAGTATCTGGTATAGCTCCATAATCATTGCAGGTTCAGTTTCTGGCTCGACGTAGAAGCTGTCCCAGCACGAGTTTCGCTTGCTATCACCACTCTTCTGACCTTATCAACACAAGCAAATGCAGCAAGGATGGCGCTTCCAGAAGTCAGTTACATGAAAGCAATTGACGTTTGGATGGGAGCTTGTATGATGTGAGTTCTGAACCAGTCCCTCAATTCTGAGGAGGCACCACGCACGTGTCAAAAGATCAACGAGTCAAAACACACACTTGAGACAATATAAAGAGGGTGACATGAAGAGCTAACCTGATTTAAGAAATGACATTTTCAAAACACGTCAAGATGTTGAAGTATGAATGAAAATAAATCCGAGAATAGAAAGAAAGGGTATTAAACTAGGTTTCAGTACTTTTGAAATTGTTTTTTCCTTATGAAATGAGATCAGAATGTTCTTTTTAGGTTCGTATTTGGAGTGATGATCGAATTCACCATCGTGAACTATGCTCAACGACAAGGTAAGCGTATCTGCATCCCCAGCCACCTGGGCATCCGATGTAAAACAATATGACGCACAACTTGTGGTAGTTTCTTTCACAAGAAATGCTAGGACCTCACACCACATATTATTTTGAATGATTTGATGATTATGAAACTGATTATCTATATTGAAAAATACTTCGAAATCAGTTGAAAGGTTATGAAGAGTTTACTAATCATTTGAAATAGTGATATCTAGGAAGGAAATGGCACCGCACTGACGCTGAAATTGGTAGGTGTTCTCAAAACGTTTCATGTGCAGAAATGGCACCTCTTGGCACTGTCATTGAGCAAGAAACATGTTGTAGCTTTATTCTTCTTCCATCACACATCTCGTCACCATTTTAGTTCGAGTTTTGTACTCATATCGTGCTGTTTTTTATCATTATCATTTTATTCTGTTTCAAACACTTAGTGATTAGTGACTGAGTGACTGACGGTTATGTTGACTCATGCTCGCTCCTAACAGTACCTAAATTCTGCATGAATGCCTTTGATCGGTTTATCAGGAACGATAACTTCTACCTTTGTCCGTCCGATATTATGCATTCCTATGTTAATAACATTTTCAATTTTGCTTTGAAGTTTCCGATTGGAATAAAAACTTCAATCAGAAACTTCTTCATAGGAAATTTGCCCTGCCACCATTCCAGATAAGATGCTATAAGAACTATTTCAGTAATGGCATCTTCATTGGAATCTGTGAAAAGTGGCGGAGTGGAGAAAAAACCATCGCGAGGAGATTTGGGAGCACATGCCAGGCAGCTATTCTTAAGGCTACGTACCAACGAACGGCAGCATTTGGTGGAGGTAAACCCTTTTTTTGAGTTATTTTTGTGATTTTGAGTTACAGAATAATTTATTTCCCAATTTTATGTGCTTTAGTGTTCGCGAAAAGGGAAAACAAGGAAGAGAAATTTTTGTTTGGAAAACACTTATTTCACATTCTGATTGAATAGGTGTTTTTTATGTTCTCACAACACACGGTTTTATAGGATCCACCTGAGCAGATAGCAATGAATGATACAGCTTATGATACGGTCAGTCAAGCGTACAGTAACAGCTTCTCTGACGAAGAGGTACGCTTCTGTGCAACTCTTCACAAACCCATTTGTGACGTGTCCTTTCCGAAGTCTTGTCTGATACTGTCCCATTTCTATGTCTCCAGCATGTTTTTTGTCTATCCTTTTGATACTGATGTTGATTTCCCCTTCCATTTCTGACAGGTTAACCAGTTTGAAGTGATTTGGTTTGCATGAACCAACCAAAACCTGGCCGGAAAAAAACCCCATCTCAGAAAAACAGTTCCGATAAGGTCTATCTCTCATTATCTCTCTTATCAGCATGATCGAATCAATTTATTTGTTTCCGCAGAAAATAGAACAATCTTCGTCTCTTTTTAGGCGGCTCCTGTGACACAACAACGAAATGAAGACGCCGAAGCGCAAGAGGAAGTGTGGGCAGAACAAAAAGAAACGAATTTAAGTGAAGTATGGAAAGAAAGAGATGGTGATCCAGCTGAACGTCTTGCGCACTGGAATGAAAAAGAAAATGATGCGAGTTCTCCTTTAATGGGAAATGGAAGAGCGCATGGTAAATGAGAACATGTGAAAAACTAAAATTGAAGAGAAAACAAAAAGAGAATAGATTTGATTAGGAGGCTGCAAAACAATTGCAGAAAAGTTTAGAAAACTTGAGTTCACAAAAATTGACTGAAGAAGGGGAAAATGATTGAAATAAAAGGAAAACTTGTTTTCAGTGAGATATGGAGCTGCTGAGAAACTGAGAAACCGTAAATGCAACGACAGTAGCCGGAAAAAGGAGAAATGGAGTTCAGCAATCAAGCAAATCCAGAAACACAAGTTTGTTTACTTTGATTTATTTGAACTTCTTTAGTTTTTTCCTTCTAACTGAATGTAAATATGAATTTCAGGAGAAACGGTTCTATATTTGGGTAACTAACACTATATAATTTGAATTTTCTTTTAATCTATCCAACCTAATGTCTTTGTCCCCATTTCCTAATTTGTAAACCTTCATTTTTCCTAAACTTAACCTGTTTGCGGTTATTATCTGCTTATTTTTCAGTTCCAAAGTTTTAAATTTGCTACTCCCCTAACTCTTTAATGCTTCGAGTTTCAAAAAATTTGATTTCAGAAAGATAGCCGGTCGGAATCGAGCCAAAAAAATCGATCAAACAAGTCGATGGATTTTCCCGCTCACGTTTGTTATCTTCAATTTAACCTATTGGATCTATTATCTTTACTGGAAAGAGTGAATTTCTCAAAACAAAAAAGCATTATCCAATTTGTATGAAATTTTTCGCAAATTCAAAACTTGAAAATATCTCAGTTCCACGAGTTTTCCTTTTCATTTTCTCTGATGTAATTTTGATATCATGAATGTCATTTTGCCATTTCTATCCTTCAATTTTTCCGCTTCTATCCTAATAAAAACATTTATTTTCTCAAATCAACAACCAGGAAGAGAAATCCAATGAAGATGTTATCAATAGTTGGAACTGATCTTTACATTGCCACTTTTTTCGAGAAACAAAAGAATTGATAAGTTCAGAGAAGAAGAAGAAGTTGAGAGAAAAGATAACATCGGAGATCATCAATTGTGTGAACTTTGGAATCGATCGTGATTTTTTGATACAGTATTTGAAAATGAAACGAAAGGACACCAAGTTTGATGTGATTCACGATAGACTGACATTGCATCAGAAGGTCAGCATAGATCAGTACCAAATTACTTGCTATGGAATAAGAAAAAAGAACTCAAATAGAAAAGTAGGAAGTGGTATATACTGAATAAATATGAAAAAAATGAGCACAGATTACCAAACTGGAGTGAAACCTCAAGTAAACAACAATTTCAATCGGTTGGAATAATTTCTCTAGCGGTTTCTACAAGAAGAAAAACCAGTTTGCTTATGATTGCTTATGAAATGTCAATCACTGGGCTTCATCCATATCATAATCATAGCAAACTAATAAAATAGGTTCTGGTAGTCAAATATGGAATCACAAAATTGATTGTGCCTTCTGTCTTCTCAAATCACTTTCTGATAGTTTGTGATAGAAAGATCACTTTCAAAAATATCAAGAAGGTACTATGCAAAGATCGCTTCCAATATGAAGAAAACAAGATTCGCCCAACATTTTTTCTTACTGTAGGGCAGGTCATCAAGGTACTATAAAAGGCTCCCAGAAAACCCATCATTTCATCAAACGATCATCATCATGAACGCTTTCGGTCTTCTCTTGGCTCTCGCTGTCCTTTTTGCTTCTGCTGAGGCTGCCAACCGCTACGGATGGCCAGACTCTTACGAAAGATTCCTTGAGAGAGTAAGTCTAGAAATCGATTAGCTTCATTCTAACTGTAATTTTTCCAGCAAGGAGTCTGGGACTTCAAGAAGCACGAAGTGACTACTTCCTACAGAGGACGTAAGAACTACGAGCGTGACCTCCGTGACCTCTTCGACGACTGGAAGAAACAAACCAGATGGGGACAAAAGGACTACCGTTCCAACAAGTACACACCACCAAAGGGAGGATTCGGACGTTACGGATTCCCAGGAAAGTAAATATCCACTGATTTTGTTATGACTCTCTGTGTTCTTTTTTTCTGATTCAATAATAAAGTTTTCACTTTCCGAATTACGTTGTTCATTGACATCATTCTACATATCATCAAAATTTGGAGAAAAAGCTATTTTTTAAAATCAACGTTGAAGTGGAGCACTAAATCGGTAAACTATCTCGATGTTTCGATTTCCGACTTTCAAAATATTTCACAAAAATTGAACCACGTTTCGGAAACAAGGAGAGCATCACAGAAATATTTATTTCACTGTTAAAAACACGAGTCGCTTATCAAAAGTGAGCATGGACACATGAAAAATACCACTTTCAAAATTGATATTTCAAGAAAGTTTTATACAATATTAATGCCAACTTTCATAAAAAATTGAATTTTGCAACAAAATATCTTATCTTGAAATTTTTCCAAAGTTTTGTAAATCAACAGTGTATCGTTTTTTTGAAATCATTGTTTCATTAGAAAAACAGTATTTTTTGCATGAGATGCAAAAACTGGTAACTGTCTTGTTTATCAGTAAAGAGTGTTTATCCTAATCCTTTTCCTGCTAATATTTTTTTCTGGGTTGGGAACTGTTAGGCATCAATTCGAGTAGAAATGTTTTCAAAACGCATAACTTTCATTACAAATCAATTTTCCATCGCCATGCGTTTACAGATAATACAAATTTAAAATTTATGAAGAAACGTGGAATATGTGGACTTCCGTGCATGTCAGTTCTCATGAAGTGAGTCATTTTCGTTCCCCATATTCGTTGAAGCTGATCTTTTCAATGATATCACTTCCTATATTACTTTCCCGAACGAACCTCACACTTCGTTTTGTGTGAAACTAGAAAAAACACGAGGTCATCACAAAATGATACATCCGATTGGCCACCACCATGATGATAAAATAAACGGCAAAAAATATAATGAAGAAGACAGAAGAGGTCATCAATTCAGCGTGCAATGTAGACCACGAAAATAGAGGCGTACCTTCGGAAAACAGTATAAATAACGAATTTTCTGACAAGAAAGCCATCATTCGACAACAATGAACTCTTTCGCTATTCTCTTGGCTTTCGCCATGCTTTTCGCTACCGCTCTTGCCGGGCCAGGAAACCGTTACGGATGGCCAAGCTCTTACGAGAGATTCCTTGAGAGAGTAAGTTACTTTTCAATTCTATTTTCTCTCTAAATCAAATACTTTTCAGCAAGGAGTGTGGGACTACAATAAGCACGAGGTTCGTTCTGACTACAGACGCCGTGGAAACTACGAGCGTGACCTCCGTGATCTTTTTGACGACTGGAAGAGACAAACCCAATGGGGAGGAAAGGGATACAGATCCAACAGATTCCAACAACCAACCGGAGGTTTCAGCCGTTACGGATTCCCAGGAGGAAAATAAATTCTTGAATCACTCTATTTTTTCAATTAATTGTTATCTGCTTCTTTTTTTTAAGAATAAAATTTTGAAAAGTTTATTCATTTCTTTTGAAGTATACTATGAAAACAAACATAAAAATTGTTACAATGATTTGAAAACCTTTGATATAGCTACTATGCTCGGGGTTGATTGTATTTTGCTACCACTTTCAAAATCCTAAAAAAAGAAACACATCTTTGTATTTTGCAGGCAAGATCGAACTCCTGGATTTTTTGTTTTGCTTTGTTTCAGTTCACAACAGCCTTTGAAAATCTTTGTTCTTGAATGAATATGAAGATCTGCTTGTATGAATTTTTTGTTTGATAAGAATAAAATTTTTAAGTTAAATCTTACTCGTTTCATGTTTCATTGGTTGTGCAAAAATGAGTGAACGGCTTCTAAATTTAAATTTGAGAAAATATATTTAATTCAGATCGATTATTTATCTTGTATGTTATTCAGTAATATTCGAAGTCTTTTAAAAAAAAGTTAGTCTTTTTGAAAAACTATAGTAATAATAATTATGGTAAACGTTAAAAAAACCTTTCCAAATGTGAGAAGATTACATATCATTCGTTGGAAACACTTGAGCATCTGCTGAAAACGATTTTGTTCTTACAGGTCATTTATAAATTCATAAATTCAATTTTGGTAGTTCACATTCTTTTCCCTTGGCAAAATGCGGGTAAACTTCACTCTTTTATAAATGAGGATAACTTTCATCAATCATTATTGCTTCCGCTTTTGATGCATGACTAACTGAAGCTGTTTAGTTGAAACAAACTTCTCGTATGATAACATATTCAGTGAAAATGTCCGTTAGCCAACATCAGTCTCATTTTTTTCAATACAAGGTGCGCTATGAAAACAGTCACCTAGGAAATGATAAGGGTTCAAACGACGAGATGGAATGAGACAAAAAGACAAAAACAGATGATATAGCATACAGGTAAGACGATGAAAGTTTGAGGCGTTACCTAGGAACCAGCAGTATAAAAGAGATTCAATTTCACGGTCAGAACATCATCAGTCACGATGAACTCCTTTGCTGTATTCTTGGCCTTTGCCATGCTCTTGGCTACTGCTCTTGCCGGACCAGGTGGAAACCGTTATGGATTCCCAAGCTCTTATGAGCGTTTCCTTGAAAGAGTGAGTGTTTTAAATGAATATATTTGCAAAGATCCTATTTTTTCAGCAAGGAGTATGGGACTCAAACAGACACGATGTTCGTTCTGACTATGGACGCCGTGGAAACTACGAACGTGATCTTCGTGATCTTTTTGATGACTGGAAGAGACAAACTCGTTGGGGACAGAATGATTACCGATCAAACCGTTTCCAACAACCAACCGGAGGATATGGACGCTACGGATTCCCAGGAGGAAAGTAAATGATGTTTTGAATATCCTGCTGTAAGCTCAATTTTTTATTAATTCATGAAGTTATGCATAACACCTATAAATCAACTGTTTTATGATTGAAGGATAGTACCGTTGCTAAGGTTTCTATTTTAAAGGGCAATTTTTTTTCGATATGAATACTCTTGATTCACTTGGATAATTCCTTAACTTTTTCAAGACCGAAATTCAAACCATAGCCATTTATTGAAGACACAATATCGACAAAAAATTAAGCAAATAAATAAGAGTGTGAAGACCAGTAAGACAATGTTAAACGCTGGGAAGTTTCACAAACACAAGTTGATCTATGACAGAAACTTCCGATTAGATAAGATGACAAAGGAAGAAGAGCCATTGTTCAGTTAAAACACTATGTGGACCGCGTTTCAAGATGAGAAAAGACATTAGAAATGAAAAAGAAAAATTTTGGTTTTGGAGAAAGGAAAAGGGGGAAGAAAAGCTTAACAAAAGGAGTTAGATTGAACTTTCAACATGAAATAATAATAAATAATATTAGAAGATCGATCGTTTAGAGCTCGTCCTTATCGTCGGAAGCCTCCTCTGGAGCCTCTTCTCCTCCGGCTCCTCCGTCCTTGTAGAGCTTGGAAACAATTGGTTGAACCTTGCTCTCAAGATCCTTCTTTTGCTCCTTGAGCTCTTCAGCCGAAGCATCAGCGTTTGATCCGAGCCATGAGATAGCCTCATCGACGGCCTCCTCAATGGTCTTCTTGTCGTCTTCGTCAAGCTTTCCTCCAAGCTTTTCCTTGTCTCCGATTTGGTTCTTGAGGGAGTAGGCATAAGACTCGAGCTCGTTGCGAGCCTCAGCCTTCTCCTTGACCTTCTTGTCATCCTCGGCGAACTTCTCGGCGTCATTGATCATGCGCTCGATGTCTTCGGGGCTGAGTCTGTTTTGGTCGTTGGTGATGGTGATCTTGTTTTTGTTTCCGGTTCCCTTATCCTCAGCGGTAACGTGAAGAATACCGTTGACATCAATTTCGAAGGTGACCTCAATTTGTGGGACTCCACGTGGTGCTGGTGGGATTCCGGTAAGATCGAATTTTCCGAGCTGATGGTTGTCCTTGGTCATTGGGCGTTCTCCTTCGAAGACCTGTAAAGACATAAAGATAATTATGACACGTTAATTGGTTTCTGGTTTCACATCCTCCAATAAGCTGTCAAACACAATGACCCTACTGAATGACACTACTAACCTGGATAGTGACGGTTGGTTGGTTGTCAGCGGCGGTAGAGAAGACTTGGGACTTCTTGGTTGGGATGACGGTATTACGAGAGATAAGCTTGGTCATGACTCCTCCAACAGTCTCAATTCCCATGGTAAGTGGGTTGACGTCAAGAAGAACAATCTCTCCGGTGTCTTCTTCTCCAGAGATAACTCCTCCTTGAACAGCAGCTCCGTAAGCGACAGCCTCGTCTGGGTTGATTCCGCGGGATGGCTCCTTTCCGTTGAAGAACTCCTTGATGAGTTGTTGAACCTTTGGAATTCTGGTGGATCCTCCGACAAGAACGATCTCGTGGACATCATCCTTCTTGAGGTCGGAGTCTTCGAGAACCTTCTGGACTGGCTTGAGAGTGGCACGGAAGAGATCCATGTTAAGCTCCTCGAACTTGGCACGGGTGAGGGTCTCAGAGAAGTCTTCTCCGTCGAAGAGGGATTCGATCTCAACCTTGGTTTGATGCTGGGTGGAGAGAGCTCTCTTTGCCTTCTCGACCTCACGACGAAGCTTTTGAACGGCACGCTTGTCCTTGCGAAGATCCTTTCCAGACTTCTTCTTGTAAAGCTTGATGAAGTATTCCATGACGCGTTGATCGAAATCTTCTCCTCCCAAGTGAGTATCTCCGTTGGTGGCCAATACTTCGAAGACTCCGTTGTCAATGGTGAGCATGGACACATCGAAAGTACCACCTCCAAGATCGAAGACGAGGATGTTGCGCTCTCCTGAAACGAGTTCAATTTTTTTCCTATTGCGAAATCAATTGCTCATTTCACGAACTAGTTTTGCACTATATTCTCTTGGCTAGATTGAGATTTGTACTTGAGCAAACACAAAGTGTCATTACTGTTGAGAGGAACCAGTACCAGTCACTGACCAAAGTCTATTGTTTGCACAAAACGGTCAATGGTAAAGGTAGTCCACGGACAAATATTAGAAAGGGCGCGTTTCTCTGTAAATTTACCTTCTTTCTTGTCAAGTCCGTAGGCGATAGCGGCGGCGGTTGGCTCGTTGATAATACGAACAACGTTCAATCCAGCGATGGTTCCGGCGTCCTTGGTAGCTTGACGTTGAGCGTCGTTGAAGTAGGCTGGGACAGTAACGACGGCGTGCTTGACTTCCTTTCCGAGGTACGACTCAGCGATTTCCTTCATCTTGACGAGGACCATAGCGGAGACTTCTTCTGGGGTGAATTGCTTGTTGTCGGCTCCAACCTTGACTTCGACGGATGGCTTGTTGCTCTTGTCGAGAACCTTGAATGGCCAGTGCTTGATGTCAGCTTGGACGGTCTTGTCGTTGTAATCTCTTCCGATAAGACGCTTGGCATCGAAGATGGTGTTTTCTGGGTTGATGGTGAGCTGATTCTTGGCAGCATCTCCAATCAAACGTTCTCCTTGTTCTCCAGAGAAAGCGACGTAGGATGGGGTGATACGGTTTCCTGAAATCTCACATTATAGATGATTTCTTTTAAAAATTTTAAACGAACCTTGATCGTTGGCAATAATTTCAACACGTCCGTTCTTGTAGACTCCGACACATGAATAGGTGGTTCCGAGATCGATACCAATGATAGTTCCATACTTGGTTTCCTTCTTCTCAGTCTTTTCCTCTTCCTCGCAGTAAACACTGACGGCGGAAAGGGCGATCAGGCCCAACAAGAACAAGGTCTTCATACTTTGTGTTTGATTTATTTTCCTGAAATTAAATTGATTACTCGTTGAAACGAAAAGAAATCTTGAGAAAACGAGAAAACGGATATTAGAAGGATGAACTGGAAAGAAAACCAAGGTCAGCCCCGGTAAGATGGAATGCGAGAGAGGATATAGAACTGCTTTGTAGGTCGCCTTCTTCCGATAGACCGCCCGCGATTGCTCAAGGTCAAATGTAGGCCCGGAGTGGTACCGTCCGACCGACGAGTGTGGTTGAAGGAGAGCAAACTGACAGATCGACCGAATGGGGCAACTGCAAGTGAGAGCGTCGGGAGAGAGAAAGAACTGCCGAAACGTCGACGTGTCCGTTGTAGATAGGAGGGCGAAGGCAACGTCAGCACAACGACGGCTCTCGTGAGAGACCGGAGACGCAGAGTCGCTCGGCCAATCGTTGAGCGCCCCGTCGAGATGTGTTTGGTCGAAACGTGTAGCGAGTGGTGGATTTGTTGGTACACGTCAGTATAAGAGACGCGTTGCGGTTGCGTTGCGCTCATCGTACCAAAATTGGGAAGAGATACTTTGTTTTACCTAATGGAAAGTTATCAAAGGAGAAAAAGGAAAAGTTGAAGCGAAAAGGAATTTGTTGCGACTAATGTAGAAGTAATCTGGATAAAAAGAACGTAGTGAAATGAAATAAAACAAAGATTGGATGCAGTTAATGCTGAAATTAAGTTAAAACTTTTTGTAGTTTGTTATTTTCTATGGTCTGAATAAGAAAATATCAAGAATGAATGAAAGAAAGTTGTTTTCTTGAATTACAATAAGAACCAGCCATCAGACACTTATATTCAATTATGAGACCTCACAAAAAAGAATAGCCTTCCAATCGACTGAATGAAACAGACTGTGAGAGAATCCTTTCGAAAGTACACACACTGGAAAGTAGGTCAGGATTGGAATCGAGACACGTAAAGTACTTTGTTCGACGATACGATAATAGCGGCTGCTGCAGAAGATGCGAGAAAAGACGTATTGCTTGACGATAAGTATCTAGGGTTCATAAGGAAAAAAGATAAGATTATTGGAGGTCGGCTGGGATTTGGAAAATGGAAAAAATAGGTCCGACGCTTGTGAAACAGGATTTCTCGTTTTGAAGTGGATGATCACGAACAGAAGAAATATAACTGGATAAAAATGATAAATCTCACAATATCTTTTATGTTTCCAAAAAATAGTTCTTAAATTGTAATGGTGAAGCAATGATATCATAATTCTTTGGATTACAGCAGATATTGATGTTTTTATGTTTTTATGAACCTCTTCATCAACAGAGTGATTTCATTTCTATTAACCTTGTTTAGAATGACCTCCATTAGCCGAGAAGACGACGTTACGACTACTTGAGGCCTTCTTTCGAGAGTTCCTCCCTTTGTTATCAAGAGAGCGCGTTTACTCTCCTCTCTTATTTTTCGTACTACTAAGCCCGTGTTTCACTAACCGCCCTTCAAAGTTTCATTTTGACATTTCAGTTTGATGGTTGTCTAAAATAGTCTTGACTCGTTTGTCGAATACCTTGTGTTTTCCGTTTTAACGACGAATCGATTTGAAATTTGTTGTTTGTTACAGAGACGTCAAAACGGAATGTGGCGTCGAATATTACTACTGTCTATTGTTATCTGTACAATAACAGCCAAATTCCATCATTTGGCACTAAGGGTATGCAATAATAACAATACGTATTGAATAATATCAAAGCACTTTTCAAATTTACAGGCAGACTCGCGAAGAAATATCATTATCAGTGAATTTGGATATGGTGTTAACGGTACACTCAGCATTGCAATTAACAATTTCACTGTGCCAGAAAAGATCAAAGATTCAGTTGATTCAACAGAAAACGCTGATAAATTAGTAAGAACTGCCATTATTCACGTGAAAGACAAAAGAGTGCATCTATTGATTTTTGCAGGGCGTTATTGGTTTTTCGCTCTCTTTGGGGTCTATCATCACAAGAGGAGTTGGATCGAATCCACATGTTTGTCAGTTACAAGTAAGCCTTTTCAAAATTAGTATGCAAAAAAAAACATTTTGAACTAAATGTTCTTGATGTCACATAAATTGTTTTTCTTCTAGCAAACGGATCAGGGCTATGATGCTATCTTCTTCTTCGCCGATCTTCCGAACAAACGATTAAGAGTTTATCGTAGTGGAATCGGAAGATACATTCGGATTTGTGAATCTGCACATGAGTAAGAACATCTTAAACGAAAGAAATAATCAGATTTTTTGTAGATGCCAAGAAACCGATGCCGTTCGTACACCGAAACCGGAAGAACTCCAACCAGAAGATCCTTCCGCTCCGATCGAGCAACGTGGGTGGTTCCGGAACTTGTTCGGAAGGTTTCTGAACCCCAGTGCACCACAAATCGCATACGACAATTATATTCCACTGAAAGTGGACGACCAAAATCATTTTTCGACTAACGTAAGAACTATTTTCTGCTAAATTCGGTACATATTCGCTTGCAGATGTCGATCCGTTTTGATGGAAAAATCGTGGGACAGTACGTTTTTATGTTTCATAACTGCTACAATTACAGGGCTCATGGATACAGGTGCTCGTTTTCTGATAAATCAAAAACTTGAAATCAACTATTCTAATTTCAGCGATCGAGTAGCGGTTGACCTCACTGTCGATTTGGTGGAGAGAAACCTGCATTCCTACTTGTCACTGAATGAAATTCCAAAGCCAAATATATACCTCTACATGTCAATTTTGTTCTTCGCGTTGTTCATTTATTGGAGCCATTTGCTGTGCAAAGCCAGGTACATAGTTGAATAGAGAACTTTTTTTGAAATGTGATATAAATTTCAGTTCTGACAACATCTACCGAGTGCACAAGTTCATGGCAGTTTTGGTCCTTCTGAAGTCGTTGTCATTGTTCTTCCTCGGACTCAATTATTACTTCTTGAGCAAGTATGGAATGCAAAAGGAATTCTGGGCTGTCCTCTACTATATTACACATTTGTGAGTTTCCATAAATCCCAAATAGCAAAACAACATAGTAAAAAATTTCAGGCTGAAAGGACTTCTTCTCTTCGGAACTATCATTTTAATCGGTACCGGTTACACTTTCATCAAACAATTCTTGACAGATAGGGATCGCAAGGTGTTCATGTTTGTACTTCCAATCCAGGTATTTATTCATTTTCAACATGATCATGAAAAACTACTTTCAGGTGCTTGATAACATCGTTTTGATAATCCTAAGTGAAAGTGAAATCGGCACGGAAAGTCATCAACTCTGGCTAAAACTCTTCGTGTTTCTCGATATCTTGTGCTGTTTCTTAGTTGGACTTCCAATTGTTTGGTTAGTTTTGTGTTGGGTGAATGACGACAATCTGATGACGTTCAGGTCAATTCAACACTTGCACGAGGGTGCCACAACCGACGGAAAAGCCGCCTCGAATTTAGAGAAACTACGTCTTTTCCGCCAATTTTACATCATCGTTATTGTGTACATCTATTGTACTCGATTCTTCAGTGTGATCTTCAAAGTGAGTATGAATTCTAGTGGGCGGGTAGGATGATAAATAAAAAGATAAGATAACTGTTTTCAGTTCATTCTACCGAATAATTTGGAGTGGGTGATAAACGCAGCAGTCGAAGTCGTCACTTTTACATTCTTCATCATTGTGGGATACAAATTCCGTCCAGCAAACTCTCATAACTACTTACTTTTGAATTCTGATTTCGATAGTTATGATGTGGAAGCGTCCCCGAAAGAAGACAAGAAAACCGATGATGAGACACCCGTTATTGATGATCAGTGAGTCAGAATCAAAAAGCTCAAAGGTAATCAATCTTTTTTGCAGATTTCTGACCAAAGCATACTCAGATGCTAACGTTTCGAGAAGAGTGATATCCGATGAGTCATCGAACAATCAAAGTGATCATCAGAAACTATTGAAGAAACCGTAAGCTTTTATTGCCAAGAAGGAAATAATAAGTTTCGTTTGTTCAGCTCTCAACCCTACGAACAGTCGCTGCTAGATTAATTATAATCCCTTACAATAACAACAAAAACAACCGCCCGAGTGTTGTCGATTGGCGTGTGGAGGAGCGGAGGTTTTATCAGTCCAACCGATTAACCATTTCGGTTATAATGCTATTATGTACAGTTTGATCATCTAGCTTTCGATCATTTCCCCCACTTTTCATTCACAATAGTTTTGATTTTTCAACTTTTCATTGATAATATTATTTATGGTTGTAATCGGGTACTCAAAATAGTGTTCTGGGTAACTAGAAGATTATGTATTATTGAAAAGAAGAGAGTTTATTTGAGATTCCTAGGAAGAGTACATTTATACTTTTCTTGTGATCTGGGTGGGCAAACAATACCAATTTATTTTTTTCTTTCAATTTATACCACAACAGCTCATGATCAAAGTTAATCACACGACTCTTCCTGGTTCTCAAAAAATCTTTTCGTTCCTAGTTTAAAGTACATAATTTCTTCGATGCGCCAGCAAGTGGGCAAAGTATTCAATTTCTAGTCTCCGCCTACTATTCTCTCATCGTTTATTTTGTTTTATCAATCAGAGGCAAAAAAAATTCCAGTCGTGTGATGTGATATGTTTCAAAACCCCGAAAATATAGGAACTTGTTAGTCATTTCCTATCCATTGTACCTATTTTAATTTTCCATTTCACCTGTTGTATATATAATAACATCTGCATTTAATCGTTATTTATGAATAAAAATAGATGGATTAAGAAGAGTTTGTCATTGTCACACTTATAAAACAGTTTGACGACCTTGCTAACCACCTCGTAAATCTCCATTCTTTTTCTTCTCACTTCAGACGACGACGACCCAACGAACCAACGAATCTAATGAGGGATCGCCGCATTGCACAGCTGTTCGAGTTGAGAGGACTACTGGTGAGAGAGGAGAGGCCAATGGGTAACAACACTCAACAGACTGGGGGGGAGAGGTCCGCAGTGTGCCGTGCGTGTGTTTGCGTATGCGCGTACTCTAGTCGTGTTCATTGTGCGACCCCCCACACATCAGTATAGGATGTTTTGAGCAATGTGTCACCGCAAAACCATCCGTTTAATACATTTTTCTTTTTGTTTAGCCGTTCCGTCTGTTTCTCAGCAGGTTATTGATTTTTCTTCTCTCCGAAAACATATTTCTCCAGTTTTATGATCTCGTTTGAGTCCGCTAAATCTACCCATTCAGTTTTAAATTGCTTAATAATGCGCGCGCGAGGCCATTTATTTATTTCTTATTAGATGAGATTCGCCCGTTTTGTTTTCTTACGTCATTTTTGCGTGCACTTGTGCCGAATAGTGCAAAATGTTTCAGATTTTCAATTTAGAATAATTAGAAATTGTCGACAGATGGTATTATTAGTCTGTGTAGAATGGGGATTAATCGATAGGTCATCATTCAAAAACTGAGAATGCTCAGAAAGCTGAAAACGAGTTGTTTACTATTTCTTTCAACTGCCGATTGACCAGACATCGCACTGCTCAGTAGCTGACAAAAACAATTCGTCGACTCGTCGACGTCCTATTGTTTTGGAATTCAATACAGTTTACTCCAAATAGGTTTTCTTTCCGGGAAGAAAACATTTTCATTGAAAATTGTTTGGCGCAGTAGAACGTAGTACTAATTAATCAAACATTAGTACTTGCAGTCTCCGAGAAAAAAAGAACTTTACCCTCGTTTTCATTGATAAGAACATCTTTTCCGAAAGTAATTATATTCTACTTAATGGTCAACGGTGAAGTTTTTGATGGGGGGAGGAACGAAGAAAGATTGATAAGCCCACACTTGCCCGCCTTGTCCACTATCACCAGTTTTCTTCGTTTTGCTTTTTCAAGCATTGATTGGATGCTAGAAAAAGCTAACTCGAACAAAAAAAAGAAGAGTAAAATAGTTGAACTCTATCTTTTGTTTTTCTCATCTTCTCGCAGTTTTGTTTCTGTTCCTCGAGGCTTTTCGCCCATTCTGCTTTTGTGGCCACATAGAAAAGATCGCCAAACCCCCAAATGTGGTCTCAGTTTGCGAGAAATGAGTGTGTATCGAACGTCCGTCCGTTTGTCCGGCGGCCTGTGTGCGGCCAATCCTCTTCTCCGCCGCCCAGTCATTTTTTGCCTCAATTTGCCCTGTTTCTCCTGCAGTTCTGTTTTTTTTGGTGACTGGGTATAAGCAGAAAGTGCGCTCGATTCCCCCATATTTCCTGTTGACTAAGAGGAAAATGTTTTAGTCAATCTTTCAAAGTGGTTTGATTGACATCGACGCCCTCCAGTTATTTCACTACCAGAGCGTCTTCTTGTCCTCCCTTCCATTCACATTTCTTTCAACCCCTTCTCCCCAGATGGATAGCTTTTACATGCACTCTATCTTTCTCCTCTTGCTCCGTTTAGTTTAACTCTTTCGAGAACAAAAACCACAGACAACAAAACGAAAAGAAAAACTTTCTGTCCTTTTTTGCTGCTCAATTCATTGCCACTCGTCATGAATTATGTTCGGTGCGGTGAGTGGAGTGCAAAGACCTTGAAATTTCAATTTCAATCGTTTCATTTCACAGATGAGCAGCTTGCCTTCGCATTCACTTTTTGTCAAACTTTGACAAGTTTCTTTCCTACCATAGGTTTTTTTCGGAAGCAGATTCCTTCGTATCTCTCTGTTCTCTACTCTTTACGGTTGCGATCGTATTAGGCCTCCCGCGTTCGGACAACCTCACAAGTGTTGACATACTCTTCAGTTCTCCCAATATTTTCTCTTCTCGTTACTAACGTGTTATTTTGATTTCATATCCAATTTTTCGACTCTTCAAAATAGTTGTTATGTGAATATTAACTAATTGGGAAATGTGAAGAGGAAGTTTTTCACTTTCTGATTTCCGAGGTGTGAAAAACATGGGCGCCTAAGTCTCCTATGGTAGCAGATAACATATTCACAAAACGGAATGCTTGATAATATTCCATTTCTATGTGTGAGTTTCTAGAATGATCAAAAACTATGACAGTGGTCAAGAAAACATCCTGAACTTTGTTCTATCGCTTCCGAAAAAAAAAACTGAGAATGACTCATGACGTTTTTTTGTCTCGATACAAATATCAATAGAATGTTTCCTGTTTGACTCAGCAGTCATCTGAATGGTTCATTCATTTCGAAATATCTATCTTGGTATTTAATAAAATTTTAATTGTACCTCTATTTTGGTTACAAGAATAGGAAACCGTTTCAACAAGGACAAATACATAAATTTCTTGTATTCGGTATATATAACGTCATCTTGAATGAGATGCCTAGTTATTTTCATTTGATCTGCCGATGATGAATGGTGATATATTCGCAAATGACATTTTTACTAATCAGTGGTATCTCTTCATATATTGATGATAGAAAGTACGTCATCTTCAGAAATTAAAAAAGTAGCCACTGATTGCTACCTAAAAATTCATTCTGAGGAATAATGTAGCCAGTTCTCGGGGGTTTTGTGGCTGCAAGTCTTGCGGCAAGGGGCAACACACAGGGCATGATCGACAAGCAACGAGAAACCCTCGCTAGTTTCGCTTTTCTTTTCCCTTTGTTCGATATCAGATTTCGAATCAGTACGTTCAAATCGGTCTTCGTCTTCGTCACTTGTTCCCCCCCCCCCTCTCTCACTCCCATCTTCTAAAATTTCGGTCTACTTTTCATTCCACTATTATTCTGGACTTTCAAAATGCGCCTCTTCCAGATGACAACAGACTCGGCAAGTCTCAAATCTTCCGAGGGAACATGCAGTTCCATTGGTGATGAGAGAGAAAAAGCAAAGATTGTACAAAAATTAGTGGAAATCAAAGACAAGCTGAGAGCGTTGAACGAGAAACGTGAAGGTGAGGTGTTAAGTAAAATGCTTTTTCTAATTAATTGGTTTCAGCTGATGTCGAAAAGTTTCTCACAGTGACAAGACAGTCGGAAATTTCGAAAGGAGTTGGAGCTGACAACCCGCAGAGAGCCCGTATTCGCAACAATTTTGAACGACAGAACAGGAAACACGCACAGGAAACCGAGACGCTTCAGGTAGTTATAGTTTTTTTTTAAAAGAATATTAGTTTTTTACTATTGATATGAAAAAAGTGAGTCCAAAGGTTGACTAGTGCAAAAATGCTAAGTTCTTCTTTATCGAAAATTCTTTATCATTTCCAGTCCAAAGGTTTTTATTGAACTCATAACCAACTAACCTGGTATTTCAGAAGAAACTCATCGACTACGAAGAACGACTGAAACAAGTTGACAATGGGGAATATGAGCCAAGTCCTTCGAGATCGCGTGTCTTTCCAACTGGAATCAGGTTAGTGTTACATCAGTTTACTTGATAACAAGCCAATAAGAAAGAGTGAACGATTAGAAATGTTGTTGGTAACAGGAAGAAGACAAAAACATAAGGAAGACACCAAACAGTTATGCACTGATAATATACATATAAGAGAAAAGGTGTTTAGGAACAACTGATTAGCGATTAGTTTGGTGAACGTACCCTTTTTGCCGACAGACCGATAAACTAAAAAAAATGTTTTGTTCCAAAACGTGGCCAGATGATCGCATGCAACCACATGTGCAATGGCAGTGGCTCCGAGTATAAAAGTAAAAAATGCTCCGATTTTCATCATTTTCTGAACTGAACTAGCCACGAACGCTATTCGTTTTCTAAAAACATCTATGTGTTTCTGCATAGTGAACAAAAAAAATGTATTGACGTGACAAGCCGAAAGCAATTCGCTGCTTTATTACCTTTTTGAGATTGCTCCGACAATTTATTGGATGCCTTTTTCTCTCCACCAATCACAGCCAACAGCTTGATTGGTTTTTTTTCATACAACGTGCTTATCCAATGCATGTATACAACGCATATCCCTCTATCAGTTACAACTAAATGTTTCTCAATCTATTCAGCTCTTTATTTTGTTCATTTTCACTAATAATTTTATTTCCAGAAAAGCAAAAGGAATGACGGATGCCGTGATGAATGCGCAAATGGAGCTGGCTCAACGTGTCAAATCGGCATTCTCTGCTGACAACGTGAACAGTACTCATAATGGACACACTGGACATGGAGGTACAAATTGACACAATTTTTATTAAACCATTTAGTTACTTGAAAAGAACATAAGTAAGAATCACGACAGGGAGAGCGAGTAGTCCTCTGCTGGTAGCACTGTTACAGTAATCTCCAGTACAGCAATCATAGGTGGACAAAGAGTTGTCAAAGGGATTGCGGACGGTGTGTTTACCGTTTGCCTGAAAGTTAATCACGGACTGAATGAAAGGGAGAACCATGACATACCCGACAGTTATCGGAATCGCATTGTCTGATAGTTTTGGTCCAGTCTCCGTTAAAATTGTACTCATCAGTGCTAAAGAATTTTTTTATGAATTTCTAATCAGAGAAAACAAAAAACTCACGTAACACAAAAGTTTGTGCTGTCGCAACTTGATACTCCGTTGTTGAGAGAAGTATCAGAAACAGCGCACTTATAACAGTAGACAAAAGCTGGGAGGACAGCAAAGACAGAGAAAAGTTTAGGAGAAAACATGTTCACTTGAGTAGAACCTTTGAGGGAAAAGTGAGTTTTCCCTATTGAGATCTATCTTTTATAGTAGGAATACTCTTATCTTTGTCAGATATGTCTCATCAGTTGATTCTATCGTACATCATTACGCCTACTTTTTCTCTCTGATAAATGACAAAAATTTCACACTAAATCTGCTCGATTAAAATTTTAAGCTTCTCACCAATATCGTAGTGTTTACATATGATTTGTCATAAGTGCCTTTCTATCTGAAACCTGAGTTGTTCAAAAAATCAGAAAATCATTGTTTGACTGAAACATTTTCTCAGCAAGCAAGACTGAAAACATTCATTGAACAAATTAATTACTTGAAAAGAACATAAGTAAGAATCATGACAGGAAGAGCGAGTAGTCCTTTGCTGGTGGCACTGTTACAGTAATCTCCAGTACAGCAATCATAGGTGGATACTGAGTTGTCAAGGGTATTGCGGACGCTGTGTTTTCCGTTTGCCTGAAAATTGATCACGGACTGAGCGAAAGGGAAAACCATGTCTTACCCGACAGTTAAATGATTCGCATTGTCTGATAGTTTTGGCCCAGTCTCCGTTAGGATTGTACTCATCAGTGCTAAAGAATTGTTCGATGAATTAATGAATAGAGAAAACAAAAAACTCACGTGACACAGAAGTTTGAACTGTCGCAACTTGATACTCCGTTGTTGAGAGAAGTATCAGAAACAGCGCACTTATAACAGTAGACAAAAGCTGGGAGGACAGCAAAGACACAGAAAAGTTTAGGAGAAAACATGTTCACTTGAGTAGAACCTTTGAGGGAAAAGTGAATATTCCTTCTCGAGGCCTATCTTTTATAGTTGGAATACTGTTATGTTTGTGCAGATATGTCTCATCAGTTGACTCTATCATACATCATTGCGCGTACTTTTTCTTGCCCTATAGATGGCAAAAGTTTCACACTAAATCTGCTTGATAAACATTCTAAGCTTGTCGCCAAATTCGGAATGTTTGCGCATGATTTGTCATAGGTGCCTGTCTATCTGGAAACCTGAGTTGTTCAGAAAATCATAGTTTGAAACAGAAAAGATTTTTTCAGTTGGCAAGACAGGGCAATCGACATTCTTCACCACTCGCAGAAGCGCCGACGCTGAGGATGTTGAACTTCCAGAGAAGTAAGTTGAATATGAATATCGGCAACTTATCGGATGAATATTTCAGAGTCAAACGGGATCCTGTGCGAGGAAGTTCTACTCTGCCGCCGAATCTTGCCCTTAGCAGCATTGATCCTCTGGTTTACAAAGAAGACGACCTCTCGGAGCCGAACTCCCGTCCTGGAAGTGCCGCGGATGAGACAGGCAACCCGGTAAGGCTTAGTTGATAGTTTGAATTATAGAAAAAAACATTTCAGTATCACACTGCTGAGAACAGTCTCTATATCACCAACTCGAATGCGTATCCATCGCACCAGCAGGTGTCAGCTAACAACGAAGAAGGATTTGCTGCCATTCATGACCATCTGAACAGTATTCTCCATCATTTGGTGCTCATTGACAGAAAATATGACAGACTTGAGGTATTGAGTCATTTCATGGTTTCCATGACCTTATAATATTTGAATTTCAGGATGATATTAAAAAAGAAATCAAGTTCTACTCTGAAGCATTGGAAGAGGAGCGGTTCAAGACCACAAAACTCGAAGAGCTTCTCAATGAGGCTGTCGAGTTGCAACAGGCGGAAATTGCCTCTTTGAAAGAGCAGAATTTGATGGCCACACGTGTCGATTTCCAACACAACGATCGTTTCAGAACAGTCGAGGAGAATATGGAGTCGTTGCAAAACCACGTATGTTCTCCTAACAAAAGGAAGGTTTTATTCTAAAATATACGTTTTCAGATGGTCAGAATCGAGAACGCTCTTATGGATGTGAGACAAGTGAAACTGACGAATAACGTTTGGCAACGTGTTGCATTGACTTCCGGAAACATTGTTGTCGAACTTTTGAAAATCGCTCTTTTCGTCGTCGCCTCGATTCTTGATTTGGTTCGTCCACTGACTGGATCCAGAAATCGTTCTGCTATGGCATTTGGCCTTGTCTTCCTGGCAATTTTCTTTGGTCATCACCTCCAGAAAGTCAATTACTTGTTCGGCGGCTCAGCGGATGTGAACAAAACTGAACCCAAGTAATCACATTCGATCATCCTGTTATCTTCTCATGCCTTATCGTCACTTTCAAATAGAGTTTCCCAATCTCTAGTCAGACTTTCTCATTTTCTATGTCAACTAGTGTTAATGTGATTGAACTTAATTCTGCTTCATCCAGATTCTTTTTGTATCTGTATCTATTAGTTCTTCCTTCCCTTCCTCTCTCTCAATACGATGTGTTCCCAACATTCCATCTAAATTTTCATGTTTTTACCTTGTTCCTCAACATCCCTCTATCCAAATCGCTTCGGTTTTTTGCTTGCTGGTCAACAATTCCCTTGATCATTTGTCTCCTATTCTATTTTCGCCTAGTCTAAACAATCTGTGAATCGTACAATGTCATTATTAACTCACTTTTTCTCGTCGCAATTCCTTCTGAATGCCATCCATAACGTTTCCCAAAGAGCTTTGCTAGTTTTCGGATTGTGAAATCCCACTTTCTGTTCATTCACCTTTAATTGGTGAACGATATGAAACTTATGTGGGATTTGATGTTTTATATTCATTAGTTTTATTTTTTTCTCATATTGTCATGTTTTAACCAATGAATTTGTAATTCTTGAAAAATATTTGGGTAACATGAACTAGCAGAAAAACGTGATCGAACGACGAATATCAGTTTATTCAAAAATAAACAAAAAATGTTTTTGTTTATTTCTAACAGCCATATGATCCAGATTATTATGTAATTCTTGCCGAGACTCATATATCTCTAGGTGTATTTTTTCACTTCTCAAATTTCCGTTTAGTAATGCGTAGAAAGTCCAATCAACAGTTTCGAATAGATTGATGCGGGGGTTTTTTGTTTGTAGTTTCGTAGTCATTCATTTGATAAGAAAAGTCTTCTGCAACAACGCCACAAAGACTGTTCAATTTATTAACACAAATTTCATAATTTCAGAACCGCTAACATCATACTATGAAGAAAATATTAAATTAGGCATGATCTTCAACAATGTGAGCAACTTCTTGAAGCACAGAGATGAATCTGCGGACATCGACGTAGTTATTGTAGAGATGAACTGGTGCAACACGGATAACATTTGGGTATCTCTTGTCAACCTAAAAAGACACAGAAGGTTTTCAATTCCGCATTTCAAACATACAGCGCAGCCTCTTTTGACAAGCTCGGGATAGATGACATCAATCGGAGAGGAGAATTTGAGTGAAAGTTGACATCCACGTTCATGGAAGTTTTCTGGGGTGATGATTGAGATAGATAGCTTGGTGGTACGTTGCTCAGAGTTCTCCCCAAACAAAGTCTTAACGAGGTACTCCAAATATCCAGTTAGATAGCAGGAACGACTGCGAAGGTTTTCAAGTGATACTTGGTCGAAAACCTGTAATTTCAAAATTCAAAATGAGCTTTTTGTTGTTATATCTTACTTTCAAACTACCGAGCATGGCGGCAACACAATGAATTGGTGGGTTGCTGATTCTGTAGCCGGCTGCTCCTTCGTCCAAATCAAGTACTAAAGCATATTTTTTCAGATAATGATTTTGAAGATAAAGAAAACTTACCGTTGTCCATGACAAATCTCGATGACATCTTGTGGCTCCACCATCCCAGCATACGTTCTCTTTTATCGTGAAGGAATCGTTCATGAACAAAAAGTCCAGCAATCGAGCCAGCTCCAGTGCAACCGTATTTGTATGAGCACCAAGCGGCAAAATCAACATCCCACCAGTGAAGATGAAGTGGAACATTAGCGAAAGCATGGGCCAAATCCCATCCAACAAGACATCCCTGAATTTGATGGTTTGTTTTTGTCACTAATAAAAACCAACTTTTCTGTGTCCAGCTTCGGTGATTGCCTTGATATCAAAGAGTTGACCGGTGTAGTACTGGATTCCGGAGAACCAAACAACTGCGATCTCATCTCCATTTTTCTCAATGTAGTCGATGATGTCTTCGGTGCGGAGAGTTTCTTCTCCATCCCTAGGCTCAAGACAAACCATACTGTCCTGAACGGTTCTTCCCTTCAGACGGATTTGAGACTCGATTGCGTAGTGATCAGATGGGAATGCTTTCGATTCGAGAAGAATCTTGTGACGTGTTTCAGTTGGTTTATAGAATGCTGCCTAAATTGTACTTGCTTTTGAAAGCTACAGTGAAAATAACTACCAGGAGAACGTGAATATTAACAGTGAGACTATTACAAACTGAAACTTCTTCTTTCTTGGCTCCAACCAAACGGCCAACGCCTTCAAGGCAGTGTTCATCCGAATGAGCCCATGGAACTTCTCCGCTCATGTGTCCAAACACACCCCTGAAAATTAGAATTCAGATGGTTCTATACTCAGAAACTTACATCTTTGCCCATTTGTCCAAATGCTCCTTCATAACCTCTCCAGTTACTTTTGGCATCAATCCCAAAGAGTTTCCACAGAGATAAATACTATCTGCTTCTGGATCGACGAGAGTTGGATCAACTGAAATCCAAATTTTCAATATGTCAAACCATTTATCCTACCGTCTGGAAGAGTTCCAGCTTTTGGGTAATGGAACAAATCTCTAATTCCTTTCAATGCATCACTGTCGGTTAAGAACTCAGCCAATGCTGGATCAGTCAAATCTTTGATTCCGCTTTCCTAGAAGAACACATTGTTTTGATTCATTTCAAAACTTTACTTACATCAGCCATCTTGTTTAAGAACTGGAGCACTTTATCCTGGGTGCACAGACATTCTTGTTCATTTTCTGCCTGTGGCTGTGGTGGTGCTTGTCCCTCCGACATTTCTGAAACAAGTATTCAATTGAAAAACGAAATGAAGAAGTCAAGAAGCGAGCAAAAACTCAAAAGATAGGAACTTCGAAACAAACAACAACAGCTGCATCCTACACAAAACGCTCGTTTGGATGGTCGATGGCCGTAAAATAAAACTAAAGTGAGAAGATGGGGTTTGGCTTGCCAAGCAAAATCTTATCGCTTTGTGTCTCGGTTGACTGAAGAGAGACACACAAAAAGTAATGGAAAACCACTGTGATAAGATATGACTGTTTCGTTGAAAACGAGAAAATGGTTGTATGTTCATATAAGTGCAGACGAAAGGCATCGATCAATAGACAGACAGAAAAGAGGAGGGAAAGAGATATCCATCGGTCAAGGACGATAAGATGATATTGGTATCATTCTCCATCAATGTATATCATTGTCTACACTTTCGATTGTGTTTTCAACTAGGAAATAAGTGAAAGTCGATCAAAATGAATTTTTATTCTTTAAAAAGATTAGAAATAATTTAGGAGTGATGCTCAAAAAAAGTTTAAGAATTGAACACATGAACAGCAAACTGATGGATATCAGATGAATACAAAGAATTGAAAAGCGGACTGTCGAATGCAGTTGAAGTAAGTACAGGGAAAGCGTTGGAGAAAGCCGGTACGTATTTGACTAGAGATTGTTTCTCAGCTGCTACCATCTGAAATAAGCAATTGTCCAGATTTCAAAAAAATTAAATATACCTTTAAAGCAGCAGAAAAATAGAAATCGAGAAGACTGTTAAGAATATGTATGCTCTTGCTGGATTCAAGATTTGTTGTCAACTTTTGTAAAAGTTTCATCACTGATGAGTTTGTATCCTGCAAAAGGCTTTACAACTATCTGTGAAATATGAATTTTTCTCACTACATCCCCTTCCAATGGAGCCACCAATTTTTTTAGAAGTCCTGTGAAGCTGATTCGATACGTAACTTTATCAAACAAATCTCTCATTTCAGCTTTCGTTTTCACATCAGTCAATTTCCAGTTTTGAAGTTCAGCGGAAATTGCCTCGGCGACATACTCCATCAATTCCGGAATACCTAAAAGACCACACTTCAACTAAACTTTGTGTGACGGAACAACCTCTGAGAGTAAAATACTGAACACATTGCAAAAAGATTCTGCGGTTTCCAACGTCCATCGGATTGTCAGTCGGTTGTGAGCCATTCGAATCTTTAGAACTCCATACTGAACTCAATGATTCTGGTAGGTAATTCTGCCTGGAATAGAATCTTTAATTCTGAGAAACAAATATTTCTTCTCACCATGTCGGTTGCTTGTTTCTTTGCTCGAATTGAGCACATGTATCTGCAGCAAGAATGGAAATTTGTGCTTTCAGAGTGAGGGTGAGAATTGAGAATCCAAATGCAACAGACGTGATTCGACAGAAGACATTTCTCTGGAAATAGGACGTGCGAAAGTTTATTCCGATAAAAAATTACTTTGAGTTGATCCCATAGCTGAATTTTCTGATCTGCAGTCAAATCAGGAGTATTTTTCAGTTTCTCTTGGATTCCTTCAACATCAAAACGTGCTTGAATCTGAGATACAATGGATGGAATAAGGTCTGTGATCGACTGGTCACAGGAACGGTGTGTCGAATCAAAGATATAATGGCTACGAGCCTGAAATATTTTGAATTAAGATTTTTAAGTGTATTTCAGAAGATTAACCTGGTTTGGTAGTTCAGAAGATGGAGAAAGGGTTTCCAAAGTTCTTGATGTTGTATTTGTAGTGGCATAAGCAATGGCACTGCCAATCAGAACTCCGCCTGTAAAAAAAGAATTAATTGGTTGATTCAAATCTGACACCGTACCAGCAATAATTTTTCCTTTGTTTCGCTTTGTGAATTCCCACGCCGCAGCAAGCATTTTTCGAGATCTGAAATAAAATTAAAAATTAAAAATTAATAAAGAGAAAAATGAATAAAAATTATGTTTTCATCTGACACGAGGTAATATGAAGAGGTAATCGAGATAACGCGTTGATTGAGGAGTCGCAGCCACATCAACAGTTTCTCTTATCGCAAACCCTACATCGTAGTACAATAGACAATGGTGGTAGGTTGGTAGAGAACACCATAAAACATAGATAAGTAGAAAGCGACGGATGAGAGTTTCAAAATAGTGGAACCAAAAGGATTAGATAACCGAAACTTCAACAATTCGATTTCCTGCATGAACGTTTGATCTTGGAATCAATGGAAACCTCCCATCTCCGGATATTCAATTGTTTTTTGAACTTCCTGTTTCAGTCAGATAACCTTTTCAGGAAAACTCAACTAGACGATGTCTGTTCTTTATGCGCCTGAATTTTCAACGAAAATCAGACAGCTACATTTAATTGCATTTACAAAGTTTGAATAATTGCTTTTTGCGGAACTTCCCCGTTTTCGGAAGCAAAATCACTATTAATGTATGGTCTGAATACTTGAGTTCAAAATTAAAAATCATAAAGTCAAAAACAGGGTGATCCTGGTGATCTATCTTGTGTGAAATGTCACTGACGTTCAGATCATGCCTGTCTTAAGATAAAGGTCCCAATCTGGATTTTTGATTTTTCCCATGTAAGATCATAAGTATGTTTCCTTCCACTGACGATCAATCCTAGGTTTTCAAGAAAATGCAACTTTCCATGGCACATGGTAGTGGGGGCGTGAGAAAAGTGAGCAAGACAAGGCAACATCTGATAAATCATAACCCAACGTGATCAGATATTCTCAGCTGAAACTTTATCCGTAAAAGGAAACCCCTCCTACTTTTCACCTGTCATGTACCCTTCAAAAAACCGATTCAGTTGATTTTTTGTTCCCCGTCCAGCAGTATTTTGTGTTTCAGTTGATTGATTTCCTAGATTAATATTCGATTTTCTTCCTTATCATAACCAATTTTCAAAGATCACAAAGAAAATTACGTTTCTCAATCAATCAAAGTGATTACATTTAATTATAACTTTCGAAAAATGTTGTTTAGGCGGAGTTTGTTGTTTAGTAGTCAAACTACACAGCTCTCACAAACAGGCACTCACGAGTGATTTGGAGAATTAAATTATAAGGTACCCGGTACCACAGTATTCATTTTCCTGAAACATGATATCATTATGTGATTATATCAGAAACTCCACTCTTTAGTCTTTCGAATTCCCTCCTTTAGACTATATCTCGGGTCCAACCTATTTTTGGTACATGATAATATGAGTACTCAGACGAATGAATTTGGTCTCTCCTCTGACTGGTTTTGGGTACACATTTAGGTTTAGATTTAATGTCTTATTCGTCATCACTCTGTTTCATTAATCTCATATCTAAAAGCACGATTCAAATTTCAGATCATCTAATTATGTCGCTTGTTTACCTGAAAGCTCTTATGTGTGTTTGGGGTATCTTCTGGAATGTTCTCATTGTTGCTGCTATTCTGAAAGATCGAGTTCTCCGCAACTCGTCTACTTTCTTATTGCTATCTTTGCATTTCTTTGCATGTACTATCGACGTTGGATCAAGACTTGTTTTCGACGTTCCATCTGAAATCTTGAATCGCCCTCTATTTCGGTTGTCTAAGAACTACGGTAAGATTCAGCTGGATTTTGTAACTGATTTATGAGGGAAAAAATGAACTTCAGTCTTATGGTTTTGTTTCTGTCTGATACCTTGTTGTTCTGAAGGCGTGAGATTTTATGGCAGACGCGATGACAAAAAGTTGCAACTTGTGCCTGGGAAAATTTCAAGCATAGAACATAGATCTGAGAAAATTCTGTTTTCGGTATTAGGTTCAAAAAATCATTTCATGAATTTGTGAGTCACAAAGGATGTAATACAGTTACAACGTTTCCCAGGAGTCAGTTTTTTTTTTAATTGGTCAAAATTTACACAAAACCATACGAATTATTGAACAGTTTATAGAAATCTGGCTATGAAGATGAACACGAAGTCTGATACTTGAAAAATATTCAATTCCACATTTCAGATGATATCCCAACAAAATCATTTCACTTCACCACATACTCCTGTTGGTTTATCCAGTTGTACTCTCTGATTGCAATTGCTGCTTCTCACATTCTCGCTGTCTATGGAACACTTTACTATGCTCGTTTCACACAAAAGAAAACAATAATAGTTATTGTTTTTATTGTTTTCTTGTCAATGTTATCGGTCTGTTACTTATGGTCACCGGAATTCCCAATCATTTTTCATCCGGAGTTCTGGGGGTGGACTGAAGAACGGAACAAACCTCTTGTCGACTTCTTCTTTTATCTTAATTATGTTGTGCAGGTATCAGAACATTATTTTCTAAAAACAAACGAAAACAAACTTTTCCGTTCCAGGGGATTGTTTTTCTATGTTTGGCTCTCACTGATATACTCATTGTTTACAAGTTGAGCACTATCAAGGAATCGGTGTTTTCTGAGAAAAGTGCTACGGTAAGTTGTTCAGCTACAATCTGTTCTATCACAAAAACTTTTTCGTCAAATTTCGGTTTTCCTATTTTTGTCCAAATTTTTTTCGACATTTGTGAGAATTTGCTAGGTTGCCCCACCACAAATGATGGAAAAGATGCAGGTGTCGGTGGTGAACAGCGGAAATACTCTGGCGCCACGACGAACAACAAAGGTGTCAACGGAATTGAAAGTATCCATAAACTTCATCATCGTCTCGCTGTTTCTTCTCACCCAAACGCTCATCTACAATATTTGTACACTGTTAGTCATCAAAAAACGTTTTCTCCAGTTGTTTCCGTTCGTTCCTTATCACTGTAGTATTCTCTTTTTCCAGATACCAGGACAACCCACTCTGTCTCTTCCTGCTTTTTATTGCTCCAATTTTCCGTGGAAGTAAATGTCTCGCGTATTTGGTCTCCGGAAGTGCACTCCGTAATGCAATTGTGAATCTGATCATGTGCAGAAAGCAGTTTTGAATTCTTCTTCTATACATATATACATTATTTTTCTCATCCCTTCTTGATTTGTTCTTTTTTTAGCCATAATGTGTGAAACCGTACCTTTCAACTTCACATCTATCTAGCGAGTATATAAAACAAGCGAAATCTGTTGATAGTCATCCCTTTCCTACTTTTTGATAAATCAGTGTTCATACCTCAACTTAAATCCAAAAAATATATATATTCGTTCATACTTTCCCACTCTGTTCACACTGATCCACCCAACATACTTTACTAAAATAAAGCTGAAAATCTTTCCAGTCACACGGTGTTGTCGATCCTCACTTTTTCCGCTGCCACAATTTCTTTTTTCTCTCACACCCTCTCAATTTTCAGCGAGTTGTTTCAGAAACCAAAAACTAGTGTGTACTAAAAGCCGTGAGAATATGATTGCTATATGCTGCATTACAAGTGCGAGACGAGACGGAGACGCCTATGTGCTCATGAGAATTTCTTTTTCTTTCCCTTTTTTTTTCGCTTCAGTGTTGCAGCATCCAAAAATAGCGCAACCTGGCAAATCGTATAGTAGAGCCTTGCTTCTCATTAACTCTGAAAACTCCCCGGGAGACGCACATTATTATCACTATATGAACATTCCCCCTTTTTTCAGACTAATAAGACCAGACGAGAGTTTTGTTATCAGTTGGTTCTAGTGACTTGGAACTGGCATGAGAGGAATATAACCGGCAGATGTCGGCTGTTATCAACAGTTTCAAGTTTTGAAACCGATTAAAAGTGCACCTGAAGGCAAGGGCAATCGTCCGCATTTTCCTCATTTCTTCTTTCGCTCTCATCACTCAACTACTATAGTCCGCTTGCTTCTCTGCCATTTCTCTCCCAGTCATGCTGATCAACACTAGTAGTACTTCTGACTCTACTACGATTATTGATGTAAGCTGTTAGTTTAATGAAAAAATCCACTTTCTTTTTTTTTGATAGCTGGAAAACCAATACTACTTTGTAAATCCTGGCCATGCAAAATCTGAGTTTGATGTTGACGGATTCAAGTGGTAAGACTTTGTTTATGAAAAAGTTCATCTTTGAGGCTTTATGAAAAAGATGGGATAACATCTAGAAGAAACGAAAAGAATTCAGTCGAACAGGAATAAAGACGACATTTTTGAGATATGCTTCAGAAAACAGTATTTATTTCTGAATACTGAGCCTTATATATATAGTCTTTTTTCTCAATGCAATTAGTATGATTAATTTATTTCAGGAGAATATTATTTGAAGAGCAACAAATAACATTCACATTACTATCCGAAGTATCTGACTACTGTTCCATTGACCTTATCATACACTGCACTGATTTTAACTCCAATTCCACTTTTGTAAGTCACATGTTGTCATATTAAGTGATTGTTTGTGAGAAAAAACGTACAACATTGCAGACATCACAATTCGAGAAAACCGGCGAGTCAGCTGTTCATCAATGGCTGCCTGGCGGTCACCACGTGCAACTGGAAATTGACCAGATTATTCAGTGAGTACACAATGCACTTTTCCAAACAACACTCTGTTTATTACAGCGAGAGGCAATTTGACGGAATGGACTTCAGTCGCCCTTTTGATCAAACTAATGCCGTGCTACGAGTGGAAGATGAGGATTTTCATGTGCATACATTTGTATGGATACTTCATCAGCGAAAGAACCACAGACATTAATAATATATGATTCCAGCTTCTCAGTTTGGTGTCTCGATATTTCCGTATTCTGTTCAACGGACCATTCTCCGAGTCTTCCGACTTGACGACTCCAATTGAATTGAAAGAAGTTTCCTCTTGCTCGTTCAGAAACCTACTGAATTGTATTTATGCTTACCCAAACGGATTTAGAATCACTCGTCAGTTTCTATTTTTAATTAGTTTTGCTTAACCGGATGCTTGCAGGTGGAAACATATCAGAACTTCTTGAACTGAGCCATTATTACGATTGTGAAAGAGTTACCGTTCTGTGTGAAAACAATCTTCTGTATAATCTATGTCATAACATTCGATCAACTCAAAAAATGGAATGGGCCATTCAATATGATCTTAATAATTTAAAAGTATGAGAATATGCATTCAGAAATGAGAAAAAATTATTACATTCAGAATCAATTGCTTCGTCAGGAACCTCATCTCGTTGAACTTCTAGCTCTCAATTAAATGTATTTGTCACACGTTTTTCTTTATACAATGTTAGTCAAAACTCTAGTTTCCCATTCAATTGTGATCATCCCGGTTGTGAAAATAATCGAATGTCTTTCTTTTCATTCTCGAACACATCTGAATAAAAATGATTTACTTGTTTTCTTGCAATTGACTTTCTGTCATCTTTAAGGTTTTTGGATTAACTCGTGCATTCTCAACGTATTCCAATTAAATCTTCTGAATTTACAACCGAGAAGTCCACTTTCCTTTCCTTTTTTTGAAACAGAATCTGTTGAAAAGCAAGAACAAACAAACGATTTCAGCTGAAAAAGTAGTATTTAGGAACTTTTCAAAAGCATTTATCGTTAGTTTATTACTCCATTTGTACATGCACATAAGATTACAAGAATAAAAGAACTTATAAATAATGGGTAAGTTTCAGAAGGAACGAACAAGACCGAAAGAGCCGATCAAATGCCAAAAGAAGTCCTAATTGGCGGCGATCAGAGGGCAAAAGGAATACAGAATCGGAAGAAGACATCCGAAGAACAAAGAAAGTCTACAGGAAAAAGAGTGCAGAGCCCAGATGGCCTCACTCGGAAAACAAGTTGGCGTTAGCCAATAACTAACCCGGCTCCATATGGGTAGGGAGGTTGGGAGGAGTATGGTACACGACCCGATAGTCCGGATGCACGACCCGATAGTCTGGATGCCCAACCACCGCAATCTGACAGGCATTGTGCTTCGGAAGGTCTCGGGTTCTAAACATTTAATAGATCCTTGACTGGAAGAACACACGCGCGGTACGGTTGGATGCCGACTGGTTCTCTTTAGGATCAGTTGAAGGCCGTGAGGCTTCTGGCGGGAAACTCCGTCATAGTCAGAGGTGAGCCTAACACCCGACGGCTATGGCACTACGGAGGAATCCTGATCTGATATAATCATGTTTTATACGGGAGGGCAAGGGTAAATAGTCGATGTCCGGTTCCACTAGAGCAGCTACTCCCAAACATAGTAGTGATGCCAGTGGAGTCAACTTGACAACGATGTTCCCTGAGTTCGACCCATCTGCACAAACCCACCGTGTATGATGGCCCACACCGATGAAGAGCAATCCGAGGTGTCACTCATGATTTCCCCATATCACAGCTTAGCGGGACTACCGTGAGGTAGAACCCCGCCGCTGTAGCAGGCTCGCCGTGAGAAGCAATAGTTTTTTATTTTGATAGGCAAACTCTGGAAACGTTGAAAAGATTCCGAAGATAATTGAGAGGGAAGAAGTGGACATTTGTAGATGATAAGAATGTGAACCGAGCGGAAAGAATACAAAATTGAGAGTAATACATCATTTTAAAAATGTGTATTCTGAATTATCTTTATAGCTTCAGATCCTGCTTTTGTGTCCCAGATCGCAAACGTGAAAGTTTTGCATCCTTCGTCAATCCAAATGGTTGCTTTCTCAAAGTTTTTATTCTCAACGACCAGTGGGTTCTCACCAACAAATGGTGCAAACAAATCATAGCTGAAATACAATTTTTCTGTGACAATATAAAATTCATTTCAACTCACTTTTGATGCCGATTGATTTCGACTTGATCCCATTCTATTGTCTCAACTCCAGATAGGATTTCTGTAATGTCCAGTGTGTCGAGATACTGTATCTTTATAAGAACAAGGTTTTCAGTTTCCAGATTGATCCATTTGGTTATAGCCGAATTGAGAAACTGTTCGTTGACATGTACGCCTCTCAGAATCACATATGGACAACTCATGTAGTGTATTCCTCTAAACCTGTTGGACCATTTAGTCGTATCGATAGGAACCAGTGATGTTCCAAAATTCTAGAGAAAAGAAATGATTAAAGCATTATTATTAGCACACTTACTTGCATGGTTGCCATTTTCTTTGTCTCTGAGTCGATTCTAATCAGACAAGCCTCCCATTTTTTGATTTTATCGTTGAAAAAATTATTGGCTCTTTCTTCCTGACACTCTAGTGGAATGGCGAGGCAGCACTCTTTGAAGTTGTCAACATCCAAAGCTTCGACGAGATCGAGAAATTCGTCGTTTGAATTCTCTGTTAGGTCCAAGCCAAATGCGATTGAGTTATGTTTCGGAAATTGTTTGAACAGCCATACTGCAAGCTCCAGTGGATTTCTTGACGTGTGTTCAAGATAGGTGTACCAACGATCGATGTCCTGTCGGTCTAATTTGGTTACTCCTATTGACACTGGTCCGAGAGTCTCTATTGGAAAAGTCTTTGGATCACCAATCCAACCGGTGTTTGAAGTAAAATCCCAGGAAAAGTTTCCGACTTCAATGATGCTATAGAAATCAACAAGATACAAAATAACATCTCCCAACTCAGTCTGCTCTCCAATGAGTTTCTTCCAGGAAGGATTGCATACATCATGGAATCGAAATCTGTAACAATTACTCGGTAGTTGAGACAGAAACACAGAACTTACAGATCGAGAGTATCCATTTGTTGAGCACTTTCTAATACAGATACCACTGGCAGATTCAAAAATGTAAGTTCCTCAGTTTTCTCTGGTTCCATTTTAAAATATTTCTCGGTGAAAATCTGCAACCGCGCTCTGACGAACAAATCTTGAGTTTCAACCAAATTTTTGCCTGAAACCAACAGTTTCTAGTGGCCAAAAAATTACAGACACTTACTGCAAACTTATGTAAGAGAAAAATATGATCAGTAAAATTTCGATTGAATAGGTGGAACACGTGCTAGTCTGGCGGATCGATACAAATGGTTAACCAAAAGATAGAAAGTTGAGTTGGTATCCAAGACAACGTATCAGTATCCAAGGCAACAGTTGCAGCTTGCGCATGAGACTCAATGTGGGCATACATGGTGCTCACAGAATGCTCATAATCTTTAAATGTATATAATTATGTTGAATGAGACAAACCAAACCAAAATCAGATTATGAGGAATATTCACTAAGTGTACTCCAATTGTTGATAATGTAAGCCGTTGCTAGAATAAAAAAAATCAATTTTTGACAGCTGGTAAACCACTACTACTACATAAATCCTGAAAACATTTAATCTGAGTAGAAAGTCGACGAGTTCGTGAAATTTGTTGAATAAAATCTATTGTCATTTGAAAAAATATGGACGAAATAGGCAAACTCCAGATATTCTCCAGCTAAAATGAACCTTTTTCGTCAACTCGGGGGTTTTTCAGTTAGGAAGACGTCTTTTCAGAAATGTTGACCTTTTTTTTCAAACGGATATTCCTATTGTTATTATAAAACTATCTCACTTTCAATGTATTTTGCAAACCTAATTTAGACTGATAACCACCGGAAACAGGGGAATGAATAGTGTGGACGACCATGTGAACAACAATAATGGATACTTTTTAAATGCCGGAAGTTATTCATATTCAATATTTTTCATTAGAACGATTTGAACAATTTGATCGAATGATTTATATGAAAAAAATCATAAATTATAAGGGAGGTTTGAAGAACCATGGAAAGTCGGAGATTTGAATTTCGGTCAGGGAAATGTGAAAACGGTGGATAATTTTTCTGAACCATTGTAATCAGGGGAGGAAGTGAACGATTGTAGCTTATGTAGGTGTGAACTATGCAGGGAAAAAAAACAATGGGATTGAGTTTTTTTTAGAAACGTGTATTCTTGATTATCTCGATTGCCTCAGGTTTGGGTTTTGTGTCCCAAATTGCAAATGTGAAAGTTTTGCTTCCTTCATCGATCCATATGGTCGCTTTGCCAAGATTTTGGTTTTCAACAACCAGCGGATTCTCACCAGTATATGGTGCAAACAAATCATGGCTGAAATTCATAGATTATTCTGACAATCGAAACTCACTTCAACTCACTTTTGATGACGCTTGAATTCTTCTTTATCAAATTCTTTTGTCTCAATCCCGCAGAGCATTTTTTCCTTGTCCAGTGTGTCTAGATATTTTATCTTCACAAGAGCAAGTTCATCATATTCGAGATCAATCCATTTGTTGATCGTCGAATTTAAAAATTGTTCGTTGACATGCACGTTTTTCAGAATCATACAACAAAGCATGCCCGGTTCCACTAGCCATGAGGCCCATTTACTTGTAACGATGGGGACAAGCGATGTTCCAAAGTTCTAGAAAAGATGAAATGATTCAAAAATTGATTTCAGCACACTCACTCGCATGGTTGCCACTTTTTTCTTCTTCGAGTAGTCAATTTTGATCAATAAAGCGTCCCATATCTTGATTATGTCGTTGAAAAACTTATTGACTTTTTCTTCTTGGCTTTTCATCGGAATGAAGACTCTGCAATCTTCGAACTTGTCGACATTTAAAGATTCAACAAGATCAAAAATTTCCTCCGTTGTATCATCTGTTAGGTCCAAGCTTATTTCGATGAGTCGATGTTTTGGAAATGTATTCAACATCCATTTAGCAAGTTCCAGTGGATATTTTGACCCGTTTTCAACATAACCCAACCAGCATTCTCCATTCATAAAGTTAAATTTGGTAATTTCCATCGACAGTGGTCCGAGAGTCTGAATGCTCATTGGCCCTCTAGCCCAATTTGGGTCTGAACAGAAGAACCATGACAGATCCCCAATAGCAATGCTACCAAAGTCACAATCAACATATACATGAACATCTCCCAATTTGATTTGATCTCGAATGATTTTTTTCCAGAAAGGATTGCAAACATCGTTGAGTCGAAATGAAAAAATTTACTTGCTAGCTGAAATAAAATAGAACTTACAAATCGATTGTGCTCAATTGTTGAACACATTCTAATATGGGTAACACTGGCAATTTCAAAAGCGGAAACTCCTCAGATTCCTGTGGTTTTATTTCTGAAACTGTTTCAATGAATTTCACCTAAATTCTACTAGATATATAAAATTTTTAGTTATGAGGTATAAGATGATGGAATGAGGAGAATGATTTTGGAAAGATTAGAAAGCTCAATATTCGAAATTTCCTTGAAAACAAACTTACGAGATTGACGAACAGGTACAGGTTCTTTCGGGGTACGACCCTTTCTAACCTTTGGTTTAGAAAAGATAGCGTTCATGGTAGATGGGCTTTTGTTGGCGGGCTCAACATGCAATGCAGAGGGTTGAATCGGGAGAAAGTTGTTTGTGCACAATTTGTGGCTGGAAGCCAAGTCGGTTGTTTTTTGATTAGAGTCGTCAGGAGAGTCAGAAAGTGGTTCTATCACAACATGTGGGACTTTGCCCATATTTGCCTCAACTTGATCGGCAATGGAAGAAGAAGAAGTGGGGCTATTGAGAACCGGAGTAACTTCAGAAGAAGCTGGTGCAAGAACTTGTGAGAACGAAATAGGATTTGAGACGGCTGGAAGAATAGGTATAGCGGGAATAGCGGCGCTCACAGCATCAGATAGTTCTGCCGAGCCGTTAGTAGCTATTGATTGAACAAGAGAGGCCAGAATAGTAGTTAATTTGGCCACGTGTTGGTGAAGATTCTTATAGTCCGCGTAGGGAACATAAAGAATATCGTTAACAGGAGAAGGGGTGACAAATTCATCCTTCTTCACAGATTGGGAGCAATGTCGTTTGGCTGGTGAACACATATTGGCAACCTATCGATATCGTGTGGTGAAAAAAACCGCAAACTTCTTAAAATCAAATACAATTCATTGATACAAGCAAATTACCAGAGAAAAAGGAGGGTATAAGCCCGCGGAAAGCAAACGAGGAGGTGCAGCAAAATACTGCAGCCGTGCTCTTTCGAAACGATGTTGAATTTAAACCAGTTTTTAATCTAAAACTAAAATTTCTAGTGACAGACTGTTACTGCGTGTAAAATATGAGCAGAAAAAATTTGACAAAATGAATAGCGTGCTATGCGGCGCATCGATACAAATGAGTAAGACAAAAAGAGAAAGCAGGTATCCAAGGCAACAGCTGCAGTTTGCGCGTGTAATTTGATGTGCTAATACACTGTGGTTTTTTAAAACGTTTCCCTGAGTATATTTCAATTGTCGAGGAAAGCCGTTGCTAGAATTTGGTTTGTTAAAAAAACATCAACTGAAGGTAGGCAGATAATTAATGTTAATAATGTCAGCATCGTCAAAATCTACTTTTGTATCCCAGATTACAAATTCGAAAGTTTTACAAAATTCATTAATCTCGATAGTTGCTCTGCGAGATTCCCGGTTCTCAATAACCACTGTGTTTGCATCATCAAAAGCAAATGGATGGAACGCCCATTCCCTGAAATTCATTACTTTCCTAGATAATAAGACTTTTTTTCACTTTTCATGAGTTTCAAATTCTAATCGATCATATTCTCTCGTAACGGTCCCAGAAAATACTTTCTTCTTGTCCAGTCTTTGGAGATATCCTATCATCACAACGACGAGCTGTTCAGAGGCCATATTGATCCATTTAGTTATCACCGAGTTCAAAAATTCCTCATTGACATCCACCTCTCTCAAAACAATAAATTGACAATTATCGTCGGATATCCTGTAGAACGGCGAAAACCATGTACTCGGTTCAATAGAAATCGGTGATGTCCCAAATTTCTAGAAAAAACAGATGATTCAGAAGTTATTTTTAATAAACCTACTCGCATAAGTGCAACTTTTCCCAGGTTCGGGACAACAGTAACCATAGTTGCTTTCCATTTTTTAGGTACATCGTGAAAAAATTCTAGAACTCTATCATCTCGACAACCCTCTGACATTATGAATTGGCAAATTTCAAACTTTTCAAAACCGAAAGTTTCGACTCCGTCCAAAATGTCATCGCTCGAGTTTTTGGTTAGGTCCACGCTGAATCGTAGTAAATGATGATTTTTGTATTTTGTTGAAATCTAATTAGCCAGCTTCATTCCATTTTTTACCGAGCTCTTGATTTTGCTGAACCAACGGTTTCCTTGGTTATATTTTTCTTCAACCACTTCCATTGACAATGAGCCAAGAGTCTGAATGATTTTTGGCCCTTCAGACAGTGTGTTATTTTCAGAAAAACTCCAGGTCAAATTTCCAATCTCCACTATACAACTGTCACTAGAAAACTGTAAAGAAACGTTGCCCTATGAAGTTTGTTTTTGGATTAGTTCTTTCCAGAAATCATCGTACGCTTCGTCAAAACGACATCCGAAATGATGACTTGCTGGATGCAAAAACACAACACGGAACTCACGCTGCAACAGTATCCATCTGCCGCATACATTCCAACAATGGAAGATCAGGTAGTTTGAAGAAAGAAAAGTTTTTAGACTGTCGTGGTTCTATTTCTGAAAAAAATTTACACAATGAATTTAAACTGGATTCTATTGAAAATATGAATTTTTAGTGTAAAGTCGCCCTAAAAACAATGAGTAAATAATCTAGATTAGAAAAGAAGTGTATATAAGGCGGTTTTCAAATTTCTTTTGTGAAAAAACTCACGAGATTGACGAACAGGAAGTTCTTCCGTTGTACGATCTTTTTTAGCTTTCGATTTAAAAAAGATTGCGGCCGGGGCCAAGTCAGTAGATAAGTTTTTGTGGGGGTTTCAATACGCAATGCAGAAGATTGAATCGGGAGAAAGTTGTTGGTGCACAACTTCTTGCTGGGAGGCGTGTCGGTAGTTTCCTGATGAGAGTCGTCAATCGAGCGAGGAAGCAGTTCAATCACAGCGTGTGTGGTTTTGCCCATAATTGCTTCAACTTGATCGGCAATCGAAGACAAAGAGGTGGGGCCATTAGGAACCGGAGTGACTGCAGAAGAAGCTGGTGCAAGAACTTGTGAAAACGAAATAGGATTTGAGACGGCTGGAAGAATGGGTATAGCGGGAATAGCGGTGTTCACAGCATCAGATAGTTCTGCCGAGCCGTTAGTAGCGATTGATTGAACGAGAGAGGCAAGAATAGTGGTCAATTTAGCCACGTGTTGGTGAAGATTTTTATAATCCGCGTAGGGGACATAGAGATTATTGTTAGTAGGAGAAGTAGTGATAGGGGGATCATCTTCCATATGTTGGGAGCAATGACGTTTTGTTGGTCGAGCCATATCGGCGACCGATTGATAAGTAGAGGGAGACGTGAGGAGAACTGCGAATTTCTGAAAACTAAATACAGTTAATCGATACAAGCAGATGAACAGAAAAAAGAAAATGCGAACAGCGAAAACAACAGCTGCACTGTCGTATGCGCGTATAATATAATGTGTGCAAACACTCCGTTTGCGGATTGCTCGTCAGTCATTTTTTCCTGCAATCAGAGCAATTATTGAAAGATTGAAAATAATAGTCTCATTATGAAATTTTCAAACAGTATTTTTCATTAGAATTTCATTAGCAGAGATAAAACTCAACTAGGTAGTTGTATGAAAAAACACGTGAACAGTGATCAGTTGTTACAAATAAAATTTTCTGTAAACGATTCATCTTTTTACAAGAGACATTGAATCACTTCGAACAATTTGATTGAAAATTATGAAGAACTAGAAATGATCCTTTTGATGGAGGAAATGGGAAAACGATAAAAAATTTCATTTCAAAATAATCGGGGAAAGCACAAACGATTTTAGCTTTTACAGGTGTGAACTTGGAGGAGAGGATGCAAGCAATTGTGATGTATAGTTCATTTAGAAACTCGTAATCATCTCGATAGCTCTGGATTCCGCCTTGGTGTCCCAGATTGCCAACATGAACGTTTTGTTTTCTTCGTCAATCCAAATGGTTGCTTTGTTGAAATGTTTATTTTCAACAACCAGCGGGTTTTCACCAGTATAAGGTGCGAACAAGCGATGACTGAAACTCAATATTATCAGTGACAGTTGAAACTCACATCAACTTACTTTTTATGCCGATTGAATTCTTCCTTATTAAATTCTTTTGTATCAATTTCAGAAAGAATTTTTTCTTTGTCCAGTGTGTCGAGATACTGTACTCTCACAAGGACTAGTTTTCTATATTTGAGGTTGATCCATTTGTTTATTGTCGAATTGAGAAAGTCTTCATTGATATGCACGTTTCTTAGAATCAGATATTGACAAAACGTGTCAGGTTCCTCAAACTTTAGGGACCATTCACGTATGTCGTTCGGAACCAATGATGTTCCATAGTTCTAGAAAAAAAGAAATGATTTTTTAAAAAATTCTAGAAAATTTACCCTCATGGCAGCCAACTTTACGTTGTGGGTCATAATCATATTAACTTCCCATCTCTTGATCTTATCGTTGAAAAATTTGTTCACTCTTTCTTCCTGGCATTCTCTTGGAATGATGATTGTGCACTCTTTGAACTTGTCAACATCCACAGTTTCGATTGAGTCCAGAATTTGGTCGTTTACATTCTCTGATAGGTTCACGCCGCATACGAGTAAATTTCGTTTTGGAAATTTCTGCAACATCCACTTGACTAACTTCACAGGATGTATTGATGCGTCTTCGACTTCGCTAATCCAGCGATCTCCTTTGTAACAATCTAATTTCATCACTTCGACTGTCAGTGGACCAAGACTCTCAGTGACTTTTGGTAAGCCAATTTTTGGCGGAATTGCATGAAAAGTCCATTCCAAATTACCAATCTCAATGGTACTGAAGGAACGACATATAAACAAAGAAACATCGCCCAATGAAACTTGTTTTCGGATCTTTTTTTCCCAGACATCATCGTTAGCATCTACGAATCGGCACCTGAAACAATGACTTTCTGCGTGGAAAAACAGCATGAAACGTACAGAGCTACAGTATCCATCTGCTGCATACATTCCAACAATGCTAGATCAGGTAGTTTGAGTAGCGAGAAGTTTTCAAGCTGTTGTGGTTTCATGTCTGAAATTTTCTGAATGAGTTTTAACTGGATTCTACAAAAGGCATACATTTTATCAGTATAAGCTCACTCTACAAAAAAAAGATTAACAGAGTAGACTAGACTTGAAAAAAGTATAAAGTATAATAGAATGGGGAGAATAGTCCTCATCAACTCCTCCATATCCCGGTTCTGACCTCTAATCATGTCTCTCTCCCCCTCACCTTCCAAGTGTCTCTCTTCCAAGTGTCTTTCGGGATGCTCACTTGGTCTAACCCATTTATTCTCATAATGTTTATTACCCCATTCCTTCAATTGTTTTTCTACTATTTGACTTAATGAATAAATACAAAAAAAATAATTTCGGAAAGATTAGAAAGCTCGATATTCACCATTTTCTTATAAACAAACTAACGAGATTTGCGAGCAGGTACAAGTTCTTTTGGGATACAACCCTTTCTAGCTTTTGGTTTAGAAGAGATCGAGGTCAGGTTAGATGTGCTTTTGTTGGCGGGCTCAACACTCAATGCAGAGGATTGGATCGGGAGAGAGGCCTTGGTGCACAGTTTCTTGCTGGGAGGCAAGCCGGTCGTTTCTTGATTGGAATTGTCAGGAGAGCCTGGAAGAGGTTCGATCACAACTCGTGTGTCTTTATCCGGGATTTCCGCGTCTTGATCGGCGATGGAAGACGAGGAAGTGGGACCATTGAGAACCGGAGTGACTTCAGAAGAAGCTGGTGCATGATCTTGTGGAAACGAAATAGGATTTGAGGCGGCTGGAAGAATGGGTATAGCGGGAATAGCAGCGCTCACAGCATTAGATAGTTCTGCCGAGCCGTTAGTAGCAATTGATTGAACGAGAGAAGCCAGAATAGAAGTTAGCTGATAAGAGTCCTCAAAGGAGCGGGAAAGCAGTTCAATCACAGCGTGTGTGGCTTTGCCCATAATTGCTTCAACTTGATCGGCAATCGAAGACGAAGAAGTGGGGCTATTGAGAACCGGAGTAAATTCAGAAGAGGCTGGTGCAAGAACTGTGAGAACGAAATAGGATTTGAGACGGCTGGAAGAATAGGTATAGCAGGAATAGCAGCGCTCACAGCATTAGATAGTTCCTCAGAGCCGTTAGTAGTAATTGATTGAACGAGAGAGGCAAGAATAGTGGTCAATTTGGCCACGTGTCGGTGAAGAATTCTATAATCCGCGTAGGGGACATAGAGATTATTGTTAGTAGGAGAAGTAGTGATAGGGGGATCATCTTCCATATGTTGGGAGCAATGGCGTTTTGCTGGTGGAGCCATATCGGCGACCGATTGATTTTAAGTAGAGAGAGACGTGAGGAGAACTGCGAATTTCTGAAAACTAAATACAGTTAATCGATACAAGCAGATGAACAGAAAAAAGAAAATGCGAACAGCGAAAACAACAGCTGCACTGTCGTATGCGCGTATAATATAATGTGTGCAAACACTCCGTTTGCGGATTGCTCGTCAGTCATTTTTTCCTGCAATCAGAGCAATTATTGAAAGATTGAAAATAATAGTCTCATTATGAAATTTTCAAACAGTATTTTTCATTAGAATTTCATTAGCAGAGATAAAACTCAACTAGGTAGTTGTATGAAAAAACACGTGAACAGTGATCAGTTGTTACAAATAAAATTGTCTGTAAACGATTCATCTTTTTACAAGAGACATTGAATCATTTCGAAAAATTTGATTGAAAATTATGAAGAACTAGAAATGATCCTTTTGATGGAGGAAATGGGAAAACGATAAAAAATTTCATTTCAAAATAATCGGGGAAAGCACAAACGATTTTAGCTTTTACAGGTGTGAACTTGGAGGAGAGGATGCAAGCAATTGTGATGTATAGTTCATTTAGAAACTCGTAATCATCTCGATAGCTCTGGATTCCGCCTTGGTGTCCCAGATTGCCAACATGAACGTTTTGTTTTCTTCGTCAATCCAAATGGTTGCTTTGTTGAAATGTTTATTTTCAACAACCAGCGGGTTTTCACCAGTATAAGGTGCGAACAAGCGATGACTGGAACTCATTATTATCAGTGACAGTTGAAACTCACATCAACTTACTTTTTATGCCGATTGAATTCTTCCTTATTAAATTCTTTTGTATCAATTTCAGAAAGAATTTTTTCTTTGTCCAGTGTGTCGAGATGCTGTATCTTCACGAGAACGAGTTCTTTATATTTGAGATTGATCCATTTGTTGATCGTCGAATTAAGAAAATTTTCGTTTACATGCACGTTTCTCAGAATAAGATATTGGCAATATGAGACAGGTGTTTTAAACTTAGAAAACCATTCACATATGTCAATAGGAACCAATGATGGTCCGAAATTCTAGAAAAAAGAAATAATTTGAAAATTAATCTTAGCACACTCACTCGCATGTTTGCTATTTTCGTGTTGTGGGTTCTAATCTCATTAACTTCCCATCTCTTGATCTTATCGTTGAAAAATTTGTTCACTCTCTCTTCCTGGCAGTCTCCTGGAATGATGATTGTGCACTCTTTGAACTTGTCAACATCCACAGTTTTGATTAAGTCCAGAATTTGGTCGTTTACATTCTCTGTTAGGTTCGCTCCAAATACAAGTAAATTTCGTTTTGGAAATTTTTGCAACATCCACTTGACTAGCTCCACTGGATGTGTTGATGCGTCTTCAACTTCGCTGATCCAGCAATCTCCTTTGCAACAATTTAATTTCATCACTTCGATTGTCAGTGGACCAAGACTCTCAGTGACCTTTCGTTTTATTTCGGGAAGTAGGTATGGGAGTGCACAAAAAGTCCATTCCAAATTTCCAATGTCAATGGTACTATATGAACGACATACACGCAAAGAAACATCGCCCAGTGATACTTGCTTTCGGATCTTTTTCTCCCAAACATTATTGTTCGTGTCAACAAATCGGCACCTGAATGAATGACTTTCTGCCTCGAAAAACATCATGAAACGTACAGAGCTACAGTATCCATCTGCTGCATACATTCCAACAATGCTAGATCAGGTAGTTTGAGTAACGAGAAGTTTTCAAGCAGTTGTGGCTCCATGTCTGAAATTTAGCTTATACTAGCTTTTACGGGCGTGAATTAAGCGGAGGAAATGCAAGCAATTGGTATAAGAACCAAATACAATCAATCGATACAAGTAAACTGACAGAGGAAAGAAAGTGGGTACAACAATAACAACAGCTGCACTGCCGTTTGCGCGTATAATTTTTGATGTGTGCAAACACTTCAAACACTTCGTTTGCAGATTGCTCGTCAGTAATGTTTTTTGCAAGAAAATTAACCATCGAAATTATAATCGCATTATGAAGTTCTTATACAATCTTTTCTCGATCAGAAATTTAGTATCAGGGGAAATTTCGAATAGGTAATAGTATGAGGTTGTTTGATAATAATGTTATTATTTGTTCCTAAATTTGGACAAGAACAATTCAACCAAAACCGAGTTATCGCATTTGAAGCTTCTGCACAGTTTTTTTCATTTAAGCTTTAGTATTAGGAAAAAATGAAAAAAATGTAAATATATTTCAGACCAAAAAAGTTGGGGGCAATACACTCCAAAAACGGCAGAAAGGGCGATTTCAAAATCTGGAAGTTTTTTGATTGATTCGGTTGCATCTGAAAACTTCTATTAAAGGATTTGAGCGGATTTATTAGGTTGGCAAGTAATTTTCCGAAAATGTTTGTCAATTTTTCTTAGACAAATTTCTCGTCATGTAATCCAGCTAGTTTGATGCTATAAAGTATTGATAGTCTTCCCTTAATACATCAGCAATTTGGCGATTCTATTCCTTGAACCACTCGAGTACTGGAACACAAAGTATCCATGTACCCATTTTTTCGGTTATGTTTTGAATTGAAGTTCTGAACATGAAGAAGTTGTTCGTGGGTTTCAGAAAGTTAATAATTAGAATAACCATAGCCTTAAACATACTAAAAATTTAAAATAGTAGCCCTGCCGATTGACAACAGTTTGGAATTCGTCCCTCAATAAACATAAGGTTTGTCATTTTTGGGATGGTAACGAATTCACATTGTGCACCCGCCATTCCAGAAGATTTTTGTTTTAACTGAAGTAGTTGATAATTTAGATAGTAGTTGTTACTGTCAAGAAAAGTTTGAAAAGCTACTGCTACTCAACTACTCACGAGACAGCATTCTATATTGCATACCAATTTTGGCCTAAAACTTAAGTTTGGGGACATTTTCCGCCAGCTTACTCTGATCAATTCATTTGAAATCTCAAACATGGTTAAAGTAGTGTATTTACTTTCTATTAACAACAAAAAATCATCAGGTTGTTATTTCATTTTTGAGAGAACGTTGCTAAAATATTGTCTCATCAACTCATCAGAATCTCGGAAAAGGTACATTAGGAAACAACCTAGTTTTCTCCTATTGAGAAGGAGTGTTTAATTGTTTTCATTTGCCAGATAGGTAGCCCTTATTTGTGTTGACAACCTACAAGTAGTTAGAAACGGCTCCGTCTCAAAATAGAACCGCACCAGACATAATTCCGCCACATACAACATTCGTGATCTCGCGAACTCAGCTCTTCGACATCGATTCAGCTGATTTTAGTTTTAGTTTTATAGGCACGCTGAACCTGTCCTTCACGATTATCAGTAATTTTCTTTTGAATGTCAAAACTTTTTCTGGTTAAAAAAATTAAAACAAAAAAGGATAGCTCATTTTCAAAAAAGGAGGCTTTGCGACAGGCGGCGTTTCTTTGGCGCTAGAGAAGGAGATTATTAGATTTTTGAGGCACAAACAGTGGAGGCAATAGGCTATCTGATAAGAAAAAAAAGGATTGAAATATAAGTTCATTGCCGAGAAATCGGTCACGAAACACAAGTCCGCAAAATTTTCGGAAAATTACTTGCCAACCTAATATTTTGAGTTCGAAGTATTTCAGTTTGAATTCTAAATATATGAACATGGAGATGAAAAAATATTTCAGACCAAAAAAGTTGGCGGCACAATTAACAATTAAAAAAAATATTTCTACGTAAACGGATGAAAAACAAATTGGATTATTTGTTTGTTTCAGAGATCTGTGTTTTCAATCACACTGCAACACCCCGTGAAAACAAAACACGAGAAGAAAAGGCTTGAAGAAACAAATGGAAAACAAATAGTGTGCCTGGTGTAATGAATGGCAAATGGTGTGCATGCAATTGTTCAATATGAACAGACCAGCAGAGAGGAAAACGAAGAACACAGAGAACAACGTCTGTTGTTGGTTGGTAGGGCCAGATTGGATACCGATCAATAATAAGATGGTGGGGCAAAATTCTGAACACCGAACGTACGCGCAAGTGCTATGCCTTGTGATTCGATGTGCTCACTAGGGAAAAGAATTGGCTATATGACCTTGGTTTAAGACGTATACCTTCAAAAGGGACCTTTAGAAAATTTTATTACCGCACTCAGTTTTTGCGGAATTGATCTAAAATTACAGATGCCCCTCGGACCATCCAACTGATGTTTTTCCTAGTCATCGCTTACAAGAAGTTTCAAGAGTTAAGCGGATTATTGTGTTTCTTTACAATTCCTTAATCATTTGTTACTTATCAAACTAATGTATTTACCATTTTATTCGAACAAGCTGTTTGACTGATAATTAAGAAAAAATTCATAATATATGTGTGAGTTCTGAAATAATTATGAAAAGCCAGATTTTCAAAATTTGATTGGGGAAACGTGAAAACCGAGAAACATTAAAAAAAACGGAATCAAGAAAGGAATGATCAATTATACGCAAAGAGGCTAAAAATAAATAAGATCAGATGTTTGTTCTAAAGATTTTTTGTATTCTGAATTATCTGAAGTGCCGCATACTTTGCCTTCGTGTCGAAGATTGCAAGTGTGAAGGTTTTGCTTTCTTCGTCAATTCGAATAGCTGCTTTGCCGGATTTCTTGTTTTCAACAACTAACATGTTTCCTTTAACATATGGTTCGAACAACTTATAGCTGAAAAGTATACTCTCAATGGCAATTGAAACTCACTATAACTTACTTAATATGACGATTGATGTCTTCTTTGTCCCACTTTTTTGTACAAACTTGAGAGAGGATCTTTGATTTGTTCAGCGTGCCAAGATATTTTATTTTTACAAGAACAAGTTTTTTATACTTGAGATTGATCCATTTAGTTATCACTGCATTTAGAAAATCTTCATTGACATTGACATTCCTCAAGATCATGTAATTGCAATCCTTGTCCTGTTCTATGAACAATGAAAACCATTCACTTTTGTCAATAGGAACCAGTGATGTTCCAAAGTTCTGAAAAAATTAAACTAAACTATTCAAAAATTATTTTTAATACACCTACTGTCATGGTTGCAACTTTTTTGTTTTCGTGGACAGTTTTGATCAAATTTGCGTCCCATTTTTTGATTTTATTGTCGAAAAACGCATTGGCTCTTTCATCTTGACATTCGATTGGAATCATGAGTCTGCAGCATTCAAACTTCTCGATATTCAAAGATTCAAGCAAATCAAGAACTTCGTCGTTTGAATCCATAAACAGTGCACATGAGATTCGGAGTAGACGATGTTTTGGAAATTTATTCAACATCCAGTTCACTAGCTCCAGTGCATGTTTTAATGTATTTTCGGCTTCGCTGAACCAGGTGTCTCCGTCCGCAAATTCTTTTTCGATTACTTCCATTGTCACTGGTCCAAGGGTCTTAACCACCTTTGGTCTGTCGGCCCATGTGGGGTCTGAAGATAAGACCCATGTAAAATTCCCGATCTGCACGCTACTATAGGTACGATCAAGTAACAAAGCAACATCTCCCAACGAAACTTGCTTTCGTGTGATTGTTTTCCAAAAATCATCGTACGCTTCGTCGAATTGACATCTGAAATATTGATTGCATGCGAGTGGAAAATCATAAAACTTACGCATCGACAGTATTCATTTGTCTGATGATATCCAACAAAGGCAAATCGGGCAGCTTGAAGAACGGGAATTTCTCCGGTTGCCCTGATTGCATCTCTGAAAATTCATGTGAGGTTAATATAATTTTTCGTTTAGTGTGATTGAAAATACGTAAGTAAAAAAGACCTGGGAGGTTGGAGAAAAGGCAGGAATTGGTTGAACTGAAATTTGAAACAATTTACTGCGAAAAAAGAGAATTTTCGGAGCTCAATTGATTTTTCTCAAGTTCTCTGTGAAATATATCAATTACGTCACTGGTAATCGTGCAAAACTATTTGAAGAAAAGGTCCAAAGGAACAAATGGAAAACGAATAGGGTGCATGGTGCATTATGCTGATCTCACGATTTGAGACTAAGGGCCGCGGCCTCGTGGAAGAAGATATCTCGCCACAAAAGCTACGTTAGAAAATTTATGAAAGTAGGTCTACAACTGTTTAATTAATTTTTTTCAGCGCTTTTTCACCAATTTTTTCCGATTTTCGCGTGAAAAAATGCAATTCGTTATTTAAAAGCTATGACAATTGGAAAAATTGGTGAAAAGGCGCTGAAAAAAATTAATTAAATATTTGTAGACCTGCCTTTATAAATTTCCTAACGTAGTTTTCGTGGCGAGATATCCTCTTCCACGACCAAAAGGCCGCGGCCCTTAGTCTCACCTCGTAAGATTAGCATAATACGTGCAATTGATCGATATGCACAGACGACCAGAGAGAAAAAGGTATGGACACTGAGAACGACATCTGCCGTTTGGTTGAGTAAAGAAGAGAAAAGACACCGCAAACACCGAGGAAAACGGCTGCACTGCTGTTGGGTATTATGTGCGAATATACCCTGATTATTAAACCTGCCTTTGCAAGCAGATAAACGACTCACAAAAGAATCGGATCATGAAACCATTATTCTGCGTAAGATTAGGATGCGACGGCAGAAAGTTGAGTGTTGATCGAGAAACAGTAAAATACTTTCAAATCAAAGTGCTCAATCGCATTCTATTGTAAGATGAATCATAAGAAAAAATGCCTTGCGTCCCCTACAAACTTTCCATTATTAAGTTTCTTTACACTATCAAAAACCATGTATGTTCCCTTTTATACAATAAGAATTTCCATTGCCATTGAATAATAAAAAAAACAATGTGGTATTTACATATTTACAAGATAAAATTAATTGGGAAGGAACAAATAGCTGATACACGTGTAAGTGAAGTGGGGGGTTTGAGAACAGACGGAATTGAATTTTTTCCTAGAAAACTACGTTCTGCATTATCTGAATAGCCGCCTCCTCTGCATGTGTGTCCCATATTGCAAATAAGAAAAGTCTATTTCTTTCCATAATCCAAATTGTTGCCTCTTCACCGTAATTGTTGGTAACAACCAATGGTCTTTCACTAGTATAAGTGTCAAACAAATCGTCGCTGAAATTCATTGTTTTCAGTGACAACTGAAACTCACTTTAACTCACTTCCAATGTGGCATTAAATCTTCTTTGTCCTTTTCCACCGTGTCTATTCCAGCTAGAATTTTTTCTTCATCCAGTGCGTTAAGATGATCTATCTTTGCAAAAATAAGTTTCTCATATTCAAGATTGATCCATTTAGTTATCAGCGAATTCAAAAAATGCTCGTTGACAACAACGTTGATCAAAATCATATAATGACAATGTTTGTCTTTTTCCAAGAACGATGAGAACCATTGACGCTTGTTGATTGGAACCGGAGCAGTTAGGAAGTCCTGAAAGAAAAGAAAAAATTCTGAAAATTAATTCAAATCCACTCACGCGCATGGTTGCAATTCTTTTTCTGTCTGCAATAGTTTTAATCAGATTCGCCTCCCATTTCTCGATTGCACCATAAAAAAATTCATTGGCTCTGTCTTCCTCACAATCCACTGGAATAATGATTCTGCATGTTTCGAACTTTTGAATATTCAGAATTTCCATCAAATCAAGAACTCTGTTATTTGAATGAATTGACATTTCAAAAGTGATGTGACAAAGACGGTGATTGGAAAACTTATTTAAAATCCAAATGACAAGCTTCAGTGCGTGTTCAGACGCGTTTGTGGTTTTGGTGAACCATCTGTCCCCATTATTACACTGCTTTTCCATTACTCCCTTCATTAATGGTCCCAGAATCTGAACTTTTTTTGGTCCGTATGCCCATCTGGGGTTTGCCGCAAATCTCCAAATTAGGTTTCCGATCTGGACGCTGCTGTATTTGCGCATACATGTTCGGGATCGTGTAGGTACAGGGTGTGTTTTTGATACTGGCAAAACTAGTTGGTGAAAAGAGTTTTTGAAAAATGACTTCAACTAATTTTCGAGAAATTTTCAACTTGAAAATAAATCAAAAAGGGTCACAAATTCAAGGAAAACAGCTGAAATTCTGATTTCCGTCGATGGATCCATTGTCCAGAGAATCAGAACTTTGGTTTCTACTGTAGAAATAGCGTTGAATGCATCTCGCCAAAAATTCGGAAAATTTTTGCAAAAAAAATCAATAATCTTCGGATTTTTTGTTTTGAAAAGCTAAATGAGGTTGTAATTTATCAAATTATTAAAAAATACTCGGCAAAAATGTCTTTTACCGGCCGGCAGAGCAACCGTGTACCCCAGCAGCTTGCGAAAAATGAGCAAATTTATTTCGAAGGGAAGGAGTGAACGAAATTCCGCAAAAATTGGGGAATCTTAATATTTTTTCATTAGTAGCTCCTAAAAAAAATTTCAAAACATTTCGTTAAGTATTCACCGAGCACGAGCAATCGTGTAGTTTCGGGGTACACGCTCCGATTTTGCACTGAAAAATCTCGCAGGTACACGGTCTTCAATTGTGAAAAGAGCATGGCGTTTTAAGAGCTGATATTCAACAGACTTTATTATATGGCTCTGAAGAACGTTTCTACCAATTTTTAGAAAAATCGATTCACTAGGAGCTGAGTTATGCTCATCGCGTTCCGCTGTTTTTTTTCTATAACACAGGCCGACCTCCGCCGCCGCCGTTCCGCCAGCTTGCAACGAACCCTCAATTTCTTGTACCCCCTCATTTGGCCGCGCGTTTCCGCGCGGCTATGGCGCAGTGGCAGCGCTCCGGTAGAGTAATCTGGTCGTGATAGAAGAGAGCAGTTCGAGGAACACATCTAATGAAAATTTTTGCTTATTTTTTTCTTGCGATTTTTGAAATTCTAGGTGGTTATTTTGAAATTATTTCGGAAAGCCCAGGTGGTGTTTTTGAAAATTTTTCCCGGTACACGAATGGCAAACATGTATGTATTTGCGAGCAAGAATCAAAGACACATCGCCCAAAGAAGTTTCTTTCCGGATGATCCTCTTCCAGTAGTCATCGTAGGCGTCGTCAAAGCGACAGCTGAAACAATCAGTGGCTGGACAAAAAATGGCAAAACTTACGCTTCGACAGTATTCATCTGTCGAATACAGCTTAACAACGGCAGATGCGGCAGTTTGAAGAACGGGAAGTTCACTGATGATTCCATGTCTGAAAATTTCATCCAATGAAATGGAATAGGATTATTATGAGGATCTATAGTGTTTGATTGAAGTTCACTTTGTTCAAAAATTGAAATTATATTTTGCAGATGTACACACTTTTAGAACTTTATCACTTCGTTTCAAATTAAAACTGCGAATAAGTCAGGCGGTGACGAAAATTTGAACTTGCGCTCTGTTGAACCAATTTTCCAACAATTTTTTGGCGCGAGTTTGAAATTTGTAAAGCTCGAATAGTTACAAACCTTTTCTACAGCTTCCGAAAACGAACTGCGAACGAAAACAACTTTGAAAGGACGTATAGAATACATTTTGAGGCCAAATTGTTTAATTTGAACGACTGAGCAGAAAAGTGAAAGTAGGAACGCCGGAAACTGCAGCTGCATTGTGGTTTGCGCGTATAATTCGGTGTACTTATACACGCCGTTTGCGGCTTGATCGTTATCCTTCTTTTTTTGGTATTTTTGATGTTTACGGTTCTAATTAATATTTATAAACTTCGAATAAAAATTTTTTGCAGATACCATGCATCGGTTTTCAAACAGAATTGTCTATCAACAGAATTTGTATTTTCAAAGAGGATTACTCTGCAAATATCAATCAAATAATCAGATGGGGTTTTCAATGTGGTTATGAACATGTTTCCACGCTTATAATGTAAGTTTTTCATTAGAAAAATCATAAACAATAATTTTTTGGATAGAAACTTCGAAAAATCGGCAATTGTGAGACTTGCTCACTTTTTCCACCTGAAACCAATATAAATCATAAATAAGTTTGGTCCCTACTGAATAATTAAACCATTAGATGTCTGAACTCAAGGAATCCTCATATAGTCACTTTTAAATGTGATATCTCTCCTGAGGTGTACAATCATACCCTTTTTAAAACAAAATCGGTCAACAGTCACAATTTTTCTCTCGAGTAACATTTCTGATAACAGATGTTTACTACATGAACCAACATGGCAAAGTTAATCATTTTGTCCATCACGTTTTTTCTTATAAATATTTATTTACTGCGCTCCCACGGAATACCGACCTTCAAAAAATGATTTAAAAAATAATTGTAACAATTTTTCCGTGATAATACGTTCGGATTATTGTTACTGTTCATGTTCACTTCCTCCTTTAATGATCATTAATGACCAAGTTTTATCTTATTGTTTACGCGCGTTATCATGACCAAAGTACAGTTGTTCGGGACGATAATTTTTCTGTCAAACATGGTTATAGCCTCCTGATAACTAAGTATTTGGTCATTTCACAGAGCAAAAAACAACATACTTCTCGATTTGTCAGTAGGAGGAGAGAGAGAGTTTGTTTATGTGTTCCACACCCAACTGACCACGTGATGCAGACCTCGCGCACAAAAACTCTTCTCTTTTGCATGCAAGCTTTTCCTTCTCTTTTTTTCCCCTCTTTTCATTCGAAATATCCTTTTTTGTCAAAAAATGCCAATCATATGTATCTGTTTGTGATTAGAAAAACGAACGTCATGATGTCCTTGAAGATATCTTTGCGTACCCGGTAAACAAAAATTATTGCGACCAAGTCTTGATGCGCACGTTTTTTTTCTTTCTAAACTATTTTCTATTCTTTCAGTATGACTGTGCTACGCTCAAAGGTTACACGTTTGTATTGGTATCGCTTGTTTTCAAATGGTCAGAAGAAAATAGAATATTCAAAATTGAAAGTTGCAGTGCCGAAAGAAGTATTTCCGGGTATGAAAACAAAAAAAAATTATTCAATAAGTTTAGTTTTTCAGGAGAAAAAAGAGTTTCTCTGAGTCCAACCGGTGTTTCTCTTCTGAAAAAGAATGGAATTAATGTATTCGTAAGTGGTTGCTCATATTATTTTGTTTCCAAAAATTGTTTGTAGGTCGAGGAAAATGCAGGAGCGTGGGCTGGTTATTCAAACGCAGAGTATCAGAAGAATGGAGCAGTAGTCACAAGTGTAGATGATGTTTTCAATGCGGATGTTCTTTTGAAAGTGAGTTTCATTAGTAAATTATGAGCTTATGGGGTATAAATCTTTTGTTTATAGATCCGACCACCCACAGAAGCTGAAATTTCAAAACTAAAAAGTGGAAGCACGTTGATTTCATTCATCCATCCTGGTCAGAACATGAAGCTGCTAGACACACTCACAAAAACCGATAAGACAGTTTTTGCAATGGATTGTGTCCCTAGAATCAGTCGTGCACAGGTTTTTGATGCGTTGTCTTCCATGGCGAATATTGCTGGATATCGTGCAGTTATTGAAGCTGCCAATCACTTTGGACGGTTTTTCACCGGACAGATAACCGCTGCTGGAAAGGTGCCTCCAGCCAAAGTTTTGGTGATTGGAGGAGGAGTTGCTGGTTTGAGTGCAATTGGAACAGCTAGAGGAATGGTGAGACATTGAAGTCTTTCAAATAATTCTTTATTGTTCCAGGGTGCCGTGGTGAGAGGATTTGATACGAGAGCAGCTGTGAAAGAGCATGTAGAATCATTAGGAGCCCAATTTCTCACAGTTAACATAAAAGAAGATGGAGAAGGAGGTGGTGGATATGCAAAGGAAATGAGTAAAGAATTCATTGATGCCGAGATGAAATTATTTGCCGATCAATGCAAGGATGTTGATATCATTATCACTACTGCCCTTATTCCAGGCAAAAAAGCTCCCGTCTTGATCACTGAGGTATTTGGATTTTCGAATAATCGAAGAATAAATTTTTGGCGTTTCAGGAAATGATAAAAACAATGAAGCCCGGAAGTGTTGTAGTTGATCTCGCCGCGGAGTCCGGAGGAAATATTGAGACAACTCGTCCTGGAGAAGTTTATACAAAACACAATGTCACTCATATCGGATTCACAGATCTTCCATCTAGGTATGCAATCGTCCTATAGGTATCATAATCTGTGATTTTAAAGACTGCCAACTCAAAGCAGTGAACTATACTCAAACAATATCGCCAAGTTTTTACTTCATCTAGGGAAAGAGAAAACATTTTTTGTAAACGAAGAAGATGAGGTATTGCATAATTAAAGAAACAGCAATCATTTTAATATTTTGAGGTGACTCGCGGAGCTCTTGTTGTTCATGAAGGCCAACTAAAATGGCCACCACCACCAATAAACTTCCCACCTCCAGCTGCTCCAAAAACCGATAAGCCTGCTGAATCAACTGCTTTGGTCCCTCTGACTCCATTCAGAAAAACTGCAAATCAAACATTGCTGCTTACTTCAGGTACTACAAACATCTCATTCTCCTACTGAATATCATTTTCAGGTCTTGGATCAGTATCACTTCTCGGATTAGCTGGAACTAATCCACAAATCGCCAGTATGTCATCGACTTTTGCGTTAGCAGGACTAGTTGGTAATTATTATGCTTTCTAACCAAAAAGTAAAAACAATATTCAGGTTATCACACTGTTTGGGGTGTCACACCAGCCCTTCATTCACCTCTTATGAGTGTAACAAACGCCATTTCTGGAACAACTGCTGCTGGAGCCCTCTGTTTAATGGGTGGAGGCTTGGTTCCTCAGAACTCTGCTCAAACCATGGCCCTTCTTGCCACTTTTATTTCATCTGTAAATATTGGAGGAGGATTCTTAGTTACCAAGAGAATGCTAGATATGTTTAAAAGAAAAGGTCAGTTTTGAATCAGATTGCTGCTGAACTATAGCTTTCCCAGATGATCCACCAGAGCATAACTATCTATTCTCAATCCCTGCAGCGGTTTTCCTTGGAGGTTATGGATACGGTCTTCACACAGTTAGTTCTGGAACCCAGGTTACAGAAATCTTCTGTTTTTAATTTAGGCAGCACCTCTAATCCACTCGTATGCTTACCTCGGCTCATCTTTGTGCTGCGTTGGTGCCCTAGCCGGATTGTCATCACAGAAAACTGCACGAGTTGGGAATGCTCTTGGTATAATCGGAGTGACTGGAGGAATTGCTTCAACTCTTGGATTGCTTCAACCAGATATTGACACTCTTTACCAAATGGGAGCATCTATTGGACTAGGATCATTGATTGGAGTTGGGATCGCAAATCGTATCAAGGTTAGTAATATATATTTGACGGAAATTAATAAAATTTCATCATTTAGGTCACCGATCTACCTCAACTAGTTGCCGCTTTTCACTCATTCGTTGGTCTCGCTGCCACATTGACATGTCTAGCAAATTATATTCAAGAACATCCACATTTCCTGGAAGATCCATCAAGTATTTCAAAAACGAAGTTTAAAATATGCAACATGTTATGTTTCAGATGCTGTTGCCGCCAAAATGGCTCTGTTTCTTGGAGCTTATATCGGAGGAGTCACTTTCACTGGTAGTTTGATGGCTTATGGAAAACTGCAAGGAATATTGGCATCTGCACCCACATATCTTCCCGCCCGTCATCTTTTAAATGGGGCTCTTCTGGCTGGAAATGTTGGGGCCCTTGGTAATTATATGTATTCCTCAGATTTCGGGACAGGGTTGAGTATGCTTGGAACAACAGTCGGGGTTTCCAGTGCAATGGGAGTTACTCTCACTATGGCAATTGGAGGTAGAGGTTTTTCAGAATGGAATACTTAATTTTTTGTTATATAGGAGCTGATATGCCAATCGTCATTACTGTTTTGAATTCCTACAGTGGTTGGGCCTTGTGTGCTGAAGGTTTCATGCTCGATAACAATCTGTTGACTATTCTGGGAGCCCTTATTGGAAGTTCTGGAGCGATTCTGTCACATATCATGTGCAAAGTGAGTCGATTTTAATATAATGAGCAACGAAAACTTTTAATTCAGGCAATGAACAGATCATTGTTGAATGTTATACTTGGTGGAGTTGGAACCAAGTCAAAAGGAACAGGAGCTGCGAAAGCAATTGAAGGAACCGCAAAAGAGATTGCGTGTAACGAGGTTATTGAAAAACTGACACCTTTTTATCACTATTTTAAATTTTCAGACTGCAGATCTGCTTCTAAACGCTCGTTCTGTAATCATCATCCCTGGTTATGGTCTCTGTGCAGCTCAGGCTCAATATCCGATTGCTCAGCTTGTGAAGGAACTTCAGCAGAGAGGAGTACGCGTCAGATTCGCTATTCATCCAGTAGCAGGTAACATATTTCGTCGTAATCATTTCGAACTTTGAACGTGCAGGACGAATGCCGGGCCAGTTGAATGTCCTACTGGCGGAAGCAGGAGTGCCTTATGATATAGTCGAAGAGATGGAAGAGATAAATGATGATTTCAAAGAAACTGACGTTGCCCTCGTGATTGGTTCGAATGATACCATCAATTCCGCTGCAGAAGATGACCCGAATAGTTCTATCGCCGGAATGCCCGTCTTGCGTGTTTGGAACTCTAAGCAGGTAATATATTGCTTTTTGTTTTCTTTATTATTCTAAGATAATGTTCAGGTCATCATTGTAAAAAGAACACTGGGAACTGGTTACGCAGCTGTTGATAATCCAGTTTTCTTTAACGAAAACACTCAAATGTTACTCGGAGATGCGAAGAAAATGAGTGAGAAACTTCTGGAAGAAGTAAAAGCAAAACCAATGTAATTATTGAAACTGTAAACTTGTACTTCTATACGTTTTCATTCCAAAATGCAAACCCTACAAAAAGAGAATGGACATTTCGAGACCTGGTTATAAATGAACAATTATAAAATGTGTATAAGAAACTGAAACAACTGGAATTTTTCTATTGAAGAAGGTAGATCGCGATGAGGGTGAGAATGGAGATTGGGGAGAAGATGGTTCCAATTGAGTTGCATGGTTCGCCGCTCTGAAAAATGATAACTTAATCAAGAAACCTTATTTAAAATCTGTACCTGCTCGTTTTCGCATTGGTAATAGTACAATTGAATTCCGTGGTTACCAGTCTTCTTGAGCCCGTCGACGTTCTCTCCAGAGTAAGCGCATTCTCTGACGATGGAAGAAACTCCCTCAACGTTCTGAAAACATTTATGAAGTGATAGTTAGCGTGGTGTCCCGAACCTGGCTGATTTTACGGCATCCAATAGCAGCGTTTCCCTTGAATGGTCCTTCAGAGAGTGTTGGGCAAGTCTAGAATCGGTGATTATTTTTAATCAGATTTTTAGATCAGTCATTTTCCAATATTCATGTTGAAAACACGTAAAATAATACCTTCTTGAAAGCCTCAAGAGATCCGTCGTCATTTACATCACAAGTTGGATGTTCGTTGCTGTCACATTGGAAACACGAGATGTTGGCACTGAAATTCAAGAAATTTCATATTTTAGATTCATTCATTGCAACTTACCTAACTCCCAAAGCGAAAGAAGCAAGGATAACAAAAGAAACAGCACGCATCTGAAATAATTTCGATTTTCGTTAAATGAAACCAAGAAAGGAAGAGGATGTAAAAACCCGAAAATGAAATCGATGGTTAAGTAGGAGGCAAAAAGGGAAGAGCGAGGGCAACTGCAGAGTAAAATGGAAGACACTCACTTGCCCCCGAGCAGCTAATGCATTCGTGAAGGCAGTCTCTCTTGCTCCCGAGACGCAGCCCGACCGATGTCTCTCTCAGCTTAGACAGAGGGCAGCACAATGAAAGCACAGATAGGTGGAATGAAAGGAGGAAGAAGAGGAGAAGAAGAAGACACAGACAGGATTGATGTAATAAGAGCAGTCAATCGTTTTTGCAGAGAGATTGTGATTAATGATTCTGTTGGAAGCTATTTGGGTGGAGCAGATGGCGTCAAGGAGTATTGAATTGAATACTTGATAGTTTTTTCATTGAATTTAATTTTGAAACGGTTTTTCATCCCAGCAAACAATGAAGCAAGCGAACAGAAAATAATAAAACAAATGGTTCTGCTAACCTTGTTTTTATACTATTAAAACCAATAACAAACATTTCTCGCTGTAAAATTGAAAAACTTCTATCTCGGTGTTTTATTGAATTCAATATATTCAAAAAAAAATGATAAATCACATATCACACTATGTGAAAGCTCAATCGCGATGTCATCTGAACAAAAACCGAACAGAAAGCCAAAGAAAACCGATACGAAAAGGAAAACTACAAAACAGGGATGGTTTTCGAGAACTTTTTGGCAGCGGAAAAAGATCATAGATAACACAGACGTAGAGAAAAGATGTGTTTTCTTTTATAGTTCTTTTGAAAGAATTGCCCACAGAAAATGGAGAAATTGGAGATGAAAATAGACGACCTTAGATGAAACGGAAAAAAAACGAAGGTTTTCTGGTCACAAGTTTTCCTGTGATTAACCTTTCCGGTTCCAATGAACAAAACGAACATAAATTAGGAGATAACCTAGAATTCTGTACTTTAGAACTTGAAATAAAAGAAAGTTTTAAAAGTAGCTCTGCCGAGACAGCTAGAGCAAAGGTTCGTATTACTGTGGTGTGCTTAGCGTAAAAACAAACAGAATGGTAGCCCTTGGATGCTCGCCCACTTTCTATTCTTTCTTTCTCTTGATCTATCTCTTCCCTGACAGTCTGACGTCCCTCCTCCACCTATTTACTTACTTAATTTCGAAAAAGTGAAATTTTGCGCTGCAGAAAGTTTGAGCATCGCAACTACACAAAGCTTGCGCCTCGTTTTGTTTTATATGTTTGATAGAGCCACCAGCGGCAGAGTACTTTCCCATTCAATTCTTTCTTATCAATTGAAAATAAAAGTGGGCTGACGTCATCGATATTCCATTTCTCTGCGACAGCATTCTTGTCACTGTGTTTTGTATCAGTATTAGAAACAGTTTTTATTGACGGGCTAGGAATAAAACGATAGGAAGGTGGAAAGTGGGGGAGAGAGAAAGAGACATCAAAAATGGAAATATTCTTTTGCAAAAGAATCTATAATTGAACAAGAAGAGTTTATGAGATACTGAATAGAGAATAATAGTTTTGAAATTCAGAGAAAAGACTAATTGAAAGATTTTGTTGAGTGGCGAGGGGAAAGTGCTAGTAATGAAGATTGGTTTGGCAGAACACAATTGACAGACAAATGGCGAAAAGGAGAAAAACAGCGACAGTAATTTTGATTTCCGGGTAATTCGAAAAACACATAAAAAATTAGAAAAAATGTGAGAATGTAAAAGTTCACAGAAGAAAATGTAGAATAAAATAATGTCAGAAAATGAATGTCTTAATATCCGTTATTAACAGGCACCGGCGAGTGAGATGACTTCTCTGATGACTGTGCAGAACTGCTTGCTGTTGATTTTGCGATTTCTTCTTCGAAGTCGCCCAGCATTGCCTGAAGGTTATTTAATTTGCATATTTTTTGAATCCTAGGAATTTTGAGAGTTTGCAGAAACTTGGTAGTCGTGACGCAAAATAAAAACTATGGGGAATGGGAAGAATAGTAAAATATTAGATTGATGTATGGTTTGAATTCTGGTTTCTCATATTCATTTTTCTTAGAAGAAACCCCCAGTAGTATTTTGAAGTCAACCCTCTCTTACTTTGAGTCCCATGATCTCTCCTTTCACGACCAAAAGTTGTGGCAGATTTCGGAAGTCCTCTAGCACTTCATAGTTGCGACAAAGGTGAACGATCACCTGAAACACAAGTTTCCATGCATGTTTAATAGGAAAAGTTCACCTTTTTCAAGTTTGGATGATTGGCAAGTTCGACTACGGTACCCCTGTTGATTTTCTCCAAGTCCAACTCGCGCAAGTAGATGAACTGAAAGCAAACAAACATTGTCGAAGATCACTTTTTTGGAATGAGAACCTGCAACTTGGGCATTTTGTTAGCCATGTAAGAGAAGAGAGAATCTGGTAAAAATGGATAATCAACTGGCTTGTCGACCAAACAAACACGCTCCACTCGTTGTTCGAACTTCTCGAGAATAGCCATCAACGGACCCTGAAAGAATGTATTCGATCTCCGAACAGTAGTCTTTTTCCCTTTTTTCATTTGTTTCGTATTCTCTTTCAAACCCTAATCAACTCAATTTAGGCACAGTAATTTACTTTCCGCTTTTTTCTACCCCATTCATTTTCCGTTCGTTGCCGGTCACAAAAATAATCCTATTTCGCCGTCTTCTTTGTCCATCCAGAAACGTTTCACTATGTTTATTTCGTCTTTCTCCTCATTTCACGACCAAACTTGGGAAGAATGTTGCAAAAACGTGTAATCTTCCGTCTTCTTTCTTGAAGACGAAAAAACGGAAATTGAATACGACTTTTCTTTGCGAGCACAGTGTGAAGAGATGAATTACAATTTTCACAAGAAAATACGAAATTAAAATGTATAGATGACAACAAAAATGCGTTCTTGCCGGATCATATTTCAGGTCGTTTTCTTCTTTCCCACCTCTTCTCATTTTTCAGATCAAAGTGTATCAATGTTGCAAAGAGAGCAAAAGAACAAAGATTGAAATTGTTCTTTTGATTGTTTTTGACCTAGGTTCAATTCACAGCTCAGAATTCTATTTTCACTGCTATATACATGTAGGATCGCTTCTCTGAGATGAAAAACAAATTTCAAAGATCCAACAAGCACTCAACAGTTTATCTGTGCCACCCGTTCTTTCCTCAACAACAATTGTTTTTTCTTCTCCTCTCAACAAGACCCATCTGAGCACTTCTTCAAAAATTGCTTTTGAGTAACTCCGTCATGAATTCTCTATGGATGAGGTCCTTTTCCTCAAAAAAAGAGAAAATGTCTATGAACTATGTTTTGTTTTTGTGGTGTACTTAGAACAAAATACTGGAAAGATTTAGGACCAAAGGGCACCAATAGTTCCTCATTGTGTATTCGTGAGTTCTGGAGGTGCTCAACTGGAAAATCTCGAGTGGGAAAAGCTTTAGTTGTTGCTTTGAGTAACTTTGAACTAAAGTCGTAAAAAGGCAGCCCGAGATTAGACTTTTCCTCAAATACACAATTTTCTGGGAGAAGACTAGAAAAAAACAAAGGTTTGATGGATGACACCAAAATTTTGTTTCAGGAGAGCGGCAAAGGAACAAATCTCAAGAGTGGAACGATCTGTCTTCTCAAAACGTTAGGGAAACTGCAGAATTCGTCCAAAAATCCCGACAGCTATCATTACTTTTTGCCTCATTTTTTTTCTTTTGGTGCGCATCGTTTTTCTTGCTGTTTATAATATCAATGGCGACAAAGACAGGCCATCAATCTCTGGATCTCCCCTGGGTGTTTTCGAAAAGAAGAAGTATCTGATAACATTACCGTATGCCTTTCTTTAAAGACAACAGAAAGAACCATAGACCAAAGATGATTTCTCATACCTCATGCTCATCAAAATGACACGAACAGCAGTAGATGTAGGCGACTTGACGTTTCCAGAAGATTGGCCCATCAAAACTGATGTTTACTGTCATTTTCTCATGTCCTGAAACAAAAATAATAACATAGAAATAGCCCAGAAAACAGATTCTCACCTGAACAGTGGTTTTTCCTGAAGATGATATAAACCCAAACGGGTTTCGTTTCATTTCTCGTCGCTTCCATAATCAGTTCTCTCCACCGACGAGAAACACGTTCGGCTCTGTAAAAATGCAAATATTTAAAAGAGATGTGGAATGGAGCCAAGAATAACCGGAGAAAAGCAATAAATCGAGTGGGGATATCTTAGGCTTCCGCCAATTTGCTAAATGCCTCTTTTTATGGGCCATAACCGAATGGCAGTGTTGACAACGGCCGTTTTACGAGAAACAGCACAAATTACAACGGAATACACTCCAGACATTGGATAACGATGTCTGAGAACTAAAAAATAGACACTAATGAATCGGTGGTCTCTGTTTTTGGGGGGAGGATCCAACATTTGTTTTGTTTCTGAGAGGTTCGAGATCTCTGGGCTACAATTTGTTTGAGAAGAAAAGGAGAGAGCATCTGGTTTGGGATACTTGGTTACATTAGATTATGTTTTTTTTTTTTTTTTTCTGAAACTAATGCAATTAGAAGCATAAGATCTCAGAAATGGATAACATCTGAGGATTTCCTCTCGAATCCAAATAAATAATCTGGAATTCCTTGGGGACGTTAGAAAATAACACAAATGTCTAGTGAAACGAGAATGTTTTGAAAAAGTTTTGAAGATGTTTTGAAAGGTGGCGGAGCCAGAAGTTATTCAATTTCCTTTGCTGGGAGAGAAATGTTTTTCATGGTTCTAGAAGTGGGAAATTGGAAACGCAGTCATCACAATTACTGTATAAGAAGCCTAGAACTTTACCACTTTTGGTTTATTGTAGATCGAAGAGAAAAAACTTTGCATTGGTTATTCATACATCTTACTTCTCGTAGTATTTCTTTCTGTCAAAACCGGAAAATGTGGGAGGTGAACTTTGAGAATTGAAACTTGAAAAAAGCTGAGACATGAAGGAAATGTGAAACAGGAGATGAAAGACAAAAATGGGTCGGCCCAGAAAAAAGCAGCAACATGAAACTTTTTATATGATCACTATAGCGGCGCGACGAACAAAGAGCGGGGCGACGGACCCCCGAAGGACGAGTGTCTCCAGAGAGGAAAAGAGCATGTACTGCTGCTGCTGCTTCTTCTCTCTTTCTTCAGCTGCTTCTTCTTCTCCTCTTCGTTTTGCGCGCAGTGCCGCACACTACTAGCAGAAAACTCCCTTTTTTGGCGCCAACGGATGGCGTAGCAGCCGCCATCTGCCGCTTCCTCCTTCTCCACTTTCACCAGAAATCCGCGAGAGGCGGACCCTCTTATTTTGGGGGGTGGGGTGCAAGTGTGTGTGTGTGTGTGTGTGTGGGGGACCATGGCTTTTCTTGTGTATGTGTATATGTTGTCGGTGTGTTTGTTGTCTGCCTCCTCCTCCGCCCCTCTCTACCACACCCCTTTTTCCGATGTCACTTTCGTGTTTTGTTTCATTTTGTGTTTCTTTATACCACTTGGGAATTGAGATATCGCGGTAACTCGACATCCGGAAGAGAGAAGATATTCAGTGAGTGGGAGGCAGCTTGTTCAGATTTTGAAATGCGTCAGAACAAGGATTGCAGCCCAACAGGTCTGTGCACCCTTGGGAGAAACTTAGGTCGGACCAATTGTCTATGAGGAAATGAAAAATTTTGAAAAGAAGGGGGAAGGGAGGTGAAAGATTTTGAACATGCAAGAAAGAAAAGAGAACAGATTCATAAAAGGAGGAAGTTTTGCTAAACAAAAAATGCAGAAACGGTGGGTCCTCTGGGACTCAGAATAGCAGGTACTGAGATGAAAAGCTTATCGATCAAGATGCAAGAAAGCAAAAAGAAGGATTTTTTGTTTTTTCTAGTTTTTGGATTATCTAGAAATCAGTGTGAGTATTAAATCTTGCTTGAGAGCACCGGAAATTTTTAATTTCATGTTATGACTTGGTCCTTAGAAAAATATTATCTTTCTATAATTCAAAAAGAAATGGAAAAAAGGGGTTCTGCAAAACCATTAGAGAATTATATTAAAATGAATAGAGGGATTTTCAGTCGAGGAATCATCTGTTTTATCTTAAAATAGTAGAGAGTTGGTCGTCCTCTGGTGTTTTGACGCACAACAAGCAAGCACAAACAGAACCGTGTTGTTTTGTTACATCTGAGACGCGAACGCCAGTGGCGAAGGTCCCAAACAAAACGCTGACGACGCTTTGCCCGGGTTCAAGATTTGTTTGTTTGAATAGTAATGATTTTGTTTGGAAGACGTCATTCTTTGCATATTTTTTCCAATGCTAAGCGGTGTTATATTAATTCAGGAGTAACAGAAATTTTGAAAACCTAAATTGTTTTTACAAACGTTATTTTTAGAGTACCAAAATGTTTCGTACACTTCTGACATTGAAGTACACAATGGGATTCAAACAATTGAAAACTAAAAATTCAAAAACCTCGATTCAAAAACTTTTAAATACTCCAAAAACGTTTGGTTTTGTTGGTCACTAAATGCGGACAGAGAATAACGATTAAAGAAAAAAAGAAAGCGGTCAACTTTCTCTGGGGGTCCGGAGAATAGAAGAAAGAAATTATCCGGGGGGATGACATGCGAAAAAAGATGAAAGATTGGTTGTGGGGCTGGACACTACCATGCTGGTCAATTGCACCAGCGATGAAAAGATAGAGGGCTTGGAAGATGGCAAGAAATTAAAATGAACGGAAAACGAAACAAGAGGGAAAAAGACAAGAGAGAAGTTGTGAAGGAAGGGAAGAGAGAAGGAGAAGAAAAAGAGGAGCCAAGAAAAACGATGATACTTTCTCAGCTATCTCTCGGTTTTCAATGGTTTCTCCTAGATCCGATTGATGGGTTATGATGGAGATCTCAGTTCATTTTATGCAATTGTGTATAGTGAGAAGTGCCATGGGAAAGTGGAAGGTGAGAATAAATTGACGAGCAAAATTGAATATGATTGACAGGGGTTTTCAGGGAAACCGATATATTTTTAGTGAGCTCTATAAAGTTCTAGATCCGATCTATCTACTATACTATTACCTCGTCTGAAGTATATACTAAGTTTTCTTTCCGTCAGGTTGTATAGTGTTTGACTGACGGGTTGAACAACCATCAATTTCTATTTTTTCAATTTTTCTTCGTGTGACTAAAATTGGGGATCCGACAATATATACGAGGTAAAAGTGGGACCACCACCACGAATGATGGATGAAGTACGAGATGGCACTGGACGTTCGTTTCCCTTAGGATGAGGCGACAAACAATAAATAACTGGCAAGACGTACCTAGTTCTGTGTGGCAGTTGGAGATACGAGAAGAGGATTGGTGCAACCTTCTCGCCTAGAACAGCCACAGGATCTACACGTCGTTCCATTGCTCTTCTTGTTTCCTGAAATTGATGAGGGTGGGTGAGAAAACGAAATTGGAGATGAAAGAAGGAGATGAGCGAGTTTAGATTGTCAGAAACACTCTTATAATTGAGTGTCTCGTTCAAGATCATGCTAAAGCAGTAAGATAAAGATGAGGGAGGGAAGTATGTAGGAAGGAATAAAGTGGATGGGTTCGGAAAAAAGAAAGTGTATGCAAATTCGGTTCCACACACGAACCAAGACCTGCAGCCGTTTTTGCTGGAATAAATTGAAGATATGCGTGTGCCCGCAAAGGATAGGTTTCTCCATTCTGACGTTTTTCATATCTTGCTCGGCTGTGGTGGAGTCGTACACAAACCTCCAATTAAATTGAACATACAGTGGGTTCTCTCTTTTCAATTCACACCCAGAAAACACTTTGGTATACTGTAATGGGAACTGCAGTGGGAAAGCACTAAAACAAGAACTTTTAATGACATCTAAAGAATTAGAGTATCATAAAAGGAGAAGATCCAAAAAGTATTCGAAATTTCTGTATTTATTTTAAGCGACGAAATATGAAGTTAGCAAGAAATCGTAGATCAAACTCTACAACCCAAAATGTATTTCACACATTGAGAACGTTTTACTCGCTCTAGATATGAAATTCGATCCAACTTGGGTACTCACTTAGATTAGAGACCACCAATGAAAACGTTCACACTCCAAATATTGACACAAGCTGGAATCTGGAGTAGTTAGAATGACGCTGAGTGACAGTGACAAGTTGCTTTGGAATATGAAAAAGGGAGAAATTAGAATGATACAAAAGAAGAGTGACTTTCAACTCGACTGATTTTGAATGAAAGCATTGGGAGAGTTAAAATGAGACATTTGAGGGCAAACGTCAGAAACAAAAATACATCTATTAATCATTGAAAAAGGTTTAGAAGTTCGGCGAAAGAAGCAAAAAAAGAGTGAAAAGATTAGAACCGAAAGCTCTTTTCACCCAAATGTCCCATTCAGACTCCTTTTTTTCATCCAATCCTTTTGTTTCGAAATGAAAATGGAACAGAACAGGATCTACGGCGGTTTGGAGGCGAAGGATAATTAAGGATGCGTAGGTTCTAATTCAATTCGCACTCCCTCTCCTCCTCCTTTGAGTCTAACACAAAAAAAAGTATACGCGTCAGAGAGTATTTCTGATTTTGTGAAGAAGCACTTCCTTATAGGCAGCTGGCTCATAAGAAAGTACTTTTTGAATCAGTGAGGGTGGATTTATTGTGATCCGAGCAAAAACAGAAGAAAAAATGCTCAAAAAGATATACAATGTGTAGAACAATAGGAGAGGAAACAGAAAAATGAAGTTGGTCATGTAGAAAATTGGTTGTGGTAGTATTCAGAATTTAGTATATGGAATGGAATTCCAAATTGAGAAAAAGTGGTGTTTATTTTTTATGATTGAGAAATTTGGGTTATAAAGCAAAATGATTTTTGAAATAGAACAGTCTAAAGATATTCCAGGACAACAAAAAATATAACACTCAATCATTACACTTGTTTTTGCTTCGAAATGAATAAACCATGATGACGGTTATCTTCAGAGAAACAAGTTGCGTGTTCGAGTGAAACAAATCTGAAGTAAGGAGAGCAATGCGAATGAGATTGCGTGACAGTGAAACATTGCCGGCTCCCTGGTGTCAGAGCAACCGAAAGCTCTTCCTGATGCTCAAGAAAAAATAGGTTCGACGAATTGGAATGGGGGCGAAAAGGGGGAATGAGAGGTGTTAAGAGGAACATGTTTCACTCGTTTCAAATTGAAAATGAGAATTTTTTCTGCTCCTGACTCTTCATTTTTTGCTCGTTTACTTCTTTCCTGATGAGTTGACTCCAACTAATTAACTTTTCTGGGGTTAAGATAATAGAAAAAGGGCGAATAGATGTTTATTGAAAACACGTCATCAATACATACATAGTCTCTGATAATTGACAATTCATATCAGGAAAAATGAGGAATAGGAAAAAGTGAAAGGCAAAGAATGAGAGAAATTTCAGAAATTATAAAAAGCACCAGATTTTAGAAATGATGGGATCGGTGAGCAACGAAAGAATTCCGAAAGAAAAAAGACTTGTGGCTGGGATGGAAGTAAGTGACAAATCACCGGCTTGGGTGACTGATTAGAATCAAAATGAGAATAATGAAATAATAAAAACTTAACAAGGCATTGAAAGCCAATCTTGCACATAGAAACCCATAGAATTGAACAGGATGAATGGAATAATTGACTAAAAAACAAAAGGACTCTCTTTAATCACACTCCAAAGGAATTGACAATATGGAAAATGGATCAGGGTCCAGAATGAAATGTTTGGGTGGAAAAAAGCATATTGCAGGAATGTTTGTGGTGGAATCCATTCTTTTTCATGCTTAAAATGAAAAAGAGGATGTTGAATTTGATGTTGTCGCTGTGCTGTTGGTTCGTGGAGACTGAAGGTCAACCTGGAAATTAAATCTTTTAGATTGGCAGGAAAAAATTTTAATTAATCATTTTTGAGAAATCCTATAACTAATTTCTTGTGAGTACAGTGGAAGCAGGCAAAATTCCATTTTTTCAAAGAATTCTCGAAATCATATGTACTTTAAGTGTTTCTGCTACCAGACTTTACCCCATAGTCTATTAACTATCAGATTGTGAACACATTCTTGTGTATCTATCATTTGACTTGTTTATTCCTTCATTAAATACAGATTAACCTGGTTTCCTCAAAGTTTCGAGGATGTTTACGATCAGAAACTTTCACTGCCCCGACATCTATAAACGAATCGAATCAGGTGTTACTCTTGAAACTCATCTCCCGTAAACTATCAAATTACCGAAAGGTCAGACCGCCCAGCAGAAGTGTGACAAAAAGAATGTAAACTGGCAAAGCCCTCACTCACCGTTACTCGGTTTATTGGAGCATTTGGCGGGTATGATGGGCAAGTTGGCACTCCAGGAGGCAGAGGATACGCTGATGGAACTTCTTGCTCTTCGAATTCATCATCTGTAATCGGTCTTTTTTTTTTAGGACAAGGTTTTAGTGATATACCTGAGAAATCATCATAGAAGCTCTCCCGATAAGAACCAAACACTTTGTTAGTCTCATACGGTTGTCCGACACCAGGAGCCATGACTTGGATGGTGGTTTTCGGTCTGGAACTAGATAATTGAAGGTTGTTAAGTATTAATTACTGAAACATACGGTGGAGGTGGAGGTGGAACCTTTGGTCTCTGTATAGTTGCAAATCGAGAGTCGTTCGACACAAGAATTGTGTTGCTTCCAGATATCTGAACCATTATCATTCGAAACAATAAAGGAGAAAGGTAATTACCGATGAATGAGACATCTTCCTATTCTGATAAGGACTCGCTGCCAATATTTGTATTTGTCCATTTGTGTATGGACTCGAGTTTCCTCGATCATGTTTCGACTTGTACATTTTGAAGCAGTTCAACATGGTTCCAGTGTATCTTCGCACAATGAACCAGGTAGCAATGACAAGAAAGGCGATGAAAGAGACAAGAACGAGGACCTGAAATCGGGACGAATTGTGTGAATTTGAATCGAAATAAATCATTGGGCTGTACGCGGGGATATGAAAGAAACGAGGAAAGAATTGAATTCGAATGAAAATGGAAATGGGATCGAATAAATGGATGAGGATAGAAAACGGGAACGAAGACAGGTGGAATTCGAAGAAGTGTCGAGGCGAACAAGAGAGATAACAGCTGTGTTACTAGTCATCGTAAACATTCGACCACTCGCCCGGGGAGGTTTTTTCCATCTATTTTTCACCACGGGGTTCCCGTCGGCACCTCCTTGATGTTTCGTACAACTTTTCAACTCTGTTGTTGTATGTGATTATGTGATGCCACCAAAATAAGGTTTCATTAGAAAAGAATGGTGGTTCTCTAAGAAGAAGAACAAAAATAATGAAAAGATTTACTCGGACACCCGAGAAAAGACGAAAACTTGGACATATGGAGGAGGAAATGTTTCGCCACTCGCCCATCTGCTTAGATAGATAGACGAATCTCGTAAAAAAGGCGTTATGTATTAATGTGATCTACTCTACGCGCTACTTGAGAGGAATCATGTACAAAAACCACTAATAAAGATAGTCATCATCAATTGAATTGAATATGTCATCAAGATATGTCTAATGCGCGACACAAACGCTTTCGAAGATAAGAAAAACCATTGTGTTCTCAAAGTTAAGATAACATGACAGTCTATTCTGAATGTTTTGAGATGTGAATGACCTTCGACTTAAAGGCTCTGAGAGGAGGATGAGGCGGAGACAGACGAAGCGGCAACAGTTGGCGATCTCTCATTACTCGCGCTGATCTATTACCTTGGTCCGCAGCACGCCGACACGGATTTGCGAGTAATTTTCATAACCGACTGGAGGAAATGTAGAAGAGAATACTGGGAGACTGAGAGAAAGATTGATGGATTGAAACGGAACATCATAAATAGGAGGGATATCTAAGATTCAATGGCAGGTTGTTGTTGTTGCCGTCTACCTTGTAATAATAGGATAAGACACGAGGATGTAGTTATTAAGGTCACTAGTAATGCATGGTTACAAAGGAGACAAAATAATTAGTGTATCAATCACAGCATGATTCTGTAGTCGGGATAGATGTCTAAAATCCCATTATTCCGAGTTTCCAATCAATTGGACACCAATAACATTTCTCAAATCTCTCAACAACCTGACAAATGACAAGAATTTCAAAAACAAGAAACTTTGACATTTTGTTCTGAGGATCTTCAAAACTTATTACAAGTTCTCACGTATAACAATTATTTGATGATTGAAAATACTTTAAAGAGAGTAGAAAGTTTTTTTGCCGAAAAAAACTTTTTGAAAAATACCTAGACTACTAAAATTCAGATGAGCTCGCACTATTCCGCAGAAAGAAATTTTAACCGTTCCTACTTGAATCCCTGATAAAAAAACATACCAAAAAGAATGGATGCATGAAGAATCGGCAAGTGTGTGGTTGACAATTGAGGTCGCTACACCGACCCGGCAACCCACAATCACAATCTTCGCCGTCTTCGAGAACTCCGTTTCCACAGACCGGCTCACTCCTACAATATCAATTGTTTGCGCGGTGTTTGACTGTGCCCACGCACTTTTACGATTGCTCTTTTCTTGATTACCATCTAAGGTTGACAATAATGCCATAAAGTGTACCTTTCTCACATAACAAAGCCAGTTGAGTGCGGTAAGAATTGGTAAGATGGCAAATAGAGCGAGAAAGTGTTAGTAAGAAAACTTACTCGTCGAATATCGGCTCTTTCAGAATACATTTGTTCTTGTACACGGTGTTCACAAATTGTTGGACAGTGCAATCATGATCAAATCCTCTGAAATGAAACCCATTGTTTCCTTCATGCATATTCCAGTTACTCACGGAATCTTAAGACACCCATCTTCTTTCCTCGAATCTATTGGTGTACACTGACAATTCGGTACATATATTGACTCATTCACATCCCTGTGTGGAACTCCGACAAGATGAGCCACTTCATGGAAAAAGATGGATCCCATTGCTCTCGGCTCATTTGGATAGAACTGAAACATTTTCTCTCATATTATCCAATTCTGTGAGCACCCAATTCCCATGCCCATTCTTATATTACGAATCCGAGCTAATAGGCCATATCCCATCTTCCGCGCGGAAATCGAGAGGGGAAGAGCACTCCTATTGCGAATAGCTAATTTGAGAGCCAAATTACGCGTGCCCTTCATTCATCACGCCTTCTTGTGAGCGAAAATGCATAGGCAAAACTATATTATCGGCGATGCATGAAGAGCAGTGTGCCAAATATGAACAGAGTGAACTTACAAGCAATAAAACACTTTTATGAATAGCCGACAGAATCTAATCATCTAAACACTAATAAACTGCGGCGTTCTTTTTTGATTCTTTCAAAAAAGGCAATAAAATCCAAGATACACTGCAAACAATTAAGTGTCCCGTCTACCCTATCTAGATGACCTTTCTGTCACATTAATGAGAATCAGACACAAAACTTACTCCTGAAAGAGACACTGAATGAGATGAACACATTCCGTTGACATAGGCTAGTCCACCGGCGTACTTGTATGAAATTAGAGTAGCGAATTCATGCTCTGGGATTTTATGTAGTCTGAAAACCACGTTTAGCGGTGTGTTTTTTTTTCTAAAACTAACCTTGCATTTCGATATTCATGAAACGATTGGAGGCTGAGGTCTCCACGATTCGTTTGCAGGATTCCGACAACAATTAAACCTATTCCAAGTTGGTTCAAGTACTGAAACAATGTGTCATGTTGAGTAAATATGGTTTTAACCAACCTGGTTGGCCTCGTCTACCATCTTCATGATGTTCAGTTTGACCCGATACATATCAAATTCATAGTATGCAGTCTGGAAGTGGTAGCGCGAATAAAATTTAATTACGAATTAGAATTGTACCGTTTTGTTATCGACAAAAATCAAGCTTCTAATAAAAATCGTTGTTCCTGGGTCCGTAGATGCTAAACTATAATCGGGAGCCTTCGCTCCCCAGACTGCCGCTCCATACTCGATGTGTTTCTGTTCCCAGGAAAACACCACCTGCAAGAACTTTGTTTTTCTGTCTTTATAGTTCTAGACTCACTCCAAATAAAATAGGGCTAAAAATCAGGATAATTGATAATTCTCGCATATTCCTACCACCACGTCCGATCTCAATACTAAATTCCTTCACTTCATCAAACCTGAAGAAACACGTTTAATGACCAAAAAAGTGGCGGTGATAAAACAAAAAGTTTAATTAAAAACTGATAAGAGAAGAAAAATGGCAGACTCTTTAATAAAGCCTATTGGCAGGGAGGGAAAAGAGAAAAATGGGTGAGAAATTGGAAGAGAAGAGAAAAAGTAAAAGCTTCAATTCTACTTCTGGATCAATTAAACTTGTGTACATTTGTATCGTGAAGAAGGTGTGAAATGAAAAAGTCGAATGGCTTCTTCGCCACTTTTCTCTAGATGTAGTAGAATCTGGATAGTGTGAACGATGATAAAAGCAAACAGTAGGGGGGACAAAGTTAATGGAACATGACTAGGAAGAGGAAGAAGACACTTGTAAAACAAGGTCTAGATATTTAAAATAGTGAAAACTAGAGTAAGAAATATACAACGGATTTCAACAACACATCAACCATTAATCCAAAAAAATGGGGGAAAGAAGGTGGACAAAAGCGAACGTTTGTCTTCCAAAACGCATAAGAAACATAATGTCAAGGTGAAACGATGTAAAACACTCGCACCCGTTTCTTCATCTCGGTCAAAAGGGCAACATATGGTTGAGAGTTTCGGAAGTCAGCACCTATCAAACTGATTTGAAACACATGGAACACTAGCACAACGGATTTATGGATGAATAATATGCGAAAGTGCGCGTAATTACCACATGTAGGTGTTCGCCGCTGAAGGGTGAGAGGTCCAATATATACATAGTACCAGATTGTTTATCGGGAAGTGTTGAAGGAAGAGAAATGCGTCGAGAAGAGTGGACGGCACGGCCCCGGGTAAAAGTGCGTTGCGAACTGACCAAGCGGCTGTTCACCGATGAACAAGAGAAAATGACCCTCCATCCAGGGGGGCGACATAGCTCTTGGGACTCCCGAATTGCAACAGATACGCACCTTTGGGACCGGCACCGACATCGCGCCCCCGGTAGGCGTGGACAAAAAGTGCAGGCGCGTCTCCTTTGATGAATAGTCGCGGCCCGGTGGACGCGGGGTGTTGGACGGAAAGTGCGAAGGATGAAGAATTCATTTGTTGTAAGGATGAAGACATGCTAACTCATCCGATGTAAGCCGATGAGTTCAGAAGTCAAATTTTTATAAGGGTAATCCATTCATAAGTACAAACTTAGCACGGAAAATTCACTTTGAGGTAGATGAAAGAACAAAGAAACTATTTTGTTTGAATTTTTCACTTCTAACATTTGAAAAAAAATGCTTTCTTTACTAAAACATGAAGAAGCACTAAATATGGAAGCCAGTAGTTTTCAAAAGCAATCTGGATATGCAAATCTAAGCCAAGATAAAAAGGGAAGAATAAAGAAAAAATTGGTTCTCTCTCAAGAGATTGCGGAAGGGAAAGAGCATTTTGAGTGTTTTCCAAATTGTTGCAAGTTTTTTCTCTCTTATTTTTCATTTTCGGGGTGGTCTAGGTGGTTTTTTTGGTAACTCTCTTGGGAAGTTAGTGCAGAAAAAAAGTTTTCCGGAGAGAAAGGCGCGAACTTTAAAAGTGCATTGCCATTTCAAAAATTTTGAAAAAGGTATCGAAAATGGTTCTGAGCTTCTGAATTGTCTATGAATGAAGTCTTCCGGTCAGTTTGAACCAATAAACGTTCCGAATGACAAATCTGTTGCTTCCGATGAGCTTAAGCACTTGTTCCTGTCTTGCCAGACGGGATTCAGCTACTCCTTCTGTTGCTGCAGCTGGCCAAGAAAAGGCTGACGAAATATGGGCCGACGAGTCTTCGGACCAAATTGTGAAATACTCCACCAAAATGGCAGATGGGAGACGAGGATGAGTAGAAAATGCGGAAAAAGGATGAAGAGGAACGGGTGAAGACGAAGAGGTGAATCGCTTTCAAACACAATGAATAATTAATGAATGGTCATGAACACAGGAAGGTTTTAATCTAAGGGCGTGAGTTTTATGAGAGAATTGAAAAAAGATTTGATGGTGTTGTTGAAAGTGAAGGAATGAGAAGGGGGATGGTGGTTAGGGATTAAAACAGTAATTATGCATAGGTTTCCATTCAATTTTAATTCCGTTTCATTGACCGCAACATAACAGGATCTTACTTTCTGGTTTGAGAACTGAAAAGTATACCTAGCAGAACCAGAGTGATTTATAAAAACACAACACTGGAGGTGTGCGTGTGTGCCTCTGTATACAAAAATGAGTCATTTGAGAGGGCAGAGGTTTTGCCGATTGCACATGTAAATGGATTGATTCGAAAAGTAAGGTCAACAATCACTACAACCATTATAGGAAGACTGACTTCATTGTCCTTGGGTTAAAAAATGAGAGGTAGATGAAACGCTATGCAGATTCATTATTTATTCACTGGATTTGTTTACAATCTGGAGACGGATGCATAAAGAATAGAGAGTATTTTCTGAAAGAAGTACCCAAAAATAATAATGACCAGTTACGAGGAAAAAAATGGGTGTAAACAAAATTAGCTCAATATTCCCTAAAATAGAGTTTCGACAAGTTTTTGCCCTAGAACACTAGACTTACTAGAATAAAAACAATGCAGGCAAAGATAAAAAAACTAGACAGTATGGGTAGCAATGGTAATCGGACGAGTAACGGCTAACAAAAAAAGTGAGTAGTCACATTGGAGGAACGTGTATGTTAACACATGTAATGTCGCGCGCGCGCAAAAAAAAGCAGAAGGACAAAGTGCGCGGAAGAAAACGGAAAAGTTATGCAAGATTGTTAGTTGTGAATAAATCAGAAGTACAGTTTATTAAGTTGTCAAAATAAAAAAATTATTTTCTGGGTGTATTTTTCAAAAAAGTCTGAAATTCAATTTTGAACTTCAAAATATCAGAATAAAAACAAAAAACCATTAGACATCTAACTCACAGCCGTACCAGTCACCGTATTTCTGTTATCAACAACAACCATTCTCAAATTGTGCGCGGAACCGAGAGGAAAGAGTGGAGGAAAGCAAGGAGAAGAGAGGAAAAATGAATAGGTGAAACTGAATAGCGGAACAGTAAAAAAGAGAGGGCACCGCAGTATCGCACCGCGGTACAAAGGAGAATAATGGTCATCGATTCCGGGTCATCATTCTCATTTTTATTGTATCGTTTTGGAAAACTGCACAGCTCATCGCTTGAAAATGGCTCATACACTTTTGAGCGCAATGACTACGAAACGACTGCCATTCGGACACATTTTGATCGAGAGCTGGTCATCTTGCCATTAATTTTGTGGGTGTCCGGCAATGGACAAGAGGAGACCACTACTACTCGTTCAAGCACTTGTCACGAAACGAGAAGCTGTTGCTGGGAAAGATGGAAAAGGGGGGGTGGTTATAATAAGTGACTGATTAATTGTGCTTCTCCGAGAAAGGCGGGAACCTGAAACAAATTGGAACAGAAGGAATGATTCAATTACGAGAAGAAAGGGGAGGGAAAGGGGGGAAATTGGAAGAAAATGAGAGAAGTGGAGAGATTTGCATGCAATTGCCTGGTACCAAGGGTGTCGCAAATGTTTTTCCAAAGATAACACAATTATATTTTTCTGGAAGAAGGGTGCAGACTTAAGGGAGACTCAAGGAAGGTATCATACTCAATTTGTTCATAGGCACTGCATATTCAGGTCAAGGATTTGACTTTTATGACTATTTCTCATGGCGGGGATGAGTCTTTGTTGACAGTTACTCATCCCGTATCGAATTGAGTCTTTTGGTTTACACATCTTGATATTATCCCAGGTTTTGATTGAGAATCTCAGAAAATTGCAAGATTTGGAAGAGCAAAAAAATGAAGCTTCGTTTTGCAATAAACTGATTTTGATGGAAATTTAAAAAATGTTTGAATTTCAATGAAAAGTATAAAAGAAATTCTTGCAACTAAACGAAAACTCTGGAAAAGTATACGAAAAACAAAGTTTTAACTTATGCATAGCGTGTGCGAATTCAATTAACAAGTGTGAATGAACCAGTAGTAAACTGAGAACTACGTGCACATTTCGGCGCAGGAAACCGAAACACTCACGTATAGCATGATAAATTTACATAATTTGCCAATGAAACCGACACATTTTTCGGAGATGCTCTGACACTACAACGAGTCCTCGGGGTTTCACTTTCTTCTGATGGCAATTATTGCGCGATTATGTTTGTGGCAGTGACACAACGCGACAATGACTAGATGAGAGAGGAGGACCTCCCAGTTGACAAGTGCAGTGAAAAACATTTATTTCTTCGAGCAAATTGGAAAACTCGTATGGAAGTAGTCTGAAACACAATTTTGTTTTCAAAGTTTTCAGAGAAGGGCCAAAATTATCGATGAATGTTGGAGGAATTACGGAAATGACTAATCAAAATATTTGTTTGACTATTTGTTTTTAATTCTCAAAGATACAATGCTTAGCATGTTGGTTCTTTTTGATTAAAGAGTTCGGCCTGTTGAGTTTTTTGTATTCAAATTAGTCTGATAGCAAACTTATCATGGCAACTGTAAAATGGATAACAGGAACAAATAAATTCCCTTGTTGTCGTTTGGATCAAGCCTGCCAGCACAAAAGAATTATCATAAACAATGAGCCCATTTCTTTCTTATAACTTCATTCTCTCGAAGGAGCTATACCAATTTTGTAAAATTACTTTCCTGAAAGTTATATGATTGTTTTTCTGATTTTGCAGTTACCCTGAAATTTCAAAACACTGACCACGCCCCTTTTGAATTTTGGGTGATTCATAATTCTTCTAGAAAAAACTGTTTTTGTTCTCTAAATCTTGTGATTTCCTCATATTCTCTCAATTGTCTCATTCTTCATTTTACTTCTCATTCTTCCTCTCGCTACTGAATTCAACTTCCCCTAAAAGTTCGAAAATGAACACCGTCTTCTTCTGTCTCCTTATTCTCCTTCTTTGCCGTTCAATCGGCAACACGAAGCTTGTTCTCACCCAATCTGGACCCCTTACACCCCCTTCTCTATTGATTCAATTTGGAAATGTTTCGAAACAAAGACATGAGGGAATCAATATAACTGGAATTGCCGATCATGGTGACTACATGAAACTATTCCGATTAATTTTGATACTTTACAGCTCTTCACCACGATAAGTTCATAAAAATTGAAATATCGTCAGACTCTCTGGTTCACTACCAACTGTATAAATGTAGAGAATTAGTCATCGGAGGCAAAGTTGGAAACAAAACGTGGTTTTTGAGAGAATCCTGGTTAGTGTATTTATTCTCGGCTGGACAACATCCATGTTCCTTTGAGAATTATGAGTAAGTTCTAAAAAACAAAATAACACTAATATAAACCTATTTTTCAGCCTCAGTCTCTTCTTAAGTTCTGCTGGAAATGCGTCAGGCTTAATAAAGATTGAAACCATGAACAAAATGAGAACAAGCCGATACAATGGGGACGACGTCAACAAGAAATTCGAGATCAACCAATGGTTTAGAAAAGTGGAGCAGAAACGTTTATCATTGAAAAGAGCTATTTCCACTGGTGAATTTGTTCGATCGTATTCTTTAATAGTCTCCTTTTTCAGCTTTAACCGACGGCAACACAACCTTGGCCTTGATCACGAACTTGACAAAACGCCCGGTTGTAAGATTCTCCAAGTGTCAAGCAGATCCACTCACTGTTGAAATTGGAAAGAAAGGAAAGGCAACATTGAGCAAAGAGAAAATGATCCAAATCTCAAGACTGCACCAATTGATCTGTCCAGAAGATAGGGAGAAAAATGTGTATGTTTGATTTTTCAGCGACTGAAACTTAATAAAATTTTACAGGATTGATTTCTCTATCTTCTGCGAAGAGAGAATTAAGGGGGATTTTATGTTCGCCGTGATTCATCAGAACGATAAGAGTGCTACTCCTCTTGTTTTACTGGTGATCGGTTGTATCCTCGTGATGGTACTTGTGTTCTTCGCGGGATTTTGTCTGGTCCAGTTCCTCAAACTACTATGTCGATACAGAAAGGACATGAAAGAAAAGCAACGGCTTGAAAGGATGGAGAAGAACAAGATGCCATTCCCTGGCGACTTTTTCGTTCAGAACAAAGTGAATGTTTATGAAGAAATTCCGATGACAGACATGAACGTAACGACCACTGAGGAAAACAGGAGTATTGAGAGAGGCACTCTTCCAAAACCTGGCACAATTGGTCAACCAGGTCTTGAGAAACAATATGAAGAAATTCCATCGACAGTCCCGAATGTGAGAACTCCCGGAACATTCAACACACTTATGAGAACCATCGTTCGGATATTGGAGACAATCGTTCGGAGGGCAACGGAAAATGATCATGAAGAAATTGCACCAGGAGTTATGAATAGAAAGGATAGTGGAGAATACGATACCATTGATTAATATTTGTTGTTATTGTTACATGAGTCATTTTATTCGTCAACTATAGCTCCCAATTGTTTCCCTTCTTGCACATAATCATTTTCTATTGTTTTATTTCTCTGACCACTGTTACTCACTTCTCACTATCCCTCTCTGATTCTCTCCTCCTACATCCCTAAAAATATGCTATGATTGTTACAGTATGTTACAGTATCCATATTGCACATCTAACCTCTTTGACAGCTCACTTGCATCTCAAAACTACGATCTCATTCTACATATGATCTCATTCTCTTTTGGCACGGGTCATACTAACTACTACTATTATACATTATACTTGTTAATAAAACAGTCTTCATAAGAACGTATGTTTATCCGAAAACTAAACAACTGGTGATCCAAAAAGCAATTTTGCGGAAAAAACAGCCTCATATTTTGTCAACTGAGACCGTCGGACCAGAATGGATCTCTCAAGATTATTTTTAAGTGTTTTCATGTAAGAAAAAAGTTTTTCCTCCCGAATTTCTGACATCTTTTTAGTTTTAAATCACAAATGGCTTTGAAACAGAAAATTAGATTAATCTGCGGACCAATCTACTCATTGACAACGTGTGTGTCTATTACGGGTTTTCTGGAAGAAGCGCTTTTATTTGAAGTGAGTTTTCTAGTAAAAAATTAGATTATATTTATAATCATTTATTGAAATTAAAAAACTTTGAATTATCAGAAAATGAACAAAAAAAATTATCACTTAGTTCCGTGTTCTTCTAGCATTGGTTCCTTTCTTCTTGTTCTGCTTTCTCATCTTCTCCTCATACTTCTCAAAAAAGTGTCTCTGGTTACGCCGCAATGGATCCATCGGAAACAAAGGAGTGTATTTCAACTTCTTGAATTCGTCAATCTTCCAGAGACACCATTTATGAAATCCAGCCATCTTTCGCTCTTCGACAATCTTTCTCTTTGCTATCTTCTGAGCCTTCGTCAGCTTCTGTCCGCGCTTCTTTCTGATTCGTTCCGCTTGGAATTCGAGAACATAGTACTCAGACCATTCACGGTTGACGGTGCGGTGGTACTTGAACATGTCGAATGGTCCACCGTTAATGTCCATTTGCCTTGTGTACCCGTACTCAGGATCCGTCCACTCCTCGTCAGTCTCCAGTTCCGATTCGCAATCTATTTCAGGTTCCTTGACTTTCGGTATCTCCTTCTTTTTCTTTTCAGGCTTTGGTTCTGGAACTGGCTTCTCCACTTTTGGTTTGTGGTTGTATTTTAAATGGGAATCCAGCTCTTTCTGAGTTCCTCTCCGAACATTGCACCCATCGAAGTGGCATTTGAACATTCTGGCCCGACGAGCATGTTTCAAAGTGAAATGTTCCTTCATCCACAAAGTCAGTTTATCCGAGTCTCCATGACTCTTCGCCGTCCGACAATTGTCCCAACGACATTGGATTTCGTCATCGCCGTCCTCGTTTTCAACAATCGTGGGGATGTGCTCGGAGTTGACGTGGACCACGAGATCCTCGATTGATTCGAAGGCAACTGAGGCCTTTGGACAGCTATCCCATTTGCAAGTGAAAGGCACCATTATTGATCGATGAAGGTAGAGTGGGTAGGTGAATAGTCAGATGTGACTGAGTGACTCACCGAGGGTGCACACTCAGTTATATACCCCTCATCGGACGAGAAGGCGGAGCAATGCATGACTCCACCCACGTAACAGCCCTTGGGAAGGATACAAAACGAATTTAATCAAAAGTGACTGAAATAGTAAGAAAGGTCAAATGAGAATGGGAAATTTAGAAAAGTCGTATTTTAGTTGGTCAAATTACTTTTTACTCGATGAAATTGGATAGAATTTAAATCTTTCGTCAATTTTAAGAAAGATTAACTTATTTTCATTCAGAAATATAAACTTTTCTGTCAAAAAACGTTCGAGAATGCTATCTATCTTGCTCGAGAAAAATCCGAATAATTGAATGAGTCGATTTTCATTCTATTTGACATGTTTCCTTTCCAATATGGTTTTTTTCGGTAACAAATGTGTTGGAAAGCAATTTCTGTGAAGTTTTCAGCATTTTCTAATCCAGAATTGTTTTTGATGAATCGAAGCCATTTCGTCTTTATCTTTTTCTCAGTTCTTATAACTTGTTCTATTTCTTCAGTGAATGATCCTCATTGCTCTTCAGCATACCCTTTTCCGTGTCTCTCTCGTTCATTTACCCACTCTACCTTTTCGATCAATTATGGTCTCTTTCGTTTGTGAATGGGATGACTGTCCAAAGGCATCTGTGCCTTTTAAATCGATCGAGGACCGCGTGGTCCGCAAGAGCAAAGTAGAACACAGCAATGGAAGAAAAAAACAAGGCATCTCGTTTGACTTTTAATAATTAGATCAAGCAAAACCTCACGACTTTATCATGGCGTAATAGTCATAATCTGACAACTTTGACACACTCATCTGCTCAATTGCTGTATTTTCATAGTTAAATAGATTTTACAAAAAATTTGGAAAACTTATGAACCTACTGAGTCAAAATGAGCAACTTTTTTTGCGTCGTAATTACGTTTTACGCGGATGAATGCGGATGAATGTCGCACTTTAAAACTAAAAAATGAATTATTTTGTGATTTACATATATTTATTGAAAAATAAGCTGAGTCATAAATACGGTATCATAACCTCAAACAAATTCTAGTGAAAAAATATATAAAACAATTCAAAAACCCAAAATCAGGAGAAAAAAAATGAATTAACTAGAATTTAGATAATTCCAATCTTGCAGCTTCCTTGTTGAACCAATTTTTCGTGTTGACGATAATTCAGTTGAGTCTTCTGAACTTGGATAAAACTGTATTAAAACTTTTAATTCAGAAACTTACTCTAATTTAGTAGTTTTGTGTATTTTTCCATACTTTTTGAACTTCTCCTTTTAATTCCATTGACTGAAGACTTTGGCAGTTTGGTGTCTCATTGACAGCCGTCTTCATATTCGGCAATGAGCAAGATCTCGTTCCAATTGGAAATTCCAAGGTTGTCATCCAATGAAATTCTCTAACATCGAAGAGTTTTTAAATGAGAATCATTCTCTCGAAGACATGACGGTCATCCAATGAAGGTCTCTGACAAATGGCGAAGGAGGCCGGGATGCAGTATCCAGATAGTCGATATGGGATTGGTGTCGTGTGGAATAGCTGGTAGTTGATGGGTACTTTGCCAAACTAAAAAATGATACAATTGTGTGCTTAGAGAGGGTAATAACCTACGCCAAAGAACCAATTCATCAAGTATTTCATGTCTCATTGATAGTCGTGGCCAAGGAGGCTGGGATGCAGTATCCAGATAGTCGATATGGGATTGGTGTCGTGTGGAATAGCTGGTAGTTGATGGGTACCTTGCCAAACTGAAAAAAATGCATTGTCTGTGTAGAGAGGGTAAAAACCTACGTCAAAGAACCAATTCATCAACTATTTCATGTCCCATTGATAGCCGTCTTCATATTCGGCAATGGACGAGATGAGATTCGAAATCTTGGGAAACTCTGTGCTTGATCCCAAGTACTCCAATTCCTCTTTCACATTGTGAATTCCGGTCATCCAATGAAGCTCAATGGCAAATGGCGAAGGGGGCCGCGATACAGTATCCAGATGGTGAATGTGGGATCGGCGCCGTGTGGAAGAGTTGGTAGTTGATTGGTACTTTGCCAAGCTGAAAAAAAATTCAATTGTGTGCGCAGCGTCTGTATTCAAAATAATGCAAAGCATAAAACATTCTCTATTTTTTTTGGGATTGTGGACTAGAAATAACCTTCTGAAAATGCGCTCCATCAGAAACAATGCGTGGTCAAAAATATTCAAACTTAATAGAGAGGATAGATGAAAACAAAAACTTACTATTGACATACTCGTACTCATCTAGAATTCGAATTGGTGAGTACCTCGAGAGCTCTCTCCATCCACTAAAAAGTTCTCATCCCATTGACACATTGGCAGGTTTATTCCACGGTTTCCCTGAAAAAAACTTTAGTTTGCGGGTGTAATATAGCTCTTGAATTCCTGAATGATCATGATCTTTTGGGAAAGAAAGAGACGAGAAAAAGAGAGCAATACATGTTTCTAACAGGTGCGCAGAAGGCGCAAAACCCAAGTACACCAGAAAATCAATAACATTCAATAGAAAACAAATCAAAAAACGCCAAAAATCCTGATATAACGCTTAAAAAACTCGAAATCGTTCTCAAAAAATGAACAGAGAATTGCCGACTACACAGCGCGCAGCGTTATTTCGGAGTGTCGTTGTGCGCACCACATGAAGGTTCTAAAAATACAAGGTTCCGAGGGGTTTCGTCTCCGGCAACTGGAAATTTTTGATGAAGCGATTGTATGTTCAAATTCTTGAATAATCAAGTGAAATCTTTTATTTTGAACCATCGAGATTTTATTTGAATAAATTTGAAATTTCAGTTATTTTACTTTTTTCGTTTAGCGTTTGATTATTTAACGGTTTTTTCAGGGCTTCCTTTTTGATATAATCTCCAAAGGAAAGGAAAAGATGACCTACATCTTGATTCTGAAATGTTTTGTGCTCCGTAATTCAATAAAGTAAAAAAAAACGCTGTGACTACATTGTTCGTGTCATATGTTGTATTTTGTATCGATGCTCACATTAAGAACAGAAGAATAAACTATCAAACTTTATTTAATATTGAGCATTCAATTCAGAATCATATTTCATCGATTACCTCCTTGGCGAGCTTCACTTCTACAGTCTTCAAGAGAGGATGATTCTTCAGGAATTCATCAACATCTGACGATAAAAGAGGTTACTTTGAAGAAATGATACCGTGTACTGATTGAATGAGCTTTGAGAAAAGATCAGTGTTTTGGGGGAGTTTTATATTGAAGCGCTAATTCGATTTTTCTGACAGGGGTACGGTAGCGTTAATTCGATTGTTTGGACAGGGGTGCGTTCCCACGGTTCCCGAAAACTACTTTTTTGCCTCCTCTATAAAAGCCCCCCCGTCTTCCCCTTCTTCTTCACAATTCTTTTCGAAGATGCGCTCTCTTTTCTTCTTTCTTCTTGTGGTCTCCACGGCCTCTACAACAATTTACTGGGAGGATGAAGCCCATCCCATTGAAAAAGTTCACTGGACAAACCAAGCCGAGCACATGGACATTCTTCAAACCCAAGTTACCTTAATCCTGTCTGCTTTCAAGAGCAAAGATGTCAATCTTCTCTACCAACTCATTCAATTCGGAGAAAGTATGTACTACAACCTTTAATAGTAACTTTCAAGATTCTTTCAGCCATCGATCGTTTCCTCAAGAACTATCAAGTCGTCAGCGTGTCTATTGATCAATCGAGACATGTTCCCCTTGGTCAGTTGGAAGGAAAAGCATTGGTCGTTTTTTCATTCGGCGAGCAGATCGTACCAGTTCCCGCCATTCTCAACTTGGCTCCGACCCGAACCAGTCCAACAGGATACGTCATGAACAAAGCCTTCCTTTGCATGAAAACCTGTAATCTGAGATTCTAATTAATAAAGTTATCGAGCATTCCAACTACTGTTTCCGAATACAAAATGAGAGTTTGTATATAGGAAAGAACAAAAAAAATAGATCGGTAGTCATCTTAATAGGAAGAAATAGGAGGGGAGAATAAAATAAAAAAGAGGCATGTCTATTACAGGATTTACACGGTATGTTGCAGTTTAGGCATCGATTTGAAAAATAGGTGTCCATTAAACAAATAGGCGTCCCTTCAGACTGTTTGAACATGTAAAATACTCATTTTCATTGACCGGCATATTGGTGTTTTTCTCGAGATCCTTGTCCGAGTATAATAGATGCTGCGTTCGTTTAAAAGTTGTTGGTTCTTTTTAAAAACATGACTTTTCTATAAGTTTGTCTTCAAAAAACTTTGAAAAACGAATAAAAAAAATCGCTTCCTATATTTTTGTAAACAAACCGTCTCATTTATTAAAGCCGGCTAATTAGAGGATGATCACTTTGTTTGAGTGATCATTACTTTGAAACGATTGTGTAACATTGATGTTGATAGCTCCCGAAACACAACCTCAATACAAAAATTGCATTCTACGTTCAAATATTCGTTTGCTGTAGCTCCCCGACCATTCCTCCCATCTATGATATCAGAATGACCTGGTACATATTGCGTAATGGACCCCTTCAGTACGCAAGACATACTGATGAGATGATACGCTGGTAAGTTGTGATAACCAACACAGAGTCAGAAACCCGAGTGTACATCAGAATTAATCGACATAAGCGGGTTTCGACTGTGTTTCACGTTTATCACTACCGTAGTAGTATTACTTGGAATTGAAGACACAAACTTTGAGAGCTAATATCATGAAAGAATAGCATTTTGATTCTTACAGAGAAAATTGAAACAAAGTTCAGAGAAAGAGTCACATGTTCCTTAAACTGACACTAATAGCAGAACTGGCAATCGGAAAGTCTAAAAACGATTTTTTGTGAAACTTAGTTCTCGAATCACAATTTTACTGGTATGATGTCAAACGAAGAACAGCTATTATGTCGATAACTTCTAAATCCTCTTTTTATCTTACACATCACAGCATGATATATCTTGCCCTTGCTCCAATTCATTTCCGGTTGAAATCAGACACCTGCTCATAAGAAAGGCCGACCTCAGAAGTGCACAATTTGATATCTGTTCGCCTCTCATAAAATCTGTTCACCGTATTGTTCTACTCTTTGTTTCAAATCCATGATTTATTTTTCTTTTATCCATACGAATATCTGACACAATCACATATCTAATAATCAACCCTATCAAAAAGAATGGAGAAAAAAATTTGAAGAGTAGAAAATGGTTCCAATGAGAAAAGGAGAAAAGTTCAATAAGATTATCTTTACATAATACTGGACGAAGGGGGGAAACGTTTGAAAAATGACAAAGAAAGAGAGAAGATGTTATTTTCTTAGAAAAAAGATGATTTGTAGGTAGATGGTAAGATGGATGTTCTAAAGACATTGAATATTAAAGCTCTCAGAAGAAACGGCAAATATTACAAGTCTACACAGTGGACAGTTTATGATCTCTGCAAATTGAGAAGACAAATGGAATGAAATGACCCAATTATGAATGAAAATGCATGCATGACTAGAATGAAATTTACTCGGAGGAGGTGTCAAGATCATCTCTATTTGGTGAAACTTGTGGGGATGACATGGGTGTTGAATTGAAGCTATCCGTGAGGTTCTGAAGCATCAGAGATACTCTTGGATCCATCTCGGGCATTTGGATCTCACCAACCATCGGAACCATCGGAGCTCCCATGGTGTGACGGTTAGAATCATGAGTGGCACGATGAACAAGAAGAGTTCTCGACTGGCAGAATCCTTTTCCGCAGAGTTCACATTTGAATGGTTTGTCTTTCTGATGAATGTATTTGTGATCACGAAGATGGTCCTGACGACGGAAAGCTTTTCCACAGACATCACATGAATACGGTCTTTCATCAGTATGAGTTCTTTCGTGAATCAGCAAGTTGTAAGATTTTGTGAAATGTCTTTCGCAATATTTACAGATGAACTCCTTCTTTGGGCGAGCTGCTCTTCCAGTGGTTCTTCCTCTTCCAGGAATCATAAACCTGAAATAACAAAGTTAACATGGGTTACTGTAGTTTTTCTTATCGAAATGTGACAAGAAATGCTACTAACTCACCATGGTTGATCGTATGGACCAAATGGTCGGACAGGAACGTTGTTCAAAGTTGGAGACACTTTTGGAGAGACGCTCTCTTCTTTGATCTTCTGTTCGGATTCGATTGAATCAGCCATGTGCGTGAAATCGAAAGTTGATTTTTTGAGATCTGCCATCATCGGAATAACAGGGTTTACTGTCATCATTGCCATTTTTCTTTGTTGAATGAAGTTCTGAAGTTGCATGTGTTGTTGTGCCAGCATCATCCGGAAGATTTGATCATTTGGTTGTGGGAAGATAGAAGTTTGAAGTTGTCGTTGCCACGGAAGCATTTTGTTTGAAATGTGGATAGGCTGAGGCTAGCTGAAAATTGAAATGAAAACATGTTGAAAAATAAACGGAAGAATGTTACAAAAAGAAGCAGAACGAGGAGCAAATACAAAATTTGAAAGCAAGAAAAAAAGAAGAAGGCGAGATGTAACAGATAGTCGAGAGGCAATAAGAATTCAGAAGAAGGAGCGATAGTTATTGTTTGCTAACGATTCACGAGAAGTTGTCACTTTGTTAACGAGTATTATCGTATTATGGGGTAATCTAGTACAAACACGTCCAAAAAGAAGGGGAGGAAAGAGGTGAACGGGCGGAGCACATTGACACAATTGTGGATCACTGGTAGGTAGGATCGTTTACAACGCAGCGGGGTACTGTGGTTTGTAGGAGCCGCCTAGTGGGGAGGAGAGGAAGACTTTGGTTCCTTCGACGCGTTATTGAAATTTTACGGTCGCGTTAACACTTCTGAATTTTCGAAAACGGTGATAACGGAGACGATTTGAAAAGGAAGCGAAAGGCGAAATTGGAGGAAATTCTTTGTGCTAGTCGGTGAGTAGAAAGGTTTTGATGGGTTGTTGATACTCCGTCGCATGATATTATCAAGTACACGGCGGCTATAAAAACGGCTTCCGTGCTCCGGCCCAACATCAAAGGGTAACCGACAAGGCACGGAGGTGTTGGGAGGAGTGTTTACCAATCAGTAGATAGTGCGTGCGAAACTGGAATCGTCATATTCCAATCGGAGAAGAGTTCCGAGTTCCACTCCGAAAATGAGTGGAAACCGAGCAGGGGGGAAGGCGGGATGAGTCAGACAGTTGAATGAAGAATAAGGGGAAGCAGGAAATCTTTTTTTTTCATGTGGAAAAGTCAAAGTGAAAGACAAACATTGGGTATTTTCAGAAGGAAGAAAGTTGAATATTGTGGGGGTCTTCTTCTTTTATTTACAGAGTCACAGAAAAAAAAACGGTTTCGAATCGACGGAAGAAGAAGGAAAATGGTTGGAAGAGGCGATATGAAGAAGACTATCAATTCTCAGCCTATTGTCATGTTAAAATCGTATTGCGAGCAACCCTTTTTTTCAATAGAATGTCTTAAAATTTTGCGGGTTTCCGATTGTTCGAAAAAAGGAAGGGTTGTAACGAATGATGCATTTTGATGATGACGCAGACAAAACGGTGGAACTATTTTTCAAAAAATAAATAGAACAGTTTCAGAATACAAAATGGGTTGAACGGGAGTTGTATCTATTACACCGTTTGCTAGATTTTCTTAGTTCAGTAGTTCTCAAATCTGATCGTGTCTATAAAATGTCTCTATCATGCTCTAGAGGTGAAGAAAGGTTGATGATGTTAACTCAAATGTTTTCAAGTTTTTGTTTAATGAAATAGTACTAAAACAACACAATTTCACTTCTGAACTTCAACTAAAACAATGATATAAAAGATATGCTAACTATTTATAGACATAGCTACTGTTTCATAATACTTAGCTTCCTAATACAAGGCTCAGAAAAAAAAAACTCACTGATCTTTTATCCAAGTTCAGAAAAGAAGGCGGAAAATACTGGGAAAGAATGGTTGAATGAGAATTCTGAGTGGCTTCCCAGAAGCAGTCGGAGGCGGCCACCACCCTGTGTTCAGCTCGTCCTCTCCTCTCGACCCCGCCCCTCTTTCTTGCTGCTGCTCTGCTAGCGCGCGCGCTGGTTGACTGACTACGGTAGAACTGTGCTGCTGTGTTCCGCCTACTTTTCGAAACGAGAACACAACTTTTAAGGGAGTTTCGTCATAAGTATTGTAACTTGTATCAGGTGTTATAAGTCGGTGATATAAAAAAAACGACTGGAAAGATAAGATGTTAGAGCGCCTTGAGGTCTAGAATTGGATGTGTAATGGCTAGACAGAAAGTAGTCAAATAATCAGAATGAAGAGAAGATTTTGATAAATGTCAAATTTGAATGTTAGAATAAGGGTGAGGTGACAAGAAACAACACAGAACTGAAGGTCATGGATGAGCAATGTTTGGTGAGCAATTACTTGAAATGGTAGATACTACTGTTCATGAAAAATGAGGAATTTGAAAAATTAAAAGAGGTATTCAAGAATTCACAATGTAAAAAATTAAAAGAATACAGAGAGAACTAGTGGAAAATGAGCCTGATTTTTTCCGAGTGGACCCAACACTACCAGATATTAGTTCTTCCTAGTCACCTTGTTCTGATGTTCTTCACTCTACAAGGGACATAGTTATGAGTGCATTATCTAATTTTATTGTCCCTTACTACATAAACGTTTCTTTTAGTAAACCTTGCCGCCTAATGATAATTGGCTATTATCAAAAAGAGAAACAAAAGTAGGTCATTGAGAGACCCGAGAGCAGATAGGTGATAATAAGACACTGATAGTTACCTGACATTTGAATTTAGGTCACTATTGTCAATGACTCAATGATGAAATAGGTGATTTCCGGAGAATAGTCGTCGAATGTGCAGAACAATGTTCTTTAAGCGTCTCGAGCGAAGTGGTGAAATGATAACAGACAACGTAGGCTTCCACTTAGTAGGTAGTTTTGGGGTACAATTAATCCGCTTACCAAAAGTTAGGAGGAGTGACAATGCTGACAAGAGTTATCATCGAAGTTTCCCCGATGGTGAATGGCTTGATTTTGAAACAAAGACGCATGGAAAAAACAGATTATCTGGGAAACTTTGGACTAACCAATAATCACACGACACAATTCACTAATTTAGCTAACTCGGATTTCTAGTTTCGAGTTTTTGATGTTGAACATCATTCTTTTATCCCTTTTTTTCAATTCACCGCTTCTAAATCCAAAAGGATATCCAACTGGTGAGAATTGAGGTATCAGATACTAATCCCCCTTTCGCGGGAACTCTTCCTCAAATGGTATGTTTGTTTTGATCCCAATTCCCAAAGATTGCGTGTCTCAAAGGTCCCCCACTGTTTTTGACAAACAACTATCTTTTTCTTCTTCTTTTTGTTGTCTGTTTCAGATACCGACTCCCAGCGTATTAGGAATTGATTCTTTGTGTTCGAAAGACGGGACAAAAGAATAAATGGAAAGAAGAGAGAGGGTTGGAAACCCGGGACAGAAAATTCATTAGTGAGTGAAAAGGAGGTAAACCCGCATTGTTTTGTGTTACTGTAGATTATGATATGAGTGACACACAGACAAATTCCTTCTTTTTTTGTTGAAATATTGAGGTTTTTAGATTTTTACCCTTCAAATATGAATGACCAAAAAGGAAACTTTGCACCCTTCCGGCGGCATATCGGTTACCGAAAGAAGCCATTGATACCAAAGGGGCCTTTTGATCAAGCTTGATAGGTTATTGTACCAGTTGTACCTCTTTTTTCTCATTGCTTGTTTGATCATTCGAGGTTTGTGAGGAGGTATTTGGACCTCACTGATGAATAGCATGGAAACAATAAGAGGAGGTTAGATGAAAGGTGTCAGCAAGAATGTCGGCTGCTCGCCAACGTTTAATTGTAGAATTCTGATGCCGATAGGACGTCAGCTGAGAAGAGGTTCTGTTTGCCTATATCATGGCTTGTATTGTGACTCATTCCCGATTACGGTTTCCTTATATTAGAAGGATTAATAAACAATTAATAGCAGGATGAGGGGGACATCTTATAGGTGAAACCCGACTGGTAATACCGTATCTATCTACCTTCATCACAAGCGCCTTAGTAAAATGATTGATGGAAAAAGTTTGGGATGACCGGAACATTAGGTTATTTAGGGAAAGCCTTATGCTACAGTACTACTCTAATCGTCAATTTTCAAAAAAATTCACAAGAGACTATTTCGGCGAAACAGTTTTCACAATTTCAATCAAACGTCACGGTCGCTGTGCTTCTTGCTCTCAAAAATTGTTATATCAATTCCCCTATTCCCATTTTGCGCTTCTAAAAACAATTTTACGCTCTTAAGGTCGCATTGTTTGACTACACACCTTATCAAGATGGATGTTATTGCATGAAAAAGCACAGATAGAGGGGGGTACAAACGTGTCTCCGGAGCAGCTCCGTCAGCAGCGGCAGTCATCCTACCGTATTCATGAAGAGGGCCTCTTTTTGAAACCGGAATGGATTGTTATGCTGCGTCAGATCATTCTTCCGATGCTTCCTCCCCTTAAAACGTTGCTCAAACATTGAGCCAATCCATAAACGGTCGCCGAGCGATCTTACTTGGAAGGTGGAATGAAGGGGGGAGAGTAAGGTGTAATGCACACGAGTGATATCTTGTAGTGTTTGTCAATACGCGTGAATTGACAAAAGATTAGGAAGGATCAATGAAAGGTGAAGAGTCTCAACAGAACGTTTAGGTTCACAAAACATTAGTAGTAATCAACAAGAAAGGGAGGGAGAGGATGTGAGGAGACCATTACTCTTCGTTAGCCAGATTCTTCAGAGTTAGGTCTTGGGAAAACCAGAGAAAATGGAAATAAGCCCCCTCTCTCTTTTGGTCTCACAAGCTCCTTGTTCTACTTAATAGGTCATAATAATTCAACATGGAGAATTCCTCATAAAAGGTGCCCATATGTCTAGTTGAACGAGACCCCCAACCTATTACAGTTGTTGGTTTTCCTCTCTTGTCGAACACCTCTTTTCTTTTAATTGGCTAGTCGTAAAAATGAGAATTTATGCACTTTAAAAGAGAACGGGAGTATGTTGAAAGAGTAACAGGTGCTAAGATTGTTTTAGTGTGTCCCATCGGGGTACACTTTCTTCAACATTTTCACTTTTTTAGTAAGTCTGACAGCTGGATCCATTTCAAAATGGAGAAAGTGCTGTGATCACAGTTGGATTAAGAGTTTTTTTGAGGTTGGATAGCTGAGCTCCGAATTGTACTAATCGAAAGTGATGAGTTCAGAGAAATAAAGAGTGGGTTTTACAATTTAGAGGATTGAGTTTATAGGGAGGGCCTATTAGGGGGTTAGGTTTGGGGAAAAAAGTTCCAAATAACTTTGACTTCCTAGATTCTTCACTGGCGTACGGTAACTGCCTTTCTCAAAAATCCATCTATCATACTTCCTGATCAAGTTCCGCTTTAACTACTTCCACCTCTCGTCACTCCGCGTCGATTTATGATTGAAAGCTGTGAAAATTGACAAGAGTTTGTCAAACGTCTTCCTCCTTGAACGCCATAAACTTACCGTAGTCGGATGAGGTGTCCGAGAGAGATGCACACATAACGATTGGAAGCGTCGTCGTTTAGTGAGAGAAAAGAGAAGACTCTCGGCACGCCGTAAATTGTCTTCTTTCGTCCGTTTTATTATTCACCCTCTAAACACTGAGTCTTCTCTTTCTTCCTTCCCGGGAGAAGACTATTCACCGTGTGAAGAAGCGGGGTGGGGACCGGGGGTTTCGAGAAACTGTATTTTGCAAACCTGGGAGATACGGAGGGTTGGCGGTATGGGAGTTTTTGGCATTACAGGAAAAGATAGGGCAAACAAGATTACATAATTATAATCAGGCCAATGGTTTTCTCTTGAGCATGACGATAGGAACAAGAAAATCATACTGGGGTCCACAGTTATTCTGAAGGCAAACTATCAAGCCTACTGATGTATCAAAAACTACAGTAACCTCAATTCGATCTTTCAAAGTGCAAAAATAAAAACCGATTTAATAAAGTTAAAAGTATAAAGAAAGTTCACCACTCTTCTAGTTGAATAGGTTTATGACTGATTCCGTCACTGTCAATTGTATGGGGGGATGAGTTAGAATTGTTTCTTAACCATAAAAGCTAATTGGCGGTGAACCTCAAAGGGAAACCTCAAAGTAAAGCAGGCAACTCATTTCGCGTTTTTTATTCTCCATTTCAGTGTTTCACACCAGGTTCCAATTGTGATTGTGCCTATGTGTGTGTTCTTCACGATTGAATGAAAAACGATAAAAAAGGAGCAGGGGAAGCCTTGTGTATCAGGTCCGGCGGTCTCCGCTTTGATCTATCTTTAACGTGCTTGAGCACACTGTTTGAAAGCTCGTGTGGCAACTCTCTCACCACCATTTCCTTCTCTACATTTTTAACACCTTATTTGCGTTATGACAGTTTCCGAGTTGACAAACTGTTAAGGAGAAGACTCTGGTAGTAGGAAAGAGGAGGGAAGGGAGGGAGAAAGTAAAACGATAGAGGGACTGGCACGACTTAACTGACGATTAGCAGCAGGCAATACTCGTCTCTGTATGGATTTTCTAATTTTATGATAAGGTCTACTTGTGGTTCATCATCTGCCAAAGGGAGGGGCACATTTGAATTGGAATTTGTACAGGGTAAAGTTTATTACAAGAATTTCATTTCCGGCGTTTTGATAAATTCTTCTTTTTCATCATTCCCAGATCCGCATCACCGCTTTCACCAAAAAAGGAGGAACACTCGATTTCCGCCTCGATGACTCATGGCTCCTTTCCCCGAGTCTCCCACACTTCCCTCAGGTTCCCAAAGGCTCCCTTTCTCTTCCGGAACTGAGCCCAGCTTTCATGTTTCCGCTACTAATAACACAAAAGAAGGAAAAGAGATGCAAAACGTCGATTGTTCACTCATAAGTGATGGGAACTTGTACAGTAATATTGCAAAAGGGTTTTCCTGTTGTTTATGCTCTCAAAGTGTTTTATGTGAGGGAAATATGAAATCTAAAGAAACAAAAACTTTTTTCCGCGAAAACGAGACATAAAACCTGTTCCTCTCAGTTTTGCACATCTGGCAGGGCAAATAAGGGGAAGGGGATCATCGAAAGAAACGGCGGCATGAGCATGAGTGCGCGTTGATTACAGTAATCGAGCAAATATTATTAGAATATTCAGGGAAAGCTTACCAACAGATCTACCGCGCGCATGCTTCGACAAATGCCGACAAAGGAGTCAACACGTCAAGCGGATAATCTTTAAATCAATACAAACTTTTGTCAAGACTATCTCTTTTTTGGCACCCACTCTTTTGAAGTGGACCGACCGGAAGGATTTAGTGAACAGGTGAGCGGGTTAATCTGACATCGAACCTTCATATATCAAATAATAATAGAATAATATACAGAAGAAAAATATATATGATAAAAAAGGAATGGAGAATGGGGGAAGGCAAAAAGGAGAAATGATAATTGATGGGATTCTGGGAACGTTATCGTTTGGATGGAAGATGGAAGCGTACGGGAATCTTCTTCGAAATGGAAGCAGTATGGGAATTTCCTTTGAATGGCCTGAAAATGCAATAATTGAACCTCCTGCTGAATCAAAAAGAGACGCTGCAAAAACTATTTGTAATTGATAATTATCCATCCTCAGTCTAAAAAAAATCATTTTTAGCTCAAAATCTGTCGTAGTTTCATCACTTTCTCTTCCTTCGCCCCCTTTCCGTCTCCTCTCCTTTGCACAATCAAAACTTTGTTATCTTAAGAAAATATTGACGCCGATTAACTGATGCAGCAGAAGAAGATGCATTATCAGCATCCACGCTACTGATTGATTGCTCCATTATTTCACGCCCATGTGATTGTTAGTGGCAATGGCAAACAATTCAATGAGAAAACAAAGAAGGGGGGGGGGGGTTTTCAGATATTATTTCCTTTCAGATTGTATTGTTTCCAATGGATGGCAGGCCATGTACGGGATGAAAGGCACAAGAAAAAAGAAAACATTCGACAACGAATTATGATTGGAAGTGAATCATCACATTTTTCCGGTGCCGCTGGATGATTCATTTTTCCATTTTTTTTTGTGACGCCTTTGCTTTTCAGTTTTCAGAGAAGCATTGCCATTCGATCATTTGTAATGAATCCAGATAGCTTCTGTACAGAGTGAGTAATGCTTTTTTTTGAGTTTTATTCTTAATTACGGTTTCAGATTCAAAGACACTCTCAACATGAACCAACCACCAACCGGAAGACGTTTGTCTACAGTAAGTCACAAATTGAAGAAAATCTGGATCGAATGATTTGTAGAGTTGGGACAATGAAGTAAAAGCGAGCCAATTAGCTGTCCCACGTGTTGAACAACGAAGGAACTCAAATACGGTTGGACAAAAAGTCCTTTATTTTCAGAAAATTACCAATTTTAGCTTGCCCAGTTGCTCGAATGTCACCGCCAGTTATCTCTGAATCACGAAGATTCTCATTCATTTGATTATGATGTAAGAGTCCGCCAAAAAAATTCTGAAAATAAAAGAAATTCGCAGAATATGCCAAGATTTCGACCAGAATCAAGAAGAGCATCTGTGGGATCAAGAAGGCCATCTGTTGCGGAAATGCTGATTGATAGCGGAGTGACTAAAGCCTCTGACGATTGTGTTATGGTTGGAATTTCATTATGAATCTCTTCAAATATGTAATTAAGGTGACCCAAACTCTCGGAACATCTACCACATTGTTTTTCCAAAAGAATCCACTAGTGGATAATCTAGATTTAAGACCATCTGCAATTGAAAGAGGATTGTATAATGTAATTTAAGAAAATAACACTTATTTAAATAATAGAAGTTTAGTTCGATGACTCGATCAAAGAAATTCCTCCAATTAAATATGTGGGAACTCCACGTCCATCAATTCAAATGTCAACTTCTCCAAGACCATCTCTATTAGCCAAGAGTAGCCCATCTATCGATGAGTCTGATGGAGAGATCACTCCAACTCTCCGAAATCTTCCAGTTAGACCTTCTATTGGAGAACGTGGACTCCCAGCGGTAAAGTTTTCCTTTTTTGTTGTTTTTTCATTCCTTAGTTGGCACTTTGGTTCTCTTTACTATTGCCCTTTCTGCATATCCAGATGAAATTCACACCAGTTTACGCAAACGGCCAGTTGCACGAAAGAGGACGGACTCTTCACAAGGTAATGGACTCTTTTTTCTCCAAAGTTAAAAGAAACTAAGACACTCTTGCATTTTTTGGAAGTGTGAGAACGTTTTCTTTCCACTCACTTTACATATTTAAGCAACCCCGCGCCGATCCTCGCTTCGACTTCGAACTCGATGTATGTTTTTCCTTCTTTTCTTCCATTTTCTTTTTGTTTTGTTCTCTTTCAATAGAAACTGCGTTTTTCTTTCAGAAAATCATTGCAAATAGAAGAAAAATTGTAGACGAAGAAGAATCAAAACGAGAAAGAGAGAATCAGATTCGACCAAGAACTCCAGGTTGGTGGATAATTATTAATCGAGATTTTTTGTACTTTCCAGCTAAAAACTATATCCAACAACGTCCTCATAACTTTGACGGGCGTGGACCATATCAATTAACATCCGGAAACGTAATGGAGGTAACTGATGACGCTATACAAACCAATCTATTTCAAATTAGGAACTTCGCAATCAAATGGAGGGTGGCGAAGTGGATCGCATAGTTAAAGAGAAGAAGACGACAACGGTGACCGAGACACGCGAGATCGTTTATTTCACGCATCGCTTACCTTCTTCTATTGCTATCTCCACTAGAGTATTTGCTTTTGCTTTATTCTTTTTTCGCTTTCCGGAATACGATATTCAATTGATCAGCTATTAATTTTCAGCTCTCTCCAACCGGTGTTCCAGTACAAAACCCAAACAGAAGATCAATTACTGTAGAGGGATCTCTGTAAGATATGTTACCAAAATAAAAACAAACTAATTTGAATTTCAGGCCGGAGCTATTGGATAGACCATATGTTCGAGCCAGCCCAGGGTAAGAATTCGAATTCAGATTTTTTCTGCCCTATTGAAATTGTATCCCTTTCAATAAAATAATTGTTGCAGAGACCACGGAACATCTCCTGATGGAAAGGTAAGTTCAGGTTGCACCCATTTCACATAAATCACGTCGTTTAGCTTCCGTCAAAGACTGTGACCATCAGAGTACCAGAAGATCATTCGAACCAACCGGTATGTTAATTTAGTTTGAATAAACGTGTTTTTTTTTATTCAGAGAGGTCATTTCGTTCATCGTTCACCAACACCATCACCCAACAACGTTAGGTTTTAATGTAGAAAAGCCCTTTGTGATTGTAGATCATTCAGTTTCCGATCTTTGAAACATTACAATGTCCTCATTTTGCAGACTTCTAACGGCCGACGAGAAAAAAGCGCTTCGCCATAATGCTTCGAAATTCGAACCGAAAAGTTCAACAGACCATCCGCTGGATGATGCAGCTGACAATTGTAGACAAAGCTAGCTTTTACTGTATTCTTAATAATTTTTTCGCTGATTTTGCTTTCATTTCTGTCTTTTCATTAATTATCCTCTATCAAATTAAAATGAAATGTATACAGTCAGATAAAGGATCATTCACAAAAACAGAGGAGGTTCCGAAAAACTAGGAGAGACGTTAACAGAACAAAGTTCTGGGTTCAAATTATCTTGTGATCATTTACTGATTGAATCAGCTTTGATTTGCGATAGGAGGAGATTAGGAGAAGTAAATAAGATTTGAGGTCAGAAGAAGAAATCTTTTGTTTTAGAAAATTCCACCATGTGGACTATCTTTATTGCTACCTTATACTCATTTTTCAAAACGGCTATCGCTTGTTTACCAACACAGACAGTAGGTGAGTGTGAAACAGGAAGTTTCTTCATAATTGATGTTGATTTCAGTTACAACAACAACAGTTGCTCCTTATCGTAAGTTATTTAACATTTCTTTTTCAAACCGCGGTTACAGCTTGTTCGGTTTGTCCAATGATATACAGTTCGGGATGTTTGGGTGGAGCAACAGATGTTTGTGCAACAGCGGCACAGGTCGGCATATCATACACATTAGGAATCATCCCCGGTTATTCATTTGGAGATGCCAACACTTGCTCGTGAGCTCTAATCTAATTTTTCCCATGACTTCATTTTTTAGAACGATATTCTCATGTCCATTGGGAACAACATCACAAGTCAGACTGCCCATCACTGGCAGTATTGTGCCAGGACCATCACTAGTTGTTGCATGGTGTCAAGAGACTGGAGCAAATGCAGGCACGTGGTATTATGGGATTCCACCTTTGGTTACCCCTGTTGAGATCGTGGCAACACAGTGTCAAGGAATCGTATCGGGATGAAATTTATTTAGCCCATATTTAAAAATATAAAAATTTACAAAGTTCAAATTTATTAACAATGAATTTATTAATAACCAATTTTTCTTCCAAGCATATACAATGCAAAGTGAGCAATAAATGAATAACTTAAGATAAACTGCTCAAAGTGAGGCTCATCTGATCAGGAGCGAGAATCAATAGTAAGGTTTGGCTCATAGTAAAAATACCACCAATAAATAATGAATGAGATGCCCAATAAATGATTTTAATTGTTTCTATATTCAGACAACCATTTTTCGGTTGCCTCATCGATCTGTTCAATATAACGGCCGACAGTAAGGAATTCTTCCCACGTGATAGTGGGTTCCACATTTTTCGCTAAATCCCCAGCGATCAGTTTTCTATAGAACCGCTCGTTTCCTGGGCAAAACAGTTTCAGGTGAATTCCTTCGATTCCGATTTCTCTTATCGTTTTGAGGGCATTAGCAGACAGGAATTGGCATCCGAACTCTTGGATATCTGTGATCTAAACAAATAAACTTCATAGTGAAGCCATAATAAAAATTCAACTCACAGTCCAATTCTCATAATCTGAGGAATGATTCAACGGAAGTGGAATCATCATGAACATGTAACCACGTGCTTCTGCTCTTTGCTGCCGAAGTTTCTCGATATGAATTGGCTTTCCACGGAACTCCTCACAGCTAGAGTATTGATCATTGAATCGTTGGCACACACTGAATTCCCAATGAGCATCCGGGAAGACGAAATCAAGGCCAGACGCTTCTCTGTGCAGACGAGGGAGACTGGCTTCAATAGGAACGTCCTTTCCAGCAATTCTATCAATGTGACGACGAGATCGGAAATATCCGGCAATCTGTAAAAGTTTTAGTTTGATATTTGGTTGGAGAATCTTTAGGTTTGATTACCTGCACGAGTGTAGCATTAGATAATGTCATCAGTCTGTCAACTTCCCCGTAATCTATCATATTCTTTGTACGGTACGCAGTTTCAAGAATTCTCATTTGATACGGCAGTTCTGGAATACGTCCTGCCATGAATTCTTCGAAAATATGAACTCTATGATAGAATATCCATGAATAAACCTGAAAATTGAGAATGGATCTCTCAATATCAATCATGAGAACTCACTTCTGATCCTGGCAATCCAATTCTTGCTCCGAGATCTTCAGCTTGCTTCTTATCCACAAATTGTCTTTTATTGAAAATGGTATTCAAATCCTGTCGAGTGCTACTGGGCAGACTTGGAGTCAGTTTTGGAGGTGGCCCGTTGGAGAGAGCAAATTTCTGTCTTTGTTCATTAAACCATTTTTTGATCTGTAATGAAAAATATCTATATGCAAAACGCTGATTTTGTTCTCACTCGGTATTTACTCCATCCGATTTGCACGGCTAGTTCACTTCTTCCATTTCTTTCATTATACATCGGGTTCTCGGCGAACCACTTTTCCAGGATTGGTGTCGCTTCATTCACAGACATTCCTTCCAGCTCTCTTGGTTTTGGTCCGGTATTCTGAACGTTTTAAAAGTATAGGGCAATTGGAAGAAAGGAATATTTTTACCGTCCAATTCATGAATGACTCATGGTTTATCATTGAGTTGGAATCCACATTACCGATTGAATCTTCCAGGCGGACATTTGCATTTCGCGAATTAGTCTGTATATTTATTCTGAAGAAATTGTTCAAAAGCTGCTCATTGACATACTGGAATGTAAACATTGTTGACTGGAGACGGAGAACTCGTAAGAATTGATGAGTTTGAAGAACACGGGAGTGACTGGTCAATCTTGTTGAACTCGGGATATAATGGCTGTAAAACTGAGAATTGACTCTGAAACAACATCAATTGACTCACAATGTTTTTTGCTGTCAAAACAGTGTATTGAGGAAGTCTGGAACTCGGAGAGAAGCGTTTCAATGGCATTGACTCTCTTTTTGGTTTCTGAATTTTACTGGTTATTGTTGTGACTTTTGTGATGAAATCACCTCATCCTTTACAAATGCTTTACTATTCTTCCTCGGCTTCTTCGGTGGACGGGTTAAAGGGGTCAATTCCTGAAATGAAGTGTCTGATAGATATTATTATGTAGTTACTCACCAGTTCGGCTTCCTCTTCCTCTTCCACATCATTTGAAACTGATTTCTTTATACGTGGCTTCTGAAAGTGTTCATGATCATTTTCATAACTTCTTCTTTAAATTTACCAATGCCGTTGCAGCTGATGAATTTGATTTTGAAGGTTTAGCGTCTTCCTGTGGAGTGTCTTGTGGGTCAAATATATCATCAGTTGCTGTGCTCTTAAAAAAACACAGATTGGAAACTTTCAAATGATTTTGTCCTACCGAATCCGGATCATCATCGTTATTGACGAACAGACGTATAGCATCAAGAGTTTCTTGTTCAGCGTCCAGTTTATTGACAAGAGTAGAAGACGATTCAGCTTTTTCGATTGGGAGAACGTCGGGTTGTTGTTTCGCAACAGTCTTCTGAATGAAATAAACTACATTTCTTATTTATGAGCTGGCGCAATTTTCCAATAATTTTTCCAATTTTCAATTTTCCAATTTTTCGCGAATAACTAACCGCTTTGGAAGGTTGTGAACCGCTGGACTTTTTCTTCTCATCCTTTGCGGTCTTCTTCATTGGCAGTGTTTCGGCTTCTGCTGAGCTTTCTGAAGACAAACTTGAATCTCTTTGATTCTTGGTTTTCGGTCGGCCTCGTGGAGCTGGCTTCTTCTGTAAATAACTTGTTGTGTATTCAATGATTGTTTAAATTACTTACCTTCTCGGTCGATTTCTTTCCAGAAGAAATTTTCTCCATTTTGCCGTTTGTCTTCTGTAATTCATTTTTTGCTTCACTTTAGACTATCCTGATTTCGTCGCCAAACCTGAAAAGTACCAAAAGAAGAGTCGGAGCTGCTGGAAGATGATGAACGTCCTCTTTTTTGAGATTTAGTTGTTCCACGATTTGCAGATCTCTGTAACCAATGATAAACATTATTTTGTCCTGCAAAACAAGGATAGTCTCTTACCAAATTTTTCGATGGCTGATTTCTCAATTTTCTTTTTGTTGGCTCCTGAAAACTAATTTTTTAACAAGAACAGCTTTCAAGAACTGACCCATGAATCAGATGAACTGGATGACGTCGACCGAGTTGTCTGCTTTTTTCGAACTGATTTGCCACGACTCTTCGGACGACTGCGGCTGGAGTCTTCCTGAAATTATAATCGAGTGTATGAATCAAATGCGATATGGTTGGCAATCATCGTGTGATGAATTATATCATCTCGCTGATTTAATTTTGCATATTCACTCACCGAAAATTCCTCATCTGTCTCTATCACAATGTTTTTCTTCTTCTTGCTCTTGGTTTTCTGAAATTCAAATCATTCGAAAGGCTTTGTTTCAATAAATTCTTACCGGCGGAACATATGCTTCTGATGAACTCGATGAGGTTGATCTATTCCGAGAACGTTTATTATTTGTCTTCTTTGAACGATCTCGTGAACTCGAGTTCTGAGAACTTCATGCAACTGATGGCTCATTATTCTTTCACTTACTTGAATTCGTTTTGAAGTTTTTATTGTCTTCTTTTTCGATTTGCTGATCGGTTTTTGATCCTCATCTGATTCATCGGAACTATCTCTTGAAAGTGAACGGGAAGGTTCTTTGGCGTTTCTCTTGCTGCTTCGCGTTTTCAGTGAGCCATTGGATGGTGACTGTAAAATCGGATAAATCAAAAATTTATATTTCTCTTTTTAGATCTTTTCAAGATTGATAAAATACTTACCGGTGAAGGATCTTGCGGCTTGTTGGGGTTGGCTTTGCCCCTCGCGTTTTTCTGAATAAAAATTTATAAGATTCTTCCCGGCAGTATGTATAAACTAACAGATCTGGTCGATACAATTGATTCGGAAGAATCCGAAGACGGAGATCGAGATTTCACATGTTTCTTCGTTGGAGGACGTCCCCGAGTCGTCGATTTCTGGAGTAAGGTATATATAAGAAGGTCTACAAAATTATTATCAAGGCCAGCCGGTGTTTTTTCTATTAGAAGCTCTGTAGTTGTTTCATACTCACCTGAATCTTTTTCTCTGACGAACCGGAAGGTTGTGGTGATGGAGAAGCAGGTTGATCTAGTTCCGATTCCAATGATTCAGTCGGTTCGCTGGTTGTCGGATTCTGAATTGAAATATAATTTTAGAACAGAGCGAAACTATTGTACCTGATCTTTCATAGTCACCCCATTATCCTCGGGTTTGTCGTCCGAAGTTGAGATCAAAGACATCTGTAATGAGCAGTGTTAGAGAAAGAAAAATCAGAAAGAAGATTGATTTGAAGGAAAATGTGAGCTTATAAGAGGGTAATCTCCTACAACCGCTGAAACGGAAATGAAGTCTCGCATTAATATGGATTTCTAAATACATTTTCTTAGCTCTTAGACAAAGTGTAAATGAAGTCAGTATACGAAGAAGAGCACTCAAGTGAAGATAAATCATACACATTTCTTTGAGAAATAGTTTGTTACACTCCTATAAATCAATCACTCTCAAAAGACGTTAGTTATTATTTTTTCTTGAAAGTTTTTCAAATTTAAAAGTAAAAACTTTTTGTAGAAGTTCAATAAAAGGTTTGTTATAAATAGCCCCTGTTCTGTTTTACAGTGAATTTCTACCCAAAAATACTATATTCATATTTAAAAATGAAGAATCAGGATATGAGAGCTGCGGTATACTTGTATACTGATATGGAAAGAAATTGATTCAGGACCCGACTACAATGAAAGCGTACGTGTGTGTGTGAGTGCGGTGTGCGTGGAGTGAGCGATTGAGCGGATGTGTATGCGTGTGCCAAGTACAATCTATCTTGCCTATGGCTAACCCGCCCCAACTCACGGTATTCGTGAGCGATGAGAATGAAGGCGCTGCCGAGCTCGCCGTCTCATTTCATTCTCTGCGTCTCTCCTTATATTATACATATCTAGCCGAGAAAAGGGCTGAGTCTTTGGAGATTGAGGAAATGAGAAGGAGAACGCTTCTTCTTAGTGCCAAAGAATAATGGGCGACGAAGAGCAGCCTATTGATTTTCAGGAAGGGGGGCTCCTAGTGACTATAGTGAGCAACGTCATGTCTCCAGCGTCGGTTTCATGTTGTAAAACAACAAACATTGATTTAGTATGCAAAGTTAAACGTTTTTCTACTTTAGAACAATATTCATTAATGACACAAGAAAAACACTTTAAGAACGCTTAGCTTTCGCGCAAAAGACAGCAAATTATATGTTATGATAACATGCTATTTGCAGAAAAGCAGCTCGGTGATACTCTGTTTGTCAGAAAACACAACAAAACTTCCGATTAATCTTTTTCAATATTTTGCAACACGCAAAACGATTCAAAAACTACCGCATTGAAACAGACAAAAGAAATCGAGAAGACTCGAACGCATGTACTCGTCGCGGCCCGCGAAGCTAGCATACGAAAAATAAATGTCTTTCACTCTCTGGTGCCTCTCTCAACGGAGCGCGTTAGCTGTTCGTTTCAAAACGGCCCCGTTAGCCGGGGCAGAAATTATAGAAACGAGAAACAGAAGGAGAACATGAGAAGTGAACAAAGAATACTAAATGGACATAGTTCAATGATTGCAAAGCAAAGGGTTGCTAATAATTCATAGTTTTGTGTGGGAAAACTTCGTTCTCCGCTGTAACCAACACAACTAAATATGTATATTAATCTTGAAGCGTTATATGTGATTGATAATACTGAAATTTTTAATCTTTTTTTGTGGTCAATCACACTTTGGTTCTTTTTTCATTCATTTTTTATTTATTCGAAAACCTATCAAAATCAAAAGTTATGATTTTAATATTCACACTCAAGGAAAACCTGACAAACCGCTAATTGAATTATTAAATTGAATTCTCAAAGACACCTTAGTCGAGATTTGCCGTTCATTTGTCTTATCAGTGAATGAAACTAGATGTGGGAGGAGTTTCAATGAAGAGAACTTCGGGAATAGCGTCCTTCTCGGCATCACTTTGCCAGCAGATTTTTCAAAATGCTACGTTTATTTTTAATACTGTCCATTCCTATCAGCTTATCAAATTCTTGTATTCCCACACAAAATATTGATGGTGAGTTTTCAAATTTTTAGAATTATTGATGAAAAAAATTTTGAACTTGTTGAAAATAAGTTGTTTTAAGCAAGTGGATCAAGTGGTTCAGGTTCAGGTTCAGGTTCCGGTGCAGCTACCACAACAACCACTACTACAACTACTGTAGCTACAACGACAACAACTGTGACAGAAGCACCTTTCCGTGAGTAAAATCTCACGAACTTCTTTGAAAAATGACCTCTTTTCAGCTTGTAATGTGTGTCAGAAGGTGTATGACACAACTTGTCAAGGCTTTGGAATTCCAAACTTACTTCAATGGTGTCCAACAGCAGCCGAGGCAGCAGTTGAATACACTTTGGGGCTTATCACTTCAATCATTCCGTTCATACCAGCAGGATCTTGCGCGTAAGAACTCACGAAAATGGAATTCGGACCATATTTTTATTTTCAGAACAATCATCACATGTCCTCTAACAACGTCTTTAAGAATCAAGCTGTTTAATACGGATATCCCAGCTCCAGTATTTTATGCATGGTGTGAAGAGTCGGGAGCTAACGCAGGAACTTGGTATACTGGCGTAAGCTGGTTGCTGAGATTTGAACTAGTGTCATTGGCATGTCGGCCGGTCATATCTGGAAAATGAACACTCAAATCAAGTTGATTTTCTGAAAATCCTAATAATTCTAATTTTAAATCTAGAAACGTTGTTTGAATACTGGTAATGTATATATCACTGATAATAATTAATAAAATATTGTTGAACTGATAAATTATCTACGTGTTCCGCACAAAAAAGCATAAAAATTCCTGATCTATGTTTATGAAAAGCGAAAATAATGAAACTGATCGTTATCATTATTATCAAAAGATCATCATCTCAACAAAACACATATTCAAAAGAAACAAAAACGAACAAATCGTTTATGATATTGAAAATTCACCGAGTTCAATTTTCCTTCCTATACTATCATTCCCCGGAACACGCTTATCACTGAAACCTGTCTCTTTCAATTTTCGAAGAATCATTGCACTTCGACAAAAAACTGGACTGGATGGGACTAGCAATGATTTTGTCGGGATTCTGGCGCAACTTCCTTCTAAAATACAATGGCTTGTAGTGGCGACTACAAATGAAATAACACAAGAATTGATTTAAAATTGGACATGTTAGGTTCATAAAGTTCAAGGCATATAATTTTTTTTAGACAATTTCTTTTCAATTTTAAGAATATTCTCAAAGGATGTGTAATCAACTTTAGTGTTCCAAATATACGTAATAAGCCTGTTTCAAAACTAGATTCTAGTTTGTCATAGCATATTCTGGAACTGTTCGGTGATCAGTGACAAACCTATCCAATGTCATTAATAAAATAGTGTTTTCCTGATACATGTATCCTTTCACTTTTCACTTTTTCATCACCGAGACGTGAAGAGAAGAACAAACGTGGCGTTAAATGAAGAGAAAACATAGAAAATGTTCATCCGACGTATTCGGGGGTTGACCTCCTAATGAACTATGCTGCTATCAGAAACTTCGTATCTAATCTTGTCAAACGGACAAATTGGTCATTTTCTTTTAACACAGGTCAATAGATTTATAAAAGTGAACCGAGTTCCATCGAACTTCATTTTATTGGTTTTACTCCTTCTGTTATTGAATAGATATCCATGATTTATCAAGTGACTTTTCTGATATGTTCTCTTGTCATAGTTGTCTATGCTTGTATTCCAACTCAAAATGTTGAACGTAAGTGACTTGCTCTATCAAATAGTGTTTCATATTCTGAAATTTCCAGCAACGACAACGACAACTACGGTAGCTCCATTTCGTATGTTATTTTCTTAGTTCCTAGTCATGATTACTTCCTAGTTTTTTCAGCTTGCACAGTCTGTCAACCAGTTTATGATACAACATGTCAAGGTCTCGGTATACCCAACCTGCTCACAGGTTGCCCTACAGCACTTGAAGCTGGTATCGACTACGTTTTTAACACTCTCAATGCCTTATTCCCAATAGCTCCTCCAAACTCTTGCAGGTAAACCATTTCTGAGTTTCTAGTTTCCGAGACTGACATTTTCAGTACTATTGTGATTTGTCCTCCCACGACTACTCTTGAATATATCTTTCTTGGAAATCCCATCATTGGCCCGTCACCAGTACTTGCATGGTGTGAAGAAACAGGTCCCGATGCTGGTACATGGTATGCTGGAGTTAGTATTATTGCGAGATTCGAGCTCGCTTCTCTTGCTTGCCGGCCAATCATACCTGGATAAAATTTTATGATTTAGATAATAATATTCAATATTGTAAATATTAATAATTTTGCCATCGATAATAATAATAATTGATCAAATCAATAAATTGTTTTTTCTAATTGATCACAAAACAGCTTATAAGTGACCTAAAAGTAAAAGATTTGAAATTTCCAAATGTGCACTCCAAAATAGTAAAATTTGAATTTGTTTTGAGATTCAAAATCTTCTAAACTGTCCCTATTGGCTAACCTCTGAAGATACTGTATTTGTTAATTGAACTTTTCATTCAATGTCAATTCGCAACAGTGAATCGTTCAAAACCCTAATTCGGAACTCGTCGAAATGATTCTCGTTCTTCATCTGAGTGTGCCGGTATGTAACATAAAAAATGACTTACGTGCTTTGATTTCCTGTTTGTACGTTGATGTTGGCAACACAAAAAACTTCCTATCATCTCCGAGAATCGGATTTTTTTTCGAATAAGATCGTGTTATAAAAATGAGGAGCGATGTCGCAACGAGTTGCCATTGTGTCATCCTCTTACGATCAAGCTGATATGCTGGTGCGTGCCTTTTTCTTTTCTATTTTTTCAGTCAAGTTTCTAGATACTTGTATTCCGACACAAAATGTTAATGATGGTTAGAATATATATATTTTTGCTACTAGTTTTAAAACTATGATAATACTCAGATGGTTCACTTAACGGTCAGACCACACTTTACCCCGGGCAAACAACACTTCCTTCTGGAGTAACCACAACAGCACCAGGTACGCAGTTAACAACGCAATCAACCACTACAGGTAACATTCATACTCAAGTTAACTAGTTAGTATTGGATTCAAAAATTTTTCACTTTTTTTTCTTCTTAAGATTTCCAAAAACATTATCAAAAACCCATTACTCAATGCTGATTGTCCATTGTCAGCAATCGGAAGTATCTCTAATCTTGAAAAATTGAAGTATTTCCTTGCTGACATCGGTAACAAGAAAGCCTCGGATTGATAAAAGATCAGATCAAATCTTATCAATCCTGCCATTAGACATGATGTCTTTTAACATCAAATCCAAGGATTTCTTGACTACAACCACAATATCTAGATGAGATTCGATTAAACGTTTTTTGAACAAATTTTATTTATTTCCTGGTTGATTCAAACTGGATCTAATTTACATTCAAGATTCCAGGAAATAACGGTATTCAGACTATATATCAATAATTTTATAGCTGGTGTCACAACAACAACCACAACAACAACTACAACCACTACTACAGCACCGACCACAACTACCGTAACAGAACCACCGTTCCGTAAGCGAAAATTCACAAAACTCCTAGAGAATCACATTTCACAGCTTGCAATGTGTGTCAGAAGGTATATGACACAACTTGTCAAGGCTTTGGAATTCCTAATCTACTTCAATGGTGTCCGACAGCAGCCGAAGCAGCGATTGAGTACACTTTGGGACTTATCACTTCAATCATTCCGTTTATACCAGCAGGATCTTGCGGGTAAGACTGTTCTGAAGTACATAAGTCTTCATTTTTATTCCATTTTTAGAACGATAATCACCTGTCCTCTAACTACTTCTTTACGAATCAAGATTTTGGGTTCGGAACTCCCCGCCCCCGTATTTTATGCATGGTGTGAAGAGTCAGGAGCAAACGCAGGAACTTGGTATACTGGTATTAGTTGGTTGTTGAGAATTGAACTGGTGTCATTGGCATGTCGGCCGGTCATATCCGGAAAATAATGGAAATAGATTCCATATGTATCGATTAAGCAGTTTACTGCTGTTTTCATGTACTTTCTAATAATAATTTGCTAATAAAGAATATCAATTATTGATAAATAAACACATTTTTTAAGCTGGAGCAGATATATCAACATCAGAGATCTGTTCCTATGAAATACTTCAAATGGCTAATCGAAATTGAATCACTACTAATATATCCAATTTGATAATATCATGACACACATTAATGCAGTCAACGGAACAAACTAAAAGCATCCATTCAAAAGATCAAGAAATCAACGAAAATGAACTCAAATGAAACAAAAAAATGTTAAGATAACGTTCAGAAGCAGAAACAACATTATAAGAAGATTTTCGCATGAAAACAAAACGAAAAACTAATAAATTAAAAATAACGGGATCACAGAAGCAAAAACATACATCTCTCGCAATGACTTCATCTATCGTTATCTGTTCCGAATAATCAAGTAATTGGTTTCGATCAAGTTTGTTATTCGAGTAGAATAGAGTAATGATCCACTTCATTGTCTTTGTTAACTTGATGATTTGATGCGTTGGCGTTTCTCGCTGTTCGTTTTTTCAATTGCACGCTATACGGAGTCATGCATTCCAACTCAACAGATTGAAACTAGTAAGTTTTATAATATGTCAACTTTCAAAAGTATATGTTTTTGTGGTCAAAGGGAATTAACAGTTCATTTTTTGATGCTTCAAGTCTTGTGCAAAATTTGAAAATTTTTCTGGTCAACCGTTTGTCTTCTGATTGTATTTTTTCATTTACCCGTCCAGTCACTGCACTAACTGAAACCCTCACTACCACTGCTTCTATTTCCACTACCACAGCAACAACCACCACAACAACCACAACCACTACCACTACTACAGCAACAACAACAACAACAACCACAACACCAACTACTACAACGACTGTGTTGACCGAAGCACCTTTCCGTAAGTCATTTATTCATAATTTCTCTAATCAAGACAAGTTTCCAGCCTGCACCGTGTGTCAAAAAGTATATGACACTGCTTGTATGGGATTCGGTAACCCCTCTATATTCAATTGGTGTCCACAAGCTGCAGAACTTGGCGTCACCTATTTTTTAGGACTTGTTGCAGCATTGCCGTTTTTACCTTCGAATTCTTGCTCGTTAGTTGAACGTATTAAAAATAATTTCAAGTATGATCCTTCAGAACGACCATAGTGTGTCCCCCTGGTACAACACCTAGAGTCAACTTGTTTGGTTCTTCTATACCTGCACCAACTCCTGCTACGCTTGCATATTGTCGCGAATCAGGACCGGACGCTGGTAAATGGTTCACTGGTGTACCACCTTTCGAGATTGAATTAAGCTCATTGACATGCCAAAACGTTGTATCAGGATAATGCTGAAATAATGGATATGTTGATAATATTAATAATAAATTTTATGCATTATTAGGAATGATGATCAATATATCATAAAAGAGAAAGAACAAAATGGATACTGAGATAACACCTTATAAACCAACGCGCTTGCAAATAGAAAAAAAGTGCCTGCCCTAATTACGGAATCGCACGAAACTGTATCGAACTACTGTCCCATTTATATGAATTGATTACCTTCGTTCTGCTTTGTTTCTTTATGTACAATCTTTGCTGCCTTCACACCGATAACTTCAAAATAGTGTCATATCCCTTTTTTGTGCTGATAACAAATGTCGGTCATTTTTTTCTTTGCAGACCCCGGTATAAATGTGGGAGAAAGTGTATATCAGCCTCATCTTCCTTTTATTCTCACTTCTTGAACTTTCAAATGTTTAATAGGATAGCTTTTGTGGTTACTTCTTCTGTATATCTGGCTAGTGCATGCATCCCGACGCAACAAATAGAATGTGAGTACAGGTCCAAAGTTTTTTTAAACAAAAATCACTTTTTAGCCACAACAACAACCACAACAACCACAACGACTACAACTGAAAAACCATTTCGTAAGCTAAAGTAGTCTCATGATAAAAAACAAATTATTTTCAGCTTGCACAGTCTGTCAACCAGTTTATGATACAGCATGTCAAGGTCTTGGTATACCCGACCTGCTCACAGGTTGCCCTACAGCACTTGAAGCTGGTATCGACTACGTTTTTGACACTGTCAATGCGTTATTGCCGATTGCTCCTCCTGGCTCTTGCAGGTAAACCAGTTTTGGCTTTCTGGATTTTGAGATATAAATTTCCAGTACAATTGTAATTTGTCCCCCCACTACGACTCTTGAATATTTATTCCTTGGATCGCCAATACTTGGTGGATCACCTGCGCTTGCATGGTGCGAGGAAACCGGTCCCGATGCTGGGATATGGTTCTCTGGAGCCAGTTTTTTAGTAAAATTCCAACTTACCTCACTCGCTTGTCGTCCAATCTTATCCGGATAAATGAGCATGAAAATTCAAAGAAATGGATTAAACACTGTACATATTGGCATTGAGAAATTGATAATAAAACTTGAATTTTGTGTTTTGAAATTTACATCAAACTATTTTCAAATTTTACATGTACAGAGTTTTATTGGGTATTTTGAGAAAATGTTTTCAACTATGAAAATAAGGCATCAGTTGGAATACTAAACAAATGAGAGAGGGTCAGCATTATGAGTTTGGCATTTTCTTCTGCACCGATTTCTTCCCCTTCTTCATTATTCTCCGGTGTGGCTGGACTTGTAATTGCATTATTCACAGTTTGACCAGCGTTCAAAAACAGATTCAATGCAGCTGCCACATCTTGCACCCCCTGCAAATCAATCAGATCGTCCTGATTTTCTTCTGAACCGTCTGTATGAGTATGTTCCTTTTGTTCAGCTGATTTTGGCGAGGCATCTGAAGACGTATTATTAAAAATATGACATTATTTCTTATTTGATACCTTTTTCCGTTGACTTTTTCACATTATTATTGTTGTTGTTGTTGACCACTGCTTCAATGGAGTTTTTGATTTGTTCACTCTCTTTTTTCCGAGATGCAGCCTCAGCTTCATTTGCAGAAGTACCCACATGTTTCATCTCTCTACGGTACTTTGCTCGACGGTTTTGAAACCAAATCTAGAAAATCCTTCGTTTTAATTTTATTTAGAAATTAAAAATAAACCTGAACTCTTTCTTCGTGTAGTTGAATTCTAGTTGCCAACTTATCCCGGCAGGACGCATCTGGATATTGATTCTCTGCGAATACCTTTTCCATTTCGTCTATTTGAGAAGCATCAAAAGTTATACGGTTTCTCTTCTTTTTCCCCGTTTCTTCATTATTACTCGGTCGTTTTCTGTTTTTCTTGCTGCTTTCATTTTCGAGATTTTCGAATTGAATATTACGAAGAATTTCTTGTAAAGAAGGGGGAATCAAGCTCTGAAAAGCGGAGATTGCTAATTAAAAATTCAGAAAAAAACAAACCTGAAGGCTCTCCATACTGGCGTCAAATGATCACCTTCAGGGGGGCGTTATTATGAAATGGGTGATGATGATGCTCGTCACTCGAAAATATGCAGATGTTATCAGATAATTGCCGACAAAGTGATGAAATTCAAAGAAATGAAGATAACTGAAAAAACAAATCATGATTTCAATATGATGTTTTTTTATTAAAAGATGAAGATCTATGAGTTAGAAAATATCAAGGGCGTTTGTTATGACACACTGGTAAAATGCCAACCAAAAAGTCAGAGATGAGACGTGCTTATAAGGGGATTAGGAAATCAATAGTGTGTTATTCTGGGATGAAATGGCGTCAACGACATATCCTGGTGTTATAATCTTGGTATCACACCAATAGTATAGATAAGCGCTCATTCAAAGTGGAGGAGGAGGGGAACTTGGTGTTTTTCGGAATGGCAAAAACACGGCGAGAAGTGGGCAAACGGAAGTTGTTCAACATTAGAATATGCAATGATGTCCTAGAGCATTTTAGAGGAGTTATTCCTTTTCATGCCGTCGTACTTTTTTTCTTCGTTTCCTTTGTTTGAATGGAGGAGGGGGGTTTGAAAATATGAAAAATATATTCACATTTGGAAAACCCATTTTTCAAAAAGCTTCAGTATCTTATGAATGAGTTTTGGCTAGCACTTCAGGATATATTCCATTTTCTAACTTTGGATCTAAAGACAATGCGACGCCAACTGGGAGGAAGCAATCTATGACAAGAAAATGTGGTGTAAGATGCTCAACGAGACGATTATATACGCCAATTTGTGGCCGGCTATCGAACGTCTGACCAAACAATGGAGGGCGAGTTTCTCCAAAAGAGCACTCGGCTCGATGAGGCAGGAGGCGAATGGGAAAGGAGTAATTTGTATGAGGCAGTGGCACGACGCCTGGAACCTGTGTTTTTCGGTGACAGGTGTCAAAAATAATCAGAACTAGGACGTGTTCGTTATAATGAATGATTCTCTGAAAAAGCAGAATATTGTAGTTGGTGTGGCTAAAACTATAGTCAGGGAGGACAACGTCTTCACTTTCGGATGTCCCGTTTTCTGGATAGAGCACTTACTGAAGATTAAATTTCAAATGTTATTGGATCTGTGAAAAGAGAGAGTGAGAACAAGGATGTTTCCTTTTTTAGTAGAAGACGACTCGTCGCAAAGTAAATGTCAATCCGATGGACCACGACGATTAGCATAATCTTCACGTTGATGAGAGCGACTATGATTTATGAAATGCGCGGAACTGAAGGCTTATTACATTTCAAATTGTGCATATAGCGGAGCCGATGATGAAGGAAAGGAGAAGAAAAAGGAGAGGAGGGGGAAGACTTGATGGAATTAAGCTATTGCCAAGAAAACAGGAAATCGTAGGGGTAGCTCAAGTTGAAAACGATAAATATAACACTTAGAACGAGAATGGACAAAGCTAAATCCCTCGTGACTAATATAACACAAGAAGACGACGAGAGAATTCCCAAGTTTTATAAAAATTGAGAAATTTTGTCATTCAAATGTTGTATATTGAAATATCAGTCAAATGTTGGGATTTCAGTTTTTATTGATGGCGTCTTTTTTTTGCTGCTGCCTGCCAAGTAAATAAAAATATGGAAAACAACAAAATGGGAGTGAATGAAAGTTTGAAAACTCAAATTTCGACTTGAGGGATTTTATTACTTCACCATTACGTTTCCGAATGAATGCAAACACGACATTCTCAAACTTCTCAGAATTTAGAAACATTTTTCAGTGAACTAATAGTGCATTCATGCCAGATGGAGAATAAGAGAGAGAGTGAAATGAAGTATTGCTAAAGAGCACCTGAATTTCTTAATGAGCGCTGCCAAAATGTATTCAGAAAGGAAATGAATTAACTCAATTGCATTTATATTCGAGCGTTGAAGTTTACCCGAAGAGATTGAGTAACATTTATAAATTCATATGAGAAAAATATGTTCAGCTGTTGAAACGGACAAACACCAGAATTAAGAGAAAGTGGAAAAAACGTGGAGAAAATGTTATATTGAATACTCGTAAATATAGGGAGCTTTTTAGAATGTCGTCCCCTACAACATGAAATAAAACAAATAGTACATTTCCTGATGAATAATGCTATGACTATTTTCCTCTTCACATAAAAGATTATTTCCGTTCTTTCTACTTCAATTATTTGCCTCGTGATTTTTTTTTCAGAATTTGCGGATTCAGGGAGTACATACTAATCTAAAAAAAATGTCCAATGATTCCTGCACTTCAACATGTGATTTAGATTTCTGGAAAAATCAGAAAAACTCCCACACCTACTAAATCTAATTTTTATTTTTTAATCCATGTTTTTCTTCACTTTGACACTGAAATTAGTTTTTGTGAACAATGATACACTCAACAAAGTTCATGGTAACAATTCAATTTTTGATTTCCTCCCCCTTTTTCAGGCATTGTATTGTAAAAATGTGACTGCATTACACTCCCGTGTTAAAAACTAGAAATGTTGCATTTTCCATTGAAATTTATAAAAGGCAATCGTCTAGACGTGATAAGCGTGTCGATAACGAAAATCATCAAGCTGGGCAGGCTAACGGCTATCTCAGAAGAAGGCACAGTCTCAACCCGCCACAATGGGTGGTATCTTTTTTTCGACAGACCGAGTCGACAGTTTGGCATTGAGGTCTTCTCATTCATCACACGTCTTCTTCAGAACCACCGGTATTCATTTCGGTAGTCATCGCCAATCATGTACTTAGGAAATGGCGTTCTTACCAGGTAATATCTGAAAGCGTAATATACAAATATAAAACTTTACTTATAAAACAAGGCCGTATGAACCTAGATAAAAGGAAGCTCAGGATGATGTAGTTTTTATTAAAATAATTCCAGTATCCTCGACAATGCATCAAAGTTCTATATGAAGTTATCCGGACTTGTCCTCTTCTCTGCAAACTCTATTCAAGTACAAGTAAGTAGTCCCAATTTCGTTTTATCTCCGATAGACAGTAGGACATTGAGACACACTTTCCCCCCGCAGTTTTTCAACTCTAACAAGTACTCCGACGGAAAAATGTTGCGCTTCTGGCCGCAAAGCACACTCAATTGATAGATCTGGGTCAGGAAAGAAAAAAAAAGCGAACGCATGAAGACAACTGAACTGATAGGAAATGTTGCGGAGAGAATACGGCGAAAATTGGCGGCAAGTACAAGTGTGGATTGGAGAAAAGATTCTACTGAACTTATCACCCACTTTCTTGATCGTGTACTCTTACTACTACAGTTTAATCCCGCCTCCTTTTCAAAGACACGTAGCTCGATACTATATAAGGGGACCGTTGGGAACTTAAAAATCACACAACATATTCTGTTTGACTTCACAATATGTTTCTACTGTCAACAATAAATTTGATTTCTTTTTTGAAATCATCCATTTCGACCATGGTAAGATTTTGATTCAAAGTGCATTTTTTATCCACTCCAGTGGGTTGAGAAGTCCTATCCCTTGTTTCATTTTTCAATTCGCAACTGTATTTCACTTCCATTCCATTTTTCGCAGCTACAGTAATACTAATTGCCATCTGCAGAAAAACAGATATTATTTTCTTCTCGTAGAAAAGTTGTTATTGTACACTGACTGGCACGATATTATTACGATTCGCGTAATTCGAAGTTGTGTCTTTTTATACGATTTGTATTATTTTCCCCAAGAGCCACTGTATAGCTGTATGAAGAAAATAAGAAATTTTTCTCGCGAAAATATGATTCATTTATATGAATTTTGCCCCACCATGAACAGTGCTATTGTATAGCAGCCCAACCAATTTTTTCTCCTATTTTTCTAATGTTTTATATGAATTTCTTACAGCTGAACATGGACAAATCGTTTTGGATCAAACTTCGTGACTACACAGCTTTTGCTGTTTCTCATCATGTCATCATGGGAATCTATCTCCTTCTACTGAGAGCTGTTGTCGGTTACTTCTACCCTGGCTTCCAATGGCAATACTTTTTCATTCGCATATTCATTTTTCACATTGGATACATCATAGTCTCTTTTATCATAAGAGCTGCCACGTATCCACCAGGACCTCCACCAATGGCCATTCTCGGAAACTCTCCATTCGTCAACGTTCTCACCCCAGAAAAGACGTTCCTCGAGTACCGCGAGATCTATGGTCCAATCTTCACTCTCCATCTTTCTCGTTAGTTTGCTTGTCATTCATTCTGATCCATATCTCTTGTTTACAGAACCTACAGTAATCCTTGCCGACTACAAATCAATCCAAGATGGTCTTCTCAAGAACGGTGAGTAGACTTTATTTATGGATGTGTAGGAGAGAAAGTTTTCCGTGAGAGAATGAAAAAATCGGATAGAACACATCGTTCTTTCGGAAAGAATCTGTGTTCCGTAAGCGAGTTTTTCCACCTGTTCGCAACATTCCAAAGTAGTTCAAGGATGATACTAATGTCTTATGATGATGGCTTTTCAAACAATACGTGACCCCTAGGAACCTGTAATTTCATCTAGCTTCTGAAGTTATGATCAATTACAGGCCAACATACCAGTGGACGCTCCAGTGCTGAATCCTTTGTTCTGTTCACTGGTGACCGTAACAATGGAGATGGTGTCATTCTTGCAATGCGTCAGAAGTGGAAGGATATGCGTCATGAAATCAGCCGTTTCATGAACAAGTGGTACGGTAAACCAATGGATGAGCTGGTCCTTCATCACACCCAATGCTTGGAGGTTGAACTTTTGAAAATTGCTGAGAATCAGGTACAGTGACTACTCAACTATTTTTATACAACATAAAAGTTCAGAGCCTTGTTGACTTGCGTGATCCTCTTGCCGGAGCCATCGCCAATGTGATTCAACAAATCACTATCGGACGCAACTACATGTATCAGGATCAAGAGTTCCAAACTCAACTCAGAGATATCAATGCTGTCGTCAAAGAGGTACACCCAATCCATCACTATCAATACCGTAATCTCAATTGTTGCAGATCATGACTGCCGAAGTGTTCTTTGTGAACTGCTACCCGTGGCTTCGTTATCTGCCAGAGGGCATTCTCCGCAAATGGACAAATTACAAGAGAAGTGGATTTAGACTTCAGCAATGGTAAGAACCAGTTCTCATGTGATACCACCATGTACAGTAGTCATTTTCAAGGTTTCGCACTATATTGGAAGAACATCACGTCAATCGGCATCAAGGTGATTTCATGTCACACATGATAGACCTCCAAGAGTCGAAACAGGAACAATTCAAGTAATCATAAAGGCGATCGCAACATTGATTTCAATATTACATTTTTAGTGACCTCTCAATCATTCTTACGTGCGGTGATATGTGGACTGGGGGAATGGAAACTACTGTAACCACTTTAAGATGGGGAATCATCTATCTTCTGAACAACCCAGAAGTTCAAGAGAAATGCCACAAAGAAATTATTGAAGTAAGAGAATAACAACAATTAGTTATCGCATATTTGATTATTTCAGGTATTCGGAAACGAGCTTCCAGATATGAGCAAAATGAATCAAACTCCTTATGTCAGAGCCACTCTTTCCGAAATCCAACGCTTGGCTAATGTTCTCCCATGGGCTATTCCTCACAAGTACGTTCATCGTATCCTCATCCAGTATCTAAAACGTCTAACTTTCAGAACTCTCGAAGACTGTTGCATTGGCGGATATGACATTCCAGTGAACACTGAGGTCATCCCAGCTCTTGGAGCCACTCTTTTCGACCCAAATGTTTTTTCTTCGCCGATGGAATTCAAACCTGAACGTTTCTTGGACGAAGAAGGCAAATATCGTGTGATGGAAGAGTTCCGTCCATTCGGGTTGGGACCAAGAATCTGCCTTGGAGAAAGAATTGCTCGCACCGAGCTTTATCTGATTTTCGCGAGCCTTCTCCAGAATTTCCGTTTCTACTTGAACAGAGGTAAACAACCTAGAGGTTTTCAAATTACTCAATGTTTTGATTCCAGGAGACCCAATCCCAGTCCCTGAGCGTGTCATCGGAGGAATCACTGCTCCTCCAAAACCGTATGCTACACGCGTCGAGTACCTCGGAAATCGTTCCATCAACTAATGTAGTCTCCAATAACTTCACTTCATGCTTTAAATCTCTCACCGTAATCTCTACCAACTGCTTTAAATCACTCTTTCCTGTCATAATGCATCTAGTCTCTTTCATTAGCTGCTACGTCATCTGTTTTCAATTTACCACCAATGAAGTTATTTTCTTTATCATACGAAATTTTTCTTTACAAAAAACTGCATAGTCATAATGAGTCATTATTAAACGAGGAGGCGCCAAATACCGGGTGACAATGGAATCACGAGATTTTTTTCAACGGGAAATTGAAATCTGAGAAAAATTTTAATTAGAATGATAGAATAGATCTGAGGGAACTTCTTTATTATGAATAGAGCTAAAAAACGTCATATTCACTTTTAATCACTCTGAAAGAACAAACATTTGAATAACACCTTGTGTGCCATCCTTGTCAATTATAAAACGCGTTTAGCATATTATTCTTGTAATAATCAAAACTTCCACGGTTATTTGTTATCAATTCATCACTATCAAGCCAAACGCTAGACACTTCTGACAAAACCGTTTGATGAATGAACCTTTTCGCGACATCTCATCACAAATCATTAAACTTTTCGTTGTATCCGTTCCCAGTTCGCAACATTGATAATGAATCGGCACTCTCCGTGCTATTCACCGCCATGCGACCCAGTTTTAGCTCTTCATCGAAATAAGCACTTGCCCTTCTGCGCAACAAAAACGACGCCAAGTTCAGAGGGAACTAGTTTGAGTGTCCTTCTGCGTGAAGTTGTTGCGACCACCTAATGTGTAATGAATCGAACAATCATTCATGGTAGTTTTCAACATGACAATAATCGTTTTCATTTTTCTCGTGAGAAGAAGGCAAGATAATAAATTCCGATAGACAAAGTCATCGGAAGTTCAACAAATTAGGAGACCTTTTGAGATATTAAGTTTTGGTGTAGGTTGGGGGACATTTATTTTTCATTGAAATTGAACTGGAAGAAAATATGATCACAAATATCAAACTGGGGGAGCATGAAACAAGAAAATGCATCGGCAACTGTGAAAAGGAATACCCGAATGTAATGGTAGGAAAATGGCATATAATCAGATAGGGTACACTATGAATATCTAATCCAGGGAAGTATAATCTAAAGCTATTCAAGGATTTAGTTGGATTGAGCAAAAGCAACTGGACCATCCTGATCTTCTGGAAGAGGATAGCGTGTGTTGAGCTCGGCAAGAAGATCCGTCACGGTTTTCTCCTGAAACATATTTTGATTGGTTCTCTGCTCGAGTGTAGTTTAATCATTTGATCTGTGTTTTCTATCTTTTCCCAAACTCACATCAATCACCACAAATCTCTTTTTATCCTTTGAGAAAAGGTAATCTTCGCCTTGGTAGATATCAAACCACATTCCATGAACATGAAGACGTCCAGACTCCAAGTATTCTTTGAGGAATTCATGCGAGCAAATGTTGATGAGCTGTTGAAGGACGTTAATCTAGAAACAATAGTTTTTAAGGTACTCATTATTTTCGGGAATACCTGAGAGAGCTTATCTTCAACTGGAAGTTTATCCATTGGATCAATGATAGCTTGGAATGATTGACTTGGTGCGACTTCTGAGTCAAACTTCATCGACGATGGGCCACGATGGAGACGCTCATTGAGTCTACAAACAGAAAAATGTGTTGAATATGGGTTTTAGTCATACCTCTTGACAGAACTGAACCCATTTCTTCTGACCCAGTGGTCCATTGGCGAAGTCACATCGAAATTTTTTGGGCATTGGTGAAGACCGTAGAGAGTGTTGATTGCCTGTAATCCATGTAATTCAGTTTTTTCACAATGTAACACTCTCACCTTGCAATCAGAGTGACCGCATACAACAATATGTCTGATACCACCTCTTTTGACAGCAAGCTCCAGCGCTGCCGGCTCAGTGTTGACAGAGACCTCAGAGTAGGCGCCTGAAAGTTTAAAATTTATATGAAAACAGGTTCGTACGTTTTTAATTGTGATGAAAATAAATCTCACCATAATTAGGAGCATCGGGGATCATGTTTCCGGCGTTTCGGACAACGAACATATCTCCAACCTGTGACTGCGTGAAACGAGTGGGCAGCATTCTCGAATCCATGCATGTGAACATAACTGCAGTTGGCTGGAATAGAAACAGTATTTTTTCAAACAAAAAATAAATTCGCACATTCGGATTGTCCTGGATTCCCTCAAATTGTTTGACGAGATCTTTCCGAACAGTGTTACGGTATTTGATGACTCCTCGTAAGATTTTGTTCATTTTGCCTCTGAAAAACTAACATTTTGAAAGGAAAAGCGCACATGAAGTGATCTCTGGCGATAGAGAATAGTTCGTAAAGCTGGTAGAAAGACGCAAGAGAGAAAACATTGAAAAGTAAACAGAAAGAAACGGCCTGAACAGTGTCAATCGGAAACTTCTGAAAACGACTGATAACTATTATCAAAACTATTATTTGAAATAGTTCAACTATTTCAAATAAAATGAAATCGAAAAATCAGTGAAAAGTGTAAAAAGTAGACTGACTTTACACTACGTGCTGACCGCTGCAAACTTTTCTCTCGTCAATGTTGCCGAAGAACAATCGCTCTCGTGGTTCAAAATCAATAAACACATAAAAAAGTCCAATGAACGATCAGGCATCAGTGATTGGAAGGTAATCAGGAAAGTGTTTCAGATTAAAAGATCCAGAAAAGGAATAATTCATATAAAACAAAACCTTGAAAAATAGAAACCCTGACAATTGTTGAGCAAAGAAACACATCTATATGACAATAACACTATGAGGCGACCCCTAATTATTGATTATACACCTTGCGTGCAGTCTTGTTCATGGCCTCCTCAACGAACGAGTCGATTGGGTGAACGATGAATGGAATGGTGGCAAGACCCAAACATGTAACAGTCCATTTTCTCAGAGTTGTCGGCAATTTTGTCGATTTTTGCAGAAGGATATTGGTGAAATAGCAGAAACGGTTGATGGTGAATCCTGGGATAAGAACTGAAGCGAACGTTTGCCAGAGAACAGTGTCCACAGAAGCAATTGCTACTTTTTTTGTCTTCTCAGCCTCACTGGCATGAGATTTCTGTAAAAATCAAGTTATTTTTGTGAATTTTATTGTGGAATCTACTTGAAAAATACGTGAGATTTTCACTATTACCTTTGATTCCTTCAATCCCTTATCCACAGAATCGGCGGCAACATATCCGAAAGCCACGACATACGAGAATTTAACGACCACCGGTTTGACGAGTGATCGGAATGCTTCTCCGACTTCGTTCGCATAACCTGAACCCAGTTGTTAGTCTCCGGGCAATTGAAATAGGATCAAACCTAGAAATCTAACAGGGGTATCGCGGAAAATATCTGTGTCCTTGCTAATCTCTACTGGCGACATCTGAAAATGCATGAAATAAATCAAAACAGAAAGAAGAAAAAGAAACAACACATAGAAAGATAGAAGTAGAAAGAAAACACGTCACAATTCATGGAATCAACGCATTTAAAAAAAACGTCTCAATAATTTATTTTGACCCGTGAATTAGACTGGAACTTTGTTTATAATACAGGGAGAAATGGTTATGTACATGATAAGATATCAGTTATTTTAGTATATTACGGAAAACAGTGTTGATGCCGTATGGAATGGTGAGCATAAGTCGACCTTCGAGAAATCCGAACGCGATACCTAAATTATCATATTTCATTGGCTTTTCCTGCCTTTTTAAGTAGAAATCTGTCAATTTTCGTTTTTAAAAAACACTTACCAGCGAGAACATCAGTGATAAAGTGTCTTCCCAGTGCAACTCTCGACAAACCAACAATTAGGGGGAGCGGAATGAAAGGAAACGTGAAGTTGGGTGCCCAATTGTAACTGAAAATTGATTTGTTCCAAACTGTACAGTCTTCAACAAAAACTCACAACATCACGATCAGCATCGTTGCTCTGGAAGCGTGACCCGATGGGAATGAATAAATATCGACGGTGTGCTCCAAATACTGAAAACAGACAGATAAAAGACGCATAATTCACAGTAAAACAAACCCTTGAATAGGTTTTCTGTGGTCGATCGCGATGAATATAGAATTTGAGAATGGCAACGAAGATCAGGTCAAAGTACAATCCTATAATTTGTTGTGTTCGGTATTCAGAGTGTCATTTATTTCTACCTATGTTTAAAACCACAAGCTGGTACTGTGTCGATTCATCAAAGTTTTTGCCGTATGCAACAATCAATGCCAAAGTGGCCACCACAAACCATGGGAACCCGTGAATCTAAACGAAAGGCTGATGAATTCCTGAAATTAATTGAAATCCACTCACACTCCATTCGATCCAGGTACAAGCAAAGTGGTATTTGTTTTTGTCGAATAATAACTTTGAGTATTCTTCGTCCGCCTTTTCTCCCCAGTGAATCACTGAAAACATATCGAATATTGGCAAATACCAATCAGAATAATTACTTACATCTCTCCATAGTGATTATTTGAAGAATTTCGCAACGAAAATAAGTAAAATAAATGCTGACGTTGACTAAATCATAGTTGCTGGTAAATAAATACGTCTCCTCCGAGAGGACTACACGACGTGTTTTTCTAGTCCACGGCCACCAGGCCACCTGCCTTCTGCGTGTGTCCTTCTGCGTGTGTCCTCCTCTCCAAACCCGTTTATGAGTAGTATGTAAACCACCTCTCCCCCCTCTTCTCTCAGCAGATGCGTGGTAGAGTGGTAGTGTGCGGGACTTCGGTCCTCGTACTCTAACGTTCAATCCCCGCCGCGGTCTTAACGATGACGCCTCGGCCCATCCTCTTGAGACCGTGACTGTTAGGTGTACTTCGGTCCACTGAAAACTGATGAGCTTGGGCATCATATATCCCAAGTAGGTGTGCTTCGGCCCCATTCAAAACGCAGTATCGAACTTCGTTTTGCATTTCCTCCCCGGTTTTTTTTGTTTACAGAGACTAAGCTTGTTTGAAAGAACAGAATTGGCCGTTGTGCATGTAAAATAATAATTATCTAACAGATAATCAATTTCCGAGTTCTTTGTTCTTTCCTGTCTGTTTAGCAAGATGAATTCTAGAGGAACAGTGGGAAAAACTGAATATGAGCTTCAATGAGATGTCAAAAAAAAACACTAAAAAGTCCCCCACTGGAGGCCCAGTCTGGGCCTCCGGTGGTCGGGTCCGGGTCGCGGTCCTGGTCGCTGCCCGTCTCGCTCCTGAAACACAAAAAATCATAGGAGAGAATGAAAATCGATAAAAGAGGCTGTAGATAAGGGTAGATTGGGAGGGGAGAAGAGAGAAGAAGAAAGGAAAACGAAATAGAATGAATGAATGAAGGAATGAATACAGGTGGGCGGAGTCAGACAGTTGACTACACCCTTATCGACATCTGCTGATTGGAACATCTATCTCCATTGAAGAAAGGTGGAGATTGTTTGTGTCGGCTTTCTTTCATCCAAACTGTGACAGGTGTTTATCTAATTTTCCCGGGTGCAAACGTGACTATTCTGAAACTCTAGGGTGACTACGAAACCATGAAAAGCTGAACTTTGAAGCATGTGGAAGCATCTGCTCAAGAATACTCAAGACTACTCAGAAATTACGTTTCTAAGCAGAAAAAATGCAATATGATGCATTTGAAAAACGAAAACTTAGTCTTTTGCAAATGAATTTCATTAAAGTTTACAAATTAGTTATGAAATTTGGGAAGAAGATGTTTCAGGATTATGTGAGATGATCAGAACCGGTGAGCTATCAGTGATTGAGAGTCACAATGGGCAGGAATCGGTTAACTGGGAAAGAACACATAAAACGTTACAAATATGAATCGTTGAGTGGAGATTTCAAATATTTGTATGAAAATGATAAGCAAATTACTACATAGATAATTTGTTAGCTCTTGTGGCAATTTTTCTTCCAGACGCAATGGTACGCCATGTACGACAAATGCGGATCTGATATCGACAACCCTCGGTATTAACTTTTTCATTGTAAAAAAATATTTTTTCTTCGAATTTGCAAATTTTTCTCCGGAGCCTTCAGCAGAAAGTAATCAAAGGATTGCTATAAACAAAGTGACACTCATAATAAATCAATTCGATATTTTAACGTTCCGCCTAATATCATCGTCATTCAAAACAATACATTTTTTCGTTGTTTTTCTTTGAAAATATGCACCAATTGAAATAAGAAGATAAATCAAGATCTTTTTAGTCCTATTTCAATCCGAGTCACACAAATGAATCAGGGAATGTCCTTTGGATCATAAAAGCCACGGCATCTCTATTTGAAAACCTGAATCAGAAGCTGTTTTTGCTTACAAAATATTGTCCACCAAAGGAAACCATAGCTGATCACCGGAATTCTATTAAAAAACAAGTTTTCCCGAAAAGAAAAAAGCCCTAATAAGTCTGTACCCATATAGAGATTAGAATATGTTCTATTTGAAAAAGACCATTCAATTCAGTTTCTTTTCCGTTCTTTTGATTAATTCTTTTCAAAATGTCATTTCACGGAATACTATTGTGGAATCCAATAAAGTTCGAGTAATCCGTTCAACCCACTCATGATTTCATTGACTATGGTTTTGTTTTGATGTCGGAGAAGAGTTTGGGGAAAACCAAACAAGGTTTCTGAACCAATAAAGTTTTTTTGGATTCACTCATTTCTTTAGTTTCTGATCCAATAAAGTTTTTTTTGGATTCCTCATTTCTCTTGTTTCTGGATCAAAAATCCGTAGAATCAAATGCAATTGATTGATTTCGTATGAGTCACGTGTTCCGATTCTTGAGATATGCAAATTCAAGCATAATTTATTCATGATTGCCATCATAAAACCCCTGTTTCTGGTGTTTGATCGGAACAAAAACTCCAAAAAACAGAGATTCGAGAAACTCCATCAACACCGGAGTCACATAGCGCTGATTCATTTAAAATCTTCGATTCAACGGATCCTTGAAACCTGAATAGATGGGGAAGCTCAGACGTAACGAATGATCTAGTAACTAGTCAGCTGGATTTTCAAAAGTGACAGAAGTTTCCTGACAACAAGGGAAACTTTCCGAGTCATATTAAATTCAAAAAAGGAAAACATAATGCTCGAAACGTTCATTCAGAATCAAAAATACAATTATCCGTTACGTCCGGTCTTGTTAGTGTTGATTCTGTCTTCGATGGGCCCGGTGGATGGAGAACGTGTGACTGGACTTGATTTTCCATTGCTTGATCCGGTTTTGATCGTCCCATTTTCAGCGTTGATTGGATTGGACGTTTGGTTAGCGATGAGTTGTGAGAAAGTTCCTTTTCCGATGGTATTATTGCGATTAGATTTTTGATCATCAGAGTGTAGACTGTGAAGAGGTATGCCATTTCCGAAGTCATGCATGTAATTATTGTTCAAAGGCTCATCATATGTGATGTTTTGACCATATCTTTCTCCTGAATTTTCAATATAAGTTAACTTTTGTTAATTAATGCTCTACTTGCTTTTTTTGCGATCGGAATCTGGGGACGAACTCTTCGGTGTCTCTAGCGTTCCTTGTCCTGAGGAAATTGGTTCCTTGATAGCATTGTTCTTTTTCGAATCTTCAGAGTGTAATCCGCGAGTAGGTACGTCGAATATGTGCAATGCATTATTGTAACCTGGGTTTGGTGGTGGGGTTGCGCAATTTAGTTCATATGAGCCTCCTAAACTTTCGATATGTATTGATAATAGTTTTGTGCTTACTTTTTTCCCGATCAGAAGATAAGGACGCACTCTTCAGTCTCTCGAAGAGTCCCACGGCTTGTTTCTCGAGCGCCATAAAGGATATTGTCAAATTTTCTTGGGAAGAGAAGTCGTTCTGGTGCATCATGGATTTCACGGCGTCTTTTTTGGATTTGAAGTTGTCCAAAAGCTGGATGACGTTGTTGTAGGTGTCTTCGAAGTAAATCATAGACTGCCACATTCCCAGATGGAAAGCATCTTGCACCATTTGTCTCATATTCTCTTTTGTTTTTTCCATATTCTTTTCCGCTTCAAGCTCTCCTGAAATAAATGAAGATTGGATGTAGTTAAAAGATCGTATTACCGGTTGAATTGGCCTTCGGAAGTTGATCCTTCAATCCAATAGGTTCGTGAGTGAATCGGTTCCCAGTTTCAGTGAACGTGCCATTGACTCCAGTTGCTGAATGAAAATTAGGTTGAACTTGTAATGATTGAATATATAATTTCCGTTGCCATGATCGATGTTGACTGCTGCCACAGCTGAGATGAGGACAAGAAGGAGGAAATGCCCCATTGGTCTCGATGAAGATCTCAGGGGGAACCGTCGCCTTTTAAAGAAAGAGGGCGGAGCTAAAAAGCTTTTTTTGTAGTTTTCGTTCCGATCAAACAACAAAAGGGGGAGTTTTATGATGGCAGTTATGAATAAATTATGATTGGAATTTGAATAATTTGAAAATCGGATGACGTGGCACATATGAATATCAATTGATCATAATTGAATCCATAAATCCTTGATCAAGAAATTTGACAGATAAGTAGATTAGACAGAAAAAAAACTGTAGTAATTAGAAAAAATCAAGTTTATTGGTAAATTTTATTTTAGAATGAGATGAATTCAGAAAAAAACTAATATCGATGAAACCGTGGATTAAACGGATCATTTTAATTTTGTCATGTTATACAGTAATCTCCCGTGGAATCAATTTAGCATTTGACATGTTCTTAAAAATTGAAACAAAATTATAAACAAAACTCATCGTATAATAACAAAACTCATCGTATAATTAGGCGTCATCTATCAAGATATCAGCGATCATTCATTCATAAAAACAAATAACTAGAATTCCAATAAATAGAATGTTGCTGATATTGAAATTATCCGTTCGATCCACTGTTTTTTTAATAATGCATTGTTTCCCCAAAGTCATCTATCGAAGAAATTAATTATTTTCAAACACTACAGTTTTTTCTGTTCAATTTACTTATCTCTCCATTCTTGGATTAAGGATCCGTGGATTCAAACATGATTTTAGAGAGGAAAAGGAGGATCTAACTTTTTTTTTGGAGTTTTTGTTCCGATCAAACAACAAAAAGGGCGGTTTTTATGATGGCAGTTATGAATAAATTATGATTGGAATTTGCATATCTCTAGAATCGGATGACGTGGCACATATGAAAATCAATAAACAAAGTTTGAATCCACAGATCCTTAATCCAGAACTTAGATGATTAAGTGATTTAAACAAAAAAACTGTAGTATTTAAGAATAATTAATTTTATCAGTGAATTGTTTTACCAGTCAGACTGATATGAGGAACTGGAAAGCAGTAGTGCCGAAGAAAACGGATCGAATGTAGAGCGAACTCATCTAGTCGTCGCAGTTACAACTCCAATCCCTCTTAACTTGACAAAGACGAGCTCCTCACCAATTGTGGAAAAGGTCCAAGAGCCCTTTGAAGAGCATACAGACGCAACTACTCTGGAACAGGACAAAAGGGATGGCCCTATCTTCTTAATTATCCTCTCTTCGTCTGATTAAAACATTGAACATCACAAGTTAGGATGTACCTTTCACTGCAAAACAGAGATGTAATCTGACTATCCGGATGACTGAAGACCCGACTATTTTCTAAACTGAACAGGTGTCTGAATCGGGAGAGTTCCACTCGTTTTTTATACCTAGTAGTACCTAAAAGACAACAAAAAAGGAGGCCATAGCTCCCAGGTTTCTGGCCTGTCTTACGAAGAAAAATAATGTTTAAAAATTTTATTTAAAGTCATCAGAAGAATTAATAGGCGGCACCAGGATCTGACGCTGAAAAAATGATTGGCTTGAGGGTGATTTTCGGAAATTCGGTTGTCAATTTGAAGGGAGGCGTGTGTTCAAAGATTGGGCCACGTGTGATGACATTAGCTGTTGGTAAGGCTTTGGTGGTACTCGGCTTCCCAGTAGTTTTCGGAGAATAGGTGGAGCTTGTCAAGTTGAGGATAGTAGTGCTTGCAACAGTGGCGTGTGGGGCTTTCGATGAACTTGGCTTCTCGGTTGTCTTTGAAGGGTGAGCGGTTGAGGTTGTCGTGTCAAGAAAAACTGGAGTCGTGCTAGCGGTGGCTTGGGAAGTTTCCGGCTTCTTGGTAGAAATAATTGGAGTGCGAGTCTACAAAAAAACGATAGAAAAATTGGAGATACTCCAGGAAAAGCTTACGCGCTCATTTGAAGACATGAAACTTCCGGTAGCGTTGTCAGGCCTTATGAAACTTCCTGAATTTCCACTATCATATCATTTTCTTTCAATAGCTACTCACTCTTATGCCGATGTTTTGGTTCTTCCAACTCGATCTCCAACTTCTTGATCACTTTTTCGAATTTCTTCTCCTGCATCTTGAAAGCCAGAAATTTCTCGTTTGCCTCAAGTTCGCTTAAGTCTTCCGTAGTCAAGTTATGGTGGTCTGCGGCGTCGCGAAGGTGTATCAAGAAGTTCATTCTGAGCTTGGCGAATCGTTCATCGTTCAATGGCTTGAAGATCTTGTTGTAGATCTGTTCAATCTTATGAAGATTCTTCAAAACTTTGTCATGAATCGCGTGTTGTTCCGGTTCTTCCATCATTTTCTTCACCATTTTCACCACATCCGGGAATGATGGATTGTCGAGAAGTTTCAGATAATCTTCGTTCTTCATGATGAGAAGCACAATTTCCTTGACGAGAGCCTTTTCAACGCCTGAGATGTTTTTGATTACAGGTGTTCCTTCTTCGTGAGAGTCATGATCAATGTGAAGGTCGTGATACAAGCTGTTCTTCGAAAATTGTGGTTTGTGTAGATCGTTGTCCTCAAGTGGCATATCGTTTTCAAAGGCTGAAAGATGAAAAAGTAAGCGAATTTAAAATATTAAAATTACCTCCGGCTAGATACACATTCTTTTGGAAGCCATGATCCAAGCTTTTTCCGACGAATTGAGGATAGATTGATGGTTGATTAGCGATTGGTGTGAGCTCTGAGAGAGATGATTTTGAGAATTGAGGTTTGTGTGGATCATCCTCTGGTGGATAATCATTATTCACAGCTGAAAAAAGAAATGGTCAAAATGTCAAAATATCAAAAATCACCTCCGGCTGAATGCCCATTCTTTTCGAAAGCTAACTCAGGAAGCAATCCGTCATCCGGATTCAGAGAGAATGTCCTATCAGCGTTCCTCGAGAAAAGAGGGCCGGCTGAGAGGAAGCCCACGAGAATATAGAGGGTGAATAGGAATAGTTGTCCCATCGGTCAAGATTTGGCTCTATACTAGTTTGGAGGTCCGATGGGAGTTTGGAGGTCCCATATTATTTTAGAGGTCCCATGTGAGTTTGGAGGTCCCATGGGAATTTGGAGGTCCCATAGGATTTCGGAGGTCCCATGTGAGATTAGAGGTCCCATAGGATTTCGGAGGTCCCATGTGAGTTTGGAGGTCCCATATGATTTTAAAGGTCCCATGGGAGTATAAACGTCCTATGCTTGAATTTGAGCAGCGCGTGTCTTTTTTTTAATGCTTTTGTTCATTTTTTACGTTTTTCTCATTATTTTATTATATTTTCATTTTAATATTATTCTTACAAAAAAAAACACAATAACATGATAAAATTAAAATTTAAAGTATGATTTGTCCTGGTGCCTTCTCCACCGCCCGTACATCTGTTTTTCCTCTTGACTTTCTTCACTTTCCTGTTCCTCAGATCCTTCCTCTTCTTCATTTTCTTTCTCATATTCTTCCTCGTCTTCATTCTCGATCTCAAATTCTTCTTTGTCTTCATATTCTTCATTTTCTTTTATTTCTTCATCATCTTCATACTGTCCTTCTTCTTTATTGTATCCAACTGCATCATATTCTACATCATCTTCCTCTCCATCCGCAAACTGTTCAGGCTCATCATTTGTGAAAAGAGTGGCCACAAAGTCTTTCACGTCATTATACACTTTTGTGGGTTGACATTTTCTTTTAAAAACTTGAAACTTCCTAAATCAAAAACTATCATTATTCAAAATTTTAGCGGTGTTTTCAAAAACTGAATATTACAATCAAAAGTGGTTTAACCAATACAATAGCCCGAATTACTTACATCAATTATGAAGCTTGATACAGCCGCTTTGGCAATGACCAGGGGAACAATTCCATGAGCTTGGGAAGTGAAGAGAAAAAGGATAACGATAGTCGAAAGTTTCATGGCTGGAAATTTAAAATATAAGAGAAACTGATGAAAAACAAAGATGCAAACTGGTTCTTATACTGCTCCAAGAAAACAATGAATCAAAAGAAAAAAAAGAAACATTGGTTGGGCGAATGAAGATACAACTGAATGAATGAGCGTCTGGCTGAGACTGGCTGTTTGAATCTTCTGTAAACATCTCTGCTACTTTATTACAGGTCTTTCTGGGCCATTCCGTTGTAAACAGCTTGTTTTGGTGCTCTTCTGCTGTGGCGGCTCAATCAGCAGCCATCATAATATCTTTATGATTATGATTATGATGGCTGCCGATTGTTTTGTTGTTTTGTTGTTGTTTGTGTGTTACGACACTGAGAAATAGTATATATAGGTCTGTTTAGCTCAGTAGTCATTCATTTCAGTTGCTTATCCTGATACGTTTGTGTTCTCAATTTCTCTCTCTCTTTCTCTCGATGAATTGGATAGTCATCATACTCTGTCTTCTTTTATTTCCTATCGTCGTTTCAAAACCACGTCAACGGTTTGAAATACTTCCGACTGAAGACATCGAAGGAATTGAAGGGCTACTGAATCTCGAAGAACTCAACTCCTATAATCTCCACCAATATATTGGAAAAATTGATGGGCCTTCTTCAACTTGGATGGAATTTCTGGCAAAGTAAGTGCATTCTTGTGTTTCATATAAGGTTTTAATATTCAAGGTATGGATTGATCGAAAACTCCCGAGTTTGTGAGTACTGTCCTACTCCGATGTCACTGATAAAAGAAACGGACTTGAAAGCTGAGAATTATATATGGCGATGCGCTGGTTGTAAAAAGATAAATCTTCTACAAAAGTAACAGTTAAGTAAGTTAAAGATACAAACTTCAGAAACGTCACTTCAATCTGCAAATTACAGGTCTGGATCTTTCTTCGAGGGTCTTCACTTGTCAGTTCAACAAGTGTTGTATGCCGCCGCTGACTGGCTCGAAAACCCATCGAAAAAAATTTCGGATGTGTCAAGAGATCTCAAAATTGACAAAAACACAATTGTCAAATTGCATGAGTGGTTTCGTCAGATGACCAAACAGTGGTTCTACAGAGAAGCAAGTCGAGACCCGAATATGAAGCTGGGAGGCCCAAGTAAGTGAAATAAATTTCAAAAAATTATTTCATAAAAATTGTTTAAAAAGACAAAGTTGTTGAAATTGATGAAACTCTCATGTTCCGAGCAAAATACAACCGAGGAAGAATGCTCACGAGACGACAGGTGTGGGTGTTCGGTATGATAGAACGAGGTACCTCAAAAGTAAGTGATTAAAGTCTTCAGGATGTGCCAGTAATTTACGATGGAATTTTCAGGTAATCATGTTCCGCGTTCCGAAACGAGACAGCTCCACACTTCTCCCTATAATCCACAAATATGTTCGCCCAGGTAAAGAATTTTTTTATCAACAACCTATAGGAGGATGTTACTTTTTTAGGAACAACTATAGTGTCTGATGGCTGGGCAGCATACGGTGGCATTAATAGAATGCAGTCGGCCTACAACCATAAGTTCGTGAATCACAAAACGAACTTCGTGGATCCAAGCGATCGGAGGGTGCACACTCAGTCTATTGAAGCAACATGGGGAGTCTTGAAGAGAAAATTGAAATCTCGATTTGGCGACCCAGATCATAGGCTGGATGGACATATGTTCACATATATGTTCAGAAGGTTTCATGAGGACACCATGTTACTCAATCACCTCATTTATGAGATGAAGTTTTTCCGCCGAGATCAACTTCCACACACGGATGGGGATTTTGATTTAGACAGTTCTGATGACTCCGGCGACAGTTCCGAAGACGACGAAAACGACATCTCTGAGGACGATTCGAGTGAAGAGTTATCAGATGTAGAAGACATGGATGATTTTGATGAGGGTGATAGTGAAAGCGATCATTCCTCAGATGAGGAAGAATTGCAAAATCAACAAAGATGGCTCTCAGATGAGGATGAAATGGAGTTCGTTCATCGTCTCGGACCGGACATTGTCAACGATATCGATTTGCACGGTGAAATCATGTCTCTGGCCAGGAGGGCTGGGAGAGAATTATCGCCCACTTCGAGAAGTTCTTCACCCCCAGCTCGCTCAGGGAGACTCTCTGAATATGACCATGTTCCTCCTACGAGAAACGGATTGTCTGGCTTATCGGAAAGCCCACAACGAGGACGTGGAGCACATGCACAACGACGTGGTCATGGACGACGAGCAGTGAGAACAGGTTTGTTTATTCTTGTTAACCGAACGAATTCTATTTTTTAAAGACTCCCTAACAGCCGCAACAGCCGCAGCAACCACAGAAGCTACGAGACCCTCACCAAGACGTTCCCCTGTTCTGAACAGACAAGGACGCGGTACACATGCGCATCGACGTGGTCGAGGACGAAGAGTTGTGAGAGCAGGTTAGTTAATCATCGTTCACAAATCTGATCTCTTTTTTTAAAGGCTCCCCGAAAAGCCCCACAACCTCTGAAGAGCCAGCCACAACACCCTCACCAACACACTCCCCTGTTCTGAACAGACAAGGACGCGGTACACATGCGCATCGACGTGGTCGAGGACGAAGAGTTGTGAGAGCAGGTTAGTTAATCATCGTTCACAAATCTGATCTCTTTTTTAAAGGCTCCCCGAAAAGCCCCACAACCTCTGAAGAGCCAGCCACAACACCCTCACCAACACACTCACCTGTTCTGAACAGACAAGGACGCGGTACACATGCGCATCGACGTGGTCGAGGACGAAGAGTTGTGAGAGCAGGTTAGTTAATCATCGTTCACAAATCTGATCTCTTTTTTTAAAGGCTCCCCGAAAAGCCCCACAACCTCTGAAGAGCCAGCCACAACACCCTCACCAACACACTCACCTGTTCTGAACAGACAAGGACGCGGTACACATGCGCATCGACGTGGTCGAGGACGAAGAGTTGTGAGAGCAGGTTAGTTAATCATCGTTCACAAATCTAATCTCTTTTTTTAAAGGCTCCCCGAAAAGCCCCACAACCTCTGAAGAGCCAGCCACAACACCCTCACCAACACACTCACCTGTTCTGAACAGACAAGGACGCGGTACACATGCCCAACGACGTGGTCGAGGACGAAGAGTTGTGAGAGCAGGTTAGTTAATCATCGTTCACAAATCTAATCTCTCTTTTTAAGACTCCCCGACAAGCCCCACAACCACAAAGGCAATCTCAAGCCCGAGAAGTCCATCGAACAAACGGGGCAGACGCGGGCGTCGTCACTAATTTGGAGAAGGCACCAGGACAGGACTTTAAATTTTAATTTTTATCATGTTATTGTGTTTTTTTTGTAAGAATAATATTAAAATGAAAATATAATAAAATAATGAGAAAAACGTAAAAAATGAACAAAAGCATTAAAAAAAAGACACGCGCTGCTCAAATTCAAGCATAGGACGTTTATACTCCCATGGGACCTTTAAAATCATATGGGACCTCCAAACTCACATGGGACCTCCGAAATCCTATGGGACCTCCAAACTCACATGGGACCTCCGAAATCCTATGGGACCTCCAAATTCCCATGGGGCCTCCAAACTCACATGGGACCTCTAAAATAATATGGGACCTCCAAACTCCCATCGGACCTCCAAACTAGTATAGAGCCCAAGATTTTTCCCAGAATGATGCTTCCAACAGGGCTGCTCTCCACTTTTAAAGGCGAGCGATAATTCGATTAGGCTGACAGGCCTCGTTGGTCGATTATCTTTCCCGGGGAGTTTTATGATGGGAATGAGAACGTGTCAAGAGTAAGAACACGTGGCACATTTGAAAAACAATATATTGTGATTGATTTCACGGACCACTAACGGAAAATTGAAAAGAGTACAGAGTGCGGTAATGCAAACATAATTGGAAGTGATTTTCTCGATGAATTTTTGATTTGAAAATGATAAAAGTCTCACGAGACAGCACACTATTTTCTAATGTTTTTTGGCAATTTGAGCGCTTATATCTCAGCTCACAAGCATTTCTAGAAAAAAATGACGTATTAGACTTTGATCTGGCTCCGCGAGCTGAATCTATTCATATGATATTTTAGCAATTTTAGTATTAGCGTTTCTTCAATTCTTCAATTCAATACTTCTTCAATTCTAAGATATGAAACACTTTATTAATCACTACCCGAGAAACGGTAATTTAGCATTGGATGGAATTAACAGATGAAGATTGGAGTTGCTGAAGTTTTGCTACCGTTAGCACTGTGCGAGCCACTTTCTGGGGGTTTCGCTTTGAGATGATGTCCATTTGAGAGCAAAGTGTGGTCTGAAAATTTATTTTTCTAGATAATTTTCAATATCTCGTTTGGTATACCTCCGGAACGCCAAGTTTCTTGCAATACTGAAGGAACTTGTCGACGTTCATCTTTGAGCGAGTAGTGGCAATTGACTGAAACAAGAAAGAAATGTTTTTAGATCTTTTTTGCAGAATAACCAACCGAGTCTGTTGGCGAAGCAAGGGAAATTGCATCAGGACGAAGTTTGTTGACAAATTTGCACAATTCTTGTCCGTCTGATAGTTGCAAACTAAAGCTGATATCCCCTTTGTTCAATGCGAAGCTAGGTCCCAGTTTTTCTCTCAACAACTTTCTCGCATTCTCTACGTCATTTTGTACTCCAGTTGACGGCACACGTAGTCCTGATTCTGAAAGAGGGTTCAGTATGAATATGTAAGTGAGGAAGCAGAAAAAGAAGACACGAGGTGGAATAACTTACTATTCAAGTTTGTGACACTTGAAGTGATCGGTCGACTTGTGATCTTTGGGGCTGCCGGTTCTTCTGATCGGCGGGTAGTGGTTGATGCTATTTTGGTTGTCTTCACTGGGATCTCTTTTTTGGCGGTAGTGGTATTTGTGGAACGGGTTACTGTGGTACTTTGAATTGGATTTGGACGACGGGCAGTTCCAATTTTCTGAAAAAAAATTGGGTCCAGAATCAATAATTTCAGGTAACCAACCGATTGAATATTTCCATTTGGTACGGGGCGAGAAGCGGGTTTCATCATTGGAGCTACCTTTGATATTGGTTTCTTGCCTGAAATTTCGTTTTACAATACATGTCTTTGTTTCATCCCTCTCACTCATTCCTGGACTGGACAAGGATCCTAATTTAGGTTTCGACATTTCTGTATTATTATTGTTCTGCTCATCTGGTGTACTCTGTCTTGAATTCTCTTTTCCAGCGAGAGGTGCCGGCATGTGCGATGGAACCGACGATATCTTATTTTGAACAATCTGTACATTGTGGGGTTTTGCATGTACGGAACTGATTGTTTTTGGCTCGACTAATTCCTGAAATCAAGAACAGTTTGATTAAAATTGGAGAATGAGATCACTCGTGAAAAACACTAGCTAATACTGAAAGTTTCTGCATGCGTACGGTATATTAATTAATTAAAGGGTGAGTCAGTTAAAATACAGGCATGTGGGGGGAAATCACTCGTCCATTTCAGATATTGCCAGTTACAACACATAGATAGGTGTAAAGAAAAAAACAAATGAACAGTATGTAAGATGTAAAATTGAAACCTCTCGTTGGTTAATCGTCGGGAAGACATAGTCAGAGAAATGTCGCGAGGACCAGAAAACGGATGAATTTTAGGACGGTATTTTAGAAGGGTATTATAATTGGTGGAACGGACAAAAGCTGCCTGGAAGGGGAGTAGGCGGAAACTTACTTTCGGTCGATGATTAAGACGTCCGTTCTCGACTGGATGATGTTGTTTCGGCGGTTCAGAAGTGTTACGCGATGTTCTGCAAGCGATTAGTGGAGAGAGAAGTTTAAGAAAGCCCGGAAAAGGAGATTTCATGTTATCCCGAAAAATTAGAACCGAATTTTAAAGATTATGTGAACCCCTCAATCATTTCTCAAGATAATTCCCAATGTTTTCTCCTATTAAATCAGTATGTGTACCCTTGCAACCCATTACTCCTCTTCAAACAGAAGCTAATCGAAATGTCACCCGTTTCCCTCTTTCTTGTCATTCTTTTTCCTCATTTCCCCGAATAATTACCTCGATTCGTTATGCGGTGCGTGTTTTTCGGCGACAATTGTCATCAACGTTGTCGGAGTGCGTTTTTGGTCCAATAGGCCGTCCTGAGAGCCAGCCGACATGGACGAGCAGCCAGATGTTCGACCATCAAGCCACTTGAATATATGCACAATTCCCTAAATATGGGCTATGTTGATTGGGTAGAAAATTGATGAGGTGCTCAGTGAGAATTAATGTTTCATTCACTTTTTTCCTAGACGATTCATCAAGATCTCACCAGTTCAACTATTTCCATTGGTGGACTTCTCATTGGATTACACTCCAAATGCAAGTGACGGAGATCTGTCATTTTTACAAAGTCAGCCGGCAAATAGGAAATGTTATTCTGAGTGAGATCCAACGTGCGGAGCTCCAACGAAGAGCACAATTCTGCTGGGAAGTCTTCGATTCGATTCTTTGACAACTTCAACACTTTCAGCTCTTTTAGATATCTGAGTTGTGACTGAAGACTGCGAATCTCGTTTCTGGACAAATCCAAGTAAGCAAGTGTTGGCGCAAGACGTCTGATTCCTTCTGGGATGCACGTTATCTTATTACCAGCAAGAATGAGAGCAGTGAGTGGAAGGTCGAACATTCCGTCCGGAAGATGAGAGATCTCATTAAAGCTGAAATTCCGGTTGTTTATAGATAATTAAGTAGTGATGATATACCTAAAGTCAAGATAGGTGAGTTGTTCGAGAGAGCAGATACACGTAGGAATGGTTCGAAAACGGTTCGAACTGGCAATACAAGAGATCAGACAGTCAAAGGCTGAGAAGTCGGCAGGCAATGTGGACATTCGATTGTCGCTGAGGTCTGTAATGATTTGGTAATGTTCTGTGTGTTCAAGAAGCTCAGGAAAAAATCTTCAAGCTTATTACTCAAGGATTTCAACTAACCAATGAAAACAATGTCCAAGAGTTCAATGTTTGAGAAAGCTTCACTTGGAAACTCGGATAATCTCAAGCCATGAAGAAGAAGACGTCCCGAGTACTCTGCTTCCTTGAAACTTGTCCCAACTGTTGAAGTGTATGATGTGGTCTGAAAATGAATCCGTTGATTCTATTCCCCTCAAACATCCTTCAAAAAACCAAGAATTGATGCCTATCCAAAAAATGCGTTTGGGAATCAGAATGATAGATAACAAGTGCTTTACTGCACTTTTTTCTCATCATTCATTTTGAAAGAGGGGGGATCCCCTTTTTTTTCTCTTTTCTAAACCCTCTGTTTCAAAAAGTTTCTTCGCCAGCTATTTTTACATTTTACACCCTGGGAACTGAGAATCGAAAGAATAATGTTCGGGAAACAAATTTGTGGTTAGATTTATGACTCCTTCCAGCTTGTCACTAGTACAATATTACACATCCCTCGAGTCCACCTTCTATACTTTCCCCCCGACAAACAAGTGTTAGTCGGCGGCAGGGCTGATGGATAATTGGGTACGACGTTTAGTTCTACGCCTAAAAACTGACTAAAACATCCGTTGGAAACAATTTTGGAATGAATAATTCAACTAGGTCAAAAGACGAGGATACTCACTTGTCCGAAATGAATGGATCCCGTTGATGTTGTCGATCTGCTGACTGACGGTTCAGACGAATCATGGTCCGAGGTGGAACGATGCTTTGATACGGCCATTGCATGATCGACCGCATCACTCTTCTTCTTTCGTTTACCCGTCCACGAAAATGTTAGCATTACCTGCAAATAACAAGATTTGAATATGACTAGCAAGGAGATGGTGAAAAACAAATATTGCGCCATTCAAAACAAAAATCAAGAAGTTTTTTGGCCACACCCCCTTTTCTAGAACATTACGTCACCGCCCACTTTCAGTTGATTCAAGTGGAACCATATGAAAATGGGAATGAGAAAAAGGATGTGAGAACTGGCAGGTGTCGTTGACAATTGGAAAACCCATAAAACGTTTCAGCCCATAAATGTAGATGGGGTTATGAAAATGCTCATGAAAATCGGGCGCAAAAAAAACGAGCGAGGGGCGGAGAGCGGAGCTCGATGTCGAGAACACAAAAGGATTAGGCCAACGAACATGGAGATTGACGGATTATATGAGAGAAAAAGAGAAAAGTGCGAGAAGAGGGAAAAAATGATTGGATTATATAAACAATTTGGTTTGTAAGTGAAAAAGAAGAAGATGGATAGAAGAAGAAAACGAGAAAACCTTGGAAAAAAAAAGAATGAAAATGGAGGAGAGGTGCATAAAAACTTTTTAGGTTTTTCGAAGAGCTCTGAACCCCATAATTTGAGTGTCAACCCGATTCCGGAACTTGTGCACTGAGTTCTAGAAATCTTGAAAACGCTTTGATATGTAGAAAAATACTGAGGAATCAGACACTTTTCTCATAGAAAAAGGGTCGAAAAACTGTTTCACACTTATTTGATTGAGAATAAAGTGGATATTCAGCGGATCTTCTTCAAGAATATACAAACCATCTTCAGAAACAAACGATTCAGCTTTTGAAACCTTCTTTCTCCTTCTTTTATCCTCAAAAACAAGAAATTTAGGCCCGAACAGCTAGAATATTTGAAAACGACACCGACAGGAAAATGCGCGGGAAGGTTCGAATGGTAAAGAGTGATTGGGCGACGAGGGTGACAGACATTGTGAGGCGAGCTGTCGTTGTTTCTCTATTCCTCCACTCGGTCCCCCTGTTCCCCCACTTGGCCCCAAAACGCATTTGTCACAAAAATGGCACTGTTGCCGGACAGACTACGGGAACAGATGGGGGTCGGAGAGAAGGTTTGATGGGTGGATGGATGAGCGAAGCGCACTCATTAACCGTATTCCACTGACATATAGGGATAATAGACATTTACAAAATATCTGATTTGAATTCAAAATTAGAGATACTGTAGTTGAAATATGTAAAATTGAGTGAATTTATATAGAAAAAGGACAAAGGATAGTTCAAATGACGGCATTTCACTTTGACGAATGGTCATCAACACCTCTCCATCTTCATTCTCCTCTATATGCACATCTTTTCAAATGCATTAACAAAACCAAAAACTACTGAAATGTGACACTGGCAAGTGCCATCGGTGGGGGGAGGAGGAAGAGAGAAGAGGTCCCAAAAAAGTTTTGGTGGGGCTTTTTGCGCGAAGGCGGAAGGAGGCAGCGGCAAAAGGAAGAGCGGCGAAAGGATGCGAAACATTTGAAATTAGATAATGGACTTTGTGTAAGACAAGCAAAGTGGTCAAGTTTGCAGAATTGTAGTGGTAGGATTCAAGGCTACGTGATGAAGTGGACTGAAAACAATGATAAAACACATAAAAAATGGGGAAAGTTCTGGAAAGAAAAAATCCATTATTTCTGTTTGAAAGGACAAAGTATAGAATGTTGTCTGAGATGTGGCGTGATTTTTCATGATGATTCGGAAATTCAATTATTTTTCGTGTAAATCTATAAAAACATTCAATTTTTGAATTTTTCAGCTTTTTTCCGTTAAGAAGAACTCATTTTCAGATAGCATTCACCCCACTCACCCTCGTTTTGGCTTTCAGACTTTCAGTCGGACTATCGTACATTATGGGAAGTCAGAGTCAGTAGGCAAAATAGACAAAGTGATAGTACAAAACGAACGTCTTATCACATATTATCATGAGTTTAGCTCTTTGTTGTTGGCAGTACAACCCTCCCGACCGCTGAACAAACAATTAGAGGGACCTCAGATTGTATGAGTCAAAATAGGACGTGTTGACTATTCTTTACTGTAACTTTTGATATCAACTCAAACACCAATGTGTTAATTAGTAATAACTAAGTGGTAAAAAGTGATTGAAAAACTGGATTGCATGGAAGCATCTATTTGTGGATGACAGAATCGGAAGAGACACAAATAACGAAGAATTGTTTTCGTCGTACCTTTATCGTGAAGAACAACAAACGCAACATGGGAGAAAGCTCAAATTCAAACATTGCGTGCCGCAGCGACTTCTTCAGGAATTCGCATCGCGGACTTGTTGGGAGAGAGAAGAACGATGAGAAAAAAGTTTGAGTGAACTGAGGAAGTAAATGGGAAAACCGAACTGAAAGTAGGAATACTAAACTAGCTAGGAAAATTATTATAGATGAATTTTTGAATAAACTGATTATATAACTCCCATGTTCTCAAAATAGAAAATCTTTACTGAAAGTAGTCTTCGAAATTTTGCATTCTAACAAAATAAATTTTTATTCTGCGGAAGACATCCGATTGAGCGGATTTGCACTTTTTGACATGACAAGACATCACCGCCCCTTTTTGCAAAGAAAAAAGCGCCATAAAATCCGTCAGCACTTTCGATTAGAAAAGTTGTTGATTCAGTTTGCAAAAAGGTTGAAAATAAAAATAGATCTGTTTTTGGGTGGTGTCTTTTCAATAGGATAAAGAAAATGTATTTGTAAGTGAAGAAGAGGGATGGCTGAAGTGGCAGATGTTCATGAATGGTTCAAGGTGAGAGGGAAAAAACGAGAGCGAGGGTTAGATGGCAACAAATCTATGTGGGGGGAGGAGCGACAATGTGAGATATTGGAATAATGAAGGTTTCAGGTGACGAGATGTTTAAAAATCGCTAGTACTAAGAAATAAGGTTCTGAAGAAATAAATTCCTCTAGTACACATTTCTTGACATTTTTCACACTTTTGTAATCATAGTATGATTTGCGAGAGCGACGGCAACGGAACGAAACGCAGGTAAAAGAATATTACACATTCTAAATGACCGATGAAGTGGATTTCAAAGATTTAGAGAAACATGCTTCATTTCAAGTTTTGAAGTCTTGCAATAATAAAAAGGGTGTTGCGGGTGGTATAAGCAAAACAGTCATCTCATGGATATTCATGAGAAGATCAGGTAAAGGTGGTTGTGAAAGAAGGAGACGGAAAGGCAAGACCAGTACAAAACCGAAAACTACGACCGTTTTGGTTTGCACGTATTATGCATGACAACCATTTTGTTACATAATTGAATAACTAGTATTTCATGTATGAGAAGTGAAAGAAAAGTTAGCATAATGGAATTTGGTGGCGGAAGTGATAGTTGAATATTTTGAGAGAAACGTTTTGACGAAAGTAATTGAGGTAATCATTCAGGGAAACAACTTTTGAATGAAAATATAAGAAAAGAGGATAGTTGCTACCTACCTGTGAGAATGTAATGAGGTCAATTTTTTTTGGAGAACGACATGTTGTGAGGTACAGAGAGAAAAAGACTCACAATGTCGTTTCGGAGGGCACATAAAGAAACAATTGGACTGACTGACTCGAGTTGTCGAGGTTAGATGAATTGAGGAAGGACGAAAAGAGGAGAAGAGAAGAAAAAGAGGAGGTGAGAAGATAAAGTGATGCTTTCTGCCCTCAACAATTTGTCATCCGAGAATTTGTTGGTCTCTAGTTTTTCTGATCAACAGGTTATCTTGTTGTGACAAAAATAAAGAGGAAAGCTGTACTTATTCAGGCAACATTCACCGGACTGTTTTGTATTGTCCGAAAGCTGTCAAAGATAGTTTAGCAGTCAGAGAACTGAGGGAAAACGTCTGCGACTGGTCAAATATTTACCGTCATTGCAATTTCAAACCAGCGATGAAAAAAGGTCAGGAACAAAACATTTCAAGCATAAACATGGGGAAGGAGAGGGTAATAGGGAGAGAAGAACACCTGTCGTCGAGAAATTTTGAAATGAAGCTGTTTGAAAGGGAAAAAGAATTTGGAGAAAACAGAAAACAGCAGATGAGTCATAAAAAACTGAGAAGAAGATCCAATCTCAAACAAATCTATTAAAATGTTTTTGAATTTCAATCGAGAAGAATAAAAAGAAGAAAGAAAATTGTTTCGATTGCATGAAATCTCGGGGAGAAAAAGAGTAGTATAGAATAGAATAGAACTCTTCAAAGAATATTAAATACACTACTATTCTACGCATGAATTAATGACGCCGCGTCCCGGATTACACTTTCTAGCGTCATAGGAAGCCATACAACAAGACAAAAAAAGTTTCGACCACGGCAGGATTCGAACCTACAATCTTCTGCTCCGTAGGCAGACGCGTTATCCATTGCGCCACGCGGCCAGTTGGAGGCAACTACTGTTCTGCACCAAGAAATGACTTTCACTTGATGCAACATAGGCGGAAGTGAATTGTGAGAGAAGAAAGGGAAGAAAGAGATAGCTATTTTGAGAAAAAAGGGTTCAGAACGAGGAACAAGAACAAAACAATCTGCAAAGTTGAAAACGGGTGAGAGGAGGGAAAGAGGAGGCGTTTCCGATGAAAGGAAGGATTTGAAGAACGTGTGAAATGAGTTCGATGAAAGTTCCATTTTGCAAAATGAAGTTTGGGTGAAGAGGAAATGAAAATAGTTGCATGAGAGTATGTTTGATCTGTCGCTGATCTTTTTGAATAATGTACTTTTTTATGTCCTTATATTGGAGATACGGTACTAGAATTCAAAAGTTCAAAAAAGCTTTCTCCCTTTATTTGGAAAAGAGTAGAGGTCAACAGGGGGTCGAGCCACAAAAAAAGAAGACGAGTATCAAAGAAGTCACATTATACATTCTTAACAAAAGCGTGCACATGCGTACATACACCTCTCACTTTTTTCGTCTCGTTCGAAGTGTGTTCTAAATACAATTTGAGGGGAAAAAACCGGCGACAATGGAAAGAGGGGAAGAGTAAAAGAAAAAGGACTGGGGGAACTCACATCAGAACGAGGAGACAAGCGAAAACGACAAATAAAAGTAATGTTTTTAGGCGAAATGCATACTGCCCGCGGCACAGAACTTGGTCCTCATTCAGTGAAAAGTCCGGAAATAATGGGGACGCCTTTTTGCCAGGAGTTCTGACTTTTGCGCGCAGGCACACGGAAGAAAGCTGCCAAACAACAAAAAATTGGAGATTACTTCACATCTTGCCTCTCAAACCGATCGAAGATGAAACATACGGATCGAATTACACATACTACTAACAGGAAAAAAGTCACGGAGCTTGAGCACATGGAGCTTTCAAATGGAATCATCTTGCATTTTTGATTTCTCTATTATTCTATCTATCTGAGAGGGGAGAGTAATCATGGAATATGGTGAATCTGTGGGTGCTCAGCATGTTCCAATGTTCCATACATTAGATAACTAACGAGAACTCATCAAGATGAGAGGCTTTGTGGCTTTCTCACCCATTTCTAAAGACGCCGACATATTCAGAATACTTAATGTTCCCCTGTGCATTCCATTCCTAATATGCTAATATATTACGAGAGAGAGAAATTGGAAAAGATGAAAGGGTTGGATATGCGTCAAATGATTTTTATGGTGAGAAATAGTAAAAGTGTGTGTAGCAGGTGATGAAGGAGTCTAATGTTGAACTTGCAAACACACACTAGGAGGGGCGTCGGCTTTAGACCATCTCGAAACAGATGTCAAAGGTCTCAGCTTGACACGAGAGGCTAGTGCCGCAAAAAATAGTGTTTCGAGTGGTTCACAAGTTTACGTAAAACTGTCATGTAAACAAAAGAGGAGGGAAGTGATTGGAAAAGTTCAGAAATGGGTTTGGAATGTGTTCATAATTCTATATTTGTCTTTCTTGAACTAATAGTCAAGTTACCCTCTGAGAAACGGTTTTTTATTGCCCCATGTCAAAATGCGGATATGTACAAAGGAGACAAGATGGGTGGGTGCAACACAATCGGGTCCCTGCGCCGGTCACACCCCAGGGACCTACCATCCAAAATGCGCCAATTTTTGAGCTGGTCAGGACGACATGTACATGTTTGCACAATATCAAAGAGCAGCCTCATTGCTGGATTGTAGCTCTCTGCACAGTCCTTTTGTTCACCATTTCCCTTGATTCTTTGTTATAAATCATTAGAGACTCCGGCAGAGGTGTCAAATTCATTCTTGCGATGAGGAGGAGGAAATGTCGGAGGAAAAAGAAAGGTGTGGAGGAAAAGAGGGCAACATGGCTTTTGATCTTGACTGTAGTTTCAAGTGGTTAAAGGTGACGGTAAAACCAGGAAAAAATGAACGTTCGTATTGCTAAAGGTTTTTGATGTACACTTAACGGTTCAGAACTAATATTCTCCGAGAGAGAGAGAGTAAGAAACGGAATGAAGAACGGCAATACAGGTTTAAGGAAATTCTTCCGCAAGATTTACTACCAAATACGACCTTCCGTTCCTTTTTCGGCATTTGGTATAAAATCTAAAGAAGAAAGAGGTGAGTTGCATTGTATACAAGGAGAGACGACTAGTCGGAGCCGCGTAATAACACCGACCATAACATTCAAGTACCATAAAGCGTATGAAAGAGAACGAAAAAGAGAGCGACCGAGGTATATTGAAGGGTTAGTTAAGGGTTGAAAAAGAAGAAGAAGTAAAAGAGAAGTAGAGAGATGTAGTGAGTTGGTATAGAGATTCGAATGAAAACGACGACCAGGACGGTCGGTTTCAAAACTATTGTGAGTGCATGAGAGAGTAAGAGGACGCCGTGGCGTCGGTCTGTTTGCGCACAAAAAGTGCCCTGACATGGAGATGTTTTTGATGAGTCTTCTCATCACTATTGTGATGTCAGTTTTTGGCATTGCTCTGAATTTTAGTAATGTGAGATGACAATGAAACTACACAGAAACTCGAGCATTCCGAATTTCTGAATATTCGAGCTGGAATTTTTAAAAAATATGTTTTACAAGCTGATTTCATGAAAAACAAAAAAAAATTCAAAGGAGAAGCTTAAAACAATTTTACTGGTTTTAGCAATTTTTCGAGAGCAATTATACAGCTTATTACAGGTCCGCACCCTTTTTTAGTTAATCTGAGATGATTGCAGGTGGGGATTAGTAAAGGCAGGTGAGAGACTCATATTTTCTGCAGCGATTGTTTTTGCGGCTGGCTTATAAATACGAAAAAACGGGTTTGTAAAAAAATTTGGTAGAAATTTCCAGTGAAAATGCATAGATCTAGTTTGTACAACTATAATTTAGAAATTTGTAGCCTTATATTTTTTACGATTCTAATAAGATTACGATAGAATAACTAAGAGAAACGAAATATGAGTGAAGTCAAAGATGACAGAGAGATAGGAGAGGATTTGAGATAAATCGAATGTTTTGAGCAATTCACATTGGCACGTTAGAACGGCCGTTCTAGTACAACGTGCCTTCCAATGTGCGCGCAAAAACAGTGTGAAGAGAGAAAGAAAAGGGGAGAGAAGAATGGAGGAAAGCAACGGACAGCTGGTCCGTTTTCCTCGATCCATCGACCGACCAGGGCGGTGATGAAGACGTTTTTCGAGAGCCTCTCTCTCTCAGCTCAATGAGCATGCCGCAATTATCGATTCGTAGTGTAATAAAGAGACGGAAGGAACAGGAACACAAGGAGACATGTTATAATGATTGATGCCAATGTCTGACTGATTTATTCTATTTTCGACTGCTTGACGGATGTGGAATAGCGGGAAACCAATTGAGAGGAAAATAGAGTAACAAAAGTGAACAATTGAAGGCACACTTTACATCAGGTGGCAGCTCAGGTATATCACAAAGTAATTCGAGAGGTACTCGTCATAAAACTTTTGACATAAAACAAGCTCTTCTCACAGAAACCTCATTCTGCACAAATGCAACTCGAAACGGATAGAATGTTGTTCTCGCAACGTCAAAAAAGCGCAGAGGTCAAAAACAGAGCTCTTGTTATCCTTGGTGTCCCTTCATTATGTGTGTGTGACGACTGCAAAAGGAATGCAAAAGTTCCAAAATAATTCTTGTTTATGAGTGAGTGGCAACAGGTTGACTCGAATATTTTTTTGGAAAGGGATGATAGGATGAAAAGAAGATGTTTTCTCGTTTCGTCGAGCAAAAACCGATTAGTGTTCCTAGCAAGCACTGGAATGTCGTCTCATTTTCCATTCAAACGATACTTTCAACGACTCTTGAAATGAGAATATGGGTGGAGAAGAAAGCCAAAAGCTAGCAAAGTGAAAATAAAAGAGAATAGTTCTAGGAATAATTTTTTGAAAGCATTTTTATGATTAACTTACTAACTATAGAGCCTGATAGCTATTTTGAACATTAGTTCAGTTTTTGAGCTCCATCGCTTGATCAGAATAATACAAAGCTATTTTTAAATCGTATAGCGACTTAATCTCGCTTGATTGAGTTTGCTAGCTGATATTACTTTCTATTTTCAGCAGTCCTTTAACAAAAACCAAGAATCAAAACATTAACAGTGATAAATGTTTATTCAAGCAGAAGTAACATTTTTCAAAAGTGTCAGAAGCATGCAGAACGTTTTATGACCAATAAACAGTTTTTCGCGCTTGTTTGTTGTTTGAATACAGCCATTTTATCCCACCCAATCTTCTGTTTTATGGGTAAAGTGTGTGGTTTCCGCCGATGGGCTTGTTCTTGATATCAAATTCCCAAAGGATAAGGAAGTAGGTGAGGATAGCGGAGAAAAGCTGAAAGTGGAGATTTCAGTTGAAAACATTGTTAATCTGGTTACCGAAAGAAGAATAGAGCGATCCATGTAGAAGTAGTTGCAAGCCGAGAGAGTCAGTTTTGTGGAATGAATTTGGAATGTGAAGAACGTCATTTGAGACTGGGATTAAAACAATTAGTTGATGTTATTACATTATGGTTTACCAAAACGGTCAGATCTCTTTCCTCGTGGAATGTCTCATGGTACATACGGAAGGAAGAAGCAACAAGACGGTCTCCCTGAAACAAAACTATCTATTGAGTCTTTTTTTTATAAGATTACATCTTCATGAATCATGAAAGCTGGAAGACTGAACAGAAGGAGTACAAGAATCGCGTTGACAATCCAGATAACGATGGAGACAACTTCAGACCAGCAAATCTGAAAATGGAAACTGTCTGAAATCAACTTGAAAACTACTAACCGATTGGGAGCTCATCACAACAAACATCAAGAAACAGAAAATCGGAATGCAGACACCATACGAATAGAAGAGTACAAACGAGTAGTACTCTTCAATCACAGCCTTTCCATTGAAAATCCGTTGGTAACTGATTTGACAGTCATGAATCTTTTGCAATGAGGTTTCCGGTAGCGGGCATTCATCTTGCTCAGCTGGGACCATTTCGTTTATCAAATGTTTGATGGAACGACGAATGACAGAGCAGTGTTGATAGAACAGAATGGCCAGGGCGGAGATAGCAGCACGGGAAACAAAGAGCTGTAGGTTTTGGATAATTAATTAATTTAAGGGTTCCAATATACCGCATAAGAATCAATGAGGACGCAGAAAATAGTCTCAGTATTGAGATTTGGAGTTCCGATAATGTATAAAATGTATCCCCATTTTGATACTGTAATTGATATTGGTCATTGAAATAGAATTCAGACTCACATGCATAGGTGGCAGCCATAATCAAAGCAAGAGTTCCACTGAAAACAGCCAAAAAAGTGTTGATAATGAATTGACGTCTTTCTGCTTCCTTGGAACGAACGTTCAATGAGAACTGGCAGAGAATCTGAATTTATAACTGTTTCTATACCCTGGATTTTATTTTAGTCCACCTTCAATGGTTTGAGACGTTTTGCACCAAGAGTGTATAGTTGGAGAGAAGCAAGAAGTCCACTAAACAATTCTTATGTAAAAGTCATCATTGTCTTTCGATTCACCTCAACATTATCAATGCATTACAGAGAGTGATCAAAGAACGCGGGTTCGCAAAGAATTCCTGAGCACTTTCACGTGTTCCATTTGGTCGGACTCCGATCTGATTGAATTTGCGGACGGTGGTAAACAGCTGAAAAAAGCATTGCAAGAAAGGAAATTAAGACTGAAGTCTTTTCTTTAATTTCCTTTTGTTTCATTAAACTCACCAAAAGGCAGAAGACAAACCAACTGTAGATGCGAAAGAGCATTGAATTGTTTGGACGAATAGACTGGTTTAAGCCCAGAATAAGAAGCAGATAGTAGATTGGAAAGAGAGTACGGTCGCAGATAGCCCATTTGTTGCGGCTCGACAAGATCTTGGCGATCATGGTCTTCTTAGCTAAAAACTTCGTTGACTTCATTATTTATACGCAAATCTAGAGTTTGTGTCAAATCAGTGGAGCGGTAACAAGATGTGAATTTTTCGAGAACTTTTTTTGGCGTATGATGACTACGCAAACTTGTGACGATGACACAGTGGGCGTGTTGTTCTCATAATCTCAAAGGGAAAATCAAAGTTTCGAAATTTCGAGACAAAATACACTGAGATTTTAATTGCGGCTTATTGAGGTCTCATGGAAATTGGAGGCAAAATAATGGTCAATCGAAGAAAAAAAAACTTTTGTCATCATTTTGTTTCAAACAAGGTACAACAACTGTTTTTGAAAGGAAACAGTAAAAATTGGTTTGGTTTGGTTTCTGGTGTTGAATAAAGGCTCAGAATTAGAATTTCTCTCTTTCGTCAAGGTATTATTAAGTTTTCTAATCACGAGCTATGGCAATTCACCTTCAACAGCCCAGCACCACATCTCACCAGCTTGATCAAAGAATGAGAAAGAAGTTACTGGAAAACTGGACACCGCCCACTTTCTAATTAAGAGCATGTGATCGGTTTTGTCAGATTTGTGATCGGTAAGACATGAGATGCAGGTGATTTAGTTAGCATTTAGCTGTCATTTACGTAAAAGTCACGGAAAACGTCTGGAAAAACAAAAGACGGAAATGAATTTGCAAGAAATGAGCAAGATATCAGGAACAAGTTATTCTCAGAACTATTTCTCTTGTTTGATAACAAATAAACAAGGATTAAATTATTTCGAATATCTTTGGAAAGTGAGAAAAGAAATGAATTCAATGCGAAACGTTTCCGTTTCAATAGAAAGCTTTCAAGCTCAAAGAGGTTTTCAAGAAGGCCAAATTTGGATGGCATCTCAGATTTCTTTCAAATCTAAGTGCAAACCTTTGTTCTTCAACCTATACTTACTCTTTTTCTGCTCGTTACTTCCACTAATAGTCATAGAACTCATAATAATGTTGATCTTCTGACTTATTTTGATCGAAAAGCTTTTTTAAGAATAGTCATATGAAATTCAACACTCTAGTATATTGCATGACATCTCAGAATGTCAACATAGGCGGATTGTCATCATCTAGATTCTAGCCAAGATCAACTCACCGTTCACCATTGTTATCTTCACAGTCTTCTGAAATCCCAAAGGCTCGGGATGTGTGGCCGATGGCATCCCATCAGAATTGGAAATGAGTTTTCTGGTGACTCTTTCTTTCTCAAAATGATGACCTCCTTGTTTGCACCGCCCATCTTTGCCTTTATAGTCGTGTCAGTCGCCTCGAGATTCGTGCCGGAAATTTTCCAATTTCGCGAGCAAAGTTCCATTTTTCTTAAAACTTTTTAGTTGCCCTCTGTTTAATTAAAAATCTTGATTAGATTGGTTTTCCATTCTCGAAGCTTTCGTCACAGTCTTACGGTAGATGTTTGCAATGATGACAATTCATGTGCATAATTCAAAGCGAGCTTAGAGTCAACAGATGTGACGACATAAAACGTGATTCGAGGCTTGATAACGTAATGAGCATAAGGAATTCTTAGAAAAATCGCAGAGCAGAATAAAATAGCAAAAAATATAAAGCAATGAAAATTATCACAAAAATGAGTTCCCATCTAGTATTTCTTGGTGTGAAAAATATTGGCTGGTTGAGAGTTACGGCGTCCGTCAATTGCCAATGGAGCGATATAGCTTCCAGAAGAAATTGACTCATTCTCCAGTTTTTGAGCGTTGTGAATCTCATCTGAAATTATCAAAACGTTGACACTTTCAGTTTCATAGGCTTACTCAAAGTCTCGATACTTTTGGTTTTCTCCAAAACTTCAATAGCTGGACTTCTTGGAGGTTTTGGTGGTGCATCGACTGGTAGACCTTCTTTCTTTGCACTATCTAATGAAGTAAGAGTTGTGGAAGAAGTGATTGTGCTGGCTGATTTGTGAGATGCTGAACGTTCAGTTCTTGGACGTGTGGAAGTGTAACTAAGCTCACTTGGAGCTTTTGGCGGTGGAGAACGACGAGTTGGCACAACAAGATTTGCTTTTAGATTGGAACTTTTTGAAGAAGAACGAGACACGGTACTAAAAAATGCAAGATTAAAAGTTTTCAAATTGTCTTTTTACCTAGCTTTGTCGGCGACGGATGCTGGTCGTGAACCGGAAGCAGAAGCTGGACGAGAACTGTGAGTTAGGAGATGCATGAGATGATCAACTTGTAGTTGGATACCATGTTGATTGCGAAGATATCCGTCAAGCTAAATATTTTATTCTAGCTACCATAAACAGAATATGTTTACCTTGTCTTCCAAATGAATGTAGTTTCCATCGCTAAGTTGCTTGATATTTCCGATTTTTTCTTCCATGTCACGTCTTGTTTCATTGATAACTCTCTGAAACTCAACTTTAGCCCCGTCTTATTGGAGAACTAGTACCAATAGCTCATCAATATCATCTCCAGCAATATTGCTAGCAATCAGTTTCTCTTTCAAATCCTCTTGAATCTGAGCCAACTCATGAACTTTCTTTGTCAAATCATGGATTTCACTTTGAATCGGAGCAATGAAATGAGTTCTACCCTGCAAGTAATCACTTCCCAAATGTGTTCAGCTGCCAGAACATACAGTCAACTCAGTCTCCAACTTGTCGAGCCGCTCGCAAATATCCTTGTATTGACGTGTTTGCTCCTGACGCCCGGCGTCAACAACCACATGTTCCTGCTCTTCGCCGTTTCTCTGGAAAAAACATAAAAGTGAGCATTTTGTCGAGAACAATAGGCTGTTTGTGCACAAACCTTGATCGATGGACTGCGAAGAATTTCGATAATACGGTCCAACTTTTTGTTGATTTTTGAGAGTTGGTACTGAATAGGATGGTAGAAAGTAAACTTTGAAACATGAGCAAAGACAAAACTTACTTCAGATTCAACGTCACTGTGGTAGTTGTGACTGACAACAACATTCCTCGGTTGTTCAGATTTCGGTTCTCTTGGAGAATAAGACGCCGGGTTTCTCATAACTTTCTCAAAACGATCATTGTGCTAGAATACGCATGTGAATTAAAAAACTCAAATCTGACTTACATCGTCAATGAAACTTCTCCGATAAATGATTTCTTTCTTGGTTACGAGCGGAGGATGTCGAGACATGATAGAATGAAATTGAAGGACGAATGAAAATGCAATATCAAAATGTTTTTTGTTGTTTTTCCGTCCTGTAGCTTTCTTGCTTTCTTCCCTCCCACATTTTAGATTGAAACCATCATCAAAAACGTATTGTCCAATTATTAAACAAAAAGCATAAATGTTTATGTATAGTAAGAATGTACGATGGGAGAGTTGAGACAGAAAAAAAGAAGCGTATATGAATAGAAACATCGAATAATGTACTGTTATGTTTCAAAAGCTGTAGGCAGAATTTTTGTGAAATTGAAGGAAAACGGGTATTGGTAAAAGCATAGGGTGAACAAGATTTGTATTAATAAGTCTTGCGAAGAATTTGAATGGAACGGTACTCGCGTTGGGTTGAGTTTGGAGAATCTGAGTTTCCGTTGCGAAGGATTCCAGTGGTAGTGCTGACGGGAGACTCTACACGGTATCCTGAAAAGTCTACGTTCTATTTTTTTCTAAAAAAAAATCAAAAAACCTCCATTGCGACTTTCTGAGCGGTGAGATTGAGCACGGGAGCTGGATCGCTCCTCATGAAGATTGGCATTACCAGCGGTATTGTAAGAGCCTGAAATTATGAGATAAGTTCAAGTATCCTCCCCTATGTTTTGTAAGAACTTATATTGTGTCATTATTGATCATACCAGACCAAATAGAGAGGCGCAACATGTTAAAGATAAAGTTAATTTGTGAAGAATGAAGAAAATCAAAGTTCTTAGGTGTTGGAATTTTACTCTAATCGTGATTTGGGAAGTGGGAAAGTAATTTGGCTGTGAAATTAACGGAAACGCGGTGTGCGGTAATTTGTAGAAACGACCTTGCTCGAAATTGTTTCGAATCGTTTCAAACGCTTTTCGACCAGGCGACCGTTGTTCCGGTGTTACTGTCCGCTCTGAAGGTAATTAGAAGATCTAGGATAGAGAAAGAATATGTGAAAGAAAGAGAACAACACGTCAAAAGCAGTGTTTACATAAAACTAGGTAGTTTCGAATGATTCTGAATTCTTTTCAAGCTTACCACTGGTAGTCACTCTTGGAGTAACTGGGCTATATGTACGGTTATCGTTTCTGGTGGTATTGATTTCAGGAGGAGATAGGCGGCTGCGAGAATCACTACGGTGATAGCTGAAACCAGATTTTTAATAGATAACAGTTATGTTGAATTACCTGTATGAGTGAGATGAATAAACATCTCTGGATCCCGGGCTATCATTCAAACGGGATCCGCTACGGCTAGAAGCACTTCTTCCGTCTTGTTCTGTTTGAACATGAATTGGAGAGTTTGGTCCACGTTGGGAACGAAGAGTTCCACTGTCATATCTCGGAGAGTTACGTCCAGCGCCCTCGATTGGAATCAAACGCTCACGGCCTTGGATAGCCATGTTGTTGAACTTGTTGGCTTCCACTTGAAGACGTCCTTTACCATCAATACTGCTTTGGATAGAGTTGAAATCAACATCTCTTGGAAGCTGGTACTTTCTGACAAAGTACATTTTGGTGAAGTTATCCCGATCACGGATATCTTCATGCTTTCCTTCAATCATCAAGGTATCATCCATAGTTTTCACTTGAATCTCTTCCGGACGGAATTGGTAGCAGTCAATGTCAACGGCAAACTTGCGTTCATCATTGACTACATTGGAGTTCACATCGATCCCCTCCTTGAAAATTGGCTCAGCCCATCTTGGATAAAGATTCATCCAATATGGATCGCTTCTCCAGTTGCGGTCAACACGATCAAGTTGAGTAGAGAACTGAAATTATATTATTTAAGTACTCATGTTTTCCTTATGTAGTATTACTCTTGGCATGACGGCGTCCATGCGTGGCCAATCGGTTGGCCAGTCCTTCCACCAACTATCCACGTCACGAGAGAACTGAAAACGAAATATGAATCATAGAATATTCTGATTCATTCAAAGTTTAATCTTCAGAATCGCTGACGATTCCCAATACATAATACTTTTTAGAGAGAACAAAAACATATTTGTACAGATTGTAAGAGCATCTCACAGAAAACCAGAAAAGGGAAGAGGAAATCGTTTTCAGTTGGCATGAAACAAACAAACCAAAGGGAAAGCAGAACAGTGAGACTTGACTCTTAATGGTGTATATGTACGTAAATTCGAGTAGGACTGTCAAGTAGGCCGTCGGACGACCGGATTTGAACAGTAAAATGCCTGGGCAAAATAGAATAGTAGCCGGAACGAAGAGCGTACGAGAGAATGGAGGTTCGGTTAGGTCGCGGATGAATAGCCGATGCCCTCATGTCTCTAGCCGTGACTATTTCTAACAATTGACCATCGGAAACTAATAAGCATCAATGGCGATGATTGGAAAACCTACTCGGTTGAAAAAGTCTCTTGGCTTTGGCCAGTCGAGTGGCCAATCACGGAATTCATCGAGCCACATGTCGTTCTCCTTCCAGAAGTTGTCGCGACGAGTGAAGTCGGCATGACGGGTTGCCAAAGTCATTATTGGGTTTGGATAGTTTTTGTTCTGCAAAAATATGAATTTGAATAAGTGGATTATCCAGTTATGCAAATCATGAAGAGTGAAAAGAACGTTTTGAAACTAAAATTCAAAGTGACATGAATGGAAAACAGTTGAAAAACAAACGAAGGGTGGGGTTATATTGTTTTCCTACTCTTTTGTACACTTTGCACTCAAAAGGTATTCAAAATATTCAAAAATATGTTTTCAGATAGTGAAGAGAAAACAAAAATGAGAAGTTTTAAAAGCCGGAACGCATATCTTGAAAGCTTTTATAAGTGCCGACTTCCATGAAATAGTTGGATAGTTTGGGCGTGGTTTTAACACACTCTCACCTTCTCTCGAATCTTCTGCGTCCCCCTCCCGACCCCACCGACTTTTTTGGTAAATACCACGTGAACAGAGTTAGAAGAAGGCAAAAAAAACGGGGCGCAATCAAATGTCCCCTCCCGGCTGCCAATGTTGACTGTCTTTCTCTGTCAACACTGTTATTTTGGGGGGCCATGAGGTCGTAGAAAAAGTAAAATGGAAGAAGAAGAGGAAGAAGAAGAAAGGAAATAATCAAAGATGACTACCAAAATAATTTCTACCGAAAAAGAGGAACAGTATGTAATTAGTGGAAAAGAAAACAGAGAAGAAAAAGCAAAACCCGAATGCATGGTTTAGAAGTCAGCAAATTGCGAAAGTGAAATATCAGAACAAAATCAGAGCTCTGAATATGGAATAGCATTCTGCCATGTTGTTATATACCCCTTTAGAAAGAGAAAAGGGCGTTGGCTGGTCAAAGTTACCCTATTTCAGATGAGTCAGAACCAATTGAGAGAGAAAAGGCAGTTCCATTTTCTCGACGCCGTCGCTCCCGCCTTTGTGTTTCGCCGTCTCTCTTGGATGATGATCAATGTGATATTTAATCACTGTAGGAACGACAACCAAGGAGAAATGAGATAGGATGATCACAGGGATGTTGAACATGGTTTACGCCCTTTCTGGACCTTTCTAATGGTTTCGAAATTGCTTTTTCGAAATATTTCAAAACCGGCTTTTTTATGAAGTATTTCGTTTCTATTATCTATTGGTTCAACGGCAAGAATTCCTGAGAACAAAACGAAAATAACAATGGAACACACGCCTACAGAAGTTTTTTCTTTAAACATGTGTCATTCGTTTCATTGTCCTGAATGGTTTTGAAATATACCTTTTTATATTTTTTGAAACCGGTCGAAATGCAGTATCCATTGGATAATGTGTTTTGTACTCCAAACTATAGAAAATTGACTTTTTCCGTTCACTTCCTTCTCCCGATTCAATCTTTTTCTCCATAATCCGTTTTCAAAGCATCATAAATCATTTTCCGCCTCTGCACTCAAAATTTCTGAATAATTCTACAGTCAGCCCACCTCCACGTTTAGTCGAGACGAAAAATGGGCGAAAAGCAATTTTAATCCACTTGACCCAGGCAGTTTTTCCCCCTAACTTTTTGCTAAACTAACACAGTAATTGAAACCCAAATTTGTCCTGAAAAAGGGTGGTGGAGGCTGTTTGAGTTCAGTTTGCTTTTCAGAGTAGTGTTTGCTTGTGCGTGAGTAAAATACACATCTATGGAGGTAAAAAGTAGGAAGTGAGAAAGTTTCAAACATGGAGGTTATGACTAATTTTAGAAAAAATGTTGGTTTGCAAGATTTCAGGGATTTTCCATTTTTCGTATTTTGGAAAGTACAAATTATTTTATTTGAAGATTGATAGATAAAAATAAAAGATTATGATCAGATAATTATTATTATTCCAGATAATTTAGAGAGATTTGAAAGAAGCATGTTGAGTATCGCGTTCCGATACGATAACAGCCGATTTATCCTTGATTGGCCAGTCAACATTGATATCCTCATCGAATGGGTTGATTCCTGAATTTTTCCAAATGAATTTGTATCTCAATATCCGCTTACTAACCGAATTCGGTTTTTGGGTCATAAACTGCTGAGCATTTGTAGGTAACATGAGCCCCCTCTTTGCTAAGAACTTGGAATCCGTGAAGGAACCCGGCTGGAATCCAGAAGGCATGCTTGTTAGTAGCATTCAGAATCACTCCATGCCACTTTCCGTAGGTTGGACTGTCTTTGCGAATGTCGACGGCAACATCGAAAATTTCTCCACTCACCTGGAAAAAAGTGGATTTGATGGTTAATTCCCGGTTCAACTGTTGATCTTCAATCGAGTTAGTAGTTATGCCATTAAAAAAAGTAAGAGAAAACAAAAAATCAACAATCGACATACCACAGTGACTAATTTGCCCATATGTGGTTGAGTGTGAAGACCACGGAGAACGCCATAATGGGAGAACGAGTGGTTATCCTAAAAACCGACGTTCAAACCGATTCAGAATAATTGTTGAATACCTGTTGAAGGTTTTCAGTGTATCCAATCTTCTCAGCCCACTCGGTTTTGTTGTAACTCTCAGAGAAGAATCCACGCTCATCTGGGAAAACCTAAACAAAAACTTGTCAGCTATCAACTAAAAACTAAAACAAAACCTTTGGCTTAATGACGAGAAGATCAGGAATAGCAGCAACCACCTCCTTTTCAAGTTGATAACGTTTTTCTGGAGTAGGAACCGACATTTTGTTGATGCAACAAGACGAGAATTGCGGAAGAATGGATGAATCGACCAATGGAAGGCGACCTTTTAGCCTTGACACCGTCCATATCTTGCCCTAGAAATCTCATCTCTTCCCGACAGTATATCCTGTTTTAGGCAAATCTAGTTCCAAGATAAGCAAGCCACGAGAACAAAAGTCTCTCTTCTCTACTCAAAACTCGAAATTCGACGGTCACAAAATAATTTTGCACTCACTCAAAGCTAAACAGATACGTGAAAGAAAGAGAAGGGGCTCACGTGATTAACACATGAACTAAACTTTGAAGAGAGTTGTGTTTTAAACGCAGATCCAAATATCATCTGTTAATAGAAATGGAGTGTACTGGTAGTAATGTGACGTGTATTCTAGATTGGTGTTATCAAATGTACTCCATTTTGGTGTTGGAAGTAAACACAACAAACGGAAATAAGGTTGTTTGATAAAACATATCATTTTCTGCTAATGCGTAGTTATATGAATCGAAACGCTATTTACTTTTTTAGGTTAGACAAGAATTGATTTTTTCAGAGCTGTTTCCAGAAAAAATTTTTGAAACTTTTTGAAAATACTCTAGAAGGTTCGAATAAAATAACAGTTGTGGGGTTTTTGCAAATCACACTCTAGTCTACTCTTGTGAGTATAATTGTTCCCTCTGGGAATGCCACGTATACTGTCCCAATGGTCCCAGTGTGCACCTCTCCATCAGACCATTGTACCTCCTGCCCTATTATGGCGTCATCAACGTCTCTCGTTTCCTACAGTCTATCCTTGTGACCTTTTCAGACACACACAGATACCCCTCACTCAAAGGTCCCCTGTGTTTGTGTGTGAGTGACCTCATTATTGATTTTAAGACCATTGGACCACTACTGTCCATTTGTGTGTTTCTCCTCCATTTGTGGTCATTCGTTCGTTTTTCTTCTCTAGAAATAGGTCGTCTGTTTTCCTTCTCTCTCTTTTTCTTGTAGCATCCTTAATTTCCTCTTCCCATTGATTTTTAATAGCCTCCTGATGAATTAGCTGCGCATAAAAAAGTATAGGTAACTTTTTGCAAACTGTTCATTGACGTGCGCAAGGGGCAATCAAAGTACGGAACTCGGAACGCAGTTTACTTACTGTTTACCACTGTGTACAAGTCGAGTGAGAAAGAAAAACTGCCGGATTATTGAACAGCATGTTTCTCACGTTGACAGGCCGCCCGAGTAGTCTTTCATCTCTCTATTCCCTCTTCTATCCACGTTCTCTCTCATTTGGTTCCTCTTACTTTTCCCCCATTTCTCTCTTTTTTCCTAGCCTCTGGTTTGTGGACGAGAAATAAGATGAGCAGACCCATCTCAACAGGCGGTGCATTCTTTTCCACTTTGTTTTCTTCTTTGTCAGTTAGAGCATGGAACTGCTTATCTTTTATCAACTTTCGTTTATTCTAGACTTCATTATAGCTAAATAAATTCTTGAAAAAATAGTCGTAATAGGAAAAATTTGTTCAATGGTAATCATTCCACTTTTGACCATTGAACACCCATTAGAATTTTCCGATAAGGATTACCCACGTTTCCTTTGTTATATTTCCCAAAAAACATCATGCGTCGTGTAGGTACTCTAGTCCTTATACTATCAGTGTTTCGTTGCTTCGCTCAAACGTGACTACCACGCCTCCAACTCGTTGTCTTTTGGTTCACATTTTGATCTATTTAAACTCTCCTATTAACCATTCATATTCCAGGTAATCTTTCTCCAAGCAACAATGAGTGTTTCCAAGAAGCTTTTCTCTACCGCTGTCCGCGGAAAGTCCTGGTGGTCGCACGTTGAAATGGGACCTCCAGATGCCATTCTCGGAGTCACTGAGGCCTACAAAGCTGACTCAAACCCAAAGAAGATCAATCTCGGAGTCGGAGCCTACCGTGACGATCAAGGAAAGCCATTTGTTCTTCCATCGGTCAAGGAAGCTGAACGTCAAGTGATTGCTGCTAACCTTGATAAGGAGTACGCCGGTATCGTTGGTGAGTTTTGAAAACTTGATCTTATTGATCTTTTCTAATTTCTATTCATTTTCAGGACTGCCAGAGTTCACCAAGCTGTCTGCCAAGCTCGCTCTTGGAGAGAACTCCGAGGTCATCAAGAACAAGAGAATCTTCACCACTCAAAGTATCTCTGGAACTGGTGCCTTGAGAATTGGATCAGAGTTCTTGGCCAAATACGCCAAGACCAAGGTCATCTACCAACCAACACCAACCTGGGGAAACCACGTTCCAGTCTTCAAGTTTGCCGGTGTCGACGTCAAGCAATACCGCTACTACGACAAGTCAACCTGCGGATTTGACGAGGCTGGAGCTCTCGCCGACATTGCTCAGATTCCAGAGGGATCCACCATCTTGCTTCACGCTTGCGCCCACAACCCAACCGGAGTTGATCCATCTCGTGAGCAATGGAAGAAGATCTCCGATATTGTCAAGAAGCGCAACTTGTTTGTCTTCTTTGACATGGCTTACCAAGGATTCGCTTCCGGAGATGTCGACAACGACGCCTTCGCCGTTCGTTACTTCATCGAACAAGGACACAACATCATCCTCTCCCAATCCTTTGCCAAGAACATGGGACTTTACGGTAAGATATATCATTAGGTTGAATTAAATCAAGTGAATATTTTTTAGGTGAACGTGTCGGAGCTTTCTCTGTTGTCACATCTGACGCTGACGAAGCTGCTCGTGTTGCTTCCCAAGTCAAGATCCTTATCCGTCCTCTCTACTCCAATCCACCAGTTCATGGAGCTCGTATTGCCTCTCGCATTCTCTCGGACCCTGCTCTCAACAAACAATGGCTTGGAGATGTCAAGTTGATGGCTGACCGTATCATCACCATGAGAACTCAGTTGAAGGACTTGCTTGCCAAGGAAGGATCTACCCGTAACTGGGAGCACATCACCAACCAAATCGGAATGTTCTGCTTCACCGGAATCAACCAACAACAAGTGGAGAAGCTCATCAAGGAACACTCTGTCTATTTGACCAAGGATGGACGTATCTCTGTGGCTGGTATCTCGTCGAACAATGTCGCTTACCTTGCCCACGCTCTCCATCAAGTCACCAAGTAAATTGATATCTAAACTCTCTGAACTCCCATTTAACTTATTCTATCTGTCATAATAGAATAATTGTTTTATCTCTCTTTTTTCTTATTCTCCGGTGGCAGAATTATGCCATGCTTTATTGTATTTGTATTGTAGTCAGGTTCTTTCTGAGAATGGGAAATAAATAAAATCTTTCTGAATATTCATATTCTTCTTAACAAGAAGCAACGAAAGCAAGTTATCAGACAACCTTGCCATGAATAATTGTCCATGAAAGTTTGATGATGCCCAGAAAGACGTCCAATTTTGTTTTAGTAGACAAAGTGTCACCGGACTGTTTTGGTTTGGCGGGGTTGGTGGCGATGATGATTTGTGAGTATTGGAGGATGAGCGGAACTTTCTGAAAAATTGAAATTAATTTCACACAGCACCGTTAATTATCAGTTTACCACTACTCCCGAGCTTGAATGAGTCACAGGGCTATTTAGGTTTGGCGAGGATGGAGGCGATGGTGATTTTTGAGTTTGGAAGATGCGAGCGGAACTTTCTGAAAAATCAAACAAAGTTTTACACAGCAAGGTTAATTTTCACTTTTTTTTTACATCGCTTGAAATAGTCACAGGACTATTTAGGTTCGGCGACGATGGGGGTGAATCTGGGTTTTGAGTTTTAGAGATGTAGGCGGAACTTTCTAAAAAATAGGATCAGTTACAAACAGCGACGTTTATTTCTAGATTACCATTGTTTGCAACGTTTGAAGCAGTCACAGGTATTTGGCATTGGCCACAATTGGGGCAAGTATGTTTTGTGAGTTTAAAAATCCAAGTGGAACTTTCTAAAAAATTAATTCGTTACAATCAGCATCGTTATTTACTGAATTACCGTTGTTTGCATGGTCAGAAGCATTCATAGGACTATTCAGGTTTGGCCAGGATGGTGGCGAATATGTTTTGTGAATTTAAGGATGGTGACGAGTAGATTGCGAACAAAAGATATTTTCGAGCTGGACTGTGTTCATGGGTTCAGCGGCAGTGACAGTCAGGACCAGGATGATGCCGTTGTTATCAGCTGAAACATCAAAATACCATTTTAGCAGAAGCATTGGGATGAACTACCATTCAGTTGGTTGAGAAAATAAGTGTGAGCAAAACCACACTAGCAGGTTTCATTTGGGGGGGGGGGTCAATCCATGATGGATACCAAATGATTCTTCGACGGTCGTTTTATACTAATACCGTTTTATGCCGTGGAAACATCATCTCACTTCGTGGTTTCTTTCCCGAAGTTTATAGTCTTTGAATTCTCACAAGTTATCTGAAGTATGATTCATTCTTTGCAAAAAGATCCGCTTTGTTCCGAATCAAAATTTGAAAAAAAAAACAAAACTTATACCAATTCATTCAAGGATTTCAAAAAAAACAGCCGTTTCAAACGCAAAGTGAAGTGATAGAATGACTGTCAATAGTTTACTGAAATAGGTTTAAACAAAAATTTTCTGCAAGACATGAAGTAGAGATATTCAATCTGTTACGCACTCTAAAAACTTCACATTTCATTAACGTTTTCCTCGAATTTCTTTCCGTCTTTGCGTTGATGATAAAGCGAAAAATTCCCCCACAAGTATGCTTACCCCCAGAAGTATTGTGGTTATGAGTGAAAAAGGGCCCTCGTCTGCTGTTTTAAAAGCTTTTATATACTTCCTCTCTTATTCGAACTCCGATTTGCAACAAAGATGATCGTTTTGCAAAAAGGAATCATGAATCATACATAAAATCTGCTATCAAACGCAGATAAAACTGCAAAAAAGTTATGGATAATAAACAGTTGGAGCAAAACAAGGAAGTGGAGTGATTTTTCTAATGGTATAAAAAGAATTGAGAGTGACACTCTTGTTGTGAACTTATTTTTGAATTTTCAGTTATTATATTTCTCTACATTTCATACTGCATTTCGTACTTGACCAGGAAGCTAAACCAGTACCACGACAGAAGTTCTTCATTCCATTTTTTTCAGTAAGCAAAAAAGGGTGAAATAAGTTTCAATAACATCTTGTATTTAGGACCATCACTAGTACAAGAAATACTGTTTGTGCTCTTGCGAATTCGCAACGAAGAATACTTGAGGAATTTGAGAACGTCACCCGTAACTAAAGTCCGACTGATCATATCACTGAAGGTAGTGCTTCCATAGATTACTCCAACAAAACTAATTAGTTTATAGGACCCCAAAAAATAAACCACGATTGAAAAATCAAGATGAGTACAAAGCCATCGATGGAGATTCCTATCCAAAATGATAATGAAGACCTAAATCAAATATGGAAAAGAAAGAGTTTGGAGGATACCGAAAACGAAATCATCCCACTGAACAAAACAAACAGCCTCGAAAAATGTGAACGGATCATGTCGTACGTTATTCGTTTTCTCAAAAATCGGGTATACAAACGTCTGGGTGATGAGAACAAAAAGAAACTGGAAGAGAAAATACCAGAAATCAAGATCGACATGACCAGCGATTCCACTCAAGTCACCATTCCCGAATGTAAGAACGCCCAAAAAGTCATTATAAGAAATCATCAAATGATCTACGGAATATGGGAAGATAAAGAAAAGTGGCGTCGGATAATTAATGACGGTTTCATCGGAAAACGTGGAACTGGTAGAATTATTGAGCCAGAAAATATGATACAGCACGAGGATAATATTGTTTACCAACATTACATCGTTCATCGTCTCACCCCGAAACCAATCGTCGAACCAAAATCATCACTGGGAAAACTGATCATTAGGAAGATTCATCAACAAAACAGTCACGCAGGACCAGCCACAGTTCTTGGACTGATTCTTGACAAATATGCTGGGAAAGGATGGAAGAGAGCAGTCAAAAAAGAACTGAACTGCTGCATATGCAAATCATCAAACCGAAGAGCATCCGCAGAACAACAAGTATACCAGAAGAAAAAACTGATTCTCACTTTAATCATATCGTACTAAATTTCCTCGGACCAATAAAAAAGACCAAATCAACAACATCTGAAACAACCATGTCCCATGTAGTCCTATTCATCTGTGCGACTTCCAAATGCGTTCACTCGGAGTTGATAAGCGATTTGTCTACAAATGAAATTCTGATGGCATTCACGAGATTTGTTGAAAGAAGAGGATACCCAACATCTATCACAACTGACAATGCCGCAACGTTCACACTCATGTCCAAAATAATGGCCATCTGCTCAAAAAGAAGTCGGACTCTGACCGAAGAAGTAAGTGGAATTACCAAAACCAAGGAAATTGTGAATGAACTGATGGAAAAAGATATCAAGTGGTTTTTTAATACAGCGACAGACCCATGGCATTATGGTTCCTTTGAGCGGTTCGTCGGAATAATGAAAAAAGCTCTGAACCACGCTCTACAAGAACAGTGTTACCGACTTGCCGACCTGCGAACCATAATTACAGTATGTTTGTCATTGGTTAATATTAAGCCCCTAACATACACTGCTGAAAAAGATATCACACTGATCCAGCCATTCGATATACTGGTATCTGGATTTTTATTAAATGAGTTTGACGATCCAAAAATGTTGGACCAGTGGACAGCCTACATTCATCAATTCGGAAGATCAATGAAACATGCCAGACGTTTCTGGTTCATCTGGAGCAGAGATTTTCTGAAGCAATACAACAACTTTGAGTTAATTGCCCAGTGTCATCGAGCCTTCTCAAGAAGCGACCCTCCAGGTTTGGGAGAAGTTGTTCTAATGGCTGATCCGACGGTTCCAAGAGATAATTGGAAGTTTGGAGTTGTGTCTCAACTGAGCAAGAATAAAAACGGCTATTTGCGCTCCGTGTACCTCAAAGTGAACCAAGTAACAAAGCACCGAGATGGACCGTTCCCATTCACTAAGCAAAAGATAGTTACGGTAAAAAGTCCATTGAGACTTCTCATTCCTTTGGAGTTGCGACCAAATGAACAAATCGAGAAACCGAAAACAACAAAGGAAGCAAAAACAGTTAACCTCAAAAGATCGATATGTTCGGCCAAAGTGACATACCACTATTCCAAAAAACCTGACCGCCCCGCATCACCTAGCCAAGCCCAACTAGACTACGATTCCACTGATTACGAAAGCGATTTTGATCCCGACGAATATTGTCCCTACACAGTTCACAAAGGAGAACACGTGATTGGATTGGAAGGTTTCCAAAAACAAAAGAGAGAACAGAAATTTGGGAAAGAACAATTCAAGGACAAGGAATACGCAAACTACTACAAATTCATATTTAACAAAGTACCAACGATACATGGATCTGACTTCAACAACTATAAATACGGTAGCGACAGTGACAATGAGGAACAACGCAAGCCAAGGAAGTTATTCAACAACTACAAGAGACCAACTGCCTCAGACCTGAAGTCTACAAGAACGATATGTCACCAAGATCAACTCCCAGAACAGGTAAACCCAGAAAACTTACAATAGTAAGTCTCTCAACATTTTTGACAGTGACTATGTGCCTTCTCTTCTCATTTAGAAATGAATAAACCAAATGATAGTCAGATACTACTAATGAAATTTATTACAGGTCTAGCTTCCCTACCTAAACCACAAACAAGTGCACCGAAATTGAAAAACAACCGAAGTCAACACAACTACTAATTTTCAATCATCATTCAGTTTTACTTGCTCTGTGTATAGATGGTTTTTCTCATTATTTGTATCAGTGATATTCTCTTCATATAGAATAAAATAAGCAAAATAAATAAAAGAATATATTCTACTCTGATTAACATACGTATGTGTTTAGACTACTCTTTTCTCTCATTGAGGTGACTCGAGATTACATCGGCTATTGAATCTCCTGCCGAAACAATGATAACATTATTCAAACACTTTGTCAGGAAATGTGTATTATATCCTTTTTGTCTTCTTCTTAGTGACTCAAATATTTTTGTTTCAGACATTACATAGTCCTCCTTATAGGTGCTGATTGTCACCTCGCACAAAACCATAGAAAGGTGGACATAACATTTGGTTTTTCTTCGCAGTTGTCGTTCTCCAAATGACTTTTACGATTTTATGGCTCTATCCCCCTCTATAGAACCATTTGTTTCTCCACAGGCTCAAGTCGTGGGCCCATCTGTTCAATCTTTTACTTTCTTTTTGCGTATAGAATATGAGAGGTAACTCTCATAGAAAATGTTTCTTTTCTTGTTATCAACGGTACTGTATAAAATCATTGCGCAATTTATTTTTGTTGAACTTTAATTTAAACAGAAACTTTGGATTTATGAGTACCAAAATTTCTGGTAGGAATGAAGCCCTTTCGAATGAAGTTATGCTTGCAGGTTTTGACAAGTAGTCAGACTGGGTTTAGATTAGAAGAAGTAGAAAAACGCCCCGTGGACAACTGACTCTCAAGCATGTTTTTATCTGGTACTCTAGTTTTCCGAACTATTGATGTTTTTTGCTTTCATAGATATACGGTAGGAAGGAGCAAGAGGGCATCTACAAAGAAATTCGAATAGTTTATGAAATCAGTCCTATTTTTTCATTTTTCTCGTTTCTGTTAGTGAACGAAATTTCTTTTTGTTTCTCTTTTGGACACTACACGGTTTTTGATTTGGTCAATTGGCACAGACTGTCACCTCGCACAAAATCATAAAATAGTGGTAATAACTTTTGGATCTTTTTGCACCTTCATTGCTCTCCAGATGATTTTTATGGGTTTATTGCTTCCCCCCCCCCCCTATAAATCAGTTTATTTGTCATCACTTTTTGGGTGCCGCGCATCTGTGCAGTCTTTCTGCAACAGAAACCACGCCTACTATCACCTTGTCCATCTTTAGTCATCTTCTCTGTGCAGTGGTCATTTCTAAGTTCATTGAGCGACAATGTCGATATCTTGTTTTATCTGCTCTCATTTTCAATTTTGGATCTTCCCCCCCCCCCCTATTTCTAGAGAAATGCATCGGTCAAGGTCATGTCATGCTCTTTGTCAACATTGCGTACGGTTCCTCTTTTTCTCGAACTTTATTGCGGCAGAATATTCAAAAGTTTTTGAAGCGCGCTCTAATGCTATAGACATTCAAATTGACCGCGCTCTCGTTCAGATATATATGTTTTTGCGTCACATTCCACTCACTCTAATTTTGGGCATTTCATTTCTTTCGAGTTGGACTTAAAGTCACAACATTTTAATCGTCTAATTCATTTCACTGGTTTATTAGACATGATTATGAAAAATCCGAACAATGACATAAAATACTAACATGACATTTCAAAATGTCTGTAAAACCAATTTCCATTAAGCACTTTAAAAAATTATTACTTCTTTGTTTCGTCTAAACGTAGACCTAACTCTTTCTTTTTTTGATTAACTGATTGTCTGATTGAGCATATCTCAAATGTGAGTAGAATTGAGGGGAATTTTGAACTTTCAATCTTCGAGGTTTCAAAAATTTTTAGTGTATAATGAAGAAGAATAATTTTTCATTTTCTTGACGAAGGTTTGGAAATTTTGTTACTATGACACATTTCGGAAAACCTTTCTTTTCTCTACTACTTCAGTGAGCCGTAGCAAAGAGTGAATAAAAGTTTGCCTATAATTATAATGTCAGTGTCTAATAGAAATACCCTCTACTTTTCAAAATGCACGTGTTTATATTATACTATGATGTTTTGGAATTTCATCAGTTTGAAAACTATGAAACCATCAGAGCTAAGTTGTACCCACATACTCCTCTAGATCATTATATCCCGAATTTTCGAGTTTTTGTCACAGTAGTTCCTCGTGTCATATACTTTTTCGATAGGTAACATTTTGTTTTTGTCATTCCGAAAGGAGCGAAATCAAGAAAAACGTATTTTGGAGAAAAAGAAAAACCAATCATTTCTGTATACGATTGCACTTTCGCGGACCGTCGTTTATTGCCTTCCTCGTCAAAGGCCCCGGTATTTGGTGTGCACTGCTTACGATCTTTGTCACCTTGTCAAAAACCTACAGTCGTTTGACACTGCCGTCGATCAAGATCTTATAGCGAAAAAGTTCTTCTCTAATTCTTTTTCCTTAGGTCTTTCTCTAATCATTCCTTATTTTTTAACCTTCCATCTTCTTTCTCTCAAACTGTCTGTCTTCCAGAAACACGCTCATCAGACATCATGGCTCGTCGTTTTGAAGAATTGAGAGACCAGGACACACTTGTCCAAGTTTCCGTAAGTTCAACAGAAATTTTATCAAATATCTTAATTTTCGTTTTAGATGATTACAAAGAAGGTTTATTTTGGAGATATGTCTTTGGACATCTGTCCAGATTCATGTCTCACTCTCACGAGAGAGAGACGAAACGGACAAACGACCGTGAGATGGTCCTTCGAGTTGAAAGACAAAAAAGGAAATAAGAGAGCGACGTTCCTCGAGGCTCACGACGTCAACCAAGCGTCTGTAAGTAGAAGGAAAGAGAGAAAGAGAGAAAGAGAGCAAAAGAAAAAGATAATGAGAGAGAGAAAAAGAGAGATGAAGAGAGGTGTTCACGCATATTTTTTATCATATTTTTTAGCGAACGGGCTTTACAAATTCGAAAAAGCCCATCTGGTTCGCTCTCAAACTCGAGGCGAGCGGAATGAACGCAATCAAGCGGAGGAACGGACCAATGTTTGCAAAAGTGCAAAAGTTCCATCGCGAGAAAAAGATGGCGAAACCATTCTTGATGGTTTTCGAGGTGGACGCCTCCCAAATGTGGATTTGGCAAGACAGAGTGCAGACACACTACGCCTCCGCAAAATTGTTGATGGGGATCTTAGATAATGCGGTAAGCTCTCTTCAAAAAAACTTTTTAAGCCTGCGTGCAATCCCCTTTTTATGTTCGGAAAAACATTCATAATGTTTCAGTTTGCCAATTTTATCGTCGATCATTATGAATCCCGACGTCTTCTTCCTCCAAATCGTCAGTTTGACACAATCCGTAAGTCATCAGTATATTATTAGAAAACCATTGTAACTTTGTTTTTTCAGAGAAGATTTCACCGGATACATTGATTGAAATTGTCCGAGGAGGCGAAGAGCGAAATCTGATTAAAAGGTAAGATATTGAGAATTTATATTTAAAACCTTTATTAATATTTTTCAGAATTCAGAGGATCCTGGACAAATAATTAATCTCCACAGGAAACATCTCATTTGGGAATACATTGTCCCATTCATGTAACTGTAGTTCATCATCTTTTGACTTATACATATTATTATTTTTTTAATAAAACCATTCTAAATCCAAAACTTTGAAATCCTAAATCATAAAAACCTACCCAAATTGTAATCAAGGGTTTCGCAGTCTGAAAGCGCGGATAAAAACGGTTAGAAGCAGCTTGTCGAACTCTAGGAGAATAAAAAAACAGACATTTGCGGCTCAATAAAAACAAAGTTATTTTCAACGATTATTCGAAGCTATTTTGGAACTTAGACTTTCAAATTTCTACCAGGTAACAGTAATTAATGGCGTTGGAATGATTTATTCAATCAATAAAGCGCTAACGTGTTGAAATAAAAAATATCTACAAAACTAAATATTAATGCAAAATTTATCGTTTGCAGCAGTGTTTACTCCTGTCGAAAAAGATAGTCCACGAATCTCATTTTACTCACATCCGAAACGTAAAAAAAAACTTAATTTTAAGAAAAAAAAAAAAAAAAAACTTAATTTTAAGTTCTGCAATTCTCTGTTGAATTTTCATCGAAGTCAGTTTCATTCTGAATGGAATGGGAACTTCATAAATTTTTTCTTGACTTTCTTCATTTACACTAAAAATGAGAAACAGCAACAATAAATTTGAAACCAAGTTTTCCGGCAAAAGATTTCGTTCAAGACAAACTTGATGACTCCGAAAGAACATGTTATAATCGCAAGAAAAAAACTGAACAGAACTTATTCATTTGATTTGAATAAGTAATGATTAGCGTTCGAATAATTTTTCTGAGCGGAGAAAACAAACTTTTTGAAAACTATAATGATTTACTCGCTTGCAGAATCATTAACTCGTTTGCCGAATCATCTATTTTCGCAATCAATGATTATATTGGAGATGTATTCTCCCAGCATCAATGTTAAAATGCATCACTGTTAAAACGTTGAGGTTGTCAACGATTCAGAAAACTGATGGTTAAATAGATTGCAAAATTAGTGGGAAAGTCGGTGTTCGGAACAAAAGAATATTTAGAAAATGTTTCAGTTCATGAACGACTAATAACTGTTCTCCGCATTAAATTTGTCCTCATGCCCAAAACTTTTTTTATTTTAAACCATAAACATTGATGGTGAGGACCGTTTTCAAACTGTGAAGAACTCAAAGCCTGACGAGAATTTCTGGATGACGAAATGACCAGAGTGCATATTTTGCTGAAACTCTTAACTCATCATAATTAGATTCTTCGAAGTGCAATTTCGTTTTTCATTACTACTTTGATTTGGAGCAGAGCGGCTCTGCAGAAAAAGATCTCATGAACCAGGAACCAAGCTGCAAAAGATCAGCCATCAAACATAGATAAAACTATGAGAATATCATGGATAATAAACAGTGCGAAACAAACCAGGAAGTGTTTTTAATGGCATAAAAGGATTCAGAAAAATCGTTTGATATCAGTTACTTCACTGCCTTTCCCTTTCCTCCAACAATATGAAGTCACTACTCTTACTAATAATAACAATCGGATATTCTGCCAGTCATTTCAAAAGTATTCAGTTTACTCGAAATTTTAATCGAAAGACATTTCAAAATTACAGACGGAATCGATACAAGAATCTCACCATTGGCTATCAATCCCAACGTCATTGGAGAAGAAACTGCTTTTCAGCAAGAGAAAACCTTCGGCTCGTGGTCACCTAACTGTAACTTTCCAACAACTACAAAGTGTTCCTCTTCATCTTTCTGTGAACCCAACTTACCTCTGACCGAAGGATTTGACAAAGCAAACGGTATCCAACTGATTCATCTCTAAATGAACAAAATAACATCAAACTTTCAGATTCGCACACTCAATCCACCACTCACACTACGAGCCGTTTCTCTCCGCCAACATCACCCCAACCCAACTCCCCTGTAACAGATGAAGGAGAGCATGGTATCCAACTGATTCATCTCTAAATGAACAAAATAACATCAAACTTTCAGATTCACTAACTCAATCCACCACTCACACTACGAGCCGTTTCTCTCCGCCAACATCACCCCAACCCAACTCCCCTGTAACAGATGAAGGAGAGCATGGTATCCAACTGATTCATCTCTAAATGAACAAAATAACATCAAACTTTCAGATTCACTAACTCAATCCACCACTCACACTACGAGCCGTTTCTCTCCGCCAACATCACCCCAACCCAACTCCCCTGTAACAGATGAAGGAGAGCATGGTATCCAACTGATTCATCTCTAAATGAACAAAATAACATCAAACTTTCAGATTCACTAACTCAATCCACCACTCACACTACGAGCCGTTTCTCTCCGCCAACATCACCCCAACCCAACTCCCTGTAACAGATGAAGGAGAGCATGGTATCCAACTGATTCATCTCTAAATGAACAAAATAACATCAAACTTTCAGATTCACTAACTCAATCCACCACTCACACTACGAGCCGTTTCTCTCCGCCAACATCACCCCAACCCAACTCCCCTGTAACAGATGAAGGAGAGCATGGTATCCAACTGATTCATTCAGAAATGAACAAAATAACATCAAACTTTCAGATTCACTAACTCAATCCACCACTCACACTACGAGCCGTTTCTCTCCGCCAACATCACCCCAACCCAACTCCCCTGTAACAGATGAAGGAGAGCATGGTATCCAACTGATTCATCTCTAAATGAACAAAATAACATCAAACTTTCAGATTCACTAACTCAATCCACCACTCACACTACGAGCCGTTTCTCTCCGCCAACATCACCCCAACCCAACTCCCTGTAACAGATGAAGGAGAGCATGGTATCCAACTGATTCATTCAGAAATGAACAAAATAACATCAAACTTTCAGATTCACTAACTCAATCCACCACTCACACTACGAGCCGTTTCTCTCCGCCAACATCACCCCAACCCAACTCCCCTGTAACAGATGAAGGAGAGCATGGTATCCAACTGATTCATCTCTAAATGAACAAAATAACATCAAACTTTCAGATTCACTAACTCAATCCACCACTCACACTACGAGCCGTTTCTCTCCGCCAACATCACCCCAACCCAACTCCCCTGTAACAGATGAAGGAGAGCATGGTATCCAACTGATTCATTCAGAAATGAACAAAATAACATCAAACTTTCAGATTCACTAACTCAATCCACCACTCACACTACGAGCCGTTTCTCTCCGCCAACATCACCCCAACCCAACTCCCCTGTAACAGATGAAGGAGAGCATGGTATCCAACTGATTCATCGCGGAGGAAATAAGCATAATTTCCATGCTCTTCTCCAAATCCTGCCTCAGATCATTGCAATACAACTTGATCGAAAACCGTTTCAAAATTCCTACGTTTTCTTTGAAATGTTAGTTATTTGAAAATCATATTCCGGTGGCAGAATTTCGCAATGCTCTGTTGAATTTTCATTGTAATCAGCTTCTTTCTGAAAATGGGAGCCTAATAAATTCTTTATTATTTTTATAAGTTTCCACTCAAATAAAGAAACAGCAACCATTAAATATTAGAACAAATTTACTGGTGAAAGATTTGGTCTAAGACAAACTTGATAATTTCAAAAGATATTTTTATAATTGTGAAAATAAAAATTAACAAAAATTCAAAAAAATGTTTGGACATGGAACCTTCAAACACTATTTTTAAACCTTCAAGATCACATCTGAATAACCATTAAAAAACTGTCGAACAAACGTTTTATATGGAAAGTAAAATTTTATATGGAAGGTAAAAGTTCTTATTCTAACTACAAAAAACACAGAAGAACAATTTATTTTTAAAAATATAAAGCAATTTCTTGAAACTTCTGAAACAATTAATTTTCGTGGAAGTTCGGGAAGGAACTAACTGAAAAAATGAAACAGCAATCTCTGAATGACCAGTATCCTTTTATAAACCAAGAGTGAAACATAGATATCGAAAAAAGCTACCCGACTGTCAGGAAAAAAACGGTAGAAACAATGCAGCGGATAGCAACATGATGTTTATTATTCCATTTTGATATATTTAAAAATTGACAATTGACATAGTATAAACAGTAAAAGGCGTAGGCCGAACCGGGGATCGAACCCGGGACCTCTCGCACCCTAAGCGAGAATCTTACCTCTAGACCATCCGGCCGCAAATATCCTCTTGCCCTATTAGCATACTTCTTCAACAAGTAAGCTGAAAGTTATATCTCGCTATAAGCTCCATCATAGTTGAGCTCTTTCTTGAAACAACCAGGTTCTTCTGACCGGATGCTCATAAATTTCTCTAAACCCCTCTCTTCGAAATCCCAATAGAACAAAGGGCTTTCCTCAAAGTATGTTATCTGACGTATAGAAATCAAACACCCCAGCGTAAGTCATCAATTCAATTAAATTCAGGATTACGAAAGTGATGTACAGTTATTTGAGCAGCTTCAGTTGTTTGCCGCGCGGCTTATGACTCATGTTTTTTGACGACACACCGATCGTTTGGAGCTATGCGCACACATAAACAAGGCAATGGTTTGTCTGTCTATTGTCGGTTTTTGAAACGATAACAAAAAAACGGAAAATAATAGCCAAGAGCTGCTGTTCAAATTATGAAATCAACCCCAAAAATAGAATTGCGTCGTATAGTGGATCTGGAATACAAACCTGTATTTGTCATAAGACAGAAACCAGTCAGGATAGTAACAGATTTTAGGAACATACAAATTGATATGTTTTGTTTTGTTGGATCTGGTTCGAAACTCAAAATAGAGAATGCAAAGAGAAGATATTGATAAAAATCTTGATTTCTTTTTGAAATGATTGTTGGGATGAAAAAACTTCAGATTCATTTGCTCATCATGCAATCCATTATATACTGAACTTCCCTTCCTTTAACCACATTTCTCATTCCAGATTCCAGTTATTTACCTTCTGCAACCCCCTTTCAAATCTAATCAAACTATAAACCCTTTTCAGTATCTGAGCAGAAAACCACCTGCCATCTCCTTCAACCCACACATTTCGGCTACCTGGGAAAAACATTGAAGATTGAAAAGCAAATAATTATGAATGAGTCATTGCGTGGGAGAGCTCAAACTTTGGATATGTTCTTCTAATGATCGCTATTTTGATAATCAAGTCTGTTTCCGAAAAGAACATAATAAGTTTTGATGAAGCTGAAAACTTGTTTGCATTGTCTTTACGTAGATCATTGTTGTTGTTGGGGAAATCCCTTTTGTATGTGATTTTCTAATAGATTAATGGCAGAATCGAAAATCAGATTTTGTATTTGATGTTTTCGGTGTCCCTCAAACAAGAAAATGATTGGAAGAACAATGAACTACGGCGTTTGCTCCCTCAAAATGAGCACAATGGTTATTGGCTGCCATTTTCAGAGAAATAAATTGTTCCCAACATAATGCGGTTTTGAAATTGGAAACTGGTGTGAAATTGGATGCCAACTCTCTTTTTTTGTCTCTCTTTTTCTCATTTCAAAAGGATAAAGATGAAAAGACATTGTTTCGATCTCAATTCTTTCTTTTTCCTTTTCCGGACACGAGAAGAAAAGACACCCAACATTAATGAGATACGGGAAAAAAGAAAGGATGTCTACAGCTGCTTTTTTAAGTGTCTTCCAAGAGTCTGCTTTGAATTTGAAAGTGGTTGTTTTGTTTTACTTCCAAGATTCCAATCACGGAACCTAAACACTTCCTCATTGAATTCCCATGAACATACACAAACAACAAACAGATTGACGGAAAAAATAAACTTCTGACATACATATCTCCTCAGAAAATATCATATCCGGATAAGCAATTGAACTTCTGAACAACCCTTCTAACCTTTCTTAATCCTTCTAAAATCATTGAACCCCCAGAAAAGAACCAAAAAAACTACTCCAAAGTTTCTTAAGAAACACATTTTAGTTCCACTGAGAAGATCATTCGAGTGCATTGAACCGAATAGGAGAAACACACATTTCTTGCTTTCACATTCTCTGTTTGTTTGCCTAGAATCCAATTTTCTGTTCTTATTGAGCTTTTTGAGTTCACCAAAACATTCGATGTCGAACAAAATTGAATTAAATGTAAGAAGGAGCGAGTGTGGAACATCTTAACTTGATTGAGAACATGAACCCACTGAACTTATAACTGGAAATACATTTTCTTAACACATTTTTTATTCCAGATTGTTTTTCATTGTGTATTGTCAATCATAATGTTTAAAAAACTGTGTTTCACAAAAAACCCCTCTAAACTAAGTTTTATTGCTAGACCAGCGTCCCTATAGTAAAGAAAAAGGAAATGAGAATCAAAAACGAAACCGGCAGATAAATTAAAACAGCGCAAGTTTTGTTGTTGTTCTTGAATGATTTATCAAGATTTAGAACACGAGAAGAATAGAATAGTCGGAGAAAGTGAGAAAATAAGTGAATCTCGTGACTTGTATCTCTTCGAATCAAATTTCCGGTTCCGAAATGGTAGCCAAAAAATAGACTGTAGCTTCCAGTGAACCCGAAAATGCCCTTTTTAGTATAAGGACCCCTTGTGCTCTCTAAAAAACGTTCCATTGTTCCCTATATCTATTCATTAGTCAAATGAATAAGCCTTTATGGAATGAAGCACTTGGTTTCTGCTCATTTTCTAATTCTTTTAGTTTACTTGTCCCTTCATGTCCTTTTTGCGTCAATGTCCTTCAGCAAGAAATAAGCTAATCGCTCGTCCGACGAAATCCAAAAGAGCAAGTACAATTCTGAAACTGACTGCTTTCCCTCTCTTAAAATAGAATTGCTGTCTACATTCTTGTTCTACATACTCGAGAATAAAAAAGGAGTAATGTTGCCTACATATGTACATGCTTCTGAATAATTGACAGATGTATGTTACCAGACGAGAGAAATTGAAAATGAGTTTTCATCGAAAGAGTAAAAACCAAAGTGGGCCCCAGAAGAAATTGAAGCGAAGGCAATTGTCGCCTCTCTGTCACAAAAGAATGAAATTTTCTTCTCCGACAACTCGGTTAAAAAACCCAGAATCTCATTTGCGGGAAATTGCTCCGACCTTTAGGCTCAAGGAAAAATGGAATAAAGAGTCCCTAGAGTATGCAAGTGAAGATGACACAAATATAGACTACACCTTGCTACGTCACAAATTTTATCTATTGACGCTTTATTTGATCATGATTCACCACACCCAATGAGTGTTTCAAATGGAACAAAGTGAGGAGGAAAGAACAAAAGTTGAGTGCAAACATGTAGTCTCTGAAACATGATCTTGATGAGACTACCAGAAGTTTTATTCTTGTGAATATCGAATTCCCACACCTACTCTTTTTTGAATAAAAGTTTCTGGATTCCTTGAAATCATCCCAATAACACCTCAATCATTTTGTTGATTCCTTTTTAGTTCCGACTACGGCAGCATGAGTCACACTGCCAGAAAAGTCATCTAACTATGAGGAAATTGGTTTTCAATTGTGTCTTATACTGAATACAAAATCAAATTTCTCTTCAATTTCTCTCTATTCAAGTTTATTTCCGGGTGTGTAGTGGCGAACAAATTTATTCACCCCCGGGGATATATCTTGGTTCCACCAAACTTCTTTTTTTGAGAGAAGAGATCTTTTCGTTGACACCCCGATTACTCACTGGTCTTGGACATTTTTGGGAAAATGAATTAATAATGAAATTTGGCGTTTGCAACCCTTCCGAAATCATATTTCAGTGTGTTTTGCGTTGGACTTAAGAGAGAATAATAAATGGATTATGAATCTTGTAATCTGGTAGTCTAAAGAAAAAGAAAGCCAACGGATAAGCCTAATACTTGCTGAATGTGTGCGCAGGACCAATTCTAGGAATTGATTAATCTAATTAACAAATCCTTCTGCTTGAATGCTCTAAAATCAGCTGGACTATGATTTGAATGTCCCCCAAGAAGATTTTCTGTGTGAGGTCTTTTAGCACTTTCCCTGCACTTCCTTTTGCACTCAGGTTGAAAAGGAAGGAGTGCCAAAGTGCTCTTTGCAATCCACGGGGCAAGTGCTTCAAAAAGATCCCTGTGAAAGTGTGGAAAAGACGTAAACCCCTTCCACTTTTTGAGAATTCTTTGCAGCTTCTTCAACTTTCTTCATGTGTCGCTTCCACACCCTTCCTTCCTTGGACGTCAACGATTTGCATCTTTTGCATCACAAAAAACTCGCGTCGTTTCCGAAAGTTTCGAAAAAAGAAAGAAAGAAAGAAATGCTTTCGAAATGATCCGAAAACTTCATTCTACCCATTCCGGCCACCTATTCCATCCATTCTATGGTAGTCGTGAGAAAAAAGAGAAGGAGAGAATAATACTCTAGTCTCAAGATGCATTTTTTTGTGTGGGAGCCAGAAGCTCGTTTGAATAGATGGCACACAACACAAAAAACGGAAAACCTCCCACCAGTGCTGAATAATTTGTGATCTAACAATGGAAGTGTAAAACCTTCCTGTGTGTATTCACAAGAATGTCGTTGACACACTCTCCTTGTACTTTGTTAGACCAATTTTTTCAAACACAGAACACACGTACATGATAACAAATAATCAAGAACCAGCCATGTAGAAGACGTTTTTGTGTTTTCCATCCCAAAGTTTGGCTTCTTTACGTAGATACACCTATGAATAATTTTGGGAATTTTCTCGGAGCAATGATTCATCGACGAGAAGTTCAGCTATGACGCATCGAACTTGATCATACTAATACTACAGTTGACTAGAAGATAAGAAAAAACGGTCAACAGTGGAAGTGACGACACAAAAACATTGAAAGTTAACGAATAGAATGTCCATAGTCTTCTTAGTCCAACTGTACTGGATGTTTGAGTTGTGGAATCTTTGGTAGTAAAGTGAACTAGTACTAAACTACATACATCCGAACTTCAAATGGGATACTCCAAAGTAACCCCTTAATTTCATTGAATTGCCCTTTCTGGCCGTGTGGCCTCGATTTCGATTTCATTTCAGGTATCTTCAAAACTACCACCCACGACGCGTCTTCGCACCCCATGTCGACGACAAGAAGGCTTGTCGCCGCGCCGAAAAATAGGTTTTCTTCTCGCCTACCCCCACTCGCACTATCCATCGTCTCACAACCTCTGCGCCTCAGCGTTTTTTCTAATGAGCTTCTTGTTTTATTCTTCTTCTCTTTCTCCTCGCTCCCGGCCGTCTCCCACGGGATGATGTAATCCTTTGCGAGAGAGAGGTGAAAGAGCGAGCAGGTTGAAAGATGCGCAGAATGCCCCTCTCTCAGCAAAGAGATAAAATAGAAAAAACTACGGAGAATTTCGAAACTATTCGAAAATAATCGAACCTGAATGACGCGAGTGATAAGTTTTTCGAAACTTTTCGGAGAGGCATCGAAAACTTCCCCCGCGGGAAGAATCTGAAAGAAGACATCAAAAATTGCATCAGGAAACAAGAAAACGTTTTCAGATCATCGACGTATTGTTTATTGTTTGTTCGTTTCTATCTTTTCTGCCTCTTCCTCCCCCACCGTGATAAGAAAAGATGAAAACGTTTATGTTTGTCGAAAAAAAAGTTAATCGTTAATCTCTGAGCCTCTAAGGTAGGAGGTAATTATTTCTTCCTGTTCACAAATCAGAAATTCCTATTCCATTCCACACTTCGAATCAACATGCTGCCTCAAATTTCAGTCGGCGAACTCATCGTGATGTTTGGTCCGAGAATACCCTGGTCCACTTTGCTCTCTCTTTTTCAAAATAAACTAGAGGAAGGAAACATACACAACAAGTTGATTAGAAAAGCTTCACTCAAAAACTACTACCCCACCCTCAAAAAGAGAGAGAGAGGAAGTTGCAAAAAAGTGAATTGGATTGGATTCACAGACCAAAATAGAAAAAACAGAAAAGGGCAAAACAAGAGCTTCAAAGGAATGCGTAGAACGTGTCTTATTAGAAATGCATAGACGTTCTTGGGTAGAGTTCACTTAGGTCATTACGCATGAGTCTGACTCATTATTCAGAACAGAGACAGGGGAATGGTGTTAGAAACTACATTTGAAGTCTAAGTAATTGAATTTAGGATTGTATTCGACTCATTTGACGACAACTCGCTTCTGAATGACGACTATTTCAATATTTTGATCCCAATCCTATACGGAATCGAGCAAAAAGCCTGTTTTGAGTGTCATCTAACTCCCGAAAAAGCGGCCTACGGAGGAGGAGGAAGATTTGTCTGATCTGTTGAACAAACTTATGAGTACTCGCACTGGCAATGAGATTTGATAAAATAAATAATGCATCTTCTCTATTACTGAATTCACATTTGATATAGTTTGATCCGTTTGAATCAATGAACCTGATTTGCACTAAAGGTGATAAGAGGATAGAACGATATCGTCAGTTTTGATCTCTAGATTATCTCCGTGTCTGTGATGTTTCATCAAAGCGGGCCCCGGCGGTAGATATACAAGCAAGTTCTCAATTCTTCCGAACATGTGACTTTTCGATAAATATCCGGAAAATGTCAAAAAACAATGCATTTGCAGTGGAATGTTCATCTGAAAAATGCATTTGGACTTCACTGTAATATCTGAAAAAAAACGGAGGTTTTCGCTGAATTCCCTTTCATTTCTACAGTAACACATTTTACACCTTCAACCTCTTTACACCTACATCATTGTTACCTTATTACATCAGGTACTGCAACCCTTCAATACATTTTACGTTGCAGTTTTTCGAAAATCCACGAAAATTTGCAGAGAATCACCAGGCGTGGCTGATAAGTAGTCATTATCACTGTTTTCATCTCTTCTTCCCGCACAGTCTTTTTAATGCATATTCGAAATTATTCGCAAAAAAGGATAGGCAGGCCAGAACGCAAGAGAGGGCGACCGAGGGGGGAGGGCAGTTGGTTGACGCCCCGCCCATCACGGCCACGGCCGTATAAAAGGAAGAGGGGGGAGGAGAGCAGGCACACATCGAATCCAGTTTGTCTGTGGGTTTCGTTTGCACCAACACTGCACCATTCTGGTGCATTGTGCATCCGGACCAATAATTCGACATGTCTTCTGAGCCATTATCACTTTTCTGACATCTTCTGAAGTATTTAACACTTCTCTTTGGCTCCGGCAACTTCCATTCTTTTCTTCAATTCATTTGACTTGCCACTTCTTCACTATTCATATTATACCACTGTCAAGCGGTCTTGCCACACCATCAATTCCATTTTCGTGTACCTTCGGACATTCTGGAGCTGGTCTTCAATCCAAAAAGAAGCTCGACACGGAACTCACCACACATGCAGTCGTCGATTAGATTGGTTTGCCATCCATTTCTTTACCCCCCCCCCCCTTTCTCAATTTTTCTAGTAGCATTCACATCTATTGAGTAGTCTTGTCCAGAAAATGTTGTGTTTTGAATGCTTTCATGCTTAAGCTACACTTCCGGTCATACGGTGGACCATATGGAGGTTCAATTAAGTTGGTTAGCATTCATCTTACCATTAGGACTCACTTCTCGGTATAACTTTTTGTCAGGGATAGAAAACTCCGAAACTAACACTGAAACTTTTTTCATAATTTTAAACTGTGCACGTTTTGAATGCTGGCATCCTGATGCTCATTTCCGGTCATACGGTGGACCAAATGGAGGTTCCTTCTAGGTGGTCAGCATTCATCCCGTCACTTCAAAAATTCAAAAATGTTTTTGAAAGGGAATATCAAGATTACTGTAACTGAGATATGAGGAATATAGCATAAAGATTGGGTTAAGATACAGAAGAGACCCTTGCTTCCGGTCATACGGTGGACCAAATGGAAGTTGGTCACAAAGCTTCTGTCTCTTTTCACCATCGCTGCTCATTCCGACTGTTTCAGCCCAGTATTCCTGGTTTCCCGAGTTGGTCCAGAGTTTTCTGTCCCTAAATTCTCTAGTTCTAAGTCTTCAATTTAGTTCTTAAATTCTCTATGTAATTCGCCTTTTTAGGTTTTTGTAAATTTAATAGGAATCAAATGAATTCACTTGCTCTAATTGTCAGCCACTTTCTGGCGGCTTACTATCTTGACAATGACCAAGTGAATCACATTTGATACCTCTTCTTGCTTTCGTGTTAAAATTGTCCGAAAAATGTACAAAAAAAATTGACAAAATGCCCCCCTCCGAAAATGTCTCAGGCAGTTGATCTGCACAAAAAAATCACAAAAATGTTCTCAATTCCTCATTTTTCTTCCTGTTTTGTCACTACGACATTTAACTTATCGGTTCTTTTTGCCCCCCACTTTCAAATGCTTTTGTTGTTTTATTTTTATTTTCTCTTATCATTTGATTGTACCAGTGTTGCTTAATTGTTTGTATATTTTACTGGTTTTCTATTCCATAATTTGAGAATAAGAAAAAAAAGACAAAAAGTGTTCACAAAAAAAACGAGTAAATAAATTTGAATTTTTCTATCCAACTGTGTTCGTGTTTACATAATGAAAAAGCGGAGAATCAGAACAACAATCCTTTTGAATCAAATCGTCATCATCTAGTTTTCAACATCCGATGTTTGAGGTTTTGCTTGAAACCCGTCAGATTACCTCATAAAAGCGATAATACTAGTGATGCGTTTGTTCGTGGAAGGTTCAAGAGCAAACAGTTCTTGTTTACTCTTACAAATAGAACCTTCCCGACTAATCTAAGTTGGCAGTTTTAAAAAGACCAATTCCTTTAGTTCGGATAAGAAACGTCGATCTTAATTCTTTCCAAATCCGTTTTTGTCGGCCTTCAATAATACTTTAAGATCTCTTAGCCCAGGTGTGCGTCTTATTCATTTAATCCTCCAGGTGTGCGCAATCTGCCCAAAATGCCTGAATAAGACCTTCTAAAATACGCAAGTATCATACATAGTAAGGAAAATCCGAAATGGTACCAGTCGCCACCGTTTTTTACGAGTCCGACCCAGTAGTGTGTAATCCATTCAAATTGCGTCATTACCCATCACACATTCAATGTGATGTTTTCGATTTTCTCGTCAATTCCTGCATCTCTTCGCCGATCTCCTTTCCCTCGCCTCTTCTTCTTTTCCCCCCACCACCACTCGATGTCACTCGATCGATTCGGACGGGCGTCGCTGATTTTTCCGTGACAAAAGAAAGGAGAAACAAGACGAAACGTTTCGAATCATCAACACACTATTTCATAGTCAATGGAAGAATGGTATCTCTTTCTCTCTACCTCATTTTTCGATGAGAGTCAAATTGAGAAAAAAATGGGTGTTGTTACGAATTAGTCGGAAAGTTGTAGTTGCAACCAGTTTGAAGATGTTTTGAATGAGAGTCTGAAGTATTCAAAAGACAACACAACAAACCGCAACATTAGTAGTGATCGCGATCAAAATTCCTGTTCACTTTCTAATTGCCGCCCCTCAACGCCCAGGTGATAATTTGGAGAAAGTGGTGATGCGGATGGATAAGATAAGATTCGTTTATCTCAAAATTATCACATTTCCATCTAATTCTTGGCCTATGAATGATACAATTCGAAATTCAGGTTTCCATTGTCACATGTTTCTGATTTCATGAAACTTGAGAGGGGAACAGGTGATGTTATTCCAAATTGAGTCAAATACAGATGCCTATCTGACCGGATTCCTAAAAAGTGATGTGTTTCATTTGTTCATACTTTCCTTTCGCGGAATGACAGGTGCAAAATAAACGGAAGCTGCCTGCAGAAGTATGACAAATTAGTATGCGTGCATACTAATTGGGAGTTGCATACATAATGAGTGCCAAATGATTTTAGATCCAAGGGGATAATGTTTCAGGCAAAGGGCTTTTGGAATTCTTTAAAACACACTACAGGAATTGAGAGGTCCGTTTTTCGAACATCTGTTCCAAGTTAATCCATCATTTGTTTTTTTTTCTGTTCCTCCAGAATGTATTGTTTAGAGTAGTCAAAAAACGTGACAGAATACAATGAAATCGTTCTGGTCACACGATTATCTCCCACATAAACAAATGGAATTGTGATGATTCGTCGTGTGATCGATAACAAGAAGTGATCAACCACGTGGGCAGGTCAAAAGTGCTGTGTGTTTGTGCTCGGCGGGAGATCGACTCTCCTAATGAGCCACCGGGAAGAGAGACAGATGGTCTCTACAACAATAAATGACATCACTAAATGACAGTTGGTGAGGTCGGACCATTGTGTGGTCTGGTGGTAGTTGCGATGACAATGGTGGTGCAAAAAGGGATTTATTGTTGAATGTGAATGGAGTGTCGGCGAACATTTGGTGTTGGCCTATTGTGTGAGTTATGATGCAATGGATGGTGCTACCGAGCCTTTCTCCCCCACACGAGAAAACATTTGGAGAGAGGTCAACCATCTCATGCTCTCCTTTGTTGAGGGTTTATATAACCAACAATAATTCTTTTGTTCTCCATCACCAGAAAACGGTTAATTGTACTGAAAAAATTCGGACTGTTATCAAATGCTGTTATCAGACACGATGGAGTCGCGTGCCCTCGTTATCAAACATTTTTGAATCTATTCGTGGAGCATCAACAAAAAAAATTGAGCCGCCTGAACAGAAGGGACCTGGGGAGCAGTTGATCTTTTCACGATCAAAATAAATCCATTTAGCTGTCACATCAGCTTTTGATCATCAAGTACTTCCTTCCTTCGCCATTAGTAAAGGAAACGAAGGATAGAATACAACAACTGGTTTAGGCGGCCGACGGAACAATTATAATTTTATGCGCGTTTCATGCATTTGGATTACCATCGGTCATTTCTAAAAGAGGGAGAAATTAAATTGGCTCATTTCTCATTTCCTAGGGAAATAGAGTCGTTTTCCATTTAGAGGTAATTGTCGAGAGAGGTCAACGATCGGCGTGTTTCTGAAACAAACAACTTGAAAATCATTCCACTCCGCATGTTTCATGCTTCTTCTGTGCCAATCTGTACCAACGTTCTACGTCATCAGTTTCTTTATCGAAAACAATTGTCGTTTTTTGATAAAGAACCATTGTTGCCTAGATAATCTTTGATAACCGGGAAGTTTTTGTTATAGTTATTGTAAAGAATACGTGAGTTAATCAGGTTTTTTCGACAGCCGTGACGGAAAACACAGACAAAAAACAATAGCACAGCATTTCTGTACAATTAAAAAATACCGGGAGCATCAAAGTTGGAATACTTCCGGGAAACAATAAGTTCTCATATTTAGTTTTTTGGAATTCAAATCGAGACCTTAATGATAGATGACGCAACCTTAATAAAGGTTTTAATATCACAATTGGGTTCATTTTTGTGGAGTATTGCAACATCGGGACTCTCAATTTACCAGATTGATTTTACGATAGGAAATGGAATAGGTTAACCCAGGAACTCTAAACCAATTGACCCATTAACACAGCATCTGCTTCCAAAATGCGAAAAACAAAGGCAGTTACCGCCTCGGTATTCTTTTTCAATCATTTGATCTTTTTTTCACGGAACCGTAGTTAGGTTAAGAAAATTATATACTCAACAAGTGCCTCATTATTGCCTCAAAAGGTCGACATTTGTCTCTTAGTATAATTGCATGGGATTGTGTTTTGGGGGGAGGCAATTCAGGCATGTCATTACAACGAGGAGAGAAAATCTTGACAGCTATGTGAATGTACATGGCATCCTACCGTTCAAGTTCTCTTTTTCTTCGTCCAAATAACGATGTTATCGCTCATTTACGAGTGCATCTGCATTTGTACATTATTCAAGGATGACTAATCCTTCAGCAGGGATTTTGGAGTGTAAAAATAAAATGAGATGACTGTAACTAAGGAAACTCTATTTGTTGTTCTAATATCAAGCCATCTTGATCACATCTACCACTTGTATTTACTGTTCTTCTTACCGATCCACTTCAACATGACGGATGCTCAGATAGATTGATGAGAAGATTAACAGGTGTCGAGCAGGTGGCATTATCTATAGTTCATGCAAATATGTTCCCATCTGGCAAGGACATTGGTCTAAGACTGAATGCAAATAAAAATTGAACACCTGCCTTTTATTTGAGTAAAAAGTTTTATATCCTGTATACAGTACAATGCGATCAAGGGGTTTTCTAAATTGATCCAAAGACATGGCTATTTTAAAGCACCGTATTCAATAACTAACAAAAAATTATATTATTAAAACAATTTATCACTGTTCCGATGGTTTCTTGATATTAAATATTGTATTGATATCAGTTTCAGGTACAATAATTTCAAAGATGTTTAGATCAAAAACGATATTAAATTCAACGGTGATAGTATCTGTTTCCTTAGTACTTTTTTGTATATTCGATCAGATAAGCAAGAATACTCGCCGAACTGTTTCAGAAAATTGTTGAAAATAATAGGAAAAACCGACATATTTGTCTATAAGTCGTATACTTTTCACACTTGAATATACGTTTGTCAAAATCAATGTTCAGATTTACAGTTGTATGGTAGTTAATTGAATAATGAAACAATACGTGTTACAGTAACTGATAAATATCCCAAATTTCAATTCAAATTTGAAATATGATAGATCTAAGATTTTCTAAAGGTATTCTTATTGTTTTTCAATTGATGTACATATAATAGATCAAAAATCTCTCATAAGTAAACGAAACAGCTGAAATTTCTACTATATTCATATTTTATTTCAAATGAGAATGGTTATAATGACGAAGAGAATTCTTTAAAAACTTGGTTATATGTCAAAAACGAGGATATTCATTCACTACAAACACCATTCTATAGTATTTACTGAAAATGTGCCTAGTTTGGCTTCCGGATAACAATACGATCAATGTTTGAGGAATAATTATTACCTTTTTTACTCTTGTGAACAAATTTTCAAAGCTTGCGTATTTCTAAAATCACTGTCTTCAGAAAAAACATGCTTCGTGGTTCTTTATATCAATCTTGCATTTCCCGTACAGCGCAACAAGGCTCCAATCTTCTGAGGTTTACAGTGTTTACCCACACAGGGCACGTATCAAGTAACACGCCAAGGGAGACATGTTGGCGCGTTTCTTGATATCGTCAATTCTGTCGGCGAATATTGTTTTTCTATGTAAGTTTGATTACAAAAATCGCTAGCAAAACGGTTTCCTTCATATATTTCCATTTTTCTTACCCCTGGACTTGTGAAGCAAAATAGCTAGTAAAGCAAAATGACGTTCTTTTTCTAGCAATTAACGCATCTTACGTTTTTTTCCCTGCTGCCTTGGCAGGTCCCCCTCTAGTTTACTGATGCGCTATCGATTTGTTATATTCACCATTGTCTTCGTTATTATATTCAATTTATTATTACATTTCAGAAAGTTTATTGGCAACATTTGGTGACAAAGGATCCTCCAATACAAATCATCGAAGTTATTGTGACCATCGACAATGATGCGCTGAAGAGGATATTCCATGGTTTTTGCTCGAAGCGCCAATCCATCACTTGCTGGCTATTATTGGTGATAAAGGTATCGAAATCTTTTAATACGAACCATTAAACGTTTTGAGGTTTTAGGCAACAACGCGTTGAAGAAGTTGTCCGAACACACTACGGATAAGCTGGAAGACGATGACGTGCAACGGTGTCACTCGAAACGCCAAGTTATCACAAGTGGTGGACATCAAAATGAAGTGGAACAATAAATTCGGGACATTTGGCATACCCTCCTATCCCGGACTTTCAAAAGGACACAGACCGAAAGAAGAATCGGAGCCAAACTGGGGCAACTTTGATGGCGGAGAGAATTCCATCCGCTACAACAGATCGAGCAACTTGGAATAGTTGGCATGCCCTCCATGTCTAGATAGACATGTTGAGAGGCGAAGACGAAAACCCAGAGGACAACTGGGACAACTCTGGTGGTGGAGAGGCGGTCACCCGCTATAATTATTCGAGCAACTTGGGATAGTTGGCATGCCCTCCATGTCTAGATAGACATGTTGAGAGGCGAAGACGAAAACCCTGAGGACAACTGGGACAACTATGGTGGTGGAGAGGCGGTCACCCGCTATAATTACTCAAGCAACTCGGAATAGTTGGCACACCCCTGCACTGAGGAAACATTTATTGAAATAAATCACTGAAAGACCATTTCAAGTCATGATGCTTTATAGTCACTGGGCCCACCCAAGTAAATGAAACACCAAGAACGAACCTTCACAGCCAAGGATTTTCAAAATGATTGAAGACCACAACAAATTGGCCGGATTTTTCAAGCGGAAAACAAAGCAAAACTCAAAGACGAAGGTCAGAAAAGCAGTGAATCATCATGATTGCGACATATCAGCGGACAGACCTATTTGAAAAAATAATCAAGATCCACAATCAAAATCTGCACATAGCATTGAACAAAACGTTGCCGATCCAGATCCCAAAGAAGGTTAGTACTTTTTCATCAAGTTTAGATCAAAAATTTTGAAAACGAGACGCTTTTTCACTGGAATGGAATTTTGTTGAAAACAATACAGTAATTCTTTAAACACGATTCAAAAATAGGAATTTGTGGTAGTATAGCTGGTCTGTTGTACAAACTATACCAACTAGGGGGATCTCTTTCTAGACCAAGGACTATTCTCTGTATGACTCATTATTGATTTTCTCCAAGTTAAGTTTTACTGTGCACAACACGACCGCGACGTAGACCGCAACGCAGACCACGACGCAGTCCGCATCTGGAATTATAGTTCTGTCACAGTCAGTTGTGCACTCATTCTCTTCGTTTGCCTCCTCTATCGTACTCCCCCTCTGCCCTCTCTCGCATCATTGGTTTTATCCCTAGAGGTTCCCAGTAGTTTCCAAGAAATAAATCAATGCAACCCATTGACATTTTCATCACTTACTCTTTTGTTTCAGAATCATTAACAAAAATGTCTGCTGCTAACTTCGTCGCAAAGAACAACGCCACCGCTCCTGCAAACAAGATCACCCAGAGAATGATTGTGAGCGAATGCGGAATCGAAATGCCGGCCTGGAAGGATCAGAAAGTGAGTTTTTGAAACTTTTGTATTAAAAAAATATGAAAAAAATAGTCCCCTTAAAAACAGTTGGATGTAACCTCCAGTTATGAGCCAACTGGGTGAAACTGTTCTTATTGCCATGAGCACTCTAGGAAAACAAATTTTGAAGATTTTTCATATGCCGTCCGTACAAATGTCTCTGCAGACGCGATTGATTTTGATGTTTTATACAACTTCTGAATGCAAAGCATCAGCTGTTCCTTCTCTGAAGAATTAACTGAGAATGTGATTAGACTCTTTTTCTAGAAGAAAGAATTATGTTTCATTAGCTTTTTGAATCGGTACATAATAACAGGCCTATCTCTCAATTTTTGGTTTATCCTTTAAAATCTTCTTGTGACCTGAACATAAAAAATTTTTCCAGCTAACCGCAGAAATCGAATTGATCACTTCGATGGGCGAGGAGCACCGTCAAAAGCTGGGACAAGCGGCGGCCGATTTCCGCACTCTGATGGAAATCACCTTCCCGGATGCGTCCATCTGGATGACGGGATCATTTGCCGCAGGAGTTGACCTACCTTCATCCGACTTGGATTTCACTCTCAAAGTGCCAAGTTTGGGAGAAAAGCCCGAGTTTGCCAAGCTGAAGGCGATTCGCGCCAAACTTTCGGCATTCCGCGCCTTCCGGAATGTTTTTCTGACGGGTGGATCAATTCCGGTGCTCAAAATGGTGCACACCGCAACAGATGTCGATATCGACGTGACAATCGACAATGAGGCACCGAAGAAAAACACGATGCTCTTGGCAGTCTACGGCCAAATGGATGAGCGCTTCTCCAAACTATGCAGAGGAGTCAAGAAGTGGGCCGCCGATTCGGGAGTGGAGAATTCGAGAATGGGACGAGTAAACAGCTTCTCAATCTGTTTACTCCTTGTCCACTATCTTCAACAAGTTGGCGTACTGCCCAAAGAATTGCCTTCGATCGATGGCTCGATTGAAACGATCTCGAATTGGAAGTTCAAGGAGGAAATCGGATGGGTGTCTCAGAACAAGGACAGTCTCGGCGCACTGCTTTGGGGATTTATGAAATATTATTCCCAATTCGACTTCGTTACCCAATGGATCTCGATTCGTCAAGGAAAAGCATTGGAGAAGCGTCGAGATGAGGAGGGAGATCCATTGGACGGGCTTCCAAGAAACAATTTGCTCATCGTCGTTGAAGACCCATTCTTGGTCCCCGCTTTCAATTGCGCCAGATCTCTTCGACAATGTGATATCTATCATCGGATCGTGGAGGAGTTCGTGGAAGCGGAAAAAACCATCCGAGAGAAAAGTCGTTTCCCTAGTCGAAAGAGTATTGGAAGAGTCGAAGTTGAAAAGGAAGGAAAGTCGATCGACAGCAAAATCAAGGAAATTGAAGTGACGCTTGATAGAATCTTCTGGCAAAATCGAGAACTGTTGCTGGGAAGAGTGGAGCGAGCGGCATCGGGATCGTTTTGGAGTAAACCAGGATCGTTCTGGAACGTGAAGGTCGAGAATTCGAGGGCCTGGCCAGAAATTATCAGTATGACGTAGATTTGGATCAAGAGGCGTCGAAAAGTTGGGAATGAAGAGCATTTCTAAATTTTTAATTTTTTTTTAATTCGACGTTTTTTCATAATAAAACAGATTGATAGTGAATTTTGAGACAGTTTTATACAAATTGACACTCTGTTGCATTTTATCATCGTTGAAATGCGATACTATTTAGTTTCCCAGAAGCAAACACCCGCCAAAACCTTCCATTGTCGCTGGTGCGATATACTGCAACGAGGCTCCATTCTTCCGCAAGCGCATGCTTTTTAGCCCCATTCCATTTTCTCTTTTTTAATGATAAAACTTCAGCGTTTTGAGAAGTTTTTCCGGTGTGTTGAACTAATTTTGCTATTATCCGTTTAACTTCAGTAGTCTTCGTTCCATTATTTATCGTTGTTGTCGCTAATATTACCTTTGTTCGTAGTTTATGCATTGTCGACAAAAAAAAATCAAAAATGCGTGATAACTCTCGTTTCTTCTTGTTTTTCCGATGAAAATGTTCTTATACTCTGCGACACAGTCAACAACAAGGCTCTTTTTCCCAGTTTTTAGCCAAAAGGCACATATCAAGAAACACGCCAAAGGGACATCTTGGCGCGTTTCTTGATATTGTTAATTCTGTTGGCAAATGTTGTTTTTCGACCTCAGTTAGCTTTTTTCTTGCCTTTGGACTCGTTTTTTGCCCTTTTCAGTTCACTTTTGAATCTGTTTTGAATTGAAATTTTGTCAGTCAAGCAAAACTAAGCTTTTTCTTAGCGATCAACGCATGCTACGTCTCTTTTCTCGCTGCCTTGATAGTTCCTCCTCTAGTTTACTGTTGTGTTATCGATTCCTTGTATTCACTGTTGTCTTCGGTGATCTGATCAAATAATTATTACATTTCAGACACTTTATTGGCAATATTTGGAGACTAAGGATTCAAAAAGTCTGATTCAAACAGCTGGAGACAGAGAAATAATAAGTGACTTGCAAGGAGGTTAGCACTGTTTCATTGAGTTTCGATTGAGAATTTTGCAAATGGAATGATTCCATTTTTATTTCAGAATCCCTTCGCTAGAAGATCGCAAGTAAAGGAGCAAGTAGCTGTGCTCCTCACTGGAAATGGCCGTAAACTGCTTGAGCAAAACACTGTTCAAAGCAGGCTCACCTGGATTCATCGATGAGCGAGGGCCTTCCAGAGAAAAGTGAGAGAAAAATTGCTTTATAAAAAAATAATTAAATTTTTCAGTTACTACTATTCTTGGCCATTATCTTCGTTCTAACTGAGTCTGGCTAGGATTTGGAGCAACCTGGAGTTTCAAAGGCCTCTGCTAAGGACACGCCAAGAAGCTCGAAGCTGTACGTAATTGGATAACTGGAAAAGAAGAATTGTAAGTTAATTAAAGATGAAATTTAAAAATTCTGACATTTTCTAAAAGATTCTGTGCTCCAAATAAGATTAAATTTTTCAAAACTTTTCTTCTTTTCAGATTCACACCCCGCAGCTGAAATCGGAATTCCATCGACTTCCGAGGTTTGGGATAATTGGCATACCCATGCAATCAATTGGGATCAACAAGCTCATCATGGGCAAACGATGGATTCTCTGCTTCAGAAGAACACCTCCATGCGGGAAGCCTCGGGAATGGAGGATTGCATCGTCACAGCTGATTTTGGGATTTTTGGCATACCCCATTTCGAGAAAGTTGGGACACTTGGCATACCCCCGATCGAGGATTTGTATGAATTTAATTATCTTATGTATATTTTTATTTGTCGAAAAAATAATACTTTGATTTCCTCTTCCCAGCTTTAAATATTAGGTTGGCAAGTATGAAACCGGAATCGTCTTTGCTTGATCATATTTCAAGCAAATGATGAATGTTTAAAGTGTGCTATTTTTTATCTGAAAGAGCGTTTTCTTGCGCGTCGTTTGATATATTGTTTGCTGGTTTTTACTTGTTTATTTTCAAAAAAATCAACTCTAGAAATGACTGACCTAAAATTTCTCATGCGCGCATGTCTGTGGTACGACTTCAAACAGCACAAGGCTGGTACTGAATCTTTCCGCACGTTGTCAGAAGTTTTTGATGACAAAGTACTGACTCAGGCACAGGTCTATGAGTGGTTTAAACGATTTAAAAACGGCGACGAGAGCCTTGAGGACCACGGACGTCAAAATCCGCCTCAAACGATCGATAACGATATTCTGAAGCAAGTCATCGAATCAGACCCGAGTCAAACCACTCGCGAACTTGCTCAGTAGTTCGGATGCTCCCATGGCACCATCAAAAATCACTTGCACACAATTGGGAACAAGGAACGATATGGAAAATGGACTCCACACGAACTGAGCGATATCAATAAAACGACAAGAGGGGTGACTGCAGGAATTCTTCTTCGCCGCGCCAAGAATTCTTGGTTTTTGGACTCTTTTGTTACTGGAGACGAAAAATGGATTTGTTATGATAATACTACAAGAAAATGACAGTGGTTGGATGTCGGTGAGCTCCCGAAATCCACCACAAAACCCGATTTTCATGGAAAAAAGTGATGCTGTGTGTTTGGTGGAATAGTAAACGTCTCGTCTATTTTGGGCTTCTGGAATCTCGTCAGACAGTCACGACAGACCTTTATCGACATCAAATTGACCATATCGATGAAGCTCTAGGTCGCCAAGGAGTGGATACCACCTCCACCAAGTTGCTTCATGATAGCGCCTGTTCGCATGTTGCAAAGATCACGGCACAGAAGATCGAAGAGCTGGGCTGGGAAGTTCTTCCTCACGCGCCATATAGCCCTGATACTGCTCTATCGGATTTCCATTTATTCCGGTCGATGCAACACTCGCTCGCCGAGAGACACTTCAAGAACCACGACGCGGTCGAAAAATGAGTGCGCTAGTACTTCGCATCACAACTCGCCTAGTTCTTCAATAGAGGCATTCATTCTTTGCGTGAACGTTGGCAGAAGGTCATAGGTAATAATGGTGAATACCTTTTAGATTAGGATTCTGAATGGCCAGTTTTACAATAAATTGTTTTCACACCAAAAATTCCGATTTCATACTTGCCAACCTAATAAATGTGGCATGATGTTTGATATAAATTCTAACATTATTTGGACTTGATTTATTATAAAGACGAAAAATCAGATTCAAAATGGGACATATTGTATGGCGATGATTGGCCAGTCCACTAAAATAATTTGAGCAAGTGGGGATATCCGGCATATCTCTAGACGTAAGATTCATATTCATTGAATACAGTCGCCGGAAGAACATGCCAAGCCATGGTGTTTTATAGATCCTGAAATTAATTGGATGAACAAAACGTTATAAGTGTTGAAAACCTTGGGATTCTAATACGGTAATATTGCCACCGCGATTGCTCGTATAAAAATTCTCTTCTTTTGCTCTTTTTTTAGCATTCACATGTGCATCTTTTATTATCCACTTGCACTTCAATTCTCCTTCCTTCTCTGCAAACCCTTTTTTTTTAATTTATAATTTTTGTCTTATCGTTCTTCATCTTCTTTCTAAATGAAGGTTTAATAACCCAAGTTTGAGGCCGTGCTTTCTCGCGAGTATTCGTTGAACACTAACAGGACGACAAAAGAGATGATGCCTCTTCCACTCTCCACTTTAGGTGAAAGGTTCAGAGAATATATGACACTTATGTGAGCATATTCCACGAGAACCGGAACTTGTCAACTCAGCTATTGAACTTTCTTTTGATCATAGTACTGGCTCAATATGATTTTTAACTAGTTGGCTTGGGTCCTCATCAGTTAGTGCCAGTAAATGCTGTCAACAGCCACCACATATCGACCCCATACATACCACCTTATATAAAATTTTGTTGAAGCTTCTTGAAGCTTCTTGGAGAAAAAAACAAAAACTGATGCATTGATATCTTTCTGACTCAATAAGATTCCAAAATTATAACCTCTGATACTATTGATGGTTTTTTGTACAGAGTATAGCAACACAAAAATTGTTTGCTAGGAGAAAAGACGATCCAATTTTTCCCACTCTTTATTGGGTTACTCCACGTAAGATTTCATGGTGCACAAGACGACCACAACCTCAGTTTGTTAGTCATGACTTACAGTATTGTTGCAGTCGGTTGTGTGCACGCATTCTCTTTGTTGAGCCTTCTGTGACTTTTTCTTTTCACTTTTCCACTTGTTCTTCCAGAATCTCAACCGAAATGTCTGCTGAGGCCGTTATCATCACCTCAGAAGACAAGATCACCGGTGCTTCTCCGATCAAGATCACTCAGAAAATGATTGTGAGCCAATGTGGAATAACGATGCCGGCCTGGAGAGACCAAGAAGTGAGGTTTCAGAACTATTTTCGTTTTATTAAAAACATGCACTCAACTTTTTTTGGATATTGCGCCTTGTGAATTGTGATGTATCCTGAATATCAGAAACAATTTTCAGTTGACGACCGATATCGAAGCAATCTCTTCGATGGGCGAGGAGCACCGACAGGAACTTCGCCGAGCTGAAACCGACTTTCGCTCCCTGATGAAGCACACGTTTCCGGATGCGTGTATCTGGATTACCGGATCATTTGCCGCAGGACTAGATCTGCCATCCTCAGACTTAGACATCACACTAAAAATTCCAAGTCTGGGAGAAAGATCAAAATTTGACAAGCTGATGACCATTAAAAGAGAATTGTTGGCTTACGGCTGCTACCGAAAACTATTCGTGACAAAAGGATCGATTCCTGTTCTGATGATGGTTCACAACGCAACTTGTGTCGATGTGGATGTAACCATCGACAATGATGCGCCAAAAAACAACACAATGCTCCTGTCGGTCTATGGTCAGATAGATGAACGCTTTCCAAAGCTGTGCAGAGCAGTCAAGAAATGGGCCGCAGAAACGGGAGTAGTGAACTCAAAGAGGGGCCGAGTGAACAGTTTTTCGGTCTGTTTACTGCTGGTCCATTTTCTCCAGCAAGTTGGGGTGTTGCCCAAGGAGTTGCCCTTGACGATCGATGGCTCGATTGAACCGAACATTGCTAGAGATGCGAAGAAAGAAACCTGATGGGTTTCCAAAAACGATGACAGTCTCGGCGCCTTGTTCTGGGGGTTCATGAAATATTACTCTCAGTTTGACTTCAAGAACCAATGGATCTCAATTCGGCAGGGGAAGGCACTGGAAAAGCGACGAGACGAAAAGGGAGAGCCATTGGACGGACTTCCAAAGAACAATTCGTTGATTGTGGTCGAAGACCCATTCTTGGTCCCAGCTTTTAACTGTGCCAGAAATCTTCTAAAAGACAACATCTACGATCAAATTGTGGAGGAGTTTGTGGAAGCAGAAAAAACAATCCGTGTTCAAAGCCGTTTTCCCACTCGAAAGATGGAGGAGAAACCGTGGCCGGAGGTTGGCCAGTCTGCAAATGTCCAACCAACGAGCAAATGACAAGAAGCACAGTGGAATTTTTTTCAAATTTGAGAGGAAGCGATGTTCTTTGAAAATTCCTACTCCATAATCTTATGTTTTCTCCTACTGTGATTTTTACTATCTTTTCAAATAATGTTTAATAACTGAATAAATAATAAACAAATTTTTGAATTGATGAATTTCCGATATCTTCAGAGTCAGTTTTTTACGAATTGACAAAATGTTCGAAAATTCATTGCATTCAGCTCAGCATATTTTCAAATCTGCACAAGATTAAATTCTGTTAAAACTTTGAGAGGAAGCATTTTTCAATTATTCATAGTTTGAAAACATATAACCCACACTCTACTCTACCACCGTACCCCTGTTCCGACCCTACTGTCTGCATTCTGTTTTTGGTGTACAGTGTGTTCACCCTCCCCCTCCCCACTGCACACACACACACACACACACACACACCTGTTGCTTCTCTGTTTCTTCTTCATATCCCTCTCTCCCTTTTTATACGAAATTATTTATTCTTGTTATCTTTTTTGTTCCACGAATCTCATTGATACCGTAATCGTCAAAATGATTTTCAGTTTTCTGCTACTCATTGTGTTCAAAAAGTAAATGAACGTGCAACCATCGTCTTCTTCAAAGGATGCTCGTTTTAATTCATCAATGCGCTCAACTTTCAACATTCCATGCCTTCCGGAATTCGATTGTGGTGGGTGGATTGATTCCGGTGCTCAAAGTGGTGCACGTAACAACTGATATGGAAGTGACGATCGGCGATGTTATACCGAAGAGAAACACGCTGCTCCTGCCGCTCGTGTTCAAATAAATATAAGTTTTGCAAGGAACTTGTTCAAAGGATTTTCTGGATTCATCAATGAGCGATCGTCTCCCAGAACAAAGTGAGAAAGAAATCGCTGGCTTAGGAGTCAAGAAGTAGGCAGCCAAAACGGGAGTTGCTAAAATGGGCCGAGTTAACAGTTTTTTGGTCTGTTTACTGCTGGTCCATTTTCTCCAGCAAGTTGGCGTGATGCCCAAAAAAACTCACGGATCCGGATTCCAACAAGCAAATCGAATGGGTTGGATTCATCAATGAGCGTTGGTCTCCCAGAACAAAGTAAGAAGACAATCATTTTTAGAGAAAACATTTCGAATTTTCAGCGACTAATATTCTGGGTCAATTTCGTTCTAACTGAGTCTGGCTCAAATTTTGAACGACCTGGAGCTTCAGGAGCATCTGCTTGATGGCTCGCCAAGAAGCTCGAAGCTGTATGAAGAGCCGGAAAAGAGAAAAGAACAGTTGTGAGTTTATAAGCGATTAAACAGTTGTTAATTTGGGAACCCTGAGTTTTTTTTTTGAAAATTCTGGGTCCCATTAAAAATAAAAAGTAATGATCTTCCTTTTTTAGATTCTCTCAATCCATGCATCGGATTAGGAACCGCGAGCACATCGGATTAGGAACCGCGAGCACATCGGATTAGGAACCGCGAGCACTCTGTTGGCAGAAGGAGCCTCTGCTTCAGAAAAACACCTCCATGCCGGAAGCATCGGAATAGATGAATGCAATGCATCGTGACAGCTGAACTTGGGTTATTTGGCATACCCCTTTCCGAGGAATTGGGACACTTGGCATGCCCTGAGGAGTCGTATGAGTTTAATTATCCTATGTGTATTTTAATATTTCAAGAAAAACAAAATGAATAGTATTTTGATTTTTTCTTCCCCATTTCCAATTTGATTTTCCGATAACTGTCGCATGTTCTCTTTTCGAGAAACTCACTACCCTCCTCTTGTAACATTATGTCAAAGTAAATGATGCATTCTTAAATGTCAATTTTAATAAAAATATCACTTCGTTTAAACAAGAATTCGTTATTTAACATAGCCATTTTCTCACATTTTCAAGGCCATAAAAATATATTTGAAACTGAATTAGATCTGTAGAACTACTTGAAAATGAATATACTTAAATTGAGCCACCTGCCCTCCAAAATTATAATTTTCTCAAACTTATGTTATTAACGATAAAGTCAATGCGTCTGAGCATACCGGTTTGGCCACAATAAGTTGTTGCGTGATTTTTTTGACTTAGCATATTAAATCTGCCCAAAACTTAACATTGGTTTTCAGAGAAATGAGAAATAAAAACTGAGTTGCGAGAACATTCTATTTTAGTATGTACGCCTCTGCACCATTCAATTATTCGTAGTTTGAAAATCCAACCACGATTCACTATGCTACCGTATTCCTATCCCGATCCCAATATCTGCATTCTGTTTTTGGTGTACAGTGTGTTCACCCTCCCCCTCCCCACTGCACACACACTCACCTGTTTGTACCCTGTCTCGTCTTTAATTTTTTCTTTCCCTCTCTCTGCGAAAAACCATTTTTCTTGTTATTCTTCTCTTAAAAAATCGTTTTGATACCGAAATCTTCGAAATATTTTTCAGTTTTCTGCCGCTCATTGTGCTCAAAAACTATAAAAATATGCAATCATCGTCTTCTTTGCAATCGATGTAGATGTGGATGTGACGATCAACGACGATTAATCGAAAGAAACAGGATGCTCCTGGCAGTCTATGGCCAGCTAGATGAACGCTTTCCAAAGCTGTGCAGAGGAGTCAAGAAATGGAACGCCGATACGGGAATGGAGGAACAAGTATGGGCCGAGCGAACAGTTTTTTGGTCTGTTTGCTGCTGGTTCATTTTCTCCAGCAAGTTGAGGTGCTGCGATGGAGATGCTACTGACTCGGCAAGAGCGGCCTACTTTCAAGGTGGCCGCTTTCAAACAAGAAAGTACCGAAAGATGCTGGACACCTATTGGACAAGCAAATCTATACGTGACGAGAGGAGAAATTTCTGTTTTGATGATGGTACACAAAACAACCTGTGTCGATGTGGATGTAACCATCGATAATGATCCGTCAGAGACGAACACAATGCTCCTGTCGGTCTATGGCCAGCCAGATGAACGCTCTCCAAAGCTGTGCAGAGGAGTCAAGAAGCGGGCGCCCGAAACGGAAGTGGAGATCTTTAAAATGGGCCGGGCAAACTGTTTTTCGATTTGCTTGCTCCTCGTTCACCTTCTCCAGCAAGTGGCTGCCCAAGAAGTGGCCCTCGACTATCGAGATGGTGCTAACTCGGCCAGAGGTACCCGCTTCCAGACCAGAGAATACCGTAAGATGCTCGACTCCTAATTGAAAAAATACGGGACAACAGTAGGTTTTCAAAATGTTTTTAACCTAATTAACGTTACTTGTAGAAAAATTAATGCCGCCTGTGTACAATTGAAAGTGTCGAAATTGAAAGTGTTGAAAGTGTCGTCACAAAAATGACCGAAGAGTGCGGCATGAATGGTAGAATAATAATAATTTTAAGAATTGTGTTTTATTTCAGAAAACTTGGTACAAAACGAAATGGAAATGGTTCGAAATGGATACTCTGCTGCAAAATTAACATGTAATTTCATTTTTTTTTCACTTACTTTTTGATTATTTATTTCATCCTCTCATGATTTTCCCCAGCTCATATCTTCTATTGTTTTCTCGATACTTGTTCCAGTTTTTTTCTCCATGCATCCTGATCATTTAACATTATTGGTTTCATTACTATTTTTTCAATATATCATTCTTATAACTACGTTTGTTCTTCCCTTATCTTTGAGAATTGAAACACTATCATGAAGAAGACAACAAAGACAATGCCTTTTCCACTATCCACTTTAGGTGAGAAGTTCAAAAAATATATGACACTTATGTGATCATATTCCATGAGAACTGAAACTAGCGAAGTCAGCTTTTCGGCTATTTATCATAGTCATGAAACGTCTCTATAAGATTTTCACTCTAGTTGATTAGGACCTTATCAGCCAGTGTTATTACATTGTTTTCAACAGCCACCATAGGCTGCTGATAATGTAAATATCATTCGATTCTAGTTTTCTAATTTTGAAATCATAATCCGAAAGTGATGCATTCATATTTGCCTGACTTGATACCATTCCTAAATTAAAACCTCTTGTACTACAGCTGAGATCTCTTTCTAGACAAAAGACTATTTTATTGCATGAATCCTTATTAATTTTCTCCACGTCAGATTTCATAATGCACACGCACGCGCAACACAGACCGGAACGCAAACCGCGACGCAGTCTGCAAGTCTTGACTTACAGTATAGTCATGGTCAGTCGTGTGCACTCATTCTGGTCGTGCCTTCTTCCACCTTACCCTCCTTTCTCCCATTATTGGTTTTTCTGTAGATGTCTCCCAAATGTTTCTGAGAAATGAATCAATAAAACCAATTCACTCACCCAGTCGTTCTTCCAGAATCTTCACCGAAAATGTTCGCAGCGACCGCCACCATTATCTCGGAGAACAAGACCAACGGTGCTCCAATCGAGATCTCGCAGGGAATAATTGTGAACCAATGTGGAATCTCAATGCCGGCATGGAAAGACCAGAAAGTGAGTTTTTAGAATGCACACAGAATTTTTTTGAAAAGAACTCTCTGAGACGTAGATTGAAAAAACAATCGATTCTTCTGTTCGTGAACTCATTTATGCCCTCTAGATGGTCAATATATTGACATGAGTTCCCTATGACAAATAAAAAAAAATTTGTCATGATCAGCTTTTTGAATCGGTACATAATAACAGGTCTTTCTCTCAATTTTTTCGGTTTATCCTTTGAAATCCTGTAGTGACCTGAACATAAACATTTTTTCCAGCTAACCGCCGAAATTGAATCAATCTCTTCGATGGGCGAACAGCACCGACAAAAACTTCGCCAAGCCGCAGCCGACTTCCGCTCGCTGATGAAGGACGAGTTCCCGGATGCGTCCATTTGGATGACTGGGTCATTCGCCGCAGGAGTCGACCTGCCCTCTTCAGACTTGGACTTCACAATCAGAGTTCCGAGTCTGGGAGAGAATCGGGACAATTTCAACAAGCTGATGGCCATTAAAAGAAACCTTTGGGACTCCGACCTTTTCTACGATCTATACGTGACGGGAGGATTGATTCCAGTTCTGACGATGGTCCACAAAGCAACCCGAGTCGATTTGGATGTAACCATCGACAATGATCCGCCTAAGAGTAACACGTTACTCCTGTCGGTCTATGGCCAGCTGGATGAACGTTTCCCAAAGCTGTGCAGAGGAGTCAAGAAATGGGCCGCCGACACGGGAGTGGAGAACTCCAAGATGGGCCGCGTGAACAGTTTCTCGGTCTGTTTACTGCTGGTCCATTTTCTCCAGCAAGTTGGGGTGTTGCCCAAGGAGTTGCCCTCGACAATCCGTGGCACGATTGAGCTGGGTCGAGATGCCAAGGAAGAAATCGGATGGGTTTCCCGAAACAAAGACAGTCTTGGAGCCTTGTTCTGGGGGTTCATGAAATATTACTCCCAGTTTGACTTCAAGAACCAATGGATTTCGATTCGGCAGGGAAAGGCACTGGAAAAGAGACGAGACGAAAACGGAGAGCCATTGGACGGACTTCCAAAGAACAATTCGCTGATTGTTGTCGAAGACCCATTCTTAGTCCCAGCATTCAATTGTGCCAGAACTCTCCGGCAAGACGACATATACCATCGAATTCTGGAGGAGTTTGTGGAAGCGGAAAAGACGATCCGAGAGAAAAGCCGTTTTCCCATTCAAAAGAGCACCGAAAGAGTCAAAGTCGAGAACGAAGGAAAGTTGATCGACTGCAGAATAACGGAAATCGAAGACACGCTGGATGATCTCTCTTGGGACGATCTAGTTTTGCTCAAAAGAGTGATTCGAGCAAGACCGGGTTCATTTTGGGGTAGCCCTGGATCGTTTTGGAACGTAAAGCTCGAGGAGAAGCAGTGGCCGGATATTGTCCGTTTCCAGTCAACTAACCGATGACAAAAAGCACATAGGAATTTTGTCTCTTAATTTTATCGCTATTTTATATGTCATTTTTGTTTCTTAGACCGGTGTTTTTATTTCTCTTTTTTCCCTCTTCCCTATTATGCGAATCGTACAATAAATTTTTAATATCCATTTAATGAAAAACAAAAAAGGTTCACTCTGAATGATAGCATGTGTTAACAGAGTCACAGCAGGTTAGATTAACGCGAAATTCGACAAATTTTATTTTATCATGTGAAATGCAAAATTTTGAATAAGAAGATTTCGCAATCCTGAAACAGTCAGTGAACTCATTTTTCAATGGAACAACTAGTTCTTAATCAAATGCTCACTAGTCGTTGGATTTCCAATTTTCAAACTAATAGGTGTATTTATTGGTACAATTGATCTCAGTTTCATCTTTCACCGATTTCCGTTTGAAAATGAGACCTAGACATCACTGAAATTTTTTCTTTTACTTAGAAAGCATCTCTTGTCAAATGATTGTATCGCAGTCAACTTGTTATCTTTTTTTTCCTTTCCGAATCTTCTTCGAATTTTCTCGAAATGTTCGAGTATACAACTGTGGACGGCGTGTTCTCTCTCTCCTTCTCCTCTCCTGCCGCACGGCAGAAATCGATAGGCGCTTGCATCTTGTTTTCTCTGGCCTCTCTCTATAATTCCATAGTATTGTCGCACTCCCTCACCGTCAGCCCCTGTCCACGCGGGCCAATCTGCCCTCTCTCGTATGCACCCGCGTATAGTGTGCTGCGATTCACGAGAGACGTTTAAAGGCACACACATTTTTGGTGTTGGGTCTCGCAGCGATTGCCCTCTTTTCAAATGGGAGAGCGCGCGTTCAGCTGTTTTCGTCCGTTCTTCATTTTTAGGCCCAGCTTTCATTCTGCTTTTTCCTCCGTCTTTTTCGACTTTTCCCTTCGAATTTTTTGTTTTTCTTATCAGATCTTTCTTTCAGGTAATATGATCAGACATCGGGTTAATCACCCGGTGTCAGTGGTGTACGAAGTGCTGCCCGTCGAGGTTATTCCAGCATCACCCCCTCGTGAATTCGTCAGAACTAAGGACAAGGTGTTAGCTTCGAAAAATCGGAGCAATTCATCGGGACCGCTTCTCCCGGTAAGTTCAAGCTCAATTAGGTTGATTTAAAATTTTACTTTTCAGTTTTATGCCGATGGAGTCTATCACAACAGGAGCTGTTATGAAGAGAAACTTCACGCGCTGGAGGAAGAGTATGGAACTTTGATGCAGAGCCTTTGGAGTCATATCACAGGACCTGATCGTCGTGTTGCCTTCACCGAAATCGTCAGCTATGTTGTCACCAGCACAGAATTATTCGCATTCATCAGCGATGTTGCTTTTGAGGAAGATGTGAAAGTGCCAATGGGTATAATCGACAATTTCGAAATCCACGTCTCCAAAACTAAAGACGTTATCAAAAATGGAAAAGTCAAGTTGGAAAATTTCGCCAAGCTCCTTGATTTCCGTGACGATATTGTGAAGCATATGCAGTGGACCTATCGATTCAAGCAGGTAGAGAAAGACAGAGATCATCGAGACGCTTTTGATAGATACTGTCCATATGACAACGATTGGCTCTGCGGATCCATCATTTCTGGAGACGTTAAAACAAATGATACCACTTGTGCCATGTATCAGATGCTCAGCCGTATGACCCAAATTAACAACACACATGAACGTCTCGAAATTCTCGCTGCTTTTGATGGAACTGATATCACCGACAACGATTCAATCCGTCTTCCAATTCCAAACCTCCCAAAGAATGCTGATTGTCTGTTGAACGGATTGCGATCTCGTGAATCTGTTATGGTGAATGTCAACTCAAAAGCATTCGCCGCCTTGGAAGAGGAATACTCCAACACATCAGAATTGGAGTTTATTCGTATTCATGCCGATTTGGTCACTCTTCAAGTAGACATTCGTAAGAAGAAAAAAGTCTTGGCATTGATGGCACCGGCCAGTGATGAATCAAAATGTGTTGCTATCCATATGATCATTGGCATCCTTTCTATCCTGGAAACGCAATTGCTCATTTCTCAAAGTGCTTATGCTCCCTTTGTGGACAAGAAACATGGAATCTATGGAGTAGTTTTTCCTAGAGATGTGAGTTATGACCCGCAGATTCCAAATATTATTTTCATTTTTACAGATTTATCAACTCGCTGCAAAAATACACAGTATGACCACTCTGAGTACATGCACCGGACTCCCTCTTGATCCATCTATTGAAGAAGAACTTGACAATCTTCGTAGTAAAGTTCGTGAATTCAGCAAGAAGTTTTATAGCGAGCATGAAGCAAATTGTGAGAAGACCTACGCTGGAAGAATTGAAATCTGTCCTGCATTCGAAGATAGATATTTGTGCTTTCCTCTGGTCCCTTCTTACTTCCCACAGGATATGCTAGAACGTGCCACAATCATGATCAAACATCTCCATTGGGAGCATTTCGATCAGGATCGTCTCAACTTCCAGCTTCATGTGGTTCGACAAGGTCGTTTCTTCTGGCCGGATAACCTGTGAGTTGGCTGTCGTTTGTATATTTTCAACCAATGATCATTTTCAGTCCAGATCTTTGTTTCAACGTGTATGATGACATTGTCGCCTTCACTTCGAATTTCACCGACGTCATGCCAAGCTGCTTCGTTGAACGTGTGCTCCACGAACTGAGTCCTCCATGGCACATTTATTCATTTTACCACTTTGCTGGAGCAGAAATTGTTCGTCATATCCATAAGGTTATTGTCCAACAGAAGAGTGTTCCGAGTGATGCTGCTATCCTTGCTGAGATGAGAACAACTTTCAATGAAATATTCGGCAACACACTTATCTATGGTCGGAGAGCTAATCAGCTTGCTCGTGATATTTCGAATATTGTCAAAGAGGAAATCGAAGGTTATGACTATCGTAATGAGTACGGCGACAGAAAACCTGCGGTAGCGAGGCTCATTGCACTCTCGATTGCTCTCTCTTTGGACTACTCCTATCGGCAATTGCAAGGGCGCCAGGATCTTTGCGAGGTAATCCCTGAAGAAAGCGCTGATGTTCCACGAAATAGGATTCGCGTCGAGCGAAAGGAGTATCTGAAATTGTATCCGACGTCAAACGGCTGCAAACATATAACCAGAGATACCATCAGGGTGGTAAAAGTTCTCTATAAGCCAGGAAAGAAGTGCAAGGAGACAAGCTGCACAGGACATGACAACTCGACTCCTTATCTCTTGTTGCACCCAAATTTGGCTAGACTGCCAATTCTTCCTAAAACGTTCATCAATTGAACATCCACTGAAAATAATTGTATACTTCATTATTCATCTATTTTGTTTGATTCCTTTCTTGGAATTCAATTTATTCATTTTCCGTTCACTATCATTTCAATCCTCTCTCTCGGTCAAAACTGTATTTCGTCATGGTAGTTCATTCGCTACCATGATCAATCTCAATCATTTTTTTACGGTTTCTCAACCATCACCCGTTCTCAACAACCCCCAGTATTTTGCTTTATTTCCTCCGCGTGGAGAGCAACTCGATTCATGTGCAATTTTCAAAAAAATCGGTTATTTATTTTATATTTATCATGATTTTATAATTTCATCGGTTTGTAACCTTTGTTATCTCTTGATGCTTTTCCTTTCATATCCTAATTTTTATCTGTTCAGGGTTTAGAAATGCCACCAAATCGAAAGAAGACAAAGAAGCCAGCCCCAGTGGCTGCCACAAAGAAACCGAGAAAGTGAGTTTTGAAATTATTGTTCCAGGCTCCTCATTCTCTTTTTTCAGGAATCAACCGGTCAATAAGCAGGAAGAAGAACCAGCTATGGATTCTGATAACAACGAGAACGTGGATATCAGTGAATTGAAATGGGATATGAGCAGTGAGGATATGAAGAAGATGATGGGCGTATCTCTTGAATTTCCACTTCCTGGATCAGTGGAATCCGACATCAAAAAGTCAAAGATAATTGCTTTGCAAAGAAAAGTACAGTCTTAAACCAGTTTCCATATTCAAATGTTATTTTTCAGCTGACACTTGATCTGAGTCGGTTTAATACTGGCAACTATGCGGCTAAGCGAGCCAATCTTGACAGAAAACTGGCTAAGCTTACCGAGGGAATATGGAATCGTGTTCCGGAGATGATGGTCCGTGGTCATTATGCCAATTTCATCAGCTATCTCATGACCTACACTGAGCTTTACAACTATGCTAAATTTGTCTACGAGAAGGACTATGGACATGGAAAGCAGTCTTATATCCCGTGTCAACTCCTGGACCTTTTCGATGACTACTTCATGACCATTGACAGATGCTACAAGAAAGGCAGAGCTAACATTGCTGACTTCTCATACATGCTTCTCATTCGTGATAGAGTTGTTGAATCGTTCCGCGAGCATTTCACAATTGGATGTCCAATGCTCGAAATGCGTGAAATCAAAACATATACCGAGGACTTGCCGGACAGATATCAACCATACGACTACGAATGGCTCAGCTCCTCAGTTGTTCTTGGAGAGTAAGTGAAAACATATTAGGAATATAGCTGATATTTAATTTTTCAGTTACCAAGTTCCATTCACAAAGTACTTGGCCGCAAGTCGAATCAATCAAATGGAGATAACTCTTAAGCGTGCAGAGCTTGTTGCTACACATCAAGATGATGACGTTGATTTTATCAGAAGAGTCAGACCCCCAATTCCGGAGAATGCAAATAGTGCAATGAATATCTCAAAATTGGTTGTAAACGAGGAGACAAGTGTTCGAACTGACTTCATCAATTGTTACAACATCCTCCGATTCAGTGCAGGCAGAATTGATACAGCCACAAATGCGTTACTTCACTTGGAACGATTTAATGAAATATGTGGAGTTGTTAGTCGTATGAAGAAGAAGATGATAGATGAGATCACTTACTGCGAGAACAAGTACTTGAAAGGAAGATACCGTACAATTGCTCTCCTGGCACAAATAGATTCTCTGCTTCTCATTCTTCAAAAAGTCTACGCAATGTATGTCGATCACAAGAAAGGATTCTATGGAATTGCGGTACCAGAATTGGTGAGTGTTCCTAGCTATCAAAACCTTCACACAGAACATTTTTCAGATAACCACTCCACTGATCGAATTGTTCCGTATGGCACACGAAGAGAACTTCCACAAAAAAGAGATGAACGCAATAATTCAGAAACAATTCGATTTTGTCCGTAATCAGATGCACTATGGAATCCAGGTCTTCTTCCGGAAACACGAGCACCATTGCCGTCAGTTTGCAACAGTCAAACCTGATGTCTCTGAACCAGAACCACAACGAAGAAAGTTGGATGTTGCTCCACAGAACTTCCCCATTGAAATCCTTCAACACGTTCCCAGGATGTTCAATGTATTGAATCAACAACATGCTGAACTCGATCGTTTGCATATTGAGAAATACAAAGCCAAAGTTGCCAAAGCGAATTTTGATGAGTACGTGTTCTGAAAGCGATAACTTTTACTGAATGTCTATTTTCAGATATGCTCTCCAACGCTTCCGTGTCAATGCATGCAAGGGTTGCACATCATTCTACTCAAACTTTAATGACGTTTGTACTGGCTCTCAATCACGTGAAGCAATCGAAACAGCAAAACTTGAGAAACAGGATATACCACCTTCGAAGGAAATCGGTCGAGACATAATGATCATGGCAAACGAGGTGATGGAAAGAATGGAAGGTGTTCCTCACTACGTTGAGATCAATAAAGCTCTTGAATTAGAGTTCTGCGCCGAACTTCAAGGCCAACGCATCAGAGGAAAAACATACAAGACTATTGCTCTGACTTTCACTGAGATGCTTCTCATGGAGATCACTTTATCTGGCATCAGAACTAAATATCGGAAGGCTGATACTATTCTAGTCGCATCGGAGATTGCTGAAAGATTGGTTGATATGTACATGGACTATGTCTGCAAGTACTCGAAGAATCCGCCGAGACGATACCGTATAAAAATAGATAATGATGATCGTCAGGGAATGGTGTCCAGTCCAGAGTATCTCCCGGAGAGTGAATCCGAATATGCAACTGATGAAGCGACAGACACTCGTGAGCATCCATCGAACAGTGATCAACATTACATCAGAGTCTTTAATGAAGTCTCCAATGGTCCAATTGAAGATATCAGTGAAGATGAATCTTCTGATGATCTTAATGATGATTCTTCTGATGTCCCGGATGCAATCGTCAATGACTTCATCGACAACGTTCGCAGAGTTGTCATTTGGCCAGACATTTCTGACGATCTGATGAACGCTCCACTCGATTGATTCACAACGCAAAGGCCCGCAATTCTATAATTTTCGCTGTTTTATTCCATGCTTTTCAAACCTCTATCGATTTTCCTCTCATATTACTTTTTATATCTTTGATTGCATCGTTTCCATTCATTTCACCATAAGTTTCTTTCCGTACTGCATGCAAACTTTCCCAAATCTTCCAATTTATCATTGCTTATATTTTCTGTAAACTTACTCCTACACTCATCACAACCTCTTTCACTATTCTTTTTTTGTAAGTTCGACGGACCACCCAAAACTTCGAACACGCCAAATCTGATACTTTCCCATTGATCAACCAATTCATTTCATTTTATGTTTCCCTTGCTTTTCTTGTACTTCGCTCTTTTCTTCGAATACTTCCAACCCATGCATGCTTCTACATTATGTTAATCTTTGTCTCCATTTATGACATTCTTCCAATGTTTTCACACTTTTCTCTCTGAACTGCCCTTTCAAAGCTTCGAATCCCCCCGAAAACTGATACTTTTTCATTGATCAACCAATTCATTTCACTCTGTTTTCTATGATTTCCATTTCCACTCGACTTTTACCTTCTAGAAATTTCCAACCCACGCATGCTCCTATATTTTGTAAATCTTCGCCTACATTCATGACATTCTTCAAATGTTTTTCACTCTTTTCTCTCCGAACTGCCCGTCCAAAGCTTCAAATTCCCCTCAAAACTAATATTGTTCCGCCAATTCATTGTCATTTTTCCTTCCTCTCTCATTTTTCAAACATTCACAATGCTTCTTTTTTTACTGACTCTATCAACTGTTCCATTTCAACTTTTCTCATTTCAAACTGTTTTTGCTGTTTTCCATTTCCATTTCCATTTTCTTTCTAATTCCCCCCTATTTTAATCTCACCCAATTCATACCGTCCCAGATATTCACCAACAACGCTGTTTGCTTCCTACTGAAATTATCCCACCAGACACTCTTTCCTAAATATTTCGAGTTCATTCTCTTCAACTGCTTCCAAATATGCTTCTTCACTCCATTCCTTTGCTTGAAACTCGCCCCATTTTTCTACACCGTTGCTTTTTGCTAATCTTCATTGCCTTCTAAATTGCTTCATTCTTTTTTTCTTCGAGTGACACGTTTCGATTGTATTTTTGCAAAACATTAACTTCAAATAAAGTTCTGAGTGGGAATGGGGTTTTTTTTCAACTTCGAAAGACTCATAGTTCAAAAATGAGATTCCATTTAAGATGAGTTTCAGGTTTTGAATTTATTCAAATAAGTGATCGCAAGATTTAAAGTACTTTTGATCGATGGAAGACACCAAGTTTCAGATTCAACCCATGATATTAATGATGTGTTTGTTTGCTCATTCTCGATCAACAACATGCTGGGCGGACGCTAATTTGGAGCCAAATACCAATTGACTGATAAGATACGCCGCACGTTATGGGACAGTCTTGTTCTCATTCATCGGTTCACTCTATTTCCTTCGTTTTTTATCGGTTTTTAATATTGATTTTGCCTTTTCCAGAATGAGACCGTTCTCAATCGTTATCCTGTTGTTCTTCGCTATTTCGAGCGTTTCAAGCGTTCGATACTATTCTCTTGCTGAAACTTTCCAATCAGTTATTGATACTGAAAAAGCATTGGAAGAAGAGCTGAGAGTGAATCTTGAAAATGCACGGGCTGCCAGAGACAAGTACAGACAAGAAACTCAGAAGAAACTGAATGAGACATTGTCGGCTCTTTCGGAAGCAGTTAAACAAAAAGCTGATGAAATCAAGAAAGAGAAGCAGGTATGGTTTATAGTTATTTCAGAACTATTGAGAAACTTCCAGGAAGAAGCTGAAGCCAAGAAAGCTCAAGCAGAAGCTGCTATTCAAAAATGGAAGGAAGTTTCTGAGCAAGTTGGAGAGTTCGTGGAATCAGTAAAAGAGAAGAAACAGGCAAAAGAAGAAGAGAAACAAAAGGTTCGATTAGATTACGATTTTTCATTTTATTGTTTTTTGTTTGCAGAAAATTGACGATTTCGTGAAAAGTGTTACCGATAAAATTAAGCAAAAGAGAGAAGAAAAGGAGAAAAAGAGAGAGGAACAGATCGAGGTTTGTTGTTATTTACTGTATCTTGTACTATATAGTTATTTAGCAATGGAGACAAGCTGCTGAGAAACTTCAACAGCAAAGAGAAGAGTTGAAGCAGCAGATTGATGCTGCAAGAGAAAAGCTTGATGAGAAGAGAAAACAAAGATTGGATGACTTGAAAAACGACTTGGCTCAAGTAAAAGATTTGGTGACGGCTGAAGTGAAACGTCGCGTCGAGGCGAAAAATCAACGGCTCGCAGAACAGAAGGAAAACCAGAAAGTTTTGCAGCAACAAATTTATGTGAGTGGAATTAGAAAGTATTCTAAATTATCGTTTATCTCAGGACAAATTTGCCGAGCTGAAACAACAAGGAAAGAATGTTGGAGAACAAGCAGATAACTATGAGCAGAAGAAGGACGAGATTTCTGATCTTATTCAGGTACTGTATCTTTTAATTGACGCTTTTTGAATACGGAAATTTTTAGGATTTGATCAGACAAAGTGTCAATAACAAAATTGAAAACCAACTTTCGGATAAAGTTCAGGCTCAACTGGACAAAGCAGCATTGAAGGAGGTGTTGCACGAGAAGAAGGAGGAGGGCTCAGGGGTTCCATTTGCAGTCCCAGTTGGTCCAGTTCCGGTTGGAGAGGTACCAGTTGATATTAAACAGAAGGCCACTATTCTTGACGAGTAAGAAGCTATTGTGAGAGCTAACGCCAACGTTTTGTTTCAGAATCACCGGAAAAGCTGCTTGGGAAACTGTCACCTGGGTGCTTCTTGCTCTTTGCATTCTTCTTTCAATCGCTTTGATCATCATCATCATTTACCAAGTGAAACAACGCAACCAATATGAACGTCTCGATGGAAACAACCATACTTATGGACCAGCGTACAACGAGAGAGCTCCTCTTCTCCCACCACCAGCAACACCTGTGACTGCTCCCGCATTGGCTCCTGCCAAGGAGGAACAACAATTCTAAATTTGTTAGATTACCATGTGATTGTACTCTTTCAACTGTTTGCACAATGTTTTTGAGCCTTCCCTAACCTAATAAACTTTCAAATTGAAAATTGTTGAAAACAAAAACAGTGGAGATTCAAAATGGAATTGTTTTCCAAATTAAGAATCATTTTCTATTGGGAGCAAATTTTTTTGATAGAAATCGGTTTCAATTTAAAAAAAAACGATGGAACAATTATATTTTTCTTAATACTGTTAACAATCCAATTTTTGCTACACAAACTAATTTCGAATTTTTTTGAAACAGTTTAGGTGTCAATTCAAAATAGTTCACATTCATTATGACATCACTTTTTCTTGAAGCTGCTTGTGTTTGTTTTTATTGGACTCTAATTTTCGAATCATCTCATTGCCTATTGTTTTAGTTTGTACTTTCTGATGCAATTTGTTATCATAATCATCAGTGAGCAGGTTTGCCTCCGCATGTGATCTGTCAGAATAGGGAGTCATAACAAATGTTCTCACTACAAACTAGACGAGATCATACACACCTAAATATAATCAGTTGTGACTTGTGACTGCTCAATTGTTATGTTGCACGTTTAGTTCCTCCTGTCAAAAATAATATGTCTAGTCTGTGACTCGGAAAAGAATCAAACCCCGGAATAGTGTTTTGTTTTAACTTAACTATGGAACGGAATTTAGATTCGGATTGACAAGGTCGAAATCGTTCACAATCACATCAGATTAAGAAATAGCCATTTTGAAGAACAGTTCCAATTACTCTACTACCACTATTTCTACTCGTCAAATAAATGTTTTCCTACATGAGAAACATAAATTCGGAACGACTTCAGTGGCCTTGTCTTCTATTTCTTTTCTAGTACGATGAATTTCTCAATATCAGTCCTATTTGACGGCCACCGCGCTCTCCTTGTGTTTTTTTGTCTTGTGTTTGGGTGTCGGCAAACCTCGAAATACTATCAAGACGGAAGACATAACATTCTTTTCATTAACTAACTTTGGGTTTCCTCTGTCAAAAACTAGATGAATTGAGTGACCAAACCTCTCGTCCTAGGTGGTACTAGACAGAAAGCGTAGATTTTTGATTTATTTGAATCAAATCAGATCACACCGAAACACACATACACACAAAAAAGTTGGTTAATTCAGAGATAGTAACCTTGAGAAATGATTGAAACCGTTTTTATGGGTGGCGGATATTGGGAGTATGTGACGGGAAGAATGTAATGAAGAGGAAGTTGTTCATCTTTTCTATCTTATGATAGTCACCGTGAAATATCAAGGCAATATCAGTATAATGTGACGTAATTCGATTATCCGATCTGCAGAATAAATGTTTTTAGTTTATCATATTGTTTTTTAGGCAAATACAATGGCTAATTGAAGAAGAAGCTTAGAACTATACTCTCGGAGTGTAATTTGAATGTTCAAAGTCTCATTTTGATATCTGACATAACCAGAATCTATTTCTTCAAATAAAATCTGAAAAAATGAAAAAGAATCCCATAAACCGTCGATTGGAATAGAATAACCCGAATTATTTATACAATTCCACATTAATCACCATCAATAATCACACATTTGAACGAACATTCATTCGCACAAGTTCTTCCTCGTTTTCCTTTCCTGCCATTCGTTTGTGACAATGTTGTGTGTGTTGCTACCCGATTTTGTTGGGTGACTCGGACCTAATGGCCCATTAATTGGTTTCTATTGTTGTTTCTTCTGCTATCAAAAAAGCCTGCTAGGACCTGAGAGAGGGGCAGTGATTGGAACTGATGGGACGATTATTCCAGGGTGAAAAAGTTGAGATAATGAATTTGATGAATGAATAATGATTCCGATGACTTCGGAATGTGAAGGTTTCTTTCTGCACCTCCCAAACTTGTTTCAAATTGAACAGAGGAAGATTAATGTCAGAAGCAAAAGGTTTTTAACTCAAGATTTCTAACCTTGGGAATAAGCAAGATGAATTCCAATTTCCTCCGTTGAAAGAGATATCCCACTGTGATTTCTACTACGTTTTGCAGAAGAAAAAACACAATGTTCTTGTGAAATTCGAATATTTATGTGAATTGTATGCAAATTAGCTGAAAGACCGAAGAATGTTTGGAGAACAGGATCGTTTTTTTCCAGTGATCTTTTTTTCATCAAATTCCTAACTGTTTTTGTTTTCATTGTTATTTTTTCAATTGTTTTTTCACAGATAAAAGTTTCATTGGGTTGCTGCATGAATCAGACACGGGTGTCGAAATTAAAACAACCCCCCGACTTCCCATTTAGTCGTTTTTTGTTGTCTTCTCTACCCGTCGTCCAGCCGTCCAACCTTGGTACCAATTACATCAAAAGCTAGTAGTAGTAGTAGTACGGGAGGTGACCGGCAACTGGGCGAATGAAAAAGTAAACATGATTACGGCCAATGATGGCCTTGAGAGATAGTAAATGAAGAGAAAAATGGACATCGTTTTTTGAATTTGACAGGTACAGGTACAAACGTTTCTTATAGAAGCAGGTTGTAAATCAGATAATGTCAGTTTCAGGGTTGCAATTGGGTTTGAGTAGTATTTTTTTAAAAACAGCGGGTTACTGTATCTGGAAGTACCAAGTGGTTGATCTGAAGAAACTCCCAGAGTTTGAATATTACAAAGATTCAGATTAAGTCTTTCTAGTCAGCTTCCCTACAATCACTCATCCATGTGACATCCAAAGCATGCCACCACTCCCCAAAATGAATATGCAACAAGTGAAAACTCTTTTTTAGCATTTACAAAAAAGGCACGGGCTTTTTTCGATAAATCCTTTGCTTCCTTTTCCCTCCCAATCTTCGTTTCCTTATTCAGGTACACGAGCGTCCTTTGCTTCTTTCACAAAATGATAATTAGACGTCAAACGGCACTACCATCATGGCAACCCAAAAAAAACTGTGTAAGAAACGGGCTTTTGTGTGATGAGTCGAGTGGCATCGGTGGGGGGAAACAGAAAACAATGAAGAAGCCGTTGGCGCACGGCTTTCTTTTGAATATTCGACCTTTCGCAGATTTTGTGATTTATCGTTTTCCACTTTTGAGGTTGTGTTACAACAGTTTTTTTGTGTGTGGCTTCTCCCCTCTCCGCCATCTTCCGCATTGCACTATGAATCAAAAGAATCAAGAAATTTGAATGTTTAATGCAAATGCAAGGAACACCTGATGCAACAACGCCAGGAAGCATCGAAAGTATAATACCTTTCTCACGGAACACTTCTTTCTTCGAAGATATGACGTTCATCGCGTTATTGTATAATTTTTTGAGATGCGTGCGCGTGTTTTCACTTAAAGAATACAGAGAACAAAAAAAGCGAACACCCATAGATTCAATTTCTTGCAGAGGAAGAGAATGACGAAAATCTGTTAATCCCTAATCGAATGAGTGTTCGCACATTCGGCCTTAGAACCAAAACCCTCCATACCATCCGCGTTATCGAATCCGGTCGCCTCGGGAAATCTTTTGGTGTGAATGTCTTATTAAATTAAAACTTGAGGAGACGAAGGAAAAGTCTTGTCCTTACTTTCACCTTTGGTGTTACGTGCCGTCCCGACAGACAAAAGACTGAAGCACCATGCCATCCAATGTTCACGGCTAATTTGTGAGGTAAAGAACAACACATGCATACTAAATTCGGCAACCGGCAGAAAGTACAAGCAGAAAAACAAAATGCGAAAAAATGCTTTCTGTTTGTCCGGAAGTTCTTCGATCAGACCTGAATTAATTAGAAATTCGGTAGGTAACACTGAAAATTCGATTTGTAAACTAAATGAGAAATGTCGAAAAAATGAGTCAATCATCCAAATTCAGCCAACAATGGTGGTCTCATTATTAAACTTGACACACCCAATGACAATGACTACAGTACTACATAACTGTCATTGTCTTTGTTTAAAATGTTGAAAGAGATAATATCACCCAATTACAGATAGAAAGGTGTTTTTATTGTTTTCAAGATTACTCTGGAATTTGTTTTCTCCGGAATCGGATACTGTAACCGACGCGCACTCGCCGGTTCCGGGTTCATCTTCTCGTTTTACTATCAAACGGTCTTACTACTTGATTCTCTGCAAAATCGGAAAAGAAGATACGAGAAAACCGAGACGGTTTCGACGTTGTTGATAACGATAACCAGCGTCGGTGGCCATCAGCGGGTGGCCACAAAAACGATGAAAGAGCATCGGAGGAGATGAGAAGACAAAAACGATTGCTGAAACGACGTCGCGACCTTGGCATGCCAGTCTCGCTTCTTCCTCCTTGCTATTTCGTAGCTAGCCTGTCCGTCGTCTCTGTTCGTTGTACACACCCTCGACGCCTCTCACCTTTGCCAGATCGCCCGCCTACCTGCGGTATAAAAGGCATCAACTGAAGGAAGAAAGCAGGTGGGCAATCTCATCAAACCAAATACGGTAAGCATTCTATTCCCTATCCCTTACTTCTCCTAACTGCCTTGAGATTCTTTAGTATTTGTATCCACATATCTTTCTAGTCTTACACTCTAGTATCTTTGTTTCCTTGAGCTTTTCATATATCTTAACATCATCTGATTTCAGATGTCTGACGAGAAACAACTCGAAATCGAGGCTAGCTCTCTCCGCCGTGTGGCTCTTGTTGGAGTCGCCGTCTCCTTCACCGCCACATTGGTGTGTGTCATTGCCGCCCCAATGCTCTACAACTACATGCAACATATGCAATCTGTTATGCAATCCGAGGTTGATTTCTGCCGTTCCCGATCTGGAAACATCTGGAGAGAAGTGACCCGCACCCAAGTTCTTGCTAAGGTTTCTGGAGGAGCTGTCCGATCCCGCCGTCAAGCTGGATACGAGAGCGCCGGAGTTGAGGGATCTTTCTCCACTGGACACCAAGGAGGATGCTGCGGATGCGGAGTCTCTGCTGCTGGACCACCAGGACAGCCAGGACCAGACGGAGAGGATGGAGCTGATGGACAACCAGGAGCCCCAGGAAACGATGGACCAGACGGACCAGCCGCCACCCCAGCCCCACACCACGAATTCTGCTTCGACTGCCCAGCCGGACCACCAGGACCAGCCGGACCAGCTGGACCAAAGGGACCAAACGGAAACCCAGGATCTGATGGACAACCAGGAGCCCCAGGAAACAACGGAAACGCCGGAGGACCAGGAGCCCCAGGACAAGCCGGACAAGACGGACACCCAGGAAACGCCGGAGCTCCAGGAGCCCCAGGAAAGGTTGTCGAGGTTCCAGGCCCAGCCGGAGCCCCAGGAGCCCCAGGACCAGACGGACCAGCTGGACCAGCCGGATCCCCAGGAGCCCCAGGAAACCCAGGATCCCAAGGACCACAAGGACCAGCCGGAGACAACGGATCCGCTGGAGCCCCAGGACAACCAGGAGCCAACGGAGACAATGGAGCCGATGGAGAGACTGGAGCCCCAGGAGGTTGCGACCACTGCCCACCACCAAGAACCGCCCCAGGATATTAATTTCTTTATTATCCAATGTATTTTGTCAACTTGCATTTTTAGCAAGTCTTTTCTTACGGATAAAACTGCCTGAAAAATAAAAAAATTAAATTTGAACTCTCAATCTGTGTTTTTTAAAAGATGTTCTATGAAAAACAGAAGAAAGAGTTCACATCGGATGAACTTGTTTCGATCATAAGACATAGTCGGTTGCTATCGTTGGAAGCTGTGAAAACACAAAAACTAGAACCCAGAGAAATGACGTTTTCAACTTTTTACGTCATGCCACATTGAATGTCTTTTTCAATTTGCATTTTCTCATTTTCCATTGGCCACCCTTCAAATAGTATCAACATTCACAATCTTGATACATGCCACAGATAGATTGTATGACCTTTCATTGGTAAACAAGAAATAACCATCGGCATTCTAAGTATGAACCAGTAGTGGAGATAGCTAAGAGGAAATTCCATCAGTGAAAGTACTACTCTAGGTGAGGTTAACGGCCTCTGAATACTTCTCTATTTTAAGAACAGGGCGTTTTCCTTCTTATATGGAAATGTATTTTTTCTTGGGGCAGATCGGATTCAGATTCATTAAGAGTATTTTAGTGTAAGAATAAATTCTTCCGTTCACTTTCTCATTCAATGCTACACTTTTTCTTGAAACTTGCCAATTCGGAACTATCAAAGTTTCCTATTGTAGTAAAATCCAGTTCGAAACAGCATTCGATGATATTCATCTTTTTTGTTATTGAATCCTTACGCAACGCCCGTTTCGTCCGAAAAATCTCTCCAACTTGTCCTTCTCATACGGATTCTGGGTTCAAAAAGATTAGCGAGGAGAAAATGAAGAAATGTTGAAACACGAACATGATTAGCATCTATTTGCATACACGCACTTCACCCAATTCTCTCTCAAAAAAGCTGATTTATTCAGACGGTTTCATAAATGAATCTTCATTCCACACACACACACAGACAACCAAATTGAAAATTATGCTGCTTGAGACATAAGAGAAAAGGGGAGAAAAATGGAATTTTATAAATTAGTCAGCTAATTTTACGAATTCGATGGCAAACAAAGTGGAAGACGACGCGACCACTGTCCGGGTGATGTACAAATCAAAACATTGTCAGAACTCAATTTATAATTCTGCGAGGGACAATAGAATACTATCTTCTCTCCAATTGAATAATAATCTTTTGCTATTGTTGTAGTAGCTCCATGATCCGGTTGACCAGGGTGTCTACAGTATCCATCGCCTGAAAAATGAACAAAACCAGTTTTTTGACGACATAAACCAAAACAAACATTTGATCTTGATCTCGCTCCACTCTCCGTCGGCTTGACAAACTGCAAAGTCGCCACCGGTCAGCATGTAATTCGGAAGGCATCCAAGCAGAACTATGTCTCCTTTTGTGTAGATTTCTTTTGGCTCTCCGATAAAATGCCCGTTTGCTGGAGGGAGAAGCGGAGGGCAGTTGACAACGTTGCAATGCGGAAAATCATGACTCCAGACACCTTGGTTAGTACAATGAAGATTCCTTTCTCCGATCAAAGTGTATCTAAATCCAATTCTTTAGGGGAGAATCACCTACTTTCTTTACCCTTTATGACATTTGAAATGTGCTACACCTCCGGTTCGATAAGATGTTACTGTAACGGTCATTCTTGTTCCATTTACAAATACTGCTGGGCATTGTGCAGCTAGAATATTTTGTATATCATTCAGAATAATTATTCTCAAACAAACCAACGCATTTTGGAGTAGAATGACTCCAGGTAGCATCTTCTAAACATGTTGATACGGTGTTTCCTTCTACAAAATATCCAGAAGGGCAAGAAAACTGAGCAACGGTTCCCACGAACAACGTGGGGCTTGAGAGATCAATTTGAAGGTTCATGGATCCATGTGGAAGTGAACATTTGTCTTCTAGAAATAGTTAACTTGTGTTATTTCTCTTATAACTATGCTACCATGAACTACTAGCTTGATTGAGTTCCTGGCGCCATTCGGAAGAACGCAATGTAACATTCCGCTGTCAAAAGGCTGTGCACTGGCAATAGATACCTGGAATAACACACTCGAAAACCTTAAAAAGTATAAAAACACATACTTCAAAGCCATCAATATCATCGTAATCTCCAGTTTTTGCTTTTGTCCATTGTGTTGGATATGAACGGTAAGTGGAAGTGACTTTCTGAAGGATCTAACCAGTTTCGACACTTTTTTCTGGTGTATTTCCTCACCCAAATTGGATCCGATGCCACTTTCTCAGTGAGACATGCCAACTTCACATTAGACGCTCTGGATACAATCAGTTCTCCTTTTGATGAAATGGCATGCGTGCCGTGGGTAACCGAATACTTTATAGGTACACTGGTACCTGGGAAATTGGAAAGTCGATTCTGATCTCTAAATCATACATACCACTTGCTTGAATCGGAATACAATAAGGAATGGGACTGCTCCACACTCCATTATAACAAAGAAGCTCTTTTTTGCCATGCAATTGCTCTAGGCCAATGTTTGCACATCGAAATTGTAGTTTTGATCCGGACTCGAAGTTCTGATTGAAAAGAACCGTTTCTTTCTTCTGTGTATGATAAATAACCGTATGAGAATTGATATTCATCTTGAGAGAACAAGTAGTCTCAACTGAAAAGGAGAATAGGCCTCGAATTGACAATCAACCTACTCTTAGAGCAATTCAACTTCCTCTTATAACCCCATCTTCCACGTCTGCATTTAATAGGTACTGTCTCTGCGAAATCACTTGTTGTCAAGCATCCAACCTATAAAAATTCATTAAAATTAAAATCAACACTTTTCTCACGTTAAGAATAGTTCCATGAGCAAAAATATGGTTTGCATGGGGTACATAATTGTCGATGTTGAAGATTTTCTGATTCGATTCAAGTCTCAAAGGCGCACACATTTCTTCATTTGACGGTGATTTCCAAGCTGTTATGTTTGCAGTGACTGAAACTATATTTTATTTGAAAAAATAAACTAACATTGCTTACCGCATGGAAGTAAATTACTGACCCATTCTCCATTGATACATTCTATTCCACCCGCTTCTTCTTTGTCGTTACACTTAAGACCGGAGGTTTTTTTAAATTTTGAAGTTTCAAACCTTAAACTGAAAAATTGTTCCATTTGGATATGCGGATTGATATCTGTCGATATGAGTTTTTTTCAACCCGTGATATCTATATATGATTGCCGGTGTTGTATCTTGAGGGGCAATGCAGAAACGAGATTCTGTGAGAAATATGAAATAATTAATCTTTGAAAAACTCCTACCATTTTCATGACATGATGGAGATGGAATAAGATTTCCTTTCGAGCAAGATATAGTGATATTTGTGCCGGTACACATCAAAAGGACACTTTCTCCATTTTTAATTGTTTCCTCAGTAGTATTATATTTTCCAACAATTAATTCAGAAAGTACACATTCTTCTGAAAAAGCGCCTTCGTGATGGAATCAAGAATTCAAAATTACGTGGTACACAGTGACCCAATGATTCTCGAAGTTCTCCTTTCACACATTCCAGGACACCATTTCCACTTAAATGAAAACCTCGTAGACATGCCATCTGAGCAGTCGTGCCATCTTCCACCACATCATTTGATTGTAATATTTGAGAAGTACCCGCTTTTAGAAAAAATACATGAAGTCGAATCGGTACCCGACAAGATTCTGAAAAAAACACCTATTCTGGAGATAAAAGGGAAATAAACTGACTTGGAATACATTCGGCTATTTCAGGTTGCCATTTCCCATCGATACATGTTGATTTTCCGACAATTCTTTCGCTAGCAAACTCGTATCCGTCTCTGCAAATCACCTGAACACCAATAATGCTCCTGAAGTGTTAGAGCGGAAAATTATACTATTCTACACAATATTGAAACTATTATAGGTTAGAAAAGTCGTAATCAGACAGCATAAATGTTTGTCTTCCTTCTCTTCCCGCTAATACAGTGGTGTCATGCAGTGTGTATTGAACGCTGTTGAATGTCTCTGCCGTTTGTCGACAGTTGTTTGTGTGGGGGTATAGCTCAGGGGTAGAGCGCTCGCTTTGCATGCGAGAAGTCTGGGGTTCGATTCCCCATACCTCCAGATATTTTTTTAAATTTTTTTCTATTATGTTTAGCAAATACACATGGTAGTAACACATTTACTATTCGAAAACTAGGAACAGACCGAAACTCCGTTCTCCGAGTGTTGCATTATCATTCTATCCAATTTTCCTGGTATCACTCCACACTTCCCGGTCAGTTGACGATTTGGACTTAATTCTGAAATGCCCTGATTTTAAATATATGGAACAGGAAAAAACCTTCTTCTGGGAACTGTCTTTTGATTCTGCTTGGCAAACTTCTCTTCTTTCTATCCCATAATATTTTACCTTCAATCATGGGATGGGTTTGAGACACACATTTTGGAGACACCTTGGGCATCCATTCTCCATTCACACAAGTCGCTTTGGGAGGTCCTGAAACTCTCGTTTTTTTCAAAGGTTTAAGATAAAATCTAACCAATCAAATAGTTCCCTTTGCCACATTGGAAACTAATAGCACGTCCTTCTTCCACTTTTTGAATATAACTCTGGAATTCATATGCTCCTAGAATTCCTTCAAGAAGAATTTGACCCCCAGGCAGTGTTCCGTATGTTTTGCTCGGGTGTTCACACCAACCTACAATTCTTTTTTATTGCTAGAAACCAAGAAACAAAACAAACTCGGAAGACACTTCATAGGTGGTCCATCTTTTGTCCATTCTCCATACAAACATTTGATTATTTGATTATTCCTATTTGGATGGTAACCATTGCTACACTCATATTTAGCAATTGAGCCGTGAGATGATTTTGAGAACAAAATTCTTGCGTGGGGGACTCTTGGCGGCCAGTTATGGCAACTTACTGTAAATAATGTTTTTTTAGATTCAGAATTAAAAAAAAACATACAGGGGCTACAAACCGGAACATGTGACCAGGTAGAATTGCTACAGATTAGGCGTTCATCAATGTTTGCCTCGTGTTGCTTATTGCACTCAACAATAACTTTGGACCCTGAACTTCAAATATAACTTATTTTTCATCGGAAGAAAAAGTACCTGAGGCGATCAGTTGTCCCTCGTTTTTGTCTTTAATCTGACCGTTCGGAATATTCGGAACTCTGCACGAGGCTAAACATCTCGGCATCGGAGCACTCCATTGTCCATCTTCCATACATTTTGCTTTTGACGCACCTTCATGCGTCATTGTTTCAAGACATCTAAAGTTTCTTCAATTTTTGTTATCAACAGTTCTTAGAATACCTAAAAACTGCGACAGCTCCATAAGAAGTCTCACTTCCCTCAATGTATCCATTTGGTAATGGTGGCAGTATTGAGCAACGAATTTCCTCGCATCGTGGTTCATTCCCGCCCCAGATACCTTCAGCTAAACAGATTCTTTGTACCTGACCTACAAGACGGTAACCATGGTCACATGAGTAAGTGACAACAGATTGATAAGTCAAAGAGCTTCCAACAACTTTTCCGTGCAGCGGACTCGATGGCCTAGTGCATTCCGTAGCTAAAGATGGACTTTTGTCGAGTTTCGTATCTTTTTCTTACCTTTGCAGTTTGCTGGCTCGTTTGTCCATTCGCCGTTACTCGAACATTGACGAGAAGTTGATCCGACAAGTAAAAAGCCAGGATTACAGGAGTATTTGACATGATGTGGATATTCAAATGAGTCTCCCTCTCGAATTCCATTTTCAATGTCTCCGGGGTCCGGACATGCTCTTGCTACAAATTATTTTCATTTATACCTTTTAGCTGAAGGCTTACCTTTGCATCTCAAATCTGGTCCAAACCACTGAGCAATATTTTTTCTGTTTAGGAGACACTTTGAAATAGATAGTCCCTGAATTTAATTTTTAGAACATAACTATCAGACTAACTGACTTTTGCATTGAATTTATGATAACCTGGTATGCAGTTATAAGCGACCTCAGCATCCAAATCATATTCTCCGGAAAACGATGATCCGTCGTGGACCGCAAACGGTATCTCTGGTGGAGGGCCACATTTCACTGAAAATTAATTATTCCAAACTTCTATTTCTATTACAAACATTGTAATCTGCAAACTGGTTGAGAGGAACTCCATTCCTTGTTGGCTTGACATCTTCTTTGACTAGCTCCAACCAGAATATATCCTTTGTTACACCCATACTCAGCATTCGACCCAAACCTTAAATCTCCTGCAGTTCTGATAAACCCGTTTTCAATACTCGGAAGCGGGTGACACATTGAAACTGAAAACCTTTCGATGGAATAAATCAAAATCAACGAATCACTCACTCGGGTTCACACAGCTCAAACCACATTCTCCGTCGCACATACATCTTTTGTTTCTTTTACAATCCTCGTCTGCTATACACTCTTTTTTGCAATGTTTTGGCCGTTGAGAAAGAGTTACTTCAGGGCAAGAAAGTGTGAAAGAATAGGGAACGAGTGAAAACAGTAGTAGTAAATTTATGATTGAAAACCGCATTTATTCATGCGAGTTGGTACTATTGAAAATTTGAAAGAGAATTTCGCGTGAGTTCTTTTGCAATTGCCACCAGCTGACACACGATGTATTGATTGATTGGGGTCTTTTCAAGGGTTCCCATTGTAAAGTTGCTCTAGTATCATGCTTGTCTGATTATTTATTGGTGCACAAGTCAATGAATGAAAGATTATTGCTGACTCGAAAAATTAAACTTTACTCTTCGAAAATTGAAAAAAAAGTGTTTCATAGAGAAGTACATTTTCTGAATCTTTTGGATTTTCCATGCGTCATTCCTTAGATGGGTGTGAGCAAACATTCGAGCTAAGTTCTCAAGAAATTCGAGATGTATCCATTCGGATTCATTTTTCAGAGAACAAATGAACATGTTTTTCTTTTCTAGTTTTTTTTACAATTAAAAGGTTTATGTATTTCTTGCCTCCAGTAATACTGATCCCAAATCGAAAAAAATTTCAAAAAATATCTGGAGGTATGGGGAATCGAACCCCAGACTTCTCGCATGCAAAGCGAGCGCTCTACCCCTGAGCTATACCCCCGCACGTCAGTTTAGGGTGAGAAGATGGGAAATAGACACTCTACACAGTCACTGGTTTCTGTCTTTCTCTCGTCTCCCTCTCTCTTTCGCAGGCGTTCGGCGGTGTGTGTGTTATTGGTTTGTTTTTTGGATAAGAGACAATTTTCTTTTCTTCCCGCCGGAACGGAAATCGTGGCTAATTATGTAGCACTTTCTTCGAGTACCTTTATTTAGGATCGTTTTTCCAACAAAAAGTGCTGGAGTTCTAAGAAATAAGAACTTCTTCGAAATTGAAATGCATCATCCTTCTCCCAAATAAAAGTTTTCAGAAAATGAAAACTTTTTGCAATCCATTTAGAAGATTTGACCCGTTACTCTTATTTGTATTACGAGGTACTTTCCGATACTCGGTCGTAAAACTCGGCCTTACACGCCCCACCCTTTCTTCAGCTGTCCTTCTCTTCTCATACCCTTCATTCATCCCACTCGCCTCCTTATACTAGGCAGATGTTCTGCTGTGGTGGTGGACAGTACCAAAATGCAAATGCGCTCTCCTGCACACAGATGTTTTTTGAATGTGTTCAAGACCTTCACTAGTTTTTGTGTTATTTCTTCGTTAAATAATATTTTTCCAATGAATTCTGAGTAATCTGTTTATTTTTTAAGATGGATCCCATGTTGGATACCGACTCAGACGGTTTCGAAGATGTCGAATTTTCAAGTCAATGTGCAATACAAGTCGGAAATGGGACTTTTCACACAATTTCAAGACTTGCGCTGTTGGTTGCAGTGTTCAAAGTATTGAAATTCTTACGTGAGTAGTTTTTTTTAGGTTCTACCAGGAAGTCATCTTAAAACAATAATGTTACAGACATCCCGAAGACAGTTCAAGTCTACGTGCACGTAGCAGTCGCCACATTCACGGTGGCTTGGTTCTCTTCAAAGAAACTCGAAACAATTCTTATCTACAACTTCTTCAGCGTCATTTCTCTTTTCTGTGCCATGAATAAAGTAAGCGGCTACAGGGTTCTGGCTGGAAACATTGCACTGCTGATTTTTATTTAAGTTTGCTAATAACATCTTCATTATCATCTTAACATTGTAGTCAGAACATGTGCCGCTATTCGAAAAACGATGAGTACTTCCTATCAATCCGTGGAATTTTGATGATGCACATCATGAGATTGACTACGGTTGCGTTCAATGCAGAGGATACTACAGCCAAAAATATAAAATTCGAGCAGTTCAGCATCTACGTCGAATACGTCTATTTCCCGCCGTTCCTTATATTTGGACCATACTTGACTTTGGAGCAGTTTGTCAAAATGAGAAATAAAAAGTGGACTCGGTTCGAGGCAAGTTTTTAATTATGATTCAAAATTACTGCTTTCAAAACATTCATCTTTTTCTCTACAGGACGAGTTTGGAGTCATAATAAGAGCATCTTTGGCAATCTTCAACGGAGTCACTTTGGCCATCATTTCATTGTGCCATTTCGAGTTTTTCGAGCCTGCATTCCAATTCCTTGAAGATGCACTCACTGCCATGTCCTTCCGTTTCAGCCATTATTTTGTCTGCTTTGTTACTCAAGGTATTTTTAATTGAAAGACTCTTCACATAATCCATTTCACAGCATTCGTCCTACTTCTTGGATCAGATGTCACCGTGGCAAGCCCGTTCAACGTAGAATTTCCGAGATCAACTCTCCAGATTGTTTCCAACTGGAATCAACCTTTCCACACTTTTCTACGCGAGAGTGAGTGACTTCAAATTCAATTGAGAAGTAGTGTTCTTGTTTTTCAGACATCTTCAGACGCCGCTTTTTCAACTCAACTGCTATGAATGTCCTTCTGACGTTCGCTGTCAGTTCTCTTTTGCATGGCCGAGATTATCAAATGACTTTCACACTTCTTTCTCTTGGATTCATCGCCTACTCTGAGACCGGTAAGAAAGAGGACTTGGATAGTCTTTTAAAATTAGATTTCAGTGTTTCGGAAACGTCTTGCTAGTCGCTTCTCAATGTGCGTTGCAGCCAAACAATGTGCAGTTGTTCGTAATCGCCGCACTTGCAGACACAGACACACTTCGGTAAGCACTTTTCCGTCTAAGTGGTTAGACCAGTGCCTATATCTAAATTCGGGCATGTAAAAGATAAGAAAATGTGATAAGAAAGGAAAAGGGCAGAGAAACCTGCCGTAAAAGGATACCCCGAAATGTTTATATCTCAGAACAGAGAAGAATGTACTTTGAATGCACTAATAAGTACATTTAATTGAGTCTCATCACTCATTGACCATATAAATTAATCATTTGTTTTAGTTCTCCGTTCGTGTCATTCTCATTAACTTCTTCTTCCTGGTTCTTTCGATGTACCATCTTGTTTTCACTGGAATGACATTTACCGATGACTTCTCGGCTACTGGATACCCGTTCTCCCACACCTGGATCATTTGGGGAAGCCACTACTATGCCAGTTTCATTATTTCTACCGTCTTCCTCCTCTTCACTTGGATTTTATCTCATTTTTAGGCATTTTACTCTGTTTTTCATTCATTTCGCAATTATTTTGCTTTCCACTTGCACTCGGTATGCCATTTCATTCCGTCCCGTGACTTGACACTTGCCCATTCTTTCGAATCTCACAGAACACTGTAGATCTTCTTGCTTCTCTCGATATTACTCTTCGTTTCTAGCTTCAATTGACAATAAATGTTTCTTATGCACTGAAAAACTCAAAATAGATTATTGAATAGACTCCAGACAAGGTTTCTCGCGATGATGGAGTTCTTTTTTATAGGATAATGGAATTGGGAAGACAAGTTCGAACCAATTTGGGTTTGGAAACGTCATTTATTTGGTTTGTTGGAATACGGTAAAGGAATGAGCGGAGAGAAGGAAGTAATGGGAAGACGGAGCTCATTTTTCACAACAAACCGATTTTTCATTCTTGGATAACCACAACGAACACTTGATTTTGTAATTTACAAGTTTTTTTGCAGAAAAACTACTATTTGGTCTTATTGAGGCATTCACATTCAGTCCAATTTTTTTAACATTTGAAATAAATTTTGAAATGTATTTTCATCTTTAAAAAATTGTTTTAACAACATTTCCGCCACACATCATAATTGCGAAATCATAATGTCATACGGAAAACACAAAATTCAATGGACCTTTCAACTAATTGTTTTAGCTAGTAGATGAGTACTCTCAAGTGTTTTTCGGTAGAATATAAAACAGAAGAGGCTTGAAAACTAACGTTTTTTCAAATCAGACGAAATTACAAAATTTATTCTGACTATTGGTTTTTCCCTTACTTTTCCGCAAACTTCAAATAGCCTACCACAAAATTCAACATTTTATTGTTGAAGTTCACCTGAACCAACTGTCGGTGATCATTAAACGGAGTATTGTAACGAGAAAAAACAACTGTTGCACTGCATTAGCATTTGAGCGTTTTTTTTCGAAGACCTACCTAGTCACTCAAAATGATGAAAAGTCATTTATCAAGTTACGCCTCAACGGCTAACCGACGACAATCATTTCATCCGTATCTCGAAAAAATGTGATGCGATTGTTTCGGCGAGAGCAAAAAGTTGTAATAATAGATGGGATCTAACTGAGTGTTCGAGTGCATTGGTGAAGAAGCTGCATCATCTTCCCTCTTGGACGTGTCTCATGTCTTTGTGTCTCCTTCCTCCTTCCTTGAGTTGATTCGGTTGTAATCTCAACTCTTCTTGTGCTCTTCCATCTCATTTTCAAACAATCCATAAGTCAATTCCTTGTTCTTATCCTTCTCTCTCTTTCTCTCTCATTTCCAAATCTCTTCTCCCATTTTATATCGTTGCCATCCGATCCTCCGATATTACCTGCTCTATCTACCTGTCATCGGAAGGGTAATTTATCTTTTGCCTCTCGGTTACTTCAATTGACACCCTGTCACAACTCTCTCTTACTTGTGTTTTCTATGTATTTTCAGATGCGTGAGCTTCTGCTCTATCTCATTCTCGGCTGGGTGAATTGTCAACTGCTGGAAAAATCAAGATCTGTCTGGGTTGAACAAGGACTTGTTAGAGGAAACATTTATAACATCGATGGCAAGCATATCCAGATATTTCGAGGAATCCCGTATGCGGAGCCTCCAATTGGAGAGAACAGACTGAAGGTAAGTTCAAATTGAAGTTGGGATTGTTTCAAGCTTTGAGAAAAGCTCAAACTTGTCAGTTGCCGCGTTCTCAAAGTTGATTTTCTAAACTTTGTCTATTCTTTGACCAACAAAACATGAAAAAACGGCTGCATCATCTGTTTTCAACTTCTAAACTGTCCTTTGAAAACTCATCATTATGATGACTTACCCCGGAACAGTTGTTTTTCGTTTCAGCCTCCTGTGAAAAAAACCCGTTGGCATCAGGAACTCCCTGCTGTTGAATATGGGCCACCATGTCTTCAATTCATGGATTTCCACAAAAATGACAAATTCGCAAAAGCCAATATGGAACGACAGAGTGAAGATTGCTTGTATTTAAACGTTTTCAGCCCATATGTAAGGGATATCTGTAAAAAAAATCAACAAATTATTTCTAATACCCCAGGATACGGATGACGAATCAAAAACCTATCCTATTCTTGTCTGGATTCATGGAGGATCGTTTCTGGCTGGTTCAGCTGACACAGGAATTGACATGGAAGTTATTGCTGCTAACATTGTCTCAAAAGAAATCGCTTTCGTCTCTATCAATTATCGTCTGGGACCACTTGGGTTCATGAACTATCAGAATGGAGACAAACTTGAAGGAAATTTTGGTATTTGGGATATGGTGATGGCTCTACAATGGATTCAATCAAATATGAAACAAGTGAGTTTTGGGCATCCAACTGTTTTGCATGAATATTTCAGTTCAATGGTGATCCGACAAGGGTAACTGTCATGGGTGAGAGTGCAGGTGGGGCTGCATCAAGCTTACTCGCGTTATCTCCAAAAACAACCGGTTGGTTTCAAACCCGAATGACTTTGTATTTCTAACCACTCTTTTTTCAAAATATACCAGGTCTCCTTCATCAAGCAATCATAATGAGTGGATCATCAATGGCTGGCTGGGCGATTCATCGTCACAGTCAACCAGCTTATTCAGTCGACAACCTGGTGGCTTACTTCAGGTCTCTTGATGAGGGGTACATTCAATGAGTCATTTGCGAGTAGAATCCCTTTGTTAATGTTCTGTTTCTAGTCAGCTTCCGGCTTTGCTCCCTTCCTCCCCAAGACTATTTCAGTTGCTTCTACCACTGTTACCTCCTGCTTCTGCTTCTGCTAACATGGGCTCTTTAACGCTTATAATTGAACTGATCTCAGATTTTAATCGAAAGATTTCAGATGTGAAAAATGGATAAATGAAGAAGACACAAAAGAAGTTGTTGGAGATGAATATCAACATTTGACTCAATCGGTGTTGAGATCATCCCTGTGTAATTATCAGAATGTGCAAATTAACTGTCTATCTGTAAGGAAAGTTATTTTTAATATTTTATTTTGTGTTTTCAGGATGATATGACTCAAGTGGACAAGATGAATTGCCTTCGGAAAGAATTAAACTTTTCTTCTCCATTATTCCGGAAAGCACTTGCTGCAGAGGTATCCCATGCAATTGTATCATTATTTAAATCCATCATTTTTCAGCTTGGCGTTTCCAAAATGGTTGTTGATGGAGACTTGGTTCCTTCTTCGGGTGTATCCCTTGTCCGAAATAACGCTCGTATTCCAATCATGACTGGCGTTGCACGGAAAGAATGGGGTCACAAGAAGGGTACATTCATTTGATTATTTGAGAGTTCAATCTCACTGATGGGTTTGTATTTCAGCAATGTTTTATAACATGCACCAGAGAGATGGACTCAAGAGAAGTGACGTCGAAGAGCAAGTTTATCGAATTATTGATAATAGTTTCCATGAGACGGCGTCTGAGAAATTAGCAAACTCTACGATTCAATTGATAGCAAATGCAACCATTGTTAGGTATTGTTTTATAAAGTACCACAATCTAGAAAATTGTTTCAGATATCTGGAGACCCCTAGTAACGAGTTTAATGCTGATCAAGTAGTGGGTGCTCTTCAAAAGCTGGAATCTGATCTTGAATTCGTTGCTCCTTGTGAAAGAGAAGTTTCCGCTTACGTCGAAAGAGGTGTCCCAGTCTATCTCTACTCTTTCGACTACGTAACTAAGAGTCCAATTCTTGAATCGGTAATTGAGTTGCGTCATACTCTCTTCATCTTTCATTCTTAATTCAGGAACGCAAAATCTACTCTTTGTTTGGAACGAAGCCAGTCGAAATGAAACGTACCGAGAAATCTGAGATTTGTTAGTTTTCCGCATGTTTTTCGTTCTTTCTAAAGTGCAACATATGATTTTTCGCTCTCCCAAAAAAAGATCGAATTTCATGTTTTCAGTGGAAAAGGCTGCGTTCCATGGTCTTGATCATGCATTCATCTTTTCGAAAGGATACAGTAGTAACTTTGAAATCTCCCCTTATACAAAACGAGAGGAGACGATGTCGAAGATTTTATGCACAATGCTCACCAATTTTGTTAAAAAAGGAGATCCGTCTACTTCCAGGTTCGGAATAGAAAAAAAACAACTCGACATGACTCAACCCATTGAAAAACAATAATTCAGATTCACGTGGCCAATATTCTCAGGAAATAACACTCAGCACGTCTCAGTGGACGTACCTCTCAAGTAGTGTTTTCTTTCTTTTTAATTCCATTCTCTTGGTCTTCGCGAGATATAATGACGAATGAGTAATTCGCTTTCATTATATTTGTTTTCAGACTTCTCGAGGGTGAGATTCACTTCCCTGATGCACAATTCTGGAATACAGAAGCCGAGTTGATAACAAGATATGTGTCGAAAGATTCGGAAACTGACTTGGATCCCGACGCAGTACTAAACAACGAGGAAAGAGTGCAACTTTTTGCTTATCGTCGTGCATTCAACGCGCTATGGGTGCTGGTGGGCATTATCTCGATCTTGTTATGGGGAGGCGTCATTTATTGTGCTTACAACAAATCGAGAAGTCCACGAAGCGGCGCCTACAATAATATACTCATTTCCAAACCCAATTAATTAATTGTATTCGTTCGTCTGTATCTGTACTCATTGCAACCAAAACAACAGAGATAATCATAACGATACTTCCTGTTGATTGCTTTGTCCAATGCATTCCGTGTTGCCTACACCACACCTAGAATTATGCCCATTTTTGTTCTTGCCCATGTAAATTAGAGCGCAACTGGTGATTTTCGAAATCTATGTAGTTTCAAACGTTTCAACAATAAATATAAACAACTTGTTAACACATTTGATAAAAGTCTTTGTTTTTCTGAACAATAGAAAAATAGGGCTCTGATCTTTACAGTAGTTTCCCACAAAACTCCAGAGAAAATGCACTTGTTGAATAATTTCTAATCGAAATGTAATCCAAGTGCAAAATAGTGTTTCCGTAAGTGTATTTAAATGCATCTGAACGCATGCTTAGCCTAATAAATCGTGATATTTTTCACATTGACGCACACGTTTCCGGTCTTTGAAAAGTCGCAGAAAAGGTGCGTTATTTGAGAAGGTAGCCATTTCAAAACATGTACTAGTTCGACTAGCACGTGTCTTCAGTTTTTTTATTCTCCTTTTCAATTTGTTGTTGATGCATTCATCATGATCATTTGTTTCTGAGGTTTATGAACAATTTCTTTCATGAGCAAATTGTGCTATATTTCCACTTCAGATGACAACAGAGGGAAAAGAAATTCGAAACCGATATCGAAATAGGACTTTTTTCGACATCATTGTCATTGACCAGTGACTTCCGTCTCGAAAATAGAGTGGAGGTCTTCTTTTGGCTGGGTACGATGTTTCATATAACCGAAATATACAAATTCGGTTTGCAATTGCCGTCTCGATGGCAAAAACCACGCCCATTGACGCTTTTTCTGAGCCTGGGATCCTCCATTTTTAACGTTCTATAATTAGTTCCTTCTTTTTCAAAAAGCAGAACGTGTCACAAAAACTTCCTTTCAAAAAAAAATTCCAAATGCACAAGGTGCCGACATAATTGCTTATTAGTCTAAACTTTTTCTTCTTCGTTTTTTTTCTATTTTTTTTTTGGAAAAAAAATAAAAATGAATTGAGCGTAGATCCAAGTTGTTGTCTTCTGGAATATTCGAGTGTTTTTAAAAGAAATGTCTTAGTGTTCTCCGTTATTAATGCTCCACTAAAGTCTCTGCAAGTATGAATGATGTCATGTCGGATGAGTACCTGCTGGAAAAAAAATTGAAAGAAGGCTGAAATAATTTCCGTTCTCCAATTTAAAATGAGCCTTCTAGGACCATAAAAATATATATAGCTCTCCATTTCTTAGATCGGTCTCAAAATTCAGGCTCAGACTATTTTCGAATGGCATTTCATCATATTTTTGAGTCGAATAATAATGCTACGCTTCAAAAATACCATGTCACCAAATTTCGGGTTTCGTAGTCTATGTACTTCATTTTGTCAAGTATCTTTTCCTCAGATAAAAAATATTTTATTGTTTGTTTATACGTAACACATACTCTTTTTCACTCTGCCGAACAGTTTTGTGATTCAGTCGGAAATGAGTTTTGGTCTTTTAAACTCGTTTTCTCAACAGATATTCTAAACGTTATATATTTCAGGTCACCTAAAAAAAAGAGCTATAATTCCATTTTTTTTAATTCATAACCCACAAGAAACTCTTTGTTATATATACTGGAACTACCATTTGAACCAACTTTTTTCTCAAGAAACCGCTGACGCGTTCGAATTTCAATTCTTGCCACCATGTTTCAATGTTTACTCATCTTGAGACAGAGTCTGAGAAAACCCTTGAGCTCTGGCTTTATGAAAACCAATCTGATAACATCTGAACACCCATTCTCAGAACTTAGTTAAGTCTAGATTCCATGTTTTCTGAAACGGGAGTGTTGGTGACGACTTCGACTATAATTATTCAAGATTATGTAGAAATCTGATCCAATTCAAAGTGGAGCCGTTTGTCTAAACAAGACGAAGAGTTGAAGACGCGGAGACGAAGACTTAGTGAGTGGGATGCTTCATAGAGGTTCTTTAGTTTGGACCTTTAGGTGCAATTTCATAGATTCTGTTAAAAACATAAAAGTTCCCATTTTGTCTGACCTATCAGCTTTGTCCTTCAACTGACTTTTCCAACTTCCGCCTATACACATAAATAATGTCACCCCGGTAACCTTTGGAGCTGGTTACCTAGTTAGTACACAATGCATTAGTTCCCAACATCTAATTGACCACCACACATCTTTTTTCGTAAAGTTTGCTTTCTCTCAAACTACTCATACGTTTCTCTCATTTTGTATCTTGCTCCAGAACCTTGATTCATGAAGTCTCATCCTCCCTCCACACCCCAATCTTCTACTCGTCTTCGCCATATTTCAAATTGCGCGTCTTCTGTAATCACATGCTTCTTCCGTTTGAACAAAACAAATCCGATGACTAGGCGAAGATCCGTGGTGCTCACCTCTTCCGTCTTGTCTTTTCATACACTCATCGCAAAGAGAAGACCCCATTCCTCCAGCAATTATTCGCGTGGACCAAATTTATTCATATTCTCTTCCTCTTACTTCTTCTCGTCTTCATTTTCACATGACGAGTGTGAAAAAAGAAATAATAACAGGTAAACTGGACACTGGGCGGAGCCTATCTTTTTTGAGAAGGTCTGAAAATGGAATCGGCGACAAAAAAAGGGGGAAAAGAGAAAAACTGTGTTGAAATTCAACCTAAGAGACCCCCTTGTGATCCACTCAAACCTTCTTTGTAGTCTCATATGACTACTATATCCCCTCCGGCAACCTTTTTTCGGCAGCCAAGTGTACAGAGCAACTAGTTGGATTTATGAAATAATATTCATCTCATTCACCAACACTTTTAGTAGTTTCTTATTAAAAGTTCTTCAAACTTTTCATTTTTCTCTTCTTTTCATCTTTTTTTCCAAAAAAAGTTGAACTTCCAGCAAAATATTTCTCTTTGAAAAACGATCGAAGGTGTAAGCTACTTGTCATTTTAGTCGTTGAACTCAAAATCTTTTCAAGTATTTTTTAATCCATTCTCCGTCAAAAGTCTAGAAATTTGAAAAACTTGACGGAAAAACGTCACTTGAATCAGTTTTGAGTCACGGTTCACTAATTTGTGCCAAAGTGTCAATTCCAGTCACCTCCCATCGAGTTCTTTCAGTGTTTTCTTTTCTTAAATACTTTTAGTTCCTTCTTAAGGATAATGTCTCATTCTCTAATACTTCTCTAACGCCTCAACGAATTTTCATTGTCGCGTTTGCAGCTTCTTTCATTAACGCTCCTTTTTTGTTATCTTCCTGATGGATCATTTCTCTTTAAGAACATTTCTTATTTTTTGCACGTCGTTTTGCATTTAGCAGTATTTTTGTTGTCTCAAACGTCAGGGCTCGTAAAAAGTGCAGGTTTTTCGAGATGTGTGACGGAAATGGGAGGTCTCCAGCTGAAAATTAACTTTCAACGGCTAAACCATCTGCTCGATTCCTTAAATCGGATTATAGTGTGTCTAAGAGTACAAAGATGTTTCTTCTCGGAAAAGTGGATCAGTGTTCCGAATTTGTATCTTCTTTGTAGCAGAGGTCCTTAAAAACAAACAAAAAAATGTTTGCTGACTTTTAAGATATGTTTTTGATATGAAAGCCAGGTTTTCTGATTCTTTGTAATTGAATGAACTCTCACTCCTGAAAACAAGGTTCATCTCTGTTTGTTCTCTATGATACTTTGTTCCTCACAGTTCATTGCATTTATTTCTGCAAAACTGATACGTTCTGACTATCGGGCCCATGTTTTGATGACCAGATTAAAATTTCGTTTTAAAAACTCAACTTTAATAATACTGATGTGTTGAAAACATTTTTCACTTGAGTTCAAAAAACTATTCTCCTTGAATTCATCTGTCGATTTAAAAAATGATATCCTGTTGCATCAGAGTTTTTTCCCTCCCTTTTTTAAAAGGATTAACCAGGAATAAACGCGTCCAATGTTTTTATCTATTTATAAAGAGGACATTTCAAAAAAGAGACATTTTCTTCTTCTCCTTCACTCATTACTCTGATGCATGCTGAAAAACGGAATGGCTGAGCCTGGCCACTTTCAATTTGCAACATTTGCTCTCGATCTCTCCTTAGAGGCGGGTCCTCGAATGGAAATTAGTTTTATAGAGGAAAAAAAAAGGATAGGATGAATGTTGTTTCCCTCCGTCTTCTGTCCTCCTTCCTAAGAACATCTTTCTTCCTTTTCCCGCCACCCTTCATTTCCGGGCGTCACGTCGTTAAGAAGAGGGAGCGAACGAGGGGAGAGCCACTGGCTACTTTGCACTTTTCCCCTTTACGGCACCCCGTTATAACATTCAGTATTCTTCTGTTCTAGCCCACAATTTTGTCATGCTGTTCAAGCGTAAAACAGATTTCCTAGAATTGCAGAAGAATGGTCTGTGTTGTAGATCATTTGCTGCTTATCTCGCCTCGCCTATCAAAGCTATAATCCAATGAACAAGTTATTTTTCACCTGCTTCTTGAAAACAGAAAAACTCACGAGTTGGTGGGGTAACTAACCCTTAGATCATGTTTTCCTTAGTAGTTCACTCGGTTTCTCCTATCCAATTGATATCTCTCACGTCACGTTGCCAAATTCATCCATCATATCCCTCGGAATCTTCTTCCTCGTTTTTGGTCTCCATGACTTTTTTAGACACGAGTTTATTTTTTTCAGAATGACTTCTGATGATTTTCCAAAGTATATTGCGATAAGTTGCGAATACACATTCCCGTTTCTGGCGGTTTTGGGAGTTCTCGGAAATGCAATCACATTATTTGTTCTTCTGAGCAAATCCATGAGAAGCAGGTAATTTATTTACAAATTAGTTTCGATATCATTTTTCGAGTTACAGTACGAATGAAATGCTGGCGGCAGCTGCGTTGAGCGATATATTATACATCATTTTTATGACACCGAATCAGATGAGTCGCTGGCCTTCAATCGTTTCCACTGATTGCATTGGTTAGTTATTTTTCAAATCCAAATGAAAAGCATTTGAATATTTCTTTGAATGTTCCTATTATTAATATTAATTCTGCAGATGATCCTAGCCGCAAGTGTCCATCTTCATTCCATATGTGGTTTGCTGAAAACAAACATCATCTGGCATTTTTATTGAACTGGGTATCAGCAGCCAGTACATGGTTTGTTCTTTCCTCGTGATATTTTTTTCAATTCCTTATACACTTCCAGGTTCATTGTAACAGTATCATTCGACAGATTATATGCTATCAAAGCTCCATTTTCTGCTCGCTCGCAAACGTAAGAGATATTTTGAAACCGCCGTGCTGAATCATAATCCTCTCCTTTTTATAGTTACTGCTCACGACATAATCTCTTTGTGATTCCGTTTATCCTATTCTTGACTGGAGCAAGTTGCTTCCACATGAATTTCAAATTGCTGGATGATCATGGAACTACGAATGGAACCGTTAGTAGAACGAGAAAATAAAAATTGATAGAATAATTTTAGGCTGTGATGGAGAAAACAAAACAATCAGTTCTACAATTCATGACAATATTGATGTTTGTTTTTCACATTGTGATCCCTATGATTCTACTCATTACTTTCCACTCATTTCTTCTCTATTACCTGCGGAATCGACTCAAGGTAAAGTACAATTTTTGAAGCATACCAAAAACTATTTTTATTACAGCACTTCTTCCCAACTCGGACTCGGAGTGCAAGAAACTCTACCAGATCTGACGATGTGCCTGCTCCTCTTCTCACAAACGTCACAGACCGATCGGAAGTAGTTCGTCATAGCTCCTCCAACAGGTGCAGATTTATCTGACTCATGCCCTTTCTTGGACGTTTATCAATTTTCAGCGGCGTTTGGACTCGACACGTGAGCAAAGCGGAACGGCACGTTACTTATACTGTAGTTGCAATTGTCACTTGTTACATTCTTTCTCATATCCCATCGGCGTGTTTATACGTGTATCTGTGAGTTTTCAACGAGTTATTTCAAGAAAACAGCAATCATCTCAAGACTAGAATTTTCTAATAATTTGTCTACTTAGTCATCATAATTAATAACATGTTTTGAAGTATTATTGAATAATAATTTTTATTTTAGAAATCTATTCCAAAATGCTCTTTACACTACGCGATGGATGTATACCGGAGTTCAGTTCACAACGACAGTGGTCACATGCTCAAAAGTCGCGAATTTCATTCTTTTTTGCATGAGCAGGTATGAAAAACATAAGTTTTTTCTACAATCATTGAACTTTACAGCAAGCATTTCCGAAAAGAGACGAAAAAGAAGCTGTGTTTTTTATTCTGCAAAAACAAAGAGGGAATGAATACGAAGGACAGTGCAAACCAGCCACGTACCAGGTTAGTGACGATTGATAGATGTATGGCACAGTGTGAATTGAAGATTGTGAGTGTTAGGAACCACGTGCTAACACAGATTCTTTTAGTTTTGCTGTCTAATCACTTTTCTGTCTTTTCATGTATTGTGTCATGCATCTATCGTAAGATAACTGTTTCTAGAGAACACTTTACTGAAGTATTTCAAAGGTTCAGATTCAGGTCCCTTCCACTGAACCTGATCGGCGATTCAACTCACTACTCGTCATGAAAACGGGAAATATAGGATACTCGGGTCGTTCTGTTCTATTCTCACAATATCCGAGAGGTTCGCAATTTTCAAATCGAGTTGAATACTTGTAGACTTTTAGAATTTTACTCACTTTTCTTTGTTATGACTGGTTCTAAAATTCTTGTCCTATACGGATCTTTTTTCACATACCTTGGTAGAAGATTTGTCATAGGATTTCCCCTTTCTCATCAATCTGTTGTATCTCAAACCAATATCGTGATAATTTCTGATCTTTTCATTTTTTGGAGTTCAAACGTTTTCTTAGAATTTGTTTATTCATAATGAAGGTTTATAGACATTTTAATAGCATTTCAAATATACATAAACATTGTTTTCCGTGGTTCAAAGAGATCAACACTTTCCAGCATTCAACAAGGCTTTCAGATTATCTTGTGCATCAGCATCCATCCAGAATTTATCTTCGTCATCGTGCATACAGAAAGCGCCTGACTCATGGAAGCCACGTGGACATTGTGAAACTGAAAATTTAGAATAAGGAATCATCTTGAATCTGTAAATTCTCACAGCATCTTCCATAGAGCAACATTCCATTCGAGCATTGACATTGTGGAACATTTTTGTCACTCTTTTTCTTTTCACAATAAGTGTTAGGGCATCTTGATTGGCATTCTATGTCTGTCTGACATCCATACTCTCCCGGCCATAACTTCCTGAAATTGTTTTAGTTAAAAAATTTCTTTGAATTAATTTCTCACATTCTGCACTCTCCATCGATACATTTTTCATTAGGAAGGCAAGTTGAATCAGAATCGAAGTTTTGAATATTCGCCACACACTTTCTCTTAGCAGCAACATTGAAGAACACTAAAAACAAAAACATTTAAAAAATCTAGAAACAGATTTGGTCTTACAAGGCGAGTCTGTCAAATTTCCAGTTGGTGCAAACAATGGTCGTCTTCTGGCTGTTGAAAGAAGAAACTTGCATGGCGATCCATACTGGTCACATCCATTTCTTGCCAATGTCAAAATTGTAGGAGCCATTTGTTCGCATGTGGCTCCATTAGACGCAGCTCCATTCACGCAAGAGCAAACTCCTTGAACACATTGTGCGCAACTACTTTGGAATCCATTACATTGATTTGAGTTTTGACAACCTGTGCCCGGAACGCTGAACGAGACAATAGGGCTTATGCCGCTTGAGCAACACGTGCCCATAGTACAACTAGAGCCGGACGGACAAACATTGTTTGGTGAGCATTGACAAACTGCGTTGGATCTAGTTGGGCACACTGGTTCCATCGAGAGAAGACAACAACCACCTACAAACATTATTTTATTTGTATGAAAAACAAAAGAAAAACTCACCTAGCGGAGTGCATCCATAACCAGGAGGGCATTCAGCTCCTCTGTAACATCTCATTGACGCTCTTCCTCCGTTTGGACACAATGGAAGAGGCTCCAAGCAGCAACCACGTCCTTAAGAATCTTTTTTAGAGAAGAAAGAGAAATAAAAAGTACCTTCACAAATGTAACCAATCGGACATGAGTTAGCCATTCCACAAACAGAAGAGGCAATGCTTCCGCTAGAACACATTGGCATTGGACAACAAACTCCATTTTCGCATTGCTACAATGATCAATGTTTTGTTTATTTTTTCGAGGGTGAGATGTATTTCTGATAACCTACATTTCCAGGTGGACATCCGATACCCATGACACATCTTTGAATCGACATCAATCCACTTGGACATCTTGGCAATGAGCAGCATCCACTGTTCACACATTCAAAGCCAGTTCCACATTTTCCTGTACACATCGAGATAGCGAACCCTCCAGCTGGGCATGAAGGAAGATCACAACATCCTCCATTCATGCATGTTTGTCCCACTGGACAACAATTAGTACATCCGGCTGAACATCTTTGAGTGGAGGCCACATTATTCGGGCATGACGGCAGTGGACAACAAGCTCCGTTATTACAGTCAACACCGATTCTTCCGCAATCCAAAGTTCTGGTGCAGATTCCGAGGGCTGTGATTCCATTCGAACATCTTGGAAGAGGACAGCAGAGACCTTCCATGCAAGCCTGGCCCATTGGACAGCCGTTTACTTGTGAACATCTTCCACGTGCTGTCACACCATTTGGACAGAATGGAATTGGACAGCATCCACCATTGGAGCATTCAAGGTTTGGTCCGCATTCCGCTGCTACCAGACAACGTTTCTGGGAAATCATTCCATTCGAACAGACTGGAAGTTTAATTGGTTCTTGGCAGCACGTTGTTTTTGAGTAACAGCTTCCGGCTCCGCATGAACCAGAAGAACAGAACCCAACGGCATTCTGTAAGATAAAAATTCATAATTTCTACTCATATCAGAATATTAAACCTGTCCAGCTGGGCACCTAATTGGACAACAGGCTCCTTGGAAGCAAGCATTGTTCGGACCACATCCCTGAGCGCAAGATGTAGTTGAAGGGGTAAAATCGGGACAAAGAAGAACAACGTTATAGACAATGTCAGTAGATGGTTGTTGCTGGAGTGGACAACACATTGCCAGTTGTTCGTTGCATTGAGTACCCGATGGGCATGATCCACAAACTCCAAATGGTGGGGAGTATGATCCAGGACACAATGCTAGAAAATGCAGGTTAGTATAGTATTAACAAGGCTCAACTCACTGATTTTAATAACACCAGCAGATTCATTGACTGGTACTGGACAACATCCGAGTCCCGGAGTGCACGCTGAGTCTGGAAAAGATAGACTATCATTTTGCATTCAAAATATATATCTTACACATTGGACACTGCTCATTGCAAGAGGCAAGTGGCGGTACGTTCGAACCAGGGCAAACTGAAAATGTTAACTGAATCATTTATCTCAACTCAAGTTTATTACGTGGTGCTTGGTGTTGAATCAGATTGTTCAAATTAAGAGTATCCGTTTGTTGGCAACAAACTTTCTGAAACAAAGTAAAAGGTTTTATCACTTTCCAGAATCCACTCACCTTTTGACACTGCGAAGTTCCTGGACAAGAGCTGGAGACTTGAGAACAACTGCATACTGGTTGTTGGGTCGAACTATCGCATGAGTTTTGAATAGCCAATGGAACACAAACATTGAGGTCAGCATTGAAAACTGTTGACTGTGAGCATTGCATTCTGGTCCATTCTCCACATCCTTCAGTTGGAGAAGAGGGAACACATTGGAAGAAGTATGCATTGCTAGCAGGGTCCCGTTGAAGGGATGATGAACGCCAGTTGCATTCCATTCCTTGGTTAGCTACTTCAGTTGGAGCTGAAAATCAGAAAAATGCAAAGGAAGCCTAGGGGACTGGATACCTTGGCAAGTGGAAACACATCCAGAAGCCTGGGCATTCTGGCTACACGCTACTTGTTGTCTGAAATAATTATTTATTACTTTGAAATGTCATGTTATCTTGTACCTTCTAAATGTCTTCTTCTCTACACATCGTTGTTTCGGCTCGTCAAATTCATGTTCCTTCGGGCAATCCCTCAAATTCCAGACTCCCAGATACTTTTTACTCAGAGCATATCCCTTCACTTCATCTTCATTCAGAGGTGCACACTCATAGAACTGTGTAGTGTTATCCGCCGGTTTCAAATGCTCGACGGTCATACATACTTTTCCGGCAGATGGTGAATCGACCCCTACAATTGTTTATTTGAATGTTTCTTTATTTGGAGGAGGTTTCGGTATTTTTTCACATGCCACGATTACTATCACGGTGTCCTTTCTTTTTTCTGTCTTAGGTTTTGGTTCTTTGAACCTCTAAATGCCACTAACCGAATCCGACCTTGAGTTTGTTCTCGAAGGATTTCAAATGACATGATACCGATCTTGTAACTGATAGCCATCACAAAAACGGTTTTTTTTGTCATTGCCTACTACTACTACGTCGCCCTTGAACTAGATTAACTGGAACGCGGAAGTTTTATGGGGGTCTTTAATGAAATGAGAAATCATGAATCAAATGTGCTCGCAATTGACCCAAATAGCTTCTTGATATCAATGAGAGAAAAGATGGAAGAAGAAAAAAAGGAAGGCACTTGAAACGTTTTTGTTTGTTTTTTGCTTTCCGCGCGGAAGAGATGAAAAACGAACCGCTCTTTGTTTGTTGCTCTACATTTTGGCAAATTTCGAGATTCGAAATACATTGAATCGTCATCAAATGATATTTCAGATGACTGATTTTTGATGAACAATGACAGAAAGACCACCTAGTTCAGTTCAGCGATTTTATCAATCAGTTCAAATAGCTAAACTTGTCTCTTTTTTCACAGATTGATGTCAAATAAATTATGAAATGTGATGGTGACTTTGATATTTTGATCGACTGTCGTTTGCAGTAAAAAGAAGAAAAAAAGATTTACCTTGTGCTGGGTGTGGCAGTAACCATACAAAGAAAATAGATAGAACAGGAATAAATATTTTCATCATTTATAAATTATGAATAAATTATAGATAACTTAAAATACGAAATAAATAGTCGGACGAACTGATTGATCGCGTTTTCTTGACTCAATATATTAGATTTCCGGAGGACTGTATATTGGAGCACGTCCGCTTATATGAGGCTGCATGGCTCCTCAATCCTGAGACTAGTTTCCGCCGCGACGCTCAACTGACTCACAACACAGGGAAGCTCCAGAGAACGGAAAATATTGAGGGAAAACCTGAGATTTTAGAGAAAGTTAGATAATTTACAGGAGTATGAGTCATTTTGAATTGACAAACTACTATTTGAATTAATACAATTATGAGTAACGGCATGAACCCGGTTCTAATTTAAATCTTATCAAGTAGTAATAGAAAATGAGTCATTCAGATTAGCTCACTGACTTTGTTCTAGGTAATTTACAGTATTTCTCAGGAAAAAATGAACTGAAATTAAATACATGAATTTTCTAATATCTAGTTTTTCAATAGAATACTCTCACTACAAAATTTTGCTTCCGTGTTTTATTATTTGCATAATATTCCTATTGTCTTGATTTTTTATACTTGCAACAAAAGTTTGTCTTTCAAAAAACAATTTTCAAAGAAATAGACAATGGTGTCGTCATTTTTTGCCGCATTAATCGTCTTTGCACTGGCGGAACCGAGTTGTCGAACACAGCACTGAAAGGGCACGTTTTTGATTTTTCCGGGTAGGGGAGAGCTTGGCAGAAACCACTTGATGCTCCTCATCCACTTGATCCTTTGTATGGTGTCTGTGTGTGTTCTAAGTGTTTTCTGATCGTTCACACTTTTAGATTTTCAGATATTTGTTTAAGTTTTAAATTTTATTTGTAAGACGTTTAGTCATGATGTTTTACTAATCTCTCAACTTTTTCATTTTGATTTAATTAAGAGGATTAACTGACGTCACGTTCTGTTCATTGCGGAATGAACCTTTGAAAATGCCGTGTGAGATAGAACGAGATACTGTGTTCCCCAAAACCTTGGTTACAAAATCGGATATTGCCACTTCCTTACGCTAATTTCTTTTTTTCCCACCCTGCAAGGTGGCATTTTTATAACTTCCTCAAGGAAATAAAAACGAACAGATAGGGTTTTTTCCTCTTCATTTTTCTCTCATTCGCCATATATAAAAAACAGAGAGAAAAAGCGGTCCTCTTTTCTATCCAGGTTTGGGTTGAAGCGAGAAAAGATGATGAAGATAATGAGTCGCAGGCGAGGTTTCGAGTTGACGCCGGTTTTTTCAAGGGCAGCTGTTGGTGGCAGTGGAGGAGGAAGGAGAAGGGGGGAAGACTTGATGAACAACCCGCGGAGATACTAAGGTTGATGATGAGGGTTCAGAAGCAGAACCCTCCTGGAGGAACGAAAACTTGGTTGGATGGAACTAGCGAAGGGAAAGTGTCCGCAATATGTACGTGGTGTTCCTCTCAATATATCTTTCTTATCGGCGATAAGCTGCGATTTGTTGCGTCATTGACATTGTCGGCCAATTAAAAGAGAAAAAATACCTTTTCGTTTTTGTTACATCTATTTCGGCTTTCATTCGTTTGGTTGATCAGAGATTAGGGCTTTGCCTAGAGTCTACATAACCCAATATGATTATACAAAGTTCAAAATATCAGATTTCCTGTTATAAATGTGTAATTCTCCCTCTTGCCCCGGTTCTATCGATGAATGACATTGATTTATAGAACTCTTGCTGTATACTACCATAAACAAGAGAGCCGAATGGCGCCAGTCAATCCCCTTATCCGAGCGTCAGCGCCAAGGTCACAAACCGTTTGCCCGGAAAAAGCCTATCTTCAATTGATAACATCGCCGTCGTGGGGGCACAAAAAACCACCGCCTTGAAGCGACAAAAAAGAAGAAAAGAAGGAAGTTGTGTATTGTAAAAGACAAAATACTAGAAGGTCGTTTATCGGAGCTGTCACGACGACAATCATGCATCTTTTGAAAATGGCGGAGGCTGAAACGGCGGTTCATATCTATCTTTTGCCTCCGTCACATCAACATCAAAAAACATTAAGTACTTGAGTACTTTCAGATAAGATCGAAACGCTCAGCGCCATAAAATTTTAATTTGAAACGAGGAAAGGACACGGTTACCTTCATTCATCTCATTGGAATGTCTAAGCCAACCAAACAACAGTAAACAGACTCTTTTATAGATCAAAAGACAAGAATTTAGGAAATCGCGATTTTATTTCAGAAGTTTATTGGAAAATCAAAATTCCAGCAGACAGGGAAAAAACTCGTTTTGTTATTTTTGATTGTTCTTTCATGGCAGTGTATACAAAACAACAATTTTGTTGGAGGTATTATGGAAGAGAAGGACCATCTCAATGACGATGTAAACAACATAATGTGGGTGACCCCGTTGCTGTGTTTTTCTTCAAAACTAAAGAAAAAATGGGCTTCTTCTAGTCTTCCAACCGTATTGAGTGTATGTGTCTTGTTGTCTGTCTGGGCAATGCCATCAGCTTCATTATTCTTATGTGGGGTTGGATTGGGTTGGAAAGCGAGGTGGTTGACGGGTAATTATGGCGTCGAGAAAAGTCGACAAATATAAATATTCTTAAAGAATGAAACAAAGAAAGGTGGCTTGTCTTGGAAACAAGGGACACTGATTATTACATCGTGCATATTTGAGGTGTATGAAAATGAGTCATACACAAGAAAGTCGTAATGAATATTGTTGATTGTAATAATACGGGCGTCAGATGCAGGATTCGGAATAATTTTTAGATAACGATCGGATGAAATCTGCGAAAAACCTAGAATCATCAGCAATTTATTCAGACTCGTCTAGAAAGAGCACTCTACTGGATTCACAATCGTTATGCCATTTTTCAGAATCTGAATGTCTGACATTGACATTGACATTTTCATCTCCCTGGTTCCATTTGAAAGCGAACATCCTTGATTAGCTGCATTAAGAGAACACACTTCCTTGATTCATCAGCTTCATATATCCAAGTGATAGAACATAAGACAGAGAGTACGGAACGATAGAGCTTGACCTTGGCATAGCTGCCTTCTTAATTCTGACGGTCTGCGTTTCATAAGTTAGAAGACTGTTTTCTTGCCGACACCCCTTGCGACAAACACCGCCTCCCTGTAGTATAAAAGGCGAGGGGAAATGGCATTGGGTAGGTGTTTCATCTCATCCACTTAAGGTAAGCATTTTTCATTTAACATTTTCTTACCTACTGTAGAGATACGTTTCTTATCTATCATCATCTTTGGAGAGAAGATGATACCATATCAAGTTATTTTTTCTTCTCTTCTCCGTTTTGATAACAGTTTCTGACGTTACAGATGTCTGATATCAAACAACTCGAGCAAGAAGCTAGCTCTCTCCGCCGTACGGCTCTCGTTGGAGTCGCCGTCTCCTTCACCGCCACCTTGGTGTGCGTCATTGCCGCCCCAATGCTCTACAACTACATGCAACATATGCAATCTGTTATGCAATCCGAGGTTGATTTCTGCCGTTCCCGCTCATCCAACATCTGGAGAGAGGTTACCCGCACCCAAGTTCTCGCTAAGGTTTCCGGAGGAGCCCTCCGTTCCCGCCGTCAAGCTGGATACGAAAGCGCTGGAGTTGAAGGATCAGTCTCATCTGGACACCAAGGAGGATGCTGTGGATGCGGAGTCTCTGCTGCTGGACCACCAGGAGCCCCAGGACAAGACGGAGAAGATGGAGCTGATGGACAACCAGGAGCCCCAGGAAACGATGGACCAGACGGACCAGCCGCCACCCCAGCCCCACACCACGAATTCTGCTTCGACTGCCCAGCCGGACCACCAGGACCAGCCGGACCAGCTGGACCAAAGGGACCAAACGGAAACCCAGGATCCGATGGACAACCAGGAGCCCCAGGAAACAACGGAAACGCCGGAGGACCAGGAGCCCCAGGACAAGCTGGACAAGACGGACATCCAGGAAACGCCGGAGCTCCAGGAGCCCCAGGAAAGGTTGTCGAGGTTCCAGGCCCAGCCGGAGCCCCAGGAGCCCCAGGACCAGACGGACCAGCTGGACCAGCCGGATCCCCAGGAGCCCCAGGAAACCCAGGATCCCAAGGACCACAAGGACCAGCTGGAGACAACGGATCCGCTGGAGCCGATGGACAACCAGGAGCCAACGGAGACAATGGAGCCGATGGAGAGACTGGAGCCCCAGGAGGTTGCGACCACTGCCCACCACCAAGAACCGCCCCAGGATATTAAGATCATTCACTCTGCATCTCCAATGCTTCTCTGCATTGCTTGTCTTTCTATTTACCTCGAAAAAATAAACTATTGAAACAATATCTGTGTTACTGTTCTTTTTCAGAAAATGTTTACTGCAAACAAAAAGATCTATAAAACGAATATGATAATGGTAATGACCTGAAAAATTATGGTAATAGTTCACAGTTTTCCACCGTGCAGATAAAGCAACAGATGCTGCTAAATGCCATGAAATGTTGAGCTCATTCAAAAACAATTAGCTAGAAAGTTAATTCACTGTTTTTATTGGTTTCCGCGTTTCAGACTGTCCCCCGAAAGATAAACGACTTGACGTAAAACGTAAAACCGTAAGCGAATGATAGGATATGACCTTACTTCCTAAATCTAAACGCGGAAGTTATTCGAAGAAGAATTCCAAACCGACCAGCCACCACGATTTCTTATCGCGGCGACGGCATTGATGAAACTACCAAACAAACGGTAGTAGAAAACAAATGGTCGTAGCAAAAAACAAACTAATGTTCTGATGGCTATCACGGAAGTAATCTTGGAGAACGAAAATCGTTTTGTCAACACCTGAACTAAAATCTCAAGACTGATGTTAAAAGTTGTTAAGTTACTATATTTTTCAGGCATTTAAACAAAATATAATGGTATTAATGGCTGGAAGAGAGGAAAGAGAACCTTGAATTAAACTACTTGATAATAAATTCCACAATTCAAATGCTCAGTTATTTACATTTTCTGAATTACTATCTGTAGAATTTTCAATCCAAAGCATATGTAACATTGTACTTTCTCCACTTTCATCTGCAATTGCTTCATGATCTGTTCAGAAATCAAAGCATCCGGGCTGAAAATCGGCTTCCGCTTCATTCAACTTCCTATCTTTGACCAGTTTCTGAGAGATTTTCAATACATAGTGAAAGTTGTCAAAGTTTCACGTTTTGAATCATATCATCTCTTTCTTCCTGGAAATAATGAAACGAGTGAAAAGAGAGGGGGGATTACCGAAACAGTAAAGTTGCCTTGTGATCTGTGAGGCGATACAATCAATCATTTTCTCTAGTTCAGCTGTTCCTGTTTTCTCCATACGAACACTTGCCTCCCCCCCTCCGATTTTTTCAAAACTGTCCTAATTACTTTCGAAACCTGATTGACGGGGGATATCCTTGGATAACTTCGCTGGAAAAAATCGTTTACATACTTGTCCCCTAGTTTTTCGAAAGATGTGTGATCTGCATCAGTCATTTTCAATTTACTTCCTCTTCTTTTTTGTCCCTCACCACAACCTACCGGCTTGTCCCTCAACAACTGGGGGTGTAATGAAGGCATTATTACATCACCGGGTCCAAAACGCTTTTTTATCACAAACTGTCGACCTTTTGCGGACATTTTTTCATTGTCTTTTCATTCACTAACGTCTCATAGTTTCACCATATTTCTTGCGAACGACTCCGCCTCCTTATTGTCTGCGTCTGAAGAATTCAAGTTATGTTTTAAATGCGAAGGAAGGTGGCAAACACCGCCTACCTTCAGTATAAAAGGTAGACTAGGGTGGCATTTTACAGGTGTCTCATCACATCCCAACAAAAGGTAAGCTTTCTAATCTCTTTATTCGTTTTAATCCTATAGTAGAGATCTTGTATTCATTACGGTAGAGTATTGAGAATAATTTCACTTTCCGTAGTGTTTGGAAGATTCAATTAGTGCGCATCACTAAACAACCATTCACCAATAGTTCACCTTGCAGATGTCTGATATCAAGCAGCTCGAAAACGAGGCTAGCTCCCTCCGCCGTGTGGCTCTTGTAGGAGTTGCCGTCTCCTTCACCGCCACATTGGTGTGTGTCATTGCCGCCCCAATGCTCTACAACTACATGCAACACATGCAATCTGTTATGCAATCTGAGGTTGACTTCTGCCGTTCCCGCTCATCCAACATCTGGAGAGAGGTTACCCGCACCCAAGTTCTCGCCAAGGTTTCTGGAGGAGCCCTCCGTTCCCGTCGTCAAGCTGGATACGAGAGCGCCGGAGTTGAAGGATCAGTCTCATCTGGAAGCCAAGGAGGATGCTGCGGATGCGGAGTCTCAGCTGCTGGACCACCAGGAGCTCCAGGACAAGACGGAGAAGATGGAGCTGATGGACAACCAGGAGCCCCAGGAAACGATGGACCAGACGGACCAGCCGCCACTCCAGCCCCACACCACGAATTCTGCTTCGACTGCCCAGCCGGACCACCAGGACCAGCCGGACCAGCTGGACCAAAGGGACCAAACGGAAACCCAGGATCCGATGGACAACCAGGAGCCCCAGGAAACAACGGAAACGCCGGAGGACCAGGAGCCCCAGGACAAGCTGGACAAGACGGACACCCAGGAAACGCCGGAGCTCCAGGAGCCCCAGGAAAGGTTGTCGAGGTTCCAGGCCCAGCCGGAGCCCCAGGAGCCCCAGGACCAGACGGACCAGCTGGACCAGCCGGATCCCCAGGAGCCCCAGGAAACCCAGGATCCCAAGGACCACAAGGACCAGCCGGAGACAACGGATCCGCTGGAGCCCCAGGACAACCAGGAGCCAACGGAGACAATGGAGCCGATGGAGAGACTGGAGCCCCAGGAGGTTGCGATCACTGCCCACCACCAAGAACCGCCCCAGGATATTAATTTTCTCTGTCAACTTGTATCTCTTCTGCTCATTCTCAAAACATGTACTTTTCTGAAAATTCAATAAATTTTCACTTCTCATTTTCCAGTTTTTTGATATTAAAAAATTTCAGTACTTTGAATGGTTATAAATCGTATACGATTCTTCTCGTTGTTAGTTTCATGGTAAAAAGTTTTTCGTTCAATAGAACTGAAAGAAGTTTATGCAGAGCTGGTTCAATGTCGGGAAAGTTTTAAAAATTTATGCTTAGATTCTCAAATGATTTTTCTTAGAGTTATTATTTAAATGTAAACCTTACAAATTGTTTATCCTTCAAAATATTCAGACAATAAGTTATTCAAGATGCAAACAAAAACCACTGTTGGATTAAATCACATTCAGGCAGATATCAACCTCATCGCTGGTCAAAGTTATGATCCTTGCTAAAATTGGTTACATATCATAGTCTATCACTTGATACTCGGAAACGCCGATCTACTGTAAAAAAAAAGTTAGCGAAGATCATCATTTGTAACACAAAAATCAGATCTAGAATCTGGACTTCTAAAACCTTCCCTTCTGTTGTGGTCTTCTCGTTATTACCAGAAAACACTGCTTTCCATTCTTTGAACTTTCTTTTACATCGGCGATACATGTTCTCGCAACTGAAAAAAACAATGAAGTTGATCTTGTTGTTTCCATTTTTCGAAGATGAAACTATACTTATTTTCATCGTAATATAATATATTACATAGTATCCTTTGTTGCAACATACTCTGCTGCCCGAACCTTTTCTCATGATTACACAGCTCGTAAACAAAGTATCACAAAAAATTCTAAAGAAAAAAACGCTGTGTTTTAGATGTTCAGTAATCACTTCCGCGGCCAAATATCGGAACTTTATTTCCAATTTCTGTCCTCTGCACTGTCGAATTTTGCGTGCGGTGTGGTCTCCCCCACCACCATGGTCGATAACCAACCCCCTCAACAATTGCCTTCATGTCGTAAGTATTTCCTTGATGAGAAAAAACTATCACCTTTTTGTTCATCAGCTAAATCTCTTTCTCTCCCTGTGTTGCGAGTGTACACTCATTAACCCATCTCCGCCCACCTGTAGTATAAAAACTGCCGTTGAAGAATAGAAGGCAGGTGTCTCATCTCATTTCATTCTCAAGAGTAAGTTTTCTGTTTTGAAAAAATCTAAAACAGGACTCATTTTAGATGTCCGATATCAAGAAACTTGAACACGAGGCTAGCTCCCTCCGCCGTGTGGCTCTTGTTGGAGTCGCCGTCTCCTTCACCGCCACTTTGGTGTGTGTCTTTGCCGCCCCAATGCTCTACAACTACATGCAACATATGCAATCTGTTATGCAATCCGAGGTCGATTTCTGCCGTTCCCGATCTGGAAACATCTGGAGAGAAGTGACCCGCACCCAAGTTCTCGCTAAGGTTTCCGGAGGATCCGTCCGTTCCCGTCGTCAAGCTGGATACGAGAGCGCCGGAGTTGAGGGATCTTTCTCGAGCCAAGGAGGATGCTGTGGATGCGGAGTCTCTGCTGCTGGACCACCAGGAGCCCCAGGACAAGACGGAGAAGATGGAGCTGATGGAACACCAGGAGCCCCAGGAAACGATGGACCAGACGGACCAGCCGCCACCCCAGCCCCACACCACGAATTCTGCTTCGACTGCCCAGCCGGACCACCAGGACCAGCCGGACCAGCTGGACCAAAGGGACCAAATGGAAACCCAGGATCCGATGGACAACCAGGAGCCCCAGGAAACAACGGAAACGCCGGGGGACCAGGAGCCCCAGGACAAGCTGGACAAGACGGACACCCAGGAAACGCCGGAGCTCCAGGAGCCCCAGGACAAGTTGTCGAAGTTCCAGGCCCAGCCGGAGCCCCAGGAGCCCCAGGACCAGACGGACCAGCTGGACCAGCCGGATTCCCAGGAGCCCCAGGAAACCCAGGATCTCAAGGACCACAAGGACCAGCCGGAGACAACGGATCTGCTGGAGCCCCAGGACAACCAGGAGCCAACGGAGACAATGGAGCCGATGGAGAGACTGGAGCCCCAGGAGGTTGCGACCACTGCCCACCACCAAGAACTGCCCCAGGATATTAATTTTTGTATCCACGTTCTTGCATTATTTATGTTTGCAAGTCTTTCACTTTGTACCTCCAATAAAATCTCATGACTATATTTGGTGTTTTTTTCTACAAACGATGAGTTCCTAAAAGTTGAACTGAATCATAATGGAAACAGTTTTTCAGGCAGTTTTCTCAGACAAGATTGAAAAACATGCATTTCTGATTATTATGAAACAAATGGCAACCTCAGGTTGAGAAGAATATTCCAAGTTTAAAATTAAAATTTTGATGTACTCAAACAACTTTTTTCAAAAAAAAAAAGATCTAGCTGATTGTACGAGACTTCAGAACAACTTCCAGCTTAGGATGAGATAATTTTGAAACGTTAGAGTTTTGCGTGGTCACTGTCAGGTAAAACAAATGGATAGTTAGTCAATCAAATTTTGTGTCGTTCTTCAAGTCTACTTGGTGAATACCGATGTTCTTGATCAGTCTCTCTCATTTCAGCTTCCTGCTTGTCATACTCCAGTAATTCGAGTCTATAAAATGAAAAATATCAGAATTATTTTTCATGAAACTTGTTCTGAATAGAAACTGGCACAAAACCTCTTTTTCCTATGTTGCTGTTTAATGGTGGCAATAATTTCTCATTGTGATTTTTGACAAATTGAATGTCGGATGGCAGTGTGAATGAATCCGTCATTAAACACCATTAAGACTTTTGGTCTAAGAAGAAAAAAGTTTGGAGGAAAAATATGGAGAACTATTCACAGCCTTAAAGGCATTAGAAGCTTGAAAATGATAGTTGGGTTTGATACTGCATAAATGAAAAACTTTAAAAATTAATATTGAAAAATAAGATTTGTTGAGAGAATATGCACAAGGTATTTTGAAACAGTAGACTGTTGATTATAAGAAGCAATTTTGGAACAATGAGATTGAATGCTAAACTGAAGGTAACTTGTTCAAAATTTTCTGAAATTATTGTGAATGCTGCCAGAGTTTTTCGAATCTTCCGTTCGTGCAAACTTCATTATGCGTCCTGAGAACTTATTCAGCTAAATTCACTGTTGCAACTATGCTATAACAAGAGTTTTTGTGAATCTTGCTTTTTGTATCTTTATCCACATACATTGAACATTGAACATAATGATTCATTTTCTTAGAAGTGTATAAGTGCAAAAGACACAAAATATTTAACGGTTTGAGTCTTACAAAGCAATGCTTTCATGTCGTACGTAGTTCCTTGTGTAGAAAAAACTATCACTTTTTGTTCGCCTACAAAGTCTCTCTATTGTCAGTGTACACTCATTAACCCATCTCCGCCCACCTGTAGTATAAAAAGAGGAGGCTTCGAACAGAAGACATGTCTTCTTTTCATTATAATCCATTTGAATAACAATAACCTATTTCATTCACGTATTTTTCCAGATGTCCGATATCAAGCAACTTGAAACCGAGGCTACTTCCCTCCGCCGCGTGGCTCTTGTTGGAGTCGCCGTCTCCTTCACCGCCACTTTGGTGTGTGTCATTGCTGCCCCAATGCTCTACAACTACATGCAACATATGCAATCTGTTATGCAATCTGAGGTTGACTTCTGCCGTTCCCGCTCATCCAACATCTGGAGAGAGGTTACCCGCACTCAAGTTCTTGCTAAGGTTTCCGGAGGATCCGTCCGTTCTCGCCGTCAATCTGGTTACGAGAGCGCTGCAGTTGAAGGATCTTTCTCAAGCCAAGGAGGATGCTGTGGATGCGGAGTCTCTGCTGCTGGACCACCAGGAGCCCCAGGACAAGACGGAGAAGATGGAGCTGATGGACAACCAGGAGCCCCAGGAAACGATGGACCAGACGGACCAGCCGCCACCCCACCCCCACACCACGAGTTCTGCTTCGACTGCCCAGCCGGACCACCAGGACCAGCCGGACCAGCTGGACAAAAGGGACCAAACGGAAACCCAGGATCCGATGGACAACCAGGAGCCCCAGGAAACAATGGAAACGCCGGAGGACCAGGAGCCCCAGGACAAGCTGGACAAGACGGACACCCAGGAAACGCCGGAGCTCCAGGAGCCCCAGGACAAGTTGTCGAAGTTCCAGGCCCAGCCGGAGCCCCAGGAGCCCCAGGACCAGACGGACCAGCTGGACCAGCCGGATCCCCAGGAGCCCCAGGAAACCCAGGATCTCAAGGACCACAAGGACCAGCCGGAGACAACGGATCTGCTGGAGCCCCAGGACAACCAGGAGCCAACGGAGACAATGGAGCCGATGGAGAGACTGGAGCCCCAGGAGGTTGCGACCACTGCCCACCACCAAGAACCGCCCCAGGATATTAATTCCTTAATTATTCATCTTCTTACAATAACTATTACACTTCCATCGACAAGTTCTGAATAAATGACGTTCTTCTCAAGTAATATTTGTTCTTTATTCGAAGTCATTGAAAACATCGGATGTTCCGAACCTTACAAAAAATTATGTCAAAAAATGTTGTCGTCGAAAGTTCCATACACGTCGTCGCTGATGTGTTTCTTTGTATGGAGCCCACTGAAACCAGTTGAATTTAGCATGTGTTGAATCTGAAAAAATTTTAGGGTCATAAAGAATACTTCATAGCTTTTCTGACAGAGCAATAGTGTTGTTTCATTCTCATTGTGACTATTTCTTTTAATCCGTTTTAAAAAATCTAATCAGAAGCGATTTTTTCCAAATGCAACTTCTGATTTTCGCTAGATCTCTATTTTCATATATAATCTAATTGTGGTTGCATCTTCTTCCTGGTTGAAGTTTAATAAAAATGTTTCTTCATTAGCAAACGTGATTTTTTGATGAATGAGGTGTTGGTGAAGACGAACCCCCACGCATACGTGTTTTTAAACCGAGTACGTTTTTAGTGTGATCGTTTTTATTGTTATTTTTCACGTTGATAAACACTATTTGACACCCAGTTCACATTGAACACGCATAGATTTGCAGAAGATCAAAGAATCTGATGAATGTTTGCAATTCCTACACTCTTTCCCGTCACAGGAGGTCTTGACTAGACAGAACTTCCTGCTAGAAGAACCACTTGACTATTTTCACCTACCTCTTCACTTGATCTCTCTTTCGTTTCTGGCAGGTAAAGGTAAATGATGATGGCAGCCATCAAAGCGGGACCAGCCGCCAAAACGAGAAGACTGAAAATTAATTGATGAACTTTCCAGAATGGTTGTTTTAATTTTACCTGTAACTGCCGATCAGAGCGTCTACACTAAGATAAAAGAAAGTTTCAATCATTGTTGTAGATAAAAGAATTCCGGTTGAAAGAGGTTGGAAAATCCATGCATAATCTGGATCAACAAGCTCTGATGTCAAAAACCACGCAGGTCCGCCACATCCGATTCCGATGAACGCTTTCGTTGCAGCAAAACAGAATGCAACCACTGTTTTATTAGAAGTGAATACAACTGCTCCAATGTTAGCAATGCATGTTCCAAATAGTCCAACAAGTACCAGTAGCCGTCTTCCATATCTGTCAGCCTGCAATACATTCTATGCACTCTTGAATTAAGAAAACAAAGTTACAAGATAAATTCCTAGCAGTGATGCAATGAAAAGAACTAATCCAAGAGCATCAGATACAAGCACTGTGAATGCGTCGGTTGATTGGTGGAGCCTTTTCGGATTTTTCACATCTCCCTGAAACGCATGTTTTTATCAGTCTAAATAACAGATGAAAAACTTACGATGAGCATGTTGGACGAGAATGTATCAATCAAGTCATCCGCAGTGAATGCGTAGGATGCAGCAACAACGGCTCCAATCAAAAAACCTTTGAACGAGTCTCGCCAAGATTTTCTGAATCTCTAGGAATTAGGTTCAATATCTAAAGAGCTAATTCTCACCCGTAGGATGCATACTTTGAATTTATCTTGTCTTCCATCATTTCATAACTGGAAATAAGGGGTCGATATGAGTTACTTCGTTCCGTTCCATGATAAAATAATCTTGAGGTGATAGCTAAAATGGGTCCAATTTACATGAATTCATGTGTAACTAACCTTCATGGATGCACTCCGGATGAAAACGGGTCAAATAGTTGGGTGTTGGTGGTGTTATGATTAGCAAGAATAGCAAAAACAACACAGGGACGACAGCGAAAATTTGCATGATAGTGAATCTCGAATTTCCAAGAGGAAGAATTTCTTCTGAACCCAAGACTAGTCCAAGAAGAGTTGCAAAAGACTGGGAGACTTGCTGAAATAATTGAAGATACTTTTTGTCGATTTCCTTCTAGAGGTTACCTGAAAATTATTCAAAAAGGATCTATATTGAGCCGGACTAATTTCAATGATGTACAACGGCAAAAGACACAATGAGCTTCCTGCTTGTAGTCCAATCAACAGTCTTCCGACGGACAATATTGTTGCGAATGTGACTTCTCCTCAAATGTTTTGTTTGTTTCAATCATGTTGTTTTCTGTTTACTAACCGAGAGATAGTAGTGAAACCGCGAGAAAATGCACTGCAACACCAAGAGTAGCAGCAAGACACATGACCCCTTGTGCCCTTTTCACTCCCATCCATTTTGTCAATACTGGAACCTAAAACAAAACAATAGAATTCAATACAAAATCGAAGAATTGACCATCAAAAATCCAAGAATGGTGCCAGGATAGAACATGCTGACAGTAACACTCCATTCAGCAAGCCAATCGGTTTCTGGTAGCTGACAAGTAAAACATGATCTCGATTCACGGTATGCCTTTCTGGCCAATTTGTAGAAAGTATCAACAGATGTGTTCACATAAGTGATCTGAAAAGAAATTACGTCTTATCAATTGAAATTTACCTCATTCTGGAAATGAAATGTTCATTGGTCGATCAATGTCAATAGTTTCTGGTAAATCAATAGCTACCTGGAACGCAAATGACCAGTTGGCACAGAACGAAGCGATGGCTGCTAAGATAACCAAACGGCATGGGGGTATATTCATCAAGCGACCTGAAAAAGAGGATTTTAGAGAAATGAAATGTTTAAGAAGAATAGAAAGAGAAACTCACGATTATTTGAAAATGATATTTCATTTGTTAAAGTTTCAAAACGGTTTCTCATTCTTTTGAAAACTAGTGGCTTTTTCGATATCCTAGTGAAAAACGGAAGAAATGTGAGAGGAGAACTAAATATACGGTTTTGCCTCTCTCAGAAATTTTATGAGGGTCTGTCTCGATGATTCAATAACGGGGAAATCAGCATAAATCGAATCAAAAAGGGAACAAAACGAAAAACGAAGAGGATAATAAAAAATGTGATTGTTTGTGTTGTTGCATACTCAATTTCATTCCTCCTTTTTTAAACATTATCAAAAAACAAGAGATAAGATTGATGGTAGTGTGCTAAGGGACGGAGACCATTCGAGAGCCGTGTACGTGATCGAATAATGCCCCAATTGCCTGATAAGATAGCAGTTCTACTTCCCTCTCCATACAACAGAAATATTATTCCAAATCAGAACAAGACACAAAATTCGAATTATCAGTTGTGCTCAACGTAGTCAGGAATCATCCCCCGGCTAGAGTCAAGACTTCAATTCAATCACGAGCTTTTGTCTTTTTTCTATTCTGTCTGATGATAACAACCTTCTGAATGACAGTACAATGAAACTTTCAAGCTTGTTTAGCGTGGTTTTGAAAAATTCGAATGCCTAGAGAGCAGTTGGCAAGAGCTGATAACTGTTCTGTTCAAACATCTTTCAAATTGACATCAAGTTAAAACAAAGACAAAATAAAATTCTGGATTCTGAATGTGATGTCATTATTGTTCTTGATGTTCACTATAATTGATGAAGCAGACATTCAAAAAAACTAAATCATTGTTTTTTACTCTTTAATCTCCAGAGAATACCAGAATTGATTAAAACCGAAGAAGTTTTGATAACAACAGCTTCATTTTTCATTAGTATTCGTTTTTTTTCAGAACACATACGACTGCACCAAAGAAAGAAATTCAATTATTCCTGTATTGTGTCCTGTGAACCTTCCATCTGAGTTATATTCTGAACTGCAGCCAATGAGAAGGTTGTTTTCACCATAAACAACAAACCAAGTACAACTTTGTTAGTTCAGTCGGTCAGAAGATGAATGAATCAACTCCCCATAATCCTTCTTATTCGCTCTTTGATTTACTCCGTTACTTCTTATTCCTTCTCGCGCCTCGAGTCCTTGCACCTCGTATAGGGCGGTTCAGCGGAAATGCGCCATGATTTAAAAATTACACTTTTTTCTCTTTTACGCCATTCCGTTTGCTCGCTTTAAAATTCTAAGTGACTATCTGGATGAGCCAGAAATTAACCTATTCCAAATTTTAGACGCTCAGAAATATTTCTCGCATTTCCAATTAGATTTCTTAAGACTCGGAGAGGAAGCATCACGAAAGAGCACGGAACTAATGTATGCAACAGACACATGGACACTATGACCTTTCCCATGTCTTCTCTGCCCCAAGTAACTCTCTCATCAGGACTCATCACAAATGTTCTCCCTCCACTTGTCTCGTTCTAACACCTTCGTGTCTCCTTTTCTTCTTCATTTCGGTTTTTTTGAACCAGCAGCTGTCTTTTCACTTGTTGAGATCAAAAGAGAAATGAAGGATACCAATACCGAAGAAACACAGAAATTGTGGTGGAAGAGAAAAAGAGAGAGTGATCAACGTCCTTCGCTCTCATTCTCACTCATTCGTTTTCTCTTTTTTTATAACTTTTCTCTCTCAACAGTCAAACATAACCATTAGCAATCATTAGGTTCGCATTTACTAGTTGCAGTGTTCATTGTGAGACGAAAGGTTGTATGGCGATCGAATTGTCATATTCCTTCAAACCAAAAACTATTGATAAAATATTTTTGAAACTATGTTATCAGTCTAATCGTTCTCAATTTTGTATCTCTGCAACTTTTCGCAAAATGTTTTTGACACGATTGTCATTTTAAATTTGAAAATGATATTTTTTCTTTTCAAAATCATTTTCTGGTTTCAGTAAGATCTCTTAAGTACAAATTCAAACTTCTTTCTATCTGTCATCATTCCTTCTGACCTTTCTGTTTATACGCTCATAAGCATTCTCCTCTTTTTCTCACTCAAGTCGATAGATCCAGACAATAGCACTGTGAATACGCTTTGACCGTCTCTCCCCGCTTCTTTCCGACTCTTTTCTCTTTCCCTCTCTGAAATCTACCAAAAGGACCATTGTGCATTGTCACTATCTTTTCCACCTCTTCGATTATCGTACTATTCCATAAAACACTATACGAGCGGCTGTGTGAGGGTGAATGCGTATTGTTGCGTTCTCCTTCTCACTGGTAGCTATGTTTTTTGTGTATCACGAAAGTGTCCTTCTCGTGTTTTCTTAGTTGTTGTTCTCTTAGACTCTGAAAGTGTAACTTTTCAGGTGATGACGGAACCAGAAGGAATGACACCAGGAATATTCATTAACTGGAGGGTATCGGAACACGATGTCGTGGGTTGAATCTTTATTGAAAAAAAAACTGAACTGGAGTTCAAAAATTCATGAATGAATGTTGTTTTGAATTTTAAACACTTTTTCAATTAATAACTTTTTTGAAAATGCCTCCAAATTACTTGTAAACCGATTTTCGGTGATATGACTGGCGGGTGGAAGAGTTTTTCGCAACTTCGGCCACGGGGACTTTGGACCGCCTCAGTCGCTATTTTTCTTCGGACTTTAAAGTTTTCAGATCGTTAATGAAAAGATATATATTTAGTAAAAGCATAAAACTTTAAAGAAAATAATAAAGATAGCCACTGGGGCGATCCAAAACCCCGTGGCCGAAGTTTAGGAAACTCTTCCATCCCTATTTCAACAAATTTCAACCGGTTTTCAAGGCATTTAGAAACCTTTTCAGAAAAAAGTTCTCAACAGAAAAGTGTTTAGAATTTGAAACTACATCTAGTCTCAAATTATTGAATTCCAGTTCAGTCCTCCATTAACATATTTTCAAAGTTTTCATTTTTAGATGAGAAATAACTATCGCATGCTGCAGAGCACATTGGAAAACAAGGAAAATGAAATGCAGTTTGCAGAAATAATCAATTCGCCGGGGTTCTGCGTGAAGAATTTTGAAGAGACATATATTCTCAGAAATATCAGTCCTTTTACTGAATGTGAGTTGATTGATTCTGAAAACCAAAAGACATCCTGAATAACTGCATAAATCATTATTTCCAGCAAGCAGGCAACAGATAATTAATTCTAATCATGTTAGGTGTGAATGCAGCACCTCAGCAAGTATGCGGGAGATCTCGAAAATGAAGCAAAAATTATCAGAACTATTGGAGAAATGGGAGACTGTCTTCAAGCATTTGCCACGCGAAACTTCTTCACTAAACAATGATCTTCGAAAGCAGGTACCCCAAATAGCCATGTTCTGGTGATAATTCTCTTATTTTTCAGACCATTGCTCAACTGGAACAGATTGAAACCCTCATTAACGGAGAGAAACCACAAGAAACTCCACATACAACTGCTAAACCAGAGAAAAAACCGAAAACTGCGAAGGAACGAAGAACAAATGCAGTTGCAGAACAATGCCTTTGGAATGTTGCTCATGTTTCCGGTCACCCAGTTCATCCAACTCACTTAAAAGAACTAGAGAGCGTCCCAGTAGTGCTGAATATCACTGAGGTAGTATTCAACTGATTGTTTAAGTTAAAAAATCATGAATTCAGAACAAGGAACCAGTTGATGTATCACCAGAAGTGCCTTTTGCTGTCACCACCTCAGTCCCTAAAACCGAGACAGCACCAGAGAATGTTGAACAGGAAGCTGCATCCTTGCCTCTAGAAGCAGCACCAATTTCGATTACATGCGCTGGAGAAACTTTTAGCCTTTCAAGCCCGACTAGTGAAAATTTCAGTCCGGCAGTCACAGAAAACGGGCCATCTACACCTGACTCTGGAATGATATCCGATGTCTCTGAAACTAAGACAAAGGACTTTCCGAAGTTAAAAGCATCAGAAAAAGATCCGGAGACGCTGACTGGAAGGGATGGAAGAAGGTATCGGCAAAAACTCCGCGAGGCTGAAAAACTGAGTGAAGAACAAGCAAGGATAGGTGATTCAGATAAAACCCAGGAAGAAGTCGGTGCGGAGTCAACAGAACCAGACGCTGTGGAATTGTCAGGGAAAGAAAAAAGACGACTCAAAGACAAACTGAGGAAAGAAAGGAAAGAACAGGAAAAGTTGGCCAACAATGAACCGAAAAAGGAAGATGTTGCAGTTGTAAGCGAAGAGAAGAAGGAGAACAAATCGGAAATTGAAACAAATGTCAGTTTATTTTCAAAAAAATGCAACTTTAAATTATTTAAATATTTATTTCAGGCATCCTTATCAAAGGAAAAAAACGAAACTCCTCCCGCACAAGTCGAAACAACATCATCTCAAAAAAAGTCTGCTCCTAAGAAAAAAAGCACTTCTGCAAAGAAAAAGAAAAAGCCTGATGACCCAGAATCAAGCAATGAGCCTGGATTAGGGGCTGACACGGCTTCCAAAGAAGACGATGATGTAGGGTGAATTAACCAATGCTCTCTAATCATTTAGTATTTCAGTGGCTTGCTGAATTCGCCGAAGAACCTGAAACGTTGAGCAAAAGGCAATTGAAAAAAGCGGCGAAAAGAGCTAACAAAGGCGTGTATGTTGTAAATGAAAAAGGATCACATTCGGTTGAATTACTTCCCGGTGAATACAAAATTATGCAACTTGATAGGAATAGGAAGATTGAAGAAATACCTCTTGAAGTATTACCCGGGAAAAGAACAAATATCGATGAGGTCCTGGAAAATAGACAAAAACCAAGCAGTTCTAATGATGACGACAGTAATAAAGCAGTGAGTTAATCACAAATGAGCGTTTCAATTAATTTCTGGATTTCAGTTATACCAACTTTTCAATGATGACGCTTCTCAAAAAGTTTTCAACAGCGGAAAGTGGCTAGCCTATGTCATAGATGATAAGAACCCCAATGGAATGCCGAAAATTGGAGAAGTGGCTAATGAAGAAGTTCAAAAAACCATTCAACTATTGGATTCTCATTTGACACAAGCGGAACCGGGTGAAGACAGTTATGTGGACGATTTCAATTCTGCTATGACCAATGATGATGCGACGCACTTTGTCAAACAACTGTTGCCTGAATTAGATGCTGATTATGTCAGAAATATTTTAAAACAAAAGGAGAAAGAAGAAAGAGCCGAAGAAGCGGTTTCTGAGCCAGTGGACAGTGAAGATGATTTGCAAAACTATTTGAATGCTGAAGACGGCAAAGAAATTGATTTTTCAACAAAGTGTAAGTTCAAATTCCTGTTAAAAAAATAATCTGTGACGATTTTAGTTGCTTCTCAAACCGCTTCACTCTTCGTGGGGAACGCCGAGTTCAAAGAGTTTTGTCAGAAGTATTCCAGCTCGAAATACAATCCAAAGAGTATGTTAAATGCTAGATTAATCTGAATGAAAACTTATTTTCAGTCATTTACACTCTAATCAAAAAATACATCGACACAAGAATTGTTTTCCATTTTGAGGTATGTTTCAGATATGTAATCATAGCGCTTTGAGAATAATGACTCATATTTTTTGAGATATCTCTCAATTGATTTCCGGAAATGTATTCTGTTTCCTCCAGCTATACAATCCGAGAAACCAATCTGTTCTAGTCCCATTTCTCAATTCAAAAAAACCTTGAAATCGTGTCTTTTCCAACAAGAAATTTCATTTTTCTTATTTTTCAGCGCTACAAAAAACTAGCCGACCGTGATGCTTATCGGATTGCCAAATCTTGGACTCACATCAACGACAACTCCAAATACGCTCTAATGGTCATGCTCTTCATCAACAACCCCACAACGAAAATTGGATTTGAAGAACTCGAGGCTGTCCTATTTCCGAATCAATAATTATTTAATTCAATTTTCTCATTCAATATTTTCTGAAATAATTCGTCCTTCAAACAGCTAACGCAGACAATGTGTGTCGATTTCTAACCTTGACATGTCTTTGAGAAGTGTGAACATTCGAAAGTCTGCAAACGTTCTCTATTGTTTGTCGTATTTGTTTTAGTATCTTACCAATTTCTCACGATAGTCGATTCATATTAACAAAAACAGTTTTTTTCATGACATTTCCTTCTTCTTCTCCTCTCTGTCGGTGTCTCTCATTCCTCTTTTTCGTTCCTTTGTTGTTCATTCTTTTACAAATCATACTAAAAATGCGACGCTTTTTTTTCATGTCATGTTAGTTTAAATACTACCGAATATTGAAATCTATCATTTTTCGAATTCTATCTCTTTTTGAAAATGTTCTGACTAAGCTAATTGTTTCAATTTCCGCTTTCCAGTGGCAATTATATAAGTTTGAAAAAAAGAAAAGAGCGGAAACAAAAAATAGTCCTATGCTCATTTATTTCTTTTGCTTCACTGCATCCTTTTCAGTATTTGCACTCATTACTTGTGAGTGACACTCTCAAAACTCACGGTTCCTTATGAAGGGGTTTTGGTTGTTTTTTAGCTATGACCCCCGAGTTGTTTTCGATTTTAAATCAAAAACCAGCCACTTTTCAAATTTTAATCAATGCTTATTAGTGACTGCTCCTTGCTCCGCCAGTTCTTTTTAGCTACAAGGGATTATACGAAAGATAATCCCATGTCTTCCTTTCCTCACATTTTTTCCTCTCACACATCTCCTCGATGACTCACATACTGTTTTTTTGAAATTTTCGAAAACATCAATGAATAAAATGATCTGATCACTTTTTTGCGACCCCTTATCACTCGTATTCATTCGACTCCCATGCACATAACTCAAAAAATATATGGTTATTTTTATCGATTCGCTTTGCCGAAAAATTCCAATTTTTTATTCCTCCGTACCAGTCACAAGGGAGAAAACGGAGAGAACAGCGAATCGTATGCATCGATAAAAAACGTCTTTCCTCTCACTCTTGCGCTTTTCTGCCCCGTTGTACGATTCTGCTCTCTCATATCGATTTTCTTTCAGTTGATCATGCCCGACCTTGCGACACAATTCGACTCGAGCTTTCCGAACTACTTCATGCAGTTGTTTGATGACATTTTCAGCACTCGAGTAAGTATTTATATGAGTTCAGGAAAAGAATAAATATCTTAATCACAGGAAGAAAAACTAGTTCCACTCAGCACCATCAAGAGAGGCAGAACTACAAAAGAGCGCAGAGATGAACGTTTGAAACTGGCTGAAGCGTTGAAGGACAAGGATATGGAAAAAACCAAAAGAAAGCTTAACGAAGAAAGAGCAAAAACTGAAGTCTGTCAGTATATCAAATTGGCCAAAGAAGTTTATGAAGGCTGGGAGAGTTTGGCAGCAGTTGATAAAACAATTGAGAAACTTCAAAATGAGAAAAGAGCAGTGAAAGCTCATTTTCCATTGGATGTCCACATTCCGAATTTCAATTTGAAGCGCACAATGTACGAATGGTAAGTGTTTATATTCTAAATCTTTAAACTACTTCAATTTTTCAAAATCTGCAAAAAAATATTCCAGGGGAATGGGCGGACCGACTTCAAGACAGTACACTCTTTTTTCTGTTGTCATCAATATTCCCAGAAAAGTTGCTCTGCGCTTCTATCTCGGAATGATTTCTGCATATGTCTCGGTAAGTATTGCAGCGAAGTCAACCAATGAAGTTGAATTTTCAGTTCCGTGAGAGCTCAGATCGCTTTGTGGGAGACGACGATGTCAGACTTCTTTCTCTTAAAAAGTACATGTTCAACAAAGTTGAAGAGGATATTGTTGTCGATCTTTTCTTCCCAAAGGCTCAAGTTGACGTGAGTGAATATAGACCTTCAAACATTCAATTATATCTTTCAGCCGAATAATGACGAAGTCAATTATGCAGAGGGACCTTCGCTCGGATCGATTTTCCTTGAGTTGAAATCACTCACCGGGCACAATAATATTTTCCATGAGTTTGTCGACAAAACAATGCAGCTTGATTCTCAAGGTAAAAAAGCTCACAAGCCAACCTGTCCTCATGTATTCATTCCAGTTCGCCAGCGCCTTGCTTCAAAGTATCTCTACGATCGAATGATCCAATTGAGCGCTAAATTTGTCAGAACTCATGAATTGAAATACAACTACATCAGAGTTGCCTGGGAGAGAAAACTCAAATTCATGGATGACTACATCATCTGCTTGATCTTGTTCATCAAAGACAAGGTCGCCAATCTTACTTGGGAACAAGTTGAAGATGTTCTCTATCCGAAGGCCAAGATTGTGTTGAGAGAGTGTTACGAAGTGTCCCGCAAAGCTGCTATCGAAGAGTTCAACAACAGATTCGACACTCCAATCGAGTATTTCTGTTAGTTCTCCAAAACGTCTCATCGAATTAAGAAAAATGTTAATTATTCACTAAACTTATAACGATATTACTTCATCTATATTGGGTTCATGCATATTTATAACTTATCGGTGGTGGTTTGTATTTCGAATTATGGTTCTTGTCTATGGTTTCTGGGGTTTTCTCAGTTAATCATCATTTCAAATGTTATTCCTCATTTCTCTTGGTTGTTTGGAATCTAGTTTTCTCTTCTAAAACTTCTCCATTCAAGTATTTCTGTTAGTATAGTATTTCTGTTAGTATATTCTCAACTGACTGACTAAAAGTATATTGGTAATGCTTCATTTATATGGGATTCACTCATGTTTATAACTTATTGGTGGTGGTTTGTATTTCAAATTGTAGTTTTTGTCTAACGATTCTGTAGTTTTTTATAAGGTCCTAATCTCGAATGTTAATCCTCTTTCCTCTGGGTTTCTTGGGGTCTCGTTTTCTTTTCTCAAGTTACTAATGGGTTACCTTTCCTCTCTCTCTCTCTCTCTCTCTTTCTATTGAAATTCAATATATTCAGTATTTTGAAACCCCGTAATTCCGTTAAAAAATGATATCAGAAATGTGCCCGTGAATTGTTTCATGAACAACATTTTCATTTTCTGAATCTCTTTTTCTCTGAAATCACTCTATTTTTTCAGTCACAACCCCTCATCATCTTTTGTTTGAACATATATTTATCGGTGTAAAAGGTTTTGAACCAAAGTGAAACATGATAATGAATAAAGATAACCACAGAGTACAGAGATTAGGGCTGGATAAGAGAATTATCAGCTTCCTGATCATAACCAACCAGGTGCATGTCGTAAACCGCATTGAGAATTTTGTCTCTCATATTCGCATTGTCACGATAATTGGCATAGTTTAAGACCACATAGAAGTTGAGTGGAACAAAGTCATTTGCAATGATCAGTGAGATCAACTTTTCCAAAGTGTTGTTATTCAAATACTGGCTGTTCTGGTATTCCTGAAAATGAGAAATTCAAATTGGAAATATAGATATAATGAAACTAACCAAGTGAAGATTTTTAATAATGAGTTGCATTTCATTATCTTCATCCAGTAATCTGCCTTTTTGTTTGTTGCAATACGTTTCGAAGTCATCAGTACCAACGACTGTGTCGTACATACTACATACAAGTTCATCGAGAAATGGTTTCTTTGCCTCGTAGTAAACATCATTCCATTTGGTCAGAAATGTTTCAATTCCATTCTCAATTTGATTGTTGAACATGAACTGATATATCTCTTTGAGTACGGAAGTGTTGACGGTAGGGAGGTTGATGAGTTCACGTAAAATGCTCTTCTCTTCCGTGGGTTCTGAAAATCATATTCAGATAAGGATGAATAAGGAATCTGATAAAACAAACCTTTGGTATCGTTTGGATTCTTCAGAGCTTCAGCGTCTTCATTGGAGGTGATGTTCTCGAGATGAAGCGCTGCTTCGATTTCCTTCATTCTGAAATTTGAATAAAATGTAAAAAATTGAATAATGAAGTATTTGGACAGGAAGTGAAAACATATTTTCGAAATTCTCTGCAATTCAACCAATTACTAGTTGTGAGTTGTTTAAGAGTTGGCTTCCAAACTTCATGAATAACAACTTCTGAATACAACTAGTGTCTAGATGAAATAAATCTGTGCTACTGGTATTAGGGTCAGAACCGTTTATCAAAGCGTTGATGAATGATAAAAGAAGCGACTTACTGGTACCTCCCACACCGACAAAGGGAAAGGTTTTCATGATAATAAGAAAGGTCTAGACACGATTTGTGGCAGCAGCGTTCGATTGCGCACTCAAACCTCTTAATAGTGGAACTGACCTTCATGATGTACTTATTAGAAGGAAAAAGAGAATGAGATGAGAGGATGGAAATAGAAGAAGAAGAAAAGAAGAAATTGGATTGAATAAAAAAAAGTTTGGAGAGACGGGAAGTTCTGTTGAAAAGACAAGAAACGCGATTGACAGGTCTATTGGAACAGTTTTTATATTCCGAGAAATGCAGGTACTTTCAAAACTAACTCGGAAAACACTAGACGAAGCTATCGAAAAGTGTTAAAATGAATAATGATTTCATTTGAAGAAGTTGCATTTGACTTCGAAATGAGCCCGAGTGCAAATTACTTGCCCTTATTATACAGCTAATGATTGTCTTTTACATTTGCACTTTTCGGCAATGTGTACTGTCATTCACCTAGTCTTTGAGGTGCCGCTAAATGATTTCGACTTTTAGATGAGAATGAACTTTTTATTCAAATGAAAAGTGTTAAATAGAAAGTAAATGAAAGCCGAAGAAGAAGAAGAAGTCAATCTGAATCAGAGCAAGAGATTACGAGTACTTTTAAAGACTTCTCGATCGAGGCAGATGTTGCACCGACGCAGTGTTGCCCTTGTTTTATCTGGAAAGTGCAGGTCATTTCATTCTGCCTGAAAGCAGAAGACGTCTGGCTTCGCTCCAATCTAAATTCAAAGTCTCAGAAAATGGTGGGAACAATCTTGATCATTCGAAATTTTTGTTGCATGGGAATTGTCTTCAATATCGAATAAAGATCAAATTCTGAAAAAAATGGTATGAATATTTGGGTATTCTGAAAAAAAACCATAACCTAAAAACCTAGTAGACACTTGTTTTCTATTCTCTGGAGGTTTGGGTCCGCGTCAAGTTGTTTGTAGCTGTCTAAGCTATTATCTCTCTCAATGTTTTACTTTCAATAATCGCTTTTCAATAATTTCCTCCACAACGCTCTATGGACAAGCATATCTCATGTTTTCAATATTCTGAAGTTTAATATATATTATTATAAGTTTAATACCAGAAAGTGCATCTTTTTTCTAAAAATTCAGAAATTTGTAATCACAATAAAACCTTGAAAACACCGAGTACCAGCTGCTTTGAGAATGTCATTCAAAAAAAAGCTTGCTCCGCATTCAACTGTGAATTCAAATAACATATGTAGGCAACAATTCATTTGTATCATGGTGAAGATCTCAAACATATTCCCACTATTTCTCAATTTTTGAGCTCCGGCTGCATTACGCTTCATGAAATCCCGTCCAACCTTCTGATCTAATCGCGCTTAGCACGGAATTTTCTCAGAATAGACGAAATGCCAGGAAAAATTTCCCGTTTTTTTTTCTATTTTATCATTGAATTCAGTGAGAGCATTGTCTGGAGCGGTTTCTCACAATAGTGCATCAAAAATGAATCATTCTAGTTTTGACAATCTTCCTCATTGTTTCTTCTTATTTTTTGATGAACGTTCTGTGAAACTTTATATTCTTAGGTCATTCCTAATAGAATAATTGCGTGAAAAACAGCCCCAGCTAAGCGGCGCCTTTATGTTATTCCCTCCCTCCTCACAAATACTTCCAGAAGCCAGAAAAAAAAGAGGTGGCGTCCTCTTTGCTCTTTTTCTCCTTTTTTTGCACTCTGCTTTTTTCTCCCTTCATCTCTCAATCCACTTTTCCGGGATCGTCGTTTGCATGTATGTATGCATGTATATGTGTGGCTGTGTGTTTTTTCTCTATCAGTGACAGCTAAGTAAAAGAGACCTCGGCTCACACCTAGGTCTCCTGCTCTATTTGAGAAAAGGAGGAAGGGGGGAGGATTAAAAATGTGTTGAGATGAATGAATGCATTGCTGTTTTATCTACTTCTATCATATTCCAATTCTAAATCTCTACCATTCCAATAAATACTATTCTATTTCTCTCTTGAGATATTTTTTTTCTTGTTGTGAGTATTGCTTTGTTATGAAGATAATCCTTTTTCATCAGAAAATTGGCTCTCAAAAAACGTCGTTCTGAGATTTCCCTCCCTCTTTCCGAGGCCCTCACATTGAGTATAGGTTCTATGATATAGACATTATGGAAGAAGGTTAGGAGATCTTATCGTCTCACAGAAGATATCATAATAATCTGGTAGATCTCAGGAGATTGTTGATTAGGAAGTAGTTTTTTCGTATAAAAACTTATTCTTGAGTGAGTAAATAGGTATATGCATAAGAATGTATTAAACTAGGATCATTTTTCTTTATTCGGTCACTTTTTTTCGTTTATCCAGGCTGGTTCAATTATTAAGTGCACTCGTTTTATTCCATCTCATTTTGCATCCAGTTAACCAATTGTATTTTTCAGTCACCCCTCCAGCACCTCGTTTTCAATTTCTTCTTCTTTTTCTGCGCGTTCTTGTCGAGTGCAGTCGTTTTCCTCCCAATCCAACATTTTATGAGTGTTTCAGGGTTTGAAGCCAAACGTGTAACTGATGCCGACCACAAGCGACACACTCGGCATTTTTAACCATGAGCCGGAGGTAAGAAACGAGCAAGGGGACGGAGGAAAAGGGGGGGGATTATAGAAACTTCTGCTCTTTTTCAAATTACCATCAGCATCTTTTTAAGCTGGCAGCCATTTTTCAACAACCAGTCATCAAACGCTTCGGTGTGGTGGAATGCGAAGAGAAACCTAACAAAGGATATTATAGACATGAGGTTTTGAAAATCTATATGAGGTGTGTTTGATTGGAGTTTCCTCAAAGGGATTTGTATAGTTTCAGAAGAAATTATCCGACGACTACAATGCGATCAGATCTCGTTGATAGTTTGAATGTTCGCATGAGTTTCAACATCAAACCGTACTTCAAACATCCAAAGTAAGCTCGTTTTTTAAAACCTTTTTTATCATTATTTTAGTCTTTTCTTAACCTGTAAAATGAAATTTTAAAAGCTTTCTTATAATATTTTGGGGAGTTGAACTCTAGAGTGAGCAAGGATAATAAAACACATTAGCGAGTGCTCGTTAAAACATTTTACCTGCTTTGTAATTATATTTCAACACCGCAAACTGTGATTTCATTGAACTAAATATAAAACAAGTTGAATCAAGCTGAAGAGGGAGGTAGTTCCAAATAACTTTTTGGACAGCTGGAAGTATTTCTGTTGAAGATTCTAAAATTGTCGCTGATACCAGTTGAAACAGCTGCAGAACACAAAAGAAAACAACAGAATTTTGAATTAACTTCATTGCGGATGAATATTAGTTCAATTCCCTGCATGTCACGTGTTCCTCGCTCTTTCTACCACATGAACTTTAGAAAATAAGCCATGCGCATTTCTCATGCTATTAAATGATTGCCTTTTTTCCAGGGTCAACAAGGAAGAGAATATGAAGAAAGGTTGGTTCATTGGCTCTTACAAAGCAGTCTCAATGCAGTGTTTTCAGCTCGTAGCTATCTACAAAATTTGGAAATGAATCCTGGTTTCAGAAAGTATTTGGATAGGCATAGGAGTTATGAGAACTATACATGTGAGGTCAATGAATATCTTTCTTTCTTATTTTTACATTTTAGATGTGATCAAGCGAATGCACGACAACTTGAAAAAGTATATCAGGGAATTGAAACTGGTAAGACAACTATAAAAGTACACATTATGTCTTGTGTTTCAGATGTACAAAAAGTCCGACCACATTCATTTTCTACATGAAATCTTGTTTGTGAAGAATCTACGCAGTTACCCATTACCCAGAAGATGGATTGCATTAATTGCCATTCATGGCAATTCCGTGTTTTTAGAGCGTATTCTAGCAGCAATCCGTGTAGTTACTGATTACGATGGGGATAGTGCACCCGAGTTCAATTTTGATCTCTTTTAATTATTTAGTACATTGAAAACATTAGTATCCTTGTTTTTCCTTGTTCTGCCTGTCAAATTTTTATATCCTTCAACTCATTTCCCAGATGAACTTGTTTCCCATACGTTGACGTCAACAATAACTATTCACTGCACTTTTTTCTATCATTTCCCTTCATCAATTTGTGATAATAAACCTTGTTTAGTACTTCTGCCCCCTGTTATGAAAAGTTCATTCATATCTTTGTTTCTTATAAATAAATTATGAGAAATGATCTCTGAGCATTTTGAGTTTGACGCCAGCTGGCATCAGTCAGCCAGGTTAATCAAAAGCATACATTTTGACTTAATTCTGACTGACTTCATCTTTTAAAAGTGCATCGTGAATCTCCAGTTGCCTGTGGGAAGGAACCTCTATAAATGTTGTACGAACGACACTCCGCTACACCACCGCACTCCCAACAACTCACTGTACGTATTGAGAGTAATCTTGAGCCATTTTGGCCCGTTTCAGTGTTATTCTTGCTTTTTTTGCATTTTCAGTAGTAAATTCACGTGATTTTTTACTTTTTCAAAATAATCTCCGTGATCTGTCTAAGAGAAACTCGACAGCCCGTGTAAACTAGAGCAAATTTTCATTAACTAAATTCTAGTTTTCTCTTAATGAACCTGATCTGTTAAAACTCAAAAACACGTCTTGCACCTGTCTACTCCCATAAAATGATGTTTTATCATTTCCCAACTACTATCTTTTCAATGAGCGAAAAACCAATTTCAATCAAATTGAGACGTGAGGCGGGCTGAAAGTTGTCTACAGCATAAGAGTGTCTACAAAACATTATCATACGTTTCCGAAAAAGTTCATACCGACCGCCTGCAACTCAAAACGCATTTACGGTACAGTCGTCGTGTTTTCCTTCCCGAGGGCAAACCACAGATGTGTTCTCGTCATCGATTCCTTCGTGTTCTCCCTCTCGCCCACTTTTTTCCTCAAATCATTGCTTGATGAAACATGGAGATTGGTCTTTTTCGTTTATAACCAGATCCACCATTCGTTATCCCTCTAGTTGGCAACGCCAAAACACAACATCCCCCTTCATCTCGGAGATTCCAACGATTAGCACTTGGAATGGAGTGCAAAGGTTCAGGTAGTCGTGGTTACATCTGTCACATTCATTCCCCATTTATATATTGTGTCTGTGTGTGTGTGTGTGTTTATTGCCTAGGACAACAAAAATGTCTCTTTTCTCATTTACTCGTGAAGAACGGAGGATGAGCGCACGTCCTTTTTTCGCCATTCAATAATTCGTCATCTTCCGATGCTCATTTCGTATTTTATTTTTGTCCTTTTGTCTTTCGCCCTTTTTCTATTCAAAATACGTTCATTCAACGTTTTAGGCACTCTGCTCTCCTTCTGTTTTCTGACCGATATTGTATTTATCTTCTGGTTTCAAGTCTTTTTGACTATAAAATAATAAAGAATGAGGTATACTTTGTATTCTTTTGATTTTAAAAGAATATTTGATTTTCAGAGGATCACATGGACAAAAACGTAAAGCAGACGATGAAGAGGGACCATCAGAAGGACCAGTGCCCAAAGTAGTCAACAGTTCATATCCTTCAACTAGTTCCGCTGCACTCCCATCTCAATCCAATTCTCAACCACAACAAAACCCTGCAAATTATCCAGATCTTCTCAACAGCTCTTTGATTCTTGATAATATTCCAAGATACTGGAATTCAGCTCTGAAACTTGGTTCTGGGTGAGTTCAAAAGTTTGAAACGTTTTGCAATATAAGCCATTACTTCCGCAAAAAGGAAGTTGAAAATGGAATTTTTAGAGCATTCGGCGAGGTTCATTTGGTTCATTCGGATCGTTTGGATGAGAGAAGTCAAAAAATGATCCACAATGAGTTTGTGATCAAAATTGTGAGAGTGGAAATGAACAAGTTGGAGAATATTATCAGAGAAGTCAAATTGCATCGAATGTGTCGAGATCATGAGAATGTTCTTTTTGCTGGAGTGTGTTATTGTCAAATGTTGGATGGAGGATACAGAGTTCATGTGAGTATTGAGTGTCTCCGTATAATTATTAATGATGATTTCAGATGTGTCTGGAATACGCTGCAATGAGCGATATGTCTTTATTCGTGATGAATGACAAAACAGAGGGTCAAATTGCATATGTTTGTAGAGAGGTTATCAAAGCCCTTGTTTACATCCATGAAAGAGAGATAGTTCACGGCGATATCACCTTCAAAAACGTTTTGGCGACTCACCGAGGTGTCATCAAACTCTGTAGGTCTTATAACACGTATAAAATTCACAAATAAACGTTCAGCTGACTTTGGAATGGCTGACACACTTTCAAACACCAGAATCGTCGGAAAAGAGATTCTGGGAGGAACGCCGGGATTTGTAAGATTTTCTATTATGATCAATTGCAAGCAGTTCTTTTGCAGATAGCTCCAGAAATAATCCGTCAACAAGGATATGATGGGCGAGCTGATGTGTGGAGTCTTGGAGTGTTAGCCCTCTCATTTGTCATGCGTGGAAACCCTTTCAAACAAGGAATGCTATTCGATTTCTGCACAGTGAGACATTTTTTTAAATTTCTCAATTAGTTGTCTCTTTTCAGTATCAAAGACAAATCACAGCGGACTACTATCCAGATATTGAAAATCTGCAGATCACGGATGAATTCAGAGTAAGAATACTATTTTTGTTGCTATTTCTTTCAATAAACGTTTTTCAGGAGTTTCTGGATGATCTGAAACAATTTGACCCCACCGAAAGAAGTCATGCCCATGAGCTGACCTTGGATCTATTCATTGTTGACAGTTGCAGTCGTCGCGAATTTATTGAGCATTACAAAAACTTGCGAACAAGAAGTGGAATGGATTTGCCTCTTCCAGACGAAATTCAAAGCTTTACTGTTCCCGACAGCCGCGAGTGAAATGTTTTGGAAGTTTCACATGTGTATATTAGGTGTATTATATAGGTGTATTTTAGAATTATGTTGTATATTCACGTAATATGTGCCAATTATTGTGATTATTTTGATTTAAAATCTGTGATGACTTTGGAATACTCGGATCTCTCTTATGGTTTTAATATTAACTATTTTTCGAATAAATTGTGGCATTTTATTGATAAATTTGATGAGAATAAGGTTTTTTAATCTCACAATCTCAAAAAGACACCGCCTATTTACCATTCTTCAAACTCCTCCCAGTCTTTGATTAAAACCAATCGCCAAAAGTAATTTAGCGTTCGTTAACGATACAGTGACAAAAGCAGTGAATATCTCTCAAACCAGTGAACTTTCATCGCCCCAAAAAAAGGATGTTTAGTTCTTTTTGTCTCGTTTCCATCTCTTGTGTACAATAAAAAGGCCGCGTCACAACAGATTCTATCACGAACACACTCAGTTTACCTGTCCTTTCATAGTTTCGTCTCTCCTCTATAGTGAACAGGTGTACTGAAATTTTCGCATTTTGATATTTTCCTATTTCTATAATTAGATTTTCATTTTCTTGGGTTCTGACCAATGATTTATTTTTGATTAGTCTCTAGTATTCAATTTAAATTTAGGGACCAATTATTGAGAGCGTCATGAAGAACTTTGAATTCAGAAAACACTGAATATAATATTTTAACAGCGAAATTTAAGATTTTAATATTATTTTCCGCTTATCGATGCTATAATTATGCATTGAACATAGACAAGAATCAATATTAAACTCGCACTCTTCTTTTTCTCTTCCATCTCGCGTATTTCCACATTATTCTCGCTTCGTTTCTTTTGCAGTTCGCAAGTTCTTTTCTCTGTTTTCAACAGGATAATCCAAGGTTATTTCAGAAACCATGGAAGTCTCCGGAGAAGGAACACAACCAAAAACGTCTCTCGGAATAACGTCATCTCTTTTTCAAAAACAAGCAACGTCGTCTAAAAATGAAGTAGACAGCCAACCCACTTTCACAATGATTGATGTTTTTCAAGAATTAGAAGAATTGAAAGATCAGGTCAGCATGTTTCCTAGAGAAAATTAGTATTTCTGAGTGGTGTAAAAAGATTGTTTGAAGAGATAACCCGTTTGATCTGTAAACAGACGTTCTTTAACCTCTCCAGAAGTTTGATGTCTATTCGGCGTCCCAGGTAGTATCTTATCAGTTAATGGAAATTGACCCCTCAAGCGGAGACTTTGCATTTTTTTCTCGTTAACGAGAACTTTTAACATTGAGAACTGAACTGATAAGAACGCCGCGGAGAAAGTTAAAATAATGGGTTTTTTTTTCTTGAAAACCGGTTGAAAATGATAAAGGGTTTAGTTCCCTACCCATTTTGACGTTTTTATGACTTATTTAATGGATTGGCAGACATGAAATTGGATCACGTGATGACTTAATAAAAAATATTGTAGGAATGGAAACCAAACATCAGGGAAAAATTTATGAACAGCGAAAATGTAAACTTTGAAAACTTCCAATTTCAACTAGTCTTCCAGATAAATGCCCCGTCCAGCTCTTCTTCATCGAATCGTCTGAGATTGAAGTCATCCCAAAAATTCAACTTGGTTTGATTTGCTCTCCAGAATTCTTGAAAAACCTGATTTTTAGAGCAAACCAAAGGGACAAAAAAGAAGTGAAGACCTCTTATCCACTCATGTTTCTTCGATGAACCCATGGTCCTATTTCAACAAAACTGTTAGTTTCAAGCTCCATAATCAGAAAATGAAAACACTTTCTGATGAAGGTAATCATTGAGTTTTATCAAAAGTAGATTGAGTTTTCAGAAGTTCTCCAACTTGCCCGGGATGAAATCGGCAAACGTATCGCTTATCATAAAGAGGTGAAAACTGAGTTTTCTTTAAATCTATGATTTATGTTCAGAGATGCGAGAATAACGAGAAACGAATGCACGTTCACTTCAGACACAAGTTGCACGAACTGAAAAGCAAAATTGATAGATCGAAGGCCATTGTACTCATTCATGTGTTACAAACTCAGTCTATGGATGAAATAGAAGCTCTCGAAAGGAAACTGTTCCCTTTTACGACTCGAGTTCTTCTTGCAATGGATTAAAAGCACTTGTAATTTGATATGCAGTTTTATGTACTAGTCATTCCCTAATAACATGTTTTTATCAGTGAATTTGATTCGTAAATATGTTTTATGTAAAATTTTGCCTTTTTATTGTGAATATATGTATTATGCAAAGTCAGCAATAAATTTCTGAAACATAAAGAGAGCAAAACTTGTAATTTTTCTAAAACTAATCTAATTGATTTCAAATACTTGTTTCTGATTTCCTTGCAAAAACATTCCTATAGTCATTTTTCTAGAAAAAACACAAAACGTTTTTTCTAATTTAACGACAAGTAAAGATAAGAGAAAGTAGCCAGCCGATTCTTTATCAAAAATTGCAAAGTTTTCGTTTAATGGCTTGGTTTCTCGAACAAATTTATCATTTTGTATTGTTTCCCCCCGTTTTTTCAATCTGGCAGATTCTGCGGTTGTTGATGGCACTTTTTTATTTTTTATCTGTTCATTTGAGGCATTTTCGAGTCATTCAGACACACACGTCAACAATTGATCAGTGAGTAATTTTTTCATAAGAAATACGTTTTTTTGGTTCAAAAAAAGTTTGTAAATTGAACATTTGTATAATATTATTTTTAGAAAGGTTCCTTTTTTCGACTTTTTGAAATTTATTAATTCTTTGACCTGGATAACACCTGTTATCATGAGAAGGTCATTTCTAAAATGATTTTTTTATACTTTTACAAAAACTATGTGCATATTTAAATGTAGAGTTTTTATATCTGACTAATTAGCTTCAATCAAAACACACAACTCAATGTGATACAAGCGTATATGAATTCCATTCTTTTTTTCTGTTTTTCCTATTCTAAAAATGTTTACATTTTTCGATCTCTTATCTAGAAATTACCCTTTACTTAGAATAGTGGTAGAACTTTTAGTTTTTACCTTTTGATTACACATTTACACCCAGACATTATGATTATGTCGCAAAGACTTATACTCATTTTAAATAGAGCCCTGCAAAAGTTATAATAATGCATGCGTCCTATTCCCGGGCTTTTCTCGTGGTTTATATGTTTCTATCAATTCGTATGCAAGATTTCGCATGAGAAAACATACAGTATCCTTGAAAAAAAGAAGAATTCGAATTGTAATGTGAGTTTTCTCACGGTTAATTCTTTTATGATTCCATGTTTACTTTCATATCTCTCCTCTTTTCTCTTTTCAATTCTCTCCTTTTTTCGCCTTTTTGACAAAAAAGAGAAAACGTTCAATAACAGAGGAACCAGCGAGTGTTCAGGAAACAAAGTTGGACTCAGGTGACAACACTCATTCTATCATCAATTTCAAATTTCGGTTCGCAACCCGCCAATGACCGTTCCCTCGTGACTCACTGTTTTGACGGCGGTCATAGAGAGCATCGCGGGTATTTTGAATTCATTTCATTTTTCCTCTTGAAATAGTTTTGAAATCAGTTCAAGTGATCATTTGTCACATGTCTAATGAAAGCTTCAGACTTCAAATTAGTAATATTAAACCAGGAGACTGATTATAAAACTACGTTAATGAGCTATTTTCGGAAAACTAGAAAGTTCGAAAATGACTATTATTTAAGTTTTGCGTCAAAGGAATAATGAGAAATGAGAAGAGTGTGGTCACTCCTTTGAGTTCAATCTTTATTAGCGGCTTCCTGGTTTTTGTTATTGCTCATTGCTTTATTATTCGGAAACATCACTCTGCATTTAGAAAACTTCGAATCTCTCAGTCTAGAGGACAACCTAATTCCTTTGTTCTTTCAAATCTGTTTCTCACAAATATCTGTTTTTGCTTCTCTCAACATGTCAAAACATCCTAGTCAGAAGGTCATACGAACCAAGCTAGCAACATACCAGTAGGCGAGCTCCGCCCACTTATTCTTAACAAACTCGGAGAGAATTAGAGAGAAGGTGAAACATGGAGGCGCTGCGTATCGACCATTCTCCCCTCGCATCCATACGCGCGCAATCGCCCCACCACCAGCAGGCTCATTCTAAGGACGACGGCCCTCGCTGGCGTGCGCAGCCCACCGATCTCTCTCACTTCTCCTTGTTTCTCCCCACTTTGAAACAGTTGCATAATTGCCCCGCACTGTCCTTTATCGATTATATTCAGAGTCAATGATTAGTATATGTTTCAGGTATCATGGATAACCTCAAATCCGTGTACGATGAAACCTTGGCAAAGATCTTGAAAAGATTTCCGAATGTAACCGATCACTTCAAGTATATCGTTGAGCATGTGGACGAGTTTGAGGAGTTCGAGAATCGTCTCAAATTGAAGAACGTCTTCCTTCGTGCTATTTCATTCCCGGAAGGTGACAGTGGAACATTGTTGAAGCAGATGGGATCCGGAAAAGTCTTCTTTCATTGGGGATTCTGTGAGTTTTATTTAAAAGAAAAATAGGAGACTTTATTAGTTAACAAAGGTACCGAGCGCGTCATTAAATTAGGAAACCTCCGGAATTTTAGACATTTTTTCGAAGTAAGTGAATGTTGTCCCGACGAGGATCAGGTGACCGCGCCGAACGTAACGAGTAACTCTGTCGCGTTTTGCCTGTATATGACATTGATTTGGTTCAAGACGGTTTTCTTGAGTGCTCGGGTATATAACGTTAGGGAGGCGAGGCAGGAACCAACCGTACACAACAAAGAAATGTTAGAAGAGAATGTAGCCATAGTTTTTTCAATGAATTTATAGAAAAGTGATGAAGTAGTAGAGATAACGTGAACAATTAGCCAGAAAATGCTTTGCCGCGCATTTCAAATATTCCCGAAAGAAGCGGCATGATAGCGTTGGAAGCCGAGAGGTGGAAAGTATAGTTTTATCCATAGAGCGGGTTTGCTCCCTGTTAAGCGGGAATTTGAAAGCAGTTTCCTTTTACTGCTTTTTCATGAGAAACTAATTGTGAAAATGACCAGGAAACATTTTACAGATGACTGTAGTGGATCGAAAATAACTCCCGAGACAGTTCACTATCACCCTCAGAAGCCAGTAGAAACAGAGCCAAGAGGAAAAATCTTCAAGAAGTACCATACGTAAGTTCTTTTCAGAACTCTGTGTTCAAAATCTCAAAATCCTAATTTCCAGAAGAAAAGATATCACATACTCGGCATACATGGAATTCAAGGCAAATGTCAACTGTGATTTCAAAGTTCCGAAGAACTATTTCGTTCCTGATCCAGATCCGACTCTTGATCCGGGAGATGTGAAGATGGTTGCGGAAACGTTGATGAACCTGAAGAATCAGGTTGACAATGATCCAAGTCTCATTCGCATTGTCAGGCAAGAGTGCGAGGAGTTCATCAAGAATCGCTTCGATGACTACTTGGAGGTTCGTTTTGATAATGAAGTCATGAACATATCCCAACGAAATTATTCAGGACTACCACAACACTAACAACGACTACTACTTGCAAAGAGCCGACTTCTATCGCAAACTCAAGGTGGATCATATGATTCTGGAACATCAGCTCCTCGTCTCGGCTGCTCACAAGGAATGGTTCGCCTCCTATTTCATCGAGGGAGAGCTCCGTGATGCTTATTCTGAGAAGATCGAAAGCCTTTAATCTAATCCAAAATTAGATTTTGTGCATTTTGTTGATTCTTTGTTTTCTCGTTATGTCTCTTTACTTTTAACCTTTCAGGATATTTGATATTGAGGCTTTTGTTAATTTGCTGTTCAATGTTCTCTGTTTCTTTCCCCATCTCTCGCATAATCGATCTGAATTAATGAAATGCCATAATAAGTGATAGAGAAACTATTAGTTTGAAATGGTTCTGTTCTACCATATCATATTTCTATATTTTTTCTTGTTTTTCTAATCAAACTCATTATGATTCAGGTATCTCCGCAATGGAGCCGCCTAAAACCGAGGATATGGTTGCAGAAATGGCTCTCGAAAGAATCCATAAGAAGTATCCGAATGCAACAACCGACAGAGACGTATTGAAAGTGTATGAACTGATGATTGTTGGTTTTGAAATCAAACATAAACTCAAACGCATCGCTCTTCGTGCAATCAGCCTTCCGCAAACCGATGACGAGGAGAAACCCCTATCGAAACTCATGTTTCATTTCGCATGCTGTAAGAGCTCGAAACAATTGAAAAGTATAGAAAAAAATAATTACAGATAGCGGAGAGAACGACGACGTCGTGATTTACAACATTCCAACTCCGGGGCCAAAGTGTAACTCCAGTCAGCACATTCTGAATGAGGACATTTCGAGGTTCGCTGATTCGAAAAATAGAAATCTGTTATTAAATAGGTTGATATTCAGACTCCAGTACATCCAGTCAGCTTGGCGTGACTTCAATGATTGCTTCCCAGAAGGTTTCGATAAAGAACCCGACTACTTCATACCCCCACCAGATGAAACATTGAATGATCCCGACAAAGAGACTCTTAGGGTGTTCATCGCTCAAATCGACGCTCTTCTCAAAAAGGATCCAAATTTATACCCTGGTAAGGACGGAAAGTAGTGCTTTTGATCACTTTTCATTTCAGATCTTAACAAGACTACTACTAAGTACATTGGAATACGTTTCGAAGATTGTCTCAACGTGAGTCTAATAATGTTGTGTAGTGATTTATTAATAAATTACAGGAATATCAGGGAACGAACAATCCATACTATTTGGCTCGTGCAGATTTCTACCGCAAAATCAAGGCGACTGATATCAGCTACGAAGATCGCATTGCAATTTTTGGTGTGTGCGAAGGATGTCTCAGCGACCACTTCATTGAAGATTTGCTTCGCTCTGGTTACGCTGAAAAAATTGGAAGCCTTTGATTGCCACAGTATTACTCATATCGATGATGGGTTTCCCTCAACTTCTTTAATTTTAAGTATAATTCTGAAACACTCAAAATTGCATCAACTTCTCAAGTTTTCTCTTTTTCTAGGGTGTTTTTCGTTTCAAGGTTTCAAGGTATATTAATCATTGAATTGCATTCTCCTATTTTATTGTAGTCTCTTTTCACCAAGGTACTGTTGAACTCTAAACAATTTCAATTTTATTTCTCACATGGTGGAAATCTCATCCCGCCGACTATATTGACCCCTTGGCCTTGGTGTCTGTGGCCGACATATAAGGCTCTTCCACTTGCTCTGCTCCGCACAGTTCACTCATGAGCACAATGATGAGATATGCTGATAATTGTTTTGTTGATAAATATTTGGACACAAATTCGATTTAAATTTTATCCATCTTTATTCTTAGTTTGGGTGTGGGTGAAAAAGCTCGTTTCGCGTTCCCTCATTCCTGTTTTTATTCACGTTTTTGAAGTTTGTGCAATTTAATTAGTAGTTACGAGATTGATATTGCAGGTGATATAGTGATTATGTTTTTTGAATTTCGAGTACACCCTCGTAAAACAAATCAAAGTCGAAAATACTTATTAGAAGTTCGATGAACGCTCTAGCTCAATGTTGTACTCAAGTTATCCAAGTGTAAGGGAATGGCCAAAGTGGGAGAAGTGAGAGATCAAGTGAATACAAACACACTCTATTTTCAGCTGTGCTCTTCTCTTCACTAAACTAGACATCTCCAACTTTCGCTGTTTCATCTCCAGTTTTTCAACAAAGCTCTCATTGCGTAAAAGATTAGAGATCGGGATATGAATAATACGTGAAAACTATTCACGTCTCATTCCTAATCGCTTACGTGTTTGGATTATTTTATCCTGGGTTTTAATTTCTATTGTTAGTTGTTTCCCTTCAAATAGATAGCCAAAAGTGCAGTTGAGATCTTTGAATGTTTCCTGTGAGTCTAATATCATAGTGATCTGCTCTAGTAATTTTTAATGTGTTCTATTTCGAGGTCTAACACGAGCTCGTCAAATTCTCAGGATGTGAGTTGCTTCGGATTATTCCAGAACATGTCAGTTTTAATTCAGTCGAACATAAATCACGATAGTTGAAAGATATCAATTCTCGTTTTCGGAAATTTCGGGGGAAAAAGTTCAAAAGTAGAGACTAATGTCTGTGAATGAAAAGCGGAAAGGATATTAGCTGAACATTCGGTTTCCGTTTCAATTTTTTCAACATTCCCGAGCGATGAACTTGACATAAAACATTCCTGTCTGTCTGCAGACAAGTATTCTTGCACTTTCCCACTCCCCCTCGAAAAAAAAAACGTTTTCTGTGCTACATTGGAGTATTCTTATTGCTAGAAAACAAGAAATTTGGTTTTCAATACACAAGAAATGTACTCATTAACTGCTCCTCAGTTTTTCTATACAAAAACATTCATCATGAATATTCTAAAATTCCATTTGCGTTGTGTTCTCTTGCTCATTTGGGTTTGTTTCCCACATTCCGACCGCTCAGAATCGAAACCTGGAGCCCAGGCTCCACCCACACTGAGATTTGCATGCAAGAAAGCCTCGCCTTATTCGTTTCAACCTTTGGTTTTCGTTTTTACTTTTGGCGGCCCTCATAAACATGGGCTCGCTCGTCAAAATGAGAAAAGGATACTGTTGACATAGCCTTTCAGATCTTTTTCATCTAGTCGGATAAAGATAATGTGTTCTGGATAAAGGTCTCCCTTGTCTATTTTCTCATTTATTTGCAATTATTATGCTCAGTTTAGTCCTCATTTTTTCTATTTTGAAACTCATTATTTTGCTCATTGTAATTTCAACTTTTGCAGCTTCGAGAAAACTTGGGATACTCGGTCAGACATGCGTTTTTTAAGCGTCCAGCAGGAGTTTAAGATGCATGAAAAACGGCTCAAGCTCCGGAACATCCGTAAAAAATTGTGGGAGGAAGAGGTCAAGTTTATCAGAGAAGGCAAAGCTGTATTCAAAATTCCTCCTGCCCCAACAAACCGACGCAGTTTCCGATGGGTTATTGGTGAGTTATCCTTTTCCATCCAAATTAAACTGACATATTGTTCAGAGTCTCCAAGAAAAGACGAATCTGAATCTCGTCCATACACTGTGAAGTTTGCGCCCAGTCGTGAGAAAAGAAAGAAGATTCCAGCGCGTATATATAATCAGAAACGTTGCTTGTAAGTTACATTTTAGTTTATTCGATGTACCTAACTGGTGTTTGTGTTGAGCACAAAATTTGTAAGGTGTATAATTATGTCTAATAGTCCGTGTAAAGGTTTTCATTTTCTTGTTTCCCGTGTTTCAATTGGTGGGAAAGCTTATCCAAACTTTTCGAAGACATTCGACCACAGATCTTGATCAAACTATAGTGCTAGAAATCCAAAAAAAGATTTCGTAGACACGTTTTCCGCTTCTCTGAACTTTTGTCGACTGATCATATCTTCTTTACCCGTAAACATTAACTTTACGCCTAAATTCATGTTGTTTAGTGATGTGCATCTGTTATTTTAATCTGAACTGATGTATACTTTTGAAAAAACAACTTGAAGGAAATGAAAAATATCAACGACGCTTCTGAGCACATCATTTTTGTTTATACTCTCTCTTTTCTGAGGACAACATTCTTCCTTCATCATTTCTAATCTCACACGAGAACATAATGCTTATCTCACTTCACTTCACTCTCGCCGTCTCTCTCAATTCGATAACTACTCTCGATTTGAGTGTCGCCGGTGGTAGATAGAAATATGACTGCTTGGCGCAATGGTAGCGCGTTCGACTCCAGATCGAAAGGTTGGGCGTTCGATCCGCTCAGTGGTCAAATGTTTTTGCCTTTTATGGTTTCACTGAAAACATCATCTTTGACTATTCTAAATAATTTTTGAATCAAATTCGTGTTTTTTTGTGGCTCTTTCCCTGCAAATTTTGAATTCTAAAACTCCACTTTTTAAAAGAATCCAAAAACTGTAACTATCGCTACAAACTATAAAATTTCGATTAATTATGTCATCATATCCGTTAGTTTATAAACATCTGTTGTGTGTGGCGTAAGTGTCCGTAAGTTGGTCCAAGAACAGATCATTAGGATGATTTGTAATGTTACGAGGTGTGCATCTGTTATGACGCAATCGCGCGCATGCACTAAATCTCTTCATTCTCCTCACTCAATCTGCCTTGAGGTCGAGGGAAATGGATACGCATATTGCCATCCCGAATGTGCATATTGCTATCCCGGGTGTGACCTCTTGACGCGCAACAGTAGCCTGTTGTAGAGGATCACTTGCTAATTTGAGCGATTGACATGATTGACTAGGAGGGGGATAATCAGAGGGTAGACAAACACTTCTCGAGTGGCTAATTAGCTAATTAGATAAACGGAAGAATAAAAAATACATTGGCTTCAGAAGAAAAGAAACTGATAACTAAAACTAATCTACATTTCAGCAAGCCTCGCCGAGATGCTCGAATTGCATTCTCAGATGCTGTGTTTCAACCAGAAAAGAAGGCTGAAGACCCCGAACTCATGAAAATTGATTTTGACGAGCCAGAGTATTCCGAGCAAGAGCTTCGCAGAAACTTGGAATACAAATCGTTTTTCAAAAGTTGGGACAACAAAGATTATTCTAATGATGGTGAGCAAGCCATTTTTTTCGTCGTTTTTCTATTTTCGTGTTTTCAGAAAAATGGGAACTCATGGAATCTGCCATCGAAGGAAGACTCGAAGTCTATCAAGAGGTTATTTCCTCTGAGGAAAAACTTTCAAAATGATTTTTATAGGTATTCAAGCAAACTTCAAATCCTCTGTACTTGGCTCAGGCAGTATTCATCAAATTTCTCGATTTGAATCGTCTCTCAAAACTCCACAGAATGTATCTGATCCTCACTGAGGAATCAGACTTCTCAATGGCTTATGTAGAAGGAGTCCTTCGCAGACACTACGAATAGTCTTCTGTTTTTCATACATGTTCTCTGTATTTTACTCTTTTTGCCACCTCTATTTTTCTGTCCCTGCTGATCATTGAAATCTCCTCTGTTGAACGCCGCATGATAACACACAGAGGATATGTACCGCCGAGTCTCCATAAGTTTCCACTGACTCACAAAGCCACATTCCTCCACTAATCACTAATCATCATTCTCATTATTTTTCTTTGTGACAGTTTTATTGCGCCGACTGAATTTGTTTGTTTCATTCAGAAAAGTAACATTATTTGTAAGGGAACTTCGAATTTTCGGGGTTTTGAAAATCCGAAATTTGAAAATCATCTTTCTCAGTATTTATTTTGTTGAAATCCTTTTGTGTAGTTTTCCGAAAGCATTGATCTAGTTCTGAAATCTGAGAAAATGAACCCCAGCTGGTTTTTTAAAGTATCGTCAGTATTTATCCACATGACTTCGAACATTTCGAAAACTTCGTTCATATTGTCCTTCGAAACTATCATATTATTTCTCATCACTATTATTGTTAATAAAAAATATTATTTTTGTTTCGTTTACTGTTTCGTACTTCCGATAGATTTCTCTCTCTTTCCGTCGCTGTCTTGATCTTCTATTGAGGGCAGGGAAAATCACTGTCTGACCTCTATTTGAGGATAGGGACTATTCGCATGGAATGATATATGCTCTGAAGCTCCACCAGGCTCCGCTCACAATAGATTACTTTCTCTCCGTCACCGTCTTAACCTCCTCTCAAGGCCGGGGAATATCACTGTCTGACCTTTTGTTGAGGGCAGGGAACATCACTGTCTTGACCTCTTGTTGGACAGGGACCATCCGCATGAATCGATATATGCACTTAAGCTCCACCCACCTTGGCTCACCTTCTAAGCTCCGCCCATCATGCATCATATATAAAGGACCCCCACGAGCCTCCTCACTTCTGCCCATTACCTCCCAGTCGTCCATACGACAGTTCTCCCCTATCTATCCAGCAACAGCTGCCCCAAAATGCCCTCTGGCAACGTGACTAACGTATCCACTCGGAGAAACATGCGTAGCATGAAAGCCAACTCTAAGGAGGCACCTATTCCTCGTCGCAAGAGTCTCGGAGCTAACCAAGTCCTGAATGCTAAAGACGGAAAGGAAAAGACATTGAATGGGATTGCTTCGCTCCCAAGAAAGTTCATCAAAACTGTGAGAAGATGTAAGTTGATTAGTTTCCTATCAGAACTAGTATAATATATGACTTTTCAGCTCTTGCCCCAAACGATATTCCATCTTTCAAAGCCGCAATGGAGGAATTGAAAGCTGATGAAGAGAAAGAAGAGAACCTTAACAACAACAACAAGGACGAGATCGTGAAATCAATGGGCTTTGCTAGAATGAGAAACGAAAAAGTCTCTGAGTACTGGGAAATTCATGACGAAATTAACTTGACTATGTCATCCATTGGAGGAATGATCAAGCTTCATCAGTATTGCCATCAGGTAACAATCTAACTAACTCGAAGCAAGAATCTAATATTTTGAATATTCCAGCAGTACATCAATTTCGAAGATGCTCACTTCCGTGACGGAGCAAACTTCTTCCGTAACGCCGACATCGGGTGCATCCACTTCGGGAATCTCGTCCCAATCCGCATGGTTGATTTGAAAATGCTCGATTGTGAGACTGTTGAGCCATGGTTCCGTGACTACTACTCAAGACGTACCATCGACGAGAAGAAGGTTCACGACGAGTACAGAGAGGACATTTACACCGAGTTCGACTCTCTTTTCGACGAGATCGGTAACGACGTTTTCCATATGATGGACGAGCAGATTAAAAGAATTCTGAACTACTGCATCAGCAGATATCATTCCACTTACATGGATGTCTACAAAAAGGGAGAGGTTTTCTGGAGAAGAGTGACGCCATTCCATTTGCCGAGAAACTATCAGCTCGCTTTGATTCTCTGCAAGAAACACAAATGGAGTCTTGCCGAAGTTGAGGAGTGGTTCAGATTCTTCTACGACAAAGACTCGTGGCGTGGAGCCAGAAAGAACGATGTCTACGAGACTAACGTCTAATGGTTTACACTGATCCCCACTCCTGAACATCGATACGCCGACCGCCGAAACCTATTTTCTAAAATAATTGTTAACTTTTTCTGTTGTAAGCAATCTCGCATATAACCCACATGTTAATTTTCTCTGTTGTATTATTCAATCTTCCGTATAACCCACATGTTGATTTCTCTGTTAATTCAATTTTCTGTTAATTTTTATTTCAATAAAGTTCAAATACTCACTGTGCTAAGCTTCATCGACCAAGAAAGCTATGGAAGTTCCATGAATATCTTTGTTTCTCCTTACTCCCGTGAGCCAATCTCGGATTCCAACCTCGTAACTAAACTCTGGGGAGCCATTCATTTTTCCTGCCCGTAGCACTGCTACTCCATCAAGTTGATCTAAAAATGCAAATTTGGTTTGGAGTAATACTTTATTTTAAAAAACGTCAAGAAGAATATATATAAAAATGGGGAGTACGGGCTCAGAAACAGTGTTCTATTACCACGTGAAGTACTACTCGTTTGAAAAATGGAAGAGAATATCGTGTGGGACTGAACTGAGATAAGTAAAGAGGGGGAAGACAAACAATGATTTCGGGGGAGAAGACAACAAATTGGATAGAAATGATCAAAGAATCATCAGATTCTCAAAAAGCGATTTGACAGAGTTTGGAGGATTGGTTATCAAGAGCTTAGACGCTGGCGTATCCTTGTCTCTTGGCACGGGCACGGCCGATGAGGTATCCGACGAGCACGATGATGACAAGGAAGGCAAGGCAGGCTCCGACAATAATTGGGACGACGTCACTGGTACGGACATCCAAGTAGCAGACTTCGTAGATCTGGTTGCTTGGGAAGGCGGTTCCATTGAGTTGAGCGAAAGCAATGATGTTGGCCGACTTGATGTCAATGGTGGCACCTCCGACAAGTCCGAGCTTGGCAGTCGAGCACTGAAAAATATCAAGTTTAGCTTTGGTCAGCTTGGAAGCCTGAGAAAACTTACCTTGTAGGCGTTGGTCTCAGTGGCAGTGACGTCTCCGGCAGCCTTCTCGTCTCTCTCGAACTTTCCGAAATATGGAATAGAGGCGGTTCTCTGGGTTTGGAGAGTGTAGTCAATGATCTTGAAAGCCTCGTTGCTGGACGATCCGAAGACGATGTTGAGCTCCCACTCCTTTGGATAACGAGCCGATTCTCCCTCCGGATGGAATTTGATCTGTAAATGAAGCACATTTTATTCTTGCCCTGAAAAGATGACAACTCACGTTCAAAGTCTGAACGGATTGGTTGTTGATGACTCCGTTGCAGTCTCCATCGACGCTCAAGGTGTTGTTGATAGTGGCCGTGTACTTTTCAGTGGTGTTCTTATCGTTGAAGACAAGGTTGAACTGGAAATCTCCGTCAAGAATGATGCAAGCGAGTCCGGTGGCGTTGTTCTCCACGTAGAAGTGCTCAGCAGAGGCGACTGCCAACAGAGCTGGAAAGAATATATTATACCGAGCCTCTCCATCAGAAAACTAACCGATGAAGGCGACAAATGTCTTCGACATAGTTCAATTGAGTAGAATGAGTCAGTTAGCCTGAAATAAAACTGTTGTTTTCGAGATGACAAAAAGTGAACAAGATGTGAAAGAGAATCAATAGATATTGTATTTGTGTAGCCAGCCCGGGCGACACAGGCAAATACACAAAAATGAAGAGAATAGAGGGCTGCGAAGGCGGGAACTATGAGGAAGGGAGATGTGTTTATGTTATTGCTACTCTCTGTCCACTCCAATCAATGCTGGAAAATGAATCACAGCAGAGAGAATAGCGAGGGAATGAGGGGAGGAACACAGAAAACGGCTAAAGGTCATGAGTCACTGTTGGGCCGAGATTATTGATTTTCGCCTGCACGGGCCTAATTGGGGCCGCGCACAGTGTGTCTAACCGAGTTTGTAGAGCAAATGAGCGTTGTTATATGTTTCGGCAGCGATAATCGCAACGATAAGAACTAAGAGAGCAACGCTATCAATGGTGACCTGATAACAGTGACATCGATCGCTTTTTGGGTATTTCTTGTTACAAACTGGAGGCTCGAAGGTATCGGGTGATTGGAATTATCGAAAGTGCACATTTTTTCATGTCTACAGAGCTTTCTAGAAACGTTTTAGCGCAGAAAATCTATAATAGAAGAAAACACCTAAACCGCCGGTTGTTTGTTTCGAATCGACGCGAGTAAAAGGAATCAAAACAAGCGACATGTGACTTAGCTAAGCATCAATCAACTTACTATTCAGAAAATTCTTAAAAATCGATAGAAAAAAGAAGAATGTGGTCGTCTACCTTATTCAAGACGACTGTGCTCCAAAGAAAGAAAGAAAGAGGACGGGAGAGGCGAATGACTGACGAATGAAGAGAGGAGGACACTGGGGAGACGCGACTAGTGTGCAGACGCGCGCGCGCGCGCACAACAACTCGGAAATGTCGTAGCGTTGTGCGCATTACTGGTACATGTACACTTTGTTCATTGCGGACCTACGAACACTTTTTTGACGAGCAAAGATTGTTCTAGAATGTGGATATTCAAGAGTGAGCAACAAATTGTGAAAGATTGAAAGGAATTTAGAAAACAAAAATTGAAGAGAAAAATAATTTTTTCAGGTAAACATCGATTAATGATTTTTTCTGTGGCAGCAATCGGACCCAAATCACAACGGTGTCTGCAAAATTTTCATAAATCAAATTTAAAAAGAGACAAAAAAAGCTAGCACAAACGCTGGCACCACCCAGTATGGGACGCGTAATAGAATAATGTTCCTTTTGTCTCTATAGAAATGTATAGTGAAAAGAGACATTGAAACTGATACTAATGGAAGTGAGGGTTCTGAAAAGACTAAATATTAAATTTCAACCCAATCACGTGTGTTTACCCACCGATTTTTAAAAATTGAGAAAGAATACGGAGCAAACAGAATAATTCTTCAAAGGTTTTTTTCATTTTCGATAAGTTTCATACTCAAATATTATATGTTTACCAATGTGATAAAAAATAAGGCAACGATGAAAAAAATGGATTAGAATGAGATGCAAAAAAAGAAAATGATACGGAACGGTAAATACTAAACCCGAGAACGTAAAGAATTATTTTGGCAGTGATTTCATCAAATTTGGGATTGTTTGTATTCTCGTCTCAGTCTTTCCAATCTCAGATCCTGATATAATTGGGCGGGTGGATCCTGAACTCCAAGAATGTAACGATCTCTGAACATGTCGTCTATCGGATTCTCATCCCCAATATCGTAGTCGAGTTCCGCGAGAGACTGCAAACCGTTCTTATTCAATTCATGTTGATATTCAATGTTCACCGGTGGGTATCGTACTGCAACTGGCTCCAAATCACGCGGTCCTCTCCATTCGTGATCTTCCAATCTGAAAATATGACGTCGTATTTCGCAATTGTGGAACCCTAATGATCTCTTCTATTTTGTTTATATATTTTCAAATTCAATGCTTTCCATATTATCAACTAAAGTGTCTGTTTACAATAACAACTTTGGTGCTCATTTTCCCGTTGAAATTCACTCACAATCTCAATGAAGGCTCATAATAAGTTTCCGTGCCAGGTTGACTTGAGCTGCTGCCGTCTCCTGAAAAACATGGGGATGAAATGAATGAGCAAAACACATACCATAAGTGAACCTTCCGTAGTCTTGATAAGTCTTTGATGGAGTCGAAGTGCTTCTGCTTTTTCGGCGTTTCGCTTTCTTGTTTTTATTGTTGAAACATCTCCAGGCACACAGGCCAAAAGCAAAACAGAATATGAGTCCAAATACTGCAGCAAGCATAAAAACTGGGAAATCAACATTATCTGGAACATGTTTTATTTTTGGATGAACACATTCATCAATATACCAGTCAAGCCGTATCTCAATGAATTGCTTGGTTCACTGGGCGGATATGCTGGTCTTGTGCTTCTCACTCGAAAAACAGTTTGTTTTGTTTCATCAATATCTTTTCCAAGACGGTAATAAGTTTCGATGACCTCAGCCAACGGTTGGAAATTCTTGCTTGGCTCTGTCCTACTCTCAATTCTATACGAAGATGCACCTTCTGCAGCCGTCCAACACAACTCATTGTAACCACAGAAATATAGTTTGTCAGGTGCATGCAAACTTGTACAACCTGAAAAAGGGAATATTCTGATATAAAAAATATAAACTCACTTCTCCGATTATACGTCGTAGAATTCGTTGATCCTTTTGCATTCACACTCTCAATACTAACTCGATAAGACACGAAAGGTTCCAAATGGTCAAGAATTGTTTCATTTCTAGAGGTTTTTATAGAGGTCCACTGAGAGTTTATTTCATTTTGGGCGTGCACTGCAAATGTCTGATCGAATCCACCGTCGTATCCTGGATTCCACGATATCTTCATTGAACTGCTATTAAGACAGGTGAATTTGATAGATGTGGCCATTTGAGGTTTAGTTATCTGAATTTTTTTATGCTTCGATAGACGATTATAGTCACTTTACCTCAACTAACAAAACGACTTTTGTAGAGATTGTTTCCACTGAATTGGCTATAACACACTCATATATTCCGTGATCCAGGTGCTCAACTTTTTTGAAGACTAGAGTCGACTGATTTATTCTTTTCTTATCTCTTATCCAATAAACAATTGGCATAGGATCCCCAAATCCTTGGCATGGAATAGATATTTGGTCTCCAAGTCTCACTTTTATTTCTGATGGTGGCGATACAGTAAACACAGGAGGTTCTGGAATTTAAAGTCATTTAATCATCTGCATTGTTTCCCTCACCAGCAACAATTAAATGAGTTTCAACGATAGACCCTTTTCCAGCAATGTTATCCGCTTGGCATCCATAGATTCCACCGTCGCCAGGTTTTGCGTAGACAATTTTTATTTCACTCTATAATACCCATACTGACTTTTTCAAAAGGAAATTATTGTGAACATACTGAAGATTGTGTAGGTAGGTAGTGACCATTCTTTGACCATGTAAAGCTACTTGGGGCTGGATTAGCAATTACGTCGCAAGAAACCGTGGCATTTCTTCCGGATGCTACCGTTTTTACAGGTTGATGAGTTTCAGATGGTTCTGGTGGATCTGAATTCCACAAATTCATTTTTTCTACTTTTTTCTTCGAAGAATTTTTCGAAAATCGTTTCTTTTGCACTTTATTGTAGGTCATGTTCAAGTGTCTGAGAATTTGATCGATTACGTGAATAGATTGTCTACCTGATTATATTACACTAAGCCGCCCTTCTTTCGTTTTCCGACCACCCAGTTTGTACCGAAAAGGACATGAATTTGTCCTTGGCTGCTATTGAATTCCATTACCCCCGCTCAACTCACAGAAAACTTGTAGATAAGCAGTTGAACTTGTAGATTCTCCCATCGCATTTTTGGCTTCGCAAGTGTACCAGCCACTGTCCGTCTTTCTGACATCTTGAAGTGAAAGATCGCCAGACTGAACTATTTTAATTAATTACGGGTAGATCAAAATGATATATGGGGGGAATCTATGATTTTTTGATTTTACTGACCCTGATGTTTGAGCGAAGTCCCAATGGTGTTGTCTTGATAGGCTTCTTTTCAAAGAACCAAGAATATGAGATAGAGGTAGATTGAGAACTAGCGTGGCAGTGCCAGAATACGTTTGACCCTTCTATCACGGTCTTGTTCAATGGAATTAGATCGAGACTTGTGGCTCCTGAAATTCAAACATACTATAGGAAAATATTTAAAAACTCACTCGAAAACTTCAAATTTATTGAGGATGTACTGTTTCCCTCAATATTAACCGCAAGACATGTATAATAACCTCCATCGCTCTCTGATAAATTACTCAACGTCAGAACAGGTGATGTACTGACGATTTGGTCATTCTGAAGAAAAAACAGCTGAGGATCTCCTAAAAAAATGATTTCTTACCCTGGACCAGGTGATTTCAGGTAAAGGAGCACCGTCAGCTTTGCATTCAATTGCTAGATCTGATCGAATTGTTTCATGAACAACTTCGTTGTTTTTTGGAAAGCTGATAGAAGGTGGGACTGGAAAACAAGACAATCATTTTCATTCATACATGATCAGCTCACCATTCACAACTAGTTTTGCAGAAAGCCCTTTTTCAGGTTTTGTCGGTTGTTTCGAAAACTTTGTGACAATGCATTGATATACACCTGCATCGATATCAGTGACAGAGTGTATAGTTATTCCAAGGAATCCGTCTCGGGCTAGTCTCCCTGCAATGAACAATCATTATATTTCTTGATCCCAACTTTTTTTCATGTCTACTCTTCATCTTTTATTTCCTCGTAGCGGATAGGATCAAAGTTTCGACCGGATCTCATGTTTGATGATCTCGTTCCCTGAAGGGTCATCTTGTCAGAGGCAATCATCAAAACCACATTTCGTTGATTATAATACGTTTTTACTTTCTATATACCATTATTCGTTTTCATTCGTCTGTTCAACCATTCTTCGGCGGAATCGGAAAGTTCGAAATATCAGAAATGGATGAAAAATGATATGGATTGTTTTTCTAATGAATATCTACTTATCTTCACACCTTGATAACATTTTCTATCATCTTATCTTCTGTTTTCTTCAATCTTTCGATATGATGCTAGTTATCTTCACGTAGGTATTTTCTTGGCCGATACCCACAATGATATCCTTCTTATTATGTTTTGAATTAATGGATTCACGTAATTCTAAATTGTTTTGATTCTGTTCAACTTAGAGTTTCGAAAAGAAAGGAGATAAAAAGTGGGAGGTGGCTAATGAACTGCGAGTAATCGGCCTTTAACGTTGTGTGGCTGCCGAAAAAAGAAAAGAACGAGAAAACCGTTGCGGAGGGCGGGCAGCTATTCTTTTTCCCCCATTTTTCTCACTTCAATTGTCTACCGTTTCGTGTTAATATTCACTGAATTTCTTTTCAACTATGGCTGCATTTTTATTAACTATTTTTCTTTTCACATCTTTCACCTTGTCGGTGTATTCTCTCCGAGAGCAATGTTGCGAAGATCTTGGAGTTCCGGAGAAATGTTTCAAGCCTCTATGCAATCCAACACAAATTCCAAAAGTGATGTTACGATACAAGCTATGGGACCCTGATATCAACTGTCATCCATATCTGATACCCATTTCAAAATGCTTAGCAAAAGGAAGAGATGTGAGTAGTTGTTGTTATAAAAAAGGAGATACGGAGTTCGACTACTGTTTTGGATTGTGCAATGGAACGATGAACTATGACCATCAGATGAAAAATCCATATCTTTCTTGTTTCGTTCTCAATGTGGTCACTATATTTCCATGCTTGGTTTCAAGCTATGAAGCAGCTCCTTCGGAACCACGTAACTTGGAAATAGTCACGAGGACGGAAGATACCGTATCCTTGAAGTGGGAGGAGCCAGAAGACTCTCCCCAATTAGTGGATCATTACAAAATTCACTTGATTACAAGAACAGGTCATTATGAAACTGAAATAACGTTCACAACAAAAGAAACGGAGTTTACTGTTGAAAACTTGACAACAGCGTATTCTTATACTGTTCATGTCGTGGCTCATGGAGAAATTTTCGAAAAAGATCCAAATTGGTATAAGTCGAGAATTTCAAATGTTATACCGTTCGTGACAGGGGAACAACTTGTTGTATCGACAACTGAGATCAAAACTCCACCGATCACAAAGAATTTAACTATATTCTGCACACTGAAACCCATCAAAGAAGCTGAGAGAGATATCGAATGGATGAAAGTCAGTGAAGATGACTCTGAACTATTGACCGGAGAGAAATATTCAGTTGTCTCTTACCAACCAGAACAGAAGAAAGATCTCATTTTATCAGCACTCAAAATTAATGACTTCGATGAAAACAACTTTGCATCATATCGATGCTATATCAAAAACGTGCGAATCGAGTATTCGGAAACAATAGTGACTAAACTGGACTATAGTGAGCAAGCTCCGAATGAGAATCCACCTGAAACCGCATTAGAGTGTTGTACAAAGCATGTTCACAGAGAACATTGTCAGTCAATCTGTTCGAAAAACAATGAACCAAAACGGGATATGTTGAGACCAGGTTAATCTTTGATTAGATTTTCGCTCATCTGCTATGCTTTAGGTCAGTTTCTACCACCGCCTAAAAACTGTGAGCAAGAAGTGGATAACCTTTTCAAGTGCACATTGAAAACATTGAACTGTGCAGGATGTTGCATCTACTCTAAGGTTCGCAATTAAGTAAGAATGAAATCAATTTTTTCTTCTCTCAGATTCCTTATCACTGTCTGGGGATGTGTGACTCAAGGTTTGACATTGATCCAAAGCGAGTACTGAGTTGCAAACAATTTCTGACTCCAGTAAGTTCTACTTCTCTAGGAACAGTTTGAATTATAAAAGTTTCAGGCCTATCGCTGTAAGTTTGAAGCGATGAATGTGAAACCTGAGTCTGTTACAAACGTTGATACTACTCATTTGCACTGGTACACGTTCAAGTTCAATTGGGAAAAGGCGATGGATGCCAAAGTAAGCCTTTTTCTCAAATAACATATTCAATTTAAGTTTCAGGTCTATCATGTGTATAATCGGAAGAAAGGAGGCGCTTGGACGGCTCGTGTAACATTGGATAACACAATAGATATATCTGATTCTGATGAGGTTTTCCTAGCTGTTATATTGTAACTCATGATAACAACTAGTACTTCCAGGTAGTCATACTCTCTGTCAACGAATATGGTTCTGCTGAGCAATACAGAATGTATTACGACCGAGATGGATGGTCACAAGTAGATCATTGGTGAGTGAATAATTTTACGCCAAGTTTAACATAAAACCAACGATCATTGAAACTACGATACCGTTCGTTTTAAACCGTAAACATATGACACGGCCATTGTCTAGCTGGCCTTGATCACGCCGACAGTTCCATCTAACAAGAAAGTGACGACGTGTTGTTTTTGTAGAAAATGGATTCACTCGGGAGTTCGCAAGTTGGTTTAGGAACGATCTGGTTTTTTCAAACGACTGCCTATTTTTCATTTCATGAATCATACGGGTTATTATCTTAATAAATTATTATTTTTGTGTTTTCACAAAAGCAGAAGAGATAAAGATAAAACCAGATACTGGAAAACTTGATTATTCCGGGTAACAAATATTACCCTCAGCAAAAAACATTATGCTCAAAAAACGCACCTTGCATTGTCGGTGTTACATGCCCTTGTTCTTGACCGAAAGCACTTAGAATCAATTGCCCATCTTTGCGCCAGTCCAGTGAGAAATTCTCTTCGTTATACAAATTGATAGAGCATGGGATAGTAATTGGTGCTCCTGTTTTCCCCCAATACGTTTTCATCTGGAACAAAAAATTGAAAAACTGAAATGAAAAATGTATATTATGAATAGACATAGTTTTGAGATTTATAATATAGAAGGCGGATATGGAGGAATCGGTCAATAGAAGTATTAAATTTCATCGCTATGCTTAAATAAAATCTGTTTGCAAACAAATCGTAGAATTCAGTGGTTGAAATGGAAATAAGGAAAATAGGGTGAAACTGATAGCTAGAGTTGGTAACAACCATTGGTATTCAAGGTTAGCTGTGTGCCTCTTCCGTTCCGCCACACGAAGACAGCTGTTCCTCAACGTGTTGACCTCTGAAGAAAGAGTGCGCAGAAGCGGAAGAAGACGAAGCCCTAACTATGTAGTAAAGTATATGTTGCGGATATAAGTTGCAACGTTTCACCACACAACACTCTACACTGCTTTGTGCTGAGGCCAGTTGGCTCCAAATTCTTAGTAGTGGTTAAATAAAGTGGTTTCGAGGTCAGGTTGAGTGAGTTGGAAATGAAATGAGCCAAGTGAGTGGTAAATATGGAAAAATGTAAGCAACACTCGTTTTCATTTCTTTTCTGCCAAAATAAATCAAAGTCTTTTCAAGTGGCCAAGAAAAAATTCCAATTTTTCTCATGAGATTAGAAATTCAGATGGAAAAACTTGGAATAAGAAATGAGATATGAAAGTAAAGCGGTGGGGGAAAAACCTAAAAACGCTCATCTATTCTACTACTAAGAATGCAATTTTCTAGAGGCGGTCCACACGACCCGAAACCATATGTTTGATATGTGATAGCTCCTCCGAGAAGAAAGACAACACATTTGTAATTTACAAGATGACAAGTAGAAGAAGACCCCTCCCACAAATACTACCAGAATTCTGTCGGCAATGAGTCAAGAGTGTTCGCGTGTATCAAATTACGACTAGCGACTTAATTGTATATTCTGTTGTTTGTAGAGGAGTCGGAGTCGGAGTCAGTGACTCCGTAATTGAAACATGATTTTTGTGTGGTAACATTGTTTCATCTAGGCGGGGGTGGATTAGGTAACGTGCTCACTCGATTAACTCTATTATACCAAGAAGAAAAGACTAATGAACAATGCTGATTCTCAGAGCTATGGTATATCTTATAACCTTACAAAAAACCTGATGAGAAAAGAGAGATAGACAAAAAATACAAGTACATCAAAAATAACTCGCGAAAAACTCTTGGATCTGCACAATAAAACAGGAAAAAACACGAATTGACACGCCAAGTGTCAAAGCGAATAATTCAAAGATTCCGCTTCTCTCTTTTTGTGCGTTTCTCTGTGACACAACACTGCATAGGACATGATGATGTTCTGCGCGCATTTTTCCAACCATCCTATCTTTGCATCATGACTTCTTTTTAAAGATGAGTACTCGCCCTCTCCCCCTCTTCTTTTTATGTTGTTACCCTTCACATCCTTCTCAACCATAATGGAATCACAGTAGTGTTACACTTTATCACATTCTTTCATCCTATTCATTCTGCAACAAAATGCTTTAGCCAAACAAAAGAACTAAGTTTTATTGGTTGGTAGTCGGGAAGGACAGTGAAAAGAACGCCTTGAATAATTAATAGAGTCACGCAATGATTTGCTATGAAATCTCGAGAGTTGACTACTAGTTTCTAACTATAGATGAAGAAATGTATGGTTTAAATCTAACAGAGCAAGATGTAGCACGAAAAAAAATTTCAACATGATCTGGTAAAACAAAAAACTCACATCACCGTCTTCCGTTTCACGTCGAAAAAATTTAGCTGCATACCGAGACGTCATCCTGAAATAAAAACCATTTCTTGGAAACAAAGTCTATAAAATTCTAAAATTCAGATCCAACGAAAGAAATCTCAACTCTACATTTTTGGATTGTCAGGGAGATACATATACATTCAAAAGTGGTGTCGCGGGGTCATGAATAAGCGCATTATAACTCTTTTGGGGTGTGGCCTCTTCCTGGTGACCTCCCGTTTTGCTGCAAGAATTGCCTATTGCCTTATGGCTATTTTATAATAGTGTAATCATGGATATACACAAGGTGTCTGAAGAAAGTGGAAGAATAGATGACGAAAAGCGGGGAGGGGGTGAGACAATTAACGGAATCGGCTCAGAATGGAGCAGATGTTATGGATCCGGAGGCTGGTAGTAGCCAATCATAACTCTCATTGGCTGTTATTATATAAATGGATTAGCGAATAGGAAAAACTAGTTTCATGAACATTTACCGTCACGTTGAAAAGTTTTCTAAATGATAATGAAGTCTTCCTAGACTGTGGATCCTCAAAAAATAATTTCCATCAATAACCTGAAACCTCAATAATAACAAAATCAGTTCAAAACCTTCTCTTTTCCTCTGGAATGATCAAAGTACACCAAGCCTGAAAAGCATATTCCCTTTTTCATAATTCTCAGAAATTGAACCCTCACATTAGCGAAAACCCAGTGAAAACATGTTTTTGGAACAATGCGTGTTTTCGTCTACACGAAAAGCATAACTGAAAACACTGATGTCGTCAAGGGGAACAAGACAAAATATTATTTCCATCGTGGCAATGATAATGAAGGTATCAAACTGAAACTGATGAGAATTACTTCCGCTACCATGATTTACGTCATGTTTCAGCTGACAGTATTTTTTCATTTACTAAAAATTCTTCCTTTTTGTGTCTCCAATAAGCTTCTGAAGTTCTATTCTCGATTCGGTATCTTGTATCCTTCCGTGTGCGTGTGTATTTGTCGCCCTGGAGAGGGAAGTGTCGTTTATTTCAATTTTACATTCACTAGAGCGGAAACCTGGATGAAAAAAAGGAGGGGGGAGGGAAAGTCAATTGGAGCATTTTCATATTTTTGTCGTCTTGTGATCCATACAAAGCAATTGCAACCCGGATTGCCAGACTTCCATACGTTTAAAAAATGCATGCTATTCTGTTTTCACACTTCTTCGATTAACTGACTCATTTTTTTGCTCAATTTGTTTTTAAAACGTCGAGACGCTCTAAACGAGATCCTTCAGGAGATTTGACTGACTGGGTATGCTGCCAAAGCGTACCGATGGTTGTAAAGATATCCTTAATTTGAATGCTCTAGACTGTCATTCTTTTTAAAAAATCATCTCTAGACACTGATTTCAAACTCTTCTTCAAACAATTGACGAGGAAATTTGAACAGCTGTAGAAAGTTCTATTCCTAGTTCTTTGTTTCTCTCTCGTCTCAAAGAATATTGATTCTAAAGCACTTTTAAATAATTGACAACAGTTTTGTTCTCAAAAAACATTTTTCTGTTTTGAAATATTTTCGGCTGTAGCTATTTTTCTCTCAAAAACTGCAATCATGTCATGTGTTGTCCATTTGCAGTTCTCATAAATACACATGGTGTCATTTTTGTCCATCGTTTCCAACTCTTCACTCATCGCTCTTTGGATTATGTAGGATCACAGAAAAAAACATAATTCTCTTCTGCTACGATGCTTCTTTTCACTTAGAAATGAATATTATGCACTTTCTATCGTGTGATGTTTTGTTCATAACACACCACAACCGTAATAACCACTAGTCATGCCCACTGAAATATTCATTTTTCAATCAAAAACTTTGGAAGAATGCGGAGCGAAAACGCAATTATTGACTATTTTTTCTGAAGGTGACAGCACTTGTCACCGCCAGAAAATGCACCAATTTTCAATTAACCATTGGTTCACTTTCTGTTTTTATCCAACTACCCCTGCTCTTTTTTAGCCTCCATTCTCGCCCACACTTCCTGATTGTTCCATGGGAAAGAAGCTCCCAGATAAAGAGATGCCTCCTCCTTTTCTTTCTTCTAAAACTTTCAAAATTCTTGGAAGGCGTTGGCAGAAATTGAAAAAAAGAGTGTTATCTGATCTTTTCATGCTTTTCATTCAGTCTTCTGTTAGCGGATGCATACATGTGCGTCAAGAAACAAACATCTCACATTGCCAACATGGATTCAAATCCGAGCCGTTTTTCTTGCCATCCTTCCTAACTTTGGTTTGGTTTCGAATTAAACGACCGACTTGACTTTGAACGACAGTTTAGACGATGATAGATCAATTCTTTTTGCTCTCCACCGACAATTGTGTCCGTTTTGAGCAACAGTTTGAGCCCTAGGATTAAAAGAGCAGTTGTGTTTCAAAAGTTCTCCACCTTCTTTTTTTACGACAAGTCATCTGTTTCTTTTCTATAGAACCAATGCACTCTCTGATTCCAGCACTATCTTGGAGTCTTTTCAAAAATAAATTCAAAACTTGAGTTCTTTTTATTGAACTTTTGATCCCACGCCTTATTGAATACTAGTCAATCGAAAAGCTTCAGTCAATTCCAATTCCCGCCATTTATATCTTTGAAAGGGAAAACCAATCACTAGAGTTTTTTTCTTTAAAGTTTTTGAAACGCCAGTACAATCCTTTGATCCTTACATAATATTCGTTGATAAAACTTCTGTCTTCGGAAGTAAATTCCGACATAGGATACATTCGGAGAAGCTAGATTCTTGTGTTTTCATTCTTATTCTTTCTCTTCGTTTTTGGACACCAAAGGAAATGACGTAAATTGAGACCACATGTTATTAATGTGGCAAATTTGGGGACCATCTTTTTTTCTGACCATGATGTAAGTTCCCACCCAAGTTGATCAATGTTCTGTTTTGATGATGCTTTTAATAAGACAATGTGTTTCCGCTTACTTGTCTGATTACCGTGAAGCATGTGAGAAAGCATGTTTTTCATATCAGATAAGAAACTCAAGGTTCAAAACTCGATTTCTGTAGTTTTTGACGGTTATTTCATGAATTAACTCTTCATCTTTTTTTCTGATCCATAAAGTTCAATTCTCATGAAATCAACAGAGCAAAAACTTGTATTTCATATTCTAATACTTCCTCCTTCTTTCTTCATCTCGTTGAAAATTGCGTCGACAGAAAAGGCGAAAAAGTGCGTGGAATACCTTTTTGCCACCAATTCACTAACTTTTTTCACATGCTCCAGAGCAACCACCGTTTTTGTGTGCATGAAAAGAAAGGTGTTGGTGTGCGTCACAAAAGAATGGTGGAGTAAAGCATTTCCGGGAATGTTCCCAAATTTTTTCTGTAGCTCTGCTTGCTCTCTCATTTTTTGGACACCGTGGTACTGAATTTCAAAGTTGCGACTTCTTTTTTTGACGTCTCCTTTCTAAATTATTCAGAACCATGAATAAGTCGTTCAGGTGTCAAGAAACATTGGAGAATCCGGATCTTTTTAGAAACAAAGGGATCCTTTTTCTCGGTGGAAGTTCTGAGAAATTGGAAAAACTTCTAGTTCAGTTATTTATAGAAAGACTGAAAAAACTCCTATCCCCAATCATTTTCACTCACTAAATTACTCATGTTGAGTGCTGCACTTATGAGATATATAAATTATATATCAACTTTTCCCTCATCTTTATTTCCCTTTCCTATAACCACTTTTTTACCCGGCGGGGGGAGGAAAAGAAAGAAAAGTTTGCGCAACGCATCCACATTGCCCATCTTCACCTCTCCACATCACCACCTCAGCTTTTTTCTTTTCATAACTCATCTTCATACCCCTATTTTTCTCGTTGAAATCGAAAATTCCTCTTATTGCATCTCTAGTTTTGTTCCCTATTTTCATATAATTCTTTTTTTTCTTCATTTTTATTTTTCTTCTTGCAGAACGATAGCTCTGGCGAATAGGAAAACTCGTAATTGAACGGAGGTTAGCCAGACTCGATTTTATTTATTTTTTCAACTTGATGGCACTTGTCACTGCGTTCTATACTCTTCAAATTGAATTATATTCACTAGTAGCCTTACTCATTTTATTTTTCGGAAAAAAAAACAACTTTTGAATATTTTTGATTATACTTCTAAGATCTAACTTTTTGGATATGGATAGCTTTTGGAAAGATCAGAGAAAACGGATATGATTCAAGTCATGAACATTTTTTTCATGATCTAGGAGACACTTTTCTCTGTCCTCTGCACCCAATCCTCATTTCTTCTCTACTTTTTTTCTTGCTCCAATCAATCCAATAGAAATTATCAACCATTCGTCAGTGGTTCTTGTCTTGCCGACAAACCACTGCTGCACAGAAATAAATTGCAATGACAGCTGATAGAAATGAGTCTCCTCTCCCATCCCCCCACACCTAGCTTCTCACTCCCTCCCCCAACCCGTCCAAACACCCAATTACAATTAGAAACAGTTGAGAGCAAGAAGAGAAAAAAGAAAAAGAAGAAGAAATTGAAAAGAAGAACTGACACTGATCGCATGGAAATGAGCAGCCGACCATAGTGAAAAAGAACGAAAACGCAAAAACGCGACAAATTTCTCAGTGTTGGTCGAAGAGTGAAGAGAAACAGAGATCCTTCGGGGAGGGAAAACTCCCCGATTTTTTTCTGCCTGCCTTCGGTTATTTTCTTTTCTCTTATCACTTACAAAAGTTCGTTTGTTCACCAGGAGTCTGATCGTTGTAGGGATTTTCACAGTTCCAAGGTTTTCCTTGTACATTTGCTGTTGAAAACATAGTCAGATGTTATACAATTCGGTTCTCTGAGATTTTATGTGTGTTTTGAGCAAATTAATTGTCTTAGGTTAATGAAGTTACCAATAACAGGAAATTAATGAAAGTAGTAGACTATTTCCTTTGGTGAGCCTTCTAGAGCTTTTAGAATCCTTTACAAGCACCATCTCAATGAAAAAAAAGTAATAATTTGAATCAATAATTTTGATATTCTGAAACTCTTTTTCAAATTTTCGTTTTGCAATACCACCAAGTGGTTTCCGGGACACTTCAGGAATGGGAAACCCCTTTTTCTCATTTGCTTTTTTCTTTCTCGGTCGAATACGATGTTTTCTTGGTTCCGTTTTTTTTTCTACTTGTTCCATTTTGCTTTCACCTGACTGACTTTGAGTTCCAACTTTACTTTTAGCATTGTTTTTTTTTCTTGCTCGGTCCAATTTTCATGTCCCAATTAAATGCTTTAGAAAAAATTCTAGTTGTGAGGTGAAAGAATATTTCTAAAAAATTATTTTTCTGTAATCAGAATCACTAATTATTTGTATGTCAAAATTATCCTGTTGTTTTTCCGGGAGGCCTCTTTTTTTCTCCACACTTTTTTGTTCGCCACTTTGCCACCTCGAGCTCTCGTGACCAAGATTCGATTTATCATCAAAGGAGGATATGTGTTATGTCAGGAGATATTCATCATGCCTCGATGGATGACTGCATGATTTTTTGTAATATGCGCTCGAAAATTTTTCAAGACGATAGATGCTCTTGAATAATGAATCACTTGCAAACCCTTTGGAGCTCTCAATTGTTTGAAACTAAAATTCGAGACCAACTTCTGAGCCCTTATTTTCTATTCTCTCTATTTCGAAGAAATGGATAATGATTGTTGTTCTCTAAAGAACTTTTTTTTTCAAAACTAGAGAATATTTTTTGAAGTCATCACTGCACGTGATAAACTTTTCCATTCACTAATTATACTTTTCGTTTGAAATATGGTCAACCAACTTGAAAACTTTACGAATAGGTCGAATACATGCCTATTAGTCTAGTTATCAGTATTATTATTTCAATTCTATTCTTTGGATTATTCTGCTCTCAAAACATATGTAATAATGAGAATACCGATTCGGAAAACTCCTCAATTTTATTCTTAGAATCTTATTCCGTGGGAAAACTCATTTTCGATTAATTATTGAAAACTGGACTTTATATCGAAAACAGTGAAAATAATTGAGTTAGATTCCTTTTCTTCCTATTTTAGTCTATATTATTTTGTAATTATACTCCTTCCACTTGATCTCTCCTGCACTTACATAAGCTCTTCACACTCCATGACTCATTTCTCGAGAACTTCATGAAAAAACAGCTTCCCTAGGTTAGTTAGTCTATAAGTAAAAGTCGAAGGGCCGTTGATCACGACCGACTTTGGTCGAAGAGGGAGACAATTAGTCTTGATCACGCGGCACGCAAAACGTTTGGAAGAAACCAAGGGGCGCAGTGTATTCCAACAGGCATTGAATTGGCTCCAAAAAAATGTCACATTCAATTGTAGGTAGTGGTTTGTGTGTGTGGAGCACATGCATACTCACACACACACACACGCTACGACTGCTTGGGGGCCCTTCTCCAAGTAGTCCTCGACGACGTAACACCTCAATTTCATGGGCTTTTAACGGCCATGTTGTCCCACACACCTAACAAAAAGCCAATGGCTTCCTACCGGCACCCAAAAAACTTGTCTGGCCTCAGGACGACAAACTCGGAAAGGTCGCCTTCGATCTTTACTAATTTCTGCCCCGGATTGATCGATGCTCATCATTTTTCCTTCATCCCCCTCCCCAAAGTTTCATGTTTGCTGATACCCAGGATCAAATGTAAATATTAAAATTTTTGTGCATCCTTCCGCATTCACATTCATTTTCTCTTCTTTTTTTTGCCAATTGAGTATACATCAGTGCTCTTCCCAATTTCTACTCTGAGAGAGTATTAGATAGAGATAGTAGTTCAAGAGGGGGCAACCAGCGTGAAGATCATGAAGCTTCATTTCTATGAATTATTCATTCTGGAACTTTGTCTGTAGACTTTGAAGCTTGAAAAAGTAGCCTTTTCACATTCCTTTTGTCTCTTGTGATTCATTTTAATCAAAACATTTTTCAATTCTGAAATTATTTTTTTCTTCATCTTTCTTTCGCTTCCCTATATCTGAAGATCATCTTTATCTTTATTCTCGTTTTAGAACAAGATGGCGAAGATTTCCAAGGAGAACCTGCTGCTCTTGTTCACGGTGCTGGGAGTTGTGATCGGTATAGGATTGGGCTACTCGCTGCGAGATCCGAGTCAAGCTTGGTCAAAGCGCCATCTCTCCTACCTCAGATTTCCGGGAGATCTGTTTGTTCAAATGCTAAAAATGCTCATTCTGCCGATGATCATGTCAAGTATTATGTGAGTTTGTTGTCATTGAAGAAGAGGGAATGCCATAGACACAGATACTACCCACCCTCTTGACGTTTTTTTCGTCTTCGCTTTTCGTTCGGCTCGGCTTGCTGATCTCTCAATGACCCTCAACTCTAGGAGGTTTTTTGCGCGCCTCGCGGTTGTTCTGTGTTTGACACATTAACAATTAGTTTGAGGGGTACTTCTTGCACACATGTTAGACCAAAGAAACTTTCACCTTGTGTACTTCTCAGAGCATTTGAAACAAAATATATTGTCTGGAGAAAGAAAAACAAAACATGGGGTTATAGAAACAAATCTCTTTCAGCACAAGCTTGGCTTCTCTGGATTCTGGAACTGCTGGAAGATTGGGTATCGTATCGATGACTTATTACACTCTCACCACCTTCTCTGCTGTTTTTCTTGGTAATCCCCGCAATAGAAGGAGCAGATTAGAGTTTTCCCATTTTAGGAATCGTACTTGTCACAGTTATCAAACCAGGAAAGTGGACGACGACTAACGTCGAGGATCTTGTTGGACACGTGAAAACTACTCCGTGTGTTGCCACTGCTGTCGACACCGTTATTGACCTCTTCAAGTCAGTTATAAAGTGTATATGTATTAATTGAATTATGGTTTTCAGGAGTTGCTTCCCAGAAAACCTGATCGAAGCCACTTTCCGTTCCCAGAAAGTATGCCTTAAGTTCTTCAATGGATCAACAGAAATTCCACCGGAAATTGCAATGACCATGTCGCCCGGTAATTGTTTTCAGATTTTAAAGATTCATCTAGTGTCCTTCAGAACAACGTGCTCAGTTCACTGAGGTTCCCGAGAAGATTGTATCCGATGGAATGAACATTCTCGGTCTTGTCGTTTTCAGTGTTGCTCTTGGAATTGTTATCGGAATCATTGGAGAAGACGGAAAACCAATGAAGAATTTCTTCAAGAGTCTGGAAGCTTGCAGCATGAAGTTGATCGGATGGGTTATCATGTATGTGACTGAAACAGCCAGAATTAAAATGGTTTAAAGTTTTAGGTACTCACCAATTGGAATCACTTTCCTCATCGCTGCGCAAATTGTTGGAATGAAAGATCCAGGACAAGAATTGCATCGTTTGATGGGTTATGTCATAACTGTCATTCTCGGACTCCTCATTCACGCTTTTGTTATCATCCCGTTGCTCTGTGTTGTGGTAAGACCAAGAATTCGGGAAAGGGACAAAATTTGAAAATTTACAGCTTGCCCGACGAAACCCAATCAAGTTTGTTGGAGGAATGGCTCAAGCTCTTTTGACTGCTCTTGCAACCAGTTCCAGCTCGGCAACTCTTCCACTTTCCATTAAATGCTGCGAGGAAAACAACAAAGTGGATCCTCGTGTCACCCGTTTTGTCCTCCCACTTGGAGCTACTATGTAAGTTGAATCACTCGGGAACTATATCAAATTGAAATTTCAGTAACATGGATGGAACTGCTCTCTATGAAGCTGTCGCTGCCATCTACATTTCTCAATGCGTCGGAAATGATTTGTCTCTTGGAGAAGTGATTCTTGTGTCATTGACAGCTACACTTGCTAGTATCGGAGCTGCCGGAATCCCTCAAGCCGGTATATATAACTGAAATTTAACTTTTAGAAGAGCTATGGTTATTTAAGGTATTGTGACAATGATCATGGTGTTGATTGCAATCGGACTACCGACCAACCTGTTCATCCTCATCTTCCCAGTTGATTTCATGCTCGACAGACTTCGTACAACTGTGAATGTTCATGGAGACAGTATTGCAACTGCTGTCATTGAACGACTCTGTGAAGATCAATTGCAGAAAGGTATGAACTTACAGACATAAAATAGGAAATAAGAAAATAAAACCGCAAAATATTCAGATACTCATACTAAGCACTTGGAGGAGAGTGATGAACAAGTCAAGTTCATTTAAATAAAACCATGTAGGGAAATGAAAAGAGTGCCTAATGAATTGCTTTTTCTCAAAACATTCTAAGTGCATGACTTGATTGAAAATATTATAACTGCCAACTAAATTCAGTTCATTTGCCGGCTGAAGATTAACCGCTTCTTCTTATTTGCAGTTTTTTTTGATAACTGCTCGGTTTTCCAAACATTCATATTCAACCATCATAATTTCTGTTCTTCAGGTGGCCACCATCACGATACCAATGACCAAGGATACAGTATGCTCTCGACCAACGCTTCCCCCGACCCGAAACGTATCACCATCGGTAACAACTGCGAAAATTCTCATATGTTGTAAATTATGAAAAATTCCTTATTGGTGTTTTATTTTAACTTACTGCAGCATTTTGAACCTTTATTTCAGAAAATCAGCCATTTTTAGTTTGATATTAAAACAACAAACAAAACTAAAAATGGATTTTTTTGTTTTGTGCCCATTTTTACCATCCGAGGTCCAATTTCCATTATGTGCACAAAACAAAATGGTCTCTTGTATTCCAAAAAATATATTGTCTATTATTTATGTCCTTCACAATCTCTAATGTACAGTTTTCTTACTCTCCTGGTGTAAACTTTGACATTCTCGGTTGTATTACCAAATTGAAACCCAGTTTTTTCTTGGTTCCCATTTCTTTTCACTCTTTCAAAGTGAGAAAGAAAGCATAATAGTTTTCAAACGTACCAGATGTGTTCTCCTTGAAACTACTACAACTGATTTCCCACTTTCCTCTTTTACGATTACCCCTGATGTCGTTTCTCAAAATTGTCTCCAGATGTTCTATCTGTCATTTTATGATATATAATCAATCATCTCTTTAAAAAACCTTCTTAGAAAAGTGATTTGGTAATATTCTATATTTCTTGAATATTTTAACTGAATTGTGCCCGATTAGTTTGTTACACACATCAAACTTTGGCGTGTCATGCCGTTATTCTCTTCTCTTCCACTTTTTCTCAGAAATTCATCAACTTTGCTGTTGTAAGCAAATCTCTCTCTCCCTTTCTCTTGATTTTCTCTTTTTCTCACAGCTTTCACCTATAAATCTATTTTTCCAATTAGTTAGATCATAATTCCATTATTCGATGATTCAAACTTTCAATTCAATTCGTAAATTAAAGTTTCACATTGATTTTCCTTTGAAACTCAACAGTTATATGAATAAACCATTAATTTAATCTTTCTGATAATTTTGAGACTTTGACCAGTCGATTTTCTATTTCTCTATGCAAAAAAGAAACGAATGATGACAAAAAATTTACTGATAAGCACAAACCGGAGGGCATGCAAGATAAATGCGAAGTAAATGCAAATAGTTTTGGAATAGAAACAATGGATTTTTTGGGTTGATTTATTTAAAAATCATGAAAAGGAAACAAGAAAACGTGAAATTATTCGACAACGACCTCAGCTCCGACATTTGGGTCTTCGGTGATCTGTTCTGGCTCGAAGTCGGCGGATGGGATAGTGAGTGGGATGAACTCGACTGGGGCTCTGGCTCCCTCGACCTTGACCTGCTCGACGTACTTTGGTGGTTCCAAGTTCTTGCGGATCTGCTCGAGTTCCTCGTTCTGCTTGCGTCCCCACTCTGCTGGTGGTCTTCCAGATCCACGGACAAGGGAAGCTTGCTTTGGTTGTTCTGGGTTCTCGAACAAGTACCGACGGTCAACATATGATCTTCTGTCGGTTTGACGATCGAACTTGGAAGCGGTGGTGATCTTTGGTGGATGGACAGACGAAGCGGCCTCCTCTGGGTCAAGTCCCTTCTTGAGGGCCTTGTTACGGGCAGCTTGACGTTGACGCTCGTGCAACTCTTTCATCTGGAATTTAATTTTGGATTTCGTGGGATGGTTATTATTAACTCACGTCATACTCTTGACGTTCGCGTCTCTTCTCCAAGTCGTATTTCTCAGCCTCGAGCTTGACGATACGGGCATGAAGTCCCTTGATTCTCTCCTTCAAATCATTTGGAAGAAGTCCAGAGACGTCTTGTTGACGGCAGACGGCGGCCAAGAAGTTCTTCTTAGCCTCTTCGAGTTGTTCCTTGCTCAAAGTGTCCTTTCCCTTTCCCTGTAATCATTAACAGTCAGTATGGTCCGAAACTATTATATACTCACTTGAGCCAAGTTTCCGAACTGTGCGGCTTGGTCTCCCTTGGAGGTAACGGTGAAGTTGCGTCCAGCTCCAGCCTCAACTCTTCCGTTGAAGGCTCCAGCCATCATTTGTTGACGGCGAGTCTTCTCCTCGTTCTTGCGGATCTTCTCAGCATCAGCACGAGCCTTGCGCTCTTCCTCCTCCTTTCTACGGCGTTCGTCGTCTTGACGTCTGCGCTCAGCGAATTGACGCTCGTCCTCTTCACGCTCAGCACGACGCTTCTCCTGCTTCTCCTTGAGCTCACGAAGCTCTTGCTCGATTTGTTCTTTCTCAAGAACACGACGTTGCTCGTAGTCGAGAAGCTTAGCGGCCTCTTCTTCCTCGTGGCGTTTCTTGGCAGCCTGAAATTATAATTTCTAGTTTTCTATAATCGTTCTATCTGTTGACTCACCAACATGGCGATCTCGGCCTCAGTCATCTCTGCTGCTGGCTTCTCCTCTTGAACTGGAGCACGACGCTCCTTGACCTCTGGTGGAGCGACAACCTCCTCAGTGGTCTCCTCTCTAGAAATTAATGATATGCAACAAGTTACAGTATCTAAAGAAACTTACGGCTCTTCAGCCTCCTCCACTGGAGCTTCTTCGGTCTCTTCGACCTCCTCCTCCTCTACCTCCTCATCAGAGCTGAAAACTCCTCATTAATAAGAAGTCTTGACTGTGAAATAACTTACTACACCTCCTCTTCGTCAGACATGGCTTTAGTTGGGGTAGGTTCTGAAAATAGAAAGATAAGTCAAGTCGCAACGCAATGAAGACAAAAAGTGATAACAGATCGTAGACTGAATGTAAACCGAGCCAATGTCGCGGTGGGGGATGTTGAAAACAAAAATGAAGAGATATGAAAGTGCTTGCTCCGGGAGGCCGTCGTTGGCAGTGGGAGGAGTTGGCGGGAGCAAGAGAGCAGGAGCCCACCGAAGAGATGAAAAAGTATAACATACGGACATAGTTTGTGCTGTAAACCTTACACCTACGCAGAGAGCAGCCGTGTCAGCGGCTCTCTTCTCCAGCCCCGCTCTAGTCGATCCCCGACTGCCGGCCTGCGTTTCTTCAGAATTCACAATCATCTTTGATGTGTTATCGTGGATAGAGGGCATCATGTTTCGATTCGACGGCTCAATATATTCCCGAATCACCCATCGCTTCTTCGAGAAACGCCTCTCTCTTCCCGATAACGAGACGGGGCAGAAAGCAATTGTCGAGGTCCTCCTACGCTGACACAAAGAGGGACCAAGAGAAGATAGATGATGATGGAAAGTTGGGACAACTTGACAAAAAACATAGTATCAAAGTGGTCAGATAATATAAACGAAATAATACTAGTACTGCAAAAATTATGTTAATCAGTGTTTCTGGAACCCAATTACGTGCCTTTTCAGAAAGTGTACACTTATTTTTGTTGAATCACGGTTTTAAGTGGTACACTTGAAGTTATGCTAGGAATGCCTAAGTTTTAGAAAAATAGATTTTGTTTTTCGTATTCAAATTTCTCAGAAAACAGTACTCCTTGTGTTCCCAATAGTTCTCAAATATTCTGTTTTTCCCATGTCTGAGAAGTTTTTGTTTTCCAACAAATCGAAATCTGAGAATCGATGTATTGTGTAACATTCGATATACCCAATGTACCTTTGCTATCATCTTCTGGCGACCAACTCACCACATTCAAAAACCCACTTGCCAACACAAGAGATATGTGAGACAATGAGGAGAATACGAATGAAAATATTGGTGACTAAAGACGAGAAGCAAGTATGCTTCTTATTTAAATGCAACTGATGATTTTTGGAGTGTTAATTGAAATTCATTGTGTGGCAAGAGATTAGTGTTGGAGGTCTGCAAGAAAAGTTATTTTAGAATGGTTTATGTGAATAATTGAGTATCTCGAAACATGAAGCGAAGTAAAAACTAAATTGTTTTACCGGAAATAGACTTGATTGCTTCAAGATAGCAAGAATGTGAAACAATCAGGAAAATCGGCATCCAAACAATTCTTTACGCATCGATCTGATCTATTTCAATTCTTGATACGTCTCTATACAATAACATTCTTTGTTTTCCTTTATTTTTTTTAACCACCTGTTATATTTTTAGTTCAACTGTATTCAACGTCATCAAAGCCTATGATCTATGTCCTAACTATTTTGAAACACCAAGAATGGACCGAATTGAAATTCTAGAAAACCCAAAAACTAGGGGCGTGGCTTATATCCAAAATAGAAGTTGTAAGCAGCGAGCAAGTCGAGTTACACCCCTTCTCGTCATTCAAGAAACTCCCTCCCCGAGTATACTCTACAAGAATAATGATGTCCACCAGACTTATCACACTGTTTCTCCTCATCTGCCTTACAACACGTAAGTTATTAGGTCATTAAGATCATATCTAAATTTTTTATATAGTTAACTGATTGATTCATTTTTTGAATCATGTGTTACTGTACTGATTTATGATTTTCTCTGATGTTCAATTAACTCATTCCAGAAATCTGCTGCAAATTCGTCGCGATGATTGACAAAATCGAAGTTGACCCCGAAGAAGTTGTGGATATTGAGGAAGATCGCAAGACGTGCTTCTGTTGTCGAGCATTCGTTTGTCGTCATCAACTATGTCCTTGTTCGAGATTCACAGCATTGTTTTGAGAAATCTCTAGAACCAATGGATTCTAATAATAATTCTTGTTTTTCTCTGTGACTGCTGAGAACTGATTTTGAAATAAACGTCTCGAAATGTTACTTTTCTTCTTAGAACATACTTTCTTTGGCAACCTACGTCATTTCCCACTGTGATTGATGTCAAAACAATGTATTTTTCTAAGCCGCCATCAGTATCTAAACGAGGTCCAATGGTCACTGGGGGATTTCTAGAGGCTTGTTTCAAAACCCTGTTTTTGACAAACGATTCTGTAAGATTGGAATCTTGCGTATTTTAAGCTGAAGTGGTTCAAAAACTTTTTTCATAGCGTTATCTCAGTGAAGAAACACAATGAGTTTTATCCAAGTGATGAAAATTGACTCAAAATCAATTTAGGAATCGTGGCCCGGCTGTACATGTTAAATCGTATCTTACTCAATGATGACGCCATTTGATTCTGAAAAGGCTGAAGCCATCAGTGGGTGTGGCCTATCATGGAAGTGGATCTCTGAGTAATGGGAAAATGATGTGAACTCAAGTTTTACTACTCTTGTAGCTAAACAGATATTGTTACGGTCTGAAACCAGACTTCCTCTCCGGACAATGTTTACAAGAGCAATTTACCAATTCGTTTTAATCTTTCTGCTCATTTCTCTTCTTACCGGTACGTTTAATAATATTTTCGACTAAGGTTCACTGTTTTTAGTACATTTGATTCCTAAATTTACATTGAACTTTCTTTGAGTCACTAGGATTTCAATTAAAAGTGTGGGTGTGACAAGTGGACAAGTTGAAATTTGTTCAAATGTACCCAGAAAGAAGTAAGAAGGAAATAAAAGTGTATTGACGTCAGTAAAGTAGATGTTACTTCAATTCGTAAGACTATTATTTCAGAAGTTCACTCCAATGTTCTTACGGTGACCGAGCAAACAAATATGAAAGTGGAAGATACTTTGGATCTGGAAGAAGATCGGAAAATATGCTTTTGTTGCCGAGCATTTGTCTGTCGCCATCAATTATGCCCATGTTCAAGATTCACAGCTTTATTTTAGACTTCCATTGAAATCAAATAAATTTTGAACCTGTTTCTCTTATTTTTGATTCCTAGAGTACCACATTTGGACTAGAACCCGACGTCATGTATAGTGGAGATTGATGACAGAGTAATACACTTCTTCTCCTCTTCCCTTTCTGCCAAAACTCCCATCAGTACGTGAACGAGTTGGATAGTCACTTGGGATTAACTAAAAACGTGATTGAGACACTAAGAATGTAGTATTTCCTTGCAACTCACATCCTCCATTCAAAAATAGAATGTCAAAACACGTCAGTTTCGAGAAAATTTTTATTCAACGGAAAACTTGAGATCGAGGGGTGGGCGACAATTAAAAAAATGGTTGAGCGTGAAATAGACGTTTGATTATATAAGAAATCATCATTTTTCGATGCATAAAGCTGATTTTAATTGGAACAGTGAATAATTCATTTAATTCTTTGGCTCGAGTTGAGATAATTCCACGTGTCCCGCTCCATTTCGTCGTCTTCTGATGAGTTGCAACAATTTTTCCTGCGATTTCTCCATTTGATCTTTGAACAAGCAGAACAACGCGGCGATGAATGGGAACAATCCACCAGCAAAGAAGAACCAACAACCGCTTCCAATACTGTATTTCCACTGAAAAAATTAATTATATTCTCTTGTTTTTGACATCTTCTCTATTTTTACCACAAAGATCTAAAAATATGAATCATATTCACGCTTCATTTAATCGTGGGTGGATTCAAGTAAGTGTGAAAAAGCCTATTGACATATTCATTTCTGGGAAATAAAACTCAACTTGTCTACATCCGGTCTAACTACACCTAAAAAGGCTCAAGATACAACTTACTTCTGGTTTCTTTAAATTCTCGGGAAGAATATTTTCAGAGAACGCTTCGACGATAAAAATCACAAAGAGAATGATCCAAAAACCGACTGAAATAAAACGTTTTGTAATGCATTTCAAAAATTCTCATTTACCTACTGTTACCATTGCATGGAAAAAAGCAAGTTTATAAACTTCTACACGTCTGCAGAATCTACAACTGATGCAGTGTCCGACGGTGTAGCAAAGCCAGAAAAGTTGAGAGAAGAGGATAACCAATGCGAGATAGTATCCAATGTGTACCACTTAAAAATATTAAGGGTTTTTACGTTTAGATGCTCGATAATGAGCTCAGATTTTGAATACATTCTAATTCTGAAGTATGATATTGAAAATGTATAATTGAAAAAAAATCAAATTCTTCAGTTTCAACTTTTATAGGCATTTTCTTCTTGAATAGAAAAGTAAAATAATGACTTACAAATGGATGGATCTTCCACTTGAACAAATGGTACAGGAAACTTGCTTGTTTTGTTCTCAGCTCCCCATGGCAAACACGCAATTTTTTGAATCGGTTCGTTTTCTTTGAAACAATCTAAGCCACGAACTCCTCTCTGAAAATTTTCACAGTCTTTATTCGGATCCTGGGACTTCAACAATATTTGTGTTTTCTTATTTAATAAAGAAATCATGATTTTCGAAAATATAGAAATATTTTTCTATTAAAAGAAAACCAACTTGAAATTCGTCGTTGTCTTTGCTCAAAACGATCCACGCATTGTTTGCATATCCGTATGCAGCAAGACATAATGAGAAAACTAGAAATACGACGGATAAACAGTATTTCATAATTTGTGGACTTTCAGGAACACTGTTGATGCTTCCTGGCATAATTGCACCCTGAAAAAGAAAAGAACCGTTGACTCAGGAACAAGAGACAAAAGAAATTTTCAGGAACAAATTTGAATATCGAATAAAAAAGACAAGGGAGAAAACGGAGGATTAGAAATATCGGAAAAATCCCCAAGGGGAAAAGTTCGGCGTTTTGACACCAAGATGAAATCATTCAACTTTTGGACACGCTTCTCAGTCTCTTTATCTATGTATGAATGAGATTGAAATAGGTTTTTCAATGGAGGATATTTCTCTCAACCTTAATACCTCCCTTGACGCCAATTATTTTGTTTTGAGTAGATATTCCTTACTTATTCAGAAAACACGACTACGGCAGTCTACCTGTCGTTTTTCTCTCATTTTCCTCCATCTCTTGTTAGATCGTATTGCCCAGCCATTGTGGAAATGTGGGAAAACGAGACTGACGGATAGAAAAGAGACAGTAAGAAACGCTGAATTCTACATCTCTCGAACACTATTTCGTCTGTGTTTCTGCATAAACTTCAATGAATCAACAATAGATGCGCAAGACGAAGAAACGCCATTGATTTGGAGGACGTTAGAAGTCAATCCAAGTGAATATTATGTCGAAATGAGGAAATTAGTCAATAGAATGCAACAATGAGTTCAAAAGTTGAGAAGAAAAAAGAGAACGGGACAGATGAAATAAGAGAAAACGCAGGTGAATATAGAAAGATAAAAATCATTTTGTGTAACGTTTCGCCCTCAAAAATCTTCTTTCACAATCTTCAACTCATTCACAGCTGTAAAAACTCAGAAAACATCTCATTTTTTCATTAAAACAAATAGCTCATTGCGAAGAAGATGCTGGCCGGTTCTTTTTGTTTGGTTTGGAAGTTCTTTTCTTCTCTTTACCGAGACATTTCCACAAAGAAAAATGGTTTTCTCTGAATCATCGATGCGCAGGAAGAAAGCGAAGATGTAAAGGTAATCCTTTTCCTCAAGAAGTTAAAAAGCAAATGGTTGCTATAGTAGCAAAGAAAAAGGGTATGTAGAGGAGGAAAAAGAGTGTCTCGGGTGCCACTTGACTATTGACATTTTGAATGAAGAGAGAAGAGAAATAGAATGAAAAAGAGATATATCTCTGTTGGACTGATGGAAACTTTGATTGAATTCTAAGAGATAAGCTGTTTTTCAAAACATTTATCCATCAAATCGGAATTTCTGTAGTTCAGGATTATTGAAGATGAGAGATTCAGAACTATTCTTACGGTACAAAGTGCAAGTACATCCCATTAGAAAGAGCCAGGACAAAGAGACCATTGATATTCAAATCCAAATGAATGACGGTCGGTCTGTGATCATTGAGAACCATAGAGAATACTATAGAAATTTTACTTTGTAGTTAATAGTTCACGTCTACTCTCTGACTTTTTATATTCATCGTTTTGGCGTCAGTTAGGTTAATTAGCTTACTGCCGTATCAGTTTACTACAAAAGTTCTTCCGTTAAAATGAGGAATAAACATGAAACGTGATAGGGGGAGAAGAGTAAAATGGGATTGCAGGTTCTCGACAAACATTTCGCTTTTAATAAGACGTTGGCCATACGTAAATATGCCGTGAAAATCAATTTTGAAGGCGAAAACGTTAATGAATAAGAAACGGAAATGTGAGCGTGTGCATCGTCCACAACTCGTCTTCATTCCATCATCATTTCTCCCCCCTCCTGCAAAGCCAAACCTAATGAAGAGATTTCTTTCTTTGTCATCAAAATGAAGAAAAGACGAGGAGGAGAACGAGAAAATGTGTTTTTCTGGCTGTACTGCTCTCCTCAGAGTTGCCAAAATTGACACAATGGCCATTGGCGAAAAGAAGCGAAGGACCCAACAAAAGTTGAGGCGGAGAAGAAGGGGTAATCAATTCAAGACATGCATGAATAAGAGATAGAAATCCAAGATTTCGAACTTCACACAATTTTATTTTATTTCAGTGATATTCAACACATAAGGAAAACAATTAAAGGTTTGGCATATCCTGGATCTCGACGTACGTTGGAGTGGAATAGATGGTGTAACCATCACGAATTCCATACTCACGGAGTGGTTTTGAGTCGTCAAGATGAGTAGCTGAATTTTTTGTTTCTTTCAATGAGATTTTTAAAAACTAACTTCCAAAAACAATCCATTGAATTTGAGATGGAACAGTGGTTATCTCTTCGATTTTTGATTTGGCCTGCAATTAATTATCATATGAGTAATATCCGATTTTACTTACCTCTGCGACAGTTGCATTGTCTCCTAAATTCAAGTCAATCGTATGTCCTGCATACTTTCTTGTCTTATTGTACACAATTGCTTTGATGTGCCTCAAAACTTCAAAGAATTGCAACAAAACTCTTCCGAAACTTACATTTCTCCACAGACAATAAGAATAGTCGGTTTGAAAATTTCAAACAGCGACTTCCATTTTATATTGCGGCTAAATAGCTGCGTTTTGAATGTTTGTCATGTCCGCAATTATTTTCTTCTCCGCATAATTCAACTAATTAAAGGACAGAGCAATTCGATCAGTTCCTTGAATATTATATGAGACAGTCAGACTCGTGACTTCAGAAAAACTTTTCAAACCCAAAAACGAGAGCTTCTGAAAAATACTCTTATAAACCCATATTTATAAACCCGAATTTTTTAAAGCCAAGAATCAATCTATTTTTTATTCAAGAATACAAGGATTTTCATATTAGAAAAATATTCACATAGTTTCTATAAAGTGAGTTTACAAGAAAAGTTTGACAATAGCTACAAAGAACACCGAGAATAAGACTGAGATAAGAGAAGACGATTGAGTTGTAGTAGCAACAGTTGTCGTCGTCGTCGTTTTGACCGTTGGGTTGCTGGCTGGTGGTAGATTCGTTGGAGCCATAGTTGGACCATCATTTTGTTCCTGTAACAAGCAATTTCTTATCAATGGACAAGCAGTTCACGTGAAATTCAAACGTTTGCTACGTCATCTGACGTGAGTATATAATTTTTATCAACTTACTGTGTATTGGGCAAGAAGTGGTTGACGGAGCATACTAACTCCAATTGTTGTATTGTAGCCTTGTCCGTGAACAAAGTTGTTAATCATTTGAAGAACTGGTCCTGGACGATCAGTTGGAGACATATGACCAGCTCCCTTCACAGTCAAGAGGTCAATAGTCAAATTGCTCTTCTGGAACTTCTGAACGTATCCTCCGATTTGTCCTCCATACAACCACAATCCTCTTGGTTGGTTGACAACAAAGTTTTGATTAATCGCCAAGTTATTGACCAAGGATTCAGCTTCAAACATTGAGCACACAGAATCAACATCTCCGTTGTAGATAAGAACTCTGAAACAAGAATTTTAAAACAAGTTTTCGTGGAATAGAAGGCATACTTGAGGTCGTATCCACTGTTCAGGATATCAGTGAACACTTGAGTAGTGTCGTTGTACAAGCAAGTGTAATTCAGATTTCTGAAATCTTTTCATATGGAAAAATTGTATAATATATTAAAGACTCACGCGCAGAATGTCCATCTTTGAACTTGGTCTGGGATGTGGAGAGCGTCGCGGACGTGTGGAAGACTCAAGTAGTGATCTGAGGCTTGGATATTCCAGCACGAGTAGCCTCCGGTGGCATCAGTAGATAATGGATCAAATTGTGACGTCTGAAAGAGTAGCGGGTAATTTTTCAACCGACAGACTTAGAATTACCTTGATTTGTGACTGTGGAATGAAAGATTTAAGTCTGCGCTCCAATTCGAGTCTCGACATTCTTTCCTGTTTAGCAGTGAATGGACTTGATTGATCTCTTGGAGTGACATAGCAGTCTTGGTACAAATTGTATTGATCATACATCGCCTTCCAGTTTCTGTCAAACGAAAGCTGCTCGACAAGATTAGCACAGTCTTGAAGGGTTTGATTGTTAGGGAAACTCTTGGCAATCACATCCATCTGGGAGTCGAAAGTGATGTAGTAATCGTAGTTGCAATCGTAAGAGACATCGGATGATGGACAGCATGCACGAAGTTTCTCCCATTGTCTGAAATTGGTTTTCATTGTTAAGAACCTTTTTCTGAGTCAACATACGGTTTGTCATAAATTCCGTGGAAGTACAGGAAATCTGGGAGTGTTCTGACGTCGTTGGTCGCACTGACAAATCCGTTTCCGATTCCCATACCGCGAAGTTTGATGTTCGATTGTCCGGCCTATAATTATTAATTGACAAAATTACAACGGTTTTGAAAATACCTGAATTTTCTGAATGAGAAGTCTGGTGAGAGTTGGAACATAGACTCCACCATAAGATTCTCCGGTGATGTACAGCTCACTGTTTCTGTGTGGAGTATAGGCGGCGAAGAAGTCCTCAAGAGCGGTGTAAGTGTCGAGAGCAGTCTTGTCGTCATCCCAAGTTTGGTCCTTGTTCTGATTTGTGTCTTGGTACGAGAAACCAACACCTCGTGGAGAGTCAATGATAAGAATATGAGCAGCCTTATTCCACGAGTACACATTTTCGAAAAGGGTTTCTCCGTCTGGATTCACAAAGAATGGTCCGATTTCTCCAAGAAGTCCTCCAGTGGAAGCGCATCCTGGTCCTCCTTGCAACCAGAGAATAATTGGATCACCCTCGTTTCCAGATTGAGATTCGATGAACCAGTAGAACAGTTTGTTGCCCTGTGTAGCTTGAAGATATCCAGAGTGTTGCATGAAGTTAACATTCCATGTGACTCCCGGAAGAGCGAAAATGTGATCAGCCTTTCTTCTTGGAACCGTAACTGGTGCTGGTTGGTATTGAGCGAGAAGTGGTTTGCGGGAATAGTCCAACGTCAAGTTTTTGTTGTAATCCAGTTGGTTGACAAAGTTGTAGATCATTTGAAGTGCTGGTCCTGGGCGATCTTGTGGCACAAAGTGACCTGCTCCCTTGACTGTTAGTTGATCAAAAACGACTTTGGTGTTAATGCCAGCTTTAGTGTATGTGAACTGCTTCCAATATCCTCCGACACGTGGCAAGTATTGTCCTTGAGTGTAGTTCCATGGTGAGTGTTGATGGGTGACAGCCATATTGTTATTCTTGGCAAGCTTCTCAATGAACCATTGATCTCCAAGGAACTGGCAAGCCATATCGACATCTCCGTTGTAAATCAAGAATCTCAATGGATAGGACGAAGCAAGAATGTCATTGAAGACGGAAGTAGTGTCATTGTGCTGTTGAATGTAATTCTCGTTCATAACCAAGTTACAATCAGTCCAGTATGGAAGAGTTGTTGGAATGTGAAGAGCGGCACGGACTTCTGGAATATTCATGTAGGCTTCAGAAGCATCTCCCGAGAAGCATGTGAATCCTCCGTTGGCATCAGTTGATTGATAGTTGATCTTCTTCTAAAAATAAGATAATAATTATTTGGGAGAATTAAAACTGTTTCGTACAGCTTGATCAACGAAAAGTTGAGATGGAAGGAATGGCGAAACATCAGCTGATCTCTTGGTACGTCTGTTCTGAACTCTACGGATTCCACGAGCCAATTCATTCAACTTTGAATCTCCAGCAGCTGGGGCAGAGTAGCAGTCAGCGAACGTGTTGTACACATCATTGCTAAAACAATTGGATCGAAAATGCCTAAAATATAAAAACATACTCAGTAGTCCAAACATCAAGGAATCCTTGTTGAGTGACAAGTTGTCCACATTGAGCAGCGAGTGAGTTGTCGTTAAGTTTTGGAGACACGTTTCCAGATGTGTCGATGTTGATGTATTGAGTGTAGTCGCAGTAGGCTTGTGGAACAGAAGTGTCACAGCACTTGGATATTGCATCCCAGTCACTGAAAATCAGGGTTGCAATCTGACGGGCCGGCCCGTTGAGCCCGGCCCGCGGGCCGGGCCGGCCGGGCCGGGCCGGGCTGAGATGAAAAAGCCCGGCCCGGCCCGGCCCGTCGGGCCCGTCAACTTTAGAAAAAAATTTTTTTTTTAATTTTTAACTTTTTTTTGTTGTAATTCCTATTATTTTTCTATAGAAAAAGACTCAAAAGTGAGCTAGGAGCAGTTTTCCAATGTTTTAGAGCAATTTGAAGCTTACTATTACTAGGAAGGCTGTGTCAGAACAGCATATTCTTCTCTCTAAGTCATTTCTGGCCTCTATGTCTCTTTGGCACTAAAAACCACCACTTAAAGAGAAAAATTCGTAATTTTTTGATGCCAAAAATAACAAAAAAAATATGTGGACGGGCCGGACGGGCTCAACGGGCCGGGCCGGGCCGGCCCGGGTGTACGGGCCGGGCCGGGCCGAGATTTTCTGACCTTGGGCCCGGCCCGGCCCGGCCCGGCCCGGCCCGTTGCAACTCTGCTGAAAATTAATTTTTTGAATTTAAAATAATCTAGCTCATACGATTTGTCATGTTCTCCTCTGAAGTAAAGAAGTGAGACGGCAGAGTTGATTTGTTGAATTCCAGAGAGTTCTCCGTTTCCAATAGCAACTCCGACAAGGTTGACTCTTTGAAGGGTTTTAGCCTGTAATTTATTCAATATTCAAAAACTGGAGTGATATTTTTACTTGAATAGCGTTGATCAGGGCGCGTGTAAGAGTTGGAACGTAGACTCCACCATAAGATTCTCCAGTGATGTAGAATGGACGGTTCTGGTATTCGGGGAACTTGTCGAAGAAGTTTCCTAAAGCCAAAACAGTGTCAGAAGCGGTCTGAAATAGGAAATGTTTGGAAATTGTCAAAACTTCTATAAAATCTTACGTAGGTGTCATTGTACATAGTGTCAGCTGGGAATTCATTACTACGGAAAGAGTATCCGACATCTCTTGGGGCTTCAAGGAATAGCACATTTCCAGCTTTGTTCCATGAGAAAGTGTTTTCGAACAGAGTTTTTCCATCTGAATTCACATGGAATGGTCCGAGTTCTTCCAAGAATCCTCCAATTGATGAGCATCCCGGTCCACCATTGAGCCACAAGATAAGGGGGTCTGCTCCAGGATTCTGCTGAGATTCAACAAGCCAATAGTGAAGATAGTTTCCAGCAGATGCGTTGAGATATCCAGAATACTGTTTGAAGTTTGGAGTGAAAGTGAGTCCAGGGAGGTTGGTGACTTCGTCTTGAGCCTTCGTTTGAGTTGGTGGTGGTGGATATCCTGCACGTTCAGATGGCTGCTTGACAGATTCTTGTTCTCCAGTCTTTGCGAACTTATCAGCACGGACAACTTTGTGAACTTTAGTGTGTACTCTGTTTCCATTGTGGGTAACTCCAGTAAGAGAGCGGTTCAGAGAGGCAGCGAGTTGCTCGGCAACCACGTAGGTGTTGGTGAGTGGATGGAGTGAAGTATCAATGACAGTTGGGTTACTGTAGTCTTGGTTTCGGAAGAAGTTGGCAATCATTTGAAGAGCTGGCCCTGGTCGATCGGTTGGCACCAAGTGTCCTGCTCCTTTCACTGTGATAAGATCAATGGAGAATCCAGCCTTATTGTCAAACTTCTTGGCATATCCGGCAATTTGAGTCATGTATCTCCAGTCGGCACGAGCCTTGGTGACTGGGAGTTGATTTTTCAAGGCGAACGCTTCGATGAACCACTGGTCTCCCAAGTAGTTGCAGGCTTGATCAACATCTCCGTTGTAGATCAGAACACGGAGTGGATACTTGGAATCGAGAATGTGTTGGAAAACAGATGTTGTGTCGTTGTGTTGCTGCACGTAGAGTCCGTTGATAGTGTCACTGAAAACAAGTTCTATAGTTTTCATTCAGAAAATCAGAAACTCACTTGCAAGCAGACCATTGTCCAGCTGCAGAGGAAACATGAAGAGCGCTTCGGACATCTGGAAGATTGATCCAGCTGGCGGCTTGAGTTGTTCCGTAGCAGGCAAGTCCTCCTTGATTGTCAGTGGAGGAGGTTGAGATTTTAGCCTATAAAGAACATTTGAATTCCATCAAAAAAGTTTGTTCTCACTCCTTGATCGATGAATCCCTTCAAATGCAATTTCTTTTGAGCAATTGTCATTCTAGATCCGAATGCTCTGCTTGAGTCTTCATAACAATCCTGATAGATGTTATACACATCGTTCAAGCTGTTCCAGAATCTTTGTTGTCCCAAATCGGCGACCTTGTTTGCACAGAAAGAATTATCATTCGGGATAGCAGTTCCATCTGGTCCGAGATGAATGTATTGAGCAAAGTTGCAGTATTCAAACCACTGAGAGCTGGTTTTGTTCTGGTTGCAGCATTGTTGGAGAGAATCAAAGTCGCTGAAAACAAATTTGAGTTTGATTTCAGAATTCAAATCTTACTCTTTACTGAACAATCCGTGGAAATAGCTCATCATGATAGCGGAGTTGAATTGTTGAATGGCAGAAAGTTCACCGTTTCCAATTGACATACCAATCAAATTCAATTGTGGGAAGTCTCCGGACTGAAAACAATCATTTGGATACTTGAGATTATATTATTTGTCACCTGGATTTTATCAATGAGAAGAGAAGTGATAGTTGGAACATAAACTCCACCATAAGATTCTCCTGTGACGAAGAATGGACGGTTGATGTATTCCGGATAGACAGTTAAGAAGTCTTTGAGAGCCAAGTAGGTGTCCGTTGCTGTCTGAAAACGAATATTAATTGAGATTTTGCCAACAAATTTCTCACTCTCTGGTCATCCCAAATGGTGTCGTTGTTCAAACTTGGATCTTGCACAGAGAATCCGACTCCTCTTGGAGATTCCAAGAAAATGATGTTGGCAGCCTTATTCCACGAGTAAACATTTTCGAAAAGAGTTTTGCCATCTGGATTTGGATGGAATGGTCCCAGTTCAGTAAGCATGGCCATGAGTCCAGAGCATCCTGGTCCTCCAGTGAGCCACAAGACAAGTGGATCAGAGGTTGGGTTTCCTTGCGATTCAACGAACCAGTAGTGAAGATAGTTTCCGGTGACTCCATTGAGGTATCCAGAGTATTGCTTGAAGTTGAGTCCGTATGTGATTCCTGGGAGGTTCCATACTCTGTCGGCTTGCTTTCTAGTCCCTGAAACATAGTTATGTTCATAACCTAAACCTGTATCAGAGATGACGTTGTATGCGCTTCATTCTATTTCCAAAGTGGTAAGAATTATGTGATAAGAGTTTTCATCATCCTCGAAATTGTAAATGATTACTGATAAATTCTTTCAGTGAAAGCAGAAATGATCAAGTAAAAGACAATTGTTGCGACGAAGTTTTTTCATCATGCCGCGAAACGACTGATAAATTTTTGTGCCTTTCCCAAAACCTCGTCGTCTGCGACTCCAAGCTACGAATACTTACAGGTCTTCTGTGGTGGAGCGGCATATTGAGATCGAAGTGGTGCGGCGGTCACATCATACGGAACTTGAGCACTGTATCCATTTTGGCCATTATACAGGAAGTTGTGGAAGAGTTGAAGAGCTGGTCCTGGTCTATCCATTGGCACCATGTGTCCAGCACCTTTCACGGTCAGAAGATCAAGTTGGAATTTACTGTAGCTCCATGATTTGAGATATCCAGCGAGTGTTGGTTGATAGGTGTTCTGGGTTCCGGCACGAGTATAATTCCATTGTTCACGTTGTCTTGTCAGTGTCATTTTATAGGCGGAGTTAGCCAAGTTCTCAACGAACCATTGATCTCCTAAGTAGTTGCATGCAAAATCAACATCTCCATTGTAGATCAAAGCTTTAAGCGGATAAGCAGAATCAACAAGGAACTTGAAGATGGGAGTCATATCTGGATACTGTTGAATGTAATACTTCTCATTGATGTCGTCACTGCATTGTTGCCAGGCTTGAACGCTAGCGGGAATATGAAGAGCGTTGCGGACATCTTGACGTCCGAGCCAGCTAGTAGTAGCATCATCCACATAGCATGGATAGTTATTCAGAGCATCGGTGGACATTTTGTTAACGAGAGACTGTAATGTGTTGAATTCATATAGTTTTTTATTCTAAAATTGACTCACTCCCTGATCAATGAACGGATTGATTCCATTGCTAAACAAGTTGTATGCTTGATTGGCTCCAGTGGTTGACAAAGAAGTTCTCATGATCTTTCGCATGGTTTGTTGATGAACCTTGGCATGTCTCTTCTCAGAACCACCGAAAACAGTTGTGTCGAAGTTATAGCAATCCTGGTAGCTGTTGTATACATCATTGCTGGAAAAGAAAGATTATTCTGAACGTCGATTGAAAAATCACTTACTATGTCTCCCAAATAGAGTTCAATCCAAGTTGGATGACCATTTTTCCACATGCAATTCTTTGCGCATCATTGGTATCATTTCTTGGGGCTGGGTTTCCATAATTGTCGAACACCACGAACTAAAACAACACTATTATGAAAAAATGTAATTTTTCAATTGTTAAACATACCTGAGAGAAGTCGCAATCGACAAGAGGTCCTTGTGGAGTATCTGGACAGCATTGGCGGAGATTTTCCCATTGCCTGAAACATTTTGTTCATTGGATATTTTTTGAAAAACATGCACGGTGTTTGCGGACTTGGCGTACACTCTTGGCCTTGCGGACTTTATTTAGCGGGTAGAAGGCAGACATGGCCCCTCTTTTTCTCCTCGGGAGAAGAAAAGAGAGCGACCCAGACATTTGGAAGAAGAACATTACACTTACGTTGTTCCAAGCATTCCTCTGTAGTAGAGAAGGTCAATTCCAGAGTTGGTAAGTTGCTGACGGCTCAAAGCTCCATTTCCAACAGCGAATCCTTTAAGACTGATATATGGAGTGGTATTGTTTTGGATCATTTGAACGACGAGTTTTGTGAGAGTTGGAACATAGACTCCACCATAGGACTCTCCAGTAATGTAGAAGTCTCTGCCTTGGTATTGTGGGAATCTTTGGAAGAATTGGATGAGAGCCAGGGCATTGTCGGCGGCGGTTTTGTCGTCGTTATAAAGTAGATCTGGAGTGGCAGTGGAATCTCTGTATGAGAATCCAACATCTCGTGGTGATTCCAAATAGAGAATATTGGCTGCTTTGTTCCAGGAATTCACATTTTCAATGACAGTTGCATTGTCTCTTTGAATTCTGAATGGTCCGTTTTCACTAAGAAGTCCGAGAAGTGATGAGCATCCGGGACCTCCGTTGAGCCAAAGGACGAGTGGTGCAGTGGATGGATTTGTTTGAGACTCGACTAACCTGAACTTTCACTTTCAATGATAAGTTTCCTTTTTGGGTGAGAATCTTTCATTTCAATACATCAGAAAACGAATTACTGACGAAATGTACGATAATGAATCAATCTATTGAAATGATGATAACCCATTTGTCAAAATTTTAGTGTACTTTTTCAATGTGTTGCTCCTTTCACTGTTATCTACGTCTTAAATGATTACAATATTCTTAAAGAAGATAATCTCCGACAAACTTCTAAACTTGGTGTCCGTCAAAATGGACTATTGGTTTCTGTTGCTTTAATATAGTGTTATGCAGAAATGGATAACCGGCTATAATTTCTAAGAAATCAGAAAGATTTTTGTTTATCAATCAGTAAAAAAAACAGGTTAGAGTTGGAAATCAAAAAGCAGAGAACTACAAAAAGCTGATTGTTAGCTTCCTTGATTTGAACTGGTGGACGAGAATAGGTAAACAAACAAGTTGACTCAGAGACAATAAATGTATTATGAATATTGCCGAACAGATAAAAGATCTATTTTTTTCCTAATCAAAACTACCAGAACTCACCAGTAATGAAGATGATTGCCTTGAGATCCATCAAGATAGCCGGAATACTGCTTGAAGTTTGGTGTGAATGTCAATCCGGGAAGATCAGTTACGAGATCGTCGCTCATGCTCGCCGACAGCGAGGGAGCTGCCAGGGCAGCGCCCAACAGGCATAGGATGCCCAGTGATCGGAGCATAACCGAGGTTTTCGGTGAGGCGTCCGAATGAGAATGAGCTCCCGTCTTATCACCTCCACAGGCCTCTTCTTCCAATGTGCGGGCTCCGCCCCAACTATAATTTTGTGACGACAACGATTTTGTACTTTTCCCCAAGTCGTGGTGCTCTTCTGTCTGATGGTGATAGAAACAGAACACGAAGGATGAACCCCTCATTTATTTATGTTAATAAACTTTACACCGTAAAGCAGAAGTTATACAAGGTTCGAAACTAATGTATACAAATAAAAAATAGAAAATGATCTTGACTACATTTGAAAATTTCGTTTGAAACAAGTACTTGACTTCCAGAACAGGCAGCTCTTCAATTTTCCGAGACATCCAAAAGTAGTTGACCTAAACCATAGAGAAATTATCAATGATACTGAAACATCCTCCCACCAATGAGTTGATTGCAGGAGTGATAAATTGCAAGTCAAACAATCGTAAAGATGCAATCTTCAACTTTTCCAACTGAAAATAAATGAGTGGGAAGGAGGGGAAAACGTTGTGAGTTCCTACCTGTACATTTGCGTAGGAGCAGACCAAAAACAACAATAAGAACGGTGATGTTACGAACGTGAATGTTGTGATTGACATCACTTTTTTCAGCACCAATAGAAGACAATATGCAATCACTATCAATCCCAAAAAAAGAATCATGGACACTTTGCTGTTGAGCAGTCGAAGACACATGGTCATATCCTACAAATTTGCAGATTTTTTGTGGTGTTGTACTAATTCAAGGAATAAAATATGATGTTCTGAAGAGTGTAATGACTAATGATTTTTTGGTCTAGCATATTATCTTTGGTCTCGATCAACAGATCATTCAGAACTCTAACTTTAGTGGCATCCAGACTTTTATTTTTTAACTGATCGAGAAATATGATTTAACACTACGGATATTTCCATTTAACAATTGGCAAACATTTCTGCCAGAGTTGCAACGGGCCGGGCCGGGCCGGGCCGGGCCCAAGGTCAGAAAATCTCGGCCCGGCCCGGCCCGGCCCGGCCCGGCCCGTACACATATTTTTTTTGTTATTTTTGGCATCAAAAAATTACGAATTTTTCTCTTTAAGTGGTGGTTTTTAGTGCCAAAGAGACATAGAGGCCAGAAATGACTTAGAGAGAAGAATATGCTGTTCTGACACAGCCTTCCTAGTAATAGTAAGCTTCAAATTGCTCTAAAACATTGGAAAACTGCTCCTAGCTCACTTTTGAGTCTTTTTCTATAGAAAAATAATAGGAATTACAACAAAAAAAAGTTAAAAATTAAAAAAAAAATTTTTTTCTAAAGTTGACGGGCCCGACGGGCCGGGCCGGGCCGGGCTTTTTCATCTCAGCCCGGCCCGGCCCGGCCCGGCCCGGCCCGCGGGCCGGGCTCAACGGGCCGGGCCGAGCCGGCCCGCGGGCCGGCCCGTCAGATTGCAACCCTGATTTCTGGAATGTCTTTTTGATGACAAATCAGAGAAAAAATACTTTGTAACCCATGATCAAAAAAATCTACTTGGTGGCATTACCAGAACCCATGGGTTACGGAAATTATTTTCTGAAAAAAAACCCCGCTAATCCGCTTCTACCAGTTTTACCTTCATTTTGAGAGCCAAATGTTCGAACTCTGTTCTTCCGTTACATTTCTCCAAGAACTTTCTCAACTCATTCAACTTTTCTCCAATTCGATAGACACAGTTCGTCCAGATAACAAGAATCACGACAAGCCTGGTTGTGACTACGATGCATAGAATGACCAGAACAATATCGTACGGGGAATAGTATTTGTTGAAGTGTAATTGAATTGATAGCAGGACAAGTGCAATGCCCAAAAGTGCTTGAAGAGTGACAACCGATGTTCTGAACTTGATAAAATGTTCTATTTCTGGTTTCAACTCGTTAATTCTCGCCTTTGGAGAGATGCTCTGCTATTTCTGATATCCATTGGAGAATCGAAAAACCTTGAAAGATCATTTCTTGTCACGGTGATCATGGAATAACATGATGACAAGGAAATTGAAGAGATACCTGCAATTTGAGCATTCATCACCAGGTCAAAGTCAACTTTTATCATTTTTCACGTGGCTCTTCAAAAATTAGTCTGATGAAAGTGACGGGAAGATAACGAAAATCATATTGCGTTGATAATAGTAATCGTTTACATAATCAAAACTAACCAAAAAGTACTGCTCGATGACTCCACGTGGATGACGGAAAAATTAGAATTTGATACAAGATATGAAACAGGAAAATGATTGATAAAATGGTAATGTAAATAGCGTTCCGGGCAAAGTAGAGAAATAATATTCGAAGGACAGCTTCGGTTATTGCTTTCTCCTGTTCCAGTTTCAGTCCCTATGACAAAAAATTATCAATATTCTTAATAAAAAAAGTTACCTGAAACTTGAAATGTATCTTCTTTCTGAAATTTTTCATCATTTTCTCACAGCTCGGCATCAGAAGTTAGAGGAAAATGAGTAATAATATTTTCGGCTTTCAACGAACCATAATAAATGCTACACCGGAATTGCGCAATTTGAGCATACACAAATGGTGGGACGCATGTTTTTTTTTTCTCGTTTTGGGTTGTGTTGTATGAGAAGTAGCAGATTTGATGTATTGCAACACTATTGAAAAATGTTTCTGAACTGAAATTGATTGTTCCTAGAAAAAAATGATACAAAGAACGTTGTTTAGTTTTAGTACTTCTTTTTTCTGTTCTCGTAATTAATATTAAGAAATTAATATACTGAATGTTTATCGTCTTTCGAAATATTTGATCACCCAGGAAGCGAGACATTAGCATACTTGTTCTCATCGAAAACAAAATCGTCATTTATTTTTTGTTGAACGCTGCGAAAACATCTATAATAGTATAAATTGCATCTGCAATTCTTCTTCTATTTCTTTCATCACATTCTTTAATTGTTCTCAATGGCTCATCAATGCATTTGAAAATTTCATCTCGATGATTATACAGAACATAAAATTGATCCTCATTTTCTGCGAAAGTCATCCAGATATTGGAGCATGTTGTGTCTCGTTCAAGAACACTTCCCTGAAAAAAAAATGTAATTTTCAAGTTCAAAAAGACAGTTTTCACCTTTTCAACACACGCGAAAGCTTCTATGATTTTCCCAAAGACATGTGACACTCCTTGAATAATAAACTTGCCTCTTTTGAGAGAAGCACACTGAACATCGCCTATGCAAGAGTCAAGTTGAAGCATTCCAGACCTCATAACGACATAGGTTTCTTTTTCAGAAGTTTTCAGAGTTCCACTTGTTAACTTTTTTTCAAGAGAAGTCTTGAAAAATGAATATTTATTTTTGATATACTCGTCGTTCAAACCTCGAACTGATGATAGCATTGATCAAAAACATCTTTTTCAGTTTGATTCAAACATGTTTTGGCTACTATCTCATGAAACATCTTAGAAGCTCTGTCGTTGATGTCTGCTGACACTTGAGTACATACCATTAAGACAAATATTGGCCACATTTTTGAAACTGGTTCGAAATTTTAGAACATGTTCTTTTATATCAAATGAAACAATCCCTATTGTTCAAAATGAGTCACCAAAGAAATTTTATTCAATACGTTTTCTTCAGTTTTTTCGTCAAGCATTCTATTATAAATATGAAATATATCTATTTTCGAGCGAAGAATCAGCTCGAAAAATCTTAAGTTCTACCTTTTTTGGAGCATTATACTTAGAAACTGAATTTTTAAGCATGCCGATGCTTCTTTACTGATAAGCTTTTTAACTTCCCGTTTATACTCACTAACAAACAAGCTATTTTCAAAAAATTATTTATTTCAATACAAATATTCACACTAATCTTGGAGAAGGGCTGGAGTGAATCCAATTCTTTGGAGAATCGGGTCAAAGTAAGTGCAACGTCCACGGTACAATGGAATACCAAGAATGACTCTGAAAGTGAAATATAGTTACAAGCCTCTTGTTTGAGCAACTTACTGTCCATTAGAGCTTGGAACAACTTGGAGTCTGCAAGTTCCGAAGAAGCTGACAACGAGATCTCTTTCAGTGATAGTGATGGAACCACCAGACACGAATCCCAAGGTGATAGTAATCTTGGCGTTGCATGGAACAATTGGTGGGTAGACATTGACAGTGTTGGAGTTGATTCCAATGGAATCCAAAATTTGACTCAAGTAAGATTGTGGGAATGCAAATTGAGCACTGGTAGTGTCAAGAAGAGCCTATAACATTCTACTTTTAAAACGTTATGTATTTCGTAATCCTACCTGAATGTACTTGTTATTGTTGTTCGTAGCAGACTTTCCAGCTGTTTTGAAGGTAGCAATGGTGATTTGGTAGCTGTAGGCGGAGGAAAGTGGAACGTATTGTGGGTTTGGAGCACAGTGCACTGGATCGAATCCTCCATAATAGATGACTCCGTGGGTTCCAAGATCATCAGTTTGATTGAAATGCTCAAGCCAGATAGAGAAGAAGGTGTTGCTGATATCTCCAAAGTTGACTCCTTGAACAAATGGAGAGTTTCCTCCGATTTGAGATCCAGCGGTGAATCCTAATCCGAAGACTCCGTCAGCAGCGGCTCCTTCGATTCCGACTCCGATGTCAGTGACTTGCAAGAATTTGACAGCTGGGATGGTGATCAAGTCAGTTGGGCGGTCTCCGATCTGAAAATCTTCTATGAAAAAACCACTTTGTTAATAATTGAACATACAACAGCGGTATCCTTTCCAACGAATCCAGTGAAAGATCCGAGATTGTTCTTGACAGTGTATGTTTGTCCATAGGCATAATAAGAAGAGGAAGCGTTTTGGTTGAACCTTCTCTTGTTATAACAATTGACTCCGCTTTCTGAAAATAGTTTCTAGTTGAAATTTTTTAAACTCTTATCAAAGTTAAACGTTTTATGCACTATTTGTGTCAGTCTTTGACCGATAAAAAAAGAATTCAAATTAAAAATTCTATTTGATTGCGGCTCTATTGTCAGCAAAAGCTGACAAAAAGGTCATCATTTGATGATTTTGTTCTAGATCTTAAAGTTGTTTGTGGTGAAAGAATCAAAGATATAAAAGAATTTGAATATAACTCACTGCAGCTAATATCTGGAACAAGGATATCGGAAGTCTTGGTGTCAATGACAACGGTGAAGAGTTGTCCTGGAGTTCCCATTGTCAAATTGGCAACAAAGTAGAATCCAGTTTGTTCCAATGTTTGTCCTCCTGGAAAACATTATTTATAGTTCCCAAAAATATAAAAAATTATTTGGCTCATTAGTAACCTATTTTTTTGTTTTCGAAGTCTAAGTTAGTTGTTTTACTCACCATGAGTGATGTTAGTAACAGCCGGTCGAACTTCGAATGGAAGCACAAAAGCTGAGCTAGTCGCCACAAAGGCAAGGAAAAGGATAACCTTCATCATATCTGAATTTGGAATGATTTCCGAGCCATCTACTCTCCTATTTATTCAGTTTCGCTCCGAACTGATAACGTGAAAATCGTGACAAACGCCCTCTCGTTTTAGGCACTGCACACTTCCATTTTCATCACTTTTCGTTTGCTTCAAAAACTTTATTCGACGAGATACAACTAATACGGAAGAGAGAAAAGAAACAAAAGCAATAAGAAAGTGGTGATCGTAACCATGATGATGATTTAGATATCGGCTGGACGAAGTTTACCGCGGCACTCTCCGAAACCAATTCTCACACCATTCTTGTCGCAAACTCCAGAAAGATTGACCTCATCACCGTCTTTCAAAAACTTGCGAACTTCATTTCCAACTGGAACTTCCTTGGCTCCACGCCACGAGAGCTCAAGCATGGATCCATAGGCTCCCTCTTCCGGGCCGGAAACGGTTCCTGATCCGAGAAGATCTCCAGCACGAAGATTGCATCCATTCACAGTGTGGTGAGCAAGTTGTTGTTTGAGAGTCCAGTACAAATGCTAGAAACAAAATTTAATGACTGGTTTTTTGTTTCACCAATTACCTTGAAGTTAGTCTTGCAGACAACATGATCCTCGGTCTCTCCTTCTGGTCGGATGGTCACAGCCAAGTTGATATCAAGAGTGAATGGGTCAGAGTGGCGGAGATACTCTGGTGGAACTGGATCCTGGACTGGGTTCTCAACAAAATATGGTCGGAGAGCTTCAATTGATACAATCCATGGAGAGATAGTTGTGGAGAAGGATTTAGCAAGGAATGGTCCAAGTGGCACATACTCCCAAGCCTGGATATCGCGAGCTGCAATGAGTTGATTAGTGAATCGGATTATCACAACATTTTAATACTCACCACTCCAATCATTCATCAACACCACTCCGAAGATACGGTCCTCAGCTTTCTCAATTGGAACACGAGTTCCCAAAGTATTCTCTGGTCCACCAACAAAGAAAGCCATTTCAAGCTCGAAATCCATCAGTTTCGATGGTCCAAATGATGGTACGTCGGCTGAAATAATATACTAGTATCAGAAAACCACTTCCAAAAATTACCATCTGGCGCCTTAGTCTGTCCAACAGGTCTTTTCAAATCGGTTCCAGAAACAACGACAGAAGATGCTCTTCCATGGTATCCAACTGGAAGCCATTTCCAATTTGGCATCAATGCGTTCTCTTTTCCACGGAACATGATTCCGACATTGGTAGCATGGTAGATGGATGAATAGAAGTCAGTGTAGTCTCCGATTTGAGCTGGGAGATGCATGGTTGCAGACGATTGGGCAACAAAAGCACGGTTTCTAAAATAAAAAAAACTCAATTAAAACAAAATCTAGTTGCTTATCATTCTAAATAGCTGGTTTTTGTAAAAATGAGAAACCTCAGAGCAGAGTTGTCTCTCAGAAGCGGACAGTTTTCGCAGAGCAACTGTTGAATTTTTGCACGAGCCTCCAACCAAGCAGGACGTGGAAGAGCCATGAAGGCGTTGAGAGTGCTTTGTTTGAACACATCTTGATGTGGCTTCAGTTCTGGTCCATCGAACAAATCAGCGATCACTGACAAGTTGAGAATTTGATCTCCAATAGCGACTCCGATGTGACGAGCTCCCTAAGACATTAAAAAAACTATTTTAAAACTAGAAAAAGTGAAACATACCTCAGGTTGAGTGGAGAAAACTCCATATGGCAAGTTTTGGATGGGGAAATCCGAATTTGGTGCAACTTCGATGAACGACTTCATTTATCTGAAAGAAAACAAAAAATAACTGTGTGAGCGTGGTACCAAAAGGTAAACTGGACAACAGTCTGCAATGTCTCCGAACCGATACACATACGGCGTTGAAACAAGAGAGACTGTGTGAATAGGGAGGGTGGACAGTGAAAAACACAAAAAGGAGTCGTATACGCACAGGCCAAGGTCGATACAGGGCTACGTCGAGACCCCCAATAAAAACAGCGATAACCGACTGCACATGTTGCGGAGATATTTTTTATAATGTCTCAGAGATCCAACTAGATTGATAGAAATGATGACAATGACGTCAAGAAAGATAAAAAGATACAGTATCTTTGATATCTGACAGATGAAAATAAATTGGAACAGAAAAGATAGAGATAGTGGGAGAATTGAATTATAATGGCATGCAAATTGCGAAAGAGTCACGTGATTTTTTCTAGAATGTTTGGTCGCCGAAACAGCAGCGTAAGTTGTTTGTTTGCAATGGTAATATTAGTGTGACATGGAAAATGCGTTGGTTTCTTCATGAAGATGCTTTCTAGATGAATTTTAGCTTATTATTAAGTTTAATGGTTTATTGAAAATCACAAAAAGATTCAAAACATACAGATAATTAAAGAAAATCGACTAAAACAATTACAATGGTTTAAAAGCATAGCAGGTTACATTCTCCTTGAATGCCTGACAGAATGTATCAGTATGAGCAATGTAACTGAATTCCCCGGTTCCACAGATCACATTCACTTCGTGTCCTAATGTTTCCTCAGCAATCTTTTGAATAGTTCTTTTGGATTCACTTGCGTCTTCAATGATGTTCTGGAAAAACAATATTTGGTAGAAATTCAAATGAAATAGAATTTACATCGAGGATGATGTTTTTCAGTTCCGAACTATTACAGGATGGGTCGATAGTCTTGGCAGCAAACGCAGCACGTCTCACACTCTTGTATTTGCATGGAGAAGAACATCCACAGCAACAATCATTCTAAAAAAGATGTCTGACTTCAGCTACTCCTCTGAAAGTTACCTGTGCCGGGATCCTAACAGTTGGCACAACTGCACCTCCACCGCATCCTCCAGCCATTGGCATTGGCTGAGGCATCATTGGTTGATAATACTGGGGAACATAGGATGGGTAGAATTGAGGACGTTGCATACATGGACAGCTTGGTCTCGGCATTGGTGGAGGTGGTGGTGGGCATGGCATCGGTGGTGGCGGAGGTGGGGGACAAATTGGTGGTGGGGGACAGAACCTTAATAATATTAGTTTATTTTTGAAACCCAAACAAAAACTAACTGAGCTGGACATGGTGGTGGCGGTGGGCAGACAGGCATTGGCATAGGCATAGGCATCGGAGCTGCACATGGCATTCTAGGCTGACACATCGGAGTAGGACAACCTCGACATCCTCTTCCAAATGGATATTGAGCATATACACAATTTAAAACGATCTATTAAAATAGGTAATCGAGGAAACATGAAAATTCATTGAAGTCTTACCAGGAAAAATGAAATTGAGTAAGCACTCATACTGCGCAAACAAAGATGGTGAAGAAAAAAAGGAAGAAGAAGAAGCTGTTGGTATCCAACCATCTACACGGATATTTATACTACTGTATACGTGTAACCAGTTTTTTGGTTTGAGAGTTTCAAGGTGATTGACCTTTAAAGCTTTTTGGATATTGCGTGTGTTCTGCATACTTCAAATAGTACCATGAAAATGGAATTATTTGAGGGACAGAGGTGAAGGTTGAAATTGTGATAATATAGACTCTTAGTTTTTGAAAGAAAGCATTCAGTGAGCAGTTTGAAAGCGAAGATATTGTTGAATCATACGAAAATCGTTTTTATTGTTTTCCAATAAAATAACAAGTTAGCCATTTATTTTCAGTTTATAGTTCTGTTTCAAAGAAATGCAACCCGCTTTATATCATTGTGCATTTTTATGTCATCCTGCCAGAACTTGCACTAATCTCATTTTTATAATTTTTGATCTCTGTGGCCTCTACTCTCCATAACACACCCATGACTCATTTTCCGAATAAAACACAATAAGCTGTAGTTTTCACTTTATTTGCATATCCTTAGACATTGAAGGTCATAAATGTTATGATTCAAACTTCATACAACTGGTACTAATATTCTCTCGCATTCATCTTCATGGTTTTCACAGAAAACATCTTCAGTTGTGTTGAAAGTTTTCTATCCATTGCGAACTGGAACACAAACACCTCTCGAGAGAACAAATCGAGCGCAGCACCATTCTCCATAGCGTTTGACACGTGGCGAAACTGAAATTAGGGATAATAGATTTCATTAATTGGATCAATTACGTTGTGACTCTAGAACACTGCGTTTTCCTCTCGTTGTTCCTTGTGCACATGGTTGAGTATTACACACTCGCGTTTGTCGGACTGGTCTCCTTAAATTGATTCTTTATCTAGATTAGTTTTTATCTTACGAGCAATTAGTTGTACTAGTACACCTTGTTCTGTATTGTGTGCCACAAGATCCACAGTTTTCCGAACACCCTGTCCACCCTGACCACTGGAGCGAAAAACCTCAAAATCCTGTTTTATTTCAATTAACTTGCTAAACACTCACTTCTTGGCGCTGGAACGGTTACAGGAGTTGGCCTTGGTGTGGGCGGTGTTCCATCTTAATCATAAAGCTTAGACAGAGAAAACAAATAAAAATTACCTGCTCGGTATCTCAACACAAACTGCGAATTTTGAGTAGCTTTTGAAATAATCAGCACGCTGTTTCCTTTACTTATTCTTTCCCCAAGTATTGCTCTACAACATTGTCTGTATCCAGTCGCCTCGTGACTGTACTCAGCTTTGATCTAAAAATTCTATTTTTCTATCTACCTCCAGAGTCATATTACTTCAACAAATTCTTCGCACACTGGAGAGCATCTGTACATTACATACGTGATTTCGAATCGAACATTTCCACCGTTTGCCTGAAATATCTAGTCAATTACGTATGAACCGTTCTTATTATAACTGCAACAATTCTCCAGTAGCAGTCAGATGATCCTGAATAAGAGATATTTCTCCAAGTGTAATCTGCACGTGGAAGTTCTACTCCGCAATCTGGAATCTTGTGAAGATACTCGATTAAAAAAATGAAACTAACTGGATGTTTGTAATCGTTCACAATACGTTCCCTCGAGACCAGTTGGGCACTTGCATTGACCGCAGTTATTTGGATCAGGATATCCACCGTGTTGGCAGTTGATTTTATTTGTACACATATCTTAATCCAAGTAAATTATTGAGTGAATCAGATCTAAGCTTACTTGAACAAAAAGCCGTATTCAATAATTTGAGATCTAAAAATGATGGTTCTACTCGGTTTCCAATAGTATTTATAAATGCAGCATCTACAGGCTCCACAGTATTCAATGTCGATGATCTTGAGAAAGACTGAAAATTTCCAGTAGAGTTTGTCAATCTATCCAGACTAACCTTTGGCCCATAATGCATCACTGAACCGTAATCGTAGGGCAAACTATATTCATTCACCTCCGACCATGATCGTTTATCGAATTGCCCCTCCAATCCATTTATTGCATTCTGTCGGTTTATTCTGAATTTTTGAGTTCTACCATTCAGTTTTATTCGTATTAACTACCTGACATAAGAATCTCTTTCAGGACGAGCTTGCTCATGCCAGAATCCTAACGCGTGTCCAACCTCGTGAGTTATTATCCCTAACTAAAGTTCCAACATAAATATTCAAAATAAACCTAACTCACAGTCTCACAGCCGTATCCTATTGAAATTTCCTGGGCCCCTCCTAACCTTCCGACACTCGAATAACATCTGAATACTCAATTTTCACCAAGCTGTTCATAGTTTTAAGTCTATTACCCTTCTCCTCTACTAAAAACTATGTAATCGTTTCCTCCTCCGTTCAGAGAAAATCGTATGCAACTATTTCCTTCATAATATCTCAATGCATTGGTAATTTGTAATTGCCAAGTACCTTAATAACTCCATAAGAATAATTTATAACTTGATTTACCATCTGTGTCTAGAAAACGATAAGGAATGTTCCTGGACCATGTTGTCCCATTCAAATTCATTTTTCTTTTTACCCGGAATCCGTTTTGTGCAACTTTGTTCATTTGGGCTACTGTCAAAGCCTAAAAGCCAGTTTTAAGAATTTTAAAACATCATAAACACTGACCATGTCACTCTCAAACATAACTGCTGCAATTTTACTGTTTGCAGTAATCTCATTGTTTTGAATTCCACTAGATGGAATTACCGCGTTCATATCGTACTGTGAACCAGACTTCCTGTTGAAATAAGAACTCATGATTTGGATGACTTTGTCATAACTTTCTCCCTGACGTTGGAATGCTGCCGTATTTTGATTGACACTATTCACAACCTAAAACACAGTTTTTGTCTCAGTCGCCCATTTTATGTAAAACTTTATCTATATCCTGACTGAACATCACTTGTGGTTGATCTTGTTGGGGCTCTGGCGGAGGCGGAGGAGGCGGTGGTGGGAAGTCCTTCAGTAAATAATATTTATATCTTCTTAACTAGATTAAGATACCCATGGAGGTCTTCTATGCCATGGACGTCGTCGCCATGGTGGAGGAGGTCTGTCCCATGGCGGTGGTGGTCCAAACGGTGGTGGCCCTCTGAGTCTGAAATAAGAACTCTCCTACTTAAGTTTGAGGTAATACCCTCCGATGACTCAATTCGTTATTTTTAGACCTTTGTTATTGAAATGATAAGTTCTTACCGGTGCCACGGTGGCGGTCCCCATGGTCTGGGCGGTGGCGGTCCTGGAAAAAACCAATCTGCAAACCGTAAAGAATTTGACTCACTTTTACTGATAATAACTTCCTATTTCATTTCAAAAGTACACACCTTGTGATAGTTATTAAAAGCAAGCAACACATATGACTTACAGAAAAATACCCTGCTTGATAAATTCCTACCTGGAGGTGGTGGCCGTTCAAAAAAGTCAGGTTGCGTCAGGCACGCAGAGAAAAATGTTATCAATATGCTTACAAATAGCATATTTCCAACGGTCACCGTGTCCGAGAAAAAACCTTCAGGAATGGGAAGAAGTTCAAGAAACGAATAGTTTCAGCAGGAACTAGTTCTGGGTTGATTTAGTAATAACTCATTTGGTACGCTGGGTCGAAATGCAAAAAAGTGAAGGTGGTTGCATCTTTGCGACGCATTCGCCAATCAAAAATAAAGGTCGTAGCAATTTAATTGGCCAAACTTTGTCACATCAGAGAGAAAAGGAAAGGAGAAAGAAATACGCATGGCCTTAAAAGTGTCTTCTGACGGAAATGTTAACATGATTGGTTTATAATAGAAAAACAGAACACAAAGAAAGGTTATCTGTCAAAGTTGAACTGTTTTTTTTCGAAACTGGTATCAAGATATAGGTAAGAACTTGAAACATCTGTATGATTCACAGAAAAAGGTTTTGTGACCAAAATTTGATAACAGCAGATATATTAGTCATTATGTGTTAATCGTCGAACTGGAAAAGTTATTCTTGGAAGTTACTGAGATTTTGGAATTGATCTGTTTGATCAGTATTTGTGATTCAACCAAAAAAATATGTTTCATGGATCCGTCAGACCAAGCCTGGTGGCTAGATCATTCTGAGCTTCTGCGCATTCAAAAAATAGTTTTAGACTTTCCAAACCGGAACATAGAAAGACTAGTAGTTCGATAACCAAGTTTTTCAATTGCCGTTCCATTTGGTTTCAGAAAGTCCCAAGATCTGCCCCAGCAGTCATTTTTCATCATAAATCATTTTTACATGATATTCAGTCGGCCCATATCATCGTTTTTACACCCTTTTCAACTTTGTGCTTTTTATGTCATTCTTTCCCTTTCTCTTTCATCTTTCTACCCTAAATTTTTCTCTCAGCTCTCTCGAAAAGAACTCCCTCTACAGCCAGATAACAATGAATTACAGACAACCCGCTCAAAACTTTGTCTCCTCTAATGACACGTACTCTCATTTGCCTGCTCGCCTTCTGCGCTATCCGATTAGTGAGCATGTATTGTACGAAAACGCTTACAAGACAGAGGTGGAGAAAATTGATAAAATTTATGAGTGAAATATTTAGGAGGGTGGGAGAAGCACTATTGAGAACGTAGCAGTTCAAGGCGATAACGAGACGCAGATAAAAACGGTAAGGACAGTCATCGGAGAGCGAGCCAACGCACCTATTCCCCACCTCCTACTCCTCCTTCTCTTCTTGTCTCAAATCATTTTTACCCGGCTCATTTCTCGTCAGTAACGCCGCGATGGCCTACTCGGAGAGTCGCTCGGAGAGCGTTAGCTCGAAAGGTTAGCTTTTTTCGTTTTATTTTATAGATGATCATTATGATAAGGAACAATAGTAATATCATACCTCCATGCTTTTGTTAAACCTTGAACAAAGAACCCAATGCTTCGAGGCTTGTGTTATTGAACTATTGTTTTTTATCTGGAACGTTTTACATGAATACATTAAACCTAATGATTAATGACTGGGGTAGCATACTTCTTTATCATTTGTGGTTTGTAGGAAAACAAAAGGTTTGATTTTAGCCAAAACAATCCTTCGTGTTTCATTACTCCCAGCAGTTTCAACCATGATAGCTAACACTTTTTGTATTTACTTTACTTCGACCTTGCGATAGTGACAATTACAAAATTATTTTAGCTTATCGTTAATCTTGCTGATAGGTCAATATAATCTTTTGGAAACGATGACTATAGAAATGGTTTTGGTCGGTCAAGAATCACAATTTTAATCATCGTTCAACTTTCTTTTCAGGGAAAAAGAAATATGGAGAAGAACTGGAAACTGTGCCGCTACCGGAAAAGAAGATCTACACAACATGGCCCGACATGATCAAACATTGGCCCAAAACAACACTTTGTATTGTTTCTAACGAATTCTGTGAACGGTTTTCTTATTATGGAATGAGAAGTGAGTTTCCAATTATTAAATTAGTTTTCAATTTTTTTGCTCCTAGCCGGTACTGGAATGTTTTAGATAAGAGTATTATCTTTTTAACATGAAATACAGAGTACTTGCAAAGTGCTTCTCCCACATTTCAGAGCATTAAAAATCGTCAGTTTTTTGGGTATGAAATAGAAAATGAGCAGATTCCTAATGAAGTTATAATCCGGTTACAAATACAATTTCTATGACGTTTTGCTGAATCCAAAAGATCATTTGACACGTTTTTTCAGCGGTATTGACATTCTACCTTCTCAATGTGCTCAAATTCACTGACTCTCAATCAACTATCTTCTTCAACGGTTTTACTGTTCTCTGTTATACTACACCACTTCTTGGATCAATTGTTGCTGATGGTTATATCGGAAAATTCTGGTAAGATTCAATTTTCAATCCGGGTGCAACAGGAGACATGAATTTTCAGGACAATCTTCTCAGTCTCCATTCTCTATGCTATCGGACAAGTCGTACTTGCACTCGCTTCTATCAAAAACTTCCAATCACCAGTCCATCCGTAAGTGATGCTTGTTCCGATATTCACAGCAAAAACTTATCATCAAACTTTGTCTTTACGAATTCCTTTTGTGAAAGAAAGCGAGAGCAATTCCACTGATAAGAGTTTCAAAACGGCAACTTTTGGCCGCCGACACACGCGATACATTAAAATGTTAACACTGACCAAAAAGAATCGAAAAAAGGAATCAAAAAGAACTGTTTTTGTTTTTTCAGATGGATGGATTTAGCTGGATTGCTGATCATTGCTTTCGGTACTGGAGGTATCAAGCCATGTGTATCTGCTTTTGGAGGAGATCAATTTGAGTTGGGACAAGAAAGAATGCTTTCTCTCTTCTTCTCCATGTTCTACTTTTCTATCAATGCCGGATCCATGATCTCTACTTTCATCTCGCCAATTTTCAGATGTAAACCAAGTTGAGAGTTTATGAAAATAATTAAAATAATTTTAGCTCAACCATGCCTCGGTCAAGACTCCTGTTATCCAATGGCTTTTGGTATCCCAGCCGTTCTTATGATTGTCGCAACTCGTAAGTTCAACATGAAAACTATTTACCATGAAGAAAATATTTTAGTGGTGTTCATGGGAGGTTCATTCTGGTACAAAAAGAATCCACCAAAGGATAACGTCTTCGGAGAAGTATCACGTCTTATGTTTGTGAGTTTCTAGAAATAAGATGTACTAGGTAACATAAAACAATTGCAGACAGCCGTCAGGAACAAATCGAAAAAAGGATCTACTCCAAAGGAACACTGGCTTTTGCACTACCTTACCACCCATGACTGTGCCCTTGACCCCAAATGCCTTGAACTGCAAGCTGAAAAGAGAAACAAGAAGCTGTGCCAGAAGAAGAAGTTCATTGATGACGTTCGCTCTCTTCTCCGTGTTCTTGTCATGTTCCTACCAGTCCCCATGTTCTGGGCACTTTACGATCAACAGGGATCCGTCTGGCTCATTCAAGGTAAAATTAATAAGAGGGTGTAGTAGAAATTTATTATTTTTCAGCTATTCAAATGGATTGCCGTCTTTCTGACAGTCTTCTCCTTCTCCCCGATCAAATGCAAACTTTGAACGCTGTCCTCATTCTTGCTTTCATCCCACTGTTCCAAGTCATCATCTACCCAGTTGCTTCTAAATGCGTCAGACTCACGTAAGATCCTTGATATGAGATATATTCAAAGTGTCAATTTAGACCGTTGAGAAAAATGGTAACCGGAGGACTACTCGCTTCTCTTGCATTCTTGATCACCGGATTTGTTCAACTTCAAGTTAATGTGAGGTTTTGCATTCAGTGTCCAAACCATTTGTGATTTATTTCAGACCACATTGCCAAACCTCCCAGGACAAGGACAATCTTCAATTAGTTTCTGGAATCAATTCGACTACGACTGTCCGTTCACTGTTACAGATGCAAGCAATAGCAAAAGAACTCTTAACCAAAGCATGGTAAGCTGAATACCGGAACTTTCAATTTTGTGTGTTTCTTTCACTTTCAACTCTCAAAAGTATCATGCCATTCGAAAAACTGATAAGAACAAGGAAAGGAGCTATTCAGAGATAGTTATCAAATAAATTATCACTATAATCATCACAAAATACTTATCAGTTTGTACAACTGACACGTTGCAGGCTCTTCATGAGGACAAAAACGACAAGGCCGGAGTTTACAAACTTTACCAGTCCAAATCTCCAAATTCGAAAAGCAATGCTGATTGGCCAATTACTTTCCATATTACTTACGATCCAAAATGCGGAAATACTACAGTAAGAACGAGTAGGCTTATAACAAAAAGCGAATACCTATTCAGACATACGAAACAACAATCAATGTAAATGCCAAAAACAAGAAAGTCGTTTACGTCGGAGTTGGTCGATTCGGATACTATCAAAACACAGCTAACACTGACAAACCAACCGATGGAACTGGAGAGTTCTCTATGGGGTATTCGGATTTCAAACTGTAATTCAAACTAAGAATAGTTTTTTAGAATCGTTTCTGTTTTGGACAATCAATACAATAAAAGTTTCGCTATGTGCCGTCAAGACGCTAGTGATTTCGACAAGGCGCATCCATGTAATCCAAGACACCCAGCCGATTTCTACTTTTGGGAATATGATTACAACGATCACACCGATGACAGAGAGGGATATTCGCCTGTTACTGGAGCCAGAAAAGAACCGGTGACCGTTTACAAGCAAAAGTCTGTGAAACCAGGAATATGGAGACTGTATTACTTGTTGAACCAGCCAAAAGACATCGACCGACAAACCTACAACAAAACGTTCACTCAAGTGAAGGATGCAAATGTGAACACAACCATACTTTACGAGCAAGGAGGTGTTTATATCTATGCTCTCATCGGATCTTATGATAATCCATATTTGACTATCCTTCAAATCGTGCAATCCAACCGTGTCTCCATTCTCTGGCAAATTCCACAAATCGTCGTTATTACTGCTGCCGAAATTCTCTTCTCAATCACTGGATACGAGTTTGCTTATTCTCAGGTAATACTAACAAACTAGAACACCCTTCAAAACCAAAACTTGCAGTCTGCCCCTTCAATGAAAGCTCTTGTGCAAGCCTTATGGTTATTGACAACAGCTGCCGGAGATACGATCATTGTCATCATCACAATCCTCAATTTATTCGACAACATGGCTGTTGAATTCTTCGTCTATGCCGCTGCCATGTTCGTCGTCATTGCTGTGTTTGCACTTCTCTCAATATTCTATTACACTTACAATTACTATACAACTGATGAGGACCATGACGAAATTGGAGCAGATGATGAGGATGATAGCCCTAGCCTTGACGCCCCTAACCCAAGATATTCAATTGATAACAAAGCATTCAATTCGGATGAGACTGACTGTTTAGACGTCCATTTCTAAATAATAATGTATAAAATTCTCAATTCTTGTTTTCTGAAACCCTACTACTGTTGCTTTCTTGACATTGTGACACACTCTCATATTCGTTTTCTCTCCAACAAATAAAAATCTGACAAAAACTTTGTTTATGTCCACTCTCACTCAACTCAACCCAACAACAACGGAGACAAACCGCTTCTTGATTTCGTTACTTTGCAAACGCGAAAAACATTTTGTATTCTACTGGTAAAGCGTCTGAACTCAAAATAGGGGCCAAATTCGAAAGTTGACATGCGACGACCGGATGAGTATATCCGGTCTGCAGCTTTTGTGCGCGCGGAGGACAGGGATAGAGGGACAACAGAGTGTTGCCAAAGGGCTCTTCTCTCATTATCCGTTTCTTTTCTGATATTCTGACGACATATACCCAGCTAAAAATGACGGACGAATTGACATCACCTTCACTTAAATCTGGAAATGTTCTGGCATTACTTAACACTTTATATACCTCCGGGTTCGCTATGGCGTCTTCAAGTACGCCATTGCTGAAAGGTAATTTCTTTTGATAGAATATATTTGACTTTGCACTTTGAAATGACTGTTCAGCCGAAAAATTTAATTTTATGATTTTTCAGGAAAAACTTTGCACACTCTATATGCTGTATCGTTTGTTGTCTACGTCACCAACTCTATTTGCTCGTGGCTTCACATTAGTTTTGTGGTGAAGGTGATAATGAAAGATCATTGCAAAAACCAATCAGTTTTTGTTCAGGGCTACGTGACCTCATTCCCATTGAATACATGGCTAGTTGTTTCGTTAGTTGTTACAGCGGTCTGCGGTTCTATGTGTACATGGTTATTACTGGTGGGAAATTTGAAAATTGAGTGGAAAATTGATGTTTTCATAGGTTCTTTGCATTGAAAATGCATTTGCGCATCGTCTTGACATCACTCCTTATCGCAGCGGATGTGCCTTATTGTTTGAAGCGTTTATTGAATGGACACAGGTTCTGATTTGTATTCCAAATATAATAAAAACCAGTCGAGATTCAGGCATTCAACAACTTCCGAATGTCGTTTCTTATCATGGCGCTACACGATGCTCCGATCACAATTTTCAACTACTTTTTTATCGCAGCATGCAGATGTCCGAACCCTAAAGTGATTATAAAACTGAAAACGAGAAAAAATTGAGTTGACAAAAAGTGAAACGGTTGCAGATTCTCTCCTGGCCGCTCGTTCTATCAGCAAGTTCGTGCACTGTATCACTGATATGGAGAATCACCGTTTTATATTTCTCCTACAAGTAAGAACAAAGAAATCATCTTGTACTCAGGAACAATGATTTTAGGAGAATGGTGTGTGCAAAGAAACCAGTCAAAAAAGTTTCCGGGGTCGCAGTGAATACTCCAGCAAAGAAACACTTTCAACAAGCAATAGATACTAGGTAAAAAGAGGGATATGTTCTTAGATCAATAATAATTTTCAGTAGCATTTCAAATGGAGGAAGAATTGGTGAATATGATGAAACATGGCCAATAAGATGGGCTAGAATACAAACTATTGGTCCACACCCAGATGTATGATTTATAAAAGATACTTCTAACAAGAATATTATTTTAGAGATTAGTCGATACATCTGACGCAACTAGTCCAATATCCAATGGAAAACCCAACCACATGATTATAGAACCGGAAAAACCAAAACCCGGAATGAAAGATTTCATGAAAAGAGCCGGAGACTTCCGAGCTAACTTTGATGTAATACTCATATAATTTTCTATTTTTATTCACAATTTTTTCAGTGTCAAAGCTCATGTAGATACTTTTTCGGACATTTGTTCTGGTGCATACTCACATTCATAACTTATCTCGTCTGGACAGCATTCTGTTGGATGCCTTGCGTATATCATTATACTTGTCGTCATAACAGTTTTTATCATCGTCATAAACTATGCAGATCATTTATCAGGTACTTGATTCAATAGTTTTGAAAAAAACTCCTTATTTTAGATATTTCTCGGTAACATTTCATTATTCTATTTTCTACTTATCACTATTGATATCGGCTGTTTTGATTGGGATGAATTTAACCTTGTTGTCATCTGTCCACGGATTGGGTTCTAACTCAATGCCTCCGGAAATAGACAGAGTGAGTCCCACAAATAGAAAAGAAATATATCCAAACTTCAGATTTGTGTGACTGTGTCCCCCTCTTCTCATATGATATACACCAGTATTCTAAATGCATCGCCATTTGAGAGTGCTCTTCAACTGAGAAAACGATTGAACAAGTGAGTACAAACAGTTAACAGACTATCAATTGTATTCCTCAGATTGAATGCTCCAAAAGACCAAAGAGCAGTCACTGAATGCAAGCCGCTGTGGGAGGATGGTGGATTAGGCATTGGGTTAGCAAGGCGGGAAGCAGGAGTTTGGGAAATGCGAACTCCAATCAACAACAGTATGCTGGTAATTGAATACGTTTAGAATTAATAAATGATGAGTTTATTTCAGGCTGTTTCAACCTATGTTACATTCAACAACACCAAAATTCATAACCCTGCTTTAAAATTGGAGTATACACATACTTTGTTCATAAGGAAAAATGATAATCTCAATGAAAAATATAGTTGCGTTCGGGAATCCGGATGGTTAGTAATAATTAGAAAAACTAATGATCAATTTTGTTTTCAGGACGATTGTTCCATCAGTTGCTCAATTAAGCTGGCCTTATTTCTCCGCGTGTGAACAAAATTGGAAATTCGCTGAAAACCCGAATTTAATCGAATGTAACCAGCTATTTTCTATTGGAAATGAAGTGATTGGAACCCGGAAACATAATACACGACACAATTTCCATTTTCTGAGAACCTATGCGACGCTACGAAGAAACTAAACTTTTCAATTCTTTTCAAACGTGTGAAATGTGCCTTTTTTGACCTTATATGAAAATAAATGATATTTTAATGAGATCTTTGGTTCTGCTTACACACGCCTCTTCAATCTCAATTCATGCGAACTTGAATTAGCTATTTCAAGATTTGTGCCTGACAACTCATTGTTTCTCACGGCCTTTTTCCTTCCCCCTCCCACACGAAATTCTGAAAGTTTATCCCCTTCTCAAAAAATTTGAGAAAGATATATTTCCTTTGAGATATTGCTCACAGACGATGTCATAAAGTCCTTTTTCGGAGCTCATTCTTTTTATTCTCCTTTGTCGCATTTGGCGAACGATGTTTGCTGAATGAGGTTGCGTAGTTATTGCCTTGGCGCCAATGAGCAAACGTGTTCCGCCTTTTTCCTTTGATGCGCTCGTCAAAGCCAGAGCCCATAAAATGGCGGCAACTCTAATACGCCCCTTTCCATGCCCTCAGACCTTTTTTCTATCTCTATAATCTGTTTGATTTGGACAACGTTTTAAAAAGAGTGACCTTGCTGAAAGCATGTGTTTTGCCATAATCCAGATATAATCCAGACATAAGATATTGAGACAAAATCTACACGAGGTTTTATTGACCGAAAAGCACGCCGTTTCAAAAATCTCCTTCTCTTTCTTTTAGAGAGTCTATCAAATATCAATCGATTTCATTTTGTTTCTGCTGATATTTTAATTAATACTCATTCTCACTCTTGTCTACGCTTATTCTAATCCTTTCTAACATCTCGTTCTTAAAACAATTTTATATTCCAGATGGCTCATCTTCAACGATTCTTATACGATAAAAACCAGAATCATGTAAGTTGGAATTCTTTTTCGTATAGTGATAACTTCACTTTTTTCACATGCTCTCAAAGATATCATTTCGCTCACTACAATTATCCCCCACAAAAGTACTCGGTCTCGTGAGCATGAGACTTACGTCACAAATCCTTCGAAATCATTTTGATGTTTCCAGCTCAAAAACCCATTATTAAAACTACATTTCAGATTGCCACTGGCAGGACACCGGAAGGATTTACAGAAGTTCCAGGATATCAATCTTGGCTCAACTATTTCCAGAATATCAATCCAGGAAGCTTCGTTAAGATAACGGAAGAAATGTCCCTCAAATGGATTAAATCGACTATGGAAGCAGCACGAAAGGACGCTGAGAACATAGAACGCGGTCTTCGCCATTCCAAATTCTGTGAGACAGTTGGAGGAAGTTCGATTACTTCATCAGGAAGCGCATTCAACATTGTGTCAATTCTAGTGAGTCTAGAAAAAACTTCAATTTTGAATTCCACTTTTAGACTCCACAAAAAAGCGTGTTCCAACAGTTTGGTGTCAACTGGCTCTACTCTGTTCCAGTAATTGAAAATCCTCCGGCTCCAGGTAACTTAGAAAAAAATTATCAAAGTCAAACTTTCAAATTCAAGATAAACAGCCGAGGCTTTCATCGCTCTTGAGACGCATTTCATGCCCAAACAATTTCACTTACGAGCGCAGACTTCCAAACTCAAATCGCCTCGATTTCTATGATTTGTGCATGTTCGATTCTCTTGTTTTCATGAGAACTGGACTCTGGAAGCCGGCTTCCGAAGGTCAAATGGTAAGAATCGATCTAATTAAATGTAGATTTAATGTGAACTAGTTTCAGATGGCTGCTTGCATGAAGTTGAGTGAGTTCCGCCAAGGATGCGCATTGTTCACTCTGTTCAACCATGTGTGCATAAATCACCTTACAAGCAAAACCATGGTCAATCCTGAGTAAGTTGAGCTGATAATAATCTTGAAAACATATTTTCAATATTATTTTGTTTTTAGTGAACTCGGAAAAACAATCGAGATTCAATTGGAAATGCTCGAAAGCTACCTTCATGTCGACCACGTCATCCTCTTCTTTGTTTTGCCGTTCTGGAATGGGGAGATTCGCTAAAGCGAGGAACTTTGTGACTGTCCCTGACCATTTTTCCTATCCATTCATCAAATAATGAAATTCATAACTGTGTTCTTTTGTCTATCTTCTCTTTTATTGTTGTTCTCAAATATCAAAAACCCTATCAATTTATCTGATTCTCTATTTCTCTCATCTCATCTATTCTCCTGTGTCTCAAAATCATCAAATTGTATTTATTCACTGTTTCTCAATTCAATTCAATATTCTGTCATTCTCATTACTTTCAACATCTTCATTAGAGAATGAACCTGCACTCAATCGGGAACTAATTCATTTTTTCAAAATGTTAGCCAATACAGAGAAACGCTTCTTTCTTTTGAAAATAGTGGAGCTGGATGCAGAGACACTCGAGGATCCGGCTCCAGATGACGACACCTTTTGATAGTTGTTTACCGCTTCGAAACCTGGAAAATGTTTTTCAAAAAAGCAAATTCAAAAAAATGAAATATTCACCATCGATGTTACTGATCAAAGACAAACTTTGAACATTCGTGTTAGTTCCATCTGCAGCAGCTATTCCATTCACCGTTCCATCTAAAAAATGATTTTCTATGAAACATGGTCCTCACTATATCTCACTTCTTTGAACACCATCTTCAACAACATTCAAAACAGCTTTCGTATCTGCAGAAATTGGACCATTTCCTGTACCAAAGGCCTATAAAACAAAATGAAAATTAATGGGATGACCAAGCTCAATTACCTGCATCGACGAGTTTCCATTCATCGAACTGCCATTCATTTCCACAAAACCTTGTCCAGTGACATTTGTATTCTGGCCACTTGCAACTCCTAATCCGTTCGCAAAACCTCCTAGAACAAAATTATTTAAAAGATTAAGTAAATAAGATATAAACCAAAACTAGAGTTCCTCCATCCTCCCACTAATCCGTTGTCATTGAATGTCAGGGAAGAGTTGGTGCCGTCATGAGAATTAGATTGACCGTCACTCTTCGCCACTATTCTGAATTCTTTTCTAGGTTTTCAGACAAAATAGTATTTATTCTTACTTCACGACGCCACTCGGATCAACTGCTGTATCAACACTTTGAGAGGCTTTTGAGTTCTCGTCACTACCGATTCCTTTCACGTTTCCAGTTCCCATGAATGCTATAAAAACTCGACTTAAGTTTTCTTTGAACTACTAGAACGCACCTGCATCATTATCCGAGTTCAAAAATTTCAATCCGTTACTGGCTACAATGTAGTTATCTGTTCCTTGTCCATTGCCATCAATGTGAACAACTCCTAAGCCACCCTGAATATTGAATTTGAGGGAATTCTGAGATTGAAATCAACTCACTTCATCTTCAATATTTGTATTGGACATCAAATTCACGGACGTGTTACCACTGGAGAAGGCATTGGAATTTCCGAACGCTTGAATTTCTGAAATAAAATATTACAGACAATTGAGTTTCCGGTTTTCAACTACCTCCCAAACTGGATGACTGGTTACTGACAATTGAACTTGCTCCAACTAGACTTGAATTTCCTTTTCCAGATGAAAGGCCATACATCGTTCCAACTGCATTTTGATCAGTTCCATTGATAATTCCGTTTCCTTTCACAAGTGTATTCACCGTTCCTTCATTTGAATTCAATCCAGAGACGAGTCCACTAATGGTGATATCTAAAAAAATGAAATTTGAATATGATTTTTGTTGTTTCCACGAACTTTTATCATCCGAACCAGTTCCAATATCCAAGTTAGACTGAGCACTTCCGATTCCAGAAGCTGATGCAGAAGCCATGAGTCTCGCCATCAACTGATCCCAGCTCATTGCTTGTTGTGTTTGAACATCGGCTTCTGTGTTGATCGAACCAGTTCCACCAGCATTACCAAATGAGAATCCATTTTCTAAAATGAAATAGTGTGTCCACTACAAAAAAATTAGAAACACTTCTTTCTCCATTGTTATTGCGCATTGAACTTCCACCATTCACATTCGACAGCGTAGATCCTTGTCCAGCAACTCTTCCCTTAAATTACCGAGTATAATTGGGAGACAGTATGAAAACTCACTTGCTGCATAACATTAGATGTTATTTTTTCTCCTTCCACAGCGGCAAAAATGTCTGAATATGAATTTGATTTGGCGCCAACAGACATGACATTTGCAATATTATCTACATCTGAAATAAAAATTTCAATTGAGACGTCTACATCTGATATTACTAGAACTTCCGACATTTCCACCAGCTGATGTTTCGATGTTAGAAGACCCTATTCCGGTTGCATTACCATTTGAGGTTACATTCATAGCTACAGTGCCATCTGGGGTCTGAAGGTCGAATAATATGTGTTTGATTATGATATTTCCTTGGAACCCACCTTGAAATGTTGTGTCGTGGCATCTGTCAAAACATTATCACCGTTTCCATCAGTTGCGGCATTTGATCCAACCGCTGAAAGTAAGATGGATATCAGTTCTCTAAGCATTTTTTAATTTACATGTTTGCCTCTTGTGTCTTGATACTAAGGAACTTCCAACAAAACTAATATAAAATAGGAATATGAAAAGGAAGTGGCGCATTTTGAACTGATGAAATGTGGCAAAAATGTTTGTCCATGTTCATTTCGGTCGTCGATCGAATTTGTTCGCAGTTAATGGTGTCCAAAAAAGGAGATGATCCCGTGAGTGAGAGTCAGAAAAGCCGTCGGATTACTATAGTCCAAATGGTTATCTCGTTTTCGGTTGTCAAGTTCATTTTTATTTGTCGGAACTGAAAAATGATGATGTGAGAAAAAACAAATCAAAATTTTAACACAAAAATACTAAGAATGTCGTTGAAAGTCAAACTACATTCAAGTAATAAGCATTTTATCAATTGAAAACTCTAGTTTTCAAACTACACACATAGCTGAGGTGTAAATAGTCCATCTGCTCGTTATCTTCACGTTTAGAGGTCAAACTATCGAGAAATAGAACAAATAGACGAGAGAGACAATAAGAAGAACAGATATATGTGGCAACACTTCCTCTCTTCTCTTTGATATCTCTTATTGCATGACGTTGCCATCTGTTGCACAAGATAAAAAAATGAATCTTGTAGCCGAATTCTATTTGTAGTTTCTCTATAAAGCTCAAAAAACTTCACTGCTCTGTTCATTTTCAATTCTCAGTTTCACCAATAGTTTCATTTTTTCAGATGACAAAGCAATACGATGTAATCGTAGTTGGTGCTGGAATTTTCGGATCATGCACCGCTTATCACTGTCAACGACTCGGGTTACGTACTTTGCTCCTTGAACAAGTTGGTCTCAATTTTCTTCCGGGCTAGAAAAAAAAGTATTTTGTAGTTCAATCTCGGACATTCCAATGGAAGCTCTCATGGAAAAAGCAGAATCATTCGATATGCACATACAGACCCAGAATATGTTCCACTTGTAGGCGATTCTTATTCGCAAATTGAAGAATTGGAACAGAAAAGAGGAGAGAAACTTTGGAAGTGAGTATACTTCATTTTTGAATTTAAGAATTCTCATTCTCAGTAAACTCGGGCTACTGTGGGCTGCCACTGGAAACCAAGTGCAATCTATTTCCGGGCATCTTTCCAAACACAATATTGAACATGAAGTAGTTCCAGGAAACAAAGTATTTTGAACTTCTCCGAATTGAAGTTTAATGAATGTATTTCAGATCGCTGACCGGTATCCGCAATTCAAATTTGATGATAAATGGACCGGCCTTATCGACCCAATGGGTGGTGTTATTTACGCTAACAAGTGGTTGAGTGCATACCAAGTACATTAAATCAGTTGTAGAGATTCCACAAAACTATTTTCCAGGATGAATTTAGAAACCTTGGTGGCACCATTCAAGAAAATGAGCCAGTCATCTCACATGATGAAAATGATAACGGAACAGTGAGTGTCAACACGAAAAGCGGACATTACACGACAAACAAGATAATTTTCACAGTTGGATGTTGGATCACAAAGTTCTTCCCAAATGTGAACTTTGAAATTAAGGTGTTCAGCTAGCTCAGACAAAGTATATTTTGTTTTTACAGCCGATTAGTCTTGCGGTCTGCTACTGGAATGCAAAGAAAGAGGAGAATAGTCAACTTCTCAGCGAGAAAAACTTTCCGGTTTTGATTGCTAAGGATTTGGAGAAGAAAGAGTATTACTTTGCACTTCCAGACACTGATTATCCGGGTGCCATTAAAGTAGGTCGAAGGCTCTTCTGAAAATACTAACACATCGTGTTATAGCTTGTTTTGGACGACGGAGATGCGTTATCCGGAGATATGGGTCATCCAGAGAAAAACAATCAAGACTTCATTGATAAACCTGGAAACTTCATAACAGAACACATTCCGGTGGTTGATGGATCAAAACCGTATAAAGTTGATCAATGTAAATACACGGTATATTTCAATTCAGATTTTGTTCCATAATTGTTTTTCCCATTTCAGAACTCTCCAGACCACCATTATTTGATTGGACCAGTTTCATCCAAAAATCCGAACATTCTTGTGGGAGGATGTGGCTCGGGATCCGGCTTTAAGACGGCGCCAGGAATTGGAAGAGCTCTTGCTGAAATGGCCGCTGGGAAACAAACCACTGTCGATGTTTCGTTCTTTTCTCCTAGCAGATTTGAAAAGTCTGTCTAATTTTTTTCATTTGTCTTGCAATAAATTCTTTATGCCGGAGATTTTGACTTTATAATTTATGATATGAATTGAGGCAAGAAGAGCTGGTAAATGTAAACTTGGAAAATACAACGAAAACGTGAGAAACTATATATTATTTTGATAAGCATTTCAATGAAAGCCTACAATCAAATATCAAAAACATTAGTGTTTCTTTGATTCAAAACGAGTAATTGATCTTTACCACTATCATTGTTATCTATGTCACACCATGATAAGATTGGTTATGTTCTCTAGGTCATTCTGTTTTCTTCTCATAACGACTATCAACTTCGAAAATGGCCGTGGACTATGATGTTATTGTGGTGGGAGCTGGAATTTTTGGCTCTTGTACTGCTTACAACTGTCAGAAACTTGGATTGAAAACTTTGCTTCTTGAACAGGTAAGTTCAGATGAGATAAATTGACAAATGGTTCAATCTTCAGTATAAACTTGGACATTCCAATGGAAGTTCACACGGAAAGAGCAGAATTACACGTTATGCTCACACGGAAGTGGAATATGTAGACCTTGTCGGTGATGCTTACAACCAGATTTTCGAACTTGAGAAGATTCGTGGAGAGAAGTTGTGGAAGTAAGTTTTTCAATTTCTGCAATAAATTATTTGTGTGTTTCAGAAAAACCGGTTTATTGTGGGTTTCTACCGGGAACGAAATCGAGAAAATTCACCATAACTTGAAATCGAAAAATATTGAGCACGATGTTCTAAAAGGAAGTGATGTAGGGAAGAAATATCCTCAATTTGATCTTAATGATGAATGGAATGCTTTGGTTGATCCAATGGGAGGAGTCATCTATGCAGATAAATGGCTCAATGCGTTCAGGGTACGGTTAAGGGTTTTCTTCCGTCAAAAAAACATATTTTTAGGATGAATTCCGGAAGCTGGGAGGAATGATTCAAGATTCTGAGACTGTTCTTTCTCATTCGGAATCTGGTCAAAATCTGAAAGTCACCACGAATAAAAGCATTTACACTTCCAAAAAGCTCATCCTCACCGTTGGATGCTGGATCACCAAGTTTCTTCCAGACGTGAAATTCAACATTGAAGTGATTCAAAACCAAATTTCAAATCATTATCTTATCTTGCAGCCAATCAGTATCTCAGTATGTTATTGGAAAGCTAAACAAGAGAAAGATCGTCATCTTCTCAATGAAGACCATTATCCCGTTGTTATTGCTCAGGAAATGGAATTGAATGTGTTTCATTACTCACTTCCAGACACTGATTATCCTGGAAACATTAAAGTGAGCAATTTCTTATTCTTGAGGAAACATTTCACTTTCAGTTTTGCTATCATTTTGGAGATGCTCTTACAAAGAATTTGACTCATCCAGAAAAACGCTCTCAGGTAATATTTCTAAAGTAGCAGTCTTCAAAATGAATATTTCAGCATTGCATTGATCTTCCTGCAAAATTCATACAAAATTATATGCCAGTCATCGATGGAACCGCTCCAACCAAAGTTGACAAGTGCATTTACACTGTAAAAAAATAAAATCTTTCTTCTCAAAGCAACTAATTTTTAGAACTCTCCCGACGATCATTACATAATTGGACCAATTCCATCCAAGAATCCGAACATTCTAGTGGGAGGATGTGGATCTGGCTCAGGATTCAAAGTCGCGCCTGGAATTGGCAAAGCTCTCGCTGAAATGGCTGCTGGAAAGAAAACAACTGTGGATGTCTCGTTTTTCTCCGCCAATCGATTCAAATCATCAAAAATTTGAATTTATCTCTATCGTTTTGTATTTGTTGTAATGAATTATTATTTTGGTTCGTATGTTTATGCTCCACTTTGTCATTATATTTATCGCTATTCCTTCAATAGTCACTTTTTTATTCCAAAAAATGTTTTCAAAAGTAATAAAAATCAAGAATTAATTATAGAGAAAATAACGTTATAAATCAAGCAATTAATGTTTCTGGAGCGCATCAAGTTCGAGTTCCCTCATCAAGGAATCCAGGTTGTAGTCGAAAAGTTTGTCCTCCTGAAAAAAAATTCTCTTGAAATTTTAAGAAATTCTCACTTCCGTGCCCCCAAGTAAAATCAAAACGCTTACCAGAATCTTTTGGTTTCGAGTTTTCTGAGCAGACAGTCCTTTCGACAACTCATCCAGAAGATCTTGGTGGGTCAAACCTCTCTCGATAGTCCTAGTCGACAGCTGCAAAAAGATTTGTTTGAGAAACGGTCCAATGAGGAAATTTGAAATTTCTAGCTTTGAATTGGTTCTAATTGGCCGAAAAAATTTTCAATTGCAATATTTCTATAAACTGAAGAGAAAATTAACTTACGAAGATGACATCCTTGAAATACTCCTTCTTAGAGATGCTGTTGATGGCTTTTTGCATTTCGACGGCAGAAAGTATTGGCGTAACTATTACTTCAAGAAAAATTTATAGTAAGTTAATGAACACATTAAAAAAAGATAACTGAAGAAAACATCAAAGGCAGAGAACAATTGCATTCTGATAGGCCACGAAAGAAAACAAAATCAAAAAGGCAAAAATCCATAATGGCTTGCCAAAACGCGGACCATTGACGCACACCGTACGGTCGACTGGTATGGCCACAACACAGGCCGCGGAGAAGTGAATGAGGAAAAGAGACGCAGACGCAATGTTTCTTCTGGAAAACTACTGCCTCTGGACCGTTGAGTATTACACGGTTTTCAGATGGAAAAAGTAGTTTTATGAAGATATAACTTGTAAGACCAGTGTATGATCGCATTTTCAACAATAAAAAGTGTCTTTTGTCCAATATCTCTTCTCGCTCCATGATTCTCCTTTGTAGACTCCCACCATATATGCATCTTTATCGATGGCTGTACCGATCAAAATTTGAAAGGATGAGCAGAGGTTTTCATATAATGCTTGGGAAGCGTTTCGGGAAGGATTCAATTTTGATAAACTAACGATACTTTCAAAAGGTGTACGAAAAACAGTTTTTGTGCATTTTCATTGTCATACCTCCTCGTTCAAATTTTTGTTTTGTTTTCTAATACAGATTATACAGCATATGTGTGAATGGTTCCCGTTTTCATGAATTCAGAAGTTTACAGTGAATTTCATGCCCGGTCGGCTTGATTTAATAGAGTGACTCAGAGTGAAGACGCAAATCCATCTTTTTTCTCATTTTCGTGAGTGCATACACCTTATTTTTTGAAGAAAATTAATAAACCGAACTTTTGTTTTTATATTTTAGTTTTTAACTTTTGCTGAGTAATTTTACAATTCAAAAATGAACTACGTTTTAGATGAAGAATACCGTGAACCGTGACAGATTTGTTCGAGCACCTCCCAGTTTTTTTTTATCGACAGAGTGTGTCATCCTCTGGCTATATGCGAATCATCAGTTTCCACCATAAAATTCGAGAAACTATGAATAACATTCGTTTTCCCATCGTTTTATCTCTGTCGCGAAAATCATTCTTGTCCATTCCCAGTTATGGTTTTGAGCAAACGTATAGTTGAATAGAGTTTTTCTCAAAACAGAACAAGCGTCTTATTGATCTTTTTCTTTTTTTTCGAAAGATTTTTCCAAAAAATGTTGCTCTTGTCCGTCTTTTCTAAATTATTTCTTGAATTCATGTTTTCAATTTCAGGATGATTGATTACCTTCTCTCGCTTGGGTTTCTGTGTCTTGGAATCTACAGATTGTATGATGGAGATTATTTGGCCAGCCATTCGGATGTTCCATTCGTCTATGATCTTCGACATGGTGCCGTTTTCTACAAGTTGGACATCTTCAGCACAATCATCCGGGTCTCCTTACTGTTTTCTATTTTCTTAAACCCATCCGCCAGAGCACAAATTGCTTTTACCAGCTTGCTTGCTAACATGTTTCTGAAGTGAGTTATCGAAGATTTTTCTTTAAAATTGAGAAAAAACTTGCAGTTATTTTCTGTATCCGGAAGATTTCCCACTTGGGAACGAACAAGCAATCGAATACCGCAAAGTGTGCCGGGTTCTATCAATCATTGTCACTGCTGGGCTTTCCATCAGACTCATTTATCCGTCTCCTTATGAGTTTTCTTGGTTCAGTTTTGTTCAAACCGTCGTTGGATTTCAACTTTTCTGGTACAGTTTCTACAAGAAAATGGAATACGATGCGCTCATTTGGTTTCCCCCAGATTTCCCAACGATTTTTGGAGAATTAGGTATTTTACCTTTTTCTGTTTCCGATTTCATGATTCTAAAGTTGTTAACATGACTTAAAGATTACGAGCAAATTCCTCCAATGACATGTCCGGAATACCGCTGGCGTATCTTCCAATGGATTGGATTTGCATTGATGGCTCATGAGACAGTCATTTATTGCTTCGCTTTCTGCGTTTCAGCCTTCCTTTTCAAGCATGCGTTTGCTCGTCACCGGTATGATTTTGATTGATGGTTTTATTTATCTGTTCCTTTTTTAGGAGGATGCTCAGTCTTGAGCCAGAAATATTCCAAAACTTCAATGTTCTCTGGATTTGAATGGATTTGAAATAGAGCTACTCGAAGCTTGTTTATTATCATTCCTTAATGTTTTCTCGGGGAAATAATTTTTTGGTTTAATATCAACTTGTATAGTCCACAAAGTTCAAACTAAGTTATTTGTAATTGACCTCTCATTAGTCGATGTTCTAAAATTTCTGCGAACATTTATTGCATGGATAGCCATTTGATACTTTCTCTTTCGCAGTCTCCGAGTCTAATTACAAAAGAAAATAAACTTTATTCTCATTGAAAATTTATACATTATAACATTTCTACAAAAGCCCATTTAATCAAATAGGTGGAATTTGGATGAAAGGCGAAACCCGATTGGACATGGTGTGAACTGGATTATTGTGAGAGAACATTTCATGCAACTTTGTTAAAGTTTCCTCTGAACATTCTCATGAAAGCTGATCGGAATTGACGATTGGCAAGAGCGTACGCAAATGGATTGCCACTACTGTTCAAGTAGCACATATAATAAGACAAAGTGTACAAAAAGGATGGAATGCACTCTCCTTTGCAGAAACCGTATACAGTCGCCTAAGAATATTAATGTTCAGGTTTTTGGAAACCTATCAGTTACCATTATATAATAAGGAGACCATAAAATAGCAAAGAATCCGACGATGAAAGTGATCGTTCTAAAATTTGAGTTTATTTCAACCTCTCGGGATTCCTAGTTACCTGAAAGCCTTATGTGCTCGTTTCTCAGCTTTTGTTTGTTTCCTTCCTCGATTGAAAACAGCGATCGGTGCAAAGATGGATGAGATCACTTTCTCTCGTGTGATCACCGTTGAGATGGTCGAAATTTTTCTGGAGACTCTATAATATAATCACTCCAAACAAACTACCAACCAAGGTGAAAACAATTCTACTGAAATAATCGAACACATGTGTGCTACAAAAGAAGTATTTGGTTTTGAACATGCCGTGTTTGGGTTCTTAGCTATTAAACCTACCCTGATGCACTTAGAAAAGTGTCAGTTTTGTTCGGAGGTGCAAGACGATCGCGTTCTGGTTGTGCAGACGTCTCGCCACGATCATTGTTGTTATTCACAGTTAGTTGTGGAACTTTGAGACTATTGTTACGGTTTTCGGGCTTTTCCTCGCCTTCAACTTCAGACGAAGAATCACTGAAAGAATAGGGACAACGTGTTTAATCATGCTTCAACAGGAAAATAGAAGTTTTGTGTGATTCAAGTGAATTATTACTCTTTCTCGGTGATTATGTGTGTCCGATAATCATAATCACACAACATCATACACATAGAGAGAAGCTATGAGTTAGAAGTTTTTGTTTAGAGAGAAGTTGACATTTGTTATGAAAGGTTTGATATAATCTGTTCAAAAGATGTTTTTCAAAAATTAATTGATTAAAAAAAGAAGAAACGTACTCGCTATTACTGCTACTTCCTTGTTCTTGTCTCGTACTTCGCCGACGAATTAGGGCTTTTGCGATACGCTTTTTCATTGAAACAACCCATCGATCAGTTCGTTTCACTTCAAGTGTGTCCGTTTGATCGTCCTGAACACAAAGATCAGAATTCTATTTACCGTATCAGGCAGAAAACACTTACAGGCATTGGCTCTTCAATCAACTGAGCTGTAGTTGCCTCTGCTTTCATTTTTGCTATTTGTCGTGGAGTAGAATGTTCTGAACGGCGACTCGATCGCGGTCGTTTGTTCTAAAAAAATTTTCCAAATGTTGATTTGTCATAAATTCCCCCACCTTTTTATACTTCCTACTTCTCTGTAATATCACAGACGTAGTATCACTATCATTATTAGAATCCGTGTTTTTGAGCTTTTCTTCTTTGAAATTTAACACTGAGCCGAGCTCATCGTCAGCAAACAGCTTTCTTAAACTGTCAGCTTTCTCAATCTCTTTTTCTTCCTCATGAGTCGTTGTTATGCTTTCAGAAGCACTATAACGAGATCTGAAATTTGTTTTTTTTTGATTTTAATAAGGTTCATGTTCGAACCGTAATGAAAGTCTTCCATATGACCTGACTGGTCTTGTACTCGGTGTTCCATCGCTCTCGCTCAACAATGACACCTTCTCCATTTCACTACACCTCCTAGAGTTTGCGGCTGTTGGATGTGGTACTGGATAGTAGCTCTCGTTGCTTTCTCTGAAAAAAAACATTCATATAGAGTTTGACTTCTCTATTCCCAATCTCTCTTTTTTTTTTCGCACCCTCGTACCTTCGTGAGAGAAATCCACTTCTTTCTTCTTCAATGACTCCGAGGTTTTGATCATTGTCGGTGTTCATCGAGCCCTAAAATCAATGGAAATAAGTTCAAAAAGAAATTTTTTGGAAGGAAATGTATAAAAGTACAATCTATATACAAAATCTTGGGAAGTTTGAACTGAAAATCAGATTTTTTAGTTAGAGGGTTTATAATTGTTAGTTTAACTGAAAGAATATTAGTTGTATGATATGTTATATAAACAAGGATGGTATCTAAATTATTTTTCTTCGAGGAAATGATTCCAATCAGTTAACATGCACATAAATAGCTGTATATTTGAATCTCAGTTGTTAATATGTACGATTAAGAAGCCATGTCAATTCCATCAATTGCAACAGAAATGAGTCATCACATGCGAGTTTACCTCTACATTAAGATTGTTATGTGAGTTGGGATCAACTCGGAATTGGCTTGTTTCGGGCTCCGAAAAGCCAAAACGCCGTTGATTATTGGCATCCTGAATGATCTGTTTTGCGGAGAAAATTGCCTAACATGCGCTAATGTGGAAAAAGAAAAAAGTTGGGGAGAAAATGATGTCAGAAATTTGATAGAAAAGAGTAAGTGATCAGAGAGTAAAACTTTTCGATGGAAATTTATTTTCTGTTGTTGTTTGTTATAGAACTTACTCCTGCTTGATTACTCGTGTATCCACTATCTTTCTGTGCTTCCTCCGCTTTCTCTTTCTCGGCTTTCGATTGGAGCATCAAAGAAACTCCGACCTATAAAATATTAATGCTTTCCAAAAGTCCAAGTATCATTTTCACACCTGTGTTCCCAGCCTCTGACTCAGAATCAACGCAATATGTCTTCTCTCTTTTGCTTTGGCTTTCTTCTCGAGATTCTTGGCGGCTTGATGAATACCCTGAAGCACGCATATTAAATCATCTAGGTTCTTTTTTTGAAACAGGAAGAGAAAAAGAAAAAGAAAAATCTCTGAATCAACCTTATAAAGGATTAGCATCGCCACCAAAGTCGTCCAGTAATATGCGACATACATCCCCATGTTCACATATGGATTACTCAAGAAAGGAGCTGAACACTCGGTCCCAGACATACTGAAACAACTTTGGATTAAAGGGAAAGAATTTCTCAAAACGTTCCAACCTATTAGATTGGCCCGTCATTGCTTGCCATCCATAAATCATGATACCAAAGATAATTGCTGGCAGCAACCACGACATGACAATCAAAAGTTGCGTTTTGGTGGGGCTTTGCCATTTCAAGTACTTGGCAGTATGGCAAACTGAAAAATAGGCGTTTTGGACATTTCTTTATTTAAAAACTAACCTGATAGATATCTATCCGCTGTTATAAGAAGAACAGTCAGAATTGATACCAAACAGAGGGTGTAGTCCAGGAAGAGCCATGTTTGACATGCAACCCATCCTAGAGGCCATCGTTCTCCTGAAAATCGGTTCTTGACCAAAGATCACTTTCAGTCAAGAGCATACCGTTCAGCACGTAGACAGTAAAAAACGGAAATCCCTCGATTCCAATAATCAAATCGGAAATCGCCAACGATACGATATATCGGTTACTGACCTTTAAGAAAATTAATTGTTTTCGAAGCTCCCAGACAGGTTTTAATATCCGGCCACCATGAGCATAATTTCTTTTTTCTTTCGTATCTTTTCCCTATCTCTCACCTGTTTACTGATATTTCGTTCGATTCTGTAGGCGACAATGACCATAGCATTTCCAATAATTGTTTCGAGACTTAGTACGATGATGACGAGCCATACCACAACCTACAAGGAACCAAGATAAGATTCTAGAAATGTAGAAAAACACTTCCGACTTCTGAGTATAGATCAGAGTCGATTAGGTGATAATCATGACGTGATATTCGAAAAACATACCTGAACGGGAACACTATATGGCGAATTCCAGCTAGTGTCAGCAGGAAGCGGTGACACCGTGAAGTTGGGCATCGATGGAAACGTTGAAAACGGTTCTCCTGGTGTGGAGATGCAGACGCTTCACAAGTGTCTCACACTGGAAATTAAATCCTTAGAAGAAGACAAAGATGAGGAGTCGGAGATAAAATAACAAGTTAAGTAGACAGCAATAAATCAAAAAGGCAGGAAGAAGAACGACTAGGGATTTATTTTTTGATTTTTGAAGACGGAAAAGAAGGGAGGGAGGATGAAGAAGAAGAAGAAGAAGATGAAAAAGAGAGAGAAAGTAAGCTGAGGAATCTTTTTTTTGAGCTTAGAAGTTTTTTTCGGGAATTTGGGTAGGTTTCATGGAACAGAGGAATATGAGAAGATGTGTTCGAGAATCACTGCCCTCTGCAATAGACTCTTGTCTTTTTTCGGGTAACCGCAAAAGTCAGAAGCGAATGACACTTTCTGTAGAGAGGGGCGGCGCCTGGAGCCTTCTCCTCCCTTTTTCTCGCAGATGTGTGTGTGTACGCGGCGCGAATATATAGATATAAATGAAGGAGTAGAGAAGGAAAAAAAGGGACACAACACATGATTTGAGGGTTCACATTGGATTGGTTTGAAAGACGATGAAGGACCCTGTCGTGTGTTACTCAACTTTAAAGTTCACTCGACCGTATAGCCGGTGGAAGAAGAAAGAGACGGGACTTGGTGACCAGAGGAAGTCGAGGTTGGGAAGGAGGAGAAGAAGGAAAGAAAAAAACGAATCCGGACACGATGAAAGCAATTGGACAACACCCAGGAAAAGGGGGAGACCCCACACACTTTTGAAAATTTTCTTTTAAAAAGGATGGTAACGAAGCAAAAGAAAAAACAAAAAGAACATGAAGCCAAAGAAAAAGAACGAATCTTCTTTCCGAACAGACATACTTCGGAAAAGATTTCGGAAGGAAAAAAAATAGAATTTGGTTATTTACTTCAATTTCGGCCTGACTGACTTTTAAGAATGTTCAAAATAATATTGGTGAAAAATAGGACCTTTTTAATATTGAAAGGGGGTAGAAGAACCAGTTTTTCCAAGGAATACTTGAAGTTGAGCTATGAGAATATACGTGTATTTTGTGTCGCGGGTCGAAGCACCGTGTAAATCCAATATATGCTGATTTTATGTCCGCAATAATGAATTGAATTGCAAAATAAGCTAATGCAAGAAAAAAATAAAAGGGATATATAGAGTCTGAATATTTCTTTTTTTCCTTTTTTCTCGCTTCAGATCAATCCAAGTGACTGGCCTTCTGCACACATGCTTTGCTTCTTGCATACTAATAAAGAAAGACATACATCCCAGATGAATGCGGTTCGTTTTCCATTTCCGCTTCTGCTCATTTACGGTTCTCAGAAGTACCAGTATGAAGAAAGAAGAGATTTAGAGAAGCGAAAGATAAAAACAAGGAAGCGTGGGAAGGAGGTCAGAGTAATTGGTTGGTTTTCTTAAGAATGGTTTTGTCGGAAGTAACAAACTATAAGGTCAAACCAAGCTGGTTTCTGTACTTATCGCGAATAATAATGAAACCTATCCAAACAAACTGTATAGAATACGGAAAAGCATGCAAAATATATAAAAGTACATAGAATACTTCTTCTCATTCTCTCGGAGCTCCGCTTCAAACCCGACAAAAGTAACTTTGGGACGACACATCGAAGCTCAGGCTCAAAGCGTCTCGACGACATTTACTTGTTCTCAAATCAGTTTATCGCATGAATCCCTCATCGAAAACGTTGCGTAGGGGGGTTAGATGATCGAGAAACTCGGTTTTGTGCAGAGAAGTCGGAGATGAACCCCCTTACAGAAAGGTTTGATAAAGATTAAGGAGGTCAGATTCATAGGTTGGTAATTCGAAGAAAAAAGAATGAAAATAGCTAGAAAAGATAAGATAGATCCGATTAGAGTAAGCCCTGACTCATTTTTTCAGTTATTAATATTGACATCTTCTCTTATCTTGTTTTGTTTTCAGTTTTATCCATTGATTGATAATCCTTATTTGGATATTCTCAACTTTTTTCTGGAAAGATAAGAAGTTATCATTTCAAGGGATGATATGATTTTTTAGAATTTCTAGTCATTTTGTAGAAACATTCACAGAGAGGTATGCATTAAAACAGTAATTGACAAAGAAAAAATGAGAAATTAGATAATTTTCAATTAGATAAAAACTCTTCAAGGACTTCTGTTATTTAGGAAATGCGGGGGTTTGGAAACAACAAACATATGTCGATGTAAACTTCAAAAAATAAACAAAAAATGTTAAAAATACAAAATTAGGAACTAATGTCCCTTTTTCCTATTTCTCAACTTTCAAAAACGATTTCTTGGAAAATTACCCTCATTATGACGGGACCCACGTGCAGAATATGTAAAAGACCTTAACGGAATCATCCCATTGAGAAAAACACGGAAACCACGTCATATTCGGCGAGAAATTGGTAAATGGATGAAGCATCGGAGGGCCCCCCCCCCCCCACAACTCGATAACGATGCGGCCGTGCGCAAAGCACAGGAAACATTTTTCGGACCCCCCTAAAGGTCTAATTTATAACTTTTCGTCATGAGAAAGAAAGCAATCCCAGAACAAAAAAAAACAAGTTACTCGGTGGGTCCTCTGGCAAAAAAGATCAAGTTCTGGGTTAAGCCTCGGCCATTATTCTTTAGAGTCTTCTTAGGGAATTCGTATTCGGTTTTTTCAGTGTCCGCACTGCGCTGTGAACTCTCTCAGTCTCACAAAAATGGAAAATCGCGTCAAGAGGATGGACAGCACTTGAGCCTAAGGGGTAAATTGAGTTGCTAGTGCTTTTGTCTCAAAAATCCGTTGTTCTTTTCTAACAGAACACAGAATCACGAAATCATAGGTGTTTTTTGAGTTTGAAAAAAGTGAATGTCGATGTATTGCTCTAATCAAAGATGATTCACATGAGAAGAGTTCTGAATGAAGTAGGAAATGACGACGAAAGGAAGTTATTGAGAGAAGAGAAGAAAAAAGAGGCCGAAACGTTGGTCCTTCTATGACATCTGATTGGCATTTGATGATGGAAAAGCGAGGATATAAGTAACAAATTGGTTTAGCGTTGAGAAGCACATGCCCCCTACAAGTATCATCATCAAGTGGTTAGTTCTTGACGACCAAAGTCGCGCCCAAAAAAATGATGTGACAAGGATCATTCATCAGCACACATGGGCGTCTCGGACTGCCAGTTCTTTTCATAAGGATGAAGTGAGGATAAGGATAGGATGTAGATGAAGGAAGAGATGAAGGAAGAGCACAGCATCATGAATAAAAACCCAACGTGAAATTTGTGGAACTGCTTTTATCAAAAAATGGGAGGCGGAAGCGATAAGAACTACGTTTCAGCAGTATCACATTCATTTCCACTCACAGTGGAATGCGAAAAAACGTGAAGGTCGAGATACATCCGCTAATCTCTTCTTCAGGGGTTTCTATTTTCGATATTCCTATCTACGACTACTAAAAATGATATGATAAGTCGCCGAGGCCAAAATCAAAGTTTCGAAAAATCGCCGTTTCATATTACACGGGTGGCTAAGTATTTAGTGGCGAGATGCTCTCAAATCCACAGAAAACACAGAAAAAAGCTTGCAAACATTTCGGCAAGTGGGAGGGGGAGTTCGAACATAATTTGTCGAAAAAAACACATGTCTGGTGTGGTCGAACAATAGAAACCACGGATTTGAAATGAGAACTGTGAAGCAAAACACACTAAAACTGAGGTTTAGTCATACTTAAAGCTCTCAATCAAGGAAAATGAGCACAGTTGTATTTGGGTTAATCATGCAAACCTGGCGTTCTGGAAAAAGATGAGCCTAGAATGAAACAGATTAGGATGGAAAACATAAAAAGTTGTCTACCAAACATGAAGAATACAAACATAGGGGTCTGCAGAAAATGACGTCGATTCAAACGTCTATTAAAGATTATTAAAGAGGAGGGCTCGACAAAAAAGAGACAAGTTGAATAGAATAAAGAAAATAGTCAGAGGAAAAGAAAAAAGGTTTTTGGGTCAATTCGTAGATGGCTTTTGATCAGCAATGCTCATCTTCGTCTATTCCGCATCGGTGAGTATTCCGGTAAAAAAAAAGAAAGGAGGTCCTTATAGAATCCAGGACTTTCGATTCCTAATCTTCACTGCTTCCGAGAACAGAAATCGAAAGATGGAGTTTTTGTTTTCATGAGCTTTCTTATACTGATTCCGAGAAAAGGTGTATTACGAGACTTTTCTATGTTTGGAATGAATGATGATGATCATTTGTTTACGTGGAAATACGATACAATGAACTTTGTATTATAATTGATTTCTTTCTCCGTTTGTCTTAACTCAAAATTAATAAACACGCCTTAAAAATTTGTCATTCGAAGTTTTTAAAAAATTCATATAAACTGAACTACAAACTAAATACCCAGCCACTCTATTGGCCCAAAACTTCGGGTCCACTAAAACACATTGCGACTCAAAAGAATTTATCAACTCGTCCAATATGACGTACATAGTGGGGGTGAAGAAAGACTATTCAAGTATTCAGAAGAGGTTGCAGTGTAATGAGCCATGAAAACTACGTGGCCGATGCATGTTCAAAACGAAACACGGAAAAAATAGCTAAGAAACAAAAGTGTAGGAGAGAAGACGACTGTCTTAAGCGCCTGAATCAAAAGTCCATTTTTCCTTGATGATGTCATATTCAATTTGATTCGGAGTACGGTATTCTTCCAGTAGATATTTCTGTGTTATCTTTTTGTTTTTTTTTTCCATTTTTTTTCAAAACAGCCTCCCGTTTTCTCTGACGAAGTATTTGGAAGGTTTAACGCCAGAAAAGTGAATAAGAGTCAGAATGAAGATGATAATCAGGAAGAATTGAGAATTGACGTCGCTTCAAAAAATCCGATGTTCAAAGATTTTATAACCCAAGAAGGCGTGTCCCAAGGGAATTCGAGGCGGATTCAAAATAAGGGGAATTTAAACTTGAAGTGGTAGAAATTTGACAACTCGGCTCATAGAAGCGACCGGAAACCCGAAGAAAAAAATAAGAGTGAAAACGAGGGTGGGAACAACTTGGAGAATAAAAATAGATATATAACTGCGACAAGGAAGAAATGGAAGAGGGGAGCAACAAATATGAATGAAGCATTGAGAATAGTTGGGAGACGGAGGTGAATGGTGATCCGGAATATGAATAATTAGTCGCGTATTTTTAGTTAATAGTACAATCATTCATTATGCAGGAATCCTCTTCTTCTAGACTGGTACATTCTAAGAATTTGAAAAAAAAAATTACTCTTTAATCGAAATGTTCTGAGATCCATCATTCAGTGGAGCAGCATCAAATAGAAAAATCGAATTTGAGAATGTAGAGGCAAATATGCAAAATATCATTAATCATCGGAAAGGAATGGATCATCTCAACCGAAGCCTAATGTTATGTTCCAGACTAAATGTGTTCTCTTAATGTTCAATAATTTCGATGAAGGGTTCATAAAAAACAAAATGGTTTTAGAGATGATTTGGTTTGAAAAGTAACAGAGGGTTTTAGCATTAAATTAGGAAAAAAAGCTTAGAACGTCATTTTGAACGTTGCAGACAATTTTTTCGAACAAATTTGAAAAAAATGACGTGTTATGACTTTCTGAAAATTTTATTTAAAGTTATAGATTATTTGCAAGGAGTATATACTGTAATCGTAATAAGAAATAAAAAATTTCAACCTTCCCTCGAAGAAACAATTTTGCTAGCTACTCAAAAGCCTCTCCAACTGTAAGTGGTAAATAAAATGCGCCTAACACCACCACAATTATTTTCCATTCCACTGTTTTGTTTCTCAAAACAAGAAAGAACGGCGATGACGTGAAACACAATAAGGTGTTAATGGAAAATGCTTCCTACAGAGACTACTGGAATGAATTGCAGTTCAATACGACTTAATCGACTACGGTGGTGGGTCTTTCATTAGAGAGAAGCTTAAACAATTCGAACTTCTTCACAAGATTACATACATTGGATTAGACCTTTCTAGGTTTCCCGCTTACAGTGAGCATTACAAAACCGGAAATGTAATGGTAACAAGTATTCTAACAAAACAACAATTGAGTGCGAACCACCTCGTAAAAACGCAGTTTCCGGTGTTTTGGATCTTTGATATTTAAGTGTTGATGTTGAAAACGGACAAGTCGAATGCTCAAACCAGACAATGAGCATTATGAATCACCAGGTCTGTTGAATGCTCCACCTAGTAGTCGTAGTAGTCAGAGTAGTTTTTTGCCAGTCTCTCTCCGAAACAATTAAAATTTGTTTGTTGTTTTTTTAAAAAGATGTCATAGAAAGAAAAATACGGGACAAAAACGCAGAAATTCGATCGCCTGAGAAATTCTAGTGCTTCGAAAATAGATTTTCTTCGTGCCTCTTCGTCTTCTTGGCCGTTTTTTCTGCCCATGTCCTTAAAGCCAAGACACATTGAGACAAGAAGTGGTGAGTGTTAGATGTCAGCGAGCCGGAAATTTGAATCTCAGTTACTAGTTTCAATGGATAAAAGCTACAACCAGGAAGAACAAATTAGCCATGTCACAGAAACTGGGAGAAAAATTCTCAATTTCGAAATGTTGAAGATCGGGAGTATTTTAAATTTGCATTTCAGTAAGTAGATGATCCGCGATCAAATTTGACATTACTGAAAAGATATAGCTTGAAAATATAAAATGGTTCAAGTATGGAACCGTGCGATCTATGATATCTGTTGTGGAAAACCCAGAACTTCGGAATCTTGTGAGTTCCTTAAATCTTCAAAGTGGACTCACCACCAAACATTTTGTACTGCTAACCTTTTTCATTTCGTTTTTCAATTTTATGATTGCATATGTACATTCAAATACACATACTTCTGAAAAGAGAGACAAGTGGCAATGATGGTGGTGGTAGGATGAGAAACAAATGTCGATGATGAAATGATGAAAAAAACGAAAAGTTTGGCTTCTCTATAAATTGGTGCAGTGATGCGAATCGGTGGCTTAATGAAACTTGAATTAATGACAGATAAAATTGGTGGTCGGAGTGCTTTTGAGCATGTTTTATGTGGATTTCTTAGGGCGCAACACAAACTTCTGCTCTCCTTTCTTCTCGCCGTGCTTTGTTTCATTAAACAGGGGAGGGGAAGCATAATCAAGATAAAAAACAGAGATCACCAGATTCTTCAAACTATAGTATGAACAAAAAGAGAAAAAAGAAAGAGGGAAAAAATTATTATGGTAAGAAGAAGAAGAAGTAAAGTGACTATCACATCAAATCTCTCTTGCCGAAAGCAGTTGTAGACTTAATTCTATCAGATAAGCTCCTTCTATTATTTTGGTATGTTAATATTCAGTGAGATGATCCCCCTTCTTTACCATCATTTTTCCAATGGCCTAATCTTTCATGTTCGGGAAGTGGCTTGTGTTTTCTTGATAATCTTATCTCTTCTTTTTTTTTGAGTGAAATAATAATAATACGTTTAGAAGTGGATCAAGTCTCGAGTAACTAACCATATTTTTTTAGAAAAACAATATTTGTCTTTAAAAAACTATTATGATCCTTATCAAAAAACTGATTTGTCATCAAAAACAGCCAGGAAAGGAGTTTACACCATCGGAAACTCGTAGATAATTGAAGATGAGATTATGAACGATAGTTCCACACCAATCATATTAATCGGAGCGGATTCAGAAGGTGGGTCTTATAAGATGCGGAAGATAGAATTGAGCCGATGCATTTATTCAGAAAACATCCTTCTTGTTACCACTCGGACTTTAACTCAATCTCTTCCATTTGTTCTGAATATGAGCTTCCGCTAATGTAATTAGTATTATGGCAGATGTGTCAGCATGAATAGAACTATTTGAACCAGAGAGCTGGGTGCTGAGGGTGTGTGAGAAGGATAAAGTGCAAGACAATTATAAATGGAGATGTGTAGAGCAAAGATAGAATTCATTATTATTCATATGGATTTTTCACGTAACAGACTACAAATGGGGAAATACTATAAATATGAAAAAATAGAGTTTGAAATATGGAAATTTGGATTTAAAAGATATAAATGACACTAGGGGTTGACAAGAATACTGAACTATTTCAAGGGCACACTGTTCAATTTATATAGCAATAGAAACACGTGGAGACAAGGGAGAGCCATGTGTTTAATAACGTGACTGTTATCAAACGAGATCTAGAAAGCTTCAATACAAAACGATTGGAATTCTAGCGATGAAAGAGTTGAAAATACCATAAATCATAAACTAGTCGCGAATATTTATAATGTGACATTATTCTTTCCCGAATACTTCTCTCTTTCTTCTTCAGCAGTTGCAAATCTTACTTTCACATTGTCCAGGTCAAGAATACGTCCAATGAAATCGTCATAATCATCTGGCCAATGGTAGTTATGTGTGAGCATTGCCCAACTGGTGATCAGTTTCTCCGTCATTTGCTGTAATCAAACATACTCATATAAATCAGTTTGTCACAATCTTACCGGCATTATTACACATCTACAACGCAAATTCCGATTATCATTCTGAACAAACTCCTCATCTGTTTTTCTGTGAATCGAACGGCAAAACTTGAATTTCGTAGATACCTCCGCCTTTCTGAGTTCTTGGATGTAAGAATCATTGAAACAAACAACGATGTGAGGGAACTGTGGATAGACATGCTCAACCATTTGAATTCTGTTTCCTCCATCGTTTTTCTTCAGTTTCGTTATGTCAAGAGCAGAGTATCCTTGCTTGGATTTTTTCTTCAAGTGGTCCGTGAAGTTATCCCAAAACCAATAGTAATTCTCTTTCTCGAGTTTTGTCGTTTCATAGTGTAATACCAATATCACTGAAATATATATATTTTTGTTACTGGAAAAAAATGAAACTTACTTTTACTAGCATCGAATGGAACAAATGGTGGTGCAGGAACTATCGTGGTAGTGGCAGATTTGACGTGATGACGAACTGGTTCAACTCGTTCTGAAAAAAAACAATTTTTAAGGTTATTCATAAAGAATCCGTACCTTCTTCAGTTGACAAGAGGCATTCAGTTTCCATTAAAGATTTCAGTTTTGCCAAGATATCGATTCTTTCTACTTTGATCAAAGCATTCACCAGAATTTGTGCATGAAGGTTATTGAATGGTTTCCATACATCTTTGTGATTACTGTCGCTAAAATCGCCTTGCTGAAAACAAAGTAATTGAATTGAGCCTATTTCAAAATCAACTCACAAACTTCTCACTTGCGGAAAGGAAATCAACCACCATCTGCCATGATCCAATGGTTACAGTTGGAGGAACCATGAGATTGGAGAAAATGAGGTCCCGAACTTCTTGTGCCAAATGTCGAATTCTGAAACAAAAATGTAGAATCTTTAAATGAAATTTGAGTTCTTACTTCACGCTCCCAGGAAGTTTGAATACTACTCGTGACAATGAAATTGGGTCCGATATAATGACATCGTCCTCGTCTTCTTCCAACACTTTGTCGTTTAACTGAAAACATATTGGATTTTTTTGATTATAGATATATTTTTCTGTTTCTAACAATTACTTTTGTGGTTTGAGCAATCAGTAAATAGCCTAAAACAGTATTCTATGCATTATATACTACTATTTCATGTAACTTCGACAGAAAGCAAAAGTTGTTCAAACTAACCTTCTCCATAGAGATGGGATGTCAAAACTAAAATAAAGCAGAAATGGAAGTTTCGAAAAGGAGAACAGAAAGTTGGTTGCCTCTCTACGATCACCTACTGCACGTTTGGGGGCGTGTTTGTAGAAACGGATTGAATAATGGCTCTCGTGTCTTATTTATTGATGTTTTTATTGTTGTTTTTTACTTTCGGTCATAAGTTTTGCTTTGATTTAGTAATTTGGTCAGATGCATGTTGGAAGTATTTCGAATTTATGTATTCATAAAAAGCTATTGTTAAGCAATAAATCTCTAATTGTTGGAAAAACGAGAGGTTATAAATTACATCTCGAGTATTCGAAAAAGTTGATTTATTGCATATGTGCAGGGCATTTTTTGAGAAAAAAATCATACCACATCCAAATCGGACCAAGTCTCATCATCGAAGTCTAATTCAATAGTCACATCGTGCATTTCTTGGAAAAAAATTGTATCTGAAAACTTTTAGTAGTGTCATTGAGAAGATCTTCGTCGATAACCAGTCAGGTTGAAACCTTTTGATAGTTCTTTTTGGAAGTGTTTAAAATAAATTAACGATACTTTATTGGTGAATATCAAAAATATTAGCTTATAACTCCGTAAACTTCACAATAAAAAAGATATGTTGATGGTTAAAGTTGACATTTGTTGATAAATGCATTTTTAACTCGTATGATTGGAAGTATCTACGGGAATCTGACCAGATTGAGGGACAATAGAAGACTGGGGGGAACATGCAATACAATTTCAGAATATTTGAAGATGAAGAACATTAAAGACAAACAATATTTCTCGTCCTGCGAACCATGGGAATTTAACAAACAATTTTAGTTGATTACGGAAATGTCTGAAGTTTCGTTTTCAGTGGAAACGGTGGCTGGGGCAACGGTGTTGATGGAGCTCGGAATTTTTTTGACGGCTTGAATGGACATCTGTTCCATACAAGAGACCTAAAATCAAAATTAGTTGTAGATTTTTCTTTAACAAAACTTACTTCGAAAGTCGGTTCAATGGTTGTAGAATGAACACCCAAGTCATGGAAATACTTCTTGATTTTGTAAGCGGCGTCGGTGAAAACAGCTGGATGGCAGACATTGACATGAGCGGAGGCGATGATTCTTTGGCCGCATAATGTCCAGACAGAGAGTTTCTCGACCTTCGAAACTCCAACGATTCTGCATAAGTCAGTTTTAATGACTTCGATATCCAATCCTTTGGGGGCTCTTCGGAGTAGTTTCTTTGCAGATGTTCTGACGAGCACTGTCGCAGTGATTCCCATGAGTATAGCAAGAATCATACTGAAAAATAACTATTATTTTTATTGGCGTTTGAAATCAAGTATACCTCAATCCTGGATCCAAGTAAGCAGACACGAACCAGTCAGGGAAAAATAAAACACAGGCGGCCGAGAGCATGACGATGATTGATCCAAAGGCATCCGAAAGTAAATGCAACCAAACTCCATGAATATTCACGTTTAATTCTCCTGAAAGAATATAATTGATAACAAAACAACTCGGACCCGGCTGCTATCAGTATGCATCGCGTGATCGCGGAGCCTTTTGACTAGAGGGCTTCAGAACAAAGTCTATTCTGATAACTGTTCAAAAAAAACTGCTGAAACTCGTGACTCTCTATAAAATTATCAAACTCACGTTTCTTTTTCTTTGATTTATTGTGTGAATGTGAGTGGTTGGGGACTGGAGCGGTCAGAACTTCACTAGCTATATGGGTACCGTAAGGCGTCATCTGACTGTCGACTGTTGCAATGAATGGATTTTGATTGTTGACTCCGGATAGTCTTCGTTCAATGTGCTCCTCGGCTTCCTCGTTTTCCAGCAAACGTGTCAAGGCTTCTGGCTGAGCAGAATCAGAGGCTCCGTGATTTGTTCGATTGTCAACAGAATGATTGGCGTCGTGACATTCACTTCCTTCTCCGTGATGTTCATTCATGTTCTCATGGCTATGTCCATGATGTTTTTTTGATTTCATGTGAATGTGCGGCTCATCCTCTGCATGACTATGACCGTGGCCGCCGCCTCCGTGACTGTGTCCGTGACCGTTCAAATTACAGATACCAATGATATTAATTATTAATCCAATGAATCCAATGAGCAGAACTTGCATCGGACTTTTGATGAGATGCACATTGAGGAAACGGCCGATTGCTTCTTGAATAACAGTCAAGCACACGGTGCACATGAAGATTCCATTGATGAAACCTCCAAGAGTCTCGGCGCGAACCCATCCGTATCCATGACGAGTTGATGGACGTGTTGCTATCTGAATTGTTTTATTGGTTACAATTTCAGGTTTTCAAGGCTTTGTTCACAGGAACAGTCCAAAACTCACCTTTATACAAGTGTACGCCACAATCAGAGCCATAACATCCGCGGCCATATGATAACTGTCGGCGAGCATTGCAATTGAAGCACACCAGATTCCGGTACAAAACTCGATGGCACAGAAACTGAGAGTTAGAATGATTTGCCATCTGAGATCCTTGCTGACGTCTCTGAAAATCGAATATGATTTCTTAATTTGAAAAAAAAACTAACTTGACGTCTTCTTTTTGAGCAATCAGTTCGCCTCTCAAATCCAATTCATTTTCCTGAGAATGTGTCCCATGATCACATAGGTCCATGATCTGAAAAAATCAAAAGTTAAAGAGATTGAATTGAATTTTCTCCGTTGTTCTACCGTGTATTCATATTCCGATAATACCGTTTCATCACTGAGGGATGACATTGATTGGGCAGTTTTATCCAACTCCGGAATCGGTGTCATTTGATTGATAATAATATTATTATTTTGGTTCTTGTAAACCTAAACTATTTAAATGTCTATCAAGTCAATTAGAAGAGAAAGTGAGAGAAGTAAACCGAAAAGTTATCACGTCAGTAATTAGAAGTAAGCTCCCAAGGTGAATTCATTCACACGATAGGAAAAAGGTTAGAAATGAAGCTATAAATCAAGAAGCCTCGTTCTCCGCTCCGAAGAAGCGAAAGAAGCGAAGATGAATGAGTGCACATGTCTGCTTCGATAACAGCCGACGTCTTATATAGAGCTGAACTTTTTAGAAGCCAGCCGAGAGACTGATACTAAGAGAAAGGACCGAAAAAAGGGGGAGAAAATTGAATTTGATAACGATTCCTTTCTTCTCCATTCCTCCCTTCGCTTTTTTCTGATAAGAACTGTGTTTCTTGCGCCAGTCGGCAAAACAGGACGAAACGGGAAGTCGAAAATGCTCGAATTGAACGGACGGATTAAACAACTAAGTTATTCTTAAAGAGTCAAAAGATAATTTGAAGGTGTGATAATATTGAAACAAAGGATAACTCGGACAGAAATCAATGATTACATCATTCCGTGAAAGTGGTTTTTCGAAGGGGGCGAAAGAAACATGCTACATTTATTTGTTAGCGGTCATCCATTCACAACTTTTTGTTGCTATCTTTTAAAACTGATTGTAAGAGGAGGTGAGAGAGGTAGAAAGGAACAGGAACACGGGAAAACCGTGTCTATTGTGAACGAATGTTATCATTTTCCACTTTTCTGTTTTTTTGACAAACGGTGTTGAATTTGAATTTTAGTGTGCTTTTCCTATATATTCATTGTTTCAATAACTCCTCAGTAGTTTTCTTGTTAGTTTGATGTCACAAATGAACCATGAACGCAAATTCTATTAGGACTATCAGAACTCGCTAGAGTGTTCTATGATCTGTAGTTTGAAACCGGAGTTAGGTAGAAAAGAAAAAAAAAGACTGTGGAATTTTCCACGCAATCAGGCCATATCAATCCACATCACACGAAACCCTCTCAGTGATAACACAGTTTGAAAAAAAGAAGCCCGCTTCAATTTTTAGTACGAAATGATACCAGGAACTCACTTTGGTTTCACGTGTTTTTGCGGAGTACAAAGTATCAAGCTGCGAATTGTCATCCACAATACCATTCTCGGGAGCCACTTCCATGTCTTCTGTCGTTCCAGGCAAACTTTCCCTTGTTGTACTCGTCGGCTGCGTTTCGAACCTCACCGGCATCTGGAAGGATATAATATGTAATTATAAGTATAGGAAACATGAAAGAAAAACGCTCGATTTCAAGATTTGAGGGAAGAAGCGAGAAACGAAGTATTATCATTTCTCGCGCGCGTACAACCCAAATCAAGAGACGGAGCCTTTTACGACTTTCATCGTTTCACAAATAGTCACAAAACGTCACGCAAATACAACAAAGACCACCGAAAGCCCATTTAAATATTCAAACCAACCCGATGTTTGATTTGAATCACTGTGATAACAATGAGGGAAGGTCGAACTCAGGTTGAAAAGGAATCAGAGTGAGAATGCGACCCAAACGAAGGCCCCAAAATGTTCGGAGACAGGAAATAGGAAATATCAGCGGGTGTTTGTTGTGTGTTGGGGCACGGATATAAGAATATGACATCTCGTTCAGCAGTCACTATTTATTTTTGTTTTTCGCACGACAGGATCAAATTGGGAGAGCAGGCGAAAAATATCACAAGCAGAACACAATAATCGGGAGGTTTGAATGAGAAAGAAAGTGACGAATACTTGCTTTTTCGTATTAAATGAGATAACCGTTAGAATATATGCGCAGACGAGAGGTGCGCAAAGAAGAGAAAGTTATGGGCTAGTAGTCAATGTTGCGTGAATTCCGTGCACACATTTGTTTCTTTTTGGACAAAGCTTGAAAGATAACGGGATAGAAAAACACCCGATATAGAAACAAAATGAAGAATTGAGACATACGAGTCAATTTGAGCGGACAATTATGGCTGGGGTAGAGAGGAAGAGATCAATAATGATGGGTTGGTTGTGGGGGAATGACAACAAAACAGGTCAGGCAAGAGAGGAGAAAGGGGGGAAAGGTCCGAGTGCATTTATTGCGGTCAACAACGCAAATATGATGAGCAGAGCTAATAAAAGTGCATCTCAGTAATTAGGGCCTCCTTTCTTCCTTCTTTTTGTTTTCTGTTCTATATTATCGTAAAAATATGTTTTTTACAATGAGAATAAAGGTTATAAAAGAGTCAAGGAATGAGAAATTTTGAATCGAACAATGTGTTATCTTATCTACATCTCATAGATTGCGCGTTGCTTGTATCATTTGAAATTACTAGTGACCAGTATACGACTAGTCAGCAAGTGCGCGAACGCAAAAGAGACACTGAGAGAGACTATGACGTTGCAAGAGAGTTCCGACAAAAGATTCTATATTTGTGTTTCAAGTGAGCCTTTGAACGCAGAGGACTTACTCAAGTAACGCAGAAGTTTTGAAAAATATAGAAAGAAGAATTTTCTTGGGTGATGATTCATATTTAACGAAAAGTTGATGAACAATTTGAAATCATTTATATGGAACTATAACATCTGCATTCGGACATTTCCACACTTGACTTATGAGAATGAGCCATGTTTTCAAGTGCTCCAATTTCAAAACAGAAGAGGAATTGAAATATGAGCTTACGATAGCAAAGGTATTCAGAAATCTATCAAGAATTCACGCATATTCTCGCCATGCATATTTTATATTTCATTATTCTCATTCACGTTTCGCCAACAGATTTACACAAGGCAATGTTTTCACCAGAGTTTGAAAACACTACGGCTGATCCTAATTCAATCAGAACTTTGAACAATATTCTAGAGTCTATAAATGAGAGTGAGTCATTTTGAAGGTATTATAGTAAATAAAAAATAATTTAAGAAGTCGCTGTTCCACCTCAAATCTCTTTTGAATCCGATTATGGAGATGCTTATACAGTTAGTTACTATTTTTCTTAAATTATGTTTTAATTATTAGCTTCAAATGTTTATAGCAAAGTACCCAGAAGCATTTTCTTCTCGAAGAAATGCGGGGCCAAACGTTAAAAATGGTGGTGCCTGCAATTGAGCCGCCGTACGTTAACTATGTGAACTTTACGGACGCGGCTGTCGCAGAAAAAGGATACGGGCCGGGAGTTGTCATCGAGATACTTAAAGAAATTGGAAAACGACTCAACCTAACATACAAAGTGAGAGCAGAACAAAAGAGAGGAAAGAAATCATTTGTCGTGTTCAGATAATCCCAGCGTCTGGTAGCACATGGGGTGAATATTTGAATGGTTCATGGACCGGAGCATTTGGACAACTTGTCAGAGGGGTAGGAAAATATATGTGAAGGGAAAATATGAGATGAATAACACAAATTAAAAAGAAATGTGTTTCTCAGGAAGTCGATTTGCTTGCCGGAGGTGCAATTATGGAATATGATCGGAGTGTCATCTCGGATCTTACTTATCCTTTTCAATTTGAGCCAACAGGAATTATGATCAGGTATTTTTTGGGAGCCTAATAAATAATTATTTTATCCTTGAGGTCCCCTGAAAAATACGAAGACGACACTTTGCTAATTGTCACCGAGCCGTTTTCATGGGAGGTTTGGGTTATTACAGCAGCAGTTATCTTGATTTCCGGAATAATATTTCTCGGAATGACTAATATCATGAGAAAAGTATACAAGGAGATGTCAGTGACACCGTTTGAGTCTATTTGGGTGTTTTTCTCTATTTTTGTTCAGCAAGGTAAGCCTAGACCAACAAAAGAGTGTTATTATGCTCCGGGAACTTATTTCTCATGGAAAATGAGACGTTTCCAGGACTACCGGAGCAGCCTCGAAGCTGGAGTTGTCGTGTTCTTATTGCATTGTGGTGGTTGGCCAGCATTACACTTAGCGCCACGTTCACTGGAAGTCTCGTCGCGCTTTTTGCTGTCGACAAAACAAATCTTCCATTTCAAAGTTGATTTTAAACGGTGGACCGTGATTTCAAAAAATTGTTTAGATATCGAGCAACTTGTAAAACTAGTTAAACAAGGAAGATTTGAGATTGTGATGGATGAAAACTCATTCACAAGGACAGAAATGATTGCAGTTGGTTTAAGAATCTCAAAAAATGTAGAAAACCTGATTTTCAGAGGTCGAAACTACCAGTTTATAAAGACTTATGGCACGAAATGAATGTAAATCACAAAGTAAAATACGTGAATGGAGTGTCGAGAGGTTCCATTTTTCAACTTTTCCTCCTAATTTATTCATCAGTTTAGGGGTCGCATTTGTGCGTGCAAATCAAGGATACGCGTTACTTGGACCAATGGCTACACTTAACTTTTACGCCTACTCGGATTGTAAAGTGATACTTTTAAACGAGGGCATTCTACCTGTTTACCTATCAATACCATTGGCGAAACATTCAATTTATTCGTCATATTTTTCGACAAAGTTAGTTATTTAGAAAAAATGATGTGGGAACTTGGAAAATAGCAGCTGTATTTATAAACTTTGAAAATTTTAAATCGAAAATTTGTGCACGTGAAAAAATGAATATTTTCACAATGTTTGTTTTAGAAAACCTCATATGAAATGTAAACAAGGGTAAAGTGTTCTTTCAGAATTCGAGAAATGGTGGAACGAGGATTCACCCAGAAATGGATAGCTGACTATAGATCCTATGTGGCTATGCAGAAGATAAATGAGTGTAATTCAACAACTTCCGGTCCAAAAAGTTACCTTGATTTAAAACGAGCGCAAGGAGCATTCTGGGTCTTTCTTGGTGGCGTCGGTCTTGGTTTAATGCTTTTCATTGGGGAATTTATTTTCAAATGTTTCCGAAAAAGAGTGGGCGATATAATTCATTCAAAAATTGCACTTTTTATTTTCCAGATGGTGAAACACGAAGAAGTTGCAAAGCCATTTGAAGAAGTGACAACTATTTCTCCATATTCTATTCAAAACGTAGCCAATCTAGAAGTTCCTGATGCAATTCAACCATCTGAAAACGCAACCGATTTGGTAGAAAATTGGAGTTTACGTCGACGAAATGTGATGAATCTTTCTCTCGACTTGTCCCGGATTACTAACAATATGAACTTTTGATTTATAATTCTCTCATTGTCTCTATTTTCCTCCAATTCGTCATCCCGTTAAACCATGTGGCTTCTCAACGTTCGTAATGCAATAAATCGAGTGTCTTGGGACCAACTGGCGTTTTGTTTTCGGTCAACACAATTCCGTCAATCGACGAGAGGGGCCCAGCCCGACTCATTCCATTTCACCGCCACTTTCCAACTCCATCACTTGACCTTGAGTATTGATTTCAGTTCTTTCCTCGTTTCATCTTACGGTTTTATGATTAATTCGAAAATAGAGAAAAGTGGACTTTGACCATCTAAATTATCAGATACTAAATATAACAATAAGCGACTCGAGTCAAGAAAGTTCAACCCGTTCTGGGTGTTTCTCTTTTATCTACATTTTGTTCTAATTTTAATTCTATAGCAACTAATAAATTTTTTCTGTTTCATAGAGCCATATTGAATACGTGAGAGATATCATGTGTTAAAATACAGCCAGTGTCACTCAATTTCCATTCGATCAGAAATTATGTTATTTTCTCGGAACTGTCCATTTTCCTCTTATCACCTTTGCGTACATAAAATTTCGTGTCTCCTCAATCAACTTTTCCATTGACTTGATAATTTCATGAAACTTTCTGACTCTAAATTGATTCATTTTCAGGCAATGAAGGTCCTCATTTGTATCGCCTTACTGGTTTGTGGGGTTACTGCATTCCGTACCCAGTCAACTGGTGTTAAAGGAAGACTCTTGTGTGGTACCAAACCAGCAGTTGGTGTCAATTTGAAACTTTTTGATGAAGATAACGGTTAGTGATTTGTGTTCCGGCAAGTCAAAATTTATAGTTTTCAGGACCGGACCCGGATGACGTATTGGATCAGAAAACAACTGACAGCGATGGCAACTTCTTGTTGACCGGATCATCCATGGAATTGACTCCAATTGACCCGGAACTCAGAATTTTCCACGATTGTAATGATCAAGCAGATGTGGGGTTCAGAGCTTATAAGAAAGTGGACTTTTTGATTTCAGCCATGTCAACGTGAATGGGTTATCAGGATACCAGCAAAGTACATCACCAATGGGCCAGAAGTGAAAGAGATTATGGATCTGGGTGTATTAAATTTGGAGGTTAGTAATTCTCCGCAATTATTCACAGACACCAATCTTTCAGGTTGAACTTGAAAACGAAAGTAGAAGCTGTGCACACTAATTTAGTAATTGTTTTTATAATTAAATAAACTGTTTGAAAGTTAATCCAATAATTATTTTCAATATTCGGTTGAAATACCGGTCCACTATCTGATTTTCCTCAATTTTCAATATCTAGAAAAAATTCCAGCTATGATTTGGAATTTTTATACTGTTGGAGTTTGTGTGCTGACAATCGCTATGGTTGCTTCAGCACCAGAGAAACCTACTGGTATGCAAAACTATAGAGTGAGTTCACATGAACTTTTTATTCTATAAAAATATTATTTTAGGTGAAAGGAATTTTCAAATGTGGATCGGAGCCAGCGAAAAACGTGCAAGTGAAACTAATTGATGATGATTTCGGTAAAATCTTGCTTATTTTGGTGGCTAACTATTTTTGATTTCTAGGATCGGATCCAGATGACGACTTGGGAAGCAAGTTCACTGATGCAAACGGATATTTTGAGTTGGAAGGACACACTACTGAGTTGACCACTATCGACCCCCATCTCAAGGTTTATCATGACTGTGATGATGGAATTAATGTAAGGAAAAACTCAGTCTAACTAGAAAAAAATCTATAATTATAGCCATGTCAAAGACGTTGGAAGTTTGAATTGCCAAATAATTACATTTATTTGCGTAACGAAACTGCAAAGACTCTCGATATTGGAATCTGGAATTTGGAAGGAGTTCATCCTGGAGAAACACGCGACTGTAATCATTAACTTTGATTTTTTAATTATGTTGGTATTTGAATTAATATTTTTGTATGAATAAATGATGAATGAATGGACCAGAATGATTCCAATCTTGGTTTTCCAACTCAAAGAAGCACTTTGGTAGAACAAAAATCGTAAGATCAATCCCAAAATCTCATAGACATCTCATATTGTTCCATTTTCACTCTCGATTCTTTTTCATACTTTCTCAAGAATCTTCCAGATAATTTTGAGGCCAACCATTCGGCGATCCTATCTGACTGAAGTGGGTAGGTGTTGCGCACACCTTGATGACGTTTTCAAGTATTCATACAATCGGTCACTCTAGCTGACTTTCGATTTCAAAACAAATTCGCATATTGCTTTTGTTTTTTCATCTCGCCTCTTTCTGACCGTCTTCGGTGCGCCTCGTTTTTTTCTGACACGAAGTGCCACCGGAGGATCGGGAGAGCGACAGTGTCTCTGCCGATATACACATTTATTTGTTGTAGTATTAGAAGAGGTGAAATTTCGGAGGCGAAAGTGAAACATGCTTTTTTATTGGTGACCACGACCCAGAACAGTAAGAGGTGAAGAGATTTGAAATCCGAAGGCGTTTCATCCGACCTATATTATTGCTGTTTCATCCCATTCATGCATATGTGCAAACAAATACTTTGTTCAACTCGAATAAAGAAAATATTTCATCTCAACGCACTTTTATAGGGTCGTTTACCGATTTACTTTCCATCAAAACTGTTTCTTCTTCTTTCTCGATTCTTGTGTGACGCTTTTGAATTCGGTTTCTGAAAGTGAAAACCCAATTTTTTTGAGATAAAAAATTTCAGAGAACTGAAAAATAGTCATACAACGTCTAATTAGCCATTCTCTAATTTACAGCCACATCACTTTTTGTTTTTCCCACAGTCCCTTTTCACAAAGGTGTTATGATGATATCACTATCGTTCTCAACAGATAGATTTCTCACATTGTGTAAAGATAACTTTTCTGACGTTTTTCGTCTAGCTTTGGAGATTTGCAACAATGACGATAAAGGATCAGTTGGAACCTAACGATAAAATATCTGACCCGACACCCTCAACAGTGTATTTTCTCTCTCAATAATGGTAAAAAATTGTGGCGTCATTTCCTTCAGTAACCTTGATCATTTTAAGCATTTTCAAATTTTTCTTTTTAAGTTTTTGCTTTTCCATAACAATCATCTTGTCCGTCTTTTGCACAACTCAAATTTCTAGTTACTCGTCCATTTATCTTCTTCCTGAATTTTCTTTTCATTTCAAAAACAAACCCACAATTACCAAGATTCTCAATCTACCTTCAAACGAAACATGTGATGTTCCTTTCTTCCTTCCGAAAACCAATATTTTTGTTGTCTTCCCCTTCCTCAAGCTTTTCCTAAAATTCATCTTTCATCCTCTTAAGCTGGACTTTTTTCTTTCTCAATCAAAACTCGTCGAAAAGTGAAATGACAGTAAGTGTGGCGATGTACACGTTTCTTTTCATACAGTAATAGTGTATACATCATCTTTGCTTCTTCTCGCGTCCAATGTGTTTTTTTTTCTCGCAAGTGTCCGGGAAAGTGAACGAAAGTAAACTAGTCGGTAAAGAATCATCCCCCCTCCCACCACTGGTCGGATTTTCTTGACAACGACACTCCGCAGATTTCTTCGGAGGTAAAAAGAGATCAAGAGAAGCGTACGGGTCAACCGGCAAGACTGAGAGAAACAGATCGTACACGGCTTCTCTCTCGGGAAAGACGACTTGGGATACAGTTGAGAAGAAGAGAGAAAGAAAAGGCCACCACCCCAATGACCTGGATCCTCGCTCTTCACTCATTTCACTTTTCTCGTGACGCACCGCGCCAGCACTTTCACCTGAAATCGGCCCCTCATCTCTTTCGATCCCTCGTTAGGGGTAAAATAGGAGGGGGGTAGGGCTAGATGAAGGGAATGAGTGTAAGAGGGCCACTTTTCGGACAACATCAATAAGATTGACCTCTGACAAGAACACGATCCTCATTTCAATTTTCCTCAATCTCATGTTTCCTTAACTGATCCCAATTTTTTTCTATGGTACCTTGTTGTCTCCCATCATTAGCATTTTTCTACTGCCACAAAACATTTTTCCTCTCTCATCCTCTCAAAATAGCGCTTTTTGATACGAACACATTTCTTCCGCTCTTTTTTGAAAATTCCTTCTCTTTCCCTACTTATCAACTGTTTTGGAATGTGATGAGTTGTATCAGAGACGCCCAAATATTTTGATAGCTCCGTTTTGAAAGAGTTGGGCATGATGGTAGTGAGTGACGAATTTCGAAACAAAAGGAAGAAGATTAAAACATCAAAAGTTTGAGAATGGATTTGATTTCATATTTGAATACGAAAGTAGCTTATCCTTAGTTAGCACTGTATTTATCAATCTTCCCGTTTTCCATAAACCCTCCCAGAAAAAAAACGCGTTTTGAAATGGGTTCACCCCTACCAGCCATCGTTTTTTTTCTTTCCCACATGCATGTCAACCTGAAGCGGAAAAAAACAGGCCCCGTCGGTATTGAGAGCCGCGAGAGTGTGTTTAGGTAGAAGAGAATTCTCGCGGCAGCCGCGCGGAGGGCACCGCCTCCCCGGGTCTGTCCACAATTAATTTTTTGCTTCTTGTTCTGCTGCCGCGGCCGGTTAGCAAGGGGGGGGGGGGCTCCATGAGTCTTGGACGACACTGAGAAATAGGCATACAATGTCAATGCTCTCGAAATACATTTTTATTCGCCTTTCGATGATTATTATGATGCTGGTTTTTCTCATATCGTCTAGAAAAGTGATCGTTCTTTTTACAGTTCTATTTTGATCGGTTTTATGATCTCATTTGAGCTCTCAGGGCAATTGTACGCTATAGTTTAATAATTGATGTACGTCACAGTTGATTAAGTTTTGTAATGCTTGTGAGAATTTGCTTCTGGATTAATTTGCTGATTCATTTTCATTCAGTCTGTTGAACGTCTACTTTCATCTATATGTCTTATTTGTATTCTCTGAATATTTCTCAGAACTCTCCAGTCAGTTGGTACGTTTGAAAACTATAACAGTTCTCAACTTGGTTTTGTAGACAATAATACCGTAACTGTATTTTTACGAAAACTCTTTTTTTTTAATTTTAGCGCTCCAGTTCCCAGATGTTCTCCCTCTTTTTAGTTTTTTAATACTGGAACTTTTTTCACAATGTTTGTTTGTTTTTTTTTTCTTTTTCGATTCAAAATTGCCAATCAAGATTCCCCCCTCTTTTCCCAATATAACAAATCGCATTGAATCGGCGCCACTGTCATCAATTGGACAGTGGCTCTATGTTGAAGTATCGGTCCACCACCGGTCAAACAGTGTGAAAATATATCGAAGAGGATGGTAGGGGGTTGCTCCCTCTTTTCTCTCTGTGTCCCCGGGTGAGAGTGCTCGCCGCGAGAGCTCAGCAGCCATTCTTGTTTTGTTTGTTGCTCGCTGAGACTGGCATATCCAAGACCTTTCGACGTCGCGGCGGGGCGCCGTACGGTAGCCGGTCACTCGGATGTTTGCAAAACGACTCCAGCTGGACCGTTGCGCGTCCATCTCATTCTCTCCACATTCGCCCCATTGGCCTCCTCCAATTTTTGACGAAAAGCGGCACAAAACACTAAGTCAAATAATTCTCGGACAGGGAGAGAGAGAGAGCCAGTGTATTTTTGTCGTTGTGTTATGCAATACATGCCAGAAAGAAAACAAACTACAAAAATGAGTCAGTTCATTCATTCACCCTGGAGATGTACCCCTTACAGTTCCCTAAATCAAAAAATGAGCGGAACGATTTGTTTACAGTAATCATGTTTTCGACTTTTGACTTTTCGTCTATTCTAATTGACAGCCATTGATTTTAAGCTTCTTCCATTCGTGCTGATTGAAGTTGTTTGTTATCAACGTTTGATTTTTGCCTTTTCTCACGATGTACATAGGTTGCGTGATTTATGATGCGAAAACTGCCTTGTAATCAGCTTGTATCATGAGTTCTGTCAAAAACTGTTGTGGGAGGAGAGAACTAAGTGATAGTATGGCTGAAATCATGATGGATTAGTGAATACGTAACTTTTCTAGTTCTCTCGATGATAACCGATATCATTCGTTGCGTCATTGAAAAACTGAGAATTGAATTCCACGATCAGCAAGAAAGAGATGTTTTGTCCTGTGGGAGAATATGATGGGATAGGGAACACGGGAATTTAAAAGCATCAACCCACGCGTTCCAGAGCCTCTACACTTCAGGCAGTGCATCTGAAACTTGTTTAGATTTCAGTTCATAGGAGCATGTTTCTAGCAACTGTTTATTTAATGATGTGCCTCCGAATCACAAAGAAACCCGTTTTTTGCAACGACAAAAAGCTCAAAAAACCAGAACGATCGAACACAAAGAGCCACACATCGCATATTGTTATTTATTGCTCTTTTCTATTCATATTAGTCCACCTTCTTTACTTTTTTACTTTACCTTTCATGTAGTATGAATAATCAACACAGATTCGTTCATTTACATTGAAACTTGTTCAATTGAGGGCGGCGAGGTTTGTACTTTTGTGAAGAGGTCCCTCTCGTGTCAGACACCACCAACACTGACTCATCTTTTCTCGGTCTGCAACTCATTGTTCAATTTTATAAGTGAATTTTCATTTTCCACCTTCCCCGCTCTTTTTTCATTAATTCTGCACAATGTACATGTTCATTCATTCTTCTCATCTCCTCAAAAACCGTATTTTCCTCTTTTACTATACCCTCGTCATTCGTTTGGACATAACTTTGTCCCTAAAATGACGTTTCGTGTCTTTTCGGCAATTAGATCAATTTTCAATTCAATACAGAATCAATGTGCAATATGATTCACTGATAAAAATGGCTTCTTGCCCCTAGTTGACGCAATCGACACCCATTCTCTCTCTTTCTCGCTGTTAACTGGCACACAAACAATTTCGAGTAGTAGATCATTGGAAGGGTTGGAAACTTTCTCCGGCGCCATCAATCTCGACTTTTCATTTCGTTACTTATCACTAACCGGCTTATTTCTGGAAAAGCTCTTTCTCTTTTCATGTGACACTGACCGAGACGGTGATTAAGAGTGTCAAACGCTTTCAACCCGAGGGCGACGCGCCAAAAATCGCTCTGCAGCTGATAACCGTTCTGAGCCGCAAAAGGGGTTGGGTATAGAAGAAATCGGCAATGATAAAAAGTTGACTGATTAGCACTGCCACTTTATTCGTTACTACTCGAGTGCATAAACAGGTCGACACCACTCTTCGGTCTCTCCTGTCTTCTTCTTCCAACTTCAGTACTAACTATCATTCTCTCTCTCTCTCTCAAACTACCTCAATATGGCTGCTGCTTACTGTATGTACCTGTTTTTAATTTTGAAATAGTCCTATAATCAAAGAGATTTTTTCCAGGCGAGACCCAATTTCATGGTTTGAACCAGTTTGGATTCCCGTTCAACAACTTGGATTACAAGTACGGAAGCTGTAAGTTTCATTTTTCTCCCTTCCTTTCTCATCCCTAACTTTCAGATTCTTCACCAATGAACGGTGCCGGCTCAGTTGGTCAGCGATGGAACTCTTTGAGCCCGGAGCCACATTCTGGAACTGAATCAACAGCAAGCACCCCATTTGTGAAAAGTGAATTCCCATTTGATGATGATCTTTTTGGCATCGACCAGGTCAGTTTTTCATCTTTTTGTTTCTTCTAGGGTGTGGTCGCGTTAATTACTTGATTGCTCCTAGAAAAACGAAACTGGTCTAGATGAAATTGAATTAGGAAATGATATTTTTTTGAATACGGTACAACTCATATTACCAATCAATCGTCATTACATCCTCCCATGATTCATTTGTTTTTGTTTGAGTACGAACGGCCAGGCTCGTAGTTTTTAAGATTAGAAACGCTTCATATTTCAACACTTCATGTTTTCAATATTTCTCTACTCACTCTCATTTTCCTTTACAGTAAAGCACGTGTGCGCGCCATTTGCGTCATTGGGCAAAATAATTATTGATAAGCCCTGCTTATGAGACTTTTTGAGTGACTTTTTTGCATTGTAATCAAAAATGAAACATGAGAACACAATGTACGAAGAAGAAATTTTTAGGTAAACAGCATCAAGCAACATCCGATGGATATGCAATGTAATCTTCCGATCCCTCCACTTGAATACAATCGGAGATTTGTCAAGGTAAAACAACTGATAGCAATTGATCTCAATAAATCTTCTATCTTTTGCAGAATGCTGACGACAACAACACCTTTGTCAAAAATGAGATTGAAGGTTGGTACTGTAGCGATTAGACACACATTAACATTAACGACACTTCTCGATTGGTGTCAATCATAATCTCGGTTTCTTTTGACGCCCTTCTTCTTCTTCTTTCCCTAGATCTCTCTGTCACTTTCTCCCGTGTTTTCCCTCATTCGAAAACATCTCATTTTGTCGGGAGATACTTTTAGGAAACACGTTTTTCCTCGATTAGGGTAGTTAGGCACAGGTCAGCTTTTTCTTAGTTTGACGGCACGCATGGATTGACCAGTGAAAGTTTTGTGTATGCGCACACACAAGCGGCTACCGAATTAGTTTTCATCGGGGTCAACACCATTTTTTTCTCTCTTGAATTCGGACAGAAAAGGGATCAGAAATGTCACTTTGTAGAGACAAAAAAGCTTTCGTAGACGAACAGATTATGAGAAAATGTGTCAGGGTTATACTAGTGTGGATCATTAACGGAACATGCATCGTTGCTTTTTGTTTTAAAAAGTGCACTAATGAACAGAGAAAAACGTTTCAGAAAACATTCTCAATTTCAATGTCAATCCGGAAATCGCGCAGGATAACGGACTGGACACCCAACAAATGGATATCTACAGGGATCTGATTCTTCGTCATCTCATTCAAGATATCAGCACTACTTGTGCCAAATTGGGTCTTCCAACTGATTTCTATGTCTGGACATCTGAGCATGGAGCTCGTTGGATCAACGAAATGTGCCAGCAATTCTCTCTTCAACCTCCCAGAAACTGCTTCATTACTGGCCGTGTTTTGCTCGGAATGACTCAGAAAGACTTTGAAATGTTTTTGCCGGAGGGCGGAGACACATTGCACGCTCAACTTCAAGTATGGAAGACAGGTACGTCAGATTACGTGTGGAATGATGTGATTAGCAGAGGACGGACATAAATCACGCCCTTTTCATAATCATCATTTTATTGTTATCACTAAACTGCTTAAACGAAAAAATTAGAAACTCTTCTTCATTTTCAGCATTCGAGTCTTATCATCCACCAGTATCCGTACACAGTTCTGGAATGACTGCTGCGGACAACAACATGCAACAAAAGGATAACTGGGTATGTTAATTAGGTCGCTGAGTTGTGCTGCTCTTGCAAGTCTATCTTTCTGTCTGCTCCTTATTTGCTCAATTCGTTTTTATAAAGCCTTCTCGTATTTATAGATGGCCAACACCAACAATCAAACAAACAACATGGCAGCTGTGGAGAACCCGAATCACCAATTCTTCAATGGAAACGGTTGGTGTTAACCGGAAGCCGTCGGGGAGCTAAATGAGTAAATTTATTTATAGGTGGCTACCAGAACATGTCAATGGGCAGCTTCTTCCAACAAGGAACTGTTTTGCCGTCTCCATGTAACAGCGACACCAGCAGCAATGGAAGTAGCCAAGACAGTGTGTTGATAAAAAACAATAACTGTGATGAATTAATCTTTTCAGTGAATGACGATGATATTGATCTCCACATGAGCAATGCCAACTGTGGAATGTCCAACTTCTTCCATCATCCTGGTTACATGAACTCTCCAATTGACTCCATGTGCAATGGAAGCGAAGGAGATGATGATGACCGTGCATACACCCGTCATCAAGGAACCGTTCATTTGTGGCAATTCATCCGAGAGTTGCTTGATCAACCAAAGCAATACAGTGCTTGTGTCCGATGGGTTGATAGAGATGAAGGAACATTCAAAATTGAGTCTTCTCTTCTCCTGGCCAGATACTGGGGACAACGCAAAAATCGTTCTCAGATGAACTATGATAAATTGTCCAGAAGTCTCCGTCAGTACTACAAGAAAGGTAATTTTAAAGAAAGTGCATTCAGATTGTAAAAAATTAAATTTTCAGGAATCATCCAAAAGCCTGAAAAGAAGCAGCGTTTGGTGTACAAATTCCTGCCGCCTTACAACTTGTAGTTACATGGCCAACAGACGTGTTATCTGTGTATTTGTGTTGTGTGCATGAATGTAATATCATGCACTCTCTATTCCAGTCAATGCCCTGTGTACATTTCAACTTGTCCTGTCGGTCCAGTGTGGTCCCCTTTCCCGATATCTGTGATAAAAGATATACTTACATGTACTGTTCGTTGTAGAACACATCTTTTTCTGTCTTTTTTCCCCCAAATCAACTCGTTTATTTCTATTCGTTTGAAATTCTAAGTCTATTTCATTTATTCTTGGGAAAAATTGTTCATTTCATTTTCATTTGTTGAGTGTGTAGTTCAGATGTCTGAATACTAACTCTATTTTCATTGTATGTCCACCGGTTTGAAACCGTGCAATTGTCGTCTTTGTCCCCGTCAAAACCATTTTCCACTTCTCTCCCGAATACTTTACCAAATAACGGCTCATATATTCACCAGTGACAACAAAATAAGCGTTTAATTGAATTGGATTCATCTGTATTTATTATTTTCCTCTTTTTTTCACCACTAACTTTACTCGAAATGATTTAATTTCACATTCCATTTATACCGAACCCTCTCTTTAACATACTTTAACTCCGAACAATACTCGAGATACTTCTTTTTTTGATTTCATTAGCCTAGATACCCCAAAGAATTCGTATTACAACAATGTGTAGTCCCAGTGTGTTCATTTAACTTCCTTGTGCAATATATATTTATTTCATTTGTATATTATTCAATACGAAATATAAATGTTTTTCAATAATATTTAAAATCAGCTCACAGCTCACAACAAAAAATTTTTTCTCAAAAAGAACCCTATGGGAAATAAAATAATGATGATTGATTAGCCCAAATAATTGTTGAATTGCTCCGAATCGGGTTGCGTGGCGAGTCCAAAGTTCTCGAAATCGGTATAGAAGGGCTGGAAAAAACGAGAGGTCATTACGTCAACACGTCTCCGGAGCTACCTGTCCGTTTCCATTATCAGCGAGTGCCATTTGTCCCGCGGTTGGAAAATAATTTGTTTGTGGGAGAAATCCTGGAAATGTGATAAAAATATAATGTTGACGGTTAGGAACAAAATTTTACATTTTGAACAGTACAAAATAATTCAAAAAATAATTTTCAAGTTAGGGGTGTGATGTTTAAAACAAACCAGCGGTTCCTGCAAGCAGATTCTGAGGCATCCCTGGAAGAACCATTGCGTGCATTGTTGGATTCACTAATGGAAGCGTCATGAGACTTGCTGCAGCCAAATTGGATGATGTTGCTACAGTTGATGCTGCAGCAAGAGCAGTCTGCATTGCTTCTGACTCTTCTGCTGCCAAAGCAGCTAACCGTTTCTGTTCTTCCTCTTCCATACGAATTGCTTGCTGCTTTGACCGTATTCTTTGATTCCCAAACCAGTTGTTCACCTGATTATCAATGAATAATGTATTTTTAAAAGTGACACATAGAGAATTTTTAAAAGATAATCTAACGATTCGTAACAGAATTCTTAATGCAAATACAACACATCTCGTTAATCTTTACAATCTTCTACGCGCAACAACTCTAAGAAGTTTCATTCATCACGATCCGACTATATAGAGATCTTGGATAGAATTGCTCATGTTTCTGGACGACTATTGTTATTTACAAATCCCAAGTACGCCGACGCACTGATTTTTTGAAAAAAGCGGCACATATGGAGATTTGATGATTTAAAGTCTAGATCAGGATGTTGTCTGTGTTGTATTTACATGAATTCTATTTCCATCGTTTTCATATTCATCAAATCCGATTTCCCTAGCATTTCTGTGATTGGAATGATGTAGCAAGTTTGTCAATGCTCACAAAAACCTCTTATTAAAAGGTCGGTTTAACATTTCTCTGACAATCCGTCAGAACCATCATTTGGCACAGCTGAATCATCACTTACACAAACTCCAAGTCTGGAGAAAAGGAATGAGAAGCGGTAGCTAACAAGATTTGAATTCTTTAGTGTAGTCCTAATCGGTTCACTTAGAAGCTATTATTGATTATCCCATCACTAGGGGGATTGGAAATGCCGACGTCAAAAACTTTAACTCAATTTACTCCCCTCTGATTCATCTGTTGTGTACAAAAACTGTGTGATCGTGTAGATCACACATCTCCATAATCATACGCATTATCTTACCTGCGAAATTTTTATGTTACACTGTTTTGCTAATTCCGCCTTTTCTTGGTCGGAAGGATATGGATTTGTGCGATGATCGTGGAACCAGTTTTGCAGAGTATCCGTAGTGTTTTTGTCAAAATTCCTGCGTTTGCGTCTGTAAGTCATAACGGTTTCAATTAATCTAGGTTTATAAGATCAAGTTCTTGCAAATTTTTCGAGAAGAAAGTTTAAAAAGACTTTCTCTAATCGTACAATTCACAAAGTGATGTGAAAGGCTGTCTGAGTGGTTATGAATGAAGATACATATCCGAGTCTGTGCAGGCGGATCTTTATTTTCTCAGACAAGAAGCACATGCTGTCAAGAAACATCAGAAAACATTGACAACTTCTTTTTTTGATCTTTTTCAATCCGAATTCCTAATCTATTTCTTTCAAATTTTATTTGATTCATAATGTTTCAAACTAAAGTCCACAAGTTTGAGAAACAGACGTTCAGGTGAGCATCACGTTATTCTAGCCAATTCTTCTCCTGGGACTACACATGTCATCTTGTTATTTACTCCGACCCAGATTCAAGTGTCACTGTGTCATCATTTGTCTAGCAAGGTATTTTGTTTTTGGAAGTTACTTGTTAATGTCAGACAACGTACCGTCTACACTTTTACTATTTATAAGAGCGTGAACTTGATGTCTCACATTCACTTTTTTGCTTTCAGAGGGTCTTCCTCTTACTAATGAAAAAAAAAGTAAATAAAACTAACCCTTGTTGCTCAATTTCCCTTCGAAGTACCAATATTTTTGTAGCCGCATCTCCGCGTAGATTGGTTTTCGCTTGTTCAAAATGCTTTGTGATGCTTTGCTTAACATTCGAGAAGTCCTAAAATGAAAACAAAACATATTTTGGTCTGATTCAGATCAAAATTTTTCGCTTTTCGAGATAAGAATCGTCACAGCTTTTTGTTTTCAATGATTCAATAATCGTCTTTGATTAGAAAAACTTCACCTGATTATCTGATTTTTGTCTTCATCTCTTGGATTGTTGCTCACTGAATAATTTACTACGTGTCGTTCTTTTCATGACGTTCCATCACTTTTAATATTTCTTTGAGACGTTTTATAGTCCCTAGGTTTTCAAAATGAAAGTTTACTGAGTTGTGTAGTTTTTTAATAGGTTGCTTTGATCTTGATGAATGAGGATGTTGTTTTGAGCACAAGTGATTAAAAGGTTCGAAATATGTACGAATGTTTGGCAAGAACTCATGTGAGGCGATTACTAACTGGATTACAGTAGAAAATCTCGGTGAATGAGTTGCCAGTTAAGCCATTCGAAAGGATAAAATTCAAAGCAGCAAATTTATCTGTGTTTTGTTTTATATCCAGATCATTTGACTTTTCAAATTATCCTATTCATCCGCACTTTTTCAGATATTTTTTATTCTGTAATTCCTTCCTTGAAACTGAAACTCACTCTATCATCAACCGGGCGGAAATCACGGTGCTTTTTGAGCACTTCTTCACTATGAGCCAATGACTTTGCCAAGTCCTGAAACGTGAAAAACTCGAAAAATTGGAGAGCATAAGCTAGTAAGCTTCTTAATAATATCCTGTATCAATCAACATGATAGCTCAACTACACTACATTTGTTCAAGTCATTCTACTATAACATAATTTTACATAGTAGCATAAAAACAATCTGCATGACATATACTTTGTTGGATTCGAGGGATTGTCATGTAAAACTCTAAAATCCAGCTCGACATTCAGTTTGTTCTTATGCCAAGGATCGCACATCATCTGATACAGTAAGAAAAAGAGTGCACTTCCTTATACCTTCTCTAGTTGAGTCTGCTTCATTGTTGTCTCCTCTTTTATTTTGCTGACACCATCCAAATATTTCCGTTCCAACGGCTGCCACTCAACTTCTTTCTCAGTGTTGATCTCTTCCAACGGGAACGTTGGATTTTCGAATTGAGCCTGCAAGTGATGACAATGTCTCTGAGTCAGAGGTTGTTCACGTTGAGTGATTTCAAAAACATTAGTGTTTGTTATTATGTTTTTTTCCTTAATGAATAACTCAGTACATATAGTACGTAAGGAACAATGATTCAAGTGTGTTCCGCATAACAAAACATGAAAATCTTCTTGATACCAGGTTTGTAATATTTCCTCTAAACGGATTCGGTGATCAGATTATGAACAAGCCGATATTGCCCACAGTAACATTACACGAATAGTTTATGTTCTGATGCTCTTCTATCACTACTCACCAATATTTCCTCAATCTCTGATGACGGCTCTTCCGTTTCGTACAACGCAACCAAGTTCATTCGAGAGCCTACAACGAAACATGTTAATTTTTGATGCACTCTTTTAAATTCGTTTTAAATTCAAATCGTTGAAACTAGAGATTACACTTGCTATAATTTAGCCGTGGTCGTTAATTCCTCAAAAGACCACCGGAAGTCGTGTTTTGACCTTTTCAGCAACATTTCTAATTTCTCATCTTTCCTGCTTACGTATTATATCCTTTCGCTCAAGCAACACCTCTTGCAACAGTCGACGATACGGATTCCTTTCCACACTTTTTCTGCAATCATTTTTGAATGTACTTTTATATTCTTTACGAGTAATATCTGTCATGTCTACTACATCCAACCTGTTTTCCTCAAGAGAGGTAAACTTTTCCAGAGTTTTATACTATGATTCATATCCTACATCACCTGAGTGACTTGATTTTGGAAAATGTATTCCCTCAACCGATTTGGTATTTTTCTTTTTGATCTAGCTAGTTTTGAGATACGGAACGCCTCCTCTCCCGAATGTATATAATGAGGTTCCAGGTATGTTATCAAAGCATTCACACGCTATTTATCCGAATGTTATATCTATTCCTGCTCCCAGGGCAACTTGTATGTTCAGTTATTAATTTTTGTTTTCCATTTTAAATTCTTGAAATCCTACACTTTTCAACCACAAATCAGAGGTTTTCCTTTCTAGACCACATTTGATCTGGATCATTTTTCGATCATTCATAACAACAAAATTTGACATCAAATATGATAAAAAACAGTTGTTAGTCACTGCGGACATTTTTTTGTGATACAAATATTGTTTTTGCTATTTTTAGTATAGTTAGATATTATTTAAAAACTCACACAACAGTGTTATGGTCAATCTTATCAACAGCAAGAACCGCGTGAAGTTGCTTCATGAGATCATCCATTGTGAGCTGATTAAAGAAACTTCGAAGGAGTTTGTTGTAATAGGATTACCTTAAAGTTAAGAATTAAGCAAAGGAATATAAAAGTGTTAACAAGGATCTATTAAACCGCTAATCGAATTGAGGCGTTACAGTAGGAGTTTTGTTTGGCTAACTTTAGAGAGCAAACAATTCTTTATTGGATTACTGTCAATCGGCCCACCCCCTACTGTCGATCAGCTAATCTGAGATGTATTGACTTATTACGTGATACATCAATAAGAAATACCGACACTTATTTTTGATGGCAAACACTTCTGTCAATTAAGAAGTCAGTCTGCGAGTAATCAAAGAAGAAACAATATCCAAATTGACACTTGTTACGAAATAAGTAGAGAAAGGAAAATTCAAAAGTTGAAAGCCGAATCTTCGAAAGAGAAAAAACTGACATGCCACGTTCAACTGATAAGCGTACATGTTCTAGGAGTTTTTTGTTCATTGTGAGCTTGGTATATGCTGATAACAGTGCTTTCGTCGTTGCGATTCTCGCTGTTCAGTAACCTGTCAATTTCCCATCGAAACCCAATTTGTTCATCGATTCGCATGTTTCATAGTGTTATAACATTTTCGAGAAACCAAATTTCAACTAGTAAGCTTTTGTGGAGAAACAAAAAGTGCAAGATGATAGAATGCACCTGGGGATCTGGAGTAGTAGTAGAACATTGGTTGTGTAGTAAATGCCAAACCATGACTTCCTTTTAGTACTAATTACTCGTGTGTAAATATCATATGAGATTAGTGCTCGTTAGTAAAGAGAAAATTTTCTTTTTCCAAGCACATTTTGTATACTTTGTACATTGTGGTTGTTATAAAGTTTATTTTCTAAAACTTAGTACATGTTTTTGCACCATAATGTACTGAATTTCGAGAGGATCAGAGGATTTTAAAAACAGATCATGTTACTCACTGATTCGGCAAATCCCACGGAACTAAGAAAGTGAAAAGTGTGATACATGGTGTCATGTTTGTGGCTTCCGTTGTTCAGTTCTCACAAGCACCGTACTCGACGAAAAGTCATTTTTTTTCTTGTTTTGCCATTGTTGCGATTGTAATAGGTCACGTGTGATGGGACCAACATTCCCAGCTTGATCAGTCCTGACATGATGCAATTTTTCACGTGTCAACTTGCACAGAGGCAAAGCACAAATCACCAGAGGGCTGGGGGAGAAGATATCAATTGAGAACAAAATGAAATAAAAACAACATTTTTTCATGTGTATGTGTGTGTGTTTCTGTTCGGAAAAACCCTTTGTCTGTTTCACAGTCACCTGTTATGAGGAGGCTGTCTGGACACCTGCTCACGCGCTCTTTCTTGTTTTTAATTGTCTGACCTCTCTGTATACTGTAGTTAATCAAACAGCATGTTCACAATTTTCGAAAGTTTTCTCACTTTTTACACTTTTTCTTACACTTTTTCTCTCACTCAGCAATTTTCGTATCTAGGAAAAAAATCTTCGTGCTTTGATGATCCTACTATCAGTGATTTCATGATAGTTTCTTTGACTTCGTGATCATGAGTATTATGTTGTAATCGCTCATACTACTTTTCGACATTTCATCTGAAATTGAATGTTTCCATAAGAACGAATTCACGTTTTCACATTTAGTAAAGTTTATGTAGAATTTCAATCTTTTCACTATCAGCCAAAAATTTTCAGTGATTCAACTTTTTATTCAAGTTACTTGATTTTTCAAATTAATTACTTCTCTTGTTTTCATTCTTGTTTTAAAACGTGCGATAAGAACCATGTGAAAAAACTTATCGGCATTTGAGACTTTTTGCAGAAGATAAACTGCACGAAGGTGAATTTAATCCGGATTTCGAATCAACCATGTAGATATTTTTGGGTGCTGTTTCCATATTTCATTCTCCGGGTGTGTGGGTTTTAGGCTGGCACACGTGTCAAGATTTGCGAATTAAGTTTCCATAGATTGAAATACACTGATCTTGTGTTCTTTGTTGATAATACTGGATAATGTTTATGTTGTCTTGTTGTTCTCAGTTACTGGTCAGTTGGTTCTCCATTAGGAAAATCCCTTTTATTTAGTTTTATCAAACGCATTTCATATAGATCATGCATCACTAAGCAGTCTGAATAGAATGACAACATTGTGTTATGAATACTATCTCAAATATTCAACAACTTATAAAGGACACTCTCCATTTTTGATAGCTATGACATAGATGGTGGTCCATTCGGGAAAATTGTGCATCTATTAATAGTGTTTCTTGTTCCTTTCAGTTCCACCAACTCTTTGCTCTTTTTCACAACTTTCCTTTTATTGGTCTGATGTCATATTTGACCCACTGACCCTCTCGCCTACTCAATTATTTTTGAAAAAGGTTCCCAATCTTGTGAACTCTATTTTTTATTCTTCCAAACTTGTTCTTATGTTTCAAGTGGTATTTCCGAATGGTAATAGATGATGGATATAATTGATGCCTTCTAATGCCAATGTGAGATTTGTCGAATTAGTTTCTTATGAACCTTCCGTGTTCAGGAAGTTTCCGGTATGTTCAGGAACATGTTTTTTTGATTTTCGTTTCCAATGATTATTTATTGATGAAAAGTAAGAATTAAAGAAAAAAGAAAAGAATTTAGCTGCATCCACAACAGGCGTGGACTCCGTTCCAGTAGGCCAAGGTTCCAGAGTTGTGGCATCCACGTGGTCCTCCGTTGTGGTTACGGGCCATGATCTAGAAAACAGCCAAAAGTTAGACCAGACATACTTTGTCTAATCAAAAAACCAAGGACAAGCAATTGTGCGATTGAACACAATTCCCCTTGAAAAAAACAAACAACTTATATCTAGTTACGTAGTATTCTGATTTTCGGTCCATTTCTAAATTGCTATGTGCACATATACACGTTAAAAGAAGACGAAATCGTATTTGACCGATGCAATTATGAGATGAAGAGTCAAAACGTTTTGTAGTTTTTCTGTCGTCAGAATTGTCTCCAAAAACTAGCTGGACATGTGAATTTGCGGAGTTAATACTTGATTCCACTGGAACAATACTTGAGATGTTTTTCGAAATACGTCAGACTACCAATTCAAAAAATCAAATTGACTTTGATTTTCAACTAGTTATTCGACCTTTGTGATGACGTTGTATGTTTTCTACTCATCTCCAAGATTATTAAGATTGCTTGTTTTTCTTTTGGAATCAAGGTTCAATACGAGAAACAAATCTATTTTTGAGAAAAGAGTTCTAGATGTTACGCTAAGAGGAAACATACCTCTCGTTTTTTTCTGCAGATTTTTGGTTTCTCTGGTTTACTACTAGTAGTTGCTCAACCCCTACCAAACAGATCTTTCAAAAAAATGTGTTACTGATCTAACAGATTTTTTATTTTCTATCTGACCGTTCGGCCATCATTTTGTAGGAGGTCCTGCTTCCCACTATTGATGGTGATTAATTCAAAAATCAGAAAACCGGGGGCAACCTCCGCAGAACAACTAGACACTCCCGCCCCTTAAGCTTCGAATTGTATTCTCGATTCATACAATTTCGGAGTGTCCACATTGAAAACAACAATTGCTGCGTAGGCGAAACTTCTTACCTGGCAAGCTCCCATTCCGAGTCCGTTGCACTGGCTCTTGTAGCGGTTGTAGTAGTTCTGAAAATTCAACAGGTAATTGATATCCGGAATTCATTCCTTTTTCATTCAATATCCCTGGTTTTTGAGATATAGGTTCTAAGAAGCGGGCTAATAGTGCAAATCCATATAGTAAATTAAGCCTTAGCGTATTTCGTCATAATCCTGCTTTTTGTTACTTTCTTCTATGACATAACTCATATTTACCTATTTCTACTGGTGGGTGTTGATAACAATAAGTACTTTGTCTTGTATTATATTAAAACCTATGCCATTCCGGCAATACTTATTAGCCTGAAAATGACGTTTCCCCGGGCACGCTCGCCATGTGTGAGATGTCTGTTTACGTTTGGAACAAGGGGGGCTATTTTCGCGATATTCGACATTGTCTCTAGAAATATTTTGAGTTGGTTCCCGTCGAATTTCGCCGAATCTCTTCTCATTACCCAGTGTGACGTGATTGAATAGACAATTAGATGACAACTTTTTCAGATGATGCCACTGTTCGGACGTAGCAAAGCAAGTTTTTAACTCTCAGGTGGGCGAGCAGCCACGTAATCCGGGCGCTAAATTAAGATTGGTTGCGGTCAATGACACTATTTTTTAATAACTAGAGTGATCTTCCGGATGACGAGATTCCCAAAAGATCAGTGCTGCTTGTATGTTCTTTAAATACGCTCCAACTCTATCCGGAATTTTGCGATTTTGCGAGTTCTAGCCTGAGCACCCACTCAAATCCGTTTCCCAAAAAAGCCTTGCTCCTGACTTTTCCTCCGTTTATCTCCTGTTTCTAATTCTGGGTACCACTCACCTCGACGCAAGTGGTGGAGCAGCTAAGATCGTCAGCACATCTCTTCCAGGCGGCTTCAGTTGTTTCTCCTGATTTCTTTCCTGGCTGTCCGCAGTCCTCGTAGTACCCGATCTTGATCTGAAAACAACGACATTTCTCACTGTTGATCTTACGCACCCCCGAATTCTAAGATCATTCTCGAGATACCAGTGAGCTCAACTTTTCTCCTCTTCTTTATCCCATTTCTATCTAACTAGAACTAACAAGGCTGTCTGCATTCTTAAGAATGCCAATTTCAATGAACATTCAGCTTCCTCGTTATTTTTCGTTTTGATCGTATGCCTTGGTTTTGTCAATCTGGTGTTAACATTTTCAATACGCACTTCCCCCCTCTTCTTCTTATCTTTATAGTCCAAATCACGCAACATCGCAAAACCAAGTCTTTGCTTTTCCTCGACAATGAAAAACCGCGTGTCTTTTTATTAATTCACTGATAAGAGGTCTGATTAAACTCTTCTACTCTGCAGCACCTTCTAGTCTTCCTACTTAAAATGAAGAAAAAGAGTTTTGAAAAAGTGGGGGAGTGTAGTCCACTCGACCGTTTCTATTTGGTTCAGGTTCTAGATATCAGACACAAAATTCAATGAGGCGAAAAAACTATTCTGTGCTTTTTGCCCTGAAAAATATAGCAAAATCGAAGAAGCTGCGGAGAATCTCTGATTTTTTAATTCTTGGAATTAGTCTAACATTTCTACGCAATGTTGTTGTTTCCTTCTTCAAATGGCAAAAACAACCAATAGGCCACCGAACACTTTGTATGGTTTCACATTTCAATGAACAACTTACGACGAAAACTGACTACGTGGTTCTTCCATTTCAAATTTCCATTATCTCCCTCTCAACTACCTCCGGGATTCCCTGTGTGAGCTTCTTACCTGGTAGTATCCGCAGGAAAGGGATCCGACATCCATATGGCATCCAATTGGCTTGCATTGAGATTCTCTCATGCAGATGCAGTGAAGGCAATCGGCGGAGACGTACGCGATAGCTGAAATACCGTAAGACATACAACATGTAATTCACTTCTTCTTATTATTTCTTTTTAGTCATATCTTGTTTTTGTTCTGAAACTGAGAAAAAACCCGCAATTTTATACGCTAATCTGTCATTAGTAGCTCTAATCAACTGTTCGAAACTTCTCACGTGGTTTATAGCTTAAAAGTGCGATTAGTTGAGCTCTCTCGCTCTTTCATCCGATTAGATCTTAGAAAAAAAACATAAACATAAACAGAAACAGTCAACACATTAGTCCTAAAAGCTATTGCTGGATTAATCTCTGGTATCCGGGTCTACTTATTGCTCTTTATTTTTATTCTTACACCTTCTCATCTGTGTAGTATGGATCATCTTTCCCTAAGTAAGGTATTACGTACTTCTCATTTATTTGTTTTCTCAATCTTCGACACTAGCATCACTGTTCAGTTTGATCAAAAAACTCTTTTTGATAGCTAAAAGTCAACTTTAACTGAAAAAGAAATCATATCAGCACCCTCTAATAGAGTTACTTGACATAACACAATAAGTCCGAGGTAGACTCCTGTTTGATCTATTTAACGTGAGCTACTGACTTGTTTTTTCTTCTTGTTGCGTTTGACTATATAATTTTAGCTTTTGACTACTAGGGAATCAAAATTGGACTTACCGACGGAAAGAAGGAGAAGAGACTTGACAAACATATCGGCAGATGGACAAGCTGTCTAAGTTCAGACACTTTCAGAAGTGTCTTTTATACCGTTTTCCACGTGCCTCTGCCCATTTCTTTCTTATCAATAGAGCTGGTATTTCCTACGTAAGCACTGTGTACGAAAGGCCATTAAAGGCGGAGTCCGTGATCGGAGAGCGAAAGAGCAGTTGATATTGAATTCTCAATTCTGTATGGTTGGAAGGTAGAGAGAATGAAAGTTCTAGAACATTCTTAGTTGAAGGAAGTTACATATAACGAAAGATCAGATCAGAAATGTTGTGATTATAGTTCTCATTGGCAACTTTTCACATCGGAAGGATGAGAGCTTTGACTAATCTTATAATCTAATCTCCGGGTCGAGTAGAACGCGGCTTCCTATATACACATTCATTGAGAAGGTGGTAGTGGTTTTGAACAAGGAAATACTCTGAATTGGACTCAGGGTTTCCTTTCGATCCCCCTTTTTTGATTTTGAGAATTGTAACATCTACTTGTTGATCTCTATTCATATTTTTCGAAGACGCTGAGAGCTACCGTATGCAAGTTTTTCATTATGCACAAAACATTTTTAATGAAAACACAACGTAACGACACATTTTTTGAACCTTTTTGCTTTTGTTCCCCCGGTAACATCACGAACGGGATGTTTTTCAAAAAATGTGTGTTTTTCTTTTTGACACAAAGAGTCATCCAATGGCTTTGTCACAAATCACTAGTAAATGAGTTCACTAATGAGTAAGCATTAGCTTCTGAGTGAATAACTCTTTGCAAGTCATGTGAATTTCAAAAAACTCATTCAACCCGAATCACTTTGATGAAAAGGGCATCGCAAGTACACACAACTATATACAATGACACAGAAAACATCTAAACATCCGTATAATTAGGCTAGAGTCGCGACTAAACATCATGTTTTGAACATCTCAAAAGCCGTTCCTCATTCTCATCTGTTGACAGTTGTCACTTTGACGTAGATGATGAAAATGGGCATTCTCTGTCTGTCACAGTCTGCAAACAACTGTCAGAAGCGGCCAAATCCGGCAGATGAGACACACTGACGCGGATTTACCTGAGAATAGACATTTTTACACAGATTGCTTCCCATTTTGTTCCTTATTGTTCCTTTCATTAGTGCAGTCTGTTTTGTCACATTTTCATTCATTATTCCGTTGTCGACGTCATTTGAAAGCTCGAAATGGAATGAGTATGACTAAAAACGCAACAAAACCACTTGGTCATCTCTTTAATTATCCAGTCTAGGAACTTCATAAAACTCCACTTCGCCCACTTGTTTCGTTATTTATTCATACGCCACCGGCCTCAGAAATAGACTGCATTTCAATTAAAGTCCCTAACTGCTTATGTTCATTCACTTGAACAATGGTCTTTTACCTACCACTTTTCTATTTTCTCGATAATTGGAAATGATCTAGTATATGCAACTACCAATTTTCGTTTCTTATCGTCTTTGCTTTCGTTATATGATCGTCTATAAGTAGTGTGGTTGGTATGGTTTTTCGCCTGTTAAGACTATTCGGAAACGAATTAAAAAGTTGCGATAGCAAAAATAGTTCCGATTCCACAGCGATGCAGTTTAGTTTCCAAGACAATAAAAGTCGATGTTTTCCAATGGAAAAATTGACATTCAGGGGCAATGTCCGCTATGCAAGGCATACTGATAAGTATGCAAACAGGACCGGGCAGAAACTCTTCTATAGTTCTCCGGAAATCACAAAATCGAAGGCAACATGTGACAGGTTGACATCGTCTGTTGGAAACTGTTAAAACATGAAGCACAGATCGTACGTATCACACTCTTGAGAGCAAATAACTGATTCATTGATATTGTGATTCTAAATGTCATGATAATGAAGAAAACAGGATGTTTTCAAGTTTTTGAAGCCAAATCTGCAAAAACTCAGGGGAACAGTACATGTTGATTTCATTTTGAAATGTTAATGACCGTTTACATTTAATATTATTTTGAGAGTAAACAGCAAGTCAAAAGTCCAGAAACTAAACGAGCACTCTACTTGATATGCTGGGCACATTCAGAAACACGGAAGAAACATGAAAGAGACCAGGAACTGGGACCATCTGTGGCCTTCGGACTGCAAGCCGTAAATTTAAATTGGAGGCGTGATAAATGGAATGTTCTCTGTTCGCACTGTGTGGATTCTTAAAATTCAAGCTCTAGATCATAATTAATGCTTTTCCTTTGTCTAATTACTATTTTCAAGTATGAAAAATAGTCCCTTCGTTTTCTGAAAATTGAACAATCTACGCATTTTCTTGAATCTTTGGTGTCATTCATGGAAAGAGAAAAACAAGACACTCTTTTAAACCAGTTCGAAAATCTCAACGTCTCATTTCAAAGTGAAATTTGCTCTCATTTGTGATTCTTGAGTTTTGTATTCCTGATAGAGATATCACTATAAGCCTCTCTTAAAACTATATCACTATAAGCCGCTCCTAACACTGACACAATCCTGTTTTTCTATACCATATTAACCCAAATTATAGTTTTCCGTGAAATCCTCTCATATCCCATATTCCTTCTTTCCCTTCTCGTTTATCGAAGAACTGAAGTTCTAGCCATTCGAAACTTTGGCACCTGATCTAGTGAAGATGTAGGCAAAAAAGCGTGATAATAATGTGGCGTGAATGGCACATGTTTTTTTTGTTAATACGTTTTGCTTCGAACTTCCACCTTCCAAATTGAAAAACAAAAGACAAAAAAGAAGGCGTGAGGTTGATGAAAAACGCAGTTTCGAAACCCATTGACATAAGATGTCAGAATCAGACACCATAGATGTCAAATCACGTCAGTTTTCTGTCATAGTGTGCTCGATAACCAATAAAATGATTGTGAATGGATAAGTACATCGCTTCTGACGCCGCCTAGACTATTCTCTGTTTTCCGTCGTGCGGAACGAACAAGTTTCAGACATTCCGCCTCGGATCAGTTGGAATGATTAGATTGTGTTCGAGATTAAATTTTCCCTCCTCTAGATCATGTCTGTGGAGTTTGTTGCTGATAGAATGAACTTGATTGTTAACCGCAAAAAAGTCATGTTTAGTTGCACTCATTGAGTCACCAGTTGACATCTGTGAAAACATCCGGCGTACGGAAGGATGCACTTCCTCCCCCACCTTTCTACTTCTTCCATATCCTTCTGTATCTGCCGCGTTTCGCACTAATTTTTCCTATTCGACTCAAACACGCGCACTCTTCCTCAAGTTCTCGTCTTTTTCACCAGATTTGTAATTGGATTGGAAAGAGATTCTTATCCGATTAAACTTTCAATCTTTCCTGTTGCAACCTTTCTAAAAAGACTTGCTTTGGTCTTTAATCGTTTTTTTTTGCTTGCTGGTTTTGATTTCCGCTCTCAAAAAAGGATTGAATAGAAATTGAATGAACGAAAGGATAAAGTCAACAAACAAACACTCTAATCTGAACGCATGTAGATATGAAAAAACAGAGAATATCAAGAGTCCCTATACTCTTTTTTATGTAAAGCCTGATCGCTAACTTTTGTGTTATGCCTTCTCCTTGTCAACACAGTTGTGTATGATGTTGAGCTGAAAAACATTGGATAACCTGATAATATATATTGTCTGTACCGGCGACTATATCCCGTCACTTCTAATTAGATTTGATTTCCCGGAAGACATTTATTGGAGTAACGGTGGTCTATCACATTTATCTCACCCACACGTTTGCTAGTAAACGGAATCCGGTTTAATTCAAAAATTATATAATTCGAACAGCACCAGCGTTTTACGTCACATCCTTGTTTATTGTACAAGTAATCTGCATGTCCATGTTTTCAAGTTCCCTTTCCTATTCTACCTTCTTCCATATTTTTTCTGCTAGTAAGTATTTTCAAGATTGTGTTCTTCCTCCATTTGTCATACATCTAATTTTGACATTTACGTAGCATTTTAATACGGAATTCCTAGAGTCCACACCTACTCTTGAAACCTACGTAGTAGGAACAAAAGATTTGAGCTATATGGGATTTCTAATCCTCCCAGGAAACAATCACAATCATTTTGGTTGCACATCAAGGACTACAATACTAAAAATAAATGAAAGTGAAACCTTCGAAAAAAGAAAATTTTAATACGTTCCGAGTACCTTGCTGTTATCAAAAAATGATGAGAGCGCCCGGATTTATTACGTTGCTTTCATTACAAGTACCAATTTTCTTTCATTCACTTTTCCGAGGAGGCAAAAGTACGTCACAAATGCCTGACCCACTCAATTCATGTTTTGGCGATTAGGCTATTTTATAATTCGAAGAAAAATAGACGATAGTGATTTTCGGATAGAAGGTTGAATATTGCACACACACATAGATAGATAGAGAGAGAGTAAAAACTAGTTTGACAACACGAAATGGAAATGTTAATAGATTCAGCTTGTCTTCCTCTCCACCTTCAACCACCTACACCGGGTAAAAATGCATCATATATTTTCGATGCTGATGCAGTCCGATGGACCTACTTGAATATTCAACAACCTAAAAAGTGCAACATCTAGAGTCAAGATTCCGGGTTCTGTGTGTGTGCGTCCAATGTGCATTCAGTTGCAGTTCAGTTGACAAACAAAACCATCGAACAGTTTCAACTCCACTATATCAGAGTAGAATCATTGCGACCAACTGAAAATGAGCAGTAGACTAGAACAAAAACGGACCAAGGGGAAAGCACTCAAGGATTTCATTTAAGGAACATTAAGCTCTTATTAGCGTTACTCTTGCACATCGCATTACTCATAAATGCATTTGTGTACTTATCCAAAGATCTGGTTCCTATTTTCATTGAGGCATCCACGAAACATGTTCATTCAAAGATACTTGAAGACGTCACAGAGTCGTCGGGGAGGAGGATAGTTGATCCTAACAAAGCGTGGTTCAACAAACTCAAACTAAATGAAGGTAAATTTTTAAAGGACTTTTCACCACTTCATTCCTTCTCCAGACACTTTCTGTGCGTCTCTTCCTCTTCTATCCTGTTTTCGTTTCTGTTTCTGTTTCCGTGAGCCCCCCCCCCCTTCTCTTTCACATATCTTTAGACTCTCATTCATTCACAAAAGGGGCGGGATTTGGGGTTCTAGATTTATAAACATGCCCCACCGCTCCCGCTTCGGTTTAAAGTTTTTGTTTGAATGAATTTGAATTCTTATATGCCCCTGCTTATTTCTGCTGAAGACCTAGCTTCATTTCCTCTTAATCAAATGTGCTTTTTTTCGACCTTTCACACTGGTCCTTGGCTTTTCAATCCCTACCGTAGGCAAAACTAATAAACATGTAAAGCCTCTCTAGTGTTTAAATGTTTCCACAATCCTGATCTTTCCTTCCGACTACAAGCTTCCGTTACAGATTTCGAAAAATTTAGTCTTACTATTCCTACTATTGAAACCTCACAAACAAGGATTAAAATCGAAAAGCACATGGGGATAGTGTCAAAAAATATACATTCATCCAGGATAAACTCCCAAATCATTTTGTACTATGCCAGAGAATCACAACAAACAAGAATCACACGATACGCAACGTGTTGTGTTTGTTGAAACAGATTAAAACATATACCATTGTACTAATTCGTTAAATTGACAAATCTTTCCATTTCCAAAGCTCTCGTGACCATAAGCCATGCTGTTTGATGTTTCTGGTATTAAAATTTTGTTTATTCGCTCATCTCTCTTCCATGGCTTTCAATTTCTTTAAACTGTCCAATCCAATTTCTCTGAATTATTTGTACTACATGTTATGGCTATTACTTTAACTCCAGCTAAGCTAAGTCTAAGTCTGAATTCAAAAAAAGTGCTTGGAACGACCAAAGAAAACGAATCTCATCAGAACAATCAAGCGAATAAGGGGTCTAAATCCGGTGGATTTTGCTGATCAGTACACCAATTAGACACGTCTCCGCCTCTTTCCTACAATCTCGTTCTCCATATTTTCTCATTATTTTCTTGGTCTACAACACTAATAACTCCAAAATGAGGTGATTCCATTTTGCAGAGACTCTGACTGATCGTATTCCGAAGGCGTTCTGATAAGAGACTATCTGATCCTTAATTTAATTATGAGATCCCCCCCCCCCAAAAACTAGAGTGGCTTAATCCTTGTGACATCAGTAAAAAGTTGTAATTCGTTTTCGAATGGCCTCCCTCATTGTCTTTGCTCCTCCCACCTACCTTGAAGCCCCATTCGCCTCCCAAATCGTTACGTTAAAACTACGCGTTCGCGTATTTCTGCAATTCTTTTTTGCTTCGCCGTCATTTCGAAGCTGTTCATGAATCTCCTCCTCTTTCTCCTGGCTTCTCCCTCCCCACCCACTTTTTCAAGTCAATTTGCATGAACTAGTAAAGACATTTGTATTTGCGAAGGAAAAGGAAACTACTATTCAATTGGATTAATGTCACAAATATAGAAACATTTTGTTCTTTCTACACCCTCTGTGGTTAGTTAGAAATGTGTTCCTCGTTCCCAGCAGCTTGTTATATTCGTCACTTTTTTGAGAAATACTTGTTTTGTTATTCATGTTTCTGGCACTCCTATCATTCTACTCTCTAATTATTATTATATTATACTGAAATTTTTCATATATTTGTTTTTCTCTTGGATTTTCGTACTCTTCAAGTCTTACTGTACCTCATTTCAACATTCGAGTTTCAGAATGTGTCGTTGGTTCTCAATCTTCGTGCTTCCTTATTTTGTTTGTGTGATTTGGGCTCAAGAACAAGAGGTAAGTACAAGAACACCCGATGTTTACTTTGCGTTCTTCCGAGTATCCTTGTTTTGATTAGTTTTTTTCTTTGTCCTGCCAACATCACGATCTTATTTTTCAGGGAAGGAACTCATTAACACGACCCATCCATCCGAGGCGACACAAAAGAGCGGAACAAGTCCACGCTCCTGTTGTATTCAAAAATCCTTTTGTGCTATGGACAAGTAAGGGATTTTTAAGAAAACATTTAGATACTAGGAATATTGAATTGAATTAGGAATTTTGAATTAACAAAACAAAACTTTAATCTTAGATGATCCACAATGCAAGGTTGTTGATCGTATTGGAATGGCATGTCCAAAGAAGAATCCACATGAAAAGACAAAGTGTATTGAGATGCACGAAGTTTGTGATGATCACCAGGACTGTCCGGGTGGTGAAGACGAGGACGCACACTTCTGCATGTTCAAAAAACTGGTAAGTACTTCCTTCCAAAACAACAAATTTGGGGATTAGCTTATGTACTCATTGAGTTCTTTTTTCAGGAAGATGCAGAGATAAGGCGTATTAAAGACGAGATCTATGTACTTGCTCAATACAAAGGAGATCGGGCACCAACGTACAGAGACATTGTTGTAAGCAACGATGTGAGTGCACCACACTCGAGCATCAAGCAACCACTTCGGGATCGTATCTACCAGACCAACGACGCATTGGGACCATTGGGCAAGTCGAAGATGTATCAAAACGCAGAAAATGAAGAAGATCCAAACAAAAGTGTAGAAGGATCGGAAGAAGAATCAGAAGAAGAAGAAGAGGAAGACGAAGAAGACATTGCTCAAAGAGAAGCAGATAGAAGAGCAACTGAACGGCGGGAAGAAGCAAGACGAAGGGCAACGGCAGCAGCAGCGAGTGCTCAACATGCAAAGAGAAGAAGATCATACAGGCATCTATTACAGTTGGAGGCAGCTAACTTTATTTAATTTCTTTATAACGGGACCTTTTAGCTACCTTTCTCAATTGTTTGACTGTGATCTATCTCTAGGCATTTATGTTTTGAAATTCTTCCTCATAAGGTATTCCAACTGCCATTTATTCTTCCCCTACCTTCTCTTCCCCCAATGTTCTAGTGTTCCTATCGGAGTCATGATCTGTCATGAGTATACCCAATGTTTGCTTTCTTCTTTCTTCACTTCCTTCATGAGCATCCGACATGTCAATCATCTCATATTAATTGTATTACGAGTACTCTCCTTTTCCTAATTTATTTTTTTCCTTCCCCCCTTCCCCCTCGATGCCACAATATTTTTCTAGTGTACATAGACAGTAGATGTTTGTAGAATTTTAAGCATTTTGTATGTATTAATATGTTATCAGCTAGATCTCTATTTTTTTCTCTGATGATATTTGTCGCCTCGGGTGATCAGATTTCTAAGCAATGATCTCATTTCATATTTGGTTCTTCTGTTTCTATTATCAATTGTACTCTGATCTCGACTATATTCCATCTCCCCCCAACCACACGAAGAATCTCATTAACTGAATCCGAAGATCTCTGTTAGAATCGTTCTCTTCATTCAGCATGTATTGCCTGGCTCATCTCGCCACTTCTACGTGTATTTATTGTGTCTGTGTACTTAATTCACAAAATGTGTTCTCCAACAAAGAATTGATACAAATCTAATGATATCTAAACAATACAAATTTCCGAGTAACATGCACTTTACCAGTCGGCTGCGTAGGTTATATCAATGTAGTCTGAACAATGACGATGCAGCTAATTCTTTTTGTCTGGATGTTCACTGAGGGGGAGATTTCTTCGTAAATTAATGCGAGCAGCTTGTTCGATCCGCCATAATGAGCCACAATGTTCTGGGTGTTATCAGAATGGAAATGATGCTTTCCAGGTTTTTGACGTGACAATTCATCTTATCGTCACATGCCCCCACTTTTGTTAATGATTTCGTTCGATGTTTACTTCCTGAGTTTTCTGTAAGATTATGCTGCCAACCTATGATCATTCCACGAAAAAAGATCTACGCATTTCGAAACTAAACTGCAGGTCAAGTTCTGAGAAACAAAAAGCGATGACTTATAATTTAATCTGCCCACCTTCTTCTCACAATTTCTAGACTTGGCCAAAAATAGGATTTATCGCAACTTTTTTCTGATCTGCTTTTTCTTCTTTCATGACTCCCTGTTATACACCTTTTAACACAGATTAGCATGTAGAGTTGAAAAAATAGTGGAAAGAAAATCTAATGAGCCATTCAAAGGTTAAGCTCTCGTTCACGGAACACTTTCTGCCCAGTTGGATTTGAAAGCGAGGGAGGAGGAAGGGGAAAACGAAAAGTATGGGACGACTACAAATGTTTGTATTACATTATTTCATACGGCCCTTCATTTGTAAAGAGACACAATTCAATTTGAATTCTGGAGGATGAATAATAAAATGCAGAGAACACTATATGAACATTTGACGGATTTTCATTGGAAGAAACCAGTAGCAGATGGGTATCGGAATTTTTGCTTGTTTTGCATTTTTGGAAGAGAAATTTGTCACGATGCCTGGAAACATGACTAATTTTTGGGTTTGGGATCCATGTTTTTCGTTTCACAATGAGTCTTATGGTCAGATGGAACCGTAGTCCAGCTTGGTGAATGTCTATCTTGTTCAGAGATCTGTTTTGATGAATAGGGTCAACAAAGCCAAAGGATGAGCGGGATCTCAATAATTCCAAATCGTGTTCCAGATCTTTGCATTTCCGGTTCCAAAGATGGGATGTGCAGTTTATATCATTATGAATCAACATTATCATGTAATCTTGTATAACTTCCAGATTCAAATACAGTAATCTCAACAGCTACGTGACTACTCCCAGTTTTCAAGAATCATAAAATCATATCACACAGAACACCTTTGCTCGAAACCAAAACTCGAAATTCAAAATCCGTGTTCGAAATCCTCTAATTTGTTATTTGTTTTCCTCGTGTTCACTATTGCCTTTTCATTTCCATGAAGGGATTCTATACAATCTTATTAATTAGTACGGGATGAGAACGAGATTCGATCAGAAGCGGATCAGTAGCTCTATCCACCGCAGTAAATTTGTAAATACAGAGAGGTGGTCAAAGAATTAATACGCCCAGATAAGTGGTGTGTTTACATTCAGCAAGCGCCAAAGTGCATCCAGAATTTCGACGAAGCACGTAAGCATCATCTGCAGTAGCAGTGCGAACAATTTTCGGCTGGGACACATCGTCACGACGACGATAGTTGTTGAACTCCGATTTTTGTAGGGCGTTTGCCTACGTAATCTGATGGAACAAACCATATGAGTTCGTAATTGTAGGAAACAACGCGATACACGTGCCTATACTCTCAAAATAATCACGTCGTTATCATTCGAAATTGTATTCTTGACTTTTGATATTCCAAATTTTTCTTTTCAGGAAGTCAGACATAAGAATGAAGGGGTTGCCGATGATGAGGGGTTAGTCGAAAATGTATCAGACAAGAAGAAGGAATCAGACAAACATCCATTCAAAGTAAATTGTAGTGTGGGTGTGTGCCCTATCAATTACTCGGTCAGAGATGATGAACAATACATGTCTAGCAATGTTTTCGAATAATAGGGATGTATAATACTAGAGATCCGGTGATATTAATAAACTTACCGTTGATCGACAGTTTAAGAGAGCACTGTGAGCTTTGAATCTAACCCAAAACAAATTAAAATTGGTCAAAAACCACGAGGACCGAAGCTTTTCCGGAAAATATTTACTGGAAAAGAGCGCTGCAGGTATAACTTGAACTTTCCGGAATATAGTTCAACTGATGTGACCTAATTAACTAGTGATGCTTCGATTATAATCATTTGATATTTTCAATTTCCTTATAGACGTGTTCCCTCTGATCTTGACGTTATTGAGAATCTCCTTCTAATTATGACTCTTTAGAGGGACACAGATGCAGTTTCAAAGATTGATCGAAGTACACTTCCGACCACCAAATGTTTCTCAGAGTTTGCTTCCGGTTTTTTAAGAGTGCAAGTGTTATTTTCGGATACAACAAATAACCGCGTCGACCGACCGACCGACAACGTGTTGCAATCCCCTAATCCTTCGCCTAACTAATCAACTACGTTGCACAACGTGGCCGGATGAATAATGGAACGATTACGTAGTCCATTAGCCAGTGCTTCTGCACCGCCCCATTCTGTCATTGTATCTAAAAATGGCAAGCTACCGAGGGAGATCTTGGATGATCCTTAAAGAATATAACGGAATATGATTTAGGGACATGATAAATAAGAGAAATTTCAAAATTTTCAGTTTTGTCCCCAAGAAGGGATGAATCTATAAACTCTAGGTAATGTTTGACAGAAAGAAATGGTTTAAAAAACTGGTTAGAAATCAATTCGATTGGCCGCCTTTGGGTAAAGCATGAAAATTAAATGCATTGTTCATTTTATAAACTGTATTGGTGGTTCCTATGTATTAAAACTAAGTTTCACAGAAACGTAAAACCTTTTTTAAAAACCAATGAAGGCCAAGGCTAGAACTGATACGCTTTATTCTTGAGATGCATTTCGTCATGAATGTTCGACGCCAGAGGAAATAACTTCTTTGTTTCAGAAATCATATACTTCCTATTATGAGTAATCGTTTAGATAGTCTTGAAAACACCGAAAAGTACGTTTGAATGGTTTCAAGACTGATTGGAATTATGGGAAGCTCTTTTATTGAAATTCGCAATATTTTAATTTTAGAATAATTTGAACTGGATTAAATGGCGTGTTCTGATATTGCCATTTAAAATGTATATATCTCCCCAAAAAAATGACGAGATTTAAAAACTAGACAAGGATCAGTGTAAGAAATTCTGCCATCATAATTTCAAAATAAATCAAATCAGAAGTGCATCAACTATATTCTAGGAATAAAGATCTAGTTATTTTGCCAGATTTTTAGGGGTTTAAGGTAATACTGAATTGAATAAATCAGGACGGTAATTAGGAATCAGAAGTATTGTGAGAAGGAAGTGAACACGTTGTGTTCCATGCGAACCAGGTGTATAATAGTTGATTGAGTAAAGAGAAAGAGCAACTCTAGTGTTATACATAGAGCCTTAATAGCGACTGAATTTACTATTTAAATTTAAATGGCACTTCGATAAATTTTTCTAGCGGGGCGTTATTTATGTTCAATGAATAGCCAACTAACCGTGCCCAAGGTTATCGGAATGTGTATGACAGATGAAACAGCCGATGTGATTGAAAATATATGTACATACATAAGATAATGACAATTTGTGAATTTTTTTATAACACCTAAACGCGTCGACCTCATTCTGATGTGGTCTTCTTTTGAAATTGAAAAATCTGAAAAAAATAAACGTATCAATTTCAAATATCATTTTTAATTTCAAATATCGGAAGTTTTGATGTACATTATGAAATCTTCTACAGACTCGCTAAACTAAATATTATATTTCAAGTTTGCTGCATAAGTTTTTTGGTATTGAAAAACATCAAAATGCTTTATCATTAAAAATTCGATGTAGATTTTAGTAATTATCTTAGGAATTCAGAACAAAAAGCGTTGTGTTGCGTATTATATATTTTATTTCACGTTTTTCATTTTTATTATTCTTCACACAAGAATTGCATATAATCAGTAAAGTTTTTTGAAAAAATAAAGGAGAGCATTATTTATCTCAATCATCTTTTTCATCATCATCTTGAGCACCATGATCATCATTATCATTATCTTCATCATCATATTCATCATCATCATCGACACCATCAAAAACAAAATCAGCATCATCAACATCCACGATCTCTGGCAATAAATGCTGAAATCCAAAAATTTCTTAAATAAAATTATCAGTTGATTTTACTTGAATTTTAAGGGCTATCTCCCACATCGAAACAATAGTACAACGATCTCCGGATGCTGAAGATGTTGATGGCTCATTGTCATTCTTCGTGTACGTTTCTTCTCCCACTGCTGTTTGGATTCCCAATATATGCCCACATCCGTCCCAGAAACTTGCTCCGCCTTCAAACGATCGGCTTGATCCCACAGCAATAACTCCCCTTTGTGCCTAAGTTTCAACGATTCCAGAGGAGAGTGCCAGAATAGGTGTGTGTATGTGGTCATGAATAAATGCATGTCCCATCTAAAAAGAAAATTGATTCAGAAAATACCTAATTTGATGAAAATTACCTGGACGTAGTACATCGTTTTATAGAGATGGCCTAGTTCATATGCATCTTCAAATTTTTTGACTATGTCTTTTTTACACAGGTCCACTCCCTCTGATTCTAAGATAATTGTGTTGAATTCTTCAATGATTCTGATTACACGAGTTGATATACCGGAGTTGGAAGAAAAAGAATGGATTTCAATCACATCCCCTATTTTAAGGGACTTGGTTTCTTCGTGCCGAGGAATTGCTGCAAGTCTCGTTGTCAGCGCAACAGCACTCCTCATGCGTTTTTTCTCCGCGTTCACGTAATAAAGAGAGAATTGTCGAATATCCTCTGCCACTTGACCGTCTACAGGGGGTACTTCCTTCGGCTCAATTTTAGGTCGTTTCGGCTCTGGAGCCCCTAGAACTGAAGAATTATCAATGTTTAAACTAAGAAAACTTTAATGAAAGGCATCGACATATTTAGAGTTCACCTTGCTCAATCGGTTCGACTGAGTCGCTCTGCGGTTTTCTACATTTTAATTCAAACTCTGCGCCAATCCAATCGCTTCTGAGTACGAAAGCAATATCATTGGCTTCTCGACGGCGCCTGAAACTTAATTTCAAAAAATTGTCAAGAATTCTATTCCAATTGCTTACAAAATAGAAATCGTAGTATCTAAATAAAACCCTCGAAAACCTACTTCAAGCACAATCCGTTTCTGAATAGCCCAATGCTCACGTCCTGTTCAAGTTGAAATGCTCCCCGAAGAGTCTCTCCGCTGATTGTACCATCCTCCTCCGCTAAAACTTTGACAGTCTCCCCATTTCCTCGAACGAAAATGAACTGAAAATAAAATATTTGAATAGAAAAATGAAATATTAGAAAAACATACCATGTCGTCCATGATCCTTAATGAAGGAGAGGGTACTGTAGTAAATGACTTTAACTGAAAAATATGATTCTTAATTATTTTGAAGAAAGAAGATCATTAGGCGGACCAATCAAAATGATCGTTTCTTTCGAATAGAAAACAAGAACAATTCGTCGTGGTGTATCGCACACAGCATAGAAAAGGAGCTCAAAAATGCGTCACTAGCATGTTAAAATTTTTTTCGATAAATCTTGCGTGCATTAGGGTATGAAGTTGATAGTGAAACAAAAAAATGAATAGAAAGAAGAAGAAGAAAGAATAAGCTTGAGGCTCGTATTTATAGTCTTGCCTTGCTGAGTTGGAAGTAAAGAGGATACTGTAGCAAAACGAGAATCACAAAAAGAGAGTGAGGGAGATAGAGAAAGAGGGGAGAAGTGAACGATAAAACGAACGACATAAAAAATGGGAATTTGCATAAGGAATCAAAGATTAGAAAAATGACTCATCTTCGATGGTACCTTCGACGTTTCCGACATTCCCAAATTAGTAAAATTTCAAGTGTATTTCAATCCAATTTAACTGAGTAATTAGTTTTAACCTGTAGAAGATTTTAGAAAATCTATTTCAGATATTTGGATTTGAAAGATAACATCATTAGTAATCAGAGTAACTGCATATTCTTTGAGAGGTCATTTTGATCGTGTATGTAAAAAGCCAACTCCATCAATTATTTTTCTGAATTTTTGAAAATTAAGTATAAACTAAGAAGGTTTTCTGAGACATAACAAAATACTCGAAGAAAAAACGATAAAAAGTTCAATAATTGAGGTAAATGCATAATATTTGTGCATTCTCTACCCCTTTTTATACCACAACTTCTATCGAAAAAAAGGACCAACACGCTACTGACACCCTTTTTGTACTCTTTTTTTACTCCGTGTGGGTGTATCTGACGCAATCTTTTCCATTCACTTGAAAAATACTGTAAGTGTTTTTGATTTCCCATTTTTTAAATCAAATATAATAGCTTTTCTTAGAAAAAAAAAATTGAAAATCACATTTTTCAGTGAAAAGGATAGTTAAAGTATCGTTCTATTCGTCAAGGCTCATGGACCCAGTATGTTTTGTTGATATATCTTTTTTAAAATTAAAAATCTTATTTTCAGTTGAGCAAAAGGGCTGTTGAAGTGGCTGCAAAAAATGATGATAATGTCATCGAACCGGATCTTGAAGTACTGACTGTTGATGCAGAATTATCTGCTAAGATTCTGAAACACGCACTTTTTTATTTGAACGAAGACAACAAGGAAAGGATTATAATTCCTTTGACTCCGAGATTGGCTTTTATCTACAGAAGTGAAGAAAACGAATCACTTAAGAAAGGTGATAAGGTTTTATGCCGATCGTCATCCGACCAACAAATGAAAGTCTCAACTAGGGTGGTCAAAATCGTCGAAGATCCTGACGTGATTTTCTTACAATCAAAGAAACCAGTTCTGTGCACTGAAAATATTCGTTCGAAATCAATAGAAGCTAAAGAGGGAATGTACTACGTCCTGGTAATTTTTTTTTCTAAATTAAAAAAAAAATGCAATTTTCTAGATGGGTTATTCAAATATTTATAACAACGACACAAATACTTTGGCACTATCCCCTGGAATTGTTGGACGTGAAAAAAAACTGTGCTTAACGGGATCGGGCTGTTATTTCGAAGGCGGAGGAAGCTGTTGGGACAAGAATGGGAACTTGATTGGAATAGAAATAGAAAGAAAACCATTCTCTCAGTTTGGGCGAAAAGCATCTGACGGTCGTATTTACATTCTCCCAATACTATGGATATGCGCTCAAGCCCAGGTAATATTAACTGATAGCTTCATGCGAATAGTTTTTGATTTTAGGAATTACCTATTCCTGCTGAATACGACCCACACGCCCATCTAGATGATCAAGATGATGTTGATGAAGGATCTAATGATGTTGCTAACGATAATGATGATTGAAAATGTTCCATTATTCATCGAAAAGCTTTACTAATTTATTGCAATTCATTTGTGAACATTTATAAAAATGGAGAAGAGGGATAAAAACGCATAGTATTTGAATCAATGTATTCTATCTGAATTGCTCGAATGGTTAAACAATATTCCAGACAATATTCATGATAAATTCATATTTCATATATTAGATTTCCTTTTAGACATGTTCGCTCTGATATTACAATTATTTGGAGAGGCACACAAGAAGGTTTTCAGATTGAACGTACTGCACTCCCGACTACCAACACCAGATGTTTCTCAGAGTTTCCTCCCGGTTTTTTGAGAGTTCAAGTGTCATTTTCGGATACAACAAATAACCGCGTCGACCGACCGACCGATAACGTGTTGCAATCCCCTAATCCTCCGTCTAACTAATCAAGTACGTTGCACAACGTGGCCGGATGAATGATGGAACGATTACATAGTCCATTAGCCAATGCTTCTGCTGCGCCCCATTTTGTCATTGATGCAGATTACAAATTTAAATGATTCAATGATTAAATGATTCAAATTTAAATGATTCTCATTTCACGATGAAATTTCGATGTTTTCATTCAATCCGGTAACGAATAACTTTCAAATGTTTTATCTTGAAAAATTAAAAAAACTTTTATAAGATAAATTTATAAATTTCACACAGCATTACAGTGTTTTTTCAATTATTATTCAGTAAATGAAGAGAAACTCATTCATTCCAATCTGCATAATCATCATCATCGGGTGGCAATAAATCCTGAAATCCAAATGTTTTTTGCATACAATTATCAGTTAATGTTACCAAAATGAGCGTATATAAATCACGCGTTGGGACAATGAAACAACGACCTCCGGATGGTAGAGATGCTGGTCGCCCATCGTCATTCTTTGTCTGCTTGACTTTATTCATTTCTATTTGCATTCCTATTAACTGCCCGTTTCTGTCCCAACAGCTTCCTCCACCTTCAAAAAAGCAACTTGATCCAGCAAAGCGCAACTTCAGTCTCGATTCTGCTACAATAGTTCCATTGGACAGCAACAGATGATTGTTCTTGTTATAAACAGTTGAGAACCCCATCTAAAAATTTCAATTTCCGGAATTCGATATTCTTTCCTATAGAAAATTACCAAGAGGTAGTGCATTCCCTTCTCAGGTCTGATAGAATCGCATCGAAGAAGTTCTTTATCACAGAGATCCGCTCCATCTGATTGTAAGATAATCGTGTCAAATGTTTCTATGAATTTGACTGCACGAGTTGATACCTCGAATTTTTCGTCAAACGAAGAACGGATTACAATTTCATCACCTTCTTCGATTGATTTGTTCTCTCCATGCCGAAACATTGCTGCAAGTCTTGGAGTCAACGGAACGACATTTCTTTTGTTGTTTTCTTTGTTCACATAATAGAGAGCATATTTTCGAAGTTTTGCTGCTAAATCGCCGTCAACAGGGAGCTCTTCCAAATTCGGCTCAATTCTCTGTTTCTTAGGCGGTGGAGCGCCTAGAATTGATGAATTATTGCTATTTGAAATAAAATGGATGGTTAAAATATTCAAAAATTACTTTGCTCAATGTGTCTGACTGGGCGCGAACGTCGCGCGTCTTCCCATTTCAATTCGAACTCCGCACCGATCCATTCGCTTTCCAATTCAAAAACAAGAGTATCGCTTTCGCGTCGGCTCCTGAAATTTACATTGAATAATCGTTTAAATTTTTATTCCACATTGCTAAAATCAAAATTTTGTTATCTTAATTGTACTTTCAAAACCTACTCCAAGGCTATATCGTTTCTGAATAATCCAATGGGCACGTCATCTTCAAGTAGGAATGCGGCGCGAAGAGTGTGTTCGTTAATAGTACCATCATTTTTCGCTTTAAATTTAACAGTCCGTTCATTTCCTCGGACTACAATAAACTGGAAATAAAATTTGAAACTACTGAAATGAAATATCAACAAAACATACCGCGTTCATATTGATGAAAATAGTTTAGGCAATCTGAAAAAAACCATAATAAAGAAACCCTCTTAAACATTAAGAATAAAAAAACTTCACTCAATACGGTTCATTATTTTCATTTTATGTTTCAATTAAGCCACGAGTTGACACACCGCATTAACCCCACCATTAACTTTCATCATATAACAATAAAATAATAAAAATAAAAAGAGAGCATATAAAAAAATCGATATGAGAGGGTCCCTCACCTCTCACTAGACCATATCCACCGCAACTGCCTTCCAATCCCATCCCTTGCACCACAATGGCCAGTTTGTGCAATGCAGAACGCTGGCCAAATTGGGCATTTCGACTTGAAAAAAGATGTTGAGCTTGAAAGATATTCCTTGAATGAACTTGGGTTTTGGGGTTGTGAATTGCTGTGTATAAGATTTGTTCTGATCTTTATTAATTTAATGCAGTGGATGTTAGTTCTCAGAACTGCTAGTAATTTGTCAATTCCAATTTGAATTATTTATGAATTATTACATTAAAATTCAGAATCAGCATAAGGAGTTGCGTAGATTGGATTTTATGTGTTCGGTTAATGAAAGACGGCATGAATTCAAAACATTTTTCTTTATTTAGATCAATTCAATTTCTCAGATCAATACAATTAAAGCATATAAAAACCGTAACAATTTGATAATTATTATTATGCTGTCAGATAAAGCACCATTCGAATCATTACTTACATTTCTAGTTCCAACAAAAACATAAACATACAAAATAAATTATAGAACAGCTGAACATATAGTGGTGTAATTTACTTTGATATCTTCGAGATATCCGTCGACTAAATCTGTAGGAGGAGTAGTCATAAACTTCACACCCTGTTCATACAATTCACTCATCTCGATACCTATGATATCGCTCGTGATACTATTGATTTGACTCCAACGGGGCAGTGCATCCTTGGCAATTTTCAATCTCTCTTCTTGTCCGATTTCAGATAATATATCGTGAGCTTTTAATATTGACTCATATCTGTTCTCATTCTTGAAATCATCAAATATGTTGCGTCGTAGAAGCAGGTCGGTATCCGGAAGGTAGAAATCAATGATGGACAGATTGTTCCCTAGATCTAAGCCAATATTTTCCTGATGTAAGTCGCGTATTCCAAGGATGAGGAAGAGCAAGTAAGCCTGAAATAAAAGTCAAATTCAAAAACTGTTCGAAAAATCTTCAAACAAAAAAATGATTGAAAAGTTTTACCTCAACAACGACTTTCTTTTGCTCACTAACGTCCTCAAGTTGGTCCAGTTCTTTGAATTCACATACTTCTTCAGTAGCAATGAAATGAATGTATGTCGATGCAGCATAGAATGGAAATAATACTTTGGGCCCAGCTCCAATTCGCTCCAAAAGTCGATATACAAACATTTCGCGAAGATCTGGAAGGAATCGCTTTTTTGTATTTTCCAAAGAAGATCCGAGATTGTGATAAGTTTTCATATAGTAAATTTTTTCTTCATCATTGCGGATGACAGTCACCACAGTTCCAGCCCGAGAACCACCTTGTTTCAGTTTAAAATCAATTTTAGACTCAGGATACATTTTGGAAAAGAAAGTCAAAGCGCTTAGTTTGACAGGATCTTTTGTTCCGTCAACGAACCTGAATGATTACTTTCTCAGTTTTTTGTATGTTTTGGAGAAAATAACGAACCTTATCATTTGATTGAGAGTTCTCACCCACTCTCGTACAAATATGGGGTACACATTGAAAAATCCGCAATCCTCCAGCTTTTTTGAATTTGCAATTGCTGCATGCGTAGTGTCGGTTCGTTGAGACTCAGTTCTCGCCCTGTCTTTAGTGTCTTCACAATCAAACAAATACGATTCCCATATATGAAGAAGGTTGTGCTTCTAAAATTAATTTGGTACATAGAATGAATTAATTTCTCTGTGATGGTCAAAGTCTTTGAATCTCAAAAATTATGAAAAATCGTCCGTGAGGAATCCATTCCAGAAGTTGATTCAAAAAATGCATTTTAAAACTTACGACAATTACTCTACTGCCATTTTTCACTCCAAAAGATTGAAGGTTGTCATTGCCGAGTGCAACAAGACTTTTTTCACTTTCAAGGAACAGTTCTTGATATTCACTGTCAATTTTCCAGACTAAATAAATTTTTTCTTTCAAATTATCCGATGTTATCTAAAAATTAGTTTTGAAATTCGCTGTAATACAAAAAAAAGTACCTGATTTTCAAATTTGAATTTGAATTCATTATGTATAAGGCGATCTTGATCGTGTAAATAAAAAACCAACTCCATCAATTTTTATTCTGATTATCTGAAATTTAAATATAAACTATGAAGTATCTTTCAGATATGTATAACAAATTATTCAAGAAAAATCGATAAAAACGGTCACTAATTGAGGTAAATGCATATTCTTTGTGCACTCTCTACCCCTCTTTATACCACAACCGCAATCGAAATAAGGGACCAACGCGCTACTGACGCTTTTTTTGTGCTCCTTTCCATGCCTTGTGCCTGTATATGACGCATTCTTTTCTTCATTTACCTAAAAACAATTGTAGGTTTTTTGGTTTTTCTTTTTTTTTATCAAATAATAACGCTATTTTCTAAAATAAAGTGAGAATCATATTTTTCAGTTGAGAAGATAGTTTATTGCGGTATTGTTCCACTCGTCAAGGCTCATGGACCCCGTATGTTTTGCCTAAACTCAATTTCAATAGTTTATAATTTTTCAGTACATCGAAGTAGAAGGACATGGAAAAACCGTTCCAGTTGCAGTGGACGAAGACGGAACTGTGAATGAGGAAACGCTTCGTGCAGCGTTTCTACTCGAACAAGAAGTTCCAATTGGACTCTACAGAAACAAACTCGCCTTGAAGTAGGTTTTTAAAAATTAGATTGAGATACCGGAATTTTTGTTTTGCTGACAATTTTGAGAAACTTTTCAAACAAATCTACATTTTCAGGCGTCGTCGCCAAGGAAACGAATTAGTTTTCGAACTAAAAGCAAATTGGAGTGGCGCAAAGTTTGAGATAAAATGGGAAGAAGAAAGACGATCCCGGCTGGTCAAATCAATTGACCAAGGTATTTTTTGAGTTTTGAAAACATGTTTATTAAATTTCTTCAAATTCGGAAGTTTATTTTGAACGTTAAAACTTCTTTTTTTCTAGGCGCTCCAAAACCAAAAAGGCAAAAAGTTGAGCCGGATATGAAAGATCTGCCTGTTGATGGAGATATCTTAGCAGAAGTACAACAATACTGTCTGTATTTCATAGTGGACGATTTCTGCAAAAGAAATGTCGTCCCTTTGACTCCAAGACTCGCAGCGACTTCACGTTCTGGAGAAAACCTATCCTTTGAAATAGGTGATGTAATTTCGATTTATTCCTCATTCGACAAAAAATTCAAAGTCACCGCTAGTGTCGTCAAATGCATTGATATGCTGGACATAATTATCTTACAATCTTTGGATGCGGATTTTTGCAAGAAAAACTTAGTTTTCAATTCAACGATACCTGAAATAGGAACGAAGAACCTACAGGTAATAGTTTATCAAATTTTCATTGATAATATGTGTTTTCTGAGTTATTTTTCAAAAATTCTTTTTTCAGATGGGGTATTCAGTTGATGATTTAGGGATCGACCATCACTTGCTGTCCACTGGAGTAGTCGCTAGTCATTGGACATTGACGCGCTATACTGGATCAACCTGTTTTTATAATGGCGGAGCAAGCTGTTGGGACGAAAATGAGCATTTGATGGGAATTCAAGTAGAAGTGGGAGAGGAGCAACATGACACTGGGACTCCATATACAGCATCAGGAGGTCGCTGTTGTATTGTCTTGGCACATAATATATTCAATAACATTCGGGTAATATAAATGTTTTATTTCATGCATACAATCTGAGATTTCAGGAATTATTGCCACCGGTCCGTGGTAATGTTTGCATTCAACTAGATAGTGATGATGATGATGCCGATAATGATATTCACGTGATTGATGAAGTTACGAATGGAACGGACTAACTTTTCTTCTAACTATTTGAAAGTCCATACTAATTTATTGCACTTCGTGTGAAAACATTCAAAAATCGGAAAAGTGGGATAAAAATGTTCAGAACGGAAATCAGTGCAACTAACCTTTTTCTTCCTTTGATTTCCATCTTATTACTTTTGATTTATCCTCAATGCGCCATAACCCCCACTAAAAGCCCAATTACGTCTGATTCGTTGTTTCTTATCCGATTCTTACCACTCGGGTATCTCCAATTATTTCATTCAGATTCTCTTAACGATGCCCCATTGCCTTAAACTCATTTATCACTGTCATAATGGTTTCAACCATCTTCCCCCTATGGAATTCCATTGTTGATGTCTGTCCTCTCATGACAAATTCTTCTCAATTTCAAATTCTCGTAAACTCCCCCGTATCCTGGTTTTGATTAACACCTTTCTCTTTTCCCTTTTCCTCCCTGTCTTCTGAGGCATTTCTACTCATCCTACCGTTTCTTCATCTAAATTCTCTCTTCTTTCTACATCTCACCGTCTTAATTTTCCTCATTTATTGATCGTGCCGTTGTCAAATTTTAAACCGGTTTTATTAATTTTTCACATTTTCCCTTTTCATTCGTAGCAGAGCAGTCCTTGTGAGGGGCCTGCTCTCTTTCCTTATTTATTATTATCCAAGAATAAATGAGTATATATAAATATTCCGAGTAGAATGAAAATCACAGATGTTTCAACCGTTTTTTGTATTTAGAGACTTTATTAATTGATGTATCATGAAAAGGAGTTAAGGTCTAGAAAGTTTCGATTGTCACGTGGCCACACTCCAAACCAGAAGCAATCGGACGTGATTAGGAATCCGGCAGTGATTCCGTCACTTCTGACAACTTCGAAAAATCCCGTGTAATGGTCATCACTGAAAATCAAAAGATGCCACAGAGTGCTATTATGTGCTCACTTACTCTGAAACGGCCGTTTTTTCATCAATCCATTGTGCCTCAATTCCATCAAGCAGTTCTTCATAATTCTGTTCAAATATCGGCAGTCCAAAAATCCTTAGTCGAGGGCTTCCTCCGTTGACCCAGTGTTTTATGAGTGTGTTCATTTCTGCACACGAGAACTTTTTCTCTTTAACTACGATTCGAATGCAATCCAACGTCATTAAATTGTCTACAGTAATCCATGTACCGCGTAAACACAGGAACACTTCGAACTTTTTATTTAAATTTTGGATTTCGAATTCCGTAGAGTTGGGTGTATCTACATGAATTCTCTCTGCTGTGCATTCCATTAATATATTTTTCAAATTTCCCGATTCGAATGGTCTCTCCATTGAATTGAACGAAATGACCTCCATCAATCGAAGAGATTCCTGACGCTGTTGCACCCAATTCATTAATCGCGTTCCCGAGTCGATATTGGCCACCACTGTACTCACATGAATACCAAATAAACTAGTCACGTGTTCGACGAGCTCCATCGTTCCAACCATTGGATCTGCCCACAACGTGTTAATCGAGTTTTCTTCTAAATTATAGGTTAAAAGTGTCGAGTGTCCATTGACTGTCACTTTTTCCTTTCGTTTATAATCTACCATGTTTTGAGAGGTGATTAAATGTTCGTCGCCTTCAGTTATGCCTAGAACACTATCACCGATTGTCAAAATGATGTTTCTCGATCCACGACGGAGTGTTTTTATAACAGAAAACGTTCTACGAGAACACAGTGAAGTCAGAAATCTGAAAAGTTTTTTTTTGAAGAATTAGAACCACATTAAAACTCACTGTTCACCTGCGTTCATTGAATTTATAATATTCATTGAGGCAAGATGTGGAAGACGGAACAAGTAAAACGTCATTCTGAAAATTGAAAGAAGTGAATTCGAAGAGCCAAAGGAGTTTAAAAATTTCTGAATGGTGTCGGGAAATGAGGGAAAATCAATAAACATACTGACATTTAAGGGACCTGTTACTCAGAATAGACTCATTATGTGCACGTCTGCTGAGGCGAATAGAAACCGCGTCAGCAAGGTATAGTCGACGTGCACTTCTTTCATTCTTTACTCATTTCATTCTGCAAGTGTGGTGGGTCTCTTAGAATGTCACGCTGTTTATTGATTTTACACTATTTACTTGAAATTGTCTAACTGTAAGACGCCGTTTTCTGATTCCTCTGATTTAAAGTCAAGTTTTTAAGAACGTATTTTTAGAATGCCATTCCAATTGTTCTCTCTTCCACAATCCGTCTATACCAAAATCATCAACTCAATGAGTCCGTGTGAACTGTGAGTTTTCAAATTCTCTTTTCATTTCTCCTCTCTCTTCCAGATTTTTTACTTCATTATGCTCTCAGAATGCATATTCAATCATCAAAACGCGTCGCCGTAAAATGAAACATTCGGGTCTCTTCACTAAAGGAAACTTTGAATTTCAAGTTGATTTGTATGATAAGTATTTGAAATTCCGCCAATCATCTGAAATTCCAATTCGAAACTTAAAGGGAATGGTTATTAATGGCAATACTATTCGATATGAATTGGTAGACGACAAAGTGATGACTACATACTGGACGGAACCGATAGTCGGAACGATGACACTTATTGAATACACCAGTGATCTATTCAATGTTACAGTAGAACAAATGGATATATACTGCGATTCTGGTGAAAGTCTCATGCTTTGGGTACAGCAACGTCAACCGCGTCTCGAGAAAGTTGAGTTCTATTCGAATAAAAGCAGAATGAATCGATTCACACCGGAGACATTAACAAGTCTCATAGCGGTCTGTGAAGCAGAATCAATTGTTCTCAATGCACACACCACAAAACCACTTCAACCGTTTCATAAAAAGTGTAACTACTTTGCTTCATCGTCAGGAACACGGATTACTTTAAAGCAATTGATGATGTTGGATTGTGTCGGAATTATGGTAGACGAGAGAAATAATTTTACAAGTGGAGAAATAAATCGTTTCTTCAAACATTGGATGAGTGGCGGGAGTCCTCGATTAACTCTTCTGAAAGTTTATTTGAATGATTTCAATGACCGAAAGCTGATGGCTGGAATTGATGGGAAATGGAATGAAAATGAGACGCATGTCCGTACCCACAAAAAGGGTTTAACTCATCCGTTTTACGATTTTTTTGAAATTCAAGGAGCGACAAATGGAATGAGTGCCGGGTTCCAATTCGAAAAGGGTGCATTGTATTTTGGAGTATGGCCATCACGCACTTTTCCCCTGTTTCGTCTTCCACATCTTGCATCCATGGAAATTATAAATGCAATGAACACAACTGAACAGTGAGTTCTGAAGTATTGCAAGTTGTTCTTTTAAACCATATTTTCAGATTTTTGACGTCTTTGTGTTCTCGTAGAGCGTTTTCTGTCATCAAATCACTTCGTCGTAGATCAAAAAACATCACTATGAAAGCCCGTAATAGAACGATAATTATAGCTGATGGTGACGAGCAGTTGACTTGCTATCAAAACGCGACAGAGGATCACCGAAAGGAAGAAGTGACAGTCAACGGACACCCAACTTTTTTAAGTTACAATAAAAAGAAGTCTGCAATTAACACATTCTGGGCGGAACCAGTTGTCGGAACAAAAGAACTCATCGAACATTTGAGCAATCTGTTCGGCATCCACGTGGATACAGTGATGATCGATAACGGTTCGGGTATTGAATTCATGAATTGGGTGCAACGACGTCAGGGCTCTTCCAAAAAAGTGATCGTAACTTTGAATGATACAATTGAACATAAATTCGAGCCAGAAGATTTAAAGAATATAATAATGTCATGCGAAGCAGAGAACATTCAAATAGAAGCACTTCATTCTACCCCATTCGAAATTCAAGACTTGCATAAAAGGTTCAAAGAGTTCAAGTGTCTACGCGGTACATGGGTTACTCTAAACAATTTAATGACATTGGATTGTATCCAAATAACGGTGAAAGAAAAACAATTTACGTGTACAGAGATGAACAGATTCATCAAGCACTGGCTCAACGGAGGAAGTCCCCGACTAAGCATTTTACGGGTGCCGGTAACTGAACGGAATGAATCACTGTTTGAGGGGATCGATGCGCATTTGAATATGGAAAAAGTGATCATTGCAAAGTGAGTTGACAGATTACAGTACCCTACAGTACCTCTTGATTTTCAGTGGTCAACGATACAATGGATTTTTCGAAGTTTTCCGAAGGGACGGAAGGAATGCTGTTTTTAGATTCTTCAGAAATTCCTTTTGGTTTGGAGTGTGGCCAATTGAAAATTGAATTTTGAAATTTTTTGACTTGGTTTTGTTTTCAATTTTTGAATTGCCTACCAATACTTTTATTGATAAAAAACTCTGACACGCAAAAAATAAACTAAACAAGAATACGCATTCATTTGTTTTTTGTATTATTTTTAATTTTTTAAAAGTTATTTATCACATAAATTACTTGTTGGCGCAATTTTCGGTATTCATTTGATTTACAAAGAACTTGAAATGTAATTATAGTTTCTTCGGATTTCTGCCAGGTAATTTTTGAAATCCCGGCTTGCTTTGTACTGAATCCCTTTTTTCTGAACAATTCTTTCTGGTGATAAATCGCGTCGTTTGCTTGAGCTATCTTACTAGTTAGTTTCGAGTTGCCACAATTCGAAACACTGACGGCCGACCTGTTCCCGTTTGATCTTGCACCTCCCTGTCCAGTATTTCTCGGCTCTTCCGTAGTCTTTGCCGTCCTGAAATAAAATAGAAGAACTAAGGAAAAGATAACCTAAGTTTACCTTGAACCCGATTATGCATAATTTCCTTTTGGAATCAATGCTGTAGTTTGCTTCATGCAAATCTTTCAAAACCAAAATTCTGCAAATCAATTGGCGCTGTGCCATTTGTTCGCCCGTCATTTCGACTACGTCTGCTTGACGGAAACCATTAACTGAAAACAGAAAATATTAGTGTTTGAAAAATTTGATAATAATATAATTCACTGCCAAACGTATTCTTGAAAAATTACCTTCTTTGGTGGCAATATACTGAAAAGACGAATAGTACATACTCGGCACAAAAAGAACTTTCGGTCTCAACTCAATCAGTTCCAACAACTTATAAACGAATAGTTCGCGCAAATCTGCATTATGATCATAGAGATAGTATGTCGATCCGATATGCACTTTCACGGAATAGTTCTCCAAGTTAATACCGTCCCGTGATACTTTTGCAATGAATCCGCCCTAAAACAGATTTTTTGTTACACGAAAATCCCCTGTTTATGTTATACCTGTATTCCACCTCTTGGTTTCTTTTGACAGTCTACAACTCTAGTAGGATACTCACAGTTATCATCGAAATACTTATAGTAAGTTACCTCCTGGGAAAACGAAAACAATAACATGTTGACCAGTGAGCGGCAATCTTCTTGTCTTCTTTTTTTTTTTGATCTTTTCTAGTTTCTTTCTTATCCAAACCTTTTCCATACCAATTTTCGGCAATTAGAATAAGTTTTTCTGTCATTTGTCTACTTTTCTGAAAACTGACGTTCTAAACACAACTTTTTTCTTATCAAATCGGCAACATCAAACGACTTGGAAGATTAACAGAGATAGGAAGGATGTTCCAAGAATCGATAGGCAGGTGACCTTTGACACCACCTGTCTATGCCACGCCCCCTTCTCCCATTCCTATATATAGTCTGTTGGTCATCAGTCATTCTTTCTTCTCTGTTCTTTCCCTTTTTCATTTTTTTCCTTTCCTCTAATCACTGACGCAGCACGCGACGCAGCACGCGACGCAGCACGCGACGCAGCACGCGACGCAGCACGCGACGCAGCACGCGACGCAGCACGCGACGCAGCACGCGACGCAGCACGCGACGCAGCACGCGACGCAGCACGCGACGCAGCACGCGACGCAGCACGCGACGCAGCACGCGACGCAGCACGCGACGCAGCACGCGACGCAGCACGCGACGCAGCACGCGACGCAGCACGCGACGCAGCACGCGACGCAGCACGCGACGCAGCACGCGACGCAGCACGCGACGCAGCACGCGACGCAGCACGCGACAGAGAGAAGGTAACATTCCCTTTCAGTGATTAGAGGAAAGAAAAAAAATGAAAAAAGGAAGAACAGAGAAGAAAGAATGACTGATGACCAACAGACTATATATAGGAATGGGAGAAGGGGGCGTGGCATAGACAGGTGGTGTCAAAGGTCACTTGCCGAACGATTCTTGGAACATCCTTCCTATCTCTGTTAATCTTCCAAGTCGTTTGATGTTGCCGATCTGATAAGAAAAAAGTTGTGTTTAGAACGTCAGTTTTCAGAAAAGTAGACAAATGACAGAAAAACTTATTCTAATTGCCGAAAATTGGTATGGAAAAGGTTTGGATAAGAAAGAAACTAGAAAAGATCAAAATAACAAAAAGAAGACGAGAAGACTGCCGCTCACTAGTCAACATGTTATTGTTCTCGTCTTCCCAGGAGGTAACTTACAGGAGGTAACTAGTTAGAAAAATACATTTGCATGGCAAACTTGATAGGTTTCTCATCCGATTCACGATATTGACCGAAGTCATTCCTAAATGCAATAGGAACTGGATGAAAGTTCGGGTAGGTTGTGAAGAAGTGAGATTCTGTCATTGACTTCAAGTGCAACAGAACGCTGTCGACGGACGATATTATGCGGCCGATGATGTTGTCAGACTTCGCTTGTTGTGCATCGGTTATGCACGCCGGCATCACCGCCCAGTTAGACAATTCAGAATGCTTCTGAAATCGTCCAATTCAAGTCATATTTTGAATTTGTTGATGATTTTGAAAGATTTCCGTTTGATTCTTGACAATTATTTTATTGATACTTTATCATAATTAGATCTTATGAACATTTGATGAAAACTCACTACAATAATTTTGTGGCCATGTTCTATTCCGAAACTCAGGATGCTATTCGTTCCGCATCCATTCAATGTTGATCCATCTTCAAGGAACAAATATTTTTTTCAGAATTGATGCTCCACTGCCAAAAGATTTTTGCTTGTAGTTGATCTAACGTCGCCTAAAATGTATTTGATAATTTTCAAGTTTGAAGAAACAATTACCTGACTGCCAAATTTTGATCTAAACCTGTTGTGAACAATATCCTCGTGATCCGGCTGTTTAAAGAACAATTCTATCGTCTTCAGTTCTCACTTTTTGAAATTTCAATACAAGTCATGAAGTTTTCAGCACTTTGAAAATGAAAGGATGAATTGATTAGGAGAAAATACATGAGAATAAATCAATATGAGAGAAACAACTATTTCCTCTCACCTTTTACTAAACCATAACCACCGCAACTGTCATTTCATTCTATCCTCTCCATTACGTGTTTGTGTTATGCAGTACGCTGGCTTATTTGGTGACTTGGCTTGAGAGAAGGATGTTGAAGTTGAATGGAAATTTCCTTATTGATTTCGGGGTTTGAAGCCTTGGATTGTGGTGTTTGTCGAAATATACTACCTGAAAAAAAAGTAATGATTAAAGAAAAAATTCTGCGCAAGATATGCATATTCTCTGTGCATTTTCAACTTACCTTCATATTCTAATGCACGCATTCTCTAACGAAAAGAGGCCAACGCGCTGCTGACGCATTTTTTGTGCTCCTCTTCATTATGCCGCGTGCTTCCTTTTCTTCAACGCGTTGTCCTTTCCATTCATTCACCCCACCTTCCGCAGTGTCACCCACACGCCTGTCGCTTTCTTCCCGCATATGGTGCCGTGGCAGAGGGCGCCGTAGTAAATGATACTCTTTGGATCATTTCCACCAAAAGTTGAATTGTATCTGCATTTTGATCCCAATAGTTTCCCAAAGTCGAAAATATCCAATGACTCATTTAAACTGTACTTTAAGGAAAAGTAGTAGAAAAGATTGTTCAATTCAGAGGTGTGCAGACTATTTAGAACTGTGAATGACAGATTTCAAAAGTCGAATTTGGAAAGATAACTCTGCTTTCAAATTCTTTCCACTCAAAAACTAGCCGAAAAAATTATCCGGTTTTTGTATTGAAAAATTACGTGTCTATCCGTCTTCAATTATGACTGAAATTCCCATCATTCCTTGAGCTCTCTCACCTCTGGATAACTATTCACTTAAAAAGCAAAAAGAAAATCGACGATTGCGTATTGATCCAAACAGTGCACAACTGCTTGCCTCTCTGTCACGTCTTCTCTTGCTATCGGTAGCAGAGAGCAAAGGGGGGGGGGGCGGGCAGGCTGGCGTTTTTGTCGCCCGAATGGATGTCTTACATTTGTTTTTTTTTCAGAGAGGTATTTTCGTCGTCGTTGCCGTTTTCAATTCCATTTTTCACGACTCATGGACTTGGTATGTTTCGATAATATTTTTATTCACTAATTAAAAATCTCATTTTCAGTTCATCATAGTTCGAGGAGGTGACCGAACAGAACTAGTGAGAGTAGAAGACGGTACGGTTAACGAGGACACTCTCCGAGGAGCATTTCAACTCAAACAAGAAGTGCCCATTGGATTGTTCAAAAGCAAAGTTGCCTTGAAGTAGGTTTTTGAATGTTTGATTAAGATATCACAGTTTATGTTTTGTCACCAAATTTGAATTAAATTTTGAGCGAATCTGAACTTTCAGACGCCGTCGCCAAGGAAACGATTTCGTTTTCGAACTGAAAACGGAATGGTTCTCGGCCGAGTTTGAAATTAAATGGGAAGAAGAGAGCCCATCCCGATCGTTTGAGCCAAATGAGAAAGGTATTTTATAATTATTTTTGACATAAATTTTTATAGTGCAACCCTTATTTCAATTATTAATAGTTTATCGATTCTAGACGCTCCACCGTCGAAGAAACAAAAAACCGAACCGGAGCTGGAAGAATTCCCGGTCAACGCTGATTTAGCAGCTTCACTTAATCGATATGCTTACTATTATGAAAATAAAGACAATTGCAAAAGAAATGTCATTCCTTTGGGTCCACGATTTGCAGTCATTCACTGGAGTAATGAAATCAAATCAATCGAAAAAGGTGATGTAATTACCATCCGTTCTTGGCTCGACAAAAAACTCGAAATATTAACTCGTGTAGTTAAAATCGACAACTTTTTTGAATTGGTCTACTTAAAATCAAAAGGTGCGAATCTGTGCGATGACAAGCTAGTTGGAATGGATTCAAGATTGCCTAAAGAAGGAATGCAATACTTCATGGTAATCCCATTTTATAAAACGAAGTATTTTTGTATTATTCCGCTTTTTCAGATGGGGTTCTCAATTGCACCTGACAAAACGAGTTATCATTCGCTGTCTACTGGAACTATTCTCTGTCAAGATCCGGCTGAGGATTTTTATATGGGATCAAGTTGCTCTTTTGAAGGCGGAGGAAGCTGTTGGGACAAGAACGGAAAGTTAATCGGAATGCTAGGAGATGTGGGAAGACTTCAGGAAATGTTGGATGATAGAGCAAAACCACTATCTCCACCAGCCGGAGCTCGCTGTGTTATTTTCTCAGCATTAGTTTTGTTTCTAGCAGCTAGGGTAATATTAACTGATACTTTCATACAAATAATGTTTGGTTTTTAGGAATTATTGGCACCGGATTCTATTTCTGATGATAGCTTTGATGCTGACGAGAATAAAGATTCTGATGATGATGATGAGGATGTTGATCAAAACAAATGATATAGTTCCTAATTCTTCGAAAAACATACTAATTTATTGCGATTCGTGCGTGAAGATTAATAAAAGTTGGACAATGAGATGAAAGTGTTAAAAAATACAATAAAATAAATCTATATGGGAGAGGTACCCCTCACATTTTACTAGACCATAACCACCGCAACTGTCCTTTCATTCTATCCTCTCCATTTTGTGTTTGTGTTATGCATTACGCTGGTTTATTCGGTGACTTGGCTTGAGAAAAGGATGTTGAAGTTGAATGAATATTTCCTTATTAATTTTGGGGTTTGAAGATTCGAATTGTGGTGTGTGGAATAATACTGTTTAAAGAAAGTACATTCAGATAAAAACTCTACTCTTGATTCGTTTGACTCAAAAACTAGCAGAAAATTTAATTATTCGATTTTTGTATTGAAAAATGGCGTGTCTCTTAATTCCCGTCTTCAATTATGCCCAAAATTTACATTAAATGAGTCTCTCAGATTTCACACCTCTGGAAAACTGAGCAGAAAAAATTGGACTGTTGCGGGGTTGATCCAAACAGTGCATTACTGCTGGCCTCTTTGCCATATCTCTTCTTGCCACCCACAGCAGAGGGCAAAGGTTGGGCGGGCGGGTTGGCGGTTTTGTCGCCCGCATGAATGTCTTACATTTGTTTTTTTTCAGAAAGGTAATTTCGTCGTCGTTATCGTTCTCAATTCCATTTTTCAAGGCTCATGGACACGGTGTGTTTTGTTAACATTTCAATTCATTAATTAAAAATCACATTTTTAGTTCATCATCGTTCGAGGAGATGGTCGGACCGTCAAAGTCACAGCAGAAGAAAGTACGGTCAGCGAAAACACACTCCGCTCGGCATTCCAACTCAAGCAAGAGGTGCCGATTGGATTATTCAAGAACGAAGTTGCCTTGAAGTAAGTTTTTGATGATTTGACGAATATACTATAATTTTCGTTTTGTTAGCTATTTGGAAAAAAATTTTGTACAAACTTCTGATGTTAATTTTCAGGCGTTGTTGCAAAAAAGTGCATTCGTCATCAAATTGGAAAACGAATGGATCGGTACAGAGTTCGAATTGAATTGAGAAGGAGAGAGACACTCTCACTCGGTTGAACCAAATGAGCAAAGTAAATTCTGATTATTTTGACATTGGTTTTTTATATTCTAAGCCTTCGACTACCGGAGAATATCAACTCGTGTAGTCAGGATCATTGAAGATCTCAACACAATTATCCTTAAATCGGGGATAGCGGAGCTATGCAATGAAGAATTACTCGGCACTGAATCACGTTCTGATGAAATCAGCCATCTCCGTGAAACAAAGTACTACATCCAGGTTATTTCTATTAAATAAGGTATTTTCTGAATTATGTCTCTTTTTAGATGGGATATACATTTATTCATGACAACGAATCACCTAATCTGGCACTCTCTTCTGAAATGGTTGATACTTTTGATCCAGAAAAAATATTTTTTGTGGGATCAAGCCACTCGTTTGAAGGCGGAGCAAGCATTTGGGGCAGAAAGGGCAAACTAATAGGAATACAAGTAGGAGTGGGAGAAGAATTGTACACGAAGGATGACAATGGGCAAGGGTCTTCAGCATCCGGAGGTCATTGTTGTATTGTTTCGATGTGGAAGATAGAAGAGAATATTCAGGTAATATTAACTGATAATTTCATGCAAAATATTTTTGGATTTTAGGATTTGTTGGCGCCGATCCCTGATGATGGTGATGATGTTCATTCCAATTATGATGACGAAGATGATAACGATGATGAAGATAATGATAATGATGATCATGGTGATAATGATAATTATGAAGATAATAATTGAGAAAAATGAAGTTTCCCTCTAATTCGTCAAAAAACCTTCACTAATTCAGTTCAATTTATTTGTGAAGTCCAATAAAGTTGGAAAAGTGGAATAAAATTTATAATACGCAATGCTGTTCATTCCGAATTTTTTTTAGATAATCGAACTGCAATCTCCACGGAATTTGATGAAAATTGGTTTTTCAAAAAGTGCTGGTGTGATTCTGGGACAAATAGCCATTGACCGAACGACCGACAACCTGTTGCATCCTCATTTTTTTTCCTAACTGACTAATTAAGTTGCACAGAGTGACCGGATGAACTGATTACGTATTGTATTAGTCAGTTCTTTTCCATGGCCCGTTATTCTGTCTAAAAATAGCAACTATCAAGATATCAGTTGATTTTTAAAAATAGCTAGAAAAATGAATTAGGGGCATGATAAATATTAAATGGAACAATGGTCTAGAAACCGAAAACCGCAATTCACGCATTAAAACAAACTCCAAACACAATATAGAAAAATTTGATGACGCCGCGCTTTAATTTGAAAATGTGGAAATTTGATACCACATGACCAAACGAAATTGAGAGCGCCTACTCTTCATAGACCTTTTCTTCTTTGTTTGAAACTGTCAAAGCTAAGAACTCAACGTTTTTTTCCTTCAAAATTACTCTGCGTTCAAAAATAAGCGAAAAAAAAACTCGGTGAAAAAACGGAAACGAAGTTTTCGCTTGAATGAAAATTCCAAAGTGAGTACTTGCGTATGTGAGGTATTATCGCTTTCCATGTTTCAACCATTCAAACGCCTTTTTTTCTCGACATTCTTTTGAAAGACGCATTTTTCTACGATTGTTTTTCGCATAGTTCCATTTCCCTGTTTTTTTGAAATGTTGTCTTCCGTTTCTATCAGAAGGCGCATTTGGTAAAGGCGTTTCGCAATACCGAATTCAATTCTTTTTTGGTGCACTTACTCAATTTAGTTTCAACCCCGCAATGTCGTGTTTTACGAGACCGGAGGAGAGAGCTTCTTTGTTTTATAAATTGAGAATACTCTCTATTTTGATTAATTGGCCAGATTCGTCTTGGAAAGACTCCAAAACGTGAGTTTTTATGATTAATTTGGAATTTTCGAAAGATTTTTTTATTCGTTTCGAGAAACGCGATAAAATTCGGTTTCATAATTTAAAAAAATTGAATTAGAACCATAATCTAGAATAAAAAGATATGGTTTTTTTTTCAATTTAAAGAAATCCAAAAAATTGCTTAATTGGAAAAAAATTAAAAAAAAATAAGAAACGAGGGAAACTCGGTCCTAAAAAAGAGAAACACTGTGTGTTTCCTCGATTGTCAACTGAAAAGATCAAACAAAGACCAACTACTTGCAAGTACTCTTCAAAAATCTTGAGAATCATAGACAATTGAGTGGTGTTGATATCATAAGCAGCATAAGGTACCGTTCTTTTTCATGCTAAAGGTTTTAAGAGTGCAGGTCTCCATACTTTCTCTTTCCATATTTGTCTGCCGATAATATTTTGAAAGGCAAATATAAAAAGGTTATTCTCCCTCGCTGCAAAACCGTCGGCAAACGCATGTTTCTCTTTTGAACAGGTTTTTTCGGTATAGGGCATCATTATTTGGGCTTGGCATGGATTTCCACTCGTCCACTTTTTTATCCATTTTTTGTTTAAACGACATTCAAAACTTTCTAGAACCAGTTGAAACGTTGACAGTCTCTGGTAAAGTTGTAGTTTTTGAGTTTTTTGTTTTCATAATATATTGTTTTAGCTAGAAAAATAGTTTTTTCGAAAGGATTTGAAAATTTCTTTTGGAAATGGGTTTAAAAATGTCTGTGACTCTTTTTTTCCGACTAATAATCAGGTGAATTCCCTCAAAAAACGCATTCGAAGCACGCACAAACACCTATCGGAGTGCACGTCGACACGTACGTCCAGATTATGCGATTGAAAAAACGAAAGGTTCAACACGAAACTATAACGCTTAACGTGATTACGCGCCTTATGATTCAATCGATACACCACAGAAAGCGACACTGCGCTGAAGGGCCGGTTGTCCGAAAGATCCATTGTGTGTCTGTGTCTCTGGGGTAATAACACTCAAGTGGGGGCGCTTTCTTCAGTTCGCTCTCCCGAAACCTTCTCCACCCTCGATGTTTTGCTTTGCCTTTTTTCCGTTCTCTCTCAGCTCTCACCAATCTAAACATTTAACCCTGCACTCACGCATCAACCGTATTGAGCATTGTGTTCAATAGTTTTTCTTTGTATCTATTGTTTTATTTCTTTCTTGGTGCTTTTAATTGAAAATGGGACAGTTTTCTGATTTTTTTTCTCATCAAGTTATATTTTGATTGATTCTAAAAATAATTATTTAAAGGGAAAACTCCCATTTTTTTAATAGTAAAAGAAGAAACTGAAGATACACATAAAGTAGTTAGTAATTGGGCAATTATACGTCACATCGTTCCCCACAAAGTTGTTGAATTTCTTAGTATCAGATAGTCTTGTGAATGATACCAAAAGTAGCCGTTGAATCTTCCAAGTACAAATATTGACCTTTCAATATTTGCTATCACTTCGTTTGCATATCTTCCCCAATTGAAACAAAAAATTCGAGAGACAATACAAGAATGTCTTGATATCACTAAAAGTGACATCACTGAAACAACCCCGCAAGCGTTTTACTCCTTGTCTTCATTCACTCGAATTTCCGAAACAACCTAACGATAGTTAAAAAAATCGTCGTCATCGGAAATGGGTCGATCAGTAGTCGATGTTCCTGTCTCTCTCCCTTTTTGCCCCTCATGACTCACTTACCGCCATTTGTCGCCATCCTCATGATTATATTTCGTTTTCTACTATCAACCAATCGAGTTGCGTGAAGTTAAGCCTCTCTGAATCATTTCGCCAGCCCAAAAAAGTTGTTTCTTCTATTAGAGACTGTAAACAGAGGTGTTTTTGTCCGCATTTTTGAATTTTGAGAGCGAAATATTTTATGTGTTCATGTGAGGCGCCTTGAACTCTTTCTTTTTTTGATAAGCTGTACAGTCATGTGAGACACATTGATTATTGGTTGTTTTGTTTGACATTTCAATAAATTTCAGAAATCGTTCGTTTCATGATCAAAGTTCATATTTCACGGGTTTCTAGAACAATTTTTTTCTTCGAAATGTAATGAGAAATCAATGTGTCAGCAAAATAGAGTGTAGCGGAAACAACTGTTTTTCAATTTCTTTTGTTGTTTTCCGTTTATACAATTTCTGAAAATTTCGAAATTTGATCTTTGCTGATCTTTTCCAATCGTTTTACATAATCGTTCGATAGTCTATTCGTCCTGTCTTTCATCACAATGGCTGGTTTAGTTGTTTCTGTTTCTCCTATTTTCTCCGCTGTCATTGCGAAATGGGTGCCAGAGTCTCATTTCTCCGAGTTTTTGTATAGAAAAAACGAGTGAGAGACACATGTCTCCCATCTTCATTTCGGACCTCTCGCTCCCTTTCAATTCCTCCCCCTCTTTTGCGAGCCCATACAACCGACTGCCCACAAATTGCCCCTTTACCGGAAAAAGTTCGGAGTTTCTGATTTGTGATTTGACTGTAAATACCCTTCGGTTATCGTTTCTTGTAGAACAACCCATCAACTGATATGCTTTCTATTTTCTGCATAGGCGAAAAAGAAAAATGAAAGAGCATAGAGAAGAATTTATGTGAAGAGTCACAAGTGTTTCAATTTTCAAAATGTTTCCTTTCTCTTTTCTTTTATTCTCTGCTCCTATTCTTTCTCGTCCTCCTCCTCCTCTTTCTTCCAACTCAACAGGATTCTTTTTTTGTAATTCACTGTTCAAAAATTCTTTTTTTTTCAGTTGAAAGTGGACAACAGCATGTCTTGCGGATAATCGAAAATGGTCTTCGGCTCGTCGCAACTGTCGGCGAAAGAGCTGACTTCCCGAAATTCGGTCATCCGCCTTCTGGTGCTGTCCCTATCCTTCACATTGATTATTGATGGACAACTCAACGGGAAACTCAACAGTAATGGTGTTTATGTCTCAAGAGATGAGCTCCAGAACAAAAATGTAGGTTATGAAACATTCTAAATTTATCTGAAAATTTTATTCAGGTCCTCGGAGTCACAACTGATTTTGGAGTTCTTGTGGTAGCAACTCACTCAAAATTCCACATCTTTGAAAACAGTGAAGAACGTAAGTAACCTATCCAACTGACTTCCGGTAACCAAGTAGTTACAGGTCGAACAGTTGGTCATGTTGCTTTGGATATGCAACCCCGTACCAAGTTTCTGGAATTGAAGCTGTTCTCCAAATCGGAAATCTTCTATTGCGATGAAACTAACTGCGGGTAATTATTATAGAGGGTATACTGGAAAATCACGGTTTGGTTTTCAGGTTGTGCACCTACTCTGGTGTCACATCATCGTGTTCAACGCTTCAATTGAACGAGGATGAACCCAAAATTCAGGAGATCATGAGTGCATCAGCAGTTAAATTAGAGAACATGGAACAGTTAATGCTGGCGATCTCATTCCGAAACGCGGAAGCAACTTCGAGAATGATGATTCTGAGATACAACGCGCAGGACAACGGAGTTGTATATCCAGTCGCTTGGCATGCGGATTCAAGTTTCATTCACAATAATCATGCGCTGAGTAGCTTCGAGAAAGATGGATTCGTGTATTTTGTAACATCAGCAACCCAGATTTTCGAGCCGGACGTTTTTCTTCACGATCAAACCAATAGCCAGGTCACCGTAACGAAGGTTATCAGGATGTGTTCGGCCGACCAAACACCCGATTTGGCTTCAAAGATATCCATTTTAGTGGGATGCGATCAGGAATGTATGTTTATACAACTAGAAACTGTCAATTCAAATTGAAAATTTCAGTCAAAAACATCAGTTCGCGCGGAGAAACAGCAGTATATGATAATGAAAACGAACAAATCAATTTGATGATGTTCAATCTGTCATCTATGGTAAAGAAATGAAGTTTCTGAACTGAGTACATTTTCATTTTCAGAATCATGTAATGTGTCGCTTCAAACTATCGAATCTCGAGAAACGGTTCAGCACTGTATGGAATACCTGCCAGGAGACAACATTCTCGGAGAATGAAGCCAAAAAGAACAAATGCAAGTATCCGCCGATGTTCGACACCATGAAAAAGAAGAAAGGATGCCTGATTTACAGTCGCCTTGATGATGAATCGTCTCCATCCCTTTGCGCTAGATATGGGGTATTTCATTGTGACTGATCTTAATCACGTTTCATATTTTCAGCGTGATCAAGCTCTAGATAACTGTAAACTGCATGAGGCGAAGAGCGACAGCTATCGGTATGGATGGTTGGAGGATTACAATGTTCTTCAAGGAGAACTTATGTTAAAGTGAGAGACAAAAAAAACAAATCGGGGCCTCAATGAATGTTTTCAGAGTCCCTCAACAATTCTGGCACAGTTTCGATAGTTTGATTGTGGATGGAAAATCATATTTCTCGGTTATTTCAGAAGAATCAGGAAGATCAGAGTTTATTCGAGTAAGAATAAATGATTGGAATTTCTTTCAAAGAAATTTTCAGTTCACTGCCTCCGAAAACGCAGAATTCCTACCCAATTGGAAAACGAATATCTCCATTCCCGGAAAGTTTGCCACATCGAGAATTCAGAAAAGCCGAATGCTGTACACCACTGTGGAGGGAGTAAGACTTCAAGAATAATTATTTGAAGTATCAAAATATGTTAATTTCAGCTACAAAACGTGGTTGCTTCATGCAAGGAACTCTATCCGACTTGCAAACTGTTAAAAGAAGGAGGATGGCAAGATAAACTGGACTGTTCTTTCTGTGCCGATGAAAACTCATATGGAACAATAATTGCAGGAGAAGTCAGTAGCTGTAAGAGCCACTTGAGATATGCATGCCCGCCAACTATGCGATGGGTAAGAAGGGAGAATTGAGAAACTCATCAAAAATCCCTATTTTTAGATTCACAAGTACAACAACAACTCTGGATTCACTGCTCTCGTTGAAGGGTTCCAGACTCTCAAAAATCCGAAATTGAACGCTTGTGGAACTAATTGCATCATTACTGTAGTTGATGCGGGAAGGTCAGAAAAAAAATTATGAACCCATTTAACAAAGTTTTTCAGCATTCAATGCGACACAGGACCATATCATGAAATTGATGATTCATGTCAAAAAGTCTTCTTAAGTGGATTAATCGGAGACAAAAACTACTCATTTCCATTCGATTATCAGCAAGCAGATAGAGGAACCCAGACTGATGTGAAGAACTCAGCTGCTGAAGGACAGAAAGGAAGTAGTCCGGGATGGAAAGTGGCGATTGCTGTTATTTCTGTGATGGGAATCATTCTACTCGTGGTTATCATTGTGTACTACATGAGAAACCGGTTCCCAAGGATTAAAACTCACGTGAGACCACCATTTGGGGAGAGAGCAGTGAATGAATATGAAGAAGGACATCAGGGAACACATGGAAGAGCTATTCAGTTGACAATGACTGGAGACAACTACGTCAAAGTTTTCAGGTAGGACTGAAGCCATGATACATGTAGTGAGATTTCAAAATTCTGTTCTTATTCAGAAGCATGCCTCAAGATTTGAAAGTTGACTTCCGACAGCTGCACATTGACAAACAGGATCCGATTGGTCAAGGAAACTATGGAGTTGTCTACAAGGCTATATATGCTCCATCTAAAAGCCACGAAGAGAAAGTTGTCTGCAAGTATCTCAAAGATGGAAAAATATCCGAATTCTACGATGAAGGTAAGCGATTTTTTATGTTTACTCATGAAAATTTTGTATTTTTAGCAAGAACAATGTCAATGTTCAATCATCCGAACATTTTGAGACTCATTGGAGTTGCTTTGGACGACACATCAAACTTCCCGATCATTGTCACTGAATACATGGCTAATGGAGATTTGAAGAGTTTCATCACAAATCAACAAAATGAAATCAAAATGAGAGACTTGTTTGAATTCGCAATTGACATTGCTGAAGGAATGAACTATCTTCATTCAAAGAAGTACATTCATCGTGACTTGGCTTGTAGAAATTGCTTGTGAGTTTCCATCCTCTATGTACATGTTTATCAGTCTTTTACAGACTTGACAGCCTGCAACGTGTGAAAATAGCTGATTTCGGGTTGTGCAGAAAAGTGGATGCAGAGACTGAGATGTATCATCAAATAACCGAACGAGATTTGCCAGTTCGTTGGTTCCCGCCGGAGATCATTGAAACAGGAGTAAGTGCATCGAGTAAATTGAGAAGGAGTGGGAGTGAAGTATTGATTTAACGCAATCGTGTTCAATTCAACGCATTTACATATGAATCGTATTTCGAAACATGATAAGGAGAGAAGAATAAACTAATCGTCATTTCAGTTTGGCATTGGTTCGGATATCTGGTCATTTGGAGTTGTCATCTGGGAATTGTTCACTCGAGGAAGTGTCCCGTACAGCAAAATGGCTAGTTGGACACTCATCCTGCCGTGGTTGAAACAGTCGGAAGAGAACAGATTGCCGAAACCTCCATACTGCCCGGCCAAAATGTAAAATGATAATCAAATTCAAGGGAATAATACTTTGTTCTAGGTACAACGACGTTATGATGGCCTGCTGGAGAGCAAATCCGGCGGAACGTCCTCAATTCAGCGAACTCATCACAATTATTCCAAGTGTGGTAAAGTACATGGAAGGATACGATCGCTCACAGTTACACGCTGGTTATGAGCGAGTAAGTAATAGGTGCTGCTTGTTTTCTTTTGTTCCCTTTACCACCTTGGGTTAGAGTGATTTTTAATTTTATTTTGGATGGGTTTTTATTGATCAATTACACTTACACTTTACCTAATGCTTGAAATAACTGTTGGGAGTGGTGTGGTTTGTCAGAACTTTTTGTGTTGTTTTCGTTGTTGTGATTTGAGAATTGGATTTATATTTTGGAAGATTTAACGTAGCACCCCTGTCGCTTTTCGACAATTCAACCGACATATTACGGTTTTTCAGGTTTCTGACCTCGTCACCTCGAGACCATCCATTTCCAACTTATCCGAATGATTTCTTGCCTTTGCTGACAGATAATCAAGAGTACTACTATGATCCAGATGCGGAGGTTTGGAAGGAAGGTCCATCAACTTCTACTGCTAAGCCATGCTGTGCCCACCTTCGCGGTCGTTATGAATTTTTGAGTGCATGCTCTGAAACACCGGTCTAAATCATTAAAGTCCTGATAACAGATCTCGTCTAGTTTCTCATTCAGTTATGCCTCTCCATCTCTCTGTATATATATCCATGTATATGTTAACCCCTTGTCATTTTTTTGAAGCTTTCATAGAATTTTATGAAACAAAATCAAAACCCCTCCCATTCGCAATCAACTCGATTCTGTTTTGAATTACTGGTATGTCTTTGTGATTTTTTGTCCAAATCCATTGCATTTATTTTCTCCCCATCTTATTCTAATTGCTCCAGCGGTTCTAGTTGACAATTTGTTTGCGGGTTGAATTCACATATACCGAAATCAGAAACACTGTCCCACACTGTATTATATAAAATAAAAATTTTTGAACTGAAGGAATGAGCATATTTTATTTGAAATGAAAATCAGGAAACAAGTTTAATAACGGAAATGGCGAGTTTACAATTGAAAGACAATAAATAAATGGCATAAGTTATTGGGAATCATTGGCAATGTTCGTTCACTGTTTTCGTTGTTGAGGTTGGATACGGTTAATTTCTTCTCGGATACGTGGAATCATTTCAGGGGATAGTTTATGTATTGTAGGGGCGACAGCGTCTGAAAAAGTTCGTGATGTTCAACCTCAGTTACCTTTCGTAAATATTTTGAACTCACCTATTAGTGTTCTCCAAGGGTCATTGTGTGCCATTTCCTTCTTTGTTTCCGCAAACGCACTCAATGCCGCCGAGAAGTAGTTGTTTGCCTGATTTCCGAGTTCCGTGAAGTTAAGAGAATTAGATTTCAGCTGGTCAAGCAACGGATTCACTGCCTCCAGTGGAGATGTTGATGGAGTTGTTGTTGTTTGAGCGTATTCGATTTCCGGAGGCTGATATGATTGGGTCTTCAAGAACCAAGGAGAAGCGTACTGGAATAAATGTTTATTAAAGTGCTATGAAGATGAACTAACTGTTCCAGGAGCTTGAGTTGGTTCCTCTTTAACATCATCATCATGCCAGTTGATTTCCACTCGGAATGGTTGGGTTGTATTCTGATCTGGTGGCATATTGAATTTGAATGCGACCGGAGGAGCAGATAATACGTTTTCAGCTGGCTTAGCAATAGGGGCCAGAAGACTTGATAGTGTGGATACCTAAACATTGATTAAGATCGAAAATATACCCATTATTCTTACCTGCACTGTATCCGACTTGTAATTCCATGGAACATAGGTTTGAGTCTTCTTATCTCCTGCTGGTATAATTGTTCTTGTGGTTCTAACAATATCATTTTTCAATGCATTTGGATTCTTAGTGGTGTATGGGTTTGGCAAAAACTTATGCACAACCTTTGGTCGCTGTGTTGTAGTCTTTGGTGTCATCGGAGCTCCGCGTTCATCAACAATCACAGTTTTTATAACAGGCCCGGAAGACTGGGAAATTGTTGGTCTTGGCTTGAATTTAGAATTTGGATCGGTTCTTCTCATTATGGGCAAACTGGTCCGAGTTATCACACCATCGATAACTGGGGCAATTTCAGGAGGATGAACAGTGACATAGGTTGTGGAAGATGTAGTTTGTGCGACCAGTGACTCCATAGGAAGCCCTTTTCTTAGCTCGGGTGCTGGTTTGCGGCTCAAATCGTATTGGCATTGCATTGGATATTCTTTGTTAGTCAGAACCTAAAAACGAAACATTCATTGATAAATAATATGAAAAAGTTCACCTGCTGCATCTGCGCAAAAAACTGTGCGGCTTCGGCTGTACATTTCTTTCCGATATTGATATAGGTGCATGTGGAAACTTCAGAAAGCTCAATTTTTGTCAGACAATCCGGACGATTGCACATTTCTCTAAAAACCGGTTGACTTGTGATAAACTCACTGGAATAACTTACTTGCAAGACTGCAGTTTCTCAGCGAAAACGGTATCATTTCTGTTACAATCTGAGTTTTGAGGCATTTCTAGAACTTCCTGGATGCATTTGCTCCGTCTCAAGAATATTTTCTGGCGTTGGAGGGAGAACGGAGCACAAAGGTATGTGTGTAGTCGTTTTCCGCGTTCCAATTGAGATTTCTCGGCTGGTGTTCCACATTGAACCATTTTTTGATCGAAACATGGAAGTATTCTACTGTATGTTCTGAAATCATGAGAATAGAAGTAACTTTCAGTTGTGGGTAACTTACCTGCAAGTGTGCATGAGTTTTGCTTCAGTTGTGATATTGAAAATGACTTCGATTGGATTCATATTGAAATCCACCTGATAGTTGAGTAAATAACACAGATAACTTTTTAAGACTCACCTTCTGGGCGCTAAGTTGCATGACACACGGCAAGAAATCTTTTAATTGGCAACATAATGCAACTGTAAATGAAGTGTTGAAAGGAATAATGAGTAATGAAATTACCTGTATATAATGTTGTAGAAAAGAGTAGAAGCCTCATATCTGTACCAAAAAGAAATCTTCCTTGACCCGCAAACGAACACGCCTGAGAATTGGGAAGATTGAGACTGTTAAATGCAAAGGTATAGGAAGAAAGAAGTTGGAATGCGGTATGAAAAATGAAATTCCGGAATTAAGTGAATAGAATGACTCAGATTACGCACGTGCGTGCAGCAGCCGCGTACAACTACGGCAAACCATCTACCGTGTGCATTTTCATTCGCTCCCCCTCCCCCCACCCAAATAAAGGCAGTCATAAGAGGTGTTGAGGCGGTTGGTCGCTCTCAGTCTAGGTGTCAATCTCAACGTCTCGAGGAAGAAGGGAGGGCTACCGTTCGGTTTTGGCCTACCTTTTTCTAGTTTCTACCGTAATGTCAATAGTGAGTGGCAACCGGGGAAGTAAGCGAGAAGACAAAATGCTGGGGGAAAGGCGGAGAGAGTGACGGAAAGTGAGATCAGGTGTTGAATTTGATTGCGTGCGTTTAGCTACGACACCTCGATTTTTGATCGGAAAGGTAATGGAGATGCGCAAAAAAAAGTGCTGCGTGCAAAAACCATGTCGGGGCCTGACCACTGGGCAAAGTATGCATGGGAAGAGTGTGAAACGGCGCCAGTTAATACGCTAGTTGGCAAATAGATATTCCAGGAAGTGTGAAATCGGGTAAGCAATCAAGCAATTAATATTAATTTTGAGTTTTGATCCGATTTTTGTAGTGTGCAAGGTACAACATTTGATTTAGAGTGGAATTGAAAGTCTGGTTCTAACTAATTAAGTAGTTATCTGATCCTTAGCAAAGGAGGTTAAAAGTAATGGTTAAAAGTCCAAGACAAGATCAAATGAGAATGATTTTTTATGCAACAATGAAAAAGCAGAGATTCGTGATGATGTTCGAGAACCATCTCTCTCTCTCTCGACATTTCTTACATGTAACATGACTCTCCTTAAGTTGACCGGAAGCCCCCTGTACATAAACAACATGACCCCGCGCTAAGTGTAAATACTATTCCAGACCGTTCACTTTTCTCGTCAATCTCAATAGAGTTGAATGAAAACGGTGTCTCTCTAAGTCCGAGTAATGTTCTTTTGTATCCATTTCGTTTTCTTCACTTCAAAGGGAAAGCACGACTTGAACATGATGTAATTGAATCGGAGTATGTATGCAAGCGATCTTAGGAATTCAGAGAGAAAATGATTTATTTCACACAAATCAAAATTGCAGAGCATGATAAAGCTCAATAGTTACAGAAGAAAATGATGACGTAGACAATGACACATAAAGTTTCCATTTGAAAGAGAATATATTTGAGATCATCTCTTTTTAAATATCCCGCATGAAAGAATGTTCCGGAAGGCGTTCCTGAATCGTTGGTCAAATACTGTATAGATCAATGGGTTGAGAGAAGAGTTGAGACTGAAATAAAAAAATCATTTTTAAAAACTATTAACTTTTGTAAACTCACTATCCTAGCCATGTTGCAAGATAAAGCGGTAGAAACCCGACACAATCACTATCTGGATGGAGAATAAGGCATATTGAATTGCTAAGATGAAGAATAAAGAATGGGAGCCAACAAAATAGGAACACCGCTGAAAACTATATAATTTTGGCTGTTTTTCCATTAGGTATTACCTAAAACCACTGCCAAGGTTACTGTAGCTTTGTGTTCTCTCCTCATCTGTTTGGTTGCTTTTTTCACCATGTGCCTTGAGGGCCTTGGCTTGTTCCACCCGCTGGTTGCACGACTTAGACTGAAAAAGAAAGGGTTACGTTTAACAAAGATTTTGGAGTGTCACCTTTTGAAAAACCGATTTTTATATAACCGCATTGAATCAGAAAATGAGAATTCATCATTTACAAGAAGATCAGTGAGACTCTTCTTATGGGAATGCCTGTTATTGTGAAGAGAATCATTGTCTATGTACCCGTTGGTCTTCAGTAAAGTCGTTGATTTGCTCTTCATCAACGGACCCGGATTCGGAAGCAACTTCCTATTGCTGTTTCCGTTTTGATGAGCAAATGGAGTCTCTGACTTTTGACTGATTTTCTTCTCGTCTTGTATACTTGGTACACTAATACTCCTCAGTTCCGGTTTCACATCAAGAAGCCTCGTCGTGCTAGTATTTGATCTGAAGTAACAAGTAAGTTATGAGTTTGATGAAAGCGGTGAACCTAGTGGTATGCAACTGTTCTCTGGAATGTTTCACACTAGTAGACCCATCGATGAATGGCAGGATTTCTTCTAACTCTTCTCCGAATGATCTGGAAGTTTGGAAACTAAAGGAAAACATTTAGTAAAGTTTAGAATACTTAATTACCTAGTAATCATGGCTGAAGAATATTTTTCATCAAGCATTTCCACCGTATCTCGAAGATCCATTATTGACAATTCAATATCTTTCTCTTCTTCTGAACAATGAGAATTTTTCAAGTCTATATTATAATGGCTACCTGGTTTCTCAATAATTGTCAGATTAGGCATCGATCCACATTCAGGGATTGCCGGTATTAATGTGCTTGGATATGTTGTTTTCTTTGGAAGACAATTATTTAATGAATTGACCATTGGTGAGATTGTTGACCCATCTTCCGATGATTCTGACATTGTTGGGAACGATGACGTCTGCAACACACGCGTTTTTTTTCTGCACTATGATTCCAGTAATTGAGTGTAATTCTGGTAAATGTCAAATTCAGATATCTCGAGCACCGGACTTAGTAAACGAGCTCGCTAAACCAAATATACAGCGAAAATTAGTGTGTTTGACAGGTCTGATCATTTTTCCAGCTCATACGGAACACATGAATAGTGTAAATAGACTGATGATGATTGGTGGTTGATTAATGTTCGCTCAAATTGAGTTTTGAACCCGCCTACCTGGAAACTGATTTCCAATAATATCTGATCTGTTCGATTTTTGAAGTGCTTCCCCATCTGCCTTGCTATTTGAGCACCACCTAAGAGTGCAGAGCTGATCTGAATTTTCGACGATAAAAATTAATTAAGAATGTTGTGTCCGAGGTTACCTTATCTGTCTCACTCCTTTGTGCCTGCCTTAGGCTTCTTGCTCTTTCTCGTTGTCGAAGCCTTCGGAAGATAATTGTGTATAAGATTATCATGGCAATGCATGGAATGAAAAATGAGAAAATTGAGGAGATCATATTGAAATATGGATTTGCCAATTCACACTGCTGAAAAAATAAAAACGGTTTCACTTCTTTTTTAATGTGCCAATTCATTCCCAAACAATTGTGTTGAATGTCTTTAAAGATTTTTTCTTCCAAACTCCATATAGCCTATAAACGCCGCCTAATTCAGTTTAGCGATATGACTCATAATGATGTCACCATTTTTTTCTTCGCGTTTATCTGTTGCTTGTTTTTGGTGGGGTGGGACCCGGGAGACAAAAAGAGAATGGCGGGCATCTTCCATTGACAATTCAATTAGTACTTACGACTCCCGTCACTTCTCTATTCGGACCACCGAACTTGGTTTAATTTAATTTCGACACAAAATGTAGTCGTTTCTATTTCACCACGTGTCCCCCTTTGTTTTGATGGTACTGTGGGTTCCTAGAATTGTTCCAAGAAAAATTACTTCCAAAAAAATCTTTGGTTGTTTTTTGTTTTATTTTCTCTTCGTTTCAAAAAAAGAGATCAATCATGAAGAGTTCTTTACTTGACGTGTGGACTGCGCGTACGTCAGAAGCTCTTCTCAACTCGGGTTCCATCGCAATGAATGCAAGTGTTTTTTATTCTTTTTGGAAGGGTTTTGCAACACAACTCACATCGTTCTCCATCGGATTCACTCCAAGAAGAAGGGGTAGAGCAACAGCAATACTCACTCCCCAGACTATTGTGATGGAAATCATAGCACGACCACCGCGGGCACCGTATTGAGCATATGATATTGGATGCCCTATCGCGATATATCTGAAAATTCAGAGTTCTGATTCCTATATCCAGGAACAAATTTCATACCTATCTAATGAAATTGCTAATAAATTAAGAATAGAAGCTGTTGAACAAGCCACATCCAAGGCTTGGTACACGTGACAAAAAAATGCGCCCAGTCCCCATTTGAAACTGTTCCACTCATAATATACACCAAACGACATCACTCCAATCGCAACCTGGAAATGAATAATTTCTGTATGATTTAGGATTACTCAGGTTCAAGTTGAGCTTCTAAAAAATTTTAACTTTCGAAAAAAATGACGTCAGCCCATTTTTATAATACTTCCATTTTTTTGAGAAACCAAATCTTCTTCCATCTTTCTGCAGAAGATTTTTGGTGTTCGCGTTATCTGCGCCCGGCGCATTGCATCTTGGATTCCCGTGGGTGCAATTCGCATGCTTGTAACGTTTGACATCATGGGTTCTCCAAAAGTCAAAGTGCACGGGCCCCCAGAAACAATTGAAGGGCACTCCGCACAAGTTGGAAAATAGTTGAAGAGAGGAGGCCAGGTACATTATGTTATGCTTGGAAATTCGAAAGGCCGAAATGAACCTCCCATGGGATATTGCAGAACCGAAGTATGGACCTAGTCAATGTCTAGAGGAGAAGAAAACGTGTTATTTTCTTCTTCTATCTAGTGTCAACTCATTCTAATTAAAGTGATCATCGGGAACAGATACCTAGAGGAACTAAGCTACTAATTTCCGATCTGAAAATAACTCACCATCAAATCCGATACTGCTAGACTGACAATGAGCATATTTGTGACTGTTTGTAGAGATCGTTCTCGAAATACTGACATAATGACCAGCGCGTTGCCGAATACCGCCATGGTCGGAATGAGTGGCAGAAACACGCCAGCGGCCACTCGCCACAGCACAACCATCAGAGGTGACTCAATGCCTGGAACATGGTGTTGTCCGGCCAACATTTTCACCCCAAGGATTCCGAGAGCAGAGTTCGCAGAGGTTTTATAGAGTGGGGAGGAAGAATAGTAGAAACAAGAATACGGAAGTATCGAGAAGCACTATGAACAAGTTGTTGCGAAAAATGGGCAGCTGATGTGTTTGGGGTGTCGGCACATGAAAACCAGTGAAAGGGTGCCCCACTCCGCTTTTTATAGACTTATTCGGGAAAAGAAGGAATATAAGAGGAGGGAAGGGGGGACGGAAGACGGGACGCTCCGGAAAGTGAGCCGAGTCTCGGTTTCTTGTCAAAGTTTTCTGTTGGGACCTTGTCGGTTTTTTCGTTCCGTTTTTCACTTTTTTCCCTCTCTCTCCTTGTCTTGAAATAACATACAACAAAAAATAGAAAACAGAAGAGGAAGAAAGTACGAAATTTTCACTCAACCACCGCCACTGTCTTCATATGAAAAATGTCGGCGGATGGGTGAAAGGGGACCAAAACGAGACGGGAATGGCAAAAACAAACGTTTCTATGGGATATATATGGGAATGTAGCATGAGAAGAGAAAAACAAAGTGTTTCACATCAAGACCCATAGGAAGAAAAATGCCATTTCCGAAGAGAAAAAAATCTACAATCGGGGTCATGATGGTCCGAGATGTAGCGTCGGACTCTCCTAAAAAGTGGCATCACTTTTTACCATTAAATTTTGCATGGCTCTACGACTTTGTGCATCGTTGAACAATCATCGCTCATCCCATTGTTGGTTTCCGAGTTATGCATCAAAAGTTTGTGCGTCTCGTCTGGTCACTCTATATATAATGTTTCCTTGGGACCAATACTAGAAAAGGTTCTACAGGAAAAAGTATGGAAAGAATAATGGGTTTGGACTTTTGGTGGGTATTTAATGACTATGAAACGTGGGGGTTGCGATGGAAAGAGGTGGGGTGCTAATTTCGAAGGAAAAAAAAACGTTTCAGACAATAGAAAAAGAGGCCTCAAAGTAGAGTTGAGACAAAAGAGGCCGGAATCGAAAAAAGGCGAACTTAATGTTGGTGGTGACACAAAAAATAGAAAAATAGACACGTCAATTGAAGGCGACCGGGAGGAAAAGGGGCCCCGCGCAAGGCGCACAATCTGAGTAGGTGTGTTGTTAAATTGTCAAACTATGATGGAAATAGAAAAAAGAAATATAATGGGGAATGTAAACGTAGCTTGATTCTCAACAAAACATCGTGCAAAACGGACAAAAGTGGGAGTGGGTAAGTACAAAATCACTGGATTATTGTAAGACATTCATTCCCGACTCCATTTTTTCCAATTTTCTTCTACTTTTTCGATTCTGAGTAGTATCCAGACGGTGCTTACGCAATGAGTAATGCGAAAAAAGTTTGTATGGTAATCCCGGCACAGGATCAAGTAAATGGGGCCCTCCCCCATCAGTTCGTCTTCTCAAGGCAAAAAGTCAAAGCGAGAAGATTAGAAATTCACAGCCAAACAAGACATGACTTTTTTTGACAAGTTAATGCAGAGGACAATGAGGAAGTTGTGGGCTGGCTAAAATGAGCGAGGGTGGTGTCATTTGGGTCAGGTTCTGGACACGTAGTCGCGATTCGATTCAATGTCTCTCTCGGGGGGAGGAAGTGATAATAAGGTTATGCCCGGGGGTGCGCTCCAGTTTCCCACCACCTTCCATTCGCCACATCTCCCCGCGCGCACGTGTGAAAGTTTGTGGGGATCTAATTCTGGATAATCTGGTTTTCATGTTGCTGACTCATTGTTACATGATAAATAATTTGTTAAAAATTCACGAATTTCTTTTTTTTTCTCAAATGACATTCTTTGGTTCTTCAGAGATAAATGTTTACGGAAAAAAAAACTGCTAGATCAACTGATGCGAAAACCAAAAGTGTAATTCAATTATCAAAACAACAAGCACTGGAAAATCTATCTTTTTGTGTCATATTTGTGTTTGTTGTGCTTCCAATAATAGACAACTCATTGATATTCATAACACAATGTGTTTGTTATTGAAGATGCAGAAAACTAGAGTAGACTCATGACTGACTGCAAAACGCTTCTGGTTAATTTATGGAAAGGTTTATGATTCCTACATTTTCACTACAATGAGTTTTAAACTAGGCAACTGATATTGGTCTCGAAAAAAAAGAGAACGGGTAGATGTAAATCCGATTTGGTTTAGATTCGAAAGCCTCTCATACCGTATGAGGATGAGCTGAGCAAATAGGATGAGATGGAATAATAATAATCATCGAAAAAAATAAGAAGAAGAAGACGAAAATTAATAATTTGGAGAATTGAATGTTGCCGACGAGATCTAGACAAACACAACCGACACATTCATGAGGAGGAGAATGAAGATTGCACACTGCTAAAAAAGAAGTATGCGAAAGAAAATGAATGTTTTAATATCTCGACTATGTATGTGTGTTTGGGAGGGGGTTGTCTCTGTTTTTTTATGGAAAAAGGAATGGGGATCTTAAGAATTGGGAGTGGGGGCCAGGAAAAGAAACCGCCGTCTTTCTATCGGTGCCGTATGCTTCACACAAGACTCGAGGACCGGCGTCGACAGAAGAAGACGAGTAGGATGGGAGGGCGCCCTCAAATAGGGACGATTGAATGCGGAAAAACACTGATTTCGTCGTGTGGAGAGAGAGGCTCAACAAAGTAACACGAATCGACCCTGGTCGTCGAGTGGAAGACAAGGAGGAGCCGCCCGCCAACTAACAATTTAGATCTAACCGGGAAGCGGTGAATGAAATTGAGAAGTTGTTGGCCGTTTTCGGGTTTTAGGTAGAAGGTAGTGGGTTACAACTGACTCAAAACCACCGAAGAGTACTTTTGGGTCTTCTCATTCAATTATTCCCTTTTTTTTGGGAACTCATTCTTTTTCCTCTCGGTTTCTACTAGTATGTTCTTCTTTGAGTTTCACTGATGAGTAATAAGTTTTGCAGGCTCTCTGAGTTCAAAGACTACGAGAATAATATCACTAGATTTGAGTAACCTGCAAAATCAACCACCACGCAACCTTATTAGATGACATTCAAGAATGTGGAGAAATGCGTGGGAAGTTTCAATAAATTGTAGTTTGCTGATAAACCACAATCTACATGAACATTCAATAAATGCTAATTTTTGATCAAACACTCCTACTACATTTCCAATCTAGACATCTAGAATACAAAACAAATCAGAGAATTTTGATCTATCAACAAAAAAAAACATTGGAGCGACCTAACCTTATAGGGGTCGATTACACTCCAGCAGGACGCATTTATCAAAAATTCCAAATGCAAACACTAATTTGTGGCCTACGCACCTCTTTTTCCTTTCCGACGCCTTTCTTTTCAGGTCACTTTTTATGCTCTTATTTCCGGTGCCTTGACCAGGTACATGGAAGGTCGTGGTTGTGAGCTTTTCGACCTCCCGATTGGCTTTCAAGGACCACAAATCGGAAAATTGACTCGTGGGGTAACACACAATACACACACCTATTTCTCTCCCCCTCCTCGCGTCATTCATCAATGAACGGCGGCTTCCCGGGAGCTGAGAGATGATGGGATGAGATACAAAAGTAGCAGAACAAGCAGATCAATCTGTTGTTAAGAGATGAGATGAGATGTGTGTGTGTGTGTGGAAGAAGTTGAAAAAACAGAGATATAAAGCCGAGAAGAAGATAATTTTCGGTCGTTTTTTCTTGTTGCCCCCATCGTGCTCCGCCTATGACATACGAACGGACTGCGTCCGTCTTGTCAGGTTGCTATCAGTCCCGTGGGGAGTCATAAACCACAAGATAAATCTATGAAAGAACACTCTTCGACTGAAAGGAGAGGGCTAAATTTGAGAAGATTGATGAAGCCTAGCGTGGAAGAGCGCCGCCGCCGCCGCGCACAACGCAAGACAAAAAACGAGAGGAGAACGTGAAGAAAAACTGTACTTTTTGCATGGCTCATTCGCTCCGCCTTTTATGGCGTTGTGGGGCAGTACATTAGAAAATTGGTAGCAGGAGAAGGAAGAAAGAGAGAGGGGAGAAGGTTTATAGGATGTGCTTCGTTTGATTTTGTAGAACATGACGTATTCCAAATGGGAATTGCCTACTTTGAAAAGTTCGACACGAAGAGCTTTCTAGAATCACAGGGAAGTCAAAAATCGTAGAGCTCTTTTGAAATGACTCAGTGGTCTTTTTGAAAATTAAAAGAGACTCTAGAAAAGCTAAAGCTAGACACCGTTCGTCTTACGAACACTTTGTGATATTTTATAATCTTTTCAACGTCATCTTTCAAAATTCTATGATTAAGAAGTGTCTAAACTTTTTTAGAGAACTACCGATGGTATCATAGCTTTGTGTTTTAATACGGATACCAGTTCTAGAAAAACAAAGGAGAAGCCGAAAAACGTTGGGAAGAAGCATCTAAACGTTTTTTTCCTGATATACTTTCAAGTTGTTGTTGTTCTTATCCACTCGACCCTCCTCTTGAGAAATTACGTCTGCAGGAACATTTTCATTCACATGACACGTGAAGTGGGAGTAGGAGCATCCTTTAGTAACAAAGTGTCTCAATTGTTTCGAGAATTGAAAGAATAATTAATGTCACATGTATTTCTTATTGAGTTTATAAAAAAAGGAAAAAATGTAATACGAGGAATTTCATGTAGCAAAAGAGTATTTTCGGATCTTGCTCATGAGGAAACTTTTATTGTAAATGTGTTTTCAGACTTCTAAACTTGTAATCTCATAAGTTGGATCAAAGACTCATCGCCAGTCTGTGCTTAGAGTATGGATTAACTTTTAATACAGAACCACATGTTTTTGATGTAGAAAAAAACTATGTTTCAAAACGTTCTGATTGTCGTAAAATAGTTTGTGGTGGCAAAGGCGGAAATTATGTTTTGGTGGGTGGGCTATAAGCTCCACATGTTATTCTTGAGTGGATGAAAAGAATTGGAAAAGGATATCGATAACCAAAAATAAATAGAAAGGAGGAGTGAATTGAAAAAAGAATTAACAAGAAAACGAACAAGCAAATATTGTGATGCTTCGTGTCAAGTAATTTATGTTCGACTAAACATGTGAGAGTTGGAATGTAGAAAACGGCCGGTGGGCTCCAAGGAAGATACAAAATCAAAAAGTGCGTTCACCAGGTGTGTCAGTTGATGAAGATACATCATACTGACAATTTATCAAGCAGTTTGACGCCACAGCCGGGAAAAAATTAAAGGGCGGAAGTAGGATATGACAAGAGTGTCCGCAGAGTTTTCTTTTCGGCTTGTCTCAAGAGTTAAACTTTTCTTGCTGAAGTTGCTTCATGCTTTTTTCTACTTTTCTCTACAAACCCAACTGATAAGATGAATGTGATTCTCTTGTCATTTTTTTCGTTTCTCTCTGCTTTATCCTCTGCTACTGCTTTTTTCTAGAAGAAAGAATCACAAAAAAGAACTAGCTGGCTTCATGTCAGTTTTCCGAAAAAAAAGAAGAAGAAACAAGAAAATAGATGTGCGTATGTGGTTGTGGTGGCCTCCGAAGGTTTAACCAAATTATAAAAGCGCCGAAATACAATAGAAACTATGATACATGTGTCTCGAATTCTCATACATTTCTAGAGAATCAGATAATAAAAAGAAGGAAATGAGCATGGAATACAATGTATTTGTGTTGGTGGGCGGTTCATAGACATAGTATTTTCAGATTTTTTCTAATAATATTTCTATTTCCATACTTTTCCAGATTAAGTTTTAAGATAGTAAATACTGAAAAGTAAACAATTGGAACAGCACGTTCCATTTTAAACCAAGCATAACCTGAATCTAAATGCCTTGAAATAAAAAATGTCGAATATGACTCAAGAAGTTCAGCTCATTCGAAAAAATGGCTTCTCACCGAAAAACTATGACTTCCATTGAACTAACAAGCATCATTTTTCGAATTCTGTGAATCAAAGAAAGAGAAAAACTGGCTGATAAAAGATCAAATTTAGAACGGGTCACCCATCTTTTCATTCATGCAGAAACCACGCAAATGAACAATGAGCTTCTTCAAAGAAACCTTTGTCGAAGCAAAAAGATGTGAAACACTTGCCTCCAGTCAATTAGAAGATACCATCTCGTTTCGATCAAAAACTGCTCGAGCAGGTCATTGAGAGAAGAAACTAGACTAGAAGAGGTTCAGATGACTTTTCATTCAAGAATGTGCTATAAAGAATTTCAGACATTTAGTGATCTCGATATTATTCATTCTTTATAACGCATTGAACCGAATAGTGATTTCTTGACGTTGTCTTCAAAGTTGTCTGTTTTGGTGAAAGGTTCGACGGATGATCTTTATAAAAGAATGCTCTTGAAGAACTACCCATGAAAAGGAAAATTAACACATTCAAAATAAATCAAACGCTTTCATAAAATGACAAGTTCTTTACTATGTTGACAGGCATTGCCACTTTCAAGGTAAGTAAATAGAATCTTTCTTTTCAGAAATTTATAGGAACCTGGAATACGGAGTGGAGGACGACGACGACGTCCAAATCCGATATAAGCGACTTTACTTTCAAAGTGACTCACAAAAACCGACTAGGTGGCAAGTTGGGCGGGTCGAAATCTCAATTTCAAATTGGCCGACAAAACGTGAAGATTCTCTCTCGAAAACTGTCAAAATCACAAAGCTGTCCAACGCATTCGTCTAGGTTTTCGGGAAAAACGAAACGAATTGTGTGGATGCCCCATTCCGATTCTATTTCACTCGCTCCCCCCTCTCCGCCCTATTCGAAGACATCGTTCGCGTTTTTCTAACAAAATTCTTCATTGAATAGAGACAGAAGAAGGAGATGTGGGGCAGCATTGGGGCACCGGCATTGGCATCATGTTCAGACAAAAAAAATCCAATGGAATTGATTTGTGCCTTCATCCTTTTTTCTTCGTCTTTTTCTGGTAGTGCTGCTCTGTGGACCTTGATGGATTCCAACTCATAAACCAAAGTGAAAAGAAAGGAGGATGAATAGGACGAGGGAGTATATGGAATCCATAAAAAAAAGAGCAAGCGAACGAACGAATGAGCTGAATACTTGTTTGATGATGAATTCATTCTTTTAAAAGGAAGAAGAATGAGAAAAAAAAGGCGGTAGTGATTCTTTTCTCGTACGTATGAAATATGGCATAAAACATGAATAGATATGAATTAGAATTCAATAGTAGAGTGGAACCGGGGGCTTTCTATGACTAGAAACTCTTTTCTAATGAAAAGTATTATTTTCTAGGTGAATCCAAAACTTCTAAGTGTTTTTTGAACGTCTACTAGCCGTCATAGTAATCAAAACGTGTTGGTTCTTGCTACAACTAGAGATGAATCATTTCAATTTATTTTGAATGAGCAGACATTAAGAATTGGAACGACAAAGAAGAAAGTTATAGGAATTGTATACCACACTTTTTGATACGAATTTCCTAAGTGCATAGTCAAAAACCGTATGAATTCAACTTTTTAGGATGAAAAAAGATGCTCTTGCATACTATCGTTGCATTTCTAATCGAGAAGTGTGGTCCCGACTACCACCCTCTAAATACAGAATTGTTTAAAGTGAAGGGTTGGTGGGGTATGAGTCAAACGAAATTGCATTGTCTGATTGCCTGGACCTGCAGGACGTCTCGGAAATTAAACTTCTGAATGGCTTCAAGACTGAAACTCACAGCTTTTTTCCTATGTCCTTGTTTCTTTTTACTTCTTTTTTCTTCTCCTTCGTTTCTTCGTTTCCAAACAGGAAACGTTGCCCTAAAATGAAACGAGGAGGCAATTATGTTATTTCTTCATTTTTTCTTGAAAGGGGGTGGGGGCCTGCGTAGGTAGGGTTTTGGTAGAAGGCAGAGAACGATTAGGAAGAAGAAAGAATTGCCACGTCATATGTCACACTTTAGTGTCCACAAGTTGAAAAGGGAAAAAAGTGGGTAGAAAGTGCCAGTCGTCTTGCTCGAATTCAGCACCTCATCTTACTTTTCTCCTCCTGCTTTCCCAATAAAATTAAACTTTAGACTTCTGTCTATCTTCCCCCTATCTTCCTTTCGTTTCCTACTTTCTTCTACGCCTCTCCTTCGCGTCTTCTCTCATTTGGAAGAAACGACGAATCTCAACTAAAACAACCTTTTACTAGAAGAATCACCACCGATTTCTATTTTTCCTCTATTTTCTAAACAAAAAAGAAAGGAGAGAAAAGAAAAAAAGAGAGAGACCATGAGATAAATTAGTTTGAATAATAAAATTAGGATCTGTCGCAACCGGCAATGCTGTGTATGAAACAAAATTGTGTGCACTATACCCCGCCTCCACACAAAAGATCTAAAATAGGGATCTGATTTTTTTTGGGAGGGGGAACATTTGAGATAAAACAATTATAGAAAAAAGATTTGCAAATCTGGAAGAGATACCGCCTCTGCATCAATGACGTAACAAGGTTTCTTTTTTTAAGGCTTCACCCAGCCCCTATACTCATTTTAACCTTGATTTAATTTTTTCTTATTTCGTCAATCGAGACCGGCGGGAAGGAAAACAGAAGTTAGTCTGGAGACATATTACGTGACTGAATAGTGGTTCAACATTTCTGCAAGAGTTACGTCTTGAGCTGCTACTGAGCCGCCTGACGATAGCAGCCATAAAATAAATCAAACGCCATAAGAAGTAATGAAATTTGTTTTCGTAACGTTCTCACTGATGTTGGTTTCTCGAGACAAACTTCCAATTTTCTGCAACGGATTCGGCCGGGGATTTCAGTTAATACCCAGAACCGAGACGAGCTGAACACGAAAAGAGAGGTCGAGTGAAATAAGGATGAGACATCGACAAAATGGGTCAAAAAACTGTGAACCCGAAGAATTAATCATCATGAATGAATAATCAGTTCAATTAGAGCATACGGTAGCTGAGAAAATAATAGAAAATATCCGAGGATAACGAAAAAAGGTAAAATAATATTTTTCTCTAGGTTTTCACAATCAAACTCTTTTTGAAGTTCAAAAAAATATTTTTTGTTTTTTTCAGTGATATATATTATTTGAACTCGGTTTTCCTTTTTAAAATTTCTGGATATAATGAAATGAATCATAGTCTTACTTTAATAACAGCGGATTGTCAACAATAACTCACTCTTCCTGCATTTTCATGAATGAAAACCAAAAATCTAACCAGTTTGAAAAGCTGAAACCTCTGAACAAATAACTCAGAGTCTCCTGCTCAAAAATAATAAATTTTGAGCAGTAGTTTATTCATCCTGGAAGTAGACAATTAACATAAAACTTTTTACTCCACGGAAACTGCAAAACCAAAAAGAGACACAATTAGAGAGTGAAACAAGAGCAAAGCACAACAGGAAGAGTGACAATTCATCCTGGCTAAAATTGTGTACTACAGCTATTAGTCATATGTCGAAAATAGCGCGTGTTTTACTGTAACTCGGGAGCAAAAAGAGGGATTGGAATTGCGAGAAAAGCTGAGTGGGGGAACTTTTCGAGAAAAAATAGGGATGTCGGGAAAAAAGGGCAACCATCTGCAAGCGAATGAGCCGCGGCAAAAAGCTTTAAACAATAAACTCCTGGGTACGTTGAGATGGGGTGGAAAAATGGGTTTGAGATGAGGGAAAAGAGTGACATGGGAAGAACACTTTTCACACAAATGAACTCTTTGAGAACAAGGGTGTGAGGTTTTTTGCAATAAAGAGTGTTGGTTTTAGGAAAAAAGGAATGTGGGATTTAAGAAATATGATTGGTAAAATCACCAAAGCAAAAATTAAACGGTCGTTTCAACAATTTGAATCGAATAACTGGAGACCAAGCTGATTCTCTCCTCATTTTCCTCATTTTCCACCGGATCAATTTGGATAACCGATTCTGCTTTTCCTGGACCTGTCTCCTTTGGCTTGTTTGCTGGAAAAATTTATATATTAGGTAAAATGATTGCTCATTATACCAACCATTAGCTTTAGCTTCCAAATCAATTTCTCTATTGATTCTCCTCTGACGTGTTCGTTGCCTACGGTTCCTTGCCGATTCCTCCACAAAATCCAAAAACTTTCCGAAGAGACGCATAGCAAAATAACACCGACACCATCTGAAATTTTCTTGTTTCAATTTGTTTAATAGAATAAAGCTAACTTGTAGTACATGCGTGCCAAAAACTTCATCTTTGATGGTTCCGGAAGTGGCTCGTACATAACTTTGGTTCTGAAATACCTATAATTTCCAGAGAACCTTAATGCATTGTTATTACATGGTATCTCCTCCGATGGTTCTCAAGGTGCGAACTTCAATCTTATCAGTTCCATTGAGATATCTAACCATTGTGCTTTGGAAGTGGGGGTTCAACGAGCAAAGTGCAAGAAGTTGGTATGGGGCAAGGAAACAGTACATTGTACGCCTTAATTATAAAAAAACTGTGGGAGAGTATCGATTAGAAGGCTTACATGACAGTTCTACAGTTTTTCAAGAAGAAGAAAAAATCGGCGTTCGTAGAGTTTGAGTAGTGCAGTGTGATCTCATAGATATCACAGAATAGATTGAAGCACTAAATTTTCTAGTTGGTCCTGAAAAAGCCCTCCCACCTACCATATCTAAGATCAGGAATATTATCGTCGATCCAATAGTGACAACTGGTCCACCATAATGTTGTTTCTCACCACTGAATTAAAGAAAAAAATGTCAGCTAACGCGCCGGTACTTACATTCGGAGTCCGATCCTTCTTCTCTGTATCATATGATGATTGAGAACTCGGTATAGGGCAATCGACATATAACACTAGGAGAATATCATTCTCTGATGTTACCATTTTCAAATCACTTACAATACAAAAGATGTAAGGCAGAGAATGAGTAAAGATTTGAGTTTGCCATTCCATCCCTTTTATCCAGTCAACGATTTTGAACTGATGAATAAAAACATATATTTTAAACTTCACTATTAATTACCCTCTGGAAAATTGGGTTCAACAGCACAAAACACTTTGTTTGGTAGTTTTTCCCTTCCACCGCTTTGACCATGGCAATCCAAGAGATACAAAATATGAAAAGAACATCACAAAGAGCAATCTGTATAACCGTGATATTCAGCCGAAAACTAGAGAATCTCACATTCAACATGATGAAATAGAACGATCTTATGTTGAAATTGTTCAATTTGATACCACATAAATGTGTGTGACGTTTACGGTAGTAAGTTATCAAGAGGACGGAAAGAGTGCAGTTAACCAAGTTGAAGCAGAAAAATGGGAGATAGTTGAAGAAGTATAGATAAAAAATGCAGACGACTTTTGATGTCCCAAGATCTGGAATCAGGTGGAATACCTTTGAATGTATCTACTCAATAATTTTAAAAAAAAGTATTTTTATAATTTTATGATTAAAATTTGATATATGTTTTATCCTAAAAAACTCTAGAACCCGTGTAACCGTAGTTTGAGCAAGCTGCATCTCTGTCTACTGTGAACCAACCTTCTTCATATTGTACAGCTCCATAAGTCCAGTAAAAAAGTGTGAACGATGTTGAAATCCACTGCATCAAAGTAAGTTCAATGAAAGCATAGCATACAAAAGTGGTCTCTAGTTTTCGGACATGTTTCATCGATGCAACGCGCATACATTTGTATCCAATGAATGTTGTCAAGGCGGAAAATAATGGAAAAAGAAGTCCATAGCAAATAAAATTCAGGACCTGAACAAAAAAGCTCTAAAGTTGTCAAGGGTTATACCGAAACAAACTTCATCAGTTTTGTATCCAATGAAGACGGTTTGAAATAGAACTTTGTTTATCTAAAAATAAAGTTGAAATCGGAAATTAAGTTCAAAAGAAACTAGTCTCAAGACCTAGGAAACAGCAATTCAAGCATTAATAAAGTTCGAAAGCAACGAACTTGAAAGTTCTATTTTTGACGTTTCATTCATTTTTTAAAAACATTTCGGACGTAATGATGAAGTTGTTATTATATTGATAATCTAAATTTTTCAGAAACGACTCCAAAAGTCATTGGATAGCTTCCAATCTATTACGGTTAGTTTAATATTTTGTGAAAATACCCGGGGGTAATCTTATTACAAATCTGCTGTACTTATCCGGATCTATTTCTCCTCTCCAAAAATAAATTCAAAAATTCAAAATCGTCAGTTTTGAAAATAGATGCCTAAACTCTTCCGAAATGAATTGAGGACACAGTCGTAGGTATTTCGGTAGTCAAACATCTAATAACCACTCTTTGCTTAACTCATGTAACTCATGTGACACGTACCATTTGTAACTCGAACTTATCCCGATGGACAGATATACCAAAACTCTAGAGTAATTTTTTTAAAAGTGAATTTTTCGTGCGAACTAGCGATCCACTATGAAAATAATCAGAAACGTGAGCTGAATTCATTTTTGAAGAGCATAAACCTCCATCTTCAAAATTGACAATTTGATTTTTTGACTTTATTTTTGGGGGGAGTAGAAATGGATCCGGATAAGTAAAGCGGATTTGTGATGAATTTACCGCCCGGTACCATTACGCTATCCCTAATAGTTTCGAAGCTGTGTGGCATTGCCACCAGGCGTTTGCTTGACATTTTCAGCTAACTCTTTACTATAATTTTTCAAATGATGCATGATGACAGAGTGAATGAGTTCAAACAGTATCCCTTGAAATGTTGTGTACCTACTAATTTTGGGCACTATATAATTTATCCATATGGAAAAACAGATTTACCGTAAATCCTGTAATAGACTTGCATGCAAGACTATTGTTCAAACCCTATTTTTTAGAGCAAGACTAATAGAGGGGCAAGACAAATAGAGGGTGCAAGACTATTGTTCGAACCATTTTTCAGGTTGAAGAAACTTTGTTGAACTGGTGTTATTTTACATCAATTTTCCCGAAATTTGAAGTAAAATGTGTGTTTTTGCCTCTTTTTTTAAGAAATTCATCACTTTTTGATAACAATAACTATAGAAACTGAGAGAAATGGCTTCTAATTATGAGTTTACCCTCCAAAAAGTGAAGTAGTCAAAGTATGGCCGGGTGCAAGACTATTACAGGGGCAAGACAATTAAAGGGTGCAAGATTATTTTTCAAACTACTTTTCCTACCGCAAGACTATCAGAGGGGCAAGACAAATAAAGGGGCAAGTCTATTACAGGTTTTACGGTAATTCTGTTTTTCCCAAATCATCAGTGCATTCTGAAAAAGTTAACTCACGATTCGCAGATTGAGATCAAATTTGTAGTTGGCATAGAATACAGGTGGAGATGGAAAGGGATAGTTCAACGTGCCAACACGTTGAACCACCCATAAGAGGATGAAGAGTAGAAGTAGAATCCTTTAAAGTTCACGTTCAAGAATGCCTAGAAACAAAGAATGCGCTATGCTGTTCCTTGTGAAACTCCGCCTCCAGATGGCGTTGGAGGCGGGACCCAACAGCTCAGCACAAACGACGTGGATAGGAAGTGACGACAGAAAATGGTCAAAAATCAGTGGGAAAAGAAGGGATGGGACAGAATACAATATTTCTCCACTAGAAAATACGCCTACTGTTTCAAGAGAATACCGAACAAACAAAAATCGTAATTTACAACCAGTTTAATGGAAAACGATTCTAAATTGGAATTCAGACTTTTGAAAAGTTCCAAAAGTCACAGAAAATCTCATTTCAGTCTCATCAGACGTAGGTAAAGTAAACAATTGCTCTTTTTCTCCTTTTTCTGTCTGTCTACCATTTCCTGAGAAAAGGGGGCTAAAAAATTTCAAAATGCTTCGACAAAATCTAAAATACACGAATGAGAAGTTGAATGTTGTCATCTGGCAACCGGGGGCGTACAGAATCGGAGAGACGGTTGCTACGCATTCGAGATCGATCCGTGGAGACATTTTTATACATGTCACGTAGAAATGTGAATGAAGTTCGGAAGAGATGTTTTAAGTGTTTTTTTCTCGTTTTTTCGTTCTGTTTTATGTCTTTGTCTATTTATGCACAAAGAGTTTTGGAATTTGATGGTCACTGAATATTCTGTTCGCCCACTTGAATTCTGAGAAGAGTCTTCAATGTCCTCTGAAAAAGGATACCGAGTGCCGGCGGTTTCTAATTCCAACTTAATTTAGGCTTCACATCAGACGCGCGGCGAAAAAAAAAGTTTAGAGCCCCTTCTACCCCCTTTTTGCACATTTTCTGGCCGGCAAAGAGTTTCAAATCGAATGAGGGGAAATTCGAAAAAAAGAACGGCTTCTAGTCATTCACTAATGGATAAAAAAAGACGGGAAATGAGTGAGAAAGGATAGAAGTTCTAAAGAATTTTGAAGTGCAATGAGAGCAACTCACAAAAAGGGGGGCACTAGTTTCGCACGAATAATACAGCTACCGTAGTTTATTTTTGTCGCTATACATTTTTCAAGACAGAATTTTATATTCAGAAACACGGTGTTCAATCAGAAAGATACAATTGTTGGCTGGGAAAAGTATAAAAAATGAGGGGAAAGGATTATGTAAAAACAACTTGTGGTTGATCTACCAGAAATCGAAATGTGAGGGGTTGCTGTTACGAATGGTATTTAGGAAAGCTAGAAAACGCACATCTTTTTTTTTCAGATTTGTTCATTGAATACACTGTCTGAAATAAAATGATTGTTTCATTATTCTCTGAACCGTTCTCCGAAGTATTTTTTGTTTACTTCAATGGATAAACATGTCAGTCAGATCTGGATGAAAGTGTATTTGTTTTGATGCGCGCAAATCAATTAATCAAACATTATCCGCCAAAGCACTGTGATTTATATCAATCCCTCCAACTCACTTGCTACTATATTCCCTGATTCCACCTAATGCCGCTTGATAAAGAAGCTATCGAATTTGGTATTAATTTTTTCTGTTAAACCAGTGTGAAAATTCAATTTTCAGAAGTTGCGCAATCTTCATTATTGCGGAGAAGATTAGAGCAAGGAGAGCTATTGAGTTCAAATCCTCTTGATAAAAAGTATCGGAGGTAAAGTGTTTCATTCCTCTTGACTTTTAGGCGACTAAAGCTCTGAATTGTGGCTTCTAGCCTCTATTTTTGCTTTTTTCTATTGAAAACGTGGCAGAAATCAATATAAATAATTTAAGCACTAAAAAAATTGAAAACTTATTCCAGCACCTATACTCTACTTGGATCTTCGATGACTTCCCTCCAAAAATCATATCTGGAAATACCTGACGGACGAGTTTTTCTGCGCCGGAAAACATCGAGCAGTGGTCGGCACCATCATTCAGCAATATACTTTTACGAGGTATTCTAAAACTTTTTTTTCGGAGCCCCGGCTACTTTTCTCCGAACTTTACTACCTTTTCATCTGATTGACTGGTCGGACCATAAATCCGGGTTGAATGAGAGGGAGTTTGGGGGAGCAGCACCATGAACTTCCTCCCGTTGACACAAAAAGATGTGTCTGTTCGCCACGACTTGTCACTTCGCGGTAACACCGACTCTTAGGCGTAGGAAAGTGACCAACTGGCCCCTCTGAATGTGCAAGAGATAGTGAGGGAAACCTCCTCGACAGGATATCACAATTGCACAAACGATGTATGTATGTACTTTAAAATGTCTATCTTGCGTCAAAGAGAGAAAAAAAAGAACCACACACTTTTTCCTGACGTAATTCTCTATAGTTTCAATTTCTTACCTTTTGCTCTGAGTTAACTATGTTCTTACATGTGTTATGAAGACCGCACACGCTTTTATCATCAATCGCCACATTACACCTTTCTCGTCTTCAATTTCCTTCAATTTCTTGCATCTTGATATCAATTTCTCAGTGGAATAGATTGCTAAATTTTTCTTCTCACCGGCGATGACAAATCGTGATACCTGGGTTGTGTTCGAACAAATTAGTTTGGATAAAATGAGACTAGAAACAGGAAACAAACAATCCCAGCTTTTACACATTCAACCTACCTGACTCACCTGTTTGAAGCGCTTTTTTCCATCCAATTTTCCCGCGCTTCTTATTTCTCTTTTTTTTCGATTTCTTTCTTTAATACGCTCAAGATTTCCACCTCTTTTATTTGATCACCCTCAAACTTTTACTCTTCTGTTTTCACTTTTTGACCTCTATCCGTTTTCAGTTGTGTAGTTCTAACGGGTCAATAACTTATCAATGTTGGATCTTTTCCGGTCAAAAGGAGAAACAAAAGTCGTAAGCTTTCTTCGTCTTACCCTCTTCCCTTTTTTCCCCTCATTATGCAGTTTTTTAAACTAGACTTATGCTAATTTCCGGTCCTTTTTTGCTCCGAAAAGACGAAAAGGGCGTGGAGAGGTTGAAATGAAATCCTATCAAGAAACTAGCTTGATTTAGAGGGAAGAAAAAAGTGATTTGGCAAATGTTCATTAAGGGAACGTATAAAGTGGCATGATCAGAAAAAAGTCTAAATAAAGATTTTTTGATCAGAAACTTTCATGTAGCTAGAGAAACACTTTTTGAAAAGTTTTTGAACCAGGGAATAGGAAAATAAAGAAAAAAGCGTCAATAAAGACAGTTCTAAATATTTTCAAATTTTTGGAATAGTTGAAAATTAATCAGAGTTATCAACATGTTTGCACATCACTCTTATCTCTAAACAATGAAATCTGAAGGCTTACCAGATTGATTATTCAATATAATGGTTTGAAATGATAGAAGTTTGCAGAAATAAGTTCCAATTAATACTAACAATTAAAAATTGAACTTAAAAAATTTTCAGAATGATGGTCACGCTTCGACATCTTCTAACACATGGCTTGCTAAAAAGAAACATTTCCGTGATACAGAAGAATGGAAAGTGAAAAAAACAAGAATCCTGAACAAGCTGCGAGCCCTCTCCAAAATCAACCTAGCACTTGTATTGTCGCGAATGCCGGTATGTTTGTTTTCCATTTCTTTTTTTTCGAAAATTTAGCTTTTGAAACTAAAATTTAGCTCAATGTCTGAGAAAGATGAAGTTTAGCTCATTAGAAAATCTATCGTCAACTCTTCTCAAAACCGCATTCATTGGCTTTTAAAACATCTGCTCGCAAAGTTGAACGCGAAGAAAAACTCAACGCAATTTCTCATCTATCCAACCATTTTTTTCCCGTTTTCCGTCTTTCACAGCCGCTATATGCTGTAAAATTGGAAGTCGTCGACTAGTTTCTAAACTCTAAAGCTATTTAATTGTGCTGTCTTTCGACTTCATTTCTGACTAGCTAATGAGAGACTCCCAGTTATTCTGTGCGAACCACGCATATCACGTACAGCAGGGTGGTGGTAGCGGTCGTTCTCGTCGTAGTAGAGTGAGTTTTTTTTTGGTTGTATTGTTGAACTCATTTATTAATTTGAAAGAAATATGCCTTTCAACATCAGAAATTCAGTAAAGTGGAGCACTTTGAGTAATTTATAATGGAAAAGTATAGGTTTCGTTCAAAAACACGAATATTAAATTCTGAAAAAAAAACCGTTTGGTTGAGATTGAAAACAACTTATTAGCACGTAGGCGTATATTATCTCATTCGCAGGGATTCAATTGTTGGGATATCAAAATATTGTAAGGGACTAGAGGAGCAAAGATAAACTCGAAACACTTATATATTTTAGAGAATTAAATATTCGAAGTTAAACTTTAATTTCATGGTTTTTTGGACCTACAAACATGGACCTACAAACAGCATCGGTCATAGTTCTGATAAAAACCACTAGTTTTTGTTACTGTTAAAAAATCAGGAAAATCCCTTACCCTACAAAAAACGCATGAACCTAGAGTATATCTTCTTTACCCGTTAGCTCGCACGATTTGATGGGGCCTACAGCCCCGAAGGCAGCTGACGTTGATCGCATTTTTCGCAAAATGACAGCATATTTGCCGCATGTGATCTGCGGCAATGCCGTAGGGCCACAAGAAGAAAGTATCTCTTCCGTGGCACCTACATACACACACACACACACACACAAAACAGAGAAGAGACGCCACACAATTATAAACCGAGACTCTTCGTTTTTCTTCTTGCTCCGTTTTTTTTTCATTCAACGGCTCCGTGTTTATCAATTCCTCGTTATCAGCACATTTGATTTGTTTATTGAGATTTTAAGCTTTTGATCGTTGTTTTCCTCCCTTCACTTTTTAGTCAAGAACTTTTCTGTATTCAGAAGACTGGAAAATGACTGCCATTTACGATATGACACGTCGTGTCACTATGCACGATATGAACGCTGATATGGCGTATGATGAATCGGAAACAGATATTCCAGATTTTTTCACTGATAGTAATCAACAATATCATCATGGAAAACCCCAATATGTACGATTTAGTATTTTCAGTATTTTATATGATTCAGTATTATATTTTATAGTAGCACAAAAAATTAAATTATATCGAACTAGTTCTGAAAAACAATTATATTTTTCAGACTATCGAAAAACTCCCGGAAAAAGTATTACAAGACATTTTTCGATATTTGTCACCAAAACAGGTAAAAGAGGCTAAAACAAATCGAATAACCGAAAAATGCACTTACAGATAAACCAAGTTGGTCTCGTTTGCAAAAGATGGAGAGTTATTTCACAGGCTCCTATTCTGTGGAAATTTGTTTCTTTCCGACCAAATTATGGAGGAATTCAGGTAATATTCATTGCTTAATTAGATTCATGTAACGTTTTTTCAGGTTAATCCACAATGCATCGACTTTTTTCTTCAACTGATTGGATCGAGGTTTTCTGAATTGAGGATTGTTGAGTTGGCAACTGATCTGATCACTCCAAGTGTTCTATATGAGTTGGCAAACAAGGCGCCAAAACTTCAGTATCTTACTCTTGGTGTGTTTTTATTGCTTCTACTGTTTTAATTATTGTTTTCAGATTTCTCCACCGCAATGCAACTTCACGATTTCACAGATCTGCAAAGTTTCCCATCTCGGTTGAAATCTTTAACCATTTGTCTCTCGGAGAACATTTTCCTAGAGGGATTCCTTCGAAAAGTTTACACTTTTATTTCATCCGTTGAAACGCTCCATATCATTGGTGAGTCTCTTTTCTTTCTTCTTTTTTTCTCGTTCACGCATTGCTGTGCAAACAGGATGAGAAAAATGAGAGAGAAACGGGATGAGAGAAAACGGGGAGAGAAAGGGTGGCAGTTGGTAGAATGTGTACTACTTGCCATGGGTGGTCTACTATGTGCCTTGATAGCTCAGTTGGGAGAGCGTTAGACTGAAGATCTAAAGGTCACCAGTTCGATCCTGGTTCAGGGCAATCCTTTTTGCCTTTTTTTCTTGTACGGAAAATATTTTCAAAATCCATTTTAAATTAAAAAAAATATTTTCATTATAACATTTGTTTATAGGAACATATGAAAAGGTCGAAGATGAAGAAGAGGAGGTTTATGAGACTGTCAATGTCTTCAAACTGAAACAGTTCTTACCTAATCTTCGAGTAGTCAATTTGTGGGGTGTTCCTTTTATCACTGATGAACATGTCGATGCGATCTCCTCAAACTGCGCTCATTTGGAATGCCTTTGTGTCAATTATTGTCCAAAAGTCACTGGATCATGCTTGAAACTGGTGCTTCAAAGATGCAGAAAACTGAAAACCCTTTTTCTCGCTCATACAAGTAAGTTTCCGAAAACTAAATGTGAAAACATGTTTTACACTGCAGAACTCGACAACAATATCGTTAAAATGGTTGACTGGGAAAAAACTCGCATCGAAGAGCTGGATATCAAGGGTACTGAACTCAACGCCGAGGCCCTCATCTCCATTCTAACTCGTCTCCCTCATCTTCGTTGGTTGGACGCCAGTTGGTTGGAAAACATGACCGATCAAGTGTTAGAAGCATGGCAGAACTCGAATGCGATGGGAAGCCTTCAGTTCTTGAACATGGACACATGCGATTCGCTCAATGAGCAAGCTCTTGTTGACATGATCAAACGGCACGGACACCAATTTCATGGACTTTGTCTTGGAGGACAACACAAGTTGTTGGAGTATTTTTGGATGAACATGATACCTCAATTGAGAAATATTAGGTACAAAGAGTACCGGAAAATCAAATCATTCAGTCTTTTTTAGAGTGATGGTGATGGGAATTGCGGAGGATTGCTGCCCTAAAGTCGTTGCGAAAATTCACGTTGATCAGTTTATTGACTGCATCGCTCAAAATTGTCCTAGACTAACCCGTCTTGAAGTCAGATGGGATGATGAAACTCTCAGATTCTCTGATAAATCAAGGTACATCTTCAAATATTTAAGAATATCAGACAAACTTATAATTCCAGCAAATTCATTGATGTTTTACGTATGAAATGTCTTATGCTTCACTCAATTGTGCTCTCTGACGGTCAGTATTATGAATTGGTGCGGAGCAATTTTGAAAGAGCCGATCGAATGTCGGTTGTTAGAACTACTGAAATGTGCCGGACTGGATTGCTACACTGCTCCAGATATTTTAATCAACTTCTCTTTAATTGAAGTCATTCTCTATCATTTTTTTGAAATAGCTTCATGAATTGAAGTGTTTATTTTGTACTGATAGGTTATTTTTGTAATTTCGTAACGGTGATGAAAATGGTATCATATTATAAATCAAATTACAATTCAATACAAAATATCTATAAGATAGGAATTTAATGAATGCAGTCACGGCTCTCTCCTGGGTAAGCTCCGGCAAGTTGGATAACTCCAGCATCATAAACCTTTCTTGGGACCTTTCCGGATGAAGTGTAAGAGTCTGGGATCTTGATTCCGAACTTTCTTTGACATGGCTTGATTCCGTCGTTGCAGTCGTGATAGATATTGAGTTTGACGTCAATTGGAGTGTATTCCTTAGTCCATCCGGCTAAATGGAAGTCTCCGTTAGCGTCAGTGGTTCCGGAATCGAGGAGATCATCAGAGTCAACTAAAAATTCCCTTTTGTTATATTTATATGGTGGGATAGCTTACGGGTGTCCTTGTCCCAAAGCTTAACCAAAACTCCAGCAGCTGGTCGTTGATCGCAAATCAGCTTTCCACGAACCTGGAACAAAATTTGATTTAAAAAAAAAGCATTATGAATTTCAAATACTTACAGCAGAAGACTGATCACGTCCAAACATTTCGATGGCAGCGACCACTCCGAGGAGAGCAAAAACGACGATAATCGAGCGCATATCTAAAAAAAAAGTAAGTCATAAGTATTAGAGTTAAGTTGAAAGTTGGAAAAGTTGAGACACCGCTCTCTAGAGCTGTGGCGGAATCAAATGGGACCTCTGATTACACTGAAGGAGGAAGACAGCTCCGAAGAGGCGTCTTCTTTTTTCTGCCTGCCAGTGTTTTCAATGTTCTTTTTATGAGGGCCACGGTGTATTATTGCCGGCTGGATTCTGGAGAGCAACTGCTCAACACACGCACAATAGACGAAGAAAACAGAGAGATGAGTCAGAAATCAATGTATAAAACATCATGCGTTAGGATGAATAACCCGTGAAACGATACATTTCGTGATGTATTCTTTGAACAATTGGGTAGTGTGAGTCACAATATGCGTTGAAAACAAAAGGATGATGTCAGAATTTGTCACCTGATCACCGATCGTTTGGAAATAGTTTTTGCCACCAGTACGTTTCTTTTTGTGTTTGATAGAGTTTAATTTTTTATCGGAATGCGAATCGATTTCATATTTACAATTTATTCAAAAATGTATTCGTCAATTAAATTTATCGGTATTCAGAGTATGCTCCATAACCAGTTGCACTGCCGGACACCAAGAACAACACAAGAGCAAGGATTGTCGCAGCCAAAGAGATTCCCCACGACCATCCGACCTGCAAAATGAAAAATTAATCAATTTTCGTTTCAGAAACGATTACCTTCATTGGTATAACTCCATTCAGACGGTAGTTTCCGATACTTGCAGCAAAAACGATCATGGAAATTAAGAGAAGAAGAAATATGATTAGAGATAATAGAGTGCAAGCAGCGTGAACTGGCATCATTCGTCGGAAGATTCTGAAAAGACAACTAAGAATTTTCTCTCCAAGAAAGACTTACATAGCTGGCACTACCAGAAGACAGAACAAGAGTTCAAATGAAAACGCCATTAACTGACACACAACTACGCATTGCAGCCATCCAGGACTTCTTTGGAACAGTCTGTTTGCATCTGATTTTCCCCAGTTGTAAATTCCCATGTGTCCTTGGAGGGCTCCAGCAGATGCAACTCCCCAATCTTAAATTCTCAAGTTAATTAGATAAAGAGTCAGAAAAACTGACAATCTGTGAATGTTCCAACTCCTGTCAAAATTGTGACAATGATTAACAAGCCAGCGATGGCGAATGGTGCGTGGTGATGATGATGATGCATATTTCTTCTGAAAAAACTTTTTTGAATTGAAAACATAAGAAAAGGTGAAAATTCCAAGAAATACGTGTATAACTCACTTCATTTTGGAATACCTAGGATGATCAAAGTAGTTTGTGGTTTGAAACTTTTTACGTAACTAAAACTAAAACAAAAAAGTAGGGTAACCTAATTTGCTTGTGGGTCAACCCCCTGAAAAGATTCGTAAGACTTTAGTACATCAACCCTATAGTCTTTCAAAGAACGAGAACAAGTCATTTAGAATAAAGAGAACTAAAAAAATAGAATTGGTTCTATTTTAAAAAAATTGAAAAATATCAGAGAAGAAAACAGTCGCCTATCCAGGTCGACTGACTTCAGTTGAACTGTTCTTGCCTCCTTTTCGATCTCCTTTTGAATATGATTCAAGATTTCAAAATGTCCGCCTCTTTGTTTGCTCTATGAAATCATGGGAGGGGTGATAGAGTGCGCGGTGAAAAAATCCTTACTCTACGGTTTGAAGTTTGCTCTCCCATGACTTTATGTATGTGTATAATAGTTTTCTGAATCAATGTTGATTTCTTCACAAGCTGAATCATTTATTTTATTCCATTTTGTCCCTAAAAAGGTTCGGCGCACAGCACAGACACAAATATTCAGACGACGCAAAGACTCCATTTGGTTTAAGAATGTTGGTAAAGATCGTGATGCATATAGAGTTATGATTCTATAGTTGATACAAATAAAGAAAGCGAGAAGAGAGCATAAAAGAGAATGACACAAGAAATGTCAACGAAAAAAACGGTCACGAAGAAGATGAGTAAATTGTGCATGGACTTTCGTCACGCACAAATTTTACATAGTGTACTTCCAAGTGGCCATCGCTTCTGGGGGGAGCGTCGATGAAGTGTAGCCCATGTTGCTGTTGAGAAAGATTTGGACAGTTTCGAGGGAGGTGCAAAGGATTGAAATGATGATGACCATCACACTAAGCCAGTAAGACCATCCAAGATGACAGATCACAGTCAAGCCTTTGTAGACAAAGGTTTCTGAAATGTGTGTATTCTGAAATGTGTGAATGCAAAACACAAAGCACTTCATATTCCTTCTTTGTCTGAAGTTTTGGACACTACAAGAGCCATAAGAGGTCTTCTAAGTGAAATAGTGTCTAGTTCAACACATAAGTGCTCATTAAAAGAAACAACTACGTCATAAATTTAGAATTCAACTAGAACAACCTGAAAAACGCAGTAATTCTCCCAACTATTTGATCTTTGAGCAATCAAAAGGTGTGTAGAATGCTCGAGATAATGCAAATAAACAAACAACTTTTGCCATTCCGCCAATCGAGCTCTTTCTCTTTCTCTCATCATTTTTTTAATATTATAAAACAAACATGTTGTTCAAGAAAACGGTAAGAAACACCTATTTCAACTTCACTCTTTCCAGACATTTGTTTGCGATGAGTCGATACGTGATCTATGATCAACTAATTGTACGTCAGCGAAAACAAATGCTCATGACCTACCGGTCGGTGACTTTTTGATCGTTTACGATCTGAGAAAAATATTTGCTATTGTTGAAGAAATCCTCTAGAATTTCACACATCTCTACCAACTGGTAGACAAGCCAAGGGGAATCTACTTGTTCCTAAGGGTTTTTGCTTACCGAAATAGACTGGTCTAGATTGTCCACCAAATATTCCAATTGCAATTGTGATTAACAAAAATGAGGTGAATGATAGTGCAGTGCAGACAACGGAAAGATACATTCTGCCCCGTTTGAGGAACCTGAAATGATAACGATGATTTAATATCATTAAGAAACCAGTTGACCATCGCTTTTTTTCTGTACTTACAATGATAGAATAGAACAAATGCAGAGTAGACACTGGGTTCCTAATCCAACACACATACAGGCAAAAACCGACTTTAACCAACCAGGAAACAACTATAAGTAGTATTAAAAGCTTGTAGAGCATCATTATTTCTAACCGGATACTTAGCGATGCAGCTACGGTCGCTTATATCCTTCTGGTTGATACAAACCCATTGCATAAGACCACGATGGAAAATTAGATTATGCCCCTTGGGGTTAATTACCTCAACATCCACCCAATCTGAACTATCGAATTGTTTCCTATGTAACATCTAAAACGTACGGTCGGTGAACAGAGAAGTAGCCGTCAAGGCGATTCCAATAATGGTAAATATCAACGAGCAGTATCTCATCACGTTGTTCTCCGCTAATAACGCCATGCAGGCACTGGAAACAGAAAAACTATATATATTTGAAAATCCTCAAAACGGAAAAGTGAATGTTTTGAAAGTGTGAAACTATTCATTATCAGCACTACCCTCTTGCCATTATCAATGATTTATGCGGTTCATGATTGAGTACTCGCTCCATTTTTCCGGCTTTTTTCATTACGCACCTATCAATGTAGTAGTTATTGACTTACCAAACGCAACGAAACAAACAGGAAGGCTTTCGCAGAGGTGCAAAGATTTCAAGCTTCGCGCACTTCTTCTTCCTCTGGAATGAATAGCGTGGGCAACTCTGGAAATAGGGGAGGAGCTACATAAACGGAAAACTCCAATTAAATTTGTCCCAATTAAAAAATGTACAAGTTTCGATCAAACACAAAAGAATCTTAATGATTCACCAATTTTGTTTTAATTGGCTGATTTTCTGAACTAGAAATTGCCGGATTCCGAGAATGACAAACTCTTATTTGGATGAAAACACGAATGGAATGTGATACTTGCTGCATACCTACAGTAGAAGTTTCTGATTTATATAATATTCATAAGACAATCTGTAATGGATACACTTTTATGCATTCTTATATAATGTTCAGATTCTTTTTTTTTGTCAAATATTTATTAGCAAAAAAAACGCAGCACAAAAATCTTATGGAAAAATATCCTAACAAATTAATATCAGCATTGTCGGAGTTTATTGTTTATACAAAAATGGAAGTGTGGGCTGAAAATAAAAAGTTCATATGTTTTTATACATCTGTTTTTTTGAGGATACCGTCTGCATTGTTGAAATTTTTAGATGGTTGTCAGGAATTCAATTTGTTCACAAACCCCTTGGAAAAGCTTCAACAACCCTCGTTGCATTATATGACCCGTCAATTGATTTCTGTCAAAAAAGAGATATAAACTGACGGTTTGTATTTTCGGTTATGAAATGCCAGTCCAAACTATAAACTGACTAAGAAAATCATATGATCGTATTCATTCCAGATGCCTTTTCTAGAGATGTTTCTCACTTTTCAGCTTTCTTCAAAATAAGTGATTGCCACACAGTTCAAACAATTAATTCCCGGTCACGTCGCGCCATCACAGGACAATGACCGGTCCTAGGATGTACCCTGACACTGTGATGGACATCACCCGCCGCCGACGTGCTTATCGACGTGCACAAGGCCAAAGTTGATAACGAAAACATTTTCTATAAAAGCTCACTGATAAAAGCGACGAGTCAAGCGACCGACAACCTGCGAGCAACACGCTGACCGTCGACGCCAAAAATGGTAAGTTTTGAGTTTGATGACAAAATGTTAAGATCTGTTTTTACAGAAGACGTTGCTTCTTCTTGCCTGCCTTGTAGTAGCAGCCTACTGTGGTTGTGATGACAATATTGAATCGGTTCTTGGTAATACTTGAAAATAACCTGAGCGCTTCTAAAAATACTATTACAGACCAATATCGTAACCGTGACATCGATTCTGATGCCGCTGTTATGAGTGGAGACGAGCTGATCAACTATGTCAATAACAACCAGAACTTGTGGAAGGTACTGGCTTTTAGTAGATCACTTAATTATTCTAATTTGATTTCCAGGCCAAGAAACAAAGACGTTTCTCCATGTACAAGGGTGAAAACGAGAAGCACAAGTGGGGATTGATGGGTGTCAACCATGTCCGTCTTTCCGTTAAGGTACGTGTCAAGTTCTTAAAGTGTCATTTGTTTTTAATGATTGACAGAAATAGATAACTTTGAGGTTATCAGGCGATAGGAAGAATACTGAAAAGTCAGGTGATTGGAATAGGGTAATCATATACTCAAACAGTCATGTTGACATAGGCTAATAATATTTGAAAGAATCAAATAAAACTTTATAGGGAAAACAACACTTGTCAAAGACCAAGGATCTCGATTTGGACATTCCAGAGAGTTTCGATTCTCGTGAGAACTGGCCAAAATGCCAATCTATTCAGAACATCAGAGATCAATCCAGCTGTGGTAAAAGGTCATCATTGGATGCATATAAAAATCTAATTCAGGATCCTGCTGGGCATTCGGAGCAGTTGAAGCTATGTCTGATCGTATCTGCATTGCTTCTCACGGAGAACTCCAAGTATCTCTTTCTGCCGATGATCTTCTCAGTTGCTGCAAAAGCTGTGGTTTCGGTTGCAACGGTGGTGATCCATTGGCTGCTTGGCGTTACTGGGTTAAAGATGGTATTGTGACTGGATCCAACTACACTGCTAACAGCGGATGCAAGGTATCTTAAAGAAAATATATTTTTGATTCATTATGTATTCTAGCCATATCCATTCCCACCATGCGAACATCACTCGAAGAAGACTCATTTTGATCCCTGCCCACATGATTTGTACCCAACTCCAAAATGCGAGAAGAAATGCGACTCTGAGTACACCGACAAGACATATGCTGAAGACAAATTTTTCGGATCCAGTGCCTATGGAGTCAAGGATGACGTTGAGGCTATTCAGAAGGAACTAATGACTCATGGACCACTTGAGATCGCTTTCGAAGTCTACGAAGACTTCCTGAACTATGACGGAGGAGTTTATGTGGTAAGTTGAACCTATGTTTATAGTTTTCAAAAAAATTTGTAGCACACCGGTGGAAAACTTGGAGGAGGACATGCTGTCAAACTGATTGGATGGGGTATTGAGAATGGAATTCCATATTGGATCTGTGCCAACTCATGGAACACCGACTGGGGAGAGGATGGTCTCTTCAGAATCCTTCGTGGAGTCGATGAATGTGGAATTGAGTCTGGAGTCGTCGGAGGAATCCCAAAGTTGAACACTGTTACTTCAAGACTTCACAGGTAGGCGAATATCTTCATCTTTGAAAATTGGACAGGAAATTGAATCGAAATGATGTGATTTCATGATTCCAATCATCATGGATTTCCTAACCGGAAGCTATTTGTTCATCTATTTAATCATATTTCAGACACCATCGCCGCCATATCCATGAAGACGAAAACTTGTACTAATTCATATTCATTCCATCAGTTTTATATGTATAAACGTATATTTTAATCAAATATTTTCTTTTCTTCGCAATAAAAAGTTTATATTCAATTTATTTATGACTGATCGCAGTTCAGCTGGAACACGAGTCAAACGCCATTGCTCTCCGCTAAAACATTTGGCATTCTGCGCTCAGTTCCGGTTCAGTCAAATGTTTTTATTTCAACACACACACAGCGTCCTCTTGCTGAAGTTTTTTTTTTGAAAAAAACTTTTGTTTTGTTTTTATTCTTCTTTGAAACTCCTAAAGTACTACCTTGTTCTGAATTTCTTTTGACTTTGTTAAAAGTAAGGTCTCCATTAATGCTAATCGATCAAAAAGCGACCGGAAAGAAGTGTGAATCGAGACTCCAAAACATGTGGGGGAGATTGGTTGGCCTCGCGAGAAGGATTGATTCTTCCACCAACACGGATGAGAAATTTGATATGCACCAAGGCAACGGAGGACGGATTATCATAATCCGTCAGGTATTAGTATATTGTTTTGTCGAAGCGGCCGAATGAAGCCGGATAAAATATATGAAATACACCGTTTAGACAAAGTGGCGGCAGGATTGAGTGTTCCTGGATTGCTCATAGGCGATCTTTCTCTCCTCCCTCTTTTCGTCTCCACCTCCCTCTCCACATTTATTCACAATTCATTCGGAGAGGGGCTCTTCGTCACCAAATCACAAGATTGGATTGGGGGATAAAGGCGGTCCGTATTCTTTGATATTATAATTTAGTAGTATGAGATTATTATCTCAAAAACATTTTTTCCATTTTCGCACGCATTTTTTCGACTGTTCTTTTCCATTTGTGTTTTTGGATGCACACAACCCCTCAATTATCTATTAACATGCACTCATTAGCCTTCTTATTATTTGGTTTATGTTTTTCTGTATTTTGTTCCCCCCCCCCCCTCTTCAAAACCTGCTATTATATTCCGGTGTCAGCTTTTGTATACATTTTCCTCCATTAGACTCAGCGGAAGCTTCTCCTTCCTCTTCTCGCGTTTCCATTTGATTTCATATTGGTGCTAGCTTTCATCATAATTCTAGAATTCTTCAATTTTTTTGAATCCCAGTACAATAAGATTATACTTTTCTTTTTCTGAAGTACGTCTAATTTCTTTGTTCATGATTCCAGTTATTCTCAGAACCGACGAACGGCTGAAGACAACAGAATAAATGAAAATGAAGAAGCAAGTGACAATGGACAGAGAATACTGCAATATGGAGAAGATCGTGAGCAAGGTAAGCTGTATTTCACATAATTCCTTTTGGTAAACAGATTTAACATGACTCAATAATCTGTTTTTTTCTCGGAGATCCAGAGAATCTCCCCTGTTTAGCCGGTTTCCATTAAATATTCAAATGCTAAGTAGAAAGTTGCGATGTCGCAGGTGCAAAATAAATTAAAACATTGAAGGTGTGATAATTGAATTCAAATTATTCAATCTCCAACATTAGAGTCAAAGATCTTGAGTAGAGATTTGCACTTTGTTCAAAAATAACTTGTATTTCATCTAAACCGTCATCCCGTCATCTTAGGATTATTCTCATGGTTTAGAACAGATTTTCATTCCCTTAAAAATTCATTTCATATCTGAAGTGATTCTATTTGTATTAAAATATTTTGGAAGCATTTTAAGAATCGATTTACGTCATATATCCCTTAGTTTTTGACTAACCCACCAGTTTTTTACGACATTGTTGTTCTATGTCTTTCTTTTGCCTGAAAGTGACAAGTTTAGTTTTTTTCCAGTGTTATACACCGAAACTGAGCAACATTTTCACTCATGCTCAGTTTTTTCCCATTTACTAAACTAATCTTTTTATTCAATTTCTTTCTTTGCACACAATCCACCCCCCAACTTTATACTTTCAACTAAAACATCACAGAGTCAATTACTCATTGTGCCCTTTTCATTTTCCAATTTTGTGCCCGTTTCCTTTCTACATGATAATAACTTCTCACACATCTCTCTTGCATTAAAAGAAGAGAGAAAAAAACTATTCGACGTGTAGTTTTTTTTCTTCTTGACTTAATTTGGCATCGAGAAGTAGTGTAGGAAATCTTAGGCAAAGAAAATCGCGTAAAATTTTCATGCGGCTTCTTCTCCTACTCCTCTTTTTCATCTGAGGGACTGCCCCCCGTTGTCTATTTTGATGGGGGGCAAATGGTCTTCACTCGGCGAGACTTTTAGTGGACACACAATTTGTATTTGTGTTAATAGCTCCTTCTGAACGTTCTGTTCGATGTCTCATATATTTGATACCTAGAGTAATGCTCTCAATGTAATTATTGAAAAAAGGCATCTGAATTAGTCATCAGTGCATGAAAGTTTACCCTTTTTCTTTGTTCATCGACCATTCACATTAGTCAGATAATACAATTTACACAATGAATGCAGTTCTGCAGTCTAGAAGCTTCCTATGGAGTGTTCAATATGCTGTAGACGTTTTTATGATGTATGGATGAGTATTTCCCGTTATTTTTTGATGTACTCAATGTTTTTCGGATGATGTCCGTGCCATTTTAGAAGGAATGCTTCTGGAAAAAGAATTTCTGCATTTCTTTATTATTTTTTTTCAATAATTGAACCACATAAGGAAGAAAATCTCACTTTAAAAATTATAATACTACGAATTTCTTCCTGATGTCCGGCCAATTTTGTTCCTTGTAGCTTTCGTTTTTGTTTCCATTTCAATCTCCTTTCCGCTGACCGGACCATTTTACGAGCGCCCGTTTATACCCCGTTCGCACTCTTTTTCCCTTCGTGACATACAAAGCCCGCGTTGCCGCTAGGAAAACGGGAAAGCTCAGTAATATATGTACACCTCCAAAATAAGGGGATGGCCTTTCCTCTAATCTTCTAAGCGTCTTTTTTACGATATATAAACAAAGTCAATCATTCTATACATTATTTCAGACGGCATGCAAATCTAGCAGTGTTCCCGCAGTTGCACCGTCGTCTTCTTCTACTACAAAAAATAGAATGGAGGTAAGAACTCAATTTATTAAAATTCAAAACATCCTAAAAGGTTGAGGCTGCCGATCGAAAAGTGTCTACTGGAACTTTGAACAGATTGATATTGGTTGCTCAAGCCTTAGAGTCTGAAGTGGAAACAAGACGGAATGATGATATCAGTGCTATCAAAATCACTTTTTCAATAAGGGTGGCGAACACAGTGAGTTTTTGGTGATGTCAGTTGAATAGTCAGAAGGTTTTTAGTCGTTGATAACGGATTTATTTGATTTGATGAAATTAATCCGTTTCAATGAACACTTTTGGCATACGTGTTGATGAAGATTTAACAATGAGGGATCAGAAAAATATGATTACAGATTCTACTTCTTCTCATTAATATACTGATATTCTCAGGATTTGGAAAGTACCAAGTACAGAAAGATGGACGTTATCAGGTATATTCCTAAAGCTTCCTTCTTTATCGAGAAAAAAAATCTTCAGGATTTAATGCTGACAGCTGATAAATGGACGTATGATTCTTCGAACGACGAGTTACCGGAAACATTTGTCTATCTTCGTTTGAGCGGCCAATATCTATCAGCATGCATCACTGTGTTCCTGCTTTTCTCCACTATCTTCCTTCAACTCCTTCATTTGTGCGGAATTTCCATCTCCAGAATCACGGTTAGGTTACTCGCTAATTGGCTCGCTGTGCACATGCACAACGTCGTCTTAGTAAGGCTGCAGTGGGCTCTTCGTGTGAGCTGTAATTAGGGCATAGATTAGCTTTGTTTGACACGCGAAGGACACATGGACATTTTCTTGTTGATAGAGGAACGTAGGAAGACAGAAGAACGGGGGGGGGGGGTGGCATTAACCTGAAGAAAAATTTATGTAAGAGGCAATAAACAAAAAAATTCCAAAGAATTTATATATGACAATAAAAAAAGTTAATGGAAAAAATTCTAAATTTGAAATTTTTCAGAACATGTGTTATTCCTTCGGTGCTGTTCCGTTCACCTTGTTTGTTTTCGGTTTGGAAATGCATTACTCTACGTGTCCATGGCTCGATGAATATTTCATATCCTACAGTATGTCAGATATGAGCTCACAGTGTGCAATCAATGGTTGGACGCTTGCTGGAGTGAGCATTCTTACTAGAACTGAAACCAATATGCATTTTTACAGATTTTTTCACTTCTCTCATGCGGATTATTCGTTTCTGAAGGAATTATCACCGCTTTTTTTGGAAATTCTCACGCCACGGAGAACAAGGAGACAATCGTCTAACGTAATAATGGATTTTTGTTTGGTGGTGGAAAACCTGGAAACTGATGAGCATTCATAATTCTTTTCATAACATGAACACTCTTTTTTCTCCATTCAATGCACTTATCCTCTTTTCACCTTTTTTCTTTTTCTTCAAACTTCATCTAATTCGTTTCACATCTTCTTCCCGTGTTTTTTCGTCATAATATATTTTTGAACGAGTTATTCCTTTCTTTGCGAGAACAAATCAATTCATTTTTGCTTCATTTTTCAAATGTTCCCCCTTTTTATCGTTCCCTCGTTTAAGATTCAGGTGGACATTTAGTCTGTAAATGGAAAGAAATGTATTTTACAAGGGGTTACACCTATACAACTACAATGCGTTCTGAGATTTAGATATCAGATTATCGATTTGTAGCTAGTCAGAAGCAAGAACATTTATTGGAGTCACGGATTCCAAAATAATTCAGGTTTCGGCTAGTTGTTCGGTCTTTCTGCTTGAAACTTTAAAAAAGTGCAAAGGAACTTTGGTCACAGGGAATAAAAGTTGGAATAAAGGTCTAAAACTGGAATAATTTTAAATCACAAGAGGTTTTTCAGTTAATTAATTTTTGAAGACCGGTAGTTTAGCAAAAAACGTCTGTGCTGTCTCAGGAAATAATATACTACCTGAAAAACTGGTAATAATATTGGTAGAAACTTTCTGCCATTTAAAGTTAACGAATAAATTATTACTGTGACCCATGGTTTCACTACGCCTGTCATAAATCTTCATGAGTTACGTTCAAGTAAATCATTTTTTTCCTTTGCTCCCCCTTGTGATTCGAGATCATTTGGGCGGGGCTAGAAATCAATTGTGACGAAAGCACTTTTCGGTATACCCCCTGCTTTCTGTCTTGTTTTTGAACCTATATTGTCGTTTCAACTACATCTCCTTGTAGTCTCATCTAAACGATTCTGATCTCTTACCTCAGCACTCTAGGGCGGGCCGGAAAATATCGAAAAAAAAAACGTTTTGTCAGAGTCTTAGTTCATTTTCACAGAGAGAAGAAACTAGAAAAACTATCAGGTCTTAGAAAACGACATATGTGCTTTTGGTGTGACACCCTCTTTTCATTAAATATTCATATCTCATCACTATGTGACTTTGAATCATTCATCTTTAACTTTGCTGGCCATGTATATTTAGTTATCCCATTTCTTATATTCTTTTCTCCAACCATTTATTTTATTGATATGATAGACCACCCGTATTGTTCCGGTAGTCACGTAGTACTATTTTCAATTTATTGTCGGTTTCTGGAAGTTTGGTAATACAAATTAAGAGTAACTGAGTTTATTAAATGTACAAAAGTGATATACAATGTTTGAATTACAGTTCAGAGATAGGTGTTGATTGAATGAATATATAGTGGGTTTGACATGATCAGGCTTGGATATCAAACTTTCTGTTCAAGAAGTCAAGGATAGTGCTGTTTCTCTCGCAGATAGAGTAGTGTTTGAAAGAGCATGGTTGGTAGTAGGTGTAGGCGGAAGCATCCCAGTTAAGAGCAGTACTGTAGTGAGCAGCGCAGTTGGCAAGAATAGTCCATCCGTTGGCGACTGGTTTGTATGGGCGGATAAGCCAGTTGCTGAAAAGAAAATCGGAAGTTCAAAAAAACCGAAAGTACATCGTTTCCAATTAAAGCGTTTTTTATTGCAAATCCTATCTTCCGGTTGCCCACCCAATAGCACCCCCCGGACGTCATTCAGTCGAAAAACAATCCAAGTTTTTGTTCAGCTCACGTCTAGCAAAGGCTAGTTGAATCAAATTAAAAGATTTCCTTTTAGTTTCAAATGAGACCGCCTACTTTCTTTAGGATACTTACAGTCTAGATGGGTTAACGGCTCCCTCGGTTTGCCAGGTTGGGGTGTCCTCGGATCTTTCACGGTGAGTGAAACGGACGAGACCAATCCAGGTGAATCCAATTTGTGGGAAGTGCTCACGGACAGCATCCTGAAAAAAAAGAAACTTAATTTTGTCATCTCACTTTTTATGCTCAATTTATACTTTCCCGGAATAAATAATGTAGTTGGGCCGATCGAAAGAAATAAGATAGCAGTATTTTTATTACTCTCATTCTGTTTTTTTTTCTCATTCGTCTGTTCCGTTTGCCCCCCCCCCCCTTAACCCTTGTGGTGCCCTCTATAGATCATTGTGTATGCATTGCCAACTCGCGACATTCATTCGCAACAAATTCCAAACATATGTGGGTAGGTTCCCTTTGGCTGGTGGAGCCCGGCGTCCCCGTCACAGTCCGTTTCTTTTTTCGCCTACCCCTCCCGTTTTGTTCGGTTTTCTTACCCATTCATCCTGCGAGTTCACAACGAACAAGGTCGCGTTCTTATCATAGCATCGCTTCTCAGCTTCAGCAAAACTTTGCTTGTGCTGCTCAACCCAGTAGCAAGAGTCTGAGAATCGTACCCATCCGTCTGGACAAGTTTCAGTCTGGAAACAAGGGCTAATTTAAAGTTTACTGTTATTCTGACTCACTTCTACCGGATAGTCGGCAAAACGTTGACGTTGATCCAAGGAGATATCGGTGAAAGCGCTGGTACCGAAGTCTTTGTAGCTCCAGTTGAAGAGTTTAACTGAAAACAGTTCTGGTTTGGTTTTTTATTTTTAATTTGAGCTTACCAGGTGCAAATTGAGCGACCGCGATACCCAAGATCGCTGCGAAGATTGCAAGAGTTCTGAAATGATTGTATGTTACGGAAATAGAAGAAAACTCTAACTGATCATATGAAATAGGAACTCTTAGATTTCGTCATCAACCGGGAGCTCTTCTTCAAAAGTTTCGAGTGGTTTATTGACATAATCAAAGATATAGATTTTAGGTGGGGGGCTACTCGTCATTGTTATTGGCTTAGAAACGCGCACTATTGGTTTCCCCCACCACCCCGCATCAATCCAATCAGCATGAGCCGTGCTCTTTTAATTTGGACTCCGATACCCTTTTTGCTCATTTTGATTTGTCTCAACTACTACTTCTTTTATTTTTCCAGACATCATTCAAAAATGTCTCAAGCTTCGGGAGAGGACAATGACGCCGCAGACTTGATGTCTCCGGAATCGCCAATGACACCGGACGGAATGATCTTGGCAAGAATGCCGTGGCACCCAGGTGGGTTCCCACACAAGAATAGAATCTAATTTTCTCTAATCCTTTCGCAGGTCTTGTTGGCAATTGGAACACCGTGAAATCGGTTAGCTGCGCAATGCTCAACGAAGACGAGGTATGTAAGGTGGAAACGGATTTATCACCGCGGCAGTTGAAGCGAAGCCTGTTGAATATCTTAATGTCGCCGTCTTCTCTGCTCTTTTCATTCCCGTAAACATTTTGCCTCTCATTTGGATTCCTTTTAAAAATCAAATCCTTTTTTCTCTTTTTTCCCTCCTCTATTTGGCTTTTGTTGTCACATGCTTTATGTTGTTTCCCCAGACAAACATCAAGATGTGCCAACAATGCAATTTCGATTAACCTAGAGATCGCATTAGTGTTTCCGTGACTCTTGATCCTAAGCTCAAGATTACTGAAAGGGGTGAAAACACTGATGGTTTGCCTGTGTTCAGAGCAGCGGCTATGTGTTTTTCTCACCTACTGAGAAAATAGAGAAAGAAGAGGATGGGGGAGAGATAGAAACAATTAAATATAATTTCTGAGAACTCGATTATAATTCTCTACTTTTAATCTATTATGATCAGCGAAGCTGGAAAAAGAGAGGAAATTTAGAACGAGGAATTTTTTCTCGACTAAATACTCTAAATTATTTATTTTCTCTAGGCTTATCCAGCTGAAAAAGAAACAACAACTTTGGATTCTAACCGAGGGGCAACATCTCTCGCTTTTTTTGCCTTCCAGATGTTCTTGTTTAGACACCTCGTTTTAGACACCTCGTTTTAGATTTTGTGAGCTGTTTCTGTTTCAAATCGAGCACTTTTGAGTCGCGTCTCTCAAACCGATATTACTTGCTTCCAATTGCTCCCGGCTTTTTCGGATGCAAACGAGCGACGAGAAAAAGGGTGTGGGGGCGTGGCAAATCGCCAAGAAAAATAGCGCGACGAAGCCCAGAAGCAGAAAGATAACAATCGAAAGGGCACATTGATTGTTAGCCTTTCGGTGTTGACATCCCCCCTCTCTTTTCTAAATGACCTAACCTTAAATTAGATTTTCTGCACGCCTTCTCTTTGAAGTATTGTTATCTTTTAACAACAAATCTCTACACCTTTCTCCTGATATTATTTATATTTCTCTTAATTCAAGACTCGAGAGCCGACCAAGATGGATGAAAAGAGTGGACGTTTGGTGAGTGAGAAAACGGGGGAGAAAAGTGGTGTCAGTTAGATATATAAATATATTGAATGAGAAATGAATGACGACAATGCGGTATCCATGGTGAGAGGTGTGGGAAAATGGCAAGAAGTCCAAAAACATGTGACAAAAGGCTTGGATCAAAGCAACTTGTAACTCGAAACAATTCACTGGGACTGCTCTAAAATGTAAAACGGACCTAAATCATGTTGACATTTATTTAGGTATCCGGTTTCTTTTTGAAGATGCGCGTGTCTGGGTAGTCTTTAACTCTATTCCACATGACTATATGTGCCCTGAACACTTCCAGGCTTGTACCTTTTTTGATTTACTAGACAAAAGGAGTACTAGATGAAAATTTCGTCCGCTGATAATATGTTCATTGTGAATAGAGATTCATAATCTGATGATTGTTTTCGCATTTTATCTATTCATGAGGCAAGAAATGGTCGTTTATAAGGCTTCTCTGAGCCTCTGTCAAGCTGTCTGATTCTTCTCTCTGTTCCGGGGTTCATGATGATTTCCTCAACGAAAATACCCGATTTCTAGCCACTACGCGCACTACAAAAATCCATTTCTTGAACAAATCTCTCGATTCTATAGTCATCGTCATTTCTCCACAAAACAAAACGCCTCATGCTCTCTTTAACCGCGCTCATATGCCAAAATTTGGTGAATGAAATATAAAATTAGAAACTCGATTAACGTCACCCATTGGTTTCGAAAAGAGTGGTGTTTATATGCACTAAAGTGCACAGGTTTCTTTCGCTCAACACTCCGATCATTCGTCTAATAACCGCTATTATGGCATAACGACGTTCTATTTTGAGTTTTGGTGGTGTCAGCAGGCGCCGAGACAAAAAAGTTGACTTGAAAGAGAGAGTAAAAGATCTCGTCAAAATGGAGATCCATATCCATATTTCTCGCTAAATTTGCTTTCAGTATTTGCTTTTCATGTATTCAGTGTCAGCTGCAACTCACAACTAAACATACAATCTCATCAAAATAGATACACACCCTTTTTGGAATTCATTTTGTTTTAGAATTACAATTCTCTGGATTAGTGCTTTTCAAATGATGACGATATTAGCTAGGTTTCAAAACCACCTGTCACTAACTTTTTCGTTTCAAAAATGTCTCAAGTTCCTTGAATTCGATGGCAAATACATCTCTAATATATTTTCTTCCAAAACTTTTGCTCATAATCCATATCCCCGTATAGAAGCCGTCACAGAGAAAATTCGGCATGATTATCATCAAATAAGTAGTCCAGATTAGAACGCGACTATTCTATTTATTTTCCACTACAACATTCGCATCTTCATTCTAAACTAGATCTTGTATATCTCATTATTTTTCATTACGTGAATCTTTTTTTTTCTCACTTTCATCTCTAGTTTAAGTAACAAAGGCAATTATGAAAATCGAGATGTAGGGGATGATAATTTTGTGAAAACCATGAGACTTGCTTAAAATAATTATAAGCTATTCAATGAACTTTTTGCGTTCAAACAAAACACATGTTGTTTTAGACGGATCGAGCTGCTCCAAGTGATGAGCAGCGAGAAGCTGGTTCATCTTCACAGATCGGTCAAGAATCTCGGAAAACTGTCGTGTTTCAAGAACCAGGTAAACTTCTAGTAAGAAATGTCTCGAAAGTAATTTCAGATGTTGGTTTCCCACATGAACACGACCAACTAACGTCTCTCTACGATACCGAGGTTTGTTGCGCTATGGAAATCAATAAATCGTGTGGTGTAGGGGATAGTAAAGTTACATTGCCACATGGAGTTGCCATAAAATCGTCGGGTTAGCTGCCCGGGAGTTGGCGGAAGCCACCCATTCTACCCTTTCAACAACAGCTTAACATTTTCCTTCTCTAAAATTTCGAAATTTTCAGGAAGGCAACCGAAAGATGTCATTAGTTGGAAAACCATTAACTTATAAAAATTATCGGACTGATCAACGTTTTCGAAGAATGCAGAACAAAATGCACAATTTTTTGGAAAGGCCGCGAGGCTGGAAAGCGGCTACATATCATCTTGCAGTGTGAGATCCTCTAAAACTTAGTTTCAAATAAGTATTTCGAGTTTAGATTACTTATGGTTCTCATGTGCCTTGCTCTCTCAGTTTTCTCAACAATGCCAGACTTTGAAGTGAAAGCGACTATCGTTCTTTACTACTTGGTAAAAATAGATTTGATTTTGGCTCCAAAAATTTTCAGAGTTTTAGGAAATAGTATTTGTAATTTGGCTGGCGACAGAATACATTTGCCGTGTCTGGTCGGCTGGATGTCGTTCTAGATATCGAGGAATCAGCGGACGTATTCGTTTTGCTACAAGTGCTTACTGCGTCATCGGTCAGATATAAAAGAAGCTTGTTAGTCTAGTCTGAGTACATTTTCAGATATTATTGTTATTTTGGCATCTATCACAGTGTTATGCATCGGAGCAACGGGACAAGTTTTCGCCGCATCGGCTATAAGAGGATTGCGGTTCTTCCAAATTTTGAGAATGCTCAGAATTGATAGACGGGCAGGAACATGGAAACTACTGGGCAGCGTTGTATGGGCGCATAGACAAGTGAGCAAAATTATTTTTGAAGTAAAAAAAACTAACCTGGACATGATGAATAGGCGAGGCGAGTGGTGAAGAGAGAGACCAAATGACTGACGAAAGATGGTGTGGTCCGTTTATTTATACAGGGTCATGTAGGCGGGACCGTCCAGGTGACCCTTCCAGATAATTCTGTGGGATTAATTAGGGTGAGAGACTGTTCGAGAAGAAGAGGGTGTTCGGGAATACAATAGATGATCTTTGATCTTGTAGTAGATCTGTAGTGTATCCCCCATTATCCAAAGATCGAAGAATCATAAAATTAGAATTTATGATGGTACCTGGGAAAGTGTTTCCCAAAAGCTAATGTATTACAGGAGTTGCTGACAACAGTGTATATCGGATTTCTAGGATTGATTTTCTCATCTTTTCTTGTGTATCTCTGTGAAAAAAACACGAATGACAAGTACCAAACGTTTGCGGATGCACTATGGTGGGGAGTGGTACGTTCCAGCTACCATTTGGAATGAACCATCCGTATCTCTCTTATAGATAACACTATCCACAGTTGGTTATGGTGATAAAACTCCTGAAACTTGGCCTGGTAAAATAATTGCTGCGTTCTGTGCTCTCCTTGGGATATCATTCTTTGCTCTACCTGCGGTTCGTTCGTAATGAGATTGAGGAAGGAAAACAAGATGATTTCAGGGAATCCTTGGATCAGGGTTCGCATTAAAAGTGCAACAACACCAACGTCAAAAACATTTGATAAGGAGAAGAATTCCGGCGGCCAGACTTATTCAGTGTCTATGGCGTCATTATTCGGCAGCGCCAGAATCGACGTCATTGGCAACTTGGAAGATTCATTTGGCACGGGAACTTCCTCAAATGTAAAATAAGAGGAATAATTTTTATCAATTTTAGTTTTTTATAGAGTGAAATTCACACCAAACGGGAGTAACAATGCTACTGGTCTCATAAACCGTTTACGCCAAAGCACAAAACGTAATCTAACGGAAATTTTCATATATTAATGTGTTATTCAGGAAGTCCAAACTCGAATACTCAAGGAACATCCACAAATTCCCAATCCACTTCTAAAAATCTATCTGTTCCCCGTGTTCATGATACCATTAGTCTTGTGTCCACATCCGATATTTCTGAAATCGAACAACTTGGAGCCCTGGGATTTTCTTTAGGTACATGACGTGTTTTGACGTCAAATGTACGTTGTTCCTTCTATTTCAGGATGGAAATCAAAGTCAAAGTGTAGCGGATCAAGGAAAGCGGCTGATGACTCTATGCTACAATCGAGAATGCTTGCTCCTTCAAATGCACAACTTGATGGTATTGTTTTGATCTTTTAATTCGATAAGCATGTTGTATTCTTGTCATCTTACCATTTTTCCACTTCTGTCTAACCAGACAAGTGACGGAGACGCACTACTGGAAAACTATGAGACTTTTGGAATGCTGACTGAGTTGAAAGTTATTAAGTTTGACATTTTCTGATTACATAGATACTTCTCTAACATAAGATTGTAGTTTCTAGTCAAAAAATAGTTTTGCATTCACCAACACAGTCCTTATCTTTTCCTCTCTTCCTTTCCTATCCGATTCACTTATCTTGTTTGGTGTGACCGAGAATGGTGTGTCATTTACTCTCTAGACATGCGTCGGCGTTCGCAAAGATCCGCATCGCTGTGCCGTGTACCCAACAATGGACAACATCTCCGACCGTCGCAACCGCGAGCCACCTTGTCGGACAGTGACGTCATCGGAGACTATTCGCTCATGATGGCACCCATTTACCAGTGGTGCGAACAAATGGTTCAAAGAAACAGTGGACCAGGTGATGATGGTGTTTGGAGCCAATTATCACAATTAACCACGTGTGCAACACGACGCACCGAGGATATTACGGATGGTGACGGTGAGCGTGAACAAAGGGAAACACAAAACAAAACTATGAGCGCAACAATAACCGATTCTTTTTGTTCAACCTACCCCCCAACACCCAAATTAACTGACAAACAAATAACTGACCTTTTCCTAATGATTCGGCACTAATAATTATGATTGCTGGTGGTTTTTCTTATGCTTTGCGGCATGGACTGTTGCGACGCTTCGAATACTGAATGAAGCATGTAATTAGCCATCACTAAAACAGTTTTTATATGTCATTTTTTGAAAAGTTGTTTATTTTTGCTCTCTGCTTTTGCTAGCAACTATTCTTTCAGTTTTCTCAATGTCCTCGTCATTTTTTTGAAAGTAGAAAAGTCTTGTTTCCATGTCCAATCACTTAGTTTCATTTTTTGCTAATTTTATGTCAAAGAAAACATTGATAGAATAGAAAACGTGAAAATAGTGGTTTGAATACGGTATTTCAGAAGAAGAAAACATTGGATACCAACCACAAACAATCGAGGAATTGACACCAGCTCTGAAAAACTGTGTTCGTGCAATCAGAAGAATTCAACTACTGGTTGCAAGAAGGAAATTCAAGGAAGCTCTGAAACCATATGACGTGAAAGATGTCATTGAGCAGTACTCGGCTGGCCATGTTGATTTGCAAAGTCGTGTTAAGACAGTGCAAGCCAAGTTAGATGTGATATGTGGGAAGAATATTGAGAAGTTGGAGCCGAAGGTTTCCATGTATAGCAGAATAGCGACACTGGAGACAACTGTTAGTTTCAAATAAGGTTTTAATTTTCTATAGTTTGATTATAGGTTGGTAAAATGGACAAAAAACTCGATATGATGGTGGAATTATTGATGGGAAGGCAGTCCGGTTCTCGAGTCTTCTCACAAAATACATCCCCAAGAAATGAAATGAGTGAACCGAATAGTGGACGGTTGGACTTGACGAGATCAAGAAGATCGGTGGCCAGCACCGACATGGAAATGTATACAGCAAGGTATAGAAATGTTGTTATGATCACATTTAATGAAATAAGCTTCAGATCTCATTCGCCTGGAGTTCAAGGAGACCAGCGGCCAATAATTGCTCATATGGCTGAAGAAGAAGACGATGAAAACGTTTTTGATGAAGCCACTCCTCTAAACAATGGACCTAGTACTTCAAGCTGTTGATATTATTTCAAAATGATTCTCTTCATATTCCATGTCTTACCAGTTTCAGGTATTCTATGTATATTTTTCAAATCTCAATTAATTACTGATATTTTAAATGTTGACATATAATCCCGTTGACTTCGAGATTTTGTTCTTACGGATCTTCTATGAACCCATCTCTTTGACGCATCTTTCTTACTTTTATTTTCCTATTTTTCCAAACTTTTTGTTCCTTTCTCTAATCTTCTCCAAAGTCGTAAACATATTTTTATCAAGAGTTTATTTATATAAACATTTCAGAGGTAACTATTCATTATATGAGTATCTATAGTAGTTTCTGGTGAGTATCTGTTTAAAACCGGGTACACTGAGAGTCTTCAGAGAAAATGAGAGATCCACAAGAGCATATACTGGGTAACTTAGCAAGAGGTGCTTTTGGAGATATGATTTCTTGGTTCTGAAACGTTTTCAGCTTACAGTTGGGTTTCCGTAACTCACATTGTTTTTGGATCTTTCTGGAAGTTCAATGACATAGATTTTAGAGTTGTCTATTCTCAGCTTTCTGTCATCGGTTTTATAAAATATGTGACTGCGGAATTCTTGCCGTGAGATTTTCTTCGACGCTTTGAAGAAAACAGATACGATCAATTGTCGATATGGAGCATATGCGAATGCGGTAATCAATGGGTTTATTATCTGAATTTTTGATATATTCAGAGTCATAGATAGTTCAACCCACTGGATTCAAAATCAATAAGTACAGCATACTCCAAGTGAACCAGCTCATAACTTGTTTAGATTCACAATCTAGGATAGGCCAGGCTATCATATGAATTCTTGCGAGGTTTGCCAGTCTGTAGGGTAGTAAGCTGCATGAAGTCCATAACGTAGTAGCAAAAATGAATGCAAACGACGTAACCTATAACTTTTTATTTTGAAAATAATCTTGACCAAGTTTACCTTGTTCTCAACTTTGGTCTGATTAGCACAACCAATAGTCAATTTTCTCTTCCTTTTAGTCAAGTTATACAAGTAACAAGACACTAGAAGGGAAGATACAATTGGAATAACACAAAATGTGACTGTGAACGCCTCGTAGAAGAATCGATTAAAAGAAGAGAGCTGAAAACAAATCGAAATGTTTATTATTCCAAACTCTCTCTAGTTACCTGGCCTCCGCTAGTAAACACGGTTAGAAAAACAAATTGAATTTCGTTTCGCTCCTGAAATCAACTATGAATGTTTATTGCTCTAAAGACAAATACCGTGATATCCACTCTCGTATTGATAAAATATATGTAACTGTAGAACCAATAGTAGGTAGCGAATCTGAAATAAATATCAGTTATGTTCAAGAAAGTATATGATACGCAATGGAAATGATCCAGGTTGAGTAGCAGAATAGTTTAGCTCTGTGATAAGACATCCATATATCATATTTGAAAGGCCAACAGAAGAATATAAGCTGAAAACTGTTGATTGAAGAGTCCATGGACTTTGAAGAACCTTATCAACATTCAGAAGAGTCAGTGATAAGCCGGAGACAGCAAGGCCAACCCAATTAGCAAAGTTGAGAAATACAGTCACTGAATGTATCTGAGCCGCAGCGTATCTTCTAGCGAAAAGTTCATACGGATGACAAAATACTGAAAAATATATTATTGCCATCACGTGATGAACAGGTGAGCCTCACATGTTAATATGGAATCTCCAACTGTCATATTCAGTATAAACAGATGTAATGTATCACCTTTTTCGTTGAATAGCTTCGCGGAGCATGCCACAACAACAAAGTTAATGATTGTGGCTATAAGACACGCAACTATTAGTATATCATCCATCTGAAAAACAAAAAATAGTTACTTAAAATTGAAATTTGAAATTTACCGATGTAGCAAAATACACGAATCGAGTGGTATAAAAGCAAGGTTGCTTTGATTCGTCATTTTCAGCAAGACCAAGTTGAGAAATGAATTCAACTGGGAGGTCAGTAAAATCGTTCCAAGAGCCGGAAGGCATTGTTTCCACAATGCGTCGGCTCATTGAATACGACATCACGGAGGCAATCTGATATTTTGTTTACGTTTTCAAATTATTCCGTCTTTCTGATGGTCACTGGTTTGAAATGGAACCTTTGAATCGATATTGAATCGATTCAAATTACAGAGTGTGAGTAGTTTCAATAGTTGATAGGTAGTTTATCAGATAATTTATTTATCTAATCATTATTTTCATTAAATATATTATAGTACTACCTCAAATTTGTTGACACAATAAAGAATAAACAATAAAAAACTCACCTGCTCTGATGAATCTTCTGCAAAATGTCTCAGAAGCTCAAAAGGATGCAAAGTGTAAGTTTTTTAGAATGTCCCATGTTGATGTCAATCCCATTAATTTTTCACAATTTTTCCTGGTCCCTGCATAAAATTTTGTTCCTCACGCACACCAAAACCAATATTTTCACGTATCAAAAAAATGATCTTGCCACCCACATTCTTCATTTTTATTCAGACAAGTTTATTAGTTTAATCATTCATATTATGATAACAAATGAGAATTATCGTGTTTTTAAAAGGAAAACCAGAAAACCCAATAATATACTACGGTATACAATGAAGAAAAAAACTAGTGTTGTAATATATAAAGTTCGTTTTTGGAGAATATTATAGGAGAAGAGAGAAATGAAGATACACAATACAGAAAGATATAGATTCAACTGCAGAAGACAGAAAAATAGAGTCAGCATTTACTTCCGGCTTGAAGTTTTTTGTCTGAAGATGCTTGAGATTCGAAGGAGAATCCGTCGTCACTTTTCATTGGAGTCACCGGTGGCTCACTCATCGAAATACGAACAACCTGTAAAAATAAGTTTGACTCAAAAACTATTTTAGAACATACTTCTGTCGATTGTCTGAGGCTGGCAAGTTCGGTGCATGATGATCGGCGGTTGCGATTCCGTCGGACGGACGAGAAGCTGCTGTCAGACTGCAAACCATCCGGTTGGTAAGAATACAAGGGACGATTCCCAACTGGTATATTTACTAGAAACTTCTTGATGGTCAACCTGTATGGAGCATAGATGAGCGATGTGATGAGCGGGTTGACGATCTGTAAATAAGATTGTTCGTGTTTTTATTTGCAATTAGGCTCTATGAAATTTATTTTTCAAATCGAACATTGTTTTCGAGAAAGCACGAGCTGTGTCAGCAGTTCTTGTCACATATCTGAACACTCTTTACTTAAATTTAATGTGAAAAACAAAACTAATGAAACTTGATATTGGATATGTCCCTGTTTGACATTTTGAATCAAGTAAACACCCAGACTAACCGGATTAAGAGTGAGAAGGTACACAAGTACCCATGCAATCCAATTCATTCTCTGCTTTCCTTCACAACTCAATTCGGACCAGCTGAAAACTAAGATACACTTTTTCGATATCAATCAAACCTACGTGAACAAGTGGATTCGTGCCAAGTTAACGATGCGATACGGTAACAAACTGCATGAAGTCCAGGTGGTCGTGGCAAAGATGAATGCCAGAGACTTGACCTGAGAGAGAACCTTCTAAAAACATGTATTCTAATTCACTACCCGGCTACCACTTACTTTGTTTTTCAGAGCGCTCGGATCACCAGCGTTAGTTGCGTTCCGCTTGCTTCTGGTAAGATTGAACAGATAAATTGAAACGATTAGGGATGATGTTACAGGGAGAACACAAAATATCATAGTAAAGATCTCATAGTAGAACTTCTTGCTCGGTGACATCTGTAGTAACATTAATTTCAAAGTCTAGACAAAAAACTAACCTGAAGAGAGCAATCTTGGTGGAAGATGTACACAATGTTGAATAACCAGCAGTAAGAAACAAATCTGAAATAATCATTACACGATATCTGAGAACATGCGCCAACCCAATGGAAACAGCCCAAATAGCCAAACAAAACATTGCTGCTCGCCGTTTAGACATGGATCTGTCGTAATTTAACGGCCATCGGAAATAAATTAGCTGCAATTCGAAAATGAATTTTGTTTTTGTGGTGAAGAGGACTAACTTTATCAACATTCAGCAGGGTTAATGAAAGGCCGGATACCGCGAGTCCTATCCAGTTGAAATAGTGTACAACTGCACACAGGTGCTTTTGTTGGAGAAAATCATGCTTTCGAATAAGTAACTCATTTGGATGACAGAATACTGTAAGCAGTATTTCATACACTTTTTTGTAAACAATTAACTTCGATTTGGGAGTCCTTATGATTTCTCTTATCTGTGACCGTTTCCGGTGCCAACTTCCAAAATGTGATTTCATTTTAATTAGTAACCCGTTCCGGTCATTAAACTAACACTTACCGACCGGAAACTAACAAGTGATAGTGGAAACTACAAGATTGTACAAAGATCGTTTAGAAACGACTGTTAGAAAGCAGTTCAGAAACTCACTTGTTAATACGAGATCACCGATTGTCATGTTGAGTATGAACAAATGCATTGTGTCACCACTCCGTTTGAATAATTTTATCGCACAAAAAATGACCATAACATTGAAAACTGTGGCAGCCATACTGGCGGCAAGCAGCATGTCATCTACCTGAACGCGAGCCCAATATTGATAACAATTTCGTGACAAACATACCGTATAAGTGAATATAGTGAACATTGGATCATTATAACATTCCTCATAATCCGCGTATACTTCAGCTGCAGCTGTACTGCTGGTTATACTTGATACCGCCGAAGTACTACCTTCCAGAATAGCACTTACAATTGTTTCTAATGGAATTTCTTCCATTGTTGAAAATTGTGGACGACTCCAGAATGTCTGAAATATAGGAAGACAGATGAAAAAGAGGAGCAGTAACAAAATGAGTCGGAAAGAATCGGGCAAAGAAACAAATGAAATGGATGTGTGTGTTTGAAGGAGGAGAGACCATGAAGATGATTACTGTTGTGTCGAAACGTGCAATGTAGAATGGAGATGGGGGCCAATTCGTTTGCGCCGTAACAATACATATCATTTTCCAGGATAATTTGGGCTAATTATGTCATGTACTGTATTCCGAATACGTTTTTTCTTTTTGTGTGTCAGCTCGCTGTCTCGTTTAATTCGGGGTGTCTCTTTTTTCTTGTTTTTCTCTAGTTATTATTTTTTTAATAAAACATATTGAAAGTTGAATGTTGGTTGTTGAATTACAGCGGAGCAGTTACCAAACAAAGAAGGGCAACTGAAACAATAATCGCTTTTGTTTCTTTTTGATAAACCGCCGCTAGGTCGTAAGATAAAAGTTTTGTATGTTTCAGATGACTCAGTTTTTTAACTGAGTCTTGATGTTGTGCAATGAACCTTTTACAAGACAATCACAGGTTTATTTATATATCTCTGGAGGTGAAAAATGAATAGAGACATGATAAAAGCTAATTGTGAAATCTGAATGTCAGACATGGTTAAATGAGAAATTGGAAAAAATATGTACTATAAGAGAAGTATGAGATCGGTATGAGGCTGAATGGAAGAGCAAAACGGAGATGATAAGGAGGGATGAGATATACACACTTTGTTATTGAGAAAACGGTTACATCATGTCGATTGGTTTTCGGAGGTAGATATCTTTTCCTATGTTAGCAATGTCGAATTCCAACACGTTCATCAACTGAAATATTCAAATAATAGATTCTAGGACAGTTTTTCTCTACTTACAGAAATATAATCACGACGTTTCTCTCCGTAATTGACGAAAGTGGCAATTGCCATCAAAATACACGAGAACCTGTTCATTCCAATTTTATAACCATACTCAGCTACAAGATATTTCCGAAGTAGTCCGGTGAGACGTTGTCTTTCCTCGTTGGCAATTATTCTTCCAGCTTCCGACATTTCAAGGTTGTCTTAATATAATTCAATAGGGAATGTTTGTTTAAGAGAGTTATTACCTGGTGAAAAAAGAGAAATGGATTTGAAAAATGCGTACTCCGTCATTGTGATTTTGTTTTTCAAGAACTCGTTAACCGGTGCATTGTACATTTCAGCATAGTAATTTGTGAATACTCGGCTGAAAGGTCTAAAAATGAGAAACCTTACGTATTTTAAGAGCAATCATACCGTTTTTCATCCTTCTTGATATCTGCCATTTTTCGTTCAAATGCATTGACACCATCAGGGAATGTTAACGTGGATGACTTTGCTTCGAAATAAGAGTAAAATGATTGCGTGGCAACATGCAAAACACCGCCGATGTGGGATATTAGGCATTTCTAGAGAAAAAAATAGATAATTTAGGTTTGAAAAAAATGAAATATACCTGATCAAGCTCACTGAGCATTTGGAATTTATCAAACGTTTTCGCAAATTCGACAATAAGAAGAAGGTCAACAACCATCCAATATCTGACAGGATCAGTGGTGTAAAGAGTGCCAGGCTTCTGTAAAAAATTCAGATTTTCCAGCCAAGGAAGTCAATAACTCACTCTGTCTATGGTTTTATCTCCTCCAATAAGAATACTGTGTTTTAGCAACTGTCCTAAACAAAAATCGTCCTCTACTGGCAGTGTTCCAGGTACACGATGTCTCAACACAGCGTCTTCTCGTCGAAACTGGAATTAATTGATTTTCAGAACGTTGAATCTACTAATCTCACAATATCATCCACAAATCTGTACGTATGCACAGTGTTTTCTCTGATTGGAGCTGCTATGAATGGAATTAATGCAAGAGACTTGTCATCAGGCGGCATTCCCGGCGAATCTTCATCCCCACTATCCATTTCGTCTGTTTCAGGATGGAGCTTGTTGCTGGGGAATTGAATAGCTGTTGGGTTCATTCCTACACGAACACATTTGTCAAATCGACAAGCTCGACATGCACAGCGAAAGTCTTAAATTAATTTTTTGAATAAAAAATTATCAGTTGGTAATCTACCTTTTGTAAATTGACAGTTTCCTCCTTTCGTGCAGGTAAATGTTCTACGATTGATAATTGTACGTCGGAAGAATGTTTTGCATCCATTGCAACTGAGCACATCATAGTGATATCCGGTAGGCTGAAAATGTTTATAATCATATTCTTGAATCAGAAATTCTGGATCTCTTAAAGGTCTGGTGTCCTTAAACACAAAACTACCTACAAAAACTTCCGGTCACAAAATATTCTGGCTAGTCGATAATCTTTAGACTTTTAGCGATTCTATTTATACCTGTCTCTCTCACTGTTTCATTTACTCTCTTCTACTATCTACCCGCTATTCGCCGAAGAGATAACACTATTTTTGACGCAGTTACACATACCTACAGTCAAGAACACAAAATTCGCCGGCCATAGCGCAACATTCATGTGAATTACCGATGAAAACTTTTCCCCGACTTACCCGATCTCCACAAACCGAGCAGTGGTGCTTGTCGCTTTTCCGAACATTGCGAATTTTGCGAATCGGTGCGGGTGCGGGTAATAGTTCGTTGGAAGAACACTCCATCATATTTGTGTCTTCGGCTGGTGAACGTAGCGGAGATATCGAATCGGATGACATTGGAGAGTGCGAGGATAGGCTTCCGTCAACCTGAATATCATAGATGAACGTTTAGATTTTGGGGCATACTATTTCTCGTAACTGATGTTCTGAAAATGACCGACGGACAACTACGAAACACGTTTTTTTTTTCTTTCGTCCGAATCAAACAAAAGATAGGTTTTTTGTTCTTTCATTTGATACGATACAAAGATTAGTCCGTGTATCGTTTGTTTTTCTTCCGTTCTTTTTTTTCCTTTTACACTTCTACTTTTTCATATGTTTCGTTTCCGCACAGTGTCAATAAGAACTAGGCTCTCCCCGAGAGATGAAAAATGAAATAGGCTTTAGTTTTGAGCAGTCCCGTAGTTTGATTTATGATCAGCAGCTTGATTTTCAAAGGTAGACTCAAGCTGACTAAAATGTGCATGTGAAAATGTCGGGTTGACTGAATTATGAAAATTGGCGATAATTTAATCATATGCTACAATAATCTTATATATCTCACTTTATGCAATGACTAAAGCCTAAATTGAATTAAAGGTAAGAAAGTACATAACCTAAAAAAATGGCGATGTGTTACTTACAGAAAACCATCTGATAATTATCAAACTACATATGCACTTGCCTCAATAGGTTTAGCATCAGTTAATATGACTCAAGAACGAAAATACAGACAATAGTGTATAATACGCCTAGAAATGGTCATTTGTGGTCTTCACACGGTTTGATGGTTTTTGCGAAACATCGGGATCAAAAGGATACAGGTTGAGTAGGAATCGAAATAATTTGGAACTGAACTAGCGATTGTTTTGATGGTCCACAATCAGATAAAATACAGCTGACTAATCGTACTATCTCTCCCTTCCTAATAAAAGATAATAAACTGACCCAGTTCATTGAATCACGATTTATCCACATTGGAGGTGATGGGTGCAGTAATTTGTTGGACTTATCCAGATGAGTGCAGTTCAAGGTTTCCCAGTAAGAAGACATCTGGAAAAATATTAGAATTGAAGGAAAAAGGGGGAAGGAAAAGGAATTATGAAAATGCGTATAGACACACAAAAAGTTATGTAATTCGAGGCGGCGGAGGCATGCGCAAAAATTTGAGGAGATGGAAATGTAAAACAATCTTCAGAGATTCAAGATTTTGACGTTTGTTTGCCTTCTTTTTTTAGAGTTTTAGTCTAATTCGGTGGTCATAATCAAGGAAACTAGTGAAATGACTCTTCTCTAGTTGATTACAGCTGTTCGCTAAGTCTTGTTGCACTTTTTGTGTTAAAAAATAAACTAAAATGCAACAAAATGTTAGACAGATGGATAGCACAGCTGCTAAAAGAATGCAAAATGAAGGGGTGATACTGACTATTTCAAAATGTATTACTTTTTACAAAAAAAATTTCGGATATGGTTTTAAAGAAAATTAGTATGTGTTCCAGAATGAAACATAAAGACGACCGCCATGTTACAAAACATGAACTTCTCAATCGATTACAGTCTGTGGAAACGACACCCCTGACATCACCAGACCATAATCTTGTTTCCCACCACCCAGTGTCGTTTTTTTTATTTCGACTAACCCCGGCCAACGACTGAAAAAAATCTGGGTTGTTGTTATTTCAGAGTAAAGAACGCTTTCTGATTGGGTGGAACAAAATAACAGGAAGCCAGACCCGAAAACACAAGTTCCCTCGTTTGTAGACTTTGGTTTACTATATTCACAATTTCCTAGAATTTTAGTTCACGGAAGAAGGTATAGTACACCTGCGATATTCACATATGGGCAAATCTTGATCCGCCCCTTTATTCATTCACTCCAACTGACCACATTTTGGAGTTTGTGCTCACATTTTGTGACTTCGTTAGCAAAGACGTAGACAGACAAATAAGAGTGTAGATTTCAGCAAGTCTACCGTACTCTATCAAAAAGATAAAAAACAGAATAACTCAATTTTTAAGAAAGCGGATCGAATTACAAACTAGCACAAGTTTTTTTTTGCAAAATGAGTAAACTAGACATTAGTATTGAATAATATATGATTCAGAATCCCACGGAAGGAAAATTGACATTCTCAATTTCAGGTTGCATTTTCAGCACAATGGGCATACAAAAAGTATGGGAAATGATGAATCAAGCTTTGCCTACTGTCTTCTGGCCTCTATCTTGACTGCGTACAAGGACTACGATTGTCCACTACGAATTCGAGTACAAAGGTCACTAGGGTAGTGATAAGAAATGATAATGTTGCGACAAACTGAGGGTTGCGTGGAATTCTAGAAATTTCTGAAAGAAATGTAGTTGGTAGACATGATTATGCAGAAAATCGTGTTCGTATTTTCGGAAATTTGAGACCAGGTGAAAAGAGTCTGATATTCATCATTATGACGAATAATCGTGATTAAGAGAAAATCATAGCAACGTTCAGATGTTCAAAAAAATTCTAACGACATCATGTTCTGGTTACTGAACGTTACGCATTTCTAAAGCCTCATACCGGAAGTGAACAAGAAAATCAGAGCCCTTTCAAAATCATAGCGAAGGAAGCTGACGTCTTCTCAATTGTAGGGAATTGGAACGGTGGGATTAGAGGGAAATTGACGGTTGGGTCCACCTCGTGCTAAAAGAGCGCTCTGAATATGACTAACGAAACCACGAGGTTCTACGTAGATTAATATCACTAGATGACAAAGCTAGTCTCGGAAAAAAATAGGATTTGGCTCGGAAACCAGCGGTTAGAAAACAAATAAATAACAAAACGTAGATTAGGCTCTGGAATGAAGTATTAAATTGAAAAGCCGGACCAAAAGTTATTTTTTCCAGCTTACGTAGTTGAAAGCGAATTGTTGCAGCATGCACCTCAGTAAGCCTAGCAAATCTTGAAAACTGACTTCCTAATTGAGCATATTGTTGTCAGTTCTGTCATTCACATAATCTTATCAACGTATCTTTTCAATAACAGATCTCACATCACTAAGCTCTGCAGAAGTTGGGCCAAAACATTGTCAAAAATGATGACAATTCGAAAATGAAAATTCGAAAAAAATACATGTGTAAATGAGAAAAAAAACGAGAGCGGAGGGAAGAGAAAAGAGGAGAAACGTTTCTCGCAACTTCCCCTCTCTCTTTCCAACTTTTTCTCTGACTGCAGACTGTATTTTTGAGAGTGAGAGGGTGAGAGAGAGAGAGAGAGAGACAGGGAGGTAGAAGAAAGTAGTGGGGGCCTGTTCACGTGTTACATGACGTTGACAGCGCGCCACGCGACTGAACAGTCATTGCACAGACCAACTGGGTCACAAAATTCATGTTTTGTGGATTGGAGTAGAACAGGAGCAAGGTGATGTGATGTACTCGGAGAAAACTGGCAGATCAAGTGTGGGTCGAGTTCTTAATGATTTTTCAGAGTTCGCAATCGACATTTATCAGATTTCCGGTGAAGGCTTTAACAAAGGAAATGAATTGTTTTAATAGTCGCAGTTTATGTGCTTTTCAGTCACACTTTTTCCACGAGTAGAAATATGGATGAGAGTTTGAAGTCCATAAGTTTTACCCACGTGACAATTGATTTTCCCACTAACTGGTTTCAAAAATTATTTCAATCAAAAGAAATTCTCATAACAAGTCCTTCAAAAGTGGTGTGATGAGAATATATAGTCAACGCTTCCTGGTTTAACATAGTATGATGAATTTCTGAAGAAGACGATTTCGTTTCTTTTCGTACAGACTACAGTGTATTTTTAAAAGCGGGAAAGACGGGAAATTTGATTCGAAAACTAGATAACTGTGAAACATGTTATTCAAACGAATATTCTTAAAGCCAAGTGTTCAAACACCTCTAATCAAAACACGGAAAAGCTTGTTTGCGAAACTTCCTTTTAGAAAAAATTGCTCTTCATTTTTTTTGCAGCCGAACGCTGAATAGAATTAATCCGGTCTGTCTTCACATGATGTCTAGCGAATGGCGTTCTTTTCACAATGAGTCAAAAGATGATCTTTGAAAATATAGGACAGACGAATTTTTCTTTTTTGTCAAACTTTCGGTTTGCATTTCTAGCCGTTTGCCACGTGATGAGGCACGGTTTGCACTTTTTGTTGACTCTATTGAGCAAACTTTGAATACATACAAATGGAAAATGAGAAGAAATGCCACTATTTTCATGATTACCTCAGAACTACAAGAAAAAAATTGTCGAAAGTGCAATGAGAAAAAATACCGTTTTAATGTTCATCATATCAGTTCTCAAAGTTCCTATGACATTTTATCAATTTTCATTTCCAACTGACCTTTTTTATATACATTGTATTCGGAAGTCAACCGGAATTAATATAGGAAAAGGATTTTTGAAATTTTTAGTGTTGTGTAGTGATGCGTGCGACATTAGCGTCGGCGCTCCTAGCAACGAGAAGAGCAACAACACTAAACACATCTCCTCCAAAAAGCTGCTGGACGACATTTCGTACGTTCGCCCTTTTTTTTGTTGCCATTTTTGTCTTTCGAATATTTTCTGTGATATTATGTCAACGTCAACTACTGTGAAGCGTGCACGGGTAACCGCTAGAATAGCACAAGCGGAAAACACTAGTCTACCGACTTCTTCGGAAATTACTCAGCAACTTTTAGAGCAGGTGAATGCATTAATGGAGAGGAAAAAACTAATCATTTTTGTGTTTAGACCGAAGGAAAGCGAAAACAACTTGATAAGAAATGCAGTGATTATGAGCAAATTTGCAAGAAAACGGCCAAGTTAAAGGCGGAAAGGAATAGAATAGAAGCTGAACATGCTAATTTAACGGTATGACATTCAAAAAATATCAAAAACAACTAATCAATAAATTTCAAAAAAAAACCAGGCGGAAAAATTTCCATCATTAATTCGTAATATGAAAGTCGACAATGTTTGTCAAGTCACAAAAAAATGTGTCGTACAAACACGAAAGCATTTTTATCAATAATTGATTTTCAAAAAGCATCAACTAAATCTTAACACAACGTGACTGATAACCGCACCGACATGTTTTCGTTATCGGAAGTTGAAACATAAAGAAAGTATGTAAAAAATAATAGAAAAGAAAGATTGGAACAGATCTTTTTGATATCGCCTCATTTTTTGTTCTGTATTATTGACTGACACGAGACCTCAAACAATCTTGCGAATGTTGGAGAAGGAGGAGAAGAGTAGAGACCACATTGTAAGAATGTCGAGACAACTTGGTAAGTTGGTAGTTTTACACGAACAATCATTTTTGAAACACACTTACTTATAGTGTGAAACGAAACTAGTCAGAGAAAAAAATGGCGGGAAAATGGTTTGAGGTTAATACGGGCATAAATAAAAATAGAAACATTGCAATGGAGTCTTTGTGATTTGTAGTTCTACCGAGAGGAATTCGAAACAATTTGAACAGCTGTCTCATTTTGCGATGACAGCGTTTTTTGAAAATTTCAAAAGATTGATTCTTCCTAAAAAAAACCTTCAGGCGCAAAGCGACGAAATTGATGAATCGTTCACAAAACTTGAGCAGAACGCCGAAACCAGCTTCTTATTGCAACAACAAAAGAACAATGAAATGAATGAGGCTGTGCAACAATGGACGGCGCTTGATGGAAAAGAGGAGAAATTATATGATGATCTTCTCCATGAAACGGAAATTGAGAAAAAACTGAGAGAGAAGCGTGAGTTGAACTTATTTTGTACTTTGAAGTTTTATTATAAAAGAATATCTTGACCTCATTAACTCAAATTATAATAAGTCTTTTAGACGAAGAAATATCTAGCAATGTGGATCAACTTGGAACCAATGCGGAGGCCGACGAAAAAGAGTTCCGTCAGTTGGAACAAGCTTTTGACACTGATATGAGGACAGAAAAGGTGATAAAAGTTCTCTTCTTGTTGTTTTTTTCAACTGTGCAATGTTGTTTCTACAGTTTTTATATAGCTATTTAATTCCCTGTTCAATCACTCCAACAAATCGTTTGACGACTGTCACGGATCATCTGTTTTTGAGCAGTTTATGCATTTGAGAAGAGCAATTCAGCTCAGAAACTGTCCTTGTTTCAGACGTTGGAGCAATATTTAACCCGATTGATTGATGATGTTTTTATCAACCAAAGAAGATTGGAGGATATACAGATTAGTGAGTGGGCTATATTATTTTTGAATTATGACAAAAGTGCATTACGGTATATTGAATTTGATTGAAAAAAACAGTGATGATAAAAGTTGAGAACCAGAAAACAAAACATGCATTTTCAACAATGTTGAAACTTTCAGGGACGTCTAGAGGTCGGGCTAACTTTAGGCATGCTGAAAAGGCTCTCAGAGATCCGAGGTCGAGACATCGAAGACTAAGCTCACAAATAACTGGGAATACGGTAACTAAATTAGATTAAATACGTCAAAAGAAAAGAAAAAGTGATAATTAAAGTAACCAATGTTTACATGACGAAATGTATAACAAACCACAGAATACTCAATTTGTTTGCCGCCAATGGAAAACAAAGTCTCGACCGCTCAAATTCAGGTCATTTTGTTTTAGGATCCCGACTCAGAACGTGTTTTCGATACGGATAGAAGTACGGATAAAGTGCAGAAAATAGAAGAAATGGAGAAGGCGTGGTATTCATTGGAAGACAAAATCCGTCTTAAAGAATTTGAACTGGCTGAAGAGTCAGAAAAGGTTTAGCACAAGTCTAAGAATAAGAAAATGTTAGATGATTTCAGTTGAATCACGAGCTCGAGGTACGTGAAAAACAGTACACAAATGATGTGGAACGAGAGGAAAAACAAAAACAATTGCAAATTGCTAGAGATTATGCAGATTTACAATCGTTAGTTGAAGTTCTACAGTGGTGGCTGAAAACATGTTGTTTCAGAGATACTCCAATGTACGCCGCTTATTCAGCAGCATTGAATTTGAATCATAGTTTGATGGAACAGTTAAAGATTCCGGAGAGTAGAAACAGCATTTTGAAAGAGGTATTGCTTGAAAAAAAAGAAAAGGCTGATTTCTCTATTTTCAGCCTGCTCCCTATAAGGATTCACTTACAAACGGGACTCCAACCCAGTTTGTGGAGTTTGAGGATGATATCGATGACTTTCCGGAGTATTCTAAAATGAATGAAAATCGGAAGAAGGTAAAGGGCTCTGAATATTACTTCCTTGAATAGAAATGGAAGAAAATGAAGTGAATGGGAGAAACACTGAGTTTATATACCCATCCGGAACCGATTTTATTCCCCGGTTTTATTGTTTTTCAAAGCAATATAACTGTTTTCACTTCCTCTGACTTTTGGTCTTTTCAGATTCTCCGAGATACAGAAAACGAGGCTCAGAGAGTGCTGACAAGTGAATTGAAGGAACTCGTAGGCATCGTTAGTGGACAACGACAGGAATCTCAAGCATTGAATCGGGATGTGAAATGGTTGAGAGAAAATATAGAGGTAATACAAAGAACATTTTGACCGTTTCGGTCGACCGATGATGCAAATGACTGTTTCTATGATCATCGCGATAAGTGTGATAGTGACTGTTTCCAAACAGGACAAACGTCGCCTCCTTATACCATCGCGAAACAATATTTTCTGATCTCTTTGCGTGGCGAACTTGTGCGCGAAGCATGTGGTGAGAGTTGATTTTTAGAAATGGATGTGTCGCAAATGTTTTCTTCTTGTGGGAAAACGTTCAAAGGGATCAGAAATGGATAAGGTCATGATGATTTAAAGATGACTAACCACTGTACAGAGAACATGTAGTTGATTTATATTGAGTATAATGTCACTAACCGGATTCTTACAATTTTCATAACACAAATGATGCAAAATAGAGAACTGTATCTGAACGTTTGAACTCTCGGAGTAGTTCTTTAAATGTGATTTTGGAAGCCAGTTATACTGACTACTTCAAAAATTGAATTTGTAAAAAATACAACAGGAGCAATAGGCAAGGACAATCATTTAGAAAATGGAAAAGATTATAATTCATTACACTAGTCATATTTGGAGTCGAATTATATACCGACAAACTATTCTTATTGAATTCTAAGCGAATAAAACAAATACGGTAATAACTTTGGACGGTAGTTCTGACTTTCATAGTTTTCTCTGATTTGTTTCTTATTTTCTTCGTTTTCTGCCATTTCCACGGTAATAAAAACGAAAGAATTTAAAAAAGATGAACAACGCAATTTTTCAGTAACATAGCACAGTGAAGGCTACGCTCAAAAGTTCTGACAGTATTAATTTTGATTTCTTAGCTGTGACATGAAAAAAAGGTTTTAAAAAAAGGAAAAAAATTGTTGTAACTACTCTAATAGTTCTAAAATAACAAATTGACTTACTTGAAAAGTTTCCTCATCCGGATTCGTAACTTGAACACCCACATGCTGGCTCTTCTCATCCATTCCTATTTTTGCAGCTTCGCAAAGCAGATATCCAGTTTTATACCACAAAGGCGGATGAACTTATCCTGAAAGCTCAAAAAGAGGATGATAACAAACTACAGTTTGCCCAGCAGAAATCACAGAATGGCGGACTGATCCCACTTGTTAGTTTCATATTTTTCATTCAGTAAAAGGTTTCTAAGTAACTAAAAACATCCTACTCAATGATCAGGATTTGGTGGCGTCAAGAGGTGATGTTCTAGAGTTGCGTGAGCAACGTATTATATTGGAAAATGAGCGGAATATTCTTGCTAATCAAATAAAGGAGGATAGTATGGAATGTGATCGGATGAACGATCAATGGAAGATTCTGAAAGGATTTGCTAAAAGCGTGAATTTCGATGTATGAATGATCACCTCTGATAGCTTTCATTATTCAATATTTTAGAGTATCCGGCAAATGGATGGAGAAATTGAAAACTGGAGAATTAAAGTGAGTCAATTAAAAGATCAAATCACAAAATTGCAAAAAATGGAAAACTATGCTTCACTCGCCAACGGTCAACTACGTAATAATCTTGCACTTTTAAAGCCATACGGTATTGATCCCAATGTTTTACAAGTGACACCCTTTTAATTTACAGATGAAGAATACCAAGAGTTTGAAAATTTGGTGGAAACAAATAAATTGTTGAACAATCAACTCGCACGACAGGAATTCCGGAGAAGTGTAGAGGAACTGAAGCAGAATGGGGATATTGATATACTTCTATGATTGTTTTTGTATTTTGTGTTTTCTTTGGGCTCTTGGAATTTAGGTACAATCAAATTATACTCTGTTCTTAGGGAGATGTTATGGCTGACAATTTTTTCAATAAAAAGGGTGATATATTTCTTGGAATAATTTTCTCAATACAGTAAATTTTTTCGTTAGCAAAACTTGATACTTCCATTTTTTTTATGCAACATGTTTTTGGTTTTTCGTTCATAGACCTTTCTGGAAAATTACGTTTTTGTCTAGTTTTGCAAAACAACTACTATTCATAGTAATCACATAGACAAGTTTTTCCAGTGGATCAGACCACCTGCCGCCACCCCCATTTACCGGGTTTGACTCATCATTTTACGCATAATTCACAAAACCGTGCAATAAAATCGGCCGACCACCACGTTCTTCGCCCGTTATTTTATTTCCATTTCATTTTCAGGTACATTATTTCCTTCCCCCTCTTCTTGGAAAAGAAGATAAACATTCTACCGAGTTTCAATTTGTGTTCTATTCATATATGTGTTTCACTTTTTGCTCCTTTTACGAAACGGATGTTTGTCATTCGAAAGTCTGGCAAAACACCAATGAAACGTTTCCATAGAAATTGAGCAGCTGAAGTGGATTTTATTTTTTAGTTTTTTCCAGAACTCCTATGTTTTACGTTGTATCTTTGTTTTACTAACTTCAATTGAACATTCTGTACTTTTTGGTGGCATCGGCTTAAATCGCTTCTGTTAAACCCTATGAAAGTTCTGACTACTTTGAAAGATTTCGTGTTCGATTATATGGGTGAATTAAACTTGAACCTACAAAGATAAACTGTTCGGATCAAAATTGATCTGTATCGTTCTGATTAATGATATCATTTTGCTTTTGGGTACATTTTTTGTTCTGATAATCGTTAAAAAACAAATTTTTCGCATTGTTTCCGGATACTGAAAATAGTATTATATTATTTTCTTTATAAATCAAGAAATAAGCATGTCAATTTGGTTCCGGAACTTTTTCTTCTCAAGAAATATTTCTTGAGAAAATCGATCACAAGGAACATTTTTTCTGACTGATGTTCCAGTTTTTGCCTAGCTTTTGCGTAGATGGATTTTAAAATCCAAAAAATGTGAGAAAATCCTAAAAATCTTATTCCATCTGCTGATCAAACAAGACTTGAATAAGCTTCTAATAGTTCTGTAGATCTTTTTTGAACTTCGCAATTTTAAGGGACTAATAAATACAAAAATGTAAAATATCTTTGACTAAAAATTTTTATTTGGACAATTAATTGAGCCATAATGATCGGACGAACAGAAAAAATTTGAAATGGACAGATTCGTGAATTTTAAGAAGTTTCCTCTACCTCAAATTTAAGTTTAACTGAAACGAAGCAAGGTTTGTTTATTCAGAGTTCTTGATTAGCTGTTTTTCTGGAAACACATGAAAATATTTTCCTCCACTTCCTTTTTTTCAAACGTCCGACTACTACTTTCAAAGATTAGTTAATTTAACAACTACGATCACAAACACACAGAAAAAACACACAGATGAATCATTTGTACAGACTTCCTCGGTCCTCATGAGTACACTATTCAGTGCCTCAGTTGGACAAATATTCGGATCGCGCGCGCAACGACCTCCTCCTCCCTCTTTCTCTTCCTTTCTATCGGTTCTCGACGTCCTTTTCCATCTTTTCTTCAATTGCCGCACAAAACTGTATTTTCTTTTTCTTCTCAATCTCTCTTTCCTTCTCTGCCGACGTCATCTGTATCGAATAATAGAATTGGTGTGAAAAACGGAGAAATGATACTTTGTGACTTTTTCTGCCTTCTAACTTTTTGTAAGAATATCTCTCGTTTTTTTTCTTTCATGAATCGGAACTAATTATTTATAAATTGATCGTTTTATGGGAGAAACCTACCTAAACGGTCAAAAATCAGAAGTATAATTCAAAAAAATAATTAGAAAAACTCTAAATTAATTTTTTAGCGAATCCAACTTATTTTTGTGATTTAGCAGGGCAACCTGCATCAATAACCATGTTTTCGTCATCAATATCCTCCCATTCTACGTCATCACTTTAACGAACTGTTTTTGTTGGGAACAATAAATTCCTCTATTCATCCCTTTTTTTATTCAGTGGGTGTATTCAAACTGCATACATGAAAAAGCAATTTTTAATATTGTCGGTCTTTTGAAATGAACTTTTGAATTTTTAATGAAATTCTAGTCCAGACTCCAAAATGTTGAAGAGCCAAAAGCATCATGTTACTGCCACTTTTCGGTTTTCCAACTCTATTCTATTTAGACATTCCTCTGGATCTTCGGTTTTATAAACTTTTGGAACTAAAAGTGGGTGTGACGTCCTTTTATTGAGTTTTACGCCCTCATGATCATTTTATAAACTTGCTCACTCAGCTGATAACTGTTTCATTAGTCGGCAAGTCAGAAATCAGCTTGTTGAACAAATTGAACTATCGATCAAGTTTTTTTCAGTAAAAGCAAGTTTTTTTTATCAATCACATTTTTTGTGTTCTGATATTTTTCCCATTCTGATATTTTTCTGATTCTATAGCTCTGAAGTTCGTTTTTCCCGTTTTTCGTCAATCAAAAAACGGATGGCGCATGGCAGTGTTGACGACTTGTTACCTCTGGCAACGGCTTAGTACATCGCAGACAAAAGCGCACATTCAGCCCCGCATTTTGGCCGTTTTGGTCTTAACCACTCTTTGACCTACAAACACTCATTCTCTCCCAGAATTTCGCATAGGTCATTACGAACTGAGTTGAAAAGGGCAGAAGGACACAGTGAAAAAGATTCCCCGTTTCGATTACTACCTCCTGTTCGAAATAGATCGAATCAGAGAATGTTCATTGACGCTTTTGTCGGTGTTTTGATTCAATCTTCCGTTCTAAAACAATTATTTGATAAAATGAACTTTTATCTTCACTTTTGTCTTTTTTAATCAGTTCAATTGTAACCGGAAAACTTGGGAAAACATAAAATCGAACAAAAAATTGATATGATATTGACGCAAATCAGAATCGAATCAAATCATACGGGGTAGGAATACACACCTTTCTAGACACACAGTTTCACATTTTCTGCTTTTCCCCCTCTTTTCTTATCTTTGTCACATCATTAATTCGTCGTATTCTTGTATTTTTTTTGGTGCACAAACTATAATTGTATGCTATAAATATATTTGAGAATGCATATTTCAGAAGTGCTAATGAATATTCTACACTATAGCCCTGAACAAAGTGGCATTGGTCAATTTTCGAACGAATATCAGTTTCAGAGTCAAACGTGAGTTTTTTCTTTAATAAGCGGACAAAAAAATAGAATAAAAAATACGGAACTTATAGGGAAAATATCATTTTGTTTTGTTGGAGCCAAAAGCTTTTTCGCACGAACAAGTACATTTTTCGTTGTTTTCTCACAATTTATTCCAAAACAAAAAAAATCGGCATCTAGCCTTAAAGCTTCATATTTTGCAGATCTCCTTCAAATAGCACTTCTTCATCTGAAGGCTCGGATCAACAACAAATTGTTGCTGACTTTGTGGATTCATCAATTTTCATGAACAGCTGGAGGGGAGTCGGAGAGTTTCCCGACATTGATGACGATATCAAAAATGTGATTAACTCTACTGGAAGTCCAGAAGAAACCAAAGAAGTAAGTCAAATCAAAGTCTAATATTATTTGTGCTTGATTTCCTATGAATCATATACTATAACATTTTTAACGACTTCATGAAGTTGCCCGCAGCTCTTTTGAAAATAGATGCCAACGCCTTTGTGATTTGTATTTATAGAATTCTGTGCTTTGTTGACAACGTCACTTCATTCTTTGAAACATCAAACTCTTGAAAAGATGCAACAACTCACATTTATTTTCAGGTTGTTGCTTTCCATCACTTGCCGCGCAATGTTTGCCCGACGATTTGTGCTGTTTGCGGAGACCGAGCCACTGGATATCACTACGAGGTACCGACCGCCGCCAGAGGGGAAAAGAATGAAAACTTAGAGAGAGAGGGGCTTGTATTGTCTGGACACTGAGTTCAACTCTCCCTCTTTCACACATAATAGTGTCGTTGATCTTAGGATTTTGCTTTTTTGTAGTTTAGAGTCTTGCAGGTTCCATCTTGCAATGGGTGCAAAACGTTCTTTCGACGAACTGTGCTGTCTCAAAGGAAATATGAGTGCATGAGAGGTGGAAAATGCTTCAACACTCTTCCTAAAGGTATATTCAGCGATTTTTGACCATTTTCTATATTACGTATTTCCGGTTAGAATTAGTTAACATTGACCTAGAAAAATCAAGATGATAACACTTTTTGAGTCGGGAAACTGCGGCAACGCTTTGCATAATGACCATCACATGGGCAAACTTGTAAACACCCATTCAAACTTTGTCATTCACAAATAGAACACGTCATGGTTAATTTCATGCTTGATCTCTGTAGGTCAATCAAATGGGTTCTCATTACCATTTCCTCATTAATCCATCAATGGCCTCAACAAACCAAATTGTGTAGTTCTTTGGACACAAATCCGCATGAAAAGATACAAATCCTTTTTTCTTCCAACCATTATTAAACATTGAAACGTTTCGCGGATGGTGGATTAAAAATAAATGTCGCTCTTCGTGTCGCCACAAAAAAAAGAGAAGACTTATGAAAAACGAAACAATCCCTTTGTTTGCAGAAAAACGATGCTCATGCCGATCATGCCGATTTCAAAAATGTGTGGAAGTTGGGATGAACCCTTATGGTACAATTAATCATGACTCATCTCTTCCAGTCAATCATCCACCATTTTGCAGCTATCCAAACGAATGATTCATTATCCTCCAACGCAGTTGTCACAAAAATTGTGGGAAAACGAAAGAATTCGGCTGACGATTTGATTCCGTCGACTTCCAAGGTACAGGGGAACCAATTTCCCAGGCATTCATAAGAAACTAATGAGACCGTGAGAAACTGTTCACCAAAACAAACATCTAGATCGAAAATGTTGAAACATGCCAGACGGTGTCTGCGGAGGTCAAAAAGAAGCTCAAATATTAGGGGAAATACATGAAGTTTCTACAGCTGAGCATAATGCAAATATAAATGTCTACCGGAATCAAAATGTAAATGAGAATAGTGGTCTTGAGAGTTTTCGTTGGCTAAAAACATTGAAAAGTGTAAGGGATAGTCAGAATTGTTGTTTCCAGATGGTAGTACCAACTGAAGTGATATCTATGGATAACGCGATAGATAAACTCATCGATGGCCTAGTCTATCTGGAAATCAAGGTTGACGGATTCCGCAGTTGTGCCTACAACCCACCTAACTCTGAGTACAAGCAATTGAAATACCTTCTGGATCAACAGTCACTGATTGGACAGGTTGATCGTATTGGGGTGAGGCACATGAATTGATTCATTTATGAATAAGTTCTTACAGCCTATGCCAAACTGGCCGTTGAGACAAATAACTCATGAAGAGATGGCAGCCTATCATAAAAGTCAGAGTCCTCTGCCAATCACTCCGGAAAGGTAATATTTCTTGAAACGTTAACTTAGGTCAAATTAACTAGCTAACGAGTTTATAAACTCACTTGAAACATAGCCAATTCAAGGCCTAGAATTCATGGAACGCCATTAATGATAAACTATGATACAATTTTCAGGAAAAACTGGTTTGTCTATGATATACTAACATCCGTGGAATACGCTAAAACTTTCATGTTCATGCACCAAATCGATAAAGAGGACCAGGTGAATACCCTTTCTTCAGCTTTTAATAAAATCCCGATGAATTGCAGATTCTGTTACTGCGAGCTGTTGTTTTGAAACTGATGCATCTCAATCAATCGTTCTTCTCGTACGAAAATAAATTTGATATTATACTCCATCCGGATGGAACTGTTCCTCCACACTTGCTCGATAAGCATTGCAATTTCCCACCTCCAGAACATTTCAAATACATCAACAAAACTCCAGAAGATGTGAAGGCGGAATGGACATCTTCGATAAAAGCATTTGCTACATATGGAATGGATAAGAAAGAATATGTGCTTTTCAAAGCTATCACACTTTGCAACTCATGTAAGTTCTATTCTTATTTTATTTCTTATGAAAGTTTTTTTTTCAGCAATATCAGGTTTGAGCGATCACGCTAAGGAGATAGTAGATCGAGAAAAAGAGAAATACAGTCAGGCTCTGATGAAATATTGTTTATCGAATCGAGGAATGAAAGGACCTTCACATTATGCTGCCATTATTGCACTAAGTAATGGACTGGAAAGCAAGCAGAAAAACCAAAAAGACTTACATGTGATATTGAGAATGCAGAAAAAAGGATTCGTTCATGAACTTGTCGATGATGTTATGGAAGAATCAATCTGAATTCTGATTATACTCTCACTGTAGAAAGAATACACTCGGGAATGGTTTGGGACATTGTTCAACGTTTTTGAATCACTCAAGCTTGTAAATATCTGAAGAAATGTTTGGGGGAATGCAGTAATTTGCTCCTATACAAGAAAATAAATCCAATCTATTTGATAATGTTATCTCAATTAGTATAAAACATATAGAATTTAAAAATACTCAATCGTCATTTCATTGTACTACTATTACCACGTTATTCCTCTTCAATTGATCTCTCAAATTCGTCATTATTACAAAATAACTAATAAACGTTTTCTGTACTGTTCCATCTTTTGTTTAAGTGGATAATGCAATTCACTACATACTTTCTTCATCACAATACAGGATACGAAAAAGGATCACATCAAACTAGAAAATGAAAAATAACATTTATACTGAAACAACACTTGCAGAATTTCATCGGAATGAAAAAAATTCAAATCATGAACCTCACAGTACTTTTAAAATGTTTTTCTGGGTCTTATACAGTTCTAGATCCATTAATTTTGTCCGAAATACTTGAATTTGTCTTGCTGGCTCAAAAAATTGTTTCACTTTCCTAGGATAAGATTATTGTAATTCCATTACTGATATTCTAAAAAGGATTGTATGATTTCATATTCAAGATTCAATTATTTGAAAATGACATTTTATTGGGTTTCTGCGAGGAAAACTATTTATTGTTCACTGAGAAATATAGTGCGACCAATAAGAAAAAGAGATGAGATTTGCTGAAGAATTGAGAAATTGTACCAGAAAGCATAATATTGAAAGAACGAATCAGTTAGTTGGACGGTAATCGAACACACATTGTTCGATGAGGAGATCACGGAGTTTTTGACGATGTTGATCGCCTTCTTTCATTTTTTGTTCTGAAAATTGTGCTTACATAATTTATCCTCACACTTCAATAACTCACTATGTATATGAGAAACCTTGATGAAAGTTTCATTGAGTGCTGTCAGGGCTCCGTATCGGGCTGAGAAATTGGTCTTATCTGGAATCAAACCATCATTTCAGTATGAACTACGGTAATTGCTTACTTTGAGTGATAAGTAATACCATAAGACTCTGCATACTAGCTTGCACAGATTTTTCAAGTTGTTCTTTCCCTTCCTCTGTCAAGTTGTCGGGTGTTGCTACAAAATTAATCATTTTTCTATGCCATTGTTTCGAAAATGAGTTGTGTTACATCACATTATCATTCCAGTTGTTTCAACATTCTATGTGCTGATAGCTCTTTCGTACTTTGTACCTACCAATTGTAAAGAAAAGAAGTTGTAGTGTAAGTACGAGTTCATCAATTGTGAACGATTCCCTATGCAATGGATCAAGTATAGTGATGAACATTTGATGGTAGTCGGATCCGATAGGTGTCCCCCTGCAAGACATTAATAGATGATTGGATTTCGCTTCCCCTCCGCCTAAATGTACTTCCAAAAGGCTAATATGAAATCATGATCAGAAGACACAAAACGGAACTCAATTATAATCTTGATCATTCATGTGTTATCAAAGAAACAAAACATCACAAACTTACGAATTAGCCAATGCTTGCACAATATCAGTTCCATCAGGCATAACAACAGTCGTGTGCTTTTCAAAATAGCTCTCGATTGCTTGAATAGCTATTGCAATTGTAAAACATGAACTTCGGATGAGCTCTTCCTAAACGAAAAAAGATTAAAAGGATCAATTTTGATTTCTAAAAGTTAATCTAAGCTGAGCACACATGATGTTCTTCTACCTTGTCACAATCTTGGAACTTCGTCAAATCCGGCAATCGTTTTGCGAATTCGATTGAGCATATCAAATCCATCGTAAGCCACTCCGGCAAGTCTCGTCTTAATGCGGAAACTTCCTGTAATAGTATAGTTTCTTATCACCAAATCTCTCTTCTTGATGTTTCGTATCAAGAATCAAGATAAAAAATAGATCGTGATAATAAGAATGGGATATTGCACGTGTACAATACCTGATAATTTGTCAGATTGTCAAGGAAGCTGTCCACTTCTAGAAGGGTTCTGATATGTGGATCAATCGTTTCCAATTGAATATCACATCTTCTGAAAAAATCATTTGAGAAAATAGATCCCCTGATCATTTTTTTCAATGAAAACTATTTTCTGCCTTCTTCATCGAATAAAAAACCGAAACATTTTGGCGAAAAGAACATTTTCGATGATAACACGACTTCCTCTATCACCAAACAACGAACAAAAACGTTCTTGATCTGGCTACCCTCCAACTGGTTTATCACTGACTACTTAGTGATCCCTGACACTTACGAGACGCAACGCGGAAGTAAATGAGAAATCTTCACATCTCTCTTTTCTTTGCAACTGAAGATGTTTGTCAACACCATTCTAGCCAATAAAAAACGAGTTCATTATTCCCTACCTGAATTTCGTGATAAGTCGCAGGGCTTGTCGTAAGCAGGAAGCCGTTTCGGTCACTTTCGGAATGGCGGTAGAAGTACTCTGAACAAGATTTCATTAGTATTCAAGGTTATTTCATGAAATTCTGTGTTTTTTCTTGTATTTGCTTCGGGTCTTCCCCTGATAAAAATATTTGCAACAAGGAACAAAAGAGATAAGGGGGGAAGTAAGTCTTCTCATGATCACATGTCTCAAAGCTTCCTCGTCGAAGACCAGACCGAGAGATGAAGTGATTATCTTTCTTTCATTGTCATTGAACGTTTCGACGTTTTGATCACAGTACGTTCACGTGGTCTTTGATAACTCTAGCTACACTTTCAACTACAAAAATGAAAAATTCAAAAGAATCATTTAGAATAAAAAATTGGTTGCCTAAAACTAGAAGAAAAAATGATTTTCATCCAAAAAGGTCTTAGAAAAGAAATAATATCAAAATCGAGCAAATCAGATTTGGTTTGCACGCGAGCCTTGATGTGTTGGTGCTTTAGTTTAAAAGTGGTGAGTGATGTGTCTCATTTTTGCAAACGAGTACAATTCACATAATGTCTCAGATTTCAAAAAAACGTACCGGTTGAGATATGGCTGCTAGGTACGCGTCTGGGGCAGTTTTTCCATCAGTTGGAAGTAATCCAGAAGTAACTGCTGCAAATAGTTTAGTCTAAGATGATGTGTTGTCCTTGTAATTAAAGGTGTCCGAGGCATGTACCCATTTCAAGATTAATGTTCCGATGGTCAAAAGATTGAAAATGATGTCAACTAGAGAGATAAGAATCTTTTTTTCGGTATTTCGACCTAAGCCATACTCTAAATCAGCTTGTAAGTCACCAAATTCAATTTTTGACCATAGAAACAACCGAAAATTGACGACCCACCTTCTTTACGCATTCCTTGCTGAAGACAACGATCCAATCGACAGCTACGGCACTTGATACGTGCTCCTACAAAACAAAATAGAATGTTCGGGGAATAAAATGATAAGGAAAACACAGAAAATCAAGTAAACGTGTGTCTGGAGCTGTTGTTCGTCAAATTCTGATCACTATTCTACAAATACAAGAGAATCCGCGAATTGGTAGACAGAAAACCATCTCTTCATGTGATGTACGCTACTGGAATGTGCCTGAGCGCTTATCTTAGGAGTGCACTAGAGTGATCACTGATTACAAACCAAAGCGTGCATTTTCTTCGGTACTTTGAACAAATGATCTGTCTGTCTACCGCATTTTGACAGTCTCGTCAAAAACATTGATACCAAAAACAAAATCACACGGAGATCAGGCACAAACGAACTAGAGGCAAGTTTCACTACAAAAAAATGAGAAAAAAAATCATAACAATAAGTAAAATGTGTTTTGAAAAGGAAGACGACGTTTTAGACTGCGATTAAATTGGAATTAAAAGCTCATAAGAGCGCGTGATTTTTGCTCTCACTAGAATCGTAAGATCTTTGTCGATTTTGTAAACCCGAAAACCATGAAAAACCGACACACCTTCGATACATTCAGGTGCTTTGGGCCGGGTCAACACGGATTAAATATCTTTCTTGAGAGTAGGTGAACTCAATGAACGTTTTGTGAAGTCATCGATACAAAAATGGAATGATACTTGTGGTCGATGAGGTTATTGATCACTTTCTAATTGAAGAACTTTTCGAGAACAATTTGAAAATCGATAGATCGCAAGTGAGTTTCAGACATCGTCTAGTTCTTCTATTATGCATAAATCGCACTTTGTTATGTTTCACTACCACACCCTCAATCCCTCCCCCCTTTCCCTGTCAATCAGTATCTATTAGTTTCAAAACGTGACAGACAATTATAAAAGCCCAAACTGCACTGTGTTCAACTGACCAAGTTCACTTTCATACGTCAAAACAAAGTACAACTAGCGACCAAATCGACTACGTAATCAATGAATGAAACTTTGCCACGCTTGAGAATCGTTTGCAACTACAAACAATATTCTATTTGAACTTACCGGCTATAGTTCGTGTATTTGACAGACAATTTGAGTCGGAACGAATGCATCGGAAACTGGCCCCGGAAAGAACGCAACGCCGAAAAAATGTCTTGCATCCATTGCACGATGCCACCTGTCATATTAAATTGATTCGGAATACAGTTATTATGAAATTGAAATATGTGAAAAACCTACGTTATAATGGTAACCGGTAGCTGGATACGAGCAGATAGCACATGGTAAATTGAAAGTTCTTCTTTCTTTGACTCCGGACACGGTTGGCTGAAAAAAGGAACTCTCGATCAAGGTTTTTGTCCGGGGAGACCCCTTGTCAAATAACATTTTTGTTCTCTTATGTTACCTCCAACAAGTTTATTTTACACGGACATTTCAGATAGTTCAGTCAGAGTCAAACATTATTTATTCAGTGACGTGCTAACGGCAGAAATTATGTTCTCGACTGTAACTTCCAAACAGCAGTGACTCATGGAATTATAACTTGTCAACTGATATGTTTTGTTTTAGGTGATGATTTTATTGAAGTGTAACTTGTGTCATAAGAACTTTAACAATATTTCAAAGCGCACGAATAACTTCTAAAGGTGATGAAGCTAAACACAGTTTCTGTCAAGAGAGTGGTCTAGTCCCTTTAATTAGTTGAAACATTTTGGTCGTGTGGGCGGTCGAGGACCTTCAACGATCAAAAAGTGGCTAAAATCGGTTCTTCCGGTGAAGTCTACGGCACTTAAAACGCAGAGAGTGACCGACTGGCGCACTTCACACCTTTTGCCGTTTGAATTCGATCAAAACACACACACATGACATTCGCGGACGTTCATAATTCATCTAATTAGTAAAGTTTCCGACTAAGTACAAAGTTGTAATAATAGGCTAGGGATTAGTTTGAAACATGCATTCCTGACTTTTAAAGATGAATCACGGATTTCCTCTTTGGGACTTTTAAACCACTCAAATTAGATCAGTAACAAAGCAGTTTAAGGTGTTTGCAAACTATTTTTAAAGCTACGCGTAATAAAATATTTATCAGTAAAAAAATTATGATGTGCTCTGTTTCTCTGATCAAAATACGGGAATAACTGTAGTTTTGTAGCTTGTGAAAATTGTTAATTCTCTTTTTTCTTCCTATCCATTGTTCTGTAAAAAGGCAAAGGCAAGGAAAGAAATAAGACAGAAGGCACAAGCTATAGGTAACATCCAAACAGGAAACTAAATTATAATTGGTGTCGGAGAAGACCCACTGTATCTGTGATTGCTAATGTCAATTATAAGTGATAAGATTTTCTATTTGGTAATCGGCAAAGAAAAGTTTTAAGAAGAAATATGATATGTAACACTTTGGCCTCGAACAAAACACAAATATTATCACTAATCAGATGAGGAATGCCAACACTGTTTCTTTTAAATATTGCTACTTAGTATACAGTTCAAAAGTTCAGAGGTGGTTAGAAGGACATCGTACATTAGGAGTCAGATAACATCTGTTCCGATGACCAAGCGAGATAAAAATTCATATTTCTCCTCATAAAAATGCAAACCTTGGGAGAACTCGATTTGGATAATGAAGGAGATGGCGATGAGTTTGGTGTGGACCACGAATTAGAGGTGTTGTCGGACAGCTCGGCGGGAAAATCGGTATACAAGGGGAGAAAGATGTGATTGGAGAAGAGAGGCGCGTTGAGGATCATACAGTCGATAATGAAGTGTCACTGTTTTGTATCTTTGTATATTTCGTCAGAGAGCACACACTGAAGATAATGATAAATGATTTGAGTTTGAAAGTAAAAGTAAAGTAGGAGAAACTGTTCGAAGATTGGCCAGTTAATACCGATTGGGGAACTCATCGACCACCGAGGAGGAAGAGGTTTTCGGGTGGTGGGCGAGGACGTGGGCGGGGCCTGATGTTAAGATGCGCACCGGCAACGGTTGGTTCACCAGCGATTTGCCCTCAGACGCAGCAGAAACAGCAGCAAACTGTTGGTCAGTGAACCGGGCCGCCCCTCCTCAACGGACAGACGGAAATCATTGGAGAATAGACCCAATATGGCCAACCACCACCTATTGTGTCTAGTTTGGCTTGTGATGAGGAACAAAAGAAGAGATATGGGAACACTGATCGGAGATTTGAATATCAGGACCCTCATAACCCTCTTAATCATCCTCGCCCTCGCTGATAATTACGACATGATAACGACACAAAAGTTCAAGAAAACACAATCGGCAAATACAATATTCACGGAAGTCTGATAACTATCTCATTTATTTATTTAAGAAGGCGATGATTAATATCTGAAAGTGTTACTCCATGCGGAGTTATAGTTTTCCATGTTTTGTAGCAGGTGAAATGGGGAAAACCATACCCCCGAGGCACCCCGTACTATCGCGAATTTTGATCAATTCTATTCGCGTATTCCAACGATTAGGCACCCATGATGTCATTTTTTTGAAATCTTTACCGAAATCTACGCACTCGAAACAAGGAAAATGGTCTTCGAATCCCACACATCAAGAAGAAAAAAAAGTTATCCGAAAAAATGAGTAAATGGGCTGAAAATAATGGAAGATGGTGAGTTAGATCTAGCCTATTGTTGTTTATACCAAAAAAGGAAAATTTATACGATGGCGGGGCAAACGCCTACCAGTGTTCCCCAAATAGAAAGTTGCTGAAGAGCTTATTAATTATTCCGGCTAAGGAAACACGTTTGACGTTTTTTGTAATGTGAACACTGGGCATATTCTGCTTCTAAAAATGCTTTTTTCGGTAGAGACCAAAGTCTGTGTGTGTGATACCAACACCACATTTATCTAGAGCTCTACCAATTACACTTGTTTGATATGGCTGTTGCAGATCAGTCAATCAGAACGAGCAAAACCTTTTGGTAGTGGATTTCTTGCAAAATATTGAGAAATGAAAAAACTTTACGAAAGCGTCGTGACACATTGTGAAAGATCACAAAAGTGAGTGGAAAACATTAGTGCAAAGATGATGTTTAATGGAATCGAGAGCTAAAGTTCAACTAGCGATTATATTGCAAACCATTGATTTGTTTCTGGCTTTTCTTTCTTGAAACTGAAATAAAACTCGAAAGTGTACTCTTTCTGTACTTTGGACTAGTGTTCCATGAAAAAACCGAGTTCTTATAGTCACGGATAAAATCGAATAATCATTTTTGAAACGTTAACTGCACTTTTTATTCATAAAACAAAAACTCGTATTCTCTGAAACTTACCCTTTTCTTGAGACTCTCTATCCTTGATCTTCGCATCTCATTTTTGATGATAATGAAAACCAAGACCAGATTCTTGATTATTTGATCGCAGTGAACGTGCCTTTTGTCTATCATCCTGCTTTATAAAGAGCCCCTATACCGGAACATGAGGGCGTGTGTGTTTGATACAACCTAGCATCAGCAGTCATGTTAGGATTCGCATCGGTAGCGTATCACTGGTGACTTTCTACGTATAATGACAATGAACTCATTTTCATTCAAATTCTCATTAACACTCGCGGGAGATCCGATACATGTTCTGTCGGTCACTCCACATGTGCTTTTCGTTCTTTTTGCTCTATAAGGCGTGTGTGATCTTACTTGATCGTGAAATATCATTGTGAGCACTCTGTCTGCAAAACTTTTTTTTGTTCAGAGTCAGGTGAAAAAGTACTTTCTTTACATTGACGTCTTTTCGAAAATGTCTAATTCTAGTTGTATCAAAGAAACAATTTCTTCGCCGGGCCGTTTCTGAATGATGATCAGTCTGTCTTACGGTCATGAAAAATCCGATGAGGAAATTGCTTCCTTGTTGATAACATCTCGCCAAACTGGTGAACAACCGGCTACATTGCAATCAAGGTGTTTCCTGGAATGGAGATTCTGATTTTACATCACTTTTTCTAAGAATTTCAGTTCGACAGCAAAGATTATTCAGTTGAACATTTCTAATTTGGTCTAAAAATAAAAAATATTTCAATAGATCACATTTTCAGGTTAAAACTGACTAAGCACCTTTTTTTCAGATCCTCTGATGATTTATCTGAATGACATATTTTTCAAAATCAAACAACAGACATATTCAAATGATTTTCCGATTCATTTTTTCAGGGTTTTTTCATCACGATAACGATCTACGCGGACACTAGCACCGAGGACACGTCCTTCGAACAAAAGTAGAAAAAATTCAGTGTTGGCCAATAAGGAAATCGGTGAAAAGATGAATTTAAAAAGATTAAGCTGAAACCAAATAAAATAGGAACCTTCAAACGCTTCACCATATGCTAAGAATGTGACAGAAACAGGAAAAAACACCGCCACATTGAAAACTTCCAGGTTTTCTATCCGTAGAGATAAATCATTCCGTTTCCAACTATCTAATGAGGAAAACCAGTCAGAGTGCCCCGCAATCATTGGCCGGAATCTTGTGTTGGAAAATTTGCATATAAGTGGGCCATCAAAGAGGGCGATCACACACCATTCTAATTTTCCCTCACTCATTTACATTCTCCTTATCCATTAGCCGCTTTTGCCGACGACGACCGGATCCAGACTGTGTCGGGTTGCTCAGCGGGAAGCATTTTCCAGGGATAGTATAAAACCACTTCCCGGTTTCCATTTATTATTCATTCTCTGACTTCCTCCACTATGGATTCTTCAGAAAAGCAAATGTGCGCTGAAACCGAACGATTAAAGAAAACTGCCTTTTTATCTGTAAGTTTGAAGTTTTAACAAGAATCTAAGATCAGTTTCATTCCAGGTGGCTATTTCCACATTCGTCGTTTTCTGTTCAGTGATTATGCTCCCCCTCATATACAACTACGTTCAAACTCTACAAACTCATATGCTGGATGAAATGGATTTCTGCCGAGTAACTACCTAATATTCGAATTCTCATGATAACCGAACCATTTCAGACAAAATCTCGAGATCTTTGGGTTGAAGTAGTTTCTGTTGACAGCGTTTTAAGCCGAGGTAAACGCACGATAAGATCGGCTGACCGTGCAAAACGAGAGTGGAGTTTTGGGCAATATTTCGATAGAAATCAGCGAGGTTGGTGGACCAATACACACAAATATAAGTCTTGTTTTTAGCTGCCGGATCTGGTTCAGGGGGAAGTGGTGGATACGGAACATATCCACCCGCGCCGACTGTTGCACCTAGCTACGGAGATTATAAAGTGGCTGCTGTAGAGGAATTCCAACCGGCTTCATGTGGGTATTCAGGGGGTCTACTGATCTTCGAATAATTACTTTCAGGTTGTACTTGTCAACAAGGACCAGTTGGGCCAGCAGGACCACCCGGAGATGACGGACTTGATGGTGTCGATGGAAAGCCAGGAGTTGATGGTCCACCTGGAAGAGATGGAATTCTGCTGCCACCTCTTGGACAAGCACCGGAACCTTGTGTTATCTGTCCTCCAGGACCAACAGGTCCTCCTGGATTCCCTGGGCAGAAAGGGCCAACTGGACCACGAGGTAGCCCCGGACTCCAAGGTCAGGATGGAAAGAAAGGAGAACAAGGAATGCCGGGTCCACAAGGTCCAACCGGAAGACCAGGAAGACCAGGACCCAAAGGACCAAAGGGAGAAGACGGAAGAGTTATTATGGTAAACAATTATTTCGTCAAACTGAAAAATATATCAATGACGTTTTAGGTGGCTGGCCCAGCGGGACCGGCGGGTCCACCAGGTCCAACTGGAATCCCTGGAAAACGAGGAGCTAGAGGAATGGATGGATTACCGGGACCACAAGGAGCTCCAGGACAACAAGGAGATGCAGGATCACCTGGACCAGACGGAAAAGAGGGACCGAGAGGAGAACGTGGAGCTCCTGGACCCCAAGGACTCAAGGGATCCTGTGAACATTGCCCTCTTCCAAGACTTCCACCAGGATATTAATTTTCTTTCGGTTTTATGTTTGTATATTACGTTTGAATTATCCAAATATGTATGCTTCCAAACTTCTTTCTTAAATTATTTGACCGTTCTATATTCAATAAAAACTATATGATTTCTTGATAAGCTAAAGAAATTTCAATGAAATTGGTTGACAATTCTATTACATTTGAGGAGATGGACAGTCAATGATCATAAAAGTGTTGTCAAGTTGTCTGTTTTTTTGATAACGAACTGTTTTCAGTGTCTGTTTTCAACTCTTATCATTTCATTCTTCATCCATTCTCAATGTTCGTCGCTTTTTTCTGGTTGTTTTTCTATTTTCTTTCTTTCAGACAATGAATGTTCTCATAATTGGAAGCGGAGGAAGAGAACATGCATTGGCGTGGAAAATTGAGCAATCAGACAAAGTTAAAAGTGTTCTGGTGGCTCCTGGAAACGGTGCTAGTGGCAGGATCGGTAAGATTAGCTTCCTCGTTTCGATTTCAAAATCCCGTTCAGATTTGAATCCTAACAACCTTGAAGAGGTCTCCGAATTTTGCGAGAAACATTATATAGGCTGTGTTTTAATCGGACCTGAAGAACCATTGTCTAATGGATTAGCAGACTATCTTATTGAGAACAATCCTAAGCTTATGGTTTTCGGTCCGACAAAAGAGGGGGCACAGTTAGAGGTTGTTCCTAAACCTACGTGAGATTACGTAAAACTTATTCAGACATCAAAATCATTCTCCAAGAAGTTCATGAAAGAATACGGTCTACCGACGGCGGATTTTGTGACTGTGTCTATTGACGATGTCAAGAGCCTCGACAGTGTCTTTGAGAGGTTTCCGGCGATTCATCTAACGAATCAGAGATTATTATTTTTGTAGAGTTCCATGGAAGCATTCTGTAGTGAAGGCAGACGGATTGGCTGCAGGAAAGGGTGTCCTTATCCCAAAAGACAATCAAGAAGCCATTGAAGCAACAAGATCAATTCTTCAAGTGGGTTAAGCAGAAAACTAAACTATGGTCGTTTTTTATGCAGGGAGAATTCGGGAACGCGGGTCGCACTGTTGTTATTGAGGAACGACTGGAAGGTTATGAAGTGTCAGCGCTAGCGTTTGTAGATGGTATCAGCTACAAAAGAATGCCGCTCGGAAGAGATCACAAACGATTATTGGAAAACGATATGGGACCGAATACAGGTTGATTTCAGAAATAAAACTTTTCTATAACTTGAGAACAGGAGGAATGGGAGTGGTAGCACCGGTTAAAGTACCGGAAACTGTTGATAAACAAATCGATGAGATTTTCGAGAAAACCTTAAAAGGACTGGCAGAACGAAATATCAAGTACTGTGGTGTATTGTATGCAGGATTGATGATTGTGCAGGAGAAACCTCATCTTTTGGAGTTTAATTGCCGATTTGGAGATCCAGAAACACAGGTTTTGGTGCTTGCAAACTTTATAAAGTGCAATGATTTCAGGTTTTAATGCCTCTTCTAAAAACTGATTTATTCGACATTATCATTTCATGTGTCAATCAAAATCTTGCTCAATGTGACATTCGCTGGTCAGCCAAACATGTTTGTGGAGTTGTTTTAGCAGCTGCAAATTATCCAAAATGTGGGGATAAAGGGTCTCCAATCACAAGTGCTTTCACATGATTTCATATTTTAGCAAACTTTCTTAAGTTCAGAAATTCCCTCATCTGATTTTTCAACTGTCGTTTTTCATGCAGGGACCTCTTTGGTTAACAATCAAGGTAAAGAATAAGAGAGACCTGTCCTAACTAAACGATTCAGTTGTCACCAACGGTGGGAGAATACTATGTGTAACTGCAACTGCAGAAACATTGCATGAAGCCAGAGAAAACGCTAATAAAATAGCAGACCAGATACAGTTTCATGGAAAACAGTTCAGAAGGGATATTGGAAAAACTTTGTAGGTTTTTAAAAAACCAATTTTATGTATGAACACATAGCAGGGATACTATCACTCCGTCACTGTCCTATGGTACCAGTGGCGTAAATATCGATGAAGGAAACCGATTTGTGGAAGATATCAAATCACTGGTCCAGAAAACTTTGCTACCAGGAGCCAATCAAGTGATCCCAGATTTTGTTAGCAAAAAACAATTAGAACTTCCAGATTGGAGGCTTTGGTGCAGTTCTCGACTTGAAATCAGCCGGATTCAGCAATGAATCTCAACTTGTTGTTGGAATAGACGGCGTCGGTACAAAAATCGAAGTAGCCACACAATGCAATAACTTCAATGGAATAGGATATGATGTTGTTGCTATGTGTGTAAATGACGTCATTTGTCATTGTGCAAAACCAATTGCATTTCTGGATTATTATGTTTGTGGGAAACTAGACAGGTCAATGGCCAAAGAAGTTCTTTCATCAATTTCCAACGCTTGTGCGGAGGCTGGATGTTCTTTGATTGGTAAGAAAAAACCAGTAGACTACGGAAACTACAGTTTTCATTTAGGAGGAGAAACTGCAGAAATGCCGGGTGTCTACGGTACCCATCAATGGGACTTAGCAGGATGCGCGATTGCCGCAAGAGAATCCACTTGGCCTATGCTTCCACTTTCATCAAGTATTATAGAGGGTGACGTCATTATTGGATTACCATCCTCTGGATTACACTCCAACGGATTCTCACTGGCTCGAAAAGTGTTAACGGTGAACGGAGTCAAATACAGTGATCCGTTGCCGTGGAATCAAGAAACTAGTTTTGGAGATGAGCTTCTAAAAGGGACTAAACTTTATGTAAAAACCGTACTCCCTCTTCTCACAAGTGGACTAGTGAAAGGTTGTGCACATATAACCGGAGGAGGATTGACTGAAAACGCTATCCGCGTGCTTGAAAAAAGATCTGACGTTAGTTTAGTGGTAAGTGGAATTCCGGAACTATGTAACTATCAGAATACCGTATTCAGATAGACTGTAGTAAGTGGAAGCCACAAGAAATATTCAATTGGATTGCATCAGCAGGCCCAGTTGAAACAAAGGAAATGATCAGAACTTTCAATTGGTATGAGATATTTGATTCAATTTTTCCAATTGAAAAATTTCTAGCGGAATCGGAATGGTGTTGGTCGTGAGGAAAGAAAAATCAGAAGAAGTTAAAAGAAAGCTTAGCAATGAAGAGTTCTTCGAAATCGGTTCCGTTGAGAAGAAATCGAGCAATGAAAGGATTAGATTCATCAATGAAAACAGTTTATTCCAACCCGGAGCATATCGGAAGGAACGAAAGCGAGTGAAAGTGGCTATTCTGATATCTGGAACCGGTACAAATATGCAGAAGTTGATTGAGAAATCAAAAACGCCAGAGAGTAATTGTGAGGTGGGACAACACTCCAATAAAGATACTTTTATATTTTCTCATAGGTGGTGGTTGTGATTTCAAATAAAGAAACCGCAGGTGGCTTGAAACTAGCAGCTTCTTATGGAGTTCCCACGAGAGTAGTACCCCACACAGCTGACCGAATTACTGGGGACACGGAGCTAGCAAAGGTAGGATATCATCAAAACCACTATTTTCTATTCATGATTAAGGTTTTAAAAGAATTCGGAACTGAATTGGTCTGTTTGGGTGGTTATATGAGAATACTGAGTGCCTATTTCATCTCTCAGTTCCCATCAAGAATCATTAATATTCATCCTTCATTGCTACCATCATTCAAAGGTAATTAATGACTTTTTGAACTCGAAACAATTGTTTTGTAGGATCACATGCACTTCAAGATGCACTTGATTTCGGCGCGAAAGTTGTTGGATGCACAGCCCATTTTGTAGATGTGGGAATCAGATGAAGGAATATCTTGTGATCTAACTGTTTCCTTATTTAGGAGTTGGTGGATCACGGAGATATTATCGCGCAACGACCTGTGATAGTTGAGGACGGCGACACCATCGAAACACTTCGGCAGAAGATTCAAGTGCAAGAACATGAGATGTTTCCAAATGCCATGATTTCTGTGGCTGCTAAATTGCTGGAAAAATAAATAATTCACATTGAATTCCAATAAATTTATTTAGTTTATAGGTTGATTCTTGAAAACGTTCTTAATTGAGATAAACGAGATGATTTAGCAATCGTACATCAGTCGAAAGGAGGGAAAAGAGCTACAGCAGAAGCAATGGCATTATTTGAGTATCTGAAAAACATGGTTTAGTAGTAGAAACTGCATGATTCAACACTATTTGCAAGAAAAACCCTCCCAGAAAAGCAAAAACTACTAATCTCAACATTGTTGAAGTCAGGGATAAGACGAAGTTGGATAGAAATACTCTAGAGTACCAGAAATATGATTTTTCTTATTCAAAAAAATAGGCAAAAACAAAAGGTAATGCCTGGGAGTCGAACCCCTTTCGATCCGCCCTGCGACCAGGACCCTTACCTTGTTAACCATATAACAGATTTTTCTGCGAGTGCTGCGGGCAATGACAACGTGGCGGCGGCGCGTGGAGGCGTGGCTCGTGGTGTCAGAAGCACGTTTCGATTATTAAAGTAAAGCAGTTTAAGAATAAAATGTCATTACTTTTCAGTGTTCAAAAGAAAGATTTAAAAACGGGAATAACTTGATTTTCGTCGATCCTCTCGAATTTTTGCATTACTGCTCCGCGGAAAATAATCAAAACGAACTGAAACGTGTTTTTCCTTTTGATACTTTCAAATGAAGTAAGTTAAATATTTTTTCTGAAAAATTGTAGCTAAAAAATTTTCGAAAAAAAGGAAAAAGCGGAAATTTTACGGTTTCCTTTTTTTGTGTGAGATTTTTCTACAGAATTTTTTTTTCATGGTTTACAGCAATCAATACAGAACTCATCACTCTACAAGGGCAAGAAAAGAGTTTTAAAAAAACTTCATTTTAGTCCGAGATGTTCATGTTTGAAATTTGGTGTAATCTCATGAAAAAGGTTTTATTGTAACTCGGCGGTGAATAATTGAACTAACTGAAACTTGCTTTTTTAACTTTCGAATTGAGTGAATTAATCATCTTTTAGCATAAAATCCAGCTAGTAAAAAATTTCCGAATAACCGGAAATAAGCGAATATTTCACAGTTTTCTTCTTTTCCTGCGAAATTGTTTTCTTAAACTTAAAATTGAAAGCGGTTTTTTTCGAAGAACTTATTGTTTTTTCACAGTTTCACATATTGTGCAATGAGAGAATTTTCTACCAAGGCACCCGAAAAAGGTAGCCGTTTTTTGAAAGAACTGGGTCGATGGGGCATTAAAATGATTTTTCCAAAATTATATTATTATAGTTTCCAATTTTTATTCTTTCAATGAACTACTAAAAATTGGTTTAACAAAAATTTAGCAGAAGCTGAATTTCAAAGTTTCGTTATTATTGGAAAAATTCTGAATTTTCTCGATTTTCAAAGGTCAGAAATGAGATGAAAACAGTCAAAAATACTCTTTTGTGTCAAAAAAATAATTTTCCCTAGTCAAAAAATATGAGAAAACAAAAGGGAACACCTTGGAGTCGAACCTCATAGTGTCAAGAAAAAAACTAAGTTTTCTAACTTTTTGAGGTCAGGAATGTAATGAAAATAGATAAAAAATACTCTAGAGTACCAAGAATGAGATTTTCTTTACTCAAAAAAATAGGCAAAAACAAAAGGTAATGCCTGGGAGTCGAACCCCTTACGGTCCGCCCTGCAACCAGGACGCTTACCTTGTAGCGCACGAATCACATTTTGCTGAAAGGCCTGCGGGCGTCGACAACGTGGCGGGCGGCGGCGGGGTGTGGCTCGTGGTGTCAAAAGGTGTTTTGATCATTGAAGCAGTGCAGTTTTGGAATGAAATTGTATTACTTTTCAGGTTTTAAAGAAGGATTTCAAAATGGAAATAACTTGATTTTCGTAGATATCCACAAGATTCTTGCCGCTTGATTTTTGAAAGCAAATTCTATATTGTGTTTATAGTTTTTTTCTGATACACATTTCGCCAACGTAAAGGCTCAACATCTAGGAAAATATGTACCTGACAAGGTTGCAAGCAGTCTCCATAATAAGAACGTCTTGAAAGAATTCTGAAAAAAAATTTGATAATTTTATGAGCAACCTTCTGTTACCTCATTGCTTCTTTTGATTTTTCTCCTCCTCACAGTTTTCAATCGAAGATGATCTTTTTGATCTTTCCCGTTTACCATTGAAAATACAATCAAGATATTTAGCAAACTTCTCAAACTTTGCGAAAATCAGTTGAAAATGGTATAATTCTCTGACAACATGTCTAAGATGAAAATGAATTGCGAATTGAGAGATCAGTGTGATGACTGCAGCTGGTACAAGGTACTGAATGAGATAGATGACTCTCAAAACCTCTCTAAAGAATGTGTAGTTCACTGCGCGTCTCATGATAGTTTCACTGAACATATCGAACGGTTTCCCGATTTCAGGAGTTCCAAACTGAATACGCGGTTGAACCTGTCTTCGGTAGTATTCTTCGAAGTCCAGGTTCCATTCTTCATCACTGATTTCATGTTGAACTGTCATTCGATAATGATTTATCCAATGACGGCAACCTCTCATCAGTCGATATCCAAATTTCCAGCGATGATCGGGAAGGAAATAGCAATCGAATCCCATTTGTCGAAGCCTTTTATTTATCAGTCTGGGACGTCTTGGTGAGGGAGGTGGAGACTCTTCTGAGTTCTCATCTTCTGAGAATTCTGGTGATGTTCCGCCTCTAGAAGATGAAGAAGGTGACAGAACGCCAGACGATATTTGGTTTTCACTTCCGACAATTGGTAGGGAAGATGGATCGCTGCTCCCTGATTCAGAACCATTTTCCGGTGTAGACTGATCAGAGCAACTAGACGATACAACTGTTGAGCTTTGACTTTCGTCTGAATCTTCTTCCAGGTTTGCATCTTGTGATTCCGAATCAATGATCGAAGAGTTTTCAACTATCTGAGCTTGTCTATTGTTATTCACATCGGAAGATAAATTAATTTCCGTTGCCGATTCGAAAACGTCGGGTAAATCAGATGTATCTTCACTGATTGCAGATTGCAACTCGGAATCAGGCTCAGTGTGCTCCGATATAGTGCTCAACGTAGAACTTGACCATATGCTATCCTCTGTAAAAAGGGATTACTCAAGAAGTTTATGTATGATATAATTACCGGAGCTTTCCGATGACGATCGTTGGTCCATTGTTTGAATTCAACAACTGCGTTTTGGTTATGAACTGCAAGTTATCAGAGTATATAATCATAAATAAAAATAAAACGCTGAAGGAAAAATTTTAAGATTGAGTGATTTATCCAAACCGAGAGAAAAACTGGTTTTAAAAAATTCGCGAAGAACTGGCAAAAGAGTGGATCGAACAACGACACATTCAAAAAAGGTTTTTTTCGCACGTTGCTAGGCAAAATTTGGTGAAATCCATAAGGTCGTTAAGATGAAATCGGGCCACTGAATGTGAAAACTGAAAATCTCTCTTTCACTGGTTACCAAGAAACAAAAAATAAGGTCTGAGAAAAAAACTCGATTGCCTTATTAAGTACATGTAGTTGGAACAGCGTGAGAGCAGGGGTAAAAAATTGAAAACTACTACTAGGCAACAGATGCGTCGATGAAATTCATGATTAATGCACAAAGGAAATGAACGAATCGCCGAAAAAAACCGGACGTTCAGTTGATGAAACCAAGCCGAAAGCTTTGATATTACGTATTATGACAAGGGGGTTAATAAATTTGATTTTGAAATATTTCTTTAGAATAGAAAAAAAGATTTATCGACGTCTCGAAAAAGGCAGAAGTCGGAAAAAATAGTACTAGTGCCACGTCACGATGAAGCCAACCCTTCTCTGTAAAACCACATAAATGAAATGGGGGTGCTCTCATGTAGGCTGATGCGCGTCGAAAAAACCTACGAAATCCCTTTTATTACGATAGAATAAAGCCCACGGGGTGTGAATAAGCATGGTAATTAAAAGATGTATTTTTTTGGCAGCGGTTAGAGAACTCAGGTATGATGAACATCATCACGCTTCACATATTTTTGCCTTTTTTAGTTTGGGCATATTTTGATATGAGAAAAGGTGTCTGCTTCATTCGAATGAGTTTTTGAAATATTGAAATGGACAAGTTTATTTATTGATAAATACATAAAAAAAACACGTGAAAAATAGAATACTCGTAATAAATTAAACTAGATTTACAACATAATGAAACGGGGTTTAGGGATTTGTTGAGTTGAAACTATGAGCTTTTTCTATCTTATATAAATTATTTTTTGCAATTATGTTGCTTTTGTCAATCATTAACGCAATCCTATATTGAGTTTCAGCTTCTTTTAATCGTTTCGTTCGTTGAAACAGGACACCTGAAACATTCGGAATTTGTTTTTTATATCATATACAAGTATCACCTAGATTAGCATGGTATAGAGCGGAGGTGGGATGAAGATGAATCGCTTTTGTAATGTGTTCTTCTGCTTTCTGAAAATCGTGCTGTCTTGCGTAACACGAGCCGATCTGCATGTGAACTCTAGACTCGTTTGGAACGCTTTCTAACGCATGAGCTGATAATTCAATCACTTCGGAACACTGATCAATGTGATCCAAGACAACGAACAAATTTGTCCAAGACTGACTGTGGTGGGGGTTGACTCTGAAAGGTGTATTTTTAAACATGAGTCATTATTAGTCACAAGTTGTTTCTTATATCACACGGGGGCTGACATACCTGGTCGCATTTTTCCATGCAGACATCGCAAGAAGCTCTCGATTTGTTCTCTGATACAAAACTCCCAGGTTGAAAAGACAGTGGGCGGAATTTGGTCGTATTGTGAGAGAATTCTTGAATGACTTCTCTGCATCTTGATACTTCTTCAGGTTCATCTGAGATATTCCGAGATTCATCCAAGCAACCGCAAAACTTGGTCGTAGTGAAACAGCTCTTGCCAGTAGCGATTCTGCTGTTTTGCTATCCCCAGACTTCTCCAAAAGGTTCCCAAGATTGTTTAACGCCTGTTCATAAGATGGATCAAGTCTTAAAATATGTTTTAATTGGCTAGTAAGACAAGATATTCTTACTTGATTGCATTCCAGTAGTTTTTCTCAGCATCCTTGGTCAAACCACTATCTCCCAGTACTTTCCCTAGATTGTAGTGAATTTTCGCATTCATTGGACATACTCGGAGTCCAGAGCTATAGAGCGAGAGTTCATTTTCCCACTCAGCACTTCTCTGAAATGCAAACACTTTCTTATTGTGAATTGTTTGTGAATAATCACCTTGTAAGTTTTAGAAGCTGCTAGAATAAGAACTGTGATAAGGATAACATCTGCATTTTTGCAATGATTTGAGATCTTCGTCCATAAAACAGCACATAAAACACAGAATCCAACAGAGGGCAAATAAAGAACTCGTTCTGCCACTGTGAATCCGACAGTGAAGAATAAATTGGACGAGGGCAAAAAAGCAAGGGCCCCTAACGCTATACTAAACGAAAGAATCCTGGAACAAGAATTTCATTAGTCTCGTAGTACGTTCATAATCCCCAACCTGCATTCATTCCAGAATTTGACTCCTATAATTAGTACGATGGAAATGAGAACAGGTGATAATACGCGAATGTCGGATAGAGAAGAGATTGGCACGATGCAACCCATTGAGTAGTCAAAGCAGAGATTAGCAGGCACAACAAGAAGAAATATGTGGTAGAGCCAGATATACGAATAATTAACAGCCTGAATTTAATGGAATATGAAGAGACTACAGTAATCTTGGATACCCGATAGAATCTTGACTCGATAAATGCAGTAGGATTGTCTAGTTTTGAGAACTTTGCACTTTGGAAGTTGTTGATTCCTATTCTCAATAATCCAATGGACAAAAACAGAAGAACCATTTGTAAATGTCGGAATTGAATGGATTTTTTGGTGAAGACATCGAGAAACAATGCAATAGGCTGAAATAGTTTGATATTCAGTTTGAAGCTAGTTTGAAACTTACTATTGTCATAATTCCTTGCTCTTTGGAAAATGTTGAGAGAATTGCTAGTGCTGTAAACTTCCAATCAAATTTCTCTTCATCAATGTAAGATATCAATGCTGCCAGGCTGAAAATGGTCATCAATAGTTCCGCTCGTCCTGTTACATTGGCTACCTGAAATCATATAACAATAGTTATGAAATTTACAAATTGACTTACTGCTTCTGTGTGAATGGGGTGTACTGCAAAGAGAAGTGATGCTGGAAGAGCAACATTGAAATAACTGAATTGTGTCTCCAGTCGTTTCACGAATTGATAAAAGAGAACAGTGGCAATTGCATGACAAACGATGTTTCCAATGTGATAAGCAAATGTGGATGTGCCATGGAATTTGTAATTGATCCTGAAACGTTTTCATATTTTCTTTCGGACGATTGCATGTCTCATTTTGTCAAACATTTATGAGTTAATGTCTCCCGAGGAAGTTGTTTAGTAATTTAGGGGATGAGTAATTTCATGAGACAACCTCCCACTTGGAAGCAGATGGTCCATAATGCGATAGAGCTTGTAAATCGAAGAGACGCAGACTTGTAACCCTCTAAGCGCAGTTTTCAGCTCATAATCTGGCAGCTTGAGTACGGGATGAGTCCCTTGAGACAGAGGTTGTCTAAGGTCGACGATAGAGAACGAGCGAATGAGCTCATATTTCATATCGTGTAGCTTATTTGCATAATTCTCGCCTACAACAATCCAAAAGAGGTAGAGATGAGGGAAAACAAAGTCTCTAAAGGAACATTAAGAATTTTGGGGATAAAAAGAATTGCTCTATTATATTTCCAGTATCCCCAACCTTTAGCAGGCGCCATTTGTATTATTCAATGTCACGTCGCATCTCTCGTCAAACATAATGAGCAATATAGCACTCAATGAACACACGTCCATCAATCTCTCTACATTCATTTTCTTTTCCGTCAAACGTGCGGTAAATTTATAGTAACTCGAAGTGCATGAAAGATGGTCATAAATTTTGCTACACCTGACAAACATCTGCTCCCTATTTCTCCTTCTGCCACTTCTCGCGCATCGTCATTTTTCATCCGAGAGTGACACCAAGTGCTTTTAAGCCCCCTCTTCTTGTTCACGTCTATTTTGGTTTCAAGACATACGAAAGAATTTTAATTTCGAATTTAGCACCCCCACATCTTGAAGGAAATGTGTTTTAATATCAAGGCCCAAGGATGGTGTTTGCGGGAAGCGCGCACTCTTCCCATTCAAGCAATAAGCGTAATTGGTATCGTAATCCAAATGCACATCCTCTATTGGATTTGGAAGTGGAGATGAGGGGGTTGTTGAAAAATAAGGTGTTCTTGTTCTATGACAACCCTGGCTTCTATTCTACACGCGAACATGTGGTTTTCATTGCTTTTTTTCTGGGCGGAAGATGAGAAAAAAATCTTTTGCTTCCTTTTTTTCATTTGCATTGGATGCTATAGTGGTTCTTAACTTTTTGCTCGTCTTCATCGAAAAGATTTGCATTTTATGAGTTTCGCTACGAGTAGAGGCACATTTGATGGAATTGAAACAAAAGAGTGCCGACTAGCAAGAGATAATCCAAGTGAACAAAACAAGACCTTCAATGTTGTTGTACTAAGTGTACGCCTCATTGGTCTTGGGCACCTCAACTAACTAATGTGCCGGAATTTTTCCAAATTGAATAGGAACTTTTCTAAAGTCAAAACTTTCCCATTTCCATTCTCGATAGACCCTATCCTACCAAAAGTAAATCGAAAATCTGGCGGTTAGATGAAATGTCACGATTAGAGTGAGTGGCGGTTGAAAAATAGCACGAAGCATCGGTGTGAAGCATCAATCTAAGGCAGTCTCTTCTTTTTCAATCCCATCTGCACACTTCTTCAGATGTGTTCACGAGCCATTAGCGCAGGAAACGATATCCGCCAACACCCCACTCCGTCTCTAGCCATCCGATCATATTTCATCCTCCCATCTTCCCCTTAGATTTTGGTTACGTAATGCTTTTTCACATGTATCTTCTTAGAAAGTGGAACAGAAGAACCATAAGCCCCCTTCTTCCAAAACAGGAAATAAAGATGAATGATGAAAAGACAGAAGGAAGCGAGCATAACATGGCTACCAGAGAGATAATAAATATTTGATGGAACATAAACGCGATATAACGTGAAGAAGATACAAAAAGACTCTTTTCATGACATGCTCACCTCCCTAATAATCCCTATAATTTGGAGAGTCCTTAAGAATGAAAGAAGTGGCAGGTGTACTCATGAAGAAAACAAGCGTATTGCGTAACTGTCAAGACTCGTTTCACACCTAGTCCATCAAAAGATTCAAATTAAATTACTCACCAAAATGTGAAGGTTGTCACTGGTCGGTAGCTTTTATGGCTGTTTGGAGAAGCGATTGAACGACCCCAAAAATCTCGCGAAAAAATCTGGAATTATAGATTAGGAAATGTTGTATTGATTTCAAGAAATATGAAAAAGGTTCTAAATCCATTTGAAAATCATTACCTGGATTAATGGATCTTTCCCGTTTACAATTGGATTGTTCACAATTGACTCCGCATCATCGAAAACAAAATCTCCATGGAGACTTGGCACAAATGGTAGTACTGATAAGCTAATGATCAGAAGTAGATTCCGCAATTCATTAGTTTTATTCTTCGTTTTAGGACTACAATCCGTAGTCGAATGTGCAATTTTCGAATGTTTCTTCATTTTTAGTCACGCATTCCTTAAAAACACAAAAAAATTATCTTGTAAACACCATAAAAAATGAAGTTTCTTAAAAAATGTAAAAGACTTAAGATAGAACAGTGTGAAGATGACCACAATGAAGCATATGGGGGCGGAGACTCAATGAGGGTTCCGAGAAAGAGGAGGGGGGAGAAAGAAAGGACGCAACAAGAAAAAGGGTTGACCACCAGCGGTTATGTATATGTTCATGAATATTCAAGAATAATCTCAGTTCTCTTCTTGTCTTCTGCCATTGAAAACAAAACTGAATGGATGTAATTTATGCATTGCCGAAACGAAGATACCGTCAAAAACGAAATGGGGGCAACACTGAAGTGACACTTGAGTATTCAGAGCAGGAGAAGAATTATTTGAAGAATGAGAAAATGAAGGAAAACATTGGTTATAGAAATGAAAAACATTTGTAAAGTGGAAAAGTTTTTTTGCTATTGTAATTCGATTTGTTGATAATTATTGGTTTTTGAGAATAACTTTCATCACAATTAGTTAATTTATGCAAATCTAAATTGAAGCATCAGAAAGTCACATCCTAATCCCTCAACTCTAGATACACATCATAATTACTTGTTGTCGAAGCAAGAAAAGAGAGAATCCGCGAGAGCACATCGTCCGATTTCCTTTCTGCTTTGTAATCCGCGGAGGTCACCTTCATGAAGTGGTTATGAATAGACCGAGTACTCATCCCTTTCAGAAAAAGAAAATTTGATCAACCTCTCTCTCATCCGTTTAATTCATGCAAAAGGGAAAGTGTGAAAAATGTCCAGCAAGTACAGAGTAGACGCAAAACTAGCTAGGTAATGGCGCAGATTGATGAGGATCAAAAGTGACAGATGATATGAGGAGTCAAGCAGACCAAATACATGTTTCCGGTGACGACGACGTACTACAAGCATGTCCAATTCGGAAGTGGAGAAACTACTTGGCATCCGGGCGTAGAGTCACCCCTTTTCTACCAAACAACGACAATCTCAATGAAATTGCTCCATTTGATTGTTGTTGCTTTTTGGAGGGTTTCATGCTCATGGATGTGTTTCCTGGAGGGCGTGTATCCTTTTTTGAAGATTGGGAAAGATGCAATAATTCTTGGCTGTATCTTTGACTAATGAAATTCCTGGGAGACGTGCTCGGTGTTTGGATAACGAAATTAAAATGAATCATCAAGAGTTGAGGATAACGGAAGTTTCTGCCTTCTTCTAACGTTTCTCATTTCATTTTTCTCCGACTTTTGAAACTTTTACCATTTTGAGTCTCAAAAACGAAAAGACAATTTCTAAAGTCGTACCAAAAGTTAAACAAATTTTGTTAGACAGAAGAACCTCATAAAGTGAAGGCACCACCCGGTCCTCGATGCCCCAGGAGACGAAACAAAAGAGTCGACAAATTGGACAAGCAATCGAAGGAGACTTAATGCAGTTAGCATAAGGCTCTGAAGAAGGAAGAGTGGAAGTGAGCATCTTTCTGGATTGACAACCAGGAATAAACAATCTGTGTATGTGTTGGTGAACAACTCGGAACGGATGTTCGCATCTCACACTTATTAAAATCTCAATTGATGGTAAAACTCATTGGGGTACATTCTGAACTTTAGAACCAGTTTTTAGGTTGAATGAAAGACCATACCTTCTATGCTTCCGTTAATCACCAGAAATTACATAAGTTCTTGTAGAAAACGGTTAGGAAAAAACTGTAGGAACATAAATAATCGCATTCAGTTGTCCGTATGAGACCTTGAAGAAAAACGGTCTGAGGTTGTCCGACAACTGTGCCAACTAACCATTTTCTTTTGTTTGCCTCACAGGAACGCATGCGCGAAGGAAGACAACAATTCATTCCTTCAATGACAAGTGGGAAAGAAATAAGGACGATTTATTAGATGGTTAGAAGGAATTGGAATAGGAAGGTGAAGAAATGGGATTGAAAAAGTGTCGTTTAACGGAACATGAGGCGGATGTCAGTATTCCAAAAAAACTTAGAATTGGTTGCAGGTTTTTAAAAATTATTTTCAACTCAAAATCAGAGACTGCATGTAATTTCTGAGCACTTCCAAATAATTTGAAATTCAAAATTAGTGGAAATGGAAACATATGTTTCGAAATGAAACACCCCATGGAGCCGGCGGCAAAATCAAAGAATTTGAGACGAGTAGAGTGTCACGTCGGATTATAAAGATAAATGTCACATTGGTGGCAGTTTGAAGAAAGTCAAACAGCTAAACTCAATTCCAGTTTTTGAGATGCTGGTGAGGGAACACAACATGCTGATACATCTGCACCACTTGTAAACAAGCACACGCCAGACGGTTACCCATCGTTGTCCACTTCTCATTCTATTATTCACGCATCATCATTATAAGTGTGTTCTTTCTGAACAAGTTCTACTTGACAAGAAGGGACAACTCTTCAAGGGAACAATAAACTTTTTTAAAACCCATGCTTCCAATCGTTCCCTCTTTCAAAATCCATTCTGGATGTTCCGTTTTCTCGCAACCGACCCGTATGCACAACTATAAATAAACACAATGAGCGATGATGTGTTTGTGTGTTCATCTGCACCGTAACCATGATGTCCTCCGCACTATATCCATCATCCCCTGCGCATTTGTCCTGTATATTACGTCCTAATGATGAAATTTTGTGAGCAGATATCATAGTAAGCCTTTTTGATTAGTTTTTCATTCAACCTATTTCTTTCAGAACATGTCATACAATCATCACAACCAATCTCAGGGATATGTCCCTTCCTACAATTCCCAGAATACAGGAGCTGCATACATGGCTAGAAGAGGATGGGGAAATGAGAGTGATAGGAATACAACGATATCTTTCACTTCTAAAAGCAGGTTTGTGTTTTTGAACATGAACTGATATCCAAAACTCAAATAATTTCAGCTCAAAAAGGATATACATAACATTATTTGTTATGCTAGTTCTATTACTCATTGCTGCAATTGTAATCATAATTCTATTTGCAACTGGAGGTGAGATTCTTTGCTTTTTTCAAATTGAATTGAAAATATTCCAGTTTTTGATACTACCGACCCACTTCAAAGCCCAACCAATTCACCAATTCTGAATCCAACATTTCGACCTCCAATTAACAATATTCCCACTTTGGGACCTCCTATTTTCTCACAGGTATAACTTTCAGATATATTGAACCACGTTTAGTTTTTTAGAACCAATCATATTCTGGTTCATTTACAATTTTACGCCAAGCAAGTGAAGTGTACGATATGAAAAACACCAACACCTATTTTTCGGCGTTTAATTTGATACAAAATGCGGTAGGTCAAATTATTTTTACCACTACAACGTTGTTCTTTCAGCTAGACAACGTTTTAGTGACTTCTGCGCTAAGACCGTATGCTGCACAAGCGGTGTTGAATGATTTGCAGAACAGGTGAGCAAATGTGCTTGTTTCAATGCGAACAGTTATTCTTTCAGAGGAAATGATTTGGCAGTGTTATTTCGAGTGAATATGCTAGGAGGAGGAAATGTTGACCAAAATACTGTTGCTGGAGTCGTTAGGTATGCTTTTTTTGGCATTACAATCTGGGGAAGACTTTATTCAGGAACAACTTAAATCAGATACAAAGTCAACTTGGTGGCAACGCGCAGATCGATCCAAACTCTATATTTGTTTTCAGGTTGTTCACCTGAATCTATTATTTTTTGAAAGAAAGTAAAATCAGTGAAATTTCGGGTAAAATAAACGTTTTATTAAATTTATACAGACTCAATTAATTGCACCAATCACTTTGTTATCTGAAACAAATTTTTTTCAAAATATACGTCTTGGATCACTCACATAGTAATATGTTCCAGCCATGGGGCTTCCTAGCTGTTTTCCTGTATCTGTTCCTAAAAACTCTGTAAAAGTTGTGTAGTTCGCATGGAAATCATTCCAAGTTTGTGGATGTCTCTTTGTTATTCGGAATTTCGTTTTGAAGACAAGGACAATATAAAGTCGGCGGACTGAAAAAGGTAACTTGTCTTAAGATTGAATGAAATCTTATACTTTGTCGACTAGAGGTTTGATCAGATTGAATAGTCAATACACGGTTCATGTTTCTGAAAAACACTCCTTCGTCCCATACTGGAACTGATAAATCAATTTCTCTGGATAGAGACGATGGACGATTGTAATACAAGTTCATTGACTCGGGATTACCATGAGGATCTAGAATAACAGCGAAACTTGGGCTATGAAGCATTCAAACTCACTGAACAATACTAACACATGGAAGAAGAAGTTAGGCATGGGCTCATGGAACAAGTATACCTGATAACAATATTTTATTTTTAATTTAAATATCAAACTAACTTTTTTGAGATATACGGGTTCCCGGAACCTATAAGGTAACATTGCAAAATGATCACCGGTTCTTATTTCCGGGGTGTTAGCCTTGTTTTTTGTTGGAATGTACTCATTCAAAACCACCTATAATTAAAAAAAACTATCTAGCTGTCATGTTACAAGACATACATAATCAATTCCACCAGATGGAGCGTTAGGCACAATTGAAGGAGATAACTGAGTAACGTAGAATATCGGCATTGATAGGTTTGATGACATTTTGTTGATTCCAACTTTTGTTTCGTAGAAAACTGAAAAACTGAGATGATTTGATCCATTTTTTTAATGCAGAACCATTTTCAAAAGAGTCCAATGTGCTTGTTTTACAACACAAATGCATATTGTAGGTTGTCAGCATTTGATGGTTTACTGCTTGTTCACATGTATAGAGTTCAGGGCAAGCGTTATCTTCAGTGGGATCACATAATAAAACAGATGGCAGATCATAGGATGATGCACCGTAAGGACAAACTGGAAAGTTGATTTTATTTTCGGATTAATGGAAAATGACATACTTGGTTTTACTTGTTCTGGAACTCCTGGTGGGTTGCTTAGATCTTGTGGAACATCAGCACAACACCTATGGTCATTTGTCATTTTTGAAAACACGCAGGTCGGATTTCTACCAGTACATTCGATTGGATCATTTGGTGTGCATTTTACTCCTGAACACATTTTTGAGGAAGGAATGACTGTTAAACATACCTTCATGCATAACATCACTACACATTGAATACTGAGCAAGAACATTCTGATCATGAGTTTGCCATGGAAATGGACAAACTGAAATCGAAACGAAATATGAAAACAAAAAATAAACCTACTATCCTCGTATTCCTCCACAGTTTCTTCTTCATCCTCTTCTTCTTCAACTTTCACTTTCGAAACTTTCTCCTTACACAGTACTACAAAAACAACAAACCAAATAAGAAACAGAAGAGATCGCTGCATATTTCGATGTGATTGCTCGGTAGAGTCGAGAAATAGAGGCCCCGTTCTACGAATGTTTGTATTTTGGCTGATAACTGTGATGACCAACACCTCGACATGATAGCGAGAGGTGAATATGGGTTTAAAATCAAACACCTTTTTGCGCGGTCACGAATTTCAAAAGCAGGGCGAGCTAATTCTATGGTCAAACCAATTTTGGAACTTTTCTTTTTGGTGTGGCCTAGAGCGACGAAGAGGTGATCAAACTTCACATATGTTGTGGATATCGATATTTACAGTGTTTTTAGTGGATTTTGGTGAATCTCAACCTTCCATTCCCCCTCCAGAGAGACCAGGTAAGAGTTTTTGAGTTTAGGTTAATCAAAATAATTTTTTGAGGGTTTTAAAACTCTTTTTTTTGTAGAATGCAGTGAGAGCTGGCAATCTCCCGATTTGACTTACGTTCCTTCGATAAACCAATGTTCAGATTACACTGCTGGTAAGTGAAATTACTATTAGCTTTTATAAACAATATTTTAAGGTAATGGAGTTGCTTGTCAACCAAATAACCCATTCACTTGTACTGGAAGAAACCCTTTTTGTGCCACCGCAGGGGATAGAGCATTCAAATGTTGCAGTGATATCATTCAAGACTCCACAGAAATATCTAGACTGAATGCAACGCAAATCAAACCAAGTCAGTTTTCACCGAACACCATTCCTTCTATTTTAATTTTTAGTTTGCCCTGCCGGAGCGATTCCGTACAAAATGCCTCAAGTTTTGTTGTGCGACCCGACTATTGTTAATATCTGCCCATACGACTACAAGGTTCACTGTTTTTATTTTCATTTTATTATTTTGTTTATCGTTTTCTGTTCTATGGAACAACAAGAAAAAACTTTGCAAATTAATTTCAATAAATTGCAGTGTGTAGAGGCAGCGAACGGACATCAATTGCCTTCTGATGGACGATCTCTCTGCTGTAAAACCAGCACACTCTACTCGTTTGCATCTGTTTTCGGCGAGGCTAAAATAAGCCCTCGTATTGTTCCAAATCCCCCTCTTTCAGCCATCGAATATGTGCGTCTCTCTTTTTTTTACTTACTTATTTTTTGAGGAGACGAAAACAAAAAAGATATTTCCAGGTCACTTTGAACGTTCACACTTCCGCCAAAGAGCACTCACCGGAAATTAGAATCGGCGATCATTTTGTTCTGACACCCTATAAACTCTACGAACCCGCTTATTTGAAAAAGATCAAACTGTTTTCGGACTTTGGTCATGGCTCATTTGTGCATGTTATCCTTTTTGGTAAACTCATTTTGAACATGTTCTACGTGGGTAGAAGCGTTCAGGCGGAGAAAATTTGATTACAGAAACCAGATTTCTGTTTTTTTGGGCCAACTTAAGTGAGAAAAACTTCAGATCCAATGTCTACAACTGAAACAATGCAACTCTACTACGATCGGCCGACCTCCAACGGGAAAACAATCAATTTAGATGAGCCAATACCAGATGGAGGTTTTTCAAAAACCACTTAATTTAATAAATAAAAACCTTTTTCCAGGGTTTATCTCTAAAAGAATATTCAATGCCGCTCCAATTACACAAATTGAAAACCCATCGCGTCCCGGTCCGATAAAAGAATGTGAGACCTTTTTAAAATTATTCGTGTTAATTTCAATTTCCAGATCGTAAGCTATGGATTGTTCTTATTTTCAAGACAACTAATCCATTTGGGCGTGTATATATTCTATCAACGAAAGATCTTCATAGCAAATACCGTTCAGTGACTGATTTCTTGAAGTCAGATACAGGAAACATGCTGGGAACCCCTGTTGCGGGAACCTATTTTTACGTAAGCACTAAAAATGTTTTTTTCCGAACGTCACGAAATTTCAGCTCACAACCGACTAAATCCTCTTCTTCAATATAAGTTATTCAGATTTTATGCAGATTTCTACGTGTTCTTTTCTTTCTTTTCAAAAATAAATGTTGTCAAGAGCATTCTGATCATTCTTAAATACATTTCTATAATTGTCCTTCAGGAAGCGGATCGAGGAACTTTTGATGAATAAATTATGTGAAACCGACAGGGAAAGCTTGACGCTCTTTAGCTCATTTCCAAAAAAAAAGCCATTTTGGATTTTGTTTTAATACGCATCATTTGAGTATATTAAATGGAGTAGAACTGAAATGAAGCTTGACATTTGCTAGATTTTAAAGATAATCCATTTTTGCAATAAAATTTTTTTTTGTTTTCTGTAGCGGCTTATTGTTCCCCATTTGTTTTGTTTCACTTTTCGTCAGCTCCAGATTGGCGAAATATCCATTCACAAAGAATGAGTTTTGGTTGTTGTAACCACCCGTTTTGCATTTTCCTCTTCCTTCTTGTCATCATAACATATTGAAATTTGTTGTCGCCTCTGGAAGAATGGAATATGTTCCCAGAGAAGATTTTCAAGGATTTCGTACGAAAACCAGAAGGAAAGTTTTCGAGCCGTTTGATATGTGTCCGTCGCCTTTTCGTGTCTATCTTTTTTTTTCGAGTACACATGTTGCGACGCGGCACTGATGAAAAAGTGAAAAAGCTAGTGTCACACACAAAATATGTGCGTATATATGTGTATATGTGTGTGTCCTGAAGGAATAAAAAGTTTTTTTTGTTCAAAGCTTCATTTTTGAAGCGAAAAAAGAAAAAAAGAGAAACATGCGCGAGAACTAGTCTCTTTTCTTGTCGAACGGCGTATGCAACTCACACACACACTCGAAAATATGAAATATAACATTCGCACCAACAAAAGCGCGAATATCAATGAATCTCGGGGGAACGATGGCTGCCTGCCTGCCCGGGCGCGCGTGTTGCTCTTCTGTCATTGGAATAACTGGCGGCAGGGTCCGTTGGTCCGTCCTTTAGACCATTTGACTACACTCTCCGAAAAACTGCCCTGCTTATATGTGTGAAACGCTGCTGGAGATATGTGTGTGTATGTATGTGGAGACTTCTCCCTTCCGAAGCGCCGCCCCGGACGGACGGCGATGGCGCATCGCCAAATGTGTCATTTTAGTTGTCTTCACGAACCAGAGGGCCCCCACGACGGACGGGCGGCCACGCCCACCTCAACCAGAATATCCTTCCTTCTCCCACCCACCCTTTCGGACGCCGCCGCGGATGCGCTGAACAAAAAGACGAAGGAGCAGAACGACCGAGGCAAAAGAAGTAGGCATCAAACGAACTGAAGCAGCAGCTCCAACCACCACGACCACCTTTCTTTCGAGAAAGGCCGCCGTTTTCATGCAGAAAACGGTCAGGATACTTCTTATTCTGGTCACAGTATTCCTTAAAGTACATTGTAATGGTGCACACGAAGATGAAGCTGCAGATGTGTTGAGTCACACGAATCTAGATGATTCCAACAATTCCTCAGATCCGAATCGCAATTCGGGAGGTAAGTGGAAACATTTTTTTGCAAAAATAATCAAGAGTAGACTTTCTAAGAAACATTTCGACCTTCGCTCACAGCCATTCAAATATTTGCGTTCAGCAATCTTCTAGAATTATTAGTTTTTCTACCCTCCACACTTGAAAAATGTAAACTTATGCAAACTTTATGCGAATTCAATCCAAACTCTCTCAAATCGAAAATCTTTGGGTGGTGGTCTTGCTTCCTGAACAAGGAAAAGACGGCACAAAACTCTTTTTCTGGTGAATTCACGCAAATCAACAAATCTACATTTAAATTTCAATTCTTTTTCCCTGATACACATTCTTTTTTTGGGATGTCAGCTGTTGATCGAATGATCCAGGAACAGATTTTCTTCGGGATTTTGAGACAGATGTGGCCCCCAAATTACCTTTGTTTCCATTTTCTCTTTTTTGTAATGACTCAAACTTTAAAAAGTTGGACCCGGAAACATTTAAAATCCTGTGCTTTGCTGTGTAGTTTCAAAAATAGCTGAAGGAGGTCTGGTACCCATTGAAAACGGCAATTGTTGTCCTGATTTCTGTTTTTTTGAAGTTCCTTGCCACCAGAATACATTTACACTGGAATAATGGGACCAGATGTGGTTGGAACATCCATTCCAATCTCTGAATGTCATCATTTGTATATGTTTCTATCCCTTTACGAAAGTTTTATGTGGAATACTCATCAGAGAACATTTCAATGAGAGAAAATGGGAGATCCGAAACAAAAAGGGCAAGATATAAGGGTATGAGAGCGTATGCAGCTCGCCGGGCTTTCTTTCTCACCATAATTTTGGTGTTTTTATGGACAGCTCTCAAGTTGTGAGCCTTTGACGCAAAGTATAGCTCCTTCTCGATTGGGAATTTAGAGAAAAGAACTGCACAATTTATTAGAAAGTGCTCACGACCGTCGGTTAATATAATTATTATGGAAGCTCTCGTGGCCCTTTTGTCTATTTCTTTTATTTTTCCAGAGTAAGAAGAAATAGAAAAACGGAAAACCCACACAGAGCGAGTGTGAAAAGTCTGCATTTAAATTGAGGCATGAGAATCGAGCTCATTAAAAAGTCAAGCAAGTAATGAGACGGGGGGGGGGGGATGAGAGGGCATCGGAGGGAGAAATTGAGAGAGAGAGAATTCTTTGAAATTGGAAACAGGAAACAAGACAAATAAAATTGTGCGAAAAGTTTCAGAGCAAGGCGAAACCATGGGAGAGGACGAAGATCGCCTGGTCATAGATCTTTTTCGAGAGTACAACTTCTTGATTAGGCCAGTTAGGAATGTGAGCAGTCCTCCGGTGGTGGTGGACTTTGGTGTCGCGATGATTCTGCTGATTAACGTGGACGAGAAGAATCAGATTCTGCAGACGAATGTGTGGTTGACAATGAAGTGGAATGATTTTCAATTGGCGTGGAATCCAGCTGAATATGGTTTGGATAATGACGATTCTCCAATAATTATACTATTTTAGGTAATATTTCCAATCTTCATGTACCATCTGATAGAGTTTGGCTTCCGGACATTGTCTTGTTTAATAAGTGAGTGAACCTTGCCCTACCCCTATATGAAAGTTTTTGTAATCCGTGTCGGGTCTAGAGAGATAAAAACCTTGAGACTCAAACTCAAATCTATTTTGTCTGAATGTGTAGTAATGTGCACAAATCGAATCGTCGATGCTCCTTGTTTCCGCAATTTTGAGCCGACAAGTGATGATGAGTCAACGTGACCGACGCCTTTCTTTTACTTTATTTCTGCCTCTATCAAATTTGTCAGATTTCCTTTCCCTCCCATCTTTACAAGATTTGGTTTTCAATCTGGATTTACGGGATTCTGTGGTCTTTCGTAAAAAATTGTAAATCATATTTACGCCATAGTAGTTTTTATACAGTTGATTTGTTTGTTTTCTGAAACAGCAACCCTTATCTCTTTTCGCCATCTGGTCAACTAGCATTGCTGAACGGAAAGAAGCTCAAAAAGATGAGAAGACAAAGTTGCGACGCAATTAAGAGTGCGGAATTGATGCAACAACAGCATATATACACGCGAGACTCTTTTTTGTTGAATTTTCTTTGGGTTGAATGAAGAAATAGGATCCATTTCAAAAAACATTGGGTTCTTTGTAACTTTTATGACACTCGAAGAAAAAATAAAAAGAAGAAATGAGATTCCCACACATGAAAAATAACTTGTTTTGACAATAGATACTTCTTCCGCGGACCCCATTGATGAAAAATGACCTGTTGGGTTTCTAGAAGAGTCTAAAAAATAATGCATCACTTTTCACCCTCCTGCAAACATATACACATGAAAAAATAGGAGGGAGGGAAAATAAAATAGGATTATTTCCCAGACGGAAAATAATTAAATAAGAATCCTTGATATACCATTTGACAAGTGCTTGAAATATTGCTCTAGTAGCGAGCTTTGAAGATCAGAGTAACCAAATAAATAAGAAAGGATAACATGAACACATTTCAAACCGAAAAAAGTAACATTTATTAAAATAAAGTTGAGAAAAAATTTCAGTTCCCAGAAAAGTTTCCAAAAGACTTTGATCTTTTACCAAGAACACTATTTTATATTCTCTCAGTGCATACTAATTAATTGCAGTGCCGATGGAAACTACGAAGTCTCGTTCAAGTCAAATGTTTTTGTGGACCACCATGGAGATGTTACCTGGGTCCCACCTGCCATGTTCAAGAGCAGTTGTCGAATCGATGTCGAATGGTGAGCAGTAGTTAATAAATCAGATAACAACATTATCTAACTCAGGTTCCCATTTGATGAACAGTGCTGCACTCTAGTGTTTGGATCATGGACCTATAATTCTGAGGAAGTGAGACTACATTGGTACAACAATATCCAAGCAGTACAATTACATGACTACTCGTATTCGGGAATATGGGATGTGATTGGTAGGGATCCTCTGATTTTTAGATAAGAGTTGAGATTTTCAGATGTTCCTGGTCAACTAGTCCACAAACCAGATTTGAAAGAGAACAAAATGGTTTTCAATGTGGTGATCCGAAGGTTTGATGATTATTAAATTCAAGGAAAATAGTTTTTTTCCAGAAAAACTCTGTTCTACACAGTTATCCTGATCATTCCAACAGTTCTCATGGCATTCCTCTCCGTCATGGCATTTTATCTTCCAGTGGATTCCGGAGAAAAAGTCTCACTTACCATTTCTCTTCTCCTTGCTCTTGTCGTGTTCTTGTTGCTGGTCTCAAAAGTATGGGCTCATGTAGAATTTTGAAGTGTGTATCCTCTTCTCTTTCAGATTCTCCCACCAACTTCAAACATTCCACTTATGGGAAAATATCTCCTTCTTGCGTTTGTACTCAACATTGTGGCTGTAGTGGTAAGAGATCGAATATCAACACACGTGACTGAAGCTTCGAATCTTTTTAGGGGACTGTGGTTATTGTGAACATTTACTTCCGTAGCGCCCTTTCTCATAAAATGCCAACCTGGGTTCGCAAAGTGTTCCTGGAGTTTCTACCTCATTTATTGGTGATGAAGAGGCCCGAAAGAATACCTATTTTCAATGGATATTTTGTGGAAGAATACTGTGCATCTGAAATCTTTGATGCAAGTAAGTACTACAGAAGATTAATAATCAAAAGAAAATCTGTTTTCAAGGTCTGGTAATGCCTTCCATGACAGCAACAATGTTACCGTTTCTGCAAGTTACATCTAATCTAAGAGAAGCAAGTTCCACGAGTTCTGGACAATCATCCGAACATCATGAAAACTGTTCCAAGTGGAAAAAACGGCTGTCTATTAGAATGTCAAGGAGGAGAGCTCCCAGGGTAAGGCTCCTAAAAAAATAAAAAAGGAACCATATTATCATAGGCTCGTTTGGATGATGACGGCGAGGATATCGTTGATGATTCAAATGGGAACCATGTTGATTCCCTACAAGAAAAAATTAGCAAGGAAATGAAGACTACTGTAGAAGCAATTGCGTATATTGCTGAGCACATGAAACGAGAGATGAGTCTCAAAAAAGTGAGTCCTTGGGAATATACATGTGGTAAAGTGTGTTTTTAGATGCGAGATGATTGGAAGTACGTGGCAATGGTGTTAGATAGGCTGATACTACTGATATTCTTTGGTATTACTTTGGGAGGAACATTGGGAATCATTTGTTCAGGTAACGATTATAATTGACTCGGTTCCCAATTTCTGATTTTTCAGCGCCACATGTTTTTGATTTCGTTGACCAAGAGGCAATCATCACCAAGTTAAACGCGAGATACTTGCCGTCGGATATGTATTCTTGAACCTTTTCCAAAATTAGTTCTCATTATTTCTCAAATCACTAGGCAATACTATTTTTGATAATTATTTGGGTAGATTTCACGTCTGTTCTGGTTCCCTCACTGGTTTCATTTTAAATTTTCATTTCATTTCTTTCAAATTGATCTTTCTTTCTAACTCTCGATAAACTTTCCCCTAGTTGTGTGACTGCTCAAGTGCAAATTGCATATTAAAAAGAGATGCGCTCCTCGCAGAATTCCACTTCAAAATCACTTCTGCTGCTAACGACACCTGAACGACAACGTGTTTACTCATAAACGATTAGAGACGCTATACAAGACGGACCCCCCTCCATTCTGTTTTCTTCCCAGGGTGGTGCTTCAATTTAGTCAGTTAGTGGCGAGAGCAGTATCCTAATGAAATGTAAACACCATTGTCTCCGTTGTTGGTGCTAGTCTCAACTAACTCATATCTTTTATTTATTTAAAAAAGGAAGGAAAATGTGGTTGACCCTATTTATTACGATTCGCCTTATTTCAGGTAACTTCCTCCCTCTTTAATTTTGACGCATAGCGTTGTATTCTAATATTCCAGGTATTTATGCATATCCAAATTCTGCCGAAGATCGCTTACTATCATATATTTTCGATGGATATAACTCTTTAATCCGACCAGTTCAGAATGCTTCCTCACCTCCAATCGAGGTAGAGAACATACAATTTTTGTTTTCATATTATGGAAGTTTAGGTATTTTTCAGTCTTGCATTTGTTCTTCTCATCAATGTAGATGAGAAGAATCAAATAATGCAGACAAACGTCTGGCCAACTATGAAATGGAACGATTATCAAATGCAATGGGACCCCAGAGAATTTGATGGAATTAAAACAATCAGAGTGCCTCCTGACAAAGTTTGGCTTCCGGATATTGTTTTATTCAATAAGTAACGTTCTCAATGTTTTCTTAATCAGTATGACGTCTTTTCAGTGCGGATGGGAACTATCTAGTGTCTTTCTACTCTAATGTTGTCGTTGAACACACTGGAGACATGCTTTGGGTTCCACCAGCAGTTTATAAAAGCAGCTGTTTGATTGATGTTGAATTTTTTCCGTTTGATGGTAAGTATAGATTCTAGAGAGCAAAAAATGAAACTTGAAACAAAGTTGAAAAGTGAAGAAAAACCTCTGCTCTTATCGGGGCCCAAGATCTTGAAATGCTTCTTTTAGAGCAAGTGTGCTCACTCACTTTTGGTTCGTGGACTTTTCGAAAGGACGAGTTGCAGTTATCTTATCTCTCGGGCAAACGTCATGTGAGGGAAATTGGAAGGAAATGTAATTGGAGATTCCTTTTCAGGTTGAATTGAACGATTACTTGCCTTCTGGAGTTTGGGATTTGATGGATGCTCCGGGATTGTTGATTGATGAGAGATCCAAGATCTCCTATCAAATTAAGATAAGAAGGTAACTAACTAAAATGGATTTAAAAAAAATTGGTTTTAAAGGAAAGCCTTGTTCTACACTGTAATTCTCATTATGCCAACTGTGCTGATGGCATTTTTGTCAATGATGGTGTTCTATCTACCAGCAGAGTCAAGTGAAAAAATTACACTAGCAATAAGTATTCTTCTCGCTTTGGTTGTCTTTTTACTCGTGGTCTCCAAGGTTCGACATAATTTTTCCAGACTATTAGACTTTTTTTGTTGTAGATTTTGCCTCCAACAAGCTCTACGATACCTCTAATGGCAAAATATTTGTTAATGACGTTCATTATGAATATGATAACAATTATGGTAACGATATTCAGTTTTCACAAATATGAAGCAGGTTTCCAGGTCAGTGTTATCATCATCAATGTATATTTCCGAGGACCAGCCACACATATCATGCCTTCATGGGTCAAAACCGTGTTTCTCAAAGTGACCGAAACAAATCTTATAATTTAAAAGAATTATTTTCAGTGTCTTCCTGTCCTTTTTGTTATGCGTCGACCCGAAAGCACCGAAAAAGAACTAGCGAAGATGAAACGGGAGAAACGTGAGAGAAGAAGCATGAAATCGGCACTCAAGACATTTTTCAAGAGGAACGACGCGAAACTAGTGAGTGTTTCAGGGAATGTGACCCTTTATAAGATTTTTAGATGAATGATCGCTCCAAGCAGACACTCCTGAAAAAAGAAGTAAGCAGGCTATTTTGATTCTTTCTTGTATCTATTTATTTAAGGGGAACAGCTCTGAAGAAAAATTATCATCTGAAGCAAAGAAAGCAATCGAAGCGATCGAATATATCACGACACACCTAACACACGACAACGTCTTCAAACGGGTCAGTCGAGAGATCAAAGAACAAAGCGTGTCGAAAACAAATCAACTTTTTATACCTATCCCATTTCTGTTCACCAAACTCTTCATATCATCTTTTCAGCAACGCGAGGAGTGGAAATTTGTCTCTGTGGTGATTGATCGATTACTTCTTTATCTTTTCTTTGGAGGTAATTAGGATTTGTTTCAACGAAACAATATGTCTTTACAGTAACCACTGGAGGAACAATGGGAATCCTTTTATCTGCTCCAAACGTTTTTGAGCATGTCAACCAGACAACTGTTATTGAAAGGCTCAAACAACAAGCTGCAGAAGAAATGCTGAATTCTTGAATAAATATTGTGTCAAAGCCATTCTGATTTCTTCCCGTCTGTTCAATTGATCAAACTTCCCGCCGCATAGAGAAGAGACGATGATCAAGATTATGACGTGATTCGATTCTCTGTATCACTACCGACCTGTTTTACCAATATGTACTTCCTTTCATTTCATTTCTTTTTTTTTTCGTCTTATCTTCTTCTTTTCGAGAAACGATGAAGATATAAACGCGTTGATAAATTGCCGAATTACATTATTGTTCTTCCTTGTTGTGTTCTTTTTTTTTTCATCTAGGATTATTTTGCTTCAATTTTCATATCAAGAAATCATTTTATTAGTTCAGATGACACTTTTGCTAGTGTTTCTCATTGGATTAACTGGAGTGGTGGAGGGGCAGGGGTGGCGACCATGGGACAGATTCAATCACGTTTCTAGTTTTGGCAATTTTGGTGGAAACAACTGGGATCAAAGACAACGGGGCCCTGCTCCAAGAGACATTCCACCCCCAATACCTCCACCAGGATTCCACGGAAACCATCAGTTTGGTGGGAATATCATTAAAATAACAGAAATCATCGACTTGGGTAAAAACAAAACTGGCGATATTTTATCTGATTTTAAGGTGAGCAAACAAGTTTTTTGAATTTATCAGAATTAATTTCAGGATTTCCACAATAGACATAAAAAACTAGGCCGCAAAGAGTGGAAAGGAAAAGTCAAACAGTTTTGTCATAGATTCCCAGGACATCCAAACTGCAGGTAAGAAAAAAAATGCAAAATCATTCCTGCTATTTTCATCTTTTAATTGAAGACGCGGGAAAATTCCGGACCAAAATGAACTTGAAGAGATGGTCAATCAATTCAAAAAAGGAGGAATTGGACGATTTTTGAAGAGAGTTCCGAAGTAAGGTTTTCATGAATAAAAGTTATAACACTAAGGTTCCAGAATTCATATCGAAGACCCTTTGGCTCGTGTTGATCCAAAACTAAAAGAACTTCTCGAAAGTGCTGGACGTGGCTTCGGGCACCTCAACTCGGAAAATGTTAACAAATTGAGGGTATCTACTGCCTAATTGAGAAAAACTGGCTTAACCATACGTTTTTCAGGATATCTGCAAGAAAAGAAAATGTCGCGAGCAACCTGAGTCTGCAAAGAAAACCAGAGAACTGTTCACGCAAAAGGTACACTTTTTTGAAGAAAATAACAATCTTGATTTTTTTAGCTCGCCGACTTTGAAGCAAAACTAACTGGAAAAGACAAGACTGATGCAGTTCAACTAAGATTCGACAGAACACTTCAAATCAAAGAAGCTCTCCTTGAAAAAGGAAATTTGACTGCTGATATTGCACCAGTAGACAATGGTGTCTATGATTTAGACACAATGCTCACTGAAGAACAAGCTAACATTTTATTAAACGAGCTGAATAAGGCTGGAGTAGGAGATGATGAAATCCCACTTCCAGAAACAGACAGTGATGACGAAGATGGCGATGATACAAATTCCACGGCCACAGATGCACCAGGAACTCGAGCTAGAAAGTTAGTTTGGTAGTGGGGTTGAGCAAACCTTTTTTTAAATTTCAGATCTGCACTCTATTTCGAAGGGAATTTGATCAAAAAATGGGATCCAAGCTCTCCAATCAGATATGTTCTGGATAATTCTCTAGGTATTCGAATTGACAATTCTTATAATAAAAAGTATATGTTTCAGAGGACCTCGACAAAAATGATGTTCGTGCCGCTATTTACGAAATTGAGAAGAATACATGCATCAGATTTAAAGAACTTGCTTCTCCACCAACCGGTTCTCATATTGTCTACTACAAAGTTGACAGTCCTACTTTGTAAGTAGATAAATTGAATTCTGGGTAAATTTCAATTGTTTCAGCTGTGGATTGTCGTATGTTGGACGTGCCGACCCCGCGAATCCTGTATATTTGAGTTTCGGGTGTGAAAACGTAGGTGAAACTTCAGCTTCTATGATTTACGAGTTTTTTTAGAACAAAGGAGTGGCTATTCATGAAACTATGCATGCTCTCGGGGTAGCCCATCAACATCTTCGTAACGATCGTGATCAATTCATCACTATCAACTGGAGCAACATTGATCCTCAACAATACGATGCTTTCGTTGTTGTGGATTCGAAGCTGTACACCTCGTAAGCTCCAGTTACTGAATTCTGTTTCATACCATCATTTTCAAGATATGGAGTGAAGTACGCATACGACAGTATTATGCATTACAACGGTTACACTGCTGCTCAAAACATCGCAATCCCTACTATGAACCCAAAAACCAATTCAGCTGCTAACCTAAGAATCCTTGGCCAAAGACAAAAAATGGGAGCAACTGATATTGAACTTCTCAAGAAAATGTATTGTCAACCGGGATGTGAAGACAAAAACGTGTATTGTGGAGCATGGGCTCTCAAAGATTTGTGCAGAGCCTCAGGACATGATCAGTATATGGCTGCAAACTGCAAAAAGAGTTGCAATCTATGTTCCGTTGGAAAATGAATGTATTTTTAATAATAAATTCTGCTATACTTGATCTTGCATTTTGATTCAAAACAAGTGAAATTTACAACAGAGGTATTGAAAAATAAATACAGTATTCCCGAAAATATTATGACAGTTAGTTTTGGAAACCGGCATTTTCATGGATAACAGATTTATTGATGGGCATTGACAGGCGTTTTTGTGTTCTCCTTCTGTAACCTTTTTTGCTCTTCCTCATTGTGGTGGACCACAATCACACAGTTGCCCTAGGTAAACTAACCGCACGCGACGCGGCACGCAAACGCGTTGCGGATAATGAGAATGACGCGTCAGTGAGCAGAGACGCAGAGGAATACAGGACGTTGCCATCATTGTATTTTTTCATCAACTTACCTTATGCATAGCAAAGAGCAGCGTTCCTCTGTAATTTTCGTTGTGCGGGGTTTTTTATCCGTGATTATTATTGCTATTTTATCTTCAATTTCGAATTTTTTAACAACTCTTTCTCTTCGATTGAACGAATATGTTTACCGAATTCAAAACGATCCACGGATCAAAAAGTTGTTAGAGAAAGAGACGCTGGAGAGTCTTTTCAAAATATACTTTTAAAATGTGCATGACGAAGATGAGGTCGAAGAAATGGGGAACGCATTGCAAAATTTTTTGGAAAAATATGAGAGAAAAGACGTGATATTCAAGGTTCGCTTATTCGTAATTTGTATATTATGACAATACATTTCAGAAACTTGTGCAGAACAATGAAACTGAATCAGAGCCACTCTCGCAGGAATGCTTGGATTCTCTCTGGGAAGTGAGTTTTTTCTGTAACGATCAAATCAGTGTTTATTATTACAGAAGACCATAAATCATAGTAAAGACCATACTCCAGAGGATATGATCACTTTATCGAAGATCTTTATGAAAGTTGATGACTTTCGGCTTGCGTGTGAAATTATTCATTGTAGTGCTTCTCTCGCCATACAGGGTAATTTTTCTCATTTCTTAATAACTATACAAATTATTCGTTTGAAGAGTTCATCGTTAGTCGTAAGCTGAAAGTGGAACTTCTTTCCCAAAATGGAAAAAGAGCCTTTACAAGGGCGCTTTCGCGCAAAATTGGAAACCAATATGCTGTTTTTGACGTGTAAGTGTGGAAATTATGGTCAATTCTCATTCATATTATTTGTTTCAGTTGTCATGATTCGTTCTTCACAAACGACTACAACGCTGGCGATGTGAATTATGCTTTTGTCCAACTGCAAGACTTCATCCGACAACTTCGAGAGTACCCTTTAACAGATGAGAAGAGGATAGAATTGGAGAAAGACAACTTCAACGAAGACTTCTAAAAATTATATAGCTGGCAGATTTTGAAGCAAAACTCACTGGAAAAAACAAAGCGGGTGCAATACTTTGACGGAACTCAAAAAATGCATTTTTGTTTTAATACATTTTGCTTACGAAACTTTTCATTTACATTTCGATTCGAAACAAGTGAAATTTGCGACAGAGGTAATGAAAAATAAATACAGTATGCCCGAAATTATTATGACAGTCAGTTTTGGAATCCAGCATTGTCATGTACAGCAGATTCATTGATGGACAACCATGGTGCATCGTTCTCGTATGACTTGTTGAAACTGAATCCGCGAATTGAGACTGTGTCCGGGATCACTTCACAAGAAACTAAGCAATAGATTGCCTAAAATTATTTGAAGGTTTGCAGAGTATAATTTGAGAAACTAACCAGGTAAAGCACAAAAAGCACGTAGAAAAGAGTGATTGGAGCAAGAACCATGATCACGTACCACTCGGTTCCCAAAAGAGAGGACACGTAGTCAGCGATGAAGTAGACGTTGATAGATAAAATAACTGCAGAAGTGATCAATGCGAATATTTGGAATAGTCTGAATGATTGAAAAGTTTGAAATGAGAGAAAACAAAATCTCACTTTGAACTTCTAAAATCATGCATGATCTTTCGACTTGATGTAAACGTGATGATTGGAATGAGCGCAAACGGTAGTTGGATCATTTGAACACAATTCAGAAAGTCGTTCATCCCTGAAAACACTTTTGAAACTGAGTTCGAACAAAAACTGATCACCTGTGAGATTCTGAACACCTTGTGAATAGAAAGTCAGAATGAGTGTCGGCGTGATAGCGACTGCTCTGGTGATCAGAACTCTTTTCCACTTTGGCCACTGAATCTTCACGAATCCTTCCATTACAAACTGTCCTGTGTATGTTCCAGTCATTGTTGATGACTGTCCAGCTGCGAAGATTCCAATGCCCCAAATGAACATAGCGATAGCTCCAAACTGACATCCTAGGTAAATTCCTCCCTGAACAGACGAATAGAGTTAGACACTTGAAAATTAGCATACCTTATAAATATCAACTTCCACTGGCTCAGTGTTATTCGGGAAAATGTCAGCATCTGGGATGTCATGACGGGATATACACATTTCACGCTGCAATTCGAAATTTATAGGGAAAAAACCGTAGGATTCCGCTTACCACATCCGCATTAGTCTTCTGATACAAACCATGAGCAAAGACGGCAACAACAAACAAGTTGATGAAGAAGCTGAGGAAAAGAGCGATAGCTGATTCCAATGTGAAATATTTGTTTGCCTCTGCCACACGACGACGATCTTTACGGTCAACACGACGGGACTGAAAACAAAAAATAACTGTCATAATCCCTACTTTTAAAATTACCTTGACAAGTGCCGAATGGAGGTATAGGTTATGAGGCATGATGACAGCTCCAACTACAGAAATCGCTTGCATGAACTCCTCCTTGCCACAGCCGACACACCATGGAACTACCATTCCGGTAATGACATCTTTGAGGGGAGGTTTTACAACGACGAACTGAAAAATATAAATATATTCAGAAATTTGTGATGATAACTGACTTCATAACCGAAAGAAACTGTCATTGTTAAAATCAGCACTCCGAATATTAATTCCAGTTTCCTAACACCGTAACGATCGATGAGCAAGAAAGTGAATGTGTCAAGAATTGTGATGAATACTCCGACGTACAATGGTACCCTGAATAACAATAATTCTGTTTTGAAAATATGAAAACAACTTACAATCCCTTTGACAGAAGGAAAATAGCAATTGCGGTTCCGATAACTTCTTGCATATCACTACAAACAATTGCAATCTCAATCATAAGCCATAGAATGATTCTCGGAACTCGGGGGTAGAATTGAAATGCAACCTATTCATTGAAAAATTGTTGTCAATTTCTACGGCTTCTCAATCTCACCTCTGCCATATGCTTTCCACTGACAACTCCAAGTCTTGCTGACATTCTTTGAAGCAACATTCCGATAATATGTGCTGACAGCAAGACCCATAACAGTTTGTAGGCTGCTTTAGCTCCCGATTGTAAGTCACTTTCAATGTTTCCAGGATCCAGGTAAGCGATGCTCATGAGAAAACCGGGTCCAGTGAACGCCCACAGTTTTTTGAACGAGAAGGCCTTCTCCTGAAAATTTTTGAAGTTTAAAATTATGCAAAAGCGGTACTTACAATGTCGTCAGTTGGAATTTCTACCTTCTCTTGAGTCTCAACGTCTTCTTCCAGAAGGTCTTGTTCAACGTGGTCATTTTGAGTGACTCTCCATGGTTCAGCCTCCGACACATGAACTTCATCGTTATTGGATGAAGCCATGTCTCTCGGACAGAAAACCTTGTTTTCTGAATAAAAAGTAGTGTTTTAAATTCATATTAGTCTAAAAGCGAATGATTATCAGTGGCGGTAACAACACGAAAGAAAAGAAAAGCTTGATAACACTGATAAGAATGCAAAAATAGAAAATCAAAGAAGGAATCAATCTTCGGTGTGTATGTATATAAGGGAAAGAGAGAACAACGCAGAGGAGAACAGAACAAGGAATACACACATTCCCATAATGGCAATTCAATCAATAGAAACCACGAGAAAGAAGAATGAACAAAAAAGGCAACCATTGCTCATCGTCAAGTCATATGATCATTTGATCTATTTTTTCCAGTGACAAAGTGACAAAAAATAAGAAAAAAAGCAAACTATCGGTGTTCACGAACAGTTTTCAGAAATAGTGATGTTTGCAGAGAGAAAGAATATTGGCCGATTGACTTTTCAGCAACAGATGTGTGCACTCTGCAGAAATCAATGCATGAAAGAAAAGAGACAGATGGAGAGAGGAAGGAAAAACAGTGTTTTTAAAATAGCTACTCATATTTTGACGACCATCCTGTTTTTCACTATGCTAATCTTAAAATAAAAACATTTTTGGATTAGAAACAGTTCTCACTTTAATTGATAACAGTGCTCAGCGTAGTTGTTTATTGACTAAGGGAATCAAAAATGCTCGAGGATTTTACAAAATGGCAAGGGAAAAAATATCAAAAATACATAAAAATATAGTTGATGGCACGAATCACCATATCACTAAAATAATCTCTACAAACGGAATTAACGAAATCATCCAGAATGGCTTAGGATTTGATAGGAAGTGGAGAATAACCAAAGTTGAGTCTGAGTTGCTCAAAGAAAATGAAAGTGAGAACAGTGTGTGGGGCGAGACGTGCCCATGCTGGAATGAATCCTTTGAAGAATCCCATTGGACCGAGTTTGGCAGTGAACATGAAACAGTCGAGAATACCCTGAAACAAAATCGTTTGAGTGTGGGTTTATTGCCGCTTTTTATTGCGCTACCTTAAACTCTCCGGGGGCGGCGTTCATCATTCGGGTCTTCATCACGTCCAATGGTTGAGTCATGACGGTCGCAACACTGGCCTATAACGAATGAGTTGTTTATGAGTTGATGCTGATCTAGGTATTTGTGTTTGACTGTTACTGATGTTCAACAATAACCTGTTTACTCGAATAACTCACCGCACTGATTGAACTGGCAAAGTGAGTCTGGAGATTGTCCTCGGCAACTCCTGAAGTGATCAAAGTCTGTTTAATTTGATCGTAGAAGGACAGTTGTCCGATGGTCATCAGAATTGCACGAGATGTGGCCATGGTTGCACCTGAAAGTATAAACCTAACTTGATAAAACTTTGTGTTGTTTGTGTTTTCCATTAAAAAACATTCTCTTAGAGTGCATTTATTCTCCCCCAATGAAAAAAAGACATCACCTACCATTGAACATTTTGAAGAATCCCTCGTCTCTCGTAATTCTAACTAATCCATCCAAAGCATGCTTGTAGTTTCTGCGTTCCGCTGGTGGCAGCTAGAAATTTCATCTTTCTTTGACAACTAGACCTTTATGTAAATTACCTTTGAGTCATTCTGCATTCTCACGTTGACCAAATCTCCAGGAGTTCCTACCAATCCACCACAAGCTCCAGCAAATCCAGCAAGAAGGGCTTTTTGGTAAAATGGAAGAGGTTGGTCTGAAAATAACCGATGATCACTTCATTAAAAGTATATCAATCATACCTTGTGGAAGAGACTTTTTGACAGTTTCATAAATTCCAAATCTAGTTGTCGAGTAAGTGAGTTGACGGAGAACTGATGCAGAAACTCCGTTGTAGAAAGCAAGAATTCCGTCGTTCTTGTAGATCTTGAGCGAAAGTTGTCCAATAGTGAGTTTTCCTTGTTGTTGAGTTTGAAGTTGAACCTATGAATAAATCAATAATAGATATTTTATTATATTCAATTTACCTTCAAGAGATCAAGTGGGTGAGTACAGCAAGCAGCCATCGCACCGGCTACTCCTCCAAAATACCATCTTCCAAGTCGTTTCGTTTTGTCCTCGGCCATTTCTAAACCTGCAAATACTTTAAAATAAGGTTAAACATCAAAAAGAAAAATAAAGGTATGATTGTGTTCACAAACACAGAAATGGTTAATAGTTAGCCACGTAGCAAAAATAATTTATACACCAGTGAATAGAAAAAAAAACGGAAATGTCGATGTGTTTAGGACTATTGAATGAAAAATAAGTATAAAGCATTAATAAATTACTGAGTATCGCAAAAATGAAACCAGAAAAGATGGGAGAGATCATTTTAGTCATCTTTTAGTCATTAAAGGGATGGAAATGATGTGGGTAGAACCATTGATGTATAGCCTTGACGATGAGGAAGATAGCAAAGGTGAAAAGGAAACTGAATGCATCTAATCCTTTTGTGAGACGGTGCCAACGTCGGAGATAGATTCCCAGAGGTCCATTTATAAACTTTGATTTCTTTTTGGTAATTATTCTACGTTCTGTCAGATAGTCGAGAAGCGCTTGGTTTCCTTTGTTGAAAACCGGCATGTATTCTTCCTGGTAATCGCGTTTCCACCAACCGCTAAAAATTATTTGGGATCACTTAAACATTTTTTGAGAACTCACCGTTCTGTCTTGTTGGTGAAATGATACATGTATAGCTTAGCACGCGCGAATTTCATCGGTTCCGAACGATTTTTGAAAGGATAACTATGAATGAGCTCCACGACTTCGGTGGTATTTTCCATGAGATGATAAACTAGTGACAAGAAGAACGGATTCTGTTGATAGGTTCCTTCGGAGGCCAAATGCATTTGCATGTCGAGACGAGGATGGTTTGGTGAAATGAAGTCTAGACGCTTTGATAGTCTTACAGGTTTTGCACGGAATTCAAATTCTTTCCAAGGACCTTCAACGAATGCAGCACCTTCTATGATAATTTCCGGACGTCCGTAAATTCCCGTCGTTCTGAAAAGAATTATAAAAGAACGACTATAAACCAGATACTCACTGTTTGTAAGATCCATACGAATTGGCAACAGTCCAACTGTTCACATGTTTGTAATAAGATTGAATAAGAGGGTTTTGAGTTGTTTTTTCTGCTATCCTTTCATCCATTCTCAACAATGGAACTGTTCCATAAATATTCAGAAACAGAACACAGACAGTGACACACCACAGATGGACGATTCTCCAAGTTCTTATCGGATATGTGAGACCTCTGAATCAAAAAATGCTGATTTGACTTGAATAATAATACATACTTCACAATCGTATATCCCGTAACAATCGCGAACATGACTGCCATCAAAATTATGAGTACATCAATGTAGTACACGACAAACTTGTTGAATGATCCTTCTGTGAGATCTGTAATTTATAATTTAGAAAGGCCTTTTTTTGAGAACTTACTGAGAACAAATCCAGCGATTTGGCCTTTTTCGAATATCACATTGTAGGGCATACGGTAGAACAAGTCATATCCAAGTTTACTGAATATCAGGGCAGCTATGAATGATGCGCCAATAGGTACTCGAGGCGTTTCCAAAAGGCTGACCAGTAAAACAAGAACGTTGTAATTGAAGAAGCCGTTGTTGCCAGTGATAATGGTCGCAGTCATGACAAGAATCTGAACTTTGCGGTCAAAAAATTGCTTCTTATCAATTACTCACCTGACAGAAGAAGACAAAGTATCGGACATGGATCACTGGGATCAAGAACAGAGGCGGAAGGATGATTTCAATGTAGAATGTGATTAGTGATGCTGCTTGTTTGAAAACTAGTGGAACTTGATGAGCATACCAGGAGACTGGTGTGGGTAGTGGTTGGGACTCAAAATGATACTCCAATGCTGGAAATGTAGGATGAGTAATGTTCATTCAATGTCTAGTTACCTGTCAAATTCCAGTGTGCCGGGCATTTACTCATTAGTTTTGTGGCTCCAGTCATGAACGTGACACGGACTAGAAGCACGACAATGCTGAATAGAGCAACCTAGAAAATCAAAAGTTTTTTATATTGAAATTATCCTGAATACTAACCGAATCGGCGGGTCCATCTCCAAACCAAGCGAGAATTGCCACGTAAATAGTCGATTCCAATAGAAATGAGTCCGACTCATGGTACATGAATACTCCTCCAGCCTGAATTACCTTTATTATTCTCTAAACCATATTTGAATGAGACTCACCTCATAAAGTGTGCGGTAGCAGAAGAAAAGAATCAGAAAAGTTGGGAGTTTTTGGAATGATGGTTTGTAGATTGCAAACGAGGAGAGGAACATTCCGAAAACACATACTGCTTGTAGACCAACGGCTGGTGACAGTTCTATGATACTGCAAACTGCACGAAGAACGGGGAGACGACATTGGAAGAGACTGTCTAATTCTGAAAAAAGGAAGAATAATGACGTCAGTGAACTTGGAAAAATTCAACGAAACCATCAAGAGGGTGTTTTGTTATCTAACTGTTCTTTGGCATGAGAAGAGGTAGAATTAATGAAACAAAAAAACTGTTTGTGTTTACTTCGGGGAGGAGCTGTTCTATGCAGTTGTCGAGATGCTAATAGAAGAGAGGAGAGAAGAGAGGATGAGAAATGTTCGAAAATGCACGCACACAGAGAAATTGCTCGCAGACGGAGTTATCGAAAAAAGAGAGATGAGATTTGGACTTTTGAAACGAAATGGTCACTTCTCGCCTTTTTTCTCTGTTGCTTTATCAATGATCTGTTAGCGAAGTGAGGTGTGTTGATTAGAGAACATAAAAATAGAGAGAAAATCGATGCATTATCAAGACACAGATAAACTATGGAAAGATGTAAACATACCACATTCTAGCATTGGAGCTACCGGAAGAAGTCCTCGCGCTCCGAATAATCCTGTGGAAGAATTATTGATTTTATTATTGAAAACGGAAGCTTACCATGAATTTGTGGATAAATCGATGCAAATGCTGAGAAAATAACAACAAGCTGCCCATAGAGAATGCATTTTTTAATGCGTTTAGTCCCCAAAGTTGGCATTCTGCTGTAAAAAATGTGATTAGAAACTAGGTATAACATGAGATTACAAGATGACCAAACGAGTGAAGGCTAACGAGAGGGCAGCCATTCGGAAAACAAGCAAATAACGCGGCAGGTCACATCGGCAGAATGTAAAAAACAATGCGAAGAAAGGGAGAAGGGTCGATGGTGCAAACGCGCTCTACTGAACAATATTTTTCCAAGAGGAAAATATAGTTGTTTTAATGGTCATTTCTCTCTAAAACTTGAATCTAAGATCAGATAATCAAACATTTCTCTGCTGGAAAATAAGAAGGAAATCTAGTGAAAGCTATACATTCTTAAGCTATGTATTTTAAAATTTGAAAAACAAAAAAAAATAGTTTTTCTCAAACTAAACGTCATTTTAATTTATTTCTGACAACTGACAAGTTCAGTATTATAGTATTGAAATTTATTCATGCATCAGAAGCGTTCAAAAGCGCAGTGATTTGGGTTTGGTGGTAACTGTCGAAATAGCGTTTTGGCTGATAGATTACTGTAAATATTGACGTTGGAGCAATAGTTCTTCTTGAGAAAACAAAAACTATGTATTTTTTTGAAACTTAAATTCAAAAAAAAGCATCAAAAGCCTAACGAACGTGCAAAAACAACGAAAAACATCTCGTGTAGATTTAGGATATACACCGAGCACCCGTTATTTTGGAGCATCGTTGGCTCTTTAATGTATCCGTTGAACAGAATCAAAATTTTGCACTCCAAAACTGTTTTCATTATTTACTTCAACTAGCTTGAACAAGGAAATTAATAGAATAGTTGTCGATCAGACAGTTTCATTTACCATTGCTGAACTGTCGAGGTATCATGTTGCTCCTGAAACAGTGTTATGTATATAATCACAATAACACTACTAATCTACACATTGCTCGTATCACTATTCCTCAACGGTAATCGAAAAAACATCGGAACTGGCACTATCCTCGGCTCCAATGATATCTGACTTGAACATCCGAAAAGACAACCTTCGGAACAAAACCAGGAAACTAGCAAACTACGAAGGAATAGTTTCAATAGATGAAAGAATAAACAAAAGTGAAAAATACATTTTCCAGAAGGAAAATCGGCATTATTTGAGCTCAATCTTGAATTTCGAAATTTCAATGACAATTCTGGAACAATTCATCAACGCTATGACCAGATGTTGTCTTTCGTTGTGTTTCTGAGCACTTCTCGCTAACTAGAAAATCTTCCTTCTTTGAGACACAGTTGTTTTCTCTTTTTGTTTCTCAGTCGGTTGATGAATAAAATTACAAATATGTTTAGCAGTGTGAGAGTCATCGGACTGGAAAAACTAGTTCACTTTTTTGGATTTCATCTAAAATTCATTTTTCTTATGACACTTCTCACGATGATTCCGCTTTACTGTGCCATTCTATTTGTGGCTCTCCTTTTATTAATCTGTTCTGGTTCCAAGGAATGTTTTTCAATGTTTTAAAATATAGAAATTTATTGGGTATATATAATAATTAAAAACAAATATATATAAAATTAAAATCAACTGGGAGAACCAATTCTGGTGCTGGTAGGACGGGGCGTCGTAATTACAAATCCTCGAGGAGCTTCTCGAGGGCGAGATCAAAGAACGTGTCCTCCTGGAAAGAAACAACTTGAAATTATGAACAATTTTACACTTTTGTGCCTCCCTCAGATGATAATTCAATAAAGCTTACCAAAAACTTTTGAGTCTTTTCTTTTTGCTTTTCGATTCCTTGCTGAAGCTCCTTGACAAAGTTCTCGTGGGACATGGTTTCTTTATAGTAGGTGCGGTGTTCCAGCTGCAAAATAATCAGTTTGAAAAACAGTCGGCTGAGAAATTTCGAATGTCCTAGTTTTGAATTGGTTTCAATCGGCAGAAAATGTTTCATTCTGCTCCATACTTCTATAATCTGAAATGAAAATCAACTTAATAAATGACATCGGAGAAAAAATCTCGCTTTGAGACAGGCGCATTGGCATCAGCCTTGGATGGCATTTTTGGCAGCTTTTGTAGCAGTTTTACCTTAAAAAAAGAATCAAATTGATAGTAAACTGATTATTAATCGGATACAAAGAGAAAAATAATTGGGAAAGACAGTTTCTAACAAAAAAGTGAAGCAATTCTTCAATAACTAACAAGGGAGTTCATTTTGCTCGGGCGTTCAGAATTTTCTAAAAATTTGGCCATAGATACTAATGACCCAGGTATAGAGATTAGTCGTAGTGAGAAACATCAAAACTGAGGAGAAGCTTGAAAAAAACCGGCTCAAAGTAGGTGCTCAATCAGCTAATTCGGAGGTCCACTTTCATCATTGCCTCCAAAGACTATATTTCAGCAACAGCGGGGTGGCCCAGTGGTAGAGTGGGGGTCTAGTAATCGAGGGGCTATGGTTCGAATCCACCCTCGGTCAACTTTTTTTGTTTTTTATCCTGACTTCGGAAAACCCTCTCCCAGGCATCCAGAATTTACTTGAAACCAGTTTTTTGTTTCTCTGCGTTCAGAAAAGTGTAAAAAAGGAAAATATGACTTTTTCCAAAAATTAATTTTTTTTCATGGTTTCGGCTGATGATGAGGTGGTCGACTATTTTTTCCGAAAAATTTTTTTTTTCAAAATTTTTTGATATGTTGAATAAGACAGTCAATTCTTTATAGAAAACAAATTTCCGAAAAAAAGCCTGATGAATCCATCATCAGTCGAAATCTTGAAAAAAATTAATTTTTGGAAAAAGTCATATTTTCCTTTTTTACACTTTTCTGAACGCAGAGAAACAAAAAACTGGTTTCAAGTAAATTCTGGATGCCTGGGAGAGGATTTTCCGGAGTCAGGATAAAAAACAAAAAAAGTTGACCGAGGGTGGATTCGAACCATAGCCCCTCGATTACTAGACCCCCACTCTACCACTGGGCCACCCCGCTGTTGCTGAAATATAGTCTTTGGAGGCAATGAGGAAAGTGGACCTCCAAATTAGCTGATTGAGCACCTACTTTGAGCCGGTTTTTTTCAAGCTTCTCCTCAGTTTTGATGTTTCTCACTATGACTAATCTCTATACCTGGGTCATTAGTATCTATGGCCAAATTTTTAGAAAATTCTGAACGCCCGAGCAAAATGAACTCCCTTGTAAGACGGGACTCAAAAGGCAAAAATCGATAGTGGTGAGGCCCTTGCCAAATCGCGGACCATCGACGCACACAGTGTGGTCCACAGGCATGGTCAAAACAAAAGACGGATGAGAGTGAATAAGGGGGAGAGACGCAGACACAGTGATTCTTCTGGAAAACACCTGCCTTTCGGACCGTTATGCATTGAACGGTGTTCGAATAGAAAAGGGAAGTTTATGAATATTTTTCGCAAGATTATAACCTTGGAATGATTGCACAGAAACGAAAGTCGTATATTCATGGTTTGAATTCCTAGCAACTAGAATATCAAAGTCACTAGAAATATTTAATCAAAACGGAATAAACATAATAGACTATAATCAGATTTATCTCCGGCTCTAAAACCAGCCTGTAAGCATATTTTTTATACAACTAGTGCATTTTGTCATATCTTTTTTTCTGAGAATACGTTGTTCTTTTCTGTAGACTGTGTCAGCATTTTTCAAAGAATCAGTTCTATATTTGAAGTGTATATATGCAAAAAGCAAAAAGAAACACATAATAAATTAGAAACACAGAATCAAAAAGAAACACATTAAAAAGAAACACATAATGAAAAGAAACACATGATAGAAAATAAAATTTATCAATTTAAAATAAAAACAATAATATTCATGAAAAAAGGCCTATAAGCTGATTGAAGAATTAAAGGTTAGACATGATATTGAATACAAGAGTTCCCTCCGGATGCCCTTTTTGCCCGATCTGTTTCATGTTCTTATCATATCTTCCGTAGAATGATTTAGTAGCGCGATTCGACCGTGCAATCACTGCGGCAAGGTGATTTTTTGAAATTGAATACAAATTATGGGCTAGCTCCTGGGATGGACCAGATAAACTGGAGTATTTCTTCAATGATTTTATCAACAGATAGTTGGTACCAACGCGAACTCCTTGCTCTTCCGAATATTGGAATCCGAACGGAAGGAAATTCTGTAAGATTTCATTATGACTGAGGTTTGGCTTAATTTTGTTACTGAGTCTTGTTGGAGATTCTCAAGAAGCTGCTTCAAACTATCCGATTTTTCAGTCAAAAGACCTAGGATGACTGGAACATGCGACGCCGGCCCACTTTCGACTTTTACCTGGAAATAGAAAATTAATTTTGAAATGACTCAATTTACTTACTTTGACCAAATCTCCATAATGTTTATTCTCATCGTTCCAGTACTTAGACATAGTAGCTTCAAAGTCATTGAACCTTTGCCCCCACTTTGTGCTAAGCGAGTTTCCAGAGGCCTCGTGAAGTTTTTGGATAACTCGGCTCATATCCCCAAGCAAGCAGAAAAGTTCAAATGAAGACGAATCTTTTGGAGTTGCTTCCTCAAATCCGAAAATTCCATTGGAATTTCCCAACCATTTCACTTCAACGAGACCTTTTGTTCCGATAGAGTTCTTCCATGTGTGTTCAGCAATGAACTCCAAATTGTCTGATAATCCTGGCAATTCGTCTTTGAACAGACTCTGAAATTGTACTTTTATGTTTACAGGTTCCTAGTTGAAAACATACATTGTCTTGAAGCTCTTTGATTAGCTGGAATAGAACTGGTGCTTGAATTTTGCTCAAAACAATTGATCCATTATCGATTTGGTTGCCCATATAACCCAATTCATTGGCAGTATTGATCCATGATTTGAGAACCTAAACTCAAGGTTCAATGGAATCTGACTGGAATTTAACTTACTCGAAGTGTATCTGCACTTTCCAATTTAGACAAAGTCATCAGACCGAACACTTGATCATCGAGTTGCTTCAATGAAAAACCATGTGGCTCAAGGTAGAAGGTATTGTGGCTTTGAGTGAAGTTGTTATATAATCCGATGATTTCAGTAGATTGTTTCACGTTGATACTGTTTTCAACGAACCCATATGCAGATTCAACAAGCTCTAGATAAGCCTTTGGTAGCTGCAGAAATACAGATTTATACTCAGTTAATGAAGAAACATTACCTGTTGGCCAGAAGAAAATAATTTATTTGAAATGTCCGCCCACTTTCTTTGCAGAATTTCAAACTGAGATAAGAACTCTTCAAAATTATCTCTAGATTGTAGCTGAAAACATGAGCTAAAAATTATATGTTTCAATGGAATAATGTTTACCGTTACACCAGGATAAGAAATAATTTCTGTTCCCAGTGGCAGCACGACTGGCTCTTCTTCACCTTCAGTAACCGAAAATTCCAAATCATTCGGTTTCCCATCAGGCCGTTTTCCATCGACAGTAGATAATATTGTTACACTTGAGTTTGGATGGATGATATAGTTCAGAATAACTTCCGCATAGTTATCTTAAAATGTAATTCAGCATGGTTTGACTGAGGGACTTACAATAAAATGTCAATTTTCCACCATTTTCTGAACCAGGAGTACCGAATTCGTAATGTTCCACGTCGGTTAGAGAAAGTACCTAAAAAACAGGAATCAAAACTTATAAAAATGGAAAACTAGTACCGTTCCATTATTCAGAACATGGAAAGCGAGTTTTTCATTTGATAAATCCGAGAAAAGCAACACTGGAGTTTTTGAATCGCCTAGTATGATATTGCGAAATTTCTGAAAGAGTATGTGAATTTTCTCAAAACTCATGAAAACTTACATCAGATTCAGATTGTTTGTTGGCAAGGAACGGAAACGTCTGCTCTTTTTCTGGTGGAATGACATAAACATCGCGGTACCGTTGAACTCCATAACTTGCGGCGATTGACACAAAAACTCCTTCAATCATATATATTGTTGTATATAATTTTCAATTTTTGTTACCTATCGTTAAAATTACAGCTAATACTGTAGGCATATTTAATGAAGACCCTTTGCCGTCAGCTAATTTTACCGGAGTTTCTTTCTAAACAATTTTATTACATAGTTACGGAAATAATTAAAAACAGTTACCCTTTTTTCCTGTTTTTCTTCAGTCGGCTTTGTTTCCTTTGCTTCGTTGATCTTCTGTGACTTCTCCCGTCCAGCTTCTTTTTTCGTCATTTTGATGGAAGAAACCGTTGGAATGAATGAAAATAGGGCGATTGAAGGGAAGAGTGGGGTGCCGGTTACTCACAACGCGGTGCACTTTACAACAGATGGCCTCTGCTGAACAGGCGATTTTTCGACGACAGAGGATGCACATTCGTGGTTGCATTTTGTATCCCTCGAGCAGCCGCTCGCAAAAACGAAAGTTTACGACCGAGATTAATTGAAGGGTAAAATGCTTTAGGAGAAGCAAATTGAGTCCTCTTAATTAAGAGAAATGATTTGAAATATGTTCGGCGGTTTTCTGGAGAATCATGTCACAGAATCAATACACATCGGTAAGACTCTATTATTTTGCAACACCTAGTAGAATGTCAATTTTGTTGAATGGACTGTGGATCTAGGTTTGAACAATGCAGTAGAACCCACTGATGAAAAGTCACAACCTGATATAATGTCACAGTAAGCATTTACTAGGTTTCTAATGTTAATTTTGCAAAAATAATGCATTTGTTGTGAACATTCCGAAATGAGCAATGGAGCGCCAGCTTCGGGTTGAACGCAACTTAAAATAAATGATTCTCAAAACAGTATAGTGCTATAATCATCTCGAAAACAGAGTTTGCTTGAGAATTTAAAATGGGATCATTTTTTACCCATGGGAACACATACTAAATTTAGGATAATGAAAGCAAATCAGATTCCAGCCTCAGTTTTACTCTCAGTTATGGTCTTTGAAATACCGCATTTGATACGAATTGAAAATATTCATCGTTCCCTTCTGAATTAGTAATTTTGGCCCCTTCTCTTTACTAAAGACTGCATCCGAAATGTTTTCTGCGTTCCCAGAAATAGACGATTCTTGTTTTTCTTCTCCCAGCACTTTCAGGACGCACTGAGCACAGAGCACACTCGGCGATCGAAAATTGGGGATCTTTGCGCTTTTATTTTCGCATTCGGCATTGATGGAAAACACGTGGATTGCATTACTAGTCTCTAAATAATGATTGGAAAGTTCTGGACTATTCGAGAAAAGAACGCACAGCGTTCATTCAACGAACACAATTTCTTTTGCACTCTTGGTGGAAAACATGAGGGAAATAGTGTCGGGAGGATGGAGAGGCATCTGAAAATAAGTCCTTACCCTAGAATTACGCTGTGTTTTGTTCTCAAACGTGGAATTGAGTACAACTAGAAGATGGTAACACATTTAATCGCAGCTCAGCAAGCTCAATACCTTTATCAAATAATTTTTATGTTTTCAAAGTTTAGTTTGGTAACTGTATTTTATCCTGTAAACAAATGTGATTCTTTGCAACCCGATATTATAATGTCACAGGACAAGCACCTGACACTGTCATCAGCAAGATGCTTCAAAACTTGTTCTGTTTTCAACCATCCCCAAGGTTTTTTTTGTCTGAAAAAAGGATAAAAAACAGCACGAGGGGGGGGGGGGGCTGCCTGGATGGACATTTCAAAGTACTGAAATTCCGATGGCTTGTTTATAGTCCCCCACATGTTGTCCTTCCGTTGCTCAGTTCTCTGTCCAGTCTGATGGTCAAAGTGCAGTTGTCTGCCTAGTCTTGTGTTTTTATTTTCCTATTTTTCAACAGATATAGTCTAGGATTTTGTGTTCCGGCCAAAAAAACACAACTCAGCGGACAAAGTTCACCGATTCCTTATTCAAGAAAGATAAAGCCCTAGAAATATCAGATCTGATTTTTGAGAATCACAATTCAGAATTCAATACCCCTTGATTCTTTCTCTTCCATCTTTTTGCAGAAAACGTTTCATGTTTCTATTCAACTTCCTTATAGGTGAGAAAAAACAGTTTGTTTTGTCAGAAACAGAATATGAATCATGATAATAATAGAACACAACTATGATCTCTTGAACAACAATAGAAAAAAGATTCCTTGTTATCTTTGCAGACAGTTCAAAGGTTCAAATCTTCCAGAAAATCGTATTTCAACGAAAACTAATCCTCTTATCGTTTGCTCTTCAATGACCGACCGGGGGAACCCCTTTTGTTATCGTGGGGGTTGATAACGATTCCTGCTGATTGTGATATATGGTAAGATACGACGCGTCGTCTTATTCACACAGGGAAACCCTTCTTTTCATTGCCATTTCCTCCAACAGCGATGACAAATCTGACAGAAAACAAAACGTCGGCGACAGCAGCAGCTACAGGACAAAGTGGAATCATGTGAATTGGACGATGTCAGTCAATGTCCTTTGTCACGTTTTAAAGTGGGTCTCAGAGTGTCACGAACTGTGTCGAAACAAGGAAAGACAGTACATAGTACAAAGTGGCACTGTCCTTTCGATCAAACAGCTGTAAAATGGGAAATCGGTTTTCGAAAAAGATTCGAAATGATGTGATGTTGCGTCATTTTTCTTCTGGAAACATAAAAAAAGGAAAATCTGTTTCTATTCAAAGAAATAGACGTCTCGTGAAACATTTATTGAGAGGAGAAGGATTCCAATTGTTCAAAGACCTTTTGATTCTGTAAATAGATGAAATAGTGGACCAGGAAGTGAATATCTGACTAATCCACTTGTTTGATCAACCTAAAACTTCCAAAACTTTCAGATTGCTGACCCCTGTGTTTTGAATTGACTAGTTGTGTGTGTGTTGACAAAGTCATAGTGATGCAACCAGCTGAAAAAACGAGTCCATAATGTTCTCATCGCACGCTTCTGGGTCCCTTCAATCTTTCATTTTCCTTCTCTCTCCTTCTCATTCGGGTGTTCCCCCGTGTCACCATCAGGACGTTTGACGGCGACTACGAAAGAGGAGACCTCCGGCGCCTTGTTTTTTGTTGTTGTCATTCTCAAGTAGTAGCAATGCTTCCATGCTTGAACGAATCAGCTGCTGGGCCAAGTCACAAACAAATAAACAAGCCCCTATGGAAAAGCATATCCGTCTGAGGGGCCCTTCCTCTCCCAACAACTGTACATTTCGCATTCCATTTTCTGCGGCCGACGGATTAAGGTTAGAGAAAGAGAGAGAGAAAGAGAGTACTAGAGATACCAAATGGATGTCAGATAGTCATGATGTCTAGACCGGCATTTCCATCTTCATTCACTTGGTTTCCACGTGACCAACAAAGGAAAAGATGAGAAATGGAAAGATGCAGCGGAGGGATAGCGGAAATCTCGTTTACGTCGTCGACACTCCCTTCCATCTTGCTAGTCTTCCCCAACAGAAACCGTACCCGCCATTGTTGTTCGACGGTGCGTGTATCTTTATCAAATCTCTGCAGATGCGTCGAGGAAAAAAGATGAATAATTTTGATTGTCTTCTTGTTGCGCTGTACACATTATATCACGCCCGCCCGCATGGGATGCACGTGCGCCCACCAGCTGGGACAAAGTCCACGCGGGAAGAGAAGACAAGAGAAAGAAAGAGAATATGATGATGAACAAAAACGTGAGAAAATGAGAAACGACGTCACAACACATACTCGACACCACCCGCGGGCGTCCTCCTACTGATTTCTCCCTCTGATTCTCGTTCTCTCTCTCATCATGTATCGGTACATTGTGTACCAATATATACTGTTATCAATGGTTCCTCCAAAATGTCTGTGCCTGCAAAAGGTGTTGATGATGAGGGGGCTGGAAATAAACACATTTTCGAAACCAGTCAGTTTATGTACATACAAGTGGTTTCAGTCATGAGGTCAATGTTTTCGAAACAATCTCACGTGGAGAAAAAATTGGAATTGAAAATAAGGAAGAAATTGTTGCAAAGAAAAAATTGACCTTCACGAGGATATGTTTCTTGGAAAGATTTGATGGGTACCGTAATCAACAGGAACCTAGAGCCCCAGACATTAAGAATGTAGTACACTTATTTCAGAATCTGTTGTTCCCTCTCAGTTCATCCAAAAAAAATATTTTTAGAATGGAAAAGAATCTTCTTAAGTATACTTTGAACCATCTTGTTTATATTTTCGAACACCACTGCAGCCTTGTCTGCACATTCTCAACTTTCCAAACAATCGAGTCTTCCATCGAAAAAAAAAGATAAAATGTGCAAAGACCAATCTACGTGTTTTTATTGTTGTTTTCACCTGCAAAGAAACATTCTTCCCTATTTCCACTCAATCAACTAAATACAAATGGAGAAGGAATGAAGTCTTGTGAACGTCATTGCGCATTCCGAGTACTCCTCTTCCTCACTCGACTTTCCTGCAGAAATCACGTTTTGCCCCGCTGGAGGCCGGTTCAAACTTCACATTTCTTCTTCCATTCTACGATTCAGGAAACAATTTATCATATCTTTAGATTTTTACGGCAGCAGCAAAGTGTCACGAGACTCCGCAAAATTGACCTTATCTCTATCAAAGACACATGTATACGAATGCCCACTTACTTTCTAACGGTATTTCCCCAGAAAAAAATTATCACAAACCAGCGCGATCAAATGCAAAGAACACTCGATCAAACCCGTGGCCAGGTGTCCCTCATACTATTTCGGTTTTTTGAGTTTTACACCCTCCACGGGCACCGTGAAACAGTTTCCGAGGGAAACCATATCGACTAGCACGATACAATCACATGAACAAAAACTCTCTCCCCCCGGCGGGGTGATTGGTACGAAATCGAATTTGGTTATATGTGTATGCGCAAACATGAATGAGGAATCTAGTCACGAGAATTGAAATGATGACGACGTCGAAAGCGGTGGTGGTAGAAAAAGTAAAGTCTTCTTGTTTGTCATGTCAACTGTATTCTATATAACAATTCAACAATTATTCACGTGAAACGTTTTTCACTTGAAAAATCGGTCCGGCCAGCCAAGTACGAAAACCATCAGTCATGTTACCGGATATGTGACAATTTGGCACGCGTTTAGAGATTTTGACGAGGTGTTTCTCGTACGGAATTCTCTTTTGGTGGTCTTTCATCACTTTTCTTTTCCTCTCGCGTCATCGCCCAAACCCTTCATGCAGTACCTGATCGGAGAACAGTCACGTTGCTTATCAAACCACCCGCACGTGTAGTTTGCAACAGTAACATTTTGTCCTGTGAAATGGGAAGAAAAAGCTATTTTCGTCACTGAATATCTTATCGTCGGCTAGATCAGAGAATCTTTTAGGAGCATCACTATTCCGAAAATCTAATTCCGGCTCAGATGCTCTTCCTTATTTGAGGTCCACACACACACAACTTTCGAAAGCATTCTCATTCTCTCTCTCTCGCACACGCCTCGATCCAATTAGTGTGTAGGAGGAAGAAATAAGGGAGAATTCGTGCTTTTTTGTCCATCTCTGCCAACGATCACAAAACATGTTGCAAACTGAGAAACTAGGAATTCGATAATTAACTCGATTCCAAGCATTTCCAATACTTTTTCAACACTTTTTCAATAAGGTGCAAAGTCCAGTAGACAACGTAATAATTGCATTTTCAGTGAGTTCAGAGAAATGGAGGATCAAGAAACCACTGACCCCTCGGTACTCGATACAACCATGACGTGTTAGGGAAAGAACCCCACTACAATTAATCCTTTGATGTGCGCTCGCCCATGTTCATCTGTTGGACGTTGTTTCCATCGGCGTCCGACTGCTACGTCCTGCATAATAAGTAGGGGAACCAAATAGCAGCTCTCTCTTCTCTCTTCTCTCCCAGGGTGGTCGTCGGTTTCTCACCAAGGAAGAACAACAGACAGACACCATGAAGATTTATTTATATCCTGCCACTCCTGGATGGGTGGTCATTTATATTTTGAGATGGTTGACTCCGACGTTTCCTACTGTGGTTCCGCTCAACCCCCCCCCCCCCTGCTTTAGTTTTCCGCGCTTTTCACCACGTCTATAGTGAAACGGAGTATATTTTCTGCTACGATGATGCCATCCGACCACAACAAATCGACGATGGGAACACCCGGAGCACACAAACAGAGCGGATGAGGGGAGCGTGTGTATATGTTTGTGCCAGTCAGCTATTGCTTTTGCTCCAAGACCACACACACACAACAGCAGTCATAGAAGTATGCAGGCGCGAGAGCGACAAAAATAACTTGACTGAATCGGGAGCTTGACCACCACGTATAGAGTTCTCATTAATAATAAAACAAGGCATACGTCGACAGGATCGCGTCGATGCATTTTGTCCGAGACTGCTCAGGAAAAGCCTTTTTCTGCATTCGATGTGTGTTGCGCGGTTTTTTGCTCGAGGCTCCGTCGGACTTCTCCTTCTTCGCACGCATATAGACACACTCTACCAACACACATCCAAGAGTAAGTGGTCAAAAGATCGAATTCTCGAAGCAAGACGCCGGAGTTTTGAGAGCACCCTGTTTCGATTAGAAGGGAGGGAAGTTGGGAAGTACGTATATGTATAAGCGAGTTGCGTGTTATTCTAATACTCGCTTTCTCACGTATTCGGATGACGAGGGCTTCCCCCGAAAAAGTTTGAGCTTTAGATTGAACCTAGACCACAGAAACGGGAAGAGAGAATATCAAAAGATCTTTATAAATATCTGAGGGCAAAGTATCAGGAGAGAGTTCCAGAAAATTGAACACATGGCTCAAAAAACAACACCAACATGAGGTTTTCCACAAAATTCTTGTCTCCGATGTCTCTCGTGATCAATGTATTTTTCCTCTCGTACTCATCGATCAGAAAATCGCAACAAGTAGTGTGTGTGTATGACAGGGTGTGTGTATCACGACTGACGGCGGGATATTAGGCTCCCGCACGTGACGCTTTAAAAATCACATTGGGTACATAGTTTTTGAGGGGGTCGTTCTCGGTTTCACGTGAATCGGTTGAGGAGGAACCAACTATCTCTCTCTCTCTGCAATTCGATATGATGGGTCCACAGGAAGTCCGGATGTCGAAAGGAAGATCACAGTTTGTGTTTCGAAATTCACGTTGCAGTTTGCAAGATAGACATGAGTCAGTGCTGGAGAATTTTCCCCGCACTACCTAACTTAAGAGAATGTTTCGAAAGAAGTTAGTCACGTTCATGCTCCACTTGTTGCAATGCAAGTGTATCCAAATTGATCTAATTTGAGACCTGATCCTCTCTCTAGAAGGTATTTGTAATGTGTTTTTTTCTAATCTAGTCGTCAAATGAGTTTGTTGACACTTGCTTCACAGCAGACCTATTCAGAGAACCGAATCGTCATCAACGAGGAGGAGGGGGGTACAGTATCAACACGATCCACTTGGAAGCAAGACAATGACTGGAGGCTAAAATCGAAACACGTGATAGATTGTAAACGACGAATATTGTCTTGTTGCAACCATCAAATCAAAGTCACAAGACGAAATGACATGTTCGGAAATACCTATCCATTCCCACGTGTGGAAATTCACGTGGGTATTCCCCCATAGGTTCCTCTGATCACACTGGGCATCCTCTGTATTAATCTCATCTCCAAATCATATTTGGTGCTCTTTGTACCCCCGCTGAACAAGGCGAGACTCAGACTGCCGCGCACAGGCCAAACCAAACCGATTTTACGATTCCTGTCAAGAAGAAAAGTCCGTATTAGGCCAACGGTGTGTATCTGTTTCCGCGCGGACACTGTATGCGGGTGAGGAGGGGCCCAAGGTGACTATGTGAAGCACGGAGGGCAAAAACAAGGTCTTGCGCTGTTTGCGTGCGCAGGACAAGCAATGTGGTGGTTTCCCCCTCTCTCCGCCCGACGCAATCGAGGCCGATCCTCTTGCCGCAACGAGTTCATGCCCGACGCACGTGCATTCACACGACCTCTCATTGTCTGCTGCCTCTTCGGTGCTTTCCTGGTTCGTTCTCTGATGTCGTGTGTGTGTGTATGTGTCCCGCCCTAGGCCGCCCGCCCTGCATATCGTCTCTCCCAGGGCCCTCCCCTACGTCGGGTTGGTTGACGCTCCCCACCCCTCGTCCCTCCTCCTACTTCTCCTGCGCCTCAGTCTGGACGCAAAACGACCCGCCAGAAAGCTTCCCCATTTTTTTGTCGCTCCCTCCTACCACGCCCCAGTTGTTATTCCGAGTTCATAATGGAACAACAACTCAACCTTGGACACCTTCTCACCGCAGCCCGTCTTCTAGACATTGGCGCTCTTGACATCTCATCTCTGGATCTTGGAGCATTGACTTCCACCTCATCCTCCCCAGGATCCACCTCCCCAGCCATGTTTGATCTTTCAAATGGTAATCCCCCAAAACCATCTAGACACATATCTCATCCCTCAATCTTTCAGAATCAGAACTCCGATCTCTGTTCAGTGGAAAACTGAAGATCGACAAGAAGCATTCATCCTCATCTTGTGCATCCAATGCTTCCACATCATCTCAACTGTACTGCTCTTCTCCACCAGCCAGAAAATCTTCAAAACACAGCCGAGCAGCTCACAATGAGCTCGAGAAGAACCGTCGAGCCAACCTTCGAGGCTGTCTGGAAGCCTTGAAGATGCTGGTTCCATGCGTCTGCGATGCCACCAGAAACACCACTCTTGCACTCTTGACTCGAGCAAGAGATCACATCATTGTAAGTGTTGCGTACACGTGCGTCTAACGTGTTATCAATGTCGTATGACAATACCATCCCTCTCTCTCTCTATCTCTCTCACTCTAATTTCTTCTACTATTTACCACCTAGTCTTGTGACTATAGTACTTGTCTCAATTCTTGAAGATGATGCAAAGTGTCTTCCTCTTCCTTTAATTAGTGTTTTGACAACTTCCAAAGTCCCTGGAATTCATTATTTCTATTTACAGGAACTGCAAGACGGTAATGCAGAACAGCTCAACAAGCTCACCGACTTGAAAGATGAGCACGAGGCACTACTCGCCGAACTGTCTCAACTTCAAGCCGACGATGAAGTGGCTCAAGCAACTAGCCAAGGCTGCCAAACGCTGGCTTCTCCGCCAAGCCGACCTGAATCGCGAGCATCTTCGTTTACCTCTACCTCCTCGCGTGACTCACCTTGCTACTTGGAGTACTCACCTTCCAGCAAACCAATGGAGTACCATAAGCCAGCAATCATTGACCTCTACGCTGAAGGGCTCATTCCAAGAGTCCCAATCACTTTCCCACGACCTGTCGTCTACCCTCAAAACGTTTTTGATCTCTTGAATCTTCCGTCCACTCCATTCGACGTGTCGCAGTACTTGCCTATCAACCTCCAAGTCTAATGATCTTACTCACTTTCAATTGTTTTCTTTTTTCCTTCTCTCTTTTTCTCTTCACATTGAAGTTGTTCCTTCAAAAAAGTTAAACCGATTCAATAATTTACCCAGTTTTGCGTGTCATTGTTTTCCCATTTGCCTGAAACTCTCATCGTGCACTCCTCTTCCGCCCATTCTCAATTGTCAAAACCCCTCCACACCAGAAGTCTCAAAACCAGCCTTGCACTTATTAGCCAATTTAATTATTACCTAATATTTAAGTAATAAACATTTTTGCATTGCAAAATCATGTGTCTATCTTTTCGTCTTCAGTCTAGATCACATATTTATAAAGATAGCAATACACACACATACACCTTCCGTCTCTCCCTCCCACCTACTGTCAGATGATCGTATCAGCAAGGAAAGAGAAAAGGGTGAACCCAATCGCACTGGCCCACATGTTGATCACGTGTCGCCGTCGATCAGTGAAAAGAAGTGGCGCGTGGATCGTGTTGTAAATAGCCTCGGTCTCCTTACCCCCACACACAGTATCACATACACACACTATTTTTGATCGTCGTCTATCGTACTCATTCTCTTCTTCCTCCTCCCAATGTGACCATCTTCTCGTATGAAATCAAATCTCCCCCTCCTTTCCTTTGTGTTTCCGCCATCTCATTCAGACAAGTATTCTGAAGTCATTCAAACATCTGTCGCTTCCACGTTAGCCTCGCTTTTTGATCGCCATCGATTATTCATTGTACAGTTGGCAGGATGAATCACTTTTGAATACAAAAGTAGCTAGAATGTAGCGCGGTGTTTCTTGAAACTTTTTGAAAAAAGAGAAGTGTGCTCCTTTGAGAGTAGAAAACGAGTGAAAAGGTCAGTGTTGCACCACTCAATTGATCAACCCACAAAGAATGGCGTTGCGCACGCTTCAGTCGTCGTTTATTCTTGGAAAAGTGACTCCTGAAGACGTTAGAAGAGTTCAAGGATTACTGGAAATAAGCTATGCGTCGGCGTTATTAGCAAAACGTTTTTGACATCCTGATATACTTCTCAAAGTGGGGCAAGAACTGTCACTTTTGTAGTGATTGAAAGTTCCCAAAGGACACTTGGGAAACCCCCTTACGGCGTTATCAACATCGATCATGTCTTTAGATTCGCTATCACATGCCCTCGCGTCTTCCGTCATTGTCCGCACTACCAACCGAATCTATGTTCTGCGATTTTTCGCAGTTGGTCAAAGTGATAAAGAGTGTACTTGATTGATAAACGTCTATAAATGGGTTTCCCCCCACCGCCACCACCAGCAATTAATGTTCTCTCGTTTTGCATGAATTCTGAGTGCAGTTCAAAAGATCAAACAACGTCCGGCAAAAACGGAGGAAGGGGCCCCGTTGGCGTTGAATGTCGGTGTCGATGTCACAATCCCCGGATGCGTCTCATTTTTCGTCTCCAAATTTCGAATCTATCCATTGCTCTCATATATATGGAGAGCGAAGAAGTCGCAACGTTTCTCGCAAAACTTTTCAGTTTGCACCTCTGCAAAAAGCACACTGTTTCTCGTTTTCCCGGAAGATCTATTTCGATTGCATCATTATTTTCAAAGGCGGAGCTCTCACTTCGGACAAGCTGCACAAGGAGCGAGCACACAAAGAATGAATGCAGAAAACGGCGCTGCGCGGTCATTTTTTCTTCTCGACGATCGAAAATCTAAACAAGGCTCTTTCCCTTTTTTCACCCATTTTTCAGTTCCTCTCTCTCGAAAAAAAAAGAAAGAAGAGTGTCATAATGGTTGAGAAAGCGAAAGCTCCTTTTTGAAAAGGTCAAGAAGATCGAAAATGCGAAATGCTCTCTTCTGCATTAAGAATGACTCAAGAAGAATTGTGCAATCCACCACACTGAATCCATTTGTCCAGCGCATCGTAAAAACCTAAACCTTATGTTTCTGTTCTCTTGATCTCTGCAAAGAGAAACAAGGAAGCAGAAGAATAATGAGACGATAGGGGAAATTGTGAACGTCACAGAGATCAAACGTTTCACACTAGGAGAACGATAGTGTGGGATATCCTTTGTAGTGATTACATCTTTTACTTCATCGCTTCCGCTGTACACCCTACACACACACGAGGAAGACATGTGCCATTGAAAAACTCAGAAAATCGTCTGGTCAACGGCTTTTTGCAATGGCAATGGATCATTGTAATCTCGCTGTCTCCGGCGGGCACTGCAAACGTGAGTTTCGAAAGCTAGGCGAAGACTTTAAAGGGAGCTCATTTAACTTTCAAGTGTTTCGGAGCACAAAATGACATAATTCATCTTGCAGCTGAAGAAGTTTCTAGCAGAAGCATTTGGTCCGTGACAGGGAATCATCTGAATTTTATTTTTAGGTTTTTTTCCAGGCTTCCAGATCATCATGAACCCTTAATCCAGAACATGAGTGCGAAAACAGGAAACGTGTTGCGTAACCAGTTCAAATTCAATTTCTCCTTCTCTCCTCTTTTCTGTGTCCACATTCGCACGTTCCTCTTCCTAGTTCGTACACTTTGAAATGCCTGGCGATTGTTCGAGAAGAAGCTGCAGCAGAAAAAACAAAAACTACTTCTCTCTCTCTCTCTCTCTCTCTCTCTCTCTCTCTCTCTCTCTTTCTCTCTCTCTCTCTCTCTCTCTCGCCTTTTCAATTTTGTGCTTCTTCACATGTGCGCCTATCTCTGATTGTGTGTGTTCTTTCCGCCTGGGCGACACTCTTGCAGAAAAAAGAATAGCGGTTCGCGTTTTTTTCCGCCAGCGGTTCAAATCCTTCCCCGAAACCGAGAAGCGGAGGCGTTAAGACTAAGACATTGATGAAACCAAATACCAGTCTACTAGACAATGTGGGGGGGGGGGTTGCATCTGCTAGTAAAAGCATTAAAACACATTGCATTCCATCTCTACCAAGATTTCGAAATCTGACCTCAGTACTACTGACACGTCCAATGCGATCACCGCTGATTTATGAGCTAGACTTGGCTTAATGGCGCACGCTCCATTGGCACCGGGCCTGATCAAACACTGAATGACCTTTTGTTTGAAAAAATTGGTTTCATTTGAGAATAAACTAGTTCTAGAATTCACATTAAATAATGGAAGCGTGATGAAATAAGCAGAAAAAAATAAGAACGGGGGAAAAGAGAAAACCGTATATCAACTCTGATTCAGAGTTGTTGATGGGATAAACTTCAAAAGTAAAACTTTGTTTTTTTGGTGGAAAAGAGATTTCAGAGAAGAGGAAACACCATTATGACCATTAAAATGATTGGGAGAATTGTGAGAAAAAATACAGAAATATCAACACCAGTATGATCTCAGAAAAAGGAATTATTGGCGAGAACTTGGGTACTTGAGAGATTTGTGAAATTAAACTGGAATACGAGAGTCACCGTAGAAATCTTCTGCATCCTCTTCGTTCCAACTTGATTCTATTTCTTTGTCGAGCTGAAAAAATTATTTTTCTGGAATTTTCTATTGCAATTTTTTGTTTTCAGCTAGTCAGTAAACACAAAGATTAAAAACTGTAAATGATAGACGGATTGTCTGTTTCGTTAGTCAAATCAAAACATCCAAAACACGCTACTTTGTGTACCAACAATTCACATTTCCCCCATCAAATCGTTGATAACATCATCAATGTAGAAACTACCAGATGATTTCTGTTTTACACAAACTTTCTAAAACCGCGAGGGCGTCTTCCAATATTTTTCCGATTTGCCAGTCACTTTGTCACTCATGAGTCATTGACATTGACCAATTTATTTCCCATTTCCAACAACACGCTCTTAGTTCTTCGTTAGTCACAGTGACTCACAGACGGAGCGGCGTTTTTGGTTGCTAATGTCAACAGTTCGATAAATATAGAGAGGGAGGGGGTCACACTCTCACTGCGCACGCGGGTTCTCACGGAAACAGGTTGCACGGGGGAGCAGAGGAACAGGAGGGGGGAACTACTTTTGGGGGGTTGATAAATACAGAACTAGAGTCTTACCAAGTCGACGGCTTCGTGGCCATGCATCCAAGTAAGCACATATTTCCGTAGGAACACTGTTGCAACGAGGAAGAGTGGGAAACAAAGACTGCCGACTGAAAACAGAAATTTCATCTCTGAAATTATCATTTTCAAAATCAAAACTTACTAAGAGTTTGTTTCAAAGCAAAGAGGGCAATGAGGAGCAGGATCTGACAAAACGTGAATCCTTGAACGGTGATGATTGGTAGCTGAAATATAATGTTTTATTGAAAACTTCCCATATTGATTACTGTAGCTTTTTTAGTTTCTGATTCTTTGTTTTGCTCCTCCAGCTAGTTGAAGTACTTTAGTATGTTTTCAGTCTGTCTAGCATATTTATCAACATATTGCACTTTCTTATTTTTCTATCTGTCAATGGTTCGTCATTTTCTTCTAGCTGATAACAGCGTGTGATTTTGAAAAGCGAAAATCACTTTTCTGTATTTTACTTTGCCCTTCATACGCCACTCGGCTGATCAGCGAATTGTTTTCAGTGTGTCATTGAAGAAGTCCCAGTCAGCAACCCGTCTTGTGAAACAACGTGACTCCACACAAAACAATGATGCGAAAAGACCGAGGAAGCCCACTGACTACACAATGTGACGAAAAACCGTTACTTTCCTCTACCGTTCTACAGTTTTGCACGTGTTTTCCACCAACAAGCATGAAAGCGTACGGTCGTGTCATCATCTTTGACATTTATTGCCCATCTACCGACGACAACACCACTTCTGACCGTTGACTTCTCTTTTTTTGCTAAATGGAGGCGGAAATAGAACGGGAAGACTGGGGGTAAGGCGATGGGACAAAGAACAAGTTCCAATAGCACTACTCCTAGTATTTTTGTTGGAAGAATATGCTTTTCACATGACAATAACAACCAGAGGTTGTTTGCTTTCAATTTTTATAGAGTTTTCATTTCAAAAATTTGTGTTTGTGGGGGGTTCAATTCAAATTGCATCAGCTTCTTCGCCACCACGTGCACCTCAAAGTTCGTCATAGTCTACAGATCACCGCTAGACTCAATCTCAATACATCACCCCATTTTTGCACGATGGAATCGAAGTCATTCATGATCTACGACTTCTCACGTTTTCTATCAATTTTCCTTCGACGGATGAATCTACATCTCATATTTCAATAGGGATCTCCCCTCTATGACGTACGTAGTTAGAGAGCGAGCACATTTCAAAGGTCAATAGATACAAGCTCAAACGTCTAACTGTTTTTCAGGGGAACAATCAACTACAAAAAAGAAATGATCAGCTAGAAACCGTTATCATACAGTCTTTTTTCTCAAAAAAAGATAGATATCTTATCATTTCCAAACTGATCCGTTCGTTTTTCAAAGATATTTTTTTGTCTCAACACCGATAACTAAAGTACCATGTGAAGCGCACATGATGAAAAACCGAGACACGTGTGGGTGCGTCCGTCGGTACACAAACAGCCATCAGAGAATGATCAACGAAAAATGAGTGTGTGTGTCGAAGCGAGGGAGAATTTAAAAATAAAGCGCAATTTTCAGAGATCCCAGACATTTCGCGCTACCCTACCGTTTCGGTTGCTGACGAAACGGGAGATGGAAAAAAAAAGAGGGGCAACCCTTTTCGCAGCAGCAGCAACGTTTGATCAAATAATCGACCTCGTGGTCGGATGTGTGTTGGGAAACAGATCATAAAATGACGGAATTAAGAGGATACATGAGTTATTTTGAAACTAGATCAAAATTGGTTGAGAGATAGTTTGAAAAAATTTTGAAACTGTTTTTTTTTAGAAATTATGAAAACTCTTAGTTGGGGAGCCCAGAATCACTACCTTTGACTAAAATTATGTTTTTAGACTCACATCTTGCAAGAACTTGTATTTATCCCGATATTTGTTAGCTGTGAATATCATTTGACATCTGGATAGCAACAAACTTCCATCCAAATTCCTCACTCCAAGATAGAAGAAGACTCCAAAGACTGAAGCAGACGGAATAGCACAGTAATGTCCGAAGCAAGCAAATAGAGCCAGCAGAACATATGTGACAAATCCAGAAACACGTTGCTCTCTGACATTTTTGATTTCTGAAAATTAAAGTTTGGAATTAGAACTATCGAAAAACATACTTTTTAACTCAGAAGGTTTACATTTATGGTATTCGGTGACAGAAGTGATATGAGCAAGAGATTGAACGGCGGCTGGGCACATCCATGGAAGTCCAACGATTGAACTGATTTGAGTTGTGAATCCAACCACAATCAGATCCCAATGGTAGCCCCCTCCCTTCTTCAACTTTCTTTTATCTCTCAAAGCCATTTGCTCCGGAATTTCAGTTTCAACGAAGATTAGTACAAATACAAGACATGCAGCGAACATGGCCAGAAGCAAGGTTGGAATTGTTGGCAGCGTTTTTGGGATCACAAAGTATCCATAGTCCAATCGGTTGTCTCCGAATGTGCTTGGAATTTCAACCATCTGGAAAATTAAAGAATAAACTTTGGGTAACTTTGCATTAAGGAACTTACTGAAACCTTGACAAAGCTCAAACGGAACAGATAATAAGCGCTGGTAGCAATAACGGCAAAAATGCCACCAAAGTTCTCACATAAGTTTCGGAACTGTAATTGTAAATTGAGGTTGTAACGTATGTATGGAGATTACTTACCGTACTACCAAACAAAGAAGATTTTCCAATTTTTCTGCTGAAATGAAAGATTGCAACTGAAATGAACACCATGCAGAATTGAACGAGGAAGGCGTTGGGGAGAGCCATTTTACAATCATCTGAAACTTTCCATTTTCAGTTTATTTCATGTTCTAATTGAATACCTGGCAGTGGAGAAGTGCAGTTTCTGGTAATATCAATATAATATTTTATATCCTCAATTGGATTGATATTGAATTGCTGGAAAATAAAATTGATCTCCATCGCGTCATTTTAGACTTACATGTTCCATGAATTCGTAGACTTCAGCAAAGAAAATCATGGAGATTAAAGCACAAAAAACGTCTTCAGTGTATATTGTGACGTGTTTGATTAGACGAGCACAGTTTGTTCCTGCTCCGAAAATTGTGAGAAGAAATACGAAAAATCCGGTGTAAAGACGAACTTCCATGAAGTCCAGACTCAATGACGTACAAAACTGAAACAGTAATAGTTACAAAACCTTATTACGGAAACCGGTTACCTGATACAGTGCTTTTTCGAAAACCAAGAAAGGACCCGTTGGTGACATGACTAGTAAAGGTTGGCATGAGAATACTGTCCAGATCAATCCAGACAATGCTTGACTTATCAGACACTCTTTGACAGCAAGTAATCCTCCAGTTCCAATTGCTGAAACTTAAAGTTCAGACTAAAACCATAAAAATGAACAAACCTATGATTGCTCCAAACGTTAATGTTGGGACAACAGTGACACAGAACATATATAGGATAGCCGGGAGAATCGCCAACGTTAAACCGTCAGTTATGTCAGATCTGAGGTTTTAGTTGTCATCACAGAAAAATATGAATTTAGCATACCTATAATGCTTGAGACGGTTCCTCACATCGGACCTCACTTCACTGAAAAGCCAAGATCCTTTGTCTTCTTTCTCATTGTTGTTGTTGTTCGGACTGTTCTTTTCAACGTCCACTACTTTGTGATGCACTGTAAAAGATACATGTTATTCAACTACTAAGAAAAAATCATTTTCACACTTACTTCAGATTTTTTTATTATTTTCAAAATAAATTTTAAAAAGTGTATGTTTTTCAGGAAAATTCTGGTAAATAACGCGCGGATGAATAAAACTGTACTCATTCGACCGAGAGTAATATTAACTCGTGGTTCTCGAAAATTGGATATTTTTCAAAATCATAAAAACAATTACCTGATCTAGGAGTGACCTTTTCCTTTTTGTCAAACTCCATATTCACGACTTTGCAGATAACCTCAGATGACACGAGACTTTTGTTCTCAATTCGTCCAGGAGCAATAACCGCTGTTTCACCAAGAAACCTGCAAAAACATATTTTTTTGAATTCACTTTTAAATATAAAAATTCCGGAATAATTCAAAACTAAGGTTATTCTCAAATTTTTAGATTTTGAGCTTTAGTTTCAGTAAAAGTCAGCTTTTATTAATGCAAATTTGAATTTAAAAAAGAAATAAAACGATAGACGACATCCTTTTAAAAATGAACGCTCATCTGTGTTTATGATCGGACGGAGAAGCCAAGTCTAGTAATATTTTATCTGCAGAATACAATTCCCTCGGTCCGAAGAAAGCTATGAAAAAAACGTGAGGTCATTAAAAATTTAGGCATCATTTTCCGAAGAATTTTGCATAGAAATTGCAATAATGAAGAGACGTTTCGCGATTTTAGAAATTTGAAACACTAAATATTATGAGATTATGATTATTCCTGTTATGTGTGCTAATATTTTTGGAGTGAATACAACTTTTCGTTGACAGTGATAGAAAAATGCGGGTGTTCGACAAGTTTCTGTGTGTCCCTAATGATATAATTCGTTATTCTTTTTCCTTCCAAACCATTGTCATTGACACTATTTGGAAGCAAATTTGTTCTCGATTTGATGAGAAGCGGACATGAAAACTAGCTATGACGTCATCGATAATGATCTTTTGGGACGAAAGATGATTTTTAAAGGTTGGATTTGAACAGTGATCAAGAAAAAAAAGTTCTGTAATGTTATATGATGGGAAGAGTTGTCATGAAAGGATATGTTATCCAATCTATGAACTGTTCACGTGTGAGAAGAACAAGAAATAGGATTATCTAAAAACGAATAGACATCTAAAATGATTGACATGTTAATAGGAACCTCATATAGTCATTGATAGATAAATGAGACTGTCAGATACTGGAATGGGGTACATACCTCTCAATTGTTCTAGTGATCGACTCCGGTGATTTCAATCTTTCAAATGTTTTGATAGTTGCCTGCAATTAATTATTTTCTTTCTTTAAAAAAAATTAAGATTACTCCCAATAAAAAAGGTTTTTTAAACTTAAGATGATAAATAGAATTTCTTGAAAACCGGGAAGCGAATCGAAAGTTCGAAATGAGAGAAACTGAGAAAAGAGCACGCGTTTGGTTTAATTAAAGGAATCAAAAACTGAGAAAAAAGGCCGGAGGAAATGGGAAAACGACCTCTTAATTAAGTTCATGATAAAAGTGAACACTAGAACAGAGATGAATATGGTAGAGCACAAGAACCAATTACTATAAAATAAGATAGCAGGAAACTGCGCAAACACGATCCTGGGGTTTTATACATTGACCCAGCCATGATTCTTATCAACCGTATGCGGTATCTTCTCAAAGAACAACAAATCAGAAGAGTATCCCTTTCTTTCTTGCAATCTTTAAAGATCACTTCTCTGTTGTCTCTGCTAAAGATAAAGAAAGAAAGAGAAACGTTCATAATACAGTCTACGGTAGAATTGGGGTGGGCAAAAGGTTACAAGCCACAAGATTGATTGTTTTTCTTATTCTAGGTGGTTGTTTTTATTCACAATGGGATTGATAGTCTGGTTTGTTAAATGGTATTCTATTGGAAAATAAATAATGAATTAAAATGTTCTAGTTCGTGATATCAGAATCCAAATAACTATATAAGTATTTAAAAATTGCGTCTGTCACAGTTATTGAAACTTAAATCTGTTTGTATTTGACCTTTTATTTTTGTGTTTTCTATCCTCTACCGGATTTGGAACGTGTGTACGTAATTGTTTCGAGAAATAATTCAAACTGCCACTTTTTGCACTAGGGTTATGTTCGAATATGTCAAAATTGACAGACTAACCGGATTGGATGCGACTGACGCCAGCGCCCGACCCATGTCTATGTACGATTGTTTTTCGAGAACAGGACCAACGATAAAGAATATTTCACGGACTTTTTTGATGCCCGGGAACACCTGAAATGAACTTTATACTTAGAGTATATTGTAATCTGATACCATTTCCATGGACGCTGCTTCTGCGAATCGAATGATCAACATTCGGCACACGGAAGTATTCTCGACAGACCCCGAAAGAACAATTCCAATTTCTTGTTGTTCATCATAATCAGGTCCAAGGGGATGAGATGTAATCCGTGGAGGGCTGAGATAGTCCGGAATTTGTTTTTGTATAACTGATAAAACTAACTTTCTCAAAACAGTATTCATCAGGTGTACGAACGAGTTGGAAGTAGGGAGAGAAGTTTTAGGAGCCAGCGGGTTGTGTTCCATTTTTTCGAGGTTGTATGGAGCAGAAATCATATTCCGGCGGATATCTAGAAAGAAAACAATTTTCGGGTTTTCTCCTAATCCAAAGAATACCTGATTGTGAATTGGGATGATGCACGAATGATTGCGTCGACATGAACTTCTTTTTGTTTCTTTCTTTTTGATTTGAAAGAGAATTGATTCTTTGAGCAATCAATTGGCTGACTAGATGTCCCAATTCCGGAAAATCTGGGTCAGTTACGTGTTTCTCCAGATATCTACAGAACCCATCAATACTCTCGAATGGAACATTTTTGAGTAAAATTGCTTTCTGTGACAGCTGTTGAAGATCTCTGTACATTGCAGTCTGCAGACAGGGTACATGAGGTTTCCCAAAATGATTGTCATATCCAATACAATCAGATTCATATCGACCAAATCTGGAGACCTGGGTCCAGAGAAATGGGTCGTCGAAGTTGTAAACGTCAACAGTCAAATGTGGTTGAACTTCTGGGGGTGGTGGAGATCCGCTTTCCAGTGTAGAGTCATTACTAGCACGGTTGCCAGAACGTGGAAGAATCACTACAATTTTTTATTCTTATATTTTTTGCTCATTGGATTGTATAAACTAGAAAAATGTGTTCAATACAAAAACGAACAACGCCTCTTCCTATAATATGTATCTTTATATCACTAGTTCTTATCAAAAACGTCTCATAACTTATTACATTCCATCAAAATTTGACCTAGTGATCTACGTCATTCAAATGAACTCACGCGGTGCCTGTTCATCATTGTTGGAAAGGAACTTCTTCAAAAGGTGCGATGGCGGAGAAGATGGCTCATCAAACGAAGTCTCTGATTCCTCTTCGATTCCTGAAATTTCAAATAATTACAATTCTAAAAAGTGCAGTATTTACCAATAGAGAATCCTTTATTAGAATGTCTTCCAGGTGAAGCGTTTGACATGTTTTTCACTTTAATACGCAATGAACTTCTGTTAGCTGAAAGAAAATAATTGAAAAAGGGCTCAAGAAAAAATGTAATCAAGAATATTGTACTGGAACAGAAGAAGGACAAATCTGAACCCGTCGTTTTTATAGTGGAAGTGTGTGACGTAAAGAAATGAGATGAAAATCGGAAACGTTTTCAAAAATTCTTATCAGTAGATGATCTAGGCAGAGTTGAATCAAAGGCGAGAGCAAAAAATGGAAAGATAATCAGAGTAGACATGGAAGAAGTTGCAGTTTTGTGTCAATGACAACTGCACCTGATTATTTATCGTTTTGGCATTCCGATAGTTTTCATTTATGAAGAATTGTTTACTTTCAGCCATTTTGCAAACTTTTCATAAGTGAAGAAGAAGAAGAAGAGAAAGTGATGCTTTATGAAAAAAGAGAAAAACAGAAAGTGGCGAGCTGTCAAGTTTAGATGTGTTTCTCTTAGTTTCCCACCTATTTGCTCAAGTCTCTAGGCAACAATTGATTGACAAGAGTACTGCCAAGCTAATGTTACATCTCCAAGGTTTTCTCTGTTCTGGGCTGAATGTAGTAGTTTTAAGTCAGAAAATATTTTTCTTTAATTCTAAAAAAGGAGTCATAAGAGGTGAATGGTCTCTAAGTGAGTCAGCAACTGTTAGAAGAATGAGTTTTCAAAAATAAACAAGCAATAATTGTTGTTTACAGTTTCAAAAGTTCAATTCGAAACAATGATTGCGTTGCTATCGGGAAAAAGCATGCACATCAGAAATCTTCACAATTTTCTAGTTGATCATTTACTGTCGAGTTGAGAGCTTCTCAAACACGCCCCGGGTAGAGCAAAACATCTAAACAGATTCAAATAGGTTCTGGGTGGTGACCTTGAGAACCGACTCAGTAAATGCAAATGAAGCTTATGACTGTGTCATATGACAAAAACCAAGGGGCGCGAATTGAAAAGAGCCGGGTGTTGTGGGGCAGCTGCAGGACAACGATAGGGAGCGCCGCACTCGTCCATCTTCCCTCCTACCGCCCGCCCATGTGTTCCGTCGCTCCCGCGCAGGATTTACCTGTTGCGAAGCGCTTGCTCAGAACACCAAAATACTTCCCGAAAAACACCTAGAGCAACAATTAACACTTTCAAAGAATCTCAGAATGCCAAAACGTAGTGATTGGTTGTACAGTAGACTCCTTATATATCATAGATTAGAATGTTTTGCAGAAAATTCATAACATGCTAATGTTATTGTTGTTTTGATACTGTAACAGAAACTGAATGATCACTTCCCGTGAGAAAATCAATTCAGGAAACCCCAGAATCGATGCTTTTCCCGCCTTTCATAACCATAAATCAACGTCATGGCAGGAATGAAGCTCAATGAATCATCAAAGAACCAACATATATGTGCTCTTCAAGTGCTGACCTCTTGTCATTCTAACACAAAAACTGTTTATTTGACAACCCCCCATTGCTAGACCCCCATTCTATTTATTGTCAAAAGATGTATTCTTGAACACTTGAAGATTTATCATCGAAATCTGTTGTAAACATGAAAAAAGAGAAATGGAGATGACTGGGGAAGACAGGTAACACTACCAAGAGTTTTTTCCGACTAGAGACACGAGAAATGAGAAAATGGGCTCGCAGAAACAGTTTTTGTTTTGCGATAGAGGGCGAGAGAAAAGGAGAAAAAGCTGCCGGGGCAATCTTTTCCGACGGAATGATTGAGGGAATGAACTTTCGGAAGCCGATAACAGTTTCCGGGGGGCGGGGGCTCTTTTGGCTCCACCTCCGAGTACTGTAGTTTAAAGAAGAAATGTAGGAAAAACAGAAATTCCGGGAAAACGTAAAGTGATGAAACTGGAGAAAAAATGACGGTTTGGGAGAAAAGCAATGTACAGCACAACGAGAGAATTCAAGACAAGGAGGGTTACAAGAAAATGACAGTGATGAGACAATTATACAGATTATATGGAGTCATTAAAGTCCTAATTATAGGTGAGGGTCAAGTCTCGCTGACAATTTCGATGTGTATCGGAGCCACTGGAGGTGACTGGCTCTTGGTGGGAGATCCACTGTCAGAGCATTCTTCTTCCAAGTCTGATAGAGCAGTGCTCGGACGTGTCAAATCACAGGTACTGCTGGAAAATTTGATTAGAAGGATTTTTCAGGAGTCTTTCTAAGAAAAACAATTTTTAAGTGTTGATTAATCAAGTTCTCATTTGTGTTCCATCATTCTAGATTTTTACAGTATCCCTCAAAACATTTTCTTTCAGAATAAATTTTCAAATCATGCTAAGTTGATTGAGCATGGAAACAAACAATGTTTTCCTCCTACGTGATACGGTACCTGGTACGGCTTTTATCCATTTGATTACGAGTCCGTCTCATGTGATTTGGTGAGGCACATGTTGATGGGCATTGTACAACGATTGTGGGCGGACACAACATTCCAGCCTCGCATGTCACCGCCTGAAAAAAACGAGATGATGAAAATAGATTGAGAATTTTTAGAAACATCTCGTGGGCTGAAAAATCTGTACCTCGGTGTTAAATTTGGAGTGATTGTTGGAGAACACTGGTGAGGTTGAGGTGGATTGGAAATGGTTCATTGGAGTTGAAGGATAACTATAGGGAGAAGGAGAAGGAAGAGGAGTTGAGTCAGAGGAGCGGTTGTCTTCAAGTTTGTGCTCCTGGCTATCATGACAATAATAATCTTTGAGCTGAAATTATTTTTTTAGACTCTAGATCAACCTATACGAGATTACATTTGGTTTTGAAGAGTAGAACTCGGCAGGGCTCATGGCAGGAGTGCGAACTGGATAAGTGGCATTGAAGAGATCATAGTCGATTTGATAGGATCCATTGGATCTTTGATAAGTAACAAGTTTACGGAATCGGTGTCCCCAAGAGATTTCTGATGGAAGATAAGAAGTTTTAGCTTGAGCAGTCATTCCGGTCGATTCGACGATTCCTTCGAGGAGAACAATGATTTCGAATTGAGCCGACATGAGTGATTGTTGATTGTAGTTGTAGAGCGGACTGCGGGAGTCAATGACATGACAGAGGGTAGTTGGCCAGACCTTAAAATGAAAAATGGTCTTTAGTCAATTTAAACATTTCGGAAATGAAGTTGATTTGACATCAGTAACTAATGATCTGACGTAGGTTCCCCTTATTCTTTATTTCGTTCTTTTTTCTTTGAAAAGCTTCTTTTCCATTAAGAACGTCTTCTTCTTTTTGCTTAATTTTTTCTTTACCCAATCTTCAAACGGAAATCTCTTTGGCTCGTCCGCTCAGACTCCTAACTCGAGATTAACTCAATTCCTTTCTCGGTTTTTTCTTTTTTTCAATTTTCTTCTTTTCTTCTTTTCTTTCCCCTCCTTCCCTTTCCCCAAGTTTCGAACTATGAACTCTTCTCGGTTTCCCAGATGTATGTCACTTACCAAAAAAAGGCGGTCGTCGTCGGAAATCGAAGGGCCGACCTTCATTTCAAATTGATGAAGTGGCTCAATCTGCGAGAAATGAAAATATGGTTGGGAAGAAGAAGAGCACAGTTACCTCTCCTTCATTAGTCTCGCGATCAGTGATGAATTGAAGACGAACATGAGCTTCGACTAAATGAGTGTTTCTCATATCTCCGACACGGCAAAGGAAACAGAGTTGACCATCGCGTAAACATATAACCGCCTTGTCACTAGAATAATTTCCCGTGAATAATTATTTTTATCGAAAACACAAACCTGAAAATAATAGTCTCCGCTCGTTTTTTAGGCCTTGCCATTTTTGCGAAAACAATTCCAACCATAAATGACTGTAATAAAAGGGCACAAATTGCTTGGAGACACACAATCACTCCAGCAAGGTAGCATTCAGTGGTTATATATCTGAAAAGAGCTGAAAAATTAAGAAAAAGAGTCTTTCGGCAAACCTGTGGCCATAACCAATGGTATGATGAGTTTCAACAGCAAATAGAAAAGACGAGTAGACCGAGTCTAGATTCATAACGCAGGCTGTATGGTTGGCAGGAGTTGGGAGAGTAAGATCTCCATGAACAAGAGCAATTAGGTAATAAGTTGTTCCAAAAACACTCCAACTGAAATTAAATAATTTCTTTACTTAATGTTCATAGTTGATTCTGACCTTAGAACAAATGCGGAAGCAAAAAGCATGAGCATCCAACGCCATTTCACATCAATTAGAGTGGTGAATATATCTCTGTAATTTGCTTAATTGTCTTTAGATTTCCTCCATAAATTCATGATTCAACCATTTTGTGATTGTTCTTTGAGCAGACAGGGCACATGCTCTAAGAAGAAATGCACTTTCAGATTTCCACTCTATTCTACAATTCTGATTGAACCAAGAAAACAAATCGAAATATGTTTTTCCTCTATCTCTATCATCTTGCCGCCCACAGACAAATGGATTTTTGCAGATAGAGAACTCACCTCAGGTATTGACGATCTTTTTTCGGGACGTTGGTGTTGTACACATTACAGATTCCATTTTTCCCGACAAGTCGACTTTTCTTGAGTTTTTTTGTCGACTTGCGGTAGAGTGGAGAAGAATTGCGACGAGCGGTGAACGCCAGCGTGCGAATGCTTTCTGAAGAAATTGAAATAAACACTATTTTTGAGAAATTCTTGGAAGACACTCAAAACACCAGGAAGAGGAATTTGCGGGAGGAAAAGAGAGGCTCATTTGCTTTCTGTACACATCTTGCAAAACCACAAAAACCAAACCGCGCCATTTTATAAGGACCATCGATCCCTCTTCCTGCAAAAATATCCGGAGGAGGAAGAGTGTGAACGTGACTGGACGGTCCGGATTACAACACATACGTTTTTAAAATGTATGAGTGACCCCGCAATATAGTTGAGAATATATGATTCATGGTTTTGTAGTGTAAAAGCAATTTCTTCCAGGAACAGTGTGACGTCACAGTTTTTGAAGGACTAGTTTTGTTTATGTCAGATGTTTGCAACAACAGAAGAATCAAAAATGATCACGTTTAAAAAGGAAATTGAGTCTGCTTTAGCTTGATTTGGAGAAATGCTAAATTTCGGACATGGAAAAAATTTTTCATTAAATACTCAAATTTGAGAATTTTCAGAATCATACAAGATATAATTTGAAAAAAAAAAATAAAATCCTAGAAAAAAGCAAATCTGACTAAAAAGAATAAGAATTCTATCAGAATCTCATAGTGTCTTTATTACTATACAACCCCACTAAACCGGAGCATTCTGAAGAGAAATGTGAATGCATTCATAATATTCTTGAGATTGCCTCTCTTCAATAGCAAACCAAAAAAGGAAAATTGAAGCTTATTACGGCCCATCAAGACACTGCCATTTATGGCAGGAAAAAAATCAAGCTGAGGGAAAACGCGCCGAGAGTGGTGGGGTTTGAATTACAAGCGAATTAGCGAGATCGCAATTTGAAAGAGGCATTTTAGAAAAATGGAAATTTGGCGTCGAAGCATTGTTTTCTCATCGGCAAACAACACTCGATTTGGGGTGTAACCGCCAAACAGATAGTGTCGTCATCGGAAAAAGAGCGGTGCCCTCCCGCCCCGAGGTCCCAACCAAATGAAATGAAAATTGGAAGAGAGTAGCAAAAGGAGGTGCGAAGACATTCTTCATTTGCTCTGCCACCTCTTTTATACATTTATTTTGGATGGGGACCCCAAGAAAACTTAGTACTATTTCAAGAAACTTCAGAGACCACCAATCTAAATATATTATGAATGCAGAAAGTGTCCTTACCTCCAAGTCGTTGCATTTGTATGTCACAAATTTTCAGTGAATAAAGCAGCCAGTATCTGGCTGGTTGTATAGAATCAAAAAACAGTAACAAAACGGTGAATGTTTTTGCACAATCGTTGTATACAGATCAAAACAGTCGGAGGAAAACGGAAGGCGAGCCGTAAACGTGGCTAATATGGCTCAATAGGAAGAGTGGATGGGTTGTGGGAGGATCTCGAAAAGGCGGATCTAAGAGGAACCATGAAATGAAATGGAACGATTTAAAAAGGCCAGGCTTCTCGGAAAGAGCATGTTAAAAGAATGGCTCGCTCGTTAATTGGTTCACTAATTTGTGGTAAAGTTTATTGGCTTGTGAATGACGAATGATGAAAAGAAAATGGGAACATGAAAGAAGAACATGTGGCTTAATGGAAAATTAATGTACTGTACGATTTTTATTGCCTAGGAAAGGTCACGGATCATCTAAGATGAGGAAATGTCATTTGAAATGGATTTGTGGAAGAAAAAATGTTCAAACATGTTTTTGGAGGGGATTAGTTTAATCTAAAAAATTCAAGAGCTTCGTTTGTCATTTGAAAATCAAGAGTGTTGCAAAAACGTTTTTTGACTGAAAATTGCTTTATGATCTACGAAAACTTTTCCGAGATAACTTAATAGTGTTCAAATTGTTTTGAGTCGTACGTCAAACCCATTTCCCCTTATTGCCTCCGATTTCTGCTCGTTTCCCATTATTCATACTTCACAAGAAGATAAATGGAACCATATTGTATGCTCTTCGGAAGATTTGATAATTGAATAAAACAAAACCCAGACAAGCCATTACTGATTCGATTTCTATCTAATACTTTGTTTTTCCCTCTACATTACTTTTCAAAGCTTTCTACATAAAGACCAACCTGCCAAACTAGTCCTCCTAGGCGGTGGGCTTGGTCTGCCGTTAGCAATTAGCGGTGCACTTCCCAAGCTCATTTTCCGATGGTTTGACATTCGAATCCGATTCATTTCGGCACAATCCGGAACGGAAAGCGTCATCGACCTGAAAAACATTAGAATTGTTTCATCAAAAGAGCATGAAATATGTCTCGGGCATAAATGCTGAAAGAAAAGAATGGAATGTGGTGCAATCGACATAGACCGAACAAAAAATGCTAATCATGAAATATTCACATCTTGAGATGTCTAGTACTTTCTTTTTCAGCCGACAAAAATAATACGGACTCTCGTTTTGTGCGTCGGACCCGTGCCCCTAAAAACAAGTGAGCCATGACCTCAACATCGAGTTATGGAGTTAACAAAAAAGAAGAAATTAGTCAGAGCAGAGTGTGACGCTTTATTTCAGAGGAAAAATAGAGAGAAACGTTTTTTTTTCACCATGACTAATTGAATCCAATAATTAAAGTGTGAACAAAATGTTGAGCGGCAGTGTAAGAGAAGAAAGAACTTGGAAGGTACTTCCTCTTCGTAATCCATGATTCTGACTCTCCTTTTTCCCTTCGCTAAATATAGCAAAAAAGAAGAAATAAATCATTCATTTATAATGTGATGACGATGTGATAGAACGCCATGAACGTTTTTTGACTGACGCTATGCCAAAATTGTATGATTTCTGAACCACATATATATTTTCGTCAAGACAGAAGGAATAAACCGTCGTGTGAATTCTTACAGCTTATTTTTCCTTGTGAAATGAGTTTTTCGAATTTCCCTGGTTATATTTAGCGTCATTGGCTACAAGAAAACTTTAATCTTTCTTCGACAAAACGTGACTTTTTGAAGTAAAATCATGCCAGAGGGAAGATTTGATCATCGAACGTGTGTCCCCTGATTCAATGAAAACAAATGAATATTATAGAGTTTTTTTTCCTGGTCCCTGACACCGTGAAGATTTAAAAACCAGGATTTTGTTACACAAATATGTTTACCACAAACTAAGAACCGTTACCTATATGACAGAAACATGTGTTTTGTTGAACACTCTCACTAAACTTCTTGTTCTTGGGGAGCAAGATGATCTGTCTGTGACCAATCTGGTCATCGGGAGTAAACTCACTTGGGAAGCATTTTGCACAACAATAGTCTTCTATTTTTAGACCACTGAGCATAGGATGCTGGACGATCGTGATACGAATAATGTCTTCTCATCGTTAATTTCTCGAATAGTTTTTTTTCCGAGAACAAAAATGAAATCGGAATGGAAGAAAAGTGAGAATAGGTCTTCTCGATATCAAACAGCACGAATGATGGAAATGACCACACCCCTGTCCGGAGGATTAGCTGTTCTGGTGTAATAACAGGAGGGCAGGATCCGGGGTCCGGAGCCAACTGATGAGGGTTTTTTGAGAAGTAGGAAAGGACGCGGATCCCAATGTATAAGGGGTCAATGAATAAGCGAATGAATGAGATGGACCTCAATGAGATGCACTGAGGCCATTCACATACACACACACACGCACAGATCTCACCCGCCTTTCTTCTTCAATGTCTTCTTTCTGACTCTACTCTTCCCCCTATTTACCACTCTTTTTAAGCCTGTGTTCTTTTTTCGCTTTCATTCGCCTAGTCCTATTCACATGCCATGTTTATGTATGATCGGATAAACCGCATTCAATTGGAGGGATAAAAGAGTGGAAACACGTAAGAGCCCCACAGAATTGTGTTTTTTTTTGTTCCGAGTTGTAAAATAAGAAAGGAACTGAAAAGAAGCTGCCTGGGGCAGGCTGAAAGAAAAATGAAGGGTGCACAGTTTTATAAAATAAGCGGGGTTTTCAGTTTCAGAGGCTTTTGGGATAACGACTTATTCTGAAATCGGGATCATCTTGGATAAAAAGTAGGCATTTTTTATTGAGGATATTTTTTTTGTTCCGATATCTACCGAAAAAGAGAGAAAAGTACCCTATAAAGAATCGAATATGACACATCTGCAAAGTTGTAAAAAGAAATGATCTGCAAGATAATATCCGATGAACAGAATGATCAAAAAGTCATGAGCATCCATTCTTTTTATGGATTCTCTCTACCCCTTTTTTCATTTCCAGCTAAAAGATAAATGAACTTTCTCTTTTCTTCTTCAGACAAATGTTTCATCATTCAAAATGGGGGACCACCTGATAGCCCATCTCACAAATGACTCTGTTTTTGTGATCACTGATCGGACAGGTGTTTCCTCCTGCTTTTGAAGATCGACTCGGAACCCCTGATGACGCAAAATTGAACAAGTCTGCTTCTCAGGCTTCACTTCTTGCTGCTGATGACAAAAATCAGGATAAACAAGTTCTATTTTGGGTTGTAACCTGCGAGCACATTTGCATAACTCTCAGATGTCTACGTAATGTTTTTCTGAGGGTTCTCACATTTTCAGACCAATGTTATGACTCAAAAAATAAACAGAAACACAATGCATCGTGTTTTTAAATTATTTCAGAGGACTTCCCGTCGTCTCTGCAGATAATGTAATCAACAATGAATCTCATTACTAGAAACCTTAATTACGGATATATGCCCTCTGCGTGCATACTCTATTCATTCTGGATATTCTTGGCATTCTGACGCATTGCAAGCAAATTAGAGAATGCAATTCAACCGAATTGAAATTCTCCCGTTTTATTTTCTAAAAACCGTTCTTTGACCGGATTAGCTACATTCAGAACATTCGGAGCAAAAACATGTCTAAAAATAATATCTGAATAATCTATAAATAACTCTTCAAGCAAAATCTGCCGACGTCACACAAAGAGTATAATCTTGAGACCTAATTGGTGTTCAGTAAAAAGACAACAAAAAAAAGGAGAAGAGTGTACATCTCTTGAGCCGTAAAGTGCGGCCTCTCGAGGTCGATGACGAAACCAAAGAAGGGTGAGAAGGTTCGAAAAATGTGTTCGTCCAGAAAACAGGAATCCTAAAGTCGGGGGTCTTTAGAAATTTGATACTTGCGGAACTTTTTTCCCTAACCTCTTGAAAGCTTTGGACCCGGAGGAAACGTAGGAAAAACAATGAAGGGACTTTCAAAATGTGTCAAAACAGAGCTCGTCAAAAACTAATAATGACTTGTGTCAAGAAGAGAATCACGGCGGTAGTGGTCCTTGAGTTCTATAAAAATGAAAACAAGAAAACATATCATAAATTAAAACTTGAGAAGACACATGCTGAAGAATTGAAAAGGAACTAGTTTTCATAAAACTAAAACTAAAGAATAGGAAAAACTGAAGCCACAAAAATTCTGAAGATCATTTTTTTAACTGTGCTTTCTCCCGGTTTGCTCCGCTCATAACTCGGTCAAAAAAGATGCATAAAACAGCGGAAAGGAAATAAAATAATGTTAATAAACTTTGGTTTCTGTGTCAGTCAGGCTAAGTTGACTATGCCTAAGAACACCCACTGCTTGTTGAAATCTGGGGAACTTCTAAAATCAGAGATCCATATTCCAGAAGTTGAAGGAAGGAAACGTGAACTAAATGAATTTCCGTTTCCTTTGCTCCGTTTTCTAATTTCTCAGTTATTTTTTATACGACATTCTCTTTTTCCAAAAGATCGCATCTTCAGTTGTTTCTCATTTAATTCCGTGACGAAAACAAATGTGGCGTGCAGTGCCCTCCGGGAAAGTAGAAGAACTCGGAAAGAACTCACCTCTTCCTCAATGGATACATTCTTCAAGTGTATCAGAACTTTCGAATGTCGCCGGTCGATCAACGATGATACAATTAGCGATAGGGGGTTAGAAGAGAGAGGGAAAAAAATGGCGGGCACACAAGGTATCAGACAATCGGAAGAGGGATTAGACAACCTAGAGAGTGTCCGAGCTATGTTTTGTGGTGGACACGCCTCGGAGGAGTACCTTTTCTTCAACCTCTTCCCACGGGTGCCAAGACACGACTCAAGTGTGTCGTCCCGTGAAATCGTTAAAGTCGGCCATCAAAACAAGACGCTCATTTGGCTGTAAGTGGGCGGAGTCGGATATGTGGAGCCAAGTTACTGATAAATTATTCAAACGTTTCAAGTATTCCGATGTTCGAAATTCTTGCCAGAATGGATAACGAGCAGTATTGACAACAATATTATAGGTTACTAAAGCTCCGTGATTTTCCTAATCTAGCCGTGACGTAGTTGCGTAAAAATAGGGCATCTCATATAGAGTACGTGTTTGAAAAAAATAGCAAATGAAGTTTTGTTCGAAAACAAGGAGAATCGATTATGAACAAACGTGTGACAATGTCTGGAAAAAGAAAGTTCCAGAAGAAAACTAAGTTAATAATAATAATAATGCAGAAACGCCTAGCACCCGAGTAAGAAGGATCCATGATAAACCCTTCTCGATGAGTTTAGCCATAAATCCAACTGATAAAGTTTATCCTGGTTTTTGAGAACAGAAACTGAACTGAATGGAAAGAGTCATCGCCAAGGACAACTGAAAAAGGAGGAATGTATCGGATTTCTGTTGAAACCAAGAAGCTTGTTATCTATGTATGTTTTACAACAAACCACCACTAAACTACGAACTTTGAGCTTTGAGAAGACTCTAAGATAGGGAAAACGGGAAAAAACACAGAAAAAAAATTCTGTGACGGCGGGTTGATTGGAAAAATAATGTTGAAGCAGAAAAAAAACCGAATGGACGGACAGAGTTGGGAGTTGATGGTGAGTGGGGCCATGTACCGCAAAGCTCGAAAAAATTAGGAGAGATAGAAACGGGTGCATTTTTCGTTTCGTCTTCTTTCCTGTCTCAATTCTTTCACTCTAAACGAACAAACTGCACAGGAAAAGAGGGAGGAAAACAGAAAAAAAGAAGAGCATCGAAAATGGATCTTCCCGAATTTTTGAATAGCAAGTTGGTGGGGTAATGCCGAAGAATAGGCGTATAACAAAATGGATAAAGGACAAGACACTCTCCTCCCAAAAAAAAGGAGTTCGACAATTGGGGCAGTAAAAGAAAAGTAATATGGATGGGAGAAGGAAGGATTTTCCTACATTTGGTATGAGGTCGATGACGAGAAAAGGAAGGGGAAAATGGGGCAGAGGAAGATTATGAAATTTGATAGTGAAGAACGGCTCAGCTTTTGTCTAAGACTACTGTTGAGGGGAGACAACAAAATGAGAGAGGAGTATTTGAAAAAGAACTGTGGGAAAATATTGTCATGCACTTTCTATATCCGATTTTCAAATTTTCTCATTAGAAATATAATATTTCTTCCAAGAAATGCGTCATCTCTTTTTATTTTTTTCTTAAATAACTGGTGGGTGGAGATATTGATTCTGCAAAAATTGTTTTGCTTGAATTGATTGAAAGTATACTCTCTCGAAGACATGTCTGAACATTTAAAAAAATGATTTCACTGTCCGGGAAGTCCCATTGAACATTTTGATGGATATAATCTCATGGGACCTATTCTGTTGACATGAAGTTTGGAACGATTTGTGACGCCAACGTCTTGTTCTTTCAACCTTGCAAAACCGAGGTTCAGAAGAATAAAACCATTTAAATAAAAAAGATGGTGCTCTAAAAGTGACACGAAATATTCATGAGATGAAGAGGAAAAAGTGTTTTATTGGAAAATTCTGAAAGGTTACGTTTTTTGGAAAATTCCCAGAATTCAAAATGGGGGAGAACACTGAATTCAATGAAACATATTTCTGAACGCTTTGATGAATTCTCAGAAAGCGTATCGAAGAAACTGACTTTTTGCAAAGGATTTTGCATAGCATAATGGACCACATAAAAAAGAAATTCATCTAGGAAACAAAACCTTGGAGATATGCAAAGGTTGCTCTCCATCCACGGTTCGTCATCATCACACGCCTGCTCATCTAGCCTGCTCGTCTACTAAATAAGCTCAATTCAGGTTTTTGTTGGCTTGTTGTGCCAACATTGAGAAATAACTACGGATTAGACTTCCGGAAGGTTCGAAAATCGCGGAACAAAAAAAATCAGAAGGGTTTTAGGAAGTACTATTCAAAGTAAAATATTGGTAGACACTGATGAAAATTGTTTTTGGGGAATTTAACTGTATTTTTTAGAACAAAAAATATTTTGTCTAGTTTTGTTGTGAAAGTTCATTCTGAGTTTATTTCAATAAGAAATTATCAAAACAGTGTTCTATAGGAAATCTCTAAATCAGAAAACACTACAAGACACAAAAATCAAAAGTTGTACAAATTTGGAACAAGTGGTTAGATTGTCCAACACTTGCCCAACAGATTTGCATTCTTAATAGGAGGAAGACTGCCTACAAATCGCCTTGAGTGAAATGTATTTTTAGTTTCGAATGTGACGGGGAGAAGTTGAAATGCCTCAAAATGATTATCTCCCCCTTTACGTTGTCTCTCTTCTTTTCTATTGGATTCTAACTTTTTTGTTGCGTTTTGGGACATTCTCAGTTTACCGTGAAACTCGATTGAACTTTTTTCAAGGATAGAAAGAGAAGCAAAGTCAGAGGAACAATGGATGACAGCTAGACAAATAACACACGAAAATATTCAAAAATTATCCGGAAAAAATACGGAATAGCGGTAAAAATAGACTAATAATTTACATGAGGGCAAATATAAACGAAAAGCCAAAAAGCGATGATCGTCGAAGAGTCTGAGCCAAAAACGGAATGCGCTGAGAAATGGAATGGCAAAAACGCGAAAATAAAGTGGGGAGGGCGATGAGGCATCAGGACCAGGTTCTTTGAATTGCAAATTGTGAGAGGAAATTGGATAAATAGGAAAACGGTTGTGGTGATTCGGCTTAGCTCATCTATTCGCACCATGTGTTTACCACTCGTTAGTTCCTATCACTTCCATTAGTATTCTCCGTGTGGAAAGAAAACAACAAAATGTTTCAGGAACGCCTAGTTTGGAATGAAATTTAAACTTTTTACAAGCCTTTTCCTTCTGATTCAATTTGCGAACGCCGCTCTGACGCAAACGGAACAACAAAAAAGCAGGGAAGCAGAAAGTACGTTATAGGAATAAGGATATAGAATTTTTTTTTTCTGAATGGGAATAAAAGTGCCCAAAAACAAAAAGTGCTGATAAACGAATGGTTGCCTAAGGTGTTATGTCTCCTCTAATTCTATATTCAATTCAGTCAACAATGTTCCATTACCAGGGATTGTTGTCGATCAAGGACGTCTGAAACGACAAAATGGATATGGAATGTGGAATAATGGCGGAGCAGGAGGAGGAGGAGGCGGAAATTTTCCGATGGGCAATTGGAATGGACCAAACTCCAATGGTACGCATATAAAACATATAAAACTCAATTTTGTGGCATAGATATTAGGTGCATATTCTTTTCAGGTTACGGTGGCCCAGCACCTCCACCACCGGATGATAGTATTAAAGGAAGTGTGGGCACAAAAGTAGAGAAACCTGCAGGAGAAAATCAGAATCAAAACAGTGGTCAACCAAACGGTGAAGGACAGGAACCCTGGTGGCCCAATGGTCCGTGTTTAACTGATCTGTAGAACTTTATTTTACAAAACTTCAGGAAATGGTCCGAATGGTCCAAATGGATATAACAATGGTCTTAACCCAAATGGGAACTTCCCAAATGGTTATAACAACGGCCCGAACCCTTTCAACGGCGGAAACAATAACAAGAACGTTGAAGAAGGCATCAAAGGAAGTATAGGCGCAGCCGTCGAACCGACTAAACCTCCTTTCCCACCGAATGGCTATGGATATGGCAACCGTTTTGGAAACGGTTACGGTAATAACAACAATTTTGGTTTTAATAGAATGGCAGGCGGCGGAGGAGGTTATGGAAACAGTTTTGGACGGCCAATCCTCCCACGCGGAGAACGATTTTTTAAAGGACGAGGACAGATGAGATATTAATATTCGCTCTGCCTGATGAAATCTGTTTTTTTAATATCATTTCTGTGAATAAAATGACAAATAAAAATAAAACAGTAATACAGTCTTCATTTAGTTTTGAAATATGACGATCACCTGAAATAAAAAACATTTTTGTAGCTTTTTGAAAATCAGGAATGAAATGAAAATAGACGAAATCACTCTAGCGTGCCTGAAACATACTTTTCCTTGTTCCAAAAAAAGAGCAAAAACAAAAGGTAATGCCTGGGAGTCGAACCCCTTACGGTCCGCCCTGCGACCAGGACGCTTACCTTGTAGCGCACGAATCACATTTTGATGACAGGCCTGCGGGCGTTGACAACGTGGTGGATGGCGGCGGGGTGCAAAACAGGTGGCTCGTGGTGTCAGAATGAGTTTCGATCATTAAAGCAGTGCGAATTCGAAAAAAATTTCAATACTATTCAGATCAAAAAAGAAAAATTTTGAAAACATAACATAGTTTTAGGGGATTTTGTGGCGGGTGTCGGCGGAGTCTGTAAGCGTGGCTCGTGGTGTCTGAAGGTGTTTCTATCATTAAAGCAGGCGGTGGGTTGATGAAATGAGCTGAAACTTGTTTTTACTTTCAATAATATCAGAACAAACTATTGAAAATAATTTTCGGGAACGCTTTTGTAGAAAAATTTCAAGCAAAACGAAAAAAACTGAACTTCTTGGCATTTCCTTATTTTCCTGTGAAATTTTTTCACTGAAAGTTCTTTTTAATTTACATGAACCGACGCAGAATCAATTTTGCTGCACGGAGAAGTAAAGAATGTCAAGAAATCTTTATTTTCAGCCAAGTTATCCAAGTTTAAAACGAAATGTAAATTAGTGAAATCTAAAGGCTGACTGTACGAAAATGGATAAAATCAGTCTAGTGTGCCTGAAACATACTTTTCCTAGTTCCAAAAAAAGAGCAAAAACAAAAGGTAAGGCCTGGGAGTCGAACCCCTTACGGTCCGCCCTGCGACCAGGACGCTTACCTCGTGACCAATCAGATACATCTGTGAGCGGTGCTACGGGCGATGACAACGTGGCGGGCGGATGGCGGAGGGGTGTGGAGGCGTGGCTCGTGGTGTCAGAATGCGTTTCGATTAGAGGAGAAGTGCCATTTCAAATTTGACTTGCTTTTTTTTAGAAAAGAAATGTTTCAAAACGAACACAAAGGCTTTTGAGGACCCAATTTTGACTTTTATAGCTGGTTTTCGCCCCTCGCTTCGATATTTTCATCACTGTAACTCGGCAGAGAGTGGTTGAAATGAACTGAGACTCGTTTATTCTTTCAATATTTCAGAATAAGTAATTGAAACATAATTGTGAAAAATTATCAGTGGAAGAAATTTCAAAAAACGAGAAAATGGAAATGTTCTTCTATTTCTCATTTTCCCGTGAAATTTTCATTGAAAGTCGTTTTTAAATTACATTATTCATCGCAAAATGTGTTTTTATATGAAGAGAAAAAAGAACGTTAAAAAATCTTCATTTTCAGCCAAGTTATCCAAGTTTAAAACGAGGTGTAAACTAGTGAAATCGAAGGTTTTAAGTAAAAAGACGAAAATGGATAAAATCACTCTAGCGTGCCTGAAACATACTTTTCCTTGTTCCAAAAAAAGAGCAAAAACAAAAGGTAATGCCTGGGAGTCGAACCCCTTACGGTCCGCCCTGCGACCAGGACGCTTACCTTGTAGCGCACGAATCACATTTTGCTGACAGGCCTGCGGGCGTCGACAACGTGGCGGGATGGCGGAGGGGTGTGGTGACGTGGCTCGTGGTGTCAGAAACTGTTTCAGTTACTAAAGCAGGGCGATTTCAAAATAAATTCATTACTTTTCTGATTTCGAAGGAAGGATTTCAAATCGAAGACATAGGCTTCCGAAGGCCCATTTTTGACTTCAATAGTTGGTTTGCGCCGACAATCTCCAATTTTTGTATGAACGTAACTCGGCGCAGGATGAAATAAACTTGAATTTGTAAATTTTTTCTAATAAAACTTGTTTCTTACAGTAATTAACAAAGAGATTTTCTACTACCCTATGTAGTAGAAGAATAGGGTAGAATAAAATAGGGTAGTAGAACAATAGGGTAGTAGAAAAATAGGGTAGTGGAAGAATAGGGTAGTAGAAAAATAGGGTAGAATAAAATAGGGTAGTAGAAAAATAGGGTAGAATAAAATAGGGTAGAATAAAATAGGGTAGTAGAAAAATAGGGTAGTAGAAAAATAGGGTAGTAGAAAAATAGGGTAGTAGAAAAATAGGGTAGTAGAAAAATAGGGTAGTGGAAGAATAGGGTAGTAGAAAAATAGGGTAGAATAAAATAGGGTAGTAGAAAAATAGGGTAGAATAAAATAGGGTAGAATAAAATAGGGTAGTAGAAAAATAGGGTAGTAGAAGAATAGGGTAGTAGAAAAATAGGGTAGTAGAAAAATAGGGTAGTAGAAAAATAGGGTAGTGGAAGAATAGGGTAGTAGAAAAATAGGGTAGAATAAAATAGGGTAGTAGAAAAATAGGGTAGAATAAAATAGGGTAGAATAAAATAGGGTAGTAGAAAAATAGGGTAGTAGAAGAATAGGGTAGTAGAAAAATAGGGTAGTAGAAAAATAGGGTAGTAGAACATAGGGTAGTAGAAAATAGGGTAGTAGAAAATAGGGTAGTAGAAAATAGGGTAGTAGAAAAATAGGGTAGTAGAAGAATAGGGTAGTAGAAAAATAAGGTAGTACAAAAATAGGGTAGTAGAAGAATAGGGTAGAATAAAATAGGGTAGTAGAAGAACAGGGTAGTAGAAGAACAGGGTAGTAGAAAAATAGGTTAGTAGAAAAATAGGTTAGTAGAAAAATAGGTTAGTAGAAAAATAGGTCAGTAGAAAAATAGGGTAGTAGAAAAATAGGGTAGTAGGAATGAAATAGAATGAATGAATGAATGACCCTATTCCCCTGCTTATGCACCCCAGAGCAGGTGGGCGGAGTCAGACAGTTGACTACACCCTTATCGACATCTGCAGATTGGAACATCGGTCTCCATTGAAGAAAGGTGGAGATTGTCACTCAAAAGGTTTGTGTCGGCTTTCTTTCAGCCAAACTGTGACAGGTGTTTATCTGATTTTCCCGAGGGCAAACGTGACTGTTCTGGAACTCTTGGGTGACTACGAAACCATAAAAAGCTTAATTTTTCAAATCTGTCAATGTTTTTCAAAAGCTCTTTTTCGCAAAATACAGGATAAGCACTTATTCGCATTCACAGGCAGTAATTCGGGCGACGACCCACCGTTTTGGAAACGGTTTTGGTAAATTCAGCAGCCTTGGTTTCAATAGAATGACAAGCGGTGAAGGAGGTTATGGAAACATTTTTGGACGACCAATCCTCCCACGCGGATAACGGTTTTTGAAAGGACGGGGACAGATGAGATATTGAAATTTGCTCTGCCTCATAAAATCTGATTTTTAAAAATCAGTTCCGTGAATAAAATGATGAATAAAAATAAAAACAGTAATACAACCTTAATTAAGTTTCGAATTGTGACGTTCACCCGAGAAAAAACAACATTGTCAATGTTTTTCAAAAATTAGGAATGAAATGAAGACAGACAAAATCACTCTAGCGTGCCTGAAACATGCTTTTCCTAGTTCCAAAAAAAGAGCAAAAACAAAAGGTAATGCCTGGGAGTCGAACCCCTTACGGTCCGCCCTGCGACCAGGACGCTTACCTTGTAGCGCACGAATCACATTTTGCTGACAGGCCTGTGGGCGTCGACAACGTGGCGGGATGGCGGAGGGGTGTGTTGACGTGGCTCGTGGTGTCAGAAACCGTTTCGATCATCAAGGAAGTGCGATTTCGAGGTAAGATTCCATTACTTTTCAGATTTCAGAAAAAGGGCATCAAAGCAAACACATAAGCATTTGAGGACCCACTTTTTGATTTGCATAGGTGGTTTTCGCCGACGTCTAGACCATTAAAGCAGGCTGGGATTGATGAATTGAGCTGAAACTTGTTTTTACTTTCAATAATATCAGAACAAACTATTAAAAATAATTTTCGGGAACGCTTTTGTAGAAAAATTTCAAGCAAAACAAAAAAAACTGAACTTCTTGGCATTTCCTTATTTTCCTGTGAAATTTTTTCACTGAAAGTTCTTTTTAATTTACATAAACCGACGCAGAATCAATTTTGCTGCACGGAGAAGTAAAGAATGTCAAGAAATCTTCATTTTCAGCCAAGTTATCCAAGTTTAAAACGAGGTGTAAACTAGTGAAATCGAAGGTTTTAAGTAAAAAGACGAAAATGGATAAAATCACTCTAGCGTGCCTGAAACATACTTTTCCTAGTTCCAAAAAAAGAGCAAAAACAAAAGGTAATGCCTGGGAGTCGAACCCCTTACGGTCCGCCCTGCGACCAGGACGCTTACCTTGTAGCGCACGAATCACATTTTGCTGACAGGCCTGCGGGCGTCGACAACGTGGCGGGATGGCGGAGGGGTGTGGTGACGTGGCTCGTGGTGTCAGAAGGTGTTTCAGTTACTAAAGCAGGGCGATTTCAAAATAAATTCATTACTTTTCTGATTTCGAAGGAAGGATTTTAAAACGAACACATACGCTTTCGAGGGCCCACTTTTGAAATACATTGCTGGTTTTTTTTAAATTTAGATTTCGATGAATATCATCGTCGGTTGTATTGAAACATCAGTTTTTACTCAATGATAAGGAACTGCCAATAAAAACGAAATAAGAGCAAAAGTTGAAATGCTGATATGCAACTGATTCCATTTGACACTCATCGGCAGTCATGAGTTGCAAATTCGCTTTTCTCGCATTATTATTTGCTATTCCAGTGGTTATTTTTGGGTAATAATAAAAATAAACTTATTGTATCATAGTTTTCTCCTCATTCAGAAAAGATTCATCGCCTTCTTTCAAGATAGACAGAACAAACAGTCAATTCTTGCTTGATGGTGATCCATTTACATACATTGCTGGAGAAATTCATTATTTTCGAATTCCACATCAAAAATGGGATGATCGTCTGAAAAGAGTTCGTGCTCTGGGATTCAATGCGATAACTGTACCAGTTCCATGGAATTTGCATCAGTTTTATCAAGATGAAAATACGTTTTCTGGAAACCTAGATTTGGTTAAGTTTATAAAGACTGCTAATGACAATGGATTATATACTATTATTAGAATCGGTGAGTTAGCAGATTAGTTTGAAGTAAACTTATATATAGGACCATATATCTCCGCTGAATGGGACAATGGAGGTCTCCCTTGGTGGCTAGTGAGAAACACAAAGATTTCTAAATACCGTAGCAGTGATGCAGCGTGAGTTGTGCCCTCATTTTTATTTCCCATAAGAAATCTTCCAGGTTCATGGTAGAAGTGACTCAGTGGTTCAAACATTTACTCGCTAAAATCTCACCATTGATGAGAAAAAATGCTGGACCAATTTTGATGGTTCAAATTGAGCATTTCTACGGAACTCTCGGAATTTGTGATCAGCAATACATGCTTCAGTTAGCTAACCTCGTTAGAGAAAACCTGGGAAATGACGTTGTTATATTCACTGTCGACCCACCGGTCATACAGTTCTTGAGATGCGGAACTATTCCAAATGTCTTATCAACAATTGAAATAACCCCGACAGCCGACACTGGAGAAGTTCAAAACTGGTTCAACATGCAAAAAGCTTTCTATAGCGGTAAACAAGAACTATTGAAAATCCAAACTTTCTGTTTCAGGTGCCCCTGCAGTAGCCTCTCAGTTTTATATCAATCCATTCAAACTTTGGGGGAAAAATGTGACCGATCCTTACTCAAATGATTTGATTCTTCAAACAGCTAAAGGTAATTTCATTAATCTATCAAAATTTTCTAAGAATTGTTTTCCAGCTGCATTTGCTTTAAACGCTAGTATAAGTTTCCATATGACACACGGAGGAACCAACTTTGGATATTGGAACGGAGCAGTTGATGATCATCCTGTCACCACTTCCTACGACTCATTCGCTCCTATCTCCGAAGCTGGAGACGTTAACTTACTCTATTTGGATATCAGAAACTGGATAAGCAAGATTCCAGGATGGCCAAATCCACCGACACCAATCCCTGCGAACCTTCCAAGAACTGCATATCCTGATGTTCAACTGACTGTCTTTGATACAATCTCTGGTTTTATTCTTGGAGTGAATCCGGAATGTTGGGCTAGTCCGGAGACTCCAAGAACTGCAGAATATATTCGAAGCGGATACGGTTTCATTTATTACAATACGGTGAGAAACTTGGAAACATATCGTTTCAAAGAACTTTGTGTTTTCAGACTATTATTGACTGCGGAAAGCTTTACATCCCGGAATTCGCAGATAACGCATATGTATTTTTAAATCATGATTTTGTGGTAAAATAGTCTGTTTTTAATTTTAAAAACTCAGTTTCTGACTTCCAGGGAGCCCTTTACAAACAATTCAACTCAATTCACAATAATACAATTGATGTTCAAGGGTGCTTGGATCAGTTCAACTCGCTGGAAATTATTATTGAAATTACCGGAAGAGCTCATAACAATTATCCTGTTATGTCAAGAGTTTGTTATCAAAATGTTTTTCAAATAAAAAAAAATTACAGGGAATCCAAGGAAATGTTTTCATGCATAACGTCACGCTAGAAAACTGGGAGAGCTGTGAAGTTCCAATTGAGACTTATGAGATCAGCCTTGTGAAAAACTATGAGAAACTGCAGAGACATATCTATGAGACGATGGATTTTGAGGTTGTTTGATTAGATATTTCACTGATTTCTTTTGTTCCAGAGATCTCAATCGGCGGTGACTAGTCAGCCTTCAGTTTTTATTGGAAACTTGCACATCAGCGGTGCTCCAGCTGATACTTTCCTAGATACTAGAGGATGGGGAAAAGGAGTTGTCACCATTAATCAATACAACATTGGAAGATATTGGGCTTCCATCGGACCTCAGGTAGGAGAGAAACTTGAAATATACAAAAACAGAATTATTACAGCAAACTCTATACATACCGTCTGAGTTCTTGCATAAAGGAACTAATTTGATAATGTTCTACGAGTTTGAAGGAGCTACTACAGCGTGCACAGCAGTTTCCTGCACTGCAAAATTCACTAATCTTCCAATTTTTGATTATTGAGATCTTTTATTATGTTATGATTGTAAAAATAAAAATTGAATATTCTAGTTCTCATCTTCAGAGCTTTCGGTTTCTTGTTCATCACTTTCGCTGCTCAATGGGTTTCTGTACAAATGCAATGAGCTTCCACATTGTTTTGCTGCTTCAGCGACGGTCTGTTTTCCAACAGGAATATGATCGCCAGATGGAAGAAGCTCGATTGTGTCTTCTGAATCACCGATTTACCAAAAATTCATTTTTCAAAATTACCTCTATCGTTCAGTCGACTTGCACTCTTACTGAATCTCGCAATAGTACTTGGTGCTCTGCTTCTTGATTGTAAATAAGAATGGATTCCGGAAGGTGCAGTTGAATTGGTGTCAGGGCCCATACTCAGAAGCTGTCTTTGCAGGGACAATTCCCGCAGCTTCTTCTGATTTTCGCGAATACTTACGTATTCACCCATCGTCTCACTAAAAACTCAATATTACCATCAAAAAGGATCCTTCAATTCCTACCCAGACGTTTTGTCGTCTCTCCATTTCTGCCCTTCTCTTGAGCCAAAAAAAATGAGCACCAATGCAAAAATAAGGAGTGCACAGACTCCCAAAATAATAGCAACAAGAACAATACTGAATCCATGTTCCGAATAACCATATAGTTCTCGTGGAGGCTGCTCTGGCTTTCCATCCTGCGAAAATATTGTTTAAAAATGCAAAACGAAGTTTGATACTTCGTTTTGAATGGGGCCGAAGCACACCTACTTGGGATATATGATGCCCAAGCTCATCGTTCAGTGGACCGAGGTACACCTAACAATCACGGTCTGAATGGGCCGAGGCGTCATCGTTAAGACCGCGGCGGAGGTTGAACGATAGAGTGCGAGGACCGAAGTACCGCACACTACCACTCTACTACGCAGCTGCTGAGAGAGGAGGAAGATGAGACGATACATATTCAAGGCGAGGAGAAGATGGGGAGGCAGAGGAGTAGTGGGCAAGAAGAGGGGGGAGGCTAGTGTAGAATACATGTAGGGTGACGGGGGTGCGCATAGTGAACGTCAGTGAATATTGAAAGAACTTACTTCCACTGGAATAACTCTTGTGAGTTTCTCCTCGGGATCCTTTTTCATTGATTTCTCATTCATTTCGTCTTCATTTGATGTCACGTTTCTCTGTAACTCCTCATAACTCAATTTTCCAAAAATTCTCCCTCACCACAGCAACATTACACCAATCCACAGAAAACGTCGGTGCAAAATATTTATTCATTACAACTTCGGATGGCTTCGAACAAAACTCTGGCATTGTTTGCAGATTTCTCACAATCGACAAAGTTCCCGGATAAAACTTCTGTTGGGTTCCAACAAACACCATAGTTCTAAAGGAAAGAACAGTTTACTGAACTAGTTCCGATGGCTTACCCAACACTGTTTTTGAAAATATGTTCTTTGCCAGTCGGAATAATGTATCTGGGGCGGATTCCGGCTATGTAAGGGTTTACATTTCTACCGCGGAAGGTATTACGTAACGCAGTTTCTATTTGACCTGAACAAAAACAATGACATTTGCAAAGTAGTGCATATGACTCACTTATTTTTCGATCACGATTCGAAACTAGATCTTCCACATCAAGTCCATTTATAGGCAATTCGAATATTTGTTGCGTGCTTCCCTGGTAAAGAGCTGCAATTTATTTATGTTTCTTTCTCTGTCAGTGTTTGTTGCTAACCGTCTTCTACTAAATTAATAACAATCATTCTCTGTTGAATGTCAAAATTATCCATTCGCTTTGCAATCACGTGTAGAGTTACATGTTGCACGTTTGTGACCGGCGTGCCTGAAAATGAGAAAAAGCAATAAAATCACAAGATGATTTTCGAATTCAGTATGTTGATTGGTTGGTTATAAAACGAAACGATCACCAATTAGATAAGCGATTTCCGGGTGGCGAGACGGCAGCAGACGGAGCCAATTTGGGAGAGCTGGCTTGTTGTTTAGTGTGGCTTCCCATCTAACTTTCACTGAAAAAGTACGTCATTGAAAAGTTATTAATAAACACAACTGACCTGTACTCGGAAAGAAATTAGCAGAATGAAGAGTATGAACAAAAAACTTTCCCTTAGTCGCAGTCACATGCTGGGGAGCTTTAAACGCATGTGAACATCCAATAAGTAATAATAAATAGATTATAGTGAAACCAAGCAGTCGGATTTTCATTTTTAAGTGAAGATTTCGTGTGAAAGAGATGAGGCGTGCGGAACGAGATCCGTTACAACGACTGATCTCCTAGCCACCCGGCACAAACTTTTGCTCTTTACACAGCACTGGGTTGGCGGTTTCAAAGAGACACAGCACCCGTTGAGAGATTCGACGCGCCAGAATCATTGTTGACGATATTTTAGAGCATGATGAATTTGATGAGATAAACTAACGCGGTTTTGTTGATTGATAGCCAGTCGTCCGGCGATACAATTTATGAGATTGCAATTCAGAAATTTGAAAAGAAAACCTTGGATAATGAAAAATTGCTGAGAGAACTTGAATAAAATCGCATATAGTAAAACAAGACTATATTACGTAATCTCCAAAATGTGTGTCCTGTCCCATTGGTGTTATTTCATTCACTGTGTGTTCACCTGCTCTATAAATCCTAGCAGAGTTTTAAGTTCATAATTTTCTGTCCAATGTCTAACTTCGTAGCCTTTTTGCTATCATTTCATTATCATTTTGTGAATGTAGAGACTATCTGACGATAATGATGATTCTATGTTTAGTTAGGAACTCTTGTATAATCCGATTAATGGTTTGATTTGTTGACTAAAAAGTTCGAGACTCTTCTTCTGAATACATTTATGATAACATAAAATAGTGAATAGAAATTTGACAGATCTAGTTCAAATATTAGATCACTGTTATTTTGATCAGGAGCACCTTTTGAGAAGACAACAACGTGATTCATGTTTTACAATTCAAGGAGAAGTAGAGAGTTTTCAATAGCTTCTTTCAACGATTCGAACACTATAAAACATGATTTCATGTCAGCAACTCAGCAAGTCGACCCGGACTCCTTCTTTTTTATGATTTTCTCCCTCCGTTTTACACACAAAGTACACTGTTTTAATAGCACGACTCGAAAACTTTTGATGAGAGGGGGGAGAATTCCGTTTTCAGGCCAGCCTCCTTCTATTAATTATCACTAAAACGGTTGTGACGTACAATTATATCATCGAGAGTTGCGACACGCGTATAAAAGAAACCCGAGTTGCTGAATTGAAATTAGTGATAACGCACCATGACTGGCCGCGTTTTCCTTCTCCTGGCTCTTGTCGCCGTAGCTACTGCCATCCAGAGGTTAGTTTTACCTTGATTTTTGAAAGATTATCTTTCTCGGTTGACGATTTTCTATAATTTTATTGTTTTTAGAATCAAGCTCGAGAAGCGCACCTATACCCGTGAGCAATACAAGTTCCCAGCTATCCAAGAGCACCTTAAGACCAAGTACATCAAGGGATACGTTCCAAACAATGATGCTTTCAACGAGGGACTCTCCGATTATTCTAATGCTCAATACTACGGACCAATCGTCATCGGAACCCCACCACAAAACTTCCAAGTCTTGTTCGACACTGGATCTTCCAATTTGTGGGTGCCATGCGCCAACTGCCCATTCGGAGATATTGCCTGCAGAATGCACAACAGAGTGAGTTGATTTCTGATCATTCCTTCTTATCTTTGATTCTTTAGTTCGACTGCAAGAAGTCCTCTACCTGCACTGCTACTGGAGCCGCTTTCGAAATCCAATACGGAACTGGATCCATGAAGGGAACCGTTGACAACGATGTTGTTTGCGTAAGTTTCCAGAGCTTGACTTTCCTATGGACATCGAAAAATTCCAGTTCTCTCATGACACCACCTTCTGTACCGACAAGACCCAAGGATTGGCCTGCGCCACCTCTGAACCAGGAATCACCTTCGTCGCCGCCAAATTTGACGGAATCTTCGGAATGGGATGGGACACTATCTCCGTTAACAAGATTGCCCAGCCAATGGACCAAATCTTTGCCAACTCTGCTATCTGCCCGAACCAACTTTTCGCTTTCTGGCTTAGCCGTGACGCCAATGACATTGCCAACGGAGGAGAGATTACCCTTTGCGACACTGACTCCAACCACTACTCTGGAAACATCGCCTGGGAGCCACTCGTCTCTGAGGACTACTGGAGAATCAAGCTCGGAGCCGTCAGCATTGAGGGAACCACCTACACCAGCGGACCAATGGACTCGATTGTTGACACCGGAACCTCCCTCCTTACCGGACCATCTGACATCATTAAGAAGATTCAACACAAGATCGGAGGAATCCCACTTTTGAACGGAGAATACGAGGTTGTCTGCAGCAAGATTCCATCTCTTCCAAACATCACCTTCACCCTCGGAGGACAAAACTTTGACCTTCAAGGAAAGGATTACATTCTTCAACTTTCCAACGGAAACGGAGGAATGACCTGCTTGTCTGGATTCATGGGAATGGACATCCCAGCCCCAGCTGGACCACTCTGGATTCTTGGAGACGTCTTCATCGGACGCTTCTACTCTGTCTTCGATCACGGAAACAAGAGAGTTGGATTCGCCACCTCAAAGAGCGCTTAAATCGACACTTCCATTTTTATATCGGGATAGTCATTATATCATTTGCCATTCCTTGCTATGTTCTAATAAAAAGTGGTTCCGTGTTAAATAATTTTCTTTCTACGGTTTACAACCTAGACGTTTAAGAGAGAGATCGCCTTTCTTTTTTGATAACAAAGTTTGCATTGGGTGGGAGACGAAACACAGAATTTTATGGGTTTTATGCTCGACAAAAAATCCCAAAAGCTATTGAAACATGTGGTTCTCACTTTTTCATGAGGCGCAAAATTTTCGTACTTTCTCTCGCATGATCCAAGTGGCTCGATTCACACATGTTTCGAATCTTACTAGCGAACATTCTTTACATCTAAGAACACTTTGCAATATGTTTACTATGTAACACTGGTCGCTTAGAAGAATAATTGTTTATATTTTTGGGCATTTGCCCTCTCAGTTGCTGGGTCATCCTTCTGCTCAACGATTCGAAATTCGAGATGTTCAAGTCAGTCGAAATATACACTTGCGCACGCGCAAAACTGCGCGATCTTTGTGCAATACCGTGCAAGTGTTTGTAAAGGAAGCGCTTTGCACAATACATGTTTCCGGTCAGTTGGAAAAAATACGTGAATTATGCGCTGCGTAAATACGAATTTAAACTTTCTCTCTTTTTCATTACATACGTTTCGAAATCTTTTTTCTTCTTGTTCGAAATTCAGATTGACCTCCTCACTATTCAAATTCTCATATTGGTCAGTATAGTGTATTCCATCATTCTTATTATTGTCGATATCACATCGTCACTGTCCACTGGTCACCCCCTTTTTTGTGAATTGAGACCTTGAAAATTTTCCCACATTCTGGTGGGGGGGGGGGTAATACATACACCAACCTATTGTTCAAACCGCTTCACTGGGAAGGTTATTCTTTCTGTGAAAATTGAGATAAAATTTTTTGACGAATCGACTGATGAATTGTCATTGATCAGTTTTCTCTCTTTCCGAGAAATACAGAAAAAACACAGTTCATCATTCATTTTTGGCTTCTTCTGACGTTTCATCTAGTTTCCTTCCATATCGTTTCACATGATTGACCATCGGCGACTCGCATCATCAAGAGAGCTTCATAAATCTTCTAGAAATTATCATAGGCGGTTTGGCATGAAAGGCGGGAAGACAGAGGGGATAAGAGGACCAAAATGGGAGGAGCAGGTGATTTGCGTGCGGATGGCCTCCTTTCGCCACCCAACACTCTCTGTCATATATCATATGGAGAGTCATTTCAATTACCGCTTCTCATTCATCCTGTTAGCCATCTTGCTCCCTTCCTCCCCCTCTCACTCATACACTCTTTTTCCCATCACATTATTCAGCACATCACAGTTCCCCCCCCCCCCCCCCATACCCTCTGCGCACTCATTCCACAACCCACATTTCTTCCCTTTTCTGTCACTTTTTTCTAACATAACTTACTCCCATAACTCTAGAAGCTAGTACAATTGGTATTGGTTTTCCACCCATGTTTTTAGTTTTCTTCTTTTTTTGCAGCAAAAAAGTTACAACAAAAATGCTGAGGTAAAAACACCTTCAAGATGCGGCTGCTTCGCCCCCACCAATAACATACTCACATAGCAATCTAGAATTTGTATTAGTATCATGGGAGGTTTCGGTTTTGTTCATCTCGCCTTTGTTAGTTTCAAAAACCAGACGACACTTATTGCAATAAACTGAAACTGCAATTTAGACTATGTTCTGAAATTGAATTCTGTATGGATGTTAGTGTCTCCGATTGTTTCGTGTTGTCATCAAAAACTTGGCGTCAGGCATGTAACAAATACAAACATTTGTCTGCATGCTGTCAGCGAAAGGTTATTTATATAAAACTGACATGAAAATTACCTCGATAGCCATCGAAACCTCCCAATTTGTTGAATGGAATTTATTTTCGCGCTCTCTATAATGTCAAAAACCAATCTCTCATTAATCAATCCTCCTTCTCCTCCTCCCCCCTAACTTCATTTTGTTATCTACTATTCAAATCTAATAGTCAATCGCGTCAAGAAACTTTACTCTCGACTAGTTATCCGTTTCTATTACTCCTATTACTCGTCCTTGTCACTATCCATTATCATGTTTTTCTCTTTCATTCCCCCATTCCCTTCCATATCTTTTCTTCCGTTTTTGTAGGCCTTCAATCATCTTGTAATGATATATATTCCTCAAATGTTTCTCCTTCATACCGCCACCCTTTCTCATGACCAAAAAAAGAAAACGAAACACCTTGTTTCAACCCGACCAGGCGCAATATTTCTTTTTCTGATAGGCAAAGGTGTCGATTTGATTGATAAACTGGGCAACAAGTGAGATTCTTTGAGGGGTTGTGTTTCTTTTTTCGCGCGCCTTCCCCCCGTCGTAATCAGGTAGCCGTCTAATGAGACCACCCCATCAGAAGTTCCGTATGTAATTACGCCATTAAAACTGATTGGGTTACTTCATGATTCATCACAAAGAGAATGTTTCAATGTCCAAAACCTCCCATTGTAAACAAATATGATTGTTTTTCGCGTTGCCCTCAAGAACTCAACAGTTTTCTCTTTTTGTAAACACTTTCTCCCGCATTCATTCTCATTTTCGATTTTTTTGAAGTTCAAATAATTTTGCTAATTTACAGTTTTTGTCCGTTTCTAGCTACCAAAAAACTTCAACCTCTACGCTTGACTCACTCCAGAATATCATTCTCACATTGCCGCTCAATTATCGTCCTTTTTGTCATTCACATCGAGAAAAAAAAAGAATTCCATCTCTTTTCCTTTTGTGTAGTATGTCGGCGCGACCAAAACGGAACAGAAGAGTGAATTGTATCAGAACCATTTAATCCATCTGCATTCTCCTAGTTCCATATGACTAGTTCAGTACAGTTACGCTCTAAAAATACACAAACGCGATTCGTTCATAACCGCAACTCATAAACTTGGGTCAATCAACAGATGGTCCAGGTCATCTTTTTTTTATTGTCGACCGTGTCGGTATTACACAAAAGAAACGACTAGTACAAGGCCCCAACTGTGCAAACTTGAACTGATTAGGACAGCCTCTATCGTTTTTTCTTCTTCTATTTCTCTCTGCTCTTCTTCAGTGCAAATGATGTTTTGGAATTTCTATCGAGTTTCCCACTTTAAATGCATTTTATGAATCATCGTTGATTGATTTCAACATGCCAGAGTAAATCACGCGTTTACTACGGGAAAATTATTAGAATTTTGTTTCGAAACACTACGTTTTCTGTTTTTTTTCTGTTTTTTTTTCCAGAAAACTGTATTTTGTTTTTTGTGCATTGATTTATAATGCTCTATTTTATTTTTGAGACAGATTTCCAAACATTTTTGCTTTCTTCAAAAAAACAGTTTCAGTCTTAACTTTATCGTACACATATAGAGATTGACACCCTAGGAAATACTTTTTGAATGACATTCTTCATGGAATAGTTCCACTAAAACTGTTTGTAGTTTAGAAAACCAAAGAAATGTAACCCTTTGTTAGTTTTTAAACTTTAATTCCAACTTTCTTTCCTCTAACACAAACAGACTTGTTTCAAATAGTAGTAGTGCCTGTCATTTGGACAAACTTCAGTGTTTACCCAAGTTTATACTGATAATCGGCCAAAAGGGGGGTCACTCAATGAAACCGCCCCCTTCTCAACCATGAGACACTGTGTGTTCGTTCTCTATAAATTATACAACTTGATACAGCCCGCACCAACCGCTTTTTATGGCTAGTTGTCCCATTTCGATTCTTCCATCACCTTGTTCTTCATCTTTTTCCCGTATGGTTCAGTTTATTTTGTCTCTTTTCTCGTCTTATCCTTTTGCCCCCCACCAAACCTCCTTCAATAAAACCGAACAGTCAATAATTCAGAGAATGACTTCTGATAAGCCGGCGACAAAAACGTTCCTTCAAATAGAAGCGGCGGGTGCTTTTAGCCAACAAGAGTCCATTTTGTTCTCCTTTTATTTCCGTTTTCTTCTTCTCCTAATTCATGCACGCTCCAATGACAACAGTGATATAGTTTCTCCTCTCAAAGCATGTTAATGTACGGAACAAGTTTGAAGGGCGTCGGCAAGCAATCCGTTCCCTTTTTTGACATGCAAAACCGAATGAAATTCAAAACTTTTTTCTACTACTTTGCCATATTGAAGGTGTTCCATTATGCATGTCGTTCCTAGTGTAATGGAGACCAAACCTCCTATTTAATGACATGGTCAAGAACTGAGATGGATGTCTATCTTAACAACCGTGAAGAGCATTCATAGATATGGTCTAAAAAAAAGATAGGTTTATGATTCCTATTGATTTCTGATTCTCTATTTAAAATTTACAATGTCTCTATTTCCGTCACTTAATCATCTCTTTGAATCTTAGAGGCTCATCTTTATTATCTTCTCCTTCTTTCTTATCAACTCGAGACCATCAAACACGAACGGTCAACTCTAGGGGGGATGTGTGTTTGCAACAAATGTCTTTCGAATGTTTGTCACAAAAATTGTTGGGAATCTGAGTGGTTGTAATGCAAATATATCTACGTGGTAGTACGGTTTGGCTCCCCTCGTTCCTGTCATCTATCTATTTTTCATTCCACACCGCAATTAGTTGATCAGTGTGCCCGAACATGCCACGGTCTTCATTGTTGTCTACTAATCCTAAAATTATGTACTCAATACAAATAATCTGTCAGGTATGCCTTTCCCAACTTAGCCTCTAGTGTTATCGGTCACAAGAGGAGGCGCAAGATGAGAACATAAGCTCACTTAAAGGGATGCCGTACAAGGACCCAGTTGGGAGGGAAATTGCATTTGCAACAAGAGTTGTTCTACACGACCAAAAAGTTTTTGAGATCCTTTCTTCTGCCTTTCTTAGTCGGCAATATCACGACTGTGTCCGTGTTAATGTGCGTGATAATGTCGTCATTTTGTTTGACAGCTCGCGTTTTTATGTTTGTATGGTAGGTCTGAGACTTAGCGGCGACTAATGATTCCGAAATTTTGAAATTCAATGCTGATTTTTAATTAAGAAACACTTTCTCTCCTCCTATAACGTTTTTCTCTCAATATAAAATTTTTTCAATCAAAAATCATTTCTTTTCTGCAGGCATTTTCCAACTTCTTGCCATCCAGATATCTAAAAGCGATGGAGCCTCTATTTACAACAGAGGTTCAATTATATCAAGACAAACTGATTGGAAAAGTGAGTTATAGAATTGACTGAAATTTAATTTTTATTTTAATTTCAGAAATGGAAATCCTACATCGCCAGTTTCTTCGACGAGAATTCATTGGGAAAAGCCAGAATCGAGTTGTTCCGAAGTGACGGAAAAAAGAAAGAACCTGTCAAAACAATTTTGTTGGAGAACGTCGTCTCGTTGAAGCCAGCAAAAACAGAGAATGGAGCTTCATTTGTGAAAGTGCAGTACAAAGATGACTCATTTGTTCAGTTTTCGAGTGAGGAGCTTCAGAAGATCATGGATGTATTGAGTACAATTTGTTTCCCAAAAAAGGTATTTTCTAGCCCCCAGCACGTCTACAAAAAATAGATCAAAAAATCTATTTAAAATATATCATTATTTAAAGTACTCTTGCCCTTATAGTTCTACTATTAGTCAAATAATGCACTCAATTTTTGATTGACTACGTGACATCCGGCTAGACATTGATAGATTAAGAAAACCAAAAATCTAAAAGACACTTTCTCATATTTTTTCTAAGTAACATCCCCATTCAAAAATACTTAGTCTCCATTTTCAATGGCAATAAGGTGGAAGTCACCCCAGAAGACACCCGTCAACCGGTTGTAAAGGTTTCACCATTGTTTACGTAAAATGAAAGTGAACATTTCAATGTTTGCCCCTCTCACGCCATTCAATTATTGGATTCATTTCAATATGCTTTTGCCCATCTGCTTTTTATAAAAGAAGACGATGGTGTAACATTCAAGAACAATGAAGAGTATTGAAGATAAAGATCAGAATTACAGATGCAATATGTCACGATTGCGCCGAGTACCTCATTGGATTCTCCAACAGAAGAAGAAGAATATTTTGAATTTCGTACGTTTGATTGATTGGAAACTGGTTTGAAGGTTTTTATTTCAGCTGAAACCTACACAATGCTGAAATTGAAACAAATAAACGGACGGGAAAGAACTGAAGGGGTCTATCAGCTATCATTGAATGAAAATCTTCAAATCACGGGGGCTAGTAACCTTCATTGTATACCGTATCAGTCAATCCAATGGTAAAGATAACCGGTAGTTACACAAGATTAAACCAGATTTATTCAGGGTTGGAACTGGAGAGCATTGTGTTGGATTTGGGGTGGAGAACTTGGGTATTTTTGAATACGCAACCGGAGATGCACTCCTTTTTGTTGAACACCTGAGGTAAATGCTTTTCAAATGAAAAACTAGAATTCATAGTTGTTTCAGAAGCTTCATCCGATTTGGCTGTGACTTCAGCACCCCTCAAGCCAGAACTATTTGTCGCTTCAACCGCTATTTCCATCCAAATAGACTAGTCAACACGACGAGTCCAGGATTGAGGTACTTCCATTATTCCGTGTTTTCTATTAAATATTTCATAACTCTTTCAGTAACAATTCAACAATGGAGAGCGTCGACTCGGGTGGTGTCTACTCAAAAATCCCAGGGTCCACAGACACTTCAGTCTCCAGTCTGCAATTGAACGAAGCGGAATTTGTGAACAGAGTTGTGAAGAATGAGTTGAGAAGAAACGCATCAATGGAAATGTTGAGACATAAAATTTCTTTTCTTCAAAAAAAGAAAAACGAGTCTCGAACGGACTTTGAAGAATCTGCCGACAGGGATTTTGTTAGGTTAGTGACAACCAAAAAAGTTTGTCAAAAATATTTGTTCACAAAACTTTTTTGCGAGAAAAAAGAAAAAAATTAGAAACATCTGGTGTTTGTTACCGATTTATAACATTTCCTTCTCTTCAGAGTCCAACTGCCGAAAGGAATACTTCTTGAGCAAAACAAATTCTCGCCAACGAAAAGCGTGTCGTTCCAAGATATGGATTCAATGACGTCTGAGAATGTATGAGCTTTTATATCCGCCATTTCCTTCCCGTCTAGCCTCGATCATTGGTCCCTCCCTTATTTGAGAACAACGCGTCCACTTGAATACAATTCTAATTTAATATAACTTGCAGAAGATTTACGCTCGACACACCGACTTGTAATTCTAATTTCAATTCTCCCTCCCGATTTTCACAAAGCGCCTTCTTCTGCATTTTCATTTCTTCTTTGCTTCTGCTTTTTTTCTTCTTCGTCTTCTTTTCTTTCACCCCCCATTCTACTGCTTCCTGTCTTGTCTCAAAAGTGTCTGTTACGTATGTAGTAGACAGATTGATGAATAGATAATGAAACCTGCTATGCTTTACCCATATCGGTGTTCTATACTCACTCTTGAATATGTTTTCCAATCCCCCGTCGCCAACAAAAATTCTGGTTCATTTCAAAAGTTTAGGTTATATTGGTTTTATGTAAAATAAACAGTTATCGTAAAAAGTTTTATTTCATAGCCTTGTATATGTTTTTACAATTTCTGTTTTGAAATTTCTGGTTTTTCTGACTTTCCGCTGCTATAATGAAGTTAGTGTTTACCTATTTGTGTGTTTTCATTCACTCGCGTGACAAAAAACTAGTTCTTTGGGGTCCTTGTTGTTTTTTTTTCAACTTTAATCCATCCACACAAGAAAAAATAATCCACCACAAAGTTCTGAGTAATGCGAACCTTGAACTTGGTCCGTTTTCCCTCTCTATGGGAAATCGCTTTAGCAATATTTCGACAAGTAGCAATTTCTACGTCTTATGTTTCCCCCCTCACATTTTGATGCTTCCGTCTTTTTCTTTCGAAATAGCTTTGGGTTTTGCTCATTCTATTTGAGCATAACTAAATAAAAACTTTTTGTCTTGTTGTTTTTCGTTTTTCATATTTTAGTTATGGAAAATCAGATTTTACTTTTTATCTGGTCTGATCTCGGCTCAATTTTTAAGAATCTTGACACATCTAACAGGAAATTTATAGCATTCTCATATATCCCATGATTATAATGAACTAATTTTTTCCTGGAAACAGCTGAAAGTTGTTTGATTTTCCAGTCATGTTCTCACAAGTTCAACATCATTTGATGTCGCCCTCAAAACGCTACCTGTGTGACATGATCACATTTTTTGATTTATTTCCGTTTATTCTCTATGAATATTGAATTCTTACTTACTGGTGAGTCGACGACTAAAATCATGTTATCCATCTCTCATATGACCAAAAAACGAGTGACGATGTTTTTTCCTCGAGAAATCTTCTCAATTGGTTTTTTTTTCCTATTCAGAAAAGTTCACGTATCTTTTCCTTTCTGGCTAAAAATGATTACAATAAGCATTTTTAATATATCATTGATAACGTTATATCTAGCAATAAAATCCCCCGAAAATTTGTTAGGAAACGAGATGCGAAAACAAGAAACTAAAGCATTTTTGATGCGAGCGAAATCAATGAAAAAGGAAATGAAAAATAGCGAAGTGAGATTTCGAAGTAATGTGACATGAAGAGACGCAGAGAGAAATGTCATAAATTTTGCGGCAGTTTGAAATATGGAATTGTGTCAGGTGGTGGACTACATTGGATACTATCACATGAGAGCATTAGCCTTTTTATTCAAAAAACCAAGTCTTTCCCATTTCCAGAATTTCTTCTTAAAGTTGATAATTGTCTCATAGGGTTCTCATTTACACTATATAACTATAATTACCGTATTCTTCTTCCCATCTGCTCTTCCACCTTGCCCATACTAGGATGGACATCATCTCACGTAATTATTCTTATCGCCAGAAAATGAACCTTTGCATATGGTCCTTTACCGACAATCGTCATCGTTTAGCACTGTGTATTTGTCTGCTGGGCAGGTGTAACCCTTCAAATACACCAGGGGCTCATTAAGATGTCATTCTGTCAACAGACAATAGATCTCATTCTTTTTTGTTCGTTTTCTTCTCCGAGGAAACTGGAAATACGAGAAAAATGCTGAAGTTTTTGAATTTAAAGTGAAAAAATAGAAGATTAGATAAGATTTAAAAGTTCTAGCCAAGAATAGAATGAAGATGCGTCTTGGTGGAAAAACAGGGAAATAAATGTCCGGGCGGCTTTTGGGAGTTGTCTAATCCTGGCGCAAAGAAGTAATGTGGTTGTTGGTGACCACACTTCAATGTTTCTTTCTTTCTCATAGCATCTCGGAATTTTCAATGAGCTCGACTCGAAACGCACTCTGAATAGTTCATTAGGTCACTATTCTTTAGGACCACTATATTCAAGAATATTGTTTTACTCAGAATCAAGAATTATTTTTTGAATTTCCACCTTTTTTGTAATTTTTAAAATCCATCTTGAGTTATTCTCTTTTGAAATCAAAGCATTACTATCAGCACCGTCCAGCACTAACAAATAATTACAACACATTCTGTTTGCTTAACCTATACATTCCGACGTTCTGATACCAAGTTGATTATTTTGAAACCACCTCTGAGCTCTTTCTAACATTTCAAAACTAAACTTCTTAACAGACCATAACTTCCTCCTAAAAATGCTGTTACACCTGCCTCCTTCATTCAAATCTGGGATCATTTGAACAGGAGTGGTCCGTCATCTTGCCAGGGTGGGCCGTCCTCTGTACACAAAACCTCTTTACGACGCTCGGAGGGGCGGTCGAGGATTGCATCGTTCACCAAGATATTTCTCACCACATCTACGTCTCCACTCTCTAATACCACCAAATACAGACAAGAATAGGCCATTACACCCACGGACCATCTCTGGAATTCGTCGCTCTCATCCATCTCGATCAATACAGCAATGGATTCGATGTTTGGACTGAAAAACGCACTACGCTTCGCTCAAAACCGTAAGTCTATCGATCAAAAATTACAATAATTCTAATAGAATTCAAAATAATGAGTTCATTATACATTAGTACTAGGCGACTAAGATCCTTCCGCCCACCATCATTCTTCATCAAACGGAATGGAACTCACGGTCTTGTGATCGCGCCGTGTGGCTCATTTCGTTTTCTCTTGCTCTTCCGTGCTCTTCTCGCTGCCTCGGCCAATGTATAGAAAGTTTTAAATAGAGCACTCTCATCTCTCCTCCGCTAGGCAAAATAAACAAGTTTCTTGTCTAAGAGGTCATGTTTAGATATATTATACTATTTTTGTGAGGATCATGATAGGAAAAAAATTTAGAATCATTTTATTTTATTGAAGTTGAAATCTGACGAAAACTGAAGGCCCGCATCCATCAGAACCATTTCCTTGACACCCAGTGTAACGATAGAACATGTGATCTTCATCAGCCCCACCTAGTCTATCTGTCTCCATCACGTCAGAACAATTTGTTTCCATTATCTTTTCTTATCACTACCCAGGTCGAATATTGTTTTCCATTCGATGAATTCATCACTTTGTTTTGTATTATTTAAGAGAGCACAAACAAAAGAACTGTCCGACTCGACTAGCTCGAGAAGAACAGGTAAAAGTGCTCATCGAGACCCCCAGAGAGAGAGAGAGAGAGAGAGAGAGAGAGAGAGAGAGAGAGAGAGAGAGAGTCGCACCCAACTGTCAATAGCTCATGAGATGTTTCCATCAGCCTGCGTTTCTTATTTCTCCATTCTCCAACGGTGCACTTTCGGACCATGTGGTCCGTTGGCCCTTATTTGGGCATTCTCCCGTTCATTACTAATGCCCACTATTCATCTCTCTCTCTCTCTCTCCATTAGCCTCGAAGACACACAGACACAGTGCACCCCATGAGATTTCTTGTTATCTTCCATTTCTATTCATCCTCGCAATTCTCCCTTTTGCCCCACTTGCTCTGTTGCAATTTTGAAATATATTAACCAAAGTTTGGCAACATTCCCCTTTAGAATAGAATTTCAACATACACAACTTTCTCATTCTACGTTTTCCCCCAGTGCTCTTCCGCGTTCAAAAGAAACCAAATTCCCTTTTTTATTCTCGTCACCGGCTAACAGGAATCAAACACGTCTATATAGAGTGTGCCTGAAAATAATAGAGAGCTGAGAGAGGGAAACGAGTTGTTTTTCTTTCTCCTTTTCAAAACTAACGCCCCACGCTGAAAACCAAAACTGAATATAAATATATTCAGGCCATTTTTACAATTCCGTATTTGATCAAGGTTCATTATTAAAGAGCTTGTTTAGAAGGCAAAAATGATGAAAATACCCAGGATTGTTTGTTTGTCGAAGAGAGACTTTTTTGTTTGAGTTCTCTTAGCCCGGAAACGAAAACGACGAGCACAAAACTTTCGAAAATGTGTACGATTTTAATTTACTCGATAACTTTTTCTTCTAGTGAAGTTAGTTTTAGTCAATTTAAATTTTTTCTCTCACTTTTTTTTTCTCATCATTTGAAAGATCCTCTGATGATAATGAAAAACCGGTTTGAACAATGACTGCCTCAATTCGATCACACTTTTCTCTTTTTCTCCACACTGGTCACCACCCTGAAATTTGAGGATCATCGGTGAGAACAAAGTACCTGGGAGGGTTAAAAAAGAGCAACTGTCTAGTATGCCCGGGTCCGCCGCCGCTTACTTTGTGAGCCGACTTGGTTAGGCATCAGCTGTTTTCAGTGGGGGAAAAGAGAGGGACCACGATGTCACTCGTCTTTCTCAGGGCTCTTCTTTTCTCCTTCTATTTTTACCACTATTTTTTCTTGCTCTTCTTGCTCAAAGCTTCCAATAGAGCGCATTTTCCGTGTTAGTTGGTCGGCTGACTAGTAGTAGCACTCTTGAAACTTTTTTTACTACTTACCAACTACACTTTTTCTGTATAATTCCTTACACTCTCACTCTCCTCAACTAATACAGTCGCGCGCCATTGTCCTTTACCATTTACTGTCTTTCATCTTTCTCTCTCTCTCCGCACCTTTAGTGTTGATTCCTCTTTGTTCAGTTGCATCCTTCCCATTTTTCCCTCCATCTCTACTTTTCCGCTTTTTCTAGGTTCTCTGACTAGTCTTGTTACACGTACAGTGCCTTTTATGTCAGGTGACTAGCAGTTGACAAACCACGAAGCATATACACCGTTTCCATTATCGACAGTCTCCCACTGTCATCAAACATTGATAAGAATGGGTCATATAGAGAACCTGTCATCAAAAAACAGTCAGATATTTTGAAAATTAACAAAAAAGGAAACCGTACAGTTTTTCGTTCTTCAACTTTTCTTTCAGTTTTGAAATGTTTTCCTCACCTTAAACTCAAATTATTACAGAAATGACTCTGCAAACATTCAACAGAGTGTGGTGCAGGGTGATGCTCCAGCGGTACATGGGTGTATGGCTGGACAACAATTTATCAGTAGACCAGTTGTCCTTTGAACTGGCCAATGGATGTCTGGAATTGGATTCACTGTACATTAACAGACAAGTAAGCACTTTATATTTGAAATAATTTGGTATTTCCTTTATTTCAGGCTGTCAGCAACGGGTTATCAGCAGCAAATATCCCATTAAAAGTAGTGGATGGATATATTGGAAAAATCAGAATCGAAATTCCATGGCTCACATTAATGACAGATCCAACGAGAATGTGTATAGAAGAGCTTCAATTGACATTTAGAGGAACTGATGTTGTAAAAATGGATGACGTTGAAACTCGTAAGCTTTTAAAATTGCCTTTCATCTCCAATTAAATCATTTTTCAGTAACGTCTATGATCGGAAGTGTTCTAATGGGACTAGACACAGACGACATGGCACGGAGTGTCTTTGATGAAGTATCGAAAGGAAACAACTTTTCCAGCGACTTTCTAGCCAACGATGATACCGCCGACAGTTTTCAAGGTTTCATCAACGCGGTATACTCAAGGTTTTGTTTGACGATCAAAAAATTAACGCTGCGGTTTGAAAACGTGCCAAATGGTCAATCGAAGATGGCATCCGCTGTGGAAGTGCACGCGCAAATGGTCTCATTCATGGATGAGCAGATGCGGTCTTGCGAGATGGATAACACCAACGCGACGGACTTGGTGACCACTCAACCACATGGCGTTGGCTCAACCACTAATTTGAGCAAGAACCTTCATTTCCATGGTTAGAGCTTTTGATTTAATTTGCAAAGAATAACAAATTCATTGTTTCAGAGGTCACAATCCACACAGATGTGTTCTCAGAGATCACCGAAGGAGTTGATGAGGATATTCTCATCACAAGTATGCACATCAGAAGAGAAAAAGCGAAACAGAGATCACCAACAAAGTCCGTGCAAAACTCACTGACTCCAGACATGTTTCAATCTGCTATGAGTGATATGGACGCTTTTCACTCATGTTACGACAAACGTGGGTCCATTTTTTAAAATTCTCATACAGTAATGTCTTATTTTTCAGTGACCCAAGATTGCTCATCGCCTGATCAACTGGAGACGTTGAGAACAGCTCCAACAGAACCAGAACTCTTCTCTAATCCAATCAAATGCGCAGAAGTCATCGGAAACATCTCAGTTGTTTTCCGGTTGAAAAACGCATCCAATGATGTCAACTACGCTGATATTGAAGAATCGAAGATTGAATCGGAGATTTTCATTAAAGGAGTTAATGTTTTTGCCACGTCATCGCAAATTGAAATCATCAAACGGTAATTAAAATAATAAAATCAAAAAGAAACTCGATTACTTTCAGATTCTTCTCATCAGTAGCTGCACCAAAAGAAGTCGTCGTAATGGAGCATGGAAAACCAATGAGTAAAGAAGATTATGAGAATATGACAAAGAACATGGAGCCAAATCAAAAGAACGAGTCTCCAATGTCAGTTCCCACATTCGGAGGAAACTGGAGCGCTGGTGAAGTGTTCGGCGAATTCGAAAATGCAAAGTCATTGAAGAAAAAAGAGAAAATTGAGAAAGAAAAGTTCAAAAGTTTGAGTAAGTTTTTTATATTGGAAACATGAAAATATATTCTATATTGCAGAAGCAAATGCAAATGTCAAGGAAGAGCTCACAGTAACCACTCACATTGGTACTCTCCTCATGTATATTCCACACTGTGACTACTTGGCAGCCGACTATGCTCTTCAACACGGAGGATACGCTAACGCCCTCGATATTCTCAAAAGAGAATCAAACAATTTCTTCGCGGCAATTAAAGGATTCAATTTTCTCTCCAAACATGGCCTTGCTAATGTTCGACAAGCTGCTGATAAGTTCTACCCAAAAGATCACTTACGGATAGTTGGAGGATCTCTTGGAGTGACTTCCAGTTGCAAAAGAGTTGGGACCGTCGACACTTTCTTGTGTAGAGTCGTTGCCACTCATTTCGATATGCTTGAATACCTAACACCGGAAAGTGTTCCTGGCAGTAGTGCACCACTTCGAATCAATATTCTTGATTACTCCGAACAAGAGAATGTTGAGAATGATCCTAACTTCAAAATGGTACTGAGCACTTCTTCCGAGAACAAAGGACAAACGAAAATCGAAATTCTTCTTGGAGCAGTGAAAACGGAATTGGATTGCTCGATAGTCGACCGTATTTCAAATCTCATGGTTTGTAAACCGTTCTTTGACGACGCTTCTGTCAAGAGTGGGCCAAGGTAAGCCATAAATTTCCGTAACACTAATAAAACGCAATATATTACAGCAAAGTACCGCAGTTGAAAGACGACCTTTATGCCGATACGGTTAACCCAGAAGAGGAAGTGAAATCAAGAACACTTATCAATTTGAAGTGCTCAAATTGGCAAGTTGATTTGAGAATTCCGAAAGCCGACCTCCGGGATCCAAAAGGTTCTCGTCTTCCGTTCACCCAGCGACATGTTCATAACGAGTTTCTTCGTCTTGGAATCAAAGATATCGATATTTCGATTCCAATAGAAAAAGAGCTTTCTCTCATTGATATTCTTTGTACCGAAATGTATGGAGATTTCTGTGGAGAGGGATTGAACATCCCAAAAGATCAACAAAGAATCATGTATGCAACTAAAAATGGGTTCGAGAAGATCAATTTGAAATTTGTTTTGAAAGGGTCTAAAGTGAAATACGCCGGATTAACAAGAAAATCTTCTTCTAACGTGATTCCTAAAAATATGACGAAATCAGTGTCTGCTGATATTATGATGGCTCACCCAAAGAAAGAAGGACCATTCTCCAAGGTTCCTCGCTCTTATTGTTCACATGATGGTGAAGAGAAGGAAGAGGTGATTGTCGTTTTTTAAACTTTTGAAATAAAATAAAAAAACTTACAGATAATCCAAGCGGGAACTCGAAAAGAAATCCTTGATTTCCAAGAAGATTGTGAAAGTTTCGCGTCAACATTCATGTTATTCACAATTCCAACGTTCAAACTCCATATTCCGGAGAAGAATGCGCTGGAAATTCTTTATAACAGATTAGTGAATGACTTGGCTCTTTTCCAACCTGCTGCTCCAGCTTTCCGGTCTGATCCAGCCAATATTGATAGCACACAACCAGTGGATTCGTTCCAAGAGTGTGTTTCCCCAAAGAACTATGGTGAGTCATCTTGTTTTTTTTATTTTTCATTCTCGAATTTTCCAGCTGAAAGTGAACATTCGGATGCGGAAGATGATAACGAGACGGTCAGAGACAGCATGGAAAGTATTGAGTTTGACAGAAAAGTGCCACATACTTTTGTGATGACTCTCAACGCCAATAAATGTGCCATTCTTTGCAATACTGCGTTGAGAGAGGTGAGAAAAATATAGAATTTTGTGAAAAACAAAATAATACGGTTTCAGGAAGGAAAAACGGCGGAAGCGTCACAAGTATCACTCGATCTCGAAAAAGTACACATTGGAACAACGGCCGGTTACCATGGAGATATCAACCACACGTATTTCCACTTCACTTCAACGAAAGCCGCTGTGGGATGTATCGATTCAGCAAAAGGAGAACGCATTCCAAACGTCATCACAGCAAAAGATTTCGCAAAATGGACGAAAGACTGCAGTCAACTGGAAAACGTGTTACCAACAGATGAATTGAGCTCTGGCTCTACGGAAGACGCGTTTGCAGTTGCACTTCACATGCACTTCAAACCAGATATCAACGTGAAAGATGTTCTACTTGGAATCGCCCTTAGAAACAGCCAACTTCAAGCTAAACCATTCAAAAATTGGGGTGCATTCTGGATGATTCAATTATCAGATCTCTTTACTCTTCAAGACTACGCAATCCCTGGATATGAACTTCCAACTGTTTCAACTGATCTTCATATATGCTTAGAAAATGCTATTATTGGATATGACCACTCTTGGGTGAACCCGAACAGCAAACTGAAACTCCGTGCTGCCTTCGGTCAATGCAATCTTGCTAGCTCTATTGTATCAGACATGAACATCTCAAAAACCCTCTGCGTTTTCGAGCACTGCCGTTTGTACATGAGCAATGACACAATCAAAGATGTTGTTCGATTTGAGGGATACGGTACACCAAAGACCGCTACCAAGAAGTTTATTCCATTCCTCGATCTGGGTTCTGTTCAACTTGATATTTTGTTCGCTGTCGGAGAGGAAACCGGTTCACGAACCACTCCAGCGTTTGAAATCCGCTGTCAAAACGACATCATAAACGCGTGGGCCTGCGCTGATTCTCTCGCCACTTTCATCAAAACAGTAATCGAATACACAAGTCACGAACCAATTGAATTGAAAACACCGGAAGCGGAGAATGAAGAATTGGAAAGATCGGTGAAGAATGAAGATATTACAAAAAGTGTTGCTGGGGAATCAGTCTGGAGTGATGCATCAACTGGAAGTAAACATGTTCAGAAAATGGGAGTTGGTGCAGCATTGCCTGAGAATGTTGAGAAACGAATTCAAGCAATGATTCGAGAAGCGGTGAACGAAGAGGATGAGAGTTCTGGAATTGCTATCGGAGAGGACGCCGTGCAAGAGTTCACCATGAGTAAACCAAAACCAAAGAAGGATTTTAAGAAGAAACAAGAGAACTTTGAGGATATGGAGCTCAACTACACGATCACTGATGAAGAATTCTGTATGGTGGATGATAATGTATTTGGTTCTGGAATCACCAACCTTCCGGGAGACTCTCGTGTCAGACCATTCCCACAGAAAACCGAAGAGGAGAATACATCGAAATTTGAGTTCTTCCATTGTATTGAAGACACCGGAAACGATGGGTTATATCAAACAATGTCTGGAGACTTGACTCCAGCTCTCCGATACTTCTTGAAAGATGTAACAATCAGGCTGAGTCTTTATGCTGGAAACGATCTCTCTGCAAACCCATCTCCACTTGGAACCTATTGTACAGAAGAGTTCAGAAATGGGTTTGGACCAGAACAAAAGATTGAACCAAATTCTCTCGGAGGACCAAATCGTGATCATTCGGCATTTGTTGTTCTGGAACTCAGTAGAATCACATACTTAAAGCAAGTTTTTGAGAAGACCGCTCCAAACTTGTTGACAACATTATTCCAAGTTGGAGATGCAGTGATTAAGGATTGTGTCAAAGCAAGTACAATTCGAGAGATGCTCTATCAATACTCAGTCACCAACGAACCACGACGTGCCAGTGCTCCAATTTTCAGTATGAGAATTGCTGAGAACCAAGCAAGAGAAGGAAAAATGCGCGTGTCGATGCTTCCAATCAAGATAAACGTCGATCAAGACACACTCGAGTTCCTCACGGATTTCTTCGAGGAAACATCAAAGCTCCTGAATTTCCAAAAGAGTCAGTCGAGCATGTCTCTTATTCAACGACCAGTTATCGAAGTGCCTGCTGGAACTGGATCCAGAAAGTCATCTCCAAAAACATCGGTGTCATCGCAAGAAGGAGAGGGTGTTCAGAGAATGTATCCAAGTATTCCGGATCCGTCTCCGTCTTTGACTCTTGAACCTCTTCGACCATCTCCTGTTTTGCCCGCCACTCCATTAGGTAAGCCATATTCATTCAATTTCAAAAGACTGATATTAATTACAGGTGATTTATCCTACCTCGAAAAGATCTCTTCCAACCATCAATCTCCAGTCAAACGTCCACTTATCGATGCTCCATTGACTGCTTCCGCCGTTTCAATTGGTAAAATCTTCGATACACCAAGAGAGGAAGATGACGATAATGAAAGTCGTAATCCGCTAGAAACAGGAGAGCTTGCTGAATTGAATGAGGAACTCCGAAAACTCAATGAAATTGAAAAATCGACCACTAACAAGCTGTTCTCTGGTTCATACAGCAGCTCCTGTGCCAGTGAGAAGTCAGACGATGATCTTCCACACTCCTCCAGTAAACTCAATGAATCTATTGATCCAGCGAATCCAGTTGATCTATCAGATCTCACTGGTGACTGGGCTGACGAAGGAAATCATACAGTCACTACTTTCTCCACTTCAGAAGATCAGAATAGAACTACCAGTGATTCCGAATTAGGCTCCATGTGCCAACGACCTGACGAGTTGCAACCATTGAACTTCCTGGATGAAATTGAGTCAGGAAAAGGGTCATCTATTTCTCCAATTGCCGCAAGCCCCATGAAATCAGCTAGAAACATGAGAAAAGACTTGCCTCCACTCAAAATGCCACATCAGCCACTCACAAATGACGATATTCTCATGCGCTCTACCATGATGGGATCCATATATCCAAATCAAGTTGTCGACAATTTAGTAGACACCAGCGACGACTTGGAGGAGCATGGCGTAAGTCAAACATTAAATTATATGTATAATAATAATTAAACATTACAGAATTTCTTGGACGGTCTCGATGACGATGATGACGACCACGAGAAACAAAAAGTTGAGCAAGAAATCGAAGAAGACCAAAAGAAAGAGGATGAAGAAAGAGAAAAAGAGATACAAAAAGCCGTTGAACGAGGCGAAACATTCTTCAAACAATTTGTTTTCTCTCCGTCCGTCAATATTTATGTGGATTACCAAGGAAAACGGAAAATTGCCATGGAGAAAGCAGGAGCTTTAGTTGGTCTTCTTATGGCTTTCGGACAACTCAACCAGATGCCTATTACTCTGCGAAAAATCAATACACGTACTGGTCTGCTCGGCACAGGACGTTGCATGCAACATGCAATTGGAGAGTGGTCAGGGGATATGCTTACCAATATGCCAAGCGTCATTGCCAGCTACGGACCAATCAGTCCATTGGTTCAAATTGGAAGAGGAGTCGTCGATCTCTTCTGGATGCCAGTGTCAGAATTCAGAAAGAATGATGGAAACGTGATGAAGGGAGTGCAGAGAGGAGTCGGCTCGTTCAGTGTGTCATCTGCCGCTGGCATTGTCGGAATGGCCCAGACAGTCACTGGTTTTGTGCAGAGTCTCGCAGAGATGACGATGAATGAGATCAAACCAGATGACCCGTCAACAAGAAGATCTCGTCGGTATAACAGACATCATGGAACGAATCCAACTGATGTTCGGCATAGTTTGCAGTTGGCTTATGGAATTCTTTATGATGTAAGTTGACTTTTTCTACTAGCTGTTTCTAAATTCCTTTTTTTCAGGGATACCATCAAACGAGAGACGATCTCGAGCTTGCTGCCCAAGAAGACCGAGCGTCTGGAAACTCTGTGGTCCGCAGTGCTTTCCGATATGCAGTTCCAACATTCCTCGGACCAATTGTGATGGCCACTCAAGTCACCTACCAGCTTCTTGGAGGCCTCCGAAACCAACTTCGTCCAGATACTTATCAAGACGAACGTCGGAAATGGGGTGAAAAGGATGTCCCAGGAGGAGTCAACAAATGATTCCTTTTCCGATTCCCTCATTTCCCGGCGAATTGTATATTTTCCAATTTGTAAATTGTTGTTGCCTTTTTTCTTTTTCTTGTCATGTTGCGTTTTTTGTACATTATGTATGATCTGATGTTACCCTACCATACCCGTTTCCTTCCTTTTTTGTGTCGTGCTCTATCCCATCCTCTTGATTCGAAACATATTTTACGGTAATTCCAACCTCCTCGCTCTTCTTTCATTCTTTCATAACTTTTCTAGAGACTGGTCATAGTGCTTGTGTGTGTGTTTTGTCCCCCTTACTTTTTGATTCGCCAGTTCGGTCGATTTACTTGTATCCCACCCACAAAATGCCTTATTCATCTCATTCTCTTCCTCTCACTGCTTTGGTTTACTTGTTTACGCTTATCTATGATTTGAATTCAAGATAAATCCATTGCTGATAATTTTTTAAAAGATGCAGACAAAATTCCAGATTCATTCAGATCGAGAGCAATTACAGAGATATGCAAAATTAAATCAGGTTTCCGACTATACAGAGATTTTTAGCTAGGAAATCAAATTCTGAACCATTTGATTTCCTTTTTCTCTAGCTGCTAGTGATAGCTACATGGTCTCCCGTTCGATTGGAACAAAAAATTATATTTTACGAGTCCTCTGACTATCTTTATCAAAAGAACCATTACCAATTTTTTTTCCAAAAGGATTCAAATGTTGTGTAGTGACGATAATGTATTGTCTCTTATAAATAAGACTCGAGTGTACCTTTATCATACGCAACACACATTTTCTTGCCCGCATTCGCACAGTGACGACCACAGCGTAGTCATCTATATAATCAATCGTCCGTTTCTCTCTATCACTTTAATAGGTTCTCTCACTTGTTTGGCGTCTTGTTTTTGAAATTGTTTAAGTTCTTCTTTCTATTTTTGAATTTTAAATGTATTCATTCCAGAAAAATGGCTCTTCGTTTCGATGGAAAGGTTGCTATTGTGACTGGTGCCGGAGGAGGTCTCGGAAAGACATATGCTCTCGAACTTGCCAAAAGAGGATGCAAAGTCGTGGTGAATGATCTTGGAGGAGACAGACATGGAACATCCTCATCCACTTCTATGGCTGACAAAGTTGTCCAAGAGATTAAGGCTGCTGGTGGACAAGCTGTTGCTAACTATGACAGTGTTGAGTACGGAGACAAGATTGTCAAGACCGCTATTGACAACTTTGGCAGAATTGGTACGGTTTTTCTTGAAAAACGTCTCAGTAATTCTTTTATCACAGATATCGTAATCAACAACGCCGGAATCCTCCGTGATGTGTCATTCGTCAAGATGACTGAGTTGGACTGGGGTAAACTATACTTGCTCCTAATATCCCTCAAAACTATATCTTCCAGACCTCATCTTCAAGGTTCACGTTAAAGGAGCCTACGCTGTGACCAAGGCTGCTTGGCCATATATGAGAGACCAAAAGTACGGACGTATCGTCGTCACATCTTCCAATGCCGGAGTTCACGGAAACTTTGGACAGGTCAACTATGCCGCCGCCAAGAGCGCTCTTATCGGGTTCGCTAATGCTCTTGCTCAAGAAGGAGCTAAATATAACATTTTGGCTAACACCCTTGTTCCAACTGCTGGATCTAGACTCACAGAGACTGTTATGCCACAGGTATGTTATTTTTGAACAACAATTAACAAAATTTATTTTTCAGAATCTGGTGGACGCTCTTAAGCCAGACTATGTCACTCCACTTGTCACTTACATGGTCCATGACTCCTTCGAAGATTCCGGAAAAGTTTTCGAAGCAGGAGCAGGATGGTACGGAACTCTCCAATACTACAAATCCAAGGGAAAGGTTATTTCCAATGCCACTGCCGATGATCTTGCCAAGAACTGGTCAACCATTACTGACATGAACGGAGCTGAATTCATTGGAACTATCACTGAACAGAGTGCTCGTTTGGTTTCGATTCTTGAGGAACATGAATCTTCAAGCGCTTCTTCTGGATCTTCATCTTCCGGAGGCGCTTTCCCATCAAACATCAAGAGTAGTGCTCTCTTTCAAGAAATGGCTGATGGTGTCAAGGCTGATCCAAGTGCGGTGAAGCCTCTCAAGGCTATTGTTCTTTATGTTATCACCGATGGAAAGAATGAACTCGGAAAATTCAGTAAGTTATACTGGCTTATTTTACGCCCAATCTTCTGTTTTCAGCTCTTGACTTCAAGAGTGCAAACCCATCCGTTTACCTAGGAGATGTACAAAATGGAGAGAAGGCAAATGCAACGGTCACTGTGGCTGATAGCGACTTTGTTGACATTGCAGCCGGAAAACTGAATGCCCAAAAGGTTTATCAGTAAAAACACTAAGCCTTTTCTATTTCAAACATTACTTTTTCAGGCATTCATGAGCGGAAAACTGAAAGTGAAAGGAAACGTTATGCTCCTTCAAAAGCTTCAAGCTCTTCTCGAGAAGGCCAAGAAATCGAAATTGTAAATTATAAAGAGTTGATTTTGTATCGGTATTGAAGTGTAATGAATATGTTGAATAAAGAATTAATGACATCAGAGAGTTGGAAATATAAAATACTGAAAGCAAAATATTGTGGAAAGGACAGAAACGGAAAAATAAAGAGAAATGGTTTGGCGTGTAGATACAATGATAAAAGCAATTAAGAAAGAGGATAGTTTTAATTGTATCGTGATTTTCCGGTACTCATACCACTGACAAGTTGTTGTGTAAGACTACCAATATCGTCTCCTCCTCTGCAATTTTTTTGAATCAAATAATTAGAAATAGTTTGGATACCTTGAATAAGAAGTGGTCTTAGTTCTAATCTCTTGGAATCGTTGGTTATAGTTTGGATCTCTTTGGTATACTGGTTCAGTATGAGTATTAGCTTCACGTTGGCTATGAGTCAGGTCTGAAATTAATTCTTGCTGTAATTTACGGTTTTTTGCTACTTACTGTCATCACGGAGTTGGCGAACAAACTTGTTAGGGGAGGCGACTGGGTGGTTTGCTTTGTATGGGGCGTGTGGAGCGAATTGTTCTCTGGAAAACACACATCTTAATTATTTCTTTTGAAACTAGACTTACTCTGTGGTTTCCTCGGTTCTCTTATAGTAACTTTGTTTTTGAATAGTATGAGTGGCAGGTGTGTTGTTGACACTATCGTCAATGGTAGCCACTGGAGTCATTGTAGCGAACTGGTGGATCAATTCACGTGGATTGGTGATAAGATATCCAGTTCTTGTATCAAGACGGTAAGATGGATCAGAGAATACAGAAGAGGCAACTGGAATACTGTACTTTGAAAAAAACTCAACACAATTTTTTTGGACAGCTCCGATAATTTTCTTACGACGAAAAAGAAATATGACAAATGGAAAACACTCAAAACTTGAGATTTTAAGGGTATTACCACTGTTGCGTCCGTCTTTAGGTCCCAAGTTGGATTGAGATCCTCCATATGGGTTTCCTCCGTCTCCTCCGAGACCGCTTGTTGGGCGAGCTAATTGAGATGGGAAAGGATCTGAAATGGACAGTAGGGGAAGGTAAAACAGAAGGGAAACATTGTAGCAGGAATGGAATTCAAAAGGTGACTGAACACAAACAAGGAATATACAGAAAAATATAAAATACTTACCAGATTTTGGTGGATAATCAGCCGGTGGAGCAGCTGGTTTACCGTTTCCAAGATTCATTGGTTTTGGAAGTGGTTCTGGGCTGAAGGCGCCGCCACCGGCACGAGAGTTTCTTCCGCTTCCAGGACCGTATTCACTTCCAAATCCAGCTTCGCTAGCCGGAACAGCTGAAGTTGAGATATGTATGGAATTAGAGATTTAAAAAATTACATCCTCCAGTGCTCCAGTTCTTTTCGATGATGTTGACTCCATCGTGTCCTTTAGCTCCACGTTCGATGTGTTGGAGTTGGGTGACAGTAACCTTTGGAGATAGATCGACTGGTCGTCTGAAATTTAGTTTCGCATTTTTTGTATATTTGTTTAATTTTTGTTCGAGGTTCTAGTTTGGAAAACATTTTTTAGAGCATACCTTTTGAGTTCATAACCATCAGCAGCAACAGTTCCGTCTCCAATAGGAGAATAGAACATTGTTCTTGGTTTGAGGGCTTTTGGCAGTTGTTGTGGAGAAGTAATAACCTGAAACAGTAAGCCTGTAATTTACATCTTTCAAATTTTCTCCCACTTCTCCTCCGGACCAATTGAAACCAGTCAGTTCAACACCACTTCCTGCACGATCTCCGAATCCTCCAAAACGGATCTCCTCCTTCTCCTGACTGGTTTGCGATCGATTCGAACGGCTGTTCATGGCATGTCGGGCAGTTTCGAATCGATTGTAATCGTCCTGAAAGTTAGTCCAACTTTTCGAGAGACCCGTTTTATGACCTTTTTGATATCCCCTTCTCTCGCGTTCTATTCCGCTCGTGGGTGCGCCGAAAAAGCAATGAAATGATACGTCATTGAATTGACTATTGATCGTTGAGATGAGTCTTTTCTTCTCCTCTCCTTTCTATTTCCCCCCACTCGTCGAGACCCAAGATATCTGTTTCTGACTTTACAACACCGATTGCTGTGAGCTTTGTTTTGCGCCTACGCACCCATTGGATAGAGAGAAATTTCAAATCTTTTGGCGGGTTTTTCCATGATTGATTTGTTTTGATTCAAAGGAAATAACGGGAAAGGAAAGTGTCCATTCAAAAAGAGCTACTAGAACTTCTGTATAAAAAATAACTGGATTATGAAATTTGTTTCGAAAATTCTAGAAAAACTGTCTTGAAATTTGGAAACAGTTGTGTGACTCGATTTTAAGGAAAATTATATTTAGGATTCCACTAACCTTATGTTTTCCAAGAGAAGCATACGATGGACTTCCAGTTCGTTCTCTAAAGCTGCTCAGATTAGCAGCACTACCGTATTGGGACATGATTGGATTGAAGGAAGCAGCTGACCCTAAAACAAAACCATTTTACAAAGAAAACGAACAGTATTTAAGGCATAGATAGATCAAGTGAAAAAAAGAAGATGGAAGAATAGAATTTGCCACGCGACTCGCTATTTTGTGCCGTTTCTTGTCTTTATGTCTCGACGGCGGAACCGGAGGAGAGAGAGAAAACGATGGCATCGGACGGGAGTGGGAGGAGGGAGAAGAGATATCAGCCGATAACATATGGCACATCGCCACTGCATCCCCCCTTCTATCTCTTTCAGAAATTTTCTTTCGACGTTCAGATCAGTGGTTTTGGAAAAAAAGACAATCGGAAAAAAATTGACAGCAAAAAAGTTATCTTTCACTTTCTTAAATATCAGATAGGGTCTGAACTCAAGTACAGTAGCAGATTTAGATCAAAGGAGAAGTTGGAAACTTTCCAGAATGATGACTAACCACAAACTGTCTCTATAAACCACACATTCCTGATCTATCTATAGGAATGATCTTGGTTTATGGTTTTCCCATGACTAGGCGGTATTTCAATTCTCCAGATGACTATCGAGTTATGAAGTGGATTTGGGTGTTTTGTGTAACACTTTTATTGTACACATATGTTTTCGACTAATTCTTGAGAGAAAGAGAAAACACATAAAAACAAAAAGAAACGAATCAGTAAGTTTGTTGGGGTCAAAACACATTTAAAATTGTCAAGAATCGGTTATCAACAAAAATTATGAAGCTATTACAGACAACTAAAGGTTCCCTGTAAAAAATAGTTTTCGAATTTTGAAAATTGAACATTTTTATAGAAGAATAAAAAAAAACTAAAAACAATTAATAAGTGGTGGTATAGGTTGTCGTGTGAATTGTTGATGCCGGACGATTATACTGATGATGAACCTGGCGAGTTGTAGAGGTTGTCTGGTGTAAACCTGGAGACAATGAACGAGCGCGCTCCTGATCGAGCCAGCTGACGCCTTTTCTGCAAATAGACTATATTTGGAAAGAAGGAACAAGTTCTTTGGGTAAATAATGAAGTTAAGGTAGTGTATATTTCTAATTTTAACATTTCTAAAAAATCTGTATGCTTGAAAAAAGAATTCCTTATTTCATGACTAACCGTTTCAAACTACTGTAAGGGCTGGTTGGTGGGAGTGTGGATGTATGCTTCATTCCTCCTTTTAGTGTTCCATAATTGCTTCCAGTTCCAACATTGCTCAGACTTCCATACTGACTACCGTACTGGCTTTGACTTCCACCATAATGACTTTGGGTGCCTCCATAATGACTCTGACTACCTCCATACTGACTGTTTGCATTCGAACTTCCATATGTTACACTACTCGGCTGGTAAGTGGTGGTAGTTGTCGTATTCTCAGTGTAATAATTGGTGTTGTTTTGATGTTGTGGTGCCGATACTGGCGGCGACGCGTGGCGATGATACTGCTGATACTGCGGCAAATGATGAGGAAGGGTGTTAGACTGGGAATACGATTGACGAGTTAATGTTGAATTAGCTGATTGATTTTGGGAATATGGATTGCTCATAGCTGATCCAACACGAGAACCCGGTTGGCTGATCATTCCAGTGCTTCCGATTGATACCTGCCCATCCTTGATAAGATCTTCGATGAATTTGTTGTCAGATGGATATTCTAGTCCGGGGAATTCAGCAGTGTAGTTGTGTCCTTCGATATTCGGAGTGATCGGAAGATCTCTTGGATTAATTCCTTGCTCAACTTCCACATTCTTTTCTCGATTCTGAGACCCAAAGAGCTTGTCCATGGAACTATATCTTTCCAAAGTAGACGATGGTCCACGGCTCAAACTTCTTCTCATCTCTTCATATTTATGAGAGGGTGTCTTACGTGGTGGCGGTGGCGGGGCTGTAAATAACTGATGTAAAAGCAATAAAAATGAAATAAAACTTACGGATTTCTCGTTCTTGAATCTGCATAATATGGGCATTGTTGTCAATGAATCGTTGGAGTTCTCGATCTTGCGTCGAGGAGAGCTCATGACGGTTTAGAAGAGCAACCCCATTTATGTAGATTTTGGTCTGAAAGTATAGGAAAAAAACTATAAAACTGATTTCAACGAAAACTCACATCATCATGGTAGTTATTGGGAAGATATGCAGAATACGACATATCTGAAACTAGAGAAAATTATTCGAAGTAAAACAACCGAAAGAAAATCAGTGCAGACGAAGTTTCGGTCGGCAGTGCCAAACTTATTTTCTTTCTCTTGACGGTTGACGAAAACTTTGATGACTAGAGACAGAGGCAAAGAGTTCAGATGTCGGAGAGGTTCAGCGATGAAGACAGTGTAATGTGGGTTAAGAGAAGTTTTTGTGCTTTCTATCTTTCTTTTTTTCCAGTTGTTGTTTGTCTCGTTTTCGTTTTCTCTCTTGTGATCACTTCTTTTATCTTCTTTTCTCTGTTTCCCACCAGATTTTTGCTACGGGAGATGAGGGAGAGAGGGAGATGGCATTGTGTGGGAGGTAACATCTGTGCATGGTTGTCGATCAGAAAAGAATTTCCCTTTATCAACTCGGAGACACGTTAGATGTGTTTTCACTGTTTCCACAAGGGATCAGACAAATGAACTGACAAAAAAATTCGATGAGCTGAATCAAACATTTGTCCGAGATTTAAATTTCAGAGTGACCACCAGTTAGCGGAAACTATTCTTTCCAAATAGAGAGGCACCGTGACCCACAGCACTTTTTTCAACATTTATGACCAAAACAAGTTTTTGAGTCTAGCTACTTTCAAATGATGATTGCAGGAACACGGTGTTTTGAACATGTACAACTCGGCCAAAAATGAAGGCTTCTGGACGTTTTTTCTTTCTCCTTTCAGCAGAATGAATTCTGCATCGATTTATGTAAAATTCAAACAGGGTTCAGTAGGAGAAGTTTACGGAAAAGTAAGGAAATGCATAAAATTTTGATTTTTTGTTATCCATTTTCTACTTTTTCCTGAAGACCATAAATTTTACCAGTTCATACCTAGGTTTGAACCTCAGTAACTCGGCCCAAAATGAACATTTTACGACGTTCTTTTTTTTTCCTCACAGAGAAAAACATGTTGCGTTAAATACTGTAAATGATAAGAAGGGTTTACAGAGCAAATTTTACAGGAAAAGAAGACATTTCAAAAATTCAAATTTTCTCTTTTTTGAAAAATTTCCAACTAATTTGTTTCCTGAAAGATGCTCAATATATGTAATTTGAAAAAATTAAAAAGAAAAAACAAATCCTAGTTTATTTGAATCATCTACCGCCGAGTTCCAATGATTTCCGACCAAGATAGAATAAGACATTCAATTTCATCAGATAACACGGTGTTTTGAAGATGAATAACTCGGCCAAAAATGAAGATTTCTTTACGGTATTTCTTTTTCTACTAGCAAAATGAATTCTGCGTCGATTTGTGTAAACCACAAACAGTAAGAAAATTTCACAAAAAAGTAAGGAAATTCATAAAATTTAAAATTTTTTGTTTTTACAAAAATTTTTAACTAAACTTTTTCTTCAAATTGTTTTGAAGATTTTGAAAGGTAAAACAAGTTTCCTTTCATTTCAATGATCCCCCAACGAGTAACAAAAAAATTTGAAGTAGCCGGCGAAAACCAGCTATGCAAATCAAAAGTGGGTGCTCGAGAGCCTATGTATTCGTTTTGAAACTCTTTTTCTGAGATCTGAAAAGTAATGGAATCTTATTTCGATTGCACTGTTCTAATGATCGAAATGCCTTCCGACACCGCATGCCACGCCTTCACACCCGCCGCCACCCGCCACGTTGTCGACGCCCACAGGCCTGTCAGCAAAATGTGATTCGTGCGCTACAAGGTAAGCGCCCTGGTTGAGGTGCGAACAGCGATAGGTTCGACTCCCAGGCCTTACCTTTTGTTTTTACTTATTTTTTTGAATAAGGAAATGCATATTTTTGATACGCTAGAGTATTTTTTTCTCATTTTCGTCTTTTCCTGATTTCAAAAAAAATTGAGATTAGTGTTTTTCTGTTTTTTTCCGGCACACATTTAGGCTTGATGACTTGCTCAATTCATTTAATTATTGGCCGTCGCGCTATAATAAAGCACAAAAGTCCGATTTTTGGCAGTTTGTGCCCTATTGTATAAGAATTCAATCAACTACGAGTTAAATTTCCAAATTGGTAGATGCATAAATTATTTTCTAGCAAAAAAAGAAGATTCAGCTTGAGATCGGTTACATCTTTATTAGAGAGATATCAATATGTTCATTTATATGTACTGATTGTTGTGGAGCTTCTCAGCGTCTAGTAGTTCCAGCAGATTTTTGATTCGCAGCCAAGTAGGCCATGAGAAGTTGCATGAACGTTGCTTGGTGATTGAGATCCTTGAACCAGTTGACGAATTCTGCGAAAGTCAGCCCTCCGACATGGTTTCTGATCTGAAAGTGGATTTCTGAATATATACATCTTCATGATACTGTGAACGAACCGTTGAAGTGAGCGCGTCTCTTTCATCGTCTTCCAATTCACGGATGATTCCGAATACGCTCTGAAATATGATTATTTTTGAATAATGCAAGATTTTTACATACCGAGTAATCAGCAGAGTTTGCATAACCATAAACTGCTCCAGCCATCGTTCCAAACATAGCGCCGAGTGGTCCACCGAGAAGCCCTCCGGCTCCAGCTCCTGCTGCTGCGTATGCAGTTTGATAGAAGATTCCAGCCATTGTTCCTCTCAAACGCTGGAATAAAAACACATAACAATTTTTTTATTATTAAATTTTAGGGTTTTTTGAAATTCTGAAACTCACATGATTGTTTTGAGCATGGTCAATAACTTGACGAAGGTAATTGTCTGCCATTGTTTTCTGAAAACAAAGAATCTATATGAAAACAGTAGCAAGTCTTATATATTACAAGATTCTGATTGAAGTATTGAAGAAATAAAAACCACTTAAAAACCAAGACGAGTGTTTTTCTTATTCAAGTTACTCTAACTGACCACAAAGAAAGGACCCCCCTCCTATGCAACGTCAGCAAAGCGGTGAGAGAAAACATGCGGGTGAGAGACGCAGATACAACACGGCTAGAAACCAACTAAATTTCGAAATAAAACGACAGGCAATTATTGCGAAATGAATCAAATGGAAACTTTATTGATAAAAGTAAATAGTAAATCAAAATTTAGGAGAGTTTCTTATTTCAGCGTGAATCGTTTCAATCATCTGCTGCAGTTTCGGAGTTTGGCCATCCCGTTTTTTCTTCTCGAAGAATATGAAATGAGTGTGTTCCAGAACTGCACAAAGGACACCGATCCCACTTCCGAGAGCTAGAAGAAGGAAAAGACCATATACATTTTCAGCTCCAAGAGAAGTTTGCAAGTCCTCGGGTTCACTTGATTGGCACTCTCTGAAACGTTATATGGATATGAGGCAAAAAATGGAAGCTTCTTACTGTTGAGACTTCTTCCACCAATTGTTTTTCAGCATCAGAATGATCCCTTTTTCATTAAGATCCAGAATCTGTCTTGTCAGCTTCTCTCTCCATTTTGATCCTTTTGGCAATGCAATACTGTATCCATTCGACCCGAGAACGACATTTCCAACACGAGTCAGATTGCAATTCTGGGTAACCTGGTAGTCCAGAGTGGCAGATTCCATCAGGAACACATACCTGAACAAGAGAACTCTAATAAAACCTCAAAATGATATCTTACTTTTCATTGAGCACTCTGTTAACCCCTTCATGATTGGTTTTCACAAACGCCGATGGTTCTGTGCCTTGCATTCGTTCCCACAACCTTCGGAATGTTTCGATTCTTGAGTATTTGAAGAACTGCATGGTCGATCCACCCAAAATTGACCCAAAGTTGTACTCGGTTTGGTTTCCTAGCTCTTCGAAGCTCTGAAATTTACGCATAACTTAAAAATAACCAGGAATTTGCCTTACATTGAATGGCATAGACTTCCTATCAACAGTCAGCAGAGCAGCAAAGTTAGCAGTGTACTGAGCAATTAAAACGAGTGTGAACGTCCACCAAACTGCTGATATCAATCTGAAAAAAAAACAATATATGAAATGAAGGTCTAGGAACTAACCTTGTTGCACCAGCTTGACAGTTATATCCAGAACCAGCTCGGAGTAGAATACAAACAAGGTACCACACAGAATTTTGAACTTTGAATTCAGTTGTGGATTCTTTTGGAGAGAGAACAGCGGCTACAGTCACCAGAAGAGCAGTCAGAACAGTTGCTATTGCTGAGAAGGTCCAAACGCTGAATTAAGCACATTTTATGAGCAACATTGATTAATACTCACCTAGCAGAAAGGGGCCACAAGAATCTGGTAAGCGACGATGATGCTTTGGGATTCGGTTGTCGCATAAGCATTGAAATTCCGAGTTGGAGAAACGGGTCAGTGAAATCAATCACTTCCAGTCTTGTAGCTGTGACCGTTATAGGGGCAACCGCCATATCAGCATCGCCTCGTAAAATCTCCCCAATCATTCCATCCCATTCATCCGTCCCATTCTTTCTTTCACCGTACTTGTTGTCTTTCACTATTTTTAGAGTATAGTTAAAGTGAAGCATCTCGGCAAGTTTATCCAGCAAGTCCACACAAAATCCTTCATGTTTCAGTCGGCCATCAGGAAGTATCTTCTCAATTACATAAGGTTTCTCATGAATCGATGTCACTTTCAGAGTCCTGGACTCTCGAACAGAAGCTTGGTAGTGTTCATGTGTCCCGGGAATGTTTTTGGCAAGCATGGTGAGTTCTTTAGAGCCTTCCCACGTGGATTTCCATGTTCCAGTCTGTAAAACGTTTTTGGTTTAAAGCTTTAAAAATAATGTTCTTACATGTAGCCCTGCACCAGTGATACCCATCTCCCAAATATGTAGTTCACTATCACTCCTCTCATTGGTTCCATTGAATGATATTGTTCCGGTCAAACCTTTGAATGACTGGAAAAGATTGCTTCAGTTCAACTTTTAACAAAAACGACAAACCTTGATAATCGGTAATTTGTATTTCTGGACGACATCATTGCTTCCACATGATTTGATTCTCCGTTCACCAGAATGACACGCGAGTAGAATTGAATCAAATATGAATGCGAAATCCTTCTGAAAAAAATAATCTCACGTCAGCTCTAGTCATCGATTTCTTACAAATGGTGTTCGAGGATTCGCTGGAATAAGAGACAGATATTCTTGATACATATCGGGTAGTTTGATAGCCAAATCATTCTCATTCCACTTTTCTTTGGACACTGTCAGTAAAGAAACACGCATTCCGTTATGCGTATATTGCGACAAATGATCTTTCAAATCATCAAGGGCTGTGATTAAGAACCAGTTATGCACACTGATCATTCCAAGTTTCAGGGAGGCGTCGAAAAATGTGAGAGTCTCGTTTGGGCTCAGCTCGATTAACACACGGTTTTTCTTCGGCCAACAACGATTCCTGGAAAAAACAAATGAATCGGTGAGATCAATCAGAGTTTCTACCTATCACAAGTGTCTCTCAACGCCAATGCAGTTGCCATCATACTATCATCCAATGTGTGTGCACGAAGTAGAGCAGGACTTTTCTCCAACCGCGACAGTGTTTCAATTAGCTGCTTTGGAGCGTCATAATTTGAATAAATGTAGACAAAGTTGTCCCATCTCCATAGATTTATTAATCTCTCCATAAGTTGAGAATATTCCATCGATGGGTACAAATTCAAAGATGTTTGTTGTTTTCTGAAAATATGTTTGTTTGATCGCCGCTCTTTAAAAAAACCAACTTTTGGTATCCAGGTGTCCAGTAATAGTGTATAAATAGTATATTTAACTCTGCACATTGCTCTTCAATAATTGAACCACTTTCTCGATCGACTACTCCGATTATAATGGAAACTTCAGACTTGGCAAGACCACATACTAAAAAAAAGAAAGACATTTTCGAAAACCCCCGGGAAGAACTAACATTTCTCGTTCAATTCATCATGAGAGTCACGCAGGGCAATGAATGAAGTGTGAGTGATAAAACAAGCTCCTTTGGTTTTGACAATTTGTTCGTTTATCCGTGGAACAATGATGTTCACTGCAGTTCTTACTGAATGCTCCAAATGACGGCTGGTTATAATACCTGGAAACATAAAACAACAACTTTGATAATTATTTTGAGTTAAAGACAAACCTATCCGTATTGCGAATCCATTGAATACGAGTATTGACAAAAGAAACACCTTGAAGTTGTTAGACATTCCAACTGCGTGCTTTCTGAGACATCCTCCATTTTGCTGCTAATTGAATGGCGAAAAGACGATAATTGAGTTGACTTCTTCATTCAAAGTGTTTTATCAAGGACTGAAAAGAAAGAACTTTGATTAACAAAACAGTCATCGACATTTTTTCTATGACAAAAACTGAAAATAATTTAATTTTCATATTTTTTAATGGAAAACACTTGGAAAAATGTTATAAGCATAAATAAAATCGAAAATAAAAAATCTTACTCAATTCTCTGATTGTTTCCTATCCAATGCGATGCGTTATCTCTATTCTTCGGTTAGCCCGAAAATTCCGTGTGTAAATATAATGTCAATGACGGCCGATGGACGAGAGAAGAGAGGGGAATGTGCGCTCCACTGCTAAGTTGGGTCTCGCAACGAAGAGGCAAAATACGGGGCATCAAGGCGGTACACAGCACATTTTACGGGCAAAAAATGCTAATTTTCCACGGTTTTTACTAGTTTTTCTTCGATTTTCACTTGTGATAAATTAACTCATATTGTTCTCCATACGAAATGAACTTTATTCGTCTTTTTCCTGCATTTTTATCGGTTTTTTTGCAGAATGGCAGCTCCAAAACTTGGATTCTTCGAAAAGATCGCCAATCTCACTGGGGCGTTGTACCGCCATCAGGCCGCTCAATTCCCACGTCGTTTCGCCGTTCTGAAGGTAAGATTTGACCTACTTCTAATCTCGAAAATTGGAAAATGAAGTCTTTGAGAGTAAAAAAATATTTTCAGGCCGTCGGAAAGCACGAGCTTGCTCCACCACGCCAAGCTGATTGGCCAGCCATCAAGGCCGACTGGGCCAAGGTTCAAAAATTCATTCAAACTGGAGGATACAAGAACTTGACCGTCAAAGTGAGTTTTTGATTTTTGATAAAAGCAAAACACTATTTTCCCTGAAAATCTAACCTTTTGTTAATCTGGCAAATGGAAAAGTTGTATTAAATAGAGAATCACCTTATGGAATAAATAACACAAGCTGAAGTAGCGTGCAAAATTGCGAAGCTGAAAACTAGCACTAAAAACTCTGACGGAAATTATTGTCAAAAATAGCCGAAAAGCTGGAGGTTGACTTGAATATAATTTAAAAATGATATGAAAGCTCTTCCAAATCATCATTCTTTTACAGGAAGGACTTGTCTACACTGCCGTTTCCCTCGAGGTTATCTTCTGGTTCTTCATCGGAGAAATGATTGGACGTCGCTACATCTTCGGATATCTTGTAAGCATTTCATCAAAGAAAACCAGGTTTTATATCCTATTTTTATTCAGGTACCAGCTGACTACGTCTCCAAGTCCACCAAGAAGGCCGTCAAGGAACAAGAGGCTCTTGCTGCTCTCGAGAACTAAATTGTTAAATTTATGTTTAGTGTCTCTTATGGATATCGACTATTTTTTTGAATAGATTTAATCCGAAGTCTTTGTAAAATGAAGTCTCGATGATGACGCTTAATGAATAAAAATGCAGCATGTGATCTTTCGATCAAAACAGAGTGATGGAATTTTTTTCGCTTTTCTGATTTTTTTGAGTGTGAAAAGTTGAAAATTATTTAAAACTAAGTTTCGTTCAGGTTTATACTCGCTTTTTTAACGTGCAAGTGGAGTAATCTGAATTCTTGAATTTGTATGAATAGTGGGGTACAATCAGGGTTTTCTATGATGAAATTCACAAAATCGGTATTTCACCTTTGAAATTAGGACGGATTTTTTTGAAAATCGGAATAACTACACATGTTCTTTAAATACTATTTCATTAAAAAACACAAAACCAGAAAAAAAAACTGAATCTTAAAGTTTTAAATATTTCTAAAAATCATAAAAAAGGTTATTCTTTGAGAATTCAGATATTGGCATTCTATTTAAAATTGAAAATGGTATGTAAGCAATTTGGACCTCGTAAAAAGCCATATATTGGATTGAGGCCTTATCGAGTATTTTCATAAAGTGATATGCCAGCTACCAGAACTATTTTCGAATTTTAATGTTCTCGTGAACTGGTTTTGCGAATGGAAGTTAATTTTTCACTAGTTTTCTTTCAAACTGTATTGATGACTTTTTCAGGAGACAATCTCGGCTTAAAAAAGTAACTTGTAAACTATCGATAATCTCAGCACATGAGACTCTTCCTGTTTCGTTATTGGAAATAATTTCTGAAATGTTGAAGACAAATTTTAATAAAGTTGAATATGATGTTTTTGTTTAAATAATGTATTTTCAATCACTTTGATGATTGATCAAATCGTGAGATGCACAATTTTCGTTTTTTTTTGCAAAGTTCAAGTGAATTGTACTTGTCTTGCAAAAGATCTTTATAAAATTTCTTTTTATATTCAAAAACCGCATGCACAACGGTCCAGAAGGGAGATGTTTTCCAGAAGAAAAGGTGCGTCTGCGTCTCTCCCCCACGTTCATCTCTCCGCGATATCTTGTTGTTACCATAGTTGACCTCTCGGCGTGCATTGATGGTCCGAGGTCCTCACCACTATTGATTTTTATCTTTTGAGTCCCGTTTTTTTTCTTTTCTTATTAGAATATTATTGTTTTTGTCTTGCAACTTTCTTTTTCTAGATACATTTAATTCTCGCTTTATAGTGATACTGTTTTCAAATAAATACGAATTTTTATGGTAAAAACAAGTGTTCTCAGTCAATCGACATGCCGAATAATAACAAGAGACTCACCAAAGCGGAATACTATAAGGATGTGATCTATGTAAGTTAATTTTTATTTCAGTTGTTAAGAATAGCAAAAATTGAGAAATTTTCTGCAAATCAAAATGAATTAAAAATTGGGGCTCTGCTCAGTGAATCTTCTTAGTTGACGTTTTTTCAAACTAATCTTCTTGCAGCTGACAGTCCGTACTTATGAGAGACCGATGACCCACAAGGAGTTCGTTGAGCAGTTGAACAAAGGCGCCGAAAACCAGGCTGAAGAGACGAAGAGACTTCTTGTAAGTTTTTTAAAAAATTCAACTTTGGATTTTTAAAATTGGGAAACTTTATAAAACTGAAAATTGAATTTTTCCAGATGGACAATCTCTACGAGGCCTACTTGGACTACTGCATCAGAGACATGGATTAGTTCCACAGCCGCCACTCCAACCACAGTTATCCGTTCCGTTATTATTTAGAATTATAAGATTTTTAGAATAAATATTTTCTTTTTACTAACAATTCTTTGGATTCAAAAAAAATAATTCAAAAAAGCCATGAATAGAATCGCTAAGTGAATCAAATCCATCATCAGAAGTGTCATGAGAAAAATATATTTCGGAAAAAAAATCATGCCGAAAAAAACCATATGTTTTTAAAGTCTGCTCGTTTTTCAGTTTTGTCCAACGGTTGTCTTTCTGGATACTTGACCTAAAAATTCAGCCCAATATACTACTTTTGCGCGTTTTGTTATTACGTTGTGAATTTTCGGTGAAAGTTGAGTTTTGTATTCAGAAAAGTCTCCTAGGCAAGTCTTGGAAATTGAAATAGAGGTTCTGAGTAGTGCTTCTTCGAACTGTATTGATGATGTTTTCCGGAGACATAAACTCGTTTTGTTTCGAATTCAAAACATAATTTTTCTGCCCCTACAGTACTGGCCAAAAAGGTATTCGCAAATGGTTTTTTGATCATAACTCTTTTGAAACATATCGGATTGATCTGAAATCTTCAGACATAGTTTGAAGCGCCGTTTCAAGTATACCAAAAAACTAAAACAATGAAATTTCGAAAAATTTTGAAAAAAATCGAAACAATTGTAAATTGTCAAAAAACCGAAAATGTGAATTTTGTCTTCGGAGGTCTCCACAGAACCGGAAAACAAAAACAAACAGTAAAAAGCAGTTGAAACTTGTTTAATAGATAGTTAAAAAGTATTTGGCATCATGAACACCCTAAAATCTTTTTTGGATAGTATCCAGAAGTGCCTGGATCACAGAGATCTGGATGGACTGTAAGATGGCTTCAATTTGACCGAATTTGACTTCGGAGTTACTTGGAACTGTCTCAGAAGATTCTACAAGAAGTGTATGAACCGATTCTAATCAGTTGGTTAACTTAGCCAGCTCAGAACAACCAGCTGGCGACGTTGAATCCAAATTTTGATGTCTTTGGTAAGTTGATCGAGACCTTCGGAAGGTGTTCTGGATCCGATTTTACAAAAATTATAATTTCCAAGTGTCTCATTTTGTTCTCCGAGATGCATTCTATAGCCTAGAACTCTGTTACAGTCACCATTTGATTCAGCCGTCTTATTGAAGGCTCACAAAACCACACCCATACCATAATAGATCTATAGGAGAATGCTCGCTTGTCCTGGGACGCCTGGAGTGGCTGAATCACGTCTTCGACGATGAATTTCAGTTGGAGATGTTTAGTATGTACGGTATAAATGAAATTCACCGTCCAATCGGATGCCACTTTGATCCCATCTAACAGCTCCAACCATCCATCCATGAATGAGGGTCTGTCCTGGTTCTGTGAGCTTTGAATAAGACGGCTGAATCAAATGGTGACTGTAATAGATTTCTAAGCTCTTAAGTGCATCTCAGAGAACAAAATGAGACACTTGGAAGTTATAATTTTTGTAAAATCGGATCCAGAACACCTTCCGAAGGTCTCGATCAACTTACCAAAGACATCAAAATTTGGATTCAACGTCGCCAGCTGGTTGTTCTGAGGAAGCTGGCTAAGTTAACCAACTGATTAGAAATCGGTTCATACACTTCTTGTAGAATCTTCTGAAGAGTTTTCAAGTAACTCGAAGTCAAATTCGGTCAAATTGAAGCCATCTTACAGTCCATCCAGATCTCTGTGATCCAGGCACTTCTGGATACTATCCAAAAAAGATTTTAGGGTGTTCATGATGCCAAATACTTTTTAACTATCTATTAAACAAGTTTCAACTGCTTTTTACTGTTTGTTTTTGTTTTCCGGTTCTGTGGAGACCTCCGAAGACAAAATTCACATTTTCGGTTTTTTGACAATTTACAATTGTTTCGATTTTTTTCAAAATTTTTCGAAATTTCATTGTTTCAGTTTTTTTATATACTTGAAACAGCGCTTCAAACTATGTCTGAAGATTTCAGATCAATCCGATATGTTTCAAAAGAGTTATGATCAAAAAACCATTTGCGAATACCTTTTTGGCCAGTACTGTATAATGTCAGAAAATGTGAGAGCTGGTAATAATTGCCAAAGGTTTGCACTCAAGTTACTCTCGTTTTGAACGTGTGTTATACCCCCTGTTTACCTATCTTAAACCATTTTTTTCTAATCCCAAATAGCAAACATCTTCAAGTTGTTTGTCCTTTCAATCTGTGGTTTCTGAGCAAGCAAAAATATTGAATCATTCATTGGAACACAAAAGATCGACGCATGAAAAAAGTAGGATTCCTTATCCGAGACGTTGTAAAAGAAGTTAGAAATAGAAATTAATATTAATCTTCTTCAAATAATCTATTCTTGGATTCTGCTTGATCTATCAAATTAGATTCTCGTGATAAGAAGTAGCATTTACACAAACATAAAGTCCGCTGTGTGTAACCGAAAAGTCAATATAGTGTGGAAGGTATATGTGACATGGGCCAAACAACACGAAAAAAGTCAATAATCAAAGTGAACTTATCAACGACTTCCTATCAAAGACTATTGACTCTGCGCCCCTTTGGCAGACATTTTTTTGTAAACTAAAGGATTTTTCTGGCAAAACATGTGTTTACTTGGACGTCGCTGAGCCACGGGCACATGTTTATCAAGTCCAAGACAAATAACTCACTAGAAAAAATTGAAACGTATAAAAAGGTCAGGAGTTGGAGAAGAAAACCACATTGAGTTTACAATGCAGTTCTCCATTCTTCTCGCTGTAAGTTGGAGTTTCATATTCTTTTTTCAACTGGTGATTTTTCAGCTAGTCGGATTCGCTTCCGCTGCTACATACTACAGCTCCACTGCGAACTACGGCAACACTTGTAAGAATGAAAGTTAGCTGAAGACTGTATCAGAAAATTATTGCAGATAGATCATGCTCTTCGTCTTACGAATGCTCATCCGACCAGACTTGCTCGAATGGACAATGCATGAGCTCTCTTGGATATAACGGAGGACTTTACTCCAACACCTACAACAACAACCAATATGACATGAACAGTCAATACGGAAACCAAATGGGAACCACTGGATCCGGACTCTACTGTACCACTTCTTACTCCTGCCGTACTGGAGAGACTTGCATGAACAACAGATGTCAGAGCAGCTACTCCAACAGCATGTATGGAAACCAATATTCTTGTAAGTGAAGAATTAATAACATTAATTTTGAATGACCTTTTCAGCGGGATCCATGGGAGGATCCATGACCTGCCGTTACACAACCGACTGCATGTCCGGACAAACCTGCTCCAATGGAATGTGTGTTGCTCAGTATGGAACATCTTACAACAACGCCATGTATTCCTCTTCAACAGGAAGTATGAAGCTGTCTTAAGGAATCCTCCCTTATTCACTCCCTTCTTTCCCTTCTTTTCAGAACCTTGCCTTAATGATATCTCCTGCTCTAATGATGAACGCTGTGTTAACGGTCTTTGTGTTATCCATATTGCACCTAGTAACTCTCACTTTTTCTATTTTCTGTATGGATATCGTATTTTTCAGACTACTGTACCTACGACAACACTTGTGGACTTAACCAAAGATGCATCAATAACATGTGTCAATCCACTGGTTCCACCTCTTACTACGGATCTGGATCGTCTGGATACAACACCTACGGAACATCCAACACTTATGGAAACTCCAACTCCAGATGCACCTACAACACCGATTGCGGATCCAACAGATATTGTTCTAACGGATATTGCACCAGCTACCTCAGACAGAAGAGAAGCAGCGCATAAATTTGTATTAAATTGTACATTTTACATATTATTTCAACCGATTTCCAATAAAACATTGCCAATCCCTCTATTTTCTAATCATGAAAGCCTCATAAATCTTCTTCAAAAAGTCTCTCGGTCTGTAGGGAAAAGGCGTGGGAGAGCTTCAAGGCGTTTTTACTTTCAAGCCAATCTGTCTTTGTGAAAGCCGATGCATGTGTCATAAGATTGATGATGCGAAGGTTTGGAATGAAGATGCACCATTGTGACAGCATATTAAAACAATTGATTACATCTACCATATGGCCGTATACCTATAAATACTGAAAGCGGTGATTCGTCATTTCAGAAACATGTTTTTGTCTTCTATTTGTTTGATCTTCTTGTTCCTTTCGGTGAGCACTTTTTTATGATATTTTTGTCTCCAACAACTTGTTCACAGACCACAACAGTAGTCAACAGTCAATACTATCAAACTTCTCAAATAACCTGCGGAATCAACGAACAATATTCTCCATGTACTCAAATTTGTCCACCAACATGTGACTCCCCTAATCCACAGTGCAGGTTGACAGAATTTTGTTTTCTTCTGATTCTATTTACAATTTCAGAGTAGACTGCACCCGTCCGTCGTGTAATTGCCTCCCCGGATACGTTTACTCTCCTAACAGACAGTGCATCCCGGCAAACTCTTGCTTGCAAACTCAATCTTCAAGATGCCGTTTTAATATCGACTGTAGACATGGATCATATTGTGTTAATGGATTCTGTGGGGCTGGAACGAGCGGAGTTTACACTAGGACAATTGTCACATCTTCTTCTTCTTCTTCCTCCTCTTCTGGACTGCGCCATCACCGTATTCAAGGTCAATGCTCTCTTGACGTGGACTGCGAGCATCGCAAAGTATGCATTAATCGAATTTGTGTTTTTGCGGAGCCTTCGGATAGTTATGTTCGGAAGTAATGATTCTTATGAATTCTTCAAACTTATAAATTTTATAATTTGCTGAAACAATTGAAAACTGACTTTGTTTTTCTTTGAATCACGAAAACATCATAAATATAATATTTAAAGCCATCAAAAAGATTTGCATTTTCCTTTTTCCATGTCTTTTGTCCTGGAAAAGTGTACTACTCAGGGAAGGTGGTAGCCAGGTAGTGGTGATCAAGATATTCTTTCAATAGTTAATCGAGGCGTAACAACTTTTGCGTCCATTCCTAATGGAATCGTGAGAAACTTTTTGCGCGCGTGCGGTCGGTTACGCTGAGTGCCAATGGCAGTTCATTAAAGGCATAGTAGTACCAGTAGAGGGGTATACCTCCAATATTTAATAAGGCCTTCAAAACCGTTCAATTTTCTTTTCATCTTACCCCGGTTTTCCCTCATTTTGTTATCTGGTGACAAGATCTCGTCGCGTGCGCGGTTCCTTTTTCTAGGGGTATACAAGATATATTGTTATGATAGTTGATGACACAACCTCTAAATTCTTGTTCTTTTGTTACGATATGTTCCATTTTTACATATCCCCCCTCCCCCTTATCCCAAAGAAAAAAGAAACAAATAAAAACAAAAAAGGAACGGATGAAAAAAAGAAAAGAAAGAAAACATTGCTCTTTCTTCCTTTTTTTTCTTCTTGAGACGTAGATAAAGCTCTCGCTCTCAAATATTTTATTGAAGCAGTCTCTAATTCTGTTTTTTTTCTTTCTTCTTGGTTTTTTATTTCAGTTTTTGTTTTGAATACCGGAAGAGGATCTGGTCTTTGAATTTTGAAATCTAGAATTTTCTCAAAAACACATTTTTCAAACCTACCATATCTCCTTGTTATCAACGTCTTTTCTGATTGACCCCTTGTGCAAGACCCCACTTTTCTCGACATCTTATATAATCGAGAGAGAAGAGCGATGACACAATGGCATTTATGGGCCGTCCAGTGTCACTCTCTTGTCTTTTTTATTGCCTTATTTTTTCATTTCGTGGTGATTATCATATTGAAATTTATGCATATGCCTGCCAGCAATATATGGATTGAAAACAACCAGAAGCAAATATTAATTATTTTTGGAAACAAAGGTTCAATATTCGAAAAAGCTGTACGTTAGTTGTAAAGGTGAAACTCATTTTCTTCAATGTTTTTATGACAATGCATAACACACAATTATCTGTAAATCTGAGGTTTATTAAACCATAAATGTGAATTCACACAAATGAAATCGAAGTTTATATCTTAATGGCTATGCACACCTTACTTTTTATTACAAGTCTGCCATAGTCTCATCTTGATCTTATCTTTCTATAATAGGTCAGCTCCTTTCTAGCTGAACCACAAAAAATGGTGATTATATTGGAAACCTACTATAAAAAATTTTCGGAATTTTTCACTGTTTTTTTTGGAACCGCGTTTTTTTGGAATAGAGCATTCCTCGATATTCACATTTCTTGGAAACAAAAAAGTTCTACGGTCCATATTCATTTTTTTCGGATTAAAATTTTTTTTGGAATACTCAAGTTCCCATGCTTTCATTTTCTTTCCGTATACCCCTTACAACCTCGATGAATAAGGAAACAGGCGGCATGTTCCTTTTCAAATCCGAATTCGAAAACTAACGCAGCTGATGGAGAAAAGTTCACAGAAAACAAATATTTTTCTGTAAATGGTGCCATGATCTCAAGCTGGTGTCAGCCATCTGGTTTAAGCACTTTCTGTTATCCAGTTTTGACAATTCAAACAAATTTTCGATTTGACAGAAAATTCGAAAACACATGTTTGATTGCACTTTCAAAATGTTAGCTTCAATGACAGATCCAACATCACCTTGTGTTTACTCTCAGGAAGTTGCTGAAAGTGACACCACACTCACACACAATGAAATTCATACCACCCACCGGGGGTCGCCTCCCTCAACTTCTTCCACGGAATTCTATCTCCTCTTATCCAGTTAGTGACATATATCGAATTACACCCAAAAATAATGAGAAATGTGGCTGGAGACATATACATACAACTATAAATTGGTCTTGTAGGTTCAGAAGTTGTATTCCTCACAATCAGATCTCCCCAAACTACCCTCACCGACAATTGACTTTGTAACAGTGAGAAATGCGAGCCATCATATTGTTTCTATTGTTATGTACAAGCTGTCCGTCCTTCCCCCTCCTCTTTTTATTCCTAATCCGCCAAACGCTCTTCTAATTAGAGATGAGTGGCTGACAATAGAGTTGAAACGGAAATCTGAGCGTTTGTGGTGTCCGCCGCTTTCAAAAGGTGATGGTTGGTCCTAGCAGTGTACTGTACATTATGCAAAAGAATATGAGTCAGCATGGGGTGATAAAATTTCCAAATGGGGGAAGTTTTATGGTCATTTGCATACTTGGGATACGGTAGGAGTTGATAGATGAAAAATGGTGAATTATTCTAATTTGGGAGAATAAAAAAATCAGATAGATTTTTCATTTGGTAATTGAATACCCTTCTACTCTTGTGATTTCATTCTCTACATCAAAAATCGCGATGGGTTGCTCTTTGTTTCTCCCAATTAGGTATGTTTTTTGTTTCTTTCCTCTCATTTTTTCTTCTAAACCAGTTTTGAAAGCTTCTTCTTTTTCTGCTCGTCACATTTAATAACAAACAAAATCACTCAGGTTGGATCTCTTCAGGTTGAGTCATCTGGACCAGTCCCCCCTAACCTTAATTCGATTTCACCACCAATTTACCTTTTTCCCTTTTCCCCCTACCAATCGAATTGGGCTCTTTTTATTCCACAGTCGTAAAAAAGGCTCATTGAAAATGGAGATGGCTAATGGTTTCTTGCAAAACGAATACATGTACCTAATACTGGGAAAATGGGTTTTTTTTCGAAATTGTGTTTTTCAAAAACCCAAAAATCAAAGGAAAAGATCATCTGAAATGTCAGTGTCATCTACCGGAAATATTCAATTATTTTTTGATTGATGAAATGACTTTCCTGCAAGAATTCTTCTTTTTCTTCCTTTTTCTTATCGTTCCACGTGACCCTCTTCCTGCTAAATGTTCGTGGGTGGGGGGATTTCCGGTTGCCAAAGTGTTTTGGCCATTTGTACTGTTTGAACTGTTATGACTCAATGTCTCCGAAAAGTGTTCCAGCAGCCCACGCTCCTTTTTTTTTGCGGGAATCTCCTTTGAAAACAGTTAGTTCTGCCTTTCCTCTACCAAGATTAAGGTTTTTCGGCTAAAGATTAGCTTTCAAACGTAAGAAAATTATGTAAATTCTGGAATTTCGTAACTTTTTGTTTTGAGAACAACAAACACAATCACGAGGTCTTTCAGAAAAAAACAAAAATTCCCGAAATTTCCATGAGTCACTCGAAAATAAATTCTGACTCCGCCTACTGTTCTTGATACATTCTCTCGCGCCTCCGGGAATCATTCATGCAGTTGACTGTATCTCCCTTCTCCCCTTCCTTCTTTAAATCTGTCCTCTGTTTTTGAAAAAGAATAAGTGGTATGCCTCCTTTTTAATAAACCGTGGGTAAGACTATTTCTGCTCATCCAACTATTTCTGTTATTCAAAATGTACTTTCACTATTTTCCGAAACCCAAAACTCCTCCCAAGATTCTTTCCCAATGCTATTTCTCTACCATTCACATCTGGTGTCGATGGTACCAGCATCAGGGAGAAAGTAGGCGGTCCTTTTTCGGGTTTCTCGCAACCGTCTGGCTCTAGTGCGCGAGGAGAGGGCGGGCGGAGAAAGAATCGCGGGGGGCAGCGCACTCATACACTATGCCCTTCTCTTTTGCACACACACAGAAAAAGAGAGGAAGAAAGAGAGACCCCCTACTTATAGTTGTGAGCTTCCAGAAAAAAACGACTCTTCCTGATTATAATAATTGACTTTTGATAACTAATCTTCTATTGTCTTTTGGCTTATTCAAAATAGTCTGATCCCTTTTTCGTATCAATTCCTGAAATCTTTATCATATCATTCCCTTCCAACCTTTTGTTCCTCTCATCCAGCTTTTCAATGAAATAATGAAAACAAGTCATCTAGACACTCTACTATTTTCCCATTATTCTCTTCTCGTCCCTTCCCTTTTTTTAATCCCTTCAATGATCCCATCGCAATCCGCCAAAAATTGTTTTACTCTCTCTCTTCTTCTCAATGTCCATCTACGGGTGGCCTAAAAAGTTCACAGCTATTTGTCATTCCTTGCAGAAGAACTTCATTCTTCTTTTCGAAAATGGGACGACGACTACTGGCGAAGATGCTCTTCCCTCTCGCGATGTGTCTTCTGGTTTCAGGAGTTGCTGCGTCAGGTTAGTTCTATTTCTGTTATGTTCTCTGTTTATATCAAGACTCTGGGAGGTCACAGAAATGAATTGGAATTAGCGCTTGGTATATCAATTGCGATAGTTCGAGCGTTTCAAGTGGTTGCACACTTCAAAAGTTTATCTTTTTCGAAGAAATCCGCGGGTGGCGCGGTATAAACACGACGACCAGATGGATGATACAATCTCAGGAACTTCTTGCCTTTCCAAACTTTCCCCCTATCCAGAGAATGCTGAATCACCGCATTTCATTCCTTGGGAGGGGAGAGGGGACTAAGAAGTTTCGAAACATGTGTGGAGCAGGGTCCCTTTTTTCCCTCGAGAGACACTTGCCAACTTTCTACTAATAGACCCTTTTTGTCGTGTCGCATCTCATCCCCATCTGGTTTTTGTGTGAGATGGGCGAAGAAGAAACAAGTTGCGAAGACATGGGTTCTCTTACTAAAAGGGCATATCTTGTGGGGCAACACAAAGACGCCGCAAAGTTTCTCGAGACGAAATTTGATTCGTAGAAATGATGAAAAAACTCTTTGAACTGTCTCATCCATTGGTCAAGTACTTTCCAACACGTAAAGGGAACACTTGAGATCTGTTTTGTTGTCCATAAAACATGAAAAGTTGGGAAACTTCTCTTTTTTTCAACCGGAAGTTCCTTTTACTGCCTTCGTCAATCTTTTCCCTGCTCTCTCTCCTTTTCTCTCCTAAAATTCCAAAATGTTTGGTGTTGGTATCCACGGTTGTGCAATTCTACAATATAATGTTTCCTTAGTATCGTTGCGATGCTATGCTTTTCAATAATTTCAATTGTTTGCCATGCTTTTTTGTTTTGTGTGAAGGAGTGTGGAATAGAGCTTCTCCACCTCCCTCTACCTCCTTCCTCTCAATGGCTTAACATTTCGGGAGGCAAACAGGCGCAAAAACGAAATGAAACCTTAGGATGGCCGTCTTGCTCTTTTTGTCCATTCCTCGATTGATTGGCAATTTTTTGTCGTGTCTATTGACATTCGACAAAAGGGTAGGAGGAGTTAGTAACACAGTCCTCGTGTGTGTTCAGATGCTTGCAAGAAGACCTCCAGCTCTCCGAGGTTCATGTACTGTATGTGTGTATTTTTTGCGCTGTCCGCTGATCGATCAGTCGATGTTGAAATATACACATAAATATATAGATATCGCCGGTTTCCAAAAGCCAGGTGGCGGAAACATGAACGAGAACAACTAAGTACATAGATTTCGCCCCAAATCTGGTAGCAAGGGGGTCAAGAAAAAGAACATTGAATAGCAGGTGCACCACTTTCCATAGTAACTTATGAAAAGAGTTGACGACGCGGAAAACATTGGCAAGTTTGTGTCAGGTGTCACAAAAACTGAACAATTTCCCCCGGAAACCGAAACTTTTGCAAAAGCTTCTTTTCTAAACACGAGAATTAATCCATTACGCATCACATAACATCGGCATTTACTGCAACTCTCTTCGGTTTCCGAAACATCTTTATCCAAATGTTTACATAACTGCCTACAACCATTTACCTGGCGGTATTGTCTACTTACTCAACAGAAGAAGCATCCGCTCGTTTAAATGATAAACGAGGTTTTGAGTGTGTATGTATGTTTTTTTCGAAAGGAACATTAACTAAATCATGCGTGTCACGACAACTAGGGCGGTTTCGGGGGGAGTCAAAGAGTCAAAAGAGGAATCGGGGACCCCTAACAGACCGAGGACACCCATTCCATCCTTGTTTCTCTTGTTGTCCAAATTAGAAACCCTGAATTAAACATGAATGGTTTGTAAGGGAGGGCTAGAGAGCTTGAATTCGATAGTAATATTGTCAACAAGAACAGGCGGGTAGGAAGGGGACACTGTTTTCATAAACACCCCCGCGATCAACTCGTTTATGCGAGCGTTTAGGTAATTAGGGGGGTCACGAATGAATGGTAGTATACATACAGTTTCTGAATTATATATCACCTGTGCTTTTGGAAAAGAGAAAATTGTGTAAAACACAAATTGTTTGCCTCTGAACTTCTGTTCTTTCTTCTTTTAATGTTCGAACAATCACGGTTCTCTTATTCTCGAGTCAGTACGGTATGCAATTTCATGTTTTCTTTACCAAAAGCACGACCACAGTCACTTGGGTTTTTACATGACCATCAAACAGATCAAGTTACATCCATCGCTTGAAGAAGGGTGGAGAGAAAAACGAAAGATGTAGTTTTCTGAACACAAAGTCCCCAGAGGGACTATTGGGGGAGAGAAGAACGACAAAATTCAATTACCTGCCACTCTCCAATTCTTCTCGTTCTTTTCTTCCCCAATTTTGACCAGTGGAACAAGCAACATGTTTAGATGTTATTTACGTTTCTCTACCAAATAGACTGATGACCAACTGCTTCTTTTGAGGGCAGTAAACAAACATTATCTTAGAAATCTATCAAAGTATTCATAAAAATTGATCATGCGGGAACTCGGGGGGCTGTGACACCTTTGAATTGTGAATGACATTCCTTTGAATACGTTGATTATATATACAATATCGTGAGAAACTGCGGTGAAAATGACTCCGCCACGAGATCCTTTTCAGTTTTCTTTGGCATCCATAATTTATCAGATGTGGGGGTCTCATGGACCACTATGATTGTTTCGGTCTTCATCCTTCCACCCTCTTATTCTTCCACACACACGGGATATTAGCATATTAGTGGAGGCTAATGAATACACATGGCGACAAACGAGAGGGGGGACGGGAAATTCGGAGAAACAGATTCTTAGTACACATCATTATTACCATTGTTTCTTCTTTTCGTGTGGCGTATGCTTTATTTAGTGATGTCTCGTTATGCAAATTTTGGTATATGGTGTCCTATGACACCTTTTTCGGGTTGAAGAAGAGCAAATGACACATTGGGGGAAAGAAGGAAGAGCACAGATACTTGAGAAACGTTTTGTAAATGGTAAACAAACAGTTCCTATTTAACATGTAGTGTGAAACGAACGAAATTTGACATTGCGTAAGATAGTTCGTTTTACAGGGGGTTTGGTATTTCGAAAGAAATTCTCATTACAGATGTTGATTATTTGGAATACGAAGATTTCTCTCACAGAAGGAGTTTATTTGCAAAGACACGCGATAATCGTCTTATTCCACTGTTCCAAGAAACAGTACTCTTTGGTAGACTAAATGTTTCTGCAGTGATTACGGAAATAACATTAACATAAAACTGTCCATGTCCTTTCAAAGTATCTGCGCTTAAAAGTGTGCTCTTTCAACTATTGCTAGTATATATGTATGAGTCATTTTGTGCAAACACTTATAAGTGGTGCTGAAAGGTAATTGTATATGTAATTGAGTCGAAACAGATGACTCAAGGAAACTTTCACACCACAGAAACTCGATACTCGAATATTTCACGCCATACTCGTTTTAATTATATATTTACCGGAAATGGGTATCCAAAACGCTTCTAGCATTTCAAAACTAACCATAAAAAGGGAGGGAAAACCAGAAATAAAAAGGAATTTGTTTCAGATAGCCCATCATCCGAAGAGCACAATCCGATTGTGATCTCATATGATACCATGGACTACGATACCAATACAATCACTGTTCGAGAAGGTTCGAGATTTCTTTTCATTGCTTTCATGACATAACCGCTTTCAGGAAAGAAACTGATGGTCAGCTGTGTATTCGAAAGTGACGAAACCATCCACAAAAGTGATCTTCTCTGGAAACAAGCCAACGGCCATATTATTGATGGTGAATCTAATGCTAGGTTAGTTTCTGACACGATTTAAATATTCGTTGTCCAAACAAAGACGTCTATGCCAAAAAAAGTGTTATATTTCAATTCTTGAATTGGATATTTCCCTTCCGCTTCTGTTTTTTGCTGGCTACGTCAATTTTTTCGCTTGTTTCTGACGAAATTCGATATTCAAATGCAGTTACATTTATAACATGCAAACGAAAAAATGATTTGTTTTTTGCAGCCTTTTCTCGGTGGTTTTGAACGAAAAGGGAAGCAAACACCGCAAGACATCTCTCCATTTTTCTTCAGTTCATACTAGAGACACTGGCCTTTATACTTGTACTGGAAGGACTGCCGGAGGAGAGAATTTTGAGAAAACCATCAAATTGGTTGTTCTTCGTAAGGGAATAATTTGATAGACAAAATCAAAAAGTTATCCATTTCAGCTGCACTCGAATGGAACGACAATGACACCATCAAAGGAGCTCTTCTCGGAGAGCCTATCACGGTTGACTGTGGAGCCAAGAGCCAATCTGGATCGGAGTTGATATTCCAAATGACCAGAGAGAATGGAGAACCACTCGACGAGGATATCTGGACAATTGCTGGAAACGAAGCCACCATCGATAGTTTGAAGAAAGAGCACGCCAACTTGTTTGTGTCTTGTATCATAATTGAAATGCACAAAGAGGGCAACCAAGAGGAATTCCCAGTTGTTGACAGAAAAGATGTCAAAGTTGAGGTCTACAGTGAGTTCACACTTTCAACAAACAAAAAACGGCTTGCAAATTGAACTTTTCAGCTCTTCCCGAGTTCGAAAGCGACGAGTCTGTACAGTATACTGTCATTGACAGCCATGTTAGAGATGCTTATGTTTATTGCAATGTCAGCCACTCTTTCCCACCAGTTCGACACTACACTTTCTATCATGGTGATGAGGAAATCAAGATGAATGACAAATTCAATATCTTCATGACTGTCGGAATTGCTCAAGGAGCTCACTTGAAAATCCATAATGTGAATGAAAATGACTTGGGAACTTACAAATGTGAGGCGAACAACATCAAAGCCAAATCCTATCATACTGTTCACCTCAGAGAAGCTAGTAAGTCTTTCTGATTTAGAATTTTCTTTTATTTACAATTTTTAGATGCCCCTGCTGAGCCGAAAGTGACTCTTGTTGAAGCCAAAAGACATTCTATTGTTTGGAAGGTCGAGTCCATTGACCAGGAACCAGATCTCCCAGTCAATGCTGTAGAAATTCGTCATCTCCGCGCTGGAACAGCTGAAGCCTCCGGGGTTTCAGATGAAGATATCTCTGATTCTTACTGGAAAAGCCATTCTATCTTCTTGCAAAGAAATATTAGTAAGAATAAAAAGATTCAGGAAAAAATCTCTAATTGAAATATTTACAGACGAAGACGGAGTCTACGAGATCAGCGGTTTGAGACACGGACACGAGTATGTGTGGAGATTCCGTCAAATCAACGAAGCTGGATTTGGTAGGCACATAAAACAGCTACAAACCATAACTCAAGTCATTTTCAGGAGATAGCGTGGTTCTTCGCGCCAAGACTTTGGATGATCACGACATGGAAATGATGGACTCTTCCGCTACTGTCACCTTCCCACTTGCCATTGCCACTCTTTTCCTCGTCCGTCTTTTTGTCTAGAATCCAACTTGGACTAGTTCTTTTTCTTGTTCCCAATTGTCAACTTTGTAAAAACGGTGAAATCTTCTATTTTTTCATAATATATGTTCCTAATAATTTCTCAATTTCAAAATCTTTCATTTTTTAATAGTAACGCAACATTGTTAGTATTCTTATCACATTAACGTGTGAAATGTTTTACGCAAACTATTTGATTCCTATTTTAATTTGAATATTCAGTTTGTTCTCGCTAGTTCAACTGAAAAAGTACGGTTATTGATGATTTAATACATTTTCTTCTCATGTTTAATTAAGGTTATAAACACTTTATTGAATAAATGTTTTAATGACCATATTTTGACTGTCCAGTTCAAGATTAAACGAGTTAAAAGATATCTGCTATGACGGAATTGCCTGAGAAAAATTTCTGGTAATGGAACGAGATTCATCAACATGGTTTTGTTTTCCTCGAACAAATTCTGAAATGAACCAGTCAAACGTATTGTCTAGGGTTTTGTTGTCTTACTCCACAATGTATCTCGAAAATCCCGTATGATAAGAATAAGGATCATTGGATCTAGTCCTGGATATAGGAAAGAGCAGAACACAATGAAGTTTGCATTGGCGTTCAAGTCCACATCAAAGAAAGGAGCGATGAACATAACTCCAGTTGGTATGTACATGAATATAGATGGGACCAGCGTCTGGAATTCAGATAGTTCTCTTAGAAGCATGATTAATTCGAGAACCTGGAGAACGAGTGCTTTGAAAAGTTGTTTTTGAAGTTGACGTGTACGATCTGATATTCCCTTGTACTTTCTCATTGTTTTCCATGTTGAGTGTCCGCAATAAAACATCACGACAAAAGTCATTGTCTGAAACAAAGTAGTTACAACATCATGACAACCTTGCTCTTACCATGACATAATAATGAACAAAGCACCCCAACAAGTTTTTCAAATAGACATATCTGACTCCATACTGATCATATTGGTACTGAACAGTTCTAGTTTACTGTTGACCGCTTAAAAACAACTCACGTAAACATATGCTATATAAGACACATTTTCTTTTCTGATCCAGTTGTAGTGGATTTTTAGTACATTACTAAAACAGAAGTTATCAATGAAAAATAAAGATCACTCACGTGACTGCTTCTTCAGTGTAATCTGTGTCTGGATACAAAAAATACGAGACACTAGCCCACATGGTAACCGATATGCTGCACCCCAAAGGCCAGAGTAGAATATAAGGCATACTGAAGAAGCGAAGACGGCATGGCCTGGAAACTACAGTCTTTAATTTATTTTCGTGCCCTTAGACTTACTTGCAAGAGGCAAAATAGCGATATACAAAATGAACGCCAGATACAACGAAGCTTGTGGCAAAACAAGCACAGTAGAAAGCTGAATTGATTTTACCAAGTTGAGTTGAATAGTCAAACCGTTTTCTAGATATCAAAAAGAACGTGGCGTTCTCAATATGCATGATCTGAAAATTGATTGTTTTATTTGTTAGACAGCATACAGTTTTACCGGTCTCAAAATAAACTCGATAATTGCGTAGAACATTGAAAAGACTGAGAAAAACGCCATTAGATATTTATAAGTCCCCAGATGTTTTCCGCGAGTCCGGAGCAGTCCAAGCAGTATAATATTGACAAAAAATGTCATCGTAATTCCAACGGTATCAGCGGAATCAACCAAAGCTATCCACATTTCGCCAGACATTTTCACTCAAATTCACTTATCGAGCTGTAAAAACTAAAATGAATTCCAACATGAAACGTCACACATTAAATAGAGTTTTCTGTGAACGATCACTTCCGGCCTTTTTCAGTAAAGTGGTTAAGCGTGTCATTAAAAGCCTTATTCAGCATGCTGATGCAAGTACAACCTTTGAAACTAAACCTAATAATTGTTGGCCTGTCTGTACCTGTTTTATACCAAGATATCACATGTGGGCGGGTCCTGCGGGTACAAATTATGATGTTAGAATAACAGGGTTCGTCAGAATTTGTCACATGTAAACCTATAGTCAAAAAATTTATTTTGATATCGGAGGAACAAATGAATAGAGTAATATATTCAGTTTTGCTCTCGTTTTCTGATCATAAGGTGTGATAGTTTTATTGTTTGTTATTCTCATCGAATCTGATCAGGAAATTAAAATACGTTGAATACAAAATATGAGCATAAACCAGAGTTTGAAGTTAGTGTGAACAAAACACAAAATGAATATTTCATTGATGGCGATGTTGATTATAATTGTTTTATCTTGATAGTGACATCAGAAAAGAATGAAACATTCAGTTTTTGAATCGCAAGCGATTGAGAGGAGCATTTTCTCCATAGGGGAAGCATTGTTTCTAAAAAACACAATTTATAAAATTAGATTCCATTATGAAAGTAACAAACCGTTCGAGAGCGCATCATTCTACTATCTTCGGGACACTGGAATGCTTTCTGAAAAGCTGGATGGTTTGCCAATGCATTGATTCGAATATTATGCGCAGCATGAGGATCTCTTCCATCAGGAATTTGAACAATTCTTTCACCCTGCAATTAAAACATGGGAATTCAGCATTTCTCTGAGAGCTTACTGTGCACAATGCTGATGAGATTGAGTAGAACATCTGCTGGAGGTCTTTAATGTTTTCCGTTTCCTGGGCTCTTTTTCCTCTATTAAGAAAATGTCTCTCAAAAAGAGTGTTCAGAATCTCCATTCCGAGAACATCAGCTCCATTCTCGTCAAACTGATACTTGGCAATTTCACAACCTCCCTCAAAAAGGTGTTTGATGAATAAAAAGAATCCGAAAACGTACCTCATCAAATTCCGCGCAGGTTGCGTTATACTGTGATTGAATGCAATTGGTAGCTTCATTTGAGAAATAAGTGATAATGTCGCTATTGGTACTTTTGATGATAGAATGCGATAGTTCATGAGCTAAAGTCAATCCAGGGTTTCCGAACTAAAATTTAAATTAATTCCGAATTTTAAAGTTCACTCACCCGTGCTGCCAGGCTTCCTGAATTGAAAAAGGCGAAATACCATATGTATCCAAATTGTATTTCTGGGAAGGCATTGAATGCATTATCCACATAATCTTCTGCGTCGTCGGGTGCAAGCACTAAGAAATACTTGCCAACATATGCTTTCTTAGCTGCGTATACAATGCACAGATTGAAAACGGGAAGGTCTGTATAATTTGCAAAACGGAGTTCGCATTCTTCATAGTCTCCGTTTATTTTCCTGATAAGTTCTAAAACAATTTTCTCCTGTTCTTCGACCATACTAATCACGTGATGTCTGTCCACGACTGCAGAAATCATTTCAGTTACATTACGATTGGATGCCCATGGTGTTTTCTACATTTATTAATTAATTCGAATAGTTTCCGATAGCTTACGATTATCAGTTTTTTCACAATGTCTTTCATCTCAGCAAACATGTCATAAAATTCCGGAAGACGAGATCTATCATAGTCACTCATAAGTAAGGAAATCGTCTCATAATGAAAATTGACATGTTTCACTCCTGCACCGAGTATCTTTACTAGTTCGCTCTAAAAATTTTCAAAATCGATTTGACATCTAATTGAGTCAAACTATGAGAAATTTGATACGATCTTCTTCAAAAACATTGAAAACATGTTGTGAAACTCTTTCACAATCAGGATCTTTTGAAAGATGAGTAAGGCATGTAGAAGCATTGCAATTGTCACCATTAACAATCAAATTTTGAAATGCTTTCAATAAATCTGTTGTGTCTATTCCAGATTTGCAACTGAAACGATTCATCCATTTTTAATCACAATAAACGGCATTACGTGTTTTTGAGAATCTCCGATACAAGAGATGAAACATTTTTCAAGAATTTATGAATATTTCGTGGCATATTGTTCTGAAAAACATTTAATTTTTGATCTCATGCTAGATATTGATTCACTAGAAATTTGAATGATTCCGTATTTGAACTGCTCTCATTTTTTGCAGTCCCATTTTGTTTTACTTCAAGAAGGTGAGATGTAAGCCATTTTGGTCCTCCCAAACGGCATGAATGCCGATAGAAATTTTCACATGGTTCGATATCAGGATCAATGTACCTGTATACAAACAGTTCCATCTGTTCAACAAATCTACTCACTTTCTAGCTTCTTCTGCGAAGTCAAAGGTATGAACGAAGGAAACACTCAGGATAAGAATAAAAGACTTCATTTTGATTTTCTCTCAGTTATATTTTTTGTTCCTTTCGCATTTTATAACTGGGAATTTTTAATTATAAATGTTTCCTTTCTTGTATGGTACAATATAAATTCCGGAGTCTTTGTTCTCATTGAATGTAGTTGAAAAAATGTTCCGGTGATGTTTGGAACATCATATGATAACATTTTAGGGCTTTCAAAGAAACAAATTGTTCGTTAAAACTTATGATATCATTTGGAGTTTTTTATGAAACTTTGATTATAGGTTTATAAAATATCAGGGCCATTTAAGTGAAATAGCGAAATGTAGAGTCTCATCAATGTCTTTTGGCTTGTGGGGCTTTTTTGCCGTATACAATACACTGTTTCTGAAAACTAGGAATTAATTCAATTCAAGACTGTGCATTCAATCACCACTGCAGATTTGATCATCTTTCTGTCATCTGAACACTGGAAAGCTTCTTTGAAACCAGGGTTTTGTGATATCATAGCATTTACACGGGTGTAGCGAGGAGCATGTTGATACAAACCAGTTTCACCGGTTGACTTTCCAGGTTCACCCTATGGCCGCAAAAATATGAATTGACTAGTGTTTCAAAACTCACATCACAAAAAGAAAATGCCAGAGCGTAGAAATATAATTGTTGGTTAGTAACTCCAAAAGCCTCGATTGTTTCCTATAACTTGATACATTTTTAAGCCCAATAGAAACATTTTACATTCAAAGTGTCTCCGTAATAATCTTCGAGAAGTTTATAAGAAAGCTGCATTCCCAGAATATCCGCTCCGTTGTCATCAAACTGGCCGGATGTTATATCACAGGAATTCTAAAAGGAAAATTTGAATTTTTCAAATATCTTATATTCACTTCAATAAATGTTGCGCATGTAGAATTATATTGAAACTGAATACATTGCATTGCTTCGTAAGAAAAGTATGTCAAAAAGTCATCTGGTCGGCTTTTTATAAGAATATGGGATAACTCGTGTCCAACGGCTGCTCCCGTGAAGCCCAACTGCAATTTATTAATCAACTCTACTAAAAATTGGAAAAAACAGTACCTTTGCACTCATATCTTCAGAATTCTGTGCGACATGGTAGAAAGCATAACCAAGAGTAATTAGAGGGTTGACTATAAAACCGTCCGTTATAGAAAACCATGGGTCATTATTAAAAATGGAATTTGTTGTCATTGTGGTGACTAAGCAAAGACCAATCGCAGAATCAGTATCTTGAAAATCGCTCATACAGTCCCGAAATGATAATTCGGAGGTGTTGAGAATGTCTATAGACCTTAACAATAATGATCCAAAATTGTCTTCAATGGCGATTGGTGACAACACACTACTAGTTGAGTTTGTCACATTATGGTTGATGGCCCATGGAGTATCCTAAACTTTTTTTTGATAAGCAACAAGCTGCCACATACCTGTATCCATTCTTCTGCTATCACTTTCATATCTTCTAAAAACGTTTTTGTCTGTTCGATTCCATCCCGAACGTCTCCATCTAAATGAACAGTGATATCTTGTACCAGTTTATAAACATTCTTGAGATTTCCAAAAAACTTTTCGAGTTTTGATTCCTGAAAGAATACATTCATGATAGCCTGTCTAAACTAGTTCTTACAAAATATTTTCCCAGTAGAGTTTTAGCAACCAATAAAAATTTGATATGATCTTCTCCGCGTTTGCAATCAGGGTCCTCAGCAATATACTGATAACAAGAATCTCCATAGCATTGTGTCGGGTCGTTTGCAACAATAGTTCTCAATTTATCAAGGAACATATCTTTATCTCCTCCATTTTCACATCTAAAATCATCTCTTTTTATTTATATCACAAAAAGCTTTACAGTTCAAAATAAAGATTTGATATTTGTGTGATGATGCCAGCTTTTTTGTTTACTTGAGCGTCTTGCATCTCTTTCTAGAATAAGAAAACTCTTGAAGTTTCACAATATAGAAAACAAACCCAAATTCTGAATCTGTCCCAAGATTTTGGATTTTCAGCTAAAATACTCTGAGCAAGTGATTCAAAAGCTGTCTCCATTGCTCCTTTTGGACTTCCCAGTTTACAAGCATGTCGGTAGAAGTTATCACACGGAGGAGTATTATGATCCACGTAGTTACTGAATAAATTTGAATATTGCGTTACCTTATAAATGAAATTTACTTGAAAGACTCTTGGATATAGTCATATCCGTTTACGGAATATATGATAGTAAGAAAAATAAGAGTGAAATACATCTTGTAAGTTATTTGTCACAAACTCGATTTCACTTTTATATAGAAAACTGATACGTTTGAGTTCCGGATGTATTGTTGTAGGAAACATTGAAGAACGGTGTTCAACAATTGATTTTACTCATGAGTAATAGTAGTGTACCCTTTATTGTACGGAGTTTGTTCTTTATACATTGTAGTACGCACGGAATCATAGAGTACTAAAATTCATAAATTGAAATTCTCAGAATTAAATCATGCAAAAATGCTGAAAACTACATATATCGTTCTTCTTCAATGATTTTGTATCTTTTTCATGTTTCTTGAAAGTACCTTTCCATTTGCTATCAAATTCCAAGCACGAATTTGAATTTTTTCGTTCGTTCAATTTAATTTAATATCAAATTGAATTTCATTCAATTATAAGCTGGCGCCGCATGTCTGATGCTTTTCTCAGTAGATCAAGAAAAATCTGAAATGGTGGAACATACGAAACCATTGAGTTTTCTCATCCCAAGCAATTCTATATTATTCATCATGAGTTTGATTGGGACTATTGTCAACGTTTACCTGTTTTATAAATTTATCACTCGGAAAGGACCCTTGAGTGGTTTCATCAAATTATGTTTGGTTAAGACAATACCAAACTTTATTGTTTGTGTTGCCTTCTTGTTTTGGGCAGTACCACTGGGTGTTCTCCAAATAAAGAGTGATCATATACCAAGGATTATCAATGTACTGGTCGGACAGTTATCAGGATCCGGAGCTTTTTTATTAGGTAAGACTGCTATTTTTGTACCACTTTGACTTATGCTATCTTCCAGGACCCCTTTTACAAGTATCAATGGCTACAAACCGTTTTGTTTCTCTTTATTTTGCTGTATTCAAAGCAAGAAAATCTAAATATCCGGTTACTTCGATTTGGATAGGAATAGCTACAACATTATCTGTTATATATACCGTCATTGGTTTACCAGGTGACTCATCTCTCAAAACTCAATTCATATCTTTATTTTCAGTTGACTGTGGGTTTCTGTACATTCCCGAAGACATGCTTTGGATTTCTGAAGACGCTCCATGCTCCCTATTTCAGTATGATATTCTTTTTTATACAGTGCTCGCCTGTTTTGTATTCAGCAACACGTTGAATATCACCACGGCTGGAAAATTAGTTTTTGATAAAGTAATCATTGATAATGAGTCAGGAATTTCAACCGGAATTTCAGGTTGCCGGAATGAGCGTCCATGACTCACAAATGCGGCGGCGAATGTATATCAGAAAGTTTTCCCAGTGTGTTCTCCAAGACTGTCTTCACGCATTTGACATGATCAACTGCTCGTTTACCTATCAGATCGATTTGAAATCAGATTGGCTTCAATTCTTATGTTTCTCCGTTTCATTTGTAACAATTCACGCATTAGACGGGTGAGCCAAATTCATTTTTCCAGGTTTTTAAATCATGTTTCAGGCTTGTCATGCTGTTCTTTCACGCGGACGTACAGCCGAAATGGTTGAGGAAACCGTCAGTTAAAATTAGTAACATTTCGGTTGCACCTGCATCTTGAGATCACTTATAATCAGTTTTTGATCTAGAAACTTTAACATTTTTATTTGATTATTCATGTCTCTGCAAAAAGTGCGCTTGTTGGTTTTTGTTGTCATAAATGAAAAAATGAATCAGAATAGAGGAAAAGAGTAAAAGTTCATTGTCTATATATTCAGAAAACTGCAATTTATACAAAATCAAACTTCTTTTTGGTTTCCGGAGCGTTTTCTCCAAATATAAAGCATTCGTCCTGAAAAAAATCTTAGTGAAACAAAGCTGATAAACCAAAAAAATTACCGTGAAGGATTTGACCATTTCCGAATCGGTGTCACACTGAAAAGCTTCTCTAAATGCTGGAATTTGCATTTGTGCGTTTGCTCGAATCAAAGAAATGGAATGCGGATCATTAATCGGTTGGTCCTGTGGTAATCCCTGTTAAGAAAAGACGTTGATTTAGAAGGAGTTGAGGGGGAAGGAAACTATGACTTACTCTGCAATGAGTGAATGCAGCGGAATAAAAAAACAACTGTTGCATTGTTATCGTCTTGTTGTAAACCTTGATATATTCCTTCTGAAAAATAAAAATACAAAACGAATTATTCAGAAGCAGTATACCTGAATATCATCTCCATAAGCGTCTTCAAACAAACTGTATGCAAGTCTCATACCAAGCATATCCGCACCGTTTTCATCTATTTGTCTATCACTGACAAAACACGGATTCTATAATAAATTAGTTTTTATGATGACTTCTGGTTAGATTCACCTCTCTGAAATGTTCACATGTTTTTGCGTACTGTCCTTGAATACATTGCATGGAGTCGTTGGAAAAATAGGGTATCAGTTCAGGTGACGCAGCATTTTCAATCATTGAATGGCTGACTTCGTGTCCGGCAATTAATCCTACACTTCCGAGCTGGAAAATCGAAACATTGTAACTTTTGAAGTTGGTTCCCTTACCATTGCAGCAGGTTCTTCAATATTCTGAGCCATATCATAAAGAACAAAAGAGAAACCGAGTTGTGGATGTGAATTGAATGCATTGAAGGGATTGAAAAAGAAGCCTTCCGGAGTTTCATCTTCAAACTGGAAAGTCGATAAAACCATACAAAATACTTCGAAGTCTGCAATGTTATGTGTTTCCGAGAGGCATTTCAAAAACGATTGTTCGAGACGGAACACATAGTTGAGAGCGTTGTTCAGATCTTGGGCAAGATTGTCGTTTAGATGAACTGATCTAGCTACATCGAGAATTGCTCCAGCTGCTTCGCTATTCTCTACCCATGGAGTAACCTATGAAACGTTTCAATTGAGAAACAATCACCATAAACCTCACCTTTATCCATTCCGATAACTTATCCACCAAATTTTCAACAAGCTTCTTGATATTTGATACACCTTGTCTAATATCACCGGTGAGAATGGCATTCACTCCATTCAAGGTTGTTTTGATTTCCATCAATCGCACTGTCCAATCAAGTTCAAAGCTCTTGAAGCTCGACATTATTTTCGGGTCACCGTTTGAAAGCCTTGTTTCCAGATTATCCGCGGCGCGGGTGCAATTCCGGTCTTGAGCCAAAGATGTCAAACAATGATCATAAATGCAATCAACGGGTTCAGTGGAAAAAACTGCGTGTTGAAGTATTGAAAGCAGTATTTCCTTTTCAACAATTGAAACATCATTGTTCTCACATCTATAAATTTTTAGAAATAATGTTATAGTCCTCTTTGATGAGCTTACTGAGATTGATATAGATTCTTGAAGAAAGTTAGGAAATCAGGAGATAGTTCGGCGTACAGGGTCCTTTTCAGAACTTTCTGGAATCATTTCTGGTTTTTGTTCATTGAAATTGTTCTTCTCACTTCAAATTGTAAGTTATTCCAAGGCGTATCAACAAATTTCGCTTCCAATGATCTTAATTTTTCTTTGTAGGCACTGTTAATCAGGTGCGGAACAAAAGGGTTGATAGGGCATATATGACGATAAAAGTTATCACACGGATTCACATCAGGATCGATGTTTCTGAAATCAACGAGAAGAAATCATAATTTGAAGTACTAGTGAACATACTTGAATGATTCGCGAACAAAGTCGAAAGCATAGGCTCCTGATACAAGAATGAAACCAAGTACTAGTAGAAGTTTCATTTTTTCTAGTTACTGTTTATCTCTTCTAGGTATAATATATATATACAAACTCTCATTCAATGAAATCACTTGTCCCTATTCAAATGTCCCTCACACTTTTCATCAAAAAACCTTTTTCTGGTCTATTTAACGTCTTCAAAACAGAATCATGGAGGTAACAACATATTCAATGTTAACTTTTTTCTAATTCTGTTATGATATTCCTGTGAATGGGTACTGTGAAACACCAAACTCGTGATAAGGAAATGTTTCGAGTACAAAGAACGAACGCTGGGGAAACAGAATCAAAAACTGCGATTTTGAGCAAAAAAAATTCTGAAAGAAAAAGGACAAGGCATCATCTTCATTAATTGAGCCGTGGTGGTAAGCCAGAAAAATGTAAGCACAAGCTGTTTTTATTGAGAAACCTGCATTTTCACCGAAAATCTTGCCTTTTTCACTGAAAACCGTGCCTTTTTCTCTGGAAATCTTACGTATTTTGAGCTTCGAACAATAATATTGCACCCCCTAATTGACTTGCGTCCCTAATAGTATTGCCATCAGAAAAGCTCTACGAACAATGGTATCGCATGCAAGTCTATTAAATGTATTTACGGCATATGTTTTATTTGATTTAATATAAAATTTAGTTTATCTGTTTCTCAGATTTCATCTGTCGTCGTCAATAGATATACAGCCGAAATGGTTGTCCCAATTGTTTCACGATGATAATTGGTCGTATTTCAAACATTTTTTCAAAATTAGTAACATTCTGGTCACACCTGCTTATTGAGATCACTGATAATTAGTTTTTTGATCTGGAAATGTTCATTCTTTATTTGATAACACATGTCTGAAAAAGTGTGCTTGTTGATTTTTGTTGCCACGGTTGGAGAATGAAACAAAACTAAAAAAAACAAGTTGAATTTTAAGCATAAAACTTCATTGATTTATACATACAGAAAAACATATCTACAATTTATACACAATCAAATGATAATGGTTTAATTGATTTTAATGAGCTCTTCAGCAAACCAAGAATAAAAGTCAAAAACCAAATTTCTTCCTCGTCTCCGGAGCATCTTCTCCAAATATGAAACATTCACCCTGAAAACACTTTCAGTAGAACAAAGCATAATAACCACAAAAGTTACCGTAAACGATTTGACCATTTCCGAATTATGATCACACTGAAAAGCTTCTCTGAATGCTGGAATCTGGATTATAGCATTTGCGCGAACGCTGGAAGTTGAATGCCGATCAAAAATAGTTTGTTCTTGTGGTTTTCCCTGTTATGAAAAAAGTCAAGTGTGAATGAAACTGTAACTTACTTCACAATGAGTAAATGCAGCGGAATAAAAGAACAACTGTTGCATTGTGATCGTTTTGTTATGAACTTTAATATATTCTTTCTAAAAAATGAAAATACAAAACGAATTATTTAGACGCAACATACCTGAATATCATCTCCATAGGCGTCTTCAAACAAACTATATGCGAGTCTCATGCCAAGCATATCCGCACCATTCTCATCTATTTGGTCATTAATGACATAACATGACTTCTGTAAAATAATTGGTATCAGGAACTTGAATCAACGTCAAACCTCTTCAAAATGTTTACATGTCTCCCTGTATTGTTCTTGAATGCATTGCATGGAATCATTGGAAAAATATGGTATCAGTTGGGGTGAGGCAGCGTTTTCAATCACAGTGTGGCTGATTTCGTGTCCAACGACTAATCCCACACTTCCGAGCTAAATACTCAAAACATTATAATTTGATAAACTATACTTTATTACCATTGCAGCAGGTTCTTCAATATTCTGAGCCATATCATAGAGAATATACGAGAAACCGAGTTGTGGGTGTCTATTGAATGCATTAAAGTAAGTGAAATAGTATCTCAAGGGAAGTTTATCTTTAAATTCAAAAGTTGATACCAGCATGCAAAAAACTTCGAAATCGGCAGTGTTAAGTGTTTCCGATAAGCATTTCAAAAATGATTGTTCTAGACGGAACAAATAGTTAAGTGCTTCGTTCAAATTTTTTGCAAGATTGTCTTCCAGATGTACTTCTCTGGCTACTTCAAGAATTGAACCAGCTGCTTCACCATTGTTTACCCATGGAGTAACCTATTGAAAATCTTGATCAAAAAATGATGACCAGAAACCTTACCTTTATCCATTCCGATAACTTATCCACCAATCTTTCAACAAGATTTTTGATTTTCGATACACCACCTCTAACATCACTTGTTAAAATGGCATTCACTGCATTCAAAATCATTTTCACTTTGCTTAAACGTGATGCCCAGCCGTCATGAAAAAGCTTAAAGTCGAACATTTTCATATTGTCAAATTTCGAAAGCCTTGTTTCAAGATTTTCAGAGGCACGACTGCAGTTCCGATCCTGAGCCAATGATGTCAAACAGTTGTCGAATAAGCAATCAGTGGGTTCGGAGGGATATGCGGCATGTTGGAGTTTTAACAAAAATGTTTCTTTTTCAGCAATTGATACATTACTGTTCTCACATCTACAATTCTTTAGAGATAAAGCAACAATTATTTTTGATAAACTCACTGAGATAGATAGAAGCTCTTGAAAAAAGGTAGAGGATCATCAGGTAGTTCGGCGTAATGACTTCTTTCCAAAACTGTCTGAAATCGTTTTTGGTTTTTGTTTTCTGTAGCTTTTTCTCACTTCAAAATGCAAGTTATTCCACGGTGAATCGGCAAATTTCGCCTTCAATGCTGCCAGTTTCGTTTCGTAGGCATCGTCAAGTAGGTGATCCATTTTGGGGTTGACAGGGCAAACATGACGATAAAAATTATCACAGGGGCTCACATTGGGGTCAATTATTCTGGAATTAACAAAATGAGATCATGTTCTGAAATTTATACAAATTACCTGAATGATTTGCGAATCAAATCAAATGCATCGGTTCGTAATACAAGAATAAAACCAAGTACTATTAGAAGTTTCATTTTTTTCCAGTTACTGTTTTCGTTTTTAGGTATGTTATATAAATAAACTTTTATTCCATAAATTTATTTGTGTCTTTTTAAACTCCCTCAATGTTTTCATCAAAAACACTTTTGTGTTCTATTCAACGTCTTCACCTACCAACAACTTTCAATTTTTCTTGATTCTATTATATTATTCATATAAGTGGTACACCAAACTCGTGATAAGAAAATGATACCAATACAGAAAACAAACACTTGAAAACAGAATCATTCATTGAAAAACAAGAAAGACAATAAATTAAGGCACCATCTTGGTTAATTGAGCCGTGGCGATAGGTTGCGAGAAAAGTGTGAGCGAGGTCAAGAAGCAAGAAGTAGAAACAAATACAAGTCTTAGTATCCAGGGGCAGTTCTTGGATTTGGACAATGATTACAAGGGCCAGATGGTCCACGTGCACCAGCGGCTCCAGGCTTACCGGGCTCTCCAGGCTTTCCAGGCTCTCCAATAGTTCCTTCTTCTCCTTCTTGCCCAGTTGGTCCTGGTGGTCCTTGTCTTCCGGGCCTTCCTTCTGGTCCCTGTGGTCCTTCTTCACCAGCTGGCCCTGGTGGTCCACGTGGTCCTGGAGGAGAACGTTTCTCCATTGGAATTCCATCTGGTCCTCCTTCTCCTTCATCTCCGGTCTCTCCAGGTGGCCCCTGGAAACGTAAACTGTGTTCTGAAAAGATCAAAATCACTTACTCTTGGTCCAGGTGGTCCAGTTGGCCCTGGCAATCCTTGTCTTCCTGGTCCCGCGTCCTCTCCTTGGTTTCCAGGAATTCCAGGCATTCCCTTGAGTCCTGGTGGCCCTGGAGGTCCGGCAGGGGCTGGAAGGCACTCGAAACAGAATTGATCTGCCATGTTGTAGGAGTCATCAAGATGCATATCAGCACCTGGGTTTCCATCAGTTCCAGGTCGACCATCGACACCATCATGACCATCTTGACCTGGTGATCCGGGCTCTCCAGGAGCTCCGAAACCACATCCACAACCTGAATTCATATATTTTCATGACAAGGAGAATAAAAGATACTTACATTGTTGATAATTGTCTTCTTTCTTCTCAATACGCTCTTCTTTGTGTTCGGTGACTTCTGGACTCTTATATTGCATTAATGGGACAGACTCGTAAGTGCCATAACTGGCTGAATATCCGCTGTAGGTGTCTTTTCTTTTTATTCTTAGACCGGCTCGTTTCTGTGTTCTGGTCAATTCTCTGATAACCGAATCTCGTTTTGCCTGAAATTGTTTTGCATTTGAAGTTTTCCTTATTTTTTTCTTCGAAACTAAATAATAACAAAACATGTCATTTTGAGAAGGACACCTTTCGATAAACCACCCGCCGTGTTATCCTAAACCAGTCTTTCGTTTTTCGCGTATATTGTGGATGTGTGGGGGGAGTCTCCAAGGTGGTGGGAGGTGATAAATGACAGGGCGGGACGTTCAGACTTATCATTGTTCTTCTTTTCCTCGTTTTCGCGGGAAAGCAATAATATAAGAGAGAGAAAAAGAGAAGGCATGCTTTTCTCAAGCTTATATCGAATAGACCGCCAGGAAGTGATAAGGATTGCGCGAATGATTAGTTAGACTGGTGATGATGATGCGATTGGCATCGGATAGGCGATGAAAGAAAATTAGTGGGAACGGGGGCATGGCACGTAATATTATAAAAAAGAAGAGTAAACCTATTTTTTTTTTCAAAACTTCTTGATCTAGATCTTTGAATCACAATTTCCGCAACTTCAAAATTAGCCAATCATTGTGGATTGAAAAAATTAGTTATAAATGAACACCTGGTTGTTTTATATACGTTTTCCAGACTTTCTAAACCAACCCTGCAGAAATCAGCCTCGTTTTGAAGAACAGTCTCGACCCGTTGAACATAGTTATATACAAAAGGAACAGTCATCACACAAACGATGGCGGCGCCGATGGAAAGTGCGACACCTGAATGACTTTGACGTTTTTTCAAACTTTCGGACACATGTTTACCGATAACAGCCATCCGCCGGAGGCGTTCAGCTTCTGCTCGTAGTGATACCTCTTCTTTTGGGTCTAGCTCCATACCTGTAATAGAAGATTGAATAGGAATAACGTAACGAGGAGTGAGATAGACGAGAAAGGTAAAAGGTGTAGATAGAAAAAAAAAGAACAAGAAAAAGGGAAAAGCTTGTGATGGTTTTGCGGGGGCCCTTTGCCTTCCGCGAGGACAAATGCGCGTGTATTCGTAGAAGGAAGAGAAAAAGAAAGAGGCGGGAAAAGAGGGAGACGACGGAGGATAGTGACGGATACCGGTTGATCCGATCGACGTTCGTTGGTGGCCCACCGCCAGCGCCGCTCATCAAAAAGATATTGGCACGCGACACAACTTTTTGGGTGGAAATGTTTCAAACAAACACTCGCCCTCTTCGAAAACGTTGAACGCAAAACATAAACAGAAATCGAAATCTAGAACCGAAACGGAAAGCACTATACAAAAGGGGAGATGTCTATGTTTGGGGGAGAACAATTCTCGGCTTCTTCCTTCTTCTCCAGCCTTCTCAACCCCCCTGAAAACCAATGGTTCGTGAACTAAATTGGAATGCCTGTAAATAGAAGAGTGCGAAAGTGAATAGAGAACTTAAGGAGAGAAAAGAAAAGGCGATTGACACGCCTAAAGAGACACTTTTGACAAAATAAAGGAAAGTGCGTAGGGTCTTGACACATCTTGAAGCATATAATCAAGTTTCAAACTGACCATACAGCTTTGTTCGGTGATCATAGACACTATTTTGGAATTGGAACAGATGGAATTTTGAAATGATACGTTTCCCCTAATCTTTCTACACTAAGATTCATGACATGGAATCCGCTAGATAAAAGTTCCAATAAAATTATCGTCTATCCAGAGAACGTAAAACAAATCTCATCACACTTATACCTTCGGAGAAGTGATTTTCAAGTCATCAAAGACGCCGCCTGAACAAGACAAGACACTAAAAAAGGAAACATTTGAAGAATGGCAAACGGAAGGAGAATGGAAAGAGAGAGGACATCCCAACGAGATGCGTCAGCGCTGACCACGAGCGTGAAATCCATTAGCTGGTTCCTTTTTCGGGATGACTATCTTGGGCAGGTGTTTTTCCAGTATCTTCATTTTCCGTTCATCTTTCCGCAATTTTTCGCTCTAATGGAGTCACTTTTTCTTTGAGTGGTTTCGGTTTCTAGATTCGACAAGATACGGGTGGCTTCCAAGGAAAAGAAAAAAGGAAAAACAAAAGGGTTGCTCATACAATCGTTTTATACAATTTCTAAAGCAATCAAACATCAATTCTGAATAAATGTGAAATAGCTGAATGCCTTAGAAATGATAAAAGACCAGCTAAGGACATTACTAGATATATCCGCCATTGTATACGGTCAAAAAACACGATCCACACCCTCATTTGATCTCTCTCTCTCTTTTTGATGACCGTAGGAAAGCCGCCAATTGGATATTTGTTACACTAGATCAGGTTATTAAGAATAAAACAGTGTTCATTAATGAAATTATTCATGTTCAACGAAGTAATTGATAGGATTGTTTTCAGTTCAACTGTTTCCGATTCCTGTTCATAAATTCCTGTGACGCCTCGTGATATTCATCGTCACTGCTGTCCCAGATGTCAGGAAGTTTGACTATAACACAATTGTCGTCATCTGTTTCAGTTTCGGATTCATCGTCTGAATCAACAGGTGGTGGATACTCAATTAGTCGTGTACATTGCATCGCTTCAATTCTTTTCTTACTCCTGTCTTCTTTTTCTTCTCCTCTAGTTTCACTTTTAGTGCCAGGTATCTGAAATTTTTTCTGTTTGGGAATCAAGTTTAAGTTAGCAAACCTACATTTTGAGAACAGTTGGAATAAGGATTTTCACACACCACAAACAATTGTTTCAAGAAAAACAAGTGGACAAAAATAAGTCCGTGGTAATATGGATCCTGAAAATACAAGAAAATTTTATTTTATAGAACAAATATATAATACTCACTGGTATATCGGCCAAAGAAGGAGTCAAAATAATGCAACAAACATGACTGATGGTCATCCATTTCCATTTGTTCAAGTTTCGCCAAAAAACCCCCAGTAGCGACATATCTGGATGAAATTGTCTCAAAAAGTTTACATTGAAAGTAAAAAGCTCTAAAAAAGTCTTAAAAGTTATTAATAGCCATAAAAAAAGTGTTTTCTTGTCAATAAAAATTTTTTGTGTCATAATTTAAGAGACGCGTTAAAAAAAATATAATGTGTATATTAAAACGTTTTAATAACAACAAATATAAAAAACTTCCCAAAACTCCAAGAAAAAGCGTAATCAATAGTTTGAAAACTGAAGAGAACAACTATAGCTGATAACATCTGGCCAAAAATCCATATTTGACTACATTTCTCTCCTATTCTATGAAATTCATAGTCTGCATACAATCACAGAAAAACTACCTGACTTCCACATTTCTTTTTTTGAGTGAGTAAGGAGAAGTCAGGACTAGAAAAATGAAAGGGTCAAAACTGTTTCTTATTGCTTTTGAACGAATTTTATGATAGACAATTTTGAATCAGGCACGACTACTTTCTAGTTTTCTGAAATAAAATCAGATCAGAAGAAAACTTGTTGTCAGAAAATTCAGTGAGCTTTTGAGGCAAAGATTGGACACACTTGAGATTATAAATTTTGTTGAAGATATTTAAAACCAAAAATTGATAAACATGGTTTATTGTTGGAAAACGTGTCATTTCATAAAAAGTTCTGAATACTGTAAAAAAAAGAAATTAAGACAAAAAAGAGGAAAAAGGTTTGCAGAAGTTCAATGAGTTAACATGAATAGAGTCCAACTAGTGCTCTGATGCCAAACGATAGTTGCCGTTTTCCCGTCGGATCTCTTGATTTTGTGGCCACTAGTAATTTTAAAATTGCCTGGTAATCTATAAACATTTGATTTTTCTTAATGAGAAAGAAAACCTTACTTTTCGGGGATGACGTCATGATGAGTTCCCACTTCATTAAGCAAATCAATTATCTCCTCCTTTGGTTCTTGTCCAGAAACATTTATTCTAATAAATTCTAAACCGAAATTTGATTCCATACTCATCCAACTTTTCAGGAATCGAATGATTTCTTGACTTGTGAGAATAGAGTTACGGAGCTCGATACATGGGGAATCCAATTTGGGTAGTTGCTCGCAGTTAAGGAAATTTGCATTATTTATAATTAAACGATGTGGACCTCTTGGAATCTCTAATTGAGAGTTTCCCGTGGGATAATTAATGTTCAGAAACAATATTTTAGAAACTCTCAATTTTCCCAGAAAATACTTCACATCATTCAGGCAACCTTTGATAACTACAACCTCTTCAAATGACTCTTCTTGAGATCTCAGCCAATCGGTTATCAATGAATTTGGACTCGACAACCACACTTTGTTAATACAACAGCACAAAACATTTTTAACGTTTTCGTACCACTTCATACAATCTACAATTGAAGTTTCGGAAAAAGTTTCGACTTCATAAGGGAAAGTGTAAATGTTGTCATTTTCTTTTTGGTTCATGATAATTGTTGGTTTACCGAACAATTGTAAAGTCACTTGAAACTTTGGTTTAGTTCTGAAGAAAGAAGTCACTGATCTTTTGGCTTTTGAAGATGCCATTGATATATCAATCCTGAAAGACATATAATAAGAATTTCCCCTGATAACTACTCACAATTCCAATGGAGTCATCATGCAATATATATGCTCCTTTGCCACGAGAGGTAATCGATGTAAATGGAACACATCTACTTTTAATTCTTCCTCATAGTTGTTGAATTCTTGTTCAAGTGATCTAAAAAGATGAGAAAAGTGAAAAACTGTAAGTCGCAAAATTAATGTAATAATATTGCTTCTTGGAATATTTTTTGTACTTCGGAAGTTCATGATGAAAAGGTTAAAAAAGGAAACTCACACTTGGGAAGGACTCTCAAAATCAATAACTGGTACTGGAAGACGAGACGAGGGGCTGACCATGTTTCAGAAAGACAGAGTAACAGAATGACAGAAAGAATAGGACTACTTGCAAACTGTCTCACTGACAGCTCTGAAATTACCACTCGTATCGAGACCCTATTCTGGGTAAGACACAAATTATGCCAATGAATGTTGAACAAATTGAATCCTTTCAATTCTTTTTTTCAATTCTTCAATTCTACAGCTTTATTTATAAATAGAAAATAATAAACAATTAAGTGATACAAAATAAAGAAAATTAAAATACAATTGAACAAAAAAGAGCGAAACCGTATGAAATGAGTTATTCTTAGTTTTAGAAAGCGAAAATGAAAGCTTAGATAAATCAAAAACAATTCACAAGTTCACAAAATCATACGTTGATTCTTGGTGTGTAGGATCAGGTTATTCAATTTGCATTCTTTCTTGGTCTGACCAGTTATCATCTCCCTGTACATCTATCTTTTGGGTCGTTGTTTTGTTGAAATATACCCAGACAGGCATCACAGTTCCCGGAGACGACACAGAGGCCTCACCCACCAGCATCTACGTCTTTGAGAAGAGACTGGAGTGGTCTTGCCAACCAACAAACACAGTGTAGAAAAATCAATAGATGGTCATGGAAGACGGGGCATAGGGGGGGGGGGGGGGGGTTTTATGCTCTGAAAAGACAGAAGCACAGGGTGTACAGGGTTACCCGCATTACAGCGCACTCACACACACCCAGTCAAGTGGTACCCTCTCTGTCGAAGGTATATCATTCAAGTCATATTTTGTTAATAAAAAAGAATGGAGGTGAATACATGTATCTTGATAAATACTGCACCTCTATTCTCAAATTTTCACCAACGTTTTCAATTTTCGACGCTATTTACAGCTTTTTTGTGAACTTGGTCTACAAAATTTATTCAGGGTTGGTGACGATTAAAGAAATCGTAACACAAAGTTGATTCAATTTATCAAGAAAACGTTTTATTAGATTGTTTCTGTTCAAATGTTTCTCATTATAGGAGTTTGCCCAATATGCTATCATGATTATTGTTAATTTTGCCAATGTCGGCTTAGTTCTTATTAAAGTGAGTTTCTTTAAAAATTGATGAACATAAACAATGTGTCCAGGGTGTAACTGCCTACGTCTCAAGCAGTTTTTCGATAGGAACGTCTGCTATTGAGAGTTTTGGAGATGTTTTTGTCAGTTTTTTGCTACTTGTACAATTGGTTCTGGTAATATATAGTTAATTAGTTCCGAATTGATATTATATTTTAGGATAAACGTGTGAAAAAAAGCGATTACCCGAGAGGAAGATCTTCAGAGTCCACAACCAATGTATTTTTAAAATAGTGTTTTTCAAAATAAATTTCAAATTTTTTAGCTCACCGCATCAGTGGTCATGATGGCTTTAGCGTTTGTAAACTTTATACAGAGTTTTGATGCTTTGATAACGGGAACGTGAGTTTTCAAAAAATTCATTATTTCAGTTAAAGACGAAAATTCAGATTGGAACCAGACTTTGGGATTCCTCATATCATCGTGATAGTGGTCAACATTATAGTCAAACTTTTCTTGTTCCTAATTTGTTTGATGTGAGTAACATAGTTTTCAATCGTGCCTCTAGTTTCTTGCATTCAGAAAACGTGAGAATAATCAAATTCGAGTGTTAATGAGAGACCAGCTAACCGACGTTCTGACTAACACTATAGCACTCATAGCAGTTTGTATATCTTATATGTTCTGGAAGGTGGTCATTTGATTTTATAAAATCTCACAGAAAACTTTTGTTTTCAAGAAATGCGATTTCATTGGGGCGTCAATTATCTTTTTCCTTATCGTGAGAAACTGGGCTCCGATTGTCTCAGAATCTTGGTTCAAACTTCAAGGAGTCAAAGGCGAGGATGAAATCAACGAGAAAGTGGCGAAGGTTTGAATTATATTTATTTTGATTAGAAAAAAATTGTTTCAGATAATTTCGGAGAATGTGAATTTATTCAAACTGATATCCGGTTATGCTACTTATCACATTGGAAATAAGGCTATAGTTGAGGTAAAACTCAAGTTCAGTGCGAAACTTAATGAACCATATTTCAGCTCTACTGTGAAGTTGAGGATATGGGAAAACGAGCCGATATTCATTCGAAATTCGAGTGTGACGATATTTTGACTGTATATATTCTACCAATTGAAGAATCTCATGTAAGTCCATCATGATAGCTCTCTGAAAACTCTATTTCTTTAGAACTTGTCAATGATTCCGTTCAAAATGAGTGATGAAGAAAATTCAAAAACGACAGAGACGGTTGAGCTTCTGCAGAAAGTTTGATTTCAATCTATATTTCTACATTCATTTGTCTGTATTTTCCAGTAACTTGATGTTATTGTGTTTTAGAACCCGGAAAAAATGCGAGAGCAATCCGAAAAATCCATTCATAAACCCATTCGATAATGTCATCCAGGAAGCAATTTTAATCTCATCTCATAAAAAATCAGAGTATGGCAAATGTGAAAAGAATTATTGTCGAGATAATGATAGAGTGTCACACATCCGGGAAAAGAGTTCCCCAAGGTAAAGAGAAGCCACGCCCAATCATACCAATTATCTAGGGCCCAACCTCCCTACCTGGAATGCCTTCCGATCACATTTGACTTCCGAGCTCCCTTCCAACAAGTCGTTCGAGAAAAGGCTTCTTCTGAAAGATGAGGCCAAAACTCGCCATGGCTGTGCTCGGCTTTGTGGTTCCCTTCTTGTTGAACTGCGCTCTTGTGGGATCCACTGCGATGATGATCGTCCATGATCAGGTAAAAAGTTCGTAGTTGTTAGATGTTCTCTTCTTTTCTATTGTTTTGTTTTTTACAGAACCCGTTGCTCATAGTAGCAGCTATCACTCTCTCTTTGTGTGTCACGCTCATCCTCATCAAGTCCGTGTTTCATCTCATGACCGAGATGGCCGGACCTTTGGAGTCTGGACCAGCGCGTCGTCTCACAGCAAGGGACATGAACCGCCGCTTGGAGGAAATGCTTCCAATGTCGAGTCCGGTTCCAAGCGAGACGTCGCCTGTTCCCAGCAGACCAACTTCTCCTGTTCCACCACGCAGTCCAACTCCACCACCGTCGCCACGTCCACGTCAGCACTACGTGAAATGGTCCCGTCGATGTGAATACTGCTCCGACATTTGATTTCGTTTTATATAATTTTTTCTTTAAGGCAGTGTTAATCAGGATTGTTTCATATATTCTTATGTTTGTTTTCTAAATGAAATCAAGCTTATCGAATCATTTGAAATATTCCTAATTAACAAAACCAATACCTGACATCACTGAATAGATTCCGAGACGTTTTGCTATCGAGAACCACAACAAGCCAAACTTCTCGGAATCTGATTATTTTTCCGTGTACATACTATATTTTTTCGTGAGTCGCACAATTTGCGCCATTTTAAACTTTCTACTGGAGGAAGTATATTTATTTATTAATGCACTTTTTGAGAGAAAAACTGTCACCAACCCTGAATGAATATTGTGGACCAAGTTTTTTTTACATCACAAAAAAGCTGTAAATCGTGTCATTAATTGAAAACGTTGGCTGAAAATAGAGGAGCAATATCATCCAAATGCATTTATTCACCTTTATACTCCTTTCCTAATACAATATGACTTAGATGGCGTATCTTTAAAGGAGAGGGTGTCACTCAAAAGAGGAACCTATTGACTAGCTGTGTGTGAGTGTTTTCTAATGCAAGACACCCTAGACACCCTGTCGTTTTGTCTTTCTGGAACCTGACCCCCCTCCCTCCTGGCACGTCTTCGTTAATCTTCCAAGTCGTTTGATGTTGCCGATCTGATAAGAAAAAAGTTGTGTTTAGAAGTCTTTCTCAAAATTGTTTGATTTTACAGGTATATTTATGAAATAGAAAATATTGAACAATTAAATGATGCAAAATGAAGATGATTGAAATACAATAGAATAAAAAAGATCGACACTGTACGAACAAGTTATTTGATTTTAGAACGCTAAGATTAAAGTTTAGATGTATCGAAAAAGTTTCACAAAATGTTGATTCCGTAGTATGAAAAAATTCTGTATTTTTCCTTGGTTTGACCATTTATCATCTCACAGTGTTTACTTGTGGAAGGGTGTCCGATGCTACGAGGAACTGCAAAAAAAGTTTCCTTATAATTTTGATTCAAGTGTTTTTGAAATGGCAGACGCTTAAGAGTTTTTAACTTACGAGTCGGATGTCGACCTCATTGTCTCTCATTTCGGATGTCGACCACCTCATTGTGAGATCTCCGTTTGTTTAGTTGGTATTCTTCCTAGGTCTGACCATCTACCATCTCACTGTAGTCCCTTGTGGCAGGGTTTCCGATGCGACGAAGAACTGCAAAAAAGTTTTAAAATTATGTTTTGATACAGGTGTTTTTAAAGCTGGAGACACTTAAAAATTCTAAACCTGCATGCATCTATCCCTTGGGTCGTTATCTTGTTGAAATGTGCCTAAACAGGAATCCAACATAGCCAACCCATTCCGATTGTTTCCGAACTCTCGAAAATGACAATGAATGACCAATACTATAAAATGTACAGTAGTATGGATAAATTTCAAAAATCACTTACAGTTCAAAAACAGTTTATCATTGAACAACCTCTTGGAGATGAGAATGGAGTGCTCTTGCCCACCGCTATACACAGTCTAGAAAAGTCAACAGATGCTCTTGGAAGACGTGCCAGGAGGGAGGGGGGTCAGGTTCCAGAAAGACAAAACGACAGGGTGTCTAGGGTGTCTTGCATTAGAAAACACTCACACACAGCTAGTCAATAGGTTCCTCTTTTGAGTGACACCCTCTCCTTTAAAGATACGCCATCTAAGTCATATTGTATTAGGAAAGGAGTATAAAGGTGAATAAATGCATTTGGATGATATTGCTCCTCTATTTTCAGCCAACGTTTTCAATTAATGACACGATTTACAGCTTTTTTGTGATGTAAAAAAAACTTGGTCCACAATATTCATTCAGGGTTGGTGACAGTTTTTCTCTCAAAAAGTGCATTAATAAATAAATATACTTCCTCCAGTAGAAAGTTTAAAATGGCGCAAATTGTGCGACTCACGAAAAAATATAGTATGTACACGGAAAAATAATCAGATTCCGAGAAGTTTGGCTTGTTGTGGTTCTCGATAGCAAAACGTCTCGGAATCTATTCAGTGATGTCAGGTATTGGTTTTGTTAATTAGGAATATTTCAAATGATTCGATAAGATTGATTTCATTTAGAAAACAAACATAAGAATATATGAAACAATCCTGATTAACACTGCCTTAAAGAAAAAATTATATAAAACGAAATCAAATGTCGGAGCAGTATTCACATCGACGGGACCATTTCACGTAGTGCTGACGTGGACGTGGCGACGGTGGTGGAGTTGGACTGCGTGGTGGAACAGGAGAAGTTGGTCTGCTGGGAACAGGCGACGTCTCGCTTGGAACCGGACTCGACATTGGAAGCATTTCCTCCAAGCGGCGGTTCATGTCCCTTGCTGTGAGACGACGCGCTGGTCCAGACTCCAAAGGTCCGGCCATCTCGGTCATGAGATGAAACACGGACTTGATGAGGATGAGCGTGACACACAAAGAGAGAGTGATAGCTGCTACTATGAGCAACGGGTTCTGTAAAAAACAAAACAATAGAAAAGAAGAGAACATCTAACAACTACGAACTTTTTACCTGATCATGGACGATCATCATCGCAGTGGATCCCACAAGAGCGCAGTTCAACAAGAAGGGAACCACAAAGCCGAGCACAGCCATGGCGAGTTTTGGCCTCATCTTTCAGAAGAAGCCTTTTCTCGAACGACTTGTTGGAAGGGAGCTCGGAAGTCAAATGTGATCGGAAGGCATTCCAGGTAGGGAGGTTGGGCCCTAGATAATTGGTATGATTGGGCGTGGCTTCTCTTTACCTTGGGGAACTCTTTTCCCGGATGTGTGACACTCTATCATTATCTCGACAATAATTCTTTTCACATTTGCCATACTCTGATTTTTTATGAGATGAGATTAAAATTGCTTCCTGGATGACATTATCGAATGGGTTTATGAATGGATTTTTCGGATTGCTCTCGCATTTTTTCCGGGTTCTAAAACACAATAACATCAAGTTACTGGAAAATACAGACAAATGAATGTAGAAATATAGATTGAAATCAAACTTTCTGCAGAAGCTCAACCGTCTCTGTCGTTTTTGAATTTTCTTCATCACTCATTTTGAACGGAATCATTGACAAGTTCTAAAGAAATAGAGTTTTCAGAGAGCTATCATGATGGACTTACATGAGATTCTTCAATTGGTAGAATATATACAGTCAAAATATCGTCACACTCGAATTTCGAATGAATATCGGCTCGTTTTCCCATATCCTCAACTTCACAGTAGAGCTGAAATATGGTTCATTAAGTTTCGCACTGAACTTGAGTTTTACCTCAACTATAGCCTTATTTCCAATGTGATAAGTAGCATAACCGGATATCAGTTTGAATAAATTCACATTCTCCGAAATTATCTGAAACAATTTTTTCTAATCAAAATAAATATAATTCAAACCTTCGCCACTTTCTCGTTGATTTCATCCTCGCCTTCGACTCCTTGAAGTTTGAACCAAGATTCTGAGACAATCGGAGCCCAGTTTCTCACGATAAGGAAAAAGATAATTGACGCCCCAATGAAATCGCATTTCTTGAAAACAAAAGTTTTCTGTGAGATTTTATAAAATCAAATGACCACCTTCCAGAACATATAAGATATACAAACTGCTATGAGTGCTATAGTGTTAGTCAGAACGTCGGTTAGCTGGTCTCTCATTAACACTCGAATTTGATTATTCTCACGTTTTCTGAATGCAAGAAACTAGAGGCACGATTGAAAACTATGTTACTCACATCAAACAAATTAGGAACAAGAAAAGTTTGACTATAATGTTGACCACTATCACGATGATATGAGGAATCCCAAAGTCTGGTTCCAATCTGAATTTTCGTCTTTAACTGAAATAATGAATTTTTTGAAAACTCACGTTCCCGTTATCAAAGCATCAAAACTTTGTATAAAGTTTACAAACGCTAAAGCCATCATGACCACTGATGCGGTGAGCTAAAAAATTTGAAATTTATTTTGAAAAACACTATTTTAAAAATACATTGGTTGTGGACTCTGAAGATCTTCCTCTCGGGTAATCGCTTTTTTTCACACGTTTATCCTAAAATATAATATCAATTCGGAACTAATTAACTATATATTACCAGAACCAATTGTACAAGTAGCAAAAAACTGACAAAAACATCTCCAAAACTCTCAATAGCAGACGTTCCTATCGAAAAACTGCTTGAGACGTAGGCAGTTACACCCTGGACACATTGTTTATGTTCATCAATTTTTAAAGAAACTCACTTTAATAAGAACTAAGCCGACATTGGCAAAATTAACAATAATCATGATAGCATATTGGGCAAACTCCTATAATGAGAAACATTTGAACAGAAACAATTCGATATGTTTACCTTCCTGTTGGTCATCTTCAATATGTTGAGAGTAGATGGTTCTCTAGAGCACGACTGAAATTTTAAATTGGTTTGATGTCAATAGAGAATTTACAACCTGCGGCACGGTGATAATGGGAATTTTTACAACCTCCTCCGTTGTGCCCGAACTCATCGTATCTGTGAATAGGACGGTATGTGAATGTCGAAAAAATGATTTTGAACGAAATGAACCAACGTTTAGTTAAAATGAGGTAAACAATATTCAAATAAAGTCAACTGTCCTGTCAAATGGTCATCATTCTTATCAACATTTCATAATTTGTCGCAAGACTAAACTGTAAACATATTGGAGTGATTGTCATTTCGTAGTAAGAAAAGATGCTTCCGAAAATTATTTCGATTAATTTAAAAAGGAAAGAGCGACCGATGATAATTCATATTGACTATAAAATGTTCTCACCAAAGATTTTGATAGAATGTTGCTGATAATTTAATAGTGCAACGAAATTTAAACGTGTATTGCATATAAATCAGTAAGTGCCTGGTACAGTGGAGATAAGGAGACGAACCGTTTCAATCGATTGTTTTCGCTGTTATCAAAAGGGAAAGCTGGATTGTCAAAAAGTTAAAACAAATGAAGGGCGAACATTTAATCAATGATGTCTTACCAAGACAGTAATGCGCTAAAATCGGTTTAATGAAGCATTGAGAAATAAGAAGAATTAGTGGTGTTAAAAACTAGCTATAGTCAAAACAATAGAAATAAACATGATCATGTGCACAGAACGTTTTTCAAAAACTATTTGTAGTCATACAAACATTGTAGCTTCATAGTATTATCTACAATTCGTTCAAGGCACCGAGAAGATATTCTGTGTTTTAAAGATTGAGGTTTTAGTCTGAACGTTTGAAAAGAGAACACGGAAGGCGAAAAGCAATCCGTCCGTATATTGCTCAGATGTCATTTTGAGATTGAAATGAAAAACATTGGTAGAAAAGAGATATGTAAATTTTAACCTAGGGTTTTTGAGGTGAAGCACCATGTCATTTAAAATTGAAATTTAAAACAATTTCTCATCCCGCTAGATTTTTGAATACATTTTGGAACTCAAAAAAATTTTTCTCACAAAATTATTGACAAGACATCTGGATAACTCCAACAGTTGAGGAACCTGAAAAATGCCTAACAAATTTTTCATTTTGTTATTTCATTTTGGAAACCCGATAAACTTTGTTTTTTATTATTGCACCCTTTTTAGTCTTTCCGTGAAACTACATTTGCAAATTGGTGCTTGTCACCATCAAAAGTTGATTGGGGAAACGTCTCGTTCCTTTATCGCTTAATTGATCTTCGTCCGAGTACGATGAAGAACGGAAATTAACACGGCGAGATTGAGCAACAGTCAATTGAAAAGAAGAGGAGATGAGCTTATGGATGGTTATCTAGATAAATGAGATGCATGTCCAATCTGGTGTTGATGGAACCCTTTTCTTAGTCAGGAAAACTTGACCCTTCCTTTTTAAAACTAGTTTTTGTTTTGGGTAACCACCAATGCAATAAATATCAACTGACAGTTATGAACTGTTTGAAACGTGTGTTCTCAAAAAGCCATTGAAATTAATCGGTTTTCTTTCATTTCAACCTACGTCTTCAAAAGATGAAACATGTCACATCAGTCGAATTGAGTGATTGCGTACACCTATACATCTTACAAGGGACAATGAATCGTCCACAATTAGTATTGTGCGGTGTTCGGTGTCAAAAGATGCCGACCGCTTTGAGGTAAACTTCCGGCTCATGCAATTGATTCATCACTCCGCATTTTTTTCCAATCTGCATGCGCCGAGATTGATAGGTGGCTGTCGGAAATTTGTTTTCACTGCAAAATAACAAAATGCAGATTCTGAAATGTTCATTTTCCTTAAATCCCGCATGTCATTCCGTATTTTCATCATTTTGAAAAAATCTTATTAGCTAAAAACTATTTCTCCTCTCAAACATATGTTTTTTTCTATTCTTATACATCTCTTATTCTATTCTCTTCATCTCCAACATATGTTTCATTTAAATTTCCATCAACCCAATATTCTAATGAAACACAAACTTGCTAATCCATGTGATACATTATAAATAAGTCTCGTAAGAAAGGGGTCGGTGCAGTAAAAAGCTTAAGATTATTTGCGATAAACGTGTGAAACGCTGAAGACTGATGAGGGGGACAAGGAACGAATTCGATTTGCTATTCTCCTTGTCTCCACTGAATAATTCATCGAAATTCACAGATAGTTTCGAGAGATGCTTATACATAGAAGAGACTTGTTTCGTTGGGGTTTCAAGTTTCTGGATGAAGAAGGGGTTGATTGCATTACACACCTTCCTTCCACCAGATAAGAATACAAATCATACCCAAAACGGCGATCACCTGTCGCCTCCTTTTCATTGTTTCTTTTTGACACCATCTAATCCTATGCAGATGAGCGGATCGTCAAGGTGTCCATTGTTGCACACAGTTCTCAGACCGTTTTACGTCATTTAGTGAAGAGTCGATGTCAATGGTTTATGGGGTCTGATGGGTTAATCCCACTTGAATTCGGATGGATAAAGTGGAGTCATGGTGGTTTTTGGATATTAGTATGTTGGAATATGGTTTTTTCTCGGAAAATGCAAGAGATGCTAGTTTTTGACAGTCTCTATTCATTATTCGCTGCGAATGTAGATCTGAAACGTTTGAAAATAATAAAAACACCGATTAAAAAAAAATTCAATTTAGGCCTGATTATCGAGACTTGTTTAAAATTCTGAAAAAAAGCCACTCTTAACGATTCGAAATTGTCTACCATCTTTTTTTCATTGTGAAAAAGTCAACATAATTAAAAAATTGTCTGTTCATTCAAAACTGTTCTAAACACCAAAAAATTGCGTTGAAAATGATTTTCCAAAAAAAAAAAAGAACAAAAATCCACTACTCCCATATAGATGAAATACAAAATGATTTATGATTGAAATTTTGTTAGCCTAATTCAGTATTGAATGCTGACATCATCGTTCACATCACCGTCTAGCCATAGGGCCACTCTATTGTTCCCTCTTTTTCTCCTATCATATTCTCAAACCATAACTGCGAGACGAATTCATCAACACATGAATATGAATATATATCCATAAATCGTGGCCGCCTTTTTGGGTCCTTCTTTCTCTCTCCCTGGTGTGCATACGGTAGCCGACATAGTGCCCGCCCAGGCCGTCTTCATCGTCCGAGACAAGCCCCACCTCCTTTGCCCCCCTTCCCGTTTGCCTCTCCTTCGCCGCTCTCTCGTTTCCTCGTTTACTCCCGATTCAACCCTCTAGTCTCCCAATTCTTTTTTCTCACTTTTTCATTTTCCAGGAAATTCATCTGGTTTTTTTTGTTTCATTCTAACTATTTTTCAGATTGTTATTGTGACTGTTCCAGTAACACTCTCCTCTTCCTTTTCTTACTCAATTATGATTGCGACCGTATTGCGCTACTCGCTAGCGCTTTACCTTTGCATCGATGTCACGCATGGCGCTTATTTCTCACAGGTTTGTTATTTAAAACAAATCTCTTGTACTCCTAAACTTTTCCAGTTTTCTATGAGAGCTCCTGATCATGATCCATGTCATGATCATACCGGAAGACCGGTTAGATGCGTTCCCGAGTTCATCAATGCTGCTTTTGGCAAACCTGTTATTGCTAGTGACACGTGTGGAGCCAATGGGCCATCCAAGTAAGTTCAAAACCTCTGAATTCCTTACTTTCTTTATTTCCAACTGATTGATCTTCATCCTTAACGTGATTACACACACTCACTCATTTGTTCTCTTTCTTTTGCCGTTTCTTTTGCCACAAGCTATTTCTCTCTAAAAAATTCTAATTAGATTTCTTTTTGATTTCTTCGAGGTTTAGTTTTCCTAACGAAAAAAAGAATTGTGGAGAGGTCGTAATAAGAAATTCCTTTTTTGATTAACATTCAACTGGACAAGCTAGCGCAAACATATACATATTTCTGGCCTAGTATGTTTTCAATTTCAGATTCTGTACTGTTAAAGAGGGTCCTGATGGTATTATCCGTGAACAATGTGACACTTGTGATGCCCGAAACCCTCTTTTATCCCATCCCGCCTCTCTTCTCACTGATCTCAATTCCATTGGAAACATGACTTGCTGGGTTTCTTCTCCAAGTTTGAGTCCACAGAACGTGTCACTCACTTTGTCACTCGGCAAAAAGTTCGAGCTCACTTATGTCTCAATGCACTTTTGTTCTCGTTTACCTGATTCCATGGCTCTTTACAAATCGGCTGACTTTGGAAAGACATGGACACCATTCCAATTCTATTCTTCCGAATGCCGTCGTATTTTCGGAAGAGAACCTGATGTTATGATAACCAAATCAAACGAACAGGAAGCTGTTTGTACCGCATCTCATATTATGGGACCAGGTGGAAACCGTGTCGCTTTCCCGTTCCTTGAGAATCGACCATCTGCCCAGAACTTTGAGAATTCGCCCGTACTTCAAGACTGGGTAACTGCCACGGATATCAAAGTGGTCTTCTCGAGACTTAGCCCAGATCAGGTAATTTCCAGATAAGGGTCAGAAAACATTTTGTATTGCTAGGCGGAGTTATATGGATTATCAAATGATGTGAATTCTTATGGAAATGACACCGATGATGAAGTCAAACAACGATATTTTTACTCAATGGGAGAACTGGCAGTTGGTGGTCGCTGCAAATGCAATGGTCACGCCAGTCGATGCATCTTCGACAAAATGGGCCGGGTAAGCACTTTCTTAGTCATCAATACCTTTTTTCTATTACTCACGAGTACACGAACCCCTTTTTCAGTACACTTGTGACTGCAAACATAATACAGCCGGAACTGAATGCGAAATGTGCAAACCATTCCATTACGATCGTCCATGGGGCAGAGCCACTGCCAATTCTGCCAACTCCTGTGTTGGTAAGTGTACCCGGGGGGTCATGGAATGGTTCCGACTACTGTTTTCGCGCATTAGTTGTTTCTCAAACATACACACACAGTCTCGCGCGTTCCATATCTCAATGGATATTAATGCCAATGCGATTGGTTCCATCTCATTACAAATGTCAACGAGTACAATGCGCGAGAAACCACGGGATATCTCAACACTTTTGTGTGTTAACTTTCTTTCTTTTCAAATTTCGAATAGAATTGGGTCGGGAGGGGAGTCATACCTAAATATGAGAAAAAGCGGATTCATGAAATTTAAAAGTGAGGGAAATGAGATCCAGATAATTAAAAGTGATGATCCTCATCAAAAAACAAATGAAAACAGCGCGCAGAAACGGGCGAATCATAATCAAATAACGATTATAATCATATTCCGTACGGCTTCCCATACCCGAAAAGCGGGTCAAAAAGCGCGTCTGATTGTGTTGTTGCCGACAAGGGTAAAAAGAAGGGAAAGCCAAGTGCCCTCTTGAAATGATCCGAACAACCTTAACCCTGCCGACCCTTTCTAAGAAGCCTCTTCTGTTAATTTGATAAAAAACAAAACGAAACATGTGGCAGTCATGTGGTCTTTTCAAATCAGCTTCTTGTTTCCCAAACTTGTTTTGCTCGGCTACCTCGTTTGGTATGCACACACAGACACAGGTGATGCTTGGGGGTTTCATTGTTCCGAACCCCTGTATTAGGCGATATACAAACAACCGTCCAAATATAAGGTCCCGCCACCACATTTTGGATTAACTATGTATGACAAACTAGGTGTGAAAAGTCAGAGGGGTAGTTCTAGTCATCCTTCTTCCCATTTGGTTCTGTGATTGTGTGATTCGAGAATTGTAAAGAAGAGCGTATGGATGGGGGGTTTAATGGATGTGTGAGTGGAACATTCCTACGGTAGGCATACATAGACATGTGCTTGCATGAATTACTGCTAGATTAATAGCCAACACGGTTGTAAATAAACTGAGGGACGAGGGGGGTGTAACGCGCGCGGGATTATTGAATGATGAATTGAAAATTCCAGCTTGCAACTGCAACCAACATGCAAAGAGATGCCGATTTGATGCTGAGCTCTTCAGACTAAGTGGAAACCGGTTAGGAAGACAGAAATTGAAACGTTGAAGTTAGAATTTTCAGATCGGGAGGTGTCTGCCTAAACTGCCGTCATAACACTGCTGGAAGAAACTGTCATCTTTGCAAACCAGGATTCGTTCGTGATACTTCTCTTCCAATGACTCATCGAAAAGCCTGTAAATGTAAGTTTCGGAAACATAGGGCGTGTGTGGCGTTGAAAAGACATTTATCAGCGAGAAGCCGCACCAGGCGGCTTTTAGTGTGTTATCTTGTTTCTGTCTACCCCTAGGGACCAAACGCAACACTTGTTCCTGTTAAACTCAACATATCCTCTATATCCAATATATGGAAAGTGTCATATAATAACAGTAGGGATGTATGACACAAGTGGCCCCGTGTCAAGCACCTTTATCCCTGGTAGACATAGTGAACCCCTGGCTACTGGGCCGACTAATTTCCGACAGAGCGTCCAATTTAAGCACCCTTCTCAACCACTAATGTTGCGTAATTGAAACACATCTCTTCTGGTTCTTCTCCTCCCGTGTGCTGCTCTCGAGTGACCACCACGTCCGATTGTATAGCACTTTGCTTCCGTTGATTTTCATCTTCTTTCTCCCAATTGTTTCTTCTTCTTCTTCTTCTTCACAGCCCATCCTTCAAAACTTCTAGAAGCCAGGAGAAGGAGGAGGGAAATCGAATTTCGCCCAGTGTTTGTTGCCGAAATTGGAATTGAGTGAGGAGAAAAAGTGGGGGGAGAGAGTGGACAAAAGAAAGTGACCACCCAGTACCGCCTGCTTACTTTGTAGTTTTCTTTCTTGATTAAATTTAGGGACAATATTGAGAAGAGGTCGAAAAAAGTGCTGGCTTGACCAGGAGGTATATAACAACCAAATACTCTAGGGATTACGTTTTTTAGGAAAAGGGATCGAGTATTCGTGTATTCTGTATAGCTAGTTGATCTTTCCAATATCCCATTTAAAATAAATTGAATACATTTTTCCGTATCCAGATTAGCCATTTTGTTCCAATGGCAGATGTATTTTTAGTGAACCTTTTCATTTTCCATTCACTAAAGGGAGAAAAAAAATAAAATTATCACCACATCCATCTGCGGACTTTCCGCTTCAATACCTTCTGGTCAAGCAAGCTTAATGTGCTATTAGCCAAAACAAATACAAAAGACATGGGAAACAAGAAGCGCGCACACCGCGAGATGATGCCCCTGGAAACGAGAAGGGTATCGCCTTTTTTGTCCTTGGATGGTCATCGACGCGAATAGAATAGGCCCGATTGCATAATACGCACATCATCGCTCACCTCATAATGCGTCAATTCCTAAAAATTTCGTTCTCACCTCAGTCTTCTTCTCAATTACCAACAAACACATTTGCTTTCTCCGACAAAAAGAGGGGAGGAAGTATAGTACAAAAAGAGGAATCCAATTTGTTGTCTTTTGATGTGACCAAAAAAGAAAGGAGAACAAAGTTATCACGACTAGATACACTTGTCGGATGTCGAATTACCGTATCCCATGTTGCTTCTTTCCGCGTCAGTTGCTCCACAACAACTTGTGATGCTCATCGAGGCAGCACATTTATCAAAAAGCGTTGGAGACTTGCGGACAAATTGCTGTTCGGTGTGGTGTCTCATTTCGATGGGGGAAGAAAAGGATGAAATTGCATCGCATTCTACCTCTCATTTGTTTGATAAGATTTATCGAGCTTATGCGAAGGAGAGAAGAAGAAGAAGAAGAAGAAGATAAGAAGAGAGGATACGTGTCGGGTGTTTGTCACCGAACAATGTTGCTTCGTTTTTAATTGGTTGAGCCACAAATTGAGATTTATTGGACAGATAGGACATGAAAAAGAGGATGGGAGGAGAGTGTATATGCTTCGTCCAAGATTTAGGGGTCCTCACACCTCAATAAATAATCATTGCATAACAGATTACAGAACTCTCAGCAGAATCTATATTTTCAGCTTGCGGATGCCACCCTGTTGGTTCTCTCGGAAAGAGTTGCAATCAATCATCCGGACAATGTGTCTGCAAACCTGGAGTAACCGGAACTACCTGTAATCGGTGTGCCAAAGGATACCAACAAAGTCGTTCTACTGTCACTCCATGTATCAGTAAGTAATGAGCATTATTTACCCAGAAACTTCCTAATTTGCATAATAACCACCCTTTTGTTGATTTAAAATGGTAATATGAGAGAAATCTTTTCAATGACACCTCTCCTAAGGGAAATGAGTTGGAACCTCTCGCATCCAAACAAAATCAAATTACATATGACATTTGAACACCTCTCCGAACCGGGTATCTTTTCAGAAATTCCGACGAAAGCAGATTTTATTGGATCATCGACTTCAGAGGAGCAAGGTAAGCAAATAAACGTATAGTTAGCCCTACTGTGTCCTTGGCTACCTGACTATATGCAAATATTTGTAATTTGAGAAAACCTCTGATCACTTTTTTTCAGACCAGTGTTCGAAGTGTAGAATTGTACCGAAACGACTCAACCAAAAGAAGTTCTGCAAACGGGATCATGGTAAACAACGTCGCCTTGGAATAGTGATTATAATTCATTTTTAGCTGCGCAAATGGTTGTGGTCAGCCGTGAGATGGTTGATGGATGGGCCAAGTACAAAATTGTTATCGAATCGGTTTTCAAACGCGGAACTGAAAACCTTCAACGCGGCGAAACCGCTCTCTGGATCTCCCCTCAAGGTGTCATTTGCAAGTGTCCGAAGCTCCGCGTCGGACGTCGTTATCTTCTTCTTGGTGAGTTCATTACACATCCCATTCCCATTCAATTGTCTACGTGATGTCCATTTTGTGTCCGCGAGAAAAGCACAAGACGGGGAGGGGAAGGGAAGAAAGGCGACAAGGATAGTTAGTAGCCAATGATAAATGTGTCTCCAAAAATGCTAATTAAGCCGGTGGCCGCCGTCAGGGGGCCGCATTGGCGGATGAAGTGTGAAATGTGACAGGATGGATTAGGCGTGGAACAATAGGAGAAAGGGTGTTAATCTGATAACCAATGATTGTTTCAGGAAAGAATGATTCGGATCACGAACGTGATGGACTGATGGTCAATCCACAAACTGTATTGGTTGAATGGGAAGATGATATTATGGATAAGGTATTGAAATAAAAAATTAAATCTGAATATTGAAAAATTGAATTTAGGTTCTCCGTTTCTCAAAGAAAGACAAACTTGGACAATGCCCAGAGATCACGTCACACAGATACTAATTTGGATCAGTTACTTCAAAATTCTCTAATTATTGTTCTCTCATTATTTTTTCAAAAATCTCTGAAACCGTGTGACCCTGATCCAATCTAGTTTCCTCTCTTTTTACCCCAACAGCCATATCAAGCTGTTGTATTTCATAGAACTCCTCTCCCCACCGACTGGGTACTGTAGCAGTACCTCATTTCCGCTTTAATTAATATTCCTTTCTTGTGCATGACGTTACAATTCTCTGTGGTGCATTTCTCTCTCGTTTTTTACTCATCTCGCATAATTCTCATGTTATTGGTTGTGAAACTCTTTTGTCTTCTGACATTTCTGACAAAGAAACCGTCATGAAAACCTAAATCTGACATTATAAAATTTGTGTCATTTTTCCCTTTCTCTTCAAACTTTTTTTCCTGTTATAATATACCTGTCAGTGCAAAAATAAAGTCTCAGATATAATATTGCTTTTTTGAAACAAAGAATGGAATATCTGGGTAACAGGTGCAAGTTGAGTGCCTCGTAAAACTCTTCACATTTGCATAACTCGACATGTGCCTCTTGTTTCCAGCATTTAATCCCTCTTATTCACAATTCGACACCGCGAACCATCACCACCTGATACTGTTTACTCATTAGGGCGTGAAATAAGAATATGGAGGAATTTAGAGGTGTCAGCTGTACAGATCTTCAATTATTTGAATAATAGAGCTTGTGGGAGCTGTAAAACATATGAGATTGTGTTCCAAATATCAATTTTCGCTATAGACTGCAGGGGTTTTTGTAAAATTAGACTCTTTCCTTTTTTCCTATTACTTAAAAAGCCGTGTAGTGTCGGTGCCAGTCACCGGCGCCACCCCAGAGAAACAATTCAATTTACTTTGATAAATTCTCCAAGTACACTTCTCAAATGCACATTCACGTTTTTTTACGATTGGCTCCTGACAAGAAAACGGAAGAGAAGGGGGGTTAGGAGTTGTAGCCACCCAAGTATTCCCGGTTGAATTGCGACGGTTTCGACCAAAATGACAAATGTGCCAACGAGCTGAACGACGTGTCAGCAAGGCAAAAAAGAAAAGAATTATGCACGGGGGGTCTTCACTCTTCTTCAAACTTTCGATCAACACCCCACTACTTTTTTGTGATGGATATACGGAATGTGCTCTCTTTCTCTCCCCGAGGGAGATGGTTTCTGGTGTAAACTCAAAAATAATCGAAGTCTTTCGTTATCAGGGGTCATCGACAATTTATTTTTTAAAAATCTAAAAATCAAGTCTAATTGAATCTTCTCGAATCATAGTGTTGGTCTGGGTTCCTTGCTGGAGATCTTGATGTCTTTTTGGCAGTATTGGTTTCAAAGCAAATGTCAAATTTGGTGAAGAATTCTGGCCGATTGTCAGCTATGTACTTGTACATGAAGTATACACAACGCTCCGTGTCGCATTTCCGGATTTCTGGTCCTATTTCTTGGGCATCATATTTTGGAAGATGCTTGTCAACACAATGCGCAGCCCAATCGCGGACAAATTGGGCCTGTAATTTCAAAGATGATAGAATTGAGATATTGTTATCACTTAAATAATTTTGAAGTCGAGAAATAGTTTTTTGATACATTCCAAAGAATTTAATGTCACGCGATAGCATCAAAAACCACTGTGAACTAAATGTGATCGGTGTTCAAGATTCATGAACAGCTATCTTAAACTGCTAGTATCGTTCAAAACAAGTGAAAATATGTAAAAAAAACTAAATAAAACATTTTCCAGTGACCTCAAAAAATAAATTCAACAACTGAAAATCAAAGACTCACATGTCTGTAATCGTCATAAAGAGCTGGATGACAGTAAGCAGCAACTAAGGAGAATATGATTATTTGAAGGAAATACATCTTCGCATAACCTGCAATGGTCATTTCTTGTCAAAAGTAACACAATACCACAAAGCGAAATCGAATCTCGAAACGAAATCGAAAAAGGGGGAGAAGAAGAGTAACCCTAGTATAGACTAAGTGAAATCAATCATTCGCAAAAGAACGACAAAAAGTGACAGGTGAACGGTTTACGCGGCATGCCAACGAAGATTTCAGATGTCAAAATGAAAAGAAAGGCGGACAAGTGAGAACAAGGAAATAAGGAGAAGGAAAAGTTTTCTTTCGTCTTCTTTTTTTGCTTTTCTCGACGTGAGAGAAGAAGGGACAGGTGGGTAATTATCTCTAGAGAAAATCTAATATGTACCATCAAAAAGCGAGTCCCGCGTTGTTTTGTTTGGTGTTGTGAGGTAAAAAGAGGAAATAACGTGTTTCTCACTTTCAGGCATTAACTTATACAGAACTTTTAGAGAGAAAACCCAAGAATTCTCGAGAATTATATAGTTGGACACAAAACCAAGCAGTATGGCGACTTAATGTGGTTCTATTACACTTGATTGCAGCTATTCTACTTCTTTTATCACTTTCTTTGGTATAACGGTTGTCTTTCAAAAGAATTGTGTGATGATCTTGAAGAACTTTCAGAAATGTTTTTTTATACGGTTTCTCGATGATTCCATTTCAGATTTGTGTTGGTATGGAGACTCTGAATCATCCTCTGCCTTCCGCTTTTCTTCTTGACTTCTGGAAATAAAAAATGCTTTGACAAAACAATTGAAGCATTGTTCTTCCGTGAAGATGATTCATTTATCGAAAACTCTGAAAACAGCGCCGCCTAACCATAACATGAAGTTTCGTTCCATTTGCTTCTTTTTTCGGAACGTATCATGTTAAACTGTCATGAACTCCGAATGCTTATTATATTCCAAGTGGCCATGGTTTTCATGGTCCAAAACGTATTTCAAATTTATTCAACTTTTGGACAACAGCTGAAACCTACTGATGAATATATTATTGACGCAAAAAACCAACCACAACAAGGATTTTATCATTTTGTGAGTTTTCAAAAATTATTTATATTTTTTTGTCCATCCAGGCCCAACATTCAAACTTTTACTCAACTCATGCTCAATGGTTAACCGATGCAAACGATGTTTCCGTGTTTTGGTGGGAAAATGTGATTTCAATTCAACAAATTGGAATATTCGTCGGTTCCATTTTATTCGGATACATTTCTGACCACATCGGCCGGAAAACAGTTTGTCAATATAGCTTGATAGTTTCCTCCGTTGTCTTACTAATAGAAGGGTTCCTTTCATCCACTATTTTGATTGCTTTATGTCGATTCATGATAGGAACTCAAACAGGAGCAATTATTGTTGTATCATGGAGCCTTACCACGGAACTCATCTCTCCAAGAACACGGTTTTTAGCAAGAGCATTTGCTAATTGGGTATTAGGCAGAAACTGATTTTCTGTTTGGATCTGAAATATTGCAGCCTACCGGAAAATTCATTCTTGCCCTTATCTGCTTCTTTTCCCAAAACTGGAGGATTTCCCTTCATGTCTGTGCAGCTACTACGTTCTTTGGTGCTCTTCTGTACATTTTCTTTGTTCCCGAAAGCCCAACTTATCTTCAGTGCCATGTAAGAGCAAAACATTGTTTTCCTAATCATTCAAAAATCATAGGGACAACGAGAAAGAGCTCAAAATATTGTAGCAGATGTATTTGAAAAATCAAATGGAGAATGTATTATCACGCTTCCAAACGGAATAAGATCTAAACCATTGACATTAAAACAAATCTGGAGGAAGGAAAAATACAGAAATGTGATTATTCTATTCGGAGCAATTTGGATCATGACTAACTTCACAGCAACAATGCTGGATTTCTCGGAAGTGATAATATTCAAAAACGATTTGATTTACAGTCAAATGCTTTTGGCTGGGGTCCCTGCTCTCTGTAAAATTGTAAGTTTAACGTGCTTTCTGACTAATGTTCTCTGGTTTTCAGCTTCTCGGATTAACAGAAATATACTTGGGGATTATAAGTCGACGTAATCTTCATCTAGTTTCATTGTTCATAAATGGAGTATCTATGTGCGCGTCTGGACTATTCATCACCTTCCAACTACACAAAACGTATCCGACCCTTTACGTCATCGTGTTTCTGATCGGATATTCATCTATAGAATTCATATGGGATGCGTGTTATCTGTTAGTTTTAGTTTAAAAAAACAAAAAAGAACTGAAGAGAGTGGGATTCGAACCCACGCCCCCTAAGGGACTGGTGCCTTAAACCAGCGCCTTAGACCGCTCGGCCATCTCTCCGTGTTTGAGAATGAGTTGGTGGGAGTTTAAGTGAACACTGACAAATATTGGAACTGCTGATAAAAAAGAAAAAAGAGGGCTGTGAATAAAAAATGTCTTATCAGTATTTAGAAAATAACAAAACCGGTATAACATACAAGTGTTTCTAGATGCGTTGTTGAACAAGTCCCAACTGAAGTACGTGGCACTATCAGCGGAGCATGTTCGTTCTTCTCAAGATTATCCGGAATTGTGGCATCTAAAATGGTTAGTTTAGCTATCAGATTAAAATTATCATCTGTTTCAGACTATCGTGAAACAACAATGGGAACCGGCCCCACTTTTCATTGCATTTGGAGCAGCTATCATCCATTTTCTAATTGCATTCTTCTTTTTAAATGAGAGTAAAGATGCGAATTTGGGCGAGGTCTGCTACCTTCATTTTTCTGAATTCAACAAGTTTTCAGATTGGATTCACACTGAGAAGAATAAGTCATAAAGTGTCGCAAAAAATTAATCAAATTCGGAATATGACGAAAAAAGATAAAAGGCCTTCGGAAGTCACGATTCCTGCCGTCGTTGTGATTGAGAGATCTGACCCGAACAACCCAGTGCTCACTCCGATCTCACCGCATGAATGATATCTGTTAGAATTTCGCTTTTTTTCTTGTTGGTATTAAAAAATACAAATCTCGTCTTTGTTGATTTTGATTGTTTTTCAACTAAAACACCGAATTCTAAAAATTGTACAACCTTCTTGAAAAAATTGAGCCATCTAGATTAGAAAACTACATAATGAGGTTGTTTTCAATATCCTCAGCTTCCTTCGACCAATCCCCAACAAAAAAGAGTCACGCTCGCCTCAATTTAATGTAAATAGCCCCCTTTTCTTTTTCAAAACACACATAACGCTTCTAGAAATGTTGAGAAAAAACATTCTACACTTTCATATATTAAACAACATGAAACGAGAAAAAACTTTCAATCAAAGTGTTTATTATTATAAAGCAGCTAGCGTCACCTCGTAAATCGACACATTTCAAAAAACCAGCGGGGTGAGGGTCTCGCACGGAAAGAACATGCGGGCGCGGTTCGAGTTGTTTTTCGTGCATAAAATATATTTTTTCTTATCATTTCTCTCTGAATTTTCGTTATCAAAAGGTTTTTTCTTCCACTTTTCTCCCTTATTATAATTGGAAAAAGGTATTACGTCAGAAAAATGAGAATAAGGAGAGCGGATATTAGCCATAGAGCGCAGCTGTTCGTTATGCACGCGGCCATCTTGTATAATGACATTGTGCGCGCTCGTGATTGATCGATACATGCCCGTTCGGGAAGAGAGTAAGCGGTTTCTTTAGTTTTTTGAGTATATTTGGCACTTTTTATGTTGAAAATAGTTTTTTAAAAGTGTTTTCTCTTGTTTTCCGGTGTTATCTATTGTTTATAAACCAATATTTGTCTTTTTCCAGGTAACATGTGGGCTTTGTCATTAAAACGCGCAGAGGGTGGCAACTGCCACTTATTACGGAGAAGAGATTACCGCCATGCCGATGACACAAACGATACTGAACCAAAGAGTACTGTTCTTCAATCAAGTATCGTATTCTACGGTGAAAAAGATATAAATGATCCGAAGCGTGCCATATTTTTCATGGAAGAATCAGATGCAATTTTTATCAGAGAGCTTATCGACAAAGCCGATGATGCGGAAATGGGAAAAATTGAGATCAAGTACATGTCGAGTCATTTGAGTTTTCATGTAAGTTTTTCAACACCTGAAAAAATCCTCGGTGGCACGACACGGCTCCGTATTATGAGTTTTCAGTGGATTAAGGAGAATGACCAACCCAAGTCTTAGAAGCTAATAATTCAATCTATTTTCAGAAACACCGAGAAGCTAAAATTATTCTCCGTGGATTAGAAATGGAAACAGTAGATGATTTGAACTACGCTCGTGTTTTCAAAGAAGAGTTTCTGGACGCTTTGGAAGTAGCTATGATTAAGCAGCCATCACAAAACGCTCGAATGGAACGTAAGTTCGTTTCCCGACATTCAGTTAATAGAAATAGTTCTTTCAGGCCTTCTGAATAAATGGATAACTGCAAATAGAAAATATATCGCATCTGTGAAACATTTCAGTCCGACATATACCATCAAAGAGCTTGTCGCAAAGTTGGATCGTTTCCATATCAGCCGGGATCTGTTCACGGTATTTTTCAACTTCCAACTCAAATATCATAATACTCAAAGTCACAGATCGCTTCGGATTCTGACGCAACGGGAGATTCATCTGCAGACACTGTGTTTGACGGACCACGATTCGGAACTTTTGGTTATCGGAGATTTCGTCTGGTCAATGAGGCTCGTGCACATGAGCTTGTATATAATCATCTCTGGAAAAAAGTCGAGCCGTCAACTCACATTCGAAGTAGCCATTTAATCTTTGATAAGCAGATGCAGTGGTACATTTGCAATCTGATGGAAATTTTCCGGAAATTAAAAAACGTACGTTCTATTATTTAGGCCACAAGCCTATTTTCTGTTCATTTTCAGGGAAACTATGTTGAAAGCCGTCATATTAAAAACACAATGGAAGCAATTGAGAGGACCTGCGTGGATGAGCTCGAGAGACAAAACGTAAAGATGATTCCAGACCCTAGTGGGATGTTCTTCAACTATCATCGCATGGCTTGCAAAGCACTTGGAATCCCTAATTTTTTACATATAATCGCAAGGCTCTCTAGTGTGTGGCAATTCAGAATGGATTATTGGCTTGTCAGGCTCTACCGCTTACTCGGACTTATTACAGTTTATTCTCCAAAGAAGAAAAAGTCTGGTCTCTTGAAATACAACTGTTCCTGGCCAGTCATCGAAAAACTCGAAAAGGAGCATATACAGTTATTAAAGCAGTTCAAAGTAAGTGTTCTGTTAAATTTATTATAAATCAAATATGTCAATTCTTCCAGAAAATCATTATCGCCATAAAATATTACAGAAATCAACAGAATTTCTCAGTTGGAAGTTAGTTTTGTAACTGAAAACCATCTACAATTAGTAATATTACAGTGTATCAAAAATTGGTTGATATCATCAATGAAATTATTGAAATCACGACGGAAAAATCAAAAGACGGAAACTATGGTTTTCTCAATGTTGTCACCCTCTCTAGAGACCGAGAAATGAACGAGGAAGAGGAATGGCAGAAACGCATTGGTTTGCAAATGGAAAAATGTATTGATGATAAACTTCGTCAACTCCATTCCGACTACATACTGAACATGTAAGCTCACAAAAAGGCTTTCTGATATTAATACTTGTATAATTACAGTTTAAATATCAAAGTTAAAGAAATGCTGGAAAGTGTCAACAGTCAAGAAGAGCGTTATCGCCTCATATCTTCTCTCTCCGCCGTAGACCTTACAAAAGTTTTCGTTTCCTGATTGTATTCTAAAAACTGGATCCAAGATTCGATATCACCTTTTTCACTCCTCGCACAAATCTGGTGTTATAATTCTGAGCCCGTTCTTTGTCAATCGTTTAATTCATTGTATTTTTGTAATACCTCCCTTTTTACTTCTGTCTTTTTTAATCTGACTTCCATGTTTTAAAGTTTTAATATTCGGGATATTTGCTATTGAGTATATTTCCATTTCACATCTTTTTGAAAAAAATCTGTCACTTTTCTCTCCCTTTCAAAGCATATAAGCACTCACTATGCGTATAGAATTAATCTCTTCAGAATACTCAAAAAAGCTGTGTTGACTACGAGTGCTTCAAGGCCTGCTCCGGTTGTCCTAGCAACACAAGATAGGATATTCGTCTATTAAGTTTATATGGGATGCATGATAATTGCGTTTTTGAAAAGAAAAGATCTGAAAAGAGTGGGATTCGGACGCACATCTCCAAAGGGATTGGTACCATGAACCAGTGCCTCGGCCATTCGTCACTGAAAATGCGTTGATAGAGCTCAAGTGAGAGATTATGTGAAGAACTCACACAAGAACGGGAGCGGAAAAAGGAATTTTATTTTACACATGGGTTCTCGAAAAAGCGGCACTATCAGCGGGGCATGTTTGTTTTTTTTATGATGTTCTGGAATTGTGACATCAAAAATGGTACTTCCAGATAGATACAAATCATCTGTTTCAGACGCTCGTAAAGTGGAGATCGGCACTTTTTTCTATCGTAATTGGAGCTGCTTTCATTTGTTTCCAATTGCATTTTTTTCAAATGATCGTTCAAATTCAAAACCTGAAATAAAACCATCCTCGGAAATTGACATCCTTCATCGAATATTGAATTCATTGTATTTTTGTAGTACGCCTTTTAGATACACTTCAGTCTCATCATGTCTTCCAAGAAACAAGGTATGAATGTTTCTTCCAGGATATCTCCTATTGAGCGTGTATCCCTTTCCTGTCACTCACTCCAATGAAATCCCTTCAAAGAAATCTGCTTTTCTTTCTTTCCCTTTCAAAGCACATGAGCACTCTCTGTGCGTATAGAGTTAATCTCTATTCGGATTAACATGCGCCTCAAAACCTCTGTGTCGACCACGAGTGTTTCAGGCCGCGCAATGCGTCCTTGGGTTGTCCTAGCAACAAGTGCTTTGAGCAACTCGTTTTCTTTTCCGTCTCGCACTATTCTTGCACTTCGCCGCCCGTTTCAAACGCAGAGCTTTTTCACATCGCGCGCACTTTCCCATCAATACACCTGATTATTCGAAGCTGTGAGTAAGAAGAAAGAAACAATGGATTCGGACGACGATGTGAAGATCATAGAATCGGACGACGAAGAGAAAACCGTCGAATCGGACGGTGAGGAGAAGACCATGGAGATGGATGACGAAGAAATTACCATGGATTGGGACTCGGAGGAAGAGAAAATAGAATCGTATCAAAAGGAAGAGTCTCCACCACCGCCACCAGTTCTGTAAGTTCCCCAATCTCTAGCTCTGTAGATGATAATACATTCCAGAAGCCCATTACTGGTTCCGGTTCCGGCTGAGCTCGCCGAAGAGCATGTAATGAATGTGCTCATTACTCCAACCGATTGGATCATTGACTTGGGTGACATTCCTGTACCAGACGACCCGAACTTCCTTGAAAAAAAGAGACACGGAAATTGTTTCCGTCACTTCGAAAAACTCCGAGTGTTGCATTTTTTCGAGCTTCTCTCCAAGAGCATCAGAATGGCTGCTAGAAACAAGTGCACCAAACTCAACGTTGAAATGCAATCGATTCGTCCGGAAGACTTTGTCAGTGTTATGAAGTTCTTAAAGATCCCAGAAAACGTCGGGTTCACTGTCTCATGGACTGAAAAAGGAAAAGACACTCCTACTTTTGAATACTCAGCAGACCGCATTAGTACTCAGTTGGGTACACTATTCATTCGTTGCGGACCAGAACCAATGGAGAAGTTACTTTTCAATGGGTTCTCATGGTACGGATTCCCTCATATATTGATCAACAATGGCGAGTGGATCACCGAGAAACATCTGGTCATTCTCAAAGAGTGCATTAGCGTGCACATCTTGCAAACAGCAATTAGCAGCGAGATGATTAACAAATTCATTCGCTATCTCATCAACCAACGCGATGCAAAAATAAGAGAGTTGATAATCGAGACTGGTGATATCGACTTCAAGGAGATTGTCAAAGGATTCAGAATTTTTCCCATTGCTTTGAAAGATCCATACCGCGCGTGAGTTCCTTTGTTCTCTTTTATAACGTCATAATTATTTTGTTTTACAGAAGAGAGCATCTCATCTTTAGAAAGCAATGCTGTGTCCACAACTATGAACGTGTCAGTGTTGGCATCATTGAGAAACCAAGCTACGAAGAGATTATTCATTACTCACCAATGGAATCAGTCCATTACCAAATGAGCAAGTGTCCCCGTTTCCGTCAATCCGAGAGAGCTTTTATCAAGTCTCGCGAGAAGCTCTCCAGTCTCATTGTCGTTTTTCCCAATTTCCAACTTCCACCAGAGGTTCTGATTCCAAAAGTCTGATTATTATACGTCATTTTGAACCCATGATTCTCGTACAACAAACTAAAAACATATATATTTCTCGTGAGCTGATCAACATATATTTTTGTGAACTTTAATCCAATATCATTGAACCCATTGATCCCGTGAGCTCCACATTTAAACCAGATTCAAATATTTTTGTACACATATATTTTATTCTTCAATAAACTTTCAATAATCACAAGAAGTAGTGAAATATCATTAAACAGGTGTATATGGAGGTATTTCAAAGTGATTGGAGTGGAAAAGTTTCGCGCCAGTGACGACCACGAGTTTCGTGACTTCAGCAGCCGTATTTTTAGCTGTTTTTGAGTTTTCTTTTTTGATTGATAAGAAGATATATCCAATAAAATCATGAAAAAATCGAAGAATAAATTGAGAATGAATGACTAGGGCGGTCCAAAGACTAGTCGCCGTTTCTCACTGAAAACTTATCCAGCTGAGTAACTTTGACAATTTCCCGGCTTCTTAGCCTTGTCGAAGCTTTTTCAGAGAATTTTGTCAAAAGAACACATGTTAGGAAATTCAAATCTATGCCTAAATACAATATAATGGATGTCAGTTCAGTCCTCCCCCTAGATAATGTCATTCTATCTGTCCTTCGCCCGATTGACTTTCATTTTCAGATAAAACTGAAAGATAACAAAGCGTATTTATTAATAAGTTTATATTTTAGTCTGAAAAATCTACACCAGATTGCCAAATACCCGTGACTCCGCCTCCTGATCAATTTTCTCCGGCATTGCTCACTCTTAATTTGTCTGTTCAGTAGAGTGAAAATTCATTTATTTTAACGTTTTTTTCTTTCTTATTATATCATTCTGCCCATTTTTATAAATAAGGAGATTTCATCCTCCACGCCTTTTTTCTCTGTTTCAATATCTGAATCACCGTTTTTAATGAACATTTTATAAAATTTGTTCCAATAACCTGACTTGGCGGATTTAAAGATGCGCTGCATGCGGTAGTTTGAATCGGAGGGAATTTTTAACTTAAAAAAGAACGCGTATTTTTTGAGTAGGTGAAGATATTGAAAAGACAAGAAAACTTTAATTGTTTATATCATATTTCCACATCTGTTTCCCTTTTCGTTTTTCTATTTCCTTCCACAACCTGCGTCTCTTCTTTGCCTCTACTCTGCTCTCTTCTTTTTTTGATTTTTGTCAATTATTTCTATTGAAAACAAATTTCAGATTCAACTCAAAAGACGCTCGAAAAATGGTTAGCAAGAACTGCGGCAAAAATCTTCACACATGCCAATGGGAGAGAGACGTAAGCTAAAAATGGAAATTTAAAAAAACGTGTAAAGTTTACAGATCTTCTTTATTCTGTTTGTTTTATTGGTTCTATTCAATATCGGACAAGTGGTATATTGGAAACGTGCCAAGATTTATAGACTGCTTCGGCGGGGAGCCAATCAGATTCCAGACGAAGATGACGATCAACCTATTATTGGGATTCGAGATTAAATTTATGGTAAGAGCGGGACAATAATAAAATTAATAGAAGTTCTCGATTTTCAGAGCTCACTCCAGAACGGTTTTCCTATTTTTCAAAATGTGCTAAATGAACTGTTGATTAATATTCATTTTCGAGTTTTTCTGATGTAATGCCACAAAGAGTGTCATGGGTACACAGGTCAACCCCGTAGGAGGTTGAACAGGAATTCAGGGCGTTTTGATTGTCCATCGCATTAAGAACAATGAGCGCGAGATTGTAAATAATATCGACACGAGTTCTATTCTGTGCAGGCCATCAAACCACATTAATGAAGAAGAAGAAGTCATTCTTCTTTCCTTTTTTTGATTCTGAGACGCCGTGGACTTGAAAATAGAAAATTGAGTTCAATTTAACTAGTTTTCGTTTTCCTGATAGTATTGTGTACTTATAAAATTTTGAGCGATAAAATTCGATGTTATCATTCGAATTGTTCGAATATGTAACTTTTTTCGACTATACAAGAATTCGTATTTGTTGGGAATAGAAGCCATTCTAGTCGGTTTTTGATGCTTTTTTCACTTTCGAACGTCGTAATTTTTTTTTTGAAAAATGTAAACGAGCCTATTCTTCGAGTATATAATCACGTGCTCTTGTTCCTTCCATTCAAAAGAAAAAAAAAACTTGTCCTCCATTGTCTTCTGATCGAATGATATCACTATAAACGTTTGATTTCAAGTCATTGCGCGAGAAGCTTTTGAGAAAACACCTCCACAGAGCCGAAGGAGGCAAGAGATTATTTACGTAGTGAGAGCATCGACTCCGCCCGATTATGACCTGTCTCTGTGGTGGGGGGGGGGGGGGGGATTGCTCTCGCCTCGTTTGCAAGCATGATAATTTGCTCGAACTGGCTTGATGGTTGATCTGTAGACGTGGGAGGTTGGAAACTTTGATATTTAAAAGAGCACTTGGTCAATCAAAAATTTCGATGCAGCTCAATTTGGGCGGCTTTTATGGAAATTTGAAAATATGTTATTAGTCTTCACGAAAAACAAACTTATGATGTGTTTTCTTAGAGATCACTTGTCGAGAATGAAGTATTCAGAAAATAACGCATTAAAACAGTGAGTTGAACAGTGATCAGGAGTTTATTCGAATGAGATAAGAAGAGTACCGGGTGACGCGATTTTGTTTTATAATTAGAAGCGGAATTTTATTTATAAACTAGGAAAGTAGAATATAGATTGAAATACCAGATGAAAAACTGGCAGTAGTAACGGCAAAAACTGCAAAATGTGTACTATAGTGATTCCTAGCTTCGTATTTTTCTTTTGGCCAAAATCATCGCTTATCATTTGTTATTGCCTATACTACAACTCTCCTTCTCCGCCGTTTTCATATTTTTTTCTTCTCACATTGGTTTTTCGCTCTTTATTTCCTATTTATATGATCCGTTCTCTTTTTTTGTTTTCGAGGATCTTCTTTTTACAACCAGAGGAGAAAATGAGGTAGCAGCGTGGCTTTAGAAATCATGCGAGTATAATCCGAGTTTTCTGATAAATATTTGTCACTTCTCCAACTCCAAAGCAACCATACAAAATTTCCTCTTCCTTGTTTTTATTTAGTCTCGCGTTTATTTTTTTCTCGAAGAAGTATTGATTTCAAATATTTCAAAACGAACAAAACATGACTAACTCTAGGAAAATTTCCTCTCCTGAACTTTGCACTAAAAATATTCATCATATTTTATTTCCACATCCTTCTCTCATATGAAGCAACCAAGGGGGAATTCCTCTTTCTCTATTTCTTTTAATCCGTAACACTATTTCTCATGCTCCACATCCTTTCTTATCAAGTTTTGTCTGGTTTTGATAAGGAAAAAAAGGATGTGCAGTTTTTTGGCCCTCCAATATCCTCCCCCTCAAAGAAAACATTTTATGTCATGTAATATAAAAGCTTTTTTGAAGAACAAAGACCATGTTTTACTGTATTTTAAAAGAATCACTTTTTGAAACATGTGAGAGATAAAGAAAAGGGATAACGCATTCAAAAATATCAACTTTTTGTAGTTTCAAACTAAATTCCCATTTGATTCAGAATTTTTTTTCAAAATTACGTCGATTTTCATATTTTTAGATGTACTTTTCAATTATTCGTTCTCTGTAATAAACTTTCTACTTTCTTTCCACTTTCATCTATACGATTTCTCGAAATCTCGATCTAATTTCCCGTTGGGATGTCTCGTATCACTATTATTCTAGACATTGATATTTTCCATAGTTGTTTTCGACAGCTTCTATACTGATATTTCTCTTGATTGTTTTTCATTCTAATGAAAATAGACGATGTGCTCCTTCTCTTCTCCTTTCTCCCATCTTTATTGAACGTTGGCATTTGAAATCAAGTTGTGACTCATAGTAGGTCAATCGGTACACTGCGGAGGTTTTTTTTTTTGAGTAGGGTTCGACCTTTATACAAATATGACGCATTTCATTTCAATCGTTTTCTTGAATATTTTAAAATATTGTAGGAAGAGAAAATCTGAATATTTTAAGATACTGTAAGAAAAAACATTTTGAATATTTTAAGATACTGTAGGAAAAGATATTTTGAATATTTTAAGATACTGTAGAAAAGGAAGTTTTAAATATCATTACCATATTCTATATTCTTGTAGCCACGTAGGCGCTTTCTTCTTTTCATTGTTTTATGATTCTCTCAAAACAGTATTCTTCCTCTTCCTTCCTTTTAATTCTCACCGTTTTTGGTCATACGGTTTTTTTCTTCTGTTTGCATTTCTTTTTGTGCGTTTCGTGTCACTAATACTAAGTTTTCCATGGAATCCTCACCGGAACTGTGCTGTTTTTGATGTGTCCAAGTGCATAAAGGTCGCTTGCTATTTTCCAAAGATTTTGGGAATTAATTTCCTGATTGTCAACAGCTTGCATTTAAATAGCGATTTGCATTTTAAGCATCTTTCATCATCTCACGAAACTATTTTTGAATCAAGGCAGTAAAGAGTATTCAAAAACCGCCGTTTTAGTTGCCCATTAGAGATTTGCTCTAGAAAGACACCTGCTTTTGAATATTGAGCCTTATGGCATTTAAAACGATGGCCGCTTGTTGAATTGAATAAGATTCAAATTGTCTATTGCACTCTTCCCGGTCGTTCAACATGAGAAAAGCGATAGTGTTAATGGGAATGCACTCTCTGTGTAGTATTCTCGAAACCTGCGCAAGATGTGTAGGCTATCTTATTAGGAAAGTGTTCTGAACTGATTTAGCATTTCCGTCCAAGAATCATTTTGCGAGTTGAACAGAACTTTCCTCAAACCATTCCAAAATAGAGAGTTGTTTTCGATATGCTGGTCTGCTGACTTTTCTTTTCGATACCGTATTCATCTCAATTTCCATCACAATAGCAGATAACAAAAAACATCAAATTCAAAAAAAAGTTTTTTTGACCCGGATTTGATCGGTTTTTGGTTTTATTTCAAAGAAACCATCACCACACAATAGACCATTTTGGGATATCAAACATCTAGAGAATAAGTTTACAGGGCTCAGATCTTGGAAAAATCCTGTTGAAACAGATAATTGGAAGAACACACTAGTTAAACAGAGATGTGTCAGAAGACTCTACGTAACAGGAAATAATGGTGAACCAGGAAGTGTTTCGAGTATTCTACTTCATGTGATAGAAGGAACTGCATTGATATCTTTTCCTAGGTTTGATTTCCTTGAGAGCTTTCAAGAGTGCTGTGGATCAAAGTTTGACTGGTTTTTGATAGATGACAAGAGATCAGTATCAGTTACTTAACATAATAATGAATAATGTATAGACTTTATTCAAATTAAGCAGTATAAATACTGACTGTTCGGCACAGTCCGGGCAGCTTCTAATGCACTGTCACACCAACAGCTAATTAGAAAAATCAACCGACCAGCACTCTGGATAATACCTGTGAGTATAATAGAATAGAAGTCGAAAAGTATTCGCTCATTGACTAGCGCCTCGTGATCTCCTAGATTTTTCTGTGTTTGCGTTTTTGTTTCAGCGTAGCTACACAATAAAATCTTGCAATATGATTCGACCCCTCCGATAAAACGTGATAATCTGTATATATATACTCTCTTTGCGGGGGTCTGTTTTCAGAAAAATCGCTCAGTGCTTTTCGCTATCGTTTCTTACTGTATTTTCTTCACTCAAACTTCATACAGTAAGTTGCATCTAGAGCTCAGACACCTGTTTCATTAGAAATTAAAACAATTCATCATCTTTCTTTTCGAGTTTGGCTCATAGTGCTGAGCTAACATGGTCATTCTATCTAGAGGTCTGATTGTGAAGATAGCGATGCTAATGGCTATCATTTGCATTCAAAAGAGCCGCGGTGCCTGGTACAGTACCATCGCCTCGCTGTTCACATAGATTCACCTAGGAAAGTCACACGCTCAATGACCCGGCCGATCCCATAATTGACCATTCCTTTATCAGCGGCTCCAATAGATATGAAAATCAACTATATGATCCAAATATTAGAAAAACTCTTTCTGGTAGACGTTCTCTTGAGCAAATTGTAAATGGAGGTTACAGAAATGATATAAGTTATTGTTTAAAAAAAGTATACCGACAGATTGTGTCTATTAAGGAGTATTGTGTTTCACTAGACGGTGTTAGGAGTCTCCTCAAAAGCAGATAGACATATGGTTATCTAAAGTTTTATGATGATTTATGGCTGTCACTAATGCTCCTGTCTCTTTTATAATGACGTCGCAAACTGTACCGACAAACTAACTTGGATCGAATTTTTCTTCTAATGGCTCATAAGAAAATCACAAAACTATTGCTTACGAGTTGCATTTTTTTTTTCTAGAAAGCATACTGTCTCAAAAATCAAAAAATACAATCATAAGCGCATATTTCGTAACTCAAATTTCTAACTGTTCAAAGATTTAGAAAAAAAAACAAGATATTCGAGCAATTTCTGCCCAGATGTGGTGGTCTGTGAATGTACTTTTCGAAAAAAGATAAAAAAGGATGCGAGCTATTGGTGTCCAGATGTGGATGTCTGTAAATCGAAATTTCGAAAAAAGGATGTACTCTCCAGATGTGGATGTCAGTACATCGATTATCCAGCTGTGACCCTTGTTTTTTAGAAACATGTTTATTTCGAGAAAAGGTTATGTGTGGAAATCGAGTGGTACCGAACGTCACCACATGTGTTCCGGGTGGCCCTTAGCTCAGAATCTTCTTTTGGAAAATCGAAAATTAAAAAACAAGGGGAAAACATTTTTCGTCACGGTAAATTTCAGTACACTCGATTGTTAATCCAACGAGAGACTGATGGTTTCAGTCAGTTTAATATAGAATCCAATACTCCACTTTTTGAATTCAGTCTAGTCCATTATAAAAATTGAATTATTTCAAGGTACGATTGTGTAACATGATCCGTACCTGGAGTGGTTTTTCTAAAAGATACGAATTCTCTTTTTTCTTCTCCACAGTCGATCCTGTAGTGCATTAATCTGATTCAGATCCACCGGTACAGTACCACGTGTTTCTCTGCGTCTCTTGTGTCTAGTTTCTACCATATGCGTTCCTGCTCTTTGATCAAAATAGGGCGGAGCTATGTAACGGTTTGGAGGCGTTAGATTTGAAACTCCGCCTCCAAAAACTGTATAAAACCGCCCACCAAAACCAAAACCATCTATCATTGCACATTCATCCTCGCATCTCCTTCCCTCCCTACTCTCCTCTCTACCACACCAAAAAACCAATCGGCCTCTCTCCCTCCCTTCAAGCGACCCTTTGGATATCAGTCGTGGGTTCAACATAATAGGATAAGATGAAGTAGTAGCTTAATGAGAATACTACTTAATAAGAATAATTAGACTAAAAAGAAAAACATTAGTATTTTTAGGTTATAGGATAGGGTTTTTAAGTTTTCCTTTGGAGTTTCTAAGAGGATAAGTGGTAGACTACAGTTGATAACCAGGGATAATGTACTCTTGGAACATATCTAAGTGAGAATAAATCTTGTTCCCATTCGTTAGGTTGACTTTCTTGGCTTCTAGGGAATGAAGTACATAAAAAACTATACCCACTGTCTATGAGAGCATCCATCACTAATGAGGGTAGTACGAACACGTAAAAGTTCGAAAGTGTCTATAAGATAGTATATAGGTTATTTTGAACTTTCTTAACACAACTATCGTACTTGTTTTCTGAGCATACTTCTAGAAGTCTAATAAGTTCTTGATTCTTTTCTATCACAGTCGCATCTTTTTCACTGCTCAATGGAGACAGGGCAAAATGGGGAAGCTGTGACTATGCTAGTAAAGAAACGAGATTTCAAACGAGAACTTGAAATCCAAAGCGGGTATTATTGGACGTGCTTCTTCTCCTCAAAACCTTAAAAAGTTAAGTTAATGAGTGGAAATTAGATCCTTTTTCTTCTTAGATATTTGCAAAAATACAGCTGGCACGAGTCCGGGAACACTTCATGTTCTTGTCTTTTAACCAAAATACAATAATACATACAAAGTGGATCCTAATCGTAGTTTGGCTTGTTTTGAAAGCTAATCTTTTCTTGATCTGAGTCAGCTTTTGACTTGAAACAAAAAAGCTTACATTTCAAATACCGCTCCAATCATTAGTCACTATAGATTAAGATTTTATCACATAGTTTCACAACAACAAGGTTGAGTCAGAATTGTTATTTTACCATTACTCTCAAATTATTTTAATTCATCATAAAACAAGCAAATTAGTTGTTACTATTAGCTCTATCACATATAGTCCCATTATTGACGAAAAGTCGCCTCTTCTCTCTCTCTCTGTCTGTGTTTTTGTTTCTGCCCACCACAATTGCGGTTTGATTTTGGGCATGTTTGGCCAGCTCTTTGTATCAGGTGTGTCTTCCCTTTTTCTTCCATGTTTCCTTTTTCAACAAAAAACGATTGTGGCCTTTCCTGGTTTCGTGACGTTTTCGTGTTCCCACGAATAAAAATCATCGGGTCAGCTTGTATTCTTCTTCAAAATATGCTATTCATAGACATATTCTGATCAAAAGCAGCGCGTCATATGGTATCATCCATTCACAGCCGATTTTGACAGAGACCAAGTATCCATGGTCTCTTGAGTTTCTATGTCTCAAAAGTGAAATATGGAAAAATATCTCATCTAGTTCTTACAAGGACAATTATACATAGTGGTAGAGGTTGTAGTACGTGTTTCCTTTGTCTTGAAAAAGGTCAAACACTCTAGAACGTTCTCCGAGAAAAAAAGATGATATGTACATTTCATGACGAAAGATTTGAATAGAAGAAATTGTCTGCGTCTTCGTTTTCCTGACTCTCTCATTGTTTTTGTTTTTCCCAACCATCATATGAAATACGGTATTTTCATATTCCCCTTCATCCATACGAAACACTTGATCATTTCAGTCGTATGAGTCATTTCAGTCCTCCAAGGTTGCTGCATTTCCCTTCTCTCTTTCTTCTTCCCCTTCCACTCGTCCTCAATCCCGATCGCCCTACAAATTTTAATTGTCCGTGCAAAGTGGAGAAACAGAATTACTTCTGTTCTTATTTACATAATCTAAACCACAACCAGCATCGTCATTTTTCACTTCTTCTCCTCTTTTTTCATATTATGCTCTTCTTATTTGTTTCACAACCCCCCAGCCCCAGACTACTCACCTCATTTATTTCTTAGCTCAAATTTTCTCAATGAGCGAAAAAATGTTTATTTTGGAAAATCAATCCGTCGTCGTAACCTGATATCTTTCCACTTTGAGAAAATTGTTCGCCTTATGACCATATTTTGTAGAGTTGCCGACTTCCCGGCAGCGTTTCAGCTTGAAACTTCGTTCCACACCGATACAAGGATCCAGTGATCTGACGGACTAAGCGACAATGAGTGAGTTGATTTGCCTTTGTTTTAAATTTGGAATTCACATAGGAAAACCTTTGAAAAACCAAAAAAATCAATTTTTCTCCTTGTTTTGCAGTTTTGAATTTGCAAAACGACTCCAGTATTTCAGAATTCAGCTGATTCATCCAGAAATAAAAAACACCTGTTTTTGAATTCAAAATCTATTTTTCCAGGGGGCTTTATGCCTATCACCATCCTTGTGGTGGCGTTCTTCGCCTATTTGGCTGTCTGTGAGAACAGCAACAATGGAACCCGTAAGTTTCTTTGCATCATCAACTATCGAGGGATCCTAGCATAATGTAATTTCTCGATGTGACACATGAATACAACCGCCACTTTGCAAACAAATTCTTCTCTTTTGTTTAGTAGTAGCCGTTTCTCTCTAAATAGGATCAAGCTTAGCTATGCCTCGGGAAAAACCAAGTTTCAGAGGTACAAGACCTTGCTCATCAACTTCTCAACTACAACCCAAGTCAGGAAAACATTAGCAACATTGCCGATCAACAAAACAACAACAGCGACACCTCTAATGTCGGGTAAGTAGCATATGTTTCGCTGAATCTTTAAGAAATGACCTTTGTGTCTTTTGGAGGTGATGCAGCTGGTGCTTAATACCAGAAGAACACGAGAGAAAGAGAAAGAGAGATAGAGAGAGGGGTACCACCCGCCGCGCACCCCAAACGCCATTACACCCTCTCTTCCCACCTTTGTTTCAATTCTTCTGCAAAATTGCTCGTTCTCAGTTTTCTTCATTAAAAATGAGAATAAGATCTTTTTTCTCGTGCTGCATTTAAGGTGTGCGTGCCGAATAATTTATGTTAAGGTGTAGTTTTCCGCCCCGTAAGAATTAGAATTCTTTTTCCACGCCGCCCCCGTTTCATTATATGAAAGTGCACTCTCCTGTTATTTTCGTAGTTAACCGGATAGATCAGCTGCCGCAAAATTACATATTTGAGCTTGTCCTTCGAAAGAAAAGAATTTTTTCGAATCCAGAAAATTCGAAAAATATTTATTCATTTTTTTCTTTTTACATCTAGACAAGGACACTAGTTGAAACAGCCGGAAAACAATTAGATCTGTCCCCCCATGGTAATCTTTTCTGAATATCTTTTCTCTACTCTCCCTTTTTTTCAAATAGGAACTAAGAAAAAAAGGCTCACACAAACATCGTCTTTGCAACATGTGAAAAACACGTGATTCAGTCAGAGGGACGCTCTATTCCTATCCACCCATTTTTTTTTGCTTGAATTCATTAATTCGTTTTGAATTTTCTGACCTGCTGAACACAGAACTTTCGAAAATAGAGTTTTTAGTCACTTTTTTCCGTTTTGGAACAGATCTTAGGTTTAGTGCTTTTGAAGCATTGAAACACTCTTTTCAACGTTTCTGTGCCCTAGGACACCAACGGAAACAATGAGTGAGAAGCGTTGATAGACAATAGTGAAACCTGAGCTTTGTTTTTGTTTGTTTGTAGCCTCTCCCTAAATGCCTCAATTTTCTGGAGAAAAAAGGAAATTAAAGAGACAAAGTAATGTTTCATGAAGTTTTCCACTTGAACAAAATAAAACATCATGAGCGTGTCATGTGTCAGCTTCACTGACCAAGTAAAAGTGCTCACATCACAAATCAGACGCCTTCAGAGAGAACTGAAGTTTCCACTTTCTCTCAGACAGCTATTTTTCAAAAGTTTTATATAGATGTCCCATTGTTTTTCACAACTTCTCATCAGTATTATATGCAACAACTTCTTTGTCCCCCTTCTGTTTTCGAGTCAAACATCGCGCGTCTCCAATTTTCCTTCTCCTTGTTTTTCTAGTTTTTCCTTCTCACTTGAATGTCTGATTCTCGTTTTTTCTAGTACTCCGAATTCATATTTTAGCTTTGTCGTTATTACGTATAGGTAGTCTAGTCAAGATTTCATTTCCTGTTATTTGGCTACCTTGGGACCGGATATGTCTTCGTTCCGGTGAGAAAATAATAATAACATTGAATTTGTATTGATAACTGAGTGAGATAGCTTACAAAACTAACCAAAGTGTTCTTTTCTTGAAAATTTAATTTCATATTCAAATTAATCTATTTTAGTATGGAAGCCGAAGGAGAATGGGTTCAACGCGCACCACCAGAGGAGATTGAAGAGGCTAAACATCTTCTGGACTCGGTTCATGTCGATTTCCAACACACAAACAAACCACTTGCCTTTGTCCTTCTCATCCTCCTTGTAACTCTGGCAAAACCAAGTGAGTCATTTCATCCAAAAGCCTTTTTCCAATCCCAAAATTGCAGCTCTCCATTGGCCTATCATTCGCATGCTTCCCGAATCAGTTGCTCTCATGATGTACGGAGTTTTGATGGCTATTGCAGTCAGAGTTGCCCTTGGAATTGATCCTGGACAACTTGACACCTTCACATTCTTCATGATTCTCCTCCCGGCCATTGTCAATGACGCTGGACTTTCTATGCAAAAGAAGGAGTTCGCCATTGCACTCCCAAAAATTTTGCTCTTTGCTGTGATTGGAACTGTGGTCACTTCTCTTCTTCTTGCCGCCACAATGTATGGAATGGAACCACTGTTCGCAATCCAACCAGGATTCCTTCATCTCTTCGTTTTCTCCACTTTGATCAGTGCTGTCGACCCGGTTTCTGTTCTCAGCACATTCGCTGAACTCGATGTCAAGAAGAGTCTCTTCATTCTGATCTTCGGAGAATCCTTGTGCAACGACGCCGTCACCATCGTTCTCTACCGTACCTCTATCAACGTCATCAAGAGTTCCGACGCCTCAGATGAAGCGCTATCCATCTTCTGGATCTCTCTCACTTGTGTTGGACAATTCTTGCTCGTCTGTGGAGCTGGCCTTTTCATTGGAGCAATTGTTGGATTTCTTGGAGTGTTCATGCAGAAGTTAGTCGTTTTTAACATGGAAAATGATGAAAATTAATTTAGAAACATGGTCGGACATCAAATGAGTCAGCCGATTTTCCAACTCTTTTGCCCATACTTGGCCTATCTTCTCGCTGAAACTTTGCATTACTCTGGAATCCTCGCTTCAGTCTTCTGCGCAGCAATCATGGCGTTTTATATGGCAGCAAACATGTGCGTGGAAATGGAATTTGCTGCTTTCACCTTCTCGAAAACCGGATCATCCCTGTAATTTATAAATCATCAAAGAATTAATAAATCTTATTTTCAAGCTCCGAATCATGCATTTTCTTCTACCTTGGTGTTTCCCTCGTCTCCTTCTCTCATGAATTCGACTTCTACTTTATCTTGGTAACAGTTGTATGCTGCACTCTCTACCGTTTCATTGGTACGTTTCTTAACCACAGATTTATGCTTCCAAAATTACTTTCAGTTACCTGCTCTCTTTCCGGATTCTACAATCTTTTTGTGGAAAAGGAGAAGCAGATTCCGTTCGCTGATCAATTAGTAATTACACACGCGGGAATTCGTGGAGCGGTTTGTTTCGGTCTCGTCCAAATCATCGACGAACGTGTCATCCCCGCTAAACCATATTTTGTCACCACTACACTCTTCATGATTATCGCTACATCGATCCTTCAGGTTAGTATCATGAGTTTATTCGAAAGTAAGTTTTTTTGTTCAGGGATGCACTATCAAGTTTGTAATGAAATGTCTCAAGATACCTGGTGATGATGGTTGCAAACCAAAAGAACCGGCTTGTTTCAAAGCATTTACTAAGTTTAATGATAAATACATTACTAAGTACCTCACATCAGATAACATGTGTAAGTCACTGGATGTGAAAATGGGAAGTGTGCACACTGAGTTCTTTAAGACCTCCCAACCGACGAAACCTTCCGGAACCTTAATCTTCCGAAAACCGTCAGCACTGCTCTTCGCATTGGAGAACGTAGTCACACAGACCTGTACGTTTCATTAGTCGCAAAGGCTGACACAAATCTCAAAATTTTTAGCACTCGCCACGGAGAAGTTTCTCATACGCCAGCTCCATCAGTCGGACGACCAACCGTTGCTCCATTCGTCGACTTCTCAGGGATGGAAGAGGATAACGGTCGACAGCAATCTACTGGAAGACGTACTCCAGTTGCTAGAAGCCAAACTCGCTACTCTAGACATTTCATCTATGGACTCCCAACCGAATCAGACAGCAACTATTTGACTTGTCCAGCTAGTGGGTCTAAACGCCCAACATTCGATCCAAACCGTTCGAATTCGTAGTGAAGCTGGTTAATAATCAAGTTTTTTCAGAAGTATACAACAACCAAAACACCGTGAGCAACCCAGGGGATGCCGAAAGAGCCCGTTCTTACAATCGCCGTCACAATTCAATGAGTGGAGCTGATTCTGTCGAAATGAGAGAGCTCAGAGAGCCAATTGTCAAGAAACGTATGTTATCGGCTGAATAAGATTAGAAATACAAATTGAATAATTTTCTTTTCAGTTTCTCGTACTATCACCAGTGGAAACAAGCAATTTGTTGTTAACCTCGATGAGCCAATCCGTGAGGAATCTCCAGCTACTATCCCAAAGAAACGCGCCACTTTCGAAGACGAGGAAATCTTGAAAATTGACGAGAACGAGTAATTCATTGGTTCCCTCCTCTCTCCACTGGTAATTTCGCTCTCCTGTCGCCCGTTTGCTCCCAATGTTGTCTTCTCTCTTCATCGCGCACTGTTCATCCCTATTTTCTCCTATCTTTTTCACTTCTCTCATCAATTTCTAGGGTTTTTCTCCGTTAATTTATTATGTTTCCTGGACGGTTCACGTAGCTGTTCCATAATCCCAATGACAAATAACTTTAACCGACAAATCCTGTCAAGTATTTAAGCTTCCCTTTTCTATCTCTTTCTCGCTCAGCGTCAGAAATCTTGCCGATTGTCGGCGGCTCGTCTTTGAGCGTTTCGACAGATCATTACTCAAATCGGAAGCTTCATGATTTCTGATGCCTCACTCTTCTCCTATTTCCTGGGTTTCTTTTTTCTTACTGTTTTCCTGTCTTCCTTCCTGTCTTAATTGTAACACAACAGTTGAGCATAATCATTTTTTGTTCAAATTGGTATTCTCTTCACTCAAAAAAACATTCTATCTTTTTTTCACTTTCATTATCATTATTATTTGTCTTTATAGCTGGGTTCTCTCTTCCTTATTTCTCGGCTTTTTCGGTGGCCGAAACGTCTTCTTCCAGACTTCGGCGAAACATGCGGAGCTATGAAACCTGTAATTTCGTTCTTTTTCGTGTATTTTCTCTTCATAATATTTTTGTCTTCTTCATATACAAACATTTCTAAAACAGTATGATTCTGAAACCAGATTATTTGCGGAATTGTACTGTTTTAAAAATGTTCATATTGAATTGATCCGTATTGTATTGCAACTTCTCGAATTTTTCCTCAATAAAGACAACTGTTAACAAATTCTCTCTTACCTGTAGAATATTGTCAAAGGTGAACATCCTCGAACAATGATCGCCCAGTAGTAGGATCCATACATATTGATCATCTCATCATTAATTCCAGCTTTTTGAGCTTCGAATATATTCATCAGAAATTGTGCACAGTTCATCATTAGAAGCATTGTTATCACCTGAGAAATATAGCTGAAGGGGGGATAGTCAACTAGGATCTACCTGCTTCCCTGGCTTGTATCTCAGCATATGCTGGTCATTTTCTTCCAACCGTAGTCGAGCGGCAACCATTAGAAGACCACTTTGGAATGTTACTTGGATCTAGAAGCCGATGTAGCTTCTAAGTTCACTAGGCTACTTACTAATCTGAGCACATTGGTGATGAAAATGATAAGAGGAAGACCAATTGTCATATTATTAACAAACGATAGAATTCCACCGATTGAGAAAATGAGTTCTCCCATTAACCCGACAACAAGAAGAATTCTATCAAGCAGTTCTGCATTGTCATCTTCCTCGTCATCATCTTCTTGGAGGAACTTCAGATATTTCATTCTCCAGAATGCGAATATCACAAGGAAAGTAGAAACAAGGAAGAAAATCATGTTTGTACAGGAAAAGATCTGAAATTGAGGGATTCAATAGTGAATACATCTTCAATTCTACCCATTGAGCCACATTCTTGTCTGTAGCGTAGGCATTAAACAGTGCGATAGCGATGATTGTCACGATAATGCAAGCAAATCCAGCGAATAATCCTTCTGCAGTTCTAGAACAGTCTATTTTGAGAATACTCCTCTTTCTCATTTTATTCTCCATCTGAATCTATACAAGTTGTGTCTCACTTTTAGATGAAATGTACCTGTTCCCGTTTTAGTCTCTCTAGATTAGTCCAGAAGACAAATGCAACACCAGCACAAATCAAAGAGTATTCAACTACACACGTATACATGAACTCATTGTACCCATTGAAAACACAGAGAACCCCTTTGCACTCTTCCAGAACTTCGTGATGATGGGCCAGATCTAAAAGACTGGATCTGATTTCAGAAAAAGTGTTCGAGAACTAACGTTTTGTTTGATTAGCATGTTGAACGTGTCTAATTTCCTTAATCGTTTCAACTTCTTCGTAAAGAATATATCTCAACCACATCCATAAATTAGTTCCAGTTAGATGCATCAACCCAAAACGAGCCAAATTCCCATCCCCGGTGAAAATAATCTAAGGGAGAAATAGGAAAATAATGAGTCATCAGGTCGCCTTACTTTTCCATTACAATACACAAACCACATTTGTACAAATATGAAAACTGCAGCCATCATGTTCAAAATATCAGATCTGAAATTGTTTTTCCGTTTTTCAATCATATTTTTTGGGTCTCACATAGCACTGCATTCCCCTTCGTTCGAACTCCAACCCAGTAAGCAAATCACAAAAATAAGCAAATAATACACTACCCCAATGATTCCAAACACTGAAAACACAAAGTACAGATCAATAATTTCGAGTATTCTAATTACCAACACATCCCAATCGTAGGTATAAGCTTCCAGTTGAAGTGTTTGCAAGTACTTCTGGCTCATTACCATCGCTCATTGCGCTATTTCGTAAGCTTTGTCGTCGTCGTTTTATTGTGAAATGCATATCGTGGACTAAATAAGAGCAGTATGCAATGAATAGAATCGATCCTCCAAGCAGCCATGTTCCCAGCACCTTAAAAACACTACATTTAACTAGCTCGCAACTTGGAACATTTACCAAGTCTTTAATACTAATCTTCTCAGCGTGTTCCGTATCTGCTATAATATTGGATAGTTCTATTACAATTCCAGCTATAACAATGAATATTGCATAGAAGCATGTGAAAAGTCGGAAGATATAAGCTCTGAAAATAAAAAAATATATTATTGAAAGACGGATTTCAAAATACCTGGAATTGGCATCTGATAGCCAAAACTTTTTTGGTTCCGGATACCGAAATCGAACTTTACTGTTTGGAGTAGTGATAGTTGAACAATTGGCAGATCTATCAATCAATTCAAACTCTTCTTTTTCTTTAGTCATTTTAAAACACTGAAAAAGCATGAAGGGTTGCCAGCACGAGAGTTATGGGAAGTACGAATAAAACGAGACACACGATAACGAGACACGTATAAAGGGGAAGTAATAATCAGGCGAATCCCAGAGCAGAAAAGGAAGGAAATGTGGCAGAGAAATGAAGCTGAATCACTGATAACTGTAACATTTGAAACATGCTAGAACCAACCTCATGGTAGAGTGTCTTCAAATTCTGAAAAAGAGTATCAATGGCCGGTGGTGAATAAATATTCTTTTATCGACGGCCTAGCGTGAATGCAAATATGTGAGTGAGTGTCGTTGGACGCCGCCACCGCTGTACTACACAAGTTTGTGTATGCTTTTCAAGTGATAACTGACATTCTTTTTTGGCACTATCGGATCGCGAAGTTTATTTTATTTGAACAAAGGACAGACTGACAGTCTTTTGTGGAAAAAAGAAAAACGTATACATTAGTTGAACATCATCAGAAGCGTAGTTTTCAGAAAAATAATTAAAGAGAAATTTGTTTGGGAAAGGGCAGAACTGGAGACCTAATTTTGATGGCGAGTTAGTGGATTCTTGAAGAAGAATTTGTTGCAAAGGCATTGGGTATGATTAAGTGACACAAGGCAAGTGGGCCACCAACTAGACATTTCAAATAGTGTGAATGTTAAGTGGCAAGTGGGGGATCAAATAGAGTTTTGTTAAATAAAAAAGAGAGAACTTTTAAAAGATACAATGGTGGTCTTTGAAAGTCATTGCGACTAGAGAAAAGGTAAATCAGAGAGCGAAACATAACAGTTGTTCAAACAATATGCTCTCGTCGTGTTGTCGTTGTTGTCGTGGTGGTCGTATGCTGAACTTGGCCGTTTGCAGTGTAGCTATCCTGCAACATAAATCACTTTTATTGCGGTAGCGGAAAAAAAAGCAATCTGTGAAATGTCTCTAAGAGTTAGTTTCTAGAAAGTTAGTAAGCATGCTCAACCTATACCTCAGTGCTTGGAGAGTCTAGTTGTCTCACTCCAATCTCAGATGTTCCATTTCTAATCACAGTACCGCCATTCTGCTGATGAGGCGCCACTTGACGATTTGGATTTACTGGAACCACATGGACGTTGTCATGGGATATATTTTCTTCGTTTCGTCTCGAAAGAATTCCTGCTGGTTTTCGGCTGGCTGTTGTGGTTGTCCATTCTTCATTTGTGATCAATGGCTGATCGGAGCCATGTTCCGAGCGGTCTGATGACCTTCGACCACCATTGCTCCTGTAAAAAACATTTTAAAAGGCATATATGACTGATTCCTTACTTCTTATTGTCCTTCTTCGAGTTTTCTTCATATCGGTGGTCGTAGGTCTCAGTTTCCTCCTTTTCGTAGGCACGGTTCAAAATTCTGAAGCAACTAAAAAGATGCATTGCAGCGGAATAGTTAGTTGGAATATAATAGGTTATCTTACATAAGGTATGCCAGAATGAGGCACAGAATGAGGAGAAGAGCTATTCCAAGAAGACAGCCCAGAACAATGGTCCACGTTCGGAATGCATAAGCCACGCCCTTCAAAATAGTTTCTTTTGAAAGAACGAAAGATTTTCAAAAAAGAAAAGACGAGAAAGAAAAAAGGATTACCACGTTATTGACATTCACTGCTGCTGAGCAGGCACCATTGTAAACTCCATAAGTGCATACTTTGCATTCAACGACCTAAAAATGAAGATGGCTCATCTATCATGTGTTTGGTTCTTCGAAAGAGAAGTAAAACCAAAGATTTCGAAACAAAAACATTCGAACTGACCTGATTTCTCTGCGTATTCCATTTACAAAGGGAGAATGTGTCTGTTCGATTGCTATAACAAGCGACGAGTTGATTAGCTTGAGCGTTAGTACTATTGCAAGTCAAATCACAGAGTGGGCCCATGAAGTTGCTGATACATTGAACGTTTAGGTTCATTTGCAACCTATTGTTTTCCATATTAGCGTCAGTTGGATGAGAACAACTCACTGTGTCTGCAAAGCTCCGGTCAGAGTCAAAGTTTGAGTTCCTTGTTGGTTTCCGTTAGTTGTGCTGAACTTCGAGAGGTCCACTACAAAGGAATCAACTAGAGCGAGGTGATTGAAGAAGAGAAGCTGTCCGGTGGTAGAATCCATGACAACACCAAGATGTTGGACGAACACATCAATTGACACCTAAACTTCTAGAGTCATTGGGATTCTATGCTCAATTCTAAAGTCTAACCGGCTTTGTTGTCATATAAAATGTGTGTTGGTTTGTCCAGTTTCCAGTTGTCATGATTCCATTGGTGGGAACCGGATAAAAATTGGATTGGGTGTGTTGAATCGACTGGCTGAAATTGAAATCCCTTATAACATTGTTGATTCGCGTTTCACTTATTTTTGTTATATTGCCTGATGATTCACTATCAGTTGAGTTGTTAGTCACCTGGTCTCGTCCCTCAATCAATATGCAAATACAAATACACACACACACTCTCGAATGCGTACATACGCCCGCATACCACCTTCTTAACAACACGTATAAACCCTTATCACTTCATATGGCTACTCGCTATCAGTGACCTAGTTGGCAACAAGCTCAATTGTGTGTATCCATCTTAAAGTTGGAAACAGGTACACAATGGTACCAAAGTTTGAAAACTTACTCTGCGCACGAGATAACAAGCACAAAACTGAATTGACATTGATTCTGATGATTGCTTGGAACATAGTTACAATTCGAAATTGGGCAATTGCATGTAGTACCGTTTGGAAGTTTCAAGCCGGTGTTTGAATAAGAGATAAGACTCAGATCCACTTCAGCTCCCATCAATCCAGTTCCGGTGTCTAACGCTAATGGGTTATTGGAATAAACAGTTCTTCCTGGAGAGCCCATTTGTCCCATTTGTCCTCCATATCCGCCTTGTTGTCCACCGTATCTCGATCCATATTGAGATTGGTAGCCGGAATTTCCATTGTAACCATAACCTCCTCCTTGTTGAACACCTTGGATACTGAAAATAGCACAGGTGTGGGTTGATGAATCATCTTTTCATTACTCATGCATAACCTTCTGCTCTTTCTTCAACGGACAGGAAGAAAAAATGGGGCAAAATGCATGCCGGATAGTTTGGGAAAACTCACTTTTCTTGGATATTAATGGTTCTTTGTTCTTTGAACTGACCGCCAAAGTTGGCACCTCCACCACCAATTACCGGACCGGGTCCCACGACCACATGACTCTGTTGATACCTGCTGAAAAGGCATGGGTTTGAAATAGGATAGAATGAACATAGGGGGAAAAGGTTTTTTGAGGAATGTGCAAAAATGCAGTAACTAAAAACGGAAACGGGTTTTGAATAAAATATTTTTCAACTTTTGGAATGATTTTCAAAACGTATTTATCTTCGTTCGGGTAATTAAAAGTTCCATCATTTTTCATCAAATCAGTCTGACGATTGCGAAAAATTTTAAGTAGATTAAAAATTGCACTTTTTCGTTACAGAGGAAAATTAATTGACAATTGCATTGAAAAAAGGACATGCAAGTGATTAATACAAACCTTTGTGATCCGCCACTTTGGTATCCACCCTGTTGATATCCGCCTTGTTGTCCTTGGTACTGTTGATATTGTGCTTTGCTTGCTCCCAAGAACCCAAGGGCTACAAAAAGCGCAACTAGGCGCATTTCGGGGCAGATGATGCGACTGTAAATCGATAAATGGTATAGTTTTTGGAGCAGCTCTCCGGAAGAGAAAAATGAATAAGAGGGAGAGAGAGAGGGAGAAAGAGAAAGTTAAACGAGGGAAAAGAGAGGTGCGGTGTTATCGTACAAATACGGCGAAAGACAGTCTTCCACACTATCAGCACCACTAACGTCTTGTGCCTTCACCCTCTCTCAAACGGCCGCCCACAAGTCTTCAGAGTCCTCAACTACTTGCAGGTGAGAAAAGACGGGGGGAAGAAGGAGGCATCAAGAATACTGTTGTCATCAAAAGAAGAAGAGGGGAAGGCTTGGTGATACATAAATAAGATGTAGACGCAATCCAACGCGCGTGTATTTGTATTTCGGTCCGCCGCAAATGGCGTGTTTGAACGTGTGAATCACTAGTCGGCCTAAAGCCTTCTGGCGGCATGACCTTTCTGGAGAAACAGCTTATTGGATTGTTTGTTAGCAACAGATCCAAAGGAATTCCATGATTATTAAAAGCATCTGTAATTTCTAAATAGCTTCAATTAATTGAAAAAAGGGCACTTTATTGTAAAAAATTGATAAAACCGAGAATCATAGAGAGCAGTGTGGATATTGAAAGTATAGATCAGTGGAATTGAAAGTGAACCGAAAGAGAATGAAGGAATGGAATTGACGAAATGCAGGAATGCCTAGGGTGATAAGATCAAAAGGTTAGACCCGAGCAATCCGACGTGGTTGAGCCTCTTGGAACTCGTTTCGAAGAACTTCCTGGAATTAAAAAAATTATAGAAGATACCTAACTTTAAACTAACATCATCATAAGAATGATTTTCCATTCCTTGTCTGCTGACAATATATGGAGACCTCCTATCTCTTTCATCTGTTTCAGTGCTATCTCTTGAATTCTCTGGCCTCCTTCGATATTGATGGTGTCGACTGATATCACCGTCATAAAGCTCTCGGTTCGCTCTTGGCTCGTTCGGAACAATCCAATCCCCGTCTTCGCTTTTCCCCTTTCGACTCCTAAAAATATGCATAAAAGATGGATGCGATTGTTTTGCGGTGCGGTGTAATACAAACAGTCATAATCTTTCTTCTGCACTATTTGCACATGCTAAAAAACGAAACAGTTTGAATTTTGATTCTGATGTCTTACGTGAATAGTCCGCAACATATTTCGAGAAACGCCAGCAAGAGGAAAATGGCAAGAATGGCGATAATGATGGCGAAACTGATCATTAACCAGAAGTAAGTGTTTTCGGCGGACTGAAAACGAATAAAACCAAGATCATCAACATTTTTTGGAGGAATAGAAACGTACCGCAGAGCATTGGATATTAGGAGACCATGTCGTTGAAAGAGGATGATCATAATAAGAGCAATCATCTAAAACAATCCTTTTTTCTTGGTACATCTTAAAAAACCAAACCTGGATTCACATTTGAGTTCGCACAGCACGTTTTCTGTCCGTATGTACCACATGTATAACAATAATAGTCGTCATTAACCGTCGAGCATTGTTCATTACAATTAAATCCATATTCATTCGCTCCAGTGCATTTTCGATTAATTGTCGCAGTGAGCGTCCTTTAAAATCAAGATTCTTTTGATTTCCTGTTAGAAAAGAGTCTCACCATTGGTTTTTATTAGAGATCACTTGAATTGGAACATCTTGGTTGTTTCTATCTGCTTGTTTGGAAGATTGACTTTGAAGTAGGAAAGTATCAGTGGCATTTTGGCTATTTGAGCATCTCATGGATAAAATTCCAGTTATGACTATGAAATCCTAAAATCATCATTTTTTGGTTAGTTAATAAAAAAGATGTTACCGTTGTGGATGGAATTGTGAATGCGCTAGTGCCTGTTAAATCAACGCTATATTGTGATGCATCTTCCTGGGCAACAAAATAGGGATTTACAATTGAGTAGCTGAAATAATTTATATAAGGAATCAAGGGAATCTGCTTACTTTGAAGTGGCAACTTGGAGATAGAAGTCGATGTCAACTCCGAAGCAATTTGTAACGAATGAGTTGATAGGGCTTCCGAAGTTTACAGATAGTTTTGACACATCTACTTCTATAATGCCAACGGTGCATTTCTGAAAACAGATGGATAGAAACGATTTTAATAAATATATTTTGATTTCAAAAATAAGGAAAAAAAACTCACCACGAACAAAATAAGAATGAGAAACGGGTTAACCACTTCTCGAAAAGCCATTCTCTACCGCTTGTCGTCGGATAAGTATCACGCATCAGACAATAATGTTTTTCGGAGAGAGAAGGCGAAAAACAACAGCGCACCGTTAGATAGTAACTATCACTTGCGGCCGGGGCCACGCGGCTCGTCTTCCCTTCTTCTCCTTCTTGTTCAGGCCCCTCCTTCGACGTTTCCTCCTCGCTCTGTCTCTCTATTTACCTCGTTTACACACTGTATAACGAAGAAGAAGAAGAAGGCGAAGAAAGCAAAAGAAAGAGAAATCAGTTTATCGGAGCACTCTGTTGCCGTTTTTCTGGTTTACGAGTGACGGTCTATGTGGTCTGCAATTTTGTTTATCATTATTCATCACAACCGCTGGTACAAGGTGTTGTGTACAGAAGGGAAAACTATTAAAAAGGAGATTTTCGGGAGTGGGAGTAAGGAGTGAACTAAGGAAATGTGAAAAAAGCGCGTAAAAGTCAGTATGAATCATAAAGGCTGTTTACTGTGTCTAACTTGAAACTTTTGGTCGTGACGCTGGCAATGCCAACATATGTCTCCGTTATCGGGAGAAGCGATATGCAAAAAAGTAAGTATTGAATAAATAAAAATGTCATACACAGTTTTGAGAAGAAGCTTTCTCTTATTACAAAGTCAATTGACATGCATCGAGGAGAAAAGAAAATTTTGAGGATAAAAAGCAAGACGGATAAAACAAAAAACGAAAATGAAAAGTGAGATTTGTTCGAAGCAAGCAGTACCAAGGCCACTCGAATTCTATCTGTTCCTTTTTATTCCAATTTCTCAAAAGAATTGGAGCGACCAACTTCATCCAAGTCATATCAATCCTGCAACAGAACATAATTCTTCTTTGAAATGGTATATGACAGAAAGACACCCATTCTCTCGCATATAATTAAACGAAACGGTGGGGGTAGATAAGGAACACTTGCTGGGATAATTATAGGGTTTCGGTCCTGAATTCTTTGTTTAGTTGTGATGCAACGTTACACTTGTCTTATCATATCGTATCATTTGACACGAATGACATGCTGAAGGTTCTGGAAGATTAATTGACTCGTTATTTGCTATTAAAATAACCTAAACAATGTATTACACAAGTTGAATTTATTTTCTTTGTTTTGTCGGGTTGGTTAATGTTGAAATTGTATTATTTTATACGATGTCAATTTTTTTGCATAACAGATATACTACGTATTGATAGTTCATTTTGTAATTTGAGATAGTAGACATTACAAGTTGTAATCCATTAGAACACGCTGATTTATTGTATTTCTATTTTCAGATAGACATCAATTCAAAAATTTCGAAAACACTAAACTTAATATTCTTTCTCAAAACTATATTAAAAACTGTCCAGTTTTTCAATTGATCATCTTAAACCTTTAATTTCTTTTATTTTTTCTTAATTACATCTTCCCATCAAACCTCACGTTTTCCCGCTATTTGTCAATAGAGCGCACTTGCTCCATCCCTCTTCCCCTCATCCAACAGACCCATTTCTGCGTCTCTTCATGCCATGTCTCCCTCTCCCATGTTTTGGTCAATAACACTACTTTCGTTTGCATTTTCACTCATTTTCGCTTGTTCTTATACTCTCTCCTCCGTTGTTATCGTTTTTTGTCGTCTCGAGAACAATCAATCATGAGAACAAAGTCATCATATAATCCATGAACAGTTAGACTGTTTTTCAATCATTATTTTCTCATTTTTCTCATTTTTTCTCGCTGCTTAATGGTTTTTAATAGGTTGTGAAACATAGAAAAATGCCAGATTAACAAAATCAGAATGAACAACACAGCACTATTTTTTTTTATTTTTCAAATTCACGTTTTTTTACTTTTTTGTCGAAGAAATGTTTTGAACTAGTAATTCTGTGATTTATTCCCAACTTTTTCATAAAATGGATTATCGACATCCAACGCAGACAAAAATGGTGATGCGTTAACGCCAGAGAGCATCAATCTTTGTCTCCAAAACCCATCGTCTTAGCAGAATTGCTCATTTTACGACGGAAACATGAGTGTCTGTGTGTATATTGTTGTTTTTCGGTTTCTTTTCATTCGAAGTATTGTTCTCAAAAAATAGAGCAATGAGGAAACACTTTCTGAATTGTTTTCAGAGGATCGAAAGTTCAGTTCCCAGAGAAAAAAAATATTTCTTGATTAACTAGAAAACACGAGAGTGCTTCTAGATGCTTGCAAAACTTCCGTTCTTTCTGTTCACAATCTGATTAGAGTCACTTTTAACGATGCGCACTTCTCCATTTTTTGGTAGGCCCCCAGTTTCCTTGCATTCTCTTTCCATTTCCCTTCCACCCCATTGAAATTTTTGTGCTTCTCTCATTGCGGCTCTCCTATTGATTTTCGACGTCTCTGCATTTGGTGTTAAGTGAGTCGCCGCCTCTCCAAGACATGGGGCTCAGTTTTCACGCTTGTATCCATTTGCCCTTTTCCTCTTTTTTGTATCTTTCCGTTGAGATTCCGTTGTTCTGAATAATAGAGTTAATCCGCTCAGGGATTATTCTGTTTTTCTTTCTCTCAACGTATTCTTTGCTCTGAATTTTCGTTGATTATTCAGGAAATGATATGAGGTGAAAGCGACACAGACATGAATTCCACTTCCGGATCTTCAACGATTCGTGACCTCGTCACTCCAAAAAACTGCAATTGGGACTTTGAGAACTTCAACCAAATTGGTGAGTCCTTAGTTTTTTGAACTCTCAAAAAACCAAAACTCTCGAATTCCAACATGCAATCCTATTCAATTTCAAAAAAAACGGCTAATTTCTTATATTTCAGAAAAGAACACCGCCAAACCAACGACATGCAATTGTGTAGCAGAAGCAATTCGTCGAGTCACGGCTCTTCGCAAATTGGCCACACAACAAGGTATCTAAAAACGCACTTAGCCTGAGAAAATGTGTAATTTAAGATGGCGATGGGTTCACAATGGTCCAGAATAATGAAGTCAAATGGGCGAAACTATTTATGGAATTCATAATTGGAAATGCTTATTGTCAATCGGCAAAATGTCAAGGTAGTCGTTAGTCTTAAGCTAGAATAACGAAACTAATTACAGCTCAATCCGACGACATGATTTGGTATGTGCATCAGGCAAAGCTAACCAACTCTTTCTACATTCAAGGGGTTAGTTGACTTCGAATTAAGAAAAAAATTCTAAACTCTGTTTTTTTCCAGAACCAAAATCTATTGCAAGTGTTCCGTCGCCACAGCAAAAATCAACCGACTCCTTGTGATGACAACTACAATTGGGAGGAGACTGTTTGTCTCAATATCATCATGCAACAGGTTCCTAGCTCTTTCTCATCCTTTAAAATATTTTATTCTTCAGATTGACTTCTATGTTACTTGCGCTGTTTGTACAAAAACCGGGCCTCAAAACTTGCAAATTATCCGGAAGAACTGTCAACGAGTGTTCCCGTCACCGAGCCGTCGAAGAATGGATAGCAAAGGAGATAACGAAGAGATTACATATCCAAAGCTTTATTTTGCAATCGATGGTTTTGAAGAGGTATCATTCTTGTTTTATGGTTATCGTTCAAGAAAATAAGTTCAGATTTTCAATGATGTGATAGTTCGTGACGGAGAATGCGTTTGCGTCGAGTTAGTTGCACGAGATCGTCAAAAGACTCGAGAATCAGTAGTCTTTCTTGGCTCAATCCGATATGAGATTCTGAAGCAAGTATACGACACAAAAGCGTCTTCCACCTGGCAATGGGCTCAAAAGTTGATGAAAGTCGGCGAACGGCGACAAGAATTTGTACGAATGCGTGGACCGCAGGGCAAGGGATACGCGGAAATGGCGGTGGCCAGAGTGCCCAATTGCGGATACGAAACGCCACTCACCGAGAACCCCATTGACTTTTCTGAGCTGGCAGGGGTAAGTAAGAAGGGAAAATAATCTTTTTAACTTTTTAACGCTTTCACAACCAAAATTTTCTTCAGGTTGAACAATCTCTTGGAAAACGCCGTATGTCGGAGACAAACTTGGCTGGAGGAACCCGAATGTTCCCTTCTCGTTCGATTGCGACCCCTTCTCACTCATCACGTGGACGTCGTTGGCAGAGTGAAGCAGACACTGTTAATCAGTACCCTGAAGTCGAAGGAAGCAACATAGATGATGGTCAGTGATTATTGAATCAGAAAACAAAACACATAGCGAGAAGATAGCGAATTGAACTATTGAACTTGTTTACGGTTTTACAAATGTTTTTATATAGTTTAACCCTGGCTTTCCCCGCCACGAGGGTAGACAATCAGTGTAATCGGGCAGTGGTTTCTAAAGATAATTCAAAGAAGAAACAACATGAGAAAACGACCTCGAAGGTGTAAAAAAGATAAAAATAGGGTTGGCAAACGATCTTTGTATTATTTTATCATTTCAGAACTTGATGAAGGTCCGACTAACAAGCTATGGTCAATGCGTGGATTTGCGCAGGTTTGGCATGGATTAAGAGAGAAGAAACGTGCTGAATGCACACCGTTAAACGCGTTCTTGACATATGTGACGTTGCCATGGAATAGTATCCTAAACGGTTCGTTTTTTTTGTATCTTATTGTAGACTCCATCTTTCTTTCAGATCTTCTGAGTGAGCGCCAAAAACGTCCAATTCTGACATTCGAGTTCGATGCTCCTGCACATAATCACGACTGAATGCCAAAATATATTATTGCATGCTGTAAAAATTATTTTTTCGGTTTTCGGCAAGACCAGGACAGAAACAAACCCCTCTTGAATTGTTTGAACTTGATTAGGTACGTGCCAACCATCAGTGTTGATGTTTGTCCCGAAGCCAATCACATTAACAATCAATCATTTTTTATATCGTCCCATTCTCAGCCCAAAAACCGTTTCCATGATCTCTCTATCTTCCACACTTACACTGTTTTCTTCTGTTAAAGTTCACCCCCCGTTTCTCCTTTTCTATCATCCGATCTCGTTTCTCCTCTTTCATCTCGTCAGATTTCTTCTTCCAGTCAAAAATCACCGTCTTCAGTTGTGTGTAATAAATTTCAGTTTATTATTGTAACATAAATGATCTTCCTTCAAGAGAACATTGAAAGCGAGATGATCAAATTAGAAGTGTATTCGGAATGGAAGTCAAAGAGCAGGTTTTTATTTTTAGAATTTCCGGGGTCCCGAAAGCAGCCATCTGGAACATTGAGTGAACTTTGATGAGACAAAGATATGACATCTTCAAACTAGGATACATTCTCAAAAACAAGGACACGTATCTTTTTTCAATGAATACATCTTTCAAATATCAAATCAAGAATACTAGACATGATACGAGAATGACATCAGTGATTAAAAGAGAATGGTTGTAACAAGAATGTTCATTTTCAATTTTTTTTTTCTGGTAACTAACCGAAAATTCACCTTCCAATTACAATTCCACGGGTATTTTCATGAAAAGTAAGTCAAAAAACATAACATTTTAATTAAAGTTGTCATCATCTCAAGTTTCAGGTTTTCAATTCATTCCTACCGGCCATTATACATCTTATCGCCACCTGTGCGCCGGTCATTTCGACGCGTATTTTTCTCGTCTTTCGCTGTCCCCTCTCCCTCCAATCTCCAAATTCAATTTACCTTCTACCACCAAGTTGGAGGTGCGTGATAAGCATCTTACCCTGTCTTCTCGCCCCGCCCACAACGCATAGGGTATCATTTCTTGACGCAACACTGGGGTGAATCGGAAAAGGGTAAGAAAAAACATCAGGAAGTTAGTATATAAGTTCTGATGAACTGTCTAGTTCGTTTCTTCTGTTCCTTTTTCCAAATTGACAATGTTCTATTTTTCAGTGATTATTCTTCAAAAGGACCATGGTTACAATTTTTTTTCTTCTTCTATGCTTAGCAACTGTAGTGGTAAGTGACAATAATTAAATCCAAAGCTCTAAATATCGAATTCAGATATGCCAATACCCTATAGAAAACTCTGATGACATTCTCCCGTATAGCCCACCCGGTTATGTGCCCCCTATGCCTCCAACAGATCCACCGGGATATGATTCAGAAATGGTTTACAAAACAACTCCCTCCACTGGTCTTCGTGCCCCGCCAGTGCCAACCTGGACTAAAGAGGTGTGTAATCAAACAGGTTATTCTTTCCTACCTCCCAGCTGATCACACGTTTGTATCAAGTGATAGTAATACCAACGCGACTACTAAAAACAATTTACCGTTTCAGTCAACAGATCAATCTCTCGGACAGCAGGTGGAAGAGAGTAATGACGAAGTTCAAGGATCTGGAGACGTTGTTGTAGGAAGTGGAAGAGTGGAAGAATCATCTGGTGAAGGAAGTGGAAGTTTCGAAGGATCAGCTGATGAAGGAAGTGGAAGTGGAGAGGAATTCTTTGAAGGTTCAGGTAAAGAGAGGTTATGAGTATTTGGAAACAGTAAATTGTTAGGTGAAGGTGCCCAAGATGACTTCCCGGAAATCATGCATGCCTTGGATGGCGAAGCAGCTGTTCTTGGAGTCAACTGCCCGAGTGACACTATTTTTATAATTGATGCTACATCTTCTGTTAGCAGTGTTTTCAAGCAATACATAACATTTTTAGAAAAAGTAAGTGATAAAATATGTTTTTTCTTCAGCTAAAACAAAAAGCTTCAGGTAATCGAGGGATTGGATATTCAACCAACTGTCGATCATGTTGGTGCTATTATCTACAGTAGTGAAAAGAAACAGAGAGTGAAAATTCGTCTTGGAGAGCATAAGAATATGGGATCCCTTATGAAAGCCGTAGATAGTGAGTTATTAATTTTACCAGCTGTCAAAAGTTGTTACAATCAAAGTTTTTAAATTCCTCCATTCTTATCTCCATCACCTGTCCTAAAAACTTACTTGCAATTACCTAATCGAGAGATATATCTTTCTCCTCGATGAAACACCTTGACATGCTGCACTTTTGCGCAAAAAACATGACTAAATTGTTTTTTGGACTTGCAGACCTGCCTTTCTTCTCCGGAATCACTGCAACAGGACAGGCGTTGAAATTCGCCGCTAGTCATACTGAAGGACGACGGGAGAACATCACTCTTAACTATGTTGTCTTGACAGATGGATACAGGTATGAATTGAGGGCCACAATATCGTATCTCGTGTGCTATTTAGCTATGATATCATTGAAAGTGGAGCACGTCTTCTGAGAGCTGTCCCTAACTCCGTTGTCTATGCTGTCACCATTGGAGAAATTTATCTGAAGTATGTAACCCTGATGAAAATAATTATAAACGTATTATTTTCTGTTTCAGAAAAGAATTAGAACTCATTAGTGGTAATCCAGATAATGTTTTAATCGGATCAATGTCCTATGGTACCCTTGTGAAACGGATAAAACAATGCGAGGCCCGAGTAAAAGCTCTTGAACATAGAAATGAACACCCTAACTTGGTCCGACCAGGAGAGTTCCTCAGTGACAGATTCCAGCATAGAGGGAAGGTCGACGAGAATGTTGAGACAAAACCAGTCAAAGAAGATTATGTACGAGAAGACAAATTGCCAGTCAAGGACTGTTTATATGACGTTGGAATAATTTTCGATTCTTCCGGATCCCTGGAAAAGAACTTCCAAAAACAACTGTCTCTTGCGTCTCAACTTGTTGAACAAATGCCAATTGCTCAGAATGCTACAAGGGTAATGTCCCCAACGTCTTTTTTCTTGAAAACCAATTGATTCCAGGTTGGCATAGTTCAATTTGCTGGAAAGACCAAAGTCAGAGTTTTGGTCGATTTTGTTCAAAATAAAACAGCGAACGATATTGTTACCACTATCGAAAAATCTCCATTTTATTCTGGAACAACTTTCACGAACCATGCATTGATTCGAATGGCGGAGTTGTTCAGGAAAGCAGACAGAGAAAAGGCTAAGAAGCAGCTTCTTCTTTTCACTGATGGTTATTCCGCTGAAGATACTGCTGAAGGTAACTCATTCTGCAATTTTGAACCTATGCATTTTTTTTTCCAGGTATCGAAGCTCTCAAGAGCCAAGGCGTTGTGGTTTATACCGTTGGAATAAGCACAGACAAATCAGCTGGATTGAATATGAGAGAACTGCATGGAATGGCAACTACTCCTGAACATTACTATGACTCTTCCGATTTCTTTGAATTATTGAAACATTTCCCAGCACTGCAATACTGTTAATGACAAATTCACCCTATTTACCTCATTTTCTCAGCGATTTGAATTCTAAAATCCCGAATTTTTGTTTGTCAATTTTGAAATTATTATAACTTTTGAAATAAATTTTGCGATTTTAAAATGAACAATTTTTTATTCGTTTGAAAAGAAATGGAAAAGAAAAAGTTTTGAGAAAATAAAGGCAGAAGATGCACCATGCAAAATTCCAAACAATAAATGAAATACTACCTCAGAGGTGAAATGCATTGGAAAGTTGTCAGGTTTGTTTTGTTTTGTAAATTTTCAGGAAACGATAATGAAAGATGTAGTTGGTACTAGGAATCACCAAAGTGATGGAAAGAGGAAACAGAAAAATCTAAATTAAAAGAAAAAAGTCGTTGGAGGCGAGAAGGAAGGAAAAGGGGGGAACGTACACCCGATCGGAAAATGTAAAGAGAATAACTCCCTAGGAGTATTGAGAAGTTAGAGGGGGAAATTTGGAAAATTCCTATAAAATTTGAAAAAGAACGAGAAATAGATGAGTGATTGGTTTTGAGTGCCTAATTGTTATCATGAAACATTCAATAACTGTTTTCCCATGTATACCCGCTGTAAACAGTATCGTTTTTGTAAAGTGCAGTTCATGAAGGATTTTGTTGATAAGAAAGACAATTAAATATTCAGTTATAATAAGAGAAGTTGGGGGACAGAAAGAAAAGGGACAATTTGAAGAGGGGGAAGAGGGGGGCTGTACAACAAATGACTAGAATCCATTCAGCGTTTTTGGGAAAGTGGTTTTAATTGCCAGTGAGGTTATTATTGGAAAATGGCGTGTCGATGTGTGAGATTGAGATTTTTGAGAAAAAAGAGAGCACCTATAACATTGGCACTGGTGAAAGAGGATTGCTCAGAGAAATTGGAAACGGGGGTCGAAAAAGTACCCAGATGGAAGGAAAAACAAAAAATCGTTTGATTTCAATGTTTGAGAAGTAATAGCAATAGAATAAAAACAAAAAATCGAGCAAAACCAATGGGAAAGAAATAAAAAAGGACAGATTAAAACAGAATTATCAAATAATTGAAAGAAAGGACAATATAGGCGAGCACCACGTTGTCGGGCTAGAAGAGAAGTGTTTCTGGAGGAAAGACCCCGGGGGAAGGCTGATTGATAGTTGAACTGAAGAGAGACTAGACGAACGTGAAGTAACCATCCGATTTTCGGCGTTTCTTTCCGCGTGTCGGATTCGAGCCGTCGAAGGGCGGCTTGGCCCTGCAATTCAATTCCAACTTGAAGTGGGGAACACACGGTTGGTTTGTGTTGGATGACTGGGACTCTCTCTTTGGGGCGAATCGGCGCCACATTAGCGAGCAGACAGCAGCCGAGAGCCCCCGTTGGCCTCTGCCCTGCAATACAACAAAACACAGGCTCGACCAATCAGTGCTCTCTCGCCATTCTAAGATCCCCCCTGGATAACAGACTAAATGCACAATTCTAGAGCTGTTACTGTCTGCTAGCCAAATTCACAGCTAAATTCTATTTGCGCTAAGTGAGAAAAGCTAAAATTTTCTAAAATTAATATCCCGCTTGCTTTTTTCCTAGCGTTGTACTCACCCTTACTCTCTCGCATGTACAACTTCACATTTAAGACTATCACGTCACGTTTGAAACAAAAACACGTTGACAGGTTAAAGTGTAATTTGGTACTTCAACTTGTCAGCTTGTCAGTACACATATATCCACGAAGACTCACCTCGACTGCCCGAGAAGCCACGTTTTGAAATTGGCTTCCATTTTACTGGGTGACTGAGTGACACCGCCTTCAAACATTTCGATTGGACTCTGCAAATGAGAAGCATTAGGTTTCTGCTAGTCAAACGCTTGTCAAAGGCACATTGCGTTTGACCACCCCTTGAAAATCGGTTGGTATTAAAATCAAAAAAAAATCAAGAAATCAAAGTAATCAACTAGTGAAACAAAAGCAAGTCTTGGGTTGAAGAACTCAAGAATCATAGTAAATGGATGCCGCGTTTTCATGCATTTTTCTTAAACTGTTCTCTTAAATTCCAATAATTTGGAATGAAAATAAACTTTTAGAAACAGAAAACACAGAGGAATCGGTGGACCAGGTATATTAAGATTCTAAAATTCCAGGATCGTTTAGCTTTTTGTTTAAAAGGAAGCCAATAGGGGGGAGTCGTGCATTGGAAGAGGAGAAAAAACGAGTTAGTACACAATGAAGCCAGGCAACATATGGTTAACGACGTCTACTTTCATTCAGACGGTATATGACGGGTGATCGTGGGTGATAGAGAAGAGAACACTGGGGGAGAGAGAAAAAAGACAATCAGGGGTAAAGAATACGGAAAAAAAGGAGTGCATTCCAAAAAATGTTACGACTACATACAATGATCTAGCTTCTCTGTTACTCTGTTATGGTAATGAACTTTGGTTCGGACATACGTGATGAATGGAGGATGAGGTGGTGAGTAGTGTTGGTTAGTGGTTGAGGGATTCCGTTGAGTTGAATTGTATCTTGAAATCGGTTACAATGGAAAAGCAAAAATTGATTCAATCGAATTTATCTTGCAAAAATTGATACTTGTGATTTGTCCGATTGAATGAGTGGTCTCTTTGGATCAGAAAAAGGTGGTTTGTAAGTGTATCCAAAACCGTTTTTACAGTTTCTCTCCAAAAAATGTCTAGAATGCACATGAAAATAGGAAGATTTCCACACATGACCACCCATCACAAGCGGACAAACACAGGCACTAAGAAAGAACTACTACAGTAGCCGAGAGAAAAGTGATAGTGTTAGATCCGACTAAATTAGTTTCTAATACGGATCATGCAGTTGTTTGGTGTTAGAAAATGTAATATTCAAAAAATAATAAAAGTTGGAATGAATGGAAAATAAAATCACAGGTTACGATAATTGTGTGTGTGGTTATGTGTGTGTGAGTGTGTGATAGGAGAAGAAGAGGGAAAATGTGTGTGTGTTAGTGTGATAGAAATCATAAATAGGGTGAAGTAATAGTTTTTAGATTTAGATGTCTATGTGACTGAACTGAAATACGAGACTTCGGCAGTGTGCCGTTCGAAATGAATGAAAACAAAGACAAAGAATCAGTTGATGGGCAAATGAATCGAATCAACCACTAAAGGCACATCGTGGCGTGTGGTGGACACAAAAACTATAATATGGTTAGTGAGGTTCGGGGAGCAATTGGCTGTTAGGCGTTTTTCAGGGGGCGGGGAGCGCTTTCAGACAAAGAGCTATTAGGAACGAAAAACCAACATTGATAGATAGAGAGATAGAAGCGCTGCTGAGGATTTGGCGTCTACTGGTCAGAGACTTGCTCGAAATTCTGGAAAACATAAGAAAATGATATGCCTTTAGAGATTGAGTTCGTCGACCACCCATTCGATCTGTTCATTGACTTTGTTCACAAAAAAAACTATTGTAATTTTAAAAAACACGGTCTCTGATTTCAGGTTTTTGTTTTCTATCGTTAAAAGTATTATAGAAAAGGCAAACCAATCCGCAACTGAACCGTTTCTGAATAGCTTACCTTCCTGACCCGGTCATTAAAATTATGCCAAAGGGCGACTATCAGTTCTGTAGCTAGAATGTCTCCAGCATGTGCCGAAATCATCCTCATACAGAATACCTAAATAAGCATCATTATGAAAATGTGCAAACAAGATGACATACTCCATCATATCCAAGGAATTTGTGCACAAACTTTTTCACCGACTGCCGGTCAGTGGCCAAATCTGTTGCTCGCAAATACCTCCTGATGAATTTCATGTGCTGAAATAGGGAGGCTCATAATCGCATCTCATTTCGTTTGGCATACCTGTCCTGGAAGGAATGAGATGATAATCCAGTGGAACATGGAAACAGCTGAGACGAATGCAACCATAAAGTACCAGAACCATAGGAACAAGAAAATTTTTTCGTTGAACATGTTGATCATGAGAACACATTGAACTGTGTGATGATGCACATTACCCAGTACTCGTACCTAAATTCAAAATTCGAAATGATATTTGAGATCCCTCAGCTTACTTCGAAATCACACATTGTTACACGTGGAAAGTTCCCACTGACTTCCCATTCACGGCCATTCAACAAATCTCTCAAAATGTGAAAACCGTAGAATAGGTTGTCGGTGCCCAGGAAACTATTCAACATGAACACTTGTAATACGACGTTTCCAAGGTAAAGCATTTTGATGAACACATATAACAGCGTTACATAATTGGCCCACCGCTTCTGTACACACATTCCAGACACATCAGTGACCTGCAAATTATAAATATGAATCTTTATTTATTCCTTTTTCTCCATACTTCTCTCTGTATTTCAAGAGCGTCCTCCATATGGCCTGCAATCGTCTGAACAGTGGCTGTTCTTGCATCCTGGTCCATCATTCGTGCATCGCATGCCATTTGAGTCAATGATTGCACATTGATTCCTGAAACGACGCTCTTATGTCACATGTCACGACACACGTTTCGAACACATTTTTCTCTTCCCCCTCTGACTGATCGAGGTCTCCCCTCCTTCCCACCCTCATTTCTCTTTGAAAGTGATAAAAGTTTCTCGAGAATCGTTAAGCAATAAATTATTAATGGATCGCGTCTCCACTTCACACCTACTTTTCTCTAGACCACTTTCTTTTTCTTTTTTTTCTTCGCAAGGACCCCAAGGCACATACGTATACACAGACATACACACATTGCACAGTTGTGTGGTTTTAACGACCAATATCATCAGTTGGAAGATTTTTTTTCTTCGGTCTTTGGGCGGATTCGTTTTGTCCGTCTTTCGTTTCATTTACTCACCAGAATGCCAATGCAGCAATCCCCTCCACATTATGCAAGGAATATAAAAACAAAGAGCTTCCAGTGCAAGAACGAAGGGAACCCATTGGTAGTAACTGATCTGCCGTGCCCTACAATTAGTGGGTTACATCTGGAATATGACCGGCTTTACATACCTCCTGTCACCGTATTCTAGAGGGAAGGCACTGGTCAGCGGAAGGTAATAGGTGTTTTCCACCCAACAATAGTTTTCGGTGTACTGTTCCCAAGCATCGGTAAATTGGGCAGGCACCCAACATTGTATTGGATAACCTGAAAATGGAAGTACTCTTTTAATATGATCAGAGATACTGTAGCTATCGGTACAGTAATCGTTCTTACCTACGTACTGCTTGGCAGATACGATTATCGCAAAAGCGAATATAATAGCAGAAGTGTAGTGATAATTGAGCTTGTCCACAAAATCGTCGTCGACTCGCGGATGTAAGCCCTTGAATATGGCCGCCAGATAATATAGAAGCATTCCGGCGGACAAGAACTGCAAAGAGAATCACCACCGTTTCGTCATTCGTTCGTCAGAGTTAGTGCGAGAATGTGTTCAAGATGATGATGATGATGATGATGATGATGTTCGGAGAGAGGGCTAACGAAAATAAAAGCAGGAATAGATATGCAAGGAGTAGAAATAGAAAAAGAAGAAAAAGATGCGAAACAGACAGAGGTGGATGAAACTCGAAAGGTTTCCCTGTGGGGCGTGGTCTGTGTGTGTGTGTCCACCCGTCTCTTCGACGATGAAACGATGACACGCTTCTCCTTCTCCATCTCGTCAGGAGGATGCCTCCCGAAGAGCATATCAAATTGAATTATAATCCTTTTAGAAGATCTTCATCCGTCCATTGCCCTCTCCATCTTGCTCGTTCTTTTTCAACACAAACTTTTCTTCGCCATCTTTTTTTTTCATTTAAAGTTGAAAGTGAAAGATGATTGAGATGGTGAAGAAGTGTCAGGATCGACGAAAAAAAAAGCGAAGAGAAATGTGTATATATGAGGTCAGAGGTGTTAACTTTCTGATGTCAAAAAGGGCGAAACAAGGTTCGTTAATCAAATTTTGTCGATATATTCGGGAAACTCTGACGCAATAGCACATGGTTATTTTCTGATCTTTATGAATAAAAAGCAAGCATGAAGTTTTAGTACGGTAACTTTGTTATAGCCCTAATTTTAGAAAATTTTATGGAACAGAACAAATATGTCTTCTAGGTCATGAGAATCTAGATTATTCACCGGAGAGAGAGAAAAAAAACTAAAGAAAGAAAGCGAAGCGAAAATTGGGAACTTCCTGACAGACGCCCGTCAGCACTGCTACCGCCTCAGGACCTTTCATATTCTGTCTTATTCTCTTTTTTTGTTCAGGTGTCCAGTTTTGTATAATGAAAATGGGAAAAGAGAGTTGGTTCAGGGTTTTCGAAAATAAAATAGATGTGTCGAGATGGATGGGTAAGAGCTTTCGATGGGACGACGAGAAGAAGAAGACGAAGAAAATTAAGGCGAAGCTCCTCGTTGCCTTCTTTCTTGAGTGACAACCTATAGTGTCAGATTGGACTAATTTGTATCGAGTCGTCTTTTTTACCCCCGTCGTTTCGAAAAACGAGGAAGAGGCCGTGCCTTTCAAGGAAAAGAAATGAGTTGAGAAAGAATTTGTTTTTTGAAAAGAGGAAGAGAGCAGCCAAGTACTGTAATTCCACTCACCTTTCTGTCCTTGTTGAGGTATGTCTTTGAGAACTTAGTGTCGTGAGGTGCGGCACTGCTTGGATGAACTGGATAACGTGCAACGTGGTTCAATCGTTCGCATTTCTTGAGATTTGTATGCTAAAAATAAAAACTATTGGTATAGAATGAGGGGGTGTGGAAATGATGAGGAAAAAAATGTACAAAAATGTGGAAACGTCAGCAAAATACGACAGTGTATCGTATGACATCTAACCCCTAGCAACCGACGTTTTCCAAAATTCTCAATTTCGATTTCGACATGGTTACAAGTGTAGTGCAACAGCTCAAATGTCTGCTCCCAAATTTTTGTGCCGTTTTTATGTCTGAGTTGACTTGACTGGCATGTACATTTTGCGTCGAAATTAGGGGAAGATACACTTGCATATACATGAGTGAATGAGTGAAAAGAGAAGGAAGGGGGTGGAAATGTGCGCAAAAGTATAACTTGAGTTGGTTTCGCATGCAAACGTATTGGTTTCAAAACAGCTCTTCTTTGTCGCAATTTTTTTTCGCTCTTCGGGAAAATTTTCTATCTTCTTATATCGTCCTTATTTTTCGATTTACATGAATGATCATGCTTGGACTATACATAGCGCAGAGTTTCAAAGTTATTAGGCAAACTCTCAACTGAATAATTCATTTTGGAAAGGGCCAAAAAGTGAAACCTACCCTACTTGAACTTGAACCCCCGCGTGTTGCAACTTTTGGAAGTGAATTGAAGAGCCTCTATGACACGTCACCCGCCAAAGTGGCAGGAAAACTGTAGAGACACGCGGCGAGAAGAAGCACGCGTTTACCTTGTCTTTTTCCTATCGCCCTCTTATGAGCTGTTGTGTTGTTGAGGTAAAATGTGGAAGAAGAAACTAAAGGGGGGGGATAACACCGACCGGCCAATTGTCCTGTATTTGCTTGCCGAAAACGATACAGACAGGGGACGACGTTTCGAGAAAATTTGGAAATCTTGCGCACATTTCGCTGCTTGCTATGTGTATTGGTTGAGTCGGCAAGCTGAGAACAAGATGAAACAAAACGCGTCGAGATCTTTTAGCTTTTGCTTTTTGCTCTGTCCAACCTCACACAAAGGTACAAAAAATCAGGTGGACAGTTCGATCTCCGCGGTATTGAGATAAATTGAAGCGGCTTGGAAATCCGATACCGAGTGTTTGATTGAACTAATATAAAACCTTATTACAGTCTAGTTATATACAGATTAATGAAGCTATCAAAGCTTCTGCACTAAGGGCTAACGCTAATCAAGTTGCGAATTCAGTTCAATCGAATTACTAACAAAAAACAACTTTTGGAAGTGTACCACTACCGTAGTTTTTGAAAGGATGCGCATAGCGGAACTAGTTGTCTCCCCCCCGACTACGTCATGATACAAGAGGGACCCCGAGAAAAGTGAGAACCCCGCGGGTTTTGACATTGTTAACTGGTTGTTTGAAGATGATTGTGATTTGACTCCCTCCATGCCCAAAAACGGGCGGAGACTTGTTGGAGGCCCATGCTCAAGTCTTCACAATAAGAAGAGCGACTAACAAGTGTGTCTTGTAAGTGAGACTCGCAATCAACGCATCTTCTACACTTCGAAGGAAACTGGAGCAACAAATGCGCGGATCGTCTCATCAGTGTTACATCTCTCTCTCTCTCTTTCATTTCGGGGGTCCCTCGACTCGCTCAAGGGGAAACAGTGTGCAGAGAGAGAGAATGAATTCGAAGGAGGATGGAAGTGCGAAACTTGTAATTAAGGGCGAATTGACAAGTTGGTTAGACGAGAATGGTGTCAACTTAAGGAGCTGTACAGATTGAGAAACTGGGAAGGGGACACTTGCTAACAAAAGAGTGAGGGATATATAGGCTGAGAAAAATGGCAAAAAAAGTGAAGTGGCAGTTGTAAATTTGAACATCTTACCATTGCTCTGGCAATCCTCCTTGATATGGGAGGTGGCATCACACTTAGCGCGTTCTCCATCCTTCATTTTTATGTGGCAGTTATTCGAGATTCAAAAAATTTGTGATTTCGATTAATGATGAAGTCGTTGATATCTCAGACCATCCAAAAACCGTCAGCCGCACAATTAAATGATAGAAATAAATGAACGACGCTCTTATCGGGTTCCGGTTCAAATGAATCGTTTAGGGAATCGTCTATTGCGACAACGATACGACAATGTTCAGTATAAGTGGGTGGGATGAAGAATATAATATTTAGCTTAAGCAAACTCAGGGAATCTGCGCAATAGACTTTTGGGAGATGACTAGGGACTCGGGAGCAACGAGCAATAGGTGCAACGGGGTGTCAATGAGTCGTATTTGTATGCGCTCGGGGTCGGTCGATGTCAGAGTATATCTGAGCCTTGAGCCTGTTTGCCAGTCTCAAAACGAGTGAGCAAGACAAGCTACTATCTTCTTCCTGAGAGATTTGATCCAAATCCGTGTTATTGAGATGCTTCTTGTCGCTTGATATTGATTAGTCTCATTAGTAGAGTAGTCAGAATATAAGCTAAATTTGAGAACCTCGCACTGGCTTTTTGGCTCGTTTTACGCGCTGTCAAACTCTCATTTTTCTGTGTCTATGTGACGGCAACACGCCCGCTCATTTGTGAAAGAATACGGTAGGGATGAGCATAAATTTAGAGCCTAGGCGGATGAACCGACCGAATCTGGTGAGAACTTCAACGGATTAGGCCTGAGAGCAGCGAAAAATGATGAGAACGAGGGAACGCCTGAGAAAGCTCCAGAGAAAAGACTGTATGACGAGAAAAAAAAAGGGAAAACCATCTCAAGGAAACAAACATACCGAAAGAAAATGTTGCGATCCTGGTGGGATCATCCGGACATATTAGATCCTTTGATTGAGCCACTTATTACTGTATGCTTTCAAATTGTAGATCAAAAGAGCAGTGAGATGAGACGTTTAGACGCGAATTAAAGTGAGAGAGCCTCTCCCAAGAGTAAATGGAGGAGGAGCACAATCTGTGCCGAGGATTTGCGGGGTCGTCACGTCAAGAATCGGAATAGGTGTGTTGATGTGACTGAGAGCCTGCCGCCAAGAAGACAGCTGCTCCTTACGCGTGATTAATAATTCACGCAATTCGACGTTTAACGCCTTTTTCGCGCCCTTTTTTGCTTTCATTTTCACTAATTGCTACTCCTTACCGACGATTAGTGTCATGTGGTATGCTTCAGACCTTGTGAATAATACAATATGTCGCAAAAAAAACGGGAAGTGACACAGAAATGTTGATTACGGTGGCATTCTCGATGAGAGATTTATTTTTAGTACAGATTTTGAGAAGTATGATAGAAAGGCGAAAATGAGCATAACCAACTAAAAAAGGAAATTATAATAATTTTGGAAACCCTGAAAAGGTTGGAAAGTTTTATGAACCTAGTAATTTTGAGCTGAACCCTAATAAGTATGTTCTCAATTTCGAAAATGCAGAGCTTTTGATTCCTCACCAAATTTTGAATTCCCTAATCCTGCTATAAAACATACAATAAATTCAGAAAAGAGACGAAAACATCATTGAAAATTCAATAAATGATGTATCAATTTCATTTCGAAAGAAAAACAAAAAAAGAATACCAGTCGAATTCTGAGACAACGTAGAGAGTCGACTTTGTCTCCATATTATGTTAGTTTTGTCGATCCATCCTCCTACTATGAAGTCGGATAGCCGTGGGATTGTATAATACCCGTGGTATTCGTATTCTAGATTTCTGCAGCCATCATGCACTTATAAAAGAAGCCAGGATTACCCTTTTTTGGTAAATTTGAAAACAAGTGGTACCCATATTTCATGGAAAGTATATATGAGACCCATGGTCAGCTGGTTGTGCGCAACGCCCCCATGATAAATTGGGCCTCTGGGTTATAACCAAGTGTCAGAACTTGTCATTTTGGGTGAAAAATGTTGAGATGAGAAACACTATGACAGATTGGGTGATGGGGTGGGAAGTGTGTAAAAACTGACCTAGGCGGTCGTATGACCATAATACTAGAAGCTCCTTTCCCTCTTCGATCGAACCTTTCTTTCTTCCGTCTTCCTTCTGAAAGCTACAGAATATATCACGAGACGGAAAAAAACTGGAAGAGCAAATAAAGAAGAGGGGCAAATTGATTCGCGTCATGAAATATTCAGTATTGAAACGAAAAATGAATGGACTATTCGGTTAAAAGAGTATCAAAAAATTGAGGGCAGAACCTTGAGGAATTTTTAATACAATTCCCCCAAGGATCTGAATAGGGCAGATCCAGATGAGTAATAGGGCATCGTGAAAAGGAATTGAACCCCATCTGGATTGAGAGTACGTGGAATTCTTTCTTTGGAAACCAGATGAGAGATGAAAAACGAGGAAGACTCACTGGCAAATGAAATGTATGACAAATGACTCTGAAGAAAGAAGAATGACGATAGAAAAGGAAAAATGAATGAGCATTTTAGGTTGAGTGACTCTAGAAGAAATATGGAAATAAATTGAATGGCTTTCTAAAAGCATAATTTTATTGTTCACTGTGAATTCGAGTGGAAACTGGGGAGGAGTGGATGGGAAGAAGGAAAAAAAGAGGGTCCGACGACAGAGGCAGAAAATATAAGTTGGGATTGTTGTCAGCAACAATTGAAGATCTGATTCGAATCGCAATCAGATTGACAACACCGACCACCCCGCGGTAAACGACACTGTGTGGTGTAATGCGTCGGCCAGAGAGGGTCCGCAGCCCATTTTTCATTGCTCACCTCTGGAGGGGCCCCCTGTCATCTACGTCTACTGCTGTTGCTGCTGGTGCGCGCACCTTGGACACCTCTCGACACATTAGCAAGTCCCGTGGGGGGAGGGGGCCTCATTTTAATTCGACAGGTGCTCCGGGGAATTGAAACCGCCCCACTAATGTCTCTCTGATGATGTTTTGATAGGAAATCGGCAATTTTCAATAATAGCACCAATGGTGTGAACGGGTTTTCCTGCCACCAGTACTTAGAATGAATTTAAAAGTGTTTCTACAGAAACAAATATTCTAACTCTCGGGTATACTGTTCTAGAGTTTTGTTTTCTAGTTTAACTACAAAAAAACAAGAATTCTTCAGAAAAAAAGAAAAAGAAGAAATCATTAATCGTGTTTAGCAGTAGCACTCATTATACATACTTGATTCAAGTAGGCAGAAAAAGGAAAGGATGAGCACATGAAGAGCATCAAACGTGGGGGCAGAGCATCTTCTTTTTCCTGCTCTTTTTAATAATTTTTGCGTCGAGCCTTCCCCTCCCCAAGTAAGTATCTATATAAAGACTAAAAAAATGTGGAGCGCTTCCTGCTTCCAGTGCATCCGAATCATCTTGCTATATCAGAATTTTAGTTCAGAACTAATGGTTTTGGTTTCAGGAAAAGGAGAGGCAAAAGCTGTCCCGTCTTACTAATGCGGACTAGTTGCTTGCAGGAAAAAAAATGAGGAAAAGGATTCAGAGAAAGAGAGAAGGTTTTTTTTCGCCATAAAAAACGAAAAAAAAGGACTCGAGTTCTTGTAGTGCAGTGTGTGCGGCCTTCAAATTTTTAAGTATGACATATGCCCCGTATTAGTCGGTAAGCGACTTGCGCCTTCAAAATCATTCCGTACTATCTTTGGGAAAGATTAATGGGACGGAAAAAACGTCTGGAGGCTCATGAGCCGATTGTGGACCATAGATAAGAACTCAGAGTTGTTGTCACGGGCCATGAACAAACTGAAGAAGATAATTCGAATCAAGTTGTTGAAGCTAGAACAATTAGATAACAGAGAACTGATGTACAAACTACACTTTTTTCTTGTTTCATCTTACCGACATTGAGGACATTCTTCATGAGAGCCACCGCACAGGATCTGCTGTTGTTTTTAAGAAGAGATAGAAGGTGATGATCTCATTTTTGCTGCTGCTAGCCAAGAGGTGAATGAATAGACCAAGAGTTACACTACCTAGCGGATAATGTGATATACAACAGTTCTACCTGGACAACAGGTGACTACTGTCATTTTTACAGTGACCTTTTGATGAGGATAGTCTCAAACAGTTGCTCCACAGACGTTTTTGCGCTCCCAGAAAAATGATTGATAGGCAGAAACAACTGTGACTTCAGAATTTGAATAATGCTAACTGAAGAATGAAAAACAAGACCGAGGGTTGAATTCGAATCCAATAATTGTAATGTATAGGTGGAGTCGAATTTGGGAATGTGAATGCTCGGAGAAGGACTGCACTTGGTCTTGCGCATGTACTAAACCATTTTACGAGCCGAACAACGATAAAACTCCGGCAGCATTACGAATAGTCACTTCTAATCCACAAGAATACGTGGATTGTGAAGCGGCTGCAAAAAGTTGGGGAGTTGATGCTTTTCTTCTCTACGACGAACGACCATAGGAGGCCCCGCGTCAATGAAGACGACGTCGGGGGGCTAAGAAAGAGCTGAAAAATGCACAGACTACCAATTTTGAAAATTGGAGGGACCCCCCATTTTTCCTTCTTCACTTCTTCTTCTTCCCAAAATCTGCACATCAAAAGAAAAAGAATTGGGCGCATGGAATTGAGAAGCAAAATAAAAAGAAGGAAAAAAGGAAAAGAGGAGGAGCATGAGGGGGGGGGGGGGGGAGCACTGGATTTACTCCAATTGATGGATTTATTGGCCGACAAAGACAGTGCTTGCGTGCTACTTGAATGCGACACTATGAATAAAATGATGAGAGGACTGGCTGAAGGACCAGAAGACACTGTCTTCTATGACCTGAGCACAAGAGCTCTAAAATTCGAGGTTGATATAATATATCTCCGACTACACAAGAAAAGAGAGATACGGAAGTGGTCACCGTCAGTTGATTGTTAAACAAAACAATTTACGATGAGAATATCTAAAGCACAGAAACGAGAGATTGCAACACGGGATGGGAATGTTGGACAAGAAATATACGTGTCAGTCATGACGCCAATTGTTGCGTTTTCTAGGTTTTGCCAACGTTGACAAAAAGTCCGGCGTCGGAGGAAGAATCATATCTGTGCTCCTCGGAGGCATGTCGTATCTCATTCACTCTCGAAAGGCTCTCAGACATGATAACAACTTGTCGATTATTTGTCGTCGGATAAGTTGGACAAAGAACCAGAAGATAAGGGCTGTGACAAGCTGTCTCCAGACCACTCGCGCGTCTTAGAAAATATGAAAAAGATGAATAATAGGTGATTGTGATACCCATCACCTATGCCGTTTCTCAAAATCCTGCAAAATACTCACAAGTATCTGGTTTCGTAACGGAAAAAAAGTGAGAGAAGAAGAGGAGGAAGACAAAAGATTGCCGCTAGGTCGGAAATCAGGTCAGAGTGCTAATTTGATGATTTATACGCACCCCAGGAGAGCCGTTGGCGTAATGTGGTACGAAGAAATGGGCCCCGGAAAAAGTATAAATTATGGGAAAGTAAAGTATATGGATGGTATAGTAAAGAGGGCAAGGCTGAATGGAATGCGATTGAAACAGAAAAAGAGGGTGAGAAAAGATTCTTGGTCCGGAATAATTTATAGGACCCATTTCGGAGGCTCATTGACTCACTCATTCCAAGTACGCCGTTTCAAAATGTTTACGATGCAACAAAGGGGACAGAACATGAGACTGGTCAGAGGAAAAACGACCCGACGGACGAAAAAAGTTTAAAGTTGAGCTGATAATTTCTAAATTCGCGAGAAAAAATTTTTAAACCACAGAAATTTCAAAAACTGACAGTAGTTGTCCGAAAAGTAGAAGAAGACAAATATTCTATATGGTAAGTCGAAAAGTCGCCAGGGGACAGATTTGTGAGTCTTTTAAGACGAGGTGACCTTCTTTGAAAAATACTCTCTTGTCTGTCACTGTTGCAACTTGAAAAGTGATGGATGAGCTAGAAGAAAAATGGACGAGCTTTTGTGAGAAGGCAAAAAAGAAGACGAAGAAAAGTCAGTGGCCTTTGAACAATGCATCTTTTGTTTTGGTAGCCGATTCTCGGGAAAGGTATAGGTATAGGCTTTGTGATCTATGTCTTTTCTTCTTCCGGTAGCTAGGATTAAAGCGTAATTCAGTATTTACCATCTCGGAACAATTTTGAATTCAGCGATTTTGAAAAGTCTAAAATTATCATTTTTCAAATTTCAATCTTTAAAAACAAAAAAACGGATCAAAAACCTAGATTCCTTGAGCAAGATGAATAATGATGTTCGTATCGTTAAGAAAAATGCGAAAAAAAAGAAGAAAAACGTGTGAAAAAGGTTCAAAGATGGTGTATACGTTTTTTGCATTGTGTTCCTTTTTTGTGTGTGACAAAGGAAGAAAAGAGGAGAAGCTAAAGGATATAATCGCAAGGATTCTTTTCTCCCAGCCGAACGTTTTGTTGTAAAAACCCGAACCAACATTAATCAAGAGAATCAAAATCTCAGAGAGAAAGAGTTTATATTGCATTATCTTCCCTACGAAGTACACTATTCTAGAAACGAAGAAGAAAAAAAAAGAAGGAAAGAAGAGAAAAACTCCGCAAAGAGGACTCTGGATAATCTTTTAGATTGCTTGGGAACCTCACAACGTGGAGAAGCTCGAAGGACTCAAAAATGTGAGAAACTGGCGGGAGGGCGATGAACCAAACGGGCACTTGAAGAACACAATATGTAGAGTAGAGTGGTTGAAAATGTTTGGCAGGGAAACGGGAAGGCGAGAAGGACTCTCTGTGGAGGGGCGGAAAGGAAATGCGGGAGAGCAGTGCGAGAAGGGACGAAAGGATGTGTGAAGTCGTATCTACAGGATTAAGGAAGAAAACACACACACACACTCTCACACACATATGCACCACCACCTCATTTCCTTTTTTGTCTAATTTTTATGCATACGTCCGTGTATAGTTCGAGTTTAACATGTCTAATCACGGATCAGCCGAAATCGCTAGAACAAGTCGATGAGTCGACCTAGTTTGGAAAAACGTAGAACAAAGGTCAGGGAGCGCATAAAACAGTAACAAAATAGGGGTTTTCAAAAATCGAGGTACTATTTTTACACATCAGGTTTTTCAGAGTCTCGGTTGCTACCGTTCATAATATTTACATTTCCAAGCAAAATTCACAGAATATTATTTGTTTTTGAAAAAAACAATACAATAAGATTTCCCCATCAAAAAGATTACCCAACCAGATATCAGTGATAATCTTCAAGCTCACTATTCCATTGATCTACTACTAGAAACCAGTCATACACTGATCAAACGCGACCAGATTTAATTTTAAAGAATTTTAATAAAAATTGTTGTTCGATGAGCATGATTTTTGAACAGAATCGAAATTTTGGATTTGAAATTTAGGAATCGGGAAAGATCGGGAACAAGAGGCAGGATGAAAGAGTTTATCACTTCGAGGTGTCTTTTATCAGCTGCGTTCCGCAAACACTCGGCCAGTTGTTTATGAGGGAACGAGGAAATCGCCCGGGAGTGAAAGAGACGAAGAGTGAATGGGATTGGGGGGGAGGCGGACGCGAAAAAAGTTTCGAGGTCCACTCACTACGAGTTTTCTGGGTAGGGGGGAGTCGATGACGCCAACCCAGCCGGAAGATTCAAAAAAGATAGAGAGACATGCACAAAAACGTGTAGATGTATGCAGAAACCACCCCAAAAAAGTGGAAGAAGAAGAAGAAGGAGAAGAAACGTTGGAGGGGTAAGTTTTTTTTCAGAATCAGACAAGGAAAGTTGGAAAGAGAGAGAGAGAGAGAGACAAGTTAAGGCTGGGTTGGCTGGTCCCGGGGTTGGAAGAAGCAGAAGAAGAAGAAGAAGAAGAGGGGGCTGAGCCTCAATGGGGTCCGATGAAGGTATACTGGTAGCGAAGGGGGTACACGAAAGTTGACTGCATTCACTCGTCCGGTTTCTCCGGAATGCGCATGCATGAGCTGTCAAGGAGAAAATCCACATTTTCCACCCAACCAAACATTTCCAATGGTCCTAAGACACTCTTTATTAATTACTTACGCGTGCCACGTGTCTTTTTTTACTGTCGTCGCTAGAAACATGTTATATGATGGAAAACGGGGAGTAGGTTTTGTTTCTATTGCTTATAATCTATAGATTATCGTCTAAATCATGATTTTTTCGGTGAATTACGGTTTGAGATCAGAACAACCATCATAAAAACACTGTTTTTTCAGTTATACTAGAAAATGAAATGAAAAGAAAATATTTGACTCATAACGATGAGAAATTGAAATCAAAAATCAAAAAGTAATAACGGAAACCAATGTCCTTTGTGAAAAGTCGTTGTTTCGAAATGTACACCAGATGGTGGTAGAAATGGTGGCTTAACAACGTATAATTGAGTACTAGTAAATGAAAAACTAGAGATGTGAGTTGAGCCGGAAAGAAAAAAGAAAAGCTCAGGGAATTACGTCGCAAAATCGGAATAATCGAATCAAAAGTTGACTCTGTGAAAAACGGGGGGCCCCTACGGGAATGATTGTTGTTGGCAAGGAGAGAATAATCTGATAAAGTCTAGCTCTCTCGCAGAAAGTCGTTGAGGGCAATAAGAAAGAGATTAGTGTGAAAAGAGACTGCCCCCGGGGGTCACTAACTGGACACCGACAAAGAAGATTTCGAAGAAATATGAACGTCTTCTTCAAAAAACAAGACACCCGTGACAAACAAGTTCCTTAGTGGCACTGATTTTGAGTTTTGGTGGCTATTTGAAACAGAAATTCTGAAATAAGAGCATTGAAACAAAAGACCCGTCTTGTTGCGACAAAGATATACGAAGTAAATCCTCTAATCCATTGGACCCAAAAATCTCAAGAGTAAGGAATGAGGTATTCTCAAAAAATAGCAAAACCCTTCCCTTCTCGTCATTCCATTCCTCTGCTTTTGCTCTTCGCCTCCCCAATGAATAACTAATTCAGTTCTTGATACGGGCGGAACGTACATTGAAGAGTGTAGAGCTGGCGGCAAAAGGAGATCACAGAATGCATGGAATGCCGGATGAGATCTCGAAAAAAGCTCACATAAAGTCGACTAATCAGAAATTCAAGAAAGAGAGAAGGCGTAGGGGAATATCCTTTGAAGCAAAATTGAAGTGTACTGTTCTTGAAGTAAGTTTTCTACAACTATCGTAGAATACACTACAAATTCTTTTTCAATTGATGGGACACCCGGGGGGAATGTGGAAAGAGAGAGATGACCAAAATCGTCGTCGATAATGAAGTTTGGTTCACAAAGAGTGAGCACAAAGAACTCTAAAATTAGAGGAAACGGGAATAAAAAGAGAGGAGGCAAAACTTTCTCCGAGTTTTTTTGTTGATTGAATATTTTGTTTTCGAACAACATCAATAGGAGGTCCTTTTGATAAGAGTCTAGCAATTCCGGAAAAAGAGCGACTTCCCAACCGGAAGAATACCAACCTGCTGATAGAACCGGGAAATTGAAAGATGAATGGTTAAGTATCACAGTGTGAGGCGGAAATGAGATTATCTGATGGTGGTTTATCACCTTTTGGTTCGAAAAATCACGAAAAATCTGTTGATGAAGACTTTGATGCATCAAAATAAAAAAAAATGGAAAAAGCGCTGACAACTCATAGGAAAACAAGTGTTACTGATAACAGATGAGGAGATTGGAAAAAATAAGAAAATGGAATACCTTGTCCAAATCTGGATTTGTTTGCTTTTGCGCATATTATATCAGCGGCCGCTGTTCGAAAACGAAATTGTGTTTTTCCATTCATGACTGAGCCGAAGGTAGGAGAAAAGTAAAAAAAAAAGAGAGGGAATCAAGAAGTTAGTAAACCAACACCATCTACGTCTCATGTTTTTTTCGGAGCCGGAAAGCGCGGATAACCATTTGGCTAATCCACGAAGAAGATTAATAAAACTACTGATGTGTACTTTCGTCTGAAAAAAACTAGAAGTACGAGATGAGAAAACCGCCTGGTAACACGTTTCAAAAGATGTTTCACTAGGATCAGTCATCTCAAAAGTGCAACATAAACCACAATGTGGCCAGATCAGAAATAAGAGCGAAAAATGTGTCACTGTTTTATCGAAATAATTGGGGTGACTCATATTATATGAAATTAGAGAAATAGGATTAGTTTAGAAATTAGAGATTAACTGGAGATGTAAGTTGTGTCGTAAATGAGCAACAAGACTGAAAACTAAAGTTGTAACATCCATATAAACCAATTAACCAACTTCTACTGTAGAAAATATCTAGAAAAAGACTTTTCAGAAAAAAAGTCATGGTTTTCACTGAAGTTCTTAAAACTAAGTTCCAACAATTAAATAAATTGTTTTTTAACAGCAAAATTGATGAAACAGCGGACTAATACAGTAAACTAAAACTTCAAACTAGAGATTTATTGAAAAAAACATATTGGAAGGAAAGCAAAGACAACCGGAAGTGTTAAAGTCATCACTTCAAATTTAGACCTGCTTCACTCTCATTCTCTATCTCATCTTCTTTTTTTCCCTTCCTCCAGGACGACGGATCAATCGAGTCACCTTCTCAAAGCCCCCCTCTCATTCCTCCCCTCCCTTTTCCCTCTTTTCCTAATACATACACACAGCCACCCACCTCACCAAACAACACCATAGCAACAAGATCTTCGTAGAAGAGGAAGGGGGGACACGTTCATTGCTTTCACTATTTCTCACGAGTTTCTCGGTTCTTTCATTCACTTTCACTCTCTATCTGTCCGGGCTCCTTCATTAAAGGACACCCGGACTTTTGAAATGATCTTTCCAATATTATTTATCTATTTTATTGGATTTTCACATGGACAACCGCCAGATTCACCGGGTAACACATAAAAAAGAAGCGGTATCAAAATTCTGAAGTTTTAGTTTCGATTATCGCTCAAACGTTGGATAACAATTCTAATGAAGTTGGGAATCAAGCGGAAAACGAAAACTCATCAATAAACGTATCGAATGGAACACTAGAAAAATATCAAAACGCAACAGAACCATCATTTCTCTATGTGGTACAGCTAGGTAAGGGTTTTCAAATGAACCGGGAAGAAAAAATATTTCAGAACTGAAATCAAGTCGGATTGAAGAGTCATTCAAAGAAATCGAGCAACGACTGAATAAACTGGTAGAGATGGCGTTCGTCTTAGCTGCTTACAAGCACCGAAAACAAGTCCCACCCGCCGAGATTACGACAGATAACTCAGGTTATAGCACAAAGGTGAGCTTTTCCGGGATATTCTTTGGTTATCTTAATCCGGGAAAAACATCGGAAAAAAGGTTCTGAAAAGGAACCAAAGCACCAGAAAATCATAAGATTTCATGAAACAAAAAACACGTGAAGAACCTAAAATCCATTGTGTTTCGCTCATTTCTCACCGAGTTTTCTTTTTTTTTGCTGCGTTTAATGAGAGCACACTAGACGGTGAAAGTTCAATAATAATGACTGAACCGTAATGACTGAACCGAATGATCAACTATTTTCTATAGAGAAAAAACTGGAAATGATGAGGGAAACTCTTCGTTACGCTGGAAAACCCCTAGAATATGTACTTTTACTAGCAGCCGTCCAGAAATAAGTGAAGGATTTCTTTTTTTCTCTCTATTCTATTATTATACTCTGTTTCTACTTTTCCGAGAACAAAGACAAACGGAGTATTCAGAAGACGTTCCAGGAGATGAATAAAAAGGGAGAAGGAGATGTCTACTTGGGAATTTCTCTCTAATGTGCTTGTTTTTTGTTTTCGTTTTCTCAGTTTTCTTTTTCTGAGACCGACTCGTAACTGACATCAGTCCGTGACTGATTTACGAATGTCACAAAAGGAATGACACTATAATAAGCAGGCTACAAAAATGTACGAAATTGGGTTTTTTGAATTTATTTTTGCTTTTGAACAACGGCAAAATATTTTAGAAAGCGAAAATGTTTTTTCAAGCTAGTTAAGCTCATTTCAAAAATAATTGTAAAAAAAAACTTGGTATAAATTCAATAAGCATAATAAAAGGGAACCATCCTACTCATAGGCACTTGAAATTGGGTTGAAATATTTCAGGAGGGCAATAGATGCAAAAGATAGAGCGTGTTTGAAACAGGCGCAAAAATAAATAAAGTGCAAATGCGGCAGCCGTCTGGACCTCTTTTACCAAACAGCGACCCTCTTTTTCTTTTTCCGCTACTTCTTCCAAAAAAAATACTTGACCCTATGTAGGTCCAGGTTTTTTGAGAAGAAAAAAAAAGCGAAGAGAGCAGTCCAAGGTACACAACATACGCAAATGCACATTTTTGGGGGCATCAATGTTTCGTGGAATGAGTGAAAAACGGGAAGAGCAAACGGCAAAAGGATCCGGCATCCGGAAATTAGCGTTAGGCCTTTCAAACGAGCTCTCATCTAAAAAAAAGAGAGAAGTTTACTCTTGCGGGAAGTTTCATAATAGAGGGGCAGTGGGAAACCCATAGATCCTTGAAACGCGGGTGGGTGAGAAGAAAAAAACTCGGCTCAACTTCCGAAATGTAATTTGCATGAAATTTGGAGCCCGCCAGACACACTGGAGACCCACGGCGACCATGGCCACCGAGAGAAGATATTACTGAAAAAAGTGGTGAAAGTAGTATGCACTAGGGATATTATGCATGTTTGGCCGGTTAAATGGGACCACTTTAAAAATGAAAATAAACAAGTAAAATAGCCATTAAAGAATTTTTTTTAGATTTTTCAATATAATTTTCAAAGTGTAAAATGAGAAAATCCCGGAAACAGAAACTTCCAGAAATATATTTTTTGAGTGACGTCTTGAATGAATGAAAGCTTTATAAAAAAGTTCATATTCTTTTCATTCAATCAATTTTTGGAATATGACGGTGGAGGAGATTAGCAAAAATATCAGATTTTGCATATTTTAATCTTTGAATCGCGAAAACAATACAAGAAGTTTTCTTGCATGACGAAACCTTTCTAGATTTATTTATTGAATTTTAAATGTTGTTTTTTGTAAGGATTCCTATTCCTTGATCGTCTCTTTTTGATAATTTGAATTGAAAAGAGTAAAATTTGTGATATGTCGGGTTGAGCATGTTTTATAAGGTCACTTGTGCTTTGCTAAAGTACATTTCTTGTATTATAACTCATTCAAATTGGTGCATTTATTGCCCTAGTGAGCAAGAAGAGACAGAGGAAAAGAAGAGAAGACGCAGGTGGAGAGAGCGCGTAATTATAGCCCCAAATGCTTCAGAACTTTGAGCACTGAGCCGCCCAGGGGGTATCTGATTCGGGATAAGAAATGAGAGGAAGGAGAAAATGAAAAGAGAGGATTTCTAGAAATGAGATTGAGGCCAGATTAGTGGTCAGGATATTTGTAAGAAGCGGTTTTCGTTTGGCGAGCCGTCGCCTAGAAAATTTAGATCAGCGTATCTTAGTCCATGTAACACTGTATTTTGAAAAACCGGTAGTAAACTCAAAAAATCAAAGAAATTAGGGCTGGTGGCAGAGTTTTTTGTTCTGACTCTCTTCCACCAATAACACCCACCAGTGGCATCCTAAAACCCTGTGCGTTTTTCCTTCTTTTCGCCATCCCACACCAAACGGACACCCTCTTTTCTCCCCTCGCGTTTCGTACTCTTTCCTTCTTCCTTTTTCTTCCCTTTCTTTTTCTTCCTCGCCTCGTTGGTCCTTTAATCGATGTCTTGGAGTTACATTTTTCCTTCTTTCTATGGTGAAGGCTCAACCAAACATACAAATCGAAAACGCGTGCCAAGACATGGGTCCCCCCAGAAATTTCGGAAATACTTGGAGAGACGAGACAAATACACATTCGATGGAATATATGGGGTCACCCTTCCGTTTTTCATCTTGCCAGTTATTGCTATGTCTACTGAGTTGCCGTTTTTATTAATTTTTAGGAGATATCGTGCTCGAAATAATTTTTTCAAAGAGATGCTCTTTTTTGTGCTACTGAACGACAGTTTTCACAGAAAAAGTTTGGTATCAAGTCTTTTTTGAACCGAAATTTCAAATTACTCTGTTTAACACTGAAGATTCATCAAGTGGCTCATACTATTACCATTTTAACTTTAATATGCACCAATTTAAAAAATAAATTAGCAATTTCAAATTTCATCTCAATTTCGTAACATTATTCATGCTCTCAGTCTACCATATCACAATTAATTCATCAAACGTCACGCTATCCTGAGTAAAGTCTCATTTACACGGTTCTAAAAACGAAGAGGGGAAAAGTTTGAAACAAGTTATCGATGGGAAGTAGAAGGAAAACATTTTCAGAGGTATTTCGAAAGTCGCAAAAAAGAAAGGTTGAACTAGTGTCCAGTGGCCTTCTCTTTTTCGAAAGAAAACAATCATTGGAGCAGAGGAGGGGGCAATAGTCAGGTTTTCAGACTCAGCCTAAAAACATCAACAACAATAAGGAGTTCGGAACAAGGGGGGAGAGCAAAAGGAACAGAATTCGTTCCTTTATTCTACTCTCTTTTGTGTCGTTCCACTAGGATCTGTTTTGTTGTGAGACGACAAGTTTCTTAGTAGTTTTTTTGGTCACTAGTTGAATTCGTAAGAATATGGGGAGAGACTGGAATTATTTCTGAACTACTTGGTGAATAAAAATGGGATAATCGTTGAAAAAATATTTTTCTAACTTGGAGGACAGATAAAGTATCAGAGTGCACTAAATTAATTTTTATTCATGTCACTCTGATTTTCAGAAACTAAGAAATGACACAATATTTGTACTCAACTCAATTACAGTTGTTAAAAACTGTAACCTTATCATTTCGATAACTGGGACATTTGAAATTAGTTTTTTATTATCGTTGAAAATGAAAAAATGACATAATTTTCGAAAAAAAAAATTATTTTTCCACTTTTTTCTACCAGAACTTTGATGAAAATTAAAACTGGAACGCTGGTAATTTGCAGAAATCATTTAAACTTGAAACCGTTCTTTTTTCCACAAATAACTTATCAAAAACTCACCATAGATTCACTTCTTGGCATCGTAAGTAATAAATACAGACAGTAGTATGCACTCAATATGACATTGCACGTGAAGCAATGAGCATTTACATAGTAAAAAGAAGCGCAAAAGAGAAATGATTAGCCAAATTGTTCTGTTTTATGGAGACGAGAGGGTGAAATCCAAAGTAAGGGAAGCGGCGGGAGGGAAATGTTTCTGAGGACAAATAAAAGGGGGGATTTAAAAGGACGTCTACAAACAGAAGCGAAACTCAACGCACATTTCAGATTGTCAAAAAACGAATATCGGGAGAGGTGACTTATATTCATTTCGTTACTTATTTGGACAATGAGCTTGTTCTAGGAGAGGTAATCACTCAGTTTTGTTTTTTTCTGGAGGACAGTATTTTTTTTAGGTTGTTGCCGATGACTTGACCCTACTTTCAGTTTCCCAGATATCAGCGACGCTTCGATATCCTCTTGGAAAAATTATTTGTAAACAGTTTCTAATGATAATTTTAATAACAATTTTTCAGCTGATCGAGATATAGAAGCCCAGAGCTCAACGAAATGGTTCTGGCTTATTGCAATCATTGGTATTGGTATCTTTTTGATTCTTATTGGATGGTGTTGCCTGTTTTTGTTCTATAACTCTTGTGGCTATATGTGTGGCACTGATGAAGACTACTTTTTCCCGAAAAAGCAGCAATATCAAGAACAAACTATGTAAGTTCTCTGTAAAAAAAACTCACCGCAGTGGTGCGTTTCGGTTGATTGCGAACGCGGTAGTGTCGATCGTGATGCAACCAAAATTCCATACGACTGTCGGTTGTTCAGTTTCAGAGGTGCCGAGCAACGGAACGACACACTCCCATCTGATGGTTCACAGCCTTCCGAGATGACCAAGAAGACACAACTGAATAGTTAGTTTTTTTTCTGATTATATGTATGAGAGAGATGAGAAAAGCAGTAAAAATTGAAGAGTTCTTGATGGTTTCTGGGGACCCGTCACATCTAATTACAACTCGTTTTGCAACTGCCCAATAACGTCATATTGCACTCTGGGGGACGTTGTTCTAAAATGGGGAGGGGTTCAACAACAAAAACATCCAACTGAATAAGGGTTCCCCCTTTAAATTGAAGCAAACGTCAGTATATATTACCATCTAACATTTCGAAAAATAAATTCGGTTTTGCAAGATTTGTAGTGGGTTTTCCGTTCTAAAATTATCTTTTTTGGTCTGAGAAGGATGAGGAGATGTCGGGGTGGAGAAATTTTGTTCATTCACGAGTGGAAATACTAATAAACTCACTTGCAAAGTGCTTCAGGGCGAAAGTGTAATTTAATAGTTATGCTCTGGGTGACGTGTTTTGAGTTAGTTTTCAAAAAGTAGAGGCAGAGATAGGATAGCGATCTTCAAATCTTTAGTATTGGTGAATGATAACGTCAAATAATTAATTATTCATTCTGTTTACTGTTGATGTTCGGAACACAACTTGAGATTTTCATAAACAACGTACAGCTGGGAAAGAAGGCGAAGTTTCAAAGTTGACGGAAGAGGAAACGAGAGAAGTGTGAAACGAAAACCAGCAGTTAGTTTTTTGCCAGTCAGGAATAAGTGTGAGAAAATGGAGAAGTCGCTGACAAAATTGGCATGCCTCCTCACATAGACACACACATTCACACCATTGAAGGAAAAAAAGCAGTTTTTTATGTGGAAACTTCCACATTTCGAACTTGTTGAATAATGACAGAGAGACACGAAAACTAGCAGTTCTCACCGTGTTCCCTGATTTAGAAAAGGAATTGTGATATACGGACATTGCTGGAAAATGTGGATTGCATGACCAACAGTTGTTAGAAACAGTGCAATTTTTTTTTCACCGTATCCTTTTTTGTTTTATTAGTCAATTTCAAGTTCAAAAAATGTTCAATGATAGATCTAAAACCAACTTGAGACGAAACTGGTATCTAATGAAAGCTCAAAAAGTGTGTGGAAGTGGGTGGAAGGTTTTTTTAATGACTTTTCCAATGATGAATGTGGGAAATTGTTCTGCAAACTTTTCCGTGAGACTCCCAGAAGCCGTGCTCATTACAAAAAAAGCCGGGAATGAGAAAAACGTTCCAAAACCGAAAATGCAGATACTGATCCATTTAAACCCATTTTAGGAAAGCTTCAAGCGAACAGAAAACGAGAATCGAACAGATATAAAATGCGTTCGCCTGATCTCTTTTCTTCTTCAATTTCATACCACCCATGCATCTAGCATCATTTTTTTGCCTCTGCGAAACCAAACCAATCAGTCAAAATAAAGACAAGCGTTTTAGAGAAGCGTTTTCCAATTTCCTTCTACGCCACTTTATTCCGTCGCCATCGTTGCCCAGCCCCCATCAAACGTTAAGCTTTTCTGAATGGTGTAGAATGAGATGTGTGTCACTCTAAGACACGAGTTTAATTGACAAAATAAGATGGACATGATCGTGACGAGTACACTTTTTTTTCTAAAGTCTCCAACTTTGTTTTGAATACAATCTTTGTACAACCAAGGGTCCCTCTATTGTGAATCAAAAAGTACTTGGAATAAATAAAAAAATAGAAAAAAAATGAAAGTATGGAAGAAATGTGGTCTTTTCTTATTACATTTTATTAGTCTTTTCTTATTCTTGTTTTGAGGAGGAAGAGAGAGGATCTTCTCAAAACTAAAAATGCGAAACAGAAACGTAAAATAGAAGAAATTGAAGAGCAAGAAATAAGAAAATTCAATGAAAAGAAATAAGAGGGTGGACTCGGTTATTGAGAGGAATACAAGAGGGGAGGGCTACTGATGAGCAGCTCCACCAAGATGTGCGTAACTTTCATTTCAAATTCATGCGCGCAAGACACAAATTAAAACCTCTAAAACTAACTCATGAAATGACCTCTCGCGTAATTCTCAAAAGGTCTCGAAAGCCTACTTCGGATCCATTTGTCTTCGAGACCTTCAATTAGCACCGGGAGTAATTGTTGATTGGGTTTTGAAATAGTGCATGCGTTCAATATGTTATTTCCCATGGGAATTGAAAAAAGGCGACAAAATACTGAGACACAATGGAATAGGAGAGTGCTATTAATACAATGATCAATTTTTTGGTGAAATTGAATTGAAAAACTGATCATTTAGCTTACCATAACTAAAAACCATAGGGTTATTTTTTCAAGACGGAGGGTCTTATCATTTTTCATCCGAACACCATTAATAACTATTATTGCTAAGTACTCTAGTCCTTAAGTAATGTTCTTCACGATGAGAAAAGCTTAATCGAATCTGTAGCTACAGTAATTCCTCATTCTCACCTGAATTGAGCTATCTGAATATCCCAGACCTTCGAATAGGTATATCTAACACTAAGTATCTGGAAAAGCGCGAAAAAAATCGTAAAATGAAAAATGAACTCCGGGGGGTCGAGGCCCGCTCTGAAAACAAAACACACTTTTCCTCCATATTTTCTGACAATTCTCCTCTTCATTTCACTTTTTACCACCCCACGGCTCAAGACTGCTCTCCCGGTTTTGTTTCGTTTTTCTCACTTCCACACAGGTTTTTGTTTTGATGGCACCGCGCTCCGCGCGCTTAAACGTGCTTACAGAATGAAGCACGACGTGTAGGTGATTTAAAAAAGAACAGAAAGAGAAGAAAAGGGTGGGCGTGAAAAATGAGGCGCCGATTTTTTTTGTTGAGGAAAACAATAGACTAAAAAGAAGAGATCGAGTCGGAAGACGTTTCAGTCAAAAAGATAACATCCGTGGTTTCTGAGCGCCCGTCAATTCTTTTGCAGAAACAACGAAAAAGTAGAGAGCGAACACTTTTCTTGAGAGGAAACATCTCAAGGGAATTCCTGACATATTCATCGCACAGATACATCATTTTTTCCTCAAACCACTTTTTGTATGCCTAGATTGACTACCTTTTTGACAAAAAGCACATCTCCTGAGATTGTCCTTAAAATACTGGTTGGGAAGCATAAGAAAGGAAAAAGCTGAAGCTTGAAAAGCGACCGCAAAATGAAAAATTAATAAATGATCTCCGTTTTGCAGAAAAAGCAGAAAAAACGACAGGATCAAGTCGTACTCTTGGCGAGATTTATCTTGAAAAAGAGCGTGAAAACGTTCGGAAAGCAGTTGAAGCGTACAACAAAGCAGCCCTAGAGGTTCAAACAACTCCAATGGAAGTCGCATCGATATTGGGCCCCAGAATTGTTGATACAGAAAAAACGGAGGTTGACACCGCGCCGGCAACAAAAAGTGAGAAAAAAAGAAGACACACCAAGATTGGACCCATTACCGCTGTCACGACCACCACTAGAACCACGAATGAGCCCGAGGGAGAAATGGCAGCGGAAATTAGTAAAGTGAGCAGTGTTACGACACCATCAACAGACGAGCTTGATGAGTTTGATGTCGCCAATTTACCCGAAACCAGTTTGAAAATTATTAAGGTTTGTCTAAATTCAAAAACTGTGTTTTGAACTTTTCATATAAGAAAACTGAACAAAACATGAGTTTTTGGTTCGTACAAGTCAAACTTTGCAGTCAAATACCAGTTCTTTTGAAAACAAAAAGTTTTCTTTCGAAATCTATAATTTTCTGAACGAACAAAAACTCATTCCCATGGTAACCTTCCAAAAATTCAAGTGTTCAAAATATCTCACGTTACCTTTGCAGAAAAAGAAAAAAGACCCGGACCCAGAAGTGAGAAGTGAACCCGAATCAGATTATGGTAGTAGTTTGGAAGATGAGAAATCGAAAGATGAGGATGAAAAGAGAAAAGAAATTCATGTGGAAGTCCATACACGTCCAATGACAGCGAAAAAGCAACGGACTTCTTTGTTTGGAGGTGAGTAGTGGGGAGAGAAGAGTGCCACCCAGTGTCTAAACAACCTAGAATAAAGAAATCAGAAGCGAGCATCTCCCTGCCATTTCTAAAATTGCTTCGACAGCACTTTCACTTCTTTTTTCTTGTTTCAAAACTTTCTGTTCATTCAAAGTGATTTTAAAAAGCAGTGAGTTCAAAAAACGCTTTCTTTTTTGTCATGGAAAAAAACTGTTTTTCTATGTTAGAAAAAAAGTATTTTATAATCAAAAAAACCTATTTTAAATGTTTTTCAGTTGATCTTACAAGCATAAGTTGCGAACGCAATTTTGAAATTCCAGGCGTCCTCTCAGCAACACTACCAGTTCAACCGCGGGCGTGGACAGCGTATCAAGCTGGTGATCGAGTGGCTGAATTCTGGAATGATGTTTGTCTGAATTTCAATATCTTCTACTAAATTTGTTTTTTTCAGAACAATCACAACAGCTATCCAACGCCTTCCGCTCCAACTGAGAATGGAATAATTGAACTCAGATCTTCTTCAAACACTTTCACTTATTGACATTGACTTTGGTGGCCCACCCTGCCTTTTTTGGATTTTTAATTGAGTTATGGCATTATCTGACTATTATAATGGTCATCCGATGTTTTATTCATTTTTGTATAATGGTATATTTTATTTAAAAAGATTCGTAATACGTCTTTCAAAAAATGTATCACAATAAACGAATGTGAAATTTGAATTTCTGTAACTGTTAGTGCAGAACGACGTTTTTTTAACAACACCCTGGTGAAATGAAAGGAGAATCGATATGATCAACACGTCAGAACCGTATAAACCGACCACATATCAAATTCCACAAAATCACTCATTTCCACGTGTATGATCATTTTGGAAGGGTTTAAAATTGAATCTAAAACGTTTTTCTTGGAAGGAGGTGGCTAGCTTCATCATTATTTTCGTTCGATCCATTCAAACATCTTATTGACATCAATTGGATCATAAGCTCGACATCTGTCTATAGTTTTGTGGAATCTTAGTCGTTTTACCGGAGTAGTTTAGAAATGGTTTTTTGTTGAATGCTAAAATATACCAGTTTTTGGTTTCTATCAAAAATGTCAGTTCTTAGATTCCTTCATTTCATTTTCCACCATTCAACCCATGCTTTTTCTCCTCCAAATTGAGTCTCAAAACAACATTTCATCTTTTTTCCAGAAACGAACATTGAACTTGCAACCACGGCTCATTAGTTCAAATTCTCTTACCCTCATTTTTTTTTGGTGACAAACAAGCATGTCACTCATTGACTCATTTGCTGATGGTGACGTACCGCCCAACTCGTTTGTGCGGCCCACGCATCATCACCACTTCTTCCACTTCTTCCAACAACACAATACTTGGAAAATGTAACATAAGTAGCAGGAAAGTTATTGGCATTTGACATGCCCACCTGACAGAAGAATGGAGAACTTGGAATGACATAATATCTGGAAAATTCTGCTGTTTGGTATATTTGATATTTCAGTAGTTTAACGCACTAATAGAATTTTAATCTTTAAAGAAATTGTATTACGGTATGTTTTCAAAAGAATCAACCGAAAATATAACATACATTCTAAAAAGGAAACTAGTGATCTGTGATATAGAATCACATCACAACATCTTGTATTCTCATCCAGGTCATTTGTCAAGTGACTGACTTGCTCTCTAGTTTTGAATCAACACGTACTGTTTTTATATTTATGAGCTTTACGTTTGTTTTGATGGCTCCAGAAAGAGAAAAAAAAGCGAAGCGTCACATAATTTCTGATGCGCACCGTTTAGACTTTTGTCTTTGAAGCCACCACTCGTTTACTCTTCTCCAAACGATTTCCCATTGGAATGGAGTTTTCGATTAATGAAAAATTCTCATGAGCTACTTTTCTCTTCCAAATAAGTCTCGGTGAGAAGTTTGAGCAACTGTTTTGGAAACTCGAACATTTTCGGAAGTAGAATTTCGTTAAAATGTCAACGGGATCAGTTTTCCGGGAACCAATTCTGGGTCCCACGCTTATGTCATTTCGAATCTTGCAAGTCAGACTTACCTATTTTCTCATTTCTTAAAATAGATTATCTCCAAATACGTATATGTCAAAGAGCTACCAATTGGTTACGTGTGTCCTCACAATTGCGTTAGTAAATCCTTTTGCCTAATCTCTTTCCGAACATTCGCGACTTTCGGAGAAAAGAGTGCGTAAATGATATACAGATCCCTCCCATTTCTTGCAACTGATTGACCTATAAATACAGATGCGACTCTTCCGGATTGCATCTTTTCTTATTTTATAATAAAAGTGTAAAAACTTTAGATGTTAGAAACGCGGAAAGAATTAGATAATTTAGCCAATTTTCAGAAATCCTAAGAATCTGAGGAATAATGATCGCATAATTGTTTACTCATAGTTTAATTGTAATAATTCTTCCTCTATAGTAATATGTACTTTGACTTTTTGATCGTAAGCTTCCGACAGAAATCACAACCTTGAATTCAATGTTTTTGAAATTGAACTTGCAAAAGAACGTCTGACCAAATTAATTTGATAATTTTGGGTTGATCGCTGCGCATGGTTTGTGTAAAGCTACTGTCTGATGACCTTTTATAAATTAGACGAGAAATTACTTTAAAAGAGGGTAATTTTTTGACCTTCCATCGTTTGACGCTGTAATTTATTTTCGAATTTAATGTTCCAGTTCTTTTTTTATTTCAAATCAATCAAAGTAGTCCAATTTAAGTAAGTTTACCCAAAAACATTGATAATTTTCAAGGGTAAAAACCAAAAACAATGTCTAGACCCAAAGTTTTCTGGGAAGAAAGCAAAAAACAATCGGGGTGAAAATGTTAATATAAATGTCGGATCAAAATGAACGTTTTCACTTTTTTCCAATGACGTTATGCTTTTTGAGAGCTTTCTGAAACCTTTCTTTCTCAAAAGGTCGATTCAGGATGTTTGAACGCCCAAATTTCCCATTATCATGTGTTTAATTAACGGAATCCTTTAAGTCTCTGTTTTTTGGGAAAGAACTGAAAAACCAAATGCCCTAATGATCCATTTCTTGTAAAAATAGAACAAAACAGGACCTAATAAACATATTTTCGTTCGGCATGTCTCATCATCGACGGCACGAGTGAAATAACTCTCTAGTTATGAGTTTTTTGTCTCTTCTAGGTCCGTAACAGCTATTTTTAAATATTCTTTCGAGGTTTTTCTTTTGTTTTATGTGCTAGCAGCGTTTTTTGGAGATGAAGAGCCATTTATATTCCACTCCCACTCTTTTTTTTCCTGGTAATTTGACACATTTTTTTTGTTTCTCCCCGGCTTTAGTGGGTTTGTGTTCTCGTTTTTCTGATTTCAAAGTGAATAAGAAAATAAGTGCATTCTAGAGATCAGAAACAGTAGTGGCGCCCTCCGTCTCTAATAATTGACTCCGCCCATTTTCGTGAAATTTCTGTCTTCCTAAAGTCTTCTCTGCCAATCAGTCCTAACCTTTTCTGCTAAGAATTCCATTCTTCTTCCACCCTCGCAAATTCCCTTTTCCTTCAAACACCCTCATGTTCATCATCCAATAAAAAGGATTAACCACAGATTAACCTAACACCAAGAGACCAATTCAGGAGAGAAGCAGGTCTCCTATTTGTCACAATAATCAGAATGATATGCCCCGGCAATTCGGACATCCCTCTTCTTCTGTTCTAGAAGATTTGGCTATTGTATAAGATGAATAATAATTCAATTATGCTCAATATTTTCCTTTTTTCTGCTCCTCGCTTTGAAAGTCCACATATATAAAAGAAAAACGTACTAGTTCGGATCCACTTGTCTGGGATTTTGCATGCTCCTGATATTCCAGCTATCTAGAATAGTTTTTCAGAAAAACGTGACCGTTTCCAATTGAAAAAGCCTCTGCTGCATTTAAAAACTGCGTACTCTAAATGAAAAAAAAGAAGAAACTTACTCGATGAGTCTTCATTTTTCTTCTTTCCTTTGTTTCTTTTTGCATTCTGTTCCTCTCTTTTTTTTATTGACGTCAATGTTTTTTTCCATCTAGGGAAATGGGCCGTCAATTTATCTGAAAATCTTTGTTTAAGCTAAACAAGGAACACTGCAAATGGTCATCCTAATGAGTTTTATTTTTTCTTTTCCAATTCTGATTTCCTTCTGATCATCCTATCCGCAAAAAATGACGACATCCTCTCTTTTTTTCTAGAAAATTTCATTTTATCTACTCAACTCATTTACATTGTTTGCAGGTTTAGCCGGAAAAGATTGCGTGCTTGCCTTTTGCATAACTAGCTCAATCGGCAGCCGGTTACAGCTCACTGACCCTTACGCAGCACACTACGTTGGACGAAGAGGGTTGTCCGACAGTTGAAATCGTCTAATAGCTCAAGTGGGCAAAAAATACTCGAAGGACTCTCGTCATTTCAGTCCACTGACTTTGCCAGTCGGTTCTCGCTTTCTGATGACATCGATTTCGATTCCATTTCTTTCAGTCCTAGTCTTATTCCTATTTGCGATCATAACACAGGTTAGTTCATTTTCCAATCTACATCAACATTCTCTTGAAACACAAAAACTTGCACGCAACAGTGACGACATCACCACTTGAAAATTCTGAAAGAACAATAACCTATTTTGATGCTTATAGTATATTCTGGAGATGGGTACCCGCCCTACAATTTCACAATTCTTCCGTGTCTTTTATGACGATGGATAATGAAATAATTGAATAGCTCTCATGCGATCAAAAAGGCTTCAAAAACTTCGATCCTTGATGTTTTAATTTGCATTTTTTCAAAAAAACAAGAAATCAGAATCATTGAAACCTTTGATTGGAACGTTTAGGATCAAAACACTCTCATATCCTTCTTTTCAGGCTTCCCTACTAGATCCTTCACAATCAGATGTCAGCTTATTGGACAGATTAAGACTTGTGAGTTGATGATCTGAATAGATGAATAACAGAGCACAAAATGATGATTATAATTCAAATTCCAGGAGACTGATCTGCAAAACGGAGCTTCGTTGTTACGAGAGATCCTTGAATCAAAAACTTCACATGCTCAACTACAAGACCTTGAAAGACTAACAGGTAGTCACACATTGAATCACTCTGATCATTGAATTCCGATCTTTCAGAGCATTATCGTTCAAAAAGATGCCGTTGGAAGCTTTGTGGAACTGGTCGACGTTTCCGATTCAATTAGAATCCTCATCAAACTCCACATGATCTCATTCGACTTCTCAACTACTACTTCTCTTCTAATCGATCATACTGCATTTTTCGTCACTCGTCATCTCAGCTTGCCTAATGGAACTGTCAACCGAAGAATTGTTTTGCTATATTGGATCTTTCGCTTTTTGCCATACTTTCTCTTATTAGCCTCTCATTTATTAACCACAAAGTTCACTGTCTCATCATTTAAACTCTCTTTTGCTTGCTCTTTCTGTTGCATAAAATTTTTGAGAATGGGGTTTTTCACAGTGAAAGGATATGGAAACATTAAGGAAATGAGTTCTTAGTTCCTCAAACGAGACAAATCTGTTTGGCCAACGAGTTGACCTGCTCGCCCGCCAATGTCCACGTCGGCTAAGAGAGTCAATGTTTGCCGTACCAGGCAAGGAACGTACCGTGCCCATAGCTCCACATAACTTACCTCCTTCTCTTGCTCTTTTATTCTTATTCATTTCTTGGCATCACAATGCGTATTCTGCTACTGATTTTGTGTTGGATCCAATTAGCATTCAGCTTGAATATTCTAGTTTTCTTGTTGGGAACCAATCAGTTTGAGAGGAACACTTTCGAATTTCTTGCACAACAACTCGCATTACGTCACCATAATGTAATTTCGATCAAGCCGGTGCTAATCCCAGAGGAACCGCGACTCGTGAAACCAAAACTGCATCTTGTCCGTGAGAAAGTTATCAAGAATGTTCTGAGCAAGTGAGTTGGCACACACACACGTTTCAAAAATCCAAGAAAAAGTCCCACGCAATGCGTAATTTGTACATTTCTTTCGTCATTGTGGACCCTCTCGCACTTACCCTTTTACGAATTCGTCATTTTCTTTAGGGACTTGTTCAAGCCACTTGAAGACGCAGTACCGAATACTGCGTGGAAAGCCGACTACGATTATGATAGTTACCTGGAACCTTATTATAGAGCTCATAACGCCAGTTGCTACAAAGTGAGATCACAAAAGATATCGAAAACAAAAAATCTATTTTCAGCTTTTGAATTCGAATCTTGTCGATTCATTGAAAAAGGAATCATTAGATGTGGCAATTGTGTATTCCGGAAATCCGTGTTTGAATGCGTTGACTCATCTGGTTGCCGTTCCAACCATCTATTTTGATACTGAAGGTATTAGTCATAAAAAAAGATTGGATTATGCTCCAGCTTTTCCAGGGCTCACGGATGAGACTCTGATTGCTGCGGGAGCACCTATTGATGTCTTGACACCTCCAACTCATTGTGCAATTGCTGAATCAAAAGATTATCCGATTCTGAACCTCTACAGAAACTGTGTCTGCTATCTTCAAGAAATGACAGCTCAACTTGGTCTCCCCATTTTGTCTTCATTGGTTTCCAAACGTCATCGTCTTCTTGATGAACCAATCACTGACATTTTCAGAACAGATTACACTATCAAAAAGAGGTTAGACACTGAAATCTTGACTAGACCCAGGAAATGTATATTTCAGATACAAGAACTTCCCAAATGTAAATCAATTGAAACAGCAAAGTGTCGCATTTTTCGTGAATTCTGATCCACTTCTCGAACCTTCTCGCTCTCTTCCACCAAATGTAATTCCTGTTGGAGGACTTCATATAGATCACCCCAAACCTCTTTTTGCGGTTAGTTCCCCATTTTAGATTTTAGTACGGTATTCTTGCATTTCAGCCATGGAACACCACTATTGCATCAGCCAAAGAAGGATTAGTCATTGTCTCTTTTGGAACTCAAGCTGATAGCAGTAAAATGAGTGCAAAGAATGCTAAAGCCATACTAAAAGCTCTTACAAACCTGAACGACTACAGAATCTATTGGAGAGTTGGACCAAATATGAAACTTGAGGGAATTGATGAGACAAAGATCCCAAAGCATATCAACTTGACTACATTCATTCCACAAAACGATCTTCTTGCCCATAAAGCCTGCAAACTTTTGGTTACCAACGGAGGAATGTCTTCGGTGATGGAAGCAGTTGCCCATGGTGTCCCAATCGTTGGAGTTCCATTGTATGGATCGAACAGATACAATCTTCAAAAGGTAGCCAATAAAGGACTTGGAGTAGTAATCGAAAAAGATGATCTCAATGAGATTTCATTGTACGGAGCAATGAAGAAAGTTCTGGAATCAGCGAAATACAAGAATACTGCCAAGGAAATGTCAAAGGAGTTCAGAGCTCGTACAACCACTCCATTCAGTGCCGCTCTTCATGCAATTGATCATATTGGTCGTCATCACTCTTTCGCTTACATGCAACCTGCTTATCAACCGATTTACAAACGAGTCGATTTCTACCTTCTCTTATTCATTGTTTTCTTCCCAGTTCTGATTCTCCAGAAGTTCTTTGGAATGTTCTTCAAAGCTTCTGCTAAGAACGTTCAAGCAGCAAAAGTTGTGGAAACTGCGGTGAAAGTTGCAAAAGAAGTGGTGGAAACAAAAAAGAATAAGTAATTTGTTAAATTAACAAATTCTGATATGTATTCTCAGAAATATTACGAGTGTTGTTTGTTTTTTTGTTCAATTGGCTTTCAATAAAATGTTTTTCACATTATTAGTTTTTTGTAGGCATTCATTTTATCAGACGAAATGGAAGTATGGGACTTTTGATTTCATAAAGAACCAACCATAAAAATGTACTCAACAGTAAAATCAAAGAAAATACAGAAGAATAAATGAATATTCTAAAAGAAAAGAAATCAAGAGTTGATCGAATCGGTTCCAAGCAACCAGTTGTGTAACGGAACGCATCGGCGGATAGTCTATAATCAGAGGAATGTTGAAGACATACTTCTCGATTTGCAATTGAAGTGTCAGCTGATAAACATCTGTTACTAGCTGTAAATGTTTAAGTTTGATATTTTTTTCAGATTCTCTCACCTTGCAAACATATTGTCTGATTTTTCGCAAGTTTCTCTGGTTCGCCTTCTTTGAAAAAAGCGACACAGAACCTCTCATGCATTGTTGCACAACTTGCACAGCAACTATCCGGTATCCTTTGTCTCGGATGTTTCTTTTGCATTAAAAACCACTTGCTTTTTACAAAATCATTCAAATTTCGAACTCCGCAGCATTTGAACTAAAAAGTTATGCTGTTTCTGAACCTTTCAAAATGATTGTACCTGTTGGTGAGCTTTATCCCATTCTTCTGCAATATGTGGAGCGATTGAATTTCCATAATCTTCTCTTATGGTGTTTTTTATCCATTTCTCCATATCCTTGCTTGTTACCTTCAAAAACTACCGGTCATTAGAAATTTATAAATACTCACATGTGAATTGAGATGATATCCTAAAACGGCAGTCATTGCACACAGTGATCCAAGGAAAAACGTGGCGAGCATGTGAGTCATCATTACTTTTTTGTCATTCAAAATAATTGAATAGAATCCGATTGGAGTCATCACAAAACTCAAAATGCCTACTAATATGAGCAAGTAGGGACAAAATATAATCTCATTGTTTCCGATAACTACAGCGGTGAATGACACCTCCACTAGAGTTTGAATTCCAAAACCGATGATGAAGCCGGAGCCAATCTGTGATTTTTGCTTGAACCTTTATAGTCGTTCGGTCAGAATCACCATAATAAGAACTGAAAACATGAGAGCCAGGCATCGTGTTGCACTATGACCATGCCTTTGATCCTGCCGTCGATTGTTAACAATCCCTAAATTAGTTTCAAGGCTTTGAACAAGTGATTCTAATACTCACTCATTATTTCAGAATCTAAGCTGGAGTCAATAAACACATGACATTAGATGTGCACAGTATGTCAATTGACCCACCTGACAGCGGCGAGTGGATCAGATCGCCGTCGTCATTCCTTTGGCCCTTCCTTCTCTTTCGAAGGACTTTGTGTGTGCAAAAGAAAAACGAACAAATATTGGAAGGTGACAGTGCCGATGCGGGCACAAAGTCGGGAGCAAACACTGGCAAAGTACTTTGAGTTACTCGATACCGTCTCTCCTCAAATCTCGCGTTCGGTCATTCTATCTCGGGATCGGGGTCGGAATGAAGTGTTTGATACTTATAGTTTTTCAGAGAAGACGATTTATTACAAGAATATAAATAAGAAAATGGGAATTTTTCAAAACACGACAAGTTAATGGAATAATTGCGGGAATAGTGGAAGCAATAAAACCCGGGATATTATTTGACATGGTATTTTCTGTTGCACATAGAACCTACTAGTTAGTGATTACGGGAAAAATTTAGATTTGTACAGAAAAATGGGAAAATGCTAGGTTAAACACGAGAAGTTGAGCTCGGTTTCTTGTCAGACGTGAAAAGCCGTTTTAATGCAATTTGATAATCTCTGTTGAAGACCTGAAAAGTTTTCAGAAATTAATTATATTGTACAGTTCTAAAACTTACTGTATAAATAATAGGGTTCATTGCTGAATTGCTGTATCCAAGCCAAGTGATGAACATTTCGATATGAGCATTTGGACTGCATTCTTTGCAGAATTGTACAAGGACGTACATTCTAAAAAAATTGATTCAGAGGAAAGCCAATATTCTGGGAACTTACGTAAAAAATGGTGCCCAGCAAACAGTGAAGCATCCAAGAATGATACCGAGCACTTTGACTCCTCTTCTCTCTTTGGCTGCCGAAATAGCCTTCGGTTTGCGTTGAAGACTCTTTCGGTATATTCTCTCTTTCCTTCAAAATATTATTTGATGAATCTCTTAATCAGATAGAATATACCTGTTCTTGTGACGTTTCACTTTTTCATAACTGATAGCCATCACACTTCTCATTGGCTTAGCCTCCCTTTTTTGAACGGCTGACTCCTTTTCTATAGGCACCGATTTTGAGACTTTTGCTTCCCTTTTCATATATGGTGCTTCTGTTGGACCCGTTACAGTTGCAGTCACCGTTGTCATTGACGTATGATCCTGCAAATTAGTTTTTGTGTCTCTAAATTCATGCGAATAGCTTCTTACATCCCGTTTTTCATCAGAATCCTCATCCTCACATTCATCCTCTTCTATTATTGCATCGTTTCCATTCCCCAATCCGTTTTCAACCTGGCCACTGCTTTCACCTGGTAAAAGGTTGTTTAGAAAACATGTTTCGTCCTTATTCATCCGGAAAACTAGATGGAATGAACTTTGATGAATAAGAAGACCTTTGAGAAGTCGTCCATAATAATCTTTGAGTTTTCACTAGTTTTTATTTTGAAGAATGCAAAAAAGTCCCTCTCCTAAATCAGTGTCAAACTCACTATCTTCTTCTTCCTCTTCCTCTTTGGCGAATTCGTCTGACGTTGGCAGAACGTGACTAATCTCATGAAGAATAGTCGACTCAATATGCTTGCGAATAACCTAAAACAACGATATTATCTCTGGAATTGGCGTCATTGAATGTGTGTGTTCACACCAAATCGCTTTCCAATCAGACAATAACCACTCATCAATGGGGGTAGAATGTAGGAGTTAAAAATGACCACACAAGACGAGATTGGCGGAAAATATAGATAAAAAGGAGAGGATTGGTTTCACAAATAGGTTATATATTTTCTTTCAAACTTGTTTGGTTATCGACTCATTAGACTACACACCTAATCTAGATACAAAGGGGAGAACCACTAGGTTTTGGTGGTGCGCATCCTTGCAAAAACTTATTTGAGAAGTATCAAATGAACAAAGGGATTTGAAATGAAATCAGAAAAAGGATAAAAACATAAGAAGCACAAGGATTCTCACCTACCAAATTATATTTAATTTTTTTTTCAATTTAAATTTGCCTAGAAGCGGTCGCGCTGCCCACCATGCTATTAGAAAATGATGAGATACACCATAAAAACGGCATCGCACATCATTAAGAGAAAGAAAGTTGGAGCAAGCAAGTAGCTCGGTTAAGTAGTTGCGGGCAGATAGAAAGAAAGAAGATAGAATAGTAATTCGGGCAGATTTTGACTTCAGAAGTTGAAAATGTTTCAAGATAACGTTGAGAATTTTATCTTGTGTGGTTTTTCATTTTTATATTCTCCGACATTCATTATCATGCTTTATCTATTAGGAAAGCGAAGAAAGCCATGCGGGTAAAAAGTGTCAGCAGTGTTTCAATCTCTCATTTTTATTTATTTTATCTAATCTACTGGTGTCCAAACATTCGTCACAAACTGTGTAATTCAGTGCAGACTACACAATTACACTATGGTGCTCAATAAGGGGTGTGGTGTTGTGAACAAAACACAGTGTGAATACCAAAAATATGAATTAAAACGGTTCTTACATGAGACGAGACGGCCAGCTAAAATTGGAGATATTTGGTTTCGGAATTGTTGCTTTTTTCGTTTTCAGTCATTATTTAAGAAATTCAATTTTTTTTCACTTTTCGAATAAAAAAAGATTTTTTCGGTCTCGAACAAGCATCTGAACAGGTTCTTCGCAAAGGTTCATGCAGAATTCATAGTTGGTAATGGAATTCATCACGATAAAAAATGCGGGCTTGGTTTCGCTTCATTGGTATCCAAAAATGGTTTTTTCGAGGATTGTATCTAATTCAGTTCTCCTATTTTTTCATTTTTTGTTTCAAATTAAATTCTCTCGATAACCAAAACTTACCTTCTGACGATAAATTTGACGAGCACGGTGCTTTGCGAAAGCTTGATAAATTTTGAAGTAAACGAAAAACATTAAAAGAGTCGGAATGAAAAATGATCCGGTGGCAGAGTATACTGTATAACTTGGGAGATCCAAGAATGTACACTGACGTACTGTATTGTTCTTCTCGTATATCAAATTTGGAGTTTGAGCAGTCTAGAAACTTCATATTCAAATTTTCAGATTTGAAGGTAACAAACCTGCTTCCAACCAAGAAGTGGTGCTAATGAAATCAAGGCACTGGATATCCAAACGGATAGAATCATGATTCCAGCAGTTCTTTTGTTTCTTTTACTCATATAGGCCACTGGACTAGTGATAGCCCAATATCTATCCAATCCAACGATGGAAAGGTTCCAGATGGAGGCAGTGGAGCACAGAATATCGGCTGAAACTCACAGTTTCAGTTTAATCACCCTTTTTCTTGTTACCCACCCGACACAAAAACTTCGCATAATGCGTCTGGAAATACCCATTCCCCGGCGATGGCATAAACAGATGATAATGGTAAGACTATTAATCCGAGTGCCAAATCGGAGAATGCCAGATTACCGACCTGATAGGAAATAACTTGTTAATTTGATCTCATTTCTTTTCTTTACCAGAAGATTTGGCACTGTTTGAAGCCTTGGATTCTTGTAGAGTACAATGAACACCAAGGAATTGGCAAAGATGGTCCATAACACCAGAAGAAAGAGTGCACTTCCTTTTAAGATCTGCAATTTTCGTTATTTTATTTTTTCTTCTGATCCTTTCTTGATCCCCAAATAATTTTTTTCTGTTGGAAAGTTGTTGGTTTCTCTTCTTTCTCGAGCACACATACACATTCATCCACACACACACATGAGATTAAATGGATATGAGGGTTGTGTGAGGGACATAGGAAGCACACACACACACACGCGTGTTGAAACTAGCCGAAGACAAATTTATGATGATTAGTTGTTCTGTGTCTCCCTAGTAGCGTGGTGTTGCTCATCAAACTTTTAGGATTCCGTCATTTTGTCCTTTGTTACTATTTTAAGAGTGGAAATATTCAAACGACGAGATATCTATTATTCAGATTAAGAATTCCCCAAAAAAAAGAAAGATTGACCAGAGATGTGTTTGGGACATGAGGGATACTTGATTCAATTTGGATCCGAGCCAACCAACATGTCAAAGATCGCGAGTGTGTTCTCATCATTTATCGATGTTATGCGGAAAAACATGGATCCCTGGACTTTGTGATAAATTTCTTAAAGCTACCGTGACTCACATAGTTCACGTAAATGAAGAACGTCATCAGTTTCTGATAGAACGCATCTTAATCTCTTGGAAGAAAAGAATTAACTCAAAATTATTATTTCTTGAGTCATTTTTCCAGGTACTGATGAATTAAAAATGATTTTTATGGTTCGATGTCTAGATTTTCTATTCTGATCGAATCTCAGTCATCCATATCAAATCAAGGTGTTTTCTGACATTTCAGTGGTCCCTAGTCTACTGAAAATTTCTTCTTTTTTCTGAAAACGAGAACTTTGGCTCAATAAACAGAGGAAAAATAACTTGTTGGTGTCACAAGGAGTCCCAGATTTGGCAACTACATCTAAAAATAGGGCCAGCCAATCAGGATGGCTGTAGAGAGAGGAAGACGAATTTTGCTTATTGTGGAGGCGGAAAGAGATTATGCAATTTTGCTCGTCGACCTAACTCTTCAACATACTAACATACTAAACAGAACGAAAGATTTCGGGTTTTTGTGTGGGAAGACCCACTAATGACGTATGACTCAAAATGACTTGCTTCATTGAATTCTTCAAAAAGCAAGAAATAGACTTACTTGAAACAACGTGTAGGTTTCGTCGACAGGACTCATGACATAACTCGACCTGCAAAAAAATTGGTTATAAGAAATATTCGCTTTTTTTTATTGCGGTTTTGAATTAGCAAAGTAACCTGTGATAAAAGCCAGTAATCCTCATTGGAATGACACTTCGCTTAGACTAACACATTATTTATAGAGACTAACTAGACACACTAATACACTTGCTCAGTTTTGATGAAGGTGGAGATCCTAATGAATAACCAAATGTATTTTACCAAGAACTTTATGAGGCTCACAGAATTTGTAGAATGAAAAAAAAAGAACAAAGAACGCGGAATTCAACGTCACACATTTTTCATTGGAAATGCTGGATGATAAAAGTTCCATTGAAGAATGAAAACAAAAAGAGAGACTAAAGATAAAGATATGAAGGCTGTGACGATTGCCTTATTAATCTCAGGATATGAAAACACGTCTGAATGAAGACAAAAAGCTGAGGAACGGCTCTTATGGACAATAAGAGGAGGCGTGACACGATTTTATTTTAGTTTTGACTAAATGAATATTTGAAAAGGTTTTTCTGGTACGGGGGAAGATGTGTTTTAGTTTTTTCTTACACAAACTACACATTTTAACTTTTAATTCCACCTGCACCTAAAAATGACCTGATGTTTAAACTTCTGAAACTTTTGATTTTCAACTTTGATCAGTAACCACCTGTGACTTAATCCATTCTATTGGTCATAACTTTGTTAATTGAATTTAATTACACCAGCACTTATTGGCATCAAGAACCAAACCGATCATTTTTGTGAAACGAGTTTTATATATTACTTTTGCACTTTCGCTTCTTTTCCATAATTAAGCGCGACAGAGTACGATCAAAAGTTTTTTCAAAAAGAAGACTTGCCTTAGGTCCATGGATGGAAATCGAGAGATTAGCATTATCAAAAATAGGAAAAGAGAGCAGATAGTAGTTGTTCAGAATGTTTCTTTTGGTTTGAATATTACAAAAAGCTGATATTTCGAAAGATATTTTTTACGCTCGAGAAAATTTAACAGGTGAAACGGAACGAATGTGGATGATAAGCGTGTTTTGGTAGCTTTGAAACCTGCTTGTGATACATCAGAGTATGAAAAGTGGTGTTATTAAATGTGAGCAGCTCTCAGAAAGTGAATTTCATTTCGAGTTCTCGAACTTAAGTATGGGGTTTCGCTTCTCTGCAAAATTGGTTTGGACTTAAAACTGAACACGCTGCTAGATTATTTGTTTACTCAGCCCTGGAATTGCTCAACCTTTCTTTTTTGTGAAAGTTTGATCAATTTCAGCATCCCTTACACTTTTTCGCTTTTTTTTCTCGCTTCGAGTATGAATTAAAAATCACTCTGAAGAGTTTGCTCGGCGTAGAAAATCTTATTTATTTTTTCGAGGTTTTCTCTGCTCAAGAGGTTGAACGTTTCAAAATATGAAGTCTTTTGAATAGAAAAAGCATGGCTTTTCTTTTGATTTCCTTCCCACGGACCAAAAATGAAGGAGGCGGAAAGAAAAAACAGAAATAGACAACTCACATCATCTTGATGACTTGACTTTGAATACTTGAATCCCTGGCAATATAAGCTTTTTGGTAGTAACACGCTGTCTACCAACAGCCTTCGAAAATATTGACTTTTGTTTTCCACTAAGGATGGATTACAGCAGAAATATAGATTACTGTGACACCATCACGAGGTAAAGAAGAATGGAAGTTTGGTAGAACTATGGAGAAGAAGAAATGGGGGCGCCTTTTCCACACTCTATTCGTAGCACTTCTCCACAACGGATAAGCCCGCCCTCTGGTCAGACACAGCAGCCGGTTCGGGAGGGATATGTAACGGCACAGGGAAGATGACTTTGTTGAGGAAGGAGCACAAGAGGAGGAGGGCTCTCTGTTTCTTTTTTCTTGTCACACCCAATATCTATCAGGCAAAAATGAATGCTTCTATTTTCTATAACTTATTTTTTCCGCCTAGCTTTAAGTGTCTATCGAATAGTCTAGGGTTTTAACGGGAGATCATCTTCAGGCTCAATATTTTGAAGATACCAGCTTTTCGAAATGAATCATGTTCAGTTATGCAGATGAAAAGACCAACACGTAGAATGCGGTACAGAATTTTTCAAGGAACAATATACTTCATTGCTTAAAAAGGTCAAATCAGAAAATCAAAATGTGTAAATACCTTTTTTAACGTCTGTATGAGCGTTCTTGGTACTCTCTTTTTCATTTAATATTATCCGCTTCACCATAATCTGATCCCGGTATTAGAACAAAAAGTACGAAAAGAAAAAAAGAGGACAGAAAAAAACCTGCGCAAATCCAATAGGATGGCGTGATAGTCAAATCTCCATAATCCGATTGCCCACGATATCGGATAAGAAAGGAAAGGGGGAGATAAAACTACATGAAGCATTACAATCCATTTGCAACTATAAGATATTGTTGCAAATTAACATTTATAGACTGTATCCACATTTTTTTGCAAGATTAAAAGTGATTCTCATCCCATCAAAAAAACAAATGACGGAAGTTAGAGTTGAGTGAAAAGAATGGATGTGCATGAATGAATAAGAGAATCTAGTGTTGCGAGAATCAAATATTCATAAAACGATCAAGTTTCATTATTACCGAGAGCGGGCATCTCTGAGAAAAGCAGGAAAATGAAAAGCAGGTCACAAAACATGTAGTAGATCATGTTTTCCAGCTCTTGAAAAGGAATTATGGAAGGTTGAACGCTCACGTCATATGTGTTTGAGGTCCCTATTTTTGTGCATGTTGTTGGACAAGAATGCTTACTGCTTATTTATTCTATAATGCCTTATAAGAAGAAAATAATGGGAAAATAAGATTGACACGGATTACCGTATAATCAAAAACTGCCTTTTTAGTAGACAAAAAGAGTCTAAAGCACGAAAATCAAAAAGGAAATGGACATTTTGCATTATTTGGTATGGAAAGAAAAGCTGACAGGAATTTGCATCACTCGGAACTTGACAATTTTCATAGCGAAGTGTTTCTTCTCCATGTTTTCTCTTTTTTGTGTGTCACAGAAGCGTCATTTGGAATGAAATGAAAAAAGTGATCCAATCATAGACTGATAGAAAACGGGAGGAGTGTATGGGGCATCCGGATGACAGAGCAACAGGAAATGCGATTCCAGACACACCCTACAGGAAATGTTTAGGTGGAAAACCAGTTTTGAGGAAATTACTATCTGAAACTGATATCATTCGAGTCTCAAATTTGATTTAAAAGATAAAATTGACGCTATTCGAAACTAGATAAGGCTATCCTTTACCCCCACGCGCTAACAAAATGAAATGAAATCCAAATAGAATAAATATAGAGTGATTCATTGTTTTTGAACGAAAAATGAGTGAAATTTATAATTTTTTGTGATAATAGAAAAAAAGGAAGTTTTCAATATTCCTGCAGAATAGACAATACAAAGTCTCTGTCGATTTGATCATAATCCTTTTTGGATCTCTGAATTAAACATTCGAACAGTGTTCTTTGCATGAGAAAGAAGTAGTGGAGCACTAAAAAAGAGAAAACCTTGTCTATCTTCCTGGTTCCTTCTTCCAGACTTAAAAAAGCTAATAGAAACAAAAAAAGCTTTTTCTCCGTTCTGTTTGTGTCCTAAGTACCACCATCACCGTTTTATTGGTTCTTTCTCCCTCAGACGTATTTGTCACCCAATTACAATTGCGTGCAACGAAAAAAACTCTAGTTTTTCTTTCGGCTCTTTTTTGTTTTATCTTCCCTAGTTCATTCCTAATTCCTACGACTTCTTCCGTCTTCCAACTTCAAATTATTATAATGCCTTTCTTTCTTCCGCATCTTGCAAAATAGAGCAAATTGATGACAGAAGGCAAAGCACATATATATTTCTACATCACGCCTGTTTTTTTGTGTCACAACTTGTTTAATATTCAAAGAAAAACACAGGTCCAGTGGCAAGAAAATGGAATGAAATGTCACTTTTCGATGGGGAAAAAAAGCAGAAAAGGCAACTGATGAAATAGGGAATATGGAGATCTTATTGAGTTCGAAGCAAAAAAACAGGAACCTAAATTCTATTTTCGGTGAGTTTGTACTACAGGAAATTAGAAACAAAACTCTGGATTAGCGAAGTGCAGAAGTGAAATGAATTTAATTTCCTGATACGTGTTTGAAACGGCGCGGCCTGACAAGTTTGACTAGGTGAGGTCATCTAATCCGCCCACTTCAAGACGTAAAGAGGAAACTCCTTGATATGATTTGAACGAACCTCGATATGTCAGACATAACGTAAACGGGTCTGAGAGGAGATGGAAAAGAAGCCACATCTTCTTGTTTATACAAAAACAAGGAGAGGAGGGAAAACTGAAAAATTGCGAATCACTTTTGAAAGTGATCCGTTTGATTTTATTTTGTTCCACCCCAAAATAAATTATTTTGTCTACGAAAGCTGACAATTCTAGAATCATCTTATTTTTTGTTGTTATTGAAATGAGATAGGATCCAATTATCAAACTGAACCTCCCCTGGGTGTCATGTCCTTACTTTAACGATGAGGGTGGATGTGTGGATTAGAAAGGATACTCGGAATAGAAGAAAAGTGTAAATGAACAATGTTTTTTTGATACTCTTCAATAAAAAAGTTATTTTAAACTAACTAAAAAGTTTCATAACTGACTTGAAAAAGCGTGTTTCTATGTGGTAAGTGGTTCGCAAAGATCTTTCACGAGACGCAGGAAAGCAACAGTTAGAGCAAGAGGTGTGTGAAATCTGGAACAATTATAGGTAGTTATCTCATCTCGTGTTCTATGCATTCTTGAAACATTTTCGCAATGTGAGAGCTCTTTTAGCTCTGAACAAACGAATGACACATAAAGCGATTAGGACGGAATTTGTTAGCGAGTCGACTTTTTTGCCCCCGACTCTTCTCTTTTTTATCTAGTCGTTGACCATTAGGTAATTACCATAGTTATCTCCAAGGCCACCCCAGAATCATTCTTTTTCCACTTTTTAGTCGAAATCTGTACTTGTTCGAAATCATACCTTAGTCAGCAGAGCCCACCCAGTTGTGAAGTTATACAGAGCAACGATTCTGCAAAAAAAAAATAAACTGACTCATTTAAAAAAGAAGAGTGTTCTGTGAAACATCAAGTGAGACAACAGCTGTGGAATAATTATAGATGTGGTGATGACGGATGAGTTAATAAAATTAAGAACAAAAAGATCAAGCATCTGTTTGTGTCTCGAAATAATAGTTTTTTCTGCAAAAAAGGAGTTTCTCTTATTTATTTCGTTATTCTGAAGATAAAAATAGTTTTTGAATTAGCTTTATTATACCTTGGAGAAAGAACTATTTTTGAATATTTAATAACTAGAATATTTGGCTTTGCAGAATAAGCTCTTTTTGGCACGGACTTTTTTAAAAATTTCTCTATGGGTATTTGTCGAAATACTGTCTTGAACCAAGAACTCTTATTTTCAACTTGATGTATATGTTAAAAGAAAAGTTTTTTTGGAACTCAGTCAAACCAAAAAAATTGATTCTAGAAATGGCCAAATGCTTCAGAGAGAAGGGCGTTTCACTCTAACGATATTGTTCCAATTAGAAACACACTCGGAACAAATACATTTAGGGCGGAGCTGTTGTTCACGAATCTTCCCGATTTTCGATCATTGACAAAAGAGACGCTAAAAATCACATAGGCCTTGTTAAAGACAAAAGTGAGACGGACGATTATGCATGTCAGAAGAAAGCGAGAGAGAATGCGAGTAAAGTGAGAATTACGTATTATATATTCCGACAGAGAGTTGCCCCTCACTAATTTGCAAGTTTAAGTGAATCGAATCACAGAAAGAAAAAAGGGGCAAAAGGTGTCGGAAGTGCGACAGCAATTTACGAAAAGAGCAAGAATAAGAATAAAAATTATATATAAATGTATGAAAGCTATGAGCTGTGATGTGAATGACGTTAAATCTTAATGAGCCGTTACCGAGAAGTCTCGAAAACGAGATGGTCATGAGAAGAACAAATTGTTATACTTTTCATCTTCATGTTGTTAAGTAGCCAACCATATGACGATAGGAAAGTAATGACGAGCTTTTCGTTTAGGAAGTTCATCATTAGTTTATTAGTCGCCGTCACTAGAAAATAGTGAGAAACGGGTGGGAAGAACAAGTCAAACAAAAAGTCGTCTAAAATAAGTGGCAGGTAGTGGACAAAGCATTTTGTTTCCAACCGACTTCCTTCAATTAACAAATCCCAATGGATAACAAAAGGCACATTGACTTCCTACCTTCTTGGTTTGATTCTGAAGGAATATTAGCTAACGGATGTTGAATATGAATCACAAAATTTAATATTAAGATGAAAAACAAGGAGTATGCGGTTAATGAAATCGTTTATTGTTTACATATCTGAGCATGAGATATTAGTCATCTGGTTTTTCGAAGCGAGATTGTAAAAACACAAGTTTTTGACAGTGGTATAGACTATGTTCTGGTTTTTATATTTTCTTCGAGAAAAACACTTTTAAAATGAATTAAAACTATATAAACTGAAATTGGATCAATTTTTCAATTTGAACTATTTTGGTAAAATTTAAAAAAAAGGTTTTTCACTGATTTACATCAGCCGTGACAACCTGAGCATTCATTGGTCATCATTGCTTTGTAGTGAACTACTATACACTTGGCATCTATTAATATTCAGTCATCAAAATGTATACACTACTCACCGAAAATTAGATTCCCTATTACAAGACGAAAGGTGAAAAATGAGAAGTTGGATGTCCTACTCTTTTACTCTCTGTCTGCCTTCTTTCATGGATAATGATTATCAAATTTCTTTCCGATGAAAGGGGGAACTCGAGCTTGCAAAAGCTAAAAACAAAACTCTTCATACTGTTTTCCTCGCGTGTCAAATATGCCCCAAGTGAAAAAGAAGGGAATCATATTACGATTTCTGTCACCATTAATTTCAGATATGAACACCAAAAGTACAAAACAAGATAAAAGCTTCAAGACATATGTGCGTAACGTTTTATTATGAATAGAATTCAGAGAAAATGGTAAACAAGTTTGGAATTAGTAGTTTTCATATGAAAAGTATCAGTGAAAGTACTTTTGAAAGAGTTGAAAAACAAACTAGATGTCAGATGAATGAAGCAAAGCAGAGAACAAAGATTTCCAGGAAATGATGTTTCTATGTAACTGGATATCAAACTGGATATATTCAAATGGAAAATTTAATCAAACTAGAGATGAGCTTCAAGAAAGTCCAAAAGACAGGGAGCAAGAGCATACTGTAGCGTTCAATGTGAATCATCTCAACTAAGAACGCTTTTTTTTCAAAAAACTTGAGCAACTAATCTAAAAGTTCTCATTATGTAACAAACAAAAAACCGACTGATTGATGATTAGCCCTAAAGAGGCTGAAATGCGGAAGGAAGGTCAAAAAGAAGCGTGGAACTTCAAATGTCAGTCAAGTGTCTAAATGCATCCCGAGAAGCAATGTATGTGAATCAACGACAGCTCTGAAGGGAAGTAATGTAAATTGCAGGAGAAGGCGCGGCTGAATGTGTCAAACACACTTGTACGTAATGACTGAATCCAACCTGATATACTTTTTTTTCTAGTATGCCAGAGTTGGAATATATAAGTGGAGGGGTGAATTATTGGAAAGTTCCAGAAAAAGCTTGATAAAGTTTTAGGCAAAAATTGTTTGATAGAATTTGTCGTATGGCCGATGAAAATATTTTTTATAACTGGAATTTGGTTTGGCGACTATTTTTGTTGATCTGATAGATATTTGAAAAACAATCTAGTTATGATGGAAAGCTGCTCATTGATAAACATCCTAAACGCAAAATCTAAGCATTTGCAACATTTAGCTCTGTTTAAAAAGTCTACAAAAAATATCCTTATTTGAAAAACTGATGGCACCAGCCGTGTTTTATTTTGTTCCAGTGTAAGTTTTCTGTACAGACTCAAAAAATCTGATCAATGCAAAAAACATTTTTCTCCAGAAAAGTCTCAAAGATTGATGTGATCTGAAATTCTAGAAGTGAAAAGATATCAATATATCAACAACATATTCAAGAAACTTGAAGGATTATGTTTCAGATAGCAAACCACTTAGAGCACTTCCGATGTACATCCGATTGTCCTATGACCACCTCCACTGCATTTCCGAATCATGTCTTCAATTTGGTGAGAATCTCCTCCAAATATATTTAATTTTCATTTGTGTTGATATATTCACCTCAATAACTCTTTTTATTATTTTATTCGAGTCCTTGTACAAGAAGAAAGTTCCGAACAGAACGAAATAAAAATGTTAAGGATTAATACCCGATTTCCAAACCATTCAAACAGTTTTTTGACTTGAATTTCTCAAACCTCCTAGCAAACATTGCTTAGTTCTCTGTCAAACCCAATAAACTTTTGCCTCCCACTTTGCCCTGCTTTTCCTCCTTCTCAAAATGTTGACTTATTGCAACTGTAGTCTCTCTCGTCCGAGAGGTCAACTATTTTCACTGTTCTCTATTTTAACCCGTGAACAAAGAGCGTCATGTTCTCTTTCCAGTTTAATTCTGTTCCCATATCATCATCATAGTTCTAGCGGTCAGTGTCTGTGTTCAATTTCAGATTAGGGAACATTGTCACTTCAAGTTAGCAGAAAGTACTCAGATTGGAGAATTGAATAGAAGTCAATAAAATTCCAAAGAACAAATATCAACATGAAAAAATGCGGTTTCCCAAGGTTTTTCGTTTCATCTCATTCCAATACTTTTTTCACACTGTTTTCTTTTCCGTGAAAAAATACACAAACAAAAAACTGTGAATCGTATTTTATTTTGTTGCGTATATCGTAAAAACATTCAAAGACGTCTTACAAAGTCCAGACAATCTACCAAAGCTTCTGTTGTGCACCTTGAAATTAAAAAATAGTATTCAATTCGTGATTCATATAAATTTGAGATAATGGAAGAATAGAAAGTGTAACAATTGTTGATATATATCAATTTTCAGCTATGATTGCTTTCGTGAAACATTCTGAGTGGGCTATTTTTGTTGAAGATATTTATCTTATTGTAAGGGGTACTGTATACAAAAGCTCTTTTATAAATCTTTGCTCTTCCCTTTTCCAAACCGCACATGCTGTTCTGATGATCATTACTTTTGATTACCCAACATCCTGTTGGTTCCTCCCTCCTCCCACTTGCTCTGTTTGAATTGCCCCCAAATAACAATAAAACTCAAATTTGCTTCGGGAAGACAGAAAAAAACCGGGGTCCCATCGGTCCTCCCTGGTTTTAACCCAAAGATCAGTGAAATAAACTTTCAAGTGTAAAAATTCATATCATACTCGGATATTCTTGACATTCCTATTGCTCCGCACATCGCGTCACTGATCTTCGAGTGAAGAATCTGCCCGGGATAGTTGATGAATGGAGGAGAGCTCACTCTACAACACAACTGACAATATCTCTCGAAACTTTGTTCATTCTTATCTTCTTGTTGTCATCGGCGTGTCTATTTATCTATCTTTCACCCCATCAAATTAAAAGTTGCCTCCCCTTCCCCCCTCGTTTCGAATCAATTGAAAAACACATTAATGAATTCAATTACCTCATAAATTATTGAGTTCTTTTTTTTGATGCTCTGAAACATTTTGGATATGGAAATGAGCTGTTGCGGAACAGTGGGCAGAGACTCTTCTTCCTCTCCCCGGCAGTTCTAAAACTCGAACTTTACAGTTCAAATTTCACATTTCACTCCTATGCTATATAACTGAAACAAAAGAAGAGTACAAGCCGCATTCGGTTTGCAAAGAACAGTCATAACTCAAACCGTCACTGCTTATCAGTTTAATTTATCATTATCTACGTAAACGAAAGTTGCAATACTCATTTTTTAGTGTTAATCAAAGATCTTCCGATACTTGACGCTCATTAGTAGAAAAATTCGGTGAAAAGGTCTTTTGTTTCTCAAATTTCGATGAACATGATCTTATCCTCTTCACTAGAGGTCGCCAGAAAAAAGAAAAAAGAAGAGGGTCCTCCTCTTCAGACAAATATACACATTTTCTAGCCTTGCCTACTAACCACAAGAGATTCTTTATTGTTGTCATCCTCAAATTTGATATTCACAAACCGGCAGCAAATCAAATTCAATTTTTCCGTCTTTGAAGATTTCTGAAGCGTCTGACCCTTTTTTCTTCGCTTTTTCTCTATCTTCATTCTAACAAACCAATCTTGTTCGTTTTTTTTAGAAGCCACGGATTTCTCACTTTGCAAAAAAAGCTTGGAACACCAACACCACATGCCGTCTCATCTACTTGTTTTATCTTTGCTCCTGGCCCTGCTCGCAGGTGGGTTTGTCTGTGATGAAGATATCCAATTAATACTTGTCTGGCTTCGGAGCTCTGACTAAGATTGCACAAAAGAGCACTTGAGAGCACTTATAATGATGTTTCAGGGGTTGAATGTGGTCCCGGAGCAGACCATGGATGGGGATACGATGAGAACAATGGTCCTGACACGTGGCAAGGAAAGTGTCAGAATCATTTGAAGCAGGTTTGAGTTTGAAATTTTAAACTTGGGGTCGTAGGGAAAAGATCAATCAAAATGACACAAAAGTGTTCAAATGACTGAAGAAACCCATCAATCACAAAATTAAGCGGGGTGTCTTTGATGAGAAGATTTTTATCTCGTTTGTTTTTCAAATTGGTTGTAATATGAAGTATGGGTTTGAAAACTTTTGAATCAAGGGTCGCAGGGTTTGCATTCATCATTCGGCAACATTTTGAACTAAGTATTGTCAATGATCACTCTTCAACCGCTCACTGAAACAGAACGCTCTCTTTCCAGTCACCAATTGATATTCGTGCACCTGATGTTGACTACGCGCTCCTCCACCGAATGCATTTTCTGAACTATGATATGGATGGGAAAATCGAATTGAGCAACACCGGAAGAACGTGTAAGTGTAGCCCGCCGATAAAAAAACAAAAAACAAAGTGAACATGATTGATCTTTCAGTGTTTGCCGGAGGATTTGAGAACTGGCAACACAAACAACCAATGATCCAGGGAGGCGGATTGAAGCACAGATACAAGTTGGTGCAATTCCATTTGCATTGGGGACAAAATGATGCAGTCGGGTCGGAGCATGCTTTGGGATCATTGCATTATCCAGCTGAGGTATGAACATGAGATAATTTAGTTTTCAGAATGTTGATATCACTTTCAAAACAAAATCAAATTATTTTTAGTTGCACTTGGTGCATGTTCGAGAAGGATTGACCCTAAAGGAAGCATTGACTCGTCCGGATGGATTGGCAGTGGTTGGAGTGTTCCTTGCCAAGACAAATGACCCAATTGCCAATAACTTCTCACCAATCTCTGAGAAACTACATGAGCTGAGACACAATGGAAACACGACTGAACTCAAGAACTTCCGCACTAAATATGTTTTACCATTGGACACGGAAGCATTCTATCGTTATGAGGGAAGTCTGACGACCCCGGATTGCAGTGAAGCAGTCATCTGGACCGTTCTAGCTGAGCCAATGGCAGTTTCTAGTCATCAGGTTAGTGAACTACTTGTTTTCGTACCTCCGTGTTAAACTTTTGTTTTTCATTATTACGGATGGATGATTTTAAGTATCATGTTTTCCGGATAAATTCCATATTTTATGAACCCCTCACGCTACAATTAATTCGTCCTTTCAGCTTCACCTCCTACGTCAATTGCATAACAAAGAGCTCGTCAAGTCCGACAAGAACTATCGCCCTCTTCAGCCATTGAACGGAAGACGCGTTCAGTACCGTCCAAGCAAATTCGACCGTGCTATCATTTGCTCATCAGCCGGAACCCTCTCCATTATCTTCACCGTTTTCACTGTCCTTTTCGCCAAGATTTATTAGATATGATCTCATAGGTTGTACATCTGCTTTTCCACATTTCCTTTTCTGCCCTCCCCCCTAAACTCATTTACTGATTATTGCATTTTGAGAAGTCATAAAGACGTTTATGTGAACTTTTTGCGTCAGAAGTTGTACATTTTAGTTTAGTCGAGCTCCACTTTTTAGTCAGCATTCAAAAAAGTAACTTTCCGAACTAGCATAGACGTTGATTTTATATTTAAACTGGTATCTAATAGTTGATTTAATTTACTAACGTATTGACTTCCAGTATTATTCTCTTGGAAATCACCAAAACAAAGTGTGTCTGCCATTCCGATCCGCCTCTTAATAGTAATCGAAAAAAGCTAAGAAAGAAATTCGAACTAATAGTGGAGGCGGTCGAAAAAAAAAGAAAATGGGTTTGTTCAACGAAAACAGGTAATTCAATATTCATGATCTCGGTTTACAATTAAAGCTCATCAAAGTGGTGTGGGAAATTGATGGAGGGGCACGTTGTGTATTCCCCACCATTTTGTTACATTTCGTGTGTCTTGTTTGAATTTTTCAGACCCCTGATTTTTTATTCTGCTTTTTTTCTTCTTTTCTGGGAAATAAGGTTAAAGAATGGAAATTAGAACTCATTTTCCGGAGTTCCTCTATTTTTTAGAATACCTATAACCGAATTCATGAATATATTTTCTGGAGATGATCATCAGACAGAGTACAAGAATCTCAAATTGTTTATCCTTCTCTCCTATACTCGACATCACCAAAAACTCGTAAACCCTTTACTTTCATATTCCTTTTTTCAGCAGAAAACTAATATTCTAAGAGTTTCGTGCAATCAGGAAACGCGTAAGTTCATAAAAACACCAGTTTTTCCAAAGCTTTTCTCCGGATTGGCAAAAATAATAAAGTTCGTATAGGTCGTTACTTTCAAGTACCCAATAACTTTTGTTGTGAGAAGTAGTCTTTCAGCAAAGTTTGCCTCGGTTCCACCACTTTGTTCAGTTGACATTTTACTGATTTTGTTTTATGGAATAGTTACCTGGTAACAGTGAAAGCTGAGTCCTAAAATAAAGAATGTCTAGAAAAAAAGCCATGTCACTAAAATAGTTTCTTAACCCCGAAACTTGTCAGTCCTCCACTAGTTACTCACTAAAAGCACACCCGCTCCTGTTTAGAGCACAATGCTACAAATCCTAGAGTTTATCATTTCCCAGACATTCATGCCTACGAAACACATCACATCTACCAAACTAGACGCTAATTATGAGTAATCAGGCTTTAAAAAAAATTTGCTGATAACTATACGTGTATTTTTTATCACCTTAACACCCACCATCTCTTCTGGGGCTCATAAGCATATCCTGTTCTTTTTATCTGACTCATTTCTTCATCTATTGTGTTATTAAATTGTTATTATGAAGAGCATTGTCTTAACCTTAGCGAAACCTTATTGACAAATCTGTAGTACATGAAAGTTGTCAGGATTCCAGATTCTCATTATAGTGATCTGTTCCAGCATGTTTGAGCACACACAATCTCATAAAATTTTATGATCCGTACGCGTCATTCTTGAACAGCAGAATGCACATCACCTTTTGTTCGTTTTATGGACCTAAATGCGCAGAAGCTCTTCCACTTATTTCCGGGTAACGAAATGCCAAAACGGGACGTCAATAGTAGGGGGAGGAGAGAAGGGCGGTGGTTTTTTGTCATGATCGGTATGCTCCACCTACTTTTCTCAATTTTATATTCGTATAGAAACTGCTAATTTCCTTGTCATCCTCCTTGTGTGCTCCTCCTCTAGCTCTTGTTAGTCCCTTATAAGCGACGACATCATTGGAATTCTTTCCAAGAAACAATTGATGTGTCGAACTCTTTCTCTTGTTCTTCTGAGCTGAACACTCAATCAGTATAGTATTTAATTGAGATTAGTCTATTTTCCTGCGGTGGGGGTGAAAAAACGAAAACGCCTCTTTTAACCTATTTTCTATTTTCTCCTACTCACAACAAAAAAGTGCGAGTTTTTCTCATTTTTGAATGAGATGAGCAGCCAACAGACATCTATGTTTTAATTAACCTCTCTGGCGAAGAATAAAGGTTAAAATGGGAGACTTCAGTTAAAAGAGGATCTCTATTCGTTTTCTTATGAAATTGGAATTTATGTGTTTTGTTCTTGTTCCAGTTAAATAAGGAGACATAGATTAAGATAGGAAGTAACTTTGAAACGTTTCTAAATTTATCACTTAGTCGAAGGAGGGAAGCCCCGAATAGTAAAGTTGCAGACTAGTCACGTTCCTTTGAACGAATCCCTGTTTTATTTTGAATTCTGAATGTTTCTGGTTCCTTCACCGTCCGTTATTTTGATTTTCCTTTGTTTCCTTAAAAATAAATTGGTAATTTACAGGTAACCCCGTCAAGAACACTTTCAGCTCTCATTATGAAGGCCATGTTCGTTCTCGCTATCCTTCTCGGCTCGCTCGTCGCCACCAACGCGTTCCGGCTTCCATTCCAGGTACTATTAGGTTGATTCATAAGTCTTGACGGATTTCGGTAGTTGAACTTGTGTCATGTATTTCTCTGTTCAAACTTAAAGGAGACAGCTATGTTTTTGCCCCGTAAAAGGTCGAAGCTTCCTTTATTGGAAGCACAATCTTTATCATTCTAGGTTGTCGGAACACAGAGAAATCCCTTCAGGTTCCTCCTTCATTTTTTGAAATTTTTTCATGTCTTTTTGTTTTTCTTCGTATGTGACGTGATGTCTATCGAAACGAATTTTAGTTTAGTGGTTATTGACAACGGACAAACACTCTTTAAAATTGTTAGCAGTGTCAGGTTTTATCAACTAGAAATAGGGAGTTCTCGATGGATTTCCATCCTCATTCGAAATTAAGGATGTCTTCAGAGTTGAGCCGACTGTGAAATGAGATGAAGAGAGATCCATTTCAAATTTTGTGTGAATGATCACGGGTATCTGATGTATGCATTTGAGTAAAAAGCTGGATTGAAAACATTCAGCAGTGACAAAACTCAAAAGATGTCTTTCGCCTTTTTTTTGACTCCACACTGTTCAGAAACACAGAAGACCACCTGGTTGAATCTCTTTTTTAATCGATGCATGAATCATTGATTCAAATAACTTTTGGTGGTAATGAATAAGACATGACTGATTCTTATCAGCAAGGTTCTAAGGTAGTCGGCTCAGCGTAGAAGCCATCTGATGTCATTATTCATGAAATTCATGATGTTGTCAGTCTGATGCTCTTCCAGAAAAGTAGTGTACACAGGGTAACAAGGTGATACTTTTATCATTACGACTAACATATATACTCGTCAGAACAAGAAATTCAGGAGCCGTGCTCATCTCCATTCTGGAGAAATGTCTGAATCTCATTCGCAGTATGCAAGTGTTCAACATAACGTCGCAAAACAAGCTGGCAACAAACTTGCTGGATAGGGTTTGACAATGGTTTTATATTTTATCAAGCAGTTTACTGTTTGAAGCACTGATTAATAAGTTACCAATCCCCAGTAAAACGTTTTAGATGAAAAAAAGTTCAACTCAAAAAGTATATCAAAAAAGTAGTGACTTCACATTTTGATTCTCCTCTGTGGGAGTTCTGGTGGGGGAGACATATCTATGATGGGGCTGCGTTAGGAGACACTTGAGGGTAAACGTGGATAGTATTTGCAATTTAGCCATCAACTCTATGGCAAGTTACACGTGAAAATTTTCGACCCGAAAATCCGTCAGGACTTATGAATCAACCTAATATTATACCATTTTAACCGATTCCAGCGACGAAATAAAAAATCTTGAGAGCTAGTGCAACGATTAAGTTAGTTTTTGCAGTTCTTCGGATCCAACGAGGAATTCAACAACGGACTTGCCAAGCGCAACTACTATGAATCGAAGCCCTACAAACGGGAGTTCAACGCCGACGATCTGACGCTCCGCTTCGGCAAGCGTGGAGGTGCTGGAGAGACTCTCGCCTTCTCTCCGGACATGCTTTCTCTTCGCTTTGGCAAGTAATCGTCGACGACTTTGGAAGGTTCACAACTAATCTGATAATATTTATTTTTGTATACAACTCTCTCTTCCTTTCTCTCTCTCTCCTTTTCTCAAATGGTTGGACGACGCCTAGTTACGATGCCTAATAAAAATTATGTTAATACTTGCTCTTTATTTGGGAGAAATGTGTGAATTGTTACTGATTAAAGGGGTTCAGAACGTTTTTTTTTTCAGCGAAAACAATGTTATCTACATTCCAACTTGAGTAATATTTTCACTAAAAAACCTAAATGAATAAAACTAGAACTTTCCGAAATGCTGAAAATTCTTTTCTCCGAACCACTAAACAAAATCGTACAAGATTCTTTGTCATTGTTATTTTGGTGCATTCCATCCTTATTCAATTTGTGTTCTTAGAAAAAATTAATGTTCAGACTCCCGTGAACAACTAGTTTTTCTTTCCTCGAGTTCAATTCCGACGGCTTTACACATCTTTTTAGTATTCCACTCATACCATCGTCAAGCGAATGGAATGAAATGTACCCAGAAAAAGTCACATTACACAATTCTCGGGAACATTTGAAACTTCCGCGTTTTCGTATCAATTACTCACTTTATTGAGCCTCAAAAATATGTATAACACATCTGAAGAAAACAAGGGAAAAGTGAGAATAATGGGGAGAAAAAGAGCACCGCAAACATGTTGAATATCAAAGGGATTTTTTTGGTTGAGTATACATTTTTTGAGAAAATGAAAAAAACTGGATAATTATGATTGCCAAGACAATTATTATGACGATTAATTAGATAAGAATGAGAAAACTGCAAATAATTGAGCTCCAAGAGGAATTTCAGAAAGAATTTGGTGGGCATTTATTCAATAACGATGAAAGATTAGTCTGGATGAAAGAATCATCAACTGTGGACAACACAAAAATCGACTCATAAATTGTTGGAGAGAATATATTATCAGTTGGATATGAGTAGGAAAGATTTTGAATGGAGGAGAAGAAAAATGAGGGGCAGAAACGGGAACCAGAAAAGTAAAAAAACTAGAAAAGTGTTTATAATTCATCTTCGTCGGATTCTTTTCGCGTACAGTAACACGCCAGCCCGACTAGGATAGCAAAGAAAAACAGAGAACAGAAGGAGAGCATCGCTGTTGCAAACTGAAAATGGTTGTTTTGCTACAAATCGAAATATAAGCACAGGTTTTGGAATAATTTTGAAAACTATTTGGTACACCACTTACCTGCCAATTGCCAACATCTCTATCCAGCTGAGCAATTCTTTGTATATTGCCAACATCAACAGCGTCGAGTGATCTGGCGTACCAATTCCAAAACACATGACCCTGCCACCGATATCCAACCTAAGCATTTGAATTTAAAAACTTAGAATCTATTCCTACGACATCTACCTGCATGCTTGGACTATCAGTGATAGAAAGATAGCTCAACTCCTTGGCCGTTGTTGACGTCCAATTGAAACTGAACCCATCGTTCTCGTGAGTGGGTGTTCTACAATCTCGACCTCTTTTCTAATTAATTACTGATTTACATACCCATAAAGTGCAAAATTGGCAACCAACTCTGAGAATATTTCGACAACTCTCTGATCCAGTTGCCAATTCATATCTTTTCGTTTATTCAAAAATCTAGGCGTCACGTTGAATATATGAAGTTTGTCGACGCCATGGAAAGCTCCTGGAATTGATAAATTATACCCGGAAAAGAGAATAGAACTTACTATCAATATCATAAAAATTTTCGCTAATGTGATCGAAAGAATATAGATAAACCGGTAAATCTTGTTTGAGGTAGTAGGTGGCTAGTTGAGATGCAGGGGCGTCATACCAGAAGTGAGAATACATCTGAAATGGAATTAATTTCCACTGTTCTCAGAACTAAGTGTACTTTTAACAATGAATTGAACAATACGGATTCAGGAAACGATGGGTCGACTTGAGTCCAGACATATTCCGATTTGCAACCTTGTGAAATCAGACGATGGTTCTGAAACTGTTTGTGACCCATTGTCAAGTTCTCTGCCAGTTTTTCTCCATTTTCTCCTGTTATAGAGGTGAAATTAAGATCCTTCTCGTTTAGGAGCACTGAAAATAAATTGATTCAAAAATTAGGGTTGGTCTGAAAACATACATATCCTGAGAGAACTTTCGTCTTTTGTAGTTCCAATCACAATTGGAGTTCTTCTTTTATGCAATGATAGCTGTTCCGGTGGTTCTGGTAGAATCCCACCGACTCCATCGATTATTGGTACGAACTCTTCATAATCGTCATAGTGGAGTCGCTGGAAGGCAAACAGTTAGGATAAAATGTCAACTTGAATGTACCTTATATTGGAATATTTCTTCTTTTGATCGCTTCCTTGCACAATCCAATAGTTCTGATGAGTTGAATGCTCTGAAACAAAAATAATAGTTGTAGAATACTGCAGAGTGATGTTACCTGCAGCCGAAACGATCGTTCATGTTCCAAGTCGCATTTATCTGGGTGTTTCTAACGACTCCTGGTTGGAGAGCAGATCCGGACATTAGCAACACTTTTTGGAATAGTCCTGGAATTAAGCTCAGTGAAAATAGTCATTCTGAAGTTCACATACCCTCTGCTCTTGGAGATAAAGCAAGCAGTGACGCTGAAGCTGCTCCAGTTCCATGACCCATCAACAAAATGTTTGATGGGTCACCTCCAAATACTTCTGCATTGGCCTGTAACCCAAATTCTGATGTTTTCCAGATAAGTTCTCTCATACCTTGACCCATTTCAATGCCCAAATTTGATCCCATAAACCTATATTTCCTGGTAATACGCTATCACCCGTTGATGCGAATCCTAATGGTCCTAATCGATAGTTAAATGTGACGAATACAATCTGAAAGTTATTTTCTTCTCATCATTCTTTGTGGTTTAGATACAGCGAGTCAATGGAGCAAAAAGTGCACAAAAGAGCTTAATTCGAGGGGGAGTATGCAATCAGTGAGTTTCCAAAGAAGTGCGAATTTCAATGGGATGTCGTCAAACAAAATTAGTTCTTCTTGTTCTTCTTGCTATTTTCCTTCCTCCTGCCCTTTTTTTGCTGACGATTTGCAGAAACATTCAAATCCTATTTTATTCTCTTTCCTTTATCTTCCAACAAAAAAAAGAAACTGAACGAACGAGAAGCAAAAAAAGATGTGCTGCAAACCAAAAATGTTTCCTTTCTTTTTTTCTCTTCACAATAATGCCGAGTTCATTCGAATGCTCTCTATCTCTCCCGAATTTGATGCCCCATAAATTATTCCATCAAATTTTGCGTAAAGAAAAGAGATAGGGGGCCAAAAACTGGACATCCTAGACACACACACACCAACAGAAACAAAAAGCAGTGAGAAGAAAGAAACAAGAGTAGAGGCAGCAGTGCAAAGAAAAAGAGCACTTGCCTTGCGTGACACAAAGTTGCTGAGAATTGCCCGCTGAGGAATGTCGCTTCCGGAACCAGTTTGGAATCTGCCGCCATGGATGAAAACAATCACCGGATATGTGTCATTTGTATACTGGTACTGTAAATAGCTTTATTGGATAAAGGAGAACGGATTTTGGTTACCGGGGTCGGAGAGAATACATTCAGGTACAGGCAATCCTCGGAAACATGCGCCACGTATCGCTCTGGCTCACCAGCGTCGTTTTCGTCTATGTTCTGCATACACATTGCGCTGAAAATGGAATTTGGGTTATTGACTACATAGAAATTAATTTTGCAATGAATCATGAGTAACTTTTTATTTTCTAAATGTCAGAAAACAACTTAAGATCAGTTTGAGCACCGCGTGTCTGCACAAATTATATGTTTTGGTGATTGTTATCATCTCTGGTCTGTCATTTTCCGTCCCAGACACAAAAATATATTATCAGCGTCGCTATCGTCATAATTCCGCTGATTCTCACAAACTCATTAGCTATTTGGTGCTACTGTTATTTGTTATCAGTCATGTTTTGTTGGTTCACTTCCGCTTGTGGTACTTTTTTCGTTTTTCTTATTCTAGACAACGATGAGTTTTCATTGATCATGAATTACCTGTATTGTGTCGCATTCATTACCCCTCGCCATTTCGCTGGTTCTTTTGGCATCTGAATATCATTTTCAAAAGAAACTGTGTTTAAATGACTCTACCTGAAACCTAAGGTATCCTACAGGTGGCATGGCGAAGGGTATTCCTTTGAAAACTGTATAATCTTGGCCATCTATTAACTGCAAAATATAATTGGTCAGTTATTTTAAGAATATTGAGTCTTACTAATCTCTCTCCACGGATGGCTCCTGAGTTGACGGTCAGTTCGAATGGAGAGATGTGTCGAGTGGAAGTGGCCAAATGTGAGTGCCACCATAGAATGAATGGTGATAAGAGCCAACGCATTTCCAGATTGAAAAAACAACTATCCTACATATCAACTACTCTGCAGCAAATACATTAACTATCTGAAACACAAAAGAAGGTCAGTTTTCAGAATCAACGGGAAAAAGAGGATGTGAAGTTTTTTTGACAAAACATTGAATTTAAAAAAGGTGGGCCTAACAAAAACCGTTACGTAGCGATAATTGTTTCGTAATGGGTGATAGTAAAATATAAAGAAAAAAACGTTGCAGAAGAGTTCTAGAAAGCCCCTTTTTATGAGATTAATTGTTTTGTACTGTCAAAGCTCTAGATTTAACAAAATTCATGTTTTTTCTGTACTCATAGCCTGCAAAATCGGTAAACTGAGAACTCGACAAGTACTATTTCAAAACAATCGAAAGATTTGCAAAATAGAAAAACAAGACTAGAAAATTGACTGGGAGGTCATGAAAAGCTAGAAAAACGGGTGGGTGATGGCTGACGTCTCCTGTTTTTTCCTCGTTTCAGTCGAAACATTTCTGCGTCGTTTTTGGCGGCATGCGTCGAATAGTTGAAGAAAGAGAGAGAGAGAGGGACCCAGAGGCTAGAGAGCGTGATTGGTGCTTCTCGGTTTCCAACTCTCTCTTTCATATTTTGCCATAAGATGGTTGTACGAGACATCAACGGGCGGTGTGATGGGCCGGCGGATGCGGAAAAGCCGGGTTCGGCTCGTCCCGTGGGGCCAGCCCTCGGGACGACGAGACTGAAGCTCCGCGGATGGAGACATCCACGCAGAAGAAGAGGAGAGGAAGAGTGTACGGGTCTTGTGGTGGTGCAACTATCTCAGAGCACAAAAGTTGCATATGTATGCATTCCTCATTTAGGAGTGAGAGACAGACATTTTGAGAAACAGCTTTTGCTTTTTTTTCTTGGAACCACAGTCTAATGTTGTCAAACAACTGGTAAACAATAACAATACGGAGATTTTTATAGGTACAGTACCTTATCTACCCTCTTTGATCTAAGAACTAAGCTGACTATGCTAAACGAGCTTATCATAGCAAGAAACTTGCAAAAAACTGCTGCGCTCTAAGAAAATTGACTGAAATGCAATGAATACGGCATCTTCAAAAAACCAGAAATCTTTTTTTGAATCTAAAAAATTACCATATACCGAAGTATCGAAAAAATTGTGAAGATTTCGAAAAAGTCGTCATGCCGGCAAAATAGCAAAATGTTGTTAGTGACAAAACGAGTTGAATAAGGGGGGGGGGGGACCCGAAGAAAAGAAGAAGAAGGATGTCGTCCTAGTGTTGGAGGATGTGTGCTACAAGAAGACTTCTTCTCATCCAACGTCAAATCGGAAACGCGATGGCGTGCCGCTGAATGCCTCTCATCAGCAAGATACACGCGGATAATAAAATGGTTTTGAATCTCGCCTCCATGGTCTTCGCTTCGTCGTCTTGTTGCATCCGTTGTATTTCGGAGGATTTTTGTGGGTGCCTAGACCGGCAGTGTTGAAAAACTGATGGCGAGGGACCCAATTGTTGGTATAAGCAGGGAGAATACGAACAATAACAACAAAAAACAAATAGACGAACAACAAAAGAGCTTAAAATGGAGCGTGCACAACAAAATACGTCACAGTTTGTCAACAACTAAATGCAGTTATTTTTGGACTCCCGGAAATTTGCAGTGAAAATTATAAAGAGCGAAATCCAGCAAAAATTGGAATAATCTGATAAAACAGATGTTTATCCCGGGTTTTCCGGCCAAAAACCTATAGCATAATTATGCACAGTCCACCAATTCAAAGGGCATTGTCCTGTTATTATATTGTCTGTAGTACGATTTGGTAGACAAGATAGTATGCCCATAAAAATCCGCAGATGTTTCTGCACCTGCTCATATACCCATTTTCTTATGACCTTCTCATAAAAAAAGCGTTTTGCCAGAACAGTACAACATAAATATTTTTTCCAATATTATGAAATCGTTTCATGATTCTCATAAGTGAAAGTACTACTCATTTCAAAATATCATTCTTATACTTTGAGGTCGTTGATTGCTTTTTTCTTTCATTCTAGGTGGGAGTCATAGTGAATGAATTGCAATTTTCCTTGAAAACCTAATTTTCAAAAGAAAACAGCCAGGTTCTTTGTCACAGACTACACACCCCGTCTGAAATGTCCATGGGTAATTTGTCGGAGTCGTTCATAAAAACACAGGTGTTACCTAACTCTTTTCCAGGTCATTTTTCATTGTTTTTCCGCGTGTTCAAAGATCTGTTCTTTTTACCAAGAATTCGAATATTTTTCATGTCTAGAACTTCTCATTTTCAAAAATTTTCTTTCTTGTTTTTGTTCAATGAGAAAAAATAGAAAGAAAAGAAAGAGGAAATGATTTTTTTCTTTGTTTTTATTGAAACATGAGTCTGATGAGCAGTCTATGACTTTCCGTTATATAGAGAATCTAATTTCCGGTAACAGTTTTCTCCTCCTTTGATTATTTGATCTGTTGGTTCATGTGATATCAATGAACTTTATTCATTAATCATCTCGGATTTGCAAAATTCTCTCATCATTAACAGCAATTTGCGCACTTTCTGGCTTGCTTTAATGAACTTTCATGTGAAAGTAATAAATCTGAATCTGATATCCTGTCAGATCTCACGTAGCCTGAACAGGAAATGGAAACACATAACTACTCTTGTAGAAACAGAATGCTCGTCTAATTTCAAGTGCACGACGCTAAGTAGTTTAGCGGATGGAACATAATGCAATCAATTTTGTCGTCTTTTTCTCTTTCCCTTCTTTTTTTCTAGCGAGAAATATGATTATCTAGGCGGCAATGCAAGCCAAATCATTTTGGTGGGTGTATCTCGAGTTCAGAAATCTTGGTTTTGGTCTTTTATGTTGATTCATTTGTTACCAGGCGCAGATTTATATTTTTTTTTCGATTTTCCCCTCTCCCTGCACTCTACAAATTTAATATTCTAGCTTTTATAACATATTCCTCTTCTTTTGTTCCTGTTTTGCTAGGGTTTCAGCATATTTCTCTTGTTCCAGTACAAATACTAACATATTAATATTCGGATCCATTGTTCATCGGGCAAAAGCACTTTGCGGGCTCATTCCGTATATTCGTCAATAAGAATTACTAATGAATCATATGCTATATTGAAGTAAATATGTCTGTAACAGTCCCCTGAGCCCCAGATTCAGAGAAAAACTCGTGACTTGCATCATTGTTCATATATTCACAGTCTTGAGTTCAATTCTAGACGGATTAAGCTTTTCTTCTCCAGCATTGTTACTACGAAAGAAAGGAAAATTTAATGAGAAAAGAAACACTTGCGTCAATTGATGATTTAGTTTTTTCTCACAAAGTTTTTGAATGAATGTGACAATTTTAATCCGTCCGCTTTCTTTTTTTTTTGACTTCACAGCTCTCCAACTTTCATAAATTTCCTCCAGTTTCCGTGTGTTTTTTCTCGTTCAGATATTATTTTCGTCTTAATTAGGGCTTCCCTGAAATCTTAGCTTAGGAAGCCCTTTTTCATTGATCGGATAATGGGAAAGAACATCTGCATATTTATTTCATCAAGCCGTTCGGCTTATTGCCTGCTTATTACGGTTATTCAGCTGTTAAAAAACAGGGTTTTCAACCTCACATCATTTCGCATTGTGTTTCGGTTAATCAGAGCCGTTCGTCATTCCCTTTTTCGGTATACAAAATGTAAGCAAGCAAATTGTAGATATGCGTCAATGAACTCGTCATTTTCTACGATTTTACTCATGAATTTGTCAAATGTTACTTTCTGATCAAGAATGACAGGTTTTTGAGTTTTTGAATCATGTCTCAAAAAATAAATAGAAGACGTCTAAGTGTCACCGCTTTCCTTTTTCACTTTACTCACTCAATTTTGTTCTGTTTTACACGGTTAGACAACTTCAACTGAGTGAGAAAAAATCGGACAAAATGCATTGAAGTGAGGGCAAGAAGAACGTGTCCTTCAATTCTTCGTTTTTTTTTTTTCTTACTTCTTCGTTTTGCTTGCTCATTTCATCCGATTTTCGTCGCTCTCTGTATTCGGGTTTTCTTATTGCATTTGAACGCTCGCGCGGGGAAGCTTCTTTTTCGTTTGAACAAATGGCAAAAGTAGGAATAAAAGGAACAGAAAAAAGAACCGCATGGCTTCGCGCCAGGGACCAAATTGTTATTTTTGGTTTCTCTTCCCTTTTTCTAGCTTGCTGTATTAGTAGAACTGAACTAATAGTACAGACTCGACTGGAAAAATAGAATCGTAAAAACCGGTTTCTTTACTTCCCTTTATTTCTTGTTCCTGTTATAAATGGCACATTCAGTGGTAGATCCAAGTGTTTTTGCCTAATGTCAACTACAGCCCACCTCCTCCTCATCTCAAGAGATCTCCGTTCGCCTACCTTCCTCTCGCCCGTTGTTCCTTCTTCTAAACACTTCAAATTGAGAAAAACTGAAAATAACTTTTTGCATGTCCCTTTCACGTCATCAACTCCTTTTCCCAAATGTCTTCTATCCATATATCCATTTCCTGTCCATTTCCATCCATTTCACTCTTTTTTCGCCAGTTTTTTTTCCTGAAATGTATGCTGGCGGTGACAGATTGAAAGGAGCTTTAGATTTTTATGATCGGATAAGCCTATCAACGAAACGTTTTGCTCTCTGCGAAAGATTGGATGATGGTATCTGAATTTCCGTTTCAAATTAGTGGATGATATGGAAATGAGTAAGCCTTCTTCAGAAAAGTGATATCTTGATTTTTCACTTCCCTTTCATTATACCACGAGTATTTAATTATTCATTTCGATTCTAGGGGGGATGGCGTTGTTTTCGGCAGAACATAATAAGATATCTACTGACTCGTGAGTCAATTTAACTATTCTCTTGACCACCCCTCGCATTTTGGATGCATAACAAATTATCCGCCGACACGTGACACAGGGCCGCCAAAAACTTAAACATGGAAATTTTTATATTAGTTAGTTTTTTTTAGACTTCTTATCAATTAAATCATGCAAAACAAGAGTCCCCAGGGTTCAAAATAATTGAATCCGGTATGGGTTTCCAGAAAATCCCATAAACTACAGTAAGAAAACAATTACAGTAGTCACACCATTATTTTTATGTTGTTCTTCTTCCCATTCGAACCCACTTTAATTTCTGTAGTTTTATGTTTTCTTCAAGCAATTTCCAATCTCATTTCGCTTCCCGCCTTGTTTATTTCTTTTTTTGCTGTATTGGTGTCGCCCCCCAAAACCAAAAAACACAGAGAGAACCACCCGCTTTCCTGAATTTGTGTGTTGTTTTGTTTTATATCGACGACCGGTGATGCTCGATGCTCAACGGACCAGAAAAGAGCAGTAGAACGGACTTCCTGGTTCTTTTTAGCCTTCACTCACTTTTTTATTTTTTCTACCCTTTTTTTCAAAATTTCATTGGAAGGTCGTGATAGAGAATCTTTTTTCTGTAGGAACACGCCTTCTTTCTTGGGAGGGCTTAGTGAGTGACGCTATAAGAGTTCAAAAAACGAGACCGAAAGATGGATAAGTCGTCCGTTTTCTTTGTCCGGGTTTAACTTGGTGAGGTCCAAATTGTTTTAAGGAACTCACAAAAAACTGCTCACAACTTTCTGGGTTTCTCTTTTCATCATTTATGTTATTCATTCCATTTAATTAATCATATGCCCATCGTTTTTCCCTTCAGAACCTGCAACTGTCACTTATCTCATGACGCATAATTTCTTTTTTTTCTGTTTTTCTTTCCCTTTAAAATTGAATGTTATTTCACTTTTCTAATTCACTTCTTGGTAGGTAATTGATCGTGCTGAGTGATCCGTGAATGACTATAATTAAATGATCGCTGAGTGACTACTACAATGAAAAGTGATTGTGTATGCGCATACAAAACAAGATAAGACAGCTTGAAATTTATATGCTCGCCGTTTTTGTTCTACTCAATTCTGCAAACGTCAAAAGACAAGTCATAGGAGAACAAAAAGAGAGCTTTTGTCAGGAAACGAAGGTTTTGATGTGTGATGTGAATCAAAAAATCAAAATCTTTATTTTATCAGAACTTTTCAGTCCCTTCTATTCTAAAACATTCAAACTATTTCTACTAATGGTCCTATAAAACTTGAGGCCATGTTTTCTAGAAGTCTTGTGATCTTGATGGCATTAACACGTCACGATGTCGTTCTGAACAAATTCATTTGTTAAACAAAAAATTAGCTTCGTTGGACGGAGAGGTCCTCCGGGGAGGGAGGGGAAGCACTGAGTCAAAGAGCCAAAGTCCATGAAGCCAATTTCGTGTTACTCTCTTGGTCCGTCGTCATTTTTTTCGATTTATAATGAACTGAAATTGACAGGGGAGACGAGAAACCAATTGATCATTTTTTTGAAGGTTTGGGATGGGAATTTAGATGAACATGCTCTATATTTATGCAAATAATATTCCAAGAGAGTATTTCTTCGTAAATCTTGAGATATGGTATATTTTTATTTTAACCTTGATCAGAATAGACCAGGCACCTTTTGAATTTTCGAAAATGATTTTTGAAAATCAAAATCCAAATTTAATTCTCCCGAACCAAGTAGGCTGTCGGCACGTGCTACTTCTTAACTTTTTCGACGCGATCAGATATTCGTTCGAAATATCTCGCCTCTGTTTGCTTTTTGTTCATTCCGTCGTCGTTTTTTATATCTTTTCTTGAGCCTTTCTTCTTCTTCTTGCCACACATCTCACTCGGAAGACACGCTCGCATTTGTTAATCGGTGATGACGAGCAGCATGTGCGTTTTCTTGTCTTTTCTTCTGTTTCTAGCACTTTTGTCATTGACTGATGGAACTCACAAATGTATATGCTCGCTTGGAAAGAAAGCATCGAACACCACAATGGAACCACCTTATCTGATGGGAATTTCGGCGGCAGCCAAGTCACCTGATTGACCACTTTTCAGTGGAAAGTCCAGGACGTAAAGTCATTTTCATTTCTCTTCACAAGTACATTTTCGAAAAGTACAAGTGGGGTAAAAATAATATTATTAGATTGTGACTCGTGGTGCCATCCGGTTCCTCCTGGCACCAACCATGTTTTTACGAATTCTTCTGACTTGAAGTCATCGTTATTTTATGACTGTTCGTAGCCAAAAACATAGTTTCAGTCTGATTTTAATCCCAACTTGTAGTTTTTATTTGTTAGAGCAGAAGTTCAAATCGTGGTGGCTAAAAAAGCAAAACACATTGACCAGAATGACTACGAAGGGACCAATTCATGAATAATACCAGTAATCATGGTATTTCTAGACATAAAACCAAAGTTTGCGAACTCCCTTGCCAATTTTTGGTCAAAGACTAAAATTATCTCAATAACAAAAACCGTGAATCTTTTCCTTTGTTCCTATGCGTCATCTGCGCCACAATCGAATATTCACATAATGACAAATTGGCAATCAATTATTTATTCCCGTCTAAGAAAAGACGAGGATCTGCGGTTCACACATCTGCCAGTGCCAGTTTTATCGTTTTATCGCCTATTCACCGTTTCCGCGATGTTCCCAAAGGGGGAGGAGCTTGTGCCCCAGGCGAATATCATCCAAAAAGAGAACAAAAGAGGCGGAGTCAGATGACGGAGGGGAGGCTCAGTAGACAAGCTCCTTTTCCCATTTCGCATTTTATCGTCTCCGATTTCCTGTTCTTCTTTATTCAAGGTGAGTTCTCATTCGGTCATCAGGAAATAAGTCCAGCTGTCTAATCAGTCTCATTCATGAGTATGGGAGTCCTTTTTCAATATCTACTCATCATTTTTTATTCTTGTCTTCTTCAATGCGTGTTTTCAATTCTCAATAACAGAACCATTGTACCTCGCTTGGTGTCTCCACTTTTTTCTATTGCCTCCAAGCCCCCCGACCACATATTATTGCATGGTCATATTTCTTTTTCTTGTTCCGCTTTTCCCTTTTCCAGCTATATATTTTCCAATTTTCTAAAGTGATAGAGTCTGAAATTCAAAACACATGCTCCTTGAGGACAACGTGGAAAACAGTGAACATGGAACACTGCCTGTGGTACACAACACATTTTAATACGAAATCTGAGAGCATGCTTTTCCTTTTTTTCTTTTAAACGTGAAAGGAACTTGTTCTGGATTGTTTTCGAGTTCACGGCATCTCCTTTCTCCGTCCTCCCATCCTGCTCCTTCTTTTCATCTCCTCCTGTTCTTGGTATTCAAAGAAGCACATTGTTTTGTCATATCCATTCGTGGGGTCTACGTTCAATGCCTACAAGAACTACTCAAAAGATCATAACGCCCGTTTTCCAGCTCATTTTTCAACGCCACTAGTCCATTGACGATCAGTTGGATGGCTTGTTGACCAAAACAAACACCGAGGGTCCTTTCGTATTTTTTTGGCTACCCGTTCTCTCTGATTCTCAATTGTTCTCAGGTCTGCAAGTGGAAAATGGATATATTTAGTCTTTAGCCATCCAGTCAAAAAAGTAACGTTCGGATATTTTGCAAAATCTATTTTTGAAAGTACAAAGCTTCATTTTCGCACGAATATTCTTTTTTCAATTAGTTTTCATTTTCTCTCACAATTTGAAGTTTCAATTGACGTCAACCCCTTCTCATTCATTTTTCCCAAAAATTATTTCAGTATTGTCATTCCATTTCAGTATCCATGACCTTTTTCGAGTTCGCCAGACAGCACCCCACAAAAAACATGTTATTCTCAAATACAGCTTCACCACACCTGGGAAAAAAGAATGAGTTGAGAACAAAAAATGCATAGACCACCTCTCTCTCACTCGGAACAAAGTCAGCTACCACCAGTACCTCGAAAACTGAGTCACTGAGTATTATATTTCTAGCTTTCGTTGGTTTCCCCCCATCCCTGTTTGTTCATTCTCAATTTTTTTTCTCTTTCCAACGGAATTCAGATGATTTGTCCCATATACATGAACGCTTAAAAAAAATGAAAAATAGGCTTGGATCGTAATGAAATTCTTAGAAAATTGCTCTTGTTTGGAGCCCCCTTTTTCAGATCGTCTAGTAATTGTTCCTTGAAGCATGATAGAAATGTGTGCCTCATTACCCATCCCTTTTCCTCTCTCTTTTTCTTTCCATTTCTCTGTATTCTTTCGGGGTTTTTTTCTTAATTTTTTTTTCATTTCTCTGTTTTCTCCCTCTTCCCACGTTCTCGTTCTTCATCATCATCTTATTCTCTGCTACTTCTGCTCAAATATTCATCATTTGCAATTATTTTCTTCGAATTTTATGCTTGACCAAAAGTTCAATGTGTTTCTTCAAAGTTCTCGGTTACAGGTAGTGATTCTTGGGTTTTGGGTAAAGTCATTTAACAATGTCGTCGTCTCAATCAACTCAACGCTCGGCCAGCACCAGTGCTGTGACTCAAAAAGCAAGAGAACGACGTGAGTTGACATCCGTTTCATTTTTATTCATTTCCTTTGCACTTTAATAACCTTTTTTGTCTTGGCGAGTACAAAGAGGTCAAAGCACAAATGTCTTCCGGAGCAATTGCTCTCGTAAAATGTTTAATTTTGTTGAACATGCTTCCCTATTCCACTCGATTCATTAAAACGCTTTTTGGGCGTTTCCGTTGGGAAAACTGAGTCTTTCAAAGAAAGGGTTTTGGAAGTAACCTAGAAAAAAGCGAAACATGTATTTTTAAAGATCAGAACCCATTTTCTTTCAGGAAAGTCAAAATCGCGTAGACGTTGTTGGTTCGGATGTCTCTGGCTGTCGTCTAGGGTCAGCCTTGTTCGATCTTCAAGCCGATTTTCGAGGTGAGTTACTTCAGACACTAAATCGAAAAAAGATAGAAGAACGCAAAAAAAACTTGGTTTTTCCATTTGAGTGAGCACACAGGATTGATGGAAAAAGTGAATGCTCGTTCGGATGGAAAACAGAGAACCTTTTTGTTCTTCAAAAAAAAAGGAACGGAGTGAATTTTCAGGAGTCCGCCACCGGATGAGAATCTGACGGCTATCGACAAAATAATGAATATCATTGATGAAAAACCTCTCAAATTGGCTCATGTTATCCGTGCCGCAAGGTATTATCCCAGATTTTTGAATTTTAATGAAAACAAAATCTATTTCTGTGTCAGATTTGTGAATGATATCAGTTATTCGGATAGAAAACAATTCATCGACTGCGGAGTTATCCATCATCTTCTAGATTTGATTGCTGAGACGGCCATCTCGGATTTCTCTGCTTCTTCGTAAGTCGAGACCAATTCGTATCATCAAATGGTCATCAAAATAATAATAAGGATGACAAATATGGTGAAAAACAAGCTTCCATGGGAGAGCACCATCAAAACAATGAACAATTCTGTTCGGCAGCTATAGAATTCTTTCGTTCTTTCAGACAAAGGTGTCTAGTTACAGATTTTGAACACCCAGGAAGTATAGAAAATGCATTTTAGGGAACGGAATACTGAAAGAGAATTGAATTCCAAATTTTTAAAATTTCGAATTTAAATTCAAATTCAAATAGCAAGTTCAAACATCGTAACACAAGTTCACACGTTATTTTGATTTTCTCACGGTTCATTCAACTGAAATTCAACAAATCAAAGCTCGCTGTCTCCTGCAGCCGTTTTTCTGAACAGGAATTAATTCAAATTTCAAGGTCTAGATCTGATGAACAAAAACGGAGGGCGCGAAGGAACTCGGCTGCTTCCTTCACTCATAAGGGGACTGGATATGGTACAGGATCGACTAGATCGAGATGGGATATTGAGAGAACGGTAATCGACTTGAGGATGAAGGATTTTGTATGAAAATGTGTTTAGGTGGAGGAGAAACTGATTCGTGAAGAGCATCTGACTTGGCTGTTGAGTATCCTGAACTCTTTCATGTTGGGATGGCCGGTCACGGACCATCTGAAAGTGAAACCAGAAGATTTGGTTCATATGAATGAGAACGCCGTTCAATACGTTGCTGACTCATCCATCTTGAGTATTCTAGAATATAATTTGAGAAATGACAGCTTCTTTGATGTCAGTGAGCATCTTGAGATTTATCAAGCACTTCTCGAGACAGCTGCCTCTATGGCTGCTTCTCCTGCATTGGTACCATATCTTGTGAAACCGTATACCCAAAATGCTAAATCAATTGCAAAAGAACTAATCCCACGGTTCAAGGAGAATATTCTTGCAATCCAAGCCAGATGGGGAGGCACTCTAGAAGAAACTAACTTCCGTATGGCTGAATTCGCAACAAAAGTCACTCAGCTATCCGACGTTCGTTTTTTTATCGTTGTTTCCTTCAATCAAATAATCTTTTCCAGTTTGTCATCACCGCTGCTCGAGCCTACGAGCAAACTCTGCCTCCAGAGCAGCGCATTCAAACAGCTACCCATCGTCGACCATCGCACCAAGGACCTAAAAGGGACGCAAAAGATGAAGAGACCATCTATAAGGCCAAAATGCAAGAGCTCCAATTACAAACAGCCAAGTGAGTCTTGTTGTGCCTCTTCATCGCACACAATCATTGGAACATGTTTTATTCATACAAATAAGATGTGACTATTATCTAGTCAATTATTCAATGAGACTCGAATTTGTTCATTTCTCTCAATGTCACGTAGTCAACAAGGAAAGTGTTTTTTTTCAGGTTCATTGGTGATTTCGGAAAGCTTTGTGTTCCTTATGTCTTCAGAAAAGAAGCCAAGAATATAAATCCATTCAGTCCGCATCTCCGTGATAGGTACCGTTGTGATTTTAATACTAGTATTTCAGAATTTATTTTCAGAACTAAACGAATTGCAAAAGAGTTGGCATCCATTGCTAATGCATTACCATTAAACGCCAGCAACAGTATTTATGTGTGTTATGACGAGGGTCGAGTTGATATAATCAAAGTTCTCATCTCGGGACCTGATGACACTCCATATGCAAACGGTCTCTTTGAATTTGACATTTTCTTCCCAACTGGTTATCCATTTTCACCACCAAAATGTGCTTTCCTCACCACAGGATCTGGAAATGTGCGGTTCAATCCAAATCTATACAATGACGGGAAAATCTGCCTTTCTATTCTGGGAACGTGGGAAGGACGTCCAGAGGAGAAATGGAATCCGTATTGTTCTCTCATGCAGGTTTTAGTCAGCATTCAGGTAAATGACTCATGATTCTATACTGGTTCTCATGGTTTTTGTTATTTAGGGATTGATCTTTGTCAAGGATCCATATTTCAATGAGCCTGGTTTTGAGAGGTATCAAGGAACGGAGAGAGGAGATGAATACTCTCGGAAATACAATCTTCAAATTGAACATGCAACTTTGAATTATGCCATTAGAGAACAATTGAAAAAACCATCTGAGCACTTTAGAGTGAGTCATAGATCATTTTTATTGATAAGAGTTTTCTGTCCAGGAAGTCATCGAAAAGCATTTGTGGTTGAAGAGAGATGCTATTCTGAAGCAAGCAGAGGATTGGATTCAAAATGTAAAAAATGATTTTGGTGACGATAAAACTAGCAAAAGACGAGATGTTTTTGCGTTTGAAACTGGATTCAACCCACAAACTCAGGTAAAACTAATTTGAAATATCCCTGAAATATAAATTGTTTTTCAGGAACGAGTTGTTCAAAATCTTATTCTAGAACTACAAGAAATGAAATCTCCATTTGCTAAAGAAGAAGCTGAAGAGGAGGAAAAAATAAAGAAAGAGCAACTTGAAAAAGAAGAGAAACGGAAAAGAGAAGCTGAAGCTTTGGCTGAAATAGAGAGAGAAACTCGGGAACTTGAACTGGATTTTCAACGTCGTAGATCGAGTGTTGCCATGACACATATCGGCGCAATTTGTGTTCAACCAACAGGTAATACCTTTTTATCATTACTTATCTAATTTCTTTCATTCAGGTGACTATACTGCCGATTCTGGAACCTCTGGTGGAAACGAACCCTCAACATCTTCTTAATTCGTTTTTTGATACATTATAACTTCTCTATTCTTTTCATATAGTTCGATTTTCTTATTAGGCAGCAAGGGTGATTCTCAAGGATTGCGTCTAACGCAACGGTTTGCTGAAATCGTGTGATTAACTGTCCTATTTCAAATGTTCATTCTCCGTTCACAGAAATTTGTCCGGTTTCTAGCTATATTCACGATTTTTCATTTAATGCTTCCCTCTTAACAATTAACCATAAAAATACTTATTTCAATTCAATGTCATATTGAACGCAATTTTCTTAATTATTAAGACATAGAAAAAATTAAAAATAGTTCAGCTAACCAAAGATAACAAATTCGGAGAAAACAAATCGACTACGAAATTAAAACAAGCTAAAAATTTTATATTGAAATTCAAAGACCTATCAAAGCTTTGATCGTCGAAAAAAAATATATTAAGAGAACAGAAATGAATAGACACACAATGAAAAAAGTGAAGGTTACAGTTTCTGCATACATAATCCACACACAGGATGAGCGCCAAGTGGATGCTGTGAACGAACCGTCGTCAACTGAAGCCAAGTAAACTGAAGAAGAGAACAAGTTTTGGTTGAAGAGGGAGATGAAAGAGAAAGAAGAAGCAGAAGAAGGAGACTGTGTTGTGTAGCAAGAGATGAATTTCAAATCTGTCTTCAACGCTTTTCCACTGTTAGAGGTCGTTCATATTCCACCTTTCACTGAATTTTCTAGCGTGAAATGGATTCAAACGTTCCCATCTAAGCTGATCCGAATTTTTTGAAAATAAAAATGATTGTCTATATTCGTTGTCTTTTTGTAACAGAGTTATTCTGTCAATTTTAGAACAAGATCAAATAGAACTGTTTCAAATTAGCTTACCGATAAATAAATCGACTTGCAAGCTCTCCAAAGATGAAAACTATTGTTTCTATCTATTTTGAATAACTTAAACTAATCAGCTTCACCATAATCATGATTTACAACCAAGTCAAAAAATGGTTAGTCATCCTCCCCCCCCCAATAGGTTTAATGGTAACGTCTTCAAGACAAAGAAGGTGTAAACCACATCAGAACTATTGCTTCTACTCCTTTCTCTTCCTATCAGTGACTCATGGTTTGTTTCAGAAACAACCTCCCTCTCTGTCCTTTTTTGCCATCTCTCGGCCTTTCTCACTTTCAATTATGCCAAACACACATGAAATCTGTCGTTATGTTCACTTGTTTCTTCTCCGCTATTTTCTATCCGCTTGTCTTTCTATTGCGCAATGATTGATCCTTGATATTTGATTGATAAGAAGATTATTAACTTATAATGATTCAGATTATTCAAAAACCACGCAACATAGAGAACCTAACAAAATTACAAATTCTGCTCCATTTGGATGCGCCAAAATGAGGATAACTACAGTATTCACAATATCAACGATAGTCTTGACTATCACAGCACAAACTAAGCCTATACAGTCAGACGATATATCACCAGAAACGCAATGTAAGTTGTAAATTCTGTGATCAGTACATAAACTGAAATTAATTACGTTTTCGTATGGAATTTCAGCGATCAAAGAAGATGCATCCCAAATTCTGTTTGGAGAGCGTGGTATTCTAACAGGCATCTTCCGTATGATGGACCAACAGCGAAAAGTTCAAACACAACCACAACATGATACAGCTGCTGCAGACAATGGTAAAATCGGTGAGGATATATATCAGACCTGTTTTCATTTAAGCATGACTAAGTTGGTGAACCGTCACTGACCGTGACGATTTCACTGTAATAAGCTTTACACTTATGAGGAGAAAAAAATCATGATTTCATCTATGACTAATTTTTTGTTTGCAGGGAACTTCGATTTCAAAAAAATCGTCGACACACTTGTCTCAGGGTCGGCGTCAAAAGGAGAATTAGGAGATCATGCGACTGAACTTCCAGAAGTTCTTGGAATATGCAATAGATTGAGTTGTGGGGATATTTACAAAGCTATTGACAAGTTCAGAAAATCTGAAATGTTCAGTAATTTCCAGGTAGATTTTTTTTGATTCAACAAAGAGGAGAAAAAAGTTTTCAGACCGCTTTAACCCTTGTGAATGATCCAAATGGGTGGGAGACAATTGGAAAACTGCTGTCAAACCCAGAGTTGATCGCTCAGTTCACTGCTGGAAGTGGAATGGAAGAGCTGTTCGGTAGTGCGTTAGGAACTGCTGAGAAGGAAAGCAAACTGAGTGAGTTTTTGTTGAAGACAAGGAAATATACTGTAACTTTGTTACAGATAAAAACAAGAACTCGAAGATAATGCCGGAAGACGGAGATTTCGGAATCGACTTCAGTGAAGACGGTGAAGGCGAAAACATCACCAAAACGATTGACCCGAAGATTGACTTCAGTGTGGATAAGAAAGGAGGTTCCGAGGATTATTATAGTGAAGTGAGTTTAAAATGTGTTTTAGAGCTATTTTAAGTATTCAGATTGCAAATGTTGGGGATGAGTCTGAAGAGGAAATCACTGTCGACCAAACATTACCACCATCGACTAAAATCACAAAGTCAACATCTGAAACAACTGATTTCAATGGTATTCTGATTCTGAAGTTTTTCGGACTCATTTTCATTTACAGAGAAGCTACCACCTGTATCATTCTCTATTGACGGTGGAGGAGAAGAGAACGAAAATGAGGAGACGGAAACAGTGATGACAGCAGAGTTACCACCAAAACCACCTCGAGTCTTGAAAGTAAGTTGTTTCTCCCTTGTCAATACTTCAGTCCTGTCATTCACCCATTTCTTGGAAACTGAATGACCTTTGCTTCCCCTTTTTTTCTGATAAAGCATCAATTATTTTATTACAGAGAATTCACGCCGGAGGACCGACAGACACAAAGGACGGAGTACAACCTGGTTTCGTGACAAGAGTACGTACTAACCCACGTGTCGATAACCACACCACACTTCATTTCAGATGATATGGCTAACCACGACGTCGCCAGCCACCACCTACTCGACAACGCCGTTCTTCCGTCCCACACAGACAACTAGACCTGTTATGACAACCACTTGGAGAACGAGGATTACAACCACAACGAAACCTACCACAACGACGACTATGAGAAATTACAGGAAGGATAACGACTATTATGCAATGTATTATGATGATGCTGACAAAGGATAAATTGCTTTGTGTTTTCTTGTTTTCCTGAAATTTGTATATGTGATTGTTTTTTCTGAGTGTTTTCTGTTTTCAAAGTTATATTTGGAACATGTCGTAATCAACAATGATTTATTAAATTAAAAGTGTAAAACGTTATGAATTAATATTATTACGATAATTGACTTATTATTATGTAATCAGTTTCGAAAATCAACTAATGATACCCATATGGAAGCAATTATAAAAGGGGGTGTGGTAGAATGACAATAAATCACGATATCCTGTTTTGCACATTTGTTTGAGTGACGTAAGTATCAAATTCCATTATTGAGAAACGGTGGAGACATAAAAACGAGGGGAAAATTAGCGAGAAAAACGGTGTTTTAATTGCTGCTCGAGAGTAATAAAATATGATGTGACAATGAGGCTCTTTAACCGGGGGCAAGGTACAATTAAGGTCGATTCGGTGAAAAACAATTCGCAAAAAACCGCGTGATTTTCACGCGGAACAGTATATTTCATTATTTCACAAAAAAAATATAGAAGCACCTGACAATTAAGTCTATTGATAACAGGGGGAAGTGAACAAGAATAAAATTGTCTTCATGGAAGAATACTGTAGATGAGAAAAGGATCTGTATCTTATTGGTCAGAAATGAGAGTAAAGAGAAGGTCAGAACATATGGAACGTATAAAGTTTTAGAAACCAATGGATACAGATAAAAAAACGTCGACAAAACGACTGGAATGAGAGAAAAGAAGAAGTCAAGATCAGAAACATGTGTCCCGAAGCACTCACTTTTAACGACTTTCGTTTAATCGAGGATTGAGAAAACCGAGCGAATGTCGTTCTTCATTCGGTCAAGAGTCAAATTGTTGTAGCGGGTCATGTTGGCGGTATACGCGTTCTGAAAAATTATGATTTTCCCTTTTTCTCAAAAAATGATCAAATAACTGACCTCGTCTTGACCAGGTGTTACTCGGCGGCAGAAACTTGAGTACAACTCATCTTGATCGTCCTTGTTCAATGCAGTGTACTCTCTTTCCAAATAAGAATCGTAGTAAGATTTAACGACTGATCGCGCGGCCACTGCACTATCAATGCAGATTTTGTTGATAACATATTCCTGAAATAGAACCACTATTAAATATGCCTGAATAATAAAAGCATACATGACAGAGTTGGTGACACGCAATGAAGTTACAGTGCTTGTTCTGCTCAACAAACTCGCTTTTTTCCTGTCTTGTGAACTCCATTTCGGCCATTCTGTCGATCTCTGCTTGCGAAATTTCGATTTTGATGCTGTTACAGACATTCGAACACTCCTTCTGAACATACTTGTCGGTATGGCTCAGGCAGTTGATGTTTCTATCGAAGTTATCAAAGTGTCCAACACAAATGTGCTTCTCGGCAGACCATGGTGTACGATGGATTTTGCATTCTTTGCGAAGACACGTGTACTTTTGAATAGTCGATGAGCAGAACATTTTCAGATTGGATCGATTCTTCACAATCGCTGTATCAAGTGGAATCTCGAAATACTCTGTGTCATAGATTTTGTGGAAATTAGCCTGAAACATGGTTATTAAGGATGTAATGTAATCGAAAACTCACATGAAATTCATTTTTCCACTGTGCTTCACAGACAATATCACATGCAGGGGTATTAATTCGGTATTCCTCGTCGAAATGTCGTCGTGGTCGAGATTTATTAGAATACCCGAGACACACCAAGGCAAATAATATAATTGTGAAGAAGTTGAACATTTTTTGTATGATGACTGAAAATGGATATATGGGTTGAGAAAAAGAGGAAAAATTGATGAGAGAAGAAAAAGAAGAGCGTTTCTTAGGGGCCAAAAGTATTCATGACTTGTTCTGCACGAAACACACGTGTTGGGAGGAGCCTAAAGGAGAGTGTCTGTTGTGCATCTGTTTCAAATCAAACACACACTTCTTCACTAGCGAAAATAGAACTAAAATGAATTTTATAAGAGAACAGAACGGTGGAATGTCAAGTTTCCAAAAAAATGTGAATGCATTAAGAGATAAAAATATATGGAATAGTTTTCTTACTCATTTTTCAGACACAAGTTGGCGCCACATAGCAAAAAGAGTTGTTAAAGATGGAAAAATAAAGTGGTTGAGTGTTAAATCTATTTACTTGATGGTAATGAATCAGTGAGTTATGGTGGGGGCGGTCATCGCCTTTCCAGATGATGATACTTTGAATAGACACAGTTGATGATAAGAAAAGCTTCCGTTTATGTGGGAAAGTAATGAGTAAAACATTGAAAACTAAAATATTAGAGCTAAAAATACAAGACTGATAAAAAAAGAAAAAAACTGCTTTCAATGGGGCATTTTTTGCTGCAACTTATATAAAATTGCGTTGAAGATACATAAATGTGGGAAGCTTTATAGTGAGATTTCTGAATAGAGAGTCCGTGAGAAAAACGGCTATGACGCTTTTAAAAGTAAAGAAAAAGTTCTCACGTAGGGGAATGGTGACGGGCGGAATGAATCATTTAAGAACTGTTTAATTATTCAAGAGAGAAGATCTTACAATGGGAGAACTCTAACTAATGAGAAGTATGAGGAAAGCGAGGCAAACGAAATTTATGGATTATGAAATATTGAAAAACTGTTTTTCGTCATTTAAGGTTAGGTTTCGAAAGTCTTCGCTGTATTTTTGATTTCACAATAAATTATTTGAATTTATCAGATGCTAAAATTGTTTATTCGTCGGGTTTTTATACGAGACAGGAATAATCCAATGCAAAAAATATGTATCAGTACTCTAAGTTTACCTGACTTTTTGTGTACTTAAACTTCTATGATAGTATACAACATGTCAAATCGACAGCTGTGAAATCAGTTTCATAACTATTGATAACATTCTTTCTTGTTATTATTTCAACGAATTGACCGTAGTACCTTCTCCACCCCTTTCCCTTTTCTCTTTGTCGGCATTTGCCGAATGAATTCCAGAGTTTACGAGTTTCAGAGAATCGTTCCGACAACCAACGCTGTTTTGAGCCAGTTAACGACTATCAGAGGTTCTCTGTTACTGATAACGAAATGTGTGAAACACGAAGTATGACAAAAATGCACGTGCTATAAACTTGAAGAGAAAAATTATTCCCAAAAAAAAAAAAGAAATTTCGAACAAAGTAATTCAGTGAAAAGAATAAGAAAGGAATCTCGAGAATCTTCAGAATTCCTGTTTATATACTCATGGATGCTTTCTGGAAAATGTTTATTGCATTTCCGCTTCAAGAAAATGTCACAAATTGAGAAACAAACAATTTGTTGCGACAATGGAACGACAGGACGCCTTTTTCTTCTAGATTTTGTATACATTCATCCGAAAATTTTGAAATAATTTATTTCGGGAGGGGTTCGAAAAAAACCATATAGAAACATCACTTTCTTTGATAATCAGCAAATAATAATTGGTTGCTCACATCAGTTGTGAAACAACATTTCACAACAATTGAATTAATTTTAATACTGTCCGGAAGTTTGATTTCACAACTTATATTTATTTTACAAGAAAAATAGTCAAGCTTGAGATAACAAAAGTCTCCTAGAAATACGGAAAGCTATGAAAAGTCGAAGTCAAGGATCCAATCATTATTACAATTGCTTACTCGTTGATCTTATATTAGTTTGAGGAATGTGCAGTTCAAAAAACCGGGTTTATAATCTTATGAAATAAAGTAATTATATGAAAAATGACCAAAAAATAAAATTTTGCAGCCGGAATAGTTTTTAATAACTCTGAACGCGTGTCAGCTTATCGTTGAAATTTGGAACAGTTTTGGAATAGAAAATGAAACACGTTCAAACTTCCTATCAGCTGATAAAACCTAATAAAAACTTTTCAATCTAATTTTGTTTCGATTCAATTTGTGTTTCAGAAAGCCTGAAAACAATTCAGCTGTCAGAGATTGCTCAAAGTTCAAGCTTCCATTTGTTTTCTAAAAATAACCATTACCCCGAAATCTAATATTGGACCAGAATAGTTTATCTATTAAACAGAAAACAATAATAAATAAATACGAGAAACATTGCTGAAGGCACGTAACACAGAGAAAGATGAAACGTATTTCAACGAGTTTTCTGGTGGAGAACACCCGTTACAATTAAAACAAAATTGCATGGTGAGAATAAGTCGATGAGAAATTTGTTTAAAGCTCGGTCTTGTCGAGGTCGATGTCGGACAGGTCGATATCGTCTTCGGCTGGGAGGGCTCCGTCCTTTCCGTCCCACTTCTCGGTTTTTTGGATCTTTGGGAATCCGTCTCCTCTGAGAGAAGAGGTACGTCCCTTTCCGTAAGAGAGATCACGAAGGAACTCGTGGATTCCGTCTTTGCCGAATGATCCCTTGAGAACGGCGTACTTGTTCTTGCGGAAGTTCAAGGCAGTCATAGCTGGATATCCGAAACCTCCAACCTCGAATGATTCCTCAAGAGCTGGCTGAGCAGCTCCCTCAACCCAGATCCATCTGAAAAGAGAAATATTTAGAATCGGAAGCTTTTCATTGCCAACTTACCCCCAAAGGTTCTTCTTGAACTTCTCGGATTGCTCCTTAAGCATGGCCAAGTAGTTGTTTCTGCATTCAGCCTGGCAATCGAGGATATGTGGAAGGAAAGCGAAGATGCAGAGTTGTTTCTCTTTGCAGGCATCCTCAACCACTTGTTGGTTGATTCCCTCAAGAATCTCTGGAGCCGGCATGTTCTCTTGAGCACGAGCAGTAGCCCAGGTGACGATATCAGAAGATTGACGTCCTCCGTCATAATCTTGAGCGTCTGAGACATCAGATCCTGGGGCGAAGTACTTGATGGTTGGGAATCCACGGATGGCGAACTTGTTGGCGACAACGGTGTGGACAGTGGCGTCGAGGGCTCCAAGACGAACCTTGCCCTTGAGTTCCGAGGCAGCGGCCTTCCATTGTGGCTCAAGACTCTTGCAGTGACCGCACCATGGGGCGAAGAACTCGACAAGCCAGATATCCTTGCTGTTAAGAACGAGCTCTTCGAAGTTGGCATCAGTGAGTTCAACAACGTCATTTCCGGATCCGCTACCTCCACGCTTTCCAGAGCCAGAGTTCGATTGGCTGCCTCCACCAGACGACTTTCCTCCGAGACGAGCAGACACGGCCTTCTTGGCCTCAGCGAGGACGGAGTCGGCGATAGCCTGAGCGGTTCTTTGCCCTGCAAGAAAAATCGATAGGTCTCCTTTACACACACGTTAGATGACCCAGATTGTGCGCGTCTATAGACTGGTACACAATTACTTGACCGTCTCGTATCCCCCCTTCTCCCCGTCAAGGTCGACCACGTCTCAACCAACGGAGATCGCTCAAATATCTGAGCAAACAGTTACTAAGTACACACAACTAGTTGCGGGGCTCTGTAGAATGACCGACAGTGCATACACAAAAATAGTTCGAGAGTGAATTGAGACAAATCAGTGTCTGTTTGCCGTGCCGCTGTGTGGATTGACTCAAACTGGCCCCCCGAATACTAGTTTTGCAGGGCATTATCATGGCTACTCACCATTGAAATCAATTGGCTTCTTCTTGTCAGCTCCGAAGATCTTGAGAGTTGGGAATCCTTGAACATTGTATGGTCCACCGACGGATTGATGTTGGGTCATGTCGACGGCTCCAACCTTGGCGATTCCCTTCAAAGCAGAAGCGGCCTTCTTGTATTCTGGAACGAGGTTCTTGCAGTGTCCGCACCATGGAGCATAGAATTCAACAATCCAGATATCATCGGAATTGATGACCTTTGATTGGAAGTTGGCTTCAGTCAGCTCAACAACATCGTCCTTCTTCGAGTACATTCCACATACTGTGGTGATCGCTGAAAATGTAGAAAATCAATTATTTGTTCGGAAAACCGCGGATATTATATTATATTTTTATTTTCCTATTTATGTTATTTCAAACTGTCGTGAAAAAATACTTACCCAAAGTGGCGATGAATAATTTGATGAGGGCCATGACGATTCTAATATCTCACCGTTCGAACCGTGAGTTTGTACAGAATGGGAGCAAATCCAAACTGAGTGAGGTCTGTGTGTGCTGAGGGCGGGATGCGGCGGAGGCCTTCGTGTGTACGTCTGATTGGTCGACGTGTCGTACACTAGAGCGCGTTTGCACAGTCGCTCGCTAGGCTGCGGCCGTCGGGAGAGAATGCAACGTGTACTATGACGTGTGCAAATCACGACAGATGGGATCAAATAAGACGTTCGTTTGGGAAATAAATTTTAAACACATTAGGAAATATTGAAAAAGTGCTTAGAAAGGAGAAAAAATCTGAAAGGTTCAAAAACCGCGAAAAAACTGAAAATTGTTATTTTACTTCAGTATTTTTAAATATTTTCACGAGTTTTCTTTTTGATATAATTTATTTTCCATGATTCTGAGTAACATTTTGAAAAATAAGCAAAAAATTTCATTGAAAATCGAAAAAAAACACCATACATACGTACAATCAAAACTAATCAACCTGTAAGTCGGAACCAGTTTACCAAAAATGCAAAAAGCAAAAAACTACTGTCGAACTAAAATCTATAATCTCTGTTCTTTCACATCGATTTGTCGTCCGCCGGCTCCAGTCGCAATGATATTTTTAATGACAATGTAAATTGCCAGAATGTGACAAATATTGACGATAATCATGCAGATGCGATAGGCGGTGAATGTGAAGCAACGACGGACGTTTTCTCTGAAATAAATTGTCTTATTAAGAGAAAATTATGTTTCAGTTACCGAGCATCGTGTTTTGGGTTTAATGGGAGGCAGGGCCAGAAGAAGCGCAATTTCGTGAATTTCACTAATCCCCACGTAAGTGCAACGAGTTTAATCCAAGAGGAAAAATAAACTGGAGAAGCGAGTGATAGACGGGGCTCGTTCGTGAAGAGTAAGTTCATCAACGATGGTAGAGGAACCTGGAAATTCAATTTTTTCTTTCAAAATATTATTCTTTCAAGTCTTCTTCAAGTTCTTTAGTTCTTTGCTTTCAATTAGTACATTTGCCTCTATTTTCAATTTCACCCAAAGTCCCTTCGTTAGTACAGCGATAAGCAGCGTGCACTACTATCTTTCTCTTGTGCTCTTCTCTTATGAAACCAATGATTTTCGACCTTTTTGACCCGAATTCAAACGTAACAGGCGTCTGATTTGTTCTCAAGATGTTTTCTTGTCGTTCAGTAAAGTTGAAGAAAAGAAGATGGAGCTTGTGTTGTCACCACAGCACCACAATTCATCATTTGCGACATGTACAATGTTCAACAATACACAAAATGTGTTTCTTCTATAAGCTTTTGATTTGTATACTTATTCTGAGATTCCTTGGTTATTAATCTTTTGTCTCAATATTTATGAGACTAGCTTAAAGGTTCAACTATTAATTGGTGAAGGGACCAAAACTATAGTAGTGTTTTTTGAGAACCTGCGGTTATCAAATTTTGAAATATTGGAAAATTTATATTTTTTATTTTAAGGAGATTCCGAATTTTACGAGCTTCCAAATACTTTTCGTAAGATTTCAGATTCCGGAATATTCCCTTCAAATGTGTGAAAATTTGTAATATATCTGATCGTTGAGCCCTATGTTTCTCCATGACTCCACCGCCACAATTATCTTTCATCGCACCTGATGTGATCATTCGACCCACTCGCTTCTCCGCTTCTCCGGATCTATGTTGTTTTTATGCCACACAATATTTTGCCAGCATTGTAACGATAGCCAGCACTGGATGTTTTTTGACCAGGCAATCAGTCTTTATTATTTTACGTATTGGCAGAAAGACTGCTATTTTAGAAAAAGCCAGTTAAAATTTCCGAAAGTTAACAATGGGTTCTCCGAAACAATCAGAACCGAGGTCACACATCAATCTAGTTAACGGGAATGTTCTTCAGATGTTTTCTTTGGCAGCCGAATCGAAATTTTTTCGACAATGATACGGATAGGTGAAAAGCGTCGTTAGTGTTAAAAGAAACTCGATACTTTGAAATCCCAGAATATTGAGAAACAAAATAAAACTCACTTCTTCAAGAGCAAGAACCAAAGATTTAGCCAAACGGGCGTAGAAGACGTTTTCTTCATCGTATTTCAAGGTTTTGCATACATCTATCATTTCGAATAAATACACGAAGAGACTGATTCCGGTGAAGAAAAAGTAACCATAAGCTGCATAGATGGCGGTTTGACTTTGAAAGTTTCCTAGGTATTCCGCAATTCTGAAAAATGAATGTTTTAAAAAGCGGGTTCACCAATGCATAATAATTTTTCTGAATAGAAAAATAGTATTTTAAAGTTTTTGCAAGTAATCTAGCTGCAAAATATTAGAAACTAAATGAATGAAGCTAATCTGAAAATAGTTACCTATTACAAACAAGAAGATCTGCTAGGACATCAAGAGTTGAGGCGAGTAATGTGACGACTGCTATCACTCTAACTGGTGGTGCCCATTCCAAACCATTTCTAAAATTTTAAAAATGATCTCAAAGGCATATTGAGTAAAACTTACTTTGCATCGTTATCTGCCCACGCCAATCGGTATCCCATTCTGAGCACCCTCCAAACCAAATATCAAGTTATAAAAAAGTAATAAGTAAAAAATACAAATGTTTCAGAAAAAAAGAGGTTGTCTCTTTCTTCACTCGGATCTTCCTCTATGTTTCTCTATCTCGTTAGAGAGCCCACGGCAAAGAATGTGTTGGATGGGTGGGCGGCGCCTTAACGAACAAGAACACAGCTGTCTCCTGGCGGCCAAGGTGCATGGTTTTCGAGCGGATAGCCACGTCATTGGAAGGTATCCCGGAAGAATTTAGTTTTCAATGTCACAAGTTGATTTGGAACAGAGAGCGGATTGAGTTTGGTAGTTGGAAGCATTATTTGGTTCAACCAACTTGCGAAATTATTTTTTTGTTTTGGGTTGAAGCTATAAACATTTCCGGAAAATTTAATATAGAGAAATGTGTTGAGTTTCAATAGTGAACACTGTTTCTTGATATAACTGTAACGGTAGCCTGTAAAAACTATCATTTAGCAGTTATTTCAATTCATTACACAGTTCTTCAGTGTGAAAATTGATTTTTTTTTCGTACTGTTCTATATTTACTCTTTTTAATGGGAAATCTTCTTGTTCTGGTGTATTTTAAAGTATCTATCAAAAATTATATGATCTAGCTACTCACATAAATAGGTCATGACTCATCATATCTAAAAGTGTTCCTTTCAAAACAGCGACACTCATATTTTCACGTGGACACTATTTCAAAATCTTGAGCGGCTTCATCTTTTTTCTCTTCATCTGACATCATAGACCGGCATTTTTGAACAGGTGACCTGGATGCGGGGGAGCAGCTCACTCTGCCATCTCTGCAGAATAAGCTCACCAGGTCAATAACAAATCAGATCAATTGCAAAAAATCTTCTCCTCCCTGCGTTTTGACTTTTCGTCTTATCAGTTGTTATGTGAGTTTTTCAATTATCATCTATCAGAGCTCGTGCTCTTCGACACAAAGGCCAAACCCAAAAGTTTTCCACTGAAGCTTCTCTCATGATTAATGTGAAAACTTGTGCACTTTACAACAACTTTCGAGCCTCTGGGTCAGAGCCTCGGAGTTGATAGGCTTAAGTTCGACGAGTTCGGTCGTTAACAAAACCGCCGTGTGATCCATTAGCATCTCTTTGTGCGAAATAAGTGTTCCTGTCCAATAAAACTTGCAATGATGAGTTAGGTGACAAGGTATGAGTGAATTACCTTGAAGAAACGAGACCAAAGTCCTCCACAAACTTTTGTTTTTTGTTCTCAACAGAACAAAGAAATGACCTGTGGACGTTGACATTTTTTACGTGTAGAAATAACAAAATTTTGAGAGAAACTTCTACATTCGGAAAAGGAAATTGAAAAAAGTAAACATTACAGAATTTTGACCAGAAAAACAGAAAAAGCGAGGTACCGTAACCAGTGTAAAGCCAACTGCGCTATGTGTGAGACGCGTAAGAATCTGTTCTATTCATGGATACCTCACTTAGTTAGTGCAAACTCAATTGATTGGAAACCTATAACTCTGTAACTTTTGAAAGACAACTATCTCAGTTTTCCTTTAAAATCATTTTCCTCTTCATTTTATTCATTTTTTTTCAGCTTCATCTGGAATTGCCTTGTATTAATTATGTTTATCCTTTTCTTATATTTTTTCACTTCATAAGACTATTTGAAATATTGCAATCAAACCTTTTTGCTCTATTTATTACATTTTGTAGAATACTCGCCAAAAACAATGAATATTACAAATGAAACTACAGGACTGATACCTGTAGTGGAACTTTGAAATTATTTCAATGAAATGAGTTGTATGGGATTTGAGTAATTAGGAAATTAATAGAAAGGTCAGGGAGATTGTATAGTGAAGGTTTCGTGATACAAAAGATACAGTTTCGGATGAAAAGGGACATAAGATACAGGTTAATACAGTTTTGGGAATAACGAGCATTTTAGTTAGAAAAAATAATTTTCTCGTAAGCTGGAGGGGCGACAGATAACTCCACAATGTTGTCCTTGACGCGGCCAAAGATCTTCTCGTAGGTGTCAAGAACAGCGAACAGAATGGCGAAGAAGGAAACGGTGAGCATCACTGAAATAGGTTTTTCATTTTATGGTTTTTTCGGCCAAAGTTAGTTTTCATCTGGATATCCCATTTCCAATCTAATGTCATGTCTAGAAAGTTTTTTCTGATGCCGTAATTAATCTCAGGAACATCCAAATGCCTAACTCTTCTCAGTCTAGTTCAATTGCGGAAACTTACTGTAGCGAGCGATGATACGAGCAGTGAAAGAAACCGGAACTTCGACAAAATAGAACTTCTCGGTCTTCCAAAGAGTGAAATGAGCAGATCCCTCGATGTACAGATTTGGACGGTCGCGATCCATAGAGAAGTTTCTGCAATGGCTGGCACGAAGAAGTTTTGGAAAGTCCAGGGCAATGAGATTCCATCCTTTGGTTGCATATCCGCCCTTCATGATAGTTCCCTCCTTGCACATGCGGATACGAACAAAAACACTTCCTTCGCTGAAAGGAAATTCGATTTTACTAAGTATTCAGAAAAAATAACTTACTAAACGAAAAGGTAGATTGCTTGGTAGTCGAGAGTCGGGAGAACCAAAGTTGTCATGTTTCCGTCCTTAAGCTTGTAATCGTTCACAACTTTGGCGGCCAAGTAGTTGTATGATGGGATATCTGAAATCAAGAAGATACTATTGAGCTGATTTAAACTCAGATATTACTGTTGTAGGTCAAGTTGTGGAAGTTGAAGACGAATCCGAAGTTGGGCTTCTTGTCATTTTGAATGAATGCTGGCATGACATCAACATTATTCGATTCGATTCTGGTCTCTGGTTCAGAATTCTGTCCGCAATCGTAAGTCAGGACGAGAAGAAACAGGAGAACATTCAAAATTACCCTAAGCATTCTGAAAAAAGATAAAATGTAGAAGAAAACTTGAAAAAGTAGAATGAAAAATCTGAGAATGAATCTTGAAGATGTTGGTGGTTGGAGGTGGAGCAACCGGTCGAAGCGACCGGGGGCAAATGTAAATAGAGATTCTTAGAAAATATGGTACCGGGTGACACCGGCATGAGTTTTTTCTATCTCTCAAATTCTCAAATTTTCTTATTGCTAACAAAACAAAAAAACATTAGAGGTACGTGTGAAGGTCGAAATTGAACATTTTCACAAATATTGCTAAGTGTTAACGTGAGTACGGTAACAAAATTTGTTGAAACAAAGGGTCTTTGTCTCGTAAAAGCATTTGGAATTGGAAAACAAGACTTCGGAAGGTAAATATATCTTTCGAGAATCAGGACTTTGGTCCCAAGACGTCCTTGGTAAAAGATTCAGTTTGGCAGACGAAAATACTATTTTTGAAAAGAACGGCTTGTATGAATTCAAATTTTGAGATGAAAAGCCTATCCGTGTCCTTAGGTTGTCCTTGGTAGACATGCAACAACTTATGTCGGATACTACAGGATCAAGGTTATCTTCAAAGTGTCGCGGCTGCGTTGAGAAGCGTGAAAGCAACATATTTCTATTTTTCAAATGTATATTCTGTCTGCTAATTGAGAAGGTTGTATTCAAACTTCAGTCGAAGAGAAAAAGCACCTATCCTGAGTTTATTGAATCACTTAAAAACTATGCTGATCTCTGATTCACGTACCAAAAATGATCAGGCAAAGTTTTTTTTTTTGAAATGGGATCGAACAAAGTAAAGCCCCAAGAGCGTTCAGCTCCTCTTTCACCACCTACACAATCGATTTTCTCCATAGATGATCTTCCCTTTCTAAATTGAAAGTTGATTCATAATTCTCTCTCTCTTCTACTGAGTACTCACCAGGTGTACAACATCTGGCGATCATTCGAGAGTACTTTTTAGGGCGAAAAAATGCTAGGCAGGTGTTGCAATTCGACCAACTTGGTTTTTTTTTTGAGCAACTCGCGGTAGAAAAAATATGGTGTAAGGTTGAAACGAAGAAAAGCAAATTTAAGCACCTCAATTCTCATTGTTTGAGGAGTTCTCTTCAATCGAGTTAAGTAATTATCGATTTGGTATTCAGCCATATTCAAAACAACAACAGACAAACAACAGGAAGGTTTATTGGAGAATTCATGAAAATTAATCATTTTTCTCCCCCTCGATTGGCTCGGCAGCAGCATCACGACCATCACGACGATCACCACGATTGAACCAGATTCCGTCGATGACGTGGACGTGGAGGACACAGAGCACGGCTGTAATGTAAATGAATCATTCATTAGTATATAGGAAAAAATAAAAATCTGTCACTTTTCGAGAGGTATTGTTTAAAAAAATAATTCAATAGAATTTAGGTTTCTTGAAATGGAACTTACCGAAGAAAAACCAGAAGATGGCCCATGGGACAGTCTTGGCGTAGATCAACTCGTAGACGGAGAAGACGGTGATGATTCTCAAAGTAAGACGCCACTCCATCTGAAATTATACCTGAACCGTTGAATAAACCTCGAAAAGACGGATGAAAAAGGAGAAAAGGTGAAAAACTCCGCAGAATATCGAATGCAACACACACAGATGCGCGCTGCTAACAGTTTTGAGTGAACGGCAGAGAAAGAGGACGGAGAAAGTGAGAAGAAAAATAGTATGGTGCGTGGCATTTAGATGGGCGTTGAGAGGGGAGCCGAAATGATGCAATTATGGTGAGGATGAGAATGGAAACGAGCTGTTGATGGTATGGGAATGAGAAGAGAGCACCGATAAAACTGTTGTACGATACTTAAATGGCACCACTCGTGATTTAATGTCCTTTGTCTCTGGGAATCTGCATGACATTAGTTTTTTTGGATTTCGAAATAACAACTGTCGATCAATATAGAGGGAGAAGATGATTCATTCCGTTTATTCAAAAATAAAATTTAAAAAAACAGAGAAATTAAAATAAACAGATCTTTATTTAGGCTGTGTATCGGAGAAGAAACTCGTCGAACTCTTCTTCTTCAAATTCTTCGTCGCGGACCTCCAAGATAACAACGAAATCAATCACAGCGACGACCAAGACTGAAATTTTCAAATTTCAATCTAAATGAAAAAAGAAAGCTCACCGATCCAAGTGAAGTTCAGAAAAACATCCAGATGGGAGTTCATCCCATGGAGAAGGAACCCAGCAGTTGAGACAATGATCCAAGAGGCGAACATGAACATCATAAACCCAGTTTATGGCCGAGTCGCGGAAAAATGAACGTTCCAAAACACTGTTATGAAATCTGCAAATTTCATGTTCAGGAAAAACAGTGATCTGTGAAGTATGAGTAGACAAAGAAAAACTAAGCAAAATTCAGAAAGTCGATAAACTAGTAGTGGTTACTTGATTAGAAGATAAAATGAGCGGGGCAAAATAGTAAACGGGCGGCGAAAAACGTGTTGGCCGGTGATAGACGAATCCCACGGGATGTTCGCCTGCTTTATTTACATGATAAAAATTCGCGAGCTGTATCTGTTAGGAAAAATAATATAAAATGAGTCATGTAGTAATTACGTTACTGCGTAACAAGAATCCAAACTTGGAAATCTGCCTTTTACTCCGTGAATTTCAATATAGCAAGACGAAATCGAAATTGACATACTCCTTCGTATCTGAATCTAAAAAAAAGAATTATAATCTTTTTTTCCCGGAGAACATTTGTTATAACCTTTTGTTATCAGATTGAACCTTTTTAAAATAAAAAAAAACAAACGAAAATTTAGAAACAATTTTATTACGGATAAGTTCGATAAATCATGATTCGAGAAGTTGAATGTATACACCAGGTCGTTCTAATTGAAAAAGCAGAGTCGATCTGTTCCGAGTAGCAGAACACCACAGAAAGTAACTTTTTCAAAAGCTGAAATTGTATTTCGAAGGGGACCCCGATAGGTTGTTAACAGTATTAACAATTTCTGAAAACATCATGTACTTTCCATCAGTTGATTATGAGCAAACACTGACCAAGTGAGAAGACATCTTACAAGTTTGATTAATACAAAGCGTGAGAGTTACACGATGCATATCAAAAGTCCAAACCTCATGATTAACATCATACGACTTTTGAGGGAAAAAAAATGAAAAAACAGGTATAATGAGGTCATCAAAACAACTTTTTGTTTTGAAAAAATTATAATGAGCTGAAGGCAAGCAGCTTCATCTTACTGTAGTCTCATTTTATGAGCATTCGCATTCTCCTATTTTTTGATTGACTTTTTTATGCAGCTTGAAATTTTATTATGTAAATAGCAGTTTGAAAATTATTACAAAGCGATACAATTCAAATTTTTAGTAGTCCTCCAAAGATCCAATTGCATGTGTGAGAATCACGATAGTTATCATGGGTCCAAAATATATGCTCCTGAAAACATTCACATAAATGAAAAATCATTTTTTGATAGTCAACTTACCGACGGCTGCAACAAATAGCAAAACCAGAACTCCTTGTACTTGAAGAATGATGAAAACTGATGAGAACATGACTTGAAGGAGAGCAATTGTTGCCATGGTGATGTAGATTCTGTAATATGCTTTCTGTATGCATGTTTATGAAAAAAGATTACCGTTGCATAGTCTTTTTGACCGGGTATCCCATTTTTCCAACGATATGACGAACGAAGAACAACATCATAATGGTGAGAATCACAATTTGACCAAAAATGAATAGGTTTCCGATGAAGTTGAGTAAAGTGAGACATGGTTTTGAGAAAAGAGAAGTAGAGATACTGTAGATTTGTTTGAAATCTTCTCTAACTATCTCCCAAGCACTTCGTAATGTCATCTCGAAAGCCATGTTTCTCGAATATTCTGAAAACAGAAATAATGAGAGAAAAACATTATTATACATGTGATAAGAAAGTGTATAGAAGCGAGAAGAAACGTAGTGAAGCTGAAAAGAAAAATGTGCGCGAGGTGTCTAAGATTGTGAGTATAAACGAAGGCCCAGAGAGACCAGTGTAATTTCGTAATAACAGGTTCGAAAAAGCCAGGCAGCGTCCTGTCTAAAGACGAGAAGGCACCAATTTCAATGTGAATTAATTACTGTCAAGTCGTTGGGAGGGTTGAGAAAAAGCAAAAAAGAAAAAGGTTTTGTTTTCGAAAACTAATACTCACGGAAAACTTGATTAACTTTGGAGGAGAATAAGGCTGTCAAAATCGAAATATGATTTATGCTACCTGCTGGGAATATTCACAAGTTTTCTTTCGTTTTATTTTGAAATCAACTTTTTGCAGTATTTTTATTCTGATTTAAATGCAGCCAACTTTTTTCTGAACTAAAATTCGAAAAGCATCTCAAAAAAGTAAATCAAAGAGTAGAATTTATTTCAAAAAGACAAAAAACAGAGAATGACGAGCGAAAAAGAAAACTTGGAACGAGAAAAAGGGCAATCAAAGTACTTCTCAGAGGTCTTCAGATACACTAATTTGGGTGGTGTACATAGTGGTTTCGGTCGGCTGCTCGTCCGCTGCCGCCGCTCCTCCTCTCAATTCTTCTCCTTCTCCTTCCCCGCCGTCTTCCCTTCTTCTTTCTTCAACTGCACCATTGTCCTTGCGGGCCCCCGATCTCATAACCTTAAGCTTGATGAACCGAGAATCGGTTCTCAACGTCCTTCGGCTCTCGTCCTTTTTTCGGCACACGCAGCATCTGCATTCCATTTCTTCTTTTTTCACCATCCGTGTCGCCAGCTTGATTTGAACCATGTAGATAATGAGGAACACAATTGGGTGGGCAATTAGAAGGCATTTTGAGAGTAGGATGAATCCTTTAAAAAAATGGGTTCAGGAAAGGGGCCTTTAGTTAGCAAAAATTAAACTTCTATTTTAATATATATGAATTCCAATAAACAAAATAAGAATAGCATAAACTAACCATCCATAACCATTGAAGGCGAAACGCATAAAACCAAATACTGAGCCGGTAAATAGAGTGTAATAAAGTCGTTTACAAACTGCAATAAAATATATGCAATTATCTCCCTAATTTCACTTACATGAGGCTCAATATTCTGAGATATCCATTTTCTGAACCAATACTGATTTGTCTGTTCAATATCAACCTCCACATGATAGATTCGATACGAGTTTCGAGCGATACGGAATAGATCAATTACTAATAAGCAGGTTGCGATAACTGAGAGAACGAGTGCAAAGGTCGCGAAATTGTCTCCGTACATTCCAATATTCTGGTCGAATGCAGGTATCAAGTACTAGGAGAAATATGATTAAGATGAATGATTTTGTGAAAACTAACCATTTCTTTTGGGTAAGCGACTTCGGCACAGAAAAGGAAGGCAAAGTAAAGGAGATAAGCAATGTAACTGGTACCAGAGAGTAATTCAAGGAAATAGGTTCCCGTGTAGTCAGAATGACCTCTATGACGGACTTCCAAGAAACGGTACTTGTAATTTATGACCAGAAGGTGATAGTAAACTAGAATTTGGGGTTGAATGACGAATGAATATTGTGCTTAGTGTACTCACCAAGAGTCGGAACAATTGAGAGAACTTGCAAAGATCCATTAATATGACATGAAACCGATTCACTGAATTTATGAGAAAGCAGTTGAGCAATGGTAATTAGTGCGATTGCCCCAGAGTGACCCATCCCTCTAAAAAAACTCTTTGAGTTAACAAAGCTCAAGAAACCAACGTTATTGCATATTGTTTATAGTCATCTTTATAGATATTGAAAGAACAAGGATTGTAGGAAGTTATTTCCGATAGATATAGGAAAATACAGCTTATAACGGTCAATACCGTTAGCAATGCTGCTATGCATACGACACCGACAATTGTAAGCATCTTCAAATTACCTGAAACAAACTTATCATAAAAATAATATTGAGATAAAAGCGAAAACAAAGCTTGTTGGTATATAAACGACCGAATGAGGGGTTGATAATAAGATATGAATAAGGGGAGGAGATTTTCATGCATGAATACGATGGGCGGAGCTGCACAAAAAGAAGAGAGATCTGACGGCTTTAGGTAGTCTTCGTCGTCTACTCTAATACGCGAAAATAGAATGGAAATGCACTGATGTGACATTTATCCCGAAAATCCCTGAAGGGATAATTTTACGTCGTATGTTATGATTGCAAGAAGTGTAGGTAGAAGTGCCAATGGACTATGTTCTAAACGAAAACACAAGTTTTTATTTTCCACTTTAATGAGCATCAACGGTTTTTTGATTTCTTCGATACGCCCCGGTATCAGTCTGCGCAAGGCCTACGTCATGATGCATTTCTGAATGACTGCTCACGATGAGAAGCAAAAGAGTCGGATTATACTTTTTTCAATTCTAAATTTATACAAAATGAAAGAGTGAAAAGTAAAGTCTTATTCAACCGAGAATCATTTGGAGGGAATCAAAAATACAAACACATGGAGAAATGTCTATGTGGAGGAAAAATAGTGCGATGTAAACAGAATACAATTTTTGGAGAATCTATTTTGTAGAAGATGGAAGAATTGTGAAGATTGGCTTTCTTCGTTCCGAGTTTCCAGATTGACAGGGCGGACTTTGACAGGATTCAGAATCTGAATCTATTCCGGCACCGCATTTTGAATCTCTGGAAATGGAAAATTAATAATGAGCAATCAGAACTTTTCTTTCACCCGCATGGACAACGTCTTCTCCTCATCCGGCGGCCTTCTCCGCAAGTCGCTGTGCAAACGCTCCACTGGGACCATCTCGTCCAGTCACACTGAAAAAAGATAATTAGAACGTTTTCTGCAAACTCTCGGCTATTTCAATTCTGCAAACAGAGAAAAAAATTAATTGAGTTTTACTTGAACATCTCCAATGGAACTTTCGACTTTTGATTTTGGCTCTTCTTTCTCTTCTTTCTCCTGAAACTCTGAATCGGGGTCTTCCCCAAGAAGTTTATCCAAGTTACTTTCAATCTGAAACAGGAAGATGTTTAGATTTGTGGATTCAAAAAACACACTTCTTTGTCTGCTTCCTCATTGCTCTGCTCAATGAACCCAGTTGCGTTGCACGGCTCCTCCTCATGAGGTTTTCCGACACACTCACAATTGCTGACTAGCTCAGTGTCTATAACAAGGAGCATGATTGAGCAAATTAGTGCATTATGTGATTCAGACAGTTTCTCTGTGCACTTTTTGTTAGTGCAATAAAATTATGTACTTTTTTAATAAGCTCACCTTTTTCTCCGATACAAAATCGTTTTCTCTCACGAGTCGCGTTCTCGTGACACCGACTCCAATCGGACCATTTCGACCAATGGCATACCTGAAATTTTGTTTTCTAATACACAAAACAACGGGTTTCGTAATCGTAAAAACTTTAATTCTTTGCAAAGTCTTCGAAAAAGTACAATTGCATTCATTCGAATGCAAATTCTATTCTCGAAACGTTCTCATTTATTTCCGCGACGAAGGGAGAGTAATTGCAATTTTAGGAGCACAGATGAAAAAACGGAACAAATTAAAATGGGCAAAAAAATTTGCATTGGAAGAAATGCAAGAAAGGGAGGTCTTTCTGAAATAAAACTAAAGATCAAAAGGTCTACCTTATATGGGAATTCCGTGGTTTCAAATGCTTCCGCATTATCCTTCTTGCTATATGACTGAGATTCTTTACCGCCGCGTAACTGAAAACAATTAGCTGAAACTAATTAGCAAAAAATAATAAACTTGAACTCGTCCTATAACAGAATCTATTGGGACATATTCATCTCGACCATGAGAAGTCGAAGGTAGCCTCTGACGATTATCGTTTCCGTTTCGACCTCGGTAAGGTACTACAAAAAAATCGAACTATTTCTTTTCAAGCCATTTTACCTGGCGGATTATGGAATGCTCCTGTTCTTCCTTGGAAATTCTGCCTTTCTCTGGAATTCTGCAAACTAGCTGCATTGTTATACCTCCCACCAGCACCTCCATAACAATTCTGAAACAAAATATCAACTATCAAAACAGAATAGTCTTCCGTACTTGCTCCATTGGACAGGGTCTCTCTTGACTGTCATCTCCATTCCCACAGTCACAGGGTGAATCTGGCCGCATTGGACCTCCTTGGCCAATCGGACTCCTATCACAGAACCGTCGACGGACTTCTTTTCCGGGTCTACATCTCATGCAACCACACCATTCTCCCCATTCAGACCATTCACACCTTCCAACTGGGTCTTGACAAGGATTCGGTTCAGGACATTGTCTGGTTTGGAAAGTGTCCCCAGGGCAGTGACACTGGGGTGTAGCTTGAATACCAAAAAGAACTTGTCTTTTTCCACGGTGGATTTCAACAGGCACAATAGGAGTTAGTCCTGCTAGAAGATTCGGTCCGATTGGTCCCTGACCGATATTTGCAGTCACATAGGTGCCTCGAGGATTATCCTAAATCATTTTTTGTGTTTTGATGCAACCTTTACGCCTCACTTGGAAACTGATAGGCGGCGGGGCGGGAGAGTGTCCTTCCATAGAGCAAACTCTATTACGCTTCGATACTCCATCTCTCCCACATCCAATGCATGGCGACCATTCAGTCCATCTATTCCAGCCGCAACAGGGTCCTGTAGACAGACATTTGCACTTAAACACACCGGATACTCACCTGCATCACAAACTTTTGTTTCCATTTCAGGCCCGTCACAAATTCCGCCGAGTGGCGGCTCGGGGCTTAACGGCCGGAAAGGTGCTAATCGAGTCTGCAGCTTCAAATGATATTTTTGAAATAGACAAATGGTCATACCTCATTGGTTCTGCGATACTTGGAAATTGTTTTTGCACGGGCAATCAGGGCTTCTTTTGCTTCTGAAAGTATATTTTAGTTAAGTTGAAAGGGTTAAGGCAAGGAACTCTTAGAATAGACTGGTGATTATGAAAGACACATGCATCATGTTAAAACTTGCCATGTTTCTCCAGAGAATCATCTCTTTCGAGCTCTTCTAACGTCGGAAGTTGTAAGAACTCATCAGTGATACATTTTCTAGTTCTCTCGCAAACACCCTGTCCACAGCTAACAGAACAACCGCTCCACGGACTCCAATCACCCCAATACGGACAAGATGCAATTTGACAGAAACGCATTTCCTCCGAGGGACCCGTGCACTCGTTTCCAGTGTCACATTTCCGGAGACTAAATTTTTAGTAAATGAAAAATACTGTTTCTAGCATTTGGTCACCGTTTCTGTGTTCCCTGGCCACACGTAGTGGAACAGTCAGCCCAATCACCCCATTCCTCCCATTTCGGACAGTCACGATAAGGACAACTCATTTGATCTTGAGCAGGGCCATCGCAAGCGTTGTTGTTCTCAGCATTCAAGCATTTTCTTGATTCATACAAATGGTTTTTTTATTTAGATAAGCCATACCTGTTTCTAAGACGAATCGACTCTTCTCCGCATCTTTCATCGCACACAGTCCATGCAGTCCATTGAGACCACTCTGGACACGGTTGCTGATTACAAAGCACTTTTTCTTCGGATGCACCCTCACATGAAACACCATCAATGCATTCACGAGTGCGGTACTGAATAATTAAAATACATCTGAACTTGTTAAAAACTTGAATATTACCGTATGCCCTGCTCCACACTCTTTACTACACTTCTCCCACTGTCCCCAAGGACTCCAATGTGGGCATGGTCCCTTATCGCATGGTCTTTCCTCGGTTGCCGGTCCAGGGCAAAGTAATCCATTCTGCAAAACACCGCACTTTTACTTTTTTGTCTGTCTGCTTTTAACTTTCTCATTTTACTGCTTCATTGACACATAACCTCAATTATCGATGCCTCACCTGACATATTCGTGACCTTCTCTCGATTCCTTTGCCACACGAATTGCCACAACCTGTCCAAGACGTCCATGACGACCAAGTAGGACAAGGGAGCAGCGCTTTGCAGGCTTCCACTTCCTAAAATTTAAAAACAGGTCAATTTCCCAAAAAAATAACAATTTTGCTGGTGTTCCCCTTCCGGAAACCTGTCTAGTGTTGCCATCGAAGGTGAATGTGTACAAACGTCTCCGGCGGACGCTCTAATTGGCCTTTCAAAATGATGCAACTTCTCCTCCGGCTGGTTCCGAAGAAGATGATTGGGTGAAAGCGAATCGGCGAAAAGGCAAACAGTTTCACAAAAGTAGTAGGAATCAAAATTCAACAAAGCGCCGGTACCCCGATAAAAAAGAAACCCACCACACTTGGACCTTCACAATTTCTTCCTGTTTGGCATACTCGACTCCGTTGAATCTCTCCTACTCCACAAGTTGCTGTACACAATGACCATGGACTCCAAAGGGTCCAGACAGAACACTCAGGGACTTGACATGGAATAGTAGCTGGGCCGATACAAGTGATACCTCCAAGACATTGCCTAGTGCGAAGAGAGATTCCACAACTTGCAGAACAATCAGACCATTCTGTCCATTCTGGAATAGGCTGAGCAGCCTGACCAGGTGGAGCTACATGATAACAGTCGTCGTTCATCTGAATATTCTCCTTTGATAAAAACCATGATAGCAAAACTAACACATGGCTTTTTGGGTGCACATGGATCACCTTGCCTAGCTGGGCACGGAGCATTGTCGAGTTGATAAAGAGTCCGTGCGCAAGCAGCGTTAGCTGAAAGGTTCAATCATCAGAGAAAGAAAACGAGAAAAAAGTGAAACTAATTACGCAAGCATGGATTCCCCGACGCAACGGGCGAAGCACTCATTTGTTGAGACGATTGTTGTCCTCGATGAAGAATTGTCGGACGGATTGGTCTTTCGGATTCTTCATTCTCATCGATGGTTTTCAGATATTTTCGATCTCTTTGACGGTCTACATCATCACTACGATCCCGTTCGTGCGAGGATTGATGGAAGCGAGGACCATCGTTGAATGGGTCTCTTGGTAACTCTTCCCGATTTTTGGCAGCTTGAATTTCCACTTCTTCAATGCTACGCATTACCTGAAATAAGTATTCAAAAATGAAAAATAAATTATTTCATACCGCATATCGTTCTCCTTCAAGCTTAAACTCGTCATCAGATCCAACATGGTCCCGATTCTCAGGGAAAAATGCGTCTGCTAGTCTAGCCATGTTATCGGTTTCTAAAGTTATCAGTCAAAAGTGCTATTTTACAATTCAAATACCTGATTCCCGACCATCCAACAACGCATCTCTATGAAGTTTCGATATCCTGTGGGTTATGTCACTGGCAGTGAACGGAGGGCATTTCTCGAGAAGTTCATATATGATGGATAATGGGGCAAGAGTGGCATCTGGATGGATTTCCCCATCTTTTGTTTCATTGAATAGAGTACAGACACCCAGATACTGAAAATTAAGTTAAGTAACATACTGGAAGAAGGAACTCACATCATTCTCATCTTTAACGAATTGAGCAATAAAACAGTACTGCATGTCTTCAATACAACGCTCTACACACCTTTCAGCGGATACTAATTCGACTCTGAAAAGAAAATAATAGAAGATGACGGTATAAAAAATGTTACCTTTGAAGTATGGCATTTGAATGGACTTTGTAGTGTCTTCTTGTACATACCCGTAATGACAAAACTGAAATACAGTTTCACAAAAACTCCTGGTTACTTGACCCACCTGATAAGAGACACTGCGTGAGCAGAAGAAATAGGAAAATGATCCGTCTCTTCATCAACCTTTTTGTTGAAAATTGTGATGATTAGAAGAAAATCTCCTCAGCTTGAATATTTTTGGCAAAGATGAAACGTTCAACCAAATGATGTAAGCCCTTTTTTTCTCCTCAATGACAATAGTTTATTTGCGGCCCATTGAGAAGTCATGCAAATTAGAAAATCGGCAAAGTTTGTAAGTGTATGTACATAGTCATAGTAAGCACATCGACACAGAGAGAAAAAAGGAAAAGCAGGTAAAACCAGATGCCATATTATACCCTTTTTGGAAGAAATGGATTCACCAGAGAAGAGGGGGGGATTCAGGTACTCATGTCTGTGTTGAGAAGATCGTAGGGTAGGGTGCTTGAAAGTGACAATGATTTCACTTTTTTCTTTCGTCGAGGAAGCTAATTTTTGAACGATACAAATGGATTAAAGAGAGACAGTAAAATTTTTCGACATGAAAAATAGATTCAGATGATTTATGGAGGGTTCTACAATTCCAAAAACTTCAAAAACTAGATGTTTGGACAATTTTCAGGGAACACACCAATTTTCAAAAAGTGAAATTCAAAACTACTGGAACGAGGGTCACTTCCAACTTCAACTTTAAAACCACTCTAGAAATGAATCGACTACAATTATTCCCGAAAAAGTGTCAAGAAAACTAAATCGAAAAAAGTGTTACGTAAAACGACGATTTGAATTGACTGGTGCGCCTCCATGGAGGTAAAGCCAGTTACAGTACGAGGACACCCCGTGAATGCAAAAAAGGAAGAATAAAGGCAAATTGGTGCCTCGTACTGTCTCTGGCAGCTGGAAAGGCAAATAGCGAAATGGGTAAGGAAGAGAGACTAAAAGGAGGTTGGTTGTCTCTTTGAAATTATACATACACCATACATGTTTCATCTTCGGGATGGCTTTTTCTCAAGTGACAATCCAGTCATTATAATGACTTACAACCCGAAATATTGCGTAATGCAATTTGTTCTTTCGTTCCGAATCGCAGTTTTTGAAGGTTGATCGGTAATAATCAAAAATTTGGCACTTTATATAATTATTCGGAAATAAAGTTGACAAACAATCACAAACAATCACAGAGCAGACTTAAAATAGTTGAATATTAAAAAAAAGAGATTCTTCGATACAAATTGTGCGTTTGATTAAGTGATCAACAAGTAAAATAGAGATTGGATATAGAGTAAAACATGTTATCAGAAGGGAATGACTTAGGAACATGGCTTTCCGGGAGAGCGATTTCGAAGATTGTCATGGTTATTCTGCATTTACTTGTCTTTCTTTGATTCCTCAACAGCTGGAGTCTCAGTGGATGTTGACGCTGTAGAGGTCTCTGCACCCTCAACTGGTGGCGGAACTCCGTGTTCGTGTTCTCCGGAGGTTCCATACTCGTTCATACGGGTTGGGTCAACACGGTAGATCCAGCGTTGGTACAAGTAGATCTTGAAACAGATATTTAATTTAGATATCATAGTTTACAGGAACTAACCAGGAAGATGATGTCGTCTCTGAAACATCCAATACGGTACAGAGTTGGCATCTTGATGACGAAAGCGAACAAGTCATCAATGAAAGTGTTGATGAATTTGTAAGTGAGCATTCTCCATGGAAGATGTGCAACTGATTTCAGTTTGTAGTTGATGAACAGCTGAAACGATGCATTAGGAATAATACTCAAAGGAATAACTCACTTGAGGAGTCATGGTGATGAATCCGAACATGAGAAGGTATCCATAGAGCATGTTGAGCACCCAAGAGTACCATCCCCGTTGTTCGACATAGATGATTGAGTAGATTGCATATCCAACAAGGAGTGGGAACAAGACCCACGAGAGATAGCGGAAAGCCATCTGATCGTAAACCTTTGTATCACTCTCAACATAAGACCCCTTGTCACTGATCTTTATTCTTGGGAAGATACCAAAAACGAGGTTCTCGCGGTCAACCTAAAACAATTTCATCATTGACTAAGCTCAGGGCATTCATTCCAACCTCAACATTCATGACTTTCGGAATTTTCCAGCACTCGATAAGAAGTCCGATACCTACACTCATCTTGACAACAAAGTTGGTTTCGTTGTCGCAAATGTAAAGGAACACAATGAGAGACTGAAATCAGAAGGATAAACTCTATATCATCACTTGAAATATAAAATACCTGGAAAATATTGAAAAGGACAGATCTGACAGAGAGTCCGACAAGATCTTTGCGAGATTTCCAGAACTGAATGTCATTTTTGAAAGCCAATAGTTCGAGGACAGTGTGCAGCATAGAAACGACAATGGTGATTCCGAGAAGAATTGGGTTTGTCTCCAATAAAGCAACCTTGATAGAGTCATCGTCTTCTTTGTCGGATTGAAGAATATCAGTCCATTGGCTTTTCATCTGGAATTCACCTTTAGACTAGTAGTAACAGGGGGAAACTTACATTCTGACTGGCATACATCTGATATCTGAACATTGACAACGGGTAGAACGTCACTGATAGCTTCAATTCTTTGACTGTGTCATTGATGGGCATATAATCAGCTCCAAGGTTCCAGTAGTTGTTGAAGAAGAGAATGGGATGGTAGAACTCTCCATTTGGTGTGAACTTGAGATCCTTATCGAGTGGAGGAGGCACTCCGCCTTTAACCCAGTTGGTGTGATCGTCGACAATGTTCACGGAGATGTTGGGATGCCAGAAGTTGAGAATCTATAATAAATCTATTAGTTCTTGGTTCAATCAGTGTTTCTCACCTCGAATTTCATAATTTCAGCTTTGGCAAGGTCCTCATCACTCTGTTCACTGACTCCGGTCAGCAGATTTGCCGTCTTCTTGTAATGCTTCTTCTTGTACTTATTCAGCTGATGAACTCCGTAGTTTACCTGCAACAATGACGCTCATAATTAGCAATTTCCACTTGTTTTACCTCTCTTCTAATGTAATTCTTGTCAGAAGGATTAGGCGATTGTCCATTTTTGACGATGAAAGCATGAAGATACAAAGATTGATTGCGAAGCAAAACTTCTGGAGTGGGGAAAGTCTTCTCGAAAACATATGAACCGTCGCCAGAAGGTCCACTAGTCCAGTCGCCGTACTTCAGCCTTGTTTTACTTGCAAACAGGTTTCCTTTCTCGAAATCTTTGAATGGAAGATCCTGAAATGGTTTTTCTGAATGGTTTCTTCAAAAAATCAATACTTACGGTCTCATCTAGGTAGAGATACAAATCAAAGAGCTGGCCGGCTGGGAACAGATTGGTTGCTGGTGGGAATCCACGCACATTTGCTGGGGCAGTAGTATTCGCTTTATTCTGTCCTCCACCGAATTTTCCCATCATTGAAGAAATGAAATAGAACATCATGGCTTGCTTCAGAATTCCGAAAATTATCGATCCCCATGTTCTCGGCTGAAAATTTGAGAGTAAATCATCTAAAAAATATTTTTTATTACCTGTTCCGCTTCAGGATTTGCTCCCGCTGCTGGAGCGGCAGGCGCTACTGCGTCGGCCATTCTGGAAAAAATAAATATTGAAATTTAGTAATATTAATATCGATGAGCGTCGAGAAAATTCCAGAGAAAAATGATGATGGTAGGTAGAAAGTGGTATTGTCGAACGTGTAATACTGCAGTCCGATAGAGCGCGTTTGCTCAAGTGGCCGTAAAACCGATTATAATCCTTGTAGTCGAGTAGCGAGAGACGAGAGTAGAGAGAAAAACGACGCAAAAAAAGAGCGCAGTATATGCAGTGCGGCCCCGAAGACTCGTCTTGCGCACGGGAAGAGATGGCAGAAAAAGGTCCGTCTCTCAATGTGTTCAATATACACGCACTCCCTCCTCTCGATGAAGAAAAAGATTGAGAGGTCAACCTGAACTTGGCGAATAGAATAGAGAGGGGGAGAAAGTTGAATTTATTAATGGTACGTAGAAAGAGTTAAAAACGGGGGAGAAATCAGAGAAAATATAAAATTGAAAAAAAAAACATGAAAAAGTTTCCCATAAAGTGTACTTCACTTGATTAGGTTTCATTATACGATTTTAATCATATTTATTTTATTAATTCCATTTTTTCCATTTTTTTCATTGGATACTAGGTAGAGTTTTAGATGCAAAAACACAACTACAAAAGGAACAAGTCAAAAATAAGTTCATGTTTCTATTGAATAAAAGAAAATGTAGTATTTTCCATAAAGACATCCGCTTCATTGCACATGGGTCATTATTATTCTTGAATAGTTTATCGTGTTCCGATCCCGTAATGAAAATGTTTTCAAAACTTTTGTGTCATAAACAAAGAGTTCTTTGTCATAAAACCTTCAATTGAGTCTTCAAACAACTTTCATGGGACAGAAACTGTTCGAAAATCATGGTGCAAATCGAAAACTGTGAAAAATTATACTTATTCATCCATTGACACAGATCTGTTACATATATGGCTCAGCTTGTTTTACAATGAAATACACTAATTGAATCTCAATTACACTGGCAGTTTTTCTGTGATCTAGTAGATATTCATTCCTATAAATGTTATTTCCTGCGTATTTCATTTTTCTTAGTAATATTTGATAATCTTCTCTCATTTTCTAACTCCGAATATCCGATTGACGCTTTTTAGATTGGAAACCCTTCTATAACTTCATTTCTCATAACATTGCTTTAACATGCAAAAAATTTTCTGGGTACGTTTTTCTCCACAATACTTCAGATTTTTTCTCATTATTTACAGACCATTTTTCTTATCTACTTGATTACGCATTCATCCGCAATGGTTGCCAACGAAACATGCAACAATTCGAGTGAATGCCTGGAGGGTCTTGTTTGCAAGAAGCAGATCTGCGTTGATGCACCTCCGAAAAAAAGACATTCAAGAGTATTTAACGATCGTCCTCAATTACTATGTGTTCTTCCATTAGTTTGCTTCCCTTGATTTTTTTGTGAAATAAACATATTTTTGTTCAATTTGAGCCCAGTTGATTTTTTCCAAAGAAAAATATGAGAAACCTCAAGAATTAATATGAAATTGCAGCGTATTTGCGTCATTGAGAACGGTTTGAGTGAATTAGCCGCAGTCAGTTCGTATTCTGTAAAACTGAATGGAGTCAATTCTCAATCGAGAAAATGCATCTCTTCACGTATTTCATTGTTTCTCTTTCTCTCGGAGAACTCTATAACTTCTCCGATACCGTATTCATCAAGTGAAGTGGATATAAAACACTTTTATTGGTACAGTTTAGTACTTCATGTATGATCTTCTGCTTCATTCAGTCTTTTTGTGTAGCTTCACATTTGTCATGTTTTTCTTTTTTTTTCATATGTTAAATTCTTTTCAAAAATAAAAAAAGTCGGTATTTCAAAATCCCACATGTCTAGAAAACTTGATGCTGATCTATGGAGAAACTGACAAAAGAAGTCTAATATTCAAATCATAAAAAGAATCATATCTTTGTCTACAATCTCAGAATGTCAAAAGTTCAACTTCTCTTTGTTCGAGGATATTCGAAAAATTAGCAAATTGGCTTGTGGTGAGAGATACGGAAAGATTAGAGAGTGAAGCCAAAACAATAGACGACAGACAGTTAGTCAAAACATAACGTGGACCGTTACTGCTGCAGAGGCAACAGCCTCTGTCTCCGTCTGTCGAGTCAAATACTTCCTAGAACATTCTGCGTAATATTTCGAAATCAACTTATTTGAGAATAACATGTCAGCTGTTTTTCGGTCTAGCAAACCGCCATTCTAGATTTCATGGGTGAGCAAGATCATGTTTACTGTGTATCCATAGTAAGATAGAGGCTCCATAGGTTTAGTTTCCCCATGATAGTCTTTACTGATCACTGATCACTCTGAGTCCTATATAAAAACTCGGAAAACCTAGGGTACTGACAGTCTCATGTTCCCAACCATATAACTCTTCCTTTCCTTGTTTTTAGTATCGTTCTTCTTCTTCTTCTCACTTTCTCTCTTGTTCTGTTTTTCGTCCCCCCTTTTCCCTTTCCGAGCCTCCCATTTCAATGCGAGTCGTCATTTCTGTCCCTCCAACCATCTACATGTTCCCACAGTTTGGTGTGTATGCCAGTTGCCTCCCCACATCCAGCGGCGCAGGCGACCGGCTAGAGACAATCGATACTGATGCGAATATTCGAAATCTTCGTCAGTTTTGGAGAGCTCGGGCTTCGCGTATGGGGTCGCCTTCTGTTTTATAATCGTTATATAGTTGCTTGCGGTTTAGATGTGGGTATCTTGACAGTAACGGCTCTCCGACGGATCAAGTTTCAAACTTATTATTGTGAGATCACATTTAGCATTTTCTTTCAACTGCTTATCACGTCGCAGTATAATCTATGAACCTTTATTCACAGTTTTCGATCTCTATCTTCAACTCTAGCTCAATAAAACATGAGAACAAGCGAAGAAGACGAGTCGTTTCACTTTACTCTATTCTCTTCATGTTATCGTGATGTTCTGACTCAAACTAAGAAAGAAATAATATTAAAAATTAGTTCTAGTGTTTGTCCGCTTAGAAATTAGGTTCCTGGGCTCCTATGTACATTGCCATCAGCCTTCCTTCCCTTCAATCTACATCATTCCAAAAAATTTGAATTTTATCACCCCATTCCCATGTTTTTTCTATTCACCGTTTCATTCCTCGTACGAACAACGCACGAAATGGAAACGTTTTCTTCTTTTTTCCCGCTCTCTTCTTTCAGCTATTGATTCAAATATTTTCAGGCGATGAGCTCCGAAGTGGGTGCAGACCCAAAAGACGTTAAAGATGATAACTACAGATATCTCCTGAAACTGAGAAAAAACAACTACTGTGTCGATATGCCGTAAGTGAAACTGTTCTTTGCAGTAAACACATTGTTTATTCAGAAGACATCCAATACAGAACAAAGGGCTGACTTCGAAAGGAGTTCTCAACTACTACTCTCACCGTTTGTCGCCATTCGAGAAGCTGGAATGCAAGAACTATCAAGAAATTCACTGTCTTCCGATGAATGATACTAAAATCAAGGCCCCGGAGAACGCACTAGCCATTAATTACTTCAAGTCTTACTATGAACTTGCAGTTGGAGATCACATTGATTACTGGTACTCTATTGACAAAGTAATCGCAAAAGGAAGATATGGAGTGGTGAGTGATCAGAATAATTATGCTAATCGAAGACCTCTATTCACAGGTCGGAGCAGCAACCGAAGGAAAAACGAGAAGAAAAGTGGCTATTAAAATCATGTACAAGTATTCTCCGAAAATCTACGCCGATTGCATGTCGATGATGAGAATTCAAGAGCAAGACAAAGATGGAAGCTCTTACTGTGTTCGCATGCTCAACTACGGATTCTTCAGAGGATATCATTATATCGTCATGGATCCCTATGATACCGACTTGAAGAAGTATATGGATGAGCACCATCCAGACGGAATAGATCTTGATGTATGTTTTTGAACTCATTTTCTCACAGAAAAGTCTCGATTCCAGCAAATCGGCAAGATGACCCGTTCGGTTCTTCACGGACTGGTGTTCCTTGCCAAAATTGGAGTCGTTCATGCCGATATTCAGCCAAGCAATATTCTGATGAACTTGAACAACACAAAGGAGTTGAGAATTGGAGGTTTCGGGTTGTCCCGTCGCATCATTTCGTGTGTCGACCATGCAAAGTGTCAGGAGAAAGAGTACAGAGCTCCTGAAGTGTTTGTCTATGGAAGACAGACTCCAGCAATCGATATGTGGTCTTTCGGATGTCTCATTGCTGAAATGACAAACAACAAAATCTTCATTCAAGGAGAGAACACCGATGACCAGTTCTTCGCTATTCAAGAAATCATCGGTATCCCCAAGAAAGAGTTCTTGGCTTCGTTCAGCGCCAAAAGCTACTTCTACTCATCGTTCACTGATCCAACTCCAAACCACACGGTTTTCAGAAATGGCAGAGAGCAAGTCGACCAGTGAGTTCAATATTTAGTAACTGTTTTCAACATCACATATATTTCCAGTGGGTTCTGCAAAGCTTCGAAAGACCGTCAAATTCCTGGAACAAGACCACTGAGATCTATCTTCAGAAAGCCAGAAGAGAAGGATCTGCTTGATTTCATGACTCGAGCTCTGACCTGGATGCCAAAGAGAAGAATCACGCCGCAACAGGCACTGGTTCACCCGTTCTTTGTATTGTGTAAAACCGATATCTCTCCTATCTTCAGAGAGTACAAGGCTCCTCTGAAAGAACTGACATAATGAGATTCATCTCTTTTTTTCACTTTTTTCTTCTTTTTTTGTGATACCTTATTTTGATTTCGTATTAATTAACATTGTGTTTTCTTTGAATTTTCCGGTCATGCATTCACTTTCGGTTTTTTAAAAACACTATCTGCATGAAAATAACTGTTAATTTCCTCATGAATGAATAATTTTAACAATGTTAACACCATAGAGATTGATCTTTTTACTTGTTTCATTACAAGCTTCATACTTTTTCTACTATCGATTTTCCAGACTAATCTATAATGAATTGCTTTCAGATCAAACATGGGCCGGATAACGAGAGTTTTCCGTTTCTTGGAACGACTGAGAAGTCGTATCCACAAGGTAATTGAAAAAATTCCTGAAAGTTGATAGCGAAAATTGCTCTTTTCATTTTAACGAAATAAAAATGGTCACCCTAAAACCTTCAATTGATCATTCGTCCTAAACCTTTCATTACTGATTTAACCAAATGCGAATCTGAAAACGTATCTCATAATTAACAAACATCAGGTGCATGAGCTCTTATTATTTTTCGTTTCGTCTCCAAGTCGGAGCTAGGTGACTTGCGTGTGAATACGCACAGCTCATATCATGAGTTGTTATTATTCGCGCAAAGCATGTCTTTTGGAATAATAAGGATTAAATATTTTCCTTTTGGCTGCTTTTGAGTTTTCCTTTGGATATTATCGATTTTCAGATGCTTGTCCCGGCCAGAGTTTCCATAAATGCTTCCGTTGTGCCAGAAAATAAAATAGAAGCAGACGCCATCACACTGGAATTGGGAAAATGGAAACTTCCGAAACCAGAGTGAGATTAATAATCAAATGTGTATATTTTTCTCGTTTGCAGAGCAAAAATAAAGGGATATGTTTCTTCACAAGCTGCAATGGTACACCGAGTATCTCTCACTGATTATGAGAAAAGAGAGATTGTGAATTATCCGGTAGTTTTCACTGTCGGAGAGATGGAGGCAAAACAATTGGAGTGTCACGAAGAAAGATATTTCACAGATGAAGATGGAGCGTATATGGTGTCACCGGGTGATCACATCGGGTTTCAATACGAAGTGGTTCAGAAAGTGGGAGAAGGAAGTTATGCAGATGTAAGTGGAAACTTTGAAACAGCTTTTTCTGTTTTCCATTTAGCTCAAATAACGTAGCCTCAACAAAACTAATCTTGAAAAAGCGCTAACTCACTCTTTCTGTTCTTAAAATTTTTAATTCCAGCCTTTCTAGGTGGTCGATAGTGCCTTTGAGACTTTTCTAAGACTCTTTTCATCATGAACATACAATTTTTCAGGTATTGGAATGCATCGATAAATCATCGGAGAAACGGGTAGTCGTCAAAATGAACAAGATCCGGAAAACAAATCAGTACGCGGAAGCAATGATGTTGATGCAAATAAGAGAATTGTCAAAAGGAGAAAATCCATACTTTGTCAACATATTGAATTATGCTCATTTCCGAAATCACTTTTTCATTGTTCTCGATAAAATGGAAATGGATCTCAAACATTATATCTACAACGTCAAAAAACCTTCCTTGAATGTAAGAAGCTACCTTGATATTGAAACTAAGATGCTTAATTTCAGGAGGGCGCACGAATGATGACTTCTGTTCTTGAAGCGCTTGCTTTCATGAAATTCCACGGCATCATACACGGAGACTTGAAACCATCGAACATTCTGCTAAACCTAGATCACCCTTTCGATTTGAAAGTTTGTGATTTTGGTCTATCGAGAATGGTTTCTGAAGCGAATGGAAATGAAATCTACCAGTCTCGATTCTACCGAGCACCAGAGGTGTTTTGCCGAGGACCATTGACCCCGGCTATCGACATGTGGTCGTTTGGACTTATCATAGCAGAAATGTACCTTGGAAAACCGTATTTTGACGGATTCAGCGATTTTGATCAGTTTGCTCTCATCCAACAATACCTGGGATACCCTCCACTTTCATACTTTCAAAAATGCCGGAAAATGTATAAATTTTTTACTCCGGCTGGATACGCAATTCATTGCCGGATCAAACAACTCCCGTTTACTGGGGAAAGATATCTGGAAATTGATCCGTAAGCAAAAAATGAGTTATGAACATTTCTATAATGGTTTTTAAGGTTATACGCTCTCGAAAACCCGGGACGACTGCCACCAGGGTCCACTCCATTCTGCGATGACTTCCCGAAAGCGGAGCAAGCTGACCTGTGTGATTTTCTTGAGAAATGTCTAGTTTGGGAAGGCAAGAAACGAATCACTCCACTTTTCGCATTCAATCACCCGCTTTTTTCTGTGAAATTGTTCTGAGTTTGGATTTCTTATTTTATTTTCTCTATCTTTAACTAATTCTATGCGCTAATTATTTATAGGCAAAGTTTCTGTACTATAAGATTTCAGATCCAGCCTAGAAATTAATTCGAATCTATACGGTTAGGAATTTCTTCCCGTGTTCCATAATTTAACTTCACATCAATATTTATTCAAACTTGTAATTGTCTGTATTTTGAACCCCCGATGATGATTTTCTCTCTAGTCAATTAGCTTTAACATGTGATTTCCAGTCTTTGTACCTCTAGTCAAGTTCCTTGTTTCCCCGTGCACACAAACAATTTCTCAAATCTCCGTATACTCACACTATTAGTTTCAAATAAACATCTCTTCTCTGACTGACACGTCATGTTGCACCCAATCCCTATTTTGGGAAACGATGACTATGCACTTTTTGAGTACCTTATTACACTACTTATGAATGTAATTGGCATCTCTTCCTCCCTCAACACGAAACTCGATTGCAACAAGTGTGTTTACGATAATTGTTTATTTTTGCAAATTAGGTTCGTCACGAAACATCAAGCAAATCAGAATGTGCTTATTAGGTAGTAGTAATGAAGATGTAGTATTTTCTAACGCAAATATGAGGCAAAAAAGAGTGTTTGTTGATGTTGTAAACATGGAAATGATACAGAGAAAGAAGAATGAAAGCAATGATTGAGGAATGAAGAAATTGGATACGATTAATTGAGAAAACATCTAGCATCCGGCGGACTCCACACTTTATCCGCGAACTTGTTCTAACATCTTGCGGAGCTCTTGGACTTGTTCAACTCTCTAAAACAGGAATTTTGTCATTAAGAAGGAGAGTCGGTCAAACTCACGAATTTATGATAGAAGCACTGGAAATTGTCCTCATCGTCACCATTTGGGCAGTCTCTTCGAGAATTGCAAAGATCAGAGTGCCTATTAAAGTAAAGTGTATATACAATCTTCCTGTTTTTCTAGTATTACTTTATACATGGCCAGTTGGTGGAGTCATTCAGGTCTGGTGTTGCACATGGAATATACTTGTTACCAAAACGATCTGTTTCACAAGCTGAAAAAACCCATATGAGAACATTGAACTGCCTGATTCTAGCTTACTTGGCTTGATTGCTATCACTTCATCTGCATTATTCAATGGTCGGAGTGCTCCACGACCCTGAAGAAGAACTTTATTTACAGTACTAGCTTTCGATAACTTACAAATGCAGCATTTCCTAGAGCTAGTGAAGAGCACAGTACAAAAATGACAACGTGAGAGTTCATGTCAACACGGGTTCTGAAATAATGACTATGTTTTTGGGCAGATCCGTCGTCCTTTAACGAGAAAATACTGGAAAAAATAACAAGGTATAGGAACAAGGATTAGGAAATGGTAAACATTCACTACAATTCTCAGGGTGATACTCTGAAATGAGATGACTGAAAAGGAATGTGGAAAACATGAGAATCTTTGACTTTAGCTATGATTCATTATAAGCTAGAATAGCTTGTTGATATTTATGTTCATCTTAATGTCAGAAGTGTTGAAAATGTTAAGATGCTTATTAATTTGACAGCTGATCGAGAAAGATCAGAGAAGTGGAACTGATTCTAAATGGTAGAGAAGTTTTGCAGGAGTGTGAGAGAATTGGTAGGTAGACACGTCACTGACAGAGACCATTGTGACAATGCTGGATGAAAGGGGATGAGAATGACATATGGCAACAGACAAAGTGTCAAATCAGACACTGGAGACTTTCAAAATAAAAAAGTGGGCGGGGCTTTTGTGTCATAGTAGATTACGTCGTCGTTGCCCGTTTTTGCTTCGTCTTCTTCTCATTGTCGCTTAGTTTAATCTGCTACAAACTAAGAATGAGCTCCGAAGAGTTACGTATGTTTTTTTGATGACGTACACTTTTAGTACTTCTCAATGTTTCTCAGGGCTGTTTCCGGTATTTAGACGTCGGCATTTGTCATTGAGACAAAATCGGAGAGGAACAGATTAGTAGGTGATAAGAGGGGATGATGCAGATGAAGATTTGCAATCGTATGGATTTGCAATTTCAAACAAAGATACGGATGAATGTCATCTGCTCAAATATCAGTGGTCGATCTTTGCAGGGTGGTCTGGGCTTTTGAAAGAAAAGTTCAAAAAGTGAAAGAGTGATCAAACAGGTGTATACTACTCAAAGAATGAGCTACTATACTAAATTCGCTACGGTAGCCTCGAAATCGTGAGATACGTGCAATGAAGCGATCTTTTTCTGTTCAAAAGTGTTGTTTGGAGTTCTTGGCAGCGTGCCAAACACTGGAAGCAGACATGACGAAAATCAGAAAGATGCAAAAACACGTCAAATAAGGGTCTGTTCTTTGATTGAAGCCCAAAATGTTTCGTTTTTAGAGATAGTCATCATTCAAATAATCTTTGAGGAAGCCAATTTCAAAAAGCAATTTCCGCGAGGGAAAACAAATCTGGAATAAATGAAAAGATGAGTAATAAGAACAGATAACATAGAATAGGGGATGAATAATCATGTGTGATCTTTCAATTCGAAGTTCCGATTCGAAATTAGTCATTGAAATCCGGAAGCAGTAATGGATACAATATGTGAAGCTTAGTTGCACAAATATTTTAATAGATGTGACGTCTATGTGTTATGAGGTAACAAAAGATAGCTTAGGTAACAATGGACTAACAAATAATGACTATAACAATCTGTCATAATAACGGGAGCGTTCTGAGAAGTGTCTTCCGGAATGACAGATCTAAAACGAACGAGAGAAGTCAAAGCACCCTTCAACTTCCAATCACTTTGTTTTTCTTTCGAACTTGTTTTTCTTGCTCAGAATATAACCAATTCTGAAAGAGTCAATTCAAAACTCAATTCCATCTATTGAAATTGATGATAAACAGGAACAAAATTGAAAAGAAACACAAACATTGCTCATTCCTCCATATGCGGATGTGCGAAATTGAAATTGTTGCAAAACTTATGAGAAAAAAATTTTACTCACACGTAATGAATCATACATATGATAGATACGCTCTAGTAGCCATCACCTACTTTTTATATTGTGTACTTTAGACAGGGGGCAAACTTGAAAATGTACAAATCAGTGTGATCGAGAAGAAAAACGAGATATCAAACATGTGTCTAGATTAACGGAACATGGGTTCAAGATTATGGGCTACAGTATTCCACATATGATCTTGTCACAAGTTGATTCATCTTCTCGTCACAAGAGGAATTATAAGCTGGAAGGCTAGACGAGTTTTGTAGTTTTTGTAATAAATCCTTTCAAGGACACAATTGAATACAATTTTATCAAGATATTTTGGATGTCTACGTAAACCTAACTTGGAATCAAGAACTATATAAAGAAAACGGAACAAAAAGTACTCAAGGATGTGCAAAGTTAAGAAAAAAGAAGAAAGCGAGGGTGGAGAGTAGAAACTGATCATCGTTTTCCTCCCACTAATCTCTTCCCAATGTTTCGAACGCCCAGCGTGAGAAGAACTAAAAAAACTCGTGACGATTCGAAGACGTATATTTTTAGATTATCAAAGAGAACTGAGGAATCTCTGAACAATTAGTCATTTTGAATCTTTTGTTTTGAGACTAATGGGAATGACAGGCTTGATTAGGAATTTGAGTTTTGAAATTCTCAAGGAACACATAAAGAAAACAGAAAACACGGGTCAAATCCGTGTACGTGACTCTGTGTGAGGGTGGACATTAATACCAATCATGAGATTAAATATCTTCTTCATAATCCCATAATTCAATTAATCACCGTTTATTAATTCCAAAAATATGCCAACAAAATTGGGTTCATAATATCAGAATGCAACAATATGGGGAATAAATTGAATTGCAGAAAGTTAATATTTTTCATAAGGAAATAAACGGCTGTGTGCTTCTATGTAGGAATTCTTTCTATATATGGAAAAATTGATGTAACGAAATTGGAAAATATCAGTGGAACTTCCAGGGAAGAATAGTTTTATCACGTAAAACAAGACGTATGCCTGAAATAAAGAATTATTTAGAGACTTCAGTTCAAAAATTTATTTCCAACGTCATTATATTAAGAATTACAGTAGAACTGTAATTTAAAGTGAATTCGGATGACACAAAACCAAAATTACAAAATGATCATTTGAAACAGTCTTCAATGATCTTTCTGTAGCAGATCTACGTAATCTCATAATCATTGCCGTTGAGTGAATAATGCCAGACAATCTTTAAACTTTACAGGTTTTAGGTATAAAGCGAAGGAACGAGATATTAGATCATTACAATGATACACCTTTTTGCAAATTGCTTGTCATGTTCTTGTTCAATTCTTCTTTGTGTTTTTTTTTTCAGTAACTTATTTTTTCACATTTTTTATTACTTGTATAGTTTATGTTTTTTGTATATTATTAGTATATTAACAATCATATCTGCTCAAAAAATGAATCCTCAAAAAAACCAATAAATGAAGATTCTGTAGACTTCATCTGATAATCATCAGATTGAGATTGTAAGCTAACTTTCATTTCATTTTCATCACGATAATAAATGAAACTTTCCAGGAAAGCAAGGCAACACATCATTTTTGAATATTTTCTGTTTCCCTGATTTCAGCAGTCTCATTCTTGTATCTTGTGTAGAGTGGAAAGATCAGTATTCTTTGAAGTGTAGACATTGAAATTTTTTCTGTCTTTTCAACTACCTGGTCTAAGCAACGGTTTTCGCCGCCTTCTTTATTGCCAAGGTTTGTCGGGTAGATTTTTCAAAAGATATGAAGGAATGCGTTTGAATAGACAACGTTTTTCTTCATTTTCACGTATGCGATAGTTTTGGGTTTTTAATTCGCAAACCTGAAAGGTGTTGTTTTTAACAAAGAACTTCAAGGGTCGCCGAGTTTAGAAATGTCTAATCTAAACGGGAACTCGGCTCCCACAGTTAAATTTTGATTACAAACCGCTGTTACTTGATCTCATAATTTTTCGATTGGAGCCAAAACATTAGATATGAAATAATGTTTTTGCGAACAGAGTTGATTATGTTCTCGAAAAACTTATCCTGAAAGTATTGCATTGTTAAATTGTCCTTTATCCTGTAACTGTGCAATTATATACACTAAACTTTACAGATGTTTCCTTCCTAGAGAAAATCAAGAATTACAGTAGGTTTGTTAGTTGTATCTTTCTTGAACTATAGGTCTGCTGACCTTAAGCTTTATTGTCTTGCTGAAACGATAAATCAGCTTTTGACCTATCCAAAAACCGACAGCATTCCAATTCCCGTGACTCTTCATTTCATATAGAAATTTAAGTCATCGGTTCGATTGTTTTTGCCATCTCTTGTCTAGTCATCCTTAATGAAATAGTGCGGTGCGCGCGTTGCCCTTTTTCCATTCTATTGAAAACAAAATGAAAAAGTGAGCTTTCGCTTTTATGGGACCATCCAGGATCACACGTTCAAGAACCAGAAACCAATTGTCAAAACAAACTGGAAGAATTGTGAACTGTTTATGGTTTTCTTTTGTTTATTCTAGATTCTGTTTATCATTGTTTTTAGAATGGTTTTCTGCAAGCTTCCTCGAAAACACCCCTCATAATTGTTTTCCACTGTGAACTCAAGTGCGCGTGGCTTTATTTATTTTTCTGTGAATCGGTTTTCTTCAGCTTTTACATTTACAACTTCTTAATAATTAGCTTTAAAAAGTTTATTGTTGAAAACGTGCTTGTGCACTTTTGATCGAACATAACTCCTTCGCAATCTAGAAAAATGCGGATGATATTCAATTAGCCCACGGATCATCCGTTGGAACACGTGATTATGAGGTTTATGGCATTTTATGTTATGCTACTTTGTTATGAGCATGACTTATGACGGAATATCTACTGAAAACAGGATTAGGAAGTCATAAACGCTGTTTTATTGTTTCTTGCGGTTTACTGTCAAAAATTCCGTTTCTTAGGAATCTGTAACAAATGATTTCTGATAGCAACAATGAACTATAGGTCTGCTGACCTTTTCACGCCTGGGTTTGATACCCATAAACACTACCTGAACCTGTTGTTTGTTTGCAAAAAATTCATTTCGACCACTTTCGAGACCACCCTCCCCACATGTGATTTCTTGATAAGTTTTGCCGTGTAATAGAGAAAAATAATTGTTATTCCTGAGATAAGCAATTCTAGACAAAAGAGTTAATGCACAAGCGTCATTCAGATATCTTCCCATGCTTCCTACACATGTCCTCGCAAACATTCTATAATCTCCGCCCAGTCTTTCTCCTTTCTTCCGTCAAAAACATCCTCATTTTCTGCCACATTTTCTGTTCGTGTTCTCATTTTTCAACACCTGTCTATCTCTTTAGCCATTCCCCGTGAACTTCAGCTGCTTTCTTTTTTTTTCAAACTCTGTTAATTTCGATTTGAAATCTTCAGAAAAATGCCGGAGAATGGAGAATCATCGGTTTCTCCGACTGAATCCATTGACCAACTGCAAACCCCACAATCAGAAACTAGCGGAGAGTTTTCCACGCCGTTGGGTATTCTGAAACGGGCAGAGTCTACGGATGATGGGTATCACGTGAGAAAGTCTTCCATGCGCAACTGTGAATCTTTGGATAGTTCAAAACACGATGGAATCTTGAAAAGGTGAGATTTTTTCGTGTTATTATACCCTTCTCGTCTGTTTTTTTCTCATATGATACTTGAAAACAGAGAAAACATGATGATACCTGCTGACCCAGTTGTCATAAAACTTAATGAGAAAGAAACTGGTTTTATAGGATTAGGAGAGCAAAGAATACTTCAGAAAAGTAGTTTCCGAGGAAACATGTTTTGAAATGGACCGGATAAACTGGATTGAGGATTATATTGTAATCCTGTATTCGAGAACTTTCCACTTTATAAAAACAATGTATCTAATGTTTTTGATCTTTTGAAAAGATAGTTCATTTTTCTTGGAAAAGATAATTATACGATTAATCTGAAACTTTTAACTGGTGTGATTATTGTAAAGACAACCCAATCATGTTTAAAATGTCGATTTTCATTTTATTTGCCTATTTTGCTCAGGAAAATGGTAATATACAGTATTAGAAATAAGATTATTGATGAATAAGTAATTGTTCAAAACCGTGTACCAGAGCTTGTACTTTTAGATTTCATACACATCCCACCAAAAACTTTTTTAATCCTGTGAGATCAGATTAGAAGTTTATTCTCCCCGCCTCAGAAAAATATTTGACTCATCCAGATATAACGCTCCCGGTCTCTTTCAACTACCTGAAAGTCTGTTTTTTTTCGATTTCTTCTTCCTGTTTAAACAAAAAGGCTTCTTTCATGCTTTGAAAAAAGCTGAAATCTGATATTATGTTTTCTGGAGAAGACCAGAAGTTCACAATAAGATAAAAGCACTTTTTGGTAACTTTAGACAGTCTCATGACCAATCTACTATCATAATATTTATTTTAGAAGTACATAGCTTTTTGTAATGGTACACATAACCTTTGTGTTAGTTTAGCAGCACGCATGACTAGAATTGTTCAGGAAAACATGAATGTCTGTTAGATAAGGGTAAAAATGTTATTTTAAGTTTCACATTTCAAATTAAGCTGTTTAAAACCCTGTAAAGAAAACTCGAAAACAATTTTATGAGCAAAACGAAGCTATTTCCTTCTCTCATCATTTTATTTTGCCCGGAGGCTCTCCATTTCTTTTTTGTTTACTTTTATCCAGCGTTGAACACTCATCCATGGTTAATGGATGTGACACCTAACGCATGACAGATAGCTAATCTGAGAAAAAAGGGACAAAAAGTGTTTTTTGGCTTCTCGCGGTGGCTTATTCACGCCACTAATAAGCACCCCCATCTTCCCCCCTATCACCGACTTTTGCCACCGGTTAATCCATCCTAATCTGATCTTATGGCCAGTTAGTGGGATGACTGGTTAGCTGTCGGCGGAAAAACAACAGTTGAAAAATGATGAATAAATCGGATTAGTTGTCATGGGAAGCTCTCCGAGTGAAAAGTGATAGGATTCGGGTATACGGAAAAACAGATAACGTGACGTCGAGATGAGGATGCGCGTTTTTTAATCTAGCCTACTGCTTCGATTTCAACTCCCACTTTCACTTTATTTTTTGAAACTTGGTGTTATAAACAGAAAACCAAATGAAAAGTGGCTGAAAAAACTCATTTTCGCTTTTGCTAGACTGGCAAAGGTCACGAGGGCAAAGAGAAAAACAAAGCTCTTTTGAATCACCACTCTTTTTCTCACCGTTTCTGCTTCTCTTTTACCCGCACTGTATTTATAACTATCGACAGTTTTTTGTGTTCTTCCGTTCGAACTTTCATTGTTTGACTTACTCTTATCTTCCTGCCACATTTTTTTTCACTGTTGTTTTGTGTCAATTAGACAATTTTGTTCTGAATAGTTCAGGAGCAAAAAATTCTGGTCTTCGTACTAACCAAGGGGTGGGGGGCGAAGACAATTTGATATCTTAAGAGAAAACTAAGTTAATCTGTTTCATTTTGCTCTTGATCTAACGAATGGTTGTTTGTTTCTAGAACTTCAATGATCATTATTCTTTTTTCTTTTTCCTCTAAACCACGTGTCCACTAACTTCGCATAACGAATGCAGAATGAAAATATTCATGAAAATGTGTGAAAGTAAGTACATGCACACACAAAGATTCCTCTTCTCCTTTCTGAAAGGCATAGAAAATGAGGGAAGGAGTTTTTCAGAGAAAAGAGTGGGAAACCATTGTGAGCAAAGTTTGTTCTAGAACATCTCCTGCTCTCTTGGTTTTTGTTGCTGTCTTCAAGTTTTCTGCAGCCAATTCTGTGTACTAGTCTAATATTAACTTGTACTTTTTATCAAAACAGTCAAATGGTTCAATTGAATGTTTTGCTGGTTGAGTTCAATTGTTCACGTTTTAATGCTCTATGGTGTTATATTCCTACCAAAACCTAAAACCTGAAAAGGGTTTTCCTTATTTCCTACCTGTTTTAACACCCTGAAACGTGACAAATTTTACATTTGACTCACCCAAAACTGAAAATAGCCTTTCCAGAAGGAAATGACTCCGGAAATTGAACGAAATGAAACTTGCATTAACACACATTTCCGATTGCAGTTATTAGTACCCGGTTACTCACGCACATCCCTTTTTTCCTGGAAGTGTCATTTTCATCCTCTCTTCTTTTACCTTCTCTTTTTATTCATTTTGATTACTGAAACGTTTCTATTCCTGTTTAAAAGATTTCTGTCTGTTTTTGTGTTTTGGATTCCAAATCGTTTTTTTCTCACAAGTCTGCAGAAAACGGCAGCCACCCGCTGAGTTTTCGTCTTGTTTTTCCTTTATTCCACTTCTATTCCTTTTCCTTGTCTTGTAATTTGAAAAATAAGCCGGATTCGGTACTATGAATCAGACTTGTCTGTGAAAATTGAAAACGTTCGTCTATTTTCAGAAATAATATGTAAGGAAGTACTTGGCCTAGATTATAAACAAAAATATAGAGAAAACAACTTTTTTCCATTTTTGGTGTAGGTAATGTAAATTAGGTCAAGTTCGAAACAAAACTTGTTTACGCCAAGTGAGCGTTTCTTGACGTTGTGAGTAGACCTTACATCATTTCTCTCTCATTTTTTCTATGTACTTTCCAGTTTTCTACCCATTTCTCGAAATCTAGCACCAGAACATCACGCGTATGTAAATTTCTGGTTTCAAGCTCAGAGTATTCATTTCAGCGGAGAGACGCGTAAACATGACTTTTCATCCCCTCTCTTTTCCCCCAAAGGTGCTTCTTCCTGTTAAAACCAATCATCAGAGATTAGACTGAATCATTGTTTATTGTTTTTCAGGAAAAGGAGCTGTCTTGTGAAGACAGTTAGCTTTAGCACAACGGTATCCGAATTAACCTTGCCAGTAGAGCCTCCGATGGAGGTTCGAAAGGATACCAGCGAATATGTGGAGACTGTTTTTGGTGGGCCGTCTGAAGAACATCAGGAGAAAGGTTTAGAAGATATTTCCAGGAAATGTGAGTGGTTTTTGAGTTTTTTTCGATATATAATTTTATCAAAAGTGAATTATGATCATGCTCTGAGAAAAGCCGTACAAACCTAATTAACCACACAAACTATGAAAACCCACGTTTCAGCATCAGTGTCCACTAGAGAAGAAAGAGTGCGAGAGAGTAAACAACAAGGACAGATAAAAGAGAGGAGAATGAGAAATGCGGAACCAAGACATGATATTAACCAAGAGAAAACTATGTCCCGGAAACTGACCGTAGAGGATTTACCTCAGGATGAAGATCCGGATGAGTTCGGAATACCAGATGTTTATAAATGTGGAAACTGTTTGGTTGGGTTTGCACCAGTGGTATGTTGTTACCTAATGAAACGTCATAATGGGGAAATTCAGAAAAAGAAGAAAATGATGTTTGTGACGTTAACCGAACGATGTTTGGAACTTCACGAGTCTGAAAAGGCTTTTCGTAATGGAAAGTCAGCTAAACATATGGTAGATCTCGCAATGTCATTCAACGTACACAGTGAACATGTAAATAAGGTTTTTCATATTTAAAACCTCAAATTTTCAATTTAGTATGACGCAAAACTGAAAAAATGTTTATGCTTGATGGGTCCAGATGAAACAATTTGCATGAGACCTGAAGGTGGAATCCTTACAATTGAAGGATGGCGTCGTGCAATTGTAAAAGCAATTCATGAAGCGAGAAGGAGGAAAATGGATCGAATTCCTAGACCAGAAGATATTTTTGGTAAATACACTAAAAAACAAAACATCAACACATATCTTCAGATGCCGTTTATGATATTCGTGTTTGCCTTGTTCCAAAAAACGTAGATAAGTATATGGAAGACATGAAAAAGAATGGATACACTAACATATGTACTATTGTGAAAGAACTCCTCGGGAAGAAAAGATTATGTTTATACCCTCATACAATTGCCGTTGTTGATCTCTGCATTGAACCCACTGCCTATGGTCTCCCTGCCGCTGGATTTCCACCGTTCCGTGCTTCAAATATGTTTACTTTGGAGGTGAATCCCAATTCAAGTTACATTAGAAAATCTCTGAAATTTAGCGTGCAACTGTAGCATGCTACGGGTACCGAGACAACTTCTTCTATATGCGAATTGGAAAAGGAAGCCCATATCGTGGCTTTGAGTTGATGTTTCAAGTAGACACTGATGTTGTATGCAAAGAAATCTACAATCGAATTAAGTTTTTGATAGATAGGGACGCAGAGGTTCGGAAGCAAGAGATGGCCAGGTAAAGATTGGACTAATCTGACTATTATTTGATGAGAATGATTTCAGGCGAGCAGAAGGAAGGTGAGTTGGAAAAAACCCGCAAGACCCAATTGAAACGATTCGAATAAAATTTTGAGTTTGAAACCCTGATTCAGGTTTCATTGTGTTCTCCCTTAGCTTGCTTTTTTTGTTAAAACCCAAACCAACCTTTGTTCAGTGATATGCATGGAATGGAATCGCTTTCTGTTCCCTCCCCGCTTTTGCACCGTGCCAAACTGTCCCTCGACTCGCCAGTCCTTACCGCCAGAGATCGACGTTTGATGTTGGGAAGAGAATGTCTTTCCTTTGCTTCTCTAGAACGAGATGATTCTGCTCCTTCTTCTCCATTCGCTAACTATAACCGACCACGTGGCTCTTTGGGAAACTTTCAGATTGACCATCTTTCTAGGTAAAATAGGAGAATTGATTTAGTTACACACATTATGTACAGACTCGATCAACCACGCGGATCCATTCATTCTCTGGGAAATCTACCGATTGATAGGTCTAGACTCAATATGTAATACTAACATTTTTAATTATTAGAGCTTGTTGCATGTTCCGTTTTTCTCTCACAGTTTTTTTTTCAATTACCACTCTACAGTATAAAATTAAAACCACTTTGGTCATTTGGTACAACACCTTGTAAACCTCTTCTCAAATTTATTCTTCCTTTTATTGACTATAATTTTTTCAGACCACGTATTCCAACCTTACAAAGCACTAAACCAGCAAAAGAGGAGACTGGTCTTCGAGAAGTGCTTTTTGAGGCATATGCAATGAAGAAAAAGAATTCAACCCAGTCAGAAAGAGGAGAAATAGTTATTCCCGATCTAGAAAGGAAAATGTCGGATAACAGACCACATAGAAGAACTCAGGATACCAAAGAAATAACTAAGCCAGAGCCGAAGAATGAGTGAGACTAGCAGGGAAAATAATCCACAAACCTATTGTTTCAGGGAACCTGTTAGGCCCAGATTACCACCTTTAAAGTTCAACACCAATAAACCATCCGGAGAATTCCTTTTGTCTCTCCAAAAAGAAAAAGAATTGATGGCAGAGGCCCAGAAGAATGGATACGACGGAAGAACTCATAATGTAAATTTGAAAACTGACTTCCTAAAATTTAGAACAGATGTTTCAGCCTGATGGTAGCCTTCGCGAGATAAAACGAGACTTTTTGGATACTGTCTGTCCACAGCATGCTCCACAAGTGGTTATTCCAGCAAAAGTCACTAGCAGTGATTATACTGTCATGGGACCAGCTGATTGGGGAAAACTTGAAGATTTGAAGGATGACTATTCGGATAGCGGAGATAGTTGCTATTCTTCAAGAGTATGTTTTATCTTATTGTTTGATGAAAAACTAATCAAAGGTTTCAGAGAGGAACAGAAACGCATCGGTCTCGTCCTATGCAGCCTCATTTGGGGTGTCAAATGCAAAACAGGGCACAATCTTTTGGAGCGAAGCAATTAAAATTTCCGAATCGCCTTCCGCCCACTGTAAACCTTCCTGATTCCGAAAGAAAGATATCTGCTGCAGTTGGTTCACCAAATCAATTAGATCTACCACAAGACGACCCAAGGAAAAGAGCGTTTTCTCTCGGAAGTAGAAACTTTTTCAAGTAAGCACGATTTGACTTAATCTAGCTTAATCTGTGTTTGTAGTCTGATTGGATTGAATGACTTCCGCCGGCTTGTCAGCAAGCGTCATCGCACCACATCCCCAAATCATACGTCAACCTCTGGAATCTCATTGAACTCCTCCAATGCATCACCATCTGCGAGTAGCAACTTTTTGGCTTCAGCGGAATACCTCGAGCATACTAGGTAGGGCATTCAAATGACTAATCATGTGTATGAACGTTTTAATTTTAGAACAGACAGCTTCACGTCATCAGCTAGAAGTAGCCCTTCTAAAGGGTACGCTTCTCATCGAACCAACTCCCCGAAGCGGAAATCTGATGTGGATTTAGTTTCTATTGACTTTTCAAAATTGGGACAGAAGGAGTCGTCCACTGAGCTGAGACGGTTCCCATTCGGAGGTGGTGGACCAGGTGGATCATTTGACTACGGTAGAGAAAAAAGAGAAAAGGAGGATAATGATAGAAGAGAACGGGAAAGAATGGCAATGGAATTGAAACGGAAAGAAGAAATTGAGGCGAGAGAACTGGCGGCTAAGAAGAGAGATGCTGAAAGGAAGATTCAGGAGAAAAAAGAAAAGAAATTAGAAAAGGAACGTGCAAAACAAAGAGAAAAGGAAAAAGATCACAGCCAAGATTTTCGACCAAAAGCTGATAGCGGTATAGCAGACTGCACCACACCAAGCGCTAGCTTTTCTGGCTCTAAAGATGGTAAATAGTTTTATTTTCAATTTTGAACACTGAAAAATTCAGCTTCCGACTCATCTTATGCTGATGCAGAAGGATTGAAGTTCCTGGCGGACATCAAAAAGAAAAAGAAGAGGGAGCAAGAAGCGACCACAACTACATCCTCATCATCTTCTCTCAGCACAATTGTTTCAATGGAAGATAACAAGTGAGTAAACCGTATTAGAAGTTTCAAAAGTTTTCAATACACAGAGCAACTCGAAGAATCACAAAACCGGTTGAAACGGATCTTGCTAAGTCTATTGGAGCGATGGACAGACGTTCTTCTGCATGTGGAGATCGGAAGCCTTCGATCTGTACTGCAATCATGGAAGAAAAAGAGGGAGAAGCATCAGAAACAGACTCAAGAGGGGAACCTGCTGATAGAAGAACAAGTGCTGCACCGGTTACTCGGAAGCCTGCATCAACTGGAAGCAGTATGAGTCCATTCAGAAGACTCAAGTTCCTTAGTTTCAGGAAAAATTGAAAAACTCTAATTATTCTTTGTCACATTATTTTTCTAAACTTATTTTGAGTGTTTTATTCAACCACATGACTGTTCTCTTATAACTATGTATTAACTTATTGTTCTTTTAACCCATCTAAGGTTTATTTATAACTAAGTATCAGAAAACCCTTTTCTCTGAACTTTTTTCAATGAAATAGTTATTTGTGCAACATATAATCAAGCGTCAAAAGAAGATAAAAAGAAGATGAACATTCCGCAGTCCTAATCCTTTCTTTCTGATTATTTCAAAATCAGAACCACTGATAAGAAAGTTGTGAGGAATGGGGTATGGTCAAGATGGGAAGAAATCGACAACGCCTTTTGTGAGAAACTATAAATGAAAGCGATAAGAACAACGCATCACTTTATGCTGAGAATGCTCCGGGTTTTGTGTGTCATTGCCATCTGCTCCATTGGACTAGTGGCATCCAACTGTCTACCAGGAGATACACCATTTGAATCATAGTCAGTTATCTCTGTTTAATCTTGTTAACTTAAGATATTTCAGTTGTTTCTCGTTCAACCGTGTCCATGGAACATTCAATGACAGCAATGATCACTGCTACAAAACAGTTGGAGGAAGTTTAGTGAAACTAGTCAATATGATTGAGAACAACTGGATTCAGAGTAGGTACCTTTTCTTCATAAAAATCCAATCTTCAAATTTTCAGAGCTCGCTGTTGATAACCTGGACGCTGATTATGATCTGTTCTGGATTGGTGCCAGTGATGCAGCTCAAATCAAAGATTGGCGCTGGAGAGATGGATCAAAATTGAACTTCACAAATTGGAATATTGGACAACCATTGGAAGACCGTCATTGTGGAGCTATGGCTTTGTCGTCAGGAAAATGGTTTTCGGAGTTATGCACCAACAAACATCAGTTCCTGTGTCAATATCCTAATGGAGATTACCCAACACAATCTACATTTACTTGTCCCCCATGTCCGTCTTGTTCTAAGTAACTATTTATTTGAATAATTGTACTTACAATAAATTTTTTTCAATGAGAGGATCTATTCTATCAGTATTTAGAGGCAAGATTAACGCAGACAGTTTTTGCATCCGAATAGAAATGAAGAGAATCGTGGAGTCCTTCTCTCCCAGTTCCGGATTGCTTACATCCACCAAAAGGCATGCTCAGTTCACGAGCCTATAAAAAAATTGGAATCACAGATCAAAAAGTGTTTTTTCTGAACGTCATCTTGATGTTATCTTTCTTGCACATATCAAACTTATAACAGAATTATCAGCCTGTGTCACACCCTTATTTTTATGAGCATCATGTTTCAACACCTTACCAGCCATGTATTACACCAGACAGTTCCTGCTCTTAACTCGTTGGCAGTGTTAAGCAGCTCGTCCGTGTTCGCACTCCATACAGTCGCCGACAACCCGTAACTGGTCGAGTTCGCTCTTTCAATGACTTCCTGTAACACGATAAGATAACAAATTGACGAAATTGATGGTATCACTTACTTCCGATGTGTCAAACGGTGTAATGCACACAACGGGACCGAATATTTCATCAGTCATGCATTGTGATGAGTCTGGGAGGCCGGTGATTACAGTTGGTGCAATGAAGTATCCCTGAACATATTTTTTGAGATTCACTTCTAAATAAAAAATTACATCTTCACATCCATTCGAGACTGTTTTCACTCCACCGCAATGAATATTGCCACCTTCTTTTTTCGCAATCTCAATATACTTCTTTACTTTTTCAAAGTGAACCTTTGAATTCATTGCTCCAATCTGCACTTGAGTAGACGGATCACCAATAGTAAACTACAAAAAAATAGTGTTTCATGACCTTTGACACAGAGTTTACTTTTTGCGCCTCTTGTACGTAACTCTTAACAAAGTCATCAAAAATTGGACGCTGAACAAAAAGCCGACTGGTACACAAACAAATTTCCCCTTGATTAAGGAATGAAGATCTGAAAATAATGACGTTTGATATGACGTTTTTTCCTCACCACGCAAACTTGTTATAATTGTTATCAAGGAACAAATCACAACTGAAAAATTACCTTGCAATCGTTGCGATGTCCGATTTTCTGTAATTTGTGTAAACGATTCCAGGGTTCTTCCCTCCCATTTCAAGAGAAACTTTTTTGTTCATCTTGGCACCGTCTTCTTGTATCTTCGTCCCAACCAGAGTACTCCCAGTGAAACTGATAAGATGAACATCTGGATGATCTACCAAACGCTGTCCAGCAGATCTACCCTCTCCAATTACCATATTGACTACCCCTGATGGGAATCCAACTAGTTTGAATGCATGCATGAGTACCCATGCAGTGACACTGGTCATTTCACTGGGCTTACAGACGACTGTATTACCAGCAACGAGAGCTGGAGCGAGTTTGAACGATAACTTAAGAAAATTGGGTTTGATAGTTCGAAATCTGAAAGTTACCAAGTAAAGAGGTAGGTTCCATGGACTAATCAATCCGGCAACACCGACAGGGTCATGTTTAACATAGTTCACACATTTTCCAGTCGGTTGCTCAAGTATTTTCGATGTTGAAAGAGCGTATAATGCAGAATTGGCGAAATCGCGGAAGTTTTGAACACATCGAGGGATATCCATTACTCTTAAACGGTGAATTGTCATATTATTTGTTTGGAAAAAGTTACTTTGCTAGTCCAATTGGTTTTCCTTGATCTCGACTCTCCAGAATAGCGATTTCATCGTTGAATTCCTCGATAAGATTAGCAACTTTGTTTAACAGAGTAGATCGTTGTTGGACAGTTGTGTTCTTCCATCTGCAAGTTAATCTCAACTTTTGATCAAATTAATTGGATACTCTTACGTTTTGAATGCTTCCTTTGCAGCTGCAACAGCCGAATCGACTTCACTAGCAGTCCCATCCGGAATTTTGATCCATGGTTTTCCAGTAGCGGGATTCACCGAGTGCATCCATTTTTCTGGTTTCACAAATTCATTTGCAATGAAGTTAGTCAATGGTTCATGCTGGTTATCCGGAGAATCAATCAGTTTCTGAATAACAGTTCTAAATTTCTCACGATAGCTGGTCATTTTGGATAGTCAACGTGTTTTGTCAGAACGAATGATGTTGTCCATCTCTTCTCTCTATCACCATTTATATGTTGTCGAGACACAGCGCAATCTCTATTTCCAAGGTCAACTTATCGACCAGCATAAACCACTTGTTGCAGAACACAATGTAGAGTACATGTAAAAATTGTATATAATAGAGAACTGAAAAAAATGATTTGCATTTAAAATTTATTCGAAAAACGTTTATTACTTAAAGCGTTGAACTGATGTGTGATCTTTTGTTGGCGAAGGTTGTATGAGATATAAATAACAAGAAAAGGAAAAGAATATTAAGTAAATCATCATAAGAATGGAGAATCGTAGGGAATTCGTGGAGGGAAAACGTTAACGTGATAATTTCAAATCTTTCAGAAAGATGGTTATCACAATTAAAGGCAAGTAACAAACATAATAAGAAGAATAATGCGATGAACAAGAGACTTAATGAACTCTAAAATTTCATCAAGAGTCACTGGGAAGAAGAGGTGGCATTCAGGCAACAGGAGCAGAGATTAACAATAATTGACAAAAGAAACAACAGACATGATGTAGAGCGTTAAATCATGGATATAAATAGTTCAGTCTGTTTTACTTTTGTCCTTCTTGCTCCAAATTGATCACGTTGAAACATTTGGTCGGCAAGTTATCGCGAATCTCCTCGAGGTTTAGAACCTGTAAATAGATGTTTAGGTGACGGAAGAGATTTTAAAAAACGCTTACCTCCTTCTGTAGCTCTGAAATGTCATTCTTGAGCTGTGTAACCTTTGCGTCCTCGTCGGCACGGAACTGTTGGAACGTTGGCACTTCCTTGGCAAGCTGAGCTTGAGCCAACAATTGATCCAGTTTGTCGATTTCCTCCTCAAGTTCATCTAACTCAGCGTTATTGACCTCTTCCATGGTGTCTAAAAAAGCAGATTTAAATTAAGTATACCGTAATGGCTAAACTTACTCAAAGCGTCAATAATCTTCTTGATCTCCACTTCCTCTGATAGAATAGTCGAGTTGGCTTCAATCGCAGAGTTCTTAGCAAGAGTGGCCTTGCGGACAGCTTCAGTAGCCATCTGCTTGTCATCCTCAGCTTGCTTCTGATAGTATTGCAAGTTCTCTCTTGATTCAGTCAATTCCTCAATCAATTGTTCGATATCACCCTGAACTGCTTCGGTAGAATCACGAATGTCAACGTCAGAGTTGATGAGCTCCTTGTACTTGTCAGCGAGAACATTGGTTTCGTTCAAGAGCTGATCGGCGTTCTTTCTGTAGTCTTCGGTAAATTGTTTGTCAAGTGGAAGAGAGTTTCTCTTCTTCTCCTGTCCATCAAGAATATTAGCAAGTTTCTCGTTGATTCCGTCGACTCCAGAGAACTCGGCAACTGCATCGCTTCTTGATTTCTCAATCTTTGCACTGAATTCCTCGAGAGTTGCAAGAGCAGCTTCGGCGTCCTTCAATGTCTTATCAGCATTGGTGACCGACTCAGTGATTCTTTCACGGGCTTTTTCGAGTTCAAGCATTAGCTGATCAGAAACTCTTTGCTGGTCTTGAGCGCTTTGAAGTTCGTTTCTAGCGTCAGCAACGGAACGGTTAACCTCATCGAAAAGTTCTTCATTGGCACTATTCTCCTTCACAGAGCTATCGACAAGGTTTTCAGACTCTTCCAAAACTCCAGCAACATCATTCTTCAATTCCTTTGGATCGACACTTGGAATCTTAACAGCTTCGACATTGGTAAGAGAGACGGCAGCAAGATTGTTGGCTTCATCAGCAGTCTTCTTTTGTTCTTCAGCCAAGTCAAATGTTCTAGTGATGGATTCATTGATCTGGCTCTGTTTCTCTTTAAGCTCAGCAATTTGTCTTGAGATCTGCTCTCCTCCGTAGATGGCATCACTTGCTTCCTTGAAAGCTTGCGTGGCGTTTGCAATAGCTTGCTCAGAAAGAAGTTCAATCTCAGTTGCTTGTTTGACATGCTTCTCGGCTTCTTCGCGTGTTCCTTGAGCCAATTCCGACATGCGTTTACTCTGTTCTCCGTATTTTTGGCTTGCCTTGTAGGCGATGCCAGCTCTTTCTTCTCCCTCGGTCTCGAGGTAGTGAAGAACGTTTTCGATTTCACGACGAGCGTTCTCAATGATGATTTCCCATCTTCTCATATCATTCTCGGCAGCATCGGCTCCAACTCGAGCTTGAGCAACAGATTCATCGATAGTGGTGAGTTTCTCCAATGCCAATACGATTTCATCCTTAATAGCCTTTGACTTGGTCTTGATTGTACCACCCCCTTCCTCTGTAAAAAATAAATTAGGATCAAGCAAAATGACTCTGCTAAACTCACTTGTCTTTTGCTTGACGGCTTCCCAGACCTCTGTAGCAGCACGAGACGTTTCCTTGACTTTCTCGTCGAACTTAGTGTCATTAACTGGCGCTGGATTCTCAATAATCTCTTGGAGAGTGTTATCAAGACTCTTAACTTTTTCTCTGAATACGTTGACTCGAGACTGAATCAATGTGTAACAGTCATCGCATGGCAAGCATCCCTGAGTGATTCCATAACGGTTCTCAGCGCATTGATCGCATCTTCTTCCTTCCACGTTCTCTTTGCACAAACATTGTCCAGAGTTGACATCGCACTGTTGACTCTCTGATCCAATTCCTTCACAGTCACATGGCTGACATCCGTTGGCACTGAATCCGAAGTGGTATGGTGCACAAATGTCGCATCGTTTTCCAGTGACTCCCGGTTTGCATTGACATTGTCCGGTATTGACATCGCAAGTGTTTCCTTCTGATCCCAGTGGGTCACAGTTGCATTCCTCGCATCCAAGCCCGGAAGTAATATTGAAGAAACCATGAGCACATTGGTCGCACTGAATTCCGATCACATTTGGCAAGCAATCACACTGTCCGTCTTCTTGGTTACACTCCAAAAGAGTATAGTCATTGTTGGGACGACGAGTTCCAGCGGCAAAGCATCCACACGACTGACAGTTTCCTTTTGGCTCAATGAGAGCATCTCCCCAGTATCCAGGTTTGCACTTCTCACAGTTGAATCCATTGGTGTTGAACACACACTTTTTACACTCTCCGGTAACCTTGTCGCAGTTTCCAATAGAGTTTGGATCAGTATTTCCATTACAAGCACATTCGTTACACTCGATTCCATCCTTTGGATTTCCAAAGTATCCATCAGAGCACTCGTCACATCTACGTCCAGTGTATCCGTTCGGGCATTCAGTACAAATAACATCTCCGTCAGCATGAAGAATACATGGTCCGTCATTTGGACATGGACACTTTTGACAATCCTCTTCAGTTCCTTGAAGGGCGTCTCCGTAATAACCACGAGCACATCTCTCACAAGTATCTCCGGCGGTGTTATGTTCACAGATACATGATCCACTTTCAGCCTCACAACTGTTCGAGTGGTTGTGGCAGTCGCATTTGATACAACGGTTGAATGGTCCTCCGAATTTAGTTTCACGACGGAATCCAGACTCGCAAGACTCGCAGAATTGACCGACAAATCCTGGAAGACAGTCACAGTGTTCGATCCAAGTGGCTTGTTTTGGATTAGTGGCAGATGGGGCGACACCGGCTGTTCCGAGATGAACGTTCGAGAGGTATCCAATGTCCTTGTAAGAGTATGTTCCACGGATTTTGATTGCGGTGATGTTAGAGAGGATTCCGATGAAATCAAGCTCGTTGATACGTGGGTACCATCCGAAATGTGGATCAGCATGAATACGGAAACGGTAGGTTTGTGGTTCAGTAGTTGGGAACGGGTTTCCCTGAGAAGTAATGGAAGTGGAGAGTTCTTGACGGTCAGCTCCAACGATGATGATATCCCTGAAAGTTGAATATTAGTTTATGTCTACTGGAATATGTTCTTACTTCACATCCTGGTTAGTGACGTGTTTGGCAACCTTCAATGTGAAAACAAGATCTTGATTGTAACTGCTTCTTTGATCACCAATGAATTGTTCAGGAGCTACGAAATAAACTGGAGAGTTATCTGTGTCCGAGACAGCAACCGCTTTGTCAAGTTCAGCCCATTGGGTGTCCTGAAGTCCGATTCTGTTCTGCCCAGCCCACTTTTGTTTATCCATATCGAAGACACTAGAGACATTCATGGCAAAGTATCCGTCAGCGGTATTACAAATAGAAGAGTGTCCGAAGCAGAAGCATGGAGTACATCCGAACTGGTTTTCAGTGGAGAGATCAAAGTATCCTGGTTTACATTTGTCGCATTGGCGTCCTTCAACGTTGAGTTTACAAGTACACGATCCAGTTGTGGAATCACATCTTGGTTGATTGTTCAATGATCCCGAAGCTTCACAACCGCAATTCCTGAAAACTATATGTTTGGAACCTCATTGCTAAGCCTAAGATTTTTTGTGATTGCCGTATCATCAAAATAAAGTTGACCTTTTCCTTGATATCAAACCGCACTAACGTCAGTTGTCGTAATGACTCAAAAAAGTTTAGCGGAAGCGCACAAATCGCTCTCTCAAACTCACTTGCATCCGTTTGTACTGAAATCGTAGAATCCATCCAGACATTGATCGCAGAAACGTCCAGTGACTCCCGGCTTACATTGACACTTTCCTTCGGCATCACATTGAGTGGAAAGGGATCCGATCTAAAACGAAAGATTCAGATCTACTAGTTATTCAGTTGTCATACCTCGTTACATCCACACGAGACACAGAAATTCTCTCCGGGTCTTCTCCAGAAGTTGGCAACACATTTCTCGCAGTGAACTCCTTGGGTATTTCCTTGACAATCAATACAATGTCCTCCGTGTCCGGTCTCTTCGAAGAGCTGTTGGTCGAAGAAACATCTGTTTGAGAGTTGAGAGCAGTTACAAGCTGAAATCATAGTTATCTGATATCTGAGACCCTATTACTAATCATACCGATACACTCATTGGCCTCATTAGCAGTACCAGCTCTCCATGGGCGGTCGTTATAAAATGGAAGGCATTCATTGCAGTCAGCTCCTCCAGTATTGTGTTCGCATCTACACACAAGACGGTTCTCTCCGTCAACAGACGATGATCCAACACATTCTGAAGCGTGTCCGTTACACTTGCATCTAAATAGGATTTGTTAACTTCTGTTGAAATAACTAAATTTGATTACCTTCCTCCGACGGCAAAGTCGGAAATAGCATAATAGTAACTTCTGAGTACTTGTGGATCCTTGAACACTTCATCTCCGAAAGTGTTCATACGGTTGAGAGCAATCTTGATAGCTGAAGCAGTAACCCAGTTTTGGAGAACTTCAGAGTCTTCAAAAGCATGAGCAGATGGGCGTCCTTCAAGAGTTGAGAAAGCAATGTTTCCACCAGTGATTGGAGAAATATCAGAGAACTCTTTGGTACACTGAGCAACCGCTTCATTTCCAGGAAGGATTGGAGCTCTGTCCGGGATACCATAAGTAGCACGGCAGGATCCACTAAAGAATTAAGTGAATATTTCAAACCTACGGTATTTAAACTCACGAGTAGTATTGCCATGGAGTCCAGTCATCATCTGCAGTGGTCTTTTTGTAAATGGTGAAAGATTCTGGACGTGGACTGATGAATTTCAAGCGAACGTAAGTGATATCGAATGATTTTCCTGAAGAGATAATTTATATGTTTTGATAAAGTTTTTAGTCTACCGAGAGTGAGAGTAAGATTGACACTTGTTGGGTATTGCATGCCCTCCACCATCGTGTCGGATTGCCACCATGTTTCGTTGTTTCCGACGTTGAAATCGGTGAGGAATTTTGCTGGGTGAGAGAATCCCTGCAAAAATGGAATTTTGAATTGAAATAACTGCCAATATACTCAATAACGCTATGCCTAATTTGTTTTTCAAAATGAACTTTCACAACGTTGAAACTGAATGAATAGTCTGAGCATTAACATGAAATTTTAAAGGAGGACTGCAGTCATTATCGACTCAAAAAAATTCCTATGTAATTCGCCCTGAAAAATCTTATTCTGCCCTTAATTTTTCATGAAATTTCCTCTGAAATGCTCCAGCTGCGAGCAAGCAAAGAAACTTATGATTATGGTGGAAGAGTTTTTCAAACTCGGCCACGGGGGTTTTGGGACGCCCTGGCGGCTTTTTTCGTTCTTTTTTCGAAGTTTAAGTTTGTTAATGAGAAGATATATTCAATACGAATATAAAACTTTGAAAAAAGAACGAAAACAGCCGCCGGGGCGTCCCAAAACCCCCGTGGCCGAGTTTGAAAAACTCTTCCACCATAATCATAAGTTTCTCGGCTTGCTCGCAGCTGGAGCATTTCAGAGGAAATTTCATGAAAAATTGAGGACAGAATGAGATTTTTCAGGGCGAATTACATAGGAATTTTTTTGAGTCGATAATGACTGCAGTCCTCCTTTAATAGAAAAAAGTTTCACAACGACACTCCGAAATTGACGCCGTGTTCGATGTTTAGCTTGTGAAAACCATGATATTTTTGCCGAAAATTTTTCATGCCAAAAAAGTAAAACTTATTTTCTCTATTAATTCTAGTTATTTTTCATCTCAGGCCTTTTATACTATCCCTTGACTAGTTGAAAGATGACACAATCTCAACTCTACTTCACTTAAGAATGGATAAACAAAAACTGACCTCATGTCGATTATCGCAAGTTTCGCAGACACTTCGTTGTCCAGTATGACCAGATTGCACACAGAACATGGTTGGTCGTTTAGTACCGCAAGTGTTGGTCACTTGCACATCGAGGTTAAAAGCTGCGTTCACGAAATCTGGGACACATCTCTGCGGTGAACGTGTCGCACGGTCGTAACATGGATTTCCATCGGCACCGAAGTGATTGGGATCGATGCTGGGATAGAGTTCGGCAGGTTGTGGGTGTCCTACCTGCCACAACGCGGCTAGGTAAAATAACCACCGTATCGATGTCATTTACTGAAAAGCGTGAATAATTGTTCATACATTGGATGTTGTGAGAACGAGAGCGAAGAGATGAATAAGAAAAACTTTACGAATGAAACTGTACTTGTACTTATCAGAAAATCAAGTCGAGGGGGTCAAACCGAAGTCAATAGCGAACGGCGAGCAGCTTATTGTGTGGCAAATAGTCATTTAGAGTGTACATAGCAACTCGCGCAAATAAATACAAGGACCCTCTTTTCTTCGGAGCCTATTCGGGCGGCGATGAACAGGCGGACAAGTTGAGACAGAACGTAACGGTGGGGGAGAGGAAGGGGCGACCTGGGAAGGTACAGGACCACATATGCGGCCCTGGAGGGGGCTACACAGAGAGCAACCGGCCCAGAGGGGGAAAGATAGGGCGGGTCGTCTTCGATGTGAGCAAACTTTGCCATGTGGCCGACCAGAGGTCTCTTCTTTCTTTCTTTCTTTCCAACAATCCACCACCCAATTGATTAATTGGTAGGGTAGAAATGAGAAAAAAGTGCATTTGAAAAGAAAGAATCTTTAGATGAATCGAATTCACCGGGTGTCTGAACATAGTAGGGGGATACAAAATGGATGAGGTTACATCTGCGATTTCTCGGTGAAGCTCCGCCTTAATGAACTGAACCTTTGGAGAACAGCTGAACATCATTTAATGCTCTTAAATTAAGAGGTCGTGTCAGGATAAAAACTATATGACCCTTGAATTTCCTTTAAAACGGACCATAGGATGAGAAAAAAAAACAAGAAAAATCATTAAGGAAGATTATAAAAAGAAAAAGAGAATTGATTTGTCGAGAAAAAAGAGTAGAATGTGTGCTGGGTGAAGAGGGACGTCTGGTGCACAAACAGTGGTAATACGTCATCGACGAGCAGAGGGAACGGTACATTGATCCAATCTGCCAACTGTGCAGAAGACACCACCAATTGGAGGGGTAAAAGGCAATCGAGGGACTCTTATTGTGGTTTTAAAAGATCAGATTAGCTGCAATTAGATCTAGAAGGGGTTTAAAATGCCTTGGTATCAATACAATAATGATAATGAAGGGCCAATATTGTAGTTCCACCAGAAATGATGACCTTTTAGCCCCCCGCAATATGTGTGCGCGTCATGGCAGAGATTGTATAACTTGAAGAGAAACGAGACCAAATACAGATAAGATGAATAGTTGCGGGGGGAGAACGAGAACGTATGACGATCGAACGGAGCGACGGATACATTCATAATGATAATGTACTTTTCCTGGAGGTGACCACTGATTTGGATACATCAATTATGTGAGAAAAATGGGATCAGGCTGACGGAGAAAGTTGGAAACGGTTTGAACTTTTTTTGAAATTAGGAAATGAGAGTTTTCAGATGCGTCTAAAAAATTTCTTATATTCAAAAATATGATTTTCAATAAGAAAACCAAAATCAATAGCGAAGTGGCTTATTGTGTGGCAAGTAGCCAGTCAGAGTGTACATAGGAACTCAAACAAATACAGGGACCATCTCTTCTTCAGACCCTAGTTGGCGGCAATGAACAAGGAGACAAGTTGAGACAGAAAAAACGGTGGGAAAGGGAAAGAACAGGATCACATATGCTAACCAGGGGCTACTCAGTAAGCCATCGAACATTTTCAATGTGAGCAAACTTTGCCATGTGGTCAACCAGAGGTCTCGTTTTTCTTCCAATAGTAATATTCAATATTGTAGTTACATCAGCAACGATGACCTCTTAGCCCTCCGCAATATGTGTCTTGGCAGAGATTGTAGAGAAACGAGACCAAATACAGATAAGGCGAATATTTGCGGGGAGGGAGAACCTATGAGAATTGAACGGGGGGATGGATACGTTCATAATGATAATGTTCTTTTCTGGAGGTGATTTGGATATGAAAATTATTAGATTAATATTATTTGCTTAAACGTTAAAAATTACTATTTTTTATTATTTATCAAGAAGCTACATGGGCAAGTATTATTGCAAATTGCTCAATATTAAATCTAAAATTTAAAAAAGCACAAGTTTGCAACTTTTCAGATTGGAAACAAAATTTTGCAAAAGTCAGAACAACCTGAACAACAAACAAGTGGCTCCAGAAAACAAAAAAAACTTATCGAGTAATGTGATCAGGTAGAAGAAATCTATCCGTGGGTCATTCGAGCCGAAATCAGAGCAGAGGGTGGTTGAAGGAGAAGGCCCGGCAGAGGTCAGCCCAGTGCTTCTTTTCGCCTGCCCTCGCTCGTAACTCCTCCACTGTTCGATTTGTTACACTGTTTCTGATATACACGAGCCGCGACCTCGCTAGCGATGAGTTGGTGTCGACCCCCGACCAATGTCCCCTCCCTCTATCAGAGCCCCAAGTCCACTGCACACGGAGTGGAAGAGATAAAGTAAGTTAATCGGAGAGAGACGAGACGACGAGAAACGTCTATAAAAAACGAGAGAGGTGCACAAAAAAGCGATGGATCTGCAAGAAATGAATCTTCTTCCCGTCCCTGACACTGAATTAAGTGCGCTCAATGTCTCGCAATTGCTCCATAGGATGACTCATTGAAAAAGAATTACGCCCCGGCTGTCTTTTCTTGCTTGATTGAATGGATTATCTGATTGGAGAGAAAATAAAGATACATTTTTATTATGAATTAAACACACTATAGTTAACCGATTGAAATAAAATTATGGTTTCCGGGTTTCTTTGTAGATTTTAAATAATTGTTCCAAGGTTTCAGCTGGCAGTTTTCTCATTATTCGCCTCATCATTCGGTTTGCCTTGTTAGTAGGTAACTGCTGCGCTTCCAATAACTCCAGAATCTGAAAAACAAAGAATCGGCAATTGTTCGAATACCATACACATTCAAAGATAAACCTACTGATTAAAAATACAAAAAAGGTTATCTCATCCGAAAAGTGCCACAAAGAAGGTTTAACGATTGAAAATATACTTTGACAAAATTCAGGTTTATCATATGTCGACCGTTTTTGTTCCTTGTTTTCAAAAAACTATTTCATTACCTCAAAAACTTGAAATTACACACATTCGTCGATTTCATTTCCAAGAGAAGTGCAATTTCCCCCCAAGAATTTCAAAAAAGGCAACAAATGGGTGATCACACTTTTTTCTTGTCTCTTCAATTCAATTCTATTATTATACACTGTGTCAGACATATTTTCTAATTGAAACTTGAAAGTTTCTCTAATTGGGAAGACGCCAGAAGTATATGTGGTAACTATCTCAATATATCAAACTTGATGAGATGGGAGGCATTGTTTCAATTCACTTACAATATCACTCAAACTTGGGTCAAGTTCGGTTAGAAATTCCTCGAGGCCGACTATTTTCTCTTCTTCACTTCTCACTTCTGAAATACAAAAACAATCAATGGTAAGTAATTTTTAAGTAGTTCACATCAAAACTATGTTCCATTCTAACCTCCAAGAATGATGGTGATGATTAATGTCATCAAAATGACCGTTTTCCAAAAGTGATTTGTCATCCCGAACAAATCAAAAGAATCGGAATGGATCAGCTGAATTCTCCAGTTTCTCGTTTCCCTCCTTTTGCCTTCTGTAAAATAACGATGTCTGAACTGTGAATTGTAGTAACACAAACATTGGAAGGGGCGAGAAAGAACAAAACAAGAAACAAGTGATTAGGTGTCCCCCCGTAACAATTTGATTGAATTAGTGAAAACTCGCGATGACAAAAAGAGACTGTGTGATGATAATCATGATTCTCACATTAGCATCTTGCCATTCAATCAAAACGTTTTTGGATTTTTTTTTCTCGATCCCTTGTATGTTTTCACTGTCACGCTCAATAGATTTCTTTTGAATAGAATGCACTTGATACAGTAAACACTTCACATGTTTTTCAACCACAGAGAAAGTATTCTGCTGAACTCTCAAGTTGATAAATGTACTGAACTAATTAACAAACAAGTTTTGAAATAACTGGGAAGTGATTGGAACTTCTTGTTTTGGAAAACTAGCAAGATTGAATAGTTAGGACTAAAATTCTGCATTTTTCAAACCATAGAACCTATTTTCCTACCATCAAATGACACGCCACATCAACTAATCAATCGGAAACAAATGTACTTATTCTTTGTCGCGGTCATATATGCACTATCTATCAAGATTCTAACCCGTTGTCCCTATTCTTTAACGAAATGAAAGCAGTAATAAATAATACGATTGAAATGGTGGAGAAAGAAATCAGTGTGGTTACATACTGTTTGACGAAAGAAAACGAGACCGTTGACTCAATTCGTAGTAAAGCGACGGGTAGCAATGGTTATAGAGAGACTGATCAAGTTATCAATTATTGGTTGTAAGAAAAAAGAGAGAGAGAAAACTTACTCAACCGTTTGAAAAAAGTCTTTATCGGTCACTTCCAAAACTAGAGAGAGAAAGAAGGCGTCGGGGGGCAAAGTGGCGCGGAGAATGGTCTTGGTAAGAAAATAAGAAAACCAGATGATGATAACTTCCGATATTATCATCAATTGTTTCATTGCTTTGTGTCGTATAAACCCTCAATTGATTTTTTTTTCAAAACTTCATAGGAAAACCCATTCTCTCATCTTTTTACCTTTCCGGTCTGATTTTGAACCTGGTTTCAATCTATCTTTCATCTCTTTCATTCTCCTTATTTTTATATCATTTCTCTTACTGATTCATCTTTTTTTCTTCTTCTTCCCCCAGTTTTTGCCTGTTTTCTTTAAGAACCCTATGGGGCCGCAGGTCATTTTAACACTCTCCACCCTCCATTTTCTTCTCCCATTCCATTTAATCGCATCGACCACCATCACTACCGTTCTTCTTTCCCTTTTCTGTGGCGGTAAGTAATGACCGTCTAATGAAGCCACCTCCTCCGTTTTTGTCATTCTTTTTTACGTGATCATCTAAAATTCTCTTGAAAGGGCATTTTTCATTCACTCATCAGAATTCCTCATTCTTCAATTTTCAGATGTCAAATGAAAAAGATGAGAAGGGAAATAAAACCGAGAAAAATGGGATTGTAGCGAAAAAGGAGGAAGCTGAAGAGAAACGGTCAAATAAGTCAGTAATTTATCCAATTGAACCTTCTACACTATATATTGATGATTTGAAAAACAGTAAAAAAGGTAGTTTCGAACTGATTTATAAGAATCAGTTATTGTGTTCCAGCCTATGATATTACAATAGATGACCCTCCTGAAAAGGATTCAAAACCGAAAATAGGATTTTTTGCACCATATAAAAAGCTTTACGCGTTTGCTGATAATATAGATATGCAGGTAGGTATTTACTGTCTTATCTTACTATATCTTTGTTTTTAGTTGATGGCTATGGGCCTGTTTAGTGCTCTTCTTCAATCTGCTCTCCCACCATTTGTGTGGCTTATTATGGGTAATTTCGTATCTGTTTCGATTTTAAGAGAAGTTTGTCTGATTATTTAAATTCTATTTTTCATTTTTCCTGTTAAGGAAGGAAAAATGGGGTTGAAAAATTTAACATCCGAATATCCGATTGATGACCAGTTTGCTTCTTCTGCTACTCCTGCATTTATTTCAATGTTGGGTCTTTCTGTTGCAATGTTTATCGCAGCTTTCTGTCAGGTAACTTGTTTTGACACCATGTTTGTTGATTCTATTTTGCATTTTATTTCAGAGAATCGCTTGGGAAATTTCCTCGATCCGTCAAGTGTTTCGTATCAAGAAGGCATATATTAGAAAACTGCTTCTTATGGATATCTCGTGGCTGGAATCTCGACAAAGTGGACATGTCGCCGCAATGTTGCAAGAGTAAGAGTAAAGAACAGATACACACATAAAATCAACGAATAAAACCTGAAACCTAACCTTTGTGGCGGCCGAGAAAGGAATGATAATAAATTTTGGTGGTCAGGGAGGAAGATGATAGTAAATGAGTACAGAAGGGATAGTAGGGAGAAAGGAAAACAATTTTGAACAGAGACTATGTCCAAATAAGATCAGTAACATTCCAAGAATAGCAATTAGTAATAAAAAGTTTGATAGTGTTTGCTTTTTATCGGAAAAGTGCAATATGCATAAGAACAAAGTTATTTTTATTTCAGATCAGCTGACTCAATCTACAATGGAATTTCGGATCATCTTCCAATGGTTGTCTTCATTTTATCGTACCTACTCGTTAACATTGGAGTGTGCCTTTACATTCAATGGGACGTCACACTTTTCATGTGTCTTGCTATCCCCCTCCTTATCATATCACGTATTTTGTACAGTAAGGTGAGATAATGATAAATTCATCGAGGAGACAGGCTAACCGGAAAAGGGGGTAAATAACGGATAAAAACGGTTTCTCTTTAGTGGTTTGCAAATACGATGGAGGAGGAAACGAAGCTACAGAATAAGATCACTAATCTTGTCAATGAAACGTTTAACTGTATAACGACGGTTATATCGTTCGCCGCTCAGAAACAGAAAATCAACAAGTAAGAGAAAAGCGGAAGATAAGAAATGAATGCGGATTTTGCAGATTCGAAAAGTTATCTGCAGAACACAGCAAGCTGACTGAAGAAAGGTTAAGGTCATCGGTAGTATTTGATAGTTTGACCCAGGTACAGTAACCAGATGAAGTTTTCTATGAGAAATTTGTAGATTCTGCTCACTGAGCTCATCTTCACAGGAGCTCTTTGCTATGGAATATGGCGGGTAGCTGACAACTCACCAGGACGACTTTGCGCGGTAACTCACACTTTTATTTAAAATGATTATTTTTGTGGTTACAGCTTGCTATCAATATGCTCTACATGTGTGTCACTTCAATTTCTATTGGTTTCCATATTAACGGGGCAACCAGAGCTAAGGATAATGCCAAGGAAATTTGCGAAGTTCTAAGTGAGCTCTAAATATAAAAATAATCTCTGGAAATCATATTTTGAAGATGAGCAACCCAAGATTGAAGTGGAGTTGGGATCAATTGACAACAACATTGATTATGTGCCTGTAACAAGGTGCAAGTACCGAAGACAGAGTATGAAGTTCATGGGTTAGTTGAGACGCCATTATTTATAATACACTATCAAGGAATTCAGGAAAGGGAGCTCTTCATTTCCGAGATATCCATTTCTCGTATCCGAGTAGGAAAGAAACTGAAGTCCTTCGTGGAATATCGTTTCATGTGGAAGCTGGAGAGAAAATCGCCATAGTTGGAAGCAGTGGCAGTGGTAAAAGTACTCTTACTGCTCTTTTACTAAGGTTTTATGACCCGACAAAGGGATCTGTGAGTTGATTTCTGAATTGATGAATTAACTAGAGTTGCTTCAGATCCTTCTCGATGGAGAAAACATCAAGATGATGTCACCAGATGATCTTCGTGGGCAATGTTCTCTTGTGAGTCAAGAGCCTGTACTGTTTGATGGAACTATCAGTGACAACATACGATATGGAAGATTAGATGCCACTCAACAGGAAATCAACGATGCTGCCCGGAAAGTGGGTGCATGGAAGTTTATTAACAGTTTACCGGATGGGATGAGAACTCGAGTTGGAGAACGGTAACTGTTTTATTTATATTTTTCAATTGAAATGGTTTCCAGAGGTCACCAACTATCTGGAGGTCAGAAGCAAAGAGTAGCAATTGCAAGAGCTGTTATTCGAAAACCGATAGTTCTAATTTTCGATGAAGCCACATCAGCGTTAGATAATATTCACGAAGAGGAAGTGAACGCTGCTATCGATTTGGCCTCCGAAGGGCTCACCACTATCACAATTGCTCATCGACTATCAACGATTAAGAACTCTGATAGAATCATTGTTCTGCATGAAGGACAAATTGTAGAAGAAGGACCGCCAGATGAATTATTGGCAGATGTTCATGGCATTTTTTACAAGGTATAACCCCGTAAAACAATGTTTCCCTTTTTATATCTTCCAATTTCGTTTTGAAATCTCATTCAAATGGAAGTTTTATCTTGATCATGACAGATGTACAATGACCAACGTCTCGACCAACTGAGCCAACAACACCAACAGCTGCAGACAAAACCGTCTCTTCAGCAACAGATGTCCTTCAGTCCGCCACCAAAACTGGCGAGTTGTAAATCATTCGATCGCCCTCTCTTCACCCATAAATTTTAGGACCCCGATCAACAACGGCGTGCATGGGCTCGCAGTTCTCTTGGTGGGAATAAGAAACTTGGAAAGTCATATTCAGTGAACAGCATGGAGAAAGAAAAGTTGAAGTTACCAGTGATGAGCAAGAAAAAGTCAGAAAGACTAGACTACAAGTACTCGAGAGTGCATAGCATGGATGTGAAACAACACGGAGAATCTATTGATGAAGATGATGTAATTAGGATTAGCAACTGAAAAAGAAATTCAGGTTTTTACAGGAACTACCGGGCAAAGAAACAAACTTCACTGTTCTCAAGGACTTGATTTACTCGTATAGAAGAGGACTGCCGTTATTAGCAGGTGCTATCCCGACAACTATCGTCAGAGCAGTGTTCTATCTTCTCATTTGTTTCCAAGTTGCTTCTGTGTTAGAAGTACGTCTTTCAAATAAGTTCTAGATTTAAAATCAAAAATTTAGATATCAATTGCTCCTGACGAAGAGCGTGCGTTGCAAATCTTTATTGTCGCTGCCATCTACACAGCACTGATCATTGTGAAAACTATTTTTGAAGCTCTTGGAGTACGGAAAGTCAATTTTTCTCTCTATTGAATTATTTTCAGAGACTTTTCATCGCGCTCTATGGCCATGGATTCTGCATGTTCATGAGAAATGAAATGTTCCGGAAGGTTCCCAGAAGCTCTTTTTCTTTTTTTATTTCTTAATTCAGATTCTCCGACATGGTGCAGCCTATTTTGATGAAGAAAGAAACAGTCCAGGAAGACTTGTCCACAGAGTAATCAACGAGTCTTCTACTCTGAATGAGATCATGGAACAGAAACTTGACATGTTGATCCCTGGAATCGTGTGTTCTGTGTTTTCAATTGTCTGTGCTCTCTGGATCAACTGGAAAATGGCACTTCTTTGTTCATTCCAGTTTCCAGCATACTTTGTTATCAGAATTCTACAAATCAAAGAAGGAACAAAAAGGTAAGAATTTCCGGAATGTGAAGATTCTAAATTATAAGTGTTCAGACAGCGGCAAATGGTGGATGAAGAGAAGAAAGCTGCTAATCTGGCTACCGTTGTTCTCGCGAACATGAGTACAATCAAAGCTTATAACTTGCAATCTCACTTTTACAATGTATTCTGTGACGCCCTGAAACCAGTCTCTCAGTCAGTCATTCCAAGTAATATTTTAAATTTTATTTGAATTCAGGTGTATGCAAAAACAGTCGATCATATCCGCTTTTGTATTTGCCTGCCAATATTCGTTCACATACATCTTAATTGCAATCACTCTTCATTTCGGAAAAGTTATGATGTTGGCTAACGAAATCAGCGTTTTTGATTACATGAGGTATGTACAGTACTCCCATTAATACACAAAAGACTTTTTCAGAGTTGTCCTGCTGACCCAATTTGGAGCAAACTTCTTCTCCCAACTTATCGCTTCCGTCAGTGACTTCACTAAAGCTCAAATTGCTGCAGAGAATGTCATGAGAGTGATCAGAGAACCACCAGTCGACATGGATAACTTGTCGGAAGAAGGATTGAGACCAGTATGTGATACCCTGTCGATCTTCTCAAAATAGGTGCTTTTCAGAAGCTAGAAGGAAATCTATGTCTCAAAGACGTGACCTTCCGTTATCCAACAAGACCCATTGTTCCAGTGTTAACTAATCTGAACTTGAAGGTAATTGAATTGTCTTATGATCGTGGTCCGTAATCAAAACCTTAGGTTCGTGGTGGAGAGTCGGTTGCTCTTGTGGGACCATCTGGCTCTGGTAAATCATCCGTCATCTCATTATTCCAAAGGATGTATAATGCAACTGATGGAGTTGTGATTATCGACAAGTACAATATTAAATCTATTAATCCCGCTTACCTGAGAAGATGCATTGTACAAGTCGGCCAGGAACCGGATCTTTTTTCTTTCACTATCAAGGTATCTTCCAACTTTTTTTATTAATCATAATTGAACAAATATTCTTGTTCTTAGGAGAACATTGCTTTTGGAATGATGGAGAGCGAAGCGACGATGGATAAAGTGATAGAAGCCGCGCAAATTGCAGATATTCATAATTTCATTACCAGCTTGCCACAGGTATCAAGTTGTATCATTAAACCCAATACATGTTGTTTAGGGTTATGACACGGAAGTTGGAGAGTTTGGTGCACAGCTATCCGGCGGTCAAAAACAACGAATTGCAATTGCCAGAGCAATTATCAGAAAACCAACTGTTCTACTGCTCGACGAGGCAACTTCTGCTTTAGATAGTGCAAGTGAAAGAGAAGTTCAGAGCGCGTTTGAACGTGTTAAACAAAGCAAGAAAACAAAGTGCACATGTATTCAAAGTGAGAAGAAGATCGAAATTGGTTCGTAATACTTTTTTTAGTTGCTCATCGTTTATCAACAATCCGAAATGTCGATCGAATTTATGTGATTGTACACGGAGAAATCGCAGAAGAAGGTGACCACGAGTCACTGATGAACTTGAAGGGTATTTACTACGAAATGAACCAGATGGCCTAATTCCTCATAAAACTACACTCTTAATTTTTAATTGTACATAGTTTTTTTCTTTTTTGATTGTTCTTTAATAAAAATAATGGAAACAATTTATTTGTCATATTTTGCATGCCATTTAATAAAACCCGTATTAAAATCATTAGAATCTCATTTTCAAGGAATGTGGAAAAAGTTGTCCGCTTGGTTACAAATAGGTGTTAGAATCGACTGTTTCTAGAGGGATAGTGATCGGAAGACTGACTACTCGGCCCTGGGTTAGATGGTAAGTCGTTATAAACAGGAGGACTATGTTCATAATTACTGTAATGTGGAGGTGTCGGTCGATGATAGGAAGTTGAAGCTTGCTGATCATAGCATGCGGCAGGAGGGACGGATGGGTAATCAGGATACATTGGAGGAGGAGAATGATACATTGGAGAGTTGTATGGTTCTGAAACTATGGAATTGATTTTGAATGAAAACAACTAAACTTACTTGAAGAATCCCGGCCAGAACTACTGTTGTAATAGGAATCCATCATTGAATCATCACTGAGAGGTTGAGACCATTGTTCACCAGCACCTTCATACGTTTCCCCGTTGCTATTCAATACTTCGGTTCTTGGTGTTGCCATACTCAAGTGCCCAAACTGATTCTGGAAACCGAATCATTTTTTTCAACTATCATGATAAAGTTACCTCCAAATAGGAGTTGTATCCGGGAAATGAGGGTCTGCTCCTTTCTCGTTTTTCATATATCATTTTCAAAATATTATTCGCTAAACCAGCCAGTTCTGGATGAGTATGCGCTTGCATTTGAACATTCTGAAGCATTTTCCCAAGAACTTCGTCTCGTTCAAACACCTCAGCCATTTGTTCGTGATGCATCAAATTGTAAATGAGGGACAATGTCGATGATTTCGTGTTCTCTTCAACGTTCGCTTTTTGTAGAACAAAAATTGGAAGAGTATGACCATCGCCCATTCGGTTGTTTTCGGGCGTTTGTAGGAAGAATACAACCTAGAATTGAATTATTTCAGGATGTCTAATGACTAAGAGCTACCTCGTTCAGAATGTCCTGATCTCTTGTAATCGATCTCATAATCTGAATGCATAAGTGCACAATATCCTTCACACGAATTCCCTCTATTGTGTCTTGCTATAAATCAATTCTCCAGCTAGTTTCTCTCTAATAAACCTTACCACATTCAGATGTGTACAGGCAACTCGAAGAATATAAATAAGTTGCTCAACAAATCCCTTATCGCCTATTCTACACTGCCGGAAAGGAATGAGAAGTGGATGCTGTGACACGATTTTTAGCAGAAGCTATAAGTAAACCCTTTTAATTTTATTCAATATGTTCAGAACTCACGCTAAGCGTATGTTTCACCAAAACTGGTCTCATTCCCAAGAGCTTGTGAAGAAATAATGCAGGATCCCGGAAAACGTAAGCTTGAACCTTGTCACACATTGCATGCCCAACACATAAATGTCTCAGAGTACAAATGAGACTTTCCTGGAATTTTTTTTCCTGTTTTAAATCAATTTTGAATTACATACTATATAATCCTCCATTCGTTGTGCCTCCTTGTCTCTCAAATCAGCCATTTCATTCGATGCAATCTCCAACGCCCGAAGGAGATTCACAACTCCATGATTTGCACACATGAACTCCTTATTATGTCTATTGTTTGCCACCAAATTCGACATGGTTTGTGCAGAATAAAGACGAATCGTGGCATTACGCGAGTTGACTAGTTCCAGAAGCGATTTCAACAACTGATCTTCATTCAACTTGCTAGACACGTCACTAATGTTACGAAGTGTCTCAAGAGTGGATAGTACAAGCCTTGGACTTCCATGAGAGAGTAGGTTGGCTAGAATCTGGCGACCTCCGACTGCGACTAGATTTGGTGCGTCCTGAAATTTAAGGTTTCGAACGGGCTTCACATTTAAAAAACATACAAAGTTCGAAAAAGTGATCAGAAGTTGTGTACTTCTCCATAATAAGTTCTCGTATCCTCGGTGTTGTAGAATAGTGAGCAATTTCTGTGGACCTCCCAATCTTACGAACTTGATTTTTTGGTCGTTATTTTTCTCACACAAAACTCTTATCAAATCGACAATAACAGGAAGAAGTTTCTCCGATTTCTCCGCTTCCAACCATGGCGTCACATGCTGTAATGTACTTTCTCCTTTTCTTTTTCTTACTTTTTTCTCCATTTTTTTGACATTTTCTTACAATGATTGCATCTTGTTGCCGCGCAATGGTCACACTTTGTCCGCCTCTCTGCTTATCGGACAATATCGAATGCATGGTGAGAATCGCGTATTTATAGATAGATGTTGGATAGGTACTGTAACGACGAAATCTTCTCAATCATTTTTTTTCCTACGTGATCATTCTTACCCAATGTGTCTGATAAGGTTGGGAATGATATCAGGCTGCTCGCTGATCGCACGGGTGACAAGATCGATGCCTTCTTGACGGTTGCAAATGTTGAACAATGTTCCCAGCGCGAATCGAATGATGTTCTGATATTTGGGAATTGATGAATGATTAACAATATAAAACGGTTTACCGGATGATCAACTTTATCCCGGAGAAGGTCTCTCAAGGTGAAAATGACTAGAGGGTCTACGATTCTAGCTTCATTTTGACGCCGAAGAGGATCACATTCCATTTTTGCAATGTTCTGCATGAGTATGACTGCTTTATACACAACCTCCTGAATAAAACCTTCGATTTCTCTCTTTTTTTTCAATCTACAACTTACATTATCCTGATCTTTCATGAGCATTGTCAACTCTGGAATAGCTCTGACAGTGTTGTACTGGCCATCAGTTGGACTTTTAGTGATTCCATCGAATTTTTGTTTTTGCTGAACTTTTTTTTTTATAAAAAATGATTTTCTATAATTTGTTCTCACTTGATCTGACAGGTTCGGGATCGGTTCATACTCCGCCATTGATGATATTCCGGAGAGATGAGAAGAAGGATGAAGAGAAGAAATAATAGATGGAGCCTGAATTCGAAACGCATTAATCTTAGTTTCTATCTCTTTTCTCGATGATTACCTCGCTGTGATTCATGGTTTGGAAACCGCTATCAAAATTGTGATTCCGCCACATATCCACTTTTCGGTGACCGGTGTATGGCGTTCCGCCCATTTGACTGTCCGAATAACTTGACGAGTCTTGTTCCCTAAAACGGAAGTTAAAAAATTGAAAAATGATCGAGAGAAAGAGAAAGGTGACAGTTTGATGCAGTGAAAGTTTCTAGGTGTCTAAATACCTTTACTTCTTAACCTAAAAAATATTTTTGTGTTCAAACATTAACTTAGGAAATGAACACATTGGACTCTTAGTGTAATGATAAGCACTTACATCGTGTATGATGATTCGGACAAGTTCGTATCGTCATTGTTGATAACTAGGTTCGGATTCAGGTCCATCCCAGTTTTCTGAAAAAGCTATAGTTGAGTTTGAAGAGAATGCAAAAAGTCGCGTGGACGGTATCATGAATTAACGGAATTGAAAGATGGTCGAAGGGAAAAAAGCGAAGCGAAAAAAAAACTGATTGAACGAAATGTTTGAAAACATTACAAATCTGCTGGGCACAGAAAAATAGTGTGTGTGGTGATGGAGCAGTGAAATAGTGAGATAGAGAGTCTGAGAGTTGTGTGTAATGAATGAAAAAGCAACAATAGAAATGAGTGTACCTAGTCCATAGTAAACTGGCTTCTCCTGCAGTTCCTTACCACTAAATCAGCCCATTTTCACTCATTTGTTCAGAACTCTCAATCAACTATCAGCTAGTGAGAAGCAAAAGGTGTGAAATTGGCTAATAAAATTTTTGGAGGTTTGTTTCAACAATAGTGATATCTATAGTGAGAGGGGGGGTACAGTCATCAGTGGGTTTTGGAGTGAACAAACGAGAAAATGGGAGAAATGGAGAAACAACTTTGATAAGGATGTATTAAGGAGGCGAACTAGGAAAGAGATTGGATAACAACGAATAGAAGAACATAGCTTAATCATAAATTATCATTTGGGATAATTGGACGACTCTCAATTATCAAGTCTTCCCTTTTATACGTTGATACATATTTTATCCAATATAACGACCCAGATTATTCTACTTTTTGTTGCTTCCAAAATCAAATAAACCATAAATAATAGTTTTGGCTAGTGAAAGTGTCTTCATATAATGAAAATGACATGATTAGCGTATTATTAAGTTGAATCAACAAAAAAGTTTTTTAAACATTTTCTCATGCTAATTTTCAAATATTCAGATAATTACAGTTTAATAGTAAAATTGTTTACAACATGAGAAAGTGGCAACAATTACGTTGCGAAAAAGTCATTAAACTCGAATAGTTTGTTTAAGAAATCGAAAAAGTGTTGCTGGCGGGTGCTTCGAGTCGTATTTCAACTGATAACATCATTTCATTAATGAGCAATCAACGGAACTGACATCATCAGAATATTCGGATTTTCGTTTAGTTTGTTGGATAAGACAAGGATGCATTTCTTTTCTTCCAGAACCCATTTTCAAACCGATCACTCACAATAACTACAAATCATCACTTTTTACAACCCCTCCTGCTCTCTCGACTCTCGCCAAATTGTAAATCAATACCTTTGGTTTTTTTCGCTTCTCAAAAAGTTGTTCTCTTCGTTTTCGCAACACTAAGCTTATTGCAGGGCGCTAAATGCTGGTTTAGTGATAAGGAACGGCGAGAAGCAAAAATTTTAACACATGATAAGGTTAGAGAACAGGAAATGGAGGAGAGAGAGTGTTCAATTGAAATATTGTTTTGTTTGGGAAACTCGGAATTCGGAATTTCGCAAAAACAAAACAAAAGAATTTTTTTGTTACCCAAACTCAAGATAGATATCGAAGGTCCTAGGTGTTTGACAGAATAAAGTCTCGGGCAGCATGATCTATTATTGGAATGCCTTTCTTGATCTAAAAACGTTCGTTTGTAGAGCGAACACGTGTCATCATCATTTTTTCCTCTTGAAACGTACACTTTTTCCCAAGAATGTTATCGAGTTCATGTGACTTTTTGAGATTCTTATTATAGATAGAGAAATACAGAAAAAAAGCAACAGAAGAGGAGAACAGGATGAGAATTTAAGAGAAAAGGGTGGAAGATAGGAATTTTGTGAGACGGCGAAAAAAAAAGAACTGACGATAAAGACGATGGGATTCATCATTTTTCTCCCCCTTCTTCTTCTCTCGTAAATTTTTCGCGCGTAATGAAACAATATGCGAAAATAACGATGGGGGATGTCATCAAAAATGAGGTAGACTGTTCGGTGAGAAATACCATCTTGAACCTCTTTTTAGGAAGTACGATAGGAATCAGCGATCGGGGGCCGCCGGGTGTCGTCGCCCCCCATACATGTCTTTTACCTCAGCAGCAGGGCACGAGGAGGACAACATGAAAAATTATCCATTATTCTGTTTCTCGGCCAGTACATTACAATTCATTTCTTCTCCTCTCTTTTCTAACACCTTAAGAAAGGAAGGCGCAAAAATATTTTAGTGCAATTTTTAAGTGTCGCGTGTCGACTGTCGACGTTTAGCGTTTTGGGGGAGATTGATAAGGTCGTTTGAGGGAGAGGAACAAGGAGACTGAAGACAAAAATGGAAAGAAGGAAAATGATCACATTTGAGAAACTATTTTTTGAAATAAAGAAGCCTACGGTCATTTGCAAAACGAGAGAGGTGAAGAAGTCTGCCAGAAAGCCGAAAAACCAATAACGATTTCTCGAGAGTTGATGGGATTCGAAAAGAGATTGAAAAATTCAAAGTGGGTGGATAAGTCGAGGGGAATGTGTGAGTTCTAATGTCACTGGAGGTCTATCAATGTAAAGTCGTTTGTGCAAAGGTCAGGAGCAGAAGAGGTTGGGGGTCCATCTAAAATCCACTACTTTTATTGAGCAATTTGAATTGCCACATATATTTTGTTTTGAGAGGGGAAGAGATAAGAGTGAATGGGATGAAACTAAACGAGATTCAAAGTTTGGGAAAGCAATGAACTCTCAATAATCAATTGGAAAGCTATAAACTGGCGTAGTGTCTTCAACGTTAATGTTAATGTTTGTGTTACAAATCTTGTCGGTCATCTCTACTATTTCTTACAATCGGCTAGGTTATCAAGAATCGAAAAAGTTTGCAATGAAGGAAAAAGAAGAAAAAACCGATTGAGAACAGAGAAGCCAGTGTCAGTGTCAAACAGCAGAATCAAAGGACCGCTTCCTTGATTTATCACCAAAAAGTTGTGTCACAAAATTTGTCTTCTTGTAATCATTTCAGCCGCATGTGACAGCTGTTCTCACTGCAAATTGGTGTAGGAGGAGAGATTAATTGTTGGTTTATTGGTCTCTAGAAGCATCTTCTTCACAGGTTTTCCTACAGTAAACCTATTTGTTATCAGGAACCCCTAGCCTATTGTTCCAAACGTTCAAATGGAAAACAAAAGGAAAAAGGAGAAATGGAAACAAGATTCTGGGGGAGCTTCTAGAGGAGGGGTGTGCACCATTCTTCTCACAGGCTACCCCCAAAATAATCCCCAACGGGAGTGTTGGTGGAGGCACCCGAAGCACAATTGATAAATGGTCTCGGCCATTTTTAGGGCTAAAGTAAAATATGGCCACTAACTGGAGGGTGGGGGCTCGTTTTCTTTCTTCTTCGTCTCGTTTTGTATCTTGGGCATCGAATGAAGAAGGATTGGCTCAACTCAGCAGATATTTTTGAAGATCAATGTGCCCCATAGGAACCCCAAACCGAAGAGAGGAGGGAAGAAAGGAGAATGAATGCTCAGGCGCCTCGAGGCCTTTTCCCATCAATAGTTTTATGATATGAGGAGGAAAAGCGACGATGAGGGCGCAGTTTTGCTATTTTTATTAGTAATGCACAAGGAATGTGTACAGGTGGCGCTAATGTGCTGAACGATTAGAATCGAGAAGAAAAACGAGGCATTTTGAAGATGAGAAGATGAGAATGAAGTGGAGAGTGTGAGTGCGGTGTGTGTTTCAATTCGAACGAAGAAATTTTGAAGATTGAAAAAAAGCAGCTGGATGATGGTGATGAAGACAGCGACAGCCGGCGGCACAATCGCTTTGGGGGTGTGAATATGGTGAGCTGTCAACTAGAAGAATGATGAATACGGTAAACGGATGGGAATCTGTCGAGAGGGGGCAAAGGATAAGAGATGCGCGCGCTCCTCCTTTGCGGCACTCATCACGCAGACGGCATGCACACTTCCAGCTGTCATCAAGAACCCTTCTTAGACTGAACATTGACCGATCGTTTTCCTTTTTTGTCGCATGCTAAATAGGAGTCAGTTTTTCTCAGACTGTCCCTTTTGCAACATGTGTCAAGTGGAATGGGTTCATGCGAGTTCACAACAGTTCAAACGGAATGGGTCATTTTTAAATGATAAAAGTATTTTACAGTAATCAAACCTGCTTCATATTACAGGAATGAAAAAATAAACAGAATGATCTGGAAAAAATATGATTTTGAGTCGTTCAGAGGGATGGTGCTTCCAATGTTTCTCAAATTAAATAGTATAATGGCTACAGGTTTTCAAACTGCATCCTCTGGTTTTCCCAGTTTGTCAAAGTAATAAAAATGATTCAATCTCCTATCTAGAAAAATCACTTTTTGTTGAAACGCGGTTTTCAATGAATATTGAAAAACAGAAATACCATAGAAATGCTCTAGCGGCTCACAAATTACAATTTTCTCACTCAACAAATTAGGTAAAAACAAAAGGTAATGCCTGGGAGTCGAACCTCATAATGTCCGCACTGCGACCAGGACCCTTACCTTGTTAACCATATAACACATTTTGCTGAGAGTTTTGCGGGCGACGACAACGTGGCGGGTGGCGGCTGGGTGTGGCGTCGTGGTGTCAGAAGGCGCTTTGATTAGTAAAAAGGGAAGATTTGAAATGAAACGTCAGCTTTAAATTTCAGTATCACTGCACAGCAATATATATGTACAGTTTAAAAAAATTTTGGAAGATCTTGTGACGTTCCAGGCCGAATAGCTGTGATAATTACCAAAAAAGTGATGCTTTCTATACTAGGGAAAAATCATAATTACTGTTCCAGATTTTTCATCAGAATCCCTCAACCGTTCGAAGATTCATCTTGGACAACATCATGTGTTGACCTGTTTGCAACTCTTTTGATTTCAGATGCTTTCCGTTCCATTTGTCCCTCGAATCGTTTTTCAGTAAACAACACATGACAGTCTTTCGGTCAGTCACCATATAACACGACGCAACAGCTGGAACAACGGTTAGAATAAACTTTTCCTCATTTCATAGAAAATAACATTTTTCCCGTTGTCCAAAACAGCTGGAGTGAAAAAAGCGAGGTTGAAGATTCATACTGACCGTATAACTTGTGACAGTGTCATTCTTTTTCAGCAAAATTTATTTGAATCAAATTCTGAGCTTTCAATAACCATACACTGGTAACGTTAAATTCCTTAGATTATATTCGAACGGTTTCATGCTAGAGGAAAATAAAAGATGTATTTTTAACATTATTTATCTCTCAGAAAAGTTTTCTATTGCAATGTAATTTTCCTAAAAGCTCGGCAGGTAGTCTTCCCGTCGGATATCCTGGTGTTCCCGGTGAACTGTTTCTGGAAAATTCCATTTTTTCTATTTGATCTGTGGTTTCTTTCACTACAAACTTATGATTTCATCTCTCGTATTCCTGTAGTATTTTTCTGATAGTAAAATACCTTTTGTGCTTTTTGCATCTTAAATCATGGGAAATCTATCTTTGTCTCAATATGTTCTCGCCAAGTCGTCTATATGTTTACCAAAACATCGTTACGTTTCATTCATCATCTTTCCAGAATTCTATTTTGAATAGCTATGAAAAGCTATCAGGTGATTGAAAAAATCACTAAAAAATCAAAAAAGGATACTAATGGGAACGAAATGTTTCGAGAAACTGCTAAAAACATCGTGAGCAACTCACTGGCAAATTGCGACGGAGCGGTTGGCTTGGGTTCTGGAGCTCCTATCAATATGATCGCTGAAGAATTTGCAAAGCAAGTGGATAAAGTGAAGTCGAGACAACTGAGAATCATATGCACCAAAGAATGGGTTTGTAAAAAATTTCCAATTTTTTTTGAGCACCTAGAAAGAAAATAATATTGTTCGTTGGCCTTCTTCCCATCCGTACTTATTTTTTGTCGGCCTTTTTCCCATCCGTACTTATTTCCAATCATTTTTCTAACCCAAAAACCATATTTTGATGCTTCGAAAAATCAGATCTCAGAGTGACCGCAAATTAGCGGAGACCATTCCTCCCAAATAGAAAAACGCCGTTACTCACAGCGTTCTCTTTCGAGATTCATGGACAAAAAGTTTCAGCTTTATAATTTTAGGATAATTGGCATACCCATCAACCAACTTTATATTTCCCGTGGGTACACCTTCTGCGTAAACCGACAACTTGCGGGTTCCGCCGCCGCCTACCTTTTGTGTGTGAGAGGGCAGAGTCAAGGGGTGCGAGGGGGAACAGCGCTTCAAACCCACATAACTCGGTTTTCGACGCGCTTTTTTTGTTCACGTAGAGAACAGAATTCTACGTCGAGTCGTGTGCAGTATTGAAAATTTTCAGTTGAAAAATTTCACAGGATAGCAAAGAAAAGCAGATTTTCCAGTTTTTTCAAAAATTTTTCAACTGAAGTTTTCCCGAAAACTTGTTTAAATCATTCAAATTGATAAGGTGAAAAGGAAAACAAGTCTCCGTTTCTAAAAATCACTCTTCGTCGTGATACAGTGGTACAGAAAATTAGAGGGTTCTACAAAAACCAGCTCGATACGCTAAAGGCAGATACTCAAAAACGTACATGTCCGTTTTTAAATCTACCTCTCGAAATCTGAAAATCGCTGAAACTTTATTAACACTCTTATTTGTTTACTAATCAAAAAGCATTCTGACACCACGAGCCACGCCTCCACACCCTGCCGCCACCCGCCACGTTGTCATCGCCCGCAGCACTCGCAGCAAAATGTGTTATATGGTTAACAAGGTAAGGGTCCTGGTCGCAGTGCGGATCGAAAGGGGTTCGACTCCCAGGCATTACCTTTTGTTTTTGCCTATTTTTGTGAATAGGAAAAACTATATTTCTGGTTCTCTAGAATAATTTTATCCAATTTTCTCTCGATCCTGATTCCAAAAATGTCGAGATTAGTAGTTCTTGTTTTTCTGGGAGGGGTATTTCTGTAAATAGTGGTGAATTTTGCAGTTTTTAACCTTTTCCAGCAAATAAAGCATCGACTAGGCAAGCGAGCGTCCTAGTTGAGGTGCGAACAGCGATAGGTTCGACTCCCAGACGTTGCCTTTTGTGTTTGCCTGATTTTTTAACTGAGAATATCGTATTCTCTGTCTTGCGAGAGCCTCAACATGGCTTTTTTTACTTTCTAGATTGATTGAAAACAAATTTACTCAGAAAAAATGACGTCAGAATGTGATTTTGAAAAAAAGACAAATTATTTTCGATCCTTGAATGGTAAACTAATTTTTAAAGTAGATGGATTTGAAACAGACGGTTTTTTCTTACAAATATATTATTTTCAGATGATGCGCTACTTGGTGAATCATAGTGTCCCTGCTTTCATGTATCATGATGAACACGATATGCCCGGATTGAACACTTACATCGAAACAGTCAATTGTATTTGTTTTGAAGGCCATGTAAGCTGATTTCGAAATATTGAAATAATTTGAAACTAGCTTTCAGTCTGATCTACCATTCTATATCAAAAGTGACGCTACTTCGCAGTTTTCTGGAGCAATGCTTAAAAAAGCTAAACAAACAATACTGATTCAAACGGATAGTGCTATTCACAGTGATAACATTCGTGGAATTCCTATGGAAATTGAGAATAACTCCCACGGATGGTCTCTTTTCAAGAATTGGGGGAAAACCAGAGGCGGAACAATGACCCTCCGTCGTAATATAGACAAAGCCAGCGATCGTTTCTACGTGGAATGGGTGCCGCCAATGAATGGGAAAACTGATAACAAGATTGATTGGAACATCAACTTGAGTGATATTCAAAATGAACTGAGCTCTGTACCAGGTAATGAGAAATTTAAAAACTGCTCAAATGAAGTATTTGCAGGAGTTCTGAGTCACAATCTGTTTGCATCGGAGAATTGCTGTCTAGTCAACCTCGACAATTACGAAACGGACTATAGAAATGTGATTAAAATGATGGTTCACTGAGATCACTATAAAAAATGATGTATATTATCCAAATGTTTGTGCATAAAACTTTGATACCTTCTGTATATTTTTTCCTTCATAAAATAAATGTTTGTTCTCATTCAGAAACAATGCCTATAGCAGTTAATTCAAAATAGAAATTTTTGACACACTTCTTTTGTTCATGTAGAAAAAAAATTATGCGTCTATTGGTGTATAGTGATCAAGTGGTAGTGAATAAACTTTTCGGAAAAACAAGGAAAGTCATTTTTTCCGTTCTCAGAAAAATTTCCAACTGAAGTTTCCGCCAAAAATGTTCAAAATACTCAGTTTGAATACATTGAAAAGAAAAAACGAATCCCACCCAAACCTTTATTTAGAGATTTGAATTGAAACATTTTAAATCTGCATAGGTGATCTGAATTCAATCATTTAAAAATGCATTGAGGGGTAAGCATCGGATGTTTTTACCTTTCCGGATTGTAAACACCTGGATTTGAAAATGTCATGAATGGATTTTCAATCAGTGCCAAAAAATGTTTTTCTGTGTAATCTTCTACGTGCCCTCACTAACCACATCCGGAGTCACTTCTATTTTGTTTTGTGTTAATAGTTACGTTTGAATGCTCATTCTTTATTCAGGAAAAACTCAATAAACAATTTTGTTGAAAGAGTGATCCTCTCAAATTAGTTCAGGAAGGAGTGAGAGGGGCAACAACTTCCGAGCTGTCTTGACCAAAGAAATCATAGTCATCAGATTCATCGCAGTCCATAAAAAATCCTCCGATGACCTGCCATGTGTTGACTCCAGCAATATGAAACACGCCCCCGATTGGATAAGATTTGAATCCGGAAATAAAGAAATCAAGATCTATTCTGTCATCGGAAAAATGCGAACTCTTGAATGTGATACTGACAGGAATTTCTGGTGGAATCTCAGTTAACATTCTGATGAAATCACCTGAAGTACTCTTTTTGAAAGATGTTTTTGTCAAGAAACCACTTACTAATAGGGATCGTACTGGTACAATTGAGGAGGAAATAGGGGTCATCATCGAAAAAATGAGCAATCTGAGTTTCATTTCTAGTCGCAATTACTTTAGTGAGATCCTCGCAAAATGGTTTCGCTGATTGTTCCGAACCATCAGAAGAGGCGATAATTCCGCGATGAATAATTTCGTTTTGGGCAACAGAGGCCCCGAGAATTGAGAGGAGAATGAAGAAGACTGTCGACCACATCGAAAGACGGGGAAGAAAGTGAATGTTTCTGGAGGAAGAGCCTCCTTTTATAAAAAATCATCTGGGAAAGGGGGGTGGGAATATGCAAATCGAGTTAGGGTCTTTTCGATACGGTTGTTTCGATAAAGCGTTATGGAGGCGGAGGAGAGAAGAGAAAGAGGGGGATTTTGGAGAGGAACACGTCAGCTCCAAAGAATGCAATCGACTGATTTGAAAAAAAGGAGGAATAGAAGAAATAACGAATGAAAAAAGAGAGAACAGAGAAAAACTGAAACCAGACATGGTCATTACTAAAAAAATACTAATAGCTGTCAGAAAAAGGAGCAAATGAACTTGATCTACAGTAGAGGAAACAACTCTTTCGAGGAGACAACCAGTGTGAGTTTTCAGAGGGAGGGGCCATTTTGAAGTTGCTCTTAGAGAAAATGATTTGACTTTTATGTAGGATATGGTTAAAGGAAAAATACATCTGCTTTTCCCACCCGCTTGGCCATTGGTTTGATACCAAATCTTCACTTTTTATTAATTAAAATTCATTCTGACACCACGAGCCACTCCTCCACACCTCACCGCCACCCGCCACGTTGTGGTCGCCCGCAGCACTCTCAGCAAATCGTGTTATATGGTTAACAAGGTAAAGGTCCTGGTCGCAGTGCGGATCGAAAGGGGTTCGACTCCCAGGCATTACCTTTTGTTTTTGCCTATTTTTTTGAATAGGAAAAACTATATTTTTGGCACTCTAGAAGAATTTTATCCAATTTTGTTCTAATCCTGATTTCAACTTGAAGAGATAAAATTCTGAAATTCTTGAAAATCGGCTGATAAAAATATGTCTTTATTCAAAAAATAACCTGATCCAAATAAATTAAAACAATTAACATCTTCTTTTCTTAGTCTCCTTTATATTGTCACTGGCCACTTTTTGCTCTCTCTTACGGCTTCTTAACACACGTGGCTGCGGCTTCTCTTGACTGTCTTTTTCCGCTAAGGAAGCTTCCAATTTCTTGATACGATCCTTGAGCTTCTCCTGTGTCAGTTTCAGATCAGTATTTTCTGTTTCCAATGGAATCAGATGGAAGTCTTGTAAACCAGTCTTGAACGTTCCCATTCCGACTTTCATGAGAGTCTTTAGGTCTGTCACTTCGATCGAATGTTTTCGGGCCATCATGTCATACTCAGCCCTATGATCTTTTTTAATTTCCTTGAGCGATATGCTGAGCTCAGTAATTTTTGCCTTAGCCTGTTTCAGGGCTTTACTTAAATCTGACTTCTCAGCTACAACGAGTTTGATAGACGACTGGTTGGCAGATTGAGCGTCGCTAAGAGCTTGTTTGAGCTCAGCATTTTCGGTCTTCAAGAGTTCAAAAGCTTCTTCAGATTTTCCGGAATGTTCTGGATTGAGGAAACTGTCCTCTGACTGAGTTTGGCTGTAGCTAAAATCAAACTCCGGCTCTTGATGATCTTGTTTTCCGCTGGTTTGATCGTCGCCGGAAGCCTGAGCATCTGATGTTAACTGGGAGCTTTGAAGACAAGCGGCTTTCAACCTCAAATCGTCCAACTCGATAGTTTGGGCTTCAATTGTGGAAGCTTGCATTTTTCCTGCAGCCTCAGCCTTTTCCAGGGCCTCAAACAGACCGTCGGTGACTTTTCTCTCGTTATTCAGAGCCTCGACTGCCTTATCTCTAGACTCCTGAAGTGCCTCAATCTTTTTGGATAGTTCAGCCACTTTTATTGCCAACTCATCCGCCTGTGCGCGCGAGTTCTTGCATTCTTCTCGCAGTCCAGATTCTACGGTGTTCCATTCGGCTATCAGCTCCGTAATATTATTCACAGGAGTGATGTTTTCAACCTCCTGATTCTTGTCAGTTTCATCTCTCGAAGCTTCGCTTGTGTTCTGTGCGGAGTCTTGAGTTTCATAGTGTTCCGAAGCGCGGGCAAAAATAGTATCATCAAATACAAAATGGGCCTCTTCATACTCGAAATGAGATTCCTTGGGTTCTAACTCACGAGGCTCTGTCAATCCGGCGACCACCTCCTCCAGTTCTGTACATCGTTTCTTCAACTCTTTTGTGACGCTTCTGCTTGCCCCAATAGGCGTCCAGCATCGTTCTGATACATAGGCCTTGAAAGCGGTTACCTTGGAGGTAAGCCGCGTCAGCCGAGTGGTTTCCTACTCCTGTCCCGATTGATGTTGAGGAGTGATTGGTTCTCATTGGTTTGAAAGCGGCCACCTTGACGGTAGGCCGCTCTAGCCGAGTGTTTCCCCACTCCTGCCTCGAAAGGTATTGAGGGGTGTTCTGTATTCATCGGTCTGGAAGCGGCCACCTTGAAGGTAGGCCGCTCTAGCCGAGTCACTCGCATCTCCATAGAAATCCGGTTGTTGAGAATGTCCAGACGATAGTTCCGTTTGTTTGAGAGCACTTGGAAGTTCTTGCTTCTGTGGAAATTTTTTGACTTCGTAGTTGCCTTCAGAAAATCTGCTTTCTTGACTAGCTTTTCCACATCTTCCGGGCGCTGAACGGTTTTAAATAAATATCCACCCGCAAATCTTCTATTTCATCAGTATCCGTTTGTTGGAACTTGTTTTTTCATCAAGCGAGTTTCCGTGTCTTCATGGCATCTCTGAAAAAATCGTTAGTACATATTGAATACAGATTTTCAATTACTAACTTTCTCAAATTTTTGAATCGGCAAGTTTTCACCACTTCTCGACAACGCATCTTGAGCGGATCATTCAACTCGATCATTTTCCACGATTGATCCTCTTCGTTTACACAGCGAAGTGTGCCGCACTGAAAAATTGGACGATTTTTAAAAAAAGGCAAAGAAAAGAAGATAAACATGTTTTTAACGAGTTAGAAGAAAAAGCATTCGAAACACAAGTTCACAACAGCTGCCGAAGTTTACACAGGGTTTCAGGTTGTTTTTGTACCAACCACAAAAAATATAGAGAAAAGAATGATGAATTTTCATAATTTATCACTAAATAAAATAAAAGTGATTTAAAATCACATTTCAATTAAAAATAGATTCAAAACCGGTAAAAAATGCCTAGAAACCTAAAAAAAAAATCCTCTGGAACAAAAAGAAAATAAGCGACTATTTCGCGCGCGCAGCGTTATTTCGGAGTGTCGTTGCGCGAAAACGTGAAGATTGTGAGATTTCCGAGTTTTGTGGGGTTTTTTGCATTTTTGATGAAGCGATTGTCGTGTTTTGAATAAAAAATAGGAGAAAAGTTTTAGTTCTAAGCCCTCGAGGTTTTAGATAAAAAATGTGTTTTTTATAAGCGTAGAATAGTTTAATCGTTATTCACCATTTTGCAATTAGAAAAAATTAATTCTGAATTTTGCCGGAAAACACACATGAAAAAACCAAGAACTTGAGATTTTGAACCAAATTTTTCTGAATAATCTAAGACGGGTTTGATTTCGAATTTTTGCAGGAGAGAAAATTAGGAAAAACTGACGAACAGAAATTAATAAATTTGAGCCGTTCTTATCTTTGCGTTTTCTGAAATTATCTTTGCGATATCTTGAAATTATCTCTACGTTTTCTGAATGCCTGGACTTGTCATATATGGATTTTCGATCAATTTCAAACAGTTAATGTGAGCTGAGTCATCTTCCATGAATCACCAAATCTGGAGCCAATTCTTTCTCTTAATTTGTTTTGTGTTGATAAATGCAAATGAATATTTGTTTATTCGAAGTAAAAATTAATGTAAAATGGTATCATTATCATTTGTAAATTTCAAGAAAATATCGGTGACTGAAGGAGCGATCAGGTCTTTGATGAGAGTTTTCAACGTTTTCCACTGTTGTTTTCGGCCTCTTTTAATCATTTCAATCACGGGTACCGGGCAGTTCAAATGGTATCCACTCCAGATATACGGTTCATTGAACGAATTTTCTTTGACATTGAACTGGATTGAAATGTCCTCAGATGATGTACGCATCTTTACAATGAAGCCATCTCCATATACAGTTTGACTTGTTGATCCAGAAAATTCGAAGGAATAAAGTGATAAAACCTTGTGGAGCACTTTGACAAAATAATCGCCTTCGTACACACTCTTGCATCCCATGAATGCAAAATTATCAAATAACTGATTCAGCTTCTTGAGGTCATTAGATTTCAATACTTCGATTGTTTTGAATAGGAAGTCATCGGCGGCCTTTTGAGGGTTGGACTGCGCAGGAGAAACAGAAGCTCCAAGAATTATGAAGAGAATACAGAAGGTTGTCGGCCACATCGAAGGATGGGGAAGGAAGTGATAAAGCCGCATCGAAGGATGGGGAAGGAAGTGATAGATTCTGACGAACGAGCCACCTTTTATAAAAGAATGATCTGGGAAAAGGGGTGGGCAGTGCCAATCAAAATAGTTTCGATGGAGCGTGCCGGAGGCGGGGGTAAAAAAATGAGGAATTTTGGGAAACTGCTTCAAGGAACACATTCGAGAAATTCGAAAAAAAAGAAGAAAAGAGAAATAGTGAATGGAAACAGAGAGAACAGAGCAAGATAGTCATCACCGGAAAAAAAACTAACAACTGTCTTAAAAAGTTTCACTAAATCATTTCCCGATGCGACACATGCGTCCCAACATTCCAGAGTGGAGTTTCAACCACATGGGATATGATCAGACAGCACCAACTTCTTGAAGTTCATCATCAATCCAGACATGAATAATTCGGAAAGTTCCAGATCTAGTCGTTCAGTATCCGGGAAGTTGAAAACGGTTGAAACCAGTAATAAATCTGTTTAAACTCATATAGCCAACAATACAGTATCTTTGTTGATTGTATTTGAGATAGCTTTGCAATTAATAACGTTTTCTGGAAGAACTAAATAGCCTATCTCTACGTTTGATGAGGAGTGGAACAATGATCATGTTAAGTAGTGCACGGTGAAATGTCTTGCAATACGTTTGAAACGATATAAAAATCGATGGAATTCAGTCAGTAATATCAAAATTACATTTTAAGCACATTGAGCCAGCAATGCATTGGCTTTGAAAGATTTCTATACGAGAAAATCTGAATGCCTGGATTTTAAGCTTCAAGAAACCTTTGATGTATGTATAAATTATTCACATTTCAGGAAATAAGTGTGATCTGATTGAGTTCTGAAAACCCTGAAAACCGATTCTGATAATGGAAAAAAATTGTTCAGTTTGGTAATCAACTTTATTCGAATGATAATATTCGAAAAGATCAAATTTGACATAAAAAAAGGCATTAAAACAACATTATAATCTTATCAAATATTCTTAAAATCACAATTTTGAAATGGAATTTCGAGAGGAATACCAGTAATAAATGGGAGATTTCGCAACAAATACAATTTTTCAGCAAGGGGAACAACTAAATAATTCATTGACTGAAAGAAATCAACTAACCCCTTCTATCGAACAAGTAGAGTATGGGCTAGAAAAAATTTTAAAAAAAATTGTATTTGTTGCGAAATCTCCCATTTATTACTGGTATTCCTCTCGAAATTCCATTTCAAAATTGTGATTTTAAGAATATTTGATAAGATTATAATGTTGTTTTAATGCCTTTTTTTATGTCAAATTTGATCTTTTCGAATATTATCATTCGAATAAAGTTGATTACCAAACTGAACAATTTTTTTCCATTATCAGAATCGGTTTTCAGGGTTTTCAGAACTCAATCAGATCACACTTATTTCCTGAAATGTGAATAATTTATACATACATCAAAGGTTTCTTGAAGCTTAAAATCCAGGCATTCAGATTTTCTCGTATAGAAATCTTTCAAAGCCAATGCATTGCTGGCTCAATGTGCTTAAAATGTAATTTTGATATTACTGACTGAATTCCATCGATTTTTATATCGTTTCAAACGTATTGCAAGACATTTCACCGTGCACTACTTAACATGATCATTGTTCCACTCCTCATCAAACGTAGAGATAGGCTATTTAGTTCTTCCAGAAAACGTTATTAATTGCAAAGCTATCTCAAATACAATCAACAAAGATACTGTATTGTTGGCTATATGAGTTTAAACAGATTTATTACTGGTTTCAACCGTTTTCAACTTCCCGGATACTGAACGACTAGATCTGGAACTTTCCGAATTATTCATGTCTGGATTGATGATGAACTTCAAGAAGTTGGTGCTGTCTGATCATATCCCATGTAGTTGAAACTCCACTCTGGAATGTTGGGACGCATGTGTCGCATCGGGAAATGATTTAGTGAAACTTTTTAAGACAGTTGTTAGTTTTTTTTCCGGTGATGACTATCTTGCTCTGTTCTCTCTGTTTCCATTCACTATTTCTCTTTTCTTCTTTTTTTTCGAATTTCTCGAATGTGTTCCTTGAAGCAGTTTCCCAAAATTCCTCATTTTTTACCCCTGCCTCCGGCACGCTCCATCGAAACTATTTTGATTGGCACTGCCCACCCCTTTTCCCAGATCATTCTTTTATAAAAGGTGGCTCGTTCGTCAGAATCTATCACTTCCTTCCCCATCCTTCGATGCGGCTTTATCACTTCCTTCCCCATCCTTCGATGTGGCCGACAACCTTCTGTATTCTCTTCATAATTCTTGGAGCTTCTGTTTCTCCTGCGCAGTCCAACCCTCAAAAGGCCGCCGATGACTTCCTATTCAAAACAATCGAAGTATTGAAATCTAATGACCTCAAGAAGCTGAATCAGTTATTTGATAATTTTGCATTCATGGGATGCAAGAGTGTGTACGAAGGCGATTATTTTGTCAAAGTGCTCCACAAGGTTTTATCACTTTATTCCTTCGAATTTTCTGGATCAACAAGTCAAACTGTATATGGAGATGGCTTCATTGTAAAGATGCGTACATCATCTGAGGACATTTCAATCCAGTTCAATGTCAAAGAAAATTCGTTCAATGAACCGTATATCTGGAGTGGATACCATTTGAACTGCCCGGTACCCGTGATTGAAATGATTAAAAGAGGCCGAAAACAACAGTGGAAAACGTTGAAAACTCTCATCAAAGACCTGATCGCTCCTTCAGTCACCGATATTTTCTTGAAATTTACAAATGATAATGATACCATTTTACATTAATTTTACTTCGAATAAACAAATATTCATTTGCATTTATCAACACAAAACAAATTAAGAGAAAGAATTGGCTCCAGATTTGGTGATTCATGGAAGATGACTCAGCTCACATTAACTGTTTGAAATTGATCGAAAATCCATATATGACAAGTCCAGGCATTCAGAAAACGTAGAGATAATTTCAAGATATCGCAAAGATAATTTCAGAAAACGCAAAGATAAGAACGGCTCAAATTTATTAATTTCTGTTCGTCAGTTTTTCCTAATTTTCTCTCCTGCAAAAATTCGAAATCAAACCCGTCTTAGATTATTCAGAAAAATTTGGTTCAAAATCTCAAGTTCTTGGTTTTTTCATGTGTGTTTTCCGGCAAAATTCAGAATTAATTTTTTCTAATTGCAAAATGGTGAATAACGATTAAACTATTCTACGCTTATAAAAAACACATTTTTTATCTAAAACCTCGAGGGCTTAGAACTAAAACTTTTCTCCTATTTTTTATTCAAAACACGACAATCGCTTCATCAAAATGCAAAAACCCCACAAAACTCGGAAATCTCACAATCTTCACGTTTTCGCGCAACGACACTCCGAAATAACGCTGCGCGCGCGAAATAGTCGCTTATTTTCTTTTTGTTCCAGAGGATTTTTTTTTTAGGTTTCTAGGCATTTTTTACCGGTTTTGAATCTATTTTTAATTGAAATGTGATTTTAAATCACTTTTATTTTATTTAGTGATAAATTATGAAAATTCATCATTCTTTTCTCTATATTTTTTGTGGTTGGTACAAAAACAACCTGAAACCCTGTGTAAACTTCGGCAGCTGTTGTGAACTTGTGTTTCGAATGCTTTTTCTTCTAACTCGTTAAAAACATGTTTATCTTCTTTTCTTTGCCTTTTTTTAAAAATCGTCCAATTTTTCAGTGCGGCACACTTCGCTGTGTAAACGAAGAGGATCAATCGTGGAAAATGATCGAGTTGAATGATCCGCTCAAGATGCGTTGTCGAGAAGTGGTGAAAACTTGCCGATTCAAAAATTTGAGAAAGTTAGTAATTGAAAATCTGTATTCAATATGTACTAACGATTTTTTCAGAGATGCCATGAAGACACGGAAACTCGCTTGATGAAAAAACAAGTTCCAACAAACGGATACTGATGAAATAGAAGATTTGCGGGTGGATATTTATTTAAAAACCGTTCAGCGCCCGGAAGATGTGGAAAAGCTAGTCAAGAAAGCAGATTTTCTGAAGGCAACTACGAAGTCAAAAAATTTCCACAGAAGCAAGAACTTCCAAGTGCTCTCAAACAAACGGAACTATCGTCTGGACATTCTCAACAACCGGATTTCTATGGAGATGCGAGTGACTCGGCTAGAGCGGCCTACCTTCAAGGTGGCCGCTTCCAGACCGATGAATACAGAACACCCCTCAATACCTTTCGAGGCAGGAGTGGGGAAACACTCGGCTAGAGCGGCCTACCGTCAAGGTGGCCGCTTTCAAACCAATGAGAACCAATCACTCCTCAACATCAATCGGGACAGGAGTAGGAAACCACTCGGCTGACGCGGCTTACCTCCAAGGTAACCGCTTTCAAGGCCTATGTATCAGAACGATGCTGGACGCCTATTGGGGCAAGCAGAAGAGTCACAACAGTAAGTTTTTCACAAAAGATTTAGTCGCTCACATTTCAATTCCGAGTATATAATATTTGGAGTGAATCAAAATCTGAGCGTTTTAATATTTGCATTTGATAACCTAACTGGAATTTCTTGCAGGAAGAGCACTGTCGCCTGTCTCCCTTAACTCCGAGAGAGCACAAAAATGGGCAAAGAATGCGTCACAGATGGCAAAAAAGAAGAATCAAAGCAAAGTGAGAATAGTTTCAAGATTATAAATGTACTGATTTTGTTTTGTTTTAGAAAGCTCAGTACAAGAGGGTGAGAGCTGCTTCGTGGATAGTATGAAAACTGGGATCCCTTTCGCCAGTTTTCCAAAGCTCCGGGAAAACTCAACAATGGGCGAAAATTAGGATAGGAGCTCAAATCAATCTTGATGGAATCCAAAGAGTCAAGAACAGACAACGGGCAGAGAAAACAATGGCACGCGGACATATTTGGAATTCGACAATGAGGAAAACGAGGATAATTTTCACGTACACGCACACACAAAAAAGGTCAACCCCATATTTTTGTAGTAGTTGATAGAAAGAGTAGTATCTTGATCAATAGGTTTATTAGTTGCCCCCGCCTGCTAAAAATTGTACTTGTTGCCAAATCTCCCATTTGTTACTGGGATTTCTCTTAAAATTCCATTTCAACGTTGTGATTCTAAGAAGTATTTGATAAGATTGTAGTATCAGTTTTTGTTGTAGGTGTTCATTTATCTTTTTTGTGTTTTATATAGGTGTGTTTATCTACCCATCTTTTTCATGTCGAATTCGATTGTTTTCAATATTTATTTAAATAAAGTTAAACACCAAACCGAACCATTATCATCCTCCCCGAAGAGGTGTGTTGCCCTGAGTTTGTGTTCTGAGCGGATCGAACTTGTGAAAATTCAGAATCTTCTGTGCGCATTGTTTTCATCACCCAAGAAAACCTTCAGCAACTTTGATGAATTTCGCGTGATGATTCAAGAAAAGATTTTACTCTGAAAACTGACATTTAACATTTTTTGTAAAATCTCGATGGTTCAAAATGAAAACATTTCATAATTCTTATTTTATAATATTGAAAACTTTACGATCGCCTTACCAAAAATGCTGAAAACCCCCCACGAAAGCCTGTAGCCTCTTCACGCGCAACGACACTCCGAAATAACGCTGCGCACGCAGTATAGTCGATAATTTTCCGTTCGTTTTTCTTAAAGCTTCTCAGCTTTTTCAGTGTTTGCACTAAATTAGTGAATTTTCCATTAGTCTCTGTGTTTTTCTTCATTTTGTGAAAAATAACGACACTCCAAAATAACGCGCACGCTTTTTAGTGGAGTGATTTTCTGTTCGTTTCCGGAGGATATTGTTGAGGTTTTTGAGCGTGATTTCAACTTGTTTGAGGCTTTCTGATTTTGTCCCATCACATTGTATCGACTTCTTCGGCGTACTCCTCCTGCACACCCACTAGAAACATATCTTGCCTTCTTTCCATTGTTTTTTTCTCGCAACGAATTATTTTTCTTGATCCGTTTTCTGTTTCAAAAACCAATTGAGCAGCGTTATTTAATGAAAAGTTTTTCAGCTTTTGGGTCATTCTGATGAGCAGGAAGACGGCAAATCGTTGAAAATTGATAGTTGAAAATGACCGAGTCAAATAATCCTCAAGATGCGTCGTCGAGAATTTATGAAAACTTCCCGATACAAAGACTCAAAAAGGTTAGTAATTGAAAATCTGTTTCAATATGTATTAACTATTTTTTAGAAATACCATAAAGGCACGAGAAGCGCTTGGTTAAAAATAGAAGTTCCAACAAATGGATGCTGATGAAATAGAGCATTTGCGAATGACCATAGATTCATGAACCGTTATAAGCCCGGAAGATGTGAAAAAGCTAAGACCAATGAGTAGCAAACACTCCTCAACGCCTATTGGTACAGGAAGAAAACCAGTCGGCTAGAGCGACCTAACTTCAAGGTGGCTGCTTTCAAACCAAAAAGTACCGAGCACCTCTCAACGCTTTTGGAGACTGGAGCCGGAAATCACTCGGCCAGAGCGGCCTACCTTCAAGGTGGCCGTTTCCAGACCAAGGAGTTCAGAAGACTCCTCAACGCTTTTGGAGACTGGAGTAGGAAACCACTCGGCTAAAGCGGCCTACCTTCAAGGTGGCCGCTTTCAAACCAAGGAGTACCGAGCACTCCTCAACGCGTTTGGAGATTGGAGTGGGAAACCACTCGGCTAGAGAAAAATATGCAAGAATCTAGTTCTTCAATGGATAATGTTTGGGGATTCCTCAGTGGATAATTTTATCTAAAAGCAAGGTAAGAAATACATATATACGGTTTGAAAAAGTAAATAAAATATTTTCAGAATCCAATAAACATCCAATGAACATGATTAGACAATGGAGGAACATCAAACGGCCTGCCAATGATTCACCGAGATGAACCAAGCGGCGTTAGCAACAATTATTGGTGATAAAGGCTGAAGGTCACTACACTTCGAGCTTGGATCTTATAATTGTTTGGATAAACACGTTCATACCAAAAGCTCCATGGATCGGCCGGGAAAGCCATCAGTAAGTTTTCTACTATCTTATTCCACCTAAAAACTTTCATCTCTATTAAATATTTCTTTCTTGAAATTTCAAAACAATTCACAGTTTCAAATTGACATCAATAAAAATTCATTAGTCACATTTAGCTTGTCAACTAAAGATGATTTCAGGAAGAGTAGGAATGCCTGCAAGATCACCTGGCATCGATAATTTGCGCAGAACATTGTTCGAATTGTCCGAGATGCGCCACCAGGATAATCGAAGAGCATCGGTGGAACATTCGCCAGTCTACAGAGACTCCGGAAAATCACAAAAATGGTTGAGGCATGCTTCACTGATGGCAGAAAAGAAGAACAGAACCAGAGTGAGAATATTTTCTGAATTCTAAGATTACTAATTTTTTCTGTTTCAGAAGGATCAGTAAAGACTCAATGCACAAGGAGGAAAGCTTCTTCAAAGCTAGCATGTGCACAGACGCACAAAAGCCCATGCTCTGGTAGTTTGATAGAGTGGATAGAATAAGAGACTCCGAATGAGAAGATCTCACAAAAAGGACTAGCTTCTGAACATTCTCGACAATCTTATCATTATGGGGTTGCGAGTCACTTGGTTAGAGAAGCTTACCTTTGGTGGTCGCTTTCAAACCGATATGTTTGAATAATGCACAACGCCTCCAGAAACAGGAGCTCAAGATCAGTGCTAAAGGAAAAATGCAAGAAGAGAAACGGAGTGTAGAAAAAATAAATAACACAAGGCTACAAGAGGGTACCGACGACACTGGAACGTCGGGTGTATGTCGAGCAACTTCGAATGTTCGAGTCTAATGGGTGGCTTTTGTTCGAGTCCGTTGGGTGGCTAAGGACAGGAATTGAAGATCAAGCGTGATAGCAGTAAGTTTTTCACAAGAAAATTAGTCGCTTAGATTTCGATTCCAAGTATATTTAAAGAGGAACAAAGTCTGAGCATTTGAAATTTTCACTTGATAACCTAACTGAAGTTATTTGCAGGAAAATCCCTTTCGCCAGTCTACTGAAACTCCGGGAGATCACAAAATTGGTAGTGCTTCGTTAATGGACAGAAAAAAGGAAAAGATCAGAGTGAGAATAGCTTAGGGATTCTAAGAGTATTGATTTTGTTTCATTTCAGATTATTGGTGACAATTGGACGATTAGAGACGGCCGAAATGATAGCCTGTAAAGATGCAAGGAAAAAAGCTGCTTCAAAATTAGCATGTAACTTCAACGTTGTTGCCTTTTCAACTACTAATACATTGATTTGATGTTTTATGGTTCATTCCATTTCCTCGTTACTTTTCATTTTCTCTAAACACCCTTTCTAGTTGTTCTCTTCATGCACCCTGTTCATGTGCTATTGTCAGTTTTCAAATAATTTTTGTTCTGTTTTTTAAATCCCTATAATGAATAAGATAGAGAAAATCTGAAGATTCAAAGGAGCTGTCGTTATAAAAAAAATCCAGTTCAACAAGTAACTTTCCTAAAAAAAAATAATTATAATCGTATCATAGTTATTTTTAGCACGGAGCACGCGACGCAGCACGCGAGAGGAGAAGTGATTAGAGGATTCTAAAGAGAGGAGGTAGCATTCCCTTTCATCGTTTCCAGAACCCGAAGGAACTGATGAAACCTACTACTCCGGGAATATTAAGAGAGAGAGAGAGAGAGAGGAGAACTGATTACAGGATTCTAAAGGGAGGAGGTAACATTCCCTTTCATCGTTTCCAGAACCCGAAGGAACTGATGAAACCTACTACTCCGGGAATATTAAGAGAGAGAGAGAGAGAGAGAGGAGAACTGATTAGAGAATTCTAAAGGAATAGAGGCAACATTCCCTTTCATCGTTTCCAGAACCCGAAGGAACTGATGAAACCTACTACTCCAGGAATATTAAGAGAGAGGAGAACTGATTAGAGGATTCTAAAGGGAGGAGGTAACATTTCTTTTCATCGTTTCCAGAACCCGAAGGCACTGATGAAACCTACTACTCCGGGAATATTAAGAGAGAGGAGAAGTGATCAGAGGATTCTAAAGAGAGGAGGTAACATTCCCTTTCATCGTTTCCAGAACCCGAAGGAACTTATGAAACCTACTACTCCAGGAATATTAAGAGAGAGGACAGGAGTGATTAGAGGAAAGGAAAAAAATGGGAAGAACAAAGAAAGAATGACTGATGACCAACAGACTATATATAGGAATGGGAGAAGGGGGCGTGGCATAGACAGGTGGTGTCAAAGGTCACTCACCGATCGATTCTTGGAACATCCTTCCTATCTCTGTTAATCTTCCAAGTCGTTTGATGTTGCCGATCTAAAAAGAAAAAAGTTGTGTTTAGAACGTCAGCTTTCAGAAAACTAGATAAATGACAGAAAAGCTTATTCTAATTGCCGAAAATTGATATGGAAAAGGTTTGGATAAAAAAGAAACTAGAAAAGATCAAAATAACGAGAAGAAGACGAGAAGACTGCCGCTCACTGGTCAACATGTTATTGTTCTCGTCTTCCCAGGAGGTAACTTAGAGGGACACACCTGTCTGTATAGTTCGAATGGATACATGTGGCTGCCTTCCCAGGAGGAGGAAAGAAGAAGAATGGGGAAAAGTGGTATTGTTCTAAATTTTTCAGGGCAGCTAGTTAATAGCTGGATCCGCATCTACTTAGTAAAAAAGTTTCCTCTAGAATTATTTCTTAGAGCTACAAAGCTCGTTGTAGAAAGATACATTGAAATTTTTCGATTTCAGTGCAAAATAGCTTGTTTGTCAACATCTTTCTCTTCAACGAACCGTGTAGCTCTTAGAAATGATTCTGGGAAAAAGTTTTTTGTAAGGTAAATGAAAATCCAGCTATCAACTGACCGCCCTCAAAAATTTAGAAAAATAACACTTTTCCCTCCTTTGCTACGAACACCCAAAGTTGACCATTTTGAACTGAAAAGACCGATAATTAAAACTTTTATGGCCAGCGCTGTATATACTCCTTTTACTTGCATGTTTTAGAAAAAATGACAGAGAATTTGTCTGAGATGATGCCTGTCTTTTCAGCTTTCTAAAATGATTACTTTGAAGACATCTAGAGCTGTTATTCATGCTAATGTTAAATGCTGACATGCTAATGTTGAAGCAGCTCTCACCCTCTTGTTTTCTCCCTCTTGTGAAGCAGCTTTCTCTCTCGTTGCCTTCTGAAACAGAACGAAGTCAATAACCTTCAAGATCGGAAACTATTCTCACAGTGCTTTGGTTTTTTTTCCGCCATCAGTGACGCATTATTCGGCCAGTTTTGTGTTTGCCCGGATTTCAGAAGACAGGCGAAAGAGAACATCCTGCAAGAAACTTTAGTTAGGTTATCAAATGTCAATTCTGAGACGTTCAGATTTTGGATCCTTCAAAAATGATAGAACCTGCAATATCAGGGACTTCTTACCCAATAAAAACCTGATATCTATAGTCAAGTCAGTAGCATCTCGATAGAGATCCAGGCTTTGAGAGCGTTGACCAGTCTCTCAAGACTCTTCCCATGAAGATAATTCCATCTGAAAAAAAAGAACTTAGGAAATTATGGTATCTTCAAAAACTTACTCGAGGCCATCTCCTAAGATCCTCTCTCCCCTCTCTCAAACTACGAAAGTATGAGGTCGACATTTTTTGTGTGTGTGTGTGTGTCCGCATGTCCGAACCAGTCGATTGGACGAAGAGTTGACAGGAATATAAGACAACAAGATTGATCCGAGGGATACCTGTAAACACCAAATTAAGGATGAGCAATCTCCACCTTTTTACAAAAGGGACGGGGTGAAGGGCAGTCATTACCCCTGTTTGACATCTTTCCCAAGAGAACAGTAGCAGTTGAATATAAGGATGAGCAATCTCCACCTTTCTGAAACATGCGGAGTTAACCATTGAATTAAAGATGAGCGATCTCCTCTTATCGAAATTTAAAATCCGTCATTCCAATCCATTTTTAGTTTTGAAGAAATTCTATACGTAGTATCCTGAAAACGCCTTTTAGTAGAGATGACTCGGAACGGATTCCTGTAAAATCAAACTCTTTTTCCTCAGATTAGGAAAAACTCTCTCGGTTCATCTACCTGATTTCTCCCGAAATATTTATTTCTAACTTTAACAGTTATTTATCCCTGGAAGAGGCCACCAAATAAATTTCAATACAATCGAACAAAAAATCAATTTAAGGAATACGTAATTGTAAAAATAGTAAGACAGCATAGTTGGGGCGAGGAAGGTACGGAGTTCTATTAATGTATTGTAGAAGAACGAGAAGGACGACTACCAGAAAACAAGGAATATTTTTCGAATTGGGCGGAGATTGAAGATGTCTCAAAAATGACGGAAATCAAAAATTGGTTTCGTTGAACTGAAATTTCGAAATTAATTTTCAGCAGTAGTTTTGATAACTGAAATACCTTTGATTGTTTGGGCTGTGTTCATTACTGTTGTAGCAAGGATGATGACAAAGGACAGGAAATAACGAGGAGAAGTGATTATTGGGCTCCCTTTCAAGCTCAAATTCTTCTTTTCTTTGATCCGTCATTTTTTTCAGCCGATTTTCTTTCTATTCTTTGACTTTTTAGCGTTTGGCACAGCTCGTCTTGGAGTTTCATATTTCTCTCCTGGAGATTTCTTCTATCTTCATCAATTGCTACAATCTTGTATTCAAATTCAATTCTGATTTTATTTTTCTCTACTTCGAACGTTTTCTTCATTTCAAGAATCTCCTCAGCTTGTTTGTCAGCCAAGTCTTGGGCTCTCTGAAGCTCTGCTTTTTTCTGGTCAAGGGCTGCTTTGAGGGCAAGTATTTCGCTATTTTCAGCTTTCAGAGAATCTTGAGGTTTGTTCAGATCATTTTCATGACTCTCTTTACATAAAATCAATACCTCTACCCAGAAGTCAACGGCATCTTTCAGTTCATCGGTCTCTTCCTTCAGCTTGTTCTGCAAAGCTGTATTGGTATCCTCGGCAGCTTTCAATTTGTTTTTCAGTTCTCTTTTCTGTTCCTTCAGCTTGTTCTGCAAAGCTGTATTGTTATCCTCGGCAGCTTTCAATTTGTCTTTCAGTTCTCTTTTCTGTTCATTCAGCTTGTTCTCCAGGTCTGTATTGGTATTTTCGGCAGCTTTCAATTTGTCTTTCAGTTCATTGTTCTCGGTTTCCAGCTTCGCGTTGAAAGCTTCTTTCTTCTGGAATTTTTCCAACAGTTTAGCCATGTTATCGACGACTTCGTTGCCCTTTGCCAAGAAACTATCTTTCTTTTCCTGCAAAAAAATTATTTCTAAGGATTTTTTTAAATCAAATACAATAACATAGTTAGCTAGAGAAAAAAAGTAACCAATTTTGAAACCTCAAAACTTATTTTAACAGCTCTGATCTGCTGATTCAAAAATATCCTTAACATAGCTTAGAATGGAAAATTGATCAATTTACAGCGTTTGTCGTAACCAAAATCGAAAACTTTTTCGTAACAAATTACTCGAATGGTTATAGAAAACTTACATCCATACTGGTCTGTTGTGGTGTTGTCCAATCAATAAAATGACAATGGATGGATCCAGAAGTAGTTTCAGACATAGTCAGAGAATGAAACGGTCTCGGAACAGCGAGAAAATGGTTTGAATAGAGTCGAAACTGTCTTGTTCAATATCGGCTGAATCGATAAAAAGACAAAAAAGGTCTTTCCGAAAGACACAAGAGGAAATAGAAACCGTCTCTTTTTTCCGTATTGTCTGTAATGTTATAGTTACAGGGAAAAGTTATGATGCGTGGGCGAGCAAAAGGGGGTGTGTTCCTTGATTCTTTCTGCAAAAGGGGATGAAAAGCGCGGGGTTGTTGTTGATAGGCCTATATTCTGAAATCTCGAAAATGATCGGAAGTTATGATTATGTTCATTCAAATAGCTTTGTATTTTGGCGGTTTTGAAAGCGCCTTTTCCATAGCCTTCAACCGAAAATAGGCCGAAATACAGTACTGTTTCTATTTAAGCGGCGGGATACAAATATGTCAATAGCTTTGGTTCTGTATCATTTAACAGGTTCATAAAAAATAAACGGGATCATAGAAAATTAACGACTTCATAAAATTTATTAATGATGGATACAATACAAAAAGCTTATTGTGGTCTGGAAACAATAAAATAACAATAATGAACAGCCAAAATATTGAAACAACGAGTGAATTGAGTTAAAACCAATGAGAGAATGTAGAATATCAAAAAAGTTCATAACGATCATATGTCGAAAAAGCAAGAAGTTAAAAAAAGTATCCAAAAACCGTTCATTTCAAACCACACCTAAACTTTGCTTCTTTTCGCTTCCTCCTCTTCTTCTTCAGCTTCTCGTTGATTTGCCGTTTGATTATTATAACCTTCCAGATCATCCACTATTTCTTGTAGTAGAGCGAGATTCTCCAGGTGTCCGCGGTTAATAGCTGCTTGGTTTTCCTCTTTCTTCTGGCTTAATAAGTTCTGTTCCAAAATTTGGGCTTCTAGTGCTCTTATCTTAGCCTCCTTTTCCTCAAGTTGGATTTTTGTCGCGTTAAACTTCTCTGATTGGGATTTAATTGTCACCATGGCCTCATTGAGTTGAGCTCTCTGAACCTCGGATATAGCCTCAAGGGCCTGGATTGTTTCATTCTTGGCTTTGAGAGCTGACAGATCTTCCTGTCTAGCATTTTCCAGATCTTGAATCTTGATTCGGAGCATCTTATCATTTGATTCCGATTTTCCCTCCTCGAGCTCCTTCATCTTATTCTTCAGCTCTTGCTTCTTGGCTTTACTTCTTTCTTTTTCTTCTGATGTTCTGTAAAAAAACAGTTTTTGAGAAGATCATTTGTGAATTTGCTGGAAATTGTAGATGGACAACTCACGGACACTGTTCCAAAGCTGATTTGAGTTGTGATTGAGGATCCAATTGACAGAACAGACGAGTTCTGAAAAAATTCAAAATAAATTTTTTCTAAGCACACATTCATGAAAAAAAAGGTTTAAAATCTAAAATAGTTTTGTTCAAAATCGAATGAATCGATAGAAAGAAAAAATTGGTTTTTTCGAAAGACATAAGAATAAAGAAACCGTCTCCTTTTTTCGTATTCTTGATAGTAGCCCTAAATCAAAAATTGAACAGATCACAATACAATTACACAATATTCTATTTTTCCAGTGGGACCCAAAAAATATCGAAAGCTTTGAAAGCTGTCATATGTCAAAAACCATGAAAATTGAAGAAAATTCGAAAAAACAGTTTATTTGAAATGACATTTAAAGTTTGAATCTCTTCGCTCCCTGTTCTTCTTCTCCAGATGGTCGTTTTTTCGTCATGAGAGTGTTAAGCACTTCCTGTAGCTTCTGTTCCAAGGCGCTAAACTTCTTCTGAAGCTTCTCATGATCTCTGTTGGCTCTTGTAACTTTCATTTCAAGCGCGATTTTGCTTTCATTTTGTATAACTTCCTCCAATTCAAAGCTTTTTTTCATTTCGACTATCTCCTTGGCTTGTTTTCTAACCACGCTCCGGACATACCGAAGCTCCGCCTCTTTTTCGTTCAAAGCATCTTGGAGAGTTTGGTCGATTTGGGATTGTAGAGGCATCGCCTGAGCCTGTTTTTTCTTTATAGCTCCCACAATTTTTTCAAGTCGTTTTGCTTTCTCCTGTTGTGGAAGCAGCTTCTCATGATGCCAGCAACTTCCAGATTCCTGGGCTTTTTTTATCTTTCGATCCGAATTCTCCATCAGAGTCTTCCACTGCCACTCATCACAAGTTGTCTCGTCTTCCATCCCAGTCATTAGGAATCTGACACGGTTATTAGATTGAAGCAGTAAACCTTTCATTTCTTTCCTCTCAGATTCTTTTTTATTGAGTTCTTCTTTGAACAATCGTTTCTGTGTGGCGAGTCTCCTATCAGCCGATTTAGCAGCTTCCAACTTACAAGCTGCTAACTCTTGAGCATGAGATTGATTAGCAGCTTTCAATATTCCTTCGAATTCAGCTTGCTTTATCTGAGATTGAGCCGCAATAGCCCTTACAACACCATTCATGGCCTTCAGAGCATCCAAAGCTTGCTTTTTAGCAAGTTCGAGGAACTGGATTTTGTTCTGGAGCTTCTCATCTTCAGATCCTGCAGACTTTGCTTTCTCCAGCTCCTTAATTTTTGCTTTCATCTCCTCGTTTTTGGCTTTTTCTTCAGACAATTCTTTTCTGCAAATCTCCAGCTCTTCGTTTTCTGTCTTCACTCCAGTAACGCAGTCTTGTACTGTATGTGATGAGTTCATTTTCTGGAAAAAAATAGTTTTAGAGAAGATTAGTTGGGAATTTGTTGAATATGGTTCATAGATAACTTACCGACATGTCTCCGAAGCTTTTTTATATTCAGTCATGAAATGGATCGAGGTACAGACGGGTTCTGAAAAGGTTTCAACATTGTACTTTTTCTAACGGAAAAACGTGTTGAAAAACTTACAGTTATATTTGTGTAGCGTCTTCTAGAGACGTACTCCAAGAAAGAGAGCCGTTGAATGGATCGAGAGACGACGGGCGGTTTCTGAAATGAATTCATTTTAGTGTTAAATATCTACTCATAATGTATACTTTATCGTCTTCATCTGCGAATTTTAATGATACGTTTGACATAGCCTAAAAGTAAAAATTAACTAAAATACGTTAGTCCAAAAAGTTCAAAAATGAGTGGGAAAAAGTTCTAGATATCCACTATCGAAGCGTTTCCACTGAAAATTAGTATAAATTGTCGCAGAATATTGAGAAAACGCATCGAATATAGTTTTTAAATACAACTGAAAATAGATCCGAGACGAGGAAAATCAACTTACAGCTGTATCGGTCTTCAGGAAAACAGAGTGTTTAACAGATTGAGAGACGACGAACGGTTTCTGAAACGAATTCATTATAGCGTTAAGATTCACTCATAATGTATATTTAATCGTCTTAATCTGCTAATTTTCATTATGCGTTTGACATAGTCTAAAACTAAAAAATGAACAAAATACTGCAGTGTTTAGTTCTTCTATTGGGACTCAAAACCAAAAATTTCTTCAAACACAGTCAAGATTATATCTATAAAATGGCTTTATATTATTGTCGAACCACTTACAGCTAAACTGGTGAAGAAACAACTTCAAAACAATTGGGATCAGATTCATACCAATAAAACCGGTAAAAATGGAGGCTAAAACTAGCTATTTCTCTCTCCAAACCATGTCATGAATATTTTCATTTGAACCGTTTCAATTCGCTGATTGAAAAAATAACGGGACCCTACCATTTTCATCATGAGAAATGTCAAAGTTTCTCTTACAATTCAAAAATGAATTGGAAAAGCGTTCAAGGACAAAAACATGGCTAGCCAGCTATTTCCTAAAATTATTTCAACACAAAAACCAGCAATCGAAACATTTCTCAAACCTAGTAATTTAATTCAACCGCCTTAATCTGATGATTCCAAAAATAGCTTCAAGATAGGTTGGAATAGGAAATTGACTATTTTACGGCATGGAATGATTTTGAATAGTTTTTGAATAACTTACATCTATATTTGTGTGCTGTGGTGCTGGTGAATAACGAAAGTGGCGATTGACGGATTCTGAAATGCTTTCAGATATAGTTTTAGAATGGCACAGTTCTGAAACAACGAGAAAAAGGTTTACATAAAAAAGCTTTGTTCAAAATCGTCGGAATATGTGAAAGGTATGAGAGGACAGGAAGGGTCACTCCAAAAAACAGAAGAAGAGAGAGTGAAAGACGCAGAGATTCCGTCTCCTGTTTTTCATTATCTCTAATATTGTGGCAGTGTTAGAGGGAGAAGTCACGATGCAGGGACAGGCTAAAGGTGCGCGCTCTGTGGATGCATGCGCAAATGGAGGGGAAGAGGCGCTGATTTTTTGTTGATTGGCCTAAAATCTGCAAGCTTCTAAAATACCGTAACCTAGTCATGATTATACTCATTCGAACCGCCTCGACTCGCTGGTTTTCAAAATACTATTTTCAAATCATTTATCCTAAAAACAGCAAAGTTAAAACAGAGCAAAACCAAAGAAAACTGATTTTTCAATTAAAAGCGTAATTATTTTACGTGAAGAACCACAACTAGCACTAAAACTAGATATTAAGAACCCAAAAAGTACTGGAGAAAAGTAACACAAGGGAAGAGGAGTGAAAAGGGGGGAGGCAACTCGTGGTGACACCAGAATAAAAACGAACACCTCGCTTACCCACTCTGTGACAAGATCAACAATAGCGCCAATGCCCTGATATAGCGCTTCTTTTGATATGCGGCGGCGGCAACTCGTATAATAACAGAATTACGGTACCTTTTCTATTTTTGCCGTCGGACTCAAAAAGTTATGATTGTACTCGTTTTGAAGCTCTCAACCCGGTGAGTTCGAATTTGTTTGTTCTGAACTGTTAGAACTCGTTCGAAATTCAAAAGCCCTGAAATACCAAAGAAAACAATTTTAAAATTTATTTATCTACAAAATCAAATTTTCAAATTAAAAAAAAATTAAATTTTTCTCTTCTTTGGATCCTCCTTCTCTTCATCAGATGCTCGTTTTGACAAGTTTCGACTCCTAAGCGCCGGCGACGTGGGATTCCCCAGTTTCCCTTCAAGTTCTTCAATTTTCTTCTTCAATTCTTCATTTTTTTGTTCCAATCCTAGCATTTTGAAGCAATAGTCTATTCTATACTCATCCTTCTTATTCTCCGCGTGTTCGACATCTTTCTGAGCCTGGTCAAGGCCTTCCCGGACTTTTTCAAGCTCCTTCTGAGTTTCTTCAAATTCCTTCCGAACTTCCTCAAGCACTTTCACTTTTTCGTCGAGAGCTTCTTGGAGCGAGAGAATTTGGCTTTTTTGGGATTTCAGTTGAGAATTTCGGGCACTTGTTTTAACCTGAGTCTCCTTCATTCGCTTTTTTGAATTCTCAAGTCTCTTGATTTGATCAATTGATCGACGCAAGGATTCTCTGATTTGGCCTTTCTCGTATTCTTTTTTCCTTAATTCTGTTTCAAAATAATTTTTTTGCCTTTCAAGATTCACAGCTAAATTCTTGTTGACGTCTTTCAATCGTTGCTGCCAGTATTGCTCAACGTCTTCTGCACTTTTTTTCAGCTTGGCATCTTGTTTTTTTGGAACGATTTTAGAGCATTCCGGGAGGTCTTCGGACACTGGTTCCGGAGTGACAAGGTCTATGAGCCTATAAGCGTTTTCTGCTTCATCAGGAGAGGACAGAGGGCGAGGTTTGGGTAGTTCAGCGTCCTGGTCATGGCTAGAGCTCTGGTCGGAGCTGGGGTTTTGGGGTCCATGAACTTGTTGATCATCTTGATGGCTTGTGGCATTGTCCAAGTCATGAGAGTACTCTTGGACATCTTCAACAGGTTTACAGGGTTTCAGCATCTGTTTTGAAATTTGGGCCTCTAAGGCACTGAGCTTAGCATCCTTTTCCTCAAGTTGGGTTTTTCTCGCGTCAAGCTCCGCTGTTCGGGATTTAATGGTCACCATGGCTTCTTCAAATTGAGCTCTCTGAACCTCGGATTTAGCTTCTAGAGCACCAATAGTTTTATTTTTGGCTTCTAGAGCCGAAATTTGAGCCTCTAAGGCACTGAGCTTAGCATCCTTTTCCTCAAGTTGCATTTTCACAGAGGTTATCTCAGTCTCCTGGTTTTTGATAAGCTCCAGGGCTTTTTCAAACTGAACTCGCTGGTTCTCGGCCTGACTTTCCAGAGTATTCAGAGCCTCCTTCTTGGCTTCGAGATCCTCCAGACCTTCTTTCCTAGCCTTTTCAAGGTCTTGAATTTTGTTTCGAAGCTCCTCTGCCATAGATTCCTCCGATATTGCTTCCTCCAACTCCCTAATCCGGGCCTTCAGCACCTTATTCTTAGCTTTGCGATCCCTACTTTTCACCTCTTCCTTGGCCAATTCTTCGTTCATTTTTTCCAACATCTCATCTTTTATTCTCAATTCTTCAACACATTTTTGAATAGTGTTTGCAAGACAGGTATTGACATCCTGCAAAAAATAGTTTAAAGGAGATTCGATGTAAAATTGCTAGAAATTGTTGAAAGACTACTTACCGACATCCTTCCTATTTTCCCTGAGTATCTGAGTTGAAGTTTCTGAGTTGATAGATGAAGGTACAGGCGGGTTCTGAAAAGATTCCAATATGAGTTTTTTCTAACGGTTAAAAAATAAGTGTCGAAAAACTTACAGCTATATCTGTGTAGCGTATTCAAGAAAAGAGTGCTGAACGTGTAGAGAAGTGACGAACGGTTTCTGAAATGATTTCAATTTAGTTTGAAGGTATCTACTAATCATTTTAGTATATTCAATCGTTTCGATCTGGTGATTTCAAAATTCGTTTGCTATGGCCTAAAACTAAAACTTTTTGTATTTTCAAAACATCATGATAATGATCAAAAATGATCTCACTGTAAAACCTATATTAGACTAGCATTCAAGACTATTGTTCATTCCTTATTTTGAGAACAAGACTATTAGAGGGGGAAAACAAGTAGCAGGTGCAAGACTATTTTTTCATTTCAGAGTATTTATCATTTCAGAGTATTGCCATTTTGTGAAGGCACCTATTTCACATCGAAATTACTAAAATTTAAAGTGAAACGTGGGCTTATGTTTTTTTTTTCATATGTTTTAATATCTTTTGATCAGGGTAATCATGGAAACTGCGAAAAATTGAGTCTAAATGTGATTTGAACCTTTAAGTGAAAGAACCCATGTATGGTTCGGTGCAAGACGAGGGGCAAAAGAAATAGAGGCCAATTCTAATACAGTTTTTACGATAAATCATCTTCGGAATACTAAAAGTTAGTTTTGTATGAAAACGTTTGTTCCAAAATTTATAAAAACTCACAAAGATCTTTGGAAAGATTCCTTGAAGTTGATGAGTGCTTGTTGAGGACAGGTTTCGATTGTTCGAATTGAAGACTTTGAACGATGTTTGAGAAAAGTGCTGAAATTATTGAAATATAGTGTAAACGGTTTCGAAACAACGAAAAAATAGTTCTAGAACGTCAAAAAATATCGAAAGGCAAGTAAGATCTAGTTTCAAAAACCAAATGAGAATGGGTGCAGAACGGGGTAAATCGATTGGTCCAAATGGAAGGTCCGTGAGACACGTAGCCACGTAGCCCACAGACAGGCACAGAATGAGGGTCACTGTACAGACACCCAGTCACACGCACACCCCGTCATACACACATATCGTTTCGAGACCCAACACTTAGTCATCCAATTTTCTGGGAAAAAAGAACAGACAGTTTTGTTAATGGGGAGTGTTGGCAAGATATGAATCTGTAGGTTTTTAGAAATCATGACTATTTGAGAACTTTGTTCCGGACGAAAAAGGCTAAAAGATAGTGATCTACCTGTGATTAAAACTATTTCTCCAAACCTAGTCAAGATTAGCCTTATTTCAACCGCCTTAATTTGCTGATTAAAAAAATTATTTTCATAGTTTAAAACCTATAACTAACAGAGATAAGAGGGATTTTGTGACAAGACGCTACAATTTCAAAACGTTAATTCACTATTTCAAAATTTCAAGTTTTCTCCTACTTTCAAAAAAAAACTAATGAAACAAGGACAAAAACATGATTAGCTAGCTTTTTCTAAAAATTCATCAAAAGTTTTGAAGTTAGTTCACTTGAGATGTGTAGTATTGATTGAATGAATAATGAGAGAATGGGCCCTTCACCGACCAACAGACACATGCAGAACGAGCAACCTAGTGACCTCACCATCCTATCCAACAGGAGTATGTGACATACTACCCTCTAAACACATTAGGTTCTCTGTCACTTGTAGGACGAAAACGTGAAAACCTATTTACTTCCGAAAGTTCATCGTTCATAGTAACACTCATTTTGAAACTCTGAACGCGCTGGATTCGATTTGTTTAGATGGAAGACTCTTAGATTTCGTTGGAAGAAAAAAGTTATGATAATCTGAAAATCCTATAAAACTAAAGAAAAGAACTTTCAAAAATAATTTATTTTAAAAATGGAATGAAATTAATTTTTTCTTCTTTTCGGTTCTTCCTTCTCTTTATCGGCCGATCGTTTCGTGATATTTTGATTTTTCAATCTCTTTCCGGTCTCTTCAATCTTCTTTTCAACCTCCCCCCTTTTCTGTGTCAATGCCGAAGACTGGAATCCGAGCTGCTCTCTATCTTCATATTTTGCATCTTTCTCGTATTCAGCTTCTTTCTCAACCTTACATAGATCCTCTCGGATTTCTTGAGGCTCATTCTCTTCTTCCTCGAACTCTGCTTGGAGAGAGAGGATATGGTTCTCTTCGGCTTCTAGACGAGTCTCTTGAAAATTCTGAGTGTTTTCTACCGTTCTTCTTTTGTTTTCAGCTTTGGCATAACTCAAGACCTCTTTCTCTCCGACTAACTGGTTTTCTAATATCCAGTCTTTGGATGCTTGAGTATTTCGAAGAAGCTCCAATTCTTCGGTCTGCTCTTCCAACTGAATTTTTTGAGCATTGAAATCCAAAGCTTTGCGAGCCTGATTTTTCAGAAGTATTATTTCCGTATTTTCATTTCTCAAAGCTACTTGAGCCTCCTTGATTTGGGCATCCTGGGCATCCAGCAAAATTTTTTGATCTATGATAGTTTTTTGGGCAGCGGCCAGCTCTTCTTCCAGTTTATCGTTTTCGTTTTTGAATGAGGCTTCGAGGTTATCAAACAACTCCTTCGTATAGGCATCGAGTGCTTCCCTTTGCCGCTCATCTTCTTTACACTCAAGGTACTTTTTATGACACTGATAGGATGTCATTTTCCAAATTATTCGACTTTTCCTAATCTGGTTTTTGATTTTCAGATTCTCCCTGGCCTTGGTTTTGAGCTTAGCCTTCATGTATTTCTCAAATATGGTTTTCTGAGCTTCGAGAACCTGTATGGCCTTGTTCTTGACTTCCAAAGCTCTTTGCCGCATCTCTAGCTGCATTTGAAGCTTCAATTCTAGTTTTTACTTGGAGAAGCTCCGGATCCATCGCTTCATCAAGAGAGGTCCTCAACTGGATAATGATCTTTTCCAATTCCTTGATCTTCTTTTCTAACTCTCCATTTTTTGTCTTCTGAAGTTTCTTTTCATTTTCCGACAATTCCAATTCATTTTCAATGTTTGTCAATTTTTTCCCGGCTTGCTCCAGTTTTTTATCTTTTTCACCCAATTCAGTCGCGCACTTGTGCAGTGCATCTATCGATACTGCTTCGTCGGTCATTCTCTGCAAATACATATTCTTTTGAAGAAAGTTCGTTTTGAAATAATTAAGTTCAGTTTCAATTAACATTAATTAATTCTAAAACTTTCTCCAAACAGCTGAAAAATAGAATTCTAGAGTGACCTTTTTGTCTGATAGCACTAATGTGTATAACTTAAAAATGAATGCTTAAAAGCCTACAATAATACTTTCTAATTGCTTCTGGAAGCTCAATGACTGTCGTTGTTGCGATAAGGTTGGTTTGACTGATGATGGGCGTTTTCTGAAATGGTTTCAATATAGTTGGAGAATGACACAGTTTTACAATGACCTTACATATTGAAATCGTTTTGAAATGGTACTGAAAAGTCTGATAGAAACTTACAAAAATGTTCGAAATCCTTTTCGGAAACTGTTGGAGGCTCTCTTGTGATAGGTCCAGATTATTAATCTCTGCGGCTATGATAGCGGCTTGAGACACGTGCTGGAAATATTGAAATATAATGTAAGCAGTTTTGAAACAATTTTAATTTTCATTTTAAAAAATGTGTCAAAATCGGAAGAAATCGATAAGTTCAAACGGAAAGAAGGTCCGAGAGACACGTAGTTCACAGAGAGGCACAGAATGAGGGTCACTGTGCAGACACCCAGTCACACACGCACACACAGTCATACACACATATATTGTTCCAAGACTCAACCCTATATGATCCTTTTTCCCGACAAAAAAGAACAGACAGTTCTATTGATGGGAAATATTGGAAGATACGAATCTGTAGGTTTTTAGAAATCATGGCTGTTTTAGAACTTTGTTCCAGAAAAACGGTGAAAAATAATGATCTACCTTTAACTCGAGCTGTTTCTCTGAAGCTGGTCATTATGATCCTCATTTGAACCGCCTTAAATTGCTGATTTTGAAAAATTTATTTGCATAGCTTCAAACCTATACCTAACAGTGATACAATGTTTTTTGTGACAGGATGCTACAGTTTTGAACTATAAACTCAATATTTCAAAATCTCAAAGTGCTTCCTCCAATTAAAGCTTGAAAATTAAAGAAAATAACATTATTAGCTAGCGTCTTCCAGGAATTCATCAAAAATTTAAATTTGGTTTAATTAAAATAGGTAGTATTGATTGAAAAATGAGAGAATGTGTCACATCCCGACCAACAGACACATGCAGAACGAGCAACCTAGAGACCTCACCATCCAATCCAACAGGAGTATATTACACATCCCTCCCTTCCTTACACAACATGTTGTCACTTATAAGACAAACACGAAAACCCATCTATTTCCAAAAATTCATCGTTCAAAATTACACTTATTTAGATTGAAGACTATAGATTTTGTTGGAAGAAAAGAGTTCTGATAATCTGAGAATCCTATAAAACTAAAGAAAAGAACTTTCAAAAATATTTTATTGAAAAAATGAAATAAAATTAATTTTTTCTTCTTTTCGGCTCCTCCTTCTCAACATCGGCCGATCGTTTTGCCACTTTTCGATTTCCAGACACTGCATTCGTGGGCTTCTTCAGTTCCTTTCTGGTCTCTTCAACTTTCTTCTCAAGCTTCTCATTGTTCTTTCTCAACGGTAAAGTGTGGAATCCAAGCTGCTTTCTAACTTCATCTTTTGAATCTTCCTCGCTTTCAGCTTCTTGCTCAGTCTCACGGAGATCCTCTCGGATTTCTTGAAGCTGCTTCTCTTCTTCCTTGAACGCCGCTTGGACAGGGAGGAATTGGTTCTTTTTGGTTTCTAGACGAGTCTTTTGAAAATTCGGAGCGTGTTCTTTCTCCCTTTTTTCGATTTCAGCTTTGGCTTTATTCAGAGCCTTGTTCGCATTGGCTAAGTGATTGTGTAACATACAAATACATGTGTCGCTAGTTGACTGGATATTTCTTATTGTGATTTCAGCCTCCTTGATTTGGGCATCCCGCGCATCCAGCATAATTTTTTGATCGTCGATCGTTTTGTCGGCGGCTTCCAACTTTCCTGCTAGTTCATCGTTTTCTTGTTTGAAAAAGGTTTTGAGGTTTTTGAACATGCCATCCACATACGTCTCGAGGTTTGCCCTCTCGACTTCTGCCTTGTTTCTCGCATCCAGATCTCTAGCAGATTGCGCTTTTTGAGCTTCTAGAAGTTTTTCTTGAGTCTGGATGTTAGCCTGTGAAGATTCCATAGCTTTCTGGATTTCTGCCAGCTTCAGATCATGTTCTTCTAGGATTTTTTCGCTTTTCAGCTTCTTTTCTTTACTTTCATGGAACCTCTTCTGGTAGTTATAGTATGCCGTTTTCCACATTTTTCGACTTTTTCCAATCTGATTCTTGACTTTCAGGTTCTCCCTGATCTTGGTTTTGAGCTTAGCGCTCATGACTTTCTCAAACTTGGTTTTCTGAGCTTGGAGAACCTGCATTGCTTTATTTTTGACTTCCGAAGCTGTTAACGTCTCATTTCTAGCTATTTCTGAAGCATCGATTCTGTTGTTTACTTCGAGAAGCTCCGAATCCACCGCTTCATCACGAGAGGTCCTCAACAGAGTAATGGTCTTCTCTAATTCCTTTATCTTCTTTTTCAGCTCCTTATTTTTTGTCTTCTGAAGTTTCTTCTTTTCTTCCGACACTTCCAATGAATTTTTAACGTTTGTCAATTCTTCCTTGGTTTTCTTTAGTTTTTTATCTTTTTTGTTCAATTCAGTAGTGCACACGCGCAAGGCATTCATACATACCTCTTCTGTAGTCATTTTCTGTAAATACATATTGTTTTGAAGGGGATTGGTCTTAGAACTTATTTCAGCTTGAATTCGTTCTAAACGTCTCTCAAAATAGCTGAAAAAAGCATATTCTAATGTGACTTCTTTGTCAAATAGTATAAACATAGTTCAGAAATAAGTGTCTAAGAACTCACAATAATGCTTGCTATACGCTTTCGAAGAAGTGTTGTCGTTGTCGTTGTTGCAACCACTGGATGGAGTTGTTGAAAGTTATATAGCTCGAGGGACAAATGGATTCTGAAATGATTCAATGAATGGCTCAAAACAACATCGTTTGGCAATAATTGAAACGAAAACTGAAAAACTTACAACTATATTTTGATAGCGACTTCTAGAAAGGTGAGTAGTTGAGTGAATCGAGAGACGACTGGTGTTTTCTGAAATGGTTTCAGTAATTTTAGAATGAAGCAGTTTCGAAATGACTTCACATACAGAAATTATTCCAAAGTATCTCTGAAATCGCTATCCGTTACTTACAAAAATGTTCGAAAACTTTTTCGCAAGTCGTTGGAGGCTCTCTTGAGACAGTTGCAGATTTTTAGTTGCTGAGACTATGAACGCGGGGCTTGATACAAGTGCTGAAATGATTCAAATATAGGGTAAGCAGTTTTGAAACGATTAAAATTATTTTTTCAACGTAATTATATTTTTTAAAGAACGAATGAAGGATAGTATCTAGAAACAATTAAAAGTGTGTCAAGATCGGGAGAAATCGATTGGTCCAAATGGAAGGAGGTCCGAGAGACACGTCGTCCACAGACCTACACAGAATGAGCAACTAGTGGGCGAGAGGTCACTGCCACCGTCATCCGAGGAAATCAACAGACACCCACCCACACACGTATACGCGCACGCATATCGCTTTAAGACCCAACCGTTTACCCCACCCACCTCCCCCCTCTTATTTCCCGAAGAAGAAAAAACAGACAGTCGTGTTATTGGGTTGAAAGGGTACATTATTCCCAAGAAACATAGGTTTTCCGCCGTTATTAAAGAATCCTGAGTACAGAACATATTGACAAAAAACTCGTTGTTCAAGGAAAATAATACAGTCGACCCGACGTCATTTTCTATCAGTTGTTGTCTACAATGTCCAATAAATTCTGAGAAAAGCGTTTCTGTTCTACTGATAAAGAATGAAAAAAGAAAAAATATCGGTGCCTCATGCTGGAATCGAACCAGCGACCTTCTGTTTACTAGACAGACGCTCTGCCACTGAGCCAATGAGGCGGATGAGAGAGATTGGTCGAAGCGACATCAAGGCGCAGCGCGTTTCCACTGTTGCTGGTGGAGAGGAGAGACAAGACATACAATGAAGATGAACTGGCCTCCAACGGAGATAACATTGAATGTGTTATTCTTTTGTTTATCTTTTACATTGAAATTTCTAATGCGCAGTTTTCTGAAAGTTGTTTATTTATTTATTTATAAAACAAAATTGTAAAAAAAAACTCTTGAAAATGTATAAATACCTATATATTCTAATTGATTGGTATGCCAGTTTATTTCTCGAGACTGAATGCCGTCCAATAGAAACCTGTTAGTATATTTTTCAAACTTAGTTTTTAGAATAAATTGTTTTTTAAAATTCATCAAATGGGAGTAGAAACAATCTGAACGATCAGAATTTGATTCAGATTGATTTTTGTTTCTAACAAACTTTATTTCATCTTAGGCTGCCCGTCATTCAGGGATACTGGTCAATTAGATTAGATTACGGTTAATGTGAATGTTAATATCAGTGATAAAGAGAAGAAAGTGAGTAATAGGGTAAAACCAAAAAAAATTGACGCAGTAGTTCAGACACTAAAATTTCTGAGAAATTCGGAGAGATTCATCCCATTCATAATCGTTGCAGTGTTCAGTGATGACTGCAAGAGGGAGAAGAATATTACAGAAAAAATGTCCTTCTTCCAAACGATTGTTTTTCTTTTTGTTTTCATAAACCCGTGGTACAAGGTACAGGGTTCATGGTAGTCTCGGGGTGGGGCGTCTCAGTGTCCTGCGAACTGATGAATAGGACATGCGACGAACTGACCACGACCAATGCCCCATTACCCGAAGGATCTGATATGGGCAGAGGGCGAAGAAATTCCCACGCGATGTTCATATGTTTTAACCACAGAATATATTTTTGCGGTCATATTTTTATAGGCGTTAGGAAAATCATATTATAATTTCCTTATAATACTTTGAAAGTTAGTTACGAAATGCAAATTGATCTTCGAAAGAATCTACTTTATTGGACGTTTTCGATTTTGATTTAATATATTACTAATAGTTCTTGAAGGTTTTTTAACACAATAGAATCTCCATTCTTTGAATAACACAAGTTTTCAAGCTGATTCACAGAATTTTTACTCAATGAAGTAGGCGGGCCTTATGAGCCCCGCATAGAGCTCTCTTGGCAGTAATCTTGGACCGCCTACCGTCCTGCCTGTATGTGGGTTGATTAATATGGGCATAGCCTGTCCTCTCTCATAGGATGTCTTCTTCCGTGTAATGCACTCACTGTAGATGTATTCTGATCCTATTTTTTCTTCTTTTAACTATTCTTATATTATTTCGAAACTTCATACCTGGATAATCATTTAGCATTTTTGGTAGGTTTCAGTCTATATTTTGAGATGTGATGGCTTTTGTCATTTCATGATACTTGTCCAAAGTACTTTTCAGTTAATAATAATTTTCTGGTCTAAAAAATTTTAATTTGTAATGTACCAATTTTGAATAACGGAATTGAAAAAATAAACTGTTAAAGTTGCTCTTTGATTGATTACAAATATTATTTTCAATCGACCCGCTTCTTCAAAAGACAGACAGCTTCTAATAAACCAAATTACAAGAAGATAATATGTGAATTAATCAGCAGATTTTTTTACCCTCTCTTGATAGTAAACTGGAATATTCTCATAACAGAAACATGGAGATTTTTTCACCATTTTCTTTATTAGCTTTTCTGTAAACAGTTTCTCAATAAATTAGATTTGAAAAATTACCCCACTGATTCAAAAAACCTGAAGTTTTGAGCTAAAGCATTTTTATATCATGATTTTCTAGTTTTTCTTCTTATATTTTCGTTTTTTCGAAAATTGAATCGAGTCGTAATTGATTTCCATTCTGCTTCCCAATATTGCTGTTGGCATACTAATTAATACCGGCACATATTATAATTCAAACAGATTGCAGGTATCTTCCTTATTACTAATTGAGCGTCGGCGATGGTATCTGCCGGAACAATTAGGCGGTTTGTTGCAAAACGGTTCCAGAGGGAATTATAACAAGCAGATGCCACCTTCTATAATCTCATAATTGAATTGCAATTCCGGGAGATGGTCTGTTTGCCATCTTTGTCATTAGCCGAAAACCCCGTTTAATTATGATCTCTCGTTCTGCACCTTTGGCCATCTGTTGCTCATTTGAATGCAAAAAGAATTCATCAACGAGAAGTGAAATCCATTCTAAATACGGAAAAACCGTAGAGGAGATGCACTTGAAACTGAAAGAGAAAATTATTGCATTTTCTAATGGAGTGTCGCTTCGTTGAAGTTTTGTTCTGTTAGTAAAACCGAATAAAAAGGGAAATTTGAAACAAATATTCGAAAAAATAAATTATAAAAGGTCATGCATGTCATTTAAAAACAACCACAATATAATGAATATGAAAAAAAACTCGAGTATCATTATGAAATCTTGTTTCTATAATACTTCGAATAATATTTCTTGTGAAAGAAAAGATAATTTTTTCTTTCAACCATTGCAATTCCAGCCGATTCAACTACTGAAGAATAAGATTCTATAAAGAAATTAGATTCGGCTTGTGGAACCGATAACGCATTTTCAACTCTCGAACTGCACCATGTCAAAGCAAGTCACTCCACCCGATTCTTCATCGGCCGAAGAGTCAATTGACTATAGTGACAACTCCACGTCGAACCACAAAGGGAAAAATCAAGGCGCCGGGTCCACCGCCTTCCCGCGCCGGATCACAGAGTTGTAGACAAGAAACTTACAGAAATATATATTTGAAACTGTATGCTGTGAAGATTGGCGCGTTCCAACCTGTGACAAGTGAACATTAAGAAAAACTTTGAGAATTGTTAATAAAATATTGTTGTAAGACAATTAGATATTCACTTAGCACGACGCAATGATTTCCATGTTTTCACTCTTTTTTTTGAAATGAATATCACTTAAAATAGATCAAATGACAAATAAATGTGGAAATAGATGTTGGCATTTAACAGTGAGAGTTGAATCGATGACGCATGCACTGAGGTTATATAAATGAACAAAATATTGACATGGGTTGCTTGAAGAATTCGATGATAGAACCGATTCAGTAAGTTTGAGTGATGATTATCATTTACCATCTATTATAGCGCCTGCGATTCAATTGAAACGAATACAGAACACTAGAGTCCATGCATTGATCAATTGCTTCTTCTTGTGAAAAATATCTGCTTGAACCAAGCCCACAGCGATATTGGTGGCTGTTCTTCCTCTCTTGGAACCACAATCGGTTCTGGTTTTTCGGGTAGTGGAAAACCTATCTTGATTATTACCTTTAACAAACTAACTTTGACAATTTCTGTATTTACAGGACTCACATGAAGACTTCGTTCTTCTGAGACGCCGAGTGTAGTATTCATGGTTTTCGTTAAAGAAAAATATCACAATTTCGCGACACAAATGAGGGACAAAAAGTGGCGAGCTCGTGCGTGCGTTGCTCCCAAAGGATTGTTCCAGTCAGGTATTATATAGAAAACTAAAAGTTCTGACGTTAATGAGACATAGAAAAGTGATAAACACGCGCCAAATTCAAGTTAACCACATCATTTTGTGAGTCATTAAAATGAAGGAAAGTAAAACCGAATGATCACTCGAAATTGGATAATCATAGACCATATTGGTGAGAATGACGTGGAAGCTTGGGTGAACATCATGAAGATAATGATTTTGAAAAATGAGGACATTTAAGAAATTCTCGTTGAAAATTTCATTGTATTGTCATGTGTAATTATCAGTGGAGTAATTGCAGGGTTGAATGAAAAGCAGAAAGATCAAAGCAGCTATCACGGTTTTTCATGAACTTCAATTTCCCGTAACTATACAGTAACAATTTATTTTCAGCATATATAGTCTTTATTGGCTGTCATGTTCAAAGTTTTTTTGAATATGTTTCTGTATATTTTTATTTTTTTGTTTTGTATGGAGTAATGACTTATTGAAATTTTTATTATTGATATTTGTTTATGTGAACTAGTTGAAAGATATTCTGTTCATTGAAACACGTAGTGTGAGTGAGAGCATTGTTATAAACCTAAACTTTTTGAGATATTGAATACCAAATACTATCGTATCCAAACAATAATAACAGATTCACGAACATCATCATTTACAAATGCCTCAAAGATAAATCAGTTTATGACTAATTTCGGGTTTCATTCAACTGTGAACAATATTTTTGATTTTGAGAACACAGAATTTTGCCATTCATTCATCCACTTTTAATCTGGCATAAAACTTTCCTACAGCTCTCCATATTTACTCCTGGTAGTGAAATGAATTTTGTTCTGTTTTTGAACCACACTGAGACCAAGTAGTATAGGTGGAAGGATCTGAGTACTGAGAAAAGGAATTGAAGTCTATTGTTGCCCAAGCTTTATGAGCGGGAACATTCGCAAAAGAAAATTTCAAAGAAGTGTTTGATCCAGGTAAATGATTCAAGCGTTGAACTTCAAAGAAAAAATTATCCGTGTTAGCATCAGATAGACGCCTGGACAATGGAGAACCAACCCCAACTTTGTTTCAAAGTTTTATTCATGCGATTTCTTCAGCTTTTTCATTTGGTGACGGAATCTTATTATTATTCTAGCATACAATACACATGTGTCATTTGAACAGTTGTTGCTTCAGCACTATGCAAAAGGCACCTTCTTGTTCCCAGTAAGAACGATGTCTCTCTCTCTACAACAGGCCCCGCCCATTTCAACAGGACTAGCCAGTCTAGGCCCATGATCCACCCATTCACCATCATTTTATTTTCGTAATTGCTTTTGTTTTTGATTTTATCAAGCATTCGATGTTAGCTCAGCATGTATTGTTTAAGTCCTTCAATCTGAGTTTTGTATGTTCCTTTGTACCAAATCAGTCTTATCGTTATGGTGTTGTGTGGAACTATGAGTTTTAATTGTTATATTGGTTCGATTTTTTTACGATTGTTATAAAAATAACCACTTCCATCACTTTTTCTGCAATCGAAAACTTTTGGAAAGTTCTAGAACTGACAGTCATCTGACAATGAAAAACATTTATATACAGTCAGCAAGTGGACCAAATTCCAATAATTTCGGTTTTTTTCATGGGTGAATAATCCAAGCGTTGTAATCTTTATTCAAAAAAACCAAGATTATATCAATAAGTTTACTCGAAACTCATTTATTATACGAACAATAGAATGATAAAGTACGCGTCAGCAATAAAGAAAGTAGGATTGATTGTAATTCAAAGTAATGAAAACATTCAACTTGTTCTAACATATCTAATAACCCTCAATGTGGACATTGAATTGATTATTCAGTTAGTCTCTACTTCATAATAAAGTAAAGCCATTGAATAGATAGTTGAATGAACATTGTGTTTTGAATATGAGCATCATCGAATAAGTTTCTCTGAAAATACCATTATTTTATCTGTCATTCAGCGTTTCTGTGTAATTTTTAATAAAGTATTCTATTTGATTAGCAAAAAAATATTCTGTAGTTTGTTTTTTTTTAATTTTAGCTATTTTGAGATTTTTGGAAATGACAATTTTGGTGACTCATGAAGAAAGTTCATTGAAATCTATTGTGAAACGTGTCACACATTGTTAGGAAGAATAGAAAACGTTTTTTTTTGTTTCATGAAGCAGTGTGTTTGATAAAGATGGTCCCACTTCTAATTCTGAAATTCTAGTCAAAACATGGAACTACGCGTTGGAATTTTATTTCGGTGTTTCTCAAAAATAAAATAGAAACAAGAGACTTTTGATTCAAATGAGATTCACATACATAGTTCTCATATATGTCGCGGTTTAAGCTGAACCCTCAAAATCTGGGATCATTATTAAAGCTGTCTGGTTTAATGATTTGACCAAAGCATATTTTAAATGAGATAAAGTTTTGAACGAACCTGGGTTGATGAGACGGCTTTTTGTCTCTTGAAGAAAGAGACAGTGAGAAAAAAGAGAGAGAGAGAGAGAGAGAGAGAGAGAGAGAGAGAGAAAGAGAGAGAGAAAGAGAGAGTCCAATTTTGATGAAATGAAATAATTGACACTGTTTGGAATAGTTTTCTTCTTAGGCATACTGTTGTGGCATGTTTCCCACAAAATGAATCTCAAATGAGAGACTTCAATATCCAATCGATTTCTGAAAAAGCGAATGATCTAATCCTATCTGCAATATTATTCATATACCTTGATTTTCACTTCATCGAGGTTCTCGCGAAGTGCTTTCTTCGCTAAAGCTTGTTGCTTCATGAAGTTTGCATACCATTTGCGGAAGGTGCCTCGTCCTTCTCTAGGCAGTCTCAAAAATAGACGGTATAAAGCATCCTTGTTTATTTCTTCCTCCGTTCCGATATAATTAGGAAGCATGGTTGGAAGATAAGGAGGTTTTTCTGAATCGAAACTCATGCGCATTGTGTAAAGAAGAGCCTGCAAATGAAATTGATTGAAATCGAGGTGTTAATAAGAGAAAATTCAAAAAGAGTGTAGTAAGAATACGAATGAGCTGATAAAGGATTAATGCTAGGCGCGATAGAGCATATAGAAAGAAAGTTGAGCGCTGAAAGTTGTGTGTATGGTAAGAGAGCGACAGCGCTGGATTACGACGTCGGTTGAAGACGTAATCAGATAATTTGTTGATGACAAGACTATTCCAAGACGTTGATTGTGATTTTCTCCTTGAAGTCAAGAACCAAACGTCACAGTAAAGATTTTGTAATAATTGAATATCAGAGAACAACGTGTTGTCAAACAGTTTTTGTTTACTGTACCCTATAGTTGTGAGATGACGTGAAAGAGAAAAAACTACTCTAAATTGGGCTCAAGTTAGATACAGCGCTACTACAGAGGATTCTTTGCTGAACTCTTGTTAGTTGGATAACTGTGAAATAAACTGAAACAGTGTGTTTCATTTTTCTTGATCAATTTGTTATGGGTCTTCACCACACCTAGTGATTTTGATGTTGAATATTAGTTTAGCCGTCAAGGTTTGATTCCTCATTTAAAATGTTGTTTATCATAGTTTTGCATCTAAATTCAATGACACAAAGACCGACCAGTATAGAAATTGGTTTTTTGGAAAGTCATGATTTCCAGAAGTGAGATACTTCACGTCAAAACTTGTTCTTTTCCCGTTGTTTCAATCGAACAGACTAGAATTTTTGCACAGTGCTAATGACGATTGAAAGATTTTTATGTATTGACCTCTTTGAATGACATTATCAAACTATTTTCACCAATATAAGTGATTCCACTATAAATTTTGAATTGGTTACTAATTTCCGAAAGCGCATCATTTCAGCACGTTTCATGACCGGAAACAAACAAATTGTTCATTCCAAACCAATTTCATACTCATTTTTACTTTTTCGTTCCTTTTCCCTCCAATTAGTTTCGTTTTTTAGGACAAAATATTATTTTTCACAAAGCGCGCACATATGAGCGACCAATCACTGCATTGCTCCGCCTACTGCTCAACAGCGGGGAGATTATTACGTAGTTGATATTTACAATGATTATGAAAATGGAAGTGATCATTAGAATAATTTGACGTTTTCTGACGTAAACAGTCGGATGACTATTTCTTTCTGGGGTACTGTAACTAAAACAATAGTTCACTTGATTTGTTTCTTGGACAAGAAGGATTTCTTATCGAATCAACATGTTTATTCAAAGTCATTAGAACAAGATTTGTTGAAAGTCATAACGAACATGTTTGAACAATACGGTGACTATTGGAAAGGAGGAGTAGGTTATCAAAAGAACTGATGGTACTAGATAGGAGATTGATGAATGAAATAGATCAGCTTGCAATGAAGAAGTAGTTAATTATAAGCAGAATCAAATGTTTCAAGGGATGATCAGCCTCTTCCGTACATTACAGTGACTCCGACTGTGCTGTGATGACAGCAGAAGACCTGAAATGTGTTACTTTAACTGATTGACCGTATTAATGCAAACTCACTCTTTTGAGCCAAGTCCATGTCGATATTTGCGGTTGTTCCGGGGCTCTTGGAGCCGTAGTGGCTACTTGAATTTTTGGTGGCCGATCTTCAGGAGCCACTAGCTGTACAGGAAGCTTCCTGACACCTTCCGGAATCACGCGTGGAGAATCTTGAAGTTGTAAAGCGCCGATTATAGCGTCCATCGCCAAGACTAGAGAAATGTCACAATCTCGCGACAAAAATGAAAATGGAAATGGTGGGTAGCTCACGCGCGAGACTGTCCCAGCGGGTTTCTTTCAGTCAGGTGCGTTGTAGAATATCAGAAACGCAGACGTCAATGAGACATAGGAAAGTAAACAGCTTCCGAACATGAGTTGATCACGTATTATCATTTTGTGAGTCATTAGAAACGGATGAAAATAGTACGGAACAGTCAGAGGAAATTGTTTCTGTAATATATGAACAACGGTTTCAAGTGGGAAGAGCGATATAATTCAATCAGTTTGAAGTTTAACAAAAATTGGATAACATACATAGGTAGTAATCAGCTTTGGAAATTTGTAAAACAATATTTAGGTGTTTTTGAGGAAATTAAATTTATTTCGGTCCCTAAAAACATGCCAAAAAACAGTATATGAGCGGAAAACTATGGTTTTTCATTTTCGTTCCAAAACCTATTCAACGGTCGTTTTCGCAGATCCCTTAAAATGTATCACAACGCAAACACGAATATCGCAGTAAATTGTGATTGGCTAGTTGTCACATGATTTGTTTCATGGAGTCCTTTAAGTTTCACGCGCTCAATAACACTTTGAAATGTTTCACAAGAAGTTTCAGCATTCTTTTATTTTCCACGTATTATTTTTCCAAAATATGAAGCTTTGTTATCATCTCGGATGTATTTTAGGCGTTTATTCTGGGCTTACCAACATTTCTACGTGATCTGAGTTTCGTTTCAATGTGAATGTTAAGACCTTTGTGTAAAATCAATACTCTCATGTTTTGTATTTAACTCAGTTCGAAAACGCCACGGACGTCTGAGATAGGTATTTTCTCTGAATCGCGTGTTAGTTGTCGATTTTTGCTGTTATATGTTCAATTGATTCTGATTTTTAACGTTTGTGAACAAATTTTATATATGACAATTTTTAGAGAATTGGCATCATACTGATGGAGTTTATTTTTTTTCAAACTACAGCAACGATCAATACAAAAGAGAATCATAAACAAAATAATCTACAGCTAATGTTTAAATGTAAGTGTTTCAAATATCAGAAATAAAAATCAAATGGTTATAGAAGGTAAGATTGTTGAAGAAAGCCAGAAACGGACGATACGGGACCACTAGAAATTAAACTAAAAACGCTCCGGAACACTACTATTTTCGACGGCAATGGGGTGGATTCCGAAAGCCTGTAAGTTACACGTAAACGTTTATCACAATTCAATTGATTATTACTTCTTTGAGCCAGGCCCACGCGTTTTTTAAACGCCGGCGAATTCCGGCTGGTGGTGGGTTTTCTGGGACACCCATATTGACGACCGTCATCTGTTGACGGAGAACAGTTTGGTGGACAAACGGGGCCACCTGCCGCTCTGGGCGAAAACTGAGATCGATGATTGATCTTGGCATCTGAAAGATAATATGATAGTACAGGTGAAACACTCTTTCAATCGTTCGCATTAAAAGAATCATTTATGAATTCAAAAAGAAAGGAAAAATGAAAAGAATGTGTACATAATGAGACTTTATGTTCAAACGAATCAGCGAATTCCCAACAGAGAACAGCCATTCATATGATTACGCAAAGAGTTCTGTAAGAGAATGGACGGAGAGTTGGAATGTGTGACGTATGTTGAGAGAATGTTTTTTCATCTTCTTTGTTGATAAGAGTTTTTTAAAATCCACAGTTGATAATTAAAAACGCGGGACTTGAAAATATGAAAGAAAAAGTAAACGTTCTTTCTCAACCAAGAATATTGATTCTGAAAAAAAAGAGAGACAACTAGTGAGATTTCTAGAGTTGTCTGTCCTGCCTCTCGAATATTTGTAATTATAGACTTGTCACTCTTATTAACAACGTCTTTTTCGAATGTAGTTGTTACTTTCAAGAAAATAAGAATATTAAACTGACCACTTTCTAGGAACAGATTAAAACAATAGCTCCCATCACTATTTAAATGCATTTCAGCTCTCATTTTTTGTGTTAAAAAACGTCGCGGACTTTCAAAATAGGCATCTTTTCAAAACTACATGTTAGTTTGCTGTTACATGTTTGATTGAATTTGATTTTTTAATGATTTGTGAGCAAGTATTATCTATGACAAATTTCAGTGAATTATCATCATATTATAAAGTTTTATTCTTTGTAACTACAGCAAAGACCGATAAAAATAACAATCATAAAAAAAAATCTACAGCTACTGTTTAGAAGTAAGTGTTTTGAGAAAGCCAGGATCAATCGGGTATAAAAAAACGTAACATTTGAAAGCTGGAAGTGAACACGATACAAAGGACTGCTGATTAAAAACGCTGTGGAACGCTATTTCCCACCGCCGCCGGTTGCCAGCCGAATTTCTGTAAGTTTTCTTTAATGATGTAAACAATTCCTTTATTAGTTACCAATTTCAGCCACACCCAGGCATTTCTCAAGCGCTGGCGGATTCCGACTGGTGGTGGGCTTTCTGGGACACCCACGTTGACGGCCGTCATCTGTTGACGGTAGGCGGTCTGGAGTTCGAATGGAACAACGTCCCATTGGTTGCGGTAGGTGAGATCAATGACCGGTCTTGGCATCTGAAAGATAGTATGATAGTAAATTTCGAACACTCTTTCAATCGTTCGCATTAAAATCATTCATGAATTCAAAAAGAAAAAAAATGAAGAGAAAGTGTACATAATGAGACTTTATATTCAAACGAATCAGCGAATTCCCCACAGGGAACAGCCATTCATATGACTACGCAAAGAGTTCTGTAAAAGAATGGGCGGAGAGTTGGAATGTGTGACGTATGTTGAAAGAATGTTTTTTTTCATATACTTTGTTGCTAAAAGATTTTTAAACCCATATCGGATGATTAGGAACGCAGGACTTAAAAAATCAGTGAAAAAGAAAACGTTCTTTCTCACTCGTGCATATTGATTCCGAAAAAAAAAGAGAGACAACTAGTGAGATTTCTAGAGTTGTCTGTCCTGCTTCTCGAATATTTGTAATTATAGACTTTTTACTCTTATTAACAACGTGTTTCTCGAATGTAGTTGTTACTTTCAAGAAAAGAAGAATATTAAACTGACCACTTTCTAGATACAGACTAGAAACGAGAGCTCAATTTTAGGCTCATCAACGTTTTGAGTATAAATCAATTTGAAAACTTTTCCAAAATAGGTATCCTAAAAATCACACAATAGTTCTCAATCGTTGCTGTTATACTTTCAACTAATATTAATTCCTTAATATTTTGTAAATATACATTATATATGTATATGACGAATTGCAGACACCTGAAATCATGTTCATCAGTTTTTATTCTTTCAAATTCGAGCAACAAAAGATAAAAAGGAAATGATTAAGAAAGTATCTACAGCTACTGTTGAAATAGGAGTGTTTTGAGTATCACAAATAGATATTGGTTAACAAAAGAAATAATAATTTTGAAAGCTGCAAATGAACACAATACAAGGAACTGCCAATCAAAAACGCTGTGGAACGCTGTTTCCCACCGCCGCCGGTTGCCATCCAATTTTCTGTAATTTTCCGTTGAAGATTATTAAAAATCAATTATTAATTACGATTTTGAGCCACATCCAGGCATTTCTCAAGCGCTGGCGGAGTGGTGGCGAGCTCTCGGGGGCAACCACATTGATGGCTCTCATTTGGTCCCTGAAAGCTGTTTGAACCACAAACGGGCTTACGTCCCATGTGTTTCTATAGCTGAGATCGATGACTGGCATCTGAAAAGCAGTATTGAATGTTGAATATCATTTCATATGGTTGGACAAGAAAAATCACTTAACATTTCAAGAAGCAAATAAGAATGAAGGCAAAGTGGACATGAAGATATATTACTTTTTAATGAATCTGTGAATTCCCAACAAAGAACAACCCTTGATTTGATTACGCAAGTAGTTTTTGGAGAATGGGTGGAGTATTAGAATGCGTCACGTATGTTTAAAGAATGTTTTTTATCAACTTTTTTTCAGAGAGATTATTTTTGGATTCGAACGCGTATTTGATTATTGAAAACGTAAAACTCAGACATTTGATTGAACGTTGATTTTGAACTGAAAATATTGATTCCGAAAAAGAAAAAGAGACAACTAGTGAGATTTCTAAATTTCTCTGTCCTGCCGCTCGAAGACCGTAATTATAGTTCTAACAAAATCTTTCCGAATGTGGTTGTTACTTTCGAAAAGGGAGCAAAAATAAAAGTGGTAAAACTAGAAATGAAAATCAATTTTGTTCTCATCCGTGTATTTACTTATTCATAAACAAATAGCAGATCGTAGTCATTGGAACTTTGTGATAATTTTGAATATGATTCAGTTGTTTGACCACATTCAAGTTTGAACGCTATTATGAAGATTTTAGACTAACACCAGTCTACAAGTGAATGGAGTAAAGCACTCACGGCAAGAATAATTATTGACGACATTTTGAGACATGGGAGGCAACTCACCATTTGCACCTTTTTTTTCTTTTTTTTCAGATGAGGAGATTTTCTCTTGACATATTTGGTCAAACAGTAGCGAACACCTTCTTTCTCTTGAACTTTGTGTTCAACTCACACTCAAAACGGTACCTTTCCTTCAAATTTTACAGTAAAAAATGGGATGCCCTCAATATTTATCAAACATAAAAGACTTCAAACAGTAATCAAAATACCATAGAAGGATATTGTTTCGTCCGTCACCGGACTGTTCGGCTGAGGGGAGCTTGGCGGAGAGAATCGGACAGTTTTGGATGGAGAAGATGCGAGAACAGTAACCGGTCCGTTGATTCCATCTGAATATTCAATATTAGTTGAAGAAGTGATTTTAAATATTGAAATACCACTGATGGATGTTGTTTCGTCCGTCACCGGACTGTTCGGCTGAGGGGAGCTTGGCGGAGAGAATCGGACAGTTTTGGATGGAGAAGATGCGAGAACAGTAACCGGTCCGTTGATTCCATCTGAATATTCAATATTAGTTGAAGAAGTGATTTTAAATATTGAAATACCACTGATGGATGTTGTTTCGTCCGTCACCGGACTGTTCGGCTGAGGGGAGCTTGGCGGAGAGAATCGGACAGTTTTGGATGGAGCAGATGCGAGAACAGTAACCGGTCCGTTGATTCCATCTGAATATTCAATATTAGTTGAAGAAGTGATTTTAAATATTGAAATACCACTGATGGATGTTGTTTCGTCCGTCACCGGACTGTTCGGCTGAGGGGAGCTTGGCGGAGAGAATCGGACAGTTTTGGATGGAGCAGATGCGAGAACAGTAACCGGTCCGTTGATTCCATCTGAATATTCAATATTAGTTGAAGAAGTGATTTTAAATATTGAAATACCACTGATGGATGTGGTTTCGTCCGTCACCGGACTGTTCGGCTGAGGGGAGCTTGGCGGAGAGAATCGGACAGTTTTGGATGGAGAAGATGCGAGAACAGTAACCGGTCCGTTGATTCCATCTGAATATTCAATATTAGTTGAAGAAGTGATTTTAAATATTGAAATACCACTGATGGATGTTGTTTCGTCCGTCACCGGACTGTTCGGCTGAGGGGAGCTTGGCGGAGAGAATAGGACAGTTTTGGATGGAGAAGATGCGAGAACAGTAACCGGTCCGTTGATTCCATCTGAATATTCAATATTAGTTGAAGAAGTGATTTTAAATATTGAAATACCACTGATGGATGTTGTTTCGTCCGTCACCGGACTGTTCGGCGGTGGAGAGAATCCAAGAGTTTTGGATCGAGAGAATGCGAGAACAGGATCTAATTTGAACGGATTGGATTTGTCTGAAAATTTGAAATCAGCTGCATTATTGATAAATGGTTCACCATTGAACTGCTTCGCAATGAGGGCGATCATTAGGAATAGTAAAGCAAGGTTCTTCATTGTTTGCGGAAAGAGCGTTGAACAAAAAGAAGATGAATACGACTTGATTTCTCTTCATTCTTTTATACTAAAAAAACCTACTTCCTCTTCCTGGTTCTCAGCTGTAAAAGTCTTCAGCGATGATTTTTCCCATAGTTTTATCTATGATCATACGATCGATCCTGAGCTGCTTGGTATCTGATGTATGATACCATTCTTGCAAACAAACAGATTTCTTCCAGATCAAGAATGATGGACTAATGACAAAACGTCGAAACGATATAAATTGAACAAAATTATTGTAACAAAGCGTGAATCATTGGAAACTCATACTTTAAAAACCAGATTTCTACAGAGTGTGTGAGCAGAGATATCCAAAACTTATTGGTCCGGGTCAGCAAAATTCACCTAGCGATGATGGTTTTCAATCCTATGATGTCGGCTTTCCCTATTTCAAAGCGGAAACATGCAAATGGCGGATTCGGTTGAACAAATCAGTCTTTTGAATAATCTTCCCTTGATAAGATTGATTTGGAGAATAAACCATTTTTTCCGCACTAAGAAGCCAATGGTTGCTTGTGAAATAAAATCCCAACTTCTTTTGCTTATTGTGAAATAACACCTCGCCGTTTGAGCTCTAATAAACAAACATCTTCAAGTTAGAATCTCGCTTTGTCAAGGCAAAAAAATAGAACTCTCATTTTCACGGAGCCGTATTATGGGTATCAAGTCAGAGGAAAAGTGAATTATACATGTGTACGCCATCTGCTGACCTGCCCAAGAGCCGCGTCAGCAATGTACTATCCTGTAGAGGGCCCCTTTTGAAGGTGTATTGATTTTACACTATGCATTGAGACCACTCTCTTATGCTCCTACTTCTCTCTTATACTCATTAGTTCACGTCGCCGATACGTTGCTCATATGGTTCTCAGTCTCGGTGCACTACGTCGGCAGATAGTGTACAAAGGACATATTTTGAACACAATCGTTAATTTTACACTCATTACTTGTGACGAAATAGTCGTTTTAAAAATACGCTGGCTAAACCAGTACATGCTTTGTATCAAAACATTATTTCAAATCGTTTTTATTTTCAGAATGTCGCTCCGTTTGTTCTCTCTCCCAGATTCTGTTTACACCAACATCATCAATTTAATGAGTCCATGTGAACAGTGAGTTCTATCGTTCTTTCCCCATTTCTCCTCTCTCTTTTAGATTCTTCACATCACTATGCTCTCGGAATGCATATTCAATCATTAAAAGTCATCGTTATCAAATAAAAAAATTGTACGTCAGGATTAAAGGAAATGTCGAAATTCACTTCTATGATTTGTGTACCACGTGCATATTCAATCATTAAAAGTCATCGTTATCAAATAAAAAAATTGTACGTCAGGATTAAAGGAAATGTCGAAATTCACTTCCATGATTTGTGTACCACGTAATTGATATTCCGTCAATCATCCGAAGCTTTCCAAGATTTGAGGCAATTGACAATTAATGGAAGCTCCGTTCGATATGAATTAAAAAAGGACTATATGTCAGACTGGATGGTTATATCATACTGGACGGAGCCGATAGAGGGAACGATAAAACTCATAAAGTATATTGCTGATCTGTTCAATATTAAAGTGGATAATTTGGTAATATATTGGAATTCGGGCGATCGTCTCTTGAACTGGGTGCAAAAAAGTCAAACATTTCTTCGGAATGTTCGATTCGTTTCGATGGATAGCGAAGAGAAATTTGAGCCAGAGACATTGACAAGTCTAATAATGCTCTGTGAGGCAGAATCAATTGATTTCGATGCATACACCACAGAGCCTGTAAAACCGTTTCATAAAAAATGTCGCAACTTTGTTTCTTCAACCGGTACAGGCATTACCGTAGATCATTTGATGGCATTGGATTGTATCTATATCAGAATAGGACGGACGCAGTTCACAAATGAAGAAATGAATCGATTCTTCAAACATTGGATGAGTGGGGGAAGCCCTCGATTAAGGGTTCTTGAAATTATGTTTGACAATTACGATGAGCAAGAGCTGAGGGCGGATATTGATGGGAAGTGGGGCAAGAGGAAATTTCGAATGTGGTAAGTTCGGAAAATTAAGATGTTTATGTTCTCAGTGGTAAAAAAAAACTACACCAAATTGCCAAATAATTTAATTTTAGGGACCACGTTCATAGACAATATATAACGTATGACGGATTCTTTGAATTTCAAAAAATAACAAATGGAATGAGTGCTTTTTTCAAATTCCAAGATCAGAAATTGATTTTCGTAGTGTACTCTTGTAGTTTTCCCCTATTGCGTCTTCCACACCTCGCATTCATGAACGTCATAAATGAAATGAAAACAACTGAACAGTGAGTTTTAGAGTGTTACTAATTGTTTCGAAAAAAAATTCCAGATTCTTGACCTCCTTGTGTTCTAAGAGAGCGTTCTCTGCAATCAAATCCTTCCGTCGTAGATTGAACAACATTAAATTCTCAGTCCGTAATAGAACTATTGCCATAGGTCGAGGCGAAGATCGGCTATTCAGCATTCAACACACGATCAATTCTAGCCGAAAGCAGAAAGTGACAGTCAATGGTCACTCAGCTGATCTTATATACGATACAAACAAAGCCAAGTTCAGAACATACTGGACGGACCCAGTTGTCGGGATGCAGGAACTTATCGAACATGTGAGCAATCTGTTTGACATTCACGTGACTTCATTGACCATCTGTGCCCATTCGAATACAGAATTGATAAAATGGGTGCAACGGCGTCAGAGATCTTTTCGGTTCGTCAAAGTAACTTCGGATAATTCAACGGAAAATCAATTCGAACCGGAAGATTTGAAAAATATTATTTTTTCATGCGAAGCAGATTACATTCGTATTCAAGCATTCCATTCTGTACCATGTGTAATTCAAGACTTGCATAAAAAGTTTAATCGGTTCGACTGTCTTCAAGGAACATGGATTACTGTGGACAATCTAATGACATTGGATTGCATCCAAATTAAGATAAACGATAAACGTTTCACGTGTACAGAGATGAACGAATTCATAAAACACTGGCTCCAAGGGGGAAGCCCGCGATTGAAGATTCTCCGAGCGCCGATAACTGAGCGCAATAATGTACAACTGCTTAACGGGCTTGAGGCTCGATGGAATGATGAAAAGACGTTAGTCTATGGGTGAGTTAGCAGACTACAGTATCTTATAGTTCCTCTCAATTTTCAGTAAGCCCCCATACAATGGTTTCTACGAAGTCTTCAGAAATGACGGAATCAGTGCCGGTTTCAAACTGTTCAGAAGTTCTTTTTGGTTCGCAGTGTGGCCAATTAATAATCCAATCTTGTTAAATTTGAATTAAGTATAATTATATATCGCTTCATAATATTTCCCATAATAAAGTGTCAGTTAAACTGATTTACGAGACATCTCACGTCGTTAAACTTTTCTGCATGTTGAAAAAATCAAAGAAATCTGAATTCTTATTTTTCAGAATCATTCCTGGAGCCTAAACGGGCTGAAGTCATGCTGAAACATACTTGAATGAATAAAATTAATTCAGACAATATGGGTATCAATTGATAGCTAATTTAACAGTAGCGTTCCAAAGAATCCATTTTGTGGGGGATTACTGAAAATCAAGAGGTGGTGTTAAGGGTAATTTTTGAATCATGAAACGTTCGAAAGAAACAGGGGAAACCGTTTCCAACATTTTTTTACGATTCAATTAGCCGTACTTTCAAATTATGGCTATTCCTCAGAGAAAGTAATTTATAAATACAATGGATGTAGTATAGCTTTTTGAATAGCTGATATTTAATATTCGAGATTCTGTTTGCTCAATCCAACGTTTTCCTACTCCACATTGATAATACATGCATTGTTAAATTCCGTCCTCGGTCTGAGGTACACGCTGACGCGCAATTGCGTACAATACACTTTTATACTTTTGACCTTCAAAACATATCTTATCTCTCCATATCTTCTATTAAAAATAATTGTTTCTAATGATAAATAACACACTCAATCTTGCTCACTATAGAAATTCCTTTTTCTGCGCTTTGAGGTTGCCACGTATGAGAAACTGCAAAGTCTCTTATGCTGACGTGTGTTAGTAAAGAGAGGTTGACGGACGGAGATACGCAGACATCCGCAATAGCACAAACAGACGTCGACGTACACCATTCTTATTGGTTATCGACTCTTTTTCCTGTTTCATCCCGACCAAACGTTCCCAGAGAGAAAATTGAGATTAAACTTAATTTCCAGCATTGTCAATTTTTCAAAAAACAGCTTGTTGTGAAATTTGGAAACGAAACCGAATCAGAACTAGTTCACTTGACCCAATTTGAACACCAATTTGTCTTTTCTCTCCACTCGTCTCAATTACCATTGCACTTTTATGCTTTTCATTTCATTTCAGATAATTAACCGACAAAATGACTATATATCAACATATTATTGTATGGTCCAGTCTATTTGGTAAGTTTTCCTCTGTTGATTGTGATTAAAGTCTTTTTTCAGTCACTTCATTCGCTGGAACTGCTGAGGAAGTGGCAAAACACTTGGAATTAGGAAGCCAATTCTTGGCCAGGGTTAGTTTTCACTGTGATTTTTTTGAAAACTGACAGAATAAGCTTTCAGGCACAGTTTGCGGATGCTCTTACACAATACCATGCAGCGATTGAACTGGATTCGAAGAGTTATCAAGCAATCTACCGGCGAGCAACTACCTATTTGGCAATGGGTCGTGGAAAAGCAGCTATTGTCGATTTAGAGAGAGTCCTGGAGTTGAAACCTGATTTTTATGGGGTAAGTTTTGAATTAAACAAAATAACTGGGAACAAAATGGCTCAAAAGTATTGGCTTTGTTCATTGGATCTTCCTCAATCTAAGCTACTCATTTATCTGTATAAATTATCATATTACACTAGATAAACAATTTTCCAGGCACGCCTTCAAAGAGCCAACATTCTACTAAAGCAAGGAGAACTGGAAGCAGCTGAGAATGATTACAATGTTGTGGTAAGCATGAAATAAGTGAGGAAAAATACTTAAATTCAATGATTTCCAGCTAAACCATGATTCCGGCAACGCAGAAGTCCAAGAAAAGACTGCTTTGATCGAGCAACATCGTCAACTCCGTCACCAAATCAAATCTGCATTTGCCAGTGGTGATTGTGCGACTGTAGAGGAATACATCAACCATATAATTGAAACTCAAGTATGGGATGCTTCACTGTACAGAATGCGTGCAAAGTGCTTGGAAGAGAGAGGCGAATTGAAAAAAGCTATTCATGACATGAGAATCGTGTCCAAATTGAGTACGGATAGCACGGACACAATGTTTGAGACGTCCAAATTGCTCTATACTGTTGGAGATTTGGAAGAATCATTGAAGTGAGTCTATTAAAAGAAAGCTGGGAACCTTATTTTGATTTCAGTGTCATCCGTGAGTGCTTGAAGCTCAACCCCGATCACAAAAGCTGCTATCCATTCTACAAGAAGCTTCGGAAAGTCGTGAAATCACTTGGTAAGCGGATGATTCCAATAATCATTCCTTAACCCTGAATTTTCAGAAACAATGAAGAAGAAGATGGCTAACAGTGACTGGCTTGCTTGTCTTGAAGAAGGACAAAAAACGATGAAGTTCGATCCAACGCCGTCTGTACAGCTCAACGTGTTCAGAATCACTAATAGATGTCAAAGAGAAGCCGGTCACATCGCCCAAGCAATCTCGGAATGCAACCAGATTCTTCAAGACGATCCATCTGACGCTGATATTCTTTGTGAAAGGGCAGAAGCGTATATTCTTGAAGAAGATTATGATTCTGGTAAGTAGCAATATGAGAACAAGCATTAAAGAAAACCTTTTCAGCTATCGAAGACTACCAAAAAGCGACTGAAGTGAATCCGGATCACAAGGAAGCAAAGGAAGGACTTGAACATGCTAAACGACTGAAAACTCAAGCTGGAAAACGAGATTACTACAAGATCCTTGGAGTGAAACGAAATGCGAACAAGAGAGAAATAACGAAAGCCTACCGAAAACTTGCGCAGAAATGGCATCCGGACAATTATTCAGATGAAGAAGAGAAAAAGAAGGCTGAGAAGAAGTTCATCGATATCGCCGCCGCTAAAGAAGTCCTTCAGGATGAAGGTTTGTATTTTCTTCACCCAAATCTGAAAACACTAGTGAAACTGATCTCTGGGGAAGACAGTATAGTCCACCTGAGAGAACAATATCAGATAATCATTCAACGTGATTGTATCAATGCGATCAGCCTTTTCTCTCGTGACGTTTTGTGTACTATTGAGAACACAATGAAACAAATCAGTCAGAAAAATAGAGTCTTTCCAAAATTAAATGATTTCAGAAAAACGACGTCAGTTCGATCAAGGAATCGATCCACTGGACCCTGAGGCACAAAGACAAGGAGGTGGACATCACGGAGGGTAGGAATAACTTTCTTAGTTTTTCTGAAAGCATGGAATAATTTTCAGATGGGGTGGTGGCTTCCCACACGGATTCCATCAAGGATTCGGAGGACATGGTGGTCATGGCGGTGATTATTCATTCAAATTCAACTGGGGATAATCGTCCTATGAAGACCATCAAAATGCCATTTAGGACTTTTTTTCAATTTTCTTCTCCGTGATATTTATTTATTTTTTGTTACGACTGGCCCGCGACTAGTCAGTGATAACTGTATTGCCTCCACTTTGTTTCTAATAATCATACTTTCTGGGTCAAACTCTCGACTAAGCAGGTTTATTAAGTTTCTTCTGTTCCTTTATCCCTCATCTGTGGCATCAAAATTGTAATTTCCTGTTCATCCACCTCTCACTTCCATTTTTTCTCTTGAAACCCCCATGTAAAGCTTTGCATTTCTGAGACAGATTTGGTCTTATTACGGATATTTATTTTCTGATTTTCTTGGTAACTCGCATCAGTGAGCAATTTCAAAACATGTTTTTTGTTGCTTTAAAGTAATAAACTAATATAATAATACGTTTTTTTGCAATGGAGCGCAAGTTGAAATGTGGAAGAGAACAAAACAACTGGCCATTGATTAAAAACAACCAATCTCAAGAGGAGTCAACAAAACACTAGTTGAGAAACCTGAATGTACTCGTTGTTTTTCGAGTTACCATTCCCTCACAGATAGCTCATTACTCTCCTCCTAGACCCAACTATATACATTCCCACCTGTCTCCTGATTTTGGCCCGCGCACCCTGCGTCTCGCACTCTCTCCCCTCATTATATACACCTCTCGCCCTTTTCCCGCCTTTCCTTTGCAGTGACGAGTCACACAAGACGCGCTCTTTTTCGGTTGCACACAGTGAGACACACACACCCCACCCTCTGTTTGTAAGGGGGGTTTGTCTCAATGATACGTCTTCTTGTCCTCCTTCCTCAAAACTAGACTGTATTGATGCGCCCATTTTTGGATATTTAAAGATTGCCTTCTTCGTCTGTCAACAGTCAGTTCGCATCGCTGCCCTTTCTTGTTTCTCCCTCACTTTTTCGTTTCTGATGTATCCGAATCAGTCATTTTTCCAGCGTGTCACACCCGCCACCCCAATAAATCAATGGAACTCCACAACGAAACATATCTTTTGGCAGTTGACATCGGAACGACTACCATCCGATCAGTACTGTATGATTCGAATTGCGAAGAACAAGGCAGTTATCAAGAAACGGTACGCAGAGAGTTTCGACTTTAATCAGTTCAATTCTGATAATGTATTGTAGGTCGCCACTATCTACTCCACGGGAAACGATGACGAGGTGCTGGTCGAAATTGATCCGGACCGAATGTTTCAACAGTTTTTGCGGGTTATCGAGCGAGTTTGTGAGTTGCATTTTTGGCCTCTTAATTGTTTCATATGGTGCAATCAGCGAGGGAGCATAGTATCACGTGGAGTGATAACGCTCTTTGTATCTAGTTTCGTTTCACGGAATAAAGTGAACTCAGTTCAAATACTGCTTAGTAATCGGAAACAAAGAGTGTAAACACAACCCTTTTTCCGAGATAGGTGCTCTGTTAATCAAACGATTGGTAATCTGATCATCTAAACAATCCCCTAACTTTTGATGTGTCGCGAAAACTGGTTTTCATATCATTCACCAAATGTTCAAGAACGCCTAGTTTGCAAAGATCTAGAGAACCTCCGAAAGTCTAGTTTAGTTTGACCGGTCATCACTCAGATTTGGTGTGAAAATTTGATCGGAGACCCCGAACCACCCGCCCCTCGCATTCTTCAGTTTTTCAAAAGATCAACCAAGACAATTTTAATGATGACAAATCAGAATAAACGAGCGGAAAGAGAATTTCCGAATGAGCGGGGGACCCCGTATCGGGCCACGCCTAGTTCTTTGATTTGTTGAACTGTCACTGCTGTTCCACATATACAGTAGTAGAATCCCCCCTCGTTATCAAAAAATGGTCTTGATCAGATAAAAAAACCGGTGTTTATTGGCATTCCTCCTAGCGTCTAGTTTGATTCGTTATGGGGTGATTTGTTGAGGTTGACAGTTCTGATTAGAGGAGTGAACAAAGAATTATTTTCAGACAGGACTCTGCCACCGAATGCCAAAGTGAACATTGGCCTCTGCACTCAGAGGAATTCGATTGTTCTCTGGAACAAGTAAGATTGAAGGGCACATGGAAGAAGCAAACAAAAACAAATTGCAGGAAAACCAGAAAGGAAGAGACCGGGATTATCTGCTGGAACGACAAAAGAGCCAACAAGATTTGCCATCAGCTCAATAACTCTTTCATTCTCAAAGCTCTGAACTTTGGAGGCGGACTCCTGCACTTTATCACCCGCAAAAACCGTTTCCTTGCCGCACAACGCCTGAAATTCCTTGGCGCCATGGTCTCCCATCGACTCATTGTCACCATCAACAGATCCGAGAAGTTAAAGCAAATGAGAGCCGAAGGAGATTTGTGCTTTGGATCTTTGGAGACATGGCTGCTCATGAGGTCTTCTAGAAGCAATAAGTTGTGCGTGGAGGCTTCGAATATCTCCCCATCCGGCATGTTTGACCCGTGGATCGTGAGTTTTAGAAATCAGGATATCCCCAATCATTATGCATTTTTCAGGGCGCCTACAATAACATGATCATGAAAATCATTGGCTTCCCGACTGACATGCTTTCTCCGATTGTGGATTCTAATCTCAGTGATCTCCCAAAACTTCCCATCATTGATCGCTCACATTTTGGAGCCGAATTGAAGATCGGTTCAATTGTAAGTGACCTCTACTGTGAATTCAATTTTTGAACAATGGAGTTTCAGATTGCTGATCAACAAGCAGCAATGTTCGGATGTGGGACCTGGGAACGAGGAGATGTCAAGATCACCCTGGGTACCGGTACATTTGTCAATGTGCATACTGGAAAAGTGCCATATGCCTCTATGTCAGGTACGTTCTTTGCGCACACGATAAAAATTCAATCTATCTGAACCGTAGCTGATCTTCTGCGCTATCTGGGACGGCGCCGGAGAGATAGGGGAGAATTAGCGAGATACGATCCTTCTGATTTCATGTGATTTATGAGAAGACGTGTTTTGTGATTGTGACACTGAACTTTCTATAGTTCTATGAATTGATGCCTTTCAGGTCTTTATCCAATTGTCGGATGGCGAATCAACGGAGAAACTGACTTTGTCGCCGAGGGAAATGCCCATGATACAGCCGTCGTTTTGCACTGGGCTCAGTCGATTGGGCTGTTCACCGATGTCAGAGAGACTTCGGATATCGCAAAATCCGTGCCAAATTCCAATGGAGTCGTTTTTGTACCAGCATTCTGCGGGATTCAGACACCCATCAACGATGAGACCGCTTGTTCCGGATTCCTGTGTATTCGACCAGACACTACAAAAGTGCATATGTGAGTTTGTCATGTTGTTATTGAAACAGGATGTTTATGAAGAAATTCTACATCCGCGTACTAACAAGGAAGGTTTTTGCATCTGGTTGTAGGGGAAGAAGAACAGTGTAGCTTTCTAGTTTCCGCATCATTTTAATTAATGACACAAGGCAACTACAATCTTGTTCACAAATCACGGATTTAATCAGAATGAGAGAGACAGATTGATATGTTTAGACACAAAATTCAATCATTTAGACTGGCATTGTATTTAGAATGGAATAATGAAAGAATGTTGATTAGGCGTTTCCCGTGTTTTGATAGAGATTAAAAACGTGAGGAATCGAAATATTCTCTAGATATGGTTTAGAACCGAAACATCTCTTCAAAAAAGACTTAACTTTTGATTTTACATCTATGATCAACACAAAGAACGATTTCTTCATGTCACTACATTGTATTTCAGGGTGAGAGCTGTTCTCGAGTCGATTGCATTCCGAGTCTATCAGATTTACTCAGCTGCCGAATCTGAGGTCTACATTAACATCAACTCCCCAGTCAGGTAAGAATTGAAGAAAGGATCCAAAAAATATAGCTTCTTTTCAGAATCTGCGGTGGAGTTTCCAACAACGACTTTATCTGCCAATGCATTTCTGATCTTCTTGGACGTAAAGTAGAGAGAATGACCGGATCGGATCACGTAGCTGCTCGTGGAGTCGCTTTGCTCGCCGGCTATTCACAAAACTTGTGGAGCAAGGATCAAATGAAGGAACTTATCACTGTTTCCGACACTTTCGAACCATGTATCGCATCTCGATTGGTACTCATGAAAAGCTTTGAAACTTGGAAGAAAGCGGTTGATCGATGCCTTGGCTTCTACCAGTGATTATCTAATGATATCCAACTTCATTTCGGGTTTACACATATTTGATGGTCCTCCGCCACTACCTGCCGTTTAATAACTACATCCTGTTTATTTGTTCATATCCTTGCCGTTTTAACTAATGTCTCAAAGACTATTTTCATTCAATGAACCATTTACTAACGATTTATTGCGTGGTGTACCCATTTCTTGAAACAAAAAAAAGCATTTGAAGTGGTACAGCTGTACCTGGCTGTGACACCACTTTGAAGAACAATGGACCAGGTCAAAAACTAAGACGTTGTCCCTCCAGAATACCTGGCTCATATTTCATCTCCGTCACATTCCTCAGCATTCCAAACCTTTTTTTATTCTCGATGTAAAATGACAGATAACATCCGAATAGGTGTGATGCCTTTAGAAAAAGATGCACAAACTTGTTTCGAGTTGCCAAACTGCAAACATCCGGGAGCTGAAGTTGAAATTTTAAAAATGGCATATCGGCTGATAGGTGTTAATTATACTATAGTAAATGCAATTTATGAAAACTGAATCAGTTATAATTTTTAGATAGATGTATGGAAAGAGTTTGGTGAGGTTTATGATTTCGGAGCAAAGCAAGCGGATGGTAGCTGGTCAGGAATGATTGGACTACTACAAAAAGGTGATTTAATGTCATTATGTTGAAATCAGATATTTTCTAAAGGTAAACTTGACATGATTGGATTATCAATGAGAATGTCATCTGAAAGAGAAGAAGCAGTTTTATTCTCCTATCCAACTCGGGTATTTGAGGTAAGCTTCATTTAATGTTGACCTGAGAGTTCATTTTCAGAGCATATTCCTAATTGCTCCCCCAAGTCTTACTTGTACTCGTCAGTTTATTTTTAATGCTTTCTCGAAAACAGTGTGGTTTTGTTTATTACTCACTGTTCTTGTACTTTATTTAGTCTCAATATCAATAAGTTATGTGAAAGTCAGAGATTTTCATAAAGACAAACCGTTATCCGCTGTGTTCATTGACATTTTTTCGGTGAGTTTCATTATTTTTTTGATGGTAGAATCAAATTTTGATTTCAGACAAGTCTGCAAACATTTATAATAAGCTCTCGAACCCTTCTTCTGGTTACATTATTCTCCACTTTTTTGTTCTCTCAACTTTATCAAACAGATATGTACGCGTTTTTATCAGCTCCTTTAAAATATGACATCCCATTCCAAACGATCAAACAAGCGTTAGGTGAGCGTTTCCAAGAGAGCAGAAGTTGTTTACTGTTTTTCTCTTGAGTTGTTTGATGCGCTAATCTTATTTTTTTGTTCGTTTAGATGTCGTTGAAAAGAAAAAGATGTACTTCACCGCTTTTGAGAATCAATCATTTCTTTGTACTCCGAATAATTGTAATCGGTTTGAGCAAGTTATCAAACGAAATCCTGTTAGAAGAGCATTCAAAGAAAAGGATATCACTGATAATATTTTGTAAGTTGTTACCCAACTGCACTTTTATACGATATAAACCTAGGAAATTGGTTCTGAACACTTTCAAACCCCGAGATTGAAAATTTATTCATTGAAAAACGGTGTTCCATATTTCAAAAATCCCTGTTTTTGATTGACAGTTTGTTTAATCGTGCAACACTTTACCACCTTAATCCATCTTGCCACATGTTCGTATTTATATGCACACACGTATTTATCTACGTCAAATTCGATAATTTGCATACAATGTAAAGCATGGTAGCAAACAGGCGAAAGAGGAAACGATGTCTACTCGTGTGCGCGAGTCGGAGTAAAATAAAGAGTGGTGTGCTGTTTGCATATAAATTATATACGTGTTTCCGTTGGTCCCGACTCTACCACCCGTCTTCTCCCCCTCATTTCTCGCCCCGGGTTTTCAATACCAGACCGAATTGGGCGCACATCTGGGCCCTACATCTGTCAATCCCAGTGCCAGGAGAAGAACCGTCACGGAAGCGCTCCGTAAACAGTGTGGCAGACGGTCGACAGACGGTACTGTACTGTACAAGAGCAATAATCCATGAAAAACGATGCGAAACCTAATTACGGTGTAACGAATATGTCCCTCGGTTTCTCGAACATGTCGTTTTTCAAAGAAGAAGACAAGTCGATCTGAATTTCAAAACAGGTGACTTTCACCTGCTGCCCTCATATTTAAATATAATGAAATGTGAACAGAAATTAAAAATGTATATTTTAAAGTATCGGAAGTAGTATTTTTCAGAAACGGAGGAATATATCAATCTACAGTAGACAGTGCATTATTACCTGGAACACTCTCATGGCTGAATAGAGATCGAAAATTTTTGATAGTTCGTGATGAAGACTCTCCCACCTATTATGTTGCATACACTTTCTCCAAACGCCACAAGAAACTAGTGAAAAGGTTCAACAATGCTCTGATCGAAGTTCTACCAGCAGTTTCCACAATTACCACTGGACACGGATATCTTACAAGGAAAACTCCGTTTGAAGTGAGTTATCTTCAAGATGATGATCAGTCTTGATCAATAACATTCATATAATGTCTCATGAACAAAACCCATGACCTTGTTTTAGATCCTGACTACCAACCCACGATCACCGTTATCAATCAACAATCATCTTTGGCAACTGTTCCGCAGTTTCTTTATTACATCATCAGTCTGTCTCCTCGTCTTCACCCTAGAGATCGTTTTTCACTTTCTACGTCGTTTTCGTCTGTCTAAATCATATTCTCTTCCAATTTTCATCACTTTTCTCACCGAACTTCTTTGAACGACTAATAAAAAAAGATTAACCCGATTGCACTAGGTTCCCAACAGATTGGCCGAGAATAACTGACAGGCGCATGTGGTGTGATTTGATTTCGGTGGATGACGCGGAAGCGGACGGACGCACGGATGACATGTTATAGACAAGACCACGTGTGCCAATCGTCTTTTCCGATCAAGTTTTTATGTCAGTTTACATCGGACCCTTTTGATGACACAAGTGGGGTGATTGAAAGAGAATTTCTTGACATCATTTTATTTTTTTCTCTCTCTTGAAAAACCTTTTTCAACTGTTTTATGAATGTATTCTGAACTATGTACAAACAAGACATTTCATGACTTGGGTGCAAAGACTAGGATAAACAATGTCTTGGGGTTTCTTTTCAAAATGCAAATTTTGTCTCCAACAACCGTTCGCCCACGATCAGAAAGTAAGACGATCGGGTGAGACAACAAAAGTTTCTTATTTATTATTGACTGTCTATTGTGCATTTGTGAAGTGGCCTGTTATGGCAAGCACGCCCTTTTCTTACCTTTTCGATTCTCATTTCATTTCGCCTATCTCTTACCGGTCACAACTTTCTATTTTCTCTCTTCTTTTCTCTTTTTAATTGTTTCCTTTCCCAATTTCACAGTTCCTTACAGAATGGTTCATTTAATCAGACACAGTATTCTGATCTCAATATCTTTGTTATATCTGTGTAGTGCACATCCCCACAAAACGAGTGTGAAGAATCTCGAAAAAGAACACATGTTGACGACGAACGAGTACTATGTTGAAAAGGTGAGAACGATAAATCCTCATATTCATCTTCAAATCCCCTCTTCTTCCACTTTGTCAGGTGAATCAAATGGCCGGCATTAGCTGCGATTTGTGTATGCGAGCCGTTTATGGTGTGAATTATGATTTCATACAGCTGAAGGTAAGCGTCCTTGATTGGATTTCTCTATGTGAGCAGTGGCAGCAGCCGGTCTCGGTCAGTCGGTCATAAGCTGTTTCTTCCTGTTTCTGTGCAATGTAGGCAAAAACCATGAAGACGTCATAAAATTGCGGCGAGAGTGGAAACGGCTTTCTTCTTATTCTGAGAAAAACGAGAAAAAGCTCGGTGACAGGCAGCGCCACACAGCTCACTGCGCTCAACAATATTCTCGTCTCGGAGCCCGAAGAAAAGGAAGAAAATCTCTTTTGTTGTTTGGTTTTGGTTGACTGACCGAGTACATTAGCTAAATCATCATGAGAAATCATTCTCGAGTTACAGTTAGACTTTGTTTTTTTCAGAAAGACGTCATTGAAATGATCCGATTAGACTGTGAAGCATTGTTCCATGAGCGTGCTGAAGACATTTCAGAATGCATTCGCTTTTTAACGACTAAAGTGGAAAAGTATTCTGGAAAAGTGAGTGACTTTATCTGCTTGGTCCCCTTCCCGCGTAACCATTAATGTCATTTCGGATGGCGGTTTTGCCATTCGTTTACCTCCACTTTCCGCTTTCACGTCCTTTTTCCGGTTTGACAGGCAGACTTGATATGGAAAACGAATGAGCAAAAGAGATGGAGACGTTTAGAGAGAGGGTGAAGTGCTAATGCCAAAAGCAGGACACCATATAATACCACATGATTTATTTCATATATCACATTTCTGCCCCCGGTTGCACACACAGAATTAACATTTTATTCACACAGTTGCCCTGGGTAACCAGTGATAAGCACACACACACACACGTAGTCACTCGCACAGATTGGTATACGGAATAGATATAGTGCAAGTGAACGAAATGCAGTAAAGATCAGTTTTCAAAAGTTCATTAGCGAGTGATTGATTGTGGGCTGTTTTCCGGTTGTCAGGCTCTCTTTTCACCCCTCAAATCTTCAAAAAGAAATGGTCATTAGAACAAGGGCTTCCCTTTCCTCCCAACACTACTGTACATTGGTGCCAGCTGGTCCTTTTTTGAATGAAGACCCAATTGTTTATACCAGAAAGAAAATGCGCGAGAGAGCATGTTTGAGAGTACTTCTGTATGCCTGCTGCTTCGTTTCTTCAATCATCCATCAGACCGTAAACAATTTTGTAACCGGATGATCATTCACCCCTCTTCTCACAAGATCTATAAACATTTGTCATCAACCATTGGATGTTTAGAATTGAGAATTACAGGAAAGAAGTTGGTCGAAGGAAGACGAGAGAGAAGGGGAGAAAGATATACATTTTTGTGCATGAATTTTTCAGCTTCATTTGCAATGCAAAAAAGTGGTGGTTCTCCCACTCCCTTCCACTCGGATCCTGTCCCAAAGGGAGAACAGTAGATGTGACTTTCTGGAAAAAACTTCCGGAAAGTGGTGTGAGCACAAAATTGTTTACGATATGGTCGAGCATAATCTAGATGGAGAAAACAGAGCACTTTTCTCAGAATTCCCTATTTTCGTACTGTGATCAACATCTTTTCTTGCACCTCTATTTTTTGTTTCAGTATAACCTACAATTTAGGAAAAAATCGAGCACATCTCGTTTTCCGAACCTATACGAATCCCCTCTTTGATTTGTGTTTGGTCTTGAAGCCTTTGATGAATTTCTGTGCCATCCATAAACCTTACCACAGACACTTTCCATCATCTCCTTCTTGCACTCACCCCCCTTCTCCTCTAATTACCATCTTCGGGTTGCGTGACGGTCGCAGAGACACTACTAACATCAGTCGAGCAGCTGGCACTTGGTGTCCTTCTTTAAAAGCTTACCACCTTGATAATTACTTTTGTACCGTAAACAAAAAAGAATAATAAATGGGGGAAAGTGCGGTAGCTCTCTCTCTCAATCTAATAATCTTAGCACAGTATCCGGATTTGCAGGTGGAAAAGATATTGGATTCGCGGCACGTGTGTGTGCTTTTACGAGTCTGTGCGGCTGACGATGAAGATTATGTGTTGAAGAATAAAATGATCAGCAGCAACAAAACGGATATGATGCAATGATGAATAATGTCTGATTTATTATCATGTTTGTCTTAAACTCAACGGAATATTAATAAATCTATGCACTTTTTCAGACGATAAATCAAATTTCAGTACAGGGTAAATATTATACAACTTCTAGACATCTGAAAAATTTTGATTTATAGATTTCCACATTTTTTTAGGGTCACTGTTTCTAAACAAGAGAAAATTCTAGAACGATGTGTTCTATATTTCGAAACCTTTTGAAATTGCTTCCTGTACTTTTTGCACACCGAAAACTAAATAACCCGAGGCTGTGACCCAACTGAAGACGTATTCCTCCATAAATTACACGAGGTCTAGTATTCATCTTATTCTCCGGGTAAAACAACCTCCCCTTTTTTTGCGCTGTGCTCTATCTCGTTTTGTTTTTCATGATACTCACACACACTGTAATAATGCGGGAAGGAAAAGGAGAAGCCGTGTGTGTATATGTCTCTGTCTGTCTTCTGTGAATTTTCTGTTATGTCTATGAGGGGTTGTGCAAATGACGAGTTTCATCGAAGCGCAAACCATTCATTCCTTTTCTCTCACAAGAATATATTCTTAATTGGCGAGAGCTTTTCCTCCTTTCCCGACGCATTCTCTTTCCCCCGTCCTTCTCCTCATCTTTCCTTCACAATCTTTCATTCTTTTCGTTGTGAAAATCGGACTCTGTAGATGTGTTGTCGCGTGGGGCGGGCTGACAGATAGGGAAGAAGACAGGCTCTGACGCATGGTGAAAAGAGCTCCCGACCATTTTGGCCGATGGCAGAAGGGGAGCATGAAGAAGAAGAAGAAGCCGTCGTCGTCGTTTGAAATGGAAAGACAGCACTTGAGCGTGCATGCATCGAAGCCCCGGCGGTTTCGCGGTGCTCTTCGGTGAGAAACGACCGACCGACGGGGCGGTCGACAGAAAAATGGAAAAGTAGGTCCGTCTCTCGCGCAACGAGGTCCTATTTTCCTCCGTACTCTCCCTTCATCTCGTTTTCTCTCTCTCTTTGCATTTTTCGGTGAGTGGAGGATAGGAGAAAGGTTGACAACCGAGTACGACTACCGGCTCCTAGAAATTCAACTGATGCAAAGAAAGAAAGAAGACGTGAAGTGACTTTCCTTTTGTGTACAAGAGACGTCGACGTCTATGCTTGAGCACTTTCGTTCTAACAACGACTCTTGTACAGAGAACACTAGCTTCTTCTTCTGTTTTCGGGTTTTATACCAAGAACAAAAAGAAGAAGAAGAAGCATAAAACGAGAGCCAAGTTTTTGTGACCATGTTTTTGGTACTACCAACTCTAGATAGCCCCACTTTTCTCCAGTCAGCTTGTCATCTTGTGGCACTCAACTCCAATCGTCTTTCTGCCTGTCGACAATTGCCTGCTCAGGGGGGTCCTGCTCTCGGAGAGGGGGCCCGCCAACAAAGAGAACTCAACTTTTCCGAGACGGACCGGCTATTAGAATCGTTTCGTGGGTGTACGACGCGGAGGCACCTCTTTCCCTTTACTCCCTGTCGTTTTTCCCTCTAGTCGGTCCCCCCTGTGTCCGTCTGCATCTAAGCTTTACTTTCCGACAAGTACTCTGGAAGATTACGGCGCATCGGTTTTTGTGAGAAGAATGGACGAAAGGAAAGGCAGTGTGTTGTCCAGAAAAAAAGGAGAGGAGAAGAAAACGACATGTTAGGAAGAGCAGCAGAATTTTTGAAAAGAAAAATGGTTAGGCAAAAAGGTTTTTTCTACAACTTTTTCTCATATTTCGGCCTCAGATTCATGAAAAATGATTTGTGGGAACGATCCGAAAAACGTCTGAGAAAGAGCCATTCACACCTGACTAACATTGTCTAAATCCTTTTCTGACTAGACGAAACAAAGAATTTTGTTCATATAACACTTCCTTTTTTGTAGAAATGTGGGTGTCAAGAAGCATTCATTAGTGAAGCCGATAGATCACAACATGTTTATCGGAGAACTCGTCGGACAGCACTGCCTGTCAAATGAGAAGCTGCTGAGAAATAGGGGGAATAGCATAAACACATAGTTTATCTGTATTTCAGAATGTCTCTACAATCTTTTCTACTCTCCTATCTGCTTTTCTCATCCGCTCTGAATTCTTCCTTTTTTTCTAGCTTCTACCAAGTCTCTCTCGAAATTTGTCACTGCCAGATCCGCCTACACTAAGATAGATAAGTGTTGCAAAAGAGCGCGGAGTACGAGAAACTGACATACAGGATAGGAAGCCCTTTTACACACGTTTCATTTTACCGCAGTTTGGTTTCGAAATTGGAAATGGGATGCTGGATGTGAAGAGAAAGAAGAGGGAGGGAGGAGGAAATGAAAAGTAGAAGCAAACATGGTTAGTGGCAGGCAATGCCATGGCACAATGCATTCTAGACTCTCGTGACAGTCATCGGATAGCTTCTGTGCATTTCCATATTCTAGGTTTTCATCCATCACCGATATTAAATATGATTTTTTGAAATACCGTAAACTTCCACCGATAAACAAATACTGTCAAGTGATTTTTTGTTTCGAAAAGAATTTTAACGTAAACATTCTGGTAGCAAAAACTTTCTCTATTTCGGTTAAAACTTTTTTTGCTTGTTTTACAAACGGACTGTTATTTCATACCATCTGTCGTCAACGACCCTGCACACTATACGGTGTCAAGTTCGATCACCTGCCCTCAATTTTTCTTCGCCTACTCAACTTGAGCGAACTACTCATCGATTTCTTTTGGTGATTACGAGTCGGTCGAAGCAACTGCGTACAATTTACCTCGGTCGCCTGTTTTCGCCAACTGTCACCGTCATGTTTTCTCCATCTACCGCGCCAAAACTCTTCCCCTTTTCCCCGCCCTTCTCTTGTCGGTTTTCATTTCATTTTTGTTACCGACAGCTCTTGTGAAATCTAGATGCGAAATCTTTAACGTTTTTGTAATGTTCTTGAAATCAACACTTCCGATTCACCGCATTGATCGGAAATTGAGTTAAATGGCGTAGTAAACTGCTGGAGAGGAGAAAATCAACTAAGCATAGTGTTTCGCGTAATAGTATCAAGTTTAGCAATATTAAATTTGCTATCGCCCGCGATTTTTGTATTCACACCGGAGCAATAATCATGAAAACACGAATATGAAAATACAAGAGTCTCTGGGGGATGAAATAGTTTTTTGTGCACGCTCATTTATAGGATATATACCAAATAACGAATAGTTTTTGTGCCAGATCCGGCTGGCACAGTGAGTCCTGGGCGGAAAAAGACTTGAGCTCTGATGCTGCTGCTTCTCCGCTCTTCTGTCACTCTTTCTCTCTATTCCCCTTCCCATTCCAACTAGGAAACGAGCTGGCTGTAGACAGACCGCCAAGCGACGAGTGACCGCATGAATCAAAGAGAGCTTCAAGACTTGGCTGCTACTGAGAGCAGCAGGCAGCCCTCCACCCTAGAAGGCCAGAACGTTATGCGAAACGGGAGAAGGGGCGGAGCCTCCGCGTCCTTCTCCTGCCTGTCTTTGCGTCTTCTATCGTCCTCGTCGTCGTGGTGCGCCTGTGAAGCAAGAGAGAGAGAAAGAAGACGTGTCCACCCTCTCCCTCCCTCTCCTTTCCCTTCCTATTCACTGTAGAGCTCCGTGCCCTCCACGTTCACGAGTTGAGCTCTCTGGCTCCGGCGGTTGTTGTGTTGCTCCACCCCCTAGGAATAGCTTCGAGCCCCACCCCCCTCTCTGTGCGCCCTGTCCTGTCCGATCGGTTGGCACACACTCTCTCTCCTATCCGCCCCTCCCCTCACCGTCCTCCACAACCCAGGACACCTTCTTACTGGCATCCTATATTCTGAGGACGGTGTCCCCAATATCACTCCAACCATACTCTTACTCACTAAACCGTATCATCTAAAATACCTTTGTTGGTCTAGATCGAAGAAGAGCTGACAATAAAGAGAAAAGAGTCGAGGCTTCTTGGATGTCCGTGTGCGTATCACCTCTAGTACAAGCAACGACTCTTATGACCGACGAAAGTCTGTCATGTCCACAATGTCCCAAGTCATTTTCAAGTACAAAATTACTACAGCAACACCAGCAGATGTTTCACACAGACAAGGTTAGTTGACTTTTTCCCAGGTTTCATTGGTTATTTCTTTGTTTCTTCCTGGACGGTTAATGGGTTTTTTCTCTGGGAATGGCCTTGTAAATTTGAATGATCAGTGCTTTCAACACGTAACTTACGCAATCTGTACTCGTCAGAAATATCAAATAACAAAGAAAGAGAGTTTTTCTTCGCACTTTGGTTTAATGCTAGAGAGTGCATACCTTATATTATAAACTTTTTCTTCTCTATCTTGTCAAACGATACGGTTCGCTGACCTCTTCTCTTTCACATTCTGCTCGTCTCAGTTTTACAACCTCATAAGATCTTTTTGACCTAGCAACTGTCACCTAGTACTGTATTTCATTCTCCCGCAGAGCAGGCGGCGTCTTCTGTTAATCTCTTCTACAGTTACACCGTAACAGATTTTTTGTATTTAATACAATTAGATGTTCCTTGAATTTTTGAACTCTAGTTTTTTCTGTGAGAAAAGTTCAAAAAAGTTCCATTATTCAAAATCCGTGAATGTGTTTTCATCGAGCTAATCTTCTTTTTTGTTGGATGTTCTAGACAAGTGCATCCGATTAGATATTGCCATTCGTCGATGATTAGATACAGGAAAAGTTAATAGATTTTGACGACAGAAAACCACACCTTGAGACATTCTTGATCTCGTTTAGTCACTTGCTAATCTCATTCATCTGCTCAACCGAAAGTGCGCACTTTTGATGAAACCCTTGACATGAAAAGCCGTCGGAGACCGGTGTATGCATATCATGCAAACCATAATTAACGTCTTTTCATACCAGTGTAATGAATAGAATTAAGGAAGAGGCTATACAAACTGGCTTATCTAACAAAAAGAGCTTAGATTTTCGGTAGAGAGAGGCTCTTTTGACATTCGATTACAGAGTGGCTGTACATAGACAACCAAACTGCTTCCAGAATTGGCGGGACCTAGTTGTTTACGAGGTGTGCTCTCTCCCCTCTTTTCCTCTCCCTCATTTTTGCCTGTTTTCTCTTCTCATCAAAAATAAGAAGACGGCGGAGGAAGGTACCTGACCCCACGATTTTCGGTTTATACACTTCTTTTCTCCTTGCTATTCATCGGCGATAGGAAAGAAAAAGATCCCATAAAAACATGACCTCTCCGCGTTTACTGTACACCTAGTTTCTCCGCGGAGATGGAGCACCACACTTTCTCACAGCTGGTTTAATGGTAGTTTTGTGTTTTGTAGAAGAGTGGAAAGAGATTGAGAGATAGATACGGAGAGAGGGGGGCCATATGCTTGGAAGAATCGTCGCATCGTTCCGTTCGTCAGTCCGTCTCCTCTCGCCCACATTGCTTACTATTTTGTGCCATCGGAAACTTTGTCGCTCGCTCCTCCTCCGGCATCTTGTCGCGCTCCTCCCGTCATCTCCTTGTTCCCTTCCCATTTTCTTCTGTCAGCACGCGCGCACGGCACTTTCCGCGGCTAACGACGGATTCTTCCGTCTTTCTCTCCATTTTTGTGTTGAACCCCACCCGAGTCCTATCTGCCCTTTTTTCCGCTTCTTACTCGTTTCTCACGTTCCCCATTCCATTTTCAGTCTGTACTCATCTCATTGAAGCCAACCGATGCACCAGTGGGAATGGATCGAGTAAGTAGGGGAAAACAACAAGATATAGAGACCACTTGCTCCACTAAACAAGATGAAGTCGTGCTCTTGTCGTTTACTCTCCGGTTTCCTGACTGTCATTTGTGACAAAGAATCCACAAATAGGCAGAAAAAAGAGAGAGGGGGACGTTGAAAGAGAGAAAGACAAACGTGTATGTGGCAGCCATTTCACACAAATTTAATCATTCGTGTGTTGCATTTTCTGTGTGCTCCATACTACACTAGAACCACCGCCTGCTCGTTTTCAAGGAGCCTGCTGCTGCTCTGCCGGCGGCAATGGTGGACGGTAATGAAAACCGAGCAATGTTGAATTGTTTATGGCTGCCTATCCTCTTGTCTTCAGTTTACTCCAAACGAGCTGTAGAGGGGCCTGAGAAGAGAATTTCTAGAATAGAAGGGTCTGATAGACTCTATAAATTTTTTCAATTTAGTGTATCTGTGCTTGTTCTGATTCAAAGCAAATCCTAGAATCTGAAAAGGAAGAAAATCAGACAAAAAAGGACAATAAAACCCAGATAAGACGATGACGTCGCAAAGTATGACTGCCTGTGACATATAGAGAATGATTTGGAAGGGATTAAGGATTAGGACTACAGTTCTTACTAACTTGTATCACAAGTTGTATGTACAAGAAGCCTTTAAGAGCACTCTATGAGAAATCCAGGGACAAATCTCCGAATACTATCAGAAAATCATAATCTTCCCCTTTTCATGAAAAAAATATTTTATTATTGCAGGCATTCATATGTGAAACATGTGGAAAAGCGTTTCGGTTTCGTTCTAACTTAGCAGAACATCGATCAGTACATACAGCATTAAAACCATATGTGTGTAAATTTTGTGGCAAATCAAGTAGATTAAAAGGTCAGTTTTAATCCAATTCATAAGTTTCAAAAAACTAAAAGAAATTATTTTCAGGAAATTTAACAAAACATATATTAAAACATCACAAAAAAGAGCAGAATGAAGCAATAGCAAAAGATGATATCATTGTAAAGAAAACACCAAAAATTGTAGGTTACCTGGTATCCGTCATTATCAAAAATAGATATATTGTAGATAAAGGAAAATGGTACAACAACAAATGGAACAACTACAACTACCTCAACACCAACAACAGCAACATCAGTTATCACAGCAACTAGTCCAGGATCAAATAACGTTAATCACAATAACAATAATAATAATAGTGTAGTGAACAACAATCACCGAGCGATCAAGATGGAAATTGAAGATCCAGAGTACATTTCGATGGCTGTCCCCAAGGCCCCAGCAGCTCCAGTTGTTGCCAAAATTGTAACACCAAATCTGACGGCGACACCAAGAGCAAGACCACAGCCAAAAGAGAATGGCACTGTGATCACAACAATCACAACACCTGCAATTGTTATTCCATCTCCACCAGAGGATCTTGGTTTCCTACCAAAGGATATTACTACCGATTCTGAAAGGTATAGGTATTTTTGCGGGACAAGATAGATTGGAAATTTAGTTTTGAATTGTTCAGATCAGTGATGATAAGTCTTGGTCTTGACTTTGGAAACAGTTTACCGTTGAGCACCAAAGAAATGCTTGCCCTTGCACAAGAACTCAAAAAGGAGAGCAGTTCATCACCAGATTCCCGTAAGTCATTTATTATTCATTCAGATATATTTGTGTACGAATCTCCTCAAATCCCACTCTCATTTTCTATCTTTCTATATGTTTCTTCTCATCATATTCTCATATCACTCTCTTCCTCCTTCTCCTCCTCTAATTTCTATTTCGATCACCCACATCTGGCGGTTTCAAAACGCATAACTGTAGGAATTCAAATGTCTTCGGATGTTTTTCCGTCTTCGATATCGGACTTTTTGCATAAACTTTTATATGCGACAGCTGACATATGGTGTTCTTTTTTGCCGACGATGATTCCAAGAGAACAGTGTGCGTGAAAGTGTAAAGTGATCCGAATCTTTTGCCGAAAGTATGGAGGACCTCTCTGGGATACAGTCGGTTTGCTAAGAGCTCTCCACTTGTAGGGACCACTCGAAACTAGCATGGTGAATAAAAAATGGCCGGAACATAGTCAAAAGCTGTCAGTTTTGAGTTATTTTACCAGTGCCGTCTCAAACCAACCAAACTTCTCATTTCCCTCAGTCTCTTCCACTTCTTTAATCTTTTTCTTTTACGGAATAGATAGTGAGCTGTGACAGGCGAGTTGAAAAGAGAGGAGGACTGCCGTCAAGAAAACTTTATGTGTCGGTGTGTGTCGTGTCCATATATATCCAGAAAAGAGGAAGAAGAAGAAGAAGTCGGTTTTTCGAAAAACACAGGCTCCCGAGAAAAGGGTCCATCATCATCATCGTTTCTATCGTGCAACTCCATCTGTGTGCTCATGCGTGCTTTCGCATCGATTTTCAATGTCCGTCGCTTCTGTGCGTCGTCCCCTCCGGGCGTAGTAAGGGGGGATGAGAAAGGCAACGGGGTCCGAGGCGACGGACAGAAGAAGAAGCACAACCAAAATTGTGAGGGAAGGAAAAAAAAGAGAAGGGACCAACAGTGGAGGCTCCCACCACTACTGTTTGCGTATAGGCGCTACGAGCAGAAAACGGAGTCCTTATACACAAACGCTGTCTTAACCAATCGCCGGTTTTGCTTGTTGAGAGTAGTGTCTTTCCTTTTTTTTCTCTTCAAGCACCACCAGACCTACACCCGCGCACCATTCTCCAGATTGAAAATGAAGGGACGACGGCGACGGAAGAAAAAGAAAACGAAGGAGATGGAATTGTGTACGCATTTTCTCTCTCTTCTGTGTGCCTGTGTGTCTTGTGCAAGTGAATGATGTAGAAGCAGCTCCATCCAAGTGTGTTACTTCTTCTCCTCTCCTTTTTTTCTATAAATGGGACTGAACAGTCAACGGAGGACGACAACCGCCATTCTTTTGTTGCACAAAATTGCCTTTCCTCAACGACGACGACAAGCGCTCAACTCAACCGGCACAAAACCCCCAGAAAGCATATGCCTCTCTCTCTCTCTCTTCACTTCTCCGGAAGGACAGCAGCTCATTTAGGTTGCGGGCAGACAGGTGGCTATAATGGCCAATAGCCATTTGGTCAATTCTGTTTTCCCGGGTACGAATGTAAATGAATACGAGTTTTGAATAGAATAGGAAACCATGAGCAAAGAACGAAAAGACCGACACACTAACATCGGGGGATTAAAATTAATACAACCGAAAGGAACGGTCTTGACACATTCAACTCATTGCTACCACATGATATATGGTTTCATGGTAATCTTGGGGGCATCTGGTGAAGAGAGGGAGAGATTGAAGAATGGGGGTGGTGTACTCTTGCGAAATGAAGAATACAGTGAGAGATCATCGCTGAACAGCTGACACGTCTTTCTGAGACCAGCACAGCAAATGAAAGTAAATGAAGAATTGAGAGTGAGGACACGAGAGAGGGACCTAACTTTTTCGCACACACACAATTTCATAATAACCGTATTTTCAATGTACCCTTTTTCCAGTCGAATCCGAAAATTCCATCGAAGTCGAACAAGGCACTCAACTCACGACAAACGTTTCCACGGTACTTGTAGCATTAACTCGATTCACCATTTCCCTCTCATTCACACCTTGTTTTTTTGCTCTAGGTTGGTAGCGAAGCACTGGCTCTGATTGCCGCCGCCGCCGTTGCGACGAACTCCTCTTCTCACCAACGCGGTGATGCATCGCCAGACTCGACTGACAGTCAGCGAGGAGCCAGTCCTGTCAGGGAACTGTCACCTGAAAGTGATCCGAGTACCTCCAGTAATGAATCGTGTCAATCTCCACCGAAACCAAGTGGATGTGAGGAGTGTGGAAAGTGTTTTCTGAAGGGTGAGTGGTTGAATACGGTGTCCGAAACAGTCCGACTCTACTTCTTCTTGTCATTCGTCGCTCATTTTTTGATAGATCTCATCTTTAATTTATTTCTCTCTCTCTCTCACTCACTCTCTAGATTGTGTTGTCATTTTTGTATTGGGGATCTAGAAAAACGGGTACTGGTGGTTTCGATATTGCAATTTGACACATGAGAGGACCATGTGTACACAGGCGAAATTTCGTCTCTCTGTTTTTACACAGAGGAGAAGCCACAGAAAAAGAAAAAGGGGAATTCTCTGGTAGTCGTTGCGCACAAACTCATCTACAATGTCGTCTATATTGGCTTCGTTGGTTGCCAGTCAAACACACGAATTGTGGGCATACAAACACAGAAGGCAGCTTCTGCTCCCCCTTTCTCCATACATTGCACGTTCTCTCTGAAATACCCCTAGGGAGTACTATTACCAGGCGGCCGACGACGACGACGTCTGTCCGTTTTAATCCACACAGACCATATCTTGTAATAGGAGAGCCTTTGCCATGCCTGCCTGCACGTCTCTTTCAGGATCGATAGGCACTAGGCGGTTTGAAGCCGCCAAGGGACCGACCGAAAACCGAGAAACCGGCAGCCAAACACACACCCACGCAACCACTCGTTTACAAATGCACGAGCAATATGATTACAGGGGTGGAAATTGAGCTAAGCAGGAGAACATTCGAGAATTATTACCATGGCGCGAAGCCAAAGCAATGTGTGTTCTTGCACAGGGTTTCAACACCATTGCTTATCCTGATCATCAGTGATCTGTTTTCCGCTGTCTTTTCCAGTGTACAACATAGAGAGCCTTCAACTCTCATTCCGACAGGCACCGAAGTGAAAAGACAGTGTACGAGAAGACGGAATGGGTCCTAGAAGAACCTAGGGGGCTGACTGCCTTTGAACATATGGCACGTAAATAGATAGTGGATTGGGCGATGGGCGCGACAGTTGATATCTGTCGAATGACAGTTGGCTCGGCCAAAACGCATTACTGCCTTTCGTTATCCACCAGAATGTGATGATGGAAAACGGTTAGAAGTGAAAATGAGATGATTTGACGATGATGAGTATGATGGTTCATATAGATTGATAGAAAACATGTGGCGCATGAGGACAGATAAAACCAATTTTTTGAAGAAAATGAATTGAATCGGTATTTTTTCAGAATCCCATCTCCAAATCCATATGACAACGGCCCATGGACATCCACCACCGGGAGAGGCTGAAGAGGAGAAACCCTTCATCCGTAACGGTGTTAATGTTGAGAAAGAACTTCGTGGAATCGCTGTTTCGATTGCTGAACTTCGGGAAGCACAGAGAAGAACCCCAAAAGTAGATGACGTGAGTTTCCGTAACCGGAAATTGAAAATAATACCAGAAAAAAATTTCCAGAGAGCATTGAAAAACATTGATGCACGAGTTGGAAAGCTTGAGAAGAGTCTGGAAACTGCATTGAACTCAATCTACACTCTAGTCCAACTTCAATCTGGAATGACAAGCAGTGTTAATCGGTTACGTGAAGATTCTGCTAGACACTTTGCTGATCTGAAATCACAAATGAACGTGTCCTACTCTCCACAAAGGATATCACGTCGCAATTCAATCCGATCAGAAAGCGTTTCAAGAGACCGGTCACGGTCTCCATTGTAGATCCAGATCTTTGTTGTTGTTGATTAGACATTGAATATACCATAACCACATTTTCAAGCTTTTCCAAATTGCTCAATCCTCGCTAAGTCATCCTGCTCTCCCTGTTGCTGTTGTTATTTTCCAAAGAAAAAAGGTTCCAAATTCTCGTCCAAAACCAATCTCAGTCATTTTCCCGATGTGTCACATGAATTCTATTGCTCTCTAGTCATCTTTTATTAATTTTGTATGTTTTTAAGAAGAAGCCATCGTTCCTCACTTCTGAAGAATTACCTCAAATCGTTTTGTTAAGGGTGTGGTGGTGCCGGACACTGTAACCACGGATACCCTCATTTGTTGTCACTTATCTCCGAAAAAACTTGTAGATTTATTCAAAAATGTCCTCTTGATGCCACCCCATCCCCCCTTCACCTGTCAACTGAAAATCAAAATAATCTTTAATACTACGGGTTTATAATTCTGAGCAGCATTTTCCATTTTGCTCCTCCCAGAATTGTTTCACTTGATGATTACTTTAAGAGCTACCACACTTATGATTTCACCTGTTTTAAATGCATCTAAGTTCCAAACTACAGAATCTCATTATTTGAAACCACCTCTATCCATTATTTTCCCACCATCCCCGAAACGTTCACTGTTAATCATTTTGTCTGTGTGTGTTGCCATCTTGTCTTTTTAATGAATCTCTTTTACTTACTTTTCATGACTAGTATTTTCCCCCCTTTTCGAAAAGTTGAATAAAATATATTTGAACATAAACTCTGAATGTGCAAACAAGAACAAAAAATGATCTGATGACGATTTGTGCTCTAATCTTCAATTTATAACAGTTCCAATAGCTCAGTAAACAGAATTGATTTGAAGTTTTGTTAGAGATACTATAGATGATTTGTAAATATTTACCCTTCTTTTGAACCTTTTCTTTTGTTCTCCTGCCGATTGGTTAACTAGGAAATTGGTTTCAGAAGAACTAAATAAAAGATTATAAAATCTAAGAGATATATTTATTGAGTTCCCAACCAGACTGTGAGAGAACCGATTCTGAAGGTCTAGAATACTTTCATCTGAAAATATTTCTTAGAAGCCGATTGTCACCGAAGCTTGAAAAAAGAAAATAGTGATCATAGATCTTACATTAAGCTGTAAATATTTTCATAAGTTATAGTCTAATTCAGTTGCGGCAATTTTCCATAATGCAATTCTCAAATCTATCTGAAAGATCAAAATATTGAACCGTGAACCATTTGAAATTCACAACATCAACAAATATCAACACCTGCCATTAGCAGAACAGAACTAATGTTGACGTTAGTATCAAATTAGAACAAAATACCAGTTTTCACTTCTTCTCTCCTCAATTCTTATTTTCCAGTTCTTTTCATATTATCACATTTGTGGCCGATTGCAAAACAAAAACTGTTTTTTGGTTTTGTTGTGGCCGGTAGCGCCGCGCACGATGGGGAAAAATCAAAAACTGAAAACCAGTGTGAAAACCCGGAAATTCGCATCACATTATACAATGATGCACACGTTGCCAGGCGAATCTCATTTCTGCATGGAAACGAAATGGGAATTTTGATCGGTCTCTGAAAATGTGTTTTTGAATGGCAAGGGGACAATTTGTGTGGAGAAAAAAGGAAAAGGAAGTATGCAAAAAAATAGTAAACACTCAAAGCGTTTCCTTCTATTCAAAAGATAATGGAGGTTCTGCTCTTTTGGTCTTGTAAGAGTTTTAACAAAATAACTAACCAGTTTGTCACAATTCATGAATAAGGACTAATTTTATAAACCTTTCAAGCAGGAGAAAATGTGAATAACCGAATTAAACATTTTTGAGTATGAAAGTATAGCTCCAGGAAGAATCAATCGGAATTGCAAAGTTAAGAAAAAATAAGAATAATAAAGGTTGTCCCAAAAAATTCTGAAACAATAGGATTTTAGCGAATAATTATTAATGTAAAATTTAGCTGAAATATCCTTAACTTTTTAACAAGTTGCTATATCAAAAAATTGAGAAAAAGTCTTATAGAAACTGAAAACACTTCTGGAAAAGATAGATGATCGTTCTATTGTACTTAAATCAATTGAAAAATAAAATATTTGAGTTTATCATAGACTAGTTTCATCGCAAAATTGCTTACAGCTGAGTTATAATAATCTAATTCTGAAGACTTCATTTTAAAATTTCATTTTGAAAAGTGAAGGTTTCAACAGTTTGTACTGAAAACAATTTTCTTAACAATATAGCTGAAATCTTTTCAAAAAAAAATTAATTTCGATTTCTGTGTTTGTCCTGTATTTATTTCTGTTTTTCTCATGCCTTTCAATCAAACCATCAAACAACCAATTTTTCATTTTTCCCATATTCAGAACTGACCGTTGATCTATTGTTTTATACAACTAGTTTTGTTTGACACTTCTATCTCTCCTCTCGAAACAACCGACAACAATTTTCACAATTTTTCTTTGCATGAGATAAACAATCCTAGTTTAGAACACAGAAAGAGATAGATTCGTTCTTGTTGTTTGTCAGTTCAAGGCCGATTTCTTTCAAACAGCGGGCGATTTCGTAATTTCACCCGAAAACTCTTTTCCGACCAGTATGATGCAAAGTGAGATCATTTTAGGTTTTCAAGATATCTTCCATTTTCATCTCAATTGTCTTGTCAATCATTGTAACTCCTTTCTTGGGGTGCATTTACTTTATTGAAGCAGAAAAATAAGTTTTCGGGTGAACGAAATACGAAATTTCACACTAGCCAAGTAATCTTACACAGAATGAGAAAGAAAAGGGAAGTTAAAGTTTACAAAATGAGATGAATTTAGAGAAGATTGTGTAGAGCAGCCAGCAGCCAGTTTATGGTGTCCAAGTGGTGATTTAAGCGGCCTTCTCAAGAGAGATGAGGTGGGCAATTCCGTCGTACATTTGCTTGACGGCCTCGAACTCAGTGAGTCCAAGACGAGCCTTGTTGGAGATGTCGTAGACTCCTCCCTCAGATTCGGAGTGCTCTCCGTGGATTCCACGAATTTGGAGCTTGAGTCCATCGCAGATCGACTTGAAGTCTGGCTTGGCCGAGATCTTTGGAAGACGGATGTGGACCGAGGCGCGGACGGTGGTTCCCAAGTTGGATGGGCAGAAAGTGAGCCATCCGAGACGGTCGTCACGGGAGAATGGAGCCTGCTTCTCAATGGTCTTGACTCCCTTGATGAGACGCTCAAGGACTTGTCCGACGTTTCCTCCCTCTTGCATGGAGATGATACGGAGATGGTCCTCCTCGTTACACCAGATAAGGAAAGTCTTCTGGTTGTTGTGGAAGATTCCACGTCCCTTTGGCCAGTAGCGGCAAGCGTTGGCGGCTTGGAGGAATCTGAAAGCACAATGGTTACTTGGATCTTTAGATATGTCACAACATTACCTGTCTCCCTCCTTGAAGAGGAAATGATCCTTGATGAGTTGATCTTGGACATCCTTGGTCATTCCATCGAGTGGGAAGTACTTTCCAGCAAGCTCTGGGTCGGTGATGTTGTCGAAGATTCCCTTAACCTTGGATTCCATCTCAAGGTAGTTAGCCTCGGTGAGGCATGGGTTGAATGGATATCCCTGGAGGGAACGTCCGCAACGGATTCTGGTCGAGTTGATGTACTTTCCTTCTGGGTCGAGGTCGACGAGTCCAGCGGTCTTTCCCTCTCCAAGATCAGTGTTTGGTTGCTTGGCATCTGGGGCGAATCCGTTGTGGTAGTCCTATAAATTCGATACTTTAATCGTAATGTGGACGCGGCGCCCGAATTATTTGCGGAACGGCAGATGGTCATCCAATAATAATCGTTGAGGTCACAGCAAATAAAGTTGGTTACTCCCGGGGCAGAAAAAAGCGCATTTCGTTTCTACTACTGGACACTCAATGCGCTAGTAATCCCATTTAAAATCGAAGCGATGCCACATTTTTCCCTTTTTCTCCCCCCAGTCTGTTTCCTTTTCTACTACTCCGCTGCTCTATAACTATTGCGTTGGTTGGTCATTTAAATGGCAGTTGATTGTTGGAAAGAGCGCAGCGGCATGTTAATAGGCTGAATGACGACATACCTGGATCAGGGGGTCGAAGAGTGGCTTGAAGAGAGTGTAGGCCTCAGCGTCTGGGGCATAGACTCCGACTCCCGAGTCCAAGTTGGCGACTCCAGATTGAATGACATCGAGAAGGGTAGCTCCGAGCTTGGTCTTCTTGTCCTTGAGTTGGTCAACAACCTCCTTGGTGAGGTACTTCTTGAGAAGAGAGTGGCACTCTGGGGCAGCCTGAAAGAAGAGATATCATTAGGTGTCAGGGGTTAGGATGATAACATACCTGGAGCTTGGCATAGCCCTCCTCGATTTTGGCGATCACGTCTGGGGAAACCGACATTCCTTCTTGCGCTTGGACACAGTGAAGTGAGGTCGAGTAGGCCTCTCGCAGCATCTTGCTTTCGCCCCGCCCCCTAAACAACGATGGACATATTTTGGCGATAGACGCAGCGCGAGGGCAGTAAAAGAGCATCGAAATAGAAGAGAGAGGCGAGACAAGGAGACGGAATAGAGACCCCACCGCCCCTTCCCCCCACTGAACCGATTATGAGTCGACGTTCGGAAATAAACTGTGTAGAAATGAGATAGTATAGGAGGGAATGGATGAGCAGAGATATTTGGTTATTGCAAATGGATTTGACACCTAGAAATTGTTTTTGTACAGCGATAACAGGCAGGATTACAAGAGGATAATACAGATCTATGGGTATCAACAAATTCTGAATTGATGGAGTCGGATGAGCAGGATTTATGAATAGATGTTATGATTCTAAGAGTTTGATGACGTCTAGCATTGGAGGGTAGCACAATGGATAATTGTGTACAGCATCATTGTTGACATTCTTCTCCGAACCGTTAGTTCTTTGCTCTTTCTTGATCGTTTGATATCCAAATTTCGGATTGGCACGTAGCCAATTAGTGTTTCGAGGTACTCTCCTAATTGAGTCCCCGTGCCTTATGTCTTCACCCTTTCGCGTGTCTTTTTTCTTTTTTTCCCGTTTCTTGCCGAGAAATTAAATTATTCATGAGAAAAGGGAATAACTTATGGTGTTGGTTTCGAGTTTCTAAAAAAGTTTTCTGCCAATTCTACGTCAAAAGATCAGTGATTTTAGGGGTTATCTCTCCACACGAACTGTGTTTTTTTCGATTGTGGCGAACCTCACGTTTCCCAGTTTCTTAATATGTATCATTCGTTATCAACACACATTCAATACAGGTCAGAGAGCGACCAGTCATTCTTTTTATGGAAGCGACAAAGTTGGAGAGGGGCCGAACACACACACACAATGCATATTTTATTGTTCTTCTCTTGGTCGACCGATCCAAACAAAATTTATTCACTAGGCAAAGAGTGCGGAGAGAGATTATTCATAATATCAAACGGCTCTCTACAAAAGAACGTTTTCAAGTGGCCTTGACTCAAATTGGCAGCAATTCCGACTAAAACTGTCTGGCGGCTGAAGATCAACAGATCAAAGATTGAATTTAGAGAATTCAATTGACTGATAACCCGTTATAACGTTTCCAGCTGTTTCGAATTTCAGTGGGCGAGAATGTCAACATCTGCAAATTGCAGGGCGCTCTTCTCAGTTTCTCTTTCCAGATTTGCATCATGCCATTTCTCTCTTTTTCTCTTTCCCTGAGAGTAACTCAATCCGGGTGCCACGGTGTAACAAAGAAACATGATAAAAAATGGAATGACGTGGCAGAAAAACTATCTTTTGTTCGGAAACGGAAACAAAAACGCATTAGTTCTGTTTTCAAAAGTTCAACTGGACAACGATTACTCATAATGATGCAGTCGAAGGATACTGTAGCAAAACTTTGAAGAATCAACACAGCTGCTTATCGTATCGGGTCATCTAAGTTCAGATTCGTATAGAATACGTGCCGAACAGCTGCAACAGTCTGCGCGTAAAGGTCAGATGACAGTCACTGATCAGTGAGCAGACATTCTTTCGTTTCTAATCTGGGAGACTGTGCTCGTTGACACTTGCCCTCCTTGCTTCTGTTCAATAGAAGATTGGGTTACAGTTTTGCTCTTTTGACTGTAGTACTCTCTCTGTGTATGCCTACGTGACCCCAAACACTTCCTCCCGCCGACTGCTGCACCGTTTTAACATTGACCATCATTTGAAAGGAGTCCACATACAAGAAAGAACATACAAACATGTTACTGCCGAAGCTCACACTATCTTTCTCTCTTTCTTATTCTCTTCCCGATTTGAAACACACTTTCTTCTTCTTCTCGGTTTCTCGGTTTAGTGTGCCGCGGCCGGGCGCCGCGCGTTTTTTTTGCCTTCTTGCCAACTGCCACTTACGCACACACAAAACACATTGGAGAGAGAAAAGTTGTTTGCCAGTCGGATCTACGACTCCACATCTTGCTCAGTATCTCGGGAATTGAGAAAAGAGCACGCGGGTCCGTCAAGGCCTTCTGCCAACGTCCGCAGCGCCCGTCTTCTTCTTCCTTCTTTTTTTTTCTTCTTCCCATTCATAAATACTCGGCAAATGAACTTACTGAATTGAGAAAGAAAAACGAAAGAGAAGACAATAGGGAATCGAGAGAGAAGAAAGACACAAAGGGAGTTTGGAAAACGGTTCAGTTTTTGCGCATGGTGTCTCGCGTGGGCCGAGAAAGGGATATCTCCGAACCGCGAGCTCACTTGAATTGACGTGGAGCAGAAAAAGGTGTTTGTTGATAACTGATAAGAGCTGTGAAATGAAGATAAGCACGGTTTATAAGGGTTTTGCAGAAATAATATAGAGAGCATCAACACTTTTTTAGAAAGAAAGAGAAGATGGGGTTTTTTTTCAGGAAAGAAATATTTTCAGAAAACTCATGAAAGGGAAAAAGCCATTAGAATGGCATTCATCGATTTCAGAATATCCATATTCGGTCTCCGTGGTAACCATTGTCACAAATGCAGCTTATCAAATGTGTGAGGGGGGTTTATGGAGAAAGGGATTATCTCCTTTTCATATTCATGACTGACTACTTTTGAAATGAATTTTGGGCTTCGCAGATTTTGAATTTTCTGAATTTTGGGTATGTCGAAAAATAACTTATGGATAAGGAAAGTTCTCGATTTTGGATATCACGCACTTCTCGCATATTTATTCTGGTTTCTTGAATCCTGTTCCTTTTTTGCAATTTTCCAGCCAAGGGTTTTTGCTGTTTAGGTTCTTTGACCACTGACAATTGACACGCCAGCAATCCATCTCTTCTTTTCACTTTTTGTTTCCACTCTCAAATGACACATTTCTCCATGGGCTCACGCTGGATTTTACAACACAACAACTTTTCGAGTTTTTGCCAAGCAAAAAAGTGTGTTGTGAAGAGGAAGAAGTGGTAGTCGATGAGGACGAGGTTCAAAAGACTTTCGTACCGCCATCTGCTATTTCATTGCCCCGATGAATGCCATCTGTTCCTGCTCTCATCGGCATCTATCTTTCTTCCCGAGACTGCCGAACATGCTTTACACAGTTACTCCTCTCTCGGCCAAAGGCTCACGCAAACAGAAGAAGAAGAGTGTGATGAGCCGCGAAGGGAAACAGTCAAAAGAAGTGATAAAAAGGGATATGAGATAAGTTATATGAGATGGATAGGTAGATGAAAAGGATCTCTGACGAATCAACAGAAACGAGTATGACGAAAAACCACGGAAACTTTTGAGCAGGTTCATGAAATTGAAGGGGGATCAGGATGAGAAATTAACTTAATCCAAAATTATAAAATTAGTGAAATAGCAGAGATTTTGAATTGAAGAGAGGAAAATATAGATTGTTCCAGAATTCTGAATTAGAAAGGAATAGAAATCTATTACAGTTAATCTGACAAAATCCAGTCATAAAAAATGTGTTTTGAAAGTTCAGTGCGACTTTCCATAAGAAATGTCTGGGCAAAAGCTTTTCCCAGAACATTGCAGCTGCTGGGAATTTTCAATTTGATTAATTTCCTAACGTTCTGTTCCAGCTATTTTCATCTTTGATCAAACCTCACCTGCTAAGACTAAGTAAAACTAAAAATCTAACAAAATCAGAACACTTCGAAATCACCCACCCACAAGAGTTTCTCGAATTAGACCTTTTTCCGTATACATCATTTCTTGCACCCACATTAAAGTATCCGTCACTTCTTGTCTCTTCCTTTAAAAACGACATTCCACGATATTCTAGTGCTTTTCTAAGAACACAACATTTATCGAAAAGTGTCAGCTGTAAGTTTAATCTCATTCATTCTTTCCTTCCGTGTCTGAAATGTCACTAGATAACTAGAGTCTATTAAACGTTTCCTGCTTCCAGCCAATTTCCTTTCATTAGAGCTCGATTCATGCCAAAAACTTTGTTCTTGAATTATAAAGCCGATCTGAAAGTCTGAAAAAATAATTTAAAAATATTCTGAACAAATCTCATTAAAATTAACCGAAATTATTCATTCACATCATCGCGATGCCAAAAGTCCCGAAATGATTCAGAATCTTCACATTCGTCTAACATAACTAGTGAATAAAATTGTTGTTGTTGTAGTCTCTGATTAACTGCATGTTTGAATGGAAGTGGGGGTGGAGGGGGGAAAGTGTAATTGATACAAGAAAAAGATGAGGAGAAAGTGGAAATAAGACAAGAACATGAAAACCAAGTAAGTGATCCGTCATAGGAATTTATTCAACAAAGATGATGTTGTTCTGACCGCCCAACCCATTTGGCACCTGCTGGTAGTCGTTGGATGTCGCCCATTCGCCATTGATCATGAAACGGAACTCGTGTCTAAAAATCATTCAGTTCCTCGGAAAATTTTTAATTTATAGCAATTTACCTTCCGCGGGTCAAGTTAACAGTGACTCCTTTCTTTCCGCTGACCAATTTCTCGCATTTCAAAGTGCATTTCCAGTTGATGAATGATCCCTGAATACTAATCATATACAATTTTCCCAGATAACCTTTCTCACCGTCAAATAAACTTCTTGTTCCGTGTGTTCAATCGTCAATGTAACATTTCTACCGTCGTTAGCTCCTCCGAAAATGAATGGGTTGGCTCCGGCGAATGGGAGAGCGGAGACAAGCGGGACAGTTGGGATAGCTCCGGTGAAGCATGGTTGGGAGGTTCCGCTGAAAAATTATTTTTTTATCCCATGAAAAATCCCTTACTTGGCGAGGCTCCAGTTTCCTTGATTGGTTTGGCTAATGGTGAATCCATCAGTTGGAATGGTCATGGTGCTGGAGTGGCTCCTGAAACAGTCAAATTTTGAAGTGGAATGGAAAACTAGAGACACGCCCACACTCTTGTTAGTGGAAGAAAAATAGTTTTTCAAAGGAAATGCTTTTAATTTAAGAGAAAACTATGTAGAAACAGAAAAATTGGCAGATTCCAACACCTTACCTCACTTCCTGTATTAACCTATAAGAAGTTTTTGGATTTTAGTTTAGGAAAATTATTCGGAAAGCTATTTCTATTTTTATAGATCCAGATAGTCCACTTACTGGTCGTTAAGACTTTGAATCTTCGAGTTTGCTGTGTTGAGCAAATTTCTCTGAAGAGCAACAGAGGATTCCAACTCTCCGACCTTCCATTTGGCGTCGTTCCACCATTGAGTGAGCTCACCGAGACGCCACTCGAGCTTGCTCTTCTCCTCATTGATTTCCCAAACCCGCTTCTCGCTTTCCTTGAGCAGTTTTTCAGAATGGGAAGTGTCGGATCTGGCCCTAAACACATTCAATTAGTAATTTTCATCATATTAAAAACTCACTTCAATTGGTCAGTGATTCCCTTCAAGTACCCGTTCTCTTGCTCCAACTTGCTCACACGTTCGTTGGCATACCAATTGGCTTCTTGAAGCTGTTGCTTCTCAGCCTCTGCTTGACGAAGCGAGGTCTGGGCCAAGCCAAGTTTCACTTCAAGAGATCTGACTGCAGTGCTCTTCACTTCCTCATGAGCATCCGAGTTCAGTTGGTTTTCAAGGTAAGCCACCTTGTCTTTGGCATTCTTCAAGTACTCTTGGCTTTCCGAGAACTTGGCTTCAATGTCCTTGTTCTTAGACTCAACGGTAGATAGCTTGTTGCGGAGCTCTTCAATGACGTTGTGCAAGTTACTGTAACAATTCATATAGTTTTAAACATTCTGATAAGTCATACTTGATCTCCTCATCGTGATCTTGTGATCCCTTATCGTCCGCTTCAATGCGAACAAATTTCTCTCCGGATTCATCAAAGAATCCAGATGATTTGACGGTTTCCAACTTCTTCTCGAGATTTTTGATTTTGAGTTGGGCAGTGGTGTAGTCGGATTTGTACTCTTTCAATCTTAATACTTCTCTATAAAACATGAACGGATTATCCTGATGTACCTGATTTTAAGCTCATCATTTTTATTCTTGAGTTTCTCCACCTGTCTGTCGTTCTTCTCCTTCTCGGAGTCTCTTCCTTCGCTTTCCTCACTGATATTCACATTCTCTGGTTGAGCATCAAATTGGCTTCTTGGCTGATTTTTCTTGGAAGAGCTGCGAGCACGGGTTTTTCCAGCCGCATAAACTTTGTTCGATTTTCCGCCAAGTCCTGCGGCGGCTGCAAAAAAGTGTTTTTAGGTCATGTATGGTACAAGACATGAATTCTGAGAACGTCAACATGTTTACATATGTCGGTACGTTTTTGAAGTTTTTCGAAAAAGGTGATACATCTTTTGTGTGTTCCTCCCAACCCACCAAAAAGTTTCTGGACAGCTGAAATGTTTCTTTCGAAAGCGTCGTTGGCCTTTGAGTAGTCGGCAAAGTGGGTTCCGTGGTTGTGGCGTGATCCGTGTGCTAAAAAATGACGACTTAGACACTATCCGAAATTTATGATTCTCGCTTTCCCAACAGATTTGTCTTTTGATCAAAGTGAGAAAGAAAGATTAATGACCACTTACCCAAATGGATAAAAATCGGCACTGAATCCCATCCGTTTGGTGGCGGGAATACCTTGCCGGTGTTGTTGTCGAACCTTGAAATGAGAAAAAAGTGAATTAGTTTGTTGACGGATTCCTTCCCGCCAATGTGTTTTTCATTTATCCAAGTTCCACTATTTTAATATCTATAGTTGCCATATTTTATTTCGCGGAAAAGCCATGTTTCACTATTTGCATGTACATGCATGTGCCAAACCGGTTTTGGATTATCACTCTCAACTGATTTTGAGAAAATTGTTTACATTGACCTATCACTTTGAATTAGGCAAGTCATGTTTCACCTGGTGTTAAGGTTAGGGTTGAAGAATTGTAAACTTTGATAACAACGAAAAAAGAGACACACACACGACACAGCAATTTTTCATTTTGATGGAACGATTACGCCGTCGTCTCTTTTGTGATGATATAATAAGAACAGTCTCGAGAGAAGGAGGATAATGACCAAGGCCCCTACGGCAGATGGCGTTTCATCTAATTGCTAACCCAGTGAACCGTTATAAATGACAGGTATCGGAAGTGACAAGACTACGGTACTTACAAGAGAGCTTTTCTCTCTCCATCATCTCGATAGTAAAGTCCGTGAGCGCCTGGGACCACGGATTGAACGGTGGCAAAGTTCAGGGTTGCGTCTCCATCGTGGCTCACTTGGACAGGCTCAATTTCGAGACGGACCCAGTCTGGAATATTGGAATTTGGTACAGGAAGGATAAGATTATCCAAAGAAATAAAAAATCCTATAACCTACTTGCATCTGGGATTTTGGTTGCGATGTCCGCCATTCCCCCTGAAAACAGCGTCTTGGTTTGGTTTGTTCAAATATCAGATGGAGGAGTTCAGAATGATGGAAAGAGTGATAACAAAAAGAGTGAGAGAGAGGGAGAGAGACGACACCCGGTGTGGAAATAATGTTGAAATTGAAATAACAAGGGAAAGAGGGGGGAGGCGAACGAGAGAAGTCGATCAAGGAGAGAAAAGAGGAGAAAGGGGCGGCGGGCCAAATACGATATTGATAGAAAATAGAAACCGAGAGAAAAACGGAAATAAAATTGATTTTCACATACATCTCTCTACGTGGCCAAGCCCGCCGGTGTAGGCGATCGGAGAGGGACTCGCAGCTTGGGTGCTAAAATTGCGCGCTCGTTGCTAGCGCCCCGTCTTCGAGTGAAACTGTGGAGGGAATGATGGGGGAGCGACGCGCAATACATATGAGGGCGAGTGTTGAGCGCCCCGGAGGAGAATACAAAAAAGAAAGGAAGGTCACCCCTCAATACGATTGGCCCTTTAGAACACTAAAGATTTTATTGCTTGACATTGTTTTTTCAACACCATCAAGAGTGATTACGTGTTGGAGATTCAAAAATATAGGGAACTGTAGTCCATAGCCTCCAAACTTTTCGAAGAGATCTTCACAGGACGCCGATAATTAAAAAATCATCAAATGATCTTATTGATATCAAGAAGTAGGTGGTTAAGGGCCAACGAACAAGCAAAAAAACAATTGCAACTTCTTTTTTAAACCAGTGGTTTGCGATCAAAAGGAAGTAGAGGGCGAGGTTGCAACAATGATTCCGTCCATCGTTGTGTGTTCTAATTTGGAAGTTGGAAGTGCAATGCGATTTAATCGAGTAGACAAAGGAATCGCTCAAAAAAGGTCGTTGTCAAAAGGAAAAAAGAGACACAATCAGATGTTAAGAACAGAGAGAATGAGTAAACAAGGCAGTGATATTAGCTAAGAACTTCTCCAAGTTCTCGAAAAGTGGTGTCTTTGACACGGTGTCATATCAATCAAAGATTTTTGACTCTTTAGAAAGAGATGAAAATAGATGAACTGACAACGTATACAACAAATAGTCGCGAACAAGAGAAAAAAAGGCGATTACGAAACGTTGACTAAAAAATTTGCGGTTCAGGTTTCAAAAACGTTTCGTTGCTTTGCTCCCAAAAACTCACGGAAATCCCGTTCTTTTCTTTTTTCTTCTTTTTTCTTCTTTTTTGTGTGTAAAGTGAGAGCGAAAGCACATCAAACGACTGATAAGAAAACAATTTTGCGGAAAAGAGCGGGTAAAAAGTGAGAAGTTTGAGTAGGATAGCTACATCGCAACTTGCAAGGTCCATGTCATGTGTTCCGCGTTTTTTCACGTTCTCTCATCCCGAGAAAGTAGCAACAAATGGATTTATTGGTCTCATCTGATTTTTAAGAACGAAAATCGAGAAGAATTGGGAAGCGCACCGTTCGAGAGAGAAATGAGGAGAAGGAATGAAGAAAAGAAGGATGCTGAGTCAGAATCAATTGTTCTGGAAGGTCTCGCCACGAAGAAAAGAAAACAGAGTGATAAAACGGTTTGAAAGAAATTTCCGGAGAGTGGATGAATCATAATGCTTTTTAGAGCAGTTTTTCCTCATCATACACAGATTACAAAATTGATTGTTCTACCCGGGAACGTAAATGTTGGATAAAAAGCTCCTGGATCAAGAAAATGCAACTGAATGATTGATAACCACATGTTCTTGCCCCTCCCTCATCCTCTCTGGAAAAAAAACCATGAGGGGGTGTTTCGAATGTTTGAGAAGTACAAACAAAATTTGAGGTGTTCGGGTATCAGCGAACACGGGTTTTGGGATTACTCTATTTGCAGAGGCGTTTGTGATGTGTGTGTGTATCAAAGAGTTATCAGTCGGTTTTCCTCCTTCATTCGAAAAATGAGGACGTTTGAGGAGGAAACAAAAACCAAACAAGAACATTAATGATAAAACCATGTGACTGTTTGGTTATGATGTGCCTGTATAACAGAGGCACTAATAAAAGATTATCATTTTTCCCTCCTATCATGTTGTCACATTTATTCTGTACACTTTTTCGGGGCAAATAAACAAGTTTTTGCAGAAATTGTGGCATAAAAAACAAGTTGAAATTAGTTTACAAGTATAGTAGTCATAATAATCCGAAAAAGACAAGTTGAAAAGAAGAATATACAAAGAACTATTGAGATTTTGTGTGGAAGAGGGAGGAGAGAAATCGATTTTTGAATAAAACTATCAAAGGGGGTTTGGGTAAAGCAAAAAAGAGAGTAAAACGAGGTTAACTAAGAAAAAAAGAAATTTCATACAACTGTAGGTTTGCTGAATTCGGAGATGGTTATCTCGTGTTTTTCTCTGGTCAGCATTGGCTTCAGGTGGGTCACAAAACTGCGGAAATTTGCTTCCACATTCTCTTGGTATTCCTTTTGGTCTTCGCCGATGAGTTGACGGGATAACTCAATTGCTTCCATGGCTCTGTACTGCAGATGACGGAAGGAAAGACGAAGTTTGTTCTGAAGACGATCCACTGGACGCCCACGCTCATCCGTCATGGAGTTGGCAAGGAAAACATTAGCTATCTGAAATAAATAGTTATGATTCACATGACCGTTCTTTTTTTCAAGTTTTCGAACAAATATCTTACCTCAAGTGGGCCCTGATTCACTGTTGTTCCAATCGATCCTTGAACCAACATTGACAGCATTTTGGGATTTTTATGCTGGGCTGCAGCCGCAAGTTCTCGTGTCTTCTTCTCAATGTCTTCAATGGCAACTTCGATTGGGGAAAAGTTCATGACGTTTCTGTTAATCACTCGAAGCCTTGTTTTGATATATGGGAACCTGAAATGATTTGATGAAGTATACTTCTCAATTATAATGACTCACGAGTTCTCCACTGTCAGAATAGTTCGTTTCTTATACTGCGATGAGAGGTCTCCTTGTGCACGCCCTTCCATGGTATATGGGGTTTCGTAATAGAATCTGAAAATGAAGTTATATTCTAATTCAAGACACAAGTACTAACCTATTGACATTGTTACGACGATCGAAATACGTTGATCTCTCCATTCTCTCATTGTCAGACAGGAACACATCGACGAACGTTATTTGAATGTACGCCTTTTCCGGATTCAGTTTTTCCACCTCAACAGGTCTCGAATCTTTCAAAACGGCTACATTCCCTTCTCCATACATATTACTGTAGAATGTCTCCAAGCGGTTGCTGATTTCGTTTAGCTTCGAGAACGCTGACTCCTGGAAATTAAATTTGGGCTTAGAAACTTTGTATCGTACGAACCTTATACACAAACTCTTTCTTGTTCAGTTCTCCAAACAGTTTTCCATAGAAAGCAACACGGAAAAACGTCCCGAAGCATCTTTTATCAATTCCTGGCAATGGTGATAACCATGGATCTGATTGATTCTCATAGAACTCTCCGGTTTCCTTGATTTGATCAGCAGCAACACTGAGACGCTTGTGGATATGAGCTACACGGCTATAAGTCTTTGTGGTATGACAATAGTCCAGTATGATTTTTGAAAATGGGAACAAGAGTTCATAGAGTTGAGCTTTTTCAAGAAGAGAGAAGGCTTTCTCAAGTATTTTCACTAGTCCGGCCTCTGTGAAGTGATACGATTGAATATGATTCTCATTGTCAGCGCTGAAAAAGAAAATTGATGTGGTTAGGATAGTGAAAACTAACTTTTTAACCGAGTTGAAGTTAGTTCTCGATTCTTTAATTGCATTCGGAGTGATTTCTGCAAACGTTGCGGCGCCTTTGGACTCGAAAGCCATTTTCTGATCCCGCTGCCCCATATATTCAAACACCAATGCACTTGCTTGAAGATAGCTATGAGCAGCTTCACAAAGATTCCTCTGCTTCTCATGTCGCTCAGCCATGTTCAAAAGCCAAGTGATTCTTAGATCCGGGTTGTTGGAATAGCCCTCAACAAGTTGATACATAAGATCAATGGTCATTTCATAGTCATTGACATGTTCACGCATTCGCACTGTGCTCAGCATAATTTTCTGTAGATTGGCAGTCAATTCCTTCATTTGTTCAGTCAGTTTCTTTTTCGTGGATTCATCGAACGTGTCATCCTCTGCAGCTAATTGATTTGCAATCTGGAAAATTTAAGAATGTTATATTCCTTTCTTAGTTATCTAATTCTACCTCCAAACTCTTTGTCATGAACTCGTCATTCACAAAAATATCCACGCCGCAACTTCCTGATAACAATGTGGAGAGCGCGGTTGACAGGAATGTCCGGGCACGTGTCAAGTTCTTGTACAATTTGAAATTTTCTCTCAGGAAGTGATACAAACTGACAGTTGCCTGAAAAACCAACTTTGAATATGGTCTTGAAATCAAAATATACCATGGTGCGAACATTTTCCAGTTTAGTCGAAGAGCAGTGACGAAGTATTTGTTGTGAGAGTTCTGCACATAGTTCCGGTTTCTGTTCTAAAATCATATCCGGGAATTTTGCGAAGAAGTTTTGTTGTGCAGCAAATATCACTTCGAGAACTTGATCAGAAGCGTTGCAAGATAGTCCGTGCATCTGAAAAATTAAAAATTGATATGACATAACAAAAATAACTTACAATTATCGGAAAAACCATTGGAAGAATATGAAATTGCGCGTTCTTCAGATCAGTCGTAACTGTGATGATATTATCGATAACTTCCACCACACACATGAAAATTTCACAGGAAACAATAGCGTCAGATGAGATTGATTCCAATGTTGAAATTTGATCGGCCCTCGAATCACATGTATCCGAGCTGCGAGTTCTCCATTTCACTTCTCCTGGTTCTGGTTCCTCGTCCAACTTGGATAACGATGTTTTGTCTGGGGAACGCTGAAAAAAATGTGTTTCTGGCCAAATAGGTGGCTTAACTTACTCTTGCAGATGCTGGATCATCTTTTATCTCGAACGTTGACATTGTGTAATAGAGAATATGCAGGAGTTTCAACATATACTCATGATCAAGGGATCCAATCCAATGCTGCAGATCTTCACGGTCAATATATTTCAGCACCCAGAACATGCAGCATAAAATCTGAAAATTATACAATTGGTGGATTGGTTGCGCACATAATGACTGACCGATTTTGTCATCAAAAGATCCATTTGTAATTTCCCATAATTTGGATCTGGACTGTTTCTCAGTTTCCCTGCAATTGCTGCCATCACATCCTGTCGGAGCGTTTGTTCCACGAATGAATTTGTCGATGAGACATCATTAGAATTTCGAATCGATCCAGAATACAAGCAATCAATGTTATCCAACACAATGACAACAATTGGCTTGTAGATGTTGGCAACTTGAGCTGCAGACTCGCCTTCAGCAATACGATTATCAAGTTCATGTGACTGTAGCAGCTCTTTTACAGTTTCGATTGCTCTGTAATTTCAAATTAGAATGATTACTTATAGCAATAATGTTTTACTTTGCACAAAGGGTGGTGTTTCCTGAAGCAATGGCATCCTTAACATCTGAGAGCACTTGTCCGGATAGATAATGAATGGAGCGAGAGTTATCATTCATTGTCCAGTTTGAGAGTGGATTTCTGAATATAAATATAACGTTTGTGATCAAAACAATCTATTCACCTTTTAGATTTGCTTCCAGTTAGAGAAGAAACTGGTGGAGGTGCCCCAGGAGTAATGCTTTCAGCTTGTTCGATATCACTCAATATATTCACAATAAGATAATGCTCATAAGAACAGATAATCCTGATGAAATCTATCTTGATCGAAAGAAGTTCATTACTATGTGCCAACTTCCTGAAATAAACCAAGTTTCGCAATAGCTCTGAAAAAAGACTCACTTCATGCTTTCCGAGAACGCTGTTAAGTACTTGTGTACCAATTTCATCACATATGTTCTGTCCATAATTGAGAAGCAATCTCTTAAGAAGTAACCAAGAGAATTAGAGATCATCTTGGCTTCCTCGAAATCATTTGCATGGCGTGTTATGACTTCTTGGGCAAGAATGTCTATCAATGTTTCCACATTCTTCAAGAACTGATCTCCAAAACGTATTTTTCTAGATGAGAAGATTCTTCCAGTCATTGTCAAATACTCCGAACAGGCTTTGAGCTGCAATTTTCAAGTTTTTAGCCGGGTATTGAAGATGCGTCTTACAATAATCTCCAAAAGGAACCAGGAATTGACCAATGAATTCTCTCTAGCTGTTCCGCGTGCTCTTAACCACACTTCTAATAAGCTTTCATGTAGTCTGACATTAGTTGCTCCCAGATTTGTGGATGAGTGCGTTCGTTCAACGTGTTCTGAAAAATTAACAGGTTTTTAAAATCTTAATATTGCCAAGATTTACCAATCATGCTGGTGATCATACTATTGTCGGTTGGCGACGACTTTAACTCAACCGGACGGATGTTAGAGTGTGGCTTTGATTCTGAAAATTACATTTTTCTAATATGTAGTTACCTAAAATAATTTTACCTTGAGTTGCTTGCTTGCGGTATTTGATGAAAGAGGAGAGAAGCATACTGCGATTATGAGCATCAATGTCGGAATCCAACATTCTCGAGAAAAGTTTCACTAGATTCCCAATGCATTCAAATGACTTGATTGAGAGCTCATCTGTATATGGCGGGTTGGCAATCAAAAACAACAGTCTGCTAAGGATGTAATGGATAAAGGCGACAAGCTTATCAGGTCCAGCTTTTAACAAATTCTGCAAACAATTATTTTCTACCCTGAATTCAGTCAAATATTGCTCACATCTATGCAGTTAATCAATTCAGACTCTCCAACAGGTGGCTTTTTAGGGTCATTTGAACTGAGACTTGCAACACATGTCATGAATCGTTCGAGATACGCATCCTGAGCATGCACACTTGAGATAACTTTTGTTGAGCAATAGAAAATCGGTTTGTGGTTATCGATCCATTTGAGATTCGGAAGAGCGTTGTGAGCATCAAGGTAACCATAGCTGGATGGTGGTTTCTCACCGCAAACTGGCAAATGGAAATCTCCACTTCGAAGTTTTCCGTTCCGGTAAATCGGTAGCCACTGAAAATAATATAAGTGAAGAGAAGGTTAAAATGAGTTACTTACAGTATAACCGATAGCATTTTCAGCTGAAGAAGAGTCTCCATCTTTACAGGAAATGTGGTAGACAGTGAACAAGAGATGGTGTCCATCGTTGAGGTCGCACGGCAGCGATAACTTGATTTCGTCGGTGAAATGTGGAGTTCTGCGAGAATCACGTCTTTTAAAAGTTAAAACATGCAATAATACCTGTTATGATATACTACCGTAGTCTTGGCACTCTTCAGGAGACTCGTTCGATTAGCTCCTTTCTCAAAAACGGCTTCCTGTGGTATTTCATTTGCATCCATCAACTCAATCTGCAATGAATTAATTATATGGAACCTCAGGAAGCTGTTCCCACCTTAATCATGATATTCCTTGCGTTTCCCGTCCGGTTGGATAGATTGATGTGTTTTGGGTAAACGAATATCACGTTTTTATACGACTTATTCAAAGTTGACTTGTATTTAGGGATCTCCGTGGCCTCATGAATCATATTTTCACTGCTCAAAGTCAAGTTGCTTCCATGGTTCTGACATTCTTTGCTTTTGTTTGATCCTGAAACAGTTCTCCTTCTTTTATTGCGGTTAAGAATCCAATAGCTACCTGCTAGAGTCAGTTCTAACTCAAAATTGAACATTTTCTTGTTGATTTTCCCATGAGCTTTGCGAATTTCACTGCACACTCGATAAAGGTCTTCTTCCGATGTTTTATCTCCTTCTTGCCGTATGAATGTGTTGAACTTCAAGTTACAAGATGGCATGTTATCCAGGCAATCAGGTACATCTCGACTAGTGGATACATTTGAGACTGGTGCAAACTTTCGTTTTGTCAGAGGGGTTCGAACACGACTGAAAACAGTAGCAGCCGAGGTTCCACTTCCAAAACGACGTAATGTCGATCCCATTGAAGCGAGAGATGTTCTATCAGCGCTAGTGATACTGCATCGATCCTCTTGGTTCTGGTTCGCTGCTGGAATTCAAAATTTGTAGTTTTGAACATTTTAAGCTGACTTACTGGTGATAACAACGCCAGAACTAGTAGTGCATTGTGAAGCCATCATTGGATCTGTACGGCGATCAGAACCACAAACACTTGCAGATACATTCGCATTGAATACTCGCTGAATATCCACAACTTGGAAGCCAAGGGGAGTCTGATAAGCTCCTAGACGTTGACAGTGATCTTCTGCAGCTGACTTCAATTTCTCCAAGTTTTTCTCTTCTTTTGTGCCGGTATAAGGCTCACTGTTATCAAACACATCAGTTTGTTGAAGCACTTTTTCAACCTATAAAATAATTTTATTCCGATTCCTCCTGGTTCAAGGATACCTTGATAACCAGGAACATGTCTGAAAGGACACCAGTGATGTTGAACAGCGATTGTATATTGCTGGAAAATTCATTTTTCTTTTTTTCGTCCATTTATTGTGTAAAAGCTCACCTGTTTATGAAATTCGGTTGATTTTTGCCCAACATATCCAATTTATCATTATCTGCCAGATTGAAGTAAACCGATTCCGTGACTTTCTGCTTATTCCGGATGTCATAGATTGCCATTGACAAGAAAAGAGGCTCGAAAAACGGATCAACACTGGCCTGTAGATAAAGAACAATCATATTTTGTTGCTCAACCAAAACCAGTACCTTTTCCACCTTCACAAACAACTTTGGAGTTTCTTCTTGTTCCGGAAGGCGCGGAATCCCTCGTTTCTCCCATTTCCACTCTTTTTCTTCTGAATTGATGCAGTTCATGAAATGCTTGACACGGTTTTTTGATAGCATCGAGTAGAGCAACGTGTTTCTGTCGATTGCTGACTTCTTGAGCATAGCCACTAAAATTCTTTGTTATCTTGGCTACTTTAAAATGGTTCTTACCATAAAACTGTTCAGTTGCACATTTTGACAGTTCTGCGTTTTCAAACGATCCGTCGATTGAAATGGTACTTGGCTCTCTATCCATGATCCGGAGGCCGCTGTGGAACAACTGAGGACGGAGGGAACGAAGAGCGGTGAGTTTCTCCAGATTCCAACGGTCCTTGATATCTTCTGTTCCGAGTTGAGCATGTCTGTAAGTGAATTTTTTTTCCTTCTTCTTAAATTCAGGAAGCTTTTTTCCCAACTCAGAAATGATTTTTTCTTTTGTTTCCGAGTAAGTAAAACAAAGAAAACTCACTTTCGGTTGACCAGCGAGAAGTCGTCGCAGTAAAACGCACAGATGTCTCTGACATGATTTTCTATGCTGCAATACAAGAAACGTGATCTTTTGACACATGACAAAGGCTCACTTGGGAATTGTTGTGTAGTTATGATCTGATAACCCGTCCTGTCCAATTGTTTTCACTTCGACGTCGTCTGATACGTATTCAAAGATTCTGAATTTATTTTTCTTCGTAATTCAATTTTATTATGGTTCCTTACGGTTTTGATGATTTGGGAGAAGCAATTGAGTAAAGAAGGCATGTTTTCCGTTGCTCTAGTATTGTTTCCACATCAACTGGAGGTACCGGTTCTGTTAGCTGGACCTGAAGAGGAAGAGGCTGCGCAGCTGTGTAATAACTATCGATTACCTTCCCCATCATAGAAATGTCCAAATCGAAGCCATTGTCGCCGTCAGCCATGCGATTTATTGGGAGTAGTCCACTTATAACATGTTTTCTTACTTCTGACGCCGTTACTCTGAAATAAAAATCAGTTTTCATTGTTTACAGTAAAAAATTAACTTACTTGCTTCTCTTCTTCACAAACGCCCGTTTGCTATCGGTGGATTTCATTTCCATTGAACTTTTCCTATCAATAACCATCACTCTGTCATCTGTAATCTTTTTTTTATTAGAAAATCCAAGAAATGCTTGAATCAAACGAGAAACAATGCAGGGATAACCGAAAAAACATTGGGCTAAACGGCATGCGGCGGGACCGGCGAAACGTCGTATGGGATAGAACGGGTTGGGGAGGAGGAAAGGGAAGTGAAAAGAGAGGACACTAGGAGGACACCACTCCTCTCATTGAAGCGAGAAGAAGGAACACTGCCTGCAGCTGCTGAGAGTGTTTCTCTGAGCAAATATTGTGTTGGGGCAGCAGCACAGGTATTGTGTGTATGCTGTTTTTGTCAGAGGACTCTTTTTTCACTAATTTGGCACACAAATAGATCGGGTACAAATATATTTTGTTTTGCATGTTGGGGAAAATACATGAATGCTCATTTGAATGATTTTTGATAAGGAGAAAATCAAAATATAATAATTGACTACTGAAAGTTTCTGAAAAATTCATTAGAACACCCAATTTTGAAAAATGTCTAAACTGAAGTTCAAAAAAGCTTTAGAAGATTAACCGAGTGTCACGCTCATTATTCTTCTTCCGCTCAAAATCCTCTAACTCTTCCTTCCAAAAAAGAGGACAAAAAAAATTAATTAAACTCACGTAAATGGCTTGTATGAAGAAGTTTAGCTGGAACTGGAAGTCTTGAATAACGATGTGCTGGATCTTCACCGGGGCTTTGCATCCTGAACTGACTGGTCTTGTTAAAAAGAAAGCACAGAATAAAACATGATGCTGAGAAAGAAAATAGTCAAAGCTGGAGTCGATATGAGGAGAAAAAAGTATGAGTTGTTGAGTTTTGTGGGCGGAGTTTTGCAGCCGTTAAAGGTATCTCATTAAAATTTTCTAGTTTTTGTTGTTTACTAGTTGAAATCTTTTTTTTCAGTGTTCAATTATGTGAGAAGGAGAGTGTAAAATGTCAAAAAAGAGAATAAAGTAAATGATTAACTTGTGATTGAAAAATTGGGAAAATGTTTTTTTTAATTCTCTGGCTGACATGTTTCAAGGTATCCCGAAACCTCAGCTGTCAAAAATCACTTATAGAAATTTTTTCTGAAAAAAAACACCAAGCTTAATCGATTTTCGTTGTTGAAATGCCTTGCTCTTCGATTTTAAAAGTTTGTAGCCGTTTTAAAACTGAAAATATTGTATTTTCTGATTTTCTGACTACTCGAGGCTTTCTGACTCTTGCTATACACATTTTTTGCGAATTCCCAATCTTGTTTTATTATTGCTTCTTTTTCATTTTCATTTTTTCATTAGTCCATTTCAAAAACCCAATGAAACCACAAATAATTTATTGAAAACGGACAAGAGCGCTAATTCTGACATGTGGCTACATAGCGATATGAAAAATAAAGATAATTAAAAACCATGTTAGTTTTTCTCTCTTTTGAAAGCAATTGAACAGAGCTGTTGGAAAATGGAAATGATGTCACTTTCACGGAGACTATGCATTCGTTGTCTTCGGAATTGGAGGTTCCCTGAGAAGTCAAATCCGCTGAGATCGAACTCCTGAAGCAGTTTTATTGAGAGAACTCTTCCTTTTTTCAAACTATACCAGAATTCTGCGAGATTCGTCATCAGTATCACTTGATCTTGCAACATTCACCCCTTGAACCTTCATCAAATGAGCCCGGCAGGTTTCAATGACATTTGGATAAGCAAGAAGCACAGCTAGCTTTTCAGCAGCCACCATTCCTTCTTCTGAAATATCGATTTGGCTATGAACAACAAATTATCTGCAAACCTGAGTAAGCGATACTCTCATTCAGTAGCAAGTCTCCAAAGCATTTCATAACCTGGCATTCCACTTGAGTAGTCGTCAACGGGTATTGGTCATCTGCGTCTTGAACTCTATTGAGCTCAGCCGCGGCTTTCAGCATGTTCCGATCTATTCCAACTGTTTGTCCAACGTGCAAATGACAAGACAGTTTAACAGAGTCATAAAGATCCCAGTTAACCGGAACAGAAGAGGTGTAATCTCCCCATTCATAGTTGTTAATAACATTATTGTTGTCATCAAAGCAACATGATTTCTGAATGGTTCCAGCACATCCAACTCGTCTATGAGAGAGTGTGAAGACGTGATCAAAAGAGATAGACCAATTTGGGACATGTTCCTTTACAGGGCCAAAACACATGAGACATCCGATGATTCTTGACGAGGTATTAACTCCAGTAGGTTGCTTAGAAAGATTGAGACTCCTATAACAGCTAATAAGAAGAACTCTACAAACAAATACCTCACCATAAAACACCGCCACGTGGAAATCGAATTATTTTGCTTTCCCAGTTTGGGTTTTGAAGTCCGTGGAAATAGCCTTCGAGTGACATAACAATAGGTTCCACTGCAGGATCTACTGCAGCCTCCACTTGATCAACCATATTGCTCCGCTGAAACCTTTAAAATTTTTCTGAATAATGAAGACCCGATACAAATAGAGATTTCTCGAAAAAAACAGCTAAAAATGTACGAATATGGAAAAATGCACGTCAAGAGCCGGCTTGTGCTCCAGTAACGATTTAGATGGCACGAATGTCGTATAAACATGGCCAGACAGTCAGAGACACGCGGCTCTCCATAGAGGAATAGAGAAATGCGTGTGCAAGAAAAGGGAATAGGGAATGACGGCAGGAAAAGTATTGAGTAACGGAAAGAAACTGAGAAGAGGACAAAAACGGCTTTACCGACTAATCCGAATTAGGCAGTACAGCTTAGGGAAAAATAGAGGTTGGTGGAAAAATGAGTCTTAGAAAATATTAAGCAAGAGGAAGGTCAGATAATACGAATCTGCTAAAAACATACTGTTTTGAAGTTATATGTATGGATAGCCGGTTCAGAAACCGAATAACCTTGTCTGAAAACCAAAAATTGACTTAAGATTAATAATACATCTGTCCTGAAAGACCAAAATACAATAGGAACATGTGATTGTTATTTTGAATTCGTCTGGGCAGAGCTTCTGTGAAAAACTGGCGTCATGAGTATACCAGTCTAAACCAATTTCTCAAAGCCTCCTCCTTTTGCTTTTCTAGCGTGCACAGCCTTTTAATGATCATGTACACTAGCCAATGTTCTCAAAATCCCATCTAATTAGGGGTCTCAGAAATAATAAGAAAATAGGGTAGCCGACACAAAACACATTGCAGGTGTCAAAGAGTAGATATAGTTTATTCCTGTCACTTTTTCAATTACAAAGAAATGTTATTTTGACTCGAAGAATACACGGTAGACTTCTTTGACCAAGTTTCTCCAGGGTTCCACCATATCCGCATCGGTGATTTTCATTCCGTTGGATACATAGGCCATTGAAAGTCCATTACTAACATCAACTCGGACATTTTGTCCCCCGAATCCAGAATGACCGAATACCCATTGTCCCTGGAAAGTATTGGAGGTTTTTCTGCAGTACAAAATTTTCAAAAATTTGAGTTGTCATGTATTTTCCCAATTTTTTTAATTCTTAGGATCCGTAAAAGTTTATTTTCAATCTATTATTCTCCGATCTCCTATTTCCTGAATACAAAACCTTTGGATTCTTTGTAAACTGAAATCCGTATCCCTTGTTTTCCTCGTAACCAATCGCATGATCATAGACGTGCTCCAAAACCGGCTTTTCTAACAATTTGTATGTTCTGTCCGACAAAATTTGTTTGTTGGCAAGCAGAGAATGAAAGTGAGCAAGACCCTCTGCATTAGATATTCCCATATTTGACGGCATAGGCAGAAGACGATTAGATAACAAGTTATACTAAAAAGTGACAAACGTTGAGACGAAACGAAAATAAATGTCTTCTCACATCGTCAGTTGTAATCCATGGAAATATTGAATAGAGCTTCTGATGATGGATATTATCACCGGCCATGAATTTTTCCAATGCTTCCGGATTAAGCAACCCTATAAATAAAACATTAATGATTTCTCGTGTACTCTTCTTTTCGCTCCCTTCTCTTCTAAGATTCGGTCACACTAACCTTGTCTTTTTATTTCAAATTCATCCAAGTCTGTCAATTTAGCAACTTTCTCATTCAGAGTCTCACATTTCAGCCCGATTGACAGATTTTTGATACCTGAAACCAGCTTTCAGATTATTCAGAGCTCAAATTACAATCATTATAACTGCTCCTTTTGTTATTCTTTTCTTTTCTTACCATATTTCCTAACGAATTCTTCGTCTAGAATTTCAGAAATTCCGCGCTTCTTCTCATCTATTCTCCGGACAATTTGGTCCAAAAGCAGCCTGCAAAAGTGAGTTTCCTCTCATTCACAAATCTCTAAATTATTAACTGACCCAAATGTAAGTGCATGATATAATACATCAGAACCATTTGTCATTGGAATAGCATTCTCGAAAAATTTTGCTATTTTATCGGGTTTCGTGATGTCCTCTCGTTCCAAAACCTCGTCAGTATAAGCCAGTCCCGCCTGTTATAATATAATCATGAATAATAACGTTTTCTCATCTTACACGATGTAACGCTGCATCTAGGATTGTAATGTCTCCTTTCCCATTCTTCTTGAATTCTGGCCAGATCTCCGATATTTTTGTGTTGTAGCTGATTGCCGTTTGTTTATCAAGAACATACGCCAGAACTACAGATGATATGCTCTAAACCATGCTTTATGAGTTGTTTTTGATAATTGAAGAAACCTTTGTCGTCGAGAAAAGAACTGAAGTGGTGTCCTCTACCCATGGTTGCTTTTTCTCAACGTTCTTCAGTCCTCCATAGAGATTGATAAGAAGTTTACCCTTATGATATACTGCAAACGACGCTCCAGCTGTTTCTAAGCCTTTCTCAAAATTGTCTCTGTAACTGGAACCTTGATCTAGAGTTAATAAAGATTGCTCACCGAAAGACGCTAGCAACGGATTCATACTGTGGGTGGACAATTCCACCGATGTGGTTCTCAGCCATTGATATAGTTTTTGGAAGTTCAGTGTCCAGCATACCTGCAAGTTTGAAACAAAGTTTCTTTGAGAATGATAGAAACCTAGGGGCGGAGATGATCATGGAAGTGACTTTTGGAGAATCAGAAATGAAATTCTTATCATGTGTAGACAACACTTCCTTATTGCTATCTCATTGCAAACTTTTAAATCAAGAAAGAGAAGAGTGTAGTTTATAATTAAGTTTCTTAATTGATAAATTCTTTTCTGTCTCATCAACAAGTTGAAAACGATAAGATAATGTTTTTTTGTTTAAAACAACGCAAAAAGAATAGGAAATGAAAGGCTGACTAAAAAAGGAATATAGAAAGCTCTTAGAAAAAAGAATAAAAGCTACACCATTCAATGCCACTCCATTCTCCTTCGTTTTCTATAGAAACACAAAGATTATCTTGGGAAGGATTTTATGAGAAGTGAAACGAGCCAATGCGTTTCGTCTTTAAGTGAATCTTTGAAGTCAGAAAAGACAAAACGGGGGAAAGCAAAAGAGGGATATAAAAATGGGAAATCTTTTCCTTCCGAGGAGGAAAAAGCTCGGAAAAAGAGCTTGTCGATTAAAATGACGGGGGCAGAGAGCAAGAAGTTTGACGAAACTCCAGGCTCTTAATGCTTTTTTGAAGCTGCCCAAATATTTCTTCGTTTTTCCCACACGCATACTCAAAAACACATGTCAAAATGCGAAATATGCCAATCCGGAGCAAAAACACAACAAAAAACTGACAAAACGCTTTTCGTCAAGAAAAAAGAGGGCATCGCTTAGAAAAAGTGGCGAAAGAGCTTGTAACTTTTCTGGGGATTCTTCGGCGGTCTTCTGACATTGCTTGCAGCAACAATTCACATGAGAATCAGAAGTTTTGACGAGCAAAATGCAACGTTCACGTTAATATATCTCTTTTTCCACGGAAACATCCGGAATAACCGAGAGAAAACTTCGGAAAAAAATATTTCAAAATTTTATAATGGAATTATAGTGGGGATTTTCAATCAAACTCATTTTTATCATAAAAAGGAGAAATCGATAGAAGAAAAAGTTTATTGATACATTCTGTGGGGCAAAACATGATGTTGAACATTAATACATAAAATATCAGTAATACGACAGCTTCTGCATACACTTTACATAACATGTTTTCCGGATGGATCTGGTTCAATGAATTTATTGTTTTTGTTTCTTCATCAAGTACAATGGTGTCATGAACGTTGCCTGAAAAAATAGAGAAAAACTAATTTTTTTCATTTCTTTTTTAAATATTCCTTTACAGCTGTTCGCATTCAGATTTATACGACTTAATCGAAATCTCTATCATTTCAAAATAAAAGCCCATAGTCATCAATATTTTTTCCATTAATCCAAGTTGTTCGCTTTCTCGCATAGTATGCGCGAAATTAGTCTTGACAGTTTTATCTTGATTATAAATTCTTCAAATTTCTGTCTTCTCCTAAATGACCCTTCTCTACACCCGATTCTCAGGTTCTACCATATTCGAAAGTATTTTCAAACACTCATTGACCAAAACGAAAAATGCGAAATCAGACGACACTAATACTTTGATAAGATGATAACACATACTTTTTCAATAGATGTTTCAGAAAGAATTTCTTTTTCTGCACAAAACTAATATACGTAATTTGATTACGTCTTGTGAGGCTTTTTCGCAAGAAACATTCCCTGTGAATCTCTTTTTTGTCGTAGAAATAGGATTTCCCTGAATCTCAAAATAATGTGTATAGTCGTCAATATTAGGCTCATTAATAGAGGGGCAGACAATATGAAATGACATTTCTCCGTTAGCTATCCTTCATAGTTTTTATTTTTTGATTTTATTTGACATCGTGTCATCTCATCATGCTGCTGACACGTCATGGCTCTTGATGCTTTTTCTTATGAATGTTGTGAGTTTCTTAGTTTGTAAAGTGATGAATTGTACATATACCCCTTCTATATTTTCAATATCAGTTTTTTGTAACGCATTATTATTACTTTTTATTCATTTCTATCTCTTTCCCTTTCTTAGAACGGAGCTAGAGATTCAAAGATTGGGAGTTGTTTTCCTAACAGCTGCTTCTTTGTACCTCTAAGTACTCAGAACTGAACTCTAGAGAAAGTGCAGAACTAAAGTAGTTCCGGGTAGCCGAAAAACGTTTCGGCTCATTTCACACAGAAACGTATCTTCATCGAAGATGTTTCTTGTTTTTTGAAATATCCAAGGACACAAGATGTTCTGAACTGAAGAACTGATTGACTGCCACTCGATCAGCAAACAACGTTCACTAGCTGCTGTTCATTGTCCAAAACAAGCTTCTCTTTTTCCAATCATCTTTTTTTCATATTTTTCTCGACTATTCTCTGATTTCATTTTTTCCCGGTAAGAATCAAAATAATGATTACGAGAGAAAATATTTTGAAGGTAGCATTCTTTACCATCAGTCTTGTAACATGATAACAAAGTGAAGGATTAACGAAATTCCTTTTTTTCTTAGTTTTAATTTTTAGATGAGTCTTGTCGGTTTTCCTGGTTGCATTATTTTTCGAATGTTTATGACTTGAGAATAATTTTCTTATTGTGATGACCTATATGTTTTTAATTAAAACCTCGATATTGATTTTGTACTGTTGTGTATTTGGTATTCATGAATGCAGTCTCCGACTAAACCCTTCTTCCATTGACACTTGCACTATTGTAAAAATGGATGGCACTCATTCAAAGGATTGCTCGTCCTCTGCAGTGTTCAGTGTTCAATTTTCACAACCATCCGTTTCTCAAACATGTAAAATACGATTCAACCTCTTAACCCTTGATTGAACACATAGAAGAGAGAGAAAGAAGGCCACGAATAGACGGAGATAGGCCAGCCGGACTGCAGTTTTTCCCAATGAGTAAACGTACGGGGTTGTTGGTGGTGGGAGAGGAGGAGAAAAGACGGGTAAACGTCAATTCTGTGAGTGTGTGTATGGTGTGCGTTAGCGAGAGACTAGTGAGTGAGTGTCCAGCTGGTGGAGTGTCCTCCATTGTGTTTCTGTCCTGTGGGTGAGCGCTGCGTTGCCTGTCCATGTGTTTTTTTATGTTTCCCATCTCCACTAGGACACCCCTCGTCTTGTCTATCCCCCCCCTTCCCGCAGTGTTTCCACAATAGAGCGTACCAGCAATCTCTCAGTTTTCACTGGGACCCACATTTCTCCCTTTTCCCTTCTCTCCTCTTTTTTTCCTTCTTCTTCTCAAGTGCTGTCGAAGCGTTTCCTCTTCCATTTCCTTTTCGACTTACTTTTTCTTTCTGCTTCTGTTTTTATCCTTTTTTCATTTCCCCATAGAAAAAAAATTACTTTTGAAAGCTTTTCAGATAGAGCTAAAGTTTTATGTGAAACAGGATATTGTGATTTATTGGCTTTATTTTCTTTCACTAGGAAAGAAAAATATATTTCTCTCAACTAGCACACACTCACAAATATTTTCGCAGTCTTCTCAAAGTAGCCTCATTTGACATCTTCTTCTCTATATTGATCCATCTTCTCATTCATTCACTCACTCTACCCCTATTTCCAGCGGTCCAACGATGGATTCCCTTGATACGGGTGAAACAGTTATAAACGAGCCATTAACCCTCACCACCTCAAACCTCAATGTCAAGCTAGGAGCCACCCTCAATCAAGGAGAAGATATTCCACCGGCCAACTCTCCAGCAACATCTGTGTCATCAATTTTCAGTGAGCAGTTCGAAACTTCTCGCAATTCTCCGTTAGTTTTCTACCAATGAGTCACTCAAATATCAGTTTCTTTTCCAGATATCAAGTGCAATCTCCACTAAACTCTTCCGTGCTGTTTCAGCGTCCAGATTTTAACGATGGAGATCGTCCAATGTCATACCCATTAATGTCTTCACTCTCTACCAATTTTCCAGACTCGGAGACATCAAGTCGTAGCAGTTCTGACGGGTATAATCTAAAAGATTCCACATCAGAGAAAATCAAACATTTCCGGTTAGTTTAGTGCAAGTAACAATCTTTCACAATTTCCGTTTTCAGCGAAAAATGCAAGAGAGTTTCGAATGCTTCATCTAGTGAGGAAGACGGTGACAGTAATGATAGCCCCGTCAGAAAATCTAGCAACAAGAGTAACGAGGAAAAGTTTGCTGGACGTGGAATCGACGCTCCAAGAGGGAGAATCGCCAATATCCGACGAGAGAGTAGCTGTTCCGTAGACAGTGAAGCTGCACATGAACGTCTCCTGAAGGCATCCCAAGTAGTATCCACTGGATTCGATGAGATCGCAATTGAACAAGAACGTTCTCCTTCCTCATCTGCTGAGTTCCGGCGGAGAGCCCCATCATTCAATGCGATCCTCGGAGAACCAATTAGTGTTGTGACAAATGCCTTCATTCCAAGTAGCTGCACTCCGAGTCCAACACGTCCGCCAGCAGAATTGATCAAGCAGTGCTATTCACCATCCACTCAACAAATCATTCGCCCGAATATTTCATATAGTCCAAGTCCGCGTCCAAGTCCGGCACAAAGTCCAACAAGACACGGACACAAAATCAAATTTCAAAGGTTTGTTCTTTGTTCTGAATAATTCAATTTCATTTTTTTCTTTCCAGAGCGGAATCTCCCATTTGTCGTACTCCAGTCAAACGGAAAATCACATTGCCTTGTTCATCAGAGAATCCAGAGAAAAGATCCTTCATTTCTCGAAGCAATACTTCTCCATTAGTGACTGACAAGATGTTCCCGTATCCAACATTCAATCAAATGTTCGAATCCTCAACGTCTAGTGGAGAATTCAATTCTTTCTCGTAAGTGAATTTTTGTTTTGTTCCTTGAAAAATCTTATTTTTTCAGTGTCCCACACAGTCCGGCTCCTCTGCGATCTACAACTCCGTTGAGCAGTTTCTCAGCCGGGGATCAAGAAGAAACCTCGTCCAGTGTCAAAGACGTTGAAGAGAAAGTAAGTCGGGAGATTATACACAAGAATTCGCGGCGAAAAACACATGCGAAGACGACAATACTTGTCTGATCTAACTTCTGTGTACAAAGTCACCAGACACATGAATCAAACAAAAAAATATTTTTTTTCAGATTGCCGATGACGAGGAGATGGATGGAATGGAGATTTGTGATGATTATGAAAGATCATCAAGTGAAGACATGAAAGGAATGGATGATTGTAATGAGCAGCTAGCTGAACAACTTTTGCAAGCAGCTACTGAAGCAGCACTTCCAAGTGATGATGACGATGATTTCTCCGAGCTTCAAAGTTGATCATTTCATTATAGTAATATTATTATTATTTCTTATATGGTTTCATATTGAATACCCTGCCTAGCACCCCTCTTCCAATTTTGCCTGATCTCTAAACTACCCTCAACGATACAAGCTTTTTACTTAAATACCAAAAACTTTAACTAGCGTGCTACTGATGACTATTTCCAATGAGACTCCAAAATGATAATCAGTTACCATCATAATGAGCATCTTTTCCTAGACACTTCATGTTTAACATCACTTTTTTTGAAATAGTAGATTCCCCCCTGTTCACTTTTCTGTTTCCCTCCCGCTGATTTCACATTCGGAACATTACAATACTGGTACAATGTTCTTTCTTTTTTTGTCATATACTTTGTTTGTTCTCAATGAGAACCACAATTTGAAAGATTGTTATAATAAACATATATATGTCAACTCCTGTTTATTTCCCAAGATACAAATAATAAATATAATGAAAGTCTAGAAATTATATTCATGAATATCGTCAGCAGTGGCGTTTGCACCGCGCTTTGCACGTGCTCCGCTGTGATCGTCCGGAGTTGCCCATGCAAGCATGTACCTGGAAAATAGAAGAGAAAATCATTAAAACAAAGGATTTCGAACCTTCCATTAACTTCAATTTTACAAACATAGTGTTCACGGAAATGAATTCGTTCAGCGAAATCAGAGAGTCCAACCACCGTTTCGAAGTCTTCTTTGAATCTGAAAAATATTCAATTTGCTTAGGAATAGAAATACAAAGACTTACGCAGTTTCAACTTTATCTTGAAGATCATTGGCCAATTTTTGAACATTGCATCGGTGGAATGTTCCGTTGTTCAGAAGTTCCTAAAAATCTTACTATTTTAATATAAATAAAATAACTAACGTCTGCCAGTTCTTCCATTTTTGTTTGAAGTCGGAGATTGCAGCATGCATATCCGTGATTGTTATAGAAACATCCTTTGAGTGGGAGAGTTCTCTCGGGATAGTTGTATTCGGTATCTCCCCATCCGGGTCTTGGTTTGTGAGTTGTCGTTGGCCTTTCAGTTGTTGTAGTTGGCCTTCGGGTCGATGGTGGCTGTAGAATCAAATTTAATATCAAAACTGAATGAAACACATACTTGATACTCTTCGTGGTGTGGCAGGACTTCGAAACTGGGGTACGGATACGGTCGACGCGTTGTGGGTGCTGGGTAGTCCACGTATTGCTAAAAAAAAAGAGAAAAATATCTAGAAATTGATGTGACCTTACGAATTTAGCTGGATACGGTTCTTGTTCGTGTTGAGTTCTTGGTCCTGCATTATAAGCGTGTTGTTGCGGATACTGTGGAGCTTGTTGGGGATACTGACGTTGAAGATATTGCGGCTGAGGTGCGGAATGTTCAATGTAGGCTGGTCGGGGTGCAGAATGTTCTATGTAAGCTGGATGAGGAGCAGGGTGAGGTGGAGGTGGAGGTGGTGGAGCTGACTGTTGAATGTAGACAGTTTGAGGGGCTGGATAGTGAACTGGAGGTGGTGGAGGTGGTTGCTCATGGTATGGAGCAGGGGCAGGAGCTGGTGCAGGAACAGCATGCTGTGGATATGGGGCTTGTGTTGTTGCTGGAGCTTGTTGAGGATATGGAGCAGGTGCAGGGGCTGGAGCAGGCACAGCTTGTTGGGGGTAAGGGGCTGGAGCTGGAGTTGCGACTGGTTGTGGCGGTTGGGCTGACTGCTCGACGTAAGGAGCAGGTTTTGGAGGCGGAGGCGGTGGCGGTGGCTGCGGAGTAGTAGTTGCTGGAGCACTTTCAGGGTAAGCCGTCTGACTCTTGTACTCATCGGCAGCTACAGAAGCTAATAAAAGTATGAACACATATGACGGCATCATATCGACTGAAGCGTTTGTTTTTGGATTCAGAAGGGATATATACGACTGAGTTTATCTTCATTGTGAATCTCGTACTTATAAAATAGACTGGTTTTTCGTATTTCTGTTCTTGTCGGTATGGAATTGAGAAAAAGAATGGGAAGAAGAGACGGAGTGTGTTGGGGAGTGAGAGAGAGAGAGAACGTTTGTTTGGCTGATGGGGCGGCTAATTAAATTAAAAAGTAGGCATAATTAGGGAAAACTGTTCCTAGAAGAAAATCAACAATAGAGGGGAAGAAGTGACACAGTGATTCGCAGACACCGTGTGCCACATGAAAGAAATGAAAACAAGGCGGGAACAACACGGGCGGTAACGTTTCGTCAAATGTGACCAGTGAGGAAACGTTCGCAGATTCCAGCACTAAACATGAACCATCCGGATGCACGAACTTTGCTCCTGCTCGATGCATCCTGTAAAACATCGATGTCTGATAGTTATGACAATGAAATAACCTCTCCAGTTTTCCCATGGTCCCTGGAAGAATGAGACTATCAAATTGCATCAAAGCGGGCTTCAGATTTTTGTTCTTCCACCGCCAATTGGATATCGTGTGGTATGGAATGAATTCACATTTGACGGAGGCAAATCCTTGGGCACACATTGCACCCATTACGTTGTTGTCTGTTGTGTATCTTTCTCTGGAAGAACATGTTATTCACCAAAACCGTTTCACTAGATAATATGTTAGCATTTGGGCATCTAATCAAAAGTCACACTTCATTAAGATAACAAGTCAGTTTGATTTTCTTTGACTCGGGTTTGTATCAACATAATTATCTGTTCATTCCAACCGGTGAGTTTTTCTGATTTTTTTTTTTGCTTTTATCCTTCTTAATATACATCTTTTACATACCGAATCTCTGTGCTCAGCTGATGAAAGAAAAGGGTCGAGGCAGTGGAGGCTCTCACATGGAAATTCCCTCCGGCAATCATTCTAGATGACAAAACAGATTCTCCTTCAACGTCTAGATAAACATCTGTTGAATCATTACCAGTCACATCTGAACCAAATACATTCCTTTCACAACCAAAAAATTCATACCGAATAGATCAAATAAGTTTTCTCTCCAATACGTGTCCGGTTGAAGCATCCAAAACGATTTGTTCATCATTGAGAACATGGTTGCCAAGTTGGCTCGTAACAATTGAAACAATTGGTATTGACAATGACCGACACGGAATGGTTGCGACTAGAATGTTCCTTTAAAAATAAGGAGTTGTTTTGTAACTTACCACGGATTGGAGATCTAGCTTGAACGTCCTTATAGACGGCCATAACATAGACAACATTTGATAAGAATGATTATCCATTGCGAATACTACAATGTTCTCAAGAATCGACGGATCGTGAAACGCTTTCAAGTTACATAACCAATTCAGAGTGATATTCATGGCATGCTGGAAACAAAAATAAATTGAAATGAACAATTTCAAATCAACCACCTGATTTAGCAAAACGATTCCAACATTGTCTTCGATATTCGAGATTTCTTTAATTAGGTTCGGAAAACTCTGTAATCTCGCTAGACTGACATCTGAATAATGCTGGCTCAGACATGACAATGTGTTGGTGGCTTGTTCTCGTTTGTGGCCAATGTGGGTGAGGAAAGACATGAGAATTAAAATGAATGTGCTTCCGAAAACGTTCTGAAATTTATGGTGTATTCAATACAAAACAATCATGTCATAGTATGAATTTGAACACCACTCAATTGATTAGTTACGAAAATTCTTACCTTTTGCATTTTAATATTTTTGAAAATTTATTTTTGGTATGAATAAGGAGATTTTCCTCAGAATAAGTATTCTAAGCTTTTCCCATCTAATCGAGTTTCCTGGATCTCTCCTTGAACTCTTTTCGCAATTAATTACTTTGTTTATTCATTCTTCCGTAACTACCTGTACAAACGTTCTGATCATATCTAATGAAGTAGCTTACTTTTGATTGACCGATTTTCTATTCAAAGTAAGCCGAGAGAATAGTTGAATAGATTGCTCGTTGATCATGAATAAAATATTATACGAGGAATAAGAACTTGCTCTTTTGATACATAGTTCAATGATGAGAGATTATTCATGGTTGTACTTTTTTGGTCCTAATTTCAACCGTAAAAAAACGAGCGTATACAGAAAGTGTAACAATTTACAAAATTAGTGTTTTTTTTTCTTCATTGTTCATATCCCAGAACAATAAAAAGTGCCTTACCTTCATTCTCCTTTTTTCGATTCGAGCGACAAGCCTAATTGGTGGATCGTAATGCCATGAATGCGATTGAAAACAACCGAAAATCGAACTGTTGAAATCCGACCAAATCAATAGGCGACAAGTAGCATCATGAGATGTTTATCGTCGACGCAAAGTTGTTATTACTCTACTATGCATAATTCTTGGCGGCGCAAAACTGTTGCCTTCTTCGTTCGGATGCACCGATTAGCTGTACTACTACATTCCCCTCCGTCATCTCTTTCTCTCTGCTTGATGTGGTTTGATGTTGGCGATACTAATTTGAACAATGTAAAAAAACTAATTCATTTCCGAAACAATCTGTTTGAAGCACTGAGATTTGAATTTCATGATTTGAGACCAAAGAGAAGCAAGAATTTGGTACCCGTAACTCATAATAACGAGAAGCGTTTTGTTGCTAATGCTCGAGAAAGAAAACAATGACAAGAAAAGGTGGGCGATAGAAAGAAAAAATGATGAGAACATGTGATAAAATGTGAAAATGAAACAAAAAACGGTTCGAGATTGATCACTGCTGAGCACCTCCAACTGACACGTCGGAATCCTTTCGGACTGGACCTGTACCGGCCAATGATGAGCTATGAAAGAGTTTATACCATCCGATCAATGGTTGAGAGCCGAGTTCGAGATCTTCTAACCGGATCTGGGAGATCCCCATGAACACTTTTCTCTCCATTCGACCGTAATCACCGAGTACAGTTACCTAAGAAAGAGAATTAAGAGAAGTTATTGGATGGATATAAACCTGTAGAGTTTTTTTCTTCGGATTATCATTGAAGATTAAATGTTGCTGAAATAACGGACTTGTTGTTTTTGTTGCGGCAGCGGTTTTTGCTTTTGCCACGCATTGCTTTCCTTCCATAAGATATACTTTAACGTAGGGAGCTACAAAAACACATATTTCACAAGAAGAACCCAATGACCACAATCTACCTGGACACACTTTCACTCCCGGCTTCACAACCAAATTTTTGGCTTTGATGATTTCGACGTCGATGCCACTCCTGCCGGCCATCAACGCGATCTGAATTTCTCCGAGTACAGGGGACGCGAGCACTTGACGACCAACGACTTGACCAGGACCAAGATTGTCGACAAATGAGCCAAGCGGACCATCAGCGAGTACTGGAAGCCAACTGAAATTTACGTCACTCAAAAAACACGAAGTTACCATTGGCGTGAAAACTTGTCTGAGTGCGCTGAGTCGGTGCTTTCTTTGCTTGCTTGTTTCAGAAACGGAGGGGTCGGCTCCGTGAGTCTATCCGATGACAAGTTACCAGGTATTCCAACTTCTTCGGATCGGGCAAACCCGGTTCTTTTACCTTCTGGAAAAAGCACTGACGTTTCAACAAACAACACGAAAATTAAAATTACCTGCTCCTCTTCCTGGTATAAACCTTGTCATCAGACTCTTCTTTCTTTCTTTCATTATTGACCCCGGATTGCTACTGTTTGCTGCTCCACCACTTCCAGCAACTGAGGAAGAACTGGCTAACGAGTTTTGTTTTGCATCTTTAATTGGAACTCTGTTAGTGGAAGCAGTAGGAGTTTCTTCAAAAGAAGCTGTATCATTTGAAGCATTTGAATGGTTGGCAGCTGTGTTCCTTCTATTAACAGTAGTCAACCTGAAATCCTTCCATTAAAATGAATTGCAAAAAATTGATTTTGAATTTTCCCTTCTCAATTAACGTAAGCAAAAGGCAAAATGGACATGTATTGCTGAACAGCCCCGGAATTCAGCGTTTTTCATTTAGACCATGATTAACGTACGTTGTCGGCATGCTGTTCGTTGAATGCACACTCAACGTTTCACTTCCGTCACTATAATATCCCTGATTTGGCATTGGCGGCATCATTTGCTGCATTTGGCCATGCTGATTTAGTTGTTGTGGATGTTGTTGTTGTTGATGATGATGACCTCCTCCATGGTGTTGCTGAAGACCCTGATGGTGTTGCACGCCGCCGCCTTGTTGCTGCTGATGAGCTTGCGACAACGGATGTGGCTGCTGCTGATTATGCTGTTGGCCCATCATTTGGTTTTGCGGAATTTTGTAGCGTCCGTCTTCGTACAGCGGCTGATCACCCAAGTAATACTGCGAGCCATGGCGAACACTATAAAGCATAATGAAAGCGGGTTTCGGATGCATTTTGAGAGAAAAAAGTGTCTGGCGAGGCTTAACAATACGGTTAGAAAGTAAAAGTCAACTTTATTGAGTACATCTAACTGAAGAAAAATAAAGGGAAAGTATGACAAAACATGCATGAAAAAACCTTTCGGATTGTGTGTGTGACCAGTAAGAATATATAAATGCTTTTTGACAGAATCCAGGATTCTGTACAATCCGAAAACCTTTCATGTTAGGAAAGAGAAAAAGAAATGCAAAAAATCATAATCTAGTAGTGTAATAATGATTATTTATTACTGAATATGTGACAAAAAACAACATCGCAAATCCACAATCTAGCACTATCACTTACGTTTCTCTCATCGAGTACTCGTCCTCTTCTCGATGTTTCCTCGTCGGATCATACATTTCTTCCCTTTCCACTGAAACAACAAAAGTATATAGTTTTTTGCGACATCCAAAATTCCGTAAAAGAGCTCATGAATTATTAATATGGTTCACTGAGTTTCTTTTTGGGCCCCGCGCTTTCCCTTAATTCATGCCGTCATCCCTCATTTTCAATGCATCCCGATCTCCTACTTACTTTGAGATAGTGCAGTTGCACTACGAGGTCGTCTTTGCTGCCGTCGATTATACGTTCGACCCATCATAGTCTGTCTCCCGTAACCATGATCAGATGTATATCCAGATTGCCTTTGATGGTTTTGTGTCCAATCAGAATATCCGTGACCTCCATGCATCCCCTTTTCACGACGATACGCCCTGCTTTTCCTTGCCGCACCGCCTGCCGCCAGGTCTATGTCGTTCTCCAGCTCGTCGTCGTCAATGTATTCATCATTCTCCTCGTCATTCGGCCCAAGATGATGATGATGCGGCGGCTTGTCCATGTTTTGACTGATGTGGTTATAATAATTGGCGGACGGATCGTAATAATTGAGCTCCGACTGCGGACGTCGTGTCGGCGCGTTGTACGACGCTTTTCGTAGTTTTAAACGCTGCAAAAACGGATCATTTATTTCACAGAAACACGCAATTACCGTTCGCAATGGATTGTCGTCGTCCATGTCAACTAGAACACACATGAGGGAGTGCTCTCCATCAAGTGGAACAGATGCTAGATCAATCAATGTCTCTCCAAGAAAGCTGTTGGTTCCAAATTTGTCATAATCCCAAACAGTCATCTTAACAAAACAAAAATAAAATTAGTGATAACATTTTCCACTAACCTCTAGAACCCTCTGCAACACCATGGGCTCAGTCAGCCCATTATACGTGAAAACTTCATTCCAAACTGGCATAAGGGTTTCTGCGATCACAGCCGACTGCCTTCTCGATTTCTCACTTCTATCAGGAAGCAAGAAAATTTTCACGTAAGGATTCCTAGGAGTTCCATCAGATCTTGGTGGAAGGTCAAATCCTCTGTCAAGAGCCACAGAGAGTTGTCTATCATGATGAGAATAAACAAATGAGACTTCTATCCTTCCGAAAATGTGACCAGTGCCAAAGCTTTGAGCATCCGGAAAGTCTCGGGCGTTTGGAACACCGAGATCCGGTACTTCTGGAACAACAATTCTTGTTTTGATCTCATCAGACAGCTGTTTTTGTGGAATGAATAACAAAATAAATATATTGTGAATACCCACCTGAATAATAATAACTTGAAGTTGATCGATTACGAGAGGTCAATGTGTTATTATGAGGGAAGACGGCTGACTGTGAATGTGATAATAATTGTTGTTGAAGAGTAGGATTAACATCTAATAAGTAAAAAAATCTGTTAAAAGTTTAATCTAGTGAAATTACCAAGAAAAAGTTCAGGATTCGGTAACTGGCGTTGATATTGAGATGGATGTGTAGATGGCACTCTCGAATAAGTGGAAGAAGACATTTGGGAAGATGAAAGGTTGAGAAAGTCTTCACCACCAGGCGGTCTTGAAAACACATTTGTTTGATTAGAAACCAATTTCCGGATGACTTACAAGCTCCTACTAACAATCAAATCAACTTGAGTGTCGTATCTACTGGCAGCAATTGTATCGTATACTTGCTCATAGGTCGCATTTTGCATCGATTGCCCGTTCCACTCGACTACTTCGTCCCCTGAAAACAAAGCTAGAGGAAACGCGTCTCATTAAAAAACTCATTACCAGTACGCAGTCGTCCGATGGTGTCGGCCACACTACCCGGCTTAACTTGGGAAATAAAAGCACCCAGCCTTCCAGTATCCGTTCTTCGACCACCGACTATTTTCAACCCAAGGTCCCCATTGGCTGCCGAGTTTTCAGTTCGATGAAGTATCATATGGCCTATCAGTCTTTTTTGGTCTGCTGACGGCTGCCATGTTACAGGATGCTAGAACGATAGCATGAGAGGATTCTTTCAGGTTAGGCTACTTACTGATAAGAAAGTTCGTATCCGAGAAGCAAGCAAGTCCCCACCGGATATACTACCAGTTCCAAAATGATCGTGTCGGGAAGGTGACAAGGACAGCGATTTGTCTCGCCTCCGATTAGCTTGCATGTCTAAAACCCCTTGGTAAGACCTCTTTGGTAAAACATGTGGTTTACTCTTCAGCACGCTGTTTCCGCTCGAAACGCCCGCACCACCACCCGACGACGACGAGTCCTGGTTTTTATGATCGCCATAAATATATCGGAGGAGGTCTGAAAAACGCATCAAAACGTCAACATGGGATTTTGAGAGCACGCACACAAACCCTTTTCAGAATTGCATTCTTCGGACAACCTCTGCACATTAGACGCGCCCATGTCATCGTGGAATGCGGTTTTGCCGCCGGCGGCCACCACAGCTGACGTCGACATTTTCAACGTGTTTCCACCACCTCCAGCAATAATATCCTCTTCAGAAGATGACATTGATCGGAGTTGTCTGAAACAAAAGAGGATAATGGGAAGGGAAGGGGGGGGGGGGGGGGGAAAGAAGAATGTCACAAAAATGAAGTTGATGGGAAGGCGAGAGCCAACTAAATGAGGCGACGCTCTCATTAAAAATTTGCATTGAAACCGAGTGAGGCTCCGTTGGTATTCTGTTTTGTTGTTGGGGGAGTTAGTTAAAAATGAAAGACTGCTAAAAAGGGAGCGGAGGAAGGAAACGAGTCAGACTAAATAATGAGAAAAAAGGCGAAGTAGCTAGAGGAGCGCCTAGGGGGAGAGGCTGAACTCAAAGCTCGAGCACAACGCTACAAAAGGACATTAGTCAATTGAATTTGTGTTTTTCCATTAGCCAAATTACACCTACTCACCTATGCAATCGATTTTTCACCCTGTTCAGATGGTCGTCATTTGGAGGGCATGCTCTCACGCCTTGAGTACTCGTCTGATTCTGTGTGCTATGATTCCTCTCTGGAAATATTTTTCTAGCAATAAATTCAAGATTTTTTCTCACGTTTTTTGGATTCGAAATTCGACGAACTAGCATAATCCTCTTCAGTTACCCGATTCCCTGTGTTTTTCCTGAGATTTTGATTCTGATTCTGATTATGCGAGTTTTGTTGGTTGTGCTGCGAATTCTGTTGGACTTGTCCACCATCATACTGCCTTTGGTCGTTTTCCGAATTGCCCGCATAGAATGTGGGTCTAAACCGGGGTGAGAATGAAAGCTTTTTAGGTTGATGAGCTACTAACCGTTGGTTCATGCTATCCTCATCCGCTCTCCCTTGATTGTATTTGTTCATTGAGCCCGTTTGCTGGAATGTTTTGTTGGCTTGTGTCTTAATTGGATATTTCTTTTTCTCCCCCTGCTTTTTTTCCCTTTTGTAAAGATCATCTTGAAGAAAGCCAAGAAATCCAATTTAGGAAAAAAAGGAAATAGTGATGGTAAAGAGGACCGCCTTCATCTAAGAAGAGATTTCATTGCCTTTTTTCTTGGTTCTTTCTTCCATTTTGTTCCATTCGCAGAATGAACTCACTCCTTTTTTGCTTTTTTCCCACCCCAAAACGTTTTTAATAGAAGAAAAACAAATTCTTAATCTTAATCCCTCCCGTTCCCACTAACCTCTGAAGAAGGCTGCCTATTGAACATTCCTCCTTGCCCGTTGTTGCCTTCCCTCATTCGGTTGTTATCCGTTCGCTGCTCATTCATTTCTGAAATTATCCACTATTCCAATTTCCTTCTTCAATTTTTTCTTCTACATAACATCTTCTCTCTCTGTTTTTTATATAGTCATTGACTCTTACGTTGATGATGTGAGGCTTGTTGTGGTCCCTGCTGCTGCTGATGAAATTGTTGACCCATCGTATTGCCTTGAAACTGATTTTGTTGTTGTTGTTGCTGGTTCTGTTGGGCTTGTTGCTTATTCCGATTGTCATTGGGTCTCTGGTTCTGATGATGTTGGTTCTGGGAAGCATTCTGCAATAAGATAGGGGTTACAAAGCAAAAACTTTATTACTACATACTTGATTTCGAAAATTTTGATTTTGGTTCTGGTTTTGGTTTTGGTTTTGGTTTTGGTTCTGGTTCATCTGGTTCATCTGGTTCATCTGATTCATCTGATTCTGATTATTCACCGAGTGTTGTTGTTGCATCGGCCTCCTATTATTCTGTTGATGATGATTGTTCATTCCTTGATGGTTATTCTGATTATGATTCTGGATAGGAGGGTGTTGATTAGGACCATTGAAATTATTCGGTGGACTCTGATTTTGTTGTTGCATTCCCATTCCCCGATTCGGCTGATTGTTCTGATAGTTTTGATTCCTGTAACGAATAGTCTTAGGTTAGTAAAAAAAAAAGGAAACGGAAACTCACATTTTATCAGGCGGCTCCGTTTGCCTCTGCTGTGGTTGTAGTTGTGGAGTGATTTCGTCGGTCGGTTGAGTTAGTGGTTGTGGCGAAGGACTTGGGTCGGAGACGCTAATTTTCTGCTGCGGCTGCTCTTCGGGTTGGAACCATTTGCCGGTTTTCGCCAGAATTTGTTGACGTTTCTGGCACAACGAACAAGCCCAGATTGCCTGAAAGCTTTTTTTCCTCCTCTTCTTCTTCTTCTTTTACTTCATCGCTCTTTTTATTTTATCGGTGCGCCCAAGGGGCTAATCCTTTCTATTCATTTATTCTGACTACTTTGCTAACAATACATTCCATTGTTCTCCAGATATCAAAATTCCCATCCACCCCTTGTTTTTGAGTTCCCTCGAGAAAAAATGCTATCAACTTAATCCAGTTTGAAACCAGCACCCTAGATCATCATTAGGGATCATTTATTCAAAAATGCATCCTTCTACGACATCGTTTTCTTGTTTGATGCAGGTTAAAATATGCAGAATCAAGTGCTCTATTCAAACTCAGTCATCCAGCATTTCCTCTTCTTTTTACCTCCCCCCTCTTTTTTTTTCTCTTCTTTAACCTCCTCCTCGCACTTTTCCCCATTCGTACCTTATTCTTGCTCTGTGCTCTACCTCCACATCTCGCACAGCTACGCAATTGACAATAAAAGCACTTGTGGCCTGAAAAACCCCTCATCTTGTGCTAAATTGATGTCCTTTTTGAAGAGAGAGAGAGAGAGAGAGCCAAGGGTCAGGGGTCCGACCTTGGAGAAAAACGACAGAAAGAGAAAGAGAAGCTCATCTCCAGCGACAAAAGGGACCTCTTCCCCTTTTGCTCTCATCGCACCCTTCAGGAGGGGGCAAGAAAAAAGGGAACAACGTACCAATCCCATCGGCAAATTTCGTCTTCTGACAGATTTGACAGATCGCGTCATCTTGTGTGCCAATCAGCTTTTTCGATGTTTCCTTCCTCTCTGTTATCTGTTTGTCTAGCTCAGAAAGCTCTTCTGTAGCCTTCCTGAAAAAAAAGCGAACTGCTGGTTTTCTAGAGTGGTGGGTCGCGTGGACCCACTCGACACGGTTTTCCGAACAAGAAGATCTCGAAATGAAAACGGAATACTTACTGAGAGATTTGTGTTTCCTTCGCCTCTTCATCCCTCTGTCTTTTGAAGACCTGAAAGAGAGAAAGGGAAAAAAATCAGAAAATATTTGAGTATGTGTATGTGCACGCATGATATCATGCCCAATTTTCTTGTCGAATGTACATAAGAGCACACACTCGTTTGATTGCATATCCATTATTTTGCGTGTGCTCACGGCGTTGTAAGTAATACCCCTCCCCTTATTCTCGCTCTTTCTCCCCTCGGGGGGCCCCCCGTCTCCCGTCATGCCCCGAAACAGAGAGGACTCTCTCTCTCTCTCTCACCGCGCCAACTACTTTCTTGAACTAAAGCAGGGAGGGGGGATGAACGAGATATAACTTACTTGTTCTATTATTTCGCGTTCTTCTGCCGATAGATGGGATAAATCGGGCATCAGTGACGGATCGTCCATGATGCTATATAAAGAGAGGCTCTGAAATTATAAATTATTGTGGAAAAGTTCAGAAAAACCTTCTTTGTAGAGAAAAGAGCGGAGATTCTAAAGTCAGAGCAAGAAAACAGGAAACGAACACTTGAAAAACTCGAAAAAGCTCATGTTTTTGTCAGCGATCGCTTTTATATCACATTTGCAGAGAGAAGGGTTGAAGATTCAAAATTGAAAGACCAACAGCGAGTGAACAATTGAAAAAGAAGGAATCGGATGGGGTCCGGGATTAGAAACGTTGAAAAATGACGCCTCTTCTCAGAAAAGGAAGCTCGGAAGCCTGGGGTGTGGTCATTTTTCGACGTCGTCTCTACTGAACACCGTGGGAAAATGAAGGCATCCGAAAATAGTCCGTTTCCTACTGCTATCAAGAACTTTTTGAACCAAAAGCACTAAAACGTGAAAGAGAATAAGAAATAAGCGTAGGAGGTGTGCGGGAAGTGGGAAAGAAAATGATGAGAGAGAAAGAGGGAATAGGAAAGTGATGGATATAGTGCTTTGCAAGGTTTCGGGTCCAATGAAAAGGCCAAATGGGACAGGTAAAGGTTCAATCTGATGTTTGGAGTCCACAGAGTCCCCAAATCAAAAAGTGTATGAAAAAATAAAAAGGTAGGGCAAACCCGAAATTCGATGCAAGATTGATGATGCATTCATTTGAGGCACGATGAACTCGCTGCTAAAAGTGTGTGGGGTCTGAAGATAGGGACTCTCCGGTGGTCCGCTATGATGAAAAAAAAGAAGGCGGGCGGAAAGGAATGAGAAACGGGGAAGGCAAAGACAAGGCGCGCACCGGAGAAAAAACCAGGCGAATGCGATATAAGCAATGAATAAAACAAGGCCATGGATAGCGAATAGTTCATGTTTTACTCAGAGCTCTTCTAATAAATAAATGGATGTGTGTGTGTGTGTGTAGATGGGAGGAGGGAGGGGTTTAGGACTCGGACTAGCGGGCGTGGGGCGACTGATGCGCAAACGCAGGGTGGAGAAACGGCGAAGGGAGGGAGCAACGCCCGCAAAACACAAAAATGCTCTGAAGGCCTCTACCCTTCTTTTCTCCCTTTCCTTCCCTTCTCCACCCCACCCCTCCCAACCAGTCCCTTTTCCTTTTTCCTTCCCGAGATGGCTCTGTGCGGCGTTTGTGCCAAACGTTGACAATTAGCAACTCAGCGGGCAGCTTATCCAATATGCTCAAGATTGCCAAGTTTTGTTCTTTCGTCGTTGGCGGGCCTCCACACATACACACATATACACGCGGCAGGGCCTCAGCCTCTAAATTGGATTATCTGTTCATGAATGCACAGCAAAGAAAAGTATAAAACGACGAGAAAAGAAGACGAAGGAGGTGGGACAGGGGTGGGACAGAAACGGACAAGGGACCACCATTCATCCAAAAAAACGTCCGTGCCCTTTCACGTTCAGAATTCGAATGAGTGAGGGGCGGAGCTAATCTAAAAAGTGAGAGAGGAAAAAAAACGTAATGGAAACACAGGAAGAGTGGAAGTCCACGCTTGGTAAGTTGACTTCTGACTCACTTAAACACCTGCAGTGCATATACACGATTCTCTTTTTTTTCTGTGATGCCCCGCCCCCTTTTCTCTCTGGATTAGCTAGTAAGAGCTGTGTGAAAGAGTTTTCACATTTTGAAGATTAGATTAGGGATGAGAAGAGATAGAAAATGGGGCGAAATCTTTTATATATCAATTCATCCGTTGATTCAGAGATATTAGATTCTGCTAAACCAACGATATGAGATGTATGAAAGATAAGGATTACCCTTATTGAAAAGAAGAAACCCATTCAAATGGATTTCTGACTGATCTCAGTGTTATGAATTTTGGTTAGCAAGAAAGGGCTCTTAAAAGGAACATGTCCCGATGAATGGAATTTTGTTTTTTATTTTAAAAAATTCCCTCAAATTTCTGAAAAAAAAACGTAGTAAAAATATAAAAACTTTCTTCAATGACAGAAAACATTAATTTTTGTTTGATCTGAAATTTGAATCAATCCAAAACCTCATAAAGTAGGTACGGTCTTGATTATGACATAAAGTTTACAGTCTCGAACTATTTTCAAGTTTTGATAAATTCCAGACTACAGAAAATCTAGTTTTCCCGCAATACCCTAAAAAAATAATTTGAAACACATTTGATATTGTAAAATGAGTCAAGTAAAATTGAGACCTGAAAAAAAGCATGCATTCTAAATAATACTGCATTTCTAACCGACTCCGGTGATGGATAAGCTGCTCGAAAACGCGTTTACAATCAAAAACTCATTCAATGGAACGAGAAAAAGAGGTATTAAAAAACAGACAGCTGAAAACAAGGTCAGATTAGATGGAAAGACAAAACATATTTGTTTCGATCAATATAAGTGGTTCCATAGGAATTGGAAAAAATCAGAACTTGAAAATACTAAACTAGGTTTTTCAGAAAACTGATTTTGAATTTTCTGTTCATATAACACTGATTAACTCAATTTCTTACATTAACGAAGTCTGAAATGTTTACTTTCTATTTCAAATTCGATAAGATCAACCATTAAAAGATCACTTTTTGAACGTACCCGACAAAATTCTAGAAAATGAAAAACTAAACACTTGTAGCATGCAAGAACACACCAATCTCATGATTTTGTACATTTTTCGTATTTGATTGAAATTTCTTGGAAAATGCATGCGTCAGATGTGCTATATGTACAAAAAAGCTTCAAATTGAAATTCGCTGAATCAGAATTTCAAAACTGCTAAAACTATGTTTTAGAACGATTTTGAAAAAAAAATTCTAAAAATGGTATGGCGGGCGGGAAAGTAAACCTATTCATTGATCTTCTAGTGGTTCAGGCCATTGAATGGAAAAAGTCGACGTGAGGGAAGGCAAGAAACATTCGGCCAATAACTGACATCACTCAACTCTTGCGTCTGCAAACATTTGAGCGGGAAAAAAGGTTAGGAAGGACCCCAAAAAGGGAGGGCCCCTTGGTCGCAAAAAGAATATATGTCCATCTATGTGTATGGAAATTTTCAAAAAGAGAGCGGGAAACGGGAAGAGACAAGAGTGGGGTTAAGGAGAGACAAAAATATTGGTAAAAGATTTTCACCCCGCAAAAGGAGACGACAATCAGTGGTCCAAAGACGACGGGGAACGGGCGACCCCGTTGAAGTTTACGCGTAAGTAAAATGCGCACAGAGGGAGCAAAAGAAGTACAAGTGGGAATAGGGGGAAAAGGAGAGAAGAAAAGAGTTTGAAGAAAATAGAAACAGACTACGTTTGTAGGTACACGTGTGTGAAAATTTCGAGTTTCGGGGGGCCTGCACCAAGGTCAGTTTTGAGTGCACGAAAATTGGGTTAGCAACTAAAAGTCAAAACCAGAATAGTGCAGAATAAAATAGATTGCCTGAATATCGATGTTTGATTCATCAACAAATAATCTTTTAATGAAATTCATTTTAAAATAAGATAATATCAAGAAAAAAGCTCTTTTTCACATAACTGATAAGGTTTTTGCCTTTTCTCTAGACATATTGCTTTTTCTCACATTTGAAAAAAAAAGAAGGAAGTCTAATACAAAAAAGATCAAAGTGTTCAAAAATTAAAAAAAGTTCTGATTGGTTTTTCAAAAGACAAATTACTTGCATGCAGCCAAAAACAAAATGTAAAAGCATTTCAAAAAAATTATTTGAATTCAGACTGTGCAAGAAAACAATCAGAAACTTTTTTCCAGTAAAACGTTAATAATTATATATTACTCATTGCCGAATGATCAGTTCTTTGCAGAAATAGAACAACTGACTATTCAGATTGACGTAATGCACTTTTTAATGCAACAACTTTGAATTTTGAATGAAGTTATCACATTTGAATTGATTTTAAATGAGCTATTCTTACCAGTTATAGTTGATCACTTGAAATGAAAGCTCATAGAAACTTTCACACAGCTACTACTCAGATCAGACGAGAAACTGACCAGACAACAGAGATGACACAAATTTTGGAAGCCACTAATTCGAAGAACATAAAATTGACGACACGCGAGCACCACATCCAGCGAAACCCATAATTAGCCAGGGCAATGTGTTTTATTGCAAAAACTGACGACGCTATTTTTCATGCTAATAATATGCTTAGAAGGTGGCAATTTGAACGGGACACTTAAATAGTAGGTATCAAAGACAGAATTCTTATCAATGGGCGTAATAAATTTGCTGGGATAATAATAGGATACAGAGAAAGGAAGGAATCAAGAAACAGAATCGAAGACAAAGACTAAAATGAGGTATCCGAGAAGGGAAAGAGGTGGAAGGTTAGAGTGCAGTGGTGCATTGCACCAAACTTTTCTCTTCTTTTTTGAGACAAGCGTTTTTGGCTCATTCGTGTTTGGTGTGTACGGCACAAGCCCCCCTTCTTTTTTTTCTTCCCCTTGCCTTTTTTTCTTCCTTACTCTCTCTCTCTCTCTCTCTCTCTCTCTCTTCCCTTTCAATAACACGGAAAACGACCGCGCGGGACTAAACGGCACAGAGCAGTAGAAGAAAAAGCAGCAGCAACTCGACAAGCAAAAAAATGAAGAAGAAGACGAAGAAAACGAAGCTCACGCTCTCTGACGTGAGATCTCATCGATTCTCAACAATTCAGTAGAGCACGACTACTTCTCTCTCTCTTTCCGCTACTCTCCAGTTCCTCTCTCTCTCTCTATTCAAAATGCTGTCTTCTTGCTGCTCCGGCTCTCTTACTCTCAGTGAAAACAGGGCAAAGATGCCAAGAATAACGAAAAGAAAATGAAAGAAGAAGCAGAAGAAGAAGAGAAAGAAGATGAAGATGAAGAAGCCCTGAACTTCCCCACGAGACGCAGCGACTCATGTCCGGAGGGCTACTACTACTACTACTACTATTACTTTTTCATTATTTTCACTTCATTCTTTTCTTTTATTTTTCTAGTCTAGTCAAATGCGGAAAGAAAAGAATAAATTGAAATTTAGAAGCTTAGTTATACGGAAATTTATGACGACTTTTGAGAATTCTTATTTTATCGTAGGACAAATCTATATGAAAATTTATTCTGTTCAAAAAAAATGTAATGATTAATTTGTGACTTTTTTCTCGAAAATTCAGAACTTATCACTGTTCTAGCTAAACTGAATATTGCCGGACATTAAAATTCAGATCACAACGTTCCAAAAAACTAAACAAAGTCAAAATCTAATACCATTTTTTTTCTATCACAAATATGGGTTTCATTAAATATTGAGTGATGAGAACCAATAAAAAATTTATATTGCACCCACTGGAAAATGAAAGAAAATGAAAAAAAAGAGCGGGAAAGAAAACGAGGGAGTATAATGATGAGCTTATTTTCAGTTTCTAGTTTCTTTTGGTGCCTCTTCATTCATCTTCCACTCATCTCAACTATGCAAGAGTAACGGATGAAAAGGATACTTAGAGGATCCAATTTTGCGGTCTCTTACAAATGAAGGATGTGGTGTGTATGTCTCTTTCTGTCTATTGGAAAGACGTCTTATTCTAAGGGAATTCCACAGCACAAAGAATATTTTAATTGTGAACATGGCATTTTTGAAAAATATGACTAGATCCAATTATTGTCTTCAGCTATTCTTGTTTTTAATTCTAGCTCACGGAATTATATTGGATGGGATAGATAGAAGATCAGAAACCACAGTATCCAAGAAGAAAAGTCAGGATTCGAAAAATAATACGAAAACCTCTGAGGACCTACATGCCACATCATTTTTGTTGCTGCTGCATGCCGTTCTGTTATCTGAGGATGGCAATCAAGAAAGACGAGGACTTTTTTTTCTTCGTTTCGTTCGTCACAAACACAAACACCCGAGACCCTTTCTTTTTTTGGGATGCGCGCCGCCTGCCCCACCAACCAAAAAATGCCTTCTTGTATCTGATGTCACTTTCAACTTTTCCTCTTCTCCTTGGTCTCCCATCGAAATGTCACATCCGGAATGTTTGTAATACTAGAAAATATTGATGATGATGAAAATGAAAAATGAAGGAAAGAGAAGAAGAGGAATAAACTTTCACCCATGAAAAGCATCAAATTTCATTTTTCCATCATTTGCTTCAGTTCTCTATAAACAATTTACTGTGAAAAATAACAAAGATGGGGGTCGTACGAAGAAATACAATCATTTGATTATAACACTCATAACAGCCAGGTTCCGTTCATTCTTCATTCTGATAAATATTTGCTGGCGCATTGCTCGGTGAATTTCAACTTCAAACTTCAACTTCAGTGAATATCAAAATTATTTTGGATTTTAGTGATAATTCCTATTATTTTCAGTGAACTACTAAGTGATATCATTTGGAGCATTCTGACCAAGAAGCGATTTAGATTCAATTTTTTTTCGAGATATAAGCTTTTGATTCACACAGCTAAACCCTTTTTTAATCATTTTTTGAATAGATTTCAATATCATATCTCGATTTGGTTTTTATTTGAGCTCCAAACTTTTTTCTATTCTTTCAAAAAATTGAGTTTAAAAAACATTTTGAAAGTATTAGATAAGTGTTCTGAGCAGAAGTTGAAAAAGAAATGTTGAAGTGCAGGCGATTGGAACATGAATGCCGGGAAATTAGGTTGCTTCAAACTTGATTTGCGGTTTTCTGAATGGATTACTGTAAGGAGACAAGGGTTCCGTTTCAAAATCTCACGTTTCTAGTCAAGAAACTAATCGAATAAAAAAATTTGCAAACGTTATATCTATTTTGCAGAATAATTAATTTGAGTACTCTTGAATTAACCATCTGACTCTAAATTTGAGTTTTTTGAACCGCTAGAACTCTGAAAAAACAAATTGCAGTTAATCAAACCTAAATGGGCATGGTCTGCTGTCGAACGAAGACTTGTCAAGGTCGAACAGACCGCCCGGGTGCAAAAACGCAGACAGACGGTGATGTGTAGAGTAAAAGAGGACACACATAACCTCCTCCTCCGTTGCCCGATCTCGTTTTTCGAGAAGACCCATCACCCTGCGCGTATAGAGAGCCAACGACATCTGGTCCCGTCTACCTTTCCCACTGTGTACTGAGACAATGCCCATTGATCGATTGTTTTTTTTTTGCGTTTTCTTGGAATCCAGTTTATAGTGGGGGCTCTCAGACAGCTTCTGTTCTCTGCTCCTCTAACTCAAGACAAAGTCTGTCTATGTGTCTGGTGTGTTCTTTTTCCTTTTCGTGAAAGTCCAAACCCACTGTTTTCGAATTCCGGTTTATTTTAATTTTGTTGTTTTTTGAATTATCCAGTTTCAATATTTCAAATTCCAATCACAGATTGAGTAACAATCCCATCGGTAATATTTAAAGCGAAGCATTTCCTATGAAAAATTCAGGATTCATTTTTTGATGACCAGAAAAGATGTAAATTATTAATTTGATTCATTTTTCTTATTAGTACATGTAATCCAACTCATCTTCCATTCTAAAACGTGATATTCCCTCTCATCAAAAAATCAATAACGACTGCTCTTTTCCTCTCCCCAAATTTTTCTCAATCTTTTTTTGGTTTAAACGGCTGTCTCAAGCATGTCAATATTAAAACATAGTGAATCATTATGATATCATATTGAAATGTTTGCTATGGAGCAACCCTTTTAAGTGTACTTATTCCCCTCATCCCAAATATAGTAGTTTCCGGCTTCAAAATGATCTCATTTCGTGTTTTTGAAGAGATTAAAGATGTCAGAAAACCCTCGTAACTGAATTTCCTGTCATATCTATTTTAGATATGTGACATAAGTCTAATCTTAAGTTGATATAAGACTTCTGACAGACTAAAGAACTACAAACGTACTACTTCTCTCAATATCAACTTCTTTATTGTCAATGTGTTGTTGTCTTTGGTTCGATACTGGTCAGTTGTGCCGAATAACATTTTGCCATAACAAAATAGAACACTAGTTGAAGTGTGTTCAAAAAAATAGCGAGACGGCTGAGTCTCCTGTTTTCAATGAGGTCTCCGCGTCTTTCGCAACCAAAATACAAGCCGTAGTTTCATTTTTTCCGCACCAATCCACAGAACTTTTTCGTTTAATAAAGTGCAAGTATTGATAGACATTGACAAACATTTGAACTTTTGAAAAGATCAACTTTGAAATATCACTTTAACAAAAATCATTGAAGTAAAGTTTATGCTAATTCTGTCTATTCATTTTTGAATGTCTTTATATTCCCATAGTTTCGATGATCTACCTCTTTTTTTCGATTGATTTTTGCGCATGGTTGTTGTTATAAAGTCAAATGTGCTCCGCCGCACTTCAACCCGGAGCAATTTGTTTTTCGGCGGCAGTTTTTACTTTGAAAAATAAACTTTAGTTGAAATAAATCAAGTTGCCATTTGGTTTATCTTGTATCTTGATCTGATTTCAGAAAGGTTACATTTTGTTGTTGTCCAACCAGATGTCATCTCCCTGCCTGTTTTCTTCTTCTTCTTACACTTTCCAAATAACAATCTAAACATAATAATGTATTATCAGTGTGTCTCTTCTTGTTTGCTCTTCCCCTCTGTCGACCATCTGCCCAAAAACCGTATTATCACTGCAACAATCCCGTTCTTATTCAATTTTTTTCCCATTCTTCTCAACGTGTACCGATTGATTGACATTTGATCGACATCAAATAAGGTTTCTCAATTTTTGAAACTAACGTGAAACCATTCTCATTCCAATTATAGCTTTTTTGATGACCGATTAGTAAGGCTTGACTGTTACGTAATAACGATCGGAGAGCAATTTTGGTATTATTATGTATTCGATACGTGTCAATAAGGCAGTTAATCTTTTTTACATCTGCTCCTTCTTGTGTGAGATCTTCAGATTAGAATAGAGGATTATATGTAGGCACTCAACTCGATCGAATATAGAAGATCATATGGTTTCCCACTCAGTTGCTCATACATTTTGTCATTAATAAACCATACATCTTAAAAATTCTTTGTTTTTGAGAGCACTCCCACTGATTGTTTTTTTCGATGCCTACGTGGAACTGTACATTCTTTCGTGACACTCATCATAAAATAAGTCAAGCATCTCTTCGTCCTCTTACTTTCTGTTGAATCTCATTTGTTTCCACCCCCGGTAATCATCTTAGATACCTGATAAGAACTCCTGTCACACAATTACTTCTTCCTATTGCTCTTCACTGCATTTTCAAAGTTAATTTAATTGTTTTCAGATGCGCTTAAACCTTGCTTTGCTGCTTCTCATCTTGGTAGTAGGCTCATTTGCGGCCTACGTGAAAACAGTTGATAAAGACAAAGCACTAGCCTACAAAGAAAAAAAGGAGAAGGAAAAAGCACTCAAAGATGGTGTTGCAATTGACGAAAGTGATGAGGACATTCCAACCAAAAGTTTAGATGACGTGGAAAAAGACGCTGGGGTCGAAGATGAGTACGATGATGAGGAAGAAGAGGAGCCGGCTCCAAAAAAGAAGGTACCAAAGAAACCATCAAAACCATCCAAACAAAAAAAGGTCGAAAAGCAGAAAGAGGAGAAAACTAAAAAAACCAAAAAAACTAAGCCTGAAGTGAGTGGTAGTCTTTTTTTGTGTGACATCAAATGCTTGAAACTCATGTCCTTGTTGAACTGTCCTCAAAACCCCCTATATATGTTGCATCTTCTTTGTATCATGTCCTGTTCAGATAATGCCCGTCCCTGACAAAGCTATCATCCCTAATATGACGTCTCACGACTTTTTTGAAAAAACTCGAGAAAGTCGAATAGATAAACTTCGCGAGATTATCAATGAGACGCCGACAGGAAATATTGAAAAAATGAGACAGGTGAATGAAAACAACCCAAACTCACCCGTTTTGTGTATCTTGTGAATTGCTTGCGTTCCATGTGTGAAACATCATATTGACAGAACAATTATTAATTTTTTTGAAGATCACGGAAGACCTGCAAGAAGAAACGTCATATGACGAGGATGAAAATGAATACAAGGTAAGTAAGCACACTGAAAAGAAAGGTCTTTAAATGAGTTCGTTCAGGCATGCACGGGACTTGAAGACGAGCTTTGTCATTGCGATATGGATGAAATCAACTGCAGTGATGTAAGACATGAAATGAGTTTTTAACCTTAAGAACCTGTTCAGATCGTCCTTTGGATGGATGACCCGCATCTTCACACAGCTGATCTCGTGATTCAAATCAAGGATTTCAAACCAATTATTGCTAACTTCTCACAGAATGCTATTAGCAGATTACACAAAGTAAAATTAATTTTTTGAAACTGAAGTTAAAAAGAGGTTTCAGAACAAAGTGCTTCCTGGATTCGAGAAATACGTTTCCAAATTGGATTTCTCTTACAACCACATCAGATTTATGGATAGTGAGGTTTTCAAGCCGTTCACTAACTTATCGAAACTTTATTTGTCCCACAACAACTTGCAAACCTTCAAGAAGTGAGTTGAGGAGAACTTTTGATGTGATCAACCTATTTTTTCATTTAGGCAAGTTTTTGAGCCAGTGAAAGACACCCTCCATCGCTTGGATCTTGGATACAACCGCATAAAGAGCCTTGATGATGGTATCTTCGAAGGGCTCACCAACTTGGAGGTTTTGTCATTGGACGGAAACCCGATTAAGACCTGGAAGTGAGTTGACCCACAAAAAATAATCCCACTAACCGGAATCTATTCAGGAAAGAAATATTCAAAGGCCTGGACAATCTCAAAACGCTTAGTTTGGACAATTGCAACATCGATGATTTGCCAGCAGACATTTTCGAATACCTTCCGTAAGTTTAGCAATAACTGGCTTCAAAAATATTATTTTTGCAGGAAACTAACCGGAATCTCACTTCGCGAAAATCCATTCGAAGAAATTCCAAGTGTAGTCGCAAATTTGAAATCATTGAAGAATGTTGATATGAGGTTAGTTGTTATCAAGAGTGTCATTCAAGGAAATAACTCTTCAGTATTACCAACTTGACTGAAATTCGTGATCATGCTTTTGCCGGTGACTCGTCGTTAGAGGAGATCATCCTCGAAAAGATGCCATTCTTATCTGTTGTGAGAGACTGCGGATTCTGTGGATTACCACAGCTCAAAATAATTCTTCTCAACGACAACAAACAGCTGATAGAGGTTCATCCAAACGCTTTCGGATTTATCAAGTCTGAGCCAGGACATAAATCTGCTGCAATCACCAATTTTGATATTCACGGTTCAAACATCACAACAATCAGTGAACACATGATTGATTATGACAAGCTGGACACATTCAAAGTCGGAGGAAACCCTTGGAAATGCGACTGTGGTATTCAGTTCATGATGCAAGAGAAATTCTTGTTCAAATCAGATTCTGTTGCTCCAAAGTAACTTTCTGATTTGTTATAATAGAAAAACGTCTTTAATTTTTAGATGCGCATCTCCGCCAACTCTTGTGGACCATCATTTGGCTACTGTTCGTGTTACTGACGCTTGCGAGGATGCACGCTTCTTGGGAAGATCCGGGCGGTAAGCGCACAGTGTGATTGCACGTTTTTGCATGTTACTAACACCTTTCACTTTGCTAATCATGTTCAGATTCAGTTCCGTTCTTGGACTTGCCCTCCTCGCTGGATTCCTTGCAATCGGTGCATATTACATGGTTTCATCTGGTAAACTGGAGAAACTTGTCCGACAGGTATTTTTCCTACCAATCTAAGAAAGCTAAATTATTTTCCTAGGTGCGAAAGGAGCCAGAAGTGTCGTACACCAATCTACAAGCGGCTGGTGAAGATTTCGCGCTGGAGACTGATTTCCAGCCAAGACCAGCTGAAGTTTAAGAAGAAAATACTTAATTGAATTTATTTACTTAATTTTCAAATTGCGAATTCTTTGCCATCCCGGTTCCGTTCATGACTAATTTTGTATTGACCTTGCATTATTTCTCTGTATTTTTTCCAATCTGTCTGTGATTTTGCCGTGATTTCTTGTCGAGCATCCCTTTCTTTTGGTTTATTTATTAACCACTTTGTCATTTCTTTTTGCCCATGGTAAATAAGAGTTTTAATTGAAATAAAATGTTCATTTTGTTCAAAATATACAAGTGGAGACTATATAAAAAAGCGATGAAGCAAAGCTAAATGAAATAATGTTTATATATAGGTATGTGAAGTGCAAATGAGCGGGAAGCTGAATAAATTGCCGAATTTAGTTGACAGCGAGGACGAATTCTGAAAATGTCACGTTTAGGTATACTTTAATCTGTGGGGGGAGGTACCCTCAAACGAGATTTTTCCATCTCCATCGATGTCAGCCTCATTGAAGAGTTGTTCAACAACCTGACGTGGGAATGAAGCCTGGAGCGACAACTCACGTACAATTGAAAGCATTTCCATCTTCTCAATGAACCCATCCTTATCCTGAAAAAAACAATCAAGGTAATCTATTTTCTCTCAACAAACTCATAACATACTTTATCGAACATGTCGAACTGCTCGCGGAGCTGGTCGTAGGTATACTGGTTCATTGATGATGTTCCGTTCATCAAATGGGCGAACTCGTCAAATGTAATGACTCCGTTTTCTAAAAATAGACACATGTGTACTAGAATGGAGCAAAAGAAACAGGTGTCTAATTTGATATGAATGGAGAAAATTGTTCAAAAAAACATTTCTCTTCTGCGTTGACTCATTCAGACTACCGTCAAATATGGAAAAGGCGGAAGCCAAATTTGATTTACATGCAAATTTTTGGACTGGGGCATTTTTGACGTATGAAACGTATTCATGAAAAACCTACGATCGTTGTCTCCGTGGTACATGATAAGACGCAACTCCAATTTAGTTGGTCTCTGGCCACACTTTTGCATAGCCTTCTCCAACTCGTCTATTGTGATACGACCGTCATTGTTGGCATCGAAAAAGTTGAATGCGCGCTTGTATTCTAAATATTTTCACAATTAATGAGGTTGATAGTTGAAGTTAAAGGTTACCAACCTTCGATTTTGTTCTTGCAGTTGCTAGCAGTGATTTGGGTCTGAAAAACTTCATGTTCTCCGTTTTTGATAAAGATCATGAGCTAGCTTATATTCCAAAAAAGTTTCCTATTCCCAAAATACCCCTTCTCAGAAGATTTTCGTTTTGAAAAGAACATCAGATTATGTTCCGTGTTTGTTTCCAAACTAATACTCTCGGGACACGCGTAAAAAATTGACAAATGCACCTTGTAAATGCTATTCATCACCCTTTCGCGCGTTTCTTCCCTCTCCGACTCATTTTTTATTTCATCCGCCGTCATGACAGGGATGACAATGCATTATTCAAGATACCGTATTCTCGGATGTTTGTGAAATAACAACCATGTGTAATGTATGTAGTGTTAACGAATAATTCATGCAATTTATTCATTTTTCAAGTATTCACGCATTTCTTTCTTCCGTTAGCATAGAGCTAAGGCTTGAGAAATGTGGAAATTTGATATGAACAATTGAGAATTCCGACTTTTATTGCTTCCTTACTAAAATTCAAAGAATGTGTTTAGTACTTGAATTCTGCACTTTATGAAAAAAGGAATCATGTGATCTAACAATTGACGTCAATGAAGAGTCTAAATTTTAGAAAAACGAAGACCTTGAAAGGTTCTGAAGTTCTTGAAGAAACCATTCATCGAAAAACCATCCCCTAATTACGTGGGAAATTAATGTTTTTGTTTTTCTGGTGTTAGGAGGCATAGAAGTTCCTAGAACCCATTTGAGGGAGCAGCATTTCAACATACCGTTTCTTTTTCTTTAGTTGTATATTTTCCATGATTGTTTTTTGACGAAGAAGACTGTTTCGCACTGGATCTACTCGAATAAGTGCTATTCGACATTTCAAGGTTCTAAAATTAAGAAGAACTAATCGAGAGAGATGAAATAGAAAAAAAACAAATTAAAGACAGGGAACATGTAAGGTGGGAGTGAAATTTAGAAGATGGCTCATGTGTCGACGGCTCACTTACTCTGCTCCCTTGGAGCAGTGAAAAGTGGGTGGCGCTTGGCCACTTCGGGTTAATTCTCTTCTTCTCTCCCCCCTTCTAACGAAACGGGGAGAGCTGTAATTTTTGCTCTCAAAATAAGAAATGAGCCAAAGTCTCTATTGAAAGATCTGGAAATAAATACTCGTTACCCACAGAAGAAAATGAAAAAGCGAAAAACAGAAGGAGAGAGACAAAAGAGAAGGAAGAATAAAATAGAGACTGAAAAATGAATCTGATGGGGCGATAATGAAAACTGGCAGAAGCACCACACACTCGCTTTCTTCTCCTCCAATCTGACATATGGGCAATTGGTGGAATTTGTTTGGAATGTCATGAAGCCATGAGCCAAATGGCTTCCGTGTTTTTACAATTTCAAAATAAGAAACTAATGAGTCGGAAACTATGCCATTTTGACAAAAAAGAAAAGCGACTACTCAAAACTACAACCACTAAAAAGGAGCCGTTCTTCTCAATTTCTGACACTGGTATAAATATGACAGGGCACCGCAAGTTGGGGCAGAAAAAAACGGAAAGTGGTTTTGAATTACACGGCGTCAGAGACAGGGACCCCCAGAGCCAGGACGATTGGACTCAGACCCCGGGGGTGTGCTCTGTGGAGCTAAATTTAAATGCGCGAATACGCTTTCAACCCTTTTTCTGGCTCTGGTGTTCTAGAGAATTACACCACCCCCACGTCATCATCATGGCGTCATATTCGAACGGGAGGAAGGGGAGACTACTCAAAATGAAGAGAAGATTAAGGTACTACGGATCAACCTTTTATTTCAATTGGAGTTCTCCAATGAATGACAGATTACTGGGCCTCACCTTTGAGTAGTCGACAGCAGCTTTCAACGAATCCATTTTGAGAAGTTTGAAGAAAAGAGGAAGGCGATGAAGTAGATCGAATCGAAGATTACCTGAAAACAAAAAAGCGTTGAAGTGCTTCATAAAAACTGAAATGAAAAAAGAGAATTAGCTGAATAGTTCCTCTGGGAAGATCTAAAACAAAAAAAAACAATTGCCTATTCTTTTATATAATACAAAAATGCGACTGTTAACTTCAAAACAAGTTTTATCAACCAGAAATCAGACTAAGTTTCTTATTTCTGCAACTTGGAACATCTGTTTTTCATTAGAAAATGAAAAAACCAGGATCTGCATTTCTGTTTATTCAGTAATGTTTTGAAGGAAGTGTTTGGAAGAGTAAAAACCAGGATACAGGAAGCAAAAAACTTCCACCCCGCCTACCGGACAGCCTAATGAAAAAAAAATGAAAATTGGATTTGGCAGGGTCCTACCACCAATGAATTAACATCTTGTGACTGAAGCCTTTATCCTAATTGATCAGTTTTCTGGACGACAAACTTTCACCTTTAATGTCCTAAAAGAAAGGAAAAAAAGAAGAAGCAAGAAGAAAAAGTTATGAAGATTTGGTTGAGCACATGAATGGTGATGGCCTTCTTGTCCTGTTGGTTGCGCCTAACCTTTTTATTGTGTTTTGTCGCGCCAACGCTTCTTGGGGAATAAAATGAAGATGAAAAAGAGGGAAAATGGAGCATTTGAAAGTTACTCGTGACACAAGAATGCGTGGAAGATTTTCAGAAATTCATAACATTCTGAGATTGTTTAATTTATTAGAAAGCATAGAACATAAGAAAATCGCACATCAATTACAAAAAATGAGTACTTTTCAATATTTACTTCAGATTTGCTAATATGAACTATGCTTTTGGAGAAACAGAAATCTGAAATTTATTTTCTCTAATTCCAAGAATGCGTAGTAATGTGTTCTTGCTGTACGATTTTCGTAAATTTGACATTTTCTTAAAATCCAATTCCCCGAATAATACCACAGGAATTTATTTTAGCATTTAAAAATCGTAAGATGAGTCTTAGCAAATGAGAGAAATCGAAAAACCGGTGCGAATAAAAAAGGAACCTGGAAAGTTATCATACGGGGGACAAAAAGGTTGACTGGTGAAAACAATGGGAAAACAAAGTTGAGTGAAGGCGAGTGGGGGACCGGAAAAGCTCAAAAACGGATGATGATGACATGAATGAGGGAAAAAATATTTTTAAAACTAAAAAATAAACCAACAAAACAAAAAAATTAAAAATCCATTTACAATTTGTATTGAACGAAGTGATCAAGAGACTCGGGATTGCGAATTGAGGAAGCTTTTTGGACAGCCTTTCCGCTCACAATTTGTTTTACAGCCACTTCCACCTTCTTTCCGCTTGACGTATACTGAAAAACAAAATTATGTTTTTTCGAACGGCCTTATTCATTTCGGAAATGGTTACCGGAATATCGTCGACGGCGTAGATCTTGTTTGGAACGTGTCGTGGCGACATATCATTGCGTAGTTTGGAGACAATGGCTGCCTGAATTGTGTGTGTCAGCTCTTGACCCGGAACCATTTTCACGAAAAGCAACACTTCCTCATCCATGCCCTCTTCTCTGAAATAATGCTTTTCTAGTACTATGTACTCACTTAAAGTGGTCCATAAACCTTCACTTTTATTTTTAGAACCGGGAAAAAAGTAATTAAGAGCGACAGAGTGAAAGAGCAGAGTTTAAAAACCACTTTTATAGACGAAGTTCACAAAAACATTGGCTTTAGGGCTTGAAAATCGTTTTTCAAAAAAAAAGAACTTACACTAATCGACCAGCAACAATACAGTCAGCAACTTGTGGAATCTTCTCAACAACCGAATAAATCTCAGCAGTTCCAATACGGACTCCTCCGCGGTTCAAAGTAGCGTCACTTCTTCCGAGCATCTCTACTCCACCAGTAGAGTGGTTCACCCGAACAAAGTCTCCATGGGCCCAGAATGGTTCCAGTCGGGCGAAATAAGCATCACGGTATTTTTTGCCGTCGGTGTCGTTTAAGAAGTGAGATGGCATGGATGGGAATGGGGTGACACACACTAATTCTCCTTGTTCGTCCGAGTTGGTGATTTCTTCATCTGAAAATATTGAAATGTGTGTTATGACTTTTCTCGAGGTGGTAAATAATGGTTTATCCCCACTAACCCATGTAGTTGAATGATTTGATATCCATTCCGAGGAACAAGCATTGACATTCTCCCGGTACAATTGACAGTGACTTGATACCTCCAACAAAGCACCCAATGATGTCAGTTCCTCCAGAAATTGAAGCGATAAGAGCCTAAAACGACGAAATTTCGAGAGTTACAACCATTAAAATACCCCTGGAGCAATATAAGTGTTGATATAAGCGAAACATTCTTTCTTTAATGGAGATCCTGTAGAGTAGACGGTATGAATTTTGGAGAGGTCGTAGAGAGCATCTGAATCAAATGGTTTAGGGCGTGAAAACAGTGATGAAAACTTACTGAATGGGATTTGAAGTCTGAGATATTCATCATACAGCTTCGCGCCCATTCCGATCATGGTACATTGTGTTTTGGAGGCTATTTTCATCAGAATATGAGTATCGGGGGCAAGTGGACATTCGTCGAATAATACGACAGATCCTTTGCTATAAAGGAATGAGATCATCCTGAAAAATAATCATTGATTTCAGTTTTTCTCTTAGTTTTTTACCAATTGTACATCATCCATCCGCAAGTGGTGTAGAAAAACATTCGATCATGCTTCTTGGAATCTCCTTGAACCAAATGTTCTTCAATGTGCTTTAATAAGGTTCCTCCGACAGTGTGAACCATTGCTTTTGGAATTCCAGTTGTTCCTGAACTGAACATCACGAAGAGTGGGTCTGAGAATGGAACCTGGAAAAAAAGCTTGAAGGGTCAAAACGTGTTGGATGTGACTCACTGGAGTGTATGCAAAGGGAAGAAGCACATCGGCTTCTGGAGTTTTGAATTCGTTCAGGGACACGAATTTCTCGCTTTGGTTGTATTTTGAAGCATCGAATTTGATAGATGTAAATGTGTCGGAGACAACGATTTTCTCGAGAGTCGGTAGTTCTGAAAACAGATTTTATAGAGGAAGAAAATAACATTTAATCAAACCTTTCACAATCTCATTAATCTTGTCGGTTTGATCAATAAGCTTCTTTTTGTAGGTGACATGGTTGACTGTGAACAAAACTTTCGGATGGACTTGTCTGAATCTGTCCAGAACACCGGCTGGTCCGAAATCAACGGAAGCTGAGCACCAAGCAGCTCCCACCGCAGCGGTAGCAAACACGGCAACAAGAGTGTCATAGGTGTTTGGAACGAATCCACAAACAGTGTCTCCCGGTCCGATTCCGTAGTTTCGGAGAGAAGTGGCAGTGCGATAAACATCTTTGCGAAGATTGTCAAAAGTGTATTCAACCACAGATCCATCAATACCTGAATTTGCATTTTAAATTGCATTTTTTCTTTGAATAACTCACTAGCATTCAAAACGGCAGTTTCTGTAGCTGTTCCACGTTCAATCACGTTTTCAGTGTAGTTGAGAGTCGCGCCATTGAACCATCTTGGTCGTTCGTTGATTTTCAGATTATGGTTAATGACCTAAAGATAACTGTCTGTTTTTCATTAACTGATATGGGTGTTAAGACTCACTTGATTATAAGTTTGATGAAGTTTGACCTCGGAAATTTTGAGAAGATCCTCCCAGAAAATACCGTAGTTGTCACAAGTGAAACGGTGGAACTCGCGGTAATCGGCTAAAAGAATATATGGTTTTTCTTTATTTTGCAGGTTTTCTAAGTTAAAATGGTTTCCTTTAATCAAATAAACTAAATATTTTCTGAATATCCAAGTTATTTCTGTGAACTCACCAAATTTCTGATTAGTTTTCTCTTCAAAATGTTTTCTGAGCGCCAATTCGAATGTTTCCAGGTTCTGTGGTGGCTTGTAGTAGACTGGTTGGGGTGCGTGAACATGGGCCACTCCGTTTCCATTAGCAATTCCATTTGTTCCATTGACATGAGCACCATTCTCGTGCTTCTCGGTAACCTTTCCGTTTGCAGACACAGCGGTCATTCTGAAAAAAAGGAAGTTAAGCAAAATAGAATCACTGGAAAAAAAATGAGATGGCACGAAAAACTAGCGATATCATCACTTCTAGGCGTATTTTTGTTGAGGTTTATCACCCGCTTATCACTATTTGCCAGGCCGTTAACTGTGGTGTGATTGCATACAATCACCAGATATTCAAGAAACTTTTTTCAGTGAAGACTGCGGATGCGAACATCACTGATTGGTGAGCACATCACATAGATCACTGTTCTGACTGGAACAGTGGAAGAATATTTAAAAAAATATTATATTTAATAATATACAGTTTGATCTTGTTATCAAAGGGTTGGGAACAGATGTGATATCTGTTGATAACTAAATGTAGGACATCGGGACGAAGTAGGTACATAAGAATTCGGGAGACAGAATTCTCAATGTCAATTGTTGCGTGAGAGATCTCTAACCCGAAGAAGATAAGACGACGGCCAGTGTAATAAAATTGCAAGCCCACACGTGGGGTAGAAAAGGATTCGAATCAAGTTGACCGTCGGCAAAAAAGAAAAAAATGCGAAAAATTATGACGTTTCTATCAAATTCATTTTTTTCTTGTTTCGCAACTTGCATCATTCGTTTAAAAATGAAAGAAAAAGAAAAAGAAAACGGTTGAACTTTTTTCCATTCATTTGTTGTCCGTTTACTGTCCGACGAGGCAGATTCAAAGTTTAGATTAATTTCAGGCGATAAGAACATGTTTTTGTTGCGCCCGATTTCGATAGGGCCCCCATCTTTCGTTCTTCTAGATTTCAAGTTTTCTGATCGTTGGATTTCTTTTTATGTTTCACGCAACTCTGTTATTTCGAACGCAGAAAAATAAAAGAAACAGTAAAAAACCGAAAAGTTGCAAAACGGTTTTGAAAAAAACCGAGAAGAAAAGGGGAGAGAGTGTGAGACGCAGAGAAATACGTAGAGAGCCGTCCGGGGGCCTCTGCAACGTGTGTTTACCGCCTGCGCGTCCCCCATGGCCAACAGTCTCTACGACTGCACACGGCCACTACATTAGAAGGGATCGACGGGGGACACGAAGAGAAAAGGTTTCTCTTTCTTCTTCTACAACCAATGTGTTTCGTTGAAAAGGAGTGACTGGTTAGAAAGGAGAGCGTGCCATCACTGTTTGGCCTTCACGTTTTTTTCCTTCTGCTGAATCGGTTACTGTTCGATTGTGGTTTTTTTAAATTCTTTTAAGTTGGAAGATGCTATAGTTGTATAATGATAGAATTGAAAAATTGCGGAACAGTTTTTCTTAGAAGAAAAAAAATTAGATAGATTCGCAAATTAAGTTTATTGAAAACAGAAAGTTGTTCCAAAATTTAGCACATTCCAAGCTTGGTACACACGTCAGATGGGGCAGTTCCGTTCTCGAGCTCGTGGATGATTGGGTCGAGCTTGGTGTCAACGAACTTCTTGCATTCTTGGGTTCCGAATGGAATGCTGTGGAACTCCTTCTTGCATTCAGCATCGACGGCCTAAAAATAGATTTTGATTCTTTTTTTCTCTTTAATCCAAACCTTTTTGATCGATTCAGTGTCTTCTCCGAGCATTGGAACAACAACCTTTACAGACATCTTGCACATGTCACATTCCAAGTCGAGGGCTTCAGACGAGGAGAATAGAACGGCGATGGTGACGGCGGCAAGAAGGACAAAGGTTTTCATGATTCTGGAAATAAAGATTGAAAATAGAATGTTGAAAGGAATCGGGGGAAATAGAGAAAATGATGATAACGTCTAATGGCGGGTTTAATTTATAATGAAATGAAACCATTGACTGTCGAGTTATCATCGTTAAAGGCCAAACCCTCGTGGAAAAAATGAGCACATTTGGTTTGGAAGTGTTTGATAAGCATTCGGAGCCTCGGTTGATCACGGATGCATATTACGACTTTGGTTATGAATGAAAGATCAAGAAGCTACTAAATAGAAGAACAACGTATAGATATTGTAATGTTTGTTACTGTTTGCAGAGAAAATCTGCCAACAATAAACTTGGAAATAGCCTGAATAACTGGAGTGGAAAATAATGAAGCACTTTAAATCAAGCCGTATCAAATTTACAGTACTGTACGTTTTTCAATTGTTGACTCCTTCTGACAACTCCAAAGCTTCACCTGTAGTCTTTTTCTAGGATACAGAGGTATCCAGCACTTTTTTTTCAATTTGTAACAATTGTCATTGTGAGATGAATACATTTATTACAAAAAAAATTAAATTAGGTATCTAAGAACATTCGTGAAGCTTGGTACACACATCCTTTGGAGCAGTTCCACTCTCGAGCTCCTGAAAATATAATATTTGAGAATTCTGTGCGGGTGATATGTTTTGAATTTTTCCTTAGTCAGAATAAAATCAAAAAAAATAACATGATGCTTCTCTTCTTACGAGCAACTTATGCTCACCTTGATGATAGGGTCCAACTTCTCATTGACATAGTGATCGCACTCAGCAGTTCCGAATGGGATGGCATGGAACAATTTCTTGCATTCAGCATCAAAATCCTTCTTGATAGAAGTCACATCCTTATCAGCAGATCCTTCATAGGTCTTCACAGCCAACTCACACATTTGGCATCCCAAAGAGCTTCTTTGTTGGGGAAGAACAAGGCAGAAAGCAACTGCAACGAGGGCAGCCAAAACGAACAAGGTTTTCATGATAGAAGTATTCTGATCAACAGAGTAGTTCAGCACCGAGTGCGATAGCCAGCACTTTTATACTTTTCGGCTAATCATGTGAGGCGTCTTCGAATTCCTTATTGTTTGTGACTGCATCGCGAGAAATAAGCCGCGGTTCCTGTGATTAGTGGGTTGTACTCAAATATTGTAGTTTTGAATTTAGAATCATTATTTAATACATATTTCCGTGTTTTTTCCAATACACAATGTTCTAGATGTCTCTGACGTTTCTGGCTTCTGACAATTGATATGACAGTTCCTGTTCTAGTTCCGTCTCCTTTAACTATTTTATTTTGCAATTTTGTCTAATAGATAAAGAGTTACATGACGAAATATGACTGCACGTTGCAAACAATACATAATTTTTCCCAAAAACCGTGACTTTAAGATCTTACAGCTCCAAAATCATACATTATGTGCGTCTGGAGAATCAATGAATTCCAAAAACATTGTACAAAAGAGCAATTGATTAAGATTATTGAAATCATTTTCCGAGCGTGACGTTATTCAGGCTGATTGGTTGTTCTTTGATAACTTGAGAGGATTACGTTTTGATCGGTTAAACTAGTTTTAATTTTCTATCAATACATTTTGATATGCAATCAAGTGCACGGAATTCAAACATTTGATACTGTGAAACCAGCCGGCAACTATGGAAGATGGAAACTTGAAGAAGGACTGACTATCAGACAAATTTTTTTAACCCTAAAAAAGTAATTTCCAGCGATTTATCTTGAACGATGTCTTAGAATGTATTAAAAAAATAACAAATACTATTTTCTCCATTTATTCAGAAAAATCAAAATTCAGATACATAAAAATAAAAATAAAAGTTTATGGGCACTCGTTGAGCTTGGTGCACACGTCCTTTGGAGCGGTTCCACTCTCGAGCTCGTGGATGATTGGGTCGATCTTCTTGTTGACGTAGTGATCGCATTCAGCGGTTCCGAATGGGATGGTGTGGAACAATTTCTTGCATTCGGCATCGAAGTCCTGGAATTTAATAACTTGGGGTTTGAATGATTGCTATTTTTACCTTTTTGATAGCGTTGACATCTTTGTCAGCGGAAGCATCGTATTTCTTGACGACAAGCTCACACATCTGACAACTGAGAGCACTTCTGACTTCTGGAAGGACGAGTCCAGCGGCAACGGCAACCAAAACAGTCAACACAAGAAGGGTCTTCATTCTGTAATTGTATAAAATGAATATCAAAAACTCAAAAGGAAGAAAGAATTGAAGGAGCACGTGTGATAGCGCCACATTTATACTGTAAACTTCTTCCTACCATTAGTGTGATAAGAAACAGCGTTGAAATCGTGCAGGAAATGTGCGTTGAGAGAAAAAAGGTTACAGATCAAGACCATCTTGTGACATAAACATTTCTTGTCCGGCTTGTGAGACGGTACTTGATTTGCTCCATCCGTTTATGGGTTTTTTTCCGTCTGATAAAAGATTTTATGACCTGAATGGCGAAATGAAAATGAAGTTTCATTAATTTTGTCTTTGTCACTCCCTTCCATTGGCTGAAACTGAAGAAAGATAGATTTAATGAAGTGATCTGAAATTTGTTTTCTCTTGATGAAAACGCAAAGAGTTTGTTTATTTAAATTCAAAGTTAAGAAAAAATGGTTCCCAAGTATACATTATTCTGAAATCGATAAAAAAATCATGTTGATTGAACTTCCAAGGAATATAATTGATCAAATGTACTTACGAAAAACCACAGTAAGAGTATGAAAATTTGGTTGTTTTTACAAAAAGGCATCACAAAATGACGCCTTGAACTTAAAAAAAGATTGAGTCAAAGTTTAATCATATATGTGTATATTAAATAAGTAGTTGCTGACGGTGTTGACCGAATAGAGGCATGGAGAGCTGCTCAACCAACTTCTCATTGACTTTCTGGTTTTTGGAAGGACAGCGTCAATCTGTAAAAACGGGAATTGAGAAAAGAAAAAAGAAAATTATGGACTCACATCCTTTCTTGTGCGTTTCATAACACGCAGCTGATAGTACTTGAGATCGGCCAAAGTATCAGCATGCTTCTGAAATTAAAAAAAATAAAAAAATGAGAAAAAAATGAATAAAACACTTCCTAAAAACTAACCGAGAGAATATTGACGCAGGTATTATCCATTGGTACATAAATGAGTGACAATGTGCGCACGGTAGTTGGAATTGCAAACAACAATTCATGATACACAGGCATTTCGTAATTCACTTCATCCAGGTTGTCAGCGACACTAAAATGAATGAGATGACTCAAGAATTAACTTCAAAACTAACGAAAGTGTTAATTCATTCAAACTGGAGTTCCGAATAAATTCAGTTGCCGCCACGACAACAGTTCGATCAACTCTATCAGCCAATCCGAATTTCTCCAAGTTCGGAATGATCGACAAATCTGAAATCAAAAAATTATTCTAAGAAAACGGGCTAGTCAACTAACGAGAAATATATCTAAGATAGGTGTCTGTGTTGTGAATATCCGTGGTTGTGAAGCAATACGGTGGAATAGTTTTTCCGAGTGTCACTCCAGTCACTTTTGTCCATTTCCTCATCTCTCTTTGCATTTCTGCAGTGATACTGGAGAAGTAATCGGCGATTTTACGTTTCCAAGTACGACAAAAAGTCAAATTGATGTCAGTGCAGAGATCCTGGAGGCGAGTGATCATAGCAAACGTTGCTAATGATCTGAAACGTTTGACTAGATTACTGATGAATAATTCTAAACTAACGAGTCTTTCATATTGATAATGAGTTCGAGGGAACGAATCTTGATTCTCATCAACAAAATTGTTTCAATTATTGTCCATCCATAAATGTCTTTGTGAAGAGAAAGGGTTAGTTTTTTGAAGCAAGGCTGCTTGATGATGGTAATCTGAATACAAGATATATTTCGAATTTACTGATCAGACTAACCAAAACATTATCCAAATTGAAAATGGCCTCTTTCTCCACAATGATATCCTCCAAATGTAGTTTCTTCACTTGGTTCAATATTTTTCTGTTCTTCTGTCCTTCCTCCACTAAAATTCTGATTCTGAATAGTTTCTTTTTATCTTAACTTACATTGTAAAACTGTTTTCTTGTTGATGTAGAGAGAAACCAGTTCAATGGTTTCCAGGGATGGCTGGGATAGCAAGCCCATAACGAGAAGTGGAGGAACATATAACTGCTGAAAAAATTTAATATTGTGAGAAAAAACTTAATTAATCACCTGAATCAAATCCATGTTTAAAATACGAAGCTCCTTGTGACCGGTATGAGTTTGAACATTCTCGAGCCGGACCTCTCTCAAATATGGCCAATTCATTCTTGGGAACCAACCTGAATGAAAAATATTAGTCATTACTCAAACCCACTATTCACGTTGCAATTGTTCTTCCTCAAAGTTCACAGAGATCAATTGAATTTTATTCACATAGCGGCACGAGGTGATTGGAAACCAATAATAACCTGGCATCGTTTTAAACTGAAATCAGAAACTACATTTTTCGAAAGAATGACTAATTCATATTGAATCCTGTTCTATGTACTCACTGGAATGAAATTGAACTCGGTCCAGTCAGCAGTAAGACGACTGTAGTGAGAATCCACCAGGATATTGGGAACATTCAACAAGACTTCGGTTGGCATATCAAGAACGTCATCTCCAATTATTTTGACACCGTTATTCATATAAATTCGTCTTTGCCATGGAGTCTCATTCTTTCCTATCTCAAAATTATTGGTGAACATGTAACAGATGCGAAGGAAAAACGCTTTCTTGTCGATGCTTCCCAAAACAACGTCGCTGAACGTTGAGTGTGCGTAAGAGAGGGCTGTGATACCCTTAAAAAGAGAAATGTTGACTTATATTAACCAAGTTTTAATCACCTTAACACAATTGAAATACGAAACCATTTGCTTCATGAGCAACATATTTTTGAAAACTTTGTTTTGAGGCATTTCAGAATCTTCTGAAATAAGCAGATTCTCAACAAAATAGTTGTTAAAAGGTTAACATACTGTCATTTTCTTTTGGATTAGCAATAGTTGCAAAAACTGCCCTCATCTTAGGCAGTTGATCCTCCATTCTTCAGTCTCAGATTATTTTGCGGATCAGTTTATTACCACTTCTAAAGTTCAATTTTGAAAATCTCAAGAAAAAAAGAAAAAAGATGGAATGAGAAAACGTGAGAAAAAAGTTTTCATGACGTAGGTAACCACGAGATATAGATTTTCAGAATGTTACCAAGGTAACATTCTGAAAATGTTTCCGATTACTTTTTTCTATCAAAAACATGTTTTCAAACAAGATTATATAGTCGGACACGTGAACATATTCTGTCAGAAGCAAGGAAAATGAAATGGAGAGCTACATGCATTAGTTACCGTTGCTTGGTTTGTACCCATGGAGAAATAGAAATGGCTTAGAGAATTTGTAGTTTTTTTGGCCAGACAGAAAGTCGATAAATCTCAAGAGAACACGGCTGAGAGAAGAATATCTAGAGTAGTCTAGCTAAAAAAAAAATAGTGTTATGATCTGCTCCTATTTTATAGACCCACAAAAAAAAAGTTCTCGATTTCCATAGAAACATATCGAAAACCATTGAAATCGAATGAAAGGTTTAAGTAAAAGTTGAAGACACTGTTGTCGTTGTTATAAATCAAAAGAAGCAAACTTTAATGGGACAGTTTTTTGTACAGAACCTATCATCTTTTCGCGGAATCATAAAATCGACGACGAAAAAAAGAGAAAAGAGAGTGTTGAGCGTTCTGCGTCTTTGGCGGGGCCTTGAACACTCTATGGCGCTGGATGTGTGCTCTCAGCACAAAAAAGGGAATAGGAAACGCGAGGAATAAGTAAGACAGCCAACGGGAGGAAAATTGAATATCTCGCATTCATGTGAAACCTCGAAGAAGAAGTGAACAATGTGGTTGAGAGATGAGAAAGGAAATGTTAGAGAGTCAGAATTAATTAGTTGCATGATGACTTCACAAAAAATACACCGAGAAATTCAAAGATTCTGAATTTAAAGAGGAATAAAAGTTTTTATCACTAATTAATGTACTTCTCAAGAAAGAGAAAGGTCAAAAACTACTTCCGGCCATTTTTCCAGATCATGTTGCTGACAATTGAAATAAAAACTGAATCTGCTGACTGACTTTTTTCCGCTTTTTTAAGAGATTAAAAAAGTTTTTTATTTTGACAAACGGATATTTGCTTCCGGAAAATAATTGGATTTTCCTTTTTATTTCCTGTAAAACCTTTTTTCATCTTCCCAAATATTTTGTTTTGGAACTGGTCATTGTGACATTCTTATGAATTCTGTGTAAGAAGAAAAACAAGCACCTGGCTTCTGTCACTAAAAACAGAAAACTAATTGTCACCTTAAGGAGTTGTCATTATGGAACCAGGAAGCTCAAGGAAATATTAAAGTTATAAGGGAGAAGAGAAAAAATCATAATTTATTCATGAAAGAAGCGAATATCAACATTGAGATGCAAGTTATCATGGTTTCTGTTCACTCTCCTTTTGTGTTTCTCGAATCAGATAGACCTCAAGAGCTAATTCTTCCCTTCTCTTCTGAATTATCCTGACTTTCCGAGATTTCTCCATTGTGAGCCTCCGATTTTCATCTTTCTCTTCAGGAGTAAGTGTTGGAATTGCATCTATGACATGGTACTGTCTCACAGCTTCTTCAAGTTCAAGTCGAGTCTTCTTCTCCATTTCTTTCATCTCTTTCCATCGTTCAATGGTACTATTATTCTGGAAAAAAAACTATAAAAAATGCTTTTAATTTTGAAAACCAACCTGAATGGCTATCCTACGAGCTTCTGGATCGGCAATAGACTCTACATCGACAATTTTAGGGTCGGATGAAGGCTCGGTGCAGCAGATGAAATTGAGTGGCACCGGCATAGTCTGCAAAATAGAATTTGATGAATGAATAATACGGAAACGGGAAAGATGAAGTCATTAAATACAAACCAACGGAAATGAGCTCTTAGTTTTTTTGCTTCGAACTAGTGGTGCAAAGATTTCTCGTTCAAAAGAGTAAAGTATCTAGATTCTCACACTGGGAAAGAGCTCATGTCTTCTAATCTGGATATTTGTCAAAAATTCACGTGCTCTTTCCAGTATACGTACTTTAGGGAGTGAATGAAACGGGTTCAGAAAATCAAGTAGTTGAAAATTGTGGTTAGAATAAGCCAAAGAAAAATGTATATGAGAATTGAATACAAAATGTCTTAAAAAGTAATCTATACTATTCCCATCAAAAACAGCTCTTTTGATCTCTAATAGTCTAGAAAAATGAGAAATGAGCAAGCTTGAGAGCCTATGCTCAATTAGAAGTGATGCATGTCACGCCCATCTGTAGCTGATGTTTGTTCCAGAGCGAGCAGGAACTCTATAATTTTCTTGATATTTTGTATATCCGTTTCTTTTTCCAATCTTTCGACCAAAAGGTGCTAGTCTATATATACATAAAAGTTCAAAAGCACTCTGGTGTGTTCCTATCTCTGTCTTTTTCCAAAGATCAACGATCAAACAACTACAAATTCAATATGAAAAGAATGCTTTCAGTTTCTGATGTATGGTCAACACGGATATCACAAAAAAGTATGACTTAGCATATAGACTAGAGAAAAAAAAATTGAAATTTAAAACAGACTGTATCAGAAAAAATCAAGTTCGAGAGAAAAAAAGATTTTTTGAAAACAAATCGTCAAAATGGTGGAGGGAGAGAGAGAGAGATGAAATCAAGATAAAAGAGACACAATGTCTAGATGTTCAGAACCTCTTCTGAGAGGAAAGAAACATATGATGTTGACTGCCTCAACACGTCATTTTCAAGTGTTATCAGCGAAGAGAACAATGACCACAAATTCGTAGATAAGGTGATATCTGATATGCGGGGGTATAGCTCAGTGGTAGAGCGCTCCCTTAGCATGGGAGAGGGCTGGGGTTCAATTCCCCATACCTCCAGAACTTTTTTTCCTTTTTTCGGAAAATTTAAAATAGCCATGTTGTATACATTATCAGTTTTTGAAAATGTTTTATCAGTGATGTTACATTTTCACTCCCGATAAGATATTTGTAGAATTGAATAATTGATTTAATGAAAATAAACGAGAGACGATGCTCGGCACAAAATTGTTTTAGAAATGATCTAGTGTAATTAAGTGGAACAAGAGATGGAGGGCAGCAGACAGACTAGAAAGAAGAGAGGGAATAGAAAAGAGAGGTATTGAGAACAGATGGGCATCTGTTGATCTAACAATGATTCGAATCTTTTTCTTTGCTGCAGTCAAGAAAAGAGAAAACCTGGCGAATGTTTGATTCTAGTTTGAAGAACTTGAATCAAAAAATGGAAATAAAAATCAGACCACTCTGCAAAAACGGAATAAAACCACCTGGGGTGACTTTCGGGGTGGTCAAATTAGATTGAGAAGCAGACGGAGAAATGAACAACTGCTGCACAAAAATGATTTCTAAATCACAGATCAAAGTTTTATAACATGAAAAGAGAGCTAGACGAAAAGTTTTCCAAGTTTTTCGCAACATTTATGACAAAAAAATGGAATATCAAGGGTATTGAAATTTTTCACAATCTGTTAGTGTAAAATTTCCATATGCATTACAAAAAATCGTATTCTGAAAAATGTGTGTTTTACTTCTGTTTCTCCCTTGAGTATTCATTAGATATTATCATATTTCTAGTTTTCACTTGTTATTCTCAAAATAATAGTATATTTTTCAATAACTATACACATTATCATATTCTTCTACTCAAAATCACGGTTACTCTAGTTACCAAGTTCCGTAACGACATCTGAGGTTTGTTTCCTCGTTTCTCAGGTTGAAGTTTGAGAAAGCGTACTCTCCATTCTCATTCCGACGTTTACATGATTATCAAACGGAGAGCCTGCACCTTTTAATTAAGATTTGCGCATTTCACAAACTCTCTTTATCACGAGGAATTTGCCCTTTGAGCAGGTGACATAGTTTATACAAATTGATTTTTCTTAGTTGTAATCGAAGACTTTACATTGTTTCAGAATGACATCTTACTCAGCTTTTCCCGAAGGAGCGACATTCACAGAAGAAACGATGCAATGGAGAGGAAGGACACCGTTCACACCATTTGAAGTATATCGTCAGGTTATAGATGCTATCGAGAATGGAATCCGCCATATTATTATTTCTGATGATTTTGTTCATCTGGAAGCAGTTGGAATTGCATTATCATTCTTGAATGATTTCCAAATAGTTTCAAGAGAAGAGTTGTTCATAAGATTGGATTTAACAATGTACAAGGTAAACAAATTTTAGGATTTTTAGCCCAATGCTAAGTTCAGGATATCGGAGTTAACGGATTTCTCATCAAACTACGATGTGCTTTATACAGTCTGCAACTTGACTACGTTAACATATTGGTAGCTCATCTACCTCTCATATTTCACAGCAATAGCAGGAGACGCCAACTGACCTTGTTTCCGGCAAGGCTAATTTGGAGCCTGATGATTATTGCAATTCATCGTAGAAAAACGATTCATATTGGGATATCCAATTGGACTCGACCATATATATACAGCATAATTTCCATGAGAACTCTCAGACCACACCTTGCAATTTTCAATGTTCCCGACAGAGAAGCTGTCCGTTATTGTTACCGTCTTCGAATCCCTCTTTGTATCAATAATCAAACTCAATTGATATATCTGGTCTACTAATATTATCTCACATTTTTAATCGGAACATTTTTCTACTTATATCAATAAACCATCCCAGACAAGTGGCGCTAATCCAACACAAAAAATTTAAATCTCTCGTCTAGCTTTGAAAATCTAGAACAATGTTCGCTATCAAACGTCAGAATTCAAACGTCCGCCCCCCGAAAGATGTGTGAATTAGTGATGAGGTTTGAAAGACTAAAAGAATGTTCTGCTTTCGTTCCAAACTAGGCTCCTACATTTTTCAGGAAAGAACAAGGCTTGACTTTCTGGAACCCAAGATTTCTAATTTGTTTTGATTAGGCTTTAAAAAATTTACGGCAAACCGGTGGTCGAATTTAACCTTTTTTATCATGTTGTTAACCGGTAGTAGTTTTTTTTCTGGATCTGTTTCTGGCCATCTAGTACTCGTTTCTTGAATAATGCACTATTCTCAGAACTACTCTAGCTTTGTCGACTCCCAGGAGAGTCATGACGTTTCTGATATCCACTCTGGTTATTGAATATTTATAGGTTTCCCTCCTCTTCCTTCCCTCTCCTCAGTTTCACCATTCTTATTCAACTTTTATGAATAATTCAGTATCCAATTTTTTCCCTAGAGAAAGCAAATCGACTAATTATCGAGTTGATAACAATTGTTGAACGCTCAAACTAAACGCTACTCCAATTTCCGTTTATGAAACCTCGGGTCTTGCCGTGTGGCCGCCTCTCTCCCTCCCCTCCTCACCCGAAAACTCTCAACTTCCGGATGAGAGAATTCGTTGAAAAGTGCTTCCAAATCGATTGGCATCTCTCTGTCTACAGGAGGTCCCTATGCTTTTCGCCGTCCCGTTTTTTTTGCGCTTTTCCTTCATGGTCGCACTGGGAGGGGCCTTCTGCGTAAAGTTGTGCACATGAAGAGTGGCTTCGTCCGTCTTCTTCTTCTTCTCCTTTTTTTCCCGCCATCCCCTACTTCTTCTACTTCTTCGCTTTCTACCCTGCCCGCCTTCTCCTGCTCAAAGCGCACACAGAGTGTGTCTCTATCTTTCTTTTCTCCATTGGATGTGTATATGGCATTTAGAAGTAGAAGAAGAAGAAGAAGCATTCGTAAGACTACACTGACTGCGTTGGAAGAAGAAGAAGCAAGAAGCTCCAGATTACACGTCTTCTTTCTTCTTCACCCCCCATTTGGTCTATTGTTCCTACGATTTCATGCCCCCCTCACCATTTCACTAGTTTTCTTTATTTCTTTCAATCTAGAGATGTTCAGGAACAATTTGTTGCTAATCTTGCTTTTTTTTGCTTTTTTCTACTTCAGCTGATCCCAAGGAATTATTACTAATCGTTTTGTTCTAGCATGGAGAACGTTCGGGCGTATGGCGCCGGATTAGCAGGTGCCAACTTCGACAAGAATACGTTCTTCAAAAAACCGACGGTGTTATTTCGTTGTGCGGCACTAGTAAGTTTTTTTGGCTTCGTAGAGACTTCCTTTTTGGGTCTAGACCTCCCATTCACTATAGTTTTCAAAAAAAAAATGAAAAAAATAATTTTTACAGGCATTCGGGCTCATACTTTGGTATTCCGTGTCGAAGGGTGGCTGGCACAAACCGAGCGACGCCATTCATCCGGTATCGAATTACTCTCATGACGAATAAATTTTCCCCCCTACCCAACAAAAACATTAATTTTTGTGACAGGTGTGCCTCTACGGACGTAGCTCGTCAACATGCTCGTTTGCCACCGCCGTCGGCTTTTTCGCCGTTTGTGGAGCGATTGGCTTGATTGTTCTCGACGCAAAGATGGATCAAATTAGTTCAATTCCCACTAGACGGAGAGCCGTGTTAGCAGATTTAGTTGTATCAGGTAGACCGGATTCTTGAGGCCAGGTTATCATTTTTTGATTCCAGCTATTTTTACTGGAATCTTCCTCATCGGTTTTTTCACATTCTGGTCCAAATTATCCGCCTTCGAAGTCGACGAAGACGACGAAAATCCAATAAAGACTAACAACGCGAAATTCGGAATTCTTAGTGCTCTACTCTCCTTCTTGGCATGGGTGCGTTTAAAGAAAAGAGACATAGTGTTATCTTTTGACAGAATCAAGACTCTGAATATTCTCCCTTTCTTTTTTGTTAGAGTTAGAAGAAGCGAAATATGATAGGAAAATGGAAGAAGATGAGCGAAATTCATTTGATATTCGCGGGTTCTAGTGGTTTTGAGGGTCTTTTTTTCAGGGAGGAGCTGCATTCTTTGCCTGGCGTCGTTATGAGGAGGGTAATCAAGCAACTCATGAGCCTAACTATGATGAACAATTTGGAACAGTCTCGACTGATGTTCAAGATGGATATGGATACGGTGGGGACTCAAGTGGTATCGGACATGTTGGAGCTGCACCTCCCCAAACTTCATACCAATCCGGTGCCCCGCCACAAACCATGCAACAACAGCCCCCAGCCAATCCATATACTCAATCCGAAGGATATGGTTATTAGATGGAATTGTATTTGTTTATAAGAAAAAATTGGACCTAAAACTTGTAAATTTTGTTTAATTCTTGGCTTTTAATTTTTTTCACGGTAGGCAGGAAACAAAACAGACTTTGACGCAATAACCAGACTAAAAAATCTTTCGTCACGAATCACCAATTAGGAAACTCAATATTTCACAATATTCTCATTTTTTTTCTGAATAAACTCATTGTTATTTCCGTCTTGTTATGTTTGTCGAACAATAAAATGACCAATTGAAATATCATCATGAGGTTATATCAGAATTGACACAATAGACAGTGAAGAAGAAGAAAGAAGGGGAAAGGGGGATACTGATTGACTGATGTGTTACGCCCCAAAGAAGACAACATCAGAGGGTGTTTACGATTTCGATTTAAAGTGGACGAAAGTTCAAACTTCTCAATTTCTCTCACTTTTCTTCATTTTGCTGATTACTGTCTCTGATTTACCACAAATGCATTCCTTCTATTCTCTCATCCTCCTTTTCGCTACAATTTCTTGTAGCAGTGCTCTCTTATTTGGACTTATCGGATCAGAACAGGTGATGAGAATACTCTAGTGTTCATTTATACTTTTGGTTTCAGTCAGTGGCTGTCACCGGCAAACTAACGTGCAACGGGGAGCCGGCAGCACATGTTCGTGTGAAATTGTATGAGAAAGAAGCCAGTAAGGGAAAATTGAAGCAAGAAAAAAAGAAATTGATCATGTTTTTCAGCTCTTGACGTCCTCTTGTCAGAGGGAACAACAGATGCGAATGGAGAATTCCAATTGCAGGGACATAAAGTGGAAGTTACCACCATCGACCCAAAATTGAATATCTACCATAAGTGCAACTACAAAGGAGTATGAATCTCAGAGTTAAGGGAGCTATTAATTGAAATATATTTAGATTTGCTATCAAAAATCTTCTCTTACCATTCCGGATAACTTCATCACCGAAGGAGAGATTCCACAGAAAACTTTCAATGTTGGAATCATCAACCTTGCCAACAAATTCAGTGGTGATTCAACTGACTGTCTCAACTAATTTTCATGTTTCCCTTGTTTTGACATCATGACTAGTCATTTTTCATTTCGAAATAAATCATTTTCCCCTCGAAAACTGTTTTATCTGATAAGCGGAAGTGTTTGTGAATCACAGAAGATCATTCGTCGAATGAGATCATATTTTAACGATTGTATCTTTCGAAGGTTTTTTCTCAACTTTCACTGTCTCTATAAAACCATCTCGATGTGACGGTCATACATCTTGAATTTAAAGTTGATTCAAAATGCGATACTGTCAGGTTAAAGGTAACAATGACGATGCGCAGTGTCGATTTTCTTCTTTGTTGTCTTGTTATCTATCTGACCACGCATACGTTTCTTTTCTTTTTATTTAACTCGTGTTTTCTACTTAAACGCTCTCAAATTTTTTGATCTTGAACGGTTCTCTCAATTTTCTAATTATTCCAGATGCCTTCAACACAATCTGCTTTGATTTTTGTCGCCTTCCTTGTTTCCTCATCGATTTGCATAACCATTGAATTAGGAAACCTTCAATCGGTGGCAGTCAATGGAACACTACTATGTAACGACAAACCAGCCAACAACATCAAAGTAAAGTTGTACGAAGAGGAAGCCAGTGAGTCTCTAAACCGCAGAAAGATTTATGAGTGCTTGTCGTTCAGTTCTTGATGTGCTGCTAGACGAGCGATTCACCAGCGAAGACGGCACCTTTGAGATGTCGGGATCGAAATCTGAAGTGACAACGATCGACCCGAAACTTAACATTTATCACAAATGCAATTATGATGGGGTAGGGAACAATAAAAATACTAAATTAAAGTATTATATTCAGATTTGTGTCCGTAAAATTTCAATTATGATTCCAACCGATTACATTACAAACGGAGAGAAGCCAGCTCGCACCTATAACATTGGACAAATCAATCTCGCTTCAAAATTCAGTGGGCAATCAACTGATTGCTTTAACTGAATGACGCTACACCACGAGATCTTATCACTTATTGTTGCATTTACACAATTTCAGTCTATAATAAAGTCGTAAATCTTGAATGACTCAATTGTTCTGATCTTTGAGTTCCAAATAAGTGCAGGACTTACCAATGTCTTGAATATGTACTTTTTTTACACTTTCAAAATAAGAAGGATGAAGACTAACCAAGTCTACATCTTTTCAGAATGCGAAAAAGTTCATTTTGATTTTTTGAACATGTTCCCGGAACTGAACAGCAATTTTTCTTATCTTAGTTTTTGCTATTCTCGAACACAATTACCTGTATTTTCCAACCGATATATCAAACAGTAGAGCAAACATTGAAAATAGAAAAAAAAACAAAAATATTTACTGGACCGACAGACCGAGGTCAGATAAGATACTTGAAATGTTCTTCCCAATGTTTTTTCTGTGTACATATGTATACAGAAGGTCATTATTCCTTTTCTCTTTCATTTGGTTAGCTCTAAATTCCAGCCTGAAACATATTGTGATGGTTGTAAAATGCCGACAGCTTTCATCAATATTTGATAACCGACGCAATTTCTGCATAGGGGGGCGCGACACGATTTGAAATGTACATAAAAAAGTTCAGTATGATCATTGTTTGGTTCAATCATGTGGTTTTGGAGAAAAGTAAACTGTTTTTGCTAATGTACTTGAGGTATGAACTAACTTTAGCTCTTGTTTGAAAGTAAAATGGTTTCAAAACTACCTTCCTCATTTGTATCCAAAAATCAACAGTGTGACTTATCAGATGGAAAACATCTGACTGGGCAAATTAATATTCATTTTGTATGCATTTATGTATATGGTTTCTCCACCTGCACCACAATATAGATTGACAATGCGCAGAGAGAGATGGGTCTAGGTCATCATTTTTGCTGTATCTGTAAATGTACTACCCCCCCTCCCCTGACCTCTCATACAGTCAGTCTGTTCTTATTATGTCATTCTGTGTGGTCCTTTGGTCCTTTGGTCCATTTTTTATTGATTCTTTGCCTTATTTGCTCGTACATTCCCATATATTATTGATAATTTCCCCTCCAAGACCATTTTTTGTAATAATCTTTGTAGAAGGTCAGCCACAGATTGAATTAACAATCAAAGCACTGATTTTGCACTTCCATTCTGTCTGACCAATTTTTGAAGCGGGGGGCTACTCACAAATTGATAAGATTACTTTACTTCCTCATAATTTCATAAGAGTTTTTCAACTCGTTATTGTGAAATTTCTTCCCATTTTACACTAACCCAAATGTTTCTCGGCTCACCGGAGATCTAAATAATACGTGTCCCAAACGTCTCTTTTATCTCATTCTCTCTTAGTGCGCGTAGAGCGCGCTCACCATTCAACGAGTGTGTTTTTGAGGGACGAAGAGCGCGCGCGCATTTGTCCTCCGCCTCGGTTGCCCCCCATCGCACAATCCGGCCTCTACTACCCCGTCGTCACCGCCGCTGCCCGTCACGTGTTATGCAGTCGCGACACCAGACTTGACGCAACATCACACAACCGCCTGTCAGACAAAAGCCCTCTTCCATCCGCACACTCTCTCGTTCGATTTTCTCGTTCCAGATTATTTTCCAAAGCCCGCCGTGTTGTTTTTACTCGTTTCACCAATTTCCGTTTGGAAAGTTATATCTATGAAAGTTTCAGATTCAAAATGATCATGTATCATATATTCTACATGGATAAAGGGCATATTATGGTTATCGAATTAAATGTAAGTTTTTGGAATAGATGATTTCAAACTTAAAACAAAAATAAGAAACTAAAAAACAAGGTTATACAAATAAGAGACCCCGTATTAATTGAAAAACCACCAAGAAATTTTATTTTTCCAGGCAGAAACAACGACATTCAGCGGGTTGCTTGAAATGCTCTCGAGAGAAGTTGGACACAGAATTGCAGATCTGGTAGACTATCTATAAACCCAGTGAACTTCAATATATAAATCTTTCAGATCATTCTTGATGAATCGGGCGTGGCACCCGATGGAGTCAAAAATCTCTCAGACTTTAATGGAATCGGAACTCCAACTTGTCCGGTGTACCTGTTCCTCAAAAGTGGCTTCGAAAGAGACACTCAAAACTGCAGCGATGTAACATATATTTTTCAAATGATTGACGATGCAGTTGAGCAGGTATTATAAGAGTTATGGAAGAGTTAGAGGAATCAGAAAGTTTCAGGCACAATACATTCTGAAGAATGAGGATCCATTGAAAGTCTATATGGAACTGCCAGAAAGAGCAAAAAACTGCCGGAAAGTTTGTGGAGAGTCGCTTCAGATGTGTGCCACACTAGTTGAACAGCACAGGTTTCTTCATAAGGTATGGTTTTGGTTTTTCCAACTGCTTTATCAAGTTTTAGCTTAACAGGCTTCAAACATAGCAGCCTTACGCCGTTTTTTGCTCATTTCCTGGTTTCCTGACATTAAAAAATGCAATTTCAGGGCTGGATGGCGTTAATTAACAATTTGGATTCCTCGGTTAGCAGAATGGATAAACGAGGGCGGCGGTTTAGACAGATAAATGAGAAAATGGACGAGCTTATTGAGAAATCAGAAACCCTCCTGCTCAACTACGCTGACGTAGTCGAGCAACTCCGACGGATTGAAGTGCCGATGGAAATACTGATTAAACCAGCCCCATTGATGGCATCCACCACATCACCAATCGTCTCTGAAGAAAAATGTACATTGTTTGATTTCATTGCAAGAGCTGATCCAAATGCATCTCTTGATGATCTCCCAGAACTAGTTCATGAGAAGATTCGTCAACTCAAAGAACATAATGTGAATACTGTATATACAACACTGAAAAGTGTAAATGAACAATCGAAAAATCAAGAGTTTCGAGATTTTAAAGGAATCAATAAGAGGTTCTCTCAACTTGAGTTCAGCTTGAAGAATTGCGAAGGTTAGTGGATTTTTTAAAAAATTGAACAAAATAAAATAAAATTACAGAACGCAAGGAAAAAGTACACCGCCTTGTATCAGCAATTGTCGAAACTCCAAGAATAAATGACCAGAGCATGCTTCCGAAGCTAATCGCCGAACATCGCCAATGCATGCAAATCATTTTCGACAACTTTGTCGAATTCCGCAACATGGTCAGAGTATTTGACCAATCGAAACAAGAAATTTTGAGGAATCTGCGCACCAGAATGTCTGGATTTGTTGTCCAGAACTACGATCGACTCCGAAATGTGTTCAACGACATTGTACAGTATGAATATAAAGGAAACGCCGTTCGGATACACATGGACTTGATTGGACAGATTCGTGACGCTCCGATTCTCTACTCTCAAAGTGTTTCGGAAATTGTTAGACGGCGACTTCTGAAAGCCGAGCTCGAAGAATGGCATGCGGATCATTCTAACAAATGTAGTCAGTTCAGTTCAGATGAGGAGAAAAATCGCGAGCAGCTGGGGCGGAAACTCAAAAAACATTTCCTTCATGCTCTATTTCCCGGATTGTTCGATAACCTCCCAGAGTTTTACGTCAAAGCTCCTCTTGAGAAGTTCGACAGTGATTTACCCAACATTGCAAAGGACTATATCAAAGAGCTCCGTGATGCTATCCCAGAACTTGAGCCATATCTGAAAGTCACCGTTCCAAATGTGATAGCAAAGCTTGCAACAAAGTAAGTCTAAAAAATCAAGATAAGATATAAAACTTGTCTTCCAGAGGGGGAAAACCACATCCTCCATTTGGCACCACTCGAGTGGAAAGTTTTCTGACCGAGGAGCCGATGAGAATGGCTCGCTCGCATTTCAATTACTCTCCTGCAGCATGGCTGAGGTGATTATTATCATTGAAACATCAAGATTAGGTTGCCAGACTGCTAAATTCAATATAATTTTCAGTGAGGACGGCGGCGACTCTTCTCCAATTCCACAGACATTGATGTGCCGCTCACCGGATAATATAATGCGGGAATCACAATGCAGATCGATTCCATATGTTCCATCATTACAGCAATTGGAGGGATTGGTAAGTTTGAAGATTGATACCCGAAAAAAAAAATAATTTACAGGATTCTCCCGCTCCGGGTTCATCAGCTCCAATCAGTATTCCAAACGCAACAGCTTCAAGAATTCAGTTCAAACAATCTGGTCGTCAAATGAGTTCTCAAGACTTGCATCACGTTGGATCTGCCGTCTCCTCAGATACTTCTCTATTAGGCCATGAAACTCCTGTAAAAATGGACGAAACCGTTATGATGAAGCAATCAGAGCATCAATCGAATATGAGTGGCAGCAATGACAGCATTGACTCTCTGATGGATGTCTATGAACATATCAACTTTTCCGCCGAAGACATTTTAGATGGACTGTCAGATCATACTGCTGAATTAGAAGATGCGGTTAAGAGACTGGCTAAGATGCAAGATTTGGTTTTGAATATTCAACCGAGGAACGAGAAACTATTCAAATATCTTCAACAAACGGCTCCGCGTGATTTTAAATTGATCATTCATAACGGCGACAAACTGAAAAACCGTATCAAAGAACTCGGAGAAAGTGTTGAAATCTTGGAGGTTGAGTTAGAAACTAAGAAGAGCACTGAGACAGATCTCGAAGCAAAACTTGCTGAAATGACAGCCTCTCGACAGAAGGAGATTGAAGAGACACAAGCTGAATGCATCAAAAGAATGTCTGTTGAGTTCGAATTGATGACGGATAGTATGTCGAGACAAAGCAAAGAGCTTATTGAGGTAATCAAACGTTTTATGAGACATTATTAAAAAAATAGTTAATTTCAGAGCAAAGATAGAGAGATTGAAGAACTGAAGGCTAAATTGGAGAAACAGACGCTTGCTCACGAGAAAGCACTGCGCAACGACCCGTACACCGAAGAGTACAAGAAAAATTTGACTGCGGAGATCCGTGCTGAAGTAGAAAAAGAATTCAAGCAACGGATTGAAGTTATCACAAAAGCAGTTGAATGCAAGAAAGACGAGGCATTTGCTCGACAAGAAAAGACTCTTGAAATTGAGAACCGTGTTCTGTCTTCTGAGAATGAGGTGAAGTCAAAGAAACTTGAGAAAATGAATCGTGAGATTGAACAGCTTGAATCATTGATTCGTCAAATGCCAGATGGAGAAGATATTCTCAGTGAATTCAATGCTTTGAAGGAAAGCCAACCGTCAGTTCAAATAAAAGATAGATTCGCCGCTATCCGATCAAAAATGGACAGAAGTATGGATTCTCGTTGCCTGGATAACAACAAAGTGCTTCTTATCGACAACATTCTCAAAATTCATAAGCTACAACAATTGGTTGACGAAAGATTAAAATATAGAGATGTGATCAAGAATCAACCAGGTGGTGATCAAGTTCTCCAATGCCTCGAAGCCACTACCCCTTCCGTTCCAGTCGACATGGATGCTTTCTGGAAGGAGCTCTCTGCTAATAATGGGTCTTTTGATGAAGCTGGTCGCAAAATCAGTAAAATCCAAGAGCTCGACATGGAAACAGTTTGGCTGCAAGCAATTGTTCGTGCTAATCCAAGTGGACCATGTGTCCGTGACATTTCCGCCGAAACTCATAAAGAGAATCATCAGAAGGACGTTGAAACCGTCACTTCTATTGCAATGATGGATATTTTCATGGATCATGACAGAGAGGAAATCAAGAAGCTTGCTCGCACCATGCAAATGTGGATGAACACATATGTGACAGGCCTCCGATCAGCCGGAGCCTATGCTATTGAAGACTCGCCAAAGCTCAAGGAATGCTCTTCCAAGTACAAATCAAGTAAGTTTAAGTCTAAAAACAGATAGTGGTAAAACTAAAATCCTTTTTTCAGTGGCTCTCAAAACGTCTTCATATAATGTCATGGAAGAAAGCTTTTTCCAACCAATGGCTGCGAGCACTACTCAAATCACCACATCTCCAGCCGATGTTTCCTTCGAAGTGGAGAGAAGTAGCCAAACTACTGTCTGCACGCAGACCCGTCTCTGCTTGCCCACAATGAACCTTTTGGTTTCTGTTCAAGATATCAAAGTTGGTTCTGCTGTTCTGGTCCTCTGGCATAACGCGCATAATGCTTATGTCATTTTCTGGTAAGTTATTGAGTATTATTTCAAAGCTCATGGTGTTTCGTTTCAGTGCTAGCGCCAACCGCTATTTCGTGAAGGAATCATCTATCCGTCGTCTGGGTATCAACACGCAAGACGCTGCTACACGCCGTAACTGGATAATCGCTAGAGTTGTTCGATCGGATAGCTGCTCGATCAAAAAACCAGTTAATCGGTAAGTTGATGAAATCTGAAATCTGTTGTTGATTATCAATTATCCCAGATACAATCTTGCTGTTGGCACCATTGTCCGCCGTGTTGAAGTTGAAGCTGTCCAAATGGAATTCGAGGGAGATTTCAACAAGATTTCGATTGCTTAATTCAGCTTTCTTTCTTTTTTGAAGCATCTAATTGCCTTAACCCCCTTTCTTTTCGTGAGCTTTACCCGTTCATGCACACTTTATTCTTTTTTGTTATATTATTTGTTCTTCCGTCTCAGTCTTATAGGACCCACACACTCATTTGGTCATACTGGTACTGTATAGGATTATATTGAATTGTTTACAAATGTTGTCTGGCCCTTATAAACTGACAGTGAAATTGAAAAGCTCAGAATTTCAGAAATTTTATTCTATTCAGATACGATTTGCGCGTCATATAGGACAAGCTGGAATGCACCATTATTATACTGCCCCGCGAAAATAATTTCAAACGCGGCAGGGGGCGGAGTCAGCCTGTAGGCTTATGCGTCAGCCGATTTTCAGTCGAGAGATTGTTTTCATTTTTCTTTGTTTTCTTAGAATATATTGATTTCATCTGATTTCAGAATAAACACATTTCTCAATTTCTCAAATTAATTTTCTAGATGTCTGACAAGGAATTAGTTCTATCAAATGGAGTGAAGATGCCGATCATCGGTTTTGGCACCTTCCAACACACTCCTCTCACGGTAACTGAGAGTCTTGTAGCAGCAGTCAAAGCGGGATACCGTCATATTGACACTTGCTCCGAATTCAAAAACGAGCCCGCAGTCGGTAGGGCTATCAGACAGCTCATCAAGGAAGGCGTCGTCAAGCGAGAGGAGTTGTTCATCACCACCAAGATTTCAATCAATAGAATCACACATGGAAGTCTTGAGAACAGCCTTCGTATTTCTCTGAGAAGACTTCATCTCAAATACGTCGACCTATACCTTGTTCATATACCAACCACTTTTGACAACCCAAAAGGTACTATCTATCCAATCGTTGACGTCTGGCGCCAACTCGATGCTCTTTACAAGAAAAAGCTTACCAGAGCTATTGGAGGTTCCAATTGGAGAATGGAACACCTTGAGAAAGCTACTAGCCTTGGTATTACACCGATCCATGTTGCTCAAATCGAGTTCCATCTCTCGTTCATACAACATGCATATTGGATTATTTGTAGTGCAGCGAAAGTTTGCTTGATCTCTTACGATACTCTTGGATTACCTGGACGCTTCCATTTCTCGCAGCTGACCGGAGTGTAATGACGCCTTTTTAGACTCAAAACTATTAAAATTTTTTCAGATACTCTCCCTGGAAGCAACTTCCATCCGAAGTAGATCACCCGGTCGTTATCGAGTTGGCCAAGAAATACAATAAAACGCCAAACCAGATTCTTCTTCGCTTTGTTCTAGACCATCGAGTGGCCATTATTCCAAAATCGTGTACCAACCGCCGCATCGAAGAAAATATCAATATTTTCGACTTCTTTATAACAGAAGTGGAACTCAGCAAACTTGAAAGAAACAAGTTTTTGTATGTTCACCATTCAATAAAGTTTCCTAAAAACAATAAAACGGGAGTTTTGATGTGTGGGAATCCGCCAGCAGGGCTGAGAAACGTTAGATTTGAATTCCTCATAACCAAACACCGTTTCCCTATTCGAGGGGGAACGGTAGAAAGTCCCAAAAGTACATGGCGTCATTTTTACTCTGGCGACCTTGATTTCAAACGTCGGGAAGACACACACAGACAAAAAAGGGAGCCGCAAGTTGCGTCATGTTTTTCAAAGTGCGCATATGACTGTGCAGGGGCACCGTTCGAGGAGGCGCCCGCGAACTTCTTTTTGAATGCGGAGGAGCTGGAGGGGCAGCGTCTGGGAGCGAGGCCCCGATGGCAAGTAATGCGCAGACAACTGTCGCTGTGCACGCACTATTTTAGAAGGAACCCGCGAACTTCTTTTTGAATGTGGAGGGGACGGACAGAGTGAAGTGAGTTTGGGAGCGAGGCTCGGATAGCTGGAACACGCCCTACAAAATTTCCAAGAAACATTAAAAAGGAACAAAATCCAACAAAATTTCCAAGAAACATTAAAAAGGGAATTTTAATGTGTGAGAATTCTCCAGCAAGGCTGAGAAACCTCACGTTTCAATTCCTCATGACTAATATTGTTCTCCTCTGCCGGGGTACGGTAACGAATGTTTTTCAAAAAAGAAAAGGGAAAAACAACATTTTCACTCCGACGACCTTGGTTTTGAACGTCGTAAACCGTGAGAAACCACACACGGACAAAGGGGAAGCCGTAAGTTGCATCATGTTTTTGAGAGTGCGAAAACATCTGTGGCGGCGCAGCTACCGTACCCTCGAATTGGTTTTTGGACGCGGAGAGGGTTGAGGGAGCTGAGTTTGGAAGCGAGGCCCGGATGGCATATAGTACGCATACAATTGGCGGCAGGCACCGTTCTAGGGGAAAACATGAGCGTTGACCACTATGGAATGTTAAACAAGAGAATCTCTGATATTCGGAAAGTTTATGATCTTCGTGTCACCCCGGTCTGTGTTTTTCAAGTCGAGTATCGACTCTGGCTTAATATACACATTGTGTACTTTGTTAGTTGCAGAACATTGTCGGGACATCTTACTCTTAGATTACCAGGACGCACCAACCCTTCTAGCTTCATCCTAATTTTTCAACCAATCGTCGCCTCTCTGTCGATTGATACACGTCAGCTATTGCTTCCATCTTTTTCCTCTCTACAGTATCCCTATAGTTTTCCGAGAAACAATAAAAAGTTTTGACGTGTTCCCATGCCGGGCTGAAAGCGAGAAACCTCACATTTGAATTTCTCATGACCAAACACCTTTTTTCATTTTTTGAGGGGCGGTAGGAAAAGTGTCCCAAACTGTGCATGGCGTCATTTTCACTCCGACGACCTTGATTTCAAACGTCGGGAAGACACACACGGTCAAAAGGGCAAGCCGCGAGTTGCTTTATGTTTCAAAGTACGCGTATGAGTGTCGCGGTGCGGTTCAGGAGGCGCCCGCGAACATTTTTTTGAACGCGGAGGGGACGGTGTGGGCGGAGTTTGGGAGCGAGGCCCCGATGACTTCTAGTACGCATACAACTGCCACTGTGTATGCACCGTTCTAGGGGGAGCCCGCGAACTTTTTTTTGAAAGCGGAGGAGCAAAGGGGGCGGAGTTTGGGAGCGGGCCCCGACGGCATGTAGTACGCATATGACTGTTGCTGTGCATGCACCGTCCTAGGAAGCGCCCGCGAATTCGTTTTTGAACGCGGAGGAGCAGAAGGGGCGGAGTCTGAGAGTGAGGCCTGAGTCGCGTATAAAAGGGCGACGAATATTCACTGAAACGGTTACGATTGTTTCATTTCGCCCTCTCTCTTTCCCATTCCTTCCTTTTCTTCCCTTCCTTCTCTCAGACATTTTTTGGGATGAATCATCGAATGCTGGCCCAGAACTCTTTCAATCAATAATCATTTTAACTTATACTTGTTGATTTCAGACTTGTAAAAACTCAAAATGACATCGCCTGCCGATAAAAGAACTCTCTCGAATGGAACGGAAATGCCGTGCTGTGGTCTTGGGACCGCTAAGTCCTACGGTGACGAAGCAATTGCCGCGATAAAGACTGCTGTCAGAGCTGGATGCCGTCTCATCGACACCGCATCTCGTTACAGGAACGAGGAAGCCGTCGGAATCGCTATCAAAGAGCTCATCGAGGAGGGTGTCGTCAAACGCGAAGATCTCTTCATCAGCACAAAGGCCTGGACTGATGAGATGGCTCCAAAAAGACTCAAGAAAGCTCTCCGCAGATCTCTTCATAGACTTCAACTGGATTACGTCGATCTCTACATTGCTCATATGCCAATCGCTACCAAAGTAGATGTGAGAGTCCGACTAAATGTCACCGTCGAAGACATCTGGCGCCAATTCGATGAAGTCTACAAAGCTGGACTCACAAAAGCTGTCGGTGTCTCCAATTGGAGCATCGACCAAATCGATCGCGTCAACGCTCTTGGCCTCACTCGTGTCCACAACTGCCAAATGGAGTTCCATGCGCACTTCCCACATCGTTCACATCTCTCTGCCTGCGTGGATCGTAACATCGTCGTCACTGCCTATGCTACCCTTGGCAGCCTTGGACGCCTTGAACACACTGTAGAGGGAGGAAGCGGAAAGTAAGTGAACCATGTGCCAGTCTTCAAATCTTACTGATAATCTTCAGACGAGTTTCGGCCGGCCCGGACTCAACACTGCTCATTGATCCACACGTGCTTGAGGTTGCCGAGAAGTACAACAAGACTGCTGCTCAAGTCCTGCTCGGTCATGCATTGTACCACAGTGTCATCGTCATCCCAAAGTCGATTAACCCCAAACACATCAAGGAAAACCTCGACATTTTTGACTTCTCATTGACCATCGAGGATGTTGTCAAATGCGAGATTAACTGGGTCGCACAGCGTCTCTTCCCACAGCACTAGTAAGTTGATCCTACTTTATCTGGAAGTTTTCATTACTTCTTCTTTCAGCATGGCCGGACACCGCGAGGACGCCTTCGCCGAGGAGCGCAAGTTCTACAAATAATCACAAGGACATTTTCTCTCCGCTTCGCTTCGGTCTACTGTTACTTCTCTTCTATTTTTATGCACATTTGGCGTTCGAATTTTACCTGTGAATAAAATTGTTAGAGTTGACCGATTCACTAATGAAAAAAGAAGAATTTGATAGCTTCGGAAGGCTAATAAAAGGAGAGCTACATAGAATTGGATACAGTAATCTACTGTGCTTCAGTGATAAAAAGCGCAAGAGTCAATAAAGCGAAAGGGTACTCACATGACAACAGATGATAGTTTGAAGTCTTCTCGTGTTTCTGAAGAACCTAGGGGTGAGAGGAGTTCTTCGGACACTTTTGGAAAATTTGGAATAGAAAAAGTATGTGAAATGAAAAATGCGTGAATTGATAAGATGATCCGTCGAATAATATCAACAAAGTTCGGTTCAGGGGGGGATAGCGCGATAAACTTGAGCATTGAGCTCCTTTCCCTCATCAGTACTACCATAACATGAAGCTCCCTAATTCGAATGTCTCTCTTTATCAGTATCGAGCCCGCAGGACACGCCGATGTTCAGAGAAACCTCCCATTTGAGTTTCTCATGACCAAATAATCTTTTCTCTTTGAGTATTACGGTAGAACTTTGCCTTAAAAAAAGATTCTAAAATGTTTATCTTCCATTTCACTTAGATTGATATCTTTCAGCTTAGGGCAAACTTGATTGCCTCTTCTTACATCACCAAAAAGATTAATCCGCATTGAATTCCTAAAATTCTCTTTTTTAATGTTTCATTCCAACAGGATCGGACTCGCGAAAGATGCATTTCACTGCTAATCTCAACAACCTTCTTCTCTTTTTCATTCATTGTTACTTTATGATTTTCATTGCACACTGAGTACTTTTTTTAATTCACCTCCAAAAAAGAGGAGTTCACTTGACTGATTTACCATCAAAAAAGTACAATTTAATAGTTTCGGGAGGCTAATAAAATCGAGAGCTTCATAAAATCATATACAGTAACCTCAAGTACTTGAGTGATAGAATGAAATGACTTCGAATGGTTTTTATGAACCATCAATAGAATGCGAGAGCACTCACTCTATAATCAAAAATAGTAAACTCGTCTTCCGGAATGAAAATAAAGGGGTTTCAGAGGGTTCATCAATTTTTACGTACTCTAGCTGGATGGGATTGGACAAAAAAATATTTCGATTAACAAGGGAGTATTTAGTTTGAAAATGAAAAAATGAGCAGTTCTACGTGGCAAATTTGAAAGCTTTGATGTTTGAATAGTATAAAAAAAGAAATGTGTCGATATTTGATTGTCCAGAAATGATCATTGTGGAGGAACGGAGCTATTTAATCACTGAACTTTTTCCAGACAAGTCAAGATCGTCATTTTTGGTGAAAATTACTCGAAAAATCTTGAATCACAGCTGTTTTTTTCCCTGACTGGAGTAGAAAAAGGCTAATTCAACCGATAATTTATCTTCCTTATTGCCCTTGTCAATATGACACCTTAAAATAGAATTCCCAACGACTGCCTTCAAGTTTCGAAGCCATATTCGACCATTATTCCGTTCATAAGGCATTCTGCTTGAAAGTGGAGACTCCTGTAATACAAATGGGGGACTTTTGGGAAACATTTGGGAGCATCTGTGCATCCAGTAGAGAGCGTTTTTGATATGTGAGGAAGCTTATCTGAACTGAAATTGCGAGATCGGAGGGTAAATCAACTCAAATGGCAGCTCTGGAGATTTTTCCGGCGGTGGCCGAATTAGGGTGAAACCGGGGTTTTATAAACTTCCTAGAGAGGACAAAAACAACCCTTTCTAAAAATTACTACTGTTCTGTTCTGATATTTCTTGGTATCATAGACAAGCTCGTCAGCCAGTAATACATCTCATAAGTCTATTTTCAGGCAGAATAGGATTTATTGGTGGTTGTGAAGGTTCGTGGAGGTAGAGTTTGTGGTAAGAAGTTGATCTGGTAAGTTCTCCACTCCTATTCGGAGTTCATCCTCTTTTTCTGAAAGAATTTTACACAAAACCCTTCAAAAACCCGCAAAATTTTGTGAATTGACTTAGTTTTGAGCTAGGTTTCAAGAAAACTGAGTAATCAGATGGGAAATATAACAAGGATCCGATTGATTCTTTTCGAATTTTGCAAATCAGTCAAAAATAAGAACAATTATTCTTATTCTCAGTCTGAGAACTATACCTTCAAAGATATGCAGACAAAAAATGTGCGTGTGTCCGCAATTGCCTGTCAGTGTGTATGCACCAGAATTATGCCTGCGCGCGAACGGTTTTTTGAACGCGGAGGGGGCGGGGTTTGAGGAAGGGGATGAGGATTGAGATGGTATAAAAGGCCGACTTTTCTTCATGTTTCCTTCATTTATCATTTTTCCAGTTCTCGGGAAATCTCGCCTGACTGGAGAAATGCTTTTTTGCTGTTTTTCAAGCCCCCCTCCCCATCTTTCTGATACCAGGTTCTTGGACACCGCTAGTAATCCTGCATTTAACCAGTTGAGAAGAATCCAAATCTACTTTTTAGAACATTTCTTTTCACTTCTTAGTAGATTGATATCACTTCTTATCATTAGACGCGCCAATAATTCCTCTAATGCCTCCTACTACAAACCAACGTCTAGAGTAACACTTTTGAAACAGTGAAAATTGACTCCGCCCCTTTCATGAGAGAAATGCTGCCCCGAAAACCATAGTTTGGACGCACCTAGCCCATCTATTTCTTCTTGCACTCGTTGTGTCTGCGTCTCTTTTGTCTAGTTGACCTACCCCACGCAGGCACACGCGAGTTCTGTGCACTCTCCTTCGCCCTCTCGCCGCCTCTCTCGTTTTCTCTCTTCTTCTGTTCTCGGTTTTGTCATCATTGTTTCGGCAGCCAATACGATGCAGAAAGTTTATTTTCTTATCAAAATGCACCGATTATATAAAAGAGCGGCGGTAGTTTAATCGTAGAATATTGATAAGATTAACACTTTCGCGTTGTCCAATCCTTCTGCCATTTTCTGTATAGATATAGCAAATCGGATATTCATTTACTCGCATGAATATCTTAGTCTCCTCTTGCCAGCCCTTCCTCTCGTTATTCTTACTTTTCTTATTCTCCTCTCAACTTCTTCTTTTCAGACTCTCTTCAACACCAATCCCCATACCAAGCACCATGTCTTCACCGAACGCCACCATCGCTCTCTCCAACGGCATCGAGATGCCAGTCATCGGACTCGGAACCTGGCAATCGAGCCCAGCTGAGGTCACCGCCGCTGTCAAGGCTGCCGTGAAGGCTGGATACCGTCTCATCGATACCGCTTCGGTCTACCAGAACGAGGAAGCCATCGGAACCGCTATCAAGGAGCTCATCGACGAAGGCGTCGTCAAGCGTGAGGAGCTCTTCATCACCACCAAGGTAAATCTAGCTTGATTCCATTCTAACCCTTCTAACTCCATCTTGTTACAGGCCTGGACTCACGAGCTCGCTCCAGGAAGACTCGAGGGAAGCCTTCGCGATGCTCTCAAGAAGCTCAAGCTTGACTACGTCGATCTCTACCTTGCTCACATGCCGGCTGCTTTCAACGATGACATGAGCGAGCACATCGCTTCTCCAGTCGAGGACGTCTGGCGCCAGTTTGATGCCGTCTACAAGGCTGGACTCGCCAAGGCTGTTGGAGTCTCCAACTGGAACAACGAGCAGATCGGACGTGCTCTCGCCGTTGGTGTCACCCCGGTCCACAACTCGCAAGTCGAACTCCACTTGTACTTCCCACAACACGACCACGTCGACTTCTGCAAGGCTCACAACATTGTCGTGACCTCGTACGCCACTCTCGGAAGCCCAGGACGCGTTCACTTCACTCTTCCAACCGGACAGTGAGTTTATTAGGCACTAGAAACCAACTAATTTAAATTCTTTCTTCCAGGAAGTTGGACTGGGCCCCAGCCCCATCCGAGCTCGAGGATGCCAACGTTCTTGCCTTGGCCGAGAAGTACAACAAGACCCCAGCTCAAGTTCTTCTCCGTTACGCCTTGGACCGCGGACTCGCCATCATTCCAAAGTCGATCAACGCCAACCGCATCGAGGAGAACTTCAAGGTCTTCGACTTCTCTCTCTCCACCGAGGAAATCGCCAAGCTCGAGGAGAAGAAGATCTCTCAGCGTCTCTTCCTCCAAGACTTGTGAGTTTACAGTGATCCTGGTGTCTTTCATAGACTTATTACTTCCTTTTTCAGCATGGCCGGACACCCGGAGGACGCCTTCGCCAACGAGCGCCAATAAATTCTCACTGCACACGGATCTGTAAATAATTGAATTCCATCTTTCGGTGCTCTAATAAATATTCCTTGAACATGACAGTGTTAGCAGTTGTTCACAGGTTTCTAATCCAGTTCTCTTCCTCTCTCGTCGTCTTCGCATCTGCTAGTTGATGCACTGCCAATCGCATTTGTGGCCTTATCAGTTCTCCTCTGTTCCGCTGATGGCACATCAGTTCTTCAGTCTTCTCGGGTTTCCGTTGCCTTCTAGAAAAATAAAAAAAATTCTGTCGGGCTTGGTTATCTTCTGGGCAATTTCTGCCTCAGACTAAGAGCCCTGTGTTGGCATCCAGCATGTCTTTGTCCGTACACATTGCAAACAGCCAAATCAGTATAAGCCGCAGTTTTCTGCTATTAAAACGTTTAAAAACTTCAATACAATTTGCGCGAAGAGCTTTTTCGAGTAAACCTTGCGGAGAAATATACAAATATGGTTCAGTTCCCTTCACTGTTGACATTTCGGATCTTCAAAACTTCTCGGTTTGTTTATAGTCTAACCAATTTGTCATCATAACTGCAAAGTCTTATCATTTCATCGTTTCGCACATCAAATTGATTACGTTTTCAGTCTCAACAATTGTCATTCAATTGGCATAAATAGCTCTCTTTTCCATTCACCTCAGATAGTTTTCAAACAATATTTTTCTTTTATTTCTAAATTTTTAAATTTTCAGAAACTCCGATAATGACGCCAACTATAACATTGTCAAATGGAGTGAAGCAGCCAACTGTTGGACTCGGAACCTGGCAATCCAGCCCAGCTGAAGTCATTGCCGCAGTCAAAGCTGCTGTCAAAGCCGGATATCGTCTCATCGACACTGCTTCTGGTTACTACAACGAAGAAGCCATTGGAACTGCTATCAAAGAGCTCATCGAAGAAGGTGTCATCAAACGTGAAGATATTTTCATCACAACTAAGGTAATTCTGAATAATACATTCACCTGAAATGAGATGATTCTTCAGGCTTGGACAAACGAAATTGCTCCGGGAAAACTTGAAGCTGCTCTCAAGAAATCATTGAAGAACCTTCAATTGGAGTACGTGGATTTGTATCTTGCTCACATGCCGGCAGCTACCAATGATGACATGAGCGAGCAGATCGCGTCGCCAGTTGAAGATATCTGGCGGCAATTTGATGCTGTCTACAAGGCAGGGCTCACCAAGGCTGTTGGAGTTTCCAACTGGAACAACGAGCAGATCGGACGTGCACTTGCCCTCGGAATCACCCCGGTCCATAATTCGCAAGTCGAACTCCACTTGTACTTCCCACAACACGATCACGTCGATTTTTGCAAATCTCATAACATCTCCGTCACCTCCTACGCTACTCTCGGAAGCCCCGGACGTGTTGATTTCACTCTTCCCAACGGACAGTGAGTTATTTGTTCATTACCATCAAAAGTAATCATTTGTATTCAGAAAACTTGACTGGCCAGCCGCTCCATCCGAGTTGAAAGACAAAAACGTACTCGAACTTGCTGAAAAATACAAGAAAACACCTGCTCAAATCCTTCTCCGTTATGCATTGGACCGTGGGCTTGCCATCATCCCAAAGTCGATTCATGAGAACCGTATTCAAGAAAATTTCCAACTGTTCGACTTCCAACTTTCTCAAGATGAGATAGCTAAACTCGAAGAAAGCAAGATTTCCCAACGTTTGTTCGCACAAGATTTGTGAGTTTTTTCAGTGAAAAATGCTTTTTTGATGTAATTATTTATATTTCAGTATGATTGGACATCCTGAAGACGCTTTCGCCAATGAACGCAATTGAATTCGTGTTGGAGAGCCTGTAAATGTTGTTTAGTTCTGGTTTTTGTCGTTTATTTTATTACTGTGCCAATAAAGTATCAAAAGATATAAACTAAATTGATTTTCAGTGAATGAGTTTCACGGTTATGAGAATAAGAAGCTAATTATGCTATTAAAAAAACAAGAAAATTCTTCAGCTCCGTAAAAAAGCTCAAGTTTAACAGGCACACACTTCCCGCCGTAAAAAATGAGGAATATCGAGAAGTGAGCCAACCGTACACTACTGACCCGCTTTATGGTGGCGGGAAGGAGAGCGGATTCGAAATAGGAAGGGTCCACTTTAGCAAGTATCTATAAGACGTTTGGATCATTTAGCCAGGCATAAAATACAAGCATTGCTCCTGATCTGCACCAATCAGATACTGTTTGAAGTGATGAAGATGCTGAAATTTTTAAACTACTGCGAGATATTTTGCTGTGACAGCAAGAATAGGTAATTCTTTTTTTATTACTGATTTTTGCGTATAAGACAGTTTATGAGCAAGCCATCAAAATGAAAAAAAAACATTTGGTTTTCTAAGCATGTGATCATATTGTTCTTAGTTTAGAAATTTTCAAAAATACCTTTTTTTAATGCGACAGTATCACTCAACTCATTTTGAATACCTTGATTTGTAAAGCTTCATTTTGTATAATTTTCATCAGTTTCAGAACAGTGCATTGAATATGGTTCTCCTGATATAACAGTATACCGTCGTCAACACTAAAAAGAAATCGCCAATGAAACAAAGTTTGAGGATGCGACCAAAACACTGGCCTGACACGTGATTTCGTTCAGAACAGATGTATGTTCTCGTAATTCAAGCCCATAAAATCTTGCTCTTTCATCAATAATTTACCCGGTTTTCAACACCAGTTTTTCAGACCGTATGGCCTGAAAACGTCAAACAACCTTCCTGATACTACTGTTTTCGGTCTCGTGCATGGTGAACAACATTGTTTTGGGACCATTCAACTTGTCACGGAAGCAGAAAGTCTCTATCTCTTCACAATTTTCTGGAATACAACGAAATTTACAACTCCCACGCAACCAAGGGAAAAAACATCTTCCACTTCAAAAAAAAACCTGATTTAACCGTTGGCAACCGGAACCACTTGACAAGATCTGTCACGTTACTGGTCCACACTGCTCAACTCTACTCTCAACCCGACTTGTTTGAATTTGACACCAACGTTTATCATTTCAAGCTGACTCCGAGGAGAGCAAGAAAACCGCTATTCCTACAAAAGGAATGATTCCAGAATTGGCCCATGGCACCGATGAAATGGCTAGCATGCAACTGGCTCTAACTCGTCAAGCTGGAGGACATATGTAGCAACATATTGAGTCTATTGATCATTGAACATTTGAAGAGCACAACCAATAAAGTGAAGATAACTGCAACTCTCCTGTCTCAGCATGGGCTCATCGACCTGAAAAGTGACGGGACAGAACTGGACAGAAACTGCCATCAATCTGTACCATTTGTTTCAAAGTGACGAAGATATTGATGATCAAACTTTCAAACCAATTCAGTTCATTTTGCTTTAATGTCGAATATGGTGAGTCTTTTGTTAATGACAGCTTCCTAAGTGTAAAGTAGTTGATAAACTAACCGAAAACAAAAGATTGACACCACAAACGTGAGATTCAACGTTTTGTATTCACTACCGTTTCGAAATTCCTTGACTAAGGGCAACTGCATCAAAAAACTTGTTTCCAATGTTTTCATTAAAATCGTTCCATTATAAACGAGTTTGTAGAGTTATCACTTTTAGATCAGAGCAATGAACTGCCCGTCAAGATTGAAGAAAGTTGCTAATAATGTTGGAAAGGAAGTGTCAATGAAACAAAATTCAAAAATGCGACACAGAACTATGGCATGAAAAATGGACTTCACCCATAGCAGGAGTATGTTTCTGTAATTTGTACTCGAAAATCTTTCGAGTTTATCAAGATCCGCAATTTTCTAAACTATTCTTCCAGATTGAAAAGCATTAAAACGCCAAAACACCTCACGGAACAAGAAACAAAATGACGTCGGGACCGTCCTAACATGCTATCTGTACCATTTATTTGCTGTTCGAGATGTTGTGAGCTATATTGGAAAGAAAACGTCAATAAAACAAAGCCAATGGAACACGGAAACCAAGAGTACCGACCAACTGAACCAATAATAGTGGTGCGTTTTCGTATTTGAAAAAAAAATGACGAGGGTCTAAATTTGGAGCAAAAAGACGTTCTGATCATTTCAAAATGTGTTGTTCAATCATGCAAAACATCTATTCTTGATACTAGACGACGCATATTTTCCAGTTGAGCTTGTCAAAATAAGTTTGAAATCAGAAACCTTGAAAATTGATGCCTCTAACCATTTGAGTAGATACGCGCTGAACGGAGATCGGAATTTCAAGACAGCACATTGCTGAAAACCGAAAGATGATTCTAAGTATAGCAAAGTGTACTTCTAAGAGTAGTCTATAGTTTCGTCACATTCTTTCTTCTAATTACTGAGACTAAATTTCAATTTTTTAAAAGTGTAACCAGTGTGAGACTCTTTTCTACGCCATGCAAGACACTACGAAACTACACTCTACATATTTATTATGAAGCTACACATGTTTTTTTCCCTGGAGTAGAAGAATCTTCAAGAGATTATCATTATCTAATCACTAATTAAGATTTCCGTAAACAATCTTTCACTTCCTTTTAATGATGCGTTCTCAAAAATGATTTCTCTTTTCTAAATCAAAAATCTCGAAGATCCAGATATTTTCCCCGGTAAAGACTCCCTCGGAAACATTTTCATAAAGAGGAAATCTTTTTTCTCTCCTTCTTCAAGGAACTAAATAGAATATATTTGTATTCGAAAGAATGTTCACAACCTCATGGAGTTGACAATATAATTTGCTATCTCAGACATTTCCGTGGCACGTAGACATGAAACACAAATAGTAGCGTAATGTTCCAGACGTCAAAACTTTTTTTTTCATTTCATTTGCGCAGGAAATATTTTTGTAACTCGAAGTCAGAGCCTTGATACTAGTTTGATTGCACGTATAGCTTGGACATTTGATACCTCTAATCATTTTGGTATGATGATATAAAATGCCCTAATTATAATCGTCATGTGTATTCTGGTCAAAGAAACAAAAAAGTATTCGTTTTGGACATGATCTTGCATTTTTTGAGAATTCATAGATGTGTCTGGTATAACCCTCAGTTCAAATTGTTGATTTCATCATCTTTATTTTTGAATTCTCAGATTTCAGAAAATCACTAATTTCTCCAGATTAAACTCTGTTTTATACGGCTTCCTTGTCCTTTCTTTTCAACAAATTCTGAGCCGCCGAGTTCATGTTCTCGTCTAGAATTTGGTTTCTTAGGGAAGTGAACTGAATATGTCTTTTTCTTACATTGTCCTCAACAAAAAAACAACAAAACCAAGTCATCTTTTTTTCCAATTTCGAATTCTGGCGTCTGTTTCCACAGAGATGTTCTGCTAGAACACTGACAATTTTAGTGACCACTTGTCTCGTGTTGTGTGTATTCAATTGCGTTTTTCAAGCCTCTCTTTGGCATCACAATATGAAGATAATAGGCAAAGCGCTCTTTTTTTTCCGGACGCCGTTTGTCCTTTCCCCAGAAATTGCATACATTTTTAACTATTCCACCCTATTGGTTCCTTGTCCCTAAATGCACACAACCTCGCTGATCACCTAAACTTATAATTTCAGAGAGTTTTATATTTTGAATAACAGCTTGAAATTCGAATTTGAATTCTTCTTCCTGTTTAGTTTTGGCCATGAGCTCAAATTATGTCACTATTTTGCGTCACTCCGGAAACTTTTGACTTTGTCCTGCAAAATTAGTTCCTTTATAGCAGGCTAATTCGTTTTCTCAGAAAAAAGGTTTGAGAACCTTCTTTAACTTGATTCTGACATCGGGGATAATTTTTTTGGGTGATCTTGCAAGAGTGCAGATTATCAACTATAATTTTGAGATATGAACTGAGCTCGTGAGAAAAATAGAGTGGGCGGAATTCTCTGATTTCCGAAGATTAAAAGTCAAATTTTGGAAGAAATTATTTCCGGAATCTCAGAATACAAAAATGAATAGCAAATAATTTTTTATATGGCTATTCAATCCACAAATTTTATAGATTTCGAGAACACCAAGGTTTTGTTATGAATAAGTCAAATGTTAGTCGAAGTAGATCTTGACGTAGCCACTTAATTCAATTCCAAAATATTCCAAAAGTTGATCTTGTGAATCACGGTCTGCTACATGACGTCTGTTTTCATTTACTACGAAAACGTGAATAATTAGCTTCTCATCATCCTGTCTATGTTATTTTTGAGAAGTGTATCCTACATCCGAATTGTTTGACAAACAACCTTCTCGAAAGTAAGCAATCACTGTCTATAACAGAGCAATTACACACTTTGACGTATTAGATCTAAAATTATTCTCGTTAGACTTGTCGTAATGAGTGCTTAGAAAATATCAGAAATTCCAGTTCCTGTTCACCTGATCGCTCGATTTTTGGTTTGTCCATTTCGCCTTGTTTATTCATTTTCCGGATGTAACTCATTTCGCCTCTTCTTCTCAGCGAATTCATCCACACGTTACTCGCTAATTTCCGGCCAAAACTCAAAACCTGCGAGTTTAAATATTGCTCGCCTACCCTTCTATGCTATATCGTTGCTTTTTCTAAATCTTATGCGCCATTTTTCTTCGTGCTCATAGTTCACATTTCTTCTCCATGACTTCATTTTGGGGCGTCAGACGTTCGGATGGAAATTTTGAATTAGGATAATTTGATAGACGCGCATCTTTGATGATAACACCTGTCTGCCAGGTAGAAAAATATGTGATTCGATATTTTTTCCTTCCTTTCTCCAGTCAGGAGTTCTGAATATTACTCATTTCTATCGTCTAGAATTTTGGATTGTTGCTGATCATGACACAGAAGCGCGTGTATTTCGTTTTTCTAATTCAGGAACTACAATATTTGCTATTGATGTTTTGATTCAGTAAACCACGATTACAGGTGGCTTCAAAATTTCTTGAAATGCACAAATTTTGTGTTTTCGTTAAAGTGGTTGTTTTTTCACATCTGCAAAACACGGCCGAGCATGTTTTGCAAAAAAAGTGAAGTGACACTTTTTGAAATGTTCTAAACACGTTTTGTAACTACCACTTCTTTTCAAAAAAAATATTGTTTGGAATGTTTCAGTGGAACAAACGTGATCTAGATCATTTCATCTCCCTACGCGCTCTTCATTTTTATGCGAAGAGCACAAAGTATATTGTTCATTTGATCCAAGAGAGCAAGAGAGAGAGAGAGAGTCACAACTCTGAAAATGTCATCATAAAATGCGTGAAATATTTCAACGGTGGGGTCAAGTGCTTCTGTTTGTTAATTTCTAGCCGCCCCTTTATTCCCGTCCGTTTCTAGAACCACAAATGCAATTATGAAACATTGATGAAGCGGCTCTTCTCTCAGAATTTCCTATATTCACACCATCCTTCATTAAACGAGTTACCATTAACTCTCACTTCCTCCCACTTATTCTATGTCTGTCCCCCTTGCCCCCCTCAATAAACATTCTTAAGCTCAATTAGCACATTCAAATGGAGTGTGTATGTGTCATTCCTATACATATTTTCGTCACTATTATCACATTCTTACTTTTCTGTTTCATAAGGTCAGCAGCTGCCGGATAGAAGCCGCCAGCTGCTTTTTTGAAAATCAACAGAAATAAATACGTATTTGGAATGCGATGCAGAAAATTTTATAATTTTGTTTTCAACCCGCCCCAACCTACTTAGTAGGCACTTCAATTTCAGTTCAGAAGCACTGGAGAATTCTTATTTTCAATGTTCCCACGATTATGAAAGGTGGTGGAAAATCTGCCAGAAAACGTCATATTTAGATTCCTACTAGCTGCTTTTCAAATTCTTCTTGAGTTTTTCGGAATACCTACAGTAATACAAATTTCTCCCTTATCTAAACCGCCTTTTCAAGTTCCGGGCACATAAGCTTCTAAATTTCTGTGCTATTCTCAGAATGTCTAGCTTTCCATTGAACTAACTGTCATCCGTCACTTGATTGCTTGATCAAACCTCTAATCATGAGCATTCCGTTGAATGAAAATGCCCTAATCATAGCCGAAGCTCTAAAAACAAGCACGACTGTAAATGTAATCATTGCACTTTTGAATAAGGCTAGATCTCAGACATCTCGTTTTTTATTCAACGATAACTACGCCTACTCCTTCTCGAGCTTCTACTCTCTCGCTTCCAAATAAAAAAGAAGACAGTTGTAACTTGAGACATGCCATTCGAAACTTTTTTCTTATATATCTACGTAATAATTAGACACCTCATCACGATTCTCAACTGATTGACCAACGGAAGCAGAAAAACGACTTTTATTTTTTCACGTTTTCCGAAAAGAAGGTCCTAAATTGCGTTGCAAAATGAGCTGATCTTCAAGCATTGATGTTCATCGTGTCATTGAGTGCTGTTTGAACTTCGAAGGTATCAAATTGCTGAGAGCATCCTACCTTTTTTGACCCCAATTTAGTGTTGAAGGAAGGAAAGAGAAGAAAAAACGTCTTGCAGATAAAATGAGCTAATTTCCTAAAAAACACTCAAAAACACAACTTGTCTACTCGTTTTTTTCTTGGAGCATTCGGAGAAACTCTTCTTCCGTATGTTTTTCAAAAATTGCAAATGGTCGTCGTTCCCGAAATACGCGAATTAAAATTTGATAACTTGTTTTTGAATTATAGAATAGTTGAATGAGAAATAATGATGCTTGAAAAACGTTTTTTTTTCTCAGCGCGATAATTAATATTCGAGTTCTTCACTTAAAGATCAGGCTTCATGCAATTTCTTTAAAAGTTTTCATTCTTCATTTGACTGAAGTTCACACCGATGCCCTTCCTCGCATCATTATTTTTTCTCCTCCATCTTTTCACTCTCACTTCAAAGCTCATTTCAATTAAAAACGCAAAAACAAACAATTTTACAAACAAAAAATTAACTGTCCTCATTTCTTTTTCTACAGTACCTCGTCATTCTTTGGAGCGTTTTCTGGTCTACTCCTGAGGGAAACTATAGTGCAAGAGTTTTAAACTCTCCGATTTCAAGTTTATTCTTCAGTCTGAAAAAGAGTGTATCTCAGAAAGCTCCCTTTGACCTTCCAAGTGTAGGAGTGACATGAACTTTAGCAATGACATGCACAACTTATAGACATGACTAATGAATATCAATTCAGAAAACTTGAATCCTAATTTAGAACCTCGAGATTTCCGCATTCAAGTTCTCACAAGGATTTGAAAATGAGTTTGCACACAGATTTTTTATTCTCCCACTCTTCCTTCATATTAATCGAATGAAGACCGATCATTCAAAACTCATTCCCGCGAAGAACCAACCCACTCAGCCCAAAATGACTACTGTTCTTAACAGACTAATTGAAGATGTACTCGGATTCTAAAAACTGTGACAGTCTCTGGTTCTCCGAAAGGGGCAGTAGCAATTTGTGATAGACGGTCATTCATTTTAGCCCATACTGCACCTTTCTGGTGTTTTTAACTAGAAGATCTTGTAAAACTAATTTAAATTTCACGCTGCCATGTTTCTCGCAGAGAAAATGGAACGTTTTGCTGCTTTTCCGGATTTCACCCCATTAATCACTCTCGTTTATTTCCGATTCTTTTTTTGCACAACACACAAACCCATTTTTCAGAGATGATAAATATGAACCATGCATTTCTTTTGATTTTTTTTTCGTTCGTTTTTTCTCTCCTCCCAACATCCATTCTTGTTTTTCCACTAATGAAGAGAAGAAAAACTCCTGGATGATGTTTTTCGAATGTTTCAAGAATATTGTCAAAAACATGGCAGTGTCATGTTACTCCGCGGCAAGGTTTTTGTTTTATTTCCGTCATTTGAAACCTGAGGCTTACTCTTCTAAGAAGTTGGCTTCTGAACTATGCCAAGGAAATCTCAGTCTTCAAATTAACAGTATCTCAGATAGCTCACTTCCAGGAAAATGATGATGTGAATTAGAGTGGCTGACTTTTCTGAAAAAGTTCGTTTCCCCCCCTTTCCATTCACTGAAATGACATATTTAGACATGTGTCCCCTGGCTCATCAGTATTTTTAGAAGCGGTATAACTTGTTTTTTGTCCCCCTCTAGTTGTTTGAAATCCCAAAGGTCTGTTCTTTTGAACAGATGTGTTCGGTTTCTTGAGATTTTTCTAATTTTTTGGGTCTTTTTGAAATTTGCATTCGAAGAAAACATGTTCTGAATCAGAAAAACATTGTTTCAGAACTCAAAAACCGAAGATTTTTGAAAATACTTATAGGTACAAGTACACCGTTCTCACGCTCTGTTCTTTCATTATTTTCGACAAGTATTTGTCGTTTTTTTTTGTTCTCCTTCTCGCCTCATAATTTCATGGCACATACGTGTCTGCTGCTCGCCAACTAATCTCATCAATCCAAACCTGATTTGTACTTACACAATCTCTCACATTTTCATTCTCTCCTACTCGTTTCTCCATTCTTCATCTTGAACAAAAAAAAATATCTGTCCCGGAGATTTATGCTCATTTATTATGAACCCCCCTCGTCATTTTCCACACGACATTACGTTTATTACGACTTTTAATGAGTTTCTTCAGAACACAAACAGTTAGGAATGGACTTCATCAACGAGTTATTTTTCACCGACACCGATATAGAAGATCTGGTGAGTTTTCTGGGAAAATGAAGTGTGGTAGGGGGACGTAAAAAACACGGTGGATATGGAATAGAAACAATTATAAATACCCAAATGAAAAACAGTCAGTATAATCTAGAAACTTTCTCATTATTTCTGCTATTATTTTCATTATTTGGAACGAATGGAACGTTTTTAGTATGCTATAGCGTTCTGAAAAAAATCAACATTCTTTTTGAAACCACTTATTTGTTTGCTTTGGTACGAAAATCAAAACATTGGAGCAATTTCCAAAAAAGAAAAAACAATTCTGGAGGTATGGGGAATTGAACCCCAGCCCTCTCCCATGCTAAGGGAGCGCTCTACCACTGAGCTATACCCCCGCACGGTCACTATCACCTAAGGTGTCTAGAGATGATTAGCGGTCTTTTGTTTAATTTGATGACTTCATAGGCACGTAATCACTAGACAACGTAAATTATTTTGTATGTAGTAGGGTTTTTTAGAAGCATAAAACCAAAGATGAAACTTCACAAAAGAGATAACTGAAAACAGGTGATGTATCTTCCCTGAAACCATTTTTCCAACACATCACAAAATCATCTTTCAATAAAGTATTCGACTTTTCATGATTTAACAAGGTTTTAGGAATAGACGGGAGTTTTCGACATATTTCATAAACCTGTATAGTGATTATTCTCCTTGAAACCATTTTTTCAACACATCAGAAAATCATCTTTCAAAAAATATTCGACTCTTTTTAATTTAATGGTGGTTTTATGCGGGGGTTTTGGGAATTAACGGAGGATTTCGACATATTTTATAAACCTGTATGGTGATGATTTCTGAAACCATTTTCTCAACACATCATAAAATCATCGTTGAAAAAATATTTAAAAAAAAACATGTAACTTGTCAAAAACCCCCGTCAAATCATAAAGAGCCATAGATTCTACTTCAGTTTCAACAACTCCTTTGATTATATATTTGTTCTAACAGAACTGCTTTTGATTACTTTTGTATCCAAAAGACACTCAAAATACAAAAAATACGTGCATAGTGAAAACAGACCCCTATCCTCCCCCACCACTGATTCCTCTTGTTCTGACTTTCGGGATACATCATTCAATCATTTAGTAGAGTGCTTCGGAGAAAGCGCAAACTTTTATTGTCTTCCTTCTTTTGTTTTATTATCTGAAAATCTGGTGACGAGTGATTGCCAAAAAGTCATTTTGTTGAGAGGTAATCTAAATGGAAATTTTTGATCCACTTTTCCTAAATGAACTTTCTCCTCCCGAGTCGTAAACCAAAAGGAAGTGATTTTGTAGAGAGTTGCTCTTGATAGCAGATTTCCCATTAGGCCTAACAACTGTTCAAAAATTACGCCTAGTCATCAATACAAATTCCCTCGTACAATTTTTGTCGAGGACTTCCTGTCTGTGTGCCATTTATAATACAATTCCTTCCTCATATTACGTTTCTGTTAATTGATCTATGAAGGGGGTCATAGTAGTCACCTAGGGAATCCTTAGACGTGATATTGTTATGATAAATATAAGTTATTTTCATTCGGAGAACCCATTCCATGCAAATTATCGTTTTGATAGCTAACCATTCATTGACCGAATGAGTGCAAGTTTTGATTAATGTTATCGGTTTATCATTCGGTGAACTGCTCCCCGAGGAAATATTGGTTGAAAAGTGATTCCGTGTAACCAGGTTTTCTCAAATACCAAAACTCAGTGTCTGTGTTCTCCTCTTCAACTAATTTCCGCTTTTCATAACCAAACATTGAAAATCTAAATAAGATTCTGTCACTTCCCTTCATTGTTCAAAAAACCTTGTAACTCGACATTCTTCTCGTTTTCTAGTTTTTCTTCTTGTAATGAGCAACTTGTTTCTTGTTTCTACCCTCCGTTTTTATGGTTCCGCATAGTTTCTTTGAATTTTAGATGTGCTTCTGTTAAAAAGAAGCACAATATTGGAATATCTCATGAGAAAAAAAGTGCAACATCATTACTATGTTGTTGTTTCCATGTTTTTGAGTACGACATTTCGAGAATTGCCAAGAACTCAGTGTTTCTAGTATAAAAGGAAAGAATTGAACTTTCCTATTTTAAGATATTCTAAATCAGGTTACCAGGTGAAAATTCTAAATCCGGAATTTCAGAGTTTGAGCAACCTTAAAGAATTGAGAGAATGCGGATAAACGCAGGTGGTTTCACCGGAAACATCATTTCCCCCCTTTGGTCTTTGTCTACACTTTGTTTCATATTTAGGGCACATGGAAAAACAATTGCTCTTAGTCACATTCATCATAAAGACCTTTGATTGCATGGTCTTTGGAATTTCAGTGTCTCTCAAGTTTCATAAATGACTAAGAAGTTATAATTGAGGCATGAAAAATATCATAACACAATTTGAGCTCAGTTTTCAATTGAATGTGACTAGCCTTTCCTCTCGACGTGATTTTTGAATGTGCCTCTACTTTAGAAAAATTATAACTTGGAACGCCTAACTGTGTTTTGACTCCATTGATCCTCAAGTTCAAAAATTTTTCATTCCTGAAAAATGTTTCATCTCTCTAGACTCATTTCCAAATCCAAGCTGTTCGTCAGTTTGATGAGTCCAAAGACATCTTTTTCATCTGGTTCACTGATGATTTATAGCTCCGACGGGCCCCGTTAAATGACCGACGGACAAATGAGGACGCGCACTTCATCATTTTTCCTCCGTTTTCTCTTTAAATAGACTGACTGTGCATGCCGAAATGAGATATTTCTAGTTGGAAACATCTAGAAGAAGAACGTGTTTGCTTCGGCGCTTCATTCATACACGATTGAGAGCGAAGAGTGTTTGTTTTTGCACTTTTTGGTAGCTTCAGCTGCAATCTTCTTAAAATTATCGTCCAAAGGCAGTTTTCAAAAAATCTTCTTTCAAAGGGGAGAATAAGTTCTAGCTGATCTGAGCGTTTTGTGATTTTTTATTTTCAAGAGCAAAATTAGCTGAGGATGTTGAAACATCAAGTACCTACGTGTGAAATTATCAGTTTTTTTTATTCTGGGAAGTTGATTACTGAAGAAATCTTCTTCTTCAAAATTGTGTTGAGTGGTCACAGAGTTGAAGAAATGAAATTAGGGAACAGAAACACCCACGAACTTTTCTTCAGTTTCTTTTTCTGCACTTTAGGAATTCACTTCAATCGACACTTTCTTGGAAATCACCAAACCTTGAAATTAGAATTCTATTCATGAAAAATCATATTCATGAAAACTAATTCCTCCAAATTTATTTTTCAAAAAAAAGAACAGTCATAAGGAATGTTTGTGACTTTGTCAACTTCCTGCAAAGTTCATGTTTCCGCCAAAAGGCAAGGCAAAAGTGGAAAACAACAACACTTCCAAAAAGTCGGGAGAAACTTGAGTTCTACTTCATTTCCAATAGGTACTTGCCTCCTATCTCTAATAAAAATCTTAAAAAAGTGGGGCTCTCAGCACTCTTTAGAGACTCATCTCTCACCAGGAGAAATGTTTTCAAAGTGTAAGAAAACACACACATTCCCGCTTATTCTGTCTGGGACCCCCTCCTTTTTGTTCCTATATTTTTATTTTTGTTTTGGTAGCGCCGTGGGGTACTCGGTCCCCGTTTTGTAGTGGTGGTGGTTGTGGTTTGAAGCCGTTCGTTTCGCCTCCTCCAAACGTGAATTAAGCAATTCAATTCAGTGGGGCAGCTCTCATTTGATTTTGTGTTACGCCCATGCCACACACTGGGTCAAGAAGGTATTTCTCCTACACTCTCGTGCTTTCAGAAAATATGAAAGCACATAAAATGTTGGTCACTGGTTACCCCACGCCAAGCACCCATTCGCCTAAAATCTTGGCGCTATTAGATTCCTTTTGGGGCCATGGAAAACACGAAAAAAGTTGTCATTGAACTATTTTTCTCATTTGGTTACCCGTTGTTGATTCTTCTCATTTCATTCTCCCCTTCTCATCCAGCCCAACCCCCCGAATATTTTTTCTCACTACTAATTATCTCCTAACCGTGGAATGCACTTGATATCCCTTATTTACAAGAACCCAAAATACATTTTCCTTCCGAAATCGTTGTCAAACTGTGAACAGAACATCGTGTAGCTCTGATCACGCTTTTTTAGAAACATCAGCACAAAGGTGCAGCTGAAAATCGAGATTTGTAACTTGAAATCAGTCTGAATACGTGTAATTAGCAAAATTTTGTTGCTTTCAAAATATCACATAAACTACAGAAAAGTAGTTTTTTGTGCTCAATTCATCAAAATGTGCAAATATTGTCTTCCTGAAATAGTTCGGATCATTTTCACATCACAAAAATCGGATCTGTTTTCTTTGAATCGCGGATTACTTTTTATCCGTAGTTCCGACGACAAAGCTCATGAGACGTTATTTTGGTTGGATCTTGTAGAATCAACACCGTAGAATGTTCGGTTTGGAAAATACGTTCTGAGAACCTTTTAACCGTATGGCAAAATTGTTTTTTTGGCATTTCTTGATACTCTGACCTCTGATTCTTGTAACCTTTTCCCTGACTCACACCTTATGAAACCCCAAATTTATTTCTATCTCTTTCTCGTTTTGCTATACAATTAATATTTCATATCATCAAAGTTTACACTCATTCATATATTCTGGCACTCTTATAAAATATGATCAAACTGAACTGCCCCATCTATCTTGTTTTGCTTTTCTAATGATGTCTTGAACTATCGTAGAATCATTAAGATCAGCTGAGCCTGACGTCAGTAAAATTTACAATTTGATTATACTAAAATAGTTGTGAGACTGCAAAGCGTATGACATTTTTTATCAAAGGTTTTAGTCTATAGCTTTTGGTTTTCAAAATCACCTGTAGTAGTTGAGTTTCGAAACTTCGCCATTCACTACTTTCCAGAGTCCCGTGTTCTCGCAAAAGTAAATCAGTCTTGAGATATTTTGAAACTAAAACCAGTTAAACTAAAAACCAGAAACAAATTATCGCATTTGGAGTGTTCCTGAAGTTTTAAAAGTTTCGGAATTAGCGTCGAAGGTCAGTTTGAAACTTACATACCACTAATCCTCAAACAAGTGTCTCCATTTTCCGAGTCAAAAGTCAAACTGCCCAAACACACTCACCCCCGCGCCAAGTTTCTCACTTTTACCCGTTTCATAACACTGTTTTGTTGAAAAAAAAGAAAAAACGGAGCCGCTTTCAATGCGGAAATTGAAAAAAGAACTCTCCTCCTTCTTTCCTCACTAAATGAAACCCGCTGAGTACGTTGGAATAAATTAAATGTGGCGGAGGGATAAGAGGAAGCTTAGCTCTTTCAAGATCCCCAGTTGAAACCACATCACTTTTCGACGTTTCCTTATTGTATTAACACCAATGCCTCGTCGCCTTGCTCTCTTTTTCTCCTTCCATTTCCTCTTTTCACTCTTCTACCAAGATGTAGTGTTAAAAGATTAATTTACATATATCAATACAGTTTTTCGAAAATTCAACGGCAATCCGATTTCTTTGATGATGTCTTCAAATATTAGTCTTCTATCTCACCGGTGGGAGGGATTTGTCGTCAGATTAAATTTTTCGTCAGAGAACACATTCTCTGTCATCAATTCTTCTTAATCTTCGATCAACTTGTTTCTCATTCATTTTCTGATTAACTTGTTAGTCTGAGTATTAGTTCACCGACTCATCTGTGGTAGTTTGTGCTCTCAACTGATATTTTGGTTTCAGGGAATGATAATGGAGGTCAAAGACATAGACAACTACTGTGATCGAGGAATCCACCCAAATGCATCCAACTATCTCACTGCTCCGTTCGATGGACTTTGCCTACAGGTAATCCGGAATTTTGATTATTTTAATTATGACATTTTTTACTCCAGAAATTTTTCTACCAACTACAAGCTTCCCTCCGTCGATTCAGCCAATGGGAAGAAGTTCTGTACACTACAGTATACATCATTATTTCTGTAGCAGCTGTTATTGGAAACGGACTGGTTATTCTGGCAGTAGTGCGGAAAAAAGCAATGAGAACCAACCGGAACGTGCTCATTCTTAATCTAGCCCTTTGCAACTTGGTTGGTTTTTGTTTTTTGTCATCCTCGATTTTAGTTTTTAGTACATTTGGTCTTAAAAGTTCACTTCCGTTCACATTACGTCTTGTTATTTCCTTCGATTTCAGATTCTCGCCATTACAAACATCCCTTTCTTATGGCTTCCGTCTATCGACTTTGAATTTCCGTACTCTCGGTTCTTCTGCAAGTTTGCCAATGTGCTGCCAGGAAGTAATATCTACTGCTCAACATTGACAATCTCTATCATGGCAATTGATAGGTATGCTTATTCGTTTTCTTTTCAAAGTGCACGTTCTGACATTCCATATAGAATTATGAAACTATTCATAATAACCGCTTCCAAGAACGAATTTTGTGTTGAGACTTATCTTGGCGAATGATGAAAGGCACTTCAGTTCTTAAGTGTTATCCTGTTCTCTGAACACCACAAAAACCCACACGCACCAAAGTCCGCTTCTTCCAGATACTACTCGGTGAAAAGGTTGAAAATCACTTCGAATCGGAAACAATGCTTCCATGCAGTTCTCGTTTCATTGGCTATCTGGATTGCGTCATTTATACTTTCGCTTCCACTGTTGCTCTATTACGAGACTTCCATGCTCTACGTTATGAGGGTATGTTTTTAGACAGCTGAATATTTTTGCGAAATACTGAGAGTTTTATTTTAGGAAATCCGAGTAGTTGATCAAAGCGGTCACGAAGTAATCAGAAGTTATGGTTGGAGACAATGTCGCTTGGTTTCCGCTGGGAAATCTCCTGATATCACCCAACGGATTCAGTTGATCATGTCTCTTCTTCAAGTTGCTTTCCTTTACATTGTTCCACTCTTTGTCCTCTCCATCTTCAATGTTAAGCTAACGCGCTTCTTGAAGACTAATGCTAACAAAATGAGCAAGACACGTGCTCCACCAAAAAGAGATGAACGATCTGATAGCCATCATAACTCGCTGAAGAGTAACAACAACAACAACACCGCGTTTTTCACTCAGCCATGCCTCAATTCGTCTATCAGAAATCAGTCAATGGATAGAAATACTACAAATAAAAGGACAAGTAGAACGACTTCTCTTCTCATCGCAATGGCTGGATGCTATGCTGCTCTTTGGTTCCCATTCACTCTTATCACTTTTCTCATTGACTTTGAGCTAGTCAACAATGTAAGTTCTATAATTAAAATTTCTATAGAGTACAAAAAATCGCTTTCAGCAAGAATACGTGAACCTTGTCGAGAGAATAGATCAAACGTGCAAGATGGTATCAATGCTTTCAATTTGCATCAACCCATTCCTCTACGGTTTCCTTAATACAAACTTCCGTCACGAGTTCTCCGATATCTACTACCGTTACATCAGATGTGAGACGAAGAATCAACCAACCAGCAGATTCCAACATGATGTTTCCTCAATCGCCCACCACAGGTAATCCTAATTAATATGATCTACATAACTCTAATCCTTTTCTAGGCAAGACTCTGTGTACAACGATGATGCAACTCTTTTGAATACTGGTCGCCAAAGTATTGTTAAGGACGGAAGTTCTTCTCCGAGAGGGTAAGATAAAGAGAGATTAAGGCAAGATCATTCCATTCTTCTTCAGATTCCGATCCAGCATTCGTGTTTGCAGTGGAAACAAAATGATTGGAGATCGCATTGTGCTGGACGATGACATTGAAAAAGATAGCTTCGTCTGATTTCTTTTCATGGATATGCACTGAAAAGTTGTATGAGCAGAACAAATTTACTTTTACGAGTTTCAATCGCTAGTTTTTCTTTTTTCTAATACAATGAAGCTTTTCTATGGTCTCAAAGTTGTAATAAGTAATACCAGGAAGTTGTTTTCTTAGTCTCTCTAATTGATCTATTCTTATCAGCAGACAGACACAAAAAGTGCGTGGGGGATTCTTTTGAAAAAAAATAGCGACGTATGAATGGCGTGATAAAGAGTTTCCGTAAAGAACTACGCTTTGTAGCTGACGAAGCTTTGTAGCTGATCACATTAACATTGTGTAGCAGGGGAAACGTAACTTGAAGAAGTTCGAAATCATTTATAGTGAAGAATGTCCTTCGATGACTGAACCAAACATGATGTAAACTTTTGAATGAAAAATCTGAGTTTGAAAATGTTCATATTCCTGACTTTTACAAGAAACAAAACTGTAAATTGACAAATGACCTGAATCATTGCGATGACTATCCGGCGGAACAAAGTGCAGTTATCAATCATTTTTCTAAACGAACTATCTGTCGGAGAACATTCCTCAAAGACATCAAGATTTTTTTACGCAGAAAAGATGTTTATGACACCTGGAAAGGAAGGAGAAATAGGAGGAGCTTCCTGTTAAAGTTATCATAAGTCTAATTTATTGTTCTTTGGTGTGAAATTCTTGGATATAAATAGGGACGACAATATCTTGTGTACTCACCAAAGTACTAAGTTCTTAGTAAGTAAGTGGGATTTTAAGAAATTATATTTATTTGATATCTCCTCTAAAAAACACAATACCACTTTCAGATAGTATGGTTTCAACTATCCAGTTATGTTTCATATTGGTGATCGGCTTGAATGTTTTCTTTGGCTCACTCAATTACGTTCATCGGAGTGGGTGAACAAGATCAAAAACTTCAATGACTCTGTTTTCAGATGTCATATATGACAAGATGAACTGCACTGAATGTGGATCTTGTCAACAATTGATCAAGCAATCAGGATATCTCAATCAAGTGATAGCAAAAATTATTTTTGTTCAAGCTTTTGTTTTCAGATATCGGAAACTGGATTTGTTTTAACATCAACGTTAATTATATCTGTATTAGTTCTTGTAACAACAGTTATTCGAAGGTTTGCATCAATTTAAACTTTTTCCATTGGAAAAAACGCTTTATAGAATCAAAAGCTCGTCTTCTTCCACTCCGGAAACGATTATGATAGTTTTATGTTTTCTACATTTTTTCATTATGAACTTCATCATGGGATACTTGTCACAAAACCATGGAAGTGAGTGCCACCACATGTTCTTAACCATATTTTAATGTTCCAGTGTCAACCATTGGCATTATGTATCAATTGTGGAAAGACGAACAACTTTGTGGCGACATTTCAAATCTTCCCGCATTTTTTGGATTCTTCTGCACTTTGGGAGAATACTTTTGCAGTTTGATTGCCACTGTGCTCTCCATCATTCTTTCCTGTGTCTCTCTTATAGAAAGAAACAACCAAGAACATGGCGGAGATGATAAAAGCATAACCATGAGAAATATTGAGCATTCTTATCTTTTATCGACTTTCTAACTGTTTTTTTCTGTTGATCTTCAAAAAATTAAGTTTTTCCAGATTTCTCTGAAATTCTCCTCGAAAAAATAGAAGGTCTAACTTTCTAAATTAAAAACAGCTAAAAGAAGATCGCCCTAAAAGTAATCAAAGGGCAAACCAAAGGTTTCGACATAAAGTGGTGCCAGATTCCTTTCTAATTTACACTTTTCGCGCATTCTCGCATTCTTCTCCTTTTTTCCGAGAGCACGGGGCGGTTTATAATGCAAATGAAACAGTGACGTTTGCCTTTTTGTTTCTCTAGAATCATGCGGTTGGACAATCTTGTTTTGTGTTTAAAGACGTTGATAGGATCAGTCCTTTGAATGAAAAATTTCGTGCTAGCTGAGGAAGATGCTAATTAGGTTTGAGAAAAAGCTCGTCATTGTTTTGTTACAGTCAGCTCTCTTTTGCGTTTTCTTGATACTCAAATCACTGTTTTTTCAGAGAATGCCAAAAGATCTACGTTCCCACTCTGTCAATGCACTCCAGTTTACAGTCCGCTCGACTCTACTCATTTTCAGTATCGCTGTTGTTGCCCTTTATGCATCAATTATGTACCTTGAGAGTGAGTTATAGTAGGTAACTGTACCTAATTACAGTTTTTCAGAGTCTTATCCCCGAATCGCTCCATATCATCCAAGGAAACTAATCTACATATGTTTTCCAAAAGAAGACGCGACTGTGGCTGCGTATATGAGTTTTCTGCGTTATACAGACATGGTCCTCAGCGTTCTTTTGATTATCCCATGCGTAGTTCTGTGGTATTTGTTTCTTGAAAATATCTAGATCATATATATTTTCCAGTGTTTCCAACTCGTTTCCGAAAGTTCACTGGCCAATCGGCCTCATTTGTGTTTTTCGCTTCATCATTGTTTTAATAGAAATTGTGCACGTTTCTTCTTTCAACGGAGGTAATTTTATGATCAGTTGCATCATAATATCTTGTTTTCTTTCAGATACCCAATTGGATTTTATTCTCAGTGTTAGCGAAGGACCATGTAAGGTCGATGATAGCCAAATACCTGCATTCAATGCTCTAGTTGCTCTGTTCACTCTCAGATGCATCAAAGGGTATATCACAATCAACATGGCAACCTTTGCATATGGGAACAGCATTCTCATATGCCTCTTCGGGTTGAAGTCTCAACGGGAAAGAAGAAGAGTTCGAGAACATAGTGAGGAACACGAATTGGAAGAGTTGACAACTCATCATCACCGTTTGCATGTTCAATTTCAGCTGAACACATGATAAATGGATCTAAACTGACATTATACGCTTATTCCATTGTTTCTGTACAAAGAATGCTTCGAACAAAACTCAATAAACCATTCTTCAAATCCTCAAAAAATTAATGGGCACACTTGACCAGAATGGATGTATTCCATCATTTTCTTACCCTATTTCCCGGCAAAGAGGAAATTAGAAATTTTTTTGGTTTGAAAAGAGCTAAGTAATGAAAAGAATGCTGCAGAAATATGTCTTCCTTGTGAGTAAGACATATAAAATGATTGATTATGAATTTCTTCATCGTGCATCACGAGACACTTTGACTTAGTGTATACAGTTCAAAAAATAGTTTTTCTCCGATTAACATTGAAATATAACACCGTTTTCAAACTACTGGTCAAATGGTCATTTTAACTTCATCTTCCCAAACATCCAAAGATAACAGGAAAACAACTCCAGTGAGCGTGTCTTTTGTCATTCAAAAATTAGGAGAAGTTTCATCATAATCCTAAAACAATCTGCAATTTTTTCATCACCGTAACCATGGAAAAGAAACATTATAGAGATCATAGAACAGTTTCAGGGAGTGTGTCATTTGTTATTCAGAAGATGTACAGTATTTCAACATCTTATAGAATAATGTTTGATTTTCTGTTCTGTTTCGACAAAGAAATTGCTTAGAAATATGTGTTTGTTTCCAGAAAACACGTGATAAGAGGGACCGTATGACTCAGATTTGCGTGTTTCCGTTCCTCATTGTATTGAACATTAATCAGAACAGTTCCAGAATCTAGAAAAATGATGAAATATTGAAATCAACTAGAATAATCTTTGATTTTTTTCTTGTTTTGATGTGGAAATTGATTGAAACGTGTTTTTTTTCAGAAAAAATGTTCTAGGGGCCGTATGACACATCTTGTATCATTCATATCTGTTTTCATTCACATTCAGTTACGTGCACCTTTCAATTCTCTCTTTCTAGTGCACAGTTCATCCCACAGTGCAGATATACCCAGATGCTAATATATCAAATTGCACAGTCGTAAAACTAGTGAGGTCGTTATGCTCACCCCTTTTATTACTCTACATCGCGCGCGCATTGCTTTTGAATCTCGATCTGCAGATAGAGACTGTGAGCTCACAGTGATCTAATTATAAACATTTAATCATCTGTATAGATGCTATCTACGATTTCTTCATATTCGTTTCTCGGCATTAAAAAACCGCGAGTCATACAAGCGAATCCATAAAAAGCCGCCACAGCTATCAAACTGTTCGACGCAAACTGCTTGCAACGTTCGGTTTTTCCTCCAAAAACGCTTTTCCCTCTTTCCCAAACGTTCACATGGCTTTCTGATTCTCCTTTCTTTCTCTATCATTTTTCTTTCTCTCTGCATTTCTGATATGTAAATCGTTCCCTTCCCTCTCTCCCTCCTCATGTAAGTTATGAAATCGATTGCCACGTATCTCTCTTATTCTGTCACTCTTTTCTCACAGTAAGTTCCCCCTTCCCCCTAACGGCAGCCGGCGCCTCGCCTATCCGCCTGTCCAATCACGAGCCTTCCCCCCAGTGGTGCGCCAGCAGCGGCTTGGTGCGATACGTAGCCTAATAATATTTTTTAGGCCACCAATGGGGCGCGAGTGTTCCTCTGCGAGTCGACAGTTTATTCTCTGCATTTCCACGTTTATTCCTCTTTTTTGCGCTCCTCGTCGGTTTTATTAGATGTTGCTTTAAGAATCAGCAACTGCGCTCCATTATATGAAAATGTGAGTTTATGAAGATTTGAGGATCATTTTAGGATTTTGATTTACGTTCGCTCGGGAAGGAAACCCATCCGCATGAACATCTGCGGAATCTCCTTTCCCGACCCAAGAATAGTCATTTCCGAACACATTCAAATTTTGCGTCTGTGATACTGCATGGGTACTGTAGCGGGTTTTATTGAAAAAATAGATCTGAAAAATTTTAGTGGGCGTGGCATTTGTTATTCAGAAGCTAGGGAAAATGCGGAATTTCGAAATAATTTAATCATTGATTCTTGGTTTTTTGCGATGAAAAAACGGACCGTGTCTTCTGAATCATTCATTTTGTTTTTCCATTATCATTCGGTTTCGTGCGACCCTTCCTCACTGTCCCCTCCACTTCTCCCCGCGCGCCCTCATTCTCCTCTCTCTCTTTCTTTCTCTCTTGAATACTGTTAATCAAAATCCTCTCTGTACCCTCTTGTTTTTCTGGGCTGAGGGCTTCATCATAATGAGCTCATATTCTTCCATGAGTTGCATCAGTAAAAAGACTGCTCGCCACCGGAAACTATTTTTTTGAATAACATCAAATATAACATCTGCCACCGCCTCTACCTTCCTACAGTGCTCACCAATATTTCGCAATTCGATTCATGATGACTGAGGACATATCAAAACATCGATCGAAACAGTTTCAGTAGGCGTTTCTGTTGTTATTCGGAAAGTGAATAACAATTTCGACATTTTCTAGAATTATCTTTGGTTTTCTGCTTTGTTTCGAATTGATTAGAAATTTTTGTGTGACTCAGAATCCACGCTCATTCCCACTGTTATTGTCTATGTTTTCTCTCTCTCTCTCTCTCTCTCTCTCTCTCTCTCTCTCTCTCTCTCTTTCTCTCTCTTTCTCTCTCTTTCTCTCTCTCTCTCTCTCTCTCTTTCTCTCTTTCAATGTGTCATTCCGAAACAAAGAACGACTCACATACAGTATGGTCCTGGTAATGGACACCCACTCTTTATCTTCTGTTGCTAATGTATCAATTACTCAAACCATAAAACTAGTGAGATTGTTATGCTCCTTTGCTTTCTATTACTCTACATCTCGGTAACTATTTTCAAAATTTAATTTTCAACAGCGATCCTTCTAGAGTCATATAAACAATTCTTGCCACGTTGATACTTTTTCTAGGACCACATCCATCTTTTTTTTTAACTGGGACTCTAACTTTTAACCTCTCTTCCTTTATACATTCATCATCTTCTAGACATTTCCTTTTTTGATATGTAAATCATTCCCTTTCAACCATTACTCCCACGTACCCTCTCTCTTTGCTTCCACAGATATGATATCGATTGTCCTGCTTCTCTTTTATCTGGCTTACTCTTCAGCTATTCTTTGCTGTTCGTCTCTCTTCCACTGACAGTAATTATTTTCAATCCTGGTGATTCCAAAGCGGGATAACCCTTCTTTTTTATTTTCTTTTCTATGTTTTTTCATCATTAAAATTTCGTTAAAATTGGCTTTTTCTCTCTTGCTGTTTGACTCATTGATAATTTTAATCACATAATTCTTTCAGTAAGAACTATGATCCTCGTCGCTGTTATTGTTATCCTTGCTATTTTCGTCTTGGCTTGCGTTGCCAGATGCAGTAAGTTGTGTTTGCATGGCGCTTGTGGTGTACACTAGGGCGCGGTTACTTCTTGGCAAAATTTGAAATTTGAAACACATATAAAACACTAACAAAAGACAATTTTTTTCATTTCGAGCTGTCTGTGCCATCCCACACGAAGGACTTGACGACGACGAAGTCGGCCACGCTGCTCCACCACCGCTCGTTCGTCAACATAGCGGACCACCACTCATCGAAACCGACCGCCTCCGTATCAGCTCTGACAGACCATGGCATGCCTAAATGTGGAGAGAACATTCCCTAGCCGCACAATTACTTTTTCGCCATTTTCCTATTGAATATACATTTCTCGCTCTTCCACCCTTTTCGCCGCCGTTTTTTTTGTTTCCACGTTTGTTATGTGCATGGAGCGAGCGTTTCGAATGGTTGCCTAGTTCTGTGACGAACATCTGTCTTATGTGAAAAAGAGGAGCCATGCAACTAATCTAACCGCTCATTCACTCATTTCATTCTATTTTCTTCGATTCTTCCACAATAACGTTCGAAATTATTTAGAAATATGGTTTTCTACCGATTTTTCTGGTTTCATCTGTTCTCTAGAGTCTAATCAATCTGAATATTTCTGGGTTTACCCAAAAAAAATCAGATTGAGTAGAAACTTGACACGCCGTCACCAGATTTCTGAAATCACTGTGAAACACTTTTCATATAATTTCCATCGTCCTTTGTTCTTCATTATAATTAATGCATGAGCCTTCTATCCCACTTCTCATGTTCCCCTATCACCCCAATCATTTCTCTGTATCTATTCTGCGGCACATATAAGAAGCACAATCAATGTCTTTGTTCTTTTTCTCTTTTTCAAGGCCACTTTGCCTTAGAATATCTTTGACACCTTGTGTTTCTAATATCTATTTCGAACAGACGATTCAAAATGGCGCGCTCAGCTTGGACAACAACTTCTCGGCAGCGGAAAGAGGTGAGAATTTGCATGATTCTATATTCTCAATACCACGGTGAGTAGAAGCATGCAACCGCGCTCTGTTTTTTTCTTTGACTATAATTATGGTTTCTAGAGCCAAAACAATTCACTTTTTCGAAAAACAGGGTGAGACTTTCGGAATGATCCAAATTTAAGGCCCACAGTTTTTTTTTTAGCAATAAAGCGCTCTTGCAGACTTTCCCTCTTACGTAACACTCAATCCAATTTCATTCCACCACTCGCATTCATTTTTTCTACTTGTAGCTTGATTTATTCTACTCTCGCTTATGAATGCCTGCATTCTTCATCACCTCCTTTTCATCTAGATAGTTTTTATTCTAGCATGTGAGACTTTTGTTTCTCTCACATTTTGCCGTTCCTAGAATCTAACTAGTCGAGCTGTTCAATTTAATCACTAGTTTCGTGTTGGAGCATGAAAACGACTCTCCGCTAAATCCGGCGTCAAATACACAATTTGACGCGAACCATGTTATTAATGTGAGCGTTCATTTTACGCCGTTCATTCAAAATGGCTTAGTATCTTGGCAACGCCTCCGAATAGATACTTATTCCAAGAATCTTCATACCATCAAAATGGCACATAGAAGTAGGTGAACAATCATGATCTTTATAGTTTTTGTTAGTTTGAATCCACTCTTCCCCCTTTTTTCCATTTCGAATAACAACTTTGTTTCTAGAGAATGCTCTGTGTTACTAATGTGTCAAGTAGCACAACCATGGCACTAGCGAGATTGTTATGGGCACCCCCTTCACTACCAAATTCTAAATTGTGCGCGGTTGACTGCATTTCAAAAACAATTCTCAGTAGAAAACTGTCAACTACAGTAATCCAATTAGAACTGTCTATAGTTTTGTTTTTCACTTCTATTGTTTGTTCGATTTTGCTCGGTCATAGTGTCTTGCCTGTATATAGCGAACCACGATCTATGTTCCATAATATATATTTTCAGAAATATGGGTGCACATTCTCTCGAAGAGTTCCCTTCGACTAAATTAGGATTGATTGTTTTCACTTGACTGTTGTTATTGATGCAAAATGCCAATTAGCAAAAATATAACTTCCTTCAATCTCCGAATTTTCTGGTAAGTTATGCGCGAAATAATTGTCTCAACTCATATTCCAATTTCTTTCAAAATCCGGCTCAAATACACAAGCCTACACGTGTTACTAGTGTATGCTCTCATTTCACTTTGCTCATTAAGTAAGGCTCAGTATCATGGCAACGCCACCAACGAGATATTCGTTGCGAGAATCTTCTGATGCGTGCCTGCACATCTAAGTGTGTATCTTGATAAACAATATTAAGTAATTTCAATCGGCCTAAACAAAATTCACTCTTTCCCCTCCATTCTCTGTTCCGAATATCAATTTTTTTCAGAAAATGCTTTGAGATATTAATCGATTAAGAAACAAGATCATGAAACTAATGGGAACGTTTTGGGCATCCCTTTCATCATTCTGGGCTAAGTTGTGCGCGGGTGCAAGCTCTTGAAATTCACTTCTCCACTTTAAAATTACAGTAATCTAATTAGAACTGTGTATAACTTTGTTTTCATCCGTGTACACATACATTGTTCAGTTCTCCTCTATTTCTGTTCTCGTTATAGAATCGATTGCCATTCATGAATTCATTAGTTTTTACTTGATCAAGCTCTGTTCTTAGTGTCTCCCCAGTACTACATAATTTCAGAATTATGGACATTCCTATCGAAGAGCAGGCTCGTTTGGAAGCTGGTTCAGCTCTTTTTTCTTCAATATTATTGTCAGCCTATGGATGTTATACAATTCGTAAGTTTTTAAAACTATTCCTTGAGATGAAAAAAAACCATTGTTTCAGCATTACTCGGCCAATCTGCCACAACCATGAAAGAGGAATGCACACAATTTCCGTTCTTCGCCGAGCAATACGATCTGTTTCAGAGGGATGTTCAGATTGGGGAGCTCCGAGGAGTGTTTCACGTCATGATCGCTTCCATGGCCATACTGAGTTGTTTGATATTTCTAACGGGAGCACTGGATACAAGTCTAGAAATATTCCTTGTTCGCGCGTTCCATGTTGGATGCATCTTTTTACAAACACTAATGTTCAGTCATTTCTGTGTTAGACATAACTGTTAGTGAATAGTTTTTTTGTTATGACGACAAACTTTGAAAGGATTTCAGATGCGTTAAGAATCATTCTATTTGATGCAGAAACCATGGCAAACTGCTTACCAGAATCAGCAGGTCGAGATTTTTTACGTCTTGTGAAAATCGTCGACATAGTGATTAGTGTCTATGGAGCGCAATGGTTCATTATGGATAGACTACTTGATTTGGTGCCGGATCCAGACAGAGAGGCTGAAAGGATCGAGATTATGATGGAACTGATGGATATTATGAATGAGATAGAGGGAGAACCAGACGATGACGTCATTGTGGAATAAGTTCTTTCAAACTTGGAATTTTCTGGTAAGTTCTACACGATGGAGTTTTGTTTTTATGATCTGAGAAGAACCGCACCTTTTTAGTTTATAACACTTCTCCTAGTTAAACTAAAACATTTTGACGAATTTCATCGTGTAGCACTAGCCAGAATCCAACAATCCTTCAGTTTGATCCACAAAAGATTCTGAGTTTGAAAAAAGTTATTCTATGGCCCGTTGAGGCCACTTCCAATCTCTGTCTCTGTGTTTTAGTATTTTGCACTGTTCTTTTAATTTGCTTGAATATATGTTGTAATGTTTTCCATCAATATTCTCTTCCTACTTACACTATTGTTCTTTAGCTTGATATCTTTGCATATTATCTCAAATTAATATATTCTTCTCTACCTCTATTCCTATCTCTCACTGCTCATTTATGTGATAAAAATGAAATGTATTCATGTTCAAAGTTTGATCTCATTTTAAATAGAAGTCTAATCAACTTCATGATATATTATTTTCATTAAATTCTAACATCAAATTCTAACATTTTTCGTTCTCGCCTAACCCATATTAGTGTATTTTCTCATTTTGCTCCGCTCATTAACAGAGACTTAGTATCTTAGCAACGCCTCCGAAGAGATACATTACGAGAGTTTTCTGATACCTGCCTGCACATCTAAGTAGGCAGTTGATAAACAATCGTTTTTATAGTTCTCATTAGCTGGAATTCACTCTTTCTTCTTTATTCTCCTTTTCGCATAACAACTTTGTTTCTAGGGAATGCTCTGTGATACTAATCTATTGCTCCTCTTGTTTTGCTCACTTCTCCTCAATTCTTTCTCCTTGCCTTTGACAAATATACAAAATGGAAACAAGGAAATCCATAAAATACCATCAATAAACTGCTCTCTGAGACTCGCCTATAAAAACTCTCTTTCTCTTTCCAGATTGTTCTCTTTTTCTGATCTCTCTTCTTTTAATATATTCACCATTCCCTTCCTGTCGAATTTCTTCATATGCGAATCGTTTCATTCCTACCATCACTCCCACTCACTCTTTCCTTTTCTTCCTTCTTTTCCTTTTCTTCCACGTGATCAGTTATAGAATCGATTTGGATTCTTTAGCTGATCAAAACGTTTAGTGTATTTTCTCTGACAGTTAAACAAAGAATACCATTCTATCATTGAAAGGTTTCTTGTTAGTAATATATCTTTCCAGAACAATGGACGTTTTCGAAATGGAAGAACATGCTCGCGTTGAAGCGAAATCAATCATCCTCACTTCACTCTATATGGCCATGTATGGATTTTTAACTATGCGTGAGTTTGTAACAGTTTTACTCGAGAAAGAAAACAAATAAAACTTACAGCATATCCTCATGCGTCGATTATCATTTACCATAAGGGGTGTACCCAATATGCGGTGTTCCCCGAACAATATGACATTCTCCGAAGCCAGGTATGTTGTTATTGGTGAGAAAAATCATTGTCTTTTCAGATGGACGTTCTTCAACAATCGTTTCTTGTCATGATCGGTTGCCTGTTTATTTTGAGTTGGTCAATTTTTTTCATGGGAGCATTCGATTCGACCATCATGATGTTTCTTCTTCGAGGCCTTCAACTGATCCACGTCATTTATCAAACTGGAAAGATCGGATTTTTCTTTTGTAATCACCCTGGTGAGAGAATGGCTCGTTGCTATAACCATACAAACTTCAATTTGATTTCAGAAGTACTCAATATGATGCTCGTCGAGACGAGATCATTGGCCAAATGTTTGCCAGAGAATGCCAGAGAAGACATTCGTTACCTCGTTCAGAACCTCTATCTGTTGATTCTCCTGTTCATCTCGCAATGGTTCATAATGACAGGATTATTCTCTGTGATTCCAGATCAAGAAGAAGATGAAGACGACGACGATGAAGAAACAGGTAAATAGAGAATGTTCATTCTAATGCCCCGCCCAGTTTTCAGAAACGCCGGAAGAGTTCCAGAAGACTGTCATCTGGAGATGCACACTCATCGTTGTGATGATAATCACAAGTCTCACTTCTTTTGGTGGGTCGCAAATCGCTAATTATTATTGTTACAGTTATTTTCAGCACAATTTCTCGACTCACTTCCCAAAATTAAGGAGAATGAGGCGAAGCTAGTTGGAATCAACAGTCGTCTTGTTTCGGATTTTGAGAAAATGGTGAGTTTACTCGCGTGAAGAATCTCATAAGCTCATACTTTCCAGCGCGGAGCAATTTGCGTCTCTCATGTTTTTCCTCTCATTGCAAGTATCAAGGCTCTTCTGTACGCAATGAAGAGTGACATGACTTCGAGAGACGATGCTTTCAAAATTGCTAGAATCATCATCTGCTCCAACTTCACCATCCTCGTCGTCTTCCTCTTCGAAGTGTATACGTTCAGATCGAGTAAGTATGCATGGTTAAAAACTCATGCAATTCAATCTAAAATATTTAAAATTGCAGTGAACGTCGGCGATTTTATGGCAATCGTCCACAATCTCACTGGTGATTGGATCCATCGTCTTTTCGGTGTCTCCTTAACAGCCTTCATCTTCATTTTCCAATGTGGTACTCTCATGAAAATCTCCGAGTTTTTCCAACTCGCGGAGCGATTCTACGATTGATATGGAAACTGGTGCCGATTCGACTGGTACAACATACGTGAGTTTTCAAGTGGCTCAAAAGTGTATTTTACAGTTTTTTCAGCTCACATCTTCACATATGAATTCTTCCGGTTATCTGTTTGGGTTTTTCTTCTGGTTCTTCTTCCTGTTCCCTCTTCTAGTCTTGGTGTCTATGCCGGTTCAATTCCTTTCTTTTTTCTATCTCTTTCTTACTTTCCTATCGTTTATAAAGATATACCGTGTTGTTTTTCTCAATCGTTAGTTTATTTTCCAACGAGGTTCTCACACCTTGCTATATCTTGCTAATCAGTTCTGTAACACCGTTCGATTAACTTTTCAGCTATGGAAGCGGACCAAGTTCGCTTGAACTTTGCCGTTCGCGCCACAACCTCCTTTGCGCTACTCCTTACCACTTTCATCCTCTTCAGTGAGTTTTGAATAAGTTACCCCACAACCTGAAGTTTTCCAGGCTTTATTTGTAAAGATTTGGTTGAACAAAAGGAATTCAAATGTGCACCGCAGAAGGAGTTTTTCGCCGATCTTGCCGAAGTTATGGGAAACGTTAGTTTATCATACAAGGATTCTAGAAATTAAAAAACTTCAGCAATCTCTTCAACATGCTGCAATTGTCTGTGCAATGAGCTCCAATCTACTCGTCTTCATCTTGGCCAGAGTTGCGCCACTCGAGGACAATGCAGTGAAACCGTTCGGAACAGTCCTCTTCTTCTCGCATCTTGCACACATGGCCCTGCTTGTTCCAATGATTTGGAGAATGAGTAAGTCTTGATTTTTAGCCTGGTTGGAGCTGTTTTTCCAGATATTCTGCTGAAAATGGCCTCAAACCTTACTGATCCACAGTTTCCACTTGAGAAGTGGTTTACAACAAACTTCCTCCGTCTCACAATCTCCTGGAGCTGTGCTTTCCTGAGCTACATCCTGCATTTCTTCCAAGATAAGGAATTCACCGAAGAGGAAGAGAGGGCTCATGAACGCATGCATCGTGCTTATTTGAGAAATTAGGCTGTATTCTACCTTCTCATAGTTACCACATATTCCTTTTCATAACACATATTCTTGTATATTCTTCCTTCATACTAACTGACTGGGAACGGAAATTTATTTTCTCAATGATTGATACAAAGGAAATTGGCTCGAGAAAAGAAAAATGATTATTATACCAAGCTTATCTTGGTTTTTTTCTTTCATTTCCTCTTCTTTCTCGATAGTTCCGCCTTTCTTTCCCTTTCCGTTCCCCATATTCAACTAGTCAGATGTGCATGGTGTTTGCGGACTTTAGGCTGCATCTCTTTTTTAGCGCGTGTTCAAAAAAAGGCCTGCAGTCCACAAATTCCATATTAATTGGGTTACACATAGAGCTTTTTCACTTTTGCCATTTTCATTCCCTAATTGGATTTCGAAACCTCGCGTGACATTGTCCCTCGATCTCATTCCGAATTCAAACTAGTATGCCTTTTGAAACTAATATTTTCCATCTTGTTTCAATAAAATAAGATTGTGTTTTTCATTTATACTATCTACAGGTCAGCGGACCTTGTGATATCTTTTTTCTCTTCATATTGCTCTTTTAAACTTGCTTTCAGGTTCTTAAAATCGATATTAACTCAAGTATGGACGACTACAAGTACTACAAAATTCGGACAGGGATTGCAAAGCTGGCACTGGCCTCTGCTCTCTTCGCAAGCTTGAACTTCTATTACTTGTGTAAGTTAATTTATATTCCTGATCTTCCAAAACGTTCTAACATTTACAGTGTCAATCAACAGTGACGTGAAGATCAACAACAATACTTGTTCAGATGATCCAGAATTTTATGAAAATATCCATAAAGTTGTCACCATGGTAAGGCTATTGGACACTTTGAAAATTATATTATAATTCAGAAAACTCAAATACTCGTCTACAACTCCATCATTTTCCTCCTCGACTTTACCCTCATCGGTTTCATAGTCTACAGTCTGATTCGCTCGATGGCCACAATGTTCGTGTTCCATGTTGTTGCCATTTTCACTGCCGTCACTACCTTCTTCCATATTGTAATGCTTGGAGCAATGTTTCAAAATCGTGGTAAGCCGTTTTCAATCTTTCAAAGTATAAAATCGCCTTCAGCTGGCATTTACAATGGAAGCGGAATGTCATCATGTCCGTTGTCAGCTCGAGTCAAATCGAACTCGACTGAAATAGAGAGATGCGTCGTCATCTCCATCACAAACTTCCTCATGATCATCGGACTTATAAAATTAGTCACTGATCTCTACAAAATACTGCCGGAAGCCAATCTTCAACAGAATCGGCATATCATCCATGAGATTTTCCGAATGGAAACTCCTCCGGTAACAGCAAAGTGATCAAAAGAAAACAATGCAAAATGATTTCAGCTGCCTAATCGCGAACCGGAACGGAACGGTTATGAAGAGATCGACGCTCTCGGGCTGCCTCCGTCGTACGAGGAAGCGATGAGGCTCGGCAGAGTCAGCCTTCGGCAGCTGGAGGTATAATCATTAAGAAAAGTTTTCCAATATAGAAAATTGTTTCAGAGCCAAATCGAACGGAGAGAACAAGCAGAGAACTCAGAAAGAACCGATGAAGTCGTTGATCCACAAGCAACTGCCGAGGAGAGGCCAGAGCAAGGAATTGAGGGCGAAGAAAATCAAGATGAGACAGTGAACAAGAAAGAAGATAAGTCAAACAACACCAGTGAACAAGAAGGAAAACCGGAAGAATAATTTTTTGTATTTGTCATCATAGGTGGTTCGCTTACTACGAAGCAAGTACAATTCTCTCTTGTTTTGTTAAATCCGCCGACGTGTACATGCTCGCGGACCACCTATGATACTTTTTTGTATGTTTCTTCCACCCGATCTTATTTTACCCAATCTCTTTTTTCGATAATGATTGTATTTTTGTAGTTGAGACATTTTGATGTTGAATTTAGACCAATCCTTTTTTCTCTCCTTTGTACTTCATTTCAAAATTAGTGATTCGCTGTCGACTGTCAAACTTATTTTCAAAACATTGATTCATTGTCGTTGATTTGCCAATTCACGTTTCATAACGTTACTATATCTGATTTTGCCCTGAACTTCTTTTCAGCTAACAAGGAAACCTTTTGAGTCGAGATTGTCTCCGGCAAAGACCATCGACACAGTTTGAGAAATCACTATTGAAAGCTAAATTTCGGTTCACAATACTTTTTTACGTAGTTTTCCGATGGCTGGAAACTCAGCTTTGTGTCCAATAAAAATGAAAATATAGGTTTTCAATAGTGATCTTCCAACCTGCCGGAGGCAACCTCAACTTAACAGGTTTCCCTTATAAGCTTGATTTCAGATGCCATTGCTCCAGCATCATCGCAAAACATTCTGGGTTGTCGTCCTCTTCGGCCTTCAACTTGTTTCTTTCTCGAGTTACTGTAAGTTGCTAATAATATGTCAATGAGGACCGAACACAATGATTTTTAGGGTCCGTCGATGATCAAAGCGATTTCGAAGCTCTGAAATGCTCCAATCACACGCAGTTCTACAAGAACATCGGGACTCTCAGCAAAATGGAACGGTAACTCTAAAATACCCTAATAACTGATTTTTTGCAGAAAGGAGTGGTTCTGGGTATGAATGGATTGAATTTGATGATAACAACACCGATTATCTACATCAGTCTATTCCCAAAAGTCATCAATATACAGTTCAGTCAAAAATCACATGCGTTCTTCACATTCGTCACCTGCGTTCTTGCATTCATGAGCGGCCTCAGCCTAGTGTTTCTGTGTGAGACTGGTTAGTTTTAAGTTTTCTCTGTTGATGGATTGGTTGAACGACAATTCTGCTAATTTCAGATTATTCAGAACAAAAAAAATGCGTTCAGGCCTAAATTGATAAACTTCATTTTTCAGATGCTCTCATCGATATAATATTTTACACTTTGGCCAAGGAACGTACCTGGTGCTCAGATGTTCCGGATTTTGTTCACACCAATATCCGGAACATTGGTACGTTCCTTGTCTTCTTTCATTGCTGCTACATTCCTCTCTGTATCCTCTGCAAACACACTTACAAGATGGCCAAGAAGTGCCCACACCTTCGTCACAGCAGAACTTTCAATATACAACGTGTTCATCGTTCTCCCTTCTTTGCAGGGGATCAGATATGTTTGCCAATTTGAAAAAGTAATTGATTAATCATTTTGCAGGTGGACTTTTTCGATTCCAGTGACGAAGAATCTGTTGGACGTGTTGATTCCCCTGTTCGTACGCGTTCAATGGTAAGGATTATACATTATATTACATAACATTTGTTATATTCTACTCAGGGAAACTTGGAGAGTACTCTCAGTAACAACAACAGGGAATATGAAAGCGTTCAGTCGTCCCCGGCAGTCGTGGTAATAAGAAGTTCAATCAGGTTGAGTTTCCTGAATTGTTTTTTTTAGACCGAACGTGAAACCGAGATGGAGGACAACCAAGCGGAAGAAATCAAAATAACAGATGAATCTGTATCTTATTCTACTCAGCAAAACTTGGAGGGTGCTCAGAAGAACAAGAAATTGGAAAATGAAAACATTCAATCACCGACAGTCAAGGTAATAGGCACCTAAGTCTGGATGGATTTCATAAATTGATTTTTCAGTCAGAAAATGAAACCGAAATGGAGGACGACCAATCGGAACTAATCAAAATAACAGATGAATCCGTATCATATTCTACTCAGGGAAACTTGGACGGTGCTGAGAATAACAAAAACCTGGCAAATGATGGCCAATTGCCGATAGCCGTGGTAATAAAAACTGAAATCAAGAAGAATTTCATAATTTGTTTTTCTAGACCGAAAATGAAACCAAAACGGAAGACAACCAGCCGGAACCAATCGAAATTGTGGATAAATCGGTATCATTTTCTACTCAGGGAAACTTGGACGGTGCTCAGAAGAACAACAACCTGGCAAATGATGGCCAATTGCCGACAGCCGTGGTAATAAGAAATTAAGCCAGAAAGCACTTCATAATTCGTTTTCCTAGACCAAATATGATACCGAAGGTGAGAACAAGCAATCGGAATCAACCAAAATGGCGGAAGAATCGGGATCATCTTCTACTCAGGAAAAAATGGACGGCGATACAAGTGATAACAAGAATTTGAAAAATAAAAGCGGCCAATTGCCAACAATTGTGGTGAGAAGAAATTAAATCAAGTTGAATTTCATGAATTGTTTTTCCAGATTGAAAATGCCGATGTAGAGGACAACCAACCGGAACCAATCAAAATGGTCGATAAATGGGTAAGATCTCTTAATATTTTTGAAAAAGTGTCCTGAGATTAACATTGTGCTTTTTTCAGACAAACATCTAAAACGGATGATTTTGTAAAACACCGATCAACCCTATATCACCTAAACAATCCTCATTCAGTTCATCTCAATATTTTTTTATGTGATACTCTGATTATTTATCAAATCTGAATTGTAAAATTGATTTTTGAAACTTCTTCTCATTTTTTCTTAACCTACGATTCCTAAATACGCCTCATTCAGTATATCTCAATTCCTTGTATTGTGATCATCCAATCATTCCAAAAATCTCGATTGTAAATTTTATTTTCAAAACTTCTATTTATTTTTCTCAAACTATTTATCAAGCCATTCAATTTACTGATTTTCTGACCGCAAAAGTTCAATACTTTTCCATATCTATTAAACAGGAGAACCCTGTATTTCTAATCCTTCTTTTGGAGGAGTCGCGTAAGAAAAGCGAGAGCCTGTTCTTCTACGCTTCCATCTGTTCGGTATTGCTTGGAACCATGAGTAATGCGGGTTTGTGTAAGTTTAAACTAATTCTTTCGTATCGGTATCTTCCAATTTCAGCCAACTTCGTCTCTAACAACTGGAATGCAACCGACGCCTCATGCGAATCCTTTGCCGATGAGATGAATTTCTTCATGCAAAAGGTACTTGTTAATGATTTCAAATAGTTCAACGAAGATCTTCTTTCAGTCCAAAGCCTTTCAAACCGCTTCAGTCGCTACTTTCCTGGCCATATCCATCTTACTTATTCTTTCGTTCAAAGCTAATGGAATAATCGAACGCTCCAATGCCGCTCATCTCACTTGCTTTGTCGTTTTCTTCCTCGCATTCACTCAAGTTTCACTCTTCCTTGATATGATAACCTTCGACAGTAAGAGGAGCTACGCTCTGGTAAATATTTATTCTTTTTTCCAGAGTTCTTCATTGAAGTCTTCCTCTATGTTATCGATAGAAGACGTAAACTGTGCTCAGAAGTTCCGCATTGGATTGGTCTTAACATTCAAGCCGCTTTCATATACGCTTTGTTCATGTTGCTGAACTTGGGCCCTATCTTCTTGATGTTGAAGTGGATTGTTGCTCTCACTCACCAATGCGCGTACCTCCGTTTTTGGAACACAAACATCAAAAGATCCCATTTCAGAAACCGCCAATTCGTTTACCCAACCCCTTCTCCAGTGAGTTTAACAAGGTGAACAAGTATAAATGACATTGGGTTATAGATCGAAGCAACCTTCCTCTCCATCAATCCGCCACCGAGTTATTCCGAAGCCGTTCGACTTAATGCTTCACCTGCTCCGGAATACGAGGTTTTTAGGAGGGAAACTTATTAGCATTATTTGTTATTTTCAGAGCCTTGTCCACGGTTCGGGCGCTATTGGAGACGACGTAGTTGACATCGAAGCAAACGCAACTTCTTCCGAACAACTTGCTTAAAAAATTATCCCAGTTAATCTATTTCATTCTTTCTCGGTGTTTGTCCATTTGAAATTTCCCAATGTGTTGAAAACTCTCATTCTTCATTTATTATTAAGCTCCTTCCCAAAGTAAAAATTATGATTTTGACATTTTAAATGAAATTAACATTGTTGAAAAACACCAAAGCATCAAATTTCTTGAAAAATGAGAGATGCCGTTGGTTGTGCATTGGTAATCATTTTTTCATCATGAACCGCGGAGTATTTTTTGGATTGGATTTTGTCATCGACGTAGAACAACGGAACGGAGACAATCAGAGTGTGGAAAGTGAAGAAATCGATGACGAGAAGAAGGAAACGAAGGTTCATGAAGAAAACAGCGTCAAGGAATCCCGAGAATAGAGGACAGTCGTATTGTTGATGGTTCAAGAGAATCAGAGTGTAGTAATCTAAATAAGATCATGTCACGTGAGCTGGTACGTCATGTACCTCCTCCAACGGTAGTGAATTCCAGTGTTTGCATTGCCAGAAAAGTGAAACGGATCGGGAAGACGATAAGGCAGAAGAATGCGAACGTAGTGAAACACACGTTGATGCATCTGTAAAGTCATTAATCTTCTTTTTCTGCAAGAAAAAAGTACCGTGATTCGAAAATTCGCATGACCAAAAAGAAGTTAGCAATGAGAGCGAATGAACAAATTGGGAGAGTGTAATAGTTTTGAACCTGGAATCACAGATAAAGCGAGAAGGTTTTCAGGAAGTCTCACGTTTCCGAATTCGCTTCCAAGAGCAGTTCCATTGATGATACAGACAGGATTGCATTGCCCATCAGTACAAGTTGGCTCCGGGACCTCATATTGTAGCATTGCACCTGGAAAAAGACGTTCAGGAGACACAGAAGCCATGAGTAAATGTTACCTTTAACGAAAGGGAAAGACCCGATGACAAAAAGGCTTGACACAGCTGAAAAAGCCATGACGATCCATACGAATTGACTGAATACGGTGATTCCTCCCTTGACAGAAGCCATGATGGATACTGTAAGTCTTTTTTATTCTGAAATTCGCTGAAACTTTGTTAATGAAAACAAAATGATGATGTATGTAACTAAGTCGCCAAACTTGCGAAACACAAAAACAAAGCGTCATGGAGCATGAAAACGAAACTCTCTCGGTTGCCACTGACGAAACTAGGGAAAAACAAAAGAGTGAACATTTTGAAATTGGACTGAGTACGCACACTCCGAAAAAGGGGGGGATTGAAAAAAAGCAATTGATGGCAGATTTACGAGCGTTTTTCTTTCTGAATCCGTAGAAGTGCTCTCAATCGTGCAAAAAAAGGGGAAGACGGACTAATGGCTGAGAAATCTCTTTTCTCAATTCTGTTTTGAGCTTTTGACTTTTTCGAGGAATCAAAGAGAATGTATAAAGAAAATAATTTGAGAAGACGAAAAGGTTGGTGGGGATCAGAAGAATCGTAAAATATAATGGTTTTTGTATCGTGGAATTGGAAAAAATCTAATTTATTTTCATGAAAAGAGGAAGCAAAAAAAACGCATCTGAATATTTGAGGGCGGGGGTGTCGGTTTACTGTGTTCTATATATCTCTTTATACACACGGGAGCATATAAACTAAGAAGAAATAATAAAGTGATCAGAAAAAGTGCTCGAGTAAAGAACCAAACAATAAGTAGAAACGTTCAAGATATCCAAAAAAGTTCAGATACAGGTTTTTTGAATTCAAGACATTGTGACGAGTTATGATGAAAAGTTGTAGCACAGAAGTTGTTGTTAGACATTGATTTTTGCTCATTGATGTGAGAGTTTCCAGCAGTTTTATCTCCAATCTGAAAACAACAGAATTTTAGGTTCCTGAATTACAAAGAAGCGTTTCTGAATCATTTCCAAACGGTTTTCATTTTCCAAGAGCAGGATTATCTGTAAAAAAAACCTATTTTCAGTACTCCAATTTTTTCGAAAACCTTTTTGCTGAAAAAAATTACTGTTGATTTACTTAACTACGCACACTGGCATAATTTCGGAACATCCGAAGACAAAACTTCATTTTGTACCTTTTGCGCATTAAAAATTTCAAAAATGACTCGAAAGTGAGCTTTTTTGTTATCAGGCTGTCCGATCTTTGGCAGACCGGGTCGAAGATCTACAAGTTTTTTTCTCTCATCATGAAAACATTTACCTATTCTGAAAAACACGCGACGATTCATATTGACATGTGTCTTCAGATCGTTTGAACAGTCTTCAGGTATCCAATTGTTTACGTTCTACTTACAATCGCATTTATTGTTCTCTTTTGAGTTGACGTAATGACGACAGTTTTCGTTTTTTTCTTCAGTCATAGCGTGGATTGTTTTCTTCTTCTGAAAACGTCTTTAGTTCAGAATGATAATTTTCGATTCCCAGAAAAAGTTTTTTTTCAAATTCTCCACGTTCACGTGCGTCATGACCAATTTGTAGTGTGCTTCCAGAAAAGGCAATTTATGATCTCACGTGACTTATGAGGAGGGAGTTATCAAGATCTAACGCAATTCGGAAACAAAAAAAACGAGCGACTGATGAAGAACATCAATTCTTCAATAGATGATTTTTTCTCATTTATTAGAGAATTAAGAAATGCGAGAGAGGATGAGGGTGGCAGAGAAATTTTCTGAGTTGACTGACAACCATTACACTCTCTGCTGATAACAACCCAAAAATGTGTTTGAGTGTTGAATGGGTCTATAAACGTGTTCTCTCATTTCTTTTTACCATCTTCTCATTGACCAGAGAGTTTTTATCCATTAGGCCTCTTATGTACCCCTTTGATAAGTTTCGAATTGCCGGGAAGGTTGATCGCAAAAAAACTCCCTCCCGTGACGAGCGAGAGGTTGATGAGAAGGCGGCATAGTTTCCTTTTTAAAAAGAAGAACGGCTTGAAAGAAACGACGGACGGCAGTTTTCACTTGCGATTTCTCCTCTTCTCTTTCTCTTCTGTCGATCAGTTATCTTTTTTCGGGACTATCTTCTTTTCGTTCGTTTTTTTGCGTCTTCATTCTTCTTAATTGGCGTAACATCTTTTATTCTCACCGCATCTTTTACTTTTTCATTTTTCAGGTCATTCCTCATCCTTTGGGCCACTTCAAAATGTCAAATGTCAAGTTTGTGAGTCAGATTATACTAGTTACCACAATAATCTCGGTTGTGCTGTTACTCGGAATGAAATTCGTTGAAAGTGAGTTTTCCACAAAATCATTGAAGTGTTCTTATGTTTTTTCTTCCAGTTCAAAAAGACTACCCGCGAAAAAATTTCTGTGTGACGTGCCCACTCCTTCCCATTCGCAGTATTCCAAGAACAATTGAGGCTAGTTTGTATTATGACCTATTGAGAAGCAGCAAATTGTTTAATGCTTCTCCGATAACTGATAACCTGATAGAAATTATCATCTGATAATGTTGTGAAAAAGCACAGACTGTGACCTACGTAACAGGGGAAGCTTAAAACATTTCATTTATCAAACGATAAAAAAATTCATACAAAAAACATGTGACTTTGGGCTGAAAAATGTACTGAAACAGAGAAGTGAATTTCCAGATTCAAGTGAATTTCAATCTGCTCATTCTCGCTGATTTTCTGATGATGATGATGATCATTCTTATTTTTGGAATGTAAGATCAGCTTTTACCTTAAAAGAAAAGCCTAGTTTTAATTTCAGGGAGAGATATGATCAATATCCAACATATCTATTTGCTTTTCACATTTTCCGGCTCATCTTCAATGTCACCACATTTGTCACCACTGGAGTCTTCTACAAAGTACTCAAACCGATGGTGAATGAGTTCTGCGGACTGGGAGGACAATGTTCAAACGAAAAAGTTCTACCTCACACCCTTGTTGGCATTTTTTATATAGTTTATTTTGCGGTGGTGGTTGCTAACTGTATTGTGTGCTCTATGCTGATGTTTTTGTGTCCCCCGACACCTCGTGTGAGAGTGGCCCCAGTTATCACAAGAGTAACTACTCATACCAGACGAAATCGATCAGTTAGAAGGGAACCTCTGGAATCTTCTCACGATACACCACCCCCACCATATTCTTCAAACGATAGATCTCCGTCGCCTCCGAGAATGATGACAGTTCTAGTTCCCCCAATAAAACAACCGAAATATCATCGCCTCCCTACTTCTGACTCATTCTCCTTTTGGCCGACTAAGAATAAGGTGATGCCTGTTGATCTTCCCCATATTCGACCGCAGTTAGTTACATAAAAGAATAGGTGTTGATTGACTAGGGAATAAGTGCAACCTTGTGATAATAAATTAATTTTGAACTGAATTTGTTTCGTGTGCTTCGTTTTATAATAAATCATCTTGCATTGTTCCATTGTTACTATTCATAGAGAATGGTTTAGTCATAAAAGATGACATTTGTCACATTCGTTGAGAAATCAGAGAAATTGCGGGAGAAATGTTCTGTAATGTCAAATACACAAAAAACACAAGAAATTCTGTTTCGTGCAAGTCACTAACATCTGTTAGCCTCTCGTTTTGTATTTTTCAATTCTCCTCAATTTGCTTGAATTTTCTACTGTACGAAATTCACCTTTAACATAATCCATCTCAAAGCCCCACTCAAATTCTGTCCAAACCCAAAAAAACGCATTTCGTTAATCCAAGACACGATGACATTTTCCATTTTCGTATCTTTGCTCTGATTGAAATTTTGTGTCCTTTCGTCGCTTTACTCTCCAGATTGAACATCATGCCTTCCAGAGTTAATCTTCATATGGACCACATCTTGATGCACCCCTTTTTCGAGGTAAGAGTCGTATAGCTTCCACTTTCTGACTTGTCACGTTTTGTCTTCTTTCTTCCAGTTGTTAGGAAAATTAATTTTAAAACATATTGAATTGTTTGACACATTTCGGATAACACGCAACATGAGTGACAGTTTCGCTGAGAAAAAAATTAATTTAATTTTTTGGATGAAGGCAATTTAATTAAGAAATAGGAAGTAAACATGACAATATTACGGTAACCAAAAAAAATAGTTTTAAATATAGAACAAAAAAGAATTTATGAGATTTTATTTTTTTGTTTCAGATGTCGCTGGACGATCAGCAACGTCGCATTTCCACAGCCGCGCTGGTTAGTCCCGCAACTTACTTTCTACTCCGAATGGTTCATCTCGCGACTAGAATCAAATTCCCGGTCACTGGACCCAATGAAATCCTGTTCATCGATTCAATCATGGCCGGAATGATCTGCTACACGTGCTCTCAGTTAGTTCCCCTTTTGTTTTCTTGTATAATGTCAGTTTTTCAGCTTGAGATTCCTGCAGTGTTGTGGAAGAATGATAATCGTCGTTTTCTTCCGCATCTTCTGCCTTTTCTTCTTGTTCTGCAGCATTTACATGCAACCAAAGTGGTGTAAGTTACTAATTCTGCCTTCCATTTGGAAATCAAAAAAAAAATCCAGATCAAGTCCACAAAAACCCGGTGGATCGCTTCATCTGTTGGGGTCTCATCTTCATTCACGTTATTGCCACGTCATTCTGCATCACAATGTGCCTCACAATCTTTGTCCAGGAGCAAGTTTATCATTTCTACAACTGGAATGCAATCAAAACCATGCTCTGTCCACCACGCAATCACCGCCGTCCTCCAGAATACCACGATGCAATTGCCAATAATGCCCTTCCACCGAGTTATGAAGAAGCCGTCGGCACTCGTCCACCAGGTACTAGTCATAACCAGTCAGATTGATACAAAACTTGTATTTCTCAGAATACAATGCAAGTAATACTCCACCCGTCATCAGCCCAGCCCACTCGTCTGTTAACATTCATCGTTATAATGCCAGCTATCAAGGGGCTGTCGAAGAAGCCGAAACCATGTTCTGAAAATTTGAATCTTAACGTCTTGACATGAATCTCAGTTGTTTAGCTATTCTCTCTTTTTGCAAAGCTCATAATTAATTATTACGAAATGTTTCTCTCATCAATTATATAGTTTTCTTTCTCTCCCTCTCTCTTCTTTTTACCCGACATGCTAAGTAAACTCTGAATCGCCGCGGGGCGCATTTTTTTTAGTGTTTCACTAAGAACCCTTTTTTTTGAAGATTGAACTCTCTCTCAACTCGTTCATCAGATCTTATTTGCATTGCTTTTTGTAGAAAATAAAAATGTTGTTGCTTTATCTGAAAAGTTCCATCTGGCAACCCAAAAACTTTGACATCCTGCTGGTATCGACAGCTGTTTGGTCGGAATGCTTTTTACTTTTAGAAGAAGTGTTTGCGGGTATTTGCCGGAGCAGGTATGCACATAAAATTTGATTGTAAAGTCGTATATCATGCCGGATGGCAGAACTATGCCATTCTTTTCTACTAACACTTTTCGAGAAAAGAGAGGTGGTGGTCGCATGTGCGAAGGAATATGAAAACACTGCGATTTTTGATTTATAATTAGTTTTTGTTGTTATTCGCCATGTTTTTCAATGAACTTTCGAGCGATCTCTCTTTAGATTCGAAGAAAGTATCAAAGGGAGAATCTAGAATGAGTCACTTTGTTTTGGATATTTTCTGACCACCGCTTCTAGTTTCTTTTTGTTTATTAGATAGCTCGGACAGTTCTTGAAATTTGACTCATCAAACTGATCTTTGGCTTTCGTATGATCTCTTCTGTTTTGTATCCTTCAAATCGGTTTTTCAAAACAATTGAATCATTCTCGAGCAATCTTTGTACCCGCTCAATACAAAAACACAATTCTACCTGTTCCGTCATCTGACATAATACGGCTGCTTTTAGAGCAACCTCCGATTAATTTATTCTCAGAATGAATACATACACTCAGAAGAATCTGGATGTTAGAGTGTCATTAACAATGTGAAACTACTTGGGAAGTCACTTTTTCAAATGCACATTTCCCTCCCTTCCCTCTCTTTCTGTGAATATGCAGTCCGTTTTCCTTGAAAAGAGAGAAAAGCACGCATCTCGCTAGTCAAAGTCATTTTTCTTATGTTTTTGCTTCGAAACACAAAAAAAAAACAAAAAAAAAAGAAAGGAGAAGAGAAGAAGAAAAACGGATAAAAAATTGGTGCGATATTCTGTTTTACGTGAGATGAACAAGTGGGATGTTTTAGTGCGGAGAAAATCTTTTTAGTGCATCAAATTCTTTCTTTGCTTGTCAATTTAGCTTGAATTCATTTCAGTCATTCTCAATGACTTGTTTACATCGTGTGGTTTTGAATGGTGAAAAAGAGGCAAATTGCCTCTCTGCAGAAAAAGTAGAAAACGAGAAGGTGCACAAGTTTAACCAAGTGTGAAACCTTGAGCTACTATATAATGCTTTCTTATTTCTTTTCCGTGGTAAACTGTTAACTAAACGAAGATTGACGACCCATGTGTTCATTGAAATAACAACATCTGTGAATGACTCTCCTCCGCGCATGCTCATTTGAACAAGAAACCCACACACACTTGGTTAGTCAATTCGGGGGCCCTTCCTCCTTTCCTTCCTAATTTTGTCTTCTCCTCAATCTATCCAGCTGGCGTGTGCTCTGACCTCTAACAAAATTGTGCTGAACTTGATAGAGTTCACATAATTAGCTCTGAACAAATTGGTGACCCAAACTATTCCCTTCACCACAACTTGTTTGCTCGTCCTCCCGGGGTCACCTAACATTTATGGTCTTCTGATAATGAGACAATCCTCGCATTCTGCCTCTAGTCAACATGATTACCAGTCATACGAATTCTTTGTCTCGATGTTTTTACACGAATGTTTTCAAGGACAGCTTGGAAAATACTTCGTGTCATTTCACATTTCTTTGTTTTTGTCATGTGCCTCGAGCGTACGGTAAAACTCGAGATTTCTCTATTTCTCTTTGAGAATCATCTTTTGCCGCTTTTTTGAAAACATTCCTCTTAAAAGCTTTTTCCACCTGCCCGCCCCTCCTGACATCAAAACAGAAAATGTCTCATTCTCCAAGGCTACAGGTTGCTAGAGGCGACAATATTTTTCCGAATTCCCATTCTTTTTGTTTTTGCTGTAGACTCACAAAATAAGGAATAGACGTACTTTGTGATCAGGATAATGTCAGGCCTAAAAAAAAACATGTTTTCGTTAGTTCTGACTAAAAGAGAACAGCTGCGTTCGTGTGAAGTACATAAATTGTCTTCTAGAACATTTTCTTGAGCGCAGATGTTCATGTAATTTATACTATTCGTTCCATTTGAGAATTTCTAATGACAGCGTTTCCTTTTGAGCTACCCGGAAGGCGATGGTTAGTAGCTAATTCAAGATTTAGTGACCTTTTGCTGATTACCCGTATTTTTAGATATTCTCATTTTCAGAAATTAGTTTAGTTATTCTATTCCACATCCTTCTTTCCATATGCATTTCCCATCCATTAGCTGACGAGCTCCGCTGAAACGAAAAACTATTCCTTCTCGCGGAGCTATTTTCTGCACTTTCTTTCATTTTTTATTCTCCGCCAAATCTTGACAAACGATGGATTTATTACTTCTGTCGAACGACAAGCGCAGCGAAAAAAGTTTTTGAACAACGAAAATAGAATATGAAAATGGGAGAAAGTCGGAAAAATAATGTTCTTTCGAGCGACTTACTTTTTTTTGACATACCCCGAAAAGACGAATGGGTGGAGTCAAAGGCTTGATAAAGGAAGTGAATCGCAGTACTTTTCAACTGCCATCTTAATCTTCCAACGAGCTTTCCTTTCCTTTTCCCTTCCCTCCAACTATTTTCTTCTCCTCACTTCTTCTTCTCAGAAATAAATTCCACTTCCATTTCGTAATACTACAATTTCAGCGTGATGGCTCGAATGATTCGGAGCTTCCGCATCATATTATGGTGCCTTTCGTTCCTCTCAATTTGTCTTTACATCACCGCCGCTTTGACCGAGAGTAAGGGAGAAGAATACAAAAATCAACTACGTCACAACATTTACAATTTCAGGCTCGATCAATCATCGTGTGATCCCACGCACACAATGCTTGACATGCAATCCTCATCAAGAGTTTCCCTATCAAATTTTGAATCAGGTATGGAGAGGGATCCTGTGCTAAGGTTAAGGTAAACTAAGGGTTTTTAGCTCTCCCAAATCTCGTTCTTCACCAAAATCAACTTCGCCGTCGACCTCTGCGTTTTCGTCATCACCACCTTTAACTTGTTAGTTTCTGACTCCTCCGTATATATCCACAACATGTTTATTCCAGGGTTAAAGACGATCAAAGTGGTGCTGGAGACTTCCTCATCTCTATCGGAGTCTTTTGCAAGATCTACCTGATCCCATATGTCCTCTACAACTTCTTCTCTGGATCACATAGCCCGGCTCACAATATCACCTACCTTCTCAACAACGAAGTTTGTGGAACTCTCGGAAACTGCTTGAATGGAAACGTTGCTCGCATCATGTATAGCTGCCTCTCGGTCACCCTCATCATGATCCTTGCTTTCCCGGCCCTCGTCGCTTCCTGGGGAGTCATGTACATCATCTTTGTTCGCTACTTCAACCAGCCCCTTCCATTGGTCACCGAACGCATCGATGATCTTCCAGCCTACAGCGCTCTCTTCCCCGACTCCCAATCGCTCCTCAAGAAAGAGGACGATTGTTAATTTGAAACTGTAAATGATTCCTGTCTTCCCGAAAACCCATTGATTATAATAAACCATGTTGCTTAATATTATTCTGGTGGGAAACTTTCAGATAGAAAAACAAATCACAAAAAGCATTCCAAACGGAGGAATGTCACAGAAAGTGTACCCAAAAAGGAGGAGTATTCCAATTGTTTGAACGACGGGATCAAAGAAGTTCGACACTAACTAGATGCAGGAGAGAGTGGCGTTTCACGCCATTTCACTTTCCATATAGCACTTCGGGAATCCTCATCCGTAACATTCATTCAAAATACAAACATTAGCAGATGACTTTCAAAAATCTTTGAGGTCATCTGAATACTGATAAAACATTTTGTTTCTACAGTAGTCTCAGAAAACTCTACTCTCGAAATAATGTACTCACCGTATGAATTATAGCTAGGCGGGATCATCCAGTCAAACAGTTGCTCCGCCCCTATCATTCTCGATTGTTTCTCTAATTCATTTTCACTTTTTTACCGCACACACACTCGCACACCCGACATCTTATTCTGCTCTTTCTGACTCCTTCGTTATATACACCCGCCAATTTCCGCTGTCTTCTGTTTGAGAGCAGGCCGGGTGTATCCGATTATCTTGAGTGAAACCTCGTTTTCTGGTGCCAAAAAAAAGAGATGGAGAACATCGTTACGAGTTCTTTTTATACCATTCAATCTACATTAGAAGCCTTTTTCATCTTCTTTTCGGAATGTGGGGAGCGAAAAGAAAGAAGTGAAATGGAGTTTTTACTCTTTTGTAGTTTTCCTTTATTTTTGTTATGCCAGTTTTCCTATTTTGCTTTCCCATTCATAGTGAATCAGTAAAAAACCATTAAGCTTTGCCTTTTCCTTCAGTCACATTATTCCTAAAACATATAAATTTTCTGATTACAGTGGGTTACCAATAGTTGGGACAATGGCTAGCCCAATGGTGAGTTTTTATTCACTTCTCAACTCCTCAAGAAAAATTTCCAGATGCGCCCGCGTCACCATAAAGTCAAGCATGGAATCTATAGAAAGATCCACTTCGACTTCCATCGTTACATGATATGTCTCTCAATTTTGGCCTGCACTCTTTCGACTCTCTTCTTGAGCTGGGGAGCCATCCAGCTGGAAGGTATTGCATGTTGTCGTACCGTAGTCCATTGTTTGATGGATTAGTTTTTTTGGCATCGGACCTGTCAAAAAAGACAATGTGAATTTGTGATGTTGCGTGTGCGCTTTTATGTTTCCTTTGTTGCCGCTTTCAATATTTTTTAATTTTCTTTCAGAAGACCAGTTTTCAGCTCAGGGTAATAGAAGCTATGAAAAACTGACCAATTCCGGCACAGATGTCACGTGCTTTGTGACAAGATCAAACAACATGACAAAAGCTTGCCAACGATTGATTACGGTACCCCACATGACTCTTGATTCCTTAAAAAAAGCAATTATAGCACGAACTACACAAATTTGTGGTCTACTATGGTATCCGCGCGGATTGTCTTCTAAGCTGGCCTGTGCTCATGATCTCATTCTATTTCTTGTAAGTGTTTTGTAGTTCAAACAACAATTTTTGTATTTTTCCTGGCATTATTCCTTTTTTGCAGCCTCCAAGAATCATTGGGATACGTTTTGCTGCGTTGTGCACAGTGCCTTGCCTTTTCCAAAACCCTCAGCATCGTCTCCGTCTTGATCTGCGTTCTGGTAGATGACCCATGTAAGCAAAACTAAACACGGAAAAAAGACTGTCCCAACTAAATAATTTTTCCAGCTTTCATGCGTGAGACATTCGAGAAAGCGCAGTTCGGTTCATATGAATCGCGACTTCTCTACTCATTCACCATGATCATCTTGTCATCCTGCTTCAACATTGGCCTCTTCTTCTTGATTGTCTTGGCTTTCTATCTACCGGACACCAAGTTCCCTAAATATCGTGTCGGACCACCAGCAATTGAAGAAGTCAGACGTTACGAATATTCGGTCACCAAGGACGGCGAAACAAAGAAAATACATCCTGCCCGTGTCTCGGTTGTCAAGGCTACCCCGATTGAAGACATCATTCCTCCGAAAGAGGAGAAAGCTTCAATCAAATCTCTCCCCCTTTAAACAACTGTCTTCTTATTATACTTCTTTTCTCTGCCGCTTTGATCTCTTTTACCTTGCTTACAGCTTCAAAAACTCTTTCCTTTGTACCCCCAACACTTTTGTCCATGCTTCCGCTTACTCTTACAGTCTCTCCTCTTCTCTTATCCTTCTGGCATCTTTTGCCGTTGGCTGACTTTTGTCACCCCTGTCACAGTTTTTCTTGATTTTTTATATAATCGAATGTTATCCGGATACATTTGAATTCCTAAATTTCAAGTTCAATAAATGTGACTCTGTTGAATACATACTCTTTATTAAGAAACGTTCAGATATTACAAAGGACAAAAAAACTAACGACGAGAACCTGAGTGGTCAACATAAAACAGGTCCAAGTCACCAGTGAAAAAAATTCCTGGGAACGTTTCATTTGATTAAAATAAGCATGAAAAGTGACAGTATCGGATCAAAAGATCATCGGGAGATCAAATTAACAGGATGTTTGAAAACGGGAATAACTTAGGAGAGTGGGCGAACAAGACAAATCAAACTACAAACCAAGGACATCACCTCTGCAAACTGATCAGAAAGAAACGAGTTCAGCAGCCATCGCATCCCATTTCGCCCACAACATCTCGTTATGTGCCTCATCGTACTTGCGAAGGATGTGACTGCCAAGAACAAAAACGTTGAGGGTCATGGCGAACGTGGTGATTGCGGAGATGGTGAGAAGAACAAAGGCGACAACAATATTGGCGGTTTCGTCTTCCCAACAGAATTGATGGCCGCACATTCCGGATAAAGTGTTGACAATGGTGTTGAAGTAGAAAGCTAAAGTTTTAACAAAGTGAAGAGAGTGTATGGCACTACAAACCTGTGTTTGTTAAGATCAGAAGGAGTGCGGTGTTAATGAATAGAGATTTGGCTATTCCCATAAGAAGAAATCCAATCAATAGTCGACCATTGAATATTTTAAAAGCCCTGAAAATGTGTCAAAGTTCTATTTGATGGTTAAACTTACAAAAGAACGACTCCGGTGGTGAAGGCGACACAAGACAGAAGGAGATCGACGCGGACAGCAACTTCAACCATTTTACGAACCACTTCCGACTGAAACAAAAATTCTTTTTTTTTTACTTATTTCTCGATTCCTACCGTGTAGACAGTGCGGCAGTCCCTGGAATCAGTGAGAAGGCAGGTGGATGGGTCAGTGAATGTTCCAGTGATTGCATGTTCTGATAAGATTCCATGTTTCTACTGTGTCTCTAGTTTCTTACTGTCAAGCATCAACGCCGAAGCATTAGTCAGAAGTGAGAAAAGTGCGAGGATGGTGAACATCATCAGAAAGCATCTCTCTTGTCTGGAGAGTAAGATATCAGCTTCTTCCGATTGACGAGTAGCTGGAGTTTCCTGGTTTAGGAAAATGTTATGAACATTCGAAAACATAATATTCTAGTTACCTGCTTGTCAGGATGGTAAACGCGATAATGAATCGGAACGTATTCCGGGAGACGTGGAGTATACTTGGGTGGTTTAGTCGGAAGCATGGTGCCAAGTTTAAAATCTAAAAATTTTAAGTTTTGAGGAATACCAATGAAAAACCTAAACTTAAAGGTAACCAAACTATAGGAATTCACATAATTTTTTAAATCAGAGGCTGAACCGTTTTCGTGCGTCTTTTCATTGGAAAAAGCAATATCTGAGACAAGAAGAAAGAGCGCGAGGCTAAACAAAAAATATAGGAAGAAGAATAACGTCAATTAACCAAGCGAAGAGCAATTGGCCCGTTTTTTGGAAAGAAGATTTGCATCGAGATGAGAAAGTGTCAGAAGAGGAGGAGAGGTCGAAACGACTCCGGAAATTGGAGAAGAAGAAAAATGAATAGGAACCCCCGTCGATACACACAAAAAAAGAATGCAAATGCTCGGAATTGAAATGGGTGGCGTCCGTCGTAAGAACGTCACGCGCGTTTTTGAAACGACAAGTTCCTGCCGCCTCCGGGATAATTGTGGGTTCTCCCTGGTCCGTCCTTACTATTTCAAGAAGGAGAAGAAGAAGAATTGGAATGGATAATGGTGCTTCATCCATCTTACGGCTCTGAATGTGGTGTATTTCCAATTACAAAATCTTCGGTGAAGATGAAAAAAGGAATGGGCTGCAGTCGAAAAAACGGAGAATTTCACGAATATTGTCGGCTTTTGTCTCAGACAGCCTTGGAAAGTTAAAAGTCAGGGGAAAAGGTTGCAACAATGTGAAAATATTGGTTGAAGTCCGGAAAATAGTAATACTGTATGTTTTGTTGCTTATACCGGATTTGATTCGAGAAAACATTCTGTTCCAACATTTTCTCATTAGTCACATGTGTTTGTTGACTTGTAACAACAGTATATTTCTCTTTTCCTTCTCCGCATATTTTTGTACTTGTACATCACCTATGCTTTCGAAAATGAAGAAAACCAAGAGAGAAATATACATTTACATGCATAGAAGCAGTGTACCAAACCATACAAAACTCTCCGATGACTCATTTCTTATTAAAAAGTGCGCACTTATTGTTCAGGCACCTCCCCCTATCCTTTTTGTTGCGGAACAAGCCAACTCATTCATTCTGTGGTCTTTTTACCTGGTTGCCAGTGACGATGAACAAATTTGGGGTTATCCTTCAACCCATCACTATTCTGTTGGCAACAGCTCTACTTGTTCTAGTGATAATCGATCTTTATACATTTGGTAAGAAATTATTAACCTAACTTTACTAATTTTGAAAAGTTCAGAATGGGGTCGAACAAAAAACGGCTATGTTCCGTTTTGGTTGTCTCAATGTACACCATGGGATTTATATGGATGTTCTCAGTTTTGGATGGTGAGAAAAATTTTATTCGCTTTTTCAATTTTCTTATTCAGGGAATAAGTATCTCTCGTAGAGTGGGTCTCATCCTTCATATCTGCTTGATACCGTTAACCGTCACCATGATTCTTGTCTCCTCCTTAGCTGTGTGAGTAACGATTAGGATGTCAAATTACCTTATGGCAACTTGACTATAAGTGGCCAATCATTTACAGATTCACACGAGTGATGCGCAAACAAACTGCGATTCTTATCTTGATCCTCATTAGCTGGATTACACTCTCGACACTCATTGCTACAGTAGTTCTTCGCAGAATAATTAATACAAGTAAGTGACAGCCGGATGTACGTTCTCAAACTGGATGTTATTTTCAGGTAGCACTACGGTCATAACTTTCGACTATCAAGTGAGTACCTATTTTTTACTTTTGTAAATCAAATCTATTTTTCAGTACCATTGGCAAATCTACATTACTCTTGCTTCTTTTATCATTGCTTTCTTGCTTACTCAAATTTTTGCTTTTGGCGGTTACTTTCGTCCAATGATCACAATGCTCTCTTTCGATGGACATTATCAACGGTACGACTATCCTCGAATGAGCAAGCTTGAGAGGAACATGGTATCGGTGAAAGAGCTTGATAACTTTTAAAAAATTGCGAGAATAAATTTTTCACAATGAAAGATTTGGTTTAATGAAGAAGACAATGAAGAAAGTTGGGAAAAAAGGAGATCGCATCACACATTGAATTATTAGGAAGAACGACACTTTAGATGAAGAACAGGAGAGCTACTGTGGGTGAGGCGAGAGAGATTTGTAGTTGGAAGGGGGGGGGGGTGGCATGGAAATCATAAATTGGTGTGAGTTCTCATGTGAGTGTGTAGGTTGGATGCTCGATTAAAAGCTTTGTCGCAAAGTCCGCATACGTATGGTTTCACCTGAAAAGTACAAATTTGTGTATTGTATGTGTGAAGAGACACTACACCAACCGTTGTATGCGTCAATCTATGACGTGTCAGATTTCCGGGCTGACGGAATGCCCTTCCACAATGCTCACATTTGAATGGTTTCTCCCCGGTATGAATTCTCTGAAAATCATTGTCATTGTCATTTACGAATCAACAAATCGAATCTATTAAAATTTGCGAATTCGTCATTTTAACATTTTTGTTTGAAACAAAAAAATAGTGATGTGACTGACATAATTTAGCATCATTCTCGTTCACAAAGAGTTCAAAAACAACTACTCAAGGATAGGAATAGCAGTGAATTGCCAAAAAGTGATGTGATATGATGCCAGAATCACTTCACTCCCTCATTTTGGGTTGGTTCTGGATGAAGGTGCCAATTAACCTACCTTATGGGTTATCAATGTATTACTTCGACTGAACGTTTTATCGCATACATCACATCTATACTTTTTCAAGTTCCCCTTTTGAGAATTATCCAAATATGGACTCTTTTTGTTATGAATCCTTTTTGGAAGCGGAGCAGCATCTAAATTGTCAAAAGATTGAATTTGTGACTGATGATACTCAGAATCACTTTTGAGGATTGGAGATACAAATGGAAGCGGCAAGGTGTGCCCCATATTTTGTAGAACATTCATTTGGAGCGTTTGTTGCATGAATTGAATTTGCTTTGAGAGTTCAAACGGGATGAAACATTCTGGACGCTGGAAACACGACAAAACATAATTATGAGTTACCAGAGTGAGTAGGATAGCAGGATCAAAACATCAAATTCTCTGTGTTATACTCACCATGAACATTGGTGGGTGGTGTCCGTTTTTTCGCATTGCGGCAATTTTCGAGAAGTCAATATTGTTGAATATCTTCTGGAGAGCCGTGAAATCTGGTTTTGGCATGACAGTAGTCTCTGTACTAGACGCAGAAGACTCGGTTTCCATGTCGTTCTCGCTGAAATTCTCAACTTTCCTCAAAAAAACTTGCAAAATAAAAAAGTCATGTTCTGAACGATGTTGAATAATTTAAAGTCGCCTAAGAAAACGGAATAACAATGTTGTACCGTGAGACAGGTCGAGAAAAACAAGTGTCGAGAACAATGGTGAAAAAACGATGTGACACTTATTACTCAATTCTCTCATTCCCTTTTTTACCATGTTCAAAAAGCTCCTCAAAAATGTTCATAACTAAATGATTGTTTTTGACACCTTTGCGCGGCTATTTTCGCAACCGTGCAATTATGGCGAAGGAGGTGGTGAGAAGAAAAGATCGAAAAGCAGTTGCGAAAGTGACTTCATCTAAATGAACAAAATTTTCCATACAGGATTAGGCGAAATTTGTAATTGGTTTTCAGTGATCATACTTATAAGAGATGATAAAACGTGATATTTATGCACTTATTTCTGATATGTGACGTTATTACGAAAACAATTTCTCGATTCCAAACCTTTCTGACATGTTGCTTTTTCACATGCCATTACGAAAAACGGTTCATTTGTACTTTAATCATATGCCCCATACAAAAAAAACAGTTGGAAAAAGAGTAAAATGAGAAGCGAAAGGAAAAAGGATCAGAATTTGTAGTTGAGAGCAACTGATCTCGACTTAGTTATCAGAAAGGTTCCAGAAAAACCGCAGTATGAAAAACTGAAGAAGCAGAGAACCAGAAACTGATAATGAATGAAAAAAAAACGCCATAAAATAGACTATTGCGGAGTCAATCATGATAAAAAATCATTTTAAAAAAAGTTCGACTAACCTGGTTACTTCCGAAGATGATAATTCCTCTTCCTCTTCTTCATCCTCGTCTTCTTCCTCGGTTTCCAGTTCTTCTTTTGGTTTTTTGTTGAGCAACGAATCAATCAGAAATGACGTTCGGCTAGCTTCCACAGACATTTTTAGATGATAAGAATCTGCAACAATGTGTGTCAGAAATAAGTTTTATTAACTCAGAAATCAAGATTTAATTTTTTATAAAAAGAAATTGAAACGTCAACGAAAAAAAAGGAGAAGGCGAAGTGAAAAGCCACCGTAGTCAGAGCGCAGGCACGTATACTCTCCTCGATGGGCGGAGTCGTCGGCGACTGACGAAGCCCTCGGGGATGAGTGAGAACTGCTCAGTTATGAGGGGCGGGTTATCGAGTTTAAAGAAATGATTCTATATTCACTCTTATCAAGTGATAAGACAGAATGAGGTGCACTTTAGCCAAAAGTGCGTGTACATTTCTGAGGAGGAGGATCAGATAAGAAAGGATGGAGTCAAGAGTCAAAAGTGTGATACATTATACATGAAACTGAGAATTTCTTATAAGTATTTGCAGAATTACGAAATTCAATTCGTTCACCGAGGAAGTTACGTGGGGGAAAGTGAAATGAGTGATTTGGAGTAAAAAGGAAATGTAAAAAGGGATATGTCTAGCTTGAAACTGTGCCGCTGCTCAGTCCTGATCCAGCTACATTTATAAATTTTTCTCAATTCGAGTCTAGTATTCTTTTTCTCAAAAATATTGAAGATGAGCATGATGGTTGATCAAATGAAAGTGAGTCGAGTTGAAAAGAGATCCGACTTCCTATTTATGGAAAGCTCAAGGCAGGTGTGGTATCATCTTTTTGAAATAATACCCGAATCGGAACAAATGAAAGGGGAAATACATGCAAGTTCGGCACCCAGTTGTGTTGTGCAGATGGTTAATGCCAATTGTGTAATAGAAGGTAAACAGGATTTAGAGGGGGAATACGGTAATGGATACGGCACACACATAAACCAAAACATTAAGAAAAAGATTGGAAAAGCAGCACAATCTGTGAATTATTGAGATAATTCATATTAGAGTGAGTGTCTCTTTTTGAAGTGGATATGAGAGGGTTTACACACATGGCTGCCTAAAAATGTTATATTAGGGCAACAGATGGAGCCTATCTGTTGGAAGGTAACCCTCCCTTCTCCTTCCGCTCAATGTTTCCCCACATCACGCAATCGAGAACCGATCACTTTAATCCCGGCTGTCGCACCACTATTTCCCATCATAGTAACAATTAGCCAGTATCACCTGATGTCATATCGCACATCGGTTGACAGTTTGTTGAGCACTACAAGTGTTGGGTAATAGACAAGATCATTATCTTTATACCGGAACCCTACTATTATACAATTAAGAATGTGGTTGACTGCTTTGAACGGCTGATACAAAAAGTGCAACATTTGAATGTATACAAATGAAAAAAGTGAGAATTTTGGCATACTGTACTAGCAAATTTCGGAAAATGGTGAAAACGGATGTCTATTACGTAATAATTTGACCCTGTATTCCAAAATACCGCAAAGAACAGATCAAAGGAATGAAAAATTTGCAAAAAGGAGTTGCGTGAAAACAACCAAGGACATTTCGGGAAGCTTGCATCTTTCAATGCAACATACTATCTAAATTTTGAAAAGGAACGCCGGCCGCGGTTTTTTTGCGGTATTATACAATATTGGGAGAAAAGGAGGTGTTCTTTTCTTGATTGAGGGTGGAATTCATTTTCATATTGTTCAGTTTAGAGAGGATGGGTGACGAGTCCTTTTCAGTTTCTCGGTTCCATTCAAACTTTTGTGTTGTCCTCTTCTTTCTTTTCAAACTAATATTTTTGGGGCAAACTTCAGAGCGGATCGTTGAAAAAGAGAAACAGGAAATGCTACAGTAACCCGGAGAGGCAACCACATTTATTATTATCATCAATTTTAGGGATGTGTGTCAGTGGAAGGGGGAAGAGGGATGGTGTGAATGGCACCTGGGAAAAAACTGAATTTGAAATTCAGTGATCCGATAAACACGCCATGTGCATCAGCTTTCTGGCACCATGAAAAGAGAAGCGAGAGGAAGCTCCTGAGAGTCTAGAGAATTCATAATCATTTTTGGTGGAGAAGCAGCCTCCCGAGTCAGCTCTTCCATATTTCCCATCCCTGCCACACATTCATTTCTTTATTCTCAACGTCTTCTCATCATCTTCGCCTCAAATATTTTGGAAACAAAATGCGATTCAATTCACACTTCGACGGCGGCACACGCGAGGAATTCCGAATGCGACGCTGGAGGGGCTGCTGCTCAGTCTTAGACGACGACGACCCATCGCGCTTGTCTTGAATTATAAATTAATTTGGGAATTATAAAAGATGTCAAATAATAATAATAATACTATTTCTTAGCGACAGATCGCTTCACATCATGATGCGCTCAGCCTTAATTGAAATTTATTTTTAGTCTTCTAGCGGTTTCCATCAGTGGGATACCAACAAAACATACAGAAAACTGTCAAAGCTTGCTACTCAGAACTCTCAAAAAAGGAAATATATCTCTGCAAACATGAAATCAAGTACAACAACTTCAAATTTCAAATTTCAAGTGGCACTGTAAAACAATAGAAGAAAGAAAACGTCTCATGAGAATCACATAAATGCAAACAGAAAAATTCCCGAGATATTTTTAAGAACGGCGAAGAGGCTAGCGTCTACGATGACACACAAGTTCTTCTCTCGAATTTTTTTGTTTGCTTAGTTACCGTATCTTGTGTATCACAAATTAGAGAAACAATGAATGGAAAACAAAAATTGAATAACAAGAAGAGGTCGCTTGTGACAGAACCTCTAAAATCGAAATAAGGGGTTCACAACTGAAATCATGGAATAGCATGAAATGTCATAGTTTTAGCTATTACGATGAACTGAATCTTGTAAGATACGTTAACAAAATGGCACATTTTGTAAGAGTTTCAGGGATAAGAAAGAAATTTATGTTCTTCAATTGATAATTCAGACCTCATCTCCATGCAACCGTAACAAACTGAGCTTTTAATCAAATCCACACCATTTTTCTAACTAATTGTCTGGGTTATTTTCTATTTTTTATCTTTACGTGTTCAACAAGGGGAGTATTCTGGAATCTTCAGAAATCCGGCTTGCATCGAATACTGAATTGTCCATAATATTTTAAAATACCATGCTTCTTGGGAATTTTTGAGATGGCACAGGAGTTGATAAAGTTCAAATTACATTTAACTTTCTCGGAAGCTTGATATGGCTTTTCGTACTCACACTGATATATTTTTGAGGTACCATCATTAAGACCTGAATACTTCTTCTTGTAATTCATTAAATTTTGTTCACTGGATTTTAATCTCCATAAAAACTCTATGAACTTATACCGACTATTCATTAATTTCTATTTCAGTCATGCTCAATTTAAATACATTGCTTTACATCAGTTCTTGGAATTCTGAAATGTTATCCCTCCTCCAGACAAATTTTTTCATTTCTGTTTCATAGAAACTTAAAAAATCAAGGGATGTTTTTGAATGATGTTTACCAATAATGAAATCACGAGTGCAACTTTTCTAATCGTCACTTTCATCTTCATGTCTGAAGTTCTATCTTCTCATTATCCCACACCTTTCCATAAATTTCTTTCAACCTTGACCAATTCAAAGGATCTAGATTTCTCAACTTTCACACGTTACCTGATTCAATCTCGGTGTTCCATATTTCTATTTTAGACGTGTTAAAAATCTTCATGGTCAATTAGGTTTTTGTGTGTATTCATATTTCGAGATCACATGCAATTATGCGTGTTTACACCCATTTTTTGAAATGTTGGAAACAAGTTTTGGAATTTTATTTTATGTCTCCCGAACTTTTCGCCAGACAGTAAGCGTTCGAAACGCAACCTCGAGTAGCAAATCTCTCAAAGGCATTAATTTGGATAGACTGAATTCGAAAACCTCCTTCGCCACCCAGCAGTATCCAAAACGCCATACACAACAACAACAAAGGTCATAAAAGGATGGTTGACAATAGCATATGAAATGGAAAGACGCAGATGGAACAGAGTGGGAAAAAGAAGCGGTCGGCCGAAACGTAGAAACGCGCAGGTAGAGGGAGACGGGGGTCCTGAGTCTCTCTCTCCCCTTTTCCGTTTGTCGCTACTGCAATGACCCTCATGCCCCGATCAGACTTTCGCCACCAATTGCGCATCGCTAAAATTTTGTCTTCGTTCATCGCTGGTCTTTATTCTCACACATACCGTCTGTTATTCTTTCGACTTCCTCCGATTTGATATGTAAATTCGAATCATAGTGGTTCTTTTTACACTCTCTTTTTACACCCACTTTTTATTATCCCGAAAATAGGGTCACTTCTCTTCTAAATCGCCCCTAATCCATTTTGCATATCGCTTCTTCTACTAGAAATCGAAATCGAAAATCAATAAGACTAGTTTTTGTCCCGGCAAAGTTTCAAGTGAAAGTAGTAGTTCCAAGTCTTCACCAACACCTTCACGTCTCAATACACCTATCAGATCATTATCTCGACCTTTTCGTATCGTTGTCCATCAGAAATATACAGAAATGTGTACTATTCCGATCAATTAATAGAGAAATACCATTTTTAGAAAAAACTGCCGTTAATTTGTTATTCGATAGTTTTAAATTATTTGAACTCTTTAATTTTCACTTTTCCAGATCCCATCGAAATGAGCAGAGCCTTAAGTTATGCAATACTTGTTCTAACAATCATTGCGTTTCTCCTAACAGCAGCAGCTTTGTGCACTCCAGCTTGGCAGGTATCTTTATTCCAAAAATGCTATTTTTTGAACGACAACTCATTTAAGGTAGTATACGCACGTGAAATCCGACAATGGGTGCAAAGCGGATTATGGCTATCATGCCAAACAAGGTGAACTCGATGTGTCATACAAAATGAACGTTGTTTTTCAGACCAAATGGCATGTACAGTTGTACATACACCTTTTCGCATGACGACTTTGACACTTATTTCAGTGATGAAGTTTCCGGTTTCCGAACACCGTCTTTTTATCGTGAGTTTCTCCTTCTAAATAGTTCTATAAAAGAGTTTTCAGCTTGGCAGCGAACACTATTTCACATTTATCTGATCTCTCAAGCTTTTGCCATGCTATCACTAATTAGCTTCTGTGTCTCCGTATCTCACAGTGAAAGCAGGCTACCCAATATTCTAAGAACAGTTTTTCTCTTCTTAGCAGGTTAGTTTTTGGTGCACTCGAAAAAAAACAAATGGAAAGGTTGAGGTTTGATGCGTGAATTAGTGGAATGTCACTTGACCTCAAAAAGTGAGGGAAACTTGTATAAAATGAAAACCAACGTCATCTTGAAAGTCTGTCAAACTGTGTCTATATTTGTTTTCTTTTGATGATTTTTGAATTTTCAAGTCCATTTTTTCAGCCGTTATTGCATTTGGATGTCTCATTGCATTTGCTGTTTACTCATACATGGTTGAATACCGATTCTTCCATGTATCTGTCAGCGGTATTTACGAGGTCAGATTTTTTTTACTTTATTCCAATTCACCATTCCTCATTTTCAGAAACATCGTGGCTATTCGTGGTACATCGCTTTAACTGGTGCTTTCGTCTACCTTGTTGCCATTATTCTTTCCGTTGTCAGTGTCTTCATGCAAGCCAGAAACAGTAATCCAACAATTTCAAGACAAAACATCAATTCCTCACTGGTAAGTTGTGCATGACCCTACTAACCTTACCACATTCTTTTCAGCAGAGTGATTTCTTTGAGTACCAATACCATCCGAATCGTTCTCTAGAATCATTTGAAGATCGATTCGCTATGAGAACACTTCCGCCTGTTCCACGACAAGAAAAAAAGACGACAGTGTTCTAATATACCATTTTATGTTTCAATTACTCGGTATTCTCAATTTCTTTAATTATTTTTTATAACGGGTGTTTTTGAATTTCTTTCCATATTTTTTCACGGACTATTTTTCTCTTGACACAACGATCATTCCAACTATTTTTCCCCTTTTGAACATGTTTCTCAATGAATTTTCGTGCTCAGTATTTTATTTGAATTGACTTTTTGATGGTTGTCTTTGCCATGCACGTATTTGTTGTGATTGTGTTTTGTTAATAATTTCGCTATCCAGAATGCTTACGTTTGAAACAAAGCTACAAAAGTATCAATTGGCAACACTGATTACATCGGTGCTGTCTAACTTCCTTCTCTTCTTTGCCACTCTCACCCCAGCTTGGCAGGTAAGCTAAATCCGCAAGTTCTGTTTTCATATTCCTTGTTTCAGGTGGCCAACGATTTGGATGCTGATAGATATGTTCAATCAGGACTCTGGTTGTACTGTCCTGGACAAGCTCAGTGTTGGTACATTTTCAGTGACAGTTTGATCAATTACTATGAAAAAGTTAGTTTTTATTTGAGAAAAAACCTCATAGAAATTTTCCAGGTTGACGTATGCCGTTTCTTCTTGATTGGCGACTGTAGAAAAAAATTGTTGAGGACTCCGTACTTCTTTGGATGGCATTACGCTGTACTCATCTTGAACTGCATCACCATGGTCTTCATTGCACTTGGAACCGTTGCTATTATATTTTCTTATGTTAAACCTCAACGATCAAGACTTGCTGTGATTTTGCTTGATGCATTTGCAGGATTTGCTTGTAAAATAACTATAAACTTCCTCTCTAAATTTAAAATTTATAGGTTTGCTTTTATGCGTTTCTCTCATTGTCTTCATGGTGAATGCAGAAATGCTTGAATCGAAATACCTTATTGGTATCAAGAATACTTATGAGGTAAATCCAAAATAGTAATAATAATTATCTTTTTGTTTCAGAAGGAATACGGTTACTCGTTTTACCTAGCCGGACTCGCATTTGTTATCTCAGTGATCACGCTTCTGTTTGCCGCCCTTGTCTCAACCTACACATTCTTGTTCCCGGAGGAAGTGGCGGAAAGCCAATACTCGTTGAAGATGTCGAACAACCAATTCCCCGTCAGATACACCAATGAAATTCAACAATCGTACCAGCCGCCACAGTCACAGTTAAGCATGCAGGTAATCTCATTTGGTTTTCTGCAGCAGAAAATGTGTATTTTAGATTCCACCGACTGAACATGGATCGTACATTGCTGGAGCGATTTCACCACGAGGAGAATTCAAATCGCAAACGCGACATTTTTACAGTTACTAATTGACCCCCCTGCATTTAGAATTTGTACAACAAAAGAATCTCCAATTGTTTCTTTTCTCAATTCTATTGTTCTCTGCCTTTGCAAATTACAAAGTTTCTGTTTTCTTCCCGTTTGCAAACAAATTAAATGACATAATTCAAATATATTACAAACGAGTAGTTTTATTTTTCAAGATGGTTTATCACAAAAGGCTTCTGTACAATATAGATCATAATAACAGTTTCCATGAATAGAAAATGTCAATAAAACGTCTATGATTTCGCTGTGTGTTTATTTGGATTCGTCGGTAGATGATTCGCATGGTGCGGGCTAATTGTACAAATCGCATTATAAATGGACAACTGTGGCACCTCGATTGTTCACAGTCATTGGAGGATTCACTTCATCGAAACATGTTTTCGAACAGTACACCTGGTCATTTAAAACGGCGAATTGAGCTTTCTGAAATGATTTGATCATTTGATACAAATGTGATGTATGAAATAAAAGATTACCTTCTGTTCAAGCATTCCACAAGTCGAACACAACTTTAGTCCGGCTCTTTTCTTCTGAAGTTTGGAATTATAGACCCATTGGTTCAATAGATAATACCTTTTCCACAAATCTATCTCCAAATATCACAGAAGTACCATTCGGCTTCCATTGTTGCAAAATATAGCGATCGAAATCCAGTAGAACCCATGTTCTGTTGTCTGCAAGCTCGTTCTCTATCTTTAATATTTTTTTCGGGGGAATACCTGACGCAAAAGTCTGGAAGAGAACAACTCTCTCATCTGGCTCCCACTCTGGATCAGTTTCAAAACGAATCGACTTTTTCTTCAGTTTCTCATTTTCCCATCTCTGTTGTAAGTTTACAACAACTTTGATAAACATTGTATACGCTGGCAATTGGGCTGAAATATGTTGCAAGAAAAAACGTGACCAAGTCAATGCTATATGATATAATAGACAAAAGGTCATACCGATGGTCAGCTGAATCGCCTTGGGTGAAAGATCTCCATGAATGATACCGAAAGACCGTTCCAGGTTAGCAGGAAGTTTTGTAGAGTTTATTGCTTTTGGATTGGAAATTAGTTGAATCAAAGTGTTTTTCTCTCGGATTACATGGAAAATAGCTGTCAGGTACTGAAATTCAGGCATTTAGTGGGATCAAGAGGCCGGAAACATACTTCAAAAGCTTCTTCATACTTTACATTTCTTTCTGCGAGTTTCTGATGAATTTTGATGAATGCATCATCACAACTGAAGAGAACCTCATCGTTTTGTTGAACGTAGTTGATGACATATCCTCGAACGGAAATCACGAGACGTGACCACCACAATCGGTTCAAGGAAGTCAACATCTAAAAAACATGTACAAGAGGTTCAATTTAGTTACATACCTGTTTGAACACCTCTCCATCGATTTCAGATTTTGGAGAGAAGGTTAAATTAAGAATGTCCACTTTGGGAAACAGCTCTTTGTCATCCATTGAAACAGGGAGCGACATGATTGCGTCAAACAGTACAATCTATGAAAGTGAGGTAAAGAGATAGATTACCTTGACAGTAAAAGAGGGCGGGAATGAAACGGTGTATAGAGAAAAAAAGGAGGACCGAATAAATAATCAAATAACGACGTCCTTACAAGAAGAGACCCCCAACTGTCTCGTTGTCCCTACGACTCTCTTATTCTCTTATAAAAACAGGTTTTTTGAGAAAGACGGCCGGCTGTTTGGGGTCTAACCGCCTTGCCTGACCAATTGCCGACAGTGTTCTTCTCATTCTGTCCAACAATTTGCCTCAACATTTCTGGGCGTATCCATTCTCAATGTCTTTTACCCCATTTCTCCTCTTTCCAGAATGTTTGCTTTATTTCTCACTGTCAGTCTATGGTTTTCTCCTTCACTTACTTTCGATACAAAAGCAGTTAGTCTCGACTTACCTTTTAATGTCCTCTGCAAATAGAAAGGGAAGAGAAGACGAACTATTTTGCAAAAAGTGAACACTTTTCAAAAAAAAACCGAAAACTAGTTTTCAATTTGTTTCCGTGCCTTTCTCGAAATTTCTCTGACTTCTTCACTTCCAAAATAATATTGATGATAGAAATTGGTTTTGAAGAACTCATCTATTACAAAGTTCAAAAACTAATGTAATTTTTTGAATTCTAGATTCCTTCTAGACTTGTTAACCTTTTTTGTAATATAAATTATGTCCTTTTTGTTAAAAACTTTTTTTTTGAAAAGCAGTTCATTTTGAATGTACACAAGTTTCAATGGAAGGGGCAGATACGTGCTGCAAGAATGACTTCAGACCAGTTTGAATGTTGGGGATCTTTGACGTGTTGCTCAAAAAGGCGACCAAAAAAGACATGGAAACATTGGGAACGAAGAAATCATAATAAATATTGAAAAAAAGGTAATCAATGACAGAAAAAAACGGTAAAGTAGGCAATCCATAGGAAGAATGTTTGGGAAGAAGAGAAACCTGTATGGAAAGAGTGAAACAAGAAGTATTTACAGAAGAGTTAGTAGAACATGGACAACAACGAAGCCCATGCATAAACCATTAGTGGGCGGAGCCAATAAAGGTAGTGGGCGTAGTAAAGGGTTCCCCAGAAGATTTGGGCGAAGAACATCTCGTAGTTGTTTGGCATCACTTTGGTTTGTTCTCCCGGGAAATTACCGGTTTTGTAGAAATCCGCGAGAAGTTTATCCTGAAATATATCTCATCATTTTGAAGATAATACAATATTTCGAGCTATCCAAGTCTTCCAATCGGAAGCTTCTACTCACCTTAATAACGTATCGTTCATAGAGGAAATCTCTCAACTTGTTTTCATCCGACCATTCCGGCTTAACAGGAATCACTTCATAGTGAACGGCAAATGCGGAGGCGTCAATAGATGGCCAGTCTCCCATCACAGCATCACAAATATCTGGAACCACACCCCGGTGATATCCAATTGTGGCATCGATGATGTATTTGATCGGCTCTCCTTTTCCACATTTTGAACTTGACAATGTCTCATCGATGGGTCCGAGCACGTCGAGAACAGCATGAGCAGCTCCGGTTCTTGGGTAGACACAGTGATCCAATGGTTTCAATCCGTTTTTCTCCGCAAATGAACGTCCACTTTTCTTAACAAGATACAGACGAGAACCTGAAACCCTTTTGTTGGTTTCTGTCTACAATTTCGCAGGTTGCCCTAATCGATCAAATGAAATCACAACAAACACAACTGATAAGACGTCATAACACCACCTGACTGTTTGTTTAGTACGTGCCGAACTAAAAACCAACCTTCTGGATACATGATGACCCATCCGAAGTCATATTTGTAGAAACTGTTTGTCAGATGTTGCCGGAATGAGTTGAGAACACTGTCTCTTTTGCTGGCTCCACCATTCACAAAGAAGTTTCCGTGAGATGTCCACATGACTCCAAGTGGAGTGTATTTCCAGATGTTGTAGATTACCCACATCCACTGAAAAATAGAATTATACGATGTGTTTCTATTTTGATGTGCTACAGTACTAAACGCCATCTGCCAAATCCCTCTGCTCGTCCGCTAATCTTACCTTAGATCTAATCGATCCCTTCTCATTGAGACTCTGCATCAAGACGAAGTGGTCCAACAGACCAAGATGATTAGCAAGCAGCAGGCATTTTTCTTCCGCGTAATTCGCCAGATTCGTTCCATATTCCGTCACTGAAAACAAGAAAAAATTGTGTTGAAATCCTTTCTATAGCATTTTTTTGTTACCAGAAGCTCCGCAGAAGACAGCCACAGCGTTCCAATGAGCATTCACCATGCCGCATAATTTGTGTTCGAGGTAGTTGAACATTGGCATACTGGAAAGAAGAAGAGGAATAGAAAAATAATGTTTGGTGTGCTAATTGCAACTAACCTGAATAGCATCAATGGGAAAAGCATTGAGACTGTGATGACGCAAGCAACTGGGACTACCCAAGCAGTCATGAAAAGGAAATATGCACCTCCTGAAATATTTTTCATTTTATTATAATTCTCAATTATATTCCTCTCTGCCTCCTCTGTCAATGAAAACGCGCTCCATTGTACACGCGGGAAAAAGGAGAATTGAAGTTTTTTAACGGCGTATTCTTTCCCACAGAGGATTAGGATTAACTTTAAAACACTCGTATTTAAATCTCGAAACTTTCTTGTCAACATCTACACGAATTTGAGAAAAAAAACTGACCAACTAGTGATATAATACGGCGTATCTCAATCATATGCACCATATCTGTTCGTTCGGATCCATCGATGGCCGCCACGCGAACACCGACTTTCTGGTTGTCACTCTCGATGAGACTGCTTTTCAGCATATCTGGAACAACAGATTCAGAATTTCTGATTCAGAATTGGAAATTAGAAGAAGAGAAAAAGAATGGAACGCTTTGAAAGAAAACGAGCAGAAAACTTGATTAGCATGATGACGGAAATATTGAAGCGAGGATTAATGTTTGAATACATAATGGAGAGATGTATGATGATGAGAAGTATATTAGTAAGTGATGTGGTAAGAGTGAGAAGACTCAAAGAGAAAGGAAGAGGACAGCGTGCGATACACGTCGGGGAGAAGGGGTGGCCAGAGTGGTGGTGGAGGGGGGTAGGAGAGAGCGAGGTTCTCCCTTTCGTTTCTCTGCACACTATCCGCGGACCCTCCAAAATCCGCCCACTCTCTTCATGTCACCCCACCGCACACCCGCACTTCTTTTAGGAACCCTCTGAGCTCAGTGAGCCGAGGTCAACCGTCGATCGCCGCCAGATGTCCAGTGTGATAGGAGAGAAGTAGTAGAAAAAAGAAGAAGAACAAGAAGCGAAATGTCTCTTGTTTATTTCTACAAGGTGGCGTTGCGGGGTGTCTCGTCAATTTACTTGTCAGTTTTCGTGTCAAACGCACACAATCCAATACATTTTTCTTTTTTTAAAATCTAAATAAAATAATGAAAATCTATCGATTTAAACGTAGATTGAAAAGCAATTAGAGATTGTTTTGATGCCAAGAGTGTCCTGGGAGCTTGTAAATATGCGCGAAATAGGAAAAACAGGAGAACATTGTTGTTCTCGGTTTCTGGCCGTTTCTCGTGATATATTAATGAGAAATGGAGAAGAAAAAACAGGAGAACTGGAATCTGACAGACCTAACATCTTAAAAAAGGTACATGAGTAGATAACATTAAGCTAGGGGGTTCAATAGCAATGTGTGATGTAGAGTATCATAGTACACCGATTGATAAGCGTGACAAGGTGTATGAAAAAAGAAGGAAGAGGGGCAATGTTGTCCATGATTTTTGTTTTTTGGTTCCGTTGTAGTCGTACTACACAGGAATGGAGTGAAATGAGAGTGGCAGAGATTTGCATAAGTAATTTTGCATATGGGGGCAATTTTCGAAAATTGAAAATTGATTTTGGCCTCTACACGATATAGGGTTTCGCAAAAGGTTAAGAGCAGAAGATCAAGTTATAATAGAATTTTCGAGTTCTTGCAAAGCCAAATGCCAAAAAACAAAACCCAGCGATTAACCATGAAAATAAGATTTGTTTCAGTGATGTTGCATGATCTCTCAAAAGCTCGTTTGTTTACCAGAACTATAACACACCAAAAAGTGTTCCCTAGCTCTGCCCCCCAAATGACGAATCATTCAGAATCGTTGCGTAAACGAACAACAACCTGCAGTCTACCGAAATGCAACTGAACTGGTTATTTGATTGCGCGAAAAGTTCAAAAATAAATTGAAATCAACCTCCTCCTTTTTTTTATTGTCTACCCATTTTGCAGGGGCAAACCTTGAGTCACTCGGGGGAACATAGAACAGCGATCGTCGATTATCAAAGTGTGTATGTGTGATTAAATGGGTTGGGCTGGCTGAAAACTTTTTCGAAAACGTCGTAAAATGAGAACTGGCATTGAACAAGTTGAGTGTTAAAGTGAGAAGAAAAGGCGGAGAGAAATTGCGAAACTTTTTTCGGGGACCCATCACACGTTGCTTTTGTGAGGAGGAGCAAGGAAGATATCTGAGGAAGAGCTGACGACTATTGTTGGCTCTAGTTTTCAAGCTCAAAACGTAATGTTTGAAAATTCGCGGTGAGTCTGAGCCAGAATTCGAATGTAGCTATTGACTACGAACGTTTCCAGGGAATCGTATCTAGGTGACGGAAAAATGCCTCGAGTGAAATTTCTATATAGTTTTTTCAAATGGATCCAGACAAAATGCATGAACCCCTACTCGAAAAAGGAATTCGAAACCAGTTTTAACCGATCAAAACGACAATTTTCCTTATACAAATATTTAAAAAAAGTTCGATCGTATTTTAGAGTCAAATATTGGAAAAAAATGGAAAACCTCAAACATTAGAACACGCTGTAGCTTTAAAAAAGGCGGGAAACCTATAAAACTAAATAAAACCAGAGCGACTAGTGATAACGGACATCAGCTGGTCTTTTTCTGCTATTATCACTGTTTCATTTACCGATTACTCAGCTACACTCTATACGTTTTGAATGTCATGTAGCAATTTTGGAAAACGCCACGGAAAGAACTATGAACGATAAGTCGGGGTGAAAACCATGAAGGTCGTTAGTGTGAACATTGGCAAGTTTAGGTGAGAGAACGCTTACATTTGATTAACGATAGCGCGTCCAAATGATATAAGGAACAAGATTATGAGGAAGAAGAAGAAGACAAACTGTAATGATTGCTGTAAAATGGGCAAAAAACTATGATGACTATATTTGCTAGGAAAGAAGAGGAAGAAGAGGAAAATAATGGGCAGCTTTTTGAAAAACAACCTAAGCTTGTGTGCAAATAAAACAAATGGAGTAAAATGAGGGATAAAAGAAGATGTAGTAGACTTTTTGGTCTTTGCCTATCTTTTTATTTTTATTCGGTTTTTCTATTTTCAAGTTTTTATTCGTTCACAATATGCGTTTGTTCCTTCATCACATCCGTAAACATATTTATATCTCGGGAATATATACATATTCACAGGAAAAAACATAGTAGAAAAGATAGAAGAAAAGTTGATAGAATGTTTGTTGGGTTTTCAGAATCTACAGAATAACATGAAAAACGAATTTTCAGAATTTTCTTTTTTTTTGTTATGACATAAAAAAGAAGAAGCTCTAGAATGATGAATCGAGGAGAATAGGAAAACGACATATTCATTTTTTTTTTCAATTTAGTGGGGGGGGGGGGGGGCAGGGTCTAAAATGAAATCTTCATCATCCTCTTTTCTTTACGCTACACATAGTAGCCGAAGAAAGACCACACGTGAACAACACGTGCATGCAAAAATTCTTGGCACCTTTCTTACTTTTTTATTCGGAAGAAACAAAAAACATCTGTGTTCAAGGCAGAAACCGCTGAATCCAATTAGCTGAGATCAAAACTTGGTGTTTGGTTGGCTATTTCGAAATAAAAACTTTGGCTGTCCCAAAAATGTCGTCAGTTTCCAAGGAAATTTTTTTGTTTTCGAGAAAAAGAGGTGAAAATATTCAAGCCATAAATCACGGGCCACGTTTCCGTGTTTTGTTTTGTTTGCGCGGTAAGAGAGGTGGAGGAAGAAAAGGGTTGGGAACGAGCGCCAAAACACCAAAAACAGTATTTATTCAGGTATATTGGTAAACAACTGAGGAACGTTTAGGGGTCTCTGAGTCAGAACAAAGCCTTGAACTGAACTAAGAGAATTTTCGAGAACAAAATACCGGTCAGCAAAATGAACTAAAAGATTTTTTTTGCATTTAAGCCTATGCCCTTGAGACTTCAAAAGTTCACACTTGACGATAAAAGTACCTGCGTACTTTCGAATACTAGAAAACTATGGAAGACACAAAGGATTCAAAATTAACTTCATACAAAAAGTACATCAAAACACTTGGGTTAACTACATGACTTTGCAAAACAAAAACCTGCGCCAATCATTCTGCTCTTGTACTTGAAGGCAACAGAAACTAAAATAAAAAACTAATTTAGAGATTGAGTCATCGGAATGGCTTGCAAACGATTTTTCTTCTCTTCCTACCCTCCGGAATTTTCTCACAGAATGAAACCAATTAAAAGCAGGAAATACGTTCGAAGAAAACAAAAAATATTGAAGCACTCCGAAAATAGGCCGCCGGGAATATTTTTCAAAATATTAAAAAATAGTATACTGGTCCAGAATGAAAAAAAACGGAATAGAAATGGAAAAATAAAAGTGCATTTGACAAAAACATGCCTTCATTCAGTATTCCTGACCATTTGAATTTTATGTTAATGATGATCAGTTCAAGTCACTTGCACTTTATAGCAGATTGCTCCTAGCAAAAAAACATCATTTATTTCTGCTCACTACACTTTTTTAATGACACCACTATAAGTCATGAACCTGACAAACAGAAACATGTGTCTATAAATGGTGTGATATTGACTTTAACTGTCAAATTGATGGTTCAAGAGACCTTTGGACCTATTTTCGAATAAAACTTGGAGCACGTGTAAATTCTAAAATATTTTACGATAAGAAATAAATAGAATGTGTAATCTTAAAAAGTGTAATGCTGGTTTATATGTACAAACAATAATTCGGTGTATCGAAAAATGTGAAAACGAAAAACAACTGCAATTTTAGAATTTATGATCAAAATTAATTTGGGTGTTTTCCAATTTCACCAAATTCCGAGAAAATTAAAAAATTGAGAAAATGAAAAAGCAAATTGAAAACGACCCAAGACATTTCTCAAAACGCGGAACCAAAATATTGAGTAGCTATTGTTTTCATCAAAATGAATTCCCGAGAAGCCATGAATATTCAGAAACTGAGTTTGAAAACAAAATTTTATCATTTTGGGTATCGACCTCTCTGAAGCCCAAGTTCCAGATCGCAATTTCATTTTACCCGGATTGGCGTATTATTACGATCCATTGTCATTGGTCTTGCAATTATTTCGCTGTACCCAAAAAAACCGAGTCAACTGATATTGAGTTCCAAAGTCCTATTTTTTCTACAGAATCAATAAAAATTGTTACTTTTTGACAGCCATGTTATGAATTTTTCTAGTTCCGTCTTTGTGGAGCCTCCAATAAAAAAAGATGCTATCAGGACTAAGAAAGGAATTTATTGTTTGAAAAAAAAAATTATGACTTTGTCAGTTTTGATTATTATCATGGTTTATGCCCTGAAGGAAGTAAAATTTCAGGAAAAAAGGGTTCGAGCAGTTCAGTTCGTCAGAAATATTGAATGGATAACAGCAGACATTTTTAACAGCTCAATCAATCTAGAATACAGGTTACAGTATGTGTTTATCGAATATTTGTATTTCACAAAATCACTTACAGCCCCTTCAGTCTTGTTCCACAATTCCCCTTTATTTTGGTGCAATTACATAACGAACAGATTGTCTCCAATTCACACATTTGTTCGATTTACTGATTACGCAACAGTAGTTATTGCGTGACGGACCATCAACAATAGTTCGACACGAAGCAATCAATTCAGTTTAACGATGATCCAACCCTCAAATCCGTTAATACTCACAGGTGGGGGAGGAAGGTCTCAAAATTGATAGGCATGCAGGCAATTTTATGGCAATTACCATGAGACCCCTAGCTGCCTAAACCAGTGGTGTTGCCAAGTGGTGTCCCTATTTGTCTAAAGGAAGTGAAGAAGAATAGGCTCGTTACTAGTGTTTTCTCTGATCTAACCGCTTTTCTTCCCCCTCCTTAATTACAAAACAATAGAATAGTCCAGTCTCAGAACGGAGATGGAAAATAACAATTCAATATTGGAGAAAAAGGACGTAGAGTACTGAAAAAAGTTGAAAAATCAGTGACGTAAGTGAAAGAAACGCGAGGCGAACGAGTCACATGTTGATCTTCCAGCTGTTTCTTGTTTTTTACAGCAGCACTTTTTGGTTGTAACCGAGAGAAAGAAGAGTGAAGTGCACTTGAAACCAACGAACAACTGTTCCGATTTATGAACTGGAATTGAAAGTAACTGCTTTTGTTTAAAGAATGGCAGATTGGTAGTTATTTCTCAGACATATCCTAAAACTTGGAAAAAAATATATGTCGAAGCTGCTATTTTTTGAAAAAATATGAAGAACGTAGGTAATAGACCAAAATCAAAAGTTTCCCAGTCTCTCAGAGACATTTTCGTTCCTTGACCTTGTTTTTCTGGGACTTAAAATATGGTCGGTATTTTCAGTCTTCAGAATTTCCACATTTTATTACAAAAACCCTATTTGCTCTTTACAACATCCTTTTGTATTTGTTTTCCATTAAATGCTCCATTCAGGTCGACTAATCAAGACTTAACCCATTGCTCTCGACTCTTATTTCTACCTTGCACTGTAATTTTCTTTAGCCTCCACCAGATTACACTCGGATCATCCCTCAAATCCATTACCCTCAATGCGCTCATTTGGCGAGGCGGCGACGGCGGCATCTTGTCATCTGTCACTAAAATAATAGTGTGCGCGAAATGGACCCCGTGTTGGCTGCTGCTCCGACTGGTGGTGGTTCGTCACAGCTCATAATCACTGGACAAGTAATGTATAATTCCGTAAGCTGCTAGCTGCGGGAAAGGCTCCTTGTTTCATGCTTTTCCCGACAAGAGAGAGAGAGAAAAGAGATGGGACGCAGCTGTCCGGCGAAGGGAAAAACGGAAAGGGTCCGTGTCAACACTGACTGATCTTCTGCTTCTCCATGTTCTACACGAGTATCTCGTAAGTATGTGGGGCCGCATACTGGTAATTATTGCAATACACAATTATCATTATTATTTTTATTAATATTAGATGGTTGGAGTAGGAGAAGAAGTGCAACACGAGTAGTAAGATTGCGGAATATGAAAGCACATCGGCATGTTGCTAATGACATGTCTCTCTTCGCATAACACACGGTAGATTGAGCGTTTGATTAACCGATGAACCAACTGTCATGGTTTCACACCTTTTTCCAGAATACGGTATTTATTCTTTATTGGCAAGTTGCAATAACAGCCCCTGTTAACTATTTTCCATTTGTGTTTCTATACCTGGAAATGAATTCCCAGCGAAGACATCAGAATTTATAACAATAGACGTCACATGACGCATTTTTCGTCGACTCATCCAAATTATTTCTTTTCCAGAGAAAACTTGACAAACTAAACCTTCCACAAAAACGAAACTTCTTTTGAGTACACAGATCTAAAACAAAAATCCCTAACTATACCGTTCCCCTAGTGACCATTCAAATATCATTTTGCCAATGACCACTAGCTGCCAAAAATGATAATAAAAGGTACGGTATGTGTAGTAGTGTGACTAAGTGATATAATTGCATTGAACGATTACGGTTAGGGGCTCGTTCATACAATATCATGCCGACATGTATGGAGGACATGATTTGTCACCGTTTTTTGGCTATTCAATAGCGAAAAATAGCGGTGATTAATGTCTAATACATAAAGCTATACCAACAGCTTCAAACCCCTTCCCTTCGATTAAACCATGAGAAGTTTTGCCAAGATCTAAGATATTAACGGATCCACAGCGTAACTGGATTCAAATTTTGGGTACTAAGAGACTTCTATTGTTCCCTTCCATCGAAAATCAAGAAGTAATTTACGCAATCAACCGAATGGGGATTATCTGCTAGTTTGCCTTCAATTCGGGTCCGCATCCCATTCATTTTCCTCGCATCGACCTGTGGAGGAGTTGAGCCGAGTCGTACATCATAATTTGAGGTGCCTCCCCCACCAAACGAAGACAATAGACGCATGGAAGATAATTAATAGGATGTCTTCCCTCGACCACCTAGGAACCCCGCTGGCTTTTTTTCCGGGGGGAGAGAGAGTTACCTGTAAGACTTTGACCGACATTGCGCTTATTACCTCTTACGCTTGGCAGGTGTCGGTAGTAAGGTGTCATGTTCCCAAAAAAATAAGAGGAAGAGGAGACGCTCACATGCTATTTGAACCCTAATCTGGTACAACAAAAGAAATCGGGGCGTTGTGAGCAAAAACAGAAAACAAGCTGACGTCAGTGAGATATGATTCATTTTATAAATGTCTGGAAATGGGAGAGACGAAGAATCAGTCATAAATTATTAATAGGGATACTGTAACTGAGTCCAGAAAATGTGTAATACCCTGTTTCCCAGTGGAGTTACCTACTTTAGACATTACTGTAAGTGGTCGCTTCTATCTGAACACAAAAATACTAGAATATTCCATTCTAAATGAGCCCCTGACTCCAGACAGGTGTGTCCAAACTTCATTGTTCTTCTACCCCTCTTCTCTCAACTGCAATTTGATGCCGACCCTAATTGCAGAAGCGCACAACACTTTCCCTTTCAATCTGTGCAAGTATCATCAGGGCAAAAAACGGTAGATGGTTTGAATATCCGATACCCCCGAAGTTGTGTGGGTTCGCTTTCCAAGAACAAAGGAGATCGAGGAAACTCGCAGAGGTGGCCAATGTTTGCGAACACGATGTGATACACACAAATGGACTCGTCTTCTCGTTTTCTCCCCCCTCTACTTCTCGCCTCCGTCGCCCCCCTCTCCCTCCACTCCGCCGACTGTAAATACCATTACCCGAGAGTGATTCCACACAAAAGGTGGACTGCGCACAACCTCACACTGACTTCCGAAATCCGATTACCTAAAGGAGCAGAGAGTGAGCCAGTCGTCAAAAATAAGATTGAGGAACAAAATTTTCGCGAAGATGAAAAGAAAACAAGATCAGGATTTGTGCCCCTTCTCCCCAAATCCGAAAGTTTTCCAGAGAGACCTCCCCGTCGAAGAAAATATTACCTCCAGCTGTCTTCACAATGAGCTCTTCATGCATCTCAGAATTTCTGACATTGTCTACGCCCTGAAAAAAGCCACACTCTTTTCCCTGGATCTCTAGCTCTACTCCCTCTTCTCTCTTTCTGCTTCTCCGAGCATGGCGGTTTTTGCGGACTACGGTAGGAAGCTTCAGCCATGTGAGTGTATGTGGAGAGACGGGAGGGTGGACGAGAAAGTGAGTGGACAACTTGCGCTCAAATTGGCTCAGGTGTACGATAGTCAATCAGAGAGTAGCAAAGTCAGGAGGCACCCCTCTCGTGTGTTTCCACTCGAAAACTTCCAGAGCCAAAAATATTAGTCAGTTATTTTGAGCCCCCCTGCTGTGCGGTCTGAGGGGCACTTGTGTGAAGCTTGGGCCCCACAAAGTCACGCATATGAATATGGGGTGAAATTGGTTCGCCATCCGAGTCTCCCGTTGTTTTCCGGATTCGACAAGATTGCTTCTCCCCAGGTTCAGAGAGCAATTGTAATTTTGATTTCCCTGCTTTCGAGATTTCCAAAATTCTCCCTTGGCAGACTGGACTAGAGATTGCTGGACTGTGATGGGGTGTTTCTGCTGCTGGTGCTCCACCGAAATTTGATCGTACACCTGGACTGGCGGCAGCTCCGGCTATTTTTGTTTGAGGAGTTGAGATGGAGGGAATTGAGACCAGCGATTCCCGATTCCACCACCCCACCCTGCTACCTATTTCCACACTCGCACAAGAAGAAACAGTATGTATGTGTATGTGTATGTGTTAGGGGGTGCGAAATCGAATCGAGAAAACGAGACGGGCCGATGTTTGACGATTCGTGAAATTCATATGCACAGTTTTCGTTGACTCTCCCCTTCTCTCGTCTTCTTCTTGACTTGTTCTCTTCACGTATGTTTGTACAAAATAAACTTCTCGGTAACGACCAAATCAAGTGAAGAACATGGGTTTTGTATCTGTGTATGTATGTATGTGTGTGTGTGTGCAATAAATAAAAAGAGAAAGCCCATCCTTCAGAAGCGTCTTCTTTTTTTGATAAGTATGGTGGTGAAGGAATTAGAGAGAAAAAGGAAGCGGCCGGAAACAAAGTTTGTCACTTCCCTTTCCGCTAGCCTTAAATCTCTTTTTATATGTTAACAACTGCTTTAGTTTCAATTTTTATGGATGAATTATAATTTAAAATGTAAGAGAAAAAAAATAGACGTGTTGTGATGGATGCAACATTTAGATTTTAGAACATATTACTCCAGAAACTGAAATATGAGGTCCTCCGAAATGAGAGTTGGAACGCATCTAAATAGGTGTCTAAGCAAATGGGGGAAAAACAGAGAGAACAGAAAAAATATACAATCGAATGGAAAGAGAAGAAGCTGATTAAAAAAGAAGGAATATAACTGGGGAACATGGGACAATGACGGCTCTGACACACGTGAAATGCGAGTCAAGTAATGGATAGAAAAAGAAACGAGCAGAATATAGAAAGAACATGAAACATGGTGAGAAAAGAAACACCCCGATAAGTCACCAAGAACTAACGCGGAGAGGAGAAGTTATTATTGATTAGAAAATATATATATCGTAATACCAAGTCGTGTGTTGTATTGGCAAAACTTAGAAAAGAAAGGGTCATACTCTGATTGTGAGAGAGAAAGAGAGAAGAAGTGAAACAACCTCTGGGCACGGATCACCCTACACGGGACAAATGAAGAATTGAGAGAAATGGGAATAGGAGGTAAAAAGTCTTTTTTGTTTAGAATACAAATGCACATTTCTGAAACTGTCTCTGACTTTGGAATATCAAAATTCAGAGAATTCAAAAATCAGGGAACCGTTTTGGAAAGGGAGTAGAGCTTGAACAATAATGTTTTGGAAAAAAACTATATAAATGAGTTGAGTCTGGAAAATGGTTTACGAGGTGACATGAGACTGAGAAAGAGCATTTTGAATGTTTTGAGCATGAGTCAGGTCGAGACTATATGGATACATCATTTGATCTTTTGTGTGATCATAGTATGAACGGAATTGACTCGAGTCAATTGTTCCTACTGTCGAATCACTCCCAACCGGAGAGCTCTCGGATTTGGGAGTCAGATAGCTGCCTGTAGTGAAATTCGTGCTGAGCGGAGACGGCTGGTACTGTGATGGAGATGAGTTGTCTGTGGGCACTGGATGCACTTGATTTGTAAGAGAGAATGGGATGTGATCCATTACAGCAGAACTTGGGTAGTATGGCGCGAACCGGAACTGATCAATATACTGATTGGTTGTATTCCAGTTATTTGGTATAGTTGGATACTGGAAAATAAGTGTATAATGTCAGAAATAAATATGTTGACAGCTTACCGTTGGTGTTTTCGTGTCCAGATTACCGAATGGGATTGGAGCGCCGTTCTTCTTGTTAACAGACTTCGTCTTCCTCCTTGGTCGGTATTTGTAGTCGGGGTGCTCCTAAAAAACAAGGAATAGACACTTGTGTCAAACAAATGATAGCAATAACCGACCCAGATAGTCAAAAACTAACCTTCATGTGAATTGCGCGCAGTCTTTTTGCTTCATCAATGAATGGCCGTTTGTCTTGTTCACTGAGCATCTTCCATTCTGTACCAAGTCGTTTACTGATTTCCGAATTGTGCATCTTTGGATTTTCCTAGAATAACACACTTGTTTTGAACTTCTTTCATAGTTTTGCAGGATTATTTTTCTGGAGGCAAAAATGAAATCAGTGTATAACCTATTTTAGACTTGGCGGATTAACTCAAGTGACTAGTGAGATCAGAAACACTGAGAGATGTGCATATATTAAAAGGATCTCTAGACATAAGTGAATCCAGAAGGTCACGAATCGAAATCGTTGACGTAAACTGTGTATTACTCATTAGGAATTCAATAGAGGAGTGTGGGAAATGAATAAGGAAAGAGATCAAGAAGTTGTGAGAAAAGAGCATGATACATTTAGATATCATTACCTGAGCCATCTTCCGCCGTTGTCCTCTGCTCCATACCATGAATGCGTTCATCGGTCTTTTCACTCTAAAAAAACAATACAATAGAAGAGAATGAATAAAAGAATACGGTAGCTAGCTTAAAAACAATACACTTACCTATCATCATTCTTCTTTCCATCTTTACCAGTTGAGTCTGGACTATCTGGTCCGTTGGACATATCATCTGGCATTGATTGTTGATGAAGAGTAGTCGACGAAGTGGGTGGCATCTGGAAGCCGAACGTCCAACTCGAGTAATCTTGCATTTTGCTTAAATCCGGTTCCATCATCATCTTCTTTTGCTTTGACAACAATGATATGACACGTCTGCCGGACACTGCAAAAGACAACCAATATGAAATACAATAGAATTTTGAACGGGAATCGCGCACGAGAAGGAGGTAGAAAAGACAGGAGATGGAAAGAAGAGGCAAAGAAGAAGGGAGGAGAGGTTCACGAGATTGGGCGCCGACGAGAGGTGCACAGACAACTGTGGGTGGGCGGGGCCCCCTACCACCGCTCGCCCAATCGCAGGCTTCCCAACCGGCAAGGGCGTGGCCTATTCTCTCTCTCTCTCCCTAAATCAGTGACTCTCTGTATGACGATGATGTCGACGCAATGTCCTGGCGGGACCTTTTTCTCATGATGATGATGATGACAACCTTCTTTTCTCATCCCATCTCATCCCCAACGATGATGCAGAAGAGGAAGACATCAACGACGTCGGCGGTCGACTAAAGCAAACTATGTGCAGAAGACCGTGTACAGCACATCACTTCGGGAATAGAAAGAAGATGTGGGGGAGGGGGGTATAACTATACACTTTTCAATTTCACACATTATTGGACACCGAAACTTCTTCATAGTGGTTTTTTCCAGTGATGTGGAAATGTCGATAGTAGCTAAACAGTCATAGCGATGATGTAAAACAATATGGATTAAAAAAGGCGGGGTGAGCAACTGATAAGCCTGTCTAGATCACAAAATCAATGTCTACCTCAATAGGATTAGAAGTTCCTTCCGTATTCCATCACTTAAACAATGACATTCGGGGAATCCCTTTTTTCTTGATCTCAGGTTCCGCTATTGAACTTCTTTTTATAATTGCACATAATACATAGACCTCCTTTCACAAAAAGCGTTAAGCGCTCCCCGGGGGCACCGAGACATGGCATCTATTCAACGTGCGCCTATTCATACGAGAAAACATTTCGGGTTGCTAATTTGGGAGTGACACTTCTTGAATTAATTGAATCATATCGTTCTCAGTGTTTTTTTCAGTTTTTTCAGCATTTGAAACTAGGATAAACAAACCCTGTGGAACATCACATCAGAATGAAAGTCTTACGGTAGCTCTAATCAAAACTTGATGAAACTAAACTGGGTGAAGAAATATGGGATAACAATGAGAAGCTGATTACGAATAGGTAACTGATGAGTTACATATTTTGTCTACATGATGAAATACCAGGAGAAAATATAGCTAACGAAGCTCTCTTCTTCGGGCGGTAAGCTTTACCTTTCTTTTCAAACCACCGCCCGTGTTCTAATCCTAGAAATGAAATGAGCGATACGACGAGCACCGGCCTGCGGTTTTCGAAGAGATAATCCGTTAGTTATTGGTTAGAATCTTGTTGATTGTGAAAAGGGAGAGATGAGAAGAAAAGGAGGCGGATGAAATTAGCGGTGTTGATGACATACGAGCTCTCTCTAGGGTTACGACAAGGTACGAGGTATTGAACGTCTCCAATGATGGGCGGTCGTAAAGTAGCATTAGTGGGTAACCTTTATTCTCTAGAAGAGATTGGTAGAACGGATTTAGTATGATGTGCACAAACAATACGTATGAGCACACATACACCTTGAAATCGCAGAAAGTTTTTTTTGGGGAGGGGAAACTGAAGCAAAAGCATCGAGCAATTTTTGATGGAGCAAGGGTCTCCGGGACAGACCGAGCAAGCAAGCACACATAGGAAAGCGCTCTCACATACACATAGCTACAGTATCCGGGAGTGGGGCGAAGAAGAAAAAAACGACGAAGGCTTGCTTCGCTGCTTTGGCAAAGAAAAAACGAAGAAGGCAGAGAGACAGAGAGTTTGGTTTGGTTTGGTTGGAAAAAAATACTGAGAGCCGGAAAAGAAAGAGGGGAAAGTATGACGACGTGAGAATTCAGAAAACAGTCATAACATGGCCTGTGGGGCGGGGTGAAGGAACAAAGTTATGATGATGATCGGTTAGTCTCGGGAAAGAGAGAGAAAGAGTATAAGTTCTCCATCTTCAACTCATTTAAAATGTATCGTCAATATTGTGACTGAATCTATAATACATCGTGGCTTACGCCTGAATGACGGATATGGGAAAATGATGAGGGGTGGATGACTTGGTATATTCAACTATGAAGAAGAAGATGATCGTTTGCACGAGCAATTGAGTTAAGGAGGTTCGATGGCTACCGAAAAAAAAACGGGAGTAGTTTGAGGAGGCGACAGTCACCAAGAAAAAAGGGGGGAGGAGGGGGGTAGTTTATACAGTGAAAGAGGACGCAAACGATCTTTTTAGGATCTATTGGGCACCCGAAGGTCGAAACGATCAAGGTGTGTGCGTTGCGTCGTGCGCGACCGCCGGGACGGCTTCTCGACTTTTAGGCGTGACTCTTGGGCTGCACGCACTTGGAGAAGAAGACACGGTACGGACAAATCACTTGAAACTCTCTCCCGCCCTAAACTACTAGGTGAGTCTCTTTTCAAACTTAATCCAGGGTCTTACCACTATGAGAAATGACACCTTGAAGCCTCACCCCCGATCGTTTATTTGTTTTAAAGGCGAATTATAAGGTCGTATAATTGAGGATGCGTCTTGGGGTAGAAAAGTGGGCAAAAAGAAACGATGATCGGTTACGACCGTTGGTGGTTAGGAGATGGTAGAGAGTTGAAGGAAACTTGGACGACACAGACACGAAAATTGCAGAAAAACGTGTCTGAATCACTTAGTAAGTACTGGCATACAGTAAAAATTGATTTGTTTCGTCTTCCTTTTGGCAGGAAACAAGAGAATGGCAACGCCCAAACCTATCCCAGCTATTTTGGAATAGACTAAAAAACAGTTAACTGATAAGGAAACCTACGAAAAATTTTTGTTTTTAGAAGTGACTTCCTTCTCGCCAACCCATCTTTTTGTAGACAATGACAGACGTAAGCAATCTTATCTAACTAATCCTTTCAACAAGCTTTTCAGTCGAAAATAGGTATGATTTCGGAGTGACATACGTGATATTCCGGAGAAGAATAACAAGGCAAATGCGTTGGCAGATGACTTACCTGCTGTACATCCTCATTGCACTTTTGTCACGAGTAAATCTGTGCATGACGTCGCCTGGTATTTCAAGGATCACGAATTGAGTGATGACAGCATTGAATACTAGCTTTAGCATAGTTTACGGAGTTTAAATTATAAATATTTCGAAAAACCGAGAGCAGAGGAATATATGACGGAGGTCTTCAGTCGGCAGCATTGTGGTCGTCTGGGGCTGTCTTCTGTGTCGTCGTCGTCGTCGAGTCTCCCCCAATCATTACAGCGCATTGTTTCTTTTCAATCCACCGCTCCATTCCTCCTATTCAGTCTTTTGTATTCGTGTTGAAAGGGCGTACGCGGGGCGCACCACCACACAGAGACACACACACAATTCTCATACACATACTGGCTTAGCTCTCTTTCCTCTCTTGATTTCATCTTTTTATGCTCTTGGCTCTCAACTTGCTTTCAGCCATCTTGCCTATTAGTCGACATCCGACACTCGGATCCTTTTTCTTATTGATTTTCCTTCTTCTTGGAGCAACAGCGTTTAAAACAAGAAAGACGAGACCGTACTCTGCACTAAGCACATCCGGAGGCGCAGGTGGTCCGGAAAATATTCGACAAGTGGTTTAGCCCTAGTAATACTTCTATTGTTCTATTCCGTTTAGCTTTTCCCGACAACTGCTTGTTTTTCGAGAGACCTAATTAGCATATACGATGGTTTAAAGTATTGATCTGATATATGCTTTTCTCACACATCGATCGTACCTCTAACGTTATTTTTCAGCATTGTGATTCAAATTTTCATCAATTGTTATGATAAACCTGATGTGTGGGAAAACCGAAACCGATATTTTTAACTGTAGGTTAAGATCAAGCGCTGAGCGAGTAGAAAACGATTTTACTTCTCTTTCTCCGAAACTATACACCTATGTACATGTGTCGAGAAGCGAAAGAAGGAGGAGGAGGAGGAAAATATTTGTTCACACCGTAACGAATAAGACACGGACAACGGTAGGTGTGCACGAGTGAGGCGCGCATAGTGTCGATCACAAGCCATCTCTCTCAGTCTCCGTTTCTCTTGATTTCAGAGGGGAGGATCGGGTTACTGTAGAGAACGCGCAAGACAGCGTCGATGAAGCGGGAAAACGTCGGAAACGCAGATTGAGATCACTCGTTTTGCATGGTCGCCGCTGCTTGACGACCACACAGAAGACGATGGTGATATCAGCTACTATGAATCTACTGTATCTGACTAAACTAACCGTCTATTGTAACTCAGAAAACCCGAAAACAAGGAATTATAAATTTGGAAGGCGTCTCATCTGAGAATTAATTTGTTTTGTTTTTCAAAAAATGGCTTACAGAGATTTTTTTCATTTTGTAATACTCTTTGATTACTTTGGTTGTTAATTCTAGCTATTAGAACATCACGAAAAAATATATGTTGATTTATTTTCCCCAGATTTCCACAAAAAGAGCAATAAATAAATGGATACACAAGAATAAAGCCCTTAATCATCCGTTTTAATGAAGAGCAACGATATAGGCTCAGGTGACATGGAGAGGTGACAACTGAACTATCAAAGAAGGAACAAGTAAAACTTATTAAGAGAAATGATTCAAGATAGTGGGAATGATGGGCTTTTGAAGGCTGATTTGCCGAGAATTGTGATACAAGAGACATGACTACAATATTATTGGAATATGACAATAAATGGGGCTTGATATAAAGATATGAGGAACAAAGTTGTGAGTTTTCACAACACCTCATGATTTTTTTGGTGAAAAGGGTCTTGGAAAACATAGAATGGCTGGTTTCAAAAGTTAGGGCTCTCCCGGCAGGCTGCAGGAGAGATGGCTGACCTTTTAAACCAATAAATAGGCGAGATAAAGATAGATAGCTACTATGAGCCCTGTAAAGCATGCGTTAAAGGACAATCTGAATGGGTAGTTGGTTGATAGACTATGGGGTGATTAGCGAGAGGTAATGATTAAAAAGTTGGATTGTATAGGTACGGGGAGCCCTGGGGGCTCGTACAAGAAACGGTGAGCGAGAAAGTGAACGGCGCGAACAGTGAAAGGTGAGACACGTACACCTTCATGCCTCTTGTCCAAACTACCGCCCTCCTGTACTACTCTCGTTTCTTCGAACCTCTCGGCCCGGCCGTACTGTTTCAACTTTCTTGAATGAAGAAGGAAGGGGGGGGGGCAACAGAAACTTAGTAAGGGCAAGAAATGAAGGTAAACTAGGAAATGAGGGGAAGAGAATAGATGGGAAGAAGAAGAGAGAATTTTTGGACACGACTACAAGAAAAGCTTGTTCTGTAATATATGCAAAACGATTGTTGGGTAAGGGGAGAAGGACGATGATCGGAAGTTGGGAATAGTTTCGGGTACATGGAACAGGAAATTATTTCGTTGATTAAAACAATTGTGCGTTGATATTTGGTCCTGGCTTGATGATGATTTCTCCATAAGGATCTTGTTGCTCAACTTCAACGCATTGATTCTTCTTAAGGCAGAGCAATGAGTAGAACTTGGCTGCAGCAGTCTTGCGGGTGGTTCCTTTCTTGAACATGTCATCGAGTTCCACTTGTGGCTGTAAATTTATTCATTTATTGATCTTTTCTCATCTTTCAATCTTCAGCCTCCCCCCTTCATAATCAGTACACCTATTCATGATCATTGTCAAAGACACCGACGCACGGGGTTTCCTTTACTTTCATATGCGCATATGCTAAGTGATGCCTACGGTGAAGCTTTGTTAGTTTGGCGGTTTTGGCGAAACGTTGCCAACGGCTAACGTACTTTCATGCAATGCTTTTTTACTGGCAAGAAGGAAGGGGTTGATTACGCAACAGTTTTAGTGTCGAGGATTTGAGAGTAAAGACCCGTAAGGTGGCAACATATGGTTTGTCTTGACAGACTGTTGTGACACATACTTAACATTATGTTCGCGTTGCGTAAAATCATAATTTATCACTTTCCGACACTTGAGAAGCACACCTTCTGTTCACCGTTCCTCAGCTTTCCGTGATTCATTCACACTTTCTCTTTCTAGGGGGACCCTTATGAGTAATCCAGGCCGCCCCAAGCTTTACTGGAAAGTTTGTCATGTCTTACTGACCACCCAATCAACTTGCAACAATAGTCAAATTACCAGTCGGGAGAAAATTTGAAGAATACCATGTACTTGTACGGCGTCGGCAGTACCTACTCGAGAAAAAAAGGAAGAAGAAGAGGTGCGACGACCTCCAAGACCAAAAAAGGGCATCAAGAGGTTATAATGGCACCTCTCTTTTGCATTTCGGTGTCTACCCATCCGAGTCAACAATCTCAATAAAAGGTCATGAGTTCGAATTATCTACTTTCATATGTCGGGACCATTAATCTCATGGGGAGAAACATGTCTTCAAGAAAATCTAGTTTGTTTTTGATTTCTATTGAAATTGACCTCTTTATGAAATTGAAATTGGTGTGAAGTGTGAAGTGGTCGACACACTTACAGAGAGTTCAAGCAGATTTATCATCCGCCTCCGGAGGACTGACCGGTGGATGGAAGGGGGAAAGTGGCCTTCTTGACCAGCATTAATCTTCTCGAAACATGCTGCTGCAGGCATCACACACTACTTCTCCTCCCCAATGAAGATCTTTTTGGATGGACATAACAATTTCTTATGTACCTACTTCATATGCAGTTATGTGTCCTTGTCAGTAGTGCTATTGCGTCCACTTCACTACACATCATATGTTCACACTTCACACGACGACGACATCGTCGCCCGAGAAATGCCCTCCGCCCCTCTTTAGGAAAACCAAGATTGAAACAGTTGAAGGAGATTTGGGATTCGGAATATTTGAAATCGAAAGGTGGAGCGATGGGAGGGAGACCAAAACTTTTAAATGTGTTTTTGTGTGGGGGGAAACAGCGAGAAGGCGCCATCATCATCAATCGGTGATGGATGGGAACATGAACACCTATGATTACGAAAGGGAGAACTAGTTTCAAGGGCGACCGGGTCTTCCTTTTTTCTTGACTTTGAAAAATCACGGACTGATAAGTTTTATGCTGAAAAACCAACCTGCTTGACGGATTGATGAGCCAACTTGTTGTTGATAGTCTGCAAAAGTGCGTGAGTTCTCTTGGACCAACGGTTATCCTCATCGCCTTCCTCTTCTTTCTCTCCTTCCTGAAAAAAACAACTGTTGGTCAAACACTCTCGATTGCGTTATGACATGCATATCGTTTTTTTTCTCCTGCATATCAATGAGTTTCGGACACAATGAGCGTCGGCGAACAACAAAGACGGGTCGGTAGAGGTTCTTAGGTCGGACATTCTCATGGACCACATTTTCTTTTGTTACCCACGGGTTGTTTGCATTAACACGAGGCAGCGCATAGTAACTCGTGTTTGTATGTGTGGTTTTCGCAATGTTCAAGACAACGTATTAATTTCTTGATAGGGATGGAAACCTTCAGACTCTGAATTATCACTTACAGTAGTAACTTTGCGACGCTTCTCAGCTGGGCTACTATCTTCCTCTTCTTCACCTTCTCCGTCAGTCATGGTTGCATATGGCGACAAGGGATTACGCATTGGGACATCATCTTCCAAGTTCAACTCATCCATTGATTGTGGCATATCCATATCGTAGTTATCATAGTCGAGTGGAGCAACCTCATCAAAGTCGTCGTATTGTGGATCATCCTGCAAAAATGATTTGTTAATTTACTTCCACAAGTTTCTTGTTTCATGACTCGGATGTGCTAAGTAGATTAGATTACAGTTGGCTTTAGTACTACGCGCGAGTGGATACAACGCTCAACCAGTCATCGTCGACTTTCTCGCCCCGAGAAACTGTGTCACCTGCACTTGACACCTTAGTCAGTCAACATGTAGATCTTTCGATTGCGACTGAGACGATAATCCTATCATTGCAGGCAGCCAGGTATATCTCAAAGTCCAGATGTAAGAAAGGGGGGATGTTTCCATATGGGACTCGAGAAGACACATCTTCAGAAACATATGTTCCGGGTGCTCTCAAGTACTGGATTGACATACAATTAAGTGGTTAATCGTTTGGCACCCACTTTTAAACACGCCGCTTGTACAAGACAGAATGACAGACGGTAGGCGTTAGAATTACAACAATTGTGCTTTAGGGACCATCGTCTATTTTTTTTTCGAAATTTCAAAATTTAAAGTGAGAAACCTAGAAAATAAGCGTTTTCAGGTGAGTGAGCACATTAACCTGAGAAGCATGTCATCCAATCATTCTCTTTCTCATATTGTCTCATTTTATGACTAATGTCCGAGACTCATAAACCTAGGGCTATTTCTATTCAAGCGTGCACACGTTGGATCCAAGCTTCCATTGTTCTGCAAGCGGGGGTCGTGTTGCGTAATACGTGTGTACAACACAAAACTATAATTGCACTGCTCGCTGATCGTCACACCGTAATATCACACCTCTTCTTCTTCGTTTTTGTCGGGACTAATGCATTTCCTCGGGGTGTGAATTACGTAAGAAAACGGTGCCGGATGACATGCGGCATTTTCAATGAACATACAAAAACACCGGCAGCTATCACGCAATAGTTTTTGTTACTGAAATAACATTGCGACACAGTATCACTAATTGACAGTGAATCTTCTCAATGTGCATTAGCTGCATGTAGTCAAGAGGGACTTTTGATTATATCCATTGTTCTTACAGGGACTTTGAACAGTTCAGTGAGATTCCTTTTTTTGAGATGACGGTATCTGTGTATATTTTAAAAACTAGCAGGTAGTTTCAGAACATGCTAAGTTTTAGAATCGAGAGTACCAAAATGTTTTCAAAAAAGTATTCTTCTGATTAATTTGTTATTTTTTCAAAATATAGAATAATTCCGTGAATCCGTGAACTACACGTCACTTTTAGAAGGTGCTTTTAGTGATATTCAGCAAGTTCACTGGTTTGTCTGGATTCACAACGAGGGAACCAACGGTGTAGCTCTTTGAAGGTGTCAAAAAATTTTCTCATAGCTGTGAGAGCTTTAGTAGAAGTTAGAGCAAATATTCTAGCTTCATCCGCGTGGTAGGTAGTCATCCATCATTTACTGTTCACAACTTTTTATGGGCGCAGCTCTAGATCTTATTCTCATCAAGTTATAGCAAACATCATGAGTTCCGTGAAATACGTTTTGGGCGCTTTTCTAGCACATGCACTAGACTGAAACGCTCTTCTAACGCATTTGATAATTTTTTGAAGCCATTTGTTATCTAACCACATACTCGCTCCGTGATTCTGAAAGCTATTGCTAACTGAATTACCTGGATATGCATATCCATTTCATGTTGCTGTTGTTGAAGATCCTCCTCTCCAATATCCCACAATCCCAATGCATTTTTGATCTTCTCATTTTTCTCCTCACTGTCAGTACACTTGGTGAATGTCAAACTGCATTGATACATCTGAAAACAAATTTTTGATTATTCACTATGAATCCAATGTTCCGTACTCTGATAAACTGTTTGTTCTTGGAGAATCCGATCATGCCAGGGTGATGAAGCATGAATTCAGCATGACTGCGTTTCTTTCCAAGCATCAGACTGCGGGTTGGCGGGGCCAAGTCAAGGCGGGTGAGTGTGTCACTGAAAATTAATGGATTAATGGGATTATAGTTGAAATAGATGAGTTGAGCCAGGTTTCACACATTTTAGCTAGTATTCAAGCTTAACTGGATTTCGATGATATTGATCAAACCAAAAGTTTCTTTGCTAGCTTTGATTTGTTATATTTGGTTACCAAGCTCGATTTGCTCAGCTAAAATACATATTCACATTTTTCGATTAGTCCCTAATGAGAAAGAACTGGTGAAGCCTCTTGAAGCATTTCCGTAACGGCGACCGAAATGATGTCACTTTACGAACTTCGTTTCACCCTTCACACTCATTACACTTCACTCCTAAACACCTGACAAAGCAGAACGATGATGTCATTACCTGTAGTCAGCCATGTTAGCTTTCATCTCTTCACCAGTGATCATTCTGACATCATCTACACGACGCTTCTTCATGTTTAGCTCCTTCTGCATGGCTCTCTTTTGAGCTTGACGAGCGTAGTAAGATTCGACGGTATCTTGTTCCATAGCAGTGCTTGCAGCAGTAGATCCAGCAATTGATTGTGTGACAGATGGAGCTGGGCTGGCGCCACGGAAAGTGCTTGGAGTCTCGGCACGGAACGGAGTTTCATCACGAAGTGGGGTCTCGGAGCGCATGTTCATCATATGGTCTTGATCATAATCCATGTCGTCATAGTTCATTGGAGCATGGTCATATCCAGAGGTGCTCTGATGATTGTGCTCATCCTCGTCATCGTCGTGACGGTCATCAGTGTAATCATCCTCGAAGATAGTGTTTCCTGGAGCATGAGCATCTTTCAAAGCCGGAGTCGGTTCACGTGAGCGACCGAACAAAAGTCCTTTGTCGGAGTTGCCATTGGACTTCTCCAAATCAAAGTCAACATCCATGTTCTTGACTTCCTCCATCAATTTGAAATAGTCTTCTGGTCCAACACCAGCAGCAAGTTCTCCAAAGTCATCATCCTCAAGAAGGTCTCCGTAGTTATAACTCGATCTTTGTGGGAGATCCTCTTTCAAAGTGATATCGTCAAGACGACTTTGGCAGATTGGCGCGTGGTTCAGCTCCTCGTCATCAAACTCTGGCAAGACATTGTCTCCGAACTCTCCGTAGATCTGGAATTATAGAATTGTATGTTAGTCGGAGCAAAGAAGGAAGCGTATGAAGTTCTTATTGTAACGAAATGCTCTTAACACGTTTGAACATTATTTAAGGGCTCATCACCTTGGAGAGACCAGAAAAGAAAACATGGGGAACCCTAGAAACGATTTTCCCAGCAAAATACTATTGGTTACATCAGGAAAGCTTTACGTTTTTTTGAATACTATATTTGGATTTGCAGCCTACAAAGTTAAGAAATGTGGCTTTGGTTGAGAGCAGTGTTTAGAATGAGCAAGATACCAAAAGAGCAGCCATGTCGGAAAGCGGCTCACTGAGCACCTTCATAGACATTGATTGACTTATATGATTTCAGAAAGAGAAAAAGAGTGTTATCTTTTTTACAGAAAACAATTAGTGATGTTCCGACCCAGTTATAGAAAAACCGGCCGAAATATTCTCATCGGCCGAATGCTGGAATAAGACCGACCCAAATTCTGAAACACTGACTGAAACATGTGTAAAATCTTAAGGACGATCTGTGCTGTTCTGAGCAAAATCAGCAGTTCCACTCGAGGTCACAATGACGTTCTGATTCTTGTTAGGTTGATCTCTCAACTGATTTGGAATTTTTGGGTCGGTCTTATTTTGGAGTTTGGCCGGTGGTATTTCGGCATTGATACTACAACCAAGTCGGTATTTTATTCAAGCATCATTTCATGGTAAAATCAATGTAGAAGCTGTTTTTGGAGATGATAAGAAATATATCAAAAGGATGAGAGAAAAAAATCGAACAAAACTCACGTCTTGCATGGTGAACGTCGGCAAAACTGGATTTGGTTCGTCGAGAGCACCATTCTTGAAGACGAGTTTAATCTTAAGGAAAGCTTCGTTGCAGTCGGCAAGCAAGTATTTGGTCTTTCTGGAGAAGACACGGCAGATTCCCAGAAGAAGATGTCCTGTGGTGCGGAGAGCCAGGTTTTGCTGTAATTTGCTTTTTTATTACCATCATCAAGTATAAATAACTCACCGATGGTCTCATAATTTCATTGACGGCTTCGTCAACATTTGTTTCGTAGATTTGTGCTTTTGATAGCTTTTTCTCCCAATGAGCAGCTAGCCATACTTTTGAAAGGGGGCCTTTCTTTGAAAGGACAAAGTCGGCATAGAACATGCTGAAAGAAATAAAATTAGGGCTGAAATTTCTGAAAAGTCGTTGAAAAAAGATGAAAAAAGAGCTTAGAAAAGTCAAAAAAGTTCCAACAACTCGGTAAACAGTATGCAGGGACAGCCGCGACGCGACCGCAACGCCCCCACACAAACAAGAAAAGACAACGGGGGCATGTGGAGACGCAGAAAATGGAAGAACGCCGAGGAGGGCCCTCTTCCATTGCACGTCGAATGCGGTGTAAATGCAGATGGTAGTGGGGTTGTGTGAGTGCAGACTGAGTGAAACAAAAGAAATTAGTTCTTGGGAATGAGTCAGTTATTTTCGGCGGTTGAAACATACACTGCGAGAAAAAATTTTAAGATTCACACTTCATCTGAACCTGGAATTCTGCTGCGGATATTTTTTCTTCGGGTAATTTGGCTAATTTAGATATATAATAGAGCTTCATGTGCATATTTTGCGAGGAAGAAAATCTTCGTAGCTCTAGAATTTTCTCAAAAAGCAAAAAGATCCGGTGAACAATTTTTTTTTCGATTTTTAGAGTCCAAAATGAGTCTATTTAGGGTTTCATAGTATCCGAAGGTTCATTTTTTTTTAGAAGATTTTTGATTTGATGATACTTCATCTGGATGCATTGCTCATGATAGTAATCTTTGAACAGTGTCATTTCTTGTTTTGTACACGCATTCCTATTAGCTATTGTTTTTCGTCCAGAAATTTCTTCAAGAAAACCAAAAATATTATTCAGAATCCTCGAGAATCCGTGATTTCGTAAGGAGAAAAACAATAATATTCCTTTTCGTAGTTAATTCGTATATTGTAGGAAGCTATACGGAAATATCCAGACAGTTTTTGTATGCCAACTGCCATCGTATAAACAGACTGGACCTATTTAAACTGTGTTCTTCACAACCTCTCTCTCTCGCCTCTTGTTTGTTCTACTCCCCTTGTCAAAAAAAAATTCAACAAATTGAAAGTTGACCAAACCAAATGGATTCGTTTGGCTCTCAACTAATCAAAATCCATGTTCCGTCTATTCATTTTCTCTCTCAGCCTGTCATAAAAAAGTTATTTATTTGTGAGTGATTTTTTCTCCCGCCCACCCACAGTGAAATGTGAGTCATTCATTGTGAAGTACCGCCTTTTAGCTGACTCAATTTTTTGTATTTATTCCTATCCGTTCTAAACATTTTTGAGTCATTCTCTCATATTTGGACCATCGCCAGTGATACTTTATTTTGTTCAAAAAATGGTTTATCAGGTTTTCCGGTACTTTTGACCGGTAGTTTGTTTCGAAAAATGATTCCCTGGTTAAGTCAGATGGGTGAAACATATTTCTATATATGGCTGGAGAAAATCATTAATTTGCGATAAGCAAGTGAACGCACTTATCGATTTTCGCAACCCCGTCGGTGGCAGTCAAACAATTCCCGAGGGCAGCGGTCAACTTTCTTTGATTGTCGCAATTCGCGGCAAGCTTTTACAACTAATTATTTAATTTTTTCGTATAATTTCTATATCATGAGTATCACAATTTTACGTTCTCGGCTGAGTCACCGGTAGGCGATTTTGAGCGCCTGCTGCCGACTATTCAAACTATCCTATGAGTCATGCGGCAACTGGTCCATATCTGATTCAGTTGAATAAAAACGAAGAATAGCATGAAGTTTCTTCCTGTTTCGCATCAAAAGAGCGCTGTTTCTCGCTAAAGACAGTTCGGAAAAGTGATAAGAAAATTTTGTAGAATTGGCTGATGGGAAATTTTATCTGTAATTTTAGTTAGGCCTACAGATTTGATTTTTTGAACTACTTTGCAAAGAAAGTGACTTTCTCTCAAGTTCTCACGCTTTTTTTCCAGTTTTAGAATGTACTTTTGAGGAAAGAAAATTTCTCAGCGTGAGAATAGTAATAGAATTTCATAACCTTCTTATTTAGAACATGTTCATTGATTCCTACACCGATTTCGAAATGTTCAATCAATTACGAAATATTGAGAAATGAATAATGCTTGTATTGCATATATTTGCTTTTTCATTGCTGACTTCTGTTTCATTCGAAACGTTCGTCAACACCACTTCTTTTCTTTTTTTCACTCAGAAGAAAGAACTTCCGTCACTTGACTATCGCAGTTTCTTCAATCATTATCAGTGTTCTCCATTACCGCTTTCAATAGGGGTTTGAAAGACGCTCCTTTCTCGTTTCTCTCTCCTCTTTCCATCATCTTGCCGCAACGGCGCGCGCCAAAAACAATTAGAACCCAATACAGTTAGGAAACCCGTAAAGCGTGTTGACTAACAAGAAAAACACGGTGAAAACAAAAACACGGGGGAGAGGGGGGGAACGGACCGGCAATGTTTTTCGACCGGAGAGAGGCGCGCGCGCACGCGGTCGCGTCGCGGCCTAGTGTTCCAACGTAACTCTTGCACTTATTTACGCAGTGTCTCACTTGTGTATGCCGTTCGCTTTCTCTTTTCCTCCCTATTCCTCTCGCGTTATAATTGCGACGACGGCGTCGGGTGCGAATTCTTGCGGTTCCTCTTCCCGCATTGTTTTCTGATGGCGTTTTCACCTATGATGCAATACGGTTTAATCGACGTCGGCAATTGGGAAAAAAACCGAATTGGAACAGTTGCTTTTACGAATTACTGAACCCCCGTTTTCCTCTTCTACTTTTCCGTAGTATCTCTTTGTCGTCTAAGCTAATCCCCCTTTCTTTTCAGCTGCTCTATATTTAGCCGCTGCTAGTACTTGTTGACGCAAACGAAGCTCATTTTCAACAACAGAAACGCATAGATATTGTTTCTAATTCACGCTTGAACTCTTAAAAAGTGCAATGACGGAAGAATACGAGAGAAGGCAGTGGTGAGAAAGAAATCTCTTTCTGCCCAGTGCCTTCTACACATTTTCTGCGTCTTATCTTTATGCTCTCTCTCTCTCTCTCTGCTTGCAAGTATAGCTCTTTGCACACGCCCCTTCCTGGAAGAGCCCAAATTAAATAATGCGATTCTACTCTCCGCCTTCCTTCCTTTTTTGTTTTCATGTCCGTCACTTTTGCCAACAATTTCCAACAATTACAGGCTTAAACATGGACAGAGACTTTGGTCTTGGTGGTTTAAACCTCAATGAGAAACCGATGATTTCGGTCGCACCACAACCTCATCCATCTCGTGGTGCTAATAACCATAACGTGCATAACCTCTTGGAGCAAGCTGAGAAGAATTCCGGTGTTCTTACACTTCAAGGTAAACTTTCAACTGATGAACCAGAATAAACAAAACATGCTTTTTCAGGAAACAAGCGCAAAGCCGACTTGAAAGAGTTGGAATGGGTAGCTGATATCGGGCATGGAAGCTGTGGAACAGTCTCCAAATGCACTTACAGGAGTGTTACCATGGCTGTAAAGACCATGCCACGCACCTCAAACAGCTACGAAATGTCTCGCATTTTGATGGATCTCGACGTTATCTGTCTTTCATTCGATTGCCCATATATTGTCCGTTGCTTCGGATACTTCATCACATCGGTAGGTATAAAGGTTGGGTGTCAAATATAACATTTATTTTCAGTATGATGTCCGGGTCTGCATGGAATGCATGGCCACTTGCCTCGATCGTCTGCTCATTCGTATCAAGAAAGGAATCCCAGAAGACATCATCGGCAAGCTCAGCATCAGCATCGTCAAAGCTCTCCATTACCTCAAAACTAAACATGTGAGTTGTTTGGGAACACTGATCTAATCCTCGCTAATCCAATTGTTTTCAGCAAATCATGCACCGTGATGTCAAGCCATCCAACATTCTTCTCGACTGGAGTGGTGTCATCAAGCTTTGCGATTTCGGAATTGCGGGACGCTTGATTGAGTCAAGAGCTCACTCGAAAACCGCCGGATGTCCATTGTACATGGGACCAGAACGTCTTGACCCAAATAACCTCGACTCGTATGATATTCGTAGTGATGTCTGGTCTCTGGGAGTTACGTTGGTTGAGTTGGCCACCGGAAAGTACCCATACGCTGGATCGGAGTTCGACATGATGTCCAAAATCATGTATGATGAGCCACCACGTCTCAGCCGAGTAAGTTGATCAAGGTTTATTCTATATAAAGGTAATCTTCTTGCAGGATGAGTTCTCTGACGACTTCTGCGATCTCGTGGAGAGCTGTCTTCAACGGGATCCAAAGGATCGCCCGAACTACGACATGCTTCTTCAACACCCATTCATTGTTCATCACGAGACCGTTCCAACTGATGTCGAAGAATGGTTCGCTGATGTGATGGGAGAAGTCAGCGTCGCCGAAGCAGCTGCCGCCCCTTAATTGATCTTTCCAAAACAATGATTTGTAATTTCGAATTATCTCTTTCATTCTAAAAACTTTCTGGTCTAGCATTCATTGTGCAAACGCTTTCTCTGTCTTTGAAAACTTGACATGCCTACTCACCTTTTCACTTCTTTCTATTCTTCATTCTGCCCACCCGTTCTTCTCTTCAAGAGACTCCACAACCGTTTTTCTCTTCTCTTCATTTTCATTCTCTCATCTTGTCGTTCACCCCCCTATATTTTACCCCGGATGTATAGCACACGTCTTAGACCATTTTTGATTGTATATTCGGATATGTATGAGCCATTCTCAGTCAATCTTTTGCGAGATTACTGTGAACATTGAAATTGTGATTGCATGTTAATCAAAAAATGTTTCATCTCTTTCAAAATGTGTGTCTAATCGTGAATGCAGTCTATCGACCATCTCGTGCAATATTTTTCTGTCTCATTACTAAAATATATATTCTCATCTACTATCTGTTTTTTGAAAGTTAAAGTGACTAAGAGGAAAGGGAGATTATCCTTCCAGCCTTCTGCAAGTAGGAAGCTGAGCGTTTTGCAGAGCAACATGTCAACGATGATAGTCAGATTATCCGGGAAAGGACGGCTTTGCAAACAATCAGTATGATCATTTCGCAAATCCGGATAACGTCATTCGAATACATCTATGATATTTTCAACATCACTTTCTCGTGGGGGATCTGATCAGAGCTTCAAAAAACATCTGCCAATAACAAAACCCTTAATTTCCGTTCCGAACGACGGGCTTAAGGAAGAAAACATATCGACGGCTTAACCGGGTATTCTTATTGCCCACGCAACCAACGGAGCCTCTTAATACCAACGGGTTCTCTCTGCCCTCTCTCTTCATCTCCATAGAAACGCAGCGGACTCGTGCCGGTTGGTGTTCTCACCGCCCGCCTTCCGCGACTCCTTTCCGTGCTCTTTCTACGCATTGCTCAACCTGAATTCATCTTCTACCTTTGCTCTCATCCAAAAATGTCTCTGACAATCACAGGTTGGTGTTTTTCGCACGCACACGCGTCACTGATGTGATCGCATGCCTGATAGCACAATATTCTAGGAAAAGCAGCACATATAGCACCGCGACGTCGTCAAAGCCAAGGAAGTCACGGCAAGTCTGATCAAAGTTCTCGTAAACAATCTGTGTGAGTTTTTCATTAGCGTAAAAGAGGGAAAGGATGTTTTCTAAGAATATCTTCAAAGATGCATGCGTGTTTTGCAGCGATTCTCCAGACTACGAGACTAATGAGATTTCAAATCTCACTGACCAATATGCGCAAAGTCTTCAGCAACAAGTACAACTTTTGCAGATTGAAAACTCTTTTCTGTGAGAAATGAAAAACGGGGGAATAATGAATGAAATAATAATATTTAGAAAAAAGCAGAATCAGAAAAAAGAGGACGAGGAGCAAGAGAGGATAAGGCGAATGGAAATACAGAGAGAAATTGAAGAGCGGTACAGAACGGAACAGTTTCTTCAAGATCAACATTATGCTCAAGAGATTCAAGAGCAGCAAAGTAGACGAAATTCAAGTTCCCGTAAAGAGAGAAGTCCAACAACTAAAATACTAGCAAGAGGGAATGAGGTAATACAATTTTCCGGGGGAAAACGACCAGAAAATTAGTGTTTCAGGTCTCTTTAAATGGGGAAACATGGTGTCAGCTGCCTCCATATCACCCACCAATACCAGCTATAATTAGCGATAGATCGCAGTATTCTCAGAGAGTTGGTAGAGGAGAAAGGGTAAGAAATTATAGAGAAAATATAAAATAGAAGCTGTTTTGGTTGAAGTGATACCAAACTGAAACGCTTCAGCGCATGAAAACTAATAGGAGAACGTAATGTAATCCATAAATCCTTACATGATCACAAATGGACTGGTTTTATTTTGAATTAGAAAAATAAATTTATGAATATCAAATTTTTTAGAGTTTCTATGATTCATATTCCCGAGACAGAAGAGAATACAGCGTACCTTGCTTCCCTCGGACCCGACATACAAGGTGAGTCTCATATTAATTAATTTGTTCATGCATTCCGCATTCAGAGAGCGCTCATTCGTCAGGAGCCAGACATTGGAACGCGAGGAGTCTTTGATGAATACCCTAGAGGAAGCAATTGAAGTGAGCTCATTAATTTTATACCCCAAACATGAATATGTTTCCAGAGAAACGCACAGCTCGAGAAGGAAATGAGCATTTTCAAAGAGCGGGAACTAGATAACGAGAGAGTCATTAATACATTATCATCTAGAATCAAAATTATTGAAATGGAGAAAAAAGACGAGATAGGTAAACGAGAATTTAAATTTCCATTAGAAAATACATTAATGATACAGAAATTCTGACGAATGAGAAGAAAGGACTCCTTGAAGAGCTGCTAGACATGCAGAAACGAATTGATGAGTTGGCCCCAGCTTGCGCTGAAAAGGAGCTGAAAATTGTGGCTACAGATAATGAGAAACACGACCTGACAAAAAAACTGAGACACGCGAATAGTGACATTTCTCAGCTACAGGTGAGTAGACTGATGCAGATGTTTTTAACAGAAGATTTCAGGCGACTATCATGCATCTCCATGATGATATAACCAGTAAAGAAAATGAAATTAAATCATTGAACAATGAAGTTGTTTATGTGAAGAGTCGTATTCTGGTTCTTGAAGGTGATATGGATGAAATGAGAGTGAAAGAAACGGAGAGTCAGGAAAGAATAAACACTCATTTGCAACAGTCTAGAGAGTTTGAACTAACCAAATTAAACGACAAAAAACTAATCGACAAGGTATCACTTATTTTCCTTCAAACTATCAATTAATCCTTGCAGATTATGGAAGAAAACTCGAATCTGATTAAAGAAAACGCAAAAATATCTACGAAGTTGACTCACCTTGAAAGCATTGATTTCTCTGTAAAACAGAGAGAATTGAAAGAAGCACAGACCAATAATGAATTAGTGACAGAGTTGAAAGCATCACTTCAGTTAGAGAAAAATTCGTCCCACAGTCTACAAAACAAAATTGAGATATTGAGACAACGTTGTGAGGAGCTGGAACAATCGGTGAGCTATGACTAACAGTTATAAGGATTATTATTTTTTGTTACAGGTTCTGGATAGAGATAAGAGTTGGGATGAAACAATTGTGGAACGAGGACGTGTGGAGAAAGAGCTCAATGCATTACATGCTCTTTCTAAATCACTTTCTTCTGAAAACAAAGTGCTAAGAGAAGAAAAACTAACCAATGAAGAAATTATAGATGAGCTGAAAGGAAAGGTAAGGGGAAGAACCTTCCAACCATTCGAAAATCACATTTGTTCAGGTCCGTGCACTCGAAATGAGCATTCGTTCGGCACAGAACATATTCCAAGAAAAAGAAAGACAGAATAGCGCAAAAATCGAAGAACTAGAAATCGAGGCGTTGAAAAAGCATCAGAAATATCTTGAATTTGAAGAAATATCAAAGACATTGCATCAAATAACAGCGTTGCTCCCGTCGAAAACCTCCAGCATGACTCAACCCTCACAAAGTGATTGCTCAAAATGATTGAATCGATTCTGAATGTAAACTTTTGTCCCTGTGCCTCTTTATGATATTATTTTATACAATTGAGTTGAATTATATAGAAAACTATTATATTAAGAAATGAACATTTGTGAATGCAAAAAATAGCGTTTTTTCAGGCAATTATTTCAAACAACTTTTTTAGAGAATTAAATTTCCTATCAATTTTCACAGGTCTTCAGGTTTTTTGAAATAAAAACGTGTTCAGGGACACATCTACAACACTGGTTCTCAATCATAACTGAGTTTTGTTCAGATCGAAAATTAATTTTTTGAGGTCATAAACCAATTACGGAATTTTTCAGTAACTTTTCTGTGTTCATTTCAGGTTCAGAATCATGCGTACAAACGGCTTTGCATACGGAAGTAGTGGTTGTGATTCATCGTTGATACACTTGTATTGCAATGGTCAATATGCGCGGTACGTGTTACAACTGCGACTAAATTTCATTGTGTTGACAGTAAACGTTCTTTGTTCATTTCATGGTTAGGCTACGGTTCACAATTTTTTGAAGCCACATCTGTCCAGATGCGTTTTTATGACTTCTCCCAAAGTTTTCTATAAACAAAAAAGTTTTTTCACATATCTCGGAATCTCCGGGGGGTCATTCAATTCATTTTTTCTTCTCCGCTATCTCTTTTGTTTCTTGTCTACTATTCAATCGTTCCGTGCAATCAGATCGTCGCAGCTGTCTCCTCTCTTCATCTTCTCCCACAACCGAATGCTAATAGATTGTATATCGAACCCCCACCCCAGCCACTAGACATTTGCAAAGGGAGAGAACAAGGTTTAGAGAAAATTTCGGGGACTAAGACGACGCTGCGCATTTGTTCGGCCGTCCCGGCCACACTGCGAAACCGAGTGAAGACGACTCACACGCTCGCATCTCCTCCTCTTCTCGGTCGCGCCTCCTCGTTTTCCATTCATAGTCGACTCGTGTGTGTGTGTGTGTCGTTATTTGGACGCTTCTAGAATATTTGAGAGGATCTCGACACAACAACGGTTTCCACACTTGTCCTTCTTTCAAAGGACCGTCCACGCACATGAAACGGGTGCTCCGTCGCTCCGCATCAAAGCACGCGAGCACACTGTTCAAGGTTATCTGTATTATTGTTTTATGCTCTTTTATTGTCTACCTAAGGACAGAGGATCATCAATTGAAAAATGTAAGTTTTTTATTTGGTATTATAATACGAAACTGGCTGTTGCAGGACACAGTCGTCCATGCTCCGCGTTCGAATTCCAAAGAAGAGGAGGAGATGTCGAAGCCAGTAAGATTCTGAATTAAATTCCAGAAACCAGAATTTTTTTCAGGTTACTTCTGACGACTCAACTTTTGTAGCAGCAGTTCTTGTTTTTTGTGCAACTAGGCCCGATGCTCTTCGAAATCACTTATCACAACTTTTAGCGTTAGTTTAAAACTCCCTCTTTTCTTAAAATCCTGTTGTTTCAGTCAACGACCATCTCATTTTCAATACCACGTCATCATAAGCCAAGATGGCAACAGAACCGCAGTTTCTCAAGTCGCCCAACGCTTTGTCAAAGACTTCAAAAACATAACACTTATACAGGTATCTCATGCTTTATTACTCCTTATTTTTCTTCCTCTTTAGCATGAAAAAGTGGATATCAAGAAGAGGAACAACTACCCAGCAATCTCTGCACATTATAAATGGGCCCTGGACAAGGTATTCAATGAGTTCCGTTATGATCATGTCATTGTGACTGAAGGTTCGGTGTGACAGCTCAATTACCTGGAGAGGGAAATAAATTTCAGACGACCTTGACATTGGTAACGATTTCTTCTCGTATTTCCGTTGGGGAAAACAAGTTCTCAACACAGACAGCACTATTTGGTAAGTATTCTTATTAGATTGATGTTCTTAATTGTTTTTCAGGTGTGTCTCTGCCTGGAATGACAATGGCGGAGGGTCTCTTATAGATACAAAACGAGGCGATCTAGTGTGGAGGACTGACTTTTTTCCAGGATTAGGATGGATGTTGTCAAGGAAACTATGGGAAGAACTATCACCAGGATTCCCTGCCGCTTATTGGGATGATTGGATGAGAAAACCGGAAATACGCAAGAATAGATCATGCATACGCCCGGAAATTAGTAGAACATCACATAACATGAAACTTGCTGGAAAAGGCTCAAGCGGGTTAGGACACCATAATTGAAGCCATTTAAGGAAATGTGACTTTCCAGGGGAATGTTCAAAGACTACCTCAGCAAAATCAGCGCATCCAGTGCTAACATTGATTTTTCTCTACTTCCGACAACAGTTGTTCTAAAATCATCTTACGATAAACGTCTTATAGAAGAAATTGAAGTACGATTTGTTTATTTTTTATAGAGAAATAATTGTTTATTCCTCCAGAATGCGAGACCAATGGATCTCGAAAACACCACCAACATGGAGAATACGTATAATTACAAGTTAGTTTAGTTTTTTCTAGGGTTTCAAATATTTATTGCTTATAGAACATCTTATAAAAACATCAGAGATTGGCACAAGCTAGCAGCGAAATTCAAGTTGATGACTGATATTCGAGTGAGTTCCGGCAGAAGGAATCGATTTAAATACATTAGTTCAGGGTGGAATGGCAAGGACAGCGTATTATGGAGTCGTCACTCTGATGTATAATAATTGTCGGGTGTTCCTGGTTCCAGACCCTACATATCAAAAACCAGCAGACCTTGCTAATTATGTTTATGATTCTGACTGGGACAAACAGAATAGGTTCATTGAATTTGAAGCCTACTACTGCAAGACTAAAAAGTGAGAAACAAGAAAAATCCCGACATTACGAAAAAGAAAATTTTCAGGTACACTGGAAAGTGTGATCCTCATAGTCCCGAAATGATAGCATTCTTCAAGCGGAAAGGATGGAAGAAACGTTTGGATGATTGGGGCGAGATGATAGTTGTTTAGTGAACACAACGAGGTATGCATAAAGGCGTTGACAAATATGAGTCATGTTATGGTCAACGATATTCAAACACAAGTTCTTCTCGGTCTTCATTTCTAGTTGACAATGTATTCAAAAGTTCTTCTTCTTCTTATTCTTTTCACTCCTTTGAAAACCTCATTTGGTTATGTGAATTGCGTTAACTCGTTTAACGGGAGGTCTTATGGGGTGGTTCAGTGTGCCACTAATTATTGCAAGAAGTATACTGGGAGTAGTGGTATAGTTAGTGGAATTGGATTAACTCCAAAGATTCTATTTTCTGTTTTACAGGTTCAATTGTCATGCGACGATACGGGTGATTGTAAACGTTCTTTCGAGAGAACATTTGTTGGACCGGTTCAAGTTAGTCGCCTATTTGGTTTTCAATTTTAATTCTATTTTTCAGATGTATGCTTGTATGTCTGATCAGTCAACACGCCAAACTTGCTGCTGTAACTATGACTTTTGTAACGGTGCTTCAAATAGTATTTATTTAGTAGCTATTCTCACAATTATCCTGTTTTATTCATTCCATAACTCTCTTCCGCTCCTTGCGGATGTTTTCGTCTAGATTTCGCATCTTTCAGTTGTTCAACTATCTCATTGATGTGTTTATCCTTGGTTTCCGGTAGATACAATATCAGCATTAATATGCACACTGCCCCCGGTATCACAAAGAAAAGGACCAATGTCACAGGACCTGAAATCACTTATCTTATCACTTGTCTGATTAGGTATAAAGAATTCTGATTCACCTATTGTCTTGTATAATGGGAATGTAAGGAAGGCTATCACGAGGGCTACAGTATGGTTCAATCCTAGCACGAGGGATTGAGCGGTAGCTCTGAAATTAATGGGAACCAACTCCGATGTAATAAACCATGCGATTGGACCCATTGCAACACTGAAAAATGTATTATTGTTTTTTCTTCCTGATAAATTACCTATACGAAGCTCCATGCAAGATAAGAAAAATAATACAGCCATAACTGACAGTTTTTGAATAATGAGATAAAATGGCGCTCAAAGAAAAACCAAGAATGGCTGCAATGTTTACAACAGCTGTTCCAATTAACAGCCATTTCCTGGAGAATCTTTCAACAATAAACATTCCAGGGACAGTGCTCAGAGTACTGAAAAAAATATATAAGGGTGCTCTTCTAAAGTCCAAACCTTAAAAATAACATTCCAGTTGAAACACTCTCTGATAACTCATACGAGAAACCGGCGTCCATAAGAAAATCAGTTGAATAAAAGATAACTGGCCACACAGAAACTGTCAGCTGCATTGTTGCAAACCCAAGTAGAAACCCCCGACGAACCGGTTGATTAGACAGGATATCAAAAACAGAGCCATTTCTTTGATTCTGCATTTCCTCTCTTTCCAGTTTCAAATCATTCAAAACATTTAGTTTTTCTTCTTCATCTCTGATATTCTGATAGAACTTCAAGGCTCTTCCCGCTCTCAATGCATCATTTTTCTTTAGGAAAAGATATTTTGGGGATTCTTTCAGGAAAACTGATAGGAAACATGCAATTGCAGATGGAACTATTGATATTCTGTAACAGTCTGGTTATTCGATCCGTATATTTCTAAGTATAGGTTACGCGATAAGTCCGACTATGTTCTGACCCATGACTGATTGCATTCCGAATAGTCCTCCTACTAGATTTGTCACCACAAATGCCATTTCAGCATTGAATGAAATGAGACCTTTCATATGATTCGGCGAGCTTTCCTATAAGAAAAGTATACTTTGCTCCTGGTTTTCTGCTCAACAGAGCGTCTCCTCATTCCGCATTCTCTTCTCTTTTTTGAAATGCATTTCATGTGAGCCCCCTTTACACATAGGATGATCTTTTTATGGCTCTGGGAGCTGGTGGTGCGTGCCATTAGTGGAATGAAAAAGAGAAGGGACACAGAAAAACAGAGAGCGCCTCGGGTTTTAATTTCACCGAAAGAGCCGAGAAGGGGTTACAAACAAGAGATTTCTATTTCTGTTTGCTTCTTCTCGAGAATGGGGAACTTACTTGGAATAACAGAATCAGCCCGTTCATTGAAATAGCTGCTGACAGGGACATGATAAGCCTTGAAAATCCAAACATCAAGGACATTTTCAGAATAATTGAGAATAGAGCAATTATGGCTGATAATAAGCTTCCACAGGTACCGAGAAATAATGTCCCTGGAAATCATAACATTATTCTCATCAGCAAAATGGAAAACTACATTTCCTCCCAATCCTATCGGCTATTCCAGCTGACAGTATACTTCCAGTAGCAAAACCAATAAAGTAAACCGCAAGCAGAGCAGACCACGCCCATTCAAATTCACTCTTTGTCATTGTCATTGGGTTATCACTCGATTGGTTTAGAAACAACCGAAAACTACCGATTGCTGTATTTGGATATGCATTTGTGTACCCCATCTGAATATTCTTATTAGAAAAGTAGGCTTTAGAGGGTTACCTGGAAAATAGCAGTGACAGCTAGAAGAGCTGATAAAGCTAGAAGTCTCCAATTTATGTCATGCATTTTGATTTTCTGAAAAGCTAACTTGGATAGAAAACAAAATCTAGCAAAAAAAGAGGAGAAGAAATGGATCACCATGGGCAACTGAGCGACCAATGGGTGACGTCAGAAATATCTCAAAAATGTGAAACCAAGGAAGAAAAAGAAAATAATAGAAATCTATTGACATTCCAAGAATCCAACAGGTATTTTTCCAATAAAATCGAATTCCCATACAATTTCAGATGAATAGACACATTTCTTTCGTTCTTTTCATTCAAAATGATGTGTGAACAATGTTTGTTACACTATCAAAAGTTAATCGAATTGATTTGGTGACCTTTGCAAGTGTTTTCACTTTGACTTCTAAACTTGTATAGAACAGAGAAAGTGCAGGAAACAAGTGCAAACAGAAAAAGTGCATGAGAAAAACGGAAATCAATAGGGACCAGTGGGTTCATTGCATCATTTTATTGCGAAATTAAATACGAGGAAAATTTAAAAACACTTGTCCTGAGCTTCGAAGACACTGGACTTGTCAACGTTCTCGATGGCATGAGCAAAAGTGTTGTCACCGAAAACAACGAATTGCATAGCCTGGAAAATAAGAAAATCCACTTGGAGTATGAGATTATTTACTCTTGGTCACCTTTCCCCCGTTTCTTATAATCTCTTTCCCGTAAGTTCAAAAGATAATAAATCAAGAGGGCTGCCGTATTTTGTTGTCTGATAAGACAATCAACACTACAAAATGCGTTTTTCCCAATGGTTCTTGATTACCTGGACGTCGGAACAAGTGACGGTCATCGTGCTGTTTGTATCTTCCTCCATTTTCCGTCCGTACAGCTTGTTAAGGACTCCGACTTGGACCCATTTGGTTTCCTCATTGATGATGCATTCCAAAGGAGCTCCAATATCGTCCTGAAACTATGCAGTTGAATGTTTGAAAATGATAACGTTGCGTACCCAGCAAGCGCGTCTAGTCGAGTTTGCGTTCACCTCCGAAAACATGAAGTTGTCCTGGTCAGCACGAACATCTAGTTCGAGAACTTGAACCTCTTGCGAAGAAGCGAAATCCTCAACTGAAAACACCCTCGATTGAATTTATTTATAAAACCATCACACCGTCATCATTTGTTGTGAATCCGACAACCCGACATCTCGAATCTTGCAGATCCTTTGGCTCAACTGTCTGGTAGGTCGCCTCGGTTAAGCTTGGCTTGAAATTGAGACGAGCAACTCTTGGTGGATGTGGATCCTTGTCACAGAACTGAAAACCTGGATTTTATTTTGTTTTCTGAGTCAAAAGAACAAACATGCTCGTCCTGGACAGCGTCGATTTTCATAACGGCCAAGTCATCATCAATTCTGACGGCGAGCATTGCTTTGTTCATCATATCACTAGAATCCTTCTTTCTGATGATTGCTTGAGCGGCAACGTTCCTGAAATTGCTGGAAGAAAATACAAGTGAGATAAAGCTTACTTGATTTCATTTGGGAAGCAGTTAGCGCTAGTCAACACGACAGATGGGGAGAGAAGAGATCCAGAGCAAGTAGAAATGTTTCCAATCTTCACATCTTTTGTGAGCACCTTGAATAAAATCTCGAGATTAAAAAATTTTCATTGCTAAATTACCTTGACCAAATATTGATGACGATCCCATTTTGCTGGATCAGCAGTGTACATAGACAATGCAAAAGCACAGATGGAAGCAAGAAGAACGACTCGGAACAACATATTTCGATCGAATGATTTTGATCTAACCTCAGCCTTCTATCAAACAATGTTGTAATATCCGCTTTCAGAAAAAAAGAGAGCATGCATTCCTATGACACACCCACACATCAATCAGACAAACTTTTATTAAAAAAGCAGGAGAAAAAATTGTCCGATGTCGCATCACAAGATGGGATCGGAGCTCGAAAGCAAATCGAATGACTTGAAAATGAAGACCCAGAGATGTGAATATATGGTTATCAAAGAGTAATAAATAATAAATAATGTGATAACATGAAACGATTAGAGTTCTGTGTGAGAGTCGTCGATGTCGGGGATCACATTACTTTCTCCGTTCTTTCCAGAGATCACCTCCCGGATTTCATCATCATAAGTCTTCCATTCTCCGATAATTCTGGTAGCAGAATCCAATTTTGGCTCCTTGGTCAGTGGATTGTTGCACTGAAAGATGTATTTTTGAAAAATGAATTCAATTCAGTTCTTACCAAGTCAATAGTTTTTGCATTCTTTTTGCTAGCATCATCACACCATGTCTCACACCACAACCATTCTTGTGGCAATGACTTAATTTTGACTTGATGAATCATGTTATTCGGCAAATCTTGATCCAAGTTAGCCAAACTGTTCGGGTCCCCGGAGAGTCCTTGGTATTGTCCACGAAGACGGTCACCAGCAGCGATTTGTCGGAACTTTTGAAGATCGATAACATAGAGAGCACTAATGTGATAGCGTCGTCCAGCCAAATGATTCGCCCAGTATCCTTGCTTCCAGAACCGGAATCCATCCATTTCCTTTCTGCTCTCACAGAATGGAACATATCCGTATGGCGCGTTCCCAAGATCGAATTTCATCAACTCCATCAAGTCAGCACGGACAACCTGGTCAGCGTCGACGAAAATAACTTTTTGAACATCCAATGGGAAGAGTACGTCGAGGAAAAGAATCTTGAATCCCCACATGATACGTTGTTTCTCTTTCTGTTGGTGAAGCCATCTTGGCCACTTGTACTCAATGAGTTCATACTCGAAACCATAGTGTTTGGCAAGAGTTGGAAGAGTTTCCTTGAATTGTGGGGACAAATAATTCTTCAAGAGCCAGAATTTGACTGGATGCTTTGTGTTCTTCATGACAGACACAATCATAATTCTCATGAACCGCTCGTACAAGTGTCCAGAGGCAAGTGAGAAGACATTGATGACTTCTTGCGGTTTTTCTTTGCTGCTTACCAAACTGAAAAAATTATTGGGTAACAGACTTCATAAATTTCATTCTTACTTGCTGAGACTGCTCCAAACGCCTTCTTCCTCATCAGACAGCACATTTCTATCCTCCATTCCTTCCTTCTTCTCAACACGAACTCTGACTGATTTACCAGTGAAAGAATCAATAACGACTTGAAGAACATCATCTCCGATCTTTTCCGCTCCAACATGTGACCCGATTTTATAAATCTCACTCGATTTTCCTTCACGAATCTCTAGTTTCCATGCTCCTGGATTAGCCTTCAGTTGGAAGTATCCCAAGTTTGCCATCACAATGGTGTCAAACTGCTTGGGGTTCTTATCGGTTCCGAGAACAAATTGCAACCCTCTTGGTGGTTGTCCACTAACTTCATCGAAGCATTGACCCTCGACTAGAAGATGCTGGAGGGCAAACACAGCAACGACGTTTCCTGAAGCTTGTTCCAGTTTGATGTTATCCAAATCGTACTTGGCTGAGACAGCCTCGACGATCCAGGAATCTGGAGCTTGGAGAGACATTGTCAACAGTTGTTTGCTTGGAAGATTGTCGAATCTGGAAACAAAATGGTGAATTTGGTATTTATTAAACATCTGTACCTGACAACATTGCTATTCAAATTTCCATTGCTATCAAAACTCAATTCTGATGCAGCGGCATATCTATAGAAACGTTTCAATGGAAGTTCCGAATGCTTATCCTTTGGATTCATGATAAGCTTGATATCACAGTTAGTCACTTTCTTGATCAATTGCAGAATGGTTCCAAGTTTTTGGGCCTCCAAAGTGAGCGGATCAACAACAGCAAGAACATCAACTGCTGGCCTATTGACCTCATCAGCTGGAAGTGTCACAACACTATGTTCATCTCCCTTGATGCTAACCCAGGTTCTCTTCTGTGATGAAGCATGTCTTCCGACAAGTCCCGCAATAGAGAAAGCCACATTGGAACCAGCGCCGTTAGCTGCGTTGTACTCCCATTTGGTCAAATGAGAAGCAATTACATCAGCTCCTCGGCTCAACAGCATACTCTCCAAGAGCTTGAAATCAGCAGCCTCGAAGTGTTCATCCTTATCAAGTGGTCCAACTTGAAGAGCATTTCCAACAACAACACGATCTCCGGCAGAAATGTCAAGAAGGCTCTTGATAAGGTTAGCCTCAGCGCGAGTGCGTCCACAGTCCAGTTTCTTCTTGTCAGCCAGGAATTTAGCAGTGTCCATGCCTCCAACACTCAAATCATCAAACGTCATCTTTCCAGAAACAAAGTCAACGGCGTATTCTTCATTGCTAAGCTTCAAAATCAATCTTTTAGCTTGATCCATTGGAAGATATTCAAGAGCGGCGCGGATGTAAGAGGAAATACTGTTTGGTTCGCATGCTTTCTCGATGTTCTCCGGATTGAAGATGATTCCAACTCTGGTTTTGCCCGAGTTCTTGAGAACTTGCAGCGAGTTGTAGATGAAACGACGGCCATCGACAGACTCGGCATCAGCAACTGTCCAGAATGTAACTGGCTGAAAATTTGTGGCTTAATCTTGTAAATATATCATTTACTTACCAGAATAGCATCGTTTGTAGCTTTTTGAAGATATTTTGTGGTTTGCAGAATGCAGGCAGCCTTATCAACTTCTGATAACTTGTCAGCACCCTCCAATGTCTTGCATTCTTTCGAGCCAAGCAAGTCAACATAGATCTTCTTGCTTGGAGCAGATAAAATTCTTTTGTTGATACGTGGCATAACATCCTTTTGATCCAACACCCAATTACCGACATTCATACGATCAGTAAGTTTTCCTTCCATGATCGCTCTTTGGATTTTTGGTGAGATCTTCATAACCTCCATCATGATAGTTTCCTCGATATTGTCTCCGCGAACACCTTCATCATCCAAAATGAACCCATTGAGCAACACTTTTGGAGCGGAGTTAAGACCAGTCTTCTGTACAAACTCGAAACCATGCTTGCGTCCCTTATCATAATCCGAATCGACTCCGAACACCTCTTTGAAGTTTGCATCGCTGAATTTACCCTCGAAGAACTCTTTGAGGTCAGCAATTGTTGGATCCTGTGATCGGTAGCTGTCGAGAAAATTGTTGAGTACTTTGAGAGCATCAGCATTGGTGGAGTCAATGGAAACAAAGTTGAATAGATTAAGTAGAGCGATTCCCAAATCTGTCTCTCCACTAGCCTTTGGATCCTGATTGACTACAAAGATGTATCCGATTCTCATTGCAATATCATGACTGTTAAAAGTTTGTCCAATTCTCAAAAATTTCCGTCCTTCGGCAGTGCTTGGATCAACGACAAATACAAGACTGAACAGATTGCGAGCAATTGGTCTGATCATTCCAGGGTAGTATGGTTGAAGCATGAGCTTTACGCTGTTCCCCCACTGCTTGTATTTTTTGTCAGTGTCCAAATTGTTGATGAACTGAAATAACTTCTGTTATTTTGATTGATGTTTTCGATAGCTTACAAATGGATATCCTTCTCTGTGGTCAACTGCATAGCTTGTTTTCTCCTCGTCCGAAGTGTCCATTCCAACAAGAACTGAGAGGTATTCACGCTGAAAAGTAATTTATTAGGAACTAATATTCACTTTCAAATGTAGTTACATTGATTCCCATGCTATGGAACCCTTCGGCAAGCTTATTCTCTTGTTTGAGCAGAGACGCCAATTTGAATAGATCGAGGCTGTTAATATCTTGATTGATTCCATTGATATAAAGAGAAGTCTCTCCAACATCAATACTTGACTCTTCCAACATCTTCCGATTGATCAACACTTCCTTACGGAGTTTATCGGAAACAGTTGTCTTTGCCAGAGCGCGTGCGTGTGTTGGGAAGTTCTGTGAGTACTCTTCAAGGGTACCGAGAGCTTCAGCTGGGCCCGCATTCACGATTTTCTGAGCGGCTTGGTAACTGAGGTCTTGGAGTTCCCAACGTTTCAATGGTGTCAGCTCATCAGATTCTTTTAGGTTGACACGGAATGTTTCAATTGCTTCTACAGACTCTGGATGAAGTTCCTTCAGAAGCTTGATGTTGAATCCGAAAAGATCCGTCTCATCCTCCTCGACACTTTTCTTTTCATTGCTCTCGTCTACAGCTTTGTATTCGGTATTCTTGATAGCAAGCTCAACTCCATAGCCAGACAATGATACTGGGTTCGATTTGATTGTCTGAAGTGTTTAATATAACGTTTGGGTGCTTTGATTGTTAGTTACCTTTTGGAAATGACGGAAGATGAGACCATTCTTCTGCGTTTGACTGAGTTGTTGCCATGCTTTAGCAAAGGAAGCAGATCCAAGCTCTCCATAGACAATCACTGCTTTCTTTGAGCTCTTATTACCAATAATGTGATCCGAAGCCAACACTTGAGTATCCTTTTTGGCATCCTTGATTAAGCTGTCGACTTTGCTGAGCTCGCAAGAGACTTGTTCACCAACAACGGCAAAAACGGGGCAGTTCTCTCCATATTCCGCGGCAATCTATAAAGTTATGTGTCTTGCTTGTTGCAATATGTAATCTTTACCTGTTGGAAAGATTGAACTCGTGGGGAGTATTGTCTGAGAGCAAGTGCAAACTTGAGAAGATCCATGGATGCTGGCGAGATCACTTTCGCTGCTGTCTTCATAGTGTACTCGTATTTCTGTTCATCCGTCACTGAAAATCGATAATCTTGCTTTGAAAACCTCATTACTAACTCACGCTGCTCCCAATCGAGGGTACTTGCTTCACTATTGACAATATCGACGAACTTGAAGAATTGCTTCTCATTTTCCTCGGCAATAAATTCACTGTAATAGTTTCATGAATACTTGATATCAACTTCCAAGAACCATACCTGGCCTCTGCTAAAAGTGATGTAGAGTCCCAATTGGCTTTGAGACTTGTCTGTACCTCTTTTTTGTCGATAGATTGTATAAATGCCACATGGCATGCAAAGATTAATAAACCTATTAGGTTCATAATTCCCTGAAATAATTTTCTTGAATGAAAAAATCAAGAAAAAAGAAGAAATGAGCAGAAAGAACTAATAAAGACTGCCAAATAATTCCATAAAAGAATATGCGCCAGCAATGCTGACGTCGGCCTCGGAAGACGCGTAAGCAAGGCGCGTTTCTTGTGCACACACGGCCTACGGGGTAATAGGAGACGTGGTGGGGTGGCTGTGCACACAAAGAGAACAGAGGGCTAGGACTGCACAATGAAAGACGTGGAAGGGGGTCATTTACGATGAGATAGTGACTGTCAATCATAAACGTCGTTTTTTAGATACATGGGCTGTGGAGAACGGTTGGAGATAGTATAGGAATAGAAAATACGAAGATTTGATTATAAAAAATGTATTCATAATTGAAACAAAAATTAAATTCGATAAGCGATAAAATCATGAAACAAAAATAAATTTTTGTTGAAATTAAAACAACAACAACAAAGATCAGAATACTGCAGTTTCATTTTCAACGTTCTCCCAGTCGTCGTCAGAAAATTCGGAATCCTCTTGTTCTGATTCTTCTTCGACAATTTTCTTGCCCACATTTTGAAGCCACACTTTATCAGTAGCCAAAGTATAGATTTCCAAAGCACACACGGCCATAATAGAGTTAGAATAGAAGTTATAAAGCCAGCCATCCTGAAAATAAGAAATAGCTCATTCAAAAATAGAGAAAGAACTCACTCCAGGGGCTGTGAAAGGATAAACGTAAATTGTTGCCACGTAAACGAACACTGGAACACATATACATTGATAACTGTACTGAGCAACAATATTCATCATTTTATCAGCTCTTGACGCCGTGAACGAAACTGTCATTATCATATTGGAAATTGTGAAACAACGGAACGAATGCTGAAAATCAATTTCTTTTTAAATATATCTACAAAGAAATATACCGTTGGATGCCATTCGTAATGACAAAGGAACCATTGGAAAATCGTTGAGACAAAAATACAAGAAATATTTCCGAAAATTAATTCTTTCTTGGTTTCGCGCGATAGTTTTTGCAAGTTCTTCACTTTTATCTTTTTTTGAACCGTACAAACACATAAAAATATTGAAATAGCTCCAGAAATATATGGGGCCAGGTAGATTATTTCCGGTTTCCAGAGTGAAACATAATATTGTGATTCACAGAGCAAAAAGCTCACTATTGAAACGAAAATTAAGAATACGCCAACAATATTACTATTGGAGTATTGGTACGGGGTCATTTCGTAGTGCAAGTGGTATGCGAGTAGGAGAGCTAGTGTGCGGGTGAGGTCACTCAATGAGAGAGTAGAACGGTTAGGTAATGTGGCTGCCGGCGTATGCTATCTACATCTGCACACAATGGAAGAGAACAGAGCCCTGTCAAGATGTCCAGGCCCGATTAAGCCTGTAATTAATCATGCGACAATTAATCCATTTATAATGTTGGGTGGCAGATGGAACATAGCAATTGAATAGTAGCGCAAAAGCGGTTGAGATGAAATAAATGATGAAATCTTGTTTTCTATGGATTAACCCTCAATTGTTTTCAGTTATCCATCGGAGTAAACCTTGTTTACAACTGGATTAGCCCACCAAAACACAGAAAAACGAATTCTGTTGTTGGAATAAATCATTCTTGATGGCGGCAAAACAAAAGAAAGACCAAATATTTATGAGTGTCGTCAGTACATGAGATTTAAAAAATGAATTCCATAAACATGTAAAATGTCACTAAACAGTTTGCAACAAAGAAGAATATACTGAACAGAATATCTGCCCAAGAGAAAAACCTCTGCCATATAATTCGATTTTTCTCCGTTGACTCCTGCTCATCGAGATACCTTTTGATTTCTTCCATACAAAACCTGAGCTCTTGAACCAGATCGGCTGGTTTACCGCAAAAATCTTCTTCTATCTGAAAGTTCTGTTTATTAGATATAAGTGATTCAGATATTGGTAAACTCACTTCTTCTAGAGACATTTTGCATTCATCTGAGAATAATTTGTAGACCCAATAAGGAGGAGTAGCATCAAGATAAAGCATCCTTTCATGGGCAAATATAATTACTACGGATACCAAAACAGCGATAACTGATATAACAAATTCAATCAGAACATACATTCCTGGAGGAAAACCAGTTTTGAGGGTTGTTAAATTGAAATTACCTAGTAGCGGGATTCCTTCAGCACTTCTTGGCATTTGTCCAGTTACCATATCCAGGATAACAGCCATTGTAAGCATGGTAGTAAGACCCAATGACACCTAAGCGAATGGTTTCTCTTTTTTTTTAAACTCAAAATCTACTTACGTGTTCCTCTCTGTCTCCATGCACTCCATGAGGGGTGAATAATCCGACATTTGATACAGTCACAATTAGAAATGACGGAAGCAGGATAACTACGATATAATATAATGGTTTACGTCGGAGTTCCTGAAACTTCAATTTGCTTCCAATTTTTATTTAAATCTCACCAAATAATAAAATATCTCTTCGTATACATTGAATCCTCCGAGAGTGTCCCCATACTTTGTTGTCATTTTTGTAGCGTTAAACGAGACAATATCCCATTCAGAGTTCTTCTAGAAAACATAGAAATTCCGAGTTTTTTAAGAGGGACTTACGCTTTTCTTTGGAACAAATGTGTCGAGAACATTGAAACTAATTGCATGGGCTTGGTAGGACCACGATCCGAATTGCAAGGCACATAACTGGACGTCAAAGGGGAATGACAGAACAGACATCGGACAAGTCAAGTCGACGAGCTGGAGAGATTTGAAATTTTATCAATTAACAAAATCAAAAACTTACTTTATTAAAATCCACTTCCACTCTGCCATCGTATCTCACTCTTGCATTATGATTTTCTAATGGCTCTGTTTCTTCTACGCTGAAACAAAAATATATGCTTTTTGATTTACAAAAAACTCACGTATTGAATATATAACCATCTGGAATCCAAATTTGAGACTTTGGAATAATTATTCTCTCAATCCCATTCCACTCTTTCGGATCCCAAACTAAATAGTCATCTTTCCAACTCTGAGGGAACCAGAGCAAAATTTTGATTTGCTCATTCTGTTCGTTCTGCAAAACACCCTCTCAGAATTCCAGTCTCCAGAAATTTCAAACCTTACCACCTCGACCAAGTTGTATATTTGTGGCTGTACGGTCACATTGAGCACACTGGAATAATTGCGAACTGGACGAGTGTATTGATAATAATCACTGAGAAGGTGTTTTGCCAACTCCCTCTCGTTCCTGTCTTCTTTCTGTTCAACTTCATTTTTCTCTGCAAAATTGAACTTTGATTCACTTCTCACTGACTTTAGTATTGCCACTTCTCAAATAGATACGTTTCGTAACAACGACATTCGTTGTTCAGTTCAAGGAGGGAAACGTTATTTTCTAGAATGGCCAGTAGAGCCTTTCGACGACTGGGATTTGTTTGAGTACCGAAATTTGCCGCCGGGAGAAGAAGAGCGGAGGATAGAGTAAAGTTGAAGTCTATGTGTTATGCTCGACTGACAGGTTTTAGAAATGACGTCAGAACAAAAACTAGTTGATTAAAAATCATTTTTAACCAGGAATTCTGATTCGGTACAAAATACTTACCGCATTCTGCAAGGAACAATAAAATACTGATAAATAATAAAATAGAGATTCTGCTGTACATAATAATAAAATAAGGTTAAGTAATTTGGCTAAGAAGAAAAATGTAATTAGCCAATGTAAAAAAGTTGAAGAATTTCGCGTTTTATTCCTAAGCTCTAGTGAAAGACGGTATATCGCAGCCAAAGAATAATCGTCTTGTTCAACACGCGATTTATTTGCTTTGGATGAAGTATTTGACTGTGGGAATATTGACCTTAGATTTCTTTTTTCTCTCGTCTTTTCCCCCCTTCTTCTGCCAATCTTCATCTTAAAGTGGTACACTACGACAGAGAGAAATTGTTACGGTTTTTGCTGAGGTTGTTGGACAAGATTGAGTGCTTGTTTCTCAGTCCATCCTACGAGTCAAACGGTTCTTTGCCAAAGATCTAAAGATGATCGGATTGAGGAGAGATGTTTAGAGAGGTTGGAAGAGAAGAAATATTAAATGTGGGAGCATGACTAAGAAACTTATATTTAGAGTGGAATAGTACAATGAAGAATGTTCTTGGTCTGTGAACATGAAAAGAATATAAAAATTACTTCATTAAAACAAAAAATAAACTGAAATTGGAGATCGGAGCTCTTTAAAACGTAATAAGTAGAAGCCTTGGATTCAGAAAATCTTTAAATCCATGGATAAGAAGTTGGGCAGACGCCACACATTCTGAAACTATGAGCATATTGCCCACGAGCTCTTCCGTCGAAACTACAAGTTGAAGGAACCTGAAAACAAAAATAGGATTACAGATCTGATGAGCTCAACTAACTTCACAAGGCTGCACATGATCATTCATAAGGAATTTGCATTGCCACGAACGCAAATTTTTCAATCCATTCAAATCCACTGGGTTTCTCATCCAATCAATCATTTGGGTTCCGGTAACAACAAACACATCTTGTTTTTGGACAATCTGTCAAAATAGTTTTTGAAAAACATTTTTTATCCCTAAACCTTACATCTTTAAGGAAATCTTCCAATGCATATATTGCTCCGTTATCTGGTAGATATGTCAAGAACTCAGTGTCTAAAGTGAGCACGAATGGAGCACGATTTGTTTTATAATGATTCAAAAAGTTTCTCATAAGTATCTTTTTCACAGAATCTCGTGAATCAACTGGTTTCAAGACACGAGTCAGTGTTTTGTACCATCTAGAATCATCTCCCTGAATGTTTTGAATAGGAATCTCCCATATTCCTTTATGACTCTGGGTTGGACATCTTCCTTCACATTCCCATGGCAACTTGTGATCCAGTGTTTGTGGCCAGTAAGCTCCGGCTACTAACATTGAGTTATCATAAGTGAAGTTATTCTCTGTCATCATCTCGAATTGCGCGTCTCCTGAAATAAAATGTTGGTTTTAATGAAAATATAAAACTTTACCTCCAATCTTGAAAAGCGGGGCACGTGTTCCAATAATTTGTGATCTATCAACATAACTGAATTCAGCAAGTGTCTCGCGCATTCCTTTCTGTTCTTTGTACCATCTCTCTTTGGTTCTTCCAGATAAATCTTCCTTGGTAATTGAATTCACACTGATTTCATTTCCTTTGCTGTGCAGCCAAAGAGTCTGATCATAGTTATTCCATTGGTGGGAAACAAAAAATGTTCCTTTGATTGCGCAACCATTCGGATTTCTAATTTTTCCACTGAATAGTGATTTCAGTGTGTTAATGATTCTATCAGTGATTGGGTCATCAAAGGAGAGCATGACCATTTGAGGCACTTGCTTTGGATCGTAGTTATGTGGCGGGAATTTTCCAGTGCTGAAAACAACGACATAATTTGAAATACTGAAAATCTGCTAGAACCTTGTGCAGAAGCAATCTGGAAGTCTGCAAGAATTATCTGTAGGACAAGCTGTCAGAACTCGTGGTTGTTGCGTTCGCCGTGTGGATTGTTCTAGAATTCAGTTTTTGGTTAGTGAGAAGCATTGTAGTTAGTATAATTTATTTTCATGCAAAATATACAAAAATTAGTTTCGAAGAACAGAATTAGGCAAGTCGTGCAACGCATTCTCCATTAATTAGGTTAGTATTAAAAGAGCATTCGCAGAATCCATTGTTGGAGCATGTCTGGAGTTTCCCACAATCTTTGTAGCTACTGCATTTCTCTGCAAAAATGAAAGTTTAGTATTAAAAAAGGTATTGGAATCGTACGTTTTCCATTCTGTGGTTTTTTGACAACAGCGTCTATGTCTGTGTTGTCTTGAGGTATTACACAGTATCCAAACACACAGCTTGAGTTGTTTTTACATGTGGTAGTGTTAGAGCATTTGGATCCAGGGTATGCTTAAAAATATGATTGTTCGAGTCTTAGTGGGATTGTTTACCATCTGATGATGCTGTCAATGCTGGAACACAATCAAGTGTTGAATTTGAGTGGTTTGTTTTGAAACAGACACAATACCCATTCCTACATTCAGCTCCTTTAGAACAAAAACTTGTATGGCATCGGGATCCAGGAAGATTCTGGATTTCAATAAATGTTTAGATATAAAGAACTTCCAACTTACAGCTAATTGACAAACACCATTCACCATTTCATGATCATTCCGGCAAGCGCATCGTTTATCAACACAAATCGCTCCTCCTGTACATTCAGCATCAAAAGTACAGAAAGTTTTTGGATAAGACCTAGACCTCACATTATATCGGTCAATCAGAACGCAAGAAGTTCTGTCTGAGCTGGAACAGTTTTTTTTAATTATAAGAAAGCAAAAACAAGAATACCTCGGAGTATATCCAGAATCACAGGAACAAGTTCCAATGACACATGACGATCCACCGATACATACAATAGTGTTATCACAGTTTTCCCCAGGTCTTGCTGTTCTTGTGAAGTTCGAATTATCATTTTGCGGGAAGTTTGGAACACACATATTGTTGTAGATATTATTTCCTTGAGGACAAGAGCATACTGAATTAGTGCAAGTTGACCCTCCGGAGCATCTTTGTAGACAAGGTTGGAATGAGCAGTTGGGATCGCATGTTTGACCAGGGCTCACTGGAATTTTAAAATTTAGAGACTTTTAGGGAAGTTAAAATATTACATTCAATCACAATGACTGGGATAGCAGTGGTCACGGGGACCATTGTGAATCGAATCTCTACTGTTGGTGAGCACCTTCCATTTGAAGGACTGAACCCGGAGGCGCATTGACAAGTATTCTGGCTGCACGATGACCCTCCTGAAAAGTATACCTAGTAATTAAGCAAGAACTCATTTTACCTCTACAGATAACTCCTGAATTCTGACAACTTTGTCCTGGAAGTGCATCCCCGAGATAGAAAACACAATCGGTTCCACTAATCACTCTGTTAGAAGGACATGCACAGTAGTTATTGATACATTGAGCATCATTTCTACATGGTGTGGAGTTTGGTCTCAAGTCACACATTTGGCCGGGTAGTCCGAAAACTAAAAGAAGGTTTGGTTTTCAGTTCTTCCAATTGTTTTGGAACATACATGGAGAGAAAGAAGATGAAATGGAACATCCTGATCCGACACAAGGAGCTGGCTGAGCAACAACTCTTTGGACACAGTTGCAACGATCAGCAATACATGATTCAGGCTGTACAGTATAGCCATTCTGACATTGGCATTGGTCTTGAATGCAAATCTGATTATTTCCACATTGTCTTTGACAACCATTTGTCTCCGGTACTTGTTGAAGAACGCAATTGCATCTATCACCCATACATGTTTCTGGTTGCGCGTAGTATCCCTATGAATTGATAAAATGAGGATAGAGAGTTTCTAAAGACTTACATTTCGACATTGACACTGATCTTGAACACAAACTTGGTTGGTTCCGCATTGATTCAAGCACCCTCCCACAGAAATGGAGTCTACTGATGGTTGCACGCAGTTGCATTTGTCTGACACGCAGGTTTCTTGCAGAACCAGGTATCCCGTTCTGCATTGACAACGATCTTGGATACATATCTGATTCATTCCACACTGGCGGGTATTGCATCCATCGAAATTCGACATATCGACTTCTTGAATACAGTTGCAACGATCAGCAAGACAACTTCCTGGTTGTTGATAGTAACCCTAATAATTTAAAATGAGCAAATTAAACTGAATCAATTACTTACTGGTCTACATTGACAAGTGTCTTGAATACAGATCTGATTGGTTCCGCATTGAATATTCCCGCAATTAGAGTTACCCATGTTAGAACATCTGCCATTGATTGCCCCTTGGTTATTAGGACATTTACATATTCCATCCATACATTGAGAGTTTCCAGTACACACTGTATTGGTCAGATCACAGAGTTCTCCTGGAGCCGAGTAAGTGTTTATTGCGACACATGTTCCGTTTTGAACCGTTTCTCCTCCAGGACAAATACAAACGTTGTTGGCACAGACTGAATTGCCGGTACAGAGAATTGTTCCGTCTTCACATGCACCTCCCGGAGCAGCTGAAAATTAAAATGAGCTATAATTGATTAGGGAAACTCACCTAATTGAATGACGGACAATGTCTCACTATTTACACACATTCCATTGACAAGATCGTAACCAATAGGGCAGTTTATAGTGGAAGCTGGAACATTTTATGAGATTTTTTCACATTTCTGACAGAAAAAATCTCACCACTGACAACTCGGTTCACTTTTCGCCTTCCGCCTATAGCCTTTATATTCTTAGACCGGACTGGAGGCTCGTATGGATAACACTCATCAACATCCGCGTCATACTGATCTTGACATTGGCAGAATGACGAGGAACAGGTAGCACCTCCTGAACAGCCGGTTGCCGTTCCGCAAGGAGCACCTATTCTTGATTCGTATCTGATGCAAGAATCTCCTTGCTTGAAATAATCATCCGGGCATTTGCAGATAAAATTTGTGCATGTGGATCCCCCTACGCAAAAGCCTTTTCGACAAGATTCTCCAGGCATAGCTAGAGAAGATACAACTGAAAATGATAAACTTTAAAAAATAAACTCATACACAGATTCTTACCAGACATTCTTGGGACACACGAAAAAGATGACTGAACAAAGTTTCGTCCACATTTGCATACATTCTTCAGGCATTGCTTCTGACTCTCACAGTGGTCATCACGGAAACAGTATTCTCCGAGCTTTGCTTTCTTTTTTGGAGTGAATCGAAGTAGTTTTCGATGTGGATCACTCACAAAACGTTTTTCTAAAGTGGCATGCAGTTAGTCAGTTTCAAGCAAGTTAGAAATGTTACAGTATTACTACCAACCTCTTGGTGACCGAATGCATTTGTTTTCCTTCAGAATAAGGGGCTCATTGCAGGTACAAAGACCATCTTCACAATGTGAGTCTTTTTGACAACGTTCTCCGTAGGAACAAGATGTTCCGGGTTCGGCTGTAATAAAATACATTATTCCCCCTGTAATACGTTAAACAAGTACCAAATGTGATTGGAACACAGAATCCATATCTAGAGATAGCTAGTCCTGGTTTACATTTACACTCTCCTTTCACACATTGTGCTCCAGATGGACATTGGTTAGAAGCCAAGCACTTTGTCGCTAAAATAAAATCAATCAACTGTTTTGAATCAGTGAAACGGACAGATACCATCAATCTGACTGACACATTCTTCCCCATACAACTCGAGACCCTCTGGACACCGACAGAAACCATTAACACAAGTTGAACAACTGATACAGAAACTCATGTTATCACACGCATGTCCTGGTTTTGAAACTAAAAAGAGTTAATGAAATCAGAGAAAGGATGGTGATGTCTTACGCCTCCATTTGTATTCATAATTGGGATTTGGGGTAACTAAAGAAGAAGAAGTTGTTGTTCCAAGCTTCATTGATATTTTGATAGGAGTCAAGGGAGCTTTTTCTGTCGTTGTGATTGGCTGAGGGCTTGTCGTGATAGCCTTGGTTGAAGCGGTTGTTGGGGTTTCTGTACTTGTTGTAGTGGTTTTCGTAGATGTAGTAGTTGGTTTAGGGGTACTCGTAGCTGATGTGAATGATTTATGCGGGTTGATTATCTTCTTCGTCTCCAAAATTCTCAACTTCTCCACAATCTTCAACCGCTGACATTTTCCTTGATAAAGAGTATACTCTTCTTTACAGAAACACATTCCATGAACACATTCACTATTCCCACTGCACTCTTCTCCATTCAAACAAGATGACAAAGGTGGGACCACAACTAAAATAGAAAACAAAAATTCAACCAAAAAATCGCACACAAACCTTTAATTTTGGCAATGTTTTTCACACAGACACCATTAATTTCATAAAACGTTTCAGGACAAGAGCAGACTCCCTCATTGCATACAGCTCCCCGTTGGCAGAGAGATAGTTTATCACATTTCTCACCAAGTTCCACCAGTTGGCTAATTTTCTCAACTTTTCTTTCCTTTGGTTTCGCAACTCGTGGAATACATTGTGTGGAACCGAATATTCTATATCCATCCTTACAAATACAAACATTCCGACGGCAATGAGAATGAAGAATTTTGCAGTGGTCATTTGTTGTACAGATATGACCGATGAGACCAGCTAAATAAACACAACAATTTAAAAATCCACGGCACACAAAACACAAAAAATGGGGTCCCCAAAAATAAATATTTCTTACATTTGACTTGAGACAAGGACTCTGGTTCAGCTGGTGTAACGATATTAGCAGCACATTGTCCATTAATGTTAACATATCCGGACTTGCAAGAGCAAACGTTTTCTTGACACTGAGCATTTCTTTCAGCACATCTATCGTCAGTAAGGCATGTTTGACCAAGTTGAACTAAACAATTACATATTTTCTAACTCCAAGATATAGCTTACTGTAGCTTCTGCATCTTCCAATGACCGAAAACAAGCCTTCTGGACAAGAGCACCGTCCCGTATTGCAAGTGAGGCCTTCACCACAGTCGTCTCTAGTTGAACAGGGGCTTCCTTCTACTCCAATAGTCTTCTTCACACAGATATTATGCATTTGCTTGTAGTCTGAAGGACACTGGCAGACACCCTTCATACACACTGATTGCCCGGTGCAGATATCTTCAGGACTACACAAGTATCCGGGAGTTACTGAAATAATATGATAAGGAGTATCCAATTGTAGAGTCGTTACCTGTTTTCCGAAGGACACAGATGTTGGAACTAGCTACATGGCCAGTCTGACATTGGCAAGTGCTATCTGTGCACGTAGAGTTACCAAGACACTGATCCTCGACACTGCACGAGCTTCCAATGTTCACTTTCCGTCTTTGAACACACATTCTCTCTCGGATCATCATGTCATTGACACATGAGCATCTGTTATTCTTACAGACCGAAAATCCAGAACATACAACGTTTTCAGAACATGCCTCGCCAGGAGCCGCTGAAGATTTTGATCATAATAAGATTCAGAAGGAGGATGCTCACCTGTTTGCTGAAGAACACACTTCTTGTCAATGGCATTCATGTTCAATGGGCATTCACATCTTCCACGAGCGCAATAAGATCCTCCAGCACAACGAGATGTCACTTCAGTACACAGATCACCAGGATAGACAAAAGTGAACGCTTTACAAACTCCATTAATAGCGTTCTCTCCTCGTGGACACGCGCACTTTCCGGAATCAGTATTACAGTAACTTCCTCCTTGACAAACAATTCCTTTTCCACATGTGTCGCCTGGTTTTGCTGATACAGGATCTACGCAGATCTTATTAATATCTACTTTTCCATCAACACAAGCGCATTTTCCGTTCAAGCACACAGAGTTTCCAACACACATCTCTCCCATAGTGCATCCATATCCAGGATGAGCCTTCAAGCGTTCTCGGCATTCACCTCCAATCACCATTTGAGATGCTCTTGTGCATTCACATTTTCCGGTTTCTTCACTACAGTAACTATGATCAACGCATTCTTCTCCACTTCGACAAGACGCGCCAGGGCGAGCTGAATAGAAGAGGTTATTCTTCATATGATTAACAAAAGCTCACCAGCAACTTGTTCGATACAAACTCCGTTCCTTGGTGTTTTGCCCAATGGGCAGACACAGATACCAGCTACACAGACGGATCCACCGTCACATGTTACACCAACTCTGACACACGCACTTCCAATTGGAACTGCAAATCAAAGTTCATGATTTTTCATTGGAATGTGAACAAACCACTCGAGTTGTTACTTTCAACATCGGTTAGTTGGGGATCGTTAACAGCGTTACGTGATTTAGCTTGACTTGCAAAACGAAGTCGGATTTTGCGAATGTTATTGAGTGCATTGTTATAAGCGAGTGCAGCTAGATTGTTAGTAGGGGTGATTAGCATTCAGGATTATTCGGAAAAAAATACCTGCTCTATTTTGTTGACAATAACCATTAACCAACTCCTGATTCCTTGGACAAGTACATTTTCCATTATAACAAACAGATCCTTTCGTACATTTCTCATTATTTTGGCAGCTGCCATTTGGATCACTTTCGACTGCAAAAAACATATCTGTCATTTTCAGAAAAACAGTACACTTACTAGCTTCGCATTGACTATCCATAACATAAAAGCCGGGAGGGCACTGACATGTTCCGCTTTGGCAGAAACTTCCAAAGTTGCATTGAGCATTGGCAGTGCACGGTTGGCCAATTGAGACTTGTTTCACGCAACGACCTCCGACTTCAACTAGTCCAGATGGACAGCCTGAACAGAAGTTCTAATTCAAATAATAGGAATAGTTTCACCTTCAACGCAGATTTCCTTGTCAATAACTCTTTTGATACCAGAGCAAGACTGTGAGCATTTCAATCCATCAAACACAAGTCCATTTGGACAGCGACATGTATTCTTGTCACAGACTAACCCTCCAAAGGCTGCTTGGCATTGAGATGAATAAATACAGTCTTGGCCAGGTTGTTTTTCTGAATGGAAATATAAACGGGATTCTAACTTTTCAGTTTTACCTGGAAGACACTCTCCCGTAACTCCTGAGTACACCTGTTTATCCGGACAAGATCTTCCGCAAGTTCCATCAGCTGCGACTGGCAAATTTGGTGGACAAGTACATGTTTGCATGAAGCAAGTGGCGTCTGGGTATGCACCAGAACATTGAAGATTGTGGGAACACCCTTTTCCACCAGGTGGAATCACTGAAATCAAATAATTATTGTGAATAGCATGTGATATGGAATTCACCTTCTCTACACTCTCCAATTTCACTAATGAATATGTGTCCTCGCTCCTTGCAGTCATTGTTAACAAACGTGCACCCATTGCTGCTCTTTTTCATTCCATAAACGCACTCACATCTAGAAATTAATAAGTTGGACTGTTTTTCTGTTTCAAATTACCTCATTTTCAAGCAATATGCTCCTGGTTCCAAAGCAGAACACTGTTGGGAGTACTGGCACGGCTCTCCTGGTTGTTGAACGGTCATACACACTCCAGCTTCACGGATATAAGTTTGACCAGCAGGGCAAGCAACAGTGGATTGCAGGGCTAAACAAGAAAGTTTTTCAATGTTTCTAAAAAGACCAATACCTGTAGATGTAGCAATACATGTTGTTCCAGTATTCAATGCACCTTTGACACATTTGCAGACCGAGTCACAGATGGCAAGAGGGTAACCAGCACATTGATTATCATAGGAACAAGTGAGATCTGGTCCGATTTGAAATGCTCGCGGACCACCGTCATAGTTCCGTCTTCGGAAAAAGTTCCCTCGGAACTCGGACCGATTGATTGTTCTGTGATCCGCCATGATCTCATTTTGAAGCATCACTTCTGGAAAACCGACTATTATGTGAAACCAGTATTTTAAATGCTCTTAACCTGTCAACATCCAGAAATAAAATAGTAATCGCATTTTGAACTAGTTCAAGAAAATATGTCAAGAAAACTCTCGGATAGAAAAGAGAGACTAAGAAAAATCAGTGCAAAAAGATAAAAACATATGACAAGGGAAACCAAGTTAACTTTTTTCCCTATGATTGATAGGTCCGCATGACTCATAACTATCACACTTTTCCAAGTATCTCACCATTTCGAATCGGAGGATGATGAGCATGTTCATTTGACACACAAGTTTGTTGAATTGCAACGAGTCCAACTGGGCAGACGCAGTTCCTATGCACATCACAGTTAGCTCCGGGAAACCCTTTGTTGCATTGAATGGAGTCTTCACATCCATGTTGTCCCGGATAAATAACTGAAATTTGGTCTTTTCCTATGCTATCATGTTGTTCCATTTGTTTCAAAGACTTCAAAGAAGTTCCGAATGTTGATAAAGTCAACAAGTTCTTCATTCTATCAGAATGCATTTGTCAACAGATTATTTGACAAACACCCATTTTACTTATTTGGCTACTTGAATCAGACCGTGAAAGGGGGAAAATGTGCGGCTCTCGGCTAACTCACCCGGTTTGCATTGACTGCCGACATCAACATGAGTGCTGAGGCACATACAAATCGAGAACGAAGAGCAAAACTCGCCGGGTCCGTGGCAATCGCCACCGCCTCGGCAGTGTTGTTTGAGTGTCTTACCTGAAAAAAGCAGTAAAAAGAAGAGAGAGGGGATGAATAAAAAAGGAGAATATGAATGAGATTGGATTGCTCGTATTCTTTCCATTCGAAGTGTTTTGAATATGTCTTCGAGAGGCAACTTCTCTTTTTTTCTCATATGTTGTTTTCCTTTTTTCGAATTCACACTACTCACTTTTCTCTGTCACACAGGCTCCGTCAATGGCTTTGTAGAAGCTGGCACACATACAAATCTCATCGATGCATTCAGCATTCTCCGGAATACATCGTCGTTTCTCGTTTGATAGACAAGGTTGGCCAATCAAGCCGCTTGTCTTTTTTGCGGAATGCACCTCGTTTGTTAGAATAACTGAAAATTTGGTTTAACTGATGCTTGAAATTCTATTTTTCGTTGGCAGTTTCTACGCTAGAAAAAAATTAATTAACAAACCTGTGATAAAATAAAATAGTAGCAGTCGCATGATGTTTTTGGTACAACTGTCGGACTGTCGATCATCCGAATACCGCATTCTCTCTGTGTCGTTTTGCCGCGCGGGAGGGGGGACTCACCAAATCTCCTGTTTTCTTTTCCGCTCTCCAGGTTTGGCGTTGTATAGGAGAAGCGTTGTCAGTAGGCGAGACGGTTCTGTTTGATCACCTGAAATAATAACAACGTGAGCACTCTTTGCCGCAAGGCTACTGGTTGAACGATGACCAGTACTCTAGCTAAATTTGTAATGCTAGCCGGGGGATCGCCTTTGTTTGAAACAAGGTTAAAAATAGATTCATGTATTGAAGAATGTTGAAATCATCTCACAAACGGTCAGCAACAATTAATGTCAATAGAAATGACCGTTTTGGGATTTCCTAAGATTATGGCAAACTGTAAATCGAACCAAGACCCATAGGACTGGAATAAGTGAAGAATTCCAAAACCAGTGATTCTCGGAACATAAATATATTTAAAAATGAAATTGCAAGCATCAGATCCGGGGTTTCCTATTTAAAAAATAATTTTTTTTGGAGTTTTTCTAATCTAACTCTTCACAACAAAATCAAGCCTGTCTCCACTATATTAAAACTATAACATTACGAAATAGATAAAACCATCCATTAGTTTAATTTATAAAGAAGTGAATATCCTTCGGTGAAAAACCCATTCAATAATGTTTGGAAATTCATTCAGTTTTTTTTTAAAATTTCATCAATTTTTGGTAATTTTTTTGGTTTGAATCTCTGATCTCAAAATTTTCTTGTTCAAAATGCACGCTGTCAGGTAAACACTAAAAATGCTAATCATCGGCATCCTCTTTTTTGCAGTGAACATATGTCACCTGCTGACCTTTTTTTGCCCTTCAGCTTCATAAAGCAATTTACACAGTGACTTCTCTCTTCCCACGAACATCTTCAAGAGTTATTCTCCGTCTTCTCTCGAATACGTCACTTAAACCAACAGGGAACGTCTGCCAAACGCACCTGTTTGATGAGCCTAAGGCAACGCAATAACCCACGGTTACGTCATCAGGTCGAATGGACCACGGAGAGAGAGCTCGGGGCAGACCGTTTATTTTTATTACCTTTGGTATTTTTCTGAACGTTTATGCGGTCTTTACATTCGACATTAGTCATCAGCGTTTAGTTTACGTAAAAAAGATGTAAACGGTAGCTGTGTTATATATTCATGACATTATTTTCCGTCTCTTCGTTTCTCATTCATTTTTTGAAAACGAACCCTCCAGTGTTAATGCACATCAATCGTGACTCTTCCACTGGATTAGACGTCGATGAATTTTTCACTAAATTGTCTTGGTTGTGTCTCTTCTCGAGAAGGGTTTTTCTCTTTTTGTGACATTTTCTTTATATATTTCATGAGAACTACCGGCTAAAAACAACACGAATTTCTTTGGGGCCCCCTACTCTATAGGAGGACCACATATAAACAACAGAGAAATTCGGGACAAACAAAATAAGAACAAGGACTCGCCATAGCTTGGTCTTATTAGATTTGTAGGGTGTCAAAAGTTTCCCTAATTTCGGATTGTGAGAGTTTTACTGGACTTCTTTCTATTCTTGTTACTTGTTTCTAGAATATCCAAGTTGTTCAAAGTTTCCCTTGCTTTAGAAAATTGATCACCTTTCACTTTTCCTCAAAAAACCAATCAATCATTTTTCTTCTTCCATCAATATTTACCTGAACCGTTCCTTTCTATATCAACACCTCATTGACGATAAAAGAGAACGGTCCGACCCCATGGAGTCATCTTCGAGTTGTTTGCATAACCTACCCTTTTTTTTTGATCGACCCCTCTCAATATTACAACATAGTCTTGTGGGTGTGTGGACCACCATCACACGGAACCCCTTGGGGTGCTGGCATGCGGTAAAATTGCTGTCCAGTACTCGTCGACAGGTGTTCTTGTCATCTGTCCCATTCGACAACATTTGATGTGTTCTTCCCCGCCGTTTTTGAGCTCGTTTCGGCTTCTCTTATTCATTAGGCCATTGTTTTTTTCGAAATTTGACGACGAAACAAGCTTTTTTTCATATGTTGTCAGATGAGTTTTGCTTAACAAGCTGCTTGAAAACAGAAATTTTGCTTTCGAAATAAATTAATTCATCTTTCGTACCCATCGTTTTTCCGAATTTAAAGAATCAATCCAGGAAAATGAGAATTTGATTAATTTGATAAACAACGATGAAAAAAGAAAGAAAGATGTGTAAATCACCACCTCAATCCGTTTTTCATCCCATCAAATCAGCTTGTAGGAGACGAGGACTTGTGTTGAGGGCACATGCCTCCACTAATGTTATTTTTCCACCAATCTATAAACATATCCCATCATTCTTTCTCGCTGGGATCCTCTTTTTCTTTCCCATTTCTTTCCTATCTTCTCTCGGCGCCCTCGCGTTTTCTCCTTCTCCTTTTTTTCCACTTCTTTTCTTATTATCACCGAAAACTTTTTGCTGGTCAGCTGTTTTGTGCCCGAACCCAGTCTCCCTCTCTTTCGTCTCGCCCATCCACCGCATCTATTGTCATTATCTCTAATCCTTCGGTCGGGAGGGTCCGTTGTGCCGATGTGCATCGGTCGGGCACAAGGTTTACACACACACACACACTACCCCTCATATATTTCGCTTCGGTAATTCGTTTTCTTTCTATGACACCGCTTTTTGTTAGGGCCCTTGTTTTTATCACTTTATCTATCCGATCTGACTGGAACCAATGCTCTTTGAACACGAAATTTCGCTCTGCATTTTATTATTCTTAGAAACTACTGTATCACTAGAAACAAAAATAGTTTGAACACGACCAAAAAAAAGTGTCCAAAAAGGACCCACCAACTCATAACTTTGAATGAATGCCTATATTCCTAGAACAACAACTCCCTCGAGGTTCATTTACGAGGCGAACAACCGAAAGGAGAGGCAAACTCTCAGATTTTTCTTGAAGAGCCCAATTGGCTCTTGGAAAACGACGGACCTATTAGACGGGTTCTCCCGTCCCTCGTTGCGCCAATAGGTCCCTAAACAAAGCTAATGTAACATTTGAAAGTGTTTGCGACTGCTTTTTTGAAAGTATCTGTCACTTTTCAAACGTGATTTTTATTTTTTCCTCCTTTCTGTCTATTTTGAAGTTTGATCCTGTTTAAAGCATGAGTCTTTGCAACTCAAGTTAAGTCTCATTCTTTGCATTCCTATGAAACTCGATATTTCATTGAGCTTCCAGAACATACTCAATCATATCATCTTTATTACCCTATTTCCGCAATAAAAACCTTTTCCTGTTTGATATTTAATATTTCAGTAATGGGCAGTAGCCAGAGCATGAATCACAATCCTGGAGACATGATGGACCATCATCAATATCCAGATATGAACATGATCTTCAAAGGAATCCCTAAAATGATTCAGGTACCTTACCATAAATTTCAATTTCCCAGTTTCATTTTCAGGTTGCTGATGACATGCACAGAATGACAGATTACATAATGGATCTCCGTAATTTGACGATTGCTGTGCTTGGAATATCTGTTCTTGGACTTTTCTGTTTCATTATTATGAAAATCGTTCACAATAAGAGTTCCCGAAGAAAACGACGCTCGATTCAACGACAGGTACCTAAATAAGATTATTTTAGATCCAATTTTTGTGTTTTCAGATAGAAGAAGGCTATCCACCAGCTGCCCCAAGATACTATTACTCTTCGCAGTACGCCCCAGAACCATGGGACAGACCAAAGCATACGTACAGGTGAGCTGCAATTTTTTTAATTGGGATGGTTAATTTTAATGATTTGGAACAACATTATGACCGGTTCAAAGGACTGAAAAATATTTATAAGATGGTAATCATATTATATTGAAAAATCAAATTTCAGTCCATCAATCGAAGAGAAAAAACAATTGGAATGCAGAAACAGCAGTCCCGAGTTCAAAGGAAACGGCTCGGTGAATTACAAGGTTAGTTTCAACGACCCATAATCCCCCATTCTCTAAATTTCCAGCCGTATACAAACGAATCAACCGAAATCTCACCGGAAATCGAAAAGAAAACCTCATTGAGTAACGATATGTCACATCGAGGAGCAACGTCTGCCAGCGTGCCAAAGGTAATTATTGACTCGGAGAACTATTTCTGAACTCTCTTTCGTCAGTCAATTGTCAGCTTTGTCCTTTTTTTCCTTGTACTACCCAATCGTTGCCATGTGATACGCTTAATGACCCTCCTAACCGTTCCCTTGTTTTTCTCCCCGGCCGAGATTCATTCCGCTTTTTTATTCAAACCCTTTCATGTTACATTTTTCTTTTTTTGTATGCTCGTATCAGTTGTCAATAGAAACTCATTTCCAGAGATCACTTGATCCTGTCAAACTTTTGGTCGGTGATCTACCATATGTTGATTCGCCATGAATTGCTCAGATTTTCAAGTCACTATGAGAATCATTCTCCATTCGCACGTTATGTCATTTTGTTATTTTATTTGCAAACAAGATGCCATTTTCTTTTATCTGTCTTCTTTACTCATTCTGATTCAATATAATTGTCTTTGAGTATGATTAAAATGAAAATATTTTCCATTTTGTTTAATTCTTGTCATGATTTATTAAAATTAGTGTATGGCAAAAAGGATTTGGCAACTCGGTGATCAGAATATTGAAGAAAGAGTGAAGTATGAGGAACACCATCAATCATACGTTTCGAAATGAAGTGTTACACACCACCAAATGATGAAGAATGGGAGGATGGTCAAGGTGTCGAGGGATACGTAACAAGTGTTTAGATAGAAAAGTGTGGGAGGAATAGAAGGCAACAAGAGAAGGGGAGGAGAAGAAACGGGCAAGGGACCTATTTATTCAGAAATTGTTGAAATGTTGAAAACTGCAGACAACAGGCAAACAGCTGTGCGAAGAGGAGAAAAAAGGATAGATAAGAAGAAGTTTGGCAAGTGTGGAAGGGGGGATGAGGGAAATGTATGAAGCACGTTTTGTGGCTTTGGCGGGGGTTGGCATACTTTTGAGGTAGGGTAAGTGGTGAATCATCAAATGGAGAGGGTGGTGTAAGAGCTTGATAATACATGATATCTAATTAATTAACAATCCTATAGTCTAAACACAATTCGTAACTCCAAACCGGAACAAAATATCAATTAAAGTCGGTAATTAAAGACTAGTTTGAGTTTAAGCATCCAAAATCCATACTTAAATGAATTGAGGAGCCATGTGAGCAATGATATGAGCATCTGGTGGCGGGAGATTGTATACATTAGTAGATAATGGAAGTTGAGTTGTGAAAACAGTGGGTAAAATACCAGGTCCCGCCAAATGCATTGGTGGAACATCAGCGGATGGTGTCTCGTTTCGATAGTCTGAAATAATAGTATAATCAAATACAATCCCGTTTTATAATTCTCAAATGTATTGCAACATCTCGCGCACTCACATTTGTCAGGTGTCTGCTCTCTTGATTGGAATATATAATTACTCTCGTTACCATCATCCAACGCATGTTCCAGGTACACTGCAAAACATTGGTTACACGGATTATCTCGGTTTTTCTCACAGTAATTAGGGCTCTGTCCGTTTATACTATCGATGGGTGAATTGCTATCGCTTTCGGCTCGAGTTGATGACTTCCATCGGCGTCCCGCATCTTTTTTCAGGCGTTTTTCTTTCGCCCGACGGTTTTGGAACCAAACCTGGAGATGAGAAATGAGGGATGGAGTTGAATAGTTAGGAGTACCTGCACTACTCTCATGTCTAATCCGGTTTCTGCTGCGAGTTGTTCTCTGACGTGGCGAGCTGGTTTACTACTAGCTTGGTACGCCTGTAATGGTTTTTTTCAAAGTTTAAAGATAGTTTACTTCCGTTACAGTGTTATATGCTTTCAATTTAATCACCTCTTGTCAATCCGCCAGAGCGTTGCGTTTTACAACATGATCTCTTTCATTTTTATGTTGTCACCTCATCACACAAGCTATTGGGAAGATAACTCACTTGTTTTAATGTTTCTAAACTTTTTGCAGATATCGTGGTCCTCGGTCGCTTATTACTGCCATCTCCTTCACTTTCCGCAGATTCTGGAAGACCCACTATTGAGAAAAATGGAGAAGCTCTTCGCGAAAAAAACCACTTACGCTTATCTCGTGCTTGTTCGTAATCGTCTTTGCAGACAAGACGGGCATCATCAGCTATGAGATAAAACTCTTCGCCGGTTTCGAGTAATCTGAAATAGACTTTTACTTGGGATGAGAGCCTACGTAGGTAGATGTTATGAAATTGAAGGATTACCTTTTACAGATAAAACATGTGAAGCATTCGACATGGTAGATGTGACCGGAGGCTTTTCGGACAACGTGATCTGGTATTATCCCTTCTGTACAGGCTGCGCATTTTGTCCCGAACTTTCTGAGACCACAAACTTAAGTTTCGGAAGTTTTTTTTGGTATTGTTTTCTTCACTTTGAGTAAAAACAAGGTCTACCGTATATCTCAAAGTAAATAAACAAAATCTTACTTATAAAAGTGTGCCCGGCAGTACATAGAATCATCTCTGAGAAAACATGTCGCTCCAAGTTCATCTTGACACGTTGAACATCGTAAACAAGAAGAATGATAGCATCTGAAAGATGCAAAAAGAACAGTTACACTTATCAAAAGAAGCGAACAAACCTTCCATTCACTTTTGATACAAACCGATCTCTTATTTCCTTTTCACACAGGGAACAAACGGATTCTTGACTATTTGGATGTGTTGCATTAACTGAAATGAATAATTCAACTTGTTTCATATTATCCTGGCTAGGTTTCCATTCTTGACATATTTCCCTGACATCTTCCCATTTTTCTTATTCTATTTTAGTTGATCCGACTTTAACTCACTGATTCTGTCCATTTAAGGCTTAACTACAGATGAACGAAGATTACAAGCGGGTTATAACCAACCTAACGGTAATTCAATGCTCATCGCCAGCAGCTTGCAGGTGTGCGTCCTTCCCATAAACTGCTAAAGGTACGGATGATGCGCGGAGGTGTGACCAACCATTAAAATATCAAATTTCCAAAAGGATGAGGGATTTGTGTTAGGATGGCAAAATATGCAAGTTTTGGTTAGAACAACAACACGTAAACTGTTCACCTGGGCGCAGAGAAATCCATATGCAAGAAGGTGTGATAGTAGTGTAAAAACTTGAGTCACAATAGGTGAAAGATGGTCAAGAAAAGGAGAGGGAAACAAAAAAAAATGATAAGCGACAAAGGCCACTGGTATAGACTACTGTTATTGTAATGTTGGGAAGGACAGTGGACTGTCGGTAAATGTTCAAAAGGACTGGAAGCAGAATAAGAAAAATGGGGATTCGTTTTTTTTTCTATTCTCTTATCATATGATTTTAGAATATGGAAAATGATCTCGATAAAAACACGATGAAGTTTTTTAGCGGTCACATCATAGTAACAAAAAAAATCCCTTAGAAAGAAAAAATAAGAAAAAACGAACCATTAGTGAAGTCTTCTTGTGGTGAAAGTAGACCGGTGCTACACATCACGATATGATTGTCCAGCGCATCGCAAGCGCCGAGCGTTAGAATGTTGTGGCTCAGCATGTTTGCTGAAAAGGCTTTTGAAAATAAACATAGTGCGTCGAATTCAGACGGAGAAGATGTTGAATGCGAATCGAAGGGCCTCCAAAAGATAACTCGGTTTTGATAATCTCGGGATTTCGATTTAATTTCCGGGATGGGGACGGATCATTTGGATGGATAGAGAACATGGGAATAGAGAGAAAGAGAAATTTTGATTATGGGAGAGCGTAGAGAGAGAGCACACACCCATTCTTAATGAAATTCTACAAAAAAAGTATTCCGCAATATTAGCTGTCATAACTAACTTATTCAATAAAAAAAAGCGGGATAAGAAAAAACTGATCGAAGGTGAGTGTGTCTGTGTGTCGGTTCTTGTTGGGTTGTGTATGTTATGCTCAACCGAGCCATGAATGTCCCGAAAATAGAGCCCCGCCCTCTCATGTCACACGCCAATGAGCGCGACTCGTGAGAAGGCTCCATCTAGCATTTCTTATTCGGAATACGATAGTTTTCAAGACACAATGTTATTTAGATGCCTTTATCAAGAGAACATAAATGATCAACTCAAAAAAAAATTTCAACATGTTTGACACCAACGCTAAGAAGATTTGTGTGTTATTTCCAATAGATTTTTTTCCTCCTAAATCTCTTTTGATCCGATTCTCATGATTTTCGGGGAGCAGTACAGCCATCTTTTCTAGAACAGTCTGCTCATTTTTTTTATTTATTGATGATTGAAAAAGTGCAAAGCGGCAAAGGAAATGAAACAATTATGCCATGCAACCGTTGGGGTCAAAAAAACTAATTAAGAAGTGTGGTGTTTCTGCAATTCTGTTGAAGGGTTGGAAATTATGAGTGGTTGTAAAAAGTTCAATTAGATAGTTTTCTAAATTACGATGAGATTTTTTTAGCTAGCTAACCAATACAAATTGTTCTAAGCTAGTTAGAATAGCTTACTGTACCAGCCTTTATTCGATTTCTTATGCTTACCCGATGTAAAATTAATTTTGAGAAAGTAGTATAACATCTACCTTAGAACTTCGTTCTATACCTTCAGTTCTTCAGGAAAAATAAGAACACTTTCTCTTTTCATCTCACTAAAAAGTTCAAAGTGAGCATCTAAGAACACTCTCCCCTTATAAAAGTAATCAGTGAAAACGGGAAGTGGTTGCCCCCAGTTCTAAAAACAGAGGCGTCGAGAGAGCACATCCATTATCCGGCTCTTGCAGGCAGCATAGAAGCGCTTCAAAATTAGGTAATAGCTGGGTCTCGCCTATCCTTCGCCTGCCACCAGTCTTGATATAATGACGTTGGATGCTCTTCCCCTTCCCAGCGCGCCAATATGGTGCGTTTATACGGATCGGTAATGGTGGACGACATTGTAGGGTAGAATGGTTTGAGGGGGAGGGGAACGGGCAGCTGACAGCATGTTCGCAACAAATTCTGTTCGTCATTAAAATTGGTGCTAAAATGTATCAATTAGGTTATTGCGAGTAAGGACAGCCGGAAGAATGATTCTCGGAATGACAAGAAAATGAGGGGAAACGGTCATGGCTCAGTGAGTTGTATCTTAGCCCCGTGGTATCATCGGATAGTTTTTTGCTGTAAAAATGAAGATGGTGTGTGACACTTTGCTAATTGTTATACTGTTTGCACTTCTCCGTCATGGTAGTGTAAAAAACCGTTGATTGATAGGAAACCACTCTTCCCGGGTTCAACCATTCTGAAATGTTAACAATTCAGCTTTGTTCAGTAGAAAAGTTCTCTTTCATAACCCTAAATCTGTAAAATCTGTTTATTTCAGATGAAAACAGTAGTTTCTAAGAACATCTATCAAAGTATTCGAAAACAATGCTTTTCTCATCGTGCGCCTGTCTTGAGAGCATCTCCTGGAAAAGAATATGGGGTGAACAATCATAAAATATTCACAACTTATGACTTGTCACGAAACGGAATTAAACGCGCGGGACGCGTCAAAAGACATAAGCAAGCAACACATATTGTCATTGAAGACGTGTCGCTGAATGAAATAATAATCTGTCTTTTGCCGCCTGCATCTTCAATTATATTTTACAGTGAATATTCTATCGAATTTCGATATTTCGTGCTCAATGTTCACATTCCTCGAAAAAAGTGGAATATGGGAGGAGAAGTCACAAAAATGGGCTATAATGTGGCCTCTTAGTGGGAATGCAACGGGTGATGCTTTCAAACATATAATTAGACTCATTTTACTTAACACTCCTCGTTGTTTCTGGCCATTACAGTAGTCAGAACGATATTCCGAGAGAGAGGCTGTCTCCTTTCTTTATCCTTATGTGCGCGAGAGTCATGCGGATGTTGCCAGTCAGCCAGCTGCCTTTCCAGCAGTCGCCTTCCGGTTTTATGTCTTCGAGTTTACGACCGACGCCGTTAACCCCCTGAATTTGCTATTCAATACCTTTTTGGTGGTGTATGGGTTGTACCGGGGCCTTCTAACAGAGACACATATATTGCTTTATTCTCTTGTCAGTCACACATAAATTACATTTTCCGAGAATGAAAATGATTTATAACTACAGAAGTGAAAAGCACATAAATAAATCGGTAACGACATAGGTAGATGATTAAAATATGGCGAAAACAAAATTAAACGAGGTTGAGGTAGACTACGGTAGCTGCGTGTGTTGGGGGGAATTGGTTTTTTGGTTAGATACTGATTGATTGTCAAGCTGAGGGATTTACTTCTTTCCATAACCACCACCAGAATAGCCGCCACGAGATGGTTTCTCGGGCTCGTCATTGGTATCCAGCTCGGAAACTGAAGGAGCAACAATCTCTTGAACTCCGCAAGAAGATGGACAATGTCCTCCTGGCTCTCCGGAATCTCCTGGTGGTCCGAATGGTCCTGGTGGTCCTGGCTCTCCTCTTGGCCCTGGTGGTCCTGGTGGTCCCATTTCTCCAATTGGTCCTGGTGGCCCACTGTTTTGAGATGGGAGACCATTGGATCCAGGTGGTCCTTTTGGTCCTCTTGGTCCAGGTGGCCCTGGTGGTCCCTTGATTCCAGTTCCTCCAATCGAATCGTCTCCTGGTGGTCCCTTGATTCCTGGTTCTCCTTGCTCTCCTGGCTCTCCTTGTGGTCCAGCATCTCCGACACGTCCTGGCTTTCCTGGTCTTCCTGGAAGTCCTGGGTGTCCAGATTCTCCTGGTTGTCCTGGTCGCCCAATTTCTCCTTGTGGTCCACGGGTTCCTGGTGGTCCGGCTGGGCAAATAACACATGGGAATGCTGGTTCAGGATCAAGTGGAACATCAAGGCCGTCGAGTCCAGGCTTTCCTGGTCTTCCATTAGCACCATCCATTCCTGGTTCTCCACCAACTCCTGGTGGCCCTGGTGGTCCTGGTGGGCATCTGAGTTGAACACATGAAGTACATTGCTGATTGTCGGCTTGAGCACTATCACTTCCATATCCCCCGTATTGTCTTTTGATTCTTCCATTGCTTTTCACCAACATAATGTCTTGCCAAATGTTGCGAGCAGTGTACTGGAATAAAAGGCTGTTGTTTTTCTCGTTTTCATATTTGCGTCAGCTTTTTTTTGTTCTTCTTGATTCTATATATTCTCTGATTTTTGTTTTTACATCTCTTTCATCTCTTTCACGCATTAGTGGAATGAGCAAAACAAACCTTGAAATGTCCCATTCTATTCTGAAGACGTTCCTGGGCCTCGTCCAATTGAATGCTGAGCATTGTTAAGACTGCTCCAAGAATCAAAACGCTGACGACACTCAGTGCCACAGTGGCCTTTGCCACGTGGTTGGCCCCAGAAGGCTTTTCCATCTGTAATACAGTTCTTGAAATAACAGCTTCATTGTTTTATGTCACGCAAAAAAAAGAGATTGGAAAAAGAAAGCAAGGTGAAAAGCAACAGAATGATACAGTAGAATGAATGGAAGAAAAACGAGGGGAGGATAAGGAGAATGTAGAGGTGATGTATTAAATAGGTCAGTCTTCATCGACACAATAACCCAATTATCGGAGATAAGAAATCATTCCAAACGGGATACATCAAGAAATACGGAGATATTGAGAAGGGAAGAGAGAGATTACAAATAGATAGTTCCCGAAAGGTCATTGTTGTCGCCACCGCCGCCGCCGTTGGTATCTCCTCCTCTCATTGCTTCGATAGTACGGGCATCCTTCTAGAAAAGATAATTGGATTTAGTTGACCTGCTGGAAGTAGCTTACAGGTGTCAGAGACATTCTTGCAAATGGACAACTCATGTTGGATGTTGATGGTTGATTTGAATTCGAACATTCTCCATTGGTACCAGCGGAGGTCGAGGCAGCGTTCTGGAACAAAATAAAACTTGAAAATCCTTATATTCTAGCATACATCTTCCAGTAACTGCTGAGTAGCGTAATGTAGCACAGTGTTCTTTTTCATCTGAGCCTCATGATCTGTTTTTCTGTTCTCATCGAATCCGGCCCTCATCTGATCCACGAGACATGCTGTGAAAATAACCCAGGCTTGGCCGGCTCCCGGAAGGTCTCTGACTGCTTCCTGAGCAAGAACAACATCAATCATCACTTCTCCAAACTTCTCCCAATAATTCCCGGCAAGACCATATGGTTTCAAGATGCTATGTGCTCGTCCTACAAATTGGTTATTGGAGCAGAACATGCACGTGTTCCTCACCAATTACTCTTGGATCATTCTCTGTTCCAGTATCTGTTCTTTTGGATTTCTCCGTGTCAAAATTTTTAATGACCGCTTCGATCATTTTTACACAACTCTTCGAATGATCCCTCAACGTGGAAGTTGTTCCACGAGACATTGCACACAAAAACATTCTGGTCGAGAACATATCTCTGATATTTGGCAGATTCTTCACCAACTTGTCAAACACCTGAAATCCGAAATTAGAAACAGTGAACAAGGGCTGGGAATTACTTCTTCAAAGACATTCTCCACTCGTTTTCCTCCATTCCTGGTTTGTAGTCTGTGCCAAGTAAATCGAATCGCTCGTTTTTGAATTTTGCTTAGGCGAGTATCATAGTTATAGTGTTTCAATGCAGGTGCCGGTGGAGCAGCTGAAAATGATCATTTGGGAATTCGATCAAAGTTGACTGATTATCAAGTTAATCTAAAATTCAAGAGTGCTAAAAATGGAATTATTGATATCATTGTAATTATTGGTGACTTTTTGGACTATATTCTTGTTTTTCTGAGTGTTCCAGATATGAGATTAATCAGTTTCTCAATTTCGTGGTTTTGAGACCAACCTTGTTGCTGTAGATCGTATATACTCGGCATACTACTGCTCTTTCTGGCCTGTTTTCCGTCCTCGAGAAAATTCGAATCCACCGATCCTCCGCCAGTCTTCTTCCGAACCGTCCGGCTAGAACTCACGCTTCGCATTATGAAAATGTGATATAGTAACTACAGTGGTAAAAGGGACAAGCATTTTTTGAAACCCCGCAATTCATCTTCTCACACTCGTATTGTGGATGTGTGAGATTGATTAATTAGGTGGGGACGACAGCCGCCAACAAAAAAAAGGGGAATGGTGTTTGAGTAATGAACAAGCTGGTCAATGAGGAAAAAGACGGATGTTCAAAAGTGGAAGAGAAATTGAAAAATTGGTGAAGATGTTTCGACGGGAAAACCAGACATCACGAAAACACAACATACCTTCTTTTCGGCCGGTATTGAGACGGATCACGCTCTTCTCCAGTCGGACTTGACTCGTTGCCCTTCCAATTTGCCTAAAATTAAAATAATGAGGACTAAAAGTATTCGAATCTTAACCTGTGCATTTGACTGCGCAGCGGCATCCGCCGCCAAGTGTTCATCTTTTTCCTGTTTCTCGAGTTCGTGCAAAAGGCGACGACCACGAACGATTTTTGCGATGAGAAACATTTCGAACTGCTAAACATGTAAATGATATGTGAATTACAATTCTTAGATGAGAGAGAGAAAGAGTCAATCCGGTCATGAAACGGTGTAAAAATAGAAAAACGTAGGAAGATGTGCAAATGGAGAATACGAGAGTATTTGTCGTGATCCTACACGTATTAAAGGATAATAAAATGAAAACATTTTTCGGGGGGTAGGAGAGGGAGGGGCTCGTCATAAGCGACGCAGTAACTTAGTTGTATTATAGCCGATCGGTGAGCAATCTGATCTTAGTGAGTGGTGTATTTTGGAAAGAAGAAAAATGATGAAAATAGATTTTTATGTTGAATTTGAGAATAATACAACTGAGATTTTCAAGATCTCAGCACACTCATTCCCAGAAATGAATAAAAAAGAGAACTCGTGAAAACTGAAAGTAATCAAGTTCAGCTAACTTTTTATCAGCGTGAGAAAATTAATATCACGAGAAATTTTCTCTCAAAATTTCTCTGTCGCTGGAAACTGAGCTTATCCGAAAAAAAACATCTGGAAACGGCCAAAACTCGGGATAGAAGGAGCAATCAAAGAGAAAAGGAAGAAAAACAAATTGTAACTGACCGGAAGCCGCATAGGTAGGAAGATAATTTCACTTCCGCCACCGCTCTTTCACTTGTCTACCACCTCCACTTTTACCGATAGAAAAAAAAACCACGCACGCCTTCTCAAAAAAGAATTTGCCTATTGAGAAATGCGCCTAGAAGCGCGCGGGACCCATTGGTGGGGAGTGCATATAACAAAGAAGTTAGCGGTGAATCGATGCACTAATTGAAGCCATTAGCAGTAGGAATGTTGGAAGACTTCAGGTGAAGCAGCAAACGACTCTCTCTTTCTTTTTTCTTCTTTTCTTTTCCCGTTATAGGGAACGACAAGGCTGGAAGAGCAGCAACACGGACCACTTCTTTTTTCTCGTCTTCTGGTCTTTTCTCCTGTTTTTTTCTTCTTTTTCTCTTGTTGTTTCTTTTTTATTACGAGGCCTGGTAGACAGATTTACCTTCCGCCCGCCCGCTCATTTGTTTGTTTTTTTTTTGAAAAAGAGATTTTAGATCTGAAAAACAGACGAAGCAAACAAACTACCTGAGTGATGAATCAATTTGAAATGCATAGGTTTCCAGACCGGTCGGGAGCATTTAGAAATAAAGCTCTAACAAAGAAAAAAGTATTTCATGAGACAGTGGAATTTATAGTGAATGAATACAAAACTTTAGAACTACAGATTTTGTAGATGTTCTTCATATTAGCAATGTATCTCAGAAACAAAAGCAGCTTAGAATGATCGAACTCTGCTTCGTCATTTCAAAAAACTGTTCCGTGGTTCAAAAAAGGAAAATAAGATTGAACTCTGTGAATGAGGGCGAAGATTCCCAGGAAATAGGATCTCTAGGAAGGCAGGGGAAACAAAAAATGCAAATTTCCTGTGGGTTTGCAATGAATTTTTTTTGTTTTGAAGAGGAACAAAAAACTGGAAGATAGTCATTTAGATGTGAGAACTAAGAAAAGTGAAAAGAGGCAAGTAGTAAAGAAAAGTGAGAGCCCCCCGAAAAAAAGGCGGCTCTCTTTCTCAAAAGAATGGAGTTCGACGCACCCGAATTCAACTTGCTAATTTTATTCCTTCTCAAATTTGCAAAAACAAAGACAAAAGGGAAGGAGGGACGAAACAAATGAAGTCATCTCGAGCACATACACACAAACTAGCGAGTCGTGAGGAATCGGTTTCTTCTTCTTCTTCTTCCCTCATCCACACAATTCTTCTCGAATGCCGCTTTATGCTTCTCACCACTACCATCTCCACCATCATTCGCTTTTTTTAACGCCCCGAAAATTCCTCGGCTCGTCGTCTCCGCCCCCCAAAAAGAACTGGCACCTAATTAAGAAAAGAGCAAAGCGAAGTGCAGTGCAATCAATCTTTCAAAGAAGTTTTTTGATGTTCTTTCACTCGGAATACGATCGTTTTCAATTCCGTGCAAACGAGACTCGTAAAAAACAGACTCTCATTCAATTTCGTTGATTGAAAAGTGCTTTGTATTCAAAGAAAAGAAAGTTTTTTGGAAAACTTTGGTTTGGGAGCACAGTGTCTTGGTGATAGACACGCGCAACAGCTGAAACTAACTACACTGAATAGAAAAAGTGACGAAAAATAAAACCAGATTTCATTGTTATTTTCTGAAATAAAAAATTCATAATTCTATATGAATCTATTGAAATGCGGGATACTGGAATAATCTGAATGCCTAAAACAATCTCTGTACTACAAGTTCCGGGATGTTGAATAGCCAAAGAAAGAAAAACACGTGGGTGTCAACTTGAGAAGAAGAAAAAACTGACACGAAAAATAGGCGCGAACGTAATATATACCTGGTGAGATGGAAGTTCAAAAGTTTTGAGTTACATTTCTCGATGAAAACAAAAAGTGAATGTAGTGGGAGGAATAATTCACAACTTGCTTGTTTGTTTCACTGAGCTCTGACAGTAATTGTTGACTGAAACTAAAGAAAAACATGTGTTTTTGAAAGTTTTTTGAAAAGATTTAGAAAGCTAGCTGAAAACTAATGAGTTTTTCTCTCATACTGAAAAGAAAAACCATGGGAACTGAGAGGAACATAAAGAAAATGAAGTTTATTCATGGATAGTTTAAGTATCTCCTATTTTATGACGCATGCACATTTCGACATAATTTTCATTTTTGTTTCTCATATTGCACACAAGCGTAACAGAAATAGCTACCTCCTATTACGTTGTCTGTTCAGTTTTACGTCACACACACAAACTTGCTACTCTTTATTTCTACCCTTCATTATTATTGTAGCACATCTTCTAGGAATGTGTTCTGATGTCATCCACTTATTAACACATGTAGACAGTTTCCCAGGCGTCTTCTACAGACACAACAAAAATTCCTTGATGATGCTTGTTTGTTTCATAATTGGTTTGTGATGACTGGATGCAATCGCAATGACGAGAGGATGAATGCTTGACGGAAAATTAGAACAATTGTGTATGTGTTGTGCAATCTGGAGGATGTCGGATGTCGTTTTCCCCCTCTCCGCCACCAGGTTGTTTGAAAATTAAGTCCGAGCGTCCCCCTCCCCTCCTCTCCATTTTCGGCCACCACCTTCTTCATCTCCTCCCTTTTTTCTATTTTCTTACTTCTTCACCCATTCGCTTTTGCTTCCAGCCGTCATTGAGGTGCGATGCAAAAACTCTTGGGATGTAGAGAGAGGGGGGCAAATGAGAGAAATGAGAGTGACTTGTGGGGGAGTATGTGCGCAATTATATTGGAGGCCTTAGCAGCAGCGCTCCGAAGGATGATGCCGGTTCTACAACAAGTACTCGTTGAGACGATTTGATGCTTACAAAGATTTGTTGCGGGATGAGGAAACAGAAATGAAGCAGTAGAGGAGGAGGAGGAGACACCATTCCTTACAATTTATTTTGAAGAATATATGATGGCATTCCAGGAACGTCGGTTAACTAGTACACATGTGAAAAGGGAAATCAAGAGAGGGGTTCTTTTGATTGATTTGATGAAGCACCTTGTATCTTTCGACTTGAATTGGTAATTGGACACGCGTACTTACACCATCAAGTGAGATGTCATACCAAAGCCATGTTTATCCCCTCTCAGACACCTTTTACTAATTGAATTGTGTTAGTAGAACATGGCAAGTTATGGGTACAAGATGAAACTGACGTCATTTGAACGAAAATGGGAACTTTGAAGTTAGGACTGTCAAATTTGTAAAAAAAAATTTTCCGATCAAAATGAAATAATTTTTGAGCGGGGATTAAGGTCCTGTTGAAAGCAGAAGTGAACTGAGTCCTAGGAATTATCAGAGTTACAAGAGAGCCCTGTAATCTGGAACTGAGTAGCAAATTAGTTTTGGAAGAGTTCCAAAAACCCTACATTCTAGTATTTCTTCAGGGCCTTTCTCTTTTCTGTTTTCTAGAAATCCCCCTATATCTATCTCATGTGACTAAAATCAGATTTCAAACCAATTCTCGTTTTCACACCCCGCTGGTGCCATTGGATTCAGTGCCAAAACACTGTTTGCGTAACCAAAGTGTAAGATGATCGCGTACGATAACGGCCCCGTCGCTTTTTTTGTAACCGTCTGTCCGGATGACGAAGACTCTGAGAAAAAGGAGAAAACGAGCGAGCGGAATGAGATTATATCATTGTGTGTTTGTGTTTATACAGTAATTAATATAACCGTCTTTCATATTGCTTCTTCTTTTTCTTCTTCTTCTTCTTATTCTACTGCCATCGCGAACCAAGAACTTCTCCCCCCTTTCCTTCTCTCATGCCTCACTCACCATTAAGCATCATCGCAGGGGCCGTCCCTTCTGTGTGTGTGTGAATATCCGCATTTCTTTACTCACTCTCATCTTTTCGCTTTTTCTCTGTATTGTGGGTGGAGATTGCGCCAAACTGCGCAAACACTTGTATATAAAAGCCACACCAATTGTCGCAATTCTTTAATTATTCGAACACAACCCTTACAGACAGTGTGTTGCGTCTATTTTCTTAAAGACACACACACCATCCTACCCAAATCATGACTTCCTCCAGCTCGGATGATCTCAAAAGTCTTCAAGAGCAAGCGAAGTCCCTTAGAAAGTAGGATTTTTCAATTATTTCTCTTGTTTCTCCATTTTCCGTCTTCTAGATTTGCATTCTATGGAGTTGCTTCTTCCACCATTGCCGTCTTATTTTCCGTTATCTCTGTCCCCATTTTGTACAGTGTCATGCAACATATGCAATCCAAAATGCAGTCAGAAGTTGATTTTTGTCGACTAAGATCTGGCAACATTTGGAAAGAATTTTCTAGGACACAGGTATTCCCTAATTAAGTTCTCCCAATTCAACAACACAAAAAAACTTCAGATTCTGACCCAAGCTGCTGGTGGCGCAATTGTTCGGTCCCGTCGTCAAGCTGGTTATAGTTCCGGTCCACTTGAGAGTAATGATTCGATTCTTTTCCCTTTTTCTTATAAAAGTAATTTCCTCCCTAACTTATGTCATAATTTTCCAGGCGCTGTTGAATCGGCACCAGCCAATGTCGGAGGTGGAGGTGGGGGATGTTGTGGTTGCGGAGTGTCTCCACAAGGACCTCCTGGAGTTCCTGGAAGAGATGGAGATGATGGAGCTGATGGAGAGGCGGGAGCTCCAGGAAAAGACGGACCAGATGGACCAGCAGCTACTCCAGCTCCGAATTATGATTGGTAACTATCGTTTTCCAGTTTTTCTAGAAAAATAAAATTTCAGGTGCTTCGACTGCCCACCAGGACCACCAGGACCAGCAGGAAGTCCAGGATCAAAGGGACCTTCTGGAAATCCGGGAGCCCCAGGAAACGATGGACCAGTTGGCAACAAAGGAAGTCAAGGACCACCAGGAAGCCCAGGAGCTCCAGGTTCAAATGGAAACCCTGGAAGCGCTGGAAATCCAGGAACCCCCGGTAAAACTATTGAAGTACCCGCCCCTGCAGGACCAGCCGGAGCTGCTGGACCAGCCGGACCTCCAGGACCAGCTGGAACTCCAGGAGGACCAGGACAACCAGGAAAAGATGGATCACCGGGAGATGCTGGAGATAATGGAAGTGCCGGGTCACCAGGACAACCTGGAGGTGAAGGACCAGTTGGACCAGATGGAGCTAGAGGACCAAGTGGAGGATGTGAACACTGTCCGCCACCAAGAACTGCACCTGGATATTAGATCATCTCTTTTCTTTTGTAAAGTCTTACTGTACTTTCATATCGAAACAATTATGATGTGCTTTAGCATCTGTAATATCACATTTTCCTGTGATCTACCTATTTCCAGTGACCAATTTATTTCAGTGATTTTTTGTTCTTTCCGTGTTTTTGTATCTAAGTTATATCCGATGAAAATGAAAATAAATGTTTTTTCCTCCCAAACCATTTTTCTCTGATGGAAAACAAGAGAACGCTGTGTTTCTCTCCACAATTTTCAGTTCATCACATGCTAAGCGATTGTGCGGACAGCAACAACTACATTTGCATTTAGTCTCGATCACAAAATTCTGTTTCAATTTCCATTACTATCGATTTTTCAGTTTTTGGAATGTTTCAAGAAAAAGATGTGGGACAACCGAAGCGATGGGGATGCTTGGTTGCTGTTTTTATTATTGTGAGTTATCGAATTCTAGAAATCCGTTTGTCTTATTGATTTTCAGATGACTGTTTGCAATATTGCAGTCGTTGTTGTCATTCGCGGATTGTTGGATACAGAAGATGAATTCGACAATCCAATCATTACAGGTTTCTAGACTATAATTCGTATAATATTCGTTTTTTTCAAACAATAAGAATTTTTTTAAATCAAAAGTAATCTTAAAACCATTTATTCAGGAGAGCTCCGTGAAGATCTGACTGCTTTCCTTGGAGTCTTCACCATGACATTCTTCTTCTGCTGTTGTGGTTGTTTCTGTTGCGGGTGTGCTTGTTGCAGGTCAACATCCCATTCCCTCCCTTTTTCTATTATTATCTCTTCAGGTGGTGCTTCTTCCAAGTTCCTTTCAGTGTCTCAAGACTCTGGCGTGCCATTCCAAACTTATTCGTCAACAATATGGATCATTTCCCGATACACAAGTTCAGAGACCAAGGTATGTCCATCCTCATTGATGAAAGAAAGAGGGAATTGTAGAAGAAGCGGCGCCAAGCGAGGATCATGTGGCTAATGCCAGAGGTATTTTATCGAAAAAAATGGAGGAGAAGCAATCGGATCGTTGTGCTTATGAAAATACCGGTTATGTGGATATCATTGAGGTATGGATGAGATTTTGACACTTGCGCTTATCATCAATCATTTTTGTGTTGGTCAAGGACCGTCTTCTCCGTCCATAGAACAAAAATCTATTAAAAACATTTCCAGATGGAACGCGTGGCTCAACCCCGTCTTATTCTCCCCCCAACCGGACAAGGTCGTCTCCGCTCACAAAGTATTGATGTTTCTGCTATAATGTAACTGTTGTTGAAAATATATTCCTTTATACCTGCTGTGAGTTATATGAAATTGCCAAATAAAACAAGTAAGAAAGACAATGAAAAAGAGAATGAGTAGTTCGAGATCTCCGATCGGTGGTGGTGGTACAATAAGAGGATACCAAATAAATTAATATAAATAGGAGTGAGATTACTTCCTGCCTCCAAAGAACTGAGACAGAAGAGATGATGGTTCCTGACGAGCTGGCTTGGCGTTGGTACGGAGAAGAGCGTTCATGATTCCTGGAATATCAAAATTATTTATTTTATAGTGAGGAACAAACCATCAAAGTCTTCAGCGGTGCCACTGTATGGCTTATCTGGGGCGAAGAGGGCTCTTAGTGGTGGAGCAGCTGTAGTGGTTGTTGTTGGCTTCGCGAGGCCGAACATTTCAAGGAAGTTGATTCTTCCACGGCTAGATGATTGTTCTGGTTGTGGACGTTCTGGTTGGGGAACTAAGAAACTTATTTTAGGAAACTATGTTGAATTTCGGTTACCAAATAAGTTCATGATTTTTTGAACAGGGGTAGCTTCTGTTGTAGTTGTCGTAGTTGGCGCTGGTGTTGGCATGAGACCTATAAAAATCCAAAAATTACATCTCTCATGTTTTTTTTCAAATTGAAGCCTCTTTTTTCTCTTACCAAAAAGGCTTAATAAGTTTCCGCCAGAGGAGGATTGTGATGATTGCTGTGGCGGAGGATCTGAAATACGAAGCGTTTAGTAATTCCGCCTTTCGACATAAATAGTTTCACTGGAATCTGCTGTTTGTCCTCCTCCAAGAAATTGTCCGAACAGGTTTTGGCGTGGTCTTGGTCGTGGAGTTGGTGGTGGTGGTAAGTTTTCATATTCATCTGCACCGGAGCCTGATGATCCACCGCCGCCCGTTCCTGAATTATATTTGGTAGGAAATTATACATTTTTCTGAGGATACCTAGGAAACTATCCAGAATGGATTTGAATCCAGATGGCGCTTGCGTTGTTGTGGTCGTTGGTTGGGCAAACTTTGCGTTAGCAAGCATTCCTGAAGATTAACTGTCATTTTATGACTATCCAATGGCATTCCTCCCATATCTCTGTCTAACATACCTCCGTACTGTTGGAACATTTGCGCCATTGTATTAATCCCATTCTGTGACGATGATCCTCCACTCAAGATACTATTGTCTTCGGTGAATGATCGAACCCCTGACACAAAGGTTTTGTATTATATCAGTGATGGAAAAAAAGGGGTGAGAGAGAAAGGATCGGTGATAAATCGGCCAGCAAAAAAAGGAAATGAGGAACAGGTCTGATGGACACACCGAACTGCTTATTGATAGCAGAATAAGCGGGGAGATATTTTTGAGTGAAAGTTGAGGGAAAATACCTTGGAAACGAGGGCGAATCTCTTGTTGATCATTGGCACCATTTCCACTCATTATGTTCCCGCTTAGCTCCATTATTTTTGTTGCAATACCAGCCACTAGAATAAAAAATTATTCACCATGAGAGAGGAGAAAACTCACGTCTCCTGAAGTTTTCCGCATTCTCCACAGCTTCTTCTCCATTTTGCGCTAGAGTGATAATTGGCAAAAGAAGTAATAGATGTATCCTCATTCTCGATCGGATATCTGGAAGAAGTGATGATGTGATAAGCGATCACATAGACACAGTAAGAAATAGTGGCTAATAGCGATGAAGATACAAGATAGACCGGAACAAAATCATAACAAATAGTGATAACGGGATGTATAAAGGGAAATATGAAGTTATTTAGAAAAAAAACGTATTTGGTGGAAAAAAGGACAAAATGAAATTGAAATGGAAGTGATCGAGGATTACATAAGGCTTTTTGATAATGACAAACGAATATATCTGTCTGTATGAGAAAAGGAGGAGGAGGATAGTTTCTTTTCTTTCCCCCCTTTCATCTCTATCAAAACCCTGTTTGTTGGTGGTGGTGGTGGTTTGAGGGAAGAAATACAAGAGGACTAGATGGGCGGATGAGATAACAGATGAAGTATTGCGTCACACAGTGTGACTTTTTTCACGCAATGTTTTTTCCCAACTCGATTCTTCAAGCCTATAAGCTTAGTCGGGCATATCACATATAGAGAAAAGGGCGAAAGAAGAGGACAACCGTGTTATCATAATAATGATAACATTAGTGGGAAAAGCAAGGATATGAAATACGGTTATAATGGTGTTGTCTAGATTCTGATTGATAGCTGATAATTTGAGATGTTGAAAAAAATCATTTTTGATGAATCCCTGTGCCAGAATTTTTACAGTTCACTTTTTTGTATTGAGTCTCAAATTTTTGGAAAGTTGATTACGGTTTTTTTAAAATACGATTTAACTGAAATATGCCTAGAAAAACTAATAAAAGCAAATTAAACTTCAAAAAAATGTTCAGAGACTTATTTCTAGTGATTTCTGGAGATAACTAACATCATAGTCAGTCACTAATTTAATTAATGCATAACATCGATTTTCGACCCGGGGAGGTCTAGGAGAGCGCAAAAGAGGAATAGGAGCGTATCGTCATTAAACACCACAACGTTTTCTGCAAATGAAACTACTTTCCCTTTTTCGAAATTTCTACAATACTTTCATTTCATTCCCCCTCCGCTCTGATCCGTTTGAATCTTCATTTTCTAGAAAGTAAAGCCCGTCGCACAGATAATCCGATTGTTGCGAAGTGAGAGGTGCCCTTTCTCTTCTTTTCCTTATATCTGGTCTCAATTTTTTTTCTCCTCATTCGTTTTCTTCTCGGTGTGTTGTCCGAAGCAATTCACTATTTCTCACTCACAATTTCATTTCGCTATTTCTATCTGCTAATTGAGTTTGCCACCTATCCAAAATAACCGGATATGCCATTTTGGTCATATTCTCGTGTGTTTGCGGTTGAAATACCTGTTTTCCTGAGGAACATATTAATTTGAATAAAAAAGTAGAACTTTCTTGTCACGTCATTTGTAGTTTTTATAGTTTCCGGTTCATTGAATAGACTTTATTCAGCTTTAATCATGATGAATCATCATAAGAATTTCTCAAGGTTATACATGTTCATCTCCATCAAATTGATAGTCGCAATGAACAAAAGCACGCTCCACATAGGGAAGCTTCTCCAACTTGACTTGCAAACTCTCGGCTACATCATGCGCCATCTGAAGGGTGGCCGGTTCCTCGAACACTGCATGCACTTCTACCAGAAACTTCTCTCCAAAGTGGTAAACATGAACAGTGTCCAATGCTTTAATGCGTTGGTCGTGGTTGATGGAGATCTGTATAAATAGACGTAATAGGCGGATGAACAAGTGTCCTCTTACATTTGTGATTCTATTAATGAATTCCTGATCGGCCCGCCGCCCGATCAAATATGGAATATGCTCTCGAATGGTCAGGAACCAGGTGATAATGATGAAACCGGATACAAGGAAAGCACCCAATGGATCAGCATACTTCCACCATTTCTGTCCAACCCAAGCACCCAACAATGCGACCATATTGGTGAGGCAGTCATTGCGCTAAAAATATGTTTTTGGGCTGATAAGAAGCTAATTGTGTTTATGACATTTTTTTCTCGCTCAATATAAAAATTCCAAATATAAAATAGCACTCGAAAACAACATTTTAATCGTATTGAAACTAAACTACACTCAGTTTCTCCTTAATCAACACCATATTCAGTTACCTGATCTATGGCAAGCACCAAACACGCCGCTGACTTGCGAACTCGGCATATCATGAAAAGGATGAACTTGATGCCGGTTCCAGTGCAAAGTACAATAAGGGTGGTCAGATCAACTTTCGGGTCGAGCCTATCTTCGATTGTCTGGACAACTGCTCTTTCGAGCACGATAAAGTTTGCGAAAAGCATAATCATGCCGACAATCACAACTGTAAGCGGCTCTAATCTGAAATAAATTGAACTTTAGTATCAAAAATCCAGAAAAATGGTTACTTTTTCATTCCAACTGGATAATGCTCCTTGTTTATTCTCTCGATTCTATAACAGGCATACCAGACGACAACTCCAGATGTGATATCCATGAAACTGTCGACAACAGAAGCAAGGATAGCCAAAGATCCGGAAACCCATGCGACAATACTCTTGGCAATGATTAAGGCAACATTCAGAGCAATCGTCATCGTCGTGATTCTCGAATCCCAAACCTGAGTCTTCCTTTCTTGTTCCGCCGCTTCATTACTTTCTTCATCAGTCAATGTCTGCATATCCTCTTTATGTGCTTCCAACAATGCATTTTGATTCCGATAGAATTTCGACACTTTCCGTTGCTTTTGCCAGTCTGAACAGTTACACGTTGATGAAACCGATCTTTGAAACTCACTTTTTAGAGTGGAGCTGACGTCGTATAACATGATTGTGAGGGAGAATGAAATAAAATGTCGTTCCACTGTTTTTATACCCTTGCCGTGCACCTCTTATCAGTGATTATTTTTAACACTAATTGAAACAAAAGCAGAATAACGACACTTCCGAAAAATAAACTTCCGGAGGAAGAATGTCACGTTAAAGTAGTGGTCAACTTGTATCAGATAAGCAAATCGAGATATTTAACGCTGGTAATATTGTAGAAATAAAATTTCAGCTTGGGACACGTGAAAATCGAATGAGTGCTTGAAACTGATAGTGGAGCAAGTCAACTCTTCAATTTTCGAATCACGTTTTATTGCTTTTCACCCCGTCGGAATGTTAGGTCGTCTTTGCGTATCATCATTTCTATATTTCAATGATAAATAGTCTATAGTCTTGGAGAAAATGATGAAATTCTCTAGAAGTCAGTTCTGAAAAGCAAAGTCAATAAGATTATTGCAGTGTCACAAACCTCAATTGTTGTTGGAACAATTAGGACACATTTGATTTTTAGTCAAGTAAATGCACCTAAGTTAGCGAACAATAAACAAGTTCTCCTTCAGATCATGTTTTCTTGAAAACTTGTGACACTCATTCAGAAAACTGTGTTTTGATTTTTTTCCATTTTATAGCCATTCTTTTCAAGTTTAAATTTCCTATGTGTGATAACCCGGAAAACCTGATTAGTTTGCTTTCATTGTTTTTTTTAACATTCACTGATCATTTAACTCTAACAAGTCTAATCTAAAAGTCTCGATTTGCGCCTGAGTCAACAGTTAGAAAAGTAAAGACGCAAAAACCATGTAGCGGGTGCGGAAAGGTGATTTAAGAAGCGGAAAAGAGAGTGCGTTCCGCATTGCGGAATTCGCGGCTGTTTGTGTTTGGGACAACTGTAAGGCGCTCTCTCACCGGCTCCAGTTTTCACTTTCTTCTCACTCTCTCTCATAATTCTATCGACTTATGGATTCTTCAAATGAAGATGTGGAAGGAAAGAATGATGACCGGAATAGTCTGCTGTTGGAGTACAAATGCTGTTGCAAAAGCATTGAAATAAAGGTAATTAATAAGATCCAATTTCTATAATCCCTATTTTGTTAGCCACATTTGGATATAATAATTTAATTATAGAAAGGAGCATATGTCGTTGCTGTCTTCTACACCTGCATCATTATATCAAACCTCTGTATGAGAGCAGTTAAATCCGAAGAAGTCAGTAATTTATAATTAAAAAAAAGAAATGTAAAGATTCAGGTTGAATGGAATTGGCAATTGTTGTTTCTAGTCAGCGATTCGATTGCAGTAATCAGTTTATTCTATGGAATAACAAGACAACACGCTGCTTTCCTTCAACCTTTCACAGTGCTTAGTGTAAGTTTTTTTAAATTTAAAATGATAGCAAATTTTAATTTCAAAATCAATTTCTAAATTCCTTTTTTAATCTCGAATTAAAATTTTAAATTTCCAAGAAGAAACGACAAAGTTTGCCCTCGCGGAAAACATTTTTTTCTCGATCAAAAATGAAAAACAGTCTCTCTCAGATCAAAAGTTCTTGTTGCGATATCACGATTGAAAAACAATGACCTCCTACTCTCTTCGGTCAACAAACACATTTTTTGTGTATAGTCGCAGTCTACACCATGTGAATTCGTTTTTGAATTGATCAGTTTTTTTCCAACTTTTTTGCGCGTTTGAAATGTAAAAATATATTTGTTAAACCATCCCTAGTTATCAAATCAGTAGGAAACCTAGTTTCTCATAGCTTGAAACATATTCCAGATTCTAACTGTATCTTTCTGCCTCCTGCTTTCATTTTTCTACCTATCCGCAGTGATTGACCCCAGCTCTTACGCAGCTGAGCAGATTGAAGTCGGATATGCCGATAAAGTACAATATTTTGCTGATCTTCTAAACACGACGCCCAAAACAGGTATGCACGCGGTTATTTTGTCCTGCGTGACTCACGCTATGTGCATTTTAGTGATAATAACAATCGCCGCAATCGGGTCGCTCGTCTACGCATGCACTGTGTTTCTTCACAGCTGGTTTATGTTTATCGTGGTTCGAACGGCACAATACTTCCGTGCCTTAACAACTTTATAAGTGATATGTGTATAATTCAGAAATCAAAATAAACATTGTGCATTTTCTCTCTCTCATTAGAATGATATCAATCTAAAAAATCATTTCCCCTTTCCTCATGTTATGAAATTTTATAAACGTACAAAAATAGAATTTCAAAACGAGGTATCATTTTCACACGCGTGACGCATTCGAAAAGGTTCAGACTCGTCAAAAACCATTGACGAACATGATTTCACAATAAAAATCGTGGCTATACTTAGTTTCTAAAATCAGCCATGAGGCGCGACTAGTTGTTGCCTAGAAACTTTCCGACTCAACTTATCACACACGCCACTGACCAAACTAACTTTTTGATTTCTTAAAAAGAACGTACTCTCTGACGTAAACCCATTCATGTCACTTTTCCGTGCACGCCTTGATTATCGTTTTTTCCGACCCTCCCTCGGCTTATAAATAAACAGCAAGGTTCTTTTATTTTCGGTTCAAAAGCAGCTGGCCTCAAAATTAATATATGATCTTCTGATTTTCTCATTACCCTTTTCTATCCTATCGGGAAACCTTTATTATTAATTATCTGCTTCTCCTCTATTCTCGGTTCTCTATCCCAATCTCTAATTACATCTTGCCCTATCCAAAAACAATCTCTCACGCATTCTTTTCCCTTTAATACCACGCGCAAAAGGTTAGACCAGTAATCAGCTCTGTCTCCAGCCTGCTCTTTCCCCTCCTTCCCTTCCCACCTGCTCTCCAGCCTCTTTCCATTTCATTCACCCTATCTTGTGTGTGCTAAGACTCGCGAAGGCGGTCCGCACAGTCCTCCATAATAAATTACGCCACTGTGACCCCGTATCGTCCGTCTGCTATGATGCAGCCCTCAGAAACAGTTGAGATGCAGGAAATGCCCCAATCGTCCGCTCAACAACGCGATGTGGAGGCTCGTCCTCAACCCGCTCATCGTAAGTTTGAACCAGCTATTCATCGTACGTTTTTTTGTGTTGCTTAAATAGATTAGACTCTCTCCAGAAGACGTGTTGTCAAGCCGTTGCTATTGGTTACTAACAACACGACTTAATGGAGTTTAATAATATTTTTAAATTCGAATAATGTTTCAGAACAACATGAAAGAGGATGCACCGAAATCTTTTGTATTGCAATGTCATACTTCCTCATTTTCATCACATTCCCTATCTCTATTTGCATGTGCATCAAGGTTTGGTAAACTATCAATCTCAAATTTTTAATCTTTGTCTAGATAGTACAAGAATACCAACGCGCGGTTGTCTTCCGTCTTGGTAGACTTGTCCCAGAAGTAAAAGGACCAGGTATCTTCTTCATTATCCCTTGCATCGACCAATTCCTCAACATCGACCTGCGTGTCGTCTCATATAACGTTCCATCGCAAGAGGTCAGTTACGCAACACATCTGCTCACATTACATCATTCTCCTTCTTCAGATTCTATCAAGAGACTCGGTTACTGTTTCTGTTGACGCAGTTGTCTATTTCAAGGTGTTCGACCCAATCACATCGGTAAAACATCTGTTACAAAACTCATTATTCAAAAATCTTTAGGTTATCGGAGTAGAAAATGCAACGGAATCCACCAAACTCTTGGCTCAAACTACTCTCCGTACTATTCTGGGAACCCACACTCTCACTGAAATCCTATCCGACCGTGAGAAAATCTCTGCCGATATGAAGATTTCTCTTGATGAGGCCACTGAGCCATGGGGAATCAAGGTAGAACGCGTCGAACTCCGTGACGTCCGACTTCCAGGACAAATGCAACGTGCTATGGCTGCTGAGGCAGAGGCTACTCGTGATGCCGGAGCAAAGGTGAGCCGACAGGGTTAAATGAGTCTCAATGCCAATTAATTATAGATTATTGCTGCCGAAGGAGAATTGAGAGCTTCTGCCGCTCTTGCCGAGGCTGCCAGAATTATTTCGAATAGTGAAGGTGCCATGCAACTGCGTTATCTTCATACTCTCAATGCTATCAGGTGAATAAAATATACCCGAAAAATTATATTTTATATTTCTTTAGCTCCGAGAAAACGAGCACCATCATCTTCCCCTTCCCAATGGAGATTCTCGGCGGCATCAAAAACGGGACAAGTTCCGACGGACCGAACTATCCAGTTCAAGAAATGGTACAAGCTGCTCTCAAATCCATCCACCGTCAGGATACTGTTCCAGCCACCGCCTCATCCGGAGGAAGCCGACTATAAATCCAAACACCGCAAAAGCTACAGTTTCACCAAAAAAAGTACCAAGGATCAACTCGTCGCATTTTAAAAATCACGTCGACTCTGGAAAATTCTTCTTTTATATTGCATTCTATTTTCACAACTTACGCTAAAACTCAATAATAGCATTGTCTCTCAAAAAGGCCTTTGCAACACTTTTCATATTTAATCTGGTCTTCAAAAACCTTTCTCCAAAACTACGCTGTCGTTGTCAATGTCTTCTCAATTGAAGAGGCGTATGCATTTTAATCAATCTCAAAATTGAATTCCTCTTGAAACTTCTATTTTTATATTTTTCCATTCTGAAAATATTTCTTTTCTCTTACTTCCGTTTTCTGTCAAAGCATGTCTTTGTGATTTGATCCAACAGGCGTATGCATTAAAATCAGTGGTCATATCATTATAAAACATATTTCTTTATTCTTCTTACTGATTTTCCTTCAGTCCATGAGATTTGCCGAAATGCTTTGTGTTTTCTTTTTAAATAAAATAATTGGTACGTACTTGGTTTTTGACCTGATAATTCATTTCGATTGAAAAAAATGACGTTTTTCATATAAATATCTTCAATGGGAACATTTATTTAAATTGTATCATTAGTGTGTAAAAAATAGAGAGAATAATTACTTGGTACAAGAAAAGAGAATACTGTAAATAAACAATAAACAAAATATATCAGAAATAACCCGTTGAAATCCACTATTTGTATTTCTGCTCCACCTCTCGTTACTTCGTCTTTTGTCATTCCAGCTCCGGCCGCTCCTGAGCCTTCTCCAAATCGTCTCGGGCTTTCCGGATCGCATCGAAATTTTTCTTGACTTGGAGCATTTCGGCGGCAGAAATGTTCGCCGTTCTACGATTCAAATCTCTGAACAATCTTTTTCCTTCCGGTGTAGTGGTGCTGAATTTCTCAAACATGCTTCCATCGACCAACCATAGGGCATCAATGCCATGAGCTGCCGCGTTCGGCAAGAACTGGGCCACTACCTCAACTAGCTGCTTGTGCTGAAATCATTGTTTGTTGGGATAGGTAAAAGGAATGATTTTGTCAACTTACAGTCCAGTGCTCAAAGTCGATCGAGTAGTCAAATGGGAGGGCCACTGAGCCAAATCCTGCGCCCAGCCGATTCAATCTCCCCTCCGCCAGGTCGATCTCAGCGAACCTCTTTCCTCCAACTGAGACGTGCGCATCCTCTGTGATGAGCTTATCGATAATGGTTTCAATAGGTTCAATTTGGAAACCTATTTCTCGGTACTTGTATCTTGGAGGAGGGGATGGGCAATCGGCGACTCTTCCGGTAATGACCAGGCCCTGAAATTCAGTTATTCGTTGGTTAGAGGTATATCCGGCTTACGATGTTGTTCCTTCTGATGCTCCGTTTGAGTTGCTCCATCATGAAGGCAAACTTCTTGAATTTTCTCCATGAGAAAATTGCTCTGTTCTCGTTCACTTTGAGGAAGAGATCGTCCGTGGGCAAGTCCGCCACTTTTCCGTCGCACTTCAGAAATCGGAAAATCTCCACTTCTTCGGATCCCATAAACTGCGATGCCATCTCAAGGAGTCTTTTCTGCTGGAAAAACGGATTTTAAATATGAAGGCAACAAAGAAAACACTGACCGTCCACGATTTGACGTCGATGGAATAGTTGAAAGGGAGACAAACATCGTGAAAGTTCTCCGAGTAGAGCTTCTGCCTTCTCGTCTTCAACTTCTCTAAATTCACCTTCGACAGCAATTGTTCCCTGGTGGAACCGGTGGGCATCTCTTCTCTCTTATATAGATTGACATCCTTAAGGTTGCATTTCGTTTTAGTTTTGAGAAAAGGTTAACTCACCTTTTGCGGTTTCCCATCCGTCTGTGTTCCCTTCTCGTTGTTCGGGTATTCTTCCTGGAAAAAAAGGGTTGGACTGGGTGACAGTGTTTCAAACTTACCACGTGGGCTCTTTTGACGGGCGCTTCTGCGTCTGGAGATTCCGTGGCTCCTCTTTTTCGTGACGATGTGGCACTGGAGACTTCTGGCGTGGCGCGGTCCTCAGCTGGTTCTTCTGGCGTGGCGCGGTCCTCAGCTGGTACTTCTGGCGTGGCGCGCTCCTCAACTGGTACTTCTGGCGTGGCGCGGTCCTCTGGTGCATCTGGTTCATCTGGAGCAACTGGATCCGCCTAGAAACAAGAAAACAATTAAAATTACAATGAAAAGGGGAATATAACTCACTCCAAAAAGCTTTCGCTGCACTTGACCCATTGATTCGGCTGAAGTCGATTGAAGGCCCTAAACACGGAAATAAGTGTGAAAAGAAAACATTCTTGAGTTATTCGGTTTTGATGGGCGATTCCATCAAATGAAACAAATAAAATACAAGTTTGAATTTGAAAAAAACAGCATTTAAAAGAATGGAAAAAGAGCGGGAAATATTTCTGTGCCTCCACTACACACCCGCCATGCGTAATATCGGAGTGTCGTTGGGTGTATCGGAGTGTCGTATCGTGTTATTATTAATCTAAATGGGTATTTCTTCTCCGTTTTCTGGCCAAAACATTGCCTTTCATCATTAAATAATGTTGAAAAAGCGGGTAAACCTGCAAAAATACGATACAAGTGATCGCAGTTTCACAGTATCGTCTCTGGAGTCTTGTCGCAATTGCGCAAAATCGATTTGAATTCACTTCAAAAATGCAATTGTGTCTGGCGATGGACTAACTGAATCGAAAGGTATGTTTTGAATCAAAATTCATATTTTTTAAGCAATGATTCAGGTGATGTTAGCACGAGACTGTCGGAAGTGCATCACTACCCCGTTCAACAGTGTTTGGATAACTCGGAGCAGCTCGCGCAACTTCACCATTAACTTGTTCATTGCGATGACGTTTTTAAGGTGATCATTCAAAAGTGAGCCGACCGACCCATATAAGCCGTATTGCCAGTTAATTACAGATTATTGCTGCTGAAGGAGAATCCGAGAAAACCAGCACAGCCATCTTCCCCTTTCAAATAGGAATACTCAGTGGCATCAAAAACGGAACAATTTCCGACGGACCGAACTATCCAATTCAAGAGATGGTACGAACTGCTCTCAAATCTATCCAACGTCAAAATACTGTTCCAGCCACCGCCTCATCCGGAGAAGGCCGAGGTACCTGGTTGTTGATCAGATCATTCATCACATTTGTCATATAAATATTTTCAATGTGAGCATTTTCCTTGTTTGTATCACTTGTGTGATTGCGTATCCCCACCCCTCCAAGAACTTTATCGATGCAAGTATTCTTCAAGTAAAGCACGAGAGATTTAATAACACATTTATTTAATGCAGGAAATAGGAAACTCTCGTTTTTCAACAATATAAAATACCCAAGAATAAAATATTACCATGAAAGAGACAGAGAGAATTGTGACACATAAACATAAAGCGTTAGGATGGAAAATAAATTATCATGCTAGAGATAGGAGACCCAAAGAAATGTTCACAAATTATATGTTCGTCTGACTTTTGACTACATTTCACCAGTTGACACTTATATCATTCACCGGAAATAAGATATATCACCATGAATCCAACTCAAAAATAATCACATTTAACTTGATAAATAAGAAAAGCTTACTGTAAATAAATATCGAACATAAATAATTACAAATTGACCCAATAAATGACCTATTAATTAAATCCCACTGAAAACCTTCTACTCCTCTTCTTCTTCCTCCGCTTTTCTAAGCTCCGCCTCCTTCTTCTCTACCTCATAATCTAATCGAGCACCATACACCGAGTCAAAATTCTTTCCGATTTGGTAGAACTCGTCAACGGAAATGTTAGCGGTGTAAAGGTTTAAACTTTTGAACAATTTCTTTCCTTCCTGTGAACCGACGCAGAATTTGGGGTAGTTGTATCCAACGATCGGTTGGGAATCAATCGCATGAGCTGCCGAGTTCGGAAGAAACTGGGCTACCACCTCCACCATCTGTTCGTGCTGAAATCATTGTTTATTGAAAAAAAAAGAACATTTTTGTCCACTTACATTCCAGAGCTCACTCTTGGATGAGTGGTCGAAGGGGAGAGCCACTGAGCTGAATCCTCGACGATAGCAATCCTTTTTCTGCTGCAACAAGTCCATCATTGCAATCCTTATTCTTCCAGCTGCCACGTGAGCATCTCTTGTGTCAAGTTTATCAACGACCGTTTCAATGGGGTCAACTTGAATCCCTATTTCTTTGAAGCTCTTCACAACTGGAAGAGGTCGGTCTGACCATCCGGTGGATCTTTCGGTGATGGAGTCCGGGCCCTGAAATTCAGTTATTCTTTGACGTGAGGCATATCTCGTTACAGATTTTTCTATAGTCTTTTTCCCTTAGATGCGCATGAGCAAAGTTCTATCGGATCTAGCTCGAAAAAATTGATTTACAATCAAAAAATCATTTCCCCAACATTGACCATTCGAAATTCGCCTATACGCCTTCAAATAAGGGTTCACTTTTTTCCAAGAAAAATTATTTTGGGCGACCAAATTTAAATTTTGGTTCCATCAATTTTTAAAAGATTGAATTTCCTTACACAGGCGTTTCTGGCGATGTTCACCCTTATTTGGGTTATCATATCGGGGAGCTTCTGGAAGGTTCTCCACGAGAAAATCGCCTTTTTCCGGTTGAGCTCGAAAAAGAGGTCCTCTCGCGGTTGGATCAGCATATATCCGTCGATATGCCCCATTCGGAATGCCTCCACTTCCTCGGCTTCCATAAATTGTGAAGTCATCTCGAGGACATCATCATGCTGAAAAAGTCAAATTTCAAAATAAAAGATGAGAGAAAAGGCTCACCGTCCACCACCTGAAATCCAGAGTATTATCAAAGGGGAGGCAGACGTTGCGGAAATTCTCTGTGTGCAACTCCACCTTCTTCTTAATTATCTCTCCCAAATCGACACTGGCGAGTATTCGATCCTTCGTGCCGCAGATGAGCTTTTTTTCTGGCTTGTACGAGACTTTCAGTACAACCTCATCCGTCTGACATCCCTTTTCAGTCTCCGGGAACTCTTCCTGTAAAAAAGGGATTGAACTGGGTTACGGTATTTCTAAACTTACGACGTGTGCTCTCTTGACGGGCGGTTTCGCGACTGGAGATTCCAGCTGTCCTCGTTTTTGGACCGATGTGGCAGCATAGAACTTTGGCGGCACTAGACCGATTCGTTTGGTTGAAGACGAATCCATGAGGAAAGTATTCGTTTCTGGAAGTTCAAATAATTAGAGTTTCTGCAAGAATAACTTTTCTACAAATCAAATGAATCAAATTTGGTCAATTTCTTGTTCACTGCGATAACGGTTTTGAAGTGAGTGTTTCTCTTATTCTGTGACATAAAAGTGACTTTCAGCGTCTCCAAGCAACAATATATAATTTTCAAGACAGCCTCGGCACAATTGGCCAGGATAAGAAGAATCTTCGACTCCAATCTCATCATCTTAACCAGATAAAGGTTTCAATTATTGCAAAAATCGATAATTCTCGGTTGCAGGAACTGGAGAATCGTCAGAAAATGGAAGTAGAACTCTGTCAGTTTGTCGATGACATTGCCGACAAATGCAAGCCACTGAGCCATATGGAATCAACGTGAAACGCGTCGAACTCCAAGATATCTGACGTCCAGGACAAATGCAACGCGCTATAGCTGCCGAGGATGAGGCTGCTCGTGATGGCGGAGCAAACGTGAGCCGACCGACCCATATGAGACTCAATCCCAACTAATTATAGATTACTGCTACTGAAGGATAATTGAGAGCTTCTGCCGCTTCAGCCGAGGTTGCTCGGGTTATTTCAAATAGTGAAGAAGCTATGCAACTGCGTTATTTTCATATTTTTCATTCCTTTTACTCCGGGAAAAGAAGCACCATCATCCCCTCTTGGTTTTCGTTCTGATCATTCATTTCAATAAAAACTCATATTTTTACATTGAACTATTATCTTTTGAATTCCCTTCCCATGTTATTTACCGAAATGCTTCGAGACTTATCTGAATAAAATAACCAGTGTGTGTCCAATCTGATTATTTATTTGAATAAAAAATGACGGTCGTCATATGAAAATCTTGGATGTGAACCTTTTTTTCACTAAAGGGTGTTAAACCCACGATCACTTTTTGATGCACGTACTTTTTCAAGGTAATCACGAGAGATATAATAACACATTTTTTTAACGCTGGAAATAGAAGGCGTAATCGTTTATCAACGGTATAAAATACCAAAAAATCAATTACTATTATAAAAAAGACACAGGGAAATGATACATAAACATAAAGCGGTGAGATGGAAAAAAACCATTATAATAAATGAGAAAAGCTTACTGTAAATAAATGCAAAATACAAACAAATTCGAAATAACCCATTAAATCCCATTGAAAGGCTTTTACTCCGCTTCCTCTTGCTCCGTTTGTTTTCTTTCCATCTCCTTCTGCTTTACCTCATAATCCTGTCGAGCACCCAACAAAGATTCGAAATACTTTCCAACTTGGAGAAACTCGTAACCGGAAATGTTGGCAGTGTGAAGATTCAAATTCTTGAACAACTCCATTCCTTCCGGTGAGTCGAGGTAGAATCTGTGGAAGGAGCATCCCACGAGTGGTTGGGAGTCGATTGCATGAGCTGCCGCGTTAGGAAGAAACTGGGCAACTACCTCCACCAACTGTTCGTGCTGCAATTATTGTTTGTTGAAGGAAAATATTTTGTCAACTTACAGTCCAGTGCTCATTCTTGAATGATTGATCAAAGGGGAGAGCCACTGTGCTGAATCCTGCTCCCCAGCATTCCACTCTCTCCTCCAACAAGTCGATCGTTGCGTGCCTCTTTCCTCCCACTTCCACATGTCCATTTTCTTCTTCCAATTTATCGACCACAGTTTCGATGAGATCGGCTTGAACCCCCTTTTCTTCGAAGATCTCCTCAGCTGAAGGAGAAAAGTATGACGATCCGGAGTTGATGACCGGGCCCTGAAATTCAGTTATTCGTTGACATGAGACATATATCCCCATGAAAAATGGACTGAATTTTCTCGAACTTTCAACAATTTTCAAAATTCGAAGAGTTTTCTTACCCTGGTGTTTCTGTTGATGAGTCCTATAGGTCTTCTGGCGATGAGCATGTTTTGAATGTTTTATTTTATTTTTTTGTAAGTTGTTTGTTGTTAAAGACCCGAAAAGAAATGGAAAAAGGAAATGACTCAAAGTTCTGTCAGGTATCTCTCGGAAGAATCAATTCACAACAAAAAAAAACATTTCTCTAACAAGGCCCATTGAAACTTTGCTTATGCTAATTTGAATAAAGCTTTCCTTTTCATCTGAGAAAAAATTTCGAGAGACCAAATTTATACTTTGGTTTGGTCCATTTTTTGAAAATTGATTTTTCTTACGCTGGAGCTCCTGGCGATTGCTATCTTCACTCGATCTACCATATTGATGAACTTCTTAAAAGTTCTCCACGATAAAATTGCCTTCTTCTGGTTCAGCTTGAAGAAGAGCTTTTCGTTCGGCTGATCCAACATGAACCAGTCGATTCTCGTGAGTCGGAATCTCTCCACCTCATTGGCCGTCATGAATTGGGAGGTCATTTCAAGAATATCGTGTTGCTGGAAAATCAAATTTCAAAATTAAAGATAAGTGAAAAGCTCACCATCCACCAATCGAGATTCAGAGAATGGTTGAAGGGGAGACAAACGTTGTGAAACCTCATCGAGTTGAGCTCCACTTTTTCTCTCCTCAATTCATCCAAATCGACACGGCGAAGAATTCGATACTTCGTGCAGCAGATGAGCTCTTCTTCCGGTTTGTACCGGACGCCCACCGCCAGTACATCCTCATCCGTCTGAGATCCTTTTTCTGCTTTTGGATTTTCTTTCTGAAAAAAGGGGTTGAACTGGGTTACGGTATTTCTGAGCTTACAACATGGGCTCTTTTGACAGGTGGTTCCGAATCTTTATTTGATTTGGCTGGAAGAGGCCGTGACATCGAGTGAAGGCCCTGAAAACAACAGTGAGTGTGCAAAAACGTTTTTGAATTAATAAGTTGTTCACAAGCTCAGATGGGCGCGTAAAATAGATTACAATTCCCTAGGCTGTTTATGGCGTTTGAAGTGGGCGATACAAAAAAGGTGTCAACTGATGAAATATTTCTCTTAATTTTCTCTACATTTCTTTCGTTAACAATTTTTCGGTATTGTTGACCGGATGCGAGATATATCACTTCAAATTCAGCTTGAAAAAATAAGTAATGTAAATAAATAAGTAGATGAACAATTTCATGATGACCAATAAAATCTACTAATTGTCTGTTTGTTTTACCTCCAGCATTTCCAGTTCCTTCATTCGCTCTGCATCCAGCCTCGCCTCTTTCTTCTCCCAATCATTTTGGGCATTCTTTAGCAAATCGAAGTAATTTTTGATCTCGAGGAATTCGGCGACTGAAATGGTGGCCGAATTCATGTTCAATTCTTTGAACATGCTCATTCCCCATGGTGACCCGTCGCAGCATCCGCATCCATGGACCATCCGAACGGAGTCAATGGCATGAACTGCGGCGTTCGGGAGGAACTGGGCCACCACCTGCACCAATTGCTCGTGCTGATATTAATGCTTGTTGAAAAAAGAAACAAGTTTTTCTACTTACACTCCAGCGTGTTTCTTTGAATGAGAGGTCAAAGGGGAGCGCCACTGCGCTGAATTCCGACCCCCAGCGTTCTACTCTCTGCTCCATCAAGTCGATGGTAGCGTGCCTCCTCCCTCTCACTTCCACGTATCCATCTTCTGGATCCAGTTTGTCGACAACTGTCTCGATGGGTTCCACTTGAATCCGTTTATTTTCGAAGGTCTTCTCAGATGGAGAAAGCGCCGGGCGGTAAGAGGATCTTTCGGTGATAACCACGCCCTGAAATTCAGTTATTGGATGTCGTGAGACAAGAGTGGACTGAATTTTTTTGAATCCTACATACCCTGGCGTTCCTGGCAATTCCCTCTTTCATTTTCTCCATCATATTAACAAATTTCTTGAACGATCGCCACGAGACGATCGCCCTCTCCTCGTTCAGCTTGGAGAATAGGTCATCGTACGGCTGGACGAGCATGTTCCCTTTGATTCCTGCAAGTCTGAAAGCCTCGACTTCATTGTTCTCCATGAATTGTGAGGTCATTTCTAAGACATCTTGAAGCTGGAAAACCGGATTTCGAAATTAAAAATTACAAAAAAACTGACACTCCACGATTGGACGTCTAGGGAATGGTTGAAGGGGAGGCACACGTCACAGAAATTCTCCGTGTGGAGCTCCACCCTCTTTCTATTTAACTCTTCCACATCGACACCGAGAAGTATGTCCTTCTTCGTGCGGCTTTCGAGCATCTCTTCTGGCTCATATGGGTTCTCCTCCTTAATATTGCATTTTATTACGAAAAAGAGGTTCACTCACCTGCTGCCGAATCCAATCCGTTTGTGATCCGTTCTCCGCATACTCAACCTGGAAAAAAGGTTGAACTGGGTTACGGTACTTTCACGCTTACAATCCAACTTTTTTCAAAATTTACAATCTTCTAAACAAATACTACTTTAGATAAGGAGAACCTTAGGTTAGATACAGTTGAAACACGAAAACCACTGATCTTCTAGAATTTGCCGGTGAAACTTGATATTTAAAGACCGAATAGTAGAACGACCCAGAAGAAAGCAGTTCCATTCCAACCCAAATTTTTTAGAAACCCTAAACTCCCTTACCCCACTTTTGTCATGATTCTAATTTCCTAGTCAACATACCGTAATCCTTTCCTCCGGCGGCACATTTTCGTCCCAATCCATTGTGAATGTCACTGTTTCTGGAAGTTCAACAAATTAGAGTTTGTACAGGAAATACTTTTGGACGAATCAAATAAACATCTGCGACAAAAACAAAAACAATTTTTTCTGTTCCCTCTCTTCTCCCCACTGTCTTCTGAGCTCTCCACTAAACACTATGCGAATCGGAGTGTCGTTGGGTGGAAACGTGTAACCGCTCATTTTATTTCAACGTATTATTCTTCATTTTTTTTGCGTATTTCCTCTATTTTCTGGCCAAAACGTTGCTTTTCATCAGTGAATAATGCCGAAGAAACAAGTCAACCTGCAAAAATGCGACACCAGTGATCGGAGTTTCACAGTATCGTCTCTGGAGTTTTGTTTGTCGCAATTGCGCAAAGCCGACCGGAATCCGGTCAAAAAAGCAATTGCGTCTGGCGATGGACTCACTGAATCAAAATGTATGTTTTTAATCTAATTTTAAATTATTAAATTTCAAATTCAGGTGATGTTAGCACGAGACTGTCGAAAGCGCATCGCTTGCGCGGTTCAACAGTGTTTAGATAACTCAGAGCACCTCGCGCAACTTCACCACCGACTTGTTCATTGCGATGACGTTTTTAAGGAGATCATTCCTCTTCATTCGCGAAATAAATGTGACTGTTAGCGTCTTCAAGCAACATTGTATAGTTTTCAAGACAACCTCTGCACAATTGGCCAGGATATGAAGAACCTTCAACTCCAATCTCATTATAACCACTAGGTATAGGTTTTAACTGTTGCAAAATTCAATAACTCTTGGTTGCAGGAGCTGGAAAATAGTCAGAAAATGAAAGTAGAGCTCAGGCCGGTTGTCGATGACATTTCCGACAATTTCAACGCGTTGAGGCCATCGAGTCATGGGGAATCAAGATGAAACGCGTCGACTTCCAGGACAAATGTCACACGCTATGGCTGTCGAAGTGGAGGCTTCTCGTGATGGCGGAGCAAAATTGATCCGAACTATATGAGTTGCAATGAACTCAACTATGGATTATTGCTGCTGAAGGAAAATCGAAAGCTTTTGCCGCTTCTGCCGAGGTCGCGGATTATTTCAAATAGTGAAGGAGCCATGCAACTCCGTTATCTTCACACTCTTAATGCTATCGAGTAAATGAAAAGGCTGAAGAATTGTGTTCTATATTTCATTAGCTCCGAGAAAACGAGCACAACCATCTCCCCCCTGGTTTTCGATCTGATCATTCATTCAAATTTCTAAAAAATCATTTGTCGTATAAGATCTTCGATATGAACTTTTTTATTTAATCACTTAAAGCACCCCGAGCACTTTTTGGTGCACATACTTTTTCAAGTAAAGCACGAAATGTTTGATAACACATTTATTCAGCGGTTCCTGTCATAGAAAGCATACTCGTTTTTCAACGGTATAAAATACACAAAAAAAATTAATTATGAAATTATGAAAAAGACATAATGGATTGTGACACATAAACATAAAGAGCTAAGATGGGAAAAATTATTCATCTCGCCACGAGCCAAATCTTTGAAAAACCCGTTAAACTCCACTGAAAGGAGTCTGCTCCGCCTCCCCTTGCTCCGCATTTCTTTGCTCTTTCTCCTTCTGCTTTACCGCATAATCCTGTCGAGCACCCAACAAAGATTCGAAATACTTTCCGACTTGAACAAATTCGTCACCGGAAATGTTGGCGGAGTTCAGATTCAAGTCTTTGAATAGCTCCATTCCTTCCGGTGAGTCGAGGTAGAATCTGTGGAAGGAGCATCCCACGAGTGGTTGGGAGTCGATTGCATGAACTGCAGCATTCGGAAGAAACTGAGCCACCACCTCCACGAATTGTTCGTGCTGCAATTATTGTTTGTTGAAGATAAAATTACAATTTTGTCAACTTACAGTCCAGTTCTCATTCTCGAATGAGTGGTCGAAGGGAAGCGCCACTGAGCTGAATCCTGCGCCACAGCTTTTCACTCTCTTCTCCGACAATTCGATCGTCCCGTGTCTTTTTCCTCCGACTTCTACATGTACATCTCCTTCTTCCACCTTATCGACGACCGTTTCGATTGGATCGGATTGAATCCCCTTTTCTTCGAAGGTCTTCACTGTGAAAGGAGAGTATGACGATCCGGAGTTGATGACCGGGTCCTGAAATTCAGTTATTAGTTGACGTGAGACTTCTCTCGTCACGAAAAGTGAATTGAATTTTCTCGAACTTTCAAAAATTTTAAAAATTAGAAGAGCTTGCTTACCCTGGTGTTTCTGCTGTGAAGGCCCAAAGATCTTCTGGCGATGATCACTCTCTGAATTTTTTGGTTGGGTCCATTTTTCATAAATTGAATTTTCTTACGGTGGCGCTTCTGGCAATTGCTATTTTCATTTGATCCATCATATCCACAAACTTTTTGAACCTTCTCCATGAGAAGATTGCCTTCTTCTGGTTCAGATTGAGGAAGATGTCCTCATCCGACAGGACCAGCATCCATCCGCTGATTCCCGCGAGTTTGAATCCCTCCACCTCATTGGCCATCATGAATTGGGAGGTCATCTCGAGGATGTCCTGGTGCTGTAAAAATCAAATTTCAAAATTGAAGATAAGAGAAAAAGCTCACCGTCCACGACCTGAAGTCCAGAGAATTATTAAAAGGGAGGCAGACGTCGTAGAATCTCATCGAGTGGAGCTCCACTCTTTTTTTTACCAAGTCATCCAAATCGACCTCGGCAAGTATGTGATCCTTCGTGCTGCAGATAAGCTCTTCTGGCTTGTATTTGACTTCCACCGTTTGTACATCCGTCTGAGACCCGGTTTCTGGCTTTGGATTTTTTTCCTGGAAAAAAGGGGTTGAACTGGGTTACGGTATTTCTAAGCTTACAACATGGGATCGTTTGACAGGCGGTTCCGTGTCTCTTTTTGATTCGGCTGGAGGCGTGCTTGGAATCGAGTACAGGCCCTGAAGACAAAAGTAAAGAAAACGTTTTTGAATTATTAGGTAGTTTAAAAACTCAGACGGGGGCGTAAATTAACTTGATCTCTTAAACTGTTTATCGTGGTTGAAGTGGGCGATACAGAAAAGTGCCCATTGATGAAATATTTCTCTTGATTTTCTCTACATTTCTCTTGTTAACAATTTTTTGGTACCGTTAACCGGATGCTAGGTATATCACTTCAAAGTCAGCTTGAAAACAAAAAGTTTACCTCTAGCCTCTCCAGTTCTTTCACTCGTTCAGTTTCCTGCCTCGCCTTTTCCTTCTCCCAATCACGTTGGGCACACCATTGCAAATTGAAGTTCTTTTTGACCTTGAGGAATTCGGCGACTGAAATGTTGGCCGAGTTCAGGTTCAGATCTCTGAACATGCTCTTTCCCCATTTGGAAGTTTCGCAGAATTCGTATTTTGAGTATCCATTGATCGTCGGTATGGAGTCGATGGCATGAGCTGCGGCGTTCGGAAGGAACTGGGCCACCACCTCCACCAATTGTTCGTATTAATTCTTGTTGAAGAAAGAAACAATTTTATCTACTTACAGTCCATCTCGTGGCTTCGATTGAGTGGCTGAAGGGGAGTGCCACTGAGTTGAATCCCGCTCCCCAGCGTTCCACTCTCTGCTCCAACAAGTCGGTCATGGCGCGCCTCTTTCCTCCCACTTCCACATGTATATTTCCTGTCTCGAGCTTATCGACCACTGTTTCAATTGGATCAACTTGAATCCCCTTTTCTTCGAAGGTCTTCTCAGATGGAGAAGGCGCCGGGCGATCGGAGGATCCTTCGGTGACGACAACGCCCTGAAATTCAGTTATTGGATGTCGTGAGACACGAAAAGTGGACTGAATATTTTTGAATTCTGCGTACCCTGGCGTTCCTGGCGATGCTTTCTTTGAGCTGTTCCATCATGTCGGCGAGCTTCCTGAACGATCGCCATGAGAAGATCGCCTTCTCTTCATTCAGCTTGAGGAAAAGTTCCTCCATGGGTTGGTCCAACATTTTACCATCGCAGTTCACGAGCATCAAAATCTCCACTTCATTGGCTCCCATGAATTGAGATGCCATTTCCAGGACATCTCTGAGCTAGAAAATCGGATTTTGAAATTGAAAAATAATAAAAAAACTGACCCCCCATGATTGAACGTCTAGGGAATTGTTGAAGGGGAGGCACACATCACGGAAGTTATCCGTGTGCAACTCCACCCTCTTTCTTTTCAACTCCTCGACATCGACACCGGAAAGTATGTACCTCTTCGTACAGCAGATGAGCTTCTCTTCGCTCTTATATGGGTTCTCCTCCTTCAGATTGATTTTTATTACGAAGAAAATGGTCATTCACCTTTTGACGAATCCAATTGGTTTGAGATCCCTTTTCCGCATACTCTACCTGGAAAAAACAGGTTGAACTGGGTTACGGTACCTTCAAGCTTACAATTTCTGGGACTTCTGGAATAACACGTTCCTCCTGTAGCAACTGAAGCCGCCAAGCATCTCGACCCACCTAGAAACGAAAAAATTCCAAATGAAGTACAGTAAATTAAAGTTTGAGAAAGTTCAGACTAACTATAGAAAAATAATGTACCATTACAATTCAAAGTTTTCAGAATTTCGAATCTTCTGAACACAAGCTACTTTTAATTAAGAGGAACTTAAATTAGGTACAGTTGAAATCCTAAATTCCCTTAACCCACTATCGTCATAATTCTATTTTCTTAGTTAAAATACCGTAACCCGTTCCTCCGGCGGCACATTTTCGTCATTATACATCGTGATATCACTGTTTCTGGAAGTTCAACAAATTAGAGTTTGTGCAAGAAATACTTTTGGACGAATCAAATAAACATCTGCGACAAAAACAAAAACATCGTTTTCTGTGCCCCTCTTCTCCCCTCTGTTTTATGAGCCCCCACTAAACACCATGCGTACATCGGAGTGTCGTTGTGTGGAAAACGTGTAACCCCTCAATTTATTCCAACGTGTTATTATTCATCTAATTGCGTATTTCCGCTGTTTTCTGGCCAAAACATCGCCGTTCGTCAGTAAATAATGCCGAAGAAAAGAGTCAACCTGCAAAAATGCGACACCAGTGATCGGAGTTTCACAGTATCGTCTCTGGAGTTTTGTTTGTCGCAATTGCGCAAAGCCGATCCAAATTTGGTCAAGAAAGCAATTGCGTCTGGCGATGGACTCACTGAATCAAAAGGTATGTTTTTAATCGAATTTTATTTTTTTAAATTTCAAATTCAGGTGATGTTAGCACGAGATTGTCGGAAGCGCATCGATACGCCGTTCAACAGTGTTTGGATAACTCGGAGCAGCTGGCACAACTTCACCACCAACTTGTTCACTGCGATAATGTTTTTGAGGTGAGCATTTTTCTTAATCTGCGGCATAAATTTGATTTTCAGCGTCTGCAAGCAACATTGTATAGTTTCCAAGACAGCCTAGGCACAATTGGCCAAGATATGAAGAACCTTCAACTTCAATCTCATCATATTCACCAGGTAAATATTCTAATTGTCATAAAAATCAATAATTCTTGGTTGTAGGAGCTGGAGAATCGTCAGAAAGTGAGAGTAGAGCTGAGCCAGTTTGTCGATGACATTGCCGTTTCGCAATCGATGATGAAGACAATAAATGAAACTGATGCGAATGAAAGAGGATTTCTGGAAGCGCTTCATGAACTGCATCATAAAATCACGCTGATTGTGCAGAGAGGAAATGGCGATGCGGTAGCGGTCAACGATACGATGCCGATTCTCGAAGGACTCAAATTGAAGGTGAGATTTATTTTTAAGCGGGTAATTTCATCAAAATCAATTTTTTTCCAGGCCACGCAAAAAGTACGTGAGTGGTTACTGCACAAAATGTTCCAATTCCGTAAACCGCTCTCCAACTACCAAGTATTCCAACACCAACTCCTCAAATGTCGCTTTTTCTACGAATTCCTCCTTCATCACGACCTAATCTCGGCAAAAGAAGTGAGTATTTCGTTTGAATTATTCATGAATTTAATCACATTACAGCTCCAAGACGAGTACATCGACACCATTAGCAAAATGTTTTTCACATATTTCAAAGCGTACGCTGCGCGACTCTTTAAACTGGCGGTGAGCGAACAATAGGAGATTCTCATCTCCCGCCCAACCACCCCCCGACTCATCCCATTACTTCAGATGAAGGACGTCGCTACCAAAGACGACACATTAGGCAATATCGATTCGGCGAAGCCAGGCGGCTTGGGCGCGCTCTTCTCCTCCAAACAACATGTGGTGCGCAATAAGGCCACTGTGTTCTCAATAGGACAACGACATCAAATACTATCGGAGGATTTCTTAGGAGCTCTCATTGTACCACATGCAGCTAATCAAAATCAACATTCTGTAAGTTTAACTTTTAAAAATTCAATTTACAAAAAAAGGATTTCAGTACCAATTCGAAGCGCTGTTCCGTTCAATTCAGTTGGCATTCATTGATCACTACAGTCATGAGTACCTGTTCATCACCGACTTTTTCCTTGTTACCAACGATGAAGCGATTGATCTACATAATAAGGTGAATCATTGGCTCTGATCAAAAATTTAACTTTAGTTACAGGCAATGTCGCGAGCAATGATGGTGGTTTTGAAAAGCTGCGAGGAGCAGATTGCACTTAGCTGGGACGCCATCAGTCTTCATATCTGCCTATGTCTTTGTGATCGGTTTATCGATGTTCTCGCTGAACGAGAGGTCCCTGAAGTCAGCGACTACTGGAATAGTGTGACAAGTTTGCTGTGGGCTCGCCTGAATATTGTCATGAACCTGCACTATGAAAGCGTTAAGTCCGTTGACCTGAAGAAACTGATGAATAGCGGATCACTGGATGCTAGACCTCATTTCGTAAGTTTACGATTCGTTTTTCCCCGTTTTTTGTGTGGAAAACCGATCGCTAAACTTGCAGATTGTACGCCGATACGCTGAGCTAACGAGTGCACATCTTCTCATCGCCAAAACTAGCGGAAAAGAAATTGGGGACAAAATGGAGGCGATTTTGGAGAATAGTGAGGATTCTATTGAGCAACTGCTCACAAAGATGTCGGCGATGCAACAGACTCAGAAGAACAAGCATGTTTTCTTAATCAACAATTATGATTTAATTCTCTCGATTATTGATGATGAGGAGAGCAAGCACAGCAAAATTTACGCGATTGTTCATGAGTTGGAACAGAAAAGCATCGACGACTTTGTTGAGGAGGTGCTGGAACCTCATATTGGTTATATGATCAAATTTGTGAACGAATGTGAATCACTGCTTGTGCAAGGGCACACCCAGCTACTCGTTAGATATAATGGTACATAATCGATAACGTCAACGAAACAAATAATTTTTTGCAGATAAAATTGGGACAGTGGTGGCGAATTTCAACGCAAAATGGCGTCCAGCTGTAGATAGCATCAACTCGGAATGCATTCAGCTGTTCACCAACTTCAGTCTCGGAACCAACATCCTTCAGACGATCTTCACCAAATACGTGCAATATATCAATCGTTTTACAAAAATCCTCTCCCACGACGTGTTTATCAAGAATCCGGTGTGCTCTCAGCTAGTCAATGTGCATCAAGTGATGCTGGAAATCAAACGGTTCAAGCCAGTTTATTAGCGAAATAGGATTCATCGTGTAGATATTGTATTTATTTATTTATTTGTATTCAATGGTTGTGTTCCCTCGAAAAACTGCCTCTGCCAGCTTTAAATATCACTTTGTGTCAAATAAAAGAGAACTGATTCATTTACAAGTATGAGAGAATGGTGATCACAGCATAAAGAGAACACAAAAATGACCTGAATGTGAAAAAGTAGATAGAGAGATGAGGAAAGTGACTAAGCAAATGCAATTCCTTCGTATTTGTATGGTCCGTGGAGTTGGAAGTCGTCAAGAATGACGTTTCCATGGATGTCGAAGACAGTGGCGTAACTGGCAACCGGTTTTCCGTCCTGGAAAATAATAATTTCAATAATGATGACTGGCTATATGTTCTTTTGAACAAGTTACCGGTGGAAAATTTGAAATATTTCTGATTTTCGATAGTTTTTGCCGTTAGCGGTAAAACTCACCGGTAACTTATAGGTTAAAAACCATACACATGAAAAAACTCACCTTTTCCTCCGATTTCAAAGCAACGATAAGTTGATGATGAGTGTTTGGCACAAACTGGAAAGCAGAGAATCCACGAGCCTTGTGCTCATCTGAACCAATTCTCACAACTTCAAAATCAGATAAATTCTCATTTCCAATAATCAAAACATTGGTTCCACGTGTCTCATCTTCAGTCTCTGAGTACTTCTCCGTCGACATTCTTCTTGGAAGGAAGAACCATTTCCGGTGAACTGGTGACCATTGGACTGCTTCGTGAATCATGTACCCTGGGTATTCAATTCCGGCGGCTCTGCGAACACGAATGAACACATCCTTCCAGTTTTCGTGGTGAACGGCTCCGGCGGCAGAGACATGCTTTACCCACATTGGATGATCGTTGACGTAGACTCCATCAGTTGTAGTCCATTCTTTTCCAAGTCCTCCAACAATCAATTCGGTGTCTTTGACAGTCATCCACTCTCCTTTCAGTCCCTTGATCACATTTCCTGGTCCGTCATTTAACAGTACCCATGGCATCGCCTGAAAAACAGAAAAACACGTAATTATGACGGACTTAATAAAATACACATGACTTTTCACCATCACTCACTTTCTTGTCACTAATTTGATAAATCAGACCAGTTCTGTCGTCAATCGAGTACAGTTTACCATTGAAGACGGCAAGGTCAGACAACTCCATAGCACGTCCACCGGCGGCGATATTACTGAAAACCGATTTATGAATTAGTATTTTGTGTATCAGATAACTCACGTGTCAACAAAGTATTCAGAATCTTTGTCAAAGTGAATGTCGGCATTCTTGTGGTCAGCGGACACCTGAATCATCATGTTGCTAATGTACCCAAAAGGAAGAACAAACCTTCAAGAAACCCCTTGTGACCAGACTTCTCCATTTCTTTCCGTCTTTGCTTTCATGATCCAGATCAGTTATCAGTACAATTGAGTATTCCTTAGCTCCATCGTCAAATTTCTTTGTTGAATACAGGCTAGCATGACTGATATGCTGAAAGAAATTGCTTTTTTTATATTTATACTTAAAATAAGATGCTACCTCAACAGGTTCACTAGATTTATTGAATTGGGTACCCGAGTAGAATGCGATGGCAGTGACAAACCCGAAAAGGAGAAAATTTAACATGTTTGAGTTGTTTTCCGCCGTCATTCTGAAAAGATGTTTAGATTGATTGTTTTTTATTATTTTTATGCGAAAAATAATTTTTAAAAAGTGTTAAAATAGCTAGTTTGGAGCGCCGAAAAAAAATAATTAGAATAAATGCTGTTTCCAAGAGGACTACACGGCCTGGTGGCCGAGTTTTTCTGCGTGGCCGATGAAAGACCTCTCATGCATGCACACTATTTTCCACGGACGACGTGGCCTCCTCGGCATTCAAATTAGGTTGTGGACTCATTGAAAGGTAAGAAAAGAATAGAGAATAGAAAATATGTATGAGTATAAAACAATAAGAATAAAGATTGAGAAAGAGATGATGAAATCCAAATGATGCAAATAGGTCGAAAAACGAACAAATGAGCTGAGTGAGAGTAGTGAGTGATGTTATCTTATCATTTTCCCAATCATTAATGTAGATTATTGTAACAAATCACAAAGAAATGATTGATGGACACCTGCTCTAATGGTCATTTTTCTTAGCAATCGTAAAACAATTGTATCTTTAAACGTTGTAAAATAGGTCGAAACCACCGAAACTCGCTTGTATTTATATACTGTCGCACAAAAGTGACCTGGATTCTGTGCTTTGTAGCAAACTGTAGTTTGTGTTGTTGTAGGTTTATCGGACACAAAACGAGTTTCTGTTCTGACCGTTTTCATATCAAGTGTGAGGCGAAAAGAGAAACGAAACAATGACAAGAGGAAATTGAAAGAAAGAAATATGTGGAGCATTAAAAATAAGGAATATACAATTTGAAAGAGGGCAAAATATTGTTAAAGCTAGCTGATGTCAAAAACTCTTACAAGATCTGGTTAAATACTATAGAGGTGGAAACAAATGGATTTAAAATCTCGGAGTAACGTATCCGCTGGTTCTCGGGAACAAATAATAACTCCTTGAATCAGTGTATCCGACCCCTTCTCTTCCCATCATGTACCGAGAAGCCCTTGGATTGAACTGCTTCTCTCCACGATGACTGTACATGTGATATGCCAATCCTCTACTATCCGAGTAACTCTTCGAGCAGTATTCACAAATATATGGCTTCGAACGAACGTCATTGTATACTCTGAGTGGATGCTTTGGTTCATATCCTTCGGTGACGAACGCCGGCTGTGGTAGGTCTTGTTCAGTGACCGGGATGATTTTCTTCTTTTGAACCAGGACTGTCGTTGTCTGAAAAATAGTACTTATTTTTACGTATATCTCTTTCATCAATTTGTTTTTTGCTCTGAAATTCTACACCTTGTGGTTCATGAGTGCAAGATCAAGTGCTATCAGGTTGCATCTACTCACATTCCTCACTAGTTGCGAAACAATACGTTTTTCAATAGAGATAAAAAGCTTTCTCACGCTTTTTGTTTGTAGATGTACTGTACTCTAAGAGAAGAATAAAACAAACCTCTGGTGCACCTATCAGCTCAATAGGATCATCAGTATGTTTGTGATAGAGCATTTCAGTATACGAGAAGAACGTCCTTCCACAGTCACACTTAAATCCGTCAATTTCTGAATGCTGAGCTGCGTGATATTCCAATTGACAGGCGAAATCAAACGACTCTCCACACTTTCCACATACGTATGGCTAAAAATTGGGGCGTTTTTTATCCGAAGGACCAGAATATTCACCTGAGAGACATCATGTATTCTTTCATGCGCACGAAGAGTATTCATAAAGTTGAAGGTGAGTCCGCAGAAGCGGCACTTGTAGAATACGAAACCGTTGTCATCTTTCTGCACACTAGTTCCGTCTTGACGCACTTCCTGCAAAAATCACTTCTGATCGTCTGAAAGAGTCGCTTTTTTTATATAACGCCTTCTCCTTTTCCGCCCTTCTTTTTTCTCCTTTTTCTTTTTTCTTCTTCTTCCTTTCATTTCCATTTTCTATTCCTTTTTTTCTCATTTCTTCCAAGCATTCATGTTCACTTTTTTATTCCGTAAGTTCAGCACAAAAAGCCGAACTAACGACGTCAACACCAACAACAACAGCAAAACTTTTATTCACGAACAAGAGTAAGTCAACAATACCCATGTGAATGATTAGCTTGGTAGAAGCGGAAAAAAGAAATGAGGAAGAAGAAGAAGAAGCAGAAAAAAAATAGAAATCAAAGGAAAATAGGAAGAAGCGGCAGAAAGGGGTTTGGAAATCTAGTTAGTGTAAGACTATAAAAAAGCACAAACAACAAGAAAAATTTAGATTTCTCATCTTAGCATCCGGCTGAGCTCTCTTTTCCAACAAACGAACATGTCATGGTTACTTCGACAACCGGCTAAATCACAAATTATGCAGAAGCTATATGAATTTTTGTTTTTGACTGTTTCCGGTTCTCTAGAACTAAGCAAAAAAGCGCACAAAGACAGCACAAACAACACAAGTGACTAACCTGTTGGTCACTTCCATCCAAAGCTCCTCGATTTGGTTTTGAAACTGTTGGAGCTGATGAACTTCCCACCTATAGAAAATTTTGGTTTTCTGTACCTTTTTTTGGTTTTACTCACATAAGCCTCTACTGTAGGTGCAACAACTTTCATAATCTCTGTTGGTTTGTCACCTTGACTAGAGGACTCTCCATTGACTCCAAAAGTCTGGAGACCATGAACCATCTGAAAGGTATTTTTAATCAATTTCGCAATTCAGACACCCCCGCGTTTCTATTTCTATCCCATCTCTCTAACTCACTTCATTGTTCTTCACGGACATCTTTGCCAGATCGCAGGCATTCATCAATTCCTCAAAATCATCTCTTTCTTTTCTAGCCTGCAAGAAATGAATTGAAGACGTGGAACCTAGAGAGAAACTGTACCTCCTTGAAGATATCGTCATCCATTTTGAATCTGTTGAGGATTATCAGCCGTTTGTCGTCGGAATGGGGGTGAAAGTTGTCAACGGGGAGGGTAGAATGCTCTCGGTGTGGCTAGCCGTGCGGTGCTCAACACGCAGTGTAAACTCCTAGCGACTCAATGGAAAAATCGGGCGAGAATCGCCTCTGTATCCTCTGGATCCGATGTGCTCTTTTGAAATTCTCCCGCCGTCTCCCTCGTGGGATGTTTTGCGGGACACTCTTGTGTCTGCACTCTCTTCGCGGATTTCTCTTCCTGGTGTGTTTTGAAAGAAGGGATGAATGGCAAGTAAAAAGAGTCTAGATATTGCCTAGTGCTCCCAACATAACTTCAAAGAGGAATCATGTTTCTCGGGAGATGAATGGGCCCAGATGCTCTTGTCGTGACATATTCTCGAGTACGTTCACCATGTGTGATTGATTTAGCGTCTAGGATAAGCAGGAAATTGAAAAAAGCGTCCGTCGGAAATGCGGGGTATATATGTAAAATAGAAAAACACAAAAAAAATTGGAAACCTGGGGAACAATCAAGGTTAAAGCCCGAAAACGAGGCCGAACAGAATAAAATAGACCCCTTGGCTGCCTGTATCAAGTTTTACAGGGATAAGACACAGATATAGTCACATGTTGTTAGTCCAGTTCTCTCCTTTCACTGTTTTTATGACAAATTCTGTTTTTTATTATTTTCCATTCATCTCCCTTTTCACTCAAAGACCAACTTTTTTTTGTTTCGAATTCACAAACATTTCTTCATGTCTTCATTCAAACAATCGACACCCACCTAAATGATAAATGAGTGTGGAGATGTTCCAAAAAGATAACCTTCCTTCGCCAATCCATCAATTTGATTTTCCGTATTCTCTCGTTTTTGTATGCAACGTGCAGTCCACCAGGGTCGTTATCTACGCCCCGAATTGAAATCAGAGTAGTTCCAGAGTCCAGAGTCTCATTTTTCAATTTCCTTCCACTATCTCTTTTCTCTAATAAACAACTAATTTGCGGCAACTCCTCAACATACGAACGTTTCTCTCTTCATTGTGACGCGTCCAATGACTCTTGCTCTCTTCTCTCAAAACCAACCACTTGCTTACAAGCTTCACATAAAAAATGATCTTTTTGTATAGTGATTCTTTGAGGTTGTATCTATCAGTTGTCCTCGTGTCATCAATGAGAAGAAACGGCACGAAGAGATAAGAGAACGTTTGGCAACAATTTATAGGTCAAACCTGGGAAGAGTACAAACCTATTACGTCAATTGATACGAATCGAACCACCATGGTTCACCTTCGCCCCCTTAAGAATTACTTAAGAAACGTTTCAATCCATCAAAAAGAGCCAACTGTGCAACAGACGTCTTCTTTTTTATTGGGAGCTTGAGGGATAGGGTCAACTCAGTTGTTCCATTTATTTATTTCCAATATGAAAAGTTCTTTCTGAAGAAATACTTAGTTATTCTATTCGATGACTCATAAAGATATTTGACGACTATGTTTCATAATGCAAACAAATTGCTATATAAGACATGACAAAATAAGCGAAAACCACTGTTTTGACTTTGAAATATCATTTTTCGGACAAAATTTTTTTCAATAATCCAATATACACAAAAAATGAATCATCCAACTCTTCTTTCCTAATCGTGCATACAAATCTGTCTCTTCTTCTCCCTCATCCATCCAACGGTGTCCTCTCTGAGTCTCCTTTTTCTGCGTGTAGTGTGGCGTCATTCACTCTGCCACACACACACACACACACAAACAAACACAACCAGTAGTAACCTGGTGGCTCATTGCCCAGATGGCCGAACGCTCGTCTTATCGCGCTGTTCGATTGCCCTCTTTCTCTCATTACTCAGCTGTTTTTTGTTTCTTTTTCTGTTTCTTTCCATTCAAAAAAATTTCGGCGCAAGTAAAAATTGTGTATGGCTGTCTGGGTCCTAGTTTTGTTTGGGCACTCGCCGCATTTTTTGCCGCCATTTTTCTTTGTGTTGCGAAATGAATAAGCAACAAAACTAACGAAAAATATTTATTTTTGAAAGAAAGCTTCATTTTTTCAATGAATGTGGCTTCAAATTGTTTTAAAAACTATTTTTAGCGTTTCAAAACTCAATTTTCTTTTTTTTCTTAAAAAAAATGTTTTCTTCTCGGAAAAGAGCTGTTCTTGTGTTGCATTCCGCCATCTTCTTTCTCTTCCCCTTTCATTTTTAACGGCACCACTCCTCGTCTTTGCTACATGCTTCTCTTTTCGTTCTTTTTAGCCCCTCATCTGAATGCGAAAGAATTTCAAATAAGATGACGTAAGCTAAAGTTGCTCACACTTTGTCAGGCTCAGTTCAGGCACATTCATGAAAAGAAATGGTGCGATTTCTCTGAATCGCACGATAAAAGTGTCGCCCTTGAGGGGCACTGCGCTTATCATTTTTGCTTCCACGCGTTGAGATAAGTAGAACACACGTACTTCGTTTTTTCATATGTTTCGAGAAAAACCATCGTCTACTCCCACTTATTCTCTAGACTACATACTTTTTTCTTCTTCTTCTTCATCTCTTGTTATGAAAAAAACCCGAGATTAAATTCCAACAAGGCTCGTATTTAACCATTGGTCTTTCAGAGTAAGAATGCCACAAAGAAAACGCACAATGGATTCTCCGCCAGCGGAAGAAGAAGTCGTTGAGCCAAAGAAGGTGGCAACTGAAGTCGAATTTGTCACAAGAGCCCTGGCATCAGATGAGCCCGCACCATTTTCTGATGAGCCAACTGCTATCATGATTAGGGACTCGGTGGATTATTCGACAAAGATAACACAGGCAATGGCTAAAGCAGGAGAAGGTATTTTTTATTCTATGGTTCCAGTTTCGATTTTTCAAAAATTCAGCCGGTCGACCAGTGAGAATTTATGCTGACGGAATCTATGATTTGTTCCATCACGGACACGCCAATCAACTCCGTCAAGTCAAGAAAATGTTCCCAAATGTCTACTTGATTGTTGGAGGTTTGAAGCCTTGAATGATTTTTTATCTTTTCCTAAATTTCAGTTTGCGGAGACCGGGATACCCATAAATACAAAGGAAGAACCGTGACATCTGAAGAAGAACGATATGACGGTGTTCGTCATTGCCGATACGTTGATGAAGTATACAGAGAGGCTCCATGGTTCTGCTCTGTTGAGTTTCTGAAGAGCATGAAAGTTGACTTCATTGCTCACGATGCCATTCCATACGTTGCTCCAGGAGAGGAGGATTTGTATGAGAAGTTCCGTAAAGAGGGCATGTTCGTTGAAACTGAAAGAACCGAGGGAGTGTCTACGAGTGACGTTGTCTGCAGAATCATTCGGGATTATGACAAATACGTGCGTCGTAACTTGCAAAGAGGATATTCAGCAAAGGAATTGAATGTTGGATTTTTGGCTGTAAGTTAAGGAAAGGAATATCTGAAGGAAAGTTTTATTTCAGGCTAGCAAGTATCAAATCCAAAACAAGGTCGATTCATTGAAAACGAAAGGAATCGAGTTGTTATCCACCTGGAAGAACAAATCAGACGATATTATCCGTGAATTCATTGACACTTTCCATAAGGATGGAGGTCTAAATGTAAGTTCAATAAATTTTTGTCTGGCATTTCATAATTTCTATATTTCAGGCTTTTGGAGGACGTCTGAAAGGTATTATGTCAATGTCCCGCTCTCCATCTCCATCCCCACAGGGCTCTCCAAACGGGGTTGAAAAACAATCGGAGACCCAAGACGAAGAAGAAGAGGAGGAAGAGCAACTGCTGGAAGAAGAGGAGGAAGAGGAAGAGGTTGTTGTGAAAGCTCCAAGAAAGAGAAAGCCAAGAACCCCATTAGAGTATTAACTCTATTACTGAACCCCTGAAACAAATTACTACTAGAACGTATTCTCGGTATATCTCACTTTTGTTCTATATGCATTTTTATTAACATTAAAGTTACATGTATATATTTCTAATTCATGACACGTACCAAAAAACACTGTTTTCTATTAATTTTATGTTAAAACCAACAAAATTCTACATTTTTCCTTATACTGCTTCCTTATTTGAATTGATTTACAAATGGTCCCTTCTGCATTTTTCTATGTTTCGAATGAAGTTTTAATAAAAAAAGGAGTGAAAACAAAGAAAGAACAAAATAACCGGTAAAGGGAACAGGAACGACATGTATCCGTATTTGAACTTTGCATAATGTTTGCGTTCAACTGGTAGTCCAGTGTAATATTAGCCATCCGACAATCGCCTTTCACGGTGGTCGAGATGAAGCATCTTTTCAACTGGTTTCCCCTTCCCCTTCTGTCACTTTTGGTATGTGTCGGAAGTGTGAACAAACAAAATGGTGATATTGAAGGAAGAAGACTGAAAGATGAAAAAAATTGGAATGATGTTCCATGAAATCGTTTCGCTTTGTTGGAACAACGTCTCAAATAGGTTTTTTCAAATTTTTACTAGTGACCAGAGATCTTGGTCACGATCAGAACACAAGGAATCAACATTGTATAATTGGAAACTGGAAGAAAATATGTTTTGAAACATGATGTGGATATTATTTAGTTTTATAGAAGGTTTCATACTACAATGTCTAAAATTCTAAATTTTTTTGGTTTTCCAAAATAAACCCTTGTAATCCTGTAGTTCAACCCCGATCAAAAGGTAAATTGCACAGTAAAACGTTTCCTGACAACTTAAGTGTCTTGCACTTTACCTCCGGACCCTGATGCACTTTTGATTTTATGCGTTTCTGTAAAACATCGTCGACCAGTGCCGTAAAAACAGTAGGTCCGTTTGAATATAAAAAACGCCGCATTGTTTCACAAGGAGCGTGGGTGGTGAATGACCGAATATCCAAAGTGGATATAAATTAATTGAAGAATGTCTTTACGGTTCCTGAGAGGACATTAGAATTTTCGAATAGCCACCCACGTTCTTAATGAGTAATGTGCCACTTGTTCACAAAAACATGTTCACCAAACACAACTTCACAACCCCATAAGCCTATCATCCTTACGGTGAAGAAACGCCAACGCATTTAATGGAATGCGAGCTGATTTGAATACGTATCGCGTGGTGTAGCCGTGTCCCGCTATCCCATTTCGGTCGTCACGTTTGACGACATTAAGTGTGGAAAGTGGTACACGAGAGAAGAATAGAAAGTATACGATAAGGTGAGATTTGTCAGGTGTTTTGGAAAAGAGGGGGAGATTGCTAAGTTCAGATCGCCCACGTGGCTACAGTGATTTCTGGAATCAGAAGTTCAAGATGTTTTAGATTGTATAATTAACAAGCTTATTGTTAAACAAGTAGTTCAGAGTCCCCACCAGAAATATTTCTCTGTCTAACCAGGAAGTTTCGAAACCTTAGTCTCTAAACCCTACAAATTTCTGTTTTATTCTAGTTTGATCCTGATTTTACTCCCAATCCAAAAATCACAATGTACAGTCTCCTTGACCATCGTCCGGACTTTAATCCCTTCTAGACATTACGTAGACGGGCACGAGGAAACAACTAGGAATTATGTCAAAATAATTGTTACTGTTAACCTCTCTTTACAAGACGACCGTCTGGTTCAATCCAGCATAAGCGGATTCCGTTTTTTTCCATCTGTTTCCGACCAATTTTTGATGTGATGTCTTTTGTTGCATCATCGCTTTCAGAAAACACAATGGACAGTACTCTTCCCCCCAAAATGAGAACAACAAACAAAAAACACTTGTCATTCCGGTAACTGACACGTGCCTACTAAATTTCCTTTTTTTTTGATGCATGTCGATTCCAGACCTCCCGTCCACTTCCGATTGTACTTTTTTGAAGCAGTTTTGATGACGAATAGTGTGAATAGGAAACAAAACCGGCGGCGTTGGGCCAAAACAAGAGTCCTATGTTTGCACAAATACGGTCCTCAGAAATAGACAGGATAAACGAACATGTGACGATCCGAAGATCTTGCTTTCTATGGTTACGTAGGCGTTCAGAGGGCGCCCTCCAAGAATAGTAACAGAAATTGGAATAGTTCTGCCAGTGTTTCTTCCGTCCGGCTGTTGTTGTTATTGTCGTCTCTCTCTATCCAATCACCACTAATTGATACATGATTGGCGGCGGCGTCTGATAACTAGGGTGACAGAAATGCTCAACGACAAGGTGATCAATCAAACGGTTTCGAACTTGGAAATGATAAGAAGTGGTTAAGTGATCTCCCGCCTCGCCAGGCGGATGCCAACCCCATGTTTCTCCCCGAGGTCTAATCACCTAATTAAGACAAATTGAAGTACATACTCGAGACGTTTTTATCTGTCTCTTTCTCCCTATGAACTAAACGAAATGCAACTCCTGATTGGCATACTTTGAACAAAATCTGGAGAGGTTCGACTTGGTCAAAATTCAATCATGATTAGCTTCAATCGGAGATCTTTGTTCGCGGGTCAAAACTTTCTGTCAACTCTCAATTTTCCTTTTTTGTGTGTTTTAAAGTTTCATATCACACTATCTAATAATGGATCAACGATCGTAGGAAGTTGGCACCGGAGTATCAATCATCATATCATATTCAAAGACGCACCCCTTGGGGTCATCTACCTCAAATGACTATGTCCCCCCCTCTCCTTCTGAAATGAAAATGTCAGAAATCCGTCAAATAGAAAAGTGAGGGAGATGCTATTAGTGTCAACTTTACTTGACCGTTCCGACATTGACCAATTATGAACTTCAAACTACAAAATGTGGTGGTGGCAGTGACCAGAAAAAAACGGATTGAGTGGGGGGTAAAAAGGTGAAAGAGTATTTGGATATAATGATGATTGTTCTACATATCTTCACATATTCTCCGAATATTACTACTTTGCACAGTCAATTTGTTTCGTTCTTCAACCTTTTTTGTTTTTTATTACTACTTCAATTTGTTCTACTGCTTTCAGCCCCCCCCAAAAAAACCGCCCCAACCTCCCGATTGTGTTCAGTCTTGCAGAAACTGTTAAGCTTATTTAAAAGGCGTCCACAATTCTGTATTTTTCAGACTTTCCGATCTTTGTTGAGTTCCCCCGTCTACTTCCTTACTGCGTATTAGTCTAGTTCCATTTGTTCTCGAAAAAATGTTCTTTGTTCCTGATCAAAAACGGAAGTGGTAGAGGGAAATAGGCGGAATCAAACTCTTAAAGTTGACTTTTTTCCTGAAAATGAAATTTGATTTCATTCTGGTAACAGTGACAATAGAAGAAAGTCGTTAATTAATTAGGCCGCCGCCCCCACTATCCGGTAACAAGAGAGAGAGAGAACAACCCGGTCTGGGGGCACGGTATAGGAAACCTTGTCTCGAAACCCAATTAGTGGAGCCATCCACCCACACACCCTGATCTCGGGATGACGTGCATGAAATTATACAATTTCTCGTTTTCTTGAAACCCTCCTCCGCTTCATGTCTACTTTTCATTCTCTTTTTTTTTCTTGTCTAACCGTTCCAATGTCCTTCTCGGTAATCACGAGTCGTTTGAGGGAAGGAGGTGGAGAAACGAAGAAGGTGGAGTCTGGAGGTGTCCGCGAGCTATATTCAAGACGGTTTGAGAGGCGGGGACCGGTCATTTTCAGTGCTACCACAATTCTTCTTTCATCAAGCGACGTTGTCGTCGACCGAGACGTTGTCACCCACACACACACACACACACAATCTCTTCATTCAACTTCTTGCTTCTTTCCGATAGGTCTGTTTCTTCTTCTTTCGTTTTTCTTCATCTTCTTCTTCTTCATCTTCCACTCATTCTCTTTTCCTTCTTCTCCATCTTCGTGCAGTTGCGAGTGTGTGTGTGTTGTGTGTGTATGTGTGAGTGTATGTATCGTAGAAGAAAGAACGACTAACGACCGCAGTGAGTGTGGGGAGTGAGTGGCGTGAGCGTCCATGGTTCTACAGTAGGACACGCCCACAGAGACGAAGCAAACCCCCCGAGGAAAACGTTTTGGGGCTACGAGAAGGTGTCTCGCCTAAGAGAGACAGAGAGACCCACCCTCCCACCTACCTCGGATATTTTACTATTTACCTCCCCCCCCCCTCCTCCCTCCAAATTTCCATTTTTATCCACCCCCACCAATTCATTTCTAATTTTGTTCCGTGTTTCAGTAAAGTTGCGCGGAGAGGATCGAGCTGCTTACTTGCGGCTAAGGAACTCTGCATATTCCTCATTCTTGGCCCTTCTGCCAACTCCAGAGCAACATCATGCTTCTACCGCTGCTAGTCAGCGTATTGCTTTTTCGAGTGAGTCATTTTTTCTTCCTTCACCACATTTTATGTCTTCTACTTGAAACATTGACCTAATTGTTTACTTCTTCTCATTCAATTTCTACAGTTCATCTAACTTGATTTATTTCTGAAGCATCATCACATTTCCGTTCCTCCCCACATATTTTGTAGTGTATTGAAACTTTTGAAATTTCAAAATTCCCTAAATCCATAGTTTCTCTCCTGAAAGTTTCCTACCGTAACCAGTATTAGAAAAAGTTGGTGTGAACAAAGTAACCGTTACTCCACTTATTGACCTCTAGACTTTTTTCGATTTCTCCTTGAACCCACTTGAATCAGTTCCAAATGGCGTCTCTCACGCTTTATTATAATTGCCATTCTCGCCTCATGTTTTTTCCTCTCCCCCCTTCTTCCTGCCGCCTGTTTCGGTTTCGACAGAGCTGGTTCGGGTCTGACTTCCGATTTTTTTTTGGTCGTCGCCTTCTCGCTGCCACTTCTCACTTACTTACTTTCTTCGGAGGTCGCCCACGCTTTTCCGCGCGCTAGCCATTCAACTGACCGGCAGGAAATGGAAGAGCGAAGAGAAGGGGCCAGCGGCGGGCGCCCAGAGGGGGTGAAAATCAAAGCGCGTAACTGTTTAGCCTTGAAGATTCCAGTCAAGGGCACTTTGTTCATTCTCATCCTATTTTTCTCGCGCATCTCTTCAATTTGCGCACTTTTGCAACTCTTCCGTCTACTGGCTGCTGCTATCGAACCCCCGAAACGGCTTGGGGGCACTCTCGAGACTGTGTCTTGTTTCTTTCTGTATTTCTCTCTCGTCCACATCTTACTCTCTTCTCGACGCGTCTGATCATCAGTTCGGTTTTGTTGATTGTCTCGGTGTCGGCGGTCGCGCCACAGCCAAAAAAAGGCGCCAAACTGACGGACGGGAAGCCCGAGAGTGGCCCCTAGCAGCGCTTGACGGCTACTTTTTGGGAGAATATGACCAGTTTTGTTGCGTTTCACAACCAAAAACACTATTTTCGTTTTTCTCGCACCGGCGGAAAACCGTGATGAACCGACACCCCCCTCCTCCTCTCCGACCGAAAACTAGGAGATCGAGATTAACCGAAGGGGGCGGGGCCTCTCTGGCAATTAATTGACAAAAAGCAAAACTGTCCAATTGAAACAGCATAAGAGAGCTTGTTGTTGTTGCGTAAAACCCTCATCTAGATAAAATTGAAACGATAAGGATTGAATGGAAGCGACAGAACGCATTGGGCTGGTGGCAAGCGTATACATAACGTAACATATAGCTAAGCAAAGAAAATCGGACAGGAGGGGGCAAAAACTCGCCAGAAAACTTCCTAGATTCCGTAAAAGATATCACGTCTCTCTCTTCTTCACACAGACGTTTTGAAAATTATTTAACCTCAATGCGAATTTCACACTTTCTCTTCGGGCTGAACTTCTTCAGACACACGCCAGAAGATCATAATTGTAATTGTTCAGTTGAGTGGCGGAGGGAAGACCCTAGACAATGCTGTGAACACATAGCAAAACACAAATTACAGTTGTAATAGTTTTATGGAGCTCTCAAAACTCCCTCCTCTCCCGTTATACTAGGAGGGCGACCGTAATTCGTATACACACCTGTCGTTTCAATGTTTCAAACCGATATCTTCTACCTATAGCTGCTTCCTGTAAGAGAAGAAGACGCGCAGAAAAACAGAGAAACTTATCCCTACAAACTTTTTTATCAGATATGAGCGTCTATCTCTAACTTCTTCTGTCAAATCAGGCGCGCCCCATGTATAGAAAGACAGGAAGACGTGCGGGATTGAGAAGAGAGAAGCAATCCCAAATTGATAAGAATTGACAAGGTGCAAACGAATTTCCTCCGAACATTTTCGCTTCTCGTCGTCACCCCAATCTTTAGGAAGCGTCTTCTGCAAACTGCTGCTGCTGCGAAAACGACACACAGACACAGGAAATCTTTACGGCGTTACTGATGACTGACAAAAAAGTCGTTGAAAGAGAAAAAGGAACGTTAGATCAGAACCCGACCCCTGTCTCCAAAGATACGTATTCTTATGGTCAATCAAATCCACGCTTTTATCTAAAGTGTCTGTCGGAACTTGAAACATCAATTCGCTTCTCGTTTTTTGTGTCCTTGCTAGAAGAGAAAACATATAGAGAAGAACAGCTGCAAAAGTTAGGTTACAACCTCAGATTACAGCCATCATAAAACGATTATCATCAAGTTTCGTCTGAAAGTTTACTACATGGATTAGTAAGGGTGTGACCTCGGTTCTTTTTTTGTCTGTCTGGAAAGTAGTGAAGCCAACTAGTCAACTGCAAAACTTTTATCGGGCGTCTTATCGGCACGTAAAGGGGGGAGATGACTCGGAAATAAAAGTTCGCACGTATTGGAAAGAAACTGTTTATTTCTCTTTCTGGGTGTTCTGAATAGACTTTCGACACGACGGCTACTTAAACTTTGGTCCTACTTGGAGGTCAGAAAGGTTGCAACACATTGTAAATTTATAATCAGATTAACACACACACAAACAATATGATGAGGAACTAAGAATGGAAAATTGTCTAGTTTCAGAATGCGGACGCATTTCTTCCATTCTTCAATGAAGATGACTTGAAATACACATTTGGAGTTGAGACTCATGCTAAAGGTATTACAGGAGCCATATAAAGTATATGTAATCAATGAATTTAGTTCCAACGCATGAGGAAATTGATCCAATGCCGTATTATCATCAAAATGGCAGTCTGCATAAACTGGAATTTACGGTATATCTAAAAACATCTAGGAGATTCACTTGTCTCTGTTTTAGGCATTCAATAAGAATTACAATTTGACCTTCGAGCCCACGTTGTCAAAGTTACTCTCTTCTGGTGTGACTATTGTCAAGAAAAACGAGAAAAAGGGAGGCTCATTGGACTTTGGATCAACACTTGACAGCTGTCATTACCATCATTACGGCGAGAAAGTGTACGCTGCTATCAGTAACTGTGATGGTAAAATTGTAAGTGAAAATAATACAGGGTGTGGTTTTCATTGTGTGTTTTTAAAGAAAGGGACAGTTATTGATGACGGCGAGATAATTGTGATTCACCCGTTCCCGGATCATCATGCGCATCGTTCGAAGCGAGCAACTGAAAATGGAGCTCATGTTGTCTACAAAAGAGAAACTCTTGGTGGAGAACCAAAAGATTTCTGTGGTCTTGACAATGTTGTCACTGAGGAATCGCTGGTTGAAGACGAGAGTGCTATCTTTGAAGATGTCTTCGTAACTGGACAACGGCTAACTCAACAGTCAGATCTTATTGTGAGCTCAAATTTCCTTTTATAGAATCACATAATCTATTTTAGGTTGAATTGGCTGTTTTCGTCGATGAAAATCTGTGGCGACACTTCAGCAGCAAACACGGTGGAATGGCTGATCGCAAACTTCAAGATTACACTCTGACTCTTCTCAACAACATTCAGATCATGTACTATCAGCCAACAGCAAGTCCTCCACTCACTTTCCGTGTCATCCGATATGAAGTGCTTACCAGACAACCGGTATGAATTGGGGGGATATACAATAAGTATACTTGTTGTGATTTTCTGATTTTGTTTTCTGAGTAAGGGACGATAATCTTTTTCTAGGCTGCACTTGCCGGCTATCTTCACAATCATGGAAACGCTCAAATGTATCTGGATCGATTCTGCAGATACCAGCGAAATCTAGCCGTTCGTGATTGGGATCATGCTATTATGCTAACTGGGTAATTGAAAATGAAACACACGCGCGCAAAAGGACACATCTAATTAGCTGTGGTTGTTTGCAGTTACGACATTCATCGAGGTGCTGGATCTCGTTCAATTTCCGGAATCGCCCGTCTTGATGGAATGTGTGATCCATGGAATACGTGTACTTTGGCCGAAGGTTTAGACTTCACTTCTGCCTTTATCGGAACCCATGAACTTGGCCATAGGTGTGAAAAATCAGAGAAAAAGTATCTAATCTCTAATTTCAGTGTCGGAATGCGTCACGACGAGCCATACTGCCCATCCAAACACATCATGTCGTCATCACTGGGTCCTGGAAAAGTCACGTGGTCGACTTGTTCGCTGAGAGATTACCATCAGTTCTTGCAAAGACTTGAGTAGGTTTTTCTGCTTCATTGACTAGATATATTGGAAGAAAAAAAACGGTTTGATTACGAACTAATTTCTGTCATGTGTCTTAATTGATAACACGTCGATGCACTCGGAAAGTGGGATGATCTGATTTGAAATCTAGGGTTTAGTAACTTGAGGGGTTTTGGATTTACGGATTTCCTTTTTTCCAGTGGTCGCGGTAAAAACTGTCTTCGCGTGTCAAATATGCCGACCAAGTTGGAAATCTCGTCCAACGTGAAACCCGGACAAATCTATGATGCGAATCTGCAATGCGAACTGATGCATGGAAACGGATATCAGCAGGTTGGTTAAGAGAGACTCTTTTCCCTCATTAATCTTCGCACCTGCTTCCGCTCTCTTTAACTTTCGAGAGGGGTCGCGTGCCCCCATGCATCCGGCGAGAATTGTTTTCTATCTGTATCATATCTTCTTCTTTCATTCTTTGACCGGAAAAATGCAACAATATGGGAAAACAGTGTTGGAAGAGAGAAAATGTTCATTCGATTCTTTATTCTCTCCTCACTTCCGGCGAGTTGCGCCGCAGGCAATAGCCTTCTCGCAATCAGGGGGTAGCAGCAGCAGCAGCCTTCAAGAAAAACGATATTGTCACCGTATTCCAAATATCGTTTGTCTTCTTCTTCTTCTTCTTTCCAACTGCGCCCGCTCTCTCTCTCTCTCCGTGTCGATGTCACTTTTTTCGTCTCTCTCCCATCTTCTTTCACCCATAGGTTCACATGTTGTCCATCGGACGGTGTGAAACTTTTTGTGGTCAGGGGGGTTGGAAAGCAAGGGAAAGTGAAGATGACCACGTTTGAGGGAAAACAAATTTATGCGCGACAAACGAAGGAATAGCATTGTTATTTACAGGTCACACCTCGTCAAGACTCGTATGATGGCATTTGCTACATGATGTGGTGTGGACAATCATCGTTCGGCAGAATTATTACCTCGCATCCGGCACTGGAAGGTTGGTAAACCTGAAAAAACAAGAGAAATGGAGGTCGAGAAATGTGAAATTGACCGCAACCAACCATTGGCACTAAACAAATTGAAGAAAGTGCAATGGGGGGAGAAGAAATAGAACAACTGGTTGTAAAAGATAGGGATCACAAAACATATTTGTTACAGGCACATTCTGTGGACCGAGTAAATGGTGTCAACTTGGAAGATGTGTTCCATGGACCGGAACCAATGAGATTCAGCCACCAGTTCAAAACGTGGCTCCAGTTACCACAACTCTTCCATCCCGTATCGACGGTTCTTGGTCTGGATGGGGAGCTACAGTATGCTCTCAATGTACCTGCAATGGAATTCTCGGATCTGTGGGACTATCTATCTCCAGAAGGTACACTATAAAACACGACTTCACGACATCTTGATATTCAGAACGTGTTCGGCTCCTTACCCAGCAAACGGAGGCAGCGACTGCATTGGTTCAACGTCTCGAGCAGTTCTTTGTTCTCGTCAGTGCGGTCGTGCCACCAAGTCTGTCGACGAGGTACTTAACGGTGTTCGCAGCATTGTCTATTCATTCAATTTTCTTTCAGTACATTAGCGACAAGTGTATGGAACAGAAGCGTCTCAAAAACGACCGGGAACTAACTGGAAAGGGAAGTCAACTCAATCGGTTCCCACAACGAGCATGTAAAGTGAGTATTCACAGTTTCCCAAACAGTTTCTATCCATCATTGTCATACAAAATTTCCCACTCGTTTCGTCACCGGTGTCATTGGACTGCCTAATATGATAAAAACGTTGAGATAGGAAGGTGGATGGGGGTAATGAAAAAGAAGAATTGGGAAGCAAGAAAACAAGTGCAAGTAATAAATCTAACTAGATAGGGGTTGACAATTACTGCCAGAAATCAGAAAAGACTATGATTCAATGATATTTTGATTTTCAATACGAATTCAGGTGTTCTGCGACGTCCAACAACACTATGGAAGCCAACGTAACTACCGATTCTTCGGAGACAACTTACCCGATGGAACCAGCTGTGGTTGGGATAGATATTGTCTCGATGGAGAATGCCTGGCTCTTTCTTGCAACAACAATGCTCTTGTAAGCAGAGATCAATCTTGTCCATCTGAAACATGCCCGATTACGGACCAATCTTCATCAGTCTACCGTGGACAATGGTCTACATGGAGTCTCTGGACGAGTTGTACGACAACTTGTGGAGGAGGCTACAGAAAAAGGTTAGAACTTAGGTTTCATAACTTATATGAAAATATTTTGATTCAGAAACCGTGCCTGCTCGATTACCGGACAGTGTGAAGGAAGCGAAGATGAAACCGAAACCTGTGCTCGTGAGCCATGCCCGTCTGTCCTTCGAACCGGAAACGAATGGAGTACATGGACTGAATGGAATCATTGCTCTGTATCTTGCGGTCGAGGATCTCAAGCCAGATACCGCAAATGTCTCAGTCCACACCGAACCTTGGCATTCGACTGCCCTGGTGAGAACAAAGTCACCGACGAGCTTCGCATCACTTTTTTCAAAGGTTACTAACACTCTTAACAAACACACACTCTTTGGTTCATATTACGTGAGAAAAAGAAGAGATATCCAGTTGTTCGTCTCTTTATCCACTTCGCTTCCGCCTACGCACTGCTTGTTTTCCCTTCATCTTTTGATTTTGTCAACCCCACTTGTCAATTAACAACTAACCCTTTAACTACAACCTTATTCATCTCGAATTTAATTTTGGATTCCACGTTTTGATGATTTATGTTCAGAGAAAAACATCGAAGTTCGCTCTTGTGATAACGGACCATGCAATGCTATCGGTGTCTGGGGAACCTGGGGTTCGTGGAGCACGTGTTCCACTTCCTGTGGACCTGGAACCCTGGTTAGACAGAGAACTTGTAACAGAGTAAGTTTTTATTTTAGAATCATCCCAGTTTATCTATATTTAGGAGCCATGCGACGGATCAGCTCACGAACGACGATCTTGTAATGTTGCCACGTGTCAGAACGACGGAGTATGGTCATTATGGAACGAATGGTCCGATTGTAGCAGAGTTTGTGGAAAGGGACTCAGGAGTAGAAGCAGATCATGTTTCGGAAGTGGATGCATGGGTGCAAGTTCAGAACAACAATTCTGTAATGAGCAAGCATGTGCGACATCGAATGCAAACGATTGGGGAATGTGGTCGGCTTGGTCACAATGTTCGGTTAGCTGTGGAGCAGGAGTGAAGAGGAGAACAAGGACGTGTAGAACTGGCAACTGTCCTGGAAACTATAAGGAGTCGGCGATTTGCAATGATAGAGACTGTGAAAATAGAAATGCAGCGTGGGGAGGTGAGTACTTGGGATTAAAAGGAAACTGGTATATTAATCATTCAGATAATGAAATCACAATATTTTAAATTGAAAATTGATAATCAAAAATGTAATAATAATAATAAGTAAGTCTGACGTGGTCAACAATTTCCGTTCATTTCCTTTTGTATCCCTTGATTGTTCCCCTATTTTTTGTTTGATTCTTCCTCAGTATCTTTGAAGATTAGATTATCAATATCAATCAGCGCATATCAATGACCACACTTTTGCAAGAGGTGTTTTGATCTGAATGATATCGCCTTGCCTACATTCTGGCGTTGAAACGGTTTGATAAGAATTATGAATTAGATCTGATCTGATTTGATTTGATTCGGTTCCCACCCACCCATATCTGTTAGTAGAGAGAAGTTGGCATACTGTAGATTTATAGTCGTTTGTCAAGTCGGCGAAAGAAGAAACATACTTTGACGTGCGATTTGCGGCCTGGACAACCTAACCTAGAATCTCATTATTTTCTCGGAAATTGCGAGAATTACCCTAGTGTGTGGGGGTTGGTTTGGGTCACGTGAATCAGTAGAAATGAAACTTTCGAAAAAAAAAGGAAAACGAGAGAAAGAACACACCCTTGATAGTATGAAAATTGGAAAATCAACATATAAATGAGGGATCGAAACAAAATACAACAAATACAAGTTTTTGTAGTTTTACCCAGTGAAGTGTGAACCCCCCATGTTACCCCTTGTATCTGTCTGATTTAATGTCACTTTAATTGAATCAACTGATTCGTTTCAGGATGGGGATATTGGTCATCATGCAGTGAAACATGTGGGGATGGTGTTCGTAAACGAGTGAGAAAGTGTTATGGAAGCGGTAACTGTGACGGACAACAATACGAAAAGCAGTACTGTAACCTGAGGACGTGTGATTTCCGGCGAAAGTTTTAAAATTTACAAAAAAAATGAGGAACACCATATAATATCATGTTTCTTCTCTCTTAATGTTGTATTTTATGTCTTTTCCCTCTCTTATAATTTCTCATCGGCTCAACCCAAATCTATCACTTTTTCACACCCTCCATGTAAATACAACATCTCTCCGAATGTTTCTCATTTCTCGCTCCCTCCCCCCATCCTGATTCTGATCCCTTCTAGTTATCTATGTCATTTGCAATCGGTACTTTTCCCCCTCCCAATCGTTTCCTTTTTATTGTTTCTTTTCACTTATTTTCTTATTGAGATATAGGTATTGTTCCTTGAGTGTTCTACTTGTTAGACCATCACTGGTCGCCTCATAACTACGGGTTTCAAATTTTAATAAAAAAGTATTTTTCCTTTTATGAAAATTTTCAGATACTAGAACTGAAGTTTCAATTTAGTTAACTGAGTCTTTTTCTCTAGAATATTGACTTAATGTTATTTTTCCCCTCTTGTTTCGCCCACATTGTCTCTTTCTGTGTTATGCAACAGTGATAATGAATTGATTTTTCATATTTTTATTTTTCGTAATTTGCATTTTGAAATTCGATAAGAGAGAACAACAATTTTATTACCCTTGTTTCCGATACCCTAGTTTTGCGTACAACATCTTGATAGGTTTATTAAGACAAAGTATCTGTTTATCATTTTTATTACTTTCAACGCCATGATTTTTGTTCGTATCACGTTGTGAAACCAAAAAAATCGATTTATATCAATTATTAGAAAAACGTGGTTTTATTTCATGTTGTTCTGATGCATTGCTTCCTTGTTGAACTTCCGTTTTCTTTTGTTTTCCTTTTTTTGAATTCTCAAAACCGGTTGTAATCAAACCGTTCAATCTTTTCTCTAAAGAGATTTTCCTCCTCAAATTTGCATGGTTCAAAACGGCCTTGAGAAGATTTGCGGCAGCTAAACTTTTTTCTTCCGAAAGATACTATCTTTCTGTTAGTTGAATTGTTTTTTTTTGACAAAAGTCTGATTTCATTAAACACTTATCAACGAGAAAACAATATATTGCAGTTTGCTTGAACCATGACGATGGAAGAAGAAGTAGAGAAAAGACTCCTGGAGTATATGAGCCACTGTTCAACGACTGGAAATGAAGGTGTGACTTATGAAATCGGAAGTTTCTAATTGAGTGATTTAAGCAAAGTTCGCTGAAGTTGTTGCTAAAGATTTGGAATTTAATGGATGGACTGTTCAAAAACAATATATTCCGGATACAGATCGATTCAATGTTTTTGGAACTTTCCGGAACTCGGATCCAAAACGTAAACACCTTAATTTTAGTTCATTAATTCATGAACTTTGCACGGACTCTTAATTTTGTCAGGAAATTAACCTAATTCAGTTTTCTCTGCAGAATACTTGAAACAGTTCCAAAAACTGCATTTTACCGGTGATCAAAAACCTTCCGATATTTTTTTTGTTAAAAAACACTCCAAAAAGGGCACTTGAAAATAAACACAATCCTCATTCATTTCAGATGTCAAAGTGCTATTGAACACTCATTTGGACACAGTTCCTCCGTACTTTCCACCCACCCAAGATGAGACGAACATTTATGGAAACGGGTCAAATGATGCTAAAGGTTGCTTTTTGTTCATCTCGCTTCCGGACGGGTGACCTTCGGTCACTTGAAAAATGTTGCGAAAAAGAATTTAATGTCCCAATGGTGTATCCGATTGTATAAGACACCTGTTTTACGATATTGAACTTTGTTCCATTCGTTTTATTTCGAGGTAGCCACTCGGACACAATTCGTAGACAAGTCGAATCACTTTTGCAAACTTTCGTCCATTATTCCCGACGCATAAGTGAGATTGATCATAGCAACCGCAAAAAAAACTAGTGAAAATAGTGGGTGCAATTATTGAAAAACTTACTGTACTTTGTTCGGGAACAAAAAAACATGAATGACAAGACAAAGCTGTTTTCAGGACAATTGGCTGCAATGGTCACAGCCGCCATCATTATTTCAAAAACCGATGAGGATGTTGCAAGTGCATTAGGATTACTCTTTGTGGTCGGAGAAGAACTGGACCATATTGGAATGATTGTGAGGGACTTTCTACTACTCCTTGATTCAATAATTGCTTTCAGGAGGCAAATAAGCTTGAGATAGTCCCAGAATATCTTCTAGTTGGTGAACCAACAGAGCTGAAGTTTGGAACTATTCAAAAAGGAGCCCTTAAAGTAAACTTTCTATAGTCATAGCCATACACTATCCTGATTTCAGGTAAAGCTTACTGTCACGGGACAAGCTGGTCATTCCGGGTATCTCAATTCTGGATCCAGCGCTATCCATAAAATGATCGAAGTTCTCCATGATGTCCAGCATAGTGACTGGCCTTGTGACAAAACCTATGGGGATACCACCTATAACATCGGAAAGATTTCTGGAGGCCAGGCCCTGAATGCATGGGCGGCTCACTGTGAAGCAGACCTCTTCTTCCGTGTTGTCACCTCTGTAGATAATATCAAAGAGATGTTGACAAAGATTGTCAATGGTAAAAATCTGAAAAAACTAGTCTTAAAACAGTTTCCTTAATTTGCAGGTCGCGCGGAGATAACTCTTCTTAGTTTCAACGATCCAGTAGTCTTGGATACTCCACCAATCGACGCTGAAATGGATCAAGTCTCTTTCAACACTGATATTGCTTATTTCGATGGGAAAGACAAGGTCAAAGCAAAATATTTGTTTGGCGGGGGCTCGATCAAGAATGCTCATTCTAAAAACGAGTTCATCCCGAAAAAAGAGCTCCATGAGTGTACTTCGATTCTTGTTAACCTGGTTAATCAACTATATCGCAAGTAGTCGATTTCAGAAAATATTGTTTATAGTTCAATGTTTTTGTCTGTTCAAGAATAAAGAAAGGGATGAAAAACTGTAAGAGAGAAAAGAGACAAGTCAAAGGGAAAAGTGGTATAGTGATAAAATAGAAGAAGAAAACCCTATAAGATCACAATTGGAAATGAGAAAGCTGGAAAAATAGGAAAGATACCATTATCTAATCAACCTCCTAACAAAGTTGATTTCATTTTTTAAGACTATGAATGATGAGAACATGAAAAAAATTAGAAAAGAGAAAGAGTGAAAGAAAAAGTGTCGGAAAAAGATCAGATTGGAAGATAAAGGTTGGTAACGGGGTAGAAACATAAATCACCAGAGTTTTTCGGTTTTTTTTATTTTTCCGAGAAAGGAAGGTCAAGATTTTATGACCAAAAGAGTGAAACCGAAATTCCTTTCTGCAGAAAAAAGCAAAAAACTGTAGTGAAACCTGATATTATTAGTGTTAAACCCAGTAGAATGAGATTTCCAAATGTTAGAAGAAGAGCATCGGATCACTGGACGACATTTTGTGTGAGAGACGTGACGGCGACATTGGTGTTTTCCCTCCAGAGACATCATCCATGTACTGAGCATACTAAAATTGAGAAGATTATGCACTGAATGTTGGCAACATAACCGGCAAAAACAATCGAGATCACGTCTGCGGGTGCAAAATGATGATTTTCACAGCTAGAAGTTCTCGAAAATAAATGGAAAAGCCAAAAAATGTGTATCAAATCATGAACTGAGCGTTTCAATCTTCTTCAAAAATAAATAATGATACGAATAAGTTCACTGTTTACACCAAACTTTAGCTTTTTGGAAACCGACTTACTTGTTCTGCTAATGAAAACTCATTTTTCTGAAATGTTATTTTTGAAAGTGAATCTATTTGTGCTGTGCAACCCATCTCAACTACTGGGATAAAACCCCAGTAGTCTATCACCCGATACTACTCCGTGCACAAGTCCAAAACCAAAAATGAATGCAAAAAAATTAAAAATCACAAAAAGCAGAACCACAGTTTCAAACTATAATCAATCTCGAATTGTTTTACCATCTGTGGACCAACATTGTCTTCAATCCACCGTAGTAAATGAACATTGTAGGGAACGTATGGTTGACGAAGTAAATGCTCTTGAACTTCCAGAAAACGTTTCAGGTCTTCCAGTGTTATTCGATCTTTTGAAGGCCTATAAATTAGTTCTAAAAAATTTCCCGAACAAAAAACTGCTTGCCTTGTTTTCTTTAACGCCGCAATTATGCGCATTGCTTCTCGAATATCATCGCTCATATTAGCAAAACCACGCCGAGCACCACGAATTTTACGTCCAAAGTAGTGAAGTTTAGTGAATGTCCGTTTGAGAGTCGAAGAACAGAGATCCAGAGAGGCAGTGATGACAGCTAATCCAATTATAACATATGATACCGCAAGCTGAAATTTTTTTCTGATTTACGGCAAGGATATTCATCACTCACAGCTAAATAATAATGTTGTTGAACGCGAATATTTCCTAGACCAATTGTAGTGATTGTGTTGAAAGAGAAAAATACTCCATGTATGAATGACCTGAATCCGAGGATAATTTCTGGAAAAAAATCTGAATTTCTTACCACACAGGCCCTTTTTCAAACGTGTTAAATAATAAACTTCCAACACAACAATAGCCTATAATAAGTGTAAAATAACTGGCAATCGGTAATTGTAGTCGATCCTCTTCATCTTCACATTCTTCATCGTCCAGACTATTAGCGTTCCGCTTTTTACTCTTTTTTAGCTCCCTAAAAATCAATTTTTACATTCGTATTGAAAAATGTAACTCACATAGAGTCTATAGAATCTACATCCGTATCAAATAAATGTGTTCTGACCATTTCCACCAAGTTCGCTATCATTTTCCACATTGCCAGAAGTTTAGCGTAAGTTCTAAAATTGAAAAAATGTAAAGTGAATATTATTAGAAATCTTACCGAATAACAATTTCAGATAAGAATTTTCCTATATCGGCGGCAGTGATGAACATTAACGGAATTCCTATCAGGCCAAAAAAGACAGTAAAGATTCTTCCGGGATCTGTGGCAGGAGTAACGTGATCGTAACCTGGAAACTAAGATGAGATCCTTTTTTCAATATTTATTACCTGTAGAAGTAATCACAGTAAGCGCGTAAAGTGTAGCAGCTGCAAACGTCCATCTAGTAGTCATTCCATCCTGTTCTCCAGTCCATAGTTGATTAGTGTCTGTGAATCGATCGTCATACTCGTGAGCTTTGGATAATGAGGCTAGCAATGGTCTCATTCGACTTTCCACCGTTGCAGCGTCACTTCGATTTGATGATAAAGCGATTGTTTCATTTATTATTTGGGAATAAATATCGAAGACATGTTTCACTTTCGCCTTAAATACTTGTGAGATGTTACTTTGGAGAAATCTTACCTTTCTGCCTTCTAATTCATGATCCGCTTCAAGCCATATGAATACTGTTGCTCCCATGGCAATGTATGATAATAATAAAACATTAAGACCAACATGAGGAAGAAGAATTTTTAATAACTGCAATCAATTAAGTTATTTTTGAAATTTTTGAAAATCCGACACCCACCTTCAGAATTCTCCTCCATATTGGTACCCGTACGACTATTGGTTGTTCAGGAACATCTTCGATACCTTCTCTACGATTATATTCTTCCCATTTCACACGACCAATGTTCTCTGTAACAAAAAAACGGGTAAATTAGGTTTTGGAAAACAAAAAAATGGGTCTAGGACCTGGTGATCAACAGCAATTCATCCTATTCAATTCGGCTAATCAGATTTGCGTCTTTTCTTTTCGATAAAAGACAATTTTTTAGATGTTTCTCAGTCCATATTTTTCAGATTTTAGGTTCCACTTACCTCGAAACAACGGTGGAAGACAATGTTCAGGCAAAGAGGAAACAAATGCGAGATCTGAGAGCGGAAGTCTCAATTGTGGTTTTTGAACAACTTGAAATATTCTTCCGACTCCCAAAGAACCCATCAGAAACAACTAGAGGGGTGTAGTGAAGCAAGATATGATGATGGCACAGAAGTTTAGAGAGCAGGGCCCAGATGGCAAGCCAAATTAACCCGAATATGACATTTGATCCACTGGATCCGTTTAGTTGGATTGATTACACAACTAGTACAGATGAATAAATGTTCCCTAGTTTCTACCAACTACTGGTAAGTTGCCGAATAAATTGAACCACGGAATATTTTAGTTCTGTGTAGAGGGCTCAAAAGTTTCAAAAATAGTCGATGAGCAGTAGTAAATAGAGGGTGTCGATTGTGTCGGGGCAATTGTAGATATCCGGCAGGCGGACGACGAGAAAGGAAATACGAAACGCGAGAAGAGGTTGCGACACCGATCCCGCGCGGTCCCCCTCCTTCTTCCCTCATTTAAAACATTCTCCTACTGGTTTCGGTTGTGTGAGACCCAAGACACCACCAAAATCTTTTTCATTTCAATTGTCCCACACAAACTTGAAATGTAAACGAGATAGGAGAATGAAAGGCGGGTTTACCTTTTCAGCTATTTTTGTAACCATATTCCTTTTTCAAAAGTTAAGTCTTGTTTCAACTTGGTCCTATTCACGAACATCAATGATCACTGGTCTAAAATAAACCCCAAAAATATTTCGAATTCCTCTCTCACTCGAGATTTCATGACACTCATAAAAATCCTTCTTTTTTGCGACTTTCGAACTTTTATGTTTTGATTCCTATCGCAAAAGATTCCTACGAAATTCCGTTTTAACCACCACTCGAGCTCTTACCTGAAGCTTTTACACACACAAACAAATAAATTTCTTTTTTTCAACTGGCAAAGGTTGAGTGATAGCTCGGAAAACGTTGGAGAGAAAAGATAATGACGCGATGAGAAGATGAATAACATGGCAGGATGTGTGAGAAAATGAATGGATTGTTTAATTGTTTCAATTGATGATAGACCACGAATCATTAGATCAAAGACGACAATTTGTAGTGTTGTAAAGCTATTCTGATTTCTTTTGGACAACTCACCGTCATAAGCAAAAGCGAATTGATGAGACCGAACTGTATTATGTCGGCTAAGAGCAGCAGAGTTCCGATTACTTGGTGGCTTACTAGGCGGCCTACTTGGCGGTCTGCTAGGAGGCCTTCGGTAGTGATAGTACGGCACAAATGGGTCACCAACTCCAATTGTAGCCGAAGTGATGGATGGTCGGGGTTGAGCCGTTGAAGAGCTCTTCCGGCGACCACCAGCGAATAACGGGGGATTATCATGGAGATGTGCTAGAGTAAGTCTTCGAAATGAGTATGCTCCAGATGAACCCATCGGAACACCGCCAGTGAATACGCATAGAGGATTGTGAGTTGTCGGTGATGCTGGAGCTGGGACCTGGATGCGCTCTCTATTGGTTCTATGGGAGGGCTCTTCTTTTCGCACCTTCGTGTCTCGTAATACTCCCACCTCCCGCCAGGAGCCACGTTCATCATGTCTGGGCACCCCCCGTTACAAACAGCTGTGTATGTGAGTGAGCGTATGTGTGTGCTCCAACAATATACCCCCGGCATCATCACTCCCGCGACTCCGCCTATCACTTTTGGTAGTATACCGGTGTTGTTGTGTTCTACATTGTTATTATCAACAAGTCGAACCAGATGCTCTTTCAGTGAAAAAAACACAAAGCAAAAAAAAGATCACTATCTCTCACTCGAATAAAAAAATAATTACTTAATTTCTTAGGATCTATATAATGTCAAGATTAGTTTTTTTTCTTGCAGAATGCAGTTTTTAAAAATCCGGCATCTTGCATCATCATCGACTCCACAACAATATTTTGGTGTTGACGAGTTTTCTAAGTGACACCTAGTCCTGTGCTGCCATTTCATATCTTCTCCCCGCCACAGACGTGTGATGCGGACAATCTGAAGGGGGACAGAAAAACGCTGCACTTCGTCTTGTCGTTTTGATAAATGATACACAATATCATATCAATCACTTCGACAAGATGATTCTTCTTCTCTAACATTGCGGTTCTACAAGATGCCTGAGCATATGGATAGGAGGTAGTTCAGAAAGTAGGGGAGTAGCTGGTTAGGGTATTTTTTAAATTAAGAAATGATTAAGGTGACCAAAAATTAGTTAAGAGCCTAGAAAAAATAATTGACTGGAGAAAAAATCCTTACGATATCTGATAGCTGCAGCTGCAAAGAATGGGAGAAGTGCAACTGCTGTAGGATTGTCCGGATAAATTCCGGTATGTGCAGTCCTGGCCCATTCGGCAAACATGGTTTGAAATGAGTACAAAAACTGAATCAATCATAAAAATCAGAGCGAAGAGCAAAAAAAAAATGGCTGGTGACACACGACCGAAGGAGCTACTAGAGGAATTTTCTTGCGCTTTGGCGGCACGGCGGCGGCCCTGACCGAGAGTTTCCGCGCGTCTGGAACGATGAATAACAAGTCTCTGGGAGTATATCGAGGGCGACAAGTGGGCAAGACGATTGCTGAGTGTGTCTTTTTTGTGCTCAGTCTCTTCACTTCATAATAAACGTCAGAGATTGATATCTGAACTTTTTTGGAAGGGGAGGGGAGGAGGCAAGTGTACTAAACTGCCGCTAGTTTGGTACTTTTAACTCCCGAAAGAACGTTTTTATTAGTAAGTGAGGATACGAAACACAAAATAGAGAAGATTTTGATTTAAAACAACTTTCTCACAGTAAAACGCTGTCAGGAAACTTTGGAATGCGAAATCTTCGAAATTAAGAGGAAAAAGCTCAAAATCAAAAGTACAAGGTAATAAAAGGCAGAAAGAATCCTAAAACAACTAACTACTAGTTGTCTGGGATATCCTCTCTCCTGTCTTAAGGCCTTCATTCCGTAGCTGCTCTTTTCTTTACGCCGACCCCAATTATCTTAGCGGGCGCCGCCACAATAGCACAAAGTATGAAGATGTGAATTGCCTTTCTCAAGCTTCTTCTTCCCAGATGAACGAAAACGAGGCTCTGAGAAGAAGCACAAAAGGAATTTGTCATTTCATTTTTCAAGTCAGGGCCGTTCGTCGCCATACAAGTGAAGCGAAACTGGTGGTGGCAACCGCCGCTTATTTGTCAACAAAAATTGATGGGAATGAAAAAGATTGAGACGGAATGAGACAGTTTTAAAATTCTATTTAATAAAAACGAGCTTAGGTTTCAGAAAGGAAGCAATTGTCACGTGTGAAAAGAAGATAATAAATTCCTTTTAATAAGCTCTTTTGCCCTCTGGTAATTGAATTGAGAAGGATCGAGAAACGTTTCAAGAGTCATATGGATCAAAATGAAGAAAAAGTGTTTCAACTATCACGCGATAACTTTTCGAAATTTTTAGTTTCTCTAAAAACTTTGAATTTTTAATTTTTTCAAACATCTTTTTTGAAATTGAAAATCAGAAAAGTCAGTTTAATGCTACTCTGTTGTTTTCAGATCACATCTTCTTCGAAAATCTCATTTAGAGAAGAAATCTGAAATTGCGTTGTCTATCCATTACGTTTTTTGCTCATTGAACATCTCCTTAGACCTTGTGTTATAGTCACATGGAGAAACTTGAGAAAAATAGGAAAAGGAGAAGACATTTTAAAAATTACTTATGCCTCTCATTACTAGAAAAAAAATTAATGTAAATGGCAAGCGCTTTTCCATTTTAAATTATTTTTTTCTGTGGCTAGGATCATTATTTTTCCTTTTTTGATGACATTTTAAAAATGAAAGAAAAAAAGATATATTTGAAAGGAATGATGCTGATTGAGAATGAAAGGAACATGAATAGAAAAAATAACTAGTGAAATGCTCGGGAAGAGAATTTCAAAACTGCAGGAAAAAAGTTGTTAAATTCAAATGAATTATAAATTATGCTTCTTCATACACAAACCAGAGGAAACGAATTTTATGTGGAGATGAGCGGCTCTCAAGATATTGTTGAATCTAGGATTCCAGAGGAAACATTGATATACCATTTTAAAATCAGCAAAAATGTATTTTCAACGAGTATGACTGTACCTGACGTTTCCAGAGAAGCTGTCTCAATTTCAGTGATCATTTTCAGAGATCTCTCTATCTAGACAGGAATAGATTCGACTCGATGAAGGTATGAGGTAAAACAAGTCCAAAAAACAAGAATGATGTGGCGGTGGAAAGTCATTTCCACATCTCGTAAACATGTACCTTGACTATCATAGAGCTGATCCAGACGACGGCGGCCATATACCATAATTCAACTCAATCTTGTCTTTTCATTGCTTCCTTCTTATGTACATGCTTTTGGTACTCGGACAATAATGATATGCACATAGAGAGACACCTTGGAAATCGAGTTTTGATAAAGAAACGGAGAATAAAAGAGGAATCATAATTGCTACTTCAATAAAGTACTCAGAATTAAAAGTTCAAGAATATCAACCAAAGATGTTAAACGGAATTCATCTCAGATCATTTTCAAGTGTATAAATTTGCATCTAATGAATGATTAACTAGGTTTGAAGAGTAAAGAGGAATGGTGTTCGATGATGGGTAATGTTATTCCACTTTTTTTTCTATAAATTTGAATTCACTGACAGCTATGATAGTAAACACATGACACACAAATATTTGATGAGTGATCACTGCTCGATAAATGTCTGGGGGAACCTTTAAAAAAGTTATAATCCAAAAAATATATAATTTTGAGTTGAAACAAGAAAAAGTCAATATGAAAGGCAAAAAAAGAGGTAAACTTCAAAGTTCAGCATTTTAGTCAACCCCCAAAGTGAACTGGAAATGAACCAATGAATTTTTCAAGCGATTTCGAACATCATTGCACTTTATTCTTCCCCAGTTTTATTTCCAAGTTTTCTCCCCTTCTCTATAGCTTGTCTCATTCTCGACACTAAACATGTACGGGGGTCCATCAAATGACACATTCAATAAAACTAGACAAGTAAGCGATTTAGTGTCCCGATTGTGTTCATGGAAGGAGGGAAGGGGAAGAATGACAAGTAATTAGGGAAAATAAATAAACATTGCATTCAACTTGAATCACTTGTCGTTTGTTTGACATTAGGGCCTAGTTGAGATGGAGAAGCTTGATAAATTTAGGGTTTTTGGTTTTTTGGGAAAGCTCCATACTCCTAATATTGGATCTTGAATGATTTGAATAATTATCCAAGTGAAAAAACCTAGATTTCCTAGAAAAAAAAATTGTGTTAGTTTCTCATTACTCATTTTAACACTGCATGAATAATGAGAGGTCAAAAATTAGAGAAAGAAGAAAAAGGGAAGAAAGTGGGGACAAGTAGCTTTGCAAACTGTGGGAACCTCTTGCAAACTCGTCTTTTTCTCTCTTTCGCCTACATACCTCCTCTAATCATGAGCCGATTAGACGTCGGCTTCCTTGAATCGTTTCCGAAGGAACCGTTGCTTGTCGAAAACCCGGCCGACGATCGAAACGAGCCTTGTGAAAGTTTGGGTGATAGCGAGTAGTGTGCTCGTCGTGACTGGTGACGACTGTACCTGGCCGACAGGATGCGAGCTTGGTTCGGCACAATCCGATGGTAGGATGAGCTGGGCGAGGCGTTAACGAATAGCGTCGACGAGCACACATGATGCGCATGCTGAGCCAGCACCGCATCTGCACCTCGTAAATCGCATATGTCCGTCGTCCTAGTGCGATCCTTCGGCGGCGCCCACATTTTGACGACGTTGTGGACAGCGATTTTATGGTTGATCGGGTGGAAGAGAGGAACGTCGAAAGGGTGACACGAAGTTACTTGACCATCGTTAGCCGCCGAGACTCGGGTACTAGAAGAAGAAAGAAAGAAGAAACATATGAGTGAAATGAGCTGACGGAAACAAGATAAACGAACTGAGAGTTGTAGAGGGCTAACAGCCAAAGCCAGTCAGAAATGCGAATTGATTAAACGGGGGTATAAGTTGGGAACAAGAGGAATTAAACGACTATGATGACACGCGATGCCGACTTGTGTTGCACCACTGCCTATTCTTCTTTCTCTTCTTTTTAGCTTCGGATTGTGTTCTTCAGTTGTTTTGTCTCCTTCTGGGTGTGTGGCATCATGTTTTGACGCCAATAAACAACAATAAAAATTAAGCGCTCAGACTTCTAATTAGTTTGACGGACGGCTATGGGAAACAAGGGTGGTTAAGAAATTGAACGGTAAACACTGCTAAGTATCGCTGTAATTTCAAAAAAAAACAAGGATACAATTTACAGATTATTAAAATTATTTGGGAAATAGGAATATGATAGGACCACAAAAAATAACTACTACCATATCTTTTTTGGTCGGGATGCCTTGAAAAACAGAGTGGTGTTGAAAGGTGGAGGAGACATGAGCAAAATATGATTGACGAACATTCAAGAGAACAATTGGTGACACCACCCTCGAGAAAGGAAATAGAAAAAAAACTAAGTTGTCCTAGCAAGATGTATACCGATTAAGAAAAACAATGAAGAACGCGTCATTTGAAATAAGACCAGGAAGAATAGTGGAATTCTGAGAACCAGGAGTACAAGACACGCCATTTCAACCGCTTTTTCAATTATTTCCGACAATTTTAATCAACATTTTGCAACAACTCATAAATCATAACTTACTGATTGACTCGAGAATACTTTGAAATTGCAGCAATAAAGTTTTCTTGGCCGCTACAGCCGACATAGTTTAGTAAATCAGACTAGAAGAGAGCAACAAAAATAAAACAAGACCCTGAATTACAGCGAGGGTGGTGTCTCGCTTTTCACACTTTGCTGCACCCTATTGATAGATCAAATCGTACTAGACGACCCACCACTTTTTTCATCGTCGAAGTCTTTGTCAGAAATCGGTCGGCTTCTCTTGTTGCACAAATTGTTTTGCTTGATGGAACAGCTTCTGGAACTATACGTAGGATTCATTCCACAATGAAAAAACATGCAGCAAGATCACAAATAAATTATTTTCGTATGAAAATTAAGTATCCGGAAAATAATTAGGGTTACCTGATAAGAGGATGAATGGATGGTGTGCGAATGAGATCACCATATGCATGATAGGTGGCGGATGCTCCAGTTGAGCCCATGCCGTTTCAGTCGTTGTTCCTACTACACTCCGCACGTTGTTGTTGTCTCGTCGATCTTTCTGATGGTACTGGTTGACGGCAACACGAGGGGCAACTCGAATACTGTAACGAAGAGAGAAATTGAATGACTAATAGAAAACGAGATACATATTATTTATAAATGCGATTCGGTTATAGTCGAGCACACAGATTCTCGCTTTTTTTCTAGGGGGACCCGGTGCTCGGATGTGTGTTTCCAGGATAAATGAATTAGTACTCAACCAAAATCTCTTTCTGTGTTTGTGTGTGTGTTGAAAGGCGTTGTGGGATCCGATAAACTATATTCATGAGAGGATAACAAAGAAGAAGAATATGATGAGTACCAGGCGGCAACAATTTCGCAGTTTTTTGTTTGTGGGCAAATTGGGTGCGTATTGGATAAGAAATTGGTAGGGGGGAAATTGGATAAAAATACAATGGGAGGGGGGGGGGAGAATACTCTTCTCAAGACCCACCACTCTTCCGACCAGCTTATTGCTTTAAATAAGTAGGCGGCGCTTTAGTTAAGCTCAACATTCTCATAGTATTCTTCTTCTTCCTCTCCCTCTTCCTTGGGACTTGGGCCTCGATGTTCGCTATTAGACCATTAAGTCTTCAGGGTCAAAAGAGCTTGATTCCTTGACGGAGCACACAAAAGTGGGGGAGGGCACACTTCTTTTGTGGGAAGAGAGGGATCAAAACATGACTGTTCAACTAGAATTGAAAGAACATGTTACTTGGGAAAAGCCTTTGAAGCAACAACGGGGGAGGATAGATAAATTAATTTCCGAATTCGGACTTTTTGTTGTTTTTTCGTTGTTCGACATTTTCGAATTCGTAATTCCCTCGTTTTTTTTTAATTTTCGATGTGTTACACTCACCCCTTGATCCAGTTTTTCGGACCATAAGCGATATGAAGATTATATGGACTCTGAAATTAAATTATTGATATAGGGAAGAAACACGGACAAGAAAACTTATGAAAGAACACAGAGGATCTAAAACCCATTTGTTCGAGAGCTATGAAACCAATGGGCAAAAATAGGAGTAAGAAAAAGTCCAAGAACATGTAGCAAATGAGAAACAAGAAATATTTGGGAAAAGAGTAAAAAGAGCTGATCAATCATGCTCTCCAAGACAAGTATTTAACGCGATTATTGAACAAGATGAACGAGAAAAAGATGTTTCCTTCCCCCACCCTCAATTTTCTTCATCTTTTCTTTTTTCCATAGAACAAGAATCAGAGTGCGTACCTAGAACACACACACATGAGTTCGTCATTTGGAATATCTCAGAGTTTTCTGTGTTGATCGAATTATTGCGAGAGGCGGACACAAATGAGCATGACCGGAGGGGGAAAAAGAAAGAAAATATAACAAACGTTTCTTGTGTTAGAAGACGTGTCAAAAACGTCGCGACGTCCTTTTGCAAACTTTCGAAAAGATAAAAGCTTGGCGATGGCACATAACTGAGCTCAAGACTCACAGCTTGGAAATTTGTCTAAAAACAAAAAAAGAGCGTTCCTGTTTTAACTTTTGCAGCTTTTCTTCGAGAAATATTTCGAAAATGCGGTAAAATGAAAAAAAAAACGTGTGTCTTCTCTTTTCCTTTGTCTTCTTCCTCTTCTTCAGAAGACATTGCTTTGACATGTTAACGGCAGATATGACGAAGGGATATGATCGAGCAGTCAGTCAGACACGATTGTTTCTTTTTTCTCGTTTCTCTTTTCTTTTCCTTTTCATTTTGCTTGTTTTTCAAAGATGAATGTGCAATGTAATTTACGAGTATGGAGTTGACGCTTCACTTGAAAGAGTTAGTTTTGGTTCAGACAGGCAAAGAAAGGAGGGAAGATCTTCAACTGATAAGTCTGGAGAAAACAGAAATGGGCAAAACAATACAAATAAGCGGAAGTGAGTGATTTGACCCCGGGAAAAACAAAAACGAAAACTAATGAGGACCAGCTGAAAGTTAAAGACACAAAAAAGAAGACTCAAGAAAAATTGTTTTCTGGAATTTGGAAGGGTCTCGAAAATGATACAAAGCTTTAAAAAATTGAGTTTAAAAAAATAACCAAAGTTTCTCATCAGTTGTTAAAATTGCAGTTTAAAGCACCTAGGTGATCGTTCTGGTTGAGTTTTTTGAAAAATAGTACTACCAGTTTTCTTATATGATTAGTCTTCTAAAGAAATTTCATGTTCATAGAAAAAAAACAATGGCCCTCACTTGAACTATGCTTGTTGGATGAGTGCTTGTCATTTGTTTTTTTTTCTATAGAACGAAAAAATTATCTGAAGACTAATCTGAGCAATCTAATTAATTAAAACATTGATATGCAAGTGCAAATCGATTGAATTGATCAGGAAGTTGGATTTCCTGATCAGAAAAGAGTTACCAAAAAACAACTCCGGCTCTCGACACTAAAATCAGTCTTGTCGGAATGGGGAGCAAAATGGGAGGGCATGGGGCGGTGTTATTTGACGACGTTAGGGCGACAAAAAGCGACACCACTCATAAATCTCGGTCCATCCGGACATCGTGGTGTTGGTGGCTTCTTCGTCTTCTTCGACATCGTCTTACTTGCCTCCTTAGTCGCTTCTTCATCTTCTTGTGTCTAGTTCTTATATTGTCTCTGAAGTCTCTCTCGGTGGATGTCTCAAAAAACTGATCAGTCACCAGCGGGACCACAATTCAGAGCGTTTGAGTTACCGGGATCAGAAAACGATTCACCTAGAACATAGCAAGCATACAGTACTAGAGACTCATCAAAATCTGAAGAGAGTAAGATTAAGGAATTCCTTTTCTCATGATTTTCATATTGAATACAATAATAAAATTAAAATCCGTCTCATTAATCAGAAAGAGTCGCATTTTCGGTATCCTAAAACCGCCTGCGTCAGTTTGAAAAATTAGTGGTCGGAAGAAAAACAAATGGCTCCTCGATGCCCCCCTCCTCCTCGACACGGGGCGACAAAAGCGACAAGTTTTCTGGGACCTCGTCGTCAGAAAACGTGTCTTCAGCAACATATGAGATAAAAATATGGCGGCCTAGAGGGCACCTCTCATGGGATTTTGTCAACGACTTCGTATTATTTTACTATTAAGAGCAGGCAACGACGGAAAAGATAGACAGAAACCGAATGAAATGAGAGATAGAAGAAATCACAGAATCATGTGATGTCTAAAAGTTTTTTAATATTTTGAATCAGACGAAAAATGGCATTTGTGGTATAAGACTTAAAAACGTCTATGCTAAAAACAGAGAATCGTTTTCGTGGAACGTCTAGCAGTTAAAATAGACAAATGCATCCAAAATTCAACAAGTGAATCAAGTAGTACAACAAAAACTGCTCAAAACTTGACTTCTGCAGATGGCAAAGCGTATATCTGATGAAAAATCAGAACTTCTCACACTGAGCACCCTATAAAACCAGTAGTCCGGACTAGTTCTCGCACTCGCATCAACCCGATTCCTTTTTTCTTAGTTGAACAAAATCGGCTTCGACTCCTTCTTTGCAGCAGAAGAAAAAAACTTGGCCTTCCTTTTCATTCATGAAAAAAGTTTTTGGTGAGAAAGTAATCCAAACACAGATTGACTGCAAAGGACTTCATAAACATGACGAGAGGAAAGGTGTAAACCGATTGGAAAAATCTTGAAAACCCGTTCCTTCACACTATTCCGGGATATTTTTGAAAAAAGAATGGGGAAGAAAAGGCTGCGCGAAAAGCTAAATTTGATTGGAGTAAGATCATGTAGTAGACGTTGTTGACTTTTGTCTTTTCTTTGAACTTGCACATCTAGATTCTCATTTTGGGGATTTTCTCCGGTGAAAAAAGATGATTGAAAAAGGCATCCATCAGAAAACGGCGAGTTTCATTTCATTATTTAATTAATTTTTTCCCACAAAGAAAATTGAATTATTCAAAAAAAATGGTTCCATATATATTTTATTAGTTCATCGAAAATTCATATCATAATAAATAACACAAATAAAATTAGAAAGTACTCAAATGATAAAATGGTTATGATTTCCTTGTCCATGTAATCTCCTTGTCAATATCAAGACCGAATGCTGGCACGTTGCTCTTCCAACCGCATGCTTTCCTCGTTTATCAAGAAGTTGTAGATGTGAAGAATGGCGAAGGTTACTAGACCCCACATGATGACAAAACCAAGATTTTCCAACGCCATGCCTGCTCCTGAAATATTTTGTTGTATCGGAAAAATTGATTTTAATCGGAAAAAATCCAAAAAATCATAAAGTTGAAGAGATTTCAATTGTCTTCAACAAAGAAAAAGAGAAACTGCAATAAAATTGGAGCAATCTGGGTATTCGGCACGTGAAAAAGGAATTCAAAGCAGAAGAGAGAGCCAGAGATGCAAAAAAATGAAACGACCTAAAGAACGCAAAAAAGGAGAGGGTAACTGGTAAATGTCTCTGACCACTGATGAAAAATGTGAAGAAAACGTTATTTGGAGCGTTTCGGAGGACTTTACATTTTCTCCCATGATCGAATTCGACTGCTTGGGAATAATTCTAAGAGAATAGGTTCAATTGTGCGTGATAAAATTGGTTTCCAGAGAAACGTCGATGGTTGCTAGGAGATGGAAAAGAAGAAGTACTTTTGAGAGTTGGAGAGAAAGTAAAGGGTGTTGATTCAAACTCACACGCATAAAAAAGGAAACTGAAAAAAACAATATTGGTTTCACAGAGAACTAATGACGACAGTTCTTACGAATGGTTTTTCTCCTGAGAGATCTAGATTTTGCAAGTTCGTTATGACAAAAGAGCACATTGGTTCTCTTTCAAAACACAGAAGAAACAAAGCAGAATATCTCAGAAAGGGAGAGGAAAGTATATCTGGTTGAAGTCATTCTATTTTTCAGCTAATACGCACCGGTAGAAATGATTTTATTCTGGAAGAACAAAACTGGGATGATTCGTGGACTTCAACAGGTCATTTGCGAAATAATATTCTACTGGGGGAATGATACCTGAATGAATTCCTGAATTCTTGGAGCAGATTTCTACCGGTAGAAACAATTTTTTACTGATAAATTGTAAGCTTCTCATGATGGAGCGAGTAGTTGCTTGTATTCCTACCGCTGCTCCCGAGTTCATGCCGCTAAATTGTGGACAACTCAGACAATATTCATTTATTCAATTAAAGAGACCAGTTCAGTTCTAAGCGATTTGCTTGAAATAGGTTTTGAGCAGTTTTTAAAAGTGCTCTCCACCCTCTGCACAAATCATTTTGACGATATCGGCTAGATCCTTATCCAGCTTCACGGTTTTTCAGTGGAGCTAGGTACGGTGGGTCGAGCGAAGGAAGTCTCTGGTATCTTCTTCACAATCCTTTGGAAGTTCAAAATTTTTTCGAAAAAGGGCCTCGAGTTTCTTATAGACAATTTGGAGAAGAGTTTTCTAAGCGACAGTCACTGAACCCACGCAGGGTATGGGGAACACAACAATTCTTGTCTATACCGGGTAGCTGATGACGATTCTATGAGAAGAGCTCGTTGACTGCGAGAAGAAGTCAGGTGCCTCATCGCTTGAAAATTGAGGTTGTTGGTATTATTCCACCAGTAAAACATCATTTCCATCGATAAATAGTGGGTCCAGGAGCCGATGAGTTCATTCAGGTGTTTTATTTCTTTGTTAGCTACTTTCATTACAATCGGAATACAATCGGTGTGTATGTTTAACTTAATTTTTTTGAAGTTAGATTTTTTCTGTTCAGTTCAGAAATTCTACAAATGGTCAAACTATTTTCAAACTGTTCAGTATTCAAGATTTTTAAATTTCTCACATACTCAGTTCAATAATTAATATAATATGACGAGTTGAACGCTTCTGCAAATTCATTATCCAGAGAACCATGTTCTAATTCTTGATCGAGACGATCTGAGGTCCTTGTTACGCCAGTAAAAATTTCAGTAAATACTTTCTCGTGATTTCTTTTTTTAGTTGTCAGTTTTTTACTTTGAGTAAATCAGAAAACTATAAAATATCGAGTAACACGAAATGATTCATCAGGTACCAATACAAATCTTCGATTTTTGATTCAAATTGTACGATTTCATTTCATTTGATCTTTCTATGAAAAGGAAGTCTTTCAATTCGAGAAAATTGCTCATTAATTGTGTTTTTATCCAGAACGGATTCATTTTCAAAAATTTATTAGATTTTCTCTCTTGATCGGTTTTCTTGTTTTTTAACATTTCCATCTCATTTTAAAATGAGTCTCCGTTAGCCACCAACGTTCAGGAAAACGCGTTCATCATTTTTAGGGAGAAGCAAAATAGGAAGATGATCGATGAGACGGACCTTTTTGAACATCTTTTGAACTTTGCCTAATCTTCCGCCCGCTTTGACATCATTTTTTTCTTCTCGAACATTCCACTATTCTCTGTGGAATATTGGTTTTGTTGAACTTCCACCTACACTTAGCTTATGTCCCGAATAATTCGGTTGGCCGTGTTATTTATATGTAATTGATTTGGCACCAGCCGGTCTCCTGATCTCTAACTTGTTTTCATGCCAGCAGAAATTTCTACTCGGTCAAAAAGCACATTAGACACCTGATCCACACCCTCATATCCGGAAAGGGCAGAGATTATAAGATCCGTTCATACTTTTACTTTTTCTTTGTCCAAAAGAGATTTTTTTTTGAACAGATGTTCCATTTGTTGAATGTCGTGGGAAGATTTACAAAGGATTATTAGTTATTACACTTTGTTTTCTTGAATATTTTAGCTGTTTGCTGCTCATAGTCTTTAATCTCAAGTGAAATAACTGGAATTTATGTTTTTTTTGCAACTTCCACACTTTGTCCCGATCTTTTTCAAATACCAACACAAAGTTCATTTCTATGTAATTCAAGCTTCCACCTGTTAGTCGATGACCTCATCAAATAACGAATTTTGTAGGCAACAACCTCTGAAAATGTTAATTTCAATTGAATGAGTATAAAAATAGAAAGACGAGGAAACACATTGTGAGACATAAAAATAGAATTGTTATTAATGTTTGAGGCTTTGAAAGAGGAATTTTCTGATAGACTTGGCATTTTCCAACATTCCCAGAAGTTTTTATCCTTGAAAAATAGATGTTTATCCAGGAAATCGGCATGGTTTATTCATAAAACCAATGCATCGTGTTCCTGGTTGATTTGTGAAATGACTAAGAATTCTTCTAACTCTAATGCACATAGACATTCCGATAAAAACATATTCCAGTCGTTTTTTCAATTCAAACATCATTTTGATGCGATTTGTCATATTGCATTCAAATCAAAACTCTCATCTTTGCCTTTTCCGATTCTGTCTAAACTTCGGATCAATGGTGTCTAGACTTAAGAACGAAATTCAAACGTTCACCAAACCCCACAATACAAAATGTCTAATACAATTGTCCCCATTCTCGGGTGCTTGTTATTGAAAAGTATTATTCTAGAATTCGGGAGAAAGTGCGGAAAAACAATGAGTTCTCCTGCAAGCCGGCTTCCAAAAACCAATATCGTGGCTCGGCATCTTATTGGAATACGTCAGTATTTCTTTACTCATCTATTTCAACTTTTCCCGTGACTTTTCGCGCAAATTGAAGTGCAGATCCGTGATTCATGGCCCAATTTTGGAGAAAATTCCTCCTTTTATTTATCCTGGATCCGAGCGAAAGTCGTTTTCCGACGTAACTAGAAATGAGAAAAGAAGTAGAAGGAAGCGTATAATTGAAAAAAGACGAACTCAACGATCCGAAGGAAATTGATGAGACCAATTATCTTTTGCGGTTTTCAAATTACCCTTTTCCCATAATAATAAACCAATTTTCAGAGTAATAGTTATAGTCATATGAAGGGAGGTCGATTATTCAATTGAGTTAAGTGTGTCTGACACTTGAGTTCTTTTTCGGTAGTCTCTGGAAAGAATTGAACAGCTGCCAGATTACGTCAAATGTTTCGAAAACCCTTAAACTTGTTTCTAAGTAGCAATGATGTCAAACATTGATAAACATGACGAGAAAGAGGAACTATAGAGGCGGAGATTATATTGTAACCCGAGGCTCCCATTGTTTTTTGAAAACATCAAGTCTGTTGGAAATCTTGAATAGGAAGCAAAAAGAATTCATCATGTCTAATCATGCTGAACAAAAATAATGAGCTTATTAGTCTCTAAAAATGTCTCACCGCAAAGATAAGATGTTTTTCCATTTCCTCTTGATCAGAATCGAAAATCGGGGGTGAAAAGAGACGTGATGCAGCAGCCTATTATGCGTCACTTATTTTCAGCCTAATGCGCAAACGTCTCTAAGCTGACAGCTTTCTGGCCACCAACACAATCCGCATCTGACCATCAATCTTTTATCTGGAATCATTTTGAACTATGATTACAAGTCATTTCTTAGATCTGACTTGTCTGAGAGCACATCTGGATCATCTTAGAGACCTCTCATTTCCGAGTACAACGAAAAGTTAACGTCATTCCCATTCTAGTGGAAAATGACAAAAAGATCCGGGTGGGCGCTTCATGACATCACGCCTGAAACAGTTACCCTTTCTTCCGCCCTCCCACATTTAGACAAAGTGTAGGTGGAAGAAGAGCGTTTTTGAATGCCATTTCATATTTCACATTTAATATTCCATCTTTATTGCTCGAGTACTTCCCCGTTTTGGTCCAAGTTTTATTGCGGTCTTCATTCTTAGACCAGACAAAAACGTTTAGTCGAAATTTCTAGCATCATTCGATTTGCCATGTCTGGGTGATAAATTATAGTATATGACTTTCAGCGTACAAAAAATGTTATTTATATTCTACCGAATCCTTCAGTGCTTCGAACACGTTATACTACGTCAGATATTCATTTTTCTTTTATACTGAAGTATCAAGTCTTGATTAATATTGTATTCATTTCACCTGTTCCCTTTTCCCCTCGTCTTCTCGTTTCATCTGCCCCGACTTCTTTCTCTGCCAGAGCTGCTCCTCGAGACTTCAACCAACCCCCTCAAAGGCCACGCCCCTATTGTTCGAAGGCATCTTGGGGCTGGGGGCAGATCAGTATTTATTCGGCGTACAACTCCGCCTTTCAGCTCACATTCTGGTGTCCCTCTCTTTTTTCTCTTTAGTTTTAATATTGTATAATAATAATAGAAGAGCAGTCTCTAATAGTGGTCACTGTTGAGGCTAATCTTATGAGACAGCTTGAGCGACGCGATATAATTGAAGCATGTTGTTGACTTTTTTGATTCTTCTACTTATTTCTTCTAAGTCACGTAGAGGGGAAAGGTTCATTCATTAGCTTCATTTGGGACAACGAAATTCAGAAATGTCAAATTTTGTTTTAACGAGTTGTTATTCTGTCCTCTTATCCTTTGATTTGCACGAAATCGGTTAAGTCAGCTTAAATTCCTATTTTTAATACTTTCATGTCTGATCTTCCCTCATTCTCTTCTTTATAAATAAACTTCCAGGTAATAGTCTTCTACTCTCGCTACAATGAGCCGCTGGATTGCAACCATTCTTGCCTTCATCCTCGTCGCCAGCACGTTTGCTGCTCTCTCCACTGGAGCCGGTGTCGGAGCATCTGATGACGTCGCACCGTACGCCATGCCATTCTTCGGAATGGAGAAGAAGTGGTCGCGTCGTGAGCCAAGCATCAGGTAATCAGACTAATTTACTTTTTCGAAGCTAAGGAATAATTTTCAGATTCTTCAAAAGAAATGGCGGAGGACAAGATGCACCACCAACTCGTTTCTTGTGGGACTACTGATAAAGACCCGGTCTTCTGAACTTCATTTCTTTCCTCGTCTTCTTTCCCCTCCCCCACCAACTTTGAATCATTTGAGTCCGTCACCCAAATCCAACCGAACCATTTCTTCCCATCTTTTCTCATCCGCTTATACAGTTTGTACCATTTGAGACAAAAAATCATCTCGACTTTGAAAACTTTCGTCTCTGTCCGCAATTTTCTTTCCAGACGTTGCTATATTTTGTGTGTGTTTGAATGAATGAAGAGTCCATTGTATGTGATTCATTTCGAGAACAATGACATTTTAAGAAAGTCTATTTTCAGCGAAAACATGTTGTATGAAAGAACTTTAGATTAGATTTGCGGTCAAGATGATGTTCTTCTGAGGGTCTTGCGCACCTAAAACACATATTCTGTCATCCCTCTTTTATATGGCTCAGACTAATACAGAACGAATAACTCTTGCGAATCTTAATGAGGATACAATTCACACTTGGCTGAACTTGTTGATTAACAGCAGATATGTAGTGTACCCGAAATTCTAGAATAAATGAAGAATGAAAATCGGATGACTCTGCTTGAAACATGCACCCACGTGTTCCGCTTCTTTTCCTTTCATTATTGCTTTTCCTAGCCGGAACAATGAATCGTATAATAGAATCGTATAACAACAAGAGGAAACGGAAGCCCAGAAACTTCTTTGTTACTCATTTCTTCTGATGGAGCTCTCAAATAGATGCGTGTTGTTTTCCAATGTCTTCAACGTCATCTACCCATTACCACTTGTGATGCCACGTAGCTCCACTCATCATCGCGTAATTAGAAAAGTGGGAAACTTTTTCGCGAACCTTGATGTCATTCTCAAATATTATTCAAAGAAAACAAAAAAAACGCTTCATCGCTTCATTTCCCCGTCACATCATTAGTTTCTAGACGATTGTATAGTCTGACGTAATGGCTTCAATTGTGAAAATGAAACATTTCGAAATGTTGACACAGTTGTTCGGGATCCGCAGATGTTTTTAAGTGACCTTTATGATCAAAAAAGCGTGCTGTTCACAGATCACCAGAAATCTGTTACAATTTAAGAAAAGGAGCTTTATCCATCTAAAAAGGAAGAAACTGGGATTCTGTGAAAGAACTATCGTTTGTCTAGTCTAGATTAAAATATTGTCGAATTCTGTGATGGATAAAAATCATAAAACTACGATAAATTCGAAAATCATACGCGAACTTTGTCTAAAAATATTTTATTTCAAAGAAGTGCACAGATTGATATCCAGAACGGTGGTAAGAGGGTTTTAGTGGAATCATGTTCAAGAAAACACTGTGACGTTTTGTAAAACTTCAGATTTCTGATAGAAAAGTCATTTTATTAATGCATAAAGGTTCTTTTTCTGATTGCATAACTCTTCATGGTTTATTTTTCTAATCGTTTATTGTTTTAAGTGCTATTTTCACAAATTATTTTTTCCAGAATGGCGTTTTCCATCAATCATGTGTTCACCTTTCTGAAAATAAGCTTTTGAGTCATTTTCAGACCACATGAAGTAGACAACGGAAATGATTCATATTATTCACAAGAAACACGAGTCACCTGAAAACACCATGCGAAAAGAACCGTCTGAAAACTGAGAAAACTCATTATTTCTAAAGTTCCTGTGTCTAGTCATCTGGTACAACTCATATCCTGTTAATGATGATTTTTTGTAACAAAAACCAGCTTGTGTTCTCTGTTTTTCACAATTCGTCTTTTTTTTCAAGAACACATAAACTCATACCGTGGGTGTAAAATTCCACATGTTTAGTAGAACAACTGGTTTGGTGTAAACTTCAAGAATTTCCAGAATTTCTTCCCATAAATATTTATTTAACATTGATGTGCAAAGTATTTTCAGATGTATGATGGTAGAACAATGAAAACCAAATGACAAAGATGGTGGGACAAACTTGGAGAAATAGTTTGGGAAATAGCCAAAAAGGTTCTAGTTATCAATTTTTGACGGAAAAATTGAATTGGGACATCGAAAAACTTGGAAATGCACAAACAAAAGAGTATAAAACTGAGACTGTGACGAGAGAACGAATTGGCGCCTTGTTTCCAAACGGAAACCGAAAGACATTTGGATAGTGTGGCATTAAATAGTGGGGAGAATCTCTCGGTACGTACTTACAAATTAAATATTTTAGCTCAAAGAAATAATGAGAAGGAGTTGAGATTAGGTACACGATAATGAAAGACGCCGACTAATGAATAAACACGAGAGATTTTGGGGTGATGGGGGTAAGTTAGTTGGACAAAATCCATTTGGTACTGTTATCAAGAAAAGGGGTCATGCAATGGGAAACGAAAGTCATGAAGTACCGGAGAGCAATACAATAATAGAAGAAAAAGTTTTTGTGACAAAAGTAAGTATATCGAAAAATAGAACTGTTGATAGACATCTGGAGTAGATCATATTGGGTTGAAGAAAGCTTTGGTTGGAGAGAAGGGACAAACTGTAGCAAGAAGGAAGTAATTTTTGGTTTCATAATGAACAAAAATGTATACGCCGCCATTTGAGATCGTTAGATTGGCGGATTAAGGGTTAGTATGATTTTCTAGAGAACTTCTGGAACTTTCAAAATGAGAAATAGTCTAGAAAATTGGAGTTAGAGTCACCGACGACACATGACAGAAATGGAAAACAATCACGAAATAGTATTTGAAAGCGGGGTTTGTTTCGGGAAGAAGTGGGACGAATTAGACGGGGAGCGATTATTAATCACAACTTTTGTATTGTGTTTTCTCATGGATTCTGGTATCCATAGAGTCAATGAGAAAACAACAATTCTAAATATAAACGAAAAGACAATGGGATAGCTAGAAGTGATCTAGCAATTTGGTTGAGATTAGCGGGTGTCAATTGAAAGATGAATTGGTTTTTTACAAAAGAAGAAGTTGGAAGATCACTAAGGAGAATTGGTGGTTTGAAAGACTTTTGGGTGTTTTTGAGACAATACAGATAAAAAAACTAATCGGAGGTGGAGAATAATACAAGAAGATGAAATCGCTAGATGAACTACGACCAGGGTCCGCTTCAATTTGAACGGCCGGTATTTGTGAAAGACTTTTGAAAGGGTAGTGGGGCGTTTTTTGTGCCAAATAAAATTTTGGGAGAACAGAATAATAAGTAAGAAATGCGGTCAGATTAGAGATGTGTTGTTAAAGCATATGGAGTAGATGATAGCCCATTGATTTATTGAATGGAAAGTTTGGCCAACGTTGAAAGCATTTCAGATACTGTAAATTATATCTTATTGGATAACTGGGATCTATCGACATACCTTGAGTTGCAGCATTACACAAGTACATTGCAATCATAACAGCAGCTATCTCTCTGAAAATCAATTCGTTATTTTGACTAAATTCTTTGAGAACTCACTTCATTTCAAACACTTCAACTGGGGGCATATCGTAGCCATCATTCTTCCATGATCCATTATCGTTATCAAATATTTCGGCCGAGTCAGAATCCGATGTTGACGGCGTCGTTTGAATACAGAATTCTATAACCAGGAAAATGAAACTATTTTTAATTCTTTCAGCTCACCTTTCATTGACATTGGTTGCAAATGATATTGAACAACTGGCGCAACTAACATGTTGTGTCCGACAACCTCATCATTTCTCAATGAAATAATTTGCTGCTTGTACATGTCTGGAGTATTCTGAATCATTCCATAACCATCACACTCAATGTCATCAAGACTCTTGTCATAAATCATTTGTTGTCCGTAAGCCGGTCCAGTTCCGTAGCCCCCAAGAAATGAAGAAGCTCCGAGACCACCTCCACCGGATAGTTTGCGTGGTGGTGAGTCACAGTGCGAGTCTGAGAATGAGTCCGGAGAGCAGGAATGGGTGACTGAGTTGAGACGAGAACGGAATCCAGAGTCCTCATCATCCTCTTTCTCTTTCTTCTTTTGTGAGGTCATGTAACTGTAGGTGTCCTCCATTCCGTGTCTGAAGTTACTTGTTTCTTAGATGTTCTCTGTGTTTTAAATTGTTTACCTTTCCGGTGAAGCCTGAGACATGCTATTTGGTGATCCTTCGCTTCCAACACCACTATCAGTTCCAGCTCTAGCCAGCTCGTCACAAACGGGAAGGAACAAGTGGTCATCCGGAATGAACGAGAATGGATCAAATGGAGAGTGTACAGACACCATCTGGAATTTGTCAACCTAAACTGGAATTAAAAATGCTAGAATACTACTCACAATATTTCCTTGTGCTGGTGGAACAAAACACGGTCTGCACTGGTCCTTATGACGACGGAGAGCATATTGACTTCTGAACTGTCCGCAACATCCGTAACATCTGAACTCTCCTTCTTCCATGGCATGGGTGGCAGTATGTCTCATCAGCTCCTTCTCATTGTCAAATGCCTGACGGCAACTTGAGCACTTGAATGGGAACAGATCTTCACCGTTATGAGAGGCTGCGTGTCTCATGTAAGCCTCCTCTGTCGGTAGAAAAACTCGGCATTTACGGCAAGAGAAGAGCTGTAACAAAGGTGTCCAGATGAAATAGACTATTCTAAACGTTATCGGGGTGAGTTTGTTAGACGACACAAAAGCGGTTAGGCAGGATGTTAGGTTTTTTTGATTCATAGTCCCCTGTCTTTAGTTCTTTGTTCCAAAAATTACGGCGGCGTGTCACAAAGAGCCCTGTTCCAAAATTTCGATTTCATTCTCACAACAACGCCGCTATGGTTCAGTGTGCTAGCCTCCACCACCCAATGAGTAGGTCCCTTAGTAGGCAAAAAGCACCGAATACAGATGTTGCGGAACATTCATACATATGACTCATCAGAAACATGCCTCCGTTTTTATTTTCCGTTTTTGACTCTATGGGGGGATTTTTCTTTCCAAAATATGACGTGTTCACCTAGACAGGACTTGTCTCCGTACTATGATTATTAAAAAGAATTGCGTAGTATTTCCCAATTTTTCCGTACTCTTTGAAACGGTCAAACAATAAGAGTGAACTAGTGCCGGTTGGAACGGAGTCATTCCGTTCAAAAGAGAAAAATAGTTTCTAATCAAAAAAAATAATCGAAATCATTTTTTGTGCAATGGGGAGTTTGGGACAGACAGACCAACCCGATCAGTTGTGACTAATAGTGCTAGACAGTGACTGAAAAAAAATTCGAATCATTTTTCTTCAAAATAAGGGATGAGGTACAGAACAAGGTGCTACAAAGGTCCCAGGTATGCCCAGCGAGCGGAATCTAGTTGTGAGGTGAATGAAAAGAGAGAACGTCGCCGCGTGACCCTAACCTTCTGCTTATTTTTCTCAACGAAGTCTTCAATTTGTTGCTTGGATAGCTGCCTGCTACGTACGCTATCAAAGTCGGCTTGCTTGTCGAAAGTATTCTCCATGTCGTTCATCAGCGGATCGACAGATGCTGGAAGCTGCATTTGAAAGCTTTGAAACTGAAATAAACACGTAGAGTAACAATCACAATACTACAAAGGAGGGATTATGATCCGTACATTCTGTTCCATTGATGGAGGTGGTGGCTGTTGTTGTGGTTGTGGCTGCATTTCTGGTGCCTGAATTTGTGGAACTTGTGGCATCTGAAGTTGCTGTGAAGCCAATTGCTGCTGCATTGGATTCTGATCAATATTCTGGATAACAAGCCCATAAGTGATCGGAGCATCGTTATCTTCAAGCTCAGAAAAACAATTCTGAACCGGCATCTGATAGTTGATTTGAGGCTCCTCTTGCATGATTGCCGTCTCAATCTTGCTCACTTTAATAGTCTGAGTCTCGTTTCGTTTTGTCGAGCTAATTATGTTTTGGCCGCGACGACGTTGTTGCATGGATTTTTGACGTTCCGGACATTTGTGTTGATACAAATTCGAGCGAAATTTGTACGTTTTAAAACAGAATTTACATTTAAATGGCCTGTCATTTGAATGTTTGACAGCATGTTGCTTCAAATACCAAACTGAATTGAATAATTTACCGCAATCCTAGAAAATAAAACAAGATGACGTGGAAATCTGAAAACATGCGGAAGCTCACCTTGCATTCGCATTGTTGATTTTTCTCCAGGGTAACATTGATGTGATCCACTTCAGTTGGGCAGATTACAATTGGTGGCGGCGGTGGCGGTTCGTTCTGAAACAATTATGATCATAAGAATCCCCCTTTACTGATTTTGTGTTTTATCAGAACTAAGAACCTCCCGGAAGTCAGTTGTTCTTGGTCCCGCTTGCTATCATGTGAATTCGGCTTTGTGTATAGTAAAAAGTTTATATTCTGTTGTTTACAATCGAAAGGCCACGGGGTCTCGGAAAACTTCCAGTGACCACTGCACCTCTCAAATTTCTCTGCACTTCATTCGACCTGGCGCCTCGCGTCCCCCCAAATGACCCATGTGACGTAGGGGGGCTCCGGCAGAAACAAAACGCGCCGCGGCAGAGGAGCGACGCGTTGACGAGCGGCAATCACTGATTACGGAAAGAAGAGTGACAGAGGGTTAGAGGAAAAGTGACACGCGTTTTGTGATCAACTGATTAAGATTCGCCTCTCCATGTATTTCATGTTCTGATAGCAACTGGTGCTCATTTTTTGGAACTAAAAACAACAATCTCTTAAAATGACCAGTGAACTTCAAAATAAATAAATGTGCTACACAAAAACAATATTTTTCAAAAATAGCGTTGAACACCTCGCCCATGTCTAGAGCTGATATTTTTTAAGACATGCAGCACACATTGTAAACAACGATTGTTTTTCGGTGGACGGATTTTCATATCAATTTATGATATGTTATGAAATTTTATGGGAAGAAAGGAACTCAAAAACATACAGTAAGAATAGCCCAGATGAAAGGATCCATTGGTTGCCTTAGAAATAACGTTCTATGAAAAATGGAGAAACAAAAATAGAGAGAAGGGTCCATTAGTCTCACGTCACAAATCTCGAGATTTCAAGATGGAGAAAATGACGATTTTCTTTAATGTCAATGTCAGTTTTTCTTCAAAATGATGGATTTATGGCTATACATCCCAATTTAAATTTTTTCCTCTATCTAGCTAGAAAATGTCAAATCTGAAAAAGAGGAGCTCACCGTTTTTGGCTGTATGCCCATTTGATCCTCCATTCCGATTGGCGGTGTTGGATACATATCGGAGCCAGGTATAGACTGTTGATAGTAGTTATTGTAACTCAAATAGTCATCCATTCCGTTGCATAGAGAAGTAGGCGTGACCTAGAAGGAGTGTTCATTAGAGGAGATGGGCCTGATGGCAAGTCGTAAGACGCAGAATACGAGGTACAAAAAAATGAGGAGATGACGGATTCGAGAATTTTAATGTCATGAAGTGGGGTCGTAGGCGAAATGGGAGAGAATGTGACGTGGAAAGTCAGAAAGGGTAAAAAGAAAATGAAATACAAATGTGTGAGAAAAAGGGTGAAAGCATATGGAATGGTCATTTTGATATCATCTTCAGTTTCTGTCTCTCTCTCGTGTTCCAGGTTACTGATAAGAAAACTCGAAACGGAGCGGAAACTCGAAATGACCACCTCCAGAACATGCCGTAATCAGTTTGCAAGAGGAAAAAGTGAAAATGGACATTTTTGTTTCAATTGAGAACATGAAGAGAAATATTAAAAAAAAAAAGGAGGCAGGAACATTGAAGAAGAAAAAATTTTAAAACTCTGAGAGAGACGGAGAATGGATGCGTGATGTTCCTATTGCGACCCAGAAGAGCGCACGGCGTTTGTGCGAAACCGTATTGGTCAACGTGACTCCGCCCCTTCGTTTTTTCTTCTTAGCGACCGATTGAGCCACCAATTTGTCATAAAAGGGTGGGCCGATGGCAAAAGATGACGCGTTGTCGTCGGTATGAATTGAAAAAAGAAGCTGAGAATTGTGATAGAAGCCGCTAGCAAGAAGCAAGAATTTCACACTTTCAACAGACCGTAAAACTCGTATGGATAGCATTCCGTATATCACAAAAGTAGCGGAAAGCCATTGCCGATTTGAAATGATGGATCTCAATGTATCTGTGGCTACATTTCTTTTCTCCTCCCCCCATCCTCCTACTTTTATTCCCCTACGCAAACTGTTTTTTCAACCGGAGAGCGCCGTCCGTAGTAAGAGAGAGCGACAGAAGTCGAAACGGCGGCCGACAGTTTTAAAGAATATGTATAGAATCATACCAGGGAATCATCTTGAACTGGGCAGTGCTGCCGGCGCGCCGTCTGCTTCTCCGGGCAGAGCGGCAAGGCAAAAACTGAATGGCGGCGACGAGCGCATCCAGAAATCACAGAAATCCGGAACGACTCGAACGACGAAGCAGTAGTAGCTATCCGCGAAGCAAAAGCCGTCCCGCGGATCGCTTAACCAATAATTTTCAATGAGCGTTGCGGGGAGGGGAGGGATGGATCTGGACACTAGTCGCCGGAGGCCGGCACATTTCGACTCGATTGAGAAGGCAAAAGTTCCGAAACGTCTTTTGTATTTGGACTGGGCATCGGCTATTATTAGCGTTTAGTGCGCTGGTAATTAGGATGCATCGGTTTGATTTATAGAAGTGGACAGTAAAAATGAGGTTTAGGAGGAGGCATTAATAAGAATAGCCGGGAACATTACCCAAAAGGAGTTGAATAAGCTTATAGGCTAGGAAAGAGGGTTCTAGAAAGCTGAGCTTGGCAAGAAACAGCTACTTTGAAGATTGGCAGTCATCTTGTGAACAATCTTTGCGCGAACAAGTGATATGATGGGAAAGCGAAACATCTCACAGTTTCGAAAGTTGTTTGAAGATCTGTCAATTAAAAAGTGAAAATTGGTTTGAATGATGTTCGACTGGTGTATGTGTGAGATGAGGGGCGAGAGGAGGAGGAGGAGGATGAGGAGAATGATAAAAAGTGAGAGATGATTATGATGATGACGGGAAAGAAGACCGGGTGGCCCTTTTCATTTTCCTCCTGTGTGTGGAATGAAGAAGAGAAAATGATAGAGACTTGTGAAGATACACAGGAGTACAGTATAAGGTCCCGTGTGTGTATTTCTATCCGCCCCCTTCCCCCAATCGTTTTTTTGTCTCTCTTTTCGAGAAGACGTGGCGGTTCAATGAAGGGAAGATTGGAGGAGAGAAATCAGATGAAAGTCAGTCAGAGAATTTGGGAAGAAAACTGGTATCAATTGGAGAAGAGGAGGAGGTGGCTGAAACCAATGTTTCTTCCTTTGCCCCCCTGTCGGTCTCGTTTCATAAGGAACCACTCATCACACTATCACTGAATTTGTTAAATTGTCAAGTCTCTGGAACAAGAATTTTTTCTCATTTAGGAGAATTTTTAATCGCTGACCACCTTCTCTTTACAACGGAAATGACCCATTGTGACCGATGGCAGCGGAACATCTCTCTAAAAAAACTGTGATCGAGGTTGAAATGTTCTCGAAACAATTGATAAGAAGGGCGGGTGATTGAAGAATTGAAAAACGGGAAGAAGAAAACCCGCCGACGGTGTGGGGCATATTGTCTCAAGGAAAACCTCTTCGCTCACTCGTTTTTTGACGCTATTTTCGCAATTCGTTACCCGTGCTGCCCTTCTTCCACTCACTTGTCCAAGAATCACGGCGTCCGAACGCGAAAGGCAAATTAGTGATAATGGGTGATGGCGATGACGCTGAGAAATGTTAACAGTTCCCGCTAGGATGACCGCTTGTTTAGAATTGCGAGAAAAGGGTTTCTGTGTGTGTGATGGTCACTTTTCATACCAGATTCCACATTCATGTTGCGCTTTTCCGATTCACTTGCCAATGTCCAGAGTGGCAAAATGAGGTGGGGGACGGGGGTACGGTAGCTGAGATTCTATCACGAGAATCGGCGGCGGCAAAGAAGAGGAGAACCGCCGCCGATAAGTTAATCTTCTCCCGCGGCGGCGGATGGCTACTGTCATTCATTAAGTTATTAACCAGTTGATTACCTCGGGCACCTTTCATCAGGGGCGCTAGGAAAAAAGACGAAGATCAGATGATTGGAAGCAAGAAAGTTAACAGAGACATTCAAAAAAGTTGTTGACGTCTTCTAGACAGCTATTATCAGATAACTCGTGCCCTGCACATTTTCGAGCCGAGTACTGTTAGCTGCGTAAATATTATTATTCTCAAAAACAGTACTGCAATGACCTTGGTGAAGGTACAGTGCCAGTCTGTCTGTCAAAATATTTACGTGAAGATGTCTATGGGCACTGTACGACGACGACGGACCTCCCAATCGTAAAGCTATTCGAATCCATTAAGTTATGCAACGCAACCAACTCAGGGGATTACAAAATGGCTGACCTTCTGCAAAATGTGTTTGATGGAATCAAATGATAAAGTGTCGTTCGTCTAAGAACGGTTTCTTCCGGAGAATGTGCGCGCGCCCATTTTGATAAAAGGTCATGCAGCCAGTCAGTTGTCGTCTCCCCCCGGTGAGTAAGACGTCTTCATACCTCTTGTTACCTTAATCGCGGGGCAACATCTCGAGAGATGACCGCAGATAACCTTCCACTCGTGTGGGTGCCCACATAACTAAGGAGATGAATGAATTGGTGATTGACGAGAAAAGGGACCGATGATTATGCGGCAACGTCTGACCGGATTGGGAATACAGAAATCATTGAGATTATTTAGAAGGGGGGATTCATTTGATCAAAGGTTGTTTCAATCAAACATAACTACAGTATGATTCAAGTAAAAAATCTCGATCTAGAATAGTTACCAATGTGGAAAAGAAACAAAAGAAAAAGAATTTTTCAAATGATTGAAAGAAAAAAATCTTGAGATTTCGCGCTCTGACCGGTTTTTTCCCTCTCTCCTGGCTTTGATGATGTTCCGCAAGTTGCATAATATCAAATCCCTCGCTTCTCACCCACCTCTCGCAACTGATTGGAAAGAACATCAGTGACCAAAAAAAATCGTCGAGAATCGAAGACGCGGATCACCAGCGGCGGTAGAGGAGCGGCAGGAAAAACACCAACAACATCTGGCGCGTCGAAAACCATCATAAAACTTGGTGCTCAGAGCCGAGAGCCGACGAGAGTTTTGCGAAAATTTGAATTGGAAATCGAGAAGCCCATTCGACTTCTTCTTCTTCTTCTTCTTTTCTCAACTCAAAATAGGTGTACCCATTGTACGAGTGGCCAAAGGCAGAGACAAAGAATAAGAAAAGGTGGTTTCGGAAATGGGAGGAGACACACACAGAACAAGTTCAAGGAACAAAACGAGATTTTGATGGATGAGCTGCTGACCAACAGCTTGATCACCAAGAGGTCCCTTTTTCTCGAAATCTTTTCTTTCACTTAGCATCAGCTGTTCGTATAGTGGACCTTTTGCTAGGTATCCCCCGCCTTTTGCTCGAAAATCGAGAGTTCAGCCCTTTTTTTCAGCTCGTAGTCCCTGATTACTTTTCCGACACCTTTTTTAATGGTGGCTTTAAGGTAAAGCAGCTTTAACCAATTTCCCTGACCGCCGTTTTCTTCTGGAACTTTTTTCACATATCTCTTGAGTGTTTGAGTGTTCACCAGCTGGAACGTATAGCAAACACAAAAAAATGACGAGTTGACTGGACACCACCACCTGGCTAGTAGGGATAGACAAAAAGAATGGATGGGATATATATGAGAGATATGATAATTTGAACCACATGAAATGGCATCAGCAGAAGAAAAAGAAAAACGAAATGGAAGGGGATGGAAAAAGTTCGGAGAAGACTTGATGCGCGGATTCGTTCGAAACAACACGGATGGTGGGCAATGGCGCGTTGCCGAGCAAACATTGGTAACCAACGATAAATGTGGACTGCCTGCCGGACATCAAGTTTTCGATGGAATTCCGAGGAATTCGAATTCCAATTACCATGGTTTCATGTGACGAAGGCTTCTGCTGGGCTGGGAGGCAGAATGAGAGCTCGGTTACTAGTTCTAAATCGGTATACGCCCGGAATTTTTTTTGCGCCCTTTTCCAGTCGGCTTCTGTTTGTTTTATCACGTCCGGTACCAGGTCGCGGCCTCATTGCTACCAGTTGATGACCATAAAGGTGCATGCGCAAACAGGTGGTCAAATTCAGGAACGAAAAAGTGCATTCAAATAGAGTGATATGAAAAATGGGGGAATGGTCTGTTAAGAAAACTCGGTGACGATGGTGTGAAGGAATACAAGAGTGAGTGGAGGGGGGTCGATGAATGGGAAAAGAATGAAGCGTTTGAAATAGGTTGAAAGAGTGCGGCATGAGGAGAGAACGCCATCAATTTTATGTGCGAAACGTTTTTTCACATTTTATAGATTTTGAGTATGGTCAAGATGGAGGAATAGCGCCGGGCGGTCTGCTGATTTTCGTTTTCATCAAATATAGTTTTTCGAGAAGAGGGTCACTACAGGTATTTGTTGTTTATTCAGCATAACTCTGGTGACCAAGTGTTTGAAACTAGCTATTTTTAGAGTTTCCCCTTTACAGAGTTCTAGAATATGAAAACCGGGGAGAACTCGGAATTTGAAAACAATAAATTGAAAGTCATGATAAGCTGGTCTCCAGCATTGAGAGGGATAAGAGGAAGAGAACAACAAAAACAACAACAAAAACGAGATATGAAGATGCTTTTGAGATAGAGGAGCGCAACGAGTGAGATGTTTTCTCGGACGGGCGGACGTTTTGAAAATGAAAGAGCCCTGCGGAGGGTCTCGTGGCAAGTTGATTCTGGAGGAGACCCCCCGACGTTGCTTTGCCGAGAATACTCTTCAATCATAAGAGCGCAAACCGAAACGCCATCTATCCTTTCTTGGACATTTCATGGGGGGGGGGGGGGGGAACACGCGTCCGTTTCAAAGCCACGCCCCCTCCTCCCTCTCTCTTCGTTCTTCCAACAAAGTTTTGCACAAGCTCGGAAGAAAAGCAAAGTTTTTTTCTCCGTAGGAAGCGAACGCGACGAGTGGACAACTGAATTGATTATGACACTATACGAAGTTCGAAGGGAACAACGAAAGAGTCTGCGAAAACATAATCTGCCGGGTTCTATTGTTAGAAAAGAAGAATGTGTAGCTGAAACGGATAGGAATAAGAACAAATTACGCACTTGGTCCGGAAATCAAAATTAGGACGTGTAGAAAAAAGAAAAGAGTTCTAGGAAACATAAAGAGGATGGAACAAATTAGAATGCCGGAAATTGGATTAGCTACAGTATGCTCTTCCCATTTTTCTGAGACAATCTAAATGTCAGAACCTTTCAGTTAACCCTATGGATTAGAGAAAACAAATTCGTTTCTCTAATAGAATCTTCGACATTTTTTGAAATTTCGAGAGAGTCTTAAAGAAAAGATTTCCCCTTTTGCAAGCCATTCTTGAACGCTCATCTTAAAAATAATGCCACAGAGGGAGAGAGAGAGATGGTGTGGTTTTGTTCGTACTATCGTAAAACTGGCCGGGTCATTCACTCATGCTAATGCACTGCTGAGAGTGGAGGTCTCCATCGCAAAGTGGCCCTCACCGAACGAAAAAAAAGTGCTGGGCTTTCAGTAGTCACTCAATCTTCGAAATTTGGTGGCGTCCGTCTTTTTGGGGCGTCAATCGCAAAATAGAAAGTGCCTAGCCCATTTGGTTTTTTTTCTTTTTGAAGAGACTTCTTCTAAACTTGAAATTGAAATTCTCAACTCTGTCCCGTAAGTCGGGGTAGGGGAAGAAGAGCACTTGAGAAAACCAAGGGAAACCGAAGAAAATGAAGAAAGTTTTGAGATATTGAGATGGGTCACTACTACAGAAATGGAAAAGTACTAGTCGAGAAATGAAAAATACTGAAGCCCTGCCCCGCCGAGAAGTGGTTGAAAATGGAGCCCCGAGGGCGGATTAGAATATGATGGTAGTGGACACTGGTCACTCTTCCCCCCTATAGTGGTCCGTTTGCCAGCGGCGCCGCGCGCATGAAACGCAATATCTTTCTGGATGTAGTGAGCTCCAAAATCTAGGACCTTCTTCTTCTTCGGACTCAGATTCAATTACAACAACTGGGACTGCTTGGTTTTGCTGAATTAATAATAATCTACCAAGGTTCTGAATAAGGAGAACTTTCTAGATGGAAACAAACCTCATGATAATGTCATAATAACTCGTAGGAATATGATATTAAAGATTTAATGAGAAAACAATGATACCTATGGGTCCCAAGAGTAATGTTATTATTCAGATTCACCGGCTTATCAAGCTGCTAAAACGCTATAACTCATCTACCACAGGGAAATGCTGGATAGAGAATCGAAAAGAGAAACTGATTAGAAGGAAACCAGCCACGATGATCTGAAAAGGAGACCAACGTCCGCCCTACTAAACGCCGTTCGTTTCTTTTTGTTGATGTTTTTGTTTATGGTGTGCCAAGAAAAAAAAGAAACGACACAGCTCTGTGAAGTTGTGTTCTGAAGCAGTTTAGTATTTCTCGGCTGGTTTCCTTCTAGCTGACCTTCTCTCCACGCCCGTTTTTCGTTCTTGTTGTTGTTGTTGTTGTCGTTCGTCGCGTCTTCGTAGACCGCTAACTGACCCGTCTGGAAGAAAACCATGAAAGTTAGCTGCTGCTGAATATAGCGTTCTGTGGGAGAAAAGAGAACGGAAAGAGTTTGTTTACTGGGGTGACAAGAAATTGGGAATGTAGGGAAAATGCAAAATAAGTACTATATCCTACAAAATCAGTGATATGATCAGATGGTCTTTTTTCCGAAAAAACGATTACGTAGCTGCTTCCACCGAGGAAAACATACAAGATAGGTTTTCCTATATCTTCTTTTTTCCAGAGTGGTCATTCGGTAAACAAAACTACAATTCAAGCCGTTCGCGGATGAATAACTAAGCGAGGAATTAGTTGAAAACGACGATGCGGTTTGCATTTAGACTGAAATAGAGAGGGGGCGGAGCCTAGATGTGTTCGCTTTTTTACAAAAAGCTTTTCATTCAGAGGTACGTAGACGAATGAAATATTTATAAAAAAAATCATCATCATGATTGAATTCAAAAACTTAAAAACTTGTTTCTCATGATCTGACACGTGAACGGTGTTCAAAAAAACTTTGGTAATATATCTAATGGAAATGTTGAATGGAAATTATAAAAACTCTGGTTCTGAACTATACTTTTATCTATAAGTACGAATCTCAAGTTCGCTCTGTTCATCAAGCATAAAAAATAGTAGTCGAATAACATTCCTTCCACCTCAGCTCAGCTGACCACTTGTTTAATCGTAGTAGTGGTCAACCAGAAGGAGAAGCAGGCGGTCGGCTCGCGGAGCCGCTGCGGCAAGCATTTTGGGAGAGGAAAAAAGTTCTCGAGGTCCGTTAGAAGGGGGGCTTTCCGTTTCGTTGTCTCTCCTCAGTTCATTCGGTCTTTCGTCACACACTTCTCAAAAAAACCTAGGAGATTGTCAAGCTCATGGGCGGAATTGCACTGAGCGGACTCTTTTTTTCCGCCTGCTCAACGTCGCCAGGTAACTTGAGAAACGGGGGAGAAGGGAAAATGACCGGAAGAGTGGCCGCGCGGACACCGCCTTTTTTGTAGTCGCCAGCTCCCGCCACTATATACCTACGAGACCTTTCGTCATACTTTATTTGGGAGCTGATGATGTATGAAGTAAAAGTTGTTTGGGTAGCTTTGACCTTACAATAAAAGGGTAGAAGAGGTATATTGCAATATCTAAAAACTAATTATAAGATGTTCTAAGGTGCAGAAGGACACTAGACTATGTGCAAATACTAGAGTGGTCAGAACTTTTCATGTAAAATGCCAATCAGAAGTTTTTTTTAAATTAATGATCTAAGATTTAACATCATAAACGGGATAAGATTAAAAAAAAACCTAGAGTAGGGGAAAGTTTAATTTTGAAGAAAAAGAGGTTTAGCCAAAGCGAGTTTTACGGTAACTGGTATCCTCTACATTCAGATTTCGAAAAAACAGGAAAGTTCAACTCATCAGAAAACAATTTTCTGCCAATTTTCAGGTGATATGGGTTACGGTAAAACAACAATAATGAGATATTATTGTCTTATCCAATCGAATTTTGAAAAAAAAAAGGATTTTTTCAATTTTCGATTTCTCTAAAACTACGGGCACAGTCTAGGCTTTCAACAGAAAAAAAGTGTCAAAAGAAAAAAAGTTGGCAATTTCATGCTTTCTATAATTCAATTAGAGCGGTTCTCGTGAAAAAGAGGTGAAAGACTGTTCCTAGACTGTCATGTTAGATTACGACGAACAAAACATGGCAGCGAATCGGGCAAAAGATGCATAACAAGAATTAACTTATTATGAGACACATTTTTTAAACGATGATTTGAAGAATGGCTGGAAAAAAAGGAAACTGAAAAACCGAATTGTCGTTGAATGCGAAATGAGACATTTCTTGAGCTGTCAACAACAACACAGTGCCAAAACAACAACAAGATGCGCTTGACCAGTAGTAGTCAAGCCGTTTCTAGACACCTCGTGAATGGAAAAAAAGAACTGTGACAGATGAAGAAATGGAAAAATGAAATAAATTGCCAGGCGACACTGTGATTTGTCTAGCCCAGTGCCCGAGAAGCTCCAGCGAGCTCTTGAACGAACGCACTCAGGTTCGAGGCACCAACTGCAAAACAACTCGTAAACGATATTTGGATAGACGGTATATATTTGTATTCGTGGTTGCGTTCCGCCAGCTAGCTGGTGGTCATCACTTCGGGCGGGGAGGGTGGAGACGGTCGAGGTTCAGATACAGCAAATAGTATGTAACAGGCGGTGGTTTGAACGGCTGCCTGCCAAATTGAGAAGGCACACCGAAACCCGCCGCCGCCGCGGCGGACGGATTACGCACCTTTATCTCACTTATTACCTAAAGTACCACTATCTAAAATTCACTTTTCAAATTTGAATATTCAACAGTTTAGTGAAGTGTGTTAAGCTGTGAAGTGTCATGTTTTCACCCGATGGAAATGTAATTTTTGGGTTAGGGTTAAGATTTTTCAGCGGAACTACAGTAACTTCTATCTAGATGCTCTAGCTAAGTGTGAAAAGGATTCGCAATATCTCTCATGATTTCTCGTTCATCAGCTGCAAGTGTCTTGGACCAGTGAAATGGGAGGCAGCGTAAAACCAATAAAATTGTTAAATTTCATGGGTCAAAGAAATGCTAGACAAATGAGCTCTCCGAATTCTCGTTTGACAACATCTCGGAGTTTAATGTTCAGAAATGTGTGAAAAGAACGGAGCAAAAAAAAAAGGAGGAGCAGGAAAAACTAGACAGAAAAAAAAATCAAAAACTTGGAGGAAAGTTAAAACGGAGCGACGACAAATTTGGAGAGGGGGGTCAGAAGGGTTAACCGAAGAGAGACGGAAGTTAACTGTAGTGATAAGAAAGACTACCGGCGGTCAACAAACACCGATCCTGCGCACCCTCGCCAGGTTGCGTGCTCTTCAAGTAGTCCGACCCCGGGAGCTGAACTCATCTAAGCGCGTTGAAAACAATCTCTAAATCTTAACAAACGCTTACCGTGTCGAGCTACTTGTCGGCCAAAAACATTTGCTCACCTTTTTCCTTTTTTTTGAACTGTCTACGGTTTTCTACATAGGAAACTTCGGGGCAGGCAAAAAAGTAATTGGGATTTTCTTTCAGTTTTTTCAGTGGCGTCACGTTTATTTATTACAAAAGTTTTCAGAAAACCTATCCATTCTGATTTCTTTTATAAAAGGGTCTAGAGGGAAATGAGTCGGGAGACACAAAATGATGAAAAAAAGTATCTCCCTGAGGTATTTTAGGAGTTGATATCTAGAGGTGGGCTGAGAAGGCGGAGCTAAAAGATCTCTTGTAGACTGTTGGTAGACTTTGAATAAGAATACTAAAATTAAAAAAAAATATTAGCTTTTGTACTTTTGGACCTTTACACACATAATTATAGGGAATCATGGAACATTATGAAGAATGACATGTGAAATCTATACGAAGACGTTGGCAAAAATGAAAAATAGGAATCAAGGTTGATACTATCAGACTACACAACATATTCACTTACCTTCATCTAGAGTGACTATAGCAAGTGCACTTTTAGAATACAGTAGTCCAAAAGATGAAGAAGCAGACAATGTGTAGAAGAGTCACATATGAAAAAGCGAAGAACAGAACGAAGCTTGGCGGTGAAGACGAAAAAGTGATAGAGAAAGAGAGGGAGGAAGAAAAGTAGGGGGAGCCATGTACGGTACCACTCAATTTCGTTTTCTTCTATATTTTCGAAGCATGACATTTACATTCCATTTTTTACAATACACTTTGGAATGGAGACGACTGATGACTAAGAGATGACAACACGGTGTTCTGAAAGCGCGGAAAAGATAGAAGGAGAGGGAGGGACGCGGAAAGTGTTGCGGAAAGTTTCAAACGTGTATGTCATCTCGATTGCGCAATATGCAAATGGGATGTGCGACTCTCTCTCTCCGCATGTGTGGCCCCCAGTTAGAGAGAGAGAGAGAGAGTGGACCCTCTTTTCTTCCCGGGGCTTTTCTTCTTCTCTTCCCGCCTTGATGACGAAGACGAAGCGGCGGCGACTGAATGAGAAGCAAGAACGCGAGAAAAGAGTGTGGACGCTCGCGGAGAGCCGCACGTGGGAGCGGCGAAAGACCGGCGAAATTGTGCAAGACTCCCGCGAAACGCAGATGCGTCTCCGGCAAAGAGGCGGTAGAGAGTTTCGACAGGGGTGGGAGAGAGAGAGAGAGAGAAAGAGCAAAATGAGGGACGCGGCTAGAAGAGAACGAATGCGGAAGAGAAGCGGTCGTCGCCATGCCGCTGAGCGGACGACGGGCTTCGGACTTCGAAGAGAAACTACTGCCCCGGGACTCTCTCTCGCTTCCCTCGCAATTAGCTCCAGGGCCCACACGGGGCGCGGAAAGAAGGCGGAAAACGCACGCGGCAACTGCGAGAGTATCTCCGCAAACTTCTTGCGAACCATTTGGCCACGCCCACTTCAAGAGAAATGTGACAGAGAGAAAACTTGCTGACCTTCATCTCTCTCTTTTCATTCAGCCGCCCGTCTATCCGCGTTGACGCAACCGAGGAGCTGAAGGGGGCCGAGAGAAAGCGGAAAAGAAGGGAAGGGGAACGAAATTGTTACGCAATCAGGAGCACTTTCTTCGACCAACCTCATTTCCTCGGAAGAGCGTCGACTTGTGGAATGAAGCGGAAAGGAAATTCAAGAAGGAGATGAAAAGCAAAATTATCTCTTCATTTGATTTCTTTCCCCAGTTAGAATCTATTCATATTGCAACATTGGGGAAGTAAATCATAACATTTTAAGAAGGATGGCGGTACATCAAGAGCTGAGCAACACCTGACTCATAACCTTAGAGCCTTAGAGACAAAGTGTAACCCTTTCAAATCAAAACATTGCGTATTTCAGAATACTGTGTGAAAACATATCTAAAGCACCGCGTTTTAAGCCTGTGAATGTATTGTTTGAAGGGAAAATGAGCGACGTGGAAAGCGTTTGCATGATAGATGCTCTGGTCACTCGAGGGCACGACGGGACCAAAGTTTGTGTTCCCCGCTTCATAGAAACAAAAATTTGTTTGGAAATCGCATATGGTGGCCATTCGCCTTAAAACAAACCTACAGTACTCCATGCTGTTTTCAATATTTAGGAATAACAAATACGAATAAAATTGAAATTGAAGATGAATGAATAGGACGAAAGCGTTTTCAAAACATTTCCACAAATTGATAAGCACTGGTCACTCAGTCAAAAGCAGCTGATAATTTTAGTTCCACGGTCAGCTCGTTTCGATTTGGAACTAACTCACTGATAAGGGTTTCTGGAGAAGAAGACGGGGAATGACTAGAAAAAGGAGTTGGACAGTCAACTGACCAGTTGTTTTATCAAACATCTCTCTTTTACCTGCCATTCATTTTTAAGTGACACCAGAGTCTTCGGGAGGTCAGCAATTCTGAAATTGTTTCTAAAAAGTGTATCATGTACGACTCCTTTTCCCATCTCTAGCTCAAATTGCCTCAATTTTTCCAGCCGTTCCCTCTCAAATTTCTCTTCTCCCTCTCTCATTTTATTCAAGAGGGATTAAACGCATCGTCCATCTTATTAGAACAAGCATGTTGCCATTGGTCAAGACCTTCAGATTAAGAGAGAAGATTCACCTGGATTAAATCCGAAATGGCTTGCACTTCTTAAAAATGAACACTGATGCCTCATCGCTCATTTGCTAGGAAGGGGGGGGGGCACCAAAAGATTACGTATAAAATTCCGAAAGAGGGCTTGTTTTCTTGTTCAGCTTCAACTAACCGAAACAGTAAACCGATCAACAAACTTTCATCTTCTCGCGACTGTCAACAGTTTCCCTGGTTTTGTGTACTTTTGGTGCAAAGGTAGGGCCCTCTAGCTTGACGTCAAGGTTTCGCTTTCCTTCCTTTTCCCGTTGTTGCTCCATCTTCAATTCCCCCCTTTCTTCACCCAAATATTTGTCAATGTTCATAATAGCGGAAATGCTAGAACCTTCCTTTTTAGGTTATCGGGCCAAGAGTAAGCGAGAGAGCAAAAGTTCCCTTTTCGCAAGAGTTTCGAAGCTTCACCCTGTTCTTTTCTCCTTTCATACGCCCAAAAACTGTTTGTTTACTCTACTCAGCTGTGGTCAAGAAGACAAGTTATATAAGGGGTGGTCACAGGGGCTCTATGCAAAAACTGGAGTCGCGCAGCTATTTTTGCTGAAAGACCTCGTCACTGCTTCCCCAGTGGTCAGTCTAATCAACATGCGGCCGCTTTTAGAGAACACGTCAACATGTATGAAGACGAAAATACTTGAAAGAAGATAACAGCTCTTCCTTTGATGAAAATGTGTTTTTGATGAGATATGACACCCACATAGTACATTTATTGAATATTTCAAAGTCATTTTGTAGGTTTACATCTCTTCTAGTTCAATCCAAGAAACCAAGAGGTGATATAAATGTTCGCTCTTTTTTGTGTTCATTGAGAGGTTTAACCTTTCTCGACACCTACTCAAAATCACTAACGTAGTTAGCTTCCGGTGTAGCAATGTTGCGAAACCCTTCTCGTTTTCCGCGTCATTTTCCGCCGAGGGTGTCAACTTTCCTCCAGCATCTTCTAGAATTTCGTTCGAAAATTCTCGGCTTCGACACCTCGACCTTAACATACACAATGACAGCTAACGATTCTCTCGTGAGCGACTGGTCACCATTGTGAATGACGATCTTCAAGAACGCACACACACACACTCTTGAATTATAGACGGGCAGAATGACGATGATAGAATGGCTATTTACGTTTTCCGCGTGAGAGGGTGCCAGAGAAGGGGCGTTTCAAGAAAAGCAGCACACGAATTTTTGAGATGAGGAGCGCGCGCGCAAGCGGCAGACGAAGAAGGGAAGTATTCACACTCAAAATTCAGAGAGAGGGACCATTGAGTAGTCTTGAAGAGCGGAAAATAGAGAATGGTCGGTGTGAAAGAGACGCAGAGAGGCTCTGGTGAGGAGAGGGTCCCGTTTTCTACCCTCTTTTCTTTTTCACGTCCATCTCAAATTGCCAGTGGGACCCTTTTTCCTCTAGACGAGAGTGACCACCCGTTGCGCCATCGCAAAATTGAACACACACTAACGAGAAATCGAGGGACTGACCGGCGGGGAGTGAACATTGGCAGAATGATTTGCCACCCCCTAATTCCATTTTCAGTGTGCCACACATTCGTCGCGAATTCCATGGGGCTAGCTATTAGTGTTTGATTCACCAGTCATTCTGAGACCAATTCTTCTCCTGATTTCGAAAAGGGAGGAGGAATGTTATGAAAAGGGACTTTGTATACACAGTACGATTCGAAACGGTCAATGCATGAAACATCATGCCCGGGTTATCATATCAAACTCTCTTCTTTTCAACATTCACGCGCAAATTGAATCGAGTTGAATATTTATTTGTTTGGATTCCATCTCGTGAAACACCTCTCGACGACCATACACAAATGATAACAATACGTGTTTGGTAAAAGCAAATTCAGTATGAACTTTATGTTTCAATTTTTGGTTTTTGCAAAGTGCAATTGGAATTAAAAGAATAGAGGGACGGGCTTCCATGAAATACGACTACGGTAGCTCCGACTAAAAAAATCAACTCACCACTTGGAGAAGTCACAAAAAATTAGACACATCTCTAAATTTAGAAAATCTGGAGGACGGGAAGAAACATCAAGAGGGAACCTAGTCAATTTCAAATGCATATATCATCCGAGACCAAAACGCAGGCGTGAGCAGCACAGCTCTCTCCAATTTTTTCCATCCAATTTTGAATGTCGTTCTTATTTTCTTCTCGGCCATCAAGAGAGAGAGAGGGGAACACATAATCCTTGTCTTCCGCTGCTTTTTTTGGTGCTCGTTCTCCTTATTCACCTCGTCCAACGTCCGACAAGATGGACCGAGAGAACCAGCACAACAAAAAATGAGATGAACATTCGTATAGCAAAAAACATTGTAAGCGGGGACATCCGTTCAGGAGTAAAGAGGGATCGAATTAAATCTGCTCATCCAATTAACACGAGTTCAAAGTTCCAATGGCTTCTTCTCAATGCTAGAACACTTTTCCTTCTCTCGATACAAACTTCAGATATAATTCTCAGCAATTCCCAAGAGCCCTTCATCTTTTCTGAGTTATTACCATTGCATTCATTGCGTTATAAGTTGCATAAGATTTGAAATGCGATATTCCGCATGAGCCGTTTTGCCAATTAATAAAAACGAGAGTATGGATGCCGCGGAGATGTTCCTCTCCTCCTCTCCGCTTCTTCTCGATACACTGACCACTCCTTCAGTTTCAGGGGAGTTGCGCAACAGCGCGTGTGCTCGAAGAGGCATCTCTTTCCGCGTGATGCCGCGCGTGAGAGACCTCCTTGCTCACTGACCACTGCCTCACAAATTTGACTTCCATTCAGCGGCATTCCTTCAGTTGAGAATGAAAAGGGGGGTTGTGCAATAATGAAGGTTTATTAAATTGAGACGGCAAATTTTAACGCATTCCGCAGAGCTTTTCGCGCAACACGCTATCTTTCAGCTGTCCCATACAGCTGAATATTCAGGGGAATTAAAAATTATCCGCTGGTCAGTTAATTGACCCAAGCTTAGAAGAAATTTGAAATAAGAAAGATAAAATAAGAAAACAAGTTTACAAAAAATATATTCATGAATCCGGAATTTTCTGGAGATTTATACAGAACACTTTCGACTAATATGGTACCGCCTACCGGTGCCACCAAGAACAATGCTCCAAAAAAGTAAATCCGGACTTATAGTGGAGTTCTGACTAGTACGGAGAACTTCGGTTGGAACGGGTGTTCACGAGATGAGAATCCAAATGTTCGGTCTTCTGATTCAGAAGTGTTCAACTACAAAACGATTCGAAAATACAAGTTTCACACCTGACTGTGGAACCAGAAAAAAAGAAATATTAATGTTCAAAGATTTTCAGAGCCGAGAATCAATTCGATTATCTATTATTTAACAGGAAATTTGCAAATAACGATAAAAGTTACAAATTGTAGGTATCATGAGGAAAAGCTACCTGTTATTGAAAATGAATGGGTAGAAATGCATTTTTGAAGTGCACACAAATATTGTTTTTTCTTAAAAGACTATTTTCTGTTTTTTGGAGATTTGGTATGCTTGTAGAATTGTTATTCTGTCACTGTTTACTAGTCAAGTTATTGAACAGCAGACTCAAAATCCCAGTAACTTTAGAAATCAGCTCTCCACCAATACCATACATGCAATTGCCAAGTCTAGTGATTTTCGTTTTGATCCTTCGCTACAAAAGTTTTGCATCATAGCAGTTCAATCTCTTCCAGTAGATAGGATCGTTTGGTAGTTTTCCAAATTTTTTAAAGCATTTAAAATAGTTAACAGGGTGTTCTCTTTTTTGGCAATCATTTTTGTTGATTTCCAGTGAAGATAATTTTTTTTGCATTTTCTAACAATTCTGATTAGCTACAATCAACAGTTTCTTGTCTTTCCAAGTTGCATCATCACATATCGTGTAAGAAAGAATATTTATTTGCTAAACAAATTCACGATGGTCGTTTATTAGCTTCAATATTCACTCGGCTCCGCAAGTCTCGGAAAACTCGTTTGATGTCGTAGATGGGGACGTTACAAATCAAACAATTGGTTCTTCGAGAGATCAATACTGAAAATAAAGAAGATGAGGGAATGAAGTTAGGTATTTTGATTTTTGAACTGATGGGTACAGTAAGAAAACTAGTTTCTAATGGGTAATCGGTTCATTAAAAACATTATACAATGAACTTACAATAAAAGCACCGGACACAGTATTCATGAGCACAGGAGGGTGGATGGCGACGCTCACTCATGAATTCAAGGCACGCCGTACAGTAGTCCTCCTCATTCTCGTCTTCCTCCTCCTCTTCCTCACCCTCTTCCTCTTCCGAATTCTCAACCTCCTCCACCGGACGGTTGTCGCCGTTAGACATTGCTACCTGAAAAACGTCTGATATAAAAAACTGTATACAAAAAGTAAGAAGAATGACGCAAAAACTGTCGGAAAGAAGGAGAAGAATAGTTTGTCGAAGTGGCATTACTTGGGAACGAAGAAAGATGAGTGAAAATGGGATTGGAAAGAAAGGAAAATGGGCAAAAGAAACTGGAAGAAGAGATGGAAAGGGGGGACAAAACGTTTTGTTCTTCTTCTCTTCTTCTTCTCCTTATTCGTCTTCGTCGTCGTCGTCTCCAACACCATTTTTCTGTTTCTTCTCTTCTCAACTCGTCTTTTTGCCAATTTTTCTTCAGAATAATGAAATGAGACTGTGTCACATCGCAACTAGATAGGGCGTTAATGAGATCACAGACAAAAGTGCGGATAAGAGAGAGAGAAGAGGGGAGAACGTCAGAACATTATTACGAATCATCATTTTCTTACCGCCTTTTTTCCCTTTCGAAACTTGCTTCGCAAAAAATCGAAAAAACGACAATTTACCTGACATGCATGAAATATCTGTGAGGTTGGATAATGATGAGAAAACGCGAAAAAGAAAATTTGAACACGGGGAAAATATGAAATCAATTCGCGTCCAAGTGAGAAGAAAACTTTTCTCTTTCTCTTTCTCCTAAAGATGAATGAAAGAATAACGCGGAGATATCATCTCTCTCTCTGCTCCGACAAGAAAAAATTGGAAATTCTCTCTTCTTTTTCTCTCGTCGTTTTCCAACAAACTACCTACTACAATATTTATTTGCTTAGAATAATACTTGATGGTAACAAAAGAAGAAGTGGTAATAGTCCGTGTTCAATGGAATACAGAGGTTCAAGGAGAATTTTATGGCAGAGAAAAATATAAATATGGCATAATAAGGGGGGAGTGAGTGAAGTAAACTCTTAAAAACTCCATACCAGATGATGGTTTTTCATTGTACAAAAGAAAATAACGAAAAAAAAGGAAACAAGTGAAGAAATCTACTCGAGCTCGACAAGAACCTCTCCCTCATCGACGGTGGCTCCGACCTTGACGTTGACCGCCTTGACGCGTCCGGTCTTTCCAGCGTGGAGACTGTTTTGCATCTTCATGGCTTCCATCACGACGAGCTCTTGTCCCTCAGACACCATATCTCCTGGCTGAAAACAAAAAGTCTTGTGAAATAAAAATGTTTTCTTGAAAGCTCACCTTGACGTTAACGTTCTTGATGGCTCCTGGCATTGGGGAGAGAACGACGGTCGACAAGTCAACCTTAGCCTTCTCCTTCATGTACTGCAAGTACTTGACGGCTTGCTCAGGAAGAACCTTGACCTTGAATGGAGTTCCCTTGTAAAGGACAGTAATCTCTCCGGCGCGCTTGCCAACAATCTGGGTGGTGATGTGCTCTCCGTTGACTTCAATCGAGTTGACTGGAAGAGACAAGCTGAGGTTTCCAGCAATGTCAACAGTCTTTCCACCGATAGAAACCTTAGCCTCGTTGGCATCTCCGTTGACGAACGTGACTTCGACAGCGTGCTCAGTGGCCTTCTCTCCCTCCTTGACTGGAAGAGAAGAAACGAACTTGTAGGTCTTCGAGAAGGAAGCCACATGAGTGCTGCGTTGCTTGTTCTGGTTCAAGAATTGATTGGCGCGAGCCAACTTGCGAGCGTTGAGAGCGGCGGCAAAGGCGATGACGGTCTCTTGCTCGGTTGGTGTCAAAACGGTTCCTTGGAATCCTTCTGGGTACACTTCTGGAAGGTACTTGGTGGTGATGTTTCCATCGCGGAATCTCTTCTCTTGGACAATATCACGAAGGAGTGGAATGTTGTGGGTGACTCCACGAATGACGTAGTTGTCAAGAGCCTCTTGCATGCGGTTCAAAGCCTGCTCACGGTTGTCTCCGTGTGTGACAAGCTGAAATAGGTTGGTTTATTTTTAGTTTTGAAATTTCTAATCACTTACCTTGCAGATGAGTGGATCGTAGTAGATGGAGATCTCCGATCCCTCACGGATTCCAGAGTCACAACGAACTCCGTCAACGTGGCGTGGCTCGACGTACTTGGAAAGACGTCCAACAGATGGGAGACCGAATCCCTTGTATGGATCCTCAGCGTAGACACGGGACTCGAACGCCCATCCGTTCAATGGAACTTGCTCTTGGGTGATTGGAAGAGCGTGTCCGTAGGCAACGCGAAGCATTTGTTGGACAATATCAATTCCGGTGATGCACTCTGTGATTGGATGCTCGACCTGCAAAGAAAATGATTACTATTTTGAAAAGTAAGTTTTATTTATTACCTGAAGACGAGTGTTCATCTCCAAGAAGTAGAAGTTTCTCTGAGAGTCGACAAGGAACTCGACTGTTCCAGCAGAGTCGTAACCGACAGCCTTAGCAAGCTGAACAGCTTGCTCTCCCATCTTACGTCTCATCTCTGGTGGCACGAAGCTGGATGGAGCCTCCTCGATAACCTTCTGGTTTCTTCTCTGAATGGAGCACTCACGCTCATTGAGCCACAAGGCGTTTCCCTTCTTATCACACAGGATTTGCATCTCAATGTGTCTTGGATTGTCGATGAACTTCTCGACAAGCATACGGTCGTCTCCGAACGAGGAAGCAGCTTCTTGCTTGGACAGACGGTATCCCTCACGAGCTTGTTTGTCGTTCCAGGCGACACGCATTCCCTTTCCACCACCTCCGGCGGAGGCCTTGATCATGACTGGGTATCCAATGTCACGGGACACTTTCACGCACATATCCTCGTCGGCGATTTCACCGTCAAATCCTGGAATCATGCTGACACGAGCAGCGGTAGCAATCTTCTTAGAGTGGATTTTGTCTCCCATATCAAGGATAGCCTTGGAGTTTGGTCCAATGAACACTGCTCCAGCCTTTTCGAGTTCGGCGGCGAATTTGGTGTTCTCCGAAAGGAAACCATATCCTGGATGCACCTGAAAATTGAACTTTCAGATTTGAGATCAAAATCATTTTGCAATCTATCTCTCGTTTTTTCGAGAAAAAAGAAACTAGTGAGAGACGCGAGGCGGTCATCTCTCTTTCTTGTCACAGAAATTGTTGTTTTTCTGTGTTGTGTAGTGCAAATGAGTGAATATCACGTGCACAAGCTACAAGTAAATAATAACTGTGATTGGGTATTTTTGACAAGGTTAACTAGCTGAGAAAAACTAGAAAAACGCTTTGAAACCCTTTTTTACTAAAAATCCTTACCGCTTGAGCTCCAGTGTCTTCGACAGCTTGAAGAATACGGTCGGCACGGAGGTAAGACTTGGCAGTTGGGGCCTCTCCAACACAGACAGCCTCATCGGCCATTTTGACGTGAAGGGAGTTACTGTCGACGTCAGAATGAACGGCGACTGTCTTGATACCCATAGCTCTAGCAGTTTTGATTACACGGCAAGCGATTTCTCCTGGAAAAATTCATTTTACTTGTTTCAGCTATTTTAAATGATACCTCTGTTGGCAATGAGAATCTTGTCGAACTTTGGCTCATTGTGATCGATTCCGACAGTTGTGTAGATCTCTTTTCCTTCGCGTTCGTCTCTTGGCCTAAATAGGAATAGTTAATGGAGTCCAATGAGTTTCTGGTAACTTACACTGCTGATCTGGTGGTAGCTGATTTGGTTGCAGTAGCAAGGCTACGGTTAGCGACGGCGCGGAAGTTGGAAGCAGCACGGAGCATGGTTCAACCTGGAAAAAACAGTAAGATCAGTAAAACAACGGTTGTTTACGGTAAGCAGTAAGAAAGATGAGAACGAAAACAGTTCTATTGAACTGCATGAAGTGAAAAGATAAGAGATGCACGGCCTCTACTCGAATCGGGCCGGTAAATTGATAAACATCACGAATTCTCGATATCGATTATGAATTTGAAACTTGTTAGGCGGCAAAGAAGCAACAAAACATGTCGAGCAAAATGCTGAAGGCAAGAAGAGCGGTGCCCTTCACTCTCTCGCAACACGATTTTCACAAAAGTTGTCTATCTCTCTCTCTTTTCTCATTCCCACTCTATTCTGATGGACCCAAAGCGCAGTTGCCTTGCCCCGCTCTCTTTGCCCATTTCTTGCGATTTTGCACGTATTCGTCCTCTGAATACACACACGCAGAGAAATCGAGAAAATCAGTGAAAGATAGAGAGAGAGAAGAATCGCCGGTCGAGTTGGAAACACCTATGTTACAATGTGTCTCAGAAGTCCGGTCTGCACGTTTTTCTTGATTTCTCAATGCTCAAATGAGCAAAAAACGACTGCCTTAGAACAGAAAAAACCAATAAATCAAGGGCACTGTAGATCAATAGGGGAATGAGGGAAAAGAAAAGGAGAGAAAGAAGACCGTCTGCCTCTGACGACGACAAAAACGCAGACTGACCAGCTCTGGGCGACCAGTAACCAACGTCCTCTTCCCGCGCACAGCAAAAAAACAACCCTAAACCGCGGGGTCGCTCAAGATGCGCATACCTCCTCTCAGTAGAGCACGTTTGCATGTGTCTGCGTCTCCTCCCCGCCACTGTCTCTCTCTTGTTGTTTGTTACAGAGTGTTTCGATGGGTTTCACCCTTGTTTCTCTCTTTTATATGATAAGAAGTGATTGTTCATTGAATTTTTGACAACGAAAAAAATACATTATCACAATTTAAGAAGTTTCCGACACGGTTTCAACGGTTAGTCAATTATTTTTGCGTTGCTTGGCCTCGTATCGGCTGAGAATGGAAAGCGATGGAAATCCGAGAATGAAGGTTTGAACCGTCCATTTGGCAGTTGATGCGAAACTAAAAAACAATTGATTGACAAGTTAACAAATTGAAATAATCACCTGATGTTCGCTTTATGGCACAAGTAAAGGGCGAACAGAGCTTCACCGGCATGAGCGACAAGGGCGAATAGATTGGTCAGGAAAGCGATATAGCTATATTCGGTTCCAATTTTATGAACAAGGGATCCAATGATTGGAATGTAAAGGGCCGCTTCTGGATAAGCGTAGCTGATCTGAAACGAATAGTACTTTTTTTTGCAAGAAAAGAAACAAACTGACATAGTTAACAGCCAGAGCCGGCACAATAATGAGCCACCAGATAAGATTTGGGGTCTTGAAGAAATCCGACATTTCGATAAGTCTTAACTTGAACAGAGATGGGTCCGAAGCCGAATACTTGACACCAAGGTAATTACGAAGCGAGCGGCAAATTTGAAGTGAGCAGAGACTGAAATGAAACATCACACTTTATCATTTTATCATTGATTTGCTAGAGTCTAGCCAACGGAAAATACAGTTTGGTAAATATTCGAGGGCGTATAGTCTATTCTATTCTCGATTTTTCTGTGGGAAGGGGAAGAAGATGAGATAATGGCTGCCAAGATAGGATCTAAATCAATACAGGCCCCTCCGGTGACCTCAAAAGAAAAGGCAACCGAGACACGCAGACGCGAAAGAGTGTTGCGAAGCTCTTTCATGGCATTTTGAAGGCTGTATAGTTGTCGTCGTACAGTGAAATGAAAATTGTTTTCGAGAAAAGCAAAAGAGAAGGAGGCTGTTATTATGAAAGCGATGGGAAAAAATTTAGTTGAAAATAACATCTTTTTTGAGAACTCACTTCTTCACAAATGGAATGAGAGTGATATACGAAGGAACAAAAGCGTGAACTTTTTCTTTTAGAATAGAATCAACCATTCTTCTGGAGCAAGACTTGATGCTCATGAACGGGAACCATGTACATGTTGGCCGCATGTTATTCTCAAGAATCATTGGAGTGCGGGCAAAATATGGATATAACTGAAAACAAACATGTAATTGAAACTGAAGATATGATACTAACAGTGGTAGTCTTGATTCCTTCTAATCCTCTGTCTCTAAGCTCCATTTGTAAGGATTCCATGGCTCCGCGCACTGCGAATTTGCTCGTGCTGAAAATGAATGTTGTCATTTTGAATAATTGAATAAAGGATACCAGTAAGAAAGGCCCATAGTTTCCCCGGACCATCCAGCTATTGAGCAGACGCAAACAATATGACCGTCATTTCGATTTTCCATTTTTGGGAGGAATGCTCGAATAGTCTATGAAATATGCAGATTTTTAAAATAAAATGAGTTTCAAGGCTTTTCTTAGCGCATACTAAATCTAACTTACATTGATAGTTCCAAAAATATTGACATCTAAACATTTCCTGAGCAATTCATTCGAAATCTCCATAAATGAAGTGAATGACAGGATTGCAGCATTACAGATGACGATATCAGCGTCTCCTGAATTGAAAAAACGTTTTTCTCCCACTTTCCTTTTCATAATACCAAATGAATCTTCAATTTCAGCTGCAGTCTTTTTCATCCCATCCACATCACTAATATCACAAAACCAGAACTTTGCCATATTCCCTTCCGCTGCGATTAACTTCACTGTTTCTAATCCGCCTTCCTGAATCAATGAAATGAGAAGAAGCGTTTCTTTTCACAGTCAATCATACCTTATTCACGTCAATTATAGCAACTTTTGCTTTTCGCCTCGCGAAATCCAAGGCCATCGCTCGTCCTAGACCCGATCCACCACCAGTAATTACAACTGTCCGACCTTGTACACTCTGAAAAATATTTGATTTTTGTGCTTTAAACTTTTGTAAAAAAAACCTTTTGACGAAGATTCAGAAACCGATAGACATCCATTGGCAAATCGATGAATATTATTCGGAGAGCAACTCCAAGAGTACTCCATAGTTTCCATCCCCAACTGGAATACATTTTCTGAAATTGTAGAATGAAAGGAATAGATGGAATATTTTATTATGCGATTCGATTTTATCAGAGGTGTTTCTAGTTTCAACGCATAGCGTTTCATCCAGAAACCAGAATTAGCCATCTTGTTTTTTTCTCTAGAAAAACGTTTTCTGATTATGATGATAAGCATCAGGAACATTTCGAAAATCAAAAAGTCAACAGCGGTAGGGCGAGGATCGAGGAGGTAAAAGCAAAATAGGTCAGGGTGACTGGATGCAGCCTATCCCTGTCTCCTCTCTCCCGACGACGCGGATACACGCGCAACTGTCCATTCTGTTTTTATGATTTTCGAAACAAGTGTCAAAATGAAATAGGAAAAGGAAAAGAAGGAAAAGATAAGATAAGATTTATTGTGGAATAGAAAAAAATACACGGAAATTAATATTTATATCAAATCTTCATCGCTAACAGATTTCTCATTCACCTCGTCCAGAAGGGGCGTCTTGTCTATTTTCACTGTAAAAATAAAAGTTCGATGTACTTGAAAATAAAAAAACAAAAACAAAAAGTGCTTACTTCCAGGTGGATCAGCAGTTATCTCATATTCATAATCTTCAGACGGAGATGTAGTTTTCAATTGACTGTTCGGTGTTACCAACTCCGATGACAGTTTTGCATTGGTGTCTATTATATTAACAGTAATTTTAGAGTCTCCAGAATGAACTGTTTCAGCCGTTTCAGATGTTTCTATCATTTCTGTATCACTATCGAGATTTGGCGCAATTGTTGTCCCGGTCATACACTCTTGACATCCAATCAAAGAGTAACAAGTGCTACTGGCCCAGCTAAAAATAACTGTTTAGATAAAAAAACAAATATTTATCGTTTACCTGTTATAATCGTAGTTGCCATAACGATTATCTTGCTGAATGAATGGATACTGATCAGCTGGGACTTCAACATGCATGTATGGGTAAATTTGCTCCATCCGATTAGCGTATCTAGAATTGTACCATTAAATTCGATCCATTTTTTAACAAACCTTCTGTAGTTGTCATAATAAGCCCGATAATAATTGTAATAAGGAGCATCGTACGTCACAATACCCGGAGACTGTGGAATCATTACTTGTTGGATGACTAGGTTGTTGGCTGTTGTGACTAATGTATGTAGACTGTAACTGTCAATGTATTCGGAGGTAATTATAAATATCTTCGCGGGCCTTGTGAATGCTTGTTTGGCTAGAACCGAAGTTATTTGCTGGAATTCTTTATTTTCACAACGTTATTCATAAAAAGTCTTACTTCAGCATCAGTTTTTTGGGTTTGTTCGGCACACCAGGTTCCGCACGGAAGGAGTTTTAATTTGCTCACAGCGGTTTTCAAATCAGAACTTCTACCATATGTGCCTAAACCTATTACAGAAACAGGCTCATTAAGATTATCAAATAGATGAATTCCGATTTGAGATGCCTGGAATACGGTACATTTTTAATAGCAGGGCTTTCTGGTACCTCATTAGATCTTCCTATATTAACTGCATTTGATATTCTCTCCAACAAACTTTTCACAGATTCCCATTGGTAATCAGATAAATAATAAGATGCTTTGATGATGATGAGAAACTCTGTCGGCTCATTGGGACAACAATAAATAAAATAAGGGAAAATGAAAATGAATAAAATTATGATGTATGATCGCATTTGGCAATTGACATTTTTCAGCTTCTCATCTTTTTATATGACTTTTTCCCTTTCGGTTTTTTTTCATTACGTCGTCTTCCGATTTTTTATTTGAAGACAGGCAGATCTCTCTTTTTTCAAGTGGCTGAAAAACTAAAGCATGCATAGCGTGACGCATTAATGTCAAGAGGTTTCATGTCTTCATTTAGACTTTTATTTCAATCAAACTACAAAAATATGTATGGATTGACCCGTTAGACTATTGTGATACCGGAATGATATTCAAAGTGATAAATTTGGTAGAAGGTTAAATGGGTGCGGCTGATCCTTCTTTCTGTTTTTGAAACTTCTCCCAAAACCGAGATATCGGTCGCATTGTCACATAAATGTCACTGAACCGTGTTCTTCGGTTTTCAGCCGGAATTGGAACATCCGTAGTTGGTCTCATTCTCACTGGCGCCTGCTCGACGTCGACGTCATTCAAATTTTCATTGTGTTCCCTGTTTTGACCCTCCTCTTCCGCTTTTCCCAGTGATGCAAACGATCGGAACAATGATGCAAACGCCGGGAAAAATAGAAACTTCCTGAAAAAAACTGTCATTTTTTGTTTAGAAACATTGAATTACCATAAAACGAGTACGATGAGAAATGCCAAAACAGCAAATCCCATGGGAATCAAGTGAGCAAGATAGGCTTTCTGGAGAACGAACCTGCACTTGACTGCATCGCACAAAATGTTGTCACAGAACCTGGAAATGATTTTTGATACGATAGACATGTGATGTCTGATAAGATATAGCAATTAGTATAATAGTTGAGAGCAAATATAAAAGTGAAGTGTCACCTTTCATTATGTACACCTCAAAATGTTTATTTGCTACTAGACTTTTTTATTTTCAAAGCTTAATTTCGAGTTCGTAAGACTAAAATAATAATGATAGCATTTTTTTATTTTCCAACGCAGTTCTATGTGTGCTTAGAAATATAACTGATGTTTGGTTCATTTGTCCTCAGTTTCCTTCCGTTTTCAATAATAACCTCACCTTTCTGGCCCACAATCACATTCTTCCTCCTCTTCCTGTAGCCCATTTCCACAGACTGGCAATGAGCCACGTTTCGGAACAAGCACATTAGTCGAATAACTGGGAGATTGTGGAGATAAGCATGTATGATTGGATAACCTATCAACCATGTCCTGGACACTGCATTCTTCGAAACCACTGAATCAAAATAGTACTGCTCTTGTTCTTTGACATTTTCTATATATTTGCTTGCCGGAAGATCTTTGAAGCTACTCTGTGCATTGCTGCGTCTCTTCTACTCTTTCTCTGTTTCGGTGAGCTTCTCGCTTCATTTTTTGTGCTCGTTTTGAACTTTTTCAACAAAACTAACCGTAATTTTAAGCATTTTCCGTCTTGGGCAAGTTTGCATTTGCATTTTGATTTTTTCTGATGAGTTAAACCGATGACATGAGCTAATTGATGCATAAATACCCAAGCATTGTTCATTGTGGCCTCGGGAAAGAACTGAAAATTGTTTTTGTTTATTTTTTGCCGCTCAATTCGAAAATTCTATACTAATGATTGATGATCTTGCAATTTTCAATGTTCCAAAAATTTTTATTTTCATTTTTGAAATTCTTGAAATACATTAATTAGTATCAAAAAATTAAAAATGACTAAACCTTACCCCAGAAATCATCAAACTGTTCTTTGAGCAAATTCCATTCGAATAAGCAATTCCACCCTCATAATTGTGTCTCAACAGCACTGTAATATCGTGTTCAATCAAATTTCTTTGTTCTTTCCTCCAAGCAGTGAAATCGTCTAGACCCATGTTTGTTCCTTTAACCGGCAATATGTCAATTATTGAAAGTCGGATATTCAAAGGGTAGAAATACTGAAATTTTTGAGTTTTTCTAGGGGTTTTTTAAAGATTAGCTTACCTGGTTTACTGTATGCATTAAAACCACTAATGCTGACCGTATTCTTGCCTCATCGTAATTGTAGTACCTTGTCTGAAATTTATTATTATTCTCCTTTCTTCCAATGTAAAACTATAACTTACTATTGCAGAATCTATACCAACTAGGAAAGTGATTAATCTTAGTTTTCCGTCCGTCTTAGCTTCACTCCAGTCACTAATATCGGTTTCCCCGTCATCCTCCTAGAAAAATGTCAATGACACTCTCAATAAGCTGAAGACTTACAATTTGAGCATGTAAAAAACTGCCGGCATTCAAAAAACGTATGGTGAGAGCTAAGAATAGAATAATTCCTCTCATGAGAGCCTAAAATGCCACGAAAAAACAAAAAATGCCGCCGTTTTGAATGGAGTGTCTGTAAACATGTGAGAAGTTGTTAGAGAAGAACTGTGAAATTTGCGAAGACGGTGATGAAAATGAGTCAGAAATAGAACATGATGACTATCAATGGGCGAGGAGAGAGGTGATATAATAGAATTGACAAGAATTGGACTGGACAGAAATTGGAGACTAAACGGAAAACAATAAATGTGGGGACAAGACCGTTTTGTTGAAGCCTATCTATCTGACACGCTAACGTAGAATAATAATAGGATTTGTTAGATCCATCGTCGTTAGAAGTAGAAGAAAAGAGGAAGACGGTCAAAGGAGAAGAAAAAAAATCAGAGAAAGGGGACGGTGGTGATTGCTGCGTATCATTGACGTCCGCGCTATTTGTAAGTTATGAGTCAGCGAATTACGATCTTCGTTTCTCTTCGTTTCTTGTTCAATGGACGACTAGGGGGAGACATACTCCTGAAAGTGATACTTCATTCGGACAACAAAAGAGTGCGTTTGGTTAAACTGTGAAAAATGAGAACAGAAAAGCTTATTTGCGCATTCACTTGAATGGATGAACAGGGGGAAACAACAGGACTTTCACTTAGACTTTGGATGTTTTTGCTCATTTGCGCTGACATCATTTATCATGGGGGAGATATGTCAATATGTACCCTAATCTTATCATTGGGAACAAAATAAGATAAGTTGACAATTAATACCCTGGAAACTACATTGCTAACCTCAGCTGTTCTTTAGTCTAACTGTGAAACTAGAGAAGTCGATGCTTAAAAATCAATCTCTAAGTCCTGATCAGCCTTTCTTATCTTCCCACTCAATCAAACTTCGGTCAGAAAGTGTCTATTGCTCTCAATTTGCACTGATCTTTCCATTTCTTTTTTTCTTCCTGACGTTTATAAATCTTTTTTGGCATCAAAAGTCGCCATTTAATCATGATCTAAGGGATTTGCATAAATTTCAGAAATGGGAGGAGAGACGATAGAACTAGATGAAACAACGCCTGACAGTAGCAGTGGTCAGTCATACACTGATCCAAGTGAACCAATGCTCCCGGTTTGTTTCTTTTTCTTTTTTCTTGAGTTTTATGGTAGTTTCAGAAACCCAGTGAAAAAACAGCATGGACTTCCATTTATTTGGCGGGTGCATGTGCATTCATTCAAGCAACACAGTTTGCCATTTTCTTCTCTTCGATGTGGCCTTATATTTTGACAGTAAGAAGAAATATTCAGAATATAGAGAATTTTCTAATTACAGTTGAAACCTGATGTGAGACAAGCCAGTTTTGGTTTTGTAGTTGCCTTATATAGTGTTTCACAATGCATCTGCTCTGTTGGATTCGGATGGTGGAGTAACAAAATAGGAGAAGTTAGACTTCCTCTAATAGTTGGATTCATCATTATGGCTTTTGGAAATTTGACATACCTCAGTCTACAGTATTGGGCAGATTATCATTTATATGTAATGATGGCTGCTAGATTTATTGCTGGCGGTGGAACAGGTATCAAATTGAACAGTTTGAACATGGATTTTGGGATTTCCAGGTAACATGAGCTTGCTTAGAGCTTATGCATCCACTGCTTCCACTTCGGAAGACAGATCTAGGGCTATCGCTTGTGTATCAGGGGGAATTGCGTTGGGAAATATGATCGGTCCCGGACTACAATTGCTTTTTACACCATTTGGTGCAGAAGGAATTAATGTTCTTGGACTCACAATTAGTATCTACACATCGCCTGCACTCTTTTGTCTACTTCTTAATGGACTTGGTCTATTAATCGTTCAATTTGCGTTTGAAGAGAAGTATATAATCCAACATGGGAAGAATGTTAAAGAAGGAGAAGAAGATAATGGAGAAGTTAAGAAGGTTAGTTCAAAACTCACATTTATTGAAATCCCTTGAAAACCAGCAATGTAGGTCTAGCTATGTCGAAATCGGTGTGGTGCTGTAGTTGAGAATAAAGAAAGGCGGAAGGGCCCAGTTATTTCGCAATCCATTTTTTTTGCATGCACTCTGTTCTAGTTAGATGGTGTCGTAATTATTTTATTGTATTTCATTTTAGGTCAACAAAATTGGGAATCCAGATTTTATTGCCGTTTTATTATGTGTCTTTACTCGATTCCTTCAAATCTTTTTGAACACTACTACAGAAAGGTAAACTGGTTTTTCTTGGGATTGAGTATTGAAAAGACATTTTTAGTATTGGTTCTGCATATCTTATGATGATGTTTTCATTGGAAAAAGAAGTAGCAGTATCAGTGAACGCTGGAATTCACACTGTTGGTGGCGGAATAGCTGCTGCAATGTTCGTGAGCTTCATTTTCACGAATTTCCGGAAATGGTGAGCTTAGCAGGAATCGGTTTAATAGAATCCATGTTTTTCAGCTTCCGGATGAGACTTTTTACCGTAATCTCCCTTATCATTCCATTAATCTGGTTGATTGCAACATACCCATATAGTTTCTACAGTGACAGAGTGAAAATAATGGTTAATGGTGAGAAAACAATTTCAGATATACATTGGCGGATATATAATGGTGTTTGGTATTGCTTACACTATCATTAACATCACAGTCACTACCATATACTCTAAAGTCGTGGGACCAAGACCACAGGTAATCGTTGGTGTATGACTCAATGTCAAAACTGCTTTTCAGGGAACATATCAAGGAATCTATCAAACGGCAGGATCATTTGGACGTATGCTAGCACCAATACTGATGAGTTACAGTTATACAGCATATGGACCTTCTGTACCATGGTTTATTCTGATTGTTTCGGTATGTTCAAACCAAAATACTAACATCAAGAACACTTTTTTCAGTTCATGATCCTGATTTCCGCTTGGATCGTTCTGCGAGAAAGAATGGTGCCGTTTGGAAGATACGAAACAACGAAAATTGAGCCCAGTGATCAGAAAATCTGATTTTCTCTATTGCTTATTGTTTTAAGTGCAATGTTATTGCAAACAAAAACCGGTTGACTGAACTCCTGGGTGTTATTTTAATCTGTTATGTTATAATTCTCGATGAATTAGCCTCTACATGTGATTTTTCTGAATGAAAATGGTTTTTTGATCAGCCTATCATGACATTTCTAGAACATTCCGAAGTTAATATTTAAATAACTGGTTCAGAAATGTCATATTGATAAATACAATTTTATTATCAACAATAACGTCATTTGAAAATGATCAATCTTCGGCATTTCCTACATATCGGTTCGATTTCAAATAGTCTGGATCCGTAGAAACAATTTTCGCTAGAACAAATGAATGCAAATTGAAAACCACAGTGACGACGTCCTCACATTCAATGTCCTGAACATTTTACTTTGGAAGAGAACTATGTAAATCAGGAAACGTACTTTGACTTCAATTCTATCGGGATTCAAAGAGCGATCATCAGTGAACGACAATTGAACACACAGTTTTCCGTCATCGGCAACAGCTTGCAGATCTCTGAACCGATATTGCCAGATGTAGCTCTAGAAAATTTCTTGAAATTATCAAATAATGATTCATGTATACCTTAGTTGGAATATCATACAGACTGATTCCTTGTTTAATGTCGAATACAATTCCACTTGGTCGACCTTCAAAATTGCAGGCAAATGTTCTTGACTGAAAAAAACCCTTTGTTTGAGCAAGTCTGGTAACCCCCACCTGCATCTGAGTGATAGTGTTATAAACAGTTCTATAATAAGCTTGTTCGAAAAGCTCAAAGCCAGCAGCTGACTCAAAAGATAAATAATGGTTTGGAATTTGCATTGGGGTCTCAATAAGGAAGCAATTGTCTCTCTTGTCACGTCTGGGGCTTGTATTTGGTACTTGTTTTACAGCGACATCATAGCATTTGTATAAGTAGACACATTTGTTCAGGTCTTCAGAGTTGAGCTGAAATAGAAGTGAGAATAGGATTTTTCTAAAAGAATCTTACCGGTGGAACATCGAAAAAGCAGACATCACTGCCTTTCAAAATGAGGAAACGTGGCTGCCAACGGATTTTTAATTCTTCTTGGTCATCATCATTGAGATACTCGTTAACCCAGCCAATGTAGCGGATCTAAATCAACTATACCCATCATAAATAAAGGTTATTCCCACCTGTTCACTCTGGTGAAGGTATTTATTGCTCATCTTGATACTTTTATGATTCAATGACAAAATATGTTTGCTAATATGTGCAATCCATTGTTCTAATGCAGCAGTATCCTCACAATGCACAATTCCAGATGATCTTCCATCTACGGCACGTACTTCAAACGAGTTTGTTCTGCATTGTTTATTTTGTTAGGGGCTTCCTCTCTCTCTAGATGAAATCTGAAACGAACCTGATATTGTCAGTTCCCCAAAGGTATCTGGTGACATAGGCCATTGCTAATGGCAAAGAAGTCAACGTTTTCCATTTCTTCTCCTGCCCGCCGATGTGTTGTTGCCATTTGGAGTCAGAAAAACGTGATTCTGATTGCGCCTTGTTACTCTGATAAGTATTTTGTTTTATTTTCTTCCACTTCTCAACATACTCTACTGCTCCGTCCATCGAAAAGCTGATCCAAAGTGCTATCCGGTTGAAGGGATTGTGCTGGCCTGAAATATTGCAATTCTATCTGTTCAGAAAACATAGTTGCTTTCTTTGGAAAACGTGCCAAACTGCGCACATTTCTGAATTTGAAATGCAGTGAAAAACATCGCGCGATGGCGTGCGCGCTACTCCACAACCGCAGCTCTTCCACACTCTAATCCATCAGTTTTATGTTGTTTCTTCTCATGTTTCTTAGTCCTCCTTCCTTTTTTTTCTTATTCTTCCTTTTCTTTTCATCTTCTTCTTTTTTTAGTTTCCCCAATACTTTTCTTTCTTCCAAACAAGTCCCCCCAGTCAGAACTCAAAGTTACTTTGGCAAACGCTCAAAATACTCGTTTAGAGCCATAAACAAAACTCACTTTAAAAACGGCGTCATGTGGGTAAAGTGGCGGACACCCAGAGTCACTTGGTCTCCGCTCGACTTTAACATGTTGACGACTTCATCGTGACTTTGACCTGGAAATCCGATTTGATACCTTTTACCCAATATTATAGAAAAAAGCGCCCATTTTTAGTTCCTATAATATAATTCAGTTCCCCCAAAAACTGATCGTATGATCTTTCCAAGAAAATTAGTTTGTTTTCTCTTCAGTTCTCTTATTCCCAAGAAAATACGAATAATTGAGCTAATGAAGAAGAAGAGCTGTCTCGTTTTTTTCTTTCTTTCTCTATTTGTCTCACCTTCAATGGATACTCCATTAACTTCTACTATAGCATCGCCTATAAACAGCTCTCCACACTCGTCAGCTGAAAAATATTTGTTTTCGTTCCCGTTTCCTTAAAAGCCCCCTACCCGGCAATCCCTTGAATATTTTTGAGATGACAATCGGCATATTCTGCGCGTTCTCCGACCCTCCCTGAATTATATTTAAATCCATTTTCATATGATTCCCTCCGCTCACTTTGATAGACAAACCGAACCCCGAGTCGGGTTTCTTGACTATGACCACTTGGCGAGTCGCATTTTCCATGAGAGTTTCTTTTGCTTCCTCCGGCTCGGCGGTACCATCGTCAATGACTTGAATACATAATTCATCTGCAAGAAAGTTGGTGTTGACCCCCTCATCAAGTTACCAACCACGTTTTCTTTTTTTTTGCGGCTGACTACCAAAACTTTTTCCGAAAAAGAAAACTGAACTAAAAAAAACTAAGCTGACGATGCGGCACGTCTTTGGGAACAACTCAATTGTATACTAGACGCCAATTTCCGCACCATGAGCTGCCCAATAAAGTTTTCACACGACGAGTTCGCTATTCCTTTTTCGTTTTATTTTTTTCTCCGTTTCAGTTTCTAGAACGTTTTCTCGGCGGGAAATTGTGCGCATTTTATTGGTCCCATGAGAAGTGGTGAAAAATGCTGCCACTCAGATATCGATGGCTTTTGATTCTCACCTTTTGACAATAGTAGTCGTGAGGATCGAGATGTTGAGTTTTCGTCACTGATTAGCACTATTCCATGGTGAACCTGAATATTACTTTATTTAAACTTTTCAGATTTCATAATTTCATAAGCTGAGACTATTTCGAAACTTCATTAGTATTATTCATACTTACCACATCCAGATTATGATGAGATTTCGTCACCGACATCTATGGTTTGAAACAGATCAGAGAGTAAAAGCGTTGAGGGACTAAAGGCACCTCACGAGTCTCCGGGAGCATCCAATCTTTCTATCTTCCTCATCGGAAGCGGTGTAATACACACATTACAACACAAAAGATGCGGAATCAAGGGGTGAGCCATCCGAGAGTGAGGAATAGAGGAATTATCTCATTGTGCAAGTTTTATTGTGACATTAACGTAGAACACTGGAAAAAATAGGTTGAATTTATCAAATATGCATTTGGTCACCTTTTTCTTTGTCTTTTCCTTCGTTTAGAAAATTTCCTAAACCAGATGCTTGACAATCATACATCATTCTGACAAAACGACATCTCCATTCTTGTTTGTCTCCCCCTAATGTATTCTGTCAAAATATGCCGTTTTGTCCTTTTGAATGAGCACTTGTCTTGTCATTTTGAAGTCAATGAGCCATTCTGAGCTTCCGCCGAAAGCCCGGCATTAAAAAACAACAAAAGTCGTTTAAGCGCATCGTTTCCATATATTTCATAGCGATTGGCCGACAGTGCGTCATAGAGAAACGATTTCGCAATTTGGAACCAATGTGTGTGTAGCTTTTTTCCTCTTTTTTTCTCCTGACTCATCATTTACACACAATAACCAAACAGAGTCAAAGTGTGACAATGCTATTGAAGCATTTGTGTTTTGTTTCTGAAAAGTCATAAAAACAATTAGGTCACTGGTTTCTTAAAAAATCTAAGCAATTAGGCGTTTCTTCATGCTTATATGAAAAAAAACGCCTAGATTAAATTTTTTCTTTAAAATGATCAGTTTTTTCTTATTGTTTCCTGAAAACCAGCTTGGGAAAAACAATGCAAACCAATTATAATATACCCTTTGACATTACGTTGCGCGTCATTTCGCGGGTATTGTCCGCAGTACAGTTCTGGGAGTGTTTGCGGACGATAATCCGTTATGTTGCATTGTATCTGTTTATTATTGTTCTTATCATCGCATTTTTTCTTTTTTTCTCTTCTTCTCGATTTAATCATTGAAGTTTTCGCATAAAATTGGAACCGATTTATTTGTGGGCAAGTTCTATGTAAGGAGAATTTATTTTTCATTTATTTTGAACGTTAGAAAATTGTAAAACACTATTTATAACGTCTCCAAACGGCGTAAATCCACAGAAAAAAGCGCATCATTTTTCTTTAGCTTCTCTTTCATTTTTTTCTGGGCTTCTTTTTTTCTGCCGCAAAATTGCGACACTTCTACTTTTCAAACCCTATTTGGCACACACACAAGTCTTCTCTCTCTCTCTCTCTCTCTCTCTCTCTCTCTCCCATATACTGCGCACTGGGCCAGATTCCGAGAGGCCTCTCCCTCCCTCTTTTCCTTACACGTTATTGATTTTTGCTGTGCTCGTCAGTGACCAGTCCAAAATTGCTCGTCTCTTGCGACATACACACATACATAGACAAATTTCTATCTCTTCTGTGCACATCCATCTAGTTCAGAACTGCTGCCGTTTGCCAAGTCTTCTTTTTCTTTTTTTTCCCGTGTCCCGAAAAAAAAGAGAGAGAGAGAGAGAGAGATGAAATCGAGAGGGTGTGTCTCAAGACCTCCCCTTAAGAAGATGTATGTATTCTCTCTCCAACCTGGGGGGGAGCAGATGGTCTACTTTGTTTTATGGACCTGGGTCTTTCTTGCAACACTACACTCTCCCTTGTTACTCTCTCCGTTCTTTATTTCCTCTCGGACCCAAACTCAATTTGTATCAGCTTTGCAGGTAAACCGTGAGTCCATCAACCACGTACCCTTGAGTGATGTCACTCAAACAAATCGTTGGGCATAGTGAGTTACATTTTTTACCGGATAATATTAATAAAAAACGTTAAGAACTGCTCAACGATGTAATTCGTCCGTTGAAAAAGGGCGATGGTCGTGGTGCCTGGAACGTCCTCATCGTTGACACTCTTGCCATGCGGATGCTATCTTCTTGTTGTAAAATGCATAATATTATGGAAGGTATAGCAAAAAACCCAATCTAAACCATAAAAATGTGTTCTTTCCAGAAGGAATCACAATTGTGGAGGATTTGAACAAAAGGAGAGAGCCACTTCCAACCCTTGAAGCCATTTATCTGATTGCACCGACGGCCGAATCCGTGAGTCTTTATTCCGATATCTCCCTTATTCAATCTTTGCAGATAGACAAGCTGATACAGGATTACTGTGTGAGGAACCAGTACAAATGTGCCCACGTCTTTTTCACAGAAGCCTGTTCTGATCAGCTGTTCTCTACACTATCAAAAAGTGCAGCCGCGAGGTTTATCAAGACTCTAAAAGAGATTAACATTGCATTCACCCCATATGAAAGCCAGGTGAGATTACGAAACTTTCTAAAAATAATTATTTATTTTAGGTGTTCAATTTGGACTCTCCAGACACCTTTTTCCTTTACTATAATGCCCAGAAACAAGGAGGATTGACATCCAACTTGGAGCGAATCGCCGAACAAATTGCCACTGTCTGTGCTACTCTTGGAGAATACCCATCTCTCAGATACCGCGCTGATTTCGAGAGAAATGTGGAGCTTGGACACCTTGTGGAGCAGAAACTAGACGCTTATAAGGCTGACGATCCGTCAATGGGTGAAGGCGCCGACAAGGCACGCAGTCAACTCATCATCATCGACAGAGGATACGACGCCATTACTCCGTTGCTCCACGAGCTCACTCTTCAAGCAATGTGCTACGATCTCCTTGGAATTGAGAATGACGTCTACAAGTATGAGACGGGAGGAAGTGAGAATCTAGAGAAAGAGGTGGGTCTAGGAAACATGCAATTACCAATGAAAAGCCTTTTTTGCAGGTGTTGCTCGATGAAAACGACGATTTGTGGGTGGAAATGAGACACAAACATATTGCCGTGGTCTCCCAGGAAGTGACAAAGAACTTGAAGAAGTTCAGTGAGAGTAAGGGCAATAAAGGAAACATGGACTCCAAATCAATCAAGGATCTGTCCATGCTCATCAAGAAAATGCCACAGCATAAGAAGGAGTTGAACAAGTTCAGCACTCATATCAGTCTCGCTGAAGAGTGCATGAAACAGTATCAACAAGGAGTCGACAAGCTTTGTAAAGTTGAGCAGGACTTGAGTACCGGATCTGATGCGGAAGGAGAGCGAGTGAGAGATGCCATGAAGCTTATGGTTCCTTTGTTGATCGACCCAGCTGTCAGATGTGAAGATCGCCTTCGTTTGATCCTCTTGTACATTATTTCCAAGAACGGAATCACTGATGAGAACTTAAATAAGCTTCTGCAGCATGCCAATATCTCCATGGCTGACAAGGAAACCATCACGAATGCAGCCTATTTGGGATTGAACATTGTCACTGACGTAAGTCTGATAAGCCCCGCAGTTACCATTAAATAAAAATTTATAGACCGGAAGAAAGAAGACATGGACACCAACAAAGAAGGAGCGACCACATGAACAAGTCTATCAATCTTCTCGTTGGGTCCCAGTCATCAAGGACATCATTGAAGATGCTATCGATGAGCGGTTGGATACCAAGCACTTCCCATTCCTTGCTGGAAGACAAGTCAATCAGGGATACAGGTAAGACAACACAATAAGACTAGAAAATAGAGACTCATTTGCAGAGCCCCAGCATCTGCTCGTTACGGTCAATGGCACAAGGAAAGAGGACAGCAATCGAACTATCGTAGTGGACCCCGACTAATCATCTTCATTATTGGAGGTGTCACATTCTCGGAAATGCGTGCTGCTTATGAAGTCACTGCTGCCAGAAAGCCATGGGAAGTGATCATCGGATCCGACCGAATCATCACTCCGGACAAGTTCCTAACGAATCTTCGTGACTTGAACAAGCCTCGTGACATATGACATGATGCGGGGTACCGGAAAGAATCGACTATTGACGAAACAATGAGATACGGCCCAATTTGAGCTTCCCTTTTCCTTCTTTCTTGCTTTCCTATGTAAATGTCTTTATAGATTTATTTTCTGTACCCCATATTCTTTTGGGTTCAACTTCTCTTCACCTTTTGCCTCTGCTCAAAATTCCCATAGGTTGTGAACAAAAAGAGTTAGCTACGCTATTATTGCTCATTAGATTCCCTTTTGCATGACCCTTGAGCTTGTATTATATTCCAATTCTATCGTTTTCAGTTTATCTTTCACTACCAATGGCCAAAAACAAAAGTGACTGTGTATTTATTGATATTCCGTCCTACCAATGTATTCATCTGTACTTTCTATTGCTTTAAGGGGTTCCATTCACTTTCGCCTGGCTAGTTATTTATTTGCCTCTTCCTTTCCCCCCTTTGTTCTTTTTTCCAGTACCTTGAAATATAGTGATAGGCTAGTGTCAATACTCTCTTATTTATTATGTCTCTTATACTCAGCTGCGCTGAAATTAAGACTAACTAATGCAATAATTCTCCCAAAAATACCAAGGCTTGTGATTCGACGTTGTTTTTGTGTCTAGTCAGAAGAGTTGTGCGTTTTTTTTACATTCCTCGTTGTCCCCCGGTTCTTTCTCCTCATTGTAACATCAAAAACGTTTTTTTTTTTGAAAAAGGAATTGTCGGAGATACGCGTGTAATAAAGAGCAACTCTCGAGAAACAGGTTTTTTATAAATTATGAAAAAAAAACAAGATTTGGAATTACGAAAATCATTTATTCAGAAAGAAGCAGGTATTTGTATTCAGTCTATACATGAAAAAACAGACAGACATCCGTTAGAGCAAAAAAGAAAAAAGGAAGAAAGTGAGGGTGTTTTTTGACTAACTAAATGTTTTTTGTTGAATAAAATCGAATAAGTGAAGAAAAAATGAAAAACAAAAGTTAGATAAATGGGCGGGGCGTGGTGTTATAATTCAATTTATCGGGCATTCCGTCGTCAGCAGTCAATTGTGAAGTTATTGTGTTTGGCATCGGGGATCTATTCGTCTTCCTCCTCCTCTTCCTCTTCCTCCTGAATCAAGAACATTAAAATTAAAATTTCCGGGTTTCGATACAAACCTCAAGCTCCTCCTCCTCTTCTACCTCCTCTTCTTCTTCCTCTTCCTCCTCTTCCTCTTCCTTGGCTGGCTCCTCGACCTGTAATCGATGGTTATTACAGATCAACCATTTCTTGGTTACCTTCTCCTCCTCCTCTTCCTCCTCTTCCTCTTCTGGCTCTGGCTCGACTGGCTCGCTAGCCTTGACAGATTGGGCATCAATCTCCGATTGACGGGACGACTCGCGCTCCTCGAACTTCTTCTTGTAGTGACCGAATGGGTCAACAGAAGAAGCGCTGCCTGGTGGCTTAGTCTCTTCCCACTCCTTGAGGGCAGCCTCGTAATCCTCGATCCTGAAAAAAAAATAGTCTGGAAGCCAAATGACTCTAGAAACTTACCATTCCTTCTTCCATCCAGCCTTGAGCTGAGTGTTTCTTGGAGTTCCGAATCCGGTCATACCACGTTGAGAAGCCAGCTTGTTGGTTCCAGATTGGAGTGGAACGATTCCTTCGGACTTCTGCTTCAGCTCCTCCTCGATATCCTTTCCTCCAACAGTATGTGGAAGAACGTCACGGACCTTGAGGAAACCTCCGGATCCAGCTTGGGTGGCGAACTTGTTCTGTCCAGAGTACCATGGGGTGAATTCGGTTCCACGTCTGAGAACGTCTTCTCCGAGCTCGAGTCCTTCAATCTTCTGGGTGGCTTGACGGACGGCTCCGAGACCTGGTGGGGCAGACATTCCGGTTTGGGAAGCGAACAAGTTGGTTCCTGGAATTTTTCGATTTAAATATTACCCAACTAATTTATTTACCGTTTTGGAAGCAGAGAACTCCATGGGTGCGACGATCGTGTGGAAGACGTCCACGGATGAGGGCAACTTGGTTTCTGTGTCCTCCCATGCTAACTTCTCCGGCTTGGGAAGCAAGTCCGTAGTCTCCAGCTTGTTTTGGGATGAGCTTCTCTCCCTCCTTATCAAGAATGGTCTCCCATTCCTTCTTGTAGGCGATCTTTGGGACTTGGAAGCGGGAGGCTCCAATTGGGGTCTCTCCCTTCTGGGAAGCATACTGGTTGGTTCCGCACTGAACACGGAGCACATTCTCAGATCTTTGATCTGGTGCGATGTATCCTTGCTTCTTATCCTTGGTGATATTCCAACGTGGCATACCCGGGGCGGTCATTCCCTTTTGGGTCTCGAACTTGTTGGTTCCAGACTGCTGGGAAAGGAAGGTGTTTCCTCCCTTGAGCTGTTCGAGAGTCCATCTCTTGCGTGGTTGTTGTTGAGTCTCAGACCAATCCTGGAATTGTTCAGATGTGAACTGTCAAACTATTTGCCCCCGATCGTTTTCTCGGCTTTTTCCCCAAGAGAGACAAATTATTCTTTATCTTTTCTTTTACTTGCAAAGACAACAAGAGATGGATTTGAAGTGCCTCGCAAGCTCAAAAAACGCATCCGAGCAAACATTGCACAACCTTTCCGTTCTCGGTTACTTCACAAGGCAAAGTTCTAAGGTTAAGAGAGAAAGGATGCTTATTAGGTAGTTTAATGATTGGATAACTATGAATATGCAAATTTTCTCATTAATCTGATTAAAATTAAAATAATGCATAATGAAAAATAATGAGCTTTGTTTCAATTGGCTTTCCGTAGATAACTGAATAATGCTATGATAGAATTCTAAGTTATAAAAAATATCAGTAGGGGATAACGATCAAGAAAAATTAGTTCTAACTCTTACTATGATTGAAATAAGCATATCAAAAAACAACAATAACTCACCTCCTCACCCATGTTGACGGAAAAATGAAAATTGAAAACGGCGGTACGACTATGGAGTCAGACGACTGTCGAACTGACAGGCAGATGAAGCGCCGCCGGTGGGTTGGGTCTAATAGTGTTTCTCGACGTGGGCGGATACCTGTACGTGAACCGATCTATTGAGCGTAGAGAGCACGCGAATCGCAGAGATCCGACCCAACAGACAGTAGTGCCGTGCACTTTTGCTTGAAGAGCCTCCCCAGATATTTTCTCTTCGTTTCTTTTTTCTCCCTCAAAACCACCCCCACCATTGAAAACGATGAGCAAACCTGGGGTGAAGATGAGAAAGCGGAGAGAAAGAGAGGGTCTATTATCTTATCTCTAAGTAATGCGTGGATCGGAAAACTGGTATCACACTTTTGTTTGATGCTTGAGAAAAGAGGGGGAGAGCAGGATAATTTTAGATTACTGTAGGTTAGTCTGAAAAGCAAACTGTAGCTAGAAACTATCTGAAAACAGTATAAATGATATTTCCTGGTATTAAAAATGCAATAAACTACTTTTTCTGGGACTGAAAACGGAATCAGCCTGTTTTCTACAGAACTATGTGCCTAAGTTCATATTTTCGAATGGAACCTCTTATATTCTTCCATTTTTTGTTTTATCGGAGTTCCACCGCTTTCATTATCCCTTTTGTGCCATTGTTACTTTCTGCAACCTAAAAAATCTCTCTCTCTCTCTCTCTCCCTCTCTCTCTCTTCTTCAAAAAAGTTTCGGTAGGGGCCTCAACTTTTGGCGGCAAGACACAACGTATAGAAGAGAGTAATCCCGAGAAAACTTCAAGTAGGTAAAGCCTCAAAATCCTATCGACTCAACCATCTCGTTATCTCTTTTCTTATTGTTTGCATTACAGCGCGGGGGCTCCCGTCGCGCACTGCTTGCTCCTCGAATGTTTAACGCTAAATGGGAAAAGAAAACGGGGGCAAGAAGTAAGTAGAAGGGTTTTTTGGGGGGATGACTAACTGGATAAATTTCTAGTCACATGTATCATTTTTGATGCTTTTACTCGAAGGGATATCCCAATGTTTTTATGTCTTTCGGTAAACACTTCAATGCCTTGTGTTGGTTTTCAACTTTTTTTTGAACTGCAAACTTTAATCACATCATAATTCATTATTATAAGAATACAAAAGTAAAGAAAAATATATACTGGAAAAGGAATTCAAGGAGAAACAATATTTAATGCTTACAATGTCAGGGTTGAAGACGTAACCGTTGATTCCCAGAGTCCGGGAAACTTTTCTTATACAGAAAACGCATATTTTGAAAATAATAGGTTGGAAAAAAGAAATGCAACATTGAGAAAAATTCGAAATGTGAAATTATGTCAAAGTTTGAAAAGATTATTAAAAAGGAGCGAATTGAACCGCACTCAAAATTATTGTTCCACATCAATAGGCCGTTGATTTGCTGATGAGAAGATGTTGGCATTCACACTGAAATAAAGAGTTTCCGTGAACTAAATTGAACTGAACCATAGTTTAGGGTATGCAAAATGAACAATATCGAGAAATAGATATAAAATAAGCGTTATTTAGATCTAATCATTGATTGATGATTAAAACTAGCTGAAAGAAGTTGGTGTTTGTGTAAGTTGGACAATATGGCTTCGGTAAAAAGTTGGAAACAAAGCCGTGCAAAAGGGTGAAAAGAACTGTTTGATAGATTGGAAAACCGAGCAAAAATGCTCGAAGCGAAAGAAAAAAAGGTGTGAATTGGGGAGGGTTATGTTGTGCACGGATAGGCAAGAAGAAGAAAGAGATCCATTGATTTGTCACTTACTGCTGGATTGTTTCGATCGGGAAAATGTACAAACAGTTTTAACATATTATTATAGGGTATACACTTTTACTCTTGTGTGTCAATACTGAAAAGGGGAATGAGTTTGTATAATGTTCTGTGCATGTTAATTCTACTGGTTAATCAGTAAGTGTTAGAATGAGGCGCTAGGGATTTCGAGAACTTACTTTCCAGACACTTTCATAAAGTTATCAACGATGATAGTGATAGGAAGAGCCAGAACCAACACTCCGCTGATGATAGCACCACTTGCAATCAGTTTTCCAGCTGGAAATCAGTTTTTGAAAATCTGGATTTCAGATGACTGTACTTACGAACTGTGACAGGCACATAATCTCCGTATCCGACAGTTGTCATGGTGACAATTGCCCACCAGAATGCAGCTGGAATCGAAGTGAATGGGGTGTCCTTTTCGTCTTTCTCAACAAAGTATAGGAGAGTTGAGAAGAATACAACTCCGGTTGAAAGGACCATTCCCATCATTCCTAATTGACGAGCGGAACTCTTCAATGTTAATGCAAATGTTCGCATTCCCGATGAATACCTTAATATTTTATTGTGCTTTATACAAATTAAAAATATCAAACCTTCCAAGTTTAAGAATTCTCACAACACGGAGTACACGAAGCACTCGGACCACTAATAATGCTCCTTTGATGTCACTGAGACTAGCAACATCAATTCCAAACAAGGCGAGTCCGAGTTCCAAATAGAATGGAATGATTGCAATCATATCCACAATGTTCATGATTCCCACCAGGAATTGGAATCTAAAGAAAGAATGGTTTTGATGCTTTATGATAGAAGATCACCTGTTCGGAGTAACTGCAAGACGAACAATAAACTCCACAGTGAACCAGATGATACAAATAGTCTCAACGTATCCGAAAATCGGGTGAGGCTCCCAGATGACGTTCTCATTTTCCACTGAAAGCTCAATTATAAAATCTTATATAGATTTAAGACAGCTTTTCACAGCCAATAGTAACTTGCAGAGACGTTTTTTTTCTCAAAAAAATTAATCGGGTAACAAATTGCACGGCAACGTAATCAGTTTCAAGCGTAGAAGTGGAAGAGAAGTAAAAACGTTGTTCAGATGTTCAGAAGGGATCACCAACGCAAACATAGAAGGATTCCAAAAATTAAACGCGCTCGAATAAAACTTGTTACATTACAAAAATGGGTTTTCCTTTGAAAAATGATAAGAATTTTCAATAATCAGACGTTTGGCATACTCATCAACGACGCAACAGATAAGCACTCGATTAGGTAATCATTTAGGGATAAAAATAAGAGAGAAAGAAAATATAGGAGGGATTGAAAATAGTAAACCACCTGATAGATCAGTTCCGTTTGGATCGGCTGAAAGAATAGGTTCTAGGGTTTGAAACTACCGAAAGATGAAAGGTTTTGATTAACGAAGAAGAGAATAAGGTGTTTAGTTACTTACCAACAGTCCAATTACTGATTCTCTCTGATTTCCCTCCTTTTTTATAGATAGGTACCTGAAAGGATTTCATGATCTCCGATTTTTAAAACACAAAAAATGTTTTTGGTCAGATTTCAGATTTAACACAATTTTTTGAAGTTTAGCTACAAAATTCCGGTATCTCGGTACCTGAAGCTCATGAATTGATCCCAAAACCAATCCGATAACACTGATTAAAACAAAAGTGATACTTCCAAAAGTGAACAACGTTGAAAACAGGGAACCATCCCCTTCACAAAACTGATGGATCCTGGACCGCAAAGAATGATCATGTAGCTCAATCTGCAAAATGAATATTAATGAATCATTAGAATTTAACTCACTTTTTTCTCCTTCGGTGCAACTAGCTCTTCCAATGAAGCACTCCTGAAAAATCAAAAAATCATTCAAAAAAAAATTAGAGTCTCCTATGTGAGTGCACAATAATTCACGGCTATTATTCAAAGGTGGTCTAGTTATCAAAAATCCTGTAAAATGGGTAAAAGTGAGAATGAAATCCTGAAAATACACGTCTAATGGGTGTACATGTGAAATGGAAAACGGAAAAAGCTTGAATGGTAAAAATGGTTTGTGATGAGGAATGGTTATCACTTCAGTAAAACTTACTTGTCCTCCTCTTCTTTTTTGACATTTTTCTTTTTATTTGTTCTAAATCCTTTTGCTTTTATTTTCTTCTTAAAAACTTCACCAAAATGAAAAAAACTAACATATTGTATCCCCTCCAACAACAGTTTGACATGAGGCCATCGTTTATTTTCCAGTATGCAAGTTCTGTCGAAAACTCAGTTGGACAGACATCAAGAGGCCGATGCAATTGTCCAGATATGTAGTATTTGAAGATTGAATCAAAAAGGACTGCTGACCTTTCAAAGTAGTACTCTTCTTGAGGCTGAAAATATATGAGGGGTTCTGGGAATGGAAAATAGGTTGAATTAGTGATGAGTTACTGAGAATGCGCTTTTTGATTAATTTTCTATTTCAGAATTCCATTGTTTTGTGTTAGCTACGTAGAATGTCAAGTAGCATCTGCACTTACCATCAAAAACGCATCACAAGCTTGAAGTCTCTGTTCATGTGTCAATTGAGCAAAAGCGGACAACTTTTCATCGGCGGACCTTGCAAATATACTGGTAACTCTGATTCTGAATGAAGTTCCTCCAATATTCAATTTGATAACCGTATCTCCAGCCCCCGATACTAAATCCGGTTTCACTTCGTCGACTTCTGAACGTCTACCATTGTTGAGTCGATGCACAATCTGAAAAAAAGGCCGAAAGGTCTTTTGTCCGATGCTCTTTGTTTCCTAATTGAGTTGCGCGGCTTCTCCTATTGTGAGGTCACGCCGCGAAACACCTACTCAAAAATAAGGTTCATCTTTAGTTCTGCTATACTATTCTATTAAGTTCAGTGTGAGCCTACCTCGTCTCCATGATGATTGGAATTGGCAAAATTGTCGCGAGATCCGGCATGTCCCTTTCTGGTGCTGGGAATTACCATGGCAATCTGGTTGCTGGAAAAACACAAAGAATAATACAATGATATCAAAAAAATAATATGGAGAGAGTGTGGCTGGGTGTGAGAAATGATTATTTTCACGTGCTGACTCTTCGTCTACTTCCAGGCACACTATGGAATCACCTGTCATTAGTGCTCAATGCGACATAACGGCTTCTACGTGTATTGATCATGAAAGCGCAAAAAACCGCGGGGCAAAATTATGAATATGTAGGCGAGTCTAATGATATTCCGGTGGAACTTGGGTCGTGTTGTTTTGACACTATTCCTGGGCTCTTCTTTTCTTTGGAATACCAAGGGGGAGGAGGTCCGGAAGTTTCAGAGCAAAATATCGGACTTAGTGTTGTTTGTGTAGTTAGAAGTCGCTTACACACAAAACAGAATATCTTTTTTTTTCTGAGAGGAACCAAAAGATAGACACTTCCTAAAAAGGCAAACGAATGAAGAATCGAAAATCTCATGAGAATCATTCATTATAACTGAAACTTCCCGTCTTCTTTCTTGTTTTCTGACCTTTTATAATAATTTGTCTTTTTTGCGAATGCTAAAACTAGACTCTTACGTTTAGAATAAGTAATTAGGCTATGAGGAAGCGTTCACCGTGGGAATTCAGTGCGTAGGTACTTATTTTCGGTTTCTTTTAGTCATAAAGTTCAGAAATCTTCACTTTGAATGTTTCTTATCTACATTCTCCTAGACAAAAAAAGAAAGAAGTAAAAAAACTAGTGCTAGAACAGAAAGTGCGCCGGAATATTGAATATCGAGTTTCACACCTTGAAAGTAATCCGTTTAATGATCCAGATTCGGCTATACTAGCACAGAAAATCAGGTTAGTAGGAGTTTTTGAAGGATATGTATATTCATTGAAATATTCATGGAAACATAGCACCCCGAAGAAATGAGAGAATGAGATCACCTGCTGTGTAAGTGCTTATATTTGTATTTGCCTCTCTCTCTCTATACTAATCAAAACTGACTCATTCATCGCCAATCATTCCAGACTAAGCTAGGAAAATCTGGGAAATGACACTTTTTCGGGATTTCGGGGGGAATAGACGAAAAATGTTAAATCCAGCCGAATAGAACAAAAATGACACGCTCCTGTCAAGTCCAAAAATTGATATTCCTTGAGAGAAAGAGATAAACCCAGAAAAACTAGAGAAAAAGTTCTCTGACGAAACATCTCTATGTCTAATGACCGACCGTCCCCAAAGAGTTGAAACTTAGACTTGGACGCGTTGGCTTAAAAAGGGCAAAAAACCTATAAAACTTGCGCCTTTCGCTTTCCACGCAGCCGCCTACGGTTTTTATGCGATTTAGTATTTTATGGGATTTGTCTGAATTGGGGGGGGAGAGTTGGATCTTATCCCATAATTTTTGGGAAAAAGTTTATGAGTAGTCAGTCAAAACATAGTATATGATAGAAAAAATGTTTTTTTGTTGATCAGGAGCCCTAAAATTCTCAGAAAATCATAAATTCATTTCATGCACGAGTAAAACACACTAATCTAGAATCAATGAAGAAGAAAATCAGAACCAATGTGTTCTCTGCCTTCATCTTTTGTTTCGTATTCTCGTCGTCAGGTGGAATAAGTACAATCATTGTATTTCCAAATTTTTGATTCCACATTTGATACCTTTGAACTCACTTTTTCGTGGCAAACATTATAGGGAGTTTGAAAAATGAGGAAGTACAGAAATATTCAGAAGTTGTCGACGTAAAAGTTCTTGTGGTCTTTGTCTGGAGGAGGGGGGCTCACGGAGCACGACAAGATTTATGATTGAATGAGAACCCTTTTTCCAAGGAAAAACGGATTGAGAAGATCGCGCGGATGGGTTTTTTTGTGTTGCCTCGCTCTTCTGACTGACTTCTCAACTTTTGTCACGCCTCATAGTAATTGGATTTGATGATTTTCAGTCACAGACACTGATAGATTGAGTCATCTGGAACGCATGATGAACACTTCAATCCCTTTTATCCCTTATTTTTCCTCTATCGTGTTTTTTTTGGTAATAAGGATATAGAACGTAGCCTAAGGGTTGTTATTATGAACTAAGAAAGTGAGAAAATAAGAATTTTGTTTGAAAACGGGACATTTCTGTCAGATCTTAGGTACTAGCATGTCTAGAAAAAGGCGTCACTAATGAGCTCCTACCACCTTGGACCAAAAGCACCAATTAGGGTTTCTTGAAAACTGCAAATAGGTCTAAAAACGGAATATGTAGTTTGTTCCGTTCCAAGTTATAACTAATAAGGATGACGAGGGAAGAAAAGATAATCTTGCATACTCTATATTTCCGCAATCATGCTACAGGCGAAATTTTCATTCCGAAAAAAAACTAATCTATTTTGAAAAAGAAAAAAAGTTACCAAAATCTTTGATACATCGTTAGTCTGGAACACGAATATTTCTTTTTTGAATAAATCCAGAAGAATGAAATCTCGGAAATCTCTCTGAGCTTTGCGTAGGGATCAGAAACGGATTTTCAATGTGAAAAAAACCTAATCTGATTTATAAGATGGTGAAATAATTTGAATTTCGACAACAAGTGGTCAAATTGAGGGCATGTAGGGGGGATAAAGAGCGCGGTCCAAATTTTTCGAGAGATTTGCGAACTTTGTGCGTTGCCGTCAAGGCTCTAAGCAACATTTTTTATCCTCAAGAAGAAGATTTATGATTTTGTGAGAAGGTCTCAGATAATAATAGACTTCAGGAAAGAAAAGAAGAATGAAATCAAAAGAACAGATTACCTTACGTAGTGATACATTTTGCAGAATCAAAGAGTCAGAAGGGTCAAATATTTTAGTGAATGATGTGGTGTGGCGTCTGTTTCAAATGAAATAGGCTTGAATAGGGGCTCTCAGCTAATCGGAATCGAATCATGAAAATAACACGATCAGTTAGAAGCAAAATAGTGGTGCGCGTGCTTCGCCACGTCGCCTGCGAGTGACATCTTTTATGCTCATTTCAATTTGCTCTGTCTATAGTGGACCGGGTTGGTTAAGGGATAGAATGATTTCGTTCCGTGGAATTGTGTTTTGAGAATTGAATTGAGGTTTAGTATTAACTATTGTGAAAAAAATGTTCCATATTTTTTTCAATCCCTTTTTTTATCTTGAAAAATTTTCTTCCCGAAAAAAACGTGTTTGTAGTCTCCTCTACTAATCAAAATCAAAACCAAAAGACCAGAAAGTTAAACGACTACCATAAATTCTCCAACGTAGTAAAAGAGGAGCAGCTAACTCTATTTGAGCGGACAACACGAAATCTTATGATAAAAAGTGAAAAAACCAAAAAAAGAGTAAGGAACAAGGTTGGGAGAAAACGTGAGAAACTTCATGTGTCTTGTTTGGATATACTGAAAATCGTTATGGATTGCTCATGAGGAACTGCATAACAAAAAGAAGAGGAAGAAAAAATATGGGCTTCTAGTAGATCCAAGAAAAAGTCATATGATTTCAAAATTAGAAGCATAAAAAAGAGGGGAGTTGTAAGCAAATTAAGTATGATTAGAAAGGAAGTGCAGATCGAGTGACAACAAACCGCCCGTCCGTCTTTTATGGCGTTTCAAACTACTCAAATGTTGAACTTTACAATTGTTCAGACACAGGAAGAGCGTGTTCCGAACAAACTGTTTTTACGAGAAGAAAACTGTTCCCCACAAAAACATCCAAAATGTACTTGTGACGTCGGATACATGTCCAAATGGTTAACCACTCCCCCCAATCACATGCTATAGATAAAAGCTATTGTTCATAATCTTGCTGAATACCCCCAATAGCATATCAGGTAGAAGATTTTGAGTTTTATTATCCTTATTTCTTTAGATATGAAAAGAAAAGAGGCGCAGAGTACGTGTATGCTCTTTTGCTTTGCTCATCCCTTTTCTATGGCTTCCTTCCTTCCGTTAGATAAGTTTCTACATTCCTTTTCAGCGTTTTTTCTTTTTGAGCAGTTCTTCTTCCAAAAACTTATTTCAAGATGTTTTTTGGCTTAACCCATTTTTTCTTCGTTCTTTTTCTTTTGGGAAGATGTTCGAACCTTGTGTCAGACGGATTGGAATTTTAATTCATCATCAACCGTCCAGACATCCGGAAAACCCACATAAACAAAACAAGGGTGCTGGAACACTTGGGAGTTTCAAGGTCCATGAGAACATAAGGAAAAAAAGAAAATAATAAAAACATGGGAGAATATTGATGAGGAAGTGGAAGTGATGTTCAGAAAAAAGCTCTTTGGAAGCAAAAAATATCAGTAACATGGAGGTAAAGCTATGGAATATATCATAAGTTAGGGTACTTCGAAAACATTGTTGGAACATCTAGCTGATAGCATTCTCAGAAAATTTCAGAATCAAAATTCATAGAACGACTCATTTCAACACGTCAGAAGTGCGTATTTGAGCAAAAACACTGAATAATAATCGGATTGTCTCCTGGAACACTTCTCATTATGTCCTAAGACACATCGGAGATCCATCAAGCTTATTTTCTTATGCGAGATTCTCCCACTAAACAGAAAGTGCATTCGTATGGTGATGGGTAGACAGGAAGCATGGAAAAATATAGAATAAATAAGGATGTGGTCAACTAAAATTCTTTTCTCTCTCGGGGGCAGAAAAGAAATATCGAGGTGCCGCCAAAAAGGTGCACAAATTCAATTAGGGAATACACTGGCAAGAAGTAAAGACGTTTTGATTTTTGGGGAGCAAGAAACATGCGCTCATGTCTTACGTGATTCTAAAATTGGAATTTGAATCACCGAGAGAAATGTGACAGAGGAAAAGGCAATTCTTGGATACTGAAGAACCCTTGGAATATCTTGGTTTATGTGAAATATTTCTTGGTTTGAAGGAAAATAAAATATGGGGCAACAAATAAAAACCAAAAAAACCTTATATCTCATACTATCTTTCAAGCATCCCCATGAACCGAAATCTAGTCTCATCTGTGTGATAGCAACTTCATCTCGAATGTAAAGAAGAATGGTGAATGTAAATCCAAAAAAAAAGAAGAAATGACTCATGGGAGCCGCCATGCACTCTTCATTTACATCTGCTCAATCAAACCAAGAGAGTGACCGAAAATTGAATTAGCGTGAGAACCTCATTACACTATTGATATCTGGTTTTTGATTGTTTTCTCGCATTCATCTTGAAAGTTCAATGCTACTCAAGGAAAAGCATGCGCGAAATGTTTTGTGAAAAATGGATGAGTCGCCCATCAGTTTGATTTTTTCGCTTCTCCTTTTTTCTCATTTCTGTCAAGTGGGGGTCATCGAACAAGGTTGAGTCGATGTGCGAAAGTAAATTAAAATTCAAACTGATCATTGACACATTGCACATCTGACGTAGTCAAACTGTCAAGGGATTTGACATCTTGAATACTTTTCAAGCAAAAAACACAGAGTGATCAGAACACTATGCCTATCTCAAGGAAAACGGGGTTTGGAAATTTACTCGATATATTTTTTATCAGTGCACTATAAGCTACCATAAGCGAGAAGATTTTTTTAATCCATACCTTTTCTCCATCGCCATTATCAGATAAATAATATTTCAAGGAAAATAGTTTTTTTTGAAAATCATCTAAAAGATATGAGAACCTTTCACTGACGTAGGGCCGAACAACGTGTATGTTTTTTCCTCGGCGAGTATCAAAGTATCAGATTCCTACGTAGAAACAATGATAGCAAGAGTTTCATTCTGGCTAAGAGTTCAATTGACCAATTCTTTTTCTTTGAAAGTTGTATGGAGTTTGAATTTATCAGTTCTCTACCTGTATTTCTGTTTTTTTGAACTTTTCCTCATCTTTTTCAACTTCTAATAATAAATGCAAGCAACTTGAGCGAGTCCAAAAAACCATTACCAATATCCGAAACTAATAAAACTTATGTGTTTTGTGCTATGCACTATTTCTATACAAGGAAACTAAGATTAACAGAATCTAAAATTCTAAAAAGAGATCAAACATTGAAAAAATTGTTCTTTTCAAAAAATTTCGCTTCAAAGAAGAAGGAAAACAGTAGAGAGACGATAAACGTAGATCATGGACTGGAAAGAGTCTTCCTTAGGAATTCATGGTGAACTCCTCCCGCCATCACAGCATTCTTGGAATGCAAAGACTTCCCCGCTCATTTAGTGCTTTTAACGCCTTTTGGAAAAAAAAACAGAAGAACGTACCGCAAACTTTTGCAACGACGCATCATTTTCAGCTTTTCACGGGTTGTTTCAGAATGTGAAAACGCCCCGTGAGCAGCGAGAGAAAAGTGGCACAGATCTAATTGATGAATTGAACCCCCATCTGGGGCTATGTTCAAGTTTTGTCGACGAAAGGGAAAAAAAGAGGCCCACTCCGTCAAAATGTCTTTCAGAGATGATCGGGTGTTAGATAGTTTTTGTTTACAAGAATGAATTATCGTTTTCTTTTTTTGGCGCTCATTTTAATCCTTGTTTCTGCTTATAAGTGTTCTAAGCAGGACTAGTTTAGGGTTTGACAACAGAAATAGTTAAGAAAACTATGATATAAATCCAGTTTTGGCTAGTTCATTGCTCTATTCAATTCTAATTTTGATTTGGACAGCAAAAACAAAAAGAAAAGGTAACTTACCCCTTATTCAGATCCAAATACATAAGCCTTTCCGTGCTCATTATGCACAGATTCCGCAGAAAGTTACGGCGAGGAATGATCTGCAAAAACAGAAAAAGTGAAGGAAAAACACAAATTCTTGATTGAATTTTGAAGAATGGATGACACTTGAAATCCAATCAACATCCAAGAAAAAAAACCGAGTAGTCGAACAACCAATCTATCAGTGAACACGGGCCACTTGAAGCTGTGAAAAGAATAAAACTAAAAAAGGGAGGAGAAATGGGCGGAGCCAAAACGGGAGGGACCAGTCAAAACGAAAGTTTCAAAAATCTCTTCCTTTAGCTGTTTTCATTTCTCTTTCAACACTTGCCGCAACCTCTCAGAACGTGTGGGACTCATCACAATAAACTATTTTGAAGACGGAAGGAGAATCGAGGATAGACGCGACAAGAATGAAATCTGCTGTTAGATATCGCAGATTGATCGTAAAACCGTTGATTTCGCTTGCGTTCTTCTTGACGTCCGTCATGTGGAAAATAAGAGATTGACAACATTTTCAGGCGGGTGTGCTTATGATGGGGAACTCCATAATTCTTGTGTTTCATGAACAAACTCCGAAATGGACAACTGTCACATTTAATCGTAAACTAACCTTAGAATAAACTTCAGAGAGTGCTGGTTGAGACCAGAGGAATCATAATATGTGATGGAGACAATGAAAAAGTAAAGATCACACGGTAAATGTCATTTTCAAAAATCATTGTTCATGAGAATTATTAGTCTACGGTCAGAAATTCATACTGAAAAACTGATACAAAGATAGTGATGCTCTGAAATCACAAGATCAGTCTGTAAAATAAGTTGGTTAGCAGAAAAACTATGTTATTTTCAATTTCTTTTTATTTTAGGACGTTTTCAATTAACAAGATTTTTTTACAAATCCGGCATATGACATCGAACGCTTGTACTAATCCAGGATAAGCGCTTATCTCACGGTTATTATTAAAATCTATTGAACACATATTTTTCATTACTAGAAAAGCTCCATGTCATGCTCACTTTTCAAAAAAAAGCGGGGGGAGAATCTGAAAAAATTATGAGTTGGTTGTCTAATAGTGTTTTTTGAAAAACGTTTTGTTCATTGGAGATCTTCAATAATTCAATAGCATTGTTTTTCCAGGTCTTGTGTCTACAACAAAAAACTCATTAGAGCCATGGAAAAGGAAAGAAACAATTCGGATTCGACTTTTAATCAAAATCGAAAAGTTGCTACGTGCCATTATTGCGTTTTTCAGGCTCTTTAGGGTGGTATTTGGAGTTTCTATTCAAATTAGGTCGTTATCTGACGTATATACACTCATGCATAAAACTTGGTAGACATATTCCGCTTATTACTCACGATTTTTTAAAATTCTAATTTTCTATCAAGCTTGTGACCCAACATGAATTGAGAATGTTTCTAAACAGACTAATATTGGCATGTATATTGTTGTTGTGAGTTTTAACGCTTTTCAGAATCATGAATCATCTGGAAATAAAAAATGTGAGAATTTCGAAATGTCTCAATGAAAACCCTCATTGTTAGAGATTTCAGAGAAACATAACAAATCAAAAACAAAAGACCTTTCTCACACAATTCTTCTCGCTCTTTCTAATATATCGATACCAGAAAACGAACACGATTTCCGTTGCATTTGCATATTGGCCGCGTTTTTTTGTGTTGGCTGACCAGTGGTTCTCTTTTTCTTCTTTTTTCTTCATACAAAAGGATGACATTTGCACGGGCCCGCTCCTCGATGCACAGTGCCTCGACCATGCAATCATAAACAAATTCATTTCTCTCGCGCCCTCCTCATTTTTTGTGCACACTCTCGATGGATAGGCACCTAAAATGTGGTCGCCATTCTTTTCTACCATTCTTTCGCACTTTTTGTCGTTCGTTGCCTGCGTATTCAACGGAGCAATGATAAATCGCTTTTCAAAACGAATCCTAAAAAAAGAGTCTCCAAGGCGACAGCGTGTTTTTTTAAATTTTGCACTACGTAGAGAATTTTCAAAAATTATTCCCAATTTATTTCAGTATTATGGTAAACTTTATATTTTTCAGTGGAGCCATGTTTGAGGGGCTCCCGGACTGGGACGCCATTTTCACACCGGAAGTATTCTACAAGCTCACATATCATGCTCTTGTGTTCTTAGGATCCACCTATTTGTATTTGGCATTGAAAGGAGAGATTCGAGCAAAAGCTGATCCGAATGCCTTCTATAATGCTGACTGGTCGATGTTCATGGTTCAAGCTTGGATCACTGAGAATTCGGTTTTTGTGGTAGCTTATGCATTGTCCGTCATTTATGGAAGAAGTGAATTTGGAAGGTTCTCGTCACTTTTGTTGTTCACTGATATCGTTATGTCGTGAGTTTCATATTCAAATTGATTTTTCATATATTTCGATTCCCAGATTCGCTTTCATTCCGATACAAACCGTCCGCAATCACCGGTGTGTTGAGACATCTGATGTGATCCTGCGCCTTCTTCGTAACACCATGGCCGCTGTTTCTCTGGCGACATACCAAGCGTTTTATGTTGAAGACAAAGTGCTGAGCTTTCTGGATATTGTTCATGTGACTGTTGGGGTCCTTTTCTTTTTTTATGGAATGAAGAAGAGATTGGCCAATTATGAACTGATTCAACATTTCCCGTTCAACAATGATCCTCGTATTATGGGAGGTAAGGATCTTTTTTAGAAGGTACTTCAACAAATAAAATTTCTATTGGAAAAGCTAATTTTATATTTCTCTCCAAACCGGCTATTCAGATTTCAAAAAAAAAAATGAAAATTCAGCACCCGATTTCGAATTCGTCACCTCACCTGATCACTTTGGGGAGCTTCTTCAGTGGGTTGCATTCCATGTAATTTGCGGAAACACCACTTCTCTGGGATTTGCCATCTACAAAGTTACAACTGCAGTTGGAGACGCCTATCTTCGTCATACGTGAGTTATCCAGTAGAAAATCAGTTTCCAAGTAATTGTTTTAAAGCTGGTACTTGCAAAACAGCCCTGGTTATCCAAGAAAACGTGCAATGATCATTCCGCATTTCATCTAAGTCAAGATTCATTGGTTCAAAAAAAGTCTAAGTTCCTTGATAATCAATATTTTTTAATTTTTCCGATGAAATTAAGTTTTTGTCATAATTTATTTGAAATCTTAAGCATTTGAAATTTATTCTGGTGAGTTAGAGTTGATCTATGCTATTTAATATTGTGTTAATAAATCATCATTGTTTGATCATAAACCAGGCATAGACACATCTCCAACCAAAAGGTCTATTTTTGTAATAACTTGCCCTTTGAGCTCTGAATCAAACATGTACCCCTTTCTCTCGAGACGTTCATAATCTCACATAATCCTAGAAATTCGAGTCTCGTGTGTCCGACGTGTTCTCCTACTCTTTTACCCTCTTCTGTCGTTTCCTATCTCAAATAGCAGAACCCTCTGACACCCAGGGAGGGCGGTACTCACCCCACTTATTGTTGAGAGCCTCCGGGGCGGGTGTTAGGGTTGCTGTGGTGTTGTGTGTGTGGGAAAGAAAGTGAGTGAAAGACTCTTGTGTGTGACATTAGGCCGTAGAAAGAGTGGGCACGTGTTCACTTGTTTCTTCTCTGAAGAAGGCAAAAGGGGGAGGCCTACCGCCAGTCACCGCACATTATGCAACCGCGTGGCGTCCAATTTTCGGTTGGCTCTCGGTGGCCATCAAGTGTTGTCGTCTGTCCAACAGCGTCCACTTGGCAGTGTGCCAGGCAAAAAATTGAAACATTGCTTGAGGGCCGGGAGGCCCTAAAGAAAAACATATTCATTCCGAAGGACGAGAGGACGCTGTGTGGTGGATCTCATTTCAGAATTTATTATTTTGTTGTGCGCCCTCCCCCCATTTTCTGTTTTGAGCCCTCCTCCCGCTTCCTGCTCCTATAAATTTTCATTCTTCCATTGGGATTTGTATTGAAGAAAAAAGAAGCTGGAGGTTTTTTCTTTTTTTTCCATTTCAACCTAAACCAAGCCTTTTTCTAATAAATGACATTTTCTTGCCAGTATAAAAAACGGGAATTCAAAAATAAGCCACAAACCCATGTTTCCCAAAGAAGGTTCCAGCATTCACTCATTCGCTTGGATGCTCTGAAGTTTTGTCATTGCACAATATTGAACACAAAGTGCATACACTTTGTAGTAAAAGTTTTACGAGACAAACGCATACCTCCAGTCACTTCTCCTTCATCCCCAAAATTCTCTCTTGGGACTTTTTATTATCCCCTCCTCCTTTTCTTTCCGCAACTTTCATTCATCTCATTTTGTTTCTTTCTTGTTGTCATGGTGGAAATTCAAAGAAACCAGCTATTTTGAACCCCAACCAACTATCAAAACTTATTTTCCATTTTCTGCGTTCTATCAAAAACATACTATTTCCCCCGGCTGCCCGTTACCATAGTGAAAAGCTGAAAATCGAAAGTTGCTGCTTTTAGAGAAAACTTACCGGTTCTTTTCTCCTCTTCCCCCCTACGCATTGCTTCCTAATGAATCTAATTTTCCTTTTTCTATGAGAGTTTTGTTGTTTCCTATCATGGCGTTAATCCTTTCAAGGAGAAAAAACGCAACGTTTCAAGAGGTTGGCTTCTTCTAAAGTTTTTTTTTGCTAGAAAACAGAATTGTAGTGTTAAACTTCAAATTAGCATCACGCTAAACTAAACATGGCGTTCAGACGGCAAGTGTCAAAAATAATTAGCCTGCAAATGTTTGTGACTAAGGGTTCTGTGGTGCCTTAATTTTTCTGTATTCTAAAACCCAATATTACTTTTTTAACACGCATTCATTATTCTCTCATCCTTATTACCAATCGGCTTGTTATTCGAAATGTGGCCTTCACAAGTCCAATCACCTTGATGAACGCGTCTCACTCGCTTTCATCGATTCCTCGTGGCTTATTTCGAATCATGAAAAAGATTGTATTCCAAAATGTTCATGCGCAATTACGTTAATTACTGAGCTCTCTTATACTCACTTCTTCTTATTAAGAGACACAATAGGATGAGTAAAAATGAAGGGGAGAGAAGAAGAAGAACACGCGTATTCACTTAATGCTACATTTTACATCTCATTTGCACTCTATATCCTCCGGAATAAGCGATAATACACTTATTGTTGAAGATACGCAGATGTGAAAAGACTGCGCGGACTGACGGACCATCTGTTTGACAATTGCTAACCCACGCTCACACGCTAACGGAAAAGAAGACAATCCCCCCCTCATCCATCGAAAAGCATAGTTCTCATCAATCCTTTCTCGTCCCATCCCGTTAATGATTTTCTTTCGTTTTTCCAAAGAATCTGCATACAAATTGTGCGTGACCAATTCAAAGTCTTGAACCCTAAACCTTTGTCGCTTTTCCTCCTGTCCGTTTCTTTTCCTCCTCCCCTCTCAGCCGGATTTGTGTCGATTTCCGGTGATTGAAAATGGGTAATTGTTTTTTGCAAGCCCCTCCCCTCCTCTTTCACCCTCTTGTGTGTGACATTTTCTAAGACATTCGCAAAGAAATGCAGTACAAAACGAGTTATTAACCTTTTCAACAGTTTCCCATTCACTTCCAGTTATAGTTATGATCCATCATACCACTTCCGATGCCTTTTTTATTAACTATGGTAACTGATTCTGTTTACTTTCTCTTTGCAGTTGTCATTCTTCCAAATTTGTTCATTCTAACTGTACGGAATGTTGAAACAACTATTCTGGGTTCATTCATCTCGAAACAATTGGAAATTATTCTGAGGACTAAAGTTCAATTTTGAATTTCCCTTTTTTTCCTATCGAATCTATTTCCAAGATATAAGTCACCTTTTTTTCGCTGTTCCTCCGTTTCTATTGCGGTCAATGCAGGTGTGTTTTCGAATGAAGAGGAGACAATGCCCTTCTCATCTGTTCCCTTCATCTCTATTCCCTCTTGTTCAACCCAAAAATTGTGCGTCTTCTTCTTTTGTCCTCCCCATTTTTCTTCGTTTGTGGATTATGTAACCGAAACGACATGGTTTTTTGCTGGCATTTTCAAAAAGAGCGCATCAGCCTTTGATGACCTCTTTTTTCAATTTTTCTTCATAAGATATTAGTGTAAGATAACCTTTTCTTCAATCCTCCCATTTCACCCTTTTCGTAAATCCTAGTAGTCATGTATATGGAGCCAAAATAAATAATTAACAAATTCCTCAACGTACATGTCACCGCCCATCCATCCCCCCATATCTTCCTCGTTTTTCCTAGCCGTATCAAATTCCGTAAATAAACTCATCTATTGTCGTTGGAGGTGTCAGACACCGAGTGACCGGCGGGAAGAGCGAACGAAGCGGTCACATTAGAAGCGAGATATGTAAGAACATTGAGGAAACGACCGATAATTTATGACAGTTTGTCGGTGGAAACGGAAGGAGGAGGAGGAGGAAGGCGTCGGCTGTCAGAGCCAGATGCTTCTTCTCTCTTCATTTGTTGCGTTTTGTTTCAAAAGGTCAATGTTGTCGCTCTGCAAAATGGTTTTTGGTGTTTTTAATTACTGCTTCACTGAATTTTGATTGCACTGTTGGCAGGAACAAAGACCGAATATTGGTTGGCTTTTCGAACAGCTAGCTTGTGACTCCAGTTATTATCTATCACGTCTCATAAATCTTCCCTTAATTTTTATGGCCCCCCGCTCCCCCGACCGCCAATCAAGTAGAGTCGCTGCAAAAACGTTTGACAACCAATAAATAAACGCTGAGGTCCGTTTTGTTTTTCTCCTCCTCCTATTTTCTTTTCCAACATATCTCACCTGCCCCATCATTGTCTAATTCGTTGGCAGCTTACTACTCAACGCCATGTGTCGCCGCTCTGGGTGCGTACTACGTTTTTGCGTAATCTATCGATATATTATTGAGTTCGATTCGAATCTCAATTCTCAAATCTTCTCTCTATATCACAATGGTCAGCTGCTCTCTTCCACTTTCTATCTCTTTTATTCTGTCACTTCTCCCCCTACTCACTGACCCAAACGATTTGATTCTATTCAGAGATTAGAGCTTCTTTCCGGTGTCAACGCCACAAACTCAAAAAACACATATCTAAGCCAACAAGGATCAGTATGTTAGGGGAATTTAACACTCTGTAGTGTTCTGTACTTGCATCCCTTCTCCCCATCTATTCTCTCAAATGTTTACATATGGGTGAGCCCCGGTTTGTTGAAAAATCCGCTTAGAAACTGTGTTATTGCGCGGTCAAACTTTCTGCTCCCCCTTCATTTGCAATTTTATCCCTAACATTCTGTTCAACTTGGAACTCGACCTACTTGTTTCTTTTTGCCTCTAAATGCTCTCTCCTTCTGCTCACTAACTCAATTTGTGCCACATTTCTAGAACAAAAGGTATGTAATTGCTTTCCGCTCACTTACACTGTGCTTTTCTTCTCTTCAAGGACAGGAAACTAGAAAAAAAAGCGAACAAGAAATGTGAGAGCCTACCGAATTATTCATAACACTTCGCTTTCAAGAAAATAGAAGCAAGTGCGTACTACTTCTACTAAACATTTGTAACTTTTTCCACATTAGCAACTGACTTTCGCCTTTTTTTCACAATTCCCTTGGAACTTATTGGGAAGAATTTTGTTTACTAATGTTGGAATTTATGTATTTTTTCGAGTTTTGCCGAGCAAGCAAAAACTGTAGATGGTGGTTTCAGGAACTACTCTATTTTGGAGAACATCCCAAATTGGTAGAAAACTTGAGCTAATCTATTTTTGTTCGTCTTCTTCTTCTTCTTCCAATTTGTGCTCCTCCTTCTTCTCATGTGTTTGTACTTGGGGCTGAGTCAGGGAGTACGTTCTGCAAGTCTTTTGACCACTCCTCATTTTCACCGACCCTTTTATGTCTCACATACATTTTCTCAGTCATATGTCAACTTTTGACCGACTCTAGTGGTCATTTTTGCCAATTGCTACTTTTCTTTTTCTCAACGTCTTTCTCCCCCCGTTGAAATGCCACCTTGAGATTATGGGCACTCCCAAAACAGGGGTGGACCCGCTCTCAAAATGCCATAAAATATGATGAATCGCCGTGCGATTGGGAAGAGGGACGAGGGAGAAGCATCATTTCTTCGTTTTCCACTCTCTCCGCCCTTTCCTGCAATGACCTACTCATCTTTTTGGACTATAAGCGGTATTCGGTCACGAGTTGAGTTCTTCGAGACCAGCTGTAGAACATCTGTTGAATGTTTCCTTAAATTTCACTTGTCCTTTTAGTTACATTTCTAACGAATTTTCATTTTTCCTAACCCAAAAAAGGGACGGCACCTGTTCTGGAATGCAGCTGGAGATGCAGGTGCTCCTTTTCGCCCACAAAAAATATATTTTCGACGACCTGTGTTCACTCAACCAAATACCCATAACAAAAAAAAACTTTTAGTCGTCGAGAGTGAAAGATATAATAAAAATGTTTGTATATAGTTTTTATATTTCAATAGTGTACCTTTTATCACAATGTGTGCATAACACACTTGCCAGATGTTCTTTGTGTGTTTTATACATCACGGTCCTCACAGACCACTACTTCACACAATGGTTGTTGTTTCAAGTGAACACTTTTATTTCGAAATGAAAAAGAACTCCATTAGTTTCCTTTATCCTGTTCAAAATACCCAACTCATCATCTCTCTGAGTCCTCTCTCTTTTCATTTCGCAACAAACTCTCGTTTCCCATCTCTGTCATTTCCTTCAGCTCTATGTGCCTGCGCCGCTGCTCATTTGTCAATTTCACCAAATTACGGACACGAGAAAAGAAACAAAAAGTTTTTGCCCCCTCCCCCCTTCTTCTAGTCGTGATTCCCATGAGACCGTCCATATTTGCATAGGGATATCTATCTCTGGCGCCCTCTTCTTCTTTTGCCATCATCCGATTTCCGGTCTATTGGACCCCGTTATTCACACCCCCTTCATATATGTACTCTTTATTGGTTGCCCAAGGCGAAATGGCGCACTTTCAATTCCATCTGAAGATATTCTTGTACTGGAATTCAGAAAAAAGAGGAGGGTGGTGCAGGGGCGTGGTCAACGCAACCCTTCCGCATCCGTCTCCTTCTCTCCGATCTAACCCTCCTATATTGGCTTGCTGGTAATGAATCTCGGGTCCCTTCCCCGTTTCCTCGTTTCCTATTCTCATTTCAATTTTTGGTACACCTCTTTTTGCCCCGCAAAGTGCTCTCGTCAATTACTGTCACTTCCACTTTTTGTCAAATCACATACACCCCTTCACAAGTCTCTACTGTTTTCCAGGGCATGAGAGGAGGGCTTGACTAGTTGACACAACTTTCACCACGACACAATTTGATAAAGTTTCAACCTCCTCCTCCTATTGTCAAGGCAGGCAGACAAGGTAATAAGCGAATGTCTTTTATGACTCAAACTTTCCTATTTCAGATCACACAATGACCTGCAATGTACGACCGAAATTGAATAACCTCTCGTCGATATGGTACACGATATTAACGACGCTTCTACAAGTGTATCTTCTTTACTTGGGATTCGAAAGGTGGATATTTCACTCTTGAAAAACAAAAAACATAACAAACAAAGTATTCCAGGTATCGCTTGTATAACGAAATAAAATGGCCAACCGGAGGCTACCCTTACGGCTACCTGATGGCCTACGCAATCATCTACTTCAGCTCAATCATAGCAACATTCCTTTTCTTCGCCAGCGGAGTTTTCAAATCTGGAAACATCGCCGGTGACAACGAACGACTTGCCGATCGCGAAAACCGTGTCATTGAAGTGTCCCGCAACAGTAATGGAGGCAAATCTGGTGAGTATAACACGAAGTCGGATGCTTTGCTCTCCGTTCAGATTAAAATCGGTAATTATTGAGTCCCAAGAGATGGCATAGAACGCGCCATATTTCATCTGCTACTCTTTCGCTTCCGATGCATTATGTAAATTGTGTATACATTTCAGGATGTGTTCATGGCCTCAAGGTTCTGTGGCAACATCTTCCACCACTTCCACAACAACTTCACGTGATCATTGCCATTTCACAGTTGATTGCTCAACAATTGATGTTTTCTCAGCTCTTCCGACACGGATTCGTTAACTCTGGTTCGTTGACATAGCGGGAAAAAATTTGGTAGGAGGGGGAGGGGAGTGCAATGTGTGGAGGGAGTGGCCGCATCTCCCGTGAAAAAAGCTATAAAACATCTGTTTTGGGCGATTAAACGTCCTCAAATCTTCAATTTCAAAACTATTCAAATACCACAGCTTGAAAATCCTCAGCGAGACATGATTGTGCATACATAATCCCACATTACACTTTTGATTTACACTACAAGGTCCCAAGGACGTGACGGGGGGCTACACACCTCACGCGCATTGAACGTAGCAAACATATTCAAGAACAATACAAATGCTAATTACAAGCGAGGGGTGTCGAGTGGCTGCCTATAGTCACACTTATCGAGAATAGAAGGGAAATGAACGGTGTTATTGAAATGTGACACGATTGATATCCGCCTCAATGAATTTTAGTGTTACAATAGAAAAAGGGGTTTTTAGAAATTCGCAATTTCCTTTTTCAGGAGATTTCCTCAATACGGAACTCGATTTCTTGTACCAACGCTCTCGTCAATTGGCTACAAACCTTCCGATTGGAGAAACACGTCTTCAAGGATTCCGAATCACTGCCGATGAACTTGCCGGCTTACCGGTGTCCCCGAACTTGCTCCCAGTCCTAATGCACATGAAACTGTTTGGAATACCATTAGAATTCGTCAACTTATTTGTTGCTCTTGTTGCTTTCGGAATCACTTACCCTTCAGTTTTCTGGAGAGTCTCTAAACACTTCAGCATCATCTTCTCCCTCCACCTTGTCATCTATGCTGCTCAAGTCATTTGGGGATACATTTCGTTCTCCATCCTGTTCCGTATTCAAGAAACTAACATTCATAGCGCAAGACCTGTTGGACTTGGTCAGTATCTTGGACCTATAAAACCACTTGGATTCCACATCTATCACCCATACATCATCCTTGGCTCCTTTGTGGTTCGCTTGGTTATGACTACTCTTGCACCAATGGCTATGTATTCTTATGGATACAACAAGTATCATGTAAGTTTCAGATTTTTATTAAACACTTGTAATTTTTTCTTCAGGCAAATGTTCTCAGTCTTCAACACAAACTCTCTTCGAGGACTTCTCATGGACAAGCCGAGTATGGAGATTATCGCAGAAGATCGTACAACAGATCTGATAGCAAACTATGTTGTGATGGATATCTTCCACATATGGACGCTATAGCTCTGCTAGTCATTGTCGCCGCCGCTATCGGACCAACTATCTATGCTCTCCTGATTCTCTACCAACATGAACAGAAACCATTGATCCTCACCTGCATCATTATTGATGTGGTCTACATGTTCTCCTGGATCTTGATGTGGCTTGGAATGACTCTGAAACGCGATTGGGAATTCAATATCATCCATAAAGTGCATCATATCTATGGACTTAACGTGAGTAATTGTTACGAACCTTTAAATATAGTTATCCTTGTTTCAGAAAGGACTGGCTATTGGACAAATCGATGGAAACGAAAACCCTTCAGATCTAAAGAACTCAATTTTAATTGTTCACAAAGACGCGGTAATCATACTCGGGACCTCTTTCGAAAAAAAAATATTATTCCAGATGTATGTAACCGATTATCAAAACGCTAAGCAATCGCTTCTCCGTGCCATCCACACTGGAAAATTCGAGCAGATCAGTCCACCAGAAGAGGTTTATTGGAAGCAAGGACAACAGAGTCCTGCGGTCAGTGCTAAGATTCTAACAGACCCGGATGGAGTCAAAAATAGTCCAGAAATGTCGAGGTTGTTGAGAATGGGAACTGATGACACCCAACAAACCATGAGTTATCATTCGGTATAGCTGTTTCGCAACAAAAACAAATTTCAAAATACTATTTTTCAGAATGGCGGTCGTAACATTACCCAAGCACAAATGACCAACTCTCAAATAATGCAACGTGGTAATAGCTCTCCTCCTGGACCAAGTCAATTCGGAACCATCCAACGGAACCAACAACAATATGGTCAAATGGGTACCCTGCAAAGAGGACAAAGTGGCGGAACTCTACAACGTGGCGCCATGGTTCATGACAATGTCTGGAATCAGTACTCGGCAATTCAGAAAAAAGAGGAGCAGCACATACTTGGACAGCGGCGAGATAGCGGAGAAAACGCGTACGGAAGAGTCGATAGCACATACGGAAGTTACGCAAGAATTCCAAATGTTGTAAGTTGATGGGGCGGCCAACCCGGAAAATCTTGTGAAATATTCACAACGCATTGTCATCAGCTGACTCTGAATACCTAAGATAGCAATGATGTTGAAACTAAGCTTCTTTGATGGGAACCTATTATTATAAAAAAATATAAATAAACTATTTCCAGTCACGAATCCAAGTCACTCCACAAGGAAGTCAAATTCGCGTGAACGGATATGGCGGTCTTCAACAAAACACCCTTACACGTCGCGATGTTACTCCACCTCAACACTCCCAACAACCATCACTAAGCTCTATCCGTCAATCTCCGCTTCTTTCTGATCGCTCCGGTATCAATGTCCCCCCACCACAACCACTTGTTAGCAGGTATTAAAGAAAACGTTTGTGATGTGTTGAACTTTTCGATTTTCCAGGGAACAATCTCCTTATCAGAGGTCTGCTATCAAACTTTCTTCGTTCTCGGACAACAAGGGAAGTGGAATATATGGAACCAGTGGAATTGGATCAGGGAACACTGTTCAATGGGGTGGGACCCAGAGAACAACGCCCGGACAGCCTAGCCAACTCCTATGGAACACGCCGAATACTAATGGACACAATAAGGTTCTTTTATCATTTTAATTTTTTTGAGTCTTGCACGTTGTTTTCAAAACTTTGCTCATATTTTCTGGCACATTTCCATTTTCTAACCCAACCACCACCTCTTTTGCAGTCATCGCTAACCAGCACCACAACTTCGTCGCAAAACGATGAACAATGCTTTACCCCGACTTCCACACTAACTAGTCACGGAAGTAACTATACTCCGACACCTGGATCACCACAAGGATCCAATGCAATTTACTCTCGGATCAACGGAGCCTCATCGACTTCTTCGAATCTCTATGGGGTGGCAGCAGCAAAAGAAAGTCAGTATGCAGATAGAACCCTTCAAAAGGCTCCGATCAAGTCCACGACAGTAACCACGGGAAACACGATTCTCCGTGCTGTTAATGGAACTGATGACACTGTTTCAAGCTTTGCTCGTCCACCCACTGGTGCACTTAACCAAAACGACTATGCTACCAGCATTGTGTGAATAAAACTTTATGTCCTTGGTAGGTCTCATGTCTTCAAATTCAATGTTTTTTTGGAGTTTTTTCCTTAACTAACCAAAAAAACCTATTTTCAGGACCCCTACTGATCCCGATGAACTTCGCCCACATCTAACACATGAACCAAAACTCAACTCCGTGACTGCTCTCCTATTCTCACCAAACAGAATTACAGTTAACCGTTCCCTGAAACACATCATTCTCTTCTTTTTAACTTCACAATACCAAAAAATCTCAAAAACTCGTTACGATATGACGTGCACTGTACTCGAAACGGTTTTTCCGTTTATGAATTGAATTCCTCTATAACTTCTCTTGATTTTTGACCTGAAGTGCGTAATTGGATGCCTCCCGCATTTTTATGTATAACTGATAAACCTCCCCCCTCTTTTCATGTCACCCCACGCCAAAAATCATCAAAAAACGTTTTTCTACTGTACTATATTCCCGTTGGATATCGGGTACTTTCCCTCTTTTCCCCCCTTGTCATAATATTGCTGTTAATACTTCATTTAACCCGAATGGGTTCTCACTTCACATTTTTAATGTTGAGTCTTTTCGGATTTTGGAAATAAAACTTATATGAAAGTTTATTGTTTCTTTAAAATGTTATCAAGAAGAGTAAAATCAGAAGATTCCAGATTATAGGTCAGCAATAAAAGTGGGTGGAGTCTAATCATGCGATTCACGACGGAGCACGTAATAATTCCTCGTCGCGAATTGATATAAAAACTAGACGTCAATGACAATGTCTCACTGATAAGCTCATTCATTTCCCTTCTTATCACTTCTAGCCTTTTAGTTTTATTTTTTTTTTCAATTTTCAGAATGAAGACCCTCTTCTGTCTCCTCGCTCTTGTAGCCGTCGCTGCTTCGTTCGCTGCTCTCCCACAGCAAGACTCTGCCATGAACTGCCTTCTGTGTGAGGTTGCAGTCCGTGTTGCCGAGAACCCAGCTGACAGAGAAGCCCACACCGTTGAGGACGTGAGTTGATATTCCTAAACAAAAATAATTTTTTTTTTCAATTATAGAAGTTCAATGCTGAATGCAAGAAAGAGTTCGGAGCCATCCCATTCGCTGAGAAGGAATGCGAGAAATACGGAGACGCCAAGCTCGACGCCATCATCAACGAACTTGAGGGAGGAACCGCTCCAGAAGACGTCTGCAGAAAACTCAAGGAGTGCCCAGAGAACTAATTTTTTGTAGCTTAAATAAAATCATTTTGTTCTCCTTTTTAGTTTTCTACATCCTTTTGAGACTTGTCTCAATGAAAAAATATTTTCTTCTAGCATTTATCAATTTTTATCAGAATTTTCTGTTTTAACAGCAAGTGTGATAATCTTTTACGGCGGCAATGCTCCTCATTTCGCAACATTAGGCATCGGTACGAAGTCCAAAAGAAACCTCGTGATCAAAACTCTACAATAAAATTAAAAGTTATCGTAACAGAGACATGGTTGTTGAACTTTTCGACTTGCACGTGTAACATATAAACATGTTGCAGTAAATATGAAATGAATACACATCAATATAAAACAATTTGAGTTGCTGGTAAAAAATTCACTTCCAGAATGTGTTTTTTCAAGTACAAGAAAATGGAAAAAAATCGCGACCCGGGAATTAGTTTTTTTTTATTGGAAGTTCTTCAGCCTTGATAATTCTCAGTAATAATAACGAAACATAATCAAACAATGGTTAAAAGATTATAATCATCCTTTTTTGTTACATAGTCATATTGGCTGCACTCTACCGATATTCGACGAATTCTGAATTTCAGATTTGTCAAATAAGTGAACGAGTTTTCTACGGAATGCAGGAACAGAAAAAATAATTGCTAACGGATCAAGAAATGGAAATATGGAATAGGCAATAACAGCCGTGTCTGCTAGAAATTGGTCGTAGCTTTTCCCGAATATTGTTAAGAACATCGTGATCACACTCGGAATAAAACAGACAGTTGTTGGGATAATTAACTGAATAGTCAGTGCCATGATCAACTGTTTATGAAGTTTTTGAGTTTTCTCACTCAATATTCCTCCACGTTCTTTAAGTAAAGCGATGATAGAATGTCTGAGTAGAATTAGAGCAAACAAAGAAGCTCCTGATGTAATGGAGAATACTGTGAAGCATATCCAAGCTTTAATTGTGTCTTCGAAACTTCCTTCCTAAAACTCAGAAGTTTTAGATATTTTCTGGATGTTGAACAAACGGAGTATAAAATGACAAAAATATTGATTTCTCTGGAATCCAAGGAAACTTTCTCTAGATAAGATTTGTGAACGTATTCCAACTTTGTTTCTTCGGGAATCATGCATATCAAGGCAGTCTGAAACTCTGTGTTTTACTTTGTCTAACAAGTTTACCTACCATTGTCCACAGACTTGCAAGGAACACTGTGAATAATGGGAATGCGAAGAACCAAAATAAATGAACTGCGCCATTGGGAGAAGTGCTTTTTCGGAGCAGCATCCACCGATAAAAGAAATGACAATGTAATATGGAATAAGAAGCTGTTATAAATCCACATCTTACTGAGAGAATAAACACGTTCAAATCGGATTTCTGAAATTGATTTTCTAGATTTCGGCAATTGTTCTATTTTCTACATTTGAAAATGGTCCATTTGATGTGTACGATGAGTATGAATATCTATATCCATGAACAGAAATAGGCACCAGAACATCACAAACAGTGCAAAACATGTTCAGAATTGAAAAATAAGCAAGCAAGTATCTATAGTTACCCAGATTCAGTTTATTGTCTTTTATCGCAGCCCAAATAAAATAAGGGTTTACAAGAAAAGAAAGTAAACCGTTCAGTTTAGGCAGGTAGAAGTGAGGAACGCTTATCATAGTTTGAATGTCTCTAATGGCAATATTGAATACTATTTATGGTGCTTTCGTTTATACTAGGAAAACATGTTTCATTGGTTTTTCGATTGTGCATTCTAAGAATATTCAATACTGAAGGCCATTCCAAACGGAAATCATACCTAATTTCCGTATCACAATATTCTTTCCGCATAACACGAGATGTGTCGGCGACAAGACACTGATCTAGAGTACTTCTTCAATTCGTTCTCCAAAAGTCGACAGAACATCATTCTTCACAAAAAAAAGAATCGTATCTCCTAACCTTTTCTCGATCAGTTTATCAATTCTTATCAATCAGTCTCCCTAAATTCTCTAATAATCATTAGATTTCTTTCATCCATTCATCTTGACCGCTTCCTTAATCGGTAGTTTTCTTAACAATGAATGATCCATTCAATGTATATTATACGGTGCCTCCAAACTTGCCAATGGGAAAAACAAGCTGTGATAAATGTATGGTGGAATACAATATCGGAGAATCATGCAGGTATATTTATAGCGTTAATAATTAAGGAATAGTGCATTTAGAAACTGCAACCCGGTAAACACAACAGTAAGAACAGCACCAAAAAGAAAGTGAGTTGTTTTTCCTCTTTTAGCAAATCTTCTTGCTTAAATTCAGAGCAAGAACAGTAAAAAAGTGTAATGCGTGTAAATCAAACATCACTACTCGCCAGCGTATTTATCCTGGAGATATCTGTGTGTAAGTACCTTTGCCTTGAGCCCTTCAAATCTTGAAGTTTCTAGAATCTGCCACACAAACGGAATTATGCCATCTGACATGGGTGATAACAAGTGAGTCAAAACCTGACCAACCTCTAAAAGATAGCATTTTTCAGAACGAACAGGTTCAAAAGCTCTCATCAATGCACAAAATGTTCAGTTATGTTCAGAGACTATGCATTTTCTGATATCACTCTTTGCCCGTAAGCTTAAGAAATCAACCACATATAAAATAAATGTTTCAGAACTTGTTACAAAACGGAAAAAGGTGTTTACCCAGCAGAAGCTGAACCAACCCCTCCAAAAGTGCCATCTAGAAAACGACCATCAGAAAGAGCAAAAGCAGCAAAGCCTGAGCCCATGGTAGTCATACCAGTAGAATCTACTATGACGCCGCAGAGCATCCCACTTCCGGAATATATGCCTTCTACCGTATTCGAATATCCACCGATTCCTGCTTACAATGGAATGATGACTGGAAACGACATGTATGCTCAAATGTTCCCTTATCCCGACCCTTCAATGCCTTTAACAAACGGATTTTATCCCAGCTATCAAGAATACCATCAGGATTATAACTACTACAATCCCCAATATAACTACAATGTAAATTATGCAACTGGATACGGTTACAATTATCAACAGTAATAACCTTTTACTGTTAACAAGGCTTTGATTAAACCATAAGATCAACGTGATTTGTTAAAATAACTTTGGTAGGGTGATCGATCACTTTTTATGGGTTGACAGTTTTCACTGTCACAGTTTCTCTTATTCGATTGTACCGAAACAATATTTGACCTTGAACACTTTTTTCTGAATAAACAATATCTTTGTACTTAGTTCTTGTTAATCGAAGATATAAAGTGACACATCAAAAATTTAGAACGGGTATCTATTTCGAAGAAAATTGTTCACTTGAACTGAAGATCATGTTCGTGGACGGGAATGTCTATCTAACTATATAAAAAAGCCGAAGAAGGACGTTATAGAAATTTTTTACTCAGATTTCAAGTCCGATAAAACTCACGGATGCGATCGTTTACCGATATCGCTTCTCTATTTGGAAGGCCCCCGATTTTGGGTTCATTTTTAGAAATGGCACTTGAAAATAATTATTTTGTTCAATTAGTTCCTATGTCTTTATTATCTTTTTGTAAATATTCTGTACTTATATTAGCATTATTCAGTGAGCGATATGATCACAAAAATAATTAAATTTTATTTTTCAGTTTTCTATCTTCTTTTGACACCCTTAACTAATATGTTGGGAGAGTGAGTCCTCCATTATGACTTGGTTATCAAAGAATTTTTAGAAACGTCGATATTCATTCTCCATTAACACGTTATTCGTTCGGAGAAAAATATATTACAAGTAGTTTTTCCACAGGAAGCCGTTTAGGTACTTATTTTTTTTCATCTTCACATCACCTAGTTTGTGATTCAGGCAATTACATTTTTGAATACGCTTCTCTTCTTGGGATAGCAAAACAGATTGGAAGAACTCCAGTTATTTACATTGACAATGATCACTACTTGTACATGTTGAATACAACGAATCAAACAATTCCTGGACTTGTTGATAAATTTGTTATAAAATACGAAAAGGTTGCTCTCATGGATTTAACCAAATTAATAAGATTATTTTTAGTTTCCTAAAACTATCAGAAAAACTTTATTCAATAAACGATGCTGCGTTCATCAAGATCCGGCAGTTTTGAGAAGTATTGACCAGGATTTGATTATTCTCAGTGGACGTTTTTATCAGGTACTATTTAAATGCACCCATTTGCTGAAGAAGTTTTCAGAGCTACAAATATTTTCCTGAAATGCGAGAACATATGCGATCATACTTGAGTATACCGGAGAATAAATTTGAAAACCTTCCGAAATCAAATGCCACTAATTTTATGTAATTTATTTCACAAGTTTTACCACATCTGAAATGTAATTCAGAAACTGCGTTCACGTGCGGAGAGGAGACTTCCTCCGACATGGTTTTCATGCTGCCAGTGAAGACTTTATAAGAAAAGCAGTGATTTTGATAGAAAATCAAGTCTCCAAGAAAAATCGACAAATTTACAATGTGCTTTTTGGTGATGATCTGGATTTTATGAGGAATATGATGTTGAATAAAACAAAAATAAATGTATGTAAAGCACGGTCTTTGTAAAAAAAATATTCATTCATTCAGAAAGAAGAGTTTCATTATATTTCTCAAAACTATCCATCGGACGATCTTCTCTATGCAAAAGATCATTGCGATTCCGTTTTTATTTCAGGTAATCATTCTAAAAAGGAGTTCTCTAAACAAAACAATTTTAGCCCCTCACTCAACATTCGGCTGGTGGATGGGCTATTTCTCCAAAGGAGATAAAGTTTATTATACTGATATCCGTGCAACAAATGACGCCAGATACGTGAGTTCACATATCAGATTATTAAATACTTTTTTCTGCAGATGCAAGGCAGGATTAATCCTTTCGATTATTTTCTACCTCATTGGATCCCTCTGAAATATGATAATGACCATGATTTGAACGTTGTAAAAAGTTATAATTAATAAAATAAAGCTTTAATTAATGTCAAATACATTCAAAGTTCACAAACTTTTCTTGACGCGATTGAAAGATTGATTTTGAAAAGATATATACAATAGCTTAGACACAAAACCAAAAAACAGGGAATCTCTTTCTTACTTCAAAAAAAAGCCGAGAAAAGGGCGTCATAATAGATATATTAATGTATTCAGATTACACGATAAGATAGAAATTCGCTAATTCCGTTCAAGATTATCTACCGATATCGTCTCTTCTTGAACACCTCTCCCAATTTTCTGAAATGGTACTTAGAAATAATTATTGCATTCAATCAGTTCCTATGTCTCTTATCTCTCACTTCAAAATGTTTGGTCTTTTGGTAACTTTATTCAGTGAGTCTTCCGGTTTCAAAAAATGTATTGTAAAATGTATGTGTTTTTCCAGTTTTTTATTGTCTTCTGACACCAATAACAGATTTGTTAACAACGTAAGTTATCACGAGAAGAATGAGTTTCAATGTGTTTCCAGAAACATTCATATTCCACTGACACGTTTTTCTATGCAAGATAAGTACATTTCGAGTTTTTTTGCTCCGAAAGCTCGTTTAGGTACATACTCTCCATTTCCGAAGATAACCAGGGTGATCATTCAGGCAATAATTTATTTGAATATGCGGCTATTCTGGGTATAGCACAACAAATTGGAAGAACTCCAATTATTTACATCGATGATGAAAATTACTTGAATATGCTGAATACTGTAAACCGAACAATACCGGGACTCGTTGATAAATTGGTCATAAAACATGAGAAGGTTGATTTTCAAAGCGTTCAAAACAATTTCAAACAAAGAATTTAGTTTCCAAAAGCTGTGAAACCAACTGTGTTCAACACGAGGTGCTGTGTTTATCAAGATACGGAAGTTTTGAAAAGCATCGACCAAGATTTAATTATTCTCGATGGGTTTTTGTACCAGGTAGTTTTAAATTATGGGTTTATTTGCTAAGAAAAGTTTCCAGAGCTACAAGTACTTTTCTGAAATGCGAGAAAAGATGCGATCATATCTAAGTGTTCCTAAAAATAAATTCGAGAACCTCCCTAAATCAACTGCTAATAATTTTATGTAGTTTTGGTTTCTTGTTTCCCCTGACTTGATGAATACCATTTAGAAACTGTATTCACATACGAAGAGGAGATTTTCTTCGAAACGGCTTTCATTTTGCTAGCGAAGATTTTATTAGAAAAGCAGTAAAACTAATCGGAAGTCAAGTTGCTATGCAAAATCGACAAATTCACAATGTGCTTTTCGGTGATGACTACGATTTCATGAGAAATATGACGTTTAACAAAACGGAGAATGGTGTACGGAAAACAGGGTGAATGTACTTCTAAAATTGTTCATTCAGAAAGAACAATTTCATTTCATCTCTCAAAATTCTCCATCGGATGATCTTCTGTATGCAAAGGACCATTGCAATTCCGTTCTCATTTCAGGTAATCTGGCCCACGCAAAGATGTTCCAGAAATTACTATTTCAGCGTCTCACTCAACTTTCGGATGGTGGATGGGTTATTTTTCAAAGGGAGATAAAGTTTATTATACAGATATTCGTGCAACTAATCACTCCGTATATGTGAGTTTATTTGTATGTGGTAACTTTTGTATCAACATTTTGCAGTTGATTGGTTCGTTCAACCCGTTTGATTATTATCCACCTCATTGGACTCCGTTGAAATACGATTATGATTTGAACGTAATCGAGAGCAAAAACTGATAAAATGAAGTTTCGATATGAAATCAAATTTGTTCTATGTGAATGTTTTTCAGTTCAATTGTTGAATCTCTCTCTCTATAATAAACAAATTTTAGAATTCCCTGTTCCTGTTGTAGCCACGTGCCTTTTTTTGCAAATTTAGAGTCCCAGGACTCTGTTATTTGTTCCCCAGGGTCCATTTTTCAGACTACTACAGTTTTGGGATTTCCTTATACATATCTGTACTTCATATGTTTTCTATATCAATAAATGTTTTGACTCCATGAAATGAAGAGTGCTGGAAAACTGGGTTATTAGTAATGAAGAAGTAGTCAAAGAGTATATATGGGGCTGAAAATGGGATTCACTACCAATGTTGATCTCAACTCAATGTTTTGAAAACGGGAAAAACTACTGCTTTTGAAAGAACATGTTCTTAAGCGTTGACTTGAGAAACCAAGGATCTCCTCCCCATTAAATGAAAAGGTCGAGAAAAGGGCGTAAAGATAGAAATGTATTCAGATTTTATGTCTAGATAGTAACCCTCTGATTTGTTTTGAGATCAGTTGTCCATATTATTTTTCCATTTTCTTACCTATTGACAATCGGGTTTCACATTTCCAAATGGTACTTCGTGCTAGTTTTCTTATTCAATTAGTTTCTGAGTCTATTGCTCCAATCCTCAAACGTTTCGGTTTACTGCTAACTTTATTCGGTGAGTTTTTGAGTTTCAAAAAAAAATAATGTAGTGTTTCAGTTTTTTATTATTTTCTGACACCATTGTCGAATTTGTTAGAAACGTAAGGTTTCCTGTATGTACAACAACGTTTTGATCCAGATTTTAGAAGCACTTATGCTCCGTTAACACAGTTTTCATTCAAAGAAAAATATATTTCAAGTTCTCTCTCCCCAAGGAGTCGTTTAGGTGCTCGTTTTGTTTCCTCGAGGTTTATCTTATTGAAAATTTAGGAAATAACATATTTGAATACGCTTCTCTTCTGGGTATAGCAAAACAAATAGGACGAACTCCAGTTATCTACATTGACGATGATTACTACCTTTATATGTTGAACACATTGAATCAAACAATTCCTGGACTTGTTGATGAATTTGTGATAAGATATGAGAAGGTTATTTTCGGATACGTATGAAATAATTTTATGAAATTAATCTAGTTCCCTAAAACTGTAAAACAAACTACATTCAACACAAGATGCTGTGTATATCAAGATCCGGCTGTTTTGAAGAGTATTCACTATGATTTAATTGTGCTCGATAGAGGTTTATATCAGGTAGTTTTTCATGAACTATTATTTGTAACCACAGTTTACAGAGCTACAAGTATTTTTCTGGAATCCGAGTTGAAATGCGATCATATTTGAGTATCTCTGACAATTGATTTGAAAATCTACCAAAATCAACTGCTGATAGTTTCATGTATAACATTGTTTTTTATAAATCAAGACTGGAAAATATTCCAGAAACTGCATTCATGTGAGAAGAGGAGACTTTCTTTTAGCTCGTTTTCATGTAGCTAGTGAAGATTTTATAAGAAAAGCAGTGAAACTAATCGAAAGTCAAGTTTCTAAGCAAAATAAACCAAATTACAATGTGCTTTTTGGTGATGACTACGATTTCATGAGGAACATGATGTTTAACAAAACAGAGAATGGGGTATGGGGAACAGGGTGAATCTAAAACATTAGTTGTTCATTCAGAATAAATCCTTCCATTTCATCTCTCAAAATTCCCCATTGGACGATCTCCTGTATGCAAAAGATCATTGTGATTCCGTATTCATTTCATGTAATCTCCTACAAAAAAGAATGCTCTAGACTCATTGCTTTCAGCACCTCACTCAACATTCGGCTGGTGGATGGGTTATTTCTCCAAAGGAGATAAAGTTTATTATACAGATATCCGTACAACTGATCACCCTTTATATGTAAGTATATTTGCAGAAACTTACGTAACATTTATTCAATTTTGAAGTTACAAGGGGAATTCAACCCATTTGATTATTATCTACCTCACTGGACACCGTTGAAGTATGATCATGACTCAAATGTCATCAAAAGCGAAAATTAAAATGATGGAGTTTTTATTTTTATAAAATTTATTAAGATAACAACAAGTTAATAAATTGTATATTGTATTTGAAACAACCCAAAATGAATTCTGACAAAATGAGTTTGTTGCTACGAATGTCATGTTTTTCTTCTCTGAAAAAAATAATTTCGAATCTTGTTTTCTTCTTTGTCTGTTGCATGTACTCATCCATTCTCGCAAAATGATTTTTTACACTTTTAAATTGGACTCGATCCGGTACATACAAGATTCATTTCAAGATCATCTACCGATATGGGTTCTCTATTTTGAACCACTCCATTTCTTGAAAATTCAATTCTATATTTCGAAATGGTACTTAGAAATAATTTATGTATTCAGTCAGTTTCCATGTCTATTATTTCTTTTTGTAGAACTTTTGGCTTTTTGCTCATTCTCATCAGTAAGTAATAGGGTGGTTAAAAAAAAGAATGTCATGTTCTATTTCAGTTTTCTATTATGTTTTGACTCCCTTGTCGGATTTGCTAGAAACGTGAGATTTCATGTTGAAAATAGTTTTCAATCTAGTTTCAGAAACATTTCTACTTCACTAACACGGTTTTCATTTAAAGAAAAATATATTTCAAGTCGCCTCTCTCCAAGGAGTCGTTTAGGTACACACTTATTTCTTTTCAAGAATTGCCTAGTTTGTTCAGGTAATAACATTTTCGAATACGCTGCTGTTATGGGTATAGCGAAACAAATTGGAAGAACTCCAGTTATTTACATCGACAATAAGTATTACTTACAAATGCTGAAAACAGTAAATCGAACAATCCCTGGACTAGTTGATAAATTTGTAATAAGATATGAAAAGGTTTTTTCGGATGACTATGAAATAATTTTTCAAAAAACATTTAGTTTCCCAAAACTGTGAAAAGAACTTCATTCATGACGGAATGCTGTGTTTATGAAGATCCGGCTGCTCTGAAAAATAATAACCAGGATTTGATAATTCTCAATGGTCAACTTTATCAGGTACCTTTTTTCCAAATAAGATTGTTACTGACTTTTCCAGAGCTACAAGTACTTTCCTGGAATGCGTGAACAAATGCGATCATATTTGAGTGTCCCTGACAATAAATTTGAACATTTTCCGAAATCATCAGCGGATAACTTCATGTAACTTGGCTTTTGGTTTTTCATCATGCTTGAAATATAATTCAGAAACTGCGTTCACGTGCGGAGAGGAGATTTTCTTATAGCTCGTTTTCATGTAGCTAGTGAAGACTTTATAAGAAAAGCAGTGGGACTCATCGAAAGTCAAGTTTCTAAGCAAAATCGACAGATTTACAATGTGCTTTTTGGTGATGACTACGATTTCATGGCCAAGATGATGTTTAATGAAACAAAAATAAATGCATGTAGAAAACGGTGTATCTAAAAAATATTTATTCATTCAGAAAGAAGAATTTTATTACATTTCTCGAAACTCTCCATCGGATGATCTTCTCTATGCAAAACATCATTGCGATTCCGTTTTCATTTCAGGTACACTGAATCAAAATGTATGCCCTACACACATCAGTTTCAGCGTCTCACTCAACATTTGGTTGGTGGATGGGTTATCTATCGAAAGGAGATAAAGTGTATTATACTGATATCCGTGCAACGAATGATAGTAGATATGTACGTATATTCGCAGAGGTTTGAGCATTATGTTTTTTTGCAGTTGCTAGGAGGCTTCAACCCATTTGACTATTATCTACCTCACTGGACTCCTCTGAAATATGACGATGACCTTAACGTCATTGAGAGCAAAAAATAATATGATGAAGTTCTTTATATAAAAATAAAGGTTATTGCTTCGTTGCCCAATTAGCAAAAAGAATATTGCAAAAAGGCATCAACGAGGAATTTCTAATTCACTTCTGATATATTTATTCGTAATCTATTATATAATTGTTGGTTGGAAAAACACAAATTAAACGGATTTTCGAATGTTCTTGTTTTTTCTCATTTCCCCATTTCCGCAATAAAAAAGTGTATTTCATATCGACCAACTTGTAGCATTGACGAGTGCACATTGTTTGATCACTTTAACTTGCATTACATTTCTTTTTTGAGAATTCTTGGTGTTCGTTAGAAATCAGAAATAACAAGAAAATGTAATCCTGAGAAATTATATTTGTTTTAGTGTAGCATAGGTGTTCACCTGATACAAAAACATTTACATTGTGAAAATGTATTATGAACTCCAATTATTTTCTTCGTGGTGTTAAAAGAATTGCAGTGTTTCGTTTTATTTTTTGATTTTGATTTGCCTAAAATATCATAAAATTTAATCATATATGATTATAAAAGATCAAGAGTTTTTTCCCATTTTTCCGTGTTTCTCTTTCTCCAAAAAAAAGAATGCTGTCATTATATACCCTTTTTAATCTCGAACATGCTTCCTCGTCTCACATCTTTATCCCCATCCATCCAATTTCCTGCTTCCTTCCTTCAAAGGTTGGAAAGGCCACTGAACGTCTTGACATTTTGATTCATATTCCCTTTTTTGTGTGGCGTCAAGAGCATTCAAAAAAATATAGATAGAAGAGTGGCGAGTGCCGAAAATTTTCGAATTGACATCGTGCTGCAGCGAACATTTGTTTTGAAAAATTATTTCGAAGAGAATTTTTTGTTTTTCTGTATACTTGTGTCAATTCTATGTTTGGGAACTGTTGAATAACCTTCTTGTTTTCAACTTCTCCCTCTCCAACTATTCCGATTGTCACTGAACTTTGTTCTTATCATGTTAATTCTATATATCAGGATATCAAGCGGAAATTCGTGACGCGAACTATCGGCTCAATAGTTTTCGTGTCCTTTCTTCAAATAACAGAAACATCGACCTCATTTTTCCCTGTTTGAAGACATCTCCGTGATTTCATTCGGCAAGAAGCCAAAATTGTGACGTGAACAATGACGATGCACTCGAAATCAGAGTGTAATGCTAATCTGAACATCGTTTAATACCGTTTTAGAACATTAGAAGATTAATTCAAAACTGAATTTCCTTTTTTTATCTTCAAACTCTTTTATCCCGGATTAGGGGGTTTTCGAAAAGAAAACACGAAGCAATTCTTTCCTTTTTTCGAAACTATTGTCCATGACGTATTATATTCTAAGAACCAATTAGCCTTGAGTAAAACCTATCAGAGGCTGTGTTTCGAAAAAACAAATAGAATCGAAACACGCAATAAATACCTACAAAAAGAGGGAATAGGCTCGAGTGTGACTTTCTCACTCATAATCTTTCATCGATCGACAATTTCTGTTTCTAACTCTTGTTCCTGATTCGTTTCACTTCCTCGTTTCCTTTTCGTATATAAAATAGTACTCTCCGATTCGCTTTCGACATTTTGAAACCCATTACTTTTTTATCTGACTGGATTTTATGTGTGCTTTTTAAGATTTTCTTCCCCTGTATTTTTATATGGATTTTATTGGAACCCGTGACCAATAAATAATAATATCGTTCTTCTTCCTTTTCTACCTCTTCCTTCACTCTTCACCTACCTACTGTCTGTCCTCTTCTCACTCGATCTGTAACGAGCAGATCATTTCATTTCCTTTGTTTTCTGTCATCCTTACAATCCCTCTCCTCTTCCTCCTTCCTCTGTAACCTTCCTATATTAGAGTTAGAGGTGTATCAATTTTTAGAACCATTTCACTCATCTCAACTTGACACTATAGATCCATCATGACAAGTATCGAACAATTGGAAGAAGAAGTCTTCAGATGTTCTAATAGAGTGAAAATAGGCTTTGAGGTACGTTTCATCGATAAACTGTAATACGTGAAATTGTTATTTCAGGTCAAAGCCTCGTTGAAATGGCTTAGTCAGGCCGAGGTCCCGTTCTACATGTTCGAAAACGCCGAAACCGAAAAATATGCATCGGAGTATTTGGATTCAGAGGAATCGAAGATTGCAAAGTATGCAAAGAGAGTGTTGAAGAACATGAAGAGAATAAAGAGAAAGGAAGAGGCTACTGCATCTGAAGAACCAGTTCCAAAAATGATGAGAATCGAAGAGCCAAGTGCTGAGGATGAGTCGACTGAAACTTTCGAAACCAAAATTTTGTCAAATGGAACTCCGGAAATGGGTGAAGAGTACAAAGAGACTGATGTCAACATGACTCTGCACCAACCAAACTTGACATTAAACAAATGTGTTGACTCAGTTAAAAGTGACTCTCCACCAAAAACCGAGTCTTCCATCAGTGAAGATATGTTTAAGTCCAAAAGAGAAATGACAAAACTGTATTCCGGAACCAAGAAAGCAAACAGTGAGTTCTACTATTACACCTATGATATATTATTATTTTGTCTCAGATGCTAGACCACAAACCGAAGTTAATCCGAATGAGTACAACGAGGGCAAGGTGGAAAGAATGAATATGGACGATTTGGAGAGTTTTGTTCTTGGACGTCCACAATTTGCTGCTCGTGCAGATATTCACTTCAAGAAATTTGTGCTCCGTGACTTCTCAAGCATCTTGAGAAAAGAAAAGATCGAGAAACCTGAGGATCTTTCATGGAAGGCGTGGTATGACCAGTTGAGAGAGGCGAGAAAGGATAGAATGGCCTCAAAACAAGATTTCGAGCCGAAGAAAAGGGAAGAGGGGAGAAAAGCGGTAAGGCAGAATTGTTCAAGTATATATGAATTTAATTGTTTTCAGCAACTCATCAGTATTGTTTCTAAGACTGGACCACCACAAAAACGAAAGCACTCGACCACCACACCAACCATGTCAAAGACACCAAATCAACCAAAAGAGTCGAAAAGCTCAGAGAAAAGTCCCATGTTCAAAATTGGGTACATCGGCCCGAACGTGAAGCTCAACACTGCTCCGGCTGGAAAGAAGAAGGACGCTCCATTGATGGCAAAGTGTCGCAGACAGATGAAACAGCTCAGAAAATAAGTGCTGGACAACGATACTTTTATAATCCTTCTTTCTCCTTCTTCTTGTCTCATCTTCCTTTTTTCCCAAATTTGGACCATTCAAACTCATCGTTTGTAACAATTATCTTGTCTCTTTAAATGTATTGGCTATTTGAGAATCTTTGAATTTTCAAGCTTCTTTTTTCTTGTATTCTTATGTAATAGTCCCTCATTTCTATTTGTCCAGACAGTCTGAACAATCGTTTTAGTTCCCTTCATTCATTGATTATACTTCCACTCGGAATACAGTTTCATTGAATAAAATTCAATTATCTAAACCAGGTTTTTCTTGATTCAAAATACATTCCACTGAAGGCTACCGGAAGAAAGCCACATGCTGTAACAAAAGCATGGAATAGAAAACTTTGCTCAATTAAAAAAACAATAATAGGCAAATTCCAACAGGTAGAAGGTCATATGCAAACTCCTGGCGCCTCCTACTGAACCCACAGCGATACGGTAGAAGGCCGTATGCGAACCGGGGCGGGAGACTTGACCGCGTAAAGCAGATCGCTCACCAGTACGTTGAATGAATGAGCATGTTGCTTTTCTTTTGCTCTACTACCATGGGGCGGAGTCCAAAAAGGGGCCACGCCCCCTACTGAGACCACCTGCTCATCACATACTGATTATATCTGGTAATCGGAATCCTTTTATGGGACAACTTGTGACATTTACCCCATTATCCATTTGTTTATTAAGAAGAGGTGTAGATGGCAGGTGTGTCATAAACGGGTGAATGTGGAGTTTTCATTGTTTGGTATCCCTTTTAGAGCATCTCTCAAGTTGGATAGATCATTATCAACATAGTCCTGTGAAACTTGTCATTTAAAGTTATGAGATTATGTGAAAAGATTAAATGATACAGTGATAAAACTCGATAATTTTCGTAATGCTTAAAAGAAAATCGCATACTTATTTCAAGAAATTTGTCAATTTCCAGTACGTCGATGTTGAAAAACCAGCGGAATATTCCTGGAAAGTGTGGTGTTATCTCTTGAAACAAGTGAGAAAAAAAAATTAAATGTCGCGGAGGGAATAGGTTGCACCCAAGAAAAAGGATAAGTGGATAAAACGGGTACTAAAACTTATTTGAAATAGATCAGGTCAATTGTTTTCAGCAATTTCTTTACTATGTGCCAAAGTCCGTGACACCAAGAATTTTCAACCTCAGAGGTGACTCCGATGTTCAAAATTGGATACATGTGTCCAAGCAGCAAGGTGTACAATTATCCCTCATAAACTTCCACCTTTTCCCCTATATCCTATTTTGTGTCCAAATTTATCATCAAACCTAGACTGACTTAATTACCGTTCCAGATGTATTTTCTAAACTTTTGGTTTCAAAGATTTAGTTCTATTCTTGGTAATTCTCATGTAAAACGTTTTATATTATTTCTTTCAGTTATAAAATAGTTAGGATAGTAACTAGATAGTTCATTTAATGACAGTCATATTAGTTTTTACCATTTCCGATAGCTAGATTCTTTCTTAAAAATAAATTTCTATGAATAGAATGGTTTTGTCTGTATCAACGTTTTTTTCAACTCAAACTACAATCAAATCCTCACCGCAGAATTCTAATCTCGTGTCACAAAGTATCAATTGTATCTCCGCTCAAAGCTGGGTTATTCCAACCACTTTAGGAATTTGTAACTCTTCAAATTCATCCAATTTTGAAAAATATTCGAGCATTTTGAGCTGATTTACAATCATTATACAAAAGTATACATTTCTCTATTCAACATCTTTTTCTCTCTCCAAAATTACCTCTTGGGGAAGGGATGACGTGGCTGATCAGGGTATAAACTACCCACTTCTTCACGTTTCATGGGTCCATCTAACCGTCTCTGTGTCTCTCTTCCACACTCCGCGCCTACCTGTAGTCTCTCTCCTTGTTTTCGCGCGCACTGTGTTGTGGTCCTTCTTTGTGACCCACTACTGAGCGGACCATCCAGTTTCTTCTCGTTTTCATTGCGATTTTCCGTTTCTTTCGAGTAGACTCAACTTTTCTAATAGTTTTAGTGATTAATTGATTTTCAGGTAAGCCGCAAACAATTCTTCTCGATACTACGGTATATTATCAGCATGGGAAAGCAGGAACTATTGGAACAATGCGTCTTCGACTGCACCGACAATCTCAAACAAGGTCGAGATGTACGTTTACTAGTTATTTTTTCGTTCACGTAAAATTGTTTTCAGGTGGTATCTTCACTGAAATGGCTATCTCGTGCCAATGTTCCGTTCTCTGTTCTTGAGAAGGCTGGAACTGAGCATTTCGCATTGAAACTCCGAGATTCGACTAAACCAAAGGTTCCAAAGTATGCGAACAAGGTGTTGAAGCACTTGAAGAATTTGAAAGAGAAAGCGGATTCGGAAATTGAAGAACCAGCCTCGAAAAAGATAAGAGTTGATGGGCCGCGTGTCGAGGATAAGTCTGAAATTTCGGAAGCTGTTGAAACTGAAGCATTGGAAACCTCTGAGACGGAAACTTCGGGAGTTACTAATTCTGAAATTCCAAAAATTACTGGAACTGGAACTTCAGAATCAACTGGGACCGGAAGTCCGGAGATTAATGAAAGGGGAACTGCAGAAAGTACAGGAACTGGAACTCCTGAAACAACTGGAACTGGAGCTTCAAAAACTTCTCAAGAGCACAAACCAGACAGTAGGTTTTAATCCTGTGGAATAATAAATCATTTCTTTTTTCAGTCACCGAACCAAAGGCTAAAGGTGATTCGAAAGGATATGACGAGGCGAAAGTGGCACAGATGAGTTTCAACGTTTTGGAGAGCTTCATACTCCAGCGTCCACAATTCTCTATTCGTGCCGATAAGCATTTTGAAAAATTCGTTGACCGCGACTTTCCTGACGAGGAGAACAAGAAACCTGAGGATTTCACTTGGAAAGCATGGTATAATCAGTTGAGAGAAGAGAGTTGGGCTAAAATGGCAAGAAAGCGGATGGCGAAAAAACAGAAGGCGACGAAAAAAGAAGAGGCAAAAAAAGAAGAGGCGAAAAAAGCGGTAAGCAATACTAATTTTAAATAGATATAGTTAATTGTTTTCAGACTGAAACACCAAAAGTCGTTGAACTGAATGCTCTGAAAAGAAAGTCCAGTGATTCCTCTGCGGAAAAGGCGAAGAAACAAGTGAAATCTCCTATGCTTAAAATCGGATATATGGGTCCAAGCGCTAAAATCGAAACTCCTGCTAAGAAGGAAACTGTTATGGCTGATAAGAAGGGAAAAACTGCTGTCGCTGCGAAGAAGAAACTTGCACCATTGGCGGCGAAGTGTCAGAAAATGAGAAAACAGTACAGATAAATGCACACTTTTCTCTTCCTTCTCTTTTCTCCCCATCTTATCCTTCATCTCATCCAATTTTTGAACCATTTAAAAATTTTGTTAGAACTAAATTGTGATCTCTTAAAATGTATTAGCTATAGTATCTCTTCAAATGTATTAGCTGATTCTAGATTTGTAGATTAAGTTTTATTGTTTTATATTCTTATGTGGGTGTTCCATAATTTGATAGCTCTAGTTATTAGGTAGTTATGATAGTAATTTGACAGTTTTAATATCAAATGAATAGGTTAGTCAGTTATATTTTATCTAAATTTCTCTAGTAATTTGATAGTTTAGATAGTATTTATATATTTAAATAGCATGCGAATATGTTAGTTAGTTATATTAGATCCCCAAATAATTTATTGATAGTTTTATTAGTTCAAATCAGTCATGACTATGATCCTATTTTAAAGAATAAAATTGTATTGCATTGTTTAAATCAGTTTTTTTGTGAAATCAAAAAAAACGTTCTCAGAATTTTACCCGTTTATTAATTGAGAAACCGTTTTGAACCAAGATAAAAATACCGTATGTTAGAAAAAACCCATGTCATGATGAAGTGAGATGTTTAGGAGGAGAAGAACCGGTAACTTTGATAACTTTGAATGACTGTAGGCAGTTGAATAACAAACTATGGAGAAGAAGATGATAATCTGAAAAAATGATTTATCGACGGTTTATCTGTGGCTTCTCTTACATTATATACTGTTTGAGATACTGGATCGATGGCGTGGAGAACTGGAGATGTCTATTATGTTGATCCCTCTGAAACATATTTTTATATTAGATTAGAATTTTTTCTCAATTACCTTTAATCATTGGTGAGGTCTTTTCCTCAGAACTCTTCGGTCCTCTTGATCGGCTTCCAATTTCAAACTGGTGAGAAGCATATTTGTGGCGAAGCGAGCTCTTCTCAAAGAGTTAAATTGCCAATTCTCATCCTTTTGTTTTTGGAGGAATGAGTCTCTCGAACTCATAACCTCACTTTTAATCTGAGGATCTTTATCGGTCGGGAGCTTTTCCAAGTTCGTCGGAAACTTTACATAAAATTGATTCTCCTTGTCCCTTTGTTTGCGGAGAACTTGGTTCTGGAACTCCTCTTTTTTGTGGCCATCAGGGACATTGAGAATCGACTCCAGTTTTTCGAACCAAGTGCCATTTTGAAACACTAATTGGTTACAAATGGAGTTAACTGATTCTTTTTCGTTTGGGAGGTACTTCTTCTCAATGATCTTCGCGACAGTTCCATCTACTTTACTGATCGCGTCATCGTACCATCTTTTCAATTGAGCCTGCGTCGCGTTATGAGATTGTGCTCCGCGGCTATTGAAGAGGTATTCCTGTTGCGCCTCAGGAACCGACGCATACCAAGCGACTGACTTGAATCCCATATTGAAAGCATGTTCCAAGTACATAGCAACAATCTTTTGGTTCAGAGCTTTTCGATGGACCGGAGAATTGAAGAATTTCACCGAGTCAAGAAATTCGAGGTATACGGTACCTAACTTTGGCTTCTTTGACTCTCCACTGAACTCTTGGACTGAGAAACAGAAAATCAAGACACAATGTCTATCGACTTCTTGAAAAATTCCATATGTCTTGTGAATGAAGGAATTTTTGTCGTTCATCCTTTCGGCCAATTTCGGATAGTGGTATTTTTCATAGGAATTCAAAATGCCGGTTTTTTTGATTGAGCACAGAAGACGACAGAATACATCGGTAGGCAAGTTCACACTGGCCAGAAACTCGTGGATTCCATTTTGGATGAAGTTGGAACTATATGTTTCCTTGAGGCAACGAACAGATGTGGGTACTCTCTCGCGAACAGCACAGTTATGACACAGGAACTCACTGTGCGTTAGCGTTAGGGGATTATATTGGACACATATATAATGGAATGTCTTCCAGCACTTTTTGCATCTGACTTTCTTTTCGTTCCGGCTTTGGGTGTGTGAACGCTCTGAGAATAACACGGAAGGAGATTTTTTCTTGAATTCATTCCAATGATTCACACAAAAGTGCTCTTCAGTGTCCTCCACAACAAAATATTTCTCGCCTTCTTTTATTGGGCAGTTTTCGGTACAAAATAAGTTGTTGACTTCGAATTCGAATTTCCTACAACAACAATATCCAAACGATTGAACAACCTCATCGAGCATTTTCTCGACTTCCTCTTTGATCTAAAAATAAGATAATTTCCTACCAAATTATCTAGAAAAAATTCACTCACCTCCATAGCTTTTCTCTTTTCTTCTGCTGATTCTATTGCTTCGATTCGTCCGAAAATATCTCCTATTAATGCCGAGCCTCTAATGATGGGATTGCAGAATTGAAACCGAGCATTTTTTTCTTCTGCTTTGAAGACATCTTCGATCCATGAGCCGGAATCGACATCCCTTAACCATTCTTCCTCCAAATAGCCAATCATCTCACGAACTTTGAGAAAAATAGCGTTGAAAACACTTGTTTTCACATTATTGAAATAATATCGGGCATTCGGTCTAGTGCTCTCTCGAACAAGAAATTCTCGGCCATTCCGAGACGTTATGAAGAACATGTTTTGTTCTTTGGCTCTTTTAAAACTTGGATCTAGTTCTTGATAGTATTGATGACGATTATCATAGTTATTGGACTTTTCATTTGGTACGGCGAACGGAATATTTGAAACTGACGGAGTAGACATGATTCGAATAACTAAAAGAAAAAAATATTAGAAGAAGAAAAGTGAAAAAGAAACAATGAGTGAATGACATTAAAAAAAGTTGAGAAGAAATAGAGAGAGGCCATGACTCAACACCAAAGCCTTGCTACGAGGCGTTGAGAAGATATGCATATGCCAGAGCCTTTATTGATAATTGTTTGAACAATAGGGAAAGTGTGAAAGATAAAAAACATCTCTCTTTATGATTCAAAAAGAAAAGTATTTGCGTACGAACAATAGGTAATATACTATAAAAACGAAAACAAACACGGAAAAGGGAAACTCCGTCTTCTACAATACGCGTTCGAAAGAATATATAATTCAATTTAAGGGACAGTGAAACACAGGGAAACGGGAATATTATTGGGCAATAAACTCTGTTTGCTGTTGAGAAAAAAGCTCCATTTTATTTCGAATCGATCAAAAACCAGTTGGTTTTTTTAGAAATGATATTTATCAGTATGAATGCATCAAAACACTGATTTCTTTTCTTTTTTCTATTTTCTGAGATATTACTATTTTTGCTCAACTTGTGATTATGCAGTATAGATTAGAAGTTTAGAAAAACGCAAAGTGCCAATTTTAAAATTCTCCGAGTGGCAGGAGACAATTCACTAGGGCAACTAAAATATTATAGCTTACAATAAAACCTTTTTCGAACAAAACTTCTTAGTTTGTGTTTTATCTGATTACAACATGTCATTCGGTAGCACAACAAAAAGATGAATAACAAAATATATATGTGCACCTGATAACGTATGTCATTAGCCTTTTTCATTTCTAATTGAGCAAAAGAAACGAAAGAGCTTGGTAGTTTTCGGAATATCGAAAAACATAATACATTGAACATTTTGAAATCCGAAGATATAATCATTGCTCATCAAAACAGTTGAAAAACAGTTTGATTATGAAACTTCTTTGTCCATCAGCTATGAAAAAAACTGAGAAAAGCTGAATCACAATCACGTGGTCTCAGTAAACGGTTCCCGTCTTATTGTTCTGTGAAAATAGAAAAAAAAACGATTTTATGTTTATTTTCCAAATCGAAATGTGAATAGTAACATTAAGCAGAAAATTCAGTAACAGAAAAACAATTTTATTGATACAACTTAATCATCAGCCACGTGTCACATTGCTTGAAATGGGATGAGGAAACCCAATAGAATTAGTAGAAACGTATCTGAAGTTTTTCATTTCGAATAGAAAACAATAAATTGATACCAACCTTTGTTCAAAAGTGTCCCGAATGTAATATGTATTGTTTGGACCATGTACAACTCTCCGATAAATTCTTCTTATGAATTTCCCAATGCTGTGAAAAATACCCGCCATTTGAATCTGCAAATTGTTCAGATTAATTTTATTTTTGGAAAAATTGTTAGCGTGAAAACAAATCGTTAGTGATAAACAATGTGAAGCCAGCACTTTTTTATTAATCAACGAATAAATCATGGTAATTTATGAATCAGTGGAAAAACGGAAATTATCATTCTGACAAAATGGATACCGATGAGAGCAAAGTTTAATGTTTTAGACAGATGAAAAGTACAGAAACATAACAAGAAAAGTATAATTTGAGATTCTTTCCACGAATAAGTCACAAATTCTTGTTCATCATCAAAAACTCTTTCTGATAAACGCAAATCACGCTGACACATTATCCATAAATGAGTTCTCAACTATTTTGCACCGTCTCCAAATTAGTATGTCAATTTCTCGTGATAAAATACATTTCCATTGTGAATGAATTGATTTTTCTAACTGTCTACTTTTAATTTTCATTAATTTGATTAAGATTTCTTATGAAGAGTATCCTTTTGAGTTTCTATACTCCACTTGCAAGATTTTTGGTCCCTCTTCACCGTTCACAGGTATCCCTCTATTAGCATGCTGCTCTCTGACATTCTTGCATTTTAGCAACAACCATGTTTAGTACACCTGTTCCTCCTACCAAGAAAGTTTAAAAACGCAATAACCCACATGCTCATAACGTTATTATTCTGCAGAAAACATCCTTAAGTCATTGTAAAACGCTCAGGGCTGTCTGCTCGATATATGTATGTGTCTTGCCAGCCGACTACAAAACAAAAACACAAGATTGTATCAATATCCTGTGGCATCCATAGAGATCTCACTGCTTAACACTTTTATCTTCCGGAAATCTCATTGTTTTTCTGACAATATCTATTTATGATTGACATGAATAGGAAGCATATCTTTTTTCAACTCGCGTGGGAATACGTAGAAATTTTGAATTTGGTACTCATCAGACCTTAATTATCACATGTTGTGGTTCAAATATGGCTAGTAGAATATGTATTCTAGTCACTTCCCCACCAGAATCTGAACTCTCGTAAACCTGGTTCAGATCAAGTGTGAATGTGTTTCTTGCTGAACACATACATGGTCTCACCATATTACAAGGCATGTCTCAATATTGGTGGGAACGGTCGAAAGACGAAGAGAAACCTAGAATAAGTTTTTGTCATTTGAAATAAGTTGAAATGATAACATCAGATCCCTTATCTTTCAAAAAATCTGAATATTCAAAAAGTTGAGTTTCTGTCCAGTTTCTGTTTTACGACATGTCTCGTTGTTATATACAAATATATGAAATCGTTTCATAAGTGTCATATATTCATTCTGACTCGATTTTCTTCAAGCACATTTTCGTTTTTTTCGCCTCCACTAAAAATCGTTGCGTAGGTACTAACGTGAGACGAAAAGGATCTCATTTAGATGAGTGTTACGCAAAAGATAATAGTAGATTTTGTTGCCTCCTTCTCGAATCATATTCCCCCCTCTCAAGGTTGGTATCGGTGTCGCGTGCCGGTGTCATCTTTACAATAATCCATCAACTTCGCACCTTGTCGGCAGAAGAACTTTGTCTGTCGCAGGGCCCCCTTTCTCTTCACTTTCAACAATATTTTTAACCTCATCTCTCAAACGCCACTGTGGTGACTGATGATTTTATCATTTATCAAAACATACAACACGCTTTTCGCGCATTTTTGCAGACAGCCTAAGTGAGAAATGGAATACGGTAGAAACCAGAATCAATGAGGCAAATGGGGGAAAGAATAGAAAAGTTGTTTTTGAATATTACCGCACGATGAAAACAGAATAACACATCATGATTAATTTGTCGATTGGCCTCAAAAACTTTTAACTATTCTTTTCACTACTTCCCTCGCAAAACTATGCAGTTATCTTTGGAAGCATTTTCTAATTGTTCATTTTGGGTGTACATGATTCGAGATTATCCAATATTAGATCAGAGCGACATGTGTGTACCTACTAAAATTGGTAACAGATTGCAGGTGTCAGCTGGCAGAGCCCCCAAAACTTACATTACCATCTTTTTATTGCCCGTTTCCACAAGATAATAACCCTTATTGACCTGATATTGTCTATCTTATTACTTGGAACATGGGTTTTCAGACATACCACTTTTGGAAAATCAATCAAGACACAAATGTGCCTCGAATTTTCTGTTTCTACATTTATATAGTTCTCTTTACTTGAATATTGATAAAAGTAGTGGTGATTGTATGAAGACGAGCTAATTGATACCTCCAGTCCCCGGAATGGCAGGTGATGATTTATAGGTGTTCCGAAAACGGTATCCTAACACTTTGGTCACTCCATTCTCGACAAGATTATGTTATTATGATTATGGTGTGATATTGATTTTGATTTTACTTGGAGTGATGAAGTTTTATTTATCTATGAAAGAACTCACATCAAGATTAATTAGAAAATAGTCTGGAAGTTTTAATATAACATTCTAGGCGTGATGTATAAATTTGGATGTTTTATCTTTATTTTGAATTTTTACTAAAATATATTAAACATATTATTTTTTCATTCGCAAAAAAAATATTTTTTAAAAACATGTTTTCATCAAAACACAGTTTAACAAAATTAGTTTTCAACTTTTTTAAAGTCCCTCTCTGGACTATTTATAAAATTTTTCTTATTTGACTTCAAAGTTCAGAATCACGTTATTTCAAAAATATACCAGTTCCTGACAAATTTTAGAAAAATGGCTATCTTAAAAAGTAGTTACGAGACCTCTAAAATTATATTCATAGAATATAATTTTTCAAAAACTTCTTCGAAAAAAAACTAAACCTAGCCTATATCATACTCACAATCATTTCATCAACTCTTCGAATCCATATTTATATATCAAGCTTGTTCAGTAACTTTTCCATTCAATCGCATCTCCCCTTCAATATTTGTATTTGTGACAGCCACCTCTGCCTCCTCTCCCCTCAACCATCCTATTGTCCCTCATCATCGCTCCGCCTTTTCCTACGACGTTGATTCTCACCAATCCGAATAGAAGGCGTGGTCACAGACGTTAGACACACTCGCTACCACTGGAAAAACATTAGCTTACTTGGTAAATGTCATACTGTGCGCCCCGAGCTAATTACAATATCTATTACTTTCCGTTTCTCATAATGATTATTTTAAAAATCAGTTTGATATACCGTATCCAGTTGATCTTGAGTTAATTTTTTTCAAACCGCTGATTCTATTTCTTCCGTATCTTCTGGACTTTTTCAGATATGCATAGTGAGTATTATGTTCAATCACAACTTCCGAACACAGATCAGCAGCCGGAATGGCAAGCTTCTGCTCCTATTTATTCAGGTAAACCCATTTATCTAAACTTTTACTATCAATGATATTTTCAGACCCACATGCATATTCTCCAAGTTACTTCATGAGTATGCCACAAGTCAATCATTTCCCCCAGGCTCCAGTGGATCCATTCATGTATCCAACGTAAGTCTAAACTCAATATTTGAATTCCCCCACGACATTTCAAAACACATTCCTATCTCGCCACATTTTACCAGTTTCAAATTCAAGGCCAATCATCTTTTCAGTAATCTCGGAACCTACGGTGACGATAAACGAGTCCAATGTTTATGGGAGACGAATGGACAAGTGTGTCTGCACATGTGCCAGGATCCGGGAGATTTGTCGAATCACGTCAGTTCGGTTCATATCACACACGAGAACAGTAAATTTGTGTGTCTGTGGAAAGGATGTGATCGAGAGTTCAAACTATTCAAGGTAGGCGTGTTTTGATACCTTCTTTATTCACACCTACTAAAACAAGTGTCTAGAAAACAAATTTGGAAGTAAGAATTCCTCTAAACGAACGTTTTAGTGACCCGTGTGTCTCCACAGCCATGTTGCGTCATAACTTTTAATTGTCTCCAATTTCTATTCTTCGATGAACACGGTATTAAAACTAGGCATACTGCAATTAAGGCTCATTTGCACCTTTGCGTAATCTGAACACCTATACAATATACGTTGCAGGCCAAGTATAAACTGGTGAACCACATGCGAGTGCACACCGGCGAACGACCATTTCACTGCGAAACGTGTAACAAAGTGTTCGCCAGATCCGAGAACCTGAAAATCCACAAACGAATTCATTCAGGTAAGACATCCCCTCGAGTGGGTGCTTTGTTTTTGTAGGAGGGTGTAATAAGGGGATTAGAATGTATGTAGGGACCCCTTAATGAGAAATGATACATGCTATTCTCAAGTCAAGTGCCACAACGCAGGTGATATTTTTGCCTCATCATCGAACAGCTCTTGAGTCTCTGCGTATATCTACAAGCTTGCCACTCTCAACAGAATTGAAAAGGCAATAATGATTGGTGACTGACCAGGTTCTTTCATAACCGCACCCCCATTGAATTCCAAAAGAAACGAGGACGAGAAAGGGGGGTTATTTTATGGATCCGCAACTTTTGAGGATTGTAAGATTTACGATGTCAGTTAGTCCTATTGTCAAGCAAATCTTGAAAACCATTCCATTCTATGCTTTGGGATTTGTGACACTCTCGCCCTGTTTATTATTCACGTTCCTCGAGGCCCTACCGTAATCCTTTTCGGGCGGTTGCATAGAATTCGGGAACTGTGAAATTGGATCAAGTTTAGTAATTTTTTCTTCAAGAAAATGACTTCTTCATACTGCGGAGGTTTCCAAAAGAAATATTTGGCTTTCTGACGCCATCTCATCTAATTATGTGATGAAAATCTTTGAAAACATGCCGATGATTATCCATGTTTTCAATTACATAATGTTTAGCCAGTGGATTTAGCTTCCGCTCTTTTCATCCCACCGACTCGCCTTTCCACTTGTGACACGGTGCTGGTGACGTAACGTTACGAAGGTTCTTATTTACATTTTTGAATTTCAATGATCTCGTTAATGTGATTGTTGAAGAGCATTGATTTTATGAAAGAATTTGCATACAGCTGCAACAGATTTTTCATCATCATCAGAAACGCAGACTGTATTTGAATACACACACCTCAGCTGTCATCTTGATTTATGGTCCCCCCACTCTAATGACCCTTTCCGCCCTGATTATGAACTTTTGGTACCGTACTCAACACCTGTAATCTTCCCGTAAGGAATTCTAGCCTTAGAATGCTATTAGTACCCCCAGACCACACTACCCTGGTGCGAATATCCCATCTGCCACTCAGAATCATCATGGTATTGCAGGTGAAAAACCCTTCCAATGTACACACCACGGATGTACCAAACTGTTTGCGAACTCCTCGGATCGAAAGAAACATATGCATGTGCATTCAAGTCACAAACCGTATTGTTGCACGGTAAGTAGGAAAATTTGAAAAATACGAAGAAAATTTGAATTTCAGCATCCGGATTGTGGGAAACAATACACTCATCCAAGTTCATTACGCAAGCATATGAAGGTAAGAGGGATGACATGGGCCTATTGTCTGCGCGGGATTACGTTAAGGGGTTACACGTGGTCTCTCATAGAAATACTGATTTAGCATATAGTTCTAATGAAATTCTCAAACCAAATCAAAATTCGATAATCTTTTTTCTTCTCTCAAAACAAACTAGTTTTTCTGTATTTCCCTTCTTAGTCACTGCCTAGCACTTCTTAGCAGACCGTGCGCGAATTTGATTTGCATTTATGGCGTTTCAAATGAGACATTCCTCCTCCTTCGTCAATTCAATGTAAAAAAGAGAAGAGTAGACAAAATCGTCTTACAGTACTCAGATTCAAACGTTTGCAGGTACATGAAAACGAAAAGAAATCACATATGACACCAGAACACGACGAGAGCAGTGATTCTGGGAATGCTTCGATTGGAACCCCGACTACTGATGAAAGTGCGACATTCTCCCCGGAAAACTTGAAAATGGATCAACAGCAACATTTGCACACGATGCACGCGTTCATCGAGAGACCCAATCCGTTCATGCATCTGTATCAAAATCAATTCATCACGCCACAATACAACATGTTCACTCCGAAACTCGATTACTAGAACTTTACCTTTTTTCCAATTTCATAGCTTTATTGCCTTCTCTCTGTTGTTATCCCATCCCAAACCATGATCGTGTCGTGCAATTATTCATAATTTCGGGGTTCCAATCAATTCCCCACACCACCCCTTATCTCAAATTTCGAGTGATTCCTCCCAATATTCGTCTCTACTCCCTCTGCTGAATTCATTGTATCTGCTTCCGGGTACACTGCTCATTTTGTTCAACCTTTCTTGCTCTTTCGACATCCGCCCATTATCTTTTCAATAGGCATTGCTTTTGTTAAATTCCTTCTTGACACCTTCAATAAGCAAAACGGCGTTGGGTTCCTCTAATTGTTCTTCTTTCACCATGTCGTGTCCGCGTTTTTCCAATTCCAACCATATTGCGGGATGTTGCACATGGAATTTTCAACTTGTGATCTGAATGGGGTCTCAATTTCACATATTTCTATTTGGCCTTTCGTTCTCATTGCGTGGTACCAACAACTTTTAATATCACTTACAAATTTTATTTTTTTCTTTGTCATTTTTCTGAAAATAAAGTTTTCACACGTTCTCATACAATCTGTACAGACTCAGTGACTCGTGTACTAATTATGGGTTAGGAACTGACTTGCGGGTCATCAATTGCACAACAAAGAGCACCAAGTTTATTCTATGATGTATATTGTATTTGCCGACCAATTGAGAATCACCATTGTTACGTGAATGTCTTGTTGCATGTGCTACTTTGTTAGCAAACACACACACCCACTGAAAAATAGACAGGAAGAATTTTAGAATTACTTCGATGAGTGAAGATTCAAAAAAGGTCATCGGATTTCCGGGGCGACTATAGAGACGACGAAGAAAAATAGTGAAAGGAGCGCCCGCAACATGTTCAATTAATTATCTTAAAGGAGGCACGCGACACCTTCAAAGGTACCGCCACCTACGTGATTGCTTACTGTCTTGTTCTAGTTTTGGTTGTAGGAAATGATTTTGAATATTCATTGATTGGGGGGAATGTTCGAAGAAAATCTTGTAGAAAGCTTTAGGCATCGGTATAAATGTTTTATTGAGGAAGCGTGTTGTTTTTGAATTTTCATTCCACTTGCAATGGCATCGGAAGAACAAAAAACCTATATTTAGTATATTTTTGACAGGGTTTTTCGAGAACAAAAGTGTCTATCTACAAATGTATCACTTGTTCATCCAATGTTCATAGATTTAATTTTCAAATCAATATAAATTTGGAAGAATCCGACAAGTTTTTCGAAAGTGACTCAGTTTCCCACATTGTTCAAGTCGAAACAGTCCGCCCGCCGATTTATTATTTTAGCGCGTGTCCGTCCGACAATCAGGCCCCGATTTTCACCCTCATCCATGGGAACCCAATGTGACATTAATCATGAAATTTGGACAAAACACGAAGAAGAAGACACTTTTCCATTGTTTCGGGATACCTTATAGGATTTTGAGGAGGAAAAAGAAGCGTGGAAAAACATATATCAAAATAGAAGCATGCAATTTAAAATTTTTCAAACAGGAAAAATAATAATTTTGTCATATTTTGGATCCCGGTACATGTTTTGATTGTTTTTCAATGTTGACTTCTGCGACTAACAAGATGAACGTTTCTGAATAAACAAAGGCGGATTTAAAAACCTCTAATTTGATTTTCTGGCTTGTTTTGTACCACCTACCTGCTTCCTCGAGTTAATTGTTCTTCCTTTAACACCTGCACAAAGATGAAGTCGCGTACGCCGAAAGACCGTGGAATACCAATAAGTGAGTACTTTTTGATGCACCAGAAGGTTTTTTGCTATTCTTGTTGAATTTAAAATTCGTACATTTCAAACACATCTGTGTTTCTTTTGGCTGGCTTTCGAACACCATTTTATTCTATCATTCTGAAATGCCTTCTCCTTTTATTCTACTTGACACTTCGGGTATGGGTCTGAATTTTGTTTGTATTTTGATTTTCTTCAAGTTCTCAATTCACCATTGTTGAGTGCAGAAAACGGAAATAGGCTAGGCGGCAAGAGTCGAATAGAATAGTAGGCCACCAACTGGCCACTGGGGAGCAACTTCATTAACCTTTTTTCGCCTAGAAGGTTTCGCGGTTTAGGTTTTAAGCCTCGTTTCTACTCGTTTTTCAAGGCTTTCACTTGTTTTTCATTTGTTGCAGCTATTTTTGTTTTCAGTTTTAATTTATTTTTCACTTTTTTAACTAGACATCTAGAAAACGTATAGTAATAATTCTTGGTGGAGCTGAAATTTTGTTTTCACTTTTATTCATTAGAGAACTTGAAATAATGAAGTTTTTCAGTGGAAGAACCTGCAGAAGCCATGACAGGCGTGGATCCCGAAGAAAAAACGGATAACCAAGCTCCAGCTACGGTGAGTTAAAAATTTTATTTTACGTTTTCTCTTTATAAAACATGCCGATTTTCAAAAAAATTAAATTCTCAAGGAATAATTAAAACAAGTCCAAAAAACAATGGAACATTTTTTGTGTTTGACCTCAACCATTTCTGGTCCACTGCACATTTTTTCTTTTCATTCCAGACGTCGGACGCCCTTCATCGGTTCCTTAATAACACAACTGCCCACGGATTGCCACGGATCTCCAAAGCAAGGAATCAGAGGGGGAGCGCATTTTGGGTTTTTGTCTTTTTTGGATTTTTTGCTGTTTTTTGTGTTCAGGTAGGTAATTAATAAATAGTTCAAAAAAAAAAAAATGAAAAAGCAAATTTTTAATAGACGCCAATATTTTCGAAGTTCTAGTTTATAGCTTCTAAACAACTTTTTCTAACTGTTCATAACGTAAACTGCTTTGTTTTCTCTATTCTTAATTACCGAAACACTTCTAGAGGTCAAAATGAGTTCAGAACGGGTGCAGACACCAAAATATCAACTATTTTGTAGGCTGCTCAACTTTTCGAGAAATACAACCAGAAGCATCCTTCCACCACTGTAAAGGTTAGTTTGAAGGGGAAAAAAAGAAGAAAACCACCGAAATATCCGTGAATCAAGTGAAAGGGGTTCCATTTCTCAAATTGAGTTTTGTTTTTCCAAGAGAGTGACGCAGAAGGTAATTGGTCTTATCTGTCCCCTTCCAATACTCAGACAAAGTATCCCATTACCCGAATGAGTAAAAGAGAAGCGAAACACAAAGGCGATTTCCTGGAAGAAAGTCGTAAGAAGTTGCAACTCTTCATTTTCGTTTTTCCCTTCCTTTTCAATTTGATTAGCTACTCATTTTGTGTCTCCGAAAAGGACAATTGATTCATCTTTCGCCCTCAACTATAATATAGCACGGTACCTCAAGCACCATCAGATACCAAAAATCTCTAATGATATGGTACTCTTGCTCGTAAATCTCGACCACTTTCTCTGGCATTTCTTCCCAAATCCAATTCTCATTTTTCTTTTTAAATTGTAGGTGTTGGTCCTTTCAAAAACCCGTCCCTCCGGTGTACTAAAGCACACAGGGTCCAGTTCATTTTTTCGAGAACTTTTCGGCGACGGGGAACAATGTTTCCTATCTTCCAAACCACTAATCCCTTCTTTCTCCATTTATTCTAAGCCACAGACTTTGAACAAAAGTGATTTAAGGAGTCTGAATGAAGCAGTCAAAGTTCATTTTCATGGTTTTTTGAAAACAATTCATACTCTGTTCTATTGGACCTCTCATAAATCACACTTTTTTGGGGGGCCCACCTGTTCCAGTGAAGTGTAGCATATTCCCAGAATTGGAGGCTCATTTGTTATGAATTTGTTTTTACGCGAGTCTGATACGCTCGGTCCCCCTCTACTCACTTCACTGTTGAAAGTACGATTGATCTTTTTATTTTCTCGAACTCTGACAAAGCACAATGATCAAACGTCATTGTGAAGATCTGTAAACAATTGTTCCTATAACTCATTTTGAGTCATTCATTAACATTATCTGTTTTTTTCTTTCTTTTTTGAAATGCGTCAGTCGGCAAAAGAACAAGAAATGGGCTCTCCCTGAAACCTAAGGTTATTTTTTTCTATTACCCATAAACCTGCTTCACGAGGCATGTTCTAATGTTCCATTCGACACTTGAGATGCAAACTTTTGCTCTCCTTTCCGTTCGATCATCTTATAGCTTCCTGTCTCAAATTCCAGTAGAAAACATGATTTTTTGATTCCGATCTAGATAGAAACGTGATTTTTTGATTTGAAAAAGAAAAGTTCATTGATGCTGTAGTGATATATATCTTCTGTTTTTATCTCAATTTGATATTTTGACAAGCAGCTGATGCCCTCCACTTGAGATATCTCTCTCATGATAATTCATTGATTAACCAGGAAGAAAACGAGCATTTGTGGTGATGGAAAATAGAGAGAAAATGGGTCCGTGGACATTTTATGAGCATCGGAATAAAAATGCCGCCTGTTTTATGACTTCCCCCGCTTTTTTCCAGTTAAGAATCTGACACTTTTCTCCTTTTTTTTTGGATACACGAACTTCAGAACGAAAGTATCATTTTTTGTTTTGAGCGGTTTGAAGGGACAAACATTATCAGCTGCTAAGTGGCGAGGTGTCAAAGATAAAATGAACTTTTAGAAAGAGTGTAAACTAAGAATGATGAGTTATTTTGCGAGGAACACCTCATCCGATTTCATATTTCCCTGTATTTTTTATCTGAGATTTTTTTTGAGTTTCCTACTTGTTTCATCAGTTTCAAGGACTCTTGACACGAATGCACGTTCAAGATGTTCTTCTACTTTCCAATGATCATATAGAGAAGTTCTATTTTAAGAAGTGCAAAGAAATAGCATGAAGAGGTCGCTTGACTAGGATTACAGGCTTATAGAGCCCTGGAGTTCAAAGAAGTTGATTTTGAAAAACTATGCATGAAATTTTTGAAAAACAGATTCTTCTGAAGATTTTTTGAAATCTATTTTTTGTTTGTATAGAAATTCCAAAAACGTTTTCTGTCGGCACCCCGCATTTCAAATCTTCTTCAGACAACGTATTAGAAATGCAACACACTAAACCATACATTCCGAATAGATTGTTGGTGCGTTTTGTGACGTTATCATATCAAATGTCGGCTATGTTTCTTTTGCAAAATGAAAATGAAGGTCCCTCCTCCGCACAATCCTTTCTCCCCCCTCTTGCTCTTGCTTCGATTTTTGAACCTTCCGTCATCATCGAAACATTTTGTCGTTTGTCTCTGACTCATCGAAGAGCGGTTTTTTCAGGTCTCCTTTTTTTTTGGGGGGGGGGGGATGCTTTTATCTCGGGACAAGTGCTCTGAGGTGTCTTTCAAAGAGCCGCTATCATTTATCAAATCTTGTTGACCCGTACTCTTTCTTTGTTCATTTTCTGTTATTTTGAACCCGAGATGCTACAAACTAGATTTTAGCTTTTCCTATGCATTGATTCTTCTTTCAACTTAACTTCCTTGTCTACTTCTAATTTGGTATTCATCAATTTCTTCTTCTCTTCTAAACGAACTAACTTCTCGACGTCCACTCAAAAATTAGAGTTTATTTACCAAGAAAAGGCAATCACCCAAAAAATTGTTTTTCAATGCTAACTTCTTCCACAAACCTCTCATTCTTAGTTCCCGAACGATGTTATTCTGTTTTGATATTTCCCAATATCTTATAAAAGATGGCAGGTATGTAAAACTTGTTAATAGCACTGTTTCTAAGACTTCTTATCCACTTCCATCATTCGAACTCTTAACTTTTCCATTTCGAAGTCTTCAAGTTGATGAATTTAGAAATAAGGGGCTATGCCTACCAACAGTAAAACGAAACTGGGGCATTTGCCTGGACGCGAAGATTACATTTATAGCAATGAAATTCCAAACAAGGAGAAGCTCAACGGAGCCTCAAAACAAAACGATCAGGATAAAAACGAACCTGACACCGTCAAAACTAAATTCAATGATTTCTGCGACAAAACGACGGCTCACGGTGCAAAACGGTTGTTGATTGCGAGGAGCACTTATTCGTATTGGTTATGGATTCTAACCATTATGTCATTTGTTCTCATGTTTGCTTTTCAAGCCAGTAAACTGGCACTCAAATACCAATCTCATGAAAAAATCACGGATATTTCGGTTGTGTGAATTTCAAAAAACTTATGTAATCTGAAAATTTGCAGTTGAAATTCGACGATGTAGAGTTCCCAGCTATAACATTCTGCAATCTGAATCCCTACAAGAAAAGTCTTGTTATGATGGTTCCATCTATTCGAGATACGGTAAATGTTTTTTCACGCCTCATTAAGAACAACCAGGAACAAAAACAAATATGAAAGAACGCTATTGAATGTGCTTTTTTTCTAGATGGATGTCTACGATAACGCTAAAACACACAGCAAAACGGAAGGGGAGAAGAAGAAACCTAAAATATCCCGTAAACAACACTCGGATGCAAGTCAGCAGATGGTCCGCCAGCTGTTTGCCAAGGAAATCGAAGAGGGAATGGTCGAGCTCAAAAAATCCAATTTGACTCTGCAAATGGCTAATCAGGCGGCTAGAAATATGAATGCAAGAAGGAGATCTCAGAGATCGGTTTGATTCTTATTTAGAATTTTGGAAAGACTATCAAATTCAGGTGGAGAATAGAAGATACGAGGCAATTGAAGCGCATTGCAAATGTGTCGGCAACATTGGAATGGAGTGTATCCGTTTCGAGTCTCCACCAAGAGATCCTGTAAGAGAAGGGGATTTTTCAACTAGTAGATGAGTTATTTTCAGTCATCAAAATGTATTTGTACATACGATAGGGATATGGAAGTCGCTTGGCCTTGCTTCAATATCAGGTGATAATTCTTGCCGGTTCTCTGATCAAAGCTCCTATTTCCAGTGTCTGGTACGATCACGAATGCCCACTCTGTCATGATGATGGCTACTGTGAATCTTCGCTTCCCCATGGAATCACTTCATCCGATAAACTGCCATGCATGTGCAGGAACCGAGGAGAAACCAGCGAACGAGAGGACGTGAGTCCTATTTTCAGAGACTAGTAGCTAATTTTTCATATTCTAACTAATATAGTTTCAGCCACTTGAACTTATTTACGGATATCGAAAGGTACAAACAGATTCCTCCTTGCCTTCCATTTAAATTCTAGGCACAATAACTTTTTAGTTCGGGTTTCTTGAAAATATTATGTTTCATTTTTTCAGTTGGGTTTCTAATTTAGACCTTATTTTCCACCACCACTTGAGTTACTTGAAACTTGCTATTAACTTCTCCAGAAGTTTTGATCTAGTTTCAACACAGACTAAGATAAAAATGGAAGTTCTAAAATAATATTTTCAGACTCCCTACTGCATCGGAAAGGCCGGTGAAGTTGGTGTAGGTAAAATTGAAATAAGAAAACTGTGGCTAGAGAATAACATGACAACTACAACAACTACCACCACTACCACTCCGCCACCAAGTAGGTTATGATATTAAAAATTTAAATTTGCATGATTAAAACTCACCAGTTCCGTTTGAGCCGCACGTTTTAAACTTTCCGCTCTCATTTTCAGCAACCACCACGACTACAACAACCACAACAACTCCGCCACCAACAACTACGGGTTAGTTTTCCAGGATTTCGTTTTGTATAGATATTGCACAATTATTTTTATTCGCACATTTTTTACTTCTCTAACTTTACCAGCTTCTACTACTACTTCTACTTCTACCACTACCACCACTCCACCTCCAACAACGACTACGACTACAACTCCCAAACGGACTACTACTACCTCTACTACTACGACGACGACTACTCCTAGACCAACCACAACCACTTCTACTACTACAACTACGACAACTGAACCTTCTACGACTACAACCACTCCGTATCCAAGTACAGTTTCGATTATTTGGTTTTCCACTTGGTTTTTAACAGAGTTTCGTGTACTTCTTTGTTAATTGCATGGATTTGTTTTCTTGCACATTCTAACTTCCTTCCCTTTACTTACAGAGACCTGCAGTGATTCTCGGTTATAGAGTTTAGAATGTAGTGCCAAAATTAGTGTACTCAGTTAACAGACCATATTCCAGCTCGTCCAAATCAAAGAGCAATTGTCAGCAATCCAGAGACAATCAAGGCTATGGGTTTCCAGGTAACTCAGACTTAAAAGAAGCTCTAGAGAATGTTAATTAGGGAATGACTGATGGTGTTGCAATGCTCACACGAGCAAAAGAGAATTTGATGTTTACAATGGCTGCGTTATCGGATAAACAGAGAATTGCTTTGAGTCAATCTAAACATGAGTTTATTGAGATGTGCTCATTTAATGGAAAGGAATGCGATATCGATGAGTGAGTCGGGATTTTAAATAATTTTCCGAGTTTTCTAATAATTCCAGAGATTTCCGCTTACATGTTGACCCTGAATTCGGAAACTGCTTCACTTTCAACTACGACGTCAACAATAACTATACAAGTAGTCGTGCCGGACCAATGTATGGAATCCGTGTTCTTCTATTTGTCAACACATCTGATTACATGTCGACTTCTGAGTCATCTGGAGTGCGCTTAGCTATTCACCCACCAACTGAGTATCCGTTCCCGGATACGTTTGGTTATTCTGCCCCAGTTGGTTTTGCAAGTAGTTTCGGAATCAAAAAGGTGGAACAAACTCGATGACGTCAAACTGAAATGTTCTTTTTTTGCAGAAAGTGATGCAACGATTACCGGCGCCTTATGGGGAATGTGTGGAAACAAAGAAAGTGACTGATGGAAACTATATTTATAGCGGATATGACTATCATCCAGAAGGTTGTCATCGAAGTTGCTTCCAGAATGGATTGATTGATGATTGCTCATGCGGTGATCCAAGATTCCCAGTACCTGAAGGCTCTAGACATTGCTCAGCGTTCAATGCAACTGCTCGTAAGTGAATAAATAGGTCCAGTTCAGTAAAAATAAAATTCTTAGGTGCATGTCTCGAGAAAAACATTGGATCTGTCGGTGACTTCCACCATATCACTGAAAAAATGGACAAATGTATTTGCAAACAATCCTGTGAAGAAATCATCCACGAAGTCACTTTCTCGTGTTCAAAATGGCCGTCAGGTGCCACGGACGTATGTTCTAATTTAAAAAAAAACAAAATGTTGCTTTCTAAACTAATCAAAAACGTTTTAGGCGGAACGTGTAAGTTGGCACATTGGAGATTGAAATAAAACACAAAAAGAGTCGGTCCATTGACATGTTCTGATTATTCTAACCTCTCTGTTTTACCTAATAGATTTTCCCCTTAGCAGTGTTGTACCTACCTCTGTTTCTAAATATTCAGTAGAAAATGAGAAAACAAAAATATATCTGAAATGCGTTTAAGTTTCAAGTATCACTTAACCACACTCCACAATTCTATCTGTTCTTCCATACACTTCTGATTATTCACACAAACGCACTTCCTTTAGTTTTAATATTTATTTCCTTCTCTAAAAAGAAATATTTTCAGCTTGGAGACTGCGAAGGGATGACGGAAAGCGAATGTGAACAATACTATCGTTTGAATGCGGCGATGATTGAGGTGAGTGTCGTCATTTTGAATCATTACGACAGGCGTAGCAGCTTCCGTGGCGCAATAGGCAGCGCGTTCGGCTGTTAACCGAAAGGTTGGTGGTTCGAGCCCACCCGGGAGCGAAAATTTTTTTCTTTTTTTTTGAACAAGAAAGAAGAAAGTTGATAAGATAGAATGTAAACGTTGATCTCGTTGTGGCCTCGAACTGATCGTTTCGAACGAAAACGGCATTTCTGATGAGTGGTCACCTCATCATGATAAGACCGCACCTAGTGAAAACGCAAACTATGCTATCTGCAAAAATGCGGAAGTATTAACGTCGTTTTCATATTTGCAGGTATTCTACGAACAACTGAACTATGAATTGTTGCAAGAGTCAGAGGCATACGGTTTGGTCAACTTGATTGCCGATTTTGGAGGACACTTGGGTCTATGGCTAGGTTTGAAACGGTCAAATTATTCTGAATAGCAGAATTTTTCAGGCTTCTCGGTGATCACCGTCATAGAAGTTGGCGTTTTGTTAGTTGATATGTTCGTTCTGTTCATCAGGGGTAAAAAGGAAGAGAAGCTATTACGTGAGAGCACTAGAAGAAAGGATATACCTGAAGACAAACGGCAGATCACTATCGGCAGCGGTCATAAATCTGATGCATTTGTCAGTATTTAATTTTTAATATTCTCCTTGGGTTCCCCTGTCGTTTACCAATTACATCCTTGCAGATCTCTTTTGTAAATAGTGAGCTTCTTAATCGAAATGAATAAAAATGAAATAGCTAACCAAAAAATTTATTGTGAGTTCCCCAAAGAAAAAGCAAAGCGAAAAAGGCAGCATATTGATATAACAATCGTTCGATAAACTTGGTGTTGTTGATCACTCTCCGTCAAACGCTTCGGCGGCGTCCTCGTCGGCAGCAGCCTCCTGGTATTGTTGGTATTCGGAGACCAAGTCGTTCATGTTGCTCTCGGCTTCAGTGAACTCCATCTCATCCATACCTTCCCCGGTGTACCAATGAAGGAAAGCTTTGCGACGGAACATGGCTGGAAAAAATATAATTAGAAAAACAGTTTCAAAATTATTTCTTACCAGTGAATTGCTCGCTGATTCTCTTGAACAGCTCTTGGATGGCAGTCGAGTTACCAATGAAAGTGGCAGACATCTTGAGTCCTCTTGGTGGAATGTCACAGACGGCAGTCTTGACGTTGTTCGGGATCCAATCGACGAAATAGGACGAGTTCTTGTTTTGGATGTTGAGCATCTGTTCGTCGACCTCCTTCATGCTCATTCTTCCACGGAAAATGGCAGCTGCGGTGAGATAACGTCCGTGTCGCGGATCGCAAGCAGCCATCATGTTCTTTGCGTCGAAGCATTGTTGAGTCAGCTCCGGAACAGTGACAGCGCGGTACTGAAAATTATAAATTTATGAACACCCTATAATCATTTATTACCTGCTGGTTGCTTCTGCTAGTGAGTGGAGCAAATCCAGGCATGAAGAAATGAAGACGTGGGAATGGAACCATGTTAACAGCCAATTTACGAAGATCGGCATTCAATTGTCCAGGGAAACGGAGGCAAGTGGTCACACCGCTCATCGTCGCACTAACCAGATGGTTGAGATCTCCGTATGTTGGCGTGGTTAGTTTCAGAGTGCGGAAGCAGATGTCATAGAGGGCTTCATTATCAATGCAGAACGTTTCGTCAGTGTTCTCGACTAATTGATGAACCGAGAGAGTGGCATTGTATGGTTCGACAACGGTGTCAGAGACTTTCGGACTTGGAACCACAGAGAAAGTGTTCATGATTCTGTCTGGATACTCTTCACGGATCTTTGAGATCAAAAGAGTTCCCATTCCAGATCCAGTACCTCCACCGAGAGAGTGAGTCAATTGGAATCCTTGGAGACAGTCCGTACTTTCAGCCTCCTTTCTAACAACATCCAGCACATTGTCCACTAGTTCAGCTCCTTCGGTATAGTGTCCCTTTGCCCAGTTGTTTCCAGCTCCGCTTTGTCCGAACACAAAGTTGTCTGGTCTGAATAGTTGTCCAAAAGGACCTGATCTCACAGAGTCCATGGTTCCAGGCTCCAAATCGACGAGCACAGCTCTGCAACGGTACATGGATACAAATTAAAAAAGCAAGTATTACCTTGGAACATATTTATTTCCTCCAGCTTCATTGTAGTACACATTGATTCTCTCAAGTTGAAGATCAGAGTCTCCAACGTATTGTCCAGTTGGGTCGATACCATGTTCGTCGGATATCACTTCCCAGAACTGTAAAAACAAATAAATCCACCCACTGTTTAATTTATTACTCACCTTTGATCCAATTTGATTACCGCATTGGCCAGCTTGAATGTGAACAATCTCGCGCATGATTCTTGATTCGGACCCGATGTGTCTTCTTCGTTGCCTACCACTTTTTTGGTGTCAACCGATGGAATGGTAGTGTCGATGAGTCGACTGACAACGGACAAAGACTAAAGATAGAAGCGAGCCGATGGGAGGAGCCTCTCCCTTTGTCATGATAATTTATTCATGAGATCTGCACCACGCACTACCATCATATCTGTTTTTGGGATGAGGGGAGAGGGGAGAGGAGAGTCTAATGCAGCAACAGCGCATCATCAACAAATGCATGGCATTCGAATAATGAGTGGTCGAGAGGCAACGAGACCAAGATCCAAGACGATGCAATTTTTGAATTGTGCCATGAATTTGTGAGAAGACAACTGGTGGGGTCCCTGACATCCTCTTCCCAACGACTGCACTTAATGCATTGAGGATGATGGTCTATCTTCTTCCTCCTTCAAACACACTTTTCCTTTTTCCACAAAACGTTTCATGGCGAAACACCCGAATAATACAGAACAGAGATTAAGATTAGGGGGAGGGAGAAGAAAGGAATACAAAGTGCAACAAAAATAATTGAATGAAGTGATGAGACGTGTGTATAAATACATGAAAAAGGGGGTCCAGATTATCATATCACATGTGGAATGTCACAATGGCAAGTGTTTAGAGCAAATGATGGGTTCCCGCGTTCTGCAGCTTCTTCTGTTGGAGACGGCGTTCGTGTTCCTGTTGAAGTTGTCTGTGTTGTTCTTCGCGATGCTGAAAAGTCAACAGTCAGCACTAATCAGAAATGGCTGCAAACCTCTTTCAAAGTAGCGTCCAAATCATCATCACCCCATCCGAGAAGATCGTCTTCGATTTCGCCAAGTGTCGCCGAGGCTCCCTGAAAAAAGCGTAAATCAGGTTTCGTCTTCCTGCCATTCTATCTGATCGACACCTTTGTCATTTGCTTCTTGTCCTCTAGCTAGCGGGCAAAAAAGAACGGAAAAAAGAGTCGAGGCATCGTCTAATTCCGCAATTTGCGACGCCGTCCCGACCGATTGGCGGCTATTCATAAAAAGTTGACGGACAACTAGATAGGCGAATGGAAAAAGACACACAAGACAAGAAGAAGAAGCTGTTGAAGACAGAGAATGTGTTCTCAACAGGACTCGTGGAGGAGGGGGAGGAGAGAGAACAATCGAATAATACCGTGTTCACTGATTAGCAGAACAAGTATATCGTCATTGGATCTTCCTTCGTTATTCTGTTTACTCGTTTGTGTTCGCAAATCATTCAAGCTAAATGGTTTGATGGCTACTAGCGTTGTTTTTTAGTGTTCATGGATGTCTATCAAAAAAGGTGGAAGCCTGCTAAGTACTCAAAAATAGGATTTCTTAGTATTTTTAATAGGTCAATCTAGGCGTCTTAAAACAAATAATCTGGGTATAAAATGTTTTGGCTTGAATCAACTGATACAAAAATATTTTCAATACTTCCTTCCTTATACCTTCCAGTTTTTTCACTTTCAACCATAGTAGACAATATTCTAGAACTTTCGTTAATTAGTGACGTATGTCAAATGACACCACCCCCAGAACCATGAGACAAAAAATACCGCTTTTTTGGCGGTGGTTCCTTGTTAAACTAAACTTTTCTACGATACGATATTTGCAATTTCACTATTTTCGAATCTATTCACTTTCAATATATCGTTCTTATCTTCACTTGTTTACGTTTACGGTGCGGGGAGGACGTTGAAAAGGTAAAATTCAGACGTGAGAGGGGGGCGGAGAGAACTCACGGCCATCGGAAACAGGTTCTAAGGTTCACCCCCGAGAAGCCAGTCATATATCTCTCACCTCATACTTTCATTCGTAATGGACACTTTCATTCATAACCCGAGTTTCTAGATGCGTGTCAAAATAGTAATTCATCTAGTAGCTATCAAAATGAATCTTTACCATTTTAAAAAAATCCTCATAATCTAAGCTATAAGTGTTCATCACAAGATTCAAAAGCTAGAAACTAGTCTGTTATCGTTTGTTTGAATAATGCGGCCAGACACCCTAAAACGGGATAAGTATCACTTTTCACTATCATTCAACGCGTCTGAATTCACGAATTCGTCTTTTGTGATAGATATATTCAAATCTCTTGCGTAAATTGAAATTCGCCCACCACCGGCCGACGTTTCAATTTCATTTACAAACCCGTCCTCTGTTTGCATTTTTTGGGAATGTCCTTCACTTCCGAGTATATAACTTGAAACGTTCATCCCTTTTCACAGAATCACGACCATGTTGAAGCTTGTGATAGCTTTTCTACTCCCAACTTTGGCTTATTCGGCAGTCCAGTGCTATGTCGGTCAAAAGCTGTTTTCTTATGAGTCAACTAATGTAAGTGGGGTCTTCGATCAACACAATAGTATTTTTTTCCAATTTGGTAACTCTAGTCTAGTCATGAACAATAATTTCCAGGCAATCTGTGCCAAATTCATTCCATACACGTGCGCGGTTCAATGTGAATGGCGTAAGCAATGTAACGAACATACGTCATTTGCCGCCTTCCGCGGACGTCGCACTTTCGTTTCTGGCCTTCTTCTCAATTCGAAATCTTTGATGGTTTTGTGTTGCGCTTCATTGGCTACTAGAGTGGAGACAGGTGAGCGAATTACTAAGAAAGAAACTAGCTGTCGGGGGGATTAACACGATCAAAATGTTGCATTTGCAGACAGCACCGGTCGTGAGAAGTGTATCTGGAGAGACACCGAATCCATTTCGGTCCTTGGCCCATCCATCAGAACTAATCCTGTCTTGGCACCAAACCATTACATTCGGTTTGTGAATTCCCAACCAACTATCTTACAGTAACCGTTTTCAGTGATGTTAAAATGGAGAGAGATGGAAGTTCCCGTGTCGACGTCACCGTCGAAGTGTGCCAATATCAATCAGAGAGAGATCATTGCAAAATTGAAGTAATATTTTTCAGTTGGGCTAACTATACGGTTAATGTTTCTAGGAGATGAGCGAATTCGAAAAGAAGCGGTTCAACGTTATCAAGGGAAAGCTTGATAAGGCTAATGCGAATGGCGCCACAACGACGGAAGCGCCAACGGACGTCAAGAACGAGGACGATTTTCTGAACAAGAAGTTCCGCAACTAAACTAGTTATCTCAGAAACAAGAAAACAAGACAGCGTACCTCATAATTATGTATAAATTCTGACTCTTGAAGACTAATAAATAAAAGTTGAGACTTACCACGCTACTTTCGTTGAACTCGAATCTGTTTTTTGCTGGAGCAGCTTCACGGTTTCCGCCACGTGGCGCCAAAACGACCTGCAATAAATTCTATTTTTTCGGCTCAAAATACACTTCTCAGCCATTTTGGAGCACGTTTTGAATGCATTTTTCAGGCGTAAAAGTGGTTTTTAATGTTTTTTCTAACAAAAAATTAAAGTTTAACTTCCATAAACAGAAAAACCTCACCTTTCTTGCGCTAGTGATAGTTGGCTCAAGTGTGCTGAACAAGTCGTCTTCCGGCTTGACGTGCGTATCGGGTTTCTGAAAAAACATATATTCTTGGGCGAAAAACTTTTTCAACGGTCTGATAAGCATGGCTAACGAACTAAGTTCGGTCTGAAATCACTCACGCACCTGTGCATTATTATTTCTCCACTGTTCGATCTTGTCATTCACTTCTTCTTTCTTGTCCCAGTCGTCGTCGCCCCACGAATCGTTTACCTCATTTTGAAGGAGTGATGCTCTTTCTTCTCCTTTTCTGTCTGTTCGAACGTTATCGACGACAACTGAAATAATAGGGAAAATAGGATAACAGTTATATTTTCACATTTAATAGAAGAAATTGTATTTCTTTTTTTTTAACTTTGAATTCATTGAAATTCAAGAAAAAGCTAACCTTCAAATGGCAAGTCGTCCATTTCCATACGTTTCTTGTTCTTGTTTCCATTGCACAAATTGCGAATAAAAGAAATAATCAATTGAAGGAGGCGCATCGTTGACACGTATACTGCCCGAACGATTGACATCTAAACTCGCATAGATTGTATCTTTCCCATGGAAGAATAGAAGAGGACGAGAAGCGCTAGTGGAAACGATAAATATTGTGAAAAACGGTGAGACTTTGCACAAGCGTTTTCCCAATAAAGCAAACGCACAAAAACGAGCTGAAGCAAAAGAGGTTTGAAAAAGGGGAGACGCAGACGGTTGTCGTCCGGTGATGCACATTGTACGCAAACACTTTTGTACTAGTTACGCGCAATGGGTATCGGGAATGATTTATTTTTGATTGAAAACAGATTTATATCGGAGTCTGATGACAGTCAAGTTGTTTTTAGAAATGCGATATTGAAAAACAAATGAAACATCAAATTTGGAACATTAAAAAGTAAGATTTTTCTTCAGTCGGTAGCTTTTCAGAAACAAAACAAAAAAAATAAGTGAAAAAAACATCTAGCAGATTGAAGGAAAAAAAATAAATTTATTGCAAATATTGCCCCAATCCAAATCGGTGGACACTCTGGGAAGCTTCAAACGTTCTTTCGACGTTCTTCAGGACTCAATTGAACTACGAAATGTGCTGAAAATGATTTGCTGGTTCCGTTTTGCCTTTTCCAGCAAGACCAAGGTAATCAGCGAACTTGTGTGACTGCATAAAAATCTGGATCAAATAAAAAATAGTTTTCCCCTATTACTTTTCCACTCGCTTGGATCAACTGAGTGAAGAAAACCGAATAACTTTCTGAAAATGAGAATAATAATGATTTTCTTCTACTGAATCATTTAAAAAATGCCAAAAGTATGCGTTCGGGGGGAATCGAACCCCCGTCGAATGCTTGGAAGGCATCCATGCTGACCATTACACCACGAACGCGACAAATAAGGCATGTTTTAATCTTAAGAGATGCATCTTCTAATGAGAGATAACAACGTCGACTTTTCTTATCCTTCGTCTTCTTTATCTTATTTCACACATCCTTTCGAAGATGTGCGTTCGTGGTGTAATGGTCAGCATGGATGCCTTCCAAGCATTCGACGGGGGTTCGATTCCCCCCGAACGCAGTATTTTTTGTCAAATCTGAAAATTGATCTGCAACATATGAAAATTAATTTTTCCAGTTTATTATGACGAAAAGATGAAATCTGTACAGTGGCGGGAAGAACCCGTGAAATGGCAAAAAAGGTCAATTAGAATCGGAGTGTTGTGAAATCTCTAAAATCTATGAGCATTATGACAGTTTGTACTATCATTCAAAACCAGAAGCGCTGGAAAATTACAAAGTAAAAGAAACGATGAGAAACGGGGTGATATTGCAAGAAAAGGCATCTTTGGTGGATTCTGTCAGACTTTTGCCAGAAGAGGAGGGGCAGATGGATAGGCAACGTTGTCATTCTGGTTACGGGCTCTTCTCCCGGCTTTGCGAGCACGGTATCCTTTGTAGACGATAGCGCAGCAGCAGCATGGAGCGAAGAAGCAGAGGACTCCGCAACATGTTGTCAGGAAGACAACGAAGAGCAGGGTCAGAATGACCATCCTGGAATTATTGTTATAGAATGAGTTTAAAACTGTTTTTTCTTTTTTTTTGGTTTTTCAATTTTTAATTACCATATATATGACTTGATTTCAAATGGAAGATGCGCGTAAATCCATACAATAATAGCCCAGATATCTAATGCCAAGACGGATTCCCATATAGCTGGATCTTCGGCCGACATGATAGAATCTGATTAGAATGTTTTGAGTGCCAAGAAAAAAGAGACGAAGAGAACGAAAAGAGAAAAAGATGTGGGCTCTAGGACAACGCCATTTTCGGAGGCAAGGGTCTAGGAAAATCTATCGATTTTGAAGAGGAAGTGAGAGCCAATTGAAAAAAGGATGGCGGGGAGCACAGAGTTAAACAAGTACACTATACGTAGGGATTAACTTTTTGAAACAATTAAACATAGCTGTGAAATGGTAGCTTTTAATCAAAATTTTAAAAAAAACTAATCCGTAACTCTCAAGTAAATTGAAGAGACACTATTTTTTCAAAATTTCGGAACATCGAACTTTAGGCACAATTATTTCTACTCCTCATTTCTCTAGTTTTAAGTGGCTGTCGTCGGATGGCATAGTTTCAAGGACAGACATAACAAAAAAACGCCAGAGTTCTCAAAAAACTATCGAGTAAAACTGAAACTACCAAATACAGCTCCAATTGACAATGGGCGGAGCTTTGTCAAACATTCCTAGAACCGAATGAGTCATGCCATTGCTCCGCGAGCCCACTGGCATTTTGTCAGACGACCAGAGTGTGCATGTATTGCGAAATACACGTGCTCCTCACTTCACTTTTCTATTTCCCAGAAATGGAAATGAAAAAAACAACTGTGAATCAAAAATCAGCCTTACGTCCAATCAACATTGGTGCATAAATCTTGATTATCAGTCGACCATTCATAAATCTTTCGGGCAGTTCCCATCCGCTGGAGCAAACAGTCAATACCAGATAGGAATATTTTGTCAGAAACTTTTTGAAGAGTTGGGTCATCCATAGTAGATGAAAGTGAGGAATGAGAGGTAAAAGAAAACGCGCGGTAGCTGCGATTAGTCATTTCTATTGACTTTTTTGTTTGTGTATCTAAGGATCGACTAGACAATTATTTCGATGTATCGAATAGAAAAAACTAACTGAGTGAGTCCCGGAGCACACGCAGCCATATCTGGCTCATCATTGCACAAGTCGGTGATATAACAGCTCATGTAGCAGGCTTCCAAGCAGTTCTCGAGCGATGTATGACAGGTTACCCACATTCCTGAAAATAGGGGGTTTCGAACATTTTTAGAAAATTGGAATTAGAAAAATAGGTTTTCTTCTGAAAATTTAAATTCAATCCAAATCTCAAACTCACCGGAAATAGAAGACTTTCCTGCTCCATCCGTCGTTGTTAATGCTGTCATTGGAGTTGTGGTGTTCGGCCATCCGGCGGAAACAATTGGGATCAGCCCTGGAAATTCTTTCAGTTCAGCACCTCCCAAAACATAAAGACTCACCAAACAGGGCAAAGATCCAGAAATTTGAACCCATGAGTGAAGTTCAACTAGTAACTTGTTGTGTTGAAGAGAAACAGAGAGAGCCAACGAGCTGTGTGCTCTCTCGATACGCTATTGCGAAACTAGTGAGTCAGAGGCTGAAATTAAAACAATACACCGTATGATTTAAGTAAATAGCTAAGTAGAAAATAAAGGGTTAATCTTTTGAATCACTGATAGCATGTGTATGGCAATCTGTTGCTCAGAAAAGAAGATTTTAAGAAAAATCAAAATCTTCTACTTTCCTTTTGAGGTAAAACAATCGGAAACCAGTCAAATTGACCATCAACGAAATTGAAATCTTAATGGAAATGGTTCGGGAAGAGGAAAGTGAAATATGGCAGAAAGATACTTAGTGTTTGAAGAGACACAGACACACAACCGAGGCACTTTGGCATGTGTTACTCTATTGATTTTGCCACTCAATGATTTGATTTAAAATGAGAATGAACAATAGAATAGTTGAAAATTGAGAAATAATGAAAAAACGGAATTATATAAGTTAAATGAGCACAAGTCACTAAAGCGATTAGGAAACAATGCATTTAGATTTTCAAAATGTGTTTCTGACAGTTCTTTATGCCGACAGAAACTTCCGGAGACAACGAAAGCCCAGAAATCCCGTAAACGAGTAAAGCCTCAAAGTTCACACAAGAGATCAGAGATTATGTAAGAAAACAAAGTAGCGGCGAACGTAACGCGATGCATTGTTCGATTTGAAAAAAACAACAGGAAACAACATTTATTGTGAAGAGAAGTGAGTATTTATGACTCATATTTTTCACGAGAACTCTTTCAAGGTCCTCATAACACGCGGAAAAGTTTTGTGTAACAATGATGGCATCAGGAATAGTAAATGATTATGAGTGAAGTTAAAAGTTGGTGCTCCGGTAAACAAAAAGAATTGTACCAAGCGATAATCCATCGATGTTCAGAAATAATAATAAGACTTAAACTATCTGAAAAAAATTCTGGTTGTTTCAAAAAACCAATTAGACCCCATGCCGAACCCATTTTTGGTATTCTACCGATGAAATTTTATTTGAGCATGTTACAAAAGGAGATATGATTCAAAAACTGAGAATAGGTCTCATAGGCACACTGACTGGAGGGGTTAAATACCGGTAAATCGAGGTAAATCACATATTGAGCTTGAAGGGGAGGGCTAAAATAATAGGGGAAAGAAGAACAAAAAAGGAACAAATCACCCGGTAATTGTTGAAAATCAAAGCGTAAATTAAAGCGATATGGAAAAGAAATTAATACAAAAAGGTGGAACGTGATAAGTTGGCTATAAATTGGTTCAAACATAACAATAACATGTATGAAATCAGTTGGACGATTGGTTAACACCATCAGCACTGACATGGATTTGACGGAATCTGAGGGATGGGTCCTTGTTTTGATATTCATATTCCTGGAAATCAAACATATTTGCTGAAAAACAATTTTTCTTACATTGCATCGAACAATCCAGTAAACTGCACCAAATATTATAGAAATGAGGATAATCGCAAGACCAACAACGTGTGTTTTGAGGAAGACCACTGAAAATGGATTCTTTTAACGAGGAAAATCATGAAAATCACTTACCCAGGCCTCCAGTACTTTGGAAAGGCGATAGAAAATAGTTGCGAACGTTGTCAACGACTTCGTTTATACATTTTCTCTGTAAGAAAACTTATTTTTCAGTGGGTTTCATGCGTACTTACATCACGACAGGTTCCTTTCGAACACTTGACACCATCTCGGAGGTATCTGAATCCGGGGACTGGAGAACAAGTTCCATTTTGATCACGACAACATTTCCGGCATGATAATTCCACTAAAAAGTGTTTTTTATTGATGCAAATCGAAAAAAACTCACAATCTTCACAAATGCAACTCTTCTTTCCGATGCTCTTCCTTTCACAGAACGGTAGGCAGATGCCATTTGAACATTCTCCGTCTTCCAGACAATCTTGTCCATCTTTGACCGGTGGAGCTGGGGGACAGTCACCCGTGAAACCACTAGAATATAGGTTATTTTCTAATCCGATGAAGAAAACTCACTTGCAAACAGCGTCAGCTTTACAAAGCAATGAATCTCCGGGTAGGCAGACGTGGGATGAATTTTGGAACTGACATGTTGCGGTGCAACAAATGTGATTGAGTGGAGAGCATTTTGCGCCGTCGTACAAGCGGCAGAACTTATCGCAGCAGCTCACTTCTGAAAAAATCACGGAGTATATCGGACAATCATCAGAATTACCATGTTCATCGGTTTCCACACCATTATCACACTCCTCTCCATCTTCGACAATTCCATTTCCACAAAACGAGGACATCTCTTCCTGGAAACACACTTCCCATTTACTGCTAAGCACTTCGCGAATCGCTTTCCTGGAACACGGTGAGAAGAGCTGAAAAGCATAATATTAGTTCCCCTTGTAGCCGTTTTTCATGACATACCACGTTGTTCTGATCGTAACCCATTTGCGCGTGAGGGCTCATCAAATACTTTCCTCCGTCTTGATCATTCGGACTGCATTCCTCTACATCTGGATCAGTACTTTCGATGGTTGGATCATGATTTGCACCCCATGCATGACCGTACTCTGTAATAAACTAGCTACAAAGTGTTTTCAACCGAAAATCTTACCATGGGCGACAACAATATCAATTTCCTTAGTGATAAGAGGATAAGTGGACTGTTCCGAGTTGGCGAAGCAAGTGGAGAGAAGCACGTTGATATAGGCTATCTTCCCATTGAACGTCTCCGGTTTAGAACAGATTCCTCCGGCAGTATCCCATGTTTTGTGACTCAAATAAGCGAGTCCGAGGGTAGCTGTCTCCTTGAAAGTGCGTGCAGTGACCAGGTGAACTAGGCAGAAATCTTTGGAGCCTTCGGAAAACGCAAATTCCTGAAAACTGAACTGATTAAAGTATGAAATTGCCTTCTCACCCTCAGCAATCTCTCTGACTCCCAAAGTTTAGAATACGAGTTGTAGTGAGAATCCGAAGCATTTGGGCGATCGAGCACCTTGATCTCTTTGATTGAAAATCCCATATTCTGGAACTTTCCTCTTCCATCGATCCCTTCTTCTTTCCCACTATCCCAGTTGATCGGAGTATAGATCTCATTCACTCTCGCAATCATATTCACTAGAAATTTGGTAACGATTCCGGTGTTGTTTTTACCGAAAATGGAGTAGAATGAGTAATCGGCGACTAATTTCAAAGAGCATCTATTCTTTTTTTCGTTTGGAATACTGTTTTTTCGTTCAACCGGTATTGTAATCGCTCGTTTTTGTTTCACAAATGGATGAGATTTTCGGAAAGAGACCTGAAAACAACCTGTTGAAAGTTTAAAATCCTTGAAAATAGTTAACTCACCTGATTTCTGACGGGCAACGCAGACAAGTTAAGGGTAGACTTCACATCTGATCCAAAATACCCAACAATCAAACCAACATCTTCCGACAAACCATGCGGGTAGGCTGGTTCCAAATGCAACGTATCATCATCGAAATAAATGATACCAATGTAAAGATTGTCTTCCAAATGAGTCAAAACCCCTTTGCCGGGCCTCGGCTCTCTCACAGTTCCTATATACTCTTCTCGCGGCACGTATTGAGGACCATCTTGTGTTATCACTTTGAATTTCTGATGGAAAGCGGCGTGATTTGGTTCCAAGTCGACTACATATTCTTGCCCTGAAAGAATTCTTTTATTTGAATATGCAATGGTTTCGACTCACCGAGATAGTCGAAATAAATAATCGATTGCGATTGCCTCGTACTCTTTTGGAACGTCACTGGTGCATGTCGTTTTACTCGTGTATTGAAGGCATCTGAAAAAGAAAATTGCAATTTTAATTCATAAATTCTATAAACTTACAGTTTTGCGAAACTAGAACAACTAGAAAAATGAGTATTGGTGTGTTGAATAAATTCATATGATACGATCTGAAAGAAAATTCAATTATTCAACCGATAAAATGAAAATTAAAAGAGAAAACAAGTAGCAAAATATGAAAACAGATTTTTCCATATCGCAAATGCCAAAAACAAACGAGAAACAATGATAAACGTGGCAAAACAGTATTCAATAAGGATTGTTAATGAGTTGAGGACACAATGAGAGCGGTGGCCGATGGGGTGCGTTTACTCTTTCACGCGGCCGTGTAGTCCTCTCGGACAAGATGATATTTGTTGAGGGGGGAAAATTTTACATGCGAAGAGCAAGAAGAAACCAAATAAAGGAAAACATTTTGTCTTATCAGCTGTCACGAATGAATTGGAATCATTTGATGTTCAGATTATGTGAGTTTTATTTTTAAAAATAGTTCAACATATCAAAAAAAGAAAAAAAATATCATAGTATTGAAAAAAGTGAAACAGAGGTGTGAAAACAATACACAGTTGCTTATCAGTTAAAGTCAGTCGACTAAGAATTACAACAAAGAAATGTTGTAGAAAAAGAAGAAAAATAACTTTTTAACGGTTTTTATCAAGAAGTTTCCACAATCGTTTGTGTAGGACTTGAAGATGGTCATCATAGATGATGAGGCAGCGTTCGAATCTTCCTTGGCAAGTATGAAGGCTTAGAGAAAACCCCTGTAAGCCGCCATGATCAATTGAGTATCAGTCCACAGATCGTTCCGTTTTGGAGTGACCACCTGCAAAATATCAGTTCAACTTTCATCGGTTATTTGAAATCCAAATATATACACTGGTATGATTTAGAACTCACTTTTTGCTTTATGGCCACTGCACTTTTTTCAGCCGTAGCACACATCAAAATGTCCACTGGTTTTAAATATATTACAGTTTTTTAATCATGATGAAGACAGTTTTAGATGAACAAGACGACATTTTCATGAATGTTTTCTGTGAAACAAGACATTTTGGTTGGGATGACGTTGGCACATCGCTTATTGGATTTGGGGATCATTTTAGTAATTTGTTGAAGAATGGTGGTGCCTGAAAAACCGAAATTGAAAAAAAAACCAACAGAAAATTGATTGGATCTGTGTGCAACGCTTTACAAAACACATTTCTCTTGACCGAAAAAATTTCTCGGTGCGATAAATCAGAATTGTTTCACATGAGTCGAATCTTTTTAAGGCACGACTAATGAATTACAATGTGCCATTGTTTTATTTGAAAAAAATTGAGGCGTATCTGAAAATCTTACCAATACAATTACAAGATCGTTGACGAGGTTGCTTCTAACAATCGATGTGCTCATGAAGACAAATACGTTCCGAGTAGTGCCCACCGAAACATGATTTGGATTGCGAAGAAGATTTTATAGTCATTTTAGTGATTTTACCTGAAAAAAAGTTTGAAATGAGAGAATTAAGAGATTTATGCAGAGATAAAGATACGCAATAAAAGATCCAGTAACTTTCTTCATAATCAGTGGTTTGAAATAATTGAAAACGATGTTGCGTGTAGATTAACTTTGCAAAGCAGTATTCAATCAGGAAAATTATTAACGTGGCCGATGTAAGGCGTTTACTCTTCCACGTGGTCGTGTAGTCCTTTCGAACAAGATGATATTTATTGAGGGGGGAGAATTTTGCATTGCGAAAAGTGAGAAGAAACCAAATACAGGAATGGATGTTGTCTTATCAGAAGCCACAAATGAATTGGAAACACTTGATGTTCATACTATGTGAGTTTTATCTCTATAAATACGTGAAAAAAAGGAAAAAACTGCAGTTTGTAAAAAAAAGCAAAATAAATGTGCGAGAGCATAATACAGTTGCTTATTATCAGTTATTGTCAGTCAACTGAGAATTTGAACAGAGTGTCCTCAAAAAAGAGATTCAGCTTCCTCATGGTGTTTCGTCGAGAAGTTCAACAATTTTTTCTTCGAAACTCTTTGGATTGGTTGACGGACCATATCTGAAACACGCAAAATACAAACAGGTCCGATACAAACATACACCCTACCTTTCGACGACTTTTCCTTTTCTGTTAACCAAAAATTTGGTGAAATTCCATTTGATTGCATCGAATAAGGTGCCGCCTTGCTCTTTCTTCAAAAACTCCCACAGAGGATCTTCTTTCCCAATTAATGGACCTCCATTCACCAAAACTTTTGCATAAAGATCCGGTTCGAATTCAAACTTTTCTTTGACGAAATTCCCGACATCTGCTTCACAATATGGTTCCTAGAAATGAGGTTTTTGATTTTCAGTGCATCGGTATAAGTTCACCTGAAATCCAAATTGATTACACGGGAAAGCTGCTACACGTAATCCTCGAGAATAGTACTTATCGTTCAGCGTCTTCAATTGATTGTAGTTCGAGTTGGTCAGCCCACAATAGGATGCGACGTTGACAATGATCACTACCAAACCGCTGCACAAAATACACGATGATTGAAAAAAGAAAGACAAACGAATACCTATATTTATCCAAAGATACCAGAGCTCCAGAAGCATCTTTTACAGTGAAATCGTAAATTGTTCCAGTGGACATATCGATTTTCTATCGGCAGTGAACGACGAGTAGTGTGTGTCTTATCTGTTTTAACCAATTGTCTCAAATGATTGGAGGCGGTGAAATCAGTGTTTCATACTTTTAATAAATACATTTTTATAAATAAAACCTATACATTATTTAGAAAAATTAGAAAAATCTGGGAAAAATAAAATTCTATCGACAGAGAAAAGAGATTGGGACAATAATTAGACATAATTCCAAGACTAAAAATATAAATAAGCAGGCTAAAAATAATATGATTTCAGTGGGACCGGGTCAATCAGATAAGGCAACTGGGGAAGAAGAATATTACGGATGAAATTACTAATGTGTCATATGGGGTTCAATTAATCTCTTTCTTCTCTTCCTTCTGAACACGAACATCATATTTGTGGATGCCGTATCCGATTGAGAACATTCCAGGAAGATTCGATAATACTTGAAATTGGAATTCTTTCCCTCCAATAATCACGTTGTGCTGCTTTCCGGCTTTGAAATTGCCGGAGATTCGAGTCATTTCGTTCCCAATCCAAATTTTTCCTTGGTTGAGGACTTGGTTCGTGAAAATGACTCTGGTCGGGATCTCGGTTTCCTCTCCGACAATAGAACAGATCAATTTGAAGTCAATGGCAAAGTCTCCTGATTCATTGGCAGAAGTGAACTTTGACTCCCGGGCCAACATGAATGCTTTTAATGCAGATCCAAAAATGAGCACGAGAGACTTCACTGCCAATCTGGAGTTATCGGGCACTCGCTCCGGCTGCGAAACCTGCAAAAACAAAATTGTCATCAGTGCGACGTTATAGGTTTTTGTTTCGGTTCATAAATGAATATCTTGAAAAAATTAGAAAATGATGTCCTGGAATCGACGGCTTACCAAATATATTATTTGGAATTTTGTTATCCAAAATGAACGAAATAGTTTGGGCAGTTTTATGTGTGTAAAATAGAACTTACTGGCAATTCCTTCACAATATAGCTCTTGTCCGATTTATTCATCATGCATTTTCCCAGTGGAGCGACCAGCAGTTTCGAGAAGTCCTTTTTGATCTTCAAATAGAGACCGTTTTGAGAGCACGAGTTTGGGACTGATTTCAAATAGGCGAAAATCGAATGAGCTTCTATGTCGTTGCAGATAGTTCGTATTCCTTGGTAGCAACAAGGTGATGGAGCTGTTATTGAAACAGGGAATCCAACATTTGAGCATTCCTTAACAAAATCGATTGCATCCGAGAAACTTCTGACGACACAATTAATTTCTGCTGGAATTTTTGCTTTCTTCGTCCCATCAATGTGTTCATTTGATTTGAAGTTGAGTCCCCGATGAAGCGCAGATAATTTCTGAAAAGCGAATTTTCAAAAATATATACAGTAAATTGTTCAAATATGTGTTGAATGTTTAACATACGCTTCATGAAGAAAAAAACGAAGGTCCTATTTTGCTTTTTCATATTTGAAAACAATTTTAAAAAATTTCTGATACCAAGCCGTTTCTAAAATACTCACCGATTGGAGCTCTATGGCTTTGTGAGGATTGTTGCTGCTGACTTTGTTGTTTTCCGTTGTGGCTGAGCTAGCATAACCGTCATTTTCTTTTTTTGTACCGTTAGTAAGCTTGGGGTGGTCAACAGGGGCAGCAATGTCCGTGATTCTTGCTGTTTCACGCTGGAAAATTGAGTTTTGAAAAGAAAATAGAGGGATTTATAGTATGCAGCCCCGAAAGATGAGGGATCACACAAGGAAAGCTAGAGAACTTTTTATTGAAAAAAACTGATAAGCACTTTCAATTTCAAACTGTTACTAAAATTCTCACCGATGAAGACGCGACGGCGTTATTCTGCCCGGTGCTGCGCATTCTTGTTGCATTTGTGCCACCGTTTTGCTCAGATGCCTCAACGAGCTTGTTGTCGTTTTCCTTAGACGTAACGTAGGTCACCGTCATGTACTCAGCCTGAAAAATTGAGTTGTGATGCAAAAATACAGTAATTTATCAAGAAACTACAAATTTAGCTCAAAACCAGAAGAGGACAGTGGTCTGCACACCGGTGGCAAGTGCGCACTCTCAGGTGATGAAGAGACCTCACAATGGAAACTGGATGACTTTTTTGTTAGGAAAACATTGGAAAGCACTTTTAATTCCGAATTGGTTTTGAAATTCTTACCTTCGAGGCCTTGAGTGCAGCGATGAGTTGCTCAGCGGACATGCAAGTGGCTCTAGACATGACAGCGACAATTATTACCTGGAATAAAACTTATTACTACAAAGAAATTTGCAAGGAGAGAGAGAAAGAATGAGAACAAAAACGAGAAAAAGAAAAAAAAACAAGAAATTCGGCCAGAACTCGAAAAAAGGTCCACAAATAAGGAAACTAAAATTCTAAAAAAAATCAAACGAATGAAACGGAATCATATTTTTGAAAATTTTAAAAATTGATAACTCCCTTCAAAAATTTTATATGAGGTGCAAATCGGATTTTCAGGAGCAGCCCATTTCATATCTTGAGTCAAAAAAGAAAGGGATAGTGGCAAAAAGAGAGCGAAAAATCATCCCGACACCAAGAGGGGCCGACACGTGGATCAATAACTGTCTGCGCATGGTGTGCACAGTTGAGAGATGAGGTGGACCAACAAGAGGAGGACGACCCGAACAGTCTCTCCTCGTGGGAAATCGGGTCTCACCACGATGATCCTTTAATGTTGAGAAAAACAACAGTGAGTCATTGAGTAGACATATGTATACGTATGAAACTACACACACTTTAATAGGAAACGTCTAATTTATGATTTCAAAAATCAAATGGATGAAACAATACAATTTACAAAATTCGTTCAAATCAAAAACCAATTCTTTTGATTTTATTCGAATATGTATACTTCGGAGTCTATTAAAATTGATATGATTTAGCAACAGCTGCCAATTCAATTTTTACAACGACGTAGGAACTTGATTCCAGTTCTTGTTTTTTGAAAGAAACAACTCTAGAAACATCTAAACAAGTTTTTTTTCATCAAAACTAGTTGGTTTCATATCTTGTAATTATAAAGTTCAGAAAATGAAATGACCTTTTGAGTTGTCATGCGACTGAACTTGATAATTATTTTCTGCTGAACAACAACGCACAATTTCAATTTTCCGAATTTTTCATTGTGCACGAGAACATGAACAAAGTATTTCTTATTTTCTTTCTATTTTTCTTTATCGAGCTAGCAGGTATGCTTCAAATTATTTCTTCGTTTCAAAAAAGATTTAAGAGAGCATTGATTGTCATCCAATACATTTATCTGATATTGATAACACTTGCACTATCATTTACGGAGATATTGTTATAAATGGCTCAATCGCTTATTCTTTTGCTCAACTCACAGAAAAACTATCGCGTGTGGAGGTAGTTTATGGGCGCGTAATAATCATTAGCACTACATTCCAAAATTTCTCCTTCCTATCTTCTCTGCAATCGATCTATTTTGAGCCGAAGACTGATCAAAGAACAAATTGTGAGTATTATGATCTTGTTTCGCTGACCTCAAAATTGTATTTTCAGATCAGCAATATGCTCTAATGATAGAGAGGAACCCAGTACTGGAGGAAATGGGCATGCCTAATTTGATGACAATATCACTGAAAGCTTTGGTAGACGATTTCCGATTTTTCGCGTAAACTTGCCCATTTTTTCTCATTTCGAATGTTTAAATTTAGAACATCGATCCTCAATAATCCCAATTTCTGCATTCCAGTGCATCAGATTGAAAGTTGGTGTGAGAATGGGAGAGTGTTCATTCCGCAAATGATTTATTGTGGAATTGAAGTTATCGAAGCGAGCGCTGGTTATCTAAAGTTCAAAGTGGAGAATAGTAGTAGTAAGTCAAAGTTACCCGTGAAATCTTGAGAGCATAAATTTCAGAGATATACTGCAACGCAGAAAAAGAGTTTAACGCCACAATGCCTTTAGGTTGTCAGGTTTTGGATTTAGGAATATGGCTTACTTTCATCTGGGTAATGCTCATGTGAAATTCTAATGATTTCATGATTTCCCAGAATGACACGGAAGCTGATCGTTTCAACAAGGCTATGGAGACTGTTGAGTATGTGTTTGGTCCGGTAGTGGTTAGAGACACTGGTATAAAATCTCTCAGCTTTCCTAACCTCAAAACAATTTACAATATTTTATATGACAAAAGCGGTAAGTTATTATATAAAAGAATAATACAAACGAGATACAGTTGCAGAACAAACTGGATGGGGTTATCAAGTTATGCAATTTCGATATAACACTTATTTAACTGAAATCAGTATGCCTAAACTTGAGAAAGTGTATCACTATGGTTCTGAAGCATTCATTAAACTTCAAGATAACCCATTATTGAAATGCTCTTCTGATTTATGCGAGAAATTTTCAAGTCTATTTCGTTTCGAACTGGATAAGTGTTGTGGTAAGTAAAAGTAACTTGGAAACCTCATTCATCGCGTGATCAGGAATAATTCCAAACTTCAACACGGGCTACAAGACATCGGATTTTACAATAGCCATAGTAGAATCAATCTGTTGTGCCATTCTTACGTTTGTTATATATGGAAATGTTTTATTAACCATTTATAAATCTGGATTCTCCGTCAGTTATTTTCAATTCTCAATGCTCGTGTATTTCAGTTTATCTAGTTTGGAAGCAGTTTATAACGTTTTGAATAATGTCAAAGTAATTGTTGCTTTCATTTCATAACTGATAACTCTGTTTCAGTTCATCGACGGATTAGGGTATCCTTGGTTTATCGGAATGCAGTTTTTGTTTTTCTCGAGTAGAGAGCAATACTTCTATCAAGCTGTTAATATTATTTATGTGAATAGAATTTCTTTGCTGCTTTCTTGTTGTATCTACAGAACAGTGTCTTTTGTCAGGTAACGCTATTTTGGGTTGGATAGTTCAATCTGCCGTTTTTCAAGTTTCAATCATGCAAAAACTGCAATGGGGTTATCTTTTATTATTTTTATTGTTTCAAACATCTGGAGCTTCAATGTGCTTTTGCAAAATGTATTATTATCATTGGCCTTTAAAAAATTTATTTTTTCCGTTACAGGGAAGTAAATTTGCATACGGATTGTACTTGATCAACTGGGCAGCATTTGCGGTTTCTATCATGACTTCAGTTTTTCTACTTGTTTATCTCCGAAAAAACTTCCGAACTTACTCTGAACTTCGAAAGCATCAGAACAGGCTCTCGGTTGCATTTTTTCTCCAAGTAACCCTATATTTTGTTTCTTTTCAACTTATTTTTTTGCATAGGCGCTACTTGCATTTGTTTTCTGCGGATTTCCGGATACTGCAATAGACAATGAGCAAGACAAACTTGCATGGAACCAGATATTACGAAAGAAAAGAATGTTGGACTTTTATGTGAGTTGATTGTGTTTGAGAATAACAATTGAGAGAACCATAGGTTTCAGTACGGTAGCATTATCACTCGATGGCACTATATACTTTATGCAATTGTAATCAGGTTCGATTTTTTTTTCTATTTCATCTGGAAATTTTATTTTTTCAGATATTTCTTGCATGAAATGCTGGCTAAAATTGATATTCGATCTGATGCCGTGGTCACTAGAAGGTAATTTCAAAAATTTGATTCATTAAGAGATAAGTTTTTAGAACCAAAACATCCATTGAACCTGCGAAACCAATTCAAGGAATCGAATGAAGTTGTCAACCATTTTAAACTGTATAAATTGCTTCTTGAACATTTTCTTTTCATAATTTTCGATATTTAACTTTTAAAGGATATCAACTGAAACGACCTTCTGAATTAAAATGCAACTAAACATAATAATTATTTTCGGCTGAATAACAACTCCCGTTTTTCATTTTCCCATTTTTTCATGCTACACGAGAACATGAGCAAAGTATTTCTTTTTTTCTTTCTAGTCTACTTGATTAAGCTAGGAGGTATTTTTAATTGTTGTATCAATCAAACTTGATGTTTAAGAAAGTATTGAGTGCCATCCAGTACGTTTATCTGATATCAGTAACGCCTGCACTATCATTTACGGAGATATTGTTGTCAATGGCTCAATTGGTTATTCTTTTGCTCAGCTCACAGAAAAACTATCAAACGTTGAGGTGGTTTATGGGCGCGTGATACTCGTTAGCACTACATTTCAAAATTTCTCTTTTTTACCCTCACTGCAGTCAATTTATTTCGAGCCAGATACTGATCAAAGAACGAGTTGTAAGTTAAATTGGTTTTGCTACTCTCACATAATATTCAGACCAACAATTTGCTCTAATGATAGAGCAAAACCCAGTATTGGAGGAAATAGGCATGCCTAATTTGATGACTGTATCACTCAAAGCTTTGGCAGACGATTTCCGATTTTTTGCGTAATTCTGTTTGCTATTTCGCTTGTAATGTCTATTTTTAGAACATATATTGTTAACAATCCGAATTTCTGCATTCCAGTGCATCAGATTGAAAGCTGGTGTGAAAATGGTAGAGTGTTCATACCACAAATGATATACTGTGGAATTGAAGTTATTGAAGCAACAGCGGGATTTTTGAAATTCAAAGTGGAGAATAGTAGTAGTAAGTAAGAGCACCACTCTCCAGATTTCATTAAGATCAACTTCAGAAATATATTGTAATGCTGAGAAGGAATTCAACGCCACTATGCCTTTTGGCTGCCAGGTTTTAGATTTAGGAATTTGGCTCACTTATATCTGGGTAACACTCATATAATATTCTCATCAATTCATATTTTCCCAGAATGACACACAAGCTGATCGTTTCAATAAGGCTATGGAGACAGTTGAGTTTGTGTTCGGTCCGGTAGTGGTTAGAGACACTAACATAAAAACTCTCAGCTTTCCCAACCTCAAGACTATATACAATATTTTATATGACAAAAGCGGTGAGTAATTATATTTTAATAGGATTTCTTACAGTTGAACCATACGATTTTTGAAAATACATAACAGATGAAAAATCATTGCAGAACAAACCGGCTGGGGCTATCAAGCTTTGCAATTCCGTTACAATACTGATCTGACGGAAATCAGTATGCCCAAACTTGAAAAAGTGTATCACTATGGCTCTGAAGCATTCATCAAAATTCAAGAGAACCCATTTTTGAAATGCTCTCCTGACCTTTGCGAAAAGTTTGCGAGTCTAATGCGTTTTGAACTGGACAATTGTTGTGGTAAGTGAAAAACATTTGAGAATCTTGAATTTTACACGTTTTGAGGAATGATACCAAATTTCAACAAAGGCTACAAGACATCTGATTTTTCAATAACTATCATAGAATCTACATGTTGTGCCATTCTCACATTTTTGATATATGGAAATGTTTTACTGACTATTTATAAATCTGGATTCTCCGTTAGTTATTTCCAATTTTCAATGCTTGTGTATTTTTGTTTATCTAGTTTGGAAGCAGTTTATAACGTCTTGAATAATGTCAAAGTGATTGTTACTTCCATTTTTTATAAAGATAACTTTTTCCAGTTTATCGACGGATTGGGTTATCCTTGGTTCATTGGAATGCAGTTTTTGTTCTTCTCAAGTAGAGAGCAATACTTCTATCAAGCTGTTAATATTATTTATGTGAATAGAATTTCTCTGCTGCTTTCTTGTTGTATCTACAGAACAGTGTCTTTTGTCAGGTAATACTGCTGAGGCTCATATTGCATAACTTGGTGTTTTTTAGTTACAATCATGCAAAAACTGCTATGGGATTATCTTTTATCATATTCATTGTTTCGAATATCTGGAGCTTCAATGTGCTTTTGCAAAATGTATTATTATTGCCTTTTTTCAATGGTTACCTTTTTCGTTACAGGGAAGTAAATTTGCATATGGATTGTACTTGATCAACTGGGCAGCATTTGCGGTTTCTATCATAACTTCAGTTTTTCTTCTTGTTTATCTCCGGAAAAACTTCCGTACATACTCTGAACTCCGAAAGCATCAGAACCGGCTCTCGGTTGCATTTTTCCTTCAGGTTACTAAGAAATATGTTTTTAGTACCAATTTAATTTCTGGTTCAGACGCTGCTAGCTTTCATTTTTTGCGGATTCCCAGAGAATGTGATAGTAAATGACGCGGAAAAAATTGAATGGAACCAATTCCTACGAAAGAAAAAATTGCTCGAATTTTATGTGAGTTGCTCTCATGGTCAAAGTAAAAAATTAATTTTTCAGTACGGTAGCATTATCACTCGATGGCACTACATACTCTATGCAATTGTTATCAGGTTCGATTTTTTTTAAAATTCCATTTGGACATTTTTTTCCAGATATTTCTTGCATGAAATGCTGGCTAAAGTTGACATACGATCAGATACCGTAGTCACGAGAAGGTAATAGAAAGAGATTGGAATGATTAAAAGATCAGTATTCAGAACTAAAGCAGCTGTGGAACCTGCAGCTGTGGAACCTGCAGCTGTGGAACCAGCAATACCAATTCAAGGAATTGAATGAAAAACACAAAAGTTCAAAAATTGTATGGATCATTTTTTGGCGGAACGTTTCCATTGTAAGTACCTTATTGTTTTGTGTTTTTCTTAGCATTTCATTAAATAAAACGTTCTTTGAAACTCTTAAATTTTGAACTGCTTCAAAACATGACTTTCAATAATTTTAATATAATCCACATCATATGCCTTCCAAGATTATTATCTTCTCTAAGCAGTAATTTGCATTTTTTTGTTTTGTTTTTTGATCTTTGGTTTCAATAACCAAAACTCCGTTTCGTGGTTCTCATATGGCGGCGTTTTCAAAGGCTGGTTCCCAGTACTGTATTTGGGAATGTCGGCGCACGAAAAAACGACGAACGAACTTCGATTTCTGGAAAAATCGGGAAAGAAACAAAATGAAAGGGATCAGATTAAAATAACAAAGAAATAGAAATGGAATCAACAGTTGAACAGACTTTTGACTCATTCGTATCTATAAATCGAGAAAACATAAAGCTCTGTATTTCTTCAGAAAAAATTTGAAACCGGAAGTGAATAAAACTATAAACACGGCATAGTAGATTTGACTGCCAACTCTGTCTCCAGTATCTCAACTCTCTTCAAACTGCCCTCCAAGGACTGGCAATATCATTATGAATGGAAAAGATGTATTTTCAATGCTAGAAAATGAAATAATCAGAAATTCCTATAAAATTGGTTTTAAAATTGGTTTCAATATGAACAACGGGTTCAAGGATAGAACTTGAAGGATTTGAAGAACATTTTATTAAAACACTAAAGAATAGCTGTTGAGCCTGGAGTTCAAAACACGTGTAGATCATATCGTATTTATTCTAAAAAACCGGCACCTTTTTCACTCGAATTTAGTTGTTTTTATCTCGGTTCCCAACAAAGATATTGTAAAGCGGTCAACTGACAAAATGTTGTTGTTAATATAAGGTATATTTTGTTGGTACCGGTTTATCCGAATAAATACTGTGTTTCAAGACAAATTCTGATCAATTGTATGCTGTCATTGTGGATCAACTAATTTTGAAACACTACTGAAAATATGATGAATTGATACATTATGTTTTTTCATTCATTGTGAACAATTCCTATTCTGTTTGAGTCTTCTTGAACCATTTGGATCTGGCTAGTTGTCATTTTTAAGGTTATCACATTCAATTAACTATCACATAGAACGGTATTACTTCCTCCTTTCGATATTGGTTCTTCTCCTTCAATTTTTGGTCTTTCGTTTCAAAAACGCAAAATCTGTCTCTTGGTTCCCAGTTAGGGGCGTTTTTGATGGCTGATTCCCAGCACCGTATCTGGGAACGCCAAAAAAGCGCTGTATAAAAAGAGGACGAATGAATGGTTTCTCCATCATTTTCAAAATGTTGAAAATGCGCTTTCTGACAATTCTTCTTCTCGTCCTCGGATTGTTGCTTGCTGGCTTCGACACCAAGCCCACGAATCAAACGTCCGTCAAGTCGGTGACAAAGCCGACTAATCAAACTTCCGTCGAGTTGGTGACGAAGCCCACCAATCAAACTGCCGTCGAGTCGGAGACAACGCCTGCCTATCGACCGATCGGAGATTACGATTATGATCTGACAATGACCAAAGAGAACATCGCCCGAATGTGTGAAATGTTGGAAGGAGGAGCACCCCATTTGGATGAGGAATTGACGGTGTACCTCTGCGGTGTAGGCGATACTGACTGCGTGGTCACATCTATTCTTGACTGTGTAAGTTGGTTTCCCGAGTTACTAAAACAAGTTGCTACATTTTCAGCCTCAACCACCGCAAGCTGTAACCCTCTTCCCCCCGAGAATGGCAGGACCCGCGTGAAAGAATGGAGACACTCCATGATATTTTCTGTTTTTAATAAAAAATTTCATTCAATTCCGTGTTTGATTTGGGGTTACTGGATGAAACAAAACAGGAAGCACTGAAAAAAGGAGACAAAAAACAGAAAAAAATTTTCAAAAAAGAAACAGTCTTCTTGAATCTTCTGGATCTGGCTAGTTGTCATTTTTAAGGTTATCACATTCAATTAACTCTCACATAGAACGGTATTACATCCTCATTTCAATATTGGTTCTTCACCTTTGATTTTTGGTCTCTCGTTTCAAAAACGCAAACTCTGTCTCTTGGTTCCCAGTTAGGAGCGTTTTTGATGGCTGGTTCCTGGCACAGTGTTTGGGACCGTCAAGAAACCGCTGTATAAAAAGAGGACGAACGAAGGATTTCTTCATCATTTTCAGAATGTTGAAAATGCACTTTCTTCCTGTTCTTCTTCTCGTCCTCGAACTGATGCTTGCTGGGTTTAACACGAAGCCTACTAATCTAACGGCTAACGAATTTCTGACAGCTTGTGATGTTGGAGAAGACCCATTCTTTGTCGTTAAATGTTCAAAACTGGAGAGCATCGATTACAGACATAGACTGTGTACTATGGCACATTTTGAGGCTGAGCAATGTAATAATCTCACTTTCACCTACAGAATGATTTGCTGCGTAAGTTTGTTTTCCGATTTACTGGTACAAATCATTTTTGATTAAGGGTTAATCAGCAGTGTCTCCAGGAAACCCGCATCAATAAATGAATAAATTCTTCTTAATTTCAATAAATTTTCATTCAACCATGCTTTCGATTTGAAATAACCAAACTGAAAAAATCACCAAAATCCATGGAACAATATAACAAAACACAAACAAATTCATTTAAGTAAAAGCAGAATTAGAATCCTCGTTGGTTGCCAGCACGGAAACGTCAAATAACGCCTGTAAAGGCGAATGGTTTTCCAATCGTTTAGAAAATGTTGAAAAAAGCTTCTTCTCGTTTTTGGACTGTTGCTCGCTAGCTTCGAGACCGAGCCTACGAATCGGCCTCCATTTGTGTGAAAAAATAGAGTTTGTTAGGAAGCTGAAGTGGGAAGGCAGGAGTTGGAAGTTTCAGTCGCTATTTTACTCATCTCAAGGTACGGTAGAAGCTGTTATTTTTCGAACTGATCTGATGACTTTTTTCTCAGGTCACATCATATTCAAAAAGAGCATAAATAAGAGGAAAGGTTGTCAAATGTTCAACACCTAATTATCAAAAATTTCTGACTGAATGTCATAAGTAAATGTTGAAAAACAACTTGATTATAGGTTAGGGTATTAGATTTGCTGTTAAAGTTTTTGGTGAAAGTGTCCACGCACACATTTCATTTCATTATTTGGCTATGCGAAACTCGCGGCTCTGTGTGTTTCTGTTACTTTTTCTAAACAAAGTTGAACCCGGAAGTAAGTGACACCAAAAGCATGGGACAATAACAGTAGCTTTTTAGATGGTCTTGACTGCACACTATCTTTCCCTATATCTCAACTTCCTTCAAACTGTACTTCAATGAGTGGTGACCTTATTATAAACGGAAAAGATGTGTCTTCAATGCTAGAAAATCATTTCCAATATTCGGAAAGCACAATCATCCCAGATAGCTCTTTCAATAAGTTATTTATAGGTGTTACTTCAAAAGTTTGCAACAATTGAAACATGGTATGGCCTCCTGTTTATCATGAATACTGATTTCCAAGATCTTGCTTTCCTGAGATCATTAGTCACAATTAGAACGTCTTTTTCAAACTATGCTTTTGGTTAGTTATTCTCCAATTAACGGAAAACAAAAAGTGATTCACAGATGAAGAGAATAGCAACAAGGCTGCAAATCTCTCAGTTCTTTATATTTATAGTAATGCTAATCTAACAAGTCTTGGCCTTCCAAATTTGAAACTTGTGTCAGCAGATGTCCTCCCTGTTACCAGAAGAGCTTATGGGTTTGATCACTCATTCTAGAGGGTTTTGATTTAGTTTCTCAGGTTGTTTATCGAAATGAATAGGCAATTGTGCATGTCGGAAAGTGAATTTTGGAAACTTCGGAAATTGGAGAGGGCTTTCATGTATGATGTTAAAGTTTGCGGGCCTGTTACAAGTAAGTTCTAGTTGTTCTTTGACTCTAAAACCTAATGTTTTGCATAATTTGTCATGATAATTGTTATTTGATATGTACTTTCTGCGAAATCATATAACATTTTCTTATTTTCGAAAGGTTGCAAAACGTGTTATTAAATATTTCAGAGCAATATTGCTCTTCTAGCGCTTTTCTCTACTCAAATACACCCCTTGGCTGCCAGATTCTTTTGAATGGAATATGGCTTAGAGATGTTACAGTGAGTAGAGGTCACGTTTCCCCCATATTTCCAAAATAACAGAATACATCATACCAAGACCACCTGAACCAGGCGTACTCCACGGTTGAGGAGGTTCACGGGCCTATTGTCATATTTCGTACAGATTTCACCAACTTATCGTTTCCGGCACTTCATACAATACGAAGTCAGTATTACGATGGACACAATGGTATTAGAGATTAAAAGAGCATCAAAACAAGAAACAAAATTTTAGATTGGCAATGGCAGATCATTATAATTAGGGGAAATTATTACTTGAAGGCAATAGACTTTCCGAAACTAGTCAATTGGACTCATTATGGAAAAGAGCCACAGCTCACAAACTCTGCCAATTACGAATGGCGATACACACAAGCAAATTGCGATCTATTTCTCAAAATACCGTATTTCTCTATCAAAGACCCTTATGCCACGTGTGGCCTTGTTCCTATTATCAATAACGGAAAATGGACAGCATGGGTTGTTATTCAAATCGGCGAGAAAGTAGTGGCTATTGTGATAAACCTTCTGTTGTGCTTATATCTAACCTACAAACTTTTCAAGAGCAAGATCACTGTCAATTTCTTCCATTTTGCAACAGTGTTTTTGGTTTTGATAACGATTGTAGAGTGCTTATACGTGTCCGCAGATTTTGTACATGTAAGAATATCTGAAAATTCACTTTTAATTGACATTTTTAGATTTTTGATGATAAGGGATTTGCAATTCCATATGGGGCTCGAGCATTGTTATTAGACAAGGATGAAACTATGTTCAGACAGATTTCAAATAATTTGTATGCCAATCGACTCGCTTTTCTTGCATCCTGTGCTATCTTGAGACCTTTATATCTATTGGGGTTTGTTCATTTCGGAAAATTCAAATTAAAAATTAATTATAGCTCAATCTATCACAATTTTGGAATCGTTTTCTCTGCTTTAGTTTTTCTAAGCGCCAACTTTTCTAACCTATTCATTATGGAGGAACTGGTAAAAACTGTTTGAAAAGAAAACCCTCCATACTTTTATTTCAGGACAACAGATATTTATACATTGTGTTCCCTTTGAACTGGCTTACACTGCTTCTGACTATCATCTCAGCGTTCCTCGTGCATCGCGCTTTTATGAAATACCATCCAGATGACATTGACTTGATCTCTCAACACAATAAATCATCAGTTGGATTCTTTCTTCAGGTACCGTAGTTAAGAGACTTCAAAATATAAAACAATCATCTCTAGGCATTCCTCGCCTTCATTTTCTGTGGCTACTCGGATGGTTTGAACCAGTTCATCAGATATAATACGAAATACATCTGGTTCGTTCATTATTGGGATAGCCTTTTCTATTGGGTTAGTTTCCATGACTAAATTCCGTACTAACTGTTTTTTTCAGTACGGAGGACTCGCGATGAGATGGCATTATACTCCGATCATAATTGTTATGATGTATAATTCCATTTTTTGCCTGGTAACATCTTTTTTTTCAGAAAATACGTCGAGGACACCTTCGCCAAGCTTCCAGCTCGTTCCAACAATGTTTCCAACAGAAGCTCTACCATCGCATTCGTCAATTAATATTTTTGATTGAGAAAAAAAACACATAATAAATATTTGGGAAGTCATGTTTTATTGCAAAAACCTATCAAAACAATGATTATCAACAAGAAACGGCAAAGTACAGAGTTCAAACGGATTTTGAGGAATTGTTGTGGGTGTGGGGAGGTTTTTTTGTTTCTAGAGATCAAACTTCTAGGAGAAAAGAGAGAGAAAGGGTGGGTGATAAGAGAAAGCTTTTTGAGAGAAGAGTATCTAAGTTCATACACCACGTGGTCAATTTTTTGTGAGTCAGCTCCATGAGTCTAACGCGAAATCTGAGTGAAATAAGAAACCTGAACATTTTACAAGAATAAGTCACTATTGTGGAAAGAGGGGAGAGGTGGGTTTTTGACGGCAGTCAACCGGAATTAAGGCAACGTTAAAAAGTCACAGGAACAATTGGTGAGGTAAAACAAAAAAGTGAAATGGAGAAGTAGAGGTTGGTCCGTTTTGAGAAGTAGGTTCACAGAAACGTATTGCTGATTGTAGCGAAGAAGCAAAAGTAGAAAGTGGAGACGAGAAGGCTCCAGCGTTGGATTTGTGGGTAGGTGGCAACACAGAATCTGAAAATATCAAAATAATGAATGGCACCTCGAGAAAAAGACTTACAATGCAAATCCCATGAGTTGCACGATCCATGCAAAGTAGTAGTTCTTTGGATACGTCTTGTACCATCTCATTTTGCTGCTCCGTTTTCTGAAGAAGAAATGGAGAGCACAGAGAGCCCAGAAGCCTATCAGCAAGTAGCTCAGTGCCACGGCAGCGCTGAAATTAGGGTACATTTAATTATTTTCTGTTTATTTCCGCAATTTTTAGCACGTGAGGAGCAATAGAGCTCCATCGCGCAAAGATTATGGTGTCGGTTTCTGTTTGCTTAGTTGGAGTTCATGAAACTTTTTTCAATTTGAGAAGAGAAAAAACCTTTTCTCACGAGATTTTGAAACCTTCTTTGATCTCTACCGCTTTCAGATATCTCAATCAATTTAATTTCAGATAGTTCCACCCCCTCACTAAAAAGCCCCTCCTCCGCAATCATTTTTTGAATTCATTCAACATTTCTCAATTTTGTTTTATAAACAGACTTTCTATTTCGCAACACGTATATTTTGTGACTCTTTGTGATCAAAGAAAAAACTCACTGATTTATTCGAGCCGGCCACATTATGTCGAAAGGCAGTCCGAAGGTGAGATTGGTGAAGTAGAGTACGATCAGCCATAATCCAATGACTATCTGAAATATTTCTGTCTCCAAAAGTTCATATTAGACTCTTCAAACCGTGTTCTCCAAATTCTGTTTGGCATCTTCTTGTCGATTATCATCAACGAGTTGTTCCTTTATCAGACTGATTCGTTTCTTGCGTGTACTGCAAGTAAACGGTTTAATTCGGTTGCAATTGTTTTGTGTAATATTTGTGAGAGGATGGGTTCTATGCAGAGAGAAATAGAGAATCGAGAAAAAAACAGGTGAGGTTTCTTTGACCCATCCACCAATTCATTTTTCCTTTCTTCTCGTTTTCTTATTTGTTTTTCGAGCTTTTTCAATTATTTTCTCGCTTTTGGACAGTTTTTTCTGGATTTTGGCGGTAGAATCAGTTGTTATTATTCCAAAAATATTGTGTTTCATTTGAAAAATTAATTAAATTATTGTTGCTAGTGGAAAAACAATTTTCTTGAGTGATTTTCAAAAATATTTCGGAAAAGCTTGAAACGGTGATTTAGCCTTTGGTAAACTAAGTTCAAAAATAGTTTTTAACTGAGTTTTGATGAAAATCTTGTGATAAGTCACCGGAAATATTATTTCGCATACATTTTTATAGTTTTCTAACAACTTTTGCATCGTGAGCTCAAGTTCTACCAGTTTGTCTTATTGCTCAAACCCTCACACTGTTCGGACGGTCTGTAGAAAACTTATTCGAACAAAAACTGTCGTCTCAACACTTTCGACAGATTATTTTTCTTCCTTTTGATCGCTTTTTTCCTATCGGAATAGAAGAAAAACATGTTTTCTTTCACCGAAAGCCTCCTACAGGTGCGAATTCGCGGGAGAGGGCATGTATCGATTTTTCGAAAGACTAAAGCTTACGCGACATGTGTTTGAAAGTTCGGACGAATTTTCGAGTGGTGTTTTCGAAGTGGATAAGAATTTCGAAATTTCAAATAAAAAATAGTGAATCGAACCTTGTTTGCATGCGGGTTTGACGTCGATTCCGTTTTCCGTTGGGCCGCACTTCGATGCCAGAGTCCTGAAATGAGATATTTAGAAGAATAGGGGGAAACCCAAACATTTGAAACAACACTCAAAGTAAAGTACACAATGCTCATCTCGCGCGGAGTGTGGCAAAGCGAACTAATCCCCACTTGTTAGTAGGTAATGAACTCAAAGAAACTAAAACAAACCTTGGAATCCTTTGTGCAGCCCGTCCCCAGTCGATCTCGAAATGGAGGCATGCCCAATGCCCCTGTAAGCGAAACCATCTTGAACAAATAAAAAACTGTACTGGTGCCAGAAAAAGGAGGAGAATATCAAGGCGGCGGAGAAGATTAAAAATGTTGAAGGAGGCAGCAACCAAAAAAAAATAAACATGAAATAAAAACCAACCGAGGATAGAGTTTTTTTCGTTTTTTTTTTTCGCATGTGAAAAAAGGAAAACCGATATTTGCTTTTTCTTTATTCTCTCTTTTTTCCTTGATTTCCTCTTCTCCTATTTTTTTTTTCGTCTATCGGTGAGGGAGGAGAGTGGAAAAAAACAGAATGAGTGGTGTGGTTGGGAGAAGTCACAGAGATACGGGAAAATAGCTGGAGAGAAGACGAAAAAACTACGGAACAAACACATTTTGACGAAAACATGCTGAGAGGGGTCATAAACTCAAATGTTTTTCCCTCTCTTTCTGTTTTCCAACTTTCAATTCTCCGTTTTGGTGCTATTTTACTGCAAACAGATGAGAATTCAAATTCAAATGAATGTTCAGTTTGAACGAAAAGTGTTTGTGTGTGTGTGTATTAGAGTGCGTATGTGTATTGGGTGAAAAGAGAGAGTGTGGAGGGAGAGGGAAGGGCGTTTCACCCTCGACTCGTTGTTTACTAATTGCAAGCGAGAGAGAGGGCACATCGCACAGATGGTGACCCGCGGAGATCGTCGTATTGGGTGCATTGAATGGTGCAAACACTATGACGCACTTTTGCGTACCTTATTTTGATTAATGAACTTTTTTAATGTGGTTTATCGCATTTTGTTGCAATTTTTTGCATTAATTTTTGCAACATTTTTTCCCTCATTTCCGGCCCATTTCATCATCAGTCTAGTATTTAGTGTAACTATTGATTTTGTGTGTAGATTAATGAGGTCGCTGAGTGCATCGGAATGTTGCAAAAACAATTGATTAATTCTACCAAAAACGCTATATAACAAGTTGTGTCCCGCTTTTTCTGATTGAATAATTTAATTCGAAAATTCCTCGAGCGTGAAAAATTTTATATGTGGTCAGAAAACAAAATAATCGGATTTATGAGCTGTTTTCTCTCTTTTTCATAGCCGGACCATCATTTTTGTATTTATAGAAGATTAATAACTTTTTGAATGAATAGACTCACTTGTAAAATAGCGAAGAAACTGCTTCTAAAAGGACGGAATTAAATGAATGCATGAAAATTGCGAGGGGGCAACACAATGGCTAGGCAATCGATGTAATTAGATTTAAATGATGGGCAGGGGGGAAGGCCGAGAAGGCGAAAAAATGCTGTTGTGAAGATAATCTTCTCGGGCGGATTCTCTTTTTTCGCAACTTTGATTCTTCTCATTCCGTTTTATGACTTTTCGAATTAGTTTTGATTCTGATCTCTTTGGATTGAACTCAACACTCAATTTCAAGTACATTTTCAAGCTTTTTTGACAGAAAACTACCCACCCTCCCACGTTTTTTGACGAACTTGTCAAAATAACGAACAAAACCTACATCACTTGATTATTTTCACCTGCTATGATGACATGGAAAAAAGAAGTGAGCACATTTCTCCGGCGAACAAGCAAAAAGGGAATCAGTTGGGTGTTCTACCAACCAGAAGCTGATTTGCCACTCACTTTTTTTTTCTTTCTCTGTCTGCCAACCTACGTCAATCCGTGGCTTTCTGAGAAGAAGTGAAAGCATAATATTCCTCTCATATTTTTACGCTCCGCTTCTTTTTTGTTCCGTGTGTTCCCCCTTGAGGTGGTGTGTCGAAAACAGCTTATCAGCTTAAATCCCCTAAAGAGATCATTTTGTTTTTATGTCATCTATTTAGCGGTCAAAAACTTTTTGGCAGAAGTCACGTTCGCATCATTAGGGTTCATCTCCACATTTTTCATGATTCCCACGGAATGGCCAAGTGGATATTCATTGCCAAAGATCATTTTCTCAGCGGTTTTTGACACTAGAACTTTATTTTTTTCAAACTACCAACCGCTAAGCAGGAGTTTCTCTACAGTAACTTACTAGCCGCCTTGAAGCTCTACCTATTTCCGCTCGAGGTAACTTGTCATCAAAAGTGTGTGGGAGAACAACTTTAAAAGCGTTTGTTTCATTTCACACCCACACCCGCCATTGATGGCACTGCCAAAAATGTCATACATACACAAACAAAACTAATATTTCCGGTGGCTTCTTCTTTCTATACTCATTTTCCACTCGCCCCTTGTTAGTACACCGACCCAAACACCCATGAGCTGATGTTGCCTGCCGGGGTTATGGGGTTGTCTCCTCGCGTCTAACACAACCATCAAAAACTGCTTTCTTATCAATTTGTTGAAAACTGGAGTTTGTTCTCTTTTGCCCCCCCCCAACCCCCCTTTGCACAGAGAAAACTCATACCCGAGGAAGGTTGTAATTAAAATCGAGCAAAACCTTTTTTTCTCTTTTTTTTTTCATTGAAGCGCCCCAAGCCTTCCTCTAGATGGGTGTACTATGAACTAATCGAGTTGTGCTCACTGATCATAGCTTGACTCTTCTTTTATAGAATAGTTTCATCCAGCTGTAAAAAGTCTAAAAGAAAGACTTTTCACAACGAACACTGATCTTTGATGCTCGTAGCGACTCTAATTCGATAGAGTTCAATACAACTTCTGAGCATTTTTCACTATAACATCATTTTTTCCGAACAAATGTTCACAAATCCCCTCTTGGTGGCCACAGAGGCCACAAATCCAGACGAACTTTCCGTCTAGACATCCCCCATATCATTTTTTGACCTTCACCTATCTTCCAGCCTCGTTTCCGGGTTTCATTAGAAAAAGCCTCCGAGTAATCTCTTTCCTGAATAATTCTCCGAACCAACTAACAAGATTGATCATTCACATCATCGTGTTCAACTTGGTTTCTATTCGGTTTTATTTGCGTCAGTGAGAAAAAAAAGGGCTGAGAGTAAACCAAATTGAAGATGAGATGAGAAACAGAATGAGAAGAAATGAAAGAAAAAGAAAAAAAATGAAAAGAGAAGAGGAATGTAGCAAAAAAAAATAAGGAGAGAAAAGTGTACATGTTCAAGCGACCCCATCGTTTTTTGCCCATTTTTTTACTTGCGCCTTTCATTGAATGTCTCTCTTTGCTTTTCCTGCCTCTGTCCAACTTTCGAAGACTTTTCGCCCTTTTCAACGGACCCTTCTCGTCCCCCCGTCTAAAAATAGGTCACCTTTTGAGATGAGACATTCTGTAGATGGGACAAGAGAGACGTCCGCAACACACTTGTGTCCTTTCCATCTCGTTTATCTTTACAGCTAACCAAATAGAGACTCTCACTCTCACTCTTTTTTCATAAATTATCGCTTCAAGCTCTTTCACATGTGTCCTATTTTTCGAAAGCGACACATGGTGTAATTTACTTTTCAATCACTGCCCTTTAGTCCGAAATTGAAGGTTTAGCAAAGCTGAGCAAATTCTCTAAACCTTTCTGCTTTGTTTTGGTTACGGTAAGTCACAGAATTCATGTTTTTTGAACCGGGATCAAATTTTGAAAGCACTGCACTATTTTCTGAAAGTGTTGGTTTTCCAACAAACAGCTGAATCCATGTATTCACCAAAAAAGCCAAAAGAGCAACTTTTCTAAAAATAAACTGCGATCCGCTTAGTTTCTGGAGTTCTCAAAGTCTAATTGCAAGATGATGATCCTCCCCACTCATTCCCCATTCCAGTGCACGAACTCATTGACAAAACGGAAGCTGTCAAAAAAAAAAGAAGTGCATTTCCGTCAGCTTACTTTATGACTCTGTGATCGATGACGCAATGAAAATCCTCTTTGTTGCAACCAACCCCTCCTTTTCAACGCTTCATCGTCATCAGCGCCCCTTCTAAGAAGACATAGTTTTAGCGGCTCCCATTCTCATTCGAAAATCCGCCTAAGGATTTATTCTAGGACGAGAGAGAGAAAAAGAAATTCATTTTGGAATTGGCGGCGGCAAATTTCAAATTGAGTTTTCGATCTTTCAAGGATCTTTTCTCTTTTTTTTCTGGCGGTGCCTCCAATTGCCAAAGTCCCACCCGAACAAAAACACATTTCCTATTCAACCCCGTTCTTTTCACTTCATTTTTTCTCTCCTTCTTGGGAGCCGGAAATTGAAGAAAAAGAGTGCACCCGAGAAGAAATAAATCCGTCTTTTGAGAAGCGCTCGTTTTTCGCCCCACGCCCCATCTATAGGACTCTTTTTACCAAACAAAAGCCACGTCTCAATACTGGGTAAGAAGAAAAATGGTGTTTGAAAACCTAACGGCTTCTTGGTCACCACCCGCCCTATTATTACCAAGCCAGTTCCGTCTTTCTTCGTCTTCTTCATTTTTTCAAGCCATTTTTTCAATTTTTTCTATTTTTCTAGACAAAGGTTGGAGGAATTCTAGATGAACGTAGAAATGTCAGTCTCTGATAGATCTGACTTTTCTAGAACACTCCAGTGTTCATATGATCTATTATTAGATCTAGAAATATTGACACATTCTGTACAATAGCTGATAAGATTGTAGCGAGAGATTAGCATTCTCTAGGTGTAATCAAATAACTCTTTCATCTCTTATCTTCAATCATTTAATTAATTTTGATGATTGGTTAGTTGAAATCCGGGTCCAAGCTTCCACCACTTTCTATCAGACTAACTCTTCCGTGATACCTGCGTCAGAGGTATGTGTCTCTATTTTTAACAGACTTTGAGCACCAAATTCTGTTCATTCGAGCTCTATCATTGTCGTAATCACATTACTTATACCCCACAGCGTCTGGCCGAAATCAGGCACCATATTCAGAAAAATATTTCATACTAGTTTCTAGAGTTCTTTTCAAATCTAGGCCGAAACTTGTGCACCAAGATTATCCATAAATTTTCGCAGTGCTTATCTGTCTTATCTGAAGTGATTTATGTTCTAATCTAGGGACTAGATTCGAAGTATATGTACATAAAACTTTCTTGTTTTCTATTACACACATCCATTAAACATTCTTCTCTTTTTTGTACTCATGAATTGTCATCGTTTTTTTGCGCATTTTGTAAAGGGTGGCAAAGGCCTTCGAATGAGTCATCAATCTCAACTCGCGCAGAGACAGACCACAAAAAAATACAATGAGAATGTGGGAGGTGTTGGTAGTAGAAGTGCTGCAGCAGACACAATACGCGCATACAATACCTATCCACAAATGGAACGAAAAAAGGGTGTAGATAGGTAGACTGTGTAGAAAAAGGTGAGAGAAACAGAGAAAGAAATATTGAAGAAAGCAAAGGAGAAATGATAGAGAGAAAGAGGGACCTGGGGTGTACTGCGTAACTTTTGCTGTGGCGTTTCTTATCACTTGTTTACGTACACAGTGCCCCCCTACTGACGACGACCAACATTTTTTCGAACAGACAGCACCAATTTTGAAGGTGCGTACAGTAAAGAAGAAGAAGACAAATTGATGGAAACCAATTCTTCGAAATGTGATACGGTTTTCTCTCTTCGTTTCTTACCAACCTCAGTATTTTTTGATACAATTTCAATTTGGCTAGTTAAAGCTTCTCCTTGCATGATTCAAAAAAGGGGAGCGTTTCGCAATATTTTGATTTCCTATCAGTTCCACTTATTTGGTAACAAAGTCTGACCATTGATGACACAAGAATATGCGCCGAAAAATGTGTGGTCTGTCTCATACCAATTTCGCAACTTTTCATGACATACATGAGTTTACTCACTTTCAAAGGTACTGTCTTCCTCTTTTTTTCATTCCTATTCTCCAGTATATCTTTAGTCTAAAACCCTATAAATTGCCTCTTTTTTCCGTTCTCGCGTTACTTCTCAATAACAATGAATCAACTCCGTTGGCTTTTTTGGAGTGAAATTGAGTTGAAGTGGAGAAGACAATAAAAAGTGAACGAAAGCGTTCCCTTTGAAAGAAAAGTGGTGGGGAAAAAATACTCTGGGACTCTTTTTTTTCTCATACTGGACTTTTTATACTGGAAATTAAAATGGGAAAGAGAAGTTTATGGCTTTTAATCGTGACCTCTTCGGAGTTAATTGCGATTCTAAGTTTAGCCTCTAGAAACGGAAGAGCCAGCAGAATTGAAAAAAAGACCTCGCAGATCAAAAATATTCCGCAAATTGAAATTTACTCAAGGTTAGTAATCCTGCGGAACCATGACAACTCTTCCCCAGTTTCGAAATAATGAAGAAGCTATGTTTAATGATTCACACTTTCCTGTTGACTCAACTATTCATGAGGAGCTCTTCTCACTCCTCCCAGCTCCGCTTTCTCCCTTTTTTTGCCTTAAAACAGCACATCCCATAAAAATTCATGCACCGCTCCTAGGTGATTCTGTGTTCCTACGGACAACCGTATGTACGAAACCATTTCATGTTTCGCCAACGAAACTCGTCGTTTCGTTTTTCACATTAAATTTTCCTTTCCCCGTCCCCTACCCCTCCCGATTGAAAATGGGACCCCTTTCTTTCTGTTTTCTAGCCTCCCCCAAAATTGGCTTCGGTCCTCTCTTCTCTCTCTCCATCTATCTCTTTTTTTGCTCCCTCTCTCCTCATTTTCTATTTTTCGATTCCGAGCTTTCTTTTCTACAGATCTTCGTCATCCATCAACTTTTTAAATAAATCGGTTTTTTCCGACCTCTCGAAGAAAAAACCGAATTAAAACCGCGAAAAAAGGATGACAGGTTCTTTAATTAAAGGTTTCGAGATTGATGGATGAGCGGGTGGACTACCAAATCTTGGCAGTACCATCCAATTTAAATTCAAATTCAGATTTAGAAAGATTGACACCCCGTAATTTACTTCCTCCTCTCTCTTTTTTTTTGCTCGACTACTGTAAATCAAACGACTCACTATTTCTTGCTCTTGACTCCGCCTCCCGCTTCTTCTCCCTCCTTCCCTCATTCGGTTTTTGTTTCAGGTGATTGGTAGACGGTGCATTCTGAAATTTATGTAGATCTGATAGAGCACATCTCTTCCAGAACTTTACATCATGGAGCGAAAAGGTAAGTGGCGACGAGTTGGGCGTCATTCTAATCAATTAACAGTATTTGCAGGACGCGAGCGCAAGTTTGCTGGCATGAAGATCGTGATGCCAGTGCCAGTCGAGACGCCGACGATGAATCTGGAAGACAGATGTCTTATCAAGTAAGTAATTTACATGAGACGCGTGCCGTCCGAACGTTCCGACATGATAAGTGGAACGGCGGGGAGGGGGGAAGATGGCGGCGGATTATTATGTAAGAAGGAATAAGAAGAGAGAAAGAGTTGATTGATTTAGATTGACAAACGAGTCAGAAGAAATCGAGATTGCCGCCGTCGACCTCATCGTACTTGAAGAACTTGGAAAAGGCGGATATGGTATTGTGGAGAAAATGCAGCATAGGACTAGTGGACTCATCATGGCTGTCAAGGTGAGGTTAAGGATAGAGAACATGAGGGATGATCGGGGTTTAACAGATTCTAGAGGAATTTATAGTTAGGAAGTGGAAACTTCAACTTCAAAGAGGAAAAAGTTGAATGGAGAACAGAGCAAAACTATATCACATATAAAAACAACTAAAACGCTATATCAAACTCAAAAAATTGTCAATAAGCTTGCTATAGGTCCCTCGACAATACCCCCAGAGGTATCCACCTTCTACACAAATGATATTAACTTTGGAGTGATATCTAACAAATTATTTTGTCTACAACTTACATTCTACCCAACTAGTTAGTTTGTCTTCACAAGTCGATACAAAATCAACTTTTGATTTTGAAGGTGAAACAGTTAGTCTACAGAAGGCAACTTTTAACACCTTCATCAATGACCACCTTGCCTTTTTTGGCGGTCACCCGAACTATTATCACTTCCTCCGATAGTTTTAACGCAAGAAAATAAATTATGAAGGTGTGAAGGGGTTGCGAAATTAGTGAGACATTTATCATGAGGAAGAATGTACTTTTGACATTGGAAGAAGAATAGAATCATCCTCAATCTATAATACCCCAAAAGAGAATGACCAAAAAAGTAAGCAAAAGGAAATGTATCAAATGTTCAGTGGAATGGAAAATGTCCGAATAGGATATGACTTTAGTCAGTTAGTTTTTCGTAGTCAAAAGGTGTGTCTTGGGGGAAATTGAGAAGTATTCTGTTGCTGAGAAACCAAGAATAAATTTCTTTAAAAAATGACTTTGTACAAAGTCGAAGAGTTCAATATGACGATAGTTACATTCTTATCAGACATCATTTTTTTCTGTAAATGTCTAATCAAACAGTCCGATATATCGGAAGATGAGTAATAAAGTAGAAAAGGATGAGACTACAATATAAAATCAGAAAAAAACGCACCTATTACTCTTATCCATATGTTGTTACAGCGGATAAAGTCATCAATCAACGACCAAGCACAAAAGCAGATGCTCAACGAACTGGACGCGTGTCGGAAAAGTGATTGTTGTCCACAGATGGTGCGATTCTACGGTGCAATGTTCCGCGAGGGCGACGTTTGGATTTGTATGGAAGTGATGGACACGTCACTCGACAAATTCTATCGTCACGCTTACAAAATCGGAAAACACATTCCGGAGCCATTCATCGGAAAGATGACACTGTCCGTGATTGAAGGACTCAATTTCATGAAAGAGCAATTGAATCTGATTCATCGTGATGTGAAACCATCGAATATTCTTTTGAACCGTCATGGCCAGGTGAAAATCTGCGATTTTGGAATCTCGGGACATTTGACAAACAGTTTGGCTAAGGTGAGAAAAGAATCGAGTGAAAGAATGGGATGAATAGAGAATGGAAAATATTTGAGAATGAAAGAGTATCATATTGCAATCGACTCAGATTCAGAGAAGATTGTGGCTACAATGTTTGGTCAGAACCGAAAACCAATCACTTTGTATTTCGAACACGTCATAATTTAAGAAATGCATGACAACATGAAGTGTCACATGATATCATACTGAATCAATAATTTCATAATAAAAATCATTTCGAAATCCAACTTACAGACTGTTCAAGCTGGTTGCAAGCCATACATGCCACCAGAGAGAATCGACGGAGAAACCAAGTCGGCCTATGACGTCAGAGCCGATGTCTGGAGTCTCGGAATCACAATCATTGAGATCGCCGTCGGAACTCACCCGTATGCCAACTGGAAGACGCCGTTCGAGCAACTGAAGCAGGTCGTCAAGGAGCCGCCACCAAAGCTTCCCAACGAAAGTGGATTCAGTCTCGACTGCCAATACTTTGTCAAGAGATGGTGAGTTGAGCAGTGAAGAGGTTTTCAATGAACATTAATCAATTGCAGTCTCGAGAAGGACTACAATGAGCGACCAAAGTATCCGGAGCTGTTGGCGATGCCATTCATGGAGCAAGCGAGAAATGAGAAGAATTTCAGCATGGCTCGCTTTATCAATGAGGTAATTTTGGGGTTTTGGAGTACTGTAGATGGAAAAAATAGATGATCTTACAAAAAAAAATGCTAAAGGAGAAAACTTTCAGATTCTGAACACGGAATACCGGCGATAATTGAATCGCTTAGTCTCTTGCATGCCTCTCTAGTCCGACACGTCTCAAATTGGGAATATCGCTTTTGTATGACTTGTTGTCGAAGAAATCAATCTCGGATTTTGTTAATAAAACAAAATCAATAATCATTTTTGTGAAATACATGATTTTTCAAATTGTATGATAACCATTGCTTTTCCGCTTCTGGTAACATTTTTCTATTCGCTCGCTTCTTCTCCACTTTTTTAATATAACCTTTTTGGCACCTCCATTTTATAGGAATTTCTTCTTCTCTTCTATCGCTTTTCGTTTCCTCTCGTGGTCAATTCAAATCGTAGTTATACCTATCGGTGTTCTTCTTCTTTCCCATCCCTCTCTTCTTTTTCTTCTTCAAGTAGTTACTTATACTAGTGTCTGTGATTTATGAATACAAATAGCTGCTCGCAAATCGTCTTTAGAAATCGATCCCCATCTTTTTTTTCGTATTTTATAGTCATTCCCATCCTAATTTTTTCATCTGCTTCCATTTATTTCACAAATCAGAGTCCTATATAATCTTGTCCTCTCCGCAAAAATTAACCGTGCCATTGACGACCCCTATCTTCCTCGGCTTTTTTCTCCATTCAAGTATCTTAAACCAAACGTTCATCTGCATTTTCGTTCCATTTGTGAGCTATTATGATTATACATAAATTGATGTGCTAATAGAAAAAAAACAACATCACTTCATTACTATTTTTCTTTTCACACCTCTGGTTTCTATGCGCTTATTCTTCTTATTACAGTTCTTGCCCGGAAATTCAGCTTATTCTTCATTTTCTCCCCCTCTGATTTATACTCTTGATTATTTGTGTCCCAGAAAAAAAAACCTACATCCAAAATTTGACTACTCCCTACTTTTTTCTTACAATTGTCATCTCTTAATAAAATACTTTTTGGTTTTTTTTAAATTTGAATCGAGAAGATAACACAGAAAACCAACACAATGAGCAAAGGGATGGTACATTGATTATGAAAAGTATCAAACCGAACTGGTCATTAATTCGGAATCAAAGTCAGTGGAAAACTAAACTCAATATAGGAAGATGACCAAAACCGAAGGATAGGTGATCGACTTTGAATGCAGTGGCTGATAAATTGATTGCCTAGAGACCATTAATATGCTTAAAAGCTCACTTGCTTTAAGGAAAGTATGATACTTGAATTGATGTTCCGTTAATAACCTCGCTTATCTCACGAATAGGTGAACAACCCCATGAGATTGATAGAAGTCTTTACAAAAAGGCTTTTCTCAGAGATTTTTAATCAGTTGAAGAATTTATTTAATAGTCCCCGCGTATTTTGAATGAAAGAAAACTGTGCTCCATACCAGACTTAACGTATCTAACCGTTCAAGAAGTCATACAGTGGCTGATTATGTGAATAACTGATAAGAAAAGCTAGAAAAACCAATTGTTAAGTACTTATTTGGCAAGAAATGTACAATAACCAAAGCCGGGGAAAAGTTTTTGGGCTGTATCAACTACTTTTTAAAAATCAAGCGTGCAAAGCTTATTCAGCTATCAAATTTTGAACAAATCAAGACTGATTCAACAGCACTGAATGGAGTTTTTTTCCTTGTATAACATTTTCCAGTGAATTTCATCCAGTACGTAACTGAACAGATTTGCTGGCGCACTTTCGGATTGATGAAGTCTTTTCACAAAACAAACTTTTCATTCATGAAAACTAGATCAACTTCATAGTTGATTTTTTCTCTTCACTCTTATCTATAAATTATCTGAATTTTGTTGCTTCATACCTGTTTTAGAGCTGTAAAACTAATTTTCACCGGAAACGCGCCAAGAAACATTGACGCACTAAACGTGCAGAAATGTGTTGAATAGGGTTTACCTAAATTCATCATGAATGGTGTGTTATAGTGGGAATAACAAACTGGAAACATCAGCCATATTTAATTTATTGATTAAGATTGGAACTAAACACTTTTCCAGAACATTTAAAATGAATTCACAATTTTGAAACTAAATTTCACACAGGATTTTTTTCTGATTCGACCATAGCAGCATGAAATTAAAATTCGAATGTGAATGGAAAAGTGTTTTGAGACCCTGAAATAAATAAACTTTAATACGGATGCTAAATTAAAACAAAGTTTAGCAGATGGCTGCAAAACTAAAGGATTTCGTCAGGCTGATGTAAACCAGAAATGTCAAACGTAAATTCCACCGTTGATCGAAGCGCAAAAATGATTCTGAATTCTGGAGCAAGTTTTCAATAAAATCGAGTGGAATATTTCATAATAAACACGGAAGTTGAACTATTCTGTATGAAAATGGCATTGGATTGCTTTGAAAACTCTAAATATGATGAATCTATGAGAAATCAAGGTTCGGGGTGCTAATTTGAAGCGATCTGAACGTTTTGCGTTATGACAGTTATTTGTCCTGAAATACATCCTGAACAGAGAAGAGTTCTACAGAGGATGTTCACACTGTTTATTTTATATTTTATAAATTCAAGTGGTGTTCCTCACTCTATTCTTGAAGAATTCATGTTATTCGACTCCTGAAAAAACATTATGCTCCTTATTAGCGCCTTCCTGATATAGAGGGTCCTTGTTTTTCCAATCGTTTTCTAGGAATTCTTCATTTATCCCTTTTCTTAAACAGAATTAGCTCAATTTTGACATTTAGATTGTTTTTCGAGTTTTCCTCTATGGCTTTCATCTGCCTTCTTGTCATGCAGTTTCCATGTCCTCCGTGCATATTTTGTTATTCTAAAAAGCCTTTCCTCTCCATTCTCTGTCTGTGCACATGTGCCTGAAAGAAGAAATCAATAGGCGCTCCTGTCTCTGCCGTGTTTCCATCGGTCGTTTTTGTCGCTATAGATTCAAAAATCTCTTCATATCGATGTAAACAGACGTCCTCTGCCCAATTACGTCTATGCTCGCCCTGACTCCTCTTCTCTAGCCCATTGAGAGTGATTAGGCAACATTTCGAAAGTCGGAGGGTGGTAGACAGTCAGACGGCGACGAAATAGCGCACGCAGACACAAAAGACGCAAGGGGCACATACGAAATGCGTGGTCTCGCCACGAAAAGGGGTGCGTACGCAGCGAAATGCGTTGTAGGCCCAAACACACCGGGTGGTTCTCCTCTTTTCGCCATTCGTGTTTTCAACTCCGCTCCGATATCACGCTCGTGAATTTCTCTCCGGTGTTTGGCCTAAAATATTTTTGGGATTCTTTTGTTTCGAATTAATTCGAAAAGAATTCCAATCCTATTTGGGTTTCATTATACCAAAAAGCCTCTCTTTTCCTTCTATCTATTCTCCGTTCTATTTTAGGCCCAAAAAAATTTCGAAATCCTAAAATTTCTTGTTTTCAGTAACCAACCTTCGCTAACTCGTCGCCATGGGAAAGGAAAAGGTCCATATCAACATCGTCGTCATCGGACACGTCGACTCCGGAAAGTCCACCACCACCGGACACTTGATCTACAAGTGCGGAGGAATCGACAAGCGTACCATTGAGAAGTTCGAGAAGGAGGCTCAAGAAATGGGAAAGGGATCGTTCAAGTACGCCTGGGTTCTTGACAAGCTCAAGGCCGAGCGTGAACGTGGTATCACCATTGATATCGCTCTCTGGAAGTTCGAGACTGCCAAGTACTACATCACCATCATCGACGCTCCAGGACATCGTGATTTCATCAAGAACATGATCACTGGTTAGTTTTATACTCTTACAGGGTTATTCAGAGACTAACTTTCTGCTTTCCAGGAACTTCCCAAGCTGATTGCGCCGTCTTGGTCGTCGCTTGCGGAACCGGAGAATTCGAGGCCGGAATCTCCAAGAACGGACAAACTCGCGAGCACGCTCTTCTTGCTCAGACTCTCGGAGTCAAGCAACTCATCGTTGCCTGCAACAAGATGGACTCGACTGAGCCACCATTCTCTGAGGCTCGCTTCACCGAGATCACCAACGAGGTCTCCGGATTCATCAAGAAGATCGGATACAATCCAAAGGCTGTCGCCTTCGTTCCAATCTCCGGATTCAACGGAGACAACATGCTCGAGGCTTCCTCGAACATGCCATGGTTCAAGGGATGGGCTGTTGAGCGCAAGGAAGGAAACGCTTCCGGAAAGACTCTTCTCGAGGCTCTCGACTCCATCATTCCACCACAACGTCCAACTGACCGTCCACTCCGTCTTCCACTCCAAGACGTCTACAAGATCGGAGGAATCGGAACCGTCCCAGTCGGACGTGTCGAGACCGGAATCATCAAGCCAGGAATGGTCGTCACCTTTGCTCCACAGAACGTGACCACTGAAGTCAAGTCGGTCGAGATGCACCACGAGTCTCTTCCAGAGGCCGTTCCAGGAGACAACGTCGGATTCAACGTCAAGAACGTTTCCGTCAAGGACATCCGTCGTGGATCCGTCTGCTCTGACTCCAAGCAAGATCCAGCCAAGGAGGCTCGCACCTTCCACGCCCAGGTCATCATCATGAACCACCCAGGACAAATCGCCGCTGGATACACTCCAGTCCTCGATTGCCACACCGCTCACATCGCTTGCAAGTTCAACGAGCTTAAGGAGAAGGTAACATACTATTTCGAGAACTCTCTCATCCTTACTCTCATTCTTTCAGGTCGACCGTCGTACCGGTAAGAAGGTTGAGGACTTCCCCAAGTTCCTCAAGTCCGGAGACGCCGGAATCGTCGAGCTCATCCCAACCAAGCCACTCTGCGTTGAGTCCTTCACCGACTACGCTCCACTCGGACGTTTCGCTGTTCGTGACATGCGTCAAACCGTCGCCGTCGGAGTCATCAAGTCGGTCGAGAAGTCCGATGGATCATCTGGAAAGGTCACCAAGTCCGCCCAGAAGGCTGCACCAAAGAAGAAGTAAACTTCTGTACAACAACAACAACACCTTATGACTTCTTCTCAAATCTCAATATAATCCTTCGCTTATCTGTTAACCTGTTAACCCCCTCCCACCCATTGCTCACCTAACTTTTGTTTCTTCTCTAAAATCTAAAATTCTTTTTTCCGAGCATGGGTGCTCTTTGTTCATCTCTTCCTTACACCCTTTGTTTCATTGTCGAGTGTTTGGACACCCCACCATTGTTTTAAATCGTACCACCTCCAAAAATCACGTATTTATTAAGGCTCGCTCTTGTTTCTTCCGAAACAAAAGCAGTCTTCCAAAAAAATAATAAATACAGTTACTTGTACTATTTGATCTACACTAATGAATCACCCCCCGACCCCCCTCCAATGTCCCAAAACCCCAAAAAAAACTGTTAAGTCTATATCTAAAATATTTGTATTATCATCATTCTTCCTCTTCTGTCCGTTCTGAAAGTTTGTATGTGTTTGCAAATATTTTATGATGTATTCCAAAAATAAAAGTAATGTGTTATTGAAATGATCTTGAGTCATCTGACGAAATACTGCTATCAGGACTGGTCCATCTGCTTACTTCGGCATACCTGCAAACAATCCGATAGATAAGATAGCATCTCTCTTCTCCCAAGGTGACCTTGGCCGAGTCGCTCGCTATTTGATTGGCTGCTCTCGGTCAGTGTGAAGTGTAGAATTGGTTTGGAGGGAAGAGGAAACGGACTGGGGGGAAAGAGCGTCGACAAATATTGGTCCAGCTCAGGTCCTCCGATTGATGTAGCGATAGGTCAACCTTTGTTTAAACTAACGCTACTACTCATTTGCACAGAGGAGAAAAAAAGAACGGGTCGCAATTTGTGAGAAGAATGGAAGGGAAGAAATGGTCTTTTGAAATGATTTGGATTCAAAACCAGGGATTCACAGAGAATTCGGAACTGATAGTTTCCAATAAACAAAAACTCAGATATCGCCCAGATCTTGTTGAATTCTACTGTGTTCGAAAAACCTTCGATTCGATGATCCAAGGCCATTCTCCCCGATTATCTTACAGTTCTTTTCTGTCAATGTCACTTGGAATTTATTTGTATACGTGTATTGTGTCGGTTTCCCAAGAGACCTCTATATGTTCAAATGGAGCGTTATGAAGACCGTAATCTGCTCAGTAAGAGGTCGGTAATCGTACACCGCACAGAAAGAAGGGGTCAATGGCAGTAAACCTAGCAGTTGCGCTGCCAGATGAACAAAAGAGAACAGTGGGAAAGATGAGATTACCTAGATTTATTACAATAAATGGCATCGGTTCAATATACCCATGAAGATAACAAAAACCTAAAGCAATAGCAAGATTACGCTTGGCCGTCACACCAGAAACTAGAGTAACTTCCATTAAATCTTTCAGGACTTCCAGATAAGCTCAATGGCTTTCGGACATTCTTGTGCAGAAATTTTTTGAGTTGATCTAGTTTTGCTAGTAGTCTGAAAAGAATTGATGAAAGAGGACAAACACGGAAAATGCACCTGCGGACAATTTTCGGGTTGTTTCTGGCAATGTCCTTTGATTCTGTGGGGTCAGCTGAAAATGAATTCTGATTGTTTTTCATATATATATAAATTGGGTGAGATACCTATAGTTATGATTTCTAGATCTGTCAACAAAAAGTATAATCCGAAATTAATGAACGATCCCGGAAAGAAAAAATCATGATTAACTAAAACTACTCAACTCAGCAGAACTCGTGAAATTGAAGATACTTTACATAATAAAATAATTCTGAACGTGCATTTTTCAATTTTCCATTTTTCAAACACGTGCTTTCATATTTTTATGACAATTGTAACATTGCGTTTTCATTTTTATCGAGTACTAGAACAATTCTCTTATCTAGAAACTAAGTCAGAAGCCCGTCAAAAACTTCAATTCGATGTCAATAAGATAAGAACCCTTACTAGAGATCCTGAACAACCGTGTCCTATTCTTGTCCTTTGACATCTTCCGATCGACATTTCCAACGATCAGTTTATAATCGCCATCGCTGTAAACAAAGGTCTTCCCCTAACACATGACATTTTCAGTCGCTAACCGTATTGCCGAGCCATGATTATCAATGTTGTAAACAAATTGAAAACGTCGGAACTTCGGACGACCCGTTTTAATGTACTCCCACTGGTTGATACCGTCGCCTGCAAAATTGTAAAGGGATGTTTTGCAGAAAATCTTTTTCTACCGTATGAATCAATTTCTAATCCGGTGATCGACAGAATTGTGGCATGCCAATCGACTACATGGAACATCCTGGAATAAATCTTTTATCCGAAAACTTAATTTCAGAACTCACATTTCCCTAGTACCACCTTCTTCTATATACTTTGGCGAGTGCACAAAAGTAGTTGTTTTTGTTCCACCCTCCCAAATAGTATCTTTTTCCCCTCGTAACGGAGCATTTGAAGCCCCAAAATTAGAAGTGCCTCCATTCTATAATTAATCCATTTTTTGAAGACATTCTCCCTTTTTCTTACATCGCTAGTAAACACAATCACAGTGTTTTCGTATAAATTAGCCGTCTTCAAATACTCAACCAATCTTCCGATTGCAAAATCCATTGCTGTCAACATTCCTAAAATAAAGCTTTGCACAAACTGGATTATTTTTTGGTTTTTGTGCTTTCCAAGAGACACCAAAGAATTCGTGAGGGGGCCCACATCATTTTTGCCCTTTTTGTGAGTTCATTGCTCTTCTCCCCACGTGAATTCAATGAATGCAAACATTACCGCAATAGATTCGACGATAGCGATTCTTGACTCGTGTGCAATACTTGTCAAATGAGCGCGGCACCTCAAAATGAGCTTTTTTGGGAATTTTCTGATTCATGACTCACTTGTAGTGGTGGGTGTACGGCTTGGTAGGATAAAAACATGAAGAATGGTTTTGTGTTGTTGTGATTGTCTAGAACGCTCATTGCCACATCCGTGAATAGATCCTTGAAATATTTTTTGTAGCCTCTAATTTCTTTAAAGTTCAAACACATAGATTTATTTTAAGATTTTGGGCCGCTAATTCGATCAAATGAAATTCAGGTGGGAGGTGATAGTTCATATATAATTCAATTTCTTCATCATTTTCTTATTTTCCAAGAAAACATCATCAAAACTCAAAATAAATGTCACCTTCTGACCTGGTTTCTGAATAATAAAATTGGGTTACCGTAGAATAAACCCCGTTTTGTGAGAAATCTGGTACACTCTTTCCATTTCCAACTTCTTCGAATAGATCCAACCCCTTGACGACTCTTTTCAGCTCCCGATGGTATTGGTCTGGAAGGACTCATTATTTTGCATTCCACTACAAAATAGTCTAACGAAAAGCTTATTTTGCACTCTAACTTTGTTTTCAACGCGTAATGAAATCTGTTTTGATCAATTTTCCGGTTCATGTAACCCAGAAAAGATGTTCCCTATGATATAGCGTTCTCCCCACGTGTTCAGATCTTTCTACATTGATAAAGATTAATGAGATTTTTTGCAGAGCGTTTTCTCAGTTTACTCTCACCTGCTGAATGGTTAAAATATCCCGTTTGTGGTCCATAAAACCCGTAGAAATAGTCGAACCCTCTATTTGTTGGCAGAAACTCTTTCTTGCAATAACCCAAATGCCATTTCCCAACCAAATAAGTCGAATAGTCCAACTGTCTCATATTCTCAGACAGAAAAGGGAACATTGTTGGTACTCCAGCTGGTTCCATATGTAAAAACACTCCAGCCTGGAAAAAAAGCACAACACTTTAGTCATTCATTTCGTTAAGTACCTGTGTGCCGACCCGAAATGGGTAGTAACCCGTCATAAAAGCGCTTCGTGTTCTGAGAAAAATAACAAAAAACATGTGCGTAGGAAAATGAAGACAAAACTCACGGTGTGCATAATTGGTTAACGTAGGAATTAGTGAGTAAAGCCGTGTTTTTGTGGAACGCCAGGTTGCGAAGATTTGGGGTATGAAGTCTGGAAGTTTTTGAGTTTTGGGCGCGAACACCTATTTTTCTGAACCCTATTTAGTTATTCATTGTGTTCTCAAAAATATAATTGTTATGAAATTAAATATATATGACCCCTTCGACTCATCTCCTGACTTTTTCAAGGGAGTTAGTCTAGAAGCTTTGATTCCTGAACCATGATGTATTTTTTTTTCAAATGCATGACCGCAGCTTACCTCTCCGATTTTTTCTTTACATTTTTAAATTCTCGCCGCAAGACTCTTGTCCTTGCAAATGTTTCATTCAATTTACTCACGTATTATCCTTCCAATCGAGATCATTGAAACCCAGGTCATCAGCCATTATAAACAGAACATTAGGCCTATCGGTTGGCGTTTGTCCATTTATGATCCCATGATAGTGTAAAAGTAATATCAGAAAAAAAGGGAGCGTCGTCCGCCGCATAGAAAAATGGACGCAATATAGTGTAAGCCTTTAGCTGCCGTCGGGACTGTGACCGGGGGAGGGGGGACAGTTTGGGTGGGGAGGGAAAGCGGGGGGTGAATAGTTCAAGTATTACCAGTATTCGAGAAAAAGAAGAAGTAGTAGAAAGAAAAGAGGAGAAGAATAGTAAATGATTAGTTTCGAATGGCAAATTGGTTATTTTAGCGGCGGCGGAAAACGGGAGTAGAACGCTTAAAAAACTTATTTTGACCTTGACGGCGGGAAGAAGAAATTTAGATTGAACCGTTTCAAAAATAGACCAGAAATAGTGATCAAGAAGTTACTATACACACTCTAGAAATAAATTAATCAGAGACAAAAACTTTTGAAGCGCTAGAAATTAGATTGAACTAGTTATAAGTCTTGTTATCACGCTCCTCGCTTAACCTCAACGTAGCAATAGCCGATGGGCAAGAAGAAACTGCCGAATGTTTCACTCAATTTTTGACAATTTCTGACAAGTGATGTCAAGAATCAACAACCGCTTTGCTTCTTTTCATTGTTTGGCAATGATGACCTTTCCTGGTAAGGTCAATCAACACTTGACGCTGAAAAACGGTTTATTGGAAATTGCTACAAGAGAAAATATTGAGAAGAACATTTTCAAACTTGGATATGAGAAATACATAGCTTCCGATTTTTCTCAATGATCATTGAGAATTCAATGTTAAACCACTTGAGATTTTTATACATTCTTCTCGATGGATTTCCTTGTGACAACAAAATAGGGACCCTTATTTCCGGAAATTAATCATGTTTTCCGAGAAGAAACATCAAGTTATACAACCAGGTGAGCTCATTTACATGTTGACCATAACCCAATGTACCCTTCCTCCAGTGTAGTTGACTCTTGGCCATTATTTTTCCTTCCTTCTCATATAATAATTTCGATAATTTATTTTCCAGACACATTTAAAATGTTTTCGTTTGAAATAAAGAAAGTAAATTGAAACTATTCAATTACAAATTCTGACGCATTCCACTATTTTAGTTCTTTTTCATAACCCATAGATCAGATTTTTTCTGGTGTCTGTCAACTCCAGGTATAATGTCCTTTGAATGCTCATAGCCCTTCTGAATGACATTTTTCACAATTGTCTGAGAATTATTGTTTATAGTGTATTCGTCTGGTGAAGTGTTCACCTTTGTTTTTGTCGTCCAGACATTTTTGATCGACATATCTATTAAGTCTTCAATGTGTAATCCATTCCTTATGAATGCAAGCATATTCTTTTGTTGCATCAATGCACATAAAAGTTTCAATAGGAAGAAGAAAAAGAAAAAAAGTAGTCCGTACTAATCAAAATTTAATTCATGCAAAGTTATGTGAGTCAGCTCTCTTAAAGAAGAGAGAAAAGCGCGGGTGGAAGGTTGCTCATCCAGAGTTACGACTTTATTTCTATTTTTACATTGACTCAATTACAACACTGAACTCTAACCTTCACAGGGGATAACTCATTTAGAATTTAGTACCCGGATATAAACTCCCAATTGGGCGTTTCAGAAAAAAAAGATTGCGTGACATTAAACTAGTAGTACTATAATATATTATTCCTCTTTTAACTACCCACTAAAATACGTGACCGCTAGAAAAAAACCTTTTGGTCAGTTTGAGTTCAGTATTCAATAGTCCAAAGCTAATAATTCAGAATTTTTGTCTGGTTGATCTGTTTATTGGGATCCTAGCCTACTGTAGTATTTTAGAGATGTTTGTAGTCGAAAATGATCATCGTCATTCCTTTTGACATGTTTGTTCATAATTTTGAGTCACTAATGCGTATTTTTCTATTCCTTGACTCCTATTGAAAAAAATAAGAGTTGGAATATTTTTCTCTCAATTATTATAACGAGAGAAAAAAAGAGTAATTCATCATATTTACTCATATCCTTATTATTCTATTCTACAGACTTCATCCTTAAATACTATGGTATGTCATTCAAGCCTCCTCCCATTTTTATCTTCTTCCCGTCATCCGACTTCTATTTACTTCCTCTCTAAAAACTTCCCACGATCGTTTTTTCGGGTCTTTAGAAGTTTGCAATTCGATGAAAACTCATCATTACCAAGAAATATGAGTTCTACCGTAATCCCGGGGTCTAGTGAAAAAGTCCATTGTTCATTTTACGTCAGAAAATCCGAATGGGCGGAGTCAAGCTACACCCCTCCCCTCCCCCCAAAGCTCCATTCGTAAGAAAATGGAGCATTGGAGGTTGTTCTTTTTTGCAAGTGAACTTGTTAAGCCAAAGTGTTTCTTTTGCAACATGCCTTCTTTTCCCTTCGTAATCCCATTGTTAGGTTCAATGAGTAAATGGAATGGAAGCATACGTACTGAGTGCATTACTTTATTATACCCGATGATGCACATTTCGAAAAGCCTTCTATTGACATTCAGCTCATCTCTTTTCAAAGATTACCTATATATTGGTAGACAATTCCCATGTAGGCGTATAGCTGACGTTTTGACTAGATTTTTGCTTCACAGCCTTTTTATTTTTGTTCTGTTCTCTTTGGTTTGACAAAACAAGAATTCCAGGTTCACGTCGACCACAACAAGAGAAAACATGCTTCGAATGGGACACATCTTCCTTCTCGTCATCATCGCTGTCGCGGTATTGTCTATCCCGACTAGCTACTCAAAGAGCAAAATGCTCAACAACATCTTTAAACAAATTCATAACAAGTGAGTTGGAAAGTGAATCGTTTACAATTAAACAGAGTCATCTTCCAGGAAAGCTGTTGGAGATGCATTCCCATACGAGACCTACGGTTTTGGCGATGCTGGATACGGCTTGGGCGACGAGCAGAACTATTTCGTCATTGTCTGATACAAACGACACAATCCTAATAATTTATCTTCTCAAACAACTCCCTCTTCTTGAATCTCTTCCTCCTTAAATATGCTTTCTATGCTTCTCTCTGCTCCTTAAACTTTCCTCCTCATCGATGCCGTCTCGTCTTTAATTCGTTGTTCTCAGACAGAAGATAAAACAATTTTCACTGTTGCCCCAAGTGATCATAAAGCAGAAAAAGTAAAAGGGAAAGAGTGTGTGAGTGGCAGTGTAATGGGAATCGGAACAACTGCGACTGACGCTGATAGCTATTGTTGGAATGATGCCAAGTGGTCGTTCATATAGACATCATAACTTTTGAGACGAAAATCTGATTGTTTGTTGGCTCCTGGAACTATTAAATTAGATAGCAAAAAAACAAGTTTTTTTCGTACAAATTCTGAAAATATTATGTTTTGAACTCTGTTTTGTAACAAGTTTCCACTACGATGAAGTGAGTATTACTTTTGAATGATCAATTGCATCAAATTACTGCCTGAGGAAGTTTTGACATGATCTCTTGATTCCCTGGAGAACCAAACATATCTCAGTTGATGTCATAAATGTCAAAGATACACCTAGAATTGTTGTCTTTGGAAGAAAAAGTTGGACAAAATACACTCAGACTACGTGCATTTTCAATTGCGTGGGGGGATTCCAAACCTTCTGGAAACAACTACATTTGGGATCAGAATTGCTTCTGATTCGATTGAATTGTAATATATGGCTACGTCACATTGGCTCGATATAGAATTTGCTTTTAATGTTTGAAATATACGAATAAAATAGAGAGAACATCCAATTTCATTATAAATTATTCGGGAGAGCACAATTTTCGACCATGAAATCAAAAGGTCAGGAAATTTTAAAATTAGATATTTTTCATAAACTTTGGAACAGTTTTGATCATACGGAAACTTTAAATTATTATTTTGCAACACCAAATCGGTATCAATTGGTTCAAAGTTAACGAGATGTTTGTTTTGGTCTTTTGACACTTTGATAGCCAACGTCTACAAATCTTCACAGATGGATTACACGGATAAAATAAGTGCATTTCAAAATAGTCACTTTACGCAACCAACGTTACGTATTTCTGGGATTAGCAAGTGTTTTTCTGATTTTTAATCTGAAATCTTACAAATCAGATTTTCGAAAATATTTTTTTGACCGGACTAACATTTTTACAATAACGTGAGGGTGTCGTACTGGAATCAATGATTTGAGAGTTAGGGGTTTAATGTTTTCGAACACCTTGGCAGCTTCAAGGAGCTTACTAATCCAACTAACACAACAGCAATTCATATTACTGATTTTGTAAAAGCGCTATTGAGCAGGGAGGTGATGAGGCTCTGATTATGATATTGTAGGATCCCAGTACTGTTAATGAAAAAACAGTTATCAGTTTGTTGCGGAATCTCCAGATTAGAATCAGACAATTTTAGAAATTCAAAAACTTTACAAAAACTATACAAAAACTATACAAAAACCATACAAAAACTATACAACCATACCCTCAATTTTCTCCTCAAAATTCTGATTGCCCATCGACAAAAACGCAGAAATGAGCGAACTGGACGTCTTTTCGAGCCGAATCCAGAGATTTCATTGCGGAGAATAGAGGTCACCAGAGGTCACCAGAGGTCACCAAAGGTCACAGGGGTCACCAGAGGTCACAGGGGTCACCAGAGGTCACCAGAGGTCACCAGAGGTCACCAGAGGTCACTAGGGGTCACAGGGGTCACCAGTGGTCACCAGAGATCACCAGAGATCACCAGAGGTCACCAGAGGTCACCAGAGGTCACTAGGGGTCACAGGGGTCACCAGAGGTCAACAGAGGTCACCAGAGGTCACCAGAGGTCACCAGAGGTCACCAGAGGTCACTAGGGGTCACCAGAGGTCACCAGAGGTCACCAGAGGTCACCAGAGGTCACCAGAGGTCACCAGAGGTCACCAGAGGTCACTAGGGGTCACCAGAGGTCACAGGGGTCACCAGAGGTCACCAGAGGTCACCAGAGGTCACCAGAGGTCACCAGAGGTCACCAGAGGTCATACGGGTCACCAGAGGTCACCAGAGGTCACCAGAGGTCACCAGAGGTCACCAGAGGTCACCAGAGGTCACAGGGGTCACCAGAGGTCACCAGGGGTCACCAGAGGTCACCAGAGGTCACCAGAGGTCACCAGAGGTCACCAGAGGTCACCAGAGGTCACCAGAGGTCACCAGAGGTCACCAGAGGTCACCAGAGGTCACCAGAGGTCACCAGAGGTCACCAGAGGTCACAGGGGTCACCAGAGGTCACCAGAGGTCACAGGGGTCACCAGAGGTCACAGGGGTCACCAGAGGTCACCAGAGGTCACCAGAGGTCACCAGAGGTCACCAGAGGTCACCAGAGGTCACCAGAGGTCACCAGAGGTCACCAGAGGTCACCAGAGGTCACCAGAGGTCACCAGAGGTCACCAGAGGTCACCAGAGGTCACCAGAGGTCACCAGAGGTCACCAGAGGTCACCAGAGGTCACCAGAGGTCACCAGAGGTCACCAGAGGTCACAGGGGTCACCAGAGGTCACCAGAGGTCACCAGAGGTCACCAGAGGTCACCAGAGGTCACAGGGGTCACCAGAGGTCACCAGAGGTCACCAGAGGTCACCAGAGGTCACCAGAGGTCACTAGGGGTCACCAGAGGTCACAGGGGTCACCAGAGGTCACCAGGTCATTTGAGGTTATTTGAGGTCATTTGAGGTCATTTGGGGTCATTTGAGGTCATTTGGGGTCATTTGAGGTCATTTGGGGTCATTTGAGGTCATTTGGGGTCATTTGAGGTCATTTGAGGTCATTTGGGGTCATTCGAGGTCATTTGAGGTCCATTGAGGTCATTTGAGGTCCATTGAGGTCTTTTGGGGTCATTAGGGGTCATTTGAGGTCATTTGGGGTCATTTGAGGTCATTTGGGGTCATTAGGGGTCATTTGAGGTCATTTGGGGTCATTAGGGGTCATTTGGGGTCATTTGAGGTCATTCGAGGTCATTTGGGGTCATTAGGGGTCATTTGGGGTCATTAGGGGTCATTTGAAGTCATTAGGGGTCATTTGAGGTCATTTGAGGTCATTTGGGGTCATTAGGGGTCATTTGAGGTCATTTGGGGTCATTTGAGGTCATTAGGGGTCATTTGAGGTCATTTGGGGTCATTTGAGGTCATTTGAGGTCATTTGGGGTCATTTGGGGTCATTTGAGGTCATTTGTGGTCATTTGAGGTCATTTGAGGTCATTTGAGGTCATTTGAGGTCATTTGAGGTCATTTGGGGTCATTAGGGGTCATTTGAGGTCATTTGGGATCATTCGGGGTCATTTGAGGTCACTTGAAGTCATTTGAGGTCACTAGGAGTCACTAGGGGTCACTAGGGGTCACTAGGGGTCACTAGAAGTCACCATAAGATTACCGGTAGAACGGGATCAGGGAATATTTTCGAACAATAACTTCTTCCAGGTTCTCTTCTCCATCTTCCCTTCCACGAGCACACACCTACACCGTTTTGCTGTAACAACAACTTCCTGCAGATGTGTCTTCTACGTGGACTTTGCCTACACTCTGTACTCTGCGTCTCTACAACACCATTTGTTCTACACGCCCGTTCACCCTCTCGTCCACCTTTTCTCTAACACCCTCTCTTCCCGCGAACCCCCTTTTTTCCCGCCAATTCATTATTGTTTTGTTGGTCATTTACCCTATATAAGGCGGTGTCGCCCTCATTCCAGTCTTTTTCCCAACCCATTTTTTTACTTATCATCTTTTCTGCGGTTACGCGTTGCTCTTCTTTTTGGGGTTTTCTCCCATTTTCGGACTAGAACCTTCTGTTGCTGCTAAGATTTTTCCCCCACTCCGCCTGTTATTCAACTTGTTAGACACTCACTGATAAGCCTGCTATAATCTGAACCAATTACGAAGCATTGCGTTCTTTCTCTTGCAGTTATTCTCAATACTTTTTTGTTTTTTCGTCGAAAACTGTTGTGTAAGTTTGAGACTCTACAACGACACTTTACTGTAACGCGCGCTCGGTTTAGTGAACAATTCCCTGTTCAGTTCGTATCATATTTTCCTCCCTTTTTTATTTACTGGGCTGTCCTTCACTACAGTTCACAGGGTTACGCGAGCAATCGCGTCCCAGCGCACATTTAGGAGAAAATAATTTCTGAATAGTTATTTTTGATCTCCGCAAAAGGCGGCTGACAGTTTATGACATTTGATACGCGGACAAAGGAAAAAAATGAGTTCGATTCGTTGGGCGCGGTTTCTGACGTTACCCTGTGACTGGTAGTGTTCCTTTACTGATTGCTCAGCTAGTCGATCATCTTTTCTTGTCTTTTTTTCTATCAGAGCAATTTATAATTTGGATTTTCTCCATGAAAAACCATTGTTTTTTCCTCTCGCAGTTCCAATCTTTCTTCTATTTCTACTTTACTTACAAAATGTCTTCGTGTTTTGCCCCGGAATCCGCGGTACGTAGACGAGACTCAACAACGACACTCCACTTGAACGCCGCGCGCGCACGCTGTTTAGTGAAGGTGTTTCTCGTGTCCCCCTCACTGGTTCCTCCCTTTTTCGTGTCCCTCAATGGTCTTTCCCGCAGCGCTCGACTAATCGATAATCCCTTGTACCATTTTTCCTCATTTTTTTTCTCTAAAATCCCTCTTTTCCCTCCATTTTAAAAATAATTTCAGTACAAATCTTGGCTATTTAGATTAGTTTTTTGCCGCTAGTCAATTTTTACGAAATCTTTTGTTTTCGAAAGTAGAGAGCTAGATTTTCCAGCAAGTAAAATTACTGTTTATCAGAAATCAATAGTTTTTTTTCGGATTACGAAATCTTGGCTATTCAAATCCCTGTTGTCTGAGTGCAAGACACTACAACGATACTCTACTAAAACGCGCGCTCAGTTTAGTGAACAACTCCCTGTTCAGTTCGTATCGTCTTTATCTCCGCACTCATTGGGTCCCTTCATTCGGCCTTACTGATCGCTCGGCTAGTCGATAATATATTTTCGTCTCATTTTCTTTTTTCTTTTTCTAAGTTCTGTCTTTCATACAACGACACTCCACTTGAACGCCGCGCGCGCACGCTGTTTAGTGAAGGTGTTTCTCGTGTCCCCCTCACTGGCTCCTCCCTTTTTCGTGTTCCTCACTGGTCCTTCCCGCAGCGGTCGACAAATCGATAGTCACTTTATTGTCTCATTTTTCCTTGTTATTTCTTTTTAGTTCCCTTTTTTCTTCATTTCAACAATGATTTTAGTGAAAATTTAACGAAACATAATGTACGAAGTCGCTTCGAAGAATGATAATTTTTTGGAAATCATATCTGCCCTCTCTCTTAAACTACGAAAGTATGAGGTCGACATTTTTTGTGTGTGTGTGTGTGTGTGCGTGTGTGTGTCCGTCTGTCAACGCCTGTTGCTCAGCTCCCACCTGACCGATTTTGATAATTTTTGGACCAAAAGATAGGAAAAGTTGGCCGCATGATGCCCGTTTTTTCCGATTTCAAAAATTTAATCTTTGGAATTTTCTACGGCCATTTTAGTGGTTTTTCAGTACTAATTTTTCACCTTCCCAGGAGCAAAGTGGTCGTCTCTACACGTAAACAATAGTGGCCAACGCGAGCCCGTTTCCATGTCGGTCGCTGCATTTCTATATGTCCCCGTCTCTGTTCGCGCGCGCGAGGCAATATGATAATAAAAAGGGGGTTTGTGAGATGTTAAAAAGTTCTGTTCGGTATTTTTAGAGGAATGATCGTAAAGTTAAAGTGATTTGAATACAAAAAGCTCAACACGCGGAACGCGTCTGGCCTGGCCGCCGGAACGAGCGTAGCGAGTGATGGCGGTCAGGCTAGTTTTGGCTATATAGATCAGTTTTTGCCGCTGACTGATTATCACCAAAGTGTTTGTTTTCAAAGTGTTCAGCTATGATTTACAGCAGTCAAGTTTAAAATTTATCTGAAATCTATAAAATTAATTTTTTTCGATAGCGCTCAAAAATCGTTTTTTTCCTCGAAGTACCTCATCTTAGCTATTCGAATTGTTTTCGTTTCGGTCGCTTATCAATTTCCACTAACTTACTCACTCCCGAAAGTGTCTAGCTTCAATTCTCAGCAACTGAATATACAACTAAAACCGACTTAAAATACTTTCTATCCAAATCCCGTTTTTTCTTTTTTTAATTAATATTTTTCCAGCCAGCATGTCGTTTCAATTTTCAGCTGACGACAAACGGAAAACCGCGGAGCAGTTTTTTCCCCAAATGCCACCAAAGCAAATGGATGACATCCGCAAGATGTACTCCCCTCAGGATGTGACCGCGGAGCAGATCGAGGAAGAGATGGTTCGGATTGAGAAGGTCGTGGAAGAACTCTCAAGTGAACATGAAGAAATGGTCAAGAAAGAGCTCAGTCGTCTCTTCGTCAAAACAGATGAGATGCCTCCAGACACCAATCCAGACACCAATCCAGACACCAATCCAGACACCAATCCAGACACCAATCCAGACACCAATCCAGACACCAATCCAGACACCAATCCAGACACCGATCCAGTCACCGATCCAGACTCCGATCCAGACACCGATCCAGAAAGTGAACTGCAATCAGGAGAAGAAGAAGGTGAATGGGACGCTGAATCAGGCGGCATGGATGTCGGATCGCCTCCACCGCGTTCGGAATACCCTTCTTCTTCAAACGTTTCTGTGCCGGTGCATGAAGACGGAGCTGAAATCAACAAGTTTATCTCCCATGTCACTCCTTACGATTTCAAATATGTTCCATGGGATGGATCTGATGACTCAGATGATTCTCAAGACCAATATGACAGACCTTCAATCGTTAAAACACTCAAGATTGAAGGAGCGTCGGAACCACGCAAAATGGACTTTTATGAGCCAATTGCCGATAACGTTGATGGAGAGGACGAGTATCAATGGACACATGTTCCGCAGGTTTCTGACGACACAGACAACGAGCGTGTTGTCTCGAAGATCAACGTGGTAAGTGCTATCAAAAATTAATACAGAAATTGATGAAATGTTTTCAGACTTACCCGAATGGGGTCCACGGTTACCATAAGAACCTATTCGAAGTTGACGACGAGCTCTTGTTCCGTGCCATGTGCAAGCTTCTTCCCGGAACAACCAATGCTGACTTACTCTACTATTGTCTTTACAAGACCTTTCCCAATGAAGGCACTCAGGAGCAATTCTCTCGAAGATTCCCTGTTCTTGCCGAGAAATTTAGCAAGGATGAGGATGAGTTGAATGAGTTGCTGAAATTGGAGACTTGGAAGGCAAACGAGAAGAGCGAGAAGAAGCAAAAACCAATCGGCTGGAAACATCCATGTTCTCAACACAATTACTTTGTTAAGATTATCAAACTTCCGGATGAACTGGCTCGGCACTGCTCGGAGGAGTGTTATCACAGTGTTACGGACATCGAATCAACTCTGAAAGATTTGAAAGCAGATCCACAAAGCATCAAGCTATATCTCGAGAAGTCTATGGACACAGATGTTGACTTCTTCAACGCATTGTTTGTGGATTCTGAAGCGATGGATCTTAAAACCTTCTGTGCCATCTCCAAAGCGTTCCCTCGTAAGACATGCGCCGAATGGTTCAAAATCGTTTTGGAGGCGCTGGAATATCCAGAAACCGCCGAAACGGAGAATTCCACAGCTGGGTTAGTCAAATAGGTTACTGAGCAGACCAACAGTTATTCTTTTTCAGAGATTTCAAAGCCAAGCTGGAGGATTTCAAGAAGTTCAAGAAAAGCGAGAGCGAAAAGTTGACGAGAGACCAGAAACAGAGTGTCGAGGAAGAAGCAAAAAAGCATGGAGAGACTTACGAAGAATGTCGCAAGCATCTTGGTCCCGCATTCGCCACTTTCAAGAATGTGACTCCATGCTGCCACGTTGGCCCTTGTGGTCCGGATAACGCCCTCTGCTCCTGCAAGATCTTCTGCTCCACTTACTGTCAATGCGACGACAACTGTTATCGCAAATTCCCTGGATGTGACTGTAAGGGTGGCAACTGTGGAAGAAACCAATGCCCGTGCTTTGAAATGGAATGGGAGTGTAATCCGACCACCTGCGAGAATTGCGTTCGCCACGAAACATTTGACTGTGACAACGCCAACTTTACTCTCCGAAAAGACAAAGAAGTGTTCGTCAAGAAGTCTGGCATCGAAAAAGCCGGAAGCGGTCTATTCCTCGGCCAAGACGTCAAGAAGTATGACTTTATTGGCGAGTACACGGGAGAATATCTAACAGAAGGAGAAACGGAGCGAAGAGGCGTCATGGGAATTCTCATTGGAAACTATATTTTCGGTATGCTTTTGAATCCCACTTCCGATCAATTTTTGGATGTATTTCAGACCTTCCCTATGAACTTGGAAGTGTCGATTCGAAGCGGTGCGGAAATGAGTTCCGTTTTATCAATCATTCTATGGAGAATGCTAGTTGCACGCCATTCAGAAGAGTTGCCAAAGGAAAGATGCACATCGGTTTCTTTGCCCATTGCACCGCTTCGAATCGACACTTCCAAGTTCATAGGGAAGGTCTGAAATACATCCAAAAATTGATCGGAAGTGGGATTCAAAAGCATACCGAAAATATAGTTTCCAATGAGAATTCGGTCTCGGTCTCGGTCTCGGTCTCGGTCTCGGTCTCGATATCGGTCTCGGTCTCGGTCTCGATATCGGTCTCGATATCGGTCTCGGTCTCGATATCGGTCTCGGTCTCGGTCTCGGTCTCGATATCGGTCTCGGTCTCGGTCTCGATATCGGTCTCGGTCTCGATATCGGTCTCGGTCTCGATATCGGTCTCGATATCGGTCTCGGTCTCGGTCTCGGTCTCGGTCTCGGTCTCGGTCTCGGTCTCGGTCTCGGTCTCGGTCTCGGTCTCGGTCTCGATATCGGTCTCGGTCTCGGTCTCGATATCGGTCTCGATATCGGTCTCGGTCTCGATATCGGTCTCGGTCTCGGTCTCGGTCTCGGTCTCGGTCTCGGTCTCGGTCTCGGTCTCGGTCTCGGTCTCGGTCTCGGTCTCGGTCTCGATATCGGTCTCGGTCTCGGTCTCGGTCTCGGTCTCGGTCTCGGTCTCGGTCTCGATATCGGTCTCGGTCTCGGTCTCGGTCTCGGTCTCGGTCTCGGTCTCGGTCTCGGTCTCGGTCTCGGTCTCGGTCTCGGTCTCGGTCTCGGTCTCGGTCTCGGTCTCGGTCTCGGTCTCGGTCTCGGTCTCGGTCTCGGTCTCGATATCGGTCTCGGTCTCGGTCTCGGTCTCGGTCTCGGTCTCGGTCTCGGTCTCGGTCTCGGTCTCGGTCTCGGTCTCGGTCTCGGTCTCGGTCTCGATATCGGTCTCGGTCTCGGTCTCGGTCTCGGTCTCGGTCTCGGTCTCGGTCTCGGTCTCGGTCTCGGTCTCGGTCTCGGTATCGGTCTCGGTCTCGGTCTCGGTCTCGGTCTCGGTCTCGGTCTCGGTCTCGGTCTCGGTCTCGGTCTCGGTCTCGGTCTCGGTCTCGGTCTCGGTCTCGGTCTCGGTCTCGGTCTCGGTCTCGGTCTCGGTCTCGGTCTCGATATCGGTCTCGGTCTCGATATCGGTCTCGGTCTCGGTCTCGGTCTCGATATCGGTCTCGGTCTCGGTCTCGGTCTCGGTCTCGGTCTCGGTCTCGGTCTCGATATCGGTCTCGGTCTCGGTCTCGGTCTCGATATCGGTCTCGGTCTCGGTCTCGGTCTCGGTCTCGGTCTCGGTCTCGGTCTCGGTCTCGGTCTCGATATCGGTCTCGGTCTCGATATCGGTCTCGGTCTCGGTCTCGGTCTCGATATCGGTCTCGGTCTCGATATCGGTCTCGGTCTCGGTCTCGGTCTCGATATCGGTCTCGGTCTCGGTCTCGGTCTCGGTCTCGGTCTCGATATCGGTCTCGGTCTCGGTCTCGGTCTCGGTCTCGGTCTCGATATCGGTCTCGGTCTCGGTCTCGGTCTCGGTCTCGATATCGGTCTCGGTCTCGGTCTCGGTCTCGGTCTCGGTCTCGGTCTCGGTCTCGGTCTCGGTCTCGGTCTCGGTCTCGGTCTCGGTCTCGGTCTCGGTCTCGGTCTCGGTCTCGGTCTCGGTCTCGGTCTCGGTCTCGGTCTCGGTCTCGGTCTCGGTCTCGGTCTCGGTCTCGGTCTCGGTCTCGGTCTCGGTCTCGGTCTCGGTCTCGGTCTCGGTCTCGGTCTCGGTCTCGGTCTCGGTCTCGGTCTCGGTCTCGGTCTCGGTCTCGGTCTCGGTCTCGGTCTCGGTCTCGGTCTCGGTCTCGGTCTCGGTCTCGGTCTCGGTCTCGGTCTCGATATCGGTCTCGGTCTCGGTCTCGGTCTCGGTCTCGGTCTCGGTCTCGGTCTCGGTCTCGATATCGGTCTCGATATCGGTCTCGGTCTCGATATCGGTCTCGGTCTCGATATCGGTCTCGATATCGGTCTCGGTCTCGATATCGGTCTCGATATCGGTCTCGGTCTCGATATCGGTCTCGGTCTCGATATCGGTCTCGATATCGGTCTCGGTCTCGATATCGGTCTCGATATCGGTCTCGGTCTCGGTCTCGATATCGGTCTCGATATCGGTCTCGGTCTCGGTCTCGGTCTCGGAAGCATCTGCAAGCATGAGGAAGCATGTGGAAGCATGTGGAAGCATCTGCAAGCATGTGGAAGCATGTGGAAGCATGTGGAAGCATGTGGAAGCATGTGGAAGCATGAGGAAACATGTGTAAGCATGAGGAAGCATGTGGAAGCATGTGGAAGCATGTGGAAGCATGTGGAAGCATGAGGAAGCATCTGCAAGCATGTGGAAGCATGAGGAAGCATCTGCAAGCATGTGGAAGCATGTGGAAGCATGTGGAAGCATGTGGAAGCATCTGCAAGCATGTGGAAGCATGTGGAAGCATGTGGAAGCATGTGGAAGCATGTGGAAGCATGTGGAAGCATGAGGAAGCATCTGCAAGCATGTGGAAGCATGTGGAAGCATGTGGAAGCATGTGGAAGCATGTGGAAGCATGTGGAAGCATCTGCAAGCATGTGGAAGCATGTGGAAGCATGTGGAAGCATGTGGAAGCATCTGCAAGCATGTGGAAGCATGTGGAAGCATGTGGAAGCATGTGGAAGCATGAGGAAACATGTGTAAGCATGAGGAAGCATGTGGAAGCATGTGGAAGCATGTGGAAGCATGTGGAAGCATGTGGAAGCATGTGGAAGCATGTGGAAGCATCTGCAAGCATGTGGAAGCATGTGGAAGCATGTGGAAGCATCTGCAAGCATGTGGAAGCATGAGGAAGCATCTGCAAGCATGTGGAAGCATGTGGAAGCATGTGGAAGCATCTGCAAGCATCTGCAAGCATGTGGAAGCATGTGGAAGCATGTGGAAGCATGTGGAAACATGTGGAAGCATGAGGAAGCATCTGCAAGCATGTGGAAGCATGAGGAAGCATCTGCAAGCATGTGGAAGCATGTGGAAGCATGTGGAAGCATGTGGAAGCATCTGCAAGCATGTGGAAGCATGTGGAAGCATGTGGAAGCATGTGGAAGCATGTGGAAGCATGTGGAAGCATGAGGAAGCATCTGCAAGCATGTGGAAGCATGTGGAAGCATCTGCAAGCATGTGGAAGCATGTGGAAGCATGTGGAAGCATGTGGAAGCATCTGCAAGCATGTGGAAGCATGTGGAAGCATGTGGAAGCATGTGGAAGCATGTGGAAGCATGTGGAAGCATCTGCAAGCATGTGGAAGCATGTGGAAGCATGTGGAAGCATCTGCAAGCATGTGGAAGCATGTGGAAGCATGTGGAAGCATGAGGAAACATTTGTAAGCATGAGGAAGCATGTGGAAGCATGTGGAAGCATGTGGAAGCATGTGGAAGCATGAGGAAGCATCTGCAAGCATGTGGAAGCATGAGGAAGCATCTGCAAGCATGTGGAAGCATGTGGAAGCATCTGCAAGCATGTGGAAACATCTGCAAGCATGTGGAAGCATGTGGAAGCATGTGGAAGCATGTGGAAGCATGAGGAAGCATCTGCAAGCATGTGGAAGCATGAGGAAGCATCTGCAAGCATGTGGAAGCATGTGGAAGCATGTGGAAGCATGTGGAAGCATGAGGAAACATGTGTAAGCATGAGGAAGCATGTGGAAGCATGTGGAAGCATGTGGAAGCATGTGGAAGCATGAGGAAGCATCTGCAAGCATGTGGAAGCATGTGGAAGCATGAGGAAACATGTGTAAGCATGAGGAAGCATGTGGAAGCATGTGGAAGCATGTGGAAGCATGTGGAAGCATGAGGAAGCATGTGGAAGCATGTGGAAGCATGTGGAAGCATGTGGAAGCATGTGGAAGCATGTGGAAGCATCTGCAAGCATGTGGAAGCATGTGGAAGCATGTGGAAGCATGTGGAAGCATGTGGAAGCATGTGGAAGCATGTGGAAGCATGTGGAAGCATGTGGAAGCATGTGGAAGCATGTGGAAGCATGTGGAAGCATGTGGAAGCATGTGGAAGCATCTGCAAGCATGTGGAAGCATGTGGAAGCATGTGGAAGCATCTGCAAGCATGTGGAAGCATGAGGAAGCATCTGCAAGCATGTGGAAGCATGTGGAAGCATGTGGAAGCATCTGCAAGCATGTGGAAGCATGTGGAAGCATGTGGAAGCATGTGGAAGCATGTGGAAGCATGTGGAAGCATGTGGAAGCATGAGGAAGCATCTGCAAGCATGTGGAAGCATGTGGAAGCATCTGCAAGCATGTGGAAGCATGTGGAAGCATGTGGAAGCATGTGGAAGCATGAGGAAACATGTGTAAGCATGAGGAAGCATGTGGAAGCATGTGGAAGCATGTGGAAGCATGTGGAAGCATGAGGAAGCATCTGCAAGCATGTGGAAGCATGAGGAAGCATCTGCAAGCATGTGGAAGCATGTGGAAGCATGTGGAAGCATGTGGAAGCATCTGCAAGCATGTGGAAGCATGTGGAAGCATGTGGAAGCATGTGGAAGCATGTGGAAGCATGTGGAAGCATGAGGAAGCATCTGCAAGCATGTGGAAGCATGTGGAAGCATGTGGAAGCATGTGGAAGCATGTGGAAGCATGTGTAAGCATGAGGAAGCATGTGGAAGCATGTGGAAGCATCTGCAAGCATGTGGAAGCATGTGGAAGCATGTGGAAGCATGTGGAAGCATGTGGAAGCATGAGGAAGCATGTGGAAGCATGTGGAAGCATGTGGAAGCATGTGGAAGCATGTGGAAGCATGTGTAAGCATGAGGAAGCATGTGGAAGCATGTGGAAGCATCTGCAAGCATGTGGAAGCATGTGGAAGCATGTGGAAGCATGTGGAAGCATGTGGAAGCATGAGGAAGCATCTGCAAGCATGTGGAAGCATGAGGAAGCATCTGCAAGCATGTGGAAGCATGTGGAAGCATCTGCAAGCATGTGGAAGCATGTGGAAGCATGAGGAAACATGTGTAAGCATGAGGAAGCATGTGGAAGCATGTGGAAGCATGTGGAAGCATGTGGAAGCATGAGGAAGCATCTGCAAGCATGTGGAAGCATGAGGAAGCATCTGCAAGCATGTGGAAGCATGTGGAAGCATGTGGAAGCATGTGGAAGCATGTGGAAGCATGTGGAAGCATCTGCAAGCATGTGGAAGCATGTGGAAGCATGTGGAAGCATGTGGAAGCATCTGCAAGCATGTGGAAGCATGTGGAAGCATGTGGAAGCATGTGGAAGCATGAGGAAACATGTGTAAGCATGAGGAAGCATGTGGAAGCATGTGGAAGCATGTGGAAGCATGTGGAAGCATGTGGAAGCATGTGGAAGCATCTGCAAGCATGTGGAAGCATGTGGAAGCATGTGGAAGCATCTGCAAGCATGTGGAAGCATGAGGAAGCATCTGCAAGCATGTGGAAGCATGTGGAAGCATGTGGAAGCATCTGCAAGCATGTGGAAGCATGTGGAAGCATGTGGAAGCATGTGGAAGCATGTGGAAGCATGTGGAAGCATGTGGAAGCATGTGGAAGCATGAGGAAGCATCTGCAAGCATGTGGAAGCATGTGGAAGCATCTGCAAGCATGTGGAAGCATGTGGAAGCATGTGGAAGCATGTGGAAGCATGAGGAAACATGTGTAAGCATGAGGAAGCATGTGGAAGCATGTGGAAGCATGTGGAAGCATGTGGAAGCATGAGGAAGCATCTGCAAGCATGTGGAAGCATGAGGAAGCATCTGCAAGCATGTGGAAGCATGTGGAAGCATGTGGAAGCATGTGGAAGCATCTGCAAGCATGTGGAAGCATGTGGAAGCATGTGGAAGCATGTGGAAGCATGTGGAAGCATGTGGAAGCATGAGGAAGCATCTGCAAGCATGTGGAAGCATGTGGAAGCATGTGGAAGCATGTGGAAGCATGTGGAAGCATGTGGAAGCATGAGGAAGCATGTGGAAGCATGTGGAAGCATCTGCAAGCATGTGGAAGCATGTGGAAGCATGTGGAAGCATGTGGAAGCATGTGGAAGCATGTGGAAGCATGTGGAAGCATCTGCAAGCATGTGGAAGCATGTGGAAGCATGTGGAAGCATGTGGAAGCATGTGGAAGCATGTGGAAGCATGAGGAAACATGTGTAAGCATGAGGAAGCATGTGGAAGCATGTGGAAGCATGTGGAAGCATGTGGAAGCATCTGCAAGCATGTGGAAGCATGTGGAAGCATGTGGAAGCATGTGGAAGCATGTGGAAGCATGAGGAAGCATCTGCAAGCATGTGGAAGCATGTGGAAGCATCTGCAAGCATGTGGAAGCATGTGGAAGCATGTGGAAGCATGTGGAAGCATGAGGAAACATGTGTAAGCATGAGGAAGCATGTGGAAGCATGTGGAAGCATGTGGAAGCATGTGGAAGCATGAGGAAGCATCTGCAAGCATGTGGAAGCATGAGGAAGCATCTGCAAGCATGTGGAAGCATGTGGAAGCATGTGGAAGCATGTGGAAGCATCTGCAAGCATGTGGAAGCATGTGGAAGCATGTGGAAGCATGTGGAAGCATGTGGAAGCATGTGGAAGCATGAGGAAGCATCTGCAAGCATGTGGAAGCATGTGGAAGCATGTGGAAGCATGTGGAAGCATGTGGAAGCATGTGGAAGCATCTGCAAGCATGTGGAAGCATGTGGAAGCATGTGGAAGCATGTGGAAGCATCTGCAAGCATGTGGAAGCATGTGGAAGCATGTGGAAGCATGTGGAAGCATGAGGAAACATGTGTAAGCATGAGGAAGCATGTGGAAGCATGTGGAAGCATGTGGAAGCATGTGGAAGCATGTGGAAGCATGTGGAAGCATCTGCAAGCATGTGGAAGCATGTGGAAGCATGTGGAAGCATCTGCAAGCATGTGGAAGCATGAGGAAGCATCTGCAAGCATGTGGAAGCATGTGGAAGCATGTGGAAGCATGTGGAAGCATGTGGAAGCATGTGGAAGCATGAGGAAGCATCTGCAAGCATGTGGAAGCATGAGGAAGCATCTGCAAGCATGTGGAAGCATGTGGAAGCATGTGGAAGCATGTGGAAGCATCTGCAAGCATGTGGAAGCATGTGGAAGCATGTGGAAGCATGAGGAAACATGTGTAAGCATGTGGAAGCATGTGGAAGCATGTGGAAGCATGTGGAAGCATGTGGAAGCATGAGGAAGCATCTGGAAGCATGTGGAAGCATGAGGAAGCATCTGCAAGCATGTGGAAGCATGTGGAAGCATGTGGAAGCATCTGCAAGCATGTGGAAGCATGTGGAAGCATGTGGAAGCATGAGGAAGCATGTGGAAGCATGAGGAAGCATGTGGAAGCATGTGGAAGCATGTGGAAGCATGTGGAAGCATGAGGAAGCATCTGCAAGCATGTGGAAGCATGAGGAAGCATCTGCAAGCATGTGGAAGCATGTGGAAGCATGTGGAAGCATGTGGAAGCATGTGGAAGCATGTGGAAGCATGTGGAAGCATGTGGAAGCATGTGGAAGCATCTGCAAGCATGTGGAAGCATGTGGAAGCATGTGGAAGCATGAGGAAACATGTGTAAGCATGAGGAAGCATGTGGAAGCATGTGGAAGCATGTGGAAGCATGTGGAAGCATGAGGAAGCATCTGCAAGCATGTGGAAGCATGTGGAAGCATCTGCAAGCATGTGGAAGCATGTGGAAGCATGTGGAAGCATCTGCAAGCATGTGGAAGCATGTGGAAGCATGTGGAAGCATGAGGAAACATGTGTAAGCATGAGGAAGCATGTGGAAGCATGTGGAAGCATGTGGAAGCATGTGGAAGCATGTGGAAGCATGAGGAAGCATCTGCAAGCATGTGGAAGCATGAGGAAGCATGTGGAAGCATGTGGAAGCATGTGGAAGCATGAGGAAGCATCTGCAAGCATGTGGAAGCATGTGGAAGCATCTGCAAGCATCTGCAAGCATGTGGAAGCATGTGGAAGCATGTGGAAGCATGTGGAAGCATGAGGAAACATGTGTAAGCATGAGGAAGCATGTGGAAGCATGTGGAAGCATGTGGAAGCATGTGGAAGCATGAGGAAGCATCTGCAAGCATGTGGAAGCATGAGGAAGCATCTGCAAGCATGTGGAAGCATGTGGAAGCATGTGGAAGCATGTGGAAGCATCTGCAAGCATGTGGAAGCATGTGGAAGCATGTGGAAGCATGTGGAAGCATGTGGAAGCATGTGGAAGCATGAGGAAGCATCTGCAAGCATGTGGAAGCATGTGGAAGCATGTGGAAGCATGTGGAAGCATGTGGAAGCATGTGGAAGCATCTGCAAGCATGTGGAAGCATGTGGAAGCATGTGGAAGCATGTGGAAGCATCTGCAAGCATGTGGAAGCATGTGGAAGCATGTGGAAGCATGTGGAAGCATGAGGAAACATGTGTAAGCATGAGGAAGCATGTGGAAGCATGTGGAAGCATGTGGAAGCATGTGGAAGCATGTGGAAGCATGTGGAAGCATGTGGAAGCATCTGCAAGCATGTGGAAGCATGTGGAAGCATGTGGAAGCATCTGCAAGCATGTGGAAGCATGAGGAAGCATCTGCAAGCATGTGGAAGCATGTGGAAGCATGTGGAAGCATGTGGAAGCATGTGGAAGCATGTGGAAGCATGAGGAAGCATCTGCAAGCATGTGGAAGCATGAGGAAGCATCTGCAAGCATGTGGAAGCATGTGGAAGCATGTGGAAGCATGTGGAAGCATCTGCAAGCATGTGGAAGCATGTGGAAGCATGTGGAAGCATGAGGAAACATGTGTAAGCATGAGGAAGCATGTGGAAGCATGTGGAAGCATGTGGAAGCATGTGGAAGCATGAGGAAGCATCTGCAAGCATGTGGAAGCATGAGGAAGCATCTGCAAGCATGTGGAAGCATGTGGAAGCATGTGGAAGCATCTGCAAGCATGTGGAAGCATGTGGAAGCATGTGGGAGCATGAGGAAACATGTGTAAGCATGAGGAAGCATGTGGAAGCATGTGGAAGCATGTGGAAGCATGTGGAAGCATGAGGAAGCATCTGCAAGCATGTGGAAGCATGAGGAAGCATCTGCAAGCATGTGGAAGCATGTGGAAGCATGTGGAAGCATGTGGAAGCATGAGGAAGCATCTGCAAGCATGTGGAAGCATGTGGAAGCATGTGGAAGCATGTGGAAGCATCTGCAAGCATGTGGAAGCATGTGGAAGCATGTGGAAGCATGTGGAAGCATGTGGAAGCATGAGGAAGCATCTGCAAGCATGTGGAAGCATGAGGAAGCATCTGCAAGCATGTGGAAGCATGTGGAAGCATGTGGAAGCATGTGGAAGCATCTGCAAGCATGTGGAAGCATGTGGAAGCATGTGGAAGCATGAGGAAACATGTGTAAGCATGAGGAAGCATGTGGAAGCATGTGGAAGCATGTGGAAGCATGTGGAAGCATGAGGAAGCATCTGCAAGCATGTGGAAGCATGAGGAAGCATCTGCAAGCATGTGGAAGCATGTGGAAGCATGTGGAAGCATCTGCAAGCATGTGGAAGCATGTGGAAGCATGTGGAAGCATGAGGAAACATGTGTAAGCATGAGGAAGCATGTGGAAGCATGTGGAAGCATGTGGAAGCATGTGGAAGCATGTGGAAGCATGTGGAAGCATGTGGAAGCATGTGGAAGCATGTGGAAGCATGTGGAAGCATGAGGAAACATGTGTAAGCATGAGGAAGCATGTGGAAGCATGTGGAAGCATGTGGAAGCATCTGCAAGCATGAGGAAGCATGTGGAAGCATGTGGAAGCATGTGGAAGCATGTGGAAGCATGAGGAAGCATCTGCAAGCATGTGGAAGCATGAGGAAGCATCTGCAAGCATGTGGAAGCATGTGGAAGCATGTGGAAGCATCTGCAAGCATGTGGAAGCATGTGGAAGCATGTGGAAGCATGTGGAAGCATCTGCAAGCATGTGGAAGCATGTGGAAGCATGTGGAAGCATGTGGAAGCATGAGGAAACATGTGTAAGCATGAGGAAGCATGTGGAAGCATGTGGAAGCATGTGGAAGCATGTGGAAGCATGTGGAAGCATGTGGAAGCATGTGGAAGCATCTGCAAGCATGTGGAAGCATGTGGAAGCATGTGGAAGCATCTGCAAGCATGTGGAAGCATGAGGAAGCATCTGCAAGCATGTGGAAGCATGTGGAAGCATGTGGAAGCATGTGGAAGCATGTGGAAGCATGTGGAAGCATGTGGAAGCATGAGGAAGCATCTGCAAGCATGTGGAAGCATGAGGAAGCATCTGCAAGCATGTGGAAGCATGTGGAAGCATGTGGAAGCATGTGGAAGCATCTGCAAGCATGTGGAAGCATGTGGAAGCATGTGGAAGCATGTGGAAGCATGAGGAAGCATCTGCAAGCATGTGGAAGCATGAGGAAGCATCTGCAAGCATGTGGAAGCATGTGGAAGCATGTGGAAGCATCTGCAAGCATGTGGAAGCATGTGGAAGCATGTGGAAGCATGAGGAAACATGTGTAAGCATGAGGAAGCATGTGGAAGCATGTGGAAGCATGTGGAAGCATGTGGAAGCATGAGGAAGCATCTGCAAGCATGTGGAAGCATGAGGAAGCATCTGCAAGCATGTGGAAGCATGTGGAAGCATGTGGAAGCATCTGCAAGCATGTGGAAGCATGTGGAAGCATGTGGAAGCATGAGGAAACATGTGTAAGCATGAGGAAGCATGTGGAAGCATGTGGAAGCATGTGGAAGCATGTGGAAGCATGAGGAAGCATCTGCAAGCATGTGGAAGCATGAGGAAGCATCTGCAAGCATGTGGAAGCATGTGGAAGCATGTGGAAGCATCTGCAAGCATGTGGAAGCATGTGGAAGCATGTGGAAGCATGAGGAAACATGTGTAAGCATGAGGAAGCATGTGGAAGCATGTGGAAGCATGTGGAAGCATGTGGAAGCATGAGGAAGCATCTGCAAGCATGTGGAAGCATGTGGAAGCATGTGGAAGCATGTGGAAGCATCTGCAAGCATGTGGAAGCATGTGGAAGCATGTGGAAGCATGTGGAAGCATGTGGAAGCATGTGGAAGCATGAGGAAGCATCTGCAAGCATGTGGAAGCATGTGGAAGCATGTGGAAGCATGTGGAAGCATGTGGAAGCATGTGGAAGCATCTGCAAGCATGTGGAAGCATGTGGAAGCATGTGGAAGCATGTGGAAGCATCTGCAAGCATGTGGAAGCATGTGGAAGCATGTGGAAGCATGTGGAAGCATGTGGAAGCATGAGGAAACATGTGTAAGCATGAGGAAGCATGTGGAAGCATGTGGAAGCATGTGGAAGCATGTGGAAGCATGTGGAAGCATGTGGAAGCATGTGGAAGCATCTGCAAGCATGTGGAAGCATGTGGAAGCATGTGGAAGCATGTGGAAGCATGTGGAAGCATCTGCAAGCATGTGGAAGCATGTGGAAGCATGTGGAAGCATCTGCAAGCATGTGGAAGCATGAGGAAGCATCTGCAAGCATGTGGAAGCATGTGGAAGCATGTGGAAGCATCTGCAAGCATGTGGAAGCATGTGGAAGCATGTGGAAGCATGTGGAAGCATGTGGAAGCATGTGGAAGCATGTGGAAGCATGTGGAAGCATGAGGAAGCATCTGCAAGCATGTGGAAGCATGAGGAAGCATCTGCAAGCATGTGGAAGCATGTGGAAGCATGTGGAAGCATCTGCAAGCATGTGGAAGCATGTGGAAGCATGTGGAAGCATGAGGAAACATGTGTAAGCATGAGGAAGCATGTGGAAGCATGTGGAAGCATGTGGAAGCATGTGGAAGCATGAGGAAGCATCTGCAAGCATGTGGAAGCATGAGGAAGCATCTGCAAGCATGTGGAAGCATGTGGAAGCATGTGGAAGCATCTGCAAGCATGTGGAAGCATGTGGAAGCATGTGGAAGCATCTGCAAGCATGTGGAAGCATGAGGAAGCATCTGCAAGCATGTGGAAGCATGTGGAAGCATGTGGAAGCATCTGCAAGCATGTGGAAGCATGTGGAAGCATGTGGAAGCATGTGGAAGCATGTGGAAGCATGTGGAAGCATGTGGAAGCATGTGGAAGCATGTGGAAGCATGTGGAAGCATGTGGAAGCATCTGCAAGCATGTGGAAGCATGTGGAAGCATGTGGAAGCATCTGCAAGCATGTGGAAGCATGAGGAAGCATCTGCAAGCATGTGGAAGCATGTGAAAGCATGAGGAAACATGTGTAAGCATGAGGAAGCATGTGGAAGCATGTGGAAGCATGTGGAAGCATGTGGAAGCATGAGGAAGCATGTGGAAGCATGTGGAAGCATCTGCAAGCATGTGGAAGCATGTGGAAGCATGTGGAAGCATGTGGAAGCATGAGGAAACATGTGTAAGCATGAGGAAGCATGTGGAAGCATGTGGAAGCATGTGGAAGCATGTGGAAGCATGTGGAAGCATGTGGAAGCATGTGGAAGCATCTGCAAGCATGTGGAAGCATGTGGAAGCATGTGGAAGCATGTGGAAGCATGTGGAAGCATGTGGAAGCATGTGGAAGCATGTGGAAGCATGAGGAAACATGTGTAAGCATGAGGAAGCATGTGGAAGCATGTGGAAGCATGTGGAAGCATGTGGAAGCATGAGGAAGCATCTGCAAGCATGAGGAAGCATGTGGAAGCATGTGGAAACATGTGGAAACATGTGGAAGCATGAGAAAGCATGTGGAAGCATGTGGAAGCATGTGGAAGCATGTGGAAGCATGTGGAAGCATGTGGAAGCATGTGGAAGCATGTGGAAGCATGTGGAAGCATGTGGAAGCATGTGGAAGCATGTGGAAGCATGTGGAAGCATGTGGAAGCATGTGGAAGCATGTGGAAGCATGTGGAAGCATGTGGAAGCATGTGGAAGCATCTGCAAGCATGTGGAAGCATGTGGAAGCATGTGGAAGCATGTGGAAGCATCTGCAAGCATGTGGAAGCATGTGGAAGCATGTGGAAGCATGTGGAAGCATCTGCAAGCATGTGGAAGCATGTGGAAGCATGTGGAAGCATGTGGAAGCATGAGGAAACATGTGTAAGCATGAGGAAGCATGTGGAAGCATGTGGAAGCATGTGGAAGCATGTGGAAGCATGTGGAAGCATGTGGAAGCATGTGGAAGCATGAGGAAGCATGTGGAAGCATGTGGAAGCATGTGGAAGCATCTGCAAGCATGTGGAAGCATGTGGAAGCATGTGGAAGCATGTGGAAGCATGAGGAAACATGTGGAAGCATGTGGAAGCATGAGGAAACATGTGGAAGCATGTGGAAGCATGTGGAAGCATGTGGAAGCATGTGGAAGCATGTGGAAGCATGTGGAAGCATGTGGAAGCATGAGGAAACATGTGTAAGCATGAGGAAGCATGTGGAAGCATGTGGAAGCATGTGGAAGCATGTGGAAGCATGTGGAAGCATGTGGAAGCATGTGGAAGCATCTGCAAGCATGTGGAAGCATGTGGAAGCATGTGGAAGCATGTGGAAGCATGAGGAAACATGTGGAAGCATGTGGAAGCATGTGGAAGCATGTGGAAGCATGTGGAAGCATGTGGAAGCATGTGGAAGCATGTGGAAGCATGAGGAAACATGTGTAAGCATGAGGAAGCATGTGGAAGCATGTGGAAGCATGTGGAAGCATGTGGAAGCATGAGGAAGCATCTGCAAGCATGAGGAAGCATGTGGAAGCATGTGGAAGCATGTGGAAGCATGAGGAAGCATGTGGAAGCATGTGGAAGCATGTGGAAGCATGTGGAAGCATGTGGAAGCATGTGGAAGCATGTGGAAGCATGTGGAAGCATGTGGAAGCATGTGGAAGCATGTGGAAGCATGTGGAAGCATGTGGAAGCATGTGGAAGCATGTGGAAGCATGTGGAAGCATGTGGAAGCATGAGGAAGCATGTGGAAGCATGTGGAAGCATGTGGAAACATGTGGAAACATGTGGAAGCATGAGAAAGCATGTGGAAGCATGTGGAAGCATGTGGAAGCATGTGGAAGCATGTGGAAGCATGTGGAAGCATGTGGAAGCATGTGGAAGCATGTGGAAGCATGTGGAAGCATGTGGAAGCATGTGGAAGCATGAGAAAGCATGTGGAAGCATGTGGAAGCATGTGGAAGCATGTGGAAGCATGTGGAAGCATGAGGAAGCATGTGGAAGCATGTGGAAGCATGTGGAAGCATGTGGAAGCATGTGGAAGCATGTGGAAGCATGTGGAAGCATGTGGAAGCATGTGGAAGCATGTGGAAGCATGTGGAAGCATGTGGAAGCATGTGGAAGCATGTGGAAGCATGTGGAAGCATGTGGAAGCATGTGGAAGCATGTGGAAGCATGTGGAAGCATGTGGAAGCATGTGGAAGCATGTGGAAGCATGTGGAAGCATGTGGAAGCATGTGGAAGCATGTGAAGCATGTGGAAGCATGTGGAAGCATGTGGAAGCATGTGGAAGCATGTGGAAGCATGTGGAAGCATGTGGAAGCATGTGGAAGCATGTGGAAGCATGTGGAAGCATGTGGAAGCATGTGGAAGCATGTGGAAGCATGTGGAAGCATGTGGAAGCATGTGGAAGCATGTGGAAGCATGTGGAAGCATGTGGAAGCATGTGGAAGCATGTGGAAGCACGTGAGACAATGACCTATGCACCCAGGTGGGCGGAGTCAGACAGTAGACTACACTCTTATCGACATTACAGATTGGAAGAACATCTGTCTCCATTAAAGAAAGGTGGAGATTGTCAGACAAAAGGTTTGTGTCGGCTTTCTTTCATCCAAACTGTGACAGGTGTTTATCTGATTTTCCCGGAGGCAAACGGGACTATTCAAAAACTCTAGGGTGACTACGAAACCATATATAGCTGCACATGCTTCCACATGCTTCAAACTTGTTAATGTTTTTCAGAAGCCCTTGAATTTAAATGAAATTGAAGTATTTCCATAAAACCACCAAAAAATGGGAAAAATACAGAAAATAACGCAGAATGAAAATAATTTAAATTGCCCTTGGTCCCCTATAAGTTACATAAGGAAATCTAAAAGAAAATCTCATGAGTTCTCATAATTTTCAGTCAGTCCTCTATATATTCAGGTGAGTCCCCCATATGTTTGAGGGTCCCTCATATGTTCATGAGTCCCCTATTTATTCATGCATCATCTATATGTTCATGCGTATCCGATAAGTCCATGAGTCCCCTATATGATCAAGAGTCCCTTACAACGGATAAAAGCCATTGTAAAAGAGTTTTTCGCAACCTCGGCCACGGGGTTATGTACCACTCCAGACTATTTCCTTTCTTCATTGTTTCAGTCTCCTAATGAGAAGATATATTCAATAAAAATATAACATTTTAAAGAAAGAAGAAAAATAGTCAGGTCCATAATAGGGCGGTCCAAAATCCCAGTGGCCGACGTTGCGAAAAACTCTTCCACATCAATCAAATTTTTCTATTTCAAGCCGGTTTTTGAGGCATTTACAGGCATTTACAGAAAGTTGTCAACAGGAAAAGAGTTCAAAATTGAAAACTACATCTAATTTCAAATAATTGAACTTCACTACATTTTCCGAGGTTTGGTTTTTGGAATTTGGGTTTTCGTTCCCTACCCAATTTGTACCATCTAGAGCTTCCAGTTTTATATCTAATTGTTGGTAGAGATACACCTTACTCCCGTTTTTTCATGACAAATGTTCAATCACAAATAGTCAGCACTGTCGAATGAATTAGATACACTGCAAAATTTTTTTTAGATATTCGAATGTCTTAAAAATGAAACATAATTTCAGGTTTAATAGTTGTTCAATGGTTTTGGAACAATTGAAGTTACACGTCGAAATCGCAAATTGATCAGAGAACCGAAGCTGTTCAGAATATATCAATTTTCAAAAACTCCCTCATTTCTAGAAATAAAAATCACGATGAGAAGGATTGGATTACTCATTGCGTGCCGTTTTTCGCCCGAGTACATTTTTCATGAAACCAGACAAACTACTAAGGAATATTTGTTCTGTTGGATGGAATTCAGTACATCATTTGACACCGAGGGGCGCCCCCTCCCCTTTTTCATTGCGTGAAAGAAACACATTGTTGACACATGGACGATGATCGGAGAGAGTACACCGGAGCGCGGAAAGAAATGGTGGAGTTACGGAAGACAATAGGGTTTTGTGCGCATCAACTCACAATTTGAGCCCGAAAAAAGACTTTTTTTGAGTCATCAGCAGCGCCGGTTATTCAGCTCAACAAAGATCGGCGTTATATTATGAGTAGACAGTTATTATGTGACAGACAGAAGGTGCGAAAAGTGACAACAATAGTGTGATGTTGCTCTTTGACAACTGGAATTCAATTCTTAGACCAAGAAAACATCAGAGCACAGATCATGGCAAACAGAAGCAAAAAGTTACTGTAGAATCTTCAAAAATGATGCAAACTTGTTCAAGCGGAAGAAGACAGAAGACTTGAGTAAACTAAATAACAGGTTCAAATTCCTATTCCATATTAATAGAAAAGCTTTTAGAAGTCGAGATCCCTCTAAGCTGAGGATAATATCCTCTACGATTTCTTTGCACAGTTTTTCAACACGTTTTTTCTACACGCATGCCACACATTGCACTTTTTACAGTATTCCGGAGATAGATGATTCGATAAATTGCATGAGGATCACCTTTCGCTAACAATAGATCGGATTGCAACCTGACAAATTGTGTCTGTCTCACCGCCATTTTTTTCGGGAAACAACTGGCAGACGCTGCCGCTTAATTATTCCAGTGACAATGGGGCAAAAGCCGTGAAAAAGTGTCCGTGTGTTTATAAGTGCTCTTGCGGTAGTAGCAACATAAACTGTGCCGCATCGCGGCACAAATGCAAACATGCCTTTTTGTGATTTTTTTTGGGCAAGTTACACATGTACACGTGTCCGTCGCCGATGTCGCACGGCAGCCGACGCGGTCCGGTCTGTGTTCGGTGAAGGGAAAAGGTGGAGCTGAGTGGGTGGAGAGAAAGAGAATGAATAGTCATATAAATATTGGGGAAACGACTGAAAGTTTTACGTGTTGGTTCGACAGTATTAACAGTATTCTGAGATTTGGATACGAATTTAATATGAAACAGTATTGTTGTTTAACTTTTATCGGTTTAGTGGCTTTCACGAATGCGGCTAGCATTCAGCGAGCGAAACGACAGTTTGGCGTTGGTATGTTTTTCTCTCCGGAATTGCTAATTCTTGATTTTCTTATAGTTTTTCAAATTTTTTCTGTTATTCTCGATCATTTAGAATTTTTCTGAATGTTGATTAGCTTTCTGAAATACTCTTTCCAGTATATAATTTTGATTGAATAGCTTCCAAAAAGAAAAATTACTGTTTTTCTGATCAAAACTTCTTTTTCTCTTCCAACTCCTAATTTTCAGTCCCCCTTTACTCATCATGTAATGAATACCTGACATGTGCGGCCCCTGCGGTTTGTGCTTCTGGAACATGCCAATGTGCCCAGGCTTATCAACCATCCGGAACTCAATGCGTGCCATCAGCTGCCCCGGCGGCAGCTGTGAACGGTGTTTACCAAGTTCCAGCTGGAGGTGAGTGCCCATCATTCTAAACAATAACAACAAGCATATTTAGTGGCGCCAGCAACATTCCGAACTGTTTACACTGATGCACTCTCGGCTGTCCGTCCTGTTTACCAGCCGGTCGTCTATTACCCACAAGTCGTCAGAACTCCGGTCCTTTGTTCTTTGCCACCGTGTCAAGAAGGTTAGTTTCGAGGATTACTGTTATTTCAAAACATTGTTTTTAGCCCCTCAACCAGTCCCAACTGTCCCAGTTCCCATCCCAACCGCTCCACCCGCATCAACCGAACTTCCAACCCCAGCTCCAGAGACCACAACAACTCCCCGAAGGTATTTTTGGTTTGAAACAGGTCTTGACTATTGGAATGATGGTAATGTACCCGCATTGTAAACTGGTGACGCATGTATTGTACCATAACTAGGAAATCCGCTAACCGTAATTCCAATATTCAGTATTTCTCATCGCAGACTCTTCGACAGCCCATCTATCGCCTATCCGGGGGATTACTGTGAGCTGCCAAATATTGTTTGCGTCGGAGGAAGTTTCTGCCAAAATGTGAGTTTTGGTATCTGAATGAAAGGTTTTTACTGCTTTTAGAACGTTTGCGTTTGCCGCGAAGGAGAAATCGTTGAGAATCAGCAATGCGTGCCAGTGATTACCACTACTACTCTTGCTCCAACCACGGAAGCTCCCACCACAACAACTACTACTGAAGCGACTACAACTACCACGACTACCGAATCAACTACGACCCCAACGACCACGACTACTACTACTACTACTCCACCACCAACCACCACTTCCACGACTACTACCACCACAACCACTACTGAGGTAACTTCTATATGACCTTACCGGGTCAAACTTTATGATTCAGGCTCCAACAACTACTACCACCGAGTTGGCGACTACCACAACCACCACTACTGAAGTTCCAACAACTCAATTCACCACTACCACTACCACAACTACTCTAGCCCCATCTACCACTGTCTTTGTGCCAACTGCCACCCCAAGTAGAGAAGAGCCAGGTTGCACACCATACAACTGTGCCTGTAACCCAATGGGATGTAATCAAGGACAAATTGTCAGAATCAACTTTGTGGTAAGAATCCAACACGATACCTAGACACAAACTAATATTCAGATCCCTGGCCAACAATGTAACTCAAACAACCAATGCCTCGCTGGATCCTACTGTAGCGGAGGAACATGCCGTTGCGCCAACAGTTTCGAACAACGTGGAACCATGTGTATCAGACGGAGAAAGTAATATGATAACGAAATTTGCCCCTTTCTTCCGATTATAATAATTTGTGCGATTTGTATGTAAATAATTGTAAACGGAATCCGAAATTCACTCGAATAAATCAAGTTTTGATTTATTCGCGCCTCGATGCTAAAGTGTTTGATCTTTACACCACGTGACAAGAATCAAGGAGAACAGAAACCAGAATGAAATCTATTTATTAATAACTTTGGGAGGAACAAGATCATAAAAATCACCAGCTTCAAATATTATGAAGTGACTAGTTATAAAATGGATAATTATTATGCTTCATAATTAACAGTTTCAAAATCTAATTGATTCGATTCTGTGATAATTGGCACTAAAAGACAAGATACTTCATTTGTTGGATAGATCTTCCCTTCTAGTCCAGGTATATCTGATATATAAGTCCATCGGTTGAAAATATCGCATTCCAATTTGAAATCAGCTCTGCTCGCTTTCAAATCAGTTGTTGCCCAGTCAGCCCCATCGATTTTGCTCTGAATTCAACTATATCAATTTTCAATTCGAAGTTTCAAACTCACAAATCCAGATATAAGGGGATATTTATATTTTGATTCCTCTGGTACGGTACACGAGACATATACCGTATCACAACCGAATAAGGATTTTTTGATGCACCTTAAGAAACAAATGCAGATTTGAACGGACCCAAGCACTTACGTGAGATCTGGTGGAATAATAGTTTTACCCTGTTTTCGACCCACTTCTGGAGAAGTGAATTTTATTTGACTGGCTTGACACCCAGCAAAAACTGAGGTGACTTCTTTGAATGGTTGATTCACTTTTTCTGCTACTTCACTCGTTTTTGAAATCACCACTTTGTTAGTTTTTGCTAACTCTTTTTTGATTACTTGAACCACTGGTAATGCTTGAATGAGAGGCGGAGGCGGATCCGGTAGTGTTTCTAATTGATGAATGACGCGTTCGATAATGCCTGAAGGAAGTTTAAATGTAGCATCTCGTGGTAAAACTAACCATATTCCTCCGGTGGGATAGTTGGGATACATGGTGTACAAGAAAGTGCTAGTAGTCCTAGAATAAAAAACGAATACGTGAGGATATACATAGACGGTCAAAATTTGAAAGCCTCCATGAGGGAAGACCTCCGATTTGACGGGGGTGACAACGCTTGACTGATCGTGGATTGCGGACAAAACGCCCTCACATAATTTAGAATATGTCTCCTTTGTGATTAATGATAATCGGATGAAGGATGTGATAATAATTCTTTCCTCTGTTTAGTTTATGAATGAACTGATTTATTATTTATCAGAATTATAAAAAGCAGAAAAAAAATGATAATTGGATACAAAATATGAAGAAAAAGATCAGTTTGAAGTGAACACTTTGGAAAATACAATTCTCGTTGGGTGTAGATTTCAAATTCTAAAAAAGGCAGATGCAAAAGCAAAAAAGTAAAACGTGAAAATGGACCGGGAAATGAAAGTGTGAAGGTAAAAGCATAATAAGAGGATTTTTAATTTTTTCATACAAGTTTCGTACATGCGATAAAACAGCGAAAGGGAAAAGTGGGGGGAGGAGAGGAAATAATGACGAGAATTTACCTGTAATGAAACAACACTCTGATATTAATCAACCAAAAAACGATTTGGCAAAGACACTCTAAAATATGAGATGGTTCCTTAGTTAGAACATTATTAAATATATGAAAATGAGAGGTGACATGTAAAATTGCTAAACAAAAGGCTACAATGCAGATTTGTGTGATCCACGACTTTTATTGCTCAAAGCGCTGTTTGTTCTAAAAGAATATGGTGAATGCGTGTGTGTGAAAGCTGTGATTACCTTGCTCGTGGTCTTTGTGATCTACTCCGCGGTCTGAATTCAGGATCATCTAGATCTTCGATCTCTCCGGGATTTAGTGGCTGCAGTTCTCCGCTGAGACACTCGCTTGCCCTCCGATATCTTTCTTCCATATTTCTCTCGACTTCGATTAATTCTTGTTCCAACACCTTAAATGATTTATTTATTAGTTTTTTTTTTTTGAAAACCTTGTTTTTTTCATTCATTTAATTATTTTCTTTCCTGTATTACCTGCATGGATAACCGTTTAATACCACCGTGTCCGTCGGGTACTTGAGTACTTGGTCCTGTGTCTTCCTCCTCTTCAATTTCCTTATCCCCTTCTTCTATAGCTAGTGGTTCGGGTTCCTCGACCAACTCATCGTCCGACTTTGTGATCTCGTTCTCGATGTTTTCACCTTCAAAAAATCATGATACATGCAAATTCAAAGAATGATAAGCATCTTCAAAAGATGTGTCTAGTCTTGATAACACAAACCTGTCGGTTCGGCGGGCCCTTCCGCATCTCTCTTATTACTTTCTTCCAAATGTTTCATCAATACAGCAACTACCACATTGACAAGAACGAATTGAGAGATGAGAACAAAGATTACGAAGAAACATGGAGCCAGGATAGGGTCAACGCAACAATTGGTTTCGCAGTGGTCCGAAGAGTCACAGTCGTCGCGGAGTGCGTCCTAAAAAAGAAATATAACTTGAAGCTTTTATCAGTTAATACCTTCATAATTCCATTCCAATTATCACCAGTAGCTATTCGGAAAAGAGTTAAAAATGCCATTCCAAAGTTCTTAAAATGAGCATGTTCCCCTAATCCATCACATGGATGGTCTTCCGAACACTCCAGCTTTCCAAATAGTTCCACTCCAAGAGCAGCAAAGATGAAAAAGAGCAGGAAAAACAGTGAACCAAGGTTTCCGACTTGTGGTAGAGCTTCTCCTACTGTATCCAACAGCGATCGAATTCCTTTTGCCATCTTCAGCAGCTTCAGCACTCTCGCAATTCTCAAAACCCTCATGACACGGATAATTGTTGGATTGATAGGGAGTTCCAGGGCTTCAAACTCTTCAAAAATGATTCCAGCAATGGAAAGGATCACGATGAACATATCTAGACGGTTCCATTTTTCAATGAAAAATCTTTTGAAGCCGAGTGCAATCAGTTTCATAGCAGCTTCTAATGTGAAGACAGCAGTGAAGAAGTAGTTAAGAGCTTTCAACACATATTTCAATCCCATTGGCATCATATAAAATTCCATCGCCATGGAAATCACATTGATACCTTTAAAAAAACTTGTGATTAAGAATAAGCAGATTTTCTACTCACCAATAACTGCGGCGATCGCCAGATCGAAGTACTTGGAAGTGACAATTCCGTGCAAGAAAAGTCTGGTATGACCATAATCATGGTAATACGGATAGTTTCTTTCCACTGAAAAAATCGATTTAAGTGCGGAACCGGCCCACACGATGCGATCTAAAACAGAAGAGGTGTTGTTAGTGTGGCACCACAGTACAGTAGGAGGGGGAGGAGGAAGCGTGCAGAACTAAAATGCAACTTAGAATCAAAGAAAGCTGTTCATTTTTATTTTTAGAGAAATCAAGCGTGATTAGAAGGGGGATCAATCTCACTCACTTTTCTTCTGCTTCCCAGCCATACTCTCTTCGAACTTCTGACGCTTCAGCTTCCTCTTCAGACGTTTCTCCTTTTCCTTCTCTCTCATCTCTCGTTCCAACGCTTCTTTGCACTTGTGGAAGTTCTCCACCACGACTCCAACGAACATGTTCAATACAAAGAACCCAACGAGTAACAGAAATGAGATGAAATAGATCATTCTCCATTCATTGTAGTTTTCTATCGGTTGAACGTCCACTCCGACCGCGTCGATTCCTTGGTACATGATGGACACCCATCCATCTTTACTCGACAGAACAAACAAGGACATCAGAGCTTGGCCGAGATTATCAAAGTTGTAGCGGTGGTTAACCCATTTGTTACGGTGGTCTTCTAGACAATCGACTTTGGTGGTTACATTCCCGACTTCAGGACCAATACAGTGATACATCATTCCTTTGAACAGCTGGACTCCGAGGATTCCGAAGATGATGAAGAATGTGCAACAGATGAGAACAATGTTTCCGATGGGCTTCAGACTGGATATCAACGTCATTACCACTAACTTCACTCCAGGAGCTCTGTTGATAACTCGGAGTGGTCGGAGAGCTCTGAGCAACCTTAATACTCTGATGACTCCAAAGATCTTGGGAGAGTCTCCAGTGGCTAGAAGTTCGAAGGAAACATTGATAAGGGATATAACTACCAGTATTCCATCAAGAATATTCCATCCGTCTTTGAAATAGGCTGACTGCCCGATGAAACATCCATTTGCAATCACTTTCATCATCATTTCACCGGTGAAAATAATAGTGAAGATGTAACCAGAAACTTGAAGAAATCTTCTCTCAAAACTGTCTGGTGGAATAGAAGGGCGTTCCATTGCGAGAGTGATACAGTTGATACCAATGAAAAACAGAATCGTGTAGTCGAACCATTTCTTTTGCGTTGTTTGAAGACATTTGATACGGAGTGGATTCTTTGGTCCCATTAGAAACAATGAAAACTCAGTACGGTTGTGGAGACAAGTTTTCTTCAATAGTTTCCGGACAAAGGTATTTTGTTTGGCTTCATTCCTTCGTTCTTCTTCTGCCAACGCTTGTTTCAGTTCTTGGCTAGCTTCCAAAAACTTCTCCCGAGCATATGTCTCGATTAGAGCTCTTCTCCCATGAACCGGACAGTTTGGATTGAAATGATGACATAATCCACTCCAACTATGTACTCTTTGGCGTCGGTATGGAACTCCATTTGCAACGGGAAGCACCAGACTTGCATGCCGGTTGAGTCGGGAGTCCTCTCGACCTTCTGACACCGGTGATCTATCGAATGGGGTTGAGTTACGGAGAACCAGGCGTTTGTCAATGATAGCGTCCAAGTTTACAGAATGTTTTCTTTCCGGGGACGCATGATAATTTGCACTTAGTAGTCTTGGAGATGGCGTTTCATCTGGTGAAGAAGGCCTTTGGCACGTGCATTCTGCTGGTGGGACTCCATTGTTAAATGCCGGTGAAGTCGTTTTGGCTATCAGAAGTTCCAGTTCTCGTTTTCGCTCATCCTCCTCTTCCACAGCCTGCTTCTTAGCTTCCTCTTCCTGAAAATAGCCAATTTTAGGAGGGAAATCAATTTTAAAAGCATACCAGTTGTCGTTTCTCTTCCTCCTTGCTCTCTTGAAATCCTTCGACCAAGATAGCTACTAGTAAGTTGAAAAGAACATAGTTACCGAACGTCATTAGGGCGACGAAGTAGAGAGCAGCCCAAGGATTTGTCTGTGCCATTCCGTTGAATAAAACCATGTTCCAGTCTTCTTGTGTGAGAATCTTTAAAAATGATGACTATACCTGAGAAATGAAAGAAAAAGACGTCACATGACAAAACACTAGAGACCACAAAATAAATCTACACTATATCGAATCAGTTTTGTCTTTTCACCTGGAAGACTGTCACCGTCGCAAACAGAAAGTTGTCAAAGTTCATCCGATCACATTCACAAATTTGTGAATTCACTTGAGGAACAGTGCACTGAAGCCCCGTATCCGGATGATTGCAGAATTTACATCCAAACAGCACCATTCCAAGAGTACTGTAATAAAACACAACACAATACGACATATATAACATGCAAAACATGCAAATTCAAAACTCCATCAAGATCTTACCTGAAACACAGTGATAAGTGCCCAGAGCAACGTATCAAAATTCTTGCGCTCACATTTTTTTGCAAGACCGCCCAGAAATTTTTCTTCGACTTTGCAAAATTTGCACCCAAATAGGTTCATTCCAAGGATGCTGGAAAATGTTAATGGAAGGGATTGGGATTATTGGAGAGAAGTGGATAGTTGAAATCGTAAAAGAAATTATAAAGATCTCACCTGAAAATGAAGATGAACAGAACTAGAAGTCCGAAGAAAACTGTGACGTTATCCATTGTTCGGAGCATGACAACTAACTGATATCGAAGGGCAGGCATGAAACGGACGAGTTTTAGGATTCGAAGAAGACGAAAAGTACGGAGAACCGATAGACCACCTTTTCCCTCTTGAAATAACTCGAGAACACTGTAAATTGAATAATTAGAGCTAAAATGATTACAAATAAACCTGAGGGCAACAATTCCTCCATCAAAAAGGTTGAATCCATCAGCTAAATACCCAAAAAAGCCGCTCGCAATGATTTTTAGAAGCATTTCCAGAGCAAATAGGGCCGTGAAGAACAGATTTGAGTATTCCAGAATTACAGTCAAGATTTCGGGTTGTTGATGGTACTCAACCCCCATACTCAGCGTATTCACCAGAATAGCCACCAGAATCCCTCTTGTAAAATGGTCACACACCACAAACTTCCGAACTTTGTCACGAAACCACCGTAATCTTGATGGTTTCCTCTTCTTCTCAGCCTTCTCCCCATCATAGCTGTCTTCATCCTCAGAATCCTCTGACTCGTCGTCCGAATGTTTGTAGTGTGGTCCGTTTGAATTACCATTGCCTATTTTGACTCGTGGCTCTTCTTCGATTTTCACACGCTTTATTCGGACGCCGTCTCCATTGTGCTCTGTGTGGTCTTCTTTGCTTTCAGGGTGTATTGTTGCTTCATCTAGAAACAGCTGACCTAGTTGTTTATTTTCTAGCTTTCTACTAACCTTCTTCATCCTCTGCTTTTTCCTCTATCCTCGAAAGTGTTGCCATATCATCCAGCTTTGACTTCCTTCTCTGCATACGCTCTGTACTCCTCCTCTCAGCTCGCTGTTCCATATAAGCCGAGTACTTCTGAACTAAGCACTTGCATTATATGTTACACCAGTTTTTTTACCTTCTTGGCAGCTCTCTTTGTCCTTCGAAAGGTGTGACCAATAAACCTTACTATGGCAGCATAAACTGTATCACCACCTTCTTCTTTGGTCGATGCTCCACCCATTTCACTTCCAGTACAAGCTGAAAAATGTTTTTAGGAATAGTGGGATAAAAAATACTGTACGAACATATGGAATCTCGATTCTGTAACCTCTTTCGTTCTTGTAACATTCTTTCAGTTTCTCGTCGCTTCGTTTCAGCGAATTGTGTGGCAATAACGACAAGACACAAGTTGATCATGAAAAATGCACCGATCTGAATAATAAAATATTTTCTGAGAATTTCAGAGATTCTGGATTACCACAATAAGAAGAACGAAATAAATCCAATTCCAGAATGAATGAGCATCTTGTACATAGTACATTATATCTGTCCACCCTTCAAGTGATATGACCTGCAATATTAATATGAGTGATAAACAACAGGGTAAGATAAACAAGTTAAAAATACCAGAAAAATCGCGACCCATGCAAAACCAATGTTGTCGAAAGAAACCGAGCCTTGAAATGGATTTCGTTGCATCACCTGAAAATTCTTTTCCTTTTCTTCCGTTTTCATAATCAATATTCTTACCTGACATTCGTTGTAATAAATATTCCAGTTAATACAAGAGTCGTTCGTTACTTGATCGTAGTCGTCTATCGTTAGATTACATCTGAAAACAAATTATGATGGGTGGTTCAGCCGAAACTCACTTTATTCCGTTGACAGTATACGGTGGCAGGTTTGAGCATGTATGTAACCCGTTTGCATCTGGCTGACTGCAGATATATTCTAGAGATGTGTCCTCCGGAATGTAAAACCTGAAGATGAACTAGATAAAATTGGAATTGGACCCTAACCCGTACCTTGTCAATTTTACATTGTTAAATAATGCTGACTGATTCTCCGATATTGACTTTGGTAGGTTTATGACACATCGGTTTCTAGAAGGAAAGTTGGCAAAAATACAGATTAGCTTCTTACCGTAAAAGACCCGCCCATAATTGAACACCAACAATTCCAAAAATGAAGAAAACGAAAAAACATAAAAGTAATACATTACCAAGCATGGGTAGTGTATCGAGTAACAAATTGACTGAAAAAACAATTTCCATACTATTTTCGAATAATCTTTACCTAAAATTCTCATAGATGGTATCCGGTTAACAGCTCGCAACGGTCGTAAAACCCTCACTGTACGGATGGCTGTTAAATTTATATTTCCACCAAGATATTCGTGTAGCACAAACTCCGCGATACTAAAAAAATCTTTTTATTCCCTTTTTTATTCATTTTCATATATTTTGCCATAGATTCCTGCTTAACAACCATCTTTCGTTTGCCTTCCACTTCTCCTTCAAGGACATGTTTAAGGAGAGGTGGTTGGACGAGCAAAAAGCACATTAAGTATTCCGCCTCGGCATTTCTTTTCCCATCATTCTTCACTCATCATAGAACGACCGACTCACCCTGCCATGACAATGAAAAAGTCCAAGCGATTCCACGTATCTGACATATAGGCGGCAGGACCGCAGAAACCAAGTGCCATTATTTTGATAACCTAAAATACTGATTGTTAATTTTCACCAGTAATTAAATTAATTACCATTTCTATAGCAAAATAAACAAATATGCAATTATCAATAACATCGAGAATTTGACACCGATACGTATTACAATCCGGACCATCTTCACAGGGCCTGTACATTCCGAGTGTTACACAATTTATAAGGATAACTGCCATTGTTATCCGGTCAAACCAAGGGCTCATCACCATCTGAAGCGCCCATTTCCTCGGTGGTCTGGCTTGATAAAAACATCGAAGTGCTGGCTCAGCAAACCTTTAAATTCAAATTTAAATCACACTACAAATGAAGGCTCACCCCGGATACGGTAGTTCGCTTTCTTCTTCAATCTGATCCTCATTGCCCCATTCAATTTGTCGGCCCTCCCACCTTGAAGGGGAGGCCTCCGATGAGGAGGCCAACTGAAATATAATCGGTTGAGACAATTCGAATAGTTCGGGTTGGTCTAGAGTTTTAACATATTCCGAAGGAGACATTTTATTTTCAAAAATGGTGGCATAAACTCAATTACCGCTGTTTGACCTAGGCGTCAGAAGTCAGAAGAACTTTGAACCTCGCTATCCGAAAATGTCTTTTATGAGTTCAGCAAGACTATATTCTTAAATGGCTATTTTCAGAACCCATAACCCACACAGTGTGTTTTGAACCAAAGCTCATAGTTGAAACCAGCACTTCATAATACATATATCAATATGCTTTCAAAAACCAAAGCGCTTTTAAAAACTGTCATCCTACACCTGATAAAGACTATAGTTTAGTTACCTGCAGCAGTTTCAAATAAAAAAAAGAACTCACTCGTCCGTGTTCCGACAACTGCAGAGTTTCTTTCGAGCCTTCGATCGAACCCAGCGCCTTCAAAAAAACCAGTATGAGAAACAAAGAGAATAAGTGCCCATAAAAAATCAATCTATGAATTGAACCCTTTCATATAAAAAGAATAGGAAAAAAAGGAACAACATCGAGTTAACCAGTGAGGCCGCAGAAAATGATGTTCTCGGTGTTAGGAAGAAAAAAGATGAGAAAAGAAAAAAGGTACATTCCTTCGGCAAAACTCTCCCGACGGCACTCAGACACACTTCTCACAGATTATGAGATTCTTCTGAGCAGCCAACGATCAATTTATGAGGTGCAGTAATTAATGGCTCTTTTCGCGGGTTCTTATGTTTTACAACCGGAATCACTGACTATATTACCGTTTTTTTTTATGATAGGAGTCAGAAAAGGTCATTGACGTATCATGATATGTCCAAATTATATCTAGAGTCTAGAAGAAAACTGCTATACACGGCAGTTGCAGTTACGTAAAACGAATCCCGGGTTGCCGTCTCAAATTAAATAAGCAGGTTTGGGGGGGAGAAGAAGAAAAACGGCCGTCGCCGGCCCAAAGAAGAAGAAACCGAGTCAGAAGATGTTACATGTCAGGATTTATTGCCTAGGTGTGCAACGAACGACCCCCGGGGGCAGAGTCGTCTTCTCCCATCTCCGCTTTTGTTTCCACCTACTCGTCATACTCCCTTTTTCTTTCTATTTTCTTCAATTTTTCTGTTTCTATGCAAAACGACTAGGATGACGACCCACGGAGAAAACGAGAGAGAGAGAGGGACAGGAAAAAAGAAGATAGGATGAGGGCTGTTTGGAAGGGACGGACTTTTGTCTAAGTAAGTACCGCTCTTGTTAAAAAAAAAAGAGAAGGGGAGGTAAAGGATTGAAAATAGATTCCTCACGTTCCGCATGCGATTTCTAGATTCGTGTGGGAAACAAATGAGCAAGGTGCACTCTTCGACACCGGGCGCTTGGCGAGGCTCCCCAGTTTTCTCACTTTCAGCTCAAATTTCAAATTTTTCTTCTCCCCATCGTTCCTGTCCTGTTTTTCTGTGTTTTGTGATTTAGGTGAACTCAAAAGTAAGGATTAAGAATCGAAATGAAGAAAAAGAAAAAGAAATAGATTTTTTGAGGTGGCGAAACAAGAAATAATGAAATAACCTCGATTGTTTTCAGATATAAAACTCTTGGGAGTACTCATTTCTAATGAAATGATATGTTTTCAATTAGGTAGGTAAAAGTTCACCTCAACATCCTCATGCCGTCGAACTGATTGTGATTGCCTCCGATTGACTGTGATTGCTGATGTTCTCCGACCGAGAACTGATCTGAAATCGTTTCCTTTTGATACCGAACATTTTTTGGTGCCTAGTGTGGACCTCTCATAAAAAAGTCACAAACTAGGGTTCCAAAAAACAGATTCCCCACTAAAAAAACAAACCTTGGTCCGCCTGCATACTTAGAGAGGGACTGAAAACTGCGCAGTTCCGGAACTGGCTGACGTAGCATTTTCAGGTGACCGGATCAAAGTGGTTTCTCATTCAGAGTGAATGTACAGTGACAATGCGCGGCGACAAGGGATCTGTAAATAGTAAAAATGAATATGAAATGATGATTATTCAACAATACTCATGACTTGAAAAGTAGCCTTTTGTTTGGTGGTTGAGAACACAAAGGAGAAATAAAACAACAAAATACATACATAAATTACGGGTGGAGTGGGGGAGGAGGGTAAGGGATGAGAAAGGATGGACTGAAATTTGAGAATTTCTCGAATCCAAGGGAATTTAGAAATCAACAAGATGTATTCGCCCAGATAAGAACAAGCCTAGAAGAAAAACTAAGAACGGGGGGAGCGCAAAAAGATAAAAAGGAAGCGGAAAAAGCAGCTGATTTCCAACCGGAAAACTCCAATAACATTGATTGCATAATTGATGAGTTTCGGTTAAGGATCATGTTTTGAGAATGAGAAAAGATCAAAGGTTCGAGATCAATTTGAGATTTATGAACAGTTATTGGGAAGACAAAACGAATGGGAGAAGAAACAAGTGGAGTTGTGTGTGTGTGGTTGTGTAGAAAAATAGATGATGGAGACCAGAGCGGAAGAAATTAGACGATTTCGGTTGGTTGGTTGAATATGCGGAGCTCCGCGAGCATGAATCTGCGTTTGGTCCTAGAGCGATATATATGAATTGTCTGATGATATTGTTTCCATTTTTAGGGGCGAAAAAAGAGCTCGAGGAGGAAAACAGGAATTTTTGATGGAATGAAGGAAAAGAACCGTTATTTCCGAAATGAAAATTTGAAAAAAGGGGTCAAAACTTCCCGTTTGAAAAAATCGAAGCAAAGAGACCAAGGGAAACATGTAAAAACTTGCTAACTAAGTTTCAACAAACAAAGAATCTCAGAAAATAGCGTGATTCTCCAAGTCAACTAAACCAATTGGAGAAAGTGTGCTGTCTTTTTTGTGTTTTTCTGGAACTGTTGTTGAAACTCCTCGAAACAAAAAAAAGATCACGAGTATCTGGACCATTGAAGAAACAAAACGAATAACGTGAGAGAACAAAGGGGGCTGCTGTATTCAGAATATCTGTGGGAACCGCGGAGTATCAATTGACAGGTGCGATGCATTAGAGGGGGGGGGGCTACCTAGAAGGGAAAATCAAGAAAAGACTGAAGTCTTATTGAAATTTCAGAAGATTCTCGCATTTCGCTTAGAAGCTGTTTGAAATGCTAAATAGACATACGACGCTAGTTTCAAAACTCATAGACAAGAAGCCCTGTTTTCATGAATCAAAGTTTATTCTCTTTTCTCCCGAAATTCTCAAATTTCGTCTAATGTTCCTGCGAGTGGGAACAGAAGTTGTCATGGACGTCACCAAAGGAAAAAAACCACTTGGGTTTGGATTTAGAGATCATCTATTAGCATAAACAGACAGGGAAGAGGATTTTTGAGCTTGCTTTCATCATGATTTTATGGGAAGCTATCAGGAGGAGGTGAATAATTCCGGACGACATGACACGCTATTCATTTTTGATGCGTCGTGCCACATATGCAAAAAAATACACACACACATCAGAAAGAGATGAAATGAGCATGTCATGAGGACCCCGAAAAATGAACTTCTAGAGAGATTAGTGATGGGAATTTGTTTTTGAGGACGGATGACTAGTTTTTCTTAATTCTAGAAATCTAGAATAACGGATAAAATAGCTAGACTGTGATTTCTGTAGGAAAAAAAGGACCCAAGTTTTTTCTCCTATAGAGGACAATTTTCAGTATGTCGCATAAAAAAGAGAATGGATGGAAGGAATGGATAGGGATAGAAAAATATAAAAAATAATACTGCCCCTGCTCTCCCTTCCGAATGCCCCGAGAGCTGCTTGTCCTCCTATTCCCGAAAATAGAAGGAAGGAGCCGATCTGTCGGTCGTCGGTTGGTCGCCGTCCTCCTCGACGACAACGACGACGTAAAAAAGACATCATAGACAAGAAAAAGGGGGGAAGAAAAAAGGGAGGAGAAGATGAGAGTGGGGGACTGGGGTGGGAGAAGAATGAGAAGCATCGAGTCCACGAGTGTTGCCAGTACATCCGGAGAAAGGTCATGTCAATTTGAATGGAAACATGATGATCATTTGGTAGAAGATAGAGAGAATTGACGACAATCTAGCGGAAGCTACTCTGATTTTCGTGGTCACTCTCCGTCAGATGTTGTTCGAAAACTTGTTTTTTTGAACTTTACACTTCTTGCGTCAGAACTGTGCTTCTGTTTTTTTATCAATTTGAATAAAAAAAATCTTGGATCCAGATTTTCAAGAATATACGTTGAAAGTATAGTCAGACTTTGAGAGATTATACTAAAACGGGTATAAGAAGACGGATGACAATAAATAGAATTAGAGTGTGACACCCGGATTTAGAGATTTGATTCCTTCATCATGGATCACGTTCCATCCAAAAACATCATTTTTGAGTAACTCGATTTTTGAATCTTGTCAAACTACTTTTTTTTTGGAAGTAGCTTATAAAAAAGCTATCATAAAGTTTTCGATGAGTTACTAATGATTAAGGTAGCCCTAAAAAACTGAAAAATAAAGGTAAAAACCAAAATACTTATGAAATACACAATGGTCAAGAAAAAGAAAACAAAACAAGTTTCTGAGTATTTCTTCATTCTTCTCCCCCCACCAAAAGATTTCCACATGTTTTAGACCATAGAATTCTTCGACCCAAAGGTCAAACTCACTACAGCCTCTACAATTGTTGCAATTCTCAATGAACGAACATATGAAACGAGTCACAATAGAATAAAAACTTGAGCGAAAAAAACTGGTGCTGGGGGGGAAAGGAAGAAAAAGGAAAATTCTCGGATTTCCGGTGCAAACTTCTTGGGAACGAAGAAAAGAAGAGGGAGGGGAAATAGAAGGGAAGAAAAACGTCGAGAGCATCGGTCCCATTGAATTTAGTGAAACTTTATACCGGATGACGAGAAGGATTAGAGTTTCCCCCCATACCAACTGGAAGAAAGTCTTCCAACCCTCTTTTCGTCAGTGTCCGTTTCTTTTTAAAAGGATAAGACTTCAAAGTTCGAGCTTCCCCTCTCTCTTCCAATCGATCGGGTTAGGTCAATTGATAACCGGGGTTCGGTGCGAGGACCGATGTGAATCGACATGTTGTAGACACGTAGGAACAGCTGTCGTTCGGAGGGTGACCAGCGTCTATCATCCCATTCACTCATCCAGACGTTTTTCGTTCTGGCAGTTACAAGACACATGTTTGTTGATAATGTACTATATCAGTTGGTGAGTGACACTATTTTTTGGATTTCTTGACAGGAGGAAACTAGAAATAAGAGTTTTGTAGCAAAAAACAAAAATCGACCTGTGTTACAGTTAATAAAGATTAGGAATTTTGTATAATGGTGCAATGTTCGAAAGTGCATAATCCAAACTAATAAAATGATGGAACGGAAATGAAATAAATAACCGGAACTATGAACCATCTAGAAATAGCACGTTATTAACTAAAAAGTGCAGAAAAAGTATCAGAGATCTTCCTATTTAGTATATTTCAGTTTCCTCTATATCATAATACAAACTGGAACGGTTCCAGTTAGTTTCAATATTTGTTAATGAAGTGCCTTGTACTAAAAGTGCATTTTAGACTAATAAGCAGATGAATGTCATCCTTGTCAAATACTTTGAAAGAAGCACGTCACTTTTTCTCTCTCTAAAAGAATTTGTTTGACGGACAAGTTAGATGCAGCACCTACAGAAAATATGCAAAAACGGGGAGGACAAGACAAAAGGGCGAAAGTGTTCCCATGGGAGGAAGTGATAAGTGTTCTGGAAGAAAAAAAGTTCGAAGTCGCTAAAAGGAAGGGGCTTGGTTATACTTGGAAACCTAGTAGCCATGGAAAACCACTTTAAAACAGGGATTAGGAGATTTTGAAATTTTATTTGACTGCTTGGAAAATTATCATTTTTTATAGTTTCAAAAAATTATTCGGGGAAACTGAAACTGAAAATTCAAACTTCGCGAATGAAATCACATTCCCCTGTTTTTTCTGATTTCTATATTCGAAATATAATCAATTGGATACAAGTTGTTCTCTTAATCCATGTCTAGGAAAACAAAAACAGATTGTGGAACAAAAAGAAAGCCGAAATGTGAGAGAGAGAGTATTTTGGTGTTTTTTCCTGTCGAGCCCAGCAAATGGGCACAAAATTAGCTGATAATTACAACATCAGGGGAGGGGCGCATGCCGTTGTTGCAAAATGGAATAGAACACACATTTTAAGAATTTCTTTTGTTGCGAAAAGCACGCTAATGATATGATGACACGACAAAAACAAAAGCGAGGCTACAAAAATGAAAGGAGAAGAAAGAGGAAAAGAAAAATAGGAGGAGGAGGAAAGAAGAATGAAATTGAAAAATGTAATGTGATGCTGAAAAGCTGGATGAGAACAAAGTGGAGTGCTGGGAAGAGGCACTGGTTTCGAATATATTGCCTTCTGGATATGTGACCCCTCGATAATATGGGGAGGAGGAGGAAAAAATGACAAAAGTTCCCATTGAGGCTGTCAGAAACATGTCAATTGCACGAACCAACTAAAGCAGATGATTTTTATAAAATGTGAATGCAAAAGATGATTCTATGCAACTTCTCGTTTAGCCCATTCACTAAAATGTAGTATTGAAGCTATAGAAAATTATAAAGTCTGACCCCGGAGGCAATTCTTCAGAGGATTTCGAATTCTGTCAACTTTGATTATTTAATCCTTGTCTTCTTAATTTATGCGCTTTTTCTTTTTTATCCCCCTCACTCTCCGAAACTCAATCTTTTCGCCGCCATGTTTTTGTTGTCTCTTTCATGACACATTTCTCTGTTTATGTCGTTTTCTCATTGAGATTCATGCTGATTTGCAAGTGAGAACGAGAGAAGTCGTCACACCCGTCATCGACCACACAGAAGTGGTAACACACAAAATAGCTAGGCTCCTCGTCATTTTTTTTTGGGAGTGGTAGAGGCGGGGGGGGGCAGAAGGAAGAAAACGGAGGAGAGAATGGGAGGGCAATAAAAGAATAACAACTTGGAATAAACGTGAGAGAGAGACCTTTCCCCCCCTTCCCGTTGTCGGGACCCTCAGATCAATTGGTGGTTGTGGCATTTTTGTTGGAAGAGAGGATGAAGGAGAGGAAAACAAAGAAGTGGAGCACTAAGTGAAGGGCAAAGTCATGAGTTCAGGTACACTAGAGTGGTCGACTTATTCCTTGGCAACGTTAAGAGTACAAGATAGTGACCAGAAAATGCACTAGTTAGCAGAATTGAACCCTAGAACGTGTTAATAAATTTCGAATATATCTTCAACTCATATTTTACGGAACATCTGCCCGACTTCACTATAAACCCATCCCAACAAAATTAGCATGACAAAATTGATGAATTGCGTGTTGGCAGCTCCTCTGACAACTTATTCCCTCCAATTTTGGAATATTTGTAACCCCTTTCTACCAAAAAAAAATCTAAAACGCTTTTTTGGAAATGTGAAAGCGTTCAAAACACCATTAGTAAATAATAGTTAGAAAAGGAGAAGGAAAACGACAATAGGGGGAGAAAAGAACGGAAAGAATGAAAAATAAGAATAAATAAGTAAAAGGAACGGACAAATCAAAAATAGTGAAGTTTTGGAAGAAAGGAATAAGAGAAAGAAAAGCAGACGGCTATTTTTATGTTATTACTGTTATGTGATTAAGCTATTTTTCGATATGTCTAGCTTTGTATTCAAATAAAAAAATCAAATGAGTAATTGTATAAAAAGAGGTTTTCAAAGTATTTCAGACCATTAAAAAAGGTTTAACGGTTTCTCGCAACTGCAAAGATCATAAAAAGCAAGACTATCAACTATAAAACGAGAGGTGCCCAAGACCAATCACTCCCACCACCTACAACTCTCCCCATTCTTATTTCCACTTTCACTTCCAACCTTTGAAATAAAAATTGGGAAACGAAGGGCAATCGGAGAAAAACCTCGCCCTCCAACGAGAGAGCCCTCACGGGCTCCGGCGGAACTATATAATTCCTTCTTATGACTGTCCTGGGAATTGGCCTCGAGCAGGCAGTCAGAGGCTAACCCTGAAAACTGGCTCACGAAATGTTCCAATCTAGTAAGATTACGGAAGAATAGGTTAGTTGACTAGATAACGAAAGACAAAAGATGGGAACACTTGCGATTCGATTTGCACAGGACGGTGAAGAAAAAAACTAATTAGTTTAGGGGAGTACATGGCTAATCTCTATCCAAATTGTAAGAAAAAAGAATGGGGAAAACGTAAAGGACGATTGGACCAAGAGAAAGAAGAAGCACAAAAAGCGCGAATTGAAATCAGTGCTTCTTTGCAGACAAAATTAGTTTTTCGCAGGCAATTCCGGTGTTTTACATTCTGCATTCGATATCAGATCTAAGCTTCCTTACTGTAGAACAAATATCTCGATGAGTTTGAATTTCAACACCCTATAGATACATTAGTCAGTAAAAGAGGCGCCCAAATCTTGGCCGACCCTCCAAAAGTTGTAAAATAATGCGAAAACAAAAAAAATGACTTGCTAACATAGTCTCACACGTACACTCATTCGAAATGAAGCAGCGAGCGCTTCTTCCATCCTGAGAATCCAAAAGTGGGTCTTGCCCCGCAACAAAAAAGGACGAGAGGGGGGAGGCTTCTCATCAGTGCATGTTGCCTTTCATTAAAGCGAGAATGAAAAATAGAGGAGAAGACCCCCCTCTCGCTCCTCTCGTAAAACATCGAATGCTACCATACGGGGACCATCATTAACGAGCCTTTTTGATGCTCTTCAATTTCTGAAGAGGCAGAGACAAAAAGCTAAGTACAATATTGGAATTTGGAAGTGAAGTGATGATAGAATGAACAATTGCTTCTTATTGCTTTCTATATTGGCTCATTCCAAGAAAAAAAGGCAATAGGAAAAGAGAAGTCATTATTCCTTGATTGAAACATTGTGTAATTAAAATTAACTTATGATTAATACTTGAAAAAGCTAAAATTCAAACATTCTCACACTACTTCTCCCATAAAATCACGTATAAAAAGAAAACAAGGATGAGTAAGTCCAGCGACGTTTTTCTCATTTTAAGCTTAGCCCTCTGGGTGAGAAACACACTCAATCATTTTGAAACTCTTTTTTCTATGCACTTTTGAGCAAAAATGGGGGTGAGTGGCCTTCAGCCTTTCAATGAAAACCTATCAATAAGATGACAAGTCCCCAGAGAGATAATGTCCAAACAAGCAACATATGTATTGGCAAAGGAACATTGAATCACCGAAAAAGAGATTGAAATGATTAGATAGAGAGGGATTGATGTCGTGGAAAGAAGAAGAAGCCCGCCGCATGTTTTTTGATTGGGTGGCATCAAGACACGCTGAACTATGAAACCCATAAGCACTTGTGAACTTCGAAATAAGCATCTGAATGCTTTAGATGTCAACTCGACGAGAGAAAAAAAAATTTGGAAATTGAATTTGGATCCATCCCTCCATAAAAACTACCCCACCCACCCATCAAAATTGTATGAGGAAAAAGAGGGGGGAGGAGGAGAAGCTTGAAAAGATAGAAAACGAGTAAAAGTCAAATTGTTTCTGGCTCATTTTGCAGTTTTTCGTTAATTTTTAATGTTTTTTAGATATTTTATAATACAAAATTAAAAAACAAAATTCAAATGGTTTTAAAGCAAAAAAATTTAAAATGAGTCTTAGAGGAAGGGTATCCAATGAGAAATGACAAGAATCCTAGAAATTTTTTCTGGCTCGGACGAAACAAATGATTGCAATCATCTTGTAAACAACAGATGAGTGAAAAATGAGATGGAGAACAAAGAAGAAAAAACATGATAGGGGGTCGATGATGTAGTCGCTTTTCTCTCTTTTCGAATGAGCAAGCTCAGCTGAGAACTGAGAACAACGCCTCTTTCTGTCTCTCTCTCATCAAATTTTGTTTCTCCTACCGCGCATTCAGCCCTTTTCTCTATCTCCCCGTCACTTTTCGTCTCTTAAATTTCAGAAAAACCCTTTCTTTGTCTAAATTTGTGTTATGACAGACGGTAGGTTCATAGGAAAAAAAAAGTTGACGAAAGTGGAGAGGATATAGCAGTTATGAATGATATCAACGATGATTGCAATATTAATCGAATATTCTAGTATATTTACGACGATGTGCCACGAACAGAGCTAAAGTTTTCGTCTTTTTCTCTCTCGTGTTTTTTTGGTTTTTTATTTTTGGAATTTTGAGACATTTTTTATTTCGGCTGCGAATTTTTTGGTTTTTTGATGGTTTTGAACATGTAAGAAAATTTGAAAATCAGTTTGATACATCACAAAAAATTTGATAAACAAGCTAACTAAAAAATATATCATGACTAAGCCTTCTTAAAATAATACTTACCGAATTGTGGTGTTGCTATGTTAGACGGGTCTATCGTCTGAAAATACGAAAAATGAAAATAAATGCGGTCTGAAAATGAAAATACGGGATTTAACGATGATAAAAAACTTGAAATTGAAACTGGATCAGAACAAAAAGGAATAGAAATCTCACATGTTTCGCAGGAAGTTGCCATAAGTGTGCAAGACAAAGCAACAAGAAAAAATCGGGTGGTATTAGGAGGGGTTTGAAAAGAAAATAAAATTACGTCTGTTGGCGAATATTTGAGTGAAAAAGACACACCGTGGTTTAGATGGAGGCGGTAAGTTCAGTTTCCAACAAACAAGAAGTATTTTCGACTTGTTGAGTAAAGTCAGGTTTTTGGTTCCAAATGCTGTGTGTTTTTTTGAGCATTCAGATTCTGTTCGTTTTCATTGTGGTGTATGTGAAATTATGTGAAAACTGGCTTCTAAGTCAGAAGTTTCGGTTGAAATATGGGTTGGTATTAGTAAGGATTTGTAGTGCTTCCGAATATTTGTTTCACACAATTTTTTGAAACGTCATATTATTCTTTTTTTCTGTTAAGAACTTTTAGAACACGAAATGCAGTTGCATAGACTAATTATAGTTGGAATGTTTCTATCCAAATACCAATTTCTCTAAACACGCAATATGATTCAAATGTCTAATGTCCAACGATGAAGAACTTATCAGAAATATAATAAATAAGACCACTTTTTCGGATACATATCCGAAAATATACATGTGTTAGACAAGCTTGAAAAAGAAACATGGCAGGAAGAAATGAAAGAGAAACGGAGAGAAGTATGAAGAGCGATTGAAATGCATTTCAGATGAGTGACCGACATTCAGAGACAATGAAAAAACGAGACGAAAATGTTCTGGAACGGACGGCCGCACACAATACAATTGATAGATCCTCTCTTCTCCATATCCTTCAAATATTCAATTCAGTGATCCCTTTTTTCTTCCTTCTCTTCTCTTCCAAACAAATCACTGCTCAAGAAAAATGTGCACACACACTTGTTGCACCTTTATAGGGAATTCCGAGTAATTTCATGGGCCAGGTCATTGAAGCATGTTAAATGCATAAAAACAAAGTTATAATGACAACTAAATTCAGTGAGAGAGAAGGGGAGAAAATATGGAAATTGGAGGAGAAGAAAAAAACGAGAGAGGATATGGTTGTTTGTGGAAAATGTGTAATCGTTTTTAATAGTTCTGTGGTATCTAAGGAAACTGGTGACATGTGTTTTTTTCGCAACCGGGAAAAGAAAAAAATATGGGGTGGTTGTGAAAAAAGGGATGTTACCTAAAAAAAGCTAGTTGAGGCAGGGTTGATAACAGGCCAACCGTGATATCATATTTTTGAAAACAATATATTTGGTTTCTCATTTTCTCAGAATTACAGTGTCGAAACATAAATAGAACGTATCTTGCAGGCAAAAAAAGCTTCAAGATGAAACCTGTCAGACATCGGCAAACATATGACTCCCCGGGTAGGTAGCCCCCGGGGCTCAACGACTGTTAGCCAGCAACTACATTGCCCACTTGACGCGCGCACACTGTTTCCAATCACAAACTGCGGTGTTAAAATGATAAATGAAGTATTTGGACTAACACAAAGCTGCTAACAAAGTCGATGAGAGAGAGAGGAATTCGGGAAAGGGGGGGGGGGAGGGCTCGTTTTGTTTCTTTCGGCTGACATCGAGGAGAAGAGGATGCAATGGATTATTCATTTTATTTCGAAGCCAAAGAGGAGTGTCTCATTCAACGCCTCTTGTGTTGCCAATTGAAACCACAGTTTCTTAAATTGGTTTTTGTCGGATTACGGTACCAACGTTCCTCTCAGAGTTTTGAAAGAAATAGAATTTTCATGTTTCGTTTCACTTCACACATGAATGGTTTGCAATGCGTTCTTTCATCTCCAAGCGTCAAATGAATATAGAACGAGCTGTTTTTTTCTCATTTTGAAGTCACATTGTTGTAGCTGGATCAAAAAATACTAATGAAAAAAATTAGTTTTGAACTCTCAAATAGTTTTTGTGTGAACCCATTATGAAACTCTTTATCTTCGAACTCGAGTCACCGACCTGCGAACATATTTTCTGGAAGATCAAGTGGCTCTTAGAACGACAAGTGACAATTACTGACGACTAAGTTGACTTTATTCAAAGATAGGTTCAAAGTTTGGTTTCAAGTTTACACTTTGCAAAAGTGGGAGCGGAAACAAAGAAGCTACAGTGCGTGGGTAGTAGTCAGTTACAAAAAAACGATACATCTAGTCAGACACACACAGGGAAAACAATCAGTATCTCTTGTCGATGCTGAACTCGTCGCGAATGATCTTTGGCATTTGACCGATCTCGCTTCTCCAGTATTGAATGTACTCGCCCTCCCAGGTCTCATGTGAAAGAACGGACTGCACCTTAATTTGAAGATGATAAAATGAATTGAATAGAATGTGTTAGAAACTCACACGGTATTTGCAGCGAATCGTAATCACGTTGTCGGTGTGTTCGACCTTGAACTCGGAATTCTGAGAGGACACCTTGTTCTATTACTTTAGAGAATATCTATTGAAAGTAAAGGGTCTTACCTTGGTAGTCCCTGGTCCCAGTCCAGCATGATAAGCTTTGATGGCCCCGATAATCGAGTCGACGCCATAGAAGCTTTCTTTTCCTCTCTCGATCAAAACTGCACTGTCGTCGTAGAACTTGAGAAGTCCATCGTAGTCATCGGCGAATACCGTATCCGAGTAGACTTTGAAGAGCTTGGCAGCGTATTCGTCAACGTCTAGAAAAGTTCTTTTATTGAATGATTATTTAAAATAACTTACTGCAAGAGGCTGTTCTAACTTCCATCTTCGAAACAAGTAATTGAATCTCTCGCCAACCGAAAAAAGAAAAAAAATGGGCGGTGTGTAAATCTTCTCGTTTCAAGGTTGTTATATACCACACAGATATTGTTTATCACCTAAACGAGAGAAATTGATAAGATAATGCCTTCAGAATGTGTTGTTGAAAACCAAAATCGGAACGGAAGACGATGTTTTGGACATGTTTTACTAGTAATTGGAACAAATGGTTGAACAATGTCAATGATAACGAAAACTGACTACTGTCGCTTCACAATACCTAGTTCTTACAGGAGGAATAGTCCGGTTACACAATGATTTACAATCATGGGGCTCAATGCAATCTGAAAAAGAAGAGAGAAGCTTATATTGGTTTTTGTCTGTCTGGATTAACAGTAAACACGTTTCTAGTTTAATTCTTTTCAGTGCCAATAACAGATTAAACTTCTGAACACGGAAATGAAATGTCAAAGTGCAATATGTGTTCTGAAATTCCCAAGTCCTCTCTTTTTTAGATTCATCATCCAAATATCAAGCCATGTATACAAATCTTATTTTTTGTTATATGTAATGCAGCAAACACCAATGCTTTTTTGAAGATGACACACCATTATTGTACAATGTCACATGAAGGGGGTCCAATCATGTATGTTTAAAGCGTCCAGACATGACTCATGAGCTCCGCCCTTACCTGTATTGTGTCGAGCACCAGGCATACAGAAAAAATTCATATTCGTACATATATTGTCTTCTATTATTTGTAATGCTTTATTAATACTTGATTTCTGTCAAACCGAAGATTTCGCGGCTAGAATGCGGAACTATTCCTAGCATACTGGCCCCCAAATCTTTGCTTTGATTGAAAGTCTGTTATTTTTGTAAACAGGTGAGGGGGACAAGTCCCAATTGAACTTCTTTCACGGTATTTACAAAGCAGAATACTTGTAATGCCCTGGTTGAGGTTCAATTGGTATGACGTCTACATTTTGTACTTGATACTAACTGGAACCGACAGTTTTAATGAATTTATTTTTTTAAATGAGAAGATTGTGGTATTCATTTGTGTTTTGGTAGTGTTTAATGTGATAAAACAGAAATTTGCAACAGGACACCAATAATTAAAAACGGAAGAACACACAGGTTTCAACATGAAAAAAGGATTTATCAACATATGAAAACATTTTTATGAAATTACAATTCTAATATTGCTACTAGCTTAATCTTACAGAATCACTCTGAATATCATCATCATATTTCGCAATTAGCAATTTTTGACACATTATCGACAAACATTTTTCCTAATCCATCACTATCAAAACACAGGGCTTGCCTAACAGGACATGTGCGAAACATTACACTCTTCTTCTTCTAATGACGGAATCCACCCGCAACTACCTTGTGTAACGAGAGGACAAGAGAGCTTTGCTTTTGTTCAGATATTTACACAGAACGAAAAGAAGAAAAGGGTCCCCATCTTCTCACTTTCATTCTTATCAGCTATGCTTAAAGCAGGACTTCAACCAACCACTCCGGATGGCCAGAAGAGGAAAGCGCGGGTATATACAGATGGATGGTGGGTATTATTTTCTGACAAAAAAAGATAGGATTTTTTTAGTTTTGATTTTGTACATTTTTCAAATGCCAAGTTGTTATGGCCTGCTAAACAGTTTGGCAAAAAACTGATTGTTGGGATTCACTCCGATGATGAGGTAATTTAGAGAGCCTGTTTTACAAAAATTATTTTGCTACAGCTTGATAACAACGGGATTCTTCCAATATTCACTGACGAAGAGAGGTATCGGTTAATTTCTGCAATTCGATGGGTTGATGAGGTTATTTTTCCTTTGTTCTTGTATTAACACCCAGTTTTTAGGCCTTTGAAGATGCACCGTTTCATCCAGAAATGTCGACTCTGAATCAGTTGGATTGCGATATAATCGCTATTCCAGGCAAGTCGTAAACCTTGATAGAACCCAGATGTCGAGCCATCTGCTGTCACCCACTTTTTTTTTATTGCTGCCGGCGTTTCAGATGTAAGTCACCCGACAACTGTTGAAACTGCAAGGTACGAAGAGATTCGGGGCAGCGAACGTGCAAAACAATATGTGATATCTGAACATGTCACTGATCAGGAAGTCGCTGGCCGATTAATGCTTGTCACAAAAACACATCACATGGAAACTGGTTCAATTTTAGATTTTAAAAATGCAATTCTACCTTTTGCTTCGGTAATATTGTTTCAAGTTTCTCATGACACATAACACATGTTGCAGGATCCTATGAGTAACGAGCCAGTCATATCGGTGTCCCTTTTCAAAGAAAACTTTACGTTTGCCCCAATCGTCATCGGAAAAAAGCCTAAAGTTTCCGACAAGGTAGGAAGAAGGAAATTTGGAGTTATATGACGGAAGCCCCCCTCTGAATTTTCATGAAGCAACTTTTCACATCGCATGTTTCGAGACAGGATATTTTAAGCTGACGTAGTACTTGAGACTTTCTGTATACCTTTTTTATTTATAGTCTGTATAGTCAGAATTTATTATGCTCTCGAAATCTCTCTCAAAACTATACGAACACTTGAAATTTCGAGAATGTCATTTTTCAAAGAACGCCAATTTATTGTCCACAAAAAATGATATTACTCATACTTGACATCACAGATTCAAAGAAAACAGGTGAAAAGTCAGACTGGAAATGATGTTGTCAATACCGTATGCTTTCCTCAGACTTGTTTGTTACAAGTGATCATCAACAAGCTAAATTAAAGAACAAGATAATTTATTCCAGGTGGTTTACGTTAGCGGAGCTTTTGATCTCTTCCATGCCGGTCACTTGTCATTTTTGGAAGCAGCCAAAGAGTTGGGAGACTATTTGATTGTTGGTGTTGTGGGAGATGATGTGAGGATTATGATGAAAAGTTTAATGAAGGGATTATTTGATTCAGGATGTGAATGAGGAGAAAGGAACAATATTCCCAGTGATGAATCTACTTGAAAGAACTTTAAGTGTCGCATCTTTGAAAGTGAGAATAAAAAAATAAATATGACGAATTGAAAATGTTCAGATTGTGGATGAAGTGGTTGTAGGAGTTCCGCCAGTTACTAATGAGAAGTTTATTAATTTAATAAAAGCTACGGTTAGTTTTTTGTGCTAGCTTCATAGAATTTTTCCGTTTTCAGAAAATCGCAGTGTATTCCGAGACTCACCCACGCAGGTTCGCTGGGTGTTCTCAACTTGGCATCATAAAAGAGCTTGTCCCTGATTATGATGCCACTTGTGAAGAGATCCTCGAGCGAATGACATCGAGAAAGTAAAAATCTTGTATTGCACTATCTCCGAACACTCATTCTCATTCAGGATTGCATCATCAGAGGACGACGTGATTGCCATGTTTAGCTCTGTCCCATTGAATAACAACCAACATTGACTTCTCTCTCTCTCTTTCAACTTTTAGATGAATATGTAATTAGATGTAAAAGTTCAATGAACTTGTTTTCCACTCGAGTAGGGTGGAACCCCCGTATTATCGTGAAGGAAAAATAAATAAAGTTGTCGTCACCCTTCCAAGATTCAATGATTTCTTAGAAGTATTCAACTATAATCCTCGCTCTTGCGATCTTTTGAAATATGGAAATGATGTGCGTTGTTTTTTAGTACATTGTAGTAGGTTGTCTCACGAAGGCAATTGAAACAAGCGTTGAATTTCAATTGCAACAAGGCACTCTGCCATTTGAAACTAAATATCAGACCGCCATGGAGGGTTGTAGGCTCGTCATGATCTTTCTAGGCTACTTCTTAACCTTGTTTTGAAAAAATTGGGTTAACTTCTTTCGTCACTGATTCAAAATAAAATGTTTCTGTTCTAGACATTACTGTTTCTATCTTCTATTTACTTCCATTGAGTCATTAATTCAATTATTTTTAGATAACTTCGTGACTTTTCACGTTTCCTTGCTAAACCATATGACGAATATGCATACTTCTCACTCTTCATCTTTCCAATTAACGCAATACACAGTTAATGAAATTTGCCCTCTTCCTTATCCCCCCTGTTTATCCCTTTTTAATGTAATGAATACGCAGTATTGGACTTTTTTGGTTGCATTAGAATTCCCATTTTATTCAAGATCGACGTCTATTTCCGAAAATAGGTGGGAACTCATTCCGAATCGCGCCATTTCTCCGGATAATCATTAAAAACAGGATGAAAACAGCTGAAATCATTTAACGAAAGGCGTAACAAGTGACATTCCCAGCTCTCCTTCGCCCCCTGAAATCCATCGCGTTGATATTCCGATTTTCACCTGTTCCAAATTCCTTGATAAGGCCTCGCAATCCTCACAGAACCACTGATTTTTCTCTCTTTTTTGCTTTTTTTGTTTTTTTTCTTTTCAAGTGGGTGGGTGGAGCCCAAAGAAAGTTTTTTTGCGTAATCCAGAAACATGGAATTGAAACCCCGCCCCCTTCCCCTATGTAAAGGGGTCCCGAGTTGCTTGTTTTCAAGCTCACAGCCTCTTTTGCAAATTTTCAAAGTTCTTTTTTCTCTCCTCAATTTTTATTTTAAGGTAACGCTGTCAAAATAGCAATGTCCGGTATCAAAGTGATCACGTTCTTGATGCTTCTCTGCCTTGCCGAGGCAGCCAAACGTAACGCTCAATGCGATCTGGTGTGCCAGAGGAAAATGACAATTGAATGCTGTGAATGCATCGGTTGTCATCAAGGAATGCGATTCGGAAAGCGCTCGCAGTCATTTGTCAACCCGGAATTTGAAGAGGCTGCTATCGGTAAGCAATCTTTTAGTTTTTTTTGGCAATTGACTATTTCCAATACTTTCCAGCCGCCGCCGAGTTGACCGGAATCGAGAAAGCTCTGGAGGAGCTCGAGCTGGAGATCGCCGCCAAACCACCTCGTCGACTTGTCGTCGAGAAATTCAATCATTGATTCCTTTCTCTCCCAACAAAAGCTTCTGAATAAATGCATAGTATTGAATGTTTTCAAATTCAACAAATTGTGATAGCTCTACTGGCTTAGACAGTCATTTTTGATTCAAATAAAATTTTGAATATGTTAATTCAGGACATTTATTGGGATTGGAAAATGTATGAGACGGAGAGAAAAGGAGTTCAAATGATACATTTGAGGAGGAGAGAATCTGGTAGAAAATAGTTTCAAGAGGGGGGGGGGGGCAAGAGGAATATAAAAATTCGAGATTAGACAGATTAAACCGAGTAGAATGATAAATATACATTAATTATCTAAACTAAACTTGGAGAGTAATCACAGTGAGAAGGTAGTGTCCTGAATAGGTGAGGTCAATTGCTGATCTGGGTAGTTTCCGTTTGGTTAGTCGATCCAATGGGCAACAGTTCTTTCAATGGCTGAAAAAGTCATTCCAATAGTTCAATTTCTTCTCAGTCTAATTATCGTCTCCAGTCTCCGTAATCCGGTTCAATTCTACGCACGACACCTTCCAAACGGGTATTTTCATGACAAGAGGCTCTAATCATCATGGTTATAACATTTCAAAGGCAGCTGGTGTTACGTACCCCGTCTCTTATGTTATTTCTAAATTTCAGATTGGAATCTAGATTCTGTTAGAAATAACAAATGAGTGGCAGGTGGAATTTGTGTGTTTTTGACACAGAATTATTTAAAGGAAATGAAGATACAATACCTCTGACTTAAGAATTCACTAACCGTTAACAAATCCTTGCAACCGATTTGAACCACATTTCTGGCGACTCCCAAATCGGTGAATATTGCACTCTGTGGAACCAGATAAGGTAAATCCGGGCGCTGAATCATAATCTGTGGAGTATTTTTTGATTGATCTAGATCCGCATCGGTTTGATTGTCGCTGTCTTCTGCAGAAGGTTTTGGAGTTGAAATCAATTTCCTGTTGATGATCTTTCTCTTCCTGACCGTCCATTTGGCGCGCCGCCGTTTTCTACTTTTCTTTTTTGAATCATTTTCCATTTCCGGTGCGTCCATATCCGGAAGAAAATCTGAATCCGGTTGAATAGCTGGAGTACCTTCTGGATTGGGCTTCCTATTGAAAAGGCCAGCGTAAACAGTGGCTCCTTGGATTCCGCTGAATGCAAGCTCCTGAAAAAAAACGGTTAAAAAATGAATAGATACATTCTTCGTGCTTTAATGGTGGCATGAAAAACAGAACTTACAAGAATTTCAGTGACATACGCAGCATGTTCCACTGGGACGAAATAACCCATTAGTTGATCCGGTTTCCTGCTTTCTGTGGAAACTTCACGGTCTGCCATGATCTGGAATTTCAAAATTGTAAGCGAAAAAAGAAAGACATTTCAAACAGAAAAAATAAAGAGAATAAATATGCGGAGATGGTTAGTTGGGTAGAAAAAATATAATTGGACACCATCTGTAGCTCCTGGCAACCGCACACAGCAATCTGTCGGAAAATTATTATTTACGCATCTCGTCTCAGGAGGAGCGCGTACCATCGTCTCCATGTCACTTCATAACGTCTGTTGTGTGCATTCAACGCCTAATTAGACTGGATGGACAGGTAGGTGTCAAGGGAAAAGGATTATATCAAAGCCGGCCCCCTTTTTTGTTTTCCATTCCAATCCTACGGATGAAATCGGATAAGAGAGCAGATGGGATAAGCTACCGTAGGAACTCCAAATTAACGGATTTAGTTGGAAATGGGATGGAGTCGAGAGGAAACGGTCGTTTTCTAAGGCCTCTTTAGAATACAATTATTTTTATTTTATAAAGTGATATCAGAAAAATGAATGTATTTTTTATTTTAGCTTTTTAAAAAGATTTTTTAAGACTCAAAAAAATAAGATGTCTAGCTATTTCCTTCTGTTTAAAAAAAGCTTCCTGCCAACCAAAAACTGTGTTACATCAAAATCAACGTATAAGTTACCGTAGCAATAAAAAAAGCGTGAGTACAGAAACATAAGAAAATGCACATTTTGATTGGCAGCGATTGAAGCAGTGTGTATAAACAGGGCACTAAATTGAAGTAGTTTCTCATTCATTGGCCCAATCTGAACCGATGAGCCAACATGAACGAAACAAACGAATGCAATCTAGGGGCGCATAATGATAGAGGGATAAACGAAGAATAGGAAAAGGCGGATGAGTTTTTGGCCGGAAAAGGATTATACTGTGATTGCGAGTCTCTCCGGATATTATCAAGTGAGGCTAACTGGTTAGTTTGCGGTCACATTGAAAGAATCAAATGGTAAACAGAAATTTGTGGGAAACATACAATTTTTTGGTAGGAATGTGAGTAAGATGGTGTCAGAATGGAGACATTATGAATCAATGCTTTTTCGATACGTCATAAAAGTCACGAAGCAAGCTGACAGCGAAAATGTGGTTTTTTCTAGTCGAGAGGACGTGGCTTGATTTGACTTTATCTTATAATTCGGATTATCAAGAGGGGGGAGATGGAGTGAAATCTTGGAAGCCACATTTCGTATTTCGCGTTGGTGTCAATGAATATTCCACTGAATTTCGAATGATAACAGAACTGAATTTATAATGAAGTGGTGCGAGCTTATATATCACTATTGATCTGAAGAAGATTAACATTTCCGAAATAAACTCATAGTGCAGAATGATATTGATAAAGGACAAGAATAAAGTAATGAAATGGTTACTTTATTATTGTCTAATCATGCTGATTCAGTTTAATATGAAATTCAAAAAGTCACCGTTGACGTACGAAACATTTATTTTGTACTTTTAAAAATAAAAATAGAATTTGAAGTGAATTAGTAACTTAGTTACCATTCAGAACAATCCATTTAACATTATAATAGTGAATTTCCCATGTTCCACATCTTCCGAGTGTCATCCACACTTCTTCTCTCTCAGTGACACATTCTTAATAATAAAGCATTCCACTACTATCAAAAACATGCTTCCTATCAATTAAAATATACATACTTACCTTATTCAAGTGGTTCAAAGCACCGTTTGATCTTTTCTCAGAAAAAAACTGAGTTGGTGGCCAAAAAAGTAATCCAGTCAACATTTTTTTTTGCCTTAAAACATATCCCGTGAGAAAATTTAATGATAAACGTATCCGTGAGAAACAAAAGTCATAGGTTTATTCCCAGAAATTAACTTTATTTGTATCAAAGAATAATATCCAAAATCTGCAAATGTGGTTTTCGTGATTATGACATGGAAACTTGGGTTTCCGGATAAGTGGGTCGTGGAGTTGGAGTGGTTTCAGAGGCGAACGCGTTGTTGGAGTAGGATTCGAAGTTGAATGAGAAGGAGTTTTCGCGATCTTTCAGGAAGTTGTGGAAAGAGTAGATAACCTGAATATATCGAAAAATAGATGGGAAAATATGAAATAGGAGGTTACATCAACAAAGTAAGCCTGGATGAGCCCACCAATGCATAGGAACAATATAAAAAGGACTGTAAAGGCTGCCAGATCTGAAATTATTTTTTTTTTGCAACCTAAGTTTGCCTTTTTTGATACCAGCATCCAGTTTTTCCTGTTCATTGGAAATATCTACATTTCCAACATTTCTGGCTAAATCAACCACCATGCTAGCGCCAACTGCAATCGAAATGAGGAAAGTGAACAAGATTATGATGGAAATCACAATCGAAATAATCTGAAAGGACCTTGTGCTCTCCCTATATTTCCAAGTCACTAACCTGGAAGAATAGGTATGGATACAAATAGAGACGCTTTTCTTTCCACACTCCATAAAGCAGACTTCCGAAAATAACAATGGAAAACGCGGCGCTAAAAACCACGGATTTTGGATTCTTTTTCTACTTCCTACCTCATACACGTGTACACAAACACAGTGGAGCTTCTAGTGAAACTGAAGATGATGTTGATCGCAGTGAGAATATTCACAAGAATTGCAACGATCCGTGCTCCTTTCTGAAAGATTCATTCGAAAGTGTTTTTTTTAAGAAACTGCTCACCTTAATATGAAGTTGTCCACAAAGACATTTATATTTTCGATCATTTTGATCAAAGGGGACTCGATTCGCGGTGGCGGCCATATGAAAGTCGGGATAAAAATCATCGAAATATTCGGCGCTGACTCCTCGCATTTGGGCTGGCACAAACAAAGGCCGATGTATTTGATCAACTGCGTTTGCATATTCGCCGTGTCACCAGTTTTGGCCCTAAAAAAAGATAGCGTTTCACACAGTATATGAGCGATGACTTCGGGAAGAGAGTCGTGGAAAGCGATGATCGATTTTTGGGGGATGAAAAAGAAACAAAACATACATGATGCATTGTTCATTGAAAGTTTCGCAAGAATATCGAGGTTTCGAACAAAAACAAGGGGGTAACTGAAAACACTAAGGAGTTCCTTGCAAGATAGTCGAACCCGGAAAACACATTATGTTTTTCTAGAAGAATGTATTAAGATGATTATTGTGAATACTCCGTTGTGGTCTGGTGGTGTCGATATTTTTGTTATTCGGAAACCCAAATTTTTTGTTCCAGTTTTTTCGCCCAGATTTCATAAGGAAGGATAAATAACATTTTCATTTTATCACTTCCTTTGAATTAAAATTCATTCTCTCATAATTATAGCTTTTCACTATATAGGAAATGAGTTTAGAAAGCATTTTCAAAGTTTATGGGAAAATAAAGGAAGAAATTTCTTTCCACCCGTGAAACATTTCTCTCTCACTTTCTCTCGTTTTTCCGCCGGCGGCGCCTCAGCGTTGTATTTTATCTTCTCTCGACGCATCTTCAAATGTCTCCGTTGTGGTCTAGTGGTTAGGATTTATGGCTCTCACCCATAAGGCCGGGGTTCGATTCCCCGCAACGGAATATCTTTTTTGTCTTTTATTGTAAGGATTTGGAAGTGACTCATATGGAAAATATTATTTTCAGATAGTAGTCGAATCCAATTTGTTGATCAATGATAACAAATATGATGCAATTGAGGAAAATATATTGTTTTTCATAGTGTTTTATGAAATAGAAAGGGTTCTAGGAAGTAAAAGAGCATGAAAACAATACTTTTTGCGAGAATCACATGGAACCCCCTTTTTATAATACTTTATCTGTAAATTTGCTGGTTTTTCTTATTTCTGTCAAGTTTCTGAGTGACGGGTAATATTTAATAGACATTTGAAATTGACGACAGATGAGACAGATAGATAAGAATTACACCATATGGTTGAGTGATTTTCATCTCCGTTGTGGACTAGTGGTTAGGATTTATGGCTCTCACCCATAAGGCCGGGGTTCGATTCCCCGCAACGGAATACCATTTTTGCTCTGCTGAACATCGCACAAAATGAAAAAGTTGAGAGCAACGAAAAACGAAAGTGTAATTAGCTCTAATTGCAGTTACTCACCCACTTCTTACGGAGCGTATGCTCTCAAAAGAGACGCCTAATTCCCCCTTTTTTCTTTTTTCTCCCGCGCGCTATTCAGAATACTTTTTTCTTCCGTGGCGGTGTCGTTGACGCAGCACACTGAAGAATTGTTTGCCGACATGGCCACAAATTGCGGGGCAAGAAAGAAAAGTCTTCTGGAAATAAGAAAAAGATCTTTTAGTTTTTATTTCTTGATTCCCCCACGCAAAAAATGTATTGTCTTTCAATCCGAGACGAGCAAAAAAAAAGAAACAAGAGAAGAACGCGGAGTTTTTTTTCTTCTTCTAGACCTTGGGGACATTTTAGTTCTAAATCAGAAGAATTGAGAAATTCATTTTGATAATAATCGTTTTGAAATGTCAAGAGACCACATATTAATCCATACTAATTTGGTACTTGAGAGCAACCATCTGTCGATTCGATTAACGGACACGCTCTCACAATTTTGGACGTCTGGGGTGATGTCCTCCAAAAAGAAATCCCCGTTTTCTACTATAATTCCTAGAATTCTTCTTCTTTGAAATTTCAAGAGATAAAAGAATGCAAATATGCTGGAGGAGGAAACTTTTTTCTCTTTTTTGCTCCAGTTTTCTTTTTTTTTCCATCTTTTTCCTTTTTTCTGCAAAAGTTTAATTCACTTTTTCTGCTCCCAGTGATTCCGAAGAGTTGACATGTCTACTCTTTCATGAAAAAATTGACCCTAATTTGTCAAGAGCCCCCTAGTTCATCCCGACGATTCGCTTCGTCTCACATTGACATTTCCTTCCACTTTTTTCCAATATTTACGATAGAGAAGAAAAAACGTTCAGACGGAATGAAAAAGAACATAAAATCATAATAAATCATGTTTCATTACTAATTTATCATATTTTTTGTCGGTGCCACTAACTGCTTGATTCATAATTCACCAGTCTGGGATTCTGTGTGTCCGAAAGAAATTTTTCTAAAGTTTTCTCTTACTTCTTTTTTTCTCTATTCCTCACATAGAAAGGAAGGTGTAAAGCTCATTTATTCTAGAACTTACCGAAAATCAAGAATTTTCTACACCGGTAAAAAATCTCCAAATTACATTGATGTATGAGTTTCTGAGCCCTTTGTCCTTAAATTTCGATACCAAGGATACCAAATCTAATAAAATATTATTCCTTTATCCCACACATTCTCTTTTCTCCTCCCCTAATTCATTTTCTTAATACTCTTACTATTATCCTTCTACACCCCACACATGTTCGTCACACTTGACGGATTTCCAAAAAGATTATCATTTGATCTTCCTAAACTAATGAATTCCCCATTATTTTTCCTCCAAAAGACACATGTTTCATTTTTCCCAAAATCGGAATGTTTTTGTGCTCATACACACATCCGCGTCTCAACATTTTCATGTTTTTTTCAACATCAAAATCCTATTAAGCCTTCTCCCCGTCTTTTCCTATGATTTCCATTGAACACTGCGGAAGTTTAAGAAAAAGTGATTTTTATGCACCGAAGTTTTTTTGAAAACAGATGATAAGCGGGTTTTAAAAGCTAAAACACATCATTTTGGTAGTTTTTCACTAAAAATATCAGTGATGACTAAGGAAGATCTTGGGGTTTTCATGAACCTAGCAACGTCATTATCTCAGGTTAGGCCTTCTCAAAACGTCAGTTTTATAATGAAAGGTTCATTGTTTTTTGAAGTATTCTATCCAAGCAGTTTTTCCACTATTTCCTGCTTGACATCATGATTGCTTTCTTTTCTTCTCAGTCTAAGAAAAAAAGTGAATGAGAGGAATTTGTCTTGCTCTTTAGCGTTTCCTACTTCCTCTAATCGGTCTGTTCTCAAAGTGTGAACTTTGACGAAGCCTTTCAGTTCTTTTTTTTTCTTCCAGTTTCATATTCCGGCCAGTTTCCCCCTGCAGAATGGCTCCAAATTTTTGGTGCTGTTTTCCCTAGGGTTCGGCTTTGACTCCGTTTATTTCCTTTTCAGCTGTGTCCAGTCGCCTATTGTGCTGTCTGTTCTCGTCGCACATATTGATAACGATATGTGCCTATTTGTTGGTTGGGTTAGCGTGATATGATAAACGTTTTTATACCGAATAACTATCTTGTAGTCATTTTATTTAGTTTTTCTTCTACGATTCAAAAAACTCAATAAGATTAGTGGTCTGTTTTAATCAGTATGTTACAATGACGTCTGAAGTTGTTACAATAGGTTGTGCTTAGCTTTTTCCTGATACGGAAATATGCACTATGCAAACATTATGCAGGAACAAATATTTCACAAGTTCTTATTCCATCTAAATTTTTTTTTCGATACTTACCCCCACATCTTATTTCACACAGCTCATATAGAAAAACTCAAAAATGCAGTGAATGTGGGGAGGGAAAACACATGTTTTTAGTTTTCTATTCAGATAATTCTCCGCGCGCTCTTCATTGTAGTTTTTCCATTATCCTCCTCCAACTGTCCTTGCCCTGAAAAGCCCCAATAAGACATTTACTTAATGAAAAACAGCAAGAGGTTATGGGTTTTTCTTGGATTTGAAAAGAAGACGTCATTCATCCTTCACCCACATTTTGCAATGTGCATTTTTTTGCACTGACACTTCCAGCATGTTTTTTTTTCTGTTGAAATAATGTTGAATACAAAAAGTAGAAAAAACCAAAGAGAAATTTCTAGACTTCTTTAGCTGCACTCATCAAAAGTATCATGCTCTTTAGATTGCTCTCCTCTGCGCTGTCCCAAAACATTCTCTCTTAATTATTGATGGACATCTCTATAAAACCTCCCACTGTGGTCTCTTCATCTTCCTCTTTCTCCCCTCCTTCTCCTTATACAACTACATTTCAGACCGTGTGTGGACTCAGTCCAATCTTATCAGTAATGTTTTCGGTGCCTTGTGATGGGCCGTTCGGCTGTTTCGACTACCACGGATTAAAACTTGTGTGTGTTGATGAGACAAAGAACATGGTAGGCAGCAGAAAAACATATTTTCAAGAGAGAGATTCCATTCTCGGAAATTTTGGAGATACAAATAATTGATATGGGAGAAATATAAAAATTTGTATTCATTGAAGGTATTTATTTCCCACATGGATGGAACGGAGATGGAGAAATACACTTTGCCGAGCAGTTTGAGCAAAGATTTTTATGTATGGGTCAAAACATGCTTCATTAATGGGTGAGTGAGCAATGAACAAAAAATCAGGGAGCTTGGTTTTTCAGCCGGTTTCTACTTGGACTTTTGAAATCTCACCATGATAAGTCATTCCACTTGATGACAATCAGTCTGAACCAGGATCAAACATGCTCGATTATAAAGCATGTGCCAACGAAAATAATCAGTCATGGATTACGGGTAACTGATTAGTTTCCTGGAAGTTTTTCACCTGCTTATTACTTTCAGGTGGAAGCCCATCGTAGTATGAGCCAAATTGTGTTCAGCATTTGCAACACAAAGGTCTTTGTCAAAAAACCCATTCAACGGACTAGCGATAGACAGAGTTTTATGAAGCAATTAAGACAGGAGGCCGAGAAGACAAACGGGATGAATGGGGATTTGGAGAAAGTGGTGGAAGATGTGATTGTTGAGGAGAAGATTGAACAAATACAAGAGGTAGTGCCACTTGACGACGAGAAGAAGATGATTGAGAGTGTTCTTCTCCTTGTGAAAGTTGAGATGGATGGGGATATCATCCCAACCATTCTGTCGACGGGGCGGAGAAGATATGGAATCAAGATTCATCGAACTCGCAGTATTCGAGAGTTCCGTAGGACTTTTAGTACTAAGTTTATGACAAGGTGAATAACCTGATACGAGTACAGAAGTGAAATATCTTTTTTCCAGATGGCGTTGCGTTGTTCCGATACAAAACTCGTGCGAACCATTTCTATGGGGCAACAACGCATGTATAATCTCTCGGGATAACCCAACATGCTTCTATCTTGCTCATACTATCCTGAACCCAAAAAGTGGATTTATAGCGTCTATTCTTCATAAACTCAGCCACCGATTCAGGTATTCCAATACTCTAGTAATATTTTCTATTTTTATTTCTAGCACCCATACTCCTGTGACAGAACCAATTCAAAGCCCGATTCGTGGCCAAGGACCACCTCCAGACCTTATTTGGAGCAATATCGATATCCTCACTGGAATGCCAACCTTTTTAACTATGGTGAACGCTATCAGCTCAATATTTCAATTCAATTTTGTTTTTCAGAATCAGGAAACCTTGAGAATTGTCAAATGGCAAGTAGTCCGAGATGTATACGGACACTTTGACTGGAGAAAAACGGAATTAGACATTGAAGGTCCAGAAGGCACATCTCGTATTCTTTTCAAATGCAATGCAGAGAATAACAACTCTTCCGACTTCACAATCCGATTCCAACTTCAAAAATCCGATGGAAAATCGCATTTCTATCATTTCTCCATTCCACGAATTGTGGTTCAAATCTCCTCATAATTCATTTTCATATTCCCTAATCTTTTCATTGTAGTTTTCACTGATTTAGCCCGGTACGACCGGTCTTCCAATATGTATCTCATTGTGTTGAAAAGCTGATTTGGAATCAGTATCTGAACGAGTTTCTTGAACCAATCTCTATATTTTTAATGATTAGTTGGAATGCAATGTTCCGAAATGAACAACTATCAGAAAGACGTCTATTGTATTATTCGGAACTATTGCGTTTTCCATTTTTTCTAATTTATATTTTATTTTTTCTGATCCGGATGAATATTTGTATTTTCAAAAAAAAAAACCATTTTGGTTTCAAATAGTAAAATTTAAAAAAGATATTCCGTTGCGGGGAATCGAACCCCGGCCTTATGGGTGAGAGCCATAAATCCTAACCACTAGACCACAACGGAGATGAGTTCCAATCACTTAGCTACTCATTATTTGCATTGGAAGCATCAAATTGATAGAAAATCTCAGTGGAGAACGTCATTTGAGCGTCATTTTTGTTATCAAGTATCTGTCAGATTGTAATAGAGACCAGCTGCCAATTCATTATTTCTTGTTCAATTGGTTGTTCAAGTGTGACATGAGTGACTGGATAATAAACTGGAGCATTGGTGGTTGGCATATCCTGGAGATGCAGTTGGAGCATATGATGGAACAAGTCTCTTAGTGGTTGTCTTGTCTTTATAGTATCCGCCGATGGTTGTAGGGGTAGTTTCAGCTGGTTGATTTTCTGAACAGTCACGAGCATGGCTTTCTTAGTCCACTGTCCTGGTTGTTGCGTATTGATTTTTGTCTCCCTGCTCTCTGAATTTGAACGCGACTAAAACTTTGTCATCTTCTTAATGGGAACCCGTCGGTTGGAGGGATTCACGAAGTCACGGTTCACCCATCAACAAGTGAAGTTTGCTCGAATTTGGGGAATCCCTCCATATGTTGACCAACCGTCTGAGACAACCATGCTACCTAAAATTGAGTACAGTTGTTTGAAATTAAAAAAAAATGCTGACGCACCATTCAAGACGTGCTCTTCGATGAGAGGAAGGAGTGTGGTGGCATCGCGTTTTTCAACTTGGAACATCAGCACCTAAGAACCGTTTGTTTATATTATAATATCAAGTGAACTTACTTTGTTTGAGTTGCGCTCAATCATTCCAAAAATCCAAACCGTCTTCCCCTTCAGCAATCGCCGTTTAGCCTTGAACATGTGGTTTTCATCGATCAATATTGCACTAGAGATGCTGAAATTGGTTTGGAAAATTGAATTTTCTTTAAATTTCTTATTGTGGCAAAAGAAAAAGTAGAAATATACATTGTTAGGTATAAATTCTCCATGAAAATTTTCCCCCGTAAATCGTACACATTTTTGTCTCCTTGGCCACGGCCGGCGGCCGAGTGGAAAATTATCTGTGGTTGGCAAAATTTTCATGTCAAAAAAGTGTAAAAACACTTGATTTAGTGCAGTATTGAAATTTCAGGTTTTAATTTTAATTTGCAAAGTATAAGAAAGAAAAAAAGCTTCTTCCGTTGCGGGGAATCGAACCCCGGCCTTATGGGTGAGAGCCATAAATCCTAACCACTAGACCACAACGGAGATGAGTTCCAAACACTTAGCTTCTCATTATTTGCAGTGGAAGCATCAACATTTAGTGAAGAACATCACTTGAGTGTGAATTTCGTTACAAACTTTGGCAAAAAGACTATTCTGGAAAAAAAAACCTCATAGTTTTCCCATCCATGGGCTATTCGAATAAATAAAAATCTGAATAAATATTCATAAACAATTTTATTACCGGATTAAAATTAGTAACCAAGAAAAGAAATGCGTTTTCAATAATTATTTTGAGCAGTGGTTGATGGAGCAACATATGGAGCAGTTGTCACTTCTGGAGTAGTTGTTGTCTCCTGGGATGTTTGGTATCCAACAGTGGTGGTTGGAACTTCGATATCTTCAGCTGGGGTAGTAGTGGCAACAGTTTCATATTGTTTGGAGGTGGTGGTTTGTCTTTGGGTTGTAGTGGTTGGAGCCTCGTATGGTCTGCGAGTGGTTGTTGGTGGTTGATATGCTCTGGTGGTCGTCTTTGGAGCTTCATATGCTCTTGTGGTCGTTGTTGGAGCTTCATATGCTCTGGTGGTTCTCGTCGGCGCCTGGTAGGCTCTGGTGGTTGTCGATGGTGGCTGGTAGGCTCTGGTGGTGGTTGTCTCTGCCTTGTAGAGCGGCCTTGCAGTTGGAGTAGTCTGTGGCTGATATGGCTTTGTCGTGGTGGTTTGTGGTTGCTCCTGAGCTCTGGTGGTGTAACTGCTGTAGGCATCAGTCACTGGTTGAATGTAGTCACTTCCACACTCCTTATTGTTGCTCTTGTAGTCACACAACTGGTTCTGTCCGTTGAACACCAATGGAGCAGCACAGGTTCCAGCCTGCAATTTTTAAACTCTACATTTTTTCAGGGATTTTCAGGATTTGAAAACTTACGATAGCTTTGCTGTTATCGCAAACGATGTAATGTGGAGAGCAAGTCTTGAAAGCATGAAGCCCATTTGGTCGGATGGTACAGAAATCACTTGGAACTCTGAAAACACATATTTAGTTACTATTCATGATCAAATTAGTCTAACGCTGGTGGCGTTCTCTCTGGATTAGCGGCGATTGAACACTCGGAGACATCAGTTGGGTAAGTGCATCTTCCTTTTGTCTGCGAGAACTTCAACTTGTTCGGGCAGCTCATCTAAAATAAAATATTTAATCTGATCCATTTCTCAAATCGCCAACTTTGCGGATTTGCTCATCAATGCAGGAGAAGTAGTGGGAAGAGCATCCAGCGGAATAGTATCCATCGGCTTTTCCGAGACATGCATTGTTGTCGATACTGTCGGATCCTTTGCGGCTAAAAAAGAAATTCGAACAGATTAAGCTGGAAATCTTACATTTTGCAAATATCCACGTTGTTCTTGTAGTCGCAGAGTCCAGTCATTTCACTGTAGAAGAGTCCGGAAGCACATGATGCAACAAGAGAACGACCTGAAAAATTTTTAACGATACAAAACTAGAAATTCCTTTTTTCTCACCATGAATGCACTGAACGTAGTCCTTGGAGCAATATGGAAGAGCATAAATTCCATCTGGACGTCCATAGCAAGAGAATGCTTCAGCAATTGGAGTAGTGTCAACTGGTCCTGGTGTTGTGGTAGTGTAGTCGATGTTTGGGTAGTTGTCAGCCTTGTACCCGTATTTTGGAGTTTGTGGTTGCTCGGCAGCTGGGGTAGTTGTTGGAGTGTACCCTGGACATCCTTCCACATTCTCCTTGTGGTCGCACTGGTCACGTTTCAGACTGTAGTAGAGACCAGCTGGGCATTCATACTTGAAGGTTTCAAAATTGTAGCATTTGAAAAAGTAGTTCTCGCATTCATGACCATAGTTTCCGTCTCCAAGTCTTTCACAGAAAGCAGCATAAGTTGGACGTTCAGTTGTAGCATAAGTGACTGGAACATAAATGGGAGCTTGAGTGGTTGGAGCATATCCTGGTGTTGAAGTTGGAGCATATCCTGGTGTTGAAGTTGGAGCATATGATGGAACGTGTCTCTTGGTGGTTGTCTTGACTGGATAGTATCCACTGGTACTTGTTTGTGGTTGAGAGTACGAAGCAGTGGTAGTCTCAGCTGGTTGATATCCTTGACAGTCACGAACGTTTCTCTCGTAGTCACATTGTCCTTGGTATGGGTTGAAAACCAGGTTTCCTGGGCATTTGGTGGCTGTCACCTGGTTGTTCGAGCAAGTGAAGAAGATGTTTTTGCAGAGTCCAGAAGCATGATTTCCATCGATTAGTCGTGCACAAGAGAAGCTGAAATTTTCTTTGAAAAAATTATTTTCCTATATTTTTCACTTTTTTCGCAGAAAAAAACAAAAGAAATGGTTTTTCGGGAATATATTCTTTGAGAGTGTCTCCCCCAGTAAATCTACACATTGGTCTCCTAGGCCACGGCCGGCGGCCGAGTGAGGAATTTTGCGTGGCGGGCAAAATGTTCGTGTGGGGAAAAAGGAATTAACAGCTCATGAAGCACTTTTTTTTCAAAAACTCAGGGGTTTAAGAAGAATTATGGTTAATTTTGGCTAATTGGATGTAATTTCAGGGTAAAGAATTAATTTTTACGTTAAAAAGGGTCCTAGTAGAATTTTTCTATTAAAAAACTCACTCATCCAAAGAGATTGGAAGGGTGACTGGAGCTTGAGTAGTCGAGTACACAGTTGTTGATGGTTCTTCATATCCGACAGTCGTTGGTTCGGTGGTATAGATCGGACGAGCGTAAACAGTTGATGGACGTTGAGTTGGCGGTTGAGTGTATCCAGTAGTCGTTGGTGGCTGAGTGGTGTAGGTGACTGGTGGCTGGTATGCAGCTGTGGTTGTTGGCTTCTCGTAGAGCTGAGATGGCTCCATGTAGTTCCTGTAATAATCAATTTGCAAAAGTTCTGAACCTGAATCTCAATACTTTTCACAGTTATCCGCATAGTCACAAGTGGCGGTAGCCTTGTTGTAGACCAGATCAGCTGGACAGCTCGCGGCAAACGCTCTTCCGTCTTGGCAGCGGAAATAGTTCTTGGTGCAAGCCTCCTTGAAGTACTCTCCATTCACTTTTCCGGAACAATCAAAATCGACTTTGGCTTCAACTGGCTTCTCATCCAATGCTCCACCATGGTTGTAGAGAACCGGAATATCTTCTTGCTTTCTTGGACCTCTGAAATTTAACTATAGGAACTTTCAAACTAGAAAATACTCACTTGCAAGCCTCCAAGAAGTCGCAAGCAGAAGTTCTGGCGTCGTAAACCAAGTCATTGGCACAGGAGATAACTCGTCCATTTCCTCCGGCACATGTCAAGAACTCGCTATGACATTGCTTGATCTCAAAGAATCCGTCTTCTTTTCCCTGACAATCTCCATGAATGGCTGGTTGGTAGGAGATTGGTTGGGAATAGACTGGTGCAGATGGGGCTGCAGCTGGGACGTATGGAGCAATGGTTGGTGTTCGTTGTGGGCCAGATGTTGGAGGAGTTGGAGCCATTGTAAAGGGGGCTACTGGTGGAATATAGGCTGGGGGAGTTGGGGCTGGAACTGGATCCACTGGTGTCTCGTATCTTGGTGTTGAAGTAGCTGGAGGAGCATATGGAGCTGATGTGGTAGTTGGTGCTGGCTCATAAGCAGTTTCGGATCTGGAAATTGGATTTTACAAAAAACTTTGATTGGAAAGCAAGTAAAAGGGTTTCTGGAGGTATAAAGGTATTTTGAGGACCTATACCTTCAGTTCAACCCTTATCTCGGACCCAACATTCAAATATTTCCACTCACCCATCATATTCCGGACATTCCTTGACTCCTTGTGGGTAATCACACAAATTCTGGCTGAGACGATAGATCAATCCTTCTGGACACGTCTTTCTGAACAACTTTCCATTCGAGCATTGCCAGAAATATGGGGAGCATTGACCATCATTGGTGAAGTACAAATCTCCAACAACTGTGCAGTTGATGTCTGTAACTTGTCTATTATTCATATTCCTAATGAAATCAAAAGTTACCTCTGTGTCCATTCTCGAATTCCTTGGTGGTGACAACAAAATTATCAGCATCATAAGTCGGAGAAGCATAGGCAGCAGCAGCATACAACTTGACTCCATCCGAACCTCTGCAGTTGCTTGCGTAGTCACAACGCTTCAGGATTGGACTGTAGACTTGGTTGTGTGGACACCTGAGAAAACATTTTAACAATCTATTGCTCATGATAAAACTCACTTTCTCATGTACGAAATTCCGTTGGCACATTGATAATAGTTCTCGTTACACACGCTCTTGTCGAGTGGATAGTCACCGGAGAGACGTCCGACGCAGTTGATTGCACTGAAAACCAAACGGACACTTTTAAAATAATTAGTAATAACTTACACAGCCTTCTGACGAACATTGAGCGTCTTGCGGTTTTCTTCGTTACAGAGGTGGTTAACAGAACGACGTTCACATCTGGACATGAGACGATCGAAGAAGAGACCTTCTGGACATGACTGCTCGAATTCCACATTCTGAATGACTTATATCATACAATAAGTTTTGTAGTCATTAAAGAGCTTACATTCACACATTGAAGATACTTGGAGTTGCACCCAACTGCATACAATCCATCGCCATCCGGACATGGTGGTCCCTTGGGATTGAGGACGTTCTTGGCTTCAACAGCCAATACCAGAGCAGTGGTGACAAGAAGAGAGAGCTGACGCATCTGAAAATGAAGAAATAAGAAAAAGAAAAGAAAAAACATCAAGAAATGATGGTTTCTTCTGGAACCGCCGCTTTTTATAATGGAATTTTCCCATTGAGCTTGGATCGTGGGCGGAACTATCTAAAAGGTTCAGATAAGAAAGAAAAGAATGTTGATCAAAAGCTCAATCAAACCGGATATGAGAAATATTTTCTATTTCTTTTTTCTTTAAGAGAGCGAAAACTGTATTCTTCTTTGAAAAACAATGTTTTTGTTTTTACTTTCCGGACACGCCGTCTCCGTCGAATCCGTGCCACAGTAATTATGCGCTTAGGATGTTTACGATTAGAAAACATGTCATTTCAAAAATGAATCTTGCAAAAGTTCGGGCAACCTTGGAAGCGGATGATGTTCGATTTGTGTTCAACAGAAAAAAGAGTGGGGAAAGGGATGAACATCATTTGCATAAATTGTGAATACAATAATTTTATTGAGGGGACATTCTATCTCTCACATCTACGATAGATACGGTTTTCCGCCATTATTTTTAAAAATGAAAAATTGTCACTTGCCAGAATAAACTATCGAGAGAGATATAAAGTGGATCGAGACGGCAACCCTGATTAATGACCCTCGCTGAAAAAACATTTGCTCTTTCGAAAGTTGCATCTCTTCTCCCTCCTTCGCTCAGGTATCCTTTCATCAATTAAGATGGATAGGCTTGGTTCTCTTTCGATTAGTTCATCTGTTGATTAGCCTGTTCATCTTTTCAAGGTTTCTCAAGGCCTCCCGGTTTGATTAATGGATCATCGGGCTTTCTTGTCAATCCATCTCGAAGTTTGTCGATCGCTGGAAAAAAAGAAAAATCTGTTTCCTGGTACAAAAGAATTTTTTTCTTTTTTTTCCATTATGAAAAATCCCGAGACTCACATCGAAGGATGAAATGCCTTCAAACGATGAATTGACGTCATAACCATATCTACAGGCACATTGTTCATCGAAACAAAAAATAAAAAATTAATTTCTCGAAATTCCGATGGAAATTACTCGAAAGGAATACTAGTAGGCCCGATAAATTTCCAGTAATCAAACGAAACCCCGCGGCAAAGAGCAAGTGCGCTCTATTGGACAAATATATGCATATTTTTAGCGCGTGATTCAAAAATAGAAACTAAAATCGATAAATCAAGAAATCAAGAGCAGGAATGATTTTAAACGTTCGATTTTGATCGTATTTGAAAGTGCACTCAATTTTGGCAAATGATTAATAAGTTCAAATCAATTTGACTCAAAATAAAATTTCCAGACATTTTTTTTCAATTTTTTGGTGTCTAAATTCCATTTTTTAATTTTTTTCCCTCAAAAAAAATTATTTTTCGTTGACGTCGTGACGTCACCATCATTAACAACCCCCTATCATAATTACCATCTGTATATTACGAGAGATGACCTTTTTCTATGGTCCATCTTGCTTCCAGCTGTCCGTGACGTCAGGTAACAACGTCATAACTAGTATAAAGGGCCGCTACGTCACAGGAAATCCTCTCTCGTCATTTTGCATCATTGGACTTAGTACATGAAAAACATGGTCAATTATCACATTTTTTTCTTTAATTTTTTTGGATTTTTGTTGATAAAATGAGTTTTTTCGTTGTCGGTCCCTCTCCAAACCCTGGAATTCAATTCCATGGAAATTTCTATTACGTGACGATTTCGTGTGTGATCACATGCCCCGAAAAACGCGCACATTTTCGAAATTCCTGTTCGCGCACGACTTCCCCATTACCTATCACTGTTTCCTTGACACGAATCTCAGGGTGACGTCACGAGATTGAACAATCGTAGTTTACGCAATCGCTCGTAGTCATTTGCATAAAAGCGGCAAAACAAATGACTCATTTGGGTTAAGGTTGAAATATCCTGAATTGTTCAAAATGTATATAGTTTAGACTTTGAACCCTAAAGAAAAATGTATCAAATCGTTTTCCTGGCTGTTGAAGTGTGAAAAGCTGACTGAAGAGAAAAACAACTGTTCCTGCCATCGAACATCCTTCACCAATCAAGTTGCTTTCAGTCTAAAATATATTTGACCCCTCCGACAATTGCTACTTTTCGTTGTGTAAAGCGTCCCGGCAAAAAAAGCTTGGGTGCCACGATTCCTTGATATTTTTTCTTGATTTCTCGATTGATGCTTCCCATATATCTGACAAGAGACTGAATGATATCTCAGAAAAATATAACAAAGCTTTCAGTGACCCATGTTACTTCCTAATTGTCACGGCCCACGCCAATTTCCTTCATGCCCACGCCACTCTCTAGTTTCTGAAACACACAAAGAATAAGAGTGTCCGGTAGACTAGATTAGCTTTTAATCGCCAGTACAAAGATTAACAATCTATTCAGCTCCTCTCTCCCCTCTGCGCCGTTGGTTTTCAGTCTCAGAGCACATTACGAAAACCAAAATAGAAATCCACCGGTCCGTAAAATTCTGGCTCTTTTTGGAAAAATCCGGTGTTTCGAAAGAGACGAAAATAGTCTTAAAATGCAGATGTCATTTCGATGTTTGATTCCGAAGGTGAAGTTGTAGACATTCGAATTACGATTGAATAGTGCGGAAACAAGAACATATGATGTTCTCTATTACATCATTTCATTTCAAATGTGATGTGCACTTTGAGAATGACAAGGAAATTTTAATCTTGTTGAGAAAAAACCAAGAATTGAATATGAGCTGGCAAAAAATCGAAAAACAGAATCTTTATTCAAACATAACAAAAAGTCAACTGTCAAAAACACAGATAGGTTCCCGGGGATGAATTTTTTCAGTCCCTCATCCAAAGCTAGCCTTTTTAGGCTTTTTCCTGAAAACATCTAAGTATGTTTTTCCACATAAACATACACAAACCCTCTATTCTATTCTGGTGTATGGTATCTGATCACGCCCTTTTGATGAATGGTTCCTTATTATACCTCGTGCTACTTCGAAACACCTGTTATCGCTTCAAAACCCCACAAATGCTCATTGAGCGCCTTCTAAAACCATTTCTCAGCAGCTAAGAGTGCAAAACGGAGATGAGCTTTGTATTACGACACCCACATCCGCTCTTCTCTTTGTTTCTGCACCATTAACAGTTATGACGAATTTGAAATGGCATAATTCTCTCTCTGGAAATAGAAAAAAGTTTCTGACTAACGTATTGGATTAGTGGGTGAATAGGATAGAAAAAACCGGAAATTGAATTGCTTAATCTCAGAACAAAGGTTCTATACATGGGGAAATGACGGCAATGAGTACGGTAGCCGGAAATGAGAGGACTAACGTCAGCAGCTTTACTTCGGCTAGAATGTTGCAATCGAGAATTGTTGAGTCGGTGGAACTGAAAAATGTGTCAATTTCCCAAACACATTCAGAATTCCTGTGTGTTGGCCAGATCAAGCTTTTGTTTGGGATGAAAATCTGCATGCACTTTTATGAGATTCACATGTTTCGGATTACAGTTCAATGAGCAGTAAAGTTCCTTAGCAGAAGCTTTTACGTCACCAGAAAATGTGATATGAATGAAGGAGCCGTATTAATGCGCGTTATGGCAGAAATCAAGTGTTAGATGTCAATAGCGTAATGTTCAATCAAGTGGAAACCATTGAATGTAGCCTACCGTAACTCCAACAGCAGTTTTGAGAAGATCCTACTACAAAAATCACAATTCAAGCAACCGTTGATAGTGACGAAACGGCTTAAATTAGCATTTCCTGTATACGTGACTCCGGGTGGTTTTCCGGCTTCTTTTTAAATTATTGGTTGAAGTACTCTTGGTCCAGTTTAATGGATCTTAGCTACTTCCGAATTGATTTCTAACGATAGCCTATTTTGATACATGATTTCATTACCCTCAACCACCCGAAAAATGGTTCCACCACATTAGACTCTCCGGTCAATTCGGGGTTGGTCAATCCTGTTGAGGATCTTGAGAACACGTGTTTGATGGAAAATACGTAAGATTATAGGAATTAAACAGATTAATTTCTCTTTCAAATCTATTATTGTATGTATTACAGTATAGAAGATTAGAAGACATACATTCTGTCTGCCCCTTAATACATGTCATCTCAGTGATATCATGTATAAAGTCAAAAATTATAAGGCAGATCAACCTAAAATGTAGTTGTCAACAAGAAATTAGTCATTTTGATCGAGTTAAGCTGAGTGGAGCATCAAATCAGAATAAATGAATCAACCTGAGTAAATCCAAATCTGAAAGATACAAAAATTGGTAAAACGAATACCAAAATACACATTTAGCAAAGATCTGTGATGACAAATGTTCTGAACTGATCATAAGAAAGGAGAACATAGTTCAGGATCATGGCATCATTTTACCAGAATAATAATTTTGCGTTCACCATTACAATTACCCTTTTCAGCTATAGTTGATTTTCAATGAAGACTTGAGCCCCGTGGTTTCAATATAAACCCAAATGACTTCCTGAAGAGCTATGCAAATTGTACCAAAAACCGTTCATATCGCCAAACACCGTCCCGAGAGATCAAAAAACGACAGTTTTTGCTTGCGGAGCTAACAAAAAACTCACTAGTACGCCGCCGATGTTTGTCAAGAAAACCCATCTGGCAACTACGTTCCCTAAATGAGAGGCGTCTAAGTATGTGGGAGGCAAATATATTCTTGAGTACTTTGTCTCCAATTTCCATATTTTGTTATTAACTTATTTCGGGATCGTCTATTTCTCTTGGAGGTTGATTTCGTCGTTGGACTTCGTGGCTGTTTTGACAAGCTGACCTATCTCAAAAGTACAAATAAACATTTCGTAATACCACGTGAGCCGAACTGATTATTCGCGTGGAAAGTTGAAATTTTGGATACAATGGTCACCAAATTGTGACGGTTTAAGAACCGGCCAAAAGCCATACATCAATGAAAAAGTTTTGGAGAAGTCATGTGAGCCGAGTTCTTGAATAAGTTTCAGACGTCAATGAGGTGCAACTTGATGAATTCTATTCAGATACCCATTGAAACACTTTGAACATGCTGGGATTAATCATCCAAAGTTTGCAAAGGGAAGAAGTTATAACCTCAGAAGAAAGATTCCGGAGTACTGTAGTTAATACTGCTCCAAAATCATTTTCGGCCCCTCACAATATTCAAAAACATTCTGGAATAACAAACTACACTGGTATTAAAATAATAATGTCCATTTTCTACTGATCTGGTAGGATCCAACATTTTATTCCAGAAGACACAAATATATATCTTTCAAAAGTATTAGTTATTTCCATAGAGTGGGGCTTTAGAATCTGGATTTTTAAGACAATCACAACAATCACAAATGTTTTAGGGAGGTGGAATATTATCCCTCGGAAAGCTTTATATCTGCAGGATCTGTGAATGTACTGTTGGAAGGAGAAAAAAAAACTAAAATCCGTTTGTACTTTCATTTAGAATGATTATATTCATTCAATCATATAGATTGGGAAAAGACACTTCCTTGAATTATTTTCTGGAAGAGTCTTCATGTACTGACTCACAAATCAGACTACACACTTCTTGAAGAACACTATCTTCCTGTCGGGATCAAACTATACCTGGGATACTGTACTTATTAAAGTCCTTAATTTATGTAATGCAGTATGATACAATTCTGATTACAAAAAGCTAAAGTACAAAGACAACAAAATCATCATCATGAGTTATACATGTATTAATAAAAGCACTCATTGCTCACTTTACTTCCGGGTACATTCATGACTATTTCTGTTTGATCTAGCTGACAATGAGTAACAAAATTGTAATCCAATCTGAGTTGTATTTGATGAATATCTTGATTTGAAACCGTAAAAGTGCACAAGGATGACACCAAATTTTTAAGGTTCCAATCGTTCAAAAACTTGGTTTCATGGTACAGACACCGGATATTGTTTGACATTTCCTAATCGGAAATTGAGTTGTACAGAAGATAATTGACTGAAGTTCCGGAGACGGATAGGATTGGTGAACATCAGTTCCGATCCTTGTTTCAATGGTTGTTAGCTGCTAGGGAGCCATATAGAAAAAAACAGAACAGTAACTTGATAAAGTCGACTTCTTGGTTAAGCAGATGTTCTGATGCCTGGTGCGATATCCACCGTGCAGCTGATTTGTCTTTGAAAAGACAAGGGAACCTTACCTCGTGTTGAAGAACAATGAAAAATGCCAACCTTACATTATAGAATAACTATTGCCCCACCATTCTCATCAGAAACATGGTTTCCCAAAAAATCCCATCTAACAAAAAATGCGGAGGTTCTATATACACTCAAACAAACAAAGATCTCAAAATTTCGCATTTTCTCAACTTGATCCCAGTTTAGCCATCAGAACATTGGTTTAAACCCTCTTCTTTCAAATCATTTCATTCACAGATTTCTTCTTTTAGTACATAACAAATCAAAATCATTCTGAGATCTATAGACACACAATGATCTTACATATGACTTAAATGATCTTGCTCCCCTAATCTCGATTTCTTATGCTCGAGTTGTTCTATCTTATAATCAGTGTTTTATAAGAACTCCCCTTATGTTACGTCATATCTTTCCCTCCAACTAACCCCTCCATTTCCCTCTTCTTGACCACTCCCCTTTCATCGATACAAAAAAGGGGGCGGAACGCATAGGTGAACGGATATCGCGCCCCGCCCCACTTTTGCGAGCTGTATAAAAGAGGGGGCAGAGGTGTAGGGTATATTCAGACCATTGTCCATACAAACATCTCTGAAAATGCTTTTCTTCCTTCTTGTCCTCCTGAATTCTGCTCTGACCTTCGCCGCCCCACCCCATGCTCATGTAAGTGAATACTTGAGCCTACTTGAATTCAATTCATATCTTTACAGATGCAAGTAGCGGTCGCTTCCCTTGTCAAGGAAATTGATGCCCAGCAACTGACATCAAAGCCAATGCTCAAAGTAACCAGCGGCTTGGAAGATGTCAAGATCCCAGCTGGAGAATCATACACTCTCCATTGCGAGATCCTCTCAACCCCAGGAGCCGCTGTTTACTGGCTTCGTAATGGCAAGAGAATCCAGGGAAATATGGATCTCAACGTTGAAGAGAAGATGTTGAATCTTGGAAAGAAGGTTGTTGAGTCGGGAATTCTCGCTTCCCAATACACTATTGAGTGTCCAACATCAGAAGATGCTGGAACCTACACATGCATCGCCTACAACGGTCACCAGACCGTACAGAGTTCCGCTGTCATTGAAATTGGTAAGCCTAAAAACCTCGGAATTCCCGTTATTCATCAAATCATTTCCAGAAGGATCGAATACCGCTTGCAAGCCATCTCACCGATCAGCGCCACGTATCGTGCAATGGACTGAGTCCCGTTTCGAGATGCAAGGAAACTACGCTACTCTTGTCTGCCGTTCCAACGAAGCCGTTGACTGGGCATGGACCTTTGATGGAGAGCTCATCACCGAGGATCGCTATGAAGTCATGGCCAATGGTGACTTGAGAATCAAGGATATCGCCTGGGAGGACATGGGAGAGTACTTCTGCATCGCCAGAAACAAGTACGGAGAGACTCGCCAGGAGACATTCCTCTACCCAACTTCAAAGAAGACTGATTAATTACCCATTTCTGTTCACCGTGATCTCATTTCTCAAAACTTGAATCGCTCAGAAAACGAATCTCACATTTTTCATATATTATTGGACACTACCCAGTGAAATTTCCGCCCAGTTTTTTACGTACAATTTTGTTGTCTATGCTCCTGATACAAATAAAACTGTCAATTTGATCTCTTACTTCAAACAGATATAGCGCTCTAGGTTGGTGGCAGAGGAATTTGAAGAGCTAGAACCCCTCAAACACAAAACCCCTGGCTCCAAAGTATCATGCGACCTCGTGTCTTCCTGGTTATTCGTTCCTTCTGTGAAACTTCAGTCCCGTGCTTGAGGTCTGGTCACTCTTCCTCATTCAGTGTAAAGTGGAGGAAGAGGGAATGAAAAAAAGATTGTTTGAGTTCTTGAACGGGAGCTTGATTCCCAACAGACAGCTTTTTGCAATGTGCTGTAAGAAAGGGAAAAAAGTCAGCCTCAGAGAACTTGATGTTGTAATAAGGAGCAATTGTGCCAGGCGCTACTTGTCCACTCCTCAACAATTTTCGAGAGAAGTGTCAGCATTCTCGGACACGAACGTTTGATGAGATATAAAAAACAACTGCGGTGGTCTATGGGTCCACGAAGATCAGAAAGTCAGATGCACACACACACACACACACACACACAGTCGTAATGTTTCCGGATTGTATGTTACATTGAGGGTCCCAGTACTTGCAGATCGAATTCTCTGGAATAGTCGAAAATCTCTAATCCTAGCTGAATCCTACACGATACACAAAAAGATTGGTAGGAGCTCTCATGGTTTTGGTTTCCCCCAATCGCCTAGATAAGATGCCACTATAGCTGATTGTTGTTCTACTCCGTGATTTATCAGAATGTGGGAAAAATGATAAGATTAGCCGAACATTCGACATCTCACGTGTAGTATCAGCTTGATACGTGAATTTAATGTAGTCTGAACAGATTAGATACGTATTGTAATCAGGGACATCATGCGGTTTTGTGAAATATGCTTCGTAGTGCACATCACTTCTCGTAAAGCAGCTATGTCAGCTAGCTAACCCGATGCACTTTAATGGACATTGAAACGGATTTGATTTTGAAATCGGAGAGATGATTCTCTTGAACTTTGACGCAAGAAACTTTAAGATGAGAGCATCTTAACAACCACGCATTTTATACAGGGCCTTGATTTCGTCAGCCCAATGTATCTATTTTGAAATCGCCTAAAATAGAAAATTCAATTAATTTCGTTCGAAGTCGATCATCTTTCTCGATATCTAATCCGCTGAAGGTCAATTTTAGACACTTCTCAGAATGACCCCATAAATGAACAGACAGAATGTTATAGACAGATCGAAAATCAAGTGTATTCTGACATTTCCTCGGACAGGAAATGAACTTTCACAGTTTGAAGTTTAATCCCACTCGCCCACCGGATACTCGCCCACCTTAAACCTGCAATAATAATTTTCGGACTCGAAAATTCCAAAGGAATTTTAATTATCTGGGCTATCCGGAAGCATCATTTTAGAATTGAAAAATGACCATCGGTCAAAAAAAATTTGAAATTAATTATTTCAGACCAATTTGTCATTGTTCCCTTCTTCCTTGTCATCAATTTATTACGAATGATTCAGTATTTTTCATTTCAGATGTGGTATGACGAATTGAGTATTTGGAATTAATTCAGTAGTGAAGAAAAAACTGAGGGACCTTGAAATACAATGGGATGGGTCAGATCAAAATGTTAATGAGATATTGGTAAACTTCAAAGTAACAAAAACAGAAATTTAAGGTCATTTCAAGTGTTTGTTGAAATGGTTGAAAAAAGGTTTTTATCAAAAAATGAAACTTTGATGAACATTGAAACATGTTTTGTTTTCGGAAAACTTGCTTGCAAACTCTGTCAAAAATCAAACAAACTGTCCTTCAGTCTAAAAACTGGGATATGTATTGCGTGGGAGTAAACACCTCTACCTCTCAAAACTATTTTTCCAGATTTTTTTTTGAATTTCAGGTTCTTCCATTGTCCCACGCTTTGTTTTTCATGTTCCAGCTAACGTACTCAATTGTTCTCTTGACCATCATAGATTTAGGCACATTGGCTTTCCTCTACGTCATAATATCTTAAAGTTCTTGACTCCGCCTCTCTTGCGGACGCTTCTGGGCGGGAACGCGGGCACGGAGCCATGGCGCAAACTCCGCCTCTCCCCGTTATAAAACCTCCGCACAGGCGGTATCTTCTCTGAGTTAGGTTTCGATTTTCGCTGCTTCAGAAACCACTGTATTCATACCTGAAGATGTTGAACAAGGCTATCCTGGTCGCTTCATTTGCTTTGGCTTATTCATATCCTCATCCGGAGAAAGTAAGATAGCTAGGTTTTGAAAAATGCTTTTCATTCCGGATTTCAGACTGAAGATGCTGTCAAAAACTTGATCTTGGAAATAGATCTTGCTCATTTGACATCAAAACCAATGCTGAAGTTTACCGATAACTTTGCAAGCAAAGAGAAACATGCTACCGGAGAAACAATAGTTCTCCGGTGTGAAATTCTCTCAATACCATCAGCAGTCGTTTACTGGCAGAAAGACGGAAAACTGATCCAGGGTGACACGAATTTGAATCTATATGAGAAAATGGCTAATGTTGGCAAGAAGATTGTGGAGTCAGGAATCGTCTCGAGTACCCTGTCAATCCCCTGTGCTTCTCATAAGGATGCCGGTGTCTATAAATGTATTGCTGCCAACGGACACAAAACCATTGAAACCACGACTGTTCTTGAAATTGGTAAGGGAAATGAATCCTGACCTTTTAACCATTCTAATTACAGAAGGTGACGACAAGCAATGCCCATCAACTCATCATACCCCTCCACGTATCACCCTCCAATCAGAGTCACGATTTGAAATGGCTGGCAACACTGCAACACTTCTCTGTAGAGCCGACAAGAAGGCAAAATGGTCATGGGAGTTTGAAGGAGAGGTTCTGGACATGAACAAGAACAAGTATGAAGTTCTGCCAACTGGAGACCTCGTCATCAGAGACATTGAATGGGAAGACATGGGAGAATACTTCTGCACAGCCAGCAACAAGTATGGAGAGGCTCGTGGAGAGACCTTCTTGTATCCAACCAAGAAACGCGATTAATTTCTTTTCCCCTGTATTTTTCTCCTGTCCCAATGTGTCTCCCTCTGTCTCTTTCCCCCATTCCTTGTATCAGCTCCCTAATATTTTGAAATGGTACCTGTCGTCCTTCAAGTTCAACGAATCCTTTAGAATCCACTCTAGGAAGCAGCGTCTGCCCTCTGATAATATTATCCGGATCTCTTCTGTACATAATGGTTCAAATGGTTTAATAAACAGTTAATAAGAAACAATTTTCTGGAATTTTTTTTATTACTACAGGTCAACAGCAGTCTAGTCTCAAGGCAGGTCCACTAAATGAGTGTGGACCTCCCCCCTTTCTTGAGATGACCCCCTCCCCCCTCCCTGCATATTTATATGGGTTGAGTGGTCCATTCTCCCAGCAGCAGTGTGGTTGATGCGGTAGTGTGCGGTACCTCGGTCCTCGTACTCTATGGTTCAACCCCCGGTCTGAACGATGACGCCTCGGCCCATCCTCTTCAGTGTCTGTTAAGTGTACCTCGGTCCACTGATGAGCTTGGGCATCATATATCCCGAGTAGGTGTGCCTCGGCCCCATTCTCAAAACGAATTCTCGTTTTGCAGTTTTCAGATATTACAACTCTGTTACACAAATCGTTGACTTTGTACTCTCGAAAAAACGTCATCTACACATTTTAACGACTTCAACCTCGAGATGTTTACTTTTTCATATTCACATAAAAGAAACCTAATTTTTGGACGCTGGTCTCTTCGTTTTCACGTGTCTTAACGTGATTGATATCTTTGTTCAGGCGCGATACTTCTATTCTTGTCGCATATTTTTTGAAACAGAAGCATTGTTCGTGATTAGGAAACAACACATGTGAATGTTAAATTTCAGTTTGTGATCAGCTGTTATCTTTGAAAACCAAGTACGTCATTATGGTGTTGTTTGAATTTGACTAAACAGTATCAAAGGGGTTTGTTCAAGGGATTAGATTCCGGAAATAGAGAACAGAACGTTATTCATAGACGTCACCAGGCATTCTTTCCTAAATGTCGTTCTGGATATCCTATGATTTGAAAGATGCATTTTCCAGGGGAATATTAAATTATGTGTATTTGCCTATTGTTACATTACTCCAGAAAAATATTACTTTTTGAAAAAAACACAATACTATTCAATTATATGATTCCAGATGTAAAATATACGATGCAGCTGTTTGAATTGAATTAATGATGTGCAAGAAAAGCTGAATAACAGCGTTCCTATTTTCAGCCGCCTATCAGACTATAGTCAAGATTACTTTTTTTGCAACAACCATACTACACTATGTATAAAATCATTAGCAAAGAAAAAAACGAGATGAATGGAACTAGAATTTCCGATGAGATCAAGAATCTGTTTTTGTGAAAAAATATCTAATTAGCACTAGCTGTTACCAGATTGCGTAAAAATATCATCTTCAAATTTTGAACAGATTCTTCTTGACACAAGTCAGAAATCAGGACAAATCTCGAAAGCTGTATAAACCGATTATTCAAATGAAAAAGCTTCTTTTTTAAAGATTTGGGGTGGTTTATGCAGCTTTGAATATTTTTGGAATGATCTATCAGGAACACTAAAATCATCTTAGGGGTTATTGAGGATTGACCTTTGAAACTATGAACTTGAACAAGGAGGATTTTCAGCTCTCAAGATCACAGTAGGATCAACTATGGATGATTTCATACTCAATTTTGTTATCAAGGAGACTTGGGTATCAACTGAATGCTGATACAATCACTAGTCAACACTTTCCATTTGATTACGGTAGTTCTTCTTCATACATGGAAAAACACCGTATTCCGAAATAGCTTGCTTGATCAAAATCTATATCTAGACTTCCTTCAACTCTTCTAAATCAATTTGATTCAGGCTGAGTAAATAATGTCTCGCTTTTTTCTGAGAATAGATATAAAAGTACATTTGTGAGTGACCGTGACCTTTTCAAGATTTTCTTTGAGTAGCGAGCACAAAAAACGTGACACAAGGACAAATTTAGACACTCCGTATCTCTATTCTACATCCGGGGCGCACACAGAAGCGTAGGAGAAAATCATGGACCAGAGAGCGCGCACTGGGATTAGCTTGGCTTTGAGTTATGATCCCGGTTAAAAAACAACGAGTACCATGGAAAGATTATTTTTGTAAAAATTTCAGATCAATGGTTTTTCAGAATATCATAGATGATAACAATCATAGCTGTTCTAAAAGTATCTGATTGCTGATAAAATGCTTCCAGTAGCTTCAGGCTTCATAAAAATTGTCCCAATATAATCAAATTTATCGAATAACACTATAGTTCCGGAAGATTTAAACTTTTTTTAAAATCAAGTTCCAATTTTTTGGCATCACTTGATTATTGAGCCTCCATTTTAATGTCTCCTTCCGCCAACTGGTGTTGCCGATCACTTTTTTTTTCTGTACGAGCTTTGGTCTCAGCCCTGGGGACATATGCTCATGATGTAGACTCTTCCAAAAATATTGTCACATGAGACATTGGTCGAATCCGAAACATCTTTTGGAGACCCAATTAATGACGTGATGAATGTGTATGGGGGACAAGGACACGAGTTTTTGATGCACTTTCTTCTATTTCGTTAACGGAAAAAAAAAATTTCTTGGGAGGAATATAATTTGGGAACTTGCAACAACTCAATTAGGAAATACTTCCTTTGGTCAGCAAACAGGCATCAGTATGGTCAGTAGATGACTAAGAACTTGCAGATGCAATTTAGTTTGGGAACAATGTTAATTTTAGAGATGTACGGAGCACTTGGGGTTTATGGTCATTTAAAAAATTTCCGAGTGGATTTGAAAAATCTGTACAACAAAAAATCGTTCCGAATTCTGACAAACTCAGTTCAAAGTTACCAATGAAGATCAAACGGTTCTTCTACTGTTATCTCAATATCGCTTGATCATAGTATTTTAATGTTACATGTGTTTTATTCAAAATAATTTAATGATGCTCTATGAGCTTTCGAAAGTTAATGAAACATGTGTTATCTTATTAATTGGAAATTAAGCGTTGCTTGAAATAGAATTTCAAAGATTTTGAAGAAGATAGCATGTAAAAATAGAATTCTTTCTAAAATTGGTTTTTGAGAATTTGAATGTCTATAAGGGGTGGGTTTTTTGCTATATACATTTTTGAGATAGTCACAATCGTATGTTATTAGTGATTTGAAGTCATTTAATGAGCTTTTTCCCTCGGTATTTTAATCATAAAATGCGGAAGTTTGTGATCCGGTAGCTGATTCAACCAAAAAACAAATGTTTTAAAAGTGCAAAGTCTCTCTTGCAAAAAACAAGTAAACACGAAAAAAGATAAAGATTTCACCTTGGTCATTGACGACGTAATTTGACCTGAATTCAACACGTTTTGATGTAAACAACACCTAAGAACATGTCGAACGAGGATTCGGAGAAAAGTGCGAAAGTGAAACTCATCAGACACTCCAGCGACATAGACAACTGAGGTCTAGGATGACGGTGTGTTTTGAAGTGAGGGATCAGAAATGTTTTCGGGGAAGTTCAACATTTATTTCGAATTGGCAGATTATCAAGTACACTTGAAAGTATACAAAAATCTCGGTTTCGCTAAAGCACTGCACACAATAATTGAATAAATATACACGGAAAATGATAGGGTAGGATTCATCATCAGTTGATGGAATTGTAGTGAGTTCCCCTACGAGTCAAATAGAAGCTCACTGGACTGATGATAAAGAAGTATGGTGGAATTGTCAGAAACAGTTGTTGGTAATGGTAAATTCAGTTTTTCGAGATTAAATGCACATTTTGGTGATTCAGGTTGCTCATCCTTGTTTCAAGAACTGAAAAAATAGTCGTGATGGCTTGAATTAAATCTAAAAATATGTACCGCGGTTGGAATTGAGAGACGTCTTGGGGTGAAAGCTGGCTGAGAAGTCTTGACAGTTGGTTCCTGAAAATTTTTAGTATTCATCAATATTCTTCTAAAGACGTTTTTCTATGCTAGATTGTAGTTTCTGCGAAAATCTGGTTTTTTGATATTTCACAATTTTGCAAACATCACACACTGGTCAAAGTAGGCTGGTCATCAAAGTTCAAGGAGCCAGGGAGCTCACATGAATCATTGCTGATGACGATTGTGATGCATAGGAAATTACAGAAAATGTATTATATGGTTCTGATCCGTCTTTTGACGTCATGTGCACTTTGCCCATCATCCATTGTTGAATGAACCCGGAGTACTATGGGGACTAGTTGAGAACTCTGTACCTTCTCGACGTATTTTGGGCATCTATCGGGACTGTTTAGGTATGCATGAATGTCGTCGCGTACGGTGAGATGGTTGGCGCGTTTTGTGTCGCTTTCGTTGGTCTGAACACAATTTTGTATTTAAACTGACAAATCACAATTCACAATAACACTCCCACATAAATCATAATTTCCAAACATCATGTTTCTAATCTTTTATCTGTGAGACGTGTTGACGTATATCATCACATGTTTCAGCTCCTCCGGTTTCAAACTGGTTTCCAATTTCTTGTTTTTCCTTGGAATTTTCATTCTTGCAGTTATTTTCGGGACCAAAATGTTTCGAATGACGGATTGACCAGATGTGGAACCACAAAAACAAAGATTTATTGAAAAAAGATGAACAAACACATAAAGTTAGTGCAAGAGTGTTGTGTCACATGGGTACACAGAGTTGTTGTTATTCGATATTGAAAAGTTTGAGTTAATTGTCAGTTACAGAAAAGTGATACTAATCGTTTGATTCATCCTATGCTCATCTACTCCTCTTCGTCTTCATCCACAACTACCTCTTCCTGAAAAACACAAAAAAACATATAACACTAATCAAGACAGATTTTTTACCTCAACGGCCAGAATAATTTTTTCGTAGAGAGCCGGTGGAGGTGGGATACCAGGGAAACATGGGTGAGCGTTTCTCTGAACAAGACAAGACATTTACAAACACACGGACAATGGGACACAGACTTTATCAAAGACAGAACGACGTTCACGGAAGTTGCGACGATCAACTTGACGGTCATACTTGGACACAATTTGAACCTTTGGCTGAAAATCTTACGTTAGCAAAAAGAGCTCGACGGTCAGAAAATGATTGAACGTGTTGGCGTTCAAATTTAGAAGCGATCAGTTGTTTAGGCTGTAATTGGGACCGTGAAATGCTTTAAAAACGCTAAAAAATTATCCTGAATGACTGTACCGGGTATCTAGAGCTTCCAACTTCAGCAGGGTCAATGCCTTTCTTGAGAGCCGAGTTGCGAGTGACTTGACGTTGACGCTCGTTGAGTTCTTTCATCTGAAATCAATAAGTACTTGAAAAATAAGACTGATTTGGGCTTACGTCGTATTCCTGACGCTCGTGACGTTTCTCGAGATCGTACTTCTCGGCCTCGAGTCGACAGATTCTCTGATGAAGCTCCTTGATTTTGGCTTTTAGCTCGCTTTGGGGGATTTCGGAGGCGCTCGGGATTCCTTTGCGAATTGCTGCTAAGAATGCCTAAAAAAGATGATATAGAAGGTTTTTTGGACTAATGGAATAACTAAAAATTATTAAAACTGTCTATTGAATGGAACACAAAATGGTTTGGTGAAGGTAATTCGAAAACTGGTTAGAGAAACTGAGATGATTAGTTTTCATCGGATACCTGTGGGTTTTCGAGAACTGGAACGTCTCTAAAGAGTAGAAGTATAGAAGCTTTTAAACGATTCTCGGATAGCTATCACTTACACGCTTGGCATCGTCCTGTTGCTCCTTGGTCATTCCCATTTCTTGCTTCGCTTGCACAATATTTCCGAATTTGTCATTCTGGCCTCCTTTCTTTGGAATCGTGAAGTTTCTAAAAGAAATCATGAGTACAGTAGCCTGGAAGTTACTCGAACCTTCCGCCTTGTCCACTTTGGAAGCCGCTGAGCTGATTGCGCTTGTTCTTCTCCTCCTCTCTGTTACGCTTGTCTTGATCGGTCTTTGCCTTTCTCTCCTCCTGAAACCATCCCCCTCATTAGATACTCCTAGAAATTTAATTTACTTCTTCCTGACGACGACGATCATCAGCAGCGCGACGTCTCTCCTCCATCTCTCTTTCTTCCTGCTCTCGTTCGAGTTTTCTTCTCTCTTGTTTCTCCTTCAACTTCTTCAATTCCTCTTCCTCCTTCTCACGTTCGGCACGTCGACGTTCTTCGTAGTCTTGAAGTTTTGCGTGTTGATCTTCTTCGTGACGACGTTTGGCCGCCTGTAATTAGTGTGGGTTGCAAGGTCATGCCTATAATCGAATTACCGCCATGGCACGCTCTCCTTCAGTCAAACCTTCTTCGTCTTCAGTGAACGACTTGGTTTTTGGTCTGTAATTTAGAATTAAAAATTACAAGGTAATAAATTTGTTGTGTTTACCGATCAGAACGAGTAGTTCCGGTCTCGGAAGGAGCATAATCAGCTTCGACTTCCTCCTCGTCGACCTCCTCGACCTCCTCGTCAGTGCTGAAATAATACCAGGTTACGACTAGGAGAAAACTAGATTTATGAACTAAAAACTATGATTTTTGGACTCCAACCAACCCTCTGCGACGCCATCTAGGAATCCATCTCATCAGACGTCTTCTGGGTTTTAGACGAGTACAGTGTTTCTCATAATCAACGCGCTTAAGATCAACTTGAAAATCTAGCCAATGTCTTCTTGGTGACTGCTTTTTCACAATGGCCGCCGAGTTCAGCCTTATCGGTTTTACTTCCCGGGCTGGAGTTGGCGACCGCAGTCTGGGGGCTCTTCTATGGATGAATCTTGGCGGACTAGAGCATCGTTCTTTGATTTGTGATTTGAGCGCTCGAATCGCGTTGAATGGGGATAGAGCGCGGATGATAGCTTTGGGGCGTGGAATGTGCATTTGGGAACTGAATCGTTCGATGAGTAATTTATCTGTTTCTGACAATTCCGCGAAATTTTGATGGTGGTGTTTTGACTCGTAGGTTTTTGCGGCTCCTCTAGGCTTCGCGGACAGCGCTAGGGAGCCATGCAAGTTTAAATGCTTCGATGAGGAAGCGGGCGGAGGTCTCCTCCTAGGTATGGGTGGGGGATCCGGTTCAAGTGGACTGACTATTCGAATTCGTGGAACCGGGCTGCTCGGCGTCTGCGGTGGGCAGAAATCCGAGTATGGAGCACTGGGTTCTTCTTTGATTGGTGTCGGCTTACGCCGGATTGCACCGGCTCGTCGGAGAGTAGATTGCGGTTGAGTAGACTGCTTTTCTTTGGGTTGAACCAAAAAACCTCCAATAATAGGAACCCGTTTTAGACCGTTTTTGACACCCATAATGTCTTCCAACATCTCTGCATTGCTTTGTAGAAAGTATTCCGGAATTTTGAGCCGATTCACTTTTCTAATTTCCTTCTCTTCTTTCTCAAGCTCCACAGTAAATGCTCGATTGAGTCTTCCAATTTTCGGCTTTGGAATTTCTTGAGTCTTGGTCCTTCTTGGCGGAGGTCTTGTCGAGAATACGCTAATATCCTTCCGAACGTAAATGACACGTGGCGGTGAAGGCAGAACAATAAGAGCCGAGATGTTTTTGGGCGCTCTCTCCGTCATTCTCAAGTTGAGCCTCACATTCTTCTCAGCAAAGTTGTCCTTAGCCAACTGATTATAAAAACTGCAATGTTGAATTGAGATCTCGGCAGTACTCGGAATGACGTCCATTTTCTTTCGCTTCAGACTTGCTAACACATTCTTCTGCTGCACCTTCACATTGTCATCATACGTTTTCCTCCGTTTTGGCAAGATTGGCTTACACAACGCTCTGACATCACCAACACTGAAACTAGCACTGACCGATAGAGATGACCTCGTCTCGTCCATTGACTTCATCGCCTCTTCCTTCTGACTATTAGCTCGAAGTAGTCTTGTGCACTTGCTCATCGCTTCTTTCAGTTTTGGAATAATCTTCTCTGGTGTCTTTCGCAAGTCTTGACGTGCATCCATCAATACCTTCGGCGTTGGTGCAGCTGGTAGTGTGATTGAGACGGTTTCCTTAGTATTTGATGGGAAAATTGCTCGCGTATCGCAAATGTTTGTTTTCTTCTTTTTATTGGTCGCATTCAGATCTTTGGCGCTGGTTACTGACAGTCTGCACGAATCTGGAGCAGGTGGAGTGTGCAACGATTTCGATGCTTTTTCGGTCTTCGTCTTTTTATTCAGATCGAAATCCACACTTTTGAGCTTTTCACTGTAGAAAACTCTCTCTTTTACAGTTGGAGTATAGCAATGAACAATTTGAATATCTTCCTCTTCTCTTTCAAACGAAAAATATTCAGATGATTCCACTGCTACTTCAGCAACAGGCGCTGCTTCTGCATTACTCCGATCACTATCATTGTCAGTTGATAGGCCCGAATCGCTTGAACTGCTGGGTGTACGCACCCGTCGGTATCGTTCTTCCCGAATGATCGGAATCTCTTCCCACGCTCTCAAGTACTTTCGCTCATCCTCGCCGCTCAATCCACGTGATCGAAGTAAGTCATCGACACGATTGTGCGCGGCCAACAGCCGTTGCATATATTCATTTTGATTGACGTCTTGAGCGTCAGGGATGTTTTGACGTCCCGCATCTCTTCCGAATAGGGACGATGATGTGGATGGTTGATCGCGGTTAAATGAAGAAAAAGATGATAGTGACCCAAAAGGCCCGGCTTCAAGTGACTGGCGACGTTGACCGATTACAGATGAAGACGGCCCAGTGTCTGGCTCTAACTGCTGTTGTCTGCGCTGTTTGAAGTATTGAGAAGTGGAACTCTCACCTACTGATGTCTTACGCGGCCCGCTACTGTACCTTTCAAGCAACCCAATCGTTTGCTCATCGCGCGTTACTCTACTACTGATCGGTGCTTCTTGTGGCCTACCAGCTAAACTACTTGACCTAGTCGGATAAAGTCGCGCTGGCAACGATTCACGGTTTGACGAGTCTCGCTGGAACGGACTACCGTAGTCGAGACCAGATCGAGATGTCGCACCATTTGAACCAGTCGCCGATGATCTACGAAACCCTAATTGCGATGAAGAGCTACTAAAAGACAGCGGACTAGAGGCGGATGAGGGGTTAAGCGTGGAGGAGGAAGAATACGATGATGTGAAACTGGAACGCATAACCCACTATTGTTCTTCCTCGTCGGACATAGTAGAGTGGCGCAGCTGAAAAGTTTGCATTGAATTACACTCAAGATTTTGTATTGTTATTCCTTATTTTGAATTCTCTTAATCTATTCTCATGGGGGGACTAAATATAGGGGGACCCTTTGTTCTTTATCTCAAACACCTCAGCGTAGCAACAGTACACCAGACAGTCGAAACTGAAATTGATTAATGAAAAATTAAAGATTCAAAAGTTCAACGAGAGAAATAAAGAGAGTTAGTTATAGAAAAATCAAGTTTGGCAATAGAAAAAAGGTTTTATGCATATAGGAGAATTTCTAAACTTATGGCTAGGACTGTCTGGCTCGGTGCATAATGACTATAACCCCACTTTTCTATAACTTCAAAAAGATTTACCTTGGCAGAAGAGTAGTCTAGTAAGTTGAAACAATAGGCGAATGAGAACCTATCGTCGGATTAAAAGTGGGTGGAGGGGGGAGTAGATGTGTGATAGTCACTTGCGCGGTTCATTATTACACACCGAGCCAGATATCGCGCAGTTGGTTCGAGCCCCGCCATTCGATTATTTGTGTGAAAGATAGTGAGAATCAATGAGAGAGACAATATCAAAATCAAATAGAGCTAGATGGATCTGAAGAAGAGGTGTGAATAAGTGAGGAGAAAAGCCTCACCGACACTTTTTCTGTTTGCTCACTCAAAAAGAGTTGGCAATGAGAAGCCCTGCCGTTTGTCTAAAAGTCTAGAACGTATTGAAGCGCGTGGGTGAAGAAGAATAACCTAAGAGGGGTTCTTTGTCAAAAACAAGTCAGTTGATGAGTCCACTATTTCGACATTTCCACCTCGTTACCTTTTCTCTCGAACGATCAAAACAAATTTCGGCCCCGGATTTCCAGCACCCACACACACACTGACTGACGTCTTTTGTTTCCTTCCGTCCACTTTTTTTTTCGCTAACACTGGAGTCCCTTCTCATATCTCTACCCGCCAACAGATGGCCCGTCTCGATTAAAGCTCACACCAACTGTTCAGTCCCAAGGGGTAATGTTTTGCAAAATAAAAGGTGAACAGCCGAAGGCTTACATCAATTGTTGAGGTATCAGACGCCGGTTGATGGTAGGATAACGAATTGCAATGGACGAGAGGGGGGTCTTTGTCTACTGGTCAACACACGAAAATAGATCAAGAGCTTTTAGGAAGCTATTTATAGGTAAAGCTATCTTAGAATGTTTTTTTGAAGCTATTCAAAAAAACAGGTGATTTTCAATATTCAGATTGATTTCGAGAATAGTGTTCTAGAAAAGAAACCCGGGAAATCAGCAACAAAATCTCCTAGAATATCCTTTTTCTGTTCCGTCACCAAACAATAGAAGACCACCCCTCGAAGAAACACCCTGTTTCGTTGCAAACAACTCATTCAGTCGAAATCGGAAAAGTGCTCAAATTCGCACTTTTTTGTTAGGGGGGCCTCCTACAGTATCTGTACATACGTATGCTTTTTTCAAGTGGATCCACTTTTCGTCTAGAGAGAGCCGTTTTGGAAAATGATGATTTGTGAACGTTTCTCACGTAGAGAAGAACAGCGGTGAACGAACTTAGAACTGTATCGCTAGAGCACATGTCATTCTTAGAACGAGTAGAACAGAAATAACAAAAATAGAGAGAAATGAGTTTTGAGCGGGGTTTTTGTAGTGAATACAAAAATATTTTAGTATTTGGTTTGAAAATTTGATAGACGTGATGGAAATACTAAATTTAAAGTTTTTCATAATTAATATAAAAATACAGCCACTGTATTGTTTAAACTACAAGAAAAACTGAAAGCTATCCGCGAATCAAAATATATTCGTTTAAAATATAAGGGATTCCGCCATAAACTGAAGAATGTATTGACGTAAAACATTCTCTGACGATAGGTAGAAATAAAAAAAGAACCGGGGTTCCAAGTGTAAAAACAATTGAAGAAAGCTAAACCTACTTCTACCTAGCCTTTGAACTATGTTTGAATGTACGAAGTTATAGGATACACGAACAGATAACAAAAACGAAAGGTTAACGTAACCTGAGACTAGGTAAAAGAAAAAACTTCAAGCAAAAAGAAGTTTTGCAGTGATAACATGTCGTAAGACGTACAACGAGGTTTTTCATTCCGGTGGACAGACGCAACAACGGTGACCAGTTGGCTTTCGGGGAGAAAAATGAGGAAAAACTGAGTGAAAGGGACACCTCGAAACTATACTAATTACACACTTTTTCATTCGATTTTTGAGAGAAGTACGAATTTTACACAACGAAATATCGTATGTACTTGGACTCAAATGACGTATATTGACTAAATATTTAAAATTTTCCGGTAGAAAAGATCAAAAAATGAATTTTATGCTTTTTCGGAAAAGGTTTGATATTAGTGCAATTTGAGTCTGCACACTGTTGGATCAATGACGTAGTGGACTTTCGGCAAAAGTCAAAAATCACAATTTCATCATAAATAAAATAATAAATATAAAAAGTCATCATCAAACTGTAAAAAGCTAGAGAGAATTTTCTTAAAAAATAGTAGATCAGTCAACATGGGTAACCCGACAACTATGAAAGTCAGTGAACATTGGGAAAGACAGTAAAAAAGCAGAAAAACTTGTAGATCTAACGTCAAGCTCAAGTATATCACATAGAGGAGAGGATGAGTGGGAGTCAGGGGGAAACAGTGCGTACTGTGAGGAGTGTGTGTGAGTAGACTGCTTGCCCCCTCCGAGAAAAGTAATCAGTTTGGTTGGAGAGGACCCGTGGCTCCTTTTCGCAAAAAATGGATCTTCTCTCCGAATCGGATTTTTTTTTCGAAAAACTGGTTTGTTTACCAACTTGCAGAATTCTTGCTGTTCTTTAAAGGAGAATTTCTAAAATAGGAATTTCTGGATGAAAAGATAGAAAAATAGATAGAGAGGGCAGGTCGGCGGGAGCCAGGTGAAATGAAGAGCCGGGGGAGCCGGGTCACTGAGAGCGCACTTATCCGCCACATGACAATTGTTACGATTTTTCTTCGGTTTTTTGTGCCGATATGACGAGAATCCTATAACAGACAAAAAATTTAAAAGGAGAGAGCGCAGAGAAAACAAGCTAATTTTCAAATTGCTTTTTTAGAGTCACATAAATAGAATTTCAATTTATGAATTTTTTTCAGTTTTGTTTAGCCCGTTGCACTTATTAATCAAATTAATTCCAAGATCCCGTCATATAATCTAGTGAAAACCAATACATGTTGTTCACACTTTCATTTTGACAGGCTTCCATTTTACGTCATCAATCCGAGCCGCCGCCCTTGCTCTTTGACACTTTGCACAAGTATTTCGAGGAACGCAAAAAAACCTAGTCGGACTCCACAACCCAAAATACAATCGGAAAACAAAAAATTTTGAAATACAACGCAGTAAAACTTGGATTCCATCATTTAATGATTCTGTTTTCCTCTTAACACATGCCTGAGACAAAAAAGACATTTGATATCTGGGTATTAAGGAAAGAAACATCTGTCTTTACAGGTGTACAATTTCCACTTTACGTCCGTCGATGAAGGATTATTTGCAACCCCATTGTGTGTTCTTTTGCCATATTGCCTATTATTTATTCTAGGATGGTTTTAAACGAAGAAAAATGTGACTATTTTTTCCCATACTCGAAAGTTATATAAAATTCCTCATCTCTTACTTATTCCCTCTCTATCGCGAGCATAAAGAAGGAGAATGACGCTCATTATGCTCGGAATGAGAGCAGACTCGAGCAGTCTCGCAATTGGCAACTAAGTCCGGAGTATGTGTGTCCATTCCACGGCTACATACGCATCCAATTTTAAACATCAGCTGATCGTCTCCCACTCTACGTCTCTTCCGCCGCCGGTGCTGCCTTCGCCGCTTTTGCGTCTGCGTCCAAGTGGTCATGTGCACTTTCATGCGGTCTCACATGATTTACCACGTATTCGTTTCTGTCTATCTCGACATGCTAGCTGGACCACCAACACCCCTTCTCCATCCGCCCGTCTTTTCACCATTCGCTTCTCCCTTCGTCTTCTATTCACGGCGTTCTCTTCTCATTATGGTAAATACGTGCCGGTCATGCGACTAACAAAAAGAGCTCGACTTTCCGTGTTTTTCTTAGCGTTGTTAGAAAAATAATGTATTTTTCAGTAGGATTCCTAGCGTTAAGACTATTTTTTTCAATTTAATTATCTTAAAAACAAGAATTCTTATCATTCAGAAAATGCTTATCATTTTCCAAAGAACCAATCTTTCGATAACTGTCTGTGATCATCTTCTATCTTTTCTTCTTTTAAATCAAACTTGTAAAACTTTGGGTTCTACGTGCAAATAATACGATCTTCATGTGAACATCATATGATTGCATCACATTCGTTTTTTATTCCAACGCCCATATAAAAGAGTGAATGAGTGGCCCAATTAGTCTCTCACTGACAACGACCAAGATCTCTGTTGCTACCAACTGTTTGATTGCAAAAAGGTTGGTTGGTATCATGTGAACTTTTTGATTTTTCATTCACGACACCTGTCAGATCGTTTTCCACATCTTTCGTGCTGAATTCATTTCGACATGACATTCTTCACAAATTTCGGACCGATTTTTATCTTCCCATTTAAAAGAATCGAATCAGTCGACGTGTCTTCTCTAAAGTGTACTGTGGAATGGCGGTGAACGCTATTTTTCTTATCTCTTCTTGCCTTTTCTGTTTCATATCGAAGAATCGTCATGCTGAAACTTTTTCTTCTTCCAATTTCTCCTTCTCCAGCAAGAATCTATATATCTGGTTCGTTGACAATACGGTCACATGTACTACGGGCAAAAGTGAAAGAGAGAGAAAATACGAGGAAAAGGAGAGAGTCTCTCTGTGTTTGTGGTGTATCACGCGACATAATAATATGCCTGGCTGGCCGCCAATTCCACCATTTCCCTCGAATTTCGCCGTCTCAACTTCTCCTCTTAATTGTATTCAAGACATTGTTGACAATTAGCATTTCGCAGCAGCCACCCGGATTGTTTTGCCGTGTTCCGTTTACTGAAAATGAGAAAAATTCGATTAAGTGCATGTTATCTTCGATTCTTTATTATTCCTTACTACTGCCTCAAAGATCAGACACCTGCCTTTATTTCTCAGACCTTCATCTTTTCATTTCCATCAGACCACCCCTTTAACAGACAGTTATCACCTTTTCGCTTGTATCACATGAATAACGAGACACACGTGGTGAATAGTGATCACGTTGAGAGCATAGTAAGTGGCTAGGTTGGCCAAGATTCGTTTTCTTTTCAATATAAATGCTCTTTGCTCTGTATTTTCAAGCCGATTTGGCAGTTATACATATATTTGCACATATATAGGTGACACAAACCAACAAAGCACGTGTGCGCTAGCTTTCTCTCTCACTTCCCACCAACCATTTCGGGAACAAAAGGCGAGTGCCATATGCTCTCTTTCCGCCCTTTCATTTATATCGCTTTGTTCGTCGATCGATAGTAATCTCTCGGGTCATCGTTCTTCCTCCCCCACACACATCGTTACACACATCGAAGAAAATGAAAACAGTCAACATCGGCCCCTTCCTGGCACAATGGCACACCAGATAGATAACAAACATAAATAAATAAACATGAGAGAAGCAAGTCTAGGATTTCAAAATAAGGTAAAACGAAATGAGAGCGCTTTACTCCTCCCCTGGTAAATATTTTCGCTTCCTCCTTGTGGTCACTACTCTGTCTACCCCATTATCATTCTTGCTTTAGTGGGTTTGAGAAAATGCAAACTTTTTCATAAACAAACCGCACCATCTGTCGATGTGGAATCTTTGAATACGTTTGTTGGCTCAGTCGCCGAGTATACTTGTTCCACCTGTCTTTTCGCATACATCTCGTGAGTTGCTATAACAACTCATATCACTCCGTCCCATTTCATCATGTCACATTTTTCCTATTTTGAAATCGATTCCTCAGCTCGTCTCCTTTTTTATCGCTTTTTCAACTCTTTTTTCATACTTATACTACTTCAGAGACAATGTCCTCATTCCTTGAGTTTGCCAAACCCAAAATGCTCGATATCAAAAAAAAGATCAACTTCAATATGTCCGAGAAGACGGATGAGTCTGGTGCTCCTCCACAACAGCAGTCCGAGCAGCAGCCGTTAGTACAACAGACGACGCCGACCGCGAAACCTTCATTGAACCCATTCATCACCCCATTGACTGAAAATGCACCCGGTTCGTTTTTGTTACACTTTTCAACTTTACCAATTTTCCACTCACGTTAGGCTCTCCAATCCACTAACTGTTTCTTTAATATCCCATGTTTTTAAACGCTTCAGGTATGTCAGAATCATGGGTTGAACTTGCACCAAGTCGTACCAGTCTGTGCAGCAGCGTCGATATCAACATGGTCATTGTTGATGAGAAAGACAAGGATCCAAGATTGAGCCCAGTTTCGATCGCTCAATCTCCACATGTTGAATTCGAGAGTTTGGAACAAGTTAAGTACAAATTGGTTCGAGAAATGCTGCCACCAGGGAAGAATACGGATTGGATCTGGGATTGGAGCAGCCGACCGGAGAACACTCCGCCAAAGTATGTTCTGGAATAAAATTAGCTAATTTTCACTAAATTAAAGTTATTTCAGAACTGTTCGTATGGTTCAATATGGTTCAAATCTCACTACTCCACCAAACTCTCCAGAGCCCGAGCTCTATCAATACTTGCCATATGAAACCGATTCATTGTTCAACGTCAGAGTTGTCTTCGGTTTCCTTGTTACCAATATTTTCAGCTTCGTCGTCGGTGCCGCCGTCGGGTATGCAAACTTTTTGTTTCATATAATAGTATAAAAAATATTTTTCAGATTCGCTGTCTGCCGTAAGATCATCAAGCACCACCGTCATTAAACCTGGAAGATAACCCATTTATCTACCTCATCTGTATATACATTCCAGCAGTGCTGGAGAAACCTTCAACGTACTACACTTTCTGAAAAGATTCTGAAAAAAATTGCCAATAGTATCGTTTTCCCATTCTCCCAAGAAATCGTCATCTTTCAAACTGTCTCTTCTTGATATTCCTTCTGTAAAAAACACATTCCTACTACTCCTTCCTTTCCGAAACACATCTACTCTCTCGATTCGTTTTCCAATATATGAACCATAGCTTTACATTGAGTGTAATTATTTTTCTTTGGTCCCTTTGGCATTCATTTTGGCGATTTGCGTTTCTATTCCATTTGCATTATATTCTTTGTATATATTTCAAAAACTGTCTTCTTTTCACTTCTATTCTCCTCGACAATAATAATAAATCTGTAAATAATGGGAAAATGATATCATTCTTATTATGCTTCATTCATTGAAAAGTGGCATGCAAATAAATTATTCTGGCACCTATCCAAAAAAAATACTTTCAAATTAAAGTCCTTTATTAAAGTAGACTCGGTCTCCTTTGATTTCTTTCAGCTTCTCATAAGCTTCGGGTTCCCATTGCTTCAAAGTGGACAGCTTCACTGAGTTTTGTTGAGGGAACAGAGCGCATCCAACCGGAATCATTGCACCGTATCTGGAAAAAAATAATCGTTCAACTTGTCACTCATAACTCTTCTCACATCACAAAAGTTAAAGCGAGTTGAGTCGGGATATTGAGCTTGTTGATGTGTTTCCGGAATGAGGCCACTTTATTGAGCCCCTCCATAATGACAGGAGTGAGGACTGGAAAAAAGGGATATGAGGGAGAATTGACGGATAAACTCACTCATGCATGGAGCCACAATGATGTTTCTCGAAAGCACAACTAAGGAAATGGCTTTGGCAGCGGCCAGACGAGAAACACCCACGTTGTTTCCGTCGGCGTCGGTTACAGTCATCCCTTCTTTGAGTTCACTGAAAAAGCGTTAATCAGATCTGAATTCAAAGAGGACTCATACTTTTGTCTCATCATGGGTATATTGATAGCGTTTGCGACAGCAACAGCTCCTAAGGGAACGAGACGTTGAGCGAGGGGACTGCTTTGTTTCTTCGCGAAATAAGTTTTGAGCCCAATTGCCATTGCAAGGGCTCCAGACACCGCAGTCGAATACGATACAACTAAATCCTTAGTTGTCAACGTGCTTTTCGCATTACGGTTTGTGTAATTGACAAGGGCATTGAAGGATTGGTTAGCCCATTGCCAAAAAATGACTGCCGGAGTTGATTTGTACCTGTGATTTTGATTTTGGAGAAGTTTTCCAGGTATCACTAACCAAATCATCATGGCTCCGCAGAGCATCGTTCCACCCCAGACGTTGAAGCACATTCTGCCAGCGAAGTTCTGGAGCTCGCCAGTATCAGGGTGGAATGCAGATTGGTATAGCCGCTGAGCACGATGGAGCTCCTCGAGAGTAGCAGGCACCGGCTTTTTCTCTCTGAAATTAAAAATTTCAGAATTAAACAAGCTGAAACTATCACTACCTGCATTTCTGCATCAAATCAGAAGCGGCTATCAATTCCGATGTCGAAGAAAACGCAATGATTGGGTCCGTGATTCCAGCAAAATGTCGGAGACGTCCATAAAAAGTAGACTGATCATATCTTGGCTGATCCGGATTGAACGCCATTTTCGTTCTATAAAATATAAAGGAATTGCTGGAAATAGCACGCGAAGTTGAGAGAGAACGAAGAGGATAGCAAAGGTGGAGACAAACTGCAAAAAGTGAGCAGGAGCACACGTGGTTAGAGCCTCACTGCATCGAAACGTTTGTCTCAAGTGTCCTCGAAACATGATTGCTTTTTGCTTTTGACGTTTTTGAAATATAACTCGAAGTAATGAAAATTGAAACAGGGTTACTGGATGAATCCATGAGTTTTTTACTTTAATCATTGAAAAAAATATACTTTGTTGCTTGATAAGTATGTTTTCTCAATCGAAAATGAAATTCTCCTTCGTACAATAGTTCAGATACTATGTTCTTTGTTGATACAATTGTCTCTTAACAACTATGCGATAATAATGAAAATATTCATTTTCACAATATTAATAATACCTTACACATTCAAAATAAAAGCAAGAAGGCGAGTGGAAAAGGGGTGAATCCTTGAGAGTAGGAAATGTTAAAGAATAGAATGAAGTGATAAAACTAACAACAACACATGTTTCTTGTATGGGGGGAAAAATGGGGAACCGAAATTCATAGCACCGAACGAAATATCGTATGGATTAGTTGGAATTGCAACTTATCAAGAAAGAAAAGTACACAAAATGACGAGAAATGGCAGAGTGTTATGACAAATGGGGGAGGATTGCTACGAAATTATTGAATTATAAAAAAATGAAAGCGAACAGTATCTGAGTATTGTGTCAGAGTATCTAATCGCCAAATAAATCCGTGGGCAAAAAGGGTTGGGGAGAGAAAAAGAAAGTCTGTTGATAACACACAACAAGAATGTTATCATTGCCAACAAATCCGATAAAAATCGATTTGATGTCAATGGCAGGACAAGAAGAAAAAGGAACAAAATCATGAGAGCGAATGATGCAAAAACTAGATGGTCTAATATTAATACCCAGAGGAGAATTGTTTTGAAACAACCACCTTGTTCGAATTATTAAAAAGAAAAGAGTTATTAGTCTACTATGTTAGAAAGGGAGGCAGTATGAAACATGTTGGAGTTTCCTTCGAAAGGATATACAAATATCTGGCGACGGATGACGTCTAGTTGGCGACTGTGAAACCGGGAGCAATGTTCGTGTTGCTTCTGGTGCTGTTATATGGGCATACATAGTTAGAAGGAAAGATTCCTCGGCGGTTGTTGAGTTGTCCCTCCCACCAGTTTGGATCGTCTTTGTTGATTACTGAAAATTTGTTTTTGAATTATTTTTTATTAATGACGTGATAAAAATCATGATCAGAAGCAGTGAAGTGAAAGAGAACAATTTCCTTGTTAGTCCGAAGCTCTGGACAGTTGTCGTTTTCATTTTGGTCCGTTCAAACGACATTTAGTTAGTTGAACCAATCATAGTTACTACTTTGAACGAATCTCCAAATGGTCAGACTACTAGCTTCAAAATCTGGATAATCGACTCACAAGAAATCACATCTCCTCTTTTGAATGCCAATTCCCCGCTTTCCTGCGGGTTGAAATCGAACAGCGCTTGCACAAATCTAGTCTCAACGTTCATATCTGACAGAAGAATTGTGTGAGTCCGGGATACCGAAGCAGTTCTGAAATAAACATCAATTAGCTAGGAACTCCTTTCTAAATGGCTTACCTATGATAAGAAACGAGTTCATTCAACGAATTGAACTTGACAGCCCACAAGTAGTACTTTCCGTTTTGATCACGCAAAACCTTGAAGTGCTGCACTGAGTCTTGGAACCGAACGCTGATCGAGAACTCTCCTGGACTGCTTTCACACTGACGAACAAGGAAATGACCATCTCGAACGTTTGGCTTCTTGAGCAAGACTTCAGCGTCGTTCCGTGTGATCTTTCCGAGATACCTGAAAGTTGAAAGGTCTTTGTTTTTCTTTGCCGCACTGCACACTGGGTAAATAAACTTGAGAGTAAAAGAATCGAAGCGGCGAAAAGTTGGATAATCTTTTGGAGGTGATTTTGATCTTTGAAGGAAATTTCTAGTGCTTGTTTCTAGCTGAAGAAAAGAAGGAAATCTCACCAGTTACACTCCGTCATACGGATATAGTTGGATGGAATGAAACCTTCGACGCCATCCAATTCTGCTTTGTACCAGTGTGGATCCTCATCTTTGTTGAGAACCTATAAAAAATCTTTTTTGCTACTGGAAACTTCCAAAACACAGTACCTTCAAAGTGTTTCCCCGTCTGAAAGAGAGCTCGTCGTTTGATCCGGCCTGGAAGTCGTGTTCGGCGATCGCCTCCATTATTATTGCCTGCAATGAGGGAAATTAGCAGGGGTCAGACGGCGTGTTGACGGAACAACGAGACATATTATTCCAAAAACTATATATGAACACGATTTCGATGAGAAAAAGTTATTGGAATAATGAAAAGAGCGACTAGAGGAACAACTGGGTAGAATGAGGGAAAATGAGAGTATTGGAGGGGGATAGCGTAGTGCAAATTGTAACAGGAGATGAGTAAGAGGACCGGCAAGAAAAAAGAGACGAGAGATTGGGAGACGCAGAATGAGAAACAAACAGCCACAAGGGTCAGTTTTGCCGGGGGACTATAGAGGTGGTTCGGAAGGCATGTGTGTGTATGTGCGTGAGAATTGGTTACAAACCGGTGGGAGACAAAACAATGTCGTCAAATCTGACGCATTGTATGCAACACTGAATGTGCCTAATGTTACGACATTGATTTTCTCTGACCCCCTCTCCTTCCCTCGCACGCACACTCCTTGCAGTTTCCCCTCATTTCCCTCCAAACAGCACAAAAACAAACCTTCCCAAAGTTCTGTAATTTAAATCGACGGGTCTAGAGAAACATGTGTGTGTGATAAGCTATCATGACTCTTCTCTCTCTCTCTCAATCCTTACACAAAGGACGATGGGAGAAGGGGGAAGAGAACAATGTCAAATGATAAGAGAACACAAGGGGAAGAATTCAAAATGCTCCATGACAATGGTAGAAATCGATTAAAAGAATGTCAACAAACTTTTGTACCCGCCCCAGCTATTGTTCAGCCCCTAAAATTTTTGTTGAAGGTGACTAATGTTTTCATTTCGAAAAATGGAAGGATAGAAGGAATTTGGGGAAACCTATGCCATAAAAAATAGGTTTGGAGATGAAGAAATAGATAAGGAGATTTGAAGGTTTCTACTTTGAGAGGGGGGAAAGATTCAAATGTATTAGACCTAAAGAGGAGAACGTGGGTCATTACCCGGAAAGGTCATCCGAATTAACACATTGTTCTGATATTTATGAAATTAAATGATCATTTAAAGGTAGGCGGAGTGTGAATCTTGTGATAATGAGATGAATCATGGACAATGAATCATTTATAGTTTTCTAACGAACAAACGAGCAATATCATGTTTCATGCATTCAGAAAACGAAAAGGATACTTAGGGGATCACTCATCATCTTGCTTTCATTCCGAAAAGAAACATACACATTTATCTGTCACTTCTTCCGAAAACTGACAACGATCTGTATGCGTATATGCTTAGTTGAAAAGTGTTGAAATGGGGCGCATGTTTTGGTTTTAAAAGATAGGGGTTTGCATGATGAATCATTCCTAACATTAGTGTATATATATAAGACTAGTGTGTCTTGTGAATAATGGATAGTATAGGGGGCTAGAGGGTCCAATTGCACACTAGTTTCACACCAGAGAAATTCGAAAAATGAATTGTACAACTAGTACAGCTGGACTCTCGAAGTGTCAAAACTATTCTTATGCAAATAAGCACTCTTCTATAATAAAATATTGGGGGGAGAAATGAACTTTGAGTGTGGGGATGCGTAATAATGGAAGAGTGACCAACTATTCAGTTTCAACTCTGAAGAGAGAGAGAGAGAGCCACATTGGTTGGAGAATTTATGAGAAAAAGTGGACTTTCTTTGTCAGAAGATTCTCTCTCGGCGGCATTTCTTTTTTTTTATTGGAACTTCATTTTGTGACAAGCCTCCGGTGACACCTGTTTTCGTCACACACACAGAGTTCAATTGGAATGTGAGAAGAGAGAAGAAGGAGCACGAGACTATTTATCTCAATAAGACACTTGTTCTCTTCTTATCAGTATCGTCTGTTGCTAATTCTTTGCGTCCTGGCAAACGAATTACGATTTAAATTATTCGGTATGAATTGCGGTTTACTGGGGTCACCACCTGTTGACCAAAATCGGATTATTCAGTGGACCCGGGTGGCGGTTTTGCCAGATTAAGACCAAAATAGGGAAACGCCGTAAACAAATGATTTTTTATATTTATGACAAAAAGAAAAATAATTTCGAATGTGTGCTGAAGCTTGTGGCGTGTAGAGTCTCTAGAACAATTCATTCAACAAGATGGAAACTGAACATTTGTCAATATTGTCTCGAGCTTCTAGAATGAAAAACAAAACACATTTTTTCCAAGTTTACCAATTCTCAACAAAAAATTAAGAAAGTGTGGTGGTCAAAACGGGCAAAAAAGAAGATAAGACTACCAAACATTTGAAGAAAAATGCGAAAAACGTCACGAAACGAGTGAGGGAATGAGTAATGACCACTGTTTCGTTTCATTTCCAGGTGAGTGATACTCGTTGGAGAAGAAGAAGGGGATGATTCAATTATTCTTTTCGCTTCTTTGAAATGAAAGAAATAAGGAACAAAATGTATTGGAAGTTGTCGTTTCTATTTGGAATCCATTAAAGAATTCTCCACTCCTACGCAAACATAAACTTTTTCTCTCAATGAATGCAGAGAAAGATTGATCTTTCCGTACTAAGGAAGTGGGCACTTATTCACCCCCTAAGGGCAATAATAATAGCAGTTTTTTGCGTCTCGGGAGGGCTGCTTTTGAGCTGAATAATGAGAATACCCGGGGGTCACACACTGCCATGTGTTTATGACATAATAGGAGACTGTTGCCCATAGCAGGTGCGCTTCGTATACCGGATTAGGTTCATTCGGAAGGAGAAGAAGAAAGAAAGGAAGACCTGTGGTCAAGAATTTGAATGGAGTAGATCAAGAGGGCGTATAATGAGGTGATTGAATAATGAGATAGTTATGGATTTGTTAAATGACAATGGCAACAGGGTTAGATTAGAGAACTATTTTAGAAACTAAAATGTTACAAAATAGCTAAGAAAGCGTTTCAAAATAATCGAATAACAAGATTCTCCTTTAACATGAATTCTAGAATATTCCAAACTCTTCAAAAATCAACTTTGAATGTTATAAAATACATATAAGAAGAATATGCGAACGCCAATTCGTAATGTGGGTCAAAACCGGTTTAAAAGAACGGATACGTAATCACGATCAAATTGATGTGCCGAGAATGAGGGAGAACGACAGATTCGAATAAAAAAAGAGGGAGATTGTCTTGATGAAGTCAATCATGCTCGTTGAGACCATATGGCATTAATACGTATTTGTGTGTTTATAGGCGTGTTTGACGGACACACGAGAAGGGGTGGCGATTGCGCGCGTATCCGAACGGTGCGCTCTCGAAAAGAAGAAGAAGAAAAAACGCGTGGAGGGGTCAGAGAATTCTTTGACGATGCCGCTGCAATGTATGAGGAAGACGTACCAATTCGATGACATACATATCAGTATGTTTGTCGGGGGGACGCTTTGCGCAATAGGATGATGGAGAGGGTCCTCTTAAGAAGCGGAAGGATTTGGAAAGGAATACTAATGCATGCACAATGTAAAGAAAGGGGTAGCATGAATCTAAAAGAATAGGATTGAGTCATTTTGGAATGATGAAATAAGACGGAGAACAAAAGATAAATGGGGTTTTTGTGAGGAAAAAATGAATAGATTTTTTTCTCATGTAAATTAATCAAAAAAATTTCTTCAAATCTAATAGACAAAGAAAAACAATTTGAAAAGACGGAGATGCAATCTCTTGAAACCCGAGCAGATCGTTACGCTATCGATAATTACGGGGTGTCTCCAATGAACGCAATGAATTGAAAGGAACGTTCAATCAAGACACAGTTATCTACTCAATTTATCGTTGTTTTAATGCACACTCCCCCCTTGACCCGGGTTACGTGGCAGACTGGAGTATGGGTAGAGAGGTACACACAAACCTGTTGAGGTGGTTGTTTTAGCACTTTTTGTTAAGAGCAGGAGGAGAACTGGGCACCTGTGTAAACGTTTTAATGCAATTAGTCTTCGTCAAAACAATAAACGCCTGGGCGATATGAAAGTTTCGAAGAAGCAGAAGAACCCGGAAATAAGGTTTTGTGAAGAAAAATAGATAATAAGAACCTGATAAATCGAAAACATTCCTTATTTTTGATTAGAAACGGTTATTCACTAGAATCAATCTAGTTTTGAGGTATCCATGTTGTCCAAGGCCGTAATCTGGTGTTCCGGGCATTCAGCTATTAGCAGTTCTGTTGAGTTAATCATATTACTTCCGCATTGCTCTCATTTAATTATAACTTTTTAATTTCGTTGATTCATGTATTCAAGAAGTCGCTGCTCTTCCATCTCTTATAAAACTTAAAATCAAAAGTTCATTGATTCTGCAAATTTTCTATTTTCAACCAGACCAACTAACATTTGGAGTTTGTGTACGAATCTTTGTGTTCATAATTTATTAAACCTGATGTTAGAAAAACCGTGTGATCTGTTATCCCATTTGCGTCAGTCCACCCTTTAATCAGCATGTTAATCATCCATTTTCTCAGAATTCTATGATAATTATACAAGAATCTGATGTTTGAGTCCATTTTCGTTGATTTTCTGGTACTCTTGATCAACAACGAGACATGTTACATGTGATAACGTAGCTATGGGAATACTCCCCGAGTCCCCAATTTACGTAATCGTGTGAAACTATATAAAGAGCCAAGCTGCTTCATTTTCTTCATTTCTCCCGACTGCGTGGCTACTTCCACCATGTCCTCCCTACTTTTTTGCCCTATACATTGCAGCCCTTCCCGAGGTTCTCAGTATACACATATGAAAAACAACAACAGAACATGTCGCAAGTTCACCAGTCAGTGTCAGGCTACCATTGTTTTTCACGTTGGTCAGTTTTATGAAATTCATTTTAATTAGATTATCTCACTTGAATCTTCTTGAATTGGATTGTGTTCATGAGCGCTAGCAATTCGCGCCACAGTTAAATCGATGAGCATTCGGTCTAGAGCAGGGGATCTAATCCTTGAAAAATATTTCAATTTTGCTTTATTAGTCATCTCCTATAGGCTAGATTTAAACCCGCGTATCAAATTTCGTATAGTTAATCACACTTTTCAAATACCCGTTGAATTCGAGTAGACATGTAACCGCTAATTATAGATTATGGGAAGGCTTGAGATCGCGTTGTCATGGAAATTAGCATCAGCTCGTGTGTTACGGATGCTCCGCCTCTCCATTTGAGTTTTTAAAATCAAGTAAGATTTAGTATTTCTGTTGCCAGTCAACATTCATCATCATCTTAACTGTCAGTTAGTATTCAGAATCTTAAAGAAGATCAGAGGTGAGTAGATATATTTTGTTCATCTCAAAAATTCTAATGAGTCTCGGTAACACTTATGAAAATTATTCTATCTTTGTTTCCGCTTTTGGAACATCTCTCTGATATCGTTAGCCATATCACAAATTTATGGGGGACACGCGCATATACATAGTACCACAGTTGTTCCAATTACTCTGAACTTTTTTCTTCTTATCCTTTTTTATGACCGTTATTTTTTTATCCGACCTATCTCATCCATTCCTCAACTTGTTAATACCATTTACATATGTAAGCCTCCAAATATGAAGTACAATATACTCTACTCAAACTTGATGCTTTGTTTCTTGGCTCTTTATTATCTAATAGGCGGGAGTCGACTCATTATTGTATAATATCTTGCCGATGGCTCTTATCCATGCGTTTTTTATATATTGGTTTATAAATAGGGCAACAGCAAAAATGATTGAGGTGAGTACTGAGCCAAAATCTAGAAAACCTGGGCGTTTTGTTTCCCTTATCATATATGGAACCTCTGATGTATTATGAAGGATCTAGATTCCCTGGAATTCAGACCTTAACTCAAAACCAATTCTGAGCAAGCCAGTTTTTTTAAAGTTCTGACGTTGTAGAGGGTTTAATCAAAATCGTCCCCAATCCATTCTCCATAGTAAGCAAAAGATATCGGAAGTGTGTCATGGACCTCCGACGGTCACACTGCGCGTATAGAAATCAGAAACAGCCATTTGTACTTTTCTTACCTGCTCTCGATATTTTTGGACAGAATAGGACATAGTGTTTGAAAACCGGAGCCAAAAAAGCGATGCGTGACAAAAACGACATGTCTAGAGAACACAATTTCAGACATCACGAAGAGAATTGAGGTAAGCCAGCCGAAATTGACCTCCTACAAACTTCGGCTGTATGACTTCATCATGAGCTCTTTTGATCTCTTTTTCACTACTTCTTGAGATATAAAACCCCAAACCAGACTTGTACTTTTTAAAATAATGTAAAATCACAGTCATACTTTTCAAAAAGAATTTCTACGCTGACCGTGTCTTCTCATTCCAAACCAGACTCGATTTAGATGTTTAAACACTTATTTCCAACATTGCTCACAGAGAGAAAAAAAAAGAAGCGAACATGCGTTTTACATGTGTCTGCGTGTAGCGGGGCCAAATGAGCAAAGTCAGTCTAGACTTTAGAAAGAACATATTTATATCTATAGCTTTTCGAGAATGTCAATCAAAATGTGGGATTAATTTTCTATCAAAAATTCGATTATACGAATCGTAAAACCTTTGAAATCTAATAGGTCACTTCCGTATAGACATTTGATATTTACTCTGTTGAATTGATTCGGTACAGGTCAGGACCTATTTTTAGAACGAGTAAATAGCGGACAAGTATCAAACTTATAAATAAAATAGAGCACTGTAATTTGTTTTCTTGTAGTTTGAACCTTTTTTGAAAGAAGACATTCTTCATATCGAATCTGTTCATATTAACTCTCTAATCGTGTTAATCTCAGTCAATTCTTATTTTCTAGTCATTTGTAAAATTTCAGCTGAAAGCTAGTTCAACCCTTTTTCACTTTTTTTAGTGAAAGCCAAAATTATGTTCTAAGAATTTAACAATTTCCTTATACCTACTATCAATCACTCATCATTAGCCGCATTAGTGTATTGTCTGAGGGGTTGAAACCATTTGCGTTTCAGTATCTTAAAACTCTGATTCGCTGTAACCGATTATCTAGAGAACCGGAAACTTGATTTGCACGAAATTTACTAAAATGTTGTGATCGTCGACATTAAACCCCCCTATTTGTTTCCAATTTGCAAATTAAAAAATTACTTTTGAACCGGTAATCACATTGAAATTGTTGATTAACGAGTTTCTTCACAGGTAGGTAATTCGGTATTTAAAGAATGCGGTACTTTTCTTGTGACTCCTAGTTCCACCTAGATTCAAATTCATAGTTTTGTCTGTTTGACGTAGACTACTCTTCCGACGTAGATATTCTGTCCAACTTCAAATTATTGTCTAATCCTGTGACACCCCAAGTTTTCATTCTTGCCTCAGGATTTTGTTGACATAATGATTAAGACAATAGTAATAAGAATTCCTCATTTTACCGATAAGAAGCGTTCCCGATAAGGCTGCAAGCTTCAATGTGTCAGAAAACCACTGTCAATTTTGAAATTCCCCCGAAATCAACCCCTTGTTCCTATTAAGATTCGTCATATTATTTTTCATCTCCATGTCTTTTACCGTAGTCTAGACAGTCACTTAGCTGAAATGGGCGGAGCATGCGCAGCCTGGCACCGCGCGATGTTTTCCATCGAGCCGCCTCATTTTTTGTTTTTCAGTCCATCTCTTGTCTCCGGTGGTTATTATTCATTCTCGTTCTGGGTTCATTCGCTCTGTCAAAGGTTAGTTTTCTAACTTTTTTGATAATCGACAGTTTAACATTCAGATGGGATCCAATTCTTCCAAGTCTTCGTCTAGTGTCAACAGTAGCAATACTGAAATCCCGGCAGGATTGCAAAGAAGTCCACGCAGGTCATTTCTCGGAAAGTTATACAACCGCTCGAAAAGAAACAGTTGCCAAGAGGAGGCGGAGAACCAATCAAAATCTGAAGATTCAGTGTCCATGGGATCCATGTCCATCATCACAGAAAACATGGTGTCTCCGGATCTTACTGATGAGATTTTCTATGAGGAACCATGGCCGTACAAAATTATGAATCCAACTATTAATGATGACACAGGACGTCATCCAGTTCAGTATAAAACAAAAGCTGAGATGGAAGAGATTTTTGAGGTGAGTGTACTGTATCTTGATGTCGATTTTTTGGCAAATATAGTGTAGTAGAACTGTGATCCTTTTATTCATTACCGGTGATTTCTGATTCTAATCTCTCCAATCGTTTTTTCTCATTTCAACGACACCAGACCAATTTATAACTAAATCAAACCCATAGACAACCGAAAAAAAAACTCGTCTAGACTTTGAAAATGTAATCTGATACGAGTAACTTTTAGTTACTTGAAAAATAACTTTTATGGCATACAAAAACTGGATATTTCTAAGAACTCGGTCTACCGAAAATATGTTAATTTTTGTGATTGACATGTTTTTTCGTTGAAAACAAATCAGAATGTATTTTACATATAGACCGAAAAATCAACGTCACCGACCACAATATACCCTTTTGAATTCAAATTTACTACAAAATGTCAGATTGATGTGGATGGATGAGAGGAACCCTTCTCCTTCCCTTCTCTTTCTATATAGTGTGGACGGGTGAATCTTGTTATTGAAAATACAGTCGGAGAGAAATTAGAAGACGACTCTGTGCACAGCACAACAGTTTAATTAATCTATTATTCAATAATAAATCTGGCATAAATAGTAAACAAGAAGAGGAAAACAGTCATTTCAGAAGTTGGAGACTGGTACCGAGTGGTCGATGCTTTCTAGCGACGAGAAAGTCAACCAATGGAGAGAACAAATCTGGCCAACTCTCAAAGGACTCAATCCTCCATTAATTGCTGCTAAAGGCCTGAATGACTATGAACTGATCACTCTGAGCAATGTTATTCATCAAGCTACTCAACCTGGGGAACCACTCTTCAAACGCAAGGTAAGCGATACATATTTCAGCATGGCTGATTTAAACTATTCAGTATCACCTTAACTCTCTCTTGATGGTTCATCAAACTAATGAAAAAGAGATAATGGAAACTATCGGTAGTTTCCGGTTGAATCCTTGGTTGAAAGCAAAAACAGATGTTGATGTTGATGAAGAATTAAGCGACTATGCTCATATACGTAAATCCCGATTCATTAGTAGGGAAACTGTGGAGAGGTACCCAATTGGGTATTATATGTCACGCGCGCGGCCAGATATATATGTAAGATAACTAGAATATAAGAAACCGTACTCAATATCTATTTCAGAACCGTCTAACATTGGAACAAGCATTTGTTATTGGGCATGGAGAGGTATAATGTTGTCTTGTTTTTTAGTTTCAATGAGTGTTTTAGAAATGGACAAAGGAAATGAAAGTATCCGGGATCGAGTCATTCATCAAAAAGATCCATGAACAGTCTGAACCAAGATTTCCATTGATTAAAACCCTAAAGCCAGTTGTCGGAGTTCCATACAAGTCACTCGTCAGAGACACTTTTGAGTATCCGGAATGTTCTATGAACATTTTAAAATCTATCAACATGCATTTGGAGACCCACGGTGTTCAGATCATTGACTTGAGACTGAGAACTGAGAATATTCTTGGAGCCATGCCACAATGCCACAGGGTTTTTGACTCTCATAGCAAAATCATTCTTGCGGTAAGGCTACAAGAAACGAATCATCCTTATTTTAATTTTTTTAGATTGAGAGAAGTGTGAAAACTTTGAATAAAATGCGGAACAGTTCTCGCTACTTTGTGGTTCACTCATTCTACATACAGTGAGTATCAAATTAAAAAACTGTAATCCTAGAACAACCTTCAGTGAATGTCCAATGCGCTCGTTACAAGCTATAGTCCGATTCAAGCCAGGGCTTCCAATTGATCCGGTAGACTGGGTGAATGATGGAAAATCACGATTGGAACTCAATGAACCCGAAATGACACCTCTCCGACATATTGATGATGTTTTTGACCCTTCAGCTGTTGCAGCAAGTCGGCGAGTTGCTCATCAAAGTAAACAAAGATATCTAAAAGAAAGGAGCAAAATAGAAGCAATTGAGGAGTTGAAAGAAGAATATGAGAAGGATCGGAAGCAATGGGAAGAGTTAGAAGAAAAGAGAGTTGAAGATTGGAAGAATCTAGGGAAACTAGGAAGGTGCAAATTTCATGTTCGTAATTTCTTTTCACAAACCCCCTCTTTTCCTTACCAAGAAACCTCGCCTGAGACCTTGAGAACCTATTTGAATGATGGATATGATTATTCATTGAGTGAAACCACAGATTAAACCCGAAAATCTAGCAAACAGAAATTTCCAGCTTTCAAAAAATGAAACTTTCCATCGAATTATTCTTAACTAGTTGTTGTAGTCAGTTTTATATTAATCTCTCATTTTTGGCACGTGGGTGGATAGGGAGGGACTCTAGCTCAATGAAAAGATTTCTCGGCAGTTATTTTTCATTGAGTTGGAGGTCTCTGGATAATAACGACTGAAACTTGGTAGACTTCAGTCGTTTGTTCCAGAGAAACGTGCCAAAAATCAGAGATAACATCAAAACTAGAAGGTAATAGAGGGCAGTTCAAGTCTTAATTTATGTCACATGCAGGAGTGAGGTTCTGAATGAAAACTGCTAATGGTTGAGCTTGGAGGCGGCTGCTAGTACTTTTCATTTGGAATACATGGCATAAAGAAAACATCAAGACTAACTGCTTTCTGATTTTGGCACTGGGTGGGAGATGATTTCGGATGAAAACTGTTTCGGAGGTCTCATTCGGAATGAAACTCGGTGGGCACTATATTCCGACCCCCGAGTATGTTTATTCCGGTGATTTTGTGTTGGGTAATATCGTAGTTAATACATTATCGTTTTACACTCAGTTATATTAATTAATCAAACTAGCAATGAATAAGACCGGATGTTTTCTGGCATCCAATTCACTATCAGCTCCTGTATTTGAATTGGCGTTAGTTTTCTATAGAAATTCTGATTTGCTCGTTGCTGAATCCGGTTGGTGCAATCTTATTTCTGCTCTCATTAGGCATGATGACTATCAGACGGTTCAGCTTCTCCGCCTCTCAAGAGTTTCTATAGTTGACTAGAAAGGTTCAAATCCAAACGCTTCTTATTCATTGTCGGTTAGGTGGTTGTTGGGGAGGGTTGGTGGGTGGGATAACTCCTTTTAAATCAACAATAACCGTATTTCTTAAATTATCCGCATTTATTGGGACAATTCCACTCAACTCAGGTTTTTTTGAATGTTTCCGGAGTATTTTTAAGTCTCACAATATCTTTCCCGCAAATATCTATTTTTACCTCAAAATTTTTTCTTTCTTTCAAGTATCGTTTTCTTTCTATCAAAAAATCCTTTTATTCTTAAAAAAGGATCAAAAATGAGCTTCAATACAAATGAGGCTTATAGAACGGGTCAACCAACACTGCGAATTTTAAATAATCAAATACCTTTTTGGATCAAAATTTCTCCGAATCAAAATTCATATCAATCAAAATTTTTTTGGATCAAAATTCATCTCAATCAATACTTTTTTCTTCAGATATCACTTTCCATATCTTTTATTACCTCAAAAAAATAATCAAAAATAAGTTTTAGAGCAGAAGATTATAATGCAAATGCTCTTTTTGCCCGGTTAAGACAGACTCAAAGTCAAATAAAGACAGACTCAAAGTCAAATATTCTGCGAATCAAATTTTATGTGAATCCTATTACTTCTTTATCGAAATTATTCCTTATTAAATTTATTTGCTCAAAAAATAAGTTTCAGAGCAAATGATAATAATGCAAATGCTCTTTTTGCCCGGTGAAAACAGACTCAAAATCAAAATTTCTTTTAATCAAAATTCATTTGCATTAAATTCCTTTTTAATCGAAATTCATACTAATAAAACTTTTTTGCTCAAATAAACAATCACCAGTGAGTTTCAAAACAAATTATTCTTACTGTTCATATTAAAACAAACTAAACATTTCTAAACAACAATAATCAAAAAACTTTCTGAATCGAAATTTATCCAAATCAAAATTCACTTTAATAAAAACTTATCCTCATCAAATTTCTTCAAAATAGAAATCTACCGAATTAAATTTTCAACAAAATTAAATTTCTATAACTTTTTCATATAAATCTTTATATAACTTTTTCTCACCAAAATATAACTAGTGATAAATGTTCCAAAGCAAATAATCACTGCACGAACTAACCTAAACTCAAATTTATGTATAATCATTCAAAATTCATTTGATTAAAAATTTATCCGATCAAAATTGATTCAAGCCAAACACTCCGCGTCAAAATGTATATAATTTTTGCACTTCAAAAAAATAATCAAAAGTGAGTGTCAAGGTAAATGATGCTCACTGCACGGGTTAAGAAAGACTCATAATTGTGAATACTCAAATATCTCTCCGAATCTATTTTCATCTAAATTAAATCTCATCTAAAGCAAATTTCAACTGAAGCAAATGTCTATAAAAATCAAAATCAATAATCCAAATCAATTGTCATCCTAATCAAAGTTTATTTTAATCAAAATTCATTTAAATCAAAATTAATCTTAATCAAGACTCATCTAAAGCAAATTTCACCTATACAAAGTATCCATTGATTAAAGAAAATTAAAGATCATAATTTCGAATCAAATTTCGTCTTGATTAAAGTTTATTTTATTCAATTTTCATTCAAATCTAAATTTATCTTAACCAAAATTTGAAGACAACTAAAATGTAACCGTTTAATGAGAGGGAAGTTTCATCTGAGAAAGCATTAGTGGAAAGTTCAGAATATTTGGGAAAATCCCGGTGTCAGTCTGTTTTGCTCAATTATTAATCATTTATCATTCATTACCTCTTTTATCTTGATCTATTGTCCTTATTTGCCATAATTTTATAACATTCCACTTACCTATGTATTTTCTGCCACTTGATTTTTTCAGATTCCCTAAAACCCATCTTGACACATTCGCTTTTCAAAGCTTTACTTGTGTATCTTGAGTTTTAGGAATTTACCGACCTCCTCACTTGTCTTGCGATTTTGATTTACTTTATTCTCATCTGTAATATTTTTTTTTGCCTAATTTCATCTTATCATTGTAGTTAACTCATATAACCCATAAATATTGGAAAAAAAATTTCGGAGATTAATTTATTAACATACCACAACATTCATCACGTCTCAAAACATTAAGAACGAGAAAAATAATTGGGAAAGTGGTTGATTAAGTATGCGGAAGAGTAAAGTATATTGATTCGGAGATTTTGTAGTACTTGGAACTGGTAGTACTTTGTGTTTAGGAGCGTTCTCCACGGATGCGACGGGCCAATTGGATGTCCTTTGGCATGATGGTGACGCGTTTGGCGTGAATGGCGCACAAGTTGGTGTCTTCGAAGAGACCGACGAGATAAGCCTCGGATGCTTCTTGAAGGGCCCCGACGGCAGCCGATTGGAAGCGGAGATCGGTTTTGAAGTCTTGGGCTGGAAATTATAGGAAAAGTTTGAGATAGGCTGCAACGAAACCTTACCGATCTCACGAACGAGACGTTGGAATGGAAGCTTGCGGATGAGAAGCTCCGTCGATTTTTGGTAGCGACGGATTTCACGGAGAGCAACGGTTCCTGGGCGGTAGCGATGTGGCTTCTTGACTCCGCCAGTCATTGGAGCCGATTTACGGGCAGCCTGATTAAAGAGTAATATACAAACAAAGTCTTGAGTTTCGGTTCCGAATGAATACAAATTCACGTTCTTGGAAGGGATTTCAAACCGTTTTCATTTTTTATGGAACGGTCCTAAAATTTCAGTAACTTGGATCTGAAATTCCTGAACTGTTGACTTTACACGATTTTACACTATCCTCATTTTTTTGGACGCCTTGAATATCAACGATTTCGGACAGTGAGTTGGATAGCCGAGGAAAATAGTCTTGTGTGGCAAGCGTATGCAATTGAATTCAACTCTAAGCTTTGGCTTCTTCAGTCTCAAATTTACGTTTTCGTTCCAGTAACACTTTCTGCTCCAGAAGCATTTTCGTTGCTTAGTGAAAGTGTTACCTTTTCTGTTGATTCACCAGAAGTGCACAATCATATGATAACACTGAAAATGAAAGACCGGAATACGAAAGGACATTTTTCTGGACGATTTCCAGCATGTAACACGAGTCATGTCATACTAGGCTTGCAGTACGTGCATTCTGCTTTGTTTCCTTTGCGATCCATGTATTCTATTCTACTTTCAGGTATTCCATGTATAATACTCATAACGCACTTCTTCTTAACACACAAGACCGCATACCATCGGCCATCCAGTTGCTATTATTCACTGTCCGATATTGCAGAGATTCGAGGTGTCCGAAGAAATGGGAATAGTTCAGGATAGTGTATAGTCAACAAGATTCAGCACATAATTTTCAGATCCAAGTGTCCGTAATTCTAGGATCATTCCGCAGAAATCAGTTTTTCTGTCCTTCAAGAGCTTCTTTCGAACTGGTATTCATTTGGAATTGAAACTTCAGACTTTCTACATACCATTCCCTAGCAAAACACTCAAATCTTAATCAGAAAGTGACAAAAATCGATACCTTGGTGGCAAGTTGCTTGCGTGGAGCCTTTCCTCCAGTTGATTTACGTGCGGTTTGCTTGGTACGAGCCATAGCGTTCAGTGGTTTACCTGAAAATTGATATTTTATTAAAGAGAAACTGAAAGAAAAAAGGCTGTTGCGAATTAGAGCGAAATGAAAATGTGAATAAGTGAATTAGGTAAACACAACCGCGACGCGATACGCGTTGCATAAATGTGCGAACACCTCGTGACCAAAAGAGAAGTTAGAGATCCCGTTGCTTAGAGATCACTTTCGGGAGTGGAAATTTCTAACAAAGCTTACAAGGGGAACAATGGAAATGGGAGATGACAGAAATAATAAAATTTATTTGAAAATAGTTTCTAATTAGGAAATTAATTAGAATAAACTATTATCATAATTTTCCCTGATTAGGAAACTAATTTACCCTTTTTGATCAGAAATAAAGTTAATTAATTTTGATCCTTGATTGTCAGGTTAAAAGTTTGAGATTTACATTCAAAAAAAAAGGCTGATACGCATATCAAGACAAAGTTTGAAGCTATCGAATGCGATTTGGCGACAGAAGGAGAGAAATAGCGAGACAACAAAAGACAGAGTGGTGGTGGAAGGTTATGAAAGACAACTGAGTGATGAAGAGTGTGTAGAGACAATTCCGACCGCAGTTTGATCGAGAGAAGAGGAGAAAGAACGCGAAAAATTGAACTTGAAGGTTTTCGGAAATTGATACGGTGATATGAAGAAGTTCCTTGTTGGAAAAAACAGTTACTCGGCGAGTTCTTCGAATGTATGTGTCATCTTTTCTCACATATTATTATGAAAATACCCGAAAAGTTACGTCAACTTTCACTTCCTTTTTTCCCGAAGAGACCAGAACAAAGTTCCTTGTGTCTTCAGCTAATTTGGTGAAGACGCGCTAGTGATTGATTCTTCACCAAACGAAAGATGATTGCCAATGTTCCCAGTTCGGAATCGTTATTTCGCTGACAGACAGGATGACATCTAGGAGAAGTGAAAACAGAGAGTTAAGAAGGGCATATATAAAGTTATCAGTGTTCGTTGGTCAAATATAAAATTATGTTGGCTGTAATTTTCAATTCATTCTTTACTTAGAGACTTATTCTCTTCAGCTATCACAGAAGTTTTTTGCTTTACCACTCATCATTGGCAAATTTTGTACGCAGTTATCTAACCTTTACCCTTTCTTCTTCTTATTCTCCAACTTTCTAGACGCTAAAGACGTCAAAGAAGTAACGTTTAGATAGATGTGTCGTTGAAATGGAGACGTAGAGAGAATCGAGGGGAGAAAACTGTTATACCGGTCTGATGGGCGGAGAATAAGGAGAATCAGAGGACGAAGACACACGAAAGGACCTACTTTAAAACACCCCTCCTCTGCTTCTGATTGTTTATTTTGTTTACCTGTTTAACAGTCTTTGAATTCGGAATCAGTAATTTTTCCTCTATATTCATATTTACAGGGATGTTTGCCACTAAAACTGGAGCTCGTCTTGCGTCAGCTGTTTGCAAAAACGGTAATTCATACAAATAGAGCTGTAACTAGCCTTATTACCATTCAGCATCGCTTAAAACACCATCCAGATGGTCCAGCTCGGTTTCCACAAGCTACCGTAAGACTCGGGAATTGGCCTCTCTTGGCGGAGCGGACTACGAGTCGCCGTCTCTTGTTATTTTTGATAAAGATGGTACTCTTCTGTGTTTTCATACAATGTGGATTCCATGGATTCAACATGCTGCTGAAAGGTAGTTTTCTCACTTCCCATTATCTTATCTTTCTGTGGGCAAGATCTCTGGTCAATCAAAAGTTTTTCTAGAAATCGTTTTCATTGAATTCTCAAGGAACCAGTTGTACTAGAAAGTATTGGTAGTTCAGACCTTGTACCGTAATATTCTAGTTTCTCTACATGTGACCATTTCCTACCCCGGATGTAGATACCAAGATCAAAGATTCTAGGAAGTAGATGTTTACTCTCATTTACATCAGAATGATAGCAAAATCTTTAGAATGTCATCGTCACATGTGTTTTTCTGCTTCTGTAGCTTTTTTCTTATCATATCTTGAGATCCTCCCACGTGTTTACATATTCTCTGTTGGAAAAAGATTTCGTTGAAATTCCTATCTGTCTGCTAACGATGACTTTCGTTATCATCAATGATCGCCAACGTCATTGACATAACCTTTAAAGATGCGGTTTGTATGGGTGTCATGGACACCCAGCGTTATCTCTGGGTATTCCCCCAATCAACCCCGTGATGTTCTATAACTTGGTCACTTTCTGTGTGATATAGTATCAGAAAGACTTGACAGAGATCACGTGAAAATAACATGTTCAACTTTGTGATTCTTCGTTTTCCAGCATAGAAAACTCAACGGGACTCGTCCTTTTCCCAAAAATTGCCCAAGCATTAGGACTATGTCTGATTGAGAACAAAGTGAAACCGGGACTTCTAGCGGAAGGAACCACAGGCCAAATTGCTCATGAAATCTCAACTCTTCTCATGGATAATGGAATCAAATCGTTTGAAGCCAGGGAACTTGCTAACAATTCTCTAGCAACTTCCAACGACAAAATAATTGCGAATGAACTTGTCAAGGAACTTTCGGATACTGTAGCCTTGTTCACCAGGCTGAAACAACACGGAACTAAAATCGCTGTTTGCACTGCAGATAATAGGTAGCCTTAAAAAGCTTCTCAACTTTATTTCAATCAGTGTTTTCCAGAAAAAGCTCACTTCTGGCTTTGAAACGGATGAATGTGGATCATATGGTTGATATTGTGGTTTGTGGGGATGACAAGAATACCGTACCAAAACCATCTCCACACAATGCTCTCAAAATCTGCCAATACCTTAATGTAGAGCAATCTAAAGCTATAATGGTCGGAGACACCCGTGTTGATATGGAAATGGCTCACAACGCTGAACTAGGAGCCGCTGTCGGAGTTCTCTCGGGTATCGGATGCAAAGACCACCTTCACAGAGCTGATATTCTGTTAGACCATATTGGACAACTAGTTAACACTTTCTATGAAGCTAAATAATTTTATCATTTCAATTCCTTAACGTCTACTCATTTCTGTAGATATGTATCATTTTGTAACAACTCCTCCCCGCCATCGTATTATACAAAGTCTGACTTTATTTGATTAGCAAAAAAATGAAAAAAATGAAGATTAAATCATTGTTATTGGCAAAAAAGGAAAAGAAGAGGACAGAAAGATAGAAACGGAGAAGATAAAGGGAGAAAATGGGCGAATGACAGAGAAAAAACACCGAATGATTTTGGTTTTGAGAGTTGGAATTGGTGTTCCGAGTATAAATAATAAAGTAGGTTTCCGGATAAGTAAGTAAGTTTTAAGATTTATCACATTGAACGTAGCTTGCAGGGAATAATCCAACCTAAAAATAGTATATTTTGCTTCATTTCAATCATTTCTGGGAAACTTACACTTCCGTTAACTCTTCCAGTACACCATCCCAATGAATCGGGCTCGGTGAGCACTTCTATCGTATCTCCCTTCTTCAATGCAATTTCATCCCCCTCAGCCGGCACGTAATCATACAAAACCACCGCAGGCTTACTCGTTGTATACTCCTCGAAATCCCCATACTTGGCAGAATCCGGGGTCTCTGTCGAGAGTGGAGGCGAGTCCGGTCCTTCAGATGGATGCCAAGACGGCGGTTGAATTAGTGTCGCAGTTTGTGTTTGATTTTTGTACTTGTTAGTAGTTGTGTTATGTTTTCGACTGTCAAATGTGCTGGTGTCAGACTCGCTGCTGCTCTGAAACCATCAATTTACAAAGGAGACCCCTAAATCTGAGTTAGTACCTTCGGACTGCTCTTTCCAACGTCTTCATGACTATTAGCAGTGTTGACTGCGACTGATGGCAATGTGTTGGAGTGTGTGGAAGCGATGTCTTCACTTCTATTGATTTGCCTGGTGAGAATGACGCCTCCAGCGTCTTTAGTAGAGCCTCCACGAGCCGCTATGTTTCGGATTTCCGGAGAATATTCCTGTAAAAATTATATTCAAGGGGTTCATAGGAGAAAAACTACCACAAAGTTTGGCCAATCAGATGAGGCATCTACTCCATTAACTCTTGACCATTGTGCCAAATCTCTTTTAATTGCTTCTTCGTCAGCAGATCTAATAGATTGTTCAAGTTGTTGATGTAATCCGGACATTCTAAAAAACGGTTTCTTTATCTTTCTTCCTATTGTTTTTAACATACTGGCTATTTCTGATGAGTGCTGCATAATGGTTTTGTGTTTTTTGCACAATGCTAATCAAAAATTGAGATCTCTGCATTTCCTTCTCCTGACACATCTTAAACACATGAGCCATTGCCTCGATATAAACATTCCTGAAACATTGAACCCTGATACATCTCAAACAGAAGACAGAGAACTTTGGATTTTCAATTTTGGTCTCAACGTCTCTTATCAAGGTGCGTTACACCGAAGAGAGAGAGAGACACTCTCTCAGAGATATCTTGTTTTTCTTCTCGAACATTGATAGGTCATAACACACACACACACACGTTCTTTTGCAAACGCACTCACTTGTACTCGTTCAAGTTTGTCAACGTCTTCTGATAGTCGACTTTGGTTCTCTGCACTTCCTCTTTCAATTTCTCGTGACGTTCTCGGAACTTGATCGCCGCGTCTTGCGACACCGATGTGTCTGTCTGAAATGGTTAACACATGAACCACAGAGAGTAATAATTCAGTTTAGCATAGTAGCTTTCCCCCTAATTACGTATTTCACCCACATGGCTGTTCTGCAGGTTCACCAGCGCCGACTTTTCCTGACGACACACGTTATAATACTTGCTCCGTTTATCCTCCATCTTATCGACCAACTTTTTCCATGGCTTTTGCGCCTGAAAGAATTCACGCATTAGAGAACTTGAACTTTAATCGGTAATATCAATATTATGCGCTTTGAATCAAAGAGCAGACAAACAATGCATCTATTTACCTTTTCGAAATGGTCCTCGATTTCGCGAATTTCCTTGGGACCCTTGAAAACCGACGTGTGGAGACTGTTTTTGCGGTAGGTAGATGTTTCGTTGACAATCTGAATTGAAAATGGGGGTTTTTCGCTAAAACAGTCTGCTTACGTCATCAATGAGACCGTCTTTGAGAGTGTTATGAACTCTGGATAAAGCTGCAGCTTCTCCAATAAGCTCATGCCACACAGTTTTCACAGAACCGGCTGAAACAGTCCGATCAACATGTGCTTTCCATTTCTCTGCATGTTGAGAAAGCATTTTACTGTACTTTGCCTCGATCTCAGCCCTTTCGCGGCTCATCTTGCAATAGTCGTCGAGTTGTTCAACGCCATCCTGAAATAAAGAGAATGTGGTATTGTTTGTTGATCCCACGGCCAAAGAACAATAGGGTTAGTACATATTTATTCAAATTTTCAAAGAGATGCGCGCAATGCCATCGGAAGAACGATCTGAGAACAAAGCTCACCTTGAATCGCTTAACATTGTGCTTGTAGCTTCCAACTTCCCAGAATCCGGGTGCCAAAACGTCGGCCGCCATGCTGAAAATGAAATGAATCAGAGCATTAAAAAGCATTTTATGTGAAAGAGAAAAAGTACGTGTGAGCTGTATGGAATGCGAGACGACTGGCGGAGAAGTGCACATAAGGAGGGGGGAGACATGGGGTGATAAGAAAAAATATTATTTTGCAATTATCAAACAACGCCTTGTTTTAAAACTTCTTTCGTTTCTTTCTTTACTTCTGCTTGGTTCTGCCAATGGCATGGTGTGGAAATGAGAGGTTGGATATGTGTTCATTAGAAATCTCTGGTGTGCATAAAGATAATCCGGGGTAATTGAAAAGGAGCCTTTTCCCGTAAACAAGAGGCTCCTTTGAATATATTCAGTTCAAAGTAAAGATTAGATATAAGCAAAATAATTCCCTTGTGCTGAAAAAGCTCAGGTATGGTAGTCATGGAAAAAGAAAAAAGCCGAGTCACCGAGAAAGCGGGAATATTTAAATTGAAAACGTTCTGAGAAGGTGGAGGAACAGTACGGCCTAATCGTCCGCGCACTTATGCAAACACTAAACCTCCACTAGATGACCTGATTTTGGAGCCGCCATTTTGCGAAGAGTTTTCGGATTACTGGTCAGCCGTTTTTTCAGGTTGCAAAAAGTTTCAAGGATATAATGTTACCAGAATTGAACTAACGGGTAAATGGAGACGGTTGGCAAACAAACCAAGTGGTCCTTTGTTCGTTGTGACCATGAACCAATTTTTTCATTAAGAGAAGTGAAAAAGAGGACATGTGAGAGAAGAATTTATAATTGTAGGATGAGAATTTTTTTAGGAAATGGCATTATAGTTCTTTAATCAGGAAGAAAAGGAAGAAAAAAATTAGTCATAGATTATGCTTCAACTATCATTTGATTACTGATTAGTGAGTTTAACTAATTACTCATTTGTTACTCAACCCCTTTAACAAATCGAAAGAGAGCCTGCCATTCCGTATACACCTAGAAAAACCACACCAAAAAATGAAGATGAACCATTTTAGAAAACAGAGAACAAGGAGAATCGCGAGCGAGTCGTTTACACATTGTGTTAATTGTTCAATCTTCTCGCTGACCAACGGTTTTCGTGTTTTTTCTCTGCGGAACGAGCAGTTTCGGTGCGCGAGCTTCCAAAAACAGAAAAAGGAAATAGAGATGACAATGAGTTAAACAAACGAACAGGCATGGCGATCGCCGAGGCAAAAAAGGGGGGAAAAGAAGAAAAGTTCATTCGAGCAAGCAACAAGCTCCCGCGGCAGGCCCCCAGGTGGACATCGGCCTGTAAACACGATTTGTTTGCGAGAGGGAACATCGAAGACGACACACACACACACAGTTTTAAAAACAATAGGAATACCATCAGGAAACACGTCGGAGAAATAAGAGAATCGGGGTGGCGAAACGAATTTCGAGTCAATCCCCTTTTCCTCCGGAGCCGGAGCACCAGGAGAAAAGAGTGTGGCGCGGCTTACAAGCAAAAGACCATTCTTCTTACATGCTTTGATCGGAAAAGGCTACCGACGGTAGAGAAGGATTACGCGATGAGCTGGAGCAGAAACAAAACCAGATTGTTGACGTTTGTTAGGAAAACGAACTGTATCGTGTCTTCTGCCAGTCAATGTTTTCATAATTAGGCAAATCCTCCAGCTACCGTGGATAATGAAGATGAGAAATAACAAGTATGGCAAGTCAGTAAGTAGTAACACGTCGAAAACATCTAAAAGTAAAAGCAGAATGCGACCGCCGCACCTTATTCAATAGATATGAAGACCTAGATTCCGAACTGATTCGATTTCATATATTGTAGAAGGGAAGAAGAATACGGAAGAATGTGTGTGTGTTGTCCTCAAAGTGGGTCTCTCGTTCTTTTTCAACGGGTTACTTCTTGAAGAAGTGCATGTTGTATTAATAAACGCAGAGAGATTCTGCGAACGGATAAAGAATTTGCATATGCCATAAATGATACACACTCGTCGTACACAACAACAGAATAGACCGTAAAAGGTGTGAACGATGGGTGAGACGAAGAAGAACAGTTGTGATGAAGAAGGGGGAAAAAGGTGAAGTAGGAAGGCAGTCATCTGGGATTCTGTTTCACTTCTTAAGGAGACAGAAAGACAGAAGGCTTCATTCAATTCGACCGAAATGAATGATTTGAATGAGATGAACCGGTTCCAGGGGGGAGGGGGCTTCCAGAAGGATAAGGGTGTCTTCCGCCCGGGAAGCACTGATATAAATTATTATTTATGTGAGAATTCAGGTGACATCATTCATATTAATCAGCCACTTAAAAGAAGTTGCATTCAGGTAGAAGAAGCTGATTTTCTAGAATAAAATAGGTACAAAATCAGAAATCAACTTTGAAATTCCAAGAAAACTACATACTGCGTACGCGATCTCTGAGATTACCTCAAATTAGCAGAAATCTGTTCGCAAGGACTAAAGAACGCTATGAATAGAGCTGATTGAAGAGCGAGGACGACAAGTGGAATACTTACTGCATCCTTCACTACTTGGTTTGCCTAATTTACAAAACACGGGTAGTAAGCTCATGTTGACATGACTAACTCATTTTTCATTTTCCGAAACGAAATTAGGAGAGGATTCTATGGGTAGAAACGAAAAGGATCTAATAAATCAAGAGGCGCCAAGCCAGCACGATTTGAAAATGTCTTATTGCGACTTGGTGGGTGAATGGGTGAGGGAGGGGCGGACACGCAGACAGAAGCGAATAGCTACAGAGGTAACTGGCAGCTGGTGCACAGATTGCGCGTTCTTTTATTTTGTTTAAACAATTCTAATATACGGAAGCAAAAAAGCTCTCCAGAACCATCATAAAATACTTACCAAGGTGAACATAACATGATTTTCGGTATGGTACCACTAAAAACAAGTATAATAGACAAGAATTGAAGTGAAATAGAACACTAAAAGTGTGGAGAAATTGGGTTTGTAGAGTAAAAAAGTGATTAAACTGTTTGAAACTGTCAATAACTGATTAGAAACAGCGGGCAGCGTCAAAAGAGTGGGCGAGACGCACTAATAGCATTCAACACAAGACAATACGAGCTTGTATACAAATAGAGTTGTTTGAAAAATATAGCAAAAATTTCATAGAAAGCGAATGAATGGTTTTCGGAAGTGTTTGAGAGCTTCGAAAGTCTTTTTTTGATGATAGACAGTTGTTATGTAATTGCGAAACGCATACACTTGACAGAAACACAATACAATGGCATTGGAAGGAGGGCGAACGGTAAGAAGAAAAAAAGAGAAACTAGACATTGGCAATATGCGGGATTGAATTCCGATCCTCACTTTGTTACCACTTGGAAGATGCCGATGACTTCTTCTTCTTCTTCTTTTCACTCATCTTCTCCCTTTTTTCGGCTGGTAACCGAGGACACATTGGCAAGGAGGCAATTATGGAAGACGAAAACATGAGTATAAATGATGATGATGATGGACGGGTGAGGATGGGGGTGGGGGGTGAAGGACAATGAGACGCAGAAAAGTGAAGGAGCCACACGACTGTATAAATATGAGCTCAAGAGCAGTTTATGTGCTGGAGCATGACGAGCTCTTTTGGAAAATGGCGAACGCGCAACACCCCTCCCTCTCTCCACGTTCTCCGGCAGCAACGTGCACGCATGAATGTTTCTGCATTGGATTAGAATTAGCACGTTGACCCAACTTTGGTATTAGTTCGACAAAGAATCAACAAGTTCGACAGAACAAAGGATCATCTTGAGTGGTTCAACGAAACAATATAGGACAAGCAGGGAAGAAACTAACCTTTTCATATGCATCATTTTTAGAAATAGATTGAGTGAACACTCTGAACAAACTTATTTTCGAACCAACTCTTCAAAAAATGTGTGACAATATCTCAACGGCAAATATACTGCCACACAACGTTTTGAAAAAATATACACAAGATGATTAATAACAACAAACCAATCTTCTGAAAGTCAGGAAACCCAAAAAACTTGAGAATGAAGTTCAAAAGTCACTTTTCGATTTCCTAATTCGCTTTTTTGTCCGATAAAATCTAAAAGACGCTGTACGCTAAACGATCGTAATGGTGTGACGCCATCGTGTTTTGGTGACTTGTGTATTTAGCGTCTTGAGAGTAAAACTGAAGGATTTGAATTCGCAACAAAAAATGAAGTAGAAATTAAATTGAAGGGAAATGAATATGGAATGTCTGAAGTTTGATTTATCATGGAACCAAAAACAGGGTATTTTATATATAATTACAGGAAACATAATAGAATAACCTCGTTCATGTACAATTAATATTACAGGTACCATAATCTTCCACTTTCCAGTTTTCTTCCTATTTCAGTGACTTGAAACTCTGCTAATCTCCAAAAAAAATTTCCACTCCAAATTCGGTCCCTTTTTCCCATAATTACCATAATTTGTTTCATGTTTCTTTTTTCTTGTTGTTTCTAAACAGCCTCAAGGCATTCTCGTATTTGTCAATTTCTCTTAAGTCGGCTCATTTTTCGCTTCCTTTTAAAAAAGAGGCCTCCAAAGTGAAATTCAATGAAAAGTGAAGCTTTCTCTTACCACATTCTTATTTGTGAAAAGCTTTGCTGTAAAATGATATGTATAGGTTTCATGTGAGTCAATTGGAAAGACATATTGATTTTATTTGTAGTCGTTGCCTTTTGTTTTGATGAAATACCTAGATTTTGGGTTTATTACCATTGAACGGATTTTTTTCTCGAGGAGAAAATTGTTTACCTATTCTAAACGACTCCATATAATTTCAAATGTATAGTTTATGAATCTATGACTCCGACTCATAATCCTTTCCTGTTCCATCTTTTGTTTTTTCTTCTTTTCTGTCTTCTCACTATTTATTCTGCTTCTTCTACTTCTACTCACTCAGAAACGGCTATTATTTCACTCAGTAAACGTTTGTCCTCTGTTTCCCGGTGTCAATATCCGTCCTTCAGTGAGCACACCCCCCTCAAAAAGGGTCTCGTGGTGCCACTCATACTGAAATGGCCAACTTCCTTTATTGCTTGCTGATTTATAGCCTCTCCATCTGCTCTTGTCAATTTCCGCGAGAGCTTCTACTCTAAGCAAAAAAGAACACATTGCCACAAAAAGGGCAACTAACAAAAGGACGTCGGTCTCCTCTTCGTCTCCTTCGTTATTTCCGGCAGTTGTCTCTTGCAAGTTAACCCTATCCATTCTAATTTTGGTGCATCTCTCTTCTCTTTTTCCTCCACCCCGTCCTTCTTTGTTGTATATAGGGTCCCATTCTTGGGGTTGCCATCCTTCCCGATAATTTCGTACTAAGAGGACTGGGCACCCGCGGGGGCAGCTGTCGCGACACCATGTATTTCCATTTGTGCTTCCCACACTCGCTCGGACGATTGGTTCTCGTCATAAAAATAGCAGAGCAGGCTCGTGTTTCTTCGTTTAGACAATCATCTTCTGTATTCCATTTTCTCATTTAAGTTACCATATGTCAACTGAGCATGCGGGCCTCCGAATTCTTTCATTTTGGTTCAGGCATCCCCTCGTTCAGAAATTCTAACTTTTTTCTTGGAAAATTGGTTTTTGAATGAATTCTTGAGTTTCTCAAATTTGGAAACTTATGAAATAACTTATTCATAGCTTGTTTTTTTTCTCAAAAGTGCACGTACCTTCTCTTTCGTCAAGATTTCCGAAGTTTGAAACACCAAACTACTTTATTCGAGTTCTATCGAAAATTGTTGAACTTGAAGTAATTTGGGCAGCGCATTTTAATCCCGTCGACGACTTCTTACTATCCAGCTGCTTCTCTCTTCCCAATCGACACTTTTCTCCAATCAATCTTCTCAATATTTGCATAATCGTTGATGGATTGATGGCTCGGACTGGGCTTAAGCTTCTGGGGAATCGAAAAAACGATTCTATCTTTTTCCATGTGAAAAATGAACAAAAAAGAGAACCTTTCTGAATTCCCCAATGGTTTTCTCTATTGTGATGTGAAATCGATGCTAAAGCACTTCCCGTCCGCCTCTTCTTCTCTTTTTTCGTCCTTTTCTTCGTTTTCGGATGTCATTTGATGTGTCTCAGCCGGCTCTAATTAAACTTTTTCTTTTTAGAGGCAAGAGGTGGTGCTCATCCTATCTGTTTCACTAAATTTCTTCTTTTCTCCCCCCCATTTTTCCTTTTTCCTCGTTTCCCCATTTATTTTCTTGCGTTTTCGCTTGACAAGGCTCAAAGACAATGTGAGAAAGCACAGAAGCACATAAGTGGGCAATGGGGTTTCCGCAAATTGCATGATTCGTTTGACACAGCACACAAGTTCAAATCCCTCTACATTTGCTCTCTTTGTCTATCTTTCCTCTTCTTCTTATCCTCCAATTTTTTATAATCTCTCGTTTTGCAACAATATTTTTGTTTTTGTAGCTGCTCTATCTCTAACACGCGATCGTTTTTTTTTTTGGAAGAATGACGGATGAGACAGTGGAGATTCAAACGACGACTACACACGTGGCTCGACGCTCAAAACTCGACGAACTTCTACAGTCGGTCGCTACCGGCGGAGCCACCCTCAGAAGCAATTCGTGGAGTCGGGAGCAGCAAGCGGACATGGAGGCCCACCAGCTCACACAATCTGCTCGCTCGCCAAGAAGCAAGGCAAGTCAAGGCTATCTGTCTTATTTCGGTCATCTTTCCTCCCCTTCCTCGCGACTTCCGATTCACGCGGTTTTTTTCTTCGTTGAGTTACTACTACTCTTACATACATACTTTAATACATAGTGTTCGAGGTCGTTGACGTTTTTTAAGTTTTCCGGTTTTTCAAGGAAACCAAAAATGAAAGTTTGAAGGTAGGAATTATCCTTCTATACTTTTCCAATAAGTTCATCGGAAAATAATTTTTAAAGTAGTTATTTTCAACCTACCATTTTGAAAATGTCACTATTTCGAGAAACCCGAAAACTTTGAATTTCTAAGATCCATCTATCCTTTAGTTACAAATGTTTACCACCTTATGACCCGGGTCCATTAGCTGAGAATCCAAATCCTTATTCCTTTCTGCACACACAGACACACAATAACCAATTCGGGAAAATTATGGCGGAAGGTGACGAGACAGAGAGAACGTCGTCTTCTTCGTTCATAAATGTGGGGAAAAGGTTCATAGAGGTGTGAAAAGTGCTTTCGCTCCATTTCCGCCGCTTTTCCGCCGCAAACTCTTGTCAAAAAGTTCAATTTTTGCGGTTCAAACTAGGTGTGTCTTTTTTTCTTCTTGATGACTAATTTCCAAAGAATTCGTCTAATCGAGGTCATTTCCTAATTAGCGAATACCTAGAACTTTCGAAATGGATTAAGTATTTGATCTGGAGACTTGAATCAATTTTTATTTCTATTGGCGTAACACAACCTGTTTTTTGCTATCACCTACATTATGAAATATCCCTTTTCTTTTCGGAAGCAAGAAAAATCCGTCTCGTTAAAATTGTGGCTTACTGCCAATCCATAAATTTTATTTTCGTGAGCTCAGCCTTCAATTTTCGAAGAAAAAAGAAAGAAAAGAGTCTTCTCAGGTGTAGGTCGTTCTTGTTTCCCTCAAATGTTTTATTCACCTCTGTTGCCGAACACTAACAATAGAGAGAGCCCCCCAGTCACTTGTCTCTTTACTAATTTTCAATTCAATTCCTCTATTTCTCTCCATTCTCTCTGCCCTCTTGCCCACACTGCATAATATGTATTCATACATATTCTGGTTCTTCATTTCGCGGTTGACTCGCGCTGAAAAATCAATGAATATCAGGTTTTGCGGGTACCCGCACCAAATATGATCATTATCGCGGTGGTCAACCCGCAAGTACACTTTTTTAAAACCTTTAATTTCATTGAGAGGAACCCTTTCTCAATGTGTAACACTTTCTTTTCTTTCTCTTTTTTTTTGAAAACCGTTGAAAAGCTTTTGGCAATCTTCGAAAAGACTTTCGCAAATCCTTCCTAACGTCACAATTATAATGCGAGCATGTTCTCCCTAGAGATTCTTCTTGGCGCATTCGTTCGGCTCATCTTTCCAATTTATTTCCTATTCACCAATGTAGCGTTTCGTTTTGAGAATCTCGGTTTTTAATCATGAAAAATTAAGGAAAGCTTGAAAATTATTTTTTTGGTTCTGGAAATCACAATCCTGGAAATTCCTGAGATTTTAATATACTAATAATTCTATTCTTATAGTACATTGTTTCTAATCAGTGAATTTAAAGTTGCCAACAATGCGATAATAGCACTTGGCCACTGTTGCCTCTTCCCTTTGTTCATTTCACCTCACTTGAATCTGTACACTGTAGAATAGTCGTGTTGCAAAAAGAGACGTTGTTATATATTGTTGAAAAGTGTCCCCCCGTGTTCATCTTCCAAAAAACGAAAAACTTCCTCCTGTTGAAACAGTCCTCTGTTTGATGTTCGCCTCCCGAGCTTTCCCCCCAAACTGTGTCTCGCACTAACTGTCAACAGAAAACTATCTGTCGAGACTAACTTTTGACTTTCAAGCCTTTTAAACAATTTTTTTTCCTATCAAACCTATCAAATACCATTTTTCAGAGCATGAATCGCCCACGTGTGAAGGAATTCGAGGAAGATGACAAAGAGAAACGTGATAATGCAGAGGCAGCGTTCCGCGAATGGCTTAAGAGGAAAGCAGCAGAGCCGAAGACGCCAAGAGCGTCCCCATCTCGGTGAGCATTTTATAAAGTTGAAAAAGTGGAGCTGAAAAATTCAAAAAAATAAACTTTGTATCTATATATGTTGAAGATCATCCGGAAATTTCTTCTCATTTACTCCAACTAAAATATAGTTTTTTTTTTTGAAATAAATCGAAATTTAAAAAATAATTTCAGAGAAGCAATTTCCAAACACTTGAAAGATGAAGCCCGTCAGCGTGTCATGAACCAATGGCACAACAACAAACGGTTTGCAGCTAAAATCGAAGCATATGTCAATGGATCCAGCTCTCCGCCAAAATCAGATGGAAACCAAACATTGTAGGCTTCCGAATATAGTCAGACAACTCCAAAGAAGCTATTAATCTATCCCCGCAAGTTAAACTTTTTCTATGAGTCATTTCTGACTTGAAATCCAAAAATTCTCAATTCTATATTTTTAATCTACACTCTCTGGACTTTTATCACCTATGCTTACACTGAAAACCGAAAGCTATGCATAAACTTGCCACGTTTCTGTGGATTCCCATGATCTTTGATATGTCCCCTTTATTTCTCGGAGGACATACTGACTGGTTTCTCACTCACACCTTTTTCAGTTATTTTTCCTATACATGAATTCTTCCTTCTCATTCCAAGTCACCCCCGTTTTGATGTTTGTCATTTTTAGTGATTTTCTTATTTTCTCGAACTTAGATAATTGGATCTGATAATGAATATGTAATTTTATCTTGGTAAAAAAATTTTTTTCGGATACACAAACTGGAACTTTCTAAAAATAATCTTCTCTGAAAGCACACTGCCAAAGACGAATGTAAACATTTGAACGGCCTGAAACAACACGGATTTGCAGAAATATAATACTAACTGGCAAAGTCATTTTAGATTTTTTTCCGTTTGCTGGTCTAATTCGGACTACTGTTATCGTGATTTTAAACAGGTTGGTTTGTTTTTTAGAACAAAAATTAAGATTCTATTATTTTTAGGCTACTTTTTTTTGTTATCAATAATAATTTTTGGTCGAATTAAAATTGAAATGTTACTTCTCACCAAAAAAAAACCGAAATTAGAAACCCCACTGTCGTCTTCCGACATATCCCATTTTCGAATTCAAAAAACCTCACGCACCCATTCACCGAAGTGCCCTTGATTGTTGAGCGTCAGCTGAGAACTGCAGTTCCCGCAATTCAAATTCTTATTAAAATCACATGGCGTATTGTGATCTGACCTTTCGAAACGAAGAAAACAAGTCAATCAATCTGCCGGCCCCCAGTAGTATGTACAAATAATTGTAACCTTGAGCGGGTTAGATTTTTTTCTGATTGAACGGAGGGGATCGCATCTGCACGAATCGAAGAAGTGAGAACCCCCCAATAAGTCATCGTTTCTCACAGTTCTCCTTTTTTCTCCCCTGTTTTCAATTGAACACCACTATTTGCTTGTGCTCAGCTCTGCTCACTAGTCTCTCTTTTGTTAGCATTCCCCCTTCATTTTTTGATATCATTGTCTTTCTCTACTTTTTTTGCCAACAACATTTTTATATTAGGGTGCTCTTTTGGTTCTAATTACAAAGGATCTCTATTATTTATTCATTGCTTTCCTCTTATAAAGGCCACATGACGTCACTCGGCCCAAAAACACAAAGGGTCCGATGAAGGGGTGTACAGAACCGACGAGAATGATTAATCATGGCAGGTGGTGCGTTCTCCCTTATTATTTCCTCCTCAGACCATGAAAACAGTTGGTTGAGGTTTTAGAAATTTTTTTTATATTCTTGGTTACTTATTTTTATTCTTGGTTACTTATTTTCAAGTTTAAGAATCAGCAAGAATAGCAGATTTTATCATTAGTTGTCTTGATTAATTGTTTTTATATTTTCTCCACCCAAATCAATTAATCTTAACATGATTTATCGTGTCTCTCGTTTTAAATCGAACGTCGTTTCTTTCCTATTGCTGATCATCTCGAAAACAGTAGTTGTTGTGTACTTGTACAAAACTAGTGAGACTCGTGACCGCCCCTGTGGTCTCCAACTGATTTGATGCAATTCAAATTCTCGAACCGGTATCTTCTTTAGTTCTTTCTGAAAGAAGTGGTCTTCGGACTAAACGAACTATGAGGTTTTAAAATTTTGAATTGAAGTTTGAAGGTTTTATACGTTTTTTCTTCGGATTACGTGCTTATTCGGTTTGCAAAATCCTTTCTCGAATAATTTGTAAAACAAAAAATGTACGAGGGGCATCAGAAACCAAACGACTCCAAAAAATCATATGATATGTTTTACTTCTCGTCAACATCTTTAATCTCTTTTTTTTCGACCACCGCGGTGGTGGCTTCTTCCGTTTGACATTTTGTTCCGAGTGCAGTCTCCGGAATAGTTTTTTACCTCTCTAAAACCCCCGTTTCTCCTTTTTCTAGGTTTAGTTTTCGAAAAAAAAACTAATTTCGAAAAAAGCGTCATCCCTTATGCGTAACTAGAAGAATAGACATCAAAAGAGGCTGATGAAGAACTAGTTAAATATTCCTTATTGAAAAGAATAGTTGATTAGCAACAACATGTTTTAGAAAAATGAGTTACTCAGTAAATTGATTACATTTCCAGAATAAAAAATAATTATCTTGATTCTCAGATCTTACACTGAGAAACAAAACATTTCGAAATTTGTTTGTGTCCCGTCAGCTGAGGGTATTTGTGCAAGTCTTGCTTGAAAACTTCATAGATTATCCGGCTCAATTTACTCTAGGGTGAGCATTCAAATGTGACATTTGGGATTGCTCATTATACTTGTTTGGGTGGTGTGCAAAGACATTTAGGAATTCAAAAACAATTTTGAAATCGCAGGCAGACCATTTTCAAAGCGATCTTATCTTTTCACATATTATTCTGTCAATCATTTAGTTTCCTATTTTATAGAATGTTTCCTTTTAAAATTTCTCTTTCCAAATAACTAGTAGTATTCTCCAAAAAACGGAAACAAATTTTTCTCGATAAACGGCTACCTCAAAAAAGGTGTACTGTCCATCAGATACACACTAGTTTTCGTCTCGTCACTCTGACTGTTCGAGAAAAAAACTGTTTGTCGATCAACATGTATGACATCGGCATGAAGTCACTGGTTTTTAAGTCGTGCAGCATGAAAAATAAGGTTGAAAACTGTAAATATTTGTTCAGGCAAATACTCTCATTTCATTTTCGAACTGATAACTACCAATAAATTCAAATGTCTCTTTCCTCCACGTTTCCCTTTTTCTTTTTTTATTTCTCTTCTTGAATGTTATCGTTTTCGTTCAATTTTTTGAAAATTTAGATCGAGAAAATACACAGATTGGACTCCATCAGGTGAACCACGATGGAGATATCCTCCTTTACGGTTGAAGGTACGCACTGACTATTTTTATGAAGGTTTTTTATTGTTTATGATTTTCCAAATGACATTTGAGTGCAGCGAGTTCCAAAAAAAATCCTATTGGAAAAATATTTGAAACGCTAGTCATGCCTTCATTCGAAATTCACGTGAGCCATGTTTGTTTTTATGGAGCATGCCTTTCTGGGAAGAAGTTTTTTTGTTCCTGGCAGTCATTTTGCCGTTCAGAAATCATGCAATTTCCAATTTTTTCACCTGCTTTTGAAGCTGGAAAATCGAATTTAATCTACAATTCACCGAAAGCAATTTTTGGTGAGAGACCGAAACCGCCCACGTTTGGGAGAAGAAGAATTAATTTCCTGTCCTCTTGCCTCGTATCTAATTAATTGGATAACAATTCCCATACTTGGGAACACCATTTCAGAAGTCTTTTCCATTTTTTAGAGTTCCTTCGCATGACTTTTGCAAACATTTGCAGACTAGTTTTTAAAATAGGGTTAGTCTGTAACATACTGGTTTTTAACTGACAACTGCACTATTTTAAAATGATTTTTGATACCTCCACACATGATCCGATTGAAAAAGGATTTGGTAAACTTTGTAGGTAGAAAACTGAATTTTTCTACAGAATAAAGTTATGTATGATTCGATTTATCCCCCATACGTTCCCCTCTCTCACATAAAAACAAGTCTTTCTTCCCCACGTTTTTTCCAATTCCACATTCATTGATTCTCTGACAAATTGCCAAGTATTTTTTGTTCCTCTTCTTTCTGTAAACTTGTCTTTTCTTGAAGCAACAAGTATTCATTCTAACCAACGCAGTCAAGTGAGCTCCGGCAAAGAGTCACGCGGATTCTCTCTCTTTTCCCTTTGTCGTCATCTTATAAACACGGTGCTCGTCTTAAAGGAACAGAAAACTGAGAGCTTTTAGTTGCATCTACTCATTTTACGTTGGGATTTTTGAGAGAGGAGGAGGGAAAAGACTGGAAAATCACTCAGAGAGTAGGTTCATTGAATTACCAAGGAAGGATGATCTATGATTAAAAGAAGTGTTATGACAAAATTCAACATTTTATAATTGTTCTGGAGCAAAAAAACACGCACACTATAATTAAATCCAGCTAGTTCTCTATTCCAAAAAGCGCAATTCGTGTTGCATTCAAAATTGGAGACCAGAGAGCGTGACAACGTATTGAAACATTTTTTGAGACTCAAGCTCATCGTGAAAATATCAATTAGTCGTTGGTCGTCAAAAAAATTGTTTACAAATGTCAGCTTTTTCTTTTTTTCCGAAAAACATCCATTCAGAAATTTTGAAAAAAAACAAGCAAAAATAAAATTTCTAGAGATTTCCCAAAAGGAGTACTGTATTCCTCATGATTCACTCAGTCAATTCTGCGTCCTCCTGTTTTTCAGTCCACATTGTTCTCTCTAAACAAATTGGAATTCCGCCCATTGTATGAAATTCTCGAATATTTTTTTCCCATTTGTGTGGCTCCTGCCTGTTCTGTCTCCCTTCTCAACAACAGCTTTTGTGCTCTCTCCACCTTCTAAAAATGCTCTCCTTCACAAATAGTACGCAGTTAGGTGGAGGAGGTCTCGGATGACGGCAAAAAAGAGAACGCCTTTTTTCATTTTGTTCTCCCTTACCCTCATACACTGCAAGAACTGGGGGTCGGCCTTGTGGTATGAAAGGAGGAGAGGGTGCTCAGCGAGCACTGGGCCTCAGGGCTCCCCAGTTATCGTCTCAGGACGTCGCGTGGTCTCGGAGCAGTAGAGGAGGGGGAGCAGAAGAAGAAGAAGAAGAAGAAGAAGAAGCGTGTGTTTGTGGCGCGGCGTCTCGTTGTGCAGGCGCCTCGCCGATTTCTACAATACCTCTGCTTTCTGCTCCCAGACTCTCTCTCTCTTCTTACTGCTCGGAGGGCTGGGAGGGTGTTTGGGTCGGTCACAAGGTCTCACCCACAGCACAAAAAAATGTCGACCTCCGTCCCGGTTTTTTGTTGTTTTATAACAGGTAGAACTCGCTTTCTTACTGTATCAGCTTATCAGAAATATAATTTTCCTCCAAAATTTTCCATTTTCTGAAATTTTTTTCTCATTATGAATTATCACATTCCTCTTCCTCTTTCATAATCTTAATCCGTGCATGTTAGTAAAAGTCAGCATAATAAGTTACCAGTCGTTCTTATCATTTTTCATTCACTTTTTCATCCCTCCCCTCCAACAATCATCATCATCATCGTCAGCGTCTTTGCAACCAAACAGCCAGGAACGCTCGTAAAGACGACTACAAACAAGCTTTTTGAATAGGGCGATGCCCGATTTGAGATGTAGAAGCTGTTCGCTTCTCGAAAAAGACATCCAACAATTCATTTCTTCCTTGTCTAGAGGTGTATCATGGTTACGGTACCTTCCTCATTTTCCAGTATATGTTTTGTAATCTCGAATTGCTTTGCTGTTTTTTTTGCTCTCACATGATATAATAATTTCCTGTTTCCTCCACCCGCTAGAAAAGTCAGCAGTTCGTCCCCGCAGAGAGACAAAAAACGCTGATGAAACTCTGCGAGTTTAGTTTTTCCAAACTTTTTTCGTTTTTTTTTCAAAACGCCATCGCTTTTTTTCTGCTGGCGTCGTTTTCTGTCTCTGCCAAAACTGCAACAGATGCATGTTGCTTGCGCTGCGTAAACATCACGCGCTGCGAATCAAAATCAGGTCGTTCCATCTTCAATTTACCGCCACGCCACGCAAAAGAAAAAAAAACTGGGCAGTCCAAAAAAAGAACCCATTTCGAATTGTGTGTGCGTGTGTGAGGTGTGGAGGGGGGGGGGAACAGTTGGAGGATAGGGGAAATACTAGGGGTGGAGACTGTACAACACCAGTCATTGTCCATTCACGTCACTTTAACGCTACCGACAGGATAATTCGTTCAGTTTTGGCCATGTTTCCGCGTTCCAAACAACATTTCATTCAATTTTCCTAATCTCACTCGTTCTAAAAAAGGTTTTTATTTTTTTCAGTGTTCAAAATGTAGATTTTACAGAATCGAACCGGAGTGAGAGCGATCCGAAGCCGATTGTTTTCAACGCTGGCCAACCGCCGTCGCGACGTCATTCGATGACGGAGACTCAGCGACAGAATTCAGTAGGAAGCGGTGGCCCACAGCAGAATTCATCTCCGTCGCCGGACGCTTTCTTACAAGAAAAACCTAGCCATCAGCAGTGAGTTTCAAAAACGTTTCCTTTATTGGGTCTAATAGTCTCTTTATTGGGTCTTCTAGAATTAAAACTAAATCTCTTTAGAACCCTGAATTAGAAAGTTTTTTTGCAATCCACACGTTCCTTCTCTACTCTACCCCCAGCGCCAGAAAACGACGGCCGGCCGGCGGCGCTGTTGTTTACCACTCGCGCCCACTTTAACCTATCTGCCACCTCTTTTGAATCGCGTGCCTCTAGGCGTCACTGCGTCTCGTTGTCCGCTGTGCTCATTTCTCTCCGCATGATCATATGGTCAGTTCTAGAATAGAGAAAACCCCCATTCCAAGGATAGGCTTTTATTGGCTGAATGATGAGATGAATTTCTTTTTGGTTGGAAAACGTTCTAGAAACCGGGTTTTTTTGTTTTGAGAGAGAAACTGCAAAAAATCAGAAATGCCAAACCTAAATGTCATTTGTAAAACAATAGGATTTACCAAGGAAGAGAGGAAATTGAAAAAGAAGGAATAAAACAGCTGACCTTTCAAAACCGATGCATGAATAGATAACTAGATTACATCGGAAAGGTCAGATGTGTACGAAGGAAATTGAAAATGCTAATTCTGAACATCGGAAAAGATCCCTTAATGAATAAAAAATGAGGGACCTGTATTTTTCAGTTATCTAAACGAGTTCCGAGTAGAAGCCTGTCCATTATTCAAACAACATCAGTGCCAGCAACACCGACCATTCACTTGCTTCAAGTGGCACTTTGCGAATCAAAGAAGACGACGGTTTGTTATTTTCAAAGAAATAGAGACTATTCAACAAAGTGTTTAGGCCAGTGAAAAGGAATGATGGCTCTTTCAACTACTCACCTGACATTTACTGTGACAAATACGATGAGAACACTGGCATCTGTCCAGATGGCGACGAGTAAGATAAATAGGGGATACTGAATATTCAAAGAGTCTTTCAGGTGTATATTTCTGCATAGAGTGTCCGGGGATGTAGAACGAAAATACCATCTACGCTACTACAAAACGGCTCAATGTGTGCATCCAACTGACGCTCGTGGCCAGTGTGTTAAGGTTTTTGATTTACTGATTGTTATTCGCTTTCATCCCCCCATAGCTACATTATTTGAATACTACAAACTTTCTATGAAAACAAGACGAAATTCTGTCTCGAATAACAAAATCTTAGACTCCACCCCTATACTTATTTCTCAGTTACTTCTACCTCAAAGCCACTCTCTTCATATTCACACCGTCGATTTTCAGAACGGTGCCCATTGCGCTTTCGCCCACACAGCAAACGATATTCGTCCGCCAATGGTAGCCAAGAATTCCCCTAACAAAACCAGTTATCTTTCGGTTCTTCAGTTCGACCAACACGAAGTCGGATTTTCGACGGTCGTTGACGGTGAGGGACGCGATAAGACCAGCTTTGTGATCGAAGATCCACAATGGCACTGTGAGTTGTTTTCCTGTTTAGGTTTTGGACGTTTCCCCCTTAGGAAACATTTTGGGATGAATAGATTATTGAGAATCAAGTGGGTGTGTATGCTCTCACGTGCGTGCTCTTTCCCCTTTGGCTATCTATCGCGTTTTTTGTTGTGTGTTGCTTTTTCTCTACTTCTTTGCCATGTTATTGCATCTATCACATGACCACCCCTCGTCACTGGGGACAGGGGGTGGGGGGAGCTCAACGAAACTCTCAAGTCTCTATGCTCTTTTTGAGCCATTGGGAACACACACAGTGGGCAACGCAAAATAGATGGGGCACCACGAAATGGGGCAATGAAAAGGGGGGGTTGACGGACGAAGGGCGCAGAAAAGAAAAAACAAAACGACGCGGCCAAAGTTAATGGATGGACATGTTTTTGTGCACTATCTGCAGATGGCAGGAATGACATTGAGGCGCTGAGAGGGGTTCTATTCCGGTGGCGAAAGTTTAAGGGATCAACAACTAATTTGAAAAATATGGGGGTTCAAATGTTTTAAAAATAACTATCCGACTGTGATAAACCTCCAAATTAGTTGCAGCCCAAGACCACGTACTATCATGCTACAAAACGGAGCAATGCCGGAAACCAGCTCGTCTTTGCCGACAAGGATATGCGTGCCCTTTCTACCACAACTCAAAGGATCGCCGACGCCCGCCAGCATTGTATAAGTATAGGTGCGTGGTAACACTGATAACAAACTCACACCCAACGCATTGAAGCGCCAAAGTTCTTGGTAAACATTAGAAACACATGGGGGATAGAAGGAATGGGAATTGAGCAAACAAGTTGTCAAACTTTGACTTTTGGAAAAATGAGAGAGAGTAACGTTTTCACAAACAAGCCAATTGCAGATCGACACCGTGCCCAGCTGCCAAAACAATCGATGAGTGGTTGGATCCGGACATTTGTGAAGCGGGGGATAACTGCCAGTATTGTCATACACGCACAGAACAACAGTTCCATCCGGAGATTTATAAATCTACAAAGTGCAATGACATGTTGGAGGTACATACAAAAAGATTGGAGTTTAATAAAAAATTAAGTTTAGCATGGCTACTGTCCACGCGCAGTCTTCTGCGCCTTTGCTCATCATGACTCGGAACTTCATGCGCAAAGAAATCCATACGTTGGAAGTACCCAACCAAGTCCAAAAGAACAGTGCAGCCCATCGCCTAATGGTTGTACGTCCTCCTTTCAGAATACTTATAATATTCTCCCATTTTCAGTCAGCATTCCCACTGAACAAATTCGTTTCGAGTCTCCGATCAATGGAATCTCCCCAAGTTACTCTTCCGTGTTGAAGACTCGCGTTCCAATCAAACAGGGATACGCCACCACTGACTCAATTTCCAGTAGCTATCCAAAGGCTCCGGGCTATGAACGCTCACCAATTGTGGGAAGTTTTGAGGTAGGGTAATATCTGAATATCCTGTATCTAATTGTTTTATTGCAGTTTGGAAGAGGGGATCAACGTCTCCGTACTCATTCACTGAACATGGGTCAATTGGATATGTTCAAGAGAAACATGATCCTCTCTGGTGGCTTACAAGGACTTGACTCTGGCAATCCGGCACTCACTTCTCATTCTTCATTGTGTCGCTCTGATAGCGGATTCAATGTTGTCAATGACACTTCATTGGCTACTCTGGATGAGCTTAGTTTGGATCTTCCACGAATCGAAGAAGTCAGCAACCATTTCAATTTGTTCAATGACGGTACAAAAAATAGTTTAATTGAGAAACTCTGAATGTGTTTTCAGCAATGTCTTCAGTGCGCAACGCCTCTTTGGATCCATACAATAATCCTGGATTCTTTAATCAACAAGAGCCAATGCCGAATGATATCTTTGGAGCGACATTCGAGCATACAATGTTTCCTCAGGAGTATCCACAAGATGGGTATAATGACTACATGAAACCAATCAAGAATGAAGATTTTGGAAGTTTAAATGAGAAATGTCAGTACCTTGAGGAAGCATTCAAACAGATGAGACAAACCGCCGAGATGTGGAGAATGCGTTTTGAGGGGGAGTGTCTGGAGAAGAACAGACTCCTAGCTGAAAGATCAAATCTGATGACTCAAATCGAGCAACTAAAACTTCAAAATCAAATCCCACAATCTCCATTCATGCCACCAGTTCAAATGGGCTCTCCACTCTCTATTAGTCTCCCCCAGGACAACTACGACGGAGGTATTCGTCCATCCGCCAGTCTTCAACACAGTCCACCATACAATATATTTGGTGTAAGACCAACTTGATAAAACGTTCCAAGTACCATTCGAATTCCAGAATGACTGTGATACCGGCGCTCCTGCATGCGCTCGTTGTGGACGCGATCGCTCTCGTTCAGGATTCGACAGCCAAAGTTCGTGTCCAGTCTGCTCCAATTAGTCTTTTTTTCTACAACCCTGACGTTTTCGAATTTTCAATGGTACCCTATTTGTATATTTTTTTTCGTTCGCCTCTATCTTTTATTTTATTTCTTCTTACCTGATGCCGCTTTATGATCTATCGTTTCAATTCATATGTGATAACTCTCCAACCGACTTGAGACTCCTCCGAGCTTCTTGTCTTCACTCATTTTTCAATCATTCTATCACAGTCCTACCTTCAATTTGCATTCGATACATCCCGAATCGGTGTTTTTCTCCTTCTTGTTGCTAGAGCCAACTCTTCCTTCTTCCCTCACTTCCCCCCATTAGGTCGCCGCGGATCATTTATAAGATTCTTGAAATTTCATAAGTTTACCTCTTTCCCATTATATTTAATGTTTCCTAACAAAAAAATTGTCCGAAAAAAAAAACAAAAAAAATTTGTCTGACAATCTATAGCATAATCTTTCTTCCTTCCAATTTTCTATTTTGAATTTATTAGCTTAGAACTATAACCTTGTCTTCCGATACCACGTTCGTATCCTAAAGTTGTCCGTCATTCTTCACCCCAAACCCCTTTAGAAGCTTTTCCCATTTCACTGCTAGTTGTGTTCCCCTTTTCATTTTATCATGTTTTATTTTCGATTTTTATATTTTCCGAGTCTTTAAAAATAATTTGTTCACATTGGCTACCCCGGTAGAATTATTTCTTCCGGTTTATAGACTTTCCTTTGTACATTCTTCCCTTTCACCGTCCTTATAACTAATTTTTTGTTCTCTCCCACCACCTATACTGTTCCTTAAATTATGTGCATTCTTGTTCCCAAATTGTTCCGTGTATTATTAGACCTCCTTTCCTATCAAAATTATGTAGGCATATAACGGTTGTTCAATCTCCCACCAAAAAACATGTAGTTCCCACCCCCAACCATTCTATCACTGGTAGTTATCTCTTATTTGTTTCTAATTGACAATTCTGTATGATTTGGGAGCAATTATGTGCTCGTACCTGCTCTATTATATAGGAACGTCCTTGAATGATAGTAGTTTTTTATGATGATTTTCCATTTCTTCCTATTCTCCCCCATTTTCAAATTTTCGTCAAATTATGTAAGAAGAATACTATGATTGAAATCATTCCCTCCCAACCCCATTTGAGTCAACTTTTCATTTCTCTTCTCACAAACCTCCTATGCTCTGCATTTGTTGTGTTGAAGTTTAATTCGAAATAAAAGTTTTCCGTGTTATTGCAATCAGATGACTATCAACACTGTCACATGACTTATGAAATCGGAAAATGAACTTTCTCTGTCTACTGAATGGTTTTTAATAAGAGATAAGATCTTTTTGGTTTCTGCCGACTTCCAATTTTTCTGTGAAGTTTTATGAAATCGAAATTCTTGGCTATTTTTAACTGAAAGCTAGTTTTTCCTTCTCCTCACAAATTAGTACAAAAATCATAGCCGGAACATAGCTTTTTTATGAAAAATTCGTTGAAATACACGTTTCACAACTTATTGACAAATAACGGTGTCGACGAGGCAGTTTTTGATTGATGTTCACGAAGATGGACACGTCAGTTCTTCCTGACCAGTTAGATAACATCTATTAGCGTTCCATCGGCCCTTCCCACCAATTGGACCTTTCATTACGGACTCTCGCATTGTCTGGGTGTGTTCTATCGCTCATTTGCTCATCAAACACGACGAGGGCTATGGTCTGTCTACAGGCCCCTCCAACCTATTGATTTTTGGCCCCTTTTTTCGATTTTAATTTTTTTTTCGTTCCACACCATTCGTAAGTGGGTCAGTATCCTTTACAAAATTAAATTCAATGTTTCGGCCCTGAAAAGTGCATGAAAAATAATCATTCTCACTTGTAAATCCAGTAAGGTGGGGCTTTTTCTCCTTTTTCACCATGATATATGCTAGTTGAGACAGTTTTCGAGTAAAATTACGAAATTTCAGTGTAAAAGCTTTTTTTATGTTTCAAAAAGCTAAACGCGTCAACCGTGTAGCTGGCGCTTTTTGCGTGCCTGCGTGTTTACAATGGCTTGTCGGGTGGGTCGATACGACCAAAGCCTGAGGACACTACCCTCTTCTTCTCGCGATCACGTTTCTTACTTCCATTTCTTCTTTTCGCGTCATCTGCTAATAGAAACCAACTGGTTTCACTGTTGCACGGCTAACCGTTTCGGACTTTTCAATTTCTTGCTTTGAATAAAAAATTTAAATAAAAAAAGCGGTTTTCAGAGTTTTTCTCAACAAAATTCATGTCAGGAGCAGACGAAGATGCATTACCAGTATTCCTCAACACAACAGAGGTAAGTATCGATTAAAAAAAACATCGAAACATTGAGAAATTGGGATCAAAAACTTTATAGAATATTATTCTCACTCAAAAATACATTAAAAATTGTTTCAGCTACACTTCCGACTCAGCGAGAAAAGTCAGGCAAAACTATTCACATTGTACAACCCGTTCGGCCATTCGATAACTTATAAAAGTGAGTTTTCGATGAACACCCCTCAAATTTAAATTTTTGCTTTTAGTATTGTGTACAGCGACTCGGAATTACACTTTGAACGAAACAACCGGGACACTGCAGGCAAAATGCTGCCAAGATATGTGAGTTGGTTTTCTTAAGCTTTTAAAAGTTGAAAAAAGGAAAAGTGCCATGAATATCGATAGCAAGATAAAAGGAAGCTCAACAAGCGCTTCATATGAAAATTAATCATTTCAGTATGATTCTGAAACTTGGAAATATCATATAATGGCTAGAAATAACTTTTAATCATTAAAATTACTCTTTCTTCTTCATTTCGAATTCAAAAAGTAATTTTCAGTGTCGTTCGATGCATCCAACGTCTTCCTGTCGGCAACGTCGACAAGCTCAAAATCGAAATTTGCAAGAAAGGAGCTCAAACGAGTGGTTCATGTGTCTTGAACCTCATCACAGTTCCAAGCGGACATCCAGATCCAGAAGAAACGCGAAACAACGAGAGGCTTTTGCCAACAAATAGAATGAGCGCTTCCATGACAAGCGAACGAGGCAATGATAGAGTGAGTTTTTTATTGGAAAACTGGAATTATTGAATTAGGTTTTGGAAAAAAGGCTTCAACCATTTATTTCTCAGAATCAAGCAAACATGTGGGCTTGCCTCGTCGTCGGGCTCTTCTGCGCCATTGCTCTTGTCTGCCCAACTGCCGGAGAACCAGACTCCAAAACGTCTTCAGTCCCACCAATGCTTCATATGTCTGCCCAACAGAAGCTGGTAGCTTCCTACATCCTCGGCATCGTTTCTGTTCTCATCCTCCGTCCCATGTAATTTTCCGCTCTTTTGTCATTCATTCACTGGTCGAATTCCCTCCCGAATCAAGTCACTTGTTCTCCCATCCATAAATGTGTCCTTCTCTCACCTTTCGGCAACTATGTTGCTTTACGCATCAAAAAATTGTCTGCAGAATGCAGTGCTTTCAAATTGCTCCATATACATGTAATCAAATTTTCGAGTCATAGAATACACACGTTCCCATGAAACTATGTATGATTACGCACTACCTACCTCATTTTGTATATTCTACTTGTATTTTCCAATTTTAGTTCAATAAAAAATATTAATAGCCCAGTTTTATTGTTTCTACACGAGTTTCAGGTTTCTTCTGTCTGCGGGATACGGTACCTGCTGCAATACTACTCTTGTCTATCATATATATGTCCATTTCCAGTTCTTGGGAAAGGATAATTTGTTTTTTTCCTCCTGGGACAAATCGGTGCACCGCTTTTCATCATCTTCTATTTTTTCTCTGGAAAAAGGCCCCCTGTATTATCCTTGCAGGAACTTACAGTAGCACCCTTTCATTCTTGGCCTTGGAGAGGGAAATCAAGAGGCTACGAAAAATGAATGTTCCACATTCGGCGTTTTCCGTGATTTTTAACAGGCTCTGATTTTTAAAGGTTCGAAAATCTTCGTCAGAATTTCGGATCTACTGAGTATTATTCTGTTCCTGGTTACTGAAGACAAGTCGAGAAAAATCTTGATTTCAATGAATCAGAAGAGCCTGTTTCATCAGCCACACTACCCCCCCCCCCCCTGAGCCACTCAGTCATATTAATTAGGAGAAACATCTGAAAAAAGAAGAAAAAAAAATACAATTTTGACAAGTATATTTTATTTCAATATCAACCGTAGTTATCGTTATGATTGTACAAGAGCATCTTTCGTCGTAAGATAGTCACCGGGATTGAGCTACTCAATTGCATCCTCTGCATACTCTGGAGGAATGACCAATTCCTTCGGATCATATGAGGTCTTGAAGATTGCGTTGATGTAGTGGTAGAAAGCATCAAGAATCTTGAGGTTCCCTCCTGATTTTCTCTTGATTCCAGACAATTTTGATGCATCGTATCCCATTGTGTCCGAATCCAAGGCGATTAAAAAGCAAATGTGGCCAACCATCTTTGGGAATCTGCATTTCTCGAAGAAACTGCGCCAATATTTAAAGAAATCTTGAGTCTTTTCATAATCCCATTCGTGATTCGCCGACTCTTTATTGTAATATTCCTTTTGGAATTGCTTTTCGAGAACCGAATGGACATCTTGATCTGAAAAAAGAAAACCCATTACGAATGTTATTCTAAATTTGAAACATACCCCATTGCGGTTGGACGTATCGCTCGTCGGATCGATAGCAAAGACACCGGTTGAAATATTCGATGAGTCCTTCCAACTTCACATCCGGAAAGCCTCGAATCGATTCAAAATCTGCCTCTCCAAAAAAGCCAGTCATTGGCTGCACTTCTACGCAATGCAGAACAAATTTGTAATAGTCTTCGATGGACTTTTGATAATCGGCTTGCCCATATAGATTGTTTATCCAGACGAGGTCCTGTTGAATGAGCTGTGACTCTTTCTGGTACCTTCCGAGTTCATCAAATAACATGGTCATCCTCCAGTCATTCCTTGCATAATAATCTGCTTTTTGCAGTTCAACGAATGTTAGCATGTGCTTATCAGTGGCTAAGAACTGCGCGAGAAAGACTGCTTTGCTTTGATAGAAGTCAATGATTGTCTTCTGAACCGCACACAGATTGCCGTATCCTGTAAGTTCCGTTTTTTATGTGTCTAGAGAGAATAAAAATTACCGGCTGTCCGGAGGATGAAGTGCTTGGAACGAGCAGTAGAAAACATGTCCACATAGTTATCCATCGCCACTGGAAATGCCTTCTTCTCATTGGCAACTACATCTCGAACAGCCAGCATCTCCTTGAGACAGTCAACGTGAGTCTTTGCGGCTTCTGCAGCCTGAGCAGCAGCTTGTGCAGCAGCTTGTTTGGCCTCCTCAGCGGCGGCTTTCTCGGCGGTATTTCTCGCTTTTTTGTTCTGGCTGAAAATCAAACTCGAAATTAAATTTACATTTTTAAAAATCATACCGGAGTCTCTTCCTTGCGGCTGCTTTTTTGGCTCTGGCGGCCTCTGCGTAGTCGAAGTTTGGATTTCGACGAGCTCCTTCAATTTCCATCGAACCATCCATGTCTGGTGAAACAGCACGTGCTGTATTTGTAGAATGAACTGGAGCGGCCTGTGCCGGAGCAAGAGAATCCTTTGGAGTAGTTGCAACGAGAGCTTCTGCCGTGGCAACCGATTCTTTTGGAGATACTGAAGCAGCCTGTGCTGTACTCGTTGGTAAATCAGCTGGAACAGCATTAGCAATGGCAAGAGATTCCTTCGGAGACACTGGAGGAACTTGTGCTGTACTTGTTGATGGGACGGTGGGAACAGCATTGGCACTGGCAGTCAATTCTTTCGATGAGTCTGAAGCATCTGGAGCATCTGGAGCAGCACCATGTTCCACGGAAACCGATTTCCTTGAGGACGTGGAAGTGATACAACGTGCTGTGTTGATTTCTTCGTTGGAGAAAACAGGAACATCAGCAAGTATATCGACAATGGCGTTGTTAGAAAACTCCGTATCTAGTTGAAACAAATTTGAGTGGCCAGTTCTGAATGCTTCTTCGACAGCAGGACTTCTCACAAAGGCGTACATATCTCTAGTGTTATATGTTCTAGGGAATATTATTTCGCCGTTCGCATCTATTTTTACTGGTTCGACAAATTCCAGACGAGTCTGACACGCGTACACCGTTTCATAGGTATACCGTTTAGCGGCGGAAAATCCTCTGAAAAACAAAAATATTCGAAAAACGTTGCTGGTGAATATTTTGAAACTCACGTTAGATTGGAGTTTCTAGTCTCCGAGCTGGATGTGTCTTGTTGCTCAGCCCGTTGTCGAGCAAGAAATGCTTCCACATCTAACCACCCTTGCTGACTGGTGGTTGGAACACTCGGAATCTCTAGTTCTGAAGTCCTGAAAAGTCATAATTATGAAAAAAAACTTCAAGAAAACTGTTTGAAACTCACTTTTGTGTCGTCTGCATGGATCTAGAGCTTTCCGAGCTGACAGTGGCTCCCGGTGTCTCCTCCGTTCGACGTGCTTGCTGTTCAGATGGCAACTGGCCATTCTCTTGAAATCCACCGCCTTCTGTTCCCACTTCATTACTTCCTTGATTCTTCTTAGCAACATTTTCAGTATTAGAACTCGGCTCTTGATAGACTTCTTCGGGTATTGCAGGGAAGGAGGGTCCGCTTGGATAGGCGTATCCACGTGGATTGTAGTTCACGTGAGGAGGTCCAAAGGGCTGTGGTACCCATTCCATGGTGCCATCCTGTCTCTGAAACCACGGCGAAGGCGTGAATAGAGTGGGGAGCGGTCCCTGGTCCGAGAAGAAGTAGCGATTTGAGTCGGGGCGATGGTTCGTACCAAACGGAGTGGCTCTGTATTCGACGCCAGAAGGCACATCATTCCACGTGGCAGGGAAAAAACGCTCCTCTTGTGGATTCATGACGGGCGACGGAATTCTCTCTTCGCCAGGGCTTAGTCTCCAGATGCGCACCATTCGGTCAGAACCTGAAAACAAGATCTCATTTGATTTTTATAACATTTTTAGGAAGTTTTGGATTTTTTTTGGAATAAATCTTTGGAATCATTTTATTTTCTTTAAAACAAAACTTACATGAGCGAGGCACATCCGAACTCTCCGGATAGAATTCTGGTGGAAGATCATACGGAGCCTTGTAGGCGTGTTTCTTGGCATCGCAGAGTTTTTGTGAGACGTAGACCAAGGCACCGTTTTGCATATAGGTTTCCGCTGTCTTTGATGTCATCAAGTAGCCTAGAGGATCGCTGACTCCCGTATTTACGTTCGTCTTGAACGCCGCATAGTAGCTTGGCGCTATCGACCATACGTAACCGAGTTGGTCCGGAACAGTGTCGATGACGACTCTAACATCAGGCATTATGGGGCTGCAAATAAAAAAAAATTAACGAACTGTTTTCAAAGGATGCACAGAAGAATAGACAAGTTGAGAAAAAAAGGAAAAGAAGAAGAAATTTTCCACAGAGATCAGTTTTTTCGCGGAATATGGAATTGAAATTAGAATTCTTTCTTGGAATTCGGAATCCGACATCAAAAAAAGGTAAATGGTATTCGGAAAAAAGAGATTCAAGTAAGTTTCAATGATGATGAAAGAATCTGAGACACCTCTGGTACTCCATTGACAATGGCAAAAAGGGGTACCCCTCCCCAGGTTGCACAGTAGTCAGAATGACGAGCGACTCATAGACAGAACCGCGTCGTGACACGCGACGCGTGTGCAAGGTGTAAAAAGACTGTACAGGAAGGAGAGACGCCGAGAACAGGTGGTCTACAGGCCCTACGACACTCCGTTTAAACGAGAAATATCCAGTAGTTTAGCGGGTAAAAAAGAAACCCTGGTAGATGATTCAATCATGAGCAATTCTAGAAAACTATGAGGATTTGTGATTTGGATACGGGATCATTTTTGATGACACAAATAAGGAAAATAGAGTATAAGAGAGAAACAAAGAAACTGCTCCTAGAACATAACAAGAAGAAAATTATAAACTGAGCAATGACGATACGTGTCCTTGCTATGCATGCGAGTGAATCAATGACCCCAATGGGGCATTGACAGGGTACACGTGATGCACGAGAGAGAGAGAGGGATATAGATGGAGGGTACCACAAAGAAAGAAAGAGAGAGAGAAGTAGTTATACAGACTGGGGGGGGGGGATAGTCAAGATAGAGAGAAAGGTTAAGAATGAGCAAGAAAGAAAACATTTTTCAAAATTGCCCATCACTTAATCACAGAATGTCGAATTGTGTGTTTCAGAACGCCTCGACAACAATGGTCATCGATTGTATTTCTATAAATTTGGAGTGATAAAATAAGGCTAGTGTACTGTATTTAGGTTCTGCATGTCCAAAAGAAAGGCTCAACCCACGCGGGACGCAACAATTGGTTTGACAACTGGCGCAGCTAGAAATGCCATTTGATTAGTTATCTATCTACAGTACTGGCCAAAAAAGATATTCGGAAACAGTTTTTTAGCTCGAACTCTTCTGAAACTTGTCGGATAAATCTGAAAACTTTTGTCGAAGGTTTGAGCGCTTGAAAATGTTGAATAACCAATAAAAATGGAGAAAATATAATAAATTTTAGAAAAAATCTGAAAATTCGTGAAATCTTAAAATGCCGAAATTAGGTAAAATGGCTTTTGAAGTTTTTGGAGATCTGAAAAATAAAAGAAAACACTAGCTTTTTGTATCAACAAAACCTTGACATCTTTTCTTAATGGAGTCTAGAAATTCCTGAATCTCAGACGTCCAAATGGTCGATGGCTTTGAGTTGACAGTGTTTGAATTCAATCAATGGAAACAATCTATTAAAATAATCTAATTGTGAGTTTATGAATAAATTTCCAAGAACAAAACAAGACACTGGGGAGTTATAATTTTCGAGAAATCGGATCCAAAACACCTCCCGAAGACCACGAAGAATTTTCAAAGCCCATCAAAACATGGATTCAACGTCGCCAGGTGGATTGTCTGAGTTGGCTAATCCAACCAACTGATTAAAATCTGTTTATACAACCCTTGGAGCATCTTTTGAGACTGTTTCAATAAACTCTGATACGGTCAACTCAAAACCATCTGACAATCCATTCGGACGTCTGAGATCCAGGCACTTTAGGACTTCATCCGAAAAAGATGTCACAGTTTTATTGATGCCTAATTTTTTCTATCTGAGTGATTAATCAGTTTCAATTGCTTCTTCTTGTTTTTTTCTCGTTTTCCGGATCTCTGGAAATTGCAGAATTCAATTCACCTAATTCCAGCTTTTTGACATTTCACGAATTTTTCGGTCTTTTCTAAAGTTTATCACAATTTTGTAATTTAATCAACTCTTTCAAGCGTTTAAGACATTGTAAAAAATTTCAGATCGATCCGACCAGTTCCAGAGTAGGTAGAGCTGAAAACCCGTTGGCGAATTCCTTTTTGGCTACCGTACTTTTTCATCCAAAAAATAGCTTTTCTTCATTTTGTTCATTTTCAATGACTAGTGAATCAATACCATCTTTTTTCTCTCATCATCTAACAATCTAACAGGCAGTCATACAGAGACGCAGAGTACATGTCCACTCTGGAAAAATGGGCGGGACAAGAGTCATGGGCAGCGAGGATGAGAAACTGTGCAGCAATCTTCAAATCTGCGTCTCTCTCGTTTCTATAATCTCTATCAAACCGTCATCAGAATATTCGAGAGATTTGTGGTGAGTCAGTCAATTCATTCGTTGTGTTTACTCTTCTAGACCCAATCATTTCATTGTTTCTCGGGTTCCCCTCACGAGAGATTTGCATCATTTCATTTTTTTCTCCAACTTGACTATTAAAAACTTCTGATTTTCCAGATCAACTTGACACTCTTCCCACTGAAAAATGACCCCACCTCCACCACCACCGCCACCACCAATGACCTTCCTCGCCGCCGCGCCAAAGAGACCCGTTGTTTGTTCTTTCAATAAGAATCAAACTGAAGTCGAAGGGTCGGTCTTCGATGTGCCGTCAGCGGATACCGAATCGAAGATTGACAGAGTGATTAGACTCCAGGTAAAAAAGAAAGCATCAGATCACCGCCTACTTCCTGATTTCAGCTAGTTGCTCATTATCCAGCGATATCTCCATCGTTTCATAATCGGGCGGTTCAACCGAAAATGAATACAATTGATTTATCCAAGCACCGAAACTTGGGGACAGCCGCGGCCCAGTGAGAAATACTAGTTTAACATTATTTCAGTTCTTTTTTTATAGCATAAAGAGAAGAATGGATTTGAAAAATATTTTCAATCTTCTTGGAAAAGCCGATTTCGAAATAGATATTCACCCACTCAAGACAATCATTTTGAATTGGCCGACTCCAGAAGAATTCCAGATTGTAAAAAGAGGGAGAAGAGATAACGTTTTTGAGTTATGTCGGGCTCTGGAAGAAGGCCCTTCATATGCGCTGGAGCTCTTGAATACATACGTTACGGTCAAGGAAACATCGGCACAGGTGAGTCATTTCTGAAATTTGTTTCGTAATTTCGTTTCAAAAAATAGTTTCTGGGAAGAATTATGAATCATCTGAATTGTTACTCATTGGATTCCCAAGAGAAAACCATTGTTTCCAGGTTGATGATTCGAAGGAAAACTGTCGAGAGATAGAGAATGCGATCGAGATTCTTAACGGAAAAGAAGTCCAAGATTTGATGGTATCGACTTTAGCAGTCAGCAATGTTGCCAATCAAGACACTGCACAACCTCCTGTGAAGCTCTTCGAATTGGATGAACTCGAAAAATTTCTCAAAATACAAGTGAAGGCAAAATTAGAGGGAGAGAAAGAGAAGCCGCTTCTTGCTGATTTTGTTGCACAAATTCTAAACGTCAATCTAGTGAGTCTGAATTTGGTCAAGCTTCAACTGACCAATTGCACTGCCGACATTGATTTCGAAACCGAGCTATTCCAACTGAAAAAAGCGGAAAAGACTCTATCCGATATTCAAAAAGGAATTCAAAGCTTCTCAGAAAAGCACCAATTCTATGCCACTATCCTGGAAGCGAGCTTGGTAACTTTGAGAGAACAGGAGGAACAACTTGAAACTCTCAAAACATTGGTCGATAGAGTCAAAATTCGTCTGGTGGCAAATGAAGCAGCTTCTTTTTCTAACATCGTCAGAACTGTTGCCAGTGCACTGACTATCGTTTGTGATGCTTTGAAGGTAAGCAAATGATTTTTACTAGTTATAGCGCTGATTGTTTCAGGAAAACGTTATGGGAGGTGATGGAAAAGGATCAACAATTTTGGTCGACAAGCCAGTTCAAGCCGACCAAGAGCCCGAACCAAAGAGCAGCTGGATCCGGAAAAAGCTTCACAGAATTCCGTCAAGACGAAACACTGTGAAAATCGATACCTCTCCGCTTACCGACATCGCCGAGCAACCGAGCTCTTCAGCACAAGTTGGAATGCCTAGAACCGCTTTGGTAATCTTATCAGATCAAAATCAGATAAATAAAAACTATTCCAGATGTCGGAACTCAACCTTCAACTGAGCACTCGCCGAGTTTTGAAAAAGCCAATGGACGCGGCAGTTGAGCAACATGAGGCTGAAACTAGTTTCATTGAAACCTTGGAAGAACCAAAAACTGAGGTACAAAACTAAACCTAGTGTGATTCAAAAAATAGATTTTTTTTTCAGACTGAGCCGGCGAAAAAACCAAGAAAGAAGTTTCCTCATCGTTTTCTTTGCGGGAAAGCCGAAGCTGATTGAAACTGGATCGCTTTGCCACCTTCATATCGAGTCATTTTTATAGAAATCAATATAAGATTTGCTTATCTAACTGTTTTCTTTCATTCCGTCTCTTTCATTGTGCATTTAATGTTGTAATACTTGTCCAATTAATTGATTCTTCCGTTCAGTGTTGTGCCAGACGAGCCTGGGGCGCAATAGTGGTAAGAACCGACTTTGTCGGACCACCGGTAGCTAGGGAGTTTATGTGTTGGGGGCCTTTAGTGTGTTGCTCTGAGAGCAAAACAGAACGAGTCTGACGATAGGAACATCTTTCTGCAGATTTACGCACCCGCATAACCCACTGGTTGAGTGTTGGCAAGTCAGTGGTCTACAGTGAAACTATTGCTATTGCCAGCCCAACATCTACTTTTTCTCCTTTCCCAGGGTTCCTCTTAGCGCCAGTGCTGTCGAGATCGGAAGACCTACTAGCAACTGACAGAGATACCCGTCTAGAGCCTCGCGGCCATCCTTTCCTTCCACTCTATTAGAATAGAAGTCTCAAGAGGGGTACCTGCTCACTTCACCTATGCGTCTACTTCTACTCAACTATACTTCCCCCCTCTGCTCGGTTAGGAATCATGATAAGGACAAGATGGGAATCGTGGCAGTAAACAAGATCATGAAACAGTATAACTCTTTTACCCGTTCTTATGGGTCCGGTTCGTCTTTAATGGGGTACGAAAACTACCGTACACCGACTCTTTTCTTAGTTTTCTATTTTCTTGCTCTTGGAAAGAGACCTTCTCTCTCTTCTTCTCCCTTCGGGAACTTTGCTCGTGGGGTTCAGTGCCTTCTGTCTCTCTATTATCGATCTCCTTTTTATTTGTGTCTTTGGGCACTTTGCTCAAGGGGTGTAAGGCCCCTTGTCTTTCAGATACCAATTTTCCTCCAGGGAAGAAACCATCTGTCTCTTTTTCACCCTTTGGGAACTTTGCTCGTGGGGTTCAGTGCCCTCTGTCTGTCTATTATCGATCTGTTTTTTATTTGTGTCTTTGGGCACTTTGCTCAAGGGGTGTAAGGCCCCTTGTCTTTCAGATACCAATTTTCCTCCAGGGAAGAAACCATCTGTCTCTTTTTCACCCTTTGGGAACTTTGCTCGTGGGGTTCAGTGCCTTCTGTCTCTCTATTATCGATCTCTTTTTTATTTGTGTCTTTGGGCACTTTGCTCAAGGGGTGTAGGCCCCTTGTCTTTCAGATATCAATTTTCCTCCAGGGAAGAAACCATCTGTCTCTTTTTCACCCTTTGGGAACTTTGCTCGTGGGGTTCAGTGCCCTCTGTCTGTCTATTATCGATCTGTTTTTTATTTGTGTCTTTGGGCACTTTGCTCAAGGGGTGTAAGGCCCCTTGTCTTTCAGATACCAATTTTCCTCCAGGGAAGAAACCATCTGTCTCTTTTTCACCCTTTGGGAACTTTGCTCGTGGGGTTCAGTGCCTTCTGTCTCTCTATTATCGATCTCTTTTTTATTTGTGTCTTTGGGCACTTTGCTCAAGGGGTGTAGGCCCCTTGTCTTTCAGATATCAATTTTCCTCCAGGGAAGAAACCATCTGTCTCTTTTTCACCCTTTGGGAACTTTGCTCGTGGGGTTCAGTGCCCTCTGTCTGTCTATTATCGATCTGTTTTTTATTTGTGTCTTTGGGCACTTTGCTCAGGGGGTATAAGGCCCCCTGTCTTTCAGAAACCGATTTTCCTCCAGGAAAGAAACCATCTGTCTCTTTTTCGCCTTTTGGGAACTTGATAAACGTAGACGGAAATCTTTCAAATCCTTCAGTGATCCTGGTCAAACTGATTTCAGCGCAAGAGAAAGAAAAAGAGAGAGAGAGAGAGAGAGAGAGAGAGAGAGAAAGAGAGAGAGAGAGAGAGATCATTGAATGTGCGTCACTGTGTCAGCGGGCCGCTTTGAAAATTCTCAAACTGGAATTTTATTTCCATAACTGAGAAAAAAATTGCGTTCTAAAAACGGGCGAAATCTATGTGCCGAAAAGATTCAAAAAAAGTTTTTTTTTGGAAAATTTGAATTCTTGGGAAAATCATGTTTACGATTTTCTGAAATTTCAAAATATTAATCAATAGAAATTTCAAATTGAGTGTTTCTGTCTCATACAACTCTCCTCTATCTCTAACGATTTGCTGGTTTTGCGTCTTCAAAATTGGCGAAGAAAGCGCAGAAAAGGATAGTGTTTGCGTTTCTGGACCACCAACTTCAAGGCGATCTCGAGAACCGTTCGAAATGAAGAAAAGTTGCAAGAGAGAAAACTACTCAGGTTTCAGTTTGATTCTTGAAAAAACGGGTCTCTTTGGCTGACATAAGAAATTGAGTTCCAAGAGCTGGTGCATTCTCTGTGCCAAAGAATCAAAAACTTCGATCAGACGTTTTCTGTTCCTAACTATTTCAGAACGAATCATTTCAAAATAGGAGACTTGAGGAGAAGACTTGTTTGTTAAACTATACCAGAGAAAACTTTTCAGCCACATTGCATAACAACTAGGAGGAAATTCTGAAAATAAGAAAAAAATAACAAGATTTTCTCAAGAACAGATTTATTTTAAATCTTGAGTGAAATAACCTTTTCAATTTGACATGAATTAGAGGAATTGATGATTGACTTGTTCACCGGGCTTCGTTTTCATTTGACAATATCATTGCTTTCATTCACGAGCATCAATCGTCATTCGGATCCTCGTCCTTATCCTCAACATCTTCATCTAAATCCAACTCGGAGACCTCATATTTTGTGCCGAAGACGTTGTTGACGTAGTGCAGCAAGACGGCCAGAAACACATTGCGCTCATTGGTTCTGTCCTCCAAGAAGCAAAGTCTCGACGCGTCATATTCGATGATTTCCGAATCGAGGGCTAGCAAGAACTGTAGATGATCGGTCAATTGAGAGTGCCCGATTGCGGAGAAGAAGTCTGCCCAGTCAGTGAAGTATCTCCGAGTCGCTTGCCGAGTCCACAGGTGCTGACACAGCTCAACCTCGAAGTACTCCCTTAGGAACTGTATCTCGAGATCCGACCGGAAGTGCTCTGAAAACGAACAACAATTAGATATTACATTACAAATTTAAAACGTACGCAAATTGGACTCCACGCTGGTTTGTCCCATTCGAAAGATGAACGACCGGCCCAAGTATTTACAAATCGGGGTGATATTCATAGATGCTGCATTTGGCACGGTGTTGAATTGAACATCTTGGTATGGCGAGCCGGAGAAGACCATTCTCGGGTGGTGCAAGATGAAGGTATAGTACGCTTCAATGGCGTCCGGCCACGACCTCTTTCCTTGGTGGCTGTGCAACCAAACGACGTCTTCTTGAATAGTTTGGGAGGATTCAGAGAGCCGGGAAAGGAGGTGTTCGAAAAGTCGAGCAAAACGCCAATGGTTTTGTTGCTGGTAGTTTACGTACTGCCAAGAGACCCATTTCATCAGGTGATCTTCCTGAGCAAGGAAATGGGAGAGAAATACGCACTTTGTAGCATAGAATTCAGCAATCTGTAACTGAACTCCAGTCAGATCTTGAGAGCCTGTAAGTTCAGTTTTTTGAATGAGTTTCTGAAGAAAAAAAACTTACCACCTGCCCGATAGCCAAAATAAAGACTACGAGCAACCGAGTAGACGTTCACATAACTGGTCATTGCCTCCTCCATCAGCACAATCTCATTTTCCATCGCCGCCTCCTCTTCCAACTGTCTCGCATGTATCCTCTCCAACTCCTCCAATTCTGCTTTCGCTTCTTCTTTCTTGGCTTTTGCCTTAAGCCTGAAAGTTAAACTTGAAATTAAACTGAGAGCGGGTTTTAGCTTACTTCTTTTTCTGACTTTTGGATAGCTTGCGGAATGAAGAATTCGGCGCTCTCATATCGATGTCAGCGTGGGAAGCACTTGCAATTGCTTCTTGAATTACTTCATTGGAGCAAGAAATTGCCGTGTGAAGGCTGCTTGCAGACTGTGCGCCAGCTTCTTCTTGAGTCGGAAGGTCGAATAGCATGGAGTGCATTCGTTCCGTGCTTCGAACCATTCTGGTGTTTCCATACTTGTCGACTTGAGCTTCTGCGACCCATTCCAACGGCAACGATTCCAACATCAGAGTCTCCGAATGCTGTTGTTTGTATGGATCGGGACTTGACCTGAAAATACAGATTTTTGGAGAACGTTTCTAGATTTCAAAGCTTACGAGAGATTCGGTTGAATGGGTTGGCGATCCTTTCCTACATCGGAAGCGGCACGCTGATCAGCAGCTGAATAAGTCATCTCTGGATGAGCCATTTGCGAATCCTCTTGTGACTCTCCGCGTTGGCTAGCGCTTTCCCAAACGGTGTCAAGTTCCAATTCTGATGGCCTGAACAATATGAGTTTTAGAAGAAGAGGAAGGTTTTAAAACTCACATGAGTCTCGAATCCCAAGAGTCAGCACGTTCCGAAGAGGACGCTTGTGGAGAAGAATCATTTCTTGGCCGGAACTCTCCTTCGACAAAAATTGGCGTCTCTCGCACGTGCGATCCAACTCGTTCAAACCGACCATAATATGGATCAGACGCTGATCTGAAAAGCAGAAGTTATAGAAAAAATTCAGGAAGATTTTAAACTCACTCTACAGCCGTGTGAATTGATTGTCCACTGGCGGAACTTCCTTGTTGCTTAACGACTCCTTCAGTGTGTCTAGCAAGTATTTGGGTCTTCTGGACGTCATGTGGAGCCTTGGCGGAGAGTTGTTGAAAAGCCTTGGCGGCTTGTTCTTCAGCCTTTTTGGCTTTTTGGTAAGCCTCTGTGAATTGTTGTGAAGCCTCCGGGGCTTGTTTTGGGGCCACCGGGGCTTGTTTTGGGGCCTCCGAGACCTGCGGGGCCTGTGGTGGGGCCTCCGTGGCCGGGGCCTCCGTGGATTGTTTTGGGGCCTCCGAGACCTCCGGGGCCTGTGGTGGGGCCTCCGTGGCCGGGGCCTCCGTAGGTGGTTTTGGGGCCTCCGAGACCTCCGTGGCCCGTGGTGGGGCCTCCGTGGCCGGGGCCTCCGTGGATTGTTTTGGGGCCTCCGAGACCTCCGGGGCCTGTGGTGGGGCCTCCGTGGCCGGGGCCTCCGTAGGTGGTTTTGGGGCCTCCGAGACCTCCGTGGCCCGTGGTGGGGCCTCCGTGGCCGGGGCCTCCGAATCGTGTGGTCGGCTTTTAGGAATCACCAATTGACCTTGTTTGTCGTCTTCCTTGATTTGTTGACCTCCAGTCTCTTGGTATTGAAGTGTTCCCGATGGCATTTGTGATGAGCCTGGAGAATTGGTAGCGCCTTGCGGTTGGGTTCCCTCTGGCTCAACATGACGTATCTGGCGACCATCCCCTTGTGCCATCTGTGCCTCCAAATTCCGACGATTCTGTGATTGTTGTCGAAAGATGGTCCAGAATCCGGGTTCGGAGTAATGCGGAAACACTTGGCTCGACTTCAACGAGTATGCGTTCGGGTCGTATCGCGGATTGGGGGGTCCAAACGGTTGTGGGGCCCACCCCTCCGAACCATCCGCTCTCGGAATCCACGGCGAAGGGGTGTAGTACCCTGGAGGGGGGACCACTCTTCGCGTGTAGTATGGAGTCCGATCGGGGAGCTCCGGATTGTATCCGAATGGAGTCGCGACGTACACTTCCTGCACAAATGGATCGTGGACTGCTTCTGTCATCGTAGCTGGAAAGAATCGTTCGATTCCAGTCATTGGAGACCCCGGGCGCTCCTGAGGGTGAAGGCTCCACAAGCGGAGCAAACGTTCCGAGTCTGAAAACAGGAAAATATGAGGATTTTTACGAGGAGGTTTGGATGTTTTTCTTCAAAATTTCTGAACTTTGACTATGAATTTTTTCGAATCAACACTCACATGATCTCGGAACGTCTGGACACTCCGGAAAGAAGTGTGGTTGCGGGAACCTCGGTGAATACTTCAACTTGTCAGCGTGCCAAAACGTATCGGAAATGTAAACTGGCGATCCCTGAGCCATGAATTTTTCCGCCATCTGGGAACTCATCAAATATCCAATATCGTCGCGTTCACCAGACGGGTGCACACGGAAGGGCGAGAAACAGATGCCGGTTTTCTGTGATGGTTCAGCAGCCTCTGACTAAGTAACTCTTCGCGCAATTGAAAAAAAAATGGAAGCCGGTTAATTGAAAAAAACTATGGTAGTCATTCTGAATATGGTATGTATCCTTGAAAAAGCGGCTTGAAGGGTTAGCACTTAATCTACAGGTAATTCTAAAAAATAGCAGAAGAGCATCAATTCGTCGGATGAACAGAATATAATGACAAAAAATATAAAAATTAAGAAGGATTTTGGGTTGTTGGCAAGAAAAGAAACGCGTTTGAATCATGGGTAAAAAAAGGCACCACTTGCCATGACAGTCAAAATGAGGAGAGTGGAGGCTGGATTGAAGGTAAAGACTGGATGGAGTGGAGACTGGTGACGGTTGAAGAATCAATGTCAACTGAAAATAAGAGATTTGAAATTGCAGAAATCATAAAAGACGAACAAATGAAAAGGAGAAGAAAGTTTGAATACTGAGAAACAAAAGACAGGTCACGGATCGCCTGGACACAGAACAGTCAGAATGATGAGCAATTAATAAGATGGGTATGATGAGAGACTAGATTAAAAAAAAAAGGTCTACAGACTATACGAGAGAAAAAGAACCTCAGAGACAACTGATCATGAAAACTATCATTCAAAAAAACAAGTCCAAAATAAACCGGCATCGTTCAACGCAACAATTTTCGATGATACTAGCAGTTACGGCAAAAAGAAAAACTAAATTCGAAAAAGAAGCCGGTGATCTGTGATGGTTCAGCAGCCTCTGACTAAGCGGCTCTTAAATCGCGTTCTCGAAAACGCATTTACATGCCGTTTAATTTTTGAAAAAACTATGTAAGTCATTCAAAATATGGCACGTATCCTTAAAAAGCGGCTTGAAGGGTTATCACTTAATCTACAGGTAATTCTAAAAAATGGCAAAAGAGCATCAGATTGTCGACTAAACAAAATAAATTGACAGAGGATATAAAAACTAAGGACAAGAAAAAAAGGCACCACATGCCAGTACAGTCAGAATGACGAGCTGGGAGTGAAGGCTGGATGGAGTAGGAGCTGGATGAAGTGGCCATCAGTGACAGTTGAAGAACCAGTGTAAACTGAAATTAAGAAGATTAAAATCGCAGAAAAATCATATGAGACGAACAAATGAGAAGGAAAAGAAAGTTTAAATAATCAGAAACAGAAGATAGATCACGGATCGCGTGGACACAGAACAGTCAGAACGATGAGCGAATAATAGGGTGAATATGCAAAAAAAAGCGGGGCAGGAAACAAAGACAAGGTACAATGAGAGGCTAGATGATAAAGATGAAAAAATGAAGATGGTTTTCAGCTATTACAAAAGCGTATCTATTGCGAGCTTGGATTCAGTGGGGAGAAGAGGAACCTCAGAGACAACTGATCTTAAAAACTGTCATTCCAAGAAATAAATTAAAAATAAGCCGGCAGCGTCCAACGAATGATGAGCGGCAAAGTCAGAATGTTGAACGGCAAATAGGGTAAACCGCGTATGTATGATGAGTATGATGAAAGACTATATGAAAAAGATGGTGTACAGACCGTACGAGAGAAAAGGAACATTGGAGACAACTGATCATGCAAACTATCATTCAAAAAAACAAATCCAAAATAAACCGGCAGCGTTCAACTCAACAACTTTCAATGATTCTAGCAGTTGCGGCAGTAAGAAAAACCAAATTTGAAAAAGAAGCAGGTAGCCTGTGATAGTTCGGGAACGTCTGACTGAACGGCTTTTGAATCGCACTTTTAAAAAAGCAGTCGCGTGCCGGTTAATTGATGAGCGGAGAGTAAAGGATGGATGAAGTGGAGACTGGTGACGGTTGAAGAATCAATGTCAACTGAAAATAAAAAGATTGAAATGGCAGAAATCACATAAGACGAACGAATGCACAGAAAGAAGATGTTTGGATCATAAGAAACAAAAGACAGGCTACGGATCGCCTGAATACAGAACAGTCAGAACGATGAGCACTTAATAGGGTGAACCGCTTATGCGAAAAGGGATGGGAAAGGAAAAAGACACAGGGTATGATGAGAGACTAGATGAAAAAAAGATGAAAAAGGTGTACGACCGTACAAGAGAAAAGGAACCTCGGAGACAACTTATTTTTTTTTATCATTCCAAAAAATAAATCCAGAACGAACAGGCATTGTCCAAAGCAACACTTTTTAATGATTCTAGCAGTTGCGGCAGTAAAAAAAAACTAAATTTGAAAAAGAAGCTGGTAACCTGTTATAGTTCATCAGCCTCTGACTAAGCGGATCTCAACTCGCGTTCTCGAAAAACATGCCGTTTATTTTTTGAAAAAAAAAACGTTGAAAGTCATTCAAAATATGGTGTGTATCCTTAAAAAGCGGCTTGAAGGGTTAGCACCTAATCTACAGGTAATTCTAGAAAAAAAGCAGAAAAGCGTCAGTTTGTCTAATAAACAGAATATACTGACAGAAAATATAGAAATTGAAAACGCCTTAAGCTAAGAAAGCGCGTTTTGAGTCATTGGCAAAAAAGGGCACCACTTGCCAAGACAGTCAGAATGACGAGCGGAGAGTGGAGGCTGTATGGAGTAGGAGCTGGATGAAGAGTGGAGGCTGGATGGAGTGGCGACGGATGGCAACTGAAGAATCAGTGTCAACTGAAATAAAAAAGATTGAAATAACAGAAAGTACATAAGACAAACAAATGAGAAGAAAAAGTTTGAATCATCAGAAACAGAAAACAGGTCACGGATTGCCTGAAAACAGAACAGTCAGAATGATGAGCAATTGATAGGGTAAACCGCTTATGCAAAAAGGGGCGGGGAAGGAAAAAAGACAAGATATTAGGAGAGAAAATGGTGTACAGACCATACAATATTCCGTTTACGCAAGTGATGTTCAGTGGTATAGCATGGAGGAAAAAGAATCTGAAGGAAGATCGATGATGGTTTTCAGCTATTCCGACAGTGTATCTTATGCGCGCTGGGATTCAGTGGTGATAAAAAGAACCTTAGAGACAACTGATCTTAAAAGCTATCATTCCAAAAAATAAATCCAAATTAAACCGGCAGTGTCCAACGCAACAGTCTGTGATGATTCTAGCAGCGGCGGCAGTAAGAAAAACCAGATTCAAAAAAGATGCCGGTATTATGTGATAGTTCGGATTAATGCCGGTTAATTGATGAGCGGAGAGTAGAGGTTGGATGGAGTGCAGACTGGTGACAGTTGAATAATCAATGTCAACTGAAAATAAGAAGATTGAAATGGCAAGAACCATATAAGACGAACAAATGAGAAGAAAAAAATATGCTTTAATCATCAGAAACAGAAGACAGGTCACGGATCGCCTGGGCGCAGAACAGTCAGAATGATGAGCGGCAAATAGGATGAACCGCGTATGAATAATGAGCATGATGAGAGACTAGATGAAAATGATGGTGTACAAACCGTACGAGAGAAAAGGATCCTTTGGAGACAACTGATTTTGAAAACTATCATTCAAAATAATAATTCCAAAATAAACCGCCAGCGTCCAACGCAACAATTTTCGATGATTCTAGCAGTTACGGCAATAAGAAAAAATAAATTCGAAAAAGAAGCAGGTAACCTTGATAGTAGTTCAGCAGCCTCTGACTTAGCGGCTCTTAAATCGCGCTTTTGAAAAAACAGTTGCAAAAACTATAGAAGTCATTCAAAATATGGTACGTATCTTTAAGAAGCGGCTTGAAGGGTTAGCACCTTATCTACAGGTAATTCTAGAAAAAAAGCAGAAAAGCGTCAGTTTGTCTAATGAACAGAATATACTGACAGAAAATATAGAAATTGAAAACGCCTTAAGCTAAGGAAGCGCGTTTTGAGTCATTGGCAAAAAAAGAGCACCACTTGCCAAGACAGTCAGAATGATGAGCGGAGAGTGGAGGCTGGATGGAGAGTGGAGGCTGGATGGAGAGTGGAGGCTGGATGGAAAGTAGATGCCGGATGGAGAGTAGAGGCTGGATGGAGTGGCGAGCGGTGACAGTTGAAGAATCAGTGCAAACTGAAATTAATAGGATTGAAATCGCAGAAATCACAAAAGACGAACAAATGAAAAAATAAAAAAGTTTGAATCATCAGAGACAGAAGATAGGTCACCGCTCGCCTGGACACAGAACAGTCAGAATGGTGAGCGAGTGACAGGGTGAACCGCGTTGCGACACGCAACGCGCACACAAAAATGGGCCGTACCGGAGAGAGAGACAGGGTATTATGAGAGATTAGATGAAAAAGACGGTGTACAGACCCTACGACACTCCATTCAGGTGCATGTTGCTTAGTAGATTAGAAAGGAGAAGAGAGAGAGAGAGGTTAAGAATGAGCAAGAAAGAGAATAAGAGGTGAGACTTGTAACCACAATAATTCACGGAATTCCAACGAAATTAAAGTATAATTTTTGAACTGCTTGATTTCAAACTTTTTTTTCAGACTGCTCATTGAATTCAAGACTTTCTCAAAAATTATGACCATTAATTGAGATCCTGTTAAAATTGGGTGATAACAGTGTAGTATATCTGAGTTCTGCATGTTCATCAAAGACTCCGACTGTGAGTGTACGTTTTCTGGTGATACGAGAATCGGAAGCATTCGAGTATAACGTGAAGCGGAATGACCACGGTATGAGTCTGAATATGAACGTCCTTACCGACTGCATCCATGTGAGAAACAATTTCAGTTAGTTATCCAAATGCAAAATGACTCGGTACAAATTTGAATCTAGAGATCTCGGCTGAATCTGTTGGTGTGGTGTGAGCAGGTTACATGATGTAGATGGATTTTTCACTTTTTGTGCAATTTTTCCATGATGTTGCAGTTCGGTCTAAAAACTTTTTTTTATCGTGCTTCAGACCATTTGAAAGTTTACTTCTATACAGTGCTGGCCATAAATGTATTAATAATCAGCCTTTTCAGTTCAAAATGGCCAACTTTGGGCGTTCGTAGCAAAGTGGGGAAAAGTGGTATTGTTCTGAATTTTTCAGGGCAGTTACTTGATAGCTAGATCTGCATTTTGTTAGTAGAAAACGTTTCTCTAAAATTATTTCTAAAAGCTACACGGCTCGTTAAAGAGAACGATGTTGAAAAACTTGCTATTTTGCACTGAAATCGACAAAATTCCAGTAATGTTTTCTTCAACGAGCAGTGTAGCTTTTAGAAATGATTTTTGAAAATAGTTTTCTACTAACAAAATGCAAATCCAGCTATCAACTAACTGCCCTGAAAAATTCAGAACAATACCACTTTTCCCCACTTAGCTACGAACGCCCAAAGTTGACCATTTTGAACTGAAAAGACCGATTATTAATACATTTATGGCCGGCACTGTATGTGAACTTTTGAAGATACATCTATAACGTATGTATACCCTCAACAGTTCTCAAAATAGTCTGCTTCAAAGTTGGTGGTCATAGATGAAAACAAACCTTCTCAGCGCTCTTACTGCCAACTTTGGAGACGCAAAACTAGCGAACTGTTAGAAATAGAAAAAAGCTGTAAGACACAAAAATACTCATCATAAAATTTTCTATAAAACTGTGTTCCAAAATTTCAAAAAATCATGAAAATAATTTTCTCAAAAACAAGAACTTTCAAGAAATATTTTCTTGAATTTTGAGTGTTTTCAGAAAACAATCGATAGAGAATGTTAAGCTGACTATCATTGTCTCTTGCAGCTTATTTCTATTTCTAACCGTGTTTTAGATATGCTAGAGAAAAACTTCAAGTTGTTAACTTGATTACAACGTTTGGCTAAACATTTTTGTAATTGTAAGTTTTTTCTATCTTTAACAATTCTCGAGATAGCCCGTAAAAATCATAAAAAATTATTTTCTCAAAAATTAGAACTTTCAAAAATATTTTTTTTCAATTTTGGAGATTTTCAAATAAGATTTGATAGAAAAGTTTAATTTGAGTATTTTCCGCTTTGAAACTATTCTCTATCTTCAACGGTTCTCGAAATATTTCTATTTCAACGAGAATGCTGACATCTAGAATCCTGAAAGGTGTTATAACTCGTGAACCATGATAGCCAGAGAAAAACTTCAAGTTGTTAACTTGATTACAACGTTTGGCTAAACATTTTGGTAATTGTAAGTTTTTTCTATCTTTAACAATTCTCGTGAACCATGATAGCCAGAGAAAAACTTTCAACTGCTAACTTCATCACCAATTCAAGTTTAGCATTTTTTTAATTGTGAGTTTGCTTCTACTATTCATGATGTATCACAAATATGCAAATTTACGTCCCCAATAAAAAAAGAAATCAATGCGGGAAGTTGAGGATGATTCATGTTTTTTTTTCAAAATGGAAGGAAAACCGTGTTAGAACAAAAAAAGCATCGATTGCAAGAAGGAGCAACACCGTTATAGTTTCTGAATAAACCGTGTATTGTCGGATAGCTTAATTTCGAGGTTTTCAGAATATGTTTTCAAAATTTTTTTATTTTTTAATTTTTTTCAGAAACTTCAGAATTTTTTTTTGATGCTATCCTACTCTAATAGATTTTTATAAAAATGCAAGGGAGGTGGTTCTGAAATAGTGTGAGCACTTGAAATCCACGAGTTACAGTGGGAGAACTTCGGCGGAAAAGTGCAAAAATATCAGAAACGCTGCGCAAATTTTAAATACATCTTCTGAAAGTTCCTACCTTAAGCTATCTGACCTTCTTTTTCATCCGGAAACTCCAACCTAATCTCAGGCCATTTACTAGTCAGAGAGTAAATTGATCGAATTCTAAGAAGTTTTCACAAGTACCGTATATTCTTGGCTTAATGGGTAGAGAAAAATGATGTGCATCTTACTTCTCCGAAATTTCAATTCTCAAAATCTTACTGTAGCTAACAGGGGTATTTTCCTTCTCTTCGTTTTTCATAGTGTCTTCTATAAAAATTTAACAACCGTTTAGGATGAATCATAGATATGCAAATTTTATGAGGGGAAAAGGGGCGGGCGGCAAGAAGAGCATTCCTATAAAACGGCCGAAAATTTCTAGAAAATATCATTCGTGTTCGCCAAAGATGCGAACTCTTCTTCTATTTCTCCTCTTTGTTTTCGTTGCATTCTCCGATAGAATTAGCGAGGAACATAATCTGGCACTCCAGCGCCACTGTGGAAGAAGTGAGTTTTATCTTGATTAAACACGATCAAGATAATAATTTTCAGAAGTCTCCAACGAGACATCTGCTGATGGAACCATCGTCCAACGTGTGCAACACCCATGGGCAGTTGCCGTCTACACCAGATTGAACATCACCGGCCAGAAAAAGCCCGGATACAATATGTCTCCTGGAGTGATCATCTCCAATCGCCACATCCTCATCTCTTCCAATGTCTGGTACATCAATTTCGAATATTCGATTATTGGAAGACAAACCATTAACGGAAATGTAACCATCGAAGGAAACAATATTGTCCTCCCAAAAGAAATTCTGTCTCAATATGACTTCGATTTTAACCTCGAAGAAGAGTTCATTTTTGAAAACGAAGAGCGTGGTCTGGTGGAATCAGCCACAATCATCGGAGGTGCAGATCATACCGGTCCGAAACTGATGCTTCTCGAACTCAATGTCCAACTTCCTATTGACAATGAAACTCTAGCTGTTTGTATGCCAGGAGATGCCGACATTTGGCCTCCAGAGGAACCAGTTCCAGTTTATGGTAGTAACGTGAAGGGAGTCTACAGAACTGCAGAGTTCAAAGCCATCAACTGCACCGAAAAAGAACCGATTCTCTGTGCCCAATCCGTGGATATTCCTAAAACGATGTGTGAGGTGAGTCATTTCAACTTTTTATTCATAGCTTGACACATAATCTCAGAGAACTGCTGGCGGAGCTGCTGTTGCCCCTATCAACGACCGGTATACCGTCTTAGGGCTCTTCTCGAAAAGATGGCTTTGCGACTCGAACAACACTTCCAAAATTCAACTCACCGACGTTCATTTCTTCAGAAAGGAGATTTGTGAGCTGACGGGAGTATGTGCCCTGCCCACTGAGACCTTTTCTGAACTGTCGCGACGCGACTTCGCCAAGAAAACTACTCATAAAGTCATCGTGATGCCAGCTCCTGAGCAAGTTACTACCGTATCCGGTAACTCGTCAACTGTTCCGTCGACTGTTCCAAGTGTCTCAAATTCCGGACACAAACGCAATTTCGTCGAGGGAACTACTCATAGAATCATTGGAATGCCAGATCTTCTTCAATTCACCACCGAACCCTATGAACAGACAACTGATCCGTCTCTGAATGTTCGTTCATCATCCGGATTTCCTGATTTTGAGAATAATCTTCCAATTGGTCATAGTAACAACAAAGAGAAGGACGTTTCGAATCGCCATCCGAACACCGATCTTCCAGAAGAGGCTGATGTTGAAGAAGTCACTGCTAGCTCAATCCCGAATACTTTCCTGGAGAGAATCGCCAACGCATTCACCAAACTGGTGGAAACTGTTCACTCAATCCCCAACCGTCTTCCGATTTCGAGTTCCGAAAACAAGAGTACCAGCATTGTCATCAACGTGAATTAATTCTCTCCGCCTCAATTCGAAGTTTTATTTTTTAAAATAAACTTTTCCGAACATCATATTTTTACTCACAGTACTGTATGTTCTTCATCTGGAGAACGTTTGAAGAAGCGTGGCCGGTATGTGCCTTTCAGAATACAAAAGAGAGCAACAGAGTGGACCGTTAAAGAAGGAACACAGAGAACACTTGTTTTGACTGTATCGACCACTCCGTATAACATAAAGTTTGGAAGAAAATCTGAAAGAAAAGAAAGAAAAACACGATATTGACAAGAATTGATTTATTTCCCGTTTCATAGATATTTGACAAAAATAATTATTGGGCTCTTCTGCATCAGTCACCGAGTTGTATGTGTCACCGGGATTAATGCACAGGATTCTTCTTCTCCGCATAAGTATCCTCACTCTCGCCGCCTTGATCACTCTCCTCGTCTTTCAACATCTCCTTGGCATCCTCAATCTCCTTGTCACTCTTCTCAATCTCCTCAATCTCCTCTTCAAAATCGCTCGCCAGTCTACCCAAATTGAAATTCGCCGAATCCGAGGAACAGAGTTCCATTTCGAACAAGTTGTTCACATAGTGAAACAATACACTCCTCATGTTCGTTGAGTCGTTGACGCTACTCTCGATCATCGATAGACACGAGGCGTCATAGTCGATAATTTCGGAATTCAACGTGAGCAAGAATCCCAGATGTTTCACCATCTTAACTTGATGACTCTCTCCAAACACTTGGCACCAGCGTCCAATGAAGTCAATCGTCTGCTGACGTTCCCAAACGTTTTGAACCGCCAGCCGTTGATAATAAACTTGCGCGAAGCGCTTTTCCAGATGAGATGGAGTTTCGTCTACTGAAAAATATAAAGGTTACATATTGAATGCTGAATTCATAACTTACGCTTATCTTGAGTCATGTTGTCAATGCTTGAGCGAAGTTCGACAGACCGAAGAAGATACTTGCCCAAAGGCTCAGTGTTTACTTGCGAAAATCCCTCGAGATCAGCAAACTCCTTCTCTTCGAATCTTTCGATTTCCTTAATCGTTAGTGTTTGGCAGTGGGCGATGAACGCGTAATACTCCTGGACGAGTCGTTGAAAATGCGGGGTCTTATCCGTATACAACAACCAAGTAATATCTTGTTGGACGAGTTGGTTAGTATTCTGGTAAAACGAGAGCTCTTCGAACAACGTGGCAAGTCTCGCATTGCTTTTGTAGGTGTAGTCACGTGCTTTGAAGTCAACCCAATTCAACGCGAGCTCGTTTGTACTATGAATTTTTGCCAAGAAGACTGGCTTGTCGGCATAGAAATCCACAATGTCCTTCTGGATCCCGAAATTCTGACCGTACCCTGTGAAATTATTTTGTTTGAAAGAGTTTAGGGAATAAAATTTTACCGGCGGATCTCAAACTGAAGTGACGGAAGCGAACGGGAGTAAAGACTTCAATGTAATGGGCCATTGCAACCCTGAACTTCTTTAGCTCTTCATGCAATGCCTTCGCCTCTTTATTGTAATTTTCAGCTTCGTTGAACCATTCGGCATCGGCGACAGCTTCGGCGGCCTTTTTAGCTTTTGCTTTCTCTCTGAAAATCAAGGATTAGTTGAAATTCGGAATGTTTCATCATACCTTTTTGCAGCAGCTTTCAACTTTTTTTTATTCTTGGGATCCTGTCCAGCCTGCTTCACATCTGTTCCCTGGACTTTTTCAATCAGTTGTTTCATAGATTCATTGGAAACTGATGACTTGGGTGCGAGGAGGATTGGGGGATCCGTTGCGAAATCCTTCAAACTTCCAATAGTCTTCAAACTATCCAATGAAAGTGATTGGATGGCGGCAATTGCAGGTCCTTCCTGCTTTTCGGAATGCGCGGTTTGAAGCTCTTTGGAGCATGCGGTTTTCAGTGTTTCCGTTGCTAGAAAATTGGTAGTGGCGGCTTCCGGCAATTCAGAACGGTCGGTCTTTTGTTCCTGTGAAAGACCAAGTGATTTGACTGATGGTGTTGCTCTGAAAACACACAAGTTAGAAAATAGAATTTCTAGAAAACATTGAAAACTCACTGTCGGGTAGTCGGAGTGCCGGCTTCAAAAATCGATAGCTTCTCCTGTTCCGATGGAGTTTGAACTACTTGTGATTGGGTTGAGCACTGAGCCCCCACGGCTTGTTCTTCCAATACTACACTCTCTTGATTCTCTTTCATACACTGAACATTGGCAGTTTTTGCTGCATGAATCGATGAGAGATCAGCTTGACGAGATTGTTCCTCAGCTACTAATTGTTGTTGCAATTCCACCAATCTATTATCCAACGTGATCGGATAGGCATCTGGATTGAAGTTTGGACAAGGTGGTCCAAAGTTCTGCGGAGCCCACGTCACTTGTCCATCTGGTCTCATGGAAAACGGCGAAGGCGTGTAGTAGTCATGCCGCGGAGCAGGCTCTCCAGCCCAGTACGGGTGGCCGTCCACGCGGCTGGAATTCTGTCCAAAAGGAGCCGGCATGAAGGGAATGTGGATGGCGTCGTCGTCGAAGACTCTGGTCAGCGACGCGAAGAAGTGTTCCTGGGAGCCGACAGTCAGAGGTGACGCTGGACGGTCCTCCCTTGGCCGGAGTCTCCAAACACGGAGAAGACGATTGGAGTCTGAAATAAGTTTTTTATGAGAAGCGGGACTTATTTGAATTTCTGTATTCTATTCAGTCTTAACTTACACGAGCGAGGCAAGGAATGGGTCTCTGGCACAAACTCCGGTGCGGATGTTCCTTCAGGATACTTCTTCAATTCGGCGCAATGTTTGAAGATCGGTGTCACATGCACTGTAGTCCCGGTTCCGATATACTTTTCGGCGGTTTCAGCTGACATCAAATATCCGACTGGGTCCTTCTCTCCAGTTTTGATGTTCGTTCGGAATGCGACGTAGTAGGCCGTATGAAGACTCCAAAGGAGTCCAGTATCGGTGTCAACAGTAGGATCGATGAAAACGGTCAGTTCGGGCATTCTGAAAATTTGCAATTGAGCGGAACGGAATTGGAAATTAGACAAAAGATATAGAAATTAAGAAAGACTAAGAAAACGCGTTTTGAGTCATTGGCAAGAGAAGATAGGGCATCTCGGTAAGATACTAAACAGTCAGAATGGTGAGCGACTGACAGTAAACCGCGGTTGCGACACGCAACGCGTCTGCAAAAAGGGGCGGGGCAGCAGAAAGAGACAGGGTATGATGAAGGACTAGAGAAAAAAGATGGTGTACGGTAGCCATGACGATCCGTTTATGGGGGCCTGTTTAGTGGTTACAGAGATAAATGAGAAAATCTGGTAGAAAATTGAATGTGATTTGGAAATACTGGGTACGGTATTCTATTTTTTGACGGCATTCAATCAACTGGCTAGCTTGAAAAATCAAAAGGAACCCTCCAATTGACCGGCATTATTAAAAGTTTCGTTTGAGGAATGAAAAAATCAGAAATTGACCGGAACCTTGAAATCATCGATAGTTTTTAATCTAGTGTTCACTGCAGTCTCTGATTGATTGTTATTCAAAAAGCATGCTAGGAGGTTAGAAAAACGGTAGTTGAAAAGAATAAATAGAATGTTTTAAAAAGACTATATCAAAAGTTTGATTTAGAGAGAACTGTGAAAATGAGGATCAGCTCGTCGGAAGAAACAAATAGAAGGCATGAACAGTGTGTCCTCCTTGGAAAGGGTGAGTCGATCAATTACACAATGGTGAATGGACAGGGTACAAGAGTGGAGGGGCCACAGGTGTCGGAGGGGATAGGCAAGAGAGAGAGAGGGGGAGAAGAGAGAAATAGAGGCTGGGGGTAAGTAATGAACAGGAAAGAAGGAAAGAGGGAAGAGATATAGAGAGAGAGAGACCAAAAGTGAGCAGACGGTATGCCCCCTTCTTGGATAGGCGAGTGGATCAATGACAAAATGGTGAATGCACGGGGTACAGGAGAGAAGGTGCCGCAAGTGTCAGAGGATAGGACGAGAGGGAGGATGGAGAAAAGAGAAAGTGTGAGTGAGGCCAGAACTGATCAGGAAAGGGGAATAATGTGTTGCATAGCCAAGAAAACTATGCAAAAAACAAACGGACTATGCTGACGCGCTCTATCGAGCCATTCAAAGTCATAGTTTTCCCACGTTCCCGATGTGATGCGTTGTGCATGGTTATTCTGTTTGTCTTCCTCATTCATCATATATTTTCTTTGTTTGTAAACGCCTTTCGGATTTGTTTTTGTTAAAGATAATCTTAATTATAGAGAATTTTGATTGATTTAGGCTAAAAAATGTGCTTTACTTCGAATTTCTGGAATTGAAATTACACAAATAAATTTTAATCAAAATCCAACATTTTTTCTCGAATTTATGGATTTTCACGTGATTTTTAGTTTTTAATACAAAAATTAATCGATCGAAACTGAGTTATTTTTTAATCCCTCCAAGCATGAATGGTTACGGTATTTATATCGAACTTGTCTCGAATAGCCTCTTCCGTCATGATTTCTTCGATTTTAATTTTTTTTTTCAGCCACGCTAAACTCAAAAGTGAAATGGAGATGGATCCCAGAATGAAGACCGTCAAAGTCGAACCATTGGACGACTTGGAGAGAGAGGAGGAGTTCGACAGGCTCCACGAAGACTATCCAAGAGACTTGAAGCCCGAGAGAGAGAGGCTCGATAGAGAGGAAGAAAAACTGTGGAAGAAGCAAAGAAGGTTAGATTCGAGGAGACTCGAACTTCTGGAGAAAGAAAAGGCCATCAAAGCGGCATTAGGCCAATCTGGCCATAGTCATCGACGTCGTCGTCACTCATCGGAAAGGAGTGACAGATCATCGGAGAGCAGCAAGAAGCCATCAGAAAGCTCTTCGAGAAGAACTCCGCGACAATCTCCTGATCGTCTTCGAATCGAAAGGAAAGAAAGAAGAAGAGAAAGAAGAAGAGAGAGAAAAGAGAGAAGAGAAAAGAGAAGAGAAAAGAGAAGAGAAAAGAGAAGAGAAGAATATCGTCGTCAATCACCCGACCGAGATGAAAAAGAACGCTCTTCAGACGGAAATCATCAAGAACCCTTGGACCGTCCAATTAAAATCGAGAGAAATTCAGAAGAGCCGAATCCAGGTGAGTCTAGTCCACAGTGCATTTCTAATTTCCCGAATTTCAGTTCCAAAAAAGAAGGCAAGATATGACGAAGTGAAGATCGAGGCGGAGGAAAATACTTCAACGAGCCACAGTAAGCCACACTTTCTTCTATCATTTTAAAAACCAAGGTTTTCAGCTCACATGTTCGAGGTCGAGCCAATGTTCGAGGAGGATCCCTTGAAACAAAAATATCGGATCTCGCACTCTTCCCTCGAGGCGTGTAAGTTAGAATAATTGTAAAACTTAGTAGAAACCGGTAGAAAATCGCTGAAATTTCGAAATCTTAGTGTTTAAAACAGCGGAGTCATGTCGAATCATTGACTAGAGCTGATAATTATTTTGAAAAAACCAATTTTCCTCTCATAATCAACTTTTTTGTATTGTTTAGAGCATTGTTTCAATCTTTTCTCATGAAGATCGATAAAACCAGCTCCAGTTTCCCTAATTTCAGCGGAAGTCTATCGTCATACTCGTTATTCTCTCTCAAAAGTCGATTTTCAGATAAACGCATCCGTGGAGACCACACTTGGTGCAACGCGCGAATTTCCATAGACAAAAGATTTGAACAGAGACAATATATGTACTTGAATATTCGGGCCGACTATTCATCAGATATCGAAAGTGCCCGGAAAAAACTCGACGAGGAAATAATGAGTCATCTCATGGAGGAGTTCGATTGGGATAAGAAGGAGCTTAACTTTGTTTATGCTTTTACTCCGAGAAGCCTGAAAAAGTTCAAGAATCTGGAACAGAAGAAAGTCGATCTTATAATGGTAGGTGGTCAAATATATCATACCCCCTTGAGTTCCCGTTTATTCCAGAGAGTGTACAGTGTTCAAATGAAGAACTGCGAAGGAAAAGTTGTTGGAGATCCAGTTCCACCTCTTGTATTGACTGGATCTCCGTACGACATGCAAAGAGTCAAGGAGACGCTGGATGAACTGCTCCGAGAAGAGGACACAAGAGTCACAGGACCACTCTACCTCTCGACAAGGGTCACGGATCTTTTCAAAATCACAAGACGAAAGCTCGATCTGATCGAAATGAAAACCGAGACGAGAATTGAGTTGGTGGGAGAAGAGTGGACGATCCACGGAGAGCCGTCTGATATTCCTAAGGTCAGAGAAGAGATTCGTGTCTTTGAAAACCAAGCTGTTCAACTACCCGGCGACCAAGATGAGGCTGTCTACCATCAATCCATCAAGGCGGAAGATGTTGGTCGAATTATCGGCAAAAAAGGAGCAACAATAAACGGGATCCGCCAGCAGACCGGCGCAAAATGCTTTCTCACTGAGCGTGATGAAGACTCACATCTACTGATTATGAGCGGAACTATGGAGCAAGCATGCGCTGCCTATCAAGCTGTAAACGCTCGCTTGTATTCGGGAGACATAACTTACTCTCTTCCCCGTAAGTACCGATATAAGAAGGATTTGAACATTTTTAATTTTCAGAGAATCTCTCAAGGATAGCGCAGATGAGAAACGAAGCAGCAAGAGAACGTTATGCAAATCTCATGAAGTGTGCTGCTATGGGCAAAGAACCAATGTGATTATAATTCTCTACTCAAGTTTTCATATTGTAATTCTGTATCGAAATCGGCAAGATACCATTCCATTGAAACGTAGACCTGCTTCTCCACTCATTTCTCGTCTTGCCCTCTATTTCTCTCTTCTATTCCATTCTTTCCCGCTCATTACTTACCCCTTGCCTCTATTTCTCTCGCCTCCCCCTCTCTCTCGCCTGTTCCTTCCAACACCTGTGGCCCTCTCACTCTCTCGCCTCTTTCCGCCGACACCTGTGGCCCCTCTCATTTGTACCCTCTTCACTAGCCATGGTGTAGTTGATTAACTCGCCTTTTCCAAGGAGGACACACTGCTCATGTCCTCTTATTTGTTTCTTCCGGCCAACTGTTGCCTTTTCGTTGTTTTTACTGTTGTTCCTAGATTAACTTTACGAGCAAATAGCGCGAAATTGAATGAATCTTTTCTTTTTCTTCATCGAATCCAGAAAATCGTTACGGTTATTATTTTAAACTTGACTAGTAAATTTAATCTTGATCGTTTTTTTTCGGTTTTCAAATTATTCGAATTTTCAGCCAGCAGCCAGTTCAGCATACGCCAGAATGGAATCGCCAGTCAAACACGGGAAAACGGATAATCCCAGAAAGCTGGAGAAAAAAGTGAAGAAACTCGAGAAAAAAGAAAAGAAACTCGAGAAAAAGGAAGAGAAACTACTCAAAAAGCAAATAGCTCTCGATTTGAAAAAACTGGAAACGATGGGAAAAAAGAAGTCAATTGAGGCGATTCTACAACGGACAGAGCAATGCCAGCCGTATTCGTCGGAGAATCATCTGGATACCCGAAGAAAAGAGTCTTGTATGACTTCTCGACAAGAGTTCGATAATCGTCGATCATCGGATAGTCGGCGCCATCGTCACATGTCTACTCGGACTGCGCATATTTCGGAAGAGAGAAGTCCAGTCAGAAGTTCTCGAAATTCTTCGGAGAGACGTGAGATCATGTGCGACGAACAGGTGGAAGAGTCGAAGAAAGGTGAGTTTAGATCAAAGTGCAATTATAGATTCCCTCATTTCAGTTCCAATGAAGGCATCCAGATATGACTATGAGCCCGATTTGCCAACGACTAATCTTCGCCGTCGTCACGTGTCCGAGCGACATACAAGATCGTCGGACCGCTCTCCGGACGGAAGTCGTCAAAGACTCGAGCCCGATAGTCGGCGCCATCGTCACATGTCTACTCGAACTGCGCATATTTCGGAAGAGAGAAGTCCAGCCAGAAGTTCTCGAAGCTCTTCGGAGAGAAATAAGATCAAGTGCGACGAGAAGGTGGAAGAGTCGAAGAAATGTGAGTCTAGATTGAAGCGCAATTATAGATTCCCTGATTTCAGTTCCAATGAAGGCGTCCAGATACGGCTATGAGCCCGATTTGCCAACGACTAGTTTTCGCCGTCGTCACGTGTCCGAGCGACATGTCAGATCATCGGAGCGCTCTCCGGACAGAAGTTATCAAGGACACTCGGCAGGTTCAATCAAAACCAAGGAAATCTCAGACGAGCCGAAGAAAGGTGAGTCTAGATCATAGCGCATTTCTAATTCCCAAAATTTCAGTTCCAAGCCAAAAACTCGAGTCAGATAGTCGGCGCCATCGTCACATGTCTACTCGAACTGCGCATATTTCGGAAGAGAGAAGTCCAGCCAGAAGTTCTCGAAGCTCTTCGGAGAGACAAAAGATCAAGTGCGACGAGAAGGTGGAAGAGTCGAAGAAATGTGAGTTTAGATTGAAGCGCAATTATAGATTCCCTAATTTCAGTTTCAATGACGGCATCCAGATACGGCTATGACGAAGCTGATGTAAAACTCGAGCCCGGCTTGCCAACGACTAGTCTTCGCCGTCGTCACGTGTCCGAGCGACATGTAAGATCATCGGAGCGCTCTCCGGACGGAAGTTATCAAGGACACTCGTCACGTTCAATCAAAACCAAGGAAAATTCGGAAGAGCAGAAGAAAAGTGGGTCTAGATCATAGCGCATTTCTAATTCCCAGAATTCTAGTTCCAACAGTGAATCTCGAACCCGATAGTCGGCGCCGTCATCACATGTCCACTCGAAATGCGCGTATTTCGGAAGAAAGAGATCCAGCCAGAAGTTCTCGAAGCTCTTCGGAGAGAAGTAAGATCAAGTGCGACGAACAGGTGGAAGAGCCCAAAAAATGTGAGTATGGACCACAACGCATTTCTATTTTTCGGAATTTCAGTTCCAAGTGTAAAAATCGAGCCCGTTATGCCAACGACTAGTCACCGCTATCGTGCCTTGTCCGTTCGACATGTAAGATCGTCGGAACGCTCTCCAGACCGATGTCGTCAAAACCCCTTGGAACGTTCTATGAAAGCCAAGGAAAATTCAAAAGAGCCCAAGAAAGGTAAGTCTAGTCCACAGTGCATTTCTAATTTCCGGAATTACAGTTCCAAGCGTAAAACTTGAGCCCGACATGCCAACGACTAGTCACCGTTGTCGTGCCTTGTCCGTTCGATATGTAAGATCGTCGGAACGTTCTCCAGATCCATCTCGTCAAGAAGCCTTGGTCCGTTACAACACCCATGAGGAGAAAGCAAAGCTCGAGATGTATATTTCGACGAGATCCGGTAAGCCACAACTTCCCTTACCATGTCAGAAACAAAAGTTTTCAGACCCTCTCCGCTGGGGTAGAGATAGCAGCCCGGAATTCGATATCGACGTACCAACTAAATCGAAAAGGTGTCTGGCGTTCCCGATGAATATTCGCCAGTACGAACCTGGAATTTCTCTTCTGCGCCGTTTTGATTCGTCGGATACAAATGCCAGTTTGTGGGAAAGCTCTCCACACTCATCTCGTCAAGAAGCATTGGTCCGTTACAACACCCATGAGGAGAAAGCAAAGCTCGAGAAGTATATTTCGACGAGATGCGGTAAGCCACAACTCCCCTTACCATGTCAGAAACAAAAGTTTTCAGACCCCCTCCGCTGGGGCAGAGATAGCAGCCCGGAATTCGATATCGACGTACCAAATAAATTGAAAAGGTGTAAGCCGTACCCGATAAAGAGTCACCAGTACGAACCTGGAATTTCTCTTCTGCGCCGTTCTGATTCGTCGGATACAAATGCCAGTTTGTGGGAAAGCTCTCCAAAATCATCTCGTCAAGAAGCCTTGAAACGTGCACTCAAAACCGACGACAAATCAGAAGAGCCGAAGCCAGGTGAGTCTAAATTACAAGGCATTTCCAATTTCCGGAATTCCAGCTTCCAAAAAGCAACGGTATAATACCCCCGAGGAGAACGCGAAGCTCGAGGCCTATATTCCAACTAGAGATTGTAAGGAACACCTCCTTCTACCAATTTTGAAACAATGGTTTTCAGATCGATACATGACTCAGGAGCAATACAATGCAATGGTTAAGAAGCAGCTCAAGAATCAGACGTACCAAATTTCTCACTGTGGGCTAAAAGCTTGTAAGTTAATTTCAAATAGAAGAGATAATTCTCAAAAATTGATTTCCAGATAATCGTATCGCTAGTAACTTCGGAAACGGAAAACCGTTCACCTGCGAAATCACTGTCGACGAATATTCCCAGCAGAGACACTATCGATATCTTCTGCTCCACTCCGAAGACCCCTCGGATATCGATAAAGCCAGGAAGGAGTTGGACGAGGCGATTATGGAGAATTTGAAGGAGGAATATGATCACGACGGGAAGGAGCTTGACGCTGTCTACTCATTCTCCGAAGAGACTCGTGAAGCCTTCACTCGATTGGGACATTCGGTAGTCAATAGAATTACGGTAGGTGATGAAATAGACGACGTCCATTTAATTTCCTTAATTTTCAGACTCATATTTCCGTGATGATAGATGACTGCCGTCTAGAAGCCGTCGGAGATCCACTTCCTCCTTTGATTTTGAAAGGAGCCCCGTGGGAAATTCTGTATGCCAAAAAACGATTGGATCAGGTGATTCAAGAGGAGCTAAACGGCAGAACCTCCAGCCTATCAAATCAAAGACAGGAGGGGAAAGTCGACAAGAAGACGAATATGGTGTTCGTGGGAACCTTCCCATCCAAAAAGAAATAAGAAAAGAAGCAAGAAGCTAACTCTATAAGTTCGTTCATTGTGACCCCTAGAAAAAATAATTATATAACCTATTATGTCATTTTTAATCCATATCCTATTTGATCCCCCCACAAATAATTGACTATATTTTTATTCTGCTCCCACTATCTGTTGCACCCCCTTATTATTATATTCTGCCCAAAATGATCTTTTTCCCCGCCCCGTTGTGAATAGCTCAAGATTAAGCGGGTTTTATTCACTTCTCTTTATTTTATTCCCATAGAAAATTAATGAAGCAGTTTTATCCAATTCTTCAAAAAAAAACTTTTATTTACATTATCAAAAAAAAACGATCACAACTGAGAAATACCCGTAGAAATACCCAATAAAAACCCGACATAAAAATAAAGCCTAAGTTAAAAACCAAGGAGTGAGAACAAACTTATGGTGATTGATAGTGCATTTGGAAGGGTTAATCTTGAATTCATTACAATACACGAAGACATCCATATCAATGACATTAGAATCTATCTCCAACAAAAAAAGATACAACCCCCTATATAATTCTGTCTCAGCTGATTGTTCCAGCTTGTCTAGAGAGCTGAGCATCTCCAATAGGAACGTTCTTGTTCTTTCCGGGCTCCAATCTTTCGGGAGCGTAGCTTTTTCAGACAGATCAAATAATTGGATCTGTCGAACGCTGCTATCTTCAAAATTAGCCTCAATGGCTTCTTTTCCATCCATTGTTGCCGTCATGGCACTAGGTTCAACATGTTTTAGAAACCTCTTAAAGGTTTCTGGCTCCAACATCTCACTAATTCTGATTGGGAGTTGTTCACTAATGTCTAAATCGAATGGCTTATTCGAATTAATATAAAACGTTTGCTCCAAAGTTTCAAAGTACTTTTGGTCAAGTACTGCTTGGTCTGCTTCATTTAGTCGTAAAAGACTCATATACGTCAAATCTTGGCGGAATGTGATCGATTCCAGGCCCAGAATCATGTCGTAAAACCGTAGCAAATGTTTGCTCTCCTTCTTGGCCTGGTAGAAATGACATCTACCAGTGAAGAACTTTATCTCTTCGCCAAGATTATACTTGAGAGTCTGTGGACGTTTTTTAAAGAATTCGTAAATGTCCCTTAGTAGGCCAGTGCTATCCCAATCAAAGAAAGGGTTGAGAGCATCACGGGCACCGAGAGCATACCCGAAGCTTCTGAGGTGGTGAATAATTCCACCATAGGAATAGCATTTAATGAAATACTCTTCGTGTCTAACGCTCAGATGTTTCGGGAGTCTAACATATCGAATGAGAGCTGCTCTAGCTGTTTGGTAGATGCCATCCCGATCCATCACTGAAAATTGAAATTGAAAATTATAAGAATTTATATCAAAATCCTCACTGTTTTCATTTAGATCTGATTGCGATGGCATCTGACTCGTTGACGGCTGGCAACTAGGAGTTGAATGAACGACCAGCTCGATTTGAGTTCTGAAAACAAAGGTTTTAGTTGTTTCCTGCACCTTTTCCTTTTCCTACTCTTTTTTGGAGCAACATGGTTTTTCCTCTCTCGAATCCGATGTCTCTGGGGTTTCGTCTCCTTCGATTTCTGCTGGCTCAGGATTTCTAAAATTTCAGAACTAGAATTAGTTATAAAATATAAAGGACTAACTGTCTCTCCTGAAGCAATTCTTTGCGCGATGTCTTTGGTTCGGTTCTCTCGACAACAACTGATATCGATGGGCTTTCCTGACCTCCAATTATTTCTAAATCGGGCTTCACAGCTTCTACATGAACCGGACGAATTGCTGATGCATTTCTGTGAACCGTTTCTTGATGAAGGTATTGTTTGTCACTATTTTCCGTCATATTAAATAATTTTTCAAGCCGTTTTCAGAAAAAAAAATTCTTTTTTTCAGATCATTCAAAACGCGTTTCACGTTGCTATGATCAAGCTCGTGTTTCTAACAAAAGCTCCGGAGAAAGTTGAAGGAAGTAAAAAATTACTAACTGTCTCTCCGGGATCAACTTCTTGGACAATGTCTCGGGATGTGTTTGAGATTGGTTATCAAGATCGAAACTCTCCATTGCTTCTCCAGTTTCAATGACAGTTCTTTCCAAGTCACGCTGGATCTTTTGGTTGCTGAAATGTGAAAATCATTAAAAGAACAGATAAAGAAAACAAACCTTCTTTCGAGAATTTTCATCGACTTTCCGGTCAATGGCTTTAGTTGCCTTTCAACAGTTTTAGCAATTGCAACCGATCTGCTCTCTTGATTATTGGCTTCCAGGTGTTCCGTGACTGACTCCATAGGGCCTGACGTCTCCTGTTTTTCCGGGATCAACGTCTTTCTCGATGTATTTTGCTCTTTTTGAAAAGGTTGTATATCAACAACATTGCTCGATGGAACATCCTGACTTCCGATGATTTCCATGTCGGCTTCTATAGTTTTCACTTCAACAACTCCTAGTGTATTCCTGTAAACAGTCATATAGTGTGATCTTCACAATTTTTATTTGAATCAGTTGAAATTTCAATTTTTCCAACCGAAAACTCGTTTTCAGAAACAATTTACCAGTTTCTTAAAATCTTCTATTAATATTTTTCAGTGTTCCAACGCATTTTTAACTCAGATTTTTTACGTTTCGATTGCTAGCATGATTAAAAATCACTCCCCTCAACACTGTTTTTTTTGTCGAAAAAGTTGTAATTAGGTAGAAAACATTACATTGTCGTTTTCGGAGCACTCTTCACTGCTTTTTCCTTCGTTTCTTCCAAATCACGCTGGGCCTTTCGGTTTCTGAAATCTCGAAACTACATAAAACAGTTTAAAAAACACACTTACCTTCTTTCAAGACGTTTAATTGACTTCTGGCTCAATGATTGTTTCTCAGCAGGTTCAGAAACGATTACTGTGAGAGTTGTGGAAACATCCTCTTGCTCCGTAGTTTTCAAGTTTTCCTCCACCTGTGCCGTCCTCCTGAAATAATTAATTTTGTTTGAAACGCTAAAAAAAAGTATAGCTTCTACGTCAGCTTGCTTGAGAATTATTTATTAAATTAATGTTACCCTAAGTAGTGAATTTACCGGATTGCCGATGAAAATATGATAGTAATAAGTTAGCTTTGTATTTCATATGGTCTTTACTATTTCAGTTTATCTTTTCACCTAATCTCATAAATTTAAATGATTTGTATCACAGGTATCATTCGATAAAAATCTATCTATCCAGAAAAAGGCTTTGAAAAGAATACCAAACAATGAAAACTCCACATTCACCCGTTTATGACACACCTGCCATCTACAACTCTTGTTAATAAACATCCAGAATAAGAGGTGAATGTCACAAGTTGTCACTTAAAAAGACACCGATTACCAGATATAATCAGTATGTGATGAGCAGGTGGTGTCAGTAGGGGGTGTGGCTAAAATTTGGACTCCGCCCCCAGCGTATACAAGAAGACCAGAATGTTCATTCATTCAACGTACTGGTGAGCGATCTGCTATACGCGGTCAAGTCTCCCGCCCCAGTTCGCATGCGGCCTTCTACCGTGTCGCTGTGGGTTTGTGCGTTTGGCGCTGTGAGTTCGCTCCCTCCCCTACTGGCTTGATTTCAAGCAGCCGCCCCGGTTCGTATACGGCTTTCTACCGTATCGCTGTGGGTTTGTACGAAGGGAGTTCGCATACGGCCTTCTACCGTGTCGCTCCAAGTAACTCCGTACTGGCTTCGCTTTAGGCAGCCGCCCCGGTTCGTATGCGGCTTTCTACCGTATCGCTGTGGGTTTGTACGAAGGGAGTTCGCATACGGCCTTCTACCGTGTCGCTCCAAATAATTCCGTACTGGCTTGGCTTTAGGCAGCCGCCCCGGTTCGTATACGGCTTTCTACCGTATCGCTGTGGGTTTGTACGAAGGGAGTTCGCATACGGCCTTCTACCGTGTCGCTCCAAATAATTCCGTACTGGCTTGGCTTTAGGCAGCCGCCCCGGTTCGTATACGGTTTTCTACCGTATCGCTGTGGGTTTGTACGAAGGGAGTTCGCATACGGCCTTCTACCGTGTCGCTCCAAATAACTCCGTACTGGCTTGGCTTTAGGCAGCCGCCCCGGTTCGTATGCGGCTTTCTACCGTATCGCTGTGGGTTTGTACAAAGGGAGTTCGCATACGGCCTTCTACCGTGTCGCTCCAAATAACTCCGTACTGGCTTCGCTTTAGGCAGCCGCCCCGGTTCGTATGCGGCTTTCTACCGTATCGCTGTGGGTTTGTACGAAGGGAGTTCGCATACGGCCTTCTACCGTGTCGCTCCAAACCTCACCGTACTGGCTTGGCTTTAGGCAGCCGCCCCGGTTCGTATGCGGCTTTCTACCGTATCGCTGTGGGTTTGTACGAAGGGAGTTCGCATACGGCCTTCTACCGTGTCGCTCCAAATAATTCCGTACTGGCTTGGCTTTAGGCAGCCGCCCCGGTTCGTATACGGTTTTCTACCGTATCGCTGTGGGTTTGTACGAAGGGAGTTCGCATACGGCCTTCTACCGTGTCGCTCCAAATAACTCCGTACTGGCTTGGCTTTAGGCAGCCGCCCCGGTTCGTATACGGCTTTCTACCGTATCGCTGTGGGTTTGTACGAAGGGAGTTCGTATACGGCATTCTACCGTGTCGCTCCAAACCTTTTCAGTGTTTGATTTAGAAAAATTGAAGAAAACGTCGGCGGAAAAAATCTTAGAACATAGTAAGCAGTTCAGACTTTATTTAAAAGTCTAAGGAATTTTCCGCCAAGTATTACAGTACCTCGTGAGTATAGCAAACACTTTAGACTTCGTTCAAAAAATCAAGGAAAACTGCGGCAAGCATTTCAAAACCCTAAAAATATAGGAGACACATCACACTTTGTATAAAAACTTAAGGAGACATTTGCGAAGCATTACAGTACGTTAGGAGTATAGGGGACACTTCGAATTTTACTTTAAAATATGAGGAAACCTGAGCATAAAAAAAATGAAAAGAACGGAGCTCTGTATTTCGAAGGGGCCCCTATATAGACAAAACAGACACACGTTGAAAGCTTACCTTGGAGCGTTTGAAGTTGCAGGCGTCTCGCTGTTAGAGTCATTTTCACATCCCACACTGACTGATTGCACTTCGGTGATTGATAAACTCATTCTGATCAGCTCCAATGAATCAGTTTGGGCTTCCTTCGTTTTTTTCACGACGACAGTATTTTCTACAAAAAGATTGATATTGTAGATGCCCAATTAATAATAGAACTAACCTGATCTGTTGGTTTCCATTATTTGATTTTTGAAATGGGAGCCAGAATGTGGAAGTGGAGGGAATCCAGGTGGTGACAACATGAGAGGACGATAAGAACTCTGCTCCTGTTGAGGTGGCTGTTGAAGTTGTTGTGACTGTTGGTATTGGTACGAGAGCTGTTGGTACTGTAGTGCTTGTTGTGGCAACTGTCCCTGATATTGCTGTTGCTGTTGCTGCTGATATTGATATTGATTCCATGAATACTGTTGATTCTGTTGATGAAGGTGCCAATAATTCAAATAGTTCGGATGCTGCTGACCGCAACCATCATAATGCATCAAGTTAGTGTCTGAAACAGTAACTTCAGAGTAAAAAAGAATTCCCCATTCGTATTTCTTATCACTCAGTTATTGTAAAATCTGTATCAGAATTGCTCTCTCATTTGTCTCCCCTTAAAAACGATAGAGTTGGAGGGATTGAAAGCAAATTTGATTTGGATTTCACGGTATATGACGTACTAATTAATCGAAAGTGCACATCCACTTATTGGAAAAAGCTCTCACCTGAAGATGCTGGCGGTGCCAAATGTCGACGAATTTCCAGATTCTGAAGATCTGCAGAGCGGCGATGATGGATGAGTTGCCGCTCCAAGTCAAATTGGACACACTGAGAATGGTGTTGCAATCGCTGCTTGTTGTTGGGATCAAAGTGGAAGGTGCGTGAGCCATTCATTGTTGAGATGGAAGTAAGTGACAATACTGGAAAATGTATGAAATTGAAACCGTATCAGAATGAAATGAAAATAATAAAAAAGATTGAAAAGAGTGATAATCAAAAAGAACGATGGAAGTTTCGAAAGAATAAGATAAGTTACGGAGAAATGGGTTGCTGTAAATTAAAAGTTCACTCGTTTGAAAAGGAAGAAAACTTAAATAATTAGGCGCAAGCGCCAAAAAATGCATTTTTTGGGGTCACTGGGGCGCACTTGCAAACCATGGTCAGCAGAGGACCGACTTCCGGAGTGATAGGCCACAGGCCCTACTCGCACACCGGAGAAAAGGGGAACCGCGTAGGAGAGAGAGAACAAGAGACGGAGACACAAAAGGTATGATATACCATTGTTCTCTTTTTTGTTTCGAAACTCTTTTTCATCTGAGAAAATTCATCTGATTGATATTCTGCTGCTTAAACTTTTTTATCTGAACAGATCTATTGATGAAAACCTGAAGATAACAAAGTGATGAGTGTTCAGTTGTTTATTGATACAAAAAGTTGAGATTAAGTATTAAAATTAAGAAATGAGATTGAGGTTAAATAAAAAATGAGATTGAAGGTAATTTAAAAATGAGATTGGGATTATTATGGCGTTTCGAAATGAAGAAGATTGAATTTAAACAATTTTTGTTGATAACTGCTTGACGAGATTCCATTTCAGAAGCGTTTCCACATGGTTCCCTCCATTTGGTTGTTGTTCGGATTCCCGTAGACAGCAGGTTCTGCAAAAAATCGATTTTTTGAATATTCAATCGGTTTATTTTTTGAGAAAAGAAAAATGATTGGGAAAACTAACCTGATTCAGTTGCTCTCATGGCTAAGTTCTGAATGAACAATGGAGGCATCTGAAGAAATCCGGTAGGTGGTCCAACTGGCAGACTGACTTGCATTCCTTGGTTATGATGTTCTCTTGCTGCCTGTTGTTGTCCGGCTTGTTGTAGTTGAAGAAATTGTTTCATTGCCATTTGATTTTGCAACTCCTGAAGAATCTCTTGACGACGTTGCTGCTCCATTTGGATTATTTTGGATTGAATGTATGGTGGCATATGATGAACGTTGAAGACAGGAACGTGTTGTTGTGCCATTGTATGAGGATGGAGGTATAAATATTGGTGATTGACTTGGGGTACATATTCGAGATCACGGGATCGGAACTGTGTTGATAAAAGGAAGACTTGATTCTGAGTCCATCCATTTCCTTTTTGATGCCAGAATTGATGAAAAGGTAGGGGTGGGATGCTTTGTTGTGGTTGGAACTGGTTTTGTGACTGGAGCTGGAGTGGAACGGGTCCAAAGAATGATCGAGGCGGGAGAGCCTGGGGGACTGGTCCTAGCAGCGATTGTGCCGGAGGTACCGAGAATTGATTTGATGACTGGAAATGAGCAAGTTGTTGTGAATCCAGTGACTGTTTTCGGTGTTCTTCTTGTTGTTGTCGCTGATATTCTTCCTCCTCCTGCTCCCATTGCTCGATGGGGTTCCTAGAGTCAAACTCGGCATACCATTTTTCGTAACAATCGATATGGTCGAAATTTCGAGCAGTATTGAAGGTCTTATAACTTCGGTTGTTCGGCATCCACGAAGGACCTGGAAAAAATAGTTGTATCATGAGGTTTATATGATTTTTCCCTATTTTCTCAGTCGTCTGAAGTATCATTAGGAACACTCACCTGAAAATGGTCTCCTAGTAGCGATTGTATTGCTGCTTGCCGAAGACGAGGAGTCCCTTTGTTGCTGCACCTGTTGCAGCTCCTCCTCAAGGTGGTGGTTAATGAATTGATCTTTAGGATTCTCGGAGAAACTTACTTTGTTGCTCATATTCGAAGATCGGACAGGCAGTGTGACTGAAAAAAGTTTGTAAAAATAAATACTATATAAAAATTAGTTTGAAAAGTAACAAAATGATGAAGTAATCTGATTATAGAAGAGGGATAGTCTCTCAACAAAGGTTTAGAGAATCTAGATGTCAAAAGTTAGAAACAAAATCCCAAGAAAAAGGAGAAAGTTCAAGAACTGCTCGAACGCACCAAGTGAATAAATTATAACTTAATTTTAGGTAACTCGTGTCACTGGGGCGCGCTTGCACAATTTGGCTGTCATACCACCTGAGACGTCGGTGGGAACGCATGGATTGGTCGCTGCCTCCTTCCCGCGGCCATGGGAGAGGAGCATGTGACCGCGCGAACGGGACGGAGACGCAGAAAACAAAAATTTATGAAATCCCATTGTTATCTGATTTGGAACTGAATTTCATCTGAAACGATATTTGATTAACAATCTGAGAATTCAATGTTTTGATCAGATAGCAGACAATTAAAAGTTAAAAAGTAATTGGGATACAAAACATTTATTTATAAAACTTTTGAAAGAAGAAACTGGTGAAAAACCGGAGAAGGTAAGTGCATCGATTAATTTGACAGCTGCTTTCTGCTTCTCCAATCAAAATTCACCGAAGAAGTGGCTCCATAAAACGCTTTCGACGTCGTCGCCGATAGAATCCCCATTTTGCGTCCACAAGCATATGAGTCCCAAATCGAAATCGACAATTGACGATTTGACAGACGCCAAGAAAGTGTACATCGTGATGTCGGAGGATTTGGTGAGATGTGACAAGTTGGAGTCATCGATTATAGCGATTCGGCGGTTGATGAACTCCAGGGACTGTGAATGACTCCATTCGATTCCTTTCTCTGGGAGCAGCTCAACATACTCGATGATCTTCTTCTCAATGGGGCGGAGTTGCCGATGTTCTGAAAAGAGTTGTTCCTCAAATCTCAAAAAATTGATTCAGGTCTTACTGTCGAAAGTCTGACAATAGCGGATAAAGTACTCCTGATTGATGAAGTCGGCGAAGAACTGGAGCTTCTTTTCATCCATGACTCCTCCCCACGACTCCAGATCCTTCACTGTAACCGGGACTTCACTCACAATCGACGCGGTCCAGTCTCCAAACGACACAATCATTTCCCGATATTCTGCGTACAGATCCTGTTGCTGAGCTTTAGTGGAAAGTAAGTTGAGAAACATGAAGTCTACGGCAAGAACATCGTCAATCAAAAGGTAGCAATAGCCCAGAAATTCCGCCAACTGAAGCCATCCTTTATCGTTACTTTTGATATAGGCATCTAAACGTCGCTTTATCACGGCTCGAGAGATGTCCATGTAATCTTTGTCAAGACAGTAGAGATCATGCTTTTGGACATATCGCATGATCTGATCCTGGAGCGGGTGGATCGATGAATCTGTAAATTTTGATGTAAAACAAGTACGAAAACATTTATACTCACTCTTACGGAAGGCCGAATCCATGGCTCTCAACTTTCCAATCGCCGCTTTATAGCCAATGATGGAATTTTCAATATCACTTTTGCTCGTGAAATCGTTTAGGAACTTTTCGACTCCAAGCGTCGCCGCATCTTTTCCAACATCTCCCTCCTCGACTTTCTTCGACCTAAAGCACAATAATTATGAAAATAATCAGAAATCAAAAAACTCACTTATTCTTAGACTTTCTAGACTTTTTTCTCGTAGAAATTGCTCCTTTAGTAGTTTCACAGGACGCATTCAAGTCGGCGGATTGATCCATCAGATAGGAACTATCGCCCGCGGATGTGGTTGGAGCTTGGTCATTTGTAGAACGATGCCTCAGCGGCTTATACATGATCCTTCCCACCGTATTTGATTCGCAGAGATCCTTTCTGTTTGGGGTGATGAATGACACCTCTTCTTCTTCTTCAACATGAGATGTGTCTTGTCCAGAAACGGCGATAGTGGTTAGTTTGTCGACCACAGAATCCAGGAGTCTATCAGTGACGATATCAGATGCATCCATAGCGATGTTCTCGTTTGGCAATTCACATGGGTTTCCAGAACTGTCCGTTGTCATATTTCTAACAATAGGAGGTTCTCTGAAAATGAATGACTAATCATTTGCTATGAAATAAAAACTTACTCTTTGGTAGACGTAGACGCGTCCGTTGGTCTCCACATGTTTCCTTCGGTAGTGGATCGGAATGGCGCTTCGTCTGGACATTGAGTCATTGGGGCTTCGGACGACATTTCCACTTGACGCTTTGGTTGAAACTCGGGAGCATTCGTCATTTCCAACGTGAATGTCACGTTTTGCGGATTCTGAACGTTGTAAGAGGCCTCATTCGGCGCATTGTGGTGGTTTGGCACTCCGTGCATTGGGGTCGGAGCACTTTGCAAATGAACAGGTGGCATCGATTCTTCTCGAATGAATCCTGGAGAAGTGAGTTGTGCTCCTTGTTGCGGATTCTGTTGCATCCAGGCATTCATAGCGTGAGGTCCCTCAGACATGAAATTTGGTCCTATTGGGAAGGTTGGCATTGGCTGTAGCGAACCTTGTGTTATTTGAGGCCTCGGATATTGGTTTGGCACTTGATGTGGATGATATCCATGCGATCCGCCTTGTCGGAATGGTTGTCCGGGAGCAAAGGACTGGGGATAAACTCCTGGCTGCTGACCGACAAACTGGATTCCTGACAATACTTGTTGGGTAATAGCTGGTGATCCAGTGATCAATGGCACTCCCATAACTGCCACGTATTGGGGAGGCCCTCGGGTAGTCATCATTACTGGAAGCAGCACAGGAATCACCTGCGGTCCATGTGGACGTCCTTGTCCGATTTGTGCATTTGTATTGTGGAAGACCTCGTTGGGCTGACCGTAAGCAAAGGATCGGTTTGAGAGGCCCGCGTCAAACGCTGAAAAACCAATGAATGAATTTCGATCATTAAATCTTCCTTATAATCTTGCTCTAATGACTCCGAAATTGTAACTCTAGACGCATTGACTCGTGCGAAAATGTGCATTACTCACTTCTCTGGAATCCAGAATAGTGCATTGAATCGTAGTTTGTCGGTGGGGCTATCATTGACATGTTCTGTTGCTGCCGATATTGCTTTTTGCGAATACGAGGTGGCCAGGCTTTAGGAACTCTGGGTCTTGGATAGTCTCCATGTGGATCCATTGTGAAAAATGGAGAATGCGCTGAAAAATCAATGGAGTTAAGGAAACGAGATGGGTCAAAGAGAGACGCACTGCGCGCAGGGGGTATCGGAAGGAAAGATGAGGAGGACATGGGTAGTGTGCGGTGTACGAGAATGGGCGACCCCATCTTGAAAGCAGACAGGTACCCCTGCTGACCTATTCGTTGTGCGTTACGTGGCGGAGGGCATATAAGGAGACCTCGGGTGAACGGAAAAATTAATGTGAACCATTCTGAACAGTAGAGTTGAACCTGGAATTAACAATTAAGATTGATCTTCAAAAATATCTCAGAGGGCTGTGCCAACTCATGATTTTGATAAAAAAGACACGAGGTTAAAAAAACATTTATTTATCAACAGGAAACAAGTCAACAGCTAAAACCGGAACAACAAACAATAAAAAAAACCCGTAACATTTAAAAAACCCTAGAATATTAACCCGCAAACCATACATTAAATATAAAGTTATGAACGCTCTCTTTTTTTCCATCATTCAACTCATAAGCCAATAAATACGTATCTACATCTAAGATATAAGAATGCACAGACAACAAGTAATTACAGAAGTTCAAATACCTATCTCTCTTTTTCGACGGTTTCATGTCCTTCACCTGCCTCTGAATCGTTTCTAGAACATGTTGGGTGTCTGAGTTATCCCATTTCTTGTCGAACTTGCACGATAGATGGAGTCTCCTCAATTCCTTCTCGTGTGCCGACATTCCGCTTTCTGTAATTGAATCATCGTGGAAATTTAGAGAAATATCAATTATCATTTACCGTCTGAACCTCCAAAAATTTTATACATATATGCTCTCTCAACATACTCGTTGAAGTGTGTCCAGTGCCGCTCTTCTAATTTAGTCTCTCCTTTTAAACCATCAATAATCTTTGATAGAGTGGCCTCGTGGAACATGGCTTCTTTCCTTTTTTCAGCAAAATGCTCCACCATTCGGATGTACCTCACATCATTCTCTTCTCGTTCGACATCATTGAACTCCTTCCGAGTGAGATAGGCGAAGTCTTGAGCCAAGTTATAATCATTTAGTTTCGGAACGACTTGATAATACATTCCTATCTTTTTCAGTGCTTCATCCTCCGATTGTCTGTATACTTCCACCTGGTCGCTGAGATAATTAATTATGACTTCTCTCTCAAAATCCGTGCCTTTCCATTTCATTGGGCGGCTTCTACAGTGCTCCAAAAGCTCTAGTGCCAATCCTGTTGGATCCGACTCCAGAATTGGCACTGGTTCATCTCGTTTCCAGAGGTTGAGCACTTTGCACCTCGTGTTCGCCATAACATAAAGATACGCCACGAGTACTTCGGCGACCTCTTTTTCTTCTTCTCTTATGAAGGGATGCTCCCTCATGATGGTGCCAACTATGACCGACGCTTCTTTAACGTTGGCCTGAGCAAGTTTTCCCGTAGATGATGGTTCATTGTTTCCGGTTGGCCTCTTCTCGTCGGTTCTTTCAATCTTCATCGCCGCATTCTTCTTTTTCTTATCTTCTTTCTCGAACTCCTTGTTTATCCTGTCGATTTCATCGATTTCTTTTTTCATTTGATCTTCCTTTTCCCTGGAATTCCATTCTCTTTCAAAGTCTTGTGAACTTCCAAAAAATTACCTTTTCTTCTGAGCTTTGCTCTTCTTTGGCACTCTGACCGTTCTCTCCAACGAAACTTCTTTCAGCTCTTTCGTGAGACGAAGTGTGTGAATAGGGATTTGCTCGTCGACGTCTTCACTACATTCGTTTCTGAAAACCGAATAATATTGCTTGAATTGTTTGAAAAAATTACTACCTTTGCTTTTGTGGAACTCCTGGTTCGCACTCATTTCGTTTTGACGAACTATTTGAACTTTCCGAGCTTGATTGTGCTCCTCCTGACTCCTTGGATTTCGTGGAAACTTCTTCTCTAATGAACTCCTTTTGGGTTTCGACACTTTTTTGGCAGTGGTTGACACGACATCTCCACTCCGACTGTGTCCAGCAACCACTTTGGATGATTCGACACGGGAATCATCATTTCCCTTCACAACTTTGACTGTTTGACTCGGGACAGGCTTTTGAGCTGCAATATAAATGTCGATGAACGTTTCGAAATTGCTTCCTACCTTCAGAAGAAGTTTGAGGTGCTTGAGTTGATGTGGTGCATTGAACGGCTGCTGGGGTTGCTTGAAGAGCAGACTTTTTCTTCTCAATATTCTTCATTGGTCGGTTGGCAGCAGTTTTTTGAGCTGCACCTTTCGCTGAATCACTTTGCACAGCTTCACTTTTTCCAACACTGGTTGATGGACCTTGGAACATTGAATTTTTCTTCGTCTCTGCTTGTTGCTTTTCAATTGGTGTTTTGGTTCCAGAACGTTCTGCTTTAATATTATAGTTAGATGAATTTCCAGAAGCGTTTTTACTACCTGCCGAAGAAATGCTGGCATGTGGAGCTGAACGATTTTCAACTGTGGTTGATGGGACTTTGACGGCGGCTTCATTCTTTCTTTCTGCATTCTGACCACCGTTCTTTGGCTTTGTTCCGGTGCTTTCTGATGTGAAATTATAGTTAGATAAATTTTTTGAAGCTTTTTCACTACCTGGGAGGCTTGTGTGTGGAGTTGGACGATTCTCAGTGGTGACTGTACTTTGACGAATTTGGACGAGAGGCTTGTTCTCATCCTCTTTGTGTTGAATCTTTTTTTGTGATTCTGTAATGAACTTTTTGTTTCAGTATTACAATTAGTTGATTTTGACACGCACCTTTATTACCTGCTGTTGAAGTATTGCTCTGTGGAACTTCATTTTTTCCAGCGATCGCTGAGGATGCTCGAACATCCGACTGAATATCTTCTCCGGCATGCTGATTTTCGAAAGCTGGTGTTGTTCCGGATTTTTTTGGGATTTTTTCATTCTCACTACTTCCCGAAGCAATCGAACCAACACATTGGGTTTCTTTCTGTCCTTGTTGAATCTGGACAGAAGGACTTGGTTCAGCTCGTGGCTCTGCAATGTTATGCTTGATGAAGTTTTCAGAGCAATTGTCACTAACCTTCTGCCATCTGACCATTTCCAACACCTGGCCACTGGACGATGAAGTTTGCAGGGTATGGAACCAGAATCGGGACGTATTGAATACGGACTTGGTCTGGAAAATTGTTGAATTCGTTGAGAGTATTAGATTGCCGGCCGATTTTGAAGCCGGCTAACATTTATATCTTATTGAGAGGCAGCTATTCTTTAATTAAGATGCTTGAAGTTGAATATAAAATCAAAAACTAACCCGAGTTCCGTGAGTCTGCAGTGGCCGGCGGTGTTGGATAGTCAGTTGGTTCTGGTCGTGGGAGTCCTGGTGGACGTTGGATTGGTTCGGTGGCAGAAGATGCTCCGGAAGGTTGTGGAATTGGAGCTTGATGATGGGCAAGATGAGCATGAAGATGGCTCATTTCCTCTTGAGCACGTTGAGCGTGTGCCGGATAACCTGGTGGTGGTTGGTCAAACTGGTTTCGAGCAGAGACTCCGGAAGGTTGTGGAATCGGAGTTTGATGCTGAGCAGGATGAGAAACGTGTTGGGGATAGGACATCTCTCTTTGGCCACTTTGAGAATGTGCCGGATAACCTGGTGGAGGTTGGTTGAACTGGTTTCGAGCAGAGACTCCGGACGGCTGTGGGTTTGGCGGTTGATGGTGAGCCGGCTCAGCAAAGTTCTGGCAATTGGGAACCCCAGATTGCAATGCTTTTGGACCACTTTGGTAGTGTTGAGCAGATTGTCCGAATGCTGGCGGGAAGTAATTTCCAGCTGGAACTGGAAGTGCATTGTAACCAGGCATCTGCTGATTTGGCTGATGAACTGATGTTTGTTGGTTGAAATTTGGAAAGGTTTGCTGTTGATCATAACTATTTCCGTTCATTTGGTTCATCGAGTGATAGTAACCATTGTTTTGGCCGTTCATTCCTTGGTGGACCGCTTGAGTTGAAACATACTGTGTTGAGCCCGGTGCGTGGGGATTGTAGTTTCCGTGGAACTGATTCATCGGTTGAGAGTACCCTTGAGCTTGCCCAACCATTTCGGACTGAGTTGCGATTTGCGGCATTTGGGCGTTCATGTTGGGTTGCTGTTGGATGTATGAATGGGCATTCATTCCGTTCATTGGCTGGAAGTGACCATTAGTTTGGCCGCTCATTCCGTGGTAATCAGCTTGAGTTGGGACGGTTGGCATTGGAGCATGGCTCATGTTCTGTTGCTGTTGAGTGTATGCGTATGCATTCATTCCGTTCGTTGGCTGGAAGTGACCGTTAGTTTGGCCGTTCATTCCGTGGCGAACCTCTTGAGTTGGGACGGTTGGCATTGGAGCATGGCTCATGTTCTGTTGCTGTTGAGTGTATGCGTATGCATTCATTCCGTTCGTTGGCTGGAAGTGACCGTTAGTTTGGCCGTTCATTCCGTGGCGAACCTCTTGAGTTGGGACGGTTGGCATTGGAGCATGGCTCATGTTCTGTTGCTGTTGAGTGTATGCGTATGCATTCATTCCGTTCGTTGGCTGGAAGTGACCGTTAGTTTGGCCGTTCATTCCGTGGCGAACCTCTTGAGTTGGGACGGTTGGAATTGGAGCATACTGCGCATTTGCAGCTTGTTGACGATATTGCTCATATTGAACATTTCCATTGCGGAAGTTTCCTGTAATCATTTTTTATGGCATGGAAAACTGGAGGTTTCTGGGAAAATAATGTGTTTTTGATACTTGAGTAACGAGGAAAATTCAAAACTCGATAGTTTTTTCTTGAAATTGAGGCATCAATTATATTCCTGAATTTTTAAATTTGCTATAAGTTCTGAAAATTCCAAAAATAAAAATTTCGAATTGCGGAAAATTTTAAAATTTCGAACTTTTCGATTTCACCCAAGTTTGAACCTTGACATAAAAAGTTTTTCAATCATTTTAACGGAAAGTTATAGCCGAAAACGGAATAATTACAGTTTCGATTGAATAAAGCATACTTACCAGCATTGGAACGATTGTGATTTCTCATTTGGGCTTCAACGTCGTAGTAGACGACAGTTGAAGCTAGTTGCAGTGGTCCATTGGCCATCGGAGCAGATGAGTTGTTGTTATTTTCTCCAGACATTGTCAAGCAGTTGATGATGATAAGTCTAAAACATGAAAATGAAATCACGTTAGTGAAGAAATTTTTTCAAAAGTCTGATTAAGAAGAACAATGAGAAGAAAAATCGATAAAACCAGTAGACAGAAAAGTATGCACGGGATGGTAACACGCGTATAAACTGACTCAGACCGTCGTCTGGCCATCTCCAGTTGACAGGAGTGTGCATCTTTTGATTGCGCAACACCACCAAACTGCGAAAGTGTAGAAATATGAGTGACCTCTCACTTTCTAATGTATGTATGATTGGAAAAGCAGAGGTTGCAAGACAGAGACCCGGGAAAGACATTCGAATGAATATTCGAAAAAACGGAGGCGATGAGAGAGAAGAAAAAGAGAAAAGAGGGAAGAAATGTTCACAGGAAAGTGCAATTTTGCATGGGAAAATGTTCGAATAGTTTTAACGACGTTATGTTTAAATACGCAAACATACCTTATACATCGGAGCTGATCAAGTGTTATTGATAAACTATTTGAAATGACAGTGACCGAATTACCCGAGATTCATCTGAAAATCCAAGAAAAAAACGAAAAATCTATCATTTTCTCAGGAATTTTCCTGAAAAACTCTAGATTTTTTGGTTTTGAATCTGTAAAAATACCAATTTTCGATATTCCGATTCTGAATAGTTGCTGTGTACTTATAATCTGTGCAGAAATGTTTCATTCAAAAGAAACTCTGGATTTTTACTGTTTTTCTCAGTCGATTCCGCTATTTTTGCACTTGTCGGCACTTATTAAATAGTCATTGGTCGGCGTTTCATCAGGCAATGGGCTAATAGACCACCGGAGACCAATGTCTTCGATAGCATATGGGCATATTGTGTGGTCAGAGGGGTAATTACTAAATGCTGAACACGAAAAATTAATTTTGGAGGTGGAAAAAGACTGTGCATATGACTGTTCAAATTTTGATTTTCAATTTTTTGAAATTAAATGAATTTATCAGCAAATTGAATCCCACCTGTGTCAAAATTCTGTTTTTTGATGGCCTTCTTTGAAAATGCCGCTTAGCGACAGATGGGTACTTCTTTTACAGCTGTGTCAAGTTTTTGTTTGCTTATGTCTGTTTTCACATTAATAAATCTTAGAAACACCTCGAACCTTCATTTTTATTCTTTTTTTTTCTTATTTTTCACAAATATAGTCTTCCTTCGTTTCCTTGTACCACCTGCCATCTGACCATCTCTCTCTCTTTCATGAACATAACACCAATTGTTTCCCAAAAAATGACTGTCTCGCGGGCCCACAAACACAAATATTCGTTGATAACAGATAAAAAGGTTTATGACAAAGAAGAAAAAAGAGCTGTGTTAAAAGTATTCGATGGGAACGAGGTGGAAAAAAAGCAATTTCGATTTGCAAAACTGTATTACACTAAGAAGTTATGATTCATAGCATGCAGCGTTTTGCGTTAGTTTCATCTCTTCTCGTGTTCAAAACAGCGTTATTGAGCTTTTTTTTCGTAAGTCAGTATTATTTTTCGGCTGTTTCTGCGTTGAAAACATAGTTTTTTATAATTCTGGGTTCATTCTTGTGAAATAAAGACAATTTTGATTTTTTCAGCTAGTGTTAACACCGCTTCATCTTTTCATTACTAGATTTGTCATTTTTGCTTCTCAATCACTAATAAAAAAATGTTCCCACGTTCTCTCCTGTATATTCCCAGTTTGCCTATTGATTGGTACATTGGGGGTGGCAAAGGAGTCCGGATCCGTGCGACCCCCCAATAATTCGTTGCCTGCGCTCTCTTCATTATCCATACTGTCAATTACTCTTGCCGTTTTCCGCTCTTCCCTCGCTCTTCAATCTCTCTGTTCCTCTTAATGAGCCTCAGTCTTTTTTAACGCCTCCTGCGCAGATAGGAGATGGTCCGCTGCCGGCGGGGCATACTGTACACATATAACACACCCCAAGTCATTGCAAAACCACCCATCGGTCTGAGGTTGCACCAGTATTCTACGCGTACCATAATCTAAGAAGCTTTTTAGAAAATCGTTAGAAAAATTTTTCAAGCACGCTTTTTTTTAATGAAATAGCTACCAGACAGCTATATTATACAAAGCGTTCCTACAAAAATGAAACAAAAATGATTCGAAAAAAATGAAAAAAAGAAACAAAAGACTATTAGGAATCGAATCTCGATTTTTAACCGAAATAATTGATATTAGATTCAAAATTCAATTCAATTCTGATTTTTCAACAGAAAAATAGGAGAACTAAGGTAAAATCCTATAAAAAAGTTCAGAATCGTCTTCAAAAAATATCTAAACTTAAAAAATAAATTTTCTGACATTATGAAAACCTTAAAACTGGCTTGAAACATTTATAAAGCCAGCAAAACAAATTGAAAAAATTGAAAAATTAAAAATTTCTAATTTCCAACTAATTGTGCCATTTTTTCTTATAAGAGTGAGAATTTTAATTTTTTTGAACTGAAATTATACTTTTAAACGTGTTAAAAGCGCAAAAAACCACGATTTATCACCAAAAAGAATCTTTTCCATATTCAAATTTCCCGCCAACGTCCCCCCTCCCTCGTCCCCGCTAGGCCACCCACGAAGAAAACGGCCGGCTTGTTTCTCTCCGTCTTCTTTCTCTATTCTATCATTTAAATTTTGATTATTATGCTTTAATATGTAGCTTGAACCGCTCTTTTTACAAGTTTATCAAATTAATTATGTTTTTCTTACAGGTAAAATAGTTGCTCGTGATGTCAGATCGCGAGCCGGTAGGCCGAGAGCCTAGAATTCAGGGACGAGGAAATCAAGAAGTCAGCTCAGAAGAAGACGAGGAAGAAGGAGAAGGCTCTGCTATTCAACAACCAGAACCTTCAGACGAACCGGATTACGAAGCGAAGAAAATGGAAACCTATGCAAGGACTCCAGTACTTGAGTAAAAATTTTTCAAATTGTTTCAAAAATTGATGTTTCCTTTTTAGTCACATTCAAGAAGTGATCGACAGTATCGATGCAGATGGAAGAGTCGTTGATCCCTCCTCAATCACTGTTGGTGTGGCTCCACATGTCATCAGCATTGCCGGATTCGCTTTTTTGGTAAGCCTTCCATTATTGCAACAAAAATACAAGACTTAATTTTTTCAGGCAACTAACAAACGGTGTTCCGTTCGAAGTGAAGTCATTTGGAATCGAAAGGCTGTCAATGTTTCAGAACACAGGATCCATTTTCCGGAACTCTCAAACACCACCGAGCCTGAGGAATTTGTTAAGGCGTTTCTTGGAGAACTGAACCTCCAGTTTGTGCACAAGATCACGATTAGAGGCGCTGTGAGTTTTTGAGTTTGGAAACCTGAACAATTTCACATCACCAACAACTTTATGTAGTTGTCGGCGGGCCTAAAACAGGATAGCCATGACAATCAAAAATTGCTTCTTTCAAAATTCTGATCTTCGGAGAAATCTTGATTGTTTAATAAATATTAGAAAAGGATGCTACAAATATTAAAATAACAGTAAACCAATTTCTAGCTCAATTATTCCGGACAAATATCGTATCCAACAATGGCAGTGGCAATTTGGAAGTCTCTTGCAACTGAATTCGGCATCTGTGAGTTTTATATCAAAATTTCATACGAAAACATTATTTCTACAGGTCTGATGCAAGACCTGATCAATAAATTGATGAAATTCGATTTGAAAGTTGAAGAGCAAGAAGCAGTATTGGCAACAGTTTTGAATGGAAGTGAACGTTGGATTCAGTTGAAACCAGAACGACCATCGGATCATACCGGCATTCCAAGAGGTTCAGTTTTGAGAGAAAATGATGCTAACAGGTACCAATAATTTTTTTTCAATTTAAACTCAACAGTTTTTCTTCAGGTTGAGTGTGGACCTTATCAAAAACCTGTCCTTCCTCTTTGTTCGTACCGATCTTCACAATTCCACATTTGTCGAGAAGCTGCTAGCAAATGAAGATGATTTACGAGAGTTCAAACAGAATGCCAAGAATGCTGGCTATATGGAAGAAGAAGACCTGATCGGGAAGACAATGGAACAGTATTCCAGAACCCGGATTGCACGATATGGTTCCAATAGCAAGGAGAAATACGAGTGTCTTCCGATTGAAGTTGACAGTTACACAGCATTGGACAAATTTCGATCGACTATCAGTCTGGCTGGTGTTCAAGTTCAACAAGGAGGAGTTTTGCTTGTAATGAAGAAAGGAGAATATTTCAACGGAGGTCTCCTTGAACAAATCGCTGTAAGTTTTCTTGGCTTTGGAATATCAGAAGATTTATGAATGTTTTTTTCAGAACGATATCGCTAATGGTTCCCGGACCGAAATTTCTACAATTACAATTGATGTCATCAAACTTTCTGGAGGTGTATTACTGGCTGATCAAAAGATAGCTCTCGATATGAGGAAAGAAACGGGGTACACGTTCAATGTGACGGCAGTTGAAATTCTTCAAACGTGTCTGAAACGATCTGCTGATGATATGCTTTCTGAAGAAGGTCCATCTGCAAAAAAAGAAAAAGAGGACGACGACGCCGAAATGCCTGACCAACACGATGAAACTCATGATGAGATTTAAGCTGAGTTTCCCCGAACAAAATATTTTGAACCCATACTAACCATCAAAAATCAAATATAGACAATATTAAATTTTATAATCATACCTTAATCCACTTCTAACTCACTGTTTTATTAAAATTATTCAATCATTTTCCAATTTCATGTCATTTCTGCTAAACATAGACCATTTCTAACTAATTTTCCCGGGTTATTCAAACCTTTCTCTACATGTGTCAATTTTTTGAACCATTCAATCATCTCTTTGATGTTACAAGTAATTTTTCTTGCTGGTCTCACTGTTTTTATCTGTCTCCAATTGCCAATCCATATCCACCCATGGAATGCTCACTGTCAATTTATTTTTTATAATGAATCGGTTTAACCTATTGAATCAAACGTTTCGCTTTGGAAATTTTAGGAACAGTGTAGTTACTAATTGCATTTTTACATCTTCGAACCGCAGAACACACTTGCAAAACGGATTTCTGGTGTCGGCTACGCGATTACTTGACATGGAGGTGATTTTCTTATCATTTCAATTGTCCTAATTGTTGCGATTTCTCTGAAGGTTGAATGGCAGCGCGTGATCCAAAAAAGAAGAAACGATTTATTTAGAACACAATATAAAACAAATCGTTGACAATCAGGAAATTGGATACAAGAGAAATAGTAAGAAAATTGCAAAAGAACGTGGATGTGTTCAGAATATTCAGGAAACAGTAATGACGAATTGCAATAAGCAGCATAGAATTTCAAGATCAAATGAAATGGATAATTAAGAAGAAACATAAGAGCGGATGAAAATGAACGAAGGTGTTGTCTCAGAGTAAAATTTTCAGAGAGCATCAGGTGGAATAGAATTTCTGGTTGAGTACGGATTTATTCATTGCTGGAACTTTCTACCTAGTGACATATGCCATAGACACTCATTCAGATGGTTTCAAAGTAGAGCTTCGGGTTTTGGATACTACAAAATTACTCATTCTAAACCGCCGAACCTAAGAATATTAATTAGCTTTACTTTTCATTTGTAATGTTTTTGAAATATTTGTGTCGTGTGTTAGTGGTCTGTGCTTCTAAAGAAAATACATAAATACACATGAAAATTAAATTGAAGAGCTACGGGGCAACTTTTGATACGAATTTCAAATTTTCCTATGTTATCACTTGATTCCAAGAATGTGATGTGTTAATTCGCTGTTTCTCAGACATTTGCATTTATTTCAGTAAGCATGTTTTATCATTCACTTCAGCTTTAAATATTTCATAATTTATCTAACAGTTCACAAAAGTTTCGTGAGTTTTTCAATCTAGTCACACGCTGATATCTAGCAGAGATACGAGTAGCAGGCGTTTAGAACAGAGAACAACCTTGAATTACTATCGCAAAAGTGGAAAACCGTTCCGTCATTTATCATCAATAGATTGATTACAAATAAACAGTTGAGGGTGAGGAACGGAAACTATCTGCAGTAACTGAAGAAAAACTCAATTTTAAATATATATAATGAATTTACAAACTGGAAACAATACGAAAAAATCCTTGTATCTGACTCTATTGTAAACTTTAAGGGGTGTAACAGAAAACTAAAATAGTTGGTGATATGAGTTTCATCGTTATTTTTACAGACAGAGGATTGCATTTTAATTCCAGCTGATTCTAAAATCTAAAATTTTGTATTTCATAGCTGTTTTATTGGGTTTTTTTGTAAATTTTGTTCCATTCTTCGTGCCCATTTCGATAGTAGACTATACAAAAAAGGATGGGCAATTTTTCTTCTTGGTATGTAGGTGAACGTTTTTATCATCTATACCAGTTAACAAATGTTTGATGTTCGAAGTATTACTTTCTTGGCATTCTCTCGAAAGTATTTGAGGCGGGATTTAGAGAAGAATAAAAGGGAATGGAAGGTCAGTGTTTTTTATTTGCTACTTTATTAGAAACAATAATAACAATGCTCAAGTGGTTCAAAAAGTAAGTAACATAACTTAAGTTCCGCTTAAATAAAAGATGAATTTGAAAAATTTAGATTGTTCCGAAAAGCCGACAATGGGAAGATACCAGTTAGTAAAGAAGAGGAATATGTGAGTACTCGTTTGAAACGCGTCAACGAAGAAAATTACGCTCTCTTCGATGTTGGGCCTTGGCGCCAATATAAAAGTGATAGTGATGAATACAAAAAAGAATTAGAAAAAAGGCGCTCACGAGCAAGATTGGCTGATAAACTCGGTAAGTTTTTTGAAATTTTCCACATTTGATGAGTGATATTTCAGATGAGAAAGAACGGAGTTTGAAGAGTTAGCCAAAGTTTAACAAAAAAAGAACAAAGTGAGAAAAATTGATCGGAACACCGGAGCATCAAATTTTGATTGTTAACCTTATTAGTTTTTTTTCGAATTTGTTAGTCCTACCTCTATTTATCATGATCTACATCAGTTCAAAATCTATTTTTCATACGTTTTGTAATAAACTATTTTTTGTGAATTGTTAAGCTATCGATATCATATTTTATTCACCAATTTCTGAATGGAAACATGAAAAAATTGCTCGCAAACCGAGAAGCTCCAATTTAAAATATTCGAGAGGAGTTTTAGATGGTCGCATAAATTTGTTTTGTTAAGCAAAATACATTTTCCCATTAATTCTACTTTTTTTGTCTGTCAGATTCAATTCATTAATCTCGAATCGTATGTTTTTCAACCAGATGGTAGTACTTTATTGCACTACTCAGAAATAACGCAATATTGTGACTATAAAAAAAGAAACATTCTCGTTTAATTTCATGTTATAGTTTTGAATATAGAGAGAATATCACGGCGTTGTTGTTCTACGGTCAACTTGAAAAATATTGAAAAAAACACGGAGTGTGGTAGGACAATCCCAAAAATCAATCGGACTTCCGTCTAGAAGCTTTTTAAAAGGGATCATGTTTAGAGTTAACTAAGTTTAACTAGACTGAATATCAGAAAATATAATATGTGTCTTCTTGTCATCAAAACATAAAAAGCTTAGATGCTGTATTATAATAGCATATCAGAGCACACAGTAGTTTTTGTATAGACAAAAAATCAAGTGGCCTCCGAATAAAACTACAAGACTGAATGACTACTGCGAAGTGTCTTCTGAAGACCGCCCGTGAATTGTGTACCGCCCATGAATCGAAATACGCGCCAGTAAATCATGGGCGGTCTAGAGAATAAACCAGTTCCTTTTTAGCGCGAATTCAAATATGAAGTTTGAGACCAGGTTGTAAATTGATAGTTTTGAGTGCAGAAAACTCATAAAAGTCAATTTTTTGAAGATTGTATTAGTCATAGTGACCGTCTTCGTAATGATTCATTTGAGATTCCACGGAAATTATGGAATATCCAAAACCCCCCTCTACGTGGCAATTCAGGGGTTTTTTCGAGGCAGATGGTGTCTTCTGTGTGCCTACGTCATAAAGGACTCCTGACTACCTGTGTAGAGGCCTCATGGGATTGTATGTGTGCAATCGTATGTATCTTTTATGTTGGTCCAGACTACAGTGATCCAAGATGAGTGGACTATGGGATGTGTTGTAATGTGTACAGAAGATAATTGTCATGGAAGAAATGATATCTAATCATTAAGAGTCTCGAACAAACAACTAAAAGAAGGTTATCAAGAGTTTTCTTTTTCGAAAGCTTTTACAAAACGAAAAATAGGTATTTTTATATTAAAATTCAAACCGATCATATTAGAATCTGAAATCATAAAGCTGTTGAAACTATTGCCTCCATGAAATTTTCCAGTTTACGAAATTCATTACAGTAACTGTTCAAACTCTATCTAAACAAAGGTCCCTGTGTATTCCTATTGTTCCAAAATCCAACACGCCTCATTCTGGTACTACTTTGGTACGTCATATGTGTCTACAGTAGGCCACGTAACCTACGTATCTTAGCCATCTGTCTGTTTCTCTGACACTCTCCTTGCGCACACGCTATCTAATGTACCATTTGAATGGTCCGCAATACACCTCCGACCGTTTGCACCGTCGTCATTCGTCTTCTCTCCGTTACGCGCGCATACGGTCTCACAAATATTCTCGTATTCTTTCTTTTAGTGGATCGATTGGACAATTTGAAATAAATATGTAAGTACAAGCATGACATGAATATTATTAAACGACAACACCATTCACAGATAATATTTGCACCTAACTTTGCATGAATAAATTAATCGCACAAGTACTCTGAATTAATTTAATCTTCAAAAAACAGTAATTCATAGATCAGAATAGTTTCGGATAGAATAGAAACCATCTAAATTTCAACAGAAAGCACAGTCATTAGCTTAGAACTAAGATTTCCACACGATTTTTTGGTATTCCCACGGCCCCGTCCATCGATTGGTGGTCCGTGCCACATCTAGGATCGGTCGGACCGGCTGTCACTTCGATACTCCTCGACCCACTGCCTGCACACTATTTGAACGTTGTCCACCTTTGAACCTAAGGAGTTTTTAAGACTCTTGGAACACTTATACACCTCGGAATCACTCAAAAGCACTATCATATGTTTAAAAAATAGGAGTTGACATTTTGGTTCTATTTTGGTCTCTGGATAAAAAATAAAATAGTTCAACCCGTTTTTTTCTAGTTACAAGATGTGGAAAACCATTTTCGAAAACTGTGATTTCTAAATACGAGCTCAATTAATAAATGCATGACTTTAATTTGATAGAAACTCTTTTAAAACACTATGTATGTGAATTGCACCCTAAATTAAGAAAGACTTCAAAATAGCAGATGTTCTGACACTAATATTATCCAAAAGAGAATGGCAGAAAGCCAAGAAAAACGGAATTTAGAAAAAAAACCAGAAAATATGATTTGAATGCGCTCCATTTGCCGCTCGCAGACCACACACGACGAAAAGTCGTTCGCTTTGCCCACTCTGCGTGTCCATTTTATCGCTCTCTCGCATGTCTTTGTCTCTCACTCCTTCACGCACTCTATCACTGCTTTTGAGTTTGAATACGTTTCCATACAACCGTTTATTAATTCTACTTTTAATTCTAGACATCATGTCACTTGAGCAACAACCATCCCCATCCAGCAATGTTGAGCAAACGAGTGTGTGTTGGAAGGAGGGGGTTGATGTCAAAAAGTATGATACAGTATAGTTTTTGAATGTTTTAACGGTTGTTCGTTCCAGAATCTTCAATGAATTGCCAGAGGGCGGGTTATTGAGTATGGCCTCCCACACAGTGAAATTGATTGGATGCGCATATGTGGTATCTTTTGTTTTTTAGAGATTCTTGTAACTGAGGTTGTTGTAGGCTACCAATAAATACTGTTTTGTCGAGGGAACAATAATTAAAGGGGATCGACAAGCCGTCAGCTTTGCGTTGTGCCCAAACACAGAGATTGATAATGAAATCGTTACCGATTTCATGGCCATGTTTGACCTTAAAAACAAATACAGTATTGTAGTGCACAATTCAGTGAGTTTCAGATTCGAAATTTTCAAAATTGAGCAGGTAAAATGTAAATCGCGTTTTTCTAACAAAAAACTCGAGCGCTTCTTATTTTTACGATGAATCCTGCCATAACAGGTCGTCCGGACGAGTGGATTAAAAAAAAGAAAACTGAGCCAGTCCGGACGAGTGGATAAAAAAGCATACTAAGCCAGTCCGGACGAGTGGATAAAAAAGCATACTAAGCCAGTCCGGACGAGTGGAAAAAAAGCGCTAAGCTCTCCGGACGAGTGGAAAAAAAGCGCTAAGCTCTCCGGACGAGTGGATAAAAAAGTCTAACTAGCCAGTCCGGACGAGTGGAATAAAAATCTAACTAAGCTTTCCGGACGAGTGGAAATAGTACCCTTTCTAAGGGGCGCGGACGAGTGGATTTAGAATCTAGAAAGATTCGGACGAGTGGAGCCTAAGCCTAATCTAGAACTCTACGGACGAGTGGAACTTTTTAATTAATTTTGAATAATGGTAAAAAAAAGTAATCAATAAATTCAACCACGTCCTTATCACAAACGCTACATGCTTGATTAGCAAGTTCCAAGCTTTTGAATGCTGCGGGATGGCTTCAAAATTCATCAATAGCTTGGCACTAGTTAACTAAAAATGTAGCATGATGCCAATGAAAAAGCTTTTCTCAGCTTACCTTATCATTTTCAGATGGATAGTGATTACCGGCTATCATACACAACATTGTTTGTTGCTGTTTGGAAATTGCTCCAAGTGAATGAGCATCATATTGGTATGCTTGATGGCCAAAGTTAACATGTAGAAAATTTCTGTTTACAGGAGATGAGAATGATTTGGAAACTCGCATGTACTCGATTTTCCAAGAACATGATATTGAACCGGAAGACAAAGAAGCAGTTTTCAGAGCTACGGTGGAAGGGAGCTCGTATGAACTTTTCTTCAAAACGTTTCCGGAAGACGGCAGGGATCGCTTAGTTAGAACAAAGTAAGCAGTGATTTTGAAAGTCGTTTTTAATTTCTTCTTGTTTTTTTCAGAGCGAAAATCGAGAAATTCACTGACTCGTGTGACCTCGTCTACCTCCGAACTGATGCCCACCCGTATCCAGTAGAGTCAGATGCCTGTGCCACATTCTCGGATTGTGATGAGCTAAAACTGAAGTTCACCGATGACTTCTTCGACGCCGACGATGTCGCTCAAAACCTGACAGTGTTCTCCAAGAAGCGGTTGGCCATGAAGAACAGAAATAAAAGCTGTTCGACACTTGACATCGATTTGTTTGATGCATTGAGCAAGTATTATAACGAAAATAATGCTGATAGACTTGTGAAAGGATTCGAAGTGCAGCCAGGAGGTGTGATGATTGCGATGAAGAAGAACAAGATTGAAAAATCAAAGTTCCCCACGATCATGGTAAGCTTTTGTTTTTGATAATTATGCAACCACAAAAACTCCTATTTTCAGAAAGACATCGCCTCGAGTTTCAAAAGCAACGTTTCTGAAGTCTGGTTTGAAGTGCTCAGACCGGGAATCAGAGCTTCAATTGTTGACCAGGGCATGATTTCTGAATTAAAACTGGGGAAGTATAAGTTTCTTTCGGTTACCCGACCCGTTGCCGTAACACCAGAAATTGATCTGAAGAGGAAGCGAGTAAGCGACAAGCATGAAGAGCATGAAGAGCATGAAGAGCATGAAGAGCATGAAGAGCATGGATATGGAAATAGTTGCAGTGACTCGGAAGCTGAGATCGATGATCTTTATGATGAAACGTCTACTAAAAAAATGAAAACATTCTAAAATAATGATAACATTTTCGATGATTGATCTTTTTTTTTTTGATACTAACCACTTTTTTATCAACTAACCTTGTAATTATTTGTGCTAATTGTTCTCATTTGTCATGACTTCCATTTAGCTCTTGCCAATTTATCATTTGTCATTTTTTATATACTGGTAACATTTTTTTTTTCTAAATAAATCCTTTTTTGGCAGCGCAGTAGCAAATAATGCATTTCAGATACTGGTACAAAACATGGTTATGATTGAAAAAATTGAAAATAGTATTTCAAAGGTCTCTTACAAAAATTATAATTTCTGTTCCATTAAAAACCGTATGACCTGTTTTGATTTTTGCTTTTTGTCATAGACCTCAGTTCCCGATAAAGTTACCGAGATGTGGTCAACTAACAAAATAAACTTGACATTGTTAGGAACATTTCATTAGTTGACCAAAATTCAATATTTTCCTTAAGAAGCGAAATAAATGACGCTGAAATTATATGGCAGAGCGGAATACTGTCGAATCTCTAACGTTTGATTGCATTAGGATTTTAGATTTTCTGCACCTTTCTCGCTCTGAAAAACTGTGGCTGGGACAATCTTATGCTGACAACTAGGTACACACAAAAATTGGAACAAAAACTAATTTAGGAAAATTTGAAAAAAAGGTATACAAATAAAATTGGCTATTCACGGTAACTTTTATTTTAAACAAAACGTTTCACTTTATTCTTATGAAAATTTCATACCAGCAAAGATTGAAAATTTGTATTTCTTTTATTCAGATACAATGAAGAGATTTGGCATCACACATACCCAGAAGGATCTTGTTACTTATATTTCCTGTTTTGCTTATCAATCGGTATTACTTTCACTTTCATATATGTACGGTATAGTTTCGAGATAAAGACAATCGGTCTGGTTTATACATAGCCGTGATCATCTAAGTAACAATTTGATTTTAAATTAAATCATAAAACAATCGGTTGACATCTGATGGTTAACTAAACTTTATCAGGTTGTCAAACTAGGAAATCTATGCTGGCATTTTTCACTTTCATAGATTATGTCTCTTTTCTAGATCAAAATTATTCAAACGATTTTTGATTTTGCATTGTTCAGAATGTGAATTTTGAATTTCTCTTCTTCCATCCGTCTACCAATAGTTTTTCCTGTCGAAAGAGATGGAAAACGAAGACACCCAGAGCGTTTTTACCGATTATGTCAATCGGTTTTCTCGAGGGTCAGTTTTTGTTCGGAAAGGCGTTCTTGCGCACGCAGCGCTCTCTTCCGACCCCCAGTAGGTGAAAGTCATCTTTTACATAGCATAGTCTGCTGCTGCCACTTACCGATTCTAAACGCATAACGTTGATAAGGAAAACGGCTGCGAGACTCATGAAACGGTCTGGTGGGCGGGGTTCAAAAAAGAGAACAGAGGAAGGAGGATAGACATTCATTCTTCGGACTCTAATAATTTGTTGTTGTTGTTGTTCAAAATGTGGTTCATCCAGATATTCACTCTTTTAGGAAAGGCTTTCTCCAAGGGAAAGTGAGTTTAAACCTAGAAACCTAATCTGGCTACTGTAACAGTCTTCCTAATTTTCAGAATCCCACATCAGCAACTCGAGGAAGTTGAAGACGGGGATTATGTGGAGCCCCTTAATGAAACAGTCCATCCGGATTATGCTGATATGGCCCTCTGCGAATTCACCGATGCTGGAGGCGTTCGTCTCATCAAGACAGATTCGAAGGAATTCCGAAAAGAAATGAAGAAAATCGAGAAGAAGAAAAAGTATCTCGCGAAGAAAGGTGTTGAAATTATTTGTAATCCTCTGACAACTTTCGATTTTCAGATCATTATGAAAGTCAGGACTCTAAACAATCATGGTACTTCCAGGACATTGATTTTAATGCCGTGCAGTTTTATTTTATGGACGCCTCCCCGGGCAATTTTTTGGTTGTTAAAGAAAAAACCGTACTCAAATTATATTTCGTGTATCTTGACGGACGGGAAAAATCAGTACAAATTATGTACAGAAAAAAGGAAAAGGATAATTCCCACCTATATAAATTCTACAAGATGAAAAAATGGGAAAAGTGTGTTAATTAGCATTGTTTCAAGAAAAGAAGTATTTATTTTCAGCTGCCTTACTGACCTGATAAAATATGCTCAAACCCACGAAATCAAAAATTTCGGAATGAAATTAACCGAAGGAGTCGACCCGAATAACCGAAAGTACCGCTGATCCCTGCTGACATTCTATTTATTTTATCATACATCTCTACCTCGTCCTCTTCCTGCCTCTAAACTATGTTTTGTAGATCTCTCATCTTCTTTCTGCAACTTTTTCTTCAGTATTAATAAAAATCATTGCCAATAAAACTCGTTGGTTTTTCTCGAACATCGCATCTTCTTCCAAAAAGGGTTTGCGCCGGGGACTACGTCACCGGAACATTTATAATTTCACCGAACCGCTCCCCTAGAACACGGCGGCCGGCAAACCGCCGCAAAAAGACCTTGAATTGTAATTCAGCGCCGCGGCGGAAAAGTGCAACATTGCCGGCCTCGACATTGGTTTGAAACCAAATGACATTGAAAAGAAGACGATTGTGAATTCAGAAAATTGAAGTTCCCAAAAATTAGGAACGTCTTGGGTTACTTTCCGTTTTTATGGGAAATAAAATTTTTCTCAAAGAAGCATCATCACAGTTCAATATTAATGGAAATGAAAAGAAAAGGCAGGAACTGTTTTATCAAACAAAACCTGCTGAGTGTACTTTTTCTAACTCTCTGAAATTTCGGTTAATAGCATAGTTTCTTATCAGACGTAAAATAATCCGATTAATTTTGGAGAAGAACCACATTGTAAAATGATAAGGAAACGCGTGACTGTCCAGAACTCTTAGAAAATGGAGTTAATGAATCATATGTGCTGAAAAAAAGTCATTTTTCCAAGAAATGCTCATACCTGGTGATGGCTGGGCATTGAAGCCGCCGGACTGTTTCAATGAAAATAGATCCGGAGAGAGACCAAATCGTAAATTCCGTAGTTTCTAACCAGTCAGGGAATGTTCTGAAAATCAAAACTTCGTCGGAGAAACAGTGTAAATTATTTTTGAAAATGTTACGAGTGGGGGAAATAATCTTAAATTTAGAAAAAAAGGCGTAACTATGAAGCTAAAAAGTTTTACCTGATTGAATTTCAGATAGTTGAGCGTAGCTATCAACATACTGACTATCCTGAAGAAGCAATAAGAAATGAAAGACCTCGCCGATTGACTGGTTTGGTTTCAAGCCGACCCTGATCAGCTAGAGAGAGAGAGAGAGAGAATAAGGAAGTTTTGAAGACCGTACGCCATTGGCTACCTACAGAATCATTTCTACCGGTACTCGAAGGTACCGCCCCTTTTATCGTATCCCCTCTCTCTCATAAAATATAGAATAGGCTGTCTTTACAAGGGCAACTGTTAAAAGAACCATTCTAAAATGCTTCAGATTTCAAATCATTTGAGTTTCCCCGTTTTTTAAAATTCCCTCTGAATTCGGTGCTTCATCAAATTTGAAATTTATGATTTGATTACATATGTCAATCATTTTTTGACAGGTGTTACGGCCTGTCACACGGAACTAAAAGAATGTGACTTCGCGGTGAAGCAGTGTAGTCTAGATGATAATGAATAGGAAACAATAGTTCCACGGAGCTCTAATTTAGTACGATTGGAAATTGAATTGATAGCACGCGGAGAAAAACTGAACTGTTGGGGTCGAAGGGTGGAGAAGCATTTTTTGAAGAGTGGAAAGAGGAACAAAGAGGGAACTGTTATCCAGAATAGGGCACGGTTCAACTGTCACTTAAATGAACACTTCGTTGAGGCATTTGATTAAGGACTATCTTGTTATCGCAAAAATATCAAGAGCAGTTACCCTACCTTGCTGTCAAAAAGTTATCAAAAGTGTTTCAACCGCCGGAAAGTTATCAGAAACCAAGTACTGCAATCGCACGTTTTAACGGAGAAAAATTGTAGGAGAATCAATATGAAATGAAAGATCTCGAAGATTCTTCGTCGCGAACCATCGGAAAAATATTGTGAAGAAGTGAGAGATCTGAATGAAACTGGTTCAAATGGAAGAGGTTTCCAATCGGCCACGGCCACCTAGACGCGTTTGCGCGGCTATTGTCAGATGTTCAAACTTTTGTTTTTTTGTTTCTGGCGTGAAAAGTTCTAGGAATATTATTACGCTATGAAATAGTTTATTTCTCTCAAGATCAAAGTATCCCATTATTTTTTTCAGTAAGTTGAGTGATTTCAGAATGGCACGGCATGACACTGCTCCCAGTACATGATAAAAACAAAACTTCACCCTCAGAATGATAAACCTGTCAAAACTGAGTATAAAAACAGGTGGCCGAGCAACAAATAAATACCTACTACTTGGTTACTAGGCACTCTTCTCGAAAGTCGAGTTAATTTTCAAAAAATTAATTTGTACTTCGAGATGATGATGTTCAACGATATATCGCTGATTATCGTTCCACTTGTATTTCTTTTATTTGTTGCTTCCATCCATTTAATTATCGCTTTGATGAGTGAGTTCAAAACTACTAGTTGCCACTTTTTTTCACTAACAATGAAGTTTTCAGTTGAGAAGTGTTCGAAAAGAGATGTCTCAAACGAGGAGGGCCATGCACTCAACGACCAAACAGTCAAAGAGACCGCCGAAGTTAATGAAAGTGATAGAACGATCGTATAACTGTTTGATTTTGATTATAGATTCCTCACGTTCTTGACTGAAAATGTTTGTTAATTATAATTAGATTACAATTGGTAAATGAAAAAGAGTTGTATTTCAAACAAATTATAGTTTTCTTCAACACAGAATCAGAAACGTCTTCTTATGACCATATTTATACTTTTTTTCTATTCTCCAGTTGCCTAAAGTTTTCGAGCATACCTTGCCACCCACAAACACCATAACTTCATCAACACGTACACTAGTTGTCTTTTCTGATAACACGAAAGTGGAAAATTGATATTAGAACGGTATAGATGTTTGAAAATTAAGACGCTTAGAAAAAACGATTGCTGTCAATCAAAACTACTGATAAAACGGCACTATCGGAGGCTGGGCTCTCCGAAATGATAAAACTAAGTTCATTAGTGTCCCTTATTGCCTTCCGTTTTTGCCTGACCGTCGATGAACAAAGCATTTTTTTAAAATATTCACTCGTTTATTTTTTTCAGAATGATCGAATTCCACGACGTGGTGACAATATGTTCTATGATTGTGATTATTTGTGTTGTTATTCTTGGCTGCCTTTTAGGACAATTGAACTTAGACTCCGGTGAGTGAATTAAAAACATGTTTAATGAAAAAAATAATTCAGGTCTAATAATTCGGGGCGGACGCCTGAGACAAAAAATGGAAAGATCGGAGGAGAATGAGACAATGGCTTGATTTATTTCTTCTCTTTTTTTGTAATTCTTTAGTTAAAATAAATCGTATTCATAAAAACACTATGTTATTATTTTAAAAAGAGTGACAATATGTTGAGCTGACTAAGCTTGGGTTATATTTTTCTAAAAAAGGTCAAAAACAGAATCATGACTTTTCTTCGAGTCTCATTATTCCTGAAATGTGTCGTAGTAACAATGAAAAAGAAAATGGTCTTTTTCAAATTGAAAACATACACGAAAAACGAATTTGATCTAGATGACGTGCTCTCTTTTGTTGGCTGAGGCAGATGCGATCAGAATAAAAAAAGAGAGAATAAGAAAGTTCTGAAGACCGTATATGACGCATTTGGTTACTTACAGAATGCTTTCTACTGGTAGTCAAAGGTACCGCTTCCTTTATCGTATCCCAACCTCTCTCATGAAGTATCAAATGGACTGTCTCCACAAGGGCATCTGTCAAAAAAAACCATTCCTGAATACTTATGAATTTTAAGAAATTTCCCCTTTTTGAAATTCCCTCCATATTCGGTGCTTCATCAAATTTCAAATTTATGATTTGAATCTATATGTCAATCATTTTTTGACAGGTGATACGGCCAGTCACACGGAACTAAAAGAATGTGACTTCGCGATGAAGCAATGTAGTCTAGATGATAATGGGAAGGAAACAATAGTTCCACGGAGCTCTAATTGAATACGATTGGAATTTGAGTTGATAGCACGCGGAGAGAAAATATTTAGGTCCAAGGGTCGAGAAGCGTTTTTGAGAGGCGGGAGAAAAGGAAAGAGGGAAGAACTGTTATCCAAAATAGAACAAAGGGTAATTGGGATTAAGCTGAACTCCTGTTTGAGACATTTGATTAAGGACTATCTCGTTTTCGGAAAATTATCAAAAGTGGTTCCACTGCCTTGCTGCCGGAAAGTTACCAAAAAACGATTTTATACTGCAAACCATTGTTTTGACGGACAAAAGTTTTGGGAAAATCAATATGAAGTGGAAGATCTCGAAGATTCTTTGTTGCTGGTCGCGAACCATCGGAAAGATATTGTGAAGAAGTGAGAGATCTGAATGAAACTGGTTCAAATAGAAGAGGATTCCAATCGTCCACGTTCACTCATTTTTTTCGCGGCTATCGTCAGATATTTGAATTGTCGTTTTATTATTTTGAGTGTGAAACCGAAATACCTGCAAGGAGCTCCAGGAAAAATTGAAACATTGTCTGTTGCGGTTCCAAACACCAAGATGAGCATTGCCACAGTGCTAGCAACACTATTAAGCTGATTCACAATTTCTTTTTTCAAGTTCAATGTACCCGATTGATTATTTTTCCATAAAAAACAAGTCATTTCAGAATGGCACGGACGGGTACTGCTCCCAGGACATGATAAAAATGAAGCTTCTCCGTCAGGATGATAAACCTGTCAAAACTGAGTACAAAAACAGGTGGCCGAGCAACGATAAGAGACTTAATGCCTGGTTACTAGGCACTTTTTTCAGAAATTAAAGCTTTTTCTACAAAAGTTGATTTGCAGGGAAATCGAGATGCAAATTATTGATGCTTTCATTTTTGCCCCCCTCCCCGCGATGTTGTTTTTTGGGGTTCTCTACATTATATTAGCTCCCAAAAGTAAGTTCAATACAACTATATTTCACTGGTTTCAATCATCAATGATTTTTTCAGTCTGGGAATATATGAAACCCGAGAATGTGAAACCCGAGAATGGTCTCAACTGCCAAGAATCAGGCGAAGAAAAGCCAATAATCAATTTTGATTATAGTAAAGAAACGGCTGTATAACTTTTTTATTTCACATATGGATTCCTCACATTTTTAAATAAAAGTCTTGTTAAATTTCGTTAGATTTCAAAAGTTCAATGAAAAAAGTAGTACTTCAAACGGATTATAGTCTTTGTAATCACAGAATCAGAAACGTCTTCTGATGTCAATAATATCATCAGTAGAACGTTTTTATTCTTTGTCCAGTTGACTCCTTCTTTCGAGCATACCTTCCCATCTGCATTCGCCGTAGTTTCATCTTCACGTACACTAGTTTTCTTCTTTGATAACGCGAAGAATGAAAAAATGATACAAGAACGGTGTGGTGGCAAACAGTTTCGGAATCAAGAAGCTTAGAAAAAAACGATTGCTGTCAATCAAAACTACTGATAAAACGGCAGTAACGGAGGCTGAGCTCTCCAAAATGATAAAACTTATTTCATTAGCGCCATTTGATTGCCTCCCATCGTCGATAGACAGACGATGAACGGAGCTTTTTCTTGAAAATTTTATTCACTAATTCATAACTTGTTTCAGCGATGTTCGAACCATTATCCATTATATTAACTGTCGCTGTGCTCACCTTGCTTCTAGGAATTGTATTCCTGAATTATTTCAGTGAAACAAAAGTTATGATTTGTGAGTTTATAAAGAGTTATATTACATCAAAAAACTGATTCAGACAACGGCATTGGCTCGGGTTCTGTGGGGAGACCCATTATGCTGAAGAGCGAGACGGTTTAGCTCAATGTTTTTTTTTCTTTAAATTTCTTCTGTTAAAAAAAATTGTGTTTATAAAACATTATGTTATTATTTTGAAAAAAGTGACGATAGTTCAATTATTCTAAGAATAGCTCAAAGAGCAGAACCATGACTCTCCTTGAAGTCTTTCTATTTTGGAAATGTGTTGTGGCAACAATTGAATAAGTAGGTGAGAAAATTTTATATGAATAAAAGAAAATGAGTCATTTTCAAATTGAAAACATATATGGAAAAGAAATTTGGACGGGATGACGTGTTTTTTCTTGTTGGTTGGGGGGAAATACGATCAGAATAAGAAAAAAAGAAAACGATGGGGAGTTGGGGCGGATGGAAATGGAAATAAATTCAAAAATGAAAATAGAAAGAGGGTATGGTTACACAATGGTATGGCAAACGGAAAGATGTTCGTGAGGCAAATTGATGTCATGTAACAATGTGTGTTCTGTGCAAAACGTTTAGTTCTCGCTGTCGTCGGCGTAGTCATCGAGTGGTCCCTCGATGTTCAACGTCAGCTCAACATTTGCTTCTCCGGCGTCGTTCTTGATGTTGCAAGTGTAGGTACCCGAATCCTTTGCCTTGTAGTTCTGAAAAACGAAATATAAAACAGGTTTTTGATTTAAAAAGCTTACGGTAAGCTCCAATTGAGCGGTGAAGTTTCCATTTCCTTCATCGTTGGTCTTGAACTTGATGCGAGACGACTCCTTCATCTTCTTGGATTTCGGTGAGATCCAGGTGACTTGTGGGTTCATTCTAGCGGAATATCCAATATCGAAGCAGATAGCTGGCTCGCCACCCGATGAGGTTTGTTGGAGGATTTGTGGTTTTCTGGTGAAGGATGGGGCTCCCTCTGGCACCTCGAATTTGACGGTGAAGGTGGCGGTCAGCTTTCCAGACTCGTTCTTCACAGTGCAGATGAACTGTCCGGCGTCCTTGTCCTTGGTTGGCTCCTTGATCTCGAGGGCCGAGTAGTAGACGTTTCCGGCTTCGAGCTTCTTGACAGCCTTTATGCGGTCAGAGTTGGCGATGATCTCCTCCTAGAACAGATTTAAATGAAAATAGGTGCTAGAAAGGTTCAAAACTTACAGCTCCTCCTCCGACAAGCTTTTGCCAGACGAAGGTTGGCTCAAGGATGGACTTGGCGCGGAACTCCATGACCATGACTTGTCCGTCGTCTCTGGAGGAGATCTGTGGCTTCTCGACGAAGGTTGGGGAGGAGAATCCTGAAAATTAACCTTTATTTATAATTTTTCCCGTGGAAAAACCTACCAGTAAGTTTAAGGTTGAAGTTGGCATTTCCCTTTCCGTGTGGGTTGACAATGGCACATCTGTATGCTCCAGCGTCGGCGTCAGCGAGCTCCTAAAAATTAATGTGGTTGGTTGTGTTGTATGTGTTTTTTGTGTCCCCCTTTACAATTTCGTTAACATAATCATTCTTATTTTAGTGGTGGCATTCACTGAGATGATCTGTCACACATCTAGAGAGATATAGCAAAAGAACGAGTGGAAAAGAGTGTGTAACGGAATCAACGACGACACTTTACACAATCTAAGGGGGACCTCTTGAGCAGATGTCATCTTTGCAAGGGGTCCTAGAGACGAACAAATGACAAAAACAGTAGGAGACGTACCTTGATGGTAAGGATAGCCGAGTAGCTGTCGCTTCCCTTGTTGGCGAGGTTGGCACTGAAGCGTCCGGAGTTTTCGACCTCCTTCTGTAAATGTTTAATATTGCATATGAGGATGAGTCAGAATACAATACTCACGTTGTCGTAATACCACTTCACTTGTGGGGTTGGGTTGGCGTCAACGAAGCATTCAAGCTCCAAAGAACCATCGTCGTTCTGACGGGCCACTGGCTGTTGTGGGAAATGTGGGGCCTTTCCGTCTGGCATGGCTGGAAAAAAGGGAATTTGTTTTCTGATAGACTGACAGAAAAGGAAACATGAGAAGAGGGGAAGAAAGAATTGGAAATATTTTTTCTTCAATACGTATTGTTTTATTGTTTTGTTTGTTGTTTCTTTTTCCGTTGGGATGTCAAGAAAAAACGCCCGGGAACTGTTGTAAAAGGAAAAAAGAAAAATAAAAATGTCCTAGAATAGCTAAACAACAAGAAAAAGGTTGGACTGGTCAAGGCTAAGAGCAAAATGTTAAGTGATAGGTGACGGACAACAGGGGGGATGCCAAGTGGGATACCGCGGCTTTGGAAGAGAAGAAAACGCTCCCCTCCTAGTCGGAGCATCCCCAAGTCTCAATACTAGCCCCCGGGAACCCGCTGCATTGCCAACTCCGATGCACAGTGTGACAAGAGGAGCTTCGGGCGTTACACAAAAATCGGCTCCCCTCCCCTTTCTCTCTCTCTATCTCTCTCTTTCTTACTTCCCGTTGCTGTGTACTAGAGGCGAGAGGATAAAGAAGAAGATGGGTTTCGGAGGAGCGCGCCCCCGCGGGAGTCCTCGGGAATATGATGGCTTGAATTGATGGACCAGAGAAAAAGAGAGAAGGCTATCACTATCAATGATTATCAACATGCCGTGGCTCTCTGTTTCTGAAGCGTTTGGCAGGACCACTGTGTTGCTTCTGCTGCCTGATCACCTATCGATCCGGCGGGGTTTTACTGCGTGGGAGGACAGCAGAGATACTGATAGTGATAGGAGAAGAGATATCCAAGAGCAAATAGGTCCCAGGAACAGAAAAAATAGAGACTAACTAAAAAGTGGGGAACGGAGGGTGACTGTTGAAAATACCTAGTGTACTTTGAGGGAAAGGTTTTGATTTTTAACTATTCCCGACTGGTTTGAAGAAAAACAGAAACCCATGTGTTCTATCAAAAGAAATGTACCACAAAAACATCAAGAATCGCAAAAAACTCGAGTTCAACACATCTGGTACCAGCAAGCGATCTATCATGAATCCGAAAGCTTCAAATGAAGCAAACGTGCGATTTTTCATTTTTTGCAAACAAATAAATGAGTGAGTTTAGGGTGGGAGGAGGAGGTGGGGGGGATATATAATTGAGGTTGGCTTGCAGTCAGTCGCATTCAAAAAAATCGAAATCGGCACTTATCTCAACAGTATCTTTTTTTAATAGCTCAAGTTGACAAACAAAGGCTCTCGCACCCCATGGCTCGAGTAGATAGGAACTCTCGCTTTCTCATCGACAAATAAAATTTCAGTTGGCGCCAGATTTTTTACTCAAATCGTGGGCTTTTATCAGAGACCATATCACGTAGATTAGAAACACAGCGGGGAAATGAGGATAAGTTGCTATACTTGAGACAACAAAGCTTATTGTATAGTTGAAGTGGATTTTATGAACATTTGTGATATCATCATTGATCAAACTAATAGTTCTATTCACCAGGAACAGAATTTATGGGGAATAAGTACTACCTACCAAAGACATCGTCTACACCCACCTCCCCTTCATTTCAAAACAAAAACACTTCAAAAATTAGAAAAAAGTTCCGAGAAAGCGATAAAATCAATGAGCGCAGGGGGGGGGGGGGAAGTATGTCCTACATAGATCAATATGCAGACGACAAATAGTGTATGATCCCATATCATCAACGCCTCATCTTTCCTCGCCCCTCGAACTTCTGCGTTTCCCACCCACGTTTCATCAATTTTCTTGTTAGACGAGCAGATAAACGTAATACGAATCGCGTTGGCATATGTCGCGTGAAGATATTTGCTCATTTAACCGACCGACTGGGACCCCTCATCAGCATCATTGCTCGGAGACTCAGTACACTTCGATTCCCACAACTGTTCGACCCCCTACCGACTGTTCCCGATCTTTTGGCTCCGATGATACAAGGGTCCCTATCATCATTATTTTCTTAGGGAATTGGTGGTCAGGACGAGGGGAGAAGATTGAAACTAACAAATTAAGCTTGGGAAGGGTATTGCTTAACGTTTTAATGGTAGAAAGTGACAATTTTCAAGAATTTACCACAGAAAAACCGTCACTAGACGTCGCAAGTTAACAAAAAACGACTTCCAGACAAACGCAAATTAGTCTAAGAAAAACAATCCAAATGCCAAACAACGGGCAGTAACATTACCTAATTTTCTGGGGAGGGGTTGTCAAGAGGAACAGTGCCCGCAAAACCGGTGGCAAGCGAAAGAGTACATAAGAATGGTGGTGCACAGTCGGAGAAAGGTTTTTTTTTCATTCTCGAGACGAAGCAGCACAAATCGTTGTGTGCAATATGAAAAAGTAAACGAATCGGTGAAAGGACAAGCACACAGGTAAATGAGGAATTTTTGGGGGGAGGAAGAAAGATCTGCGTAATGAGTTCAGAACATAAAAGGGAAGTGTTCGTAGAACTCGGCGAGGATGAGTGGGAAGGACAACAAAGTGTTGCGAATTTCTAAAGGACCTAAACTATGTGAACTTTGTGAACGAGTGGGAAAGAATTTGTAACAGATAGTTCAACACCCGTTAAACATCTGGTGAGAGTTGTCTCAAAGAAAATGGTCAGTTGGGAAAGTGTCCTTAGAAAAGGAGATAATAGTAACTTCCGAATAATAATGCAGTGATGCATGAAAAGCGAGACAGGACGTTTTTGTCGTGTCTCACACTACCAAAAAAAAATAGGAATTTGTATGAAAGCAAATCCTGCGTCGGTCGTCGTCACTTCAATAAATATACGTACAAGCAGAAACCCCTCCCGACCGATAGTGTGTTGACTATTCTTTACAACTTGTTGCTTTTTGCCCTCCTCTCTTCCCTTTTTCTTTTCTATCAAGTACTATATATGTTTGTCGGGAGTTGAAGAAAGGAGTGTAATCCCTCCCCTACACTCATTTATTTGTTTCTAAGCTCAAGGTGTTTTCATGATAGTTCCCGGAAAACTTTCTAACCACTCACTTTCATCAAAATCTGCTTCTGTTGAAGTTCCTATACTGCATTTGATTTTTTCATCCAGAAAATCATATGTTATTGTTGATATTGCCTTGACCCTCCTCAACTTGATTTCTGATTCAATAGTATTGTCATAGCGTGCTCGTTTTGGTGAGAACCATGAGTTGTTCTGAAAAAATAATTTTTCAACCTGTAATTAATATTTACAACACATAAAACAGCTGGTAAAAGGTAAGACTCAATTGCTTACAAGTCAATTTTCCCTTTGATTGTATTAAACTCCTATATGATTTAATGGAATTGCCTTTTAACGGCTTGCATCAAACCTTACGACGACATGAAGACGAATGTTGCTTCTATAAACAGTTGAACCAGTAAACTATTAAAACTTCCAAAAAACCATATTTTCTATAACAAAACTGGAAACCAAAACTAACCAGAGAGTCACAGAGCCGCTTAATCGCTTTGACTGTCATACTCGCTGTCGCTGAATTGTTTTCTTCCAAAACAGGAGTTGATTCTATCGGTTCGACACTTCTGCGCCTCTTCAACTGCCCATTTTCTGCATTTTTCTCGGTCACGCATCCCGGGTGGTCGGCGATTGCAACCGAAGATGGATTAAGTTTTACTTCGATGCCTTTTGTGCGTTCAGCTCGGATATAACGAGGTGTATCTTTAGGACACTGTATAATTTGATGCCATTCGGGAACCTTGCTTCCCGAGCAAGATGGACTACTGTAGCAAGGAGATTCCAACATCTCCTCATTCTGTTCTTCTAATCTTTTGTTCAACAATGCTTCTTGAACACTGTCGTTTGTACCATTCTTTTTCTGTAAACTCTCAATGTGTTCCTTTCTTGGCTTTACAATGCGTGTGTGATAATCAGAGTTTTCTGTGCTACTACTTGTTTTAGGAGAACCTGAAAAAAGATTTTGATTAGCATAACCGTTAATTAATATACCTGAAAGACGGTGCCATTCATTCCCCGGAGAGGGCTTAGTCTTCCGTGCTTTCCTAGACTGTTGTGCTAAAAACAGACGGCGGGCAAAGGCTTTCGCTGAAATAATGAGAAATTAAATTTGGTTTTATGCCGGAAAAAACTTACAATCGAGAACAGCGCAGCCCGGACGTCCGTTAGAATTTAAAGGTGTGGATGTTCTCGGGTAACTACTCGAACCTGATAACCCGGTACCTCAGAGTGCATTTTTGCCCCATCAAACTTACCACTCTTTACGTTATTATTATAAAACGTGACTTCTGAGTCTTCACAGTCCGATCTACAATCCTCATTATCCTGAAATGGTGTTGTTCTTTTCAGTTTTTAGCATGCCAACGAATGTGTTGAAGTACGTGAAACGTCGTAGCGGTGTTTGCAGACCGGGGTTTTATACATTTTTTAACAACTCAGTGTTTTTTTGTTTTTAGTGAATCTTTTTGTTTTTGGATATGAATAGTTACAGGAGAATTGAAATGGCATCCAATAATTTGTATTTAGATGTAGTTCTGACCTCTTTACAGTTTTATCTTGATTAATTTCATCTGAAAATGTCACTAAGTGGTTCACTCCACTTATTTTGACGTGTTCGAATCAGTAGGATATTGCGTGAATGTTGTCAACAGAAAAATGTTCCAAACCCAAAACTACATCTAATGGATGCCACTTCTATCCTCCTTAAACTACCCTAAAAACTTACATTCTCATAATGATCGGTGTTGAAGAAGTTGTCCGCGTTTTCAAAATAACGATGAAGAGCAGCCATATTAGTCGGAAATCCTCTGAAAAACTCTATTCATCAAAAAGAAGCTGGGAGAGCGAACGAGTAAGCAAAAAAACTGAGCGACAAGCCGCCGCTGAACGAAAACAAGAAATAGGGGGGTGAACGGAGAGAAAAACACAAAGTGTTCAGTGGAATAACAAGAGAGTGTTATGAATGCAAAGCAGGAATTGGGAATTAAGTTTAGAGGCGGAAATGAAAAGTACCTCCTGGTACCGGAAAATGGAAAACAACAGATAAACAACTTCACAAAATTTTTATGAATTCAGAAAAAAATGAGACGCTTGAAAAACATTTCTAAATATAGCTAAAGAAATTTTCCGGATTAATATTTCGCGGAACTCAGAAAATCGAGAAAACCAATATCTTAACAGGATAAATATTAATGAACTTTGAAATCAGAAATTTTAATACATATTGTACGTCACGACCAGAAAACGGATTTTCGGAAATTGAAAATAATGTAGTGTGTGCGTGTGCAAAACTACAAATATCGTTTTCTTCGCATTGCCTGAGGACGTACCTCCTGCTGGCTGGTCATTTCTCGCGAAAAAAAAATGGGTGAACAGGGTTGGCAATAATACACTCGGTCAAGGCATTTTCTGTACGTCGTCCGGCCTGTTCTGTGCGAGAAGACGGACCACGGAGAGGTTTGCGCTTTCACCACCTGCCCTGGTATGTGTTGCCCAGAACGCTTCGTAGGGGGGGGGCCCTTTCCAAGAAGTGTATAGAGAGAGTGTACCAAATCAAGAGTGCGCAAGAGAAAGAGACCATGCTCGCGAAAGGGCTGGTTGGTATCTGATCTGATGTCATATAGGTTTGTCGTTGGACAGACCATATGGGAGACACAAAGAGCTTGGAATGTATCGGTTTTTTTGTACATAAGAGAGTGAATTGGTCAAAACGCGCAAGTCAAGGACAGGAAACAGTTGATATGATCGAATTTACACTAAGAGGTCATTATGTAAACACTATTGAGAATAGATATATTATACTAAAAAGGATGCATTTTTTAAATCCTGGAGTCTTCAAGTTGTTTTTTTGGTGGAATTATATAATGAATCATTATATTTTTTTCGAAAGGATTTGAAAAATAGAAAATGAAAAACAGCTGAAAAAACAACCAGAACATAAATTCAGAGGAAAATTCTTATTTCACCACCCCAACTGGTTTTTCAAAGTCGTCACCATTTGCATTGACAATGAAGAACTGAGGGAAATGGAAAAAGTGAAAAGAATCAGAGGAGGTATATAGTTTTGACAGCCCGAAAGATGGTGACCGCACAGATAGTGTGCGCAAATATGCTGGTTCACTGGCCTGTGTTTCCGCATTCTCGCGGGCCACTTTACAAAATCAGCTGATTCATCAACGGAACTAAAATTTTGAAATGAAAAATAATTTTTTATATAGAATTGATAATTTTTTTCAAATAGATTTGATAATTTCTTAAATAGAATTAACAATATAAATATTTTGAAATTGGAAATGCATCCTGGATAACGGAACCCGGAAAAAAGCAGAATGGATCGGAAGAATAATCTCGAAAAATTTGAAAAGCACGTGCAAATGTGGATGATGCAGATTGATCTACGTGACACCTGAAATCACGCCAAACTGCGGATTTTTGTGAGGATACACTTAATTACACGACTTGGTTCAGAGGGGATTGGATTCAGGGGCTTCGTAACACCCTAGTACTAGTTATCAAGACGGAAATTAATAGGAAGTGGAATTCACAACGTATACATTTCAAAATAAACAATTTATTATACAATATACAAACATTGGAAACCAATCTACTTTATTGATTAGACAATCAAAACTAGTTAATGCAGAGATGTGGAAGTTAGCAAAAGTTTGAAAATATTTATTCTCGTTGATATTATGAACATAGACTACAAAATGATCCAGTGGCGTAAACAAGTAGGATAGAAGACATCGAGAACACACACGGAACTAGGAAAGCTGTTTTAATGAACGCAATATCCAAGAATTCCTTGAAAATCTGGAAATCTGAATGTTTTATGAACTTCCGAAGCATTCTTCCCTTCCAATTTAGAAATTTAATGTTGATGTACCTTATCAACACTCTATGACGCATTTGATATTGGCTACTGAACAATTTGATTTATTACAAAATATCAAAATGTTGTATTTACCTGAATATACACTTTCAAACTGTATCTAAGTTTATTTCGGAATTTACGGCTGTCAACGCTCCAACAGACACCGATCGACAAAACCGCCACTGATAAATCTTCCATTGCCCAACATTTATTACCCTCCACGTAACGTTTTGGAGCAATTATTGCCTTTTGATAATGTCTCTCTTCTTTTTTCCGGTTTCAACAAAATATGTGAACAGCTCATAAAATATCACTTTTCAGTTCAGAAATGAGCAAAAGTGGGAAACTACCAAGATTTGTTGATGAATACGAAGATGACGAAGAAGTTGAGTTGGTAGACGAACCAGATTGTGGGAAGAAGTGAGTTTTTTGGAAGAATTTTTAATTTATTAACAATTTTTTGCAGTTTCCGTAGTTTTTGTATACGTCTTTCAATTTCCTTATTCCTCTTGGCATGTGTATCAGGAGCTCTCATTTGGTCATTTGTTAATGGTTAGTTTTTTCTTTGAAAAAAATTTTGTAATTTTCACGGTGAAATTTCAAGGTGAAAGCGGTAGTGGAACAAATGAAGTTCACCGAGATGCTTCTAAAAACTTCTCCATTTTTGTTGATCAGTACTCCGCGAAAGAAGGACAGTATGTTACCACTTATCGGCTACCGGAAGGATCTAGTGATGAAGAACCGGTTAGTTTTCTTAAAGTTTTTATTTAATTCGTAAATCAAATTTTCAGAAGCAAGAGGAATATCAATCGTTTTGGTTCCAAAGTGACACTAACAAAACTCTTGTCCATCAAATCACCCCTACAGTTACTATCTATGCATTTGAACATCATGCATATTGGTATGATACCTCTGCTTCCAAACCAGTAAGTTTTCTAGCCACCTTCAAATTTATTTTTGCTTCATAGAAATGCACTTTTGACCCAAATATGAATTATTTGACATACATCAAAAACCTGGGTATGACGAATCTGGAAAGACATCATTCGGAATACGTAAGTTATTTCGAAAAGTCAAAACAAATTGTATTTTTAGGAAGAGACTCACAATGGAGAAAAGGTGTTTGTGTACCAAGGAAATCCGAATGAGGTGTTGTTGACCAATGTGAATCAAACTGCTTTTTTGGTGACGGCTTACGCAGATGCCACTACTGGTATGTTCTGAATCTGACCTTAGAGGAAGAAAAACTAGAAATAGTCTTATTTGTGCCGTTTTTCCTTATATTTTGGAACTATAAACAAAATAATTGACTCAAATTGCTCACAGCTTGACCCTTTTCTTTGGGTTCTCTTTTGTTTCCCATTGGTCATTTTCCTTTTTTTCCTTTCCTTTCAAACTGACGTTTCTCACATTCAAAAAAGGTTTTCTACAAAAAAATTCATCTCAAAATGAAATTCGAACCCAAAAACTCTATTCAAGACACAAAATTGAATTTTAAACTCATTCCCATCGCTCCTTTTCAAATATTTTTTTTCTTTGCTGTAAACAAATATCTATTTTCAGGAGCTCTTCTCGCATGGGACACCTACTTCTCCTCTGAAGCAGATAGCAGCGATATGGTTTACAAAGCGTCGTATGAATATCCACATATGACTCCAGCCAAAGCAGACCCGAAATATTTTATCACTCCAACCGAGTGCTCCCCATAAATGTATCTAAATTTAGAACCAAAATAAAGTTCTCACCGTATTTTTTTATTCTTACGAACTCTGGTGTATTCAAAGAGCATCTATGTGTACCATGATCGGACCTTATTTCCTCTTTTCCGTCATCTCCTCATAGAAATCGTATAGCCATAAGCCGCGCCCTCTTTTATTTTTGGCATTTCGAATACTACGTAGGAGTGAGTGCTCTTTTTCATGAAAAACAATTTGATCAGAGGGTATGTAATCTTCGTTCTAATAGAACACTTCAGAATTTTTTGCTTTTATTTTGAAGATGTGTTGTTCAGTTTTACAGTTAGAATCAAACCACACGTTTTCTTTTTGACATAACGTTTTTCTAATATCTCAGTTAGCGCTAATCATGAAAACCCTGTTCTATGTAATGCTATGGGGCTAAACTTCCGGAGCAACCTTCCGAAGTTTTAAAGTTCACTGAACCGTCAAATAAACCAAACCTCAACGAATAAAAAAACTTTTCCACTTTCCTGGCGTCGTCACTATTATCAAGTCCACAAAGTGCTCTCTCCTTTAAAATTCCTCACTTTTGGAGCTCATTGTAGAAAAACACGTGGACACACATCAATCGCACTAATGGGTCCTTGTGTGTTTGTTTTCCCCCAGTTTTTTGAGAAGTGATAGAAAAAGAAGATGTCAGCACTCGTTTGTGGAATGCTTTCATTTTTCGACGTTTTCCACATTCATTTTGGGAGAGGAGAATATTAACCGGGTTGTTTTCGTCCAGAATTTCACTCATATGCTTTGTTTTCATGCCCATTCGCTGATGGATTAAAGAAATTTGAGATTGGGAGAAAATTAGGATTCTGGACTACTGTAACAAGGATCTAAACCCGTGATTTCATTTCCTAGTTCTACCCACAAACCACTTGACTCTCACTTGAGAACTCATTGCCATTCCTCTCCTGAAATTCTTGTTCTCCTGGTCATTCTGTTTTCCGCTTCACTTCTCTTGCTCCCTTCCTATTTGAAAACATCAAACTTTATTTGTATTAGAACCGCTCGACATGTTCAAACTTCTTCTCGCCTTCTGTCTCCTTCTTCTCGTCGCTGAGTCCACTGCCAAGGTTGTTAAGGTGAGTTGAACACGGTTTTCCAAAAAAAAAATCCAAAAAAATATTCCAGTGGCACTCTGTCTCCTTCAATCAACCGTCATGGAGAACTTCTCAGCGTTCCAGACAGGTATATCTTGTAGCTCATAAACTAGGAGAGTTCCCATTTACAGAGACACAATTTTCAGATCCAAGGCTACGGTCCAATGTCAGCATTTGCTGAAAGCGGCTCTTCCCGTCCACTCTTTTTTGGTTCCTGGCGCAAACGCTTTGACGAAGAATGATTATATTGTTTCTTCTGTCATTTTCTGTTCGTTTATCTCAGAAACTAATAAAGTGTTGTTGAGTAACAATGTTTTTCATTTAGACGAATTCAGAATATTAGTTTTCCATCCGGATGACCACTGCTAATTGAAATGAATTATTAATTTGTTTCACATTTGTGGAAAACAATTTCAATTGAGAGAAATAACTAGAGTGCAAATTAAAGCGAAGTCGAAATTGCAGCTGTGTGAAAGGTCATCAGGAAAATGTCAAAAATTGAATGAGAAGTGATATTCGATCGTTTCGAAAATGAGAGAATTCGAAATGAAGAGGTCCCGCAATGAATAGAAATTAGAAGTTGGTGTCTTCGGAAGATCATTTCTGCAAACTAGAGAAGATTAGACACGTCACACTTATATACCACCCATGTAAAAAATATTACATAGAATAAAGAGTGAGTCTTTTCAATTTAACAGAGGGTGCATATAAATTTACAAATTATTCAAAAAACGAGAGGGAGCAATAAAATTTGAAAATACGGAAATTGGAAAAAATGAACGGAAATGGTATATTAAATGTCTTCAGAAAAAAAGGAGTTTAAAAAGTGGATAGGAAGAGCCGAGCGAATACTAATATTGTATTGTAGCATTGGATCTGAAAGTTATGCCTTCAGCTCCCGAAATCTAATTTTTGTCAGAAAACGTTGTTGCTGGTCACGTTAAAATAAAAATCAATCTTTCTCTAGTCTATTTTATTTGCAATAGAAGCTTTAGTCCAAAGTCTCCTTTTTTCCATTTTAAAAAGTGCTCTTCTAATTTTCTGTTTCCCAAATAATATTTATTTTAAATGAAAATAATTGAACACAAAATAAATGATAATCCAACATTGATTGGAATGAAGATAGGAATGACGGAATGCAAAATAGCGCAGATTGGAACAAAAAATGAAATGATTCGGTGCAAAAATATCGTTGAATGAAAGAAAAAATATGTAAATTTGATGGAGCTCGAATTATTGCTCATTTGGGGTGAAAAATAGGATTGAACTAAATATTTCTTGGAGGATCGGAATATTGCTTGGAGGATCGGACTCAAAATAAATAATTTACGAAAAGGTGCGATAAATATATGAAAAAAAATTGGGAAATCAGTCAAAGACGTTCATATCCGCCTTTGTAGAAAATGATTGAAGAATCGTTTGGAAACCAAGAGTTGCTAATGAGTAAAAAATCTTCAAATGTCTACCGGAAATGGAATTGGAGTTGGAGGCGCAAGATTTTCTGAAATCAAGATGCTATGCAATGAGCTAAACGTTCATCAAAATACCGTAATTCTCATGGTCCAATGCAACCAAACGTTTGCACTCTTGGAAAAAATCCTCAATATCATGCAACTTGTCTCTTCTCTTTAGATGTTTCGGTATCATTTTCAGAACACCTCTTATAGAACATTTGATAGCATCAGTTTCTAATTGCACTTTATGAATCTTAGATTTCTCCTCTTCCAAAAACTCGTCCAATGCTTTTATTGCTTTCTCTGTCCGCAAGCCTCTTCTATGTTTTCCTGCTTCCTCCTCCAATCGGTCCATACAACTATCTAAGAAATTGTACTTCTCCCGGAACTTCTCAAGTTTGAAAATAAGATCTCCTTCAAAGTTCAATAGAAGCGTCCGGCTTTTCTTCAAGATATCCATGAAACGTTGTGTCGCGTTATGTTGATGGCTGGAGTAGCGGCATCTCCAACAGTAATATTTACCGAACCCTGCACATAGGAAGGTCTGGAAACAAAAAGAAACTCGAGCAAACTTTTACTGGATTTACCGTGCAAACATATTCCAGGTCATACTCCGGATGTTCTTTGCACTTTGGTACAATTAGTGGCTTTTCAGAGATTCTAACAAGTTTGTGAAGGCTGAACATTTTGGTGGAGTGAGAAAGCTTTGCGCAACTGAAATATTGTTTTACGAAGCAATAAGGAAACCTGTGAACTCACTTCAAACAATAATTGAATTGACAACTCATACAGTATACATGAGATTCATGACGCTCATTCTCGCAACACGGGACATCTGGGTCTTTGCAAGGCTCAATTTCAGGTAATTGAAATTCAAGCTCATTCACATTCTGGTGAACCATTTCCTGGGCAGTGAAGTTTCTCATAGGAACTCCTGGTAATAGAATTTTAGCTCTTTCACTTGATTAACTTACAGAAACTTACCTACGGTTCGTTTACGTTTACTTTCAAACGGACAGTTCACACTCCTTTTACTAGTTCTTAGTGTTTTGTAGCATTTCCTGCAAAACGTGTGCCCACAAGATTTCATACGAATCGGCTTGTACTGCTCTTTGATAGGGTAGTTGTCCAAACAGATACAGCATTCGAAGGCTCTTACACTGAAACAGAAGTGTGTACTTCTTTTTAACAATCCTCTTACTGTCTCTCAGTGTTGTTGTATTTCACTTCTACGGTGATTGCATTATCTCCAGTCATATCCAAAACATCTTGGAATTTAATGAACATGCCATCCATGACTTTATCTACATTGTCTCTCATATTGACATGAATAGACATTTCGGTAGTGATCAAATCTAGAAGAAATCAGAAGATGGCTTAATTATTTTTTAGCCTACCCTCTGGGATATCCGTGAAGAAACAGTTTGGGAGATTGTGAGTTACACGGATCACGCCATCGCTGAAGGTGCCGGCAAGTTTAAGATTGATCCTTTTGATTTCGGTGTCCGCTGGGTTAAAATACAAAACAGTTGGAGTCACATCAAAACGCCTCTCTTGTTGAATGGGAACGCTCATCTCTGAAGACAGTTCCAGATTCGGACGAAGAGGGAGAGAGGGAAAGAGTGTGAGGGAGGAAGGGGGCGCACTCATTTCTTAATAAGATTATGAGAACACTGACAGATTTTTGAGAATCAATATGTTCTGCATAATGTGAGACAGAGGCTTTCAGAGACTTACTGGTAATGAGAGACGCGGATAGTGCAAGAGGTAGCGAGAGAGTGCGTTTCTCTTGTTGCTCTCATCTTCATGATGTTCCCACACAACAAAGAGCGAGCTGGATATGAGCAGAGAGCGAGGGGCCAGATTACGTATAATCCCTTGACTCGCGGTTGCCTCGGTAACAAGCAGGTAAGCCACGGTGGAGATGTGAAAAGGAAATAGGCGAATGTAAGGGGCCAAAAGAGAAACTGACTGAGGGGCTGAAGTCAACGGAGTATTGCATTAGAAACAAAAAAAGGTGAGAGCTCGGCTCATAACTTGACAACAGGGATTATCTTTTCGAATAAAGCCCTTGCATGTTGTTGGGGTGTATAAGCATGGAAAAGAATCACTGGAAAGGAGCCACCAAATGTTGAGAATTTAAATAAGACGATAGGGGCAAAGGAATGGATCAAGAAGTTACTTAGCTAGAGACTATGGATCCTAGTGGTCTACTAACTGACATTTGTTTGGTACGTCCTGACTGACCGTTGAATGCGCAATATTTTAATTATGGTTTTCAAAGTCAGTATGATATCCAGAACCCTCTGGAAAAGGAGTCAACAATAGTAAACGCTCAACTATAACACCTGTTATACAATTTCTGAAGATGTAGCTTTATAAAAAAGCGATTCTGAACTTTTCAAAAGAGAGGTTTTGCACATAGCTAAGTCTTTTCTCACCACTCAACCTTCCATGACATTTTTGTCCTTTGATCTGAAAAATCGACGTTTTCACTTGCTTTCCTTATTAGTTTGCTTAATTCAATACGCCATAACTCCCAGTTATTTCTTTCCTTCGCTTATAATCACGTATAAAGTTATAGTTAGCGAGGAGAAGCGCGTGACGTGTTTTCCCGTCTCAACTTGCAGCTGGTTGATCATTTCGCAATTCGTCGTGACCGGCCGAAAGGTAAACACGTTTGTCGCCTCATCATCACACGGGTAATACGGAACCAGCGTTATCGAAAACGACTGGTTGTCTGTATGAAATACATTTTAGTTTCGTCATTCTTGTTACTTGCATTGGCACGTTCTGTCGAAATGGTGAAAGCGCCTGTGGATTTCGAAGAAGAATGGTGTAAGGTTAGTTGTTTTTGGATATTGTTTCATTTTCCTAATAAATTATCCAAAATATTTATTTTGCAGATTTCAAATGGAAATCTTGTGATCAAATGGTTTTATTTTCCAATCACTACAAGCAAAAACATCGACATCGATAAAATTCAAAAAGTCCAGATTCAACGACAAGACAAAGGGTATGCAAAGAACTGGGGATCCGGAGACTTGGAGACTTGGTGGGCTTGTGATATGAAACGGTAAGAATCATTCAAAGCTATGTTTTTCTACATTATTTACTTCAGTAACTTCCGCAGTCATCCAGAGAGATTCTATAATGTGAAAGTGGACATTGGAGAGACATTCAAAAAAGGGTTCACTGTCAATGAGCTGGACAAGTTTTTGGTTGCTATCCGAAAATGGCTCAAAGTTCAGGATATTGAATTTGAGTGATGATTTTGTATACTTGTATATTGTCGTTTTATTACTTTTGACTTTGTCGTAGTGAAATGTGAAAACTTCGGAACTTGTTATTGTGTATTTATTTGTGTAATAAACATTTATTAGTTCTAAATTTTCAAAAAAGGTGTTGAATTTATTAGAATGATGAAAAAAGGGTCATTCTGAATACGGAACTCATATTGAGGCCATTGGAAGGTTATCAACTTTTTGCACTTTGCCTTCTAACAAAAGTTTAGTTTTTATAATCATGCACGTCACAAGAGTCTAATTTCGATTCTTAGTTGTTCTGCATCACTGAAACGGAACATGGGGAAAGGGCCATCTTTGTCATCCTCTCGATGAAGAGCAAGTGGGTGATGATGGTGTAGGCTTAACGCCAAGACAAAAATATTCTTACGTGAATCTCAATGACTTGTTTTGGCACAAGGCTTGTAGAGGTGTTAGACAACTATTAAAGCCAGTAGTGGACTTTTCAAATGTACGAGAACAAGCAGGTGATTTTTTTTAGAGAAGTCATATGTTCTGACTCAGGAGCAAAAACCGAGTAAATATTAATTACCAAAAGCGGTTTACTTTATTTTTTCCGAAAAAGTGTATTTTTTCATTAGAATGAATGCTTGGATCAAAAGATGAAACGGTTAAATTGAATAAAAGAAAGAGAGAGGAAGGGGGAGGACTGTGAAATAGAAACAGAAAAAATTGTAAATTTAATAAGTGGTGTAAAGAAGAAAACAGCGAAAAGCAATGAGAAAGCAGAGGACGGCAGAGCGATTTGCTGAAAAATGAAATTTATAAAAGTTACGAAAAACAACAACTTACTTTTGGGTAAAGGAACGGAGTATGTATGGGCATCGGGTTTGGTGGACGGTACAAAAGCATGCGTTTAGACGGCTAGAAACAATGACTTGTGCGCGAAATACGGTAGAACAGCATAAATGGATGATCCAGAAGCAAGGTAAGAGTGTTCAGAGAAGCAGCATCGACGAACAAAAAATGATTGAATGTGAAGAGAGTTGAGAGTGACAAAGAGCGGATCTGCAATTGAAAAGAGTGAAAAATATGATCAAAAACCTTACATGGATGCAAAGGGAGTCCTCAAATATCAACGTTATGCTTCTCGTAATCTTTTGCAATTCCTGAAAAAAACATAATTTTGAAAATATGGGAATGTGAATATTAATCAACTTACGTTCTCCATCTTCGAGAATCCGCATCCGAATCAAGTGAAGAACTACCACGTCGTACGCTGCATATTTGATTTGGTCTGCTCGATACTTCTTATTTTCCCAGTCACTCGTCGTTTCGCTTTTACTGACTGTGAAGCCGTATACGTCTGCATACCTCTTCAGAGACATTTGATTATTCGGTTGCATATCGATCGTCCTTGCTTCTTCCAAGATAGTTTCACTTCCGAACGCAGCAATTTTTCGGGTCTGTGAGAAATCTCGAAGATGACGCCCAATAGTTCTTACGAACTCAGAGTCACGATGTGTTCTTATCAACAAAATTGTTGATGAATATATATCAAACAATTGGATTAATGCGGTCATTTCGACAGCGCATTTATCTGGGAGAAGAACGCGTTCCGTGTCCAAATACAATGGATGCTCCGCTTTCTCTCTTCTGAACTTTCGCAAGAAGTAGAGAACATCATTAATGTCGTTCACCTCCTTGATCCTGTACTTCGTCAGATTATGGTAGATTGTGGGAGGGTAGAGGGAGGGGTTATATCTCGCTTGAGACAATTGATCCAAAAGGTCATTTCGTTGCCGCCCCTCGACGAGAACGGTTCGGAGGTCCCTTTGAATTCCTCCGTGAAGCTTAGTGAGGTGTGGAGACACAGTATTCCAGATTCGGTTCCCAATTGAATTATGATATGGTCCATACTTTGCCCCGTAAATAATACAATCCGTTATCGCGCCGGGACTCATCTCCTTTTTTGCCAGTTTGTCTGCTATCAGTCCACTGATGTGGCGATGGACAACACCGGCTGGAACTCGTGTTTGTTGCGACATTCTCTTTGAATAGTTGAGCTGCAATTAATTAACTTTGAAATTTGATGAATGGGAAGTTGGTGTCACAAAAGAGAAATCAGTTAAAAATGGTACAAGGAGAAATGAGCTGGCACAGTACTGAAGCTACTTTCCAAGTATTGGTACAACCTCAAAAAACCAAAACAACTTTCCATCTCCTTATTGCTCGGAGTTTCCAAGAGTTTATCTATGTTCAATAGCTGTTTCTTCGCTGTTGGAAACTTTCGTTTTTTGCAAAACAATCAGCTTTGTTTCTGACTAAAATCGTTAAATAAAGAACAAAATTACAATACAAACTATTTCAGTTTGACATTCTACTGGATCGTGGTAAAGTAAAGAAGAGGTAAAAGGAGAAAAATCATTTTGTGAAGAAAAGGAAGCAGGGGAAGCTTTTATGGGAAAGATTGAAAGGAGTGATCATAAAGTTTCCGAGAAGGAGGAGGTATACTGTAGAAAAAAGACTGCAAAAAATGTTGATCTGGAACTGTTTAGAAAAAATGATTCCAGAAATGTAATGAAGTTTGAAAATGGATAGACGATATCTGAGAGAGTAACGACATATCCCCTCAATCTATCCGGTTTAGAGATGGAGGTATAAACTTTTTAGAGATAAACAGAAAGCACATAAATGAGTATTCACGTAGTTCATGACTAATTTCCATTGCTTACGGTTCAATCATAAAATCGAAATTATATTTGATCACAACACGTGAATACTTTGCTTTGATTCGTTTCTTTCCGATCTGGAATGAAGTTGATCGTTTTGCAAGCACCCAATCAGATATTAAACGGCACAAAATGGGTCATAAAAAATTTATTTCGTCTTTATTCATCTGCTTTTTTCTTCTAACAAAATCTTTTGTTCGGGTAATCTCTTCTTAATCCATACTCATTCACACATCAAGATTTCGTGTTTCCAAAATTAATATTTGCTGTGAATTCTCTCAAAATCCCAGTTTGTTGAATATGAACTTTTATTTAGAAAAGAAAACAATTCAATATCCAACACCCCGAACGGAGGGAATCTCCATAGCACACCAGAATTATTCGAAGTAGCTCATCGACTACCAGGAGCCGGTCACTCACATCAACCTTAGTAAAAGTTGATGTGAAAAAACGAGAATGAGAACATTTCGTCAAGGTGGATGGCGCTCGCAGAAAAGAAAGGAGAAGGTGCATCCTGTGAAGAAAAGGAAGAAAAAGGGAGCAGTTATAGAAAAGCGTTGCTTCGATTAGGAGGATGCGCTCGTAAAACTCCTGGGAAAAAGAGGATACTGTAGGGAAAAGACTGCAAAACGTCAATGTGGAACTGTTCAGAAGGAATTTTTCGAAAGTGAACTGAATGAAATTTGGAAATTCAACTGATTTGAAAAAGAAAAATTATTGATACGAACTAGTTTTCAATTTCCAGGTGAATTGAACCACATGAATATTTTTGCATACATGCTAAAATCGTTTTCAAGCCATATAAAACCAGAATTTAAGTTGAGCTGGGAATTATTTGAATTAATATTCACGCCCTAGTGGCTATTTTTTTTTAAGTTTTATGTTCTTGTCGAATATATCTTCTTATTAACTTCGAAATAATGAAAAATAGCAACTGAGACGTCTCAAAACCCCGTGGTCGAATTTGCAAAAACTCTTCCACAATAATCAAATCTCTGAATTTCAAGTCCGTTTTTAAAGCATTTAGAGACATTTTCAGAGAAAGTTGTCAACAGAAAAAATGTTCAAAACGAGAAACCACATATAAATACTAATTAATGAATCCCACTTCAGTCCTCCTTTAATGAGTATTCACGTAGTACATGACTAATTTCCATTGCTTACGGTTCAATCAGAAATTCGACATTATATTTGATCACGAAGCGTGAACATTATGCTTTAACTTGTTCCTTTTTGATCTGGAACAAAGTTGATCGTTTTGCAAACACGGAATCATACATCAGATAAAAAACGGCACAAAATGGGTCATAAAACATAGAATAAAGTGTGGAAAAATCTAACAACAAGGAAGTAAAAAGCGTATAAAAGGATGAAGAGAGTTGGTATCCATCACTTCTACATTCGATCTTCACGAAAATGAAGACTTCGGTTCTATTCCTGTTTTCTGTTGGCATCATAGCAATCTACTTGAATGGTATTTCAGTTATCAACACTATTGCTACGAACTAAATTCAAATTTTCAGGAGACCATATGGTTCCTTCTGTATCCATGGAAAACGCGTTAACAGCCCAAGAGCTCCACAGCTTCTGTTCACCTTATGTTCGCATTCACGCTCTCCGTATTCCGGCTCATCTGAGATACTCCCCTCCATCCTCCCCTAAGCCAGATAGTCCTGTTACATACGCAACTGGAATGAACTATGGTTCTTATTCGAGATACTCCCCTCCATCCTCCCCTAAGCCAGGTAGTCCAGTTACATACGCAATTGGCATGAACGATGGTATTTCGGACAACAAAATGGCCGCTACAACTTATTTTAAATTTTCAGATGTATTGAGTCATGTTAAACCTTCTGTTCACATGAAAGCCATCCAGAAAGTTCAACAGCTCGGTTCATCTTATGCTCATCTGAGAAACTCGCCTCCATCCTCGCCGAAGCCAGATAGTCCTGTTACTTATAAAACCGAGGCAATAGATTGTATTTCAGTTATTGAAATGGCTATTGTAATTTTATTCTCTCGTGAAATAAATCATTTTAACATCATGCTACTGTTAGTCTCCATGATGGATACAATTCAGAATTACAGATAAAAGACCTTCTCAAGAAAAATCTCATAAGAAGTTATTTAAGTCTGTAAATGTTTTAGTTGTAGTTTTATTCAATTCAATTTCAGACCTGTTCCTGGCTTTGCGAGAGCGTTTACCGCATTGTGCTTCTGCCTTTTTCGTTTTGTTTACGTGTTGCGGTGGTAGAATGACATCGTCGTGAGAATGCTGAGGCGCAAATATAGTTTGAAGATGATTAAATGGGAAAGCGCCTGATAATAGAGTTAAGATGTGCTATTTGCTTCCCATATACGTTTTGTTTCTGAATTTGGTGAAGCTTTTTATCAATGTTACAGTGAACAGTATAATGTTTATTTATGAATAAAGAGGCGGCATGTGAGTGGGGAGGCATGGGTCGTTTTCACATATCTCAGCGTCTATTATTTTAAACCGTGTAAAGCCATCGATGATACCATCGAAATAGACGAGCATCGTTGTGGTTTTCTCATTGGGGCCAAAGTTACTGCCGAATTCCACCAATGTGTAAAATATCAAGAGTCTCTGTTTTGACATGTAGAACTCCGAAAAACTATGCACAACATATTTTTTGTTGTTGGGGTTGTATATATAGACGGAATCCAAATCTATAATTGTTTTGGCGATAATTGAAACTTGTTCAGTTTCAGACCTGTCCCTGGTTCTGCAAACAAATCAATGAATTTTTTGTTCCCGGTTCTTTTTGCGACGGCTAGAGCTTCGAACTGAATTGAGATTAATCCCATGAACTGCTTATTTTCCAGTGCCATAACTGAATCATATGGTAGTGTTGGTATTGATTTGTGGTCGTTGTTTGACACCGTTGTCGTGGAGATGTTGAGACGAGCATTGGATTCATCCGACGGTTTGTTGAGAGCATTGGCGTAGGCAGTCCCAAAGCTGCAGAAGAGCACGAGAACGGTAATGAGATTGACCATTCACCTAAAAAATGTTTGTTCGTAAGTGAAAAGGGAAACTCTAGTGAAAGTTTATGTGGGGAAACTAAGACTGAAACAAATGATACATGAATCTTGTTCAGTCGCTCCATTTTTATACGTTTTTGACCGCGAGGGTTCATGGGAACGCTCTACTGTTTTTCAGATGGTTTTTGGGAAACGAACAAGTACAAAGAGACCGGCAAATGGGAATCGTTTTCAGTTGGGAACTGAATTTTAATCATTGACTTTTGCACATGAGCAACACTTCGTGCAGAAAGTTTCCGGAATTGTGAATTAAAAAAATGATATAATGAAAGCTGAAAGAGAAGGAGGATTACATTTAGTGCTGAAAAATCAAAAACCGAGGCGAAAAAACTCAAAATCAAATATTTCCGGAATCCCTGGCTCGTTCAAATTACTCATTACTTATTTTAACTAAAACATACTGCAATTGGAATAGAATGAATCATTTGCTTTCTTACTGTAACTTCATTTAAACCAACTAAAGCTCTGTGAACAGATCTCTTTTCTCTTCAAATAATTAATAGCCGTCTTATTTCACCATTAGTCCAGTAATCCGTGAAATTCCACAAAGTAATCCTGAAAAATGTTTCAAAGTGGAATGTAAGAACTCGTTGCAGAGAAGAAACTCCTTTTTTTCTTTTTTTTTGAATTCTGCATTTTACTCATTGAAAATTTAGTTTGAAACTTTTTTGGTTAGTTGATTATATCAATTAATGTTTTTTATTCATTTCCAATTCTGAAAATTTATTGTTCAAGACACCTCTAAACTTCATATTTGATAGAAATTAAGTTTTACTTTTTCCCATTTCTCTTTTCTCGGGTTTTTTCATCATAAAATAGAACTGATTAGAAGAGCTGTCAATCAGAAATGCATCAACTGTACCAACCAGAAGTTAGTAACAGACCGGAGCCATCTACGTCGAGGCAGTGAAAATGGAATTTTTGACAGTTTTACGAGCTGTTTTTATCAGTACTCTTGATAATAAATCAAAATCAATGTTTACGACCTTTGTCAAGACTCCGGATGGCTCAAGAATAGTACGTAGATCGAGAAATGGTTGTCTACGTACATAAATTGTGCCTTCTGGAGAGACAAAGTACTAGAATATTCAGAAGAGCAGCCTAGATTGGTTTTTCGGAGAATAAAAAGCGATCGGATGTTTTTTAGCAATATGTGATACAAAGTGGAAGCACCGCCTGCCCTATTATGGAACCAATTTCCATTCGCAATAATAATTGTGCTCTTTATGTTGGAAATGGAGATTGAGGCTAATGTTCTCTTCCTCTATTGGAGGTTTCCATTCATATGCTCTTTCCAAATGGATCATCGCATCATATTTGAAATGCAATATGCGAGAAAAAATGAAACAGAAAGAAGACAAGAGAAATGGATCTGGAAAAAAAATCAAGGAGGCCGGAAAAGAGATGAGCAAAGAGAAGAACGTCATCTTTATTGACACTTGATCCTGCAAGGACCTGCTGACCTTCGACTTAATATTCGTATTCGGGATTTTTGGTGTCCACTACGAAACACATTTTCTTCGCATAACTGACAGATTAAAAACTTGTGTGTAGTGAAAAGCAATCACAATTTGCAACCTTCTTGGAATTGCCAACCCACACTTTATTGATATTCACCTAGATCTCAAGTTGTTTTCTGTTTCAAGACACAATCATAAATCATTTCTCCTTTGTCTTCGTTTATTGTGGGTGGCTGTAAACCCAAGATCCATCGAAGATAAGAGAAGATACAGTATTCAATTTATTTGAGTGCTCTTTCTCTTTGTTTCCCAATGCAAACACATCTATTGTGAATGTCAAGTTTCAAAGCGAAAGGCTAGAATTTTCTCAAATTATAAGGTGCTGAGAGTTTCTCAGACACAGAAAAAAGGTAGACTGCAATAATTTTAATTTTCATTTTATGCCTTTTGAAAAGTGATGTGAGCCGTTTTAACTTATCTTTTTGACTTTTGCTAGATTCTAGAAGTACGGTATTTCAGGCCTACTTTGATTTTCCGATCATCACTTTTTTTAAACACTAAGGGCGGTCTGCACCGAACCAGACAAGTTCTTGGTTCCGCCCCCAAAGGTTTAAAAACTGTCTGCTCGCTGTAAACATTTTCAGTTCTTCTTTTATCTCTCAATAGAAACGAATCGTTTCAAATCGACATTTTTCAGGGGAATCGGGGACATAATGGGAAGCAATTTCTTCATTTTTGCGTGTGTTTTGGTTGGATTTGTGTCTGCACAGTTTCTGTTCGAGCAATTATCATTGGATGAATTTGGAAGACACGACTTCCAGTTTCGAGAGTCTGGAAAACAGATGATGGCTATTCAAGTTAGTGCTCATTACTAAAAATTCCTGTTTTCCTCTTATTTGTCACTGTAGATGGTTAAAGCTCACCCAGTATCAACAAAAAGAGTCACACGGTTTCCTTTTTATTGGAAAGTGTCAATCTCAGTTAACTGATTACACGGTGGCACAGGTGGTCGAACTTCATTTGACACATCATTGCCATCGTTAGGAATACAGAAAAAGGTCTAAAATGTTCAAAAAAATTGCAGGATGCCCACCACCGAGATTTCCGTAAAATGCGAGAACGCAACCGTCAGCCACCTCACCAATGGGGCAAAGGCAGAAAGGTGATCGAGAACGCTGTAGCAATGGGTGAAGTCTCCTGCCGATTCTTCATGGATTTTGATGGAAACTTCCCATCTTTCAAGAGAAGAAGCTCGAATAACTTCCAAGTCAAAAGTGTGGAAGTCTTTGACGAGTCTAGTAAGATTTAATAGAACCTAGGTTTCATCTATTATAACATTTCAGCTGGTGAACAGTACCCGGTTATAATGAAAGGGAACGACTTTGTGGCTTTCCATGAGAACCTCACTCATGTTCGTGAAAAACGGTTCGTTACAATCCGTATCAAGCACACCGGTTGCGTGGAATTGGATGTGAGTTCAATAAAAATGTGAAAAAAACTGAAATTCCTGATTACAGAACGGTTGCGAGGCAGAAACAACATACTCAACATCGTTCCGCCGTTCTGGAATCGCTGATAAGCAAAGTTTCATTGAAATGAACGTTGCTACGAAGGTTTACGAGGAGAAATGCAGCATCTTGAAGAGAATCTTCAACTTCTGGCCGTTCAACCGTTTATTCTGAGATTTTTTAATTTTTCCACGTGTGTCTGCTTTTGATTTGTGCAACCCTCCGTCTTCCAAACAGTTTTAACTTTCTTCTCTACTTAATGAATTTTGTTTTAGAGGTTTTTTTCAATCCATCCATCTCCACTCTTGGATCACTTGATTGGCTAGAAAAAAAGCTGAAAATGTCCGGAAACAAGGATTACAAAGAATTTGATTTAGCAAATGGAACATTTTTTTGAGAGAATTCTGGAACAATGATAAAAACTCAACCCAATGGTTGAAGAAACCATCTTTCACATAGAAAGATCTTTAACAACAGATTCTCTCTGAAAAATACGATAAAAATGAATTTATTTACAATCTAGTTGGTCATTATCATTTCTAGAAATCACATTCTCATGAAAATCACAGAATAAGAGAGAGAAAGAGCTTAGAAAAGTCCATCGATGACCTCGGTGATTGGGTCAATGGTGATATCGTAGAAGCATGGACGAGTATTGAGTCCAGGCATTGTGGTCATCTCTCCAACAAGTGGGTAGATGAATCCAGCGCCGACAGAAGCACGGACATCACGAATTGGAAGAGTGAATCCTGGAAACATATAGTTTGGAATATCCCCCACGTTTAAGGGATTACCTGTTGGAGCTCCTTTCTTGGTTGGGTCTGAAGACAACGACAAATGAGTCTTCGCCATGCAAATAGGAAGTTTCGAGAAGCCTTGTCGTGTGTATCTCTCCAGTTTCTCCTTAGCAGCATCAGAAAGCTCAATTCCATCGGCACCATAGATTTCCTTGGCGATAGTTGCAATTTTATCCTCCAAAGAGAGATCCAAGTTGTAAAGGAACTTGAATTCCTTAGCAGGTCCTTCAGTAGCTTTGACCAGTGAGTTGGCGAGAGCCACTGCTCCAGCTCCTCCTTGAGACCAGTGTTCTGAGACCACTGCATCGAAAGCGCCGTAGGACTTTGCCTTAGAGCAAACGAGTTCTAGTTCCTTGTCGGTGTCGGTGGCGAATTTGTTGACACATACAACAACCGGGATTCCAAACTTGTTAGCATTCTCAATCTGTTTTCTCAAGTTGGAATCGCATCCTCCCTCCACAAGTGGAATGTTCTCATCGAGATATTCGTGTTTCAATGGAGCTCCGGCGACTACTGATGGTCCACCGCCATGCATTTTCAAAGCACGAACAGTGGCCACAAGAACCACTGCTGATGGCTGGAGGCCAGAGTATCTGCATTTGATGTTGAAGAACTTCTCCATTCCAATATCCGCACCGAAACCGGCCTCAGTAATCACGAATCCATTTTCTCCGACAAGTTTCAAAGCAACTTTGTCAGCCAGAATACTGCTTTGTCCGTGAGCAATGTTAGCGAATGGACCGGCATGAACGAAGACTGGAGTTCCTTCCAACGTTTGCATGAGGTTTGGACGGACAGTATCTCTCATGAGAACAGTCAAAGCACCAGTCACTCCGATGTCATCAGCAGTCACTGGATTTCCAGCCTTATCGGATCCAATAACAATACGAGCGATTCTTTGCTGCATATCATCCAAAGATGTGGTCAAAGCGAGAATAGCCATCAGCTGAAAACTCCCATTTATTTTCGTTAATGACATTCAACTAACCTCGCTGGCCACGGTAATATCAAATTGAGTAGTACGAGTGTGTCCCTTCTCGTTTGGTCCCAGTCCGATTTCAATTTTTCTCAAGAACCTGTCGTTTGTATCCATGACACGGTTCCAGGTGATAGTTGATTCATCGATATTGAGTCGGGCAAAGCTGATTCTTTGTTCTTCACTGAGGTTCTCAGCATCATCTGTACGTGGAATTCCGAGGCGATCGAGACGGCGAAGTTGGATTTCAGAGAGTGGGCGGACACCTGAAAAAAGACTCGAAGTGAAAAAATGTCACGGAAAAAGGCAAAAGTGTTTGCGTACAAGACACCACACCTGACGACACAACGCATTTTTAACAAACCTTGCTTATTCTTTGGTGCGAGTCGATTGAAAAGAGCATCGGTTGGCTGAGTTGCTTCATGGAACATTCTCGCGTCAATTGCAGCAGCGAGCAGGTTGTTTGCAGCAGTGATGGCATGGATATCTCCAGTCAAATGAAGATTGAACTCCTCCATTGGAATAACCTGAGAGTATCCTCCACCGGCAGCTCCTCCCTTGATTCCGAAGGTTGGTCCTTGTGATGGCTGACGGACACAAGCGAACACATTCTTGTGAAGGTGAGCTCCGAGAGCTTGGACCAGGCCGATAGTGGTTGTAGATTTTCCCTCTCCAAGAGGGGTTGGGGTGATTCCGGCAACTACGACATACTTTCCGTTCTTGACCTCTTTCAGTCTGTCGAGGATGTCAAGCGACACTTTTGCCTTCTTGCGTCCGTAAAGATCAAGCTCATCGGGATGGATTCCAATTTCTCCAGCAACCTATAACAAAAATTTTAATTTGCTCTGTGGAAACAAAAAACCTTCTCAATATCCTTTGGTGGCTGAGCACGAGAAATGGCAATATCCGATGGAACAGGCGTTTGGAGCGTTGGTTTCAAGTATTCCACGTTCCAGGTACTCTGAAAAATGTCCGCTTAATTTTTGGTCACTTAAAACTCTAATCAGATTACCATTTTGTTCAAATTACAAAGTGAATACCGGTACAAATTAGAAGTTAATGAGAAGATGGGAATTGCGAATCAAAGGTTGACTTTTTTGATGTTATCAATTGAAGGGGAGAGGGGAGACATTAGAAACTTGAAATAAAAAACCGATAAACTTAAAAGAAACGTTGTCTGATTGAACTTTTGATAAAAATCTACTGGTTTCTGTGAGAATTTGGAAAAAAGGTTTGGAGAACCATCGATTTCGGCCCGGACAAAAATCGGCTATCCGCTAGGTTAACTATTTGAATATAATACACTAGAATAGCTGCTATTTTTAAGACAAAATATGTGCTCTGCATTTAAAAAACTATCAAAAAGCACTTACCATGATTCAGAAGGTGTTCTCGTCCGAAACAACAAAAAGCGAATGATGCAAACAACGGCAGTCGAAATGGCAACTAAATACAAATACCTTGATAAGGCGATGGGCAGAGCGTGTACACGAGACACCACGAGATAACGCGCAACGCAGAGAAACGGTGCACGGGTCCACCTCGTCAGGGCAGCCTTATTGATTGACCGATTGTTCGTTGTGCGTGTGTTGCCTCTTCTTCGACCACGTGCATCTTCAAGACCATGGTCTCCCGACGAATCAGGGCTAATTGAGTTCTAGGTCAGATGCAGATAAGATTGTGTTTATTGTGTGGAGAACCAGAGAAACATCAAGACAAGATTTGATAAAAAGGGCGGTGGAAACAACATTTTTAGAAAACCACAGAAAAAAAGAGAGAAAGGCATAAATTATAAAATCACACAATCATGGAATGTGGGCACACGTGAAAACTCAGCTTATTCCTCCTCATCCTGAAATAGTTTTATTCAATTTGTGAGAAGGTTTTAATCTCTGATGTTGACCGTTCAATGGTGTCAAATAGTTCTTTGAACTTCAAACGTGCAAATATGGTCAACAATAATGATAACCGACACTATCGACAGTTTCAGCATCCACAGCAATTTCTAATAGAAGACTGGGGGAAAAACTTACTTTTCTTGGAAGACGTCTCTTTCTCGCTTGCTCATAAGTGTTGCGAATCAGCATGGCAACAGTCATTGGTCCAACACCTCCTGGAACTGGAGTCAGGTATCCGGCGACTTCCTTGGCGGCATCGGTGTCGACGTCTCCGTAGATTTTGCGAGAAGTTGGATCGTCACCGACATTGATTCCGCAGTCAATGACAAATGCGCCTGGCTTGATCCAATCGGCTGGAAAATGTGGATTATTTATTTATTCAAAAAACCAGTTTGGACCCGGAATTAATAAAAAACAAAATTTCAAATAATTACCTTTGACAAAATGCTTCTTTCCAATGGCGACAATCAGAATATCAGCTCGAAGGCACTTCTCTTTGATATTTGGAGTTTTGGAATGGCAAATAGTGACAGTTCCATGATGCCAGAGGAAAAGAGCAGCTGCTGGGGATCCGACAATCTTGGATCTTCCCAAAACGACGACTTCTTTTCCAGAAACAAAGTTTGGGTTGCCAGTGGCTTGCTGAACGAGGTACAAGCATCCGAAAGGAGTACATGGGAAGATTGTACGTTGAAGTTCTCCACGAGCCAGACGCCCAGCATTGATACGGGTCAGCCCGTCGACATCTTTCAGGGGATCGATCAGATCAATCACCGCATCAGCATCGATTTCGTGTTTGCAGTCGAGTGGGAGCTGAAAATATCGAATTTCATCAGAAAATCAAATATTATTTACCTGCACAATGATTCCGTCGATGTTGTTGTCGTGGTTCAATGCCATAATCTCTCGTTTCAAGTCTCCTTGGGTGATTGTCTCTGGAAGCTTGATAAGTTTGCCATGGGCTCCGATTTCCTGGGCTTTTTTGAGCTTGGCATTGATGTAGACGTTCGAGTCAGAACGATTTCCAACCTGAATATATAATAAGTTATAGCGGAAGAGGAAGAACGTGATCCCCATTCTTAATTTTATCGGTTGAATTCTTTGAAAACAAATTTCTACGATAAAATTGAAGTCAACTTGTTATCAGTTTTGACCTGTCTTACCTGAACGATAGCCAGAACAGCTTCGAAATGTGGATGGTGCTCCCGGGTCTTTGCAATTTTGTCTCCGACGTCACGAAGAACCTTTTTTGAATATTCAAGTCCACTAACAATCTCCGCGACCATTCTGAAAAACGAAAAAAAGGTTGAAAACTATGCAGACGGAAAAAGAAAGACGAAAAGAGTACGAAACTCCATTTGTACATCACTATTCATGAGAAGAGACTAGTGCAAAAAGGGCAAGGCTGATTGGGGGAGCATATTCACATTTCAACACAGAAAAAGAAGGCGAAGAAGCAAAAAATCGAAAAAGTTGAATATGCATAGCGGTTTGTGGGGTGTTGTGAGCGGGGGTGAATGAAAATGGAGAGTTTGAAAACGGCTTGTTATCTTATGCTGAAGATCACTATGATTTTATGTGTCAACTGACTAGCGTTGCTTGTCAGCGACAAAAGACATGTTCCTTCAAAGCTTCCGCATTGGAACAAGATTTTGGAAGGAAGGAAGGAGTGCGATATGTATCTTTGAATGTTTAAAGAACAGAACCTCCTGGGTACAAGACATTTCTACGTGTCTTGGTGACCCCGCACACCGAATAATCGATTGCGTGGCAATGACCTGCGCAACAATATGCATCGCTCTCGTTATATACATCTCCAATGGTCATATCTTTGACTACTTGTACAGAAAATGGAAAACCAATATCATTCCCGTTCGCAACGTTTCCTTATATGAACATTACCTCGAAAACCTTTGCAGAACTCTCAACACCATTAGGAATACGAATTTTTAAAGACGAATAGAGAAATGTGTTTTTAAAAACCATGTTTGCATGGTGTTTATGGTTTTTAAAGTATAATCATTGTTATAAAAAGGGAAAACAACTATTTTGGTGGCAATCAAAGGATGTCTCTACTTAAAAATTCATTCATCATTCAATTGAAACTAAATCACAGTACAAATTTCTGATTTCAATAGAGAAGGCAATTATACAAAATAAGAATGTTGGTGTAAGTAACCGTGTGGAAGGAGACGATCAAAATGGAAAACATAAAGAAGAATCCGAGAAATTAGTTATCCTACTTGTGCTCCTCGTTTCCGCCGTTGATGATGGAATCCAATGATTCAGCTCCACGAACAAATGATTTTCGATCTCCGTAATTGGCCTTCTCAGAGCTATTTCTCACGAGACGTCCAACAGTCAAATATTTGAATTTGAACTGTGTCTCCCATTCGTTAGCGGTTTCCTGAAATTTGATTTTTGATAGGGTAATGTGTAGCGTGCTATAGTCTGATCACTTGTTACCGTGATGTTTGAGACAAATTAGAACTGGTTAGTCATGTTATGTGGTTTATGACTTCGAACACATGGCTGATAGCAATGCTTACCTGTTCATCAGCAGACAATCCGGTGTGATCGTCCCATTCAGTCGAAACAGCATTCTGGTCCATGGTTCCAAGGGCGCGAGTGGCATCGTGGCCGGCCAGAGTTCCGTAGGCCTTTCCGGGTCCGTAGAATCCTTTTCCACGGGTAACGTCATAGATAGTGCCGTTCAACCCGAAAAGGATATGCTCGTTCTTGACCCCATCGTATTTGCGGAGCTCCTCGATCGTCATGTCGGTCATTGGGAGTGGTGCGACCTGGAAGCATAAATATAGGGATTTAAGGGATCATCTGGGAAAACTGACCTCTTTTGGTGGTGTTGGAAGTGGCTGCTCTTTTCTGGTGAGCCAGTAGAAGAAGAATCCGAGAACGATGACCAGAAAGATGGCGTCGTAGACAGTGAATTCAAACCACGAGCTCAAATCCATTGCGTTGAACAGCTGTAAAAAAGGATTTAGAAAAATCGAAAGTTGACCAGATGACGATATTTGATAGATCAAACGATTGGTACGAGGGTACCGATTAAAGTGCAAAAATAATCGAGACAGCCCAGTAACTTGGTTAAATGATCGTGATCTGGGAAAAGAGGGGATGCCCCTCCTCCACATGGGGTCGAATTAGCGGATTTATTTTATAGTTCTCATCCGATTGAAGCGTCGGGCAACGTAAGCGAGAAAGATCGAAAGTTCAAACGTGATATTCGGTGTTTTTCGCACACGAATTCAGTGAATTAACACGTGATGTTGCGAATGAGAACTGTTGCGAATTTATATTGAAGTGGGTCCTCGAAAACTGAAGGTGCACTCATAAAAGCAAAAACTGTAGTCTTCATCTTTCTCAAAACACAAAGTTCCGAAAGATGATTTGATGGTCGGTGCAAAAATGACGACACAACTTGTCTGCTAGGTCAATTAGACGTTCGGTTCAAAGAAAATTAACCTAATTTAAAATGTTCTTAATTTTTATGAGAAATTGCCTCTTATAATTACTTAAAAACCTTTAAAAACCTATACCAAAGTCTAGAAGTCTAGGAAAAACGTATCAAAACCAACTAAAAATCTTAGAGAAAGGCAAAAATCAATAGGAACAATATGCAAGGGACCATTGGATACACCTGAGATCCACCTGTCCTCCTCACTGCGTCCGCAATCTGTCGTCAAGTGTGGTGTGTTCACCGACTCGGAAATATAGAACAACAACTAAAAATCACAACGGAAGACATTTTCGACAAAAATTCCAAATTGAGAACAAAAACATGTTATTGTCAACTTCATGATGGAGAAAAAAGAAAAACAATTTCTTCATCATTGAAGACAAAAAAATTGAAAGGGACAATTTCTCTCTTTGCCTTATCGTTTCTTATTTATATTTGCTGTCATCGCATCTTTCTCTCACATATAACACAGGCAACATTGGCAGAACGAAGTAGTGTTTGTAGTATTTTTGTGGTTAGTGCCATAGAACACAATTCTTTATCAGAAATAGAATGGACTAGGTCTCAGAAGAAGAAAAAAAGAAGTTGAATATAATAAAAAAGAAAAAGTTGAAGAAAAAGAAAACCCGTGTGCGGGCCATTTTGGGGGATGGGAAATTCGGGAAATTGCAACGGGGAAAAGGAAAAGCGGAAAGTAGTGGGTTGTGGGGAGGGGGAAAACGAAAAGAGTAGAGTAAAAATTTAGTCACAAAGCAGTCAAAACCGTGGTTTGTAGGGTAAAGAGTAGTGGAAGACCCAAATGACGTGTCCTTCACAAAAGATGTATATCTACTAAGGGCACATGGGAGGGAAAAATATCAAAGCAGTCACATCCGATGAAGATTAAAAGCGTTACATATGTAAAGCAGTAAGATTGGATTAACATTTAACTATTTCCGATTTTACACATAGAAATGTAATATGCGATTTTGCACGTAATAGGGCAGACACGAATTCAAAGGAACATCAACATTTGCTCTCCATAGTCTCCTTTCTGTAGTTCGTGATTTCTCTCTCGAACCACAACGGACTATTTCCGATTGAAACAAGGATTTTCTCATATGCCGGAATTGTTGGATCATTTTTTCTCAGACGACGATTCTTCAGGTAACTGAAAAGAAATAAACTTTCAGATGAAATTCAGACAAAACTTACTTTTCGAAGTGCACTGCAATAATTTTTTCCACGAAAAAGTGCTCGTAGAGAAGAGAGATAAATACTCCGGATAATGAGATGAGGAGAAGAATGATTCGCATGTCCCAGCTTGGAATTTTTATGAATCCCATCAAATTCATCAAAAATGAAATGTTCGTGAAGAGCATGACGAAATTCACCTAAATTATATATGTAACTTCAAATATTTTGAAATACTCACCAGTCCAATAACGAAAATAATCGCGATGAGTAACCAGTTAGTGAAGATGGAGCGTCGATACGGATATCCTTTGGAATAAATGAATGCGTATCCGAGATACATCATGCAGCTGGTATAAAAGACTGCAGTTCCGATCATGGTTGTCGTGTTGTCCAGCTCTTCCGGGTTGGGTACGTACCACGACTGAGATCTCACAATCACATATGCAGGCACCTGTAATAACATTTTTAGTTATATAATATAATTATTTCCTTACTTGGGTGGCTATGTTGAGTGCTAATTGACCAAGCACACTGAAATAAAAAGAACTGGTGGCTAAACGGGATGGTGGCGGACTGGCGCTGAGCTTCTTGGAAGCACCAGTATTTCCGAGGAACAAAGCGACAAGGGTAATTAGAACGAGATCGATATACAAGAATTGGCCATCCGATATATTAGTTCCGTCGTTATAGAGGAGCATGACGGACAAGAACTCGTTCAAGCTGTACGCGGCCATGTACTTTGATACGGCATAGGACGTGACCAATGCACATCTCCCCTCTTTGATGACTTCGGGGACACAACTAATATCTGGGACGTTGGAAGTGAATGGAGCAGCAATCGAAGCCTCGGCCTGAGAAAGGGAAATGCCAGCATGAGCGGCCTTCAATGCAGCACAATCATTTGCTCCATCTCCGCACATGGATACCTTTGCGCCAATCTGAAACAATCTTGTTTTCTATTTATAAACTAGCAATACTGCTTACCTTTTGAAGAGCTCCGATGAGCTGAGCTTTTTGGTCTGGAGCCATTCGAGCATAGACATCACACATTGCAGTCACGCGGTCTAACAATTCCGGGTATTCATGAGTAATGACAGTGTACGTCGGTCCTGCGATAGCCATTTGGTACGTCGATCTTTGAAGAGAAACCTTCTTATCAAAAGCCTTCACTTCAGAATCCGTGTCTATGTCGGTTTCAGAACTGGATACACTTTCGGTGATGTAGAGCTTCGATCTTCCGAGATCGTCTTTTTCAGTTTTGGAATGGGTGATGAGATATGCTTTCTTGGTCGGCCGAATAATTCCACATTCTCTGGCGACACTCATAGCAGTCAACAAGTTGTCTCCTGTTACCATGACACATCTGATATTAGCGATTGACAGTTCGTTTATGATCTTCAATGTGATATCCTTCAACCGATTCTCCATAACGATAAGTCCAAGAAACTCGAGGTCCGATTCCATCTGAAAAACCAATTTTTGAATTATATTGGGGTCAATGACTTACGATATTGCGAGGGGTTTTCAAAGCTCTGGCGAAGTTCATATGCACTGTTTTACAGGCGACTGCAATGAGACGGTACCCTCGTTGAGCATACTCATCGACGATGTCCTTAAATAGTTTTTTTAGCTTTACGTTTGTTGTTGATACTCACCATGTAGTTCTTTGGGAGGGTTTCCGGGAGACATAACGAGGCTATCATTTCGGGGGAGCCTTTGGTGAACACCATCATCTCGTGCGCCGAGTGTTCGGAAGGGGTTGAGATGATCACTGACATTCGTTGAAGACCGGAGCTATAAAAACCATAATAAAAACTTCAGAATCAGTTCAGCGCTTACTTGAATGGATGCTGCTTGATGACCGAGTATTCGTGGTTCTCTGGATGATAAGCTGCGTGTTCTGGTGGTGGACGCAGGACTGTTGGCTGGACATTATCAAAATCTTGAGTCTCTTCATCGGAATTCACAGCTTCTTCGATGGTCCAACCACTCTTCTCTACTAGAATCAATTCTAATGGATCGCCATGCAGGAAACCGTCGATTCGAGTGAGCGAATGGCAACTCGCCGCGGCGATAATCACATTCAGGTTGGCTTTTTGTCCTGAGAGCTTTGCTGGGTCTAGATCCTCGAATTCCGTGGTGAACTCTGGTTTTCCGTCTCCGTTCACGGTAACAGCTCTTAAGCAACAGAAGTCCAATCCGTCTTCTGTTAGAGTTCCGGTTTTATCGAAGCATGCCTGAAAACAACCATTATAGGGGTCTTAATATATATATATATATATATATATATATAAAAGGGACTCACGACATTGATTTGTCCACAAACGTTGATAGTCGTTGGAGATGTACAGAATATCTTTTTCTTTCTTAATCTCGAGTTGGCGTTCATGACTCCAACAGACATTGCAGCGGGGAGAGCCGGAGGGACTACGATTGTGATGATGTCCAGAGATCGAATAATAATATGCTTTAATGACTCTTTACGAGAAATCATCATGCCAACAGTATACGCAAAACCACAGAGAGCAATGCTTCCAAGGACACCAATGAAAACTATCATATCTTTCAAAGCGTCTTTGTCCACTGGTCTTGGATACAAAATCGATCTGACTAATTGACCTTTCAGAGTTGAGAATCCAGTACGAATGACTTTGGCCTGAAACAGGAAACTGTAAAAATTAATTTTAATGAGCTTACCATGACAGGTTGTCCTTTAAAGTTTCTGGTTTGAAGAACGGTGGTCCCACAGAAGAGAGTATGTCGGTTGTGTTCCGATGAGAGACGAATATCAGGGCCACATTCATCAGCTTCTTTCAGAGATGCTTTTGTGACTGGTACACTTTCTCCTGTCAACATAGCTTCATTTACGATGACCGTTCCATTGACCAGAAGACAATCACACGGAAGAACGAAGTTGTGTGAAGGCAGAATCATAATATCATGGGGAACCAGCTGAAACCTACGGTTCAAAGCAGTTTGAGAATTAAAATTACCTCCGAGGCGTCAACACTAATATCCTGTCCATTCCTCCTTATCATTACAGTGACTGTGTCTCCAACCATGTTTCTGATTCTCTTCTCTTGAGACCGAGTGGCCCAAACTGCGTATCCAGCACTTCCAACAGTGATGATCACAATGACACTTGCATAGTAAGCATAGTTATCCGAATACCAAAGACCAACACTGGAAAAAATTATTTTCCTTATTTTCCTTAGAAGAAATGTTACGAGAGCGCTTGAAAAACGTAGAATGGTGAGAGCACTTCCTTGACGAGAATGACAAGGATTGGAGTTAATAGAAGAATCAAAGTGTTTGAATTGTAGATGTTCCGTCTGGATACAACTTCCTCTCCACCCAATCCTATCACATCGGCTGCACAGTTTTTGTAAGAGTTGAAAGGGGCCTGAAATCGTTAAAAATTGACTTTCCCCTCCACAAAATAAGACTAACGATGCTGTCCAGATCAGCAGGATTAATCCATTCTTTTTCTTTCTCATACCAGATGTACTTGATCTTCCTGTATGTGAAGTAGCGGATGTGGTTCAGTTTCTCCAGAGTTCCATTTCTCTGAAATTTTATTTTCAACGAGTTTCGGTCTTCATTTCCAACTCACTGTTGGCCGAACGAAAAAGGCTTGGCCTTTTTCACACACAGTGGTAAAAATTCTTTTTATAGTCTTAGTTCCATGAGTGTCCTTGACGAGAACATAGTCGGCATGATCGTGACTGACGGGCTCGAAACGAATTTTTATTAACCAACTCTTAATCCAATAGGCGAGCAACCGGTAGAGCCCAAGAGTCAAAACGGTCAGAGTCCAGAATGCGATCTGAATTTTAAAAATCTCTGAAACTGAAATTCGTAAGAACTAACGGTTCTGATTGTTGTTTCCTTGTAGGCATACAGATCACATGTTTCTTCTCCGATATTCAGACGCGTCTGGTTGAACGAAGTCTGGCCTTTCGGGTTGTCTTTTTCTGTTTTCATATCTATGGAATTATATCCTGAAAATTGGATTTTAAAAAATGGTTGAAGATAAAAATCGAAACAAACCTCTTTGTGTGCTCGTGTCAAGGAGCCGTTCTCTCTCGGTAGACTGCAAAATTAATTAATCATTTACTTTTTTCTCGAAGACGCTATCACCTAAACTAACTACTCACCATCTCTTTACTTCTCCCCATTTTCCTTAAAATCTAGTATTTAGGAACTCATGAGCAAGTTGAAACAGTACAATAAAGAAAGTTTCAGAGTCGTCAGACATGCACAGCAAAGTGTAACAATGATAATAGTAATGTATCTGCGGCGCATTGATTAGCAGCTCAAACAGAAAAGGCCATGCTGATAAGAGGCAGGATGGCATGTGGCTCGTTGTCCACCGTTGCTAGGTCAACTAATTCATTCTAAGTCGCTGTGACATCATTTCGATATGATTATCTTTTGGTCTTTACTTATCTTAAATGATAACAGATAGGTTACTTAGACGGAAAACTACTTGCTTTTCAATATATGATTAATGTATGACGCTATGAAAAGAAGTTTAACAAGCTTTACGGGTTCATGATTAAGAAAATTGATTGATCTACTTCAAAATGATGCGATTTTAATTCACAAAATAATAATCTATGAGAGTGAAGTAAAAAGTAATAAGAGAATTACCCCTTAAAAATGAAAGTCTGCGGAGTTACTTAACTTATTCTATTTTTCTATAATAGATGAAAAGATAGAATAACTAATAGCTTCTGAAAAACTGATTCCAAAAAACGAACCGTATCGTCTATCTCCTCTTCCATTGCAAAACACGTATGTGCTTGCTGCGATCGGTTTTCTGACAAACTGTCGACTCGAATCGCTTTTTATGTATTTGAAATTCAAATCGTCGGATTTTTATGCATGTACAAAACGAAAAGCTAGCGATGTATCGAGTCACGAGGAAGAAAGGAAGAATGAAATTTGTGTTCTTCCTCGAACAGTTTTCAGAATCAAAAATGAAGGAAAACTGTATGTTTCCCATGAGCCCCCTCCACCTTTTCTTTTTATGGATTCACATTTGCATATCTCCTCCTCCTACAATTTACCGTGCTTCCTACATCGCGTATTTCCTTGGACAGTTTTGAGAATCAAAAATCAAAGAAAAATGTATATTTCTCATGAGCCCCCCTCCACCCCCGCATTTTATGGATTCACATTTGCATATAGTTTCTTCCTACAATCTACTTTCGCTCCCTTCACTGACCAATTCCAACTGCTAAAGCCATAAAACTAGAAAGAGGGGCTATTTATGAGTTTGATAATTCAAGATAACACACACATTCCTTACCTCTGAAGTTCGGTTTCTTCAAATCGCACAAAGTTATTTGCATTCACCAAAAGCGGTCCCAGAAGTTTGCGATGTTAATCTAAAATAGAAGTAATGAGAGGAGAGGAGGAGAATAAATAACGGAATGAAATACGGATGATATTATTGATAACGCAAAGAAAAAAGTCCGTTTCAAGCACAAACTATCAAGAAATTATCAACGAAATATGAAATATGACTGTATATATCAAAGGTCGCTTAAAAGAGGGCTGTTATCACATCTTCTTGAAAACTTAATAAAAAATTAATTTTGTAAAGTTGATGTGATTAAAAAAGATCTCTGAAAAGAAATTGGAAAAAGAAGATAGTTCTCAACACATATTGTTCTGTATACGAGTCAAAGTTTGTGTTTTGAGTGGTGTCATCAATAAGTGCGTGACTATGAATAGAAAACAGAGACGAGAAAAAAAACGATAGGCGCGGAATTAAAATATAATGTTGAGGTTTAAAAACGCTACCTTCCAACCTATCGACAAAAAGGGCGCCAAGTGTGATGTACTCCTACGGAGCAAAATTATCAAAAAAAGCAGGAGGAGAAAGATAACAAATGAGGGCTGAAGCGAAAACTCACATTTCTTCTTGCCGCAAGACGTCTCGACTGGCACCAAAATTCTGAAATCAGAAAATTTCGGAAAGGAAAAAAAATTATTGAGTGTTGAAAAGGAAAGTTTGATAGTTATTTTTTTTTGCGAAGAGAAAACAAAGCATTCGAAGAAAGAATGAGAAAAAAAGAAAAATGGAATGTGTTCAGAAATGTGTCCTTTCTTAGACCGTATGAACGCGGCGTTCAGAAACCAGACCCTACTGAAAAAAACGATTCCCAAGTCAGGAAAACATGAGTTCTTTGAAAATTGATCTGTGTACCGGGGGAAATGTAATCTTTCCACCTCCCGTATGCTGAATAAGTTTATGAGATCGAGAGAAAGAGAAAAAAGCGGGCAGTCTATGACAAAAATGAACATAAACCATGAATACAGCTGCAGAACACACATCTCAATCGCTTTTTTTGGTTCTTTTTTTTGTGATTCTCTTTCGAAACGAAAGAGAAACTATCGGTTCATAAAGATGATAGTGTTTGTTGTTCAAGTTTGATATTGAATCAAAAATCAGTAATTCGAGAAATGATAACAAAATATGGAAAAACGGGAGTACACATGTGTTTCTGTAATTGTTCCTCAACACATGAACAAGCGTAGACAATGCCGTGAAGAGAAAAATAAACAGAAAATGATAAGAGAGACAAGTGTTTTCATTTTGAAACGTTCATGCTTAACTGGAACGTATGGAAACGAATAGTAATCGATAAATCTAGAATCACTGACAAGATTACAACACAAACCAGTTGCTATATCTATCATATAAAAGCTTGGGTAAGAATACGCGTATTCTAAAGGTCAATCGGTTTCCCGAGAAAGAATGATTGATGAATACATATATTTTTCAAATTGTAACACTTCCTTGTCAAAATGTTTGCGGAAGTGATCGACAATCAAAAAGAGACAGTAAAAATCAAAACAAGCATAACAACTGAGTCATAAATACTATTTTGAGAGAAAGGTCATATGCCAACAAGGGTCCAGTAAAACCAAAACATGGAAAGAAGCGGATTTGCAATACTGTTTGTAGTATGTAGGAGTACACATGAACTTTAAACCTAATGCAAACTAGTTAATCGACAGAAAAGGGTTCACGGGTGTGAATTGGAGGTAAAGGCCAGTGACCGGTTAAGATGAGAATGAGCCCTAAGAAAAGAAGAATCAGAAAAGGAAATCCAAGGAAAAGGTGAAGAAAGTGTTATCCAATATCACTAAAAGTGTGATTTCTTTTATGGTTCTTCTGAAAAGCAAAAAAATTTGAATCCATCATCATAATTAGATTCGAAATTTTTTTTTGGTTGCTCTAACTGATTGAAAAGAGAGAAACAGCAAAAAACTAGTGTGGTTGCTAAAACACCGTTAAAAACTGGGACTATTGAATATTTTAAAACCGAGTGATTACGAAACAAGTGTTTTTATATATAATTCTGCCTACTGTTCATGAATGCTTCTGGAAAAACAAACTGCGGTGGTTGTTGGTTGGACCCGCTGACTAATGGTCTTTTTCTATCATTGTTTCAATGATTACAAAAACTGTTCTCAAAAACAATGTTGAAATACAGTGTATTCATCCAAAACACATTTTCGTATTCTAAGCTTGACTCAGAGAATGTTGATGAGTGCGAGTCCTGAAATCATACTCATGTACCTAGTGCAAAATAGATTTGTGAATGTGATAAGAATGGTTTTAATGTTGAGGGCATCAACAGGTTAAGATTGAAGAGATAAATATGAGCCTTGCTCGGACCTGCTGACTAATGATCTTTGTTTTCTAGTTTCAAAGCTTATGAAAAATGTTCCCACAAACAATGTTGAAATACATTGTATTATTCATATGGAATGCACTGTTGTACTCAACATATCAAAAAAATCCTGAGCATCGAACTCCTAGTTAAAACAAGGATTAGTGGATGAAAAGCTTTGAAAAGGGTGGAAAAGGAGGTATCCAATAGTTTTAAAAGTGTGATTCCTGTTTTGTTCAAAACCCGAAAAAAAATTTGATAGCAAGAACTCGAATAATAAAACATCCATCATCATAATAAGGTTTGATTTATTTTTCGACGGTTTTTGTTATATGAGTAAGTAAGGAAATGACCGAAAACTATCTCAAAAAACTTTTGAGAAAATCAGAAGAATCTAATACGCTCTAAGAAACATACGTTTTATATATACTACTGTTGAATGCTTCTGGAAAAACAAACTGTTATGACTGTTGGTCGGACCCGGTGACTAATGAAGTTTGATTTTTTTTTCTTATCTTTTCAAAGATCATGAACATTTTAAGATGTCACAAACAATGTCGAAATAAAATGTATTATTCATCCGAAATTCGTTTTTCTAGTTGAAACATCATTGAAAAACTGATATCGAAAACTTCACGGAGTCACTAGGGAGAGACAAACCAATGCTGAAGTCCAATATTAGTTCCGATGAAATCCTGGAGCCGCTTGCAACTGATTTTCATATTCGAGAAGGTCGAGTGCTTTTTGAAAATCGGGATCTGGTGACCTATAATCTCTAAAATTTCCAACTGCCTCCATTATAATATCCAATCTTGATCCAAGAACCCCTAAGGTCTTCTGTGGTCCATCCACCCAGTTACTCTACCCTCTTTTTCAATTCTCAGCCAATTCTGTGACGTAGAGATAACCGCATCAAAACACGCAATTAAAAATCTCCTTTAATCTGCGTCTGTCCTATTTTATAGCGCACACGACAATTTTCCCCTTTCTGATTACACGTTGAGCTCTAATTTCTCTCGCGCCTCGTGCTGCGTCTCAGCCTATGATCACGCCCACTTCTAGAAACGGCGCCGACTCGCCTCCCTTCTCCTCACTTTTGACTCCCGGCTCACTCTCAAGCCGCCGATGCTCACCATACCCCACAGTCTCGACGTAAATCGTCGCAAGACAGCCAAAAGACTACCGAAAAGAGCTGTTTTCGCAGCCTCATTACTCATCATATACTGCATACTACCGATTCCATTCTCATGCGCATTCTACGTCTACCTGGATGCCTCCATGCCGTTCGACAGCTTTACTTTCCGCCTTTTTCCGTTTGTATTCTGGCTATTGAACTTTCAACGTGCCTTCCACTATTCGTACATCAAATCAAAAGTGACGAATAAAAACAGCTTTGAGAGGGTGCAGGATGCATACTATCACAGTGTGATAGCAGTTATTATTCAAGCAGCTACCGTCTTTACTGAAACCCAGTTCGTTGGTTGGTGCCTCTATTTGGGTGTGCAGTTAAACTGGATGATCCTAACCGCTTTCATCATCCTCTTCTCATACTACATCATCACCACAATCGGTAACTACAACTATTCAGAATACATTTTCTTTATAAATATGCTTTTCAGTGTCCCTCTTGGTCGTTCTCCTTGTGTTCAAACCATACCTGGCTTTCGTCGACCGCACGTTGGTAGAGATGCAGATCAGAAAACATGCGAGAGAGACAGCTATCAAGAACCAACAAACTCTTTAATCATCATCATTTTCGATAATTATTACTCATGATTCTCTCCGAACCTCCTTATATTCCTCTTCTCTCAGCTACGTCAATCTAATGAATCAGTTAATCATCATCCGACATTTCTTCGTTTTCTAGAAAATATAAATTTAGATTCACGTCTTCTGACATCATATACTCGGAAAACGAGTATCACAAGTGATATTCATAGAGAGCTCAATTAACAAATCAAACACTAATCATGAGCCGGGTACTGACTCATCTAGTCATATAGCTGTGGCCAAAGCGTCACATCAAATTCTCAGAAGAATCCTACCTGCTACAAAAAATTCGAATGTAGTTTGAAATATAAATCGGACAAAAATGTCAGAATACGTTTGTTTTAAGAAAAAACATAAAAACAGAGAGAATTGAGTTCAAATGGGAGTCTTGATCAAAGAGCAGGGAAAATGGAAGTGAAGAAGGGGGAAGTGAAGGAGAAAGACGGTTGAAATGGTAGAGTGACAGTTCCTTCTTTTCTGATATATTCTGGAGACTCTAACAAGTAATTTGAATAACATTGAAACCGCTCGAAGACCTCCTGTATCTCTAGATTTAGAGAAGTTGTGTAGGTGCTGCACGTAAGTCTTCCATCTTTCCTTTGCTGCAAACATAGGTGTGTAATACAGATTCTTGAAGTTCGTTTCTGTAGATCAGTGCAATCCAGGCTATGAAACCTTTGAATATTTTCTTCAAAAATTGCAGTATTTTCATCCCTTCATGATCCGATCCTGCCCTGTCTTCTTTTTCTCTATTTTCCGAGTCATGGATCCTTTTTCTTTCTGTTTTTCATATTGTATTCAACATCCGATCTCTCAGAATATTTGTTCCATTCGTTTCCAGAGTTTATTCAGATCAAAAAAATAATTTCGAAAAAAAGAAAAATGTCAGAGGAATGAGTCAAGAAGTTCTGATCTTAACCAGACAATGACAAAAGACATCGAAGAGAAGGGAGGAATGGTAATTAGAAAGAAAAGAAAGGACATTTAAAAAGGTGAGAGGAAAGTGCTCGCAAGTACAAAAATGACAATTAAAAGAGGTGATGATTAGTTGTGAGGAAACGAAAGTATGAGACATGAAGTAGTTATTTGTGAGGTGTCTCTGTTGACAGTACTTTGATTAGAGAGTGATGATTTCAATGTTTGAGCGAGCCATCGCTTTAACATATTCTTCCTGTTTCTCCTGGGTCAACTTTTCGTTCTGACGAGCAAGTTTTTCAGCGTTGTCGTAGAACGCTATGTGCGGGAAGTAGACGAAACGGGTGACCACCATCATTGCTGGAAGAAAAAGGAATTATATATTGTCAAAATTGTCATCTTCTTACCAAATGTGTACAGGACTGAGATGATAGCCAAGCTGGTTCCCGCGTAAGTAAGCATTGAATGCTCACCTTTGGTTATGAACAAAGCAATGAGCACCATGAAGCAATCGACGAGTCCCATGACTGTCTGGCATCCCTTGATGAAAATATGGAGGCCCATTGCCTTTCTCAATGCATAGAATGTTCTTGCCTTGATCATTTGAATGATACGGAGTTGGATCAAGCAGGCAACCATCTTGAAGATGACCATGCTGATGGCTGGAGTTGCAGTTCCGAGATTAGTCGGGTGGTGCTGCAGAATATACTTGGCATAAATAAAAGAAGCTGTTGTAGAATAAAGGCAGAGGCCTTCCAGCAAAAACGATGCCCAAAGTGATCTTTTGTGATGCTTTCGGAAATGAGCTTGATGACGTAGCTCGTAGCTTTGGCCTCCCCAATCTAATACCTGGGGCATTGCAGACAAGTGGTGAACAGAAGGTGTGGAAGAGCTCTAGAATGTGAGAATAGGAGAAGCTTATCAGAAAGAAGAGATGAAGAGAGGGCAGAGAAACGAAAGGTATTAATTATTACTGCTTACGCAAGTGGGACAAAAGTTTGTTGTGAGTTGAGCCACAGGAGGGTGCCATGGCAACCGGGGCTCTCAAATGGTTAAGAAGCGCGAGCAGATCGACTTTTAAGCAAATAGAAAAATAAGAAGAAGGGAAGTGGAATTTAAAAAGGGAATTGAAAGGAATTAGAATTTGAGAAAATCTGGTTATCAGAAGGTATTTTTTTGCTAGGAATTGAAAGCTATACGTTTGCAATGAAGAAAATTGATACCCCGGAGAACACATATGAAAAAAATGACATTGAAAAAATGAAACAGAACCGGAACTATAGTCTATTTTATTTGGAAAGACAGGTTAATGTCATCATTATCTTCTGGCTTTCATTACTCATAAATTTCATTGTTTCACTCAATTTGAGTTAAATGATCAAAAACGACCATTAGTAAGGCTCGAACGTCTCAAAAATCGTACAACGAGCATTCTAGAGATAATTTGAATTCTGAATGACATTTCCAGTTTTTTTTAGAATTTCGCTCGTATAATAACAACTTGTGTTGATTTGAAAACTAGTAATTATAGTTAAGAAATATTCTGTTGTAAAGAATTTTCGTTCGACTTCAAATTATTAAGAGGGCCTGGGGACGAAGATTTTTTTCAGAAAATGATTTCCTAATTCTAAAAGCCCGTTCCTGGATTGCTCACTCGATTCTGCAAATAACATCAAACAGGCTATTGCCAAATGAATCCATGGTTGTCGAAGGTTTTTATTTATATATTAATCATTTGAAATATGATTTAATCGAAGTATCAGGAAAAAAAGAAGAAATTTTAATTCAATTATGAACTGTTTCTCAGGTTATTAAACAATAATAAACTGCAATTACACCTCGAATAATTTTTTGCATTCAGAAACCATTCACGAATCCTAATTAACAACGTGTAGTTGCTTTCTATGTTTTTTTGTTTATGACGTGGAATACTCTCTTTCTAATGTCCACCTCCACTCTATTCACTCATCTCAACTGACACTATGTTTCACCTGTACTCTTTCAATTAAAGCGACGTCAAATGTCAGAATGGCCCTTCTTTCTCATTCATTCTTCTCCTCCTCACCACCGCACGTCAGTTTATATTAGCCCTCCTTTCTCCTGATTCTGCAAGCAATTGGCTGTTACATTTTCCAAATGAATTTATTGTTGCCGAAGGTTTGATTCATATTTTGTTCCTAATAATAGGTGCACGAAGGATATTTCAATGAAAATCATCATTATTTTGAATCCTGAATATTTTTCCCGATTTTAAAAATTTTAATTATTAAATGAGCTGATACTATAACAAATTCCTAGTTTCTGAAGGTTTTTACTTATATTTAAATTGTTCCACAAGTTGTTGAACAAGAATTCACTGCAATTACCTTTTTTGGATTCCGAAACCATCTACAAAATCTAATTGACAACGTGCAGTAGTTTTCTGTGTTCCATTTATTGATGACGTGGAATACTCTTCTTCTAATGTTCACCTACACTCTATTACCTCATCTCAACTGACCCCATCTTCCACCTGTACTCTCCCAATTAAGATGACGTCATATGTCCAGAGCAGGGTGGTCTTTCCATTCACTATACTCGTCCTCACCACAGCACGTCAGTTTATTAGCCCTTCTTTCCCTCCTGCGTCTCTTCATGTGTTGTGTTCTCTCTCTTTCTATTCCCTTGCGTTCATTCAAACCTCTAGGGGCTCTGATTCGTATTGGTTTTCTACCTTTTTCCTTTTTATTCGATTTTCAAAAATATTTAACTGAACTTAAAATCTTTTTTTTCCAGAATGGTAAATCTACGTCTTAATACCGACACATTGTCAACCGAAGAGATAAAAGATCTCAGAAAGAAACATCTCGATCAATTATTAAACCAAGGACCTTCTCCAAATGAGTACCATGGACTGGATTTATCAGTTGAAAATCAGTCTGCACAAGGCAAGTTTATATCTTCATTCGATTTTTTTCATCCATTCATTCCAGATATGCAAAATTATTTGATCACAAAGTCAAACTCAGCTGAAATGATGCATGCAAAAATATTACACCTTAGTGCTATGCAAGAGCTCGACAAAGGATTCGTGCAAGTTATACAGATTCATGGATACATCAAGTTTGATGAAACAAAGCTGTTGAAAGTTCGTTTGAGAGACTTTATGGCTCAAAACCAAGCGAGTTTCATCAACAGATTAGTGAAATATGCATCAGAATTCTGTTATACGCAGTCTGAGTATGCTCCAATCTTGCAGTGGAGTAGTGAGTTTGATGCTAATCCGAAACGGATCTAAAGTATGAAATTGCAGACATGATGGCAATGTACAAGGAGTACGAATGGCAGAAAGCTTTCAACAACACGCTACTCGCTTCTCCAGACAAAGAAGTTGAATTAAATGCCGGTTTAATCATGCTTCTACCAAATCCATCTCCGAAAGCTGTGGTAAGTGTCATCTTACTCTATTTTTCAATCGAATTTATTTATTTCAGAGTCGCGTCTTCAACATAATTGCCAAACAAGACAAGTTACCTCCTTGCTTCGAATTCTTAGCGAAACGCTCGTTTCAATTTGTCAGTTCTTCCGCATTCCACAAAAATGACATGGAACCAGTGGCAAGAATGTACCTCTCGGATATATTCAATATCTGCTATAAATGGAAAGCAGAGAATAGAAAATCGTCGAAGGCTAGCGAGAATGCTCAGTCTATGTTTACAACCAGAACCCTTGGAATCGCGAACAAAGCATTCGGAATCATCCAAGAGTCGTAAGTTTTTTCTTTATACTCAGAAATCAATGAGTTTCTTGATTGCTCGTAGCATTTTCTTACATTTATTTTGTTTCCAGAGACGACAACGCTGCCCAAGGCCTTCTTGACAACCCTCTCTTCCCAGTCACCAACCCATCTTCACTGTTCATCGAATACTTCCTCCAATATATCAAACTTGGACTCTCTACTTTTGATAAAGGGGACAAGTTAATCGCGTGGAACTACTACTACGATGATCGCTGGTGTGGCTACGATAGAATGGATTTGTTCGGAGAAAAGGACACCTTCAAGCTCTCAGAAACATTTAACTGGTGTGAGGACTTTAAGTTCGCCGGAGTTATCAAACAGCATCCACATCATGAAAACCTTATTTTAACGTCGAAGGTGTTCGAATGGATGAGCGTCGATCCCGAATTATTTGATCGTTTGATTGAAAAATACGAGAGTGATGATCTCGTGCAGCATTTCGCTATTTCTCTTTCATTTTCTGGATGCTTCAAGCACATGATCAACTTGTTCAGCAGTTACAAGAAAAGAATGCAGACTCTTCACGGATACTTATGTCTTCACCTCTGTTACATGTACAGTTGTGCTAAGGTAAGTTATAACGAAAAAGTTTTTGTTAAATCGAGCTTGTTTTCAGGAAGGAATGGCGGAAGAAGGACTTTTTACTTGGATTCATATAATGGAGACCGCTGTCAAGAACAATCTCCTGAAGACACTGACATTCCCTCCGAATTGCTTCCCACTTCCGTCTTTTGTCGAAATGAAGCACGTCGGCCAGTTTGCATGCAGACTTCTCCGTAATTGTCTCTGGACTCATGCTATGAAAAATGGAACCGAGAGTTGGAAAAAGTACGGATTGATCATCCTTCATCTATGTGATGCACTGGAAGACTCATTCCTCAACCACAATATGATCCGGATAATGTTTCAGAAAATCAGTCTGGAAGATGTGAGTCATTTTGCTTGAACGGACCAAACTCAATCAAAATTTTTTCAGATGCCCCTGCTCATCCGGCCAGTTCTAACAAAATGTCTCCGTCATCACCACTCTTATTGGGATTGCCTAAACATTGCGAAATCTCGTGGTTATGAAATTCCGGAGTCCATTTTGTAAGTGAATCAATCATAAAACCTGTTCTGAAAAAGAGGAATTGCAGGCAACTGAACTTGCTGCCCGCTCCGAAACCAGAATACAAAGAGACTCCAGGATTCTTGATGGTTTACAAAAAATTGAGGCGGCTTAATGAGATATTTTATGAAGTCGTCACGGATCTCCCCAGAATTGTGTTTAAGGATGTTAAAGAGGAAACTCTGAAAGAGACTGAGCATTTGACGACAGAGAAGAAAGAGTTGATCAAAGAAATCGTGACATATCAAGTAGAGAAGGCTAGAAAAGAAGAGGAGAAGAGACAGAAGATTATTAGAAGAGAGGAGAAGCGTAAAAGAAGAATTTTGGAAGGCACTTATAACCAACCTTCTAAAAAATCGAGAAAGCATAGAAGAGAAAATGAGGAAGAGAATGTGCATAAAGTTTATGATTTCGGGACCACTGACGATTATTCAACGGAATTGAATAGTAATGATGATGCCGCCAATACTAGCATGATGTTCGAAGACGATTACAATTCATTTGACAACACATTCAATTCTGACAACTCTTATGGAGAATCGTGCCTTGCGGAAAACGGTGTAGGACAAAATTGTTCAATGAGTGAAGAAGAGCCGTCATCTGATATTCTAGAAAATGGAGATTTGGATGCAGTTTATAATCCACACGTGGAAATAAAACAAGAATTGATAGAAGAGGAGACGCCAAATGATTCAAGAGAAGATGAAGAGATGGAGGAAGATGCACCGGTTTTGGAGCCAGAAGAACAATCTGAAGAAACTAGTTTTTCTTCTATCCCGGATTCTACTGTAACAGATGACGAGGAACATGTCTTGGAACACCAGGAAGGAGAAGTTGAGTCTCTGCCAGTGGAGGCTCACTTTGTTGAAGCAGAAGAAGCAGCGGAGGCTACAAATCAAGAGCAACTAGCTGAAGATTCAACTGGAAATGGTAGTAGTGAACTATTGGCAGCAGAGGATATCAAAATGGAGACCGAATAGCGTGAATTTTAAAATTTTTATGGGTTTTAAAATTGAAATACGACCTAAATTTGATTCCGATGATATATGTTTTACAAATTCTGTGTTAATAAATTATTATGTCGATTCTATTTTTTGTGTTCCTGGTACCAAGCTTCAAAACTGTACTGTACAACAGCACTACAAGGCACGCTTTGTTCTCATTTTCAAAAAAACTCTTTTCATCGAGTTATGAATCATTATGGCCGCGTTTTTGGCCCACGCTCATATTCACTTCAACCATGATGGCGAGATGTCACCGTTCTTCTATTGGAAGTCATATGGGTGGGTTTTTTGATTAAAGAATCCCTTATTTTCAGAAATTCAGAGATAAGGGAGTCGGATATGCATCAGGAACATGTTCGACCATGTCAAATCGTGGTTAACGATGATAGAAGAGAAACGCGGGAATGCTTTAGAGTCGAAGTCATCCGTCCGTTCTGTTGTTATGCAGATTGTCATGTAAGTATTCCAACTGTGCACTGAAAATTAGGTTCACAGCAACTCCTGGCGATCCTTGCATCTGTTGCTCTTCTCTATTCAATTGTTGCATTGGTATTAACCTGTATTCATGAGCCCCATGCGTTTTTCATTGTTACTCTGTCGTTCTCGGTGTGTGAGCTTACATTAATTAGGTATTTTGTACTCGAATTTTTAGATTTTAACAATGATTATTATCCTCATCGCCACTTTCATTGGGAACAACGTTCTGCTCAAAATTGCGTTTGCTTTGGCCTCGATTCTAGCCATTCTGGTTTCTGCTGGAGCCATTTACTGCACTTTGTATTTAGTAGCACGTAAGCAATTACTTAATTGCTCAGAATCTCCCGAACTATTTCCAGATTTCTACTCCAACACCGATTGGCACTGGAAGTTCTATTTGGTTTCAATGTTGTTCGCCCAAGTCCTCATGATATTTTGTACGCGGGTCACAATAATCGAAACCAGTTTCTATCTCATTTTGCAGACGTTATTGCCCTTCTCTGCCTCATTATTGAAATCATTGCCTACAATCGTCGTGTTCGAGAAGAAGAGGAGCGTCGAAACCATTCCATTCCGACCTGGCGGAGATATTGAACCTTTACTGCCTACAATAATTTATTTTTAATTTGTTTTCTGCCCTTCTCGTTGAAACAATTGGGAAAACAAGAAGAACAATGTTCAAAATGAAGTACTTAACCGGTCACGTAAAGAACCAACTATTATCAGTTCGCTGTCAATATTGAGTTTTCGCGATTGATAAGGCTACATAGTATGGTAGGCAACATTGTCAGAAATGATAAGCCTGGAAATGAATGCTAAGCCGTGCTTAATAATGACGCGAGACTGCTTTATTCTGATACTTTTTGACTTTTTCTTCTCATAGCTTAGTTTATCGAATTAAATATAATTCCAAAAAATTTTTGGGCAATGTAAAAATAGCATTTTTCTTCTCTTTTGTCTTTCAATCAGCAATTTCCTTCGGATTAACTACTCCAGAGCATTTCCCCTGGCGTATGCTGTCCGCAAACACCATCACGCGAAAGCGCACAAGCCCACATTCAACACATTGCGTCGCATGCACGAAAAAATTTGGTCATCTAGAACATTCGGTGTTCTTTTCGTGGCGAGAACCTCTCGCAGTTCCACATCGCATTCCAATTGGTTTTTGGTCATTTTTCGCGCCAATCAATTTTTTCTCCCTCTTTTTTTCTCTGTTCTTCGATTTCAATTGAAGATTTTTTGATCGGAGTACCGATATAGAATGAGAGATAAAATTCGAAGAGAAAAAAGAAGGAGAAAAAAGAGAAAATTTATTGTTGTAGTCTCTTCCTTTTTAGTATACTAGTCCCAGTCGTTTTTTCTTCTTTTTTTCTATCTCTTTCGGCAAAAGGCCATTGGCATTTCCACCTGCTGGTGCGCAACGCGACCGCATCGCGGCGAAAAACATGAAGTGCACGCCCCTTGTGTTCACGCTTTCTCTCTAGCACATGCCGCCATATTGAACGCACAATTACACTAATGCATATTGATCTCGCCACTTTCCGACCGTTATCGCTTTTTTTACGCTAGTTCCTCTCAACCTTTTCAAAAAAGTCGCTTCTCGAAACAAAGTCTATTATTACGAAATTTCAATTTTCAGCTGGGTAAAAATGTCGGAAATGCAACCTCCGCCCGATGAGCCGAGTTTCGGCCATTATTGGGCGTGGGTTGCTCGCGAGAAGCTGGAAAATGAATTGTACCGACTAATCCGAACAACACCCGGATTAGTGGATAGATCACACGTTGTCGAAGACATAGAGGGTAGGTAATCTATTTTGAAGCCGGATTAGCTTGTTGTTTTTCAGCGGCGAGCAAGGAACTGGTTAGTCGACGACGTGAGCACTTGCAAGAGCTCGTGGAAGGATGGGAGATCATCGAAAGAACCATGACCAAGGAAATTGCTACCAGAATTTTCAATGAGTTCATTGCCGGATGCAGAACATTGGAGGATTTCGAGCGTTTGAACTTCTCCAAGAAGTTCAAGTGAGTAACATTCAGAGTGTTTGAGAACCTGTTTTTGATTTCAGTGAACAAGGAAAACTACGGAATCAATTTGCTCAACACCTGAACGGCCAACCAATCCTTAGCTGCGCTTCAGTCCCAGCGCTGGACAGAACCGGAGTACTTCCATCGACTTCGATCATCTACACTCCAACAATGGAATTCTACTCAGAGGCGACTACGGATAAATACTATGACATGCTGTTTGGAGACTGCCAGATATTTCATGATATCATGAAGAAATATAACCCGTGAGTTGTCGGGACTTTCAAGTTCTTCTCTCAACAGGGAGTGTTTCAGGAACCCAAACATGCCAGCACCGAAGGCTATTCCAATGCCATATCATCCAAATATGGACAAACAGAACAGGGACTTTGTGAAATGGCATCAAGTGGTTCAGCCTTACACCAACATCCAGAATCAGCTGTTCACCCAACCACCACCTCCAATCCAGTATGCCGTTTCTTACCCACAGATCCCATACGTCGGAATGCCTATTCAAATGCAAGCGGTCCCACTCCCCATGCAAATTCCGCCAGAGAACTTTGCCGGAGCCAATTACCAAAAGAACCAACAAAATGGATTCTATGGCAATGGACGTGGAGGCCATCAGCGTCAGCCATATAAAGGAAGAAACGAGATGTATGAGAGAAATGGATACGATAGCTTTGAGAACCAGTCATCTTCATCAGTCCGCACTCAATCCGTTGAAGACAAGAAGGAGTCGGCTGAGATGAAGGCTATTGTCAATGAGGCGTTCCCGGCTCTGAGTTCAGATGAATTGTCGGATACCGCTGAAGTAGATGTTGCTATTGAAAATCAACCAGCTGCTTCGTCGCAAGCTGCAGTGCTACCAACACCAAGAAAGTTCAGTGATGTCGTAAGCCAGAGTGTCTCAACAACATCTTCAAATGCGGATGCTTCCGAAGTATCTGCACCGGTGGATGGGAAAAGACAATCAGATAGCCAATCGATTCCTTCGGCTGAAGAAACGCGGTCTTCTGACTCCCCGTCTGCTACATCTATATCTTCGGCTAACACACTGGATCCGACTACGTCTTCCTCTGAATCGTCTGCAGTCAAACCATCAATTGTTCCAACTTCAACTGCTCTCGTCGTCGACACCACTGAACACAACGTTCCGGTTGCTCCACCAGCTTCGCATAGAACGGTGGCGGAAGTTGTTCAGCAGAGTTTGTCGGCGACTCCGTCTCCATCTGCAAAACGAAGTGGTGTCAACTCAAATCAAGCGTCTCCGGCTGTCAAGCCAACTTATGTGAAAGGAACTGCGCAGACAATTTCCAGAGAAACATCATCGGCTGAGAAGTCTGATGTAGATGATTATCATCACAGACGCCACAGATCTCCCAAAAAACCATCCGTCTCGTATGCTCAAATGCTTTACCCGTTGTCCAAAAAGTCTCCAAAGCCATCAAATGATAAGAAAGTGTCTTTCGGAGCACAATCGCCTTCTGCCCAGTCTCAAGGACCATCTTCTCAGGCTCATCCGACAGAATGGCATACAGTGAAGAACAAGAAAGCCGCTGAGCCAGTTGTTGTCTCTCCACCACTTCAAACCCCGCGAGAAGCCAGAAAAGCTCCACAGAAACCATTCGAAGCAGATGGATCTTCTGATGAGGACGAAGAGGGTATTGCCTCTGATGACTCGGAAGCTGAGAAGAAGCGTGAGAAGAGACGTCTGAAGCGCCAGAAGCAGAAGGAAGCCAACCGTGTCATCAAGCAGCACGAGAAGGAACGAGCTCGAAAGGAGTCCTTGGCTAGATCAGATCGAATTAATCAGGGATTGAGTAAGTGTGCCATTTCACGATTAAATCTCATGATACAATTCCAGAGTCTTCTGCAAAACCAGCCCTCTTCGACCCCTTTGATATTCAATCGCGTCGCAAAAAACGAATTCAACTTCAAAACCAAAAATACATCAGAGATCCTAGCCCAACTCCCAAACCGCCACCAATTGTCACTCCACCAACTATCCCAATTATTCCACTGGTGCCAACTGGTATGGGCTCTAACCCAATTGGAGCTTCAATAAGTGCAGGTCAAGCAGCAATGGCAGCGTATGGCGTTACAGCCCCATTCCGTAACGGGTCAAGCCCATTCACACTGATTGCAGCGAATGGTACAGCCCAACTTCCGCTGTTCCTGCCACCACAAAACGGTGTTCGTACTAATCAAGAGAATTTTGCAGCTGAAGGTCTAATTCTCGATGGAGTCGGCAATAATACACTTACACCAGTTCGACTGGTGAGAAACATTGATGTAGCGGAGCACGTGCAGATGAAAACTGAAATGGATGAGAACGCGGCAATGCTTGAACAACTGCTCCTATTTGATGCCTTGCAAACTATTAGCCCGGTAATTAAAATTTAGTTGATCATTCCAAGATTCTATTTTGACAGATCTCCTTTCCCGCGGAGGACGAACAGTTCATTGCCAAAGGAATGGAAGATATGAAAAAGATGTATTCACGTGTCGAGAGAGCCGGACAGTTGATTACCTACAGAGCAGGAAGCTCCAGAGTGAACTCGAAAACTGAGGAAAAGCTGATGTCAATGATTCTCAAACTTCTGTCCAGCCGTGTTACTCTTGAAGAAGCAGAAATGAAATCTATATCGGAGATTGGTGACCGAGTTGCCGAGTGCTCTAGAGACTTCAATTATACCAGTTAGTGATGGGAGGAATAACCGAAAACCAAACTTTCTTTCAGATTATCTCACTGCTATCGTCGATTTCTCTCGTGATCGTGCGATGGAACTTCCAGAAGGAATGGCGATCCGCAAAAACTACGAGCAGTGTATCAGCCTTACCAAACTCTACATGAAACGAACCAAAGTGCTTCATGAACGCATTTCTCTCCACTTTAATCTCACAAGTCTCACCGAGTGATACTTTCCTTGATAGAGTCTCTTTGGTAGAATCTACCAGCCCCAAAAAAAATAGAAAATCCCAAAATTTTGTTACTAACAAACCCAAAAAAAGAAAAAATTACTAAAACCCAAAAAGATTTCCCCCGTGTTCTTTTCTCTTTCCCATTGTTACCATTTCATTCGCATCCCACCCACAAAACCATGTCATTTCAACGTAAACCCTTCCATCCCTGTATGCATCGATTTGAGTACTGTACCTATTGAGCCATTTAAGGTTAGTGCCAAAGACTCACTCATTTATTGGAATTGCTAATTTGTGATTCGTCGTCATTTCGACATGCATTTCTCTCCAGTGTCGCTTCTCCCTAGTATTGATGCTAGTTCGTGTAGTACAATCCCCGTTCCACACCCACAAACCATCCCATTGTTCCCCCATTGCTCTCCCAGTATTTTTTGCCCTACTCAAGCTTTGTATTCCGCTTTTCTTTCCTAAAATCTCTCTCTTTTTAACATGGTAAATCCCCAAAATCTCTTTTGAATTCCTTTGATCCCGTTCCTAACGACAATTTCTTGCTGAATATTGTTCTCAATGATTCTCAATTATGAAATTTCTCATGAATCTGATCATTTGCCAAATTATACCAGGGAGACCCAAAAAAATTCATTGCTTTTTATAAGATACGAAATTCCATTTCCTTTATTGTGTTCAGTTTTCTATGTTTGACTTCATTGTCATGATAAGAGCCAGTTTTGATTGTATGGATTGGATTTCTGTATTGTTTTTTCGCTAATAAATTGGAAAATGCAAATTTGGTGTTGGGATTTAATATATATATATATCGAGATTCTCTGAGCGAAGAGTCTTTTCAGATTGCGAAATCGCTGTTCTGACGAAGCGATGCATAGATTCTATGCCAACACGTGTCATTGCGGACTACACATCGAATTTGACGCGCAAAAAAGCGATTTGACGTTCGCTTCTTCCGAAATAACACTTGATTAAACATAAGCGCCAAGGAACATGTGGCCGAATGGTCTAGTGGTATGATTCTCGCTTTGGGTGCGAGAGGTCCCGGGTTCAATCCCCGGTTCGGCCCATTCTTTTTTGAAATGATCCAACCGTTTTAAACTCCGTTAAAGAGAGCCTGGATATTCAGAAGCTTTTGTTTTATGTATAAAAACTCAGAAAAATGCTTTGCAATGATGAATTTATTGAGAACAGTCAAGACATGACTTAATGAGTGACACACATGTCCTTGAGGCAGATGCTCTTGCAGTCCTGACATCCGATTTGGAGTCCGGCAGAAGCCATGGCGACGAGCATCGAGAAGACGATGAAGAAGAAGAGAATGTTGATAGCGGCGAAGGATTTCATTTTGAGAATCGTTCTGATTTTCAGAGACCGAATCGGCGTATTTATAGTCGTGCTCACGAGGCATACCGTGGGTGTATCGTATGCAAATTTACAGCAGTTTTCTGAAACTTGGAAACTCGTGACTCACGGAATATGGTTAGAAAATGCAAATTTTGTTACAGAAAAAGGAAACGATTCAGAAAAACAAAGTATGATGTGTATAAACTCCAAAGAAAGTATTGAAAAAACAATGAATGTAATCGAAGGAAATAATTGGCAGAAATGGAAAAAATTATGTTGGTGTTTTTCAATAAGGGAATAGACGAGGGAATGCTTTTTTGAGTATAACTAAATGTATCATCACTAATCAGGCTTCAAAAGTTAATTAACCCGGTTTCATTTACCTCCCGGATGCTTTTACAGATTGATCAAGCAATGATCATTGATTTGCAATTCTATTGTCTGGATTAGCTGTTAAACTCAAAAACCCATCTATTTTCCTGTAGTTGTTTCTTTAAAATCGGTCAATTTCCTTGTTCCCCGGTTTCACAATAGTTTCTTCCCATTCAGCTTTTATGTTAGTGTAGGTTTCTTTCATTCTGCTCTTCTCTACCTTCTCATCAACGATTTTTCAACTTTAGAACAAAGAAAACGCCATGAATAACTGTCCTCTCTTCTCTACGACAAAAAGAAGAGGGAGGGCGGAGACTGCTCCGTCTCGTGGACAGAGATTTCTTCCCCCCCACACACTCAAGGCTCCTCCTACCATAAGCCTAGCTGTATCATCTGTTTTCACCAATTAACGGTGACTACTTTTCCTTTTTTCATATGGTTCTGATGAAATAATACATTTTCAATATTACTTTTTGCAGATGGTGGCTCGTAGAAAAGGCGAACGTGTGGTTCGGAAGAACGAAGTGGAGAATGTACAACAGAGAGCATGTGCCAATCGTCGCGAGCGTCAAAGGACCAAGGTGAGTACTTATTTTAAATTACTATTTTTTTTGAAATCCAAATCTCAGTCATAGATGAAGCACAAATAGAAAGCTTTTCTTTTACCAAATCTTGTAGTAAAATAAAATTCAAGACACATTGCTAAGCAAGCTTCACATTTAAAATACCGAGAAAAGTGCTTATTTTTTGAACATAGTTTTCTGGTCATGTTTTCTAGCCTCAGTGGACCACTTTTACTAATATCCTCGAGTAAAGATAATTTATTTTAAAACGTTCCTTCATGAATTCAAGATCAAATACCCCTCCCCCTCTCCTTCATTCAAACCTCTGCACTCCAAGACAATAGTTTTTATTACATTTTCCTCTGGGCCACTAATTTGAAAACCGACGCCTTCCTTCTCACATATCATCCCTCGCTTCCGTTCCCAAGCCATATCTCACACATTCCCGCCACCTCAATAACTTGTTTCTCATATCCGCCTCGAAGCTCTTCTCCCCCACTTTATTGTTCTTCTGCGCAATGTTTACGGCTCATCATCTGGCAAACTCAGGCACGTTCCTCGAAATTCTAAACGTCGTCATCCGTTTTGTCGTTTATCGCTAACATTAAACTTCTTTTCGTCTACTGTCTCCTCCGAAAAGTTTTTTGAGAGCTTCTTGGATACGGTAGAGCGGAGGGAAAGAAATAAAAAGTCGAAGAAGAATATAAAGGTCCCTCCTGAATCCTGGAAACATCTGGAGGCAATTTCGAAATATCGAGGAGATCTAGGAGACGAATGAAGAGAAAAAAAACTTATTTTTCTCTTCTACCGCCGACAATGTGGAGGCGCTAGCTAAACAAAACGTTTTGGATGGGGGGAAAATGATTGATTCATTGAGTGGGAGAGCCTTCTGAGATGTTTATTTTACAGTTTCATAAACAGTCTCGATGTTTATGCGCGAAAAAACACTCGCTTAATCTAATATAATTTGTTTATAGGAGCTAAACGATGCATTCACACTTCTCCGTAAACTTATCCCGTCTATGCCATCGGACAAGATGAGCAAAATACACACATTGCGGATTGCTACAGATTACATATCGTTTTTGGATGAGGTTCGGAATTTGGAACCAAAAGAAAAAATGATTATTCGGGGTTTTTCAGATGCAAAAGAATGGATGCAAGTTGTACGGGCAGTCGATATTTGACGAGAAGAGAGGATATAATTTGCAGTCGGCTTTCAATATGTGGAGAGGAAATAACGGGTATACACCCATCAGCGGACCGCCACAATTGCCACCGTTGCAGTCTGGTAAAGATTTTGGATATATATTATGTTTTCTAATTTTCTATTTCAGCACATATCCCTCCACCACCTCCACCACCAAACATGCCTCCACATTGCCTGATGCCCCAGCCATGGTACCTCCCGTGTCCGCCAAAACGTAAGTTGTTTTATTGGTCAGACGATGATCCCTTAATCCGAAAGTACAGAAGATCATGTTTTTCATTGCAGAAGAATACCACGATCTCTCTAACAGCACTATCCCGAGCATCAACCCCAACCCCAACCAACTCACCCCCATCCACTGGCAATAATCAACTACCAATGATAATTTATTAATACTGTATATCCTTCTAGTGCCTTAACACAGTCCCCTCCTCAAAGCTAAACTAGCATCTCAATAAAAAAGGTTTATTACGCAAGCGCACATCTTCAATTTATAATACAAACACCGGGGAATATAATTTTTCTTTCGTTAATCATTTGACGACCAATCCGTGCAACGAAGATCCAATTTCGACTTGACACTCACACCCAGTCGTCGTGTCAATCGACTCCTTCACCCATTCGTCACCTTTTTGTCGCATCACATTGATCGTTCGCATTATTGGCTTGCATTCGCCGAATCCTAAAAAAAGCGGTGATTAATGGCCAGAGAGCCGTGAAATGTCGAATACCTGAGAGGCATCCATCGTCATTGTGGTCACAATTGACCTCATTCAAATAGTTCGGGTAGTAGTCGGATGGGAGTTTTCGCCATTGCCAACACAGATTGCAAAGACCACACCATTCGGAGTTGGCCTCCAAGGCTTCACCCCGACGATATTGGCATCCAAGACTTGTCACAACCCCGAGAACTGAATTTTAAATGTGAGAATTAAGAAAAAAGGAATAAAGTTACCTGGCGGCTTATTTTTTGCCCCGTTTGGGTCAGTTGTAGAGTCAGTTGTATCGTTTTCATCTATAGTGTTCGTATCCAGTCCATCATCATTCATTGAATCAGGAGTCGTGTTCATTATTACAAAACGTTTCGCGAGACGCTGAATTCAAACCTATGTAGTTTCTCACGGTGAGGGGATCCTCACTTTTTTAACTTTGTGTTTGTTAACCTTTGAAAAATGTTCACTAAACCTTTTTCTTCTTGTTTGCTGGTCGCAGGAACCCTGGGTTGTACCTATAAAGCACCTATCAGAGATTGTTTATGTTCAAGGACTGACCTAATCTTAATGCCAACGCGTTTCTCTGAGCTGTCAATGTAGCGTTATCAGCTGCTCCGATATTAGGATTTGCGAGAAAACCATTGAGAAGTGACATTTTACAGCTCATACACGCATATGTGGGGCATTCTCCGTTCAGGGATGGATCCTGGAGAGAAACTTATTTTTATGAACTAGTGGAGCTACTAACCAACGGAGTTCCCGCTCCAAATGCTGCAATAGAGACTTTAGTTGTCATAACAGATGGTCCTGCCATTGACATTGGCATTACTGCCTCAGGGTTTTCATCGCCAGCCGTTTCGTGAGATGACCCTCCGTCTCCGCCACCATATCCACCAGGTGGTTTGAAAAGCGTTGCTTGATCTGGACTAGCTAGGTTAGGGAACGTGAACATGGCTTCATCAATCGACTCGGCCATCATTGAACTGTCATATGAGAGACATGGCCTGCTCGAATCGAGTTTTCTCTGATTGCAACACTGAAATGTAATACTGGATGTTTCGTAACTATATCTCCGAGTTTTCAAGGACACACCAATGTCAACAAGATTGCTAGTTAGCTTAGATTTCCTAGAGTTGAAACATCAAACTTTTTGTTCGATGGTTATTTCACTAAGTTTATTTTTTTTAATCTCACAATTTGCTTTTTTTTGAGATTATCAAAAGTGGAGTGGCAATCAGTTCAAAAGTCCTCTTAGCTTTTGTTTGTTAAAACTTTTGGTACTTGGTTATAGGTTAAACAACTCTGTAGTTTGAAAACATATTTTCAAGAATACGGTTTTATATAACCTTTAGCTAATTATTAAACTCAAGTTACCACAATTAAAAACGTTCTCATATAATTTTTCTGAGCTCACTTGAGTGGATGACTCACCTTTGTCACAATTGCAAAGTCGAGGCAATTAAATAGCAGACAGAGAAAAAATGAAAATACTAGTGACCCATTACTCATGGCTTACAACCGTTTGATGAATAGCGAGTACACTAGATTAACAGGTTTTCGACGCCTCCTCCAACCAGCAAAAATTGGGATAGACACAGAGTGAGTCTACTCTGTTCCTACCTCGTATACAAAACTGCCAATCTGAACTCTCTCTCCGCCCGACGATTCTTCTCGCCACCACCCGTTTTGTTTGATTTCTACTCTTTTTCCGTCTTTTTGTGCTGTTTATCTCCTTCTCTCTATTTTTTCTTCACTCTCTTCTTTTTCCAATTTACCGTCTTTCTAGAGGTCGAGCCAATCTTTTTTGTTCCGACAAAATATTTGATTTGCATTTCAAAAGATTCTTTTCCGTGGCTTTTGTGGCATGTTCGTTTTTGTGTTTATTTCAGAAAAAAAGTTTCGAAAAAAAAGACATGATAAGAAAAAAAGGAAGATGTGAGATTAGAACATTAGAACGATCCGTCTAGAAGAAATGGATGAGTATCAAAGTAGCAGAAGAAAATATGGAGAAAAAAGATCAAATGTGTAAATGGAGTAAATATTTGTGAACAAGTGTTTCGGAGATCAATCACAATAAAAGGTTCGATTTATAAAGTTCTAAATAAGAACTTCTGTTGGTGGAAGACATAGCTTCACTCTTGGCGGGGTTCGAGTGTTAGCAGTCTGGTTAGGGAGCTTTCTGCTCAAAGCATTGCGGACATAATGGCGAAGAGTCCGACGGAAGTTGGAGCCAAAAGTGTAATAGATAAGGAAATTGCAGGATGAGTTGACGACGACCATGAGATTTGATAAATCGATAAGATAGCTGTTAATGATACCGAAAAGGAGTTCCAAGAAGTTGACAGTCAGTGGCTGAAAAAAAGTGGTTCATACATCATATTTGATTGATTCAAAAAATGAGAAATAATATTTGCTGGCGTAAAATGCCGTCTGCAAACGAAATTCTACTCAATTCAATGAATTCAGTTAGTTTTCACACAACGTGAACAAACTGTAAACAAAAAGTACGGGAATCAAAAAAAGATCATGTTTGTTAACATGTCATTTCACCAATTTTCTGAATACTGATGAGAGTTGAGACCCCCAAGAGGTGTAAGTTTTGTTTTCGTTTTCAGAAAACACTAACCAGGACATTGCACGAAATGAAGAGGCAAACGACCAAGACGAGAGTGATGATGTCAGATTCACTATTTGGTGAGGAGGAACGACGCATACTAATAACGATCGCCGAGTTGATTATGATAAGCAGAAAAACAGGTCCCACTGCCATTACAATAGTGTACATGTAGACATAGTAGATTCGCACATAATCCTGGAAGAACATCAAGGGGTAGAGTTCATTATAAAAGGAACAAGAGAGCCTGTTTTCGGTTTCGGCTTTTCTAATTTAAATTCCCATTTCGGGGTGGCTTACCACCCACCGAAGAAACAAACATATCCGAATTTCGTCTCATACCTCATTGGCCCTAAGTGCTGTTGGACAGACATCTTTCGAAGCCGTATTGTACATTGTACTCCAGCAGTCAATGACGTAGATCTCATACATATGAGGAGAGTTGTAAAAGGTTCCCAGGAGGAATATTTTCACAATTATCTGAATAACAATAATAAGGAACTGTCTACGAGATGTCTACCCACCAGTATCGAAGTGTTCACAGAACAGAACTTGCTCTTAAATTTCTCGCTAGCCGCCACCAAAACAAGACAATCGAAGGCGGAAGCGACTGTTATGAACACAGACATTGTCTGGGCAGTGAGTCCCAGTGGGAACATCACCGGTGAGAGTACTGCGAAGTAATAGGTCGCCCATTCTGATCGTTTCCTCATGTTTTCCAAGAAGAACAGGAAGAACGCGGTGAGAATGATCACGATGTCTGAGCAGGCCAAAGCAAAGAGATAACTGTAAAAAGATTTTGCTTTTTTATATTTTCAGCTCGAAGCATGGAATTGTTTTCTTTGCTGCTCATCCTTAAATGTAACATTTCCCCCAGACGAAAAACATTTTATCCTGGCAAATATTTGTCTCCCTTTAAAAATCTATCCCTCCACAAGAAAAAACCACAAAATCTACAGAAACCGAATCCAGTGTTTCTTTCCGGACTTGTTTCCGGTGCCCTTGCGGTCTTCTGACAGAAGAACAAAAACCATCTTTAGAAGAAACCTTGTGTGTGATGATCTTTCTCATTGGTGCCCTCGCTTCATGCTCAACAAACATTTGATACGTGACACCAAAATTTAGGGCGACGGGGAGGGGTGTCTTTTCTTCCCCGCAGCCCAGGGCTATTTGAAATGAAGAGTGGCAAGATGAAAAGACATTCTGAAACCAGGAACCGGCCCCCGTCTCCCGAAAATTTAATTTCCGCTCTGTTCAAGTTTCACACATTCTTCTTCATCAGAATTCCAAGAAAAAAGTACACCAAAGTTCTAATTTAGAGATTGGATCGAATGAATTAATTCTGCCACGTAAACAAGAGTTCATCACAGGTGGTGTCGATTTTCATTCCCTCTTTCCCCTCACTTACACATTCAAACTAGAAATCATCTCCCTCCGAGAGTAAGTGAATGCCGAAAGAGCATTTCCAATCAAGCCAAGACATCCGATGAATGGAAGCATTAGTCCGATGACGACCTGCAAAGAAAAAAACGGTCACAAGGATTACTGGTACGATCGTTTCCCCCTCCCCATAAAGATGCTCACTCTAATCACTTTCACCTCTCTCCTTTCTTTTTACTGAACACTTTCAATTTTTGCCTGCTCCCCTGAGGCGTAGCAAAAAAGAGGTTGGAAGGCGAGCGCGCGCGTGTCAAGCGTCCTGCTGGAAGAAGAGAAAGCAAGCACCTCTTTCTTTTTTCGTCATTAGAAGATGAGTTGAACTAATCAGTCTTGAGCGAAGTGTGTGAGGGGGGGGGGGGCTCTTGTTGAGCAACACAAAGGCACGGCAGGAGGGTTCATGTTTTCATTGACCCCTAGACAATATAAAACAAAAAGCGAGTTGTTCTAATTCATTTTGCCACAGTTCATTCAAGGAGAAAATTTGCAATTTAGACCCCGCTTTTGTTGCGAACAAAAAAGTGAAGAGAATATGATGAGAAGGCGACAGAAAAGTCTAGTTTGCATGAAAAATTGCGCCAAAAATAAATTTATCTTGATGAGACTGTTTTTAATGGTTTTAGGATTTCAAAGGTGAACTCTGATCTAAGCCCTACTCTTAAAATAGTGTTGAAACCTTATTTACCCTGCCTGTTCAGTCACAATAATGTGACCCGAATACTAATGAGATCAACACAAAAAGAGCATCCCCTGTTTTTTATCCGATCCAAAACAAGAGAAGGTCACTTTAAGGTCGGCTGATCAATTAAAGTATCTTTGAAAGTTCAACTCACCAAATTGAACTGCTCGTATTCTTTGGACACTTGTCGAGTCTCTGCGAAATCGTAGCAAAAACCGCATACAGCTAAACCGTAGCACGTACCATTTGATCGACTCTCCGGTGTACATTCCAGACTCATGTTGAGACCCTCCATTATCTGAAATAAGAGAGATAAAAAACTATGGGGGTGGGGGCTGGTAAAGAAAAATGAGAAGAATCTCTTCTTATCAACAGTTTATATACTAGTAAAAATCAGTCTATTGGGACCTCATTAGTCTTGTTTTTGGTACTAGTCGGTAAAATAACATCTGACGTGAAACTACAGAAAGAAAATGTGATGACATTATAATATTTTTATGAGGAAGTATACGTGATAAAAATCAGTACGATATTTGATATAAAACACAGAAAACCAAAAAAAAGCACCCCAGAAAACAAAATTAGGACCTACTGTGGATTTGTGCGAAATTAGAAAAATGTATGGAAACGAGAAGGAGGTGGAGCTGGTGAAAGACTCAACAAAGCAAATGGAAAAAAATGGGCGGAGACTTGGCGATAGAAGCTGTCCCTTCCTGCTTTCTGTTTGAGAAAAAAGGTCCTGAAGAAGAAAGGTTGGCGAGTTTTTTTCTTGCTCCTCTTGATATATTCATTTAAAACAAACATGAAAATAGTTTTTGGGCGGTCTGGGTGAAACAAATATTTCGAAAAAAGAGGGTGTCCAATTGGTGAATCCTTCTTGCCCTAAGGCAATCCGGAGGTTTGGGTCATTATAATTATATGTTTTTTTTTGAAATCCCAAAATATGGAGATGAGCAATTTATTTTGTTAACCTAAAAAATTGAATTCTTTACATCTCCGAAAAATTTCCTTCAAATAACTTTTCTAGCTGCTTAATATTATTTTGACGCTAAAATTCGGAACTGATGTAATTAACTTTCAAAAACGTCAATCCTATAAACTTGTTACTATATCCTTTCTAACACAATTACTCGGATAAAAATTGTCAACTTTTGATTCCCTCTGCAAAAAGAACTATGTGATCAAACAAGGAAGCAGACAAACGATACGTATATTGGTAGAAACAAAACGCTTTTTTTTCGCTTCTAAATGTCGCTCTATGAAAGATGAGATGCTCTGGTGAGCACACTGAAATATCAAACTGACACTAAGAATGCTCCCGTAGGTCACGACGCCTTGCGGGGGCACCTTCAAGAATTGTGTAATTGCGACGTTTGCACTAAATTAGAAACAATGGGTCAACGATAAGAAAGTTTTTGAACTAAGAATCAAAAATAGCATATTCATGACGTAAAAACCCATTTATGTCGTGTTAAAATCAATTGTGTTCTATATCCTCGTATAGTAAAAACAAAAAAGCTTACACTAAAATACCAGGGTATCAATGATAGTTTGTTTTTTCAATGTGTTCCCCAGAATTCAGCTGTTTTTCAAAAATTGTTTATTCGGAAAAAACTGATACTGAAAAAGTGAGAAAGGACATTGGAGTTGTCCTGAGCCAACGAACAGAGCAAGTTTAATTATCCAATTATATTCTGTTGCTAAAACTTGAGCATCTCTAACCGTTTTCAATTTATTCTTCAAGTTCAATAAATGATGTGATCTTTTTGAGAGCTAGCCTTCATCAAAGTACGTTCGGTGAACGATTTGATATGGAGACTTTGGAATCATTTTATTTTCAGGTGAATTATCGGATAATGATTCAATTATGGTCGGGAAAAAGGTATCATGATAACACGAGTTCAAAGCACATTATAATGAGAATCTGGAGGGAAGATGGAAGTTGTTAACTCATAATTACTGAAATAGAGCCGAAAAGTGATGGATGCGTTTGGAGATTTTGTGAATTTTGTGAAACTTGTAACCAGCTGTCTTAATTCGATCTTAACAGCATATCTACATGGAGAACACAAGCACTGGTGCAATTAACGATGCAAAGAAGGACTGAAGTCCTATATATTAATTTACTGTCAGATGAAAGATGTTCAGTACTTTGCCACTGGAAGATATTTGCCTGAACTGAATAAGGTTTTTTTCATAAACTACCGCATCACATCTAGTTCAACAACGTCCGAATTTTGGTTATTAGTTATTCTCAGTGGTCGAAAATTCAATTTCAAAACACCCTATTTTTCACAGTTCCGTTATAATCAGACTTCTTTAAATCTTCTCATTATCTATTTTCATTTCATTCAATTCTGAAACTTATTTTTTTCTGAAAAGTTCCACATCGACGATTTGCAGTCTTTTTCCCACAGTATCCTCGTTTTTCAAAAAATTTTACGAGCGTGTCATCTTAATCGAATTATCGCAAAAACTATAAAAGCACCGTTTTTCTTCCTTTTTTCCAAACATGCGTCTTCTCGTGTTCTCTCTTCTCGTCCTCGCTGCTGTGAGCGCCACCGACCCGGTGGAAGTTACCAACCGCCACCTGACCGCTGCCTTCAATGCCTTCAAGTCTGGAAACCAAGAGGAGCTCTTCAAGATGCTCTTCACATCGGACGGTGAGCAACTACCGTATCTAGCCGCTAAAAAAGTACTTTACAGAAGACAAAAAACATTTCCCGGAATTCACGAAACGAATCCATAACGTCAACATCATCTTCGATTCTGCAAAGAACCTTCCAGATGGGAATATCGAAGCAATCGTCAAAGTCAACAACGTTCACTCGGCAAAAATTGTTTTGAAGCAGGTATCATTAACTACCAGATTATTTTCATAAGAATAAACCGTCAGAATCCGCAAAGCCCAACTGGATGGTCGATTATCGGAGTTGGAAGACTGGACACTACCTCCCGGCATATCGCTTCGTGGTGGTCAATGTGCTACGTTGGATACTTCTGGTGTGCCATCGAGCTTCTCGCCGTTTGGGGCGTTGGCCATTGATTCTTCTCTCATTTGAATAAATCCGTTGAAATCCAAAAAAACATGTGTTGTGTTCTTGTGATACACAGAGTTCTGTCGAGCAGTGTTTTTAGATGAACAATAATAATAGTCGGAATAATTGGAGTTCTTCACTGTCACACCTGTTTGTTAGGAAAGCTCCCGTGCCGGAACCATAAAGAATACTGTTAGCGAATTTTGGTCTTCAGATGTTTATTTTACCAAAAAAATGTCAGCCTCGGCCACGGGGATGTGGGACGCCCTCGCGGTTATTTTCTTTTTTTCTTTGAAGTTTTATATTTGTATTAAATATATATCTTCTCATTAACAAACTGAAACTTCAAATAAAGAACGAAAAAAGCCGCCAGGACGTCCCAAAACGCCGTGGCCGAGGCTGCAAAAACTCTTCCACCATAATCATATCTTTTCTGGCTTGCTCGCAGCTGGAACATTTTAGAGAAAATTTCATGAAAAATTAAAGGCAGAGTGAGATTTTTCAGAGCAAATTACCTAAGAATTTTCTTGAGTCGAAAATGACTGCAGTCCTCCTTCAAAATTTGAAAATTTCATTGACGAGAAAAGCAGGTGCCAGGTGTTGTTCTGGGATTCGACGATTCATTCACATTCCATAATTGGTTTCATCTTCATTTCATTCCATCGTATTCTACCCCATCTCTGCTTTTTTAGGGTTTAGATCACTGGAAAAAAATAAAGTTTTTCATTTTTAGATTTGAAAAAATTTATTCATAGGAGTACAGCTGAGTAGCTCCACTGGATGCTGCCAGTTGTCTCAATTCAAACTTTGCCATCATTCTTTATGGAAAACACGAGCACTGACGCAATAACCGATTCAAAAAAAGAATTGAAATCCTTTATATTGATTTACTGTCAAAAAAAAGTTATCAGTAATCGACAGCAGGACAATATTTCCCTGAACTGAATAAGGTTTACTTTATGAAGCTGTTGCTCAATTAGTTTCATTTAGATGATGTTTTAACCACCCAGAACCTTTCTACCGCATCATATCTAGTTTCGGTTATTGGTCTTCCTCATTGGTCGAAAATTTGATTTCAAAACACCCCTATTTTTCACAGTTCCCGTATAATCATTCTTCTTTGAATCATTTTATTATCCATTTTCATTCCATCCAATTCTGAAACGTATTTCTCTGAAAAGTTCCACATCGACGATTTGCAGTCTTTTTCCCACAGTATCCTCGTTTTTCAAAAAATTTTACGAGCGCGTCATCTAAATCGAATTAACGGAAAAATTATAAAAGCGCCGCTTTTCTTCCTTTTTTCCAAACATGCGTCTTCTCGTGTTCTCTCTTCTCGTCCTCGCTGCTGTGAGCGCCACCGACCCGGTGGAAGTTACCAACCGCCACCTCACCGCTGCCTTCAACGCCTTCAAGTCTGGAAACCAAGACGAGCTCTTCAAGATGCTTTTCACATCGGAAGGTGAGCAACCACCGTATCTAGCCGCTAAAAAAGTACTTTACAGAAGACAAAAAACATTTCCCCGAATTCTCCAAGCGAATCCATAACGTCTACATCATCTTCGATTCTGCAAAGAACCTTCCAGATGGGAATATCGAAGCGATTGTCAAAGTCAACAACGTTCACCAGGCAAAGATTGTTTTGAAGCAGGTATCAATAACTACCAGATTATTTTCATAAGAATAAACTTCCAGAATCCGCAAAGCCCAACTGGATGGTCGATTATCGGAGTTGGAAGACTGGACACTACCTCCCGGCATATCGCTTCGTGGTGGTCAATGTGCTACGTTGGATACTTCTGGTGTGCCATCGAGCTTCTCGCCGTTTGGGGCGTTGGCCATTGATTCTTCTTTCATTTGAATAAATCCGTTGAAATCCAAAAAAACATGTGTTGTGTTCTTGTGATACACAGAGTTCTGTCGAGCAGTGTTTTTAGATGAACAATAATAATAGCCGGAATAACTGGAGTTCTTCTCTATCACACCTGTTCGTTAGGGAAAACTCCCTGCCGGAGCCGTAGAGAAAACTGTTAGCCAATTTTGGTCTTCAGATGTTTATTATACCAAAAAATCGTCAATCAAAAAAAAATAAGAAAAAGTGTCTGTGTTCTCGGTAAAGTCGAAAGTGATCGTGATGAAAGTGGAGAAATCGGTCAAAAGACCCTAGCCCACCCAAATGGCGCACTGATGTTAATGTACACCCCCAATCCAGTTTCCGACTTCTCCACTTTCATCATTCACACTTACAGACTTTTGAGAGACACAGATTTGAATTTTGAAAAATTGATTGACGAGAAAAGCAGGTGCAAGATGTTGTGCTGGGATCTGACGATTCATTCATGTTCCATAATAGTTTCATCTTTATTTCATTCCATCGTATTCTATCCCATCTTTGCTTTTTTAAGGATTCTGTGCACTGAAAGAGTAAAGTTTTTATTTTCAGATTGTTTGAATTTATTGTCAGAAGAACATCTGAGTAACTGAATAAAACTAAATCGATAATTATTCTTCAATGAACTCACTTTTTTTTTAGATTTTTGAAGTTTTATGTTTTCAGGGATTTCAGGAGCAGCAAGTTCTTTTTCTGAAATGGAATCTAATGAACGTGAATCATAGTTTCCGGTAGACTTACTTTTTTTTGAGTTTTTTCTTGGTTTTATGTTTTCAATGTTTGTGAGGACTTTTGCATTGAGCTCTGAAATGAGATAAAATGAATCTGAATATGAGTTTTCGAAGGACTTACTTTTTTTTTAGATTTTGCCGGGAGCATTAGCCGGAGTTTTTTTCAGTTTTCTGAATAAAAAAAATAATTATTGAGAGTCGTGGATTTGCCTCAAACTCACTTTTGGGTTTTTTGAATTAATTGTTTTCAGGGGTTGCCGTATCTGGTGAGACAGCAGTGAATCTGAAATTCGGAAGTCATTGGATAATTGATATTCTGAAGCTTACATTTTTTATTCACTGTTTTTTTTGCTACCAGTCCTCTCCGAGCCAGGGATCCCATTGATTCTGGTAGCGTTGGTTAAATATTTTTTTTGGATTTTTGCACCAATGCAATCATTTTCAACTTTTCAGTTCCATGGGGAAAATAATTGGTTGACGATTGTTTTTTGATTTCTGAAATGATCATATAACTAACCATTGCTTATTCCATGTTTTGTGTTCATTTGAACTGTCTGTTGTGAATAAATCGGTGCTAAAACAGAATTTCTTACTTTTTTAGGTTTTTGACAAGTATAGATGTTTTCTGTTCGTATGAGTCGCCTTTCATGATTAGACAGCAGAATGCGGTTCTTTAGATCTTTCTATTTTCTGAACAAATATAGTTACTGACCTCATGAGTTAAAAGCTATTTATACTTTATACCGAATACGCAATTCAGCAATTAATTAAGCTTTCTGGTGTCTTGCTGAACGTGATAGGTGGTAGATCATGTTCATGTTTTCTGAAATAGTGGAAAATTCAAGTAAAGATTGGTTTTGATAGGCGATTTTTCATTAAAAAACTGCTTCTCATATACTGAAAACTACACCTATATAAGATATGAGAAACGTTTCCATTAAGCTTTTCTTATAATCGCTAGAGTTGGCTGCTACTTTGGCTATGTTAGAATCTTAGACATCTCAACGTTTTCTGAGTACCTCAATCATATTTTAAACAAAATTTTGTTTTTCAAATAGAGGTAACTGGCTGAAATAACAGCAATACCATTCAATCGGTAATAGACACTGAACGAAATTAAAAAAGTTCAGGCGTTCTTAGATGTTCTTTCCCTCCTGAGATTTTAATTTGAAACATATAAACGTGAATGGATTTACATGAGCATTCTTCCGTGTTGAGGAAACAGAGCCATTTAGTTACTGGAGGATTAAACTGGAGTTTAATGATTCATATATAGATGTAGTTTTGAATTCTGAACACTTTTTCTCTTTTTTTCTCATTGAAATTTTGATATGCTATAAGCAAAACAAAGTATGTAAAATCGCAAAAATCAATCTTAAATATGATCTCTTGGTTAAAGTCAGAAAAAAAGATTCAAAAGTTCGAGAATTCAAATTAGAAGTCATGGTGATTAGGAGTTATGGTGATCATGAGAGACTACAGACTGAGAGTGTGAACTTTTGAAAGTGCAAGTATGATAATGTATTTATACCTAAAAGCAAAGAGAAAGAGAGAAAGAGAGACATTACATCTTACTAAGCTGAGGAAGCTGAGAGATAAGAACACCCAAGCTAGGAACGCCCAGTAGAAGAAAGAGCTAAGTGGAATAATAGTGTTACCTAATCACTGAAAAGTCGAACTCACTTTTTTGCACTTCAGATGGATTGATGGTACATTTGAAGTAGTTTTATATAATTTTTTATTCTGAAAGACACAAATTACTGAAAATCCGAAACTACTGATCAACTTACTTTTTTAAAATTTTTTTTTTGTATTTTTTTGGAGAGAAGCACGGTTGTAGATTGATGTTATGTAACCATGATTGTCCGGGAGGCCTATTACTGAAAAAAAGGATATTATACTGAGTGGAATGGGCTGGGGAGGAAAAGAACAACGGAGAGCAAAACTGAAATTAAGAGAAGGCGAGGAGTATCATAATCAAAGCTTGTGAGCTGAGCGTGTGCAAGGGTTTATATAAGGAGAGAAGGCATGAGAGACGAAGAAGACATGAGAAAAACTAGGCTCCGCCTCTTGGGCGGAGATTCAAAAGGGGCGGCGCCATATTTTTGAGGAAGGAGATAAAAATGATATAGTGTATTGTTATCAAAGCGATAAAGTGCTCTAGAACATAAAGAATATGTGTTTGGACACGTTTAGCAAGGGAACAAGAACAGTAAAACATGAAAGAGAATTTTCTAGAAGTTATAATTTTTATCAGGTGTTCATAGCTCTATAACCCGGGTTAAGAACTGGCCGTCGCGTGCCGGGTCATAGCTTGCTTCCGTCTCAACATTTATAACAATTTGAAAATAAAATGAGAGGTTTTGGGGGTTTTTTTTGGCCGAGAAACTAGGCTTCGCGGTCTTTCTGTTAGAAATGATGAGTCTGAATGAAGTTTTACCCGGGCTGGTTATTTTCGGCCTAGATGACAAGTCTGTATCTCTGTTCTGTGGTTTCTCTGTGATTGTAGACAAGACAACTCGTGATGTTAGTATTACATACGAGAAATAATGTGGAACAACACAAATCTCTATGGAAATTTCAAAAAGCAGAAATTGTATTGTTTTCGCGAAGGTATACCTGATACCACATGTTATCTTCATTCTAGGAAAACGATGTTTTTATTGAGCTCTCTCCAATTAGAGGCACCAGTCTACTCATTTTCGAAAACAATGTCTTAAAGAGGAGTAGGGATACAGCTCGTACCTGGCACCACCTGATATGGGTATTCAAGAGAAGAGATCAGGTGCTCACTGAACAAAGTTCTCAATTATCAGCCCACGCTTCTCAATTTTCCCTTCTCAAAAACAGAATCGAAAGGTGAAATGACTAATAATTATACTACAGTAATCTCGAAAGTCACGAATCTAACGGGTTTTGAGAAAAGATCGCTGAACAAAGCTCCTAATTGAAGGTGCCGGCCGGCACGAGAGCTCCATAATTTCTATTCTCAAAAACAAAATCAAAAGGTGAAATTCTTGGAATACTAACGTAAATGTCATCTGAATCTCTAACGATGTCTACGAGATGATGTAGACAGGTAACTGATCAGTTGCTCTTTGAGCATAATTAGAGATCGTCTCACATCTAACATCAGCACCAGAATTAAAGGTGAAATGATTCACATTTGTATTAGTAATATAGATTTAGGTTCTAAAATAGAAAACGTATTAATGCTTGACACCATTCAATACTGAATGACCTAATGTTCCACATTTTTCTAACATCAGTTCTTCTAAAATTGCTGACATAATGGGTAAAAAAAAGAAATCCATTTTTCGAGTCTTAGAAACACTAATTACGCAATATGAAAATGTTCATTCTCTAGAACTGAATCGATGATTAGAGAGGAATTGCTTTTTTTTCATGACAATTTACCTGCAACCACGTATTCTCATCAAATAAAGGTTGAGATTAAACATTCTTCACCTGAAAATGGGAAACTAGTTTGCAGTGTTGATAACTAAAATATCGTTCAAGTAGATAGCTATGAAGCCAAATGAGAGGAGGATTAGAGCTTGAGTCTTCATGTTTTCGCAAGGTGCAAAGGCTGAAGTGATTGATACCAACTGATTCTTTTCTATCTTTTAAAGGTTTAAAACAGCTTTCCACTTCCTTATCGTCACATCTCTTCCCACAGTTTATTCTTTTTTTGATGACCGATCCTGTTCTGTTCGATATCTGATGCAAGACTCTAAGCTTGCAAAATGATCGTTTTCTTACAGATCAAAAAAGATTGGATGAAAAGAAAAACTGTAAATTGAACACTCAACCTCTCTCGTACCATCCCGCTCCCTCCATGGCTCCCTCTCTTTGTCTCCATCACTCTGCGTATCTACTAGAGATCGTACTATCTCGTCCCTCATTCTATTTTATCACTTTTTCTCTAAGTCTCCGCGCCCTCTAGTACTATCTCGATGGCTCCCTCTCTATCATCTCGACTTTAGGAAAACGCGCTCGAAATGAGGAAGAAGCTAGAGGAAGGGATGGAAGTACGCTCTATCGCACTGGAAGGAATACAGGGGGAACAAGAATAAATACGAGAGAACCTAACATTAATCGGTAGAAATGTCATTCTACCTAAAAATAGGACAGTAGTGTATACAGTCTTTCTCTGATTATTTCTAATTATTCAATTATTCAATTCCATAAATGCCGCCCGTGCATGGTGACAAAAACTGATTTTTCTGAATTACTCTTATTAAATACTATTGTAATGTTATATTATTCAACTGAAAGCGGATCGGAGACAATGAAATCCATCGAAAAACAAAATAAACTACAGGAGAATCATCTTTCAACTCTCTTCGCAGTTACAGGTAAGGCTTTCATGCGAACAAGATTTTGGCCTCTTTGAATTTTGTCAAAACGGTATTGGTTTCAGGATGTAACTCTGTTCAAAAATGGATCTGCGGAAGAGATGCAAAGCTCTATAAAAAAAGCAATCGTCCAACAACTCATCAACCTGGAACCAGAACAAGACAACCACACTGGCAGATATCATCATGCGCAAGTTGCCGAAGATATACATTGAGAAGTTGGTCACCGGATCGAACGCTGACAAAAGATGGAAAGCTTCCGAACTCTTGGAGCAAGCAAGAGTCTATGTGGGGGATGACCTTTGAAGGATCGAAGAAGACAACCCAATCGAAGAAAAAACTTGATGAAAATGTTCTGCTGCCTCCACTAGCAGATTTAAAAAAGATATTGAAAGTCGGTTCCAATCGTGGAGGACACACCAGTGGAAAAGTTCCGGTGGAGATGCATTGCTTCTTCTGCAGTGCCCACCATGGACCAGAAAAGTGCGAAGTTCAAGAGTTTATGGAAAATTCCATGTCAGATAAATAATGATATTCGAAAAATCATGACACATACTAATCGAATTGCATTTTCTGTTGTTTCTAAGTACACTTTATGTTTTCAAATAAACTGATAAATAAAAAAAATGTATTAATTCTCTACACACAAAGGGCCGGAGCCATCTTTGCATTTGGGTACGCCGTCTTGTGATTGAAGGCAATGTAGTGCTTCGGTTCGGTTCTCTGTTTCTGTTGGAACGCTGAGTGTGCAATCCAGAGAATGATATTCATTGTTCCATTGGAAAAAGCTTCTTCAACTCAGCTCTTTTTCCGAATATGTAGACCGGGTTTGAAGCTAGTTTTTCCAGGCTTCGTCGAAATGGCGACCATGGTACAAGCCTCTTCATCTCTTCACGTTCCTCGTTGGTGTGCATGTAGCACCGGTCTATGATGATCTTGTCGTGGTCAATGTCTCTGTTCCGATTCTCATCGAGGGCTTTGGAAGTCCTCCATGTCGGATTTCCCGGAGCGATTCGGTCAACTCGAGCATCTCAAAGTAACTCCAGAGTTTTTTTGAGGATCTGGAGCATTCCTGATGTGAGGATCCCGGTTTCCTGTCTCACTCAATCTTAATGAAACGAACTTCTTCTTATAAGAGTTTTCTCTTTACGTTATTCATCATGAAGTCTGACAGTAAACAGTATTATGAAAAGTTATTTATTTCTCGGACAAATCAAATAGCAATAACCATTTGGAAAACTGAAATGCCATCCTTCACGTCGATTTCATAGGTCACCGGACTATCCGGTTTAGGAGACGATGGCGGGGAATTTCTCGAATGAGTTGTTATGGGATCAGCAAAACCAAGGACAAGAGATGTACTGAACTCGCGGATCTTCTGGGTTGTTGGGTTGGCTCTCACGTGTGTAAAATGTTTCATGTGGTTCAATCTACCTGAAATTTCAAAGTTAGTTCATAGCAGCTAATTCATCTACTGAAATACCTTCATCCGCTTCGGATTGATTGGTAACCGGGCTGTTGGGCTGGAGGGATGACGGCGGCGAGAATCTATGATGAGTACCATCAGTGACCGGGCTGTTGGGCTGGGGCGAAGACGGCGGCGAGAATCTATGATGAGTACCATCAGTGACCGGGCTGTTGGGCTGGGGCGAAGACGGCGGCGAAGATCTGTGATGAGTACCATCAGTGACCGGGCTGTTGGGCTGGGGCGAAGACGGCGGCGAAGATCTGTGATGAGTACCATTAGTGACCGGGCTGTTGGGCTGGGGTGAAGACGGCGGCGAGAATCTGTGATGAGTACCATCAGTGACCGGGCTGTTGGGCTGGGGCGAAGACGGCGGCGAAAATCTATGATGAGTACCATCAGTGACCGGGCTGTTGGGCTGGGGCGAAGACGGCGGCGAAAATCTGTGATGAGTACCATTAGTGACCGGGCTGTTGGGCTGGGGTGAAGACGGCGGCGAGAATCTGTGATGAGTACCAGAACCAGGCGAATATCTCATTGGAGTCGAAATGGAGAGAGCAAGAAAACGAATATCAGATGAGTCGACATTGTGGGGCTTTTGAGATGTTTGCACTGCTTCCATAGATACCGAAGGTTCCGTATGGTTGTCATCTAAAATTTGTAAATTAAATTGTAGAGAGTCGATGACTGAAATACCGTTCAAGTAGATGGCTATGAAGCCCAAAGAGAGTAAGATTAGAGCTTGAGTCTTCATTTTTCGCGAAGTGCGATGGCTGAAACGATTGATACCAACTTATTCTTTTCCATCCTTTTATACATTTTCTACTTCCTTATTGTCAGATCTTTTCTCACAGTTTATTCTGTGTTTGATGACTCTTTTTGTGCTTGATATCTGATGTATGACTCCAGTTTTGCAAAACAATCAGTTTACTTCCGGGTTGAAAAAAAAATGGATAAGGAGCAAAATTGGAAATAAAACAACACCAATTCAATAGATGTTGAGTCATTAACATTTTGCTATTAGAAAATCAATGTTTCCACATGTTATACACTAGAAAATCATATTTTATTGAACCAAAAAACAGCTTTTTGTCCGAATAATCAACAACAAATGATTATTCATAAAGACTAAAATGACGTGACAAACGTTACGTCAAAAACAGATCCTGTCCCTATTCAAAACAAAAAATCTGTCGCTCAAAATTCTAAACAATAATTTCAATTTTCTTTCTGTAATTTTATTACAAACAATTAGTTTTTAAAAAAATGCACTTCTTGATTGCTTTCATAATATCAATTATTTTTTAATCAGCTCAAAGTCGAGATTTTTATCCATCTCATTTTCATCCATCTCATTTTTATCCATCTCATTTCTGACTTTTTCTCTGAAAAGTTCCACATCGACGATTTGCAGTCTTTTTCCCACAGTATCCTCGTTTTTCAAAAAATTTTACGAGCGTGTCACCTCAATCGAATTAACGGAAAAATTATAAAAGCGCCGCTTTTCTTCCTTTTTTCCAAACATGCGTCTTCTCGTGTTCTCTCTTCTCGTCCTTGCTGCTGTGAGCGCCACCGACCCGGTGGAAGTTACCAACCGCCACCTCACCGCTGCCTTCAACGCCTTCAAGTCTGGAAACCAAGAGGAGCTCTTCAAGATGCTCTTCACTTCGGACGGTGAGCAACTATCGTATCTAGTCGCTAAAAACGTACTTTACAGAAGACAAAAAACATTTCCCCGAATTCTCAAAGCGAATCCATAACGTCAACATCATCTTCGATTCTGCAAAGAACCTTCCAGATGGGAATATCGAAGCGATCGTCAAAGTCAACAACGTTCACCAGGCGAAGATTGTTCTGAAGCAGGTATCAATAACTACCAATTTATTTTCATGAGAATAAACTTCCAGAACCCGCAAAGCCCGACTGGATGGTCGATTATCGGAGTTGGAAGACTGGACACTACCTCCCGGCATATCGCTTCGTGGTGGTCAATGTGCTACGTTGGATACTTCTGGTGTGCCATCGAGCTTCTCGCCGTTTGGGGCGTTGGCCATTGATTCTTCTCATTTAAATAAATGTTTAAATCCAAAAAAACATGTGTTGTGTTCTTGTGATACACAGAGTTCTTTCGAGCAGTGTTTTTAGATGAACAATAACGATAGTCGGAATGATTAGAGTTCTTCTCTATCACATCTACTCGTTAGGAAAGCCCCCGTGCCGGAGCCGTAGAGAAAACTGTTAGCCAATTTTGGTCTTCAGATGTTTATTATACCAAAAAATCGTCAATCAAACAAAAAATAAGAAAAAGTGTCTGTGTTATCAGTAAAGTTGAAAGTGATCGTGATGAAAGTGGAGAAATCGGTTAAAAGTCCCTAGCCCACCCAAATGGTGCACTGATGTTAATGTACACCCCCAATCCAGTTTCCGATTTCTCCACTTTCATCATTCACACTTACAGACTTTTGAGAGACACAGATTTGAATTTGGAAAATTTGATTGACGAGAAGAGCAGATGCGTGATGTTGTGCTGGGATTCGACGATTCATTCACATTCCATAATTGGTTTCATCTTCATTTCATTCTATCGTATTCTATCCCATTTCTGCTTTTTAGGGATTATGTGCACTGAAAGAGTAAAGTTTTTTATTTTCAGATTGTTTGAATTTATTGTCAGAAGAACATCTGAGTAACTGAATAAAACTTAATCGATAATTATTCTTCAATGAACTCACTTTTTTTTTAGATTTTTGAAGTTTTATGTTTTCAGGGTTTTCAGGAGCAGCAACTTTTTCTGAAATGGAATCTAATGAACGTGAATCATAGTATTCGGTAGACTTACTTTTTTTGAGTTTTTTTTTGGTTTTATGTTTTCAATGTTTGTGAGGACTTCTGCAGTGAGCTCTGAAATGAGATAAAATACATTTGATTATGAGTTTTCGAAGGACTTACTTTTTTTTTAGATTTTGCCGGGAGCATTAGCCGGAGTTTTTTGTTTCATTTTTCTGAATAAAAATAATAATTATTGAGAGTCGTGGATTTGCCTCAAACTCACTTTTGGGTTTTTTGAATTAATTGTTTTCAGGGGTTGCCGTATCTGGTGAGACAGCAGTGAATCTGAAATTCGGAAGTCTTCAGAAAAATTGATATTTCAGAGCTTACATTTTTTATTTATTGTTTTTTTGCTACCAGTTCTCTCCGAGCCAGGGATCCCATTGATTGTGGAAGCGTTGATTAAATATATTTTTTGGGGTTTTGCGTCAATACAACCATTTTCAACTTTTCCGTTCCTTGGAGAGAATGGTAGCTTGACGATGGTTTTTCGATTTCTGAAATGATGATAGAGCTATTTTTATAATTGTTAACAACTCACTTTGGGGTTTTTAAAATTTTTTTATTAATCTCATAAGTTCTCAGTTATTTAAAACTAAAAGAACCAAACACAGCCCGCTGAAGACCTGAAAATCGAGATACTGTTAAGTGCTTCTTCAATTCCAAAACACTCACTTTTTATCAGCAGAACCGTCAGTTTTTTACACAAGACTATCTGGCTCGTGATCAACCATTGAGGACATGATGCTCCTCGAAATTATAGATTATATAATGACTATTTGAGTGTAATATTGGTTGCTTTGATATATATAACATGGTGAGTGAGTAAATAGTGAAACCAGCTTGAAGAGAGTTTTGTCAAAGAGGAATTCTTCTCCAAAATCATCATCGGGATGAAAAAGGCGAGTGATATCCTTTTTGGCGGATATATACTCATGACACCTGTAATTTATTTGTTTTCTGAGCTTATCTATCTAGGGACAGATTACTCACTCTCAATTCCAAGACTGATTTGCTTGGGTCATTTTGTACCAATGCCATTAGAATCTGAAAACCATCTTGTACTCAGTATTCTCTCCTTCACACCTACTTTTTCCGACTTATACCAATTCCAGTAGTGTATAAGGGTTTTTTCTTTTTTTTGCTATTGAAAGTATGGATAAGCAGGAGTCAATTGGGTGGCTTAATATTTCTCCGGTGCCCTTGTTCCAAGAGTTTCACGGAGTGGTTAAATATATTTTTCTGGAAACTCGCTGATTCGAAATGCTGATACTGCTGTGGTCAACTTACTTTTTTAGATTAAATATGTAGGACAGGAGGCAGGGTCCAGTTTTGGGCAGCCATGGAAAGCTTATTAAGAATCAATTGCTTATTCGGGGTTTTGTGATGTTTTTAGGATATGGTCGCCTTTCATTAAATTTTTTACGACAAGACAGCGGATTGCTGTCTTGGGTTTTTTGTTTTTGTTGGCTGGAAAAAATATAGTTATTTACAATGAAAGTCAATAGTTACACATACATTATACCGAATAAGTAATCCTGCGATTCTTTAGGCTTTCTGGTGTCTTTATGAGCGTGATAGATGGTAGACAACGCTCATTTTTTCTGAAATAGTAGGAAATGAGAAGAAAACATTGGTTTTGAGAGATGATTTTTCATAGAAAACTGCTTCTTATATACTGAAAATCGCACCTAATAAGATATCGAGAAGAGTATTTCTTAAACTGTGCTAATAATTGCCAGAGATAGCAGCTACTCAGCCTTTTTCAGACATTTAAACGTTTCCTGAGTACCTCAATTATATTTTACGAAAGATTTCTTTTGCGAAATAGAGGCGATTTTCTTAAATAATAGCCTGAGTACCAATATTCTAAAATGATTGATTTGGTTTCAACGTAGCTGTTTCCATCTGGTACATATTGGCAAAAAGGACCCATCAACGCGGATCAATTTTGCAGCAGATGTGTTCCACTTTGTTCAAAAAAACGTTTATTGCAACCGTAAATAGATACCGAACACAATCAAAGGTGTGCAGGTGTTCTTAATTGTTCTGTTTATCTGGGCTTTTCCAGAAAAATTATACGTTTCTGGTAAATGATGATTGCTATGAGCCTTTTGTTTCGGTGTCAAGGAAACATAGTAATTTAGTGATGATATTATTCAGTTAGGAGGTTTCAAATCATGTAGTTGCGAAGGGGAACAGATGAATTCTCTTAAAGTACTGATAATGCACTCAGAAAATAGGCGGAACAAGATAACTTTTTTGAGTACATTTGCAGTAATCTAACTAGAACCAATTATTGAAGCTTGTCAAGATCTATCATATGAAACCCCTAATTGCCAAAACGGTGTGAGTTTAAAGCTTGTTAAGGTCATCCCGTTTTCAGCCCTCTTGCAACTGAAGGCTTTAAAACATTCTAACTGAACATCAGAATAACTAAAACACTCTGTTTTCTCCACACGAAAGCAAAAGGATCTTGTTAACCATTCTACTGTATGTACGCGCAATGTTCCTCGCCAAAATCTCCTTAACGAACAGAATATTTCTACCCCATTAATTTTGATCGGCATCGATTACCAGCTGCGTTTAACGTTTTTTGAAATGCACATGTGGAAACACATCTGCCGTAAAATTAATCCACTCTGATGCGTTCTATTTTTTCTCTCCAATTACAAGCAGATGAGACGTGAGATGAGAATAACGAGCTAGAAAAGTGCGAGGAGAATCTATCTGTGCGTGAAACTTTTTGTCATCTATCTTCTCATTAATATGTTGATATGCCATGAGCAAAACACAATATGTCAGATCACATAGATCAATCGTAGATATGATCCCACGGTTGAAGTCAAAAACAAAATGTATCCAACGTGCGTGAGAGACAGAAGCAAATGTCAGCTACAACTCAAAAGTTCAGAAATTCAGATTGCAAGTCATAGTGACGCGGCCATGAGAGACTACAAGCTGTGAGAGTTATCTTTTGAAAGTGCAGAAATGATAATCTATTTATAACTGGAATAAAGAGTGAGAGAGAGAGAGAGAGAGAGAGAGAGAGATAGAGAGAGAGAAACTACATCTTACTAATAATCTAAATCTGAGTGAAAACTAAGCTAAATAAGCTGAGCAAAAGTAAGTAGGATAAATAATAGAGTGTTTGCTAAACTCTGAAAATCCAACTTACTTTTTTGCACTTCAGATTAAATGACGAATAGTTCATTTGAAGAATGGTACACTTGAAGTAGTTTTATATGGTTTTTTATTCTGAAAAACACTATTTACTGATAATCCGAGACTAATGAGCAACTTACTTTTTTGGGTTATTATGTTTTTTGGGGGGGAGAACCACAGTTGTAGATTAATATTATGTAACCATGATTGTCCAGTAGGCCTATTACTGAAAGAAATATATCATATTGAGTGGAATTGATTGGAAAGGAGAAGAGCGACGGAGAGAAAAAACTGAAAGTGAGAGAAGGCGAGGGGTGTCGAAATCAATGCTTGTGAGCTGAGCGTGCGCGAGGGTTTATATAGGAGGAGAAGGCATGAGAGGCTTAGAAGACTTGAGCAGACATAGGCTCCGCCTTTTGGGCGGAGCCTTAGAGGGGGTGGGGCGATGTTCCTGAGAAAGGAGTTGGGGATGATAAAAAGTGCATTGTTGTTAGAGCTATAAGGTGTTTTGGAAAGCTATCGAACATTTCGAAACCCAAAGATCTTGTATCTGTTCTTTTCAACACAAAACATTTAAAACTCGAATATGATCGGGTTGTAAATTTCCGGTTTGAAATGCTGAAATATATGTTTTTGGACATGATCACATATGAAGAAAGGTTAGTAGAACATAAAGGAAAACCATCCGGAAGTTATAATGTTAATCAAGAGTCCATAGCTCTGTTCTGTGGCTCCTTGTAGAGACGATAACTCGTGATTTTAAAAATAAAGAACGATACAAATCTCTATGGAGATCTCAGTAAATAGAAATTGTATTGTTTTCGCGAACATATACCTGGTACCACCTGTTATCTTCATTTTAGAAAAACGATGTGCTCATTGAACACAAATACAATTAGAGCCACCAGTCTGTTCTTATTTTCGAAAACAAAGTCTGAAGGAAGAGTAGGGATACAGCTCGTACCTAGCACCACCTGATATGGGAATTCGAGAGAAAAGATCAGGTGCTCACTGAGCAAAGCTCTTAATTATCTGCCCACGCTTCTCAATTTTCTTTGTCGAAAACCGAATCCAAAGGTGAAATGACCAATAATTATAATATAGAAATCTTGGTTCTAAAAAGAAATCACTGAACAAAGCTCCTAATTGGAGGCGCTGGCCGGCACGAGAGCTTCACATTTTCCATTTTCGACAACAAAATTAAAATGTGAAATTCTTGGAAAATGTGTCATTTAAAGATCTAACAAACTTCACGTATGGTCAGGAAAATGATCAGTCGCTCTTCGAGCACAATCTGCAATTAGAAATCTTTTCACATCTAACATCAATACCAAAATCAGAAGGTGAAATAATTTACAATTGTACTATAGTAATATGAATTTAGGTTCTGAAATAGAAAATGTATGAATGTTTGACATCATTTAATACTCATTGATATCACCTACTACTCCAAATTCATATGATATCAGTTCTTCTAAATTTGACATATTGGGTCGAAAACAAGAGAGAAATCCATTTTTAAAGGGTTCAAAGCACATAAGTTTGAAGTTGTTTGGTAACTCATATGGGAATATAGAAGGATTCGTTCTCTTAAATTTACTTGGATAGTAAACGAAAATATTTTTTGGTGAATACCTGGAACCCTTTATTCTCATTTGGAGGAACTGATCAGATGTTCCCTGAACCCGGTTCTAATTAGAAATATCAGTTCAGCGTCTGTATTTTAAACTTGAATCAAGAAATGTGATCACTATAGTTTTACGACTTTAGCTAGTTGTACCAGGCACCACTTGATACCCTGATTGAGAAAAGACCAAGTGTTCACCGAGCAAAATTTTCAATCAGAGGAATTTCTTCTCAATTTTTCTACTCAAAATCGAAAATAAACATGATTAATGATCATACTAGTCAGTCATTCCTAGATCGAACGGATTCTACCTGTTACCTAAATAGAGAGAAAAGATCAATTGTTCATTAAACATAATACTTATTTAATAATACGTGAGCTCTTCAACATTCAAATCTAGAATCAAAAGGTGAAATGAGTAATAACCTTTTACTATAGCATCAGGTTCTGAAAAAGAACATTATACGAAATGATTGACATCATTTAGTACTCAATGCTATGAAGTTAGAATGCAAAATGACTATTATTTGTACTAAAGTCTCATAGTAACAGATTCAAGTTTGAAAATAGAACAATATTTGAAATGTATGCATTGACATCACTAGATACTTAATGACACCACTCCAAATTCTTATGACATCAGTTTGACTATCAACCGCAAACAATTTTTTGGATAAAAAATCCGGTCAGAGAAGTAGTACTCACTCGTTGTTATTTATATTCTAGAAAATAGAAAGTTCCCATGAAATGTGGTTGCACACATGAAAAATATGGAAATATTTTTTGAAATTCACCACCAGAGACAAAACAGTGCGTAATATCGGAAAAACGAATTTATCAAGTGTTCATATCGTGATCGATCTCATTGGTTGGTATTCCTAATTGATTAGTATCCTTTCTAAACTATCCTACAAACAGCTTATCCAAAAGCTTGATCGGTATATTGGTCAATTTTGATGAATATGGTAATTATGCTATAATTGTCTTGAACGTCACGCACAAATCTAATGGATTTTATCTGGTACAGTCATCAGAGTCGAATGTTCAGGTGCCCACTCAGCAAAGCTCATAATTATCAACACACGCTTCTCAATTTCCATTCTCGAAAACAGAATCCAAAGGTGAAATGACTAATAATAATGTAATCTCGAAAGTCACAAATCTAACGGGTTTTGAGAAGAGATTACTGAGCAAAGCTCCTAATTGAAGGTGCTGGCCGGCACGAGAGCTGCACAATTTTCATTCTCAAAAACAAAATCAAAAGGTGAAATTTTCGGAATTCTAACGTAAATGTCACTTAAAGATCTAACGATGTCTACAAGATGATATAGACGGTTAAATGATCAGTTGGCCTTTGAGCATAGTCAGAAATCCACATCTTACATCAACACCAAAATCAAATGGTGAAATAGTTAACAATTGTACTATAGTAATAAAGATTTAGATTTTAAAATAAAAAATTATGCTATAGCAGTTAAAAGTCAGGCACTAATCTAGCGGGTTATACCAAGCACTACCTGATACGCTTTTTCGAGAAAAATCACATGCTTACTGAGTATAATCTCTAATTAGAAGTATGTGAGCTTTTCAACATCTAACATCAGCACTAAAACATGAAATGAGTATTAATCTTGTTAAGACATTATTGGTCCAGGTTCTAAAAAAGAACATCGTATGAAATGAAATGTATGCATTGACATCACTCCATATTCAATGATATCACTCAATACTACAAATTCTCACGACGGGGAATTTCAAATGAATTATTGGGGTGGAATACAAGAAAGGAAATTGTGTTCATTCATTGTTTTTGAGAGTCTTGAAAATACGAATCTTTTCAGAGATTTGTCTACTTACATGAAATTTGTAAATATTTCAGTTTCCCGTGAAAATACTCGGAAAAGCAATGACTAATGTGAGAAAAAACTCCGGATGTGAGTGATTCTGGTCACGAGAGTTTTGGATATTAAAATAGAATGAATGACAGGATATTGAAAAGAAATCGATTTCCGGCAAAACTGAAGTTTTGAAGCCAAAAAAAGTAGTATCCAATTTCCGTTTATATTCCAAACGTTTGAAATTCGCAGGTTGAATTCATCATCAAAATAATATTGAAAGTCAGTGAAGATAAAGGGAAATTGTCACACCTAGTTATGAACACTTAGACGTTAGCGTTGTAAATATAGATACCAGACTTAGTAAAAAAAAACTTTGTAAAACTAATGCGAACAACGGAATGCAAGGTCAAACGTACTCATTGAACGATTGAATGGCAAGATTGAGTAGTTGAATGAGAAGATGAGAAAAAAAAGCTTCAAAAAAAAAGATGGGAGAGCAAAAACAAGAGGATGACATAAAACATCAATAATTTTCGATAATGCTATATTCTGTCTATTACTTTTGGACTACGTTTGGAGTAGTTTTAAGTGTACGATGGGTCTGTGTAAACTATGTATACTATCACCATAAAACTACATTTTAAAACTGTAAGACCAATGTTTTCACAATATTCAGTGCATTCTCAACAATAAATTGCCTGTTGTTGATCACGCACCTGCCTTCGTCTATCTTGATACGTATGCCTCCAAATTGAAAATGAAAAATCCTCTTGAACGGAGAATTAACCACCACGTTGAATAAACATTCAGAAAAAGGTTACCTGGCAACACCGTTGTGCATAAAAAGCATATAAAGCAGAGCCCGTTCAAAGCGTAAAGTGTCAAAATCGATATCTGTGTCCGCTTGTGTTTTGAATAACCAAATCCCCTCGACTAGGAGCGTGTCCAATGGTTAGATGTGCAGGTTTACGCGCATAGAGAAAGAACACAGGCGTTTATACGCTTGCCAGGCCACTTTCCTCCCCGGCGTAGTCCGAGAGAGATGGGTTGTGAAATCTGAGAGGAGACGAAGGTCAGTAAGAGAAAACAAAGGGAAGAGAAGAACTAATTGGCTAGATTTATAAAAAGGTGAAATTGGAAGTTTTAGATAGAGGAAACAAGGAATATGAAGAGAGGAAAACTTGCTACTTTACATCACAGATATGTAATAGTAATTGAGTCGGTCCCAAAAAAAACAGGGAATGGGGACTAAAAATACTGAAAATATAGTAAAGATGACTAAATTGTTTCTGTTTTGATCTTAATTTGTCATTTCTTCTCCCCACATCAATAATACATGCAATTCCTGTTTCAGATATAGCAGCATTGACTCTCCCATCATATATTTCCAGGCAGAACAAAAAGTTCACTCCTTCACATTATCTACTATTCTTTTCTTCTATTCAGGTCGAATTTTTTCTTTGGAATATCATTCATTAATATAGGATCTACATATAATGCGGTTTCTTCATGTTTTTGTCATTGCCTCCAGGTCAAAATAAGATGTGGTGACTAGTCCTAGCCTACAATAGTCCATTTTTTGAAATATACCCTCAAAAAACAATTTGTATTGAACTTTCTTATAAATTTATTTCTGGAGAAAAACAATTTTTGGGAGTTAAAAGTTCTATTTCTTCTTGAAGCTGTTTTTGTTTATCTGAATCATGGTCGCCAAAAATGTATAGTTCTTCTCACAGACTTTGAAAGAAGGTGTTGCTCGTTTGGCTTCTGGAAGCCAACTGTACTGTTTATTCTGTCTAGAATCACATCTGGCTTCTTGATTTCAAAGCAGAAGCTTCTGGAAAAGTCATCTTTGTTTTTCAAACACTTCATTCACAAATTCCTAATTTCATTCTTCACCTTCTACTAGTATCTTTTCATTATTCTGAAACTATACCTCTTTTCACTCGTTATCATAGTTTTTCCAATTTGAAAAACGTGTTTGTCTTTTAGGTTATTTACCCCCTGTGGCAGGAATTGTGATGTGTAGGCGCGTCACAAGCAACTTACTCGCCAGCCGTTCTGGCCGAGTGGTCTAAGGCGCTGCGTTCAGGTCGCAGTCCTCTCCGGAGGGCGCAGGTTCGAATCCTGCGGACGGCAGTTCCTTTTTTCAGCTTTTTTTAGCTTGGGCATTATAAATAAATTAGTTATGAGTATTTCTCTCAATTTATTTACTCCCAACTATTTAGATTTTCGACTCCCGAACTTCTATTTTCATAATACGAACACCTATTAGTACTATGAAGCCCTTCGACGCAGCCATTCATCATTTTCGGGATGCTTAATGCATTCCTCTTGGCCAAAGAACTCATTCATAGTCTTTATATAATAAAATTTTCAGTTTTCTCTCATTTCCAGCCTTCCCCACATCATAACACAGTAGTCAAGTGAAGTTAATATTTTGATCTTCGTTTTAGATGATAGTTTAGAGTTTAATTAACGTTCATACATCAAGGAATCGAGAAGAAGTGTCAGTTTTCTGTTGAAATGTGAGAGTGTGGATTGCATAGAATACAAGAATCACAGAAACATCAAGTTCGGAGAAAAAAGTGTAGTTGACTTTAATGAATTTTTGATTAGAACCTTTTTTTCTGAGCGAAAATATTGAAGTTCAGTTTTGAGGTGTGGTTTTGTGTATTTTCACTTTTCCGTGTCATTCTATATTAATTTTATCAATCCAAATTGTTCTTTTCACTTACCGTAATTCAATTTTGAATTTAAAACTCAGGATCAAGCTATAAACCCATTAAAAAACCTCAATTTGTTTCATTGAGCTTTCTAGTCACTTCCTAGACGATGTCCGTCTGAACAAACTCTGAATCTGTGAGTAACTTCCCCCTCCGCCCTCCTCTCAACGAAATCTGTTCCATGTGTCATTCGAAACTTCTTCTCCTTGTTTTTTCCTGCAAGTGCACATTTTTTGAGGATCCCCAAACATTTCATCTTCGTGCTTCCGTTAGCTTACGAAATTCGAACCCATTCCAGAACAGATGAATCTGACCCATAGACGAATCTCGGGGAATTAATGTATTCTTCGGTCCCATGTTTCTATCATATTTCATTTCGCTCTGTGTTTTGAGTTGCCCCTCATTTCTCACCCTCATTTTCCTTCCGCCCCCACCCAAATCTGCCTCGATCGTCCTATTTGCGCAAGCTGTACTGGAAAAAGTCAACAAATCAACGTTTGCGGTATAGAAAAAAGAGGAGATGCAACCTATGAACTATGTGTTAGACTAGTTTTTATAAAACAGAAGATATATTCGGTCTGTCTGTGGGTTTTGGGGAGTCCCACCCCATTCAAAGGGATAATCAAATTTTGACTTGACGTAATGGAAGAGGGGGCCTCTTGTTTACTTGAAACATCCACCTCCTGACCAGATTCACGTTTTGGCAGCATTCTAGCTGGATCACAGTAAAGCTATTCAAAAGTTCAAAAAATGTTATTATGATGAGCAACATGGTTATTTTTGCTCGCCTCCCACGGAAACTCACGGCTAAAGACTACACATGCAGACATCTTTTGTCGATTAGCCTCGTTTCTTCATTTTTCGACCTTCCGACAATTCTTTCCATACCTACATTGGATATTTTTGTATGTTTTGCTTCTCCAAGACGTCACGGAAACAATAAATCAGAATATGTATCCGGTTTTCTTGTTGATACAGCTATCGAAACCCCCGTTTTTCATGGAAATACGTATGAATGCTCTTTTCGAAAAAATCTCATATCTTTTTTTTTGAATGCTTGTTTGACGTTGAACGCTTTTTTCAATTCCCTTTGTGGTTTTCAAAATGATGTTTGTGTGGTCTCTCTGGTGATTTTTGATAACTCAAAACTAGGAAGTACAATCAGAAGAGTTACGCATGTACCGGTAATGAGACGAGTCATTTCAGACTGTTAGCCACTGATTCATAATCGTTGATCGTTCCACCTATTATGGCTTCTTTGGTGTTTTATTTTAATTTCGAAATTTGAAATGATTTTATAATTTCATAAATAAAATGATCAGGCTTCTTCTTTTTTTCTGAAAACATGCGAATGCTTGAATATTCTCCATGAATCTATCAAATTAGACCCGGAAGTTGACCTTCCCACCCACTTTTTTTCAATCCCGAAAGGTCCTCTTCCAGTTTTCTAATCCTTATCCTCTAAAAAGAACCAAAGAAAACGAAAAGAAAACCAATTTTGTGCCTCAGGAAACAAGAAAAAAGATTGGATGTGCTGAGAGGAGAGACTCTAACGGAAGAAAAGACTGACTGAGAGATAAATTATAGTATTCCTGGGGTCCTTTTTGTGTTGGTGAGTGTCTCAATTGCTTTTCTTTCCTTTCTGTTTTTGCTCCTCTCAATTTTCTTCCCTTTTCTTACTCTTCACTCATTCAATTCATCTTAGGAGACTCCTCTATTCCCCTCTTTCTTCTTTTTTTGGTTGAAACCCAACTTTCTGAAATTGAACTGGCTAGACAATTTAAATTGTTATCTAATTTCCTGATCATTAATTTCCCAAAGGTGTTCAGAATAACACGAATTAAAAAAAACTTAGTTCCTCATCTTTTCTGAAAAAAGTTGTTTCCACGCGCATCCACGCATCATTTCCAGTCTTCCGGTTTAGCGTTATTTCCGCAAAGTCTAACCATATATCCGAACGTGCGCTTTCATCATTTCAATTCAATTATCTCTTTCCTCTACTCTATGTGTTTTAGTGGAGAGCATCATCACACACACGTAAAAAAAAGATAGGGAAGTAGAAGAGGAGTGCAATTTTCGATGAAAAACCTCCTTGTGTTTGTTTTATCGTGATTGCATGTTTTTGGGGGCTACGGTAGGTCCAACGTTTTTGGTTCCACTGGTCCCACTCTCTGCAAAACTGTCCTTGATTTTCGAGCTCCCAAGTGAAATTGCTCGTAAATCTGTCACATTTCCGATCCCCCTTGATTTTTTCCATTCGATTCACTTGAAAAACCACATTTTTCTCTTTTTTCAGAACTTTTTTTGCTTGAAATCATTCTAAAATGATTCTTTTCGAACATTTTTGACTAAAGTCTAACGATCCGCAACAATTATTTTTCGTTATACTTTGGCCGAATTTTTTTTAGATTATGACTTATCATTTCCGCTTAACTGGTTCTGTTACGATGAAAAACATTCTGATTTCAGAGCTACTATGACCAACACAACTATGGATTCAGCAGAGACTCTTTTCAATGACACCTAGTAAGTTTAAGGCTCACGGATCGAGTTGATGCAGTAAATTCATATGCCCTAATGAGGGTTGCGTGACTTAGGTGCACATCGGATGAGCGCAAAACGCAAAAACAACAAACTAGAGACATGACGAATGCAAGATGCAAAAAGCAGTTGATGTACTTGTGTTCTGTTTGAACATGCATGAAGTGTGACGTTTAGGGTTCAGAGTTGAAAGTTTTTTTTCCGAAAAACAATCTCGGGTTTTTGTCTGTTTCATATCGTCATTATTCAATTATGAAAATGTATTCAGTTTGGTTTCATCCACTTAGGGACCCTCTTGAAATTGTTCATTCATTGTTATCACGTGTAGGGGCTTAGTAAAACAAAACAAGAAACATTCTGAAGTGCACTTTGTTTTGTATACAATTCACAATATTCTATCTTCGGCTCAGTATTCCGCTTGGTTCCGCTTAAATATGATTGTAAATTGGCTATATCTAAACGTTCCAACAAACTCAATCAGAAAATGGCGTTTCGGAGGTTTCCAGATAGAGAAAACAACGTGGTCTTTGAGCACAATGCAAATTTAAACCAAAAAAAAGTACACTTTCAATATATTGGAATCTCGGTGTGTGTTTGTGTGTGCGAGAGGAAGAAATCCCAAAAATATTTCCTCTAGAGCCAATTGACTTTTTCATTTTCTCACACTTGAGACATCAAGATAGCACAAAAGCTATTTTCACGTTCTCCCGCTTCCTAAATCTTTGTTTTCCCGTCTAATTCGTTGAGTAAGTAACAAAAAGCACAATGAAAATCAAAAAAATAGAGAATTTTTCTAATTGTTCTCTGAATTTTGAACCATTTTGCGTAGGCATTTGCAGTTGTGTTTGTTCAGCAGGAATTGTATTTACAGAAAATTCCGAAAGAGCCTGAGGACAGAAATGCACTTAGTAAACTTAAATCTTGTTTTAATATGTCTGAACGGATTTTAAGATGAGAGAAGATTTGAAATTTCGCTTTCAAATAATTATTTCCCATTTTTTTTCTTTCTCCAGACATTAAAAATAAACACAAATTCGATTGGTGAACCTCTATTCATTTTTCCTTTTCAATGGAGTGCACCTCTTCTTTTTTTCAAACGTTTTTTGAAACGAAAAGAAACATTTGTTATTCGCCAACCTTTATAACAATTCGAAGGTTGACGCCTTTTCTTCCGAACATTTCTCCATTCTTTTTTCCTACACTTTTGCTCTAACTTTTAGCAACAAGAGAGAAATCAGCCACTTGAGAACACGAACCAGCTACTTTGTGACTAACTCTCTCTTAGGCCCGATCCCAAACTCGAAACCACAAGAGAGTAGGAAAACAAAAATCACAGCTGAGCCATTTAGCTACAAGAATACGAATAGGAAATAGAACAAAGAGAAATCGTATTATGTAGAATAACTTGCTGTCTGAAATTTCCCCGGATCCTAGAATGTCCTAGTTTTAAGATACAAATAGTTTGAGTGTAGTTCTATCGCTCATTTGTGCTTTCCCACTCAGAAAAGAGGGAAAGAGCGATTTCTGTATTGTTGAAAAGTGTGGTGAGTGCAAGAAAAAAGTAATTTGACACATGTTCCCTTATTTATTTGTCGGCGAACTGTCAACTGTACACGGTTCTTGTCGATGATCAACCCATAATGACCAAAAATCTTCGTCCACCCACTTCTCGAGAAGTCCATTCAAAAAGGAGGCGATTTCCATGACATGCGAACTTTTGAAACATTTATGAATATCGTTTTTTCCCCTTCCTTGGGAAGTTTTCGCTTATAAAAGTACAAGCTGAATATTTTATTTGGGAAGGGGTCCTATGGGTAAACACATTACCTTGTTTTCGACCAGGAACTTTGGGGTTGTAAATAACACATTTTCTAAAAATACATAACGACCCCGAAATTTTGTTTTAGGTTGTTCACCAATTTTTTTTCTTGGCTAGTCCCTTCCTAAATATTCAATATCCATTTACATATAAGAGCGCCGAATGAATATCCTAATCTTACTTCTCCTCCTCTTCTTTTGTTTTTCATTCGTTTTCCATGGTCCAGTTACTCTAGTATGTGTGTTTTCAGCCGGTTTGTTTCGTTTGTTAAATTTGATTTGTCTCAAGATTTCGCCTTTCTTTTACTCAAGAAGGTCCCCCAGAAAAAAGTAAAATCCCTCCCCCCCAAAAAAATCGGTATCCTGTTTACTTCACCTACGAAGTGCGAAACCTCGAAAGTGGTGGCCCCCCGAGAAGCGTTCAAAATATGGTTCTCACTTATTTTCTCCACTATTTTTCATTTTCTACTTTCTCTCCTCTTTTCTCGATACTTCTTTTTCTTCTATACTTCCTTTCTTTTTTTTCAAATGACCGCACAAACTCACTAAGCTCATTTTTAATTCACGGTTTGAGCAGTTGGAACAAAACAGATCAACGTACTCTTTTCCGAGTACTTCCATTCGTACCTGGTTCTGGGTAGGTGGAATATTTTCAGAATTTCCTTGTTGAAACGTTCCTATTTTTATTTTCCAGGAGAAGAGCTTTTAACGGTAACGTCATTGTCAAAAACACATTATCTCTTGGCATTATCTAGTTTAGCTGCTTTTTTTCGAGAATTTAATTATAAAGAATGGAAACAAGTGAGTTAGTCACGTGTCGAGACCGGAACAATCTGATTTGACTCATTCAAAAGGGCACTCGATTCCCAACTGTATTTATAGACTAAGCCGTAACACCTACACATCTGATGACAATGATTCATAATTCGTCTAAGATAAAAGCTCTGAAATTTTTCATGATGTTCTTTTTAGAGCGTTTTATCTATCCCTAAATATTTTAAACCGGAAACAGACATCATTTTTCGAGTGTCTAGTCAATAAATTCTGAAAATTTAGTCATCTCACTTTCTAGAAGGTAACAAATTCTGAAGTTGGCAGATTCTGGATCCAAAGTGTTTTTCTCCTCCTCCGAAGAAGAAAAAACACAGACTTGTCAATTTTGAAGTAGTCGGTTTTCGAGTTTTGCATTAAAAAATCGTCATAAATGTGAAGCGTGATGAGTTTTTGCCGTGTTCATTTAGTGAAAAAATTCATTACTCACACTTCCTTTCTTCTTCATCTTCTCTTATTCCCCACTTTAAAGAACGACATTTTTGAAGAAAAAAATTCTGAGAAATTGAATATTGCATTTTCCTGAATGCAAATGTTAGAGGGGGGAGGAGGAAATTCAAGATTTTATCGTCCATTCATTCTCTTATTTTTCTTCCCAAGACTAATTTTATGTCATTCAAGAAGTAGTCTGTTTTCGGCTTCTCGAACCAAAATAAGTGAATCGCAAGGCAATCCATTCCGGCCAAGTTAGGCTGCTTTGTTTACTTTTTTGGGATCCCCCATATCATCTGCACTTTTTGGCGGCAAACTTGAATTTGTAGTTGATTTCGTTTTCCAGTCTTCCAAATAGATTCTAATAAAACTTGCAATTCGGACTTTGCTTCTGGTATGTTTTACTGATGTTGATTTTCAGTATTTCCACGAATTGACAGTACACGGTAACAGGAAGTTATTTGAATTGCAGAGATTCAGATAATTATTCGGGGGAGAAAGTTCGAACGAAAATTACTTCTAGAAAGTCAAAAACATGCATATGGGAAGAAAAAATAGAACACTTGTATTTGAAGAAAAGAGAAATTCCTAGTTTCGGACCCCTAATTGGTCTGACCTCGCGAACTCCCTCCCATCAACATGTTTTCCTTGGAATTCTATTTTTCCCCCCATCCTTCAAACTCATCTTTCTTCTTCTTGAGGTAAAACAAATCCACCCACCCAATTTTTCTAAGAGTGTAGATAAAACAATATGGCTTCTTTTCTCCCCGCTTGACCAAGTTCACCCTTCCAGAAAAAGTTAGTCTCCCCCCATCCCCCACCCTCTTTCTGGTTCAACTGAATCCTTTTTATTCTTTTTGTTCTATGTATTTTAATATCCACATCATGTCTGACTGAACTCCATTCACGTTTCTATTCCACAATGCTTTTTATTGGAAACGTTTGATATTTTTATAAAACGGCGGCCTACATTCAATTTTCGAAAAATATTAATTAGATAATTGTGTCTGGCTGATATCATTGGAGAGTTCTTTTCCATTTTCTAATTAAATTTCTAGGAAAATAACTTACTCATCAGCTGACTCCAATTTCAGATAGGTCAAAAAATCAATCTATATATCCTTGATCAAAGAAAAGCCGCCACTATCTAAAAATCATTTTTCATGTAGAAATGTCAGAAATTTCATATCTACCGGCCATTAATCCATGTCAAACCACGAAATGCGCCTCTTTTTTTTCATGTTCTCATTTTGGACCGCCTCCAAAAAATTCGGAGAAGACGACGTCGACGACTGTGAAGAAAAATTACGTCTCCGCCCCATTTTTTTTCGGTGCTCTTCCCTTCTCCCACTATTTTTCTCATTCTTATTCTTGTCTTTTGTTTCTTTGCGATGGAATTCCAGACCTCATCTCTAGTTGTAATTGTTCTGTTTTCCGAATGGAATCAATAAAATGTCCACTTTTCTATTTACTCGGAAAATGGAAGGACATGTTTTTGGACCATCAAAGATTTACCTTGCCTTTGTTATGGGATTTAAGGTCTATATCCAAAATCAATCAACAATTTCAGCATGGACTCATCAATGTCTTCCACAAACACATGTAACGACATTCGGGCCTATTTATGGCAAACAAAGCATGACTTAACACTGCACCCAGTTCCCATCGCAATATTGGCCACCATCTACACTCTAATTGTCGTGTGAGTTCAGTTTGACACTAAAGAGGAAACAAATATGATGAAATTGAATACCGGAATTCTCTTAGAGCGTTTCCCCCATCTGAAACAAGATGAAATAAAAACGAAGATCCATGTCCATCATGTGGAGCCTCACTCTGTATTCAATGTCAACATAACATTGCTCATTCATTGAGGAGACCACCAATTGTTCGGTATTCTATTAAGATCCAGCGTTTCACGAGTTCCTTGAGAAATTTAGACGGGAAATTGAATTATCTCAACAGTAGGTCTCGCAGAAAACCGAAAACCCAATCGAATTATGTCAGAATGGTTATTGCCAGATGAGTAACACTTGTGTTCCCGGTTTTTGATGCTTTAAGTGTTCTGAAAGACGCCTTCTGAAAGAAAGATTCTCATTTTAAGACATTGTTTATTTTTCCTGATGGTTTTTTAAATCATTTTCTGATGACGTGAATCAGTTTCGGTTAAAACCAATGTCTATTTCATATGTATAAGAGGATAGAACTGAAATCCAATTAGTAGGACGCCAAAAAAAAAGCGAGACGTAACTCTAGATTCCATACTCTAATGTTTGTTTTTGCTCAATTGGTTCTCCGGAAACAAAGGCGAGGTCAAACGGAATTTTCAAATTTTCGTAAAACGGGGCTTGAGAAGATCATAGATGAGAGATGAGTGGACAATGGTGTTTTTTACGTTTCTGGGATCATAGAGGATAAATTTCAGAATCGGATGCACTGGTAATTTGCTTGTGGTATTGTCAGTTGTGAGATTCAAGGCTCTGCAGTCCGTGCGAAACATGTTCATCGTCTCGTTGTCAGTGTCAGATATCTTCGTGGCAATTGTCAGTGGTTCGGTGACCCCAATCACCGCTTTCTCCAAAGTCTGGCTATTTGGAGCACCTCTGTGCCATCTTTTGCCGCTCTTACAGGTAACTTTTGGTTATGGTTGTGAATGAAATTATATATTTTGAAGGGAACTGCTCTGAGCTTTTCTACATTGACCCTCACTGCAATTGCAATTGACAGATACATCCTTATTTGCCATCCGACTAAAGAGTATTATTAAAATGTCTGAACTGGAACAAAAAATGATTTTCAGGCCAATTCGAAAAGATCAAGCGTTGAAGATGATAGTGTTCAACAGCGCCATCTCCGTCGGGCTATCCGTTCCGCTGTTTATGAAACAAGAGTTGGTTCAGTACAGAGACTTTTGTGGGGAATACTGTACAGAGAACTGGGGACAAGATGCTTACTTGAGAAGTGTCTATGGTAGAAGACCTTTTTGCTCTCTCAAACTGAAATCTAGTTTTAGGAACCGTTGTATTCATCATCCAGTTTGTCTTCCCACTCATCACCATCACGTTCTGCTACGCATCTATTTCCATCAAACTGCGACGTGGGGTTTTTGTCAGAGGAAGCCAAAAAGAGTTAATGTCGGAAGCACGTCGGCAGCTTACGCAACGACGTCTCAGAACGAATAGAATGCTCATCATAATGGTTAGTCATAATGTTTATAAGGGTTTCATTCAAAATTTAGAAGCCAACAATTTTTCGAAAAAAATTTCGAAAGCAATTTTGAAAAAGGGAATTTTCAGACTGTAACATTTGCTTTGTCATGGTTGCCTGCAGTTGGATTCAACTTTCTTCGTGACTATTCGGCACTTCCTGGAATAATAAATGAGCAGGACTATCTTTTCGGAATTATCTTCCACTGCATTTCTATGACGTTAGTTTAACGCACTTGTGTTTTGTTAGTCTGAACTCAATTTAATACGTGAAGGTCGAAAATACTGAGAATAGCAATTGTTGAATGTGTAGAATGATCAACAAGATGGAGTTGTCAATGACTTGCTAATAACCGAGCCCATGGGAAAGACGCATGGAGTGTGAAAAATTAATGAGAGACCTATTATTAAAAGTCATGATGTCTGGACTTCAAAATTGTTTTTCTGTCTTCAGGTCGACGGTTGTGAACCCATTCCTTTATGGTTACTGTAACGAACACTTCCGAGCTGCGTTCGTTGCTCTTTTGGACTCGGTCAAAGCTGCTTGTGGAATCAGACGAGTGAGTCCGGTATGATTATTTTATTATTATGATAGTGTTCAAAAAAGTTTTTTTTTGATTGAACAAAAAATTTTCCAGGGTAACCCGGCATGCTCTCAATTGCTCAGCACTCATTTCGAAAGCACTACAAGACGTTCTATCACAACTGTTCCAAGTTCAATCTAAGACCCAAGGAGCATGAATATGTGCCGATGTTATATCGTTTCTACTTGTACGACCGGAAAACGCGCAATAGTGCATGCTTGTTTTGCTAGTTTTCCTTTAATTATATTTCTCATCACCAGAAGGCTCACTGACCAGCTAGATTACGGTACTGCTTTTGTGTATTATTGTGATTGCTTTAGAACAAATGTTTCTTGTGTCTGAAAAGTTCAAAAAAAGTACATTTTGTGCAAATGTGTAAATGCTGGACAATCCTGGATGCTTGCCTCCATTGCCCAGTTTTTATTGTATTATATTTGATCTGAATAAATTTTTGGGGTTAATTATCGAATAACTTTTTTTTTGTAGAAAACTTTTTAAACCCAGTCCATTACAAATCTCGACAAATATGTTACCCATTCTTCCCAAAACAACAATACAACAAAACCAATGAATGGGTACGTAAGAGGTCAAAACAGTGCGTGCGGTGGGCAGATAATTACAGAGCACAAGTCACTCCTCCTTTGGAAAAAGAACCAGCTCAAGTGAAGAGCGTACACTTGTGAATACCCTCTTCAGATATCTGACACCGGTAGAGATTTTTTTGAAAATTCAAAGTTACGGTATCTTATGATGAGAAACAAACTCCATGATCCCCTTTATGTCAACATTCAAGCACTTGTTGTTCCCATGAAGTACTGTATATGATTACTGCCAAACATGACTAATCTCGTGTTTGCTGCTTTGTTAGTCCAAATAGAATTCTAATTTACAGCCTCATTTGCATCTCAATCACCTCCCCCCTCCCCACCCTACAGTCTCCATCATTTTTTATTTCTCCTGTTCTTCTCCGATTAAAAAAGGGGTTCCCATCGTCATAAAAAAACATCTTGTCAAACGAATGAAATAAATGGATGCAAACTGTCAGTCCGTTTTTGGTTTTGCCTTCCTTCCAATTTCTCCGAAAACCGATTAAGAAATTTGATGATGAGGTCGGTAGGTCTTTTAGTAAAAAGGGAAGGAGAAAGCGGGGAGTATGAGAAATTCCGTTATGCCGTCACCCGACTGGATCATCGACGGCAGGTGGCGTCGTCGGCACTCTGGTTACGGTAGTCGGAAGAAATTAAATCTGAGATCTGAGAGAAGTTGAAACCGATTTTATGACATGTTTGAATATTGTCACGGAGTACATACTGCAGAATTACTGTAGAACCCCTACTTCTTCAAAATTGTTTATTTCCTCCTACCTGAACCCCTTTCAACATAATAGATTTGCCAAACTTGATGACATCTTTCAATTTCCCCCCTCCTCCCCCCATTCTTCTAACTCCTTCTCGATTTTTATGCGTGTATATGTCTTCATCTTTCAGAATGATGTCTGCGCAAGTTGAAAAACTGCAGAACCGACGGTGCGTGCCGAGGGTGGGGGGTACCTTTCTTTCTTTGATCAACCAAAAAAAAAAGAAGAGGGGGGGAAACAAGGAAAAAGGAAGACATATAAAACCAGTTCGGCTAAATCGTTGGGCCTCTCCGTGGGCGGTGGAAGAAGAAAAAACGTAAGAATAAGACAGGAGGCTTTCTCTCTCTATACCTGGGGGAGAGATACCGATACAGTGAAGGGGGGTGAGTGAAGTGAAACGACACTTTTTTAGGTTCTGTCAATCGGAACAATAGAATTTTAAGAGACGTAGAATGGGAAAGATTCTGTATTTTCTCTCATGATTGACATAGCACTTTCTACTTTTGGGTTACTGTTGAAACAAGTGGAAAACGCCCCATTTTTAGAGAAGACATCTAGAAAAATTGGTCAACCGAGAGAAAAAATATGGGTTACGGTACATTGTCTGTTTGAGAAGAATTGATTCGTAAAAATTTCATCTGCACATATAAAACAACTGAGAACAGGCACAACTTCAAAAAATTCACACATAGTAAAGGGGATATGATTCAATAAATGCTCTCTTTTAAAGGAACCGGGAAAAAAGTCTTCGGTTACTTTAAAAAAGCATAAATCAAATCATATTCGGACACAGAAAAAGAAATGCAATAATGTTTGACATAATACAAATATATTAATTGCATGTAAACAATTATCCGTTTTGTAAAAGAGAACAATCTTAAAGTTTTGGGAAATGAGAGAGAAAAGAAGAGACAGTTTTTCGGCTTTTGTTGGGTTTTTTGATTGAAAGGAACGGTTAAAGGCAGCATTCACTTTTGACCTAGAAAAATGAGTTTGAGATTGGAAATGAAGTAGAAAAGTTACAAGAAACTTGAAATAAAACGGGATTGATGTGAGAGAAGACAAAAAAAAACAATTATGCATTTTAAAAGCTTGAAAGAGTTGGGTGGGCACTAGGGTAACACAGATATCGTAGGGAGTGGAAGAAAAATGCAAGTTGACACTACGGTATGAAAGCTGACACGGTTTTTAAATTACAATTCACAACTTTCAATAGATCTCAAAAAATGGAGGGAAATGCATGGGTGGTTTGAGGTAAAAATGATATTGGATAAAAGGATTTTTCAAATTAGGAAGCTCGGAAGAATGGTCTTCTCTACAGAGTCCTATATTCTGGTCTAGAAATCATCGGTGTTGATCACAGAGCAAGCTCTAGGTTTAAAAACAAAAAATGATGTTAGGTAGTCATATAAACGACGGGAGCATAGGCTGTCTGATGAATGACTGGAATCTGAGCAATACTGGTGGTTGTTGACACCGTAGCTCGGCTAGCAGACGTCTTGATCATTTCCAAAACGAGTGATGTGCTAGGATTAAGTTGCTCCCATATCCTCGGACACGATGAGCTCAGACTCCATAAATATCGAATCGAATCGTAGGAAATTTGTCTGAAAGATTTGATTTATGATGTATACATATTATTAAGTCAAGTTGTTTTCTATTCATTCCTTAGTCCTTGTCTTAGTGCCACCTGCTGCGCAACAATACCATATACATATTGTGGAGGAGAGGGGCCCCATCTAATCTCTTCCCCGCACCTATCCAACCAGAATAAATGAGCCTTCCTCTTTTATTATAAGTTTTTTTTCTTCCGATGCTTCTCATTGTTCGCGTATACAACAAGTTTTACGGTGTGAAGGGATGGAGGGAAGAGATGGTGATGAGCACTAATTATACATCACGTCGCTAATTTGGATTGGGGGAAGAGAGGGTGGAAGATTGATGGGGATGAATATCCAAATCTCCAAGGTCAACTGGCTTACCTGAGTTGTTCGAATAGATCCAAGAAACGCGGAGTGCACCTGACTTCAGACCAAGCTTGAAGTACTCTCGACCGCGCCTCAGACACAACTTGGTAGTTCTCCATTGATTGATCGAATAGAGCCATTAAACGGAAAGCACAGTAATCGAATTTGTTGAATCCCATGTTTTGAAGTCGAACGACAAGATCTCCCCACGCTGGGACAAACGGACTATTTCCCAGAAGTGCAATAAAGCCGGCCGACACTCTGCAAAAAGGAACCGATTGGTTTTATGATACCCATCTTAAAAGGACGTGAACTTTTGGAGTAACTATACAGTCTCTTCATTTCATCCCGCTTTTCAACTGTTACGTAAATCCCAGACCATAAGCGGTAATCCGTATTATAAAAAATAGAACGTGCGGTGAGAAGACGACGCAATGTTTATACGGTGAGCCTCTTCCTTATCTGATCCACCCCGAGACCTGCGAGACCGGACTTACGTCATGTCGGCACCTAACGTTGCGACGGGGGGAAAGTAATCGAGATGAGTCAAGATTTATCGCCTAATCTTTGTATCCTCATCTCATAGACACCGCTTTGTTTATAGCAATCGTGTGTTGCGCAAAAATTTTGATTGACTCGTTAAAAATTGCTCTATACCCAAAAACCCAGTAACTCACTCTTCTCCATTGGCGATTTTGTAGTGAGAACTAAGGTGGCCGTTGATCATTGCATTAGTGATATCCACAATATGAACCGTCGCCCATGACGTTTGCAACAAATTCATTTGATCGTCCAACTGTAAAATAGATGCACTTTAGTAAATTACTTATCACACTTGAGATATAAGTGGTCGCGGTGCAATTACAATACGGAAATTTCCTAGTACATAATGGGTGTTGGGGGCGAAACAATGGGACTGTTTGTATTGATGTATCTATAGGTGCGCGCCGCTTTTGATCTCCGGAAGCGAGCAATTTATCTCAAACGTTCCCATCCTTTTCCGATTAGAATGAGATATAAAAAAACCGGTGATGAGAACCTCTGATTGATCTTACCGTGAGCTTGGTGAATAGATTGTTCTTCTTTGCCCAGGCAACAATCAGTTTCAAATTCTCCTCGGCCACTTGGACGGCGAACGCATGGCTATCGTGTTTAGAGGACCTTGCATCAGCCATAAACTTAGCAATCATTCCACCATCAGGAAGTTCTTTGCACATCTCGGCCATTGTACTGTTGTAAAAGTGGTCGACGGTTGTTTCGGTTGGGGTTGGGCACAATGGAAGAAGTGGTGAGGTGCTACTTGTGTCTGTTATCCGACCGGAGTTTGCTGGAAAAAATAATATAATTAAGCATCAAGATACATTTTCTTACTGGAAGATGTAGAAGTAACCAACGACTGAGCCGTCGACACTGTTGGCATTGGCATCATTGGTACATAATTAGTTGTGGTAGCATAGATTGGATATTCGTGGATGGGATGATGGATGAAGTGCTCGGTGTAGTCGAACGGCTCCTGTTTTACTTCGGATATTTGATAGGTGGATGGGAACGAATGACGAAGTAGCGGATCCTCGTTTGTGTTGCCCAATAAGGCTGCTATGCTTTCTTGGGGATCTATCAAATAGGTTGGTCTCATAATGAAATCGGAAACGGAAACTGAAAAGAAACATAAGGATAGGAAAGAGATACAGAGGTTGCGCTTACGTTGTTGGTTAGTACTGCTGGACAGTGTTGGGCTCTGTAAATGAGCATCATATTCTGTTTTGATGAATTCCGTTTTCACCTTGGTCTGATCGAAGTAGATGTTTTGGGGAGTTTGGTCAGTTGTACTGAAACAATCTGATGAATACAATAAGAATATTTTTCAATCTAACCTGCTAGACACTTGGTGCTCTGGTGGTGGATAAAAAGATGATTGTGGGCCAGGAGTTCCTCCAGGGAGTACGGTAGTCACTCGCATAGCGTTCCTTTGCATGCGATGAGCTCGGTCCCTTTTGTAGAACGAACCGAACTTGTTTCTGCCACCCCTCATTCTATCGGCACGTACCGCTGCAACAAAACATGGTCATTAATGCACATACTCATTTCAATTCCTTCCTTCCCCTCCAATTTACAGTATTTCTAATTTACCCGACAGATGACTGTACACAATACACGGCTCATTTGATCTGGTCTATTGAGGGGGGAACGAAAAGTGGCAAGTGCAGTCATTTTTGCCGCAAAACATCGGAGCGACACCCCTCAATTGAGTAGGGTACTCTTCCCCTAGGGGTGAAAAAGGCCGCGCAATGAATGTGTTCGGCACTTCATGTTTTCCCAACAAAAGGTACTGTTCACCTATAATTATCGAGCCGGCTCCTATTCCCCCCTCTCTTTTGTACTTTCTCTAATTTCGGTTCTTTATAGAATTGGTCTACCGCCGGAATTCACCGGAAGAGATCCATCCTGAACTTTTTTCTTGTTCCATCGTCGCAAAGAAGTTTCCTTTTTTACATTTGAAATCGTTGAGCGCGCCTGCCACACAGCATTTGCGATGCGCGCGCCTTCACCCCCAGGGTCCAGATACCGGTTTTTCTGTGACTGTCACTTCTATTCTTCTCTTCCTACTCTCATCGTTTCATATCCAATTTTGCATCTCTTCCTCCCCCTCCCACCCCTTTTTTCAATATATCGTTTTTGTTGGCATGCAAAAACGAAACGCCAAGAAAATGTGAAAGGAGAAGTTGGGGGGAGGAGGGAAATCCATAAAAACGCGTAAGACTTGCGCGATGATGATTACGTGGAACAAGCTTTTGGCACTGCCAAAAGTGCGAAACGATTGAAACACAAAACGGGATGAATGATGGACTTTTAAGATTAAGACTACAGACGCTCTTATCAGAACCCAATAGAAAAAACTCCCAAAGAACACCCCAGAAAACAGTACCTTCCATTTTCATGCCCATAGTGATACACTTCTGGAATCGACAACTCGGACATCGCTTCCTGCAGGTCCGATCTACTTGACAATTGGCATCGGTTGAACATTGATATTGCTGAAACAATTCATTTGATTCGCCGAAAAAAGTCACAGATGGCAGATAAAATCTACAGTATGCCGCCTTTGTCACTCACCTTTTTGTTTTGGACAGTACGTTTGAAGAAGCCCTGAAAAAGTAGAATTGTGAAAGAAAAGTAAGAAAAACTAGAGAAAACCACCGCCCCGATGAGGGTCATATGGCAACAAGTGAATGATTTTTGGGCAATGAGAGAGAGTCTGTCCTTGAAGGGCTCGAACGTGTCCCTGAGTCGGGACTCTCACTAACTACAAATGACCTTATCATTTTAATGCCCACCCACAATTTTTTGCGCGGAAGAAGGAGAAGAAACAAGTGAAGACAGCCCCCCTTCTCTCCGAGACTAACCTTGCAACTTTCACACGTCAAAAGACCGTAATGATATCCGGATACCCGATCCCCGCATACTGGACACGATTCGCCTTCGTGATTTGGCCGAAGTACCATTCTTTCGACGTCAGTCATTTGTCTCTGAAAATGAGCACGGTTTATAAATACAAAATGGTTTGGAAAAGAAAGAGAAAGTGGATGGGGGCCAACGATAGAACGGACCCATCGGACAGTGGCACCTTGTACGGAATACAAAATGGGCGGGGCCGGAAAGTGAGAGCGCGGGGGGAGAGAGATCCTCCCACTAGTAATAGAAGCGAGCCTACGGCAGGAATGGAGGGAGGAGGCAATGCCGCGGATCTCCTTCCTATCTTCGCCCTCCCTACACACCTATGGGTCCTTCTTACGGTAAGACACTCCTCTTCGCCGTCTTCTTCCGACCACTAAATCCCACAGCGGCTACCTATGCGAGGAGGACTGTATAGGAGAGAGTTGGTAGTTGAAGGTCGACACGGAGGCCTGAAATAGTGAACGTCGGCAGGAGAGCGAAGGGGGATGATCAAGAGGTAAAAAATTGGTGAAAAAAGAGAAAGAAGACGTGAGGCGGGATGGGGGGGGGGTCTTCTTCGTCTTTGCGGGAGGCAAAGAAAAACTATCGACGACGACGATGACAACGGAGAAAGCAGACGACGTGTGAGTATGGCAATTCACTGGCGTGTCACCGGGGGTCGTGCCAGGCACCACTACAGTTCGTTTTTTTTACCTAGTAACTTCAACTTCAATCTCGGTCTCTTGTTCTCTCTGCGCGGGACAGTAGCAGCGCGGGAAAAAAACGACGGGGAGGGAGGAAGGGTCTCGATTTTTTTATAGTCTCAGTCACTCCCCCAGGTGGGAAATAAGATTTTTGCTTTGTATTGTTCTCTTCAATTTTCTCGTCTCCTTCGTCAATTCACTTACATTACCTACCTAACCGCTTTGATTCATCACCTCCTCCCCCAGAAAACTCGCCCTCCCCCCTCGATTCTCTTGCTATCTATCTTTGATTACGCAATCAGCCGGTTCATTCAAGATATTGCGAGATAACAAAAATAAAGATCATATAAAAGCACTATGAGAGTTTGGTTATCAATCGTTGGTAGCTTTTTTATGGGTGAATGATTCTAACAGTGTTCTTGTTAAGATGAGTTGGGAGAAAATAATCAATAGTTTTAGAAAATCAAGAAACGATCATTGGTATCGAAGATAGGGGAATACAGTTCCGATTACCATGGTTACCAGAAGCGAACTATGAAATCGATACCACAGAAAAATGCGGTCAAATAGTTGCATCATGATTTGAAGACTGTTAAGCTTGTTCATCCGAAGACAATAATTTCAAAATTTCCAGTGTCAGACAAAAACAATTACTGATCAAAATCTGGAATTTTCCATTTTTCCGAAAAAAAAGTCAATTTTAACTATATGCGATCTTGATCACTTGTGGAACACAGAAAGCGTCAGAAACATCATCATTGAAAAAAGTGATAAGATAGTGCAAGTCGGCAACAAATGAAGTGCGCAGTAATCAGAGATTGTTACACACAAACATACAAATTTTATGAAATGACAGAAATTCGGTGATTCGGTGGCAATTTCTATTTTAGGTTCCAGAAACGCAACATTTCAGAGAAATTGGAAAGAACGAGATACAGAGAACGACGGGTAGAACATCAAATTCCTGTGAAAGAAGGAAAAATTTTTCGATGCCAACCAACGGCATAGTGCTAAAAAACTATATGAGAGATATGAAGGAAATAGGTAGCAGAGAAAACGAAAACGAAGTGAGAGAGAGACAGGGCGCTAAATAAGGAAGAGGATAAGGAGAAGAGAATATTGAATGGGAGAAGGAAGACAGTCAATCTTTGCGAGGATGTTGCATGTATTTCAAATACCAGACACGAAGCTGGCAAAACGCAATCACACCGATTTTCCGCCATAGTGGCGGAGAGAGGGGGAGAAGGAGGCGTCAAGAAGAACGAAAAAATTTTGAGGAGGAGAAGAAGAATGAGAGAGACAGAAAGAAGCCCGAAATGTCATGTGAGATCACACTTTTGGAGAAGGTGTTTTTTAAGGTTGGGAACCACTGTCTTAATCATTGGTAGGTTACTATTTCATCGATTTCTCTTTTTTTCTTTTTTTTCAAATACTGTACTCTTTGATAATTTAAATAAAGCGCTTATTGGAATTTATGAACCACCGAGAGAAGGTGTTTGTAACTTGCTTCATTCAAAAAAAGGTGTCTTCTTCCGATAAAGATCATTGTATGCAATAATACTATTGATGGACAAGAGACATTTCCGATGTTATAAATATTACTTGTCATCGAAGACACTATCTATACTTTTACTGTTGGTGAAGATATTGAAAAATAATTTTTTTCGAAAATTGCCGTGACTCTTACCCATAAAACCTGTCCAAAAAGCGTTAGGCTCCGCCCACCACCTAGGGGTGACACACAAATTCCAGAACGTTTTTCAGAGGGAAAACAAACTTGAAAATATTCCAAAAGAAAAGTACAGGTAGAATGACACCACCGAAACTTGAATTTGATTCAGGTACCCTAACATGAAAGATTGTGTTGGTAGTAGGAAGGAAAGAAAACATTTTGGAATGCAAATGGGCGAAAAAGGTAATAGAGAGGAAAGGGTGAATGGAGGGAACAATGCTTGAGGAACAAGAGTCGAGGGGCAGGTGTGTGTGTGTGATTTTCGTGCTGTAATTTTTCACAGCGGCGTAGTTGTTGTCAACCGTTTCAAGACTATTTAAAATGAAAACATTAGAAACGACATCACGTGATTGTTCTGCTTTGGACTCGATCAGATAAAAATTCATTATTAAAAGTTTCGCATAACAGCTTCCGATCATAATAAGAGATATCGTGGGCATGAGAAGAAAAAGAAAGAGAGAAAGAGAATGTATGCGGTAAGAGTTATGTTTCAACATCCGACGGAAAACAGAACAGAGAACAGAAAAAAGTGAAAAATTCTACACACAAAAAATCAATCATCACAATTCCAATTCCCAAGCTTCTTCACTCAAAAATCCCTCCCTTCATTAAACATCAATCGTCATTACAGAAACCTGATGATCAAGAGAACCAAACACGAAAACAATATTCAAACCAGGTCGCGTCTTCCGTCTCTCTTCAAAAACCTGGGGAAGGGGATGACTGAACCGCGATAAGCAGCCGGGTATGTTTTTACCGATTACCAGGTAGCTCTACATTTTAGATAACCATCAGTTGTCTCCGATACATGTTTTAAACGGCGACGAGTTGGATACCTAAGCTGAATCAAGCAAAAACGAAAACTTTGAAAGCGAGGGGTGACTCATTTACCGTATTCGTCAATTGCGCCATCTGGAGAGACGAAAAAAATTGGAGGAAAGAGAAACTGAGAAATAGGTGTCATTTCCGCTAGCAGATTTTTGAAAAATCATTTATTTTCTGTTATCTAAGAAACTGTTAGGGAGGGCTCATACAATATCAATAATATAGAATTGTATAGAATTCAAGACCGAGGACTGTCTGAGAAACAAGAACCTAGGATTTCAATTCAATGATCACAGTTGGAAGTCAACGGAGAAGCTCCCACACGACCACCCAGGTAGCCTGGGATCGTATTAATGGCAGCGGACAGCTTCTCCCCATCTTTTCGAAGCTTCCTAGGAAAAAACGATGAAAAGTGCGACTCCCCCCTCCTCCCCCAGACAAATCACGATTTTCAACTTTCGATTTTTTTCCCTACAGCTTCTCCCCACCCCCTTTTCTTCACCCACTTTGCCACCGTTGAAGCTTTTTTCCCTTTTTTGCGCCGAACGATCCAGTATGATTCGATGGGATGAGGATGGCAAAAGAAGAAGAAGAAAATAAAACGAAATAAAAAACGAGAAGCTTCGCTTTTTTTCCTTCCTCCGACAATGACGATCGAAAAAAAGTGGAGGTGGAAAGGAATGGTGGTGAAAATGAAAATGCGTGGAGAAAGTTTTTGGGGTTGTCTGATTCGTTTCTTCTCGTCTGATGTAACATGCTAATGCGAGTTTTTGTGCGATTGGCAACATTCAACAAGACTGACATACCAACAAAGTGGCAGAATATTTCCAATGGATTAAGGAAATGGAATTTTGGAGGAATGGTGTTTCTCTAGCCAGGTTTACAATTCTTATCTTCTTCATTCCACCCTGATAACATCTGAAACCACCTGTAAATCAACTTGACAGAACACGTGTAGTGCAATCCGTTTCAATACCTCATTATCCGTGTTGCGCAATAAGGCGCTCTAATCCGTCATCTTGAACTTGACAACCTAGGAAGGGTTACTGTAATTAATGCGTGTTTGCACATACAAGAGGCTAAGTTTGCCTCCCAGGGAGAGACGGTTTATGGTAGGCTGAGCCTGAATAGAATAATTGGCAGACGGTTTCATGTTGACTCTAATTACTCGTGTAGTGGTTTACGGTTCTCCCCTTATTCAAATAGGATGTTCTAAACCCGCGTAAAAGATTTTGTTCCAGAAACACGATGGTTTGAAACTGCAAAAAATGAAAGCAAACAGGATCTGGTTAATTTTCTTAATCTCAAATTAAGCTCTTAATCTTTGTCCAGAAAACCAGGCGTGAAAAATGCAGTGTTGAAACATAAAGTGCAAGGCAGCAGCAGCAGCAAAACCAGCTTTATCTTGTCTTCTCGCTTTCATCATTGTCGCGGTGTTCCAATCTACCTTAACGCATCTTTCTTGTGCAACAGATGGTGCCATTTTCGAATTTTCCGTGTACCCTCTGTCTTCTCCTTTTTTCTCTCACTTTCTGTAGAAACTAGTTTAAGGGTAGGTAGATATGAAGAAAGATGATGTCGGAGGGAGAAGACAGTTTCAAACGGATAAAATAAACACAAAAAATGTGTTTAGTGTTGCATAAGAAACACGGGGGGGGGGGATTTGAAAAGAAATGGAAATGGAGAAAAAACCGCTTTGCGGTTTGCTTCCGCAATTTCTCAGGAATCGAAATCGTCGTCTATTTACTTTTTTGTTAAGGTCCACCGGTTTTGTTTTGTCAAACACACAAAATCAGGCAAAAAAACCATTGTGTCCTTGGTAGAAGAAACCAAAATGATGGATGGGAAAACTTCCAAAAAGAAAAAGCAAAATCCACGCATAAAAACCCTGGAACGAGTCGTTTTTTATAAGCAGGACCTGGCAAATCTCATTTCGGACTTTCGTTTGATGGTATGTCTCCTCTCTGTCCAAGGTTATACAGAAACAATTGTGGCGGAGCTGAGTGGAAAACATTGGAAAGTCAGCAGCAGAAAAAACTTTCGCGCGGAGAAAAAAGAACAGTCAGCCAGAGGGGGCTTATTTATCTGCATATTTCACTGCTGTCCAATTTTAATTACAATCTTCAATAGTCTGTTCTGAAGGTGAAATCTATTAGAAATGAAAAAAGCGGAGCGCCCCCGGGGGGATGACTAAGAGTCACGAGTCGACGAAATAGATCAAAACAAGCACGGGATCCATGCACAGTAATTGGATTGAGATCTGTTTGAATCTGGGCATCCGATTTTGAATTGCAAAGGGATATGAACTAAAATGAAGTTTTTCGGACCTTAAAATACAAATTTTCCAAATCCGAATTTCTTCTTTAATATCATCTTGTTATCTCAATCTCTCAACTCTCACATATGTTTATGTAACAAGCGCAGCTGTTCCTCGAAAAATGTTTTGACAAGCAAGGTCACATTCATTTTTCCGGAACAATCTTGATAACTGAATTCACAACATATAAGTTTGCAGGCGCCCATTGTCTCAAGTATTGCATCACAATCCTTTGCAAAATAAAAATGGACACGCCTACATAGTTTCGTAATAATAATTTATTCAGCAAAAAATAAAACTTTAATGGAAGGAACATTATTGAGCAATTGTGGATGAGAAGATAGTCTCCATGATCTTTGGTAGCTCATCGGTGTTCTCCAAAACGAATGCTTTTCCAGATGGAAGCTGTTTCTGAATGAATTCCGCTTCTCTGCTAAGGTTTCCAATCAGGACGACAAAGGTGTTGACGTTGGGGTTTTTGAGCATAGCGCTTTTTATGCTATCTGGTCGGATACCGTATCTGGAACGAAAAACAATGAGTGATTAAGCCAAAAAATGTGCAAACCTAGCCAAATTAGCATCGGAGACCAAGACAACCACTGTTTCATCAAAATCATCTTTCTTCGCACCTAATTCATTCACAGAATATTGCAAGCAGAATACCGTTGAGTCTCCGCTAGCACAGTACTGTAAATCCAAAATTAATAAACACATACGATAATTTTTATCAGACCTGTGTGTGAGCTATCATTCTCTTCATTACATCCAACCGCTCCTTATCATTTCTCGGGGGATAATCTGCCTTGACAAAAGGAACGTTGTGTGAGTCCCCGGAGTGTCCAATAATGTCATACTGTAATAAAATATCGTCAACTATAGAAATGAACTTGAAAAATACCTTAATCTTATCAGTCTTCCCATCCAAAGCATTCATTGTCATCAGAGTAGCTTCCATAGTCTTCACTAATCTATTATCGAAACCATTGAACCTGTACATTGATCCAGAAACGTCCATGCATAATCGAAGGCGTTTCGGTTTTGTTTGAGGAGCTCCCGGATCTGGTTCCTTGTCTACTCGACGTCTGAAAAACAGATATACTAACTTTTATTTGAATTTTGAGTCACCTATAAATATTCTGCTCTCCGGTGACTCCTTCAATCAATTTTCCATCATCTAAATCTCCACTTGTTTGATGCTTCGTCCATTCCCTCTCTTTTTTCTTTGCCTGGAACAAAAAAATTCAATTATGAAGGAATAAAACACTACTAACCTCTAACTGATCAATGACAGCAGCCAATTTCTTCGCTGGAAGCTGTACTTTCTTCCAAACCTTGTCATAAGCGTCTGCATCATGCTCGGACATGTTGATTTCCTGTAACCAAAAATATAATCGACAGGTTCAAAAATCCTGATTACCCTGAGCTTCTTCTCATACTCCACTTTAGCTATGTCTCGAGCTTTTTTCAGAATATGCTGCGGAACTTTTTGTTTTGCAAAATCTGGCATTTGATGGACATCATGACCGGCATCCAATCTGAATGGGCCACCGATTCCTCCAAGACCCGCTGTATTGTAACCACCGGTTCCTCCCATCCATTGGTTTCCACCGTGATGAGGCATATTGTTGGGATCGAATCTTAAAATTCATTTTTTAATGAACGGATTATGTGTTACTTACTTTCCGAGTTTCGGCTCATCCAACTTGTCAAAGTCAACATCGTCTGGACTTCTATCAAATTCCAGTCTCAGGTTACCATCATCATTTCCACCAGTCATACGTTTCCAATCCTCGAACGATTCACTCAAAGATGACAGTTGAAGCTCGAAAGATCTGATTTTTCCGTGTGGATCCATGGTCAGCACTGTTTTATCATCCCATGGGACCAGTTGGAAACTAGTTTTCGCAATTCCTTGAGTCCAGTTTCTTAACGGTTACATATATTATGAGTTCGAATGTCTTAAGCTTACTGATACTCGGAAGTAGCACCTTCGTTCGGCACCGGAACATAACAGATTTTCCTTCTGTCGGTGTCAACTGCTTCCAGAAATCCGAGACAATCGTATGGTTTCACCTCTTAAAAAATATTCTTGATGATTTCAAATTTCGTTGGTTTCATAACTTACTCTCATCCACATAGTCTTTTGGTGTTTGGAAGTTTGGAATTGCTCTAACGATTGTGTTCCCCAGGAATTGAACATCTCTCGCCGGATCGAAAGTGGTCAAGAATTTATCGTCGCAAAGGTGATGTCTAGCACTGACATATTTATCAAATTCTTTTCGTTGGATTCCAGTGACATCTCCCGGCTGAAAATTTCTATTTTACTTTGAATTCGAAGATTTCCAACTCACATCAAGGCCTTGAATATAATAATATGGATCTGCAACCATGGTCATTCCTTGTTCCCTTATTTGTGTTGCAATTGCATCGATTCCTCCTTTGAAATTGTTCTCAACTTGTTCTAACTCCCATTTGCCATTTTCCAGTGTCAAAAAATAATTCGAGTTGTCCTAAAACAATTAAAATATTTTTATTCAACCCTCAATAATTACCGTTGATACAACAGTCCATTGCTGTGGGGCATGAGCGAAAACTCGTTTGATTTTGAATGGAAACGTTCCTTTTTGAACGGTGACACCGTGTTTCTCATCAGTGTAAACCAATATTTCCTGACCCTCACTGCAATAATAACTTGTTTCAGAATATTCGTCCTCAATCTTACTATTCATAGAGTAATGCATGATTGCTCTTTTGGTTTGATAGTCTCCAAGGATAGTTTGTACCGGTTACCACTGAAATACGCGTTTCTTAGGGGTTTTTCCAGGAAAAAGACTTACTGGCTCCAAATTTCTCGGTCAAACTAGTGTTTTGCTTAACAGATGCACCCATTTGGTCAGGTAAACTGATAATAGAAGTGAAGTTTTTCTGGAATTTATTATTTTCAGAGTCTTGAGATTTGAATCAAATTATTACCACTTGATCGTGAACCAAAACATTGTCTCCTCCAAGATAAGCAAGTCTGAATTTCGGAAAATAATTTGAATTAATTTTGTGGATGTTTAGTCGGTCGAACTGAAATTTGAAAATTTTCCAGGTTCTGATTGGTTAAACTAACTGAATCTGCATTCATAAAATCTTTACAGTGTATCAAACACTTTTGTAGCATCGTAACAGCAACAAAATCATCGTTCACTCGAATACCATCACAAGCGCCCAAGAAATGTTCAGAAGGGAACTGCCATACACACTGCTGTTCGGAAAACACTTGATGTCGGTCATTTTTTCTATCCAGCTTATAAGTCTTGGAATCAAGTTTGATTGGCATTTCAATCTCCACCGGAAGTGGTGTTTCGAACCCGTAGGACTGTGGGAAATTGAAATTCTGGCGAGACCATCTCCCAAGAGGTTTCGCCTCTCCTAATGATATTCTCTCGGTTAACGACACACTTCCATTGGAATGGTTTACACCTGAAAATTCAAGACCATAGAGTATTTTAAAATCATTCATTTTCTGATAAATTATCATTCAACAGTGTCGGCTTTAACAAGAAACAATATAAAAAAGACTAGCCTAATGGAATTCCGTGTTTTCGGAACACTTCTTGGATGATTGAGATGGTGTCCTCGCTGGACGAATCGAAATCAAAGACGTTGCGGCACACTTCTGGCAGCGGATCGTCGGGGAATTCCTGGAAAATCATATTTTGGGCACCATTTTTAGGTTGGGTCACTAACATTACAATGGCGAACAATGTTGACTAGCTCTCTAGTTGAATAAGGGTATTGCAGAATCCCTTCATCGGTTTTTTGGCGGAGTTCATTGAAAATATTCAGCAGATTGTTGAGCGTGGAAACTGGCACTTCTGGTCCATACTTCCGGATCATTTCAAGCTCACTGGCTCTTCCTGGATGATCAATCATGTGAATGGCAAAGAGATCCCCGAGGACCGCAAACAAGTTGTTTCCTAGAAAAACAATCAGAAATTAATGAAAAACAGTGAATTTACTCACCAAGGAATGGGAACCCGGGTCTGTTAGCCAACATGATAATGCGGAAATTGGGATGAATTGGTACAAGACGATCATTTTGTTTGTCAGCTTCCGTGAATGAAACCGCTGGTCGAAGTGATCTCCCGTCCCCGAGAACCAAGTTTCCGGTGTCTAGAAGGCTCTTCAAAATGGCGATGACATGCAGAGGAGCTTTGTCCGCTTCGTCGATGACCAGAATCTGTCCATTTCTAGCTGCTTTCACTAGCGCACTGTCTTCATGACGGATAATTCCATTTTCAACCACCGTTTGCATTGTTAGGGTTTGAACCGTTGTGTCCCTGGAACCAAAAAGCTTGAATTATTTTCTTTTTTACAAAACATACCTATGGAGTTGCATATACTGGCGTGGTCGGTTAATTAGATGGAGAAAACGGTCAGTGAGCTTGTTTTTTCCGACTCCTTGGTTTCCGATGAGCAACAAATGACTTCCCAGTTTCATATCGCGAGCCATATCTTCAAGAATCTCGTCGTGTTGTTCATTGTGATGAAATAGAACATTTGGAATCAATGCTTCGTCTTCAGGCCTCTCTGTCTCTACTCTGATCATCTCAAGGTACTTTTCGTTCTCTTTCGTGCGGATCGATGTATCATTAATAATCCCAGCTGCTTTCAGTTCCTTTTCAAAGATTTCTTTAGTGAGTTGAGGCAAGAATTTGGATAGTGCTGCCTTTTCAACAAGTTCTTGCAGGTGTCCGGGTTGCATTAAATCTCGTTTTGCGATGTGAATCAACCGACGCAAAGACAACGATTGAGCAGTGTTCCTAAGCTGAAAAAATTTTTAATAGTTCAAACCAATAGAAAAAATCTGATTACCCCTGAATCATGTGAAGACTTAATTTTTTCAACAAATTCGATAAGCTTGTTTACTGAATCCGGATTCGATTCCTTTGTGATTTGAGAAATGATTTTGGCTTGCTCCTTGAGCAAAAGGTCGGGGACTGTGTAGAAGGGAACCATTGAAAGGACGTTTTCGTTGATCCATTTGTGCTCTTTCGATTGGGACTCGCCAACAAACAAGACTCGGAATGATTCGGGGATTTGAAAGACGCCTCTGGAAAGAAGTGGTTAGGACGGTGTTCGTACACTGGCCGCGGCCGTGTGGGGTTTTCTCTGCCATGCCTGCTTGTCACCACCAGAATCATTGTTTTTCAATGTAAAAAATCACAAACCTCTGATTCAAAGTCGCTTCATCCACACCATCTCTCTCCAGAATTGTGTCAAACTCTTTTTTGCCAATCAGACGATTACCATTTGGCAGATCGAACCTCCGATGATAAATCAATTGAGCAAGAGACATGAGCACACTTGGATGAACCATTTCAACACCATCCAGAACACATACATCACCGTTTCTAGCCGCTGTCACCAGAATCGAGTCTTCCCATACTGTATCTCCGTTCTCTTTCATATGTCGTCGTTGGATCAGCTCTCGAGTATTCATATCTTGATGCAATACCATGGTAGTATAATTAAAATTCAAGCGACGAGACAGTTGCCCGAGAATTCTAGACTTTCCAGATCCTTTTGGCCCAATGAGTGTAAAATCTCCGTTTGAAAATGCGATAGCGAGATCAGCAAGAAGATTCTCTTGTTTTTTAGTTTTGACCCAAGACGACGTGAAAGTAGTTGGATGGGAAGGTGTGGGCAACTGTAGATCTACTGGTTCGACTTGCTTCTTTTGCAATGTCACATGTACTTTCTGCTTTCCACTCAGCTGCCGATCGTATTCGTGGTTTTTCTGGAAATTCCTGGTTCTAAACCTCGGCTCCACAAAAAAAGAGCTTACCAATCCGAATTTCTTTTTGAAGGTCTCAATCAGTTCCCTTTCAGATTCAGACAACACTTCTTTGGCCGGATATGTGAAATTGACTATTTCGCTGGCGGAGTAATGCGGATTCACATTCTGAAATTTCTTAATGATTGAAAATCAAGAAATAAATGAGCTCACCCAAATCTTCAGTGTATGTTCTACAACTGACGCAGCAATCCTTGGTTTTGTGGAAGACGCCTCCGAGTTGTAACCATACACCACTGATATCAAGTCATTGAGCTCGGACTCTTTAACACTCGGTGCCAGCTGCTTAGCTTGCTCCAAAAACGAGTTGAATGAAAGCTCTTCAATATTTCTGCATTGAAATCTACTTCTAAACGGTGGATCCAAAGAGTTTCCCGGGAATCTTGGCACTGGGAGGCCAAGTGCAATAACATGGAAATTCTCCGACACTCTCTCCATTCCCATCTTTTTCAGCGCCTCCTCATCATATTTCTCTTTCAGCACATCGTATTTATCATGTTTCATCAGAAATCTTCCATCATCCAACTGCATTTCTCTGTTTTCAAGGAGATTGTTCAGAATCGGAAGCACATTCCTTTCAGCTCTCTCGACACCGTCAATAACCAAAACTCTTCCGTTCAAAGCCGCTCGAACTGCACACAAATCCGTGTAATAAGCAGTCCCATCTCTGATTTCTCGACGCTGCTTAATATCAGCTTCTGTAGTGTCCCTTGTGATTGGAAGATATTCGAATTCCCGGTTTGTGGCTTCCTGGAATATAATTTTTTGTGGTTCGGAGAGATACAAAATAACTAACCAAGTATCTCAAAACCAGCTCAAGGCGAATCTTCCCGGGGACACCAAGCAGGAAGACGTCTTGTTTCAATTTATCTTTCTGGATCAGCCATCTCAAATGCTGCAGTAATTCTTGTGGAGGTTGATGTTTCAATCCATAGTATGCTGGGACAAAATCCGGGTTATTTGCTTTCTGAAGTTGAGTTGTAATAGCTCCGATTGTCAAAGTAGAAGGTTTTGAGCTATTTGATGCTGGAAAATAATTTTTAATTGGTTCAATTGATTGTCCTGCTTGCCTGTAGCGGTAAGAACGTTCCTTGCATGATGCAAGCGAAGAAGTGAAACCCGTGTTATCATGAGTTGAAACCTGTATGAGTAACCTGAAAATTGTCTTAGAAACGGAAAATGGTAGGTAAAAGTAGCAAGAGACGGAAAACGTGATTCGAATACTAAAAAATGGGAGATAAATTATATTTTATTGTTGAAAAAACTTATTTTTGAGATTCACAATGACGCAGATCAAAATTGCTTAACCGAAACTGTTTTGAAAAGCATGCTTCGGTGGGTATAACCAACAATCGTTATCAGAAAAAGGAATGAATGGATTGAAAGAAATTATTCGGTGAGTAGGGAAATGAGTATGACGACCTCAAGACTGGCCGGTCCAGCCAAGATGTAATGCAAATCAATACGTGGTATCCTCGAGGATAGGTGCACAGAGATTGCACTCATTAAGAGAGTTAGACACGTTGTGTGTACGACGTAATACGTGATGTGTGGTCTTTAGATGGGGGTCTGTTGTGAGTACACGTAAGACTACAGATAATTGATATTGTTATGATTTTGAATATAGATGATGAAGGGTCTTCGAACAAATGACTTTTTACAAGATGGTCAATTGAAAGCTATTTTTAATACGACTATTTAATTTCCAATTGTTGTGTTCTTGTGTTTTCAAGATCCTTTCCTTGTTAAATTGGTAGAAGACAGTTCTTCACTTGATACATCTGAAAATTAATATAATATGTTCGTTCATAGGTATGAAAATAACTTACCTCATAAGCTTCAGAAATCAAATATCTGGAAGTTATCCAGGTATCAGCAGAATACGTTTATTTGATAGAAGTTTGGTAGGAGGGTTTTCTGCATTTCCTGAAGCTCATTGTCTTGCAGTATCGAAAGAAAGTCTATCGCGAAGATCGTCAGCTAGTTTCTCTGAAAAATGTCTTTAAAAAGATAAATTGAATAATTGATAATACAAACCTTCAATATTGAGTGAAGTGCCACATCTAGGAGACTTTTTGTTAGATTCCACAAAGAACTGCAACTCTTGCCAATCGTCAGGAACCAGAAACGTTTTCTCATAATGTTTCGCTCTGAATTAGCTTAAATAAAATCAGAAATTAGTCAAAATGTATCTTACAGGCAATGTAATCGACGACCATTCCTTTCATAAGATAGAACAACAATAGCATTATCAGGAAGCAAAAAGGCAGATGTGATGGAACTTTTGGTGATCGTGTTGTCTGTCATGTGCACTCTAAGGTCCACATCCATCATCCTTAATCGGATAGCTGGAATCATATTCGATACGATTTTAGCTGAAAACAAAGAATTATTTGTACACAAGCGCGAATGGAATCCTGAAAATGTTTTTGGAAACAAACAATCTGATTAAATATAGCAGGTGATTAAAAACACGACTTGAATATGAATAAAGATAAGATCCATTATTTATTGTCCGTAAAAAAACTTTTTTTGCAAAATTCACAACTTTGAAACCGGCAGAAACCAGTTAGAGATTCTTTGACAATTGATTATAAAGCAAATAGAAAATCGATGAGGGGAAATTAAAAATGATGAGACGTAGACAGAAATGATTGAGGAAAACCGAAAAATTAATAGGGGTAAGCACAATAATTCAAGACGGGAATTATTTAAACAATTTTGTATCTTAACAAGACAAGTTATAATTATTTCTTTCATGTAAACAAAAAAAATGTGATATTACTTGTGCCTATATGATACAGCCGCTCTTGGAAATATTGAGGATACCACTATCATTAACCCATAAAAATTCGGCAAAAAGTATCCCTGGATCTTCTAGAGCTTGTTGCTTATTTGAGAGAGAGTTGATTGCAGAACTCGTCGAAGAGTTTCTCTGAAAAAAAAATTAATTGATACTTGTTATAAGTTTTCAAGTTTTGTATGAAATGGCTGGATAAAAAAAGGTACAAACCTTCGACATTCAGTGATACAGCGGATCTTATGATGTATCTCACATCGAACACCATGTTTTGCCAGCCGTCCGGGAGCATGAAAGATGCTCCATTTGGAGTGATTCTGAATTAAGTAAGATAAAATCATAAAAAAGACGGAATTCAACTTACCGGCAGTGTTGCCGAATTCCATCAGCCCTGTCATAGAACAGCGCACAGACCGTATGATCCGGGAGCGAGAAGGCGAGTCTGACGGCATTTCTGGTGATTGTGTTGTCCGTCAACTCCATTGTAATTTCCACATCTCTCAACTTCATTCGGAGAGTTTGAGCCATTTTCGATACGATTAAGACTGAAAAAAGAGAATTATTGGTAGATATGCACTCAAACATTCGTTTCAATTTGAAAAAAGCCTGAAATTTAAATTGAGAAAGAAGGAGTATAAGTAGCAAGTGATTAAAAACACGAGTTAAATATAAATAGAAAAATAAGTTAATAATAATTTTTTCTTCAACGACTTTCAATAAAATTTAAAGAATAATTACAACAAAAATGACATTAGATGGCGGTCTATCATCAAGGGAGAAATAGGACTTTTGAACCGAATGATAAATTCCATTTATCTACGTCAATCTCTGAGATCCAGAAGTCGTATGGCCGAATCTCGCCAAACGGAAAGTTTCCGATTCTACTCCTCTGATCAATTGTGATGCTCCCTGAAAATAACTTGCGTTAGACATAGGAACCATGAATAAATTACCTGGACATTGTTCTCCTCACTGCTAAGAAGAATTAAATCCAATGTTTTTGTTGATTTGAGCAACGGCAACGTCCCATTCATATTGGCGTCATCCTCCTCCTCCTGTTGCATCAAAATTCTCAGAATTCTTTTTGAAGGAGACGATGATTGCCACGACGAAACGTGACCAAATAGCATCGAAGGACGCACACTACAATCGAGTTTTTAGCAAACTCCATAGCATAGCACATTTCCTACGTTTTATGGCTCAAACCAAGACCAAGAAACCATTCAAAATGTTCTGGAGGCGCTTCAAATGATGCGGCGTTAGATGAGCTGAAAACGTTTAATTTTGAAAGACTGATAATGGCATGTGCAATGTATCTTCAAGTATGACACTTACCGGCAACAGTTTCAAGGACTCTGCATTTCATAGGATAGCGATAGAACCGCATTGCCAATGAGCAACAGGGCTTATTCCATGGAGTTTTTGGTTGTAGTGATGTCTTGCAGATCCAGTTCAATAACTTTATCCAGCATCCATATTGAAACCGTTTGAGCCATTTTGAGACGGACCAATCTGAAAACAAAGAATTATTCTGATTCAATTTGAGCGAGAATGAAGAAAATTAGTAAAATAAAATAAAAAATATAGAGATAGTGAATACCCGGTAAACGGAACGATTACGGAAATAATGAAAAATATGTACGTATAATATTCATAAAGACATTTTTTGAGATTCACAACTTGAAAACAGGATGAAAGCAGTCGGAGATTCTTGGAAAATTAGTTGTTTAAAGCAAATCAAATTTGACTAGGAGGAAACTGTTAAGCATATTTTGGTGGGGGTAGAAAGAACTATCGTAATTAAAATGTATAATGAAAGGAAAAAAATTATTTGCGGAATAGAGAGATGAGTGTGACGACCGCGAGACCAGCCAGTCCTGCCCAGATATACTGCAAATCAATATGTGGTACCCTTGAGGATCGGTGCATAGGGATGCACTCATTGAGAGAGTTAGACACGTCGTGTTGGAGGTGGAGTCTGTTGTGAGTACACATCAGATAACAGAAAATCGATATTGTTTTGATTTTGGAACATAGAAGGGTCTTCATTATGTTTTTCCCAGAGAAATTCGAATCTCGTTCTCATCATTAAAATCGAAAGAAAAACATAACATCATTGTGTCCATGTGTTTTCGCAAGACCTCAGTCATCTGGCTGGTCTCCACAAACAACAAACCAATGTCCAACTCTCACTATAGTTTTACCTGCTCGCGACGGTCTCGATTATTGTTGTTCTCCAATAGTTGGTCGAGCGTATGGCTGATGTCTCCTGAAATGTGAGGGCTGAGAATAAGGGTTTTCGGATTATTTATAATTTTTCGTTGAAGTAAGCTCAAATTCATAGTTCAACCATAATGAAAACCTACTAAGTTGGGTTCGAATAGTTTTGATCTGCCGAATCGGATCCGCTTCGCAGTGAGCGTCGAGATCTTCGTGATAATGCTGAAAAAAATTAGTTTCTTGCTTAATTACGATGTCATTCACATCGGCCAGTTGGTCAATCATTCTCATGTAATCCGGCGACGTATATAATGGGTTGATTGCTTCTTCTGGGATCTGAAACTGAACATTTCCTGTGACTGAATGAATTTCCTGCTACTAACAGAGAATTGATCGTGTCCTGCTTCCACTACTCCACGAAATTCGTCTGAGTTGGCGTTCGGAAATGACTGAAACAGTTTTTGCTCACTGCTATTTTTTGACAAACATACCTCCATTCCAGCCATTGAAATTGGATCTCCTGTACCCGATATATGCTCCGGCATGTACATTTTGAAAACCGCTCCGCGAGAAGAATCAATGAAAGCGGTCCCCCAACAGAAAGATGACAACAAGGCTCCGGGTGCGTCCTGGGTTTAACGGATGCCTTCTGCCTCTCGCTTTTAGTGCTCTCTCGCTTGTCGATTTACGAGATTTGTTTTTAACTCTGAAAAAGTGTAATTCAACCCATTTTACTTTGTTTTTCGTGATAATGGTTGAAAAAACACTTATACTTTGTCTGTAACAGTTTTTCAAAGCCTATATAATTTTTTTCAGATGACAGAAGTGAGCAACACCAGCGGAAGTAATGATGTAAGTATTTTAATATTAAATACAGTGTTTTCAGACAAATAAAATGATTTTCAAAATATAAAAAATTTTCAGAAGGAGTACGTGATGGCTAAAGAAGAGTTTTGGGGCGAAATCAAGGATTCTTACGTTCAAAAGTTAGCTGACACTGGCCCCAACGACGTGTATCCGAGTTATAACCCAGGTAAGTATTTTCTAGTAAAACCCCTGGACTTAAAGTCATTACTGATTGATCTCAAGGCTTTTGTTCATAAAATTCGACTGAAAAAATGTCAAAATAAATTTTTCCAGGACCGGAAAACCCCGATGGATCAGTAAACTTCGAGTGTCATTGTGTAAGTCATCTGGTGGCCAGTCCGTGTGGATATGAGTTTAGGTGAGGGCCTTATTAAAAACAAAATATCATAAAAAAGAATTCAGAGAGGCAATAACGTGTCAGAAGACGTCGAGTGAAGAGGAAATGGAAAATGGCGCTTGCGGAGAACAATTGATGGCGTTTATGGAGTGTGCGATGAGGACGCAGTGTTTTAAGAGTGAGGTTTTCAAATATAAATTGTCAAATATTTAAATTCTACTTTTTATGACCATATTCGGATAATAAAACTGGAAGACGCTGAGTAATACATAGTGAAGAAAGCTCTGAAAAAAAAGAATGAGAAATCCGCTATCACGTGATAGATTGTAGTTATTTATTGTACCTTTGTATTACGTCAATCCAGATTTATATGTATGTAGAAAACCTTAACGTGAATGACGAAATTAATATTGTTTTCAAGAGCTCAAAATAACGATTGTTTGAAAGGGAAATGAAAGAAATCTTTTAGCAAACGACTCAAACGACGAGAAAGCGCCGGAGAAATGAGAATGGATGCCTAGCAACCCCGAGTTTGTTATTTATTAGTTTCGTTTCGTTGATTGACATTTTTCTTGTTATTAGACCCTTATTATTTCCTTTTTCTGTTTCCGTTTCTGTCTATCCGTATCACACGGGTTTATAGTAGACATTTGTAATAAACCACTGTTATCTCTTCTTTTTTTATCACGTATCGTGTTCGGTTCAAGGTCCGACGAATTACTATCTTCACTGTTCTATTGATTTTCTTCCTCTTGTATTTTAGTTTCAAATTCAGATTTCGAATGATGCAAGTACCAGATCACCTGTCTGTTACAGGTGCCGATTTGATGAGAATAGATCCTCTTAATAGATTGGTCAGTTTTTTTATCGAATTGAAAGTTTTGAGAATCTAATTTCGGTGTTTCAGATGAATAAATTCGAATCAGCTAGGACTGCAGTATTAGAAAAGATGAGTGTTCCTGAACACATTACAGTGAATGGACATGCGAATTTTGTACCCGAAGAGCGGAGAGTTTTTAGATCAGCGGTAAGTTTTGAGAACTAAAGAAACCAAAATAACCCGCGAAACGTTTCAGTCTCTACGTATGGAAGTTCCAAACCATTTAAAAGTATTCGACCTCAAGGAAGATGTCACTACTCAGAATAATAATCAAAAAATGGTAGATTTCTTTGAAAATCAAGCTTCTAAAAGCATTATTACAGCTTATTCCACCATCCCTTGAATCCTCAAACGTACAGAACCCATATGAAGAGGTGAAACTGATGCAGAAACGGATGGGTGAGTTATCCCAGAGAAAAAAGTAATTAAAAAGCCTTTTCAGTGACTCTAATGACTCGTCTTGGAGTTCTTGAAAACCAGATTGTTGTTCAAAAGCGACGCGAGAAAGGGCTTTTGCTAGCGTTGCTCGGAGCTGTTCTTACTTTGGCGTACACCTACCTCCGACGTTGATTACTGTCATGACGACCCCCGTTGTTAAAATCAAGTTTAACTATATCGACTTTTACATATTCACGAGTAATATTTTGTTCATACATTTTGTACAATCGGCATTTCTATCAACGGCCATCAGATTTGTTCACATTTACCGCTTTACATGTAACGTCACAAGTAATTTCGAAACGAATAGTCATGTATATATTAGACAGAATTATTTATGCGATTTGAGAAATGAACTTTACAAGGTGTTAATTTATTATCTAATCAGCCATATTCCACGTTGCTTCAGATCGATGTTGTTGGAGAGTGAATGGTTTCGCATTTCGTTTCTTTCGGAAATACAAGAATCCCCATAGGAGAACTGCAATCAAGGAAATGGCTGTTAATCCAATACCAACTCCAAGTATAATATTTGGTAGCGTCACAGTGTTAAAATAAATATAATTAACAGCGTAATCTTTCATCACAACTCCAATTGTTAATGTGAACGAAGGTAAGATAGAATTGGCGACATTTGACATGGTTCTGGAACACAGAATTAGGATGAGAGATGAAAATAGGGTATCTTACGTCCAAGACAATGATTTGAATACTGGAACTGATAACATCATCCGGAAATTTCCACCAATACTACTTCCAGTTGTCTGAAAACCCAGCCAATCTTTAATTTCTCAACCATCGCTCCACCTACCGGGTTAATATAAAATGTGCCAGGTCTATGGAGTTCTGGATCCGGGCTGATACCAATCATTCCATCGGTGACCTCCTTTGGAGCCCCATAGAAATGTGGTGCGGAGAGAATGGCTCCAAATGGTGTTGGCGTCAGCTTTCCGGGAAGACAACGCTGTGGAACCATTCCTGGAGGCATAACATACGTTCCATTGACATGAGCTCCGTCACAACACGCATTACAGAAGTTGTCGAATTTGTTGCAGTCGACCATAGCACAGTTTCCGTTATCTGTTTTGGTATGGTTCGGACCACAGGGCCAATTTGGGAAATAGTTCTGAATACAGTTATTTAGATTTTTAAAAGGCTAGATCAAGAGTACATACTACTTTTTCAAAGTTGTCATATCGATAACCAGGGTTTTTGATTGCGTCGTAAGAATCGTCTTCTATTTTGAACCCGTACGTTGGAATACTATTCACAGTTTTGCTTTCATGATAGTGCAGATTATATTTTCTGAACTAATTTTTTTTTCTCCTAGTTTTCAAGACTCTAATACCTGCACAAAAACGATTGGAACTGAACAACAGTGTCTTTTTTCGTAATTCCAGGTTTTTGAATTGTTCCGTCACATGTTCCCCTGATATCACTTGTGTCTGGTGTATTCCACCATGGCAAATGAGTCAAATCATTCCAAGTGTTTATTTGACCGGTACTGAAAACACGTTTGCTTGTTTTGACATTCAACATTCCAAACATACTAGTCAGTGTTGTCTTTTCCAGTCCGGATTGTGTAGTTTCCATCGGCTGTGTGGCTGTACTAAAGAAATTTTATTTTTTAGTGTTTATTTTAGTAGTTATCATACATCTGGGAAAAAGCCAGCCATTGGAACTTGTGGCAGTTGAATTGGGTTACCCAGAATAGACAGCAATACCTGTAATCAGCACATTTTGGGAGAAGCAGGAACAGCTTTTAGGGAATTACCTTGGTGAACTGGCTGTTAATCAATGTAATTAGAGGGTCATTGTAGCCTTGGAAAAGAGTTCCTCCTGTAGTTACCGATCTGAAAGAAGGATATAAGGCAAAAAAAGGAGTTAACGTTACCTGAGTGGTTGTTCTCCAAGTAACATGACGAGCAAGTCCATACCAAGGCCAACCAAAGGACCAGCAGGTTGATAAATTTGCATGAACACGGTACTCTAAATTTTTGGCTTTCTTATTTTTCTATTCTATAATTTCAATTCTGCCATATTCATTCTGTGCTTCATATCATAATTTCTCACCATGTATGCAGTGTTGGCAAACGTGACGGTATCATTGAGTTGACACCCATCGCACGAGCGTGATTGATCAAAAACCTAAATTTGTGAGGTTTCCCCAAAGAATCGTTCGATTGTTGTCTCACCCATGTCTTATTGTTCAAGTAGAAAATTTCCTTATCGTTATTCCGGAACTCAATGAAGTCTTTGAATTCCGTCTCGCTGAAATTAAAGAGTTCAAACAGATTAACTGTGCTTAGAACAGAGACACTGTGTGTGTGCTAGTCGCATGTCACATATAGTTGTTCCTGTTTTGTTACGAATATTATGGGTACGAAGAACAGTTGATAAGAGAAAAATCATCAGTTTGTTTCAGAGATCAAAATGTGTCAGATTAAAGTTTGGCAGATGAATTTAAGGCCCATTAATGTTCAGAAAATCAATGGCATCATAATTTCAGGAGAAAAAACCATAAAATTTCAGTGGCGATAACAAATTTAACAACTATTCTACTTCTGACGCTCTCAACCCTCCATTCTATTTCTATAACTATCAGAGCACACGGTTTCAAAGTTTTTATCATGTAATGGTTAAGCGCGATGCCTTATCGCATCACAATTTACAGCCAGAGCACAAGAACCATAACTACTGAAAGATTCTTACGTATAGGTGTATGGTCCAATTTCGAGCATTGCAGGAGTGGCACCATAATATAGTACTTCATCAGGATTTGTCACGTTGAACATGTGGAATGTCCAGATTTGAACTGCAGGGATTTTTGACCAATAGAATGTACCCGTCGGAAATTGGCCATCGGATTTTTGCCTAAAATGAAGTTGGATTATGGTTTCTCAGAAAAACTTACTGTAGATAAACTTGTGAGTCGACAATAGATTGAAAAATGGCAATTGGGAAAGGAATTAACAAAAAGATACCTAAAGCGAAGGCTAGGAGAATAACGGCGGCAAGGATAACAGCAACGAATGTTCGCATGTTGTACCAGTAGTCGTTTTCAGCGGGGCGCGCGCACCACCAACACCGCCGTCAGTCTGCACGCTTATCATATTCTTTCCAATGAGACCAACCCCCCTTCTGGCATGCAGCTCATGCCGTTTTCCTTCTCCTCCTCCCCTTCTTCGGTTTCCCCTACAATCAAAAATTGTCCAATTGAAACCTTGTCGACCCTGTTCTACGGCACACTGTTTTACGAGTTGATATTGAATTGGCATCGCGTATCAGGCCCACGTTTTAAAAGAAATTGTTTTGTTGCAATAAAAGAAGCCGAGATAAGAGAGAGTTCACTCCCGAATTTCGTTTTCTTTGATCTGTGGACATTTCTTTTAACTACACATGTTCTTTTTACCCTTCTTATCAAAGTTAGCGGTCAAAAGTCAGAGATTTTATTTTGAAAAGTATATTATATACAAATTTTACAAACGAGACATATGATTAGTAAAAATAGACTCTTCTGTCTTGAGTTTCTTTGCAGTTCTGACTTTAAGATCATGTCTCTTCTTGATTATTTTGAACATGATTAATCCGGTAAGCAGGGCCTGAAACCAATAGCATAGAAACAAGTGGAATGTTTTCAACTCACTGATAAAGTCAAACAAACAATGGAGATTATGAAAACCGCTTTCTGGCTCACAACAACAGCTAAATAAAAGAAGTTTAGAGCATAATCCTGTACTTCTACGTCCAAGTCAAGCCAGAATGTTGGAACTATTTTTGTGGGGACATAACTCCATAAATGGGATCCTGTATTTGGATACAATGGGACGTTGAACTGAACTCGAAAGTTTGCAGATAGTGTATGACCGGTTAGCTGAAATCATTGACACTCTTTAAATGTGATATCTCAAACATACTGAATTCAAGTGGAACATTCCTTGATTATGTACTATAGGGTTTGGATTTATCCCTTTCAAACTTTTTTGGACTATTTCAGGGGAGTTCAGAAAATGTGGAGTGGATAGGAACAAACCAACTGGTATGGGAATTGTTTTTGCTGAAAACTGGATGTGGGAAGCACATATTTTAGATTATACAAACCAGGTTGGCAACTGATTGTCATAATTCCGGGAGGTAACACATAAGTTTCATTGATAAAATTTGCGTTACAACATTTATCACACCAGTTCTCAAACACTTCACAGCTCACATTCTCGCATCGTTCTGTTATTTCTACTATATGATTTGAGCCGCATGGCCAACCCGGAAAATAGTTCTAGAAAAAATAAATTATATTATTTATTCTCCCACTGATCGTACCGCTTTTTCAGGATTCGGATATCTATATCCGAAGTTAGCCACTCCATCATAGGAATCTAGCTCAAAACTGTATCCCAACGTCGGAATTCCGTATATATGACCTTCTTGACCAGAGTATTCAAGACTATACTTTCGGCATGCCAATGGCTGATACATTTCGTATTTGTCATTCTTCCCGATTCCTGGTCTTTGATTGATACCATCTGGAATCAGAATCAGCTAGGGACACTTCAAACTGTTGGTTTAAACCTCCTGATCCCTTAAACTCTCTTGTTTCCGGTGTTCTCCACCAAGGCAGTTCCGTCCAGTTATTCCAACTGACAATTTGACCGATGCTAAAAAATAACAAGAGTAAACTTTTGATTTTTAATCACCTCTTACTTTTTAATATCATCTTTTCCTGTCATGATAACATAATCACCGTCACTTGTTTTGTTGTACTGGAAACAAAAGTCATTTTCACTACAATGTATCTTTTTTCTAACCTTTGGGAAGTAACCCAAGTCTGGAAAATCAGGAGTCTTCAAATCAAGCGCGTTTTTCAAGAACTGAAATGAAATTTATAAACGTTTTTTACTGTATTCTTACTCTAAAGAACGGGGTGTGTAGAAACTCAAGGGCTGGATCCTTATACGAGTCCAATAGAATTTCACAAACTGTTGTTTTTCTGAAAATTAATGGTTTTTCAAGGATTTCATTTTAAAGTACTTCAATGGTTGAACCTTCATCACGATCATGAAAGCATCTAGAATCAATTTGAAGAGACCCGGCATTGGAACTGTCCGTTTCACATAAATCATACTCTGTAGAGAAAAACTGAGATTTAAGACACGTTCTCTGAGAAACTCGAGAAATCCACTGTACAGTTTAAAGTCAAACCGATTTGTGTGACTTGCTATTTCATGTAGTGGTTACCTAAACACTTCTAAGAACTATGACACATATTTCATTAGGCTCCGCCCCCTGGCTGCTGTAAAAAATTGAAAATAGGTGAAAAAATAAAATTTTTTCCTGAAAGAGATATCAACTAAATCTCAACAGGAGTTTGTTGCTGGTATTATTTGGAGCATTTTTTGTGTTCAAACATAGTTTCTAACTCCTCTCCTTCATAGTGAAAATTTTCACTTTTTGAAAAAAATTCAATTTTTTTGCTGTTTTTTGAGTATAACTGAAGATAGAAGCGGGGGAACGCTTAGCTGATATTAGAATCGTAATCTACGCGTTTTTTGACGTCGAACCTATATGGTGTGATCAAAAACGGCTGGGCACCATTTTTTGCTACGGACCAAAATATGATGGTATTCAAAAAATACCATTTTTCGAGTAGATAACATATATGTAGTTGAGGAATTTAGTATTGAAAACATTGGAAAAATGTTGAATTTTAACTACAAACTAGTTTGGAAATATAATTTTTGTTCAGAAAAAAAATTTCGCCAATGATGGAAAACACAACTTTCTCTGTGATTCAGGTTGAGTAAAAAATGAAAGCGAGAGAGCGCTTAGCTGACGTTGTATTCTTGTTTAGCACAAAATTTGACGTCTATTTGTCATAGTCCGGAGGGATTAGACTGGGCACCATTTTTTGCTAGAAGCCAAAATGTGTGAAATTTCGAAATTTTTTGATTTACCTAAGTTTTGGAGAAGCTGTAGTTTTAATCGAGATTTCATTTGTTCTAATAATAGTGTTAGTCTTTAGTAACTGATTCCCACAATATCGGCCTCTCTCATTCTTTCTTTCTCTCATGGGACCTCTTCCAAAATTTTCATTGTATAAATTCTTCGGACAACCATAACTTTGTTCATTTTTTATCAATTTATTCAAACTTTTATTTTATTGTTAGCTTTTACAATATACTACAAAAAAGTCAACTAGAGCACATTTGTGTCATCAGTTCGAAAACGGATTACTACTCATGTTAGGTTGTTAAGTTTTCCAGACATCACTATTATTTTACAATGTTATGATGCAAATGTGCTCTGGTTGACTTTTCTGTAGAATATTGTAAAAGCTAACAATAAAACAAAAGTTTGGGTAAATTGATAAAAATTGAAAAAGTTATGGCCGTCCGAAGAATTCTTACACTGAAAATTTTGGAATAGGGGCCAAGAGAGTAAGAAGCAATGAGAGAGGCTGATATTGTGGGAATCAGTTACTGATGACCAGTACTACTTCTGATATAAATATAATCAAATTTCAAGACTATGACTTTTTTTTGAACGTAGGGGGTACGTGAAAAAATTCAAAAATTTCACATATTTTGGCTTCTAGCAAAAAATGGTGCCCAGTCGATTCACTCCGGACTATGGCATACCAAAGTCAAATTTTGCGCTGAATAATAATCTGTTATCAGCTAAGCGTTCCCCCGCTTCTATCTCAAGTTAAACGCAAAAATCGCAAAAAAACTGAATTCTTTCCAAAAAGTGAAATTTTTCACTATGAAGGAGAGGAGTTAGAAACTTTGTCTAAACACGAAAAATGCTCAAAATGATACTAGCAACAAACTCCCAATAAGATTTAGTTGATATCTCTTTCAGGAAAAATTTTTATTTTTTCACCTATTTTCAATTTTTTACAGCAACCAGGAGGCGGAGCCTAATGAAATATGTGTCATAGTTCTTAGAAGTGTTGGGACATTTACCACATGGAATCCCAACTCCCACAAATTGGTTTGACTTGAAACTGTACAGTAGATTCCACTGACTTCCTCGAGTTTCTCAGAGAACGTGTCTTAAGACGAATGGAAACTCTCACAATGTAAATCAGATTCGGAGAATACATTTTATCTGAACAGAAGCAGGTTGGACAAGATCTTTGTTGATCAAAAGTCCAGGTCTTGTTACTCCGGTAGAAAACCTGGTTCCCATTGTCCAAATACTTGATATCTTGCTTTCGCTCGACCATTCTGAGAGGAACTTATGACTAAAAGAGTTTTAACAATATCCTACGCATAAGTATAGGGCCCCAGCTCTTTCACAATTGGATCACTTCCATGGAACATTACTTCATTTGCATTAGTGATATTAAACATGTAAAACTGAAAGTAATGCACAGCGGGCAAACGTTCCCAGTAATCCGTTATCATAGAAGATTTTCCAGTGCCATCATCACTGTAAATATCTCATTACAAAACTTATTTCTTGGTTACTCACTGTAGATACATAATTTTTGCACAGATTTTAGGGAGGATGTAATTTGGGAAGAGTAAAAGCAATATCAATCCAGTCAAAAGTAGTATACCATCAATGGCTAAAAGAATGGGAAGATTTAGACACTTCATTTGCTAGGAATGACGGGATAGCATCATAATTGGACTACAACGAACGTCCCCACGTGTTCAGTGAGCATGTTTTTCCCTAGTTTTGCACTTGTTATCTTCAGGAAGAAAAGTTCAGAACGTGGAGTGTTTTGTTGGATCTAACATCTATTGTACAAACTACACTTTATTCCGTGAAACAAGTTCTCGAAACAGGATGCTCATTCTGCTTTTCCTCCCCGACCAACACACTAAACTAGACATTCCAAGCTATCTCTTTCTCCCTCTCTTCATTTACGTGTCGGTCAATGATTGTTGATAACGGGCGTGTTTGATAAGTTGCAACGTGAGCGGCTGCCTCTGGCACCATATTTGCATTTTATTGAAAAGAAGCATTTACGAAAAGCAGAGGGGGAAGCAAGTGGTTAGACAATAAATTGAAGGACTTTCTCGGCCATGGTAGCAGCATCTCTGAAGACGAATGAGTGTTCGACGCTGTCCTTCTCTAGAACCACGTGTCCACGTGCCAATCGCTCATTCATCTGGTTTCCCTGCTCAATTGGACACCATCCGTCATTGGTTCCATAATAAAAATAGATGAGGTTTTTGTGGAACAGAAGGGTTTCGTCAAGGGTGCCAATCTGAATTTAAACCGATTAGTGTCCTGGAGTTAAGTTTTCACCTTCTCGAGTTCATCGTTACAAAGATGCACAATGTTGCGGAATACATGCATGTGAAGAAGTTCCGAGATGGAATCTACTAGTTCCGGGCAGTTCTGAATAATAAAATGATTAATTGAAAAAAAAAGAGATTCAAAAACCTGATCAGATGTCAATTTCATTGATATAATCTTTCGTTTAAGGGACTCTGGCATCAAATCAACCCAGAATGAGAGAGTACGAGCTAACCAGTCATTTTGTCGCAGGGTCTAGATAAGAAATTACCCAAAATATAATATTAAATATGATCTCACCGAAACAACTTTTCTCAATCTGATTCCATGCGGAGACTCATTCATTTTCTCAATCGTTGGAAACAAGCAAACAGCTTTTCTCAAGTTGAAGTCATCTTTGATATAAGGAAGGATGCTCAACAACATGTATGCTCCAGCTCCATGCCCGAACATGTAAACTCTGTTCCCTCTGGGCAGATACTCCTTGACAAAGTCCAACTTGTGCTGCATTTGATCTCCAAGACTGAATCTTTCTGAAATGTCAAGACTATTCTTAGTTCATCAATTCTTTTTGAGTTTTGAGGTTAGGTTTTAGTTTGACCCGGCAAGACCAAGCATCACTGATTCCCCAGGGATCCAAGACATACCGTTGACCTTGTGACTATCCGAACAGCGGAGTGCGGTCGGAAGAAGAACATGATTCAAATGTGATAGCGTGTAAAAAAGGAACTGGACACGTCGATGACCTAGCCGTTCTTCGCGCGCAATCAAATTGCGTATCAAGCGTCTGCCAAAGTCCGCGTAAAAACCATCATTGCCAGGGTTGCCTGGAAAAAAGAACGGAATGAAAGGAGGAGGAAATGGAGGACAGATGATTGATGAGCGTTTTGAAGGAAAAAGCACACCGACATAAAGAAGCATGTTCTAGAGAAGACGGAAATGTTTCGAGGTGATGTATCATGACGTTTCTTGTGGTTTCAGATTAAAACACATTTATATGAAAGTCCAAAAAATTTGGGAGGAAAAAAAGTTAGATAGACTTAGTGGTTATTTGGTTCAAGCAATAAAAATCTTTTCCGTTATCAATTACTTCCTAGGACTTCATCAAAGTCACAAAGGCAATTTCCAAATATTATTTTCAATGCTCATTTGATTCATCACCGGAATTAAGCAACATGTGCTTTCAAAAAAGTAAACATCACTACACACCACGAGCCACGACACCTAAAATTCACCTGGAATCATAAAAATAATGATCCGTTCATCTTTCTCTCCCTGATTCTCCACTGCCAACATTTCTGGGGTAAGAGACGTCCCCATCACCTGTATATCGATTTGTTTGGGGGTGCATAATGAGCAATGAGACCAAAAGAACACATCTGTTTACGTGGTCACTGTCTCTACCCTCTCTTTCTCCTCCACCTCACTCTGTGTACTCCTCACTCTTAAAAGAAACAGTTTTAGCGACGATGGACGTTGAAAGAAATCGACCACGCTATTTGTTCTTTTTCCCGCAACTTCGCCACTCGGATCAACTTCAAGTCAAACCGCAGATTTCGATTTATGAATTTGTGAGCAGACACTTGTGGGCATGGATTCGAAAGGTTAGAAAAAAGGGTTTTTATATTTTATATAATAAATATTTTTCAGTACGCAAAGGAAGAAGAAAAGGCGATCCAGCTAGATGAGACTCCAATTGACACCGAGGCATGCGACCCGGCAACAGAAATGTAAGTGTTACTCACCGACATTCGACTCCATCTTCCGCTAACCTCAACCCATTCGACACTTCTTTGAATATCAATCATGTTAACCGAGCCACGAACTCTTCCAGTGATACGATCAAATGGAATAGCCTCGCTTTCGCTTTCTTTCGGGATGCTCATTTTGGATTCTAGAAAGAAAAAGTCACAAAATCTAGCTAAAAGTAAAAGTTGTGGGCGGAAATGGCAACAAGGTCGCAGGGGCCGAGAGCCGATTTGAAAAATGAGTAGAAGATGGTCCCTCTAGACAATGGTGGCGGCCAGAGATAAATATTAGACGGGAATTCACTTGGGGGCGGCGCGGACAAAGTTTTTGTGTGGTGGCTCACACTTTTTTCGGTGCCCAAAGACCACCAGTTGACACGGGATGGGAAGGGTCAGTAAGATCAAACTGGGAAATCAGCTAAAGGAATAATTGAAAGGGGTTTAAGGTGCCGAATGACCCTTCAGATTACGGAAAACATAAGCTAACAGTCGCTAACGTTTACTCAGCTGCCGGAAGAGTTTAGGCAGTTTTCTAGATGGCTAGTTTGTAAAATATCATGAACATATGCTATTTTTTGAACTGGAACAGTTTAAATCAGTAAATGATACCAATTTTTTCAAAAAAAAATTTTATTGGGAAAACTAAAAATGTTAAGTCTCATATTTTGAAAAATTATATTTCTCATATCACTATTCCAAATAGTCCTTATTTCTTCACCCAAAACTGTGAGAACATTCCAATAGTTCCGCAGACAACCAAATGAGGTGACACACACAACGGACAGCTGTAGATTGCGCAAGACGTTTGCATTGTGCATGGTGTCTCATTCGCCATATCGATTTTCCTTATTCCGTCCATTAATGCAATTTTCTGTTAGAAATCTTCTCTTTTTCCGTGATTTTTGGTTTCTTCACACGCGTTATATTCGTTTTTCGAACAGCGACGGTGACAGCGCCTTTTTTGACGTTTAACGTTTCGCAATATGAGGGGTCGGATCATTTTTTGTTAGGGAAAAGCTCTTTTTCATTTGTTTTTTCCCGGGATTGTTCAGTTTTTTAGTTTCTCCATGAATCTCAAGATTAATGGCCCCGTAACGGGGAGAGTAAGTAAGTGCGCTCTAATGAAACGACTCTCCAACCGCCGCATACTCTCTAGTCATAAATGTTTCCTCCGCGACATGCCTGTTTTGATGGTTTGATCTTTCATTCTCCCGTAATGTCGGACATCAAGATTTCTGCTTCCTTCTCCACTCATTAAATTTGTCAGTATTTAATCCACATCCCCCGTTCTATTTATTCACCAATTCCAGGAGAATGGCGGACGGCGACGAGTTGCAGTTCTTTGAGAAACTTGAGCCACCACCTGAAGAAGAAGAACAGGTTCCGGTTGCAGGTAAGTGTTTAGCCGTGTTCAGTTATGCTAATTAAAAATGTTAGAACCTTCAGGCGGGTATTTCTCGAACTTTATTGGGCAAATATTCCGAAACGATGGAACTCCGCAGCCAAGTGGATCGAATGGGGAACCCAGTACATCAGTGGACCGACAGAATTTGGAGAGAACTGAGTCTGGAGGTATATTTTGTCTTTATCACTGAAAAAATAACATTAAAAGAGCTATTTTCAGATTCCCGTAGCTCCGAGGAGAGCGGATTCCAGAGATCTTTCACTGATAAGTTCAGCGGATTGCTCAAATCAAAAGTTAATCCGAAACTCAAAGATTACAACGACAGCAATTTCAGTGAGTGTTTTTCTAGCTCCAAAAACACGGCATTCTTTTTTTTTTCTCTTCACATTCATCCTTTTCAGAACAGTACTGGATGCCAGACTCAACCGGCAGAGAGTGCTATCAATGCGAAGAGCGCTTCACCACTTTTCGAAGACGCCATCACTGTCGACTATGCGGACAAATATTCTGCGCAAAGTGCTGTAGCAGTCACATTGACGGCGCGTCGCTCGGTTACATGGGAGAGCTTCGACTCTGCGATTATTGCGCGAGAAAAGTTCAACGACTGGCGGAGGATGGGAAACAGACGCCGACAAGGGCTCAGACTCCAGTGAATGGTCGGAAGATCAGTTTTGACAGAAACAACACTTCCAAGACTTCTGATACAGTCAAAACTGTCTCTAATGGTAAATTTTCTAGTAGAAAAAAAAATAAAAACATATTTTTAGGAGCCATCTGGTCTCTGTGCCCTCCGGAATCCTCCATTGAAACCACACCACCTCCTCAGATGAGTCGTCGGAATTCATTGCAACCAACAACTAGTGGCCCTGGAGTTCCAACGATTTTGTCTGTTGCCGATCTTTGCGCCACAAATTCTGCAATGCTCAACAGCAGTCATTCCCATCCAATGATCACAGAGGAAGAAGAATCCGGTCCAGACTGGTTTCGTACCATGCATCCTGGAATGGATGGTATTATTAACAATGAAGTGAGTGTTTTTGAAGGTTATGAAAACAAAAACAAACTTTCAGACATCCGATTCCGCCGATGTATTCGCATACGCCAATCTTGCCGGCGCTATCACTAACGAATTCACTGACATGATGGATGCACGCGGATCAGTAACCCCTTCCGCTGTCTCAGATCGCAAAATCACATTTCCATCGTTGTCACTAGATGAATCCGTGATGAATGCCGCAAAAGAAGAACAACGGGACAACTTGGACGAGCTTTTCCGACGGAACACCGAACGAATTCTAGACGAAGTGCTGAAAAGAGAATATATCAGAGAGGATGTATGGAGAGAGATTATTCTGAAGACTGTCTATGAAGTGGTGAAAAGCGTGGATGTTAATGTGCCTGGAGGAGATACAATGAACTTGTCGGATTATGTGCACATTAAGAAAAACTTTGTGCAAGACGGGAAATCAGATGCTGAGATTATCTGGGGAGTGGCTTGCAACAAAAGCTTGTTATATGCAAATCTAGATGATCAGGAGAATAGGAACAAGACTACAGAGTCAATTATGATTGTCAGTGGATCAATTGAGTATGAAAGAGTATCCAATAAGCTATCGTCAATTGAGCCGATCATTGTTCAAGAGGAAAAGTTTCTCGAGAAGCAGGTTAGAGGCTAACCACTAGCATAAAACAAAATATAATTTCAGATCGACCGTATCGCTACCAAACGCGCATCTCTTATCCTAGTTGAAGGAGGTGTTTCTCGAATTGCCGCACAGCTCTTGAATTCAAGAGGAATCAAGGTTGCAGTCAACGTCAAAATGAGCATCCTTCAACGAGTGTCACGAGCAACTGGCGCTGACATTGTATCCAATTCAGACGCGCAATTAGTTGAACAAAACCTTGGATGTTGTCCAGAGTTTGAACAACGGAACATGCACCAAGGGGATGGGAGAATCAAGACACTGATGATTTTCGGAGACTGTCAAAAGGATACCGGATGCACTATTATCTTACACGGGAATGATATCAAAGAGCTAGTAGCAGTGAAAAGAGTGATTCAGTTTTTGGTGACAATTGTGTATTCGAATCAGCTGGAGCAGTCTTACCTTAATTCTTTCAACACAACAATTGCTAGGAGACAATCAGAGTGCATTGTTTGTGAGAAACGACGCGCTATTGTTTATTCGCAAGGACAGAAGGTAGAATTTTAGTGGTGAAATAGAAAAATAATAAAATTTTAGACTGAATTCGAGCAGAAGCTCTACGCAACAATGCTATCAAGTTCGCCGGTCATTGAATTCGAGCCTCCATTCCTTGAAACAGCTATTGGAAGGTATAAAAGTAAACACATAAACAACGCGGTCTGCAAACACCGCGGTGCACATTGCGGACGCTTTTTTCTGATAGAAATAAGGGTTTCAAATGGAACATTAAAGACAATAACTTTATTAAATTTCAGAGAGTGCCCACTAATCGCCTATTTCAAACAACCACTCTATAAACTTCTGAAAGACGGCGATATTGAGTTGATCAAGCAAGGATATGAAGAAGAAGTCACTCCTGTTCAAAAGAAAGAGCCACTGGTAGCAGGACAACGTCATGCAATTGCACATTGCAATCGTGGAGCCATTCTTACCAGTTTGACAAAATCGTTCCGGCTATTCGGAGGAATCAATTTCCGTCGCCGAACTCAGAAAACAGTTGAGAATCGGAAAATCGAGGAGGCTGAGAAACAGACGTTCCGCGCAAAGGATGTTCTGGATCCAAGAGTTCATCAAACCCTGGCTGTCCTATTTGGATCATTCTCCAGAAAGTCTCCAAACGCCCCCTACTTTTGTGTTCGTCCATGGGTTGTCAGTATGCAGTATTACAAAGATCACGACATGACTCTCGGAGAGTTTCTCGTCAAGTACTGTTTCAATAGAAGTTACGAGTGTCCATCGTCAAATTGTGAGATTCCAATGTTGGAGCACTCACGGAAATTGGTTTATGGTAGGGTGTGTGTTGAGATTTCGACGCAAGTCTGCAGCGATGCGGATAGCTCTTTTGAATCAGAACAACAGAAAAATATCATGACGTGGAGAAACTGCTTGAAGTGAGTCTAAAATACCAGAGAACAACATTAATTTCTTCGTTCAGGTGCAATTGTTCATCTCAAATGGTGAAATTCGACAAAGCAATTTGGCATCTGTCATTTGCCAAATTCCTGGAATACATTGGCAACTCTTGCTTCACCACTGATACCATCTACCCAACACCGACTCAAAATCAATGCTCCCATTGCTTTTTCCACGAGAAGCTGTATTTCTTTGCGAAAGAGAACTTGGTGACATCCTTCAAAGTTAATGCTGTAAGCTAGATTGCGATAGTTCTTATTGGCACACTTCTAATTTTCAGATAAGGCCATATAGTGTTGTCTTCTCACCTATTATCTGCAATGTCAAGGTTCAGAAGGTCAGTAGGAAAGAGCTCAGTGATGATATCAGCCGGATTGCTACCCTGGCTCTTACTGCTTGTGAAGACACCAACAAGCAGCTGGCTGATCTTGATGAAGAAGTGCAAATCACTCCTATAGTCGTGAAATTGGCTGGTGCCATTCGAAACACAATGTCTTTGGCTAGTGAAAGTAGAATGTTCGCCAAGACTATTTTGACTGGAGACGAAGAACTGATCCGTTCAAATGACAGAATATATAGAGATGTGACTGGGACTTTCATGAAAGTCAGAGAAGTGACATACAACTTGATCACTTTATGGAATGAGAACTGTCAGACGATTAAGTATCCGAAGAAGTCACCAGAAGACGTTCAAGAGATTACAACACTTCAAAGACTCGAGAACCCCTTCCCATCTCATCTCCACTTGTCTATCAAGCTGCAACCACGACTTGGAGTAGTCGTTAGAGATATTCAGGACTCGCGTGGAAGCTACAGACCTGATATTGGAAGTATCATTGCTTATGCTCTGTCTGCAGTGGATTACAACAAAGTACCAGATCAAGCGGATACAGTTTCAATGGATTCTGCTAGTTCTTCGATCAAGGATTCAGTTCAAGACGATGGAGAGAACCTCGCCTCCCCACAACATTTAGAAGTGGAATTTGAAGATGAATCGGCTTCTTATTATGTGAAAGTGAGTAATTGAATTAGGCTCGCGCATAGATCCCTTTTTCATGTTGTTGTGTTTTGGTGCTCCGGCCCAGAGTGCAATTTTTGAAATGGATAACCAACACAACCACAAAAAGTTCAAATTTATAGTCTAGACATGCTTCACATGCAATAACAACTTCCAGATGTTCTACGCGGAAAAGTTCCGGAAACTCCGAGAGCTTCTTATTGCCGAAGGAGAGGAAACTTTTATTCGATCACTGTCTAATAGCACCTTCTGGACTCCACAAGGTGGAAAATCAGGGTCATTCTTCTACCGTACCCAAGATGATCGTTTCGTGGTGAAACAAATGTCACGTTTCGAGATCCAGTCATTCGCAAAGTTTGCTCCAAACTATTTTGACTACTTGACAACTTCCGCAACGGAAAGCAAGCTGACAACGTTATGCAAGGTGTATGGAGTGTTCAGAATAGGGTATAAAAGCAAAACGACAACTTTGAAAGTGGACATTCTTGTCATGGAATATCTCTTCTATAACCACAACGTTAGCCAGGTCTGGGATCTCAAAGGATCTCTGCGTAACAGGTGAAAAACATTCTCACGAGCCCCTCTCATGAATTGTTTTCAGAATGGCATCAACCGGAAAAAGTCCGACAGAAATGGTGCTTCTCGATGAGAATTTTGTTAAAGATCTTTGGAACCAGCAGCTTTACGTGCTTCCTCACTCGAAAGCAGCTATGATTCAAGCGATCAGCAATGACAGCCACTTCCTGAGCTCCCAATACATTATGGACTACTCTCTGCTGGTTGGTGTAGATGACGACAATGGGGAGCTGATTCTTGGAATTGTCGATTACATGAGAACCTATACTCTGGATAAGGTTTGTATAAAATGTTGAATTTCGAATTTATTAATGACAATTTCAGAAACTCGAGTCCTGGGTGAAAATAGTTGCCATTCCGGGTGCCCACCTTCCAACGATCCTCAGTCCGGAAATGTACTGTGCACGTTTCTCGGAAGCCATCGACTCCTACTTCCCAGTTGTACCTGATCAATGGACTGGTCTTGGATCTGTCCGATCATATTGATACTCTTGTACATTATTATTTTCTAGTACTAGATATTTATGTATCGTTTTCATATCTCTCATTGCCCGGCAGCCGTCTTGTTGTGATATATCAAAAACTGGTCTTCTATCTCTTCAAACGATGTAATTTATTTTTTTACGGCAGCTTTATTTGTGATCGTTTGATTTTTATTGTGATTAGTATTTATTCGAGTAAATCTAAACTGTCAAATCAAAAAAAAAATTTACCCAAAAAAGAAACACGTGAAAATAGTGAAGATCATTTGGAACAGTTCTTCAAAAAAAGGGGAAAAGGCAAATTCAAGGAACAAGTTACCGGTTAAAACTATATACTACTCGCAACCGGGTTCCTATTGAAAAGTCGAATTCTATGATCATGGAGTAAAGGGAGACGAGTCGATTTGGGTCTGTATAACTTCCGAATCTTCTCGTAGAACGATGCTCGGAACTCTTCGGAGGACCCCATGTAGACGAAAAAGTTGGCGGTTGCGTTAATAACCACTAAGAAGTTTCCAATGTCAATCAACAAGGCTTCCGCCTCGAATGCCATTTTGCTGGAAAGCGGAGTTCAAGGAAATATAAAAATAGGTTGAATTTACAATTTGAGCATTTCGAAAACATTGACCAGAAGTGATGTCAGATTGCAGCAAAGGAACAAAAGGACCACAAGAAGAAGTACAACGGGATTATTGCCACCATCGTCTTCGCAATCTGAAAATTGACTTGTTATAATTTCATTTTTCTCTGTGATGACTCAAAACTAGATGGCAGACAGATAATTGTCTTATTTTAGTTAGATCTTCCCATTTCCGTTCATAACAAACAAGAAGCGCAAACACATGAAAACTCTATGAAGATGCATAATTCAGTTAGGGATTGGGAAATAACACTCGATGGTCTTCCATCGTTTTTATGCATGTGGAACGAGGGAATCTCGGGTTTCCTGATCTATTTTGGGGGTTTCTCTATTCCAGAATGAACTTTAGTGGTTTACTCACCTTCTTTCTCTGTTTTGTCCATTCCCCCATTTTTCTGACGGAGCATCACGATAATGGAGACTGTGAGAAAAGTGAGGAGAACAAAAGGAAGGAATGCCATGGAAAGAGCGTAGAGGTATCCCCTGGAAGAAAGAAATAAGGATAATGACAACAGAAATGACTTACTTGTAGACAATAACATAAGTTTCGCTGATTCTCATTTCAGTTGGGCAAAGTTCAAAAAGAGTGTAGTTGTCCGGATGGAGACATTCAATAGCCTAGAATAGAATTATTTTTTCGATATTAGAGAAAATAATGAACCTGTAAATCCCCAAACTGAACAATATTGTAAGCAGCCACTGTGATAACCACCAAAGCTAAGACTCGCGGAGCCCATGTGCTACGCTTTGGCTCACATTTTGTTCCACTAGAAAAAAACAATTTTTTAAAAAGGAAGCTGGAATCCAGAATTACCAATAAACGGAATAGAAGCAATCAAAAGCGGCAAGAACTGTGATGTATACGCTGAGCATCTGGAAAATTGTATTTTGAAGGGATCATTGGGATCCTATTAAGAGAATTTATTTTTTGGTTTTGTTTTTCTGGTGTCACTATGTAATCTGGATTTTTTGCTTCCGAACACTTTTTTCCCCGGAGTTCAGAATTTCTCAAGTGCCCACTTGTGTTTCAAACCCTTTGTGCTTCAGAAATCTTGAAAAGTTAAGAAAATCATGTAACTCTTCTCCAGAACCCCCTGGAATCCCATCATCCATCATTCTTTTTTGCAGAACGGCTTCCGTTATCAAGGGTCCTATAACTCTTGCTCTTTTCAAAGTGTGTATGGACTGCTAACTAGCTCTTTCAAGCCCCGAAAAAAAACGAGAGAGCAATAACCAATCTGACCTGAAAAAAGAGGCCCAGTGGGATGATTTTGGGAAGCAGGAACACAAAGACTTGGTCAATGACGAATGAATGCGCGCGGAGCGAGTCGGAACAAATGACGAAGATTCCCGCCATACATACTCCTGGAAAAATGGAATTTTATCATTGCTAATCTGACAGAACGAGTACTCATTACTCATTTTTCTCTAATCTTTCGCTCACCTACGTCACTGCATGAAAGTGCCGTCAAGTACTTGGCGGCGGTGTTCTTTTGCTCACAAAAGATGAAGATGTTGAAGAAGTTAAGAACGACGCCGACGAATGAAATTAACGGGAGCAATACGACGATGAGCAGCTGAAAGGAGGCATTTCCTTAGCGGAGGCAGACAAAAGTTTAAAATTCAAGATTTTCTTTCCTTGTTGTCAATGCTGACTCAAAGAACTGGACTAGGGGGTATGACAAATCCTACTCACCAAATTGGCGATTCCCGCATAACCTTCAATCGGTTCGTGAAGGCATTCACACTCACGCATAACTACTGTATGATTGAGCATCTCTCCTTTGCATAGCCAATTCTGCAAAAAATCACGTTTGACTATTGAAAAAAGTGCCCCAAGTTTCAGTGGAATTGACGTGTTATTATTATTTTGCAAAGCATATATTTTTATTTTCATGGAAAGAGAGAAATAATGAGAAGAGAATAATATTGGAGGCAAGTTGAGAGTTCGTGGAATAAGCAATGGGAACTGTTCATTGAACAAAGAGCACCAGAAAGATTAAAAGAGTACTTTATGTGCAAGTGCATACAGATGAAAATTTCGAAAACAATGAGAAGCCAGACAAAAATAATTATTTTATACCATAATATGAAGGACCGAAAACCATGAAAGAAGGGATGTGGTCCCAAATATGAGTATTCTCAGAATTCGAATCATTAAAAAAAATATATATTTCTTAATCGACTCTTGTAAAGAAAACCAAAAAACTAGGAACAGAAGAAAACGAGAAAGCGGCGATTTGTATTCAGAGGCGTGTCAGACAAGCGCAAATCCTTCCCCGCTCCTTTTTCTTCGGAACCACCGCAAAAAAATGGGGAGAAAGTGGGGCGGAGCTTGACAAGTTTCAGTTGTTTTCCTTTTGCTAAGATTGAAGGACCACTTCTGAGAGGGAAGAGGACATAAAAAGAATGGTTTGGTAATCCCAGTTAACCTTTTCGTTTTTTTTTTTGTTCTCCGGTTTTGGCCACACCGAAAATATCAACAGATGCTGAATTCAGAATTTCTGGAAATTCTTCACACATAATATTGTGGCATGCTTATTGACTCTGAGGATCATTTGCATGAAAAATAATAGGGTCTAGGCGTTTTTCAACCTTAGATTAGGCGGTTATGATTGATTTTTGGTCTGAAACTCAATAACTAACTGTCAAAAGCATTCCTCCGTTCAGGATAAAGGGCGAATTAATTAGAATTGAAAAAAAATATCCAAAGAACTTCCTCTTCCATCTATTTGTTCTTCAACCCCTCCCCTTTTAAGAATTGAAACCAAACCTTGGTTCTAGGAACTTGGTGGAAAAACAAGACAGATGAAATTGGTCTAAAACCGATACCACAAAGACTAAGAAATAAGAAACCGTCTGCTAAGTGCTAATGGAATAACAAGAGGATTCAATCCACCTGACTTTTCAACACGCGATTATTGGTTCGGACATAGATGCTAAAAATAAGAAATGAATATTAGTTAGATACCATTTGAAAGGAAAAAAGGATTCTAATTAAAATCGGTTCATAAAATAATTTTCTAAAGAAAAGCACTTTATGCTCTCGAATCCATGAGAAGCAGTTCAGAATAACAAAACAGGATAATAAGAATGGAATATTTTCTCTCTTATTTTTTTCCTTCTTCTCTCAGAATCACAGTATTCCGAGCATTGAATGGATAACGAGTTTAATGTAATATAAATGAGGGGATGTGAAGGAGATGACGTGGCAATCAGTTTGAGTCTCTCCGGAAGGTCTTTGATGACGCTATTATTCTCCCGAGGGTTCCTCCACCATTCATTTACGAGAGAGCAAAAACTAGAGCGATTTTTATAAGTGGTCATGAGAATTTCTTCTCACACCTTTTTTTCCCACTCACACTACACATAATTAATTGCAATGAACTTTATGTGAGAAGATAAAAAGAAAAAACAGAATATGAGCTTAACCAGGATGGTTTGTCATTGCCAAGGGTAAAAACAGGAAGTTCGTGAGGCTTGCAACCAACAAAAAAATTGAAAAGAAGTGGTCAAACACCAAGAAAATTGATTCCATTGTTAAAACCCAAAATGACCGACCGTCTTTTTTTGTGGTGAAACTAAGTTGCAAAAATGCACGGAATGTCGAAAATAACTGGAGTTTCCTGCAGAAAACAATCAAATGTTGCCATTGTCAATCAAGGTTCGGAAGTGCACGACAATTATGGAAGCACACCACAACTTGAGAATAAGAAAACGTCAATATCTTCAAAACACTCATCATTTATACTGACACCCAATCGAATCGTTGCTCAATTAATCAAGGACCGGCTCTTTGATGTTTTTCACATTGCTACACACGTTGTATCACTTGGCGGTACTATCAAAGAGACTTTTTGCCTTGGATTTTTTCTTCTTCCAAAGCTATAGTTTAGATACTTAGCTAGAACTGATTTATGATACTCATCCAACAGGCTAGACGGTGACTCAATTAACAAGTGAATACGGAACTTGTATTCTATCAGAGTAAGAATTTATACCCGCACTTCCAAGAAGACCCATGGTCTGAAATTGCATTCGTTCTAGAACAAAGTTTGTTAGGAGTAAACGCAAATCAGCTTCCCCCCACTATTCAGACCATCTTTTTCTTTCAAAGAGGATGACGAAGAAAAAAATAGGCTGACGAAGAATGAAAGCGAATTGACGAACACAAAACCAAAACAATCCGAAGCAAAATTATGAGCAATTCTGGCGAATAATAATGTGTAGCTCATTTTTTTTCAGATGGGAGAAACCATTCTTATTAAAAGTTATTTCAGATGATGAAACATGCTGTTTGGAAACCTTCTATGAAATTTGAGGTTTCTCTAAATTAGAATGAAAACAGTTCATAAATCAAATCGCGAGACAGATGAATTAGAAAACATATAGTACTTTCCTAAAACTGCTTTAAGGTTAATTAAAGTTTAATACATCATTTTTTTGAAAACAGTACTTTAAGTTCTATAAAATAGTATAGATCATTAAAGTTCTCAAGAAACATCCAATACTAAAAATTTCCGAAAAACCCGTCTCGAAAAACGAAAAAAATTGCAGAGAAGAGATTGCTTGAAACGTCAATGAGCAATTCTTTAATTTTACGTCATTTGATACTCCTCTTAACCCATGTTGCAGAAAAACGAATTCTCTGACTGGAGAATAGTGTGTTCTCTGTTTTTCCGAGTGATCAGTGTGTTTTTAAGAAGTGCCAATGAGATTAGGCACATTTCTTTTGTATTGAAGTAAAAATGGGATATGAAAAGGGGCTATGACGAGAAGAAATTATTCTGATAGTTTGAACTCGAACTTGTATCCTTCTTTTTGAAAGGATCGGCCGGAATGGACTCATCAGATAGATACGGCTTCATTTTGAAGTCAGAAAAGTACAAATGAAAAGGAATGCTTCTCCAAATGCGGAAAAAGTTGGGCGAGAGCCTGACAGGAAGATGAAACTATTCCATACTCAATTATATATATATGATGAGGAAGATGATGATCTCTGTCAGGAAAAAAGGCGACGCGGAAAGGGAAATTATGAAAAATTCAAAAGGGATAAGATCGAAGAACTTTCGAAGAAAGCGTAGGTCATTAATTATGTGAGGGTGGAGGGTGGAAGTAAAGTTTAGAAAGTAACCAGAAGTCTAGGCATGGATTCCACTTCCTGATTTAAGGATCTCCCGGTTTTTCCGGTGGGAAACTCCGAGAACCGACTGGAAGACGGATTCCAACTAAAAGGAATTCATGAATTAGAAATAGATGTTGGATACATCCTAAAGAGTTCAATCTGGTCTTGATCTTAAACAGAATTGCGTCAAAACAAAGAAACTGGCGAGATTAAGAATGATGTGAGTGGATTAAGAACAAAATCTAAAAATCTTGAATATCACGTTCAATGGAGCCGCCCGTTCCTTAAAGAGCTATTGATGATCGCACGACGGAAACAGAGGAAATTTCCACCAAGCGTAATTATCTCAGCCCCAGAGAGAAAATTCTTCCATTTGCAAGAGGAAGCTTCTCAAAAAACGTTTTCTAATAAAGTGGAGGATGAGGTGTCACAGGGGATGGGAAAAAATGAGGGGGAAGAAAAAAAAACACAATTTTTGATGCGCCGAACAACGGAGACAAAGAATAATGAAATTGTCTAAAGTCCGAGTTTCACAATAGAAGAATAGGGAAAAGGGGAAGTTAGAGTGGTGGTTTTTGCACTAAAGAAAAATTAGAATCGACGAGAGATCAGTCGTGACTAAGATGTTTGAAGTTTTGTGGATCGGAATTTGATTTTTATGACGCAGAATATGAAAAATAATTTTTTTTTGCTTAATGCAATTTTCAGTCATTTTTATATAATAGATGGGCCTTAGTATTTCCCGACCTACACCTACTAAATAAATAGAAGAGTCCTCAGGAGTACATGATTGAAATGCAGAATAAGATGACGCAGCCAACCCGGCGAGCGGAAAACACGAGAGCTGCATAATTGATGGCGAAGAGCAGGATAGGTAATGACGAGCTTGAATTCGATTTACTTTGATCATGAAAGACATTTTTAGAAATGTTTGGTGATGATGCATTCTGTTGTTTGGGTTAGGCAGATGATGATGAAAATGAGGAAAGTTTCGGAAGACTCTCACGTACGCAGTGCAAAATGTGGGTTGCAAGTACCGTTTTTGAATCAGAAAAAATCGGAAATGACAAATTTCTAGTCATATTGTAGCACAAACGAATATTTGATGCGGAATGACAAATTGTATGGGACCAATAACACCGATAATAAAAACAATCTTCCAGAAAACAATAAAATATTCTCATTGACGCAAATGTGTGGTAACATGAATCTGGACACCGTGGGAATCGAACATTGATTAATGTATCAAGTAGATCAGTCGATTATAAATCAGAAATATTTTTAAATACAAGATGCACTATTTTTGTTTTAAAACTGTTCTAATGCTTTTTTGCAGGATAAAGTTCATGTCTGAGACGTAGTCTACTCAAACCCTTAAGCAGAATTATATCAGACATCGGTTTTACTCTTCTCGTCACTTTTATTTCAGAAAGAACAAGGCATCCGAGTAGAAACACAGAAACAAATTGGAAATGCCACCCACGTCTAGGATACTGAGACATCTTTGAACCTTAAAAGGAGATTTTAATTTCTTTGAGCTTCTCCTTAATCGGACAAATGAAGGGGCCTAAAAATAACAGAAAAAATGAGCATAATTCTGGAAAAACAAGAGCGAGGAACACATGAAAAAGGAAGAAGTTGAGTGAAAAAGGGGTTAATTGTTGTTTTTTTGTGTTTGTTCGGCGGAAAGAGGAACTTCTTAAAGGAATAAAGGAAGTTTAGAGGAATATTCCCAGTCATAAAACTAGATAATTGATTTTCTAGTTTGAGAAATGGACCTCTGGGTTAAAGCACAACTATGAATTTATAACACTTATTCCCCCTTGAGAATATTCTTTCATAAGTCTATTTTTATAAAAATCCCTGCAAAAGCGGCTCTAGTTACATAAAAAATCAGTTTCACACCTAAAAAGTTAGGCCTTTTTGTTTCTTATTTCCACATCTTCTCCTGAAAATCACGTTTAACAATTGTTTGTTTTGTGGAGAAATATTCATGAACGTGAGAATAATTCCTTTGCAAACCAAACAGAACCTAGAAGGGATAGGTGGTCCGGGACGAACATTTAATTGGATATAGAATACTTTTTGGACACTTGAACTTGCTACCTAAGGATTTTTATAAGGGTCTAGGGGGGTCCAGCTATTTTTTCATGTGGCTCAATTTGTTAACTATTGAATTTCTATGAACATGTTCGAATGTCAAGATTTTTGATCATCGGAATTTCCTATTGTTTCAAAATGACTAATTGGTACACCAAAATAAAAAATCTCACGCAATATATGGTCCTCTTCTAAACATAGACACCACCCAAATATTGAATTTCATGATTTATACTCTTTCAAATGTGCCAAACTCTTAGATTCTCTGAATAACTCGAGAAAATGAGCATGGAGGAAGGAAATAGGCAAACATTGTGAAACTAAATGGAAATGAAAAAAAAATGAAGAGTAACATATGAGTGTGGGGGCCGGGAGGATAAGCAGAAATGTGTGTTCTATTGGAAAATTAACAAGAAACAAAACAAAACTGACGGGGGCTCGGAATGAGAAAAAATAAGAGCAACGATCCGTAGAACTGCGATTGTTACAACGATAAGGCCATCAATTAGAAGGTCACTTGACAAAGAAACCAGATTTTTGTTCAAGATTCTTTTTCTATTCTTGAAATCTTGTAAATATGCAGAAGACAACAAAAATAATTGATCTTCACAATAGAACGTGTCATGAATGTGTAAAAAAAGACCTCGATTTGAAAATATCTAGATTTAGACCGAGAAAAGAATCATGGTTAAATGTTTACTTGACAATTCATGATTTCCGTGAAAGACCTGAATTTTTCCCAATATTAAAGTCAAAAAATTTTCAAAGGTGACCAAAAAAGGCTCAAACAGGCTGAGAAATTGGTTTCTCTCGGAACCCGTCCGATTAACCTAAATAATTTTCTTTCAACTTTTAATATGATTTAAAAAACACATCGAAGCCTTCTGAACTTTTTAGAAAAATTAGAGTGTCAAGAACCCAAATCCCTGTACTTGAAAATGAAGAAATAGCCTAAATCAACTGAAAAAAATATTTCTAAATATATTTTTGGGCACTTCTTCTGTATGTCACAAGTTTGTATGGTAATTACAGTTCTCCCCGATTTAATTAAATCCCCACTACTATCTGAATAACTGTTCCATTAGCTCAAAAGGATATGATGCGATACAGAAGAATGCAACTGACACATTGTGTTTTCTCTTCCATTAATGTCTTATATAGCTAATTTTCTTGTTTTTAGTGCAGTTTCTATGCTGTTTTGGGATACGTTGTCCAAATGGTTTTATATATTTTTACAGCTCTATTTTTCACGAAACGCACGATCCACAAAATAAACTGTCTAGTTTCAATTCCACATGTTTTCAGAATTACTATTAATCACATGTCATTCAACGTAATACCACCTCCCAACCATAAGAAATTCTAGAAACCGTTGCACCTGCAGAATTACTTTTTTTCCCTTCTTTTTTCCAGAAACAGGTGTATGACGTGTCCTCCCGGAAATCGCTTTTGGGCTTTTTGATCTTATTGTGAACAATGGAACCAGTATAGCATGCGAATTACTCGAGAACGTAAAGAATGCAATGACATCAGTAATCCTGTGGAGTACGTGAAGATTTCGACGAAAAAAGTGATTGAAATGGTCATTTTTAACAAAAGGCGAGATATTTGTGAACACACAGAATAGGATTAGTGAAAGTTGAAAGATTAAGAAACTACGTAAGACGGATCTCTGTAACTCAATTGATAAAGTGAAAACAACATAGTAGTGTTCAGAAGATGTTTGTTGGGATAAAATTACGTTGTGCTAAGTAAACGCGAAGTTTGGTGCGGATTTCCTTTAAACTACTCCCCACGCGTATTTTTTTGATAGAAAAACATCTCAAACTGTTCCATAGTTCATTTCTTTCTTAAATTTCATATTTCGTCATTGTCTAGGTTGGTAGACAAAAGAAAACAGACAATTAACTTTACTTTCTGAAAACCTCGTACTATTATGTCTTAGACAAGTCTAGTACCACCCATTCTTGACTCATCTCTGCGAATTTGTATTCAAAACCCCCGAAGTGACCTTTCTCAATAGCATCATTTTAATCTCGCACTTCTGCAAGCTAACCTTCCCCCCTCAACCCAGAACTCTGATGTGTTTCGTTAAATTAACTAAACCAACATTTCCGTGAATGCAACTTTTTTTCACGAGTACGTTTAGTTCCGAAATTAAACCAACTACAAGCTGATGTCAATTCTGGTGAATGGTTGCTTTATTTATGATCTTTCGAATTTTCTCGGTAGACAGTTTTGTATTTTAATTTATCGGTGATCACAATAGCAAAAACAAAGCGCTACAAAAATATGTTTTTTCCAGGGTTTTTGGGTTTTTACTTATTCCAAAACAACTCGGTTCCCAGTCTTTCATTCTATATTCCAGCACGATTCAGAATTAGTGACATCATTGTTTCTACAGAATTTTCTCAGGATTTCCGATTAGGAAATGATTTTTGTGCTCGATTCAAGTGACAAAAACATCTGGTATTGTTTGTTACATCGTTATTTTTCTATAGATATCCTATTATATCAAAATCTACATTGAGCTCTGGTCACTTCCAGACCGCCACGAGATTGATCACCAGTTAAAACGTTTATTTTTCATGGATTTTCATCTGCCCAGATAACCGTCTGCAAGCCGAAAATCAGAACGTCATTACTTTCCGGTCCCATTGGTCACTTTTCTTTTTCTAATTCTCCCAAAAAAGGTTTCCGCCTTTTCCAGACGAGTGCCTTAATTAAGCTTGTGGAAGCGGTAGTTAGGAGGTCAAGAGACATTTTTAGTAATGTCACGGCGGAAGTTTTCTACTAGGTTCATCAACTACATTTCTAATGTATGTTCCGTTTCAGAATGAATACATTTTTTGATGTTCCCTTCTTGTTTTCCTCTTTCTCTTCAGAGTCAACAGATCATAATTGTTAGTGTTCTCCTTTGCTCCGCCCCTTTTCTTGAATATAGGATATATCATTTTATTCTCTCTCGGTGTATTTTTATTCAGTTTGTCACGTTCTCAATCTCCCTGTTGAATGTTAATGAAAACATCGAAGAAAGTTGATTAGCCAGTTTAAACGTTTTCCTTCTTTTTCAAACATCTTGCTCTCTCAACTATAATAAAACCGCCTATTTCAATTTTATATTCCCAATTGAGAACAATTACCAGCACTCTCTTTGTCTTCTAAATTCATATTTCGGGGTGAAAAAGAGACTCGTCTCATAAATAATTCACCTGGAAAACATGATTAGTTTGATTTGCAAGTAAAAAAGAATCATCACGTCATCCAGAATTGATACACCCTCCCACTGGATGAGCCATGATCTAACCTTTTTTATTCAGATTTGAATATCAATTATTATTTTCTCATTCTGAAATTGGCTCCTGCTTATCTCCCAAAAAAGATTCCGTATTTTTGCTCCCAGCCCACTTTGGCTCCGCCCCTTTCTCGCAGGTGAAAATCTGCTGCGCTCATATCGCCTTCATATCATAAAGCTCAGTTACTTTTGAATTATTACAGGACAACATGCAGTACATCTCCTTTATTCTCATTGTTTTCTTCTTTGCTGGGGTCACCATCGCCAATCAGGTATGTTTTCTATGGCTTGATTACCAGTAATTTGTTATTTTCAGGATTTTAAGATTGGAAAATTTGGAGGCGTCGGAAGTGGTGACGATTCGGTGAATTTTGATGTAAGTTTTAGTCTAAACATGGGAAGTTTCATTTATTGCTTGATGTTTAGAGATATATCACTAACAAACGAGCAATCAATGGACAACTTCGCCGGTCTAGTATTCATTGGGGAAAACGAGCACCGATAAGGAGTTTTGAGAGAGTGAGTTACTGTTGTTTGAGCTAGAATGATCTCCCCCGAATGAATAATTAATGAGGGTGTTGATAGAAAACAATTCATTAGGATCTATCTATTTTTATCTCTTTGCATTAATGATGACTTTTAGTCTTCAAACCCACGAGTTCAAAACAGGTGATATAGTCATATAAAAGGGGAAATTTCAAATTTGTCATGAGAAACCTTTTATTGGCAGGTGGAAAGCTATTGTAGTGTATTGCCTGAGTCATCAAGCTATTACAGGACATCCCACTAATACCGGAAGAATACCTGGGAATGTGGCCAGCTCCAGAAAGAAGAATCTTCGAGAATGAGGACTTTTTCGAAACGGTTGGTTTTTTTTCTTCCTGGTTGCCCCTCATTGAAATGATCTGATTGCAGACCACTTCGCCGCCGGAGACCTCCAGCCACAAATCGAGACAACAAGAGACAAATTTGAATGAGGAAGTGTTCTCCAACCATCGAATGGAGCGTGTCGCCAAGGCAGGCATCCGACCAAAACTTCAACTGAGCAGCCGACTTTGGGGACGTTGAACGACTCGCAGTTTTTCATAGTTCTTGCAATTCTTCTCCTCCCGCTTTGTGTCAGATTATTATTTGGTGGAAAAAAATAAAGTTTATGATCATGTTTGTTTTTGTTTCACACCGGGTTTCTTTGGTTCCTGGTTTTATATCCGAATGAAGCCCCTGTGCTGATCATGCACTTTGTAGCTTATTAGCATTTACAATTTTTTGAAGTTTCAAGATGTTCACAAGGAAATAATCCTGGAAGCACGAGGGGAAAACTGAACAAAAAATTGTAGTCAGCCTGTCTGATACTAGAAAATTGAAAGCAACCGGAAAACAGGAATCGTCAGCACCTCATAAAAATATCGTTCATATGAATGCCAAGGTAAATCGCATATTACATGACGCATTATTTCCTGATCGAAAAAATCACACCTATTAGCTGAATGGGTCTTGACAGATTCTCGTTTATGAGCGATCTTGTCTCTCTCCAATCATCTTATTATGATTTTTTCATTCTCAATCGGCCCACCCTTCGTCTTTCGTTGAGGATCGCGAGTGATTGCATTCATTTTTCTTTCTATCTATTTCTACACACCAACATAACACTTGTTATTCTTTTGAACACTGATCAAAGATAGATTTTCTTTATTTTTAACTTCTTAACCCAATATAGAGATTCTAAGCCATGATTCATGATATTTTGCATTGTGAAGTTAATCTAAACGGTTATACAGTAAACGTCACACTTTTCTATTCAAGCGTGAACCCTCTCAATTCAGGGGCATTCAACCGTTTTACCACTATTACAGTTTGGATATAAAACCAATGAATACAAGAAGGAATCTCCGTTTTCACAATTTCTATTCTATTTTTTCGAAAAAAAACTCTCGTTTCTAGAAGAAAATGGTTGTTCCTCTTGATTTTCAATTTTCTACAAAACAGGTAAAACATGGGGGAACCACATGACATTTTGCCAATTTAGGAATCTATGTACATGATGTCGCAATAAAAATTGGCAATGTACTAGTTTCAACAACTGGTTCCACATTAAAATTCCAGAGAAACGTACCTGTAGAACGAGGCGTGTACTAAATCAAAGATGAACTTGCGAATGATCATTCCTTCAATTGTGTGTGTGTGTCCATTCGCACATTTCATATTTTTTCCTTCTTCTTCCAAATGGAGACTGTCTAGGGGCTTTTCCTTCTCTGTATATCAAATCCGTTTCTCTTTCATGCTTAGACAGATCTGCTAAGCTTACGTAACAGGTTCTCTCTATTCGCCTCGTTTCCTTCCCATTTGGCGATTTTTCTTTTTCACAGCTACTTTCTTGTCTGGCATGTGTGTGTGTGTGTCTTCAATGTTAAACTGGGATCAAATTTAGATTCCGACTCTCGATACCGCACGCATTACATTTTTTTCAGCCGTTAAAAGCTTCATCGTTTCTTGTTTCTTTGCATTTTTGACCTTCTTCCTCTCTTTAATTCAGAATATTCAGAAATGGTTCAAACTTGCTTGATTCTCTTCGCCTCTTTGTTTTGCTTCGTCTCTTCTCAATATCTAAATCTTAACCTTCATAGACATCAAAGCTGTGCATGGAGAAAAAGTGAGGGGGATAGGTCTGTTGCACTCTTTTATAATTTATACTTGAAGGCTCTCACTGGAATCGCAAAATCGAATTCCAAGGTGGTCATTCGGACAGCGGAGCACTTCTCAAGTCAACAGAACAAAAGGGATGCTATGCAATTAGTGTGGGTAGCAATCTCAAGAGGGCTTCTAGAAAACACACAAAGAATAACAATATTTTCAGGGAAAAGTAAAAATTCATGAGGATGTGAGCGACGAGTTGTTGATTTATTTGTCAGTTTCGACTACTGGTGACACCCAGAGACCACCCGAAGTGTGCAGGGACGCGAATCCTGATACGGGATGTGGTGGAGTTGGATCATGGTAATTTTGCATTATTTTTCGCTGGTAAAAACGAATGGGAGGCGTAAATAATGCTTCTGGGGTGGAAAAAATGTGTAAATACTAATATAAAGACTTATTATCTCGATATTACTAACTTTCAAAAAAAGGCAAAAAGAACTGAAGAGAGTGGGATTCGAACCCACGCCCCCGAAGGGACTGGTGCCTTAAACCAGCGCCTTGGACCGCTCGGCCATCTCTCCACACAACCTCGAAGAGAGTAGAGCGCGTTATCTCGCCGCCACTCGCTGGTTTTTCATTTTTCGGAACAAATTTCTACTTCGCGCGTTTCCAATGCAAGAATAAAAAGTAATCGAGTATGCATAGCTCTATAAAAAAGTTATTTCAGTCTTTATTGCCGCCCGTGCGACTCGCTTGATTCATTGACCAAAATTCTTGGAGCTCAACTTGTTGTTAACGGAAAACCAGCCGGATGCGAACCATTGAAAGTGAGAGTAGAATAACACAAAAACATCCTCTCCCCGTTTCAAATGAATATTTTAAAGAAAGGAGAATACGACAATGTGGAGCTCCGTTTCTGTCTTCCAAAACTAGCGGCTCTTTTGGAATGGCAGGGGATTTCTGAGGATGCATTGGATCACATTTTGGCCGCTACTACTCAGGTTGGAATGTGGAGGAGGGGGAAATTGTAAAAACGGTTTTTCAGGAAGGAAATGGTCCACCAAAGCTTAGCTTGTTTGTTACCGTTTATTTGTTCGACAAAGATATTAAACCACTTCTTGTGTAAGTTTGTCTAATTCAAAATGTTAGAAAGTCTATATCATTTGGCTTTTTGTCACTGAATGACTAGTATATATAGTTTGACGTGTTTGTTTATCATATTAAAATAATCAAGTTGATGTCATAGCTTCTCAAACCATGTCCTTCTCCAGATCTCAACGCAAGATCGAGTCTCGTATCCGTGAACTTCGCAAACTGAGCAACGACGAGCAGGTGGATTCGCAGACGTACTGGAACTTGCCCTTCAATCAAATCATCAAAAAGCAGTCGGTTTTCGTCGGATGTCACAAACTGTATGGAACGATCAGTTTGAGCGACATTCAGAGAAAGTGAAGAAATATAATTTCCTGTTTCTTTTAGTTTATGCGGGTTCATTTTCTGTGAATTGTGAATTTTGGAAATAAACAATGTGAAAATGTAATTTTTGTGTTGTATACAGAACAAAACTCAGAACACGTGTGACTCATAAGTACTTTATGATCTCTAGAGAAAAGGCTGACAAAGGATGTGATATTTTGTAACCGAAATTTTTAGAGGTGAACTTCTTTTGTTGAAAAGACACCTGGCTTATGATTCACTATTTTTCTCTCTTGTTTCAGGTATCAACAGCTTCTTCTACACAGTCTCATAACCTTCATGACCTTCGAAATGACATTCATTCCTCGACGGTAAAAGTAGCACTGAAAAGAATGAAAAGAAAGAGAAAAGTGGTTTTCATCAGTGTCTTGTTACACTTTTGTACAATTCTAGATACCCCCCTTTCACCCCCCGCCGTCACTGTAAACTATTCTGAAATCCAGCTGAAAAAAAGGGGTGTGAAAGAAGGGCAGGTCCCGCCGGGGCTTACTTCATAAGCCCAAACACCTTCGTTTTGGTTTCAGTTCGACCATGTGGCCCGTTTTCATAGCTACCTCGTTTGTTCTTGTCTCCTATTTGCATGCGTTGGAAAACGTCGATCTAGGCAATGATCTTAGTGTGACTCTCGAACTCATCAAGCATCAACCTTGCAAAGGTAAGCTGTTTTTGTAGATATCGAACATTGATAATCAATTTTCAGCCGGAAAATGGACGAAAAAACTAGAATTTGAATCCGGAAACGATAGAAAGGGACCGAAATTGGAGCCACAGCCAGGAAAGCCAAATTGCTTCACGATCGGAGGAAGAGTGGAGGTTTTGGAAGTGAGTTTTAGTTTTTGAAGCAGTATCTCTAGTATTTTCAAAGTTTCAAACACCACAAACAATTTAGGACTTCGGCGGTGACTTCTCCATCTATCTCGAGCTCAAAAACACTGCTAAGAAGGGTACAGTCCCAGAAAAGTGTGTGAGACAACCTGATAATGGATGTGGAGGATTCGGATCATGGTAAGTCGGCTGACCTGATATAAAATTGATTGTTTCTGGTATTCAGCTTGTACTGCAACGCTTGCGAAACGTTCGGAGATAAGCTGGGAGTTCAAGCTCAACTCCTTCTGGACGGACAACCAATCAGTTGCACGGTTAGTCCTTTTTTGCATAAAAAAGGATTACTTCTAACAAGAATCAAAAACGGGGCTTGCGTCGTAAACCTTTCTCTAAGCTCTGCTAAATTACCTCCTACAACTTGAGTTATGTTAGCTAGTGGTTTTTTTCCAGCTCGTTGTATTGAAAAAACTTTAAAATATACAGAACGGCCGGCAGAAAGCTGTATAATTAGTTTTCCAAATTTTTTTGAAAACCGTAACAGATATGTTATCACAATTCAATTTCAGGACGGGTTGAAAAAAGGAAGCTACGATAACTTGAAGCTTGCTTTCTGTCTCCCAGACATTGACGATGTTATCACCTCTCAAGGACTCAGCAAAGAATCATTCCTCCAACTGATCCAAGCAGATGTACGTTTCAACTCTCAGAGTTATTTATATTTAGGTGCTTTTTTCAGGACGGAAACTCAGTCCGTGCCATGGGAATCTTCGCTACCGTCTATATTTTCGATTCTGATGTCAGCAAGCAGATGGCAACTCAAATTAAGATCGAAGGAGTTTACCGAAGAACCAAATACAGCTTCTTCAAGGTTAGTTTTCAATATCTGAGGTTCAAGAAATCAAGTTTTTATAGGATCAACCACTCCCAGCCGAAGTTTATTGGTCACTTCCATTTAATCAAATTATCAAGAACCAGCAGAGCTACGTGGCTTGCCACAAGATCTATGGAAACTTGAAGGTCAATCGTAAATAATTGTATTCTTTTATTATTGATATTATTTGTAAATAATATTTTGTTCTTCATTTAATGTAAATTGAAATAAATTAATTTTTTCGTGGATTAAAGGGAGTTCTGTACAATGTGCAAAAACCTACGGTATTCATCAAGTCTGCTTTCCCAAAAGAAACATTCCAAAGATCAATCGTTTGTTATCTTGTCTATCTGTCACTCGTCATTCATCATCACCGACAAAAACTGTGCACCGCTATTGTCTGAGAACAATAATACAGATAACAATCAAACTACAAGACTCGTGGTTGTAAATTGGATTGATTTATTGCTCTTGGCTGACTTCCAGATGACTCGTGGACACTGTGAACAAAAAACTTGATGAGAAATGAATAAATAATCTGTAACAGATTGTGATAACAAAACTGATAGCTTAGAATCTTCAGAACCTCATAGTGTCTTGATAGAACCTCAAAAAGTGTTAATCCACCCAAATGAATCACAAACCGTCCCATTTCATCGAATCCGGCTCTTTCATTCAATACTTCCTATTTAATTGAGTGGATTAGAGTTCTCAGAATTTTTTTGGTAGCAAAGGTTTTTTTCAGAGCTTCAAGGCATTTCCCACTAACTAAAAGCTTGTCTTATCCACTAAAACCTCAGTTTATTTCCATTTTTCAATCCTAAACCTTGAGACATTCTTATTTTCATTTCTATCCCACTTTAATGCATTATTTACAGTTTTCGATTTGCTAGGACACGGAATACATTGAACGTTTGAATTCAACCAGTTCTGAATGGGTATTTTGTTTATATTGGACTTTAATGAGGACTTTGGAGAATGTAAAAGTGGACACTAACCCATCGACAGTAAGAAAACCTGAAAAGATTGGCAATTTGCATTCAGCCGTCTTGAAAATAGGCATTCCACTCGTCAGTGCCCCATTTCCCTTTGTTAGCCCCTCTCTCTTGATGCTTTTGAAGTCGTGTAGAAAAAAGAAACGAAATGATGAGTAGAATGGTATGACGTAGACGGTCGCAATACAATAGAAAAAAGACAAATGATACCAGCTTTCTTGAACTTCTTCCCCCTATTGTTCGGTTTCCCTCTTTTTGCCTCATCTGTACAACTTTACACTACAAACTGTGTAAACCTTCATGATCTACCTAACTTACAGTTTTACTCACAAATCACGGAAACTGTACAGATCATTACTTTCCATTCTACGTCACTGTATTGTTTAGCCAAAAAGGGCCTAGCTAAGGGCATAGGGTACATAAAACAATTAAATATGATGAATGAACGCGTAGATGATGTCACAGATAACGACCCTCCAGTTGTTTTTGGTTCACTTCTTCTTCGATTCTACGACTTCGTAGCTGATCACAACAACAAAACATTAAACTTGCTGAACAACAAAAAATCAGCAACAGTTTCCAAATTAAGAGAATCACAAGAATAAGGTAGACTTTTTGATCTCACTTGGTTTTTTGAATGGGATTTTTGGGAAAGTAAGAAGTATGACTGTGTTGTAGAACCTGGAGACCTGGTACACCCAACTGTCAACCCAAAATCATACGGCAAAAATAAGACATTGGGTTTTTGATAACTAACTATATCACCAAACACAAATTACACAGTTTACCAAAAGGTCAACCCTTTATTGTTGACTTTTTGACTGGACAATGGCAGATTTGATTCACTATTATTCGATTTCAGCCCCGATCTCTTGTCCTCCTATCGGTTTTTTTCTTCTTCTCTTCTCTCCCAAGAGGTGGGGGTCGCGTGCCTAAGGTAGGGTGGGCAGCCAGCCGCCTTTCGCGAAACAAAACTCACTCCGCCCACTGTATTCTGTCCTATCACGTCGACACTTCGACGTCTCCTGGTGTGTGTGTCCAGTGTGTCGAGAAACACGACTTGCGTTAATGACGACCCGAAGACTCGTACTGTTCTGCGCTGTTGCCGCGTGCGTCTCGGCCGCCTCGTCGGAGATCTCTGTCCGCATCGAGAGACATTTCCCATGCTCCGCTAGCTCAGGTTTGTTTTTTTCACTGTATTTTAAAAGCGGAATGATTTTATTTCTAATTTTGGTAGGATAAATACCTAGGATTTCCAGTCAGGGCTAGGATTTTAACGTTTTTACTGTGTCACTAGTTACATCCCAATTTTTACCTTTCAATATGATCAGAATCAGTTTTTTCCAAGTTAACCTATTAAAATGACCACTCAATAGACAGCACACGTCATTTTTCTCTCATTCGTGATACAAAAAAAACGTGTTTCTTGATAAGCGATCGTTCTCCGCAAAGTTCAATGTCTTAAGTGTTTCACAAAAGCTTCGTGTGTCACAATAATGGGATATACACAAAAAAGTGATTTGGACTGCAGGCCGGCTAGGAAGTGCGCGGCCTTGGAAGATATATACTGGTGTGACACGGCAATAAAATACCGATAAAACAGTAGAGACAGAAGGGGGGTATCAGAAAGAAGAACTGACGACATAGATTTCCTATGTCCATTTCCTGTTCTGTCGGGACGCTTCGCCAAATCCTAGGGTAATCTATGAAAAAAGGATAATGTTCATTGATAGGACTTCATAATGCATTTTTTCTAATTCCAGGACCAAAGAAGGATAGTCTTCTGATCAAGTTCCCATCTTACAAAACAGCTGGAGTTCAATTCCACGAGGAAATCAGTGAGAATGGACACAAGTGCTTCAGAATGTCCGGAGGAAAGGTTGAGGTGAGTTAAGCGCTCTCTGAAAATTTAATTAACAAGCCTCAATTACAGGTCTACGCTCCGGGACTCGATGGATCCAAGAAATACTACGTTCACCTTGAAACCAGAATCGGAATCCATGGAAAGCCAGAAAGATGTGTGAATGCTGATTCTAATGGATGCGGAGGAATCGGATCTTGGTAATTTTTAGAAAGAAAATTGTTTATCGAGGTTGTTTTGCAGCGTCCACTGCGATATTTGCCACACAATGGGAGGCTCCCTCAAAAACTTTGTGCAAATCTTCCAAGCTGACAAGCCAGCTCAATGCTCCAGCAAGGTAAACAAATATTCAGCGGGCTTTTCGAAAATAAATATTTTCAGGGACTCCCATCAGGATCTTACAGTGATCTCTCCCTTCGTGTTTGCCTTCCAACTAAAAACGAACTCCTTCCGTTCCTTGACCAAAACGCTTCTCGTGCCGAACAACTCTGGGATCTTTTCGTCAGCTCTCGTGCTCGGTCTGGTGAGATTCCACTTGTCATCGCTGCCCGTTTGTTCGATCGCCCAATCAATAACATGGATGCCAAGTCATTGAACACTATTCTTCATGACACTAAGGAAGGAATGATCGGATGCCATTGGATCTACGCCACTGTCTCCCAACCAAACTAATCGCTATCCGTCCGGAAAACTAAGCTTTTTGTCATTTCACTCTGTTTTTATACATCACTGTTTTTTTTTCTTTGCCATTTCCATCGATTCTGGTTGAGTCGGTGTGTGTATCTGTATTTCAGTGGACAACCGGGTAAAACCAAATATTTTCTTTTTTCACAACTGTTTTTTATTCTTCACAAAGTTTTATAGAGTTGCCAATAGGTTTACACTCTGTGTTTTTAATCAAATAAATTTGTCTGACTTCAATATAAACTATGACAAACTACATAGAGATTTTAGGTACATTCTAAGAGAGCAAATCAAGTCATTAGGAAAAGACACCAGTTGGAACGGAGAGAGAAGCATGGAAAACGAGTAGGCAGAATAATTGCACAGGTTTTAATTGATTTCTTAATTTTACAGACAAGATGAGATCTTTTTGTAGTTAGTTCATTTTGATTTCATCGTTAGATGGCGGTGGGCTCGGGTTGACTCTTGGACGACGGAAACAGCTTTCGAAGCCCATCTGAAGCAATCATATTAACCACTGATAGGTTTAAGATAGTTTACCTTAGCTATTCTGACAATCCACCAATCCCCATGCTCCATTTCATCTTTTTTAGAATCCTCACTATCCTTCCTTTTAGCTGGGTTTGCCTCTTTCTCTTTCTTGCTCTGCTTTCTAGATGGTTTCACATCGTCACTCATCTTGGAGCCTCTCCTCCATGCAATGAATGAATCAAAATCCATATGTACAAGGTTATCTTTTCCCGAGTATGTGGTATTACGACGGACTAGAATTGGACGGGCGGATATCTGAAAATTTGAATTTGTTATAGCCTTAGCTGACTAGTAACATACCTTAGGCGGACACAAATCATAAGCAGTATTTTCAATATCCGGATAGGCTGGTGGCGGAACTGTCACTGAGAACGAGACCCGTTTGGTTTGAGTTGTCTCACGACAATAGACTTTGCCAAGCTCCACGCAAGACCATGAACGACGCATTCCTCCTGAAACTATAAAAGAATAAGAAGAATCTGGGAAAAGCTGTGTCGGTTTGGGCATGTGCAAGCACGCTTGTTTTGAAGCCCGGCGCGATTGTAAATTGCGAAAACTACGTCATTGGAGAAAGAATGACAACATGCTTACCAGGTTGTGTTAGCTCCTCCTTGAAGTTTGCCATCAAAACTGAGTTTCGTCGTTTGAGCTGAAACTGCAATTTTCGTTGCCTCTTCTCACGTTCACTTCTCGGCATTTTAGTGTCGTTTGCGTTAGCCTGAATTGGGAGTTATAATGAAAGGAAGGGATTAAGAGGGAACACAGAATGCTTTTAAGGACGAAAAGATTTACTTACGTCAGAAAGGGAGACGTATAGACTGTATAAGTGCTCAGAAGATGAATCGGTTGGAAGGTATGGATCTGGAAAGTAGTTATATTATATTTTGATAATGGTATTCCGACAATTCCTGTTTTTTCAGGAATTTAGAAATCATAACACATTTCCCTGTTAAACCTAACATCTCTATAGATTACTCATGTTTTCGAACACATCTCTATTTCAAAAAGGCTTGATTGCTCATGCTTCAAACATCATCCAGAAGATCAATTGTTCAAATTAATATCCAAAACAGTATATTTAGAATTGTCTTTACAATTAGCGCCATTTGGTCTTCTTACCTCTATCAAGATTCCATGACCGGAGGAAAGCGAACTCATTCGGTTTTATCAACACTGGATCAGAAACTGCCGGTCGAAGCATTTTCTGGAAAGAAATCAAATGAAAAGTGAGAAAAATAAAAAAGAAGCAAGCAAAACAAGAAGACGAAAAGGAAATGTGATGTTCCTAACGATTTTAATAAGAGACACGAGGAGTGGGTTCGTTTTAAATGACGTAGTGGGGTTTCTGTTTTATTGGGTTTCTTGTTATTGCCTTTTTTCTGGAACCATTGTTTTGAAGGAATAAATCGTTGATCATAATAAACTGATCTCATTATCAATTTGCAATAACGTTTATTAGGTTCCTTATACGATCAGAAGTGTTTGAAGCAGAGTTAAACGAGAGAACGCTTTATTCTCAGTTGACTGATATTGACAGTTGGAATTATGCATTTGGGTGTAAAGGGAATTCTTAAGAAGAGAAAAAAACGATATGCATCTTGCTTCACTGCCTTCGCCAAGAAACCCATGAGAGCACATCACTTTTGACAAAAGACGTTGAACCGAACTCTGGTAATACCGGAACAAAAGAGGATTACCAGCACCTATCAGTGAGGAGGACAAAAAATCTGGGGTCTGTGATAAAAATAGCTTTTTCGTTCTTGAAAATAAACCAAGAAATGAGTTGTGGGCAGAGAGACAAAAGTACGCAGAGAAGCATTATTTCACCGGACGTGGGAAGAAACAAAATGAGTGGGAAACAGAAAACGGTGATAAATTTTGAAGGGCTTAAGTTATTTCTCTCTCCCTCTCTCTATATTCTCGGACTTGCTTCTGAGAAAATAGAAGGAAGAGAAAATTATGGGAAAATAAATTGCTTCCGCAAGAATAATATCGAGAGTTTGAACTTTGAAGACGAATAGTTTATTTATTGAATGCGAAGAACATCTGGGAATGTGTTTATCGGAAAAAATTAATCTGTTCCATGCAAAAAAACCTTTATTTATAAGATTAGTTGAAATCCATGGTTTGCTATCTATACGAATGCTTGAAAAGAGCATTCCAGAAAATTAAATTTTCATTTGACTCATAAATCACTCTAAATGAAAAGAACACGATGAACCGATTTTAATTGGAAAACAAAATAAAGCAAAAAAAATTTGAAATGCCAGGGGAGCTTTGCAAACGCACTCGGAAACACATGACATTCGTTATTTCTTGGTACTACCACGACTAAATTAATCACGAACGTATGGTGTTGGCAATAAATCATCATCTTCGGAAAAAAAAATGTCCCACACACACACCACTGAACACACTTTTTCCAAAAAGATATTTGAACATAATTGTCCATTGTGTTTCTGCTTTTACTATCATTCACTTTCTGACATTTGTACAATTGGTAAGTGGGTAAAAGTGTTGCGGAAAAAAATTGGTGTGAAAGTAGAATAAGACCGGTTCGGAAAACGTCCGACCGTTCGTTCAGAAGTAATCTTTTTGTTTTGATTTCTTGCCTTCAATAAGCGGTTTTCTCATGGGGGGGGAGAAACTGAAAGCAAGAGAAGATTGTTATTATTCTTGACGTTGTACTTCTCAGTATGAAGATAATTGCTTAGAATAGGTTCATGGGAAACTGACGAGAAATAAACGAATACAGGTGGGCGGAAAAGGTAGAACTTTTGAGCTCTCATTGTTCTTGATAGTGGTCACTGCCAAATGATAAAGAAACTACTGGCTTATCAAAGAATTTTTGAAAGTTGACATTGTACACGTCACGGAAATAAACAAAGAGAAGTTCTTTTGAAATTCAAAATTGGCAATCAAGATGAAAAAGACGCTAGAACCTTGTGTTACAGCGCGCGCAGTCACAAGTTTCGCTTCACTTGATAATTGAGAAAATAGACAACAAAGAGAAGAATATGGATTGGCTTAGCTAGGTAGCTATATCAAATATAGAAATTTTGAAATGCTCATGCATTGAAACGGAATCATTTGATTACTAGTACAACTCTTGTTAGTATTTTGTTCCCATAATGCTTAATCAGCTACAATATCACCTCATAGAAAATCTTTCAAAAGATTTAAACCTTTTCCGGTTACAAATACAGAGTCACATTATGTAAAATACAATTTTCAGATCAAAAGTAGGATCAATTGAGGTATTAGAGCAAACTAAACAAATGAAGCTGCAATTCTAAAGACTAGAGTTGCACAAAAGTTCAGAAGGCTCGCAGGGATTTCAAGCGTGCGAAAAATAAAAATTAACACGATAGAATCACGTAAAACATTCTAGAAAAAAGGCAGAAAGCACAAGCGGAACACTGAAAAATTGGGAAAGCTCTTCCAAGCATGATTTCGTTAATTCGACTGGAAACTTTATGCAGATGGAAGTGATGGTTTATAAATACTTCTGGGGTAGGAACCAGGATACAAAATTAGGAGAGAGAGTATCACATTGTAGTATGGTGACCAGTCATTACCTCCTACATAGCAACTAGTCATAACACCTACGGATTCCTGGAAAACGGTTTGGTTTTTTGGAGTAGTTTCGAAATATCTATTTTTGAACATAAGAGTGCGATCATATTTCTTTTTTTTAATCTCTATGTGTGGGAAAATTGGGAGTTTGCAAGAAATATTAAAATTATAAAAAATCGGGCTCAACTATGGGAAAATAGAACTGAGGATTTCAAAAATGTCCTTCCGATGTGAAAAACCTACGAAACAACAGTGCGCATGTCCAATCTTTTTTGCTTGACTATTTACTTATGATTTAGTTGACTGGCATTTCTCCTTTCTCTTCTTACTACTCGGGGCAAAAAATCAACAACTCTGACACGCCGAAAACGTGATGGCGTATGGTACAAACTAAACACTTTTTGATCTTTATTTGTTGTTTTACCTGTTCTCGGGTTTAAATTTTACAAAAAACTAAAACGCGCTCTACGGTTTGACCTTTTGGTAGTTTTTGGGAGCGTTTTCGAGCAACTTAAAGCAATGATCAGTGTTAACAGTGTGTCACAGAACTGTAATATTGACAAAAGTGAGTTTTGTTATCGAAGTAGCGCGACAATAAACAGTTTCATTTCACTATAACTGAACTCCTGACTTATTGTTTATGACCAGGGTAAACTTTGAGAAAATAAATGATGTGAATGGGTCAACTTCTGGACTTTCAAAAAAAAACTATGTAAATACAGCCAAAACTTCTCATGATTAAAAATTAATACTTTTCGAAAAAAAACGGTTACACATACATTAGTTTTTGAAAAAAGGAAATGGTAACCTTTCGCAGAAACTGATAATAATCACTAATTGATAAGAAAATCGACCAAAACATAGAAGTCAGTGTTGAACTCAAATCGGTCGCCACGCCGCCTACACGAGGTGATCGGCGGTGGTCTTCGAACAACACTATGAAGAGAACCGGGCATTTTAGTGTTTCTAAATCAGAAAAGTACACAACCTATTGATATCACTTGAATCAACCGCCATTGAGACTTTTCTCCAATTTTTTTCTAGACTAGATTATCAGGATTGGCTTTTTTCTATGTGATGAGCAGTTAATTCAAACCCTTCTGAATTTTCAAACGTTCCTAAGTAAAAAAAACTTCCAGTGTAAGTTCCAGTGCGATCTAATAAAAACTAATAGATTTTCATGACGCAAGGAAACAAACACAACAAAAAAGTAAAAAAAAGAAAATAGGAACAAAGCCAAAAGTCCTTTTGCCCCGTTTACATTTGAATAATTGATGAGGAACGCGAATATTCAATGGAAAACTGATTGGAAATTGGATGGATGTTAAAGAGAGCACAACTGTGACATATTGGTCTATATCAAAAACGAAACTGAAAAAAAAGAAGAAAAATGATGAAAAGGGTGCTGAAAAAACAAGAAACGGACATTTAGTGAAAAAGGAAGAAAAAACAAAACAAGTTGATTGAAGAACCTGAACAAATGTTTCGCCAATCAATCTTCGCCCCCACGCCCGCCCGCCGCCTCGCGAAAAAAAATGTAAAAGGTTAGAGGTAAAATGGCGATTGATAGATACAAAAATCATGAAACAAGGTCAAAATTGTTTCACAAATTACCCTTGCAATGTGTCCAGACAAATCCAATTTTTTGGTCGCCGTTCAAATGTGAAAGTTGAATTTTTCAATCAAAGTTGAACCGCGTGACTTCGAATAAGTTGTTGATCTAATTGTCTCAAGACCATTCCCTTTTTTGTAAACAAGATTCACAGATGATCAATCAAAGTCTTTTTACCAATAACAATCATAAATATTTTACTTCATTCATCACATTCAAGAAGTATAACAATGAACGCACTGTTTTATCCGCTGAAAAATCCACAGTACCCTGTTTCCCCCGCAAATCCGTTATTTTTCTGTCAATTTCTCAAATAAAACCTTTCTTCTTCCCTAATATACCTGTTTTCCTTTTTTAAAAAATAACTTGATGTAAATCAGATAAAACCAGACCAGAATAGACAAATTATAAAAGCATCTCATTTTGTATTTATAAGCGATTCTGTACGTAAATATGATATTGCAAACAAACATGACGTTTTGTAAATCTTGACAAGGTTTTGTGAACTCGTATGATGTCAGTTGGGTACAAGTTCTGACTTTTGAGTTCAAAAATTGAATTTCAGATGTTGAGATTGTCTGGTACAGTATGATTGTTCAGGGGTGCAGCTTTGTTTCATTTTTGTTTTTCTCCGATGCTGATCCCAAAAAAGAGACTCAAACTCAAATATCCGGTGCAATGTTCTGAAATGTGGAGGTGTCAGTATCCGGTTGATCCGTTTGAACGGAAAAATGAGAAGATCCCTTGTTATTGCACCTGCCTTCATATTTCAAGTTTGTTTTTCATATTTCATAGCTGAAAATATATTTTGAAAACAAAGAAAAAACACTAATCTCAACACATCATCCAGTTCGTAATGCTCGAAAATATTATTTGCGAACCTCGCTGAAAAACAAGCCATGCCGCGCAGATTTTCAAAAAATTCCGTCGTCATATTTATTCGATGAATAACAGCGCCACTTACATATATAAACTTTATTTATTTTCATTGGGTTATTCAGGCGGAATAATAATATATCAATAGTTATTTATATATATTAATACAAAGGTTCAAGCATTTTTTTTTGGTTTTTGGAGTTTTTTGGATTATCTAATTTCTACAATATAGTCTTTGTGTAGATGGTTTTGGGTAATGAGTAAGTAAAATGTAAGTTTTCGGGTATCTTCTAGATGAAAAAAGCAAAAAGTGATGGGCGAGACAATGGGAAATACAGACAGAATGGTTTGACAAATCGGGAAATGGAAGAAGAAGAATGTTCGAAGAATTTGGGACCAATGAATAGGATTTACGAGAATTGGAATCATTTTCAGAAATGAGATTTAGAAATGACAAAACGGCAATGGCTGGGACCTACAGACCAAGCTGCTTGTGGATGAAGGCAACTAATATTTTTCTTTGTGGATGAAGGCAACTAATATATACAGAAATAGATGGGAATCTAAAGAGACAAAAGGAACCGAAATGAGCAGCTACATTTATATATAAAATACGGTAAGAGAGATCAGATACTGGGAAAAAGTGTGGAGAATGCATCGGGAATGAGTGTTGTTGGAAGTTGAGTTGTCCGAGTTTACATGAGAAGAATTTGACGGACGAAGTCAATGGTTTGTTGGTTGGAGAAGTCGAACTGAAACATTAACCGGTAATTTTAATTTTGTTCTCTGTTGACTAACTGCGCAGCGTCCAAGAATAGCAAAGTCGTGGACGGTCAACGATTTGAGATTCTCCTCAAGTTTGTCGCATGAATATGGAAGCTCCGGATCCTGAAACAAATACTTTCGTATTCTGACATCTACCTGTTTGCTTACCTGCATATCAAAGAAGCCAAGCTCGTTTGGGAAATCCAAGCTGCTTGCTGAGCTGTTGCTAGCAACACTCGAGATTGGAGTATTCTGGTTCAATTGAACCTGTCCTTGTGGAGTGTTGAATGATCCCATCTCTTGCATTTGTGGGTGTGGTTGACCCATTTGTGGGACTTGTCCCATTGTTGGTCCCATGTTTCCGGGCATTGATGATGATTGATGGTAGTGTGGTGGTTGAGCTTGTCCCATTTGTCCATATTGGTATTGTCCCATATGGTTGTTCATCATCATTGGCTCTTGTTGCATGGAGCGTTGCATTGGCTGAGCTGGCGGAATACGATCTGAGAAACGAGTGAAATGAATTATGAGCTTTCTAGAAAAGGTGTCAACAAGTGGGAGGGTCAGAGAGGCGGTACCTATAGGGGATTCGTCAGACTAGCTGATGTTTTCGTATTCAAGAGTGATTTTGTTATAGGGCTCAAGCTCCGCCCATATGATGAGACTCTTAGAGGAAACCCTCTCTATTCACAGAAGGAACTGATAAAGAACTATAAGTTTGTCTGTCTGTATTTATTGTATGTCTGAAACACTCAAAACATATTTTTTTGCCCGATAGTCTAAAATCATAACAAAAGACTACGGTATCCGCTTTCGAATTTCGATACCAAAAACAAAGAATGGCTTCCTGGTGTTGGTTCGGTGGTTTAGTGGTTCTAAGAAGACGGATTTGTACATATTTTTCAGATTTTTAGATTGTCCTGTTATTTTTCATCTGGGGTAGAAGACGCGTTTTCGACAAAGAACAGAATAATAATAATGAATGTATTCCGTGAAAAACAGGACATAATACAATGTTTTTATCAGAATTTGAGAGCGAAAATCTTTCCCTATGTTCCGGAAAACAGGCTTTCAGAGTCATCCAAGACAAGCTCCGCCTACCCGTTGGGCTTTGAGAGATAAAGTATAAAGTGGGAAACAAGCTTTGTTTTTCAAAGGAAAAACTCTTTTAAATGTGTTCTCTTTTTAACCATTCGCCGCCCTTGGAAAAGTGAAGAAAAAAGATAAATCGAGTGAGCGGCGGCGTCGACAAATAGCCTGTTTGCCGGAAAAGGGCCATTTTTGTTGACCACACATGACGCGGAGCAAAACGAACGGCAGTGTGTGACAGACGGGCACCGACGTGTTTTTATTTTTGTAGAAGTGTGTCTCACACATACACATGTTTTTCAGGCGTCAAGCAAGACGTTCACAACCACAAATCCACGCTGCCTTATTATAACAAACAGGAAGACGTAGAGAAAAGAGTTCCAGATACTACGAGTGCCACTACAAAAATATTTTCGCTGCCGTTCGTTCGCTTTTCAGGAGAGAAGACGAAAGGGAGAGAGAGAGAGAGTGGGTGGTCATCAACATGTTTTTGTTTTTCATTACTACCATAATTGCTCTCTTTCTCTCTCTCTTCTCACGTCCAAACTTTTTTTGTCGTGTTATGTCTACGAAGCTTTTTGAAGGAAAGAAAAAAGTTTTTGGGAAGAGGCTCTATGAAATCTTGATGAGTGAACAGCATTTGATGAGTAAGGATTTGAATGAGCTTTGAAATAAGCTGCACGTATCAAGCTTCTCAGAAATCCTTGGTCGCAACACATGTTTATTATTTACAGCGTCTTGTTGAGTAGTACTAGTTCCTGCTGCTAAGAGCACGTAGATCAAAGTACCACGGAAAGTGGCCACAAAATCTAATTTCCAAAGAAAGGGGGTGATGTAACAAAAATGGGATAAACAGAAAGTGTTTTAGCCAATATTGCACGTGCACTTTCAGATTTTCAGATCTTGAAAACAGGGGTCTCTTCTCAAAACAACGATTTCGGACAGAGAACTGTATCGAGCTAGTTCCTTGTCTGGCTATAAAAACAAGTCTCTTAGGCTTCAAACTTTCTATGAACGAAAATATTTACCACTTACGCGCAGACTATTTTCCAAAAAGAAGAGAGAGAGAGAATGACCGGTCTAGTATTTCCTAGGAATTCAACTTGTTTTCTGCTTATACGCGTCCCTATACAATGTTCCGAGAAACAACTTGATCAGCTATTTGTGTCAAGTTTACAAACATCACTATTTATCATTTCCCGTAGTCTCAGCTTCCACACACACCCCCTTTTCTCACGTCATGCTACGGAAGTGTATAGCTGTGTGCCCCTGGATAATGCAATTCCCGCTACATTATAACTAAGTTTGATCCGAATGTAGTTTAATTTGGTTTTGGTCAGAAACCAAACTCACGTTGCTGTTCCACTGCTGGCTGCTCTTTTTGCTTCTGCTGTTGTTGCTTAGCTTGTATTGAGTTACGGAGCTCCAAACGGACCATTTCAGATGACCTGGAAACAACTGTTGATAAAAAATAACTAGAAATATACAAACTTAGTGTTCTGGTATTGGTTCTGAGTGCCCGAGGTTCCCGGAGCTCCGTGCATCATCGAATGATGTTGCAATTGTTGTCCTCCTTGCATTTGATGCTGGCTCATTTGATGTCCTCCCATCATATTGTTGTTCTGCAAAGAGAAAATGACATCATGTAAATATATGCACGTCTCAGGAGTACCTGTTGGTATCCATAGCTTGGCGGCGGCTGATAGTGATAGTTTTGTTGCGGCGGCGGTGGTGGCACCTGCTCGTCGAGTTGTGCTTTGTTAACCGTTCGCTTTCTTCGCGAGTTGTTCTTTGGAGCCGGCTTAGCGGCCGGTGGCGGGGCCGCTTGAGCCTGAGCCTGTTGCATTTGGTAGGTTTGCATCTGAAAAACATGTTGTTCTTCTGAAAAAGTGCTGAAAAACACTGACTAATCGTTCGGAGTCTAGACACACGGTTAGTCAGGGGGATCTAAGAAAAACGAAATGGAACTAGAGATCGAAGTGGTTATATACTACGTATGGATACGGGGGCTGGTTTCTAAAAGGAAGTTTAGTAGTCAAAGTGCTTCTCGTCCAGAGAAAGAGAGATATACGCACACCTTCCGTTTTCACTCAATTTCTAATGGGGCGTAGTGTAGTTAGCATCTATACACTTTCAGGTCAATGTGTTTCGGAATGGCTTTTTGGTTTTTTGTTTCCCTCCCGAAGCAGGTCATATGAAAGATAACAAACATACTCGAGAAAAAAAAATCAAAAGTTCAAATTCACAAAACCACCGTTATCACATACCTGCTGTTGTTGATGCCGTTGATATTGTTCCATACGTTGCTTTTCCTGTTGTGAGTAGGCCGGCGGGTTCATCATTCGTTGCATGTTTTGTTGATTATTACCAGGATTACTTGTTCTGAAAAACACAAAAGTAATGAGTGAGTCAGTGTGCATGAAGAAAACCGAATGGGAAAAAACACAGGGAGTGAAAAAAAAGAAAAAAAACACGTGTGATCTATCAGACCTAGTGAATCATAGATCATTGGAACATGGCACGAAGAAACCGCGATTTTGAAAACAAGTTCTCCCCGCCGCCGGCTAAGTCATGAACAATATTCGAGACCTAATCTAGAAAAGAAATGGACAAAAACAAGAAGATATAAACCGGAGAAGAAGACCACCCACTTATCTGAAAAACACGAAAAAGTTGTGCGCGCACACACACATAGACACATCTCTAGTATATCTGTGTGGTCAGGACCACTAGCGAAAACAACTAGTCCCTCATGGAACGTCTTTCCGAATGAAAAGACCGACTGCCGAAAATATATTTATACTGAGGTCTTTTTAAAAACTTTGCCTGGGGGGAAATGTGTAAATATGTTTATTTGTTTCACTGACAGGTTCCAAGGGAACGGACTGGAATTCGGGGGCTGTTTTGCTTCCTTTATTTTTGTCAAAGTTGAAACATTCTCTCACCACTCATGCCAAAAAAGATTTGTTTTCAAAAACATGCCCCCCTATTTTTTATTCCAGTTTTGACACTATAAAAAATAAGTGGAGCTATCAAAATCATAGTATGCACTATTATGACTCCAATGATCGAACGAAAAGCATTAGAATAAAAAAGCACATTCTATTGGGCCCCCAGCGCGCGCGAATATTCAAAAGTCACATGGTCCACTTGTTTTTTCGAATGTTTGCTCGACGAAAGTGAGAGATGTCTGAACTCGTTGCACTAGATGACCATGTGATATTTGGGGGATGTCTAGGATATCTTTCAACAATAAACTGGAATATTGAAAGAAGCGGGGGGGGGGGGGGGTGATTGGAAGTGCAAACGTGATTTTAAAACGATTTCGTAGGCTTAGAATCCGAAGGAAATCTATGAAGTCACAAACTATGATAAGTACTATAACATGCAATTTAAAACTCAAAAATCCAACTTACGATTGATGATGACCCATTTGGTGTTGTCCCATTCCACGGTCTCCCATCATTGGACCCATTGCGTTATTCATTGGAGCATTCATATTCATTTGGTTGTTCATATTCATCTGGGAACCCATGGAGCTGTTCATAGCTCCCATTTGCCCCATATGGTGTCCTTCCATCACTCTTCCATCCATTGGTCTTTGGGCTACAGGCATTTGGTTGCCCCCCATTCGATTGTCCATTCCTTGTTGCATCTGCTGATTGTTCATTTGACGGTTATCCATCCCATGCTGCATTTGCTGGTTGTTCATTTGCTGATTCTCCATTCCCATTCCAGGATGACCCATTTGCCCTTGTTGCTGACCCATTGGACGTTGACCCATCATATGTCCCATATTCTGCTGTTGCTGATGATGTTGCATGGATCTTCCATCCATCTGTGCCATCCCATTGTTTCCCATTTGTCCCATTTGACCATATCCCTGATAGTCATAAGCTGGTGGTTGTTGATTCGGATATTGCGCAGGCTGCTGCCGCGGTTGCTTCGGTTGAGGCTGAGATGCTGGTGTAGATGTATACATCCTTACAGCCTGAAAAAAATATTTTTCGATATTGTTTTTAGAGAAATAATATTCAATCAAGGAAATATCAATGAGGAAACTTTTTATGGAAGGCACTATGATACATTTCGGACAAACAACTGCAAAACACAGTGAAGTGGAACATAGGCGAAACAACTATTTTGTTTTCGAAAGAAAAAACAAGTTCAAATGTTTTTATGATCATCAAAACATGATCATTTAATGAGAAAGATATCCCGGAAAAGCCATATGTGCCTCAGCAGCAGAGTAAGGCCAAACTCAATAGATTGTAAAATGAAAAGAAGAAGAAGACGGGTGTTTTGATCCGAATCGTTCTGGATCCCATTCAACACCACACACACACAACAACAAACCGTCTTCGTCCTCTCTCCGTGTCAGTTTGTGTGACCCTTCCTCGCTCGCTCGCCTACTTGTTTCTCCCCGCATGTTTTGAGGATACTGTTTATATCCGATCTAATCACTCCTCCATGCCAGACTACGGTGATTGATGGATACGTAGGGAATAAAACACAGAACCGTTTTGAACACAAGGAAAACATTTGAGATATTCATTCTGAGAAATATGAATCAGGAAGTATTATTTTTCAGTTATACCCAAATCCCCGAGACAATCCCGAAAATTATGTGATGCGTAATTCAAACCAGGAAGAAATTCAGTTTGGATACCAAAACTCATAAACTCAGAACCAATTTCACGAAAATGTCATACTATGATGTAGTCCACAGATAAGATAAGGACCATGATTTATTGTTTAGGTGTTGATCAGTTCCCAAATTCCTTCCCTTGTTGTTTGACAAAATATGGAAACCGGTTCCCGTTAGAAACACATCTGATAAAAAAACAAAGTTCGGTATTTGTTAACGGCAAAAGAGAGTCGTACGCTGACCTTGCACCTTTTTCGAGAGCGTTTCATTTATAAGATGGGTTATCAGAGCAGCAAACTAGACTGACGTTTCTAAATCGTGGAAGTGTACTAGAGAACTAAACTAGAGGCTACGTGTTGCTATAGAAGGTTTAAGTAAAGGACGACTGTTTTTTCTATTCATTTTTTCTAATTTTGGAAGATCAAGGATCTCTGATTCAGCTTTAAACTTGGGAAAAACCGACAATTGAAGAAAAAACTCCATCGTAACTGAACTAAAATAGTTCATACTAATGTTACCTTGCAATTCTTGTAACACTTGCACACCGGAAGGTCGTACTCGTAACTAGGCACGTGTATGAGATGGTGAAGCAGTTTTGCCGCATGCTCATCGGTCATGTGCTTTGTGTCGAGACCACTTTTCGCCTCCTCGGCTGATAGTTCATTTTGAACATTTTTCTGTTAAGATATTGAATCGATCAAGCGGGGGTGTCTACCAGGATAGGAAGCATCTCAGGAATGTTCATCTTTTGATTTCCCGGAGAAGCTCCTATCCTGATGTCATAATTCTAAAAAACTAACCTTCAGCATAAAAGACATTCAGACTGTACTATAGGCTCACTAGAAAAAACACGAAAGGCAGAATAAGACTAGGTTCACAGGCTTCATAGCGGTTCTAACAAAAACAGCATGTTTCGGGCTCGTAACCAAGATTTATGGGTTTCAATTTTTCAATTCGCCACATGAAACCAAAGGCAACCATTTTTTTCCTTACCCTATCTTATTTGATTTTCAGAATCTAAAATGAAAAATTGAGGGAAATTAAAAACAAGGAAAAAGAGTGAGGAGGTCATCTATTATAAGAAAACTGACGCCTCGATAGAGGTTTTGTGAGAGAAAATTGAAAGTGGAAACGAGGAAATCGAGATAAGAACAATTGGGGGGAAAGAAGAAGAAGAAGAAGAAGAAGGAGAAATAAGAAAAGAAAATTGACATATCGTGTCGCTTTCCCTCATTCATTTTTTCTTCTCGTTCTGCTCCATTGCCTTACGTCTTAAAGTGTTTCTTGGTCATTTTCGGTGAAGCTGAGCAACTAAGACAAATTGAACAAAAAGCACAGAACACCAACTGTTTGATGAACTCATCGGGATGGCTAATTGGAAAAAAACGGACAGATAGGAAGAGAAAATTTTTGTGTGGTTCTGATAAAAAGTGTTCATTTAGTGAAGGAGTAAAGAGAAAATCCTATCTATTATGAACAATTTCCAGTTGCGTAAATCAACTTTCGGTTATTGGAACATTATAAGCAATCGACTGTAGTGACGGGCGCTAATTGTCGGTAGAAACATTCAGCGAAGAAACAACAACAACACGAACCGGTCAATAAGCAACACAAATACAAACATTAGGAGGAAGAAGAAGATGTTGTCGCTTCTAGATCTCTTTGACGGAAGCAAAAAATGCAGATTGAGTATAATAAAAGAAACATACAAGCAGTCAGTGCCTGGGCCGAGGGATACTGACGTTTTGTGTGTGTGTGTGTTGTCTCTCTATACGAGCGGCGTCATCTGTTCTTCAGGCATAGAGAGAGGGGAGGCACTTCTCTCATTCTCTCCCATCTTTTTCATCATCCATTCATTCCGCGGATATGCGAACGAAGGTCGTACAGTAGGGCGCCGGGCGCCGCCACTCGGTGCGAGGAGCCATTTGGGTCATGCACTAAGGAGAGGTACCAAGGCAGGCATTAAGAGAGACCATGCCAATACACACACTCTTTTTCTGGTTTGTAGGTAGGTGAGAAAAGCGACAGGTGTTTTTAGAAATTCAAACTGTGATGGTCTGAACCTAACAATTTGAACGGGCCATGACAGAAAGATAATTATAAGTAAGCCAAAAAATTAGTTTGAAGTCCTAATAGCCTCCCTAAAACTGATCACGTGAATAAAAACAAGCGGTGAAACATTTCGACACGGTGATTGTTGAATTATCATCATTTTCTGAGTTTTGTAGTCAGCACTATTTTTCGAGGACTGATAACACCCTCTGCCAAACGTTTCGCCTTGTTTTGAAAAAAAAGAATTGCCAAGAGTCGAAAGGTCGTCAAGTGTTCATATCCGTTATCAATCACAGTTTTTTTTCTCTCTATCGGAAAGAACAGCCGACATTCCACCCTTCCCTTTCCAATCTCCACAAACAATTGATCTCGGGAATCTATTCGGTGGCAGTGTGCGAGGCCCCGGGCAATAGGTCAACAATTCCAAAGTATGGAGATGCAAGAGTGAGGGAGGCAGAGAGAGGTTATAATAGAAAACAGAGGTCGATACCCTCTCCTTTTTGTTACTCTAAACCAAACTAGAAAGATTTTTTGCGGTAATTGGAAGAGTATGGGGTCTTTGTGGATTTTTTTGTGGGATTTCCAAACAAGGTAAACTAAGTTTTTTTATTAGTCAGTCATTAGAAACCAACCAAATTAAAAGTGATGTAATTTGCTGATATGTACTCTAAAACCTTCTAGAAATTGAAATGATTAATCTAGAAGAACGTAACTGGCTATATTAAATTCTTCCCTGTACTTTCTGCACTATCATCATCTGTTTCCGTTTTCCCTGAAGTGCCAGGTACCGATAATTGTTTATGCACGATGAAGGAAAAGTGATGTAAGATGAAGGATGCAGTCGACTTTACTCGGCAAAAAAATTGGAAAATGGCGGAACCTTTAACATGGATGGAAAAGGTGAAAACTGAGGAGCCTCAAAGTATCGGATGTTGCGGACCACTACGTGAGAAACTGGACTCACTAGGGAATGACCCGGAGGCAAGTTGGAGTTTCCGGATGAAAAGTATATGGTTGGATAGCTTAAATTATGGGCTTTCAGAATATGTATTCAAATTTTGCTGAACGCATCCGGAATTTCAGAAATTTCGCTCTGAACCTCTCTCACTGTAACTAGTGGTTTTCGCGCCTGACACTGTTTCAGGACCACTTCGCACCCTTTTTTGAACTGTAATCAGTGAAAAACCGTCTTCTGACACTGTTCCCATCCCAGGCACCACCCGCTAGCGGTTTTTCATTGAATCTAGTTCAAAAAAGGGTGTGAAGTGGTCCTGAAACAGTGTCAGGCGCGAAAACCACTAGTTACAGTGAGAGAGGTTCAGAGCGAAATTTCTGAAATTCCGGAAGCGTTCAGCAAAATTTGAATACATATTCTGAAAGCCCATAATTTAAGCTATCCAACCATATACTTTTCATCCGGAAACTCCAACTTGCCTCCGGGTCATTCCCTAGTCAGAGAAAGAGGCGCCATGCAAAAAATGAACTGCCCTTGCTGTCCCCGAGAGCATGTTCTTTCCATTGGACCAATAAAAATGTGCATGTATGTGTGTTTTATTCCTCTTCTTTCATTTTCCGCCACTTTCAAGAATTAGTGTGGAGAAAGAGATGAGAAGGGGGAACCGGTCGATACAATTATAGGTTATAAAATCGAGAAGAGTGACCAGTTTACCCGGGGAGAAGAGGACAACGAATACAACACCGACAACCCTCGTGTTTCGGGTAAAGACGTGACTTCACAAGAATTCAATTTTATGGAGTGTAGACGTTTGATCTCAGACAGTTCTAAGATGGAACAGATGTGTTGAACACCTTGCATAAACAAGGCCACATAAATTTGAGCTCTAAAAACGTGCACTTTCTGCATTATCAATTTCTATTTTTGGGTTTTCAACCCCAAACGGGGGAGGTCAATGTTTCCTGATTTCCTCATTGAATTTCCTGATTAACTAGGTCATCGAAACCAAAAATAAACTAACCTTTGGATTAGATCTGCAAATTTGCAGTTGTGACTTGAAAATGTGTGTGTGTGTGCCAAGCTGAAAAAATTAGAAAATCTTCAGAAACGATTAAAACGATCATATGATTCAGAAGAGAAAAGTTTTCGAGTTGAGAGAATGGCGGGGGTTGAAAAGGGGGGGGGGAATGAAGAAACAAAGATAGTGGTAGCCACAGTTCTTTCGGCTGGCATATAAGAGAACTAGAGAGAAAAATAAAGGAGAGAAATGTAAAAACAGTACATGAACAAAAATGAAGAGATAGAGAGAAACGGAAAGTTTTTACCAAGAAAAGGAAATCAATTTTTGAGTCTTGTTTAGTGGCGCGATACGGTTTATCAGACATTTTCCCGGACAAAAAGATAAAAGTTCATTGAGTCTGGAAGGAAAAACTGAACTCTTGGTAACTGGCGAGTTTCAGTTTCACCTGCCCTATTTAAGCTCTAATTCAGAATCCTTCATCAGCCAATGACAAGAATTGTCAGTGTGTAGGAGGTGTTATGACGAACAGAAATGATGTGTTGGGTATACCCGTAATAGGGGGACCCTTGGACTCTTTAGTTCGAAACACCCTAGGGGGGATTCTTGGCGTCACTTACTGCTCTCGGGGAAATTGACTCGTCGACATGGACTTTGATGTCGGCTCTTCTCTCTCTCTTTCTCAATTTGCAACCAGAAAGATGCGAAAATTAGAAATTCAAATGCTTTTTAGATATATGAAGAATAAAACCTAAAACGTCATTCAGAAGAACATATTTTAGAGAAGGTAGGCGCCTTCTTTTCTCACTTGGAAGATTGCTGGTAATTATGAGATTTGTGTGTATGTTCTTCTAAGGAATCCAACATCATACATCTACTAGCTATACAGTCGTACGGAGAAACTAACAAATGCATGAAGCGCTTCAACAAAAATTGACTCTAATAAAACATTAAAAAACGTAATGCGGGGATATGAACAATTTCGAAAAACTGCGAATAGTGACTCTTTTTTTGACCGGCTGGTCATCCTAGTGGCCAGGTATGATGCTGGATTTCGAAAGAGAGTACAAGAGGAAGGTGCGGAATGCAAACAAACGCGGAAAAGGCGCGCGGTGAAGTAAGCTTGGGCGGTCTCTGAGTCATATTAGAAAAAAATACATAGGAAAGAAATTAAGTTGGACCGGTCTACAGGGCTTCAAGGTATCTCATGACTAACACTGATAATAACTAACAAAGAAATTAACTTTGCAGAACCCAAACAGTAATCAGAGCGGAACTTTTTATTTTGTTGCCTACTTTGCTTTGATCATCAACAAAGATGAAAAGGGGTGGAGGACGAATTCTTGAATTTACGACCCTATGAACCGAAACCAGTTAGAAAATGAAGAGAATCGAAGTTTGGTCAGTTTGAAACGGCGGTGAAGTTCAGTTTGCTGAACAATGTAGGGAATTCAAGAAAGGTGACTAATTGTTACCCAACCTGAGGAAACCATGAGCAACTTACTAACATAAGAAAGATGATATGGATTTTTGGCAGAATAAAAAAACGACTAATCGGGAGAAGCGAGAAAAAAAGAGAATTCGTCGGATACACCACTTTCCATGTCTGCTTTTTCAATTGACAAGCAGTTCTTGCGCTTTTTTTGCGCTTGTTTGAGAGAAAAAGAAGAGAAGAAGTTTCGAAACATGGCATCATTATTGGAAGCGAATAGAGAGATTGAGGTGAAGAACAAGCTGGTTTCTCATATAACTTTTTGAATACAGTTTCTCAAGAAACCGAGGACATCATTTTCATCAAATGCAGCAGGCGTGAAATGGGAAACTTTTTTTTGCTACAGAAAAACCCCGTGAGATTACCATTGGAGCTTGAAGTACAAAGTTGGAACAAGAGAATATCGAAAAGAGATTTCAAGCATAACCGAAAACTGGCTTAAAAAGGTTTAATTATCAGTGAAGCAAAAATTTAAGTTTGGAAAAACTCGGAGCAGCATTTGGAGCGGAAAACCGAACGTTTTTATATCAACATGACAGCATTCAAATTTTTATACGGTCTGAAGGAAACGCAATTTTTTTGTTCGAAGAATCTCCAAGAAATTTGAAATTTCCATACAATAGAGGTATTCAAGACGATTCAAATTGCATGAAAAAAGTCTGAAAATAGAACAGGAAACGTTCAAAGAATGATAAACCATCGATATGCGAACAACTCGATTCAATCAATGAGAAGCGGCTAGACTCAAAAAAATCGTCGAGTGCATAGAGGACTAGGCGGCGGCAGAAATGCGTCGTTGTAGTCGCCAGGGCACATTTTACAGTTTGCAAACAAACCCAAAACACTGCGCGGAAAGGCGGCTGCCGCAAACGCTAGAAGGTTTTCTCCTCTTTGAACGAAGGAATCTTCCAATTCAAGATAATAAGAAAAAAATGAAACGACGCAGCAATTTCAATGTTAGTTACAATTTAATGAACTCCAGAGAAACGCTCCTCCAAGTGCAAGCTAGCCCCCCCACCGGCCGACACAAAGGTCATTCGGACTGCTGAACGAATTGAAAGAGTGAGAGAAGAAGAAAGTGTTTCACGAGAAATATAGAGTGGAAAAAGAGAAGAAAATTTTAGGGTATGGACTTGCTGCATGGATTCTTTTGTTCTTCCATACACAGGGGAGGATTTCTAGAATTGAAATAAAAACAAAGTTTCTAAACTCTTTTATAGGCATGATTTTTAAAAAAGTTTAATAAAAATATAAAATGACGTGATTTGAAAGAAGGTTGTGATTAACAGCTTTTCGACTTTTCGATCTTAAACCATGTGGATTATGATATTTGCAAATAGTCGTATTCATCATAATTTCCTGCAACTCACTCCTACTTTGGAAATGTAGAGCCAAGCTTTGATTCTCCGAAATAGTCAGAAAGAATGTTGCTCTCCTCTTCCAAATTGTTCAAATTGAAACGGAAGCAACGAGAGGGGGGAGGGTTCAACTCTAGTAAAACCTCCAAAACCGCCTCCCCTCCTCCTCAACACTACCACCATACATTTGAAATACATAATGAACACTAGACCCTCTCACTCCTCTCCCAACATCCACAACAAGGAGGCAAAGACAACCGATTTCTATCCATAAGCTGAAGGCGAGGGGACGTCGTCGTCCGTCGTCGTCGTGTGAGTGAGAGAGAGAAATTTAAGGGGGAGGGGCGCAAGATGAATGCGCAGATGCTTGTCTTAATAGCAATTGGTCCGTGGGCGACGAGATTCTTCGCCCCGTCCTAGTCGTTTGCCTGGATGGCTGACCGCAAAAGAGTTGTGTGGTCAACAAAGAAGGCAACGAAGAAGAAGAAGAAGAAGAAGATGTGGGATATGATGAAAACGAGAAGAAGTAAAAGGAAGAAAAGAAATATAAGCAATAATTGAATAAACGACCAGGAGCTCACTCGTTTCAAGAAACTGCATTTTGTAGTGTCTTCTTTATTGAATCTTGGCCTGTTTACACGGGACCACCGGAGTCCAGAACCAAAATAGTCTAGTCAAAAATACCGAAAAACATGTGAGTGTGGTATTATTAGAAGTTGTAAGCTACATAAATAGGTTGGATTCAGCTGGCTTCTCCTTTTTTTCGTGACTGTACATTGGATTCCACAAAAATGCATTTTTCAGTATTAAGGAATGCACTTTTCGAACTCACATCACTTCGAAATGCATGGAAAAGAGAACTGCGTCTCGAAATTTGGTTTTTCAAAGTTGCGGAATGAAGAAAACAGAAATTGGAAGGGTTTCCCGAACTTTTTCCTTTTTAGTCAACATTTGAGAGGAAAATTTGTTTTCTTGTTTTTTTTTGAGTCACGTGGGCTCTCGCACGGATTCACGTGCTTTTGCAACACTTCTAGAAAGAATTCTACATTTTTAGAATTTTTGGAATCAGCTAACCATGAGCAGTTTCCTTTTTGGTTAAGCCACTGACAAAAATAGGTCTATAAGGCTAAAGAACTGGGTAATTACACTAGTCGAAAAAAAAATGAAAAGGCATAACCTTTCAAAAGAGATGGCACGACAAGTTGCCCGGAAGAGCACAAGTGTGTTTCTTGCTCTTCCTAGTTATGGCCGGTAGCAAACGGATAGAATGGCTAACTCTTTCCCCCCTTCTTTTTACTCTCTTCTCCGGCCCTCTTTCTCTCTAAATCGCATCATGTAATAGCATGACGTGCGAAATTGAGAGAATGTTTTAGAAAATAGAGAAAAATAAAGAAAGAATCGACTTTCTCATGACTTTTGTGAATTGACCTAATTTATAAGTGTTCTTATTGGAAATTAGTTGTGTTTATGAAGAATAATTGAGAAAGAGAGCAGAAATAATTGTTCAAGGGAGGACTCAAGAATTGATACGAGAGTCCAAAACGATGAGAGAAAAACCTAGTAGCGGTGTGGAGGTGCTGCAAAAGCAAACATTCTAAAGAGCTGGTTTCGGCAGGGAATGTGTGGCTGGTTACCTCCGGTATAAGTCTTTCAGAGGTAAAAAATACAGAACTTTGAAATAATTCAAATCATTAGTAAAAATAGGCAACAATTTACTATTCGATAGAATGTATCACCTCAAAGTAACTTGACTTGACAGGCCATGGTACTATCTGGCACTCACAGGAAGTGAAGATTCGAAAAGAAGATTAGAAGATAAAGAAATATCTGCGGTTTCGGATTTGGTGTTTTTGACCAATAAATCTGCGTTCCACTATAAACATGTGAACATAAAACATATAACAAATTAGAAGAAACGATATATTAGATAGAAGAGACTAGTTCTTGATTGTTTGTCGTGTTTCCGTTCGTCGGAATGTGATGTTTTGATGAGGGAATATATAGTTTCAAAGTCGATGATAAGTTATGACGAGATGCAAGGAAACATTTGTGCATAGAAAGGAAAAATGCACAAAACATAAGCAAGTAGGAAACACAAGCCGCTGAGCGTTCTGTGATGTTGCGCGAAGAGAAAAAAACTTCAAATGCCTCATTGAGAGAAGAAAACAGAGTTTAGAGTTTTAGACGCGAATGAGGAGAGAGAGGAAATTGTTGACGTAACCGCAATTGCATTTCGAGGTGAAGTGAGATGACCACATCCTAATAAAATGCAATGTTTTCAAGGTTGTGAACATAGGAAGACTTTTTTCTCGATGAAAACTTGTAAGCCAAGGGGGTTTGTGAATTTGCAGTATTCAACTTTGTGAGTTTAAGTATGATCTTACAAAAAGCAGGTGGTACCGATAAAATTAACTTTTTTGGAACTGAACATTTTTTGAAAACTTACTCTTTACTCTCTAATAATGACCCACTGATCAGACATAACCGTCCAAAAATCTCATTAGGGACTCTGAGCAAACAGAGAAATCTTCTTCTCGGAATACAAAGAAACATTTGAGAAAAGCTCTTGGCACTTGATCGTCCTACCGAAAAAAAAGTTGTTTAGTTTGATGCGGCAACTATGCGGGGGGCGTTTTAATCGGACAACACTTTCCGATAAAAATGTTGATATGGATTTCGGAAGAAGGAAGTTATCTCAGGAATTTATCATTGCCAAAGGATGATTCAAAAACTTAGAAATAGTCAGAGCAGCTCAAAAAATGAGTCAAAAGATAAAGAACAGCTCAAAAAATGAGTCAAATAAAAATAGTCTGTCGGAAAAAAGTCAAAACTTGAGAAAAAAAAGTGACGTTTGTCTAGAACCACTGAAAAATAGGCCAAGGAACACAAATTAAAACTAGTCGGTCCGCTGAAGCGAACGGCAGCTTCCATAAACAGACCACCGGGAGTTGTCAAAGTCTTCAACAACAACAAGACAACAAAGTTTCGCGTAAACAAAAAATCAGACTCACTCACACACAAATACACACATCGAGAAGCAAGAGGCGGAAACGGAGAGTGAAAATCTGGATATTTTCAGATGTGACTTTTCTCCTCCTCAGTCGTAGTGTCGACAGAGAACGAAGAAGAAGAAGCAAAACTAGTAGTACAATGTGTAGTGGAACAAATAAAAGCAACAAGTTGTTTTTGTTATTCGAAAACCCAATTTTTCCAATTACCAAGAATCAGAAAATGCCATCTGAAAGCGGATTCTAGCTTAAATAGGGTTTTACCAAGCGTTATTGTATGAGATATATCCAGAAAGTTCGACTACAATGTTGGCACTAAAATTAAATTCAGGGTGAATGAAAATAGAAAACTAGTAAGAAATAGTTCCTCCATGTGACGTTGAATGCTATTGCACCTGACAGTTTGATCAGAATTGTTCTCCGTTTTGATGTCATTGAATTCTTTGATCTTTTTTATAAACAACTTCAGAATTTCGACGACAGTAGTAATTTATAAGGCAGATTAGTTAGATTTTTGAAATTAAAGAGAACGAAGAACTATTTGAAACGCCTCATAGTTTGTGGTTCATAGAGAAGAGATGCCATCGGTTAATAAAAGTGAAAGTAAGTGACCATTGTGAAAACGCAACTTTGTGGTCGGTTTTCGAAACGATTTATTGGAAAGTCACCAGACTGTTTTGTAGCTAACGTAGTGGCATTTATATATCTAGTGGTCATGTAGTTTGTGGGCATTTCTCAGCATTTTTTCTCAGTAAAATAAAAATTGTAGTCTTATTTCGATACGAATGTTTTCAAAACAGTACAATACCGTTACTAATAATTTCAGTAGCTTCGAAATAATTTGGTTCAGCAAAATTTTACTGTACCAAAAATGTCCGTATATCAAAATGAAATAGAGTCAAAGATAAAAGTGGTAAACCAAAAAAAATATTGGATGCTTACAAAAAATAGAAAAAAGAGGCTGATATAAAACTTGTGATCAAGAAATCTGCGAAACAATGAATTCTTTTGATAACGGTTGACCTTCTCGTCGACCTTGGCAGCTGACGCGAATCTAATTGTTTATTTTGTGCTCGCATTGCTCTAGTCACCTTCTCTCTCCCCAATTAAACAACATTGAATATAAATTACTTAGGAATGTTTTCTAGAACACAGAAAAATGAGAAGAAAATCGTGTCTGAAAGGATTGCATTTCAAATAATTTTTGATGTTGAACCAAATTCATAGCTCACCGGAAATTAAAAAGGCAGTAGAGAATATTCTGATGTATTTTCCAACTCCGAAGAATGTGTCACTATATTTTTCCAGCTAAAAAACATCGCGCAGAGGGGGAGGAAAGGAAATTCAGAAATCTTTGTGTTTTCTCTCTTCTCTTCAAATCCTTTTGGAAATAAATAGGGAGACGAAAAACATGGTGCGCGCGGGGAAAAGAAGTGAGCTTGGCGAGCAAGGTCCGTGGTCGTCTAGTGTTTTTGAATGTTTGTGTGTGAGATATGTCCATTCGAATATATATATATATATACGACAAGGAGGCGACGACAATTCTCCAAAACAAAATCATCTATTAGTTGTTATTCGGATTTTTGTGTGACCACTAACCACCACCTTGGACAACTTATAACAGAATGCTTTTTCTGAGGCAATGGGGCAAAATACAGAGGAATGGTGTCAACAGGAGCTCTAGTCGAAGTTTTTCTGCGACTAGGAAGAATTTAGAATTCAAATAACACCATGTTATTTTAGAAAAGCTAATCTGAAGGGACTGGACCAGCAAAGCAAGATACGATCTTGAATACAATTGTTAAACTGTGAGGTTCACAAAACTATGATGATGACCACAACAAAAGAAAAAGGGGAAAAAAGTGGAAGCAACCATTGAACCCCAGATCGGGAGCCGGTCTATGCCGAAAATAGACGGTATATGGGAGGGCTTGGGGGGGAGGGAAGGACACACACAAAGCAAACAGGAGCGAACCAGCGAGTGGCGATCTAGCCTCACGAAAACACGTGCACTTTGTCTTTTCATACCGCTCCTCCTTCCGCCGACAGGCCTCTCTCTCTCTCTATCCTGGGGGGTCGTCGACAGATGAACGATCCAATAATCATACAAGCTGCCGACCGGGGGGCGCGTTGCATGACTGACTTGTCGCCGCTTCTTCTTCAATCGGCCATTAACTTTCACTGAGTACTTCAGATAACAAATAATGGCGAAGAAGGAGATTGCTTTTCGATTTGAAAAAGATTCCATCGGTGAATGAAATTCGAAAGTACTAGTGAATGTTTCCTAGCATGGTATTTATAAAAAAATTTATAAACGTGATTCTCCATACTATTTTTCCTATAATGATCTTTCAGATTTTGGAAGCTTATCTCTAATGAAAAATCTCGAAACGGAAGGAAACGTGACTTTCACAAATAGTTTTTTCCTCAGTTCTCCTTAATCAGACGTCATCCGGAACTTGTGATGAATGAATGTTCTGTAAGAACAACGCTAAGCTTCTAAACCTGATTATCAAATTCCGTTCGAACCGGGGGAAACATGACGCTGAAAAACAAGATACAGTAGTTTAATTCTATTACTCTTCTCTTCTACCATAATCCATCTAAGACTGACGTTACCAATTTGCATTCATTTGAGTAGGTGGGCGGAGCTAGGAATAGTATAAAAAGCACATTTAGGTTCGATTCAACAGTTCATTTGACTTCATATTCAACTATTTTCTAAAGAAATTCCAAGTGGAACGAGAAATGGCGGCGTGCTATTACAGAAAGGTAAATTCTATTATTTGATGATGTGATCTGTGGACAAGAAGCTTTTCTAGATAAAATGGATATAGAAAGTGTTTGGGTTGAATTAAAATCAAGGATTATCCCTAATTTGAAATATAATGTTTCAAAGAAATGAAATATTCAAAATAACCGATAATATGGAAATTTCTTCATGCTTAGAAGCTCAGACTGCTTACAAAATATCAGTTACCTAGAAATCATGTTTATCACATTTGTTGTTGTCTTGCTGCCCATGTCCACTGCTCATATCACCTAGCCCCGGCAAGCAACGATGTCCGAGTGGTTAAGGAGATGGACTTGAAATCCATTGGGCTTTGCCCGCGTAGGTTCGATTCCTGCTCGTTGCGTATCTTTTTTGTTTTTTTTTCGCAATATGGGGAGGATTTTCTGTTGTCTAAAACATAATCAAACATCGTTTTTGAATTTTTCAACTCATAGAAACATCTTTTCTAAAAGAAAATAAAGAGACTATTTTATAACGAATGGCAACAAATTCAAAAACTACAACATATCGGAAAATCAAGTAATATGATCGCAGGTTGACCTTTTCAATAAGATCAAGTTCAAAAATGTGTAACTAAACAGGAAGAGGTCAGCAATGAACAACATACTAAAATAGAAATAAATAAACATTGGAAAACCAGGTGCGCAACTATTTTAGAATGTTGGTCGTACAAACAAGACATTAGATCTAGATTGGTACGATTGCATGAATATGAAATACGAGAAAACATCCATAATGTACTGATCCGATAATCACTGATGAATTGGAAGTCGGGCTATCTGTACTGCTTTACATCTTTATTCGTACCTTTTTTTGACACAAATTATCTTTTGCTGCTTCCAAAAACATCTTGAAAAAAAAGTTTCAGTTTTTTTTTCAATATTTCTTCGCCGAGTTCAGTATTACTTTGAAGATTATTTTACCCTTTTTTGTCCTCGTAGAGAAAAAATTCCGTGTCGACTGCCAAAAACTACTCACAAGTTGTAGTGGAAACATTTGAAAAAAAGCGGGGAAACTGTATTTTTCGTTTTTCAAAAAATGTTCTACTAACATTTTTTCGCAAATCTGTTCAATTTATTCATTTTGAAATAATCAGAAGGTTAAACACGTCTCGATTTTTGAAAATTCCGCCACCGATTTACAGTGATACAAAGTATAAATTTGAATGACGTGTTGGATAGGTGTATCTTGATAAAAATCTATTTATCTGTACAAAGACTTTGAAAGGAATACCGAACAATGAAAACTCCACATTCACCCTTTTATGACACACCTGCCATCTACACCTCTTGGTTATTAACAAATAGATAATGAGGTAAATGTCACAAGTTGTCACATAAAAGGATGCCGATTACCAGATATAATCAGTATGTGATGAGCAGGTGGTCTCAGTAAGGGGCGTGGCTACTATTTGGACTCCGCCCCCAGGGTATACAAGAAGACCAGAATGCTCATTCATTCAACGTACTGGTGAGCGATCTGCTATACGCGGTCAAGTCTCCCGCCCCGGTTCGCATGCGGCCTTCTACCGTGTCGCTGTGGGTTTGTGCGTTTGGCGCTGTGAGTTCGCTCCCTCCCCTACTGGCTTGATTTCAAGCAGCCGCCCCGGTTCGCATACGGCCTTCTACCGTATCGCTGTGGGTTCAGTAGGAGGCGCCAGGAGTTCGTATACGGCCTTCTACGGTGTCGCTCCGAACCTTTTCCGTACTGGTGAGCGATCTGCTTTACGCGGTCAAGTCTCCCGCCCCGGTTCGCATGCGGCCTTCTACCGTGTCGCTGTGGGTTTGTGCGTTTGGCGCTGTGAGTTCGCTCCCTCCCCTACTGGCTTGATTTCAAGCAGCCGCCCCGGTTCGCATACGGCCTTCTACCGTATCGCTGTGGGTTCAGTAGGAGGCGCCAGGAGTTCGTATACGGCCTTCTACCGTATCGCTCCGAACCTTACCGTACTGGCTTGGCTTTAAGCAGCCGCCCCGGTTCGTATACGGCTTTCTACCGTATCGCTGTGGGTACGTACGAAGGGAGTTCGCATATGGCCTTCTACCGTATCGCTCCAAATAATTCCGTACTGGCTTGGCTTTGAGCAGCCGCCCCGGTTCGTATACGGCTTTCTACCGTATCGCTGTGGGTACGTACGAAGGGAGTTCGCATACGGCCTTCTACCGTATCGCTCCAAATAATTCCGTACTGGCTTGGCTTTAAGCAGCCGCCCCGGTTCGTATACGGCTTTCTACCGTATCGCTGTGGGTACGTACGAAGGGAGTTCGCATACGGCCTTCTACCGTATCGCTCCAAATAATTCCGTACTGGCTTGGCTTTGAGCAGCCGCCCCGGTTCGTATACGGCTTTCTACCGTATCGCTGTGGGTACGTACGAAGGGAGTTCGCATACGGCCTTCTACCGTATCGCTGTGGGTTTGTACGAAGGGAGTTCGCATACGGCCTTCTACCGTATCGCTCCAAATAATTCCGTACTGGCTTGGCTTTGAGCAGCCGCCCCGGTTCGTATACGGCCTTCTACCGTATCGCTGTGGGTACGTACGAAGGGAGTTCGCATACGGCCTTCTACCGTGTCGCTCCAAATAATTCCGTACTGGCTTGGCTTTGAGCAGCCGCCCCGGTTCGTATACGGCCTTCTACCGTATCGCTGTGGGTTTGTGCGTTTGGCGCTGTGAGTTCGCTCCCTCCCCTACTGGCTTGATTTCAAGCAGCCGCCCCGGTTCGTATACGGCCTTCTACCGTATCGCTGTGGGTTTGTACGAAGGAAGTTCGCATACGGCCTTCTACCGTGTCGCTTCAAACCTCACCGTACTGGCTTGATTTCAAGCAGCCGCCCCGGTTCGTATACGGCCTTCTACCGTATCGCTGTGGGTTTGTACGAAGGAAGTTCGCATACGGCCTTCTACCGTGTCGCTCCAAATAATTCCGTACTGGCTTGGCTTTGAGCAGCCGCCCCGGTTCGTATACGGCCTTCTACCGTATCGCTGTGGGTTTGTGCGTTTGGCGCTGTGAGTTCGCTCCCTCCCCTACTGGCTTGATTTCAAGCAGCCGCCCCGGTTCGTATACGGCCTTCTACCGTATCGCTGTGGGTACGTACGAAGGGAGTTCGTATACGGCCTTCTACCGTGTCGCTCCAAATCTTTGCCGTACTGGCTTGGTTTTTAGCAGCCGCCCCGGTTCACACTCCCGTAAACTACTCACAAGTTGACACAAGTCAAAAGAAAAATTAGACAGGAATGTAAGGAAACCGTATTTTTTTCGTTTTTGAAAAAATTTTTCTACTAAAGTTTTTTTGCAAATCCGTTCTAATTGTTTTTTCTTGGAAGATATAAAAGGAAAAACACGTCTCAATTTCCGATAATTTGGCAGCCGATTCACAGTGATACAAAATGGAAAGGGGATTGGTGAGAATGACTCATAGAAGTTGAAAGAGAATTTTTGATCGTGTATGATTCCGATCTGAAATTGTTTTTCGAGATCTGTAAAGTGATGAAGTTTTATTTTGAAATTGCGCTGCTTACTAACTCCGTAATGGAAACATCTTTTGACACCACGAGCCACGCCTCCACGTTGCCATCGCCCACAGCGCAGTCAGCAAATGTTATATAATGGCTAAGAAATAAGAGCCTTGGTTGAGAGGTTCGGACAGGATAAGGTTCGACTTTCAGGCGTAAGGTTTTGTTCTTGCCTAATTTTGAGAACTAGGGAAATTATATTTCCGACTCGTCCAAGTATTTTTAACGTTTTTTGAATGTCATTCCTAACTAAACACGTGTAAACCAAGTTTTCTTCGTCTGAACGCAAATTTTGAAATCCTACCTTCACCTGGTTTTTTCACTTTTGTTCTGAATGTTTCACACCAATTTGTTTTCGAAAAAATATTTAAATTACTTAATTAACAAGTGTTGAAAGGGTAAAATGTTCCAACTTTCTCCAATTAATTCCCGCCAAGTTACAATAAAACATTGAATTTTACACAGATCAGGAAAAAGTTCCCCACTAACTGTTTTAGAATCTGCTTTTTCTTTATTACATTTGAAATGAATAAATATTCAATTTCCTTCATTCAGTATTCAACCAGAAACCTTTCTTTTCAATTTCCTTTGAACGCGAGTCGATTATTTAACGTCAATTTTCGTCAGCGTTTCCTTCTAGATCGTCTCTTTCTCAGTATGAAAAGTATGAATCTGAGCATAGATTTTCTTTATTTTCTGTACTATTCAATGTTTTTCTTCTAAACGTCATTTTCTGTTTCAAAACGAAACAAAACAGTGATAAAAGATAATTATATTTATCCTGTTTCCATTTATCTGACCCTACTCTCAACTTTGTTTTGAGCTTTCTCTTTCAAGTAAACAAGTTCAACCTAACAGAAATGTCAGCTGGTGTCTTCCCTCTCTTTCTTCTCTCCCTCTCTCCCCTCATTTCGGCGACGCGCAGTTGATTGCCCTAAATGTAACCATAGTCGTGGCGGGGGCATAGCTCAGGGGTAGAGCGCTCGCTTCGCATGCGAGAAGTCCGGGGTTCAATTCCCCGTGCCTCCAAATCCTTTTTGCTTTTTTTTCTTGATCATTAGGGCAAGAGGAAACTGTTTCTAAGTTCAAAAAACTGATTAAGAACGCTGTTTTTTTCGATTTTCGAACTTTCCGCAAAGAGGAAAAAAATTATTTCTTCAATTAAGGTCAAACAAAACTTAGAGAAATAAGAAATCAAATGATTATTATTCTGTTTTCATTGTCGAAGAACAAATTTTCTAACTGTTAAATAAAGTTAACTCAAAAAAAAAAGGTTTTCAATAGCTAATATGGACCGAAATTGAGTGTTGAAGTTGAGAATCGCATTTTTGAGAAGTAAACGTGTGAAATGGTTCAAAACTTCCAAACATCCTAACTTCACCTTGTAGATTTCAACACTGCTTTGAATTTGAAAAATATGCGTGAAAAAAACGAAAAGAAAACGTACATGCATGTTCCATTAGAATTGAAGTTTTCGAACAAGTTAATAATTTCATGATTTTGAAATTTCTATTTTTCAAATTTATATTTTTGAATGAAGAAAAAAGTTTAGTTTTTTTAGATATGAACTTTTGAAAATGATTATTTACTCTTTCTTCTTGTCTGATATCAAATTGTGGGTTTTTGATGAAAAACAACAGAATATGAAAAAAAACCTTGAAGATCGGATTGAACTTCTATCAGAAACTGTTTTTTAATGAGAAATTACAGTTATTTGTTCGATTTTTCAAATTGAATACAAAAAAAGCGTAAACCAATTCTGTCTTTTAAGTATTTGGCAAAAGTACTTTAAATTGTACGCCGTTTTCTATTTTCAATCCAAGTTTTCAGATTATTGAAAATGTTTCAACTATTCTTTTTAAATTTGATTGCGAAAAGTATGCTCCCGACAAATCCAAGAGCCACTCATCCCAATTTCCTGACAGGGCGTTGCAAATTAAAAACTACAAAATTAGATTTTTCATGCATTTTTATTTAATTAGATAACTCTGAAAACATGAAAGATGGTGAGAAAACATTTATAATAATTAAAAAACACGGAAACTGATAATACTCATTTATATTATCCATTTTGCAGGTGATTTATCAAAATAGAGTAGAAAAACTCATTTTTCAGTTTTAAAAAATACGAAAAATATGTTAAATCATGAAATTAACAGCTAAAAATGCATTTCCATATCATAAAATAAAAAGCAAAAACGTACGCAACGAGCAGGAATCGAACCTACGCGGGCAAAGCCCAATGGATTTCAAGTCCATCTCCTTAACCACTCGGACATCGTTGCACGAAACGGCGGAGGGCGTTCGCGGTAGACATTGAGGCGAGTCGGCCTGCGGGGAGGCGAGACGAACGTGAGAGAGACGACTGCAGTTAGAAACGAGTGGAAGACGACAGATTAAGGGCGAGAAAGAAGGAAGAAGGTGGTTTTGGTGGTCGTTGAGCAAATAGGGCGATAACAAACGATATTAGGCAGTGCCTGGCTGCTACTGGGACACCAGGTGCAAGATAACGGCAGGTGGAGAATTGAATTGAAATGAAAACTATTTCAATATATAAAATTATCTGGAATTCTCAAAGTTTGTCTATGTTTATGGAGCAGGTCAACCGTAAAAAATCTGCTGATAACACGTGAAAACTTTCTGCTTCACCACAACCAAAGTAACAGATGAAAGTTTAGATGTCATTGAAGAGTTTCAAAAGTGGTGTCATGTTTTCTGAAACTTGAAAATTGTTTTTTGAAATTTAATAATGTTTCCCACAACCTTTAAAAGTCTGCAATTATAAAGGGATTTGAAGTCTGTCTAATATGATATTTCTCCGCCATTTCGACTCAGCCAAACCTAATCCAGTCGGTAGTTCGAGGAGTGGCTGTATAATCCGTTTGATGAAATATTCCACCTGAATAGAGAAAGAGTCGTGAACAAAAGATAATCCAGTCGCTTAGGAAAAAGAGATCATTTGACATTCTCAGCTCCGTTTTGGTGTTTTATTATTATTTTATTCAACTATTTTCCATTTTTCAAAAAGTTTCACTCGACTAGAAAGTTTTTTATTGCACTCTTGTTTATAAGAACTTTAAAGGATTGTCAAGTTTCATTTCCCTCGAAAATTGTGATCACAAGATTTTCAATTCGCACGTTTGCAATCCTATTAGCCGTTATTGTTATGGCATATAAAATAGCCAATTGCTAGAAAGCAATCAAATCTGATGGGTGGAGTCAATTTTACCGTAGATATTATATAAAGCACCTTTCTCTGATAACTTTCTCCATTTTTCTCGTTACCTTTTACACCTGCTATGAAATGCCTCTTATTATTGTTATCGCCTTTTCGATTTGTATCCGATATTGAGCTGCTATTTGATTTTGTTCTTACAATTTGATAGTGGTAATTCAATCAAAATATAATTGAGTTTTTTGGAGAATATAAAATTCGTTTTCTGAAAAAATAGAATTTCTTTTCGGATTATGAAATAAGAAGTTTTGATAAAGTCAAAAATCAAATGCTTTTTCCAAAAAAATGCTATTCGTTTGATGTTTAGTGGCACTTTTTTTTAGATTCTCAACGTTTCCACGGGAATGTCAAGAAAAGCGTGAGATTTTGATTCTTTCTAAAAAGGAAAAAGAAATTCCAAAAAAGTTCATGAGAACTTGTTTTCCTTAATATCAGCTCTCATTCTCTCAAAGTGTTAAAGTTCAAACTTTTCTTCTTCCGCATAGACTTCATTTTTCACACTCCTGACTATCCCCAAATGATTCCAATTGGTAGGCATCATGAGGAAATTTTTGTCTCACTCATTTAATCTAGTTCCATTTCATTATTACTTATTAGCTAGCTTCTAACTAGACAAATGTATAGGAAATTCGTTAGAGAGGAGAATCAAGAGCTTCAGGAGGTAATGCCTAAGACAATAGTTGTACATTTAGTTTTTCGATCTATGTTGCACCTGGTTTTGGGGTGAAACACACATTTGCATATCCTGAAGTCGCTCTCTAGTTTTATCTCTACCCGTTTCTATATAAGTATCAGAACTTCTAGATAGCTAAAAATACCTTATTTTTCTATAGTAACTTCATTTCCGTTCGATTCGTATCATTATTTTCAAAAACAATTCACCGGAAAGATATCGTATCTGTAACGACGACATTCTTTTAATCAAAACCACTTGTTATTGAGAGCCCAATAACATTTTATTTGCCAATTCCAATTCTACTCGCGCGCGCGTGCTCGTTTTTGATAATCTCGAGCCAAAGTATAATAAGCTTAGGGCGAAATGCGAGCGACTGGTAGGAGTTGCCAAGGTAACTATATCTATTAAAAGTGGGGGGATAATAAAGATGTTATTCAATTTGAGAGGCGGGTGGAAGGCCAACAGGTGCAGGTTGTTGTTCTTTGAGTCTATTAGCATGAAGTCCCAACTGTTTTATTTTCAGAATCACTCTTATCTCTATTTTTGAGCCAATTCGTATAACTTGTCAACAAGTGCTTAGAGTCTGACAAAGTATAAATGATGCTATATTAGATTTTAAAGTGGATTGACTTGACAAAAACAAATAACAATAGGCGCTTATAGCAGGGATTAGCGTAGGGCAGCTGACAAACTGATTCATATCCAATCAAAACTACTGTCAAACAAAACCAAAAACCAGTCTTTCAAGCTTGATAAACTAAGATGGCATACGATCACAGAGATAAAAAACTAGAAAGCAAACTAACCGGGCGCCCAAAATCCTCGAATCCCCTGAAGGCGATTTAGCAGTAAGAATGGCAAAAAAGGCCTAATCTTGAACAATATTTCATGAGAAGAGCCCATAGGCAATCAGTTCTCACACCGGATTTTCATGTCCTTCTGTTAATTCTGTCCTTTTTTTCAAGTCCTCTGTGTAATGCTCTCAAAAGTTTTTCGGTAAGGTTGCAATCCTCTTCTTCTTCTTTTTCTTCTCACAACTTTGTGTTTATAAAACAATTCTGAGATTTCCAAAGTCTCCATCAAGTCCGTCGGTGTCTCGGCACAGCGGCTTCCGGACTGAGTTTCGCAAGCCTGCAATTTGACAAAAGAGCAAGAGCGTCGATCGTGAAATTGGTAGTTTCACCCATCAAACCTACTCATTTTGTCTCCGGCGCCAAACTTGTCTTCTTCTTCTTCTTTTCTACTCCCTCCCCACCGCCTCCTCATTTATTTCACAAGTTTCTCCTCTACTACGAAGGAGCACTTTTACTAATTCACTTTTCCCGCCTAGTTTGTACTGGTTTCGTTTCAGAAGAAGTCTGCCATGGAGAACATCAAGCTCACCACCGAACAGCTGCGCGCTGAGGCCAACATTCCAAGAAAGAAGGTCTCGGAGGTCTCGAAAGAGTGAGTTCAAGCTAGAAAAGTTAGGTCTAAAAGAATTCCTTATTCAGTTTGCTCGAATTCTGCGAGAAGAACAAGGCCACCGACATGCTCTTCTCCGGACCAACTGATCAACACAACCCGTTCCAAGAGAAGAAGAACTGCGCCGTCTTGTAAACTCCGATCCTTCCCCCGTTTCTTTTCCTTCTCCCCCTATTTAGAACTATCAGTCTGTTAGAAGTCCATTGCATACATCGATCTCGATTTATATTGCTATTCTCTTCTCACCGAAATCCTTTTAGTGCACACTTTGATCATCAGATCACTTGGGTTTTTTCAGCTTTGGCTTCATAAGAGTTTACCATCCATTCCTTTTGTGTCGCTATTGCTTTTTCCCGCAAAAACATTAAAAATTATATTTATGCCACAATAAATTATGTTATTCTGTCTGGTTTCAGTAACAAAAACTAGAATTTGGAATCCAAATGCAGGTGAGAAACAGCTGCAAAAGAGTTCTTATTCAATTAGCACCATCTCTGCAAAAAACGTTTTTTGTTCTCTAAATCGAATATAAAATAATAATAATAATCAATTTTTATTCCAAGATGCAGGAGGATGTAAATCAACCGAAACATACATTAAAATGCATTCGAACAGCCATTTGATCTAACAAAGACTCTCATATACATAAACATATTTCTAGATGATCTTAGGATTATTTGACATGGTGTGAAGTGTAGCAGGAAGCATGATTATAAACCGGGAAAACAAACAAATTGAGGGGCTGAATGAGAGAAGCAATTAAGGAAAGGGGGGAGGGAGGCAATAATACCATTGAACGTGTCTATCAAACTAGTGTATAATCTTTTTTTCGAGAAAGAGAGAGAGAAGAATGCCAAGTCGTTCTGATATTAAATCAGAACAGTGGCGGCTAGCTCTTCAAAAAAGCTCAATATAAAATTCCGACTTCATAAGCCGGTCCCAGTTATGAAACAAAGGAGGAGAAGAAACTTCGAGATTTTCGAATAGAACCCATCGTTAGTATTAAAAATGCGGCATTAAAGAAATGGTGATTAGGCATATGTGAAGAGACTGTTAAATGTCACGCATCCATCCGTCTTTGATGATTCGGCCGTACTGAAAATTTAATCTTGTTATTAATGACCTCATGAAATAAGTTATCTTACTTGAATGTCGTTGATCGTGTTATAGAACTTTTGCATAACACCATATTTGCTGACCATGGTCGGGATGTGAAGCTCTTCGTACTCATCTGTGATTTTGTTGTGGTAGAGGATCTTTCCGACTGGAGACACAACACAAGCGGTTCCTGATCCGAACATCTCGTAGAGTCGCTTCTCAGCCAACGCCTTCTTGACCTCTTGCATGTTTAGTGTACGTTCGGTGACTTTATACTCTCCCCATTCTCTTCCAAGTTCGAGAAGTGAGTCTCTGGTGACACCGGGAAGAATGAGTCCGCGGTGGAGTGGTGGAGTGATCAGTTCCATGTCTCCCTCTTCGTTCTTCCAGAACAAGAAAATGTTCATTGTTCCGACCTCGGTAAGGTCCTCGTTCTCTCCGTAAAGCCACAAGACTTGTTGGCAGTTCTTGCTGGCAGCCTCCTTTCCAACCCAGATGGTCGGCGCGTAGTTGCATCCCATTTTGTAGGCTCCAACTCCTCCTGGGAAGGCGCGAATGAAGCGAGAGTCGGCGAGCAAGCTGACTGGTTGGAATCCGGTGGAATAGTATGCTCCGACTGGTCCGGTAATCACAAACATTTTGGCTTCTGTGGCACATCCGACTCCGAGAGTTGGATCAGTTCCAATCAGGGTTGGACGCATGTAGAGAGAGCAAACATCTGAAGCTGGAACCCATTCTTGATCCAAACGGAGCATCTCGGTGAGCACGCTAATCATTTCCTCTGAGTCGAAGTCCTGAAAAGCGTTAGTTCATTATCTTGTCGTCACATCGGCCGTCTCCCAAGAGACCTACAACTAATTTTTTTCCCGCTCTCACATGCTTTCTAAGAAGATTGCGAGATGCCTATCACTTAATTCGTACACTCGTGAGTCCCTCTTTTTTTTTGTTTTTATGTTTTAAAGTCAATTACCGGAAGTGCAGCACGGATGGCGGTCCTCTTCATACGAGCCATGTTCATCTCTGGACGGAACATACGAATCTTGTTGTCGACACCACGGTACGCCTTCATTCCCTCGAAAAGCTCACTGGCATAATGAAGAACCTGGAAAATAAGGGGATTAGCTACCCGTGTAATTAGTTCTCTTGTTTTTGTTTCAGTTTCGAAAACAAAAGTCACAAGTGATCTTCCGTTCAGCAAAAGAAGAATCTAGTTCCATGGTTCATGGCCCTTTACAATGTTTCACTTTTCTAGTTTTGTCACTCGAGAAACGTTTCACATTTCGGTTTGTTGCGTTTTTCCATCCTCCTATCCGATTTCACTGAGAGGTCAAATAGGTGAAAAAGACAGATGACAGGGTTGCATCATCTTTGAAAATCTTCGAAAGTTGCCAGCAAAACGGATAGAAGAGAGAGAAAAATCGACGAGAAAATGTTTGGCTACAGATTGATACTGTGACGTCTACTCGTCTCATTGACATTATGTCCTTTTTCCGATTTATTACTAATTGACAACTATGATTATCACTTCTGGAACTAGTCTTGTTTGAACAATGACCATTTATGGCGCCATTTTCGCAACATTCAGATTGAAAGGTGATTTTGGAAGTCAAAGACTAATGCATACCTTTGCTCCTGGGTGAATTTTGAGCTCTCCAATTGGCTCAATCTTTGGATGGTGCCATCCTCTCTCAGCATCCCAGTCGCAGGTCATCATGTAGTCAGCGTATGTGTGTCCGAATTTCAGTTTGGTTGGATCCAATGGCTTAGTCTTCAATTGTCCTGGCCCCGCAAGTTGGATTTCGAGGTCTCTGTGCTGAAAAAAGTTTGTTTTCCAAAGCAGATCTACTTAAAAACCTACATAGAAAGTCTTCTTTCTGTCATATTCCTTGTCGATCTCCTCTCTTGGAACGGTCTCCAATCTGGCGGCCGAGGCCATCAATCTGGATCCGATGAGATTGAAAGTGCGTGGAGCAACTCGCGATAGAATAGCTGGCATGATTTTTTATTCTGGAAAAAAAAGAATTATCAGTTTAGATATTTTAAGACCGTGGGAAATGAGAAGATAGCGGGTGGCAATTGATAAGTGTTAATTAGAAATAAGATTAGAAGAGGGGAAGGAAGTGATACTGTCTTCTCCACCACGTGCAGAGAACAGGTCAGTGTCCAGCTGTTGTGGCTACTTGAATGCCCGGGGTGTATTGGCGCCAACAAAGAGAGTACACGGAAGCGTGGAGAGTGCAGACAGGGGACAAGTGTGTTGCGTTTGGAGAAGAAGAAAACATCTCTTGGTCCCCCCACTAGTCTCAGTGAGCGTTGTGGACGCCTTGAGTTCAACTGAGACCGAATGAGAAGAAGCAGAGACCCTAGAGAGGGGGGTGAGGCAGCAAAAGGGGCCCGCCGTGATGGTGGCGGGCGCACGTGGGGAGAGCAGCGCGAACAAATGATGAGATGTTGTGAGGAGTGTTGGCCGATGGGAGGGGGGGTAGGCAGTGTTGAGGGGCGGGAAGGCGTCGGCGGCCGACTGATCGACCGCGGCCTCCCGTCAGGACGAGACTCCGCCTACCTCTTCCTGATCGGAAAACGAGAGCTTTTGACCCTGAAGAGAAGACGGCAAAAACAATTGGCAAAAGAATGGGCTCTAGTCAGGCAACGTCATCGGGAAGTGAACTTGAACGGAGACTAAGAAATTTGAATTTAGGGGGAAAGCGAAAAAACAATGATCAAGTGATTAAAGAGGTCTACAGTTCTATAAAGACACTTCCAAACCCTATTTCCTAGAACCCTATTTCTGAAACGAACACATCTGTTTCGACCAAACTCCAAGTGGAAAAACGACACATTGCATCAGCCTCAAAAAAAAAACGTCCTGGAACCCATCACCGATCTCATAACTGACAGAAAGAGATAGAAATAGAAAAAATGGGAAAGGTTTGCTCTCTCGAATGACTTGAGGTTTGTAAAAGCTCAAACAAAACCTTTCCGTCACACAGTTTAGCAGACCTGTGGTCGCACAGAAAAACCTAGTTCAAACAATCCATGTAGCCACGTGAGCCCACACTGTTTGGATTGTCCAAAGTAATCAGAAGCGCTCAGCTGAATGGGAGTGCTTAACGAGTTGCGAAGAAGCTACAGTAAGCGGTGAGACAAGAGTTTCAGACTTCTCATTTTGATTTCTCAATTTTTCGAACTCAAATCACTTCCAGATCATCTCGAGTATCGGAAATGACGAGTACGAGCACGAGGATGCACAATTTGACCGCAGCCACGAGCTCCGCGTGGTTCCTAGTCAATGGTTGATGATCACAACGCGAGGTAGACTAGACGAATAACAAAACGCAACACAGACCGTGAGAATGTTGTCCTTTGATGACTGTATACCGAATGTGATGTAATATCAGACAAACATTTCATTTTATAAGTGACGAGCTGTTGGGAATCAGATAGTTCAGAGCATCAACGAGACATCCTTTTGGGAAGAGAAGAGATTACATCATTTATGGTAACAGAGTGGGGGAGGGGGGGGGCTGCAGAAGAAAGGGAAAAGAGATGGCGATCTGTTTCTCAGAAACAATGTCTTTGAAAAATATCTCATGTAACTGGACGAAAAAGGTGTTAAATTTGGAAATTGATAACTTTCGATCGAAGGTCATAATTGTTTTTTGAAATAGGTGACCAGTCGGTTCCTTATATGGTTTACAATTGTCTGATGATCGTTCTTTACAGTTTCAGCTAGATCAAAGAAAAAACTAAAAGAAGAAAAAAAAATTGCGTGGGGCATTCTGAGATTTTTTTGTTTCAAAAAGCATTTTTCAGATAATAAACGCCGCTCGGAACACGGAAATATGTTATCGCTTCGACGAAAAGCGAGGGTGGAGAAGATGTTATCAGCTTGTGGGGAAGAGGGAGGGTAAGACGAAAGAATCGTATAGTTGGAGTGACCGCTGGTGGTCAGGGGTTGCAGCCATCGAGCCAGACCCTGTTGCCTTTTGATGATGAGTGTAATTGAGAGAGATTGAGATCAGCGGAAGATGATTAGCAGAAAAAACTGGTGATAAAAAAGTTGATCAGACAAAAAATTGAAGATGAAAGAGAAAGTTTTTGACATAGCTTTCCTTTTAGAGCCGTTTTTACAGTGGAAGGGATAGAAGATGGCTATTCGTCAAAGAAAATATGGCTAGAAAGGTCGAAACAAGCACTTGGGTTCCCAATCGCTTGTTCACTATCACTGACATCAGCTGGGCGAGAATCATTTGGTCAAAACAAAGTGATGTGATGATCTCGAAGGCGTTTTTGAGGAGGAGAAGATCGGAAACAGGAATCGGGAAGAGAATGGATATGAATAGTCAAAGATTAATTAGTTGGAAAACTGATTGTTTTTGATTTTAGGATTTCAGAATCAGAGTTCGATTGGAATGAAAAACGTTACAAAGTCCAGGTTGGGTTAGACAAATCACGTAGGGTAAGATTTATGAGTTGATCAAAACGCAGAACCAGAGAATTCAAAAAAAAGGTCTTTTTATAAGACTAACTCGTAGAAAGGGAGATCGCGCGCGCTCGTAGAACAATGAGAAACGGAAATGAAAAATGACGAAATCGGACGCGCGCACATGTATGGTTCTCGGCGAACCGCGCGGAAGAAGAGAAAAATATGACGAGGACGGTGACTAAGACGAGTCACGTGGTCGTCTATGGCGATAAGAGAATTATTAATACACACTGCGGGCGAAATTAGAATCGAGACAGTGGCAAAAGGTAGTCGTCACCATAAAAACAACAACAGGTCCGCAGTGTGTGTGGGTGCACTGCGTACTCGTCGACGGGACCACACTACACATAGATAGTCAATAGCGCACCCTCGGACCTGTGTTTTGTAGATGATGTAGTTTGTAGTCAAAACACAAACACGATAAGAGAAGAAGAAGCTGGTGAAACATGACGAAAAACTTTTAAAGATTGATCACATGACAACTTCTTCTATTCTTTTGGAATGTATGTTTGACGCCAAGGTAATAAAAGAGTTGAGAAAAAAAAGAAGATAGGCTTTCAAGAGTTTTGAGAGTTTGATCTTGACTTGTCAACTTCTCAGCTGTTTGGAAGTGAACTTTTTCTATTTTCTGTTGAGAGGAACAACAAAAAAATTTTTAGTGTTTGCTCCTAGAGAAGTTTTGTGAGAGAAGGGGTTAAGGGTGAAGAAAACAATAAGAGGTTGCTTTTGTATACTGTTAATCTGGTTTTGCTAACCCTCATGATAATGTCCACGTGAGGAAACCAGAATTTCTGACTTCCAGCATTTCGAAACCTCTAATTTCAGAATAGACAGTTTGATCTCATCACTATTCGCACGCGTTTCATTTCCCCCGTGTCCGCATAACACACCTGATCGGAAGGCACAAGTCTCATTTGCATACCAACCTTCCGATCATCTTCGATAACATCTTATCAGCCCACCCTCTTCTTTTTCCAATCGACGTCACTGTTTGCAGTCGGAGGCTCCCACGTGGCCCCAGTTGAGACAACTGTCTATCTGTTTCTCTCTTTGCCACATATTTTCTGCAGATAGAGTGAAGAGAGATGAAAAGATGTGCTGCACGCAACAAGCGATCGTCCAAAACCTGAAAGTTGTTAGTGATCTGGGTGAAGAGGTTAATAAGAAATCAGACAAAAAGAACGTGTCTTATCAGTTTTTGAGAGCCATCAGCCAAGTTTTGCTTCCAGGCATGTTGACATCTGGGATGGTCGCCTAAGGCGTCATCAAAGTTCGAACCATCACTGCTCGATCGCCTGATGGTCTTTGTACACACATGTTGCGAAATGTTATGTATGCTTTTTGTGGCTTCTACTGATAATGAGAGAAGGGAAACAAGGCGTCCGAACAACCAATGATAAAACAAGCTTTTGATATGTATTAGGGGTTTCGTTGAAGATCCTTGACTAATCTAAACTGAAAGATAATGATTTTTAATCTACACCAATTAGTTCCAAAACCTATTTTGCAGATAACAGACAACATATTTTCGAAGAAGTAACACCTTTGTTCTTATCCAGTTTTATCAGTACAGTACACATCACGTTTATTTTTTCTCATGCACTGAACCTAAAAATATACTGAAAACAATGTATTTCGGTCTTATGCACACGTGACAATTGCCAATTTGAAAGAAATTGCATACTTGTTTATTCGATTTTTAGTTTCGATGTCATCATCTACAGTAACTATCATTGTCTTCAAAGATTGCGTGGGGGGAAAATAGGTCGATGAACAAAACTGACGGGTTACTGTAGTTAATTGGATGCGAATTCATCATCACTGATCATTTGAGAAGCTAAGAAGTAAACATGTCGTTAAACATGACCGGTCGGTTTTTAATATGTACTAGAACGTTTTGAGGTGGTCTCTGATTCAATTTCACTACATGACCTTGGCTGCTAACATGCTACCCTTCTTGGAAAAGCTCTTGACGTCGGCTTTGAACACGCGGACCAACAAGAAACTCGAAACATATCGAGAACAGTTGTTTCGAGTTCATAAGATCATTTAAACTCTTTTCAATTTGTGTCCCTTCATTTTTTCTGCAGACCTCTCGATCACCGTCACCCCGTGGGTAGGTCGTTGACACCGACAGCTGTTACCGCGCTTGAACCTGAAACTGATCAGCCAATTCGTTTCCTGATAAAAAGACTGATAGGTGATTGGTTTCCAGAATACTTTATCAATATGGGAAGAGAGTGGAAGATCAATAGATTAAAACAATGATGAATTCGAAAACCCTACAAATAAACAACCGTTCGAATGTTAAGTTTTCAATGAAACTAACACAACAATGAGAAAAGCAAAATAAGTTAAGGGGGTGCCCGTTTGGGAACAAGAGCATGATTAGAACGTTTTTGGAAAGCTGGAGAGAATCACATAATTTCGAATTAAGATAGCGGACAATTTTTGACGAAGATAGCGCGCGATATTGCATCAGACATGACGGCAAACTCAAAATATCTTTTGTCATCATCCCCCGTTTCTATCTTTTTTTCGAAAATGTTTCCGTTTCTGTTTCAAAAATGTTTCAAATAAAATAAGATTTCCCATGAAAGTGATAATTGGTGTGGATTGATAGGTGTATGACAGGTGAAGAATGTGGTGACGGATACGGTACAATAGTTCAGATGCACTTTTGTTGTCTACTGGGTTTTTGACAGGTTTACAGTTCCGATGCGTCGTGTTCAGCTTCTTTCTTTGGTTGCTCGGTCGCTGATTCATCTTTTGTTGTCTCGTTTTCAGTCTGCAACAATAATACTTTTTAATATTGAAAACCAAAAGTCAGGGGGATGGTAAGCTGAAGAAAGTGACATTCTGGGGGCATGGAACAAGTTTTTACATCCGGACAATAACAAAAACAAGTCGTTACACTTTGAAAAGTCAGCAATATTCCTCATAACTCAGAAGTGAAGTTCACTGATGATACAAAAAAAAAGTAAAATCTTACCTGGGGATCTTCAGGCTGCTCTTCTGTGGTAGTCTCTGGTGTTTCTCCAGCTTCTTCGGTTGTCTTCTTCTCCTTCTTAGCCTTCTTTTTCTCAGATTCCTTACTCTTTTTGGAACTAGCGATCTTGAGCTTGTTAACCAGATAACGAACTTCGCGCTCCAAGTCACGAGCCTGAAAACACAAAATGAAAACTGTTATCTTAACACTATCAAACCTTCTCAGCAACTTCGGAAGCCTTCACAACTGGATCCTCGTTCTTCGCCTGCTTCTCAAACAGCTCCTTCTTCTCATTCCACCATTCCGTTGTCGTCTCAATCAGTTTTGTCAAAACATCAAGTTCAGTGTCAGTAAATGTCTTGTTCCCCTCTTCAAACTGAGTCAAATTAAGAGCCATCGCGTGGAAAGTCATGGATCTATTGAAATGATCTTCAAGAACCTCGGCGACCTTTGGAACATCCAGTCTTTCCTGCTTTCTGAGATTTGGTTTCACTGTCAGCTCATCCAACTTCTTTCTTCTCTCATCGAACTCCTCTTTCTTGGTATCAATGGAAACATCATCTTCAAACCAGAGTTTCAGAATGGCGACCTCCTCCAAAATAGCCTTCTTCTCCTCGTCAGTCACATACTCGGCATACTCTTCTCCATCTTCAAGGCGAACGGCAAGATCATACAGGAGTCCTTCTAACCCGTTCATGGCTTCTTCGCGGTCGTGTTTCTCTTTTTCTTGTTGTTCAAAGTCCCCGAGTCTGAAAGAATAATAATTTTTGATTTATAAATAAAATGAAACCAACATTTTCTTAGCCGTTGTCACTTGTTCTTCATTCAAATCAATATTATCTGTCTTAGTTTCCTTTACCGTCAGGGCCACATTGATCTTCTTTGCCTTTGGCTCAACTGGTTTCGTCTTTTTCACCTTCACAGGCTTCTCAACCTCCTCTGGTTTTGCTTCCTCTTCCTCCTTCTTCTCATCTTCAGCCTTTGCACCTTCCGCTTTCTTCTTCTCTTCCTTCTCCTTCTTTTCAGCTTTCTCCTTCTTTTTCAGTTCCTCCTGTTCTTTCTCCCACTCATCATACTCCTTTTTCTCAACCTCATACTGCTCTTTTTCCTCGGTTGTTGGAACTTTCTCGACTACAACACTAGCCTTTTCAACAGACACAATTCCGGATAAATCGATAGAGAAAGTGGTCTTGACTCCTTTCAGAATCGAGTTATCATCAGTGACTTCTTTCTCAATGGCATCCTTGACACCGGTGATTTCTACAGAGGACAATGGGTTCTTGTCAGCATCTTGCACTTCAATCTGAAAAAAAAACTACGATAGGGGACCGGATAACAAGTGATACCTTGAAATCATCAGAATACGAAGAGAAATGCATGACTCTATTTGGCACAGGGTAGTTTTCTCCAAAAAGTGATTTTCTAATTGGCTTCATAACCCCTTCCTCAGTCTTTGTCAGGAAGTTGACGAACACCGGATACAGGATTTTTTCATGGATGTTGAATGGCAACACTTTGAAAGATTTGGAGAGATGAGCAGCCTGATAAACAGCTCCCATGGCAATTGCTTCGTCGGTGTTCAGGAAGTTGCTGATTTCCTGGAATTTAATCTCTTATTTTTCGAGATTTAAAACTCTGGTTACCTTGTCTTTCAAAATAGATTTAAGAATATCCTTGACTTTTGGCACACGAGTTCCTGCACCCATTAAGACGATGAGGTCAAGATCATCGACTTTCAATCCGGACATTCCAATGGCGTCGAGAATCGGTGCAGCTATTCTTGGCTCAAGGTCTTCGATCATTTTTTCCAGCTCGTCACGTGTTACCTGAAGCCATGGCGTATTTAAAGGAACATGAATGATTTTGAATTAAAGCTATCTAAATTTCTTGTTTATTCCGTTTTGCAGGAGACCCCTTTTTATATTGAGTGACAGAAATCAAAGATTTCCGGATGAAAAAATCATACCTTTGCTCTGAAATTCTGCTCCTCGAACAAGCTCTCAACTTGAGCGTAGGTGTCCTTATTAGCGGAAAGCACTTGTTTGACACGCTCCGCCTCTTTGTGAAGCTTTCCAATAGCACGACCATTTGTAGAAATATCCTTTGAAGTGCTGACAGTATCCCGGAAAACCTGAAACCAAGGATTTTTTCCAAAAATAATCTCATAATGTCGCTTTACTTTTTCGAGATGATCTCTAAGTCGATTTGTGATTTCAAGTCCTCCAAGAGTTTTGTCGTATCCAACTCCCACTGTTCGAAGTGTTGGTTGCTTGTCCTTTCCGTCTTTTCTCGTCGATTCTAATACGTATTGCACGATTGTGGCAGTGGTCTAGAAAAAAAAGAGTGGAGTTCAAAATGTACACTGGTAATTTATTCATCGAACACTCCCTCGGTTTTTAGGGTTTCGAGAGCCCCCCTTTTTTGACGAAAATTGGACGCCTACACAAGAGCTTTCTTTTCTGCACCTAGGCCATTAAAAAGCTCGTCAATCCTTTCCTAAAAATGTATATCTATCCGACATTTTTGCTTTTTTAATCATGGAAATGGGAAGATTGGCATTTATAAACCAATATCTTCCTACTGTAGTCGAAATTGGTTTCTGAATCCCCTTTTTATGCATTCCCTTTTAATGAACAGTGTTCAAAAATATAATATTTATGCAGAAAATGTCACAAGATCAGAGCGGATTTGAAAAACATGAAAACAAAATCAGCGATTAATTTGAGATCATGTTCTGGAGAAGTGATAAACACTCTGAATTCTTGTTTCTCTATTTTGTCTTTCATTATGTGAAAAATGATTCTATAATAAAACTTCAGCTCAGAATTTAGAATTCGTTGATGATAGTTTTACAACTAATCCCCTGTTTATTATAGATCTAACACATCTTTAGTCTGTTTTTGCATGTTTTTGCGTCAGGAGGCCCGTTGTCTTGGGGAAACGAATTGAACATCGTGCGTCATATCTAATTTTGGCTCCTTTATGAGCCCCTATTCTAGTGTAGAACATCATTTGGGAGAATTGATTCCGGATATATATGCTATATAAAGTGCTCTTAGAGGAGTCTATATAGAGTTTTTTTCTTTTTTTTTACTGTTCTCGACCTTTTCAGTATTAGAGTTTTGAAAATACCTACCTTAACTGCTCCCATATCATAGATCAGCATGTGCATCGGCTTCTCCGTAATTTCTTTGCGGCGGAAAACACCGTAGTTGAGAGCGGCAGCAGAACCATCATTTAGCAACTGAAATAAAAATTGAAAATGCTTTAAAGGGTGATTTCTTACCTGGAGAAGGTTCAAACCAGCGATTTCTGCAGCGGTGGCAATGGCACGACGCTCGGCTTGGTTTAAGAAGATTGGTACGGTGATGACCACATCCTGAAAAAATAAATGGTGCTAATTTGAGCTTGAGAAGGAGGGTTAAAACAACTTTAGAGTATACTTTTCGTATAGATCTTTTTTGATTCATGGTTTCCCGTACTCTGTTTTTTTTCTGCTTTTCTTTTTCTTCCTGGCAACCCTCCTATTGTTCGTTTTCCCCTTTTTTATCATATCATCTTCACATTCTCTTCCCCCTCATTCTTCTTGGTTCCCATCGTTATTGTCGGCAGGAAAAGCTCAAAGAAACAGAGGCGGAGTTTTGCATATCGTCTTTTCTCGAAACTCTCCGCCCCTTTTTGCCCCCTGATGACAAATCATGGACAAGGACGTGTCTTTGTTTTTTGCGAATGTTCCTTCTCTCGTGCCTCTCCCCCAACGTGACTCATATTCATGAGAGGGCAAATGTGCCCCTCACACAATTCAAATCTCGCTTATCATTCTTTATCGATTGAGGCTGACTGAGAGATGTTTCATTTCGAAACTCAACTTCTGGAAAAGTCTGCAAGTCCACATCACCTTTTGTTTCCTCTCTTTCCCGCGCGCATCATTCGCAATTAAGAATCCCCGCACTTTTTGTTATTCCGCGCTCTGCTTAGACAATCTTCTTCAAAACTTGTGCTAAATTTAAATGAATGAAAGAATTTTCAGCAGAAAAAGCGTGATTTTTTCGCAATATCCAAATCGTAAATTTTCTCATTTCGAATCCATGCTGTCATCTGTGTACTATTAGACCAGAGAAACATCTCGAATAGATTCTAGATTAAAATGTGACTTTGTGTTTTTGGATGCCGGCTTTGTTCAAAAAGGACACAAAAGGAAGAGATCCCGATTTCTCACAGACTTCTAGTTACTTTTTTTTTCTCCCTCTCTCAGTCAATTAGCTCAAAAACCCTACTCGCTTTTCTTAGTCTCTCAATGTTCTTTTTTCGAGCTCTAAGAGTTCAGTCTTCCGTTTTTTCTCCCTCCCCCGCCGCGGACTTATCCCTTTTCCTGCCCTTAGATCTTCAGCTAATCCAAATTACATCTTTTCGGATATTCTTATTTATAATTATTCCAGGCAACGATGTCTGTGCCAATGGTGAAACTCGAGAAGCCAATTCTCGATTTCAAAACTCGTCAAGTCGCCGTTTTTGAAGAAGTAATTGTAAGTTGGAGAGTTGCAGGAGTAAACGAAGACTCATTTTTGCAGGAGAACTTTCAAGAGAAATGCTGCGATGCTCATCAACCTGAGCGTCAAAAGATCGCTGATAAAGCACGGCGTGCACTCCAAACTCTTCAGTCTAACTGGGATGAGGTTAGTTCTATAGCCTTTCAGAAGTTCAATTCACCCAAAAATTATAGAAGGAGGCTCGTGAGAGACGTCAGTTGGCAGTGATTTCCAATCAAACAGGAATTCCAGTTGAGGACCTGATGGTTAATTGCAAGAACAATATCATCTATCATGTATGTCTTAAAATTAACCAACAATAGATTAAGGTGGTTTTCCAGCGATATGCTTTGAAATTGGCTCAATGGTGCTTGAAACTCTCTCAACTTCAGAAGAAATTCCAAAGAACGCATCAACAACAGGTATCCACCCCTTTCATAGCCCAAGACCGGCTGCTTTTTCAGCTTCTCACGATGGAAATGCCGCCGGGAAGTCACGAGGTATCGGAGCGTCAATTCAAAATGCACTTCCAGACGTCGCTGACAGCCTATATGGTCTTGTGCACCTATGACGAGGAAATCCCCCACCCCTCTCCAGCATTTATTCTGTTCATGAACCAAATCATTTGCCGTTCTCGTGTTCACCCTGACCCCACCGTATACCATGTAAGCTCAATTACAGGTTTCAGAAGTGTATCTTATATTTAACAGATGATGTCGCTCTTCATCGAACATGTTGTCCAGGATGCCAACCGTCTCTTGCTCGAATCGTAATCTCTCGGCTTCTCTAATTCATTCGATAATCGATCTCATTTCCATTTTTTGCTGTATTATGAATCAATTTCATTCGAATTATTTATGAGTACTTTTCATGAGTGCTGTGATTGTGTCGTGTTTGGCTTGGTTGTTGCTTTCAACTCTATATCGTGCTGTGCCGTGTGTTTTTAATTTTTCACTGCTTATTCAGATGGAGGAGTTGAGCGATTTCATTTCCGACTTCACCGATGGAATCTCCGAGGAGCTCTCGTCTATCGTCAACAACGCATTCGCTGAGCTCTACGTGGATTACGAGATGAACCCGACTCACAAGAACTTGAACAACGCGGTCACTTCTCTCTATGATGTCTTTCACGACACCCAGGGGATCAATGAGAACATCGGGATCCCAACTCTTGAAGACTTGATGGATTCGTTTTGTGATACTATCAAGGTGGAGCTTCCCGAGTTGTACGCCGAGGATTTTGATTTCCTCGAGAACTACGACGATTTCGAGGATGAGGAGTTCTCCCAAGCGACTGAAATTCCGTTGGACTACCGCATTCCAAACATTCGCAGCTTGATCGACGAGCTTCGTCCAAACTTGGCTTGCGAGTTGCATCAATCTCTTCTCGCAGCTCAAGCCCAGGTTTTCGACACTGCCATGCTCAACAAATCCGAGTGGGATTACGAGGTGAGTTGTTTGCTATTCTACGATTAGTGAGGTCTATTTTCAGGTCATTGGGGACATCTTCGAGTCGGTTTTCAACAATCTCCAGAGCCTTCGTGTCGTCGTCATGAATCATCGTCGTGCCAATGGAATGGAGTACATCGAGTAATCTTCTCTCATCCGACTCTCTATATCCGGGGTGTTCTTTCATGTAACTGTCTTTTTTCCGGGGGTCTTTTCTCATCCAACTCTCTATTTTTCCACGGTTTTCTCTAATTCAGCTTTCTTTTTCCGTCATATTCTCCCCGCATTTAATTCAAACACTCACCTTCACGGTTTGATCGGCATATGCCTCGGTCACTTTCTTCGCATTCCATAGAATCATTGCAAGTAATGTTTCGACGTTGTACTTCTCCTCTCTGTAATTTTGGGTTATTTTTAAAATTATATCATAATAAACTTACTTGTATGGAAAGATGACAGTCTTTCTGACTTCATCAAACTCAAATGCAGTGAATGGGAATGTCTTCTTGAATGTGGTAAAAGCATCGTCCCCTTCCTTTCGAGCAATGAGGGAGAGAAGGAAGTTGTAGGATGACTGGGGATGGGATGAAGACTGAAATAATAATTTCTTGTCCTTATTCATTATTCTCTTGAGCATACCATAGCAGCGGCCGCCTCGGCGAAGAATCTCTCGTCATTCTTGAAGGAGATAACATTTGGTGTCTTTCTTCTCGATTCCTTATTCAACACAATATCCATTGGTACTCCTGGCTTGACTAGTCCGATTTTGATGAATTGACTTCCCAAATCAATCGACATAGCGGCCAGAGCAGCATCTGTAATCGAAACTAATTTTTCAGTCTCTTAAATCAAAATACCTGTTGGCTGATAGAAACAGCATAATGCGACTATTATACCAAATGGACCCAGGATGAGTGACTTCATTCTGAAAATAGAAAAATAAATCGAGTAAATACAAAAGACAGGTAAGAAAATGGCTGACGTAAGACTAGGAGCATTAACTTTATGCTGACGTGTACTAACACTCTACATTACTCAGTTTCACATAAAAACAGAAAGGTTTATAATAATTCGACCTAGAAAAAATTGTAGAATTTTTCAGTCAAGTTTAAACGAAAATCCATTCGAGATTGTTCCCGAAAAAGGGCTCAAACTAATTAAAACCTGGCAGATCGAGAAACGCGCAAGCAAACGCAAGATATGTGCCAACGTGTCGTTTGCGCATTTAAGGGAAGGACACGTTGGAAGTTAGGACTACGAGAGCAGGAATGACTTGGAAAATAAGAAAAGAGGAATTGGAAAGAAATTATCGAGAAATCTGTGAATCTTTGGAAGACAGGATAAATTTGGTGGTTGAAAAAATAGTTTTGAATTGAACTGAACAGAAACAGAAACACCAGGCGTTTCAAGATTTCAATAATTACTTCAACAGGTAGTTCACGCATCTTCGTCTTCAGAAAACTGCTCAGGATGAAAAAGACGTCAAGAACTAGGTTACCTGACTGAGTGGCCACAATCGATTGAGTGTGCAATATGAGTAAACAGAGAGTACTGTTGAGGAGGTCACGTCTAATAACGTGGACAGGCGAGAGAGAAAGAAACAGCTGCCTGTACCGATTGGTACAGAAATAGACATTACAGGTCACGAAACTACGAAAATCAATGTGCATACAGCAAAGATCGAGTTGGTTGCATTTTTGAGAGAAAACTGTAACAGAAGAAGAAAACGTTCTCAAAAGAACAGTTAATGGGACCTGAAACCTGCTGCTTTTAGAATTCAAACAGAAGCCACCGGATGTGACATCTGTCAGAACCATAATTCACGTGTTTTCCTAAAACTGAACCGTTTTCCGGATTCTGTCATTGCCCGAGCATCTGAATCCGTCAACAGCACATTTTCATCGAATCTTGATGGTTTCAGCGTTCATTTAAATCCGCTAGTCCACCCTAACACGCCTTTTTTGATGTTTACTTGGTTCACCGCGCATTTCTTTAAAATATGAATACTATCCAGACGATTTTATCAAATAGATTTTTATTGGCACTTTTTCTCCAAAAGTTGTTTTGCTGCAAGAGTCTCATTATTCAGAAGCTTTCGTTTATACGATTGGCGGCTGAATTTTTGTTTACGATTCAGTTTAATTCAATCTTGAGTTTCATTACGCTTCCCGCATGTTTTTTCATTTCACATTCTGGAAAAACGGGTCCTGTTCAGGTTTTGATACTTTTTCTTGAATGCTCCTCCCTTTTCTAGGTTCCATAACTTCTTAAAAATCTCCGAACGTTAAAATGAACAGCAAAAAACTTGGAATTGAAACCAGTGTTCACACATTTCGTGTGTAACCACGACCGATACAACAGAGAACACGCGCAAAGTTGACATTGGCCATAAAACAAGAAGGAAAGTCGTTACATTAAAAAGTGGAGAGTGGAAAGTGTGGCCGAATGGTCTAGTGGTATGATTCTCGCTTTGGGTGCGAGAGGTCCCGGGTTCAATCCCCGGTTCGGCCCATTCTTTTTTGGTTATCTCTGGGGGTGTTATTCCATTAGTGTTTTCTAGCTACAAAGCAGCTGAATCTCGGAGCTCGCCTTATATTCGTAAAGCCGGATAATATTCATATTTTGCGTGTTGTCTCCTGGCACCACCCCTTATCCGTGCCAGGCAAGAGGGATACAAAATTTCATATGATTATACGCTTTGTATGTTTTCCCCACCCATGAATCTCACCTTGTTATTCGTGGGTTTCTGATCCAACACGCTCTCGTGCCAGTCCTCCTTATGGGAAAGGCGGAAGCTGGGACATCTGCTGTGTGCTTGTGCTCTTTGCGTCTTTCTCCTTTAGCTCTCAGCGTCTGCAGCCTACGAACACTCTTTCCAACCCCCTAATTACTCTTCCTGTCATCTATCGATTTTCTAGAGCTCCTTTTACATTCATCTCAGTGTCAGATTCAACACATCTTCATCAAAAAAGAGTGGGTGCCGTGTCCTCAATTTCGAAATTTTATGAGGGTCTATCTGGTGCGCTTTTTTTTTCCTCAGTTAATTATACAGCTATCGTTGAAAACCATCTGCCGCGAATGCACTTTTAAATTTGAATCCTGCCCACCCAAATGACCGCAGCATAAAAAACCACCACCAGCGCGTATCTCACTACAATCCAATCGCGAAGAGGCATTCGTACCGCTGTGTGCAAAGCGCACGTCCGTCCTCAAACACCTGCCTTTGCCCCCCCCCTATCTATCGACTGTGTGGTCTCATGGTCACTCGTTTCGGTGTTGGCTAGGCCCCAATCGCAGCCGTTCTACCTTACCCTCGAGGCCTCTCTAATCCCGCCGTCTCAGCACCACCTCTGGCACATTTTAGATACGCATATGGCCTCTCGCTCTTTTTCGCCGTCTCGCTCTCACAGGCTAGGGTCTCACGAACACGCGAAATTGATTTATTCGGTTGCTAGGCACCAAATTATTGTTCACCGAGACGTAATCTTCTAGAAATCTCGTGAGACTCGCACACCCCCGTTCTCTAATGCGCGTGAATAATAATTCTGCATATATCCTTTCCTTTGCCCAAGTCATTTGGAGATTTCTTGAGCACTGCATCTCGCGGAGCCCCCCTCGCTTCCGTTCTCCTTTCTATCGATCTTTCGCTCAGTTTTTTTATCTCTGCCTGGCAGTAAACAAATACGTCGGCGTGTCTCTCTGACCCTCCTTGCTAGGTGCCTTCTTTTAGTTGCCTCAAAACGGGACACAACTCGATTGAGACATTCTTTGAGTGATTATAACGGTAAAATGATCAGTTCGAACTTGGTTTGCCCCGAAAAGATTTTTTTCGCTAGGTTCTCCGCCCTCGAAGCATATGAATTCTGTGAATGGTTCCGAGCAGAAATGATATCACTCTTGTTATTCGTTCCATTCTCTATTTCCCTTTAATTTCCGCTAGAACGCTCTATTTTCCAGGTAATACACATCATTCTAAGCAATCAGACATGTCAGATGATCCGGATAATTCAATGGAAGGCAGTGATTCAGTAGAAGATGAGGCAACGCTTGTGGAGACTTTCGAGGAAGCCGACGACGATCATGAAGATGAAGAAGTCCCGGAAACAACGACAGTAGTTGCTCCAAAAAAGAAGTCGAAGAAAAAGAAAAAGAGCAAGAAGAAGAAGGCAAAGACAGAGAGCACGAAAACCAGTGCGGAAGCAGATATTTTTCCGATTGATATCCCAGATCCATACACCGCAAGTTGTGATGAAGTGTGTGCTGCAATTGGAATGACAAATGTGGATGTGGACTTTGATTTGCCGGATTTTCATAGAATCACTAACCTGAAGGTAAGTCAACCCCTCCTGGCCTAGGGCCTGAATACTTCTCGGCCATGTGCCGATTTTCAAATCACATGGGGTTACTGAGGTCTTATATTCTAGTTCTCGCTATGATTTCTCCCCTAAAATTATGGGTTCTCCATCTAGGTTGGTAATTATCACTTTCTTTGGTTCCTTAAAATCAAAAATAATTTTTATAGTCGTTCTCCGTTGCTGTGCGCCCATACATTTTATATCGGAACCCCGGAACAATTGTGGCTAAAATGTATCCGATGATTCAAGCCAAGTACAAGGAGTTCCAGAATCATATGGCTTCCAAAGGAGCGCCTATCCAAAAACAACCACGTCACCAGCCAATTGCAATCTCTCCATGCCCACTAGACCAATCGGGACCGCTGACAACAACAAGGAAATCTGCAAGAACTAAACGTGATGGTGAAGGAAGGAAAGGTACTGACAGTGACCAAGAGTTTGAAGCACTCATCAAGCAACATGAAAAAGAGCAGGACAAAATGGAAGTAGAAAAAGAGAAGCAGCGTCAAGTAAGAGCTGCTGCTAAAACAGACAAACGCAAGTTTGAACTGGAATCTGCGCGTGCTGCCAAGAAAGCCAGAAGGGACCAAGGAATCGCTGACGACAATAATCATGAATATTGTGAAGTTTGCAGACAAGGCGGAGAGCTAGTCTTGTGTGATACCTGTGTCAGAGCTTATCATGTCGTTTGTATTGATGAGAACCTTGAGCAGGCACCAGAAGGATTATGGAGCTGTCCTCATTGTGAAGAACACGGTCCGGAAGTCAAAGTTGAAGAAGAGAAGCCTCCAGTCAAAGTCAACCACAGTCACTGCAGAATTTGCGGAGAAGGAGAGTACCTTTTCCTTTGTGGCAACTGTCCATGCTCCTATCATGCTTATTGTCTCAACCCGCCGCTAGAAGAGGTTGTACAACCCGGTACCTCATGGTATTGTCCTCGATGCCTTGTCCCAGAGAGACAACACAGAGTGGAGAAAATCTTATCCTGGAGATGGATCGTTATCAACTATCCACCACCGCTGGAAATCAAGAATGGTGAAATAGAAAGCTCATCGGATCTCCTTCTAAAACCAAAACGCGTGATGCCTCCTCGTCGTGAAAGAGAGTTTTTTGTCAAATGGAAGAATTTAGCATATTGGCAATGCGAATGGATCTCAGAGACCGAGATGGACGTTTCTTTTTCGGCTGTAAGCACTTATTTTTGTGAAAATTTAGGAAGAATCCATTTATTTCAGCTTGTTCGAATGTACTGGCGCAAGGTAGATCCAGAGCACCCACCAATGTTTGATGAGTCAACGTTGGCACGTCATCACAAAGATGATGATCCATACAAGCTACGAGAACGTTTCTATCAATATGGAGTCAAACCGGAGTGGATGCAAGTTCATAGAATCCTCAACCATGTTTCATATGGTAAGACTCAACAAGACTATCTGGTGAAGTGGAAGGAGCTTCCGTATGATCAATCAACATGGGAACGTGATGATACGGATATTGCCAGCTACGAGGATGCCATCATCAAGTATTGGAACCATCGGGAGAGAATGCTGAATGAGGAAATCCCTAAAAACGTGGTGAAGATCATTCAAACTCAAAGAGAGAGCAAAGGACTCCCTGCAAAAGATGAAGAGTCTTTGAGAAAGAAAAAGAAGGAGAAAATCGATGTCCGAAAGAAATATGAAGTGCAACCGGACTACATTACAGAAACCGGAGGCAACCTTCATCCTTATCAGCTAGAAGGTATCAACTGGCTTCGTCATTGCTGGTCAACAGGAACAGACGCTATTCTCGCTGATGAAATGGGTCTTGGTAAAACAGTCCAATCTCTCAGCTTCCTTTACACTCTCATGAAAGAGGGACATTCCAAAGGACCTTTCCTTATCGCTGCTCCACTCTCCACAATTATCAACTGGGAACGTGAAGCAGAACAATGGTGTCCTGATTTCTATGTGGTTACTTATGTTGGAGACCAAAACTCCAGAGCTGTCATCAGAGAGAATGAGTTTTCGTTTCTGGATGGGGCTGTCAGAGGAGGTCCAAAAGTCTCCAAGTTAAGATCCCAGGAGAACTTGAAATTCCACGTTCTTCTTACTTCTTACGAATGTATCAATATGGACAAAGCTATCCTCTCATCTATTGACTGGGCTGCTCTGGTAGTTGACGAGGCTCATAGATTGAAGAATAATCAATCGACATTCTTCAAAAATCTTCGTGAATACAAAATCGACTATCGCGTTCTCCTAACGGGAACTCCTCTACAGAACAACCTTGAAGAGCTCTTCCATCTTCTCAATTTTCTTGCCCCAGATCGTTTCAAGTAAGATTAAATACAATAAAAAATATTTCAATAATATTTTTCAGCCAACTCGAAACATTCACCGCCGAGTTCTCCGAAATCTCCAAAGAGGACCAAATTGACAAACTACACAACATGCTTGGTCCTCACATGCTTCGCCGTCTCAAAGCAGATGTTTTAACCGGAATGCCCACAAAATCAGAATTGATTGTGCGTGTTGAGCTGAGTCAATTGCAGAAGAAATACTATAAGAATATACTCACTCGAAACTTCGAGGCATTGAATGTGAAGAGTGGAGGGACACAGATGTCCCTGATTAATATTCTCATGGAGCTCAAAAAATGCTGTAATCATCCGTATCTCTTTGCGAAAGCGTCACTTGAAGCTCCAAAACTTCCAAATGGAATGTATGAAGGAACGGCATTGATGAAAAGCGCCGGGAAATTCATGCTCCTTCAGAAAATGATGAGAAAACTGAAAGAAGGAGGACATCGTGTGCTCATCTTTTCACAAATGACCATGATGCTAGATATTCTTGAAGATTTCTGTGATATTGAAGGATACAAGTTCGAGAGAATCGACGGTGGAGTCACTGGACAGATGAGACAGAATGCAATTGATAGATTCAATGCTCCCGGAGCCCAACAGTTTGTATTCTTGCTTTCCACCCGTGCTGGAGGACTCGGTATCAACTTGGCTACGGCAGATACAGTGATCATTTATGATTCTGATTGGAATCCTCACAATGACATCCAAGCATTCTCTCGAGCACATCGTCTTGGACAAAAACACAAAGTGATGATTTACCGTTTTGTCACTAAGAACTCTGTTGAAGAGAGAATTACTAGTGTTGCCAAGAAGAAGATGCTGCTGACACATTTGGTGGTACGTGCTGGTCTTGGAGCAAAAGATGGGAAGAGTATGAGTAAGACAGAACTCGATGACGTTCTCCGTTGGGGAACCGAGGAACTTTTCAAAGATGAAGAACCAACTCCGGATACTGGAGATGGAGAAGGCACTAGTGATAGTACCAAGAAGGCGGAACAGGAGATTGTGTGGGATGATGCAGCAGTTGACTTCTTGCTTAATCGGGAGAAAGAAGAAGAAGGGCAGGAAGGGGAGAAAAAAGATTGGACGAATGAGTATCTCAGCTCTTTCAAAGTTGCTACTTATATCACAAAGGAAGCTGGAGAAGAAGCGGATGAGCCCGAAGTTGAAACGGAAATCATTAACCAAGGCAACACGGAAGCTGATCCGAATTACTGGGAGAAGCTTCTCAAGCATCATTATGACCAGGATCATGAGATTGAGCAGGAGCAACTTGGAAAGGGAAAACGGCAAAGACGACAGATCAACTATGCAAATGACAAAATGGTGCAGAATGTTATTACTCAAAGCGTTAGTTTAAAAAGAGCGTTTTCATTTAGAAAAAAATATTTTCAGCTTCCCCATATGGAAGAAGATGAAATGTCAGAGTTTGGTTCAGACAATGAGGAACCTGTTCATTCGGATGATGACTTCGAGGAATCAAAAAGACGCATTCGTCGAGAGAACGTAGAAATCCTCCCTCCACTCCATGCAAAAGTAAACGGACAAACTGAAGTTCTGGGTTTCACCACCCGTCAACGCAAGGCGTTCCTTAACGCAATCATGCGATGGGGTATTCCACCAGAGGATCTCAATCAGCAAACCGTTTGGCAAGTTCGTGACTTGAAAGGCAAATCTGAGAAGCTAATGCGTGCGTACACTTCTTTGTTCATGCGTCATCTATGTGAGCCCTGCATTGGGAACCCTGAAACATTCAGCGACGGTATTCCACGTGAGGGTCTCCAGAGACACGCAGTTCTCGGTCGTATCGGGCTATTACACATGCTTCGACAGAAAGTGGACGAGTTCGAAGCTTTCAACGGAGATTGGTCCATGCCAGAGACACGTGAGGAGTCACAAGCGGCAACTGCCCGCCTGCTTCACCTACATAATATGAGATCACCAATCACTGAAGGAATTGATGACCTTGCCGAGCCGTCAAATCATGAGAATGTGGTTCCAGTGAAAGAGGAAGTGAAAGAGGAGAAGAAACGGACGTTTGCTCCGTTTAAATTCAATATTTGTGATGGAGGATTCACTGAATTGCATGTTTTGTGGGACAAGGAAGCAAGGGCTTCTCGTGGCAAAGAATACGAAGTATGGAACCGCCGTCATGATTACTGGCTTCTAGCTGCCGCATGCTTTTATGGATACGGTAGATATCAAGTAAACTTCCAAGACATTGCTAACGATCTCAAGTTTGCTATTCTCAATGAGCCATTCAAGGCACAGACGGCGACTGAAGTGGCAACTTATGGAGACGCCAAGTACAAATTCATTCAACATCGATTCAAGCTTCTTGAACAAGCATTGGTAATCGAGGAACAACTTCGACGCGCTGCTCATAACAACAAACAACTGAATCCGGACCCAATTGGAAATCTTGCTTCGAACTTTGCGGAACTCGAGAGTACTGCTGATGCGCATTCAAGAATTGCTACAGCAAGTCATCAAGGGGACAGAAATGCAAATACGGTTCTTCACAATATTCTCGGGAAACTTGAACACTCACTTGAGAATATGAAGGCTGATTTGAACAGAATGCCTTCGACAGCTACTCAAGTTGGATCAGTGACCGAGCGGCTTCGAATGAATGAGAGGAAGTAAGTGGAGACCCGGAAGTTTTGTAATATCTTTTTTTGTTTCAGTATCCTGTCTCGTCTGATCCCGGGACCTCAAAAAAGACGGCCATTACCGCCAAAAGGTCCATTCATCGTTCCATATAGAAATCAACGTTTCGACAACATTCAACCAAACTTCCCTGCTCTATTCCCACAAAACTTGCTACAAGCCCAGCCTCTAATTCCAAGACAGCCATCACTTTTAAATGCACAAATCGGAACATTCAATACTTCACATAACTTTGTTGTCCGAAAACAAGGTGAGCGATAAAACTGATAGAAAAGCGTAAAAATCAAATTTGCAGCTCCGATGCCCGATCCAAACATTCCGTCAACTTCAACTGCCGGTTTTCCGCCTTCTTCCGACCCCCGTCGTCAATCATAATAAAAAAGGCATATTAATGTAAATGTCATTCAATTTTTCGGTCTCAAAATTTCATTTCCTTTCCTGCAAAGCAAATTGATTATTTTTCCTGATCCTCACCATCCATTTTTCGGATGCATAAAGTTTTTCATAATGTTTTCTTTTTTAACAACTTCATATTAATGCCGATCCTGTTTCAATGGTTCCCAACCGAAAAAAACCTTGGCTTTCCCGAAATATTTTCCCTGGGGGTTTCAAAAAATCATTTCGCAACAAAGACTCCGGAACTCGCTTTCAACACACTTGGATATAATTGCCGCGACACAATAAGCCATGTGGGCAAAACGCCACATTCAGATCAGTCATGACGCAAGAAGTTGTCGAGAAAATTTACGAGAAGATCGACAAGGAACTCGGTGAAACCCACGTGGAGGAGATTGTCAGAAATCTGATGGCAACGGAGAATGAAGCAGAGGCGATGAAAAATTTAATGGAGCTTCATAAGCAGGTAAGATTATGTAAAATGATAGCTTTATTTTTTTTCGCTTTCAGTGTTGTTCGGTTTTTCTGAATTTCTCTCCGTCATCAGGAGGAGGTTCGCGTGTTAATTCAACCAGGAAGAAGATTGTAAAAAAATAATTCTATTGAAATAAACTATTTATTCGTTCGTTTGGTATCAAAAAGCAATTATTGTCCACTTCCTTCTCTGGAATCATACGTGCTTAAAAACCGCAGACTAAACTCATCGAAGCAACCGTCCATGTAACGGGTGTCCCCTGGAATATATAATCCGCCGACTGGGGCGCTTGATATCATCGCAACCATGTAGAGCAGGAGAAGAATAAGAATTTTGGCAGACATAGCTGAAGGTGTTGTTTTAGCACCTTCAGAGTCCTTTATAAGCTATCCGAACTTCATAAATCAAGTATCCTCTCGTCTCTTCCTCAATTCCATTATCATTGTTTAAAACGAAACTGTCCGCCCACTGGTTTAGAGGCTCAAGTGACTGGCAGTCATTAATCAATACAGAAAAAAAGAGCTGTGTCATCAGAACAAAGTCCGTTGTTTGAGGGCAGTTGTCGTTTAGCATTTATAAATAGGATAGAGGAATTCATTGTACATGAGGAAATAATTTTCAAGGAAGAAAAAAACAATTTTAATATTATGGCTTCAAAATACTCCTGGTCAACGATAGAATTACTTGAGTTTAGTATAAACCACTCGGGTGTGTTCCAGATATCCAACTTTCGGGTGCGTCGCCGTTCTCATTTCGATCACTTGCTCCATGTACCTATCATCGTGTCGGATAAATGTTCTTCTCAACTGAAAAATATATGGATTTAGTTGGAGAGAAGACAAAACAAACATCTTCAACTGGCAAATCTCTGGAAAACGAAATACGACCAATATCCTTCAACGTAAGAACCAGTTTGTTGGGCGAAACAGTGCCAGTTTCGTATGTGGTGAATCCTGCAAATTTCATAGTAATTATCATGAAACCAGGTAGATAGAACGTTCAAAAACATTAAATGTATGAAACCAAAAATCAAAAAGACAGAAAATAATCTCACCATTGTTTCCAGTAGTCATCAGAGTCGCATTTCCAACTGGATCAACAGTCAAGAATCCCCATTCGTCATGGAAGTGATCTTTTGTGGAATGGGACCAGGCACGAGCTCTGAAAACCGTTATGTCTTCTTTCCAACCGATTAATGATCCCTTGATTTCAAATGAAACACGTTCTTCTCTCTTTTTTACTTTTCCGTGTCTGTCTTCTCCCAATGGATAGGGGCTACTCGAAAAAAAACACACTAATGAAACTATCGCTATCTCTCAATGATAAAATCAGACATAAGGAAGTTTTGAGGGGCACTCAACTTTCTCTTTTTTCGTAGAAAGGTTTGCATTGTTGACCTATCATTGAATAATTTCAAGGCCGATGAAAAACTTACGAGAAGTTGAGGAATTGTACATTGGCCGATTTGGCAATTGGCGCTTCATTGATCACTAATTCTTCTCCAAATGTCATGGTGGGCACAGTAGGCCAGAAAATCTGAAATCAAAATGTTAAACAAGAAAAAGCAGTTTCTGATTTACCTTTCCCGAAAATTCGGATCTCCACTTTCCGACAATCCATTCTAATTTTTGATTGTGTTCATTGAGTACCTGAAAAAAAAATTAATGATCTCGGGCGGGCTCGAACCGCCGGCCTTCTGTGTGTTAGACAGATGTGATAACCACTACACCACGAGATCGCACGGAAACTTCTGTACGAAGATGAAATTTAATGCTTGCAAAAAAGGAATTGAATAGTTTCCATAAAAGTCGTTTTTTTTAGATCAAAAGAAAAAAAATTACCTGTTGCGAAAATGGAATAATAGTGCATAATAAGAAAATGTAAACGTGGCTTCTGAACGAAGACATGTCCAAAAGCTGTGCCGTCTTCTGTCTTCTTCGTCTTCTCTTTTCCAACAACGATGAGAAGGGATGATGACAGTCAAAGGCGAGACCGGTCTACCATAGTCGGTTTTCGCTCATCGGCGTCTCCACCCACCAATACAATCCCTCCGCTTAAACGTCTTCTTCTGCGCTTCCACCGTTCCTCTTCTGCTTGTCTTTCCGCATCCATCCATCCTTTTCGTACACACACACACCGCCTTGACTGATCTCTTTTCTGCTTGTACACCCTATCAGACCTCTCATGAACACCGCTTCACTTTTGATGGAAAATGCAGATATGTTCCCTGTCACCTTCACTAAATCTTCATTACACGGAGAAAAGAGAAGTGATTTTCTTCCTTGTTTCAATCAAAAAAAGATAATTACTGTGGATGGATGACTTCTGGGTTGTGACTTTTGAAAGATTTTTGAACCGGAATAGGTGAACACTTTGAAATACCGTTATTTCTTTAACTTAATTTTTTAAAATTGTATTTCAGGACAACGTGAAATTTTTTAGGGATAACTATGCTAATCCGGATTTTCTGGAAAACTTGGAAAAAATTACAAAAGAAAAATATTCAATCGGAAAAGAAAAAAATATAGAAAATTAGAAAAAATTAACACAGGAGTTGTTTAAACCCAGTCAATCAAATATGCTCACAAAAATATGTTACTGATGTTGGATATGCATTAAAAGCTCACGCATGTTATGAATATGACAAACACAAAGCACAACTTGAAAATAAAGTCACAAATTGTTAGGTTCGGGATGTTTTTGGTATTCTGATAAATTTGTTCCTAGAAGATCACATAATGTACTGAAGAATTTGAGATATTAAAGTTTTAGATAGCGGTAATTACGTGACAAATTTGATAAACAGATTAGTTAGCCTGGAAAGTTTTCAGATCAAAATTCGATTTAATGGGTGATTCAGGATGGACCAGGTTGAACGACCATTCATGTATTTCACTTCATTTATTGATGACCATATTATATCTCAACGTTCCCCTCACCAAAAACCCCTATTGCTCGATAAAAAATACCTAGACAAAATTATATATTTTTAATAATTGTGTTCTAATCATGTCCAACGTCATCAAAAACTTTAATGATCGTATCGAAAAAAGTATAATCCCGCAGGAAAACTTGAAACTTGTGTTTAGTTTCAAACTCATGACGCCTTCCAAATATGGAAACCAAATTAGCCGAGGATTGGAGTTGGAAGAGTGATGAGAGTGGCTCCCTCAACCACCTGACTACCACCAGCAAATCGGAAATCAGATACAAGTTTACTTTTTGACGCGTACAATAACCTCTGTTTCTCTTTCTCTCTCTCTCTCTTTCATTTTTGAACAGAAAGATGATGCGAGAAGTGGGGGAGGGCATCATTTTTCATTGAATAGTTCGTTGTCGTTTTTTATGCTACGTTTGCTTTCCCGCGACAGTCAGTCAACTTGCATAATAATCATTCATATATTTGAACATTGCACTGGCCTGTTTGAAGCTACCCAAAATAGGTTCTACCAAAAAGGTGGCCTGTTCTTTGAGAAAATATGCGTAGGAACCAAGAAATAGCTCCAACATACTCTGTAGTATTGACCAATGAACAAAGCTGCAATCGGATTTAGTATGAACCTTGTTTACTCTCCAAGTATAGTACATCCGCAACGTTTCAATTATCATAACGCCTACCTTATTTGTTTTCCTTTTATCCCCCCACCTTTCTCATATGTGACTGGAGTTTATGTTCTTGACCCATAATCTTTCCATGATCATGTGCTCATCCATCACCACCGCACACATCCCATTTTCTCGAAATAATCACCGTACGCTTTTTTTTTGTTGGTCCAGTCTAAGCATCAGTTGGTGTGCGTATGTGTTGCAACTCGTGAATTTGTATTGGTAGAGACTTCGGCAGGGATCTGTGAAGGGGAACGTGTGCATAAAAAACGTTGAGAGATCTCATGCCAGATGCTCAAACGGAAAACGAGAAGCGAAGACAGAAGCAAAAAAAATGAGAGGCTGGTGGAGCAATGCATTTGTGATTTTAGATGTTCAATATTGTTCTAATTGCTTTCAGAGTTCTCCTACCCGCCGGTGTGTTTATGAATCTGCAGACATATGTGAACGTCTCAATTCAATTAAAGCACACAAAAAAAACACGAAACAGGATTTCTGAAGGACACGAGTACGCTCTCATTGCATGTTCCACCTACCTCTTGCTCTTTTTTCATCCCAACTTTTCTATCATTCCTTCTATCCGTCATCTTATTCCCCCCTTCTCAATTTTTCCAACGTGTTCTGTTCTCGTCTATTTTCTCCATTTCATCTGTTCTCATCCCCCCCCCCCCCCTCACACCACAGGTCAAACTATCAATTACACCTCTTCTTCTTCAAACTCTCCTCGTAAAGTAGTGCCATCATCAAACTCCAAATGACTGTGATAAAAACCATCTTGTCAACTGATATAAATTAGTTCTTCACGCAATCAAACCTAATCCATCCATCTTCTTCGAGGCTCTTGTGGTATTACACACATATCCAATAGACACTCACCCCACTTCAAATAATGGACAGGAGGGATTGTTTTGTTTTTCCAAGCAGGAAGAGTTAGAAAAACTTTTGGCCCATAGCTAAGGTCATTTTAATCTCTAGATCCGAGTTGCTATTATTTTTTGAAAAATGCCACCTACCACAAATCGAAAAACTATCGTCCCCTATGATTATAGTCCCTATACTCTAGGTTTTCATCATTAATCACAACATGAGATAGCTAGCCACTTGCGCTATGAATACTCCTCCAACATATTTCTTTTTCATGCGTTCGCAATCCCATGGATCTTCCTCCTCCTTCTCCCCACCACACTCCCAAACCCTTCCATCTTCATTCCCAGCTTTTCTTCCCCCATCTTCATTTTGCTCTTTACACATTTCATGTTGTATTACACAACTTTGAGAATCTCACACAGCACACAATACAAGTTTATTGAATACCAGTGTGTCCAAAAATGATCATGTTCTTAGTATCAGCCTCCAGTGCTCACTGTTTATTGGACTAGTTTTTTGTTTCTTTAGGTTGCTCTTAGAGTTTATATTATGAATGATGTATTGTTTTTTTTCTTTTTCTGACTGAAATCATCATGCCACCTGTGAATACTAAGATCCGTGAATTACAGTGGGAATATAAAATGCTAGGTAACCCGGTAGTTTAGTGAGGATCTGCTTTTGAAGTCTGGTAATGAGTTATAACTTTGTTTACAGTATCCCAAACAACTGGTGAATATAGCTTGCACCTAAATTCATAAGGAACCGGTCATTTCTCACTAATCTAGGGTTAAAGAAAACTCTTAGATTTCGAATTTCGGAGTTGGACTATTTTCTTTTGGTGCCGTTCAGCTCCTCCTACCTAACAGCCGCCGCCCGGAACCCGGACAGTATCATTATCGATGACTTTGTGATTCTTGGTTCTTCTCTCGTTTGTCTTTCGAGATTGAAGACACATTCAACCCGCAAACTTTTTTTTTGACTAGTGTACCCTCCGACTTTTTTCTCTCCTATTTCACACACTCATACACACACATACACTGCTAATTTCTCAGCTCATCCCTCATGTCATAACGTTGATCGGAGGGCAGTGTGTGTGTTGCCAGAGTTCCGATCTTCTATGACCATGCAGTTACCCACCCTGTTTTACGGTCTGTCCCGACCCTTACTCGCCTTTTTTCGTTTTAATTTGATACAATATGAATTGTAGCTAATCCGAAGTGCTAGCCGATCAAAAAGCACCTCTTCGCGCATCTTCTCTTCCGTCTTCTACCCCTTTTTCGTGTGTTCCGACAACAACAAATTCCTCGATTCTGACGCCGAAGGTCACTTTGCTTCTTTTTAACAAATCAGACAGCGCCTCCAATTTTTATGCGGGTTGAAAGAATGATTAAAGGGCACACCTAATCTGAAGACCAATATTTTCAAACCGTTTTTCAGAAGGTTCAGAAGCATATAAACCTTGATCTTTGTTTATTTACAGTTTTTCATTCACTTTTGATACAAAGAATGATATTTCTTATCAGTTGGATGTTCTCCCGATACGGTTTTGAGATTGATGACCGATTGTGTTAGGCCGCCTACCTGAAAAATCTCTCCACCATTCCGGTGCCAAGCTGTCTGAGCGATCATCTTATATACTTACCCCTTTTGACATTCTCTCAGATTTCGTAACCTTTTTTGACTTTGAGAGGTTTAGTTTCCTAATACGACAACGCCCACATTACCGTATCAATTACCTTTTTCGGAAAGGTTCTCCGAAAAACAACTTTGAGTGATTGAAATGTTTAATCCGATCTCTAAACTATCACCTCATCATACATGACGTGATCTGATTCACTTACGAACGTTTTCGAAACTGATGTCAACTTGGCCCCTATAAGCCTCTTCGCAGAGCTTTTGCAGTGAGAAGGCGGAGCTAATCCACTAAAAGTTTACGCATATAAATTGGTTTCCAGACGAAAAACAACTTTTCTCTTCCTGGACAGTCATTGATCCACTCCTACATATTTTTAAAGAAAGACCTATATGCTAATTATAATTTTTTGCTTGCTGAACATTATTTGATGAACCTTGATCATATCATTCCTTGAAATTTTTTGACTCAAAACCCAATAGACTACGTCGCCATGACCGATATGGTCTGCTTGATACCAAAGGGGGATGAAAAAACAAAGTAACAATGAAGCTGGGGTGAGAAACGATGTTTGAAACATGTTCCGGGTGTGGGTGAGAACTATGCGTAGGTTCTGTCTTATGGTCAAGGTTGAGTAACCTTGCTAGAACTTCCTAGTTTTCCGGTATACAGTTTCCAGGTACTTTCTCAAAAAAAATTGGTGACAAAATTTTTTTTGATAGCCTACTATATTACAGTATCTAATTAGAACTAAATAAAAAAGGTAAACAAGATTTGATATTGTTTGGAAAAGTTGCCTATCTGTTTATTTTTTTTTCTTGCTGCATCAAAACCATTCAAGTATCTCACCCCACTCCAATAGTGTCAACCATCTCACTTTTTCAATTTCTTATCAATCACCACTCTCGGAACTTCTTCTCCTTCTCACAATTAATGTTTTTTACCCCACTTTTACTACCTACGACCTTTATCAGTGGTTCAACTGTTGATTGACAATTGCAGAACATTTCTGTGCTTTCATATCTGTCCCTCCTTTCCGCCCTCACACTCTGGACATCATCAGTTCACGATCCGGATAATCAGGTACCCCTCTCTTACTATTTTTGGGTTCTCGATGCAACAGACTTTTCGGCCGTCTAAGCTGCTAGTATTTATGCTAGGTTCCCCCCATTTAATCGGATTCCGCTTCCTACGTAAAAAGAGTCATAAATATCCAAGTTTCGAGAAACTTTGAGCTAATATGACTTTGCGTAAATGCATCACGTCATTAAAACTGTTTTGATCGATGAAGTTCATCGCAATGCTTAAACGATTTTTCTAGAATCTCTCACAATCTATATTTATAGAATACTATCATTTCTTTATCCATATATAATATTTCATATAAATTCAAATAGGGTCACATTTCGATAAATTTCGAAATAGGGACTTTTTAAGCTGGAGAACATCCCTAAGAAAAATTTATGAAAAACTTTCCTACTATATAAGTAAAGTTTAGGTAATAACACAATTTCATCAGTGACCATATCTTGAACACATGACCGTTTCAAAATGCATCCATTTACGTATTTTATCACATGATTTACAAGTTTTTGTTTCACGTAAAACCAACCTGATTCAATACGATATACGTGTGAACCCCTCATCGTTTATGTGCACTACAAACTTCAGTGTTTTCTGAAGAACACGCGTTTTTCGTCGTACTCTTCATCCAAATTCAATTGTCAAAACCACTTCTTTTTGTAAGTGCCTAGGAGTAATATGTATTGGTTTTTTCCTTTCTCTTCATTGCTCAGTTTTCTCTTTTGTCATAAGCCTTTACACTTAATTATGAAGATTATGACGTCTGCTGATTTTTGTCATTTTGTAAATCTTGTAGAGTAATGTGTTAGGGGTGACTTAAATGATGATCATGGAGTTCCGGAACATAATGTTAATTTTATGATCTTCATCAACTTGAGACCACAGATTGCTTCTCGCTACAATATACTCCATGAAACATTTTTTAACGGTTCTCTTTTTTACTGAGAACTTGTGAATAAAATAAATATATAAAACGGTTCTCTTATCCGGCTAGGCAACATTATAGTTTTTAGTTTTCATGGTTGTTCATTCTGACTTCAAAAATGATTCCTCGATTTTCCGGTTGACTTAATTAATTCACAAAGGTTTGTTTTTAATGATTTTTAAGTATTATGAATGATGACCTATGAGGAAGAAGGTAGTGTTAATGATTTTGATGATGTCAAAGAGGCATTCTGATTCATGGAATTCACGGGAGAGAGGGCGGGAAGTAGATTCTAACATCAGGGAGACTGAACTCCACGAGGAAGCAATTCTCATTTTTTGAAATGTGCTTCATCTATGGCTACCGTAATCCGGCTCCTAAAAAGTTTTAATTTCTCGAACTTGGAGTGTTTCTTTTTGTTTCCAAAGTTTATATTCTTAAGATTATGTGTCTACTCTCCTAAAAAGTGCAAGTTGTGACAACTGTTCCATTTCCTCAATGGAACGACTTTTTCGACCCCTTTTTAGATTACTGTATCTGAAGGAACCGAGACATCATTATTATTTACTAAAACTCGGTTCGAAATGTTTTCAAAAAAGTTTTGTAGTGGTTTCAGACAGAGTTTTTTTTTCTAAAAAAAATGAAGCAAAATAATGAAACGGAAGGTGTGGGGGTGGTAGTAATGAGTAAAAACCGTATAAAAGGCGAGATCTGACTACTTCCTTCTAGTTTTTTGTTGAAAAACCAATCATATTTTACATATTTCTTAGAATGACAGCGCGTGGGAACTCCTTATTCATTTGTTCGTTAGTTCAGAACTTCCCTATCACTTTTTGGTCTCTTGGTTCCGTCTCTCTCCTATCAATTACCCCATTTTGAACACACTCATTTATTTTTTGTTTCCTAAAAAGTGAAAGAATGTGTTGGCCTGAACTGAGTTCGTTAAGCTCTGTCTTCACTTGAATGACCTTTGGAGACTCCGGAAAAAATAATTTTTCGTCTTGAGCCACCGCCGTATTTTTGTTCTGTAAAAGGGAAACTATGAGACTTTTTTGTCTAGCCAGAAAAGGAACTTTTACTAAACTTCAATCACATATGTCATTTTTAAAGGAAGTTGTCTCTCTTTTTTGATAATGGATAATTATTATTTCTGGTATTCTAAAATTTTTGAAATCTCACGTTAACTATTTTCAAAATTCGAATAATTGCGTTTAGTACAAACATCGAGCATTTAGTGCATTCTGTTTCAACACCAAAAAAAAAGGGATATCGAATGAAAAAAGAGACGGCCAGCTAATTTTGCATTGGCACGCGAACAATGTCCCAAAAAAGGGCAAAAAAAGATCTGGAGAGAGTTGTAGTCTTTTTTTTCCATTTTTTCTATAATAATCTTAACAAACTGGTTTTTTCCAATTTTTAAAAGTCTTAACCCCCTCTCCCACATTCCTTCAGCAGTTTTTTTGATCTGTGCCCCGTCTTGAATTTCACTTCTTTCCATACCTCGTTGGAACAAGAGGTCGCACAAAAAAGAGTACTATGAGACAGACACTGAACAAATGTTTAACTTCCTGAACGATGTGTAGTCCCGGACCCCAATGGCATCATTCATCAAAACGAACCTTTTTTCGACTTTAGTTGCCCTTTTTCAATGTTCTCACGAGTTCTGATGCCGTAAGAATCTTAGTTTCTGCGTTTTTCAGTGATTGTGTAATGCTCGGTCAGATCTTTGATTTTTTGTGAGGTGAGGTTACCGTCTTCTTTCTGATCAAGAGCTAATGCCAGAAGCATTTTGGAATTAGAGTCGGATCTTTGTATAAATTTGGAAAATTGAGATTTTTCAACGTGATCGGAATTATGTCGGCTATTTTCTAAAGTGCTTTGACTATATACATTTCTTATAAAAATTCTTTATTTTTGAAAACAGATTCTCCTACAGTAGGCCCCTTTCCTTCCAAGAATAAAAAGTTCTCAGAAAAAGAGGAGGAGCATTTCTTTTTCTAAAAAAGACAAAGTTAGTAGTTGTAAAAACTAGTGCGTTCCTCGTGTGTTCTCATCTACCCAATTGTTTCTTTTACTACTATATTGGACCAAGACGACAGCGACTTTGACGAGGCGCCGCGGTCCGCCGCCGCCGAGCGCTTCGCGTCCCATTTTCATGCGCCATTGCTGCTCTTGCTCTTTCTGTGTTGCAGCACAGGGATCGAGTGAGACAGCCACACAACAAAAAAGCCTGCGACAAAGAGTCGGAGTGAAAGTGAGAGATAGTGTTCTGGTGTGTGTAGAAAAAAGGGCAGAAATGGCAACATTTTAGTTGAAGAAGGAGGGAGGATTCGTTTTCAATTGCTCCTCCAACACACCAGGGACTAAGAGTGTTCCGAACATCAGACTACTGTAGTGGGTGAAGATTGATAGGCTCTAGTTTTTTTTTCTGCAAGCAGCAACTTTGAAGGAGTGAATCAAAAGATGAAATGGGTCCGGAAAAGAGAATCCGTCAAACTTTTTGTTATCTCTTCTCTGATTTTGCAGCTCTTCTTTGAGATTTGGAGTTTTTTTCCTTACCGAAAGTCTGGAAATTGATCACTATGGTTTATCTCACCACTGAAGTCCTGAGAAAATGATCACGTCAAGGACAAGAAGAAAAAAACTGAGATGATTGAGCTCGACATTTTCCCCCTTTTTTTTTAGGAACAGTGAGTTGAAGTGTGAAAAAGACGTAATCTGATTTAAGGAAGGGGTAGAACCGATTGTTTCGCACGGCGATAACTCCCCACATCTTTTCTTTTGTTTTCCACATTTTGTCCCTACTTTCTGCTCTACTACTTATCATGGAACCTCCCATTGGGGGCTGGGTGTCACGCCAAAAAGTCACTAAAGATGTGCAACAATGGCGGTTGGGGAGAGAGGGAAAGGAAGACGAACATCTTCCTATCAATCATATTTTGTAGTCGTTTAAACCAGAAAACTGACAAAAACTACCTCATCTTTGTAAGCAACTCATTCTGTTTTTGTGTCTGATATTACATCCCCTTCCTCGGCTTCTTCTTCTTGATTGGACAGAAAAAATGTGGGCATTAATGTGTCGCAAAATTGACCCGCTGTTGCTAAATGCGGATAAAGATAAGCGGATCGGCAACTTTCCAGAAACCAATGTAGAAAAATATGAGAAACACATTGGTATGAGGAAGCAATTAGGTAATTTGCTAAAACACCTGCTCGGTGTTCATGATCACATTGAAACACATGAGCTACGGTATAAGGTGACTCAGACACACGACTTTTCCCGATTTCATTCCGATTATTTTCTTGAACTGCGCGTGTTTCCGGATCGCATTTTCCTGCTTAATACGTAAGGAAACATTTTTCCGAGAAAGTTTTTGCTAAGTAGCTAATCAAGTCAGAGACTATGAAAAAGAATGTGCCGTTTTCATAAGGAAATGGGGGAGGTATTAATCGAGATGCTCTGATATTTACGGTGAGTGACTAATCGTAGTGATCGAACATGTTTCCTTTTAAAATTGTTAATTACGGTTTTTTGAAAATTGTTTCATGCAATAAAACATTTTCATTCTACCCATCTTTTTATACCTTCCTCCTCTTTTAATTAACACGTTCCATTGCTGAACATGTCACTTTTTCACTTCCTACACTTCCTATTCAATTAACCTTCTACATCCTGACCTCTTTTTTCTCTCTCTTCTATTTTTTTTTACTCGAAACCTTTTTTCGTCGGAATTCTATATAAATTGTTATATTTGCTCTCGTTAGTGGCTATCAGCTGTCGCGTGCGTATTGTGTGTATGTGTGTTCGTTCGAAAAATGCTCCGATTTTGATTTTTGCCATTTTCTCTCATCTCAGTACTCTCCACACCTCGCGTGTTCCATCCTCAACTGCCACAAACACATCTCGAACTGTTACTTTTTTGTTGTCTTTCACTTCTCATTTCTCCAGTATCTTTTCCGCTTACTCCTTCTCTCCTACGTGTATCTGGGCCACCTATCTTCTCATGAGTGAGTTTTGCTTCCACCCCCAACTTTCCTAGGGGTGCCTGGAAATTTGCAAGCCTGTCAAATCAGAAAATGAGTTGTTTTCCAGGGGGCAGTAAGGTAGAAAAATTTGGAAGCAGCTGCATCCTGATTACCGCCATTCTGAAAATCAAAGAGTAATCCACACTCTGATCTTGGTTCAAACATTTTCTAGTCTCCTGGGGGAAGCTTGGGGGCTCCTAAACTTTCTTAGGAACACTTCAAGGTAGTAGTGATTTCAAACCGAGATATTGGGTCCCTGAAGGGAATCATATTTTTTCAGTGATGAAAGTTTTATCTCCTTCAGATTTATGTTGGGGGATAAAGGCCTAGATCAATAATTCGAATTGCCCCGCCGCTTCTGTACAAAGCCTTTACAATAAGCCCGCAACGAAATCCTATCTAAAAAGCCAACACCACCTACGTCGTTACAACAGAGGCACATCCTCCCCCGTTTTCTCCGATTCTGCTGCTCACCATACTTTCCATACTTCCCTTATTGTTTCCGTTTCCGGTGGAAAAGACTATTTCCACTATCCCGCAATTCATTTTCTACATCAAATCCCGGCTTTTACTCCTAAAGTTCCGGGACGATCAGTGAAAATCATTATTTAAAATTCAAATGAGAGTTGGCAATCGATTTCCCACTCGACCCCATTATCAGTTTGATTTCTCACACGCAGTTTTCCAAAAAATCGCATCGTTCCATTGCCATTCAGTTTTTCTTTCCTTTCCACAATTCTCCCTTTTTCGTCCCAGAATAGTTCGATGTGTTCTTTTCAGAACTTTTTTCAAATGATGATCACAAAAAAGTAAAGTGCCCACTATTTGCATAATTTGTGGCGGTGCGAGAGAGAGAGAGTAGTTCATCTCGCAACTTTTCACGATGCCTTTTTAGTAAGCTGTTCGGATGCTAGTTTTCAAACGATTATAAATGAACTCACTATTTTGAACTTTATTATATACACATGGTTTTTTTCCGATTTTGATTAATCATGATTTCATAGTCTCCCATCAAAAAATCGGTTCAAGTAGTTTTCCTTATCTTCAAGTTCTACTGACGCATATACTCTCAAAACCCTTTTCTCCACACTGCAAAACCAAACTATCGAGTGGAAGTGTTCGCCTTTGCAATTTCATATCTTCTCTTCTCTCCTTTATCTGTCAATTTCACTATCAGTCTCGGAGTTAGTAAAGTGAGAACAGTTTGGCACTCCTCGCCATTTTCTTCTTTTTTTTTGGTTTTCTCTCAGAACCTTCGTTCCATCTTCATCGTCATCGTCTTCTACTACTTCTACTTTTCTTATTGTATCTCGCCGGTTAACTGTTGGCGCTGCCATCTCTTACCCAATATTTGAACTATACCCGTTCATTTTGTTGTGTGTTTGTATGTTTTTGCCTTTCCTCTCTCACGTTTCCAACTATTTCTGTATGCACCGCCTGCCATTTAAACCAAGACTTTCCATCTAGAGCTCTAGAGCATACTGTATGAATGAATTCATTCTGGAAAATAGCCTAAGGCTTTCGTGACCTATCAACTTGACTAAAACCAATATTTTACATTTTGTCCAAACGTCTTCCTTCAACTCATACTAAATTCATGAGTGATAAAACATAAAATATACCAGAATGTGTTTGCACTGGAAAAAGTACATGTTCCATCTATCCGACATCTTCTTGATACTACGACGAAAAGAAAAAAGTGGAAGAATGGAGAGAGAATGTGGGGCAAAAAAGTCTCTAGTGAACACAAGTTCTCGAATGCATGACATGCAACACCAAGAGTGAATTGGCGGCTACCAAACTCGGGGTGGAAGTTGTATATATGTGTGAGTGTGTTTGACCGAGAGCACTAGGAGCAGAAAAAAAAGATGAAGGACGGGGGGGGGGGGGGGGGGGGGGACGAAGAAGAAGAAGAAGTGGAGGAGACATTGCGTTCTGTGGCTGCCAAACCCATCAGCTATTTTTTTTTTTTGAAAAGTTACTCTGTCAGTTTCTTTCAGAATTTTCACTGTGTTCCATATCATGATATCTGGCTCTAAACTAGAGCATAGTTCACGTCATAAGCTAATATTTGCCTAGTCTTGAAGGAACTCCACTAATTTGTCTTCAAACATGTTTCATTGGCACTATTTTGGTTTCTAGGGTTTTATTATCAACCTAGATACTTTGAGTCATTCTCGTAGATCGAGAGATCTACAGGAAGTGCGTAATTATAACGGGAAGCACATTTTTTTGTTCCTTTTCCTGCCCTTTTTTCAGTTGTTTTAATACGAATAATCTAAAGTCAAATATTTTTCCGTCTAAAATGGTAAATGACTAGACATCATGGCTCCATTCGACATGAAAAGAGAGTTCTACAGGAAAATGAGCTAATGATCTATATTTTTTATTCCTTTTTTTACTGGAAAAATTTTATAAAAAATGTGACCCTGTTTTTTCTTGCCGTTTTTTTTGAGTATTTCTGCCATAGTCATCACAAAATGACGGAGTAACTGAACTTCGTTATCATACATTTTTGTGCAATTCTAGTAGTGTCAAAAATTGAATGACTGCTTACACTAGTGATCTTGATTCCTCGTGTTTGATTCAGAATATGAGGTATTCTTTATCAAAAGGTTACTGCCACTTCACACAAACAAACTTATGGGGGCGAAAGGGCAATCTTTTGATAATAAAAAAGTTGAAGATGGTAGACGTCAAAGGCGTTATTTAGAAAGATATGGGACTAAGAATCGAAATTCAAAAAAAAATTTGCAAAATAGCCAAAGACTAACCGTTTTCAGAATACGAAAAAATACAGTATTCAGTTTTTTGTAAACAAAAGTCTCTCACACTCCCCGTTCGTTTTTCAGTTAGTAGGAGTTCTCTTCCCTCCAAAAAAAAAGAAACTGTGTTATAGTAAAGCAAACAACTATTTGTTTGTAACCTTTTTTGTGATAGCTTTGCTCGCCCCTCTGTCATTTCTCTATCCCACTCCCTCTCTCCGCGCTCATCAGCACCCCAAAATTACGTGGGAGGTTTTTTTTCTGGTTTCGATTTTATTTTTACTAATATCCAAATTGTACTTTTTAGTAGTACATGCGTTTTCGGTCGGCGTGTAAATGTGGAGTTCTTCGATTTTTGTGTGTCATTTAAGATAGTGGAAAGGAACAGATAAAAATTGGGCGCCTCGGTTAGTCGAATTGACAAACATTTCTGCGAATCGCGTTTTTTCCCGTCCTCCTGAAAACTATAATTCTTTGCACCCAGAAGCCCGATTGACTCATTTCTGAATATCAGTGATCTGGTGTTGTCGGCGACACAATGTCCGTAATGTGACCAATTTCCTGAAGTTGAAAGTCTATCTTCCACCTGTCGATTCAGAAATTTCCTCGTTTCTCAATTTCAACCTGCTCCCATCGAAATTGCTTATTTACAAATTTTCTGCAAAAGATATGTTTGCTTTGAACGAGGCCGAAATCAGCAGCTTCCTCCCTCAATTTCCCAGAATTTTGTAAATTTGAATTTTTTATTCGGATATTAAAATTATTCAATGAGACTACATTGTACAGGCTATGCGATCAATAGGCAACAAAATTGCGAAATGGTTTTTGATAACTAGCTTCAAAGCATTCTCTTCCCTATTTCTGGTTTACGTTATTGTTGGTGGAAACAAACTGTTATCTGTTTCATTTTTCGGTTTTTGTTGAAACACACTTACCCCAGCTGATTACTGTTTGTTCTATTTGTACTGGGTGTCAATTTGAGATTAGTCACGTTCCGGTAAAAAAAAACTTTTACGACAATGCTCTCAGTGGTTTTTTTCTTCTATTTCCCAATCGATTTCAGTAAGAAAGATGCTCTGGAACAACTAAACTCTTCAATGGCATTCCACGTTCTTTTGTATTTATTGTATCAGTTTGCGAGGGAGTGGGCAGAGCTATTTGTTCAGGATCAGTTTAGTTACTCAAATCGTGGGTGACCTCCTCTCTCGTTTACGTTTTGGGGTGCTGGGGGGCAAGAACTTTTTGTCGAGAGCCCCCGGGGCCAAGAGTCATATCGGCCGTTTTTGAAAGTGTTGGAACTGAAACTGACGTTTGCGGGAACTGGCTCGGTTTTTTTTTGCTTGACATGATTGATATGGACAGGGTTTCAACTGTCCACGTACTCGCGTTTATATTGTTTCTGGTTTCTGGCTCGATTAGGAGTGAGTTTCAACGAAATGTTGTTGACAGAAATGGTCTTAGGTTACTTGTAATGTTGACAAAACTGATTTTGTTTGGGAAGTAGTAGGGATTGTAGTGTTTTCTTGAATTCCTGAAGGGTTACTAATTTTGAAATCTATTGCTCAGGAATCTTTTGTTTCGTAATATTTCAAATGTCAGATGTCAAGAATTACTTACAGTAACCCAGTAACCGATATGCACTTCTTCTCCCGAGTTTCCATTTTTCCATTTCGAAACTGACTCATTTTGTCGTTGTTCTCCTTGTTCCAGAAACAGTTTCTCTTCTATTATACTACAGTTTTCTTTTGTACGTATATGTGTGTGTGTCTCTCTCTCTCTTCGAACACACACACACAAACACATACACAAACACATAGACGTACATGCATAAATTTCTGTTTAGTATGTACCTGTGTTCCATTTCTCTTTTCTTGGCCTTTCTCACACCTTTTCTGAAATTTCTCTCTATTAGTTTCGGGACCACACCCCTTTTTGACAATGTAACAAGAGAGAAAAAATGGGAAAACGTACAAAAGATGAAAAACGGAATTTTTGAGAAATAGGGGAAGCCGGGAACTAACACTTAGGAGAAAGCTATTATCCCTACAGTACTTTCTTTGCTCTTTAATCTCCTGAATGCAGCTCAACTTAAGCCTGAATCATAGCATGCCGGAAAAAATTAATTCACTGATTTCTTCTTTGCAACAAAATTCTGATCATTCATTTCTTATCCGGATTTCACTCTGCGCTCTATTTCTCACGTACTTTCCTTGATTACGCTGTTTTCCCGAGCAGTCTGCAAAGAAAAAGGGGGGGGGGGGAACTTTTCATTGTCTAGATTCCTACCTTTCTGCTGAATTAGATTGTCCCACCAATTCTCCTTAAGACGAAACGAAACCGGTTCTCAAAATTGTCTCTTTCTTTGCGTTTATGCCGTCTATCCGTTTTTCATCACGGAAACTATCCACCCTTGTTTGTATGATGTTGTTTTTTCTTGGTTCAAGGTTCTTCCGACTCTAGGATGATTCACTTTATCTATACCGTCTTCATTAACCCCAAAGGGTTTCCACCGATTGATTTTTTGATTTTTCTTATCCCCCCGGATCTTCTGGGTTCCATACTTACAACCAAGTCATTGGGTGTGGTTGAAGACCCAGGCAACCCTCCTAAGTCAACCCAAAACAGAGAGAATGACAAATTAAGATAGAAAGTTGCAAGAAAGTCGCGTTCGCCGATTGATGAATGAACTGATGTTATTGTTTGACAAAACATACAATTAGCCTTGACGACGCGAGAGTATAGCCTAAAAATTGAAGAATCAACAGTTGTGTGTGTGTGGGTCGAGTCAGGATCTAGATGGCGAATTGGGTGACGACGTCGTTACGTAGGTTCGGTACAGTAAACACAAGTTTGTGATGATTGATGATCACTACTCTTGTTCTAGTAAATTGATCTTAATTCTGATCTTTTGAAAGTTGAAATGAGAACATTTCGGAAATGGATTAACATTCTTTGACCCCCCGATTATGATTTTAATAACAACGTTCTTGAAATTTGAATTCCCGGAAGTGCATTGTCATTTTTGACATCATGAAGCCATTTAATTTATCCGCCAGTGTGTTTTTTCCTTGTTTGAAAATCCGTTTGATATTTACTTTTTACCAAATCATAGACTTGTCATGGGGTCGTATTAGATCATTCCAATTCATTTTCAGATCATCCGCCCACCCATTCCAAATCATAAAACTCCTAAGTTTTCCCTATCAATGCTCATTTTTGTTCCTTGTGCACTCTAGCCACCCCCCACTTGAGCCTAATCCCTATTTTTTTTTCTCATAACTTTTTTTTATTTCTCCGAATATATTTTTTCATTATAATAATTATAAAAATCCTTGAAACGTGAAAGTTCTTCCAGACTTTTCTCCCCCTTCTGAAACCCCTCACAGTGTTTATTGAGCACAGCCTGATTTCAGGTCCTGTTTAGGAGGACTGATCCATAATCTGTGATATGTGCAACTACTAGCAAAAGGTGCTCGGCAGCTTCCCATGCAGTACACGCGTCAGGTATTTTTGACATTTTCGATGATTTAAAGTGAGTTTAACGATCTCATTAGATTCTAGAAAAATTCAAAAAAAGATTTCCCAATTACAGCGGTAAAAAATCGGGCTTCCTGAGCACTTTGTAGAACAAAAGTTGGTTCTTAAACCTTACTAGACTAAATTCTAGAATGATAGCTATATTTTAGGAAGTTTGCAAATCGTTCCTAAAATCATCTCGATGGAAAATCAAGAAGGCGGATCTTCAAAACAGGTGCGTAATTACGGTTAAGATCTTTGTTTTCTATCGGTACAAATCTGCCAAATGAACTACTCATAGATACAAATAGTAATGGTTCAGATGTTTCGACTATTCATCTAAAATGTCTTGTCTAGAAAAACAAACTTTTTCGGTTAGTTCAAAATTCCAGAAGGCATTGGCTGAAAATTATAATTATCATTGACATTCTTCGAGTAGATTTCAAGAAGTCGCTACTATCTTTCACACTTATAATTTACTTTCTAAGCACTTTCATTCCCATTTTTTGTCTCTTACTATACAACTTGTGAATAAGACTCTGACTAATACAGTCATGTTATTTGCAATTCTTTGAGATGTGTTATACGCCTAAATCCATTAAGCTCGTGCAAATAAGGTTTTTGGATACTGAATCTAGTATGAGGAGATTGTTATAAAACCACAACTGGGTGCGCGTGTTTTTTGATATTGACTAAATTAATAGCGTAAAAGATTTCTCGCAGTCTAGAAACTCAAATTTCTGTTTCTCTGTGAATAGGCTATGTTATTGATTAAGCATTGATTCTAAAACTAATGTTCCAGATTGCGGCCATTCCGTCATTGCTCACCCAAAAATCGCTGCCGTCTTCGGCAGCAGCAACAGCGTTCCGAAGTCACCCGTCAGAGAGTCAAGATGAGCTGTCACCCACGAATTCATCGCGTAAGTTCGCCTGTCTTGTGTCCATAGTGCATTCGCAGTTACTCGCAACCCCGAAATTATATCCCACATGAATGATGATTGAACGCTGGGCCTTTCTGTTACAATGTCTAGAAAAGCACGCTCTCCTTTTGTTTTATTCCTTATGTAGTACAAACTTTCGTGTTCCATCACATTTTCCCACTTTTTTTGAGCTTCAGTACGCATGTATTCTCATTCTCGCATCCGGACTTTCGCTTGGATAGGTGTATGGAAGGAGGGAAGGGCGTAGTTTTTTTTTCTGCTCGTCGCTGTTGTACATAGTAAAATAATGTTCTTTTTTTCTGTTGCTTCTATGATATTCAGCATTCTTTGTTTCGCAATTCACTACAACTCTCAAGTGTTCCAGAAGCGCCAACACCAGCTGGGCCAATCAGCGCGTTCCGCTTCTCATCCGCATTTTTTAACCCTGATATTTTAAGTACTCTAAATATTCAGAAGTCCTCTCCACCAAGTGAGACTAATCAATTTTTCAAAACCACTGGGAACTGATTCCATATTTTCAGAACAACCTTCAGACTTACCTCCACAAACATCGCAACCATCATCGGATACCCCAGCTGAACCGCCGCCGCTCCAAATTGCTAAACCGTTACCTATAATTGGCTCGAATTCAGAATCCGAATCGTTTCTCCATGAGTGGGTGACGCATCGCGTTTTGGTTCAGGTTTCTCCAGGTTTCTATTATCCGGGTTGTATAACGGCTGTTGTGAATAATCGAGATATTGTTGTAAAGGTAGGATTTGATTCAGGAGGGTTCATGGTAGCATTGAAGTTTCAGTTGGATGGTGGTAACGAGATAACTGTTGACAATGTGACTCGCGAGACTAATTGGACGTCGGTGATTGGCGATCAGGCTCCGACACTTGTTGAAGTAACTATAAATGAGAAAAAACTGCTAACTTGACTTAAACTTTTCAGCTAAGAAGGCTACAACAAAGAACGATATTAGCTGCACGACTCGAAGAAAAATCAGAGATCATATACCAATCTGTTGATTTTGTATCCGCTTCTGAAACTAATAACAAACGATTCATGGTGATTAAATCTAGTTTTCTCTTCTAAGCTAATTAATTCTAGGTAAAAGCACCAAGTGCTCGGATAGGAAGTCTGGTATCCCGTGCGAATTTGAGGTTGATCAGGCCGCCGTGGTACGAAGAGTTGATGCAACAGCCAGAGACCAATAGGTGAGTTTTTGCAGGTTTTATAAACAAAATTTATTGATTCGGAGCAGCAAAACTCATAAATATAGACTACATAAAAGTTTGTTAGGTTGGAGAGGGTTTCAAAAATTCGTGAGTATGACATTCGAGCAATTTTCTTAGTATCACGGAATTTGAAATGATATTTAAAATTTTACTAACGTGTGGCATTTTAGTTTCCTAACAACACCAGTCGGATCACTGCCGAATGAAAATGGTGGTAGGAGTATTCCGCATGATATGGCAGCTGCGTTTATGGCTCTCCATCAGCAACGATCGCAGCATTTTCAACCGGTAGTCAGCATACCTTCTATGTAAGTTCAACTCAATTCACGCCATTTCCCAACAGAACATGCAATTATTCAACGAACACAACAACATTTTTAGTATTAGGTTGTCCTTTCGGCTTTTCTGAGAGTTTTAATGATATATATTTGAATTTCTTTTTCCTGCTAGTGTGTGCAAATTTCAGATCGATACCAACTTCGTCGAGTCAGGTTATTTGTCCTGGTTCGCCGGCTGGAACAGTGAACGTACCTGTTCCAGCGGCTCGGCCAGGGACTTCTAATCAGGAGTCCACGTCTAAACCGGGTTCCGTTGATTCTGAAGAAGACCTTCCGGAATCTTCTAATCTGGTTAGTTTCCTTTTTTTTTCAAGTTCAAAAAAACACAATTCTTTTGAGCTAAGACAAATATTGAACTCTTTTTTGGCGACTTAAGAGAACCTAATCCACTATATGAAAAAGACATTAACGTTCTTTGATGAATCACGTCATTGCTTTTACATGAGTAAGTGAGGTGTTTAGAAAATGAGAGATTCGTGCCTTAACAATTGGGGAGAAGGAGTCAAATCCCCATTTTCTTAGCACCCACCTATTCATCAATAGTAATCTCAACTCCACAAAAAATAGTGTTAGCGTAACAACAAAGAATCTCCGTCGTCTTCTTCTCATCGTTTACTCTTTATCCGTCTCCTAAAAAACGGGGAAAATATGGGTGTGTATTAGGCATTTCTATTGTCTGGCTCCTTAATACGGTAATCCATCCTAGTAACGCCACCTCCATATTTGATAACTTTCATTTTTATTCACAGGATCATTCGGGTGAACCTTCTCCAAGTACTGTATCAAACGCCGCGCCTCGAGCGTTGTTTCTCAATCCGTCTCAAGATTCTGGGATATTCGAGGGAGAATCAGAGGGCCCTATTATGTTTCATAATATTACGGCCCCTGTTTCGGCGACAAAGGCAATGTTAGATCAGGTGAGACTATCTGCCTGTTAATGTGATAATAAAATTGTGTTCCAGCAACGTTTCAAAAAAGGCGAAATTGTGACGACGCCATGCGGTATTCGAAAAAAGTTCAATGGCAAACAGTGGCGACGGTTGTGTTCAAAGGAAGGTTGTAACAAGGTACGAGTGTATATGACCACAATAGTTGCATGTTTCCCTCTTATCACTTCCCCCTTTTCTTCTTCTTCCTAGTTTTTCTCTTCATTTGTTATTTCTTTCTCTGTGAATTGGGTAATTGATGGCAAATCACAAGATCCAAGAATGAGAGGAATTCAAAGTACTGATTTTAGTGACAGTATCTATTTTTGTGTAATGTTGTTTTCGAAGTCGATCTTTTATGATTTATGCGTTCAGATGTTATATTTAGTTCCAACAAAGTTTCTAGCTTAATGTGAATAAAACTGAACGTTGCTCAAGACTACAAACTTTTGGTATATCACGTCTGCCTTAATTCTAAGAATTCATAGCCGCATTTAGATTAACCGTAATGAACATGTTTGTTTCTGAGAAGGTTGAACATTTTCCAAGAACTTTCTCCCTTACCATTGGTTTTATCAGATAGAAGGGGGGAGTATGGCAAACGAAAACGAAAATCAAAAATAACATTAGAAGAATCAGAATCAAAGCGCAGGTCAGTCACACGTCTAAATGAATTACGATCTGACAGTTTTGGTCATTTTCTCTTTCTAATTTTTTTGTCTCGCTATCATTTTTGAATGAGAGAGAGACTTTGTTCGAAACAATTTTCGTGAAGGAACCCATCGGGGTGAAACGAAATGGATACCTAATCAGGTGACGGAGACAAGGAAAAGTCATCTGTTGCCAACCAGTATTTGGTCGTGCACGTCTAGGTTCACATTCTTTTTTGTGTTTGAGTATCTGTCATCACATCATCATCCTTCTTTTTTTGTGTTTCTGTTTGACTGAATAAGCTGACCACATTATTCTAGGAATCACAACGACGAGGTTACTGCTCGCGACATCTGTCCTTGAAGAGTAAGCCGCCTCACGGACATCATATGGAAAGAGGGTCTCCTGGGAATAGCAAGTCTGGTAAGTCGGGTTACGGTAGAATATGAATAACAGTCTAACCAATCTTTGCAAAGCAGGCTACCGTAGTCTATCTAACATGTGATTATTAAGCACGTTACTCTGAATGATATCAAGTGAATGACTGAAGGAAACAAGTACATAGTGATTAAAAACGATTTCATCACTATTCAAGTGTTCGTTCTAAGAAAATATGAACCGGATTTCGTGCTCTATCAAAAAGTCATACTATTCATGATTTGTAACAAAATGAGTTACCCCTGATGCTTTTTCACTGATCAAACAAAAAAGTGTGCGGGTATAATTAAAAGAAACAACTTTTGATAAGGACATGACGTTTTTATGAATGAATTGCTCTTAAAAATGGTGAACTATCAGAATTTATGCAGAATCACAAACTGATTAGACCATTCAGATTTTTCTAAATGGAGAATGTTGGTAATAAAGGAAGCCGCTGATATTATAATGAACTATACTTGACATTTCATTAAGAGAGCAAGTGTTCTGCTTATTAATCTTACTCACCTTTTTTTCTCTTTAATTTTAATCTTATCTCGTCCTTTCAGTTTTTTGAACTTATGTCTTTTTCCTTTTTTCGAACAACTTATTTTTCATATAACAAATGCTTTTGTGACTCGCAATGGGCACTTCAGTCTATTGAAAGCAACACAGAAACGTTTTCTTCTTCTTTTTCTTCTTTTTTCGCCTGAACCTACCTTTAGGGACGGCAATTTAGTCTATTCACCACCCTCCAAAAAAGTATTTGAATGGGGTTAGAGTTGTTCGAAATAAGAATGTCCCATTCCCAACTTGGCGAACTTGGTCGTTTTCTCGTTTTTCAATTGAACGACTAAATTGGTTGGCTGATTTTTTCTTCGAGGAGAAACCAGAAACAATCTCGCCTACCGTAGCCACCCCGTTTAGAAAATGAATCCGATTGCTCTTTTTGAGGACAGAGGTTTATGTAGAAAGCGGATGAGAGTCTAGAGCTCGAATCAGAAGATCAGTTTACTGAAAACACCAGTAGAACCTCCCTTTTTGCAGAAAACACATTCTGCCATATTACGATTCTCATTTATTTAATTTCCCCTGACTGTCGCACGCATGTGCCATACAATTTTGTGTCCCAATAAGAGTACGTTTTTTTCTACTATTCTTCTTCATCATCTATATATTACGTTTCTGAATAGTTGTACATGTTTTCTTTCTCTTAAAATTGTTCCGAAAATTCTTGTAGGTTAGTCATGTTCAGAGATAGGCATGTCGCTTGAATAGGGCCTGGTCAAGATGAGTAGTAGTACAGTTCTACCCGCCCATTTGCCGAGTATGAAAATGGGTGTGATCAGTTTTTTGGGGAAGTATCACTTGCTCTACCTATTTTCGTTTCTTGAAACATTTTTTCTAAGAAAATGAAACCGCTTAAGAGTACAGTTTGAATGATGTGAAAACGGCTTCTCGGATTACACAACCAGTTTTTTTTGCAGTAGTGCTATACTAGTTCAGTGTCCATTTCAATATATATCTAAAACCAATATACGAAAAATGGTTAAAGAATGAAAGAGAGAGAGCCGGTGCTTTTTAGCTTTCCTAAAAATAATTGTTTTTGCTCGTGTTTTTTTCATTTCATCTTCGCAATTTCACATCAAAAGTCACACTCAACCCACTCGTTTTGGTTTGAACAGGTGAAACATGTTAGAAGTTATTTTGTTCGGATATATAAATGGAATATGGTAGGATTTTCCAGTCAGATTTAGATAGATTATCATTGCAAAGACGATCATAATTCCATTTTCACTACATCTGATATGATTTGAGAGTATTTTCGACAGACTATCGGAACATTGAAACCACCTCCAGTTTTGTGATCATCTCACACCCCCGAGACTCTATAAAGTTTAGCCTTGATTTGCATTTTTTTGTTGGAATCATGAAGCATTCTTTGACGCAAGTGTCTCTTCTTTTCAGCTATTTTTCATATTCCACCCACATCACTTTTTTTGAAACATTACTCTCTTTTTGTTTTTACTCAATTTATAATGAGTTCAAATGATTTTAATTTCAAATGGGAATAATAATACGTATTTTCCATTATAATTATTACATTTTCAGAACTATATCATCAAGAACCACCAATCTTCTTACCTAATTCTTCTGCGAACCGGATACCAACTTCTGTGAACACATTTCCCGCAAAAGTCAATCCTCTACAAGCTCCTTCTCAATTAGTGCCCGACAAGAACCTACCACCACAGTTCACGGTTAGTTTGGAATTCCTGATGTTTCGAAACATATTAGCACGTAGACAAGATCATCAGGATTTGAGGTCATCAAATCTTCAAATCAGATAAAGTTTCTAAACCATTCATATGATCCGCGAGCCAATTTGATATATGTCTGATTTGTGTTTTAAGCTCTCAGATGTTATATGTCACCGAGATAATCTTGACAGTCTTGTTATTCAGCTTATCATTGAGTCATTGACATTATGTCTGAGATGGGTTACGGTTAGCTAACGAATCACTTGTAACGTCACTTTAAGTTTTCTGATCAATGGTGTCTAGATGAAACGACGATCATCGTTGTTTCATTCATTTTCTCTAAACAACTAGTACCATATGTACCGTGTTTTGTATTCATTGATCAAGTGAAGATCAATCCATGCAAAAAGTGTTAGTCTCTCTCTCTCTCTCTATTTTCGGTTTCTCTTTCTCTTTTTTTTCTCGTTTTTATATTTTTGGCCGCGCTCATTTTCTGTTTCAATGAACCGACCGTCACTCATACTTATACGCTCGACTCGATTCAGTTCGAAACCGAAACGAAAAGTGTGTGACGTCGCGCCTTTTTTCTCCCTTTCCCGACTACGTCGTCGGATTGGTGGCTGATCGTCGTCGCCCCGAGTCCCATTTTCAACACACTGGTCGCTCCTCTCAAAAATCGTGTGAAAAAAGCGTTTGCGGAAAACTGAACTGCCCTCTGAAGAGCTTCCAGAAATCTGATATTCAAAATGTGGGCACCGCTCTTCAAAATGCCCTCTCTCTCTCCTGAATTTGATCCCTCATACTCTTTGCATTTCCTCTTTTTTTCAACCATTTTTTTCCGGGGGCCCCGAATAACTGGAAAACGACGTTAAAAATCGTTATTTTAAAAAATAGTTTTAGGTCGAGCGAGCACAACAACTCCAGCAACAGTTGATGCAACTTGGCCACGTCAGATTTGATAATCAGTTTCAGCAGGTGAACTATTTTCACGATCAAATTTGTCAAAAATCTTGTTTTTGTGTTTTCGAGATGTGTGGGAGTTCCGAATGGAAAGAAAAACTAATTCATGAGTGGGATTAACTGTTCAAAAAGTCAAAGAATAACATGGTTCACTGGTAAACCATCTGGTTTATATTTGAACTCACTCGGAGTACTCATGTTGAATGAATTATGTAATAGTTTTGTTTTAATAGGCAGTTTCTATTTTTTTGCTATAAAAATATTCAAATACGATTTCTTACCCAGGCATTCCAGCTCTCACACCTTCTGATGCAACAAGTTCCACCAGGCAGAAGGCCTGACCTTCCTGCCATTACTCAAGCCAATACAGTGTTCTGTCCCCCAATAGGGCTACCGAATCCAGGATTGTTCAATCTAAACCAGTCAATTATTTCTCAACTGACAGCTCCGCTTTTACAACAACAAGCACAAGCACTTCTACAACAACAACTGAATGCACAGAGTAGTCAGATGAATAATAACATTGTGAAGTTAGAAAATCCGGAAGATGATCAAGACGAGGAAGACGATGATGTCGGAAGTGATAGTTAGTGATAACAGTAGACTCGATTATTAAACTGTTCTTTCAGACGTCAGCGTTTGTCAAAAAACTGACGAACGCTCTGATGATGATGATGACGACGGTAACTCGGGAGGCGGCGGTCTCACGTCAACAGGATCCTCAAATCCGAACGGGTCTAGTTCAAGTGCGTTGTAAGCCCCAGGCTTCCCAGGAAAAATCCTTCAAAAATCGTGTATTATCCCCCCGATAAGCGAACCTTTATTACGCGCTTTCAACATTTTTTAATATAAAAGGCACTCGGCAATATGTATAGCTCATAAAAGTGGCGATTGAGAACTTTTTACTTTTCTCATTAGTGGAATTGCCTTTGAGCACCAATCTTGTTTCGGAATGTAATACACATTTTTTTCATGGTTTTTTAACTGGATTATAACCTTTGGTTCAAGTTATGTACGACTCCGCCCCTCTTCCAACTCTGTCTTTCAGATTATCCAATTACTTCCACTCAGAGTGGTGAATCGAAAGTAACGCCGACGGCCGATCAAACCCAAAATCAAAATCAACAGAACAATTCGAGGAACTCAACTGCAGAATTGGGAGGTAAGTAACACTTTTCATCTTCTCGCTTCTCATTAACCCCCTTTATTAGAAAAGTTTGCCTTTGGCTGTTTGTTTTCCGTTCATATAATGTTGCAATTTCATTCAATCGTCTCTATTTATTTTTCACTTCTTCTTCTCTTCAGTGCTCATCTTTTTTCTTTTTTTTTCTACCAAACCATTTGAAATAGGTAACCTATAAGTTCCAGAAGGTTAAAAATAAAGCAAAGTTCAGAAATGTTCTATCTGAGCATGTTTAATCCCCATGAAAAGTATTTGCGAGTTCATTCAATGTGTTGCACACTAATTCCTTCTTAATCCTATGAAATGTGAACACATTTTTTCTGTTGTTGTATGAATAGAAGTTGTGGGAGTTATTCTCTTGATAATTAGAAGTTATTGTGCTCGCTGAACAATTGTTATCGCATTCCGGTCTCGGTGGGAATATTCAGAATTGAAAAAGACTCATTCTTCTGATCCTATTCAAAACACTGGAACCACTTTTCTATAGTCATTGATATCATTCAACCCGGAAGAGTTTGTGTTTTGTTAACCCGGGCGGTCCTTTTTAAATCCAGGAGGGATTTTCTTCAATGCTCATCTGACCTTTTCCATGACGTCCGCCCATCCTTTTCTAAACAAACGTCCGTCCACACCCACCATTTCCTTTCCCCTTATTTTTCCACCCACTCTGGTCACGTTATCCTCTTTCTTAATCGCCCCCCCCCCCTCTTTCAAGTCATTTCTTCACACCTCTTTCAAGCATGATATCATCAGTAGCTCATTCTCACTTTCTAATCTTGAATAGCGACGCGCAAAATACCAATCAACTCAAACGGCTTTTGGCTCAAGATTTATTTTAGCAAAGCGCGGAGGGGGGAGATGAATGCAAATTCTTTTGAATGGTTTAAGGATAGCGTCATTTTCTTTAAAGTTGATTTTTTGGTGGGAGATTCTAATCTTCACAATTTCAGCTGGAGACGATATGTCGAACGAGTTGAGCGTGGAAACCAGCGACGCTGGACCACCGTCACTTCCTTCACAGGTATGTTGTTCTTTCTTGATACTAAGAAATGCACAGTCTAGAAAAAATTCATTATTTTTGAGAAGGTTCCGCCGCCACCTTTTTTTTCTTTTCAACAGACTATAGACACAAACTTTGCCCTTACTTCAAAACCAATACAAATATAACTTCACTCTTTTCAGCCGTCCTCAGCATCTATCAGCAGCAGTGTCAACTCAGCGTTCCGATCGCCAGGTTTGTGTTGATTTAGTAACAGCTCCCTATCAATCATCAATTGATCTGAGATCAAAAAGAAACCAAAAGTTTCATTTCAGTGAAAATTGAGCCGAGAGATGACTATGAGCAGCCTGCACCGCAAATTATGAAGAATCTTGTGGAAATGAAACCAGAGGTTTTTCCCTTGGCCAAGGAGCGAAGACGTTCGAAAACGACGGTATGTTTTGGTCCATAGCTTAGTCTGAGTTTGGTTCTTTGAGTTTATTTTTTTCCCGTGAGTTAATCACAGCTAGTTTCCGACTCTAGGTTCTACGCAAAATAATTGACTTGTGGGAATGTTTTGTTCAGATGAATTTCCGTTTTTTCAATGACACGGAAATTTTCAGAATGACTTATATCAAAGAAAATAAGTGTGACTAAGAAGTAGGTCTAGAATTTCAGAATGAACCACACGTTCGTCGGCCCATGAATGCATTCATGATATTCTCGAAACGTCATCGTCCGCTAGTCCATCAACAAAACCCGAACAAAGACAACAGAAACGTATCCAAGATACTCGGGGAATGGTGGTACTCCTTGGCGCCGGAACAAAAAGCGGAATACCATAAACTGGCTGCTCAAGTGAAAGAAGCGCATTTCAAAGCTCATCCAGACTGGAAATGGAGTAACAAAGATAAAAAGATAAAGTCAGAGTCATTGAACTCTACTCCGATCGCAGTGACTCCTATGAAAAATAAGGTTTGTTTTTGCATTAACGTTTTTTTTGTTTGCAATGATTTTCGCCTAACAAGTCTGCATCTTTTACAGGTGTTTGATTTTGATTTCCGCACTTCCGACGATCTTGCCAAGTCATTTAGAGATGGCACAGCTTTGCTCAGTCCAATGACTCCAATGACACCTGGAGCATCAGTCTACCGAAACTTATCATCGCGTGACTCGAACACCACATCTTCTTTCGACTTCTCTTCTCTGCCACTGCTCAGTCCAAGCCTATCTGCCATTTCGATGAACACATCAAGCATCGCAAGTTCACCGCCCATGTCGACGTCATCTTCCTTCCAATTTGATTTTGAGAGCTTGAAACAGGGAACTTCAGGGGTTAGTATGGCTGTTTTTAGAAACCGGTATTCGTTTTAATTGGAAGACACTTTCGGTTCTTTAATCGAAACGACATAGAGACTAAACACCAAACCAATAAGGACATGACTACGTGACATCCCCCGTTCTAATTAAAGACCATAACAACATACCGTACTCTTTCAGGTCTACCCCACCTTCAACCCATCGTTGATAAGCACTCTGGTCAACTCGACAATACCGTGCAGGCCACTGATTAACGCTGGGGACACATTCTACTCGCCAACTGCGTCCGCATTCCACGTTCTGGTTAGTTAGTGTTTTGATAATGGTGGACAACTTCAAAAAAAAAGAATGGGAGAAGAGTGGAGGAAAAAAAAGAATGGGAGAAGAGTGGAGAATTGAAAGAAGCAGTAGACGACGTGATTTGGGGAAACATGTTACATCGAATTAGTGAGAGGCCTTGATATTAATTGGCCACTGAACCCCCTCACCATCATTAGTTGATATTTTTCTCCCCATACGTGAATATTCAGAACCCGGCACTCTCTTCAATTATTGGTGGCTTCCCTTCAATGGACTCGATCACCTCGCCGCTGGTTCTCACACCAACTACTGCCACTGCAATGGCGATGAAGGTACTTTGATCTTTGAAAAAGACTTCCTTCTACATCTCGTCTCATCTACCCCATTAACATTCCGAACCATCGGTGAATTATTACGAACCATTCAATTTTATTAGATTTCGCTTTGTGTCTCTCTCTTGTTCTTCTTCTCCTCCACCCGATCACATCAAGACGAGAATAGATGTATACCACTATCATCATCAGACATTCTGGTGGGGTGGGGGGAAAGGCGCCGCCCATTTCCGCCTACCGTAGTATACATTTGAAAAGAGAGAAGACATTAAGATAAGTGCAGTTCTCTGGCCCCGCGCGCCATCAAAATGGATTATTTTGTACCGACCCTTTACCCCTCCCACACACACACACGCTCTGCAAGAGAGATGAACTTCTCTCTCATTTTATTCCTACTCAATTTCTCGTGGCCTCCAATCAACTTTGATGAATGAAAAAGAAAAGAAATATCCTTTTCCCCTCATTCATTAGTTTCCGTTTTTTTTCGGTTTCCGTCCCGCTCTCTTCTCTTTTTTTTTCGTGAACAAAAAAAAAGGTTTTGATGGCATCACCCGACAAACATTGTGTGCCAGTCACTTCCACGCCCTGGATCATCATTTTTCTGCTGTTCCAAAGCTCAACAACTTTTTTGAAATCGAGCAACCGATCATTTGATTCTCTATATCTCTCTTCCGGGCATGAACACAAGCCGATAGATATCTGTTTTCCTGATCTCTGTCTCACCGAAAAACATCAAAACACATTGGCGATCAGTGATATATCATGGGGTCTTCCAAACCCTTTCCTACCTCCGCGATCATTATTATTCATTTCTGATTTTCAATTTTCTTTTCCAGATGGCGTTCCCAGAGACTGCTAATCTTCTGCCGCAACTTCAAGAGAAATTGGAGAGCGTTAGCTTCTTGGACCAAGTTAAAACTGAGATTGAACCATCAACCCCGACAGTTATCCGTCCAACACCAATTCCTGCTCAATTCCTGGCTCCAGCTCCACAATTCGTTCTCCAACCAACACCAGCTCAACTCGGAATGAGACGTAAGTTCATGTCATCTCATGACCGCTTCGTATCTTGTTCTTTAGGCAACAAACGTCCTCTTCGCGAGATTGACACCGAAGAGACCGTTTCGTCGAAATTGTTCAAGCGAAACGATGAACGGATGGATAAGTATGTTGCAAAGTCCTCTCTTTGACGTCAAAACCTTATCATTTTAGAATTCTTGACAAAGTTGGGTTCACCGATAAATTCGCGCAGCTTCCGGAATTTACGCCCAAGGTAAGAGAGAGAGAGAGAACCGGTCACAGACAAATTGGTCGAAAATCAACTACAAAAGAACATTTTATGTCTTTTGCCGTTTTTATCAAGTTTACCCTTTACAGAGATACAACGAAATTCCGGCGTCCCCCAATTTGACGACTCCGTTCAAGAACCAAGGAAAGGACCAGACTATTTTCTTCGGTGCCAACTTCAACCCAGACCAACTTCTTGCTGTTAAAGATAATGGAACTCCAAGTACTCCAGCTCAGTCTGCAAAACAGGAGATATCAACTCCAACTATTGGAGATAGATCGCACATCAAGAAGAAGCTCGAGGAACGTAGGAGATTGGTCTCTGTGTTGTTGAAAGACGAGGGACTCTTCCCAGACAGTATGTAAAGTACTTTCTTTATCCAAAATTATCCGGTCTTTTCAGATTACATCATCGGGAAGTTCCAGAAAGAGCACGAAGAAATATTTCCGGATCGCAACTCTTTGATTCTTAAAATCCGCGAAGTTCGCCAACGGAGGATGTCAAATAGTAATGAGACTATTATCGAGCCAAACTATAAACCAAGTAGGTTCATTAATTTTGAAAATCCCAATAAACATGTGATATTTCAGATCTTGACAACTTGCTATCTGCCATGTACGAGAAATACCCCAACAGCCTTCCAACACCAACATTTCCAACACCTACTGAATTGATCGATATTTCCGTCTAATCCAGCTTACCGGTTCCCTTATTCAAACCAAAACCCCCTAGCTTTACCACTTCATCTCTCTCGTCAAAAGTTTCCATTCAACTCCTATCCACTTTGTGTGCAAAAAAACAACTCTTTAATGCCCTCCCGGATCCCCCTTGCCGCTTGTAGCCATTTTGTTAGCTTAGCCCTGTGCATTTAATTCAATGTAGTTGTCCCCAGTCCTCCCGGTTTCGCCCTTTGTCACCAATGTTCCATATTCCATATTTTATGCATATATTGAATTTCCTCCCACTCCATTATTTTTTTGTCCAGTCAATATTTTTCATTTTTTCGTCAGAGCCTCCGAGGCATCCAATTTCGCAATTATAACACCTTTCGATCACAGTTCACTCTTTTTTTCCATACCTGTGCCCCTTTTTCTACACCTAGTGACAATTTTTCTTCCGATTTTCTGCTGTGATCTAGTCCGTTGCTTTTACCCCCATTCTTCATTGTGTCACAAGTTTTTTCTCTCGTCTCCCCATGTATTTTCTTGGTTCAATGGTAGTTTTTGTGTATTTTCGTCCTTCTAGTGATTATATAATATTAAACTTCGGTCAAATGCCATAATTCCTTCCCTCCCACACTGGCAATACAGTATTCCTTGTCCCTTAAATTTTCATACGCATCTTTTTATATATTTTTCTAGCTACTTTATATTCAATTTGTACACGCTTCTTCTTCCACCCATTTTCAGGAATCCTCCCCTTTTTCTCTCTCATTTCTATATTTATATTTATTTTTCAATTCAAGAAATCCCTTCAAAGAAATCAACTCATTGTTAGAAACTTCCAGCTAGCTTCTTTATATTCTGCTTCTCGTTCTGATTCTCAATCAGTCAGCGGTTGCTTTTTGTGTGTGAACATACAACTCTCTCTCCCCCTATTTGCATTCATTTGAAGACAAAACATCTTAATAAAGATTCAACATTTTTATTTTTGTTTTATTCGATAAAAAATATAAAATTAACGTCGTTTCTTCAAATTCTGGTATCCTGATGCATAATTAGTTTGTCCAGCATTTCCATATCCACTTGGCACAGAGTTACCGTATTGGTTTCCTCGATAGCCATTGTTGTATTGTTGATCAGCGTATTGTTGATTGGAATTGAAGTTTGAATTTCCGTTTCCGTATCCAGGAGTAGCACCACGGTAGTTATTGTTGTAGCCATTGTTATATTCGTTATTGTTATATCCATTATTATTATATCCAAATTGCTGATCTCTGTAGTTTTGTGTAGTCATCTCTCCTCCAGATCCAGCGGAATAATATTGTCCCGTCACTGGCTGATTGTTATTTGAATCACTTGAAGACCCGAACCAATTTCCAAAAGTACAGGATTCGCATTGGCAGGTTGGTTCGTCACCGCTAAGGACACTGCGGCAAGAGCCAGATGAGCAAAGCTAAGAAAAATATCTTTTTGGGACAATAAACCTGGTAACTTACTCTAACTTTACACCAAGAAGTACATAATGGGTCAGTGAAAGTAGATATAATGCTACTAGATGAGCATATCGTTACAGATGAAACCAAAACAGAAAGGTTCAACAAGATAAGAAGACTTCGGATCATTTTTACAATGGAAAATGAGTTTTTGGTGCTTTTCTCAAGTTATTTATATGTGAGTAAACCTAAAGTAACTCATTTAAACACCTCCTACTTTCTTGAGTCATTGTGTTTTCTTGAGCCGAACAAAAGAAATGTGTTGACAGTTTTACCTAGTGTTTACTCGACCGATCGCGAGACTAATTTTATTTGCCAACTCTTTTTCGGCACCTTCTGTTTTCTTCGCGTTTTTCAATTACATCTCGGACAAAGTTCAGGCTGAAAATTTGGTTTTGTTTGATGAATGACGTTTTGAGAAGGAATGAATGTTTGTCTCGAGGGAAAAAACTAAACTCAAGGAAGTTTAGGGTACCAAGTTGATTAAAATTCGTTGAAATGTTCTTGGTTTCCGGTTCTCATTTCTCCAAAATTTCAAAGAGGCAATTAAACCTTTCAAAACAAGGAAGTACTGTAGTTTCCGTCTTTCAACTCATTTATCAAACAGTTAATTATCTCATGTGATCATCCTGATGTTTCATCTCTCTTTCTATCTCACATGAATAGTCGTCTGAATTTTTATTGCCCAAAAAACAAGAAATGAATCTCAAAAACGGGGGGAGGACTGTATTTTGGAAACGAAATTAGTTTTGATCGCCATTATAGCTGTTCTGACTGGGATATAAATCGTCTTGTCCACGTTGATTCATGGGCCAAGATGAAGATGAAGACGACGACGAAGAAGGTCTATCGAAATTAATTTGCGACTGTTCGAAACCATCGTTATCGGGGTACATGACATCGCTTCCACTCATCCCATAACACTTTTCGCAGATGCAACTAGCTGTGTTCTTCTTCGATAGGTCTTCTCTACACATTCCCTTGCCGCAAATCTACAAAAAGCAATTAAATACATCAAAAACGGAATGATACTGATATACTCACCCTGATTCTACACCAAGCAGAACAAAGAGGATCAGTGAAAAATGATCCAAATTGCCCCCATTCGGTTCTCCGGGTTATACAAATACTTTCTGTGTCTTGAGGGATAAGAGAGACGATGACAGTAGATAAAAGGAGATAGTAATAATTCATGATTAGTGTTGTTTTTGGTGGATAGCTTCCCCAACGAAAAAGTGGTAGTTATATAGTAGATTTCATTTCAAAGTAAACAAAAGTTCACAGATTTAGTTTGACCTTAGGATTTTCCGACAGGTGCTTTGACTCATCTCTTTGCTCTTCCTCTCTTGTGCCCCGGCAACTCTATATTTATCAAAAAGGATGATCATTTGGCTTTACTCACAAGTTACTCAGAAAAATGAAGAAATCGGCAGTTTTCTATTTGGTCAGCCGTCTCGAAATGTTACGAAATATGATTTAAACTGTTTGTTTGTAATTAAGAGTCTGTTAAGCTTATATTTTTTATTCTTTGCATTTTTTTCAAAGTCACAATGTGATTTGTGCCTATTTTCATTAGAGCAGTCACAAATCAACTTGAAATCACAATATTATTACTGATTCGTTCCGTTTTTCGAAGTATTAGAAACAACAGATTGCACTCCAACAGCTTTCGCCTTACAAAAAATGACATTTCTGAAATCCTTGATAAGTAACATTGCAATTAATGGGTCCAGAGCGGGGTACAATCCAAGAAAAGCGGCTGTCTTGTTGGCAGCCACCCCAACTTCAATTCCGAATATAGGAAGGACGATGATCAATCCAACAGGAAGATACATGGTGATAACAGGGAGCAAAGTCTGAAATTCAATTAATATTTCAAAAATAGGGGGTTTATTGAGATAACCTGTATTCCAAGAGTCACAAATAGCTGTCTGTTCAATTCTCTTGTCCTGGAACTCATATGAGATGCGCAGTTTTTCATTTGTTTTAATGAATTCCATCCGCAGAATAAAATAACAGAAAAACACGAACTCATAACAGAACACATGTAGCCACAAGCAAGTAACTGAGAAATGATCCACTGGTCCGCTTTGGGTGATTTATACATCATTACCAAGAAAGAAGCCTCATATGCATTTGTGTGAAAGTTTTCCATGAGTACATCACTGAAATACGTTTAAAATAATTCCCCTTCCACTAACTCACTAGTAATGCTCTTCTCTCATTGCATCTGGCATCATTGGATAATATGTTGTTAATGACCACGTAATGAATATGATTGAAGGTGGAAGAAATGTCAATAGGATTCTTTTCCCATCAAAATAATACATTTTATCAGGCCTGGAAGTTTTTAATAGGGAAAATCTCTCGTTTCAAAATAAACCAACTTGCAAACCGCAATGTATCTGTAGAAAAAGTGAAGAGCTAGTAAGGAAATGCAAAGTCCGAAGGATCCACAGTAAATTGCTCAAAAGGACTATGTGTATGGTTTTCTAATGATGAACTTACTTGTCAGAGGAACACCAATGGATCTATACGATCTCAATGGACCATTTGAGCAAACACAAAGGGATCTTCCTTTGGAGAACATCACCTAATAAATGAATAAAAATTATATCAATGAAAAAATAACTATACCGGTAAGGTCAAGACTTCGACAACAGAGTACCAGACAGCAAACATAGAGAACACAATCATAAGGATACGGTATCTTCCAAAATTCCTGTGAGCTCTTGTGAACAACAAAAACAAAAGAATAGAATTGAAAATAAGAGATCCAACAAAGCCGATATACTGTACAGATTCTACGATCTTCTCCATTCTGAAGTTTGTTGTCATAATAATATTTTTCTAGGTTTTATAACAGGAAACCGAAATTGGCTCTATTCAACCTGTTTTTCCAGACACCGTATTTTTTTTGATTGATGTATTGCGTATTTTTTCGATTCGGCTATTTTAATTGGCTATTCATGCAGTTCTCTTTCATTCCGGTATTGTCAGTTTATTATCTAAGCCGCATAAAAAGTCATATTTTTCACAGAAAAAATTCAAAAAAAAATTATGCGGCAGTTTGAAAGGTGGATGCAGTTTTGGCTGTTTGCGTTGTTGAAACATTCATAAAAGTTTGTTTCCGACAGAAAATATATCTTCTGAAGTCTCTAATGAGGAGAATAGCAATCAAAGGATCCAATGCAGGGTACAGCCCAATGAACGCTCCAGTTTTGTTGGCCCCAACACCGAGTTCGACTCCAAACATAGGGAAAATAATGAAGCCCCCTACTGGAAGATACATTGTTAGAACAGGAAGAATCGTCTGGAACTAAAATTAAGGGAAAATAGATTAATTTAAATAAACCTGCATTCCAAGTGTCAAAAACAGTTGGCGATTGAGTTCTTTGGTTTTGGCACTCATATGGGCTCCGCAGTCTTTCATTTGCCTTAAAGCCTTCAACCCGCAAACGAATATTGTTGAAAAGCAGATGTTCATTATGAAACAACATATTGAAAATGCAACCAATTGCGAAGGATTCCAATGCTCTTCGTCAAAGTCGGATTTCAGAGACTGTAACAAGTTTTTTTGGGGCTAACAAAACATTTTCACCTTGTAGTTCATCGAAATAAATGAAACTTTATATGAGTCCACGTTGAAGTTTTCAAGAAGAACATCACTGTAAAAGGGTTTAGAAGAATTTTTAAAATAACGCCTACTGATAAATCTCCTCAGTTTCAGGATTCGGATGCATTAGAAAATAGACATTAAAAGTCCACGCAGCAAAAATAATACAACAGGGTACAAGTGTGTAAATTATTCGTTTTCCTTCAAAGTAATATAGCTTATCTGGTTTGCAAACAGCTATATATCTGTAATAAAAATGCAGTGCAAGTAGTGCAATGCACATTCCGAATGATCCGCAATACAATGCGGTTAGCTTTATTCCAATGGGTCGATACATTTTAAAAGGACCATCTGAGCAGACACAAAGTGATCTATTTTTGCAGAACATTACCTGAATACGGGTTACTATATCAAATACCTAGGCTTTTTTACCGGGAGTGTGAGAATTTCTATTACCGAATAAATCATCGCAAAAATAGAAAATGCAATCATGAGGACACGGTAGCGTCCAAAGCTGCTACTAGCTCGATAATACAGTAAATACAAGAGTACTGAATTTATTATTTGTGCAGAAACAAATCCGACATACTGTATATACTGAACTAGCTTCTCAACATCCATGGTGGCTGCCGGAATCAAAGTTCTGGTTTTGTTTAAATAGAAATCTCATCCGAAAACAATTAAGGCTTCTATTCAATTTTGTTATCAGTCCATCTTTTTTTTCAAAAAATTTTCCCTTACAGAAATCAGCTTGTTATCTTGATTGAATCTGTTTTCCCTGCTCCAAAAAAGCAAAACACGCAGCAAACTTCTCCGAAGTACTAAAAATATGTTTTGCTCAAATTTAATTCTAGCTAAACGTCATTTGAATCAAATTGACACATCAAGAAGGATTTTGGACGAAATTCAATTAGGATAATTTATTGGATAATATATATTTTTTCTATATTTTTCAATATTGACGTACATACAAACAATATGAAACCCAGAACCAATTATTAAAATAAATTAAAAGTTTCTCATTAATATTTTTCCTTGATCAATTAAGCAGTGGCTTTCTTCAGTTCGCCGGTAGCCTCCAACGCTCTGAACACTTCGCTTGGGTTTAGGTTCTCATGAATGTAAGCGTATTTTCCGTTTTTGAAGTCCTCAACCAGGTGTCCTTCTCCTCTCAATAACCATTTTGTGGTCAATAGTCCTTCTACTCCAACTGGTCCGCGAGCATGGATTCTGCCGGTAGAAATTCCAACCTCTGCTCCCAGTCCGAATCGGTAGCCATCGGCAAATCTAGTGGAGGCGTTGTGGAACGCGCATGCACTGTCTACGTGCTTCAAGAAGTGTTCAGCGGTTTTGCCTGAAAAATATATTTCCGTTTTTGTTTTTAATCTGAGGAACAAAATCCGAGGTTTTGAATTTCTTTTTCAAAAAAATATGATGTTTGTTGCCGGAAAGGTATTACCTATCATGAATAAATAACTTACTGTTCTCTGTGATAATGGATTCGGTGTGACCGGATCCGTAACGAATGATGTGAGCGACAGCTTCCTCAACATTGTCAACAACTTCAAGCGTGCATTCCAATGATCCATATTCAAATGACATGCTTTCAGCTGGTGGCGGGGCAAACTTCAAGAGAGCAGCTAGTTTAGGACCAGCATGAAGCTTAACACCCTCTGCCTTAAACATGGAACACAATGAGTCGAAGAATGGGGCAGTTGCAAGGTCCTTGTGAATCAGAATAGTCTCTGCTGCATTGCAAGCGGATGGGTAATCGCATTTGGAGTCACGAACAATTTGAATCGCTTTGTGCTCATCACAATCCTTGTCAATGTAAACATGACAAACTCCTTCAGCATGACCCAATACAGGAATTCCTTTACTCTTCTCTTGCATCGAGCGAACTAAATCGGATGATCCTCTTGGAATCACCAAGTCAATGAGATCCTGCAAAAATGTTCTCTGTCACACCAGATCTCAAAATGCAAGATGTTTACCTTGAGCTGAAGCAAATCAGCTACATCTTCTCTCGATCTGACCAAAGTAACAGCGTCTCTCATCTCAAAGCCATGTGTTCCAAGAGCTTCCTGCACAAGAGCATGCAACGCTTTGTTGCTTTCGTCCGCTTCTTTGCCCCCTTTGAGAAGAAGGGCATTTCCGGAAGCCATTGCAAGAGAAGCCACTTGTGGAAGGCAGTCAGGACGTGATTCGAAAATCACCATGAGACTTCCAATTGGAACGGTGACCTGTTCTAAGAAGAGCCCTTCAGCTACCTTGACCTTCTTCAAGACTCTTCCAACAAGAGTCTCGGCGGAATCTGCAATGGTGTTAAGACCAGCATGCAAATCTTGAATCTTCTCCGGCGTCATTTTCAATCTGTTAAGCAGTTGTGGGTCGAGACCAGAAGATTTGGCATTAGCAAGATCCGTTTTGTTAGCCTCAATGATGTATTTCTCCTTGTCAACTAGGAGAGCCGCCAAGTGACGGACCATGGCTCCGCGTTCTTTGTTAGAAAGTGCAGCAAGCTGGCGTCCAGCGTCACGGCCTAAAAATAGCATTCAATCCAGAAATAGAAATTTCCAGAACATACACTTTTCGGCAACCTCTTCAATTGGCGGGCCTTCGTATCCTTTGGTATGACAGAACATGGTTCCAATTTTCTTTCCTGCCACTGCATCAGTGATAGCATCCTGAGCAAGTCCGTTAGTGATAACAGTGGTAACCCCATTTTGAAGAGCATTCACACAAGCTGTAACTTTGCTTTCCATTCCACCAGTTCCAAATTTGCTGTTGGCTCCAAAAGTGACCCCGGAGTTTTCAGATGGGACATAAGTGTGGAGAAGTCTTGAGCCTTCAAGATCTGGAGGTCCAGTGTAGACACCATTGACATTTGATAAAATGATAAGGAGTTCTGCTTCAATTTCAGCTGAGAGTCTGGCGGCCAATGAGTCGTTATCAGAGATATGCTGGAAACAAAATCAAACTAGATTCACGAAGAAAAACTTCCTATGATGTCAGGCGACAATTATCTAACAACTTCCTTCCTGGTCAAACCGGACACTCACCATATTCAACTTTGGGTCAGGGGCCACCGCATCATTTGCGTTGACAATTGGGATGATGTTGAGTGAAAGGAGGCTTTCAATAGTGGCTTGCAGATTCTTTCTTCGCTGATCGTCATCGATATCGGGCTTGGTAAGAAGAACCTGGGCGACAGTGATACCGTATTGTTGGAAAAGTTGTTCGTAGAGAGACATGAGCCCTGGCATTCCAGACGCAGCGCATGCTCTCTTGTCAGCAGTCATTCCGGATGGTCCTCTGAAAATTGTACCAGAATAATGAATATAATTGGATAGGCAGTAGCTCAGAAAATGCATTTTTCCAGCGAGTATCAGTACCCTTTGAAGCATATGAATCCTTGTTTTGTTGGTTTTGATTATACTCAAAACCTTGAAATACTTTCAGGTAATTTCTGAAATTGCTTGTTAATATAACCCTTAAATGTGACATTTCCCAGTAATACCCTATCCAAATCCATGAAATTTCAAAACAGTTTTTTGACACGGGTGTTATCCGATCCGCTTAACAGAAGATTTCCGAATGAAGAAATATTAACATGATCGTTTTCATTTCCCGAATTCATTTGTTACCCAAAGAACTTCCAGCTTACCTTAAAGTCTGTCGCATACTCATACTCATCACCAATTCCTGACGAAGCTTTTGTCTTCCAAAAGCCACTGCTCCAGAAGAGACGATTAACATTTGTCGTCCTGACTGTTGAAGTTCAGACACCTGAAAAAAATTTTATATCCGGTTTGGTCACATTTTTGAACGGAGATTAAGCCGACAGGTTTAACATGCCCCCTTCTTAACTTGAAATTACCCCTCAGCCTGTCTAGAAAACATGCTTACAGTAATCCACCATTACTTTGATTCGAAAATTTTATTCAACTGATATTCAAATTCAGGCGTCTCCTTTTGTGCTTTGAATTGAATTCCACACCAAGTAGCATAGATCTTCAACAAATAACGCGCTAATCAAAAATTCAGTTCCGGTAGGCAAAGTACCAGGTGCTTCTGCTGTTTTCGTCAGTTTATTAGTCCAAACTTATTAGTTTCAAACTTATTTCTAAACCTGGCTGCTCGGAAAACAAAGCAAAACTCAAAAATGACGACACTTTTGATGTTTATGCCTTTTTGCTTGATACTTAGTGTTCGTTCTTTCCAGAAAACGGAAAATTTGCACTTTTTGTTTCGTTGAGTTATTTCTCCCACCCGTTTAGAGGTAGTAGAAGGCAACTTCCCGAAATAACATCATATAATTGAGGCCACCATTTCTCCCCCCTTTTCCCTTTCTCTCTTTCTTCCTGGCTATTTCAGAGCCCCCCATAAACTGACCTGTTCAACAATTGAAGCCAATCGTCCAAGTGCCAAACCACACTCATCTTCACGTGTGATCACTGCACTTCCGAGTTTCACAACAACCCGCTGCGCTTTTTTCAAGTCATTTCTCGTGCTGATCAGCGGATGCTTTTGTCTCGTCTTCGTGCTATAACTATTATTCGGAATTCATTGTGTACTTGGACACTCTCTCTTATCAATTTTGACCTCTCCCACCACTAATCGCCTTGTTCAAACCCCTGTCAATAGGCAAATAAAATCAGATTGTAGATACCTCTACCATCCCACACATATATTCGTGTGAAGGACAGTTCAAAAAGATAAAAGGATAGATTTTAGTGGTTAGAGGATGAAGTGGTTTTGATCTGGTCTGGTAAGAGAAATTATGTACCGGACGTCAGTTTGAGCTACTTTTTTGATTTTTCTACGAATTCAAAATCAAAAATAACGATTAGACTGTCTCAGTTTTATTCTCAACTCACCAAAAATTTCCATTAGCATCTCCGACCGGCGTGGCTCCGACCGCCGTAATTGGACTGACTTTTTCATATGGAGCCAATGCGGATGATCTAGTTTTAATGAGTTCTGTTTGTGTTGGACGAAGAATGTTGATGTGAGAGTTTCTAAGAGGAACTCGGAGACATCGTGTCGCTCGGAACATTTTGATCGTCTGCAAAATTGATTATTAGACACGGAGATAAGTGGAAAAGAGATTTAGAATATAAGATTACCTTAAGAAGCATTTTCTACTGTAAAACTACTGCTGAATTCTGCATTTATAGCAAACTATTATGCCCTATTGCGCCATATTTAGAAACAAAGCCTATTTTTTAGAGTGTACGAGGAAAAAGACAATTTGAAGAGATACATTGTCACTTCTAGGCTGCCCCTACATATCTCTTTTCCTCCACGCACCAATCCGGTTCCGCAGTTCGTTGTCATCCACCTCCCCCCTCCTTTATTTTCACTCGTTCAATTTGCAATTGATAATCACAAAATCACCAGACCTTTCTGGACTGCTAGATCAGAAGATTTCATTTTTTTTTCTTCCTACCAAATGCTTCTGATCAGAGAACTGTGATAGGAATCACGTGAAGATACGAAAAAGGTACAAAATTCAAAGTTTTCAAAAAAATATGAACTGGGTGATAAGGTTATAGTCAAAATTATACATAATAGGCAAAGTGTCATTTTGCACGCATACAAAGCAGGGTTCGCAACAATCAAAAACTGGATTCTTGATTAGTTCCTCAATTAGTTGCTACATCTAAGATTCAAAAAAAGGGTTAAAGGTACAAAAAAAGAGAGTGGACAAATTCCAATTCAGCATATTGGCGGTCAACACCATATGACTGTAGTGGTCGAATGACAGAGGGGGTTACCCTCTATCGACCACAACTCGCCCTTTCGATAAGATAATAGGAGCTCACTGTTGCCCGACTCCGCCCACCTCCATGATACTGTCTTATCTTATAGTTTTATTGTTCTGCAATATCTCCCAAGTGTAACATCTTACAAAGGAATTAAGACATCAATCGTAATTAATGACAGTGTAGGGATTGATCTTAGAATCGTAAACTTTAAAAATACAAAGATAAGGCTTCGATTGAAATTTAATTTGAAGCCAAGCGCAATATCAAAGCTCTAAAATAAGAGATAAGGAAACTCGAATTCCGACACTTGTTTTCCTTCTAGGACTTCACACAGAACACATCCTTCCGATTCCTTTATGTTATTGTCATCTTTTTAGAGTGTTCTGGAAGTTTGATCTGATATTAGGAGCATAGTAAATAGAGTCAAAGTGTTCAATCAAGTCTAGCATTGTCGCCTGATTTGTTTTGCAAAACAGGTTGACATTTCTTGGAAGACTGGTAGGAAAATGAACACCTGAATAGACGTCTGGCAAGGTGCCAACTAGGAAAGACTCTATTTATTAAATGTTTTTTTTCACTGTTAGATATTTCCTAATCCTAATACTTTAATGATGAAAGTACACTTGAAACCACTTCCTTCTTGGTCAAAAGCTACACGTTTTGACCGTTTTCCGTGCTCCCTTCTTATCAGCGAGTATAGCGAGTATACTTTCCTCGCGGTCACTCGACCTAATCAACACTAGGAATCAATCACGACGACGAAATCATATAGAATTTCAAAACGCCTGGATTTTTGAAAAAGGTGAAAAACGTCAGTTGGCAGGTGGTTTTTCGATGAGATGAAGTTCTTAAAGATACACAAAGTACCATGCGAACAAAATGATCACAAAACTTTGATTGCAGCTGGTTGCAACTCAATTGAGTAGAGTGTCGTTATTCTGACTTTGTACAACTGAGCTCTAGTTTTTAGCTAACTGTCAATATTTATTAATCAAGTTGTCCAGTTAAAATCTAGGATCACATCATATTCGAACAAACTGCTTTAAACCATAGTTTTCAGACTCCTTATTTTATTTATTCTTATTTTATCGGCTTAGAACTCCGGGTTTAACAGATCAGGTCAATTTCTATTTTCTTGTTTTGTTTAGGTCAAAAGGCTTTTCTACCCTGGATTAACCAATTTAGTTCCCTTGTTTTTTTTCTCTCGTGACATTTGAAAATTGTTTCTTTTATCCTAGGAACTTCCCCCTCCTCTTCTTCTCAGAAAAATTACCTAACCCTTATTACCAAGCTAAAACATTTGTTTCACCCGGAAGTTTTTTTATGGAAAACTGTCATATCAACGTAGACTCGAGACCTTTCCATTTGATAGATGGTCTCATTATTTTCCAAGGTTCATCGTCTTTGAAAATGGAATTTCAACTCGCATACGTTATTATTATTTTTTTATAATATTCCTGTAAGCCTTTGGTAATGAAAAGTAACTGTGTTTTGGTGTGACTTTGCTGAAAAAGTAACCTTTAAAGAAATCAGGGTCTAAAAAATTGCCTGTTTTTTTTTGTTTTCAAATCTAGAAGCCATCCACATAAAACTAAAAATTGAACTTTTAAAAAATCGAACGTGAATTTTCAAAATCTTTCTAAATCCTTCTTTCTATTCAAGAACTTTTCTTCGTGTATTCTTCATATTAAATCAAAAAATGTCGTTCGATCCCTCAAACAGCAACACTGAGGGTCAATGAAGATTTACTGCCAAAGTTTACGTAGTATGTGCTATGATGTCACAAAATCCAGGCGGTTTCGCAAAAAAGATCCATAGATGAATTGAATTGAGCTTTGAATTTGCATCTGCTTTCTGTTTTAATCCACCCAATTATTCAGTCTGTCTATATGATCTTTGAGTACTTTTTCAGAACTAGAAAGTTGGAATTTTAAGCGAAAAATGATTCATTTTTAGATTTTTGCGTAATTATACGGTATTTAGGCTTCATTTTTGTATTTTTAACCAAGAAAAAAAAAAGAGAATCCTCTTAGAGGGTACATCCGTCATTCGATTGATCAGAATGAATCGGAGTTCTTGTAGAGATTATGAATCGGGATATTTCGAGTTTCAACGGATCAAAATGACATATAAGCCGTATAGACTAAATTTCTTTCTTGTTTTAGACTCCTGACAAGTCCAGTTTTAGTCGGCGAAAAACTGTTTTCCAGAAAAGTAAATGTCAATGCATGTATTTTGGACTCTATATTTTGACATTTTGTTTTGTTTTATGGGTCTATTTTGTTCCCATCTTTAATTATCGGATGGGACCAAAAAATTGGTTAATCAACCAAAACTCATTGCTGGGAGTCTTTTTTTGACAGCCTCGTGTCCAAAATTTTTGTTTAGAAGTTTTTTGACCAGCAAATATGTGAAATTGCAGAAAAAAACATTTTTGCTCAATTTCAAGCTTATTCAATGTTATGTGTTACCTTGTTGAATCATCTGTTCGAAGCATAAACCACAATTTGAACTGAACACACCTAGCTTAGCGGCCAGATCATCCTAAATCCATAGTGGGTCAAAGTAACACAACATAGTAAAACTAGAAAACACGATAATCTGAATTTAGACTACACCTGCAACGAAGGAGACGTTTTATAACTAAGGAGGTCAATTCATCAAGAATGAAAATTTTATTGAACTTTGGCTACGTATCTTTTGAATTGACACACCAAAAAGTTATCGAACAATCCAATTTTCTTTTTTTAATCAATTTTTTTCTATTTCTTAGTCATATAAAGTTCTCACAGTTTTTTGAACTTAAAACATCTGTTTCAACTACTCATGTGCTGCCCTGCTAATTTTAGACCTTGATTTTAAATAATTCACGTTTGGTCGATCAGGCAGAAATCAGAGTTTAAGTGGGTGGCAGAGTTTATGCATATACTTAATTTTTTGGACTACCAAGTAGCTACCGTAATTCGTTTTCTCGAGAAAGGTTTTTGTTCAGTTCAAAGAAAAGATGATGCTAATTAAAACTGCATGGCCTCTTTTGGATCAACATACATGTCCAAATTAGAAACAGCTCACATTGTAGGTCATAATCCTCTCCATCCTCCCACACTGTCCGTGTTGAATTCCAAAAACCAGTGTCATTGAAGCCCTTGAGTTTTTGAAACGTGTCGTAATGCAGGGGGGAGGGATTAAACTAAAGTGATAAAGCATTTCAATACATGCAAACAGTTTATTCTTCTTCCCGCTTGGCTTCCAGTGATCTCACGAATTTCGTTCTTATTGTTGCTATGTGTTTTCCGTGGGTGTATCTTGGTTATATCCATTAGATTTTTTGAAATATTTATCAGGTTACCTTCATTTTTCATTCAACTTATGCCTCATCTTTTGTGTGTCATTTTCATGTTTTTCTGATGTTTAGATATTCATCAAAAAGTATAACAAAAGAAAACAAAATATGATTTTTCATCAGTGTTCAGTCGGGTTTTCAGATGCCTTTGGAAATCCTTGGTTTTATTGTGAAACAATTTTCTATTAACCTCACAACACCTGACTTTAACTCCATTTTGAATTATAAATAGCTGAGAAACGGCTCTATAGTTTTTCTCACTTTTTTACCCCTAATAAACAGTGCTACATCATCTAGAACGCTCGAAAAAAGGGCTCGCGTAGTTTTCATCACGTCAATTGTTATCTTCCCATAATAGTTGCATTGTCCTCCCACCTCAGTTGCCGTTTGATCAACGAGTATGAGACATCTCCATTTGAAATGTCTAATCCAGACGAATTCGGTAACATTCTTTCGTCCCTGAGTGTATATATGTTTGTTCTATTTTTATCCTTCCCCGTAAAGAGGGGACCTTTCTCAATGGCTCTGAATCGCCACCGTGTGGAGAGAGTGTCATCCTGGATATGAATGAAAAATTAGGTGGGAGGGGGAAGTGAAAAGGTCGTCATAGGGGTTTTGTTTCGATTTGAATGCGAGTTTCGTCTATTTTAATCATTAGAGAAATGTTTGGAAATTAGTTTGTCGTCATCTATCTCTTTCATTAATTTTTAATATTTGATATACATTGGAAGTTCGTTTCACATGGTTCCAGCTTGTCATTTTAGTTGAATAACAGTCTAGAATCAAGTACATAACGTTTTAGATCAAATTTCTGATATTATGCCATCTTCCGTGTTCGAAAAGGCATTTTCATAAACTTTCACAATGAAATAATTTCAAACTTCCTAGTTCAAATGCCAATTTTAAGATTGAATACCAATGCCAGGTTGTTCACATTTTAACTCCCACACCAAGAGTTTTACTCTATTCCAAGAAACTTTTAAAAACTCAACTTCAGCTGTTTCCAAACGAAACATCAATCACGTTTCTCTCCAAGCATTCATTCATCGAATCCACAAACGGAATACCTAATCAAGTGCCCCCTCACTCTTCATTAAAGTTCAATCACAAGGGTTAAGAGAAACGTTGATTCACATCGTTAATTTATGAATATTCATTACCACTCAAAGTTCTTCTAGCCATTTTTTTCTTTCACAACTGTTTTTTTCACCTTATGGTTCCATGGTTCTGACGTTTTATTATTCCAGTCGCCTGAAAGTGCCTTTATTTCCACCGTTCCAGATTTTTGGGAACAGGTGAAAAGGGTTCCGTGATAGTGCGATTACGTGCTATTGTCACCCTTTGAACCTTTTTTTAGTTATATCACCTCGTTCCCACAAAATTTGATCGTTATAAACAAGTGTTCCTAGAAAACCACGTGATCTCCTATATATAACCTTATAAAAGCCAGTACCCGTGTCATTCTGATTGTTCCTTAGTCTGAAGTTGATAGTTTTACAATTGAATCATTATCGAATAAGGTTTATTCAATAAGCTTACATCACAATCAATCAGAAAGTCGCTGACACGCTAGTCATTCGGCTTTCTGAGACTTTAAAACGTTTTCATTGTCTTTTTTAAATAATATGGTTTCAATTCAAATTTTTGATCTGATCGTTTTGATCCCCTAATCTTCTGGAGTCTAGAAGCCAGTTTTCCGCCTTCTCTTTCGAACGTTCCAAGAGTACAGTAATTTTGGTTTCCTCTTTATTTATTCCTATGCCTCCAGACTCCTCCTCCCATTGCACCCGGCATCATTCTTTTCCGAAATTTCTATTTTCATCCTAGACTTTTTCATTCTTAAATATCCTTTTTCTACTTATGTTATGTTCGTCATGAATTGTAAGAGGATCCAACCTCTTTCTCTCTGTCTTCTCAGTGTTTTTTTTTCTGCGAGGATAGCAACAGACAGCACAATTCATCTCTCTTACTCCCCTTTTTATCCCCACCTTCTATATTTTTAGTGTTGTCCTGTTTCTTTTTTTTGACGTTTACCATGATGAAGAGCAGAAAGGGAGGCGAGAGTGAAAAACCGCTTTTGACTCGTTTCCTTCTTCAATTCTTCAAATCCTCTTAAAACAAATTGAATGAAAGTAGCTGAAAAAAGAGTTGAGCTCAAAAAGTGGGCGGAGCCAGAATAATGGTCTCACGTTCAAGACCAATGTCACGTTTGCTGAATGATGAGATATCAAGAGCCTCTGATAACAATGTGTACTACCAAGTTTTGAAGGATTACCTACGTAAACTTCAGTTTAATCCTGATCCCATAATCGCCATCATTCAATAGCCTTTCTTTGTCATTCATATGATTCTCTTTCTTTTTTTTTTGATTTCGCACATTTTCCAGAAACTCTCATCATTTTCTAAATCGAGTATTTTTTGTTTTTATTCCAAGTCATACCATTTTCAGGAATGCCAAAGTCACCTCACAGGACAAATCTCCAGTTGTTTTACCCTATCATCCTCCTACTCTCGAATTTCGCCCTTGAATCACAGTAAGTCTTAAAACCCTTTTACAAATCGTCCTTTAAATAGTAAGCCTTATGTAAATATCCTGAAAAAAACTTCTCCTGATACCCATTCTGATAAAAATAGCTCTAGAATGACAAATTCGAACATGATGAGATTAATGGACTAATAAAATTACCATTTTCTGAGAAGCAATTGTAGTAGAGCATCGATCACTTTTATTATTCCTGTCAATATTATGATCTCAGTTGTAGCTGTCTGACTTCGGGTTGACTTAAATTTGACTCGCTTGTTTTGTACTTTCAACTATAAATTTTGTAGTACAGAAGGTTCTGATTTGAATGATGAATTTCTTTTTTTCATCCAACCCAGCTTCTGTTCAGGCGGTCAAATAAGGAAATGGGGGGACTAACTTGTTAATTGAATCTCAACAATTTGATTGTATTATGGTGCTTTCGTCACCTTCTTTAAATTTAGGTTAAAACACAACGTCATCATCCAATTTCCCGTGTAAAGACGTGTAAATAAAAAGTTGAAGTCGGGGTTTTTTGATCAAGTGTAGTGTCGGAACGTGTTTGTCAAAAAAAGCAATGTAGACAACTGAAGAGTTGTCATCCCTAGGTCAGTGTGACGTTTCTGAGAAGTCTAGTTTTGAAAATATATGAAAATAGCCCCCAGAGTGTAGTTCTCAATATTCCAGATCTTGGAGGATACGAAGGGATCTTGACAGCGACGACGAGCCAGACATGATACCGACAGAAGAGTGCTATCACAAGTACAATGAAGAGAATCATTATAAAGTGTTTTCTGAATTCTTGAATCGCAAAAACTCATCTCATTACTCTCCCATCGCTCCATCATATCAACAAGCCCTTTTAAGGTTACAGGTATGTGTTCTTTCTTGTGAGGGTGTGTATGTGCTTCCTACTTTCAAATTCACATCCCTATTCAAGCGTAGGTGGGAGATGAGGGATGTGCAACTGACATTTTCATCAATGAAAGAACATTATATTGCCAAGCCATTTTTAATTAGTCCAAAATGTTGGGGCCCCCAATTTGTTATTAATGAGAGAGATTATGAACGTAGCTGTTTCGGACATCAAGTTGAGGGTGGAAGAGCAAAAAGTACTTTTTGTTGACTCTAAGGGACCACACATTTGAATTAATTTAGCTATACGGTAGCTGGTACTTTCAAAGTTGCTAGAATTGAGTGATGTCATTGTTGTGATGATGATCTCTGAGCATCGTGTGTAGAAAGGATAACTTGCAACTTTATTCATTCATTGAAGTCAGTTGAATGTGTAAATCTGTGTCGCGGATTATTTAATGATGTGTGATGTAATTGCAGGTAAAAGGGCTGAAACACGGGGAGCAAATAACGAAGAGCTCTGCAAAGTGCAACAGTAAAAAGTTGGACACGATCAGCGCAGCGACACCGTTAAGGGAACGAGCTTTGTGTAAATTTGAGTATGTGCTGAATTATAATCCTAAAGTAAGCGTTACCCACTGGATACGGTAGCTGATGATGTTATTTCAGAGACTACCAGCTGCATTAACAGAAGTAAAGTGCAGTTGTCCACGCCCCAATCCAAAATTGGTGGGGAAGCGAATTTTTGAGTGCGAACACCTACGGTATCAAGTGCGTGTTCTGATGTGGGACGACAGTTGTAACACGTTTCGGGAGCACGTGGAAACTATCTCGTTAGGATGTATTCCAGTTATTCAGGTAAGAAATATTATAATTATAACAGTACTAAAAAATTAATTATAGGCGAACGCATTTGCTGATGAGGGTGATGAAGACTTTGTCTACACTATCAAAGCGGAAATTCCAATCTAATCATCTACACATTATCGTCTCCGAACATATTATTTTTGCTCCAAACCTCAAAACTGGATTTCAAATTAATGGGTTGTTCTCCTTCTGACCGAATGGTGGTCCTGTTTCTCTTATGGTATTATTGAATGCTCATTTTGTGATAGCACTGTTTTAGCAAGAATTTTAATAGATAGTGTCGTCACTTTTATTCTTAGAGACTAGTTCATTTCCCCTTTTCTCCACATCTGTCTTCTACACACTATTGCGAGGCCGTTATGATGTGTTTTTTTCTCATCATCTAATTATTCAAAGTGTATTCATTCACCTTTCCTGAAAAGTTGTGTCACGTTCACATGAACAAACATAGAAAGGGACCGACTTTTCAGAATCCTCTTTTCTGTAACAATATTTGTTCTTGAGCATTTCCTAATGATCTACTATTTGTCATGTCCTAGAAACAGTTGTATTTCGATCTCATTCTCTGTCGCCCCAATTGTAATCTCTTCCCAAAACTCCTTGTGCCCACGGGTGATCCAATGTCTTCACTCAGCAAAATGCGTAATAAATAAAATGTATTTTTGATTTATTATGTTTGATCCGACAAAAAACAACAAGAAAACGATGATGACTCGGCGACATTTGAAAATCATAAATCTCAAAACAGATTATTCTGTTCAAATGTGTTCCAAGTTGATGTATCTTGTTCAGATAACCAAAGCATATTTAGAAATCACAAAATTCTAGATCTAGTCTTAGTCAGACGGAGCTTTAGAAAACGCTTTAGACACCGTTTTAGCTCTAGAAATTTTTATTTTGAAGCTATTACAATTTTCCTGTAGCAACATTTTGGTCTCAAGATCAACTAGGTGTCATCAACATATCACCGAAACAACTTCAAAAGTCATCAAATCCTCTTAAAATCTGCTGAACACTTCCAAACATCTCGTTGAAAATCGGATCCGGGAAAACCTCTTATTTACACATAATGAACATATAAAGAATAGCAAGTTACTAAATAATACCAAAACGACAAGAAGCAAAAGGCAGGGGAACGGGTGACATGGGAAGGAACAGGGGGAAAATTGCAGAATACAGTTCTATGGCAAAAAATGACAATTAGACGATAAGAAGATCATCGTCGTCGTAGCTACCTAACAGCATGCGGTTATTTAGAAATTTGTTAGGCTCGACCTGAAATTAGAAATAATGAATGTAGAATAAGAGATATGATGCTCACGTTTTCCAGAGATAGTCAATTCGACTTTGACTGTCTTGGACCAAGGACAAAGATGTAGATGTTGAGGAATTCACAAAACTGTCTACATACAACAGTACAGTAGATGAATAGAGAGGTGTAGCAGTAAACCTGAAAATAAACCCCTTCAATCTTATTTTTTTGTGTATAAGGTCATACTGTAGCAATCCATAAAAGAAGATACTCGTCGAAAACATAATTGTAATACTGATTAAGCATCAGGGCAAGTGGTCCAACATAAATCCAATCCCAAAGTCTCAATTCACTCTTCGACATGTGTGCAATCACCAATCGGTTCGTCGCCTTGGCTCCTGTAATCCATAACCGATCATCCACCAAATTTTAACCAATGAACTTTCATGACACAAATCGTTTAAACTCATATCCCTTTCCGGCTACGTAGTCCTTTTTCTAAGAACTAAACAATAATTATTGTGTCAACCAAGCACCTACGTAACAAATACCACCGGAAACACAGGTTGCTTTCCAAGGGGTAATATTCAAAAGGACGACGTATGTCAAGAAAAAAGGGACCCGCGGAGAGAAAACTCACCGACAGCTCCAAAACACAATGAGAACAGGGTGATATGATCGTCGAATACGGTAGAATCAGTTTTGGTGTAGATCATGATGAATGGAACGACGACCATGAGAAGTGGGAAAAGTGGAAATAGGACGGAAGTACCCTAAATTAGAATTTGATGAGGAAGTAAAAAAAATATGGATACCGCAATAGTAGATCCATTTTTGCCAACGCCCCCACTGAATATAACATGGATATACCCGTGAATTTGATAGACAGACACCAAGAAAGAAGATCCAATCACAAAGTACTTCAATGTGTAACCAAAGATCTGAATATCTGATTATTTTTCATCCATAAAATCAAAACTCACAATTGGAGTCTCCCAGACCCCGTTTCCAAACAAAGCAGTGAAAAGAAGAACACTGATAACAGACATTTGGGCTTCAGTGACATCGAACTTTGAAAATCGAAGCTGACCAGTACAATAAGTAGACCAATGAGCACAGTAGAACATGACAACAGAGATAACCGAGACGATCAGAACCCCAAATGAAACTGTTCCAAGAGACATTGCGTAGCAAATATTCAATGTGACGAATACTGTAATACATCGGTGAATAAGGATTTCTGGAGTATTCAAACCTTGAGTCATGCTATCACATCCGTGATCGAAGAGTTCTCCCAACGGAGAGCTAGATCCCGTTCTTCTCGCTTGTTTTCCATCAATTGCATCCAGGGTTTGGTAGAAGAAGAGACCAAGAGCCGCTTGCAGATAGGCCCAGGATGGCGCCTATAAACGAGTGGTTAAAGAAAAGAAAACTTTGTTAACTCACCGGTTCCGTAGCAGAATAACTGAAGGAAGATAGAATAAGAACTGTGATAAGGTTAATGACTAATCCAATGAGGGTGATTAAGTTTGGAGCAATCCACATTGGGCAAAGAGTGATCACAAATTCCCACCATCTGGAATAAATTCAGTTTTTCATGGTATTATACAGTGCGCGTCATAATTATACGACCACCCCCTTTTTTGACGTTTTCGAGAGAACAAAAAATTTTTGAGGAAAACTGTGAATGCCATTGAATTCAGAAGCCGAAAAAACCCCCGTGTGCAAATTTTTAGATAAAACTGTCGAAAATTTTGGTCATTTTTCAAAAAAGTCACTTTTTCAACCGCGTCATAATTATACGACCACCCCTCAAAAAAGCGTTTTTCAGGCCAAAATGGCTAAAAGTAGCCATGAAAATAGGTTAGAAATTGAGTTAAAATCAAATCTTTTTTTAGTTTTTGTCTTTCTAACTTCATATAATAAGCTCTTTTCATACCAAAAAGCATTTCAGTAGCTCAAAGCTCAATTATCACTTTATCACCAATACTTCTTCTTTGAACTGATATCAAAGCTTCAGATATTCAACAATTCTTTCCTAGATGTCTTTTAGAGTTATTTGAACAACAATTGAATACAATACAGGCTTTTGAATTGACCTGGCGAAGTCAAAATTACACTTCGCGGCTCTTAAAATCCAGCTTTGATCGAAAATTGAGATTATCTTTTCTGCGCAACCCGATTTCACGCTGGGATGTGCTCACACAGAGCCGGAACTGCAAAAAAGTCTCGGTACAATGTCTATGTACAGAACCAATGAATGTTTCTATGATTCTGAGTATCTGGCAGAAGTCCTCGTAAAGGGAAGTAAGCCGAAATCCCTGCTGATCCCCATTTCACCGGTGTAACGAGCTGCGACCTCCAACATCAGAAAATATCAGACCAATCGGTGAAAAAACGTTCCGAAACCAATGTTTTATGAGCTCGGATGAATATGGTTCTTTTCTGCCGCTTTACTACATCTTTACTTTACTATCATGAATGATGTTTTGTGTAATTTTGACTTCGCCAGATTGGGTGTAATTTAAGTGTAATTTTGACTTCGCCAGATTGGGTGTAATTTAAGTGTAATTTTGACTTCGCCAGGTCAATTCAAAAGCCTGTATTGTATTCAATTGTTGTTCAAATAACTCTAAAAGACATCTAGGAAAGAATTGTTGAATATCTGAAGCTTTGATATCAGTTCAAAGAAGAAGTATTGGTGATAAAGTGATAATTGAGCTTTGAGCTACTGAAATGCTTTTTGGTATGAAAAGAGCTTATTATATGAAGTTAGAAAGACAAAAACTAAAAAAAGATTTGATTTTAACTCAATTTCTAACCTATTTTCATGGCTACTTTTAGCCATTTTGGCCTGAAAAACGCTTTTTTGAGGGGTGGTCGTATAATTATGACGCGGTTGAAAAAGTGACTTTTTTGAAAAATGACCAAAATTTTCGACAGTTTTATCTAAAAATTTGCACACGGGGTTTTTTCGGCTTCTGAATTCAATGGCATTCACAGTTTTCCTCAAATATTTTTTGTTCTCTCGAAAACGTCAAAAAAGGGGTGGTCGTATAATTATGACGCGCACTGTAGTAGTTTTATTAGGAAAAAAAAGTCTCTAGTTTTATCCTGGACATTTTTTTCCATCTCTTTCATTGAAACTTGGTTTTAAACAAGTTGTAGCCTACAAACCTTTTCATACATAACTCATCCAGCCAACTGTTGTCCACTGCCGAGTACTTGTGTTCTCTTAACCTTTTCAATTCTTGGTCTGACAACAGGCAGTCTGTCTAGAAGAACAAAACCAGGAAAATTGAATTTCAGGAATAATCGACTTACTTCAATGTATTTTTGACCAATACCACATGCCTTTGCAGATATCCGACAAGTCATGGTTTAACTGAAAAAAAGTAATTTAAAAATTGGTTTTGGATGGGGAAAAACGACAGAATTCTGTATTTTCTAGTCGCACGTGGGCAGAAATTGACAAGAAAAGCAGTTGGCAACATGCCAACGTTTATTTGTCCAGCATATCAACGCGCTCTTTCCTCGAAAAAGGCCAAAAAGAGAGAGGAAAAGTGAAAACTGATAAAATAAATTGAATTTGATGGATGTTAGTCACGTGGAAGACGTCAAATGTCACATTAGAACGTATCATTGATAGATATTTTGAAATAAGATATAGAACAGGTTACAAAACATATATTTCAGTGACTCAATCAGCAACCAAAGTTTGTTTGGTTTTTTTTCGCCTCCTTTTTTTTCGTTTTTCGCTCGTCGTCGGATCAACTGCACTATTTCGACCCCTTTTCTCTCTATTTCATGAGGAAGAACGAAAAGTGGCGTGAGAGAGAAAGAGAGACGGGTAAAGTGCCCCTCCAAATACTTGTGATGAAGGGATGAAAGAGGAAAATGAGTCAATTAATCAAAAGTACAACGTGCGTCTTGACCCCAGGGCTCAACAACACATGTGTTTTTTTTGGTTTTTTGAATTTAAAAAGGAGGAAAACAAGTAATTCAAAAGAATAAAAAATAAAATGTAAACAAAAAATAAAGTAGAATATTTAATTCAATTAAAATGTCAGAAATTTTTTATTCTAAAAAATAAAATTGAAAAAAAAGTCACTAGACTATTTACTTAGTACTGATTTCGATTAGATCTCTGTTTCTACGTAATGCCAGGCGCCAAGTTCTGATGTTTTATCGCTCGCCTTCATCTATCCGATGCAAAGTGTGAATTTCATTTTTGTCGTTTTTTTTCAAACTGTCAATATAAAAGCGCGGTTTAGACTTAGAATCGTATGATTCTCCACAAAAGATCAAAGTCGAACATTTGGAAGAAAGAGTGACGGGAGGAAATGTAAATGGAGGAAGACTGGTGGGTAAAGAAGAAGATTTGAACGGAAATCGCATTTCCTGAAAATGCAATGAGTCTTTTTCTAATAAGAAAAACGTTTTTTTCGTCGTTTTTCGGCGAACAAAAAAGGCGAGAGACGAGGGGAATTTCACAGTTGAGTGGCTCAGATTTAGAAGGGAGCATAGCAACTTGTGTCGTTTTTTTTTGTTTCAAAGTTTCTGAGGGAATTGACCAAAATATCAAAGTGCATTCCGTACCAATCGTTTTTGATAAAACTTTTCTCCTCCCTTTAATTTCGCCCCAGCGACACTACACACAAAATGAGAGAAGAGAAAGTGAGAGAGAATTAAGACAAAAGAATTAAAACTGATAACATTCTGCAGCACTTTTACGTAGGTCAAGTAGAAGACGGCCGTGTGTACAGGCGATGGAGGAATAGAGAAGTACACAGCCATACATGCCATACAATGGCGTGATAGAAGTACACTGAGGCAAACTGCATTGGATACACGTGTAGCAAGTCTTCGAGAACTTTTGACGAAAAATACAAACGAAAACTAGTTTTTGTTGATAGATAGGAACAACCAGAAAACAAAAACAACTACAAAAATCACATAAAAAATTTTAGAACATCATTTTCGGCAACAATAAATAAAAACAGAGAAAAAACGAAATCTTACGATATTTATATGTTATGAACAGAAAAATGTATCGTTTGACTAAAAAAAACTACATAAAATGATGATAAATGTAAAGATGACTCCTTATTCTAGATATTTGATAGAATGCCCGCTCATATTTCATAAACGTCATTATTCATAAAACATCTTAATTGAAAAAGCGATATGAGACGAGGAAAAGAGAAGGATTGCTGAGAGATGAAAGAAAGTCACGATGTTCTTTGTTTTTCAAAAATATTTTGTTCGAATGGTTAACCTGATGCCAACAATCCACAAGAAAACAACACATAAAATGAAAAGAGTGAGTCACGAATAATTTATAGTTTTTCTGGAAAAAAACGTGGATGTAGTAATATTCAAAAAAGGGGTTCTGTTAATCAGAAAAAAGGGAAATACACGACAGATAAATAAAATGAGATGTAAATATTATGCATATTGGAAATCTATATCTATCGGTTTTACTATACTCACTTTTTCGAAATGGCCGTTGGATTGATAGTTTGACTGATTTGCCATGTTCTCGAGTTTTCTGAAATAAAAAATTTAAAAAAAAATGGAGTTAAATAATATGTTCGAGATATATTTTTAACGGGTAAAATAAAATTAAAACACGATTTCAACACTAGGTCCTTAGTTAAAACCACTTTTTTCCTTTCTTTGTTTTATTGGTTCTATTTTGACAGAAAACTATAAACAAACAATATTGTGCTTTAAAACTTGTTAACAACTTTTTGTGTCAACTACATTCATAGGTTGTAGTTGGTAGCCTTTCAAGCACAAAAGATCTATTCCTGGTGCACCTAATTTCTGGAGAGCACACATAAGGCGCGCGAACAAGTCACTGTACTTTTCAAATGCAAATAATGGAAGGTGTTGAAAATCAGTGTTTAACAAATACAGGAATTTTTCAAAGGAACCAAAGAGATCAAAAAATTAAAAATTTGGTTTTTTGTTGGATGTCCTAAATTCAGCTGAGATACTTGGAAAATCAATTTTGAAAAGTATGTCCGAAAAAAAAACACTATTTTTCAGTGGTAACAGATGAAAAATGAAAGAAACTTGCTGAAAAACCACGAACAGTCTTCTATCAATAGTCTTAGCACATCAAATAATTATTTCCGATTGTCATATGAGCAAAAAATTAATTGTTTTAGTATTCCTGCCGGAAGCCTCCGTGTTACAATGATCACCGCCAGGGCCTGCGTCTCTTCATCTACCACACACTATTCGGATCCAGGTGCGCGTGTTCTCTGAACAAAGCCAAAAACTGTGCGACTATCTACAAGATACAGAATTGGCACAAAATTAGGCAATCTTCTAGAGCAATCGTAGACAGGGCAAGATGATATTTAAGGACTCGAGGTGGCTCTTTCTTACGGCAGTCTGGATTTTCGAGCAAGTCATCTTACTTTTTTCCTTTTACATTGTCTTCTGAAAATGATTGATATTCTTTAGAGTCCTTAAATGATCTGTCATGTTTCCTGTTGCTGATCCTCCGCGTGCGGGACCCGAAGACACCGGGAGAAACTCTAGAAGAAGCTCGATCCGAGCTTTTCCAGGGGCTTCCGAGCCCAAACCGACTTCTGCTCCGATTGACTTTGATGATGAAATACATACAACTCATCAGCCGTCTTGTTTCGATAAGTTTATAGACTATATTTTATGCAGGTAAAAATGGAAATAGTCCAAGGTTCTTATTCTTTGGTATTTCAGAGGAGACGTAGCCAAACGAACTTATGAAAATCGACCAGTTTCTATATTTGGTTTATTCCGTTATGCAAAAGCATTCGACCATTTCCTATTGTTTGTCGGAGTGATATGTGCAATCATCTCAGGGGTATCTCAGCCAGTGCTCACTATTATAGCGTAAGCATTCTAAAAATCCCCCATTTTTTAAAATGAGTTTAAGTGGTCGCGTCACTAATGCTCTACTTGTGTACGCACCGCATACAAAACAGTTTCGGAACAAGGCAACCGAGAATGTTTACATATTTCTCGGCATTGGTATTTTTGTGACAGTCACAAACTACATCCAGGTAGGACATGGGGTTAACAATCCAAACCAGTTGATTTTTTGCAGTATATGTGCTTCCAACACTGCTGCTCAAGGATTATGGCGCAAATGAGACATCGATATGTGTACTCAGTGCTGAGACAAAATGCAGGATGGTTTGATAAAAATCATTCGGGAACAATAGCAACAAAACTGAACGAGTTAGTACAAAAGATCAATTTCAGAAAATATTTTTAAAGTTTTCAGTAGCATGGAAAGAATTCGGGAGGGGATCGGAGATAAGCTTGGAGTTCTTTTGAGAGGAGTTGCTATGCTCATTGCATCCATTGTTGTCGCTTATATCTATGAATGGAGACTGGCTTGCATGATGTTAGGAGTCGCCCCGACTTGTGTTGGGTGCATGTCCCTCATGGCTAGAGTAAGATTGCCTCCCAGGTTTTTCCTTAAGAACGTTTTTCAGCAAATGACAGCTACTACAGTAAAGGAGCTCGGCGGAGTGGAAAAAGCAGGATCTATCGCAGAAGAATCGTTAATGGGTGTGAGAACTGTCCAAGCTTTCAATGGACAAGAAGAAATGGTCGAAAGGTATCGCGTCGAGCTCAATAAAGGAAGAAAGTTCGCAATCTGGAAAGGTTTCTGGAGTGGACTCTACGGTGGTCTCTTCTTTTTCTGGCTATTTGCCTTCCAAGGATGTGGTTTCCTTTATGGTGCTTATTTACTGAAAGTTGGGATCATCACTTCACCAGGAGACGTTTTCATTATAGTCATGGCTATGCTCCTTGGCTCATACTTCCTTGGACTCATTTCCCCACATCTTATGGTATTATTGAACGCCAGAGTTGCTGCTGCATCAATTTATGAAACTATCGATAGAGTCCCCAAAATTGATCCGTATTCCAAGAAAGGAAGATTTTTGGATAAAGTTATTGGCGAAGTCAAGTTCGAGAATGTCCATTTCCGTTATCCCACCAGGAAAGACGCAAAGATTCTTAACGGGCTGAACCTCACCATTCAACCGGGAACATCTGTTGCTCTCGTCGGACACTCTGGTTGCGGAAAGTCAACATCCGTCGGTCTGCTGACGAGATTGTATGAACCGGAAGCCGGAAATGTGACGATTGACGGTACTGATGTCAGAGAACTGAATATTGAGTATCTCAGAAACGTAGTGGGTATAGTGCAGCAGGAGCCAATTTTGTTCAATGACACAATCCATAATAATTTGTTACTCGGAAATCCGAATGCGACCAGGGAAAAGATGATTGAAGTATGCAAAATGGCTAATGCTCACGATTTCATTGAAAAAATGCCAAAGGGATACGATACTCTGATTGGAGATGGAGGAGTACAGCTATCCGGAGGACAGAAACAACGTGTAGCCATTGCTAGAACTATGATTCGTGATCCAAAAGTGCTGCTTCTCGATGAAGCAACTTCTGCTCTTGATGCTCAGAGTGAAAGTATCGTACAGTCTGCTCTCAATAATGCTGCCAAAGGAAGAACTACTATTATGATTGCTCACAGACTCTCCACTATCCGGGAAGCTGATAAAATAGTTTTCTTCGAGAAAGGAGTCATAGTAGAGGCTGGGAATCATGCAGAGCTGGTGCAACTTGGTGGAAGATACTATGATTTAGTGAAAGCCCAGGCGTTCAAACCAGACAACGAACCCAATGATGAAATAGAAGAAGAAATTGATTTAGGGTGAGAATACCAACATGAAAACTCTAAGAATAATTCTTCAGACCATCTGCCAGCGCCTTCCACTCCCGTCAATCATCCTTTACAAGCTCTATCAGAAGCATGTCTGGAGCAGAGGCCTTCCGTCGAGGAACCCTTGGTGCCGACTCGTTTGCCGGAGGAAAATCGTCAGCAAGAGCTGACGCAGAAAACGCAGCGTTTGCAGAGGAAGTAGCAAAAGTCATGGAACAAGATGGAAAAGTTAGCGCAGGTTACCTGGACATTTTCAAAAATGCAAAAGGAAACTACACTGTAATGTTTATGGGATTTGTGACTGGATTGATTAGAGGATTGGAATTAACTGCATTCGCGTTGTTGTTTGGATGGGTGTTTGAGGGCTTCCAATATCTAAATGTGGATAACGGGAAAATGATGCATCGAATGGCAATGGCTGTCATTGCATATGGATGTGCTGGATTCGGATGTTTTGTCTCACAATTCTTGAGTGTAGGTGTCAAAACTCTAATTTTATCTTAAAATCCAAATCTTCAGTCAATATTCTTTGCAATCGTTTCCGAGAACTTGGCCCTCCGCTTCCGAGTGATGTCTTTCCGCAATCTTCTCTACCAAGATGCATCATTCTTCGATAATCCTGCTCATGCACCCGGAAAACTGATAACTCGCCTTGCAACCGATGCTCCAAACTGCAAAACAGTCGTAGACTCCAGAATGCTCCAAGTTCTATACGCTCTCTCAGCTATCATAGCTAATATAGTTATCGCTTTCATTTACTGTTGGTATTTGGCGATATTGGGAACTGCTCTTATCATTCTTCTTGCTGTTACCATGTGCGGACTGGCTTACAAAATATCCCTGCTGAATATGAAGCAGATCCAAGACGATGAAGCAGGACGGATTGCAATTGAGATAATTGAAAACGTGAAAACAATTCAGCTGCTTACGAGATGCGAGCATTTCTTTGATCATTTCCAAAAGTCTTCGAAGTCTCAAAAAAGAAGCGAATTGAAGAAAGGGCTCATTGAAGCAGTGAATTACACAATTACTCAGTCTTTCATGTATTACATGATGTGTTTTTGTTTCGCACTTGGAATCAGATTGATTTATCAAGGCAACAAATCTTCACAAGATGTTTTTCAGTAAGTTTTTTTCTGGCGGAAACAGACACTGATTTAATATTATAGAGGAAACATCGCAATGCTTCTGACTGCAATGGGTGTCATGAACTCTGCTCAGTACTTCCCGGAATTCGTAAAAGCTAAGACTGCAGCTGGTTTACTTTTCAATATTATCTACCGTAAACCAAGAACCGGAGATTTATTGGAAGGAACAAAACCAGAAATCAGAGGAAACATTTTGTTTGAAGACGTCAAGTTCTCTTATCCACAACGGCCTCATCAACCAATCATGAAGGGTTTACAATGGACTGCACTCCGAGGGCAAACCGTCGCCCTTGTTGGCTCATCTGGATCCGGAAAGAGTACTTGCATTGGAATGCTTGAAAGATTCTATGATGTCACCGGAGGAGTACTACGAATCGATGGCAAAGACATCAGAGATCTCTCATTGTTTCATCTCAGAACTCAGATGGCGCTTGTCGGTCAGGAGCCCAGACTGTTTGCTGGCACCATCAAAGAAAACATTTGTTTGGGGTTGGAAAACGTGAGAAACTTGATCCACTAAATAAACGAAAATATTTATAACTTCAGGTCCCAATGGAAAAGATCAATCACGCGTTGGAATTGGCAAATGCGAATCGGTTTCTGGCTAATCTTCCGGCTGGAATTGAAACTGATGTTGGCGAGAAAGGATCGAAATTGTCTGGCGGACAAAAACAAAGAATTGCAATTGCTAGAGCACTGGTCAGAGACCCTAAGATACTGTTGCTTGATGAAGCAACGTCAGCTTTGGATTCAGAATCAGAAAGGGTTAATTGAAAATTCAAAAAATATATATTTAGAAAGGTTTTCAGGCTGTGCAAGAAGCTCTAGACCGTGCTCGTGAAGGACGAACATGCATAACCATAGCTCATAGGCTATCATCAATTCAAAATTCAGACGTCATTGTTTATATCGAGAATGGACGGGTTCAGGAAGCAGGAAATCATAAGCAGTTGTTGAACAAGAAAGGAAAATACTACGAACTAATTCAGAAACAAGATTTAGGAATTTAATTGTGAAGTTTTTTCATTAAAAATGTAAACGATTGTATATAAGAAAATAAAATTGATACCTCCAACAAGTCAAAAAAAGTATGATTAGCATCAAAGATAAAAAGACAAGGAGTAACCACAAGATTCTGTGACCTGCACTGTAATTGATCTTCGCTAATGGCAGAGAACCAGATCACTGATTCCGATTTCTTTCCCCAAAGAACAAGGTGCCAAACCGTTGTTCTTTCCTATTCTTGTAAATCAACATTACAACACTATTTTCGCAGTTTTTCTTACTGTTTCAATGTTGACATTTGCACAACGATCGGTAGGAGAGAATGTAGCTATTGTAGTTCGCGTAGTCCAATTGTACTTGAAGGAAAAAAGCACTGTTGATACACACAAATGAGTTTTCATAATCTTTGCGCCGGAACGCTTTGGGAGATATTAGTCTTGGTGGTCTACCTGGAACAATGAGCTTGACAAATGAATTACCGATATAGGGTACGGTATTTTATTGCACAACGTTGCGCTAAAAAAGTTGCTATGAGCGAAAAGTTTTTTCGGAGTGCAAAGCTGAAGTTTGTAGCAACCTCAAACTTCAAGAATCTTCAATATGTCAGAAAACTTTTTGAGATTCATTTTTCAAAAATTTGAACTCATTCGAAGAAGCTCAAAACTCAATTTACAGGTTCCACCAAATCAACTGGGAGCCCGCTTTCAGATTCAAAAGGTAACTACGGAAACTCTAAACACACACTACATGGGTGGTCTCGTTCATTTTTTTCTTCAATCCATAAAAAATATGATCTTTCCGTTTTTGTAGCGACTTGCTAATCTCTCCGAGAGAGTTCGCAGCAAATTAGCACATCCTAAGTGTGATGACAATCAGTCTACGAACTGGTCTGCCCTTGTCTTTCACTTGTCTGCCAACGGAGAATCCCCGATTCGTTTGCCCACAAACCACACGTGTCGGCGTTTCCTCCAACGACCCACACTATTTCGTCGAACAGGCTACAGTAAGATTGTCAAGAAACATGGCCATGTCGTGTGCTCATTTCACAAGTAAAATTTTGGTACGTACGCCCATCACCCATTTTCGACACGACAAATAAACTTGTGCTCCACCCACTACGAATCCTATACCTCGAAACGATACTTAAGGAATCCGCGCCAAATGACAAGACCATTGTTCCCGACATTTTCCTCGTTTCACCTTTCAAATATCTTTTTTTTTCTTGGTTTTTATATTAGAAAGTTAGTCATATCTTACTTTTGATGCATAGTATACTTCAGTATAGTTCATAAGTAATTCAATACAAGTTTGTTTTGCTGACTGAAGAACCATTGAAACAGACGTATATAAATCGTTCTTACTTATTTCAAAATTCCCTCATTGCTTATTCTTTTAGAACTTCGATGCACGAATAATCAAACATGGCCCCTAAAGACGACCCCGATGATCGAGGTTTCGGCGATCAGCGTCGACCCTCACAAAGGAGTACGGTTAGTAATACCTCATCCTATATTGGATCTTATCTTTGGTTTTCAGGTGCTAGCGATACCAGCACTAGCTGTAAACGACCCGAAAGTCGATCCGAAAATTGCCAGCGACCTACCCGCTAATTATGTAGACGAAGACGAGGGTGCACCAAAACTTTATACTCCCTCGCTATTCGAAAAAATTCTTAACTATGCGCTTTGTAGAGGTGATATTGCTAATCAACAACTTGAAGCTCAACCGGTGTCTATTCTTGGATTGGTTAGTTTTATTACCTACTTTTTTGGCATTATTTGAACAGGTATCAAAATTATTCTTGTTCTCGATGAGCTCTTTGCCACAAGTGCGCGAAACACAAACACTACCTTTGACACGGCAATTTTGTGCTTTCTTGTTGGTTTAAAAGAGGGAGAGAGCACAAATAGTAGTTGAACAAGAGATCAAAAACATCTGATTAACAGAATCAAAATGAGAGTTTACAGTTCCGATACGGAAAGAAGTTTGATTACTTCCTTCTGTTTATTGGTACCATCTGCGCAATCCTTTCCGGTGTCTCCCAACCAATTTTGGCTCTTGTCAGTGGTCGTGTGACAAATGCTCTTCTTGTATATCCACCAACCAGCAGACAGTTCCGAAACAAAGCCAACGAGAATGTGTACATTTTCTTAGGAATTGGTATCTTCATTTCAATCACTAACTTCATTCAATACATGTGCTTCCAACATTGTTGCACAAGAGTCATGGCTCAGATGAGACATCGATTTGTGTACTCAATCCTCAGACAGAATGCCGGATGGTTTGATAAGAATCATTCTGGAACAATTACAACCAAGCTGAACGAGTGCGTTAATTGCACAAAGAATTATATTTTAACTTTTTGATGTTTTCAGCAGTATGGAAAGAATCCGCGAAGGTATCGGAGATAAGCTCGGAGTCCTTCTCAGAGGATTTGCTATGCTTATCGCTGCTATTGTTGTTGCTTACATTTACGAGTGGAGATTAGCATCAATGATGTTAGGAGTAGCTCCAACATGCTGTATTTGTATGTCTCTTTTAGCCAGAGTAAGTTCAAGCTAAGCATAAGCTCTCACTTTTCAATGTTATTCCAGCAAATGACCTCTACAACAATCAAAGAGCTCATTGGAGTCGGAAAAGCAGGTTCTATCGCAGAAGAATCATTGATGGGAGTGAGAACTGTCCAAGCTTTCAACGGACAGGAGGAAATGGTTGGAAGATACGAGGCAGAACTTGAAAAGGGAAGAAAGTTCGCCGTGTGGAAAGGTTTCTGGAGTGGACTCTTCGGAGGAATGTTCTTCTTCTGGCTCTTCTCCTTCCTGGGTTGTGGTATGCTCTACGGAGCTTATCTTCTCAGAGTGGGAATCATCTCAACCCCGGGAGACGTTTTCATCGTTGTCATGTCTATGCTTCTCGGTGCCTACTTCCTCGGTCTCATCTCCCCACACATGATGGTTCTTTTAAACGCAAGAGTGTCAGCTGCAACAATTTATCAAACGATCGACCGTGTTCCAAAGATCGACCCATATTCCAAAGCAGGAAAACGACTTCAGAATGTCGTTGGAAGAGTCAAGTTTGAAAATGTTCACTTCCGTTATCCGAGCCGTAAAGAAGCCAAGATTCTCAATGGTCTCAATTTGACAGTTGAGCCAGGAACCTCGGTTGCTCTTGTGGGACATTCTGGATGCGGAAAGTCTACATCAGTTGGTCTTTTGACAAGATTATATGAGCCAGAAGGTGGAAATGTGACAATTGATGGAGTCGATGTCCGTGAACTTAACATTGAATGGCTCCGAAACACTATTGGAATTGTTCAACAAGAGCCCATTCTTTTCAATGACACCATCCATAACAATTTGTTGATTGGTAATCCTGGAGCAACCAGAGAAAAGATGATTGAAGTCTGTAAAATGGCTAATGCTCATGATTTCATTGAAAAAATGCCGAAGGGATACGATACTCTAATTGGAGATGGAGGTGTACAGCTATCAGGAGGACAGAAACAACGTGTTGCCATTGCTAGAACACTGATTCGTGATCCAAAAGTACTGCTGCTTGATGAAGCAACATCTGCTCTCGATGCTCAGAGTGAAAGTATTGTACAGTCTGCTCTCAATAATGCTGCAAAGGGAAGAACTACTATTATGATTGCTCACAGACTCTCTACTATCCGGGAAGCTGATAAAATAGTGTTCTTCGAGAAGGGAGTTATTGTGGAGGCCGGAAACCACGAAGAGCTAGTTCATCTCGGAGGAAGATACTTTGATTTAGTGAAAGCCCAACAGTTCAAGGCTGATCCAGAAGCCGGAGAGGAGGAATTCGAAGAGGAAGAGATTGATTTAGAGTGAGTTTCCTCAAAGATACATTTTTCAAAACCAGAGAAAATTTTTCAGTGACACTAGCAGAAGCTCCCGGCGTTCTTCCATGACCAGTGCCAGATCTGGATCAGACGCTTTTAGAAGAGGAAACTCGTTGAACGACTCATTCTCCGGAGCCCGTGGATCTGCTAGAGCTGACGCTGAGAACAACGCCTTCGCTGCCCACGAAGCAGAGATCATGGCACAAGACGGTCAAATCACAGCTGGTTACCTAGACATCTTCAAAAACGCTAAAGGAAATTATTTCTACATGTTCCTCGGAACAGTCTTCGCCCTCATCAGAGGTCTCGAATTACCAGCTCTTGCTTTGATATTCGGTTGGGTGTTCGAAGGATTCACATTTGTTCCTTATGGAGGACGAATGATGCATAGAATGGCTATGGCTGTCATTGCTTTCGCTTCTGTGGGTGTTGGTGTTTGGATTTCACAACTCGCAAGTGTAAGTATTATAACTAGATTCCCAGAAAAAAATTTAAAATATAATTTTTCAGTCTGTGCTCTTCGCAATTGTTTCCGAGAATTTATCGATGAGATTCCGTGTTCAATCATTCCGTAACTTATTGTACCAAGATGCTTCTTACTTTGATAACCCTGCACACGCCCCTGGAAAACTCATCACACGTCTTGCATCAGATGCTCCTAACATCAAAGCTGTCGTCGATGCTCGTATGCTCCAAGTTATTTATGCTCTCGCAGCCATCATTGGAAACATAGTCATCGCATTTATCTACTGTTGGCAGATTGGAATTCTGGGAACATCTCTTATTCTTCTTCTCGCCTTTGTCATGATTGGACTTGCCTACAAGATTTCTCTCATGAACATCGAACAAATCAAGAATGACGAGGCCGGAAGAATTGCGATTGAGATTATTGAAAATGTGAAGACGATTCAACTGTTAACAAGATGCGAGCTATTCTTTGATCACTATCAAACTGCTTCCAAACAACAGAAACGATCCGAACTGAAGAAGGGAATGATTGAGGCGGTGAACTACAGTATTACCCAATCCTTCATGTACTTCATGATGTGCTTCACTTATGCTGTCGGTATCCGCATTATCTATCAAGGCGACAAAACTTCAGATGACACTTTCAAGGGAATCATTGCGATGATGTTGGGAGCAGTTGCTGTCATGAACTCTGCGCAATACTTCCCTGAATTCGTGAAAGCTAAGACTGCAGCTGGAATGTTATTCAATATCATCTACCGTAAACCAAGAACTGGAGACTTGATGGAAGGAGATCGTCCGGAGATCCGAGGAAACATTTTGTTTGAGAATGTGAAATTCTCTTATCCACAACGACCATTACAACCGATTATGAAGGGTCTCCAATGGACTGCTCTCCGCGGACAGACTGTTGCTCTTGTTGGACCATCTGGATCCGGAAAGAGTACAAATATTGGAATGCTCGAACGATTCTACGATGTCACCGGAGGAGTACTCCGAATTGATGGACAAGACATTCGAAACCTTTCATTGTACCATCTCAGAACTCAAATGGCACTTGTCGGTCAAGAGCCACGTCTTTTCGCTGGTACCATCCGTGAAAACGTGTGTCTTGGATTGAAGGATGTGCCTCTCGAGAAGATTAACCAGGCCTTAGAACTTGCCAATGCTAATCGATTCCTTGCTAACTTGCCTGCTGGTATTGATACTGATGTCGGAGAGAAGGGAGGGCAGTTGTCTGGAGGTCAAAAACAGAGAATTGCTATTGCGAGAGCTTTGGTCAGAGATCCCAAGATCTTGTTGCTTGATGAAGCTACCTCAGCTTTGGATTCCGAATCTGAGAGGGTGAGAAACTTTCCAGACTATTTCAATATCATAAATGTATCTTTCAGGCAGTACAAGAAGCCCTGGACCGTGCCCGAGAAGGTCGCACATGTGTGACCATTGCCCATCGTCTATCCTCCATCCAGAACTCTGACCTCATTGTGTACATCGATAAGGGCAAAGTGCAAGAAGCTGGAAACCACACGCAGCTGATGCAGAAGAAGGGCAGATACTATAAGCTCATCAAGAAACAAGACCTTGCTGTCTAGACTTCCAGTCATCGCTAATCATATCTTGTAAATTTTGACAACCGCCTGTAACTCTTACCAATTTATTTCCATTGCTTTGTTCCCCCCCCCCCCTTTTCCCTCATTTTTCTTCCGTTTTCAGAAAAATGTCATTTCGTTGTTTCGAAACATTTTTTCTATTAACCGGGTTTCTCTCCTTTGTTTAGGCAACCATTGAGTAGTCGTTTATTTCTTGTTTTGAAAAATGAAAATATTAAAAATTTATAATTGAGCATACAATGATGAACAGGTATTTTCAGCTTCTAGAACAAAATATTTGTCATAGCTAATCTTTGCATAGACTCCATCACTCTCTCTTTGTATCACAACGACTCCAAGGGGAAGATTGAGAGTTCTGAATAAGAAAAAGGAGATAACAATTATTGGGCTGTCTAAAACTCACTTTCCGTTGATCAGATCACCATTTGAATAAATTCTCAATCCTCTGAAAATGATATTCTCATCATTCACATTACCCTCACTTATATAAGGCATGTGTAGATACTCTATTCTCGAATCCTTGACCCATTGCTTCAGAAAGTTGTTGACCTCCTCAGGCTTGAAAAATGACAAGAGCAGTTTCACTCTGACGCAGTTTCTCAGAGAAATCAGGTTCTGTACGGTTACCCATTGACTATAATAAATTGTCAATTCGTTCATCCCGTAGGAATTGAAACGGTTAAAGGCAAAATTTCTTTCAGGCATTCCCGACACAATAGAAAAATCAAATGCAGTTGAGCAATGAGCCAGAATTTTGCGACTCGTTGCAACGCAATTCCCAGTTGCAATCAATTCGATGCTAGTTTTCATATCGAAGTTTCTGAGCAATTTTAAAATACGGTCTATCAGTTTTTCCTCAGCGAAGAACAGGGTGACGCCACATATGTCGATTTTGAACACTTCTTTGAGCAGGTTGGTCCATGTGTACAACGCGTTTAATTGTAGCAAATGAACCACCTGCAACGCATCTGGTGCCAGGTCATCGTTGCAAATTGGCAGGTTATCCCCCAGCGGCAAAATAGCGTTTGCTTGGAGGTATTGCGGATGCATTTCTTCCGGTCGGCCAACAAGCATTTGTAAATCATTCCTTATTATCCAGATCTTTGAGGCTATTCTATATTTCTTCACTAGAAGCTTCACAAGATTTTTCGATCGTTTGGAAAGGCTCATGAAAAGCACCCTGGAAATAGATTGTATGGAACATACGTATTCTGAAAACTTACAGTTCCAATGGGGATTTCAATTGGAGAATTTTGGCAAGAGGCAAATTTGGGAGGTTCAACAGGCAAAAGGCAGACTCTTCTATCATTTCTGAAAAAATGAATTTTGACAGTAGGTAATCTGAAAACGACAAGAAAAGGAAACACTTCAAAATAATATGGAAAATATATTTCTAATCGAAGAAAAAACAACAATTTCCTACCAAAACTCATGAAACAAAACGAAAAACGGGTGTAACTGCACCATGCACACTCAATAAAGACATTGACAGCCGTATGCAAATGCCCTCTCCGTTTGGCTGACCTCTTCTTTTTCTGTCTCGCAGCCTCTTTCTTTTCTATTATATCTCAAATGAGTAAGAGGATGCGGAACACACACCCCGATTAATCCCATATCCATTTATGGTGTGCTGGGAAGAGCACTCAACACATTTGAAAGTGTTTCTTAGCAACATCGACAATAAGTAAACAATTTATTTCAAGACCATAATCTCATTTTTTTGAACCCGATCATTTTTTAATCTCAAATTTACACCACAAATATTATATAGAACAAAATCAAATTGCCAAGTCTTGTTTTTTGATAAGGTCGAAGTATTTCCCTTTCATATGCATTAATTCGTTGTGAGTTCCAGCTTCCTGCACCCGACCATCATCGATGTACACAATAAGGTCAGAATTCTGGATGGAGGATAAGCGGTGAGCAATTGTGATGCATGTACGACCTTCCCGGGCACGGTCAAGGGCTTCTTGCACTGCCTGAAAGGTACATTTATAAAATCGGAAAATTCTGGAAAGCCCTTACCCTCTCAGATTCTGAATCCAGAGCTGAGGTAGCTTCATCAAGCAGCAAGATCTTTGGATCCCTGACTAAAGCTCTTGCAATAGCAATTCTTTGTTTCTGACCTCCTGATAGCTGCCCTCCTTTTTCTCCGACTTCTGTATCTATACCAGCTGGTAAGTTTCCGAGGAACCTATTAGCGTTGGCTAGCTCTAAAGCTTGGTTGATTTTCTCCAGTGGCACGTCTTTGAGACCGAGGCAAATGTTTTCTCTGATCGTTCCAACAAACAGTCTGGGCTCTTGTCCAACCAAAGCCATTTGGGTTCTGAGATGATACAAAGACATCGTCGTGATATCTTGTCCATCGATTCGGAGGGATCCACCGGTCACATCATAGAACCTTTCCAGCATTCCAATACAAGTACTCTTTCCGGATCCAGATGGGCCAACAAGAGCAACAGTTTGCCCACGGAGAGCTGTCCATTGCAATTGCTTCATGACTGGCTGATGGGGCCTTTGAGGATATGAGAACTTGACATTCTCAAACAGAATGTTGCCACGAACTTCTGGAGTGGATCCGGCTCTAAGATCTCCTGTTTGCGGTTTTCTGTAGATCAAATTGAACATTTGGCCAGCGGCAGACTTTGCTCCGACAAACTGCGGGAAGAATTGAGCGGAGAGAATGATTCCTTCGCAACACAACATCATGGCCATCAAGCATCTAAGAAAATAGATCATAGAATGCTTATCTTAGGTGCTCACCTAAAAGTCTTGTCCACTGGTTGATCTCCTTGATTAATAATTCGGATTGCCAAGGCGAAACAGAAGCAGGACATGTAATACATGAAGTTTTGAGTGATACTGTAGTTGATAGCTTCGAAGACAGATTTTCTCAGCTCGGTTCGTTTTCTTTTCTTTGACTCGTTCTCATAGCTTTTCAAAAATCGTTTTGTTCTGGTTAACAGTTGTATAGTTTTTACGTTTTCGATTATCTCGATAGCTACCTGAAAATAAAATTATTTCGGGGAACTCTGAATATAAATACCTTTCCAGCATCATCGTTTTCCATGTGTTCAATTGTCAATAAAGTGATTTTAAATGCCAATCCAGCCATCACTAATCCAAGGAAAGCAATCAAAGACGTTCCAAGAATAGCAACTTGCCAACAATTGATGAACCCGATGGTTACACAAGCTACGACGGCAGCAAAAGCATAAATAACTTGCATCATTCTCCCATCTACAACTGCTTTGACACTAGGAGGATCCGAAGCAAGTCGAGTGATGAGGCTCCCTGGCGCATGTGCAGGGTTGTCGAAATATGCTGCATCTTGATAGAGAAGATTGCGGAATGCGGCTACACGGAATCGAACGCCAAGATTTTCAGAGACAATCGCAAACATTACAGTCTAAAAATCAGTTTTGACCGTGAGAGATAGGTCTGAAACGTACACTCAGGGTTTGGAAGAACCAGATTCCTAAACCAGCTGCACAATGAGCAATCACAGACATTGCGAATCGGTGCATCATTTTACCGCCATACGGAACAAATTCAAATCCTTCGAAGACCCAAGAAAACAGCAAAGCAAAGGTGGGCAAGTCGAGTCCTCTTATCAATGCAGCAACAACACCGATGAACATGTACAAGTAGTTACCTAGAACAATTGAAGTCTTGAAAATACAAATTTCGTTGTTACCTTGAGCATTTTTGAAAATATCCAAGTAGCCAGCTGTCACTTCTTCATCCTTCTCCATAGTTTCCTTGACCTTCAGCGCAAATGCTTCATCTTCAGCTGTGGGGACATGTGAAACCTTTCGGAACCTATCGAATGAGTGATTAGCAAGAGTCCCCCGACGGAATTCCTCAGATCCGGAACGTCCAGAGCTTCTCGAACTTCTTACGGATACTTGGCGGTTGAAAACGACAGGTTTATCAAATCTGTAAATCACATATGCAGAACATTCTTGTCTAACCTGACTTACTCATCAAACTGGTCAGCCTGCTCCTCTTCCAATGCAATCTCATCAGGATCTGATTTGAATTGCTGAGCTTTGACCAGATCATAATAGCGTCCCCCTAGAGCAACTAGCTCTTCATGATTTCCAGCTTCCACTATGACTCCTTTTTCGAAGAAAACTATTTTATCTGCTTCCCGGATAGTGGAGAGTCTGTGAGCGATCATGATAGTAGTTCTTCCCTTGGCAGCATTATTGAGAGCAGACTGTACAATACTTTCACTCTGAGCATCAAGAGCAGAAGTTGCTTCATCGAGTAGCAACACTTTTGGATCACGAATCAGTGTTCTAGCGATGGCAACACGTTGTTTCTGTCCTCCGGATAGCTGTACACCTCCATCTCCAATCAGAGTATCGTATCCCTTTGGCATTTTCTTGATGAAATCATGAGCATTTGCCATTTTGCACACTTCAATCATCTTCTCTCTGGTTGCTTCTGGATTTCCTATCAACAAGTTGTTATGGATTGTGTCATTGAATAGAATAGGTTCTTGTTGAACAATTCCCACAATGTTACGCAACCAATACATGTTCAGATCTCGAACATCAACTCCATCGATTTGAACGCTTCCTTCCTCTGGCTCATAGAGCCTTGTTAAAAGTCCAACAGATGTTGATTTTCCGCATCCGGAATGACCAACAAGGGCAACAGAGGTTCCTGGTTCAACGGTCAAGTTTAGCCCATTCAGAACTTTTGCTTCTTTCCTGGTGGGATAACGGAAATGAACATTTTGGAATATCACTTTCCCAATCACTTTGTCCATTTTCTTCCCTGCTTTTGAGTATGGATCAATTTTGGGGGTTCTGTCGATAGTTTTGTAAATTGAGGCAGCCGACACTCTGGCGTTCAGAAGAACCATCAAATGCGGAGAAATCAGTCCAAGAAAGTATGCGCCAAGAAGCATTGCCATCACAATAATAAACACATCTCCCGGAGATTTAATGATTCCAACTTTGAGAAGATAACCTCCATAGAGAATTCCGCATCCCATAAATGCCATGAGCCAGAAAAAAAATAATCCTCCAAAGAATCCACTCCAGAAACCTCCAATGATTGCATGTTTTTTGCCGGAATTCAAATGTTTCTCGTATTTGGCCACCATTTCCTCCTGTCCATTGAATGCTTGGATAGTTCTCACACCCATCAATGATTCTTCTGCTATCGCTCCAGCAACCCCCACTTTTTCTAGCTCGTCTGCGGTGCTCTTCTCCAAGAACTATAAAACTGCGGTTAAAATCAAAAAGATAAGAATAACACATACCCTAGACAAGAGTGTCATACAGATAGTAGAAACAGGGATGAGTCCAATCATCATCAAAGCTAATCTCCATTCGTAAACCAGAGAAATGATGACAGATGTCAAAACCATTGAGATTCCTCTGATTAGTACTCCTAGTTTGTCACCAATCCCATCTTGGATTCTCTCTATATTGCTAAATGAATAAAATAGTTAGGTTACCATAAAACCACTTACTCATTCAGTCTTGTTGTAATAGTCCCTGACAGATTTTTGTCAAACCATCCTGCATTTTGTCTCAGAATAGAAGAAATATAACGGTTTCTCATCTGAGTCATCATTCGACTGCAAACCCGTTGAAAGCACATATACTGACAAAAATCATTGAGGGATACGAATATTCCAAGACCCAAAAAGATGTATACATTCTCCATAGCCTTATTTTTGAACTCTTTGCTTAATGGGTCAACAACCAATAAGACATTTGTCATCCGGCCTCTAAACTAATAATTTTAACAGGAAAGGATGGTCGAACTAACGAAATGATGGCGAGAACCGGTTGAGATACGCCTGAAACTATTGATGTCACTACGCCAATGAAGAGAAGAATGTAGTCGTATGTTGTGGCAAAACGGAACTGAAATTAGGATGATGGGAGAAAAACTAATGGATTTTCTAACCAGTTGTAGTAAGGAAACTGGTTTGTATTCGAGTACTTGTTCGGAAAGGTCGCATCTGAAAAAAATAGTTTATGGGAGTAACTAATGAGATATCTTACCGGCAGAGAAGAAAATTAACTGTTTTCTCGAATAGAGATGGGGAATATTCCACTTTCTCATCTTCATCATCATCTAATGATGTGCTTGAAAAGCTTGAAGAAGGTGGGAGTTTATCATCCATTCCGATGATCTAAAAGGAGGATATCGATATTTAAAAAACCATTGAAGCTACCGTTTTATTCACAGAAAGGTTCTGATCAGAACCTTTTATATTTTCTTGGGGCGGCATGAGCTGATCGTTCAAATTAAATGATTAACTGATAAGTCGTAGTCTGAAATACTGCTCAGAATATAACATTCACAGTAAAAAAAAAGAAAAAAGCTCAAAAATGATCTAACCTGCCATTGAGTATGAACTGTTTAAGTACTCGCACAATGTATGCGAACTATTTATTCAATTTCTCCGTGTTTTTTAGCCAGAGACCATCAAAAAGCGTGTTTTGTGTGTAGCGAGAGCACCAGTTCAAACATTCACGTGAAGAAACCCAGACAGAGCAAATTGCATCTTACACTGTGTAGAAACTACGGTTTTGGTGGGCGGTACCTGAGGTAACTTTTCACAATGTTTCGCAAATAGAGAAGAATTTTAATGGGTTCTTTAGTAACGATTCACCTGGAACTATGTAGACTGATAAGGTAACACTCGAATTTCGTAGTTTGAGGAGGTCTATCTACCATTTTATTAACTTTTGACTATCTAAAATTGATAATTTTTCCGGAAACAGTTGGTTTTTTGATTTTTTTTCTTTTTCTCCAGATTAAAAAAAAATTTTTTTTTCGGTTTGAACTTGGCTTTGAACCTTTTCATCTGTATTATAGCGGTAAGATTCCCTCAGACACTGCAAAATTTAAAAAAAAACGATTTGTTATGGGAAATTACCTATATCCTAAGATTTTTTGTAATTGAACATGATTAACTTAAAGCCCTTTTTTCCGAATCCTTTCATTCCAAATCTTGCCCTCCAATTATGCTCAAAATTCATTTTTCTTTGAAATCATTCAAAAATCCATATTCCAAAATGAAATATTTATTAGCAAGTGAGCAATAGAATATATATAATTTCAACAGAGAGTATATTGTGTGATTATTAAGAGAACAGAATACAGACCCGCGAGAAAAGCTAAAAAACCTAAGCAAGCTATAATTATCATGATGTCAAATCTTGTTTCTTAATAAGGTCATAATATTTTCCTCGGAGAGACATTAAATGAGCATGGTTCCCAGCTTCCTGAACTTTTCCTTGGTCTATGTAGACGATGAGGTCAGAATTTTGGATGGAGGATAGGCGATGAGCAATTGTGATACATGTACGGCCTTCACGAGCACGATCTAGTGCTTCTTGCACGGCCTGAAACACAAGTTCATTGAACCAGACAGTTCCGTAACGTTACTTACTCTTTCAGATTCGGAATCCAAAGCTGAGGTAGCTTCATCAAGCAACAAGATCTTGGGATCTCTGACCAATGCTCTCGCAATAGCAATTCTTTGTTTCTGACCTCCAGACAGCTGAGATCCTTTCTCTCCAACCTCCGTATCTATTCCAGATGGTAGATTAGCTAAGAATCTCGTAGCGTTAGCGAGTTCCAGAGCTTGATTTACTTTTTCTAGCGGAACCTGTAATTCTGATGCTTAAAACTGGTATTCAAGACTCCTCAACATACATCTTTCAGGCCAAAGCAAACATTTTCCTTGATGCTACCTGCAAACAGTCTAGGCTCCTGTCCCACCAACGCCATTTGTGTTCTGAGGTGATGAAGAGACAGGTTTCGAATATCCTGGCCATCAATTCGCAAAGCACCCCCGGAAACATCATAAAACCGCTCTAGCATAGCAATACATGTACTTTTCCCTGTGCCGGATGGTCCGACAAGAGCAACTGTTTGTCCGCTGTGGGCAGAGAAGTGAAGTTCAGTCATGACCGGATGCATTGGCCGTTGTGGATAGGAGAACTTAACCGCTTCGAACAAAACGTTTCCTCTGATTTCCGTCTGGTTTCCTTCCATCAAGTCACCGGTTTTTGGTTTACGGTAGATCAGTTTAAAAAGCATGCCGGCTGCGGTCTTAGCTTTGACGAATTCGGGGAAGTTGTGCGAGGAGTGCATCACTGCTACAGACCCCATCATCATGGAATTTATTGCTCTGAACATTTTAACTGACTAAACTAGAAACTATTTGACCTAATTGTGATCTTTGACTTACCTAAATGCGCCATTTGGGTCAACAATGCTGTGGTACATGAGTGGGGTTCCGACGCCATAGCACACAAACATAGCAAAATACATAAACGTTTGGGAGACGGCATTGTTCACAGATTGGATGTAAGACTTCTTCATTTCAGTTTTATGTTGGACTAACTGGGATTGCTTGTAGTTATTCAGGAATCTTTGAGTACTGGTTAGCAGTTGAATTGTTTTAACATTTTCGATGATTTCAATGGCAATCTGAAAAAATCTTGTTAATCTCAGGATTTACAGTTTAAAATAACCTTTCCAGCTTCATCTTTTTTGATTTGCTTCAAATTCTCTCTCGCAATTCGATAAGCCAAGCTGATCATCATAAGAGCAAAAAGAGCGATCATGATTGATCCAACAATAGCAATCTGCCAACAACACGTGTACCCGACAATCAAGTTGATGGTGATAGAGGTCATCGAGTATATAACTTGGAGCATTCTGGTATCCACTACTGCCTTAACGTTTGGAGCATCTGTTGCCAAGCGAGTGATGAGTTTTCCGGGCGCATGAGCAGGGTTATCGAAAAACGAGGCATCTTGGTAGAGGAGGTTTTTGAATGATTGAACACGGAACTTCAGGCCCAAGTTCTCAGCTACAATGGTGAACAGGGTACCCTGTAACATCAAAATTGAATTGTTTTTTAACCCTGTACTTACACTTATGATTTGTGTTACAAAAACATAAATTCCAAGACATCCGTAAAGTATAAATACAATACCCAGTGCATGAGTCATCTCATCATCCGGTTTCTCAAATGCCTCGAACACATAACCAAATAGAATTGCTAGAAGCGCTAGCTCCGATCCTCTCATAATAGCGAAAACAGTTCCAATAGACAAATACCAGTAGTTTCCTTCTGCGTTTTTGAAAATGTCCAGATACCCGGAAGTAATGACACCGTCTTCTTCCATAACCCGTTGAACTTCTTCAGCAAAATCTTCGTTTTCAATCTCATCCTGGGCAGTTTTGAGAGTGAATGTGTTAAATGTGCTGGCGTAGCCAATTTCGAGATCTGCACTTGCCAATGACTCACATGATCGGTGGAAACTGACTTGTCGGGATGGAAGCAACTCATTTCTTTCACTAAACCAATGAATTTAGGTGCTATAAATAATGATAACTACTTACACTTTTGTCATATCCTCTTCTACATCATCTTCAGTCTCTTTGAATTGCTGGGCCTTCACTAGGCTAGCGTATCGTCCACCAAGAGCAACCAACTCTTCATGATTCCCACTTTCAACAATCACTCCATTCTCAAAGAACACTATTTTATCAGCTTCCCGAATAGTGGAGAGTCTGTGAGCGATCATGATAGTAGTTCTTCCCTTGGCAGCATTATTGAGAGCAGATTGAACCACACTTTCACTCTGAGCATCAAGAGCAGAAGTTGCTTCATCAAGAAGCAGCACTTTTGGATCGCGAATCAGGGTTCTAGCAATGGCAACACGTTGTTTCTGTCCTCCAGATAGCTGTACTCCTCCGTCTCCAATTACTGTATCATATCCCTTTGGCATTTTTAAGATGAAGTCATGAGCATTGGCCATTTTTGCAACTCGAATCATATCATCTCTAGTTGCATCTGGATTTCCAATCAGTAAGTTGTTATGAATGGTATCATTGAATAGAATGGGTTCTTGTTGTACTATCCCAACCACTTTTCTCAACCAGTCGATGTTTAATTCTCGAACATCTTGCCCATCAATCAACACTTTTCCATTTTCCTGTTCATACAATCTTGTTAGCAAGCCAACAGAGGTTGATTTTCCGCATCCAGAATGTCCCACAAGAGCCACAGAAGTTCCGGGTTCAATAGTCAGATTCAGACCGTTGAGTACCTTTGCCTTCTTTCTAGTTGGGTATCGGAAATGAACATTTTCAAATTCCACTGTTCCAACAATATTTGTGATCTTTCGACCTTCCGTTGAATACGCATCAATGTCAGGAGTCTGTAGACAACAAAAAATGTGTTCAATTTGCATAAAACGTTACAAACCCTATCAATAATCTCATAAATCGTCGCGGCCGCAACTCTGGCGTTCAGCAGAACCATTAAGTGAGGAGAGATGAGACCAAGGAAATAAGCACCAATGAGCATGGAGATAACCACGATGAACACGTCCCCGGGACTTTCGATGATCTTCCAGCGGAGTAATTGACCTCCGTAATAGATGCCGCCACCAAAGTAGGTGAAAAGAAAGAGAAGGAAGATGCCACCAAAGACTCCACCCCATAAACCTTTTTGAACGGCAAAAGATTTTCCTTTTCCGAGTTCGGTGGTATACTTCTCTACCATTTCTTCCTGACCATTGAATGCTTGAACAGTTCTGACTCCCATTAAGGACTCCTCTGCAATACTTCCAGCTTTCCCGACTCCGGCTAGTTCTTTTGAAGTGAATGATGACATTGACTGAAACACAAAATTTAATAGCCACTAATATATAGGTAGATTACCCTGGACATGAGTGACATACAAACACAACACAATGGTCCAATTCCCATCATCATTAGGGCTAGTCTCCACTCGTAAAACATTGAAACAATGATACCAGTCACAAACATCACCATTCCACGGATCAAAACTCCTAGCTTATCTCCGATTCCCTCGTTGATTCGTTCCATGTTACTGAAATAAGGAATACGTTATTGGACTTCAAAGATTGGGCTTACTCATGTAGCTTTGTTGTCAGCGTTCCCGAATGATTTTTATCAAACCATCCGGCGTTTTGACGAAGGATGGATTGAATGTAGTGCTGTTTCATTTTTGAAGTTATTCGTATACAACAATATTGAAAACACATGTACTGAAATTTCTTTTTCTTGAGATGCTCGCAAATGTCAAAAAACCTGAACAAAATTCACAACAAGCACAATAACTCCGATTCCTCCGAACAACCATACATTTACCATTGCAGTGTCGTAAAACTCATCACTGGTAGTATTGTAAACTAGAAGCGAGTTAGTAATGCCACCTCTGAAACCTAGTAACTATATTTATTATTTTTTATTGGTTCTTACGCTATAATTCCAAGCCCGGGTTGAGCGATACCGGAAATAAACGAGAGAAAGATACCAAAACACAGCAAAGCGTGGTCAACTCGTTCGGCATACCGGAACTGAAATGGTTTTCTTTGCCACTACTATTTAAAGAAGCGGCTTACCAATCCAAGAAGTGTAACTGGCTTTACAGACAGCTCTCTGCTTGCCAGATCACCTCTACATAGCATATAATTAATAAGCTTCTCTACTCTCGACGGTTCGTATACAATCTTCGGCTCCTCATCGGAATCAACCGAACCATCATCGTCCTTCGATAGATCCACAGTCTGAAATATTTTTTATTTAGTTCTGAGTATTTTTTTATACTTACCGTATCTTTCTTCTTCCCATTCTCTGTTGGAATCCCATTCACTGGCTGTATTGTGTCTCTATCCTTCCGCCACTTCATGTTCCACCTGTTTCAGAAGAATACCTGATGATATAAATTAAATCTGAAAAGAAAAACGTAGATTAACAGTGAAAAAAAAATAAAAAGTGCCAACAATTTACAAAAATCGAAACACTTATATACTTTCCTAGAAAATGATCACAGAGCACAAAACATGATATTCAAATTTTTCGTTGAACTTGGGTGTCGGGAATAATATATGGAAATCACCGAAAAAAAGTGCGAACAGGGTGATCTAAAACAAAATCGGCGCACGGAGTTTGTGATTCGTGCTTCCAGACGTTTTTCTCTCCTCTGGCCTCCACTCTTTTATCATTTCTGAGAGAAAGATCATCATAACAATCCAGTAGCGCAAAATTGCACAACGTTGGAAAGTTGATATCATTATGTTTCCGTCAAGTTCATCATCAACACACACTGGTCACAAAAACTGGCACGATAACACAACTATTAAAAAATGAGCTGTATTTATATGAAGTAATAAACTTTTCGCAACAATTCAGACAGTTTGATCTTAATGATTTCTTTCTGATCGGTTTGCACTTTTTCTTTATTGGTTCTTTTAATGATACCGAATGGAGCAATTTCAAAGTTGTTAAAATGTTCTAGAGCATCTGAAACGCTGTCATTCAAAGTTATCTTTTTTCATTTTGTCCCTCTTTGACCTCTTTAGGGTTCCATAAACTTTAGTCGAAACCTGAAGAAGCTGTTTTCCTGGTCAAACTCCATTCATGTCAGATATAAATATATGTTTTCTGTTGACGAAACTAATCAGGAGAAAAGTGTTTTCTTGACACGGAATACTTATGTTTTCCGTCTTTTTGGGCTATTTCTGAAAATGTTTCCTTTTTTCGATTATCTGCAAAATCTGAAAAAAATGAAAAACTAGGAGTGTGCGGATGTGAGAAGATTTATTTGGTTGTTCATGTGACATGTGATAACCGGATCAGAAGGATACAGGTTTCAGAAATTGGGGGACTGGTTTAGGAAAAAGAATGGGACGGTTGAAAGTTCAAAAACGACAGAATTTGTTTTTTAGGAGAAGTTTGGAAGAGATCAATGAAGAGGCTAAGCTTCAGATTCAGAGGGTTCAAAAATAAAGAAACAGAGAGGGTGTATCATACAAAAGAAGAGCAAGACGAAAAATTATATCACAATGCATTCGGAGATGTGGAGAGTTTTTGGGGGAGAGTTCTGGAAGCAACGGCAGAATCCTAACATGGCTAAAAAAAGGACCCTAAAGCAGGAGAGAAAATATGAAAGAAAGAGAAGTGTGGTCCGAAAATTCACGACGTCATTGTGTGGGTTGATAGAGAGTTATTGGTTTCAATATTGTCCTGGCAAAGAGAGATTTGAAGAATTCGTGTTCACACGAAATTATGACAATTATGCTTCAAATGAAAATGTGTACAAAAAAGAGACAGGAATGGTTTTGAAGGAGAACGAGAGATGAAGTAATTGGGAGAGAGTTGGTCAAAATATTATGCGAAAGCGTTTGTTACAGTTCATTTATGACGATAGAACTGATATGAAGTGGGAGATGCTCTAGAGAGCCTCCTCTTGAACTCCGAAGTTGGCCATGCAGTTCTTGTAGATCGGCGAAGCCAAGAAGCGCGGGTAGCTGTCGCGTTGCATGAGAGTGTAGATCTGGTTCTGGGCCTCGTCAAAAGTCGAGGCCGACGGGCGGCCCATGTTAGTATTGACGATCTCACGAACGCGTGAGTCCAACGAGACCTCCTTTGGCGAGAGAATTGAGATGAAGTCTTCGTAGATAATGCGAGCCTGGAAAAATACCATTTTTTGGTTTCACTGAGAATGATTCATATTTGCAAATGCAGATTAGATTAATCTTTCAATCTTCGACCCCCCTCCCCTTAAATTCCAATTCAAAGAAAGAATTCAAAAGATGGTGTACTTGAAGAGTTCTTATTTACTCATCCGCCCGAGATTAGCCGATAATGAGATTCATTAATCGGTCACCCCTATTAGATGATTCATAAAGACACACTAACCTTCTCCTCAATCTTTTCAGCGTTTTTTTCGCGTTTTAGCTCCTCGCATGCTTGCCAGAACAAGATGTTCTCATCGGAGTACTCGCCCTTCAAGAACTCGGCGAAGTACTTTTGTCCAGCTACAAATTACATGGTTAAATGGTTCATGCTAAAGGCTCTTTACCTCTGTTCTTCATAAGATTCTCGAATGATTGTGACCATCCGTAGACGATCTCATAAGTTGGGCTGAAAAACAAAAAATTATTTTTTGTCAAGTTAATTAATTATTTTAAAAGTTTTCATATGTTTTGACCAAACATTTCATGAAGCATGAAACCGGAAGTTTTTTTTTCTTATCTGACTCATTTTTATATAGTAAAAACCACCGCAAAGTCAAATTTTGATATCCAGGTGTGTTGTCCCGCCAATTTGGTTACTGACGTCACATACACACCGGGGCCCGCCACTCAGGTGGTTTTTCTTCTTTTCTTTTGTTTTGACAGATTCTTGCATTCTTGAGTGGATAAAGGTCCAACCAATGCAAAAGATTACCTGAGCTGTGATCCCTGGACTCTTACGAGATCCCAGGGCTATGAATATTTTGGCAACGCGGTGCTGTTAACTTGATCAATGCTTTAGTAAAACTTGATTAGTTTTTTTTCGCGGAATTGAAAGTGACGTTGTCATTTTGGCTAGAATTGCAACTATGGACCGAAATAAACCTTTGTATTGGTGAAATAAGTAAGATCTTTTGATTTTTTCACCTGTCGAATGAATGTTTGTGTACGAATTAATAAAACAATATTATTTATGATTACAAAATATATAGTAAGTCCGTCGACGTCACAAAACCTGGCGTTTTGTATTCTTTGGTGATTTAAAAACCAAACAGCACAGCGAGAATTGTATTCATTTGAAATCAGATACCAAAACAGAAGTTCTGATCTTTTGTTCAAACCGATTTGATTTGAACCACCACGGAGGCGCCAATAATATGATAGTTAAACAAAGGAACAAAAAATAAACTTACGGTCCATCCTGCTCGGCGTTTCGCTTTTCCACTGAGACGCTTCCACTGAAAACAATCATAATTTAGAACTTAGAATACATAGGATGTGCCCCCAGAAACTCACTCATACTGATTACGGAAACAGTTCCGGAGAACAGCTCCCATTTTATCACCACAATCACAAAGAAACCCTATTTTGGCAGTGGTTCAGGAATGAATACGATGAAAATGAAGCCCGGTCTCTAGTGGAGAGAGCGGGAGAAGAAAATGTGAATTTGAAATATATTGAATTCAAATTCAAGTTCAATGAAGCGGCAGATGATGGCTGATGAATAATTGATAATAAAAAGAAGACGCAGAAATGCAGAGACGAATTCGGATTCGAATAAGACTGCTCCAGGAAGGAAAAAAGATGTGAAAGCTTGGCTTGCTCCGGAGAAGAGGAAAAAAATGAGGAAAGGGTGTCTTCTTTCCTTGTGTTTCTTTTTCTCCCCTTTTTTCCTTCTGTCCTCTCTGCCTCACAAAAACAAGTTGGACGACGACGTGGCGGCGCTGGGAAAAGTGGATAGGGCGGAGTCAGGCGAAGTCCAAGTCCACAATGTCAGTAATGAATAGGTTTCTTTTTTTCTCTGTCTAAGTGTGAGTCCAGGAGAGAAAAAGAAGAGGCGAGAAGGGAGATTTTGAGGTGCTTTGTGAGAGCCCCTGTTTCTCACGTGTACTTCTTGAGAAGAGGCCCTCGCCCAAAAGTGATTCTTTTTGCCTTGGTAAGGAGCGATATAGGATTAGGCAAAAAAAACGTCTTGAGACAGAGCAGAGTCAAAGGATTAATCGTTTCATATGCTTCAAGATAGATTGGAGAAGCCAGCCATATGGAAACGACGAATGAGACACGTTTTTTACGACTCCACTTGATTGAAGACGGATCAAATTGGTTTCCAGAGACAAGGAAAAAGAGAGATTCGACATTTGCAAAATTGAAAAACATGATGTATGAATTATAGAACCCCTATTATTTCTCTTATTTCCCTCAACGTTCGGTTGTTACCGCTTGCAAAAATACTTATTATAGGGTAGAAGACTCCCACGGGTTGGGGGCGACGTCACCCAGTGCCCACGCTTACATTTTCAGAACGATTCTTCCCACCCTGTATCAAATCTAGAAGTGTGACGTCAGCTTTGTTCCCCTTAACCCTGATAACGGTTCCAAAGAAAGCGAGATAGAGTTTCCACTCGGATGATAACATAAATCAACCAGAAAATCATAAATCAGGCGGAAAGTGTAACTATAAATCTTATGATACCCTTTACTCAGAAGGAATAACTAAATCATGAGAATTTATGAGTTCGACGAGTTCAAAGAATTAGGAAGATGCACTGAAATTTGATACACACACGGAACTAGTAAGGTTTTACTCCAGTTCAAAGCCTGAACATGGAAAATCAGAAATTCTATACCTTCGGAATCTGATATACGCTTGGAGCCACGTCACAAATCTCGGGCGACCTGGCATATCGATAGAAATGGTTAGTTTCAGAGAATAATATTAACGAAGCAAACAATTCTTCGAAGGAAATTGGAATGTCTAGGTTTTATGCCGTTGGGAGATAGGGAGGAAGAAATGAGATAGAGATGTACCCGAGACATGAAAAACAAGTCTATGTGTTATTATGGTAAGAAAATAATGATATTAAAGAAAACCTACTTTCTAGTGTCGAAGCAACATCTACAGAGAATGCGTGCAATCTTTAGAAAGATAATATGACATGTCAGTTCCGGTTGAGTTGAACTCTGAGGTTCTTCCGACGTTTGCGCTTGTTCAGCCATGGTTTAATCAGTATTAGGGAATAACGAAGCGTGGGTGAAGGAAAGAGACTCGTGATAGAGCTTTCTGTGGGTAGTTAGTCTACCCAACAATTTTTCTGAAATTTTTTCTCTTCTGAGAAAATAATATGACTAACACAGTGAGAAAGAGAAATTCAGATTATGCCGACTGACAAGAAATCTCAAATCCTATGTGACAATTAACATTTACTTCATGATAAAAGGCAAGAGAAGTCTGCTAATCTTTTCCTCATCCCTTTTTTCCCCTTCACACGGCTATCAACTATGGAAACAAGAACACAGTAATCTTCACTCTATTGTTTGAGGAGTTGTTATTCATACCAAAGATCCGGACACCATTGACTGTGCTTCTTTTCCATTGGCTATGATGAGCCCCCTAAACCTGGAAATGGTAGAGAATAAGAGAATGGTGGGAAGGCGAAAACGTTGAACGATGAACTAAAATGAACCCTATCAAAGATTCATACCACTCAACTCGTTGCCATTCTTCAAAATTCAAACGCTCCAGAAAAAAAAACTGGGACAAAACTGGGAAAATGAAAGTCGCAAAAGAATTAGCACACACGCGAACTGTTTTCCGGAGGGCTACGTCACTTTCCGGCGAAACAAAGCGTTTGTGTTGTTGTTCGTTGAGGAGCAATAAAACGCGCATCTCTGCAACTTTTTTCTCACGCAATCCCCCCACACAACAAAAATACATCCTCGCATTCATAAAGGACCTTAAATCGAATGCCCTTTAAATAGACATCTAAATATAAACCCGGGGAAAGATCGGGGCGGAAAAGAAGTATTCGTGTCAAAAACTGGGGCTGCTCGAAATAATGGTGCCTATGAATTTCGAATGATTTTTGTTCTTGGGTTGAGCGATTATCTGAGGTCTTTTGATGCTTCATGAAATGTTACAAGGTACTCTGACCAAACTTTAGTTATTTAGTATGGTTCTTCATTCAAAGCGTCACCTGAAGCAGCAGGTGCTTTATTGAGGTTTCAATTGCTTTCGTTTTTACCTCCAAACATTACTAAACATCAGTAAAGCATGGTTTTATGAGGAGGTTTTGATCCGAGAATTCTAGAAACCTACAGAGAATATAGTGATATACTGCCTCCCATTGTGATAGAAAAATAAAAGTGAGAAGAGTTGAGTGATAGGAACTCGTAATGAAAGAGTTGTGGGCTGACAATGAAGGAGGCGTTACACGATCGCAGTCTCTAGAGGACCCCGTAGTAAGAAGAAGAGCTAATGTCTGTCTAATTAGCCGCCGAACCGTTGGAAGAAGAAGAAGAGAATAACAAGAGACGTCAAGTGGGAATACGTTGTCCCCCCATGAGAAAGAAGAAGGAGTACGGTACAAGAAGTGTGTTCAGAAGAGAGGCTCACCTGTGTTTTTGGCCCATATAGGTACAGTCACACGAGAGCAACCGCATAGAGGGGGGTCCACCACCACCGATAACCACTTCGCTGTCAGGATTGAGACTTTTCAGTACTCGATTCTATTTCTCTCCTTCTCTAGAAATCTCGGGGCGCTGATGGCGTATGTCTTGGTGACGATGATGAAGGAGAAAAAGGGGGGCAGGCCAAATGCAAAATATATAAGACGAATAGGAGCGACGTTGTGATGCCTGTGGTGTATGGAGAGGAGGGGAGCGTAGAGTATGTGTGGAGAGCAGGGGACTCTCTTCTGCTGCGGTTTTTTTGCTTCTTCTTTTCCTCTTCCTCTCCCTCCCAGTGCTTTCCTCCCCTCTCCTTGCTTCCCACACCGGCTCGCCGCCCCATCCCGAGACCCGCCTTTCGGATCTTACTTTCCGCAGAGAGAGAAAGACCATTTCCATCGTCTCTCTCTCCCAATTTCTCGCGTTCCATCAGCTTTTCGGATTCTCTCGCTTCTGGAGCAAACATGGAAGGATCAGTAGAGGGCGCAGATGGTTATACAGACAATGTGAACTGTTTTCATTTTTTTTCTCTCTCTGTGAGGAGAAAAAGAGAGAAACGACGGCTTGAGAGGGGAAAAAGAACTGTGTGAGCACAGTATTTGGATAGTTATATGGGAGCACACCGCAAGAGAGCTATGCTAACAACGGAAAAGTCTCCCCCTCTGTGACTATCTCATTACATATCATCATACTTCAACGGATCATTACCCAACGAGACATAGAACATCACCAGACATTAAAATAACAAGAAACACACTTGTTGTCTAGGAATTATAATTTTTCTTTTGAAATACAAAGTTTGAATACACTTTCTGTATTCTATGAAGTACAAATGTCTCTTGAGAGAAAGCCTACAGTACCCCATAACACTTCATGAAGCAACAAAACGCTCTAAAGATAAAACATTTTGAAAAAATTCTTTTAAAAATCGGTGGCAGACAGTCCAATAATGTTGGAAACAAACGACAGCGACGGCATAAAGTAAACATGGAGAGGAGGGAGTTTGGCATAGAGACAGTTCTTATATCTATTTCAAAACGGCGGCAGTCATTGAAAAAAATTTAATCGGAGACTTGGAAGCTTCCAGAACACACTGCTAACCTTTAAAATTAACCTCAGGTTCATCCCGTTCAAAAAAATTACAAAAACAAATCTTGGCTTCAAAAATTATTTTTCATCGTCTCAAAAAAACATTTAGAGCCATTTCAAATGTCAATGAAGACGCCTACCCAGTATTATATTTTGGCATTTCAAGATGCTTAGAAGAGAATCTCGGGGGCCGCACACACAACAATATAAAATTAAGACTGCTGTATGAATCGTAAAATTTCATATTCTGGAATTTTGGAGAGGTTTCTAGAGAAAGAAGGATGAGATTTGTGAAAAAACAACTATTTTTGGAAATGAAGCGTGAATTCTGATGAAGACAGTTATAGAACTATTGGATATAAGAATGAAAAATAGCAGACATGTTATCCACAAGTGCTACCTTTCCAATCACGTTATTATTATGAGTCAATCACCCATAGTTCGCGCGCCTAATTGTATTTAACGGGGAGCCTTGTTTTCTGATCAACACGAAAATCTTACAATAAACTTGCACAAAGCCCAGTCGACTGTGGCGGCGGTGCTAGTGACGGTCCATCGCCACGAATATCAGCGAATGTCGGAACATTCCGAGAGAATATGTCGAGTGAGTTACCCAGTTTGAATAGTGGTAACCTTTCTCCGAAGAAAATAATGAAGAAGAGGCTTTCAGTTTATTCCGCTGAACTTTCTCTTTTCTTTCTCACATATAAGTAAAATTGGCCATTCGATTGGCGCCGAGCAGCTGATTTTTGAGTGAGAAGTGGCCGGTTTTTTGGGAGAGGAATATCTTGTTTTTCGCTTCGTTGGAAGAAAATAGCTGCGGAATGAAATCCGAGACGAGTGTGGATTTGTCGCCCGATAATTTTTGTGGGCTGTAACCGAGTCAATAAGTGGCTTCATGATTATAGCCTTCTAGAAATTCTTTCACAAAACCTCTTCATTACATACATTCTCTCTGGACGGTTTTGTATGATAGCACTTTTATCAATTTGTAATCAAAGCGGTTCTCTGCCATGTTTTTTGCTTCCTTCGAAGCCGGCTAGACCCCCTGCGTGGGTAATGGCTCTTGTTTTCATGCGATTCTAATTAGCAAATGTCAATGATCATGTTTCATGAATAATATGCACATCATTCAGAATAAGGAGACTCAAGAGGAACCTTATTTCACAATGCTAAGAATCACTAACCTCCCAGACAAAAACAGGTGAAGTTAAAAAACAAGGCTCACAAGAGAAAAGAAGCATGGTAGCAGAAAAAAGAGGGATTTCAAGAGACTAAATTATTAAGAAGAGAAAAAAAGAATCAAAGCAGAAAGAAAAAAGGAACTTACTCTGGAGTGACCTGTGCCTTTGAGAATATGTTGAAGCACCACCAACTACAGAACAGCTTCTTGATAGACCATGACTCCTCAGCTGGTGGAACTACAGTAGTAACAGTCAGCGTTTGCACATTGCTAGTAGTTTTATTCTCCGGAAAATTTGGGTTCCGAATAAAAATCGGAGTGCTGTCCGGATGTGCACTCCCTTCGCCTCCTGACATTGCAAAGAGAATACGGAAGAAATAAAAAGGTATATGACAACACCTATCAACACGCAGATGCTACGGATGACACAGAGGGCGGGGAGATAAATTCTCGCGTTTCCTCTTCTTGTTTAAGTCAGGTTGACAAACACACAAACGGCCGAAGATGGGCGGGGCACAAGGCTCATCTAACAGCGGAATGAAGAGATAGACGAAGAAATAATTGGTGAATCTCGAATCTCAGTCAGAAAGAAAAAAAGAATTGAACTCGAAGAAGAAATGCATGCTTGAATGAGTTGGTTCCAAGTCGCTGATAACTCGCATGTGCCAAGGTTTTGAATAGAGGGAATCAAGATTAAAGAAATCATCTTTTTCCTTTTGCAAGGGAGTATTTAGATAATATAAACTCAAAGAACCATCTCTTAACTCAAATTTCTATTGAAAACGTGTCCTCTTTATTCAAAAAACAAGGTGTTTTTGTTATTTTGCTTTTTCTTTCTGTGTTTACTCATCATTTTGCCAACACATCTTCTGCTAATTATCATATTTTGTCCCCGAAGTTAGTGAGGCGTATGAAAACATTTTTGTTTTGTGTTTTCGAAGCCAAAAATGTATTATGTCATATCTCGAAAACTCTTGATTAGATAACAGGCCTAAAAGGAAGGCTTATTCTGCCAAAGGAGGGACGATAGTTTTTTTAAGGCCTTCTTATCATCAGGTTGTGCTCATCGGAGAAGAAACGCTATTTCAGAAGCTTTTTTTGCACTCTGGATCAGTTTCTTGACTTTTCGACTGTAAAATCTATCTGCTAGAATTCACCGACGCATAGTAATTGAAAGTACAAGCCAAGATTTTTTTAAACTGATGATTGATGTGTTCAACACGGCTGATTAGCCTTGATCACTCCGATGTGCTCAGATTCTCTTGATTTCTTGAACCATCTTCTATACTAAACCGTGACGTTCAATGTTAGTCTGACTAAAAATGTAGTTAGTTCGGAAAAACAATCAGAAACGAAGAAATTAATCCGGGTTTCCTCGAAAACGATAAGTGCAAAAAGGTAAGAAGGCAGAACACACGTTGTCAAAGAAAATAATGTTTGAAGTATTAAGATAGAGATAGAGGAAACACATTCAAATAGGGAAAAGAAAAAGTTTACTCACCAGCAATCTTCCAAAAACTGCTTGATAGCAGTGTGTAGATCACAAAGGCTAAAGTGCTTCCGATCCACTTTTTTTGAAGGCTTTGGGCACATTCCATCATCAGAAATGAAACTCATAGTCAAATAGTTAGAGTAATCCAACCAAGAAGTCTAATCAGACTGGCGAGGGAAAAAATGGCTTGGAATGAGAAAATTCCGGATTCAGTGGGTGTCTGGAGGCGAAGAATGAAAGGCTCAGGGAAAAATAACAAGATAGCGTACAACCCAGACACGGTGGTGGTGAGATTCCGATAACAAGTCTCTCTTTGTCATAAGATTACGGCCACCCAAGAACAAGAGACGCCGTTGACAAAACAACCCGAGTCAAAGAACACCAATTGGACATATGGAATAAATTTGCCTTGTTTTTTTTCTAGGAATATGTGAAAACCACGTGTTCATTAGTTATTTTTCCGCGAATCATGAATGATTCATTTCATTAGTCAAGGAAAATAGTCATCAGCATGTTTTTTTACGCCTAATAAGACCTTGCAACAAGCAGATAACCCCAAGAAAAAAAACTTTAAAAAGTGCATACCACATATCGATCAGGGAATCAATCATGGCCATCATCAGGAAACCTGAATACCAAATTTAATTATAATTCAAGAAGATTGAACAAAAAACTAATCTCAATTAAAATGAAACATAGAAAAACAAGATGTCCTTCAACTTCAAATTTTCTTATTCTCTACATTATACCCAGATGCACCTGTCATAAGTCTCACTGAGACTTATGACACACAATCATGGCCATCATCAGGAAACCTGAATACCAAATTTAATTATAATTCAAGAAGATTGAACAAAAAACTAATCTCAATTAAAATGAAACATAGAAAAACAAGATGTCCTTCAACTTCAAATTTTCTTATTCTCTACATTATACCCAGATGCACCTGTCATAAGTCTCACTGAATCCGAGATATTTTCCGCTCACACACTTCACTTGCTGACGTCGATCATTTCCAGATGAAAATCTGACTATTTGCAAATGCTGTTTGCTGTTTCTGGATGGTTTCAAGTGCGCGCTTAATGATGGTCTTCTACAATTGTTTCGAGATGAGATCAACATTCAAACGAAACGCAGTGGAATATCGGAAATAGGGTTTAAGACCCATTATCATTGTTACTTCAATGTTTTGGCAACTGTTTTTGATATGTACAGTTTTCTCATTTAGCGGAACGTCTTTGAAGTACAACGCAGAGAACAAAATTTCGTCATTGAGGAGGACTAACACACATTGAATACAAGGTGATATAGCAAACTTATCATGTTGAAAACAATATTCGTACCCGTTGAGAATAAGGAAATAAGACGACAAGATGGAATAAAGGAAGCTATTAAATTGACTCCCGGAAAGAATGATTGCTTAATTACATGAATAGCGGAACTTAACTCAGATAACGGAATATCACAAAGTCACCTTTTAGATCACAAAAAAACATACCTCTCTGGATAGAAAAACGACAAAATATAGTATACATATGACATGAAAATTCCCGGTTCTACCACAGCTACTGGGACTCCCGCTTCGATCTCAGTAGTAGCCCCATTTGGGAGAGCGATTGGGGCAGGTTCCATACGAATGACAGGCATATCATCCGGAATATTAATTGCAACGAACTCAGCTCTTTGTGGCTGCTCCGGAAGCGTCACAGCTTGCTCGGAAACTGAGAACACAACCTGCTCGTTGTTCTCCTCGTCACGGGACCAGCAGCTCATTGTTGGGAACGTAGTTAGTATAGGAATAGCTCAGAAAAATGAGAATCGTAGAAACAACTCGCTGATATGAGCTCTAAGCTATACTTAAAATATCTATAACCAAGTTTTTGTTTCTTCTACACTTAATGATAAGTTATAGAAGCTCGAAACCAAAAGAATATTGCGATTCAAGAGAGATTCGACGACAGAAGATGCGGTTGCGTCACAGTGGTGTATACCAATTTAGAGCTTGAAATGGAGACTTTGTGGCGAGTTATCACCTAATCTTCACACTATGAAGGAGTGATCAATCTCATGAGAACCCGTATTGCTCTAGATCTGTGGTGAAGGAGCAATTGAGGATACAATCGACCTGGGAAGACCGAAGTTAAAGAGTCTTGTGTGTTCCTAATCCTTTGCTGGGTGGTCCAGATGAAATGAAAGACATTGTAGGGAATAGTTAACGTATTATATCATGGCGATTGGTAAAACTCATGTGATCTATCTGAATAAATGCTCCAAGGATCCGGACAAACGGAAATATGAAAGAAACTATTTAGTCAAAAATTATCTATTGCTGGAAACTAGTCATCCTTTTATCTATTGGAATCCATGCTCTCTTCATTTCATTTAGCTGTATCCTTTCATACCCACAGCTCTAGAAATGTTTCCTGTGTTGAATTCATCCTTGCTGTCATGTTCTTCAGGTAACAAATGTACATTTCTTGTTGCAATGTCTCTTAGCAACCGGTTCAAAACTACTCATTTGACATGTTGAGCCCCGTTTTTATCATCTAATCTTCACACTACCAAGAGGTGATCAATCTCATAAGAACCAGTATTGCTCTAGATCTGTGGTAGATGAGCAATTGAGGATACAATCAACCCGGGAAGACCAAAGTTAAAGAGTCTTGAGAGTGTTCTTAATCCTTTGCTGGGTGGTCCGAATGAAATGAAGGAGTTTTTAGGAAGTATCGAATGGGGGATATCATGGCTGTTGGAAAAGCCCATGGAATCCATGTTTTCAGACTCCGGATGAAAATAAATAAAAAATACAATTTATTTAGGGAAATAGGTACTGATGACAACTAGTCATCATCCTATCCATGGGAATTCATGCTCCCCATATTCCATTTACTTGTATGCTTCCATACCCATAGCTCTAGAATTGTTTCCTGTGTTGAATTCATCCTTGCTGTTACTTTTGTTATTCGATTCACAAACGCACACTTGTTGCGATGTCTCTTAGCAACCGATTCGAAACTACTCATTTGACGAGTTGAGAGGCTCAATTAACGGCTCATGTGAGAAGACGAGAAGTATTCGATACGACGTCGCCTCTAGACACCTCGAATGACAAACCGTGTCTAACGAAATGTGAGACAGAAGATTAGATGATTAAGGGTCTGATGTTAGAAAACGAATTTGAAAATAGACTTTGTCGGAGAGAATTCGTCATTAATGACTAAGCTTTCCTGGAGAATCGTCAGTTCTGATCGTTGATAGCTTTGGTATTCGTTTGATCTTGACATTTGGAAATGGAGGTGTTTGTTTGAAAAATCACTTTCCGTTGAGATGGAAGTTAACCCGAAAATTATCCATTGGTTCTGAGAATAGTCATCAAGTCAACCACAGGACACTTGTAAACAGGGAAAAGGGGAATCTGAAAACATGAGTCAACCGTCCAGAAACCTTCAACTTCAAGGATAACTGCTGTGAAAGGAATGGATTCGATTTTCAGTCCATTACCGTTCCCAACGGAATAACTTCAAATCAAAGCTTCCATGCGGACGGAAAGTTGTCCGTCTGTTTTCGGTCCGCATCCGCAATTGAGCGTCGCGGTGTACATGCATACAATGTAGAGCACCGTACGCCATTTGTTTCCAAGTAATTTTTTCTAGAATAATTGGCAATTTTTGTTTGTTTTGATATTGAAAAGGTCGAAGTTCTATTAAAAATTGATTTTTTATATGTTTAAACGAACAAAAATTGCCAATTATTCTAGAAAAAATTGATTGGAAACAAATGTCGTACGGTGCTCTACATTGTACGCATCTACACCGCGACGCTCAATTGCGAATGAGGACCAAAACGGACTGACCGCGGACGGACAGACGGCGGAGTGACGAAGTCGGTCCGTATTGAATTTTGTCTGAGGAAGCCTTTCGTCAAATTCGAATAAAATATTCACCATGGAAACAGTCTGACATCTTCACTTGGGATAGTCGATGAAGACAGGAAGGGTAGGAAACCACTTCTAGTTTCTCCTAGGCAAACATCTTTTGGATACGGCTCCGGCAGTGGTACTCTGGCGATGTTTGAGTACATCAAGGTTAACGAACGGAAAACATCTTGTTAGACCGTAATGAAATTGTGTAGCTTACCCTTCTGTCCTATGTTTGGGATCCCAGCTATTCTCTGTTCCTCGAAAGTTGAGAATTCCTATACTCGTCAGGGTTCAGGGCTATTTTCCATAATAATTCATAAAACGATAAAAGAAAAATAAATTATGAAATAAATAAAATAAATAAATAAATAATAAAAGTTTCAAAAATCTAATTGATGACGCATTCTGAATACATCTCAAATGTGAAGAAAACAAACCTCTCTTCAACTATGAGCATGTAGCCCATGTATCTGTTAGCACAGACTTCAAGAGTATTGCCCATTTGAATTAGTAGTAAAACGCGAAACTCAAATGAGCGTCGTTTTCGCTGGGACAAATGGCTTGTCGAAGAATCAAGCAGTCAAATGGGCAGTCGCCAGGTAACAACGGAGACTAACTGATCGAAACGTTGAGAGCTCATTAGAGTCTCCACCGAGAGTGGTTGCCTTGGAGAATGATTACTATCGTTGAATGATAAGAAGCAAAATGAAAGCTCAGAGCCTCTCTGAATGTTCTTAAACTGAGCGATGTTTGCTGTTTCATTGTGCTGAAAACTGCATACGGTAGATGAGGAAAAACAACTTTTGTGATTTCCGGTAGGTAGAAAAAAAGGAAAAGCATGAGAAAAACAAAAGGGTAATGAAAAACGGGAAGAAAAGGAAATTGGTATAAAGATCGCCATGTTCGCAAGTACAATTCTATGTTCTTGGTATTACTGTAGCACTTTCTGCACATTTGCAACTTTTTCGAATTTAGTTTTTTTCTTGTTGTTTTTTTGTTATTTTCCACCGGAATTCTCAGATTTGTGTTTATTTAATTGAGCCTTTCCTCTTCTCCTATTTTCCTATTCATCTTTTCTCTCTAACCTCCCCCCATCCATCGGGTTTCTTCTATTATTTCCTCATGTGATCATTTTGAGTAGGGGCGGCGGTGAGAAGAGCATGAGAATACGCAATTTTTTCCTTGCATTGAATCAGATTTAATGAGAACTGCATGATTGGCAATAGAATAAGAAAATGAAAAAGATGGGAGGGAAGAGGAAGAAGGCAACAATAAAAAGAGCCTAACTTTTTCATCAAATTCACGTAGCGGAAACAAACTTTCAGGAGAGAAGAGCCCAGAAGGGATCGAAAAATTTTTTTAGACGAGATTTTGACAAAAACTGTGGTTAGACACTTTTTAAAAATTTGAATACCAAAAAAAAACTAACCTGACATAAGCCTTTCTATTGGAAGTAGAATTCTGTCTGACGCAGGCCATGAGTCTTCCGAAACAGCTCATTGCACACGACATGTTCTCTCCTAGAAAACAGTCTTATCTGGATATCATAAATGTTTAAAAAATCAATAAACATGTGAACCTCATTGAAGAAAAAACCTTCAAAAGAAGAAAAAGAAGGGACACTTGTGGCGGCATCCATCCACGATGATGCCTTGTGGACACACGCATACATAATACTAAACCACTTCTTTTTCCCTTCGTTTTTTTCCTTTTTCTTCATGTATTTGATGAATAAATGAAGAGTATAAATGAGAGATAAACATAACGATTCGATTGAACACAATATATCGGAAGAAGGGACCTAGTTAATTGAACAATGATCTAGATGAGACATATCTTGAATTGAGAATTAAAAAAATGAGACGAAATTCAGTTTTGAAGTGCAGTCTAACACATATATACTATTTTGACCTGTGAAGTACCAAAATGGTGGTGGGGGGAGACCGACATGTGTGGGCACTTGAAACAAAACGGATGAGTTTTGCCTAGTCAACAAGAACTTTTCAATTACCACGTTTCTCAATGTGTTTGAAAACCACGCGTTATTTTTACACTCTTCTGGTTTCGGAAAGCTACCAATTTGCACCCTCTGCGCACTCTCGTAAAAAGCTTTCAGTCTTGTTACTGGAATGACTTTTTTGTGCGGTTCGGCTAAGCTGTCAAAGCCAATTTTATGACTTTACGAACATCTATTCTAATTACATGGTCTTTATCTCATTGTTCAAGAGGCTAAGGGTCCAAAATAGAACGCAAAACGGGCTCCGATAGTTCAAAAAAACTTATCCAATAAAAGTTTTGTGTGAACATGACTTTTGAATGGCGGGGGCAATATTGACTCTTGGTTGGACAATTCTAAACAATAATGGATCGATGTGATCGGTGATCCGCTGTTGAAATTGGATATGAGAATGGTATATGTACTTTCACATGAAAACCTATAAGCGATCACGCTGTACTAGTGAACTTTAGAAAGTCCTATCTGTTTATGACCATATAAACATCCGGCGGCGCACTAAATGATAATTGTTTAAGAAAACGGAAGTGATTCCAAACATTTCCTGTCAGAGTAGTTCTCGTTACACTTCAAAACTCCTGGCTCTCTGCAAAATGCACAAGTAGGCCGATCATCCAGTCGAAGAGTTCGTCAGAAATGCAAGGTGCTCATGACTCAACAAAAAGTGCCAGAAGAAGAAAAACGAACTCAAGCTGTTTCAAACAAAGACAAAGTACCCCCTTGACAAGTGGTCCCGCCGTCAGAACAGACATTCTGTGCGTCGTGTTCTCATTTAGTTATTAACAATGCACTATTGATTGTCACATGCTTTTTTTTCATTATACAATTGTTCGTGATGAAAGCAATGTGACCCTTGTACCTTTCACATGAAAATAGCTCTGTTTGCAGCCTTCTGCATAGTTTCCAGAGCTTTAATTAATTTCTCACATTGCCCATCACCTTGTGACTCTGGTCTTATTTACCGAAAAATTCAAATCTGGAGGATGATGTTTGACTCAACGCATACTGAAAGCCCAATGCAATAAATGAAAGAGTGCAAACGTCATTGTTGGTATAAGTTGCAAAATAAGAATAGATAAAGAGAGAAGGGGTTAATAGCAGCTTAACATCAATTATGGATCCTGGTATAGAGAGAGCTCAACCTGATCAATATACGACGAATCTTATCTCTCATAAACTACCCGAAACGAAGTTTTCTTTAACTCAAAATGAAATTCAACAAGTTTCCTGGACTTAAAATTGACTATTTCTATTTTAACTTACTCAAACGAGTCAAATGCCACATGCTGCGTTGCTGATTTTGTTGATTTTGTTGCTCCGGATGATTCTCCTCCTCTGGCAGTGGGATAGTATAAATCTTGATGTGGGAACGACGGTTCATGGTGATAGAAGTGAAAGGAACGTCACCGACTGGCAAGTGAAGAAGTGGTATAACTGACTGAATACTTGGTAGACATGGTAAAAACATCGGCCAATTTCCGGTACGTAGGTAGAGGTAAATTAATGGTGGAGGCAGAATAAAAGAAATTGGAGACACAGAGAGCCCAAACAGACGGTTCTGATCGAAAACATCGGTTACGTCGGTTAAGCGGAACTATCACGTGATATTAAGACAATGATCATAACAGAAAAGTACAAAAGCAGACAATGAGGAAGTAGATTTCAACAAAATCCACAGTTTTCTGGAGATCGGTTACAAAATAGCCCATTGCTTTTAAGTCACAAAAGAGCATTGTGAGCCGTTGAAGTAATTGAAAAGAGAATTAAATGAATTAAAAAAGTGACTCTAAAACAGCTCAGAAAGTAATTAACTTGAATAGATCACATCATAGAGCAAAGCACTTCCGTTATCGAAATGAGGGATCGAAGAAACACACTTTTTTCGAAAAATCGACTGGTTTTGAATTGGAAAGAATAAATTTCCTGGATATTGATCATTTTTGGTATTCAGAACAACTTGATCAAGGATTCCGTTCAGTTCGTAAATCTTCATAGGTAGCTCTGTTTCTGATACTTTTATTTAGTTTTTGAAATTTTTTCCCAATTATTATGTTTTTTCCGAGTGTTCTCTTTCTTTGCGTCTCCTGTTAGGCAAGCAAATCTATTGATCCTGTTTTTCGGGTCCCTATTCCACAAATAAGTCGTGCATAAACCTTGGAATTCAAATTTCAAACAGATCGAAATTGTCTGCGCAGCCATCTGCAAACAACTCTTCTGAACCAAGAACTTCCGTTGATTTACGCAATTTCAAATTTTAAAATACTAAATTTTATAAATTTTTACGTTATCCGTTTTGTTTCCTGCTTAATTTTGTCTGTGGATGATCTTTTGTTCATGTAAATGTTTCATTATTGCGTATAGTCAATGATTAATATTTTCTTTCTCTGATACAATTTGCATTTGAATGTTAGAGTGAAACAGTGTTTGAGAGAAAAAGTGTTGAATAAGGTAACGAAAATGGTAACGAAAAAGGTGTTGAATAAGGTAACGAAAAAGGTAACGAAAAAAGTGTTGAATGAGGTAACAAAAATAGTAACGAAAAGAATGTTGAATAAGGTAACAAAAAAGGTGACAAAAAAGGTAACGAAAAAAGTAGCCCGCTAAAAACTGATCACGGACCCACATATTATATCCGGAACCATACATTATTTTCGGACCCATTTAACCATACAGAGCCGAAATTTTCAACTTTTGAATTGTTGGAGAACAGTGGAGACTTGACACGATTTGATCTTTTTAAAATTTTTTCAATACTCCCCACTTTTTTATCCTTTGAAAAGTATTTTAATAAATGCATTACTCATTAACCAAGATTTTTACATTTGTATAACAATTTTATTCAGGCTGCGAAATTATTGTGTGCAGTTCCTCTTGCATTCGTCATTTCGTTAATCGAGAAATGTATGTTTTCCAGACTTCCGTAGTCTTGTCTACTAATTTTAGAATACTAATGACACAAAGTTGATCACCGTGGGCCGACCAAGTTCTAATCTTTTGGTCACAACTCCACTCCATTTCATAAATTTTATCACATTTCTCTGATTTTCGTTCTAAACCAAGTGGATTTGAGACACATCTCAAGATTAGCCTAGTAAAGATGCAGATCATGCATATAGAGGTGAGAAGGCAGAATAGCATCATTCTGATGGACTCCTCGTATCGAACATGCGAAGTTTGTGGCCAACGGACGAGTTTGTTTAATTATGGAGTGGGTTTTCGGTTCTTTATTTAACCTAAGTTACTTTTTCCAGGTGTTTACTTGCAGTGCGTGCAGCTCTTTTTTTCGGAGAACTTTGAATGTTAAGGTTCCATTGTTTCCATGTTCAAACTATGAAAAGTGCTACAAAGAATGGAATAGAGCCATTTGGTCGGATTGCAAATTTTGTCGGTTTCATCAATGTGTGAATGTTGGGATGCTTAGTAACCAGAAACATACAAGCCTACCAAAAATTATGAACGAATTGACTTTGTTGGATAATGCAAGGAAAAACGTGTCTATGAACATGACCATTTCCGATTGCTTCGATTTAAACTCTTTATTCAGCTATGACGCTATCAAGTTTAAAAAGAAACCAAAAGATCTAAAGTTCACTTCTCATGATTGGGGATGTATGTATCAACTTTCTTCAATGGAATTCATAAAATCTTTCCAATTCATCAAGTTTCTTTCATTGCAAGATCTCAAAGTATTCTTGAAAAGCGCTCATTTCAATCATGTGATTTTTTCTTCTGCGATGAGATGTTTTGGATTGAAACATGATTATATATCGTTCCCGGATGGTATAGATGTTTTTCCGGAGTCTATTGCCAATGTTAAGTTTTATGACTCTGCTTTTCTCAACAAGATACGATGTAAACTGATGGCAAGAATAATTGAGTTAAATATCACCCCCAGCGAGTTTCTGCTACTCAGTGCTGTCATTTTTTGCAATGCAGGTGTGTACTTTTAAAGTTTGTCTTTTTTGAAAATCCATTTTCAGCTTCATCGGACTTATCAGATAGTGGAAGAATATTAATCAGCTCATATCAAAAAATCTATGCATCATTTCTTTTCCAACACTGTACTCATACTCATCAACATCAAGCTCATTTGAGATTCACTGAACTATTATCTATATGTCACGCAATATCAAATACTCATCGGGATATTCAGAGCTTTTTCGTTCTTTTTCAAATGTATCAACCGGAATCTCAACCCAAAAAGCTTTATCAAGACGTCATTGAGTTTTTATCAATGTAAAATAACCACGTGTATTTTTTCACTTCATAAATTAATTTTCATATTTCTTTGAATGTATTAAAATATGTACTTTCCAACAAAATCACCAAAGCATAAACTACAAAACTATAAAATGTTATCAGAAATGAGTTCTAATCTTTTCATTGCACTTCACGTCGTAAAATGAACTTTCTTTAGTTTTCATGATTCCTTTTGGTCCACTTCCTTATATTACTAATCTTAATCCTTCTTTTGAAAGTGATATTAGTGTTATAACAAAAAAGTTTATTTTCTTCCAAAAATCCCGTTCTATCACATGAGATTATCATTTAGAATATGAGTTACTTAGAATGCGTTTGAAAACATAATAAGTGATTAAGGGTAACACGATGAATACACAAAACACATCCAGTTGATTATGCTCAATGAATGATAAGTTATTGCTCTCCAAATGGAAATTATCAAACGTGTCGTGATCCAGAACAAAATTAATCCATTTTGAAACCCGCTCTTCTGGAGTGAATGGCCGGGTTTTCATCATGTTTGAAAGGCGCTTAGCGGATTTTTCGTACCTGTTATAAAATTAAATTTAATCCGGTAATCATAAACTAACGTTTCATCATTGAGAACATCCTTAATAACTTTATAAAACGTTTCAGTAACAACAGTGTGCCGGAGAATAACTTTTCCAACTCCCCGACGCTCCACATTTTTTCCATTTCTGAACTGGTCGGTGAAAACTGGCATGATCACCATTGGAACTCCATAATACATTGTTTCGAGTACACTGTTCATCCCTCCATGTGACACAAATAATTTCAAGTTTTTGTGTTCTATAAAAACTTTGATTTAAAAATTTGTTTCCATCAAAACCCACTCAAAATTGCTGATTGTGGTACCCAGTTAACAAAATCAACGTTTTTACAATTAGCAAATAGCTGCGCCGTTGAGTTGTCATCTGAAATTCTATGAATTAATCAGAATCTCTACAAATTTGGCTAACCGGGGGTAGTTTTGATAACAAAGTGGTAGTCGGGAAGGTTCTGAATAGCATTGTAGATAGACAGCTGGATTCTTTCAGGGAGAACACGGAATGGAGTGACCGTTCCAAAGGACACAAAAACTGATCCACGTTTTCCTTTTTTAAAAATTGAATCCAAGTTCTAAATATATTTTTTTTCGGTTTCTAGTAACAATTTTCCTATTAACCTCCGGTAAAACATCATTGTTCTTCTCCGAAGCAATCATTCCAACGTACACAAACTTCTGTGAATATGGTCTCGATAGATCGAAGATTTCATTGCTGTTCACCAGAACCAGCGACACATTGCGAATGATTTCCGTGATTGGTGGGTAATCGAGTGAGATATACTTGCGGAATAGCTGAAAAGGTTCCCGATTTCAAAAAAGTCGTGAACAGACAACAGAGGGATGATTCCGATTATCCCTGTTAAACTGCATGCATTGATCCCCTAATAGCCTAGAAGAGTCATGAACAGAAGACAGACGGACACAAGTAGCTGACGGACGGACCCTATGAACCCCATTTCTAGTTTCCCCCCGTTTCTTTGTGTGTATGTGTGTTATTTAATGACAAAGGGAAAGTTTAAGTGTGTAACTGACATGAAGGACACGTCTTTCTTGAAGATAATGGACAACAATGGATTGAAAGTGTTTATAAACATTTGACATTCGTTCAATAAAGCTCATCCGATCATGGTTCGGATTCTCCTCGACACTGGGCACATATGACGGCAACGTGGGCAACCCTGAAACTCGATCCAATTGTATCAGCTTCCTGCCAAACGTGAGGGCTTGCCTAGATCCCACGAAATTTTGTCCATGATCGCCTCGCTGGACAGTAACACGGTTTTGTTGATGTTGAGCCACCTGTAAGCTAGATTACATATCATTTCCATTACGCGGAAGGATATGAGATCTAACTCACCTGACAACAGCCGGACTGCATGGGTCAATGTCGTTGTAAATAGCCAAATCGAAATTGTAGTCCTTCAAGTGCTGAAGCCGATGGATTTGCTTGACGAGATCTAGAAGAATTCGAATAAAGTACTTGTTATTCTAGACGAAAAATGTGTACTCTAATCCGCTTTCACTCACCTTCACACGATTCCATCCAAAAATCCACATCAAACGTCAACCGGTCGATGAATCCAATATGCGAGTCGTCCATCACGTTGGCCAACGAATCCAATTCTTTGTCAAACGCTTCGGTGACGTTGTGAAGCCGCCACACTTTTGCGTGTCTCGCACCGTCATAGTCATTCAAAAGGGATGAGTAGGATGGGATAAATAGCACCTACAATTGTAGAATGACTGAGGGGGAGAGGTGACACTAGACAGAAAAAGTGATGCAAGTGTGAGGGGGAGCGAGAAGGGAGGGAAAGGGGAGAGGAGGGGGAGAAGGCAGCCGTCCAGTGGGGTGTGCGGACGACACGACTGAGCCGAATTCGGGGTCCGTCGCCGGCGGACGAGGTAGCTCCTCCCCCTTCTCGAAAAAAGTGGGCGGGGCGTTTTCCAGCCATCTGCCGATTCGGATTGTATAGCGGAGGGGTAATAGAAGTAAGAGGGGGGTGAAAAAGAAAAGTTGTATTCACAAACCGTGTCATGTGCGGCATTGTGAAGAAGGTCGGCATACTTAGAGCACAAAAGGACGTGGCTCTTGCTAATGGACGGACAATAGACCAGAATTTTAGCAGCGTCGACGACAAGGAAATAGTCGTGTAGAAGAAGTGAGGATAAACAAAAGAGAATGCAGCTTCTCATTGTGGAACTAGAACAATGGGAGATATGAATATTCAGAGCTGTCCGACGTGTCGTTACGAATCAAAATATGGAATGAGTATAGAGACCGACCAATATTATAACTGGCCGATATGGTTGATAACATGATATGAAGAGTTGTTTGGGGGGGGGCTACGTTGTTTGTGTTAATGGTCAGAAATAGATAACAAAGGTCATCTATTGTTGCTATGTGTTTTTGCATCATTTTTTTGAATTGATCTTGACTATAAGGTTTATTCAATGTAACATGGAACATGATATGAGATCACAATGAACAGGGGTCTGAAAGAAAAACATTTGAAAGACATATTAACCTTGAGCTAGATGTGAAAGTCAGAAAAGTGATAATTTAAATTAGTAGAAAGAAAATAAATAAGTTTTGGGTGGCACTGGACAATAAAACTCGGTGTGAGACGAAGAAAATGAGGAGAAAATAGAGACTAGACGGAAGAAACAATAAATTAGACACACATCTGCCAGTGGATCTTTTGACTTAACTGGGCGCCCTTCTTCCTAATTGACTTGTCCCTGTCCCACTAACTACAGATCCCAGTGACCACAGCACGGATCACAAGATAAATGGATGTTGAATTTGAAATGAGGTGGTTTGGTGGATTTGAAGAAAGCTACACTCGTTTTGACAAATTTCGTTTTCCCCCAGCAGCACACCACCCAGATTCTTATCTTATTGCTCAACAAAACCCATTGGGATTAGGAATTATGACTATGGAGACCTCTTTGCTCGCGCTTTCGTGTGTGTTTGCGTATGTGAGAAAAGAGATAGATGGGTGAAATTTGATACGGAACCACACAAGACACCAGATTCACCCCTTATTTATACTTGCCAAGAATATTCTAGCTTTCTGGATACTCTGGAGGGGCTGATTTGGAATTCAATTTCCGGTGAAGATCCATGTGTGCCGGAAATTGCAAAAAGATCTTTGACACGGAAAAGGATAAGGATGAGTGAAAAAAGAAAATTGGATTAGTTCTGAGGCATTGACTCTCTCGCTCTCTTCCTTAATTACTTTTTCCCCATGACTAAAGATTCCACTTTTTTCTTCTTTGCAAGAGATCAATTCTGAAAAAACCGCCGCCTTCCTTTTCCCTCAAATTCGATCCTCAAGTTGGTGGGGGACGAAGAAAATTGAATTTCGAGTGGTTGAAAGCTTTTTCCCATCTATTGCTCACGTTTTTTCCACATTTCTCAATCATTCTTCCCTTTTCTATCCATCCAATTTTATGCGAGTCTCCTCTTTCTCAATAGAGTGCAAAGAAAAGTGTTTGAAGGGAAAAACGGGGCAGGCCAACTGACGTTTTTTTCCATCTTCTCTTCACACTTTTCCCATTCTACGATTCTTATCTAAAGCTGCCATGGGAAGGGACGTGAGCAGTTGCCCTGCGCTCGTCATCATCGTCGATTACGATTCTAAGAAAAAGGGTGCCGACCAAAACGGGACAACAAAAACGGGACATAAGCGGGGCAGATGTTGACCACCCGTTGAGAAAGTAATTCTATAAGTCAGTTGCCCTTGGCAGATGTGAATAGAAAATGACAAATGTACAAGGAGAAAAATTGAATAGCTGAAAATAAAATAACAAACCTAAACTCAAAAATATACACACACACAAAATAATATTATGACAAAAATGGCCCGCCTGATGATGATGTGGAGTTGAGATGATGATTACTGCTGCTGGTCGGTTTCAATGAAATAACCGTCTGCTAGGAGTGATGAGGTAATGAACGAGGAGCACATTGACTGTGATTGACGGCATTCGGTGATTTCTGACGATCGCCCAAAACACGGTTGACCTCCATCGCTTGCCGGCGGACTGACACATGCTCGTACTCTGTAATTAGGCAAGGCTCATTCAGTATTTGAATTGTTTGGCAAGGCTAATTGTTACTTGGGGGGAAAGAAAGGAAATGGCTCGTTAGGCTAATTTGTTAGGTGGTCACAGCCAGTATCCCATTTTATTCACCCGATTCCAATTATCAAAACATTTTGCTTGCTCAAAGCACTTTGTGTGCTTTCTACGTGTGTCCAATTACCATTATTGTTTCCCACTGACGAAAATGTGCAGTGGACTTGGAAGGGGTGGGCTGTCATGGTTCTAAGGGGCCCCCTGATGGATGTATTGAATTTCTGATGAGGGGGTATAAATGCACTTAATTCTCTTTTCTCTTCGTCTCCGCCATTTTAGTCGTTTCTTTTGGCTACTTTAGCTTTCTAACAGCTTTATGAATACATCGGGCCGTGAGTATACAACAGCTTTCTCCGAAAATGGATAAGGGGGGATGGGTTGAAAGAGGGGGGAAAGCGGAGGAGGAGAGAGGAAAAAAGGAGATCTTAATCTGAATGAGAAATGAACCAAGCGATATTGCAACTTAGGGAATTGAAACTTAGATGACGGGGAAGGACTTTTCATTAAATAGATTAACTTGGAAAGTGCTCAACGAACAAATTTCAATTTTTTGATCTTTACCTTGTTCTCGTCCCAAGACCACAGTTACCCATACAACCCGACCACTCATTCCATGCCGACCACTCTCCATCGCTTTCTGAAAATAAATATGCCACCGTGAATGATCACACACTTGTTTCGGAGATTTGCAAGAAAAACTGATAATGCTCATGCAAACTGATACCGTGGTCACATGCGGGCAGATCACAAAGCGATGTTTGGTGCGCCAATCCGGAGCATGATTGTCCGCCCTTGGGCTCAGGTGAGCTGCAAGTTCTGTCGCGTGTCTGGACACCAAATCCACAAGAAGCCGAACAAGGTGACCAGTCTGACCATGTTGACCAGCCGCCGTCTCTTACTGGAAAAGGGGAAAAGCCATGCAAAAATCATAAGGGGGTATGAAAAATAAGAGTGCGTAGTGGTGGGAAAAAACTTAGAAAAAGGGGCTTTTTAGAACTCACAATGACATCTGGCTGGATCAAAACAAGGATTAAGCTCAAAATCTGATCCCGAACACTGAGCTCCTCCTTGCGAAGGTTTTGGATTTGCACAGAATCTGAAAAAAACACAATTTTCTTTTTCTCCAATCTTTTGATCTAATGTTCTCCAACCTCGTTCTGCTTCTATGACCATTCCTGCAATAATCGGTACATTCACTCCAGGCCGTCCAGTCGGTCCATCCGCCGTCCACCTTCTCGTCACCGCACACATTATCCATCATGCATGGACGCTGGTCAAATGAGTAACCAGAACAATAGGCACCGCGATTCGAGGGTATCGGTTCACTACACATTCGATTTCTAATTTGATGACCGGTGTCGCCGCAATCTTTCGAGCACGATGACCATTCCGACCATAATGACCAACCACCTGCCGACGGCGTACAGCTCTGAAAAATGGACATGGTTTTGCAGCTGTCCATCACAATTAGAGGGTCATTACGGTACTCGTTAAAGGAAAGGACACTCGTTAGAGAAATTAGACTCGGCCTATTGCATAAGTGACTGCTTTGAAAGCTATCATTTGTATTCTTTCAACTAACCCCAGGAGCACAAGGGATCTGTTCAAGGATTGATCCAGCACAAAAACCTTGAACCGTCGGATCAGCCACTTGACAGAATCTTCGTCTTGTCGAGGTTAATGAGAAGCAAGAGCACGCACTCCACGAAGACCACTCAGACCATCGCGGCGCTTCAAAGCCATTCTCTGAGATGGTGTTGCCACTTGAGATCGAAGTGCAAGCTGGCAGGTTTTTACACCTTCTGCTCTCCGCGTAGCTTGAGCACTAAAATTTATTTGATGTTGATAATCCAAATTGTATCTAAAAATCTTACCTCTGCATTATTGAACAGACATAATTTCTGTCTAGTTTGAATTGCATCATGGCCACATGATTTTGAACATGAAGACCAGTCACTCCAAATAAACAAATCTGAAAGAAAAATTATTCATCGAACTGTGACGATCTACCTAGACATACCTAGACAACTGTTCAAACTACACTCTTCACTCTGAATATCTCGCTCGGGACAATCTGCTTCTTGACAATTTCTTGTTCTCATACGTCTTCCGGACCCACAAGTAACACTACATGGCCCCCATTCACTCCATTTTTCAGCATTGATGGAGTCAATTGGTAATAGAGGTCGCCCGAATGCCTGAAAATAGTTTTTAATCTTGATTAAGACTGAAATCAAACCTTTCTCAAGTCATTACTAGTAATAATCTTTGGTCGTTTAGGGTTAATCGGTCCGAATGAGTGTTGCTCTTGGAGACAGGCATTGTCACACGTTTGCTCGTCGATCTTATCTGTAGATAGGTAGGAACATCAATTTAGATAGTATCTAACATACCTTGACAGTTAGCGGTTGTTCCATCGCACTTCGCAATTCTTTTTCTGCTATCAAAAGATGAGCAAGTCTCACAGCCAGTCCATTCTGACCAAGGGAGATACGAATGATCACAAGGCCCATTAACACAACGACGAGTTTGAGAGGAATCGGTCTCAGTGCAGGAACCACGGCGACACGATCTTTCTCTTGATTGAAGTCCCTCACCGCAAGTTGCAGAACAAGACGTCCATTCTCCCCATTCACTCCAAACAGCAAGGGACAGCGTGGTGGGGCATTGCTAAAATATTGCTGAATTTTTTTCTCAAACTTGAAATCTACCTGCTGGTTACAAGTTCTAGCTTGTTTATTCGCAGTTGCACAAAGTTCACCGTCACAAAGCCTTTCTCTAATTTGGAATCCGATTCCGCAAGACACTGAACATGGTAGCCAGTCACCCCATGTTTGAGAAATGCATTTCTGGGTGTTACAAGACTCTTTTTCCAAATCATCGCCGTCACATTTGTCATCAAGACATTTTCTGATACGGTACCTTCTCCCGCCACCACAAGTTTGAGAGCAAGATGACCACTCATCCCAATTTGTCCAGCAACCTTCCTTAAATCGAGAAATTAAGATTTTAAATTATAAAGAAAGATTTACATTATCACATGGTCTCTGTTGCTGCAAATGTTCGCCGGCACATCGATCCGTGAGACATGGTCGGAATCGCTTTTGTACCCCAAGTGCACATTTTTCACTGCACGATCCCCACTCCTTCCATTCCCCAAACTCTTCACAGTCCCGGAGGACACCTTCACAAGGTCGGCTCTCTTCAGAAACTCCTTGACATTTCCGGCCGGATGAACATTTCCTCTCTCTTACTTGCCTTCCACCAGGACCACATGATACACTACATTCTGACCAGGACGACCTAAAATCAAGCAGATTTGATTCTATTTTGAGTTTTTCAAAGCTTACCAATCCTCCCATTGGTGAACACTTCGTCCCTTTAGTCTTGGACAATCTTCTGGTTGCTCAACAAGCGCTTTGTTGTCACAAGATAACGCTAGACACTGTCCGCCAACACAATAAGCGTCATATCCACAAGGAGTGCCGTCCGGGAACTGCCCTTTGTTTCTGATGAGTTCAGAGCCTATCAAATGACACCACACACGACAAGGTTGAGTTGAATCTGGAATAATTTACAATTAGAATGGCTTTTTCTTGGAAACTTACGTTCAAAGCCCTCTCCGGTCAACTGATGATCCGGTTTGTGGGGATCGTATTTGATCGAGGAGCAAATTTTATTTCCGAATTCTTCTCTAGTGAATCCCAGGCAGTTACTGCTTGTAGCTCCACATAGAATTCCCCTGATATTCGCTCCCTCGCAGGTTTTTCCTCCGTTGTTAGGACTATAAAGGTATGTTTTATAGGTATTAGAATAAAAAACTCACGCTGGATTAACACAATCTCGATGCTGAGCTTGTACAGTAATACTACCAGAAACCGCACATTGTTGAATTGGGCATCCTTTCTCCGCTCCTCCCCATTCACTCCATTCACCATCAATTGGAACTGGAGGAAGACCGAAGAGCCATGGAGAACAGTGACCTTTGTGACACCACTAAAATCGATTTTTATTTATTTTTTGGTCGTTCAGTGAACACTTACTTTCTCATGACCACACCAACTTCCTTCTAAGGCTGGATGGGCTGTGGAGATAGTGGATCCACTGTTTCCACACCAAAGAATTCGGCAGATGTCCTGAATGTTGTTAATTTCTTTCATTTCAAAGATTCTATGAGTTTATACTTACATCCATCGCTTTTCCATTCGGAATCTCTACTTTATAGTCTCGACCCCAGAAATAAGAACATTGTTGATCAGCTGTGAATCTTTGGCCCGGAAGACGCGTGTCACTTAGGTGATTCGTGGAAATGAGCCCTGGAGAAGCATCCCGGAGACAGTTTCCTCGTCCGGATTCGCTATAAAAATTATATTTTCAGGGAATGGAAATGGAAAACTCACTCAAGTTGCAACAAGAACGCATTGAACTCTCGAACCGAGCAATCTGACCATGTGGTTTTACCAGCTCCATTTACTGCTGACATTAAACAACACCCCTTGTTACATTGATTCTGCACACCGTCATGGACCATTCCCATACTGTAATTTTTAGTTTTTTAACCTTTTCATAGAACAAAAACTCACTTGTGTCCCATTTCATGAGCAAGAACAAAAGATCTTCCGAGATGGAGTCCTTCCACAAGAGAACAAGCAAATAGAGGGTCACACATTCGAGCAACCGGTGCAACTCCCGCCACGGATGTTGTTGTATGGTAGATATCATAGCCAGTTAGAAGAACCCCGTGATCCCAATGGTTCATATCAGTCAGATCTGTTCCAGGGTTCATGTGAGCTTGGTATCGACAGAAAGCGTCGAGGAGACTTTGTGCCTGTCCGTTTTTGTGGACACCAGTGCCAAGGGCGCTCTGTAAAAGAAAAATAAATATTTTCCAATGAAGGACAGTTACCGGTTGGTGTTTCCACATTTCATATCGAACAATAACAATATCTAGGTTCGGGGTCAGGGTATCTTGTTGGTAGAGTACGTGGACGTTGTTAATCAGTGCTAGAGAGAACTCGAGCAAGTGCTGCTCAGCGTCTTGGATATATTCTCTGAAATTACTGTAATAAAAAACGCTACTGATAAAATAATACCTTTCAAAATGCTCAAAGAGCTTAGAATCCAAGAACAACCCGATTTCCAAAGTAATTGGATCCATATTAGGGAAAATGAATGGAGAGTCAAGTTGAGCAGACGTTGGTATCGTGTAGTTGAAATGAAGATGGGCTGGAATTGCTGAATAGCAAAGAATAGGAGTTGGTTAAGCGGAAGCGGTAAATGAGAGGCGTTCGCAACAAAAAATCATTAGGACACTCATTTGTTATGACTCACTCATTGCAGGATCATCTAGCTGCTCGCTGGTATCACAGAATGATTCCTGCTCCTCTTGAAGCCTGGTAATCTCTTCTCGAATTTTACTCTCGGCATCTGTCAAGAGTCCAGCTGATCTTTTGTAGACAAGATGACGTTCTTTCTAAAATATCCACATCAAAGAAACGAAAAATCGGAACAAAGTCTAGCTAAGCGGCTTAGAAACCAACCTGAAGATGATGAACTCGTTTAGGCAATGTTTGAAGTACCAGAAAATGATCCTCCATTACGATCGAACCCATTAAAGCGCCACAATCGGATATGGCGGCTTTCATGTTGCCATGTGACTTCACTTCTCCCTATAAAAAATCGTTTTTTGAATTTTTTACTCTCGAATCGGAGTCCCGCACCTGATAATGACACTGCTTATAATCCCGTAATCCTTTGTGAGTGGTGACGGCATCATCTCCATTTCGAATCACAGAAATCTAGAATAAGCTAGGTAATTTGGAGAATATGACTCATAATAGTTGTAAAAGTGTAAAACACACACACACAAAAGGATGTCTGTTCGGCTTTGAATCAGCAAAAGACCTTGACGAATTCATTTCGAAAAGTGAAAACGAAAAGTGATATGAAAAGAGGATATTGCGTAAGCCTTCGCCAAAAGCGAAAGCTGCCTCTTCAGCATTCACTTTTGATGATAAGCTTTCTTCGAAGGTCATTTGCATGGACTTACGATATGTGGACTGACGATACGCAAATTTTTGCGAAGATTTAGATGGTACGTATCATTCCAAGCGACGAATTTCATTTTCAGGTCCCCATTTTTTAGAGGAAGCCTTTTTGTTTCAATAAGACTGTACTCTGGGACCTGGAAAAAAGAATACTGTATTAGGAACATGCAAGAACACTTACATCGTGCTTGTTGGAAACTCCGAAGACTTGTTTGAGTTCTTCTTCGTTTAAATGATGGTGTATACTCTGAAAACCCGAGAAACCATAAGAAAAAAAAGATTTGTAATTCGAGACTGACCTGTGATATCCGAAAAACTGTCGAAAAGAGAAAGGTGATAACTATGAATAACGGTGGCATGTGCCGTTCGAAGCGAATCGCTTTTCATATGCGGTGTGATCTTCTTTCCTCGCCTCTTTTTTTGATTCGACCGCCCGCGCGCGCGCGATTTCCGTCCTTTTGCCTCAGCTTCTGCTTCTGTATCGCCTCTTCTGTAGATGATGATTCGCCCCTTCTTTTACTGTCTCTGTGTTGCCCTTCTTCTATTCTTCCCTTCCACACACACAGCAGCCCTTCTTTTCTGGTCACTTTTTGCCGTAGCCAGTTCGATTCCAACCAATGGCAAATCGCGTGTGTCAGAAAAAACTTCACGCGTTTCCTTCTTTCTGTGAACACAGTTTAACTAAGAGTTGGATTAAGAGGAAGTTACAAGGGGGAAGAGAACTGAAGCAAGATCAACGAAACAGAAAACAAATGTGAGGACTTTTCAGAAGGAAAATTAAAACTTAATCAGAGCACTATTCAAAATGGCATGATGCTTTCCAAAGGCCAGCATCCTCATCAAAAAGTTGAAGAAGCAACACACACACTCTACTACTCACGAACATCCTAACCGGTTCGACTCTCTATCCCCCCACTATTCTCCCTCCGTTTATATTTCGTCTATTATACATTTGACTCTTGAAATGGTTGAAGTGACCAATGACTACAAAAGGATGAGAAACAGTGTTCCCTCCCGAGTTTGAGCACGTATTCTAGAGTGCAAATAGGACAATATTTTTTGAAACACATTTACAGAGACCAAACAATCATGGTTTTATTTTAAGCTTAGCAACAGTTTCTAGATTTCAGATTTTCTTAATTTTTCTACTAATAAAAATTGTGGCTAAGGTAATCCTTAGCAATTCATGAAAAAAAATGAAAATGAAAGAGAAAAGCGAACACCGGGCGTTAGAGCGTTGCGCAAGCCATGATTGCATTCATAAATTGGATGGTCAGTTGGAGGATGGGTGTCTAATGTTACAATTTTCTGGTTTTTTGGACGGATCCATAGACATTGAAAATCGGGGGGAAAAAGGGCGATGGAATCAGGTGGAAGGAGAAAGTTGAAAACTTTACCCTTATCATATGGATATGATCAAAGGGCAAGAAAAGTGAGAGAAGTGAAAAGGGAATGGAAAAAAGAAGGAAATAGAGAATATATCCACTTGCTGGGGTCTTTGTTAACTGTTGTAACAATGATGGTTTCTAGAAAAATCTAGTTTTGGACTAGAAGCTGAAGTGATGAGTAATCAAGTATGAGGAGGTGAAAGGTGAAGCGTCATTCAACAAAAAACTATGCTAGAAGTCAAAATAGATCTTTTTTTGGTCAAAAAAATAATAAAGCGAAAGATATCAAAAAATAAGCTGTCATCATCATTAGAAGCAGCTAGTTGTGAAAATTCAGACTAGGTTGCTAATTGAAACCCTTCGACCGGTTCTCCAATCCTCATTTCTCCCCGTCCTCTTGCGCTCACTTCTAAACCATGATTCACAATTGGAAAATGAGAAAACGAAAACAAGGACAACTGAATTGGCATATATATTATCGACTGAAACTTGAACATGTTTCGCTTTTGCTTATTACATTGTAACAATTGTAATCTTAACATATGCTGATTAGTTTATTAGAGAAGGGATATAGGCGTGGTGTAGGCTAAAAGGGAAAAAGAACACAAAGGAGTGTCTGATAAGAAGATTTGAAAAAGTGTACGGTTTTTGAAGTTTTGACTCTGGAAACTACTAGGCAAACAAATAATTTCAAACATGGAACTGACAGAAAGCTAGCCTCCTGGATGTCAATGTGGTGTCAGATGAGGTATTAGTCTGCCGGTAGGAGAGATTAGGTTGAAAAGAAAAAGAGGCTAATAGGCTTCAACCGGCCCCGGTGGTCATCTCTGGACAATGAGAAAAAATCGACACGGTGACTAGTCGGATGCCAATTCCGCAAGAGCCTTACTAGTTTTTTGTTACTGTCGATTGGCTAGATGCCCGCGCGCGACCGCTTCACAAATTCACTGCAGACAAGTGGATTAGAATAGTGAATGCGGGAGGAATAGAAAAAAATGTATCAGGGAGGGATAACGTGTCAGATTATGTTGTTATATAATAGATCTGTAACCAGTAGAATATTTTCTAGGCTTCAAAACATGGGATGAAGTGAAAGTACGGTATTTTGAATGGTTTTAGAAAAAAGAAATGTAGAGACCAGTTCTTTGGAAACATTTTATACTGATGCTAGCTTGTACTTTATGTAAATAACCGAATGATATACCGATGACGTGAACACAGTCAATGTGAGAAGACGAAATGGTCAGAAAACAGGAGAAGAAAGACGAAGAAGCATGAAAAGTAAAGAAGGATGTTTCGTGAGATGAACAGTTTGTTCAGCTGACGGCGGTGTACACGTAAACGATGTGAAGGAATACAAAAAAGGAAAGGAAAAGCAGAAGGAGTTGTATTTTCTCCGTTTTATTGTCGGAAATTAAATCGGTTTCCCTTTTTTCTGTTGTGGGACATTGTAAACGTAACGGAGACCAGGCAAAAGTACTTCTCGAGACATAGTATACGACTTCGATGCGGGGAACTGTGAAAAATACATTTTTCTGATGTATCAGGATCCCGTTTTTGTCACATTAAGCTCTCTCACAAGTCACTTCTGGCTCTCAAATGATTCAGAGACCAAAGTTCTGGTAAATAGCCGTCTTTAAGTAACCGGAAATTCAATTGCTCCCAACTCCTGTCTACTTTTTTTCCCGGTTTTTACTCAGGAAATTCGTATTAAGGGGTATTTGTTGATACCAACATTTTTTTGTGGATTAATATCTAACTGAGTCATTTTGTATTATTCATCACAGCGGGGAACTATTGAAAATATATTTTTTGTTGTGCTCATGACTCAATTTCTGGTTTTTATTCACTTGTTAGCTCCCATTTCTAACTTCTGCTCTCCAGGTGACATAAGAAGTTAATCAGAATTCAGCCCTCGTCAACATACACAAATTCAGAAGGCACCGGCCTCTCAAAGCGCGGACACACAACATCTGTCAAACTCTGTGCACTCATTAAGCTGCATTTTCTCATCGTCTTCTCTCAAAAGCTTTTTCATTCATTTCCTCTCCCCCGTTTTCCATCAAGTCTTGCACCCAATTAATTATTCGGACTTTCTAGTCCCGTGTAGTTTCGGAATTTTGTTTTTCATCTCATTTTGATGATGAGCAATATTTATCCACATCTTCATAGCCGCTCAGATAATTTATTTCGTTTGGTGTTCACGTGGATTCGTTCTCGAAACGTTTTATTCTTCATTTCAATTCACACGTAATTCGTGTCTTAACATGAATAATGTTAGAATTCAGTGAATCGCGTAATTAAGAAGGTTTATAAAACGCACTTATGTTGTTCACTTTTTTGTTTTGAGTGCGAAATATATATATTTTCCAACTAAGCTGTTATTTATCAAGTTCATTGTTTTTTCTTCTGCTTGAACAAAGATTCCTGTTTAATCTAAAACGTCTTGATTCCCAGAGCATTCATGTTTCGGTGCTCCCTGCTTTTTGATCTTTCGATATCTTCAAGAAAGTGCTAGACTCGGAGATAACAGTTGGTGTGTGTGTATTGAGCCATATTGTTTTGACGTCACATCTTTTCATCTTGAACTTTTAAACATATCCATAAGAAAAAGGTCTCCTAAAAACTACTTTTGTAAATTAACAAACAAAGAAATTACTCCAAAAGGCGATAGATGGTATCTAGACGAACCCAGAAGATTTTGGCGATAAGATTACGAATGGCCTTTTCTCGTCAACAACACTATTCAAAGACCTTTTTGTTTTTTGAATTTTTTGGTCAGATGAAAACTCAAAAGCACAATTTATGAAGTTCACAAAATAAACAAGTTCTTGAGTTACCCGAATTTAAACATTTCGAAGCTTCCGTTTACAGAATCGATGACTAACGTCACTTTCAGTCACGTGTTTGTTTTCCCTAACCTCAGATACAAGCAACAGAAAAGAAAAGAAACCCGAACACACACACTAGTCTTCTATTCATTCCGCGCCGTCTATTGTGTGACGTCAATAGGAGACTGACTAGAAAATTCAACCAACTTTCGAGGTCCCAACAACAAGTTTCCTCCATAACTTGGAATAATGATCATTGACTCCAACTTCCATTGGAACTCTGATCAGCTTCGATATGTTTTGTGATGATCTCAAGGTTAAGAACTGATTGTAGTCTTTTGATTTAACGACGGAATCAAAGTGACATGTTTTACCGTAGTTTGTGTTGATTATGCTTTTTAAAATGTATTAAAATGAATAAGCAGTTATAAAAGAAGAGATTTGTGCTCACCGAGACGAAGTATCCTATTAAGACTGCAACATATTCATGTCGGAAGCATAACTAACCATAGAAGACATCCTTTTCGCTTCTCCGGAGAAGAAGAAACTTTTCCTCCTCTTTCTTTTGACAAGTACTCCTCCCCATCCCTTTGCTTTTCCACACTATTTACGCATTGATCGTCGATTCTATCTAGTCTCGACGTGCACTCTCGTTTCTTGGTTTTCGTGGCTACGTCTCGCACTCCATTTCCACGGGGACAGACGAATTTCTCTGCGCTCTCTTGCACCTTTCACTATCTTTGCGTCTCGGTCTGTTCCGTGCCTCTGTGCGGTCCGAATGTAATATTGGTGACTATCTCTCTCTCTCTCTCCCCCGTTTTCCCCTCTCACCATGTTCACCATTTTCTACTTTGTCTGGCATTCTTTTTTTCCGCATTTTTTTTCATTGCGTTTCAAGTTGCCACTACTTCCTTTTGAGTTTTTTTTGTTTTTTTTCCCGGACGACAAAAATAAAAAACTTCCGATATGTGTGGGATTAGTGACTTGCCCTTTTATAAGTTCAAGATCCAAAATCAAACATTGAAACTGAAGAAAAAATTTAAGACAAGACGTGAGGAACCATAACCAGAGAACGGGCGGCGGTAATTCTCGCAACGACTGTCCACAAAGCACTGTCAAACATCATTGACCTGACCTTTTGACGACAAACGCAGTGTGGAAAAACATACATCCCGCATTTTTTCGTTTCAAAACTTTAGTCTTGTTCTCCGATTTTTGCACTCTTTTCAAGTTTGGTTCTCTGAATTTTGTGTTCAAACTACGGTTTTTTTTTTGTTGGATTCAAATTTGCTAAACTGTTATTGTTCCCTTCTGTAAATCCTGTAATCTAAAGATCAAGACTATGATTCCTGGGAAATGACGGCAAATCTTATCATGATCATCCCTCTACTCATGTTTTAGTCATTTATCCAGACGAGCATTCTGCTATCCATGATGAAAAAATAATGAAATAAAAGAGGAAAACAGGATGAGTCGGACCAATTTCTTCTCAAATATTTCAAGGGGCACATTAGTGTGGTTTGCTAATCGGTTCTGACGTCTTCATATGTTAATATGCTCATTGATTATTGAAGTTTTCAAGGAATCCAGAATTTTCTGCAGAGTTAGCCTTTTTTCCTTTAAACCACGCATTTTCTATCATATTACATTATTTTTAATTTCCTCATGACACTTATTATAATCCCAACGTGTTCAATAACACCATGCGTTCACCAACGATCAATACAGTCATTGAATTGAAAAACTAGTTTTCGTATTACCGCTAGTACGATGAAAATATCGAAAGTTCAAAGTTTCTCCCACTCTCATTGTCACTGATACGATCAACAACAATTGGTTCGGTCATGCGCAGTCTGCGTTTCTGTCGATAAATACTACTGACGATATTTTTCTAGAACAGTCCAGTATAGATTATTCCATGATCACCAGGTGCTTTCTCGGCGATTTTCAGAATGATGAACTTTGAGCGCATAATGTTTATCTGAGCTTATTCCCTGAATAATCCTAGTATTCTTCTAATCCGATTCTATTTTGCTACGATGCACTCTAGTTGAAGAATTTCATATATGATCTTGATCTATTCATCTTCTTTAGCACTTTTCTTGGTAAACAGCCGGTTTAATGAGTTTTATCTATTTTCGACGATTACGCTTTTCCATGAAATTTTTCTGTTTGTTTAAGCATACCGAACATTTTTTGTTGTTATTTCCATCATTTTTATGAATTTCTTTTTTTCAGGTGATGATGGGTTTTGACGGCCATTTATCAGATCCAAGTTACTCACGACAGAAAGCAAAAGAAGTCACAAAAAAGTTTATACCCGGTAAGAAATCCTTAAATTTAATTCAAAATAAAATAATTTCAGGTGAACTTTGCTCTGTTTGTGGTGACGTGGCGTCAGGAATTCACTATTCGGTGGCTGCTTGCAACGGGTGCAAAACGTTTTTTCGTAGAGTTGTTTTAGAAGTAAGCTTTTTATGAAACCGCACATGTTCCTGTAACAATAATAATTTTTCAGAACCGCACTTATTCCTGTAAAAATAATGGCGATTGTATAATAGACAAATCAATGAGGTGCTCGTGTCGACATTGTCGATATAAAAAATGTATAATAGCGGGAATGGATCGGGCGGAATTGAGTATGGAGAGGAGGCGGAAACGGAAAAAGCTGAATGGTCTAGAAGGATCCGTGGAGAATTGGGATACCGAAGATCCACTCATCAACTTGTTACTCTATAAGGAGACTTTGTGAGTTAATGGATTTTTGAAATTATTTTCAATAAGAAATTTTAGATACCACAAACTATTGAATTCTTCCGCTATGGCGATACATACAACGTTGCGAGAAGCATTGGACATGACCCAAATCGCGTTCAATGACAAAAATAACACTGTTAGTAAATTTTCAGCAAGACAATAACATTTTAAAATATCTTATTCCAGTATGATGCGCGAATGGATCCTAAATACCCGACAAATTTCTCATATTGGCGGGCGAAGATTTTAACATGTCTGGTAGAATGGGCAAAATCCTTTGAGGTTAACTACCAAACTCCTTTATTCTCCTAAAAGTTCCCGATTTCAGGTATTCAGCACGTTGATGGCAGAAGACCAAAAACGGCTGTTTATCCATACAGCGTTTTCCAATTTGGTTCTAGCAGAAGCGTTTCACACACCCGAAAAATACAACGATAGGATAGTGTTCCCCGATGGATTATGCGGGTTGGTCCTTTTCTTCTCAAAAATTCTGAATTTAGAATTTCCAGATTTCGGAATGTTGCGCAGTCAGTGTCAAGTGATGGCGTATCAAATAAGACCTATGGATTGACGCCGACGGTGGTTGCAGTTATCAATGATGTTCTTGTGCCAATTAGGAGGATGAGGTTGACAAAAGTGGAATATGTCTTGTTGCAAGCCATCATATTTTTTGATCCGGGTTAGTTAGTAGAATTTTCGAACCGATTCCATATTTCAAACAGTCATTCCGGTTTTTTACACATTGTTTTAACCCCAAAAAGACGAAATTCATACCAAACTTCACATTTTCATACGAATTGAGAGCTTTATCTGAGTTTTTACCGGTTTCAAACAAAAATTCCGCCTTTAGACACACTTAATCAACCTCTTTTTATCATTATCTAGCCAAGCAAAAAAAGAAAAAAAGAAATCCGTCGAGCCGGATTCGAACCAGCGACCTAAGGATACCCACTGACTCTACAGTCCTCCGCTCTACCAACTGAGCTATCGACGGCACGAGAGAGGCTGCCTCTCGTGTTTGTTATATAACGAGTAGACGAGGCCTCTCTCTTCCTAGCGTTGGAAACATTTTCTAGTGAGAGACGGAGAGAAAATCTACTCCGGGTTGGCCTAGAGGAAAGTAGATCCCTTCTTTTCCAAGTGTGTTAGTTCAAAATATCGCTAGTACGTTTTCATATCTTTTTTATCGAGTTAGGGCAGGTGGTATGACAAATCGTGGTGTTGAATAATTTGATAAAGAGTCCGTATATTGGGAAACTTGTATAGTTACATAATACTAAAATGATGTGATAACTATGGCGAAATATAAAGAGGAAGTGAAACTGATGAAAAAAGTGCTTGAAATACCGGAAATTAAAATTGAAGACATCCAAATCTCCATTTTGATCTACCCTATCCCTTAATCATCGATCCCTTTCCAGATTGTCTATCCTTAACAAAGCACGGAGCTCAAATCATCGCCGCAAAACGTAAACGACTCCTAGATTCCCTCCAACGATGGCTTTTACAACAAACCAAAGATGCCAATGAAGCATCAACTAGATTCGCGGAAATTTTACTAAGAATATGTAATGTACAGGTGGGTGCCCATTGTTCCAGTTAGTCTCAAAAATATACGAAAACAGAATTCACGCGTCAAAAACAGCCTTTTGTCATTACGTTTTTTATCGGAATTCATTAGAATCAGTGAATATTGAATTGAAATTAATCAATTCTGAAAAGGAACACAGAAAATACAAAGAACATGATTTCAGAAAGTAGCGGCGTTCAAACGAGAAACTCTGTGCACCATCGAGACGTTCGAGTTGATGCAACCCCATCCGTTCACCATGGAAATCTCTAAAAGCTATCCGGATTTCTCTTATTTTTAATGTGTTATGGTTTTCTAGTCACTTTTTAATAATTTCCACAATTAGCCCTTTGTGTCGAAGCTAGCTACCTCCGAATTGTTTTTCTTTATAAATCACTGCTCAACATGTCAGACCTAAAATTTGATTCGATTCTTTCAAACTTTGGTAATCGTTTAGTTTCATGTCAAACCAACATGATTTCACTTTTCCCCCATTACTCCTTTCGTGTTTTGTCTAATCACTTCATATACGGGTTCATCTTTTCGTTTTTCATAGTCCGAAATATCATGTTACCAACCAATGTTATAGCTTCTTTTTTTCCAATTACTGTATTCTTAGATCTCGTTGAATTAGTCATACAGTTGCCAATTTTCATAAACACTCCGTTTTTCTTATCCGTTTCTTTCATTTCTAGATTTTTATCAGCGTCAAAGGGCTGAGAGTCTTGTGATAAACGACACAATTAAATAAAAAGGTTTTCTAAACGTTTGCCGCGCTAATTCGATTCACAGGTCGAGGATACCGTAGTGCATGACGTGCAAGGGCTCAAATCCAATTATTATTGCGTTGGCTGCTCCAACCAAAATTGGTGGAAAGGGGCGGAGCCAACGGGGCCCCACCTTTCAGATGTGGACTCGGAATAATGCAGTCATTCGACATTTGAGCTGTCAGCGAAGATGAACCGACATTTTCTTCTTGGTGAGTCAGGGGCCCCCTTTTTTGACAAATTTACATCTATTTTGGAAATTAGGAAAGCAGGCTTTGATTTAAAAATAAATATGAGATGTTTCAGTCCTCGTCGCAATCTGCGTGCTCTCCCAAAACGCAATGGCTCTACGTGGTGCTCTCTTCCGTTCCGGACGCAGCCTCGTCCATCGTCAAAACCAGGAACAAGAGGCTGATGTCAACCAGCCTCATTTCGTCCCATCCGACAAACGCTCTCCGGTAGGTCTTTGAACATCCTCGTTTTTATGTGTGTGCTTGTGCTCTCGTCTCACAAAATTATAATTCAAAGGTTTCCTCGTTTCAGATAATTGAGCTGTACCCCGTGGTTGACTCCGGCAACGTCGACCCCGAGTCGTTCCCATCCTATTTCCGAATTTGAATGTCATCGCAATCTCGACATAGTAAAGCAATAATTTCTGATAACCAATGTTCTTTGTGTCTTGTGTTCCGCGCATAAACGATTGTGAAACTGTGTTGAATGTTATTTTCAAAGAGGAAGGAAAAGGCAAAAAAGATCTGCCCCATGCCAGGCTCGAACTGGCGACCTTGGCATACCCTATAGACTATAAGTACCACGCGCTAACCAACTGCGCCAATGGGGCCACGTCACTTGTTGGCCGCCGAGGCGCCTAGGAAAACGCGGAGAACAACAAGGATGAAAAGATGCAAAGGAAGAACGGCGGCGGATAAAGTCTTGTTTACTTTCTTCTTTTTTTGGAAAACGTCTCGAGAAATATTAAAAGAGAAGATTTGTTTTTATTTTTGAAACAATTCTGAAAACAGGTTCTATGACTCATAGTTAAAAGAGATTGTATTTTTTCGAAAGCTTTATTGAGAAACACCAAAGCATAAATGAATTCCGCCAAGCAAGCCCAAAGCATTCACAAAAGCACAAAGATTATAATAGTTTTTACAATTTCAAAATCTGTACGACAAAAACATTGCAACCACGCTCTACGACAGTTTAGAACAATAGACGTTAACCGTGAGAAAATTGAATTATGTTCTTAGTCATTCGGAGAAGAATGGTCACAACACATTTGTCATACATTTGTTTTGAACTTTCTAACTGTGAAAAGTCTGCACATTTTCCACTTTTTGATTGCTGCATGATGGTGTGGCAGATGTGGTGAGAGTTGGGCGGCCAGTGAAAACCGTATTCTCTAGGAAGGGAAACGCAAACACATTACCATCCTCATCGTCGCCCAACCCCATCAAACCATTTCGTCCAGTCTCTCTGTGTTCGGCGACCAGCTCTCTTGTTTCTCTATACATCAATAGAGCGACAATCAGAAATGTGATGTACTTGTACACGTCCTGTCTGATTTCATGTGATCCCCGGGTGATTGCGGGGTCAGTTTGAGCCTCGCATATTTCGTTGAGCAAGAAAATCTCGATGGCGTTGAGTTTGTGGTAGAAAACATCGAGAATTTGGTATTTGACAAATGAATCTTCTTTGAGACATCGATTTGTGATTTCTAATGTTTCGTAATAATCTCGAACCACGCGATCACAGTCCAAACGTTTCGTTCCGATCTCGCGCTTAGCCAAACGAAATTTATCATTGGATCTTTGGATCCATAGTTTGATGTAGAGCTCTTCGATTTCTCCCATACTGGTTTCAATTGGTCCATTCTCTGTTCCGACTATCCCTTTCTTTGTGTAGCTCACTGAAAACAGTCTTTTTTCATTTTCTCTCCTATTTTCCTCTAACCTGGACATATATAGGTTTTGCACAACTTGTTGATCCATATCTCATTGAGAAAAGGCAGCGACAAATTGCTGATCCATCGAAACCCAACATATTCCGGCTAAAAAAATGTTATTACGTACTCTAAAAGATCGGCAAGATCAAAGGGTCACATTGGCAGTCGCTGCTCCCCCTACAAGTGCAGGCCTCTTTCATGTTGGCAGATTCTCAAACGTTCGCCCTCTCCCCGGTAGTTTTTGAATTGCGTAACTCATGTCAGTGGGCAGCGCTCCACCCCTTAACGGTAGCCATCATCACGGGTTGCTATTCAGTTTTGAAGTGGAGGGTTGCCTAGTGAACCCTCCCGTTTCTTTTTAGGACGCGCGGCCCTCCCGAGATTTGTTTTAGTTTCTAGGTAGTGCCTCTCATATGATGCTCCTCCTCTTTCTAATTTCTGATTTCCATGAAAACGTAAAACTCACGTCTAAACGAAGAGTAAGCACATAATACTTGTTCAGTTTGATGTTTTCGAACTCTTTGTTATTGATCTCGGCCCTGTTTGAATACTTGCGGAACATTTTCTCCAGTGTTTTTTTCTGCAAATGATGCAAGACGGCTTGTTACTCGAGATATACCACTTACAACGTCTTTGGCACTGTTACATTTGATGGTCATATCCTGGAACGCCTCTTCCACTGGGGTGACAACCAACGGTTGTGATGGCATCCCTTAATGTTATATGTAAACAGTCATTATGAAAAACAGCCAAGGGTTGCTATACGAAAACAAAAACTCGAAAAATACTAATTTCCGCCTATAGCTACCTCTCATTTCCACCCTCCCATTAAAAAAAACTGTCTCTCTTTCTCTATTATTGAATACTGATCAAGAAATGAAAACGTGTCTCTGCACATCGATGGTGCCCTCTTTGTCTTCTCAATTTGCATGAGTCAACAGTCCGAGTCATGTATTACAACGAGTGGTTTTTGGGTGGCTTTGATTGCCATTTCTTCTCGGCAACTTACCACTAGTTCACACTTTTTCTGATTAACTTTTTGGCAAAAAGAATATTAGGAAAAAAGAAATCCATTGTTTTTGCGCTTTAAAAGAGCAATAAAACTTGAGAACTAACGTTTCTTCTAGGCAATCGAGGGCAATTGAGCTAATCATTTTTTGAAAAATATGTGAGGCCAACCGCACAGACTAATTCTCTATCATAATGCACTCATTTGAACTTTATTCAACCTCATTCAATTTTAATTTCAAAATTAACAACTATTGTTTCAGGTAATGATTTTGACCTTCCCACCGGACAAGCTCGACACCGAGCAGGCCTACCACCACGTTGCTGCCATCAAAGATGGAAATCTCGCGATGGTCAGGAAAGACTTTCTCAATCTTTCCGAAGAGTTGACGGTTAGTTTCAATTCCTGCATGATGATAATCAGCTTCTTAATTATAGGAGGTAGCCGCAATCTTGTACCAGCGTACGTGCATCTACTTGGAGGTAAGGATATCGTATTTGGAATTCTTGATTTAGAAAAAAATAATTACAGACTCCGATCGAGAAGCCTCACATTCTCGACAAGACCATTCAAAACATCAGAGCCGAAAACAAGCCGCGCTTGGAGTTCGCCTTGGGAAGAGCTACTCTCCGTTACACCAAGGTTAGTTGTGTCAGGAAAAAGGAGCTGATAAATGATTTTGTGAAAGCTAGGTGTATCCAAACGTATTATTTCTTTCTGCGGATAATTTATTACCGGCGGGCCCGTGTATGGTTGTTTTCACCACGCCATAAACCCACAATAAAAAAGTTAATGCAAACAAACAAAAACCGAAAATAAGTGTGTTGCGACTCATTTTAAATTATGTTAAACTAAGAATGATAGTATGGACTCATAGGCTTTGAAACTTAATGGTGGATGTTTTGGGGTCATAAGTAATTCTAGAAAACCTCATAGTATCTTCCTAGAATTGGAAAATCGACTATATACTTTTGACTAGAAGCAAAAAATAAAAAAGCTAAAGCGAATAAAACGTATATTGCGGGAGAAGTGTCCGTTAGAAACGGGCCTCTCCCTTCAAAATCCATGGAAACTGTTCGGGCCCTTAGCAGTCATAGCACTCCACATTAGAATAAATCTTTCCAGGCCACGTACGAGGAGATCATCAAGAACTTGTACCACGCTCTCCAAAACGAGAGACTCGCGATCAACTACTTGGAGATGATCAACATCGAGCGTGAATCGTCCACGTCTTCCGGCACCGCTTCAAGCTGAACCATCTCTTAAGTTTACTAACCATGCAGGATAGGCTCCTTTTTTTTTAAATTTCTTTGTTTAAACGGTCTCACTTCTCATTCCTTGAGATTTCTGTCTTTTCCTCTCATTGATCTACCTCTTTTGGTATTTCTCTGGAAAATGTTTCAATAATAAAAATGCCTACCCTGCAACCAACGGTGCTTGCTTTTACACAATTGCTTTGTCACTAATTTTGCATACCACAGTGGAAAATCTTTTTTTATAGGTTTAGAGCATTAGGACCCTGTATTAGTCATTCACCTAACAGTAAAAAATATATGTTCAATATTCTCAGCTTCAATTTCCACTTTTAATATTCCCTGCAACTTTTAAATTTTTTGAATCTCCGTTTTCCAACTCCAACTTTCCTTTCTCATTAGAGGTATATCTTTCAAAGACTTTTAGTTGCTCACTTCCTTCTATCCAAATTAAAAAGCTTCTCTTGCTCATTATTCTCCAACTTCTCCATTTTCTTCGTTTTCTTCTCATTTCCGCACTTGCCAAGCCAGCCGCCGGCGGCAGCAGGGGTCCCTCAGCGCCATGAGAGAGTGAAAAACGACGGACTCTTCTCCCCCTTAGGGTACACACACACAAAAAAAATTCTAGAGAGAAAACCAGGGTTGGAGAGGCAAAAGAGAACGAGAGTTGTCAGCAGAACGGGCGGTGCCGTGCGGTGTCGCAGCGTTCGTGAAATGCGGAGTCAAGCGCTCCTCCCTGGCGCCCCGCTCCCCTCTTTTTTAGTATCTCATGATGAGAGATTATACAAAATGGAGAGACGCAGAGAGAATTCACTCCCACAAGGACAACAAAGAGGAAGTGAACACACGAACAGTTGGGTGAAAGGTTGGAGTAGTGACCCAGTGACCGTTCCCCCTATTAACTTTCACTATTGAAGATAGCAAGGTAAAATGAACAACAAGAGAGGTAATTCAAAAACTAAGATTCTAGAGAGAATAAGAATTATACAATTGGTTGGAAGAAAATTGAAAATGAACTCGAATGGAGGCGAATGAAATGAGAACAATAAGAAATTGGAATAGGGCAGAGTATAAGGAAATGAATGAAGAATAAAAAATTGGAAAAGAGCGCGAGGTTGGGTTCGCGAACCCAAACGGGTGTCTTCTTCTTCGAAAGAACAATCAATCACTAAATTTAGAGGGGAAGACTTCATTAAACCAACTTGGGAACGTGAAAATTGAGTTTGCTTAGACTTCAGATAGTGGGAATCAAACGTAAAATGATTGGGGCCATGCATTGTTTTGTTTATAGTTTATGATACCTTTCATTGTTTAACTTTCAGAATATGATATTTCATGTATACAATTGAAGTGTAAACTTTTCAGAGCTATTTTTGAGCTGATCTTTGGATTATTTCAGATTAAAATTTTTCAGATCCATTTTTTCAAATTCCGCCGCTTCGTACCCCACAAGTTGAAGTCAATTCTCCGATTCTTTCAATTTCTTATCGCTGTTTTCTGATTATTGCACTTTTATCCTGGCTGGATGGAAAATATGTTGCAATACCCGTATACACATCAAACCACCTCACTCTTATCTACGTTTCTCTTCTTTTTCTTCTTTTCACTTTCCTCCACTGAATGCACTTTTAGCTGGGGGGCAGTCATTCTTCTCCTCTCGTTCCGCGTTCTCTCGTCTTTCTGGGCGCCGAGCAGGGAGCGGGCGGCATGACGCGCCGAGCTGGTACTGACTGATACTGAAACAGCGTTGGCGCTTGAAGATGGAGAGGAGCGGAGGGCTCCGAGGAAGCAGGAGGGGGGCGGGGCGCCGCGGCGTCGTTTTACGCACTATTCGACATCTAACAAAAATAAGTCTAAAAGTGCACATCGCCAACGGGAAGCGGGCGCGAGAAGATAGCGCGCCGGGCGCGGAGAGACGAGAGGAACGGGTTCGGCAGAACACGAAAAGTGCACGCGAACTTTTTTAGCGAAAGCGATGGAGAGAAATGTTGCGGACACACTCACGCAGGGCGGTGCCAGTCCGCGTGTCCCCTCCGCGCCTGGGGGTCAGGCAACAAACCGAACGGCTGATAGATGAGGCAAGAACACGAGACGCAGGGCACAGACCTCTGGACGCGCTCACCCCCAGGCCCCGTCTCTCTCTCTGGCGTCCAATTTTATAGAGAGAAAGGGGAGGAGCGTTCTGTTTAGTTAGTATCTAGAAGTTTCTCCTGTGTCGTCGGAGGGGTATTGAAGCCGGGTGACCATTACTACCTATCGGAGGGGGAGGGGGTCTGTATTTGCTTGAGGTCGTCGTGCACCGTTCGTTTTTTTGAACGAAACCCTTTGCTCGGTCAGTTTGTTGCTCGTGTGAAGCTTTTATAGGAGATCCCACTCTTTTCTTTCCTCATCTGATTTTTGCTTTATCCTAGTTCCTAATTCACTAAGACCATCCATTATCCGGTAACCTCTAACACCTTTAGTGAACTCTGAAGTTGGGAGCCGACTTCCAGGTCAGTTTTTATTGGTTAATCACTAACAATCAATAGTTGATGACGTGTTCCAGACATAGTAGGAATATTAAAAATTCGAGAAATCCTACAATTTCATAATCTTCTTATCTTTATGATCCCCAACTATAGATCTTCATGTATCCTCTAGTCAGGACCATCTGCGTTCAGTGAACCTTCTAAAAATGAGGTTTTAGGATTTCCTCATCTTCCAGAACTTTCTCTCATGACTCCAGTACACATTGGCGATAGAGCGCACTTCCCAATGAATCATGCCCCCAAAATCAATCAATCCAATTTGTTGTCGTGCCCACAAATGTTTTCAGAAAGTAATATCGAACTAGTAGAACCAAGATGTTGTTTCCCCTCTTACCCTTCCAGTTGGCTGTCCCTTTTTCAGTCTGTGTCGAAAAACAAATGACAGCCCTAGAGGAAATAGTGGCACTGTTCCAGAGAGTGTCAGACACAGTGAACGTCTTTGCGAAAACATGAAGCTCTCCCTCTCTACTTTTTATTTTGCCCTCGTGCCTTCCAATCGTACTATTTTTCTTCTCGTTCAGCAGATTGATTCTGATTTGATTTCCAATAATTGATTTTTCAGGGTTCTCCCCCAATGACGTGGGTCATTTAGGCCTGGCTCTCCCAGTCCGCGATTTGTTTCACAGTAAGTCTACCCAGATATTTCGCAAGATCTATTCATTGCTTTCAGACAATCGTAAGTGGGATGGTAGCAGGTTAGAAGGCTAAACCAACAAGCCCAGTGTTGTGACCGAAGAACCAAATGCTGCGATGTCACCCCGTTAAATAGAAAATTGTATGGAGTCGTTAGTAGGGTGTTTTCAAGTTATTCATTCCAACTTCTTGCTATGGTAATAGAGAAATCTTTTTGAACATCGTCACATTCGCCAACGAGTACGTCATTACAGATGCCGAACTTGTTTGTAAGTCAATACCCCCTATCTGTTTAACAAAAAATCAATTCTTGCAGCGCGCATAATGTGGTTTCAACATCATACGCTCGCACAACGACTGGCTCACTTAGGTGGTCCGAATCAAATCGGAACAGAAGGTCGCTATCATCCCTCCTCAGGCCGAGTTGAGCTAATTGTAACTGATCAAATGCTGTATGGTGGATCAGTGACCATAACATATGCACAACCTCTTCGGACTTTCTGCATCTCTGGTGGCGCTGTATCTGATTATTTTATTATCTAGATGAAATGAAAGAAAGTTGGGATTCCGTTTTTGTTTTGCATTCAAGAAAATTTCAGCGTTTCAGGGGGTCAGAGGATCACAAGTAACCATTAAAAAAATAAAAATTAGAAAAAATTATGATGGAAAAAAATTTATTCAAAAAATCAAAAACAACTAAACCAATCCTTCGCCACTGATCGAGGATATCCAGGTTCCACTTTCATCGGAATCTTGCTGACCTTCCAGTATCTATTCTGTTGAAAAATATAAGAAGACGTGCTGTTTAGCTGGAACGCTGCATCGATTTCTGGTGGAAAATCCTGCAAGATAACAAGATCTCAGTGGAAACCCCTGATTTCCCTACCTTCCCGTCAAAAATGGAGGATATAGTCTGTGGCCATAACCGCTGTTTACCATGACGAGAATATTGCCAGTAGTGGGATTCTAAAAACCTCTATTCAATTGGCAACAACGGAAACTAACTCTTGAAAAAATAGGGTTTCCCGTCTTCATGATAATATAACGCAGCACTTATTCCATCTGGAGTATCTGTCAACCCTGTTGAAATCTTCTTCGGATACCCGCCCATCATGTAACCATATTTTGTCATTACCCAGTAGATATCTTTCTGAAATCGAATTTTCGTTGTCGTGTCTGTTTCTTCAAATTCCTACCTTAAACAAGTATACATTACCATGTTTATCGGTTGTTGCTGCTTCAAGGGGACCATCAAATGGGAACACTTTGTTAATTCTTCTCGGATGAAATATTGACCGGTTGGGCTTTAATTCGAAAAACATCGTTCCTGGAATGAAAAAGTGTTTGAAATAGGGATCAGAGCTGCGATATACGCTAAATTATGGGATGGCAAATATCTGGAGGTAGAGAATATAGGTTAAATTTCCAGAACGGCAACCTAATGGCTTCATCAATACAACAATTGCAGAGGTTATCCCTAATGAAACACAGGTTTTTAGAACCAAATGCTAACAGAAACAGTCCGAAATGTGATAAGAAGTGAATTGATCGGAATTCACAGATTTTTAAATCATTCACAACCTTACGGATTGTCAGAATTAGGTGCGCAACTATTTTTTTTGGTACGCTAGCAGTTTTAAATTTCAGTATATTTAGATTGTATGGATCATGAATCGGATCAATATCATTAGTCTTCAGACATACTTTTTTTCTGGTCCGATTTCAATTGAAGCTCAAGGAAAATTTGAAAAATCTCACCTCTGAATGCTAGTACAGTTCCATTTTTCAAAGTTGTAACTGCATCTAAGTAAGGCTTTGTGCAAAGTTCAGACCTCCAAATCTGGTTGGCCGATGTTTTCTTCCGGATTTTTACTGGTGATCCATACAACCTCTTGACAGCCAGAATGTCGTCTAAAATTTTATTGCTGTTTTTGAGATGGGCTGCAAAAAAGCATGGAAATGCGTTCTTTTTGCAAAAACACTAATTTTTCTTTCAAGGAAAGTTTTTTTTCAGGAAAACAAGCAGCTAATTTTAGATATCTTGGATGACCAGTCATTTCATGTTATTCTCATCTTTGATATCAATTACGGTCACCCAACATTTATTCCCTTTTTGAAATTGTAACTGACAGGACTAACCTTGATGAAGATGCATTACATTCCCTGTGTACTGTTTATAAAACGGAGCCATAATAGACAAGTGGTTAGAAGAGTGCTTCAAACCCAATGAATGACCAATTTCGTGAACCGCTACTGCATACAAATCGACTCCTTCTAAAGTGTTTTTCATTTGTTTTGCAAAGAAATAGTTTCAATTTATTTTTTTTTGCTTCTAACTCTCCGTTTCAAAAACATACTAGACTTATTGGCACTCCAGTGTTCATCCTCATCAAAATGGACATCTCCTCCATATCTCGGGAAAAAAGCGTGAGCAAGAATGTTTCCTGCAAACAGATATCAGAATATAATGAAATCAGGGCTCAAAACCTTTTCCATCGAACGGTTCTCCATCGTCATGATCGCCGGCGGCGAAAACAATATCAATGTTAGCCTTCTGCACATGGTCGTCGTCATTCACGGCGACAAACCAGAGGCGTGTGTGTTCTTCCCATGTATGCAAAATGACACAAAAATTCAATTAGTATGTACTTACGCATTTTTTTCGTAGAGTGTCTTCTTTGCCTTGACAGGCTGCTTCAAGTCATTCCTTTTTCCTAATTCAGTTTTTGCACTTTGTGCTTTAGGCTTTTCAGGTTTTTCTTATCCACCCACGAGTTTATCAGTACTTTTTTCCTACATACAATTTTTCTAGCGGCTTTGAAATTTCTCACACCAAAACAAGTATTCCTATTTGATCTACCCGGGGAGATGATTGTAATACGCTTGCGCTTAGTGCTCCTCGCAAATATAAAAGTGGCGTACCGCAAACGCTTTAGCAAAGACTTCTCGTTGTTCACTCAAACTCATCCTTTGACTTGGGCGCTTCAATCGGTACGTTATTATGCTCTTTCCCCAGTACGATCCTGTAATTTGGCTAATGAGAAGGTGTGTACTAGGAAACTGACTGATTAGTTTGGTTAGGCTAATGATTAAAGTTTGTTTTCTCGGAAACCACTAGATTGGCTCAATTTCTTGGGTTGTAATCTATTTTTGGGGAAGTTTTTCCTTATAAATGTCATATTTCTAGTCATTTGATTCAGTTTCAAGCATTTATTCGTGGAATATCCGAGAGGTGAGGCTAGTTTTTGAATTTCTATTTCTAGTATTTTAGTCACGCTAGAATTCATATTTAGAAGTCAATAGTGTAATTCAAAACCTATTCTCCATACCTTCAATAGAATATCGTTTCACACGCAATCCCGATTCCACGTTCTGCAACAATCGACCTTCCCCGATTTCATTAATCATAATGTTCGCACCACACCTCGAAGAGGTCATAATAGAACAACTTACACAGATGAGGTATCCAGATAAGAAATACAGTAGGTACCACCGCCAAATAGTCATAATCGGATTATGATGAGAACTTTGGTGGGGGGAAAGTAGGTAAGAAGTAGCCAAGGTCAACGGTCTATGGTAATTAGCGGCACGCAATGCGTCATGAAAAGTCAAAAGGGAGGCTTGTATTGTTGGCGGACAACCCTCCTTTTATGAGCCATTGTTTCACGAGCCGCCTCTCCCGGCTACTATTCAGAACATCTGCCCCTAACTCCCCGAGGTTCCAGATGTTGGGATTATGATAATAAAATTATTATTCAAGTGTAATCTGATCAAAGTTGTCAAGATTCAAGACAACTTTCAGTTTTTTCTCTGAGATTCCTCTTCCTCTAATTTGATGATGAATCATACATGACAGAGCCACTTATCCCACAATTTGATCTTTCAGTGTAACCAGATCCGACAGAAAGATTCAAGTGGTGTGTTCCTTCGAAAGTTGTTGGGGTCGACGTTGTTTCCCTCTCCTTTTCACGCGATGGCGTTCTAACTGTTGTGTGTGTCCTCAATTCCTCCACGCTCGTCACTCGTAGTCCCTCTAAATGCATTGTGAACGGTGAACTCAAGGACGCCTTCAGAATTGAATTGATTCTAGAACCTTAGGACCCTAGAACAAAACAATATTCAGAATAACCCATTCAGAACATGTGGAATTTTAAAAATCCTTCATTTTGGTTCTGAAATTCCTAATTTTGATTTTTCGAATTTTTTCCCGGTAAAAAATGGTTATCAGATTAACAAAAAACCTATTTCGCAACAATCCCATCTATTTTTAAGCTCTGACTAAGCTTTTCTATTTTTATTATTGCCTAAATTCGGAACTTCAAAGTTCACATTCTCCAACACGAGTTCCAGCTAACCCATCTTCTTTTACATCCCCCCCCCCTTACTCTTCCCAAAAACTTTTCCTCCGTCAACATCATGTCGTTTTCTAATCGTGTCCGCCATCAGTCTGTTGGCTCTTCTCTTTTCTTCTCTCGTTTTTGTTTCTTTTTTTCTGCCACATTCTCCCTTCTCTCGGTTTCTGTTTCGAAACCAGCGCCCCGTGTTTATCGTTTTTATCCGTGGTCCCATCTTGTTGACCAAAAATGCATTTAGGCTCTGTTTTCTGTACTTTCCAGTCGTTTTTATATTGAATTCGGCTCTTTCAAAATTATTGGACGAGCTTTCGTTCATTTTTTTTCTCGATTTTTGAATCCCCTAGTCGCAGACTAAGAATTTGAAAAGGATCATGTAAATTTTGACATTCATCATGTCTAGAACATAAATATTCATAGATGTCTGTACCACGAACATCTCTATTCATAACAGCTCACAAACGCTGACACATCTAATCTTTCCGCCAAACAACTCATTTGTTTGACCTCAGCGCAAAAGAAAAACTACCTTTTTGTCTCAACTATGATTCACCCCACCAGCGTTGGCTAAAAGCAGTAGTACGATGATATGTCGAAATCGAGATCCTCTAGGGATCGTAAATTTTCTTAATGTCTTCCTACCGCCTCTTTAGTCGGGCAATAAAATCTTCACGCAAATATCTCGGTGGGTGGTCCTTTCATCTGACGACTTCCCGCCGATTTCGTCGTCTTTTCTTTGTTTCTGATTCAGTTTCGTGATGTTTTTGTTCTAAATACGACGCTACAACAACAAAAAAGCTTTTCCAAATCATTTCTTACTAGTTAATTCAGTTGTCGTTAGCCCTGAACTGATTTTTATTTCGAAATATGTTTCCCCCTGAAACCTGTGAACAAACACGAGTACTGTGAATACCACCTCACGTGTCATTTTTTTCAATGTTCTCCCTCAATCCCTCATTTTCTGAATCTCCAATTTCACCGTACACTTTCCGCCGCGCTCATTTTACCTTCACTCTGGTAAACTTTGAGGGTCGCCACCAGCCGGTTCTCACAATTTTGCCACCCGGCCGGCTATTTTTGTTTTTTCTGCCTCTCCGATCGATTTTTCCTAATTCAGAGCGTGTTTTCAAGAAAAAAACAGAAAAAATTCCATTTTCCCCCGTTCCTTAATTAGAGACGGCTCTCTGGCCAAACAATACAAAGTTTATTTCTGTCACTGGCATTATTGTTTTCCCGAGAATCATTAGGCATTCGATCCTCCCGTTTTAATTATTTTCCCGAACTAGTTTCGACGTCAGATGCTCGCTTAGTGAACTGGTGAACCTTTTGAAACCTTAAACGTAAAAAAATACTCTTGGGATAGCCATTGTTGCGAAGAATGGGTAAATGAATACTCGGAGAGGAAGCGGAAGTGTGTGAACAAACAGTATTTTTTTACCAGCGCCCACACTCTTTTCATATGTAGAAAATTATGAATACCAACATTTTTCATCCCCCGTGATTCACCTTGATGCACATCGGAAGTTTCACACCTTCCTTCCTTATTCATATCCTCCCGGTCTAATTTCACTCTCGAATCATACATAAACATTTTTGCCCGCTTCCACTTTCTCTCTTCTTTGTTCGCCCCTTTCCGTCAATCATATCAATTTGTTCCGGTAGAATAGTTCTTGACAAAAAGGCGAGAATAGGACACCCATTTCTTTGTTGTCACTCTTGAAATCAGTTTTTCTTCCAGAAAACCCTCCTTTACTCTATTTTTGTTTCAACTAAGAATATTTTCATGCTTTCTGCCCTTCCAGATGTCGAATCCGCTTCCTAAAAACATCTTTTGACGAGTCCTTCTGACGTCATTTGAAAAATAAAAGAGTACTTTGAGAAACTTCAGAATTCGTTTAGCTTAGCCGGATTTGTTGATTCCTTTTGACATTTTAACATTATTAGTAATGTAAAAAATAAACATTGTTAGTAATTTGATTTGACTATACTTCAAAATTGTTTTAGCATCATTTTTCAATACTACGCGAACACTAGTTACCCCCTATTGTTCTACTAGAGGTGACAAGAACAGTTCCTCTATACACACACACCCATTGTTCATTTTCCCTCATTCACAAACTTTCTTCCGTCTCGTCTTTACTTTTTTATGACGGCCACAACATCTACTCTCCTCTTTTTGATGACCTGAAGAGGCAACACAACCTTGTCTTCTGAGAAGCAGCGTGTTGAGAGGCATTTAATTGACCATAAATGGTCAGGCGGCCAATCGAGAAATTGTAAACTACTCTCCTCAGAAGTTAGGGATTTCCAAACCCCTTCTCTTCCTTCAAAGGGGATACTTGGTTGAACAGCCTCTGGGTCCTTAACTCAATTTGACGTAGCCACTACGTGAGCACCAGAACGTGCAAAACATCTTTTTCTCTAGCCCCTGAACCGGAAAGTCTCAAGATCAGTGTAGAATTATTTTCTCTCTTCATATTTCCATTAACTTAATGTGACTTTCATCAAAAATGAGTAATGACATTTTTCAGCTGCTTCTCTCTTTTGTTAATTACCTTCTGGAAGAATGTTCGTATTGTAAAACCATCGTTTCTTTTCATGTCTATTGTCATAAAACCTACTCGAACTTTCAGAAAAACTCATTTCACGACAGATTCTCGACCATGATTTATTTCTTTGGCATCGATGAATGGCTTACTTCTTCTGGAAGAACTTGCAATGTTAGCATGAAGGTACACTTTAATTTTTGAAATCTAAAAATCAATTTTTCAATTTTCAGAAGTCCATTCTAAGTGCAGTACTATTTTTGCTGTTATTCGCAGCTGGAATCGCGCAATTCTTCTTTATCGATCATTTCAAGCTAGTGGTTCCATCTGTTGGTGAGTTATCTCCTTCTATTTCGGTACTATTGAAATATTTTCCAGGTCATGCAATCATATTTCTCTTTGAAATGATATGCTTCTTGGTTTTGATCAATGCACTGTTCAACGAGAGACCCCTTCTCTTCCTCCCATTTGTGGCAACTGAACTTGTGAGGTGTGCCTGTTTGGTAGTGGTAATTGTGCTCTACATTATCAAAATGTTCCAAGTACAAGGACGCGAAGATGAAAGGTATAGCTATACAACTCAAAACAATATAAAAATAAAGTTCAAGACCTAACATTGTCCTTCCTGCCCTTCACTATGACAATGAGCACAAGACAGTCAAACAAATGGTTAAACTGGTTATCCATCTATTTTTCGTTTTCTTCGTTCACTTGATACTTGCTGGAATTGGTTACCGTTGTTATCAGGTAAATCTAGATTGTCTAGGCACAAAAAATTTCCTGATTTCTAGATCTACTCCTGGGGTACCCGAAGAAACCGAATGAACCATGCCGACTACCGACCAACTCAACCAATGCACTCTGTGATTGTTTTGGAGCAACCGATCGAACAAGCAATGTACGGAAAGAAGCCCGTTAACTAATCACCGATGTAATGAAGAAGAAATCTATCGAGCGGGTCTTTTGAGAATCTCCGAAAACCATTGAATCTTCCGTCGAACTTTATACAAATTTATTTCATTTAAGGCAAATTTAAAGATGTACTTAAGCTTTTTTCTACATATTGAAACGTGATGCGAATTCTCGAAATTTTCTGAGTTTAATAAAGTGTAAATATGATTTGAGAGCTTTATTGGATTTTTTGCAGAATAAGGGCTTCGCTACAATTCAAAGACCGGGTTTGGAAAAAAAAATGACTGGAGCTAGGTAAAAAATTCTGTGTTACTACTTGGTGATTTTCGGTGAGAAATGAAATGACTCAGAATTGTACGTTTTTCAAAATATCAGCGGTTTCAATCATTTTGTATGTAATTCACCCTACAAAACGTTTTCCAAAAGCATCCTCTATTCCGTTTTCTCCATCGAAATTATATGTATAACCGACGCATTCAAATGCCATCATCATGTATCGGGTTGGTGATTCGGTCGGCGGCAGCAGCTTCGTTCGTTGTGTACAACAGTCCCGTGTCTTCACTAAACGGTCGCGCAGGTGAGACGGGCGCAAAAAAGATGCGCAATCAGTAGTTGCGCCCCAAAAAATTCTTTATTAAAAAAACACTGCTATGATCTTGTTTCGGTGGCTTTTTGGGCAGTTCAGAGTTTGTCTTCATCCCTTGTATGATAGGAAATATGAAGAATGAGGATGAAAGAATGCAGAATGAGCTCTGGCTTTTTGCAAAATGTAATCCGATATGATTTGCATTCAGATGGATGAATATTCAGTTTTTGAGAGTCTCATTTCTCAGAATTTGAAGTTTCTGGGAATCAAAAAACTTTTTAGAAAATGTTAATTGGGATCCCCGGCTAGTTTACAGCTAAACTGAACCTCATAGAGGAGATATAATCACCGCTTATAGTTTTGATGCCGCCTGACGAACAACTTCAGCGAGACGCGGTGAACCCGCCCCCCGAAGTGTAAGCGACACCCAGGTTTTCTTCTATCAAACCGTATATAAGCGTCATCCAACCACTTGAGATTCTAACATTCATACAATCATGAGTGACTCTGCTCGTATCGCAGCTTATGGTGCTGTCACCATCTGTACCGTTAGCATTGCTGCTACCCTTTTCTATCTTCCGGTTTTCTTTTCAAGAATCGACAATATCAGATCTACTCTGGCATTCAGTATGGAGGAATTCAATACTCTTCAGGTTTTTAAATATTTTATGATCTATTTATTTATTAATTGATTCTAGGCTGAAGTCTGGGGAGATATGGTTCACCTTCGTGGAGAGATCCCAGGATTGAAGAGACATCAGGTTAAGAGACAAGCCGGAAACGAACAATGCAACTGTGACCAACAAAACTTGTGCCCATCCGGACCAAAGGGACGTCCAGGACCAGACGGACTTGACGGACTTCCAGGAACACCTGGAGAGCAAGGAGAGCAAGGACTTGCTGGAATCGCCCCTGAAGCTGAGAAGACTAAGGATGGATGCCGTGTCTGCCCACCAGGACCACCAGGACCACCAGGATACCCAGGACAACCAGGACCACAGGGACTCCCAGGAAACCAAGGAGAGCAAGGAGAGATTGGACGTGAAGGATCTCCAGGACCACAAGGAGCACCAGGAGATATGGGAATGATGGGAGAGGCTGGAAAGGAAGGAGAAAAGGGAGCTCCAGGACGTGAAGGAGTTCGTGGGGAGAAGGGACCATCCGGACCACCAGGACTTCCAGGACTTGTCGGACCAAAAGGATTCTCTGGAAACAGTGGGCCACCAGGAAACGCTGGGGAACCAGGACCAGAAGGAGAGCAAGGACCACCAGGAAAGGATGGAGCTCCAGGATACGATGGTGGTTTCGGAAACTATGGAGAGCCAGGACAGCCAGGAGAGGATGCTGGATACTGCAAGTGCCCAGCCAGAAAACAGAGAAAACATTAAATTTCTATTTTTTAAATTTGATTTCAAAAATAAATTTTATTATGAGCATCGATATTTTTTCCTGGTAAAGGTTCAAAGCCCAGCATTTCATATTCAATACTTCTTTCTTCTCCAAAAAAATCTCATTTCACTATTATCTCATCTAATAATCTGACTGCTGTGGCAAAGGCCGATTGGCCATCTGGCCCATTTTCCTGCGTTTCTTCTAGTTTTCCGTTCTCTCACCTCTCCCCCTTCGCGCACAACACAGTTTGTTGCCTGTTGTGTCACGCAGCAAAGGTTAGTAACGATGAGTAATGCAAGTGTGCCCCATTGTAAAACACCGCGTTGTTCAAAAGGTCCGTTTTTTGCTGTGTTGCTGAAGCATTCTCAAGAATCAGCAAAGGGTTGATCAAAGCCCCTAAGCAAATATTTTTCTGCGAGAACATGCACTCATTTTCTTTTCTCAGTGTGATCCATAAGTGTTTTTGTCTTTTTGTAACAAAATATTGACTTTCTTGCTGCCCCCGGCCCATGTGAAAAAGACCATATGAGTCGAATCCTTCTAAAAATGTTGGGTTTTGTTTCAAAACAACTGCTTTTTTTTGACGTTTCCATTTTTACGACCCCTCACCATCTCCAAGGAAACATAGCCCCCGTCTTCGGGCTCTCCGAGCTCCTTTCCCACAAGAACGACTGACTTATTCATTCTCCTTCTTTTCTTCCGAATATTTTCTATTTCTTGGAAAACACGTTCTTCTCTGTTTCAGAAGTCATCGGAAGTGACGACAAGTTTCGGGAGACCGGACACAGTTAAACGACGACATCTCATTGATCTCTGATCTGCATTGTTAACGAGGTTTGATTTTAGAATCTTTGGAATTTTATACACCCCCAGATTTTTTTTTTTCGAAAAAAAAATTTTTGTTAAAGTGCTTTTCCCGAGGTATAAAATGTTGTGGAAAGAGCCCCCACCTCTGCTTTTTCTTTCTGCATCGCAACTTTTCCGATTTTCCTGGACACTTTTCTCTGAAAGTGTTGCTATCAGTGAATACATAATCGTCTATGTGTAGAATCATCAGTAGGTCACGTGAACTGTACTCTTTTATCATCTTTCCTCTGAATGATCACTAATCGCTTTTCAAGAAAATGTCATTTTCGAATTTTCGGTTTTCAAACCAACTCCTGCAAATAGTTTGGGATAAGAAACATGACCAATTGACCCTTACACACTGGCATCTTATCTCATCTATCAAGAGTAGCCGACTCTTTTCTAATAATATGTGGGCGATAGGAGTTCGGGAAATAATAATATAGGTGGCTTTTTGTACTCGCTGATTCTTCTTTGAGTTTGAAAAGAAGATTAAGATGAGATTTGTTTTTCAGTATGTTCTCAGAAGGAAGTATTATTCAGCTTCTGATGAAGAAGGATAAAGAAAACTCTTCTTCATTTGAAGCACATTTCTTGCACCGAACCAGCACCGGAAATTTCATTTCCCTCCTGCTCCTTTGTCTTCCCTGAAGACCGCTCCTACATGTTTTAATAGAGTTTTCTTGTTAAAACTACAGTCAGTTGTGTTGTTCTGCAAAAATGATGATAGCAATGCAACTGATTACTTGTTTACCAGCATGTCAAATCAAATTAACCGCTCATCTGTTCTGATCTTTGTGATTATCTTAACGTTCCATTTGATTCAAACAATCAAGGATACAGAGAAAAGATAAGAGAAATGATCAAAGTCGACTATATATAGGTTCCCCTCAAATTTTTTTGGATTTCCTAACCTATTTGCACTGACCGAACCGTTTGCCACGCAACACTTTGAACTATTTATTTGCACACGTGCGCGGTTTTCAAGTTCTCCCCTTTCCACAGACTAAAAAATGTTTGTATGTGGGTATCATCTCTGACGCTTTGCACCTTGGTCCCGATATGCTGCCTTTCTGTCTGAGATCACCGGCAAACGTGACAATTGCTATGAGAGATGAAAGAGGAGGAGAAAAGGAGAAGCACCGAGGGTTATGTGACCCCATCCGCTCTTCGATTGTAGTCGTGGTAGAATTGCGAATTTTGTTTATTCGGCCATTAAATTTCTGAAATTTTTATGAGACGCAAATTTTCTATTTCCGCGCACTCATGTTTTTCTTCTCTTCTCCTTCTTCTTTTTCTGCATTCGAATCCAATTTCATCCAATTTCAATTCTAATCGACTAAGGAACACTGTGTCCGCTAATCTTCTTGTTGTCTTTTTCAGACGAATGTTCTTTGTTCGTATTAAGTCATTCTTATTGGATGTGAGAGCCTCTTGTCACTAACAGCAAGAGACATATGGCGTGCTCCTAGACCCATTGCAACATGATCGAGTTTTTGACATCTATTAGTTTCCGGGTCGATTTTCCAATTTTTTAAAATAACTTGCGCGTAGTAGAAGCCTCGCAAACTTTTCGAGAAAAACAAATTTTCTGAAATTCTTTTGCTTCTTACCAAATGTTGTTCCATTCGTCGGCTTCGCGATAGACGTGTGTGTTGGTTCTTTCATCCTTTGGACGAAGTGCAAATTGGAAGAAAACGAAAGGGCTGCTTCTTTTCTCATATATCTTATTCCATTTTTAAGATTCTCAAAGTTGTTAGTCCTCCAATAGATGATCTTTGAAATTTCGCCAACTGTTCCTTGTACAAAACACGTTGATACGTATAAGGGGTGTCTATAGAAAAGGGTAACCCCCAAAAGTTTCGTCTTCAGTCATTCTTATCAATTACAACACTCTCCGCCCTTCGCAACATGCCTTTGTGTCTCACAAACACTCTTTTCCTTTTGTCTGTGTGTTGGACACTATCCATTCAACCAAAAGTCCATTAGGCTCCGCCCAATTTACTGTGCCCTTCACGCTCTAGTTTTTGTCTGTACAAATACGTGTCGATTTTCAATTTTCCCCCTGCTCTTTCAGCACATTTTGTTGAAAACAATATTTTTTACTCACAAAGCCCCCCTGATAGAATAGTGTGAAACCTTATGAGACCACCATTCTCCCTTGACGAAAACACAAGAGAGAAAGAGCCGTTCATATTTATATATTCTCCCCCTCCACCCTCTTCTCTTTTTCAACTGGTCAACAATTAGTGACGAAGCTCTCTCTCTCTTTCTCTTTCATTTCGCAAACATTTTCGAAAACGGTCACATGTTCGGTGTCTCGATTCTCGAATGCTCTTCAACTCAAATGTTTGGTGTCTTGGATGTGGGCCAAAGAAGAAAAAGTTTTCTCCTATAGAATAAGGTGTTGTTTTACAGCCGATCTATTGTTTTTGAAACGTGATCTATAAAATGGCAGTCTTTGAAAGGTAAAAAACATATGTTTAGAGAAATTGTAAACAGTTTCATGCTAGTACTAATATTTTTGAATCCGAGTGAGTTTTTTTTTGCAGAATACTGTAGATATTAATACAAAAAGCTTTTTACACATTCCGATCTTTCTTCTTTTGAAGAAGCCGAGTTCAATCAAAATGTATAGGTGTGTGGGTGGAACCAAAGTGTCTGGATTGCATTTTTCATCATTCCGTCAATCTAGGAGTAGCATAAATAAAACAAATGGTTGACAGATGAACAATGAAAGACGAAAAAACATTGAGAGAAAGAGGGTGAAGAGAAAAACAGTGAACATGAGGGTGGAGAGTGAGGGTGTGTGTTTCAAAAACGCCATCCGGGGCGCTGTGTCGCGTGAGGCTCCGCCATCCAGAAAAGTGGAGAAACGACGGGGAAAGCGAGGCTTCTCGTCCCCCCTGTTCTAGAGGGCCGCAGACTTCTGCAGAAAGAGAGAGAGAGTGGCTATGGAGGGCCACACGCGCAGCGAAGCTAAATTGTAGAGTGTAGACCGCTGCCTCTGACCAAGAGCCTAGAGAGCCCACGTGAGTTTGTAGTGAGTAAAGCAGTTGAAAGAAGTAGGAAAAAAAAAGAAAGAGCAGAGAATTTCGTGTTGTTGCATTCCATTTCTTGCATTTCTCTTTTTTCGACTAGTCATCTTGCCTCTTCTCATTTGATTCATTTTTAATTTTTCTTGATTGAAAAAACTTTTTTCTAGGCTCTCTTTTACCTTTTTTCCATACCCAAACATGTAATTTATATTTTCCGTTAATGTCATAGTGTTTTTGAAACTTTTAAAACTCATGTTTTATTTTATATTTCAGCCTCGGCTCTTCTTTGGTCGTCTAAAACCAACTCCCAACTTCTTTGAACTCTCCAACAACAATCGCCTTTCAAAAAACGAAAGATGCCGCTCGAACTCAACATCGATCTGACTGAAGAGCGACCAAAGGTTCCGGAAATTGTGGCGTTCGCAATGGATAAGCCAGTTTTGAAGGTGAGAAACATTTTATAGATTAAAAAATCAGAAATTATACGGATCGACGATCTGAATTTTGAATTAGAGTTTTGATCTCAATTACGCTCAACTGAGCACAGGGTGTCAAATAAACATGCTCATGTTTCCAAATTTTCCAGACCAACATTTTGACGCTTATCCCGAAACGTACAAGATCGGCTGTTTCAATGCGTGCCGACGAGACGGACAATTGGGGACAAGAGGCTCTCGATGAGCAGGAAGCCTACACTCTTATGCTCCGCGATCCGAGCATCAAGGTATGAGATTTTGAAAGTACATTCAACTCTGCACGCTCACACTTTACACGCGACATGTGTCAAGTCGAACATTTATTAGTAGAGTTTCGAATTTCAAAAATCTCTTGTCAAGTGCGAGAATCTAAATATAAACCAAAACCCAAAAAATTTTTTAGAACGAGTTGCTCGACCGCTTGAACACTTTCCGTCGCAATCGTGAGCTTTGTGATGCGGTGCTCTTTGTCAAGGAACGTGAGATATTCGTCCACAAGGTGGTCCTTGCCGCTGTGTCGCCTGCTCTTTTTGACATGTTCAATGCGGAGAACGAGGGGAACCAAGATGGTTGGCTCTTTGTTTTGAGAAAGAAAACAAAAACTCTTGTTATTACAGAGAAATCTCAGACATCGAGCCCCACGAATGGAGAAGGACATGTTAATGGAGTGACTAACGGAAATGGGGTTGTCGGTCATGTGAATGGGGCTCCAGTCCAGGCCCAGAAACCACAAAACTCGTCGACAATGTTCTACGAGTTCGCTCAAACTGACTTCGAGTGTTTTGAAGCTCTCGTGAACTTTGCCTACACAGCCAAGTAAGCCATGCAATATTCACATGAATGGGGGTGACGAAATTTGATAACACTGATAAATGTCTTATCAAATCAATGAAGAGAGAAAGAATCAAATCATTGTTGAGAAACGACCTGTCTAAAATTAGAGAGAAAAGAAAAAAATGTTTACAGCTTGGAAATCTCGTCAAAGAAAGTCGCGGAACTCTACAAAACCGCATTTGCTCTCCAGATGAGCCCAGTCATCAAAGCCTGCGCTGCTTACCTAGCCGACAACCTACAAGTCTCCAACTGCATTGGTGTTCGCCGCCAGGCTAACTTCCATAATGACACTTTCCTAATGAACAAGGTCGATCAGTTCATTGTTGATAGTTTTGACTCAATTGTGAATGATAGCAAGGAATTCACGCAGCTTCCCGTCATTCAGGTAAGATCTCTCCGATGAAACGAAAAAATGATGCGATGTGAGATCAAATAAGAGATCAAGGGGGTTCAGACTTGTCAATGAAAAATGATCGTTTTTCTGCGAAACGAAACGTTTCTGGTTTCTGTGTTCTTCAAAAAATGGAAGAGAAAAAAAATTGGTTCTGGTTTTTTAGGTCAGAATCATCGTTCCGGCTGAAGATGGTAAAGTGGCTAACAATGCAAACAACCAGGGTGGTCTGGCAGAGATGGCCCTGTTCTACTTCCAAAACATGCCGCATGACCGCGCCGAACATTCCATTGATATTCTAACCTGCAAGGTTCGTCTTATCAGCCAGTTGACAAAAGATCGATTTCTATTTTTAGACTCACATCCTGTACATGGAAGAGGATCATCTGGCGGACTGCCTTGAAATGGATGAGCGTTCCTCGGTGGGAAGTTGTGATATCATTCAAGACTACAAGAAATCCGGAAAAGATAGAAAGGATGTGGCGAAGGCGATGACTGCGCAAGAGCCAATTATCAATTCGGTTGTCCAGCACAGAGTAAACGGGGCTGTGCCAGTCCGTCTTAATGCATCACGTCTTCCAAATATGAATGCTTCGAATGAGAGTCTGGAGTCAGCAGGAACGGATGATTCTGATCCACAGGACACTATTGAAGCTAGACTAATCTCCACTCATAGAACAGCTCGTAAGTATCCTTTAATCAAGTTCAAAAACAATTTCCTTATTTTCAGCGCAATACTGGGTTGCCCTTGTCGTCCTCTACCGTCGCCTGTGCGTGTTGAGCCTTCAGCTCACCGACAACGAGGAACTGCTGCGCACGAAACGCGAGCCGTGTCCGGTTGATTCCCAAAAAGCAGCTCTTCTCTCTCGCCTGATTTCGTGCACCGGAAAGCAGCAAAAACCACTGGAGTGCATGAGCGCGCCGCGTTGCTCGATTGGAGCCTCCTTCTTGAATGGAAAAATTTTCGTTTGTGGTGAGTGTGAAGGCGGAAGTTGTGTCAGAATGAAATATCTCGAATTTTAGGAGGATATGATCGTGGAGAATGTATGAAGAGCTGCGAAGAGTATGATGTGGTGCAAGGGAAATGGAGAAACGTGGCTAACATGAAAGCAGAGAGAGGACGCTTTGATTGCACTGTTCAAGGAGGAAAAGTCTACGCAGTTGCTGGAAGTAATGGAAACAATGACCTGAAGAGTTGTGAGGTCTATGATCCAAAAGCAGATGTCTGGACGAAACTTCCAAACCTCAAAACTGCTAGATGCCACAATGGATGTGCTACCATTGAAAACTACATCTACTGCATTGGAGGATCCTTTGACCAGAAGGTTCTTAAGGATTGTGAACGTTTGAATACCTCGGCTCTGGGAACTGAAGAGTCTGAATGGGAGCCAATGGCTTCCATGGAGCAAGCCAGATACCAAGCTGGAGTATGCACTTGGCGCGGTCTTGTTATCGCAGCAGGAGGATGTGACCGCTGGACCTGCATGGACTCTGTTGAAGCTTTCGATCCAAAGACTAATTCTTGGCGTCAGCTTCCAAAGCTCCGTCAGGCTAGACGTGGATGCGCTGTTGCAGTCGTTCGTGACACTTTGTATGTGATCGGAGGACACGACGGAACTCAATCTTTGGATACTGTAGAGATCCTGGATACTCCGTCCTCGCAATGGCGTGTCGGACCCACTTTGACTACTGCCAGGTGAGAATTTTTTCAAGTTGACGAGCACCTCATAATTTTATCATTACAGAGCTAACACCCACGCTGTTGTCACTGCTGGAAACGTCATCTTCTGTATTGGTGGTTTCAACGGAGTCAAGTTCCTCGACACCATCGAGCTCTTGGAAAATGGTAGAAATTAAAATTCTAAATGCAAGTTCCCATTTAAAAAATAATTATAGAGCAAATCGGCTGGCGTAACTGGCAAACCTGCCCTGAACATATTCTCGAGGAGCAAGAAGATGAGGATTCAAGTCACCTTGACGATGAAGACACCTCCACTGCTCCATCCTCCCCATAGACTCTGACCCCAGAGTCCTTATATTGTTTGTACACTCTTTTCTTTATTTTCACTTGCTTCGTTATTTCGCTTCTAATGTTTCTATTCATATTTAGATGTAGATGACGCTTCTTTTTGAGAACTGCTCTTTTTTCTGTGAATCACATCTCCCGCCACTGTCTATTGTGATTTTAATTCTATTCATATTTGTTGTGAGATATTCTCACAACCTAAATGATATTTGCATTTCAATTCGAGATTTTTTCTTTTTTTCGTCTGGTTAACTGTTTCACTTAAAATTATTGTTTTCGCCTCCTTTTCTTCACTGTAAATCTTTTGTTGACTCCTAATTTGGTACCCATTTTTGCCCCTCTTTTTCAAGGTCCCAACACATTCTTCGCAATATATGTATATCTATAGATTTACTGGTAGTAGACAATCCCCCCTTTTTTCTTAAATTTCGGTTGTCCTTCTTCCAATCCAAGTTTGTAAGTTGCTTTTACAATCTTTGAAATGCAAGAGGTTTTTGAGAAACGTGTAATAAATTTTCATGATGGGAAGGAACATTAGAGTTCAAGGAAGCATAAATGTTCTAGCTTTCTAGTTTTCAAGAATGCTGTCAAAATGTATTCGAGATGAACAAAAAACATTTGGAGAGAACTATAATTTCACGTATTCTCAGAATTTTGATATCAAATGAGAGGTTGGAGTTGATTGACGTCAATCAGATTTTCTGATGCTTTTTTGTGGCAGAATAGATTTTTATCTTTTCAGATTGAAAAAAGTTATCTAAATTCATTTCCTCGATTGTGGAAAATGTGTTTTCACAAAATGCTTTGTTCCGATAATGTTTCTTCGGAATCGATTTTGCACAAAAGATTTCTTATCGTTTGTCGATAATGTTTACAAAAAGTTGCATTCTAGACCATTTTATGCCTTTTTCGCGAACTTTGGTCATTCGCGTTTCTGGATACTTCGGAATTGAATATTGCTGAAACCCTTTATAGTTCTTTTTGAATTGTTCCCGAATAGTTGATCGGGAGAACATTTCTGCAGCTGTCCTTTTCTCCTAGTTTCAGTTTCTTTTCATTTTTAACTGAAGTCTAGTCAGAATTCAAAGAAACCCTTTTCAAAACCTGTCTTTCATTATACAGTTCTCTCAATTCAAATCAATGTTCCCAAACACACACACTAAACGCGTTAGGTTTGACTCCTTCTGCTGATAAGAGAAGACTCGGGGCATAGGGCTCTTTTGAATAGCGTGCAGTTTCGAATCTTAATGACAATCGACACTTTAGTTGTGTTTAGGTCTTGCAGTTTTATTAAAAGAGGGCATCTCATCAAGTTATTCATCCATGCTTGTCTATTGTCTAGACATTCTTGCAACCGAATTTTCGTCAAAACTACGATGCCCTTATTTCTGAAAAACATTGAGAGCCGCCCCACATTTCGTATTCTCTTGAAAATGCGCGACTATAATTTGATTAGTGCCTTTTGTCGTGCTTATTATTGTGTATGTGTGTCTCATGACAGAGGGGCTCTCTGACTCTTGCTGTTTTTCGAGTACTATACAATTTTCACTCCAATCTCCCCTCACTTCTTTCATAATTCATTCTTTTTCACTTCACCACATCTTTTTTTCTGTTCTTCTTGCTGACGTACTAAGAAGTGAACGACATTGCGAAATGTGCTTTTCCGTAGTCAATCTGAGGAAATTAATTAGGGAAATGGGATTTTGGGTAAGTTTAAGTGGATATCAGATGCTTGATCTATGAGCTGACTTTTAGTTTTTGAAAAAAAAAGTTCTATGTGAAAAATATATGGAGAACAGATTAGCTTCGTGTGAGAACCTTTTTCCAAAGTTCTCAGAAACTTGTTTTTCCTTCCGAAATCTTCCAAAAAATATTAAATCATCGGCGAATCGGTTCATGGATAATTTATTCTCCAAAACCATTTCGATTTCCCTATTGAAGTGTTTTTTAGTCAGAGGTTCCTTATATGTCACCTGCGCGTGCGCGCACCAAAACAGCAATTATTGCGATTTGGGGTCAGTACTAGGTAAGGTTGAACGGACTGCTGCTGCCGCCGCCGCGGTGAATGATATATCGGACGCGATTATATGGAAAAAATGAGGAAAGAGAGTAATTGCGTACGGTATAATGCCGTCTCCGTCAAAAGGCGCTGGGCGCATTCTGACAACAAGTTCATAAAAAGTGACTGGATCCTTTTTCCTCATCATCTCGTCAACGGGGCAACGGTAGACACGATTTTTGATCGGTTATTCAATTCTTGAGCATATGCCAGCGTCACACACACATTTTTTGAAACTATCCCCTCCCCAAAATCTCATTGAAGTGCCAGATGGGCCACCCGGAATTGAGTTGACTTCACAGCGGGAGGGCACGCGAACGTCAACAAATTTTTTTTTCCAATTGCATAGTGTTCCCGGCGTTCAAAGAAAATTTCAAAAACGAATGTTTTCATATTTTTAGTTCAAAACCGAACAAAGTTCTTTTACTATTGTTTGTGTCCCTTAAACTTGTGTCTATTCTTAGAGTTATTATGAAAACATTCTAATCGACTCTCTCTCCCTCCACCATATGACACTTTTTCGCTCATCACGTTACAGATTCTTGACTACTATTGGTTTCGAAATTTAGTTCACCAGCCCCCCGAAACACATGATTTCATAGCAACCATCACTTGAAACGATGTTCGAAATACCAGTTTTCTTGGTTTCACCGACCATTTTTGAGAAATTTTGGTTACTTTGAAACGTATTCCAGTTTCTTTTTCAGAAAAAAAAATTCTTTCGAGTAACTGGCCCCTCTCAAACTAATTTTAAAGTCGTTTAACCACGAAATAGGCGATTGAAAAACAGTGTGTGCAGTTTCTGCACATGCCATTTTTACGACCATCGCTGAAAGATTAATAGTAGCCTCTGGTCTCCTCAATTTGGTACTCAAGGTCGCCTCCGCGCCCCCCTCTTTTATTCCTCTCTCATCCTCAGGGGGCCCTACAGAGAAAAACGTTGTGATTATAGGTCCTGGCACCAGATGGACGGCTCGGCTACCTGAATGGTTTTTTTGTGAGCGATGATGATCGTCCTTGTTGGAGCTATTGGTTTTCATTTTATTTTCTTCCCCTCTTTTCTTTCATCTGTCTTGTTTCCGCATCATAACTGACAGGAAATGTCAAAAAGGTCGTTTCGGCAGTTTTCGACATGCGGTAGCTTCACATCACCGTTTCCGGGGCAATAAATCAAAGACAAATGAGGAGCACTTTTGGAAAGGGCATGATATGTTTTTCTGACTATTTCTCAATTCGTTCGACAAATCCGCTTAGGGTGAATCATTGTTTTTCTTAGAAAAAAAAACTTTGATCAAAAAATCCAATTCCAAAGGTCATGAGAGCTTTCAATTAAGCAGTTTTAAAGTATTGGTCTGGCTTTTGGGTCTATTGTATTTTTCATTAAAGGTTTGTTTGCTTTCCAACGTAAGGTCGATGATCAGTGGTTTTTCAGAAATCGGTTTTTAAAATTAGATAAATAGGATATTAGGAATCAAAACTTCTTTAGCTAGTTGGTTCCAATAGTGTCTTCGAGTTTTGCTCATCAATCTGATGCACTTTTGAAACGAACCGCCGCGCCATCAGGCACGCCACTCCTCGCCAACTCAACTCCACTCACACTTCCTCGCTTCATCAATCTTTTGGGTCCGACGAGTTCTTTTCTTCTTGGCAAGAAGGTTTTTTTGAGTAATCTTTCCTCTTCTAGATACAAATCTACAAAGCCCATCTCCTCCCTCGCTTTTTTTTTCTTTCTTTTCGAACCACCACTACCACTTGTGGTAGGAGAAAAGAAATGCCTAATATGTTTTCGTCCCCCCCCCCTCCCGTTTTGAAGATGAAGAAAGAATATGTCATAAATTTGGAGGAGACCAAAAGCGGGGTCTCGTTTTCATTTTAGTGCTGCTCTCGGAGCCACCATGTCTCGAGGTCATAAGTTTGTACATTTCATATACCTGACATAAATCAACTCAGCTATACACTTGTCAATTTTTTCTTCTCTCGAACCAAACCAAACTTCAGTTCTCACGATTGTTAATTAATAGTGACAAGTCTTGAGTTGGCATAATCCATAGCGGTAATCTGTGAGCATTTGAATATTCCGAATCTAAGCTGCCTAACTCGTGAGATTATTTGTCACACATAGCCTACAAAATTCCATTTCCCACACCCTAAAACGTCAGTGATCTTATTCTTGTTTTGATCAATGCTCCTCCATATTCAATCAAATAAGGTATTCACACATCCTGCGGTGGAATAGGAAATCCGAGAATCATTGGCTGATTAGGTAGCCAACGAGTGCATATTTGATGCCACACCCATGTTATTCGATACTAGGGGTACGTCACCGAGAAGAAGCGAGTAAAGTCTTGTCGAGATTCCGCGCTGGTTGGAATATCGAATACAAATTTTGTTTTAGTCATAATCGGGAACAAATTCGTACTAGTGTGCGTCATTTGTGAATTCATCTTATGAAGCGTGAGATGGCACTTCTAACAAGTTGCACTTTTCCGGTAGAACAAAATCCTTCTTATAGAATTCCAGTCCTAAGGGGCAATTCAGGGACAGACAATTTGACGTCTTATTCTCATTTATTAATTACTGACGTTGTCAATGACATGAATTCTGAAAAAAACATCATTGTCTGGATACTTCGTCACCAGAAGTCCGTAAACAATTCACTCGGAAGCTCTTCCATTCTAGCTCACTGAACCCCTTTCCCTTCCAAGAGGCATCTTCATTCCTTCTTTTTTACACTTTTGAGCATGTACACAGCGTTGATTAAGACTATTCACAGAGTCCTTGCGTGTTATAACCTAGGCTCTTCTGGAAGGCTCAATGGGTCCTTCGAAAAGGGGGGGGGGGTTTAGACATGCAAGACAACGGAGCCTCTTCACGAATTCCGGCTTTGTGCTCTTTCCTCGAACGTTTTGTACTTAAAAAACGTCTTTTTCTCTCCTCCTCCCACGTTTTCTTCGCTCGAATCCTATTTCCAATTCCATTTTCTTGTGGACGTCAAATGCAGCAGAAAAAAAAGAACTCAACGCCTGATGAATTCATTTTGTTAAAAGGATTTGCGAAGACTTAGGCCATTTGTAGAGTTTGATGACCTACTACCGTATTCCAAGGCGGCTCCTGGCTCCATGGCCCGGCCCCCTTTGTTTTACGGCTCCAGGCTCCGCCCCTTTTGGTGTTGTACTCTCAGGGATAGCGCGCATTTCATTCCAGTCTCACGCTGCGGTTTCCATAGACTTCTCCCCTTCTTTTCACTAGACTATTTTTGTGTTGCTCAGCAGCATCCTCTCTTTTTCTATTCTAACTTCCCATTTCCAAATAAATAGTATTTTTTAAGTGCGTAACCGTTTGCAATGGAAGCTTCCAAGAAATTTGAACTTGCTGCTAAGGTGGAGGACAAGGTGGAGAACAAGGCTGAGGAGGAGAAGCCGGTGGTGGAAGTGGTGTCGGATGAGGAGAAGGAAGACTTGGAGGAAGACTTGGAAACGGAGCCAAAACTTGGAGGGGTGATTATAGTGATTGAGAAGACTGATAGCTACGAAGGAGCTGACTATGACTCGGGCAACGAGTATGAGAGCGCTTCTGAAGGAGAAGCAGCTGATGAAGGCCAGCCTGATGATAAGGAAAATGAATCGGATCACTCGGATGAGCATGCAGAACTCGTCCACTGGCGTGTCAACTTCCGTAGCCGCAATCATGTGCCGAGTGATCAGATTGCGGTGGACTCTGTTACTCCACCAGGGGAAACGTCTTCGGATCCGTTCAGCGGATTCAATGTGACACCTGAAGGGTAAGTGTGATTATTGATTATAGATAAGAGATCATGAGAAACTAAATGGTTATATTTTCCCACCGAATGTTTTTCAGTGAGATTCTCGCTTCGAACTTCCAATTTCGTCATGAGCTCAAAGACAGCACTTATAAAAACGTAGGCTTCACAACAATTCATCCATCATTTTGTGTCATTTAAGAAATACGTCTTGGTGCTTGACTCTTACAAAATGAGATTCAGTGAGCGCGACGACAGCGTGCTCATCCGTAGCGATACGGACGCCACTGTTCATATGGGCATCTCGAACAACACTCTAGTTCGCCGTAACATGGCAATGGAGGAGCTCCGCAAACTGCTCAGCATGAATATTCGCGTTTGGAAGTCGCTGTTCACTAGCAACCGTTCTGAGCAGGTGATTCAGGACTCTGAGCTTTCAGGAAGTAATTGTTGATGATTCAGATGGGGGAGATGGATTTGGTAAAGTTCGAGAACAGCATTACAGCTGAGAATCTCACAATTAACATGGATTCCTATCAGAATGTGGTGCAAATCATCAAATTGCACAAGCCAGAACTCACCAAATTCACTTTGATCTGCTGCGATCAATTCGCTGGAATTCTTGAACTAGAGCAAATCCGTAAATGCCCAAACTTGAAGCTAGATGGGTCATCTCATATCACCAATGAGCAAATCCTCAGTGTGACAGCTACAAACTTCGAAATCACTTCTGAGAAGTTCACTGGACAAGGAATCAATGAGTTCCTTAAGGTAACAGGACCTGGAACTTCTGATTTATATATAACCTTCCAGGCCCGTCTTGCTACCGACATTCCAGCCGGCTTTTATGCCCGCCTACAATGCCGTAGACTATGGGAGAAGGACGACGTCTTGAGAGGATTACAGTACACCAGATACGAAAATGATAGGGATTTCATTAAGAAAAAGTAATCTCGCTAGTTCTCTATAAACTTTGAATAATTCATAATTTCAGCGGTCCCCTTCCATTCAATGTTCACGAGTATTATCTTGTCTACTTCCAAACCAACAAGCCAGATGAACGTCTTTCTGTTTTGGTCAACAACTGGTACTTTGAATGCTTCATAGAATCCAAGAAACCAAACCCGATCTGCCATGAGCTTAAAGAAATCGATTGAATCCGTGATAATTTTTGAACGTCATTCCAGTGAACTTCTCTTTTTTGAATTAATTCCAATTCATGACTTTCCATTTCAATTGTGTCTTTTGAAAATATCTTTGAAAATATTAGTTTTCCCAGCTTTTTCTTCATTGTGTTCCGATTTTTTTGCTAGTTTGCCATTCATTTTTTATCTTCGCAGCTGAAATTCATCCCTAATTGATCAAATGAAAAAAAAAATTGAAAAACCCAAAAAAATCCTGATACTCTCGACTCTATTGTATTTTTGCTCCCGTTCTTTATATATTGCTTCTCATATTCCGCTTGCTTCTAATTTGCTAATTTTTATTTGCTTTATTTTGGCTAGAATAGTTTCCGCATGACATTTTGATACCATAAAAACGATTTTATTTTTCAAAAATAAATATAAATAGAAAGTTTCTTACGACAGTGATCTCAGGAATAGTCCGACAAATGATGTGGAACTATTATTCAGCACTAAAAAGCTGGCATAATTTTTTGGCGCTTTTTAACAGGGTAACTGCCATAAAAAAAGTCTGGGACAGGCTTAACCAGCAATTTGTGACATTATCTGTTGAAAGCTGAGTTTTGCAATATTAACGTTCATAGAAAACATCTATGTCACTTTCTTCTCTTGCTTCCAAAAAGATGAAAAACGGTACCAGTATATGAAATGAATTTTTTTCGTTGAAGTGGAGATTAATATCGTGAATTATGGTAGACTCCTTGCGCAATTCTGGAACTATTTTTATCACAGTTTTCCAGATTTGAAATTTATTAGGATCTGTAACCGACTCCAGAAAATCATATTTCAGTTTTTTTTCACAGTTGCAGATCCTCTGTATCTTCCCAAACATCTTCCATGAATCTGTAGGAAACTCGGAACCCTCAAGAAGAGAAAAGTGAAGGCAACACCGTAGGAGGTATACTCGTGGGAGTCGTGTTTCCTGTTCTCAACATTAGTCCTCGGTTTTTTTTCAAATTTCGCGCTTGAAATCATCGCCACCACCAGTCCGTTTTTGTAGTTTTTTTGCTGCCTAAGGAAATAAAGTAATTGCCCTCGATGACTGAATGCTCATAAAGTGTCGATAGACTTTGAGAAACCGAAAATTGTCGGAATAGAGGATATGAACGGAGCTAGATTTGAGAGACCAAAATTAAAACGTTAAAAAAATAGCTTCCGGATAGTTCCCCGTTTAAAAAATGCATTTCTAGTTTTAAGTATAAGTATGCGAAGCCTTCAAAGATCATACGACTCAAAGTTCGACACTTTTCATAATTAAATAAAACAAGTTATAATTTCTCCTTTATGCCTCCTTCCGTCTTCCCTCAACTCATTCATCCCATCTCCTTACTCTTACTAATGACGCGCACATGTGAGAAGTAGGAGTCGAATATATACATACATGCATAATAAACGGGGAAGAAGAAAGTAGAGCCAATTAAAGTTTTTCACACACACACACACTGAAACATTGCTTGTGAGTATTGAAAATAGAAAAGCGGATCGTCAAGAGATGCCGATTACTCGTCATTTATTTTTGTTTTCATTTCTTTCTATATGTCTGTGTGTGGCCGAAGAATCCTATTATTAGAAAAGGAAGTTCTACAGGCATATTTGAAACCCGAAACATTCCAATCCTGATTTCTCATCTTGACTCCAAGTAAAGAGTCTCAAAAGTCTCAAGACTCGAATCAGAATCGAGTTCGTAAAATATTCATCAGATAATTGAATGGGGTTGGACCTTCGCTCGCTCAAAAGATGAAAATGAGCCAATGATTTAATTTTTTCTATTTTTAGTACGTTTCCCTCACTCACAGTGTTTTGGAGTTTTCAAAACTGGATTTTGAAAGGAATTTCAAAAATTGAAAGTTTTCTAGAACCACAGATTCCAAGTTTGGCTTAAAAACCATATATAAACAAATCTAGTTATTATGTTCCTTATAAATTATTTTTTCGAAATCAGCGTATTAAAAATCTTTTTTCGCACGCAAGACATCTCCATAACCTGATAATCAAGAAGTTCTCGGAGTCTAGTAATGATTATAGTACTTTGAAAGCTCTCGCCGGAATGTTTTTAATTTTTCAGTATCCAGACCTGATTTCGAGGAGTGGAGATCATCTTTTGTGATCAAACACGATGTTCCGGAACTAAGAAGTCAACTTATATCTCACTTTTCTTTTCCACTTTCCTCCCCCCCCCCAAAAGAGTATCCAAATTTAGGAGTGAGCAGTCACACTCTCAGCGTCGCACAAGATATGTTGTATTTATTTACGAGTATTTTTGGGTTTCTCCTTCCTTCTTTCTTCCCCTTTCCTCCCCTAATTCTTCACACCTCCCTTATTCCGTTTCGTCATCCAGATTGACTGCTTCTGCGGAGCCTCTGTAATCGAGAAATCGAAACGAAATTAATGGCCACATATTTTTCCTCTTTTTGCTTTTTTTCCGCCTGCTTTTCTCATCCTTCTTCACCCTCCCTCCGAACCTCGATTTCCTATTTCCTAACGCGTCTTCCCACCACTTTTGTCCATCTGTATTATTTGAAAAGTGGTCTTTGTTTTACTGGTTCGTTCCTTCTCTCAATTAAGCAAGAAATATGATACTGTAGGGGGAACTTATAAATGTGTCTCATTCGCTATTCATCTCATTTGTCAACCCCGTTTAAGACTTTTGAGTGAATGCACGAACACGTGTCAAAGATAATATCAAAACAGGAAAAAAGAGGAGTCATTCTTTCGATTGAAAAACAAGTTGTTGCATATTTTAATAATATTATTCAAAAGTTTTCGATCGAACATCTTTTAAGTCTATTACAGTACCCTTCGTGTTTCCTTGATCCATTCTCCAGAAAAGCTTGAAACTTTGATCCCGCACATTTTTCATAATAAACGCGGAAGCATCCCTTTTAATCGACCCCTGATCTAATTTGTATTCAAAGGCAACACCTTGGACATCTTGTATCCGCTATTCTTAAAACATGGACTAATATAATAACGCTTGAAATTTATTTTCGGACATCTACTTTGACATGCATCGTCAGATTTATGAATTCCGGAGGACGTTCACTGATGGCAACGGAATACATTAAATATTGGAATTTCAAAAATGTGACGTGAATTTGTTTGTCTTTAAAAAAGCACAGTACCTGCTGAGAGAACTCCAATGTACATAAAGTTCGTAGAACAAAGGTCTAAACTTTGCTTCACGTCAAAATCAGCCTTTTTTCTAAGGTTTCCTCTGTTCATTGGCTTGAAAAACCTTTTATTGGAACCAATCCAAAACTAATTTCATCCTAATTCAAAAATCTCAATCCATTTGCTTCCGTCATCACTTTATTAAGTTTTTTTTGTCTCATAGATCCAGCTTCCTGTTTTCCCATGTCATCATTTCGAATTCCCATTCACAACCTTTACTGAAACCTAAAAAACCAACATATTCCGTGCGGTTTGCAAAGAATAGAGGAAGAAAAAGAAGAATACATCGACAAATCATCATTTATTCTTCTTCCCCCGGTTTTCTTACTCATTTCAAATGTCAAAGCAGAGTTCTCTGATCGGGGATTGTTTTGGGTCGATTACTTTTGCAAAAAATTTTGTAGACATCTGAAATGTGAGAAAAATATGTTAAAAATGCATTTTGCGTTTTGAAAATAATATTTTCTAACAAAGCAAAAAAAGCAAAAAGCTCATGCCCCCACGCAGGATTGAACTACGGACCTCTGGTTTACAAGACCAGCGCTCTGCCACTGAGCTATAAGGGCGGATGGGGGAGAGAGGAGTGTGGTCGGTTATATACTGCGAAGGAGGGGGGAGGCGGCGGGAGAAAGGTGGGAAAGGGAGAGTATGCGCGTTGAAGTATTGTAAAGGGAGGGAATGGTAATTTCGGGAATTAAACAATTATTTTTTCCCGAATTTGAATAAAAATAAGAATTGAGTTTTGAGTTTGGGTGCATATGAAAGGGGGTAAAATGCTTTGCACTTCCAGAAAATTGAAAGCAATTTAACAATAGGGTCCGAACAATTCAAACTCGCTCTTTTTTTGAATGACTTGCTTTTTTTCGAGCGTTGTCTGCTTATTCTGTTTGACCAAGACTAGTTTTGATAACCCTTTTTTCATTTCTTGATTTTTTGCAACAGTTTTCTCCGGATACTGTTCTTTCAATTGGCTCTAGTTTCTAATCAAAAAAATGACGTTGACCAGTGGTGCTCAGCGCAAAAAAGAATGGAACAAGTTCATTTTCTCCGTGTCCTCCGTCCGCCTTTTTCTAACAAATCAGGAAAAAAGGCAGGAGGGGGAGCAACACCTCCTCCTACTCCTCCTCCTCCTACAAATCCTTTTTTCTTGTTCTTCTTTTTTTTTGTTGAAAGAAAAAAAGGCAAGAGTTTCATGTTTTATTCACTCGTTGTCCGAGATTCTTACCCTTTGCCTCGTGCAAAGTGAAAGGTTCAACTGTTTGGTGGTTCTCATGGTCCACGCCTCTCCCAGACATTTTTCTTGTTTAGGTATCAGGTTACAACATGAGAGTTTTGTGCACTTTTTAGCCGTGTTTTCAAGATTGGAATAAATCATGAGTGGTTTCCTGAATGATTGATTTATGCTTGTGTTATTAGTATTAAATCACTTTTGATTAACTTTTCATTCGAAGTCAAATAATGATTAATTTTCTATTCTAACTTTTTGAGACATAACTTCCTGCTCTCATCATTTTTGTACTTCTCCGATCCCCTATAACTCAGTTAAAATTACCTCCAATGTCACGCAATATTCTTCGACCTCCGCTTCTCAGGTAGAGCGGGGGGTGAGAGGGGCAAAAGTTATTCATGAATAAGTCGATGACATTTTCAAATATCTAGCACAAAATCTTACTTCCCTTTTCTCCTCGTCATTTTGACCTCCTTAGGTTGACTCTCTTTCCAATTATCGTGGAGACATTTGTTAATCTGATGCGCTGACGTTCGGGGTCCTAGTTAATTGATTTCATTTCCTGATAGCGGGTATCACATCATTATAGAGTTTTCGGGTATAAAAAGGTTAGTTTTTCGTTGATCAGATACTGGAATTTTATTAAATCATGTTTCACCTGCTGGTTTTTGAGAGTTTTGACTAGTAGTTTGATTTGCAATGTCATTCTTAATGAATAAGACTTTTTTTCGAAAAACATATATTCTCATCATAGGAGCTCATCATGCTCATCTCACAAACAATGATATTTTCTCTTTCTCTCGTTTTTTTTCCGATTTACTTCTTATTTTTAATAGAACCTTCTCCCCGGACAATTTACATATTTGTCCGGATATCTTGCGAATATCGAGCGACATCACTCATCGTCATAGTAGTATTTAGTTTCAATCGGAGGAAGTAATATACTAGAAAGCTAGCTGTGTGGATGTGTTCTCTTTTTCCGCATGATTTCTTTTGTTTTCATCCTTTTCCTTCTGTCTCATCGTTTTTTTCGTTCGAATTGACAAGAATCCAGAGTTTTTTTTCTTTTTCTCGGAAATAAATTCCAAGTTAGAGGCTCAAAGTTGGGAGGGCACTTCTTAAGACAATTCATGTCTTCCTTCGTCTTTCTGGCTGAATACTTGATTATTGACTCGCTTTTAAAAAGAATCTTTGAAAAGCTTCGTACCAAAATCACACTTTCCGCTCTCTTCCGAAAAACAAGAAAATCAATGAACAGAGAAGAAGAAGTGGATGATGATGATCACACCGAATTGAACTAACCTAGTTATCCAGTCACCAGTCAATCAGAATCCTTCTGTTGCTCATCTTCCCCCTTTCTTTTTTCTTCTCCTTCTTTTGAAATCATCTTATTTCCCCTTTTTCTACGGATCTTATTAGCTTGGCGTCTGTCTTTTTTCTCTTTTTTCCTTCCTTCCACTGATAATTCCATTATCCAAGCCAATACACCAAAACAGCGATTTTTGGGGGATTCGGCGAAAAACGAGGAGCATCCGAATTTAGCAATGAGAGCATTCGTTTTCCCCCTCGGGCGCTTTTTTCGGTACCATTCGCCGTCTATTATACCGCAAATGAGTTCTCGGAATTTTTTTCTTCGTCTCCGTGCGGGCAATTTAATAATTACTCTACAAATAGTTTCATTTCTGATGATTGGAAGATTTTGCTGACATCATTATGGAATAATGAGGAACTCTGGAATGACGTTGGAATATTCAGTCGTGTCAAGAACAGGCTCTTCTTTTGCAAATGAAAGTTTAGAAACTAATTTTTGTCTCTTGTTTTTGAAATTGTCTTTATTCCAAAAACTAAGAAAAAGTCCTCCCAGACACTCCTTCCTAATTCCCATTAATACTTCCTGGAAAGTATCCCCTACAACAACTGAAATTTGTACATGTCTTCTTTTTTTGTCTGAATCCCAAGATTTGAATTTGCAATAGGTTCGTTTGAATAACATCCATTTCATGTAAATTCAACGTCATTTTTTTCTTCCTCCAAAAAAACATAAACTGGCCAATTAGGCCAGCTTTATGAGCCGTGCCTTTTCCAGTAACTTCCCGATCTCAAGTTTTTTTGGTAAGTTTTCCGCTTCCGCATTTAGATTTTCAAATAAGGCACCTGAATTTTAAAGTGATCGTTTCAGTAATTTTATTTTCACGTCAAAATAACTTTATTCAGTTTTAGTTCAAAAATTCCACTTTTAGAAATCCTTGTCACCTGCAAAAAGTGATCCTGAACAAACGCGTTTCTTCCGTTTCCTGTTTTCCTTCGTTCTCCTGTTTTTTTTTTGAAGCGATAATTACAAATGTCAGATAAATATATTGTTTTCTTGTTGTTGAGCCCATCCCATTTGGTGTCGACTCCTCCAAGGCCCCTTTTTTCTATTATCTCATTCATGATCCATTTCATTTTTAAAGTACAGTACCTAATCTACTGAAATCTAAAAACAACAAAAAGTCCATTTTTCTTTCATGATGAGTTTAGTTTTTGGCTTTTTATCTTGATTCTGATGAACGTTGACGTTTTTGGGTGATTAGGGAAAATTGGGAGAAAAGGGTTAGTCCTATGCACCCTAATGAAGTAGTTCGAATGAAAAAAATTGTGTTTTATTGTAGTTTAAATGCTCCCAGAATTAAGATAGTTATGTAAAATATTTTTATTTCGTTAGATTCTGATTTAAAAGTCTATCGGAAGCAAGCTAGATGCAAAACGGAAGAAATGATATCAGTCAAAGTCAGAATATCACGTTCCCTTCACTTCATGATCAGAATTTCTCTGCTTTTCACAGGATATGAGTGGGTTGTACACTTGCAAAGTCTAGAATGAAACAAAATAGCCTTTGATCGTTCACACGGCACCTCTCCAAATATGTTGACCACCCTCAACATCCCGGAAATGCAACTTGGTGATGTCTTTGAAGGGTTTTCTTTGTTTTGCCTGCTCATCTTTATCTATTTCACCCGCATCTCGTTGTTTTGTGGAATTTCTTTGACATTTCAATTTTTAGAGCTACAGTAGCCCTTAAACTATCTAACCTGTGTTTTGTTCTTCTCACAAACCACTCTAATTTTTTATTCAATACTTGGTGTCATTTCTGGCTCGCCGACAAAGTTTCCAGTTTCAATTTTTGGCTCTTCACACGTTTCTATTCTGTCAATCATTGTTGGCAAGCTTCGTATGACATTTTCGGCCAGCAACTCCCTTACTCCTTCCCACAAAAACCATAATAATTCCGATTTTTCCTATTACTTCCGCCTCTTGGGGGGTATTGTCTGAAAGATCCGTGTTTTGACTCACAAGAGAGTCGCAAAGGGATGGAAAAGAAGAAAAAAGTCTCAGAAAGTGAGATGAGCCAAAAATTGAATTTAGCATTTTGGAACCACATCACACCAAACAAAAATGGGGTGGTGGAGAGAAAAAAGAGGAATTGGAAGAGCGAAAACTTTTAGAACCCGTTTTTTTCTCTCAAATTTCTCCCCGTGTTCTCTAAAATCCAATCTCTGATGTATCTTCTTGTGTATGCGTGCCTTGGATTCTAATTAAGGGTTCGTCCAAACCAATGCACGTCAAAACTTGAAAGTTTTCTGTTTTCGGTGGGTGGCATGCTTGTATTTGTCGATCGCTAAGTGTTTTTCCGAATTAGACATCTTTTGAGGATGAGTCATGGAAGTTTAAGGGGAATTTTGGGACCTAATACATTTTTATAGCATCACCCCTCATAGTTTGTAGGTAAATTCATCTCTAGACTATCAAAGCCTGCTCCTTCCGGTTATTTCCTGTTTCATCCAGATTTTCAAATAGCAATTTGAGTGCATAGAGTCACTAGAATGTACTGTAACTGCTTTTCGATCAGCTAAAATGAATCCTAGACAGTTTTGAGTCACAGTTCAGTCTGCTCATTGCCCCAGACAATTCCCCATAATACATATTCTTCTGTCTTTAAATCCAAAGAGTCAGAGTTGAAGTATTTGTTAACCAAGGACTTGATACTTTTTGACGCCGAGTTGAATTGATACAATTGTTTTTGCTGCTGGGAGCGCTCTTATTTCTGTTTATTTGTCGATTCAAGTGGGTGTTGATGGAAGGTTATTCAGGATTCTCTAGATCCTAAAATAATGTTCCTTTTTTTGCCACTAGTGGGTCATTTTTCATTTCTTTTTCTCCGGTCTTTCATCTTTTGTGCTCTTCTTTTTAGTTTTGCTAGGTCTTTGCCCGGCAGCTTGATTTAACTAATAAAAGACATCTCCTGTTTTCTTCCCCGTATGCCATCTCTTCGAAAAACCCATATCTTGAGAGAGCTCCAAGTTAATGTGCATAAAATCATATTGACTCTCTCTCTCTCTCTCAGCTTTTATCGTATTATGGAACCACTCAGCCTCATTTTTGTGTGTGTGTGTTTTTATTGTTTTCTTTTAGCTAAAAGCCAGTTCAGATTCATTTTACTACCACCATTTCCAAGCATCTCAAATTTACGACCATCTCAAAAAGTGAAGAGAGACGTCATTCTATTTTGTGGAGGCCACTTGAGTCTTGATTTTACCGTAGTCCAGACACTTCAGTCTACCGTTTTTTGATCGAGTGAATTTTTGCACTTATACAATTTCAAAGCTTCTCGGAATCAACGAAACTTTTTGAGTTGCTTGAAACTAGACATTCAAGATTGATAAATTGGAATGTACCAACCTATAATTTTCATATTTATTGCCTCGTGATCCCGTTTCTAACAAGAAAATGAACTTTGTTTCTGCATGTAGGCGTTCCCAATAACTTCTGATGTACAGTAGTCTTTCTGATTTTTTGAGGTCTAGCAGAGATCTCCCGATCCTCATTACCATTCCTTTACGCATCATCTCTGAACCTTCAACTCTTTTTTCTCACCTGAATTCTGATTTAATATCGTCTATGACGTCCCCCTCCTAGACTAGAATATTCAACTCCAAAATTTGCACATCCTTAGAGGTCATTCCCCGCATGACTCCTCCACGAACCTTATTCATCTTCACTCCACTAGGGCCCTTCCCCCCGCCCTCCATTCTTCCTCTTCAATCCTTTTACACCAAATGCACCCTCTGAGACAATTGAGAAACGTTTCGGAGAGAAGAAGGCAATGTTTTTTCTTCTTTTGTGTACCTCATAGTTTTTTTTGGGGGGTTTAATTGCAAAGTTTTTTCGTCATCATCTTGGGAAATGTATTGTTTCATTTTTTTGAAGTTCGAAGTTCGGACCACTTACTCTTTTCTCTCGCTTTTTCCATTTGAAAAACCAAATCGTTTATTGAATTAGCACACCATCTCAAAACAAACATTTCTAGCTCCAGATGCCATCGGATAATCACTGATTTTTCTTCTTTTCGTTTTTTCTTCTCCTTTCCCAATTGATCCAATTATTTCAGGCCGGCTTGCTTGGTACCAAACCTAACCCTATTCGCGGTAAGCAAGGATTACAGTAGAATCCCTTCAGTCTCTATTTTAGGTGGAGAAACAGATCACACAATCAAAATGCTGGACGTCGGCACCATAATCGTTGGAAATATAACGCGGGCACGCAAGTTTGGAGAAAAGTGAGTTATAAATCCGATTTCCTTCCTTCCGAATATTGAATTAATTTCATTTCTCCGAAAAAAAACCTCGGGGAGAAAAGAAAACACCAAAAATGTATTGCACTTGTCACACACCACATACACAAATCACTCATAGCGAACCACAATATAACTTCTCAAAACGAACGTCACACAAGACGATTTACTAGTTTTCAAACTTTTCTTCAATTGAAATCTCATCTCAACACCCCCTTTCCTTTTTGCATCTTACAATTCGATTTAGTCATGGGGGTCCCATCGGGGAATAATGATGACGTGATAGAAAGTTTCCTTTTCTTTTATCCCCTATTGATTTTTTTTTCGGTTCTCTGATCTTTAAAAATTTTTTGGGTGATCTTTTGGCAGTTTATTGGTGCCTTTTGATGAAATTGAGGCCAATCAAGAGAAACAAGAAACAAATTATGGACAAAATGTGAGACCGACACTTCGTGGCTCCTTCATATTTTTCAATCAACGGCCAAGAGGCCAACTGATCAGGAAATTTTTTTCCGGTCAAAAGAACTACCATATTTGAAAGAAAACCTTTTCTTGTTTCTGTTTTCTTCTCGTTCACCTAACCCAATTTCCTTAAACCGAACCAAATCCAAAAAAACTTCATCCTTCTCCAGGTTCTTGGTTCTTTAAGTCACCCATGCAACTTCTTTTATTTTGCCCCCCGTTGTTGTTGACTAGCGCTTCGTACTGAAAGTACTCTCCAGCATACTGAATATTTTATGATTGACGACAGATTCTCATTTCAATCAGAATCCAGCAACAAGATTGATTTTCATTCATCATGAAAGTGCCCTGATTTTTGAGGTCTTGAAGGTTTTGAAGAATGAGTAAATGGAATCGAAAATATAATATTACCGTAATATATAGATATGAAGAATTCTAAATTAGGATAGCAAAACATGTGACGTAAACGTTCCTAAAGTTTATTTTTTTTGGGAAACTCCATGTCAGAATGGAATATTAGTGGAAAGGACCAGGTATAGTTAAAAGTCCCCCTATCAGGCTCATTTTTCAATTGAGAACTTTCTGCAAATCCTCAATGCACTACTGTTTTCCAGCAGATTTTCCGGCTACGTGAAAAAATAGTATTTATTTTCAGACAGCCAGACATCCTTTTGCCCTTTCTCGGTTTTCCACAAATCCCTGTAATTTGATCAAGAATAGAAAATTATTCAGTCGAATCTGTTATTCCCAAAAACGGAACCCATTCCAAAAAAGCGCTTATTAATCACGAGGTTTTTATATAAGGGTCCGGGAGAGAGACACATCAGTAACCAGTCTAGAAGTACACCTTTTAGAGGAGGACCATGAGGAAAACAATGAACAAAGGTTGTCCAGCGGGCAGTGGGGTGAAGTTTGTTTTGTTTGACGTAAATTTATGCGCTCGTCAAACATGTTTCCCGGCGGCTTCTTTCGATTTCCAGACTTTCGATGGAAGAACCTTGTTGGTGAATATCTTGAAATAAACACGCGGAGGGGTTAGAGGGTATCTAAATGAGAAGTAGGGACCGAAGAGAAGAGAAGAGTGAAAATTCGTTTACTTTATTTTATTCTCCGCCTAAAGAAGATATTTATCTGAGAGACTTAGCCGCAGTTGGAATTTGTTTGAATTTGAATTCGTCCCCCCTCCCCCCCCCACCCGACGAAATGTTAATTTTCGATTCCTTCAAGTTCACCGTTACCGCCAACCCACCGCTAGTACGATTTTAATGCAATTCAGTTTTATGATTTACATAGTTATGTTCGTGTTGCGTCATCGACCAATTGAACTAATTTTTGTGATACTTCTTCCTTCGGAAAGGTTGTCTGAGTAAGGAAGTTTTTATAAGCTTCGTTTTGTTCCCTGTGAAACAAGGAAAACTTATTTTTTCATTCGAAATAAAAAAACACTTCTTCTTTTATAAATATTGTATTCTGCTCTAAAAATGTCACCTATCGATTTTGGGAAACCCAGGTAAACTCAAAAAACCAGAATATTTTTGAACATCGTCCCTGCTCATTAAAAACGTTTCAAAAAAAATTTCTCCAACGAGCAAAAAAACATTTTTTCATTATTTTTCACAATACCCCCATATCAATTATGAATGATGGTCTAATTTAAGTATTCACGCGGGAAAAACGTGAATCATGTTTTCCAATTCCTCACGTATCACCACCCCGATATTTGCCCGGAAACATATCCTCTTTCTCATGAGCTCATCGTTTTTTTTCTCATCACCATAAATGGGTTGGAAGGCGGAGAGCAAAGAAAAACAAGAAATTATTTCCCGTCTGATTTTGTTTTTGGTCTCAAGTCTAGATGGTAGGAGACAGAAGAGAGAGCTCAAAGAATATAAACAGTTCTAGAAAAACTCCGGAGATGAAAGGCAATAATAAATCGAGAAAAGAAAACATTTCTGTTCTTCGTGGCATGATTGAAGTGCCTGGAATACCAATGAAATTGCGATTATTTGCTCAGCTGCCAATAATCGTTTAAGCTATTGTTTACAGTTTATCTGGAAGATTAGTTCTTTGAAAATTTCATAAACTTCAACCAAATCTATAATTTAATGATTCTATTTCCAAAATCATTTTCCTTGAACCATTAAAACAAAATAGACAATCCAAACTAAAGAAAATATCTGTTATTTCAAGAATTCGTCATTTTTTCAAAACGTTTTCCTCCAACCTTTATACTTGTTTTCCTTCTTCCTCGCCTTTCACAACTCCTCCTGGGTGCTGCCTGATTCTGAAACCTGCAATCTATTTTTTTTTCAAACCGAGAGACGCAAGAAATAACGAGGTCCCTCACACCGGCCCAACTAAAAATAGAAATGAAATCCTGTTTTGAGACAAGACGCGGGGGAGATAATCTAGTTGTGGTTGGATACCAAAGAGTTCAGTTTTTCTTCCACTACAAATAGCATCTAATTCCCTTTTGTTGTGTTATAATCACTGAATTAGTTTCTTTCCTTCAAAGGGCATCGTAAATGAGTCAATCTCCAGGATACACATTTTTCAATTCAGTTTTCAATCCATCATATGTGTAATCATTCTTATTCCCTCGCGGCTCTTTTCATTTCGTGGACTAGAGGTCGATATCATTCATTCTAGTCAACAAAAAGGTTATGACAGAGAAAAGAGAGAATTTCGACAAAAATTTATCTATTCTCAGCATTTTTCATATTGAGTACATGAAAATTAGAGTATCCCGACTTATTTCAAAGAATTCAATGTACCCTCATTATCCAAATTCTGGGAACTTCCTCATAAACTAAAACTTGATTTCATCCCCACTAATTCTCTCTTATTCACATTTCCTGAACCCCCGTTTTCTTTACTCTGGACTCAGGATTAAGCCCTAATATAGTCACAACACACACTTTTCTATTGATATATGGAGATTCATAAACTTTCGGATTAAATTAATTAGTAACGAGATGTTTATGAAGTTAAAACTGAAAAATGTTTTTTGGATAACCAAACACCATAGTTCGGAATTTTGGATAAATTTACGTTTCCCTGAAATTTGCAAAACAACCTTTTTCGTGGAAGTTTCTTTATTATCACTCGACATATCAAATTATGTTCAATGACCACTTTTCCTTAACTTTGATATCTTCATGACTTTGAAACAAATGTTTTAGTAAGGACAAAGAGCCAGAAGCTCAAGTGCTCTATAAATTGAAATGTGGAATGTTTTTTGATTACCCTTTCATGTAGAAAAAAGAAGAACTAATCCTGTTGTTGCAGCTTCTTAGCACTTAATGAGATCGAACATGGAGAAAAGAGAGAGTTAACTAGAAATGCAAGCATTGTGACTTTATAGTGTCATGATAGTAGGAATCATTGCTTCCCTCCTAAAAAACTGGAATGAAATTGAATAGCCGTGAGACCCCCGCACTGGGCTCGCAACATCTTAATCCGAACCACGTCATTACACATCTTTCCATGCCACACTCACACCTTTTACTCAGTTATGCCAATTCCTTTCCTTTACAAGCGCTAATCCAATCCGAAAATCGTCATAATTCATTTTATGACTCTGTAATCTTGCCTCCCCCCACTTTCCTAATCCCGCCCCTCTTCTTCCTCTGAAAAACTTTAACACATCGTCTGCTGCCCAATTGATGTTTTTCATTTTCCATACACACAACCTATCCAATGATTCCGTTCAGAACCGTCGAAGCGGAACAAATTCCAGTCCGTCCGAGCTTTTTGACAAATATCCAGAAGGACTCGAATTCTGTCTCGTGGCATTTTTTCTCTAGCTATTTTTTGCTGCTTCTTTCTTCTTGTCCCATCCAGAAATCGGACACCTCCCCCCTCCTTTTTCCCAGAAAACAGAGCGTCTTTGAAAATGCCACCAAACTTGAACCCCGTATTTGTTCTCCTGTTCACCATGGTCTTTGTTCGCTTACAGTATTTTACATACATTAAAATTCCAAGTTCAAAACGACGAAATGTGTTCTTCAAGGTTACTGTTGTTAGGAAATTGTTTATTGTCTAGAAACCAGGAAATGAGCGGGGAATTTGTATCGAGACAGAATGTATTATTCTGATCTTGTTTTTCTACGTTATCAGAAGCAACGTCAGTTATTGAGTGGGTTAGAGATGCTCTCTGACACATACCTGATAAGTCCTTGATTTTCTGGTCTTTGTTCACCTTGGAATTTGCATAAGTTCGTGCCCCCGCCCCGTCTATCTGACCGTAAACACTAAACCATTCGTTATCGGCAAAAGGGGACAAACGTCATTTGCGCCCTCGCTATTCTGATCCGTCTTAATATACTCCTTAATGAATCCCTAGTTTTTATGTTATGATCTTTTATTTAGTCGCCGTTTTTTGCTCATCCTCCGGTGCATCTCATCGGTTTTTTGTTTTTCCGTTTGTTGCTTTCGGTTTTTTTGCGTCTTCTACCGAGCAAATATTGGTATTATTGCTCATCTTCTCACTGATTCCCTTATTTTCTCAAAAAACTTAGTCTTTAGTTTCATTTTCTTCAGCTATGACGATGTATCTTTTTGATCTAAGGTTGAGGAGTCAATAGCAGAATAGAAGAATAACAAAGGAAGGCGTAGAAAGGGGTGGGGGTGAAGAATGGAATTGAAAAAGAAGAGACTCACTAGGTTAAATTATTTTTGTGCTTCCTTTTTCCCGTGGAACGCGAAAGCAATCCCCGACTCTAATTCTCATGAGAATTTGCGAAATTCACAAGACACGGCGCATCAAGTAGGTAGTAAGACCTTCAAATTGTTTCTTACTACTCCTGATTACCCCCCTTTCCTATTGTGTGTGACAAGTTTCCCACAACGGCCAGTTTCGAAAAAAAGAAAAATGAGCTGGTTCAAACATCTCACGAGCTACTTGTAAGCTATCGCACTTTCAATTAATCTGTTGAAAATAGCTTTGACTCATTTTGTTTGAACAATCAGCATTGTCTCCAGACTGATCTCCGATGAACGTGATTTCTGACACATTTTCTATCGGTAATTCCATTTCAAGTTTTTTTCTTATTTAATAATTTTCTGTTCGATTGATCCAAATTAAATTTCCAGGAATTTCTGCAGAGCACGTAGGCTCAACATTTTCATTAATGAATAACTTATGATATTCGTTTCGGACCGAAACGTTTCAGAGTTTAATTTTAGAAATGGAGAAACGTGTATTTTTTCTGTTTTTAGACGACAACAGGTGTAATTTTCTCATGGTACGTAATTATAGGATTTTGATTCAGATCACTGACTGAGATCACTTTCACTCTATTTTTGAGCTTTCGAACTATAAAATATAGAGATCTCTAATCTTTTCGTCCACCCTCACTTTATTATCATTTTCTTCCGAATTATCTAAATCTGTCTTGTGAGGATAATAATCTTCTAAGTAACCGCTTTTCTCACCTCCGCTTTAAATCTGTTGTTTTTCCGATTCCTTGCTCTCAGTATCACAAACCAACCATAATTTACTGTTAGTACATGAACCTTATCATTTAATTTCCTGCATTTCTTGTTTTTTTGGTAGAAGGAACCGAATTAATTAATTCAGCGCTTTTTATTTCCTTTCATGGCCCTGTCTGACAAGTGATTGAGAGCATAAAAACCATGAATTATTTATTGTTTTTACATTTTTATTTGCAAATTAGGGTTTTCATTGGAAAAAGATGGGCGGAGCCCTATGTGAAGTCCCGATTTCGAGTTGTCTAGAACGTCATTCCTGAAATGGAATGGCTTAATCAAGGTTTTCTTGGATCAAAATATTCCCTATTTATGTGAATCATACTGTTTTTAACATCATACAACTCCTATTCACCTGTTTTTCGTAGCTATGAGCCAGTGTACAAATCAAAGAAATTAAAACACAATCTTTTTCCTATCCAATGTGTCATTTAGAATTCCATGAATTGAGTAATTACCGGAAATACCACATATCAAAACGGATAGATGCAAATTGACCGAATGTGAAAAACAAAAACGAACCATTCCGGAATTTTCAATTTTACTCGATCCATGGCGTCATCGTCAGATGACTTTTCTGAATTTTCTATTAAAAGGAGGGTACTGGAATTCATAACCTAATTGAGTCACCCCACCGGAGCTAGCTAACAATTAGGCACCACTTCCGAGCCAGGCACGAAGAAAATGAAGACGCTTCAGGAGGATCAAACTTCGCTTTATTTTCGCTTTTTATTTTCTATTTTCTTCTCCTCAAGAAGACATGTGGCACTCGGAAGTCGAGTACACTGTCTTTGCAGCATGTCTAGCAAGTGCACACGGTTCTAGGTTTTCCTAAGAATCATAAAAACTACAGTAGGCCGAGAAGTGAATTAAATATGAAACTAATCAGATTTTCGCGCAGCAGCCGTTTCTTTGGAACCGGGTGAAAACACTTTGAATCTAATTTTTTATTCATTTCGTTCGGGTTCTCAGAATCTCAGACCACTTGGGAACAATAGTTTTTTATTTAGTCACAAACTGTCACACATGTCTAGACAATTGTTAATCATAGTGTTCGTCAATTTTTATTTTTAGATTCTGATCAATATAAAGGTCGCAGATCTTTGACTATATAATAGTTCAGCGGCTATATAAGAATACATAGTTGACTCCCCGATTACCCTTTTATTCAAAATCGTTTTAGAAGTCAACTCCTTTTAGGCATTCAAATGTCAGGCTCGTAAAATTCCTTTTTTATAGGCATACTGTAGGTTAAAATGGAGCCTAATAGCTGTAGTTCCCATTCATTTCGTTCTTTGTTCTTCCAGGCTCTTCTTCCCTAAATCAATTACCCCCGAAGAACTTCTTCTTCTCTTTTTTGTTGTTGTTTTAGTTTCAACAAACTACTTCTTTCATCCTGACATCATTTTTTAAAACGACTTTTTTCAGAATGCAAAATAGTACGGATTGCCTGAATCTCAACTCGGAATTATGGCTTTACCGAGAAGATTTGTCAACAAGAGTGAGTTTGTGAAGTATGATGTGGTAAACAAGACTTGTTTTCAGTGGTATATAATGCTGATCTTTGCGTTTTTGTATCTGATCATTATTGCTGCTGGCATCATTGGAAACACCTGTGTCATTCTGGCAATTACTAGAAACAAGTGGGTTTCAGGGATTAAACATCGGCTTAATTGTAATTTGTAGAGCTCTGCAAACGGTTCCAAACCTTTTCATTTTATCATTATCGTGCTCTGATATTGTTGTGTGTTGTACATCTGCCACAATCACTCCTATCACTGCTTTTAAAAAGGAATGGATTTTTGGAGAAGCTCTGTGCAGAATCGCCCCTTTCATTGCGGTATATACCGTTATCCATTGATCCAAAACATTCTGAATATTTATTTCAGGGAATCAGTCTTTGTTATTCAACATTCACTCTAACAGCAATTTCCATTGACAGATATATTCTAATTCGATTCCCAATGAGAAAACCGATTTCTCATTACCAAGCGATGGGAGTCATCGCTGTAAGACACATTTACATGATATCTCTGCAAAAATAGTTGTGTTTCAGTTGATTTGCGCATTTGCTGCAACTATCACATCACCGATTATGTTTAAGCAGCGACTCGGCGAGTTTGAGAACTTCTGCGGGCTTTATTGCACGGAGAACTGGGGAGCCAACGAGAGTCAGCGTAAAATCTACGGCGCGGCGTTGATGTTCCTTCAACTCGTCATCCCTCTCACTATCATCATCATTTCCTATACAGCGATTTCGCTGAAAATCGGACAAAGCATGATTTTGAAAGGGGCGAAAAAGCAGAAAGCTGACAATTGGGAAATGGAATTAAGCGATCAGCAGAGAATCGCGGTGAAAAGAAGACAAAGGACTAATCGGATGCTTATTGGCATGGTTGTCGCGTTTGCGTGCAGTTGGATTTGGTCGGTGACGTTCAATATCCTCAGAGACTATGACTATTTACCTGAACTCATCAAGACCCAAGAGTACATCTTTGGAATCGCCACTCATTGTATTGCAATGACGTCAACGGTAAGAATCAATAACCATACCTTTGAAAAAATATTCTATTAGGTCTGGAACCCACTTCTCTATGCTGTCCTTAACCTCCAACTCCGTGCAGCTTTCATCGACTTGATGCCACACTGGCTTCGCCGTCGCCTAAACCTTAAAGGAGACAACAGTTCACCACTGCTCAATCATCCAACGATGACAATCACAAATAAGTACGGATCCACGGCGACACAGGTAAACGCCCGTTCGACAACACTGTGCACGTGATCTCTTTTCATCACACAGAAAACTCTCTCCTTTAGACGTATAAGAAAGGAAATTTGCACTTGTGGTGATTTTTCGACCTCTTTATCTCTATCTCCTACACACGATCTTTCAATTTTCGGAAATTTTTCTTCTTTCGAAAATCACATACTTTTTGGCATGACAATGAAAAAGATATTTAAATTGAAATTGGTAGAGCACAAGTATTTTTCTGTGAGCTCGTTGTATTGAAAAAGCCTCTGAAATCAGTTTAGAAGCTTTCTTGAGTCTTGATACTTATTGAACAGAGACAATCGGCCGGGATGAGCATGAACACGGAATTGGAAGAAGTCACGATGGGTGTGCATGATGTTTGTTGATCGGGTTTTTACCAGCAAAATAATGGAAGAAATATATTCATAGTCATCAATTTTTGATTGTGGTGGTAGTTGTTCACAGGAACAGTGGTTTTGCACCTGTTTTTGAGAGCTTCGCTTAGTCACGTGATTTTTTGAAGTTTGTGAAGAAACCAGAGTGAATTAGAAGCTTCCTGAAATCATGTGTATCACTTTTCTATGAACTTCTCCTCTAGGAACCCGAAGATTTTGATTCCCGATTGAATCCCTTTAAATGAACGCACGGAAGTGAAATAGTGTCTTCTCCTTTATGATATCTATCTCTTCCCCAAGGTTCTATCGCTAGATGAGTGTAGTAAAGAACGTTGTTGATTAAATATCATTTTGAGGTGGAATCCACAAGTTTATTGGCATAGAAGACAAAGCGCGCTGAGAAAAAGGTGAATTTGAAACGGGAATCAGAGTCTTTGTCGGTTTAAAAGCCTTTATAATTATAAATAAAATGGGTAAGAATGCAAAACTGGAAGCAAAGAGTATCATTTCGTTCATTCAATACTTCATTTGTAAATTCATCGTGAATTCTGTCTTTTACACTTTTTCTTCACTTTTCATCACACCCACACACAACTCTTCTACTCTTTCTTTCAGTTTGTATTCTTCTACCCATACTATCTTAATTATCTTCAGTTCATAATAAGTTTATAGGCAATCAAAGCAACATACATTAATCCCGCCAACGGACAATCATACGTGTCAACAAGTTTAGTCGGTAAGGTTCAACAAGAACCGCCAAGCTTTAAATTGTGAGTTGGCCAGCACCTTACAACAAAAATGACAGTTCTTGGTTTCAGTAACGGATCAGCTCGCAAGAAGTCATCCATGATGAGAATACTTGTGCAGAAAAGAAATGCTGAAGAAGAAGAGCAACTAATCACAAAAGAATCACCGTCACCGCCAGAAATCCAAATGGATACCCTGTGCGCGGCACCCATAATCCCTCGAAGAAAAAGTGCCCAGCCGCGGTCTACCATTGAGAAAGTTGTGCTCCCAAGAAAAGCTTCATTTTAAATATATATTCTCATCGAGCTGTTTTTTTCCGTTAATCTTTTTTTGTGATGAACGGGTCCATAATTTATTTGATACTATAAGATAGTCTTCCACATATCTCCCGCTATCATTTAGAATAGTGATTATTTACATCATCAGTTCTTTTTGACTGGTAGTCAAGATACAAAAACAAAAGAAAATGGCTAAACTTGCAAACCCCTCACAGATACGACTATTATTTATTATCTCTTACCTTCTTATCTCCTTTATTGTCGATTTCGTCTCCGACTTTTTTTTCCGTCCAAGTATACCTCCCAACAGGTTTTATGTATTTATTACCGATGACCGCTTATACATTTTTTCCCGATTCTGTCTGACCTTTCACATCTTTTCGCCGTTTCAGGCTATTGCTTCTCGTGTTGTTCCATTATTTGTCTGCTTGTATTTACAAATGAAGTGTGTACTTTTAAAAAAACTTTGAATTACAGATTTTTGAAACTAAGTTTGAAAAATATGATTTTCCAGAATACAGTGACAGATTTCAAAACTTCAGGGACTTATTTAGCATTCCAAGAAAGATTTTCAAAATTACGTATATACTTTTGATCTTTTGGAAATCCACGTTAATTAGGGTGACGCTCTAATAAACTGATTTTCTAGCGTGGTAGTTCAAGAATCCAAAAATTCTATATTTCTCGGAATACCCATGTCTCCAAGAGACCTACATTTTATTGTCATTTCTAAATTCAGAACCTCTTTTTCTTTACGAATTCATCTGACTCTTCTGTCATTTTACATTAAAAAGCATCGTTTTCGAAGAAAACGTCACCACTACTATTCTCCGGATATCTCAAAAACACAAAATTGAATTCGACATCAAATATGAATTCAATTTTTTATCTTCTGTCATATAGTGTCTTCCGTGTTCCAAAATTACAAATTTTAATTGGGTTTTCGGTCGCACGCTATTTCTCGGTATCCATATTTTTCTTCATTTTTATTTGTAGGTTGTCATAAAATACAAAATGAGCTTGTATATAAGCTATTTTGAATTTTTATACGAGTTTATGAGAGGAATTGAACCCTAGACGTGGGTTTACTATAAAAAACTGTACTCGTTCTGATTTTTCGTTCTAGAAAAATATCTTGCTACAGTAATCCCTCATTTGTAGTCAAAAATATGCATCAGCTATATCACGTGTGCTCTTTCCATTGTCGCCCTCCAAAAAAAATGTATTCGCATAAATTGTTTTCCAAACAAAAGAATATTTCTACGTTGTTCTGCATGTATTTGAATATCAATTTTGATGGCCACATCCTCTTTTCTTATGTTAATTTTTGACTGATCATTCTCTAAAATATTGACTACCTGACTCTCCTTACAGTAAGTTTTTCTTTTAAAGCTCACTGAAACAATAGAATTTTTGAAAATCTGCGGTTTTTGGAAGCGAAAAAGTTCATAAATATGGAATGGGGGCGGACAAGCGGTGTTTTTGTGACGTAGCAACGCAGAGGCGACTTCCCCCTTTGAGACGTTTTCAAGCTCGACCGCATCGCGCGGGACCAACATGACAACAAAAGTACTAGTCTAGTAGTAAAAGGGGGGTTGGTTGCCTTTGGAAACCACGAAGCTCTTCTCGGACCCCTCTCCCGGGATGTTTCGTTGGAGCGGAAAACAGAGACGAGTTTTGGATCCGATCTGTGATTTTCAAAACGAATTCCATTCTGTATTCCATTTCATACATTTTCCATTCAACACCACCTTCTCTCTTTTTTCATCCAATAATGAAAAAAAAGCTATATGTTTTTCATTGAAAATAGCATAGAGTAGGTGGTGGTGATTGCGAAAAAAAAAGATGATTGGAAAAAGTTCGCAACACTAGAATCATCCAAACACATTGCTTTCATTTCTTTCATCGCCTCTAAATTGACTTTTGTATTCGTTTTTGTTTTGAATGGTTAAGCATTTTGTAATGGAAAAATGAGTCATGTTTCGAATAATAGGCAAGAGAGGAGAGAGAACAAAAATTCAGTTCTTGAAGTGAGGGGGGGGGGGGATGAACATTTTTCTTCTTTCACTCCTTTCGTTTCCGTTTTCCTTCAAAGTTGACATTGACGACTTCTCAGGAGGAGAAGAAAAGTGTCAACAAAATTGGAGAGCCGTATTTTGATCCCTTGTCAAGTGCACGTGTAAAACGGGGGGAAGGACCAGCCGTGTTTTCCGCCGCGCGTAGAAATACGGGATGCTGTTTTACTTCACAATTTTTGAAGAGCACACTGCTAAAACTCAAAAAGGCTTTCACAGGCTTTTCAGAAAAGCTGGTGAGAGTTTCCTAGACTATCTTCTCATTTTAAATCCAGAAATCCAGTTTTAATCATAGGTTTCTGTTTTCTCGCGGATACTAGAGTATGTTTATATTATAGGTTTTAATCCGAAACATTTTCTGCTTGGTGTTATCCCGGAAACCTTTATTTAATCCCCTTCCTGACGTGAAGGTATATTTATATCTCAACGATTCATTGACCTCCCGTGGGAAAACAATAAAAACACCCAGTCATCTTTGAAATATCCCAAAAAATGAACCTTCCATAGAATATTCATCAACTCGTTTTGCGTGGAGTAAAAGTTTGGAGGGGAGGGCTAAGGATTCTGAAGAGCAAGCCCCCTTTTTCTTTCCACGGGGCTCATTTCTTATGTGTACCTATGGCCATTCATGATTTATTAAGCATGTCTTCGTTTTCATTATTTATTAGCCACATCAGCATTTATTTATCCGACAAAACATAAGACGCAAATAGTATGAGGGAGTCTCATGTTTATTTCATTTCCAACTTCCTTCCCCCCCCCCCTTTTTCTCCCCCCTTTTCGTTTCCTTCAATGATCTCTTCTTTACCAATGGACCTTATGTGTCAGTTTTTGAGAAACGGAAGCAGTAAATTGGATTCGAGCATCGGGACATCATCATTTCCGGTCCTAGCTTGATCAATTGGATTCGACTGGCTTAGTGCCTTCGACTCCTAATGCTTCCGGATTTTTGAAATGCATGTAAATATATTTTCCGACTCAAATATCCGGTCCCAATAGTTTATGATCTTATAACCTCTCTCCCACTCGCCTTTTTCTCCCGTCCTTCATCATTTCCGCTATTTCCGAACTCTGACTCCAAAATTTTGAATTTCCCACCTTTTGATATTGTGATGTAACAATCAGAACAAACTTCTGCACAGCTGATAGGCTTAAAAGCTCAGCTGCACCTTACGCTTCATTCATCTTGGGATCAGAACACTAAAAGCATAATTCCCTCCCAATTTCAGTTAAGACCCGAATCCTGCCGTTTTATCCGCTCAGATTACGGTTTTAACACGAATGAAAATCATCTAACATTAGTCAGATGACGCTTGATGATTCGTCAATGGCCACACAAGTCTAGCTAGATCTTTGTTATGAAATTTCAAGTCAGACTTTTTTATGGTAGAGCTTTTGAACTTTTATGTGAATATAGGTTACTGTAGTTTGAAAAAAGGGGTGGTCCGAGGCTATTATATCAATTATAAAATCGTGAAAATTTTATTACTCCATATAAAATATTCAGTTTAATGGATTGAACCACATTTATCTTCTAGGCTCCAAAAGAGTCTCCCTAGATAAATTATGTGTACGAGAACATTTGATTAAGTCGTTTTTGTTCTCAAGTCTGCACATCATTTTTCACGAGCAAAAGGGTGTGGTCCTACTTTTAGATTACGGTAGAAAACATTATTTTTATGGCACTCCCATTATTTCTTCACACTTTACCCGTTCGCTCCTTGGTTTTATTGCGTCCTCAACTTTATTAGGACCTTTGCAAAAACGGTGCGGTATCGTAAAAGGGTGTGTTTTTGTGATGCTCGATTCACTATCTTTTCGGCCACCTGGTAGAGTTTTGTTCGCCACGAATGAATAGGCAGCTAATTACGAAGCTGCTTTTCAGAGTAGTGTTCACGCCGGTTGCACAGGCCTACGCGTGTTAGCTATATTTTGATTAGAATATCTACGCGGTCTGTTGCCTTCTTGCGAATAAGGTTCTCGAACATCTGTTTACTACGTGACTTGAGACTAAAAAACATTATGATGCTTGTATTTCCGTATTAGTGTTCTTAGTAATAAGTGAGCTATTGTAATTGATCATCTCCTAGACTATCATCAACTGACGTTTCAAAAACTGCAATTGAGACATATCACGTACACATATTGGTCCTTTTCAATTCATTTTCAATTCAAAAAGTATCTATTGAATAATGTTTCTCTGCTGACTGACTCATTGTCCGAATCAATTCAATTGATTCAAAAGAATACAATTGGAAACTTTTCTCTCATTCCAAAAATAAGAGAGAGAGAGAGAGAGAGAGAGAGAGAATTGAAAAGCTATTCAAAAACCTTTGCTGAGAAAGAAAGGAAAGTAAAGTACAGAATGGGCCTCAGCACACTCTCGCTGCTTTGGTCTCTGTTGTGTTGTGTGTGTGCCCATTTAATGAGCTCAAAACGTTTTGAAACAGACATTGCCGTTCTAGAAATGACATTTCGGCCCATTAGCCTCTTTTCTACTCTTTTTTAAGTCTACTCAATTTTCGACTATTCCAGCTGGTACCATCTGTCATCGAGTCGACCCTGTACACATCTCCTAATTTTTTTCTTTTCTAAAAACAGAGAACCAGCTGGCACCAAAATTTTCAATTTCTCAAAGTTTTCCGCTTCTCTGCCATCAGCTGGCGATTTGCCCTATTCGAACACGTGTCAACAACAGATACACTTTTTCGTACAGTTGTGAGCCCAACCCCCCTATCAATTTGATGTCTGAGAACGGACGGTCTGTGAAAACAATGTTGTTCTGCGAATTCCTTCGCCCTCCATCAGTTTCTGTTATTCAGTCCCATATTAGCCCGTCGTAGCGTTACTTGAAAGGGATGGCTGGTGTTCGCTCGATGGAAACCTAAGAGAAATAATATTCCCTTAACTTATATTATTACTAGAATAGTTGATGTCCTGGAAATTAGTCTAGGTAGTAAACAGTAGATTCTCCCTTCGAAAATCTTATTTCTTATTTTTACCCGGTATATCTATCGATAAAAGTCTAGAAAATGATTTCAAGAATGGAGAAATCCAAAAAACGTCTAGCAAAAAATTCTTTCAAGAGCCACTTCAATTTCTTCTCACAGAAAAGTTAAACTCCTGCAGAAATCTATCCCTCTCTTCACAAAAAATAGTAGTCTGCCACCACGATGCCAGGTGCCATGATTAATCGCCGTGCCCCAAGATTGAACCCATTCTTTCGATTGGCATTCTATTTTATCTTCCCCCCTCTTCCTTTGTCACCGATTACTACGGATTGAACTCTTCTCCTTCCTTTCTTCTCGTTTTTTTTTGCTTTTTTTTCTGCAGCCCGGAAAGTAGAAAACGCGGAAGGAAGGGGGGAAGGAAATGGAATATTGCGCAAGCGCAAAATCGTTTTTTATTGTTTCCCCTTCTTATTTTCGTGGTTACTACCGATTTATGACATGGTCATACATCAGCATAACTTTCCCGCTGCTGACACATCCGAGCAATAAAATTCCCCGCGAATATATTAAAGTTTCAGTTTTATCGCTTTTCGTATATGGGCCGAAGGGAAACCATCATTCTCAATCAAAAATCATTTCCCGTTTTCCCTCTTTTCCCGCAACGCCGCATTTGATATTTTCCATTTCCCATACTCCTTTTTTTCCTCATTGTCCCATGCTCTTTCCATAAGATTGATCGTTAGAAGTCCGCGTTTGCACCTGACGATTCATATAGGCGGAGAGGACTACTTCAGGGCTTCGGGGCAACCGTGCTCTCCGGGCCCTTTTGCTAGATCAACATCAAAAATACGAGAAAGACAAGAGAAGAAGACTCGTCTACCCATTTCCCACAAATCAATCCTCCTTTTGTTCTGTTTTGACACCACTGCATACATTTCGTATACTCGTGCCTTGTTGTGCTGTTCCTGTTCCGATGGTCGTTTTTTCTCTCTCCTTATTTTTGAATAATTTATTCGCAGTCATTAACATCAGAAATTAGCAATTAAAATGTCGTTTTTTGGAGCTGATCTTATCATCTTTTAGTATATAGACTCTTCTGCTTCCAATTTTTACCATTCTTGATTTCAGGTATAGTCAAAAGCTCGTATCAATTATTGTGATTCGTGAAATCCAATCAACGCAACCATTCAGCCAAGAGGTCATCCAATGTGGTTCAACGGAGGGCCTCATGGCCCACCACCGCCAGGTCATCCGTTGCACGGACTACCACATCCAGCCTATCCGCCAGGCCATCCACTTCACATGCCAGCCGGTGTTCAAATGATGCAAATGGGACCAAACGGACCACATCCAGTTATGCCAGGAATGCCAATGGGAGCAATGCCGATGGGACCCATGCCGCCAAATGGAGTCCCCCATCCCATGATGCATCCAGCAGCATCCAACGGTGGTCATCAGCCACCCCCACAACGTGGAAGACCGCCGGCAGCAGCTAGAGTTATGTCTCTTTTTGACTTTTCACCTGCACAGAGATCGAATTTCGTGCTAGCCTGGCTATATATAAAATTGTGATGTTTCTGCTTCACTTATGTTCCCCGAGTTGTCCAGTTTCTTCTCATTAGTTTGTGTTCGAACTTTGATTCTTTCAACTTTAAGTTATCAGTATTCATTTTTTTTCCTGAAAGAATCCTAGTTCCTCTTCGAAAAGCTTCTCAGCCTTTATTTTTCTCTTTGAATTTCACAATTTCTCAGAGTTCGATCAACTCTGACATCAATTTTCTGAACTCTTATAATAACTGGGAAAGTCCCAGGAATATAAAAAGCCTTAAAACCTTTCCAATATAATGCCTGGGAACATCCAAAGTTCTCGAAGAGCCAGAATACTAAGAATAGAAGATATACTGGATTAAAACCTCAAGAAAACAAGTCGTTAACGTAAACACATAGTGGAATATAACCCGATTTCCTGATCTGCACTTCCACCTGTCAACACGCTCTCCGGGTCCTTTATGTTTCTTATTCATCTCGATAACAGAGGAGGCGGGAAACCCTACAATTTGCCAAAGAGGAAACGTTCACCTATAATTTAGTGATTTCGAAAAGCTGCTGCTCATCTCTAATTATAGGCTCCTATGACCAGATGTGTTTAGTAATCCTCAAGATTAGTCTAATAGAATTTAGTTGTGTACGACGGGGTGGTTTCCCAGTAAATCTTAAAGAGAATGGGGAGGGGGATCCGACGTCAAGAATCTTAATAATCCTAATTTGTTTACACAAAATCGGCTGCGAACTAGAGAAAACGCTTCTTTTTCTTCTTCTAAAGATCGCCGGAGGATTAGTTGCAAACCCTTAAGAACTGACTTTTAGACATCCATCCAGTGTAAAGTTTTTTTCGCAGACGACGGATGACAGTTGTTTTTTTTCCTCTCTCCAATTATCACACACTTCGGCTCCCACGCAACAATCAAGTGTTTCCGTTGTCCGTACTCTGATCGAAAGGAACTGAATTTTTGAAGGCTACACAAAAACGTGCTTAACACACTCTTGTCTTGCTACCGATATCTTATCATCTCTTCTCCTCCCGTATCCTCTCCATTCGAATACATTTCAAAAATGACCGATCACCAAATAGTTTCGAAAAAGCCAAAGTCCATCTGGTACTTTGAACTTCACCGCTTCTAATTGATTCCGTTTCTCGTTTTGTGTCTTGCCTACCGTAGTCCAACGCGCTATCAAAAGATACTCGCCTTCTAAACCAACCGGGGCGTCGACCTTGATCACAGTCACAGGGAGGACGACATTGAAAATAAATGAAATAAAATACGCTCGACCATCTGATGACACTGGGGATGGAAGACGCCATGTGATTCAACCGAACTTTGTAGTCTTACACATCGTATCAAACAATTTAGTAGAAATGGTAAACAGTAGTCGGTTATTTTTTTTTCTTTTCTCATTCCCTTTCTGAGATTCTGTTGCTCCTGTGGCCCTGCAAAGATCAGGCACACAATACCGTTTGCTCTGTCTGTACCTGACGCTTTTGTTTGTCCGCTTTTAATGATCGCGCTGATTGCAGAACAAGCGGAAAGAAAATTTTCGCGAGTGGAAGAAAACATTTGAGTTTGGTTTACTGATCTTGTGAGCTCAAAACAGTCTGGGAACGATTTGTATTGATTTTTGTCATTTTTCTTCATCAATTTGCTAGAGATCCAATTTTATGAACTTCTTCTTATTTTTTAGTTTTTGGACTAACTAGCCGAACATCGGAAAATGCAAAAGAAAACGTTCTATAAAGTTTCCGAAGTCTTCCACAGTACTATAATGTAGTCCCTAACCGTTTTCAACTGTTCATTGATTGCTAAAATCAATTCTGAACACGTTGATCCATGTGATATGCAAAACCCTTCCCTCTCTAGCACTGTTTCAATAAACCAGAGTCTTCTCTTTGACTACATAATACGTACTGCCCCTCCCGAGTGACTGTATGATGATGTTTAGAAACGGGGGGAAAGTGGTTTCGCCTCTCACTCTCTTCATCATTTTCACTCATTGCCTTTACTTTTGAGACTCTGTATATTTGATCAGCTCAAACATTGCACCGTACCTACTCGTTCGTGCTCTCCTTTTCATGTCCCCTCCCCTCCCCGGTTGGTTACCAAACCATACTCATAAACTACTTCGACGATCAAAGAACTAGCGATTTCTTGAGAGAGAAGCGAAACTTGAAAGTGTGTGTCGGGGTCAACGATCGAATAGTCTAGCAGTCAGATATATTTTTTTTCTCTCCTACCAACAAAGATGAAATGCAAATCAAATATTTGTTCTCGAAAGCTCTTATTTTCGAGACGACGCCTCCTCTTAACTCAATATGTCGAATTGATCAGCACCCTCTCACTCTCTCTCCAATCACAGCCCACAGTCTAGTCGTGTTGCGAAAATAGGAATATAGAGAAAAAGAAAAAGAAATTGATAAGAATACGATATCGACATTCTGGAGACACAAACCATCACTGTCATTATTTGCTTGCTACAAGTTCCTGCTTGCTTCTTTCGTATCTCCCTAGCAAATCAGTGCAGATAAATTGGATACGGACTTTTTTGGGGTTATGGGGGGAAACGCTTGACCAAACTAAATATAGGGCCAAACCGGATGAGACGTAGATGAGATCATTAATCTCTTGATACTTTAGAAAGACGTCTGATTCCAATCGAATCAATTAAAAGATTCTAGGAAAGCATTTCGATACTCGGCCAAAATCGGATTAGAATTTCGATAGGATTAGAGGTTCTCGACCAGGTGCAAAAATTTCTTTCTGTCTAGAATCCTGGGTTTTTGTAGTTGTTTCTAGCCACAATACGATTTAGTCCCCCTTCCACTTATTTGCTGACACTGTTAAATACCTATAAACCGTTTTCCTTACGTAGGAAAAGTGCTTTCTGTAACGTGGACTTTGGTACATTCATAAAGTGTAGCTTGGCGCCATTTCTTATCGCTTAAGACTTTTAGAACTGGACTCTTCCGGATCAATCGAGCGATTATTTTATCATTTACATACACACGTTGTCGATACCGTGCAGAAATGTTGCGTTTTCATCTTTTTGTCGAGTCAATCAATAGCTTAGTGGAGGGGCTAGTCACACTGTTGTTCATGATCTTTGAAATCACTGTTGGTCGTTAACGTCGCAATTTTATGATGTTATTGTTCGTTTTACTGTTTTTCTGACGTGATACTACGTTCTGTTCTCCGGTCCAGATCTTTTTTTCTATTCATCACAAATCACAAGCTATTAGTTTCTACACTGATAACACTACTCTCCAATTCCGATTTCTTCGCCGCTCCTGTCATCTCAAAAAATGACAATCCACAAATATTGACATAGTCCAAGCAAAAATCATAAAGAAGTCATAAGAAATGTTTCTTTCCCCTCCACTGCGCACCGGAACAGACCAACATGATCAAACTACAAAGAAACAATGAGGGGGGAACAATTTTCGCACCGGAAATCGAGAATTCTTTTATTCTGGTAGTGGTGGTACTAAGTTGGCGCGTTCTAAAAGACATTTATAGTATGTCTCATTGACCTCCAAATTGTGACTGTTGGGATTCCAATCACAAATCATAGTTTCTGATGCGATTACGGTTTTGCTGCATCGCGCAATGAACTATGATTCTGGGAAATGCAGCAGCGCAGACATATAATTATAGATAGAGACTTTAGTCTGTGAGCATTTTGAAAAACATTATGAATTACTAATTCTTTGAATTCGGCTAGTGGAGGCAAAGATCTCATGCAGCTGAAAATAAATATAAAAGCACGATGAAGCACGCTGCCCCAGAACCAAACATCATTTTGAGGCATATAAATGAGTTTTCCACCAATTGCTCACTACGAAATTCTGATTAGTTAATTAACTGAAGCTTGCCATGTGTAGCCAGCAGACTAAATGATCAAAAGAACAAATGCGTGCCTCTCTCGGCGAATAGGCCTGATCATCAGCCATACTACTGATGAGTGTTCTATGGTTTGTCAGAGAACATAGTAGTATTACGTGTTTTTCGCTATGTTAGGTCTTCTTCGGACAGAGAACAGTTGGAAAAAATTGAAGGGGGGAGGCGGAAGAAAATGTCTAGCTTCTTTGTAGTTTTTATTTTCCTAGCTCTCACGTCTTATAACTTTTCTCATGGAAGTTTTTTTTAAAAGGTCCCTATTTTCAAAATTGTATAAATTTGAAAAAAAAATTGAACAAATGGTCTAGAATATGACATTATTGAAAATCGTGAGATCTATGGGTACCAATGATATTCCGTGATAAAATGAGAAGTCTAAAAAAACTTCTGCTCATAGAGGTGTTCAAAGACCAACTCAAAAAAACTATTTGAACTCTTGACTTTTTACCCTTCCAAAAATAAAAAAGTTGTTTTTTGGGAGCTTCCACTTTTCGCCGTCAATTTTAGAAAATAGAGAGAACGCTGGTTGTCTCAGTCTCTTTCTCCCCCTTCTAATCTATGTTTTGTTGGAACACCCACCGCCAGAAGCTCATCGATTCGCCCCGTTTTTCCTGGAATTCTAGTTTCTCGTCTTCCGACGCTATCTGACCTTGTTTGTAACCTCCCCCCCCCCCCACACGTCATCTCTATTTTTGGTCATGTTCTTTTCTCCGACTGTGTGTCCATTATATGAAGGCAAAGGTGGAATGCAAAGTTCAACGCTATTTGGGAGGAGGAGGAGGGGCTGTGTTTTCATCTTTTTACGTGTGGCTGAACTTTTGTGTACTGTCTCAAGTATGAGCGTGTTTTCGAAAAACGCACGTGTTCCGATTATGTTTTTTTCCGATTTCCTTTTTTTGCGACTTTCGAATAATAATAATTTTGTCGGCAAAACCCCTAGAAATTCTGTTGTTAAAGACGAATCGGTATCAAGATATACATCTCTCCCTCTCTCTCTACATCTCGATTCTCGAATCTAGAATCGGAACCCGGCCGAGAGAAGAGAATGTTCTTGATCAGATATGTCCTCTCATCGATTGTCATTAAAGTCTTTTTGCATTCATCGCCCTCCCTAAAAATCCAAAATCCACCAAACAATACACAAAATGTTCAAACAAGCTGTGCACACAGACCTGGGTCAACAAATGGGTGGAAGAGTGAGGAGGGAAAAGAATACCAATGAGTCACAAGATTGGATCATCAATCTGTGCAAACGTGACGTTGGTATTTTTTTCTAGCTAGTATTGATTAATTAGTTGCAATTTCGATTTCTCTTCTTTTTAGAGTTGAGATTAGCAACAAAATAGCTTCGTCAGAATAAATTTGAATCTATAAATATTACTTGTAGGTCTTCATGATTAGTCCAGACCACGTTTTAAGTGTTTAGAGACACGCTATTTTGAGATCTTCGATATTCTTTGTCCTCGTTTTTTGAAATCAATATACCAAACTTCTAAAATCGATAGTATATATAGAAATTCCTCGACAATTCATTTCCTCCATAGAAACAAGACAGAAAACGGGAGCGGAAATGAATCATTGAGTGATCAGCAACAAATTGTGGACGATCAAACCCTCCTCCCCGCAACATGAACAAAGCACATTGTTCCCCTTTTTGCATCTCTATATGTTATTGTTTTCATTTCTCTGACTCAATTCTTCCACCGAAACATTTTTTAATCAAAACCGAACAGATCAATAAGATCCTCAATTAGGTTCTGTCTCCCTCCTCCCACGCAATCACACAAAATCAAGTTCCGAACGCTGAACACTTGATCTATCCTTTCGTTTATCTCTTAATTGACTTCAGTGTGGCCCTCCTCCGGGCGCATCCAGAATGCCTTCTATAGCAAATTAAAGATCGCAGAGGCCTAGAACTAAAACCGGAAAAAGCCAGCGCCCACACTTGTTTCGATAGTTGTCTAGTCTCCCGTCGTTTTTGTGATGATCTTCCCCTCTCTCTCTCTCTCTTTCTGCCCGAATACAATGCCTCTTTCAATTTCATATGCAATCACAGTTCAGTAGCGAACTAAACCAAACCATATGACAAAAGTATATGTATGTTCATGTATACTGTTTTAGTTTTTGATTTATATGCCGCCCAGAATAACCTCCTGGGCGGCTACAGTGAAACCTGTGATAACTGTTTATCCAGCTTTCTATAGGAATAATAAGACATCCAAGAACTGACACACTTATTTGTACAGGTGTGAATTCTTTTTTTTTTCCAAATAACTTTTCCATGATTGCAAAATATATTCTTGCTAATACATATAGCTAGAGATCATTTCCAAGCACTTTCACCTGTTCCCGATTCCCCTGATCGATCCCACCTGCTCCTTGTTTGCCCCTTTACATCACCCCCAATTCCTATTATCTATTTTCAGCTGAAGCCCCGACCTCTTCTTCAGTTGTAGACGAAAAAGCAAAGAAACAGAGAAAATCATCGAAAGCCTCGACAGCACCGCAATCGCGGCCAGAAGGTTGGTTTCTTTTTCCTTATTGTTGTGTCACCGCCCTTTTCCTTGAAAACAAAACAGTCTGTTTTCTTTCCGAGGCTGTCTAAGAGACTGAAAAATAGTATTTCCTAGAATATTCTATTTTTCACATCATCCTCAGCTCACATTTCTTATTTTTCGCACATATTAATTCTACGAATCCGATTCTACTAGTATTTTCGAGCCCTTTCTATCTCTTTCAAGGAGATGAAAATAGAAATAGAGAGTCTCCCAGGATCCACCCATTGATCTTTTGGTTCCCAGAGCCTTTTCTGACCTTCTCCATGCATCATCTTACCAAGAAAAGAAAGAGGAAGCTCTGGTCAAAGATTCGAAAAAAAACGAGAAAAGAGAAAAAAACCGTTTTTATTGTTGTGTGTTGAGGCGAGAAATACGATATGTGGTTATTTGTATTCTTAAACATCAACATACAAGTCGTGATGTTGCGACCCACCCAGTTTCAAGTGAACCTGTACTTTGTAGCAACTGAATTATTTTTCTATGACCCCTCTTGCCCCTAGAAAACCTTCTTATCCAAATCCATTAGGGTCCCTCTCTTTTTTTCCTTGCTCTTTGCTCTATTAAAAAGTTTTTTGCATGATACAGAATTTTGTTAGGTACATTAATCCAAACCAGTTTGATGGCAAATTGGTTTTCATTTTTTTTCTATTCACCCGGGGCCCCTCTATTTTTGTTTTACTTCGCTATTGCTTCCGCGTCGCACTCTTCTTGGAATTTCTTTTTGCTGCTCGCGTGGTCTTTGTTTCTCTAGTCTAATCGGTGAGCAGCTGATTCTGAGTACTTAAACCTTTTGAACCGCACCGATTTTCTGATCATGCGCTAATTTGGGGGGTTTCGTTGAGACGGAAGCTCCAAACTAGGTAGAGATTTCCTAGCTTCAAGCACGAAATCAAACGTTTTGATTTATTAATCATGAAATAAACTTGAATTTTTGAGTTTCAGCAAAATTCTGAGTACTTCGTCACATTTCTTGGAATTTCTGCAAATGAAAGGCAATTGAACTGAAAATTAAGAATGCAAATTTTTCATGACATTTCTGTTACATTTTATCCTTCTGCATCTTATATAGCTTGGAAGAGTCTCTTTTCACATAGGGTTTCGCTCTTTGCACGTAATTTTCAAAATCGTCTCTCGTTTTCTACACCCCCGTGCTCGTCCGGTCGCAACCTTCCGAATATCCTTTGATGACCCTTTCCTTGATTTTATCGGATCATTGCCAATTTCCAACGTTTTTGGCGACCTTGAGAAAGGTGATTCGATGAGTGAAGTAGATTTGAGAAGAAGGGGGGAACTCGGAGCGATTACCTTTGAAGATAAAGGTGTCCCCTCTCAGTACTTTTGTGTTCTGGAGAAAGAGACGGGAGGTTAGAGAGATGCCTACCCGAGATTAGATGGCGAGGGAGGGCCTTGAAAATCGGTTCATAGTTCGCCACCAAATTCTTCTTGCCTTCTTTTTTCGTCCCGTAGATGAGACCTATTTTATTTTTCTTCAAAATAGTCTTGTTTGATAGTTCTCGAAATAATATCAACTATTTAGTAACCAAAAAATTCTAATTGCTTCAAATTTAGTTGCGCCTCTATAAAAGGACATTTCTGGTCATAGGATGTCTCAAATTTCCAGACCAACACACAAACTATTTTTTTCAATTTCCTTTTCTCCCCGCTTTTTTATTGCTATTTTTATTCTCGAGAACCCTTGGTCCCACGCACAAGTGTGTACTTTAACACTTGGTCTCAAAACGACTGAAGAGTTTTACTGGAGCGATCTTTGAAACGATCCCCGTTTTTTTGCATTACTGGTTTCTGGTCGTAATCTTCTTCTCCTCCCCAAAGTAATCATAATAATCGTCTCAGACAGACCTGAAAAGGGTGTTTTCCAAAAAATACGAGTTCAATAATTGTCTCTTTCGAGACTTTCAAAGAAAACCACAAATCCCAAGCACAAAACAGAAAATGTAGTTCTCTTGACATTCTAGATAAGAATAGATGTAGTTTCATTTTCTGATCTGTGCTCTTGTGCCTTTTGAGACTAGTTTGCACAATTCAATATAAATCATGGTGGTTAATAAAACGAAAAAACCAACACCACGCACATAATCAAATTTTCCATCCGGGGCGAAAATCCAAGAATCCAACGGACGTCATCGTGAATAGAAAAGGCGCATTAATTAAATTTCATATAGTGCATACGGGTATATAAACTGGGAGAGAGAGAGCACATATTCATATATTTCTATCTTCTTGAAAGTCGGGGGCTATATTCTAGCGGAAAGGCTGCTTTCCGGAGTAACTCAGCGAGCAACCAAAATGCGTTTGCTCTCCGGCACCCCGTCTTCTTCTTCTTCTTCTTCTCATCTTTTTCCCTTCCCATCGCGTTTTTCAAACTACGTTGCGTCGCGTCGCACCAACGATCATTCTCCTGCAGTTTCTCGCATCTTCTTGTCCGGGAGAAGAGGGGCCTTCTCCTCAATGTTACATCCGAGGCTCGATCCTCGCTCGTTTTACGCGCATCTCTTTCTTCTAGGAAAAAGGTCAAAGTGTATGTAGTTTGTTGGGTACGGGGAAGGCCGTGGACGGGACTAGATAGGTCGAATAGGCCGAAGATACACAATGAACATCAGGTGGGAAAGAGAGAAGAGAGAGAGTGGGAGAGAACGGGGCGAACACCGATGATGAAAGGGGACTACTTCTACTATACCAATACCTTATTTGCGACGAGACCTCCCGTCTTTGTTCTATGATTCCTCCTCTTCCTTTCATTCCTTTGCACTGACAGACGCTTTTTTAATCCTGAAACATTTTTTTCAATCTTCTCCACGTCATTCTGTTATTTCTCGTCAGACGTGGCCCCCGTTGTTTTTACTAAATAGTATGTGTTTTCTTTCCAATCTATTAGTCATGACTTCCTTGCAATTCTCACGTGTCGTTCCAACAGACATGTACAAGTTTGGGGCGATCAAAAACAAACAGTGCAAAGACAGTCAGCCACTTCAAAAATTTTCTCCTTCGTTATCAAGGTTCTATGCCTTCAAACGTCGTTTTAATATGATATTATCAAGTGTCTTTGCGACATCATGACTATCAAATTGCATCAAGTGTTTCCAATACCAACTGTCTCCTATCATCATCACTGATGACTTCAAATACACTTTGTACACTAGCACTCTTCACCTACAACTCGTTTTGTCCCCCTCCAAGATCACTGCCAGCTGGCTCTATTGTCTATGTTGTTTTTTTTTCTTTGAATTCCCGTTTCAAAACAGCTGTTCCCATTCTCAAAGTATTTCTTGTCTTCGGTTCAAGTTAATCTTTTTTCAGACATGAACGTGGGTAATACACTTAATCCTGTCAATCATACAATCACACAAGCCCAGATGCAGGTTAGTTGAAAACAATTCCCCAAAACAGGGCATTCCTTATAATGAGGACCGTCTATTCTTATTATTGTGTCTAGGAAATCATGTTTACTTTACTACTTGAGTACCTTTTGTGTGTGTGTATGACTGTGTGTGTTTTAGTGAGGTGGGGGGTACAGAAGGGGGGATTGGGATTGTGAGGAGTGACAAATTTTGTTTGATTTATTTTCGAAACCGGATGTACATAATGAATCATTTGTTAAGCGGTGTCCTCTAGTTTCGATCATTAGAAATTTTCTTCTTCCTATTTTAACATCGTTTTTCAGAGCTTGCACAATATCGGCCTGAATCCGGCACAGCTGGCAATGATGGGCATTCTACAACAACAGAATGGCCAAGTACAGATTCAGCCGCAAGCGTCCAGCTCAAATCAGAACCCGGCAGTGGTGTCGTCGGCACAGCAGACAATTAATGCACAAGCGATGGGACATCCGCCAGTTCCACAACCGCAGCATAATTTGGCTCAAGTGCAGGCGCATGCTGCACAACAAGCTCAGGCTCAGGCACATGCTCAGGCCCAAGCTCAGGCACAAGCCCAGGCCCAGGCCCAGGCTCAGGCACAAGCGCAAGCTCAGGCGCAAGCTCAAGCACAGGCCCAAGCACAGGCTCAAGCTCAAGCTCAAGCCCAAGCTCAAGCTCAAGCTCAGGCTCAAGCTCAGGCCCAAGCTCAAGCCCAGGCACAAGCCCAACAACTGGCAGCCCAGCAACAAGCACACCAACACCAGCACCTTCATGCAGCTCAACAACAAGCCCAACAGCAACTGGCAGTAGCAGCAGCTCAGCAACAAGCCGCTCAGCAGCAAGCTCAACAGCAAGCCCAACAACAAGCAGCTCAAGCTGGTCAGGTTGTGGTTGTCTCATCAGCTCAACAACAAGCCGGGCAACAACAAACCGCACAGGCAGCGCTACTCCAACAGTTTCAAGCCCTACAAGCAGCTCAAGCAGCCCAGCAGGCTTCTGCGCTTGCTCAACAGCAACAACTGCAACTAGCCCAACAAATGCAAGCAGGTGGACCAAATCTAGTTGCTGCCCTTGCCGCTCCACCGTGCCCACCGCCGCCACCTGGAGTCCCATCGATGGCATGGCCAGTTCAGACGCCAGTGTGTCATGTACCATACTTCGATATGAATCTGTACCGGAATGTGAACATCGAACAACCGCCAAGTAATGACGCATCCGGAATGGATTTGCCATTAGTAGATATTACAACTCTGAGGTAATTATTTGCGGAAATCTTTATATTATAATATTTTTCAGGTTCTTCTTCAACCTTGGAGTTCAGCAATCACGAAACCTCATCGTTGCCAGACAGCAGAACAGTATCAATCAAGCTCAACAACAGCAGCCACAAGACAATGCTGCACAAAATGTCAATGCCAATCTTATCGCCTTAGTCAACCAAGCAGCTGGGGGACAACTCCCAAATCAGAATACTATCGACCAGCTAAATGCCTTGCTTGGACAGCATAACATTCTTCGCCAAGCTCAACAACTTCAAGGACCTCAACAGCAACAAAACATAGTTCAGCAACAAATGATACAACAACACCTCGGCCATTTAATAGCTGCACAAAGAAATCAGCAACCGCAACACCCACAACAACACCTTCAGCAACAAATTCAACACGCAAACCAGCAGAACCTTCAACAACAGCTGAATGCGATGGCTAATGTGCAGGCAGTTGAACGTCAGCAACAACAGAATGTGAACAACGCACAGATTGCTGCAGCGGCCAACGCGGCTGTCGGTACGGTTCCTAGTAATCAGGAGCGTAAGGTTCCACATACAGAGCTAGTCAACTCGACCGGCGCGTCTGTCGGCCTCGCCGCAACCCCAGGATTCCAAGTCTCAGCTCAGGGATCGTCGACATCAGCCACACCGGTGCCGCCGGCGGTTACTCCAAACGCGCAACAACAACAATTCCAGAAACACATCGACGGGCAGACTCTTCTGCTTCAGCAGGCACTTCTTCAGCATGCCAATAGTTGTAAGTTGATACTGTAGTGTTGTTAAATGTTGTGCACTTCTCTCCTCTCTTTCAGCCTCTCATAATGGAAATAAAGCCACCCTTCATGATGTTCGTTTTCAAGCTATGGCCCAACAACAACAAGTCGCCGCTTCTGGACTCGGACAGGGACCATCTGGCCTTCATCCATTCATCCGCCCACAAGAGGTACTTATTTCTTGATTCTGCATGCTGATTATTTTTTCTCTCTCTCCTGTCTTTCTTGGCTTTGTCATGCTTCTCTTATTTTTACAGACGATTCCATTTTTGCAGGCGGTGAGACAGGCGGCCCTAGTCAACGGAAATGCTGAATCGACAGTCTCACCACGCCCAATCCCACTCGATCCAAGCCCACCACGTGCCACCAGTGGAAACGCTAGCACGTCATCCGAACCTCAAAAGGTATCGCCGCGAAACTACAAATTTCCGAAACTCTTTTTCTTCTGTCTTCTTTTCCATTTCCTTAGATAGCATCTTTTTCGAGATTCCCCCCTGATTACTATCTGCTATTTAGAATTTGGAGGACATTGCCTAGACCGTAGTGTTTGTTGAATGTCTTTTAAATTTAAAGTTCTTGCAAGAATTAATTTCAGGAGCCAATCATCAACGTCGTAGAGGATGACAAACCATCAACCAGCGCCGGACCAAGCAGTTCCCATCCAGCCAATCCCATCGGCATCGCTAACCCACTTGCAGCAGCTTCAGCTGCGGCGGGGTTTCACAACAGCAAAGTAACCACAGCCGTCTCGGGAAACGGAAATCCGGGGTCGAATGTTGCGACCCCTGTTCTTTCGATAATCCAAATGTCAGAAGACCACTTCACTGACACTTTTCGCAAATCAGAGCAAAAGTGAGTTGAAAAGAGACAGTCTGGATGCTAGAAAAATGAGTAGATTAGCATACTATCTCATCTTTCACTTCTCGAACCTGTTTTCCGCATTTAGTTTCTATTTTAGAATTGTAAATACACCAATCTTAATGTAAGTAGCATGAATAGTATCGTATGATGGTCTTGAATATATCCTTTCTTTAAAACTTCTATTCTATTCTTTCATCATGATTTTAGAAGACAGCAAGGACAGGTTATGAATGGTCAAGCCGGAGGATCCCCGAAATCGGATGGAGCCTTGGGTGATTCTGACGAACGTCCACCAGCGGTGAGTAACTGTGTCATTTTTAAGTTTCTGCCCCTCTTTTACCTAATGTCGCCTACAACTTGACCGAGACAATGTTCCAATTTCAGTTGGCACCAATTTTGATGATGTCGTATTTGAACAATTGCATGAGCCACGCAAAAACCCACCTGACAGCGAACGGAGTTCAAGTCGGCGTCGATGATAATGGACAAGTTGTACGTTTTTCTGTGGTTCTTCGATTTTCCCCCTTTGCTCTTTGTGATGCTTGTTTTGATAGCCCTAGCCGGATTGATTCTGAGTCACCCAACCGCTCCCTACCTCATTGTACAAACCTTAGAAGTAGAGTGAATTTCTGTGACGGTGATTATTGTCTTCTGGAATGATTGCTATCAGTAACACTGTTGTCACTTTATGCAAGCACCCACAGCACACCAATCGCTCTCATAAAAATTCGACCCTCTTCAGGTTGACTTTGCCACGCGCCCAATTGATCCCATTTTCAAGGACGCTCGTGAAGATCTGAAAGCCAAGGATGTGCGGAATCTAGAGCACGCTGTGAAACGTCCGTATCCAGCTAATGGTCCGATGCAAAATGGAGGAAAGGCTACTTTGGCGGTCAAGAAGAGCCCATCTCCACAAAGACAGCGTAAGTGGCCATGATTAAGAGGTTCAATTCAATTTTAAAATTCCAGCAGGTCAATCGCCTCATCAAGCTGCATCTCCGATGCGCCATCAGCAAGCTCAGAACCCGATTGGGATCAACCGATCGGTAAGTTTTTATTTTTTTTAGACCCCTCTTTTTTTCTAAACGTTTTGGAGTGATTTGTGCTCCAAACCAACAAAAGAAACAACAAAGCCGGCTAATGTAAATTTAAAATTCGTCATTTTTTGTTCCCTGCTATGCATTCTAAACGCGCGAAACACAAAAAAAAGTGTCACCCTCACCTCATTATTAATTGATTTCTATTTTCCAGATCCCTGATACTACGGCACCACCAAAGATCGACGCGGAAGCCGAGCGTTCGCCAAGCGAAGATCTAGATGAAGACGGTGCAAAACGACTTCGTATTGCTACAGATGAAGAATAGACGGTCGCAGATGCTGCACATATATTGCCTTAACTTATTCATGTTTCAAACATTGCATTTTCAAACAACTTTCTCTCTGGTTACCTGTTGGTCTTCTCCCATTGCTTGTCCCCTCATCCACCATTTCACTCAGAGCTCAGGGTTCTCTGAAATCATCTCGTTGATTATCGATTATCATTTTTTGATCCGTTTCTCCTACTTCTTTCCTATCATTTCTATGACCTGAAAATGGTTTTTTCTTGATATTGTGATGTGGTTCGTTCATTTTTTAAATTTCCGTATCTCTATTGTATTTTGTTTCCTGGGCCAAATCGTTTTCATCATTTGTCTTTGCTTTAATTATTCTGTAATTGCTTGTGTTGTGCTTTTCCCTCTCCAATATCTAATATTACCATTCCCTCGGCTTCATACCTCTTTCCACAATATTTCAAGTTTTAAACTGTAACAGTGGTTTCTTTCATTTCTTCCTCAGACATTTTTCACTTTCCCTCAGTCATTTGCTTTCGATTTTCTTGATTTATTTCGCAAAACTTGCGTCTTGCCTTTCCCCCACGTAGAAATTGCACATATCGCTTCCTGACCCGAATTTTGGCGGATTCCTGTCGGCGAAGTTGGCTGTGTAACTGTTTCTATCACTGATATGCTCCATCTCATGCTCCCATTTTTCAGTCCCTCATTTCTTGTTTTCATATTTGAGGCCGTCGCCAGCAAAAGCCTTCAAATTGTAAATAAAGAATTGGTCTAGAATTGTTTTTCTCCTGATTCATAATAATAAGCCTCCGAGTTCTTTTCAGAATCTTAGAATCTATTCAGTTCCGTGGCATTTATTATTCAGTCGGAGACCACACACGTAACAAGAAAAAAATACATTTTCGTACACAACAAACAATTATATTTTTTCTGAATGGCACTACCAAGACCAAGAATTGAATTCGGAAACCAGCTGATCGAACGATGTTTACTAGCGCCGTTCGCGATTTCTAACTAAAAATTATTATTAATATTGGATTTTTTCTCTCTCCCAGGCGGTACGGCGGAGGCGAGTCATCGGAAAACCAAAAGCGTTCGGTGAAAAACAAATCAGTGACGAAAATAATCTTTTCTATGGGAGGTATGACTAATGTTTGTCTCGCTAAGCTCTGTGAGAATAATTATGATTGTGCTGAAATAATTGCTTGCATAGAATAGAAAAAAAACACCAAAGACTGAAAAAAACAAGTTTTTTAAAATCAAAATCAAAATACAGCAATTATATTAGAGCTTGGACTAATTGGTCTGACACAATTATCAGGTTCTTGCAGATTGGGTTCAAAACAGCTTTGTTCAGGATTTTTTGTATTTGCATCGAGTGAACAGAACGTTTTTAGCAATCTGTGATGCGAATCTTATATCATGAATCTATAGGATTTTTGAGAATCAACTTGAAAATCTGAAATATGGAAAGAAAGTATATCATTGCTATGTATCTGTCTATGTTTGCAGAACTAAATATTTCTTTTTCTGGGAGTCAAAATCCTTTGAACCAATATCCTTGACCTAAAAAAAACTATTTTTTCAATGGAAACCTAATAGAAACAATTCCTGATAAGATCATCCGGAATTCCATACTTGCGTTTTTTATACGGACTCCGATAAAACTAATTTTGGGGTTTAGACTCCAAAAAAGGTTTTTCTGCTTCCCAGATTCCGGGAAAACGTTTTTTTTTTCAAAAATTCTGGATTCCGGAGTTTGAAAAGTGTATTTCGGTCAACTAAGACTGCCGGTATAAATAAGTATTCAAAACTGTTTATTCAAATTTTCCACTGGAGAGTATCTATTTTTTATCAATAAAATTACTGATAAATTCATTTTTTGTTCCATTTTTCCATTCAATGTACTCTCCATCATACCCTGATGTCATTTTCAAAACTCTAAAAATGTTTCAGCGACAGCCCAAAAGATCAAAAAGATTGCTTCCACTCTTATTTCGCTTATCTCCAATTTGTTAAGTGATTGTTAGTTTTTGTCTGCTTTTCATTATCTGCATTTCATCCCACGCGATCTTTGATGATAATTCGTTGTTTCTTAACCATAATCGTATGGCATTGGTATCAAAGAAGTCGCAAACATGGCATATCACCCAAAATAATTGATCTGCAGTCAGATCATTACGTCAGCGGTTTGCAACAACTACAACGTGGTTCTATTTGTTATCAGTTGAACCTTTGTTGTCTCTTCATATCAATTGGAGAAGGAACATGAGTGTAGTGTTCTTTGTTGTCAAGATCCGTAACCAGACAAGTTGTGACCTTCACGCGACTGATCACTTCTCTTCTTTTATCTCTCTGATCAAGATTCTCGAAGATTTCTATCAAGAGGGATCGTAATAAACTAGATCCACATAGGCAAAGTCCCCAAAAAGAAACCATATCGAAAGAAAATGCTTATTGAAGCCTGGAAAATGTCAGAATCCCTTAAGTTGGAACGGAATTGGTTTTTGAGACACCTAATGCATATTTTTGTTTTTTCAAAAATTCCCACCAATGAGTGTTCGAACAGCTGAACAGGAAAGATGTGTCTGCTTTCATTGAAAAACATGTTCAGACCATGAAGCGGTTGTTTTCAAAAATACACATTCTAATTAGTATATGGTTCCAAAGATTTTGTATGACTGTTGTGGGAAAACAAGCAGATTTGTTTTTCTCATTTGTGCGAAATCATATTTTCGCTTTTCGATACAACTGGTGACGTTGGTTTTTGTGCTCGGAATATTTTTTGAGTCATTCTCTGATCGTTTTGGACTGAAAGACAGTCTCTGTGTTTTTCAGATTGTACGATCATGTGAGACAGATGTTATTTTTCTGGATTAAGATTCTATTATGGAATGGAACAAGTGTTCACTAATAATCTTTTTTCGAATAAACAAGATTACGTTTTTGCTTCGATCAGTCTGGAATGAAGAGAGACGAACAATCACTCTTCTGGTAAACAAGCTGGTCATCCCAAGATCAATGGTGACAGTTCAATTTCACTTGGAGACAAACAAAGAATTAATGAAATTAGGTCGATTGTTCTTCGTGATCTTCTGTTTCCATTGTGTTTCTCGGAGGGTTCCGGCATTCCTGGACTTTCGATCCCAGATGCTAATTATTCGAAGGAAGTATTTTGAAATCACATCATTTCAACTTTGATCATTGGGAAGTCAGAATAATTGAATGATTCTTCACAAGTGTTTGGATTTTTGTGTAGTTTGGGTCAGAACACACGGGAAACTGGCAACATTTGATCTCCGCAAAAAAATTGAAGTGGAAATCAACTTATTTGAACCGCTTGGTTGTTGAAGACGCAATCTACATACAGAAAATGGAAGAATAGAATCAAAAACAAGGAATGATGTCAACATCGAAGGATGCTATTGGAACCATGGTTTATCTATAGTTTCTGGAAAAAATCTACTAGTAAAAACTTCAAAATGCATCCGATTTCTTAAATTATAACTAAATAACTGTTATTCAACATTTTCTAGCAGCTAGAGTCAGTATTGAAACTTCAAAGCAGGTCCCTCAGTAAAACAACATTGGCTACCTCTTCGGGATAGTGCGTCACTTATATGACGCGCTTTGGCTGATTTTTGTATTCTATGACAATTCGAAATCATTTTTGATTGAGATCCCTTCCATTTCTTCCAATCAAGCTTGATTCACACTCAGACCATGTCATACTTGTTTTTGGTGTTCCTACCTGACGTCACCTCCAATTAGCCCACGCATAAGAAGCTCAAAATTACTGTTAGACCCCTCAATTTTGTGTTCCATCTCTTAAACGCCAGCCTCATCCGCCAAAAACAAGGCTCAAAACTTGTCCAGGTGGCCCTGGCTGATCTGATCAAAATAGAGGAAATTGTGTGTACGATTAGGTGTTCAGAATCGGAACACCTGTCGTGCTGAAATCCATCTCGGGATTTGATTCATCACCATTATTATGGTGCCAGGCGGCAAAAGAGGCTTTCAGACTCCGACTAACACCTCTTAGGAGATACAACATGACGCAAAGATTAAAATAAGAAAGATGAATTTCAGAGAAGTTCCTTGTAGAATGAACAAAACACAAGTTTTTAAGAGCTTGAAGGGAAATCTGAATGAAAACTCAGCATAATCTGGGATTCGATGAGTCGGGCATTCTTGAAAAATAACTAAAGTCGTTGGGAACACGACTAAAACAGAAAACACGGATTCTGAACGACTAGCAATAACATTGGAATGATCTAGAGTATACTTCTTCAAGGAACGCTATTAGATTTCACGTTATTGGAGCTTCTCAATGAATTTACAAGTCCCTTTTGAATCATGAAGGCACTGAAGACTCTTTTTCATATAAAGAGATATTTTCTTTCTCAAAGATCCCTGATTTGCAATCGCCTTACACCCTTTTAGAGGCAACATTTCCCCCAACAAGTTAAACCAACGAGTTCAAGAAATTGCCGGAAAACTTTGATCGGAGAGCAATGAACAAGTCCTCATGTTTCGTTGCTTTAGTATGTGTTTTAACATCAATGAACCCAATAACAAATTGCTACATCTTTATTATCTGTGTAAATGATTTCACCAAAGAAAGAACTTAGAATCAAATCAAACTGTCCCAAATGAGAGGTGGTTGAATGAAAAAAAGGAACACTACAATGTGAACACTAAAAAGGGAAAGAGATAAGTTTAAATAATTAAGGTAGAGAGAGAGGGAGAAGTTAACATTTGAGACCCGTAGGGGGTTTTCAATGAGGATACAACCGGAAGATACATTTTGAGTATCACAAATGGAGTATTAAGGTAGTCTAGTTCGAAATTGTTATTTTTGTAGAGATGAAGATCGTGAAGAGGTGAAAGTTTGAAGATGAGGAAGAAAGGTGAATGACAACTGGTTGATTTGAATACAATTCAAAAAGGTTTGGGTGGGTGAACAGAGGGGAAATCTTTAATATTCGTGAGCGTCGGCGGCACGGAATTTTTGGTTGTTCATCTGGATGATGTTGTATTGATCGGCGGCGGTGAGAGTCTTGACATCGTTGTGGGTGAGCTCATGGTAGACCTGCATCGTTAAAAATAAGGATATTGAATGAGTCTCTTCTGAATGACTCACCTTGCGCATATCTGAATGAGGAACCAATGAAGTGTGTCTTCCCCAAACCATGTTTCCTTTTCCGAGAATTTCATCGTCTGAAAATTGGTTTCTATATATATATGATTGAGGGTGTTAATAGTATCAGTTCCGATACATATTCCTTGAACTCCGGCAGCTAATCGGATAATCAAATAAAGCGCGTTTCAGATTTAGCTTCTTTGATCTGTGTGTGTGTTTTAGAATGTAGCCATTACTCACCATCACTCCACATGCTGGCAACAAATGAGGCGTCCTTCTTGGCGTTCTTGTTCAAGTCCATGAGGTAGCTGGAGTATTGGGTGTCTCCGCAGGTCTCGGTGGCGTTCACGTTTTGGGATGAGCAAGCAGCGTCGGAGCAGGTTCCAGGGAAGAATCCGGTCTGGAATGATATGCATTATATAGACGTTTTACTATGAGACTACGGTATTCATGGTAATGGTAGTCGTTAAAAGTGACGCTATACACACAACTTACTTCCATTCCACAAGCCGGGAAGGCAAAGGCATGTTGACATGGGCACATTCCGTAGTTAGCAGAGGCCAATGAGATGAATGTTCCGATTCTATGAGAGAGATTTGGTCCAATGTCGCACGACTCGGTTTCGGTGACAAACTGAAATAAAGAGATATTCTATTCTGATGGTATTGGTTTTACAGTACCTCGCCACCCTGAATGACCTTGCGAGCGATGCTGACACCCATTGAGTGGGCAATGATGTTGATCTCTCCGGCTTTAGTGTAATGGAGAACCAATTCAATGAAACGACGGTGGAGGTGGAGAAGCTCGCAAGTGAATTTTCTAGAACAATATAATAGTTAAGAGGAAGGCGGATTACGGTATCCAACCTAGTGTAGGAATGGGAGATGTTTCTATCTCCGTAGGTGATTCCGTAGAGCTCAGCAAGGGTGTAGTCTTTGGCGAGGAAGTACTTCAAAACCTCATCCCATCCGGATTGGAATGGGTGGTCACCGAATTTGAGAGCCGAATCCGAGTTTCCATGGATAAAGACGATTGGGGTGTTTGTAAGCTGGAAAGTCGCTGATGATTCAGTTTTTCTCTTTTATTTTCGGATCGTCACTTTTTTCCCCGTCTTTTCGGTGTTGCTTATCTCTTAAGCGGCACAGTTTATCTGGACTCCGCCACCGCAATAACGACATATACTTGCATGATCAGCGAAATGATTGACATCAGAGTCCCTATATGAAGCTGTACGGCTCTATTCTTAGACCTTTGGGGAAACGCGTAAAAGGAAAAAGGAAACGAGGCTTTTTTTGTTAGGTGACCTTATATGTTTCTTACAACAAAAACACAAAATAGAAAGGTCCACGTTAAGTTGTCAATCTTCATTGAGCCGGAAAGGAAATTGCGTGGGACCCCCCACCTGAATGGTTTCGTCATGATGTCGTGTTTGTGTTTTTTATATACTATGTTGTTGCAAAGAGCATTGTACTAGTTCAAACAATAAGTCCTCCACGCTGCACTGCCTAACCACTTAACTTGGGTTGTGTGACCTGCTTACCACCCACACCTCCTCTTAAGGAGGACATGTGGAAAAAGCTGTCTAGGAAGACGTCACTAGCGCGAACGCTACTGTAATCCCCCTTTGCTGACCAAAACACAGTCATTTTCTAAGGACACTTGAACACGATGATTAGTCCACATTATTCCTTACCTTCTCCTCAGAGAACACCTTTCCACCAAACGATCCGGTCTCGCCGAACGAGGTGATCGAACGGAGCAGCCCGTCGTTTCTCTTTGGGCGCCTGAAATTCATACCATAAACATCAGTCAGAGATTTGTGTTCTGGTCACTAACTCAGTTTTGAGTCATTATCACATCAGCGATTTTCTGTTTTTCCTATGAACAGGAAGTGAGGGAGGATTGTAGATACTTAGAATCGTTCCCAAAAACCTAATGTGAGTCGGAAAACAGGAAGCTCAAATTTGTGAAAGGTTCTGGATCCAAATGAAAATTCGAATTAGGAGAATGATCAAATCGTCTAAGCCTATTTACCCCATCTGGCGAACATCACATTTGGATGCAATCAAAACACAGAAAACTAGAGAATAGGAGGAGAACAAAGATATTAGATCAATAATAATGATGATAAGATAGTCATTAACAAGTTAGAAGTGAATAGATAGGGATTGTTATCTAGATGTGTGCACATATACACTTACTTGTTTAGATGATGCATGAAATGGTCCGAGAGTGGTCCGTAGATGTCGGCCATAACGCCGAACACGGTGAGAAGGTTGAAGACGAGCATGTTAATATTCATGATTGAATATTTCAGAGAGGAATGCGGTAGACGAGGTGGTTCTGCGCCCGGCGACTGCGAAGTGAAAGATTGGAAGATGAAGCGGTGGTGGTGGTTCTCTCGGTGGGAGGAGTTGAGCTGGAGAGAGCGTCGAGCAAACTAGAAGACGTGAAGAAAAGGGGCTGGGCCAGGCGGCGGTCAGTAGAAACCAAAAACTTTGGCGCTGCCTGCAAAGGCGGAGTGAAAGAGAGAAGGGAAGCAAAGAAGATGCTCTCTCTGTTCCTACAGAGAGCTAAAACACATATGGACAGACACGGCAAGAAGACCGCGCCCTGGGAGACATCACGAACGCCCCGCCCGCCGCCCCAGGGGTGGTGGAAAGTAGCCAGAGCCGTCCAGGGGGTGGAGTAAAGCGAGAGACACACACACACACTGTAGAAATTCGATTCAAGAGAGACGTCTTGACGATGACGACACTATCCAAAGCAAGGAAAATGGAAAGATGAATCGACAAGTGGTTCCAACGAATGTAGCGTCCGAAAAAACGGGCAAAGATTGACGAATCAAAGTTTTTTCCTCTCTTCCTACAGATCCGGAATAATGTATCAAAGGTCCGATTAGCTCAAGTACGCGATGAACGTTCCCGATCATTAACCTTTTCTGGACCTCCAAGTCGACTTTACAACGGACGGATACTGTAGAAATTGTTATTGCAACGCTTTCAATCATTTTTTCGGAACAAATTTCAATGGCAGAAGTGTGTTGCATACAGAAGAATCAAGTATGCAAACAAGTGGTTCAAGTATTTGCCACTCGCTTCTTCAAAGGCTAACCTTGACGACATTGAACTGAAATTTTTGGAAAGCACCGCTGATTCGGTGAATCTGTTTTGCTGCTAACTTGAATTGCCGGTCAGATAAGGATCAGTGACGGTTTCATGTATAAAATGGGTTAGACCTTATCTCAATATTGATACCCTACACCGGGGGTATGTATTCGTCAAAACATGATTGGTTGGAGAGGGCGGAAGGGACTGTTTAAATATGCGTTTTTAGTTTGGAACCCACTCAAGAAAACGGGGTCGATAAGATGAGAAATTATGAGGAGAGAAACAGGGTAGGGGATACGTCACAACAAGATTTATAGGGAAAAAAGACGTTTTCCGATCTTCTGAAAAAATTTCGGGTGAAGAATTTTGATATACCCATCTCCGACTGGAATCTCGTTCGAGAAATAATAGGCGAATGTTATGAATAACACGAATCCTACAAACCAGCCCGGAACTGTTCGATTCTTGACTTCCTAGTGTTCGCCCGGGGGTCTTTGTCATCATGATTCCTGAGCGGTAGTCGAACCAATTTACTCCGCGGCGCTTGTGTTTTTTTTCGCTTCTAGTTTGGTTTACCTAAAGAGATTCAGATGACGTTGTCTCCCGTTAGTAGCCACTTCCTGCTTCTTCCGAGGGTCCGTTTACGTAGCGTTTCCTGTTGTGCTTCTGATTCAGCCACTTTTGTAGTTCAATGCACAACTTTACTAAGGTAATAGAACTCTTTTTTTTTCGAATGGATCGAACGATGGAGAAATGATGTGTGAACATTTGGGATTCTGAACTAGGACCCGACCTTCTGAATAACAAGTTTGTAGCGGCGATGGAATGGTCCGATTAATTGCAGCCATCAGGAACTGCGTCATTCTACAAGACACGCTGTGGTCCGTCATACATTTATGATTGAGAGACTCGTTTACAATGACCCTTTTTTATCTCCGAGTACTCTCATTAGTTGCATCCATCAGAAAAAATGGGCCAAAACGGGCCGCTGCGTTCAAAACACAATATCTTGAAACCTATGTTTCTTTTCCGGTTTGGTCGGCGCGAGTCTTGATCAATTGCTCTCCGATAAGTTGGGGGGTCACAGAGTAAATCATTTATTTTTATGTGGTACCATAATTAATAAATTACTGGGATTCCGATAGATTGATGGGCTAACAACTGAAGCACATTGGGAGCAACTGAGTAATAGAATTCTTGGCAACGGTTTGAACTGTTAAGGCACAAATTGTGTCGGACAAGTTATGAGAAGTGGGGGAAGGAGAGGTTGAATTACGCTTTTCGAGAAGAAATAAGAGAAATGAGCGGGACCCTATCGTTTAAAATAACATGAGTAATATTAGATGAGCTTTTGGTTTTTGCCTATTCATAGTAATAAAATGTTTCCGATGTTAAGGTCATTTCCTTTTCACATGTATCTACGACACACAGCGATTAGGATGAATTAGTTAGTGCGACGTATCTGAGGGTAAACCTTGGTTTTGAAAGCTGAGGGTGGGGGAATACTCTAAAAATGCAGATAAAAGGGAACAAATTGTCTATTTCTTGATAATTGACAAGTTTCGAAGAGTATCCGAGAGTTGACGAGCATGTCTGGCTATCTTGCTCCCTTTGGACGTTTCCTTGACCACTGGTCGCGGGGCTTTGCCATCCCGAATGTCCTGAGCAAAAGCCACGATTTTGGCGACGTCAGTATCGGGGTAATTCTGAAAAATTGGGTTCAATTTCGGAATCGTTCGATCAGTTATCTCTCAGACATTTCTCAAACATCGCGCTATCTCGTGTTTCGTTTCATACTAAACACCCTTTTATAGAGAGGATTGGATCAACCGGAGAGCAGAGATTTGCCTAAAAAGGGCAGGGACAAATGAGATCTAGCCTAATAGCTAGTATTATACTTGTTAAACTTTGTACTGCGCCCCGTTAATAAGTACTGATTGTTGAGACTTGAGTTTTTTCGAGCCAACAGTCAATGACTAAGCCATTCTAGAATATTCTATTCCCGGGGTGTTCAAAAAATTAAATACAAAATCATCATCTGATTAGACAAGAGCGTTTGGTTTCGCACACTGTTTTCGGCCTCCGTGTTTTTTAATGACTCAGACTCATTCATTTCTCTAAGCGGGCGCCTTATGAAAAACAATTTGGTTCTCATAATCTCCCAGCTTATTTTTTCCGTCAAGACCAAAACATACAACGGTTAGATTAAGTTTTTGTTTCCTATCCAATTTATTAATTTGCCTTTCCGATACTGAGCTCTGATATTCGGTTTCTCCACCTGAACTCTGTGCGAGGGTGCTTGGCGCCTAGGCTCTTTCACCGGCTTGCCTCCTCTCTCTCTTGGTGTTGCAAAGATCGCACATTTTCCAATGTGCGGCGGCTCGGCCCGGGGGGTTTGTCACCACCACTCTCGGGGACGTTCGGTGTTTTTGCCGAATCAGAGTTGTTTATCTCATTGTGTCTACTAATATGGTTTATGCGAAAAGCGAACACCGAATGATATGTGCGATTTAAAAACACACGGATTATCAGATGTGGGGTACGAAGAAATGGCGGCGTGCGAAAACATTCTTCTAAATATGAAATTTTTTCCGATGAAAAGTTTTTGATATTAATCATCTAGGTTTGGCTAAGCGCCACGCACAACAACTTTTTGTGTTTTGATGCAACCTTTCCCTCGCCATACCTGGAGAAGACGAACACAAAACGGGAAGTCGCCGCCGAGAAGGGATTCTCTCTGAAGTTCCATCATTGCCAGACACACGAACTGAAGGAGGGCAAATCTGGAAAATTTTGTGTTCTCATCGGGTGGACATGAATCACAAGGTCTCTAACCTTTTCGGATCCGAGAATAGTGCATCCCACAAAGTGATGACATCCGGAAGTGGAAACTCTTGGCTGAGTAACAATGAGAGCCACCGGAATGCATAGAACTGAAAATTGAAAATTTTAATCTTTTTCGACTGACATCATTGTTTGAAAACCACCAAGTCCCCCGGATTCATTCTATATAGAAACCAACACATCAATTTGCAAAAGACAATGACGACAACGTGAAATCTATTGTTGTCATACGTAATATCTGTCTATAGTTGTATTTTTTCTTGAAAATTGGGGTTTGTTACGCAGACAAAAAGCCACCGGGTGTTCGAACATGTCAAAACAAGCTGTTATTTCCAAAAACTGATCTGTTGGAATCGTCAACAATGATGTGTGGTGTCACTAATTAGTATTATTTTTACCTGTGGTTTGATTTCCAGCGTCGATGTGAGATGCTTGTGAAGCTCGGCGTCAAATGATGAGATCAAGTTGTGAAATGCGGACATTGAGGATTCTGAAATCGTGTTTTGATTGGGAACTTTCTACAGTTTCTCTCAAATATCATGTTTTTCTCAAAAAAGTCATAATAATTATGTATTTCAGTCATATGCCACTCAAATATTTTCGATTCTGTTCTCCACGAAAATGTCGCTGTGTGTGTTTTTTCTCATTCACTAAAGATCTCAGTGACATTCTGAATGAGTTTAAAGACTACGGCTCTAACATTTCCAGCGTGTTTTCGACAGCTTTTGTTTCGAAATGCCCGATCTAAAAGCCATTTCGAAGAAGAGATCAACGACCGACTCCCCCAACTTCCGTGTTTCCACATACCAATTCCACAAATACTGTCATCGAGGGTTTTGATGAAGTTGTCTTTGACCTCGCTCATCAATTGCTGAAATAAACAAGCGTTTGATCTCCTTGTTAGTGGTAATCAAATTTCCTGATTGCAGAATAAGCACAAGAACTAAACTACAAGCCTGACTGATATTATAATTGGTTGGTCAGGTAACAAAAACACAAAATTCTAGGAATCAAAAGGCACATGTGTTTGCGTATGGTGCCGGGCAGCGCCAGCAGGGGTTAATAGATTACCTGGAAGCAAAAGAAGGTGTCAGCCTCGGCGTACGCAGCCCATTCCTCGTCGGCATCATTTGCAAAAACGTAGTAGATGGGGGCCACCAACTCGTTCATTCCCTGGACATACTGAACTCCGGGGTTCAGTTTTGCATAGATGAACAAGATGCGCTCGACAATCTGAAATGTCAAATGAATTTTAAAAAATGAACCATAATTTTTCAAAAATTCGAGAAAAAAAAATCAAAATGTGTCAAGTGCCTTGTCAAGAGGGGTCTACTTACATGCCAATGAAACTCCGAATCGGGTGCCTGATTCTCGTCCTGATTGCCCTTTGCAAGATTGGTCTTGACGCACTGCAAATACGTATTATTTTTTTAAAAGTTGCCTTTTTTCTGGAACATAAATCTTGCACGTGTCGACTACACCCTCACATATTTTTTGATTCCTTAAGCCGTACCTAATATGAAAGATCAAAGGTTTCTTAATCCTATGAAGACGCGAAGATGCTATATTATAAAACATAGGGGGACTTACCCCAACGATTCCGTCACGATTGGCACCAAATTCCTGGGAATTGAGCTCCTGGTGGTTGAGCACTCGCCGGGATAGTGGGTACTTCATGCCGTGCCTGAAATTCTTATCAATTCATATATCCTGGATACAGGGGTCCCTTACGGATGCGGGAACTTGGAGAGCAACTGAAAGAATTGTATCTCCGGGTACAGTCTGCGAACATCTTTGTCAATCTGTGAGAGGACCTTGTTGTCCTGGAAAAATGCTTGCCAGTCGCTGGTTGGATGGTCCGAGAGTGGCTGAAAAGTGGGTTACTGTAGCTCTGATGTCTGATTCATCTTTTTTTTCTTAATCCCATAGTGACCTCACAGCTTTTACTACAACTAGACCCCATAATCCGGCATGGGTCAATGCATTACAAACGGGTTACACGTGCCGCTTTTTTTTTTCTTGGCGTCATTTTTGCCGATCAAACTACGAGAGACGGACCCTCCACGACCGTTGAGATGACGTAGTTCTGACTTGTGTCGCTGTTTTGTCTGAATTAGCTATGAGAGAATCGTAGTCTATGCATTCTTGCACTACTTGAGATGATGTCCCCCTTCTCATCCTGATGTCAAAAACGATTGCGTCGGGTCAAAGGATGCTTCGATTTTTTGTAAAGGGGTGAACAAAGTAACAAAATGTGTTGGGTTTTGGAAAACCTTGGGCAGAAGACACAAACTATTTAGAACTGTTTCAAGGGGTTCACGTAATATTTTTTGTTCTGAAAATCTACAGTATGACCGTTCGATCTCAAGCTTCTTTGCAAAAAGCTTTGCATAACAAGCAATAACAATAACAATGAATCACTCGTATATTTTTCTGGCCGCCGTCAAAAATATTATTCAAAAACTCGTCACGGAAATCTTATTTTTCCCCCCTCCAATTTCAGATTGATTCTTGATTTCTGATAGTTATTCGCCACGCTTGTTTTGTGCCCGAGACGCATTTCACATTCTATTTTAGTATTTTCTCAATTTTTATCTTAGTAACCAATTCTGTCGGCAGTGAGAATTTCTAAACGGATTAGCTTCCCGTCCGAATATCAAAACTATTTCAAGCGCGCCGTCTGATTTTTGATTATTTTGAGCCACACTACCACCACCCACCTCACTTGGGAGCAAAACTTGGGAATGGAGGGATTAAAGATTTCTCCTCACTTAGCCTATCAGCACAAATGGAAGAGGGGTTCCCACGTCTCTTAAAAACTCAAAGTGTGATTTCTTTTCACCCACGCGAAGAAGACACAAAGTTTTTTTTCTGAAAAAAAGAAGAAGGGGTTGGAGGAACAAATAATGGGAAACCCAAAAAATGTTACCATTCTGGAAAAAAAACATTTGGCCATGATATGATTCGCATGTTTTCCAAAATCAATGGGACAGAAATCAAGGAAGCCAACATCTCTGGTCCAGGTAACCCGGTACCTCAATTTGTAAGGCAGCCTTTAATAAACCGGCTGGATAACTTGGCTACGACTGGATAACTTGGCTTAGCAGCCAGAACTATCGAGTTACCGCACAAGCTATGATAACTAAAGAAGGAAAGCTGTAATTCAGAAAACTCAGGGAATACTTCGAAATCATATGATACTTGATTTAGCTACCAAATACAGGAAAAATAGACGGTCAAGAGTTTTACTCATTCAGAAAATCAGGAATATAACACCTAACAAAAACCGAACATTGCCCGGCATCTGGACTGTTTAATTAAAAAATAGCTCAGAAAACTGTTTGAAATCACTGAAAACTTGATTTAGGTACTAGTTATGAACAAAAAAAATGGACCGTCAGATGATTTACTAGGTGACGCATGTATTAGAAAACTAGATTTTTGAAAATGGAATGAGAGAGATATTGTACAATAGACGTTTTTTTGGTAGTCTATAACAACGAAAAAAATACTACAAGTTCTGGAAAGTGAATGTGAAACAGGTTTGATAGATCGAAATTTCTCCGAAAATGATGAAATTCAACTATAAAACACTATTCGTGTTTGGGCGCCTCTAATTGTCCGGCAGCTTTCAATAAATTGGCATGTGACTGGCTAACTTGGAAATTAACTGGCAGTACCCAGTGAACCAGCCTTCTATGATTAACCAATATGTTCTGATGACTAGAAAGTATTATTTTCTACAGGAAACTCAGGAAACTAATTGAAATTGAGAAAAGTACCAATCACAGAAAAAATAGGCTCATATTATAGGTTTCTTGAAAATGACTCACTAGAACAACATGTTTTAAAATACCGACCGATAACCTCCTATTATTAAAATACCCGGGGTTTTGAAATAAAACCGGACAACTAGTAGAAATACGTTAATTCTAAATATCACTGTTTGGTTTTCGAAAAATCCTCCGGACATATTTTTCCTCTGAATAATTTGCACAGCTTTCGCAGCTCGAACTGGACACAAAAATTCATCCAGAGTGCGAAAAAGGCATGGGAGAGCTAGTTTTTATATGTACTTAGCACTTTTTATCCGCTTATACTTTCCCCAAACTCCTCCCAAAGTCCACTTACATGATCACTATCCTGATTGTGTGCCTCTTCCTGAGCAGCCGTTCCGGGCTCGACAATAATCTGCTCAATCATCTGATCATAATTATTTCTCTGATCGGCCAAGAACGATTGCCAATTCTCTCGTTCCAATGGCAAGTAGTGAAGAAGAAGACGCCACGCAAGCGGACGAAGTGATTCTGGAACTCCGTAACTGCATCCGGCTCTCAGCTCATTCACATCAATCTTCTTGTTGGCGATAAGAAGAACCTCTTCGATTTTGGCCAACCGTTCCATGTAACGAGAAGTCATTCTGAAAATAGTGGATAGGTGAAAAAGGAAAGGAGGATATAAAAAAAGGGTAAGAAACAGAGGTAAGGAACACAAAATAACAAAACTAGTAAAGAAACCAGTGCAAACAACTAAAAACCCGTCTTTTGACTCGAGCTTTCACTATTAAAAACCCTTCATTAATTGGAAACTGACAAGAAAGAGAAATCGGAATCCCAGATACTGAATTACATGTAAATAGGTACTTAAAACTTGAATGTGCCGGTAGAACAAAGGCAATTGGAAAACCCCCACAATTAATTAAAAAATGGAGAGATGAAAGAAAAATAAATAAATATCATCAATGGTAAGAATGACTATTTTGTGTGAATGTATCGTTTCAACTAGAATTTTCGAAAATGACTGGCATATAAGGGAAAATAACACAGCTCTGCGTACTGTTGGACGTAAATGCAAATGAATGTTGTGAATATGGATTTGTTACAGAGGACAAAGAGAGAGGGTAGAGAGAGTACAAGAGAAATCAAGACAATGCGAATACCGGAATAAATAAGACGTAAAGTGAGTGACGCAGAGAAAACGGGTAGAGAAAGGGGGGACATTTGATCGGCGACCGGCGATTTCAGAAATGAATAATAAATGTAGCCATGATAAATCGATAAATACGTGTAGCAGCGAGAAGCAACGCCCGCGGGGGAAATGCGTGGGAGTATGGAAAAGGCACAGAAGAAAAAGTCGAGAACGGAAACGGCTCATGGCATCAAATAAGAAAGTTGCTTGTTAGAAAGTGTCAATTGACCGGTTCCAGTCACCTCGCAATCGACTCGCAGTAGAGTGTACTGAAATAAGAAGGGTTTTATTTATCATAAGTTTGGAATCCTACCTGATCAAGAAGAGTTCCATTCATTGGGACACTTGGAAGGAGCAAAGAAAGTTTTGGAATCGAGTTGGCCCCCTTTTTAAGGGAGGGAAGGAGCACGTAGTCCTGGAGAGTCATGATGTATAATGTATCTCCTTTTTGGCGAACAATCGAAGCGATTCTGTCAATGTCTTGGCTCTTCTTTTGGATTTTCTCGTTGTCCACTTGGATATCGTTCCCTCTGAAATATTGTGACTGAGAGTTATGAATATTTGGCCCGCTGCGGAAAGCTCGAAAGGAAAATCCGTTGTTTTACAGGCCTTCAGAGATCAGATCAGGCAAAACCCTGGCCATAACAAGTCTGACTGAAGTTTCCTCCCTTTTTCACATAACTATCACTTCTATCCAATTCAGTTTTATCTTCAGTTGTTTCCACCAAAAGTTGTTTGTCACATACGTTTTAAGCAGGTCCAACTGACGCCATGTTCTTTCTCTTGACCGAAGTGCCGCTTGCTCCGTCTTTTTTTGCACTACACGAGTTTGTGGACCAAAGACAGCTGACGTCTTCTGTTTCCTCACATCATTGAATTTTTTCATCGCCTCTTTGTTTAACAATCCGCCCGAAAACTTCATTGGAACATTGTCGAATGAATGCACTTGAACCCATCTCTCGATATCGTTATTAACTCTGAAAAAAGGATTTTTGGAGGTTAAGGAAGGTTTATTACCTCAAGGTTTCAGTGGCATTCAGTTTGTACATATCGCAATCTGATTGAGAGGAGTTAGAGTAGACATTCATCGGTTGTTGCGGCTGAAATAACTTGAATTTAAAAATTGTCAGTGGTTTCAGATAGCCGATACCTTTTTAATAACAGGAGGAGCATCTTCATATGTAATCACTCTACTGTGGCGAGGAATAATTGATGTTTCATTGGGAATAGCTAGGATTTGAGGATTTGAGTTTAGCTGATTGTCTATATTGAAGGGAGAAATGACAGCAAAGAGTCCGAACATCATGAGAACCGTCCCAGCTGCTATCATTTTCCGTTGCTTATGAGATTTAGCAGGTCGCGGCTCAAATTCCTCCGGCTAAAAAATTATTTCAGTCAAGTTCCTGTCAGTTTCTTACCTCATAAAACGCTAATCTTTGCTTCAAAACCTGGTTTTCCGTCTTCAAAATCTCATTTTCATTCAGCGCTTCCTGTAGACTCTGCTTCAAACTCTCCTCGAACTCCTTCTTCCGGATACGAGACGCTTGAGCATACATTCGATTACGAATCTTCCTGTTTTGCTCTGATGTGAAGATCTAAAGACGGGATAAGATTCCAGTTGAGTTTCACAAAAAATACCGTTTGTTCTTGCTTAATTTCCTTGGTTGGAGCAATCGGAACATAGCGTGATGGCTCTTCGTGTCTAATCAACGGGCCACTTTGAGGTTGCATGTAGATGTCTGAATCCTGCTCTCCGGTATAATACATTTGCTTCACATGGCGTTGCGGTTGAGCCGGGGTGTTCTGAATCAAGAATTCCAATTTCAGAATCCAAGAAAAAATTACTCACAGTTGGCTGAACGACTCTATATGTCTGTTGCTGCTGAACTCCTGGATACTCTTTGACCCGATAGAATTTCTGGATGGGTCTGCAGAAAACACGCTTCACTGGTGGCTGTTTATTTGGTAGTATCTTGATAATCTGCTTCTGGGGTACTGGCTTCTCCTCAACATATCTCTTCATATATTCATTTTGTGGGATGACCTCTTCTTCATGGTACTGGTTGCCAAACTGTTGATCGATATTGTCGAATGGGTTTGGGGTCTGAATAAAGGCAATTCACAATCATTTATGAGAGCATATGACTCACCTGAAATCCGAAATCCCACATTTCCTGGTCAGTTTCCGTGAAATTGGCACAACTCAAAGGGGGCGAGCTATCCGATGAGGAATCTCCTAGACTGCCTCCGTCTCGTGACCTGAACCCGGCGTTCTGGTCATTGAAACCAAATGAAGACGATGGACTGGACTCTTGAGATCCGTCGGTTCCGTATAGAAGGCTCTGGAATAAAACTTATAAGGACTGAAAGGAAAGGGATAACTCACATCTAGCTCTAGCTCATCGAATTGTGGCGGAAAATCGGGGTTTCGAAGGAATTCTTCTATATTCGGCCCAAGGAGACTATCGTTGAAATCCATCTGCAAAATAAATGATTTGAGAGGCATAATTTTTATAAAGAAAACAAATTAGGATAAAAATATCCAACAAAGGATAAGATAATTGAAAAAAAGATAAAATAACAGGTAAAAGAAAAAGTGACCATGAAAAAAGGAGGACAAGACGTTATTAGAGGGTCTTCCCAGAATTCGATTGGAGCGCATTTGCACACCCGGTCAGTTGCCTCTGCCGGCCTCGGCCTCAGAGAGAGAAGAGAGACGCAGAGAAAGTGTGGGAGGTTAGAGAAATGAGTCCGGGACGGACAGTGCAGAGGGCCCCGTTGTGTTTGTTCAGTCGCAGTGCGTCTCTTCCTTACGCGAATCGCTTCGCAGTGTTTTCGTCGTAGAAATGGAAGGAGGAGAGAGGAAGTACGAGTGGGGGCAAATGAAAAAGAGAGGAAATAAGTGGGTCACTAAGAGTATACAAGTAAGGTAGTCGACTATTTGCCAGTTGTTTTCTCTATAGATATATATCTGCTAGAGTAAAGATACTATCTTCTTTCTAAATAGGTATTAGCTTTTTTGCTAGCAATGGATTTCGCGGTGACACATAAATTTAGAAGTAAATAAGTCGCCTGAAAATAAGTCCAAAAACTATACGATTTAAAAGTTCTATATAAAACCAACACCTATTTCATGAATATATTTTCCCGGAAAAAGCATTGAGCAAACAATAAAGTATTCCTCTAACTCTCAATTCTCACTTGACAGAATAAAAAATTGTAATAAAAGTTTGGTTTTTTTGGTTTCAATGGGATTTTGAATAGCTTTCAAATAAACTTTATTGGACTTTTAGAGAAAAAAAATAGGAAAAGAGAGATATAAACAAGAAATTTGAGTCCATCTCTATTGCATAATAGTAATAACAAAACGTTTCTGCAAAAAAACAAACACTTGGGAATATTCTAGAGAAAAGGGTTGATTTGGAGCCCTGACTCCTCCGGGGAGAACTGCACTCCAATTGAATTGGCGAGTGTGCACTTTCTGGGACCACACGACTTTTCGGAAAGAGAACGAGACGCTAAGTGTGTTACTATGACATTGAATAATGGAAATGTGCATTTTGGGGATGTGCTTTTAGTCCATCTCGGGAATAAATGGAATAAGAAATAAGAAATGGGAGGGGGATGTAAAAGAAATAAATTATTTAAAATAGTAACTACGGTATTGTCAACACAGAGGGCAAAGTGGAAAACAAAGTTATCACTTCACCTTTGCCATTTTATCAGCTCAATAGAGTAATAATACATGTTTCAATTTCCTGTTATCAAGAGTAAACGAGGGTTGGTATATTCATAATACACATGGCTGTATACACTTTGTATTATTAGTGCAGGCGAAAAAGAGAGAGGGAGAAAATATGAAACGGTGGATGAATACAATTTATGAATAGTATAATGCAATGATTTATTTATCTCCGTTGAATAGAAGAAGCTTTGAATGTTACAGAAGAAAACTGTAGATTGCGGACCAGTGACCTCTAGAAATCTGTAATAATGTCTTATGATCTTTTTTCAGCACGTGATATTCATTTTTTACGTAGAGCACTCTAAAATCTAAAGACAGGTGAAATCTGGAAATAGAAAAAAAAATTATTGGTCGACCGGGACGTCACAAGTGTTAAAGACAAAGTTTCATAAGTCGCTCCTGAATAAACCTAAGGCCATTATTCCATCAAAATGGCCAAAAATTCAACGTGTTTGGCTTCTATTCAGTTATTTGAAGCTAAAATCAACTCGACTTTTATTTTCATTTATATTGGGGTTCTACCGTATACTATTCTTTTGACAATTTATTATCGCTCAAGAAAAACGGATAATAAAGTAGGCCAGTACTCATTTTTCAACCGGATTGTGATTTTCAGTTGAGCCACAGCCCGATTCACACGAATTTGATATTTTCGGGTCTCGTTTATGTTTCCGGATCATTGTTTTTTGCGAGCTTGCTGCTTCTACTTAGTAACTTCGAATCGATTTTTGAAGACTCACAGATGGTTTCTTCATTATATAAATGTGACTTTATATTGTGTTCTGAAATAAGTGTGGTAATTTCAGGCACATCTTGTTTCTTCGACAGTTGGTCTTTGATACTAACCACTATTTTTTATTATCTCCTTTTTCAATCAGCTTGTCAACGTTTGTTTCTACTGGTGAATTTTAAGATTGGAACGAGATTCATGACAGGGTAGACATATTTATTTAAAATTTGTGTTATCCAGAGTCTGTTGCAGAAAACGATTAGTATCAGGCATCGTTATATTCTATTTCGTTGGAGTTATATCCGCTTTTAACAAAATAATGGCAGAGAATAAAATTCCATGGGTAACATTTCACAGAGATCACCGGAAATTAAAGTTTTTCAGTTGGAAATAGCCACTATCGTTGTAACATTACTAATGTACTTGTTATGCACTTTTCTAGTTCAGCACATCGAACGAAAACCAATAGCGAGGGTTCATACTACAGTACTCGCTCAAACAGCACCTCTCGCTGTGTTTGTTGCTGTAAGAGTGAGGGTTTTGTGTCTAATTTAATAAGAGTTCCAGTTACTCACCATTGCCAAGCTTTACTTGCTGACAAGCGATCAAGAGTTTATCACAATGTGGATTTTTCAAGTTTTGATGGCATACTCTATTTCTATCGCCACTCCTTTATTCTTGATCATTGGAAGTTGTGCAAAAAGAAAAGCTGTGGTAGCTTGGATAACCTGTAGGCGGAATGAAGTAACCGTTGGAAGAGATGATACATATCGAGTCGAGAGACGTTCTGTATCTATGACCAATGCTGTTAGTATGATTCCTCCCAGGGTTTAGGTTCTCTTGATCTTGTCACAAAAATTGAGTTTTTATAAGGTTTATTCTAGAACGTAAGTATCAATAATGAATTGTTTTTGTCTGCTTTTGAGTGTTATTTACAATGATCTTCTTCTACTAATCAGAAAATCAAGTTTTTATTGTTCAAATTGAGAAGTGTTGTATCGGGAACACAAAAAAGTATAAACGATACCACAAATTTCCACTATCCTACAAATCCGAGAGAACATTATTAAGCAAAAAAGAAGTAAAAATAGATGAAAAACAACAGAGAAGATGTTGATGGGGGGTTTTTTATTGTTGACGACACGTTGAATGTGTATGTGTTACTTTGCAGTGAATGGGGGGATTGAAGGCGTGGTAGAGAAATGGAGGGGGGAGGGAGAGATTTTGAAAGAGAGAATAGTGATGGGGAGCAATTAATTTACTTCTGCTCGGCGTTGGCGCGTGTTCGGCTTCTGATTCTGACAAGGCACTGCTCGGCGGAATCGGCTCTCTCTTCGGCGGTTTCCAGGGAAAGTTGGACGGTTCTGTATTTGCTCAAGTGGCTGTTGGCTTGCTCCTCCTGAATCAAAAAAATTATCGTACTGATTATCAAGGTATGGTAACTCACAGCCTCCTCAAGTTGTTTCTTTTGGAGCTTGAGTTTGCCGGTCAGCTTCTCAACCAACTCCTGGAGTTTGTCGTAGTTCTTCTTGTCCTCGGCAACCTGGAACTCGAACTCGCGGACCTTGCGGTCGGCACGAGCAAGAGTCTTGGCGGCCTCTCCAGCACGGCGGGTCTCGGTCTCCAAATCAGTCTGGAAGGCCTTGAGACGTTGCTCAGCCTTCTGGATAGCCTTGGCTCCTCCCTTCATGACGGCAGCTTCAGCGGCGTCGGCACGCTCTTGAAGATCCTGCAAAATGGAAAAAGTGATAAAGCTATCCGTTTCTATTTGCTCAAAATCTATGACGCGCAAAAGATAAGTACTTTGGCGGTGGCACTCAGTAGAACAAGAGCACAAAACCCCCAAAAACCAACCTTGACAGCGCTTTCGAGCTGCTTCTTGAATCTCTCGAGCTGTTGTGATTGCTCTTGCTCGTGGCGAAGGTCCTCAGCAAGCTTGGCGGCATCACTGGCGGCACGACGTCCACGGTCTTCCGATGCGGAGAGTTCAGTGTGGGCCTCGGCGATGTCGCTCTTGAGAAGGGCGATCTCGTTGTCGAGTTGGCTCTTGGCGGCGGCGAGGGCGACGTTTTGGGAGTTGAGCTCGTTGTTGTGCTCTTGGTGCTCTTTCACCGAGCTCTCGACGACACGGCGGGCGCGCTCGATCTAAAAAATTTTAATGATGATGAGGAATAGGTTTCCAGGTGCTTACAGCCTCAAGCTTGACGATGAGCTCTTCTTGCTCTTGCTTGGCAACAGCAAGCTTTCTCTCGGCAGCCAACAAGTGCTCACGGAACTCTTCACGTCTCTTCTGCTCCTCATCCACGGTTTGTTGAAGCTCGCGGATTTGGTCCAAGTAACGTCTAAATTGGGAATTAATAGATTGAAAATAAAAAATTAGTTACCTGATATTCTTTTGGGCATCTTCGTTCGCTTTGTTCGCATGGTCGAGTGCGATCTCCAGCTCGTTGATGTCGGCCTCCAACTTCTTCTTGACACGGAACAACTCGGACTTGGCCTTGGTCTCCGAGTCCAAAGTTGCCTGAATGCTGTCGATGGTCTGTTGGTGAACCTTGCGGTGATTCTCGAACTCCTCCTCCTTCTCGGCGATTCTCTTCTCGATCTCGGCACGGATCTGTGAAACTTCGATCTGGCAGCGGAGAGCCTTGCTTTCCTCGGACTCGAGGGCAGCCTCGGCCTCGTCCAATCCACGTTGAAGCTCCTCCTTCTCCATCTCGAGACGGCGAAGGTTCTTGGAGAGAGCGTGGGTGGCACGTCCTCCTTCGGAGAGCGACTCGGTGAGGTCACGGGTCTCATCGCTGAGAGCCTTGTTCTCACGACGGAGTCCCTCGACTTGGTCGGCAAGGGTGTCGTGTTGTCCACGGAGTTTGTGGGCTTCTCCGGAGAGTTGACGGGCATCGCGTTGAGCTCCGTCCAATTCGAGGTATAGGTCATCGACCTTCTTCTTCCACTCATCAATAACCTTATCGAAGGCCTTTTGCTTTTTCTCCAAGGAGGAGACAGCTTGAGCGTGGTGCTCAGCTTCAAGACGGTTGGCGTCAGCTTCAGCGGTCAAACGGCTGCGAGCGTTCTCAAGAGCGACAATCTTGGCGTTGCATGCATCGAGAGCATCTTGGATCTCGGAAGTCTTCTGGTTTTGACGCTTCTTAACCTCATCAAACTCATCGGCTCCAATGAGTCCTTCGGTCTCGAACTTGGTTCTCCATTGGTCGAGCTCGACGGAAGCCTTGCTGAGTTGGCGGGAAGCCTCGTTCTTTCCAGCGACCTCGTCTTCGATCGACTCCTTGAGCTGTTCGAGCTCGCGGGCCAAGTTCTTGGACAAGTTGGAGAGGTTCTGTCTCTCGCGAGACTCCTCCTCGGCTTGTCTCTTGGCGTGGTCCAATTCGTTGGAGAATTGAAGCTTGAGACGGTTGGCAGCTTGGATCTTGGCTTCGAGCTCCTCGACTTGGCGAGCCAAATCGGAGTTCTCTGAGTTGAGACGTCCCTTTGAGGAGACAAAGTCTTGGAGTTGACGGGATTGTTCGTCAGCCTTGAGGCGGAGCTCGAGGAGTCTGACTTCGTGTCCCTTGGCGATTCTCTCTTGGTCAGCACGGAGCTTAGCCTCTTGGTCGAGAGCAGCGGAGGACTCATCGAACTCGCGTTGCATGTGTCCCTTCTCCTTCTCGATTCTTCCCTTCTGCTTTTGAAGTTGCTCGATCTGGTCGGAGAGCTCTTGGATGGCATCGGATCCCTTCTTCTTGAGAACAGTGAGTTGTTCTCCGAATTTGAGTCCACACTCTTCCAGATCACGGCGGAGCTTGGTGAGCTCAGCGTCCTTCTTCTTTCCAAGTTCAACTTGAGCGGCGGTGGCACGGGTTTGGTCCTCGAGTTGCTCGGTGAGCTCATCGTACTCGGCTTGTTGATCGGCTCTGGAGCGGTCAGCACGTTGGCGGGCGTCCTTCTCATCGGCAAGTTGATCATGGAGATCCTTGACTCTGGCCTCATCCTGTTGAATTCCCTTTTGGAGCTTGGCAACAGCGGCTTGCTCATCCTCCAACTTCATTCCCAAGTTGTGCAACTCGGTCTCCTTGCGTCTCAAAGCGTTCTCAGCGTCACTCTTAGCCTTGTTAAGCTCTTCCAAGGTTTCCTGAGCAATCTTGAGCTCTCCCTCGGCCTTTCTCTTGTTCTTATCCATATCAGCACGGTTTCTCTTCTCGCGCTCCATGGTTTGCTCAGAGTCCTCAAGGGATTGCATGAGCTTAGCCTTAAGCTTGTTGGCAGCCAAGTTTTGTTCCTCAGCAGCTTGAAGGTCCTCGGTGAGCTTCTTGTTCTGCTCCTCTTGGTTCTTACGCTCCTTGTTAAGCTTGGAGATGTTCTCATCCTGTTGTCTCATTTCATCTTGAAGAGCACGAATCTGGTGCTCCTTGGCGTTCTTCTCAGCCTCAACCTTTCTCAACGAAAGATCAACGTCTTGACAGTTCTTCTTCAAGTCAGCGCACTCGGCTTCAACAATCTTCTTCTGCTTGTTGATCTCAACAGCGCGAGCCTCTTCGGCCTCGAGCTTCTTGTTGGCATCACCAAGCTTTCCTTCGAGAGCCACCTTCTGCTCATTCATGGCAGTCATACGCTCCTCAACTTCACGGGTGCTTCCCTTGCTAGCCTCCAATTGCGCCAAGAGGTCAGCCGTCTCCTTGTTGAGACGTTCGGTTCCCTCTTGGAGTTGGCGTTTCTTCTCCTCCTCCTGCACCACAGTGTCCTTGAGGGTGGCGACGGTCTCTTGAAGCTTCTCATATTGAGCTTCGATCTTTCCAGAGTTGACGAGTGGCTTGACCTTTCCGTAGAGCTTGAACCAGACCCAAGTGCGGAGCTCGGCCCAGCTGCGGACGTTTCTTTGGAGGATCTTGATAGCTTGGATCTTCTCAACACGTCTCTTCTTCTCAATCTGAAATTAAATGGGATTAAAAATGTCTCTAGAATATATTAAACTGACCGTCTGGTAGTACCATCTGGCTTGAGCTTGAAGTCCGGTGATGAGACGAGCAAGAGTGGAGTCACGCAAGTCTTCCAAATGGGCAACGATTCCGGCCTTGAAGAAGACCTTGGTGAGACCAACTCTGAAGTTGTCCTCCTCAAGCTTCTTCTCCTTAACCAAACGGGCAAGCATAAGAGCTGATCCCTTCTTGGCATCAGTCTTTCCAATGATGGATTCATCGGCGGCGAGGAGAGCATAACGTTGGACAAAGTCTGGATGAAGGGTTCTGTTGGGGAATCCCTTTCTGCAAATTCTGATTCCTTCCAACACTCCGTTGCAGGTGAGCTGGTTGAGAACAAGACCGGCGTCAATCATTCCGGATTGTTTCTTCTCGTTTGGAATGATACAACGGATGAAATGTGGGTGAGTGGAGTTGAGCATAGTCATCAAATTGTTGAGGGAATCTCTGTAGAGCATAGAGACAGTCATGAACGATCCCGACTTTCCCTTCTTCTTTCCTCCTGGTCCTCCCTTGGAGGCGGCGGCGGCGGCCTCTTCTTGAGTGGTGTAGTCTTGCCAGACTTCGACGATGAGCGCGTGCTCCTTGGAAGCCTTCATGACGGTGACAACGGTGTCGTTGAGTGGATCCTTGTTCTTCTCGAGCCAGTTCAAGCAGTTGTAACGGACAGTTCCGGCGTAGTGCCGCATGGCGAAGTGAGCCTCGGCTTGTTTTCCCTTTGGTGGTTTTGGCTTCTCGAAGTTTGGATGCTTGCCCAAATGCTGGTCGATGAGCTTCTGAGCCAATGTCAAGTCAGTGGCCTTTGGCACAATGCATTCCTCATCAAGCATAGCAATGATACCAAGTGGCTTCTCAATAAGCTCGATACAGGCTTGCAAGTCAAGACCGAAATCGATGAAGGTCCATTGGATACCCTCACGAGCGTACTCTTCCTGCTCAAGAACGAACATGTGATGGTTGAAGAATTGTTGGAGTTTCTCATTGACAAAGTTAATCCAGAGCTGTTCGAACGAGTTGAAGTCGAAGATTTCGAATCCGGCGATATCGAGTACTCCGATGAAGTAATCACGAGAGATACCTTGCTGATCAAGAGTTTGGTTGCATTTCTTGACGAGCCAGTTGAAGATTCTGGAGTAAAGTCCCTTGGCCATGGCTCCGACAGCCCAGTTGACCTGCTCGACGTTCTGACCCTTGTTGACCCACTCATTTCCGACCTTGACACGTGGACGAGTCAACGCCTTCAAGAATTCTTCAGAATCAATTCCGAAGCACTTGGCGGCTCTCTCGGCATCTGGAATTTAGTGAACAATAGTCTCAACATTTCTGTGCCCCTCTTGTAATTTTTTTTCGTTTAAAAAAAACTTAAAAATCAGTGTGTTAGGCAAGAAAATGTGAAGATAGTCGACGACGGGAGGAGGGAAAGTAGGTAAACTTTAAACTTCGCCGCTAAATCCACTCAATATGCCCCTGTCCTCGCACATCCCACGCTCCCATGAGATCTTGTGTAAATAGAAGGCAAAAAGTTTCCAAGAACTCAAAAATCCCCTGCATCAGCATCTCCCCTTCTTCTATGTTTGTTACCTACCATCGGTTCCATCAGTCTCAGCCTGCTCTTCACGTGGACGTTGCTTGAATTTCATGTTACCCATGTGCATCATGGCGGCAACCAAACGGTAGCACTCCATTTTCTCGGTTGGGGTGAACTTGAGGATATCGAAGGCTTCATCGGTCAATTGATGCTCTTCCTGAAATCAGAATGGTATAAGGGAATTGGGGAAATAGCAAACAAACCTTGTCATTGATTCCATCAATCACCAACTCGGCTTGAGCAATGAACCAGTAGTCCTTGACTGGCTTGTTGAGGAGGAGATCCTTCTTGAGGTTTGGCAAGTAGTCGGAGAAGACTTGGTAGAAGATGTGGTAGCAACGCTCTCCTGGAGCCTGACGGATCACACGAGACTTCTCAAGAAGATCTGGAAATTGGATGGTGATATCGGTTTAGATTAGTAGTACTTACAATGTTCAATATCGCAAGAAGCGACACGTCCTTGTTTGGAGAAGTGGATACGGATGAACTTTCCGAAACGGGAGGAGTTGTTGTTACGGACAGTCTTGGCGTTACCGAAAGCTTCAAGAACTGGATTGGTCTGGACAATCTGGTCCTCAAGAGTGACTTTCTTCTTGTCCTTGTCTTCATCGGCCTTCTTGGCTCCGAATGTCTCCTGTTGGGCGGCACCGACGGCGGCGAAGTAGGAGATAACCTTCTTGGTGTTCTCAGTCTTTCCGGCTCCGGATTCTCCGGTAATGAGCATAGACTGATTCTCATGGTTTTGGAGCATGTTTCTGTAGGCTTCGTCAGAGACGGCGAACAAGTGAGGTGGCATTTCGGTACGACGCTTGCCCATGAACATACGGGCGACAGAGTCGGTGTAGATTGGAAGACGTTTGTATGGATTGATGACAACACAGAAAAGACCCGAATAAGTCTAGAATAGGAAAAAGATGAGGAAAAGTGATACAAGATAAGGGTCTTACGTAGATGAGCATAGCAGCGTAACGAGATTTCAAGTTATACAAGACAGAGGCATCGTTAAGGAAAGTCAAGTTAGACATGTCTTCGGTTTTCTCGAATTTTGGTGGGTTCATCTCTTGGATGACGTCCTTTTTGACAGTCTTCTACAAATTACACAAAAATGAACATGATCTAGAGAAGAATTCACGAACCTCGGCTCCTGGGCCAACAGAAACGGTTACGTTGTCTCCAGCGGTTTTGGTGATGACACCCTCAATGTATCCTTCTTCCGCATCCGGAATCCAAACATTCTTCTTGGAGTCATATGCGCGGGATTGGTCCTAGAATAAAGCGGAATAAGACTTTAAAGAAGAAAAGTGGTTGATATAACATTAAAAAAGGGAAAAAGGGTACCTCGAGCATCTGCTCGCGACTGCGGCGAAGGTACTTCCATCCTGGGTCGTTTTCGTAATCCATTGTTGTGTCTGGCGATCGAGGGTAAAAATGAAAAGTGGTGGAGAGAAGTCAACCGCTCGGTGGGATGCGCGAGCCTGGAGATAACTTTGATTTTCGGCGAGCCCCTTCTTTTTGCTCGGGTGGGTGGATATTGGGGAGGGCAGGGGCGGGAAGATCCAATTGTAATTCCTGGTAGCTTGGAAAAGTGTCTGCACAATTGTCTCTAGCACTGCCGACGTAAGGAAAAGTCTCTTTCTCAAGTGCAAATAGCAAAAATTGGCTTTCTCCTCATCCGATCTTCCTCTCCGAGCAGGGCGCCCCCACGGATAGTCGTTGGCGGGGGAGAGAGAGCCTCATCGGGAGGTAAAAAGGGGGGGGGGATACGAGAAAAGAAACGACATTATGGGGTAACCGAAAGACTGTTGGAAAGCTTGCTTATCGCGGCGAGAATCAGACATTCAACGGTAAACAAGCCAGAGACTTTTATCCAGAACAATGAGTACAGTGTGTGCGCGCAAAGTGCTCTTTCTGCCATTTTGCTACTCTTATCCACACAACCACTTTAGCGATTACCAACCTATCTTGAGACTTATCTTTATCTTTATTTTCTCTTTCCATTGCGCCGACGGGGAATAGAAAAAAAATGGAGAAATCGGGGGCACTGATTAACACACTTACTCTCTTTTTTGGAGCACACACACACACATGAGTGTTCGGGTGTAAAGTTCAGGAGTTGATTGCAAAAAGACCACCTGTACTGGAAAATTGTCTTTGAATACTGTAGAATACACTTTTTACAAAGAATATGGTCATGATACCAATTCAAGAAAAGTTCAAGAATACAAATGAGCACAAGTAGAACTCATGACGCTATCACATTTTGGTTGGTTCTCCGAGTTCCGAGCACAATGTATAACTATGCTTGTAATCCATCAGACAGTTATATAGACACAATTGAATCATCTTCAGCCACTTCCATGTTCTAGTTTCTGATTGATAACATACGCCTTCATTCTTCCCGCTTTCCCCCCTTTCTACACACTATTTCCTATCTGCCTAATGATAACAGACCCGTATACAAGTTGCTCTGGCATACACAACACGCAACTCGTCTGTTTTTATAGTTTTTTATCGAATCATCAGACCAATTTAATAGTCTTCGGTTATTCAAACTATTGATTTAAAGTAACTAGCCACCTAGAAATGAGTTCGGAACGAGCACCACTACTTGAAAATGGGTAGGTTGTTTGTTTATAACACCGAATCAGTTTCCTACAACACTTTGTGACGTAATTCGGGATTTTCCGAGAAATAAGGATGTTTCAGAATACACCACATTTATAACACAGATGAAGGAAGGAAAACTACAGTAACCTATGATAACTTTCATTGTCATGATGAAGTAGCCTCGGATTCACATGATAGTAATAAGAGAGGTTTGATTGTGAGAATTCATCTTTAAGTACTCTTGGAAGTTTCAGCAACTCGAATTCTATGGTTGACTGTTGTACTTTGCCTCTTCTTTATGGTTTGTGAAGTGATTGGCGGTGTTCTCGCAGGCTCACTTGCCATTGTCACAGATGCCGCGCATTTGCTCACTGATTTCGCGTCGGTGCTCATTTCGCTGTTTTCTCTGTACATTGCAAGACGGCCACCATCACAAACAATGAGTTTTGGGTTTCATAGAGCTGGTTGGTGGAATAGCTGAAAATAAAATACAATATGAGAATTTAGAGGTGCTCGGAGCGTTTTTCTCGGTATTTCTCATTTGGATTGTAACAGGAGTGCTCGTAGTATTAGCAATAATGAGGATTGCAAGCGGAGATTATGAGGTGGAAGGTGGTATTATGGCAATTACCGCTGCATTAGGAGTTGTTGTGAATTTAGTGTAAGTAGACAGGTTGAGAAGAAGTTTCATCATTAATTCAGAATGCTCGGTCTCCTCTATTTTGGTGGACATTCTCATTCTCATGGTGGAGGCGGTTCCCATGGGCACTCTCATGGTGGAGATAATATCAATGTCCGAGCAGCATTTATTCATGTCTTGGGTGACCTTTTACAAAGTTTAGGAGTTCTTGTAGCCGCTCTTTTTATCTATTTCCAGGTGAGTAATTGTTAATACTAAAGTAAACATGGATTGAATTGACCTTTTTGATTTTTTCAGCCATCATGGGTAATAATTGATCCAATTTGTACCCTGATCTTCTCCGTGATTGTGTTATGCACCACAATTTACATCCTTCGAGATGCCCTTATTGTTCTTCTTGAAGGTAGCCTTTGTTTTCCTCCGCTCCCGCACCCTCAAATTTCTCATTTCAGGGCGGCCCAGTAACATTGACTTTGCAAAAGTATTCACATCTCTCGAGGATATTGAGGGAGTCAAGAAGGTTCATGACTTACGAATTTGGAGCTTAACTATGGACAAGGTAGACAAGGATTAGCCGACTTATATTTAATTGTTTTTCCAGATTGCTCTATCCGTCCACTTGGAAATTGATTCGAATAGTCAGTCGCAGAGTATTTTACGTGAAACTCGTCGGATGTTAAAACAAACATATAATGTACATGAGATCACAATTCAAATCGAAGAGTTTGGGGCAAACAGATCCGATTGTGACAAATGCGATGTGCCCACGAAATAAGAGTGTGTAAATATTATATTTATCAAGTTTTTTTCGAATTCTAATGGTAAATGTGGAGAATTAATAAGCCTCTCTAATCTGTTTCTCTTCAAAATAACCACAGCACCCATCAGAATCCAAATCCCGTTCATACTTCTCACACAACTTCTGAAACATGTCATTGAAATCCTTTTCAACCCTCTCCAAGTGTTTGTTAGTTTGCCTCCGACTGAATCGATGCGAGAACTCCCCTTCTGGTACGAGTGTGACCTAAAATTAGAATTATTATGAAATAAGAATACAAAATGATTGGGACAAACCGATTCGCCAACGTAGAAATCGTTCATATGACGTAATGCGAAGCAAAACAAGAGACACAATATGACAACGAGCCAGACATCGGAGTTGTCTCGCGATGCTTCATTTGTTCTAGAATGATGGAATCATGGATGATCAAAATAGAACTATGTTAACTACAAAAATATGAGTACTTTTCCAGAATCAAGGAACTACATACTTGTATCAAACTTGAAATTTCTACCATAAAAACTATGTTGAAAAAAAGAAATCGAATTTCGATTAATACCTTGGTGCCTCATTTTGGGCGTTAACCAAGACCAATTGCAAGATTAACAGAATATTAAGGTATTTGAAGCAGCTGGGAAAAATCACCGATTTCATTTTAATTCGATTGAAAAGTGAGGGCTAACCCCGAGCGCTCTCCATTTTGACACATTTGTAAATAAATATGTTTCTTACTCAGTTGCTGAGGGTTGGGCTAAGCGAGCTCCTGGTTTATCATTGATTTAAAATGAAATCTATAAAAATAATCGGAAGACACATTTTTTGTAGCTGGGTGAAATAGCTGTTAACAAGATTTATTATGCTTCAACCTCATCTTTTTATCTATACAATACTGTTACAGCCTGAACAACACTAAGAGAAGAACCTGAAAAAGAATTTCTAGAAATGCTATGATTGGTTGTTACTCGCTGATAGCAGTCAAACTCGATCCGTCTACGGTAGCTACTTGCCCCGCCTCCATATCACACCTTGCTCGCTTGTTTTCGAGTTATCACCAACTCAACATATATCAAAAACACGTTCTTCTCTCCCATTTTTTCAAATCGATCCTGTTATCACCCTATCAAGAAGTTCGCAGGTTGGTTTTGTCGTGTCACAGACATTGGATTCTGAAATTGTGTTTGTCCCCGGATATTTGTGATTGGTCTTGTTGTTTGACGGTCAATGTAGTTGGGTTTGTGTGTGACTATAAGAATTGAAGTATACTGCAAAATGGCATCTTCGAATTGTAATCAAATGGCGGAGGAAGATACAAGAAAATGTATCGGAATTTTAGTCTCTGTGACCAAATAACCGGACTATGGCCGAATGTCAGATTTTGTTCGAAATCATATTTTGAGGATTTATTTACAGTTATAAAGTTTTTTCTAGGCTTTTTCACGAAATTGTGTCAGATAAATTATGATTCTGAAAATGCTCTATCCTCATCGTCTAGCATAGTTAATGTTTCAAAAAATGCAGAGAAAATGTGAAAGCAACGATATATTTTTTACTTACCATATTTTCTTATTCTAACAGCTTCATTTCCAATTTTCAATTAAGTTTCCAGCAAAATTTCTTCGAGTTAAACGTTTTCGAATTCCCTATCGATTTTCATACCACCACCGTATATCTGAAAATTGCCAACACCTCGAGCCTTCTGAATTCCATCTCATGAATATCTGTGTTAACGTCAGCACCGACTAACGTTCGGTTTTCTAACAAATCCCGAGAAAATCTCACATGTTCAATGCAATTGTATTTTTAACTACAAATATAAGCGATTCTGTTTGTCATAAGACACCCGCTTCTGATCAGAATACGATAGCTACAATTTGCGTAATCTGCCGAAATCATTACAGTAGGCACACAGGGCAGGACGAATGCCCCGTTTCATTGCACTCTTTGGAATTTTCGTTAAAAGTTCAATCTGATTCATTTTCGAACCAGATTTTTTCTAAGGTTTTCTGATTTTTCTAAATTCCAAAAGAGTCTTTAACCAGATATATAGTTTCAGCAGAAATTAAAATGGAAGCAACTGGAATGTTATTCTATCCGCATGGCTTGATGTTCGGTGCATACTGTATTCAGTGTTGCATGGGCATTCCACATTTTTTCTGCTTTCCAACAATTCCTGCAGATTTGGTTGTGACGAAAGCACAATTAAAAGCAATGTCTGATAAACTGGAGGAGCACAACAACAATAATGGGCAGCAGCAATGGGCTCCATTCCAACCGTCGTTTAACGGCAGACCTTCTGAACCACCACATCCATTTAACTATGAGCAACAACATAGAGAGCGTCCTCCGGTGGAGTTTAATAATGATATCAACAACAGCCAGCAAACTAATCAGCAACAGCCAGCACCATTCATGCAGCATTGGTTCCCTAGAATTGGTAGGTTATCTATTATATTAATTTCGACAAATCAGTTTCCAGGTCTCCAATTTTCCGATTTCTCTGATTACCAAAGATTCAATGGCTTCCAACGCAATGCATTCTTCCCTAATCCATTTGCTCCACAGTTTGCTAACCCTGCTTATTCCTTCCCTATCAATCCAGCCATGCATAACCCAATGGCAAGCATGGATCATTTCAACTTGCCCCACGGGCAACAACAGTTTTCCCAAAATTTGGACACTTCGGAAACCAAAAAAGAAACTTCTCAACAGCCTATTCCAGAAGATGATAAGCCGCCAGTGTTATCGGTTGAGTACTGTCTCAAACCGGATTCCGAGATGAAATATAACTCGAACCGAGAATTCTCAGTTCCTTCGAAAGAGGAGGTAGTGGAAGAGTCTAAAAGAAACAAAAAGGAATTTTCTTTCCCACCACCACTATCTGCCGAGAAACCATTTGAACAAGCCAGGTAGCTTATTAGAGCTTGCTAGGCTACTATTATGCTTTTTTAGAATCCGCGATGACACATTGACATTCAATCCGCCATTCTACAGATCTCCAGAAATGCCTGCAAACCCCACTTTCAAACAGGAAATGACAACTGTAATAAAAGATCAGTTTTTAGAGATTCATAGGTGAAGTTTCAGCCTCCGGGACCTTTGCATGATTGTCAAGTTTGTCTTTCAACCCATGCAAATGGTCTACATTTTGGAGCGCGCACTTGTGCAGCGTGTGCGGCGTTTTTCAGGTGGGTACAAAATGTTTTGTATATTTTGGAACGCTAATTCCTAGCTTATCATTATCAGGCTAATATATTTCAGAAGAACCATCAGCGACGACAAAAGATATGTGTGTAAACGCAATCAAAGATGTAATAATGCCAGCCGAGATGGAACAGGATACCGTAAAATCTGTCGCAGTTGTCGTATGAAACGATGCCTCGAAATCGGCATGTTGCCGGAAAGTTAGTTTATCTCTAAAGTTTCTGATACAAATATTATTTTCCAGACGTTCAACACAAGCGCAACCGTCGGGACTCGGGCTCGCCACACACAAAAACTCCGTTTGACACTTTCTTCAATGGTTTTTACCCAGGGTTCCCACCAGCGGTACCGAATGTGGTACCGGCCAGCTTGCAAGCAGAGATTTGCCCATCTTCTTCTTGATCTCATTATTCATCCAGAAAATTTGATATTTTCATGTATTTTTTTGCTTTAAAACTTTATTTTAAAGATCTCAATAATTTTCCATCACTTTGAAGTTTGGATTTCACCGATCATCTGAAATAACCAACAGTAAATGTCTAAGTTCGGTTTATTCAATTTGATGATAATGAATGATAAATAAATTATTTCAAATGAGAAATGGCGAAATGAATAAACGGAATGAAAATCTAAGTCTGTTGAACAGGGATTGAATGATAAATTTGAGAAGTCATGTGATGACAAAAACTATTTTTTTCGATACACAGTGGCATCTTGAAGTCTGTGCGTTTTTGGGAATCCAAGGCATTTTCAATAGAAATACCATTTTTAAGATTCTGAATCGAAATATCAATTTCCCGAGTTTGTTCTAATTTGTTTTTCAATGAAATTTCAAAATTAACAATTTTTCATATAAAATCTCAACGGTAAAAGGAGAATCTTCTTAAATTAATCACTACTTGGAACATAACAATCGCTTTATCAAAATTACTTTAAAAATGTCAAAAAACCTTGTAAACTGACATTCGTCAAGCGCAAGCGCAACGACACTCCGAAAAAAGCTGAGCGCGCGAAACAGTCACCAATTTTTCTTCCGTGCTTAATTAATTTTTTCAATGTCCTTAAGCTTTTTCATTCCTTTCTGATTTTTCTCCCAATTTTTAAATTCCAATTAAAATTGTTTATATTCAGCTCACAAAATAATAAGAGAGGGTGAAAATGACAAAAAATCCCCTTTTCCTGTTTTTCTCTCGATTCATTGATTTGTTGGTCTGGATGACATCCTTTTTGTACTATATCTGTTCATTTTTGTTAGTTTTTAGCAAAATGTGAAACTAAACAATTGTCCAATTTGCTGCTGGAGTCCTCCATTTACTTTGTGGCATTCTTGAGAGCTGGTGTTCGGAGCACCCGAACGTGGAAGCATGGAACTACGCAAACGGTCTTAGGAGCTCTGGTAGACAAAATAATGGCTTCACGTGAGTTTCAAAGGCTACATCTCTCAGAACTTTAATACTTGGACGGATCTTTTCCACCGCTAGGTAACTACTCCAATATCCAGAACAGCAGCGCGGACTGAGAAAAAAAGATCATTGAACGGCTTTTGTTCAAATCATCTCTTTTTGCTGTTCAGTCTTTCAGATCGGAATAAATTGTGCCAATAATTGCACCGGCCACTTCGCAAACAAAGAGTCGCCCCGCATTTTACATAATTAAAATGAGCTTCAAACTTTGGGTTCTGCCTATCATATGAAATAATCAATAGTAGCTGTAGCGTAAACTTGGTTCATTTGACATGTTGGCAATAAATTATAAAAAACGGTTATCTGGTTTGGGGAATGGCAAAGTAAATATTTAAATAAATAAATGGAGAGATCCAAGTCTGCTGAACAGGGATGGGAATGATGGGTTTGACAAATTATGTGATGAAAAAGAAAATCACTCGGATAACGAACAGACTAATTAATTAAATAGACAGATTATTCAAGTCTGGGACGCTTTTGAGACGAGCTTCCCTCGGCATCATTCTTGTGTGCTTCCTTGGCCAATCTTGCACGCTCCTCACGCTCCTTTTGCTTGCGCTCAGCTCTTTGCTCCGGAGTTTCAGCCAACTTGAGCTGCCGACGCTTCTCACGCTCTTCTTCTGTCCGGGCAGGCTTGTTTGGGTCACGTTCCTTGGCTCTGCGTTCAGCACGCTCGCGTTCCTTGGCCGCTTCACGTTCCTTGCGAGCTTTGCGCTCTTCCTTGGTCTCCTGGCGGGATGAAGATGAAGTGGATGGAGCAGAAGCACTGGAGGTTGATGGCTCATCCTTCTTCTTCTTGTCGCTCTCCTCGGAACGGTGCTTGTGGCTTTTGGAAGTTGATGGAACGTCCTTCGAGCTTTTGGACGCTTCTTTTGAAGACTTCTTGGCATCTTCAGCAGCTTTCTTGGTTTCAGCAGCTTTCTTGGCTTTAGCAATTTCCTTGGCTTTAGCAGCTTCCTTGGCTTTTGCTGCTTCTTTGGCATCCTTTTTCTTCTTTTCGCTGTCATCCTTCTTATCGGCCTTTGCCTTTTTCGACGAGACAGAAGTGCTTGGCTTTGAAGAGGAGCCAGCCGAAGAAGTGCTTGGCTTCGAAGAAGATGAACCAGCGGTGGAGGTACTTGGCTTTGAAGATGGTCCTGGTTCGGAGTCCTCATCCTCTGAGACCACCTCGTCGACCCCATCTCCTCTATCTTCGACCTCAGCCAAGTTACCGCGATTGAGCGTCAGGCGGTAGTGGTCCAGTCCATCGTCACCGAACTTCGCATTCCTAAAAATTAAAAATAAGTTATTGATTACAAGGAATGGATAACTCACTTGAAGTTGGCGACCTGAACAACAACTTTTCCATCTTCTCCGCCAGTCAAAAGCAGTTCTGGAGTCACGGTCATACACTTCACTTCACCGACATGTCCTTCATAGGAGAGCATCGGGGTGCTTTGACGAATTCCCTCTTGGTCCATGGCAGTCAATGAGACCTGCAAGAAATGCGTCAAGCTTATCTATTATCGTGTATGAAACTCACAAATTTCTTATTATTGACTCCATGCACTGCGACCAATGGGATTTCGTCATTGACACCCTTGATGAGACCAACGCACCATTCGGGCTTCTTGAAGAACGCTCTGAAAGAAAGAAAAATGAGCTATTATAAAATAAAAAACGAGTTTCTTACTTGGAAGTCGTGTTAAACGAGGCATCAGCCGACTCATTGACACTTCCATAGAGAACTTCGAGAGAACCCTTGGCGTCGACGAACACCGATGCTTCCGACTTGTCGCTGATTGTGTAGACAATTCTTTTGTTGATAACTCCAACTTTGGAGATTGGTCCTTTGACCCAACGCTCCCAACGAATGGCGTTGTCCTCGTCGCGGAGGGAGGTGTCGTAGACCTTGACAGCACCGGATGTGTCTCCGACAATCAAATCGTGTCCGTTGAGGTAGAACTCCATGCCGACAATCTCGGACTTTTGGCGCTTCTGAAATAAGATTAATTAACGTCTGGAGGAAAGAATCATTTTTGTGGCTCTCTTATTCCCACTGACGCTAAACGCAAAACTTACATAGTAGCTTGTGATCGGCTCCTGACTATAGCGGATGTCGTAGAGCGAGACGACGTGCGGGTGTTGCTCACGACGACGAGAGCCACGGACATCAAGAATTCCGCCTCCGAATTCCGAACTGGCGACGGCAATAATGTCGTTGTTCGACGAGAGAGCGGTGGCAACGACGTTGTGGTTTTCACACTCTGGATTGAGACGCTTCTTATTCTTCGATTCCATTCGAGTGTCAAAGACATGGAGACCGAAAGAGTCGTCGATGGCGAAAAACACATCTGAAAAATATTTTTATTTGAAAATGAAACCGAAATCTGTAATTTCTTACGCTTCTTTTTGCAAGTGAAGTGGATACCACGGATTTGGTTGGACACGTCAAGCTTCCTTATGACTTTACTGGTCTCCAAGCTGAAGATGGGAATGTAGAGATTTGCCAGATAGGCACACGCCAAGTTGTCCTCATTCACGTTGATCATTCGAACGGACGAATTTGAAGAAAGGTCAATACGCACAGGCATGTTTCTCTGGAAAAAAGTAAATTCGAAGGGTTAGAATTCAAATTAAAAGAGCGAAAAGGATAGTCGTTCGAACAATAACGAGCCAATGAGAAAAATCAATATGGAGACATTGGCGGGGGAAAAAGAGGTCGCGCGCACAGTGAGGCGGAAAAATGGGTGAACGTGTCTTCTTGACAGAAGGAGGAGGCGGGAGGAGGTTTCTAGGCCACCAGTGCGCATCAAGTGCGCTCCATTGAGAATATGTCAAAAATGGGCTTGACAATCATTTTTCACAGAGAAAAAATTATTTTCATAATTTTTAAATGTGATATTATTGATTTTGAGATAGAAATACCCTAGTTTTCAGAAAATGAGAGTGATAGGGTTTATTCAACGTCAGTTAGCCACAAATCCACTCCCAACACAAATGTGTATAGCTGGTGAGTGAGAGTAATAAGAGATTAAGAGGGAAAGAGTGAAGTAAAGCTATGATTAGTTATTGGAAAAGGTTGACGTGTATTGAAATGATGCCATTTAGCAGCTGAATAGTTTTCAAAACGAAGAAAAGGCGTGGCATATTTTCTGATAAATTTATGTGAAACTGAACGAATGGAAAGCTTAGAAAAGAGAAAAACACTAGAAAATGGTTTGTTTGATATATAGTTTATAAAGTGCCATAGAACTATGATAAACAAAGTCAATATTATATACACTTTTTTTGATAAACGATACTTGGTCACATTTGCTATCTAAACCAATTTTTGGTTTTGAATATCAAAAAGTGCGTTGAATAATACCTTAGAACCGAGTCTCTCTAGTTTTTTATTCATTTTGCGCCCACAAAACCTCCGAAACTTTAGTTTTAGGTAAAACTATACATAAGCATTCGAAAAGCGAGCCAACCAAATGTGTCAACAAACGTCTTGGCGCGGCCAACGATGCAAGACCTTGAGGGAGCGTGAGCCTAGAGAAAATAGAATAGAGAAATAAGATAGTGGTAGAGAAAATGTGGCAAGAAATTCAAAACAGAACAACTTCAGGAACAATTAGCGGGAGCGGTGACTGCTTCGCACAGTATCTATCTCATAACAAGGAATGGGATAAGTGGAGAACAGCCAAATTCGCTTTTTTATCGAGTTGTTTTATGGTAATCTGAGAGCTGGAAGATAATATCAAAGAATATGGTTTAGGCCCCATCATTATTCATTTGGTTTCGGGTTCTGGAGAAGGTGCGTGGTGGGAGCAGGTCCTTTTTGCTAGCAAAGAAATTATGTATAGATCAGGTACGACCTGATTACTTATGGTGATTAAAACAGGTTTTTCAGCTATGTTTCAGTCCATGTTTCAATGCTGCTATTTTGTTTAATCTGAGGTTTTTACAACTCCAATCAGTTGAAAAGTCATGGGAATTGTTGAAAGAAGATTGGTTGAATATTTATACCACTAGTTTGAAGGTAAAAATACAATTTTGGAATTTAACCTATCGAAACTTCAAAAATATGGGTTCTCAATAACTCTCTTTCTTAGAAATGCTATGATTAAAACACAGAGTCTTATTTCTTTTCCTATTTTCCAGTAGCCACCTTTTCCCAATCTCTGTCTCCTTTTCTTCCCCCCTTTTCTCTAACACCAACGACGACTCGAGCGTGCGCGTCGTCGCGCGACCCCTCCTTCTGCGTGCCTCTGCGCGGCCCGCGAATCGCAGCGGTTCGCCAGCACGACAACGCCGTCGCGCCCGCGATCCACCCCAGCTGCTCTTCATTATTGCCGGCGGCGAGTCGTCGCTGTTGCGAGCCGGCGTATCGCTCTTGCAATTTTTCACCGCGAGGCGTCGTCGCATTTGGCGAGCCGTTGTTCGAGGGCGGTGTGAGGAGGAGGAAGAGAGAGAAGGAGCAGAGTGGTGTATATTTATGATTAAGGTGTTGGGGGAAAAAACAAATCGGGGGTTTGACAAAGAATTGGATTTTGGAGAAAAGGAAATATTGTTAAATGAAAAAATCAAACTGTGATCATCTAAAAAAGACCCCAATCCTAATAAAAACAAATTTCCAGGTCTGGCCATTCGTACAAGTCTTCAACTTATGCTTTGTCCCTCTTAACTACCGAGTAATAGTGAATCAGGTTGGTCTCTTAACCGAACACACATTCCTTTGTAATTGCATCACATGCAATCATTGTCAATCAAATCTGTTCTTGCAGATTGTCGCATTCTTTTGGAATTCATATCTATCTTATAAAACCCAACGACCAATCGACCACATTGAACAATTCTACTGATGCATTCCTCATCTTCCGGTTGATATTCACTTTCTAGGCATTTTTTTAATAGAGAAATGAAATTTTTTGATTTATTGAGCGAAATTTATCATGGAACAGGAGTTGAACGAGTGTAAAGAAAGGGTTTGTGAAGTTGTGACATGAAAAATAAAAATGGGAGGAGATCTCTAAAAAATGTGTGGAAGTGAAGGGGGTTTAGAAAAGGTACCGTTGACGAGCTAATAACCCGCAGTTTTAAGAAAATAAAACTGGGATAGCAGATTAGAAATTGTTATTAATGAAGAAGGTAGCCATCGGCGTTCAGATGTGGTTGTAAGCGGAGGGTCCACCAAGGAAGCCTTCATCGTCATCATCGAATTCTGAAAATTGCGAAATAATGATTTGAAATGATTTTCCAGTATCCTTACGTTTGCGGTAGACTTTGACGTTGTCGTTGTAGTCAGCCGGATGCTCTTCGTATTGGTTGGAAACCTGGAATTTAATAGATTTAAATATATTCCCTAACCCGGAGTATTTACCTCATCAACAATTTCATCCTTGAAAGTAACCTTCTTTCTCTTAATCAACACTTCTTCTCCCGAATTATGTCTCTTTCTTGGGCGTGGTTGATTTGGGCGTAGGTTGAGCAACTGAACATTCAGCATTTCAATGTCCTCGTCATCCTCTCTTGCTTGATCGATTGGATCCTCCGATGGGGCTGGAGATGCGGCCGGAGATACAGCAGGAGATGGAGATGGAGAGAGGACTCCGTTGAAGTCACGGAAGTTGTCATTGTTGTTGTTGTTTCTCAAGAAGTTTGCCAATTGGTCATGTTCATGGAGAAGGCGATCAACGATTTCTTGGGGGATAGGCTCGGCTCTCAAGTTCATGTAGTGTCTCCAGTTTCTTCTGACTCTTCTTTGTAGCTCCAGTACCTCTTCCTCTTCCTCAGCTTCATCGTCACTGTTAGTCGGAGAAATTGGACGGTACTCATCCTCTGGACGTGGATGGAAGAAGCCAGGGGGTTGCATTGCAGCCGGTCTGATGTTCTCCAGCAAGAACTGACGACGTTGGTTGAGTTGAAACTCCAATGCAGGATTGTGTCCGTCATTTGGGACAGCGCCACGTGGCAGCATGAAGATTGGAAGATGTGGGAGAGGTGGAAGATAGCGCCCCTCGCGGATCGCAAGTTGACGTTGCATTCGAATCGCGTTTCTCTCTGCTTCGCCTTCATCTCGAGCGTTTTCAAGAGCTGGGAGTGGTTGGGCCATTGTGTTACGACTGAAAGAGAAAAGTATTGGTGGGTTGGAAGAAAGAAAAGGTAAGAAACAAAGAAGTTTAAAGGCAAGTCAGTCGTAATGTTAAGTCAACTATAAGGAAATCGAATCATTTCTGAAAGTGCTATTTTTCCACCGGAAAGAAGGGTATTCAAATAAGGAAACTATTGAAAATAGAAGAACATGTGATACATGTACGGAAAGAGTGTGTGTGTGACGGTTTTGATTTTTGTAGAACCGATTGGGCCTTGAGGAGGAGGAAAAAGAAAGAAAGGTGTGTGTGTGTGCTTTTCTTATTTTCTTCTTCTTCTTCTCAAAAAGAACGTGATCAAAGATTGTCACGTGGTGGGTGTTAAAACTATTGAAACAGAAAGAATTTGGGAAATTACCCCCGTCTTTTGCCAAATGTTTTTAGCTGAACGACGCGCTGACACTGCAGAATTGTGAACCGTCGATAGAAGAAATGTGGCCGCGAGGAGGAGAAGGGGAGGACAGAGTGGGGGTAAGAACACACGGCGAATGACGGACGGTCGGCCTCGCCGGCCTGTTCTGCCCAGCCCCATTCGTCTCTGAGTCTGCGCGTCCGCTCGATCGATGGATCTCTTTTTAAAGGGAAAATAGGCCTATATTAGTTTTTTGGCAGCGATAAAAATCATTTGTAATACTGAGAAATGATCAGGAGGTGGGGGAAAAAGGGTTTGCTAGATAACTCGTGATTAAGCTGATGAACACACAAAACGTTGAAAACGTGGGTAATTAAACAAATGTTACTAACTCAGCAAAAATGATAATTTTATCCACGTGTCCGCTCATAAATGGACTCAGATTTGCAGAAGACACAGATACGGCCTTCTTCACATTCCATTGCAAAAAAAACCAAGAATTTTGATTGGCTTTAGACCTCTCAGACAAAGAGAAGGAATGTCGATGCAAAATCGCAAAGAAAAAAGATAGAGCAAGCAAGGAATATAAGACACGAAAGATATTCTTGTGAAGAGAGAAGTTAGAGGGGAGCGAGGGCAATTTTGGAAGGGCGTCCGATAACGTATTGCAAATTAGGAGGCTTCTTTTGAAAAGGAATTTTGGTTTGCAGACTTGGGGATGATGTCATTTGCTCTTTGAACTAAAATATTGAAAATAGAAGGTAACTAAATGCTTTTCGACCGGACATTAAAAATTTCATCACCTTAATGTCAACGTTCACCACCCTTATCTCTAATAGTTAGCGATACAATTATTTTGGACCGTTTCAAAAATAGTCTAGATAATTCTATACTTTGCATCATTCACCGCAAGCGTTCTGCAGAGAAATACACTTCAGTCGTTGACCGATTCATCTTATCACTCGTCGCACCGAGAGGAATGCCCCCAACAAATTCGACGACAACTTTCTTCAACGAATTACGTCAGAAAACAAAAATCAACTTTTGATAATATCAGAGGTTAAGCAGATTTTCACGGAGAGAGTTCCTTTTTTTGCTTTCAACGAAAATTGGAAAACGGCTTTGAATGGAGCTATTGCGAAATAGTTTTGGTTATCATGGGCGCATCTATGAACTTGCTGTTTATCAAAAAATGAATTTGGAAGCTCAAGAAAAAGCGATTCTTTTCAAGCCTTGGTGATTCTGGAAAAATACATCAGTGATGTTTCTAACTATTTTATAAATTACTTGCCAAGGCTACCTACATAAATATATCTAATATCAAAAGATCATTACTAATTAGAACTGATCAAAAACAACTACGTGAATTTTTGAAAGTTGTCCACCACGGGGGCTGACGATGAATACAAAAACCAAACTTCAGCCCGCCGACGGTGCAGAGGCACGGGCCGCTAGAGGGGTTTCCCCAGTTTCTTATCATAGGTAAGACATGCGCGCTGTCTTCCCATCGCAAACATGCCAGCTGTGTACTGAACACTGTACAAATTTGGTATTGCTTGAAAACAAAAGAGGTACTGTATTTAGGGTATTTTCGTAGCAAGGGTATGAGTAACAATGGGAAGTTTTTTTTGTGGGGAATCGCTGGTCCAACTATTGTTTAAGCAACGTGCTATGTATTTAAGCAACTAGAGTATTCACCTAACATATCTAGAAGTCCAACCTACCACTCCAAAAATAAAGAAAAAGAATTTCAACTATTGTGACCAATAGGAGGAGGCCGACCGATCGTCAGCGCGACGACGGTGCAGAATGACTGTCGGAAGAGAGGGGTTTCCCCCGTTTCTTATCAGCGCCTTAGGACAGCCCCCTCTCCATCTCTAGCACGAGGTGTATGTTCTGAAGTCATAGACTACATTCAAGAACATTTGAAAAAAGGGGGAGAATTGTATCAATTCACCTAAGAAAACCAGTTGTGTCATGAAAAACCGCGCTGAGAGTATGTAACGAGTTCAAGAGACCAATTGGGAGAGAAGTCTGTGATGGATCTCATGGTTTGTTGTTCCCTAATCAGAACACTTATGCATGTGGACACGTTGTAAACAAGACTTTCTATCAAAATAATGTTTTCAGTCGTCAAGTGCTTTCTTTTTTGTTTATAACAATCAAAACTGTAACATTGATAATGAAATATTTGGATTTAAAAGAATTCTCAACTAAAAAAAACTAAAAACTAAACCAAAGGACCTCAATGAAAATAGTAGAGGCGTACTGGTTGAAGAATTGAAAGGGGAAACGCACGACCGGTTGCTGCTGGCCGCGAGTTGAGTGCGGAGGAGAAGCGGTGTGAAGAGGAGTGCGGAAATAGTACGTAAACATGATGAGAAGTGAAAGATTGAAAGAACGGCTGCGTAGGAAAAGTAAGAAACACTTGGGTTCTGATGGATTTCGTTGTAGGAATTGAATCATTCTGACGAGATCTTGAGGTGTAGGGGAAGACCAAATAGAGCGAGTCGTTTTTACGACTTGTGGATTTTATTACAAAGTTTTATAGGTTTTTTTGTCGAGTGAAAACTAAAAAAATTGTGGTTAGTACGTTTTGAGTACATTTTGTCCGTAAATGTTCTTCCTGTCTGAAGTACTATTTTTGAAGCAATTTGTGTACAATTTGATAGTCATATTTCAATTCTCCGTTATGTCGAACATTGATATTCGTTATGTTCAAGGTTCATTCGCTGAACTTATGTTAGAGAAAATCAAAAGTAATAATTCTTCGGCGTCGCAATGCATTGTTCTTGATACCGTTTCATTTCGCCGTCGCAAACGCTATCGAGAGTATACTGATCACCTCATTTCCCCCAAAAACCTGGTTGTTATCATAGATCAGGCTGTTTTTTTCTATGCGGTTTATCTTCTTTTGCTAACAATTATATTTTTATTGGGAAATCTGTGACTTTAGCAGAGTAATATGCATGACATCTGTAGAGTGTGTTATAAATAATGTGGTTCGAGTCTCCAATACCTTAGAAGTTATTTTAATGTACAAAATCGTTAGTTTAATAGGGTAATTAAGATAATTGAAGAAGAATGGAAAAGAAGAATATAATCATTTGTTTTTGAAGTTTGATGTTTTCAGGGTTGGCAATCTCGAGAAATTAGAAGATCACATGGAATGTATGAAGATGGAGAAGAGACCTAAAAATGTGATGGGGTAATTTTGACTCGTTAACTCTAACCTTTTATTCGACAATTTGTTTGTTAGCAGAGATGAATGCCAAGACATCCGGTGAAACGTTCTCACGCAACAACTTGTTCTCCTCGCGAAGAGCTTGCAACTGAAACAACTCTCCTAAGCACGAAATTACTCCTAAGACTTACTCTAGCTTCCAAGTCCGTGATAGTAGTTCTGAGAGTCTCCACTTCCTCCCTGACAGCAAACGTCAGATGAGTCTTCACCAGATCCATAGCCTGCACGATTTTGTTGTCGATGGCAACAACAGTGTTGCTAGTAGCAGTGGCCAATTTAGCCGAGTCATCCATCTTCGTCGGATCATCTCCCAAAATAGCAACTGCCGATTGAGAGGATGTCATCTCGGCGGGCACCTGGAAAAGTATAATAGTCAAATGAAAATGTAGACAAGCTTTCATTGCAGCGTGTCTAAAGGACCAATGGCATCGGGCACAACACACGCTTTTTATTCAACTGATGAGAGAGGGGGGATTTCCCACTGACCCGCTCAGTGTAATTTTGTTTTGTCTTAGCAAACCGATTGTTTTAGGATCCTTTGAGCCCAAACGTTGGTCAAAGAACGTCAGGTGTTTAAGAAAGGGCGTTTTATGTTTTCCAAAGCTATAAATCTCAGCTTTCCTATTTTTCTGGTAATCAAAGAGCTTAGTGATCAAACGCTATGTTTCCGGACTTATTTTCTAGTGTACTCCAATTTTTCTGACATCTTGGTTATTAAAACATCTCTAATTCACATTAGCCTACGTTTTAAAAAGAACACTAGGTTAAACGGGAAAAAACCAATTAACAGCTTTCGCTCCAGATGTCTGGGGTTGTACACAATGTTGTTTGATGATCATTAGTGTTTAGTTGAAGAGTGTGGTCGCCGCAAAGGTTGTTGGAGGGCAATGAAAGCCCCGGGAACTCCCCGGGATAAAAACTTACTTCGGTGACTGTAACAGTGCCAAGGCTCTCAGCTGCGACGGCCGCTGTCTCTGGATCCATAATAAGGATCTTGATTTGATTAGTGACTGGAACTTGATCCAAACTGAAAAATTAATAAAAAATGATGGGACCTCATTTTTTCTCACACATTCAAAGAGAAAAGCGGGAGGAGAAATTGGTTATTTTGCGCCAGAGAGGAGACCTCGAGGCCTCCGTGTTTCCACTGTTCTCCTCTACTCCCCTTCTTCTTCTTCTTCTCCCGCTTCTTCTTCTTCTTCTTCTCACAACGTGAGAACTGAGGAGGCAACGAAAAACGGCTGGGGGTGAGACTCAGTGAGCTCTGAGGCTCAGAGCTCCCGAAAGAAACGAGGGCTGACTTCACCAATATTGACTCTTTACTACTAAGTCTTCTCCACCACTATCTACCAAAAAGCCATTATAGAATAATGTATTAAGCGTGAGCTGCCCCTTTTTATTGGTAGAATTGGTTTTGGAGGGGAATTGGTCGAAGAGGAGGGAAAGAAATAAGATATAATCCTTCTCTTTTTCTCTTTTTTCTGGCCTAGTCTTTATTTGAAGCTCATACTCATTGTTTCTAGTGTATAAAACGAGCCGGAAATGACACTAGGGCAAACGGAAGTGAAAAAAACACAGAATAAACACAAGTGGGTCCGAAACATGGTGGCATGTCCGCCAAAAATGTGACCACAAGGTCGGAAAAAGGAAGGGGGAATGAGAGAAAGCAAGATCCATTTTATTTCTTTTTTTCCCATTCATGAGAGGAACGCCATGGAAACCTATAGAAACGGCCGGGAGAAAACAACAAGGAGATTTATTACGGCTTAGTCGGAAATTGAAAAAATAATGCTGGAAAAAATATTTGAGGATGGAAAATAAGTTTGTGGCAAGTCTAAAGTTAAGCATAAGCGTTTTCTGATTAATAATCACTTTCACTTCTTTTTTTCCGGCCCATAAATTTTGTCGAAATGACTTTAACGCAGAATACGCAGATTAGATAGGGGATAATTGGTTTCTCCTTTTAGGTTCAAAATGGAGACTCAAAAGAGTCTAAAATAATCAAACTTCTCACGCGGGAGGGTGGTCTAGAGCATTTTGGAGATCATGTGGCCACGCCAAAATTCTCTGGCCACATGCAACCTAGTTGTCTCTTCTTGTCTGCATACATACTTGTGGATTCGAAATGGGAAAACAAGATGGTGAAAGAAGCAAAAAATGAAGGAAGAAGACAAAAAATGACTGCTCAGCTCATTCCTCATCGTTCCGGACAACTGCCACTTTATACTCATAAGACAGGAAATGTGTGGTCCCGAAGACAATTTTCAGAGAGTATTACTTACATGAACATTATTTGAAGGGTGAAGAGATGTGACAGAAAGAAGGAATGGATTCAAAGAATGGGTAAGGTCAGAGGATTTTCATCATCACTTTTTGTCGCCTTGAATTTACGACGCGATTAAAACGTCTCCGCAAAACCGATTTTTAGAAAATCATCCGATCACAGAAGATCAGACAGTTCATCGGGCTTTCCCATATTTTTCAAAGAAAAAAAAACTAGTGACATCATCTATTTTCGCGCTCTCAGCCGCTTTTCATCTCCTTGTCAATTCTCCAGAGGCTTTTCATGGCGCGTGATTGCTCAGATTTGAATGCGATTAGTGGAAGACTGCTTACCGGGGCTGACTTTTTTGAAGAACCCGAATGCTGTCGGCTTCCGCCACTTCTGGAGCAACTGGTGGGCGAGGGAACTTCTTGCGCACAGTGATCACATTGTTCTTCTCGGTCACTATCATCTTGTATTCGTCATCCGGCGGATAGTTTCCGAATTCTGAAATTTATTTCGGAAAATTGCAATTCTATATAGCTAAAGGATTAACATTCTTAAAACCAACCTCCCATGGCAGACCCGAATCTGGTATCAATCACCTTCCATCGTCCACGTGTAAACTCTCCCGGCACAGGAACCACTTGAAACTTTTTCTTCGGCTTATCACAACTTGGCGGAGTCACCTCCACAACAGGCGTTGCATTTGTAGTACTCATTATGATTGTATTTTGTTGAAACGCCTGAAAAAGAAACGAATGAAGTTTCATGGAAAAGAGAATGTGTCGCTAAAGTTGTTCAGATTAGGAAACCTCTGATTCGATTTTTCTCGAGAGAAAAAAGAGATATTTTTTCAAGAACATTCCTTCTTTATTGGAAACGGAAAAGAAATGATTGAAGTGCAGACGAAAACGAAATGATGACTAAGCGTATTTTTTATAGATAACGTTGGTTGGGTCGAGTAGAAAACTAATTTGACCATCTGTTTTAACTAGTCACGTGGTATTCTTATCTATTGAACTGAATTTCTACGGTCGAAAATTCTAAAAAAATTCTTTTCGAGATCATGCTAATCCTCTTTACTATTTATCTTCATGTTAGCCAGATATATCGAGCAAAAATCAAGCGACACAGGCAAACAGCCAATCGGCTAGAAAAAAGGTACCTCGAACGGGGAAAATGTGTGATTTGAGAAAGCGACAACACAGTTCCTTCTCTCACTCCCTTTTATCGCGTTAAAAATCACCGATCACTTTTTCTCAGTTACAAATACATGCGAAATAGGCGGAGATTAAAAAAACCGAAGACAGATCACTTGGCAACATGCGACCTTTGCTTTAATGATTGATGAACTGCGGCGACAGGAAACGAAAGTGCTCGTTGTTTGGGAACAGCTGTACTTGCTCAAGTGTGTCAAGTAAATAGGGCGCAACTCTTGACGCAGACATTTTTGCGAGTTTTTTTTTGCGAAAAGCCCATGAGACTTCAAAATGTGACAAGATGAAATACCTAGAGTGTTGGAAGACTGTTCTTGGTCAGCAGGGAATGATGAAATAGAGAAAAAGAAAGAACTGACGTTCAATGAATATGCAACTAGAATGTCCGCAACTCAAAAACAACATGAAAAGACAGGAGAAACGCAGACGAGTGTCGTGCAGATTAGAAATAAAATTCACATTTCGCTGCTTGAAGAGCCTATAAAATAATGAAGCCTATAACTTGGTTGTTATTCTAGAAGTAACTAGCTAGGCAAAGGGATACAAAAAACAGACTATGAAAAGGAGTAGTATTGAAAAGTGTCTGCTCTCTTTTGCCAACTGTACGCTGCTTTGTGTGTAAAGATTAAACCATTGGAAAGTTTGGCGCGGAGAAGCTCGCAAATATTATAAAATGAAAAAAATGGACTTCTACCGGGGAAAAAGTTTTTTTCAGTTGGATCAACCGGCCAATGCTGATTAGACAGCACAAAACTAAGTTTCATGACAACAAAAGTACCTAAAGTGAAAATTGGCAACACAACCAGTCGCCGAAGGATAATTCATGCAAAGCGGTGTCATTGAACAATGCGCCAAGTGAAAGAATAACGAAAAAACAGTAAAACCCTTTTTGAAATGGAGTCCTGAAGATAAACAAAACACACGAGGTCATAGACAACAAGCCGATTGTTTGATCAGAGGCAGATCATAAGAGAAGTCATGTGAACACTTACTGCGGCAAAAATGAACATTGTCGAGGTTTATTGTAGACCGGCAATAGTTTAAGAACCCTGGAAAAATGGAATATGAGAAAATAAAGGAGAAATCCGTTTTCACACGATTAAATCATTAATTCATTCAGATTAAAAGCTTCCTTTTTTAAAAACAAATAACTGATTCAGATTTTTTTTCGAATAAAAAACAGGAAAAGAAGACCTATGCTTTTTTCCCGGAAAAAAAGAAAAAGTAGAAAGGTGAAATATGAGCGCGTAACATTGAAAATGCACACGTGCCTAAAATGAGTATCTTCTTGTTTTTCGGAACACTTTTCCTTAATCCTAACTACACACGCTTAAAAGATAAAATGAGTCTTGACAAAATAGCATTTAGTAGATTAGGCTCCAGAACCTTCTGAAGCAGATGGTGGTAGAAAAAAAAGACCCTCAATTTTTTTTGTCCCCACAGAATGTGTTCCTCTTTTAATGCATTTGGTCTTTTGAATGAAGATGTTGATTCGAGAAAATTGGAAAAGATTTCTGTATAGTTGTATTCAATTCTAAAAAGAACAAAAAAATGAAGAAGACAGAAGGTCCAAGAAGGAATAAATTGAAATTCCCCATGGAGTTTCAAAAAAAAGAACGGGTGCAAAATTGGAAAATGGAAAACAGAAGAGAAAATGTTAATGAAATTTTGTTGCTCAAAGTTTTATTTATCTAGGCCTCCTTTAACTATTTTCGGATGGAAAACGTTTTCTTTCAACCCGAATAATAGACAAGATTGCTGCACTTAACGTTCCGGATACTTTTTTCTCTTAGACTACTTCCTAGAGAGGAAGAAAAAAAAATGGTTGATAAATAATTGAAAACTATGTCACATTGTTCCATGAGACTTATATGGCAAGGGTTTTGTTGCATGATGACTAACAGACATCAAAAGGAAACTGAAGTAACAACGGTTTATGTACAGAATCCGAATCAGAATTCAATGACGAGTGCAGACCATGTTGCATAAATAGAATTCCTATTTTTGGAAGATGATACAGACTTTAACCTGTGACATGTGTGATTTTTAATAAGGTGGGGGAAATAGAGAAAAAAGTTCTGGTCTTATTATAAAAGAAGTAAATTCCAAAATCTTTTCGTTGAGGAACACACATTTCTCTTTTCTATCTAATCCCCCTCGTTTTTTTTTCTCTCGTTGTTTCCGTTTTGTAAATGTTGTGCTTTGGAACCCTTTCGAATTTCGGGAACTAGCTGTCAGGATGAGAAAAAGATACACTTGGTGGAACACAGAGTGCAAAAGAAATCTCTTCTTGTTGTTTCAATTTCAGATTAAAGTTCTCAGCACCCAATTTCATCTTCATTTTGCTCTGACGTCAAGACTCCGGATACAACGAAACAAAACTCGTTTCAATATACTAATCAACCCTTAGTTTCCAATATCTTTTCCATATCACCCCATTTTGGCTCACAGCACACTATGATTCTCTTCTCCCGTTTAGCATTCTACATTTCTCGCTCTCTCTTTCCCCTTCCAGTGCGCTTTCTTGGGACGCACAACGTGTCGCACTCTTTCTCTTCTCTCCTTTTATTTCTGAATTGATGCATACGTGTTCCTGTGTTCTTCCTCTTGCAGTTGTTTCTTCTTTGTTTGTTATTCTTCGCTCTCCTTGCTTTCAGCCTCTCATTTCTCTGATCAGCAGTAAGTACAGAGGGTTTTTTTTAAATTTTCCTTCAGCAGGAGAGGATTAATTTGCAGATTACCAGATCATTAGGCAATCAGGGCTTCCTTTTTTTGACTCTTGACTTAAGAAAACTGAAGTGAAGTTAGCTTCCTAGAATAATCCGCTCGTACCTTATCCTAAGGGGTTAACTCCTCTCTCCGGCTTTCACGTCTTTTGCCACGTGGCGGTTTCAAAATAAAAAAACTTTGAAGATCATTTTCATATTCTATGTTCCTTGGCCTATGAAAGTTCCAGCACCCTCTGTTCCCTCTTGTTTTTCATTTCACTCTCTGATACCCGCGTATACTCCACGTGGCTGCATAATCAATCCCCGGTCGTCACCCCCCACATTTCTCGTTTTTCATTGTCTCTCTATTTTCCATGTGCTCTCTAAGAACATCCCCGACGGCGCACTCCTTTTCTTTTCCTCTAGCGCCACGTTTGAATGCGAGAAGGCGAGAACAGAATCAATGCACGGGGGTGTTTTATACTTGAGTTCAGGTTTCCTAGTAATGTGTAAACACCTTTTTTGTAATAGAACCTGAAAAAAACAATTCTGAATAACAACAATTGATATTACAAAAGTATTTTATTCTAGTCTCGTTTTTCTTTAGGCTTTTCAACTATCATCTAGATTTTTTTTTCAGAATTATGGACATTCCCGTATTCCAGTTTGGACAGCAGTTTGGACAGCAGTTTGGACACCAGTTTCCAGTACAGTTAGGACAGGGCTTTCAACAGAACTTTCCACAAGCGTTTCCACAGCAACTTCAACAACAGCTTGGACAAGTATTTGGACAAAATTTTCGACAAGAACCTCGACAGGAACCCCAAGAACAGTTTGGACACGAGTTTCCTGGAGCGTTTGGACAGCAACTTCAACAACAGATTGGACAAGTATTTGGACAGAATTTTCGACTAGAACCTCAACAGGTACCCCAAGCACAGTTTGGACACGAGTTTCCAGAGGAGTTCGGGCAGGAATTTCAACAGGAACCTCAACAGGGACCTCAACAACCGTTTGGAATTGAGTTTCCAGCAGAGATTGGACAAGGAATTCAACATCAACCTTGGCAAGAGGTTGGACAAGGATTAGGACAGCAACCCTGGCAAGAGCTTAGACAGAGATTACAACACGAACCTCGGCAAGCGCTTGGACAAGGATTTGGACAGCAACCCTGGCAAGAGCTTGGACAGAGAATCCGACAGGAACCTTGGCAAGAGCTTGGGCAGGGAATTCAACACGAACGTCGGCAAGAACTTGGACAAGGATTTAGACAGGAACCTTGGCAAGAGCTTAGACAGAGACTCCAAAACGAACCTCGGCAAGAGGTTGGACAGGGATTCCAGCAGGAACCTCGACAACAGTTTGGACAGGAGCTCCACCAGAATTTCGGTCACAATATCGGTCCGAATTTGGTCGGACAAGCTTTCGGGGGAAATGCTTGGCAGAATAATGGTATCTACTATTATCCCAACTTTCCTCACCATCCCATTTACTCACAAAACGAGTTGACGTTGATGCAAATACAACAGGAACAACTAAGCAAACGTGAGAAATTGAAGAGCGAAATTAAGTCTATTTCGGAAGTAAACGACGATCTTGATTCTATGAACGGAGATCTGGAGAATGACATTGATAATTTGAACACAGAAATAAGAGAGCTTGAAACTAAGTATCAACAGCAAGTGGAGATCAATAAGAGAAATGAGGAGGAGTATAAGCAGAACATGTTGTGGGAGGAAGACAGACGGGCTGGCGCGATCGTGTTAATGTGCCAAGATACATTCAAGCAACTAGAAAAACAGTTATCTGATTGCTCGGATAAATTCTCTAGCCAATGTCGAGAGTACGAAATTTCGGCTAATGTCGTCAAAAACATGACCAAGAAGATTGAGCGAAAGTCTGCCAAGCTGCAACGAACAAAAGCAAAGAAGAGAAATCTGGACAAGGAGACTGCTCTGTACAAAAAATCGAATCGTCTTCTGGAGAGTCGGTTGGCAAAGGATAAGTGGTGCGGGTTCTGCGAGCAGAGAAAAGATGCGGTTGTTCCGCAATCCAGTGAGTTTGAATAGAATGGATCTCTTTTAGATAGTTCCTTGTTTTCAGGTGACGAGCCATCTACATCCGGTTTTGATCCAGACATGGTCGACTAGTCATCAGCATCGAATTTCAGCCAAACAATAATTTTCGGGGATTTTTCTTCAATTGTGGTTTTCCATTTCTTCCTAACATTCATAATTTGCAATAATTTAATTTATTTGGTATTTGACAATGTTCGTTTTTACATAATAAATGAATGGTTAGATGTTTGAATAGTTTTTCAAAGAAAAGTTAAATCTTTCTTATCTACCTGATAAAGGAAATTAATTTTAAAAAGATGCCGTTCATTTTACTTTATAATACAATCATTTCAGAATTTTCCCTCAGACAAATGAGAAAGTCATTTCGTAAAATGAGTCCCATCACTAGATTAGAGTGAGCAATGTTCTTTGACATCGCTCTTAAGAAGAGAAAAGTGACATTTACTTAAATCTACTAATCAACACCCAGTTTCCCCGTATTCCATCTTTCCCTGGTACCTCTAATTCGTCTGTTTCTGGCGTTCTCATTTGAATAACAACTCTAGCCACATTCTCCTCTGTCTCTCTCTTTTCAGTGCATTTTCATAGGACACGCGACAACAACGCACCCTTTTTCCTCTCTCTGGTTTCATTTTCGAAATTAGGCGGATGTATTCTTTCGTCTGAGTTTTTTTTCCTTTTAGCATATAGCTTCAATTCACTATTTTAACTATATAACAGAAAGTCGTCATCTATTTTTTTAAACATTCATAAGAATATGTTGTCCGCTCATTTTTTCTTTGAACTCTCCAATTTTTCCTGTTCTTTTCTAACCTTTGCCAGTATTAATAATATTTCGTTTTACAGAATCATGGACATTCCTGAATCTCTCCTCGAAGATACACTACGAGTCTCGAAAGAACGTTATGCTAAAGAAATAGAATTGGCTGAGACTCAAAAGGAATCAATGAAAATTATGAAAGAAAAAAATAAAATAGCAAAATCTGAAATAGTTGAACTGCAATGGGAATGTCGACAGAAAACCCTAGCTAACAAGACCGCGCAGGAGGACTTCGCAAGACGAATGGCAGAGGCTGAACTGAAGCAAGCCAAGAGGATGAAAGAAGGAGTCGATGAGCTATCAGAATCAAATGAAAGGAAAAGAAAAATCTACGAAAAAAACATCGCAGACCATCAAGAATACCAGGTTACAACTCAGAAGAAAATCAACATAATGGAAAAAGACAAGAAGGATTTGGTGAAGGAGCTCGATATGGAGAAATCCGAGCTGGAAAGAAACAGAGAAGCAAAGGAGAGAATGGACAGAGAGACTGAGCGGTACAACAAGGCTAGTCGCTGGATCACTTATCAGTTAACATATGGAAAGCAGTGTGAAGAGTGCAGTGAGAAAACCAGTAAGTTTTGAGAGATTTTTTCTTTTTCAAAAAAAGAATTGTATTTTTTAGATGGCTTATTACCGGACGCTGTCTATGAGGTGAAGGATCAAAGCACAAGTGACCAGCCGAAGTAGTTTCGAAAAAAACCCTGGTTTTCAATCGTGTTCTGTACCGCTTTTTATTTTATGTTGCATTGGAATCATATTTTGGAATGACTTGATTTTTTGTATTTAACAGTTTACGTTTAATAAACTTATAATAAACAAAAAGTTTGAAGGTTGAATAGCGGGAAGCATTACAAGGAAAAGTGGAAAGAAAAATTCCGTTTTAAGCTGGGAAAGATGGACTATTCAGACTATTCAACAGATGAAGTATACCGATCTCTGTTTGGGATTTGAAGAAACCGTACTTCATCGAGTTTTTGATACTGGTTGCAAGCATCAAGTTTAATTATGACCACCAGCTTGCTGTAATCAAACTCAGCCTTCTCATGACTTCCAATCAATTTTCATGATCCAAACTTCATCTCAACGTGATTATTGTTGAACTCAATCTAATCATATGATTTATTCGACATCAATCATACAGAAAAACAATATCATCCGACGTATTTGCAAAAACACCGTCACATCAAAACCACCCGGATCTGATAGGGCTTCCTGAGATGTAGCTTGCAGACTCGGTGACCGGGACAACTGTGAAGCGCACTTTTTTCTGGGTTGGTAGAATATTTGGCTTTTCGGTGGCTAGGGAGGAAGAGAGCTTGTTCTCAGGACGACACGGACATTCCTTCTCACATTTGTACTGAAAAATAGATCTTGTTTATAAATGTGATGTCTAAATTTTGTTATTTGGTATTTGAAGGTTCAAATAACATCATCATTGTTATTGGGTTCAAATTAAACCATATTGATTGTTAGGAATATAAATTTTGATATTAAAGTGGGTGAAGGTATAGAGAAGAAGCTCGGAAGATGAAAAAAGGAAAAACCATACCGTGACGTCCAGAATTTTGAAATAGGATGCCATACGGCTGCAGTCTCAGAGTGTCGGAATCACTGAAAATAGAAAACAACACATGAAAATCAACAAGACCGTGTGGGAGAGTAAAATCATGTTCTCTCTCCCAAAATCTGTCCCCCCACTCCCAACCCACTCACCGTTCCGTCTCCTTTTCCTTTTTTCTTTTTTTTCGCCCAAAACAAGGCGAGAAGAAGTCAGTCAATTGATAACGACTCCCCCCTTTCTTCTGATGACGATGGTTTTGTGTGTTTCACACTTTTGATCATCTTCTCTCGTCTCTTCACTGATCGCTCTTTCGTCAACAACAATGAATCGCTTCTTCTTCTTCTTTTTTCTTTCTCATTTTCCTCCTCTTTGCCTTATCCAGCGAATGATGTGGCAATAAAACCGTTCTCTGATAGGGGGAGGAAACGGATAGAGAAAAAAGGAAGTGGTTATTTGTGTCGTTGAAATGTGTCAGCTTTGAACCTTGGAATCGACATCACAAAACAAAGACTAGATCAAGAATTATCATCAAACAGCAGTTTGCAAAATGGGAGTCTGAAAAAAAGTGTTAGCAAGAAAATAGTCTGCAAAAACCATTACTGTAGCACTATATGCGTTCAACAAATGGCTTTAAAAAATTTTTTTCAGTGGAATTTAGTGGCTTTGTTCATTTTTAGATGTTTGAGGCTCCCAAGCTCTGACTCTCCCTACGATGCTTTTAATAAACCCCTCAAGGACCCCCACAACACGCAACGGGGCCATCATTCTTCATTTTGGATTCTAACGCAGTCACCACCTTCATTCTTACAACTCCTTTGTGGACATCTCGCCCGTTGTTCGTCGTATTCTTCCCCTCCTGACGCCATCAATCAACGGCTCCCATAATCGTCTTTTGTTCGGGTTTTGAGAAGACGGCTATCCTTGACGGCTCCTTCTTTTCTACTTAGGAGACAAGAAAGAGAGACAGCCAATTTAGTTCTCGCGTTTTTCACATATTTCAAACACAGCGGGAAAGGGGCTGACAACAGGCTAAGATTTTGCATTCTCTTGTCATTTACACTAGTTTTCTAATGATGACGTCTCAAAAGTGCAATATTAGTCAACATCCGTTTTCTTTTGATTGCTAGCTAGTTTTTGTCCCCCTGTTTCATTGTTTCCAAGTTGTGAATCATAGTGGAACGTAAACATCAAGTACAATAGGTTAGCTTAGGTTAGCTAAGCTTTTAGCGTTACATAACTTCTATTTTAATTCTTGGTTTCGTTTTCTGCTGAGAGCATCAAAGATTTAATCAGTGCTCGTAGTAACATCGAAGAAAAAGAGCAGGGGGCATTGGCGGCAAAGTTTCGACAAGACCTATCATATTTCATGGGACCTTCTAGTACTCTAAGACAGAGAGAAAGAGAAAACGAGAGGCTGCCTTTTGCCCAAGTGGTCGATTTCTTATTGGAACCCGAACGTGCAAAAGGGGTGTAATATGAACTACTAGAGCTGATGTGAAATCCAATGGCATCATCATCACACCATACTCTCCCACTTGTTTTTGACTCTCTAGCCTCTTGAACCTTTTTTTCTCCCCACTTCGCCTTCATTGAAATAGAAGACCTTTGGGAAAGAACGCTTTGTTATCAAGTTGCCTGTTGCATCTCTTTCTATCTACTCATTGATAAATCGGAGAAACGTGACAGATAATTATTCCCGGGGGTAATTTATGAAGATGATTTTTGAAAGATACAAACAGGTAGACGCAGATCAGACATCAGACTATTACAAGATCTGTGTAGTCTATTTTGAAGTGGTTATGAGGGATACAAGTAAAAAACCTGGAATTGGGAAAAATAGGAGAAGAGAGGAGGTTCAGATCCCCGGTTCAGTCTCAAATCAAAGCAGGGACCCGTTTCCCAAGATTTTCAATTTGAGGCCAGATCTTCGAGAAATTTCCATTTTCGTACTTCCTGTTCCCATCTTCCCTACCAAAGCGTCACTTTCTAATTTCGCCTCTTCCCAGAATTTATTGGCCATTTCCAATTGATCCGTTTTCTCAAGACCGGCTCATCCTTTCCTGTCCTTCTCCAATTTTCGTGGAGCAGCCCCATTTTCCAGCCGTCACCCGTCAGTCAGTTTCTCGTTACGATTCCGTCAGCTTTGTATTCTCATTCCGCCCCTTTTTTGGCCGCTTTTCCACAATAGGTTCGCATCCCTCTCGAGCATCTGCATCGCTCGTTTATGACTCCCACTTTTTGTTTTATGACCATTACTTATGCACTTGTTGGGGTGGGTATATACCGCCCGCGCATGGCGTCTCGTTTTCCAAGATTTGTGCATACTCCTGGACAAGTTTGGGATGTTGTTATGTATTCTTATTCATTCATTTATGTCTTAGTTTTTCTAGGAAAACTGTAAATATGATGCCCTAGCTCTACTTCCGCAATAACCAAGGGTCAGATTTAGTTAACCAGCTTCTGCACTTGAATTTCTCAGTTATCACAATTCATATGACTTTTCGAGTGTGTAAAATAGTTCTATTTACTCCACACTTTCAGAATAGCATTTACCTGATAAGGTATAATTTGTGTTTCCCCCCACTCCATTTCTCTTGTCAAAGCAAGTTATTTTTTCCAATCAATTCGATAGTTTTCTTCCCCATTGTGTAACTCTTTCCGCTCTTCTCCCTCTTGTCAATACCCCCCAAACTCAATGATTGATCGAAATGAGATCTTTTGGTGGTCCAACTGGTGGCTTTTGACTTTTTGCACTTGTTTACTACTAACAAAGCTTGAAATCTGGAACTTGTAGTTCTTTGGGTCAAAACAAAAATCGACTAACAATGAAAGGAGACAAAAAAGGAGAAAGATGAAAAATTGCCAAGGACGCGTCAAAATAAATGAGCTTCCTCTTTTTTCCTCTTTTTTTTCTTCCTGAAGAACAGCGACACCATCATTTTGTTTCTTTTTTTCGATATATAGTAAACCGAACTAAAAATACCTTGTTTACAAACAATTTATTTTTCCTCTCATTTTTCTTTCATTCGAAATTCCATTTAATTCATTGTCACACTTTCTTCGGGGGCTCTGTTTTTATTGAGTCCTCTTTCTCTTATGCCCCTTAGGCTACATCTAATTCTCCGCTCATTACCCATTCAGTGCGAGAATTCAAGGAAGAGAGCGAATTTTGAGAGAGAGAGGGAGAAAGACGTGACCAGTCACAGCCACCCATTTTGTTTTGGGACTCCAATTTGATTTTGACGGGAGACACCCCATACTACCGGAATTTTATTCGGACGAGTGACGTGCAGCGGTTTTTTGTTTTGTCGATAATATAGCCGGTAATTCTTTATTAGTGAACGAAAATCCTTATTTTAGTTTTTCCTACTGTATGGGATCCAAAAATTCCAAAAACACATTCCCATTTTTTTCCAAGAATCTCCTAGGATACATCATTTTTTGAGAATGTGGAAAACCACCAATGACATTTTGAATGTGGCTAGACTACGTTTTCTCGATTCCTTTTTTTGAAAAACAATACAAAAAGTTTTCGGAACCCACCACGTAATCCATTTTCCTCCAATAAGACCAAATGACTATTTCCCGGGAATTTCGGCTCAACGGATTAAACAGCTCTCTCCCAAGATGTGCGAAAAAAGGACTTCTTCCTATTTTTTGTCTACAACGTTTTAAAAAAATCAAGACTAAAGAATAGTTCAAAGTCCTTGTTCCACTAAAAAAAATTCAATCATTTTGAATGCGGAAAAGAAGGAATTCAAATTTCCGAGTGTCCTTTTAGAGAGTGACGAACGAATTGGATTGGCGATTCTAAATATAGAGCATGGTATTCTGAAGCACAACGTTTTTTGCATGAAAGAACGGAAAAGGTGAACTAGACGTATATGTATGTACATGAAAAGTTGTCTTTCCTTCCTCCACACAAGTGTGTAGGTGTCTCACCTCTCGCAAACAACCAATATGTTTTTCGGCACCTCGAAAACAGAGAAACCAAGAAAACCCTCTCCCCCTATATGCAGGGTCGTTTTCTCCTTGTTGTTTTTTTTCCTTCAAAATATGGAAAAAGTGTCACACAGACATAAGCATCATTTGGGATGTATCTTTGTGGTCCGTCCTCCCCCTCTCATCTCGTCGTACTCTTTTTGCTCGTTATAGTCAACTTCTCGACTACTTCTCACTCCATGACCTATTATCTCAGTTTTGTCGCTTCTTCTTCTCCGAGATTTCTTTCCTTTTTTTCAAATATTCTCACGCTTTCATCTTTTTTCTTCTATCTTCTTCCACTCGTTTTTTTGCTTGCATTTTTTTTTGCGTGAAGATCCTTTCTAACTTTTCTAGCTCTCATCTGGTGTGAATTGTCTTTCTGAAGTGAAAATCAAAAATCCTTCTTTTTTGAATTGAACAGAATTCTGAAAGTGGCTCCAATTCAATTAAAACACAAGTTTTGATGAAAAATCTGACAGCTCTCACTAGGATCCTATTTTTCACGGCATTTACAGTATCCGGGGCAAATCGTAAAACGCTCACTTGCTTTAGTTTTTTGACGGCAAACAGAATATGAGAATTGAACTAATTATGCTTATTGAAGCTAATTATGATGGTTTTCGGTTTTCATTCTTAGTCTGAGCAGAAAATCATTGCATATATAAGCCAAACTGCTATAGTTTCATGATTCATGCTGGAAAACTGTTCCAAACATTTTTTCCGTAATAATATTGGTGAATTGAATTTTCAGCAAATTTTGATGTTATAGTAGCGTTTATAGAAGTGCCAAACCCTTGAAAATAGGTAACAACAGCAAAAAAATTTTAAAAAAACCTTTTCTATATTCTTCTGAACGGTACTGTGTCTGAATTAAATTTCAAAAATTCCTATAACTCTAGTCCCGAAACAAAAAAGTGTTGCTCTTCCGCAATCTCTTCCTCTCTTTCTTTTTTCTTCATCTTCCATCAATTCTATCAACTACGCGGGGCTGTATCTCACCCAATGGATTGTTTTGCATCGGTCCGTGCATCATAGAAACAGGTGTTCATCGTGTTTATCTTGCAAACTCACCCAACCGACACTCATAAAACTGTGTATCTCTGGAGTCTGGGCGAAGAGAGATATCATCCACCTTCTACTACAACTTCTTCTTTGTCGAATAACCAAGTTCTTTATACTTTTTTTTGCTTCCGTTTTTCTTTTTTATTCCGCGAGCCTCTTCTCACAAATCTCGGGAAGAAGGAGATGTAATAACATATATCCCTTATTCTCTTCTTCTTCTCGTTATGTCTTTATTTACATCTTCTTCCCTAATTAAATTCGGTTTTTTTGTTTTTTTCCTCCATTTTCATCAACACCTCAGTTATTAGGGTTATTGGGGTAGTATTATATTATTAATCTTGTTAGATGGAACATTAAAAACAATTTTTCATGAGGAGACCAGTTTTCGGGGCTTCTTCCAGAATGTTCTTTTTAAGAAATTTATTTCTAGTGTCTAAGGCTTTCTAGGAAATCACAACCTTGGTAAAACCTGCAATAAATACCCGGGGCACATTCAGGAATGTTTGCTAAATGACAAATACACGCTCATACATACACACATTAAAAATTAGAGACCAGGGAAGAGAGGAGAGGAATAGGGAAATAGAGCGTTTCCATATTTGTCTTGATTTCCTGTGCCAATCAAACTTTTCTCATCGTTCCCCCCATGACTGTCTGCGTCGTCACGCTTCGATTGGCTGGAATTGAAGGTTTTTGGGAATAGCCAATATGGTTTTGATTAGTTTTTCGTGAGAATATTAGTTTTCCATTGATTTTTTCTGTTTTTATCGATCCATTCCGCTTTAAAATCAGAGTTTGACAGTTTTCACTGGTAAATTATATGTTGGCAACATCCTTCAGCTTAGAACCTAGCTTCCAGGACTCCGAACAGAAAATACTGTTCGAATAACTACGATTTGAGTCATGGAGCTAACTTTCTCTATTTTCTCCCACTCAAATTAAATTCAATGACGTAAATTTCTTGTCATCTCGCAACATTTGCAATACGCGGTTTTTTTTTGCCCGCCAGACAAGTACCATCTCAACTTTTCTATTGTTGTTGGTGCTCGATGGAATGTCGCAGCGCTGATAAAACATGAATCTCTCTTGCAATCATATATTGACATTATATATCCGATCAAATCGAATTGGTCGAAAGAAAACGCGTAGAGCCCCCCTTCCACCGCCGAAAACCTCTGATTTCTTTTCAATCTCTCTCTCTCTCTCTCTTTCATTATTCAACATGCGCACCTGATATGTTTCTTTCTAATATTGTTTTATGATCTTTGCTTGTAGCTTTCTCAAATTGAAAAAATTATTTTAGGCTTCACACAATGAAGGAGCTTGACCCGGACGAGTCAAACCTTCTTTTCGATAATCAGTTATCACTCCGGGATGTTATAGAACAGTAAGCTCTTCTTTTTGTTATTTTGAATCAAAAAAAATGGTTACAGAGGTCCATTTTCAAATGTTTATCGGATATCACATGGTGCATCAAATCGAAAGTTTCTTTTGAGGTCGATTAACCTTAATTTGTTTAAGAAGCATACCGGATTGGGATCTGAAGGTTTGATTTTGCTCAATGGGTAGATATAAAAAAGCTTGGACTGTGAAAAACAATTTTAAATACTGAAAAAATCCTTTTTTGATGTAGAAATTATCAGAATCATTTTTTTTAGAAAAAAAATTAAATAGATCCCCTCACCTAGATAAAACTAATAAAAAGAGTTGTTATCGACTTTGTTCGGCTCCCTGATTCTTGGTTTTCCAATCGGAAGCGACAAAATGTCCTGAAAGTTCTCATGTGCCCCGCTCTTCTATCTTTTACGCAATTCCAATTCATCAATCATTCTATCAGCCCCATCATGTGTCATTGTGTACTCTGGGGAATCTGATCGATTTTCAGAAGTGGACGAGGAAATCAGAATATGTCAGAACTTACAACATCCATATATATGTCGATTGGAGAAGACAATCAACAGTTTGAACTATCGACACATGATTTTTGAGAATATGGAAGGACAAGACATTTGTTTTGAAATAGTGCAGAGAGCTAGTAATGGATTTGTGTTTTCCGAATATGTAGTCAGGTAACCCTTTCATTTTGGATACCTATCTGATAGTTTTTGTTTTCAGTCATTATACAAGACAACTGCTAGACGCCCTAGATTACTGTCACAGTAGGAAAATTGTTCATAGAGATGTCCGGCCACATAATTTAGTGCTGGCAACGTAAGTACCCAGTGTTTTTTTTAGTTTTTTATTTTATTCTCTCTAGAAAAGACACTTCTGCGCCAATGAAACTGTGTGGATTTGGAGTAGCAAAGGATCTATCGGAAATTGGAGGCTCGCTGGCTTGCGGTAACTTTTTTCTCTTCAATATTTTGATTATGTTCTATTTCCAGGGCGAGTAGGTGTACCCCAATTCATGGCTCCGGAGATAGTTCGAAAGGATCGAGTGTCGTGCTCGTCGGATATCTGGTCTTCCGGTGTCGTCTTATTTCTTCTACTCGCTGGACGATTACCTTTCACCGGCTCCACTTCCGATATATACGAAAAAATCACGCATGCTGATGTGGATGTGAGCGTTTTTAGAATTCTGCTTTTTTGTGAAGTAGAGAAGTTTTTTCTTTGGAAAATTATGTTCGAAATATTGAAAAAGTGTTTTTCAGTTTATTTTATCTACTTGTTCTTATTTTCCGAAATCCGGAGCTTGGATTTTAGGTTTCCAACCATTCTGAAAATTTTTAGATGTTTAGAATGGGCTTAAATCATCAATTTTGCCTTCAGAGTATAATTATGCTATTTTCTCAATTTTCAGGTAGACGGTTACATGCTAAACATTTCGGAAAGTGCACGAAACCTGGTACGAAGAATGTTCTCAGCTGACCCCTCAAAACGAATCAACGCCAAAGAGGTAGGTGTGACTTTTAACACTCTATCTTCTTCCACCTACCATGTTTCCTATTACACATTTGTTATTTTAGTTCTGTGGATGTCAGAACTAATCAGTTTGGTGAGATCTCTGACGTGCAATAAAGAAATCCCTCTAGGAAAAACGAAAGAATTCGGTTTACTCAACTCGATTGAGTTGGACGAATTGAAATGATTGTTTTTAAGACAACAACAACGGACTAATGAATGCAAAGTTAGCTTTGAGAGGGAGATTTTTTTGTTTTTGAGTTTTGAGCTCGTCCCAAATTCTATTTTGTACGAAGTTCTCAGGATTAGATTTGAACGAAAAGAAAAATGGAACGTTGCAGGCGCTGAACCATGAGTGGATCCGAGACAAAGAGCATATGGCCAGCAGAAAACATATGAATGATGTCATTGATCATATGAGGAGATATAACGACTCCAGGAAGTTGAAGGTACTAAAAACATTATTTCTGAACACTTGGAACAGAACACAGTGAAACCTAATCATTTTTTGAAACCGTGTCTCTCTTGAGAACGGGTTCGAGGTGTCATCTATACAATTGTCTCATGTTTCATGATGATAGGCAATTTGTCTATGGGGGCTATACAATTCTCTGCGGTTTCTCCTCAAATCAGCTGATATCTCAAGCACTCTGCCTCGTTTGTCACAAAGAGACACTGATGCCAACACCTTTTCGAAAATTCTTGTTCCAGAGCAATGTGTTGTCGGCCGTCAATAGTGACAGGTTTGACGAGACGACGACTCCCCGGCTCGGCACCCCACAAACCGCATTTGTTAACGGATCATCGCCAGGTATTGCGCTTTTATTCATATTATTCCCCCTACTATGAGACACCATTCGGGCATTTATTTCTACGATGAGAATTGTTCTGAAATTCGCAAGTTGTCAGGTGGAGATTGCTGTCAACGTGGAGAGTCGACGTCAACTGATGCTGCAGAGCCACCTGTAGATAAGGATTTGTCAGGAGCCTATAAGGTAAACCTTTTAAACTATTTTCATTGTACTTTGAACATCTAGATTTTCCAAAATGTTCTTTTTCCCGTAGAACTAAACTACAAGTACTGTCTATCTACGCAAACTCATCTCATTATCTATATTGCCACTTGTGAAAAGCTAAGAAAAGAATGAGCAAACAGTTGTAACTCTACTCTTGTCACTATTGTCTTCCCACACCCTTCACAATGGTTAGTCCAACTGATTTTAGACCCACTACTCTTCGAACTCTTAGTAATCCAATAAAACGAAATGAGAGGGATCAAATGCAACACCTCCTCTATCTCTTCTTCCTTGTCTTTGCGCCACATTAAATTGCTTTGTTGTAATTTTTGCCGCATCATTTTCTCTTTTTCTCCCTCTCTGAGTACGAATGAGAGAAAAACATTCATCACATTATAATACTCATTATAATAGTGAAGTTAGATGAAATGAGACGTGAATTTCTTGAAAAACAACTAAAGTTTTAGGTTCTGGGAAGCTTGGACGCAATCAACAGTCTTCTCGATCCAGGATCTTACAAACCAGGCAGCACCACATTCCAGAAGATTCATGACGATGGAAGTGTTCGCAATTTGTTAAGGGTTAGTGGAAAAAAAACTAGAAAGTGGGACGTTTTCAAAGATCGTGTTGTTAACGAGTAATTCCGAGACACGTTTTTCCCGCCCTTCCTACTCCGGCTTCACCCTCTCTCTTTGAAAGTTAAGCGGAGAGAGAGAGAGCACCGGGACGGCGTAAGGCGCGGCGATTTAATTACGAGAACCGCTCTCCAACGCAACTTGAATAGCCTTCTAATGGACATACTCCCGCGGCTTGCCTCATCCCTATGAAGGCCCCGCCTTGCCTTCTCCACCCCTCGCCCATAATTTCATTTTCAACGCACACACACACACACACATACAACGCTCAACAACACAGAAGAGCAAGAGAGCCCCCGCGGGCAGGAGCCATCGGACCCTTCACTTCAGCATACACACACACACTCATTTGCTTATCTCTGCATTCATTACAAAATCAGTCAACTGTGACTGTCTCGCCAATTCTAACTCGTATTCCTTCGCCTCCCCCTCTTGAAAATTTAATTTTCCTGACGTATTTTTTTTTCGGAAAGATCAGTCGCCCATGATAGAGAAAACACGATTTGAGAGAACTGTACCGTAGACAAGTGGGAATGTCGTTCTCATTTCGTAAACCTTTAGATCAGGTGAGTATTATGGTATTATGTCTACCTTTAACTGTAGAACCGGGAAATACCAAAAAAATTAATTTGATGTCAAAATCATAGTAATCCTATGAATTATGCAAAATTAGCTTTTGGTTGGTTTTAAGGTATCCATAATCACGGGAATTGCATTCAAAAATTCTTGAAAAAATAAAATAATCTAATTCACATCAATTGTATTAAAACATCACTAGAAAATTTCCAAAAACAAAAATTAAAAAATAATAAGGTCAGACTACTTGTATATATGTTGTCAGTGAGTTCTGTGGCTGCTCGAGTTGTGTTGTTGCTGCTGTTTGGGTGATGGGAGCCCTGGAGAAAAGAAGAAAAAGAGGGAAGAATCTCTGAAGAAGAGTGACGGCGGCGGCGGTGGCGAGTCTCAAAAAAGCCCTTCGGTTGGGGGGCGCCTCTCCTCCCATTTTTCTCTGTGACCCGTATCTCTCTTTCGGTTCTTCTTCGCGTTGGACCCTCTTCAGCAGTCCTCCGGTCCCACCCCAATCCCGCCTCGAAATCAGACGGCGGTAATATTCCTCTTTTTCTTCCCTCCCTATCCCTTTCTATATCAAAATCTCACTTTGTTTCCCAAGTTTCTATTATTTTCTCATCCCCACACTATAGTCTGTTGGTGTTGAGCGCCCTGAACCCTGTATATGGATTCGACGCTGTTCCACAACTCGTTGCTAGCGATTCTCATTGGCTCATTCCTGATTTTCTTCGTGTGCGTTCTCGTGATCGGCGCACTCAGCGATCGTGGCCTTTGCTGTCACGATTCGTCGTTCGTTTCGCATGTCGTCGGCAACCACCACCACACCGCCACCAATGGAACACACGTCGTCGGAAGACAGCACGACGGCACCGTTTCCGACGCTGTGCCTATCGTCGTCGTCTTGCCTCGATGTGACTGTGGCGGTGGGGACAAGTGTGTCGTTCCTGAAAGCGAACCACCTAGTATCCAGCCCGACGAGTCTAGTAGCGGATATTACGGAGAGCAGTTCAACACTGGTAACATATTTCGAGGGTCATTGGTTTTCAAAAATAGCCATTTTTGTTAGTCTGGTCCCTTATTGGAGCTCAAGTACCCGCAAATAATTAAGTGTCCCCTCTTCCCAGGGACTAATGTGTTTTGGTCCTCAAACTATTAATTTAGGGAAAAAGGGGTTCTTTCAGTTGGAAAAAAGGTACTCTTGCACTCATTTCATTTTTTTTCAGTTGTATGACAAGATCAACGCGTTGCCGTGCGAGCCAGTGGTTACGGAGGTCGACACGTCAACTCTTCGAAAAGAGGTACGTTTGATGAATGAAACAAAGGTTAGCACATGATGACAGCTTGTAAAAAATCCTCTTCTTTTCCTCGTCGTAAACACTCGATTGCGGTTGGTCTCAGTATCCACCCATGAGAAAAACAATGAAAAAACACCGCCAAGCGAAAAAAAGTGTGTTATCAAAATGCAAATCAAAAGTGCTGAAATGTGGGATGCATTGCGTCCCGCGAGACCGATCTGTTCTCATGGCTCTCGGGCTGCCGCACGTTTTTGTTTTGTGCAATAAATTTGAAACAAAACGGAAAAAGAGCAACTTTCTATAGGGGGCAACAGGCTGTTGTCGAAAAGAGTTGATAAATTGAGCTATGGAAGAAAGAAGATGTCAGAACTTGATGTCAGAACAAGTAAAATCATTTGGGAATTGAGAAAAATATCCAAAACATGACCCAGAATTGTTAACAGGGCGAGAAAAATTGAGAATCTGTAAAAAATAATATTTTCAGACCGTTTTACAAATCGACGGACTCCTTGGCCCCAGCCCAGAAGCATTGGAGTTGCGACAACTGCTAAACTCGCCACATTTAGCGGTAAGTTCCCATTCTCCGGATACTTAATGCATACCATAAACTTCCCGACGCCAAAAAGAACATTATGTGGACCACCATAATCCACCTATTCCCTTTTTTTCTTTGTTGCATTCATTTGTTCTTTCAAAGACTTCTTTTTTTTTCCGAAAAAGGATTAGTTTTTGGGGTTGGAAGCAAAGTTTAGAAGAATTGAGAATGAAAAGAAAAAGGTTGCTTCCACTTTCTGAAATCTCTGCTCTTGGCTTCCGAGAAAATATGAGACGAGGGAATCGCCGGAAAAATTGTGATTAATTACACGCCATCTGCTATCCTCGCTTTTGTTCTCTTTGACAAGGAAGAAAGGAGGAAATTGGGAGAAAGTTTGAGATTTTTAATGCTATTGCACTTCCGATCTCTGTTCAGAAATGCAGGAGTGCAAAAACAAACAACTTGAAAATGAGAAAAAGGTACTTGTGACCAGGTTGACTTTTGTTCTACCAACTTTGCAACTGTCGAGATAGAAAGTTACAGAAAAAATTAGTTGGAAAACATTATTTGAGATCGGAATACATCAAATATGATTTTTATTATATTTTCCACCGATAAAAACCCTTAATTAGGCTATAAACCACATCTTTGAAGTCGAAATTCCAAATACCTAGTTAAAAACCACAAAATCCTGATACAAAATCAAAAAAATCCCAAATTCCAAATTTCAGAGCTGTATACAAGCCCTGGACGTGGTTGTTTGTGAAGTCCGCGATTCGAAAAATGAGGCCAGTGGTTCCGGAGACAAAGATCCCAATGTAACTTATTCACAAACCCTCAAAAACACTTCCTCCAACGTTTCAGTGCGTCTCGAGTGATCCTGCGCCGGCATACTTAAACGGAGGCGTGCTGCCGCTGGGCTCCCAACGGGCCGGAACGTCCTACGAGCACTTCAATCATTCAGCTGTCCACACATCTTGTCAGTTTTTGATTATTCGACTCGACATCTTTGATTGACGCCACTGAAAATCGGCGGATAGCGCTCCGCCCGTTTCAGCGGCGTATAAAATGATTGCGTCTGATGTCATTCGCACATTTTTTGTTTTTTCAGACGACGAAGAGGAAGAAGATTTATACGACTGCATGTCGCGTTTAAGGCTTGTACAATTCCAAAAGGATACCCAGGAGCCCATGGGTATCACTCTGAAAGTCAATGAGGATGGAAGATGTTTCGTCGCAAGGATTATGCATGGCGGTATGATTCATAGACAAGGTTAGTTTTTATTTAGAAAAAAAATTTACCGGTCCTAAACTAAGCTTTTCAGCAACACTACACGTCGGCGACGAAATCCGTGAAATAAACGGGATGAGTGTCGCTAACAGAAGCGTGGAGTCTCTCCAAGAAATGCTAAGGGATGCTCGAGGTCAAGTGACTTTCAAAATCATCCCATCCTTCCGTTCGGCACCCCCGGCTTGTGAAATCTTCGTTCGAGCTCAATTTGACTATGAACCGATTCAAGATGACCTTATCCCGTGTCCACAAGCAGGAATCCCATTCAAAACTGGAGATATACTACAGGTAAGGACTAAAATATTAGCATTTTCTATGAGTTGGTTCAGGTTATTTCGAAAGACGATCATAATTGGTGGCAAGCTCGGTTTGTATCATCCTTCCCGTCAATTGGAAGTGCTTCGAATGGTATTTACTCTTTTGTAACAATATAAATTTTTGATTTCAGCCCAAAGAAGTAACCAGCAGCAAGTGGCTGGTCTCATTCCATCACCAGAGCTACAGGAATGGAGGACCGCCTGCTTGGCGATGGAGAGATCCAAAAACTCTTGTAATAGTAATACTGGCCCTATCTTGAAAGTTTTTATTTGTATTTTTATAGCTCATTGCATGTGGTTCAACAAAAAGAAGAAGTACTACACAACAAAATATCTTCAGAAGCACTCAGCCCTTTTTGATCAGCTGGATCTGGTCACTTATGAAGAAGTAAGCCCTATGGCCTATATATTCTGATAACCCATAGTTTTAAGGTAATGAGGCTATCTCAATACAGAAGGAAAACCTTGGTCCTTCTCGGAGCCCATGGAGTCGGCAGACGACACATCAAGAACACCTTGATTCACAGACACCCGAACAGATTTGCTTATCCAATCCCTCACACAACCCGACCTCCACGGAAAGATGAAGTTGATGGAAAACATTATTATTTTGTGACGAATGAACAAATGATGGCGGATATTCAAAATAATGAGTATCTGGAATACGGTACTCATGAAGAAAGTGAGGGTTCAAAGGGTTATCCAGATTGATTATTTGATTTAGGCATGTATGGAACAAAGCTAGAGACTATCAGAAACATTCACAAAAGTGGGAAGATCGCGATTCTTGATGTGGAACCCCAGGCATTGAAAGTTCTACGAACTGCCGAGTATTCACCATTTGTGGTGTTTATAGCTGCTCCGAATCTCCAGGGAATGCAAGATGTAAGCTTCAAGCAGCTAACCATAACAATAAAAAATATTTCCAGCCGGATGGATCCTTGGAAAAGCTGCTAAACGAGTCTGACGTCCTCCGGCAGGCATTTGGTCATCTATTCGATTTCATCATCACTAACAGTGATATTGACGACACTATATCCCAACTAGAACGACTAGTGGAGAAACTTCCCGCGTACCCGCAATGGCTTCCGGTCACTTGGGTCTATTGATCTCATTCATATAGGAATTTGAAATTTTGAAAACAAAAACACACTTCCCGAACTAATTCAGTTATTTTTCGTTTATTGCCGGTGTCTGTCAAATTTCAGTTGGATTAGGTGATTTCAGTAAAAACTATACTTTCCCTTACTTTGTCCTGTAGTTTTTACGATCTCAAAAATGTTAACCATATTTCAGTTACTATTTTTTCTTTCCTTCATTTTATTGGGTACTTGTTCTGGAGTAGGTTCTATTTTTATCATTTATTTGAAGAAACAAGATCACTTTCTATTTTTTTTTCGAAAAGTTGGAGAGCAAGCATGTAGATTTGATTTTCTTGAATTTTTTCTAATTTCTGCAACAATTTTTACGGTAAATGGCCAATTTCTATGCTCATCACGTTCCATTGTTTTTGTGATAGATAATAAATTTGGGATTATTTTATTCAACGAGCAATAATTAATTTGTGAGAAAAAACGGTGAGGAGTTGGTATTTGAATTGCGAAATCCCGTGATTGGTAAGATTCTGAATGAAAGAGAGACGAAAACAATTACATGGGAAGGTAGGTTCAACTGAATACAGTTGTTATACAATACAATTTAAAAAATGACACCGAGTGTACGAAAATACAGAAAAAAGGCAGAAGAAAACAGGGTTTTGAAGAAACTATGCTAAGAGGCAAGTCTTCACAGTTAGCCCGAACAATCAGAAGAAGGGAAAAGAAAGAACGGGAGTAAAAAGAAACAAACACTAGAATTCACAACAATAAGAAGCAGGACCTGATCCAAGTCCTCTAAATGTTATTTACTAACGCGTTCAACTATGACATCGTCGCTCCTAACTGCTTTCTCACTTTCTCATAGACCACATATGAAATACTGACTGCCGGGATGACTTTCATGAAATTGGGTGTGATTCCTCTGTAGAGTCCTGTGAAGCCCTCGTTTTGCAGTATGTGCTTGAATTGGCCGACCATTGTGTCAGGTTGTGTGGAGTTTTTTGGAGATATTGCTAAAATTATATAAACTATCATGGGTTTAAAATGAATTAATAAATTCATGAAAATGGGTCCAGGAATGTTTGAATAATTTTTTCAGGCTACAACAACATAAAAATTTTTTGTAAATTAAAAAAAATACCTCTGGCTTGAAGACGAGTTCTGACTAGCGCCAACGGATAACTAGCTAGCTGTCCACATGTCGAACTGCATGTTCCACATGCCAGCAACGCCAATACCCCCGGCTCCGTGTGTTCCGTGTAGTATTTAGTGTAGAGCGACTTCAATGTTTCGTAAATTGTCAAATCGATACCAGCATAAGGAATGATACCCAGAAGATTTGGAATGTAACCCTGAAACAGTTTTCAATTTTCAAATGGATGAATGATGTAGGCTAACCTTATAGAAACATTTGATTCCTTCTTTCATGTACATTTTATGAGCAAAGTGGAACATTCCCTTATCCAGTTGACCCGTTCTCCGCAGCGCTAACCTCGTTTTCATCACCTCCATTGGGTAGATAGCTGTTTGAGAGATAGCACCCGCTGAGATTAATATTATAATCAGAATCCAGAAAACTATCTTCGTACCTGATGAACCCGCAAATAACCGTTCGATAGTTGTCAATTCAGCTCCGCCCTTGTATTCCTGAATCCATCGTTTAATCTGATCATAACTCATGAACTTCATTGCGGATTCCGGTGCAATTTTGATGACGTTGATTCCATTCCCTCTCCAGAATGACTTGATTCCTCCTTCAGCGTGTAGCAAGTGAACGCAGCTGACTACTCCGAGCTTGTTGGTTTTTGTGGAGTTTACCTGAGAAAATCGTTATTTTATCAATAAAAAAATTATGGTACCTGTAGATACACTTTGATACGGTCAAAAGGAGCAGTACAGGTTCTTGACATGGCCCCAGCGACACCTCCAGCTACCAAATGCCGCCACCACACTCCTGATTGCAATTCCTGGGGAGTAAAGTCTTCAGGCACCTGACCGTCTTCTCCGATGTCGATAATCTAAATATTTTTAATTCGATTTAATTTTATTTGTTAAGCGCACTAAGTTGTGTCTCCAGAAGTCCACCATCTCTCTCATATCAGTAGATGGATAGAGTAGCATGAAATCTTGAAACTCGTTGAGGTTCACTGAAGACGACCCGCTTTGATCCATTCTGAAATACCAAACCCTTAAGGTTAGTTTCCCTCCAACACCTACTTTTTAACAATGCTCATCGCCTTTTGATCATCCAGATTCACTCCCATCTCTTTGCAATAACTCTTGATTTCTGACATATCAACTTCACCATCTCGGTTTGAATCAATCTGATCGAAAACTTCTGCAAGGCGAGCTTCATGTGCCAAGACGTAGTTGGTGAAGTCCGCTATAGTTACCCGGTCACTGTCTTCTGACTTCATTCTGGCAAGCAATTTCTGAAAGAAATGGTTTGGCATTTGGTTGCTTGATACTCTTCCAATTTTCAGTTTACGGGTTTTTTCTGTTCAACTCAACATGCCGCGCTACTCCTATGCTTAGCAGCATCCGCATTATTTTTTTCAGTTCTATCAAGCTTCTCTAGCTATTGAAGACGCATCTTGCTGGTCTAATTGCTTTTATTCCTGTCTCCTCAAACAAAAAACTAACCGGAGCCATTGCAGTTGGGATATGTGGCGTTTGTGAAGCGAGTGCTTGGGTGAGGTCTCGAATGTCAATGTTGCCATCGTTGTCAGCATCGAGTCGGTCGTACATCTCACGGATTCTGGAGAATGGGATACAATTATAAGTTTATTGCTTGAATTTACGCTTGTTGATCAGCTAAACTGGCATTACGCCTATTTCAAAGCCTTGTCAATTTAAAAATCAGTCGAAAAAACTAACTTTTTCTCTTTTTCTGGAGTAAGATGAAGGTGAAGAGCTGCATGAGTGGCGATGGCTGCTTCCTTGGATACTGAACCCTGAAACCAAAAATTTCAGCTTGAATCTTACTTGTTTTTTAATATACCTGGATAAGGGGTTGATGTTTTGACGTTTTGAATGGTTGGACGGTTCTGGCATGTTCTCCGATGTTTTTCAAGTCGATATATTCTGAATTTGTAAAATCCTTTGGCTTATCCCTAAGCTCGCACAAACCTTGCTTCTTTTCCAATATAGATCCGCCTTGTAACGCCGACGGAGATTCAACGGCAACACTCATCCTGAACGACATTTTTTATTCTAAAGGAATGAAAAATCGACTTACTTTTAACTTGCAACCATGTATAATATATGTTGAACATTGAAAAATCCTAGTTGAGCAGGTTATGTTGAAAGTTTGAGGATAGAAGAGCCTGAAAGTATCGATTTTAGGTTTATCCCTTTCAAAGGAGCTTTTTTGTTCGATTAGAAAAATATTTGCTTTGAAATAAAATAAAAATGAGCGTATAAATTATATTTACCCTTAGTAAAAAAAAGCGGAAGTATTTCAATAGAAAAACCTAAGATCATGTGAAGTTTGGGTGAACAACATATGTTATCGCCGAAATTTTGCCCTACAACCGGGAATAAGCCTTCAGTTTCTACTGACCCGCTTTCGGTTCCAGGCGTATTTCTTGTGATGGCTATGGTGTAGCAGCGGGGACGCAGAGAAAAGTGCGATGGCAGAATGTGTAATGTGTGCGGGGCCGGGTGTCTACACAACAATTTATGACAGAAATCTAAAAGATAATACGGGAAATCCAACTTGACAGGCTTCAGCTTTGTTTTTGCTATTAGGGAAGAGGATTAACAATATAAAAACTTGGAAAAAACTATTTTCCATGAAAAATTCCAAGAAATCGACTTTAAAGGCTAATAACGAAAAACCAAAGATAATCGTCATCTCACAAAGAACCAGCCTTCACCGGTCATGCATCTTGTTGCAAATGGTTGTTTGAACAGTGTCAACTTTATCAATAATTTTGTTTTCCACTACTCCCATTTGAAAAAACAGAGAAAAAAGCGTTTGACAGAAGTCGTTTGTCATCTAAAAGGACAAACGTAGGACCAAATCATCAGAATACAAAAAACTTGATCTTAGTCATCACACACGGAAACAAGAATAGAATGTAGAGAGAAAGAGAAGAGACGACCCGAAAGAAATCAATTATATGTATCACTAATCTATTGACTAATTCTTTCATTCAAGTGTTTCCTTTGGTTTTTCTTATTCTTTGGTTTTCCTGAATCACATTTCCCTTTACTTTTTGAGTTTGTATCAGTGCCCGCATTATGAATGCTTGAACAAACTTCTTCTCTGTGTCTCAAACCCCAGAAAACTTACATGAGAGGCGGGAAGGAAGCCGAGAAAAAAGAGTCTCCTTGACAACTGGACAGCCATCGAAAATTGCGACGCATATGGGCGAGTAGGTGTGCGCTTCTCATGAGTTTTCGCTTTTTTTCACTCGATAAGAATTCATTTTGAGGCTAGTTGAACCATTTTTATCCAATGAATACACCCCGACGTGATAAGATCAAAATATTTCATTTCGAAACCTTTTCTCTCGTTTCATTAATCACCATTGATTTTGAAATTGAAGAAAATGGACAAAATCTCGAATATATACAATTTCGATGAACCGCCGCCAGGCAAACTCAACTTGGAAATGTTCACAATCGAGAAGAAAATTGGAAAAGGACAGTTCAGTGAAGTTTTCCGAGCACACTGCACTTGGGTTGATCTCCATGTTGCCCTTAAAAAAATTCAGGTAACCTTGTATCTGTTAGATTTTCATTTCATTTAGCTTTTTAGGTTTTCGAGATGGTTGACCAGAAAGCTCGTCAAGACTGTCTTAAAGAAATTGATCTTCTTAAACAACTAAACCATGTTAATGTGATCAGGTACGAATAGGTGGATGTCACGTGCAATGATTCTATTTGTAGATACTACGCGTCTTTCATTGATAATAATCAGTTGAACATTGTTCTCGAATTAGCCGAGGCTGGAGACATGAGTCGCATGATTAAGGTTAAAGAACTCTCTAGAGTCTTTTATCAAGGTTTTTGTAGCATTTCAAAAAGGGCGGACGTTTGATCCCGGAGAAAACCATCTGGAAATACTTTGTTCAATTAGCAAGAGCATTGGCCCATATGCATTCGAAACGGATTATGCATAGAGGTATATCTTATTTCTTTTTGTCATATCTTCATGGCTATTTCTAGATATCAAACCAGCTAACGTGTTCATAACTGGAAACGGAGTCGTAAAGCTTGGCGACTTAGGCTTGGGCAGATTTTTCTCGTCAAGAACAACGGCTGCGCACTCGCTCGTGGGAACTCCTTATTATATGGTTGGTGAGACAAACGGATGACTGGCTCAGGCAGAAAAAGAAAAAACAAAGATTAGATTCTCAGAATGAGACTTCTAACTAATTACAGAGTCCCGAAAGAATTCAAGAATCCGGATACAACTTTAAATCCGACCTTTGGTCTACTGGATGTCTTCTTTATGAAATGGCAGCCCTTCAATCCCCGTTCTATGGAGACAAAATGAACTTGTACTCATTGTGCAAGAAAATTGAGAACTGCGAGTACCCGCCTCTCCCAGCTGATGTTTATTCTACTCAGGTAACCTTGATATATGTTAATCTGACTAGTTTCAAGTTACAGTTACGTGATCTTGTCTCCCGCTGTATTCTTCCGGAAGCTGTTCAACGACCAGAAACCACTGAGGTTCTTGAAGTGAGTTGTTTAATTGCTCCACAGCAACTTTTAGTTCCAATTTAAGGTCGCCGAACACATGAACAATTACTTCTCAAACTCCACAGAGCAATCAACAACACCATAAAAACGTTTTTCCATTTCGACATAGCTGTCTCAAACATTTCATCAAATCCATATTTGTGTGTCAACTCTTTCCCAGTTTTTCCGTCACAGTGATAGTAATTCCTTTCAAAATAAATATTTTATTTTTCGAACTCTTTTTCAAATCTCGAAAATCAGAAAAAACGTCATTTTATTTTTATTCTCATCCAATTCTCACGACTTTTTGTGCCTATTGAAAAGATTCCCTAAATCGAATGAGTTTCCTCTTCTGCAAACTCATCCATCTTCCTGGAATGTGTTTCAAGATAAGAGTTTATCCCGGTTCCCAAAACTCCCATCATTCCGAAAGCCGAGAAGCACGTGTTCGATTTCGTCCATTTCCAATTTCCTGCTAGCACAAACCCAATTTCAGAGATGTGTTTTCTGGGGGGAGACGCCTCCAAGTTTTATCACTTCTATTCTGGAGAGGAACAAAGTTCAATCCTCGTGGAAAAATGTTGTTTGTTTCTTTTCGTAGGAGGATAGTATTAATTTTAAATGAGAGCTTTTGAAGTTAGCTTCGGGATTTTTTTTGGATAGATTTTTTCCGGGGAAAACCAAAAAAAACTTTTTCCGTGTTTCTACAAATCAAAAAAGCATATGAAATAATTTATTCTGACCTTTGTTGTCAATTCTTTTCAAAAAAGCTTCTTTCTTACTGTTCTTTAACCCCAACGCGCACTTCAAAGAGAACTCGAAAGCCTGTGCTAAAAAAGCTCTTTGAACTAAGCGAACGCACGTATTCCCAAACACCCAAAACCATTATCCCGGTCTAGTCTTGAAAAAAGGCACTCGAAAGTCCCACCCGCGCAGTTATCTGTATCTATCTCTTTTTCAAAACTCACGCAAATCGAACCTTCCTGACGTCAGTGAACAAAGGTGCTTTCTCACTCGGTCTATCTCTCATTTCCCTTCGCACTCGTAAGTTTCGAAACCCGGTGTTTACACGTGAAGAATGTTATTCTATTGGAAAGTTCAGTTTTTGAAAACTATTTCTAGAACAATGCACTCAAATTAAATATTCAAGTTTTCTGTTCCAGACACATTTGTTTTCAACATTCTTCGAATTTTCTAGAGTGATCTCTCATCTAATTCTCCATTCTTTTATTCATTAAAAAAACTTTTTTTCATTAAAAACGCCTCCAGTCGACTGACTCTGACTCATACATCATTTTCAAGAGAATGTAATTGAATGAAAAAGAAAGCTTTGTGAAAACATGTTAATTACACTTGTCGAGCACAACGAGAAAATTGTTTTTATCGGACCCCGATTTGTCTCTATTTTTCTATATAACTAGGTGGGAACCTGGAAGGCCCTAATCAGTTTATAAGCATGTTTTTCGTCTAGACCACTGTGATTAGCATTATTATTCAAATGTTTGAGAAAAACAGAGCATTGAAAATAGTAATTTTCCTAAGCCCTACCATATTTCTTTTTCTGACCAAAATTTTGGTCACATTTTGTGTCAGCCGACAAAAGATGAATAATCAGACAATTCTAGAAATTCAAAAACAAATGATCTGACTTGAAAGGATTCCAAATAGTGCTCTCTAACATCTGCTATATATGTTTTGAAAATTTATAGAACGGATTATTTTCCTCATTTGACTTTCTGGGTTCAAGCTTGGCTAACAAACTAACTACATGAGAGAATAATTGTTTTCCCTCATCTAACTTTGTCCTAAACCTCTCTGAGAAGAAGCTCTCAAAGATTTCTAAGTGAATGTCTATTAAGGAACACGTGTGATGCGTAATTGAGTTAATCTCCATTCTGAGTCCTTCCTTGTCCCCCTATCTCACAAATCTTCTACCTCCGCCTTCTATTTTCACACACATCGAATTCGTAATTCCCCCCTTCCCATAAATCTTGAGCTAGATAACAAGAGCTTGATTTGGTTTTTCACGTTTCGCTTTTTTGTTTCATTTTGTTTTATTGCATCGGGATATTCTGGGAACATTCATATCCAGAAAATTGGATCACGGTCACGGGTAAGTGTGGAAAAGTCAGAAGGATAGCTTCGTGTCGTCATAAAGTGTGCTTCTCTCTCGATACATCATACTTTTGAATGAGAAACATAGGAAACAACTGTGTCAAACACACAAACCAATACATTTGTGAGTAGCGAACACTCTGTGTTAAGGTCTCCGTTGGGAAATGAGTTAGAGTAGAGCCCAACCTTTGAACCTTGACCGAAAGGCTAATTTTCAAGGTTGCTGACTTATTTATGTTAATTATACTCTTGCTTCTCGTTAACATAGTGATCTTCATTCATTTTTTGATCTTATTTACATTTTTGAATATTAATATAGCCTGGAATTCTAGTTAAAAATTATTTCACATCAATTTGAATGACTTGATTCAATGAGTCAAACATTTCATTTTTATTTTCTTCATATGTTTCTTAATCGCGTCATCTTTCATCTTAAATATTTTCAACCAAATGAACCTGACGTCCCACTCAAAGATATTTATGTGACATGGATACTTTTGATTAATTTTCAAAGGAAAGCATGATGTGATTGGTTTCAACCCGCTTTTCCCTTTCCTAAAACCAACTATACATGAATTCTGATGCACACCAATTATTTCTGAATCATATTCCACTTATCACAATTACACCGACGCAAAACCCTCTTTCCGGAATGCTATTTCTGCACGAATTGTTACAACTTTCTTCGAAAATCTTTAATTGCCTTCTAGTTCAAACTCTCAAAATACTTTGTGCTCATTTTTGCTGAATACGAAACTTGTATAATAAAAAGTGCAAGTCTGTCTAGATGTAGGTCCCAGACATTGTGTCTCAAGAATTATAATTAGAGAGTCTCGCCTGGCTAGGAAATATGAGACAAAAGCTGTAAAAATGGAGAAAAGATAATTCAGAAACTGTGTTAACTCCTTGAAAAAACGTTTAAAACTTTTTTATACATCCAACAAAATTTTTGTTCCTGGTTCAAGAAAATACACTTTCTGAGAACCCCTGTTTTGGGGGATGCAGCCCCTATGTTCAAATATCCGGCCGAAAACTTGAAAACATGTTTTCCCCTTGTTCACGATCTCTGGCTGACTATGTTTCATTGAAGAAAAACAAGTTCGCTAACTCAGTCAAGCATCGCTGCTAATCTGCTACTCTCAAAGTGCATTACTCATATGCATGGGTGTGAGAACAACCGCTTACGTAGACGTGTGTGAATTTGTCTGTTTCGAAAAGTTTCTAAGAAATCTTTGAAGCACTCCTGTTTTTCGATCCATCTGATTAGTGCTTTGTAACTCGAAACTTGCGGGCAACTGGAACATTCATCCATCAAAAATATATGCTTGCATCTGGAGAAGAAATCGAAAAAGCCAGCGGCAGCCATCCGGATGAAAAATTCCACTTGACAGCGTTCCGGAGCAAAGAATATTTCATTTCAACACCTTCAAAGCGTCTTAGGATCCTATTGTAATCATTAAGTCTATTTTTTGTTTTTGAATCCTTTTTTAGAATAGTTTTTGTGCGTCATAACAATTTCCTTCTCCAAACAAAAAACGTGCGAAACAAGAGTTTTCGGACACAACTCAAAGTAAGGAATCGAATTTTACACCCCTTCGTATCCTCCCAAAAACACAAAATGAGGAATATTTGACTTTTGTTGAGAGAAATATGATATCTTTCTGGGATTCGTCTTCTATGTTCCCTTTTTTGCTGTCCTTTTTTTCTCAAAATGAGGAGAATGAGCATTCTGTGCTCATTTATATTTTGTTGCAAGTTCATTCTCATTAATTCTACTGCAGTTTCTCTTGCAAAAAGGTAATTCTAGAGAAACATAATAAATTATCCCTTTTTACCTCTCGGAACCCTCCCAAGGATTGAAAAACATCACGATCAAACTCTCTTTATGTTTTGTTCTCTCATGTCATGCAAAACAAGTGGGCACCACTTAATCTCTCGTTTTATTTCATTCTGCAGTTTTTGAAAAGAGCGCTACTTGAGAATGAATGAGTCCAGGTAACGAGCATGACGTGAGAGTTCTATGATGCTCCCCTCGAGTATAAGATATCCGTATAACTATTGAAGCTGTTCGCTACACTCTGTTTTGTATCTTCTACGATAAAAACCTAAATTTTGTTAGCTAAAGAGATATGAAAAGCATTACAACTTCCGTGTTCTTTCTCCGCCCTTCTGAACCACGCCTGCAACATTTTTGACATGAGCCGCCGTGCACATGAAGTTTATGAAAGAGTTAAATTAACGATTCATGATGATGAGCAATTTATCATCTCGTTTTTCGACTCCCAGTAATTATTCAAACTAATGATTTGTGTGGTTTGCTCTTTCGGTTCTATTTGGGCTCCACCTACTTAAATTCTGATCAAGCCCCGCCCCTAAAGGTTTTTCTAGAGCCTCAGGATTTCCCTTGTGATATACCACGACATCATTGTTTCCAGAAACTCCTCAGATTGTTTATGCGATGTGTCTTTTCACATCACCTAGAATATTTTTGGTTATAGGCAAAACTCCGCCTCCTTTTTGGCTGTAACCCAGCTCCGCCTTTTTTTCCCTCATTCTTTTTATATTACTTCTAGTAGTATCAGACGTCAATGACTTTTATAGAAGCTTTCAAATGAGTCAAACTTCCGGAAACTATTTATTCCCTTGAGGGTTAACTTATAATGAGCAACTTATTTTCTCTCGGTGGCCACTTTCGACACCTCTTGATCTCTTCAGTTTGACTGCAAAGAATGAGAGAAGAGAAACTGAGCATTTATTAAAACAAGACAAGACACCATGATCTCCTGACTCCTCGGGGATTGAGTTTCATGTATCTACTTACCTGAAAATACTTTGTTTCTCTCGGTTTCTGAACTGATGTCACCTGTCTCTTTCTTTCTTTGTGACGTGTAATTCATGGGAAAACTTCTTGTCTCGTCCACTGGATTTTGGTCTTACACCTATAAAGTTTCATTCTGGTTGCATTTCGCTTCACACATTAATTGAATTCGAAGAATTCTAGACAACTGGAGCGTCATTTCAATTCTTTTCCTCTTTTTCTCCGATCTTTATCACAATTTCTAAAGCCTTCTCCCTAATTTCCTTCGTTATTTTTATTTTCACCTTCTCATTTTTCCATTTCCTCACGTATTACTCAGATTTTCCAGAACACCCTATCGGCCAATTACTCGAATAATAAAAATGGGACAGGAAAATAGCAAATGCCCGCATCAATCATTGGCGGAGAAGCGCTACAAAGTTGAGAGACCGAAAACGAAGAAAGGTAAGGTTCCCCTTTGAACACGTGACGTTTTCGTTCCGCTATCACTAGAAATGATCGAACATTATGACGCCCACTGTGTTTGCAACTCATTCCCTTGAGATGCCCCGAAGAAAAGCCAGAACTTTCGGAGAAAAAAAAATTGATGCAATTTCAAAAATCTAATTATTTCAGTGTCCTCCGGAAGTGCTACTGATCGAAGCCCACCAACTCAAACAGATGAGAAAAGTGCGCCGCTCCGGCTTACTGTATCTAGCTGTGATGTTAACTCGGATGATGTCGAGGACTTGCCAGAGATCCGGAAGCTCTCAGTGTTAGTGGTTTCTGGTGCGATTCAAAAAGCCCTAAAATTAGGATTCCGGTTAATTAGGTGCTTCTAGCTAAATACTTGAGTCTCTGTGTTTTGGTTTTCTGGGGTAGGCATCTAAAACCACATCAGCATAACAAATCATTTTCTGGTAATAGGATCCAATAGCGTAGAAAAAAGTCAAAAATGTGGCAATTAGCACAATATCCTTTTTATTTACAGTAAAAAGGGCAGGTTCCTAGACATATGTTTACCGGGTACAATTTCCGTTGTCCTTATGGGACAATAAGTGGGATTCTGTTACGGGTAATGTTTTCCTTGACCCAAACGTACAAAACACAAAATCACATGCGTGAATTGGTAATGAAACCGCTCATCAACAAACCAAACCATTTGGTTCAATGGAACTGATTTTGAACCCTTGAACCCCTGGATTCTTGAACCTGAAACGAATTTCAGATGTGAGCCGAATGAGGAAGAGGCGACATCCATGGCTAATTCAGCAGGGGTCGCAAAGTCCAAGTGCAAGCACTTTTTGACAAGACGCGAGCGGATTCTTTTGGAACAGAGTTGGAGAAAAACCAGAAAAGTTAGTATTCAAAGAAATAGGGGTCATATCTCATATTTCTAGACTGGAGCGGATCATATTGGCTCGAAAATTTTCTTCATGGTACTCACCGCGCAGCCAGACATAAAAGCCATCTTTGGACTCGAGAAAATCCCCACCGGACGTCTGAAATATGACCCGAGATTCCGTCAGCACGCACTTGGTTTGTATCTAGTTTTTTGTTTCATATAATTTTTTTGGGGTTCAGTATACACCAAAACATTGGATTTCGTTATCCGCAACTTGGATTATCCGGGAAAACTGGAGGTTTATTTCGAGAACCTCGGTAAACGCCACGTGGCTATGCAAGGGAGAGGTTTCGAGCCTGGATACTGGGAGACCTTTGCCGAATGCATGACTCAAGCGGCCGTAGAATGGGAAGCTAACCGGCAAAGACCAACGCTAGGGGCTTGGAGAAATTTGGTTAGTGAAGGAAATAGAGAAAATTCCAATTTTCATAACCTTTCAGATCTCGTGCATCATTTCATTTATGCGGCGTGGATTTGACGAGGAAAACGGGAAAAAGAAGCTGTACAGCTACAATGGCCAAGGATTTAGCTCGAATCGAGCTCGCCGCTCCGTTTCACCATACGCCCCCAGTGTTCACTAATTTTTTTGTATTTCATATCATTTTCCTTTTGCTTTAGTTTCTTCGTATCTGCTTGACATACCAAAAAAAACTCCAAATCTCAAGTTGTGTTCGCTTACAGTTCTGTGAACTGATCGCTTTTTCACATTTCGCCAACCTTTCTTCTTATTACATTTTTTCGAATAACCATCTATTTAATTTGAATCTGTGAATTTTGCAAACATCGATTTCTTTACTTTTTTCCGTTTACCCTACTTCTCTGTAATTCCTGTCCGCCATTTTCTCATAAACGATTTTCCATGATTAACCAGGCGTTTTCAGGTTTTCTTTAAGGTTTTCACTTCAACTAATGGACTCTTGGATAATAAAACTACCAAGAAGTCCAAGTTTGGTGATACCCATTGCTTAGATTACACGGCCATGGAACTTTTATTGTACTTGATTCTATACACTATTCTATTCAACTGATTATGGAAAATCAAACTGCACTAAAATTTCGATTATCCTCGGAGCTTATTGTATGAAATTATGCAAAGCAATTGTGATTACTGATTTTTCAGGATAGATATCGTAGAACGAGTAACAGGCTTATAGAAAACATGGAAAGACACGTGAGTTAACATTAACACAGAATAATCATTAACCTTGTGCACAGAACAACAAGTTCATGAAAACGGAACTGATAATTTATGATAATGCAAAGAAAATTTTGCAAGCTGTCATTGGAAAACTAGAAATTGTGATCTCTTATGGTCCTTGTGAATTTGAATGGGTTAGTTTGAAGACGGCATACTGTCTAATATAAAGTTTAAAGATGGATGAAGTACACAAAGCGATTCTTGATTTCAACGAATGTACTGATAAGTATGAAGATATTGTTTACGAGATACGCCAGCTACCTGTTAGGGAACGATAAACTGGTCTTAGACTTTCTCGGAAATCATTTGTTGACAATGATCTTTGTAATGAAACTTTATACTGTTATCACATGGTACTGTATCGTACGATTCATGTCAAACTGACAGTTGACACTGTTTTTTTTCTAAAATTCTTTCGGCTCTACTTGTCCAACTGCCCCCGATAAGAACCTGCAATCTCAGCCATTTCTGCTTCACCTTCCGTCGAAATGAGTTTCAGGCCATATGTGGTAAGTACTAATCACAAGTGACCCTGGATATCTATTTCAGAGACCTGCTAATTTCAATCCAACACCGCCAATTCAAATATATCGAAAGGAAATCAATTTTGAGGAGCTTTTGAAGACCCCTAAGATTCATTATATGGAAAGAGCGCTTGATGATGGACAAGTTGTAAGAATAGCCGTGGTTGATGACAATGCGGCAAGGACATTGATGGGAAATGGTTTCAAAGTATGTGAAAAAGAGTTTCAGCTTCAGAATCATTTTCAGAAATGCTATGCGCAGCCTGGAGAGGTGGAATCCATCGAGACGACTCCAGAAGCCACAAGACATGTTATCTGTTGCCCATCCCCAATCGCACCAGTTATCGAAAATATGACTCTGTATTCTTTGGTACGAGAAAATCTACATTTTCTGTATTTTTTATTTTAGGCAACATTTCTTCAGCCAGGCGCCGCAGAGCTTCAACATTACCAAGTGGAGAAAGCTTGTCGACAAACGAGAAAGTGTCCGACGGCTGACGAGTATCGGGCGGCACTGGAAGCCACAAAATCTTCGAATCCGTTGTTGAGAAAAGAAAAGAAACCCAATATCACCTTCTGGCCAAGAAGCAGACCTTCAGAAGAATTGACTCTCGAGGTTTTTCCCATGAAAATCTTGAAATCCTAATTTTTAATTTTCAGAAAATGCTCGAGGACTCTAAAAGGAACTCCAGAAAAATTCTTCGCGGAAAATCAGCTTGGAAATAAAAACCCTTCATCATATGCTTTTTTCCTAAAACAGTTTCCTTATTCCTTTATAAAAGTTTATTATCAAAGTGTACAGTGCCCCCGTCCTCATTTACCTTTCTCCACCCGTCCTCCTCCCGATAAGAAAAACGTCTGAATAGATAGCGAATGCCACGTTAATCAAACCTGATGCAATAGAGAACAATTCTTCGTCTCTGTGTATGTGATAAACACAAATCATTCGCCCATAAAAATGAATTGAGAAAAGGGGTTTGTGGAATAGAGAATGTGTAGGCAATTAGATGGTAATTGGTAGGACAAAGTTAAGAAACTAATTTTTGTTTCGTAGAGGTTTTTTCAAGTTCAAAACACCGAAAAATGATGTTTATACTCATTTTGACATGTAGAATACTTTCAGAAAAAGCAAAAAATTATTCATTCAGTGAATTAAAGTTGAAAATAAGTCTTGTCACTATTAACAACAGTCGGAGATTGGATAGGGGTTGGGTCCTGAGGATAAAGAGTCTTTGAAATTCCGAGTGAACTCAATTTCTGGCTTGTCTTTGAAACAGAAGGCGTTTGATTCACTTGTTTTGCACTTCCTCTTTTGACGTTGGAGGCCTTCGGATTAACGAGTTTTCTTGGTCTTTTTCTTGGTTTCCCAGCTTCATTTGAAGTTTTTTGAACTCTGGGAATGGGATTGGAAGGTTTGGGATCAACCGGAGGTAATTGTTGAGATACAGGCTCCGGTGGATGGACCTGGAATAGTAAATTAAATTTTTAATATACATTAGACCGGTTTTCAATACATTAAGACAGTTGAACATGTATGAAGTTACATTTCTAAAACATGCTGTCAAGTTTTTTGCAGAAAGATACCAACCTGAGCTCCCGAAGTGTTTTGTGACGTTTGACTGGTAGGCTCTGGTGGAATTTGGTTCATTGTAGTAGAGAACTCTCGAAAAAAGATCACGAGCGTTATCGAAAAGACAGTAAAAAGTGATAGCAGGACGAATAAAGGAAAAAGTAATTAGAAAAAGTGGATGAGATGGGTGGTGCTAGTCATTTGCCTCGAGATTCTTGTGTGTTGACAAAGACAAAGGCAATGAACAAGATACAATTAATGATGGTGATAAGATGTTTTTTGATAAATGTTCAGAAGGTTGGGGAGGGCGCAATTCTTGTTCTGTCTTATTTCATGAGAAAGGGAGAAAACTGCAAGAATGAAATATGTTTCATATCCGTCTCTAAAAAACATGCTTGCGGATTATGACGCAATGGAAATTCATTCATCCCACGTTGAAGGATTATTGAATATTGAATTTGAGTATGAATAATGAAACATGCTGTGTTTTATTATAAATGAGTCACTTTTTCTCGTAAGAATTGCTGATTATAAATTTTATTCACGTTCCCATGTAAAAAAAATGAAGAGTTACAAGATAAAAAATATCTGAAATATAGTGGGAGTAAAAATAATACATCATCCGGGAACTTGTTCATAAGCGGATCGGTTTCATCACCCACTCAATTGCTCTTGATACACCTCGATGACCTCATTGTCAGCCAAACCAAGCGACTTTGGAGTTGCGTTCGGCTCAACGCGTTGCCCGTCGTACATCAAACTGAAAAAACTAACTAGGTTGAAGCTAAAAGTAAAATGTGTGCTAACCGCATTCCACCTGGCGAGAGATCCGCGTACTTGGCAAAAGAACGTCCGACACGGTGAAGCAAAGTGTCAGAATAGATTTTGAACGAGATGGTGTAGTTACTCTGAGAAAAAAATTCTGATGATTATTTGTTATAATTGTTTACCTGTGAAAGAAAAGTAACAAGAACTTTCTTCTCATCGCTATTAGCTGGTTGGCTTTCCTCGATGATCATAGCTGGAATTAATTGAATAAGTCAAAGATAGAAAAACGCAAAATGTAGAACAGAACGGATCAAAATTTACATCTATATACTTCTAAAAGGAAATAAGAGCAAAATTGGACTTGTGAGCTTCAAATCTGAATCAAAAAACAATGAAAAGAGCCCCGGCAGAAAATTGGAAAGAAAGGGAAATGAGATGCAGTGGGTTGGCGTTTCTCGTTTATTGGAAAGGAAAGCCATGAAAAGATAGATTGAGAAACGAGAGAATGGGGGTTCGAAGGAAATTTCGAAACCTTTTTTTTGTGTTCTGAGTGTCCAAGAAATTAAATGTGAAGAGAAGAAATGGTAGGAGGAACCGGGTTTTGGAATTTTGAGAGAAACACAAAGTTTGGTGAAAAAAATGATTTGAGCGCACACGCGTTTTTGATGAACGACTGACAAGAGCTGCTTGTGACCGGGCGATAGGAAAATAATCAAAAATTGTAATGCTTTTATATCAGAAAAATAATTGGAAATAGTGCTTTTGATGGAAACACAAAAAGCATCACGTGATGATGAGGAACAAAGTTCAATAGTCTCATGGATGTTCTAGAAATAGGGAACTTTTTTTTTACTTGTATGTTAATTTATGCGTTCTTGGCAATAAGATGTTTTGTTTTTCGAAGCAGCATGATAACGGACAATCATTGTGTGAAGCAGTTTAACGAAGGATTTTTTATTTAACGAAGGATTTTTAGAGCATTTTCATCCAACCTTTTTGTTTTTTGTTACAGTTTATTTTAATGTCCCTTCAACTTGAAAAACTCTCTCAGCGATTCAAACAATGACTAAGAGAACACTTTTCGACTTCTCCAGTTTTAACTTTCTCATTTCATACATCTTCAACCGAACATTCTTGGAAACTGTTGACAATCGGGAAAACAGTTTGACGACTCTCGAACAGTGTAGCACACGGGGTCTGCTGACCAGTAGACACGATAAGAATCAATTGTGGCCATCTCGCCATTACACACAGTGTACACACGTATTGATTCATTTTTTCGTCGTTCTTTTCTCGGAATTCTATTTTTTTTTTGTTTTAGAAATGGCGTATTTTATGGCTGACGCAACAAAAGAGAATTGCCAAAATGAATGTCGATTGTCGCCCAATAAGGAAGCGACAGAAGAGGATTTAAAGAGAATTGGAGTTGAATGCACGAAGGTAATCATGAAATCTAAGATGAAAATACAAATTTGAATAGGTCAATTTTGATGATGCAAATGTGCAAGAAGATTTGGATCGACTCATAAAGAAATATGATATGAATTATCACGATGAAGTGCACATTTGTAGATCTACAATGCCGAATTTCGATGAGAAGGTTTGTTTTTTCAAAAAACTCAAAACAAAATCAATTTTTCAGCTGAGCATCTTCTTCGAGGAGCATCTTCACGACGACGCCGAATTGCGCGTCATTAAACAAGGAGTTGGTTATTTCGATGTCAGAGCCAAGGACGTGAGTGCTTAACAAAATGAAAATAAATATAATAGATTGTTCAGGAAAACTGGATTCGTATCCCTGTCCGTCGTGGAGACTTCGTGTTCCTCCCTGCTGGGATCTACCATCGCTTTACCACAGATCGCTCCGTGAGTTTATTACTTTTTGATAAAATCTTATTTTTAAATTTAGGAAGACGTTGTGGCACTTCGTTTATTCCGCAACAATCCAAAGTGGACTGCGTTTAACAGAAACGCTGATGGAGACGAGCAGCCAATCAGAAAACAATATTTGGATGATATTGCTGCTTAATTTAGTTCTCATATCAATAAGTTTAGAATTTTCGTTTTTTATAACTCATGAATCATTTTTTCGAATTTTTATTGACAGACAAATATAAATTATTCACTGAGCTTAAATTGTTTCACGCGAGATTGTGTGCCGATCAACGAAATAGGTTTAAAGGAAGTATGGGATTAGAGCTTTGCGATGGGCTGGATACTCTGGGAACTTTTCTTTGTACCACCTGGAAAAAGTTACTTGCTTTTTTATCAGTTCCATTAAAATCTGATATCTCTTAATCGAAAAAGCAGAAAAAAAACTCACGCATGATGGCTCAAGGCTCTTGGACCAATGTTAGCTGCAGTGAAAATGGCAAAAGCGAGAGCAGGAAGATTCCAGGCGATGATAGCGTATCCAGTCCACTCAATAATCTCCCCAAGGTAATTAGGACAAGAGACGTGTTCATACAGCCAACCAGTTGGAATCTTGTATCCGGTCTCTCCAGGCGCTCTCAAGTTGAACAGAATCTTGTCGGCGGTATGGTTAATGTACATTCCAAAGAAGTAGAGGACGGAACCTGAAACAATTTTTTTTAGTTAGGGATAACAATAGTAACTAACCTATATAATGTCGAATAGTGAGCTCTCCTTCTTCCGGTTGATAATACCCATTCCACGCTCCTTGCATGAATCCGTTATAAACACAGAAAAAGACAGCGGAGAAGACGATGTAGAGTGGGGAAGCGGTTTTTGAGCGGAGACGGAATGGGAAGATGAAAACGCTGAACAAGTTTGTTTTGGTTAGTTAAAAAAAGTGAATCTTACCGATTGAAATAATGGAGAAGGAACATGCGAGTCAAGTAATGTCCGGAATTCGACGTTCCAAAGAATAAGAAGTAGAGCGGGATGAAAAAAGAAGGCGATTCTTGAATGAACCATGCCAATTGAGGATTCAACCCAAAACGAGCCACGTTGGTGTATCTTCCGTAACCCGCAGTCAGACCGAATTTCAACGCGGCAAAGACAACGAAGGCACTGAGGATCATTCCCCAAGCCATGAAAATGAGTAGCTCACGCATTCTGAAAGAAGAAAATGTCCGAGAAATTATAAGAATAAAAAATATAGAAGCTGAAGGCGAGAAATGGTGGTGCACAAGAAAAAGAAACCTTATCGGTGTGCCGTCGTTAAATAAACAACAAGTATGGGGTTGGAGGAAAAGAGATAGTGTGGAATCAAGAGACGCAGCGATAAAAGCAGGGAAGAACGATCTCGAATGAGGTCAGTGTGTGTACGACTAATTGGCATATGCGCCGGGAAGATGGGCCATCCGCAGGGAAGAGGTGAGCGCGTTGTGTAGACGACAAAGGGGAACATACACCGGTTGAAAAATGATTTTTTTAACCAGAATCCGGGTTCTCCGAAGATTTATTTACAAGTTGACGAGAAAATAGATGTGTTTTAATTTTTCAAAATCTTCTGTTTTCTTTTAAAATAAATCTTTTTTCTTCAAAAAGCTCCCCTCTTTTCATAAATCACACTCTTCTAGTCTCCCGTAAAAAGGAATCGACTAAGTGTACATGACACGGGATTACAATTAGAAAACGCAGTGAATGAAGATGCGAGGGACGAGCACACCTCCCGTTGCTAGCGACAACTAAAAGAAGTCACACTTGACGAAAGAAATATAGTTTAGCGTATTTTTCAAAAAAAGTGCAGGTTACATGAACGTCATGTGGGAAAAATGAGCAATTGTAAATCGAATTTTCTCCAGGAATGATTAATAGAATGAGAGTATTCGGATGTTGCAATGCGATGATTTCACCGGATGTGATGGATAATTCTAAATTTATATTTGCAGGAATTGACATCAGAATTATTCGTTTCAGGAAGAAATGTTATGGAGAAGCTCTTGACTTAAGTATCTGAGCAGGGTTTGGGAATAAGGGTTGGAAAAAGAGGAAAATGGATGGTATAGCACAAGAAACAATGAAATCATCAAAAATATACACTATTCTAAGAATACCCATAATTCAACTGTAACTTTGAAAATACCAATTTAATTAGATTAAGTTTCAATAAATCTTCCTCTAAAGATCACAATCTACATTTTTTCAGGCGGTTTACTATTTGTTGCCGGTCTCTCAAGTACCTAACCTTCTAAACTTAGTCATATGTTTCGCACCACCAAAATAACCTATTGTCCAACGTCTTTAATTTCATTAGCGATCTCACGCAAGTTCCTTGTCTTCTACACTTTTTCATAATAAACAAATGGTTTACTCGGAAACTAGAAACATCCATTTCCTTTAACAATATTCTATTTTGGTTAAACCCAGCTTCATTTCTCAGTAATAACCACAATTTCCTGTTGATAATACTTTTTGAATCGACTAGAAACCCCCAATATTTCCAATTTCCGTTTATTCTCAAACCAATCCGATAACCCAAATCCCTCTCGAAATCCCTTTCCAAGCGCTCAAGGTAGTGCACGTCTTCGACAACATCTCTAATTATAATCCCTACCAGCCGCATGCATATTAATCGTTCTCAATCATAGGTTAGAATAGACAAAAGAGCTCCGAATAGTATAATCACTTGATACTCAGGGCTTCTTCGGCATATGGTTCATTAGGTTCTACTGCTCTATTATTGTTCAAGACTATTTTTTCAAAAATGGATGCTGAAGAGCACCCTGTTGCAATTCCCGATGAATCAAATCTAACCGAAACTGCTATTGTAAGTATATTTTCAATTTTCCAAAGCATGAGATACAATTTCCAGAATATTCTTCGACGACTACATCAACACTGTGCCCAACGGCTAGAACAAATTGTAAGTTATCCTTTAATACCAGCCCTATGAGCCTCATTCCAGGAAGCGTTACCAAATGGGTCCCGAACCCGACTCTATCACAAACTCCGTCGCCAACTTGATGTCCTTGATGCTCTCATGGTAATGGGAAGGCGTCCCAAAAACCTTATCGATCAAATTCGTATCATGTCTTTGATTTTTGTGGATCGCGAATTGTATCACATCATTTGATTTTTTAGTGTTTAGACTTTTTTCTTACTCAAAAAAAAATTGTTTATTTTTTCCTTGATGATAAACTTTTTGAAACCATCAGATATCTTATTTCAAAACAATAAAATGCGAGAGTCGTTGCACCAGCGTTCGTACACAACTACAAAAAAGCCTATACAAAATATTATTTGGCTCTGCTCGTTGTTCGATTTCTGCTTCCACCAGTCTGTTTTTCGATTTTTCGCATAATGATGAGTTACGTGTATTATATAATGATTCGAAATCACTGTACATTGATTCTGTTTATTTTTTCGTGAAATTTTTTCTGCTTAGTTTTCCTTGTCTTCAGGTTTCAATATGGAAAACGAAATGTTTAACGGCAATGGAAAAGTTTTGTGCCCGATGACAATCGCTGCTTTTGAGAGCCTTCTTGTTCATCTTGATAATCGAATTGAACGAAAGGTAGGTTTTTTTCTAAATTAAAATAAAATATTTTCTGTTCCAGAAAAACAAAGTTCATGGCAAACGAACCCCGGTTTACAAAGCTCTTTGTCGTCAGCACAAGATCACGAAGGATATTATCAGAATTGGGAAACAATCGTTCACTGTCAACCGCTTGAAACGTGTCGTCATAAAGGGTCTCTTCAATAACGAATTCTATAAGATTCCAGAATAATCGTTTTTATGATGGCTTCATTTAATAAATGTTGGTTTAATCGAGGAATTCAAATAATTTTGAAATAGGGTCGAAGACAGTTTTCAAGTCATATATAGCTTGCAGAATGTCATAGAAGAATCATTCCAAAAATAGATTGCTGAACTTTTTCACACACTTAATATCATTCGAACACGCATTGACACTTTCCCAAAGCATTTTCAAATCTTCTCTTTGTGTGTCTTATGTGATCATTTCGTTTCCATTTTCTTCCTGATCTTCAATTACGTGCTCACCTCTACATTGTAGTACCACATGATTAACATTTTGTATCGTCATATGTCTACACACACGCATCAGAATCTGTCTGTCTCCTTCCCACCCTCTTCAAGTCTTGGGGAATTTCTCAACTAATCTTCCTTGGAGTCGTCCAGCCGTCGTCAGGGGCAACAACTCTGTTTTCTCAGTTTCATTCGATTCTTCTTCTTCTTCTTCATTCAAACCACTCCGGAATAACAACGCGTGCAGTGCTCTCAAGAAATGGAAGACATGAAGCGATTTGAATGCAATGGAAACACTTTGTGCCCAGCTTTGATTGTAAGTTATAATGGTAGAGTTTTATGAATGATGAGTTTTTTTTTAGGATGAGCTCATCAACGTCCGCCGTCAAAACCGTCGTCGCCTTGAGATCGAAGTAAGTTGTGCCTAGTTAAAAATCTTCTTTCAATTTCATTTTTGAAGTGGAGAAAGGAAGATGGAAAAGACCTCAACCGTTACCGTGCCGTTCACCGTCAACTGCGTGTCGTCAACTTGCTCATCAAGATCGGAAGACAACCTTTGACCCCACAAGGACTCCGTCGGTGCGCTGAAATCTACTGCATGGGCGAGTTGTATGCAATTGGAGATTGAAAACTCGCACGTCACACTCCCAGCTCTCGGACTTCTGATCATTGATTGCCCCCTCTTCTCAAACACCTCTCCCGTCTCTACCTATCTCTCCGATTATTTTTCTCTCTTAATCTGAACTCTTTAATCCGAATACAATTATTTTACATATATACTTTATTCACAGAATAAATATTTATCTCTCTCGGAATGTGAAATGAATTCAAAGCAAGAAAAGAAAAGCTCATTCGATAGCCAATTTTCCGAGTTGCTTGGCAACCTGATCATCCATTGGCTCTCTTTCCTTGGTGAGAAAGACTTCAGTTTCCGAGATAACTCTGATCGCTGCGTCAATAAGAGTCTGAATGTTGTAGAGATCGGGTTGCGACTCCTCTGCCTGAAATATACAGTTGATTACTCTTCTAGCTGTTTTCTGTTACCTTCTCAAGTCCCCATCTGATTCTTTGGAGCTCCCCTCGTCTTCCATCGACCACACTGATCCAGTATGAGCAAGAATGGACTAGCTCAGCAGTTCCAAACTTCATGATTCTGGCGATTTCCAAGTAATAGTTGATAAGGGTGTTGATATCAGCAACATAGCCTTCGAACGCCTCTAAGATATCCGTTGCGATTGGACTGTAAATAGAATTAATTGTTTTATAACAGTCCTATCTGCTCACTCCTTGGTCTTCTTCTTAATCTGAAGATGACGAAGTTGTGGTTTGAACTGCTCCAGTTCCGATAAAAACTGCGAAGGGGTCCCATCCAATTTAATCTCCTCGGTTTTTGCTATCCCAGGTACAACAGTAAGACTGCGTTGAATTTGCGTGATGTTCATGTCACACGCGTCCAATCTCTGAACCGCATTCAACAGGAAAAGTTTCTGTTCGAAAACACTCTGCATCAACTTCTCATCCTTCATTTTGTCAGCTCTTTGCATGCACAGTTCGAGTTCCATAACCAGACTGCGCGCATTCATTTTCAAGGTGTTTATTGCAGTTGTCTTGAGATTCATTACGTCAATAAAGCGGTTGCCGTCTCTGTTGGCTCTAAAACAGATAGTCGTGTAAAAAAATGGAAGATACTCTTCTTACTCTTCTTTGATGTTGAAAAGAAGCTTGTCCACTTCCATATACTGTTGAACTGTCAAAGTCACCTTCTGGGTTACTGTATTAAGGACCTGTTTGGATTCTTCCATACGACTTTTCAGGTTTGCAAGCTTCTGAGCAGGCTTGACAGACTCGAGAAGTTTTGTGATTTTGCCGGTGACCTCATTTGCTTCAGGGGTCCGGTATGAGAATTTATTCTAGGAATAGCTGTCTGCTGAGCTCAATTAGTGACTCACCTTGGAATACGTCTGAATGATTTTCTCGACGTCAATATCTGGTTTGGTGATGAATTCGACCGAGTAGGACCATTTCATCTTTTTCAATGATTGCGACTGCTTACGAATTTGAGCTTTGAACTTGTTCATTGCTTCCAAAATTGGAAAACGCAATTTCACTGTGGGAGCAGTTGAAGAAGACGAAGCGTCGTTTTCAGACATATCTGTAACTAAGAAATATCGACTAAAACAAGGAAAGAACGAAGAAAATGGAGCATGCGACATTTGTTTGAGCCGAAAACTATGATTATTCGTACGAAAAGAAAGAAAAAGTGTATCACGCGCCTATATCACTATATAACTGCTAATTACCAAACGAAATGCTATGCCCTTTACATGCGTGTGTTTTGAGAATTGATGTAAAGCAAAGATCGGGAAAACTTATATCGTAGTTAACTGAAAAAGAGGAACAGACAAAATAATAATATCTTCTTCTTCTATAGAACGTTTTCTGCATCTCTGACAGAAATTCTCGAGAATCAGAACTACTATCACTACAATTCTTTCTTATTTTATTATTCCCCTGGAGTTTGGGTATCACACAATATTTGTATTAGGGTAGAACGGATAACAGAGTTTTTTCTGCTTAACGTTCTAAGAAATTGTATCACGCCAAGGGATTTTTTCTATATAAAATATACTGATTCTGAAAAGCGTGCTATAAGTAATGGAAACACGAGATCTCTATGAGTAACCAGCATATCACGAGTAATTAGTCAGGAATGATGACAAGATAGTTCAAAAGGATATCAGACATCGAAAAGTACAAGTATCTAATTGAATCACAAGGTTTCAGTCTTAGTATACACCGAATATGTGAGCCGATTCAATGCGAGGCAATAAATCATCAATCGGGGCTAAGAAAAAAGCCAGAGACGTAATAAATTTGATCTCGATTCTTTGATTACAAGGAGGGAAAACTGAGAATGTGAATTTAACCTTTTATTTTTATATTGTAGGGGATACAGTAACCATGCATCAAGGACCACCTGGATAATATCTGTTTTTGAATTTTTTCAGATATTTTTCCTTTTCCTTGTTTTCCTTTTTGGCCATACCTATTTTTTGAATACAAAAACCTTTTTTTATACGTATACATATAGTTTTCAATCGTCCAGTTTTTTGTTTTTCAAAAAAGATTTTTTTCTGTTCCGACTAAAAAAATAATTACTGTTTATGTCATCCAAAAAGTTTTGAATAAACATTTATTGGAGTCTTATTATCACGAATAATCATATCTCTCGGCAATCACACAATGCGAAGCACACTTCCGCAAGGCATCCACAGATTTGGATGAGAAGACAACACGGTGCACAACACTTGCACGGTTTCTTTGGCTCCGGACGTGGTGGCGATTGGAATGGCAAGAACCTGAAAGAGAAAAATGTGCCTATAATCATATGAAGGGATAGCTTACGTTGCGTCTTGCGGCTGCGGTTGAGCAGTGACAGTTTGAGCGATGGAGGTGTACGGTGGTGGGGCCTGCATGGCGGTGTTGGTTAGTAGTTTTTGAAGCGAGAATGAAGTCGAGAAGGTGTATGTCAAGCTGTATCCCGTGTAGTTTCCAGGCGACCGTTGTCTGTTTTGCGATGCGCGGCTAACGACTAGATGACATTTACATATAACGAGAAATGTGGAACGTTTTGCTCACACTAAAAACAAATTTGGAAAATCTAAAAAAAGAAAATACACTGAGATATTCCTAGACATTCAGATTCGGTTCATTGCCTAAGTGTGAACGATGATGCCATAAAGTCTAGCCATTCAAATTATAACCTTCAATCTTTATTATAATTTTTTCATACAAAAATGTCTATTTTCTGTCCTCCTCCCTCCTAAAATCAACAAATCGACGTCTTGACTGCAGTCCAACCTGTCATGTGTACTCCCTGCCACCCCGCTCTCCTCAACGCACGGATGGCCGAGTGGTCTAAGGCGCCAGACTCAAGCGTTCCGCTTGCCTCAAGTACGAGGTCGACTGGGTGTTCTGGTACTCGTATGGGTGCGTGGGTTCGAATCCCACTTCGTGCAGATTCTTTTTGCCTTTTTTTCTTTTTTTTTAGAGTTCTGTTAATTCTATTGCTATTTTTCGTTTTCATATTTTTTGAATTTTGTAGCATTGGATTTGTTTATTCATTTCTGTTTTCATTTAATTTTGATTGAGAAAAAATAAAATGGGAAGCAAATATTCAGATAGATATTCTTCTCCTATTAAATAAAATACAATTCTTTTTTTCTTCTCCTAACATGACTGAAGTTATTTTCGGAAAACTTTTAGATTGGCTTTCGGTTTTCGCGTTTGTTTCGTTTATCGCTTTTCGCGAATCTTGCAAATGTGCCCACCCAGTGAACAAAAAAGAAAAGAAGAAAAAAAATGCAAATCCAATTTACTTTCTGTTTCATGCATGGCTCATTTAGAGAATAGATTGAACATGAGGTTCGGTCTTGTGTGCGTTTTCTGGAAAGTACCGTAGCCTTAAACACGAAGGAAATCTGATTAGGGAGTAATTCGTTTTCGGGATGACAACGCAAAAAAAAGAAAAAGAGAAGATAGAAAAGAGAAAATGATTCCTTTCAAATTGAATTATTGAAAGAGAAAAATGGATGAGGTCTTTTAGACACAAAACGCAAATAACACACATTTGTTCCATTGGAATAATTAACTACGATGGGATTCATTTGATTTGGATTGCATCTATGTTTTATATTTCCAGGTTTCAATAAATTTTTCTTTTATTTTTCAAATTCCAGGTCTCATTTTTTAAAGTTTTTGATTATCCAGATTCCAGTTTCCCATAGTTTCCCAGTAGTTTTCCCTTTTATGGTGCCTTTGTCATGTTAAAGGGCGACTGGCAGGTATTCAGTAGATGTTATTCTCAATATTTTCTTCTGTCAAGTTTTTCTGAAAATGTTTCTGAGTAGTTCAAACCACGTCTGAAGAAATAGTTGATATAATTTAGAAGAAGTTCCACTCAGCAACGAGTTTGGAAACATGTTATTTATCTTTTATTTTGAAGACTCAGATCGTGGAAGATTTCCGCGTTCATTTTGTGTAACTGGCACCTATTGTACAACCTGAAAAAACCTGAAAAAGCAGAAAGAGTGAGCCGGCGATAGATGCACTTTCTGAGATTTAAAGGAGTGCTGCACGAGCATTTGATGGATTGTATTTAGTTGAAGTTTTGGGTTTTGGGTTTCGCTTTCTTTGAAAATGTCTGTAAAAGTCAAAGTTATCAGAGTGGAAAAGTTTTCCGAAAACGGCGACCTTGGTCCCACTTCTTTTTCTCCTATCTTTTCAATCAGTTTTTCAATAAGAAGAGAATATATTTTATTTATTCTGATTCAGTAGCTTATTTTTCGAATTAGTTGTTTGCATGCCGGCTTGTCGTTTAGAAGTTGCCGTCAATAAGCATAGATACGGTATTGGGCAAAAACAAATGGGAAAATGATTGGAGATTTTCATTCTCAACCGCTCGAAAAGCAGAGGAAATACACAGAAACTTGCGTTTTTCTGTAGAGAACGGCATTTGCAGAGCTGAAGGTGTCGCCCAGTGTGCTCACCTTTGTTTTCTACTTTTTAAAACCAACTTTTGGTGATTTCTCATGACTAAAAACAAGATAGAATAGCCGGAAAAAATTGAGGTAAGCAACTAAACGACAAATCGAATCCCGCAGCCGCCGGCCAAGGAAAACTTTTTCAAAAAAGGCGGGTCTTCCAATTTTCCGAGCTGTTTAGAGCGTTTTCAAAAAAAACGCGCGGAGAGAAAATTTTTTAAAATAGAGAAACATTGCCCGGTAGTGAATTGAAAGCTTTTTGAAAAGTTTATACGATTGATTTTGAAAGATTATTCATCAGGAATATCCGTGAAAAATTAAAATTTGCATTAAAGCATTCTTCACGCTACCCAATTTCCTAAACAAAAACTTTTATTCTTATTTAACTCGCACTTTCTAATTAACCGGCACATAAACAACTAATCTGAAAAATCAAGCCTCAGCCTCTAAATAACCAGCGACTTCTAAACCACCGGCACTTGAACAAGTATCTCTAAAACGGCATGCCGGTCAATTGATATGAATACGGTAACGGTGAACTCATCACAGGAAAAAATAATTGGGAAAGATGGTAAAATTATGAAACAATGGAAAAAAAAGGTGTGGGGGGTCTTAAAACATGTTGCTTGTAGAAAGAAAGCCATTCTAGCTATGAAACTTTTTGGGCCATTCAGAAACGTTTTCGTTGATATTTCACGGTAAAAATTTGAAATAAAGAATAGCATATTAACTTTGATTATAACAAGATATTAGTTCAGTCGTCTCATTAAATCTTGACATTTTAAAATTAAATACGCGAAAACTAAGAAAAAAAACTAAAATCCTCTCCTCTATTGTCCATTTTGAGCGAAAAGGGTTGCAAAGCGTTTTCTGACAGTTGGCCATTTACGTAATGCTCCGCCCACAAAGTAGCCCCGCCCCTAAAAATTAGTATAAAAGAAATGACCAAGAGTATTCCGTACATTTGGATTTCAGGAATCCCCGATTCGCCAAAATGCGCGCTTCCTCTCTTGCTTTCCTATTGTTCACTTCGGTGGCATCCGAAATTATGAATGAGATCGCCGATGAAACGGATGAAATGGTAAGCCGAAAATTAGAAAATGACTGGATGAGATAGGTTTACAGATGTCGGATTCTTTCCGTTCCCTGATCTTCTCAATGGAAAACCTCCAATTCCCCTCTCCGCCAAACATTATCTTCGACGTGAAATTAGCCGATAAAAAGGTTAAAGCTGGAGAGCTTGTCACTTTCCAATGCTCCATCGTCACGCACCCAACAGCAAACTTCTACTGGGAGCACAACGGAGTTCGTGTCCAGGACGACGGACCGGTCAACATGCGCGAGAAGCTGTTGAATCTTGGAGAAAGAATCTTTGGAACCAGCGGCGCTGTCAGCTACTTCACTATTCCGTGCGCCAACTCCAACAGCTCTGGAAACTACACTTGTTTTGCTTCCAACGGTCATTCCGTTATCAAGAGCACCGCTGAGGTTACTGTCGGTGAGTCAGGCTTAACACTTCTGTATCCAACGGAGTCATTTCAGAAGGAGAAGATTCCAATTGTGGATCTAGTGATAAGGCAGCACCCCGCATCATCTCCCACACTGAAGTTCGTCTCCAGTTCTTAGAAAGAGCCGTCGCTTTGACCTGCAGAGCTGACCAACCAGCCGAGTTCGAGTGGAAGTTGAAAAACGTTCCAATCGACTACGAGGACAAACGCCACCGCCTTCTTCCATACGGAGACTTGCTTATTAAGAACATCACAAGGGATGATGTCGGTGGATACGAGTGCAGTGCTAGTAACCACTACGGCAAGGCCAATACGGTCGTAGTCCTCTTCCCAATAGACGAAAACGAAATAAAAAAGAACTAATTCAGTTAATTTAGCTTGTCCAGTATAGTTTTTTGCTTTTCGAATGATCATTCCCATAATAAAGAGCCCTGTTAATAGTTGTTGATTCGGATTGATCGCGAAAGTACAAATCACAGATTCTTCAGAATAATCTCAGGAAAAACAATAATAGTCTCAAAAAACGCTGCAAAATGCATTTTTTGGCAGGAATAAACATTGGAAAGTCAATCGAAGGGTTGTTTGGTTCGAAAGAGTCATTGACGACCACGGGAGATCAATTTTCTGCAAAAATATAAAAATGGTGGATACAAAAAATTGAAAAGCTGTATAAAAACCACGAAACAAACTGAAAAATCTGAAAACGGAGCAAAATCACGGTTATGAGCCAAAAAGGGTCAAAAATGGTCTGGAACTTTGGAAAATAGAGAAAAGGGTTTAAAACAAGAGAAAAATGATTCATGTGTTCAGAAAATGCTGAAAATGCATTTTTAAGCAAAAATTAACTTTCAAGTGAAAAAATCTATCAGAAGATACTTGTATCGTTTGGAAAAACCTTCCTATAATACTATCATCGAGATCTTTCTAGACCGAATTTTGCAGCATTTGGGCCCTGGAAAAGTCAATTCTGTGAAGAAAATTTTCAGATAGCTTTGATTCACCATTTTTCTATCAAAACATTTTCCCATTTAACTGCCTCAGAATTGCTAGCTGCTTGCAATTCTTATTCAAACATCAAATCATCAAACAGAATTCGAACAGACAGAAGACGATGATCTCAGACTAATACTCCAAGAACTACTAATTCGTGCGATGTAAAAATGCACTTTCAACTCATTCTTGACATAAGCTCAAAAATAATATCTCGGTTTAACTCAATCTTTTTTCCATTCAAAGTATTGTGTTTTGCGTGTTTTTGAATGTTTATAGGTATTATAAACGTGATTTCTCTTTTATAGAGCAGTTTCCCAGGGTTTTCCGACTCGAAATCTCTTGCCAGCTCACCAGAAAACCATTAGAAATTTGAAAAATGTTTTCTTTTTAGAATGTTTTTATTTACGGCTTGTCTAACGTGTACTCAAGTCGTCCGGGAGACAATGGCCTTCGAGGTCTCTTCTTTTAAAACATTTTTCCCTCCTGTTGCAACAAATCCCGTAATACAAAGTTCGGGATGATATGTTAAATGGCAGAGAGTATTTTCTGAAAAGGAGGTCTTGAGAGTCGAATTTAATCCCCTCTTCATCCGTTTTTCCTAAATCGTTCTTGATGTCGTAAAGATAGGATTTTTAATTCGTTGAAGGGATTTTGTAAAATGGATTTTTTGCTCATTGTCCATGTTTATAGGAGTTTTTTGTTCATCATATTCTTTGATTCAAAGTCAATAATGACTCCTACTTCTCACATTCTTCTCGCTAGGCACCTCAAAAAGCGCATTCCATTTCTCCAGCCTGAGTATTCGATTTTTCAAACCTATCATTATGTGTTGCTAGTTATTCTTTTGCCCATTTCTCAACTCCTCGGCTCTTTCTGACTCTCATTTTTGCCTTTTCCTCTGAATAGGATTAACCTCGGAGAGAAATGTAGGTACATTTTTTGTGGAAAGGAAAGTATCTGATCATGTGAGCATTTTTCTAGGAATCCGTGAACCATATTAGATATTTCCATATTCTTTTTTGTGTTTGATTACCCCGCCCCTTTGGAATTTGCACGCAACACTCTCGTTCACTTCATTTGCAATTTTATTGTCTCTCTTACTACCCACCACCTCTTTTCTCTGTTCGACAGTTCATAACAAATAGTTTTTGCTTTTCCATCTATCGATTCCTTCCGGCCAAAAGTTTATTCTTCAGGTTATCATCATCGCAATGGATTTCACTGGTGTCACTACCAACCTGCCGACCGAAATTCTTGTAAGTGGTTTTACTAGATAGATTTTTAATTGAAACCTGGTCCATATCTCATTACAAATTCCCAGAACCACAACCGTCTCGAGATTCAACGTCTCACTCTTCTCCGCAACGCAATGGTAAATCTTAATTCTAAAAAAAACTCCTCACAATACCTAATTTTTAGCACCAACAAGGAGCCGATCCAGCTCATCTTCAACTCTACGACGTTCTTATCTATTTGAACAGCACGATGATCACGCTCGGAGAGGAGCCGCTTTCTCACGCCGGTCTTGTCGCCATGCTCGAGACTAGCTTCAGCATCCGTACCACCTGGGCCGCTCTCAATGTTCACTATGATTAATTTTGGGATCGGATCTTTTTTAATTCAATTTGACCTGGATAAAACTAATGTTAAAGAAATCTTTCTTTTAAATTCTGAATGAATGAGCTTGGCTCTTCCAAGAAAAAAGCACTGATAGCTAGAGACTAGCATTCTCTTCAGGTTGTCAGAAGTATTATTTTATTACGAACTCACGCCTACAACTACATTCGAACACTTGGAGTGTATAGTCGGGATTAGAAACACAATTTGTTATCACCTGAGTGGTATATAACATTCCATCTGAGCACTCATTCTCACAATACACCGCTCTAACAAATGCCAAACCGTGAGCCCCGTAGCCATATAACAAGGAGACAGTTTCATCGCTGCCGGAGGAATTTCACCTTTGAGCAATGTGTAAGTGATCTTTTGAACTCGTCTTCTCCAATTGATAGATCATTTTAGCAGATTTTGGACTTGACTCGACACTCCACACGTTTCATGCTTTTCATAATAGTATGTTGACGCCTCCTGCTTATGAATCGACTGTTTTCAGATGGTATACGAGGTCAACCCTTATTGCCGTCTTTTTCGCGCAAACTGGGCACGCCATCGAATTCTCCGCAGTTTTCTTCAAATAGGAGTCGCTCCGTATTCAGAAGAGCTTCGAGTTCACTTGCCGATTCTGATTAGGATGTACTATCAGTGTAGGGATCAGTGTAGACAGGAACTTGAACAATTTTGAATAATTTTATCTTACTACAGTATCTTAAATAAACATTCATACACATTCACAAACGTTTTATCTTTCATTCTAACGACAGATTGGAGGGGTACGTCATTTGGTGACAGCCGGTTGACCTGATCCCAATCTCATCAAAGCACCAAAAACTTTCTGCCACTCTGCTCCCTTTTGAAGTTTTATGATCTACAGTACTATCAAGTTTCACACCGACAGAACTATAGTTGTAAAACAGATTGGATCGTAAATGGGGAGCATATTCTAGGATCATGTTTCATCCGGTATGGTTTTTACGACCGTCGGCTAGCTCCTCCCCCTTCTGTATATTATAGCTTGGCTGCTACCTCTATCTAACTTTTTCATACCATTCTCCATTTCATTTTGCATTTCTCAAGCTATATTCTTCACAAAAATGCAGCATCCCTTTCACTATGATTCTGAAGATGATCTAAGCCGTCGCATATACCTGCATAGATGCGACGGTGTTGTGCGGGCTTTTACCGATTCAGTCCAGCAACTCGTGAGTTCAAATACTTATTATTTTCGCTAATTACATTTTCAGGAACGTTTCTCCGAGCGATACAATAAAAAGTTCTTCTCGATCCCACTGAAGTGGGCGAAGAAACTTCGTTGGATGAGCGTTGCAGTACAATCGGCCCTTCAACGTGAGGTAAAAACAAGATACAAATATTTATCCCATTAACTATTTCATTCAGCACATCAACTACGCAAATCTTTTGGATATGTGGTACTACTTTTTGCAATTGAAGAAAACGTTCTTCAACCCAATCGTAAGACCATCATATATTCCCTAATAACTTTAGAATTTTAGGCTGACGTTGCAAATAAGCATATGTACCCTGGAGGATTCACCTCAAGAAACATGTTATTAACATACAATCTCTGGGGGGTAATCGAATCCCAAACATTCCATTACGAACTGAGCGACCACGTGAACTTCGCCCCGCCAGCCAGTATTCTGCATAAAGTGTTCATGGAGCCATTCGCAATTTTTGAGTGAGATTATTCTAATAGAAATTATATGTTAGTATTTTTTACAGCATCGACATTTTCCGACCAATTTCGGATAACTGGAGACAGTTCTTTGATGACCCTCGTTATGTGTTTCGTCGGGTTATTGATGTTGAAAATGAACAACGTGCCATGCTGCGCCCTCCAACTCCACCACCGGCCGAAAACGGAACAAGCCGCTCCGCTTCTCCAGATATGCACGCGGAGTCCGATGAAGAAGAAGAGGACCTCACCTACTACATTGGAATGGAAGACGGCGAGTTCGTATTGTTCGAGCAGATTTCAGCATTTTAACCTCCATGAGTCAGAATAGCGTAGGTTTTTACTTAAATTTTTTGAATATGATTTTGGTTTCTTTCAGATTCTTGCCTCATCCATGAACAACATGTTGCAATCCTACGCAGTACAGTTTTTCACATTCAAATTTCCCAACAACCATTTTCCTTTCTTTTTCCTCAAACTACTTTAACTCGCTTTCTGAACAGTTTAAATGTTCGAAAATACCATACTTATCTTATAATTCATTCATTGAGCTGCTCAATGTCGTGTTATCCCTCCTATTGTTTTCTTTCATGTGCCTTTTTATCTTCTCCATGATCCAATGTTTGAAACTTTCTTGAACTTCTTGAATTGAACTCAACCTGAATACATTTGATGTTAAAATATTTTTTTTTGAAATTCTGAATAAATTACGTTTAATGAATTCCCCGCTTCCAAGAAACGAGATCAAAAATGAAGACAAACCACGTAGATTGATAGACTAGCTTTCTCTTCAGGTTGTCAGAAGTATTATTTTAGTTCGAACAGACGCCAACAACTACATTCGAACACTAAAGTCAGGATTAGAAACACAATTTGTTATCACCTGAGTGGTATCTAACATTTGATCAGATAACTTATTCCCACATAGCAAATGCCGCGAGTTACTTCCAACCGTTTGCCTCGTGTCTGTATAATAAGGAGACAGTTTCATCCCTGTCGCAGGAATTTCACCATTGAGCAATCTGACTTTTTGAACTCTTCCATTTTGATTGATAGATAACTTCAGCAGATTTTGGACTTGACTCGACGCTCGATCCGTGTCATGTTGTTTACAGTGGTATGTTGCCGCTTTGTTCTTGAGAAACAACTGTGTTCAAATGGAATACGAGGTCAACCCTCATTGCCGTCCTTCTCGCGCCAACTGGGCACGCCATCGAATTCTCCGCAACTTTCTCAGAATTTGAGTCTCTCCTTGTTCAGAAAAACTTTGTCTTACTACAGTATCTTGAATGAACCTTTATCCACACTCACAAACGTTTTCAAAAAAAAATCACAATTTCATCAAAGTACCAAAAAACGTTCTATTCACCAACTCTGCTTCCTCCCGTAGTTTTATGAGCTACAGTATTATTAAGTTTCACACCGCCAGAACGATAGTTGTAAAACAGATTGGATCGTAAATGGGGAGCATATTCAAGGATCACATTTCATAAAGTATGGGTTTCACGATTTTGGCTAGTTTCTTCCACTTCTGTAGCCCCTCCCAGTTTTGTTGCACCTATCGGTTTCTGTCTGTTGCTCACTTTCTCATATCATTCTGCCTCATTTTGCATTTCGCGGACTACATTTCTTCATTTTTTTTTCAGAAAATGTCCCGTACCGTTAATTATGACCCAGAGGACGATTTGAGTCGTCGCATTTATAGCTACAGATGCGACAAAATTGTTTCGGATCTTTGCGAATCAGTTATCCGTTTTGTGAGTGCAATTATATATTATTATTGTGTTCATTTCATTTTCAGAAACGCTTATCGGATGAGCATAACAAGACGTTCTTTGCTGTGCCTTTCAAATGGACTAGAAAACTTCTTAGAAAAAGCGCTCGAGTTCAAAGAGCATTACGGCGCCAGGTAGAACAAATTACATATAATCATCTTATTAATTGTTTCACTCAGCACGTCAACTACCCAAAACTTCGGCGCAAGTGGGCTCGGTTTTTGGAGCTAAAGAAAAAACGTTTCAATCCGATAGTAAGACCGTCAGATATACTGTAATAATTCAAAAATTTTAGGCGGATGTTGCTTATCGTGAGCTGAACTTCGGAGGATTCACAACTTGCAACATGCTAATAACAGTGGCCCTTTGGAACATGTACCACTCGCGGGAATATCCACAAAGGATGAACTACACCGTGAATTTTCCCCCGCCGTCCAGTATCCAGCATCAAATGTTTATGAAGCCATTCGCAATTCTTGAGTAAGATTATTTACTGAATTCAAACAATTGTTTTTTTTCCAGCGTTGACATTTTCGGTCCAATCTCGGAGAACTGGAGACAGCGCTTCGATGACGCAAACTATGACCTTCTTGAGCCCGATCAAGTAGATGCTGACCAACGCGCCACGTTGCATCTAACTCCACCACCGGGACGAATTGGTCCCGCTTCTCCAGACAGGCGCGCAGATTCCGGCTATAAAGGGATCGAAGAAGCCGATTTCGAAGAGTTTGAGCGGATCTCAGCCAATAAACCATGGTTGAAGTAACAACCGCCAAAAAAAGTAAGACTGGTCAAAATACTAGTAGGTTTTTGCACACATTAAAAAAAAATTTCAATTTTATTCCAGATTCTTCTGCCTCATCCTTAATCAGCGTCTTGCAAAGCTTCCATCATCGTCAATATCGTATTTCACTTACAAACTTCTCAAAAAACTATTTTCCCTGCTTTTTTGGTCCTTTCCAACTCCCTTCATTTTTCAAATTCTCCGAATCTATAATATTCTACCTATCCCTTTTATTGTAATTTCTCACCTTCCTCATATTTCATTATTTGAAATCTAGCTCATTACATTTACGAAATTAAAAATTCACCTGATCATGTCTAAGTTAATTTCTTACTTTCTTCCCTCGCTTTCTGTTTTGTTCTTCTTTCTATTCGTTTTGTTTCCCAACTATCCCCTCTCTATAAGTTAGAGAAGTCTGTTGCATTTCATTTATTGACAGCCAACTGGCTTGATCGGAGTATGAATCAATAAAATGTCCGTTTTTGTGCATAATAAAAACCAGATAATAAAAACAGAGGGAGAGGAAAAGGCATCGAAATCATTCCCTTTTTTCTCCCCTTTCTAACTATACGGGGTACTATCAAGATTCGCAGAGTCAGAACTGTAGTCGTAAAACAGAATAGTTTATACACTATGAGCATATGGCGGAATCAAGTTTCCTCCGGTTATTGTATAGGAATTGCGGTGTCTTCTTCTTTAGATTCTTTTTGGTTAGCTGGCCATCTGCCAACTCATAAACTTTCGGAAAATACAAAAAGATGACCACCACTCCTTTTTCTTGCTCTCCACTCTCTCCCTTTCTTGTCTTACAAACCATTCCTCCGCTCATTCGACACTTCAGACTCTTCACATCATGCCAACGACTTATTCACGGTATGACGACGAGGACGATCTTAGTCGTCGTATCTACCTGCATAGATGCGACATTGTTGCTAATTTGTTCAGCGAATCGGTGATTCTCTTCGTGAGTTTAAATATTGTTATTATTTTTGTTTATTGTAGTTTCAGGAACGTTATTCCGCTCAATTCAATGAAACGTTTTTTTCGATCCCGCTGAAGTGGGCGAGAAAACTACTATGGATGATTAGAGTGGTTCAAAAAGCTCTGGAACGAGAGGTAAAAACTAGTATTACACTTTTCTCATGAATTTTTCTCATTAAGAACCCCAATTTTCGGAATCTTCGTCATATGTGGGGATATATCATTGAATTGAAACATTGCTACTTCAATCGCATGGTAAACTCACTTCCAGTTCATGTCTCCTAATTCTAATAGTTCAGGCTCGTACTGCAAACCGAACTATGTGCTCTGGGGGATTTATTACTGCGAATATAGTGAATACTTACATCGAATGGTTGGAAATAGACGAACAGAGAGACTTCCGCGGCGCCAGGTCCTGCCATAACTTTCCTTCGGATGACGCCGTCATTCCCCACAAAAATCTGATGGAACCTTTTGGAATCCACGAGTAAGCCTCTAACAGAAATTCATGTGATTTTTGTTTTTCTCCAGCGCCTTCATTTTTAATCGTATTCCGGAGAATTGGAGGAGATACTTCGATGACCCACACCACGAACTACAAGAACCCGTTGAAATATATGAGTACTACCGTTCTCATGAAGCGGTTGAGGAGGACGGTGAAACGGAAGATGTTGGAACCAGTCGCTCCGCATCCCCTGATTTGGTTGAAGAGGCAGGAGAGGAAGAAGAGGAGGATGATGCATATGTAGGAATGGAGGACGGCGAGTTCGAACGCTTCGAGGAGCTTTTGGCAAGTGGGAGACTTGAAATAGTAGGTTTTCATTCACGTTTGTTTTAATTTTCATTTTATTTATTCAGATTTATCCTTAGGACATGCACCTCAATCAAGATACCATAGAACTCAATTCAACGTTTATGAAAATATTATTCCCGCTTCCCTTTATAATACTTCCCCTCTCTTCCTCAGATTTTTCTTTGATTGTTAAAATACTACTGTATCTTATTCTTTCTTTTTCCTCCATTCAAAATAACCAAATATTCTCCCCAGTGTCCTCGATGACTCAGAATCGACCACGTGTTCGTTTTGATCATTGATCTGTCACAAAAAATCGTTTTGATACCGTATGCCTTTTCCTTTTTCGCCCATAAAATTCCCGTGTTGACAACCATCCCTTTTTCTGTTCCCTTCCTCCCCTTCATTCTTGGCTTTCGAGGCTTCGCGTCGTGTGCGCCTCTCTCGAGCTTTCCCTTTTTGTCCCGAGACCACTTTTCCCCTTCTCCCCACAAGTCCACCCTATCGTATGTTACCTGTACCCATGGGATAATAAAATAAGATATGCATCGTGTAGAAACTCTTTTTGCTTTATTTCTTTCGAAAACACCCCTCTTATTGTTTTTCAGTGAGCCACCTTTTCAGAACCACTATGTCATTTGAAGACGCAATGGATTACCGAGATATGCGTCTCTCCAACTGCTACCAATACATTCTACAGTTCAACGACCTTGTTGAGAGAATGGTAAATTTTAAAATTAGATGGCAATAAGTTAATTTTTTAGACTCGCCTCTCGCACACTCACAGTCTCCTGTTCTTTTCTCCGCCTCTCAACCTCGCGAAGAAAATGAGGGATCTTTGTGTCCGTGCCTACGAGCTTCAACTCCGCGATGTAACTGTTTCTGTCAATAGAACTGAATATAAGTTTAAATATTCCAGGATCCTGAACACTTCGAGGAAGTTCGGAGAATAGCAAAGGAGCTACGAACAATTCAAAGTTTGCAATTTAAGAGCATGGTACAATGAATCTAAACTGACCAGCTTCTGGATTAATCAATTTCAGGTAGAAGTCGCCGAGCGTTTTCTTTTCAACCTGGACGGGTTCACCTTGGATGCGCTCTTACTGATCTTCAAATACTGGAAGGTACTAGAAGTGACCCCATTGAGAGCTATTCCAATAGTTGCTCCCTATACCCACCGCGCGCAGGATCACTTCATAGACCAGTTTGCAACTAGTGGGTATGTTTGTATTCATTTTTGAAGTCCATAAAACTAATTCTTTCAGGGCTGACCTTCTCATAAGGACTGGGTACTACTACTTCGATGATGAAAGTGACAATGAAGTCGACTGTATCAGATGGTCATACCTACCCCCATTCATTCGATACGATCGGGAATACCATCATTTTTGCACGATGCAATCAATCGCTTCGTCGACTGCTGGAACTGAAGACAGCTTTTTTCGCATCGAGGAAGCCGACTTCGAAGAATTCGATGTTCAGTGGGGAAGAATGGTCGAGGACGGCACGGCGCATCTTACCGAAGAGGACTTTTCTCCAGAGTGGAGAAGAATGCTAGCCCGGTACCGCCGTGCTCAAGAACGTGAACAGAATGGGTGAGTTTAGACCTTTAAATATAGTGATCATATGAATTTCAATTTAGAGACAATGAAAGTGATTCGGAAAACTCGGAGCAGGAAAGTTCCGATGAATCCGACGATTCTGACTCGGATGTACCGGATCATTTGCAACGTCGGGGATATTTTTCGGATCATTCGGAAGATTGGGTTACTGTGGAAGATGAGGAAAATGAAGAAGACGATGATTGGTGAACCTATTGGATGGACCCTTCTCGTTTCAACTACGAATTTTCTGATTTCTTTGGACCCGCTCAATTTCGACCCTTCATTTTCATCGACAAATATTCTTTACATTTTCCGCTGGCTTATTATTCATCTAATGGTTTTTTGATATTGTTTTGTATAAGGAACTTCTGATTTCTCTCCCCTCCCCTCTTCTCTCCCTTAAAACTCCTCAATTTTCTCTCAGATAGTTGCCCTCTCCTCTCCCCACTGTCGTCTGTATTCCCCTTTTTCGTACCCATTCGATTTCGTATCATTTCTTCATTTTTAAATATTCTCTTTTTATTATTTTGAACACAATTTTGGGATAATAAACAGTATTCAAAAAACTCTTTTTTGATAGCAACATTTACTTTTTCTAACCAAAAGGGCTTGGGTCTCTATCTGCTAACGGAGTTTTTCCGTCTTTTTCGCGCCCACTGGCCACGTCACCGAATTTTTCTCAGTTTTAGGGAGAGCCAGTCCGTATGGTTACCGTATGCCTTATTGATATTTGTCATGCATATAAAATCCCGTTTTCAACACAATCCCAGATAATAAAAACAGTGGAAAAGAAGTTTTATTGCTTATAGTCCGTTTTTCATTCGTCTCTCTGCAGCTTTCTCGGAGCATACGGAATACGGTCATCAGTTGCTTTTTTAGTAGTCAATCTTCAGAACTATCGATACCATTAGGTTATTAGACTTTTATCAGATTCGTTGACTCCATTTCTCCGCTCCACATCTTTCATCACATTACTGTACTCCACATATATAAAAATCCCCGTTTTTTCAACTACTATCTACCTTCATATTTTCTCTCTATTCTGAACATCTGAATGTTATTGTAAATTTTCATATTCTCGAAAAATAATAAGTTGATCAATGACCATGATGACTCAGATCACAGTTTCGAAATTCGTTTGTCTTTCTCTTGCTTTTTGGTTTAAGAACAAAGAAAAATGCAATTTTTCCGACTTCATCCAAGGTGTTGCATCAAAACATTAACAAGGTCGAACCCTCGTGTTAGTGCAGAGCGTACTAGGAGAGAGAAAGCGTCATAACCCGTCGGTCCCCATCGATTCAGGCATTCGAAACATTGTGGCGTACGCGCCTCTGTCGAGCTGTCCTTTTTCGGAGGGTATTGCACTTTTTCTCTTCTCTGCCAAGCCCACCATCTCACTGTCTGTGTCTACTTTACCATAGTGGTAATGAGATAAGCACCACCCTCATTTTTCTAACCGTTTTGGCATTCTCTCCCTCCCGATTCCTTTCTTCTCCCAAACATTTTCTTTTTCTATTTCAAAAAATACGTTTTTTCTTTCATCTCGCCATTTTTTCAGAAGCATGCCCAATATTTCCGATTACCTTTCTACCTACGGGCCAGAGACGCGTCGCAGAAACTGCTACAACGCCATTCTCAACTTCGACAATCTTATCGAAAACTTGGTAAATAGAAACAAATGAATATATCTAATAAACTAACTTCCAGACTCTCTTCTCGACCTACAGTGCCATCTTCTTCTCTCCGGCACTCAATATCGCGAAAAAGATGAGGGACCTATGTATTCGTGCCTTTGCTATTCAGATTCACAGGGTAACTCTTTTTGCCAAAGGAACTGAGAATAAATAAATATAAATCCCAGGAGCCCGGATATCTTGGGCAAGTTGAGCAGTTGTCAAATGAGCTTCACGTTCTCCAAATGAAACAATTCGAAAGCATGGTATAGTGATAACAATCTACCGGCCTTTTGAATTTGTTGATTTCAGCGGTTGTGCGCAGACCGTATCTTAAATGAAACCAAGGGATTCCGATTGGAGGCTCTCCTCAAGATCTACAGATATTGGAGAGTCTTGGAGGAGGTTCCGTTGCCCATGCAAGAATGGGACGTGCCTGACGGCCACATATACCACTGGCGTTTCATCTGGAAGCTTGAGACTCCCGAGTATGTATCTGTTGTTTTCTGAATTCCACAAAAACATATGTTTCAGATTTGATCTCTTCTCTGATGTATTCCAAGATATGGGCGCATTTGACCCCACAGATTATCGTGAAGACTTTCCTGTTACAACACATCGTCAGTTCACCCAAATCGGGGATTCAGATGAGTTCGACTTCTGTACATATGAATCCAACGCCGATACGAACGAGGACTCGGAGTATGAAGATGGATATCTTGAAATTGAAGAGGCCGATTTCGCAGAATTTGAAGAGCAATGGAGACTATTGGTAGAAAACGGGAATTCGGATCTGAACGACGAAGACTTGTCCCCAGAGGCGAGAGAAATGCTGGCTGAGTACCGTCGAATCCGCGCCGAACGTGAAGAAAAAGAGTGAGCTTAGACTCCCGTATCTTCTAGTAAACTCACGAATTTTTTTCAGATGCAATGACGCTGATTCGGAGGATACAGACGATTCGGGGAATTCTGATGAATCGGAAACTGTCGAAGATTTGGGAAGCGACGATGACTCTTCTGAAGATTCTGAACTCCCTTCCATTCTCTCACATCTCACTCTGAATCCTCGTTGATCAAGAAATCTCTAATTTCATGCCCACACTCGAAGCCCCACCTTTTATTCTGTCCCATTGCCCCTTTTTTCGCCTCTCCTCCTTTATCATTCAATTTTTGTAACCCCTATCCTTATCCCATGCATTATTCTATGATTTCGAAACATATTCTTTCTTTCAATCGACTTTTTTTCATTGGTATGACAAATATGACAGAAAAACTGTTTCCGAATATTGTTTTTATGTTAAAACAAAAAGAAATGCAATTTTTCCTATTTCATCAGAGGTTCCATGTCAAAACAAATACAAGGTCGAATGCTAAACTCGGTCCAGGGCGAACCATATGCCTTGAGACCCCAGCATGTCTCTAAATTGAGGGGAAGCGTCATAACCATCTCTTTCCCTGTTCCCTTCACTTTTGGCACTCGAAAGTTCCTTACGCGTCCCCTCTACCAAGCTGCCTCTTCCGAGGGGGTTGCACTCTACCAGGCCCACCACCTTACTGTCTGTGTCTTCTGCACTTTACCATTGCAGTAATAAAATGAGTTATGCACCGTCCTCACTTTTCTGACCGCGTCGACACTCCCTCCATTTGTTCTCCCTAAACTTCTCTTCTTATATTCAAAACATTTGTTTTTTGTAGTGAACTACTCTCTTCAAAGCACCATGTCAGACTACGTCCCAGGCTGCTGCTGTGAAGCTCGTCGCGTCAACTGTTTCAACGCCATTCTCAAGTTTGAAAATCTCATTGAACACTTGGTAAATTGAAATGAAAGAACTGTCTTGAGCGATTTTTTTAGACTTTCCTCTCAAACACTCACAGTGTGCTGTTCTTCTCTCCGGTCCTCAACTGCGTCCAAAAAATGAAGGATCTGTGCGTTCGCGCCTACGAAGTTCAGATCATCCAGGTAACTTTTCCTGCCAATGGAAACAAGAACTAGTATGTACATTCCAGAATCCTGGCTACCTCGATGAGCTCGAAAAAATGACGGAAGAGATGCACAAAATGAAGGAAATCCAGTTTGAAGGAATGGTATAGTGAGCTTAGTTTAACGTCATTCTATTGTATTTGAATGATTTCAGCGGCGCTGCCTGGACCTCATCTTACATAAAGCCAAAGGATTCCGATTGGAAGCTCTTCTCAAAATATATAAATACTGGAAAGTACTGGAGGAAATGCCGTTGCCACTCATATCAAACAATGAAATCGAAGAACGTCATGAGCTGCAATTGACCTTCATGATGGGTTTTCGTGCTCCGGAGTATGTTTTTATCAGTTTTTGAAATCCACAAAAACGTCTTAATCAGAATTAATTTCCTGAGCGGTACAGAAAGCGACGGCGAAGATTTCACACGCATCGAAATTCCACTTTCAAGGAATCATCACCTTAACACGAGGGAATCTGAAGCGTGTTCTTCTGATGATGAATCTTACTATGAAGACGACTTCCTTCAGGCGGAGGATGCAGACTTCCAAGAGTTCGAGGAACACTGGAGAAGAATGGTGGAAGACGGAACTTCGGAACTGAATGATGACGATTTATCCCCGGAGGGAAGAGCGATGCTGCTCGAGTACCGTCGGTCTCAAGCTGAACATGAAGAGAATGAGTGAGTTTAAACCCCCCGTATCTTTCAGTGAACTGATGGTTTTCATTCCAGATGTTATGACGCGGATATGGAAGATTTTGGTGAACCGGAAACTGCTGAAGATTTGGGAAGCCACGAAGATATGGATTCTGAGAATTCTGAAAATTAAAAACAACAACGACAACCGGGTAAATGAATGCTCATTTCACTGATCTTCTGGTTTCTTCTCTGATTCAAACAATCCCGACTTTTCCCTTTTATCGGTTCCTTATTTTTTTAATTCAGGTTCCTAATATTGTGTTGGGTGAACTCTTTTCCCCTTCAATCCTTCAAATTTCATTATGAACCCATTCGTTAGTTATTCCTAAATTCATTTCTAGGCCCCCATCCTTTCAATATATTATACAATATATGCAAATTATCTTCATTCTATCTTCTCGAACCATACTTTTTTATTTTGATTGCTCCATTTTTATTAATTAATAAATAATTCCCTGAGAAAAGTCTGTTTTTCACTAGAGGCCTTCGAATTTTCTCTCGCCTCTCCCCTACCGTACCCCTCCTCGGTCATCGACACGTCATCACCACTCCGAACATTCGATGCAGTAGACGCGTGACAAAAACAATTCGAATGGCAATGATAGAGCTTAATCATCAATGAATCAGTGTTCTGGGTGGAGAGTCGCGGAGGACAGGACCCTTCAGTCATTCGCTGACGGTTCCCGATTTCTTCATTTCTTCCTAAGCTCAATCGATATTCATCAAAATGTCGACATTCTCTTTGAGATCGTTGTTTCCTGCGACACCTTACCAAAAAGATGAAGATAACTACGTCAGAAGACTGCAGAATGTTCGGGTTGACAAGATGAGAGGCGTGGTAAGTGTTCTGAAAGCTATATCGATAATAATCCATTTTCAGGTGATTGATGGCGATAGCGCAGTCAAAATGGTCTGGGCTGCTAAGAAAATCGGAGAGAAGCTTCAGATAAGCATGGAAAAATATATCACCATCCCACCCAAGTAGGCATTTCTTTGTAGTTTTTCTAACCAAAGGGTTTTACAGGTACCATATGTTTTTAGCGAAAGTCAGAGAGCTTCAGGAAAGGCTTCGAGCCGGAGATAAAGGTAAACCAATAGTTTGAAAAAGTTCAGTGGATAACAAATTGTTATAGACGCCGAAAAACAGATTAAATTATTATTTCAATTCCGAGTTGACGAAATAATTAACTTTGATGATGCAGTCGGAAAGAAAACCATCAAGGAGTTATTAAGACTCATTCATCCATTTATGATTCGAACACGGTTTTTCGTTGGGTGAGTCATTATTCTGAATGCATTTTATTCGAAATACAATACAGCTATCTCCGGATGACAGCCAACGCGCTTGCTTGCTCAATTGATATAGATGTGAGCATCAGTCTCTTGATGGTCCTTCTTTTTGTTCCCTTGGTGGACTTCTTCAAATTCACGGAGCCGGATAACTATCGCCAAATTTGGTATGTTTTATGACTACTTTTCTTTAAAAGACGAAAGTTTACAGGGGATACTGTGGAACAGCTCCTCTTCCTGATGATCTCAACCAGTTTCAAGTCGACATACGGAATCACCAACCAGGCGACTTACACGAATTGCCGTGAGAAAAGGCACCTTAGAAAATAGTAAAACAAATAACTTCAGACCGATTGCTTCATTCACCACTCCCATTAAAATAGAGACTCAGGTTTTGATGGCACTCCTGATGGAACCACAAAGGCCTATTCAGAAATCTGAGATCCTTAGTCGAATAAAGTAAGTTGAAAGGAGAAAAAGAATAGTTTTCCAGTGTCTTTTTAGAACAATGGCCCGTATGACTAGAGAGCCATCGAAGCCCTTGACTCTAGCTGCGGAAACTGTGCTTAATCAATTCTACAAGTATCCCGGTGACCCAAAAAAGTATCGTTTGAACATCGACGACTTGCCAAATGTCCGGCAGCAGCTTGCCGATGAGCACGAAAGGTGCATGAGGGATATCGAAACATGTCCGTATCTTGGAGACAATAGACCGATTGTTGAGAATTGTAAGCCACTTTTTATCAACAGAAAAACAAAAAAAACTATTTTAGATGTGGAGGAGCTGTTCAAACAGAGCTTCCGGGACCTTGTAAAGTTGGAAATTGGAATGAGATTATTGAAAAGCATGTTCCCTGCTAGAGAAATGGTAGGCTTGTTTACACACTCAAAAGTTTATAGTAACTTTTTACAGAACATCGTGCCAGCCAGTGACTCGCCGCTCTATGCACAGCCATCCCCAGACAACTTCGTGTTCCCTCCTCTCTCTCCTCCCCCGCAAGATGAGGATCCACCATTCCTCTTAGTCCCAACTGATCCATGTAGTCCAATATATAAACTAGTTCCCATTGGACCTGCTCCGATTGGGTATGAAACTGATCCCGCATGGAATCAGAATGCATCCTCCATCAATGGCCCGATCACTTATCAAAACGAGGAATTTCGCATGTATCGCATTGCTGATTAAGACTGATCTCATAATTCCTTTTCATTTTTCCTGTTCATAATTTCTTTTCGTTAGCTCTATACTTGAAACCAACTCTAATCCTTTTTCATGAAAAAAAACTTAGCCTGAGAACTTCTAACACTAACCCAACAATCAAAATGAAAGTATGTTTCCTGCAAACGTGTGAAAACATTGAAAAACAAGTCAGCGCGTGATGACTAGAAGAATATTCGCCGATGAGTGTAGCTCATGCATTGAAAAATGGGCGGAGACAACACTCCGTGGGTCAGAATGCACCTTTGCCAATTAAGCTCTCATTGCGGATTTTTCGTCTGAACGGACACATTGCCGTGGGAAACGACTTGTCTGCCAACATTAGTTTCTCACTTTTCCACCCTCGCTTTTTGTCCTTTTCCTTCCTCATCATGGCTCCTATTTGTTTTTTACAGGGCTAGAGATGGACGGCACGCTAAAAGTCCCAAAAACGGAACCAATGTCTCCACAACCACTCAAAATTCCAAAAATTGAAATCACTTCTCCTTCTCCGCCACCAAAGGACTCTGTCGGACTCAAGACTGCCAAACCCGAATACCACCTTGTCTCTTTCCGTCCAGATGGCCCTGTATACAGTTTGGTTTACGAAGGACCTGCGCCAAAGGGATGGGAGAAAGCTGTGGAATGGAACCAGAATGTTTTCCTAGTCGACGGAGAGGTATCCTACCAAAACGAGTGCTGCTATCTTACTAATTGTTTTAAATCCTAATGTGCAGGTCTTATTTTCACTTGATATATGGATAAATTTCGTAATAATATCATAGTCATATGATGTTTTTTGTCACTATATAAATTCTTGTTGTCGTCAATAAACAATCATTCTAAATAAAAATATAACTTTCTAGGCATAGACTATACTATTGTTCACCACAGAGTCACGCGGAAATTCATAAATTCTAATTCTAACATCTCATTTCTCTAAATCTAGGGCTCTATTACGACTTCTCGTCGTAATAATCAACTTCTGATCAGTATCTCTTAATCTCTACCTAGTCATTATGCGCAGTTTTTCGAAGCGTTGATGTTGAATTCCCAGTCTTTATTAGGTGATGGAGACGTATTGACAAAGGTTGTACACCAAGTCGAAATTTAGAAGAGGGAAAGGGGTCTCTGTTTGTTATTATACAAAGTGCAGTGAAATGTGTGGCGCGTCTCATTATGGTTAACAAATCCGTAGTAAGGAAAGCAGCTTTATGCATAGCTGAGCACATCTAATTTCATTCGAAGCTTATCACCCCCTGAATAGTGTTCATTCAGAAAACAAAAGACCAATTAATTTATTGTGGACCATTTAAAGGCAGATCAAAGACCTCTTAGTTCTAGTTCCTCCTCCAAGATTCTGGCCTCACGACGAAGGTCATCGTAGTTGATGTGTGTGATCTCACACATTTGAGCAAAACGAGTGATTAGTCTCTGGCGGTTAGCTCTTGAGTATCGTCTAGTGGCCACACTGATGCATTCCTCGAGGAGAAGGATTCTGGACATGACCCAAAACATGATGCGAGACTCGGCAAGGCGGGGAATACGCAACTGAAACTTATTTTAAAGAAGAAATCCAGAATTCGAATACGAACCAAGTTGTCACGATGGATTATCATATTTTGTACGTAAATGATACAGTGGACCTGAAATCAAACCCCTTCAAAACTCAGTTTGTTTATCGACGCTTACCACGTCATTGAACGGCATGTTACGACGATAGACGCGAACCCCGTTCACACGAATTACGCGGGGAACACGAGGCGCACGACGCACACGAGGCATACGACCGGGCATTCTTAATACTGTAGTTACACTGAAAAACGCGCTCTGAAAACTGAGAATATTCAAAAGTGTCAATAGGAGGTAAGGAGATCTTTTTTTGGGTATGGGAGACAATCCGGTTGCTATGGAAATTGTAGTGTTCGATGAGAAAGGGAGGCGGAAGAGAGAAGATGTGTGTGTGGCTCCTGAAAATAAAAATACGAATTTTGGCTCTGTGAGAGCAAAGTAATGATAGGGGAGGAAGGGGGGAGCGAATGAGATCACTGGGGTGGTTGAGGGAATGGGTTTAACAAAGGTGTAGATAATGAGTATGTATGGAACCAGATTTTTTTTTCAGGAAACCAAATTTTGAATTGAATTTAATCATAAAAATGCAAAAGCAGGCTATCTTCCCTTCCTCATAGTTTCCCAGAAACATAAAAATCAACTTTTTCTGAATTTTCACTTTTCCCCCTTCTTCACACATCCAAAAGGCTTGTTGTTCACTCCAAAATTGTCAGGCACCCTTGGAACTTTTGTTTGCCTACCATCTCCCTCTAACTCCTGTCCAAAAACAATGCATTGCCATCCCTCATTTCATTTTTAACCTGACATGCACTTTTCACACTGTTTTCTCGTCACTTTTACGGAGGCAACATTCAAAGATTGTCCTTTTTTCGTTCCCGCTTTTTCTCCCATTTTCGAAACGGTTTTACTCCTTTTTTTCTCACAACTTTTATTAAAGAAACTTGATTAACAATGAGAAATACCCATTTTAGTCGAGAAAATCACGGAAAGACACAACAAATAAATTAAGATTAGTTGATATTCAATCTTGCTTCTCTTTCACTGCTTTTGGTTTAGCAGCTTCATTTGGTTTAGCAGCTTCCTTCTCAGCCTCCTTCTTGGCACTTTCCTGTGCTTTCATCTCCTCCTCCTTCCTCTTGTATTCCTCTAGCCGTTCTTTCACGATGACTGTCAGTTCCTCTCTTGCCTGCTGTTTGAAGTAAGCAGCCCCCTCCTCGGTGTTCCCGTATGCTAGGCGGGCCAGATGACGGCGCAGTTGGGCTTGTTGGTTTTCGAAGGCTACTAGCCCTTTTTTGAATAGGCTGACAGTGACCATGAAGTTTTCGGAGCGATGGTTCTGTAAAAAAGGGGTTTAGGACAGTTTTTCTTAGAGCAGCTGATTCTAGCACCTGCTCTAGCCTATTTTTGAAAATCTCATCTACTAAAACTCGTTTCAGAGTAAACTGACCTTGTCCTTCTCCAATTTCGCAGCAGCTTGAAGGTCAGACGTTCTCTTGATCATCAGGTCACTGATGAAAACGGCATGGTCGAGAAGAATGTCTCCTTTCTTATAGTTCTCGACATTTTCGTTCTAAAAACAAAGAACTGCTAGGGGTTTTAGGAAAATTAAAAACTCACTCCTTCCTTTAAATGGAATCGGAATTTCACAATGAGTCGTTTGAGCGCCGACTGAAAATTAATTTTGATTATTTTTGAAAATGAGTTTCAAATTTACCATATCTTGTTTTGTGAGCAGTTTCTGGACTCTCATTTCATCGACATCGATAGAAAGTATAGAGTCGGCGGCAAATTGTTGGTGATAGGTTTCAGCGGTGATTGAGTCGAAGTCGGGGACTACCATCTGCAAAAATACATTTTTTGAAATTAGAAAAAATAAAAAACAATTTAATTAGACAAAAAAAAGCTTTAAAAATTGAGTTTTGAATTTAAAAACCGGACATTTAACAAAATGAATCAAAAAGGGCACCAGTAAATTGGGTGGAGGGGAAGTGTGAGAGTCCGGGGTGCGCCGCCAGTAAAGTGCACGACGATCTATTTTTTCTTCTCTTCGTCTTTCTTTCTCTCTGGCGCCCTCCGCCACCAAGCGGACGTTTTCTCGTCGAATTCTCTAATGCTATTTCTGCCACTAGAGAAGGGGGGATGTAGGAGAAGAAGGAGGAGGCAAAAGATGGCCGCCGGTGTGAGGAAAAGAAGAAGACACTGGGAGGAGGAGTGTTGAATCGAAAGAGATCGAACAAAAAATAATAGAGAGAGAGAGAGCGGTTAGAAAAAAGAGCTATTAAACTGTGACGGTCATATAAAGGAACAAGTGAACGCAAATATGGCGGGGTGTTCAAAAAATGACTCTGAAAAGACGGGGGAGATAAAACCACAAGTCCTTTATGAGTAATGAATTATGTGGCTGCATTCAAAATACATCAAAATCTAGTTTTTGAGTTTTCCTTTAGCTCACAAGTTAAATGAGTAATCAAACCTCATGCGCAGCTTCTATTAGCATGTCACTCTACTTATCTGCCCAACACGCGGTTCATTGCTAGATTAGACTACCAAGAACACTAAAATAAGCCTGAATACAGTAAAATGCAAGATTGAATGGAGAAAAACTAAAAATAACTGCAGGAATTCACCCAGAACACTATTCCAGACGGTTTCGCATAGAGTCCACGGCAGACATCTGTCAACGCCAAAGCGACAGGACAATTCGTTCAGAATTTCGATTTCCAGTCTATTATAATTATTTGGAACGGTTTTTACTCGGGTTTTCTGACCTAAAAAGGGGTTTTACTCGTATTTCCTGCCCACCACGTGCCCTGGTACCTACACAGATGTTTTTACGTTAAATCACTTGATCCAATTAGGATCGCTCTTCTTTGAAACGTTTATCAAATAGTGCACTCCGGTGTAATTGAACTGTTAAAAACCATTTTGATAGCCACCAAAATAGTTTTTCAATGATTGAAGATCTTTTTTTACTGGATTATTCAGGGAACTTTCATTTTCTACTGGAATTTCCATTGTTCACTTTTCTAAATTCAGAACCATGCCAAGATTAAGCCAATCATGCTCTGTTTTTATTGAACATCAAATCACATGAATAATATGAGAAACCATGTAATTCGTTTTCTTCACTGTTTGTTTGTCCTTCGAGTATTCTGAATCCTTTTCTTTTTGCATAAACCATTCACTAATTGAAACTTTTACGCTCAATTAAAACCCAAGCTCCGCCCACTTTCCGGCACTGTTCTCACGGAAAGTTATTAAAAAGTGGGCGGAGCTTAAATCTTAAGTGAATCATGTTTTTCGGCAAATTTTCAACTAAGAACACTTCTTTTTTTGTTTTTCATCTTTTTTGGGTCCTATTTTCTCTTCTCCCTTTAACTTTAGAGCAACCGCGCAAAGCCAGACAGATCTTTATCTCGGCCGACCTTCATCAAGAGCGCTATCAGATAACGATCTGTCTGGAAAGCTTCAATTATTCCAAAGGTCAAATACCAACTTTTCCCCGTTATTCACGAGTTTTTGTTTCAAATTTAAAAAGAAAAACATTTTCTTCTAATGTGATATGTTGAATCACTTGCGCTCCCTCTCTCAATAACACGCAGTCGTTCCCTCCTCAGTGTCCACGCGGAAAATATGACTAACACATCGTTTCCTCGAGGAGCTGCCCTTTCCCATTACAATACTCCTCCCCCCTTCGCTCATTTCACTTTGACACCCAACCATTTTTCGCTTTCTCCCTCTCTTTTCATTGTTTTGACATCCATTTTGTTTTTAAAGCATGTCTTCCGACTGTAAACTGGTTAGAGAGCTGTGCGAGAAGGTGTCGAAGCTCATCACCGCCTACAAGGAGCATCGCGAGCAAGTGAAAAGAGAATCCGAGCCACCGCAGCCGGAAGAAATCGAAATGACTACTTTCTGGAGAAGACCAGTGAGTTTTCCCTCTTTCTTTCTGATTAAAAAACTCTAATTCCAAAATTTCAGATGGTCAGTTTCGCTGGGCCGGAGGAGAGATGGAGCGAGATTCGTAGAGAGATTTTTCGTCGCCAGCCAGTCGTCTTCTGGAAACCGACTGCGCCGATCAAAATCATCCGCCCGAAACGAGTTCAAGACTGGTGAAATGATGGACTGCATCGTCGCCTGTTACCGGTATCACTCATGACCCTCACTTTCTTTGAAAGCCCCGTTCGCTTTATTTTTCATGTCCTGCCAATTGACTTTTCTGGTTACGAAGTGGCAATAAAACTATTTTCTCTCCCCAACATGGTGCGCGTGAAAAAGTAGGGGTGGGAAAAATGTTTACATTTAGATAGGCCACCTGTGTTCTTTCCTGAGAACAGGTGGCAAGAGTCAAAACATACTACGGTAGTTGGGATCGAACCGTAAGACTTTATTAAAGAAAGAATAGAATTACAAAGAACTTGAAATTAAAACAGAGAGATTAGAGGCTACTTTCGTACATGATATAGAATTTTGGGGTCTTTTCGACAGCTTTGGTTACCTTGTCAGCGGTCTCCTCTTTTGGTGCAGACTCCTTCAACGCTTGTTCAATCCATCTCTCGATGAGTGGCCCGGCTCTGGATGGCATTTGCTTGATCTCCATCATGATGGAAATGTTCTCGAACTCCTTGATCACGAGTTGAGCGCGGGTGAAGAGACGAGCGGTTTTGCTTTCCTGGAATTCTTTTTGTTTAGAGGGTCAGGAGAAGGTTCCGCAATTCAGATCTTGTGGAAGAGATGCTTACCGTTTTATATTGCCCAGCTCCACGACGGATAGCTTTCTTGACCGACGGCATGTTTCTGTCGATAGTGTCCATGGTCACTTTGTAGATGGTCTCCCCGGTGATGATGAACATGGCGACCTGGAAGTAAACAAATAGTTGTGTCCCTAATTTTGTTATGAGACTTACCGCATCCGATTTTCTCCCTTTCATGTTGCTGAGAGTTTTCTTGTAGTTGGTGATGTCATCCGAGGTGATGCAGAGTTTCTCAGAGGGAGATGAGGAGGATCCGAACTTGAAGAATTTCATGGTGATCTGGAATATATGAATTTAGTAGGGTGTAGGGGGAGAGCACTTCCGAATAAGAAACTTCGAGTAAAGACCTAACAATGAAATAAGGAAATGGAGTCATCCCACTGTATGTCGAAATTAAATCAACGAAAGAAGCTACAAGTGGCATGAGTAGCTATCGACAGCGCATGAATCAATAACTACTGAGAAAAAAAGGAGTTGGGGTTTGGTCAACAAGAGAAGAAGAGGTTTGCCAAGAGTAATGGAAGAGAATGATACTGTCGAGTAATGAACTAGACAGGCGGAGCAAGGTGGCGGAGGCGGGGCTTTCGCACCCTGAAAGGGAGCCGATTAGGAAACTTTCAGGATATCTCTTGCACCTCCTTCTACCTTGACAAGCCGACGACAGCACCTCTACAAGGAAGAGGGAAGTTGTAAAAACTAGGTGCGAAATGACCAGCTGCCCCTGTACGCCTCTCTGGCCTCTGGGGAAACGCCAAGAGAGGTGTCCTAATAACCAGGAGTTGCAGACACGAATTCAAATATAAAAGGAGAGTTCGTCGCATCATGAGCCTGACTCAGTAGTTGGGAGGACACATGAGTGATTCCTTTCATCTTCTTCTCCGAAACCGACACTTTTTGAATTTGAAAACTGCACTTTTAGGGGAAATCAGAGGAACGGGAGAAAGTGGGAAACAAACGGGGAGCGATTGGTGTGTCGTGGCATAGTAAACAGTGAGAGGGAATATCGAGTATGCAAATGGATGTTGTGATATAATCAGAATGTCGATTGGGAATGGAGAAATATGAAAAATGTCGAGTCATGCAAATTTCGAAACCAAACTGATTGTTTGTTTCTTTGTCTCTTTCTTTTGTTTTTCTAGAAAAACATAACTTGGATGACGAATGACTGTGTCAAGGTTGCAGCTGGACCCTTTTCTGCTATGAGGGATCTGGTAAAATCCTGAAACTGTATAAAAAACAAAACAGTTTATATTTTTAGACTTATTTATTATGGAATGCAAAGTTAAAACAAAAAACAAAAGAGACAACAAAATCAACAAAATTAGACAATGATCTCTGTTCTGATTCGGATGTCATCAGGGATCTCGACAATCGGTTCAGCGAATGTGACTTTCAAGACAGGCTTAGCAACATCCATTTTTGCTTCTCTTTCCTTTCTGGCAGCTTTTCTTTGAGCCTTGCGCTTTCTGCACTCCTCGGCGGCCTTCTGAGCGGCATCTTTCTTCAGCCAGCAATCAATGAGGAAGTCTGCTTTGCTTGGAACCATCTTCATCTTCATTTTCACAGTCATTTCTTGATATTCACGAAGAACTTTCTGATAGTCTTTGACGAGACGGTCGGTTTTGGATCCTGGTCGGTAGTGGCATTGTCCGCGGCGGATGACTTTCTTCAAAGCTGCGATAGCTTTGGTGGCGACATCAATAGTGAGCCGGTAGATGGTCTCATCGGTGATTAGGAGCATGGCGGTCTGAAAGCAAATATAATAAGACAGTGTTGATTTTAAAAGGGGAGGCTTACCGCATTCACTTTTGTTCCTTTCATGTTGAGAAGGGCGATCTTGTAGTTGCGGATGTCCTCAGTGGTGATGGACATTCTTGAAGCAGAGGAAGATGAGGAAGTAGAGAAGAACATTGTGGTAGAGACTGAAATCAAGAATATCAATGTCCAAAGAAAAATATGGAAGACAAGAAGGAAGAAAGAAGAAAAAGGTAGTCAGCACTCAGAATGAGATGAAGAATGAATGAATGAGATCGAGTGGTCCTTATTTGGTTCTAGTGCGCAGGGGGCGTGGTCTGAGGGGTGGGGCAAGGGACCATCTGGAACAGTATACTTGGAAGATACTCTTCTGGATACTTCTTCACGTTTTCTCCTAAGCAGATGGCGGCTGCACACAAATGTAAAAACCAAAACAGATCTAGAAAGGTCATTGATCACAATAGTATGGATTGGTTAACATGGGGGAAAACACTAAATAAATGCATTCAAGTAATGAAAACAAGTAGAACAAAACAAGGTACTATTGGAAGAGCCGTTTAGATTAGTGGGAAAATGTCTGGTAAACTAAGTCCTGAACAAAATAACGGTTCAATGATATAATTAATAGTGTTCCTTCTTTCTACAAGAAAATAACTTCTCCACCCTGTTAGGAACTAATCAAAATTAGAATCTAGCATTTCTAAATTGGTTTTTTTTAAATAGAACATAAAATAGGGTACAAGGGCAGATACTTGCAATTTTCTTGTTCTTAAACGTTTCAACTTTCCAGAAAGACCTCCCAGAAAGACTTTCCAGAAAGGCTATCCTAATGTTTAAGTATAAAAAAATCAGTTTATACGTTTGCTTTTGTTAATCAAACCGAAGAAATTTTATTCGAGACCGTGAGAAGAAGTATGCCGAGTAAGTACTACTTGCCTACTATGCATGTAAAATGTGAGAGCGGAGAATAACTTCTGAGAGTTTATTTTATGATCAGGAAGTTACTCGGAGTAGTTGAAATAGTTTTTTTTATGGCTTTAACCGAGTTGAAATTTTGTTGAATTCGCTCAGTCTTGCAATTTCAGGTTTTTAAAGTAAATTTACTTCAGGAAATAATATTTACTGTATTTATTGTAGTTGATGGGAACCTCCAAGTGTCCGGTAGTCACTGATGCAAGCAGTTCCATTGAAAAATAAACCGACAGCTTCTAAATAACCACCACGCAATAATTAGCTTGTATACTCCAGGGACAAAACAAAAAACATATAATACATTTCAGTAGGACTTGTAAAAAGTGTTTCTCATAGCTATTCTGAAAAATTGCTTGTTTCTCGGATTATTTTTTATTTTTTCTATTAGTTTTTTTCCAATTATTTGGAAAATAATTTCAAAAATTAAACGGCAGCCTCTAAAAACAACTAGCACTCATACAGAGGCCGAAAAACACTTTTCAAAATAAAAACTGTATTTTCAGAAAGAAAAATTCTTCTTTTTATGGTAGTCTATTTTCTTCTTTTGTATTTATTGACTTAACACCATTTCTCCACATTCATTGTAAACCCATTCAGTGCGCAGACATTTTTACAACCGTCACCTTCCTTCCTGTTGGTGAATACCCCCTTAGGGACTGTCACTCATCATAAACAGAACAATGTGTTTGAGTAAAAATCCATTTCCTTTGGATACTCCAGCTGTTCTGCATTTTTAAAGATCAGATAACAACTAGCTAGACTACTTGGATCATGTTCAAACCGGATCTCTTCAAAGGGTAATGCGAAGTTACATGTTCCAAGTATCCAAGCACACCAATTCCATCAGACATAAACCCCCAAAAACAATGCTATCGGCAATAATTTATGATAAAGCACTTTCTCAAAATAACAAGAGTAATATAAACAATTCGAAATAATTTGTTTCCAGTCTACGGCCATGAAGATTTAGCGAAAAGCATGAGTTTTGCATTGTCACTTCCATGCCACATGTTTCCTTTATCATCGCTTTGACTTCCCTGGCCAAACCAATTGAAAGCAGGGGCTTGTGTTGGTTGAGGGTTGTACCACCTAAAAATTTCAATTGAATTTTTAGTAAAAGGAAAACCAAAACTGACCAATAATTATTGTTCCATTGAGCGGATACCATAGAAATGAGAAGAAGAGAAGACAGGAGAATAGTGAGGAATTGCATTGTGTGTTGTTGGATTTTCATCCCCACCGCCCTCCTTTATAAAGTATCCAACTTGTACTTTCCACCTGATTAGAACAATAAAAGTTACTCAGCAAGTCTATTTTCTACCAGACTCCGCCCACATCGAAGTTTCCGGAAAACCCCAGACTTGTCACCTGAAAAAGAATGTCATATTTTGTTCTCTCCACCCAAAACAAACCATAAAACTAACCCGTTTTGAAAGAAAAACTTTGAAAAAGTGATGATCACAGCGTCACCGGTCAATGATAACTTTCGGCAATGAACAAGAATGAACTTGAATGTTTTATTACTGTCATCTGCTATCAGATCAAAAAAGTATCAACCAGAAGAGTAGACCAAACGTTCGAAATGAGTATGACGTGTAAAGGAATCCCGTCATTTAGTGGTATGGTCCCGGATATTCAGTGACAAGGAAAGTCAAATACCAAAAAATTCGAAAGTGATATCAAAAACTAAAATTTGTCATCGAACAGAAAACAATGACGTGAAAGCAAAACATCACGGATTCAATATTACTCATATTAAAAACCACGTGACAAAATTCCTCATGATAAAAATCGGGTTACGAAAGGTTCGGGCAACTTCGTTCATCTTTCTGCTTTTTCGACCAACTATGTGATTTTCTTGATTTATCAAATCACTTCCGACTACACTGACCATCAGAGAACGTGATTGGCTAAATTCGTTTGGCAGAGACTATAAAAGTGATGAGAACAATGGCAACCATCAAACAGTTTCTCTGAAAATGAACACTTTTTTCATTCTCACTATCGTATTTGCTCTTTTCGCAGCTTCAACTGCCCAGCAATGGACACCGGAACAACTGGCAGTTTATCGTCAGCAATATTATCAATGGTTAGTTAAAATCTAAAATTCTGAACTTAAAAAAAAGAATCTTAGGTGGTACAATCAACAAAGAGTGCAGCAAGCCCCACAGCCAGCTCCACAGCCAGCCCCACAACCCGCCCGTAGCTCATTATTCGGCAACGCGCAGTCTGATGACAAAGGAAACTACTGGCATGGAGACGACAACGCTAAGCTGATGCTAGTTGCTAGATCTTCCTGGCCTTAAACGTTCAATTTACTTGTAATTTTTACTTTGATCTCTTTTTTTGAAGCGTTTCTTCTAGTTTTCGTTTAGTTTTTTTGCCCTTGTATCACTTTTATTGAGGAATAAAATCAATTACATAAAAGAATATGCAGAGGGGGAATAGAGACAGAATATCAGAATAGTAGATCAGAAGCACAGAAGAATTTACAAGTAGATTCGAACGAATGGATGATCTTTTCCAAGATAAGAAATGGTGGCACCATAGGAGAGAATGAAGCAGATCTTGAAAATGAAAAACCAACTGGTAATCTTGAAAAGACTATCAGTCACACTTTCCATCATCTTGGCTCGAAATGAAAGACGAAACCCGGAGGTTGATTTGGTGAAAAAGATTGGGTTAGTGGAATATGAAATTCAAAGTCTTGAGTATAAGGATGACACTTTGATTGTTAAAAGAAGTAAAGCATCTCAATACGAATACGACGGAATAACTGAACACCGACAATGAATAGAGCGATCTGAAACATGAAAAAGGTGATCGGGGATGAGATTTTTTCAACTCACATCGAATACTGTCAAAACGACCAGAATAGAGAATACAGCAGAGAAATGAATTTGATTTTGTCGAAATAATGGAGTTATGCAACCCTGGAAACCACAATATATAGGAATCGTTGTTAAAATATTGTAGAATACTGTAGAATAGATTAAAACTCGTCGTCTGACGTGATCGAGTCGCACAGCCAAAAGCCAACAATAATACCAACCACCTGAAACATGCAATAGCTTTCAAAACACCTAGAAAAGCAGCATACTTGAATTAAAGCGAACAGTACAACAGTCCAGGAGACGATTTTGAAATGAGAAGTCACTTCTTGAAACGATTCAGCGATTTTTGCGTAGCAGCCCTGAAAAGAATTGAACATGCAACATTACAAAAAAGCTGAGACTGAAAACTACCGGCAAAAATAATGAAAACAAATCCCAACCGTTTATATACCCCCTTCCCAGACAATAACAATATATTTCCTAGTATCAAGAACATGTTTATAGAGATTCAAATCACTTGGGACCATGTATAACAAGAAACAACGGTAATGCATCAAAAAAGGTGATAAAACTCACGTGGGAATGTCTCATGATAGTGTTACAGTATGGTCTCAGTCGTCCATGCTCATCGGATGGGCAGCATGCTGGTGGAAACTGGTACCGTCCCTTATTCAGGTGATACCAACCGGAATTATTGAATTCTCCAATTTTCGAGTCTACTCCGCAGCAGGATTTCTGAAAGGAGAAGAGTAATATTTATAAGTTGAAGTACTTACCTCAATCATGATTTTATCCCACGCAGTCTTCACTAGCAACCCATCTTGGTCTTTGCTGCTCACTTTCATGTTATCCGTTCCATTGTACATTTTCAAAGAGGAATGTAGAATGTCTCGGAAGTCGTTCTCAAACTAAACAGAAAAACATCAAAACAGGAAAGATCTTTGAGATTACCATGTGACTGTGTAGGAAAGCATAGATGGTTGCGGCGATTTGAATTGCCAGAATTAACATTAAACAGGATGAGTAGCAGCATAACAGAGGTCGCCACTCTTTAGCAGCACCACAACAACCAAGAAATGCTACTACAATGACAATAAGTCCGCCGACAAACAGAAGATAACCGAATTGTCGGACAGCAGTGGGTTTGGTGGCCTAAAAAATTTGAAAAGTGAACTTTTCTCTTAAAAAACTCACCAAGTCTCTCAAACCAGCATCTTGGTCGTATCCTTGAACTTTGGCGGTGGCGAATGCCAAATTGTCAATTGCGTATTTGTCGAGTACCAACCATAAACCGATTCCAAGACATATTAAACCACAAAGCTAAAAAGTTTTCTTTTCCAAAACCATAAATCTTTTTGTGCAACAGTTGGTGTTCCATTAAGCATTCCTACCGAACGCTCATTGCCCTCCTAGATCAAAGAACCCGCCTCACTTACCAGAAACACTAAATTGAATATGAATAATGAGAATTTCAATGCTCGTGCAGTACAACTCAATGGCATGGTTCCCTAAACAAAAATATATAAGAAAAAGAAAAGAAAAAAAACAAGGATGTCATCCACATGTGTTATAGAAGTAAAATGAGACGAAGAGATGCGGTTCAAAAAGTAGAAGAAAGAACAGGTGTTCCGGATAGATAAAAGAAATAAAAGAGCACAATTTATGACACAGTTTATACTGGAAGATGTTCTTGAGTAGTGTAACAAGCTAGAAAACTTTGAAAATTTAATAGGAAGTTTAGATATTTGGAATTTTATTAGTAAAAATGAATTTTTTGGAAAAAAACGATTCTTATAATTTTTGCAAAATAAAAACTCCTATTTCTGCATCAGTTAAACAATAAACGTGTTGATGACGTGGAATGATGCGCTAAAAGGGCTGGTTGAACAAATGAAATTGAAAACGGTGGTCTGGTAACCCCGCCAGGTGCAGGGTGTTGAGTTTCATACTGATCTACATTTATGGACCATTTAAATGTGAGAAAGCAGGACGAAAGAGCAAAAGTTCTACGAACGCGGGTAGACTAGAGTTGAATCCAGTGAAAGATGAAAAGGTTAGCGGTTTTTCGGGGTACTAGGAAGAAAATGTGGGCTTAGAAACACTTTGGACGTACTCAGATGCACATATGACAATTAGGACCCCACATGGGCATCATTCCAAAATCAAATTCGACGACAAGGAAGAAAATAAGAAAAAGAGAGAGCGAGAGACTAACCCAACACCATCAGGCCCCGCAAAAGATTTCTTTCCACAACTATGCGAAACGGATAACTGAGGGCACAGAGGATGTGGGGTTCGGAATTAGTGGTCCTCTCTTTTTCTTTCTCTGCCAGAGCGATGGAGACAGTGTGTGTCGCGGAGAGATGGATAGGCGAAATCATCGCCGAGTCAGAGAGTAACAACAGTTGTTAACTCGTTCTTGCCACTGGCAGATAGAGGAGAAGAATTGGAGGAGGGGAAGAAAAGAAGAAGAAGAAGACATCAAAGATTTTGATCATTTACTAGATATTCTTGATTGTCGTGGGTGTTTATGGTCCCATTGACAGGTGCAAACATTTTCTAGGCGGGGAGGAGCAAGATGCACCTTTTGAAATGGGTAATTTTAGTTATAAACCTGGAAAAAGTAGTTTATGAATGTTCTTGTAACATGACACCTTATATAAAATTTCTGCTGACATTTTAAATAAAAAGGGGAGAAGCTGCAATCAGATGATCTTTGTTGGTAGTTGGGATCCATTCATAATTCATCTGTCTCGAAAAATTACCTGGATTTCGATGGTGACTTCAAATATAGGCTTTTTTCTTATGTTTGCAGGATCTTTCTGCTGGAGTTGTTCAAGAAAAGTGAGCGTAGCTTTACTTTTTGGACTTTTCAATATATTTTGACATTATTCTTCATCTTCTCACTATTTTTACCCATCTCTTAACATTTATACCGATCAATCAACTCCCCGGAAGATTGGTGTCACTCGCTTGGAATTCAAAAATCACTCGAGTGGGCTCATGAAGTAACATTTATTCTTTCAGGCTCGCCCATACAAATATTTTACAATAAAGTTTGATTTTACAAGGATTATCGAATATTTTTACAGTATCACGAACCTTAATGGAGAAGAAAAAGGGTTTAAAATACAGTTTCGAGGGGTTGCGCAGCTTTCACAGGAAGTATAACTATCTACTTGTTAGCCTCGGCAACAATTTGCAAGATTCGGATGAAGAGGTTGAGGATGTCCAGGTACAACGAAACGCAGGCGCAGATGTAGTCTTCTGGGCTGAACTTGTACATGATCATGTCTAAGTCAATGACTAGAAGGACACAGAAGAGACCGGCACCGAAGACGTTGATCACGAAGTTGACAGCTGGCGACATGAAGAAGATCTGGAAAGTTTTCATCTTTGGAATTTCTAATTAGTTCTTGAACTCGCTGCTAATTAGTCTTCTGGACCCTGCCTCCTGACTAATTTCTAGGGGTTTAACTCAGAAAACAGAAGTTTCTTCTGCTCTGAATATTAGGTTGAGCGAAAAGTCTTCGTATTAGGGTGATCCATAAGTTTCTTTCGTTTTTTCAAAATTTTGCAGTGTAAATTTTTTCGAAGCAGAAGAAGATAAACCAAAGAATACAATGTCTAGTGGGACTATTAGTTCTCCAACAACACTCCAGCAATAGACTGGTGCTGTTCCTCCACTACGTTCAAAACTAGGCAACAAAATACTGATGCACTCGTTTTTTGTATTATCTTTTGAGTCGACGATTTTTTCACTAAAATGATGTTGTAAGACTTCAAAAAGTATATTCTCAAAAAAAAAACTATTAGAATTAAAACTTTAAACATAAGCCAAAAGATGGAACAATAGCGAGAGGTTTGGGAGAAGGCGTTGTCGACGAACGACATTTTACTATTTGTAGTGGAATTTCAATTTGTGTTATTGGTTTACTTGTCGAAATGATCCCGTATTATATTCTATCTTGTTAGATAGTGTTGATATCAATAAGTATTCTTCTGCATAAATTAGGAAGATTCTATTATTGAACTTCGTGAAGGGACCATCATCATGAACTTATAGTGAAAATCTCATTTCAAAGCTTGTTCTGGTTGTCTTTTGTTACCAATTCATTGGGTGTTTTGCACAGTGATAGAGTAGTGTATACGCTACCTATTAACAATTATAAGCAGTAACGGCTAAGTCTTGTTTTCGAGAAAAATGCAAACAAGTATTGTCATATCAACAAATTTACTATCCCTGAACATATGGGTGGAGACAACTCAGTTTTTTCACCTTGAAAGAAGTGTTAAAATCTTTCTAACCTTTTTTTTTAATGACCCTTTGTTTTGTTGAAGTTATACAAAAACTTTTGAAATGGTAAGATTCTTTACAAAATCACAACAGATCCGAATCCAAGTGTAATGCCTTTTTGACACTATCAAATGAAAATTTCTTGCATTGAGTAAATTGAGTTAAATGATAATAGAATCTTATTGAGGGGCATGTGCTTTACAGATAGCAATAATATTTGTTTGAATATCGCAACTCTTTAGTTTTGAAAAAACCAAAATAAAAAAGTGATCCCAATTATTTTCTTGATAGGGTTTGAAAGAAAACGGATTTCTCGGAGATGAGTGAAGCTGGCAGAGTGAGTAAAAATAAAATGAATAGCCACTGTTAAGGGCTTTCTCACAAAAAAAGAATTATCTTTTTTATCATTCTCATCGGTGAGTAATCAACTCCGAAACCTGACGACCCAAAAACGAAAGAAACTTATGGATCACCCTAATAATTTCTCATTCGTGATTTTTCGAGTCATTTTTCTCTGTTGAAAAAAAATCAATTCAACTGTCTTCTTACCAGTATGTTGGCTGGGTATTGTAGTAATATAATCCCAAAAATAACAGCTCTCCTCTTTCTGGATGACAAGAAATGTCAAATCTAGCAAACCCTACTATTTTCAAAAAAGAACATGTGGTTTTGTTTTTGTTTGAATTCAATCTGATAATCATCAGCGATAAAAATTTCTTTTGTGCATGTTTACAACCTTGAATCACTCTTTCAAACCATCAGTAATACTTGTCTTAATTTACTCGGAATAGGTTACTTTCTGACTGAAATTTGTAGTCGACCAATTTGGCCGATAGGCTCAGACTTGGTAAGACAACAGAAAAACGTGAAGAGAGATTTGTGAGAAATCTTTTGTAATTTATTAATAACACTCGAGGCTGTCTTATTAGCATGAAATATTTGAAATAAAACGATCGGTAGAGTCGAAAAACTCGAATGATTCGAACTGTCATTTTTGACGAAAAGTGAATTGAGTGTTTTCGCGGACTACTGTTCAAAACTCTTTCTCATGTATCATAAACATGAGTGTAAGGATTAAATTATTTTTAATAATGAAAACTGGGTTGTCTGTGATGCCCACGAGCTAGGTTTCAAGAATTTTGATAAACACTTCGAGTCAGAAAAAGTAATTTTTCAGTAAATTTACGAAAAATTTGAAACAGTGGCCTGCCTGGAAAACTGAATATTAGAACTTGCTTTTTGATAACATGGTTGTTTAGACCAATAACCATACTGGTCATATCAAAAAACTGAGACTCTGCATCTAACTCCAACTGGAGAAAATGAAAAAGTTCGGTCACCTGATGTTAAAAATAATTTCAATGACTTTAGGAGAGCTGAATTTGAGTTCTAATAGATTCATTATTTGCTTTTTTATACTCAACTTACAGCATTATCCTGGATAACTGTGATTATTTCCTTTTTTGGTAAGATCTAACGTTATTTCGGTGAAAACAGTCGAGTCAAAAGGACACCGAAAAAAGAGGTGACTTCAGTTATCAACCTCTAACTGTGATAGTTCTAGAAGTAGGACCTCCACTAATTGCTGATACATTGCTGGACACTTATGGGTTACTATAAATATAATGTTAAATTTATCCAACAACTTTTCGATTAGTATCATACAAAAGTTTCGGACCTAAAAAATTACGAAAACTTTTCGCTCAACATAATATTTTTTTCAAGCCAATTTTCTATCTTTCTTTAATTTTGCTACTCACCTGGAAAATTCCAGCCCAGAGAAGGACGCAAAGCAATGATCCCATACTGGCGTATCCAACCGAGAAGTCACGCTTGTTCTGAAGGGTGTAGGCGAACAGTGAGGCCACCACAAGTCCGGTGATCACGGCGGCTTCCAGAACAACCTTCGCTTCGAAGAGGGTGACTAGAAAAAAACCTTTTTTAAGCTTAATGTGTGTAATTCTTACCAACGCATCCCATAGTGAGAGCCTGGACGGCGGTGAATGCCACAAGGAGAACATAGTTGAGTGGGACTTGTCTTGCATATACATGAAGAGCGATGATGAGCGCGATGGATCCGATCAGGTTCGGGAAGACGATCCAGGCACTGAAAAAATGACGAATTGTTTCAAAATTGGTTGATTAGTTATTCTGAAACACGATTCCCGCGCTTTTTGGGAGTTTCCAATATCCTCTTAAGGGTTTGAATGTTTTTTTAAGTTTTTTTTTCTCTATGTTCAAATTTCCATTCCCAGTGTAATTAGAAATATTTAAAAGGTTTTGGGAGGTCTGACACACTCAAACGTTCTCGAAAATTCTTGGAATGTTGTTTCTAGAATTATTTATCAGTATGAATAGAATTTCTGGAAGAGATGAATTTTTAGGAGGAAACGTGAGAAATGGAATGTTTTTCGGTAAGCCGTGTAGGTTTTTTGAACATGGATTCTCTATTTAAAGGTAGTTCTGTTTCTTTTTTTTGATTTCTGTACATTTTCTAGTATCATAATTGATTTTGAAAACACGTCAAAAGGGTTAATCCTTAGAGTGCTCGTAAAAGGAATTAGTGACCTTCTCTAGAAACTGCTCTTTAGTCTATTTCACCTCTCCGCCGGGCAAATTAATTCGCGATTGGTGCCATATGTAAGAAAATGGGACTATAGGGAGAGGGAGAGAGAAAAGTGGTGGGTGTCACCCTGAATGACTCCATACACTTTGCGTTCTTCCCTTCTTTTTTTCATTTATTCCAACCAATTTCTTGCCCTCCCCTTTCTTCACTTTGCACAGCTTTTTTGTTTTGTTTACAAGAAGGTTCTAGATAGAAAAAAAAACGGGGAACGAGGTGTCGTCCTTTTGGCTAATCGGGTTCCACTTCTTCTTTTTTTCGTCCCTCATTTCCTATCTCCACCCACTTTAAACTTAATCAACTGGTTTGTGTGCACTTGGCTCAGATGACCCAGTTTGAAACTTTCTTTTTGCCATTGGAAGCGTTTTTTTGAGGAGTTGGATTAGTTCGACCCGGAAATTCGTTCAACTAGGTTTCAAACTTCAGATTTAGATAGAGTAACATAAGAAATCATCATAAATGCTCTTTTCCTAGAGGTGTGAGGAGATATATTGAAAACCGGATGTCAATATATCATCACTATTAAATATTCACGACTAGAAGCTTCATTTATCACATGACTCCTATCTCTAAATTTCCGGAGATATTTAGATGTGAGGTATCCTGGCACGCAATCCACTTTTAGTTTTTTTCCCGAGAAATGATATTCTGAGAGCTTTTCCAAAGGTATACCTCGTTCTATGCACATTTCATATTCCGATTTCAACACACACTCGTCCCATAGTCACTCGTTTAATGATGTTTTTCAATGCGAATTCCTCCCTTCCTCCAAGGGGTAGGGCTGTTTTTGTTTTATTCTCATGTGCTTTACCACCCCTTCTTCCACTCCTCGTTACCAAGTTTAACGGATTCCAGGCCAGTGTGTGGTGCACTCATTTTTTTTTCCGGAGGGAAGGAAGAAGACTCACAAAGAGAGAAAAGAGAAGACAAAAGAAGAAGAAGAAAAATGCGATCAGCAAAAGTTGGAGTAGCGCGGCAGTTGGAAACAAAAAAGCCGCAGACCGGACGAAAAATATCAACATCGTCGCGTGGCACAATTCACTCGCAGCAGAGTCAACCAGAAGACATTCAAATGAAGTATACAAGGTAGGAAACTTCTTTTACTGCTCTTATCAATCGCTTTCTCTCAGAAAGGAGCTAAAAGAATACCGTCAGTTGTTCAACATGTTTGACACTGACGGTTCCGGTGCAATTGGTAATGAGGAGTTGAAGCAAGCTATGATAAGCATCGGTCTCCATGCGAACAAAGCCGAAATTGACAACGTCATCAAGGAGGTGAGCCCCATTCGACATGTCACTTTGACTTCTCCTATTTTTGGTTTTTTTTCGGGGCGCATTTCCATTTCTCTCTTCACTTTTTCCACTCTACTACACGCGCGAATCGTTCGCTCCCTCCCGCTGTGTTCAAATCCTTAAATTGTAGGATGTCATGAGGACTCTGCTACTATAAACAGAGAAACACATATATAAGAGTGATATCGGCTTCTTGAGCACTATCATTATTCTGTGATACTATGCCTATGGGTTCCCTTTTCTCTCGACTCCGTGATTTGTTCCGTAGATCTAGAAGATCTGCTCCAAAAAGCTCATCTAAAAAATCATCTATCCTCTCTATCTGCCCTCATCATAGACTTAATCAGGTGGATGCTGATGGTAATGGAGAAATCGATTTTGAGGAGTTCTGTGCGTGCATGAAGAAATCACAGAACATTGTCAAGTCGACTAATGAGGAGCTTATCCGGGAATGCTTTGAAATCTTTGATCAAGACCGCAATGGGATTATCACGGAGAACGAGTTCAAGGTTAGTTAAGTCCTCGTGAGGCTTAAAACCCTTTTTTTTGTTCTTCAGTACATCGCCAAGGAGTTTGGAGACTTTGATGATGAGCTTGCCGAGAAAGTTTTCCGTGAACTTGACGTCTCTGCCAACGGACACTTGTCTGCTGATCAGGTTTGTTTATTTCTATTTTTCAACTAAGCTGTATAAACATTTTTTAGTTTGCGACCATCGTCGAAGACTACTTGCTAAGCGACCCGGTTAGACACGACGTCGACACTGGCGACTCGGATGTGGAGCGGCATGACGACCGACACGACGACCGCGGCAGCCCGATGCCGAACCACCTGTCAACGGTCCCGGAATAACTCTTCTTGATTTTTTTGCTTTGTGTAAATAAATATTTTTGGAAACCCGTGAACTTACTTCTTCTGAAGAAGTTGATTAGAGTTGGGGATGCTGTAGATAGCTGCGCAGATTCCGATAGTGAAGAGAAGTTGGAATCCAACAATGCCGAGTACTTTGCGAAGGAACGCTGAAATCATTGGAATCAGGTTTTGATCAAAGACCACTTGGATTTCTTTAAAACAGATCTCGAAAATTGTATGCTGAGAGGATTTCTAATACAAAAATTGTTTCTGACATATACGATGTCACGGCGGGGTACCAACGCTAAACTCTTGATCTCTGTGCTCAACTTACCGATTCTGATCATTCGGTTTGCTTTTCCAACACATCCTGGCATAATTCCCTCGGAATCGACAATTCCTGCTTCGGCGTGTGCAGAGCTAGCCAGATTAGTTGGCCACATTTGAGGGTTTCTGGAAAAGTGTTCACTATTTTTTGAAATATCAAGTTTCAAGACCATTGAACTCATTTTCTCAGGCTGACTACCTAATGAGAATTTGTAATTGCTCACCTTTTGACGTAGACCTCGTTGTCACTGTCGCTGTCATCTTGATCGTTGAGCAAGTTGACCTGAAATCAAATTTTATTAAGAATAACTGAAACTTTTATATTGCTTACTCTTTCAGGTTCACGAAGGTGGCTAGTTGCCGCCATGGTTCAATCGATTCTGAAAAGTGTTAATATTATGAAATACAGAGAAAAGGTGACTGCGAAAAACCAAAGACTAAATGAATCGATAGACAAGGGGTTATGTCCAATAACGAACGATTTGGTAAGTCATATAAAAAAGGAAAACAGAGACGAGGGAATGTATTGACGTGGGAAGCAAACAGAGACCACCGGAAATAGCATGGGGAACGAAGAGACGCAGAGGGAAATTGCACGTCAGCCGTTCTCAATTGAGCGCGTTTGAATACGGAAGCCATTTTTTATAGGTTTTTAAAATTAATTAAGGATTTTGAAACAAATTAGAATTCAATTATAGGTAAAATCCAGTGTTTCTTGCTTTGAATTGTTGAATTCTTGAAAAAAATTGAAAACAGAGACCAAATAATATATTCACGTTATGACAGCAGTTTCCAAGTGTGACTAACGGAAATGTTGAAAGCAGGTGATGTATGATGAAGAAAAACAAAATTCACACAGCCATGATTAAATTTTCAGTCGCTTAGCAACGTAATGAATTCTCCGAGTCGCTTTCGAAACTAAAAATTTTTTTTTGAAATGGAGAATAATTCAAAATAGTTTGGAAAACGGGAAATTGTTCAATGATAAACCCATTTAGTCAACATGATAACCAGTTTGGCAACTGATAGTATTGATTTAGAGAACAGAGAAGTTTTGAAATTGGGAGGAATTAAGTTTTAGGCAATCAAAATTAATTTTTTGTGGAATCGGGAACTTTTTCAGTCAGTTTTGAAGGAAAGTGATTTTTCGTGAAGATATCTTTGATATTAGCACCATTTGGAAGTCCCTAAATGTAATGCAGAGATAATTATAGAAAAAAATGTTATGAAAATCGAATTTTTTATTTATCTCATACAAATCAGTAATTATTGCATTGGTTCTTGAACTTTCCCCTTCTCTGAAAACGTCATCCGTGTTTCAATTTCTTAGCGGCATCCGTTTGAACCACCGATCCGTCTCCTTTTCGTTTTTGAGAATTATCCACAATCGGGGCCGCCGGAACTGTCACGACCACTCGTTTCAACTCTAAAAATAAACTATTTCGTGATTAATGACATGATAGGATGATTAAAGACAAATGATTGGAGGAAGACGCCAGGAAACAGGTTCTCTACTCCTTTTTTGGTATTCACTTATCAACTGTCACCCAATGCTGCCGTTGTGTGTGTGTGACAGGCGCCGCCGGAACTACGAGTGTGTTTTTGATACATTTTACTTCGATGTTTGATTTTGGCGGATGATATCTGTCTGGTTTCTCTTACCTAATGGTTCAAAAACAGCGTCTCTGCGTGATCGGAAGTTGGCCGTCTTTGAGAATCTGCAATCAAGAGAAACGGGTCGATGTGATAAAGGATAGGTGTGAAAATGAGAGATGATTGATAAGAGAAAAATGGGTAGAGATACCGTAAACCAGATCAATTCGTTGATTGGATCTATTTTTAAACAGAGAGAATTGCTGATTAATGGAATTCAAATTAGGCTTGCTACATCAGACTTACTCAAGGAATCCTAGAGATGGATGTCTTCGACGCTCAGCTATATCAGTTATCTCCTCGAGTGAATGACTTTTTGCTATGTTTGATGATGACGGACTCTGAATATTTAAAAATAGGGAAAATGCGATTTTGATTAACACCCACCATACACAACTCAATTTTTCCGGAAGAAGCGCGTCGATTGTAGTAGTCGTTAAAGTAGACTGTCGAGTTGTTCATTGTGCTATAATGGGGCAAATACAGAGAGAACAGGGACAGATAAAGAAAGAAAATGAAAAGGAAGACAAGAGAATAGGAAACGACGAATCAGACGAAGGGCTTTCATTTTTTTTTCTCCTTCTAACATGTCAAATCATCGTTCTGAGACCCCCAGATGTTTTTCTTTTCTTATCTCCTCTCTCGCCTTTCACTGTGTACAATCACAAAAAGGGGAGTGTAGCGTGTGTGTATGTGGGGGTACGTATCGACAATAGTACGGACAGAAAATAACAGAAAAAAGAATCAGCAATCGGTTGTGATGTTTTTCTTTTCTTCCCAAAAAACTTTTTTTTCTTTGTAGATAAGGAGAAACGGCTGGAAATAGAATATTATTGTACGATTTCCGATTGAAGATTTATTATTTCGTATTTCACACAGATTTTCTTTTGTCTGACAGGAAAGGAGAACAATAGAATAGAAAAAAGCAAGAAGAAGAAATGGAGAATCTTTAGTCTCAGCAATCAGGCGGTTATGGTTCTGAAAAATAGGTTTGTTATGGGTTTGGTTAGACAGGTTTTGAACTAGTTTGGTTTTCAATCATTGAAAAAAACGATAAATAAGTTTTTGCAGCCATACAAACTAACTTACAAACTGGGATTTTTCTATTTCCATTTAGGGGTCATATTTTTCATAATCCTCATATTCTGAAACCCAACTAATAAACCAAATAACTTTAAAATCAGATTTCTAACCAAAATTTTCAACTAAATGGATTTTTTCTCACATTCAACATAACATCTAATAAAACAGAATTCATTGCGTCGTATTTCAAGCGAGATCCGTGGCAAAACAGGAAGACATCTATCAAAGCGTGAAGTATCATTGAAGCATTGGTGAATAGATGGAGATGTACCCAGAAAAATAAAGGAACAGAAGACTGGGTGCAGATAGTGGAAAATTAAAATTAATACACGTACTATCTGGGGGCAAATTCGTTTTTTAACAAAGTTGGCAGGTGAAAATAAAGGTGATAAGCTACAACATCACAAAAAAGTGGTATTATTCTCGTCATTGCACAACTGAGCCGATCCACCGTACTTAATGAGAGTGTCGGCTTCGCAGGTCTCGCCGCTGGTACTTTGCTCTCCGGAAGCCAGCTGAATATCTACAGTATCTTGTTCCATGGGCATGTGGCGGGAGAATTTTCGAGAGTGATGGGAGAGGGAATCGCGTTGGAACTGGAAATTGCAATTTTTTATTTAGGAAAACATAAATAATACTGTGTTTTACTAACTAAAAACCTTTCTCATAAGATCTTTCCAAAAAATTGTTTTAAAACGTTTTCAAACTAATATTTAGGTGCTGACAAATTTTAACTGTGAAAAATAATATTTTTGGATTTCATTTTTCAAGTGTAGAGTGCAATTGCAGTGAGGTGAGCAATCTGTTTACTGCGATAGGATGAAAGGGAGAGCCGAGCATGACATTGTTATGAATATGCAAAAAATAAAACGGAAGAGTGTGTCTAGAAAAGCAACCATGCCTCCTTCTTTTCATGCACTTCCGCCCAGACTGCTCACCCACCTTGCTCTTAAACAGAATCCAAACCTTTGAGTTTGTGGTGTGCTCGACGCTTCCCTGTTTTTGAATGACTGATTGAGTCCGTCGGACGAATGACCGGAGACGGTCACGGTTAGCATAATCGGTTTTAAAACATGGGAACTTTTGGAGGAATGTGGTACGGTAGTCGGTGGAACAGGCACAGAAAACGTAGAATTGAGAGGCGTGGTTAGTGATTTCTAATAAGTTGGCCACTGCTCGGAAGATTTGATAGTCCAACCGTTTTTTCAGGGTCTAAATAATTTTTTGTTTGATTAGTAAAAGTGTTTATATGGTACCTCATCAATAAGCAATAAGTTGATAGCAGCTGGAATATTACAAACCAAAGACATGAGTACAGTACCTCCCAACATATACATCAGGGTGTCATCCTGAAATTCCTTAATTACTATATTCCATAGTATTCCCTGCTAACCTTTTGGGTTCCCTGCTCCTTTCTCTTTGTCAATTGCTGGAACATCTTCTGTCGTTTCCGGAATGCAACCATAATTTGGATATTCAGAACTGTCAGAATAATGATAGGAAGGAATCTCAGAAAGGCTTCGCGAGTCCATTTGTAAATCTAAATGCCCGATTTTTGTAATTAATTAAAATAATATTGTCCCTACCTGCCAATAAAAGGTTGTATAGATCGGATGGTCATCCATTGAGTAGATAGTGACATTTTGAATAGGATCGAATCTCTGCTTCCCCTTATATCTTGTCACCGCATAGGGTACATAGAAAATAGCCGGGATGAGAAAAGCGATCACAATTGCTCTGGTTGCTCTTTGCGGACTATTCCAGGTGCGGAAATGCATTGGAAACACAATTGAAATGTATCTTTCTAATGATAGAGCAACAACCACGTAGACCCCTGCGCCCAGGGCCCAGTTAATGAGAGTAAGCATCATATGACACTGATAGATTTGATAGAGTTTGTATTGATTGATAGTTGATCCGTTCTTGGCGAGATATTCTGTGGAGACGAATACCAGTACAAACAGCATGCAAAGTAGATCAGCTACTGCTAGGGCTCTTAGATACATATAGGAGACGGCTCGTAACCTCCGCGATGCCAGAACCATCAAGTTTGTGATATTTCCAACGATTCCTGGAATGTCCTTAGGTACAAAAATATTAAAGAATTTAGTTTTCGGAAGTTTTTATAACATTCTACCAAACTTCATTGTTTGCTGAATACTGGTCACACACCCACCAAACATGGTCCCTTCTAATTGGCTCTATTCAAAAGCCTCGGGGTGGTATATTCTCTACGTCAGAGAAAGAACAGACCACTTCCGCCCCGACACATTGATTAAACAGATACATTTCGAGAAACATATATGCATTTTGCACTTGTCTTTTTCATTGCATTTTTGATTAGGTTAAGGTCATATGAGGTCAGATGGCAGGGAATTGGATCAAGTGCAATGAGCCCTGCGCAGTGACATCATCACGGAATATGACTATTGTTGGTTTTAAATGGCTTCTATGTCGTAATCAATCGGATTTTTCGTTATCAATGTGACTAACAGTTATTTTTCTCATTTGGTGGTTAAGATTAGGGAAACTGGTTTTTCAAATTTCAGAATTATTTTAAAGCGGGTTAACTTACCTATAGCACAAATACATGGCAAAACGTAGCAGTAGGCAATGTTGGCTACGGTTGCCGCCGCGTTCGGGGAAGTTGAGTTGCTCATCTTCCTGGAAAAACAGAAAAAAAGAATATGGAGAATAAAGAACAGAGAGTAAATCGAAGTTCTGAAATCGCTGAGCTTATGAGTCTGTGAGAGCGAGTGCTTCTTTTTGATAAGATCTGGATTATCTTTCTATTCTTCATCGTCGAGCTATGTGCTTAGTTTTTTTCATAAGAAAAAGAAAAAAACACGATGGTTTGATGATTGAAAAAATGGATGAGCCGGAGGGGAAGATGAGGGAAGAAAAATTGATAGTCTTACTGGCGGGGAAAAAAGGCCTACAGAACAAGTGAAGTAGAAAGTCGGGAAATGTGGCGTGATTTCAGAACTCGGAATGGCATTTAGACAATATTGAAGCGTGCGCGGCGTCGAATCCACCCCGGCGCACCGGAAGGAAACTTGCGTTTGACAACTCGTTAGCAAGTCTCTTTGACCCAGACGTCGTTTTTGTATTTTATCGAGAGTTGCCAATTTTTTGTACGTGGGTTTGAAAGCGGGGGCTAGGAATTTCTAATAACCTAAAACTTGGGGTAAACTTTTCATACATGAAAAAAACCCTATCCAATCTAGTTTTTAATCAATCAGAAACGGAATAAGTTTTTATCACCAGAGAACCAATTGAAAGTCAGGCAAAGAGCATGACATATTGAAAGGATTGAAATGGATTATCGCGTCTGAATAAAGAACAGAGCTAAGCCAGAACGGAACATTTTATAGGTTTCCGCCACATGAAAAGAAGAGGTTCCACTTGCTAATCAATTGGTATTCATAGTGAAACTAGACATTGAGAAAGGAAAAAAGGCGGTGATATCAGATCTACTGAGCTTACCATGACTGTACACTTAACGACATCTTGTTTCTTGGAATTTCAGAATCGAAGAACCTTCTAGAGAATACAATAAGTCAAATGTATGACTTGTGGATAATAAGAGGTGAAAGAAGAGAAGAGTCAGGCGGCTCCCGCCCTAGCTCTCTTCCGTTTGTCTTCTTTCACTCGGCTTTTTGACACGTCTTCTTCTTCTCCGACTTTATTCCGTCAGTATGATACATAAGTGTATACGAGTATATGTGGCAGAAGGGTAGTGTGAATACATCAATTTCTGAGTGTGTGTATGTGCCGAAAGGTTCGTGAAGGAAATAGGGATTTGAAATGAAGAGGCGGAGCATCCCGTGTTAAGGAATTGAAGAACACTGGAGTGGGGGTCCTAACAATGAGACAAAAGTGCATTTCAATTGGTGCTCGAAGCAAAAACATAATTGGAAAACTATTTTTCGAGCAAAAAATGAACTTCCTTTCAACAAGGTCAGTCCTCTCTTGAAAAGAATGTTGTGACGACTGAACTAGTATTCCTATTTTGAGTCGACTCACACATTCCAGTTCAAATAAACATCTGTCAAGTTTTATTCTAAATTTACTCTTGACACTTCCTCTAACTATATTTTTAGAGTGAGATCGAAAGGTCCAAAACTTTCAGAGTTGGGGATATTACGAATTGTGGAATATAAATGCTTTTCAGCATTTGTGACAACGTCTTGTCACTTTTCAAACGACAGGAACGAAAATCCAAAGAGATCGAACTTGTGCTGGCTGCAGCATAGTCATCCGGAAATGAGGCTCAAAAATCACTTGTCAAGGAAGTTCCCATTCATTCAACCTTTTTTAGATGGTTCGTTTTTTGTGCTTTTTAGTAGACTACGGTGGGAACCGAAAGAAAATTTTAAAATCAACCGGGAAAGAAAATTGGAAAAAGAAGAAAAAACGCCGAATATTTCGAAAAAGTAATTGTTAAAATGAAATAGACTAGTCTCTCCAATATGAATAATTTATTGGAAGACGAGACAAAATTTTAATACAAATGAAACGTCTTTCATTCCCCCAGCAAAACCTGACTCATTGGTCTTAGGGACAGAATTAGAGAGACACAGTATCTTAAAGGAAAGACTTGATCTTTGGTGGTGGATAACAAGATGTCGATAGTAGTGTGTTCAACGTGTAGAACGACCCATTAAAACTAGCATTGCTTTTTCCTCATGACATCAAATCACTTTTTTTCATATCTTTCTTTTTGCTTTTTTTGCTCTTCATGTCAAGAGACATTGAAATTAATTGGAAAAGAAGGGGAAAGGGGCTTCCAAAAACAATGGTTACTTCGGAAGGTTCTCAGCCACAAAAAGGTCTCGGAACGGATTATATGAAAGGAAAATGCACAAGTATCTAAACCACTCGCCATTTGAAAAAAGTCAAATCTGTGAAAAAGCCCCCCGAACGGAAGAAAAACAGCAAAAATGGTTAGCAGAAGGGATTTAAGCACATGTGTAAAAGATTTAGCGGCACAAAAAAATGAATGATGATAATATTCCTAGTATAGCTTTCAATTTCCGGCAATACCTGGTAGGCGGATAAGTTTTGAGTCTATATTCGAGACAATTATAAATAGGGAAATGACGATTTCTCTTCCCGTTAAGTTTTTTTTTCTAGTTAGCTAAGTATCCAATCTGGATATGATTAGTTTTATGGCACTTTGCCTCGAAATGAGTTTCGGAACAAATGCCGTGGGGGTAATTTGGTTTAGCTGAACGGCAGCCGTTTAGAAAAGATGAAGAAGAAGAAAGAATGAAGAGATATGTTTATGTACATAGTTCAAAACAAAATAGATATTGGAAAAACGGGAAGAGAGGAACGGAGAGAAGGGGAAATGAAACTTTGATTGGAAAAAAATATTAGAAAAATTCCTGGACGGCCGAGGAATGAGCCACCCAGACTTCCTTTAAGATTATCGTAATCCCGGGAAGGTAACAACAAGATTATCCCAGCAGCTGGCAAGAACAAAAATCGCCGACATTTGTCAAACTGGGGTGAAGGTGTCGCACAAGAAATTGCGGGGTTCCACACATTTCAAGACGAATGATTCATGCAACATCACCAATCATTCTTGTGCGTGTTCGATTTGACCAAAAATTAACCCCACTTTTTGAGTAATACGTAAATAACATCACCTTCAAGTTCAAGAGCTTTGAACCTTCAGTTTCTAAATTTATCTGTATCACTTATTCATGTCAAAGCTCAAAATTCCATGTTTACCTGGTTCTTGTTGCTTATTGAGATCTAGGCTAGTTTACTGTCACAAATTTCAATAAAATAAAATGAAACTCTACTTGTTAAACGGCTTCCCTTAAACCGGGGGGGGGGGGTTTACAAAAACAAGCGATTTGGGTGGAGTTTAAAAGATGAAGCGATGAGGGATTGAAATGAGAAATTGAGCAAAAAAGAAGAAGGAAGCGGTGGCTAAGAAAATGGGTCGGTGTGCCGCTGCCCGCAAATTTATGGTAGGTGATTTGAAAAGACGCAAAAAATGGCTGAGTCGGGGTATTAAATTTTTAAAATAAGGGAGGAGAGAAGAGAGCTCGTTTTATGAGGGGTAAACTGATGTAAAGTTGAAAACTGGCAAGTACGAACAATCTGAAAGAGGGCTTTTGTGCTCTCAAAGAGGAAACCAAATACAATTTCCGTAATCACTGTCTAGACCTTTTCAGACAAAACCAGTGTTCATTTTCATTTGATTAAAGGCTCTTGAAGCTCAGAGATTGGAACATAAATTGTCACTAACTGGAAAAACGGATGAGGAACCATGGATCAATCGAATATCCGGGGTCTTAACTCTTTTCTGAGTAACAGGAACAGTTTTAAAAGTTTCACAGCATTTGACACCTACTATGTGACTAAAACTCCCCGGAGACCCGTAACTCACCAAAAAGTAATTTATATTCTACCACACTATTCAAATTCTGTTTTTTCACTTTACCACAAAAAAACTAGACTGAAAAAAGACAACGTGAGTTTTGTTGAAGAATCCGTGGGTCCCCGGGTTCCGGGGGTTTTATGATCGAGCTTTGATGTAATTGGTTTTTACTCTTATTTGTTTTTGGATCTTCCCTATCCCCAACCCACCCGAAAAAAGTTTATTTTCAATGTTTGAGTTTTCAAGAAGAAGCATAAAAGGAAAACTGAGATGAAATGATGGGGCGATGAAACACGTGAAAAATGTTTCTATCTCTCAAAGATTACGGAGAGCAAATTAGAGGGAAACAATATGGAGGCACCAATAAGTCAGGGAAAATGAGCAAACCACATAAATGAACTTAAAAAACCTTCTTTTCATTGGTTACAAGAAACATACAGACGTTTTCCGCCTCTCAAAGATGACTTCAGAAAAAAAGTGTGAAGGGCCCCCGAAAGAACATTGATAGGAAACTTTTATTGAGTTTTCCTTGAACTAGTGATGTCAACTTGCAACATTTCTTCGTTTTACTCACTCCTCCTTCCCTTTTTCCACGTACATTTGAAACTTAAGACAGGCTAAATGAGAATCTTTGTGGAATGATGCAGCTTTATTGCGTCTTCTCGTATTTCTGAATGTGGGTGTCAAATGGGGGGCAGCAAACATTCGATTAGGGCATTTGGCAACAAAAAGAAAGGTTAGCGATCTAGCTAGAACTCCTAGCCAAGCTGATTTCTAACAAAACTAAAAAGGTGCTTCCCAGAAAACGTGGGACGGGGGGAAATCTGCAAGATGATGTGCTTTTTGGTGAGTTCTGATGTGCACGTCTTCTAATCGAAGTGAGTTGCTTCTTCTTCTCTGAAAACGGCAACTTTAGTGCCTATCCCCCCAGCTATGGGCCCCCGTCGGAAGACCGATTTGCATATGTTAGTGAATCATGTGGCGGGTTAAAGGGAGAGAGAGAGAGAGCACCGTCGGAATCCATGAGACATACGTCAGTTGAACAGAGAACAGATAGAGAGGATAATGAATGTCCAGTGGTCAAGTAATTTTAAAAATGTTAGAGATCTTCCAAAACCTTTATAACTGAAAAAAGACACTCACTTGATACTGTAGCTGGTTGAAACCGCGGCAAGTCAGCCAAACCCAGCCCCAGACAGGAAACAATTGTCCGGTTGGGAACGCTGGAGGGCGGAATAGTTGAGTTTGCGTGACCGACAGTAGTCTTTGTCTGAAATGGCGACACAACCGACTGAGTGCCCCGCAAAATACAACAAATGTTTTTTTTGCTGTGCTCGAGGCTCGAGATGCGTCAACGGAGCCGCCTAACTAGGAACATTTATCGCATGACTGTGTCCTCTCTCTCTCGTTTGACACACAGTCAAGAAACATAATGTGCACACCGGAAAACGTCTTCCGATTGTAAGGGGCGAAAGAAGGAGCGAGATGGATGAGAAAAACCCCGGAGAAATTAGCTGCCGTTTCACACTTGCTGGAAATTTAGAGGAAGGGGAGGAGATGAAGAATGACCCTGTCAATTCGGGTCCAGTCACATTTGGCATGAAGTTCAATACTCAAAATATTCAGAAATTAAAAGTAGAAAGGGAAAAATCAAATCTCCGAAGAAAAAACCTCATTAGTTTCCGATACCTATTTTTCAGAATGAATAACAGCTACTTGACCGGAAAGTTGTCGATGTGTCAGCGAGTTTTTACAGAAAGCTGTGACGCCAAGTAGAAATTGGCTTCGTCAAACTCTTATTTGGAACTAGGTTCAGCCTACGACCTTTTCTGACTCACCTAGATTCATAGTCGGGATTCAAAATCAATGGTTAACATAAAAGAAGGACTGAAAGTCCAAAACATCAAGACACAAATCTGAAACTAAGCGATGACAATGCGTCGATTGAAGGCAATTTAAGAAAACATCTAACTTGAGCCAATTCGGTTTCCCGAATACCAATCCGCGATTTGAACAAAAAAGAATCCGAATATTCAAAGTGCGGGGATAATTCACACAATAAAAACCGATGTCTGAATTTTTGGACGTTTTTATCTGTCTTTTTTCTCTCTTTTGAAGAAATGGCAACAAAATGAGCCCCGCGGGCATTTTTTCCTGTGCTTGAACAACCCTCAACATCATAAATTTTTTTCTTGGAGGACAACTTTTTTCCCGGAGAACTTTCTTCCCCATTTGATTCCTAGTTGATTCCGAGAAATAAGCGGGGGTGGGGAGTACTATGAAAAGCGGTGGAAAAAATGAAATATGGAGTAGAATAGGGAAACGTGAATGATTTTTTTTTCAATTTGTTGCTCTTTTTTATAGTTTGTATTGGAGCTTTGAGTCCCTAGAGGACAAGGACCCTTAATGAGAAACAGTTTGGTTCATTAGAAACATTTTTTCTCCCGGTTTTCTTCCTTGTTCCAAAAAAATCCCAATTTGTAGTTCCCAAATTGTAATTAGGGTCTCTGACGAAGAACACGAGTTCCCAATAAACAACGGTTTCATACAGTCACGGGACAGCCATGGAATGAATACAAAAATATATAGGAATGAATAAAAATATATAGGAAGATGGGCAATAAATTATAAGCATGGTGATGAAAATGAATTTGCACTTAAAAATAAATAATTAAAATAAATTAGAGAACGGCATGACGTCCTCGTCCTTCTGGACCCGAATCAATCTCGTCGTCCGTCTTTTCGGCGATCAATCGTTCACGATCCGTTGCCGATATGTTTATTTTGAACTTGTCGGAAGCATATTCTTGATGCCGCAAGACGTACTGAAAATAAATGTTTTATCTAAGAAAAATATGGTCATCAAAATTACCTTGAGAGTGCTCAAGTTGTAGTCGATGGCCAATTGAACCTTCTCGCCGACCGTTATCTTCTTCTCCTGAAGGATGGCCAGGTCCAAGTAGCGAAGAACGACTGGAACGATCCAATACGATGCCAGTTCAAGGACTCCTCTGACGTTGTCCAATGGAACAGAATAGCTTCTGTAGTAGATGATAGAGAGGACGTCGAAAACAATTTCGAATGGATGATCGACTTCAACTTCGTCTTTTCCACAGTCGCTGAAGTGTGGGTTGAAAAAGAGAGCGGAGAGCATTCCGCATTGTTTGGCGACATGCTGAAATATTCATTTATACATAAATAGTTGAAAAAAATTCAAACCTCTTTGCAGACGCCGATTCTTTTATTGTCAGCACAGACAAGCCATCCATTAGTGACTCCTGGCATCACAAGTGGTGATGATCCATCCTTTTGATCCAGATGATTGTGGATTAGCGTGTGATTGGTGTGCTGGGAGGAGAGCTGGACAATCACGCTCATGTTTCCCGTTGTCAGCAGGTTTAGCTTTTCCTCGGTCAGAACGAGCATGACCATCTTGAGCGTCTTCTGGGAAGTGTCAACAATCCGATGAGCGAGTTGATGCTGGACGACAATGCAATTCTCCATGAGAGACAACTTCAGCTCAATCTGGTGGCGTTTGATTAATTGAAGGTTGGCTCCAAAGACCAACAGAAGTCCATATTCCGATTTCTCCAAATAGAAAGTATATTGGCTGGAAAATGAGGTTTGTAATAAATTATTCAGAAAAATAGGTATTACGCTTTGTGTCCTCTGAGCTGGACCATTGGAACTATTTGGAACTGCTTGTTCTTGTCCTCTGGATCCAACAGCAATTGAACGCGTTGGAAGGCACTTTCTCCGTGACCATAGGGTCTTGGCCTCTCCGTGTGCTGCTGAAAATTAAATTTTTATTATAAAAAAATATTTGAAAAAACGTACCCCGATCAACAGTGACTGATATCTTGGTAACATTGTGCGACTCTCGAAGTCAAGATCCGTGTCAGCTGCGTCATCTATTTGCCAATTACAGACGAATCCGAATTTATAACCGTCCATCAACGCTTCGTGGTATTTCTCTTGACCATAATACCACTTGTTAAAGAAGACCCCGACGAAATCCAAGAACTTCCGGGCCTCCTTCACGGATATAACTTGGTCGTTAATATCTTCCAAGAGCTTGGGGAATTGGAAGTTGTATCTGTGAAGGGCCCCTTCTGCCATTTTGATGGTAAATACATTTGGATAGTGTATAAATCGGGTCGATGAAGGCCAGAATTGGTTGACCATCGAGAACTCCTCGACAAGTTCAATACTATGAACTGTCACTGTGACGACAGTTTGTGGTGGCGTGACATGACCATCTTCGGCGCTGAAAATTAGTTTTTGATTAGAATATAAAGTTTCTTAGATTACATGGCTGCGGCGGCGCACATGGTCATTGGGAAGACGATATACGACCGATTCTTGTCAATGAAAACGGTGTCATCGACGTTGTCGGTGAGCTGGCCAAACATAGTGCTCATTTCATACGTCGCCTGCACTCTGTAGGCTTTTTCATTGAAGCCGTCAAACGACGCGGTCGCTTTGCCGTAGACGACGCCAGCTTCCTGGTGCGTCGTGAAGAGAATCTTCCTGAATAGACATATTTATATCTGCTCTTAAAAACCTGACAACTCACCAGCGAAGATTACGCCACCGGGCAGTGTCTTCTTGGCAGCGCTGATCGATATGATTGTACGTGGATCGGCAGATGACCGGAAATCCGGAACCAGCTGGATACTTGCGTGGTGGAGGGGCTGGCGCTGCTTCAACAACCACTGGAGGCTCTGGAGCCGGTGGATCGATTGGAACCAGTGGACCCAATAATAGATGAAGATTGTTTGCCTGAGCAATATTCTGGATAGCTGGATCGTTTTGAATGTCGAAAGCATTCAGAGCAATGAATTGCTGCTGAAGTTCTTCGACTTGATCGAGGAACATTACAAACATATGACGACGTCCTCTTCCTTCATCTTGAAAATCAGGTATCGGCATCCCAAATAAATTCTCGATGAAATCCTCTTGTCCTCCTGGATTTCCGTTCTCATGCAAATGACGGAGCCAGAGAAATCGAACAATTTGGGCGAGGCGAGAGAGAGCAGGAACTTCCAAGTTGAATGGATCCTCGAGCAAGAATTCTTCCAAGTTTTCACGATTCATTATCACTGAAAATTGATTGTAGCAGCGTCAAATAAAAGAAATATTGAAGAAAATGATGATAAATGCAAAAAGCCACGCGTGTGATGTGCCAAGCAACCAAGAGCGCGTTTTTCTCGGCCGCGGGTCGCAATGGCGTGCAATGAGGGGATTCTGCCCGGGGCCGCAGGCAACGCGGGAAAAAGACAACGGAGATGAGGAGAGTCAGAGAAAACAACAAACGCGATGTGCTTGTTGGTGAGGTAGCATGAGCGCGCTCTTCTCGCATGAAAAGGGGGACTAGGTGTTGTAAGGTGACGTGTAGCTGTTTCTCTTCCATGAGAGTTTTATCGATATATTTAGATATTGAAACTTTAAAAAACCTGAAAACTGAGGTATTCCCCTTAACAAACATCGTTCCTGATAATTATATAGTTTATTTAACTCCAAATCCGAAATCCATATTCAATGCATGGCGAAAGTGTTCATAGAAAGAGAAAATAAAGCAAAGCGTCTCTCAGTTGTAAAACCTGGGAGGTTAATCAATAAATGTTGTGAAAATTGGAAATAATTGGTCTATACGAAAACAGATCACGGGATAGGATACTTTGGTGCATAGTTAATTCAGTGTCTAAACATTGTGAGCAACTTCTGAGAAGTATGGGGCATTTTGGATGGCTTCGTAGCGGGATCTGGGAGACGAGAATTGAACTGCGGATAGCTCGCGAGTCTCTGGCGGTGGGGTTTCTGGACAATGCTCAATGTCGGCGATGATGGAGACGGAGAGGATGAATTTCTCTCTGTAAATTAAGGATCATGATCAGTTTTTGATATAGATCTTACGTTGGATCATATTTTTCGCAGAGAGCAATCAATGAAGGCTCTTTTCTCTCAGCGATCAAGGCCTTGACAGTGTAATAATACAATAATTGATCATTTGGATAATGAGCCAACGCTCTCCAACCATTGCTCACATAGGCCTGAGCAAGCTGGGGAGAAGACAGTCTAATGTTCACACTTCCTCTTCCTCTGACTCCATAGCCCTCTCTGGCTACTTTTGACATAAATGCCTGGGCTTGCTCGTCCTCTCTGACTTTCATGATAACATCCTTGCAAAGTGTGTTAATTCTAGCAAACGAGCATCGTCCCGAGTGCCTTGGCCAGTTGTTTTGTCTTGAAAGTTTTGAAAATAGAGATTTTCAAAAAATGAATAATACCTGCATTCCCTGGAACAATAGTATGTGTAACAATGTTTGCAGGACACAAAGAAAAGCTTGGCGGCCGACAGCTCACGGGTTCTATGACATTCAGTACATCTCACAAACAGCTCCTCGTGTCTGAAATGTTTGGTATTTACGGGAATTGAATTTAAACATACTGCAAAATATGCTCGGCTCGTTCCGGAGATTTGAGAACCTGTCGCATCACGTTGTAGTTATTTGTGTAGATTCCAGGGCCATCCACGTTCCCTTGGAATAGTTCGTCAGCTTGCGGATAGCTAAATGTATTAAAAAACGTCAAAACTGAACGAAGAAAAATCTGAAAAAAATACCTTCGATCTAGCGGTAATCGTGGATTTGTTGGAGTGACTTTCTGAAAAATTGAATCCAACACTTCTTCGATCGTCACACGTCCTCCGTAACGGTTAGTGAAGTTGCCTGAATAATAAAGATCAGAAAAAGTATAAAGTATCATCGATTATCTATTTCTCGATATTATTTGCACTTATCGTTGCAAGTGCACTGCAAACAATATCTGAACTTACCGTATTCATGAGAAGAAGTGCCGACAAACGTGTCGGCGACCTCGACGACACGAGAAGTGCGGCTAGTCTGCAAATTCCACGCATTCGGAACCTCCGACACTGTGTAGCCTGGAAGCGCGCGTCCTTGATCGACAACACCGCCGACACTCATCGTTGATCCCTGTAACAATCGGAGGTAAACGTTTGCAAAGAAACATTATGAATCGTTTTCCGATACAAACACCGATTCTCGTCTTAAAAAAATTCTCTGAAGTTTCTTTTGGTCGTTTCCGGTTTCTGAAGTTGTTAACAAAGGGAAAAGCAAAATCATGCATGGAAAACGTTTTTGATATTTGTCTGATTTATTGAATAATTCAAATAACATCACAACTTGTAGACCATTGTTGAAACCCTAAGAAGTGAAGCGAAGGGCAGGGGAAATGGGGGAAATGCAGTAGTTGGAGAAAAATGGAATCATGCTTAGGGGAAAAATGAAAAGCGTAAAAGGGTCTGGGAATAAGTGATTTTGAGCCTGGGATATGACTTTGGGGGAAAAATGAAACGTAAGGCAAACGTAGGTAAATGCAAAGGGAAGGTAACAAGGGGATGTGATTATAATGCAACAACCTGTCGGTTCGATGGCTCCTGGGCCACATGATGAAGAGAAGAGCGGGAACGTCTCAACTCCTCAATATCATCCTTGTATCTATCGAACATGCCACGTGGCAAACCAATATTCCCTCCGACAGTTGGCTGTGGGGGAACTGGGGGAGCTCTGTCGACTATTGTAGTAGTGGTTGTTGTAGTGGTCACAGGTTCTGCTCCATAACGGTAGGTTGTAGTCTGGGTGGTTCCTTGTTGTCGGTTTTCCCGGTACCAATCAGGAACAGTGAGTTTTTCTGTGGATTTACGGAAACGCATTTCATATTCTGAGATGCGAGATTCACGTGGAGACTGCTCGTTGATCTCGACGCGAGTCTTTTGAAGTTGATTCTCCGGGACTTCAGTTTCTTCACGGATTCTGAAAAAAATTAATTTTTGGCATCTAGAAATCAAGAATTCTACCTTCTATCCATGAGATAATCTGCGGAACGACTTCTGATATGAGCTTGATCTGCTGGAGACTCTCGACGGCTGTCACGCTCATAAGCTACTACTGACTCGGCACGTGTGTTAACCTCAGTGTGCTGTAACCATTTATCCATTTTGTATTACCCAGAAAAGACATGGGGTAGACCCGGAACCCGTGGACAAAGCGATAAAAGCGACAAAACCTACCTTCGGCTGTCCGTGCTGATAATAATAGCGGCTCGAGTGATAAATGGACGGGTTGCTGGCACGACTATTGTACTGAGCGTAGCGTCTTTCGGTTTCTTTCAGAAGCTTTGCGAACGGCTACAGTTGCAAAAAATCAGAAGCTTATAGCAAAAGCAAGGGGGGACAGAGGTAGAGGGGGGTTAACAGAAAATGGGAGTTTAGTGGGTGGACTAACCTGTTCATAGGGACTTGGTCCCATGCGACGATATGGAAGACCGTCGGTCTCATTCAAGGCAGTTGTGCGGAATTCTGACTCGTGGAATTTTTGGAGAAGGGGTCCACGGTATTCTGGACGGGAACGGGCGGTCAAGTCGTCTGTGGATTTACGGAAGCGATCCGAGACACCATCTGTAATAAGGGTTACTTAGAAAACTAGATTAATATTGCATTTATAAATCTCTAATCATTTTAATCATACTGAAAATTGTGCAACATGCATTTTCTCTATTTTATCTCCCAAAAATATATAAAAATCAAAAATCATGTTCCAAGTCGTTCAAACTCCACAATCATATTCACCAGATACAGTTCTATATTGTTGTTTCGTAATGTGTCAGGTGTGTATTGCAGAATCAAGTAAAACTTTTATCGATACAAAATACATTGGGTTCATAATCATCAGAATAAGAGTAAATACAGGAAAATTCGAATATATATTCAAATGAGTTGGGAGAGTATAACTTTTTTGATATTCTGATATCAATGGGCAGTGGAAAAGAGAAAGGATGAGAAAGAAATGAAAAACAAAACACACTCTCACGCAGGCAAGCGCACACTCTTTAAGAAAAACGGGAAGGGAGAGGAGTTTTAATGAAACTAAAGATGAAAAACGGTGGATTGCATCTAGAGGGTAATTTTCTTCGAAAAAGAGTGGTTGGAAAACAAAAAAAACTGGCTGCAAATTCGGAAAGGGAAAGAGATTTTCGAAAACAGTTTTCAGTTTTGGATTAATTTAGAAGCTGCTAAAGGATAGATAGACAACACCAGATTATTACTGTACTGTTGTATGTGTCTGTTGTGTAATGTGAATGCGTGATTGTATAGTTCGAACGACTTTTCCCATGATTTCTAATGGCTTTGAAACTTTTTTTTTGTCTCCATTGGTGACGGTGTGGACATGCCAAGGACAAGGACACTCGGACAAAAAAGATGAACAACCAAGTCTTCGTTAAGAAACAGAAAATAACGTTTTCAAAACAAAATCATGCATTCGATTAACGTGCAGTCGTTAGTTTCGGGGGTTAAGGATAGGATAGTTTCGGAAAAGAGTTGTTTTCTCACATGGAACATAACACTGGGGGAATTTTGGAAGAGAAAGGGAAAGAATATGGAGCAGAGAGAGCAGAAGAAGTACAAAAAGTACATAAAGATTCCGAAATGACACAAAGGAAAAATGAATGAAAAATAAGGGAGGGGGAGGCTTGGATCGAGAGAATCCTCGAAACGTTTAGAAGTGTAAACGGACGACATAACAGGCGACTAAACGGTGTAATCGGTGTCTAGCGAGTTTTGTAAATTTTGGTTACAGAGAAATTCTTTTCGATTTTTCTGTATTCATGCCAGACCTGCGGGATCCTGCGATGAGCTGTAGAAGTCGCGACGGGCCTTGTCCATCTTGGCACGCTGGTAACGGCTTCTGAATTTTATATTTAACTTTTTTGAATTCTTCAGTTTCTATTACCTGCTAGATCCATTTCTATTCAAATCATTCTGATTGTAAATACGATCTCTGATGTTCTCATCGTTGTCTAGGTATCCAATGGCACTTTGGTTGGATGTATATGGCACTTCATCTACCCACAAGTTGCGGTCAATACGCTCGATAACTTGTCTCTCGACCTTAGTAGTGACTTCTGGTTCGCGAGATGTGTAGTACATTGGCTGCGTGAGCTTGGCAAGAGTTTCACTGCTCAAGAGATGGTGCTTCTTCTTATTCATAGCCTCTTTCTTAGCCAGAAGTCTTCTTTTCTCTGCCTCGAACTTCTCCTTCTCAGATCTTTCACGAACAAGGATATCCAACTTGTCGCGAGATCTCTTGTCATCTAGACGACGGCTGGCTTCACGTTCAGCAGCTTCTCTGCGCTCGTTCTCACGGATCTGTTGGTTGCGACGTTCACGATCGCGGAGATCGGCAAGTTGGGCCTCTTCATCAGCGCGTTCACGCTCACGACGATCCTTCTCACGCATTTCCAGCTCAGAGAGCTCACGAGCTCTACGATCAAGCTCGTCGCGTTCGCGTTGACGCTCAATTTCAGCGTTACGTTGAGCTTGGCGAGAAGCGGCGGCTCTTTGGAGATCATTCAAGCGAGCGATTTCCTCCTCCTCTTCTTGTCTGAAAATTTATATTCGAAAAAGAATCATAAAACTCTAGTTACCTTCGTTTACGTTCTCTTTCAGCTGCATTACGACGTTCTTGCTCACGTCGTTCTCTTTCTCTGCGCTCTTCCTCTTCGCGTTGACGTTCACGTTCAAGCTCATCTAGACGATCACGTTCGCGGGCTTCCTTCTTTCTTCTAGCAGCTTCAATTAGCTCAATTTCTCTGCGCTCCTCTTCTTTTCTGAAAAAAAACTTTTCAACATCATAATTAATACAGTAACCTTACCTTTCCCGCTCTCGTCTCTCTGCATCAGCTCTCTCCATATCAATTCTCTGCTGTTCGGCACGAATTCTCTCCAAACGCTCATGCTCCTCACGTTCTTGACGTTTGCGGAGTCGTTCACGCTCCTCGGCTTGTCTCTGAACATCGGCCACCAATTCGGCCTCACGACGCTCTTCTTCACGACGGCGCATCTCGCGAGCTTCGTCTTCGAGACGTTGACGTTCACGGTCCTCGGCTTCACGACGTTGAATTTCGAGGACCTGACGCTCTTGAAGTTCCAGCTCGCGACGTTCACGCTCCAGTCGTTCCAACTCGAGACGCTCCTTGAGAAGACGTTCTTCCTCCTCTCGCTCCTTTTCACGCTCACGGCGTTCTCTTTCGATTCGTTCTCTTTTGATTCTCTCGATACGCTCGATTTCGATCCTTTCACGCTCAATTCTTTCGCGTTCAATTCTCTCCTTCTCGAGTCGTTCCTTCTCACGACGTTCCGCTTCAAGTCGCTCTTTCTCGAGACGCTCGGTTTCTCTTTGGAGTCGTTCCAAAGCTCTTCTTTCTTCCTCAGCCTTCTCACGTTCAATTCTCTCCTTTTCCAGAGCACGACGACGAGCAAGCTCAGCTTCCTCAGCTCCCAAACGCTGTTGCTCGAGGCGTTCCCACTCGGCACGACGCTGCATTTCTTGTTGTTGACGAAGGGCCCTCTCCTTCTCGAGACGATCCTTATCGGCACGCTCTCTTTCAGCTAGCGCTCTCTCTGAGAGACTCTGATGCTCACGAAGACGTTGCATTTCTTCACGAGTTCTCTGTTCGATAAGTCGTCGGGTCTCGTCCTCTCGAACACGGCGGTCCTGTTCCTCCTGTAGACGACGGGCCTGGTCCTCTCTGATGCGTCTCTCTTCCTCCTCGATATCACGATGATAGGTGACCTGAAATCGAAGCAATATAATTATATGACCCCTCCCTTATCTTATCAGATGGTATCAAACCTTATAATCGACGGTTTTCTCCTCGCGAGTTCTGCCGTCACCGCTGGTGGTGGTTGTGGTGTACGGAAGATATCTCTCTAGAGGTGATGTTGGTCTTCCGAGAGGGGTCTGAAACCGATCATTGAAGTTTTGATAGGGATGAGTCATGAGCAAATAGTACTTTCTACTCGCAAAGTTTCCCGAAACAAACAAAAGAGAAGAGTTCATCAACGAAACAACTAATCAATTGTATTAGAATTTAACTAAGAAAGGCTTAGAGAACGTGGCAAAAATACCCAAGAAATTTTATCGATTTCAATAAAAGGAGGCTATCTTATAATAAAAAAGATCAGTTTCTGTTCTCTTATTCCTTGTTGGCATCTCGTGATGAGGTGCGCGAAGTAAACAAAATATCAAATTGTTTCTACTCCTTTTTCAAAGTTCATCGAGCAACGTATCGTTTTACACTAAAAAATTACCTGTGACAATGCCTCTGTGCTTCTTGTGATAATCGTTCTTGTCATGACTTCTCGTCGGTAGTATTCGTCCTGAAAATTGAAGAATGAGGAATTGGAGAAGGTAATGCGAGTATGTACACACAAGGTTTTTATGATATGGGGCTATGTGCGCAGTGTCATGTGCACAATTGAGCCCTCCGAGAAAAACGAGTGTTCACACATTCGAAACTAGGTTTCTATTATATTTCAAACAACGGGAGGGGAAGCTCAATGCCAAAAAAAAACGATGAAAATGTCTGGTGACCAAGCGAAGGGAGGGTAAATGAGGAGAAATGATGTGTTGTTTGTTACTGTTTGATGCGAAAAACTAGATTACTACCAGGTTTGCCAGAGAGGCAGCCCCAAAAGTAAACTTGTAGTCACTCCTGTTTCTTCCACTTTAGTACAGTAATACAAACAAAGTTTTGTGTTAAGAAACGCTGCAGAAAGAATGGTTCTAAGCTCAGAAAAAAATCGATAGACAATTTTTTGAGTCAAAATGAACTTTCTTATCGTGCCAATAGGAAAGGAAAAAACGTGAGTAACGTCAACGGCATGAGGTTCTTATTCAAATAAACATTTTTGAAAACCTTACCGATGGTGTTTCAACATGGTGGTATGTGGTAGTTGTGGTTGGCATCATACGATAGTCGAAGACGCTGCTGTGCGACGGCGCCGTTGAGGGTGCCCGGTGCACCGGTATCTCGCGGACTGTTGAACGCGACGTTGCGTGTTCCGAGAGAAGATCTTCACGAGATGAGCTGATCGACTGAAAAATATCTATTTAGAGAATAAAGAGGAAACTGTTTTTGGCAGAAAGAACTTTAGAAAAGAATTTGATCGACCCTCACAAAATAATTAGACGGAATTGATCGTTGAACTGGAAATGAAATGCGAAAAACTGGGTTGGGTTTAGTCTTCGAAAGGGTTTATGTCTCGCTTGGGCGTATTGTATCAATGATGAACTTTTAATTATATTACCCGTTGCAATATTCTCATTGACGACATATTAATAGAGGAGAGAGAGAGAATCTAGCAAATAGCACAGAAGGCAATGGGCTAAGAGAAAGAGTAGAGGGCTCGACGGAAAATGAGATAAGTATTGTTAAGCCGGGGGAACGAAGCCCATCTCCGGTCCAGTGCCTGGAGGTTGATAATAACAAGGTGTTGAGACGAGCAAAAGGTAAACACGATGTTGCCACAGCCGGCCATCTTCTTTCTATTTACCTCCTACGTAGCTGAGATTCTTTTTTGCATGCACTTTTTTTCTTCTTTGAAAAAAAAAGACAACGGAAATTTTTTCGACGACTGAAAACTAGACGGAATCTATACGCTATTACTAGTTCTTCTCAATTCCATTCGTTTCTTATTTCTATGGAGCGGCCTAGGGGCAATCAAAAGCGGTCATTTTTTTGCGCCCACTTTTTGGTTTAGTCCGTGTATCGCGGATGTAACGGATCTTGTTTTATGGGAAGTCGTTCTCGAATAGAGAAACGATTTATGTGAAAAGAAAGAGAAGTGGAGGGGGAGGAAGACGGATTATTTTCAAGACAAAAAAGGAATATGGCCAGGAAAACTGATGAAAAAGAGGAAATTACGCTGTTTCGATACGCGAAGCATTTCTAATACCTGCAAAAATGGCAGAAATGATAAGAGAATTCCTAAGACATGGCACAGAGAACAAAATTAGGAGAACACTAGAAGAAAATCGATTCGGAATGAAGGTTCCAAAATGACGACCTTGACGTCATGTGTCGTATATAACGGACGGCTAGCGCCCTTATACTAGTAGTGTTCGAATAGAGGTGCGGTGGTATTATTGTTGAAAGTAGCGAGAGAGGGAAAGAGGGCAAACGGGGCAGAACATTCCGCGCGGAGCGGACAGTCCTCCTCGCAGGGGGCGCGCGCACTAACTAACCTATGCAATTATGCACAAGATACATGCATTGTAAGAAGAGGGCCCCCGGGTGAGGGAGGGTGGGAGAGAGTGGGGGAACGGTCAGCGGCGGGAGAGGGCGGCTGGAAAAGTGGGGGAGACATAGAGAAGTGCGCGAAAACAAGAAGGTGAGTAAATAAAATGGAAATATGGACAGGTAGGTGGACACTAGGTACCCCTTGATAATGATTCAAGATAGACGAAAATGTTTCATTTCGAAAAGCCTTTTCCATTTTCCTAATGTTCAAATCCCTCCGAGAGCGGATTAATGCCATGCCAAACAACCCTTCATAAATACTACTAATACATTTGAGTATTGTTTCTACCTTTAGGGACCGGGGCAGGTGGTGGTTCGTTTTCAAACAAAAGAAAATATAACGCGGGTCAATTGAGCACACAAGGTTCCAAAGAGCTCAAAGCGCGGAAACGGGGAAATTGCCGTGAATTCATCATAATATGTTTTCTGACAGCTTTTAGGGAAAGCAGATAGAAGAAGAACGAGCGCGAGGTATGCAGGATTAAAAAAAAAGATTTTTTGAAAGTTTCAAATATCTACTATAATCTTTAAGATGAGAAAAATGGAAAGTGATATTGAAAAATATGAAATTTTCGGAAAAGTTTCGATTTCGATATTCATGCGAAAACGTTGGCAACAAACAGTGGGGGGTGCGCCGGCAATGATGAACAAAGCGTTTATCCGACCCATGCGGAAAATATTAAGCCTTCCTCTCTCTCTATTTTTCGACCGCCATGCCTTGCTTGCTTCCGCGGCCTCCTCCAAATTGATAAATACCTATTATGACGAGCCGTTTTCCGTCTCTATTGTAGACTTTTCTATGTTTTCTTCGCTTTGCGCGTTTAAACGAAATATGTGTGTGTGTGTGTTGTGTTTGAAGGTGAAGTGTGATTGGAATCCTCCGCAAAAATGTCGAGGAGATGCCAAGGCAGACACATGGGAACCGATTTCTGATCGGATCAGAACATCCAACTATATGTTTTGTACACAAAAGAGAGCCGAGAAGCAAGAAACCAAATATGCAAATATTTTGGAGGAATACTCTCTCGAGTGCAAAACGGGAAGCCTCCGCTTCTCACTATTTGACTTCTTACATGACACCTAGGTAGCCTGAGAAGCAGCTATAGTTGCCTGATAACTTACTTTTGGAATAGAAGACGTGTGATGGTAGCTGACTGCCGATGACGACGACTGAATTGGGACCGGTGGGGGCGGCGCAACATCACTCGGAACACCACTCATCGAAGAAGCTGCAAAAAATAGAAGATTGAAATTGAATCGGCAACTTTTTCAAACGAGTAAAAAACAGAAACCCAACAATGGTAATTGGTTCTTCCCGAAGAAGATCGTTACACTTTCGTTTCACTAGTTTCAAGGAATTCAATAAAGAAAAAAAAAAGGAATTACTTTTAGACTATTGTAAAGAGTGTGAATGAGATGAATAAATGACACTGAAGAAGTTGCAACGGGAAATTACCTCAAATCACTGAATTCCGGTTCTTAAAGGGGGAAATCAGGAAAATATAGTAAGAAAGAAGCCCGGGTCGCACCTAGATGACAGGAACGGGAATAATAGGTAACCCAATGAATCGAGATGTAACCAAATATCAAAAGGGCTGTCCTCCGTATCGGACTCTAATGTTTGTCTTTCACAACTCTCTCTCAAATAGCAAAAACTACGGTTCTACGGTTCCAGGACAAAAAATAGTATAAAACTTTCTGAAAATAGCAAGGAATGCCCTGTTGACTAAATGTTGTGTGCTTTTCTTTTAAAACCGACATTTGGTACATGAAACCTCCTCCAAACAAAGACAACATGAAATCTGACCCGAAGCAGAAGCTAGGAAGGGAGGGTCCATCTCAATGTTGACTACATAATGATCGGTAATAACACAGTAAACAGACGTCTAATACCATGAGAACCGTGTAATTATAAAAGAAAGAATCGTTTGTTGCAAAACGGAAGATATGCATTTCTACGGGGGGAAGTAGGCGAATTCCACGAAAAACCGGGGGGTATCGTCCGTCTTATCGAACGGTCAAATCGTTTGAATGAAGGTCGATCCTCCTTTTTCCCTCTTATTTCCCCTTCTTTGTTTGGTACTTCTCTCCTTTTTCCCTCCCCACACCTTTCGTCTTACACACAAATGGAGAAGAAGGACGGTTCTTCATGTTCTTTCTCTTCTCAAGTGAGGAATGAGTGGATATAAGGATTAAGGAATTCAATTCATTCGAATAACCGGAAAAGCTTACCTGAATAGGATGGAGCAGTGTAGGAAGTAGTGGTCGTCTTCTGAGAGAGAATACTTGGGAGTGGCTGAGCTCCTGACAAAGAGGAGACTGGAATCTTTGGAGCTGTTGTCACTGCAGGATCGTTCCAGGCTTTTGGAGTATAGTGTGTGGTTGTAGTGGTGGTTGTATTCCCAATCACTTCTGTCGAACTCAATGGAGGTGGCGGTGGTGGAGGAGCTGTCGGATGGAAAACAACCGACGCTGGTGGAGGTGGCAGGTCTAATGGTGATCTTGGCCTCGTCGCATCCATTTCGTCCTTGGTTCTGTAAAGACAATTTGCATTTGATGTTTTTTTGAAGAGGGAAGAAATAGTCGAATGACAGAGGAGAGGACAGCGATGAGATTAATGGGCCGAAAGTTTGCTTATGATACGTTTTGCGCTTCTTTTTCTATCATATCTTACATAATTACATTGTAAATTATAGTGTAAAAGTCATTTTTCCTTGAAACTTTGCCAAAAATCAATATTGTACACATTTTGAGAAGCATTAGACGAGAGGAAATGTCGAGAGAAAGCGTTGGCATGAGTCCCGTATTTGTCAAATGACTAATCGGAGGCAAAAAATAGTTTTGAATCATCTTCAAGGATTCGTACTTGTACAAAATGAGTGATGCGGAACTTGGAAACGCCTTTCGCACTATTTGAAAGCAAGAAAAAACTTTTTGGTAGGAAAAAGAGAGATGAAACTTGATATCGCTTACTTTTGCATCAACACAGTCTCATCAGTTGGATTCGAGGCAAACGATTCGTTTAAGAGGTCTTGCTCGTCCCGGTTAGCGTCGAATGTGATGGAAGCTGAACGGAGTGACGCGTTGTCTTCCCTGAAATGAATCAATATATTTATTTGGTATATTCCATTCCAAAAACTATATCTTACAAAGGTCTTCTGAATAGATATGTCGAGAGAGGAGAGTAACTCATTAAGATGGCTTCTAACTATGAGAGAGAGAGTGACTAAAAATAGAGAGAAAAGGGTTATAGAGCAACACAATAATCTTATCAGTAAAACGAGTGAGGTGTGTGTATGTGCGCGTGTATTTGTATACGTCTATGATCGCCGGATGGTATTGAAATGTTTGTGTTGTATATGTGTGAGGGTGAGAAGAAGAAGAAAGGAGGGAGCATCCAAATGTTTGTCCTTTTTTGGTGTGAATGTGTTGGATGACGGTGTCGTCGAGTGATGATGCGAACGAACGATGCGCGCGCACTTTTTGATTGGTATTGGTCAAGCGAGAAGTCTTGGTTAAAACTTCTAGAATTTCTTTTTCAGAAAAAAAGTATTTTTAGATTAAAGCGATTAACTGGCGTTGTTTCTTATCAAAGTTGCGCTTGATTCCAACACGAAACAAATTGCATGTCACTAGTAATCAAAATACGAGAAACTAGATTAGGGAAATATCCGAGAGGGAAGCCTTTATGAAAACTTATCACCAAGATATGATTTCCCTCCGAAAATATCAAAAAACCTGTATTTAGAAATAACAAGGAGGCATAATTTCGATTATATCTCTTTTCTGTGCCTCCGACACCCCGCTGTTACCGATCTCCTTCCTATTTTTGGAAATACTACATTCCAATCGAATTCCCGAAGCTTGGGGACGACATGGACAATTTGCTATGATTTATTTGTCAAACCTATTCAACCACTTGTAGAATCAAGTGAAAATTGGGAATAGGAGGGAGTATCGATATCTATTTGTTGAGGGGTGCAAAGTCACAAGTGGTAATGTATTGGAAAGATAAACATACTAAGGTGATAAAAACTTCGAAGCTTCCTTATTTAGAATCGAATAATGCCGATTAGAAACAAAATGGAAAAAGAGAAAGACCATTCACTAAACTGAGTAAAATGAAACAAAAGACGTGACCGGAACCGGTTGTAAGGGGGGGGGGGGCGAATCAGAGAAATCGTTGACCAGTGACTCGATTTCAATTTCGATTTTTTTTTCGAAATTCGCCCCCAAATTTGTTAGGTTGAAAGGCACTCACATGGTCACTGTTTTTCGGCGCTCCTCGTTGAAAACCAGTTCTTCCTCTTGGTCACGATCGGCGTCGGCGAGCTGCAAACGAAATGAAGTTTAATGGAATGATTGGGTTTTCACAACTACTCATTTTATCTCTATCTTTCATCTATGTTACAACAATCACTACTCCGTTGTTTCTATAAACAGCCAAAGTCATTGTTGATCATTATCTACTCTTTCTTCTCCTCATTTTAGTATCTTGTTGAAAAGAAAAGAGACGAAAAAATCTAATCAAGAACAAACCACGACAAATCCAGTCATCTTTTGTGTGTGAATTTCAGAAGTTGACGGGTCTAGAGGTATCATTCTGAGGTTTTGATACCTGAATGTGTTCTAGATGAAAATAGGGGGAGTATACAGAAGGCGTTGACGAAGAAAGATGAGTCACAATAGACAGAACGAAATATGTTGAAATCGAAATGAACGAAGGAAAGGAATTATCAAAAATTTCAATCTATTTCCAGTCGCTAAAAATCGTCTAACATCACGTTTCCACTAATTGTGGCTAATTTTACACTCATTACACTTGGCAGAAACCGTTTTAATTCCGAAAATTTGAAAAAAATTGCTTTTTTTATCGGAAAGTGATGTAAAACTATTTCCTTTCAATAAAACAATGAAAAAAGCTATTTTAAAAAAAACTGGTCAAATATTTGATGAAAAGGCCTGCCAAGATTGTCAGTTAATTCTTCTCAAACTATGAACGTGACTTTGCAGTTATGCAAACCGATAGGAATGAACAATAGTCGAATATGACAGAATGGAATGGAGAGGGACGGAATGGTGGGAACCATCTTCCTTGATTTGCATAACTGTTCGTGACCAAACAATATAATCATCACGCGCTCTTTTTTCTATAGAAAACCTCCACTAAGAAAAACTGAAAAGAGGTGATGTAAAGGTAACAGCAGAAGCCATTCGATCATATAACTTTTTGTGTTCTCCCCCTTCCCGTTCGCTCTCTCTTTTCCCGTTGCACGATGCATCTCCGAAAAAAGGCATCAAGTACATACGTGTAACTGGTATGACGACATTGATACAAGTGAAAGTTGAGAGAGATGAGTAGGTATGAGAGGACCGCTCGGACAAAAAAGTGGGTTGAAAGGTACACAATTATAATTGTCGGAACGTAGTAACGGTGAAAAAAGCTTTGGTAACCCAAATTATGAATTTTCTATCCTTTAAAAAATAATAACTCACTTTATGATCCTCTGGTTCGCTGTGAGTCATTGGGATAGTCACTAGCTCAGCTTTCTGTGGTTGCTCGATTTGTTGAATGGCTTCTGATATCTCTTCTTGAACTTCCTGCAGAGCATCAGCAGCAATAGCGACTTCGTCTTCTGATTCAGCTGGAACCTGCGCATAGTCGGGTTCCTCTTCTTTTTCTTCTTTTGGAATTATTACTACATCTTGCGCTACATCTTTTGCTACATCTTCTTTCGCTACCGCACCAGTAGCATCTATGATCTCTTCTTCCTTCTCTGGCGTAGTTGAACTCATCTGAATAATAGTAGCAATAAGAGGCTGCTCAACTTGATCGACAAGCTCCGCCACTAATAGCTGGATATCGTCGCCGACACTTTTCTGGCTCATTTTTTGCTACCAAGGGTGAAAAGTAGGAACCAGTGATGGAAAGTGTCAATAGAAATAGTTAGGAGCACACACACACACGTGAGACCTTGGAAGAAGCTTGTAAGGTGTAGGGGGGCAAAATGGTGTGTGTATATAGAGTAAACAGGAGGCTCTAGGCCCCGATGTGTATTTGACAATAATTTTTGGAAGAAACTAAGATTCCACTGCACACTTGAGTTGCCTCTCCGATGGACTGTTGTGTCCCCCCTCCAATCTTTTTGTCTCAGTCTCTTATTTCATCGTTATGATTTTTGATGGCCGCTTCTGTTTGGCAGGCCGTTTCAAGTGAACACGCACCAGCCCCCCGTATCAATAGACTTCCATGCATTTTTATTGGAACGCAAGATTTTGGAATTTCAATATGGGAGAGTTAGAAGAATATCTCATTCTACGCGTCTTGTTGGTAGTCTCTCACAAGCAAAAGCCATTTTTCTAGCGGCAGTGCTCACTTGTCTTTCTCACGACCCTCTCCGGCTGACTACATAAACGCGGAGCCGGAGTATGTCCTTTGTGCCGGTTCCATGGTGTAGCGGTTAGCACTCAGGACTTTGAATCCTGCGACCCGAGTTCAAATCTCGGTGGAACCTATCGTTTTTGGTTTTTTTGCAAAATTGATTAAATATAAGGAAAAGAGACATTTTGCAAAATATTTAGGAGTTTTAGTTAACCTAATTACCTTCATTAAAATCAAAAAGGTGTGTGTTGTTCAAAAAATGACTCTAAAAACCCAAAAAGATAGGTTCCACCGAGATTTGAACTCGGGTCGCAGGATTCAAAGTCCTGAGTGCTAACCGCTACACCATGGAACCCAGCGAACACTCAACTGCCAGTTTGCGTTGATTATCATTCCGCGCACCTCATTGCGGCAAACAAGGAACTGATCGCTTCCCGTGAGAATGACAGGAAAGTGACGTGTTCTTGCACTCAGCGCTTTGAAACTGATGTTCAGAGCTCAAAAACCAGTTTTTGTGCTTCAGCCGACAAAAGGTTACTAAAACCTTCCGTACTCAACTAGTAATGCCAGTAAAAAAGGAAAAACAATAGGTCCCACCGAGATTTGAACTCGGGTCGCAGGATTCAGAGTCCTGAGTGCTAACCACTACACCATGGAACCGCACATACCCACAACTCTTCTTTTCTGTCTAGTGATGCTTTATCTAAGGAATTCCACGCGCCTCTCTAAGCTTATTTTGCGGAAAGATAAGATAATCACTACCTCTCGGAAGTCAGGTGTTCGCCCGGTTCCATGGTGTAGCGGTTAGCACTCAGGACTTTGAATCCTGCGACCCGAGTTCAAATCTCGGTGGAACCTATCGTTTTTGAAGCGTTTTTGTTGATTCTAAAGAGTTAAAACCAAATGAAAGGAACAGTAACAGTTCAGTGACAAAGAAATATTTGGCTTTCTTCCAAGGTCTTTTGTTTGCACAGGATTACTTCCCCCCTTTACCCCCAACACTCACCTGGCCAGCTGAACTATTCGATTTGCCAATCTTGGCGAGCTCCTTCAACAAATCGAGTCGATCGTCTTCCGAAGCAGACTGTGTGATCTCGATTTGACACGTAGTCCGTGGCTCGCCAACTCGTTCCTCGTCCAGACTGGTTCTACTGCCACGCACCTGTTAATGACCGTTAATTAGGGAGTTGGAGGGAGAAGAAGCCAACCAGTACCTCTTCGCTGCTTTGTTGTTGTTCAGTTTCGAATTCTTCGTCCGGCGTTGGACTAAGCAGTGAGATATTGGATAAACGTCTGTCGACAACTGTTCTAGGTGATGCTAAGCTACTTCCTGTCAGAGAACGGATCTCGTCGGATTCTTCCTGAAAGTTTAATTAATTAGAGGTTTTTATATATTAAAAAATAAAAATAAGAATTTTTCCAAGCAGAAATTCAAAAAAAACAACTATCAAAACAAAATAGCACTCGAGACTACTCGAGAAAAGTAACAAAAATGAACCTTTCGTACAAGTAGCAAGGCCATACGGGGTCAACCGGGACCATGCGTGTGACGGAAGGCAGGTGAGAGCCGAGAGAGTGGGATTATTAGGATGACGCAGATCGAAAAGACAAAAAAGGTGCCGTAGGGGGGTGTATCAATGGGCCATGGTGGCCGGAGAGAAAAGAAACAGAGGAACGGCGGGTTAATGGCGGAGGTGGGCCGGTGTTTACCGGGTAATTAGAAAAATGGGAACGGCTAGATATGGTAATCCGATTTGGGAGACAAGGGAAAACAATAAACCCCAGGTGTTTCATCAGATAGGATTGGTTCGAAACGTTTCGGAAAGAAACTTGGTTTCAAATTTTAGAATATCCTCCTGGGAAAATTTTTTGTTAGTTAAGACTAATATTCATTTCAAAATAAATAAAACTTGGAAGTTTTGGACCGCAAATTTTCCGGGGAATGTGACTGCCAACAATGGCATACTCACAAAGAACAGGAAAACTATTCATAAAAGGCTGGAGACCAAGTTTTGAACGTTTCACAAAATGTGTTCACAATAGAGTGTTCCCGGGTACCAAATCAAGTCATGCGCGTAATTCGGCGGGGATTCTCGCTAAATGAATCATTGTCTTCAAAGGAGATACCTAGCCGTACCGATTTTTAGGATTCGTTTATCAAATCTCGCCGGGATTATATGACTCATCGTATCTCAGGGTCATCGCAGACTATTATCATGATGAAAAGAGTATTCATACCTCGTTAATAGTGTGAAGAAAGTTTGGCAGTACACTCATGTTTGATTGTATGAGAGATGGCAAGGGAATGAGTCCGGATGTGGTGCTGAAAAATGGGAAACTTCGACTAAATAGTACTAAAAGCGGAAAACGAAATTTGCCTTGGTAACGTGAGAAGCTTTGCACCTCGATGGATAATCCACGTTTAAAACCGCGCTCTTTTCTCATATTTGGTTTCCCACGATGTATTTAGGAAAATGAATTTGATCCGTTATTTTGTTTTAATTTTGAGAAAATGGTTATGAAGTGAATTTTTTTCGCTGAGTTTACCGGGGGAAATTCGGAAATAATTTGTTTGTACCGGAAATTTCGTGAAAAAAAACAGTCAGTAAAAATTTTTTCAAGTGATTTCATCGGTAAAATTTTTTAATTAGTTGGTTAGTATTTTAGATTATTTTATCACTGGTTTTCCAGTATTTCTACCGATAGAAGAAATGTTTGAAGATAGAATTTTTGCTTAAGCTAAATAATTCTTGACAAATTTTTAGTAAACATTCCAGTGGAATTTGTAAAAAAAATTTTGAAGTTATTTTTGTTCAGTTTACCGGTCAATTATGTATTTTTCTTATTTTTTTGAGTAAATCTATGGAAGATTATTTTTTCTAATTTTTCTATCAATCTAATAGGGGAAATTATAGGGTTTTCAAAAAATTGAAATTCTGAATTTATCGTATTTTCAACATGAAACAAGGGAAACCCCGTGTCTGATCAATTACAGTCACAAGCTTTTTTTTATTATTTTCCACAAACAATAATTATTTTAATCACTTTTTCTTTAAAACAAACAACTCACGGTTCATCATCGGAGCACGAAGAAAGAATCTCGTCAGTTTGAAGCAACGACATCACCGACGGCATGCCTGGTTTTCTTTCTGACATGGCTGGTTCCCCTTGTCTCTGAAAACAATACGATTTCTATGGCTGGGAATGATGCACATATATAGTTAAAAAGAAAACAAAAATGAATCACATGTTTTTCTTCCTCAACATGTTTCATAAATTCATAAAAGAATGAAGGTTTACAAAAAGTCAACATCGTTACGGACAGTTGCTAACCGTTCAGCGACAAGAATCTAGGTTGTTGTATAGTATAACAGGTATTGGGTAAAACTGTATAGTGAAACGGAAGAAATCTTAGAAACCCATCGAATTAATTCACAAAACACAAGACTACACCAATTATCACTTGATAACAAAAACTGACTAGAAAAAAACGAAAGAACACCGCTCAAGTGGTCAAGAGTATCATCTAAAAGCGGGAAGTAGGATGAAAGGTAAGATATTACTAGCAAAAAAAACATTGTGCAAACAATACAATGGATGTCGAGGCCAGGCCTCCCGAGATTTGCGGAGTCAAAAGAGCCCCCTCTTATTATTTATCCTTTCGACCCAAGGTTTTGGTTTCGGTTTTAACCAGTATTAACCTTCAAATCTCTTCATTCACTACCTCATAAATCAGAAGATGGTGTGATGACATTGAAAATGAAGACACGAAAGAAGAGAATTTTCTTCAAAGGCTCCCTATGATTGACAGGCGGTTTATATTAATCTCGTCGTTTCGGAATGCACGACACATTGTACGAACGGATATGATGACTAATTAGTAGTGACGGTAGAATGATTTGAAGACGAATGAACAGGAAGAAAACGGGAACACACACGTACAAGTAAAGATAAAAAACAAATGGTTTGAAGAAGAGGAATAGAGATGGATGCAAAAATCTAGCTAAAAACAGATAAATCGTACGGCGAGGAGGAACAGAGTGAGAGGTGAAAAGGCAGAAGAGCTGGCGGTGTTTTGTGTGAATCATCTGAATAAACAGGCTTTTATATATGTACCCGGCATAGCATATACATAGAGTCGGTGCCTTTTTTCGGAAAACTAGCGGGAAAAATTTTTGCAATTTTTTCGGAATAACTTTTCTGCTGAAACGTTTGTTTAATAAGGAAAGAGTTATTTTTTAGAGTTATTACCAAAAAAATCAAGTTTTTCATTCGGTTTTTTTTGAGAAAGGCTTTTTGGTCGAAAACAAATGTATTCCACATTTTTTGGCCGGTAAAAATTAAAAAAAATTTTTTAATACTTTTTCGATGTTTTGTCAACAAATTTAATTTTTTCTAGACTCTTCATGGGTGAAAAACCGATTTAAGTTTCTCAAAAATATAGCGAAGGCAACTGACAGAACCATTCACATGTTTGACCAGTAAAAATTTGAAAAATAATTAAAAATAATTTTTACGAGGTTTTGTCGTCAAATTAAAGGATTTTTATCGGTAAAAACCAATCTAAATTTCCCAAAAAAAAACATATCTGAGTGCAGAGGGCATTCGGGAGAACCTCACTGACCCTCTTGACATTCTCAACAGAACAATTGGACAGTTTCAAGGAGAGGTCGGGGGAGTCAGAATGAATGAATGTCGAGATTTAGATGAGAAAACGATAATTGGCAAAGGTTTTGATTAAAACAGTCCGATAGAAAAAAAAGAAGGAAATGCACATAAAAATAGAGCAACTGAAAAAAGAGAGTTCACCTGAATAAAAACGCCCTCTTCGACAACCTCAGTGTCGGAGCTGGTATCGGAAGAGGAAGACGACGCCTCCTCAACCTGAATATCCGGATTCGCCGCCGTGGTGGTAAGTCGTTTCCGGGCCGTGGCGAACACAATTATTCGTAGAGAGAGGACAAACGCCTGAATTCAGAAATTGAGTTAATTGGTAAAGGGCAGGCTTGTATCGAAATTTATGGTGGGGCCTTTCCTAATGAATCCCCCTAGACTAGTTCTCTTTCAGGTGTCTCAGGGCAAAGGGGAAGACCACCTTATGTAATAAGACGGTTGGAAGAGGAGGGAAAGGGGGGCCGGGGCGCGACCACAAGATGCAATTAGTATCCGAATGCAATGATTATTAGAAAAAAGTGGACGCTGGGTGAATTGAGAAGAAGAATTCGGTTCCATGCTTCAGGTGCGAAATTTGAAAAGAAAAAGGTGTTTCGAGAAAAGAGAAATTTGGTGGAAAGAAAATGGAAATAAAAAAGAACGGAGATCCGACTCCCAGATACCTTCTTTCATTTCATAAATGGGTCATGAATAGATTTTGCAAAGGTTTTCTTATAAATTCTGGCTTCTAAAATAAGAAAAACTTACCAAAATAGCTGAAAACGCTGTTTGCAGAAAGGCGTGGAAGCCGTCCGGCGGACGACTTGTCGAGGACCTGTTATTTGACGTTTGTAGATTTTCTATGTCCATACAATTCTGAAAAAAAAAATTTTTCAAAAAAAATTTTTCGACATATGAATGGGGACTCGTAAAGATGGTTTTGGAAGCCTATTGTTACACCCCCAAACATGATTGAATCAATGTTCCAACGGAAACCCAGCTATGTAATAATAGGCTATGTTTTCTGAAGAATCAAATGTTGAATAAAAAAAACGACATGATTCACAACTGTATACAGGTGCGATGGATGATGGTGAAGAGACGAGGAAATGGAAATGAGCGCGAAAAACAATGCGAGAACGGAATAAGTAAAGAGCTCTCAGGTTTCTATTATGTGCCAATTTCTTTGTACTGTCAAGAAGAGGGGGAGGAGGTGGTGTTTGCTCGCAGGAGTTTCTAGAACACGATGAAGACAAGTTGGTGGTAGCGCATAACAATGTGCCGAACCACTTTTGCAAGCTTTTTATCTTCTTTTATCTCTCTGAAGTGATTATTGGTGGCGGGTTCACACACAAAAAGCTGTGGTGACTTGACTTTGAGGACAAAAAATATTGGTAAACTAAAAAAAGAGGAGATAAACACACGTTCTTGAAAAACTGTAGTTTAGTTTTTGATTATTCTTGAAAATGGGACTGTTCTAATGCGAAATAGTTAATCTATTGTTGTTGAAAACAAAAAAAACATGCTGTCACAATAGTTTCAACGTTTTCATAGTCAAAAAAGAATCAATACAATAATTCTCACAAAAACAGAATAATTGGCACTGGTACCTATATATGGTCAAGAGGTTTTATGGTGTAATTATTTATTAGTCCGAGTATAAACCTGGAGAAAGAAACTCATAAAACAAACTACAGATGCGAAAAGTGATAAGGAAAGGTGGAAATACATGATACTGTTTGTGCATAGTGTCATAAATCGGTTTTAAAATGGTCTACAATGTGGTTTCTAACTGTATAAATAACTTGTTTCCGATAAAGCTGAATGAAAGTAACTGTACAGACTAAGCTACACAAAAACATAACGCAACTTTTTTTCGCAGCCCCCCCGGGCGACACTATGATACGGATTTTCCGGTCACCAGCACCTGTCAAAGAAGATGAATCAATTTGTTTATTGACGTTCTTCTCATTTTCCTCTCCTCTCCTGATTAAAGGACGAGAGAAACGGATGACGGGAGTAAACGAATTTTGAAGGATTGATATATTTGGGAAACAGATCATTTCACTTCCGAAAGATGTGATTTCGCATGATAATATTAGGAGGATTAAGAAAACGGAAGGTGATAAGTCAATGTTTGGGTTTGATAGAATAAATAAATAAGTTTATGGTATAGTATAATTTTAGAAACCTTGAAAAATATTTTTTTCGATGAATTACCGAAAAAAACTCAAAAATCAGATTCAAGGATAATATTCTTGTTAATGGGATAACTAATCCTGTCATTTATCAACCCTGACACTATCTATTTAGTGTTTCCTTGAATGACGGATTACTGTTTCGTTATTTGGACAATAGTGGAAGTTGCAAACTGGTAATTCACACAAGATGCGAAGATAGATAGAGGGGAACTACTCATAACAGTTTCAAAAGTTGCGAATTGAATGCCTAAACGGGGGTTTACGCTAGAGAATAGAGGAAAATGGAAATGAGGTCTGTTTTCGCCCAGAAAAGTAACCCTTTTTGTGAAAATAGAGGAGATATGACCCGTGAGACGGAGATTTACGATAAAAGAGAGGAATTGGAAATTAGTGCAAACCAGAAAACGTCGGGATAAGGTTTGGCGGTTAGCAAACATGGATAGATTTCACCAAGATATTCAAAGTTTAGTTAAAAATTGAAAAGAGGGGCCAGGAATAGAATTTCAATTTTGAATTTTTTATTTTGAAAAATAGAATATCATTTCAAAAGTTTATTTTCCACTTTCTGAACTTTGTATTTTTTGGATGAACAGAAAACTTGAGAAAAAAGTGTGTCAAGAGATGAAACATATGAAAAGACCCCTTAAAAGTACTAAAACATGTATTCTTACCAGTTTTTAACAATTCACTTACCTGAAACTCTCGTTTCAGAACGTGCACATTTTCCGTTTAGCAGAACAAATCGAATAATGTCTTCTTATCAGTCGAATGAGACGATGGTCGCGTTCTTTTTAATGAATAGAGCAGTGCACCAGGTAAGAAGAGTGTGCAGCAGATAAATCGGGCGGGTCCGTTCGTTCGTCCGGCCACGGTTGGCAGGCAGCAGACAAACAAATACAGTGTGCGTGTCTTGATGAGATTGAGAAAAGAGGTAGTAGCGCAGTTGCAGAGAAGCTGAACGCTTAGCAAATATTAGAAAAACAAGAGGAGGAGGGGACTTGCACCAACGAACCCCTTATTCGGTCAATTGGTAGGTAGGCTCTTGCGGGTAGCCTTGTTTTTTGTTTTTATGCGGGTACGGTTGCCGAAAATTGGAAGAAACAGGCGATAAATTTACAGAACTAGAGAATCTGGAAAAATGGTACTAACCTAAATGAAAAATAACAACCTTCATTTTTATAGTCATTTTTCTCCGCAAATAATTATTATTGTATATGACTTATGATAGTGCATCTGATTTCTTGCTCTCTTTGTTGTTTTCAGCTTTTCCAATCCCCTCTACCTGTAAAAAAAGCAAAAACGATAGGTTCCACCGAGATTTGAACTCGGGTCGCAGGATTCAAAGTCCTGAGTGCTAACCGCTACACCATGGAACCTCACATTGACCACTCACTCACTTTATGTATATATACCCCGCTGGACACTCTCTGCCTTCTCTCACTCCCGCCGACGGCGTCTCTCCTCCGCCTGCTCTCTACGTTCAATGTCTACAGCGTAGATAACTCTAAGCAGCGTGAGGTTCCATGGTGTAGTGGTTAGCACTCAGGACTCTGAATCCTGCGACCCGAGTTCAAATCTCGGTGGGACCTATGCTTTTTGCTTTTTTTTTAGTTACTTTAAACTGGTTTAATATTTAATAATCAAAAACTTGTTTTTTTCTTTAAATTTAAAAAAAAAGTTGACTTTTAATTCAAAACCAAAAGTTTTCTTGAAAAAAATAAACCAGGATTGAAAATATACCATTAAAAAACATTTTAAACATCAAAAAAAATTTCAAAACGATAGGTTCCACCGAGATTTGAACTCGGGTCGCAGGATTCAAAGTCCTGAGTGCTAACCGCTACACCATGGAACCGTATGCTTCAAGCCTGTCATTCTCCCATTTTTCGCTGCCTCCGCACACCACTATTAGTTCCTCGTTGAGCGCGCAACCCAAAAAAGCTGCGCGTTGCGGCGCGGCGCGACTATCAGCGGAGATTGACAGGCTCAGTTTCAATATTATTTTCGCTGTTCAAGTTTGTGTACGGTTCCATGGTGTAGCGGTTAGCACTCAGGACTCTGAATCCTGCGACCCGAGTTCAAATCTCGGTGGGACCTATGCTTTTTGCTTTTTTTTTAGTTACTTTAAACTGGTTTAATATTTAATAATTTTTTCAAAAACTTGTTTTTTTCTTTAAATTTAAAAAAAATGTTGACTTTTAATTCAAAACCAAAAGTTTTCTTGAAAAAAATAAACCAGGATTGAAAATATACCATTAAAAAACATTTTAAACATCAAAAAAAATTTCAAAACGATAGGTTCCACCGAGATTTGAACTCGGGTCGCAGGATTCAAAGTCCTGAGTGCTAACCGCTACACCATGGAACCGTATGCTTCAAGCCTGTCATTCTCCCATTTTTCGCTGCCTCCGCACACCACTATTAGTTCCTCGTTGAGCGCGCAACCCAAAAAAGCTGCGCGTTGCGGCGCGGCGCGACTATCAGCGGAGATTGACAGGCTCAGTTTCAATATTATTTTCGCTGTTCAAGTTTGTGTACGGTTCCATGGTGTAGCGGTTAGCACTCAGGACTTTGAATCCTGCGACCCGAGTTCAAATCTCGGTGGAACCTATCGTTTTTGCATTAGGAAGCTCGATTTTTGATTTTTTAGAAAACGATCAGGTCCTATACGTTCCCTTCTCAACATTCTCACCTCTCTTTTTATTTTTACGATATCCAAAATTCCAAATTTAGACGTTCATTTTCAAAAATGTACAAAAACGAAGAAATGTGAGAGACAAAAAACAAAAATACCAGTAGGAGAGACAAAAGTGACTGAAAAAATAAAATATGACATTATTCAAGATCAATTTATGGATCTGGTTGAACCGCTTGCATTTTAATTGAATTCCGACGGATGTTGTCTTTTTCCTGGAACGTTCTCTTGATTTTTACAATCCTTTATTGTGAAACGAACCTCATTGACAGGTTCATCCATAATATTAAGATGTTTGGCATGTTTCCAAACATAGATATCAGTGATGAGCGCGATTGTTCGGATGACGACGTACAATAGATGCATCCAGACTCGAAGACGATCCGGATGATAGATAGAACATGATCCCCGAGCTCCATTACATGTTTTATCCCAAACAAGACAAGCCGCATCAATGACTAATCCCCAGATAATTGGAGATGGAAGAGTTCCAAACAAGGATACAGCCATTCCTTGAAGACCCAGAGATAGAGAACGACTCTCAGGAGGGACAGATCTTAAAATAAAAAATTTAATAGAGACTATCTACCGAATTCTTACCTTAACAAGATAAGCATAGCAGGAACAACTCCTAATCCGGCAACAAAAGATCCCGGGAGAACAGTCAAGAAAAATACAACAGTGCTGGTTTTACAGGTGTTTTCACAGTATTTCTTGCTGACAACGCCACCAGGAGCACATTGACATGAAGTGAAGTCTAGGATAGGGTTGGACCCGTGTTGCTTTGCCTCACGACACCCAGCATGACAAGGAGAGAAATACGCGAATCTAAATAAACTTGGAAGGTGATGTAACGTAGAGCTTGGAACATACCCTGTTCTATCGCAGACTGGGTATAAACGAGCGTTTTCACAAGCACATTGGGAGTTGCATTCGCGAGTGAAGTTGTAGTTTGTGTCTCTGGAACCCGTTCTCATAAATTTTTGAATAACTTAGCTAGTAGCTAACCTGTTGTTCAACCCAATCGAGTTTACAATAGATTCACACCCAATGAATATTTTAGCACTGTATAGACAAACATTCACTGTTGACATGAGCATCACAAACATCGCCGCACGTCGTCCATTCAATTTCAGCTTTTTCGTAATAAAACCACCGGTTGCCGCTCCCAAACCAAACCCGAATACTCCAAACATGGCCATGTAGCGATGAACCAAGTACTGTGGAATTCCAAAGTGGTTTTCCAGGTATTTAGGCAAGAACACAATGTATCCTTTGAACGCGAGAATGTCGCAAACACGTCCTAGAACGCTTCCAAGATAGATTTTAGTGCTCAGAACTGCTTTGCAGGATCTAGCAAAGTCCTTGATCTTCATTTTGATTGTTCTGTCTTCCTCTACTGTCTTTTTAAGTTTCTCCTTATGAACATCGTGAAGTTGAACGGCCGAGCTACTTCCCTCTTTTCCCTGTGGGAAGAAGAATAGCATGGTTGACGGGAACAAGGCGATTGTTCCGATGAACAAGAAACCAATCCACCAGGCACCAATCCAAGTTGGATCAGCAGGAGTCAACCCATTTGGAGCTGAAACCAGAGATTTTGAACAGTCCAAAAAATTAATCAAGCTTACGATTAAGAGTATAATAAAATTTATTGCAGAAGCTTCCGATCATGTAACCACAAATTGGACCCAGGACTCGAATTGAAGAGATTGCGCCGAAATAGGCTGGGAGAGACTTCTTCTTGATATTGTCATCGAGAAGTGGGACTCCAAGACTCCACGGCATAGTTCTTCCAATTCCAAGGAGCAGAAGGGAGAAGAAGAAGACCATGAATGGGTAAATGTTGGAGGACTGCTCTTGGCATTTGGATTCCTGAAATATAATAGGTGTCTAACGATCAAAGGTCAGTCTTTCAGGACTAATCTGCTTTCAGAATACTGTTTTTTCTTGTTTTTCTAATTTTTACCTTGATAATAGCTCTCAAGGAGTTAGTCAGCGTTCCACAGAATGTAAACGGAGCAGCTGCACTAATCCGAATCTTTTTGATATCCTTATCCGAAGAATTGGTCCTTCTGCGGATAAACATGGATAACGAGCTTCTCAACGTGTTCTGGCTGGTATTATTAGCGATGACATCATCAGCAGCAACGAGAGCTTCATCGATAAGCCACCCATCAATTGTATACGTGTTGTTGAGCGGTCCGTTCTTTTGAACTCTTGCAATTGGGTGATACTCTTCTATCTAAAACAAGTACATTTCATTGATCAGCCATGTTTTGAAAAACATTTCCAAAGTTCTCAAATCGAACTCACCTCTGTTGTTTCGTCTTCTAAATTCATCAATGCCATGTAGGTATCATGAGGCATCCGATCACGAATCAGTTGATAAGACAATAATTCCTTCAATGTGGAGTTTGAGGCCAGTTGACCTGGTGTGGGTTTCAATTGGGCCTGCAAAACAGTTGAGAGATAACTTTTTAGACTTTGAACTTTTTACCGCAACAGCCGTTGTGTTGATGTCATGATGTCCTTGAGGGAATAAGAAGTTGGGAGATGCTAGCATTAAATAGGTTACTGAGACGAGCATAGCTCCAGCTCCAATCCATCGAGCCCTGTTTCCTTTGGAACCGAAATGAGCAATGAATACTACACAAGGAATGTATCCGAAGTCACCTGAAACCATTAGTTGCTAGCTGGAAGGGCAAGATTAGGCACTTACTGGCTGAAATCATGAAACCCGATGTCCTGGAAGACATTTGAAACTGCCGCTCAATGTTTTGAACCGCCGAGTTTATATAACTTCCTCCAATTGCTTCCAGGAAGAAAACAAAGGAAAATAACGCCAAGAAGATGTATATTCGTTCCATTTTGGAACCTGAAACAAAGAATTTTGAATGAAATTGGATACTGTAATAAAAAAAAGTGTTCTATGTTCAAGAAAACGAGTGTTTTTATGTCAAAAACTACTGTTTATTTGTACTGTGTACAATGAAAGAAGGGAATACTGTCAATAAACATGGATTTCAGAGAAAACGGTGCGTAGGTGTCGCGGAAAATCAAATATGAATTTTTAGAGATTGTTTTTTTGGTATGTTCCATCACTGATCGGGAACCCTCTTAGCTGCAAGAGAAAAGTTCTGTCATCCGCTTAAACTGCAAGTAAAGCTAACCAAAAAGTCAATCTTCAGCTTACGTGCTTAAAAGTAGCGTCTCAAAAATTGAAAGTGGTTGAAAATTGAAAATGAAAAGAAATTTGTGGTAACTTATGAGAAAAACTAGATTCAATTCCAGAATGTCACTTTTAAAGTAATTGCAAATAATGAAGGAAAAGAATGTTTTTGAAAGGCAACTAGACTACTGTAGCTATAGTAAGACTCTAGATACAAATCTCTAAAAAGATCAGGAAGTGAAAAAAGGTATCCTCTATCTGTCTACTAAATCTATTATAAATAAGGACCTAAACACAATATTCGACAAGAAGAGGTCGGGAAAAAAGGGGAAAGGTGATGGGGGGAGGAGGAAAAGATGCATCACACATCGCCTCTCTCCCCCTGTTTCTTCAATCGTCGTCGTCGTTTTCTCGTCGTCAGTACTACACAACTTGCCCGATGACTTTTGCGTCAGTGTCAGCAGCGCCGTCGCTTTTTCACGTTTCCCGAACGAACGATGATTTTTGTATGTGTTTGAAAACGGTAGAGAAAGAAAGAGGGGATAAGTAAACGGAAAAGAAGACAGGTTTTCTAGGCTGATTCAATAACTGTACTGATATCTTTGTTGTTCTGATTTTTGATTTTACGGAATAGAACATTGTTGAACGAAAAATGGGATCATTGTTTTTCTGCGATGTGACCATAATGAATTGGAATTTTGGGAAATGGCAAATGTCATAAGAATAAAAAATGAAAAAGTATGTCGACGTTTCACGAAGTAAAACTTTTAAAGGAAAACAGACAGATATGCAAAAACCGTCGATTCTATTGGGTCTACCTCTTCTTTTGTCAGTTATGAGAAGGTATACAATTGTCTTTTTCAACCTCACTTCCTCCTTCTCTTGAATGAGACTATAGAAAATATTGGAAATTGAGGAAATAATTTTTTTCTTAAGGAATGCACTGTTTTTAGTTGGAGATTCCGGATGATCATTAAATTCGCTGAACAAATGGGAATAAACACAAATATTGATGTTATGAGCATCTGTTTCCAAGGACAAGGGAATTAAGAGAATAGTTTTGAAGTGCAGTTTGATCTCTGGATACTTTAAAAATTAAAAACTTTCCGATTAAACGGGATCGAAATGGGTACGAGATAGGTCATCATACACTTTTAAAGGTGTATCCCCAAGTGGTCAATTCGTCGAAGAACTGATTTCATCAAAGATCATTGAGTGCCATTAGGGTAGAGGGCAAAGAAGAAAAGGGGGGACAGTCTACAATGTTTCAGCTGGCCGAACCCGTGAATCATGATCGGAAGATCAGTATGATTGAAACCAGTTCTTCTTTATATGTATATAGCTTCCTTGTGATGATCGCTTCAAAGATTGGTCGATTATCAAATCGTTTTATTTTGTGACATGATATCCGAATAAAGAAAAAGAGATAAAGAAATGTTTTATGGTCAGGCGGCCACAGGAAGATGCGATCGGCGTACGTGGCTGTCGTGAGCAGCGTGTGAAGCGAACGCTTTTCCGCAGTGGGCACACTGAAAAACGCTTTTTTGATCTTGATTTAATTTATATTGATGGCGTCTAGATCAACAAGTCGCATGATTATATGGTAAGATAAAAACATGACCCGATCAGTTCACTTTGAATCAAACATGTTTTCTCCGTTGCAAAGAGAGAAGGTTAAACGTCTATACATCTCTACCAATTCTAGTAAAGCTAACAACTTTAACCGATGACGAATTCTTTTTTTCAGAAATACATAGAAGAATCATTGGCCTCCTTTTCTCGCCTCGCACGAAGAAGATGCAAGAACTGGACGGCGTTTGTTACTGATCATTTGGGTGTGTGACAAGATTGTCAAATTGCAATTCGTGTTAGACTACGATTCTTATGTTTTGGTGACAAGTGGTTTTCAAGTTCACTTTTTACAGTAAAGAACATTTGAAGAAGTTCAAAAGGTAGTTTTTCTGCGATAAAGATTTCGAATGGTGAGAAAATTGAAGATATGAAAAGACAAGTTCGTTATAAGACACACAATCAATGTTCTTCACACTCTATTTCAGTCTCTTCTCACCTTGAATGGTTTTTCACCGCTATGTTGTCGTACATGTGTTCTTAGAATTGAAGATGCGGTGAAGGCTTTGGGACAGAAGGAACATTTATATGGGCGCTCACCGGAATGAACTCGGAGGTGCTGGAAATGGATTTTAAAACGAAGCAAAAAAGATTCGCAGTCAGCAGGATTCGAACCTACGCGGGCAGAGCCCAATTGATTTCTAGTCAATCTCCTTAACCACTCGGACATGACTGCACGTTAGTTATTTGTTTAATTTTGCTATCTCTGCATTCCGAAAGAAAGAGACAGTACCTTATTGAGGCTGCTGGACTGACTAAAGGATTTTTGGCACACGGAGCAAACATGCGGACGATGGTTCTCGTGGACATGAAGAATGTGAATGCGTAGTCGATCCCGTTTCTCGAAAGACCTGTAAACTATGAATGGCACGGAGGGGCACTTGAGAGGTGCTTAAGAAGTGTTACGGTAGTGTGAAATGCTACTTGTCTATTCAACCATTAGGACACTATTTGTGTTGGGGGGTGACAGTGAGTCAAGAGGTATTACCGATTACAAATTGTACATGGAAACTTCCGATTCCCATTATCAACACATCTCGTATACTTTAAATGTTTATCTCGATAGTACTCGTAACTGAACACTTTTCCACACCGTTGACACGAGAATCCATCGGATCCATTTCCTGCAAAATTATTCTCTTTGCTCAATTTTTGTTTTTCGTTTAATTTTAACCCTCCGTATGTTTTTTTGAGTAGGGCCATTCCACAGAAATTGGATTAGAGATAGAGGGGGATCTTGAGAAAAGTCTAGATAATTAGAATTCAGATGACAATTTCATCTCTTTTGTTTTCAAAAACTTCTTTTTTTGTGTGTTCGCAGCCCTAGAATACCTTTTTCCTCAACTTCTGGAGCCTCTTCCGACTTTCTGTCTTCTGGCGGCGTTCTGCAGATGACTATCTCGGCCCCACACGCAATGTCAGCAACAACTTTGGAATCGACTATATTCGCCGAATGACTACTTTCCTTGGCGAAACGCCACCATGCATCAGGCAACTGAAAACACAGGATACTGGAACTATTTTCTTAGTGATTCTGACCATAAAACGTATCCTTAGGCGTTGGAAATTCAAAGGGAAAAAGGATTGATGGTATACGGTACCTCTTTAAAAAACTAAGTGTGTCACTTTTTTGTTCAATAGTTTTCCGATTAGTTGATTGATGCATTAGTACTACAGACTACAGTACTCCTGTTTTCTATTTTGTTTATAGGTTATTCGCCTAACATTGATTTCTCAGCCTATTTTACCCAACATGTTGTTGCAGAAAATAATTCAAACCTCGAGACTGGTTCCTGCTTTGAAGCCGCCTGGTTTGAAACAGACAAGTGTTGTGAAACATCCGGTGGGCAACTGAAATGTGTTCAAGAGCACTCCAGGCTCGTGTGCACATGCCAATATTTGTTGCGGATGAGCTGAAGAAGGGTTTTCAGAAAATTTTTCTTTGATTTTAGACTGTAGGATAACTTACGAAGAGTCAGCGGGGAATGTTGTTTCATAGGGACATACTGTCCTTTTTTGGATAGAATAATCTGGTTCATCAGGTGCAGAAAAGGGTTCACAGGACTGATAGGGAATACTGGGAAGCATGGAATAGCAGGAGCCTTTAAGAAGACTGGAACACCAGTCATCATGTTACAGAAATTCAAGAACAAATGTCTCTTCTCGCTCCGCAATGTGTGTATGTGAACTACGGTAAGAATAGAAGAGGCGGGATCTCGATTGCTCCCTTATACAACCGTGTTTGCTTCCAGAGAGACGAGTGGGGGAGCACAATGAGACAACAAGAGGAGCCTTTCACGGCGAGGAAATGTGTCTAACCACATGGAATTAGAATCGACTAGTCATAGAAAATGTTTTGAGACGCCCATGAGAGGAGATCGTTTAGAATACTAATTCCGGAAAAGATGGAGGATCTGTTTTTTTCGATTGTGTTCCGCCTGTCTGAAAATTCTGAAATTCTGTAGAATAGGGATTTTGAAGTGTTTTCTTCACTTTTTGATTTTCAAAAAATACACAGACATCCCTTTTGCACCCAACTTTATGAACTCGAAAAGAAAACTGAGAAGAGGAGAAGTGAAACTAGACGGAGGACTGAAATAAAACATTACAAAAAAAAGAAGAATTATAAAGCGATTGATTATAAAGCGATGGAATAAATAAGCAATTGATTGTCACTTCTCCGCTTCTTCCCAGTCATTTACTTCTTGAGGAGCTCCTCAGCAGTCTTGACCTGAAATACAACTTTTTATTGCCATACCCCCTGAGTAGTGAAGCCTACCCCGTTTTCAGATGGGAAACCGAACATCTCGCCGTTGGAGTCTCTTTGCTCCCAAAGGCGTCCGCCCTCGTAATCGGATGGCTCTCCAACTCCTGGAAGACGAGCAAGGCCACCATTTTGCCCTGGCCCAGCATCAGTCAATCCTCGGAACAGAGGGTTTGCCTTTGGCGATGGTTGAGCAGCCACGGTCCCTTGGTCACCAGGAACCTGGAAGTTAATTATGTTTGAACAAATAAAAATATTTAATTTACCGCTCCCGGTGCAGCAGTTGGGCGAGCAACCGAAACCTTGATGGAGTCGGAGCTCTCAAGAGCCATCTGCAAAGTAAGAGAGATTAGAATCGACCCCGACAGCAGAGATAGGAGGGTGTGATTGCCCATTATACTCTACTAACCTGGAGAGCCGACTTTTTGGCCGGTTGGTAGAAGCCCATGCGTGGTTCGGAATGACTCTCCAAGTAACGCGGAAAACTCCGGACAGCCGATGACGAAGTAAGTCTTGGCTTCTCTGAAAATACCGTACATGGTATATAGATATATAAATACTGAATAACTAACCCTGCTTGCCACACTTCTTCTTCAACATATCCAACAACGGCATTTTTCGGCTGAAAGCAGAGAGAATTGGAAGCGAGGTGTTCGCGAGGACGGTTTGAAATGTAGAATGAAAGCCAGGGGAAGCAGGGGCAGGGGAGGGGAGGGCAGGAATGCAAATTGTGGGAATATATGGTAATATCTATACGTGGGTGCTCGGTCTTTGCCCCTGCAGAGGACAACCAACAACGGTTTTTGATCGAGGAAGTATCTCGATTTGCAAGAGTTCAAAAGATAAAATGAAAGATTTTTCGATCCTTAGAGTCAGAAACTTCAAACGTGAAGAGAACGGAACTGGTCGAAAAGAGAGGCGGTACATTTAGTGACCCGCCGGTTATAAGTGTACGGAATGGTACCGTCTGTGTGTTCGAAATGCCATCAACTCAGGGAAACGAGTGTCATGGACAATGGAATGACATTTTTGGAGATAGCTCATCGAAAGTGCAGCGGCTCGATAGTTGCTAATGAGGGTGGTACCTGGTACCGGGGTTAGAGATAGCCTTTGACTATGAATAGTTTGGATGTCAAAGGTTACCCCTTTTTCAAGAAAAAGTATGGGAACTAGATAGTTTTTGGGTCGAAATAGTTCTCGATTCTGTATTGAGCTCATGAGAATCTCTGCCATTTTGAAATCGGAGTCAACTGACACGTTTCACGGGCGCATCCTCACTCTATTAGAGTCTACAGATGTTCAGTTGGTTATGTATTTTAAACTACTTCGACTGGAAACTCAAATGTGATTTCCTAGGATTGCATTGAATTAAAATGCAATCAGACTAATCTGCATTGATGAGAAAGACAGTGATCCTATTTCAGTCTGTATCCTTCAGGACTTTTATTTATTTCCATCCGACGGTACCCCCCACAACTCTATTCCAAGAGGGAAGAAGAATCTTTAAGTTCAAGAGTCTAGTTTCCTATCGATTGTTGGCTACAACAAAGCCAAAATCATTTGCATATCAATATATTCTTTTTTCTGATTTTGTACACGTTTCATAGCGTTGACAAAAGATTTTTTCTTTTTTTTCAAAAAAAGAAGAAAAGAAAAACGGAAATTTATTCATACAGTAAGACTGTTTGACTTTCTTGCATGTGAATCACACGAAAAAAGGAGACGGCTCAAAAATGTCTCAGAAAGTCAAAGTGGCGACTAATTTGTAAAGAAATCAGGAAAGAAACAAGGAGGGGGAGAGGATAGAGGTGCCGTTGTCCCTAATCATTTCTTAAGTCTACGGGATCTATTTTTGTTCTCGTACTGATAAAAATATTCAGAAAATGATGGTGTAGAGGATAGAAACAGGAATAATTGTTTAGATCTTAGTAGGTTATAGTATCAGGAATGCTAAACAAAAAAAGAAGGTTCGTTCAAATCTCATCAGATTGAAAAGAACGGTCGAATATACTATTTTCTACAGATAGTTTTTACTCTACGTGTGTTTCATATTTCGGAACAGTTTGTTGTAGTTTTCCTCGCAAAGCACATAAAAAGTCAGAAACATCAATCTCGAGTGGGCTTTTTTGTTACTATCAGTCCGAAATTCAAAACTAAATTTTGAAATGTCGGCTTTGCTACTTACTTTTCGTTGTTCTAGTTGTATAATCAAAATGGGCGGAGCATAAACTTTAATTGAACTTCAAAAAGTTTTTTTGAATTAGTAATAGGATAATGATCCTATCGAGGTTCGAATTTAATCGAATTTCCGACCTACTTTGAAATTTGCTCTTGACACACCTCAATCAGGGCTACCATCCCAGAAGCCATGTACTTGAAAAAAAATTGAAGACTTACTAGACTTATCAAGAAACCTAGACCTAGAACCCACGTTCCTTTGATAGAAATAGTCCTTTTCGCTATTGCCAAACCGAATTTCAATAGAAGGAAAAGATGTCGAATTCAGAAAGTGATATGCCATAATGCTGATCCCGATGTTTTTTATACGGGGATACCGTATCCAAAAGAGTGAAAACCAAGAATCGAAGAAAACCAAAAAGAATAATAGATAAAGAAAAGCACAAAAGGAAACTATTCACAGATTTGAGGGTAAAGATGAAAAAAGCACAAAGCGAACAATATCTAAATCGTGTTTCTTTGAATTTCAATTCAAAACTTTCTTTTGTTAAGCTTTTTCTTTTTTATCACAAGCCTGAAAAATTGATCAAGATGTTGGGCTGGGCGGAGCTAGACATTGGACCAGACAAGATTTCTTATCTACGTTTCAAATCAAAATGAGTTCAACCAAACGGAGGGGCAACGATTAGCACAACAGTGTCTGACGGAGGATATAAACTACCATCAATTATAAATTGTGTCTGTTGAATGGAGCAAAAAGTTCTTTTTTGCCGGTCGGTGTCTTTTTCTGATTTAATAGTCTATTAAAGTTTTAAAATGATTGGACTAGTTGAACTTGGGTAACTATGAGTTTTCGATCGGAAGGGTGGAGGGGATATTGTTATCTGATCTTGTCCAGACAAGCTTATCAGTTTTTATAAATCGTTTGGGCAAGGGAAATTGAATCATTTTTATTATTTCAATTAATATCGAGGTTAGAATACCTAGAATAACCTAGAACCAGGTACCATTTTGGAAAGCAAAAAAACCTTCGAAACAAAGACAAAACCAAAAGCGAAATGAGAAAAACAAAGAGAAAGAGAAAAGTCCAGAAGTCCTTCTCCTTTCGAAGACATTTTGAAGGTTGTACCACCCTTCTAGTGGTACAGACTGTTATGTTTTCGTATCTTGCGTTTGCACCACTATCCAGAAAAAACATACCGAACAAAAAAATATGCGGATCACTCTTTTTAAATAGGACATACCTTCTGGCTCGGTAACAGTAATCATTCGGAGTGTCCTTTTCCAGGGTGCATGTTGTAGATGTCTCCATTTCTTTTGCTTTGTCATCAACTGAACTTTTAATTATTTTTTCTCGGTCAACATTTTAAAAAAGCGAGTTTTAATAATATTAAACTCTATTCAAATTTTGTCTCATGAAAGTTATCAGCATGCCCTTAGAAATGGCAAGGATTAGTCTCTCCAAGGCCGCGCACTTTTGACTGACAAAAGGGCTTATTTCCCCGTACCAGTCGGTAGATGTTGTTGGCTTTTGACGTTGTATATCTGTCTTACTAACTAGAAAAAATATATTCATTCACAAAACAACTTGTAATGGCATTTGAAAAAGGAGATTCAAAAAAAAGAAGAAAAAAGAAAAAATGATGGGTTTGGAGAGTAGCTAGCTTTTGTTGCTCATTTGTTTTTTAATTGATAGCATTTGGAGAGAGTGACAGGGTTCATGGATGATTTGACGAGCGATATCTTTGCGTAGAAACGATCCGATTGTCATTTCTGCTCCTTTGCCATCGGTGCCTCATCGAAGGTCTGATTGAATAGGATGGAGCCTGAGAAGAAGGTCAGTATTTTATTTTGAAGGAAGATGCTTACATTTTCGTTCAAAAAGTTGGTGAGATCATCGAAGGATTGTCCCCGTCGTAGTGCGTATTCTAGGGTTTTGCACATCGTATCCACTGGTACACAATGAGAGTTCCCACGTAGAAGAAAATCGGTTTTATTCACGGTGAAAGGTACAGTATACTGCGTCTCCTGATCGCCGAACCCCTCTACTGGAGTTGCATGCCACACAAGTTTGTATTTGTCCGAGTAAACATATTTTCCAAGAGCATCCCGTCGTCTGTTCTCATAATAAGCGTCAGCAATTGTCCTTAATAGCGGGAGCTCTATCTGAAAGCGAAAAACCTAATTAGACATTTAACAAATAACAATTACATCATCCAAACAAATAGGAAGTCCGTCATATGGCTCCTGGATAACTTGAGGAAACTCGGGAGCTTCTACGTCAGTTGGGTAGTTGTCTTGATTATGAGTGATCAGGTAGACAGAGTAGCTGGGACGCAGTGGAATCACTCGGATCAGTTCTGGCTGGAAAAAATAAAATTTTTCGAAAAACTGTATTGTTTTCTTACCATTTTCTTGGGAACGTCAGTCACAATCTGAGTTGCTACATTTCTCACGCAACGCTTCTTCGGAACAACCTCTTCCTCTGAGTCGCTAGAGTCTATTGAGCTACATGTAGACATATTCATGGTTGATCCAATAGGAGAAGGCTTGCAGCTTTGAATAACCTAAATTATAAATGTTATAGAGGAGGGGCTTGTGGTACTTTGAGAAAAAAGCAATTTCCGTTTGGTTTTTCAACCTAGAGCCTTACCTTTTGGTCTTTCAAAGTTGCTCACCTTAGTTGGAATCCCACCGCTGTCTGCCTTCAGTTCCTTCCTCGTCTCTTCATTCGTACTGGTTATCACCGTGGACTTTGCGGTGAGAAACTGAAAAATCTCGTCGGCACTCTCCATTTTCCTTGGTTACCACGAATGCTGCAGCTTAAATGAGGAATTAGACAGAGCAGAGAGATTAGAGAGATGTTGTAGTTGCTATGGAGAGAAATGATAACGAGAAGAGAAGTCTCGTGTCCTCTAATCTTTTGTTTCAACAGCACGTGACTGATAGGCTAAGAATTGATTGGAGATAATGTGGGAGAACTTGGAATTTTATAATGAATGGTGTTTTCTAACCTCTATTAACGGAAATCTATCTCTTTGTTTCTACTAATCGATAACCATTTATCATGTTTCTCTGATTTCCCCACGATTGAATAGATAACTATGATCAAAACCTTTTTTCCCGATTATAAATTCTATTGAAGCGAAAAAAGTGGAAAAGAAAGTCAAATGTTTCGATATCAGTTTTCAGCGGAAAGCGAAGGGGGACAGAAAATTAGTTCGATTGGAGAAAACAGTGTTGACCGCTGTCTCTTTTCCCTACACACACACACACATCACAAAAATGATCTATTGAAGGCGTTGTCTACTGGGGGTCTCCAAATAGAACAGAAGAGAGAAAGCAGCGTCGAACGTTGGAAGAGGAGGGGGGGGGGGCGACGCTTTTTGTGAGTGATCCGCGGAAATGTCGGTCGCGTGAACTTTTCCTTCGTTGTGGGAGGTTTATGTCCTATTAGACGAGACACAATGAGAATCATTTTCTCTTTGCTGACCGACTATTGTTGCTTTCAAAAAAATGCGCCGGGTTAACTTTTGAACATGAATTTCTACAGATTCCAACAAAAAAGTGGGGAAAAAACTGCTGGGATTTTTAATCCTTCTAAGAATACCATATTCATGGGATACGAGTCATAGTGGGAACGAATTCAAACCAAAATAATGAAATTCCATGATCCAAAAACCAGAGTACAATGAAACTGTCGTCGGGAAGCGAAAGGAAAACCGTTGGAGATCACCGTGAAACCGTTTGTAGACAGTTTAAAATCCGCCAGACACCCCCAACCTCTTTTCTCCGATCCAATCGCGTTGCCCTTCCATGGATATCTTCCCTTTCAATGCCCCCTTGATCTCCATTTTCAAAAGTGCAAACCGTTTTCTCCCTTTCTATCCACAGAAAATGTTTTTATTAGTGAGGGAGAACATCAGTTGTAAAAAATAAGTGGTACCAAAAGCAAACAAAAAGGATGTTGACGTTATTAGTAGGAAGTAATGATAGTGAAAACAGAAAAACAATTATTGTCCAACCCAGACTTTACATCTATCAGCTGGTTCTGGGTACATTGGAGTTCCACGAGCACACCCAAAGTCTTGTCCGAATTCTGGAATATCTTGCATCACTTGATTGGTTCTGCATTTGGCTGGAGAGTGGGGGTTGGTGAGAAGCTGAAAACGAGTTTGTATTTCAGATGCCTAAAATCAAGGAATCCTACCTGGTGAACCAAATTCGCGTCCTTTTGTTTCATGCACCAAGAATATCCATAAGTAATCCAGAAGATTTGGTTTGGAGTGTACTTCTCAAGTCCTGGAAGTCGATCCTCCTCGGCTCCTGCTCTAGTGGTTGAAACAAATTGTCTGTATGCTCTATAAGCAGCTTGTTGACCACCCAAATCAGCGATGTTCTCTCCTTGAGTAGTAGCTCCATTGGCGCAGTGAACATTTCCAGTCTTTTCAGGACAGCATTGGGTGCTGAACTGAGTTACAACACACTGAGCCATATCAATGAATCCGGCAGAAGAATTAGAATCCATCCATCCACACTTGTTCCATGCACAATCAGTGAGCTCTCCATTGAACCCAAATTGAACTCCCTCATCGTCATATCCATGAGTCAACTCGTGTCCTCCGGTACCTCCTTGTCCGGCAAAGTTGTATGCTTGTGGGTAGTCAAAGTTATAGTATGGTGGATTCCAGGCGGCATATGGGAAAGTGATCGAGTTACGCTCTGGTTGATACCAGGCATTCACCATTGCAGGAGATTGAAGGAAGTTGTATCTATCGGCTGGCACTGTCATGATTCTAAAGAATTCTCTGACCTCCATTCCTTTTTTCAACACTTGAAAGATTTCATAGATTTGCGTTTTGTCTTTGTTGTAGATATCAATGATGGAAGCATAGTCTTGATTGTAGTCGTCAATCTTAGAGAAGTCTTTGAAATCTCCGAACAGCCCGGTTGGCCATCCATAGTTCTTTACCAAGGAATCGGCTAAAAAATAAGGTTTTGTGGGGACACAAATTGTTTCTCTTACATTTATTGTGAGCACGGTTTTTGCTGAAATCATCCATCCATGTAAGAGAATCGATCATGTTCTATAATTTACAAGTTTCAACAATTAACAAAAAAACTAGTCACCTGGAAATTGCTGATAATCAAATTGGTTTGATTTTTCACATCACTTTGAACTTGATACTTCTGATCCTTTGATTTCACATAAACATAACCAGTTCCATATGGCATGTAAGCGGTGAGCAAATCCATGCATCCTTGAGTGACATAATCAAGATCCAACATTCTGTAGTCTCTCTTTCCGTGCTTCTTGATTCCACGTCCGTTTCTCAAAGCGTAGTGAATGTAGTTACTCTTTGAAGCAGCACGTGCGGTGGCAGAACTAATGAAATCTGATTCATCAGCCAAAACTTGAGCGATCATGTAATTGGCAATCACAGTGGAGTTGCTAAGATTGCCGGCAAACACGCTGTTGAGCCAGGCGAAGTATGCTGGTTCAGTGACAACAATCTGAATTAGAAATGTTATAAAGTTTCTTCATTTGCAGCTTACGTTGTAATTAGATTGGTCGTTGGCGCCTGGAACTCCATCGAATAGTTTTCCAAGATACGATTTCCAGTTGATTGCTCCGTAAGCAGCCGTTGCGCTAGCAATGTTGTAAGGGTTGTATTGTTGTTGGTAGTTTCTGAAAAGTCGTAATTTAAAGATACTAAATTTGATTGTTCTGTGAAACTATTCTCCGATAAGGCGCTGCCTGATAAAGTGCGTACAAACCTCAACAAATCATCAGGCCAGGAGGACATGGCAATCTGTACTTCGAAACTGACAACTTCTTGAGCAGCAGAAAGCAGAGCATCGGCTCCCACGTTTTTTCCGACAGCAGCAGCAAAAGAAGTGAGCATGTCGTTCACATTGCTAACACGATTGTTGACTTCAGCAATGTATTGTGGCTTTACGTAGAAATCGTAGGCGAGAGAAAGGGCTGGCTAAAACTTTTTTGATTTTGTTATTTGGATTTTGTAAATTCAACTCACTGGTCCGGTGTACAAAGCATTTTTGAGGTTGTTCTTGTAATCGGATGAAGCAATTGTGTAAGTCAAAGTTCCGACGGCATGTGTCTGCTCGATTTGACCAGCAACGCTCCAGTAATCAAGGTTGGGGGTAAGATTTTCTCCGAAGAATGGAACACCTCCGAACCTTAATCGAAATCTTGATTTTACAGAAAACAAAATGTGCTTACAAGCTTTGCAACTCTTGATAAACGACCTTGCTCTTATCTGGCGGATTTCCCAAGTTGCTTTTGCAGGAATCGAAAGCCTGAAAACGGTTCTTTGTGTTGAAACAATCACTGATAATGCGAAAATGTTGCGAATACTAATCGCAAACGATAATAAAATTTTGGAATTGATAATTTATGTGACTAGATGACAATGACTAACATTTTGGTTACTAGTCACTCAACATTTTTTTTCAAAATCATCATCGTTGGACTACAAAATACTTACCGCTTTTGTAATTCTTTCGGTTTTGGAGGTGGTGGCACTGTTAACGTCAATTTTATTCAAAGCAGTGATGATTTCCGAGTAGACATCGATTTGAGCTTGATCATAAGTTCCCAGACGCTGTTGGTACGGACCGAGATTGGTTTTTTGAAGGAACTGAAATTAGGAGATTATATAGGTCATTTATTTTGTTGTACTTACGCTGTTACAAGTGAATGCATAGAAATCTTGACATGGGTCGATGGTATCGTCAAGTCCGTTCAACAAATAGGCGGCAGCCTGTTTGTATGCTGCACTTGTGCTTACAGTACCAGTTGATGAGTTCACTTGTGGAGATGGTGTGTAGTGCCACACTGGATTGTTGTTCACAGTTGTGGAGAGATCATTGATGTTTCCGAGGATGATGATGTTGAGGACCAATGAAGCAATAGCAACTCCAACCGCAGCTATCACTATTGCTGAAAATATATAAATTTAGTTGGAAAACTTGGAAAAACCTAAAGTTACCGATAGTGACGAAGGGAATTGCCTGCGACATGCTTGTAGTCGGCGTCCGAGGCAAAGTGCCGCTGTCTTATCATTTTCCAATTCTTCCACTCTTATCAACTGCTCAATGTCATTATAATCTGTTCGTTTCGTAACGGCACTTTACAACCATAACCCGACATGGCTCACACCCATTGCTTTCACACTTTTACAAGCGGATTATGATCACAGATACCAATAATGTGATGTAATCCTTTCAATATTTACTTTGATTCTGTTTCGTAAGTTTGGAAACCAAAAAATTGTCAGAACGCCCTTTGTTGATCATTAAATCATCAAAAAAGTATTATTACGATAAACAAAAAACTCATTTGGGAGGCATGTCAATTGGAGCAGGCCTTTTCAACTGCGACAGCACTTTTGACCTTCCATTTTTCTGCTCCTGGTCATAAATTGCAACGGAACTCAGCGATCGTTGCCTTGGAAAATCTAACGGCGTGATGGATATTGATTCAGCAGTTGCAGTAGAGATTTGGGTGAATGCATCGTCATCTGATGTCTTTCTCCGGATTACTGTAGCCCGACGCACCCCATCATCAGATGAGTCGTCAGAGGAATCTGATATTGAAGAGGAGCCATCAGGGGTTATCACTTTCGGAGCATGATGCTCTTTTGAGTGCTCAAATGGTGGTTCGGAGCGACTATGGGATAGTCGAGGCGGTGGAGGCAAAGGGCTGGTAGGGACTGGAGGGTCGGAGGCTGATGGACTCTACAAGTTCTTATTTATCCAAAAAATATTTCAATATGACTTACACTTCTTTTTCTCCTTGTTTTCCTTGCCAGTCTTGCCGTTTTATGCGGTCGCATTGATTCCGGACTCCGACATTTATAATTGACTGGCATAGATTCAGAAAACTTCGTCACCATCACCTCATCTCCCATAATTGCTGGTGGAGACCCGAAAAGTGTCAACTCCACGTCGTCATTGTGTTTTACAGTTGATGCCATAAAAGAATTAGTGGTTGTTGAGTCTTCTTCTGAGTAATTCGACTGAACCTCCTCGATTTGTTGTTGCTGATCTCGTAGTCTGCCAAGTTTCCAACCATATGGATCCAGTGAAGCCCCCATTGGAAACACTCGAGACCGAACTGTAGGGCCACGTGAGTCAATGTACATGTAAGTGTTTTCTCGGTGAGTGAAGATGGTAGGGGTTCTTCGCCGATTTGGAGGCGACTCGTATTTACTATTGGACTTCATGTACACATCTTTAGGTTCCAAGGGGTCATCTTGGTTTTCCCTCCACTCAGATGTATCGAATAGCGATTTCAAAAGCTTTCCTTCGTTTCTAATCTGTCGAACTTGCAGGAAAGCCACCAACGGGACAACCAGAAGTGGGCCAATCATAACGACCCATGCAACTATCTCATAGTCAATTGGGATAGGTCTCCCGGCAAAGGAGATTCTTTGATAGCCCAGTACAGATGCAACCAGAAGAACTGTCAGAATGACAGGGCAAATGAAGCACAACGAGAACTTGATGTATATTCCACCAGGACCCAAAATCGAAACTATTTTGTCCTGAAACAAGGGATTCTGATTTTTAGGTAGATAAAAACTCACTCTAAATCGTGTTGCCTTCGAAATAGGGATTCTCGGAACCCTAAGCATCGATGAAATATCGGTCAAATAGTTATCAATTCCATAGACGTAACAAACGATAGCGACTGATAACAATGCCAATGAAAATGAATTCCAGTTTGCGTTCAGGTTCTCAATCGCGTGAAACACAAATATTCCTCCCTAAAATTAAAATTGCGAGGGTTTTATTAATTATAATATATATTCTACCTGAGCACATAGAGGTAACCCGAAAAAGAATCCTGCCAGGCACAAGAATGCCAGTAGCCGATTCTCAACCGCCTTGTTCTTGGTGGAGAAATGATTCATGAATGCGGAAGCGATCATTTCCAACCAAGCGAATTCTGCATCCAAAGCGGCGAGAACCAGCATTCCAAAAAACAACGTAGCCCAGAGACCACCCCAGTACATGAATGAAGTGACGCCAGGGTAGACAGTGAAAGACAGGTAGAGAGGGTCGTGTTCTGAAAGTGAACTCAGTTAAGAATGATTTTTTTTAAATTTCAAACTTACTCAGCACATCGTTCACATTACTATTCGATTCACTTGCAATAAATCCAACAAAAGAAAATATTACCATTCCAGAAAGAATTGAAGTGAGCGCGTCCCTAAATCATTTTAAAATATGCCTTGCTGCCTATAAAACCTCACATAATAACCAAAAGTACGGAATCTCTGTACACATTGTTCCTATATCTTGAAAATGCTGCCATTGAGATTAGGGGACCTGCATCAATACCCAATTCATAGAACACTTGCTCTGCCGCTGATTTCCAGATCTGCCACTTCCAAAGTTTTGTGCTATCCACAGTGAAAAGGAAGGAGAGTCCTTTGTTAGCACCAGGGAGACTGATTCCACGGAGTAGCAGGATGGAGAGCTGGAATTAAGATTGATAACGTTTTCAAAAGTTACTTCTTACTAGTAAATAGGGTACTGTAGCAGTCACATTCATGGTTTGCGCAATAGATCCTAATCCTTTGAACACTCCAAAAAACACCAAGAGCCAGGCAGCAGCTAGCGACAAAACAAGATGAGATTGCAATGGTCCCAAAGCGAAATCTCCGAATGTTGACAGGGAAAGCACCTCGGAACTGAAAATAGCATAATGAATCCATCAATAATGATATACTCACTGAAAGAATGCTTCTGGGGCAGTGATTGAGTTGGTCGCATTGAAGCAGCTGTGAAGGTTATGCAGATTGCAACACCGATTATCAAGTTGCCATTCTGAGAACCATTATATTTCCTTTATCACAGGGAAATTACAAACCATCTCGACACGTCTCCCATGGTAAATCATCGCCAAGTAATAAACCTTTCGCTGATTGGAAAAAATAATGAATTGCCCACGCAACAATGATATTGTAATAGACGGCGACCGGAATCGCGATAACGACTAGTGCCCAACCGACGCCTGTATACTATATGAATATGCAAACCTTGATAGGCATACCTGATCCAATTGGCATCAACTTTGAGAATGCTGTGTTTGCAGCTTGTCCTGTATACTGTCCTAATGATAAATGAAGAAAAACTAGCGGGAGTCCAAAGAAAATAAGGGAGAAGAAGTAGGGAATGAAGAAAACACCTCCTCCGTGTTGATAGACTTTGGCAGGGAACCTCATGGTATGTCCGACACCGACCATGAAGCCAAGACAGGTTAAGAAGAAATCTTTTTGAGTTCTCCAGAGTTCTCTTCGGTCATTTTGCTTTGAGAATCTTAGCAGATCAGTCCGTCGGTACAGCTGGAATTGGTCCCACCAATGAGGCCTTTGTGGCATTTGGTCTTGAGCCTCGAGAGTGCACACATCGATCGTTTGGATCACGTCAGGAGAGCTCTGCAACAAAAATGAATGAATTAAATGGTTTTTTATGTGACAATAGCGGCAAAAACCTAATATCAAAAAACCTACCACACTGGGAAAAGTAGAAATAGTCCTTGAATCAGCTGGTCCAGTGATCGAACTCGGCTTCCTTTTCATTTTCCTCCATTTCTTTTCTTTTTCCACCGAACTACCTCGATTCATCAATCTCTCGGTCTCATCTGCATGGCAAACACACTCGAGGTAGAATATTGCGGCATCATTTGCATTTGTTGCTACAAGTTCTCTCAGCTTCACTATTCGCCGGTCCATATCAGCTGTTCTGGTCTTGACCTCTTCAATCGACGTTTTTCTATGCAAATCATTTCTTTTGGCAAGTGCTTCAATTTGCAGCCGGAGAGCTGACTTCCATTCTCCGTTCATTGTTTCCTTGATGTGATATTTCTATACCGTCAATTTCTTCCTTACGAATCCATGCTTCTGAAAAATAAATCTAATTTAAAAGTGACTTGTAGTGCGAAAAAACAACAAAACTTGAGAAAAAAATGATGATGTGGGAGGTAAATGTCGAAGGTGAGGCAAGAGACACTGATTCAAAGAAACGCAGGTGTCGAGAAGAAGAGAAACCTGTTCTCAACGTCTTGTTCGACTAACTACCCCTCAAGATGAGAGATTAAAAATAGTACGCGAGAATAGTACGTTTGGTACAGTTTTTGATTTTTTCAAAGGGATGATTATCCTGATTAAATTAAGGCCGCAGTATATTTTAGAATCACTAGTCTATTTGTTATAAGAGAAAAACTTACTCTTGGTATACCTCATCGAATGGAAGACGGCAGAAAGTCTTCGGAACGAAATGCGCAATGTCTCTGCTCACATTCCATCGTAGAGGAATTCAAGGCTGAATGGAGTAAGCTGATTCTGAATAAAACCATAGTTCTGAGTTCATCTGTCAAATTATGTTCTTTTTTTTCTATGCAAGACTTTTTTTCGCGTGAAAGTAGAAAGTAAGTTCAATCATATGCTTTATTAATAACTGTTATCACATAATTTATCGTGGCGGTGAAGGTGGTTGAGGCTGCGGGGGAAATGGTTTTGGCAGTCTCACGATCGATCCTGACGGCGTTGGAATTAGCCCTGACGAGCAAGGTGGCGGTGGATAGGGGCCGGGAGGGTAGGGCCCTGGCGGATAGGGGCCTAGTGGGCCTTGTCCTTCTGGTAGTTCTGGGTATGGTTCAGGTTGAGGTGGGCCAGACGGTGGTAAGGGCGCAGGTGGTGCCGGTGGTGCCGGTCGTCCTGGTGGTCCTGATGGTGCCGGAGGTTCAGGTATCGGTGCATAAGGGCCTGGAGGGTATATCACTTCTGGTAGTGCTGGTGGTGGACATGGGCCAGGCGGTGATTCTGATACTGGTGGCGGGGGTGGCGGTGGTACTGGTCGTCCGGTTGGTCCTGGTGGTGCCGGAGGTGCAGGTGGAGTCGGGCCAGGCGGTGGTGGCGGCGGGGGCGGTACTGTCGGTGGAAGTGGGCCAGACGGTGGTGTTGGTGGAGATGGGGCCAGCGGAGCTGGGGGACCTGGTTTCGGTGGAGCTGGGTCCGTTGGAGGTGCTCCTGGTGGTCCAGGTGCATTGGAGGTGCTCCTGGTGGTCCAGGTGCACGACCTCCTGGGTAGCTTCCCCAGGCTTTGGCCAAGGCCAACGCGAGGAGTAGGAATAGCAGAAGGCGCATTCGGAGTTTTCTCCAAGAATGATACTCTATTGAGAGAAGATGCCTTTTTATACAGGACGCTTCGATGATTTGGAACGAGCCCTGGGAATCTTGTCAGAAACCACCTTCCTCCTCTGGGAAAAATGGAAATTCAGGAAAAACACAGATCAAAGAACAAAGATCGTACAAAATGATCAATGTACAGGCTTCCTACTAACACGCAACGTAATCAGGTTGTTCCTCTGAAACTTACCTTAAAAATAATGTTTCTCATTACCAGTGGAAACTTAAGCTCATTGAGGAGGCAGATAGCAGTCTCTTTGAAACGGAAATGACGATGGAACCGCTCTTAATCAAATGTCTAATTGCGGAGAACTGTATTGGCGGAGTTCGAGGCTGAAAAAAGAGCAAATCTTGATTGATCTAACAGTTCTGGCATATTATGTAGAACTACATTATTTCACTATTTTTTTGCGTGAGAATAGAAGCCAACTTCATTCATAAATGATTTATTAATAACTTCATCAATGTAATTTTTCAATATTGTTGATGGTCTTGGCCATGTATTCGAGGTCAACATCGGGGGTGATGGGGGCCTTAATGGTAGATTTGGCGGCGGTGACAGTGGTTGCGGAGGTGGTGGAGGCCATGACGGTAGAGGCGGTGGCCGAGTTGGCAGTGGTGTCGGATGTTTTCGGGCATTCTGTGGAGGTAACGATGGTGGGTGAAGTGACTGGTGTGGTAGTGCTGACGGTAGAGGCGTCTAGTATATTGTTAACGATCAGTTTTGGTAGATTGGAATCTACGAATACTTTGATCCCCTCACCGTGGAATCCCGCATCTGGACCCTCGCAAGACTGAAAATAATACTTTTTAGATTTCTGTGATATTCAACTTACGTCGTAACAACCACGTGGGTCGGGTGTGGTTGGTTTTGGAGTCCATCCGGCTTCGGTGGAATAGAATTCGTCGAAAAACCAGTAATGCTCACGAGGTGTGGTTGGAGAGGGTGATGGAGTGGTGGTTTCGGTGGTCGGGAGTGTTGATGGGGACATGGTGACGATTGGCTTCGATCCGATTGTTGATGATGAAGACGACGACAATGGGGCAGTTGTAAGTGTGGATGACGGTGTCGGGTGGGTTGGTCGAGACAAGATAATGATTAGCGACGGCTTGAGAGTTTCGTTCGATGCTGAGAGTGGTAAGGGATTTGCAGTAGCGACTGCTCTTCCCCAGGTCATAGCCAAAGAAGCCGCGAGAACGAGAAAGAGAAGAAATCGCATTCTGAGTATTCTCCAAGAACGATACTCCATTGAGAGAAGAGGCCTTTTTATAGAGGACCTTAATTCGATTATTCGGATGGGCCGTGGGAATTCCGTCATAAAACTTTTCCCTTCTCTCGAAAAAGTGGAAATTTAGAAAAAGCAAAGTTCAAAGAACAAATGTAAAACGAAACAAGTAATTTGCAGAGTTTAAGAATAATCTTTTCATTTTTAAAAGATATCCATTGACACGCGACATAATTAGTTTTTTTTTCGATATTGCACTTCAAAAATATTTTTTTGCAGCAAAACTCACCAATTACATTGTTCAGGCTCATCCTCCAGCATTCGTGGCAATTTCTATGTATTTCATGGTGATTATAGAAATGACTAACATTTGGTGTGCATTCGAATGATGCCCATTAACTGTTTTCGTATAATTGTCACGGAAAAGACGCAAGCAGTTGACTGCTGACACATAAGAGAGTAGGTTTCGAAAACTAGTCTCGCGCGTGTGTTGAAAAAAGAATATGTGAACTAATTTTTTGATAGAAACGTTAATCAGACCCTGGAAAAAATATAAAATCAAAAAATCAGAAGAAAAACCTTTTGATAAGCCCAAAATTCTTCTTTTTAATTTGCTGGCGCGTTATCTGATATATGCTAAATGCCTTACAAATGGTTTTCGGAGTGTCGTTAGCATATTTTTGAATTTGAATGAGTTATGGAGTTGCGGGATATCCACTCAATTAGTTTATTGTTGTCAGGTTCTTATTATTTCAAGGACTTTCTCAAAATAGATCTGGAAAACGACTCTCTGAAAAAAACAATGTGATTTAGTTGTAAGTATTTTATTTGTGTTAAGGATACGTGAAAGAGGATGTCGATATTATCACAAAGTGAACAGGCAGGATTCAACGAATCTTTAAAAACACGAGGAAAAATGAAAAGAACAAAAGAAAGGGGTAATTTTATCTTTCAGGTGTACGGTACACGCTTTTCCAACGAAGTTCGATGAAAATGAGTGTTGAAAGAAGAAATATTGGTTTAGAATGAAAGCTGACGAATGTAATGAGTTACAAAGTGAATATGCAGATAGTTTTCAGTGATAAAAGTCCTCGAACTCGTCAATTTCGCCTTCTTCCAGTACTACAGCAGGGACTTCTTTCTCATCAACGTTCCCGGAGCGATTTGGCCCGAATCCATGAATATGAAGAAGTGGTGGGTGCACTCTTTGAGCTTCGACGTCCTCCATATTAAGATGTCTGAAGAACGGGTGACCCGGGATTTCTTCCGACGCCATTCTGAGACGGCGGGTAACAATCAAACGATCCACCAGATTTTTTGCGTTGGGTAGCATGTATATCTCGGGCATCAATGGAAACGGTTCAAAGATAACTGCGTGTCTAGTCGAGCGTCTGCTCTCTCTAATATATGGATTCGGGATTCCAAACATCTCGACGATAACAAGACCAAGGCTGTACCAATCCACATCTCGTCTGTACCCTACGTTTTGAAGCATTTCGGGTGCCATGACAGCCATTGTTCCGCATCTCCCGTATAGAATGCTGTTCCTGCTCACACCACCTCTGCTGAGTCCAAAATCGCAAATTTTAAGGTGGCCATTCAAGGTGCACAGCAAATTGCTTATTTTGATATCTCTGTGGATCACATCCTTGCTATGGAGATATCGAATTCCAAAATACAACTCGGCTGCGTAAAATGAGACAGCGTATTCCGACAATTTCCCAATGTCTCGGATGATATCACTGAAACTGCCACCTTCAGCATGCTCCATAACAATGTAGATGTGCCGTTGATTAGAGAATGCTGCTTTAATATGGACAACAAATGGGCAATTGAGAACGAGCTTCATGATGTCCAGTTCGCGGTGAAGCATTCCAGCCCAATTGCTACGGATTGCTTGGTGTTTTTCGAATGATTTGATTGCGCATCGACTTCCATTTCTACGATGATAAGCAACATATACCTGCAAAAATAATTTATTTATCCAAAGAAAAAGCGAAAATATACCGTTCCAAAACTGCCTCTTCCAATTTCCTTTGTTAGTTGGTAGTCCTCGATTCTCCGTGTAACCAACAGATTCACCCTTACGTTTAAATGCTCATTATCGATTAAGAACCGCTGAAACTTACAATTGAAGATCATCAGGTAAGTTGTCTTGGTCACCGAGCAAATCCATGGAGAGAAGAAAGTAGGAATAATGTCACTGAAAACTAAGTAATGAAATGAGCGGAGAGAAAAGAAGGAAATTAAGACTGCATATGATTCATACCCTAATGACTTTGCACATTCAACCCTTGTCTGCGCGTGTTATTCACAGAAAAAAGACATTTGATTTGTAAACATTGAGAATTGGTTTGAAACAAACAGAGATTTTGATATCACTAGCAACAAGGGTAGAGTTAGGTATGTACAAATTTGAAATGATTGAATTAGGGTTTAACAGTGCTCAATATTTTCAAAATAACTGATGGAAAGAAATGAAAGTAGCTAATAGGTTTTCAAAATGTTGTTTTTCACAACATGAGTGAATCAAAAGAAGAACTGTACCATTATGTTGATTCATTGTTGTAGAAATTCAGGCCATCATTATTCATAGCTTGCTGTGTCTCAATTTCGACTTTTTTCGGTTCTGAAAGTTTACATAATATACAGTATCCACTATTCCGTTTTTTTCTCTTTTTGTGTTGCTTATTCTCTCTCCCTCTCTCTCTCTCATTCGTTTCGTCCTTCTCGACGCTGAAGGTGCGTATCACTGCAGTGCGTGGGCACCCTTCTTCCAATCGCAACAGGACACATACGAACTTTTTCGCGTCTCGCACTCTCTTTTTTTCATGCCTCGATCCTAAAAAAAAGCACATGCATTTTTCCTGTTCGCGTTGAATTTGCTGTGTAGCGACTCAATGCATCGCGTTCTCTCTGCGTTCTTGTCAAACTTCAATAATACATCAGTCATCCCTAATTTTAGTTCTATTCAAAATTGTTGAGCGCTTTTGAACATGAACAGGAAGTGAACTTTAAACTATGATGTACCCTCTCTGAACCTTTGTTTGAAAACCATTTCAAATCAATATATCTTGATTTTTAATAGAGATATAAAAACGTAGATATCTTTTCTGCAAGCTGATTTAAATATCTTCTTTGTCACATGTTGAACACTTGCTCTTATCGGTAGTTTTCCATCCCTCTCTCTCTTTTCTCTCTCTCTCTCCCCTTATCTGTTTCAATCAACATATATCCAGTTACGATGAACCAACACGACATCAGAGCCGAGAGCCGCGACCGTAGCCGAAGCCCACGAGGAGACAACCAAGAAGAAGACCGTGACAACAATCCCAACCAAGGCCGTCATCAACAACAGCAGCAGAGCCGCCTCCGTGATAGGGAACAGAGGTTGGCACGCAGAAACCGGAACCGGTTGGAGAGTAAGTTTGGTTTATTGACGTTTTCATTTTTACATATATAAAGCTTTTTTTCAGTGAATCCGCCGTCTTCAGAACGACAAGTCCATCAGAACCCAACTGGTAAGTCATTCCATTCCCACCAGTGTTCAATCTCTTTTTTCAGTGGCTCCGTCTTCAGTGAAGGAGGAACAAGCTCAACGCGATCGTAGCCGAAGCCCTCGCGGAGACGATCAAGACGACCGCCACGACGATAACGACCAACACCGTCCGCAAGAACGCCAGCAAAGCCGCCTTCAAAATGGCCAGGAAGTCGACAATCAAAGCCCTTCTCAAGAATCAGAATTGAGACAACAAATTAGGCAAATGTTAAGGAACGCAGTTCGTGAAGGGGAACAGAGGAGGTTGTTGGCACGCAGAAACCAGAACCGGTTGGATAGTAAGTTTGGCTTATTGGCTTTCTCATTTTCACATATATAAAGCTTTTTTTCAGTAAATCCGCCGTCTTCAGAACGTCAGGTCCATGAGAACCCAACTGGTAAGCCATTCTATTGCATTTGCTGTGTAGCAATTCAATGCATCGCGTTTTTTCTGTGTTTTGTCAAGTTCCAATAATACATCAATCAGCCCTGATTGTAGTTCTATTGAACAAAACTATTTATTGCTCTTATTGGTAGTTTTCCATCTTTTTTTTTTCTCTTCCTCTCTCGCTCTCTCCCTTTATCTTTTTCAATCAACATATTTTCAGTCACGATGAACGAACACGACATCAGGGAAGAGAGCCGCAACCGTAGCCGAAGCCCTCGCGGATACTCCCAAGAAGACCGCCACAACAATCACGACCAACGCCGTTATCAACCACGCCAGCAGAGCCGCCTTCAAAATGGCCAGGACGTCGACAATCAATGCTTTTTTTCAGTAAATCCGCCGTCTTCAGAACGTCAGGTCCATGAGAACCCAACTGGTAAGCCATTCTATTGCATTTGCTGTGTAGCAATTCAATGCATCGCGTTTTTTCTGTGTTTTGTCAAGTTCCAATAATACATCAATCAGCCCTGATTGTAGTTCTATTGAACAAAACTATTTATTGCTCTTATTGGTAGTTTTCCATCTTTTTTTTTTCTCTTCCTCTCTCGCTCTCTCCCTTTATCTTTTTCAATCAACATATTTTCAGTCACGATGAACGAACACGACATCAGGGAAGAGAGCCGCAACCGTAGCCGAAGCCCTCGCGGATACTCCCAAGAAGACCGCCACAACAATCACGACCAACGCCGTTATCAACCACGCCAGCAGAGCCGCCTTCAAAATGGCCAGGACGTCGACAATCAATGCTTTTTTTCAGTAAATCCGCCGTCTTCAGAACGACATGTCCATCAGAACTCAACGTAAGTCATTCTATTGCATTTGCTGTGTAGCATTTCAATGCATCGCGTTCTTTCTGTGTGTTAGTTCTTTGAACGTTGTTGAGCGAGTTTGCACATAAACAGGAAATGAACTTAAAACGTTGGTGTAGCATCTCTGATCTAACCTTCTTCTAAAACCATTCAAATCAATATAACTCGACTTTTAATAGAATAGAGATATAAAAATGTTGTCAACGGAAAAAAACTCCCATCAGTCTACATTTAGTTAGTTGAATTTGTTTGGATATCTTTTTCTGCAAGCCCAGTTATATATATATTCATAAACACAAGTTGAACAAAGTTATTTATTGCTCTTATCGGTAGTTTTCCATCTTTCCCTCTATTATTTCTCTTCCTCTCTCGCTCTCTTCCTTTATCTTTTTCAATCAACATATTTTCAGTCACGATGAACGAACACGACATCAGGGAAGAGAGCCGCAACCGTAGCCGAAGCCCTCGCGGATACTCCCAAGAAGACCGCCACAACCATCCCGACCAACGTCGTCATCAACAACGCCAGCAGAGCCGCCTTCGAAATGTCCAGGACGACGACAATCAAAGCTTTTTTCCAGTAAATCCGCCGTCTTCAGAACGACATGTCCATCAGAACTCAACTGGTAAGCCATTCTATTGCATTTGCTGTGTAGCAATTCAATGCAGTTCTTTTTGTGTGTGTGTAGTTCTATTGAACGTTGTTGAGCAAGTTTGCACATAAACAGGAAATGAACTTGAGACGCTGGTGTAGCATCTCTGATCTTACCTTCTTCTAAAACCATTCAAATCAATATAACTCGACTTTTAATAGAATAGAGATATAAAAATGTTGTCAACGGAAAAAAACTCCCATCAGTCTACATTTAGTTAGTTGAATTTGTTTGGATATCTTCTTCTGCAAGCCCAGTTATATATATATTCATAAACACAAGTTGAACAAAGTTATTCATTGCTCTTATCGGTAGTTTTCCATCTTTCCCTCTATTATTTCTCTTCCTCTCTCGCTCTCTTCCTTTATCTTTTTCAATCAACATATTTTCAGTCACGATGAACGAACACGACATCAGGGAAGAGAGCCGCAACCGTAGCCGAAGCCCTCGCGGATACTCCCAAGAAGACCGCCACAACCATCCCGACCAACGTCGTCATCAACAACGCCAGCTGAGCCGCCTTCAAAATAGCCAGGACGACGACAATCAAAGCTTTTTTTCAGTAAATCCGCCGACTTCAGAACAACAGGCTTATCAGAACCAGACTGGTAAGTCATTTTATTCCCAAACGTTTTTAATATCTATTTTCAGTGTATGCAGTTGAAGAGAACCAGGCTCAACGGGAAGAGAGAGCCAAGATGCTGCAAGAACGATTAGATATTTTCCAAAAGAAGGCTTTGAAGAGAGAGAAAGATTGCCAGGAGGGTGTGGAGAGCGCAAAGCATTGGGAGAATAGCTTAAGAGATCGTAACAGATACGACCTCGTTTATTGGATACAAAGCTTGGAGGAAATGAGTCGGGACGAGTTAGACAGTGAGTTTGACAAATTGAGTTTTTTATTTCAAGCCATTGCTTCTGTTTTCAGTGTATCCACCGTCCTTTGTTGAGGAGATGTTACCTCAAATAGATCAGCAAGCTAAGAAGGCAAAAGCGGAGACAAGAATCATGAAGAAGTTGATGGCGAGAAGAGAAGAATTTTGTCAAGACGCGATAGATGGGGCGATTCGTCGTCTCAACGTCGTGAAGGATCTACACAAGCGGAAAATCCAAGCTTTTCAAGACCGATTGGAATTGATGATCGGCGAGCAGGAGTACGAGGGTAAGTAAGACTGAAAAGGGAGGCAAGTCTCTTCGTCTCTCATGATTCTCATTTTACCAGTCATTTTTCTTCTATTTTCAGGATCTTCAATAAACCAGAGCCAAAATCAGAATCGTCTCCAAATCGATGGAAGCCAGTCTCGACTAGAAGCTGCCAATGAAGAGATGGAAAGGTTCACGTCGGAGATTCATCGAAAGAAAATGGAGGATCTGTACAATCAGGACCAATTGGAGAGGAAGATGAGAAATAAAGAACACAAAACAAGAGTTAGGGAGCAGAAAGAAAGGAGCGATTTGGAGAGAAGGATCCATGCAGCGAAGATGGAACGGCTGCGCAGAGAGCTGGAGGAGGTTCAGTGTCAAGAGTAAGGAGCCAGTTTTGTAATTCATAAGACTTGACCCCTCCTCCCGCTTTCTGTTCGTTCGTTCTATTTTACTCTCTTCCTCGTTTAGCCTTTTTCCCTTTATTAATGTTTTTCTTCTTACCCTATTCTATCCAACTCTATTCTCTCTCCTAATCCCCTTTACCGTATCCTCTTTCTTCCCTCCACTTGGTCCTTATTTCAACTTTCTCTGTAAGGCCTCTCCTCTCTTGCTTGTTTCACTCACACTCCAACTCCTTCTCGTCCCCTATTGCCTCTTGACACATTTTCTGCTCCTTGGGTCTTGTTTTGTGCTCCTCTTCTTTTGACTTCTTCTCCAATTGGTCTTGATCGAACATCTCTTTGGCAGCTTCCAGTCGAGCCAAAGCACCTTTGTATTCCATACGAAGAGCTTCTTCCATTGTCTTCTCCATTGAGTCTTTGCTCTGCTTGTTTCCATCGCACTCCTTCTCGCCGATCATCAACGCCAATCCATCTTGAAAAGCTTGAATTTTCCGGTTGTGTAGATCCTTAACGACATTGTGACGACGAATTGCCCCACCTATCGCCTCTTGACACATTTCCTCTTTTCTCGCCATCAACTGCTTCATGATTCTTGTCTCAGCTTCTGCCTCGCTTGCTGCTCTTGTTGAACTAGAATCTCCTCAACTAAAGACGGTGGATACATGGAAAACAGAAGCTAACTATCCAACTCGTCCTGACTCATTTCCTCCAAGCTTCGTATCCAATTAACGAGGTAATGTCTGTTACGACCTCTTAAAGTGTTCTCCCAACGCTTTGCGCTCTTCACATCCTCCTGACAACCTTTCTCTCTCTTCAAAGCCTTCTTTTTGAAAACGTCTGTTACTTCTTCTTAATGCATCTTCCAAACGCTCTCCACATCCTCCTGGCAGTATTTCTCCAACTCGTCCTTGTTCGTTTCTACCAACTTTGGTTGGCTTTGATGGCGGCTTCAAGCTTCGATCTGTTCCAGCGGTCAAAAGTTGCCAGCTTTTCATTACCTTTTATAAGTCCTTGCTTCTCGGTTTTGATCTATCTCACTTTCTTCCCCTCTTCCGTTACTGTATTTGGTTTCCCAGTCATTTCTGTTTCATTTTCACTGTTTCTTCTATCAGTCTTATTTCACTCCCAACTCTCTTCACTTCTTCAAACCTCTCTATCGTCTCCCTTACCTTCCTTTTATGAATTATTTTCTTGTGGAACTCCAATAGAGCTCAGTTTCAACCTTGCATTGTTCCTTTTTTATTCCTATCCTTTCCTTTTCTTGTTCTTTTATATTTTGAGAGACTCTCCACTCACTTTCCATCCTCCCTTTCATTTATTGGTTTATCAAATTATGTCACTCAACCTCTTTTGCTTTATCTATACCTTTTTCCCCCAGAGTTTGGTTCATGGTTTATTTTGCTTTATCTCCTGTCTTCTCATTCCCCCATTTTTCTCTTTTCCTTCTCTCTTTTTCCTCCATTTGTTTTATGAAATGATAATAAAACTGTTAACTAATTAATTTTTTATTAAAATAAAATTCAGTTACTGATAAACTGACAAGAATATTTGAAAACAAATTCCTCTGATCGTTTTCTATAAAAGCCTTAACAACAAGAAACGCTCTGCAGGTAAGTCATTCATATTTCAATCATTTTCAACCTTTAGTTTCAGAATCCTCAGTCGGGGAAGACAGCCGTCTCGGGGCCAAGAAGAAGATCCGTACAGAAAACCAAGAACAAAGAGATGAGTTGGGAAAAGAATCCTACGGAAGCGAAACGTCATCGATGCGAGCTGGCCCAGTTGAGGGAGGTGCTGAAGGAAATGAAGGAAACATGTCAGGATACGGTAGCGTCACGGAGCAATAAAGGAATCACGGAGTAATAAAGGAGTCACTCGTTTCATATTTTTCCTTTTATCGTTCGTTTTTTTCGCTATCAGTCCTTTTTTTATTGTTTATGTTAATATAAAATCTCCACTCCCTCATCTCGTCGATTTTCCATTTCTTTGTTGATTCATCTTACAATTCCAACTGACTCATCGCAACTCCGCCCCTTTTCCCGAACTTTTTCTGAATCGTTCATTTTTCTTTAACTGCTCTCCTCTCCCTCCCCACTCTCTAGTCTTTGTTCCCCTCCCCTTTCCCCCAAATTCTGTTTCCTACTGTAATGCATGGCCGCCCCTTTTCCCCAATTTCTGTTTCCCGCTGTGTTGCGTGTGCGCCCCTCTATTTCACATCATAACAAGACGTATGCATATCACACCGTTCCCCTTCCTTTCTCTTTCTCATGCCTCAATCCTAAAATAAAGCACATTCATTTTTTCCTCTATGATTCAAATTCGCTGCGCAGCGACTCAATGCGTCGCATTGTCTTAGCGTTCCAATAGAATTTCAGTGATGCGTTAGTCATTCCAAGCTTCTGTTTCATTGAATAGTGTTGAAATAGAGCGCTTGAACAGGAGTGAGCTTTAAACTCCGGTGTTCTGCAAACGCGCCCTAGTTACAGTAATTTGTACTCTTTATTCTATTTCTTTTTTCTTAGAGAGTCTTTATCTTTACCATTTTTCAGTGTCACAGAGCTCTCTTCTTTCTTTTTCTTTGCCACAACCCGTCCTCACCTACAATGAAGAGCCGCAGCCGCGACAGTAGTCCAGATAGTGACGAAGAAGAGAAAAAAGCCATGAGGAAGATGAAAAGAAAGCAGATGGAGCGTCTGAATATGTTGGCGGCAGTGGAGCGAAGCGCGGAAGAAGATCCGGTTAGCGTGGAACAATTCAGATTGAAGCGGAAATTCTTTCCGGAAGAGTTCCACCAAGACATAGAAGACAATACGCGTTGGTTCAAGGAGCAAAGAAAACTGGAGAAGTTTAAAAAATCGAGATGTAAGTCCTCTCTCTCTCTTTTCGTCGAATCAACTTATTTTCAGCGTCCGTGATTCAACACAGCGGCGACCGTAGTCCTCAAAGAGAAGACGGAGTTTCTCGCCATACTGCTGGTAAGCCTTTATGTTTCCAACCTTTTGTAGCCTCTATTTTCAGGCACTATGCTCTTCAAAGGTATCAAAACCGACGAGATCAACAAAAAAACTGTCGACAAGGCGGTCAAGAAAGCCCTCGCGATGGAGTATAACTTGGCAATGACCAGACGCCGAATCGCCAAAGAAGAAGAAGATCGGATGATTGAAAGAGACAAGAAGAGAGAAGAGGCAGAGAAGGAAGAGGATGAGCTTGCAAAAACTCTTCATCAAGCTAAAATGGAATGGATGACGAGAGAGTTGGAGGCGATGCAGGGCTGGTCGCTAATAAATGGAGATAACGCTATGTGATTTTGATTCTGTTTTTCTCTTCCATTATCATTATCACTCTTCCCCCACTCCCAACTATCTTCTTTTCTGTTCCTTTCCTTAACTCCACCTCCTTTTCTTCGGTCGTTTGCCATGGTCCACTCTCCTCCTTCATCCCTCCATTATCGGTGTTCTCTTATCACTCCCCCATGATTCTTAACTCTTTTCTTTCCATCTGTCTTCATTCTTCTGTTTTCCTCCCCTTTTTGCTTCTCACTTCGGCTCCGGCTCGCTCCGCCCTTTATTGTTCCCCACTTCATAGCCGCTATAAGCTTCATGAGACCTTATGAGCTTCTGCCATCTGATTTTCCTTTCTTGATGATTTGGTTCTTAGTATCTGCCTCGGCGATTCTATACCGAAAAGCTCTTCGATTTCCTGTCTTCTCGTTTGGCCACGCCCCATCGATCTCGACGGCTGGGCCTTTCGTTCAAGATTTTGGAACAGAAAGAAACGGCTTATGAAAAGAACTCCGACGGCCCTGATGGCGATTCCACTTTTCTTCCTTCTTGGGTTTTTTTCTTTCGGTGGCTCTGTTTCCTTTTCTTTCTTTCCCTACTTGTTCACCAAATCGTATCTGACCCATTTTCAATGTTCTTCTTATCACTCTCCTATAACTCCCATCTCTCTTCTTTTCCCCATGTCACTTCTTCCTTTCCCACATCTGGTATCTGTATTCCATCAGTATTCACCGCCCTTCGATTTATTATATTTTGCTCTGAAATAATTTTCATTACTGTTTCTGATGGAATAAAGGGATAAAAAACCTCACATTGATTCAAATTGTTCATTGTTCAGCAAAACCTCGGCAGGGCCCACTTTGATGATCAGTGCACGGCTCTATGTAACTTCCAAATTTACATCAATGAACATAACCTGCAAACTTTTTCACTGTTTTAGTCAAAATAGAAGATGAGGTCAACGGTCCGATGTTCATTTCTAATTTTTTAGATCGAATAAAGGTGGTCGATACTTGTCCGAAGATTCTTTCCAATTTTTAAGTCTAAATAGAAGATGAGGTCAACGGTCCGATGTTCATTTCTTATTTTTTAGATCGAATGTTAGGTGGTCGACACTTGTCCGAAGATTCTTTTCAATTTTTAAGTCAAAAAAGAAGATGAGGTCAACGGTCCGATGTTCATTTCTTATTTTTTAGATCGAATGTTAGGTGGTCGACACTTGTCCGAAGATTCTTTCCAATTTTTAAGTCTAAATAGAAGATGAGGTCAACGGTCCGATGTTCATTTCTTATTTTTTAGATCGAATAAAGGTGGTCGACACTTGTCCGAAGATTCTTTTCAATTTTTAAGTCAAAAAAGAAGATGAGGTCAACGGTCCGATGTTCATTTCTAATTTTTTAGATCGAATAAAGGTGGCCGATACTTGTCCGAAGATTCTTTCCAATTTTTAAGTCTAAATAGAAGATGAGGTCAACGGTCCGATGTTCATTTCTTATTTTTTAGATCGAATGTTAGGTGGTCGACACTTGTCCGAAGATTCTTTCCAATTTTTAAGTCTAAATAGAAGATGAGGTCAACGGTCCGATGTTCATTTCTTATTTTTTAGGTCGAATAAAGGTGGTCGATACTTGTCCGAAGATTCTTTTCAATTTTTAAGTCTAAATAGAAGATGAGGTCAACGGTCCGATGTTCATTTCTTATTTTTTAGATCGAATAAAAGTGGTCGACACTTGTCCGAAGATTCTTTCCAATTTTTAAGTCTAAAGAGATAATGAAGTCAACGGTCCGATGTTCATTTCTTATTTTTTAGATCGAATGTTAGGTGGTCGACACTTGTCCGAAGATTCTTTCCAATTTTTAAGTCTAAAGAGATAATGAAGTCAACGGTCCGATGTTCATTTCTTATTTTTTAGATCGAATAAAAGTGGTCGACACTTGTCCGAAGATTCTTTCCAATTTTTAAGTCTAAATAGAAGATGAGGTCAACGGTCCGATGTTCATTTCTTATTTTTTAGATCGAATAAAAGTGGTCGACACTTGTCCGAAGATTCTTTCCAATTTTTAAGTCTAAATAGAAGATGAGGTCAACGGTCCGATGTTCATTTCTTATTTTTTAGATCGAATGTTAGGTGGTCGACACTTGTCCGAAGATACTTTTCAATTTTTAAGTGAAAAAAGAAGATGAGGTCAACGGTCCGATGTTCATTTCTTATTTTTTAGATCGAATAAAAGTGGTCGACACTTGTCCGAAGATTCTTTCCAATTTTTAAGTCTAAATAGAAGATGAGGTCAACGGTCCGATGTTCATTTCTTATTTTTTAGATCGAATAAAAGTGGTCGACACTTGTCCGAAGATTCTTTCCAATTTTTAAGTCTAAATAGAAGATGAGGTCAACGGTCCGATGTTCATTTCTTATTTTTTAGATCGAATAAAAGTGGTCGATACTTGTCCGAAGATTCTTTCCAATTTTTAAGTCTAAAGAGATAATGAAGTCAACGGTCCGATGTTCATTTCTTATTTTTTAGATCGAATAAAAGTGGTCGACACTTGTCTCAAGATTCTTTCCAATTTTTAAGTCTAAAGAGATAATGAAGTCAACGGTCCGATGTTCATTTCTTATTTTTTAGATCGAATAAAAGTGGTCGACACTTGTCTCAAGATTCTTTCCAATTTTTAAGTCTAAAGAGATAATGAAGTCAACGGTCCGATGTTCATTTCTTATTTTTCAGTTCGAATAAAGGTGGTCGATACTTGTCCGAAGATTCTTTCCAATTTTTAAGTCTAAAGAGATAATGAAGTCAACGGTCCGATGTTCATTTCTTATTTTTCAGTTCGAATAAAGGTGGTCGATACTTGTCCGAAGATTCTTTCCAATTTTTAAGTCTAAAGAGATAATGAAGTCAACGGTCCGATGTTCATTTCTTATTTTTTAGATCGAATAAAAGTGGTCGACACTTGTCTCAAGATTCTTTCCAATTTTTAAGTCTAAAGAGATAATGAAGTCAACGGTCCGATGTTCATTTCTTATTTTTTAGATCGAATAAAAGTGGTCGACACTTGTCCGAAGATTCTTTCCAATTTTTAAGTCTAAATAGAAGATGAGGTCAACGGTCCGATGTTCATTTCTTATTTTTTAGATCGAATGTTAGGTGGTCGATACTTGTCCGAAGATTCTTTCCAATTTTTAAGTCTAAATAGAAGATGAGGTCAACGGTCCGATGTTCATTTCTTATTTTTTAGATCGAATAAAAGTGGTCGACACTTGTCTCAAGATTCTTTCCAATTTTTAAGTCTAAAGAGATAATGAAGTCAACGGTCCGATGTTCATTTCTTATTTTTCAGTTCGAATAAAGGTGGTCGATACTTGTCCGAAGATTCTTTCCAATTTTTAAGTCTAAAGAGATAATGAAGTCAACGGTCCGATGTTCATTTCTTATTTTTTAGATCGAATAAAAGTGGTCGACACTTGTCCGAAGATTCTTTTCAATTTTTAAGTCTAAAGAGATAATGAAGTCAACGGTCCGATGTTCATTTCTTATTTTTTAGATCGAATAAAAGTGGTCGACACTTGTCTCAAGATTCTTTCCAATTTTTAAGTCTAAAGAGATAATGAAGTCAACGGTCCGATGTTCATTTCTTATTTTTTAGATCGAATAAAAGTGGTCGACACTTGTCTCAAGATTCTTTCCAATTTTTAAGTCTAAAGAGATAATGAAGTCAACGGTCCGATGTTCATTTCTTATTTTTTAGATCGAATAAAAGTGGTCGACACTTGTCCGAAGATTCTTTCCAATTTTTAAGTCTAAATAGAAGATGAGGTCAACGGTCCGATGTTCATTTCTTATTTTTTAGATCGAATAAAAGTGGTCGACACTTGTCTCAAGATTCTTTCCAATTTTTAAGTCAAAAATGAAGATGAGGTCAACGGTCCGATGTTCATTTCTTATTTTTTAGATCGAATAAAAGTGGTCGACACTTGTCTCAAGATTCTTTTCAATTTTTAAGTCTAAATAGAAGATGAGGTCAACGGTCCGATGTTCATTTCTTATTTTTTAGATCGAATGTTAGGTGGTCGACACTTGTCTCAAGATTCTTTCCAATTTTTAAGTCTAAAGAGATAATGAAGTCAACGGTCCGATGTTCATTTCTTATTTTTTAGATCGAATAAAAGTGGTCGACACTTGTCCGAAGATTCTTTCCAATTTTTAAGTCTAAAGAGATAATGAAGTCAACGGTCCGATGTTCATTTCTTATTTTTTAGATCGAATAAAAGTGGTCGACACTTGTCCGAAGATTCTTTCCAATTTTTAAGTCTAAAGAGATAATGAAGTCAACGGTCCGATGTTCATTTCTTATTTTTTAGATCGAATAAAAGTGGTCGACACTTGTCCGAAGATTCTTTTCAATTTTTAAGTCTAAATAGAAGATGAGGTCAACGGTCCGATGTTCATTTCTTATTTTTTAGATCGAATGTTAGGTGGTCGACACTTGTCCGAAGATTCTTTCCAATTTTTAAGTCTAAAGAGATAATGAAGTCAACGGTCCGATGTTCATTTCTTATTTTTTAGATCGAATAAAAGTGGTCGACACTTGTCCGAAGATTCTTTTCAATTTTTAAGTCTAAATAGAAGATGAGGTCAACGGTCCGATGTTCATTTCTTATTTTTTAGATCGAATAAAGGTGGTCGATACTTGTCCGAAGATTCTTTTCAATTTTTAAGTCTTAATAGAAGATGAGGTCAACGGTCCGATGTTCATTTCTTATTTTTTAGATCGAATAAAAGTGGTCGACACTTGTCCGAAGATTCTTTTCAATTTTTAAGTCTAAAGAGATAATGAAGTCAACGGTCCGATGTTCATTTCTTATTTTTTAGATCGAATAAAAGTGGTCGACACTTGTCCGAAGATTCTTTTCAATTTTTAAGTCTAAAGAGATAATGAAGTCAACGGTCCGATGTTCATTTCTTATTTTTTAGATCGAATAAAAGTGGTCGACACTTGTCCGAAGATTCTTTCCAATTTTTAAGTCTAAATAGAAGATGAGGTCAACGGTCCGATGTTCATTTCTTATTTTTTAGATCGAATAAAAGTGGTCGACACTTGTCCGAAGATTCTTTTCAATTTTTAAGTCTAAATAGAAGATGAGGTCAACGGTCCGATGTTCATTTCTTATTTTTTAGATCGAATAAAAGTGGTCGACACTTGTCCGAAGATTCTTTCCAATTTTTAAGTCTAAAGAGATAATGAAGTCAACGGTCCGATGTTCATTTCTTATTTTTTAGATCGAATAAAAGTGGTCGACACTTGTCCGAAGATTCTTTTCAATTTTTAAGTCTAAATAGAAGATGAGGTCAACGGTCCGATGTTCATTTCTTATTTTTTAGTTCAAATAAAGGTGGTCGATACTTGTCCGAAGATTCTTTTCAATTTTTAAGTCTAAATAGAAGATGAGGTCAACGGTCCGATGTTCATTTCTTATTTTTTAGTTCAAATAAAGGTGGTCGATACTTGTCCGAAGATTCTTTTCAATTTTTAAGTCTAAATAGAAGATGAGGTCAACGGTCCGATGTTCATTTCTTATTTTTTAGTTCAAATAAAGGTGGTCGACACTTGTCCGAAGATTCTTTTCAATTTTAAGTCTAAATAGAAGATGAGGTCAACGGTCCGATGTTCATTTCTTATTTTTAGATCGAATAAAGGTGGTCGATACTTGTCCGAAGATTCTTTTCAATTTTAAGTCTAAATAGAAGATGAGGTCAACGGTCCGATGTTCATTTCTTATTTTTTAGATCGAATAAAGGTGGTCGATACTTGTCCGAAGATTCTTTTCAATTTTTAAGTCTAAATAGAAGATGAGGTCAACGGTCCGATGTTCATTTCTTATTTTTTAGATCGAATAAAGGTGGTCGATACTTGTCCGAAGATTCTTTTCAATTTTTAAGTCTAAATAGAAGATGAGGTCAACGGTCCGATGTTCATTTCTTATTTTTTAGTTCAAATAAAGGTGGTCGATACTTGTCCGAAGATTCTTTTCAATTTTTAAGTCTAAATAGAAGATGAGGTCAACGGTCCGATGTTCATTTCTTATTTTTTAGTTCGAATAAAGGTGGTCGATACTTGTCCGCAGATAGTTTATGATTTTTAAGTCTAAATAGAAGATGAGGTCAACGGTCCGATGTTCATTTCTTATTTTTTAGATCGAATAAAAGTGGTCGACACTTGTCCGAAGATTCTTTTCAATTTTTAAGTCTAAATAGAAGATGAGGTCAACGGTCCGATGTTCATTTCTTATTTTTTAGATCGAATAAAAGTGGTCGACACTTGTCCGAAGATTCTTTTCAATTTTTAAGTCTAAATAGAAGATGAGGTCAACGGTCCGATGTTCATTTCTTATTTTTTAGATCGAATAAAAGTGGTCGACACTTGTCCGAAGATTCTTTTCAATTTTAAGTCTAAAGAGATAATGAAGTCAACGGTCCGATGTTCATTTCTTATTTTTTAGATCGAATAAAGGTGGTCGATACTTGTCCGAAGATTCTTTTCAATTTTTAAGTCTAAATAGAAGATGAGGTCAACGGTCCGATGTTCATTTCTTATTTTTTAGTTCGAATAAAGGTGGTCGATACTTGTCCGCAGATAGTTTATGATTTTTAAGTCTAAATAGAAGATGAGGTCAACGGTCCGATGTTCATTTCTTATTTTTTAGTTCAAATAAAGGTGGTCGACACTTGTCCGAAGATTCTTTTCAATTTTTAAGTCTAAATAGAAGATGAGGTCAACGGTCCGATGTTCATTTCTTATTTTTTAGTTCAAATAAAGGTGGTCGATACTTGTCCGAAGATTCTTTTCAATTTTTAAGTCTAAATAGAAGATGAGGTCAACGGTCCGATGTTCATTTCTTATTTTTTAGTTCAAATAAAGGTGGTCGATACTTGTCCGAAGATTCTTTTCAATTTTTAAGTCTAAATAGAAGATGAGGTCAACGGTCCGATGTTCATTTCTTATTTTTTAGTTCGAATAAAGGTGGTCGATACTTGTCCGCAGATTGTTTATGATTTTTAAGTCTAAATAGAAGATGAGGTCAACGGTCCGATGTTCATTTCTTATTTTTTAGTTCAAATAAAGGTGGTCGACACTTGTCCGAAGATTCTTTTCAATTTTTAAGTCTAAATAGAAGATGAGGTCAACGGTCCGATGTTCATTTCTTATTTTTTAGTTCGAATAAAGGTGGTCGATACTTGTCCGAAGATTCTTTTCAATTTTTAAGTCTAAATAGAAGATGAGGTCAACGGTCCGATGTTCATTTCTTATTTTTTAGTTCGAATAAAGGTGGTCGATACTTGTCCGCAGATAGTTTATGATTTTTAAGTCTAAATAGAAGATGAGGTCAACGGTCCGATGTTCATTTCTTATTTTTTAGTTCAAATAAAGGTGGTCGACACTTGTCCGAAGATTCTTTTCAATTTTTAAGTCTAAATAGAAGATGAGGTCAACGGTCCGATGTTCATTTCTTATTTTTTAGTTCGAATAAAGGTGGTCGATACTTGTCCGCAGATACTTTATGATTTTTAAGTCTAAATAGAAGATGAGGTCAACGGTCCGATGTTCATTTCTAGTTTTTTAGTTCGAATAAAGGTGGTCGATACTTGTCCGAAGATTCTTTTCAATTTTTAAGTCTAAATAGAAGATGAGGTCAACGGTCCGATGTTCATTTCTTATTTTTTAGATCGAATAAAGGTGGTCGATACTTGTCCGCAGATACTTTATGATTTTTAAGTCTAAATAGAAGATGAGGTCAACGGTCCGATGTTCATTTCTAGTTTTTTAGTTCGAATAAAGGTGGTCGATACTTGTCCGAAGATTCTTTTCAATTTTTAAGTCTAAATAGAAGATGAGGTCAACGGTCCGATGTTCATTTCTTATTTTTTAGATCGAATAAAGGTGGTCGATACTTGTCCGCAGATACTTTATGATTTTTAAGTCTAAATAGAAGATGAGGTCAACGGTCCGATGTTCATTTCTTATTTTTTAGTTCAAATAAAGGTGGTCGATACTTGTCCGAAGATTCTTTTCAATTTTAAGTCTAAATAGAAGATGAGGTCAACGGTCCGATGTTCATTTCTTATTTTTTAGATCGAATAAAGGTGGTCGATACTTGTCCGAAGATTCTTTTCAATTTTTAAGTCTAAATAGAAGATGAGGTCAACGGTCCGATGTTCATTTCTTATTTTTTAGATCGAATAAAGGTGGTCGATACTTGTCCGAAGATTCTTTTCAATTTTTAAGTCTAAATAGAAGATGAGGTCAACGGTCCGATGTTCATTTCTTATTTTTTAGATCGAATAAAGGTGGTCGATACTTGTCCGAAGATTCTTTTCAATTTTTAAGTCTAAATAGAAGATGAGGTCAACGGTCCGATGTTCATTTCTTATTTTTTAGATCGAATAAAGGTGGTCGATACTTGTCCGAAGATTCTTTTCAATTTTTAAGTCTAAATAGAAGATGAGGTCAACGGTCCGATGTTCATTTCTTATTTTTTAGATCGAATAAAGGTGGTCGATACTTGTCCGCAGATACTTTATGATTTTTAAGTCTAAATAGAAGATGAGGTCAACGGTCCGATGTTCATTTCTTATTTTTTAGATCGAATAAAGGTGGTCGATACTTGTCCGCAGATACTTTATGATTTTTAAGTCTAAATAGAAGATGAGGTCAACGGTCCGATGTTCATTTCTAGTTTTTTAGTTCGAATAAAGGTGGTCGATACTTGTCCGAAGATTCTTTTCAATTTTTAAGTCTAAATAGAAGATGAGGTCAACGGTCCGATGTTCATTTCTTATTTTTCAGTTCGAATAAAGGTGGTCGACACTTGTCCGAAGATTCTTTTCAATTTTTAAGTCTAAATAGAAGATGAGGTCAACGGTCCGATGTTCATTTCTTATTTTTCAGTTCGAATAAAGGTGGTCGACACTTGTCCGAAGATTCTTTTCAATTTTTAAGTCTAAATAGAAGATGAGGTCAACGGTCCGATGTTCATTTCTAGTTTTTTAGATCGAATAAAAGTGGTCGACACTTGTCCGAAGATTCTTTTCAATTTTTAAGTCTAAATTGAAGATGAGGTCAACGGTACGATGTTCATTTTTAATTTTTTAGTCGAAATAAAGGTTGCGTGTTTGTGTCAAATTCTATTTACCGAATTCTTGATTTTAAACAACGTTCATGAACGTCTGTCTTTTTCAGGAAAATTTCACATCAATTTTTGGGACTTTGAATTTTTGAATTTTTACGATTGAAATACTCACTTTTTGGTCAATTCTTCGAGTTGTGCTGCTATTTTCTCATTTCATTTGCACTGCTTTTCCCAGTTCTGGAATAGATTCGATTTTTGGATTCCATCATGACGCTTCCCATTGTGCAGACTCCTCCCAACTGTCCGGCATCATCAGTCGTTGTTTTTCTGAATATGGTATCGATGGCAGTTTGAGGGATACCTATTTTGACTAGCTTCTGGATCTGGGTTTTAGCTATCATAGAATATATTTTTAAAATTTGCTTTCAAATTTCTTTTTGGTGTTCTTTGTCAAAATTTCAACTTTAAAATAACCTTTGTCAAAAAATTGCTGATTTCTGAAATTTGAAGGTAAATCCATTTTTAGAATTTTTTAAAACATCGGTTATCTAGTTTTTTTCGGATTGGAATGAAATTATATGATTGAAATACTCACCCTGTCATCGTTCATTTGACTTCATCTTCATCTTTCCTATTTCGTTTCCCTTCATCCATTTGAGTTGCTCCTTCAATCTTCCCTCCATTGAAACAGTTTCCAGCCAATTCACTTGTCTTTTCTCCGTTTTTCTACTTCATGTTCTTCTCTAAAATATAGACTGCATTAACATCGTATTGAATACCCAGACTTACCCAGTCAATCGATAGTGCCTCATCTAAAGGGGCGACCAGCTGCCAAGACGATATCTTAGTGAAGAGGAGTATGACGTAGGATGTTGATGTCGGGGAAAAGGGAATTGTGTGCTGTTCTAATGACCTCATACGTTGGTTGGCATCAGTCAACTGGCTTTGTATGCAAGAACGAGAGGATTGTTATAACTGTGTGCAGAATAGTTGGTTTACTTGTGGTCCATTACATTTATATTAAATCTAAGCAGGTCAAACCACAAAGCGTCGTGTGTTAGGAGAATATTGTGGGATCTCCACATGAAAATATTGAAACTTATTTTTGGACACAATTCAGTTCAGATGAAATACCGGTTTTTTTGAGAAAAAGGCCATTTCAACAGATTTTCAGATAAAAATTCACAAAAACGAAGGATAAAGAAAACTAGTGGAGTATCATCAAAATGAAACTAGGACCAATCCAATCTTCCAGTTATGAACTACCAATTTTCAAAATCTAATTTCATTTTTTTTCTCCGACTTTGTTCTTTTTCTCCCATTGTGTTACAAAACATATTCCCAATTTCTATAATGTTCTTTTCTTCATTTTTTCGCACATGTTAATTACTAACGTCTGGCTTGCGCACAGCGTTCAGAGTTACACACACTAGATGGGCGGAGCCATCGTGGTCGTCGTGGTGCAGAGAATGGAAAGGCAGTTGTGGTGGATATGGTCTAGTAAGAGGTGAGAGGCACTTCTCTCTTTCTCTCTCTCATATTGATCTGTTTGTTTGTATTCTTGTTTGTTGTTTCACTTTCATGTTTTATTCTTATAAATGTTAGGTAGAACCAAATCTATGTCATTAACTCGGGTAGTGGGATGAAACGATCCACACAATGTCATCATCTCTTTTCTGAATTTTCTCGACTTGTTTGTTCAAAATTTTACCTTCTGATGACTGTACCTTTCCTTTTCTCATATTTTATTAACCACCTTTTTGAATGATTTCACTTTCAACCACTCTTTGACTACAGTCTAAACGTAGATGTATCATGAAAACATATCTTTAAAGTTGTTCGAAACTGAATGAAATTGCCTTTTTATTCAACTTTTTGATTTCAAAAAAAAACATGTGGACCTGTGTCCATTCAATTTAGAACTAGCTATCAGACAGATATGTGTCTGTTTCTTGTTTCTTGTGAATTCTATTTTTGACATTAGTTTTTTTGGTTTTTGGATTTAAATCAAGTTTTACGGATAGAAATACTCACTTTATAGTCGATTTTTTGGAATCTGATCCTCATAGCTCACGTGTCCTTACAGTGTCTGTTCCATTTATTGAGTTGCCCCGAAAATAGTTCCCCCATCACAACCACTTCCAATGTGCAGAAACATTCCAACTGATTTCTGCATATTTTCATTTCTGAATATTGTTTTGATTGACACTGAAGAATACCTAGTATGACTAGTTGTGGTCAAAATTTTACTATGAATCTGCGTCCAGATCTTTGTCAATCGCTGACATTTCGTTGTTTGAATCCAAAAAATCTTCAGAACGTCAATTTGCTTATCAGTTTTTGGGTTTTTCGATAACGAAAAATCATATGAATGAAGTACTCACATTGTAGTCCATATTTCCAGTGGCGTTCTGCTCCTTCATGGTTTCAAATTTTCGTCTCAAAGTTTGTTTCATTTATCCGATGAAGTCGTCATTGGGAAGGTCTCCAATAGGCATATTTTTTTTTGTGTGGGTTTAATCATTTTTTCTGCAATCATTTGCTTTTCCAAACGGGCCGCCAGCTGATGATATAACATAATCCTCCGTACCATGCCAGAAAGGAAATCCATCATCTTGGAATGCAATCACTGAAATGAAAATCTTGTTATTTGACCAGAAACAGCTTGGTTGAGAAAAGCTCCGGTTGTCCGTGAGGAGTACACAGGCGTTCTTTTCGGCCGCCGTTCTCTAGGCCATTATAAAAAAAATGACCTTCTCGCAGATGTTTTTTCGTAGATTTCTTTTCTTCAAAACTTCATTTTCTGATTACTGTACTTTTTTCCTGATTTCTTTCTTGATTGAATTCTTCATAATATCTTTTCGCAAACGTTTTTGATTCCTTTTTCATTAATAACTGATATCAAATCCAGGAACACTATCTTAATTCATAGTTTTTATTGATTTTCAGAATATTTCCCAAAACTAACATTTTTACAGGTTTCTCTCTCTCTCTCTCTTTCACCACCGTCTCGAGCAATGATTTGTACTAATGACTGCAAGAGAAAGAAGGAAGAAAGAAGAATAAGATGCGAGAGTAGAAAATTATCGTTCCAAGAAAGGAGAGGAGAGCTCTGTGAGGTGTGCTCAGGATGGTACAAAGAACCGACGGAAGAGGAAATTGAAGAGAGGAGAATCCGACGAGGTGAGTCGGATTCAGCAATTTTTTTACATTCTAGCGTTAGGGATTCAGTTTTTTATTCAGATTAGACACAAGATAACCTAGAAATGTGCCGAGAAACATTTTTAAAAAAGCTATATGTTTCAATTTTCAGAAGAAATTGAAGCCGCTTGGATAGCCATACACGAAGAATGGAAACGTGCTTTACCGGATTCAGGTAAGCCATTTCCAAGTAACACCTAAATACCGTAGTTTATCTGAGTTCAGTTTACAACGGAATGTCGTCTAGGACCAAAGAAAATTTTAAATCGGCTTTCGAAAAAGCTCGTCGACAAATGCCAACGGATTCATTGGAAGAAGTTCGCGAAAAAGCTATTGGATACATGAGAAGAAGAGAGAGACAGGAGATAAGAAAGCTGAGAGGGGAACGAACTTCGAGCCACCTCAAGGCTCCTCACAGTGACGAACCAAGGAACTCTATCGAGGTGACTTTATTTTTAATGTTTTGCAATTCCTGACCACTACCAAAACTTTGAAAAATTTGATTTAACGAAGAAAATAAAACTAATTGCATTTGCAGGCCCGCCACCGTGATCGAATGGACCGCCAGAGCAATCAAATTTGCTACAACGCGGGACGATCGCCGATTTATCAGGCTCTCCCGTCGACATCTTCTCGACATCGGTCCAACGCGGGACGGTCGTCGACGTCCCAAATTTTTCCGTCGACATCTACCAAGTACGAGATCCCAGTAATAACTCTTGAGTAGTATAGTGTTCATCTCCTTTGTAACGTTTATCATACACCAAGTGTAAAGTTTTTTCTTTCCCTTTCTAGACATTTATGCTCTGATAGTTTTCATTTGGTTCTTCTTACCTTATTTTTTAACTTCCAAAGTTTTTTTTTCAGTTAACATGTTTCATTCGCAATTAAATTGTTCATTTGGTTACTCTATCTAGTCTTTTAACAGGGATTATTATCGTGTTTCAAATTTAGTAATTTGTCTTGCAATAAATCTGTAAAGATCGAAAATCGCAAATCTTTGTTTTCTAGACAAGCTCTTGCAGGGAATTAGCTAACTGCCGATGGAAAATAAAAATTCAGTTTGACTTGGAAGCCGTTCTCTAGGTTAGTTTTCCATGAAAATATCACCAAACCAGTTTTTGAAATTACGGAAAGATTTTACGCTTTTCCTAGAAAGTGTACAAACCGCTTTGTCAGTATGAACAGATTTTACACAGCTTTCAACAATTAACGGAATCGGTGCTACTAGTAATCTTCATAGAGTCAAATCGAATGAGCCATAGTTCAAATGCAAGCAAGGAAAGTTTGAAGATGTATTTAACATAAGTCATATACACACTACTACAGATAAGATACTGATTTCTAAATTTCAAATTTAACACATTCAAAAGAGTTATGAATCTTTGCCAATATGTATTTTTCAAAATTTGGAATGAACATAAACTCCTGGACCTCTGTCATTAGCTACATGCGTTTTGAAGTTTGATTCTGAAATCAGTGGCCGTCTGCCAGGTTCTACTTCTTTAAACCTTGATTCAAAATATACTGGACATGCTAATGTTCGATTTCAAAATTGTTATCGGATCCGTTAGTAACTATTAGGAATACTCTTTGACATGAGATTTATGCGGCTTTTTGATTTTGATAAAAATTTACCAACGAAACACTCACTTCTTGGATTTGGGTGCTCATTGTCCGCAATGCTTTCCGATTCCTTCTTCATCATTTCATTTGTTCCATCATTAATATTCCCAAATTGTAGCATTAGTTCAACTGCTGAGCCCTATTGACCTTCCTTTTTCACATATTTATTGATTTGGCAGATGAATGAATACCCAGCCGTTTCCTTTAAATTAGATTTTATTAAGACTGTGGAAGTCCGCCGGGTTCTATTTTTTAAAGCTTAGACTTGAAATAAGATTCTGGACGTCTGTCGATAGTTTACTGACGGTGTAAACTTTTGAAATGAGGCTGTGAACCTCTGTCAGCCTTCATTTTTTGAAATTTCTATTTGAATTCAGCCCGCTGACGTCCGCCAGGTTATATTTTTTGAATTTGAGGTTTGAAATAACACAATGGACATCCGTCGATAGTTTACCGACCGATTTTATATTCGAAATAAGGCTGTGAACCTCTGTCAGTCTCTATTTTTTGAAAATTTCCATTTGAATTCAGCTTGTGAATATCCGGTAGCTTCTATTCTTCAAAAGTTGAGATTTGAAATGAGATTCTGGACGTCCGTCAATAGGTTACTTTTGTTATTAGGTTGGCAAGAAAGTTTCGACATATTTTTAGAGTACATGTTTGACCTTTGTTTTCTCGATGATTGACTATTTTCTCAGGGTGCTTTTTTGTTTATTTGAAAGGTCAATACACCAACATATTGTGCCTCAAAACTTACTTTCCTGCCACTTGTTTTCCGAGAGATACGGTGTTTCTAAACCGATCCACTTTTTTGCATACTGGCAATGGTTTTTTATTTTGAGTTTTTCTGACCCAAAATGTCGTGGTATTTTGGAAGAAATTATGAATATCAGAGCAGGGTGAACCCTTAATGCATCTACAATCAGTTCTTAGGTCAAGTTATTCATCGCTGACAACTTCAGTTTAAAAAGAGTCAGAGACCATTTGAGTTAGATTCAAGTTCACTCTGATTGAAAAAGAAATAGGATTGATTCAAAAAATTTCCTCAGAGATCAACAGAATAGAGGGTCATCCGATCATCAAATAAAAATCATTCGAACTGTTTCTTCGATATGAAAAAAAGTTATTTTTTTGGATCTCATGTTTTCGGGATTATGACCAGACCGGTATGAGTGTATTCCTTCCAAGTTTTCTCAAAAACAAGAGACGGCTGAATGACTTAATATATGATGCAAGAAAGTGAATACGCTACTTTACCAGTATGCAAAACATTCAGTGAATTGGTTTGAGTGGACCGGCGAAAATTATACAAAATTCCTATTTAGCGATGTACTCTTTGCGGATCAACCCTACACAAATCCTAATGATCAGATCTTTTCAATCCGTGTATGAAAGTAATAAATGAGACTTGCACTACCTAACTGAATAAATTTGAACGTTAAAAAGTTTTTGTTAGTTTACCAAAATCATAATTTATTACGGACTCGAAAAGATCGAATTTCAGTTTTTTACAGAGGTGAATTCCGAACTGTTCTGATTTCAACTGGCATATTTTTTACGGTTACTGTGTTAACCAAGTCAAGTTCGTTTTCAATCAAAACGTTTTAGAGTCCTGCAACACCGTTTTGTTGAAAAAAATTTCAATCCAAAAGGTAATACCAAAAAGGGATACTTCGGAACTCTGTTGCTAAAACTCTGTATAGTAGAGGAACGTGGCCGGCCGTATGCTGGGATGTTGGTAGAGGACCAATAGTGCCTGTGGTTTATACTTTGACCAGTTGTCGATAATAATTATACAGAAACTGTACATCAAAAATTACAAAAAATATGTCGAAACTTTCTTGCCAACCTAATAATTTTCTTTTGAACTATTTTTGGAGTTTTGATATTCGATGAAATTTTATAAGTGAAATACTCACTTTGTAACGGCTCATTCGAATTCTTGTGGGCTCTCCGTGGTTCACATTCCTCCCAGTTTTTTCCTTCAAATGTCTTTTTTCGTTTTGTCGATTTCATTCTTACTGAACATTGGTTGATTCAACAGCGTAATGAATATCCTGACTTACCCCGTCAATCGATAGTGCCTCATCTACACGGGCCACCAGCTGCCAAGACCATATCTTCACTAAGAGGAGTATGACGTAGGATGTTGATGTCGGGGCAAAGGGTGTCGTGTGCTCTTCTAATGAGCTGCCAAGACAATATATGCACTGTTAGACCGGCTATCGGGGGAAGGGTGACGTGTGCTACGGACCACATGAGTAAGTGAGCATTTGTGAGGTGGTCTTCTCGGTTTGTCGACTGTTGGACCGTGTACAAGAGCCAAGAGGATAATACAGGCGGATCAAACCACGAAGCGGAGTCGAGCTCAGCGTGTCCTACGGCATTTTCATCTTATTGGAATACAGTTACTGGAAAAACTTTGAATAAAATCAAATTCTTGTTTTTTGAAAAAAAATCTCAGTTAAAACGATGCTTCAATTCTCCCCGAGGAATACAAAACCTTTTTATCGGCCATCTCCTTCTCGGTCGTTACCGAAATCCCATTTTGGCAGATTTTTTCGTGGTTTTCAACACGTGGTAGAGCTCATATTTTGCAGAAGTGTAAAATAAATCATATTGAGGTTTGCAACTGTTGGAAGTTACAGGTGTCTTCAAAGAATTTTAGCGAAAACCCACATATTGAAACTAATTTGAGACCCAGTTCAGAGAGAAATAGCGGAGTATCATCTAAATGAAACTAAGACCAATCCAATCTTCCTGTATTACCATTGGTCTGTGCAACGACTGGGGTGCGCACATCGTTCAGAGTTGCACACACTGTACTAGATGGGCGGAGCCGTCGTGGTCATCGTGGTGCAGAGGATGGAAGGGCAGTCGTGCTGGACATGGTCTAGTGAGAGGTGAGAGGAACTTCTCTCTCTCTCTCTCTCTCTCTCTCTCTCATATTGATCTATTTTCTTCTTTGTTTTTTTACTTTTGTATTTCATTCTTATGAACGTTAAGTAGAGCCAAGGCTATGTTATTAATTTGGGTAGCGGCACGAAACGATCTAAATATTTTTAATGATGTAACAAACTGCACAGTGTCATCATGTCTTTTCTGGATTTTCTCGAATTTGATGTTCAAAATTTTACTTTCTGATGACTGTGCCTTTCCTTTTCTCAGATTTTATTAGTCCCCTTTTTGAATGATTTAGCATTCAACCACTCACTGACTACAGTGTAAACGTAGATGTATCATGAAGACACGGCTTTGAATTTGTTCGAAACTGAATGAATTTGGCTTTTTATTCAACTTTTATGTTTGAAAGAACATGTGGACCTGTGTTTTTTTTAAAATTAGAACTAGCTGTCAGACAGGTATGGGTCTGTTTCTAATTTGTTGAGAACTTTATTTTTAACATCTTTTTTTCGGTTTTTAGATTTAAATCATGTTTCACAGATAGAAATACTCACTTTGTAGTCGATGTTTTGGAAGCTGATCTTCATAGCTCACATTTCCTCAGAGTGTCTGTTCTATTGAATGACTTGCCCCAAAAATTGTTTCCCCATCACAACCATTTCCAATGTGCAGAATCAGTCCAACTGTTTTGCCTTATTGATTGTTGCCTTTCTGAATATTGTTTTGATTGACACTGTAAAGATATTCTAGCAGTAGCTACTGTATCTCTGTTTAAAACTGTTCTCAAAATTATATTAAGAATCTGCTTTTAGATCTTTGTCAATCGCTGACATTTCGTTGTTTGAATCCAAAAAATCTTCAGAACGTCAATTTGCTTATCAGTTTTTGGGTTTTTCGATAACGAAAAATCGAAAAACTCACCTTGTAGTCTATAATTCCAGTGGCGTTCTGCTTCTTCATTGTTTCAAATTTTTGTCTCAAAGTTTGTTTCATTTATCCGGTGAAGTCATCATTGGGCAGGTCTCCAATAGGCACATTTCTTGTTTTTTGTGTGGGTTTAATCATTTTTTCTGCGATCATTTGCTTTTTCGAACCGGCCGCCAGCTGATGATATAACATAATCCTCCGTATCATGCCAGAAAGGAAATCCATCATCTTGGAATGCAATCACTGAAATGAAAATATTGTTTTTTTTAAAAAATCCCGGGTAAAACAGCTCCGGTTGTCCATGAGGAGTACACAGGCGTTCTTTTCGGCCGTCGTTCGCTAGGCCATTATGAAAAAAAAATTGACCTTCTCGCAGATGTTTTTTTCGTAGATTTCTTTTTTTTTTCAAAACTTCACTTTCTGATTACCGAACTGGCTTTCTGCTTTCTTTCTCAGTTTAATTATTTATAATATTTTTTCGCGAACGTTTTGAACCCTTTTTTTATTAACAACTGGTATCATGTCCAGGAACACTATCTTAATTCATAGTATTGATTTTCGGAATATTTTCGAAACTAAAATTTTTACAGGTTTCTCTCTCTACCATCAACTTCTCGAGCAATGGTTTGCAATAAAGATTGCGTCAGACAAAGAAAGGAGAGAAAACTGCGTTGCAAGAGCAGACACATCATATTCAGCGAGAGGGAGAGAGAGCTCTGTGAGACGTGTTTGGAAGTACACATAGAACCGACGGAAGAAGAAATTGAAGAGAAAAGAATCTCACGAGGTGAGTCGGGTTCAGCAATTATTCCATATTTTACCATTAGGAATTTAGTTTTTTATTCAGATTGATTACTAGATTATCTAGAAATCTGTCGAAAAATAAGAAAAAGCCATATGTTTCATATTTCAGAACGATATGAAGCCGCAGTTTTAGCTAAAGAATCGGAGTGGAGACGATCCATCTCGATTGCAGGTAAGCCATTTTCATGTAACACACAACTACCGTAGTCTTCTTGATTTCAGCGCATGATCGTCTGTCCCCTCGGACCAAACTGTCCTATCAAAGGTCTTTCGAAAATATTCGTCGTCGATTTCCGACTGCCCCGATGGCTGAAGTTCGAAAAAAGGCTATTGAGTACATGCGAAGAAGGGAAAGAGAAGAGATGAAAGTTCTGTTTGATGAAGACAGGTTGAGCGACCGCACTAAAGCCGCACAACGAAGAGTGCCAAGAAACTATTTTGAGGTAATTCTGTTTCTAATGTTTTGCAGTCCCTGGCCATTACCAAAACTGAATAAAAACTGAATTATCGAAAAAAACAAAGAAAGACTTGCATTTCCAGGCCGTCCAGCTCTGGAAAATGGAACGCCACCGCAATAAACTCTTGAACAAGAGACAGTCGTCGTCATCTTCCCACGTTCATCCATCTCCTGGACATCGCTTCAACGAGGGACAGTCGTCGAATGCCCAGGATCAACCGTCGACATCTTCCCACTCCGAGATTCCAGTTATTACTATTGATTAAGTGTATGTTTGTCTCCTTTCCCGTCTTCATATATGCACTTATTCTCTGAAAGTTTTCATTTGGTTCTTCTTATCCCGTTTTTCCAACTTCCAAAGTTTCTTTTTCAGTTAACACGTTTTATTTGCAATTAAATTGTTCATTTGGTTCATCTAACTAGTCATTTATCAGGGAATATTGTCTTGTTTTGAATTTCTTAATAAATCTATAGAATTGGTCAACTGTAAAATCTTCTTCTTGTAGACGTGTTTTTACAGGATTTTAGCTAGAGGACGAATGAGATGAAAGATCTTGTTAAAATGATTTGAAAGCCGTTTTCTATAGTAATTTTTCTCGAGAAAAACAACAAAACAGTATTTTTTCGGAACAACGGAAAAATTCTAAGCTTTGCCCAGGAAGTGTACAAGTTGCTTTTTCATCAGGAACGCATTTCAAATAGTTTTCGAAGAACGTAATTGACACTACTACGAATTGGATAAAGAATGTTTACAGTGCTTAATCGAATGAGCCATAGTCTCAACGCAAGACAAAATATGAGATACCATCTTCCGTAGCTGCGTATGTTTTGAAGCTCGATTTCGGAATCAGTATCTGGCCGTCAGTTGCAGTTTTAAGAATTTAGATTTGATATCATATACTTGACCAACTACTGTTTGAACCTAAAAGTGGAAGCTGCTATCTGCTTGTTTCTAACTATCGAAAATATTTCTTGAAATAAGTTTTTGCAGATTTTTGATTTTGATAAAGTTTTACCAACTAAATACTCACTTTTGAATTTGGGTTTTCTTTGTTCGCAGTGCTTTCCAATTTTTTTCCCATCGGTTCAGTTGCACCATCCCATCCTTTTCCATCATTGTACCTTCCAAAAAAAGTGTGCAGAATCAGTCCAACAGCTTAGCTCGATTGACCGTTCCTTCTACAAATATTAATTGATTTTATTAAATTTTTTGGACCTCCGCCAACTTCTATCTTTCAAAATTTCAATTCGTATTCAGCCTATGGGAGTCCACAGGTTCTATTATTTGAAATTGGATCTTGAAAGAGGTTTCTGGACGTCCGTCGATAGTTAACTGATATATTTTATATTTGAAATCAGGCTGTGAACCTCTGGTCGTTTCTGATTTTTAAGATTTCTATTCAAATTTAGCCTTTGGACGTCCGTCAGGTTCTTTTATTCGAAATGGAGGTTTCAAAAAGGATTCTGGACGTCCGTCGATAGTTAACTGACGGATTTTATATTCGAAATCAGGCTGTGAACCTCTGGTCGTTTCTGATTTTTGAGATTTCTATTCAAATTTAGCCTATGAACGTCCGTCACGTTCTTTTATTTGAAATTAAGGTTTGAAAAAGGATTCTGGACGTCCGTCGATAGTTAACTGACGGTTTTCATTATCGAAATCAGGCTGTGAACCTCTGGTCGTTTCTGATTTTGAGATTTCTATTCAAATTTAGCCTATGAACGTCCGTCACGTTCTTTTATTTGAAATTAAGGTTTGAAAAGGATTCTGGACGTCCGTCGATAGTTAACTGACGGTTTTCATTATCGAAATCAGGCTGTGAACCTCTGGTCGTTTCTGATTTTTGAGATTTCTATTCAAATTTAGCCTATGAACGTCCGTCACGTTCTTTTATTTGAAATTAAGGTTTGAAAAAGGATTCTGGACGTCCGTCGATAGTTAACTGACGGATTTTATATTCGAAATAAGGCTGTGAACCTCTGGTCGTTTCTGATTTTTAAGATTTCTTTTTAAATTTAGCCTATGAACGTCCGTCAGATTCTTTTATTTGAAATTGAGGTTTGAAAAAGGATTCTGGACGTCCGTCGATAGTTAACTGACGGATTTTGTATTCGAAATAAGGCTGTGAACCTCTGTCCGTTTCTGATTCTTGAGATTTCTTTTCAAATTTAGCCTATGAACGTCCGTCACGTTCTTTTATTTGAAATTAAGGTTTGAAAAAGGATTCTGGACGTCCGTCGATAGTTAACTGACGGATTTTGTATTCGAAATAAGGCTGTGAACCTCTGTCCGTTTCTGATTCTTGAGATTTCTTTTCAAATTTAGCCTATGAACGTCCGTCACGTTCTTTTATTCGAAATGGAGGTTTCAAAAAGGATTCTGGACGTCCGTCGATAGTTAACTGACGGATTTTATATTCGAAATCAGGCTGTGAACCTCTGGTCGTTTCTGATTTTTGAGATTTCTATTCAAATTTAGCCTATGAACGTCCGTCACGTTCTTTTATTTGAAATTAAGGTTTGAAAAAGGATTCTGGACGTCCGTCGATAGTTAACTGACGGATTTTATATTCGAAATAAGGCTGTGAACCTCTGGTCGTTTCTGATTTTTAAGATTTCTTTTTAAATTTAGCCTATGAACGTCCGTCAGATTCTTTTATTTGAAATTGAGGTTTGAAAAGGATTCTGGACGTCCGTCGATAGTTAACTGACGGATTTTGTATTCGAAATAAGGCTGTGAACCTCTGTCCGTTTCTGATTCTTGAGATTTCTTTTCAAATTTAGCCTATGAACGTCCGTCACGTTCTTTTATTTGAAATTAAGGTTTGAAAAGGATTCTGGACGTCCGTCGATAGTTAACTGACGGATTTTGTATTCGAAATAAGGCTGTGAACCTCTGTCCGTTTCTGATTCTTGAGATTTCTTTTCAAATTTAGCCTATGAACGTCCGTCACGTTCTTTTATTCGAAATGGAGGTTTCAAAAGGATTCTGGACGTCCGTCGATAGTTAACTGACGGATTTTTATTCGAAATCAGGCTGTGAACCTCTGGTCGTTTCTGATTTTTGAGATTTCTATTCAAATTTAGCCTATGAACGTCCGTCCGTCACGTTCTTTTATTTGAAATTAAGGTTTGAAAAAGGATTCTGGACGTCCGTCGATAGTTAACTGACGGATTTCATTATCGAAATCAGGCTGTGAACCTCTGGTCGTTTCTGATTTTTGAGATTTCTATTCAAATTTAGCCTATGAACGTCCGTCACGTTCTTTTATTTGAAATTAAGGTTTGAAAAGGATTCTGGACGTCCGTCGATAGTTAACTGACGGATTTCATTATCGAAATCAGGTTGTGAACCTCTGGTCGTTTCTGATTTTTGAGATTTCTATTCAAATTTAGCCTATGAACGTCCGCCAGGTTCTTTTATTTCGAAATGGAGGTTTGAAAAAGGATTCTGGACGTCCGTCGATAGTTAACTGACGGTTTTCATTATCGAAATCAGGTTGTGAACCTCTGGTCGTTTCTGATTTTTGAGATTTCTATTCAAATTTAGCCTATGAACGTCCGTCACGTTCTTTTATTTGAAATTAAGGTTTGAAAAAGGATTCTGGACGTCCGTCGATAGTTAACTGACGGTTTTCATTATCGAAATCAGGTTGTGAACCTCTGGTCGTTTCTGATTTTTGAGATTTCTATTCAAATTTAGCCTATGAACGTCCGTCACGTTCTTTTATTTGAAATTAAGGTTTGAAAAGGATTCTGGACGTCCGTCGATAGTTAACTGACGGATTTCATTATCGAAATCAGGTTGTGAACCTCTGGTCGTTTCTGATTTTTGAGATTTCTATTCAAATTTAGCCTATGAACGTCCGTCACGTTCTTTTATTTGAAATTAAGGTTTGAAAAAGGATTCTGGACGTCCGTCGATAGTTAACTGACGGATTTTATATTCGAAATCAGGCTGTGAACCTCTGGTCGTTTCTGATTTTTGAGATTTCTATTCAAATTTAGCCTATGAACGTCCGTCACGTTCTTTTATTTGAAATTAAGGTTTGAAAAGGATTCTGGACGTCCGTCGATAGTTAACTGACGGTTTTCATTATCGAAATCAGGTTGTGAACCTCTGGTCGTTTCTGATTTTTGAGATTTCTATTCAAATTTAGCCTATGAACGTCCGTCACGTTCTTTTATTTGAAATTAAGGTTTGAAAAGGATTCTGGACGTCCGTCGATAGTTAACTGACGGATTTTATATTCGAAATCAGGCTGTGAACCTCTGGTCGTTTCTGATTTTTGAGATTTCTATTCAAATTTAGCCTATGAACGTCCGTCACGTTCTTTTATTTGAAATTAAGGTTTGAAAAGGATTCTGGACGTCCGTCGATAGTTAACTGACGGATTTTATATTCGAAATCAGGCTGTGAACCTCTGGTCGTTTCTGATTTTGAGATTTCTATTCAAATTTAGCCTATGAACGTCCGTCACGTTCTTTTATTTGAAATTAAGGTTTGAAAAGGATTCTGGACGTCCGTCGATAGTTAACTGACGGTTTTCATTATCGAAATCAGGTTGTGAACCTCTGGTCGTTTCTGATTTTTGAGATTTCTATTCAAATTTAGCCTATGAACGTCCGTCACGTTCTTTTATTTGAAATTAAGGTTTGAAAAAGGATTCTGGACGTCCGTCGATAGTTAACTGACGGATTTCATTATCGAAATCAGGTTGTGAACCTCTGGTCGTTTCTGATTTTTGAGATTTCTATTCAAATTTAGCCTATGAACGTCCGTCACGTTCTTTTATTTGAAATTGAGGTTTGAAAAAGGATTCTGGACGTCCGTCGATAGTTAACTGACGGATTTTATATTCGAAATAAGGCTGTGAACCTCTGGTCGTTTCTGATTTTTAAGATTTCTTTTTAAATTTAGCCTATGAACGTCCGTCAGATTCTTTTATTTGAAATTGAGGTTTGAAAAAGGATTCTGGACGTCCGTCGATAGTTAACTGACGGATTTTGTATTCGAAATAAGGCTGTGAACCTCTGTCCGTTTCTGATTCTTGAGATTTCTTTTCAAATTTAGCCTATGAACGTCCGTCACGTTCTTTTATTTGAAATTAAGGTTTGAAAAGGATTCTGGACGTCCGTCGATAGTTAACTGACGGATTTTGTATTCGAAATAAGGCTGTGAACCTCTGTCCGTTTCTGATTCTTGAGATTTCTTTTCAAATTTAGCCTATGAACGTCCGTCACGTTCTTTTATTCGAAATGGAGGTTTCAAAAGGATTCTGGACGTCCGTCGATAGTTAACTGACGGATTTTATATTCGAAATCAGGCTGTGAACCTCTGGTCGTTTCTGATTTTTGAGATTTCTATTCAAATTTAGCCTATGAACGTCCGTCACGTTCTTTTATTTGAAATTAAGGTTTGAAAAGGATTCTGGACGTCCGTCGATAGTTAACTGACGGATTTCATTATCGAAATCAGGCTGTGAACCTCTGGTCGTTTCTGATTTTTGAGATTTCTATTCAAATTTAGCCTATGAACGTCCGTCACGTTCTTTTATTTGAAATTAAGGTTTGAAAAGGATTCTGGACGTCCGTCGATAGTTAACTGACGGATTTCATTATCGAAATCAGGTTGTGAACCTCTGGTCGTTTCTGATTTTTGAGATTTTATTCAAATTTAGCCTATGAACGTCCGCCAGGTTCTTTTATTCGAAATGGAGGTTTGAAAAAGGATTCTGGACGTCCGTCGATAGTTAACTGACGGTTTTCATTATCGAAATCAGGTTGTGAACCTCTGGTCGTTTCTGATTTTTGAGATTTCTATTCAAATTTAGCCTATGAACGTCCGTCACGTTCTTTTATTTGAAATTAAGGTTTGAAAAAGGATTCTGGACGTCCGTCGATAGTTAACTGACGGATTTCATTATCGAAATCAGGTTGTGAACCTCTGGTCGTTTCTGATTTTTGAGATTTCTATTCAAATTTAGCCTATGAACGTCCGTCACGTTCTTTTATTTGAAATTAAGGTTTGAAAAAGGATTCTGGACGTCTGTCGATAGTTAACTGACGGATTTCATTATCGAAATCAGGTTGTGAACTTCTGGTCGTTTCTGATTTTTGAGATTTCTATTCAAATTTAGCCTATGAACGTCCGTCACGTTCTTTTATTTGAAATTGAGGTTTGAAAAAGGATTCTGGACGTCCGTCGATAGTTAACTGACGGATTTTATATTCGAAATAAGGCTGTGAACCTCTGGTCGTTTCTGATTTTTAAGATTTCTTTTTAAATTTAGCCTATGAACGTCCGTCAGATTCTTTTATTTGAAATTGAGGTTTGAAAAAGGATTCTGGACGTCCGTCGATAGTTAACTGACGGATTTTGTATTCGAAATAAGGCTGTGAACCTCTGTCCGTTTCTGATTCTTGAGATTTCTTTTCAAATTTAGCCTATGAACGTCCGTCACGTTCTTTTATTTGAAATTAAGGTTTGAAAAAGGATTCTGGACGTCCGTCGATAGTTAACTGACGGATTTTGTATTCGAAATAAGGCTGTGAACCTCTGTCCGTTTCTGATTCTTGAGATTTCTTTTCAAATTTAGCCTATGAACGTCCGTCACGTTCTTTTATTTGAAATTAAGGTTTGAAAAAGGATTCTGGACGTCCGTCGATAGTTAACTGACGGATTTTGTATTCGAAATCAGGCTGTGAACCTTTTCACCAGTTGAAATTAGTTTGCGAATTTCGTTTTGAACTATTTTTCGAGTTTTGATATTTGATCGTATTTAATGAACGAAATACTCACTTTGTAGTAGCCTTTTCGAATTCTCGTGTTCTTCCCGTAATTTACATTCTTGCCAGTTCCTCCTCCATCCATCCATTTGAGTTGCTCCATCAATCCTTTCTCCCGCGGAAACCGATCCAGCTAATACATTAGTCGTTTTTCGTTTTGTCGATTTCTCTTCTCTAAATATTAGTTCATTAAACAGCGTCATGAATGCCTACACTTACCCAGTCAATCGATAGTGCCTTATCTACACGGGCCACCAGCTGCCAAGACGATATGTGCACCGAGACCGGCTATCGGGGTAAGTGTCGTGTGCTACGGACCACATGGGTCGGTGAGCGTTTGTGAGTTGGTCTTCTCGGTTTTCTGCCAAGACAATATCTTCACCAAGACGGGCAACAGTCGGGAGAAAGACGTTGTGTGCAACTGTCGGGGGAATGGTCTCGTGTGGACCACATAAGTCGATAAGCGTTTGGGAGGTGGTCTCCTCGCTTTTTCGACTGTTGGATCGTGTACAAGAGCCAGCAGTTAGTCGGATCGTCTCTGTTGTTTAGCGTCCATTCCATTTGAACATTGTGAACCAAAGCTTTTGGTCCAAATTTACTCATAATTAGGAATGTTCTTCATTTTGGAATACTGTCACTGGAAAAAAAAAGTAAGTTAAAATGAGTGGTTTAATTAAAACTATCTTGTAATCACCTTCAGATTTTATTACTTGTTGAATTAGACCAAAATTTTAAACTGCAATGAAAATTTAGGAACAAGAATTGGAAAATAGGCCTAATTAATTTAAACTCGCTGTTGTCCGAGAGGAGTACACACGCGCACGGTCTCTAGGCCACTCTCCTAGGCCAGCGGCAAATTTGCATTTTCGAAATTATTTTTCGTGGTTTTTTGCCGGTAAATCATTTTAAAAGACTGTTTTTATTGAAAAAATGAGATAAAATTAATTTTAAATTATCTCACAGCCAATAAGTCATGAATATTATACTTTTTTCGGTGAATTTCCAGCTTTTTTGTTCTAGAAGTTCCTATTTCCATATTTTTTGTCGTTTGTGGTAGTTTTTCCCTTAAAATCTTGGAAATAACACACAGCAAAGCTGAATTTCCGATTATTTTTCATTCCAAATTCTCAAATACAATATATGATTACAGGTGTGTGGAAGGAAATCGAATTATTCAAATCAATGTTGGACACATTTCAGAAGGAATATGGGAATGTGATAGGAAAACGGTTCAAAGGATTCAGGATACAAGAAAATTACAACAGAAACAATAGATCGAAGTGGAAAAAAACATAATTAATTGATGAGAGAGAAGACAGAGGAGGAAACGGAGCACATCGAGAACAGATGAATCAATATGGGAAGGATTTTGTCAGCTCCGGTCAAAAGAATCATCTCTGGAAAGAACGCCTATTAGGATCTTCTTGGCAGTCTGCTCGCATCGTAATCAAAATCTTTGAACAAGTCCTCTTCAGATGCTTCCGATACTTGCCCATTCGCCAATGGCTTGTCTTCGACTTGTCCGAGGAATCGAAGAGGTGGTGGCGGCATAGTCTGGTTTCTGATTGCTGCCCAGTCCACGGTTTTGAAGTACCAATGGTTGAAAATCTGCTCGGAATCATATCTCTCGCCTTCAATGACCAACAAGTTCTCCAAGAGGTGGGCAGCATCATTCGCGAAAGGAAAATATGGTCGCTCGATTGTAGTTTTTCCGATTGAACGAATCGTTTCCAAGTAAGTATCTCTTCGATACGGATTCTTGACTCCGCTGAGCTCAACGAGAACCAGTCCATAGCTGTACCAGTCAACGGATCTTTTGTATCCCCTTCCTTTGAGGGTTTCAGGAGCAAGATATTCCAATGCAGTGCATAACGTGTAGCAGACAGTGTTCTCCTTCACTTCTCCTTTGGCCGATTGGAAATCGCAGATTCTGATGTGACCGTCTCTCCCGATATGAAGACAGTCGATAGTCAAGTCCCGATGGGCAATGTCATGGTTGTGGAGGTATTCGATCCCGAAGAACAGTTCTGCCATATAAAAAAGAACTGACGCCGGTTCAAATCCGGCCCCATTCGTCTTGATGAGCTCCTTCACGTTTCGTCCCTCGACTCCAGACAGCACCAAGCAGATGAGATGATTTGTTTGGAACGCAGCCTTCAGAGTCGGTAGAAACGGAGAATCGAGTCTCTTTAAGATATTGAGTTCATCGATGGCGTTTTGGATTCTCTGCTTCTCTTGAACGATTTCTTTATGCTGCATTTTGACAGCGAAGAGTTCCTTGGTTCTTTCATGACGAACCAAATCGGTCTGAAAATGTTATATTTTTTATATTCCAATTTTCAGGCCAAAGATTTACCTTTGAGAATGCTCCTTCGCAAAGACAATTGAGAATGCGGTAATCCTCCACTTTTCCATAGTTTATTGGCACACTAAAAAAATAATTAGACGGGTATTTTCAGATTAAAACTCACTATGGTTCAGCAACCTTCTCATTCAGGAATAACGCAGTTAGCCGGTACATTTTACCCTGAAAAGAAAAAATAAGAAGAGAAAGAAGAAAGGAATAGGGAGCGAGTGAAGAAGAAGAAGAAATTAGAAGTCAAAAGTGCATATTGGGCGGGGCAGATGTCTGCAGACATGCCGTCATCTTTCGCAGTGAACTTGACCATTACCGTACCCCTGTTCTCCCTCTAAACAAACATTCCCTCTAGAAAAGAGGAAAAAAGGAGGCTTGGGAAAGTTGGGGAGCGATTGCTCATCGAATTATAACGGGGGAGTTTTATGGGGCTGGAATCCTTGGGAAACCCTCCATTTGAAGAAGAAAAGGGAATTTTATAGGCGATCTGAGACCTTTGGTTTTCTGAATTGAAGAACACGTGTACTGATCACATGACAATTTATTGAGAAGAGAAGGAGCACAGTAATACTATTTGGAAATATAGAATCGGGGGCAGAGAAGAGAACCATAAAAATAAAGACATTAAATACAGACACATCGAGAAGAGAGCAGTTTGAAGGACTGCGGAGTATGAATGAGGTTAAAAAAGGCACAGTGTATTACGGAAGACATATTAGAGGGAATGGAGGGGAGCCGAGTTGTGGGAGGAGTTTTTAAAACTTGTCGTCGTCGTCGTCGATCTCATTTTCGGGGTTCTACAATAGAATTAATGAGTGAAAATTAATATAATAATAAACTTACAGCCCATAATCCGAAATTGGGGTTGACGTAATTGAAGTTTTCGTACGGGTGCTCTTCAAATTGAGGCTCAAAGTTTGCTGGATATTGGATGAGTTTGTGATTGAAGGGTTCAAGTGGCACCAAAGTTGGATACGAGTAGTCACAGTCTGTTGATGGCGGTAACACTGGCGGAGGCAAGCTGCGCGACGCCACAGCATTCCAATCGGTTTTTGAGAAGAAGTTGTGTCTCATGACTCCACGGATACTCAATCGGTCTTTCTCTGGTTGAAGGCACTGGCGGATCAAGTCAGCTGTATCGATTTCCACTCCAGGCATTGGAAACTCTTTTTCGATATCTTCAAATTTTGATACAATTTCTTTGTGCGTCGTCATTGTAACACGTTCAGGGTAAATAAGTTGTCCAGTCATCATTCTTTTCATCATCACCCCGAAACTCCAAATGTCGGCCAGTTTTCCGTATCCAGAATAATCACAGACTTCCGGTGCAGTGTATGGAACTGTTCCACACAAAGTGAACGTTCTTGTAGTGTCCAGCATATTCATTTTTGAGAATCCAAAATCGCAGATTTTCAAGTGTCCATCTCCGTCAATTACAATATTTTCCAATTTCAAGTCGCCATGCATAATGTTGCTGGTATGCAAGTATCTGATTCCAAACACTATTTCAGACAAATAGAAGCGCCCAATATCCTCTGGAAAAGCTTCGTCGACTCCGAGAATGGAGGACATATCGCCTCTCTCGCAGTACTCCATTATCATGAAAAGCCGATTCGAGGTGGCAAAGGCGGCAAGGAGCTCCACAATGAATGGGGATTCGATGGTTCGGAGAATTTGAATCTCGGAGTACGCTCTCACCAATCTTCGGAGGGACATCAGATTGGATTTTCTAACCATTTTCACGGCGACTTTTAACCCGAGAGGACCATAGTTGGCCAAATATACCTGAAAACATAAAATTCTACTCCATTCAGTAGTATGTCTACTTACGTGTCCATAACTGCCTTTCTGAAGGAACTTGAGCGGTTGATACCGCCTACAAACTTTCGACTCCTCCTTGTCGAGCTTCAAAAAATACGATTCCCTAATGGGAGGAAGATCATCAAAATCGACTTGGTGATCCATTTCTTCGAAGGACATATACCTGAAATATGCGAATCTACAAGGAGGAGAGAGATTTTATGATGGAAAAATGAAAAGTGAGGAACATATGCATCGGAGGGAGGAAGGAGGGCACTGTTGAGTCACGAGGTGAGAGAGTAAGGAGGCGGAGATGCAGACGTTTATCAGAGATTTACATCTTCAAAAAGCTCACAACTTGAAATTAGACACTTCGACAGAGTGCTGTCCCAATATGACAAATGTTCAGTGTTTTTTATGTTAGAAAAAATCGTTTCAACATCTGTCAGTACCACGAGGCCACCAAAAAAGCGAGGGACATAGAATCGGATGGAAAAAAGAAGGGTTTCCAATGAAATGAGTAACACTTGTTGTTTTTCTCACATTAAAAGCAAAAATGTATTTATTTTTGTTTAAATTCACAAATTCTCACGCAAAACAACTATTGTTTAACTTGAAAAGTTGAAAAACAATCGTGGAAACGGTTTGGAAACAAAAGAGGGAAATAACAAACTTATTGTCTTTTCACATTGAAAGAGAGAGGGACCGTCTCTCTCTTCTCTCCCAGGCACATAAAAACTGCTGTGTGCTTGCAATACCAAATTCAAACTAATAAATTTCGATTCTTCCGGAAATGGTTGTTTTATCACTCTTCAGATTACGGTAGTTTTATGAGCCTTGAAGAAGGAGTCGAGAAAATGAGAACACTCTCGAAATGGGGATGGAGAACGGGTTGAGGGAGAAGAATGGCGTGATAAGAAGTGGAGGGTTATAATTGTGGTGTCGGCTGAAAAACAAATCGAATAGCATACATATTATCTCAGATACATATCTATATATTTTTCACTAAAGTAAAAATTTGTTTGTGTGCAACGCTTTTCGCAGAATGTCTCTTTGCTAATGAGGCTGGGTGTTATGAATCACCCAGCGCTTTGTGACATTTACTCTTGATGGAAGAATTACTGTAGGTGACTACGAAAAGCGGAGAGATCTGGATGTACAGGAGTATTTGAAAACAAATATTCAGATTTTCTCTTTTTTCTTCCAGAGTTTATTTTTTGGCTGGTTACGGTAGTTATTCTTGAAGCCGCCTTTTCAGATGTTCCAGAACTTTTGGAAACAATAAACATGATGGGATTTCAATTTTTCGATCAGGCGGGAATTCAAATCTTCAGCCGAGATAAGTTCTGATCCTTTCGCTGTTCTTTTTTGCTCAATCTGAAAAAAAGACTGTTCTTTCCCGTTCGACCTAAAAAAAAAGTTCTCCTTGTACGTTTTAGACCTTTTCTCGGTGCAAACCCAGATCATCTTCCAATATGTCATCGGTTTTCCATAAGCTGTCATATTTCTTCCTAATAAATTACTTCTTTCGCGACATTTTTGTCCAATTTTTTTTTCAAAACGAGTAAGTAATTGAAATGTGTTTGGCGAGTGGTCAAATGAGAATACAATAGAGTACGAGTCAACCAAAGTTTACCGAATGGAGTCAATCTTATAAAGAACGGATGGAGATTATCGCTAGGTTTCGTGTTGTTTCCTGCGTTCTCTGCTCTTCTCTACTCATTTTATGTGTCTGCTTCGTTTTCTCACATTCCCCTTTTTTTGGAAGACAAGGAGAGGCGGACGTAATCATGACGCACTTGGAAAAGGTGACTCTTGAAATCAGGTAGATATATCCTTCTGAAAACTTCGCAACATGGGTTATCATTGGCCTTGATTTCATTTGTATCAGTAGTTTTTTTTCAGATTTTCTCCAGTTTTTCCGAAAACTCGGAAAAATGGCTTAGACGCGTACAATATTTTGTTCCTGGATATTTTCTCTAGCCTTCTCGAAACCCGCAAATGGATAATGCTTTCTGTTGCGGCGGGCTATGACTATATCCTCTTTTCCGTTTCTCCGAAAACACGAAATGATCCGAGCGAGAGACACACCCGATGTTGCCCTCTTTAGGCCTGCTGGAGTAAGAGAGGGACGCCTGAGGAGGTACAAGCAACACCCAGCAAAAGAAATTAGTCGCTTGGTGTTGGTTATAGTCTTCAATTAAGAAATTGTCGACGTTTTCAATAGAGTCTCTGAATTTATGAATTTAGAATTGTTTGTCGGTTTTGTCTCCGGAAGTTTCACGTCATAGAAAAAAGAGAAAACATTCTACATCATAGAAAGTAAGGGTATATTGAACAAGTTGTTTTTCAGATAAAAAGTTCTCACGACTCGATAATGACGCCTCTACAACCAGTCAATCAGTTTCTTTTCACTGAATAAACCTATGCACTTTTTGCTGTTCTTGTAAACTTTTCTGTTGTTGTTTCCCTGTTTCATTTAGTTCACACTTTCGAGCAGCGTCCTCAAAGGCTAACAAAAACGAAGCTACTTTGCGGGGTCCGAAGAGTCTAGGAAGAGGGGCTCCCCCCTTAGAACAGCCACATGTGATTCAGGAGGCGCTATCAGGGGTTGTGTGCTTATGAGGGTATTTCTTTTTCCGAAATTAAGTTCATTTCTCTGCTTTTCTTCATTAGCCTAGAATTGGAAAGAAAAGATATGAATAGAGTTCTAGGGAAGAGTTTTTGAGTTATGGTTCTCATTAGGATTGCTAAATCTGGATTTTTTTTTTCTGCAAAAAAGCTAAAAAGGCGGGTAGAAATGAGTTACGGTACCGCCATCAAAATTCCTGCAAAAAAAGAAAAGCGGAAAAGAAAAGAAGATTTCACTCCCTCTAATTCCTCCGTCAAATGGGACCCATAATTTAGGCTTCTGTATTAATGGTGGTGGTGTCAATCTGGGTGACGTGGACATTCAATTGGAATTCGTCTTCTTCTTCTCTTTCCAGCTCATCCATCTTCTCACTTCTTCGTTTTTTTTCGCTTTTCTTTTATTCATTTCCTCGACTTCCTTCCTCGCGGCATGTGAGCGCTTTACGGTAGTCGTTTTGATTAATTTCCTTAGCCCAACCTAGGCGGATGTTATCAACATTCCTTTGCCTATAGTTTAGAGTTTTTTATTCTTTCTTTCTCCTTTCTTTTTCCCCGCATCTCAAAAAAAATTCTAAAAAGAGAATTCTTCCATGACGCGAGGATCTCTATGGTTGCATGTATTGCAATTCGCAATCACTCTGGGCAACGTGCCCTCACATCGATCAAAACTTCGGGGGACTCACATGACATGCTCTTGAGATTTGTAGAATTCTAAAAATATTCTTTTTTGACATGGACATGATGTGCTCGAGGACTACGGTAAGATCGGAAAAAAAAGAAGAATGGCGTTTTTTCATTTCGAACTTTCGAACAACCCGCAAATCGTCATTATTTAATTAAATTCACATTACTCTTTCACCAGACGCGGCGGTTCTAAACAAACAATTTCGGTAGATATATTGGATTTTGTAAAGGATTTTCAGACCTTTTTACAATTGGTTCCGAATGTCTTTCGAACCGCCAAATAGGATTTAATGAGAAAAGAATTGACGTGACAGAAAAGAGAAAGGAAAACAAAACAATAAGATTTTCTCTTTGAAAAATTATGCAAAGAAGGTTGTTTCTTGTTTCGAAATCCTTTTTCATGTACTCTCTAGTTAATCTGGTTTGTAATGGAGAGCGTGAGAGAAAGATAACACGCTGCGCCGCTATCTTTACCTTCGCACCTTCGAGAACGTGTCGCCCTTATAGCTCAGTGGCAGAGCGCTGGTCTTGTAAACCAGAGGTCCGTAGTTCGATCCTGCGTGGGGGCAGATTCTTTTTGCCTTTTTTTCTCTATATTTTTTTCAATACAAAAAATATTCAGCGAGGCCTAGAAACAGTTTTGACATAGCAAAGGACCAAGAATCTCTGAAAACTTTCTGCAAAATCTTGCAAAACCTCTCGGGTTTTTTATGACATTCCATTTCCTGCGAACTCATTTCCTTCTGCCACCAATTCACTTTAATGAGTGCCATCGTACCATTTTCTAGGCCTCTTTTCCTACTGGATCACATTCTATTCCTTTTTTCTTTATTTCATCATAGTTTCCTCCTTTTTTGTGTTCTCTGACACTGTGGGTGGGGAGAAAAGTGGGCGGAGCTTCGGCGAGCTCGGGGGTCCTTCTTGCTCAGTCGATCGCTTCATTCCCTCACCGCGTTCTGAGCTGTCGAGCAGTTTTTCCTCTAGAGGGTGAAGAAGAAGGTGAGTGATCTGAATTAATTTCTTGATTGAGGACACGGTTCCCTATTATTCTGAGATCCAAGACTGCAAGATACTACTAGTACACAGTTCACCTAGACCACCCAAGTAACTAAATGTCAAGGTGACAGAGTTGGTTTTACTACCGTGTTCAGTGACGCCGAAATCGAGGGCGCTTGCCCCTCGTTTACAGGAGCATTGTGAAATGTCAGGCGTGTGTCTCGCAGCGAAAATCCGGACTACTGTAATTTTTTAAATCAGCAGTGTTATTTCTTCGTCGTTTTTTTGCTACAAACAGCCGTTTTTCTTCAATTTTCGTTGGATAATCAGATAGATAATGACTTTTTTCAACTGAATATGAAGAAAAATGACTGTTTGATGCAGAAAAACCTGTTTAATTAAATTAATTAAAATTTCGCTTTGAGACCCAAAAGTGACATTTCACAATGCTCCTGTAAATTGCTGGTGCCCCTCGATTTCATTTTTTAAGGCGTGTTGAGCACGGGTCGCACCATCTCTGCAAGGTGATCGCAAAATACAAGGGTTCCGGACACCGGATGTAGACTGAGCAGAGGCATATCATATCCGTTCAACCTAGGTGAATAGTCTAAAGAGATAGTTTATCAGCCTGGAAGAATAGATTTTATTCTATAGCAGTGTTTACTCTTTTCTTTTTCCTTCAAACGATTATGTATACTGTGTTTTTACTATGTCGTTAAACTTGAATTCTTTCTTTATGCTTTGTTTTTATTACCTAACCTATTATATTATTATGTTTGAACAAAATTGAGCCTATTAAAAGGGGAAAATGGTACCGTAGTCTTAGCCTCATGAAAAGAGCCAGCTATAAAAAAGTTGAACTGAACTTTTTCTTCTCTAACAGATATAGCGGGCACACATGGCTGACCCGGGTTGTCTCAAGACCATATCTTTGTTTCGACACATTTGCAGGTATATAAACAGTTCCCAATGTGTTCTTTGAACAAAACTAAACCCATCTTATTTATTTTCCACTTTTTTTGGATGATGTGCAATTTTCAATTCAATCCTCCTCTTCTCCCAACCTTCCATTTCTTTCTTCCTTGTGATTTATACTTTGCGAACAGGAAAAGCGCGTCTTTGAATTGAAAGAACTTCTCTCTCTCTCCTAATCCCTTCACACGTCTTCAATCCTTCTCCTTTTTTTTGAGATCCATTTTCCGAAACAGCTATTTATAAAAAAAAGGAATGCCTTCCATTTTTTCTAGTGATGCTGTGGTGGAGAAAAGAATTAATGTGCATTCAAACATCCGGTAGCAAAAAAAGGGGAAATGAACGAGTCAAGGGGGGAAATGAGAAACGTTGAGGTGGTTTCAGAATAGATGTCTTTGCTCATTTGAACTCCCATATCAGCGTAGTAACAAATTTTCGTATTCAAATCTGTTTACCCAGTCAGTTCATCACCCCTCTCCTCTCTAAATCACCATATAAAGGAAAGACCGCACACGCTCTCATGTACAGTCATTCTCTGCGCCTCGCTCTTCTTTTTCATTTGCCGTCTCCTTTTTTTCAAATCTTGTCTTCTTTTTTCTTCCAAAACATTTGAATAATTTAAAGGGTAATCACTTTGCTATCATGACATCTGCTCCTTTCGATCCGGTTGCTATTCTTGTCTTAGCTGATGCTGAGGACTCGGTTACCGAGCCTGATGCCAACAAAGAGATGAAGAAGGCCATCAAGGAGGAGATAAAGAACGAGATTCGCTCAGTGGTACGTTTCTTTTCCTTTTGGGGGTTACTGTAGATTCTTGCGCTTGTCATTTAGACAAAATATTTCAAAACTCTACTTTAGCGCGAATCCGCTGACAAGTATCATTGGATTGGCGGCTTCCATTTTAATGAAGAATGGATGCCATTCATGGCTGCTATCCTTGAGACATTGCGCTCATTTCTGAGACAACTCCAAGCTGATAACAAGGCAAAGAACCTGACCTATGTAACTTTTAGATGTTGTGATTGTGTTAATGTTCTATCATTTAGCAAAACCTTCTGGTTATGGTTAGTGTGGTCCAAGAGATCAAAACCTGTATTCCGGAAAAGAATAGGTTGATTGAGTCACAGATTGCTCAGAGTGAGAAAGCTAGTAAAGCTCCATATGAACCGATCAATTCGGAAATGTATCGGATGATTGGGGAGATGATGCAGCTATCTGTTAGTCACCAGGGCTTAATTTTGTATTGGTAGTGGTTATTTAGAAGCTCTGCACCTTTTTGGATGTGTTCATAGATGGAGAGAATGTCACAGCTAATCATCTCAGAAGAGAGAACAACATGATCTCTTATATCATGATTGGTAGACGCCATCAGTTCGGTGACCTAACTGATGTAAAGCCCCATAGTTTGATGAGTTACAGTAGTCATTTTAAGGAGAATATTGTGTGCTTGATGCCAGCAGTGGCCGACGAGCATATCAACTATCTCTTGACGTTCGGAAAGAAGCTTGATATGTTGGACGACGAGTACAAACAGCTTATTGACGGTTTCGACCTCAAAGTACTCTAAAAACTCCAGAAAACTCTAGGTAATCAGTTTTTAGGAGCTTGTTTCATCGGATGTCACTGAAATCGGCGAGAAAAAGATTGACGAGCTGATCAACATGACTTCCTACCTCCAAGGAAGCGGCTACTCGAGAGAATGGAGATCGACACTTGTTAACAAGATCGAGAGCCTCCGTCCGATTATCCAACGAGGAGGAAACGGATCGGTAGCCTGTAACCACACTGCTAGCAATCTTTAGGTTCATTTCCAGGAAATCAAGGAAGCCATCCAGTATCTCAATTTCAACTACTACCGTATCCGCAATGCATACGACAAGAAGAGAAAGATCTACGCGACCCCGCCGAAGTTCGGCAGGAAAATTGGTCAACATTAATCTGCTTAGCTAACCCGCTTCATACTGTAATCTCCACAGTCCCTGGTCTTCACAGGAACTGTTCTGATTACTGATTTCACTGGCAACGCTCGCTTCTCTTTATTTATTTTTCGAAAAACATTATTCATTCATTAAAAATATTGCTGGTGATTCATTTTCATTCTGTACCCTTATCAAGGTCATCTGAACCTTTGCAATACCTTGATTTTTATTTTTTCAATCCTCTTTTTGTTTTTAGAAGCTCCAGGTTTTTTTGAAAATGGCCGTGTCCAAGGAAGAGATGATTAGCGACTTGTTCGTTCAAGTGGAGATAAAATTGGTGAGAGTGGATATGATACCTAGGTTCATTCTGATTTACAGGACTCACTGATCCAAATGTGCGAGAATGCTGAGAAGGCTTATGAGTCTGCGGAATGGAACAAGGAGAAACGGCTCACTCTTCTCAAATTCGACGAGTTGGTCAAGACTGCCGAAGGAAACAATGAGGTGATTAAAATCCGAAAAAACCAATTCAAATAAATTCCAGGCTGCCAAGGACTGTGTTATGAGCCATCTTAGAGCCTGTCTCCTCCGCGTTCGTTTTGCTCACAAGCTAGCTGAAATTGGATTGTTTGTCTTGTTCGATGGCCCGGGAAAACTGTTTCCAATCCCGGGGGTGATTTTGAGACTTCTCAAGAGCCGTGACGTTTATGAGAAGTTCTAATCACCTGTAGATTCTGGGATTTTAGTCTGGGGGTACTCGTATTGGTTAATTTTCATGTCAAACCTTGAAACAACATCTCTTTCCTAGAAACTCATTTTTCTGACGCAGTGAGTGTAAGGTCATTAGTATTACCTGAACACTTCTCCTTCTCTCTAAATCTCGATTTCTCACGTCACACACACCTTCATTAATGTGCAGTGTTTCATAAATGGTTGAGCTTGTTTTACCTTTTTCCCTTTATTCATTCCGGTTAACTCCCGATTATTTTACTTTTGCCATGTTTTATCTGTTGTTTTCTAATCAGATATTGTAGAAGATGAGAGCTACTGTTCGAATGAGTCGTGAGATCTTGTTTTCCATCCGAACAAGAAAACAACGTCGTTTGAGCGATGAGCAGATCAAGGTTAACAAGGACACCCGGGAATTGGTGACTTGCTGTATCAATGAACTTGTAAGTTGGCTAAAAACGTGGGAAAAAAACAAAATCCCTACATTTCAGTACTTTGTCATCAAGGCTCAGCCGTTCCCATACACCAGAGTGCTCCGTTTGGCTGATGTGCTTATGGAGCATGACCGTACTATCATGAAGATGCTTGACACTAGACATCTCATCACTGCGGATGTCTTTGATGTAATAAAAGCCGTGGGATCCGAGTTAAACCATGTTTTTATTTTTTAGAACGATCAAATTGTGTTCGGAGAGCTGATTGAAGACTTCCGGAAAGAGATTGGGGTTCAATACAAAGAGCTCTACAAGTTCATGCTTACTGTAGAGGAAACTCATGCATTCGAGGGGTTCCGCGCCATGTTCGATCTTCCGGAGTATGAAGATAACATGGAGGAGGAAGAGCGCCACATTGCTAACTTTGTGAACAGAAAATTTGTGTGGCTTAATGGAGGTCCAGGACCAGTTTGGCTTTTTGATGGACTTCAATTCTACAACAACTTCCCATATGTGACAAACGAATATAAGAACAAGTTGATGTCCAGATATGGTCCAGAATAATTAATAATGTATTACCGCTGCTTTTAACTTATGCTTCTTCATATTGAAGATCGCTTTTCATTCAAAATAAATAAATTGGGAACAGAAAAACATTATGTTGTTTTTAACAGGTGTTAGAAAAAAATAGTGTCAATGTTTTTGTACCAAACGAACATCTGTATGCCCCTGTCCGGCTCTTTAAAGTAAAAAGAAAATGTTGACAAGTGTCCTCCACCCCCACAAACTTCCTTTTATCGCTTTCCCTGCACCCCATCAAGTTTATGGGTCGTTCTGGAAAACTGATCGGGGGGCTGAAAATTTTATGGTTTTATGGTAGCACCTATCTGAAAGAAGGTGTGTTGCCACTTACAATGAGCATTTTCTGATAAGAAAACGTTGTAAAAACACTCTTCTGAATTGAGTCTTGCGAAACGAGAGTTTATAAAGTTTATTTCAATCACGTGGTGTCAGTGATAAGGCAAAAGTTGTACGTTTATGTTTCAGGATGCAGTTTTTTAAAATAGTTTTTCTGAAATACCAGCTTGGTTTTGCAGTTTTATTTTTTTAACACAGTTTTCTTCCTTAGTTAGCATGAATATTTTCTTAACCTTTTTCTTGATCATCTCTGTAGGTCAACATTACGAAACTTGCTAATGCTTAGTTTTTTCCAGTATTTGAATCAGTTCTGAGTAATTCATACGAATAACAAACTTGGAAAAACTGACATTGTAACCTTTCCATAAGCGTATTAACACATTTCGTTGTCATTGATTAGAACACTCCACCTTTTTCGAAACGGTACTTCTTTTCCCCCCAATTCCTGTTTGTGGCATGATTTAACTATTTTTAGTTTTTTTTTCAACCGTAGAAACATCTGATTTGAAGAAACCACGATTTCGATGGTTTTATCGTTTCACCGTTGCCAAAATGTTACAAAAAAGGCTTGAAAACCAGCGGAGCGTCAATAAAAACTCATTTCTCCAGAATCATATTGATATATTGCAGATTACATTTCACGGGTCGGCAATGGAAACGCTTAGAACTTGCCACACTGTCATAATCATTCTAGATAACCTTATAAGCTTGATTGGTTTCGTTCTGGTGAGTTTCTCACGGTCTAATTTGAAAAAATGGGGGTTTTCAGTCGTGCACAAATCTATTCTATCCAACACGAATCGGCGAGTTTCTGGATAAAACAATGAAGCTGTTGCAGAAGAAGATCCGGGTGATTCGAAAAAATACAAAACGAATATTGCTGGTAAGTAATAATGACGTGAAGGTTGAAAGTTTCATAAGTTTTCCCAAAGTTCAAATGAATTTCATGTGCATGTTGATAGATAAGACTATCTATGAAAATGTGGTGTTTGTGTATTTTTCGGGAAATGCCGTCACAGAAAACACTACGATGATAAAATTGTGATGCATTAACTGTGAGAAAAACGTTTTCAGCCAGAATACTCTCTGATTTTTCAAATGGAATGGACTCGCGAAAAATTCGGGGAGCTTTTACAATTTCTGGTCAATGACACGGGCGATGGAGGGACTACGTCTGGAGGAAATCGAATCGAATTATGTGATTCAGAACTACATGGGAATAACACGCTGTCTGAATTATTTCAAGTGAGTTTTTTTTCCTTTCTGGAAAAATATTTGAACAACTCATTATTCCAGACAATGAATCAATGTAGTTCCCCGGAGGAAGCTCTCAACCAACCAGAATCTTCTCTTTCTAATATTATTTTGTGCCTCCTTTTCCTTTTCGTTGGTTACGTGTGTTCTAAAGTCAACTGACATTTTCTTAATTAATCCAACTGATGAATAAACACCATGCATAACGTTTTCTTCATCTGATTTTGTTCTTTGCCCAAATGTATCCTTTTTCGTAGCTCTCTGAACAAATCTTGTTCCATATGAATCAGAAAAAAGTCAAAAAACCAAGAAATCAAGAGTTTATCAAAGCGGAACGAGAATTTGGAGATCATTATGCTGTTCACCAGACAAATTGGTAGCTTGGGTTGATCTCATGGAGAACCTCCGAGAGCTCGGTGCGGCTGCGATGATAGAACTTTGAGTAGACCACGAAGTACTCCTAGAAACAATTTTTAAAATTGAAAATAATATTTAAGGCCGATTACCTTGAGCTGCTCGTAAGTAACATCTCCTTGAAGATGGTAGTCAATCTCGTCGATGAACAAGTTGGTCTTGATCTTCATCACATGGTAGCTGTCGATCTTTGCCTCTGGGTGAGTACCCATTTGGTTGAGAACGTCGAGAAGGAATTTCTGGAATTATTAAAATAGAAAACCAATTAATATGTTGGAATTACCAAGTTGTCACGAAGGCTGACGAATTTGTGTTTAATGAACTCGAACTTGACAGCCGAAGAGATTTGGTTGTTCATCATCATTGTCATTTTGGTACCTGAAAACTCAGGAACTAATGAATAGAATGAGCAAAAAATGCTTGCAAAGTCTCTCCAAATTCGATAAATCTGTTGATGAGGAACAAAAAAAGGCAACGTTTCTTTCTAATGCGCTCAGCCAGGTGTGGGAGTGTGGGCAAAAAGCGCGCGCGTGTGTGTCGGGGCGTCCCGTCCTAGAAAAGAGCTAACGAGAAAAAAGAAGAAGAAGAAAAAGAAGATGTGGTCAGAGGAATGTGAATGGAAGGGGAGGGGAGCATTAATACTTTCTAATGAGATGGATCGCTTGATGAATAGAGCCGAATCCGTGGAATTTCGGGAGAAAACGAAGGGGAACACACACTTTTGATGAGATGACGACATTTTTTTCTTTTTTCTTTTTTTGGTTTTGATTTACATTGCCTTGTTAAGAAATCTTTGTCATAGGACGACAGCGCATAAAAAAATGTATGAAAAGGGGACGGAAGATGTGATCAACGGAGGGGAGGAAATGAGATGAGAGAGCCGCTCTGAGAGGTTTTTCGAGTACACGTCATAGTGTTCACGAGAGCGAGTATAAGCCGTAGGACAGTTCTAGAAACTTCTTCAAGGTCCCAATTGGTTTCCTATTACATTTTTTCTGATTCCTATACATCTCAAAATATCATTTTTCAAGAGATTCATAACGAAAAAGCTTGTGAATAGAAGACTAACTGACATATAAAAAATGGGCGGAGCTAGAATAATCTTCCAAATGGGCAGGAATAATGTATGGCATAGTATATATCTCTTTCACGTTATCAAAGGGATTGACCTCGCTAGAATATTAATAAATCGGCAGAGAAATTGTCTGGAAGCAGATTACAGCCAAAAAACGTCTTGAGAAGACGTTTTGGAAAAACATAGGGGTCCTTGAAAGCGTCACCACTCGCCACACACCGCCCCTCGAATCATCGTCATCGTTTCTGAATTTGCAATGAGGACGAAAATAGGAAGAGGAGGGCTAACAAAGATGTGCTCACACAGGATGTTGAATATTGCAAACATTTTTGTTTGTGACCTAGAATTCTCATTAAAAGCAATCCTAGGAAAATAGAATATTGTGGAAAGGCACGTAAAGATGTCACATATTCAATTTGTTCCGCATCGCCAGCAGCTTTGAAGGAAGAACAGTTTTTGAAAGAAGAAGAAAAAAAAGAAACAACCAAAAAAGCATAAGTTTCTTTGGGAAAGGGTCTCTCAGAATTGAAATTCAACGCTCGCTGAATAAGAATGAAATGTGACACTTGTATTCATGAAGTCATAAATGTAAACACATTCTTTTTCCCTATTAATTCGCTCTTTCCAAAACCCTTTTATTAACCGGATACATAAACGGAAATCAGAGCTTTCGAAAGTTTGCTCGAGGGGAAATTGATATCAGATGGGATGAGATATGAATCAGAGAACAGTGAAGCGTGTCAATAACACATTAAAGCAGTTCTAGTGGAAAATGTCACAAAAATGAATCTTCTAGTAAATTAGAAATACTTCTGACAAGGAAAAACTAAGTAGATTGAAGAAAACCAATGTTGAGATGAGATTTGACGCAGAACAAGGTTTCGTCAGACTATAAGACCTCACCACCCACACTGTCAACATTTTAACAAGTCTTAAAATTGAAGATAAGTCTGGATGAGCCTGTTCGACCAAAAATCTGCCAGGATGACACAATTTAACAGTTGATTAAAGTTCCGTCTTTCAACCTAGAGCGTTTTTGGGATAATAAACTTCAACTACTAATAATAAAGCCTCAAAATAGCAAAAAAGATATTACTTAAAACTTTTCATTAAATAACATTGAAAAAACATTTTTTTTGTTTTTGAGAAAGAAAAGAAAAACTAGCTTCTACAAAAACATTTTTTCAGAAAAAAGGCGTCTTATATAACCCTCTAAAAGCTTGGATAACCTAAATCACCCTCTTCATAAATATGATTACATACCATGTGATAAGCCGAAGGTAAGCCTCCGCAATTACGTACAAACCGTTTGAAATAAGATGCTTTCATCCGATCACATGTGAGAAATGTAGTGGTTTTAGGCTTTTATCTTGATTATTTGCGGGAGCATTGACGTAAAACTTGACCTGTTATTGAGTATTAGCAAGGCAGATAATTTTGATTGAAAGTTGTTTTTGGAATTAACAAAAGCTTGGAATACTAGAATTATCGAGAAGCTGGGTGAATCATTCATTTCTGGACAAATTAAACAAAGAAGAAGATAACCGAATATTCATAAACACAAAAAAAGTTTGAGTCAAAGGTTATTCAACTCTTGGAGATAGATTTGAGGATGTATAGGTGCTACAATAGAAGTCCTTTCCATTATAATTCTTAAATCAGTGCTGAAAAACTTGATAATTCTTTCGAAAGTGAAAATAAATGTGAATTGAACCAGTGCAGTAGAAATAACAACTCTTCGCATTTCATAATTGAAGAAAAATTCTAGAAGGTTTCCGCTCTTTAAATTATATCGAATATGGTACAAAATGAATACCTGAACAAGAAAAATGCATTTTTTAGGCTTTTGGAAACTTACGTTAGTTAGCAATAGAGGGATACCTTCATACAAAAGTGCAACTTCTGGACGATTCCATTTATTGAGTCTTGGAATCTTGTATAGATTGACAAATATCGTAAAATATATCAGTGTGACAAAAACCAGTGATCCGAATGTCCAATAACTCACTTTATTATAAAAACGTTCAGTATTTTGTATTTGACGCCCTTTTATATAACCAATGAATAATATTACAAAAAAAAGTTTATAAATTAGAACAATAATCCAAATGAATATGATATAAGTTCGTATAGCACACCTACCAAAAAGGTAAGCCGCTATTTTTTGAAATGTAACTTACGGTTTCACTAAAAAATGCAACCTTTGAGAAGCAAAAATAAGAATAAAGCGTTGAGCTGCCAGTAGAATGATAAAACAATTCAGAAGACTTTCAAATAATAATAAATAATATTGAAACAATGTCGAATTCCATTCATCAAGAAAGCGATATACACGAACGGCAAAGAACAGACCTATTACTTTCGAATCGGTTTTTTTCGGAGGTGTTGAAAAATGAATATTCTCATTTATTCTGAAAACGACTCTTTTTTATAAAATTTTTGATTCAGTCAACTCACATAGTTTGAATTATGAAGATCAGTGTCTTAACGATACAAAATATACTCGGATGAATAGTGACAACCGCGATTTGACTGATAATCGCCTGGTTTTGCTTGAAAGCACCTATTTTCCGCTGCTTGAAAAATGTGATATAGTAAAATGGGGTTAAAACGATGACCAGAAAGTTACAATATATTGTTACCGTGCAGCTCAGGTCATCCTAGAGAATTCAATAATTTCAAAGAGTAAGTTTATAACAAACCGTAATATTCTGTATGCCTGTCTCATTACCCTCTCTGAAATCGCCAAGAAACCCTATTTGCCTAATTGGCAATAAAATCATAGCTCTAGAAATATAAGTCATGTTGCAAAATAAAAAAAAGAACTTGAAAAATTGGAGCCTTGAAGAAACAGGTGGTATTTTCGTTTTAGCTTCTAGGAAAACTTTCAAACAACTATAGACAATCTATGATTCACGAATAAACAATATAATGTAACATATAATTTTTTGAATCAATTTCCATAGTTTCACATATTTAGTTCATTCAAGAGCTAATATTCATTCATTAACAAATTTGAAGCATCATGAAATGTTTATCAGTAAAGAAAACATTCACATATTATTCAACTCTTGCAGATACACTTCAGGAGCTGTTGGTGTTACAATAGAAGTTCTTTCAATGACATTCTTCAAATCAGTACTAAAAAACTTGATAATTCTCTCGAAAGTGAAAATGAATGTGAATTGAACCAGTGCAGTAGAAATAACAACTCTTCGCATTTCATAATTGAAGAAAAATTCTAGAAGGTTTCCGCTCTTTAAATTATATCGAATATGGTATAAAATGAACATCTGAACAAAAAATGCATTCTTTTAGTTCTTGGGAACTCACGTTAGTTAGCAATAAAGGAATACCTTCATACAAAAGTGCAATTTCAGGACGATACCATTTATTGAGTCTTGGAATCTTGTAAAGATTGACGAATATCGCGATATACATCAATGTGACGAAAACCAACGATCCAAATGTCCAATAACTTATTTTATTGAAAAAACGTTCCGTATTTTGTATTTGAAACCCTTTTGAATAGCCGGCAAGCAAACAGAAGCATACGATTTTGAAAAATAGAACAATGATCCAAATGAAAACTATATACGTTCGTATAGCACGCCTAGTAAAACGATGAGCTGTTTTTTGTAATGTTACTTACGGTTTCACTAGAAAATGTAACTTTTCGGAGGCAAAAATAAGAATAAATCGTTGAACTGCAAGCAAAATAATAAAACAGTTCAGAAGACTTTCAAATAACAATAAATAATGTTGGAAAAATGTCGAGTTCCATCCTTCCAAAAACTGGAAAGTCCGTACAGAAAAGTACAGGGCCACTAATGCAGCATTTCTAGGAGTCTTCTCCTCCTCCGAAAAATTATATTGCCTTCTTAATCTGAGAATTCCTGTTTAAAATAATTATTTTGATCTTTTTCAACTTACATAATAGTTTTAATTATAAAGACTATTGTCTGCACAATACAGAAAATACTAGGATGAATGGTTACAAAAGCGATTTGACTAATGATTGCCTGGTTTTGCTTAAAGGCGCCTTTTTTCCGTTGCCTTAAAAATGTTATATAGTAAAATGGGGTTGAAACTGTAACCAGAAAGTTACAATATATTGTTACTGTGCAGCTCAGGTCATCCTATAAAACACTGGGCTTTTATGGATTGAGGGAATAACAAACCGTAATATCCTGTAAATTTGTCTCATTGCTCTCTTTAAAATCACCAAGGAATCCGATTTGTCTAGCTGGTAACCAGCTCATAGCTTCAAAAAAATGAAGAGTGTTCTGCAAATAACGAAAAAGAAATTATAGCCTTAAAGAAGGACAGCTGCATTGTAGTTTCCTTGAAACCCCATTTATTGGAAATTAATTATTTCAAACTAATAGTTATAGAATATCTGGAATAAAACATGAAAATCAATTCATCTGTCTTCTTAACAAGCTGACGTCGTCTTCTCTCTGAATACAAAATTTGGATTCAGCTCCTTAATTCACTACTTACTCTCTTGGTCTCATCAGTGATTTTTTTATCCAAGACGTTTTTAACAGTGGTAACGGATTCTGCCAATTTCTTAATGGCTATCTTACACTCATCTACATCTCGCTTCATCTGAAACCAAAAACTGATATATTCTGTGGTTTGGTCCGGTAACCTGTTGATCAGAAGACGCAGCTGTTTTTCCGCCACTATACTGAGTCTGTTGCAGAGTTGTAAACGCTTCTTGCAATTCTTTGATAGCTAGATATCTCTCCTCTTCTTCATTATCAATTCGGGTATTCAGCTGGTGTTTGATGTTGTCCGCTTTGGCAGACAACTCATTTAACTAAATTATTCAAATGTCATTTTTTTCATGCTTCCAATTACTCACATCCTGAGGAATCTGTCTCTCAACTTTATCTCGGATGCGATCTTGTGCTTTCTCCATGTCTTCTTGCAATGCATCCATCTTGTTAAGTTGAGCACGTATTCTTCAAAACCAGGTGAAATACTTATGGGTTAGAGGGACTTACTTATTAACATGCTCCCCATCTCCAAGATCAGTCAACCGTTGATTCATTTCCTTGCGGTCATGATAAAAACCTGGTAATCAGTGAAATTGAAATATTTTCTGAGAAAAGCTACCTTGTTGCACTCGACTCATCTTCTCCTCCAGTTTCAGAAGACCTTCCATACTCAACTTATTCTTGTCTGCAGCAATAGCCTCCATTTCTCTCCGGAGCTAGAAATAACATCGTAAGATATTAAAACCATTAAAAAATACCGCGTCCGTATCCAAAGCAGGCATTTGCACATTATTCTTTCCGTTCTTCATCTCATCTATTGACTTATTCATTCCACCAACATAGTTATTCACTCTATCTTCTATATCTGTCATCTTGGCAAGCAACCCTTTCTCGTGGAGTTTCCTGAAAACCGGGGTTTCTTGTGTCTACAATATTCCTGTACCTCGCTTGAATTTCAGAATTCATTAGCTTGTCTATTTTATTGTTTCCCAGCTCCAAATGATGTTCTAGAGCTGCCAGAGCTTCGTTGACTTTTTGAAACCTTTCTTTCTGTTTTGCCTTCTCGCTCTGAATTTGAGAATCAAAACTGAACTTAGACAATAGCCATACCGTAATCTGTTTCATGGCAGCTTCTAATTGGCCTGAGAGATCTGCTAGCTTTGATTCATAGCTATGACGCATCTCATTCTCATTTGCAACTATCCTCTCGGTTTGTGCACGGATCATCTGGAAATTGAATTTTAAAACTGTCTAGCTACTTGCTTACATTTTCCAAAACAGCTATTCTAGACGTCAAATCATCCTTTGTCTTCTGCTGGTTTTCTGTCATTTTCCTGGTTACTTCAGCAGTAATCAAGTTGATTTTATCATTGAGTCGTCTGGTTTCCTCGTTTAGTTTATCCTGGAATCAAAATCTCCGATTTTGAAGGAAAAAAAAGGTGAACCTTGTCCACATCCCCTTTCTTCGACAAGTTGTTCATTATATCTTGACGGGCGAGATCTTGTTGTCGAATCATATCTTGCAAACGTTGAATCCTGTATTTTCTCTTTATTATAGTACTAGACCTTCAAACCTACCCATCACTAGCTGTTTTGCTGTCCTTTTCCCTATCCCGCTGTTCTTTGTTCAGGGTTTTCTGTAGATCCATCACCTGGTTATGCATATCACGCAGCTTCGAGTCAAGTTGAGATGTAGCATTTGAGATTTTCTAGAATTATGAGTTCTAATTTCTCTCAGGTGCATTTCTTACAGATGGGTCCACTACAGGTCGACTTTTCATCTCACTATTTATATGCATCAGGTCAGTGACCTGGCGATCCATGGAATTCCGTAATCCTGATATTTCGTTATTCATCATCATCAGCTGAAAATTCTCTGTAGTTTTTCCCGTAAAGCCTGCTCACCTTTGCGTCCACACTGTTCATTTGTCTTCTAACATCATCGAAATCCCTATATTGAACACCAGACGACTCATTGTTTTGAAGCCGACGTTGTAATGCATCTTGATTCTGCTCCAATCGCTTTCTGGCAGCCTATAAATAATTATAAGGCTCTTTTGAACGTTTACAAATATCACAACAACTTTAAGGGAGAGCTGATAACATCTACACTCTGCCTACCTTTTCGGCAGTCGCCAAATCTCGATTCTGTTGTTGCATCTGAGCCAACTGGCTTTGAAGTCGGATGAGAGCTCCATCATCACCTGTTCTCGGTGGTCTTTCAGGTGTCTGAATTAGGAAAAAACAACTACGAAATATGAAATTGCAGGGTAGGCGGGAAATTTGAACACTCGGGGATAAGGGGGAAGTTTCACTCAGAAATGATAATAAGGGGATACTTGCGCTTTCCGGGAAACGCGGCGAGTGACGACAGGCGTCTCATAAGAACTTGAACGAATCTGAATGATTGGACGAGATGGGAAAATGTCAAAAGACATAAACGTAAGAGTTAACGGGGGTAAATACCTTTGGAGTGATGGCATGCCCCTCTTTCGGAGCTTTTGGACCCTGCCCGGAAGGTCTGGAACCTTTTTATCGTCTTTAAACATACAGCTTTCATCACTTACGCCAGACCAAGAATAATATCTTTAGCAGTATCCCGGGTACCTCTAGTCCTCCTCGACATTTCCGCAAATGAGTATGCTCCTGCTTTTCCTCCCGCCCGCACACCCCCTAACAACCGTTTGTCCTCATGTTGCCATAGTCACTTTTTGTATAGTCCCCCCCCCCCTCCCACTAGTGACGAAACATCCTTTTTTCTTTTGGCGACTTTATTATTTTGAAAAAGTGAACCAGCAAGACTATGTATTCATTTTTAGGAATAAAGAAAGGGAAATAAGAATTGTGAAACACTAGAAAAGTATAGAAATTTTGTGAAAATTACAAAAGGGGGTGTTTCTGAATAAAGAACAAGGGAATGAGAAGAGAAGGCGATCGACTTGAACCAATTTCGATGATGTTGATGTTGAACTTGATTTAGAAATCTTTTTCCACCTCCAACTTGGATCTGAAATTAAATATATAGATTTTGATGTGGGGATACTTAAAAATGAAACTCAAAAACTGTTAGAACCTACCAAAGAGCAAGTTATTGGGGTTATACTACTAATAGAGGAAGAAATCTAGTCGAAGAATGGGTAAGATGGTGTTAGAAGTGGTGGGATAAGCTATTCAGCTTTAGCTTCCTGGGCTGCCAACCTTTGAGATGGAACGCGTGGTTGTGGTCCGAATCCGTACTGAAAATTGATTTTTTTTCCAATTTTTTTACATATCAGATATGTTTAATCCAGTGCTTTACAATTCCTATAAAATGTTCCCAGACTAATTGTGCGCCTCTTTCTTGACATTGCGCACCAATGCGGTCGCTTCATTTATTTTCGCCTCTCTCTCTCCAAACAAATTACAAATGTGTCTCTCTTAATCTAACACACACTTCATTTCCATTGACGTCATTCTATACATCTTATTTCGAATTGGAAGAGCAGCAACCTCATTTGTATCTTTTTGAAATTCAGAAAAATGATATACCCTGTGTTTCCCCCCTCCTGCTCTTACGTCACTGATCTTTCTTTTACCAAGAGACAGAGAGAAACAGCTAGAGAAGCATTTTTTTTATATAACATACCTTGGCAAACACGGTCGGATCGTCTTCTTTTCCGACACAGCACCAGAGGATGCAGGTGACGGCGATGACCAAAATGGTGCCGAAGAAGCAGAGCCACACGGCAACCACACCCAAGTAGTCAATCCATTGGAGTTGTTGCTTCAAGTCGACCATTCTGGAAAAGTTGGGAGTGAATCTAGCAGTAAGAACGGTTTTCTAAAGAAAAGAAAGGATTTTCAAAATAGGTTCACTTAACAAGATTCACTGGTTGTAAAAGAGGGGCTGTTCAAATGAAAAGAGTGGAAAAAGGGCACACCATTTGCGGGGAAAGTGAAAGTGAGTGAGAGCAGCGGAGTGAAGGCAGAGAAACGCATATAGGCCCACATTTTGAATTCGAAATGGGGGAAGAGGGGAGATGAACTGCTTTTTTTGCGCGCTGAGTGAAGGCCAAACCAAAGCGCAACTCAACTCAACTAATTTCGAAGAAAATTGGAAAATGCCTTTGGTCGAATTTTGCTTGTGTCTCGAGAAGCCAGCTCGGCTTACTTAGCAAATAGAGAGAGAGAGAGAGAGTGATGGGAGGTAAGGAGGAGCAAAAGCACAAACAGTAGGCATTGCACAATGAATTTCACCTTTATGAAACTTCTTCGCTAACTTGGACTCTCTTTTGGGAAGAATGGGGGGGGGGGGGACCAAGGAGGGGAAGGGAAGGGATGAAAGAAATTGAATTGAGAAAGGAATTGAAGAGCTGAAGGTTTTCTCTTTTTTCAATCTGAAGGGGAATATAAAGGATGAAAAGAAAACAGAACAAAAGCTGCGTCTCGTTTTTGTTGATAAAGGGTGGAATGTTTTATTTTTGCTTTTTTGCTTTTCAATACAGTCTGGAATCTAACAATGGAATTTCGATAAAAGCTTTTTCCAGAAATACCAAGAGAATCCTAGAGCAAAAGTACTAAGGGGGTAAACTGGAAAACTCTCATCGAACGCACAACAACTGACTTTGAAGCGTAACTCCTCAAGAAATCGCGAATCGAGAGTGTTCGAGACGACGAGACGCAGGTATCCTGAAAGACCAAGCGGAGGAAATGGGACCCAGTGGCAAATCGAAAAGAAAAGAAAATAGCGGGGTCCCGTTTTTCTCTCCCTCCAGCTGCAGCCCCTCCTAACGTCGGCGACTGCGGCGGCCGCTTTCTCTCCGCCCCAACAACATACGTAGTTCATAGAGAGAAGGAAACCGGGAAGAAGATGCTTGCCACTAAGAAGAAGAAAAAGCTGCGGGAAGAAGAATCAATATATTCTGAGAGAAGAGGGTGACGGGGCCTTCAACGACTCGGGGCGACGGGACTCGCCGGGGGGTGGCGGCGACGGCGGAGGCAAATTTGTGTATGTATGCGTTGGGAAAAGAAGAGCCAAAACGAAATGGTCTCTCTTCTCCGCGAGCGCGCACGCCACCACCATCCAAATCGTTGTCTCTTCTCTTTTTTTTGACGGACTTGAGCATTTGGTGTATATGTATACAAACATGAACGTAAGGGTTTTTGGAAGCTTTGGGGGTTTTGAAAATTGTAAATTGGCTTTAAAAATGGAATGGTGATTGAAGCTGTCTGAAATGGTACACAACGATTTCCAAAATCAAACAAAACTCCAAGAAATTCAATTATTTGATATAAATCTCTACTCTCTCCTGACACTCCCACGCCAGCCTTGTTACTTAAAAGTTTTTTCCACAATTCTTTATACAAACAAAAAGCAGAAAGCATCGAAAAGTTGAGAATAGAGAATAAACAATTTGCGGCGAGAGAAAAGAAGCGGATTACAAATTCACAGCTTGGATCGAGCGGCAGTCAACTCCTCCGGCGTTTGTACCCTGGGAGAAGGTCTTGCAATCCATGTACCACCATACTTGTCACTTCTAACAAAGTTTTGACGATCGACATGTTGTCCAAACGTGCCAACTTCATCGATATGGAGAACGGGAGTCACGCAACAGTCTTTTCCTGAAAAGAATACTTTACAAAATTGTAAAACTCTCTATTTTAAATACCTTCAAACACTTCCGCCCATTCATCGCGTGTTTTTTCCGCGAACTTGTTCTCCAACACTTTTATAACCCTCTCGGGGTCTGAAAATAGATCATCACACTCCACACCCAACACTTGGAACATATTCTGGTGGAATTTCGGCTCCAAAGGACCCACTGCCACGAACTTCCCATCTTTTGTCTTGTACGTTCTGAAAACATGTACTTCATGCATTTAAAATCATTCCCTTTGTTTTTCTGGTGGGTTCAGACTAGACATACCTATAAATGGGACATTCTCCAGTAAAAGCCGCGTATTTGTCAGTGAAAAGATGACTTTGGTCATAATAATGTTGAACGAATGATGCCAAATAAGCTACTCCTTCAGTCATAGAGCAATCTATTACACATCCTTTGCCACCTGAAACTAAATAAGTTTTCGAAAAACAAAGAAATAGATCACCATTCTGGGTTCTGGCGTGAATTGCGGAGACAATACCAAAGGCTGCGGATAGGCCACCCCCTGCGAAATCGGCTAGCATATTAACAGGAGGCCAAGGACGAGAGGATTCTGTTCCGGCAAATGTTGGTAGCATTCCTAGAAACTTATAACTTTTTCTGGTAGCTTTTAATTACTCCAAATGACTTTGAATTTTGGAAAATGACCCCGGATTAAGAAAGACAACCCTCTGATTGAAAATACCTACCACTCAAGGCAACATAATTAATATCATGTCCAGCCTCATTCCTCATTCTCCCTGTCTGACCGTAACCACTGATTCGACAAATAATCAGCCCCTTGTTCTCATTCCACAGAGACAACGGGTCCAACCCCATTTTTTCTAGGGTCCCGGGGCGATATGGATCCAGGAGAACGTCGCTGACCCGACATAATTCGCGAACCTAAAAGATACAGTTTGTAGTTATTATTGCTTTAAAATACTTTTTCAATATCCTCCGGTGTTCTCAAATCGAATTCTTTCATGGTTTTGCCTCGATTCATTCGTTGTTCAACATTTGGATTTTTCTGAATTTGTTATTTTTGAATTCAAACCTATAGGTACTCACTTTATCAATAACAGTAACATCCGCTCCAAAATCCGCCAATATCAATCCGCAATATGGAACAGGAGCCAGGCCTCCTAATTCAACAACTTTGATTCCAGATAACAATCGAATCATTTTAAAATTTCTGAAAAATTAAATTAAAAAAGGAAAATATAACAAAAAGTAAGAAAAAAAACGTTCTGTTGACCACCAATGACCTTTTCCACTCACTATTTGCGTCGAAGACTACACACATTGTTATCATTCATCTCAATGACTACTCTGTAGTCGTTGAAATGCAATACAAGACTATATTTGGAAAAATATTCATTGGATAATCAAAACAAGGAAAGAAAAATGAAAGATTGAAAAAATGAGAAAGAGCGATTGAAGAGAAGGCAGTAAGATTTGTGGCGAAGAAAGGGAAATTAGTAAATGACTATGATTTGTGAAATCGTCGTTGACTTTTTGTCGGTGTCGGTTTAGTGGCACGCGGTATTCGTGAAGAAGCTTTTTCTCGGTGTCGAGAATCTTTTTTTAGTTGATTTATATAGGCCTGCAACTAAAAACTAGCTAGGCACGGTTAAAGGGGAATAAATGCAAAGGGTGAAAATGACAACTAGCAACTACAGTATCAAATATCATGCTCCAAATAATCTTCGTTTCCATGATTAAAATGTTCTACACGGACAACTTCAATTGGGACTTCCTTCTCGCGAACATCGGAATAAACGAGTTTTGGCTGTTGAGAAGATCGTGGTGCTGTGTATTTGTGCATCTCATTGTTGAGCTCCGCCTTGAGAATTTCCTCGCGGATGAGTGTCTGCAATAACGTTTTGGTGCGCAACAACAACTAATTTTGACGACTCGGAGTGAAAGAGCAACTAATTATGAGGGTGTTTACAATATATATGTACGATAAAACTAATCAAGCAGTATAATATTTTAAAATAGACTCACTTCCAGAAGATCATTATCGGTTTGAACCTTGATACTTTTTCTGCCCATTTTCTTTTCGGAATGCTTCTGAAGCTGCTTCTTCTGGCTATCAGGAAGCAAATAATAAAGTCCTCGTTTCGACCAGTTCATTCTAGAGACCACGGCATCAAAGGATTTCTTATTGTTCTCGGGATCTTCTTCTGGGTCGACATCTTCATCGACTTCTCCGTCTTCTCTGGCTTCGTTCAAAGCACGAGCATATTCCTGATCAATGTTGTCTTTCATTCCCTGGAACCCATTATTTGAGTTGGCGTTCCTAAATTCTAGCTACTTACAGTCGCCAAGGCTTCAATTTGTTGTTGAATCAAAGTCATAACAGTGGAAACCAAAGAAAGACCGACGAGAAGCAAGACTCCAACGATAGGCATGAAATCATAATCAGATGGAAGGATATCTCCAAATCCAATGGTTGTGAAGGAAATCAAAGTGAAGTAAAGAGAAGTTCCAAAATCCCAATCTTCGAGGAAACTGAACAGGATAGCGCAGAAAATCACCCAGATGATGGTAATAAGCAAAAGTCCGGAGATTGGGAACGATAGCAAGTCGTCATCATCGCTCTCTGTTTTTTCGGCTGCCGGGGTGATTGCCTAAAATAAAAACGCATTTGAAACTTGGAAATTCTAGAATTCAAAAACTTACAGTAGTTCCTTCTTCGATATTTTCTGCTGCCTCGGAAATCTGAAACTATCTTATTAAAAATGGCTCCAAAAACAAAATACCTTGTTGGATAAGTCCTTGCTGACCACTCTGGTGGATCTCAAGAAGAGTTTCCACAACATTTTACATCCCTTCGCAAACAGGCTACCAAGACAGTAAAGACTGAGCACGGTGAGTGGGATTCCGATGAAAGCATAGAGAATAGTGGCCAAGCGACCCCAACCAGTGCCAGGGACGATGTTTCCGTAACCTAGAAAAGTTTCATAGCTTTGTTGATATGAAAAAAAACTGTTTTTGATCGAAAAAAAACCTGCTTCAGATACCCTAATGTTATTTTTTCCATTATCTTCCTCTAAAAACAAGGTTCATAGCCTTTTTCCACGTAAAACCGTATATCCAAAACTCCTCGATCTCTTACCAATAGTTGTGTAAACCGTCATGCAATAGAAAATAGATCCGAGGAAAGTCCAATGAATATCCTTATCCATATCGACTGGTACAATTCCCAAAGTTTCTTGAAACGTCGTCAACACCTTGGCAGTCCTATTATACTCCTCTCCAGCAGACATCAATCCCCTTTGTCTCTTGATTTGAAGCTGATTGATTTTGTATACAGTTCTCTGCAACCATATTTGAAAGTTCACCCAAAGATCTACTGTGATACCCGAATGAGTTCATCTCGCTCTTTTTGCTGCTCAATGAGCATCTCTCGTTCGTTTTCTCCCTCGATCATCCAAAAGATCCATGCTCCCAGTAAAGTGTAAGCCACAAGAATGATCAACGGGAGTAATCCTGAAACAATTTGAACGAAATCAGTTGGCAGGATGGCAGTTGCTGGCTATTACTGCATTGAAATTTCGTGCGGTGGGCCACAGTGTAATTATATATGAGCGAAGATTATTAAAGAATTGATTGGATCTCGACCAGAAAATATTAGCTTCAATAGCCAGATCTTACCTTTGATCACCGAACGTATGAACCTTATGAAGAAATACATAATAATAGAATATTAAAGCCAAACTTTTAGCTTTTTAAATCACATGCTCCTTTCAAAAAGTACGTTTTGACATACCTTTGAACGTTTTCTGAAACGTCGTCAGAATAGTGGAAACTCCTTGCGCAACAATCGCCATTTCCGGATGTTTTTGTTACCCGCCCTCTTTTCTCTCACTTCTTTCGGTGTGTACTACCTGAATAACTTTTTTTTGTCGAAAACGAAACGTGTGTGACGAAGATTTCTGGTGGTTGACTCCAATAAAAAGACGAAGTGCAGAAAAGAAAAGTGGGGAGAAGTGGGAGAAGCTTATCTGATAGCTGAGATGGCAAAGGGGGAGGAGAGGTTATTGGCAATCATAAATTTTCTCGAGATCTCTCAGATAGATCTATAGAAAAAAGAGTTTTGAAGCTTGGAAATGACAAAAGACTAGGATAATCTCTGAAATGAGCTAGATTCAAGCTTCTAAATGATTTTGGTAGGAAAATAGAATAAAGAGCATCATAAAAACCATGTGTAAGGTATATGAAACATCTAGGACCCTCCTAGACCATTAAACCGATAGTTTTACGCGCAAACTGGTTGTTGATAGTGTGGGGTACAACACAGTTGAGAAAAGGTACGGAGCACCAGGCGGGGTTGACGGAAGAGGGGTAAGAATGTGGAGCACACCGCCGAAAGATGTGACACTCAAATACACAAGCACACTCATTGGATATAATACACTTTTTGCAGCTTCTTCAATCTGTTCAGTTGCTCTTTTCCCCCCGTTTTTCAATGGCGCGGTGTGGTGCCAATTGTTCGCTTCTTTCTTCTTTTTTTTCTTCTTTCTTCATGTCAGTTTCTTTTTCATGCCATCCGACTCTGACACTTTGGATATTTTGATATTGGTAGGCAGAGGGTAAGCGGGGCGTCTCGCGAGACAAGAAAAAAAAGAAGATAGATCGGTGAGGTCTTTGGAGCTAATCGTCACAACAATTTGATGAGCCAAGACTTGAAGCAAAACGGAAGAGATGATTGAAATTCCAAGGATTGAGATTCAAGGATGATTGACTAATTGAGGTGATTCTGAAACAAGGAAGTACTAATCAGCTCAGGTTACCAGATCAACGTTTCCTTTGCGACCAGAGAACATGCATCTCGAATTACAAGTCAAAACCTGTTCGGAAAAACTTTTTTTTGTTGTGTCAACATGAACATTGATAATAATTTATGCACATGATCAATTTACTGTTTTGTTTATTGTTTTCCATTTTTCCTATTCCATGACATAGAGGGAACCCGAAATTGTATATATGTATATTTCCAGTGACTTTTTGGCTTCCTGAAGTTCGGTGGACCGTCAAATCTTGTTTGCAGGAAGAAGGTAGCACATTTTTTATTCGATTCAATGAATCATGGACAAAATCCCCCGTATTCCAAACTACATGATATCAAAAATAATATAAATAAGGGAAAAGGTATTTACAGGGTTTATGAATTGGTTCCTCGGGTTGATGTCGTCTGGCGAAGTGGAGTATGGGCTCTGAAAATTCTAGAACAATTTTAATTTGGGTTTTGATCCCTATAAAATACAATATGACAGTTTGAGTACGTGCAGAACCCACGATATCATATCATCCTGAATTTAAAATGTAGTTTTGAATCCACTCACAAGCTATATTTACTGAAAGAGCTTCTTGGATACCCATTTGTATTCCCTCTCCAACAGTAATTAATGATGATATCTTTGAATGCTCTTCTAAACCGGCTCGAAGCCAAGTTATAGGCAATTGGGTTTATGATAGTAGCAAGGTAGAAGAGGAAACCTGAAATATCAGATGATCCTAAAAACATGATGGTTCTACTCACCAGAAATAAAATACACGTATTGGTTAACCCAAGTGAGGATGACTTCGTTATCCAGGTAGAAAAACAGGAGACGTTGAAGTTGAAATGGCAGATAGCAGATGAAGAAAGCGGAAACTATGGCACCTGCAAAAAATGGATTTTTAGTCGATTAGTTGCCCATTTTCACCGGAAATCGGATTATGGGTGTATACTATGATGATCAGACACTCCAAGAAACTGATTCTGTTATTTTTGGAATTCGCGACTACCATAACCCCACTATACGATATTCTGATACAAAATAAAATCTCCGAATCTTAGTCTGACAAAAATTGTACTCGGTTGATGTACACCCCAGTCTCATTTTCCGCTCCAATCCATCTCTCTTTTCTCATTTTTCTCATATTTTTTCCTTATCAAAACGTACACAGAATCACATTAATTCTCATTTGCAGTTCTTCGGTGATATCCATCTCTCCCGGCTGAATTGTCCGATTACTTGATACCTGGAACAGGTGTTTTTGAAGGTCAGCTAGTAATTATTGTTTTTTATAACTCACTTTACACGCTATCCGTGCATATAGAATCAGAATTGTCAAAAGTGGAATCGCAAAAAACGCGATGGCCGAGAAATGAAACAAAGCCTGGAAAACTGTCATGAATGTTTTATTGGTTGTGGGTAAAGGGTCAAAGTTGAAACACCGAACCCACCTTGAAGATTGGCATTAGTTTCGGCTCAAACATCACAGCCACCATACACATTTTTGACGATATTACCTAGAATTTCTTTTATTTTGCTTTTGTCCTATCTTTAAGTTTGTCTACCGGTATTTTATTATCTGTGAGTGGCCAGCTCTTCATAAGGTAGTCCGCGCGATGATGAATTGCAAAGGGCATTGCGCAGAGAATAGATACAACCCAAGTGAAACCGATTATAAGGCCAATCTAAAATATTTAATAAGGTTAAATAACATTTTCGGCTTACATTTCGTTTAAACGGCTGAGTTTTAACAAGATAGAGCGGATGGCAGATAGCTACATAGCGTTCAATAGCAAATATCAGAATAGTGAGTATAGACACAGAGCTGAAACATTTTTTTCTTACTTCATCCTAATTTTATCACTTACCTGGTAGTTTCTGCAATCAGAGCTTTCAAATTGCAAACGTAATCTGGAAACGGCCATGGGTATTGATGCCAGTTCATCATTACTTCAAATGGCAGCCCAACACATAGAGTTACCAGATCAGAGACAGCTAGGTTGATCAGGTAGAGACTGGAATTGTGGTATATTTAGAAATGACTATAGGGACGGTACCTGGCGTGTGTTTTCATCATTGGATGTTTTTTCATGACTAGGCAAGTAGTTGTGTTTCCGATGACACCGATAAGGAATATAACAATGTAGAGGGCTGTGACCTGTAATAGGACTCGTTCTCTGAAATACTATTTCTTCTCTAACCAACCTTATAAAGTGTGACGTCATCTAGCGCCCTTTTTGAAATGAAGCAATTTTCCATGTAACACGCTTCCTTCAGCTCTTCTGAATGATTATAAACAATTGGGCACTCCAACGCCAGACATGTGCACTGGTCCTCTGTCGCATTCAGACACACTTTGAGCATGTTTTCACTCGGCTGAAATGATAATAGTGCTGTAATTTGAACAGAAGCACACGAGGAGCACACATTGAATAAATCATTCGTGTGACTCGTGAATCTCTTTTCCATGTAACCTTCTAATTAGACAAAGGCATGAAAAAAGAAGGGAGGATTAATGAGAGTCATATTACTGAGAGTGACACACACACCCAGGAAGCAAAGTTCGCAAAAAAGCAGAAATGTTTCAACATTTTTGCCCGAACTCGGCGAACCATAAGTGTTTGAAATGAATCCTCATCCGGTGTGGGATGCAAGAGTAAAGGTTGCAAATAGGTTTCCTTCAATTTTTCACGTCAGTTCAACTGAGGGAAGACGTCATTAGGAAGATTGTCAATGACGAAAACTCAAGTTTTAGGAGGAACCTAGGATGATTTATGGTTTATGGTGATAATTTAGATATCAAAAAACTCGTTTAATGTGATTTAACTTCGGAAAAAGGCTTCAAAAACTAGAAAATCCGTATCGAATGACTCGTGAGAACCGCCGATTCAGAAACTTTTTGCCCTCATAATATAGGTGTGAAAAGGCACACATAAAAGACCACCAGACGGGTTTATGATGTGAAATCACGGGATTTCGTGTGGAGAAAAAATTGGTCGGAAAGGGGGTGAGAGGATGTTCAATTATAGAGAGCAACACGATTTCAGTTGTATCTCTCTCTCTCACTCCCAATTTTTTTGTTTTCGAATGAATTATTTTTTGGGAAAGGGAGAAATGAGTTGGATAGAGAAATAGATAAAACTCGGGGAGATTTTGCTCGTTGAACTTTCGAAATACCGCATTCTGACGTTGTTTCAGATGTCAGATGCATCCCCGATTTCTGAATTTGATTATCTTCGTTTCAAAAACACAACACAAGAAAAAAGTTGGTATGGAAAGAAGTAGCAGAAAGAAATATCTGCTTTTTGATGTTAATGAAGCATCAAAAATTGCGAAGACACCAATTTTTGAGATTATCAAAAATTTTGGGATGAGCAATAATATTTTTAAGGGCAAAAACAAAGTTAAGATATACTAAATTAACATCAGTAGTTACAAAGGACATTTTCTAACTACAATTTTTGATCTCTCAGACATTCTTTGTTTAAATAACGATGAAAGATCATTAAATCTAAATGTTATTTCATTTTCATAAGTATATGTGCATCGAGCACTTTTGTATGAGCAATCCTGAACTTTGCTTCACAGTTTTCGATCACAAAGCTTTTGAATGCAGATTTAAATCAAATTTCGACATAAAAGAGTCCGAGCATCGCTTTCGGCCAGAAAAGAACAACTGTGAGAGTGTCGGGTATAGAATGAGACCCCTCCTCCGGCCAAATCATGCACTTTTTTCTTTCTCTCTCACTTCCTTTCTGTTTCTGTTTCCATAACTGAATCCGCGTGAGGAGCACCACCAAAAGGAAGGGGCGTTTAGGAAAAAAGGAATCATAATAGTGAGGGGAGCAATTCGGAAGGGGAATTGACCTAATTGAAGGGTGGGGTGTCATCAAAAAACTGTTTTTGTGTTTTGGGGGAAACTCCCCGTTTTTTGCTCTTTGTTAGACATAACATAATAGAAAAAAGGATCAGAGAAACAGTTTTCTTAGAAAGTGCAATTTTTCAAGCCAAGGGAAACCCTCTAAATAAATCATTTAAAGCGCTGATTTTATATATTAAACCATAATAAATGTTTAATCTTTGCAAAACCCGCAAAAAAGGAACAAAGAACACCCTAACACAGTATCCAAAAAGTGATGTGGCCTCTTTCCAACCTACTTTCTCATGAATAGCGCAATGATGACACATTTTGAATAGAAAAAGGCCAAAATATGAATATTTTATGTTCAAGAGGGTAATTACAAATGGCAGGACCCAGTCGTCGCGTTCTCTATGAAGAAATGTGAAGACAATTTCAATTTTTCAGAATTATTTATAGAAATGAAGACTAGGAAGGGTTTTTAATTTACTCGGTGTTCCTCTTTTTTGAGGAAGCGTGAAGCAAAACAACACTACGTAGTGTATATAAAACTTCCTTATTTTGGATAAAAGAAAATAGAGGTTTTCCGAAGAGATCACAGGTTTTTAGCATTCGGGAAACATGAGACTTCTCACGGATCAGCACCTGATTGAATTCCAGATAAAACCGCCGGTAAAATGTTTTTTTTTTAAGTTTTACCGGTAGATTTTTGTGAATCACTTACCCGAAAAGTGAAGTTCATTTTCAGCTAACAGACGTAATACTATCAGACAGAATATGAGGGTTATTATCAAGACTTCTTATTACTTCCTTCTCATGAACACCTCCAGGGATCGTTATGATGATAAACACACACACAGAATATTATATCGTTCCTCTTCTCAATAATTTAGTGACACAGAGAGGGTGGAGTTCGGTTAGCTGTATAGCGGTTTGAACTCTTACGAATCGGAATCCGGCCTTTTCCTTCTGTTCATATTCAGCCGCGAATAGAAAAAGAGCGCTTTGTTGCGAGCGGAATAATGAAAAAAAAATCGAGAGGCGGATGTGACTTATTTGTCGAATATAGAGGGGATATTGTGTCACAAACACGTGGAATCACAAAAGCGTTAGTCATCTGTCGAAAAGACTACTGTAGGCAGATGTCGAGAGAGGCTAGACTTCAGAGAATGAGTAAAAGTTGAACATTGAGTCACGTTTCGGAAAGTTTTGGAATTTGTGATACCTGATGCATGTTTGTTTTTCGTACGCACATGTTTCAAATGATGTAGGGTTAGTACATTTATCAGAAATTTATCTTTTTTGAATTTTTTATCAAGGTTGGAATTACCTTGACCTCTTTGAGCTTGAATGTATTTATTTAGTGAAATCAGCGGAGCTTAAATTTTTCAGCTAATCTGATCTAGTTTCACTACGGTAAGGTAGGTGAGAAATTTTCAATCTGTCATGGAAAGGGCATCGGAAAATGTATAACAAAGAATTGAGATCAGTGTACTAAATGTATGAACTGGCTGATCTTTATAACACATGAGTAAAACGGAAATTAGAATTGTCCGCCTCCATCGCGGAAAATGTTATCTCATGGATTCGCGTGAAAAAGACAAAAAAAACCGGGCAAAGAGATGGGTTGAAAATCGAATTTCCGGCACTGAAAATTGGCGCATGAGCAACAAAGCACGAGCTCAATTTGTAGCGGATGATTCCGGGCTTGTTTATTTTTTGCTTTTCTGGATTTAATCAGTTTATCCATTGCTTTGGGAGGAACACATGTTTTCATTATGCCAGAAGTACCAGAAAAGAAACGAAATGAGGGATTTTTGAGAGAAGATGCCCAATAGTGATCATTGAAGTGAAGACTGATATTGTCATAAGATGCTCCATAAGGTTTTCTGAAAATTCATTTTTCAGCTTGTATCTTTTTTCATTTGACCACTAGACACTTGTTTAATCCAACTGCACTTACTAAAGGATATATTGGGTCACAGCTTTTGTGACTATCCAATAAAAAACATCTCACGCTGTTCGGCATAACTACCAAAAAGCAGTGAAACCCCGTTTATTTCTATTCTTGATGTTGCGAAAATTAGCAAAAAGGTTTTCGCAGTCAGCAGGATTCGAACCTACGCGGGCAGAGCCCAATTGATTTCTAGTCAATCTCCTTAACCACTCGGACATGACTGCTTGTTTTCCGATAGCCACCGATTGTGTTTACCTACCCGGCTGCCGTGGGAAAATTGATCGGTGTAATAGGTCGAGAGATAAGAGGCAGAGAGAAAGTTAATAAAGATATATTTTGATTAAAAACTTATTTTTCGGTTTTGCACCACTTTATATCGGTGGTTTTCCATTTTTATTTTCATTAGCTTTTGATATCTTGTTTTTCACTGTTCTATCACACATTGTTTTGTTCAGTCTTCCAGCTAACTCTTTCGTCATCACACAACCTAACATGTTCTTCTTGTGAATACAAGCGGAAACAACACAAATCAGGTGACCCATGGTCTTGATGCTACGAAATTTTTAAAATAAACCGAGATTTTGAAGCCTTTGACGTAATCTCTCGCCACATCAGAAGACATACAATTCGGAGACAACCCCCTTTGCAAATTGTAGTTCTAATCTGCAATCTTTTCAAGTTCAACGTCAGACAGTGGGTGTTATTTATCTATTTATGTACTCCCCGTCGGTTTCAAGTATCAAAACAAAATACAAAGTTCAAGTTTCTTCAAACGAAGTTTACACTTTTTCCCCCTCATCTGTCACATCTCTGAAGATAAATTAGAAATTCAAGAAAAAAGTTCAGGCCGACATGCGAAAAGTTTTTCTGTTCTTCGAGTCTATGATATAAAATGTGATTTTTGACTTTCTTCAAACAATTCCCAGACGACGTTTTTTCTTTCATTAGTCATAGACATTTTCATCAAAAGTTGTCTCATTGCCCAACCTTCATACCTCATTTTAATAATAGGGTAGCATGTTGAAAACCCTAATTTTTTGATCTCAACTTTACTTTTCAAGAAAACTAAAGTGTCACGTGACTTTTCTCTCGCCGAAAAAGGTTTGTTCAAAGAGATATATTAATAATTCAGTAAAGGTTGAGCTTCTTCCTCCTTCTTCTAGTTTCTTATCTTCAAACCACCGGAAATGCGCAAAAAACCCCTTTTTTCAAAACCAAATGTTAATCAAGCCTCTTCTTCTTTCACTGATTAATACTATTGACCATGTTGTTACGTGCAACTTATTTTTTACTCCGAGCCCAGTTTTCCTCATTACAAACTTCATAGTATCACAATCCTTAACACAAACCTCATCAATTTCCGTTCCAGTTCAAAAATTCTAATTTCCGGCAGGTAACTCCCGCAGTTTTTATTCCTCTTCCCTTCATTTCTCATCATTTTCGAACAAAATTCAATTTTCTTGCTAATCCTTCTCTACTCATCATACTCGAAAGTTCTTTTTCTATTATTACTTTCTAGAATATGAGTCACTAATCCATAGACAAGCCATTTTATCGGGTCATTTGCATTCCTTTTCAAGTTCCTCGTTTTGCTCATTCTTTAATATGCGTCAGCATCATCTGATATTACCGAATCATCAATCTGAAAAATGCATTTTCAATAAGTTTTCCATCTTTTCTAGTTTATTGATCAATTCTTTTTTTTTTGGAAGAAAAATTTTCAGAATGTATTTTTTTGAAAAAGAATGGGCCGAACCGGGGATTGAACCCGGGACCTCTCGCACCCAAAGCGAGAATCATACCACTAGACCATTCGGTCATGTTTTTACCGAAGCCCTTATCAATAGATGTTCAGAGAACAGGTTTTCTTTAGGGATTGATAAGACCATTCAGTGACGTTCAAAATACCACCGAGTGTTTTCCCAAGCTTTTCAGTATTTTTTTCCTTCCTTGTTTTAATTTCTCCTACATCATATATTCCCAAAGAAGTATGATCACTATTGTTTTTTTGTCTGTCCCATTTTTCGTCTCACACTAATCCAAAGTGTTGTAGATAGCATTCTATTCAATTCCTATTGCCTCCTCGTGATATTGGACTAATCCGGAGTTTCCTCGTTTTCTTGGAATAGCTCAGCACCTCAATTGTACCGATGTTACTTATAAATTTATTGGCTGCACCATATTTTGCTCCCGTTTTATCTTCAAAACGGGTATTCCAAGAACACTTTTTTATATTTTTAATTCTCCTACATCTTCCATATTTTCGAATTCGAAACTTGAACATCTGAAGGGGAAGCCTCAATTGCTTCCCTTCTCGATAATTGTTGTACTCTGTCTGTGCTTGTTGTTTCTCTGTTCAACGGGCTATTTTGAGAAGATAGAGATCTTGTCTGCCACCCCTGTTTTCACCCAAATTTTCTGAATTTTCTGAATTTTCTCACAAAACGGGTCATTATTCAATAGTGGCGAGTTTTCCGGCTTGGTTTTCTGGAATTTCCTTAATAATAGAATAGAAAAATCTCCATTTTTTGAAGATTAACAAATCAAACATTGTGTTAACTTTCAATATATCGGATCACAGAACAGAAATCTCCCCTTTTTTATCCCCCTGAGAATTAGACCCCCTTTGTTTCTTCTACCAAAAGGAAAAATGAAACTCATCCTTCTTTTGGGAGGGGAAACATTGTTCCTCTCACCCAAGTACACAAATGGCTCAATTACGTGGGTGTGTGATGTCACCTGAATTTTTTGGTTAAAGAATCCAAGATCAAATAATTATCAGCCACAAAACTAATCGGACCTTTTTCTGTTTGCACTCATCCCCCTCCAAATAGATTAAGCTCTTTGCCATCCGTTATTCTAAATTTGGGTTTCCCTCGCGAGCCCCCTTTGTTTTTAGGTTACCGAATCATTGAGTTAGGCGAAAAGATCAAATTCCTCCACTGTTTCAAATCTTCAACAACACGCACTTTTCAAATTAATTCTCCTCTTCTCTTTCTCTTTCTCTTGTTTTACTACCCCCATATATTCATTTTTCTGTTTTGGATATAGAAACCGTGGGAATCGGTCTTTTCCAACACCTACTATTTCATTTTATGACATATGAGTAACGTTTTTGTGTATTTTGGTCCAGGTGTGCGTTTGAAATCAGAAAACCTATTCTAGCGGAAAAAATTCGAATTTTTAGAATTCGGAAAAATCCAAATTTCTGTATTCTACCCATAAACTCCAATCTTTGTTCCAGGAAAAACTTTGTTTTCTTTTCCCTACTCGCTTCCGTGTTGAAACAATTAGACGGAAAACGCTAATCCTTAAAAATTGTTGGTTTAATCTGACGGAAAAAGGAAAACATTGTGGAAAAAACCAGAAGACCGCCATTTTCGGAAAAAAAACTTTCCATTTTTTCAATTTTATATACCCGTTTATCTTGTTGTTCTGTTTTCCAAGGAAATCCGGGCTTAATCTGATGAGAGGATCTCAATCCAGATCAATAAAGAAAAATTATGTGCCTTAATACTCGGGCAAATTTTGGTTTTGGTGATCATGTCTGAAGTAGCGCTGAGAATAGGTGAGATAATGACATGGTTAACACTTCATAGCTATTTTTCGATTTTTTGGTTTTATTTCTTAACTTTGTCCGTTTTTTCAAGGCTCTAACTCTCTAAATCGACGTCCCCCATAAAAGTGCAATCTCATGAGCTCATTTCCTTTTAGTTCAAGCCAGAAACACACCCTCGGGCTCATTTGGTATTTCAGTTTCTTAATCCATTCATATGAGAAGACCAAAGAGTTAAAAATAGTGTCACACGAATTTCATACCTTTTTTCCTACCAATCAATTATTCGTGTGGGTTGAGATTCCCCCCGTTTTCTGCTATTCATCGTCTCCCTTCAAGAAAAAAAACCTTTTTGCTTCACAAATCCGCACGCGAGATGAGTTATGTTGCAAACAATAGCCACAAACGCACGTTTCCCTTGCTTCCGCTCACAGAGTGCTTGTTGTTTTTTTTTTGTGTTTGGTTTTTGCACTCATGCATAGGTTAGCGGAAGGTGAACGGTGAAGAAAATGCACTTGTCACTTTTTTTAAAAATCAATTTGTCACAGTGGAGTTTGTGTTCCATCGTTCCAAAGATATCTAGTTCAAGGAACAAAGATTTATTATACTTCCTTCTAGAAAACAATACTGTGAACTTTATAAATACCAGACAGAAATTCCCTGAACGAAACCCGTTCTCTAAGAAAATAAGCGTTTTTGTCTGATAATCAATCAATTCTGTTCTGTTAGTGAGCAAACTTTATTTTTAGTATTCTTTTTTTGAAACATTACTATTCACAACTTCTCACGGTGAGAATATTCTGACGAAACTCATTCGTGTCATGCGTTGTGGAAAAAAGGAGAAGAAGAAACGGATTAGCCAGGATTCTTGAAATAGTTTTGTCGTTGGTTTTGGCTGTCTCTAGGTGTGCGCGTTTTAGTGGCATCATTCTCAGTATCCAGAACTACAATCGGTGACAGCACACAGAGGGGCGGAGCTTTGATTCTCATTCCTCTTTCTTCATATTCCTTTCTTTTTCATCCTTGATAATTCAAAAATCACATCAATGAACTTTTTGCAGTCATGATGTCAAAGGTTTTTGAACACAATTGGATTACTCTTTCTTCTTCTTCATGTGTTTTCATTTCATTCATCTCGCATCAAGAAACATAATAAGTTGATTTTGTTTCCTGTCCGCACTTAGGCTCGCCTTCTTCTTGACATTCCGAGGCCTTTGGCCAAGAAAACAAAGTAGAAACATTCTGATGTTCCAGCCATTTTTTGTATGCTGAAATTATTTTGAGGTTTCTTAATTTACTCTATTTATGAACTTTCTGGTATACGCCTCACGAGGTTGGCCTGCCGCCCTCTTCCTATTCATAATAAGAAACAAGGAACTTTTATTTTTATTTCTTCGTATTAATTGAGCTTCAGACTATAGCATACTAAAAAAGAATTTTGATACACGTGACTGAAAAATCAGCTAAGAAGTACTCTTTTATCATCTTGAACTTTTTTTCTCAAAACTTGCACAGCGTATATTTTTAAATTTTTTTAATCTATAACATTGTTGTTTCACTTTTTCTCCTTTTTTCTAAACTTTAAAAATAGAAAAAGCATAGTTACTCATTTTTAAACCTTCCTTATCCAAAAAAAAATCCAAGTCGGCCTACCACATTATCCTAAGTGATCCTATTAATAAAAAGGTTTCTCCGGAAAGATCTGGAAATTTCCTTTTCCCCTCCACCTTCCTTTGCTTTCTGTCTCTTCCCGACGCTTTTTATCTGGTGAGACGTCGTGTCGATAGTGTTAATCCGGCACGGCAATTTCGCAAATCCTCTCCGCTCATCTTTCTTCTTTTTCTGAAAATGGTGTGTTCAATAGAGAACATGAAAAGAATTCTCGAGCGAGGATAGCCGCTCAGATGACTGTACTCGGCCGTTTTTTGTTACTTTGGAATTCTGCCTCCTTTTTCTTTAATTTTTCTAATAATCTATCTTTTTAATACACATTTCGAGTTTCCAGATGGATTCACTAGACTATGACAACTCAACGATGATGGAACTGGTGGATGAAGGGCCTGTTTGCATTGAGTCTACGGTAATCATTTTTCTGAGTCACTTTTTAATTTTTAATTTTCAGTTTCTGACAATTCGGCTAATGGAGAACTATCTCAAGTCATTCGAGTACTTTCTTCTCGTCTCGTGCTTCTTCTCCACGTTCTTACAGGTGACGCATAATGTGCTTACTTGAACTGGGAGGGTCTTCCGTTCAAGTCATTAGTTCGAGTCGGGATTCTAGTTTAGTCATACAGGGTTCTAAAAATTTTTTCTAGTTGGATAAAAGAACGCCAGATAATAAATAACTAATAAATAATACGTGAGAAATCTGAAAACAAGAAGAGGCTCCGTGAAATCTAAATATAGAATTTCCACAAATTGTTCATTGCTTTTGTTTGTACGCATAAGCAATGACTAACGCAGACATACAAATTTTTGTATTTCCCGAAAAACCGGACCTTTATTTCCCAATAACATGTTTTGATAGACGCGTTTTCAGATCTACGTGTTGGTTAAGGCTGTGAAATACATTCGAAGAGCAACTGGGGATGAATGCCTTCACGTTTTTCTTCTCAGTATGACAATGGGTGATCTTTTGTTAACCAGCTTCTGCTATCCGATTGAGCAATTGAGAGAACAGGAAATTATCAAACCGCCACAATGGATTAACGTCGTTCAACATGTATGTTTTATTTTTAGGAAGAATAAAAAGAATGAAATGTAGTATGATCTTTTGTAAAAAAAGGTTTCAGTTCTTGACATGGCTTGGACTATCGGCATCATCGGCTAGCTTGATTCTCCTCAACGCTGATAAGCTAATGTACTTCAAGTTCCCACTAAGGTCAGCAACAAAATTTCTTCAGTGCCAATAATATTTTTCAGATATGCCAACATGGTCACTTCTGCCAAAGGTATCTCCTTGGCTGTGTTTGTCTGGTTTGGATGCGGAGTCTTCGTTTCTCTTTGTTGGTGGCTGGAATGCTTCACTTGCGAAGAAGACTGCCGTCAACTGATGATTCTCCCAAATAAAGTAGTCATGTATATTGTTTTCACCGTATCGGCTTGCATTGCTCCGAGCCTGACTTCTCTGGGAGTTGCCATTTACATCTTGAACGTGGTGACCTCTCATCGAAGCAAGTTATCGGATGGTAAGGATAAAAAACTAGTACCTTTTCAACAATCATTTCCAGAAAACGGAAACTCATCTCACGCTCTTGCTACTCGCCTGCGCACTTTTTATTTCATCTTCATGACCACCATCTTCACTGTCGGAACACTTCTTCCCTACCGAATCTACAATATCCAACGTCAACTGACGCCGAGGGTTAGTCGAAAATAGTTTAATCCATGTTGACGCTGAAAATTCATTCAGGAACAAGGACAGGAAATAAGCTGCGGAAGTATTATATTTTCTTGGACGTGCCTCTATTTCGTTTCATTGAATGCGGTGAGTAACTATTTTCGAAATGGCTGAATTTCAATTCTCGAGATTTTGCAGATCCTCAACCCAATCATCACTGTTACCGTACTACCACAATACCGATTCCAATGGATGTGCAAGAAAATATCGAGCAACCCAGCCACAACAGCCGTTTATGTTTAATTCATTGTTCACATCACGCATATCCCATAGATCTCTTGCACTTGGGTTTCTCGCTTCTTAGTTTCATCTGAATTGTGATTTCAGCCATCTACTGAAAGTTCTCCATTTTGTAAACGGTTTCCCTCTGGTTTGTTTCTCTATAGAATCATACATTTGGAGAAATATTGTGGTTTTAAAATAAATAAAATACTTTTTTGCAAATTTAGTCGATAGAAAATATCATTCCTTTGCTACTATCACCCGGAACGAAGTTATCAACATGTTTGCAAAGGGTTTACATTACCTTTCTGTCAAAAATTTGTTAACACTGATGACTTTTATTCCTCATCGTTAAATTTTGGCTTTTACAAAATTTTGAAATTACAGAAAGCATGTTCATTAAGAAAATCGTAAAAAGCGATACATATGTACACTTTTGAGGATCACAGCAATTTAAAAATTGTTTTCTTCTTTATTGATCCTTCGTTGATGATATTTCTAGAAAAAACACTTTCTGCGGAGAATAGAAAAAGCATACTTACTTGAGCTCTTGATCATATATTGCTAAGTTGCTGGGTACTCGTCGTTTCATCGATACAAAAATCGCAGCACCTACCAAAATAGGAACACAAATTATTATTGCAATAATAGGAACTCCCATTTTGAAGACGAAATGGAACGAAATGAAATGAAAACTTCGATTGCTGTTATCAGTGTCATACAGTCACATGTTTTTAGTGATGAGTATATTGTTGATACGGAATTAGAGACCTATGGAAATGCTCATGGTTTAATCTTGATTGATACGAAATTTAAGAATTGAAAAATAAACAAGTTTATAGAGAAAACCCTAAAAAAGAGAATGAATAGTCAATATAGAAAAGTTGTTGCCACGATTTATCCTTCTCGAATATTCCTGAAAACAAAACTGTGCAAAAGATGAAAAAATACACTTACTTCAGTTCTTTATCAAATTTCTTAAATGGCGCATCTGCAATGATATAACTTAGTTGTAGAATCTATACAATACTCACTTTTTCTATGATGGGCTACAAGTTTATACGATGCAAAAATTCCAGCAATTAATGTTGCCACACCAACTATTATTCCAACAACAATAGGAACAGTATTATTTGACATTTTGGCGACAGAATTAAACGAAATAAAATGGGAACTCCAATTGTTGTTATCAGTGTCATTCAATTATATGTTTAAATAATGAGTTTCTTTTATTGATAACACGGAATCTGAAAATTATGAGGAATTTTTGGAAATGGTAAACAAAACTAACAAAATTCGAATATTAAATCCGAAAAGTCACTGAGGAACTTCCAAGAGCAGTTACGAACAGATTGAAGACACCATCATCATAAATCATACTGTATATCTTCATAATTTCACCGAAACCGCTTCATTATCCCCATTCCTTTGCATTCCTGTTAAATGTTGATCCACAAAGTTTCTAACAATTCAATTTTCTAAGAAAAGCATTAAAAACCCTCGATATCCAATTATAATCCAATCATTTTTTTCATTGTAACAAATAACTTGTATACAAATTTAATCAAAACCTTTTCGGCAAACTAGGTGATACATTATTAACTTTTTTTAATGGCTTTTGTAATGGGATAAGTTCTGAGAACTTTATTTTAGTAGGCGTTTGGAGTTCAAAACATCACAAAAATTCAGAGATCCTGCAAAGATGAGCCCTAAGGCATAACTTTGTCCCCATAAAAATTGTCCTTGGAGCTTGATTAGTCCAAAACACAGTGTGGTCAAGTCATGCATGAAGAAAACAACGATCCACTTTTACTCGAACCACTCTAAAGTACCTTGTAAGATGAGTCCACTCCTTTTTTTTCTTCTTCTCCTTTTTTTCCGAAATTGCACGACCACAGAGCAAGACAAAGAGCGCCCTTCTTCTCAATTCTTGACCTCATTTCCTTACATGTCTCATCAAAAGCGGTAATGAGGTGGATGGGCCTCCGAAGTATAATGTAAAACAGAAGACGATGTTGAATACTGAATTTGATGTTACTAAAATGTATACTAGAGTTTTGTTTGTTCAACTACAATTAAAAATGATTAACAAAACAGGTGTAATTGACCAAATGACCAGCCTTTGTCACTGGACAGACGTCAGCATTTCAAGCGTGACATTTTTAGCTGTTCAGTCTCTGCAATCTTTTGGTCAGACAAGAAGGGCACGGGTAGTTTTATTGTTTTTCTCACGATTGAGTCTAAGAACATTTTCCTAGTCACCGATGATTCTGAATCCACTTTCTTTTCGAAAATCTTATTTTGCTTGGCCACTATACATTTTTTGTGTTTTGTTACGAAATAATAATTTACGATGACATTAACAAATTATTGTTTTTCGAAAGAGTTATAACTTTACTAAATCGGCATAACAAGACTTACTGAAGTCGAGAATCCCATTGATACTGAATTTTTTCTTTTCTAATGCTTTAGTCGCTTCTCTGATTTTGCTACAGACTCAAAATTTTCAGATTTACCTCAATGTCTTTAAAAAAATCGTTTTCAATATATCAAATACTCAAAAAACTGGTTCTATTTCGATTTTCTCTCTCAATGTCTCAAAGAATGAGATAGAACTTGTCGAAAAAACGAGTAAAGCCCTTCTTATTTCATTTTCCTGCAAACTTTTTCCTCGTCCTCCCCCCTCCTCATTCCCTCATTCCCATCCAATAACCCAACGAAGCCGAAAGCTGTCAACACCCGCCGCTCGTCTTCTGTTTTGTCCTCTAAGTAGTTCGCACTTGTACCGTACTTCATTTCCCGGTTCTCTTATATTTGTATCACTTGATATAATATTATAGATTGTGTTTTGAGATAACAAACGGAAATTTTTGAAAGAGAGAGTGGGACATGTGAATTATGAGGAAAAACAAAATAGATTCATCGGGGAGTAGGAGACAGACAAAAAACACAGAATCGCATAATATCGTACGAGAGGAGAGAAAAAGCGGACTAGAGCCGCCAGACTCCCTCTATCTCTCTCACTTCGTTTTACTCTTCATCATCAATGTTGTCGCCGTCACATCGTCTGCGCACCGTGTGCTGGTTCTTCATCCCCCCGTCTTCCTCTTCTTTTTCTGTCTTTTTCCTCCGGTTTTAGCTATTTCTGTGTTTTTTTCAGCCCACCACGGCGTCCACGGGGGCTTCCCGCGATCTCTCGTGTTATATATGTGCGCGCACCTAACAGAGCCCTCTCTCCGCCTCTCTCCCTCGATCCTCCCCTTTTTCTTTTTTTTCTAGAAGGAGTGGGCTCCTTCCAAGGTTCCCTCTCTTTCTCTCTTTCTTGCTGCTTTCTTTTTTCTTTCTCTCTCCTATTTCTCATTTCTTTCACTCCTTCAAGATAGGCATACATACTAAACACTTTTTTGCTCCCCCTACTCCTGTCCATTTTCACTGTCAACCTTTCTTGTTCTCTTTTTGTCCTTTCCTCAGCTTTAGAGGCTTCTTTTGACCTTTCCAAGATGACTGTATCCAAAATGATCGGTCGAATCTCCATCTCACCCACATAATTCGAAGGTGCACTTTTTGATAAACATTTTCATAATGAATACCTTCAACATCGTAACTTTCTAAACTACAATTATAAAAAAGAAATCCCGATTTCTTCATAACTTGCTCTTTCAAGTTTTTTCATAAACTAGAACTTTCTATTGATTATGAAGTAGATTCCAAACTCTAGCGTTCTGAATAACATGCATATCCTGTTTTCCACACTCCAATCAGAAAGCTATAAATTAGTGACTCCAGTTTCAGCTTCCTTTTCTCTCTAACTTTTGATTATATCAAACAACACTTTTCAGATTCGTTCATATCGTCATCCACCCCCACTTCTCCGAATTTCTTGAATGCACAAAGTAAAATGATTCTCCGGATTCTTCTTACTCTACTCATTCTCACCTACTCTCCTGGCGTCCACTCACAGTGCATCAAGGTTAGCAGGGATGTCACAAAATGCAACACATTACAATCCTTCAACGGATCTACCAAAGTGATCATAGTGAGAGACTGTCCCAACCTGGCCGCTCTAGATGACATCATGGAGTTTGGCCCTTTTCACACAGTCACAAATGTCACATTTGACTGTGTGGTTAATGACTTCCCGTGGGATTTCACTAATTTCTTCCCCAACATTCGTTATATACACTTTAATATGTGTAATCTGACAACACTTCCCTGGCAAAGTGTCTATGCGGAAACATTGCGATATGTGGATATTTCTGGCTGCCCGATGGAGTGCTCCTGTCAAAACCAATGGATGAAGGCGGATGGAAGTTTCGAGCGACTCAAAGAGCCGTTGACCTTCAAGAAATGTATACCGGACTGTGATCCAGGTCGGATAGCTATCAATCAGACTATCATTATTGGAGATTCTGGAGAGAATGTGACAATTCACTCGGATATCCATGATAAGTTCACTAATCGAACGTTTGACAAGTGAGTTTGGGGGTTGCAAAATTTTATTATTTTTTTTCCTCTCGAGAACAAATCCTACCAGGTGATTTATTTTTCCGTGTTTTGAAATTTTTGAAAATCTGATAATCACTGCTCAAAGACTAGTCGAGATCAGACCAGCTAAGACCGTTTTTGTTTTTAGTGCATAGAAAAGGAAGTGACTTTTGGTCCAAAGAAAACAAATTTAATTGATATCAGAAGGTGGGAGTTATCTGATCAACCAATTTCAGTGATTCAATATTGAAAAATGTTTTGTTCAAGATGTTACATGGATTAAAAACTCGTGTTATGATCCTATCCGTCTCATTTTGTTTGTAAACTTCCGCTCGAATTATTCTTTTCTTCTTTTCGAATAGCGTCCGTGAAAAAGCGAACAAAACAAGAAACACGTGTCCCCCTGTTCGCAGTGACGTATTCAGAACCCCTGTTGAACAGCTGAACAACAATTGATCGTTTCTTTGAGAAGTTTTCATATACTTTCATCTGTCAGGAGAGTTGAGTTTGAATAGAAAACAAGTATCATAATTATTATTATTATCTCAAAGTGCTTTTGTACTTTTGTCGGCTGTATTCAAAAACACTTTGAACGATTTGTTTGTCTCGAGAAAGAGAGAAAAATCCCGATTAAACATGGTGACGATGGAGAAAATAGGATAATCTGATATATGACATGATAGGATTAAGATGATTTCAATTCAAACACAGAGTACACATCTTTTTCCAGACCCTATTTTGAATGGGCTTACGCGAAAATCCGTCACAACTATGAGGAGCGGGTTGGAGAGTCGAGTGCGGATCTGGTGATTACCAACTTGTCACGAGAAGACATGGGACTGATTGGAGTTCGATGTTGGCATTGTGTTAATTACCTGACAACTACGGTAGAGGTAAGAGGAATCTGATTCTATTTGAAGTTTGGTGCGATAAGTGACCAGGTGCAAATTGCAGATTTCTAGGTGGAAAAAGTAATTTAACGGGACACATTGAGTCACGAAAATTGGCCTCGTTAACAGAAAATATCACATGCCCTCGGAAATTGAGCAAAAGTGGTTTAATTTGTTTAGGGGGGAATAGGGACCCAGGTATCAAAGTTTCTTTATAATCACACATCTAGAATAGCTACCTATGATACTTCAAAATACTAAGCACGGCTTCATTACTCGATTATTAGTTTGTTTTGATTCGGGTAGTTGCATAATTAAATTTTGTATCACAGGAAATCCGATTTTTCTCTTTCCAAACCAAATTATTTTGTTTCATTAGTAGGGGTGACAGCTAGATTTTTGATGAGGAATATATTTGAGTGCAGCACGTCCTCTGACCCCAATTAAAACGAAGGGCTAAAAGCGGAAAGAAAAGAAAGATGAAGAAATGCGATGCTGCAGCTCACATAATGAAGCCTAATTAAAAATTGTGGATGGCGAGTGAAGGAGGATGTGGCAAAAATAAGAAAGTGCCCACGCGACGGGAAAAATGAGTAATCTCATATGTATTCACTTTTTCATTGCAGCTCCGTGTGAACTTGCCCGTGAAAGTGGAGTTTGTGGAGAAGACAAGAGGGGACACCGATTTTCTTGTGGTTCAGGGATATCCAATTGAGAATATTAGTCTGTCGATTACTAGGGTAAGCACATCAATCAAGAGTACTTTTCAAGTGGTCTGGTCTATTCTGATCATAGACACTTCAATTTTGGGGGATCAAGTACCCTAGACTCTGGAAAAACTGTTGGAGAGAGCCCACAAACACCTTTTTTCCAGGTACAAAGCAATTATACCGAAACTAACATTGTAGACACGGAAAACGATGCGATTTTCTTCTCAAGTCTCATTGTCAGACCCGAGAAACGGTATCAGTCTCCAAAAACCAGAGACTTACTATTTTAGATTCCAGAAACATCTTCTATCAAAGAACATATCGGATTTTTACCAAGGATATTGCCGACGGAGATCACTTATCTGGTGATCTCCGATTCCAAGTCTGCACAAACGGAAACTGTGATTCGGTGGAAAAACATGTGTCACATTTAGGTTTAATTGTAAGTTTGACAATGGTTTTTTGGTCTTTTGAAGGCTTTCGTGAGAACGAAAACTTGATATGAGCACAGAAAACTGACCGTGGTAATTTTCAGAATGGAACACTGGATGACTATATCATTATGGAATATCCATATAGACACGAAATTCAAATCACAATATTTTTACTCATTATTTGCGTCATAATTATCCTGATAGCTCTTTGTCTCTATTTCCGGAAGAAGCTACAAAGCTACATGAGAGAAAAGGTATGATTAATAGTCTATTTTCAGGATAATTCAATTTTTGTCCTTTGCCTTTTGTTCATTGAACTCGGCACATTCACCTGTTTACAGATCTTGATCTTCCGAAAACGGATATCACTGGCTCAAGACCTTCATTCCAGACGTGCTAGCCATGAGACAGAGGAAACACTGTTAAGATTAGGTCCGTAGAATCAAACGAACAAAAAAGGATTAATAATGATTGCAGAAGAACGTGTTTCATTGGCTTCCGACTACACAAACATGACGATTCAGTTCATTGAGATGGGAGAGATTGAGATCCATGAGATGCTCGGCAAAGTCAGAAAGAGATTAAGTTTGAGGATAAAAGATAAACATCTGAGATTTAGGGACACTTTGGACAAGTTTATCTTGGATCGTGGGAACGTACGGGGCCAAGAAGTGTGGCTGTCAAGAATATAGTGCGAGTAGACGACGCTACAGAGAAAGAGGTAAGACAGCAGTATTACCTGCGGCCGGCCGTCTTGTGTACCTCCACAGGTCGCATAGGCAGACATGACTGCTTGGCGCAATGGTAGCGCGTTCGACTCCAGATCGAAAGGTTGGGCGTTCGATCCGCTCAGTGGTCAAATGTTTTTGCTTTTTTTGCTAATTATTTTTTTCTAACTAAGATTGTTTCAGGCACGCGTTTTGCAAGATTTGGACCATCCGAACATTGTCAAACTTTATGGAATGACAAGAAACAATTTCAACTTGCTCCTTGTTTTTGAGCATATGAACCACGGTAAACTTGATTTTTGAAATTCAAACATAGTAATGAAAATAGCCAAAATTTCATTTTTAAACCGATTCATGATCTACGTGCATCTTTTTTCAAATGCCCCGCAAGCAGCCCATTTTTTATTCGTGCAAGCTGCCTGGGATATTCATACATTATCAAGTTGAGCGCTATTCAATGCGCGCGTTTTCGCCATTGCAAAGTCCCATTCATATTGCATCAAAAATCATAATAGAGGATGAAAAGAGATAAAATATATCGGCTTTTTGTCGCGACAATGCACTTGCGTCAAAAAAAAAGAAAAAAAATTAATGAATAAAAAATTGTTCAGGAGATCTCAAAAGCTACTTACAAAAGCGAGCACCGTCCCAATCAGAATATCTTCAATATCCGCCTCCGCTGGTTGTAGACGAGCTCAAATGGATTATTAAAGAGGTATTTTGAGCTTGAAAATTCATTTTTCAATAGCTTTTCAGATAACCCTTGGCGTTGTTTACCTCGTGGATCGTCAAATCGTTCATCGAGATTTAGCCGCCAGAAACTGCCTGGTCTCGGGAGAATCTGATATGAAGGCGTCGAATCATTTACAGAGACCTCCAATCAAAGTCAAAGTAAGCCCTGGATTCATTTTTATCCCTTAAAACCATTAAACTTCTAGATTTCCGATTTCGGAATGTCGCGGAAGCTGTATGACGACAAAGAATGCTATCAGATGGATAGTATGGCTCCTCTTCCGGTCAGATGGCTACCTCCAGAAGCAGCCGTTTCTCATAGATTCACGTATATGAGTGACATTTGGTACGTGATACAAACAAGGAGATCATCTTTTGATACCTCTGTTTGTGTGTATATGATGGTCATTGATCAGAAATCTGAACAATAATAGAATTCCGATCAAGTTTCTTCAATGATCACACTACACAGAAAGCAATCAAAGTACGGTATCTGTGTTTTGTAAACGAGTTGAAGGACACTGAATAGGACAAGACCAGGATTACGAAATTTCGAAAAGAAAATTTTTTGGAATTTGGGATCCGGAAAACAGTTTAATACGGAGTCCGGAAAAAAAAAAGAAAATTCTGGTATGATACCTCAAAATTAATGTTACAGGGCCCTCGGAGTAACCATGTGGGAGTGTCTGTCATATGGAAAACAGCCATTCGATGGCTTGACCAACTTCGAAGTCTCGTCTTTCACCATTGCCGGTATGTCATAACTAAACGCTTCCACTAATTAGTCCCCCTTCAGGAATGCGACCCCTGAAACCGGAAAGGTGTCCCCAGGATATGTATGATTTGATGCAAGAGTGCTGGCATACAGACCCTGCAAAACGGATAACCGCCATCCAGATCCTTGACAAATCGACATTTGACAAAATCCGTGGAGGTCTACCTTATGAACCTGCCCAAGAAGTGACACTCGTCGACTCCTATCGAACCAATATCAATAGATATAATGCGGGAACCGAGGAGTCCAGTGTTTCAAATGAAAATCAATCTGAAAAGAATGACGAACCAATTGAAATCGATGAAGAGTTAGCGGAGGCAATTCCCCTCGACTCCTTGCTTCTCACTGGAAACTCCATGGAAATGAAACAATTTGTTCTGGCCTAAATGTGTTCATAAACATTTTCTGTATTTATCATCTCTGTTTAGAAACCCCCTGCTTTTTACATGTAGTCGATCTCTTCCTGTTAGTCTGCTCTTCCTACCGGTACTTTTTGGTTTACTTTTGGTTCCTATGCACTCCTTTGCCCGCGATTTCCAAGCCCTAGTGGAATTGTTTCTTCGATTCACGAATTATTTGTTTGTGATGCCACGCATTCGGGTGAGAATGGTTCCTGTTACCTTCTGGTCTCTTTGACTGATTCTCACATTTCTTTTTATGTCCATTTTTTTTCGAAATTCTCATATCTGTTATGCTTTCTCTCTTCTATTTCCAAACTCAATCATCGAAGAATAAACATATTGCCTTCTTTTCCCGTCTCGCCTCCTAATTCCCCTCGCGGGGGCTCATATTGATTCTGAGCGACGCGTTTCCATGGAGATTGCACGCTTGCGCACATATTTTCCCTTATTTCGACAGAAAGCAACATGGACGACTCGAACGAACGCAATTTCGTGTTGAGACCAACTCCCGGACAGAAGTTAGTTTAATTTAGGCACTTTTTCAAACAATTAGGGTTGAGGTTCCGCCCACAAAGCATCTCTGGCATGATTCAAGATGTTCTCTCGGAGAAACTTGGCTCACTGACAACATACAATGTGGATGAAGGCGATCAGGTGTCGAAAGACATTTCAGCAGCAATAAGGGAGCGATTGAAGAGTTTGTAATCAAGAATTATAATTAAAAAAGGGTTTTTTTAGATCTTCAACTTCCGAGGTACAAATATATTGTCCAAACAATGCTTGCCGAGCAAACTGGAAATGGGGCAACGTATGTTTTGTAATTTCTAGCTAATAAAAGGTTAATTGTTTTAGAACAGCTGTCCAATGCGTCTGGGATGAAGATTGTGATGGTTTCATCAGTCAGAGATTTGTCACTGTGAGTTTAACCTCTGAAAAAATAAAAAATCTGCTTGTTTAGGGTTCCATCTGGTGTGAAGTCCTGGTTTTTGCTATTTTCCATTACTAATAAAAATCTTTTATCTTGAAATAATAAAAATTTATACAACTTGAATATTAATTGAATACTCGTGATGAAAAAAGGACTGGAACATGTGTAAATGGCTAAAACTTGATTGTTTTGGCTGAAAATTGAGCTGTGTGGGGGTGTGTGTGTGAACAAAAAGGCAATTTCGGCATTCTTCCCGGATAATTTGGAAACAATGTCTCACAGAGAAATACCACTGACTAGTATAAGAGATATGGCAACATCACAATAAAAGCGACAGGTCTGAAGTAGTGAAATGTGTCGAAAAAAATGCGTAATTAGAGATTGAGGAGGGATTTAGAAACGGTCATAGATACCGGCGTCGATGTCTTGTTGCATTTTCTCGGTGAGCGGTTTGTACGTCTTCTCAGCACCTATCCAATAGTAGATCTTATCTCCTTTGCATGCAACCAGATCGTATCCCTGCTTTTGGAGATCGGTCTTTTTCAGTTTGAAGGTTCCTGAAAACTGTTCTATGAGAAAAATGACCAGGTTTTGAGTGTTTACCAGTTCTGTCGACTTCCTTGCACAAACGAATGAATACGGGGATAGCGTAGGAAGCAAGATTGTCGGTGAGACGTTTGGTAATATCGGTGAGGAATTTCTAAAAATAAATTTAGACGGTTTTTTTGAATAGTTAATCAAACCTTGATATCAGTTCCATCTTTGACCACGACTCCCGCCATGCCAGCACGTCCTTCCATTTTTCCAACCTGCAAACATACACATATTGTTATCTATGCTATCTATACTCACCGTGACTCCATAAACAGTTGCATCCTCTACATCCATAACAGGCTGAAGAATTCCTTCCACTTCAGTAGTGGAAACGTTTTCTCCCTTCCAACGGAACGTATCTCCACATCGGTCAACAAAATAGAGATATCCAAGCTCATCCCAATGAAGAATATCACCACTGGCGAATACCCTATCTCCGTGCTTGAAGACATCTCTGTAGATCTTTTTCTGGGTGTCCCCTTCGGTCACGTATCCTTCGAACTTCAACAGAGCGTCTTTCTCCTTGATAACACCGACCATTTCTCCGGTTTCACCTGGCACGCATGGCACACAGAGCCCATTTTTATCGCGTTCGAGTTCACCGGTCGCACGATCGACTTTGATAAGACGGACGGGGTAGAAAGCGCCAATGTGTGGGTAGATTGGCATGAATCCACACGATCCGACGTGGTTATCCAGATTCACTGAAAAAAAATATTTTAGAATTTCAGGATTGAATTAATTAAATACCGATATTCGAATTTCCTTCAGTGGATCCGTAGAGCTCTCCGATCCTCTTAATTCCAAACCTTCCAACAAATTCCTTCCAGATTTGACCCCTCAAACCATTTCCCCACATTAATCTCACTTTATGTTGCTTTTCTTCAGGACATGGTTTTGCAGCAAGGAGATATCTGAAATTAAAAATGTAGGCCTTCAAGCAAAAATAAGTTCTACCTGCAGATTTCTCCAATGTACTGAGTCGCAGTAATATTATACTTGACACAATCCTTCCAGAAACTACTAGCCGAGAACTTTTTCCTGATAACTGCAGTGGCTCCAAAAGCAATGATAGATCCAATACCCATGATTCCAGCGGCAGAGTGATACATTGGCATTGTGATGTAGACAACGTCAGGCTTCGTCATTCCGAACGCTTTTCCGGCTGCCATAGCCATCCAATAGTATCGGAAATGCTTGATCACAGCTGGTTTCGGGTTTCCAGTGGTTCCAGAGGTGTAAATATAACAGAGAACGCTTTTGAAACTGAGTCCGTCGACTTTTGATGGTTCGCTGGTTGGGAAAAGATGGAGATCTTGTTGGAGGCTTCTATGACGCCCATCGGTTTCTGGTCCGGCCAAAAAGACGTTGATATCGTCACTGATCAATTTCTTCTCAATTGCTGCTTTGTATGCTGAAAACAAAATAAAAACTAGGAGTTTCTGTACTTCTAGCCTTACTTGGAAGCAAATTGGTGTTGGTAATACATGATTTACACTTTGAGACGTTGATCGAGTGAGCTAATGGTTCCAACTTCAAGTTCGAGTTGATGAACGCGGATATCACCCCAATTTTCGAGAGTCCCAACCAGATTGCAAAGAATTCAATGCTATTCTCCATGAACAAAGCGACGACGTCACCCATTTGATATCCTTCATTCTGTAAATTGTGTTCTGATCTCTTTTCTCCTTTCTCACCACAGGATTTCAATCACATAGTCTGTTTATGTATTGTGGTCGTTCAATTAACTTGAAGTATTTAGTTTGATTCTTCTACGATCTCTTACTACACTGTTTTCCGGGTACACAGTAAACCCCAAGGTCAGAAACGTTTTGGAGAGATAGAATCGTATTTCAGTTTTGTTTTCAGTAAGAAAGTAAGAAACTGATTTGATAACGTCTTGTTGAAAATTGATAAAAATTCCACGAGTTTGGTTTCTGATGCTTTTTCACGAGTTGGAAAGTTTTCCAACAAACAAAATTGATAACGAATAGTACAAAACGATCAGAACGCTATTTTTACCTTGTAAAGATGTGCATACTGATTAGCAAGCTCATTGAGCTCCTTGTACGTCAACTGTCTTCCAGTCTCGATTTCGATCACCGCCACCTTGTTTGGATGTTGTTTCACCTGAAGACATTCTCACATTTTTGCGAAAAAAAACCGAAATCGAATAAAAATTATCGTTTCGTTTCATTTCTCATTTTCCTACAGAAAGAGAAAGAGAGACAAACCTGATCCAAGAAGATTTCATGAATCGGACGATCTTTTTTGAACAACGCATTGATGGTAGTCTTCACCGAAATCAAGAGTTTGAGTCCCCTGAAAATGTACTTTTAGGATTTACATGTCTGTTCACAAGAAGATTTTGCACCCAGCTGCGGTTCTCATTTCCCGCGCGCAGACGGAAATGACTAATCTGTCCTCAAGGCCAAGGAAATGGATGGAAATGAGAATGTTTCCCTTTTTGAAAATTGAAAAACTCACTTGAAATCTCTCGGAATAGTTGCAAGAGCTCTTCTTCCAAAGTCTGTGCGTAGTAGCCTGAACACAACATATCCAATGAAGACAAATTTCCAGAAGTAGCTATTGACATTGTATAATATGACGGCGTAGACCGCAAACGTTACTAACGCATACTTGGGACTATCCACCATCTCCCTGAAAAAAAAGAAAATATTAAAGAAAACATGTAACGAGAATGTTTATCGAGTGAGAATGACCACAAAGAGGCGTATGGCCTACTAATAAATACAGTGCGAGAGCAGGCAGGCTACACTAGAGTTCACATTCGAAAAAAAATGATAAGATACAGGGACATTGTTCAGGAGGCCTATACACTGTGCATACGAGGAGAAAATGAGCATACAAGAGGAGAGGAGAAAGTCCATTGAAGGTTAGACTATGGAGAAAAAGGAGAGGAGGGAATGGTTGAAGCCCCCGCCGAGAACAAAAAAGTTGTTCTTGTGTAAGTGGAACCATTTTCTTGTCTATCAACACTAATTGATAGCGAAAGCTTGGTCGATGATTAACTTTGTACCAAAATACGAGATCACGTGTTGTATTGCAAAGGGCAATATCAAAAATGAAGGAGATCTATGACTCAGGTTGCAATAAACTATCGATTTCAATTTGTTTATGATGAAAACCGCAAATTCTGTGGAAATGGGAACCTCTCTGATCAAAAATTCATTGTTTCAAGAGAAATCAGTTGTCAATATTGCCTCTAGCACCTGAAACGTCATTCATTCATTAATCAAGTTAAGAACACACACATTTGCAACAACAAAAATTATCTTGCGCAAAGATCTCTATCCTTGAATACGTTTTGACTGATTTACAAGAATTAAGGAACCCGAGGCTTTCAAAATTACTTTTTTTTTAGACTTGTAGTCTAGTCTAGGGCTTATTAAAGTACAGAGACTAACCTAAACACGACAGGCGAAACACGATCGTTTATCGAGATCGTTGACGAAGGGAAACGAGGACAGCATTGCTAAATTAACAATTCCTCGGACACCTCCCCTCTCCGCCTGCCGACGACGTCGGACGAAAAAGCCATCGAAGAAGGCTTTTGGTGTTAGGAGGGAGGGGGGAGACATACATGCCCTATGTACACTGTATGATGCGTGTGGAAGTGTTGCCTCGCGCGTAAGGATCGGGAAACGAAGAATAGGAAGAAGACCGGTTTGCGGTTTGATTGTAGCAGAATCATGAATTCGGGTGCTATCCACACCTCTTGGAGTTTTGTCTTGCTGTTGCCAGTTGTTTTTTGCATGCTTACCGAGACTAGTTGGTAATTTACTCTCGGATCATCAATTATAATGTCTTCTCAATCATACTTTGTCGAGAAAACATGAAATAGGAGGAGAGGTCTGATAGGACCGGCGATACGAATGAAATATGTATATTGCGGCGTGTATAAGTGCAGAGAGGCAAAAATGAGGGAGAGAAGAATGTGTCGATGACAACAAGGACGCTCATCCCGAAATGCGCCCCTCGTCAAAAAATTGGCATAAGAAAATTAGGATTGTATACGTCAGGAAATGAAACATATACGTGTGAAGCCCTATAGATAAGCTATATGTGGATGAAGAATATTTTCGTAACGTTTTCAAAAAGCAATTCTAAGTTCAAATTTGGAAAACTCTATTTTTAAGAGCCCCAAAAAATTATTCTCGAGCATTATTTTTCAAAAATAAGAAAACCACGTTTACTTATGTGTGAAACCTGTACAAAGCTCTTAATATGTATCTAATCGCCACGGTGTAGTTGCCCCACCATTCCCAGTGTTATTGTTTTGTTCAACATCACAAGATACGATTGTGCATTCTATCTTATCAGTGAAAGAAGTAATTGTACAGAGAATAAAACTGTCATGTACACATTGATCGGTTGGACAGGGAAGTATTAGATAACTCTTTTTTACAATGGTTTAGGGGGGATAAAACGAGGGGGACTCAGTAAATCATAAACCCTGGAAAATACGGTGTTTGAACTAACTTTCAAAAATAGCTGATCATTTGAAAAAGTCGAAAACAAGTTTGATGCCAAAACTACACTTCCGAACCTGTAAACGAGGTTTGAGAAGTGTCAAGAAAGAGAATAAACAATGACGCACCTTTTTGATGCTCGGGATAGGGAAAAATAGTTTTTTTTTCTATCAGGATTTTAATTATAAATGAGAAAAGTGGTTATGAATCCAGGTCTGTTTTTTTTTTTCAAAAGCCCTATAATAAAGTTCAAAACGATTTTAGAAAAATTTTTCAGCTTACTTAGACCGTTGCGAAATAAGAAAACTTTTTTCCTTAGTACCATTTAAAAATCCTCTTACCTCATGAGTGCCGCGTTTGATCCAGTTAATATAAAAATGAATAAGCCAAAATAGTAATTGACGGTAGAACGGGCGAGAGGGAAATGGTTGAAACAACTTTTCGTCACCACCACACGGATTTGTTTGCTCATCGCCGAGAGAGCGAACGAGAAGAGAGAAAGTGGGGGAAGAGGAAAGACTTTTGCTAATATTCTTGTAGTCACCACCACCAGCACAAGTGCTTTTTTTCCAATTCTATGCCCGATTCACTTGTCTCATTTTTGCTTTTGCTCTGCCAGAGGAATGTTGTTTTGAAAATATGTGTATAGCAACGGTTTCCTAGTTTTTTAGAGCTAATTTGAAATAGTTTTTACTGTATTCTATAAGTTAAATTAGAAAAACGTTCAGGATTCCTCTTCTCTAGGGACTAGACTGTAACAAAAAATGATTGATAATCCCAAACTGGTTTCCAATAGGTATAGGTTACAATGATAACGATTTTTGTAACAATGGTCAGATAGAAAGTGAAAAGAATTCTAAGAACAAAACGAGTAAGGACCAATGACGATGAGTACTCACCTATAGTCTTCTAAACTTACCAACTTTTGCAAATCCATTTTTTCATGGGCATCACATTTTTTGAGAAACTGTCAATTAATTCCATTGTTTTCAATTTGATTGCCTATTCTGAAAATAACATCATCAGTTGAGAAACCAAGTTGTTTGTCAGGTTTTCCAGTAGAGGCATCTGATAATTGAACGTTTTTGATGTAAACAGATTATTTTGGTCTCCGAATTTGTACCGACAAAAAGCGGTTGCCCCTTTTAAGTGATGGGTTCTGATTGGGGGGTTGGACCAGAAGGTAAAGGTGATGTCATTGGATGAAAAACCGTTTTTAGGGGGGGGAGCGAGTCGTGTGTTGTGTTTAGGTTCATCGCGGAAACTGTATCAAAGAGTAAAAGTGGGTGGATGGACAGTCCATTGTCTTCTTGTCAGGTGGTTGATGCAAGGGAAATCAGAACAGAAACGGAGAAATTTGGAGACAACTTCAAAAATTCACGGTTCACTGAGCTGGTACAGGAAAAGTGGGACTTGGCACAGTTATATTTGCTCATAAATGAGCAGACACTTCGTTATTACAGACAATTTTTTTCAGATTATCCCGATTTTTGAAATTATGGAACTCTAAATTTTCTGAACATTATGAGTTTTTCGGAATTTCGATATTTTTAAATTTCAGAAATTCAGGGAATAAATTGATGAAATTATTTTTTTTCTGTTTCTTGTTATAAAAACCCTACATTTGCTGTTGATAATAACGTTCCGGTTCAGAATATTTTTCAGAATTTTCGAGACGTCTGAATCTATTTCGTACATCCTTGGATACTGGAAATTTAATCAGATGATGCTCAAATTGAAACAACTTAGAACAGTTTGAGCATCCATTTTTACTTTGATTATGTTTCGAGATTATGTTATTTGTCTGGTATTAGGTCTCATTTCAATATTCACAAACTCATATTCGGTAGCTTCAACGGGTTATTTTCAAATATAATATTTTGGGGAAGTCCCCCATTATGTCGCAATTCATATATCTTCTTTTCTAGTAATGACTAAAGCCAAACTATTTTCCACTTTTCAATGTAGTCAGTCATATGTATCCCTTCATGTCGTTCATTCATCAGATCATTATTCACACACAGAGATCTCATCAATTTGTCATTGCCCTTTTTCTATGTTTTGAAAGTCCACCATGATCTTTCCCCCTCCGTTTTTCCTGGTCCTTCGGATATCCCCATGTGGTTTACATCCCACCCACGACTAATTTTTCTTACTGATGTGTTTCGAAATAAATAACTTATTTGCATGATTAATGGAAAGGAAACAAACTAGATAAACTAGACAACTTTTGAGGTCAACGATTGAAATGATGTGAAACAAGGAGAAAAGGATGAGACAAAACACAATCAACTTCCTTATTGATGAGCTAGTTTCTTGGAATAGCTCGGAATAGCTCGAAGAACAAAGGGTAAATTGTGGAGAATCTCTAATCTTAGTTCTGATCATTAAAATGGTATAATCAAAATTTAAATTGTAAAAAATAATTTTTCTATGCTGAGTTCTGTTTAACACAACAACAATTGACTAGATATCAGGAGGTTCACAAAATATGTATTCGTGTCATGAGAATATTTCCTGCAAAATGACACGGGTCCAACTTTTTTACAAGTGGAGTTATGAATATTTTTGGAAGCTTGGCCTGGTCAAAATTCACTCCACTAGTGATGAAGTTGAACCCAATATTCCCATGGCCCCGGTAAATTATTTTGTGGACCTGATTTCAAATATTAGTCACTTGTTGTTTCTTATGGTGCTAATCAATCTTGAAACAAAGCTAATCAACTGAGTACGTGTAGTTTCGAATTTTTCTCCTTCTCATAATTTGAGTCATCCGGTACTTTGAAGTAGTGTACACAAAAATCTCAGCATAATGAGCCAGATTACAAGGCCCCTTGAAAAATGTTTCGTTGGTCAACAAGACCAGTTTACAATTCAATTTCCGGTCTCTCCCATCCAATTTTTCTAAAGTTTTCCAAGAACATCGTTTTCTGGTAACTAATTTAATTTTATCGAGACGATGACCACTACTGGATCAGAATACTGTAGTTTCCATATGAAGAAACATCACTTCCTTATTCTTCCGGCTCAACAGAGATCGAGTGATTATGCTTTTCATAGAATGGGATGGATCCCCCCAGACCTTTTTCTGGGCAAAACATAGTTCCTGGAAGAATATATATTTCTAATTCAGAGTTGTTTTCAATATAAGACGAAGAAGTCTTGGTTTTATCTTATTCCGTTGATTGAAAACAGAAAAAGAAGAAGACTTAACATGAACTCATTTATTTTCTCTTTTCTTCTCGACGTTCCCCACCCCTCCGCTTGGCTGATAATGAGTTGAGCTTTCCGCCGTAACGAACGTTTTTTCAAGGCAGTATCCTCATTGAAATTCTTGAACTTTTGTCTGGGTAATTGAATATTTGACTTTTTCTTAGAATTGAAAGAATACAAGAGAATTTAATTGAGTTTGAAGAAAAATGAAGTCTTACATAAATTGAATAATTGGTCTTTGATGTTTTCTGTGTTTTCTTTTTTTTTTGAAGTCTAGTGTTTTCTGTTTTTCACTATGATTTCTAATTTCAATTAGAGAGGTTAAGCATGTGGTGTGTTTCAGACTCCTGATTGAGTTATTCAAACCACCTGGCAGAGTGCTGAAGCCTTTCATGTGTTTATTCCTAACATCTTTCCTTTTATACTTTCATAGATCCTTTTATTTTGAATCACATATAACGAAAAGCAAAAACGATAGGTTCCACCGAGATTTGAACTCGGGTCGCAGGATTCAAAGTCCTGAGTGCTAACCGCTACACCATGGAACCGCACGTAAGACACTGCCCCTCATTGCGTATAACAATAGCGCTGCCGGTTCTCCGCGGAGGTTACACATCTCACCGCGGAGAGGAGAATGAAAAGAATGCGCTTACGTAAATTCCCGAGAAAAGGTTGATCGAACAATAACATTTCTAAATTCACCTGTAATCGCATTTCTCAAAGCACCTGCTCTTAAACCCAATATTTCAACATTAATCATTCTTTGTAGCCATCTATCCATTTATCAAATTTTCTTGATCACTGATGTCACCTAGTTATTCCTGGCCCATCAAGTTTGACCATAGCAAAAAAAAAGTCGCGCAAAAAAAAAGAAAGCGGACATCGGAATATTTGAAACACTTGTCAAATGAGGTCCCATGGGTGGTACAAATTGAATACACAACCATCAGTGACGAGCCTTTCGGGGGATAGCAGTAGTAATGACAGAGGAGAAAAAAGACGGGTGGGTTCGGAAGACCTCAGCACAAAGAAACAAAACACTTGAAGACCCCGGGGGTCACGTGTTTTTTCTTCTGGGTTGGTGAAAGTTACCCCCTAGTCGGGAAAAAAGTGGTTTATTGGAATCTGTTTCCATTCAAGCTTCCCGGAAGTTCTTAATGGCCTTGCAACAACTATTTTCAGCCTCTTCCTTATTTGTTCGGGTCTAGCAGTCCGGGAAGTGGTTCCTGTTTTTTGAGGTTCCATTTTCCTTGCAGCTATATTATCTTCCTAGGAATATTTGTAGTTTTCTCAGTTTTTTCATGTGATCGTAGGATTTTAGAGTTTTCATGTGTTTTAGAATACAAACGAGAGTTTTTTTGTATCGTAAAGTTGATAATCCTCTGGACTCCGTGATTTTCGACTCTTAGGATTAAATAGGAAAACTGTACAAACGTTTTCCCTTTTTCCTTCTAGACATTTTCGTACTTTTCATCTTCATAATAAAATGTTTCTGGCGGCAAGACCTCCATGATGTCACTGCCCATAAATCCGCGAGAGTGATGATGATGAGTAGTTTAATTGCCATCGTCTCGTTGCCCTTTCCATTACTTTGCCCTTCCTTTCCCTTCTTCATTTGTCTGTCACACGTCTTGAAAATTGAGAAATTGAGAGTTTAGATGAAGCCCCCCTCTCAAGAATATTTAACCGATTTTATTTGTTTTCAATGAATCAAAAAGGAGAATAGGGAGAGAGGGAGAGAGAGGGGGCGGATATTGTGGGTGAGAAGCGTCATTTTGTTCGGTCGGAAGTAATCCGGAAACTGTCACTGCTAGAAAAGGGCATGTTATTTTTGGGATCTGATAATTTTTTGGAATGACCCCTCAGAGATCTCATAAAGATTGGTACAATGGCAGGGAAAAAAAATATTTGGTGAGATCCAAAAATGATTTCATCTTTTATTCATTCTGTTTTCACACTTTTCCAGCATGAAGCTCATTGTCCAGTCATTATGAAAGAGAACCAAACAATAGTCATCCTCTCGCTTTTTGTTTTCCAGCCAAACCGCTGGTGTGTACTTGAAGAATGTCTAATCGGTTTTGGGAAAGAGTTCGCCTCCACTTTATACAATACTCCACTCACCGAAATTGCTTTGTTTTGGCAGTAACTGGAAAACTGATTAGTCGTGATTTGTGGAATGGGACCAAAACAATACTAGTTAAAGGGGAATAATGCATTTGGAAATGAATTGGGTTGATCTATTGGTGGGAAATATTATAATGGAGCCTATACTAAGAACTAAATGTGGGTGATCCAATTGAAAAGAGGTCCTTAGCTATATGAGGAGAGCTGATATCATCTTGATAAATTAATATCCCTGTTTTTGCGAGTCCAGACAAAAATAGTACAAACTAATTATTCAGAATCCTCCGCTTCCCTGACGTGTTTCTGCCCCGACCCCCCGCATTTTCCGTCATTTCCATTCGATTAGTCCCTGTTAGTTAACAAATGAAACAGACTGGAAACGGGAAAGTACGCGTGTCTCCCCATGGTCCCCACTGATTAGTGACTCAATGATTGTTGATCAGTATTCAACTCACGTGACGAGTCGATTAGAAGTTTGTGGACTCGGGTCCTACATGCGCCCATGCATACCAATCTATCATTCACCTCCTACGACTTCCGCCCCAAAGTTTTTCGATAATCAGCTTCAGACAAGGAATCAATCAACTTTTTCTCCGAATTCATCATCTCCTGACAACACATCTTCTACCTACATCTGCAGAATAACAAGTCCTGGGGTTTTTTTGTTCGTGGTAGACAGGAAACATTTTGCCGTGAGAGTTTTGTTTACTTGACCTGGTTGAAAGATCCAAAAGGAAGCCCTACGTTTTCGTGAAACTTCGATTTTCGAAAATCCTTGTTGAGAATCCTTATTCTGTTCTTTGCTAGACTGGAATCAAAGTATCAAACCAGATGATGAGAGCAGGTTAGCCAACCATCCCTAATGAACCAAAGTGTCACGAACATAACACATCTAGATGATTTTGCGTCCCTCAGAACATTGTAAGATCAAACGACGATTGTTAGTAATCAAGTATGAGTAACAATAGTACCTTCCCTTGAAAAACCTAAAGCACAAGCTGTCTAAATGGAAATTCGCTATAATTTCGTCACCGTTCCCGAATTGCGTCACAGGGAGTCGAGAAATGCCTAAAAAATTCAATCTAAATTCAAATGCCTTCTCAATCCATCTAAATGATGTGAACAATGCCCTGAGAGCTACCGTAGCTCCAATGCGTCAGCTCATTTCCATAGATATTGCCAAAAAATTTCTTTCGTTTCGTTTAATACGGAAATTTTTCTCATTTCAAATTTTTCCCCTCTGCTTTCATTTCACAAGCTATTATTCTTCGTCGTCAAGCCCTGAAGTGGGTGTGGATGAAAAAGTGGGCGGAGCCAAGGAAGAACCTCATGGCGTGGCCTCATATATATACAGAGAGCCCTCCTAGGCTCTCTCATTCATCCATTTTCGAAATGACTTGACTCACAGACACCTTTTCACTTTCTCTTAATGATCCTTCCTCTGTCTAGAGCTAAGAAGCCAGTTTTTGTTCATAACTGTTAGCTTCATCGATGATCAAGCCTCTGTTATTGTTTTCTTCTTAAAAGAATGATGCATTAGCAAAGTCTCCTGATTTTGTTTTGATTTCCATTTCAAATCTTTCCGCACTGATCAATTCATCATACCAACACCAAAAACAATTTCGGGGGCCAAAAACAACATCAGACATGGAAATGATCAACTAATATCTTGTAATTGATCTAGACTCCTTCTCTTATCATCTTCAATCGGCATGTCTACGTGAATTTCAAAACATTTCCACTCGTTTTTCATTTTCCGCATCCATCTCCAGACTCCGCCCCTTCGATGCTCTTTTAGAATTTGCCGCGCGCGCCGCCCTCCCATCTCCTTTTTTTTCGATTAGAGTTTCGCCCATTCTTGCCAACGTCACAGCTATTTACGACGACAGGAAAGAACATCTGCCTCCTTGTCTCCGCCCATATGCTCTTTTCGAGTCCTTTCCACCCATTCTCACAGAAACAGATAAAAAGAATGATTTATTTCCCTCTTTCGATGCTCTTTTGTGACTCACTTGCTTTTATGACGTTGTCTTAAGACTAAGAAATATTGTTTCAGTGCTTTCCGGGTAACACACGCACAATGTTGCACCACATCGTTCTTGCTTTTGTTCTCACCTCCGCAGTCATTGCAGGTAAGCTAGGAACAGAGAATAGTACTTCTAGGGTTTAACAAATGGGTTCTTCCTACGCAGAGATATAGTCCCCAGAGGCAAAAGTGCAAAAGTTTATACATACCATGCTCTAGGGTATATGACTCATATAGACAACGCGTGGTTCCATTTTTCAAGCGATAAACAACTAAAGATCATTATTCTCATCGAAAACTCATTTCAAGATATTTTTGGCTTCTAGTCAGTCCCCCGGGGAACGATAATTTGAACTGCGGTCAAAAAAAGAACTCTTTTGTTTTCAATCAAGTTCCGGGATAGAAAAAGCCGGCTAGTACGAAAGTACACAACAAAATTGAATTACAGGACGCCAACGACGCGCGCTCGATGGACTAGACGGAAGCGGATTTGGATTTGAAAAGAGGTGGGCCATTAATCTGATAAACATGGGGGGTCATTGGCCCTACACTTTTGATCTCTATCCGGCGAAAAGCCGATCTTTGAGAGATTCATTTGTTTTGGTTTTCCAGAGCACTCAACTCGCTTGACGGTGCTGGTTTCGGATTCGAGAAGCGTGCTCTGAACTCACTCGACGGTCAAGGTTTCGGTTTTGAGAAGCGCGCTTTGGATGGTCTTGATGGAACTGGGTTCGGGTTCGAGAAAAGGTAAATAGGGAGTTCATAGCAATTAGACACGTCATCTCCAGACTTAATTAAAAGTTTTTAATAAGTTTCGTTTTAAGAGCATTAAACTCTTTGGACGGACAAGGATTCGGCTTTGAAAAGCGTGCTCTTGACGGTCTTGATGGAACCGGATTTGGTTTTGAGAAGAGAGCCCTCAACTCTTTGGATGGAGCTGGATTCGGATTTGAGAAGAGGTAGAGATAAGGTAGTAGCCAGTCTTCAGGATAGTATTTCAGAGCCCTTAACTCCCTAGACGGACAAGGATTCGGTTTTGAGAAACGTGCTCTTGATGGGCTCGATGGAACTGGCTTCGGATTCGACAAGAGAGCTCTCAACTCTTTAGACGGACAAGGATTCGGATTCGAAAAGCGTGCTCTTGACGGGCTCGACGGAACCGGATTTGGATTTGAGAAGCGGGCGTTGAACTCGCTGGACGGAGCCGGATTTGGATTTGAGAAGAGAAATTTCAAGCACTCGTCCAACAAACTCCGTTCGGTCTTCCGGAACTTGAAAGGCTTCAAACAACAACACTAGTTCAGGAATATAGAATCAACCAAAGAAATACAAACTGATCTCTCGTTTTCGAAACAATTTCTCTCTCTCTAATTTATTTTGCATCGTAACTAATTTTTTTCTGTGTTCGTATGTTTTCTATCCCTGTTCATCTGAACTGAATCGGAACCTCTTACAAAACAACAGCATCTTAATTTCTCCCTCCCCCCAACCCCTGTCTTTGTAATTTTATTTGAAAAACCAGCTTGAGCGTCAGAATAAATGATTCAATTTGTGATTGGGTTCAGAAATAGTCAGAAACTCTGAGCTCTGAGGCACTAAACATAATGAAACGCGGAGGTCTCGTTAATTGGAAAACGTTTGAAACGCCGCGTAGGAGAGGCAACAAGGAAGAGATTACTGCACTGGACACTTTACTCCCAAGGACTTTCAATATTGTTTTAGTTCTATTCCCCTTTTCCCATGGCGTGGGTGGCGGGACACACACGCTAGTTGTGGGTGTTGATGGTGCTCATTCATTATTCATCACTTATTTATTTGATTTTGCCAGAACAACCTCAACACAAATAAAGTTATGAATAGAACTCGCGTCGATGGGAAAGTTCAAAGTTAATGATCTATTCAGAATAAAAAAATGAAATCATTTTTTTTCTTTTTGAATCCAGTAGATTTCTTGTTTTCAACGTTGGGAACACGTTTTTTGCACAAAGCCATTTACGTCAAAACACTCATTCAAATGGTTATTCAACAAAGACCAATTCAAGATAATGGTCCGTTCGAGAAAGAAAAATTGAACACAAACGGCTTCAAAAAACGACAAGAATGTGAAATACGACTATTTTTGGAGCATTTTTGAAGAAACATGAAACAATGACCATCGTAAAAATGATTGCTCTCCGAGGGAAACATTAAACGATCTTTTTGCATGGGAGGTCTTGAAAGTACTAGTTTTGGACTTTGCATCAATTGTTTCATACATTCAACTATATTTATTTTATTGAAAACACGAAATGTTTGGAAAACGCTACAAGCAAGGAACAACGCTGAGCATATGAAGTTAGAAAGGGTATACTGATCACAAAGGAATACCTAAAATAAAAACTAATCTGAACGAATGTCCGAACGCCAAAAAAATTCAATAACATGTTTAATGATGGCTAACTGAAATTATTTCACAGTATCAAATGAATTTTTTTGTTCCGGGTAATTGATTCCGCTTTGCATGCAAGATATCACTTTCAAGATTTGTCACGGTGCACTGAACCATAAATTTAAATTGCTCCAAAAATACCCTTTACGTCACTTCCTTACCCCACAACTTTTACTATGAATCACATATTTTGAGTGTTTTCTAAAAGCAAGGGTATTCCTTAGTTGGATTGGATTATTATGGCAAACATAACATCACCTAACGGTTATCACTGAATAAGGCAATCATCGTCTATTTTGTGAGAGTTAGAGCAGTCATCGAAATTGAATTTGATTCAAATGCCTCGATTTTCTGCCTGGAAGAAACAAATGGAAACAAAAAATGTTTCATACTATAGGTACAACCGGATTTCTAATCAAGTGTACAAGCTCATCTAAGGAATACCAAAAACAACCGTCTCCTTTAATAAACTGGATTTTTTCAGAAGGCAATAAATTATCATTTCAAAAATTACTACAGCTCTTACAACCACCTTGTCCAACAGCTGACGGTGCTTGCATTTTTTTCTTATGAAAGCTCAAAGTTTCTTCGTCAAAAGTTCCCAAAAATGCAGATGATGATTGTTATTAGCTTAGTGATTAATGTTCAGCTTTTTTTGATAAACAACGCACATGGATTTTGGGTCACTCATTTTTCCTTCCATCTTATTTTATTTTGTATGTTCCAACTTGGACAGATCTCCAAGAGATTAAAGGAATGAGCTGTCATATCAATCAATAAAATCTCCACGGTCAATCAAACAGTCAATGGAATCTCCGCGTTAATAGGATACGTCCCATCTGGAACATCGGCGAAGAGAAAAGATAAAAGAAATGACCTGTCATCTCAATCAATAGATTCTTCACGTTTAATGAGATACATCCCATCTGGAACACTCAGAATGGTCAGAAAGATAATTGTCATCTGGAACACCTGGAATTGCACTCGTCTAGTCATTTATTACGGTCCTAGAACTCTCACTCTTCACTTCCTCTCTTGTTTCCTCTAACACATTTTCTTTCTTGCCTCATTGCTGTCGTATTGATCCTCTCCGTTTCTCGTTGAAAAAGTTTTTCTGTTATTATACAGCCGTTTTTTTGTAATTCTGAATGTTTTATTATTCACAGCTGAGGTTTTGAAACGAATCTCACTGAATTCTCAAAAATCTGTCTTTTCTAGTAATTTTTAATTTTTTTCCCTACGAATAACTTTTCTGCCTCCAATATTCATTTTATGTTTTAGTCTTAAACTCCGTTTCTTATCTTTTTTGATCATCAAAGCCCTCTCACTCTTCACTTCCTTTTCTGTTTCCTCTAACACATTTTCTTTCTAGTCTCTTTTCTGTTTTATTTATTGATCTCCTTCGCCTTACTTAGTTGGTTTTCTTTTCCAATCTTTCACAGTCATTTCCTCTTGTGATTCTGAATATTCCACTACTCACAGAAAACAAGTCTCACTGAATTCTCGAAAAACTGACTTTTCCTGTCTTTTTTGAACCTTTCTCTTCCTAAACCATTTGAAACTTTTTCAATCAATTCAAACTATAATATATTTTTCTGTATGTTCCAACTGGGACAGATTCCCAAAACATAAAATCTAACCCGATCGTTATCTCAATCAATACTATCTTCACGTTTGATGAAATACGCACCATCTGGAACACTCAGAAGGGTATTTGTCTAGTCGTTCATTATAGTCCTAGAACTCTCACTCTTCACTTCCTTTCATGTTCCACCTAACACATCTTCTGTTCCTCTTCTTTTTTTCTTATTGATTGCATCCGTTTTTCCTTGTTTTTCTTTTTTCCTTTCTCTCAAAAACTTGAACTTTTGAATGAATTCAAAGTTGATCAGAGGAGGTTTAAACCTTCACTTTTTGTTTTTTGACAAACATCCTTTCTTCTTCTTTTTTTACTTTTATTCTGGTTCCGTTATATTTAGTTCTCTTTTCTGATAAAAGCTCTATGCTTTTCTAATTGAAAATTTCTGTCCAATGCTGTTTTCTGGTTCAGTAACAGAAACTGAGGGTTTTTTGTCGATAAATAACAAAACAAACGTTTTTTTCTTTTCTCAAATTTTGTTCTGCATATTCCTATTTGAATAGATTCTCAAGATATGAAAGGAATGACCCATCATCTCAATCAATAGAATCTTCACGTTTGATGAGATACGCCCCATCTGGAACATTGGGAATTGTCATTCATTGTCGTTCAGTTACGTCATTACGGCCCTATCTTCACTTCTTTTCGAGATTCACCTCACACACCTTCCCATCCTTTTTTCTGTTTTATTGATTTTCTAAATCGAAAGAAAATCTAGTTTTCCTGCCGTTCTTAACCCCTTTCTTTTTTCCGAATGATTCAAAATTTTGATTCCTATTTAATCTTAATCAATGAATATTCGAACACCTCACTTTGAGTTGTGCTCACGAATAACTTTTCTTCCCCTTGTTTTCGTGAAACCGAGTAAAACTAACCTCTCATTTCTTTTTTCAGATCTACTTCACCTTCTTGTCTTCAAAATGTACACAAACAACGGGAACGGACATCGTAAGGAATCGACTTCCTATCGTGTAAATGGTGGATCACGATTCAAACAAGACGAGCACTTCCACCCAATCAATCCGACCACAGAATTCGTTCGAATGGACAATCGAGTTGAGTCTCGACGTTACCAAAAAAACCAAGGATGTGAACGATCTGGATATGACGTGAGTTTCAAAACTTTCGTTCATTCTAAATATTCAACTTCCACGAATAATCAAAAATATAAAGTTTATTCTTGTTTCAGAGTCGATCTCGTCAAAAAACGGAGTATAAGTATCGTGGAGATTATGAAACAAGATATCAATCAGACCAGGAATACCGCATCCACAACAAGCGTCATATTGAGCAAGGGTCATACGGCCACAATCATCGTACCTCAATGCAACAAAATAATTGCTTCCAACCGAGAGAGTGTGTTCAACGAAAAGACAATTGGACCATAAAAGCGGCCAGTCTCCCGGACTCGGATAGCCAATCCGATGACGGATCATCGGCAGGAAGCACAGAAAGCCTTGGAAAAGCGTTAAGCTTCGAAGAGATGCTGAAAAGTGTCGAAGAATTCCGCAAATTGGACTGGAGTAAAGAAGTCGAGAAGGAGTATGCCGAGCAGCAATTGGAAACGAAGAGAGCGGAGTTCTTCGCAAAGGCTGCTTTCATTTGGATACCAAGAACGGAAAATCCGGTGTGGGAAATCAAAAAGAAATCAAATCTAAAACCGATTGGTAAGTCATTATTATCTTTTTTCAGAGAACAAAAGAAATGTCTTCTAATGAATCAAATTTACAGAACACTACGAGAAGACATGGCGCAACTACATTCACTACGGCTAGCCGATCGGACTCCTGGGATCTACTGTTTTTATTTTTGATTTTATCTCTGTGATATTTTCCATCATTTGTTGTTTCCATTCGTCACAATTCGTTTTTCTCGGTTTTTTTCTCTATTTTTCCTTGATTTTTTTTTCAATTTTGCTTAACTCAACCAAATAAATCTTTTTTTAAAGATCACTGTAGTTAAGTTTTCCTAACTTTTTTAAAATCATTCCTATGACAAAAAATGGAACCTTCACGTTTAATGAATCAAACAATGGAATCTCCGCGTTAATGGGATACGTTCCATCTGAAACATTGAGAATTGCACTCGTCTAGTCATTCTTTACGGTCCTAGGCCTCTCATTCTTCACTTCTTTTCGTGACACACATCTTTTTTCTGGCCTTTTTTTGTCTTATTGATCTCCTCCATTTTTTCTTGAAGAGAGTTTTCTTTTATTGTTTCGTACAGTTATTTCTTCTTGTAATTCTAAATATTTAAATATTCACAGCTTAGGATTGAAACGAATCTCACTGAATTAACAGAAAGCTGACTGCACTTCTCTTTTTCAAACCTTCTCTTTTCTAAAAATTCGAAACTTTTACAATCAGTTCAAATTTGTTCAAAGGAGTTTTTTCCTCACTTTCTTTTTCCACGATCAACTTCTCTTCCTGCAATATTGACTTCCATTCCGGTCACAAACTCCCTTCCTTATCTTTCTCAATCAGCAAAAATCTTAACAATAAATTACTAGGGCCCTCTCAACAGCTTTGTCAATGCTGTTTTTTGATTTAGTGATAAATATTAAGCATAGTTTTTCTTTTTTCTGACAAAACAAATGTTGTTTTAGGTCAGTCATTCTTCCTTTTATCATTTATTCTGCATGTTCCAACTTGGACAGGTCCCCAAGAAATAATAGCAATGTCATCTCAATCGATGGAATCTCCACGTTTGATGAGATACGCCCCATTTGGAACACTCATAAACAGAATAGTATTTGTCTAGTCGTTTATTATAGCCCCAGACCTCTCACTCTTCCCTTCCTTTTGTGTTTCACCTAACACATCTTCTTTCTAGCCTCTTTTTTTTATTGATCACCTCCGTTAGTCTTGAAAAGAGAAAGAGTTGTCCCTTCTCCCAAATACTCAAATCTTTAAATGAACTTGACCAAAGGAGGTTTAAACCCTTTACTTTTTGTTTTCCCGACACTTAACTTATCTTAACTTAACTTTCATAGCTTTTCTTTTTCTTAGATTGATTTCTGTCTCAAGTTCACTTCTTCATTTATTTTTTTAAATTTTACAATAAATAACCTTTTCAACCACCTTGTCTCCCCTGTAAACCGTATTTGTAGTCATCCTTTCTTGTAAAAGCTCTACGTCTTCCTAGTCGAAAGTTCCCCCTTCTATATGAGCTCTACGTCTTTCTTATTGAAAATCCTTATTTAATGCCGTTTTTTGGTTCGGTAATAGAAACTGAGCACTCTTTTCTGAATAAATAACAGAATAAAAGTTTACTTCTTTTCTCCTTTGTTCTGCATGTTCCAATTTGGATAGATTCCCAAGAAATCTAACCAGATCGTTATCGCACTCAATGGAATCTCCACGTTTGATCAGATACACGACATCTGGAACACTCAGAATGGTATTTGTCTAGTCGTTCATTAGTGTCCTAGACCTCTCATTCTTCACTTTCTTTTTCACTTAACACTGTTGTCCAGTCTTTTTTTTGTCTTATTGATTTTATTCGTTTTTCCCATAGTTTTCCTTTACTGTGATTCTTTTCAACTCTCAGCTTTCAACTGTCAACGTTTCTTCCTTTTGTTTTTCAAGTAAAACAAACCTTTCATTTGTTTTTTTTCAGATCTAACTCATCATCTTCTTCTCAAAATGTACACATCCAACGGAAACGGATATCGTCATCAATCGACTTCTTATCGTGGAAATGGTCAATCACGATTCGAGCAAGACTGTCGTCCAGCTAATCAGACCGCAGTATTCGATCGAATGGGCAATCGACTGGAATCTAGACGCTATCAGAGAAACCAAGGATGTGAACGATCTGGATATGATGTGAGTTTTTAAATTCCTGTTACATTCTCAATATTCAACTTCCAGGATCATAATCAAAATTAATGAGTATTTTATTGTTTCAGAGTCGATCTCGTCAAGAAACGGAGTATAAGTATCGTGGAGATTATGAGAGAAGGCACCAATCAGATCGTCAGGAATACCGCTCCAACTCCAAGCACCGTAATCAACAACAATCATACGGCTACACTCATTGTGCTTCAATGCAACAAAAGAATCGTTTCCAAACGAGAGAGTGTTTCGAACAAAAAGAAAATTGGACCATGAAAGCAGCAAGTCTCCCAGACTCCCCTGCTGACTCGGACAGCCAATCCGATGACGGATCATCGACAAAAAGTCTTGGAAAGGCGTTTTCGTTTGAAGAAATGCTGAAAAGTGTCGAAGAATTCCGGAAATTGGACTGGAGTGAAGAAGTCGAGAAGGAGCATGCACAGCAGCAACTGGAAAAGAAGAGAGCGGAGTTCTTCGCAAAGGCTGCTTTCATTATGCAGCCAAGGACAGAAAACCCAGTATGGGAAATCAAAAAAAGGACAAATCTCAAACCGATTGGTAAGTCATTATTATCTTTTTTCAGAGAAAAGAAATAGAAATGTTTTTAATGAATGAAATTTACAGTGTACCGCGAGAAGACATACTACAACTACATTCACTACGGCTAGTCAATCGGACTCCTGGGATCTTCCTTTTTATTTTTTATTTTCTCTCTGTGATATTTCCCATTATTTGTTGTTCCAACCCGTCACAGGTCTTTCTTATTGGTTTTTTCTCTGACTTCAATTTTGCGTTATTTAACAAAATAAATTTTTTTTTTCAAACCCTAGTGTAGTTGAGTTTTACCAACTTTTTAAAAATCGTTCCCAAGACATGAAAAAACGATCAGTAATCTTGATCAATGGAGTCTCTAAGTTTAATGAATCAGACAATGGGTTAATGGGGTACGCCCCATCCGGAATATCGGGAATTGCACTCGTCTAGTCATTCATTACGGTCCCCCTCTCACTCTTCACTTCCTTTCCGTGTTTCAGTTTTTTTTCTTTTTTATTGATCTCCTCCGTTTTTTTGAAAGGGAGTTTTTCTTTTCGATATTATACAATCATTTTCCGTCCTTATTTAGAATACTTCTCCATTCACAGAGTAGATCCCAAAACTAATCTCATCGAATTGTCGAAAAGCTGACTTGTTTTGTCTAAAAAAGACTTTCCTTTTTCGTAACATTCAACATTTTTGCAGTCAATTCAAACTTGATCGAAAAAAATTCAAACTTTTTACTTTCTGCTTTTCCTACGATTAATCTCTTTTCTTCCTATTTTGACTTTTGTTTTGGTCTTTAACACCCTCTCTTAGCTTTATTGATCAGCAAAAACATGTATGTTCTGACTTGGACAAATTCCCAAGAAATGAAAGGAATAAGCCGTTATCTCAATCAATAGAGTCTTCACGTTTAATGAGTCAATTAATGACATCTCCATGTTCAATCAAACAGTCAATAATACTTCCACGTTTAATGAGATACACCCCATCTGGAAAAAAGTAATCTTGATCAACGGAATCTCTGGGTTAATGGGATGCGCACCATCTGGAACATTGAGACAGGCAATCGTCCAGTCATTCATTATGATCCCAGATCTCTCACTCTTCACTTCCCTTTCGTGTTCCACATCTCCTTTCTAGCCTCATTTCTGTCGTATTGATCCTCTCCGTTTCTCTTTGAAAGAGTTTTTTCTGTTATTACACATCCGTTTTTTTGTAATTCTGAATGTTTTATTATTCACAGCTGAGGTTTTGAAACGAATCTCACTGTATTCTCAAAAATCTGTCTTTTCTAGTAATTTTCAACTTTTTCTCCCTGCGAATAACTTTTCTGCCTCCAATATAAATTTTATATTTTTATCTTAAACTCCCTTTCTTGTTTTTTTTGATCATCAAAAATCTCAACAAACAGTTACTAGGGCTTTTTCAACCACCTTCTTGGACTACCTGGGTATTTCTCCCTTTCTATATTTACCTTACGTCTTTCTTATTGAAAATTCTCATCCACTTCAGTTTTTGGCTTAGTGATAAAAACTGGGCATTCTTTCTCTAATGAATTACGAAAATTTTATTTTGGAACACTTGTTCTTCATCCCAACATGTTTTATTCTGTATGTTCCAACATGGACAGATCTCCAAGAGATCTAAGGAATGACCCGTCATCTCAATCAATGAAATCTCCACGTTTGGTGAGATGCGCCCAATATGAAACATTAGGAATTGCACTCGTCTAGTCATTCATTATAGTCCTAGATCTCTCACTCTTCATTTCCTGTCCTGATTCACCTTACACATTTTTTTCCCGGCCTCTTTTCTGTCTTATTGATCCCCCGTTTTAATCTTTCCTTTCCAATCCTATACAGTCATTTCCAGTCTCTATTCTGTGTATTCACAAATGTGTTTGAATCTAGTTTTACTGAATTCTCAAAATGTTGAGCTTTCTTTCCATTTCATACCCTTCCCTTTTCTTTTGCACCTAAAATTCTTGAGATCAACTTGAGCTTGATGAAAGGACTTTTAAGCCCCTCCCTTTATGGTTTTCCCACGAACAACGTTTCTTCCTCCTCTATTGACTTTTATTCCGGTCTGAAACTCCCTTTCTTATCTTTATTGATCAGCAAAAATCTTGACAATAAGTTATTGGGGTCCTGTCAACCACCTTGTTGAACTGCCTACGGTATTTTAAATCCTCCTTTCATACAAAAGATCTTTGTCTTACTTGTCAAAAATTTCCATTTAATATTTCTTTGGTTTAGTATTAAAATAAGAATCAAGCATTCTTTTTCGATAGGTAGTAGAACAAAAGTTTACTTCCTTCCACAAATTGTTCTGCATATTCCAATTTGGATACATTCCCATGACATCTAACCAGATCGTTATCGCACTCAATAGAATCTCCACGTTTCATGAGATACACCCCATCTGGAACATTGGGAATGGTATTTGTCATCTGGAACACCTGGAATTGTATTCGATTAGTCATTCATTATGGTCCTAGCCCTCTCACTCTTCACATCCTCTCTTGTTTCATCTTACACATCTTCTGTTTCTTTTCTTTTTGTCTTATTGATTCTCTTCGTTTTTCTCAGAGTTTTCCGTTCATTTTTCATACAGTTATTTCCGTTCGCAATTCTGAATATTTCTCCATTCACAGCGTAAATTCCATCCTTGTACTCACTGAACTCTAGAAAACTCAAATTTTCTCGTCATTTTTGACCCCGTTCCTTTTCCCGAATGTTGAAAAACTTTGAAATAAACTTCATCTTGATCGAAGAAGTTTCGAACACCCCTTTTTGAATTTGTCTCACAAATAACTTTCTTCTATAATACGTTTATTCTCATTTTGCTCTCAAACTCCCTTGTTTATTTTTTTTTGGTTAGCGAGTATCTCAACATTCATTTTACCAATATCCTTTATGATCTCACGATTCCTGTTACTGTTTTAGACAGAACTCAGCTGCCTTCCCATGTGATACACTCAGGTCACTCTACCTGCTTCTCTACAATTGCATCTGAATTGTTCTTCACTCATTCATTGGCAGTCCTCTCACTTTCGTCTCACCTCTCTTTTTCCTCTTCCTCGATTTCTTGATTCTCTTCGTTTTTGCTAAATCGATTAATACAAGCCTCTCTTTCTTTCAGAGCTCATTAATCTTTTTCGTCTCCGAAATGTACTCAACCAACAAAAACGGATATCGTAAGGAATCGACTTCCTATCGTCCAATGAGTGGATCACGATTTGAACAAGATTTTCGTCCAGCTAATCAGACCTCAGAATTCGATCGAACGGGCAATCGAGTAGAATCTCAACGCTATCAGAGGAACCAAGGATATCAACGATCTGGATATGATGTGAGTTTTAAAATTCCTGTTTCATTCTCAATATCCAACTTCTACCATCATAATCAAAATTAATGAGTATATTCTTTTTTCAGGATCGATCTCGTCAAGAAACTGAGTATTATTATCGTGGAGATTATGAAACAAGATATCGAGCAGATCAGGAATACCGCTCCCACAACAAGCGCCATATTGAGCAACGGTCATACGGTCACTCTTATCGTGCTGCAATGCAACAAGAGAAATGCTTCCAACCGAGACAGTGTGCCGAACGGAAAGATAATTGGACCATGAAACCAGCCAGTCTCCCGGACTCCCCTGCTGACTCGGACAGCCAATCCGACGACGGGTCATCGACAGAAAATCTTGGAAAGGCGTTTTCCTTTGAAGAAATGCTGAAAAGTGTCGAAGAATTCAGGAAATTGGATTGGAGTGAAGAAGTCGAGAAGGAGTATGCCCAGCAGCAACTGGAAAAGAAGAGAGCGGAGTTTTTCAGCAAAGCTGCTTTCATTATGCAGCCAAGAACAGGGAAACCAGTGTGGGACATCAAAAAGAGAAAACCGATTGGTAAGTCATTATTACCTTTTTTCAGAGGAAAAATGAACATGTTCTCTTATGAATGAAATTTACAGTGTACCGCGAGAAGACATACTACAACTACATTCACTACGGCTAGCCAATCGGACTTCTGGGATCTACTTTTTTTATTTTTTATTTTCTCTGTGATATTTTCCATTATTCGTTGTCCCAACCCGTCACAGCTCTTTTTTCTCGGTTTTTTCTTTGTTTTTCCTTTTTTTAATTTCTTAAATAAATTTTGCGTAATTTAACCAAAAAAACTCTGTTGAAGTTCAGTGTAGTTAATCTCTCCTAACGTTTTTGAATCATCCCAAGACAAAAAAAACTATCCATAATCTTGATCAATGGAGTCTGTAAGTTTAATGAATCAGACAATGGGTTCATGGGATACGCACCATCTGGAACATTGGGAATTGTCATCATTTAGGCATTCATTTTTGCTGTCTTATTGATACCCTCCGTTTTTCTTAAAGAACGTTTTTCTTTCTTCACTTACACAACTTCCCTTGTAATTTTGAAGAATTCACCATTCACAGCTTAGATTTTAAGACTAATTGAATTATCAAAATCTAACTTCTAGTCATTTAAACTTCTTTTCTACAAATAACTTTTGCTGCTTCCTATATTAATTTCATTATAATTTCAAACCCTTCTTCTTGTCTTTTTTTAATTACCATAAATCTCAACAATTTATTACTAGGGCTCTTTTAACCACCTTTACGTACTGCCTGAATACGTATATATATATATTTCTACTTTTCTACATAAGCCTTACGTCTTTGTTATTGAAAATTCTCATCCAATGCAGTGTTTTGGTTTAGTGATGAAAACTTACGGTCAATTTTCTTCTTTTTTAACTCCTTCCTCTCTCAAAAATTATTTTCTGCATGTTCCAACTTGGATAGATTCCTAAGACACAAACAAAATGAGTAGTAATCTTGATCAATAAAGTGTCCACGTTTAATAAATCAATGTTGCAACTTGGACAAATCTCCAAGAGATAAAAGGAATGACCTGTCATCTCAATCATTGGAATCTTCACGTTTAATGAGATACACCCCACCTGGAACACTTACAATTAGAATGGTATTTGTCATCTGGGACACCTGGAATTGTTTTCGTTTAGTCATTCATTACGGTCCTGGCCCTCTCACTCTTCACTTCCTTTCGTGTTTCACCATACACTCTTTTCTTTTTTTTCTTTTTGTCTTATTGATCCACTCTGTTTTTCTTAGAGTTTTCCTTTCCTTTCATTCACCTTTTTAGTCATTTTCAGTTTCTATTCTAAGTATTCCCTAATTCACAAATGCGTTTGAATTTGTTTTCAATTTTCACTGAAAAAAGTTGAGTTTTCTTGTCATTTTGTACCCTTCTCTTCCTTTACGTACCTAAAACTCATGCGATTAGCAAAAATTTAAAAAATAAGTTAATGTGGCCTTTCAACCAACTTGTCAGACTGTCTACGGTATTCTTGATCCTCCTTTCATACAAAACTACGTCTTACTTGTCCAAAATTTCCATTTGATATTTTTCGGTTTAGTAATGAAGACAAAGTATTTTTTTTTGATAAGTAATAGAAAAAAGTCTACTTTCTTCCTCAAATTGTTCTACATGTTCCAATTTGGATAGATTGCCATGACATCTAACCAGATCGTTGTCTCAATCAATACTATCTTCACGTTTGATGAGATACGTACCATCTGGAACATTCTGAATGATCAGAATGGTATTTGTCATCTGGAACACCTGCAATTGTATTCGTTTAGTCACTCGTCACGGTCCTAGCCCTCTCACTCTTCACATCCTCTCGTGTCTCCGTTTTTCTTAGAGTCTTCCTTTCATTTTTCATACAGTGATTTACCGTCGCAATTCTGAATATTTCTCCATTCACAGCGTAATTTTCATCTTCGTATATACTGAAATCAAGAAAATTCGAACTTTCTCGTCATTTCAACCCCTTTCCTTCAGCCGAATTTTTGAAAATTTTGAATTAAAATTGATCTTGATCGGAGAATATTCGAACACCTCTCTGAGTTTTTCTCATGAATAATATTTTTCCTCCTATTTTTAATTTCATTCCGTTTTCAAGTTTTATTTTTTATCTTTCTTGATCAGCGAAGGTATCAATATTTATTTCACTAATATCTTTTATGATCTCACGGTTTCTGACTTCCCTGTTACTGTTTTAAACGCAATTCACCTGCCTTCCGATGTGATACACTCAGGTCACTCGACCTGCTCTGTAATTGCACTTGAATCGTTCTTCACTCATTCAGTGACGGTCCCCCCCCACTCGTGTTTCACCTTCTATCTTCTTCAATATCTTGATTCACTTTGTTTTTGCTAAATCAATCAATATAAGCTTCTTTTTTTCAGAGCTAATTCATCTTCGTCTTCTCCGAAATGTACTCAACCAACGGAAACGGATATCGTAATCAATCCACTTCCTATCGTGGAAATGGTCAGTCACGATTTGAGCAAGACTGTCGTCCAGCTAAGCAGACCGCAGTATTCGATCGAATGGACAATCGAGTGGAATCTGGACGCTATCAGAGAAACCAAGGATGTGGACGATCTGGATATAATGTGAGTTTTAAAACCCCTTTTTCATTTTCAATGTCCAACTTCATAGTCAAAATTGATTAATATATTCTTGTTTCAGGGTCGCTCTCGTCAGGAAAGAGAACATCATTATCATGGGAATTATGAAACAAGATACCAATCAGATCGTCAGGAAAACCGCTTCATCAACAAGCACCGTTCTGAGCAACATTCATACACTTATCGTGCCCCAATGCAACAAGAGAACTGCTTCCAACCGAGAAAGAGTGTTGAACGGAAAGACGATTGGACCATGAAACCAGCCAGTCTCCAGGACTCCCCTGCTGACTCGGACAACCAATCCGATGACGGATCATCGACAAAAAGTCTTGGAAAGGCGTTTTCCTTTGAAGAGATGCTGAAAAGTGTCGAAGAATTCCGGAAATTGGACTGGAGTGAAGAAGTCGAAAAGGAGTATGCACAGCAGCAATTGGAAAAAAAAAGAGCGGAGTTTTTCAGCAAAGCTGCTTTCATTATGAAGCCAAGAACAGGGAAACCAGTGTGGGACATCAAAAAGAGAAAACCAATTGGTAAGTCATTATTATTTTTTTTTCAGAGAAAAGAAATAAAAATGTTCTCTAGTGAATGAAATTTACAGTGTACCGCGAGAAGACATACTACAACTACATTCACTACGGCTAGCCAATCGGACTCCTAGGATCTAATTATTTATTTTTTTTCTCTCTGTAATATTGCCCATCATTTGTTGTTTAAACCCGTCACAAATTTTTTTTCTCGGTTTTTTTCTATCTTTCTGTGAACTTTTTTTGAATTTGCATAATTTTACCAAATGAATTTTTTTTTCGTAAGATCAGTGTAATTCAGCTTTCTTTACTCTGGATATACTGAATGTGAGTATTATAAACCTGCAATATCAGTTGCGTCATTCATCCCCCTAGGTAGAAAGAATCGGTTATGATTTCATTTGTTCTTTTCGTTATTCTCCCACAAGTTACCTTTTTCGATAATGCAAGACTCAAAGACACCGCAAAAATAAAAGAAATGAGACGTCATCTTAGTCATTTTTATCACTTCTTTCGTTGCAGCACTCGGAACAGTATTTATCCAGTCGATCATAAACGGTCCTCGCGCCCTCACTCTTCCCTTCCTTTCCTGTTTTATGTAACCATATTTTCTTCTTTTTTGTCTCATTGTATCGCTTTCTCAATTTTAGAATTAATAAAAGCCAATATTCAAAACCTGTGATACTACTTGCGTCATTCATCCCCCTTGGGTAAAAGGAGTTGGTTATGTTTTCATTTATTCTTTCTGTTATTCTCCCACGAATTACGTTTCTCCATAATGTCAAAACACAAAGACACCGCAAAACATGAAACAAAGCCGTCATCTCAGTTACTTTCACCACCTCTCTCGTTGTTGCGTTCGGAAATTTTTTTCCAACCGATCATAAACGGCCTTTGCGCTCTCACTCTTTCCTCCTTTTTCGTTTCTCCATCCATTATTTTGCCTTTCTTTTGTCTTATTGATTCGCATACATGACTTTGTTTCCGTCAGAGTTTTCTTTTTTTTATACATTCATTTCTCTTCCTTTTTGATATTGAACACTTCACATCTTGGTTGTTATTATATTTTTTATTGAATTCTTGGAAAATAGAGTTTTCTTGTCATTCTGTCCTCTCTTTATTCAAGTATTTAAAGTTTCTGAATCTAACTGAATTGCGTTCGGAGTTCTTCTTTGCGTTTTCCCACGATTAACATTTTAACTTCTAATTTGACTTCGATTCCTAAACCTTCAGTTTTTTCAGAAACACTTCGCTCTCTTGGAAAATGAACAATCAATCACGTTATGATGCGGTTAGACCTAATGGAGTCCAATCCGGACAAAACAATCAACGAGCATATCCACCTCGTTACGACAATGAACGCAAATATCAATACCATTGTCAAACCGAGCAAGCGATAAGATTTAATGGATACAATAAGAAAGAAACGCGATCAGATGCTCATCGTTTTTTTGGAAACACATCAAGTGCCAATCGCGGAAATGATGGATATGGACAAGGTCAGGAATTTCGCCAAACAAACGGGGCCACAGAGTTCAAACAAATGGACAATCGAGAAGACTCTTCCCGCTACTATGGAAACCAAGAACGTCGAGGATCTGGATATAATGTGAGTTTTAGAATTGTTCGTTTTATAATCCTTGAATTCAATGTACTTTTCCCCCATTATGATGTCACTGTGAGATTGCTGTTCTTTCAGTACCAGTGTCAAGAAAATGGACGGAGAACGGAGAACCGTGGAGAATATCAAGCCAGTAGTCAAAATGCCGGATCACGATTTGAACAAGACCAGCAATTTTGGCCAGCCAGGCAGACCACAGAATCTGTTAGATTCAAGCAACTAGACAGTCGAGTGGAGTCTCGACGCTATCAAAAAGACCAAGGATGTGAACGATCTGGATATCATGTGAGTTTTTTATCTCCTGTTTCATTCTCAATATCCAACTTCCACCTTCATAGTCAAAATTAATGAGCATTTTCTTGTTTCAAAGTCGATCTCGTCAAGAAACGGAGTATAGTTATCGTGGAGATTACGAGAAAAGACATCAACCAGAATATCCAGAAAATCGCTTCAATAACCAGTTCCGTCATCAACAGCAGTCGCACGATTACAACAGATGCTCCCCAATGCAACAGCAAAACGGCTTTCGATCTGAGAAGTTTGTTGAACAGAGAGACAATCGGATCAAAGACATGAGACCAGCCAGCCAGCCAGTGTCTTCTGACTCGGATTCGGACAGCCAATTCTATGACGGATCATCGACAAAAAGCCTTGGAAAGGCGTTTAGCTTTGAAGAGATGCTGAAAAGTGTCGAAGAATTCCACAAGTTGGACTGGAGTGAAGAAGTCGAGAAGGAGTATGCCGAGCAGCAATTGGAAAAGAAGAGAGCGGAATTTTTCAGCAAGGCTGCTTTCATTATGAAGCCAAGGACTGGAAATCCGGTGTGGGACATCAAAAAGAGAAAACCGATTAGTAAGTCATTATTATCTTTTTTCAGAAAAAATATAGAAATGTTCTCTTATGAATGAAATTTACAGTGTACCGCGAGAAGACATACTACAACTACATTCACTACGGCTAGCCAATCGGACTCCTGGAATCTACTTTTTTATTTTTATTTTCTCTTTGTAATATTGCCCATCATTTGTTGTTTCAACCCGTCACAGCTGTTTTTTTCGGTTATTCTGTCTATCCTTCCCTGACTATTTTTTTCAATTTTGCGTAATTTAACCGAATAAATCTTCTTTAAAATTCAGTGTAGTTTATTTTTCCTAACTTTTTTAAATCATTCCAAAGAAAGCGAGCCGTAATCTGGATCAATGGAGGCTCTAAGTTTAATAAATCAGACAATGGAAAAAAATCTATAAGCGTTAATGGGATACGCCTCATTTGGAACATTGGGAATTGCACTCGTCTAGTCATTCATTACGGTCTTAGCCCTCTCACTCTTCGCCTCTTTTCCGTGTCACACCGTACACATCGTCTTTCTAGTCTTTTTTTTTATTGATCTCCTCCGTTTTTTAAAGGGAGTTTTTTTTTATATTTGCAACCGATTCAAACTTGATCTAAAAAAATTCAAACTTTTTACTTTCTGCTTTTCCAACGATTAATTTTTTGTCCTTCTATTTTGACTTGTGTTTCGGTCTCTAACACCCTTTTTCTTGATCAGCATTAAAAAATATATAAATATGTCCCAACTTGGACAATGTTCCAAGACATGAAGGGAATATGCAGTTATCTCAATCAAGGTAATCTCCACGTTTAGTGAATCAATCAATGAAATCTCCATGTTCAATCAAACAGTCAATAATATTTCCACGTTTAATGAGATACACCCCATCTGGAAACAAGTAATCTTGATCAACGGAATCTCTGGGTTAATGGGATGCGCACCATCTGGAGCATTGAGAATAGCACTGGTTTAGTCATTCATTACGGTCCATGACCTCTCACTCTTCACTTCCCTCCGTGTTTCACTTTACACATTGTCTTTCTAACCTCTTTTTCGTCTTATTGATCCCCTCCGTTTTTCTTAAAGAGAATTTTTCTTTTTTATACAGTTTTCCTTGTAATTTTGAAGATTTCACCATTCACAGCTTAGATTTTACGAGACGATCTCTGAGAAAGTCGAACATCGACCTATAGGTCGGTTCACAGTTCTGAAAAATTTCTAGAGAACGATCTGAAATTTGATGTGGGAGTACTCTAGGGTGCTCTCATTACATCCCCCTATATTTCATCCGGATTCATTCCTCCTCCCCAAAGTTGACGTCATCTGAAGTCAAAAAATCAAAATCTTCAGTTTTGAAGATAGAGATCTAAACTCTTTAGAAATGAATGAAGGGCACATTTTTGAACATTTTCTTAGTACATGACTAGTTTCCATCTCTTACGGTTCAATCAGAAATTTTACATTTTTATGAAAATTTTCACTTTTTTGAGAATAATAAAAAATTTTAGTATATTTTCCCTTCGAGATAAGTCGAAATTATGAAACTACAAGTTCTTTTACATATAGATCACCAGAGGTTATATTCAGATTCCAGTGTCCAAGACACTTTTTTTGAGCTTTTTCATAGCTTTCCACCCAAAATTTCTACACGAATTCGAATTTTTTGTCTATAAAACATTTTTTCGAACTGGGAACAATAAGGGTTGATGTTTTTTTGACATTACAAATATGAGAAAGTGCAATACACGCCAAACTTTTAAAGTAAAATCACTTTTCCTCAGAAATTTCTGTAAAATCGACATCTCCACTTTGGAGCACTTTCCTGAAAAATTTTGTACTGATGTCCGTTAAGATCTGTAAAAATTAAGCAAGAACATGTCATTATGTTTCAGAAAAACTAGAGTAAGCCTCCTGGTTTTAGTGTTCAAGACATTTTTTTCGAGATTTTTCATACTTTTCAGTTGTAAAACCTATATAACCTCAAAGAACTCGGTTTCCTGAAAATTTTTTAACTAACTCCCAAGGAGTTTTCTAAAAATTACTGGTTATCAAGTCACAAAATATCGGAAAAACCTAACTTCACCACAAACTTTCAGTGTACAAGGCACTATTTTTGAGCATTTCCACTAACTATAAGGAATCATTACAAAAAACTTTCTATCTCTGAAAAGTAAGTTTTCATGTGTTTTCTGTGGTCCAGTAGACATTTATAAACGTTTCACACGCAAGAATAGATATTCTATTGATTTTAAAAGATTTTAAAAATTTCATAATTCTCAAAATTTTTTCATGTGGTCCCCCCTTTGAAAAATTCGAAAAAAATTTTTTTGAGGGAATATCTCCGAAACACCTTTTTAGGATATGAAACAGACAAAATAGTACATAAATGTTCTCGAAATTAATTGGAAGGTTCCAGCAAGCTATTTTACAGCAGCTTTTGTCTGAAAAAGTTTAAAGTTTCGAGTGCCACTGGAAATGTATTTCAAAACGTGGGCTAGTGAAATAAAAATTGAATGGTAAGTTGGTAAACAGTTGTTTTCCGTTCATTCATCGAGGTTCGTGTTTTATTTCTGCGATGACTACCCCAGAATGCGTTATTATTTCATCTGAAGGTGTTGAACTCAAATGCTCAAAAATAGTGCCTTGGACACTGAAAGTTTGTGGTGAAGTTAGGTTTTTCCGATATTTTGTGACTTGATAACCAGTAATTTTTAGAAAACTCCCTGGGAGTTAGTTAAAAAATTTTCAGGAAACCGAGTTCTTTGAGGTTATATAGGTTTTACAACTGAAAAGTATGAAATATCTCGAAAAAAGTGTTTTGAACACTAAAACCAGGAGGCTTACTCTAGTTTTTCTGAAACATAATGACATGTTCTTGCTTAATTTTTACAGATCTTAACGGACATCAGTACAAAATTTTTCAGGAAAGTGCTCCAAAGTGGAGATGTCGATTTTACAGAAATTTCTGAGGAAAAGTGATTTTACTTTAAAAGTTTGGCGTGTATTGCACTTTCTCATATTTGTAATGTCAAAAAAACATCAACCCTTATTGTTCCCAGTTCGAAAAAATGTTTTATAGACAAAAAATTCGAATTCGTGTAGAAATTTTGGGTGGAAAGCTATGAAAAAGCTCAAAAAAAGTGTCTTGGACACTGGAATCTGAATATAACCTCTGGTGATCTATATGTAAAAAAACTTGTAGTTTCATAATTTCGACTTATCTCAAAGGGAAAATATACTAAAATTTTTTATTATTCTCAAAAAAGTGAAAATTTTCATAAAAATGTAAAATTTCTGATTGAACCGTAAGAGATGGAAACTAGTCATGTACTGAGAAAATGTTCAAAAATGTGCCCTTCATTCATTTCTGAAGAGTTTAGATCTCTATCTTCAAAACTGAAGATTTTGATTTTTTGACTTCAGATGACGTCAACTTTGGGGAGGAGGAATGAATCCGGATGAAATATAGGGGGATGTAATGAGAGCACCCTAGAGTACTCCCACATCAAATTTCAGATCGTTCTCTAGAAATTTTTCAGAACTGTGAACCGGCTTGTTCGAAGTTTTCGGACATCGTCTCTTAAGACCAATCTCACTGAATCCTCAAAAACCTGACTTTTCAAGTGATTTTTAATTTTTTTTTCTACGAATAACTTTTTCTGCATCCAACATTAATTTTATATTTTAATCTTAAACTCCCTTTCTTATCTTTTTTGATCATCAAAAATCTCAACAAATAGTTAGTAGGGCTTTTCCAACCACCTTTTCGGACTGCCTGAATACAATATTTCTCCCTTCTCTATGAGCTCTACGTCTTTCTTATGGAAAATTCTTATCTAATGCAGTTTTTTGGTTTAGTGATGATAACTGGGCATTCGTTCTTTAATGAATAACAAAAAATTCTATTTTTGGTCACTCGTTCTTCATCCCAGCATGTTTCATTCTGTATGTTCCAACTAACACAGTTCCCCAAGAGATAAAAGAAAAGACCCGTCATCTCAATCATTGGAATCTTCACGTTCAATGAGATAAACCCCATCTGGAACACTCAGAATGGTATTTGCCATCTGGAACATTGGGAGTCGTACTCGTTTAGTCGTTCATTACGGTCCTAGCTCTCTTATTCTTCACTTCCTTTGGTGATTCACCAGCTTCTTTATTGACTTATTGATTTTCTCCTTTTTGAGAGAGTTTTTTCTCCAATCTTATACAGTCATTTCCAGTCTCTATTCTACCCAATTCACAAATGTGTTTGAATCTATTTTCACTGAATTCTCAAAATGTTGAGTGTTCTTGTCATTGTGACCCTTCTCTTTCCTTTTGCACCTAAAATTCTTGAGATCAACTTGAGTTTGATGAAAGGGGTTTTATGAGCTTCAAGCTCCTCCCTCTGTGGATTTCCGACAAATGAAATTTTTCCTCCTTAATTGACTTTTATTCCTGTCTGAAAAACCTCAGCAATAAGTTACTGGGGCCCTTTCACCCACCTTGCCAAACTGTCTATGGAATTTCAATCGTCCTTTCATACAAAAGCTTTGCCTCTTGCTTGCCAAAAATTTTCATTCAATATTTGTCTTGGTTTAGTAACAAAAACAAAGTTTTATTTTTCGATAAGTAATAGAACAAAAGTTTACTTCTTCCCTCAAACTGTTCTGCATATTCCAACTTGGACATATTCCCAAGACATAAAATCTAACCAGATCGTTATCTCAATCAATACTATTTTCACGTTTGATGAGATACACCCCATCTGGAACATTCAGAATGGTATTTGTCATCAGGAACACCTGGAATTGTGGTCGTCTAGTCATTCATTACGATCCTAGCCCTCTCACTCTTCATTTCCTCTCGTGTTTTACCTTACACATCTTCTGTTTCTTTTCTTTTTGTCTTATTGATCCACTCCGTTTATCTTTAATTCTTCATACAGTTATTTCTTGTCGCAATTCTGAATATTTCTCTATTCACAGCGTTGTTTCCAACTTTATTCTTACTAAATTCTAAAAAAAAGCGAGTTTTTCTGTCATTTTTAACCCCCTTCCTTCACCCGAATTTTTGAAAATTTTGAATTCAATTTAATCTTGATCGGAGAATATTCGAACAACTCTCTAAGTTTTTCTCACGAATAACGTCTTTCCTCTTATTTTCAATTTCATTCCGCTCTCAAACTTCATTTTTTATCTTTCTTGATCAGCAAAAGTATTAGTATTCATTTCACACTTCACTAATATCCCTTCATTCTCACGATTTCTGACTTGTCTGTTACTGTTCTAGACAGAATTCAGCTGCCTTCCGATGTGATACACTCATGACAATGTAACTGGTCGATTACTGCATTTGAATCGTTCTGCACTCACTCATTGACAGTTCTCTCATTTTTGTGTCACTTTTCTTTTTCTTCTTTCTCGATTTCTCGATTTTCTCCGTTTTTGCTAAATCTATTAACACATGCTTCTCTTCTTTCAGAGCTTATTCATTTTTTTCTTCTCCAAAATGTACTCAACCAACGGAAACGGAAATCGTCATCAATCGACTTCCTATCGTGGAAATGGTCAATCACGATTCGAACAAGACCAGCAATATCGGCCAGCCAGGCAGACCACAGAATCCACTAGATTCCAGCAAATGGGCAGTCGAATGGAGTCTCGACGCTATCAAAGAGACCAAGGATATGAACGATCTGGATTTGATGTGAGTTTTAAAATTCCTGTTTCATTCTCAATATCCAACTTCCACAATAATAATCAAAGTTAATGAGTATATTCTTGTTTCAGTGCCAATCTCGTCAAGAAACGGAGTATAATTATCGTGGAGATCACGTGACAAGATATCAATCAGAATATCAAAAAACTCGATTCAATAACCAGTACCGTCACGAACAACAGTACGATTACAACAATCGCTCCACACTGCAACAAGGACATGGCTTCCGATCGAAAACATTTGTTGAACAGAGAAACGATCGGATCGAAGGGATGAGACCAGCCAGCCTCCCAGTGTCTTCTGACTCGGATTCGGACTCCCAATCCGATGACGGATCATCGACAAAAAACCTTGGAAAGGCGTTTAGCTTTGAACAGATGCTGAAAAGTGTCGAAGAATTCCGCAAGTTGGACTGGAGTGAAGAAGTCGAGAAGGAGTATGCCGAGCAGCAATTGGAAAAGAAGAGAGCGGAGTTTTTCAGCAAGGCTGGTTTTATTATGAAGTCAAGGACAGGCAATCCGGTGTGGGACATCAAAAAGAGAAAACCAATTGGTAAGTCATTATTATTTTTTTTCAGAGAGAAAAAATAAAAATGTTCTCTAATGAATGAAATTTACAGTGTACCGCGAGAAGACATACTACAACTACATTCACTACGGCTAGCCAATCGGACTCCTGGAATCTACTTTTTTATTTTTGATTTTCTCTGTGATATTTCCCATCACTTGTTGTACCCATCCGTCACAATTCTTTTTCCGCGGTTATTGTCTTTATCTTTCTCTGACTTTTCAATTTTGCGTAATTTAACCAAATAAATTTTTTTTCAAAAGATCAGTGTAGTTCGTCTCTTTTAAATTTCTCTCAGTCATTTCCAACACTTCCCTCGCTGCAGCGACAAAATCTCAACAATAGATTACTAGGCCCTTTGAACTACTTTGTCGTCATCTCATTCAATCGAATCTTCACGTTTGATGAGATACACCCCATTTGGAACAGTCTGAAAGGTATTTGTCTAGTCGTTCGTTAGTGCTCTCACTCTTCACTTCCTTCTGTGTTTCACATGAACGTTTCACCTAACACATCGTCTTTGCAACCTTCTTTTGTCTTATTGACTTCCATAAACCCTTTTGTTTCTTTTAAATTTGTTCTTTAATTCTCAGAAAGTTAGTCAAAAAAGTTTCAAGCCCCTCACTTTTCGTCTTTCTTACCACGAATAACCTTTCTGACTCTATACTCACTTTCGTTCCAGTCTTGAACTCCTTTTGATATCTTTCCTGATATGCAAAAATCTCAACATTCATTTTACCTTTATAATCCATAACTCTTGAGATCAATTTGAGCTTGGTGAAAGGAGTTTTAAGCCCCCACCCTTTGTGGTTTTCCCACTTACAACGTTTCTTCCTCCTCTATCGACTTTTAATTCGGTCGGAAACTCCCTTTCTCATCTTTACTGATCAGCAAAAATCTCAACAATAAATTACTTGGGCTCTTTCAGCCACTTTGTCAAACTGTCTATGGTATTTTCAATCCTCCTTTCATACAAAAACTTTACGTCTTACTTGTCAAAAATTTTCATTCAATATTTTTCTTGGCTTAGTAATAAAAATCAAGCATTCTTCTTCGATAAGAAGTAAAACAAAAGTTTACTTCTTCCCTCAAACTGTTCTGCATATTCCAACTTGGACATATTCCCAAGACATAAAATCTAACCAGATCGTTATCTCAATCAATACTATTTTCACGTTTGATGAGATACACCCCATCTGGAACATTCAGAATGGTATTTGTCATCAGGAACACCTGGAATTGTGGTCGTCTAGTCATTCATTACGATCCTAGCCCTCTCACTCTTCATTTCCTCTCGTGTTTCACCTTACACATCTTCTGTTTCTTTTCTTTTTGTCTTATTAATCCACTCCGTTTTTCTCAGAGTTTTCATTTTTTATACAGTGATTTCCCATCGCAATTAACTCATATTTCTCCATTCACAGCGGAGTTTCCATCTTTATTCTTACTGAAATCTAAAAAAGTCAGACTTTCTCGCCATTTTTAACCCTTTTCCTTCACCGAATTTTGAATTTTGAAATTTTGAATTAAATTTGATTTTGATCGAAGAATATTCGAACACCTTAGTGCTCTCGCTCTTCACTTCCCTCCTTCCCTCGTTTCACCTAACACATCGTCTTTGCAACCTTCTTTTGTCTTATTGATTTCCATAAACCCTTTTGTTTCTCTTATAACTTTTCTTTAATCAAAACAAAGTTTTAAGTCCCTCACTTTTCGTTTTCCCACCACGAATAACTTTTCTGACTCTATATTGACTTCCAGTCGTTCCAGTCTCAAACCTCTTCTGTTATCTTTCCTGAAATGCAAAAATTTCAACATTAATCATACCTTTATTATCTAACGGTTCTAACTAACTTGATAATTATGACAAACTAAATTGATTGTATTGTCATTATCTAACGTTTTCCTACAAAAACTGAAACTTTCCCCAATTGAAACGATTATTCTAATGAATAACCCGAGCCTTTTCAAGCATTTGGTCGTCGGACTGCCCGGATACAGTAATTTTCTCTTCTACAATAGCTCTACATCTTCCTTGACAACATTCTCATTCAATGTTGGTTCAGTAATGAAAATTGAGCATTATTTTTTGATAAGTAACATAACGAAAGTTTATTTGGGTCACTTATTCACACTCCCTTCATATTCCATTCTGTATGTTCCAACTTGGACAGATTCCCAGAACATGAAAGAGATGAGCCACCTATCTCAATCAATGAGATCTACACGTTTGATAAATCAATAAATGGAATCTTTACGTTTGATGAGATACACCCCCATCTGGAACATTGGGAATTGTCATCATCTGGCCGTTCATTACGGTCCTAGACCTCTCACTCTTCACCATTTTCGTGTTTGAGCTGACACGTCTTGTTCCTCTCATTTTTAGTCTTATTGATTTCTTCCGTTTTGTTAGAGGGAGTTTTTTTCCCTATACAACCATTTTCGGGTTAAATTCTGAATATTTCATCACTCACACTTTAGTTTTTAAAATTTTTTCTATCAAATTCTCGCAAAGTTAACTTTTCTTCCCATTTTGTATCCTTCTCTTTCCTATTTGATTGAAAATTTTGAAACCAATTCGAATTTGATCAAAAAAGTTTAAAACCTTTCATTTGGGTTTTTCCCAGAATAGAGTTTTCTTCCTCTTATGTATATTATTTTTTGTTCTGGTTGAACTCCCTTTCTTATCCTTTTTGATAAGCAGAAATCCTATCAATCATCTTTCTGATAGCCTTTATACATTTTCTTGTCTGTCACTGTTCTAGAGAGAACGTAGATGGATCTCCATGTTAACCAATCTACACCTCCTCAATAATTGGATCTGAATCGTTCTTCACCCATTCATTGACAACCTTTCATTCTTATATTACCACACAGTTTTTTCTAATCAACAAGACACTTTTTTTCAGAAAACCTTCTTCTTCTCCTAAAAAATGTACAACAACAACGAACGTCGTTATGGATCAAGTGGAAACGGTGGGGCACGGTTTGAGCAAGGCCAGGGATATCAACAAGCAAAGCGGACGACTGATTTCGCTAGCTTCAATCGAATGGACAATCGAAGAGACTCTTGTCGCTCTTTTGGCTATCAAGGACGGCAACAACCTGGATACAATGTGAGTTCAAAAATTTTTCGTTTTATTATCATAATCTCTATTTTCTACCATAAATGTTAACAAGCATATTTTTATTTCAGTGTGAACGTTATCAGGAAAATGAGCGGAGAACTGAGTGCCGTGGAGGATATCAAGTCAATAGCCGACCGAATTTCGAGTCCAACCGCTGTGACTTCAACCAACGTCAGAAACACCGCTCGGAATATAAAGTAAGTTGAAAGAAATAATCATTGATCATTCTACTCAAATTAAAACTCACCAGCTTTTAAATTTATCTCTTTTCAAAAAAAATTTTTCAGTCGACTGGGTACAACAATGGCTTACAAACGCAACCGGAAAATAGATTCCAATCGGAAAAATGTGTTGAACGAAGAGATGATTGGACTAAGAAAATGAATCTCTCTGGCCTACCAGTCTCACCTACCGACTCGGATTCACAATCTGATGATGGCTCGTCGACGGAAAGCCTCGGAAAGGCATTTAGCTTCGAAGAGATGCTGAAAAGTGTCGAAGAATTCCGCAAGTTGGATTGGAGTGAAGAAGTCGAGAAGGAGTATGCACAGCAGCAACTGGAAAAGAAGAGAGCGGAGTTTTTCAGCAAGGCTGCTTTCATTATGCAGCCAAGGACAGAGAATCCAGTTTGGGAAATCAAAAAGAGATCAAATCTTAAACCGATTGGTAAGTCTTTTTTTTGAGGAAAAATCGAAATACCATCTAATAAATGGAATTTACAGAGCACTACGAGCGGACATGGCGCAACTACATTCACTACGGCTAACGGATCGGGCTCCTGGGATCTACTTGTTATTTTCACTTTTTTCTCTTTATGGATTTCCATAATTTGTTGTTTCAACCCGTTACAACTTTCTCCGTTTTTTTCCTATCTTTCCGTGACTTTTTTTGAATTTTGCGTGAGTCAACCGAATAAATATTTTTCCGTAAGATCAGTGTATTTCAGCTTTCTAAACTTTAGAATTTCCAAATATGAGTATTGGAAACCTGCGATATTAGTTGCGTCATTCATCCCCCTAGGTAGAAAGAATCGGTTATGATTTCATTTGTTCTTTTCGTTTCTCTCCCACAAGTTACCTTTTTCGATAATGCAAGACTCAAAGACACCGCAAAAATAAAAGAAATGAGACGTCATCTTAGTCATTTTTATCACTCCTTTCGTTGCACCGCTCGGAACAGTATTTATCCAGTCGATCATAAACGGCCCTCGCGCCCTCACTCTTCCCTTCCTTTCCTGTTTTATGTAACCATATTTTCTTCTTTTTTTGTCTTATTGCATCGCTTTCTTAATTTTAGAATTAGTAAAAGCCAATATTCAAAACCTGCGATACTACTTGCGTCATTCATCCCCCTGGGTAAAAAGAGTTGGTTATGTTTTCATTTATTCCTTCTCTTATTCTCCTACGAATTAGTTCTCTCCACAATTTCAAAACACAAAGACACCGCAAAACATGAAACAAAGCCGTCATCTCAGTACTTTTCATCACCTCTCTCGTTGTTGCGTTCGGAAAAATTTTTCCAACCGATCATAAACGGCCTTTGCGCTCTCACTCATTCCTTCTTTTTCGTTTCTCCATCCATTATTTTTGCCTTTCTTTTTTGTTTTATTGATTCGCATACACGACTTTGTTTCCGTCAGAGTTTTCTTTTTTTTATACATCAGTTTCTCTTCCTTTTTGATATTGAACACTTCACACCTTGGTTTTTAGAATATTTTTTATTGAATTCTTGGAAAATAGAGTTCTCTTGTTATTCTCTCCTCTCTGTAATTAAGTAATTTAAGATTCTAAATTCAACTCAATTTGGTTCGGAGTTGTCCTTTGCGTTTTTCCCACGATTAATATTTTTGCTTCTAAATTGACTTCGATTCCTAAACTTTCAGTTTTTTCAGAAACTTGAGAAAAAAAGCTCTCACCGAAAATGAACAATCTATCACAGTATGATGCGGTTAGAAACAATGGAGTCCAATCCGGACAATACAACCAACGATCATATCCACCTCGTCACGACAATCAACGCAACTATCAAGACCATCGCCAAATCGAGCAAGCGACAAGATTTAATGAATACAACAAGAAAGAAACCCAATCAGATGCTCATCGTTCTTTTGAAAACACATCAAGTGCCAATCGCGGAAATGATGGATATGGACAAGGTCAGGAATTTCGCCAAACAAACGGGGCCACAGAGTTCAAACAAATGGACAATCGAGAAGACTCTTCCCGCTACTATGGAAACCAAGAACGTCGAGGATCTGGATATAATGTGAGTCTTAGAATTTTTCGTTTTATCATCCTTGAATCTAATGTACATTTTTCCCCATCATGATATGAATGCTGTTGTTTCAGTACCAACGTCAAGAAAATGAACGGAGAACCGAGAACCGTGGAGGATATCGAGCCAATAGCCGACCGAATTTTGAGACCAACTTCAACCAACGTCAGGAACACCGATCAGATTCCCAACATCGTTTTGGAAATACATTAAGTGCTAATCGTGGAAAAGATGGATTTGAACAAGGTCAGAAGTTTCGCCCAGCACAGCGGGACACTGAACTCAATCGAATGAATAATAGAGAGGACTCATCCCGCTACTATGAAAACCAGCAACGTCGAGGATCTGGTTACGATGTGAGTTAAAAAGGTCCTATTGTAGTTTAGGGGTCACTTCGAATAATAGGGGCCCTTTCAATCTGAGTTTAAAAAATTAGGGTCCCTTCGAGTAACTTTAAAAAATAGGGATCTTTTCACAAAAATAGGAATCTCTTTGCTAGGCCTGATAGTACTAGAAAAAAGGGGCCCCTTCAATTTTTGCAAAACGAATAGGGGTCCTCCAGGCTTCATTAAAAAATAGGGGTCTCTCATATATTTTCTAAGCTTATTAAGCCTGAAGAAATTTCTATCTTTTATAAGTCTTGTATTACCTAGCAAAGAGACCTCTATTCTTCTCATGTAGATTGAAGGGGCCCTGCTTTTTTAGAGGACCTCTATGTTTCAAAAGGTCCCCTATTCTACAACAGAGCCGTTAAAAATAATTAGGTCATATTACATTGAGAAACTATATGAGTTGAGAATTCAAAAAACTTCCTGTCTATCATCTTTTTTTTGCAGTCTCGTAGGCCTTCACCCAATTATCGAGGACAATATGAATTCAGAACAAGCTCGAGATCTCCAGACGCTTATGCAAGAAGCCGAACAAATTCAGCGGATCGCTCGGATTATCAACGACGAAACTCTCCTGTTTCTTATCGGAAAAATCGAGTAGGCTATCAGAGAGCTTCATGTCTATAATTTTTTCTTACAGTCTCGTAGCACTTCACCCGATTATCGTGGACAATATGAACTCAGAAAGAGATCGAGATCTCCAAACGCTTTCAGATACAATGACAGCTATGCAAGAAACCGAGCAAACTCATCGGATCGCTCCGATTATCAACGACGAAGCTCTCCTGATTCTTACCGAAACAATCGAGTAGGCTATCAGAGAGCTCCATGTCTATAATTTTTCTTACAGTCTCGTAGCCCTTCTGGCCAATCGGAACGAGGTGGATATCAATTCGATTATCGAAATCATGGATCTCCCACTTATTCACGTCATAGTCAACCGCAACGTTGTGAATACAACAAGGAAGCTCGATTCATATCCAACGACCAACGAAGACAAGATTACTATTCAAGAAGCAATGTAAGTTGAAAATTGAGAGAAGTTCATGTCTATCCGTTTTTTAACAGTCTCGTAGCCCTTCACCCGATTATCGCGGACAATGCGAATTCAGAAAGAGATCGAGATCTCCAGATACCTTCAGATACAATGACAAGCATACTCAGTATCCCGTAAGTTTACAAAATATCAATGTATCGTCTCTGTTCCATCATTCTCTAATCAAATCTCCAATTTCAACCATTATTTTCAATTTAATGAGTATATTCTTATTACAGCTTCAATATCGTCACGAAGAACTGAAGAGACCTTATTCTCCCCAAGATAATCAAGCTGTGAGAAGAATGAATAATTGTCACAATAGCTCAATGAGCCATCGTCAATGCACAGAATTCAATGGTTTTAATCGTATTGGAAACGAGTCAAATTCTCAACGTTACTTTGGGAATCAGAATCATCAACAACCTAATTATAATGTGAGTTTTTTCAATTTATTTCTTGTTAGGTCTGATATCCAACTATCGCCATTATATTTGAAATAATGAATAAATTTTTGTTCCAGAACAAACAAGTCAATCAGCAAAGACCACAATTGCGCCAATGGATTCCATCTGGGATTCAACGACAACAGTATCCCGTAAGTTCAAAAAATAACAACGTGTCGTTCCTTTTCTATCTTCCTTCAATCAAATTCCTAACTTCCGATTATGATGAAAACTCTTCGGTTCTCAACATGATTATTTGTTTTCAGTCGTCTGGTCAAAACAATGGTGCTGAGAAGTTTGGGAAACAAGACGTCAGCCTCCCAGTCCCTCCAATTGTCTCCGACTCCCAAGCCAACGATGGCTGGGTAACTCTCGGAAAGGGGTTTGATTTCGAGGAGTTGCTGAACAAGGATATTGAAGAATTACGCGATATGAATTGGGCTGAGGAGGTAGAAAAGGAGTACATCCAGCAGCAATTAGAAAAAAAAAGCAATGAATAATACCAATTAGTTTATTGTGATTAGTATTAGCCCTCTGGACTAGAGTTTAATATGTGATGTGATTTTTGGTATCTTTGGTTTTATTGTAATTTTTATTTTTATTTGTTCTAACTTGTCTTAACTCGTTCTTTTGGGTTATATTTTATTGGTAGGATTTTTATTCGAATTATGAAATAAATTGCTAATAATAAATCTTTTTTTCACAAGTTAAGTGTCACTCAGCATAGCTAAGAGATTTTATTGTCAATGGATGCAAGCATTGGAGACCTGTGGTATCTCTGTCACCATTCTTTGCAATAATGAATTCAGGTTTCTTTTGAACTACGCTGAAGCTGTAATATTGCATAGCAAAGTTCAATACACTGATTTACTCTAAGAAATATTCATCTGGGTCTGTCAGATTATGACACTCATCTTTATATTGAACTGACTACTGTATTGATTCCATGTTCTGTTCAATATAAAAAGACTGATAAAACGTTCTGTTATTGTACATAACTGGAATGCTCAATAACTTCATTTATAACCAGCCCTGGTTATAAGCAGGTAAACAGGATTTTTTAGTGGATAAAGTATCACCCTTACACCCTTACACCCTTACACCCTTACACCCTTACACCCTTACACCCTTACACCCTTACACCCTTACACCCTTACACCCTTACACCCTTACACCCTTACACCCTTACACCCTTACACCCTTACACCCTTACACCCTTACACCCTTACACCCTTACACCCTTACACCCTTACACCCTTACACCCTTACACCCTTACACCCTTACACCCTTACACCCTTACACCCTTACACCCTTACACCCTTACACCCTTACACCCTTACACCCTTACACCCTTACACCCTTACACCCTTACACCCTTACACCCTTACACCCTTACACCCTTACACCCTTACACCCTTACACCCTTACACCCTTACACCCTTACACCCCTTACACCCTTACACCCTTACACTCACCTTACACCCTTACACCCTTACACCTTACACCCTTACACCCCTTACACCCTTACACCCTTACACCCTTACCCTTACACCCTTACACCCTTACACCCTTACACCCTTACACCCTTACACCCTTACACCCTTACACCCTTACACCCTTACACCCTTACACCTACCCTTACACCCTTACACCCTTACACCCTTACACCCTTACACCCTTACACCCTTACACCCTTACACCCTTACACCCTTACACCCTTACACCCTTACACCCTTACACCCTTACACCCTTACACCCTTACACCCTTACACCCTTACACCCTTACACCCTTACACCCTTACACCCTTACACCCTTACACCCTTACACCCTTACACCCTTACACCCTTACACCCTTACACCCTTACACCCTTACACCCTTAAGAAGAATGATAGAGAAAAGGGGAAGGGATGGGTTTTTATAGGAAGGCGTTAATTCGATTTTTTGGATGGGGGTGCGGTAGCTCCCGAGTTTCCCAGGGCATCGGCTAAATCGAATTAGGGTCTTTTATAAATGTCCCCCCTTTTTCCTCCTTTCAGCATCATTCTGTTCAAGAATGCGCCTTCTTCTCCTCTTCCTCCTCATGGTCTCCGCGGCCTCTTCAACCATCTACTGGAAAAACCAAGTCCAACAGCCAACTGATATTATTCGATACCATGTTGCCTTAATGATGGACGCCATCAAAAACAACAACACCAGTCTTCTCTACCAACTGACTCCAATCGGAGAACGTATGCCCATCATTATATCACAGTAACCCACAATACTCTTCCAGGATTCGATTCCTTTCACAAAAGCTATCTCGTTTTGAATATGTCTGTCGAAAAGGCGAGAGCAATCCCTAGCGGTGAAATTGAGGGACTTGGAACAGTCTGGGCGGCTTTGGTTTATCCCCGTCAACAGCCGGAACCGTTTTCCTCCATTTTCACTCTGACTCCGAGCGCTAGCAGTCCGACAGGATTCGTCTTGACCAAAATGATGTTTTGCGAGGGAGGATGTTATTTGCAAGTCTAATTTATAAAGTTATTGAGCATTCCAACTTTGTTAAACATGCAGACTATTAATTCCAAGTAAAACACAAGAAACAGGAACTGATTAGAAACTCTTCTCTTAGTCTGCTCTACGGTCTTTCTATTTTTCGATCTAAACTAAGAGAAACCATGAAACCGGTCAGCGTTTTATCCAGAATTCAAGTTTCGATATTATATCTTGGCTTAGTTACTATCGTGAGAATCAAAATGAGAAAACATTGACAGTCCTCACTTTTTATTTCACATGCTAATCAGAGTAAGAAATGAAAGTATACAAAAATAATGAAAGAACAGAATAAAAGCGGGTAAAGGCAAAACTTCGAAAACTCAACTTTTGCATCTCCTCGACAGTGAACGCCATTGCGAAGGTCGAGGAACCAGGTCCGCCCAGAGATTTTCGATGATCAGTGTTTTCCCTGGAAAACGCTAACTAGGAACTTATGACATCTTTGAAACTCACTTGATGTTATTGACTCATCCATCAAGCCATCTGCCTCAGCTCGTTTCCCTGGTTACAGGCTCCAAAATAAATAATAATAATAATAACAAAAATCCTGTTCGACACCCTAGGCTGGAATGTAGCCCGTTGTTCCATCAGCAGCTCCTTTGTTAGGGGTTGTTAATCCTCTTGCTCCCAATTCGTTCATCAGAAGTGTTGTTAATATTTTCAACTGCAGAATTGCTTCTAGGGGTGGGTCCATCGCAGCATATCCTGTGATTCGGCTTGTTGGTCCATTCATTGTCGTTCGTACCATTGAGCATCAATGTCGCAAAGTAAATTTATGTTCTCTTCGCCATCCATGAGCTTTTGATCGGTCTCTGAAAACGTCAGCAAATGATCTCTGCAAGAGCGTTGGATTCGGCCAGTAGCTAGTGAAGTAGAACGAATAGACTCTGAAAAGAAACTTGTGACCTCAGTTATTTGCTCATACTTACTCAACTGATTCTTTCTTATCTATATCAGACTCATTTTTCTCCTAGCGTGTATTCCACCGATTGCTATTCTTTTTTGATTTTTTGAAATGTGAGTAAAGCAGTGATGTTGCATGAAATATTTATTTGAGAAGGTGAGAAACGAGGGATAAAAAATGGTATTCCCCTCCAGCTTCACCCTTACCCACACGGCGGGGACACTGGGTGGGGGCGGGGCGAAGCTGGCGGGGAAAATAACTTTTTGTGAACATAGTGGCGTCTGGGAGTAGCTACAAATTCGATGGCTGCTGGCTCGGATTTCGGTGTTTGAAGACGAGCATATGGTGGATGAAGAGCCTCCGATCCATATTCGGGGTCGACTGAAATTCAAACTTAGTTTGTCAAAGCATTTGTTCTTATCAATGAAATACCTTGAACTTTCCAGAGAAGAAACGCGATAGTAAAAAAGAGAACCGCTGATTTCATCTCAGAATCAGAGTTGATGATATCAAATGATTCTTCTGCGGCTTTTTAAACCTATTCTGACGCCCCTCCCCTTCCTTTTCCCTCACTTCAAAGTTTATTGTTCGGAACTTTTTGGATTTCTTCCTATATTTTATAGCCGATTTTGTACCTGATGTATGATTCCTTTTCTTGCGAAACGATCAGCTATCCCGGAACAAAAATGTTTTGGATGCAGAGGAAAATGTTAAGAACTTGTAAGTTGAGCAATTGAATATAAGGAATAGTGAGTAATTATGATCCTGGTTTTGAAAAATCAGGTTTTTCTGTTCTAGAATCATGTTCTTGGCATTTTTGTCAGCAAAAATTGTTGATTCCATGAAAATACCACTAAAAAAACAGAGAAACAAGATTCTCCAAAAAAGGGATCAGTTAGCAGGAATATAGGTCAGGTAACATCATCAGAAAAATCATCATCATTTGTTCTATGAATGGTCCCTATAACACTTTCTCAACTTTATGCCTAACCAAAAAAGCTGGTCGACCGAAAAAGTAGGTCAAATAATTCATCGATGAATTCAGCTTGCTTTACACTTTAAATTGCTCGAATACCATCCCGCTATCTTTATCCCTGACGGAAATAGCCAGTCAACACAGATATAGCTCACCTGACAAACTTAAAATGATCACCGTTCTCTACTGAGTCTATGTTCTTATAGACATTCACCTAGCTTCATCCCTAACCGATTTTGCTTCGTGACCCACTTTCAGAAATTTCGTGACCTGATTTTGAATTCTCCTTTGATGAGAACCCCAACCTCCTAGTTTCAAGTTCCAATACCCTAAACTAAGAATCTAGGTCACCAGGAGCTCAGGTGACATATGATTTCGAACTCTCCGACTCGAGTTTAGTCCATCCCCCAACTTTGGGACCGATCTCGGCATATCTAAGTTTCTAGGTCACCAGGCATCTTTTAGAACATTATCACTCGACTCGTCAAGGTCTTATATGTCGACTCAAGAAGTTTCAAGTCTCTAGGACCCCTGGGAGCAAAATTATAAAAAAGTGAAAAAACCCGTAAAGCTCTAGAGGTCAAGTTCAAGTCAATCTGAAGGGAGTCCCCTCAGAAAATTCATTCCTTCCTTTTTCTTCTTCCCGGATCGCCGCCTCTCCTCTTCATAATTTTTATTGGTAAGTTAGAGGAAAAATGGTCTAGCACAGGCCAGAAATAGGGGGAATTTCGGGTAGTTTTAAGGATAGGAAATAGGGGGTTTTGCGAGAAATTTGATAGAAATAGGATTGGGAATGGGTAGGGGCTAGTAAGAGCTAACTCTGGGTGAGGAAAAATTTTAGAAAATAGTGATGGCTGATGGCTGGGAGGACGGGTGCCAGGGGATAGTTTTGAAAAAAATGAAAAAATGGGAATTTTCAAGTTAGCAAAAAGAGTATTTTGAGACGGATTTCAGTAGAAAAAAATATATAGGTTAGTAGAGCATGTAGCAGAGCACCATAGAAACAGCTTTAGCAGTTGAAAAAACGCGTATGAGTTGACTGGGAGCGATCCAAAGATCGCTAGAAATTTGAACGTTTTTGTCTTTTTTTCAAGCAACTTTTGTTTTTCAGGATGTGCATTTTGGCCGAAGTTTTGCTGGGAGGTCAACGGAAAAAAGCCACGTCACAATGCTTACTTACAAGGAATGGAATGGAGTGCTGCTGGGAGGTCAACGGAAAAAAGCCCCGTCACATTGCTTACTTACAAGGAATGGAATGGAGTGCTGCTGGGAGGTTCGCAAGAAAAAAGTCCTCGTCTTCATGCTTACTTACAAGAAATGGAATGGAGTGCTGCTGGGAGGTTCGCAAGAAAAAAGCCACGTCACAATGCTTACTTACAAGGAATGGAATGGAGTGCTGCTGGGAGGTCAACGGAAAAAAGCCCCGCCACCATGCTTACTTACAAGGAATGGAATGGAGTGCTGCTGGGAGGTTCGCAAGAAAAAAGCCCCAACATGATGCTCACTTACTAGGAGAAGATGAATGCTGTGAGAAAATCTACAAAAAAGAGCACTAAAATTAAATAAAACTTTTTATAACTGGTAATAAAATTTTTTTTTTGAGATCACAATTCCACAATCAGCTGGAGCCACTAACCGATTTACACCACACAAAAATATTTCTGAATTTTTGCCCGAAAAAAAGGTAAAAACTCGAGAAATTAACCATTAACTAAGATTCTCTTGGACGTCTCAAAATAGATTAATTTTGCATTTTCACTGGAAGACAAACGAAAACAATTTTAGAAAATAAGATTCCGAATGAGACACCGTTCAAAGATCTCAGAAAAAAAGAACTTTGAATTTTTACCAAAACATTACGAAACACTATTCAACATTTTTTTTCTGACAGCTTTGTGTTCTCTTTTTCAGCTCTTTTCAACATTTGGAATTAAGAGCGTAAATTGACTTCAATCAATCATTTTATTGCTTGAATAAATTGTACTTAACAAAAATTAATACATTATATAATCTACACTTGGGGACACCGAGGAACTACTTGGAAATAAACTAGCATAGAAACATGGCCGACAAAAATTGAAAAATGATGAATTAAAAAAACTTAATATGATTGTTTAAGATATGTGTGAATCAGAGTTGTATGGAATGAAAATTTCCAGTTCTGGAATTTGGAATTTGGACAAAAATTTTTGAAATGGAATTTGGAATTTGGAATTTGGACAAAAATTTTTGAAATGGAATTTGAAATTTGGACAAAAAAATTTCTATGGAATTTGGACAGAGAAAAAACCTGGAATATGGAATATGGAATCTGGAATTTGGACAAAATCCAGCGGTTTTCGAAAAAATTCGTAAAAAATCGAAATTTTTGATGAAATTCGTGTATTTTTTTTAGAGGGTTTTTTTTTTGAAATTTTTTTTCTCGATTTTACATGAAATTTGGAAAAAAAATTTTTACTGTTCAAAATGGAATTTGGAATATGGGATTTGGATTCCATACAACTCTGGTGTAAATACGATTGTTTACCACACATATAGTTTAAAACTTGAAATATTAAAAACTAGGGAAACACTTACGGGCACATTGGAAAAACATTAGTGATAGAATAAATGAAGAGAGGGTTATTTACTGATGATTTCTCTATTTTGAATGTTCCTCTTGTATTGATCCATCTGAAACAAAAAAACCAATAAATAACACTATGAATACCTACAAAAAACTAACTTCTTTCCATCACATCTTCCCCGTCCTCGAATCCTTTTTAGCTTGAAGGAATGCCGCGTCAGTTGGTGCGATAAATTCCCACATCCCATTTCCATTGAGCCACCCAGAGAACTCGAATGTTCCTATTATTCTTTTTGACGACCATTAGGTTGAGAAGGTTGTTCACTGTTGAATTTCCTTTTCTGGATCATCCTCTTGTATTGGTCCATCTGGAACAGAAAATAAATTAATAACTTCATAGTTTCCTTTGAAAAACTAACTTTTCTCTCCATATCAGCTTCCCCGTCCTCAAATCCTTCTTCATCTAGAAGCGGAGTCGATGAATCTCAACATCTCGTTTCTATCAAGCCACCCAAAGGGCTCGAACGTACCGTTGACGTAGTTCGAGTGTGCTACGTTGCTCAGATTTCATGCGTCTGAAATCGACCTCCTTGGAGGTAGATCCACGGTGCATATGTTTTGAAGATCCTGCTTGTCTTCATTTCCATTGTCTTCGGCTTTCGAGAGCTTTCCCAAGATACTGAGCTTTCAAGTGACGATCCATTGGCTTGACTGTAGACCAACCACAGTTCCATCCGCAGATCTTGTGGCTGGGCTTGTTGGTTCGCTCGTTTCCAATTGCTCAAGGGGTTTTCCGATTTTCACGATGAACTGCTGGTTGGCCATTTCACTGAAAACGATCCAAATTGAACATTAACAAATTCGAGAGTCAAAAATTGGAAAAAGAGCTTTTCAGTTCGAGGAAAAGAAAAAAAACTGACCATTGACGTAGTCCAAAATGTTCCAACTCTTGTCGAACATTTTTCTATATTCTGCTCCATGTCAGGTGCTGAACTCCATCATTGCTGCCACAAAGACATCCAAGATTCTGGCAACAGTGTGAGCTGGTTTGGCTCCCAAATCTGATGAATGAGCTCCACATTTCTCAGATTTTTTGCGTCTGAAATCGGCCTCCTTGTAGGTAGATCCACACTCCAGGCTTCACAACCAGCTTTTCTTGTTATGCCAATAGTTATTTGGAAACCATGTTCGTTTTCAAATCCATTGTTTTTCGCTCTCGAGAGCCTTTCCACGAAGCTGAGCCCTCGACAGACGATCCATTGGCTGAATCGTGGGCCATAGTTTCAGGGCAAATTGTTTCCGATCATTCAACATCGGGCTTCAGCAATGAACTGTTGGTTTGACATCTAGCTGAAAATTGACTAGATTGAACACTGACGAACTCAAAGATTGAAAATTGAATAGAAATGAAACTTTTTCTACTCAAGAAAAAGTAGAAAACTCACTCGTTGCTGGCTTGAGTTGTTGTTCCCAAACTATTCCATTTTTTGAAGACCAATGACTTCAGCCTTTATAACCAGTACTGAAAACATTAGTTTTTGAGAGAAAAAGGAAACAAGGAAATGAAAAAAGACACTACTAACGAGTTTTGAAAAAAAGTGCATTCAAATCACATGTTTATAATAGTTGCCGCGTTTACACGGGGTCTCGGGTTAATTTTCGCAATTTTATACTCAAAACGAAGTCAGAAAACACTTTAAAAGACTTAAAAACCTCGAAAAAATGCTCTAGAAGCAAACAAAAAGAGGCGACAATTTTGCGCGCGCAGGCGTTATTTTGGAGTGTCGTTGCGCGCGCTGCATGAAGAAGGGAAGACCGGGGAAGTTTGTGTATTTTTTTTTGATTAGAGATCTGTCCTGTTTCAAGTATTTTAAAATTAAGCAGAAAAATACCATTTTTAACCAACGAGGTTTTAAATGGAAAAATTTGAAATTCCATTTTTTTTTGGAAAAATTGAATTTGAATTTGAATAAGCAATTTTACCGTTTTTACTCCTCATCATTCGAAAATTTCATGGCTTTACAGCTTGCTCCGTTCTGCGATTCTGCCGGCCTGGTCTAAATACTGAATCATCTTCATCAAATGGGTTACAGTCGTCACAATGGAAATGCTCTTGTGTGTCAGTTTCTCATTGCAGTGAGTTCAAACAAACAGTTTTAACAGTTTTAAAACTCGAATTAATCTGCGTTTTCAGGAGTCCCCTCACCGACTCCGGTCTTACTCCTGTCGTGAAGTACAAAGAACTCATCTGCTCACTGTCCGTCTAAGGCTGATATGCCTTGTGTATCGTCTGCAAAGAAGAAGATCGATGATGACGTGTCTCTTCTTTACGTTGGGACTTGATGGACAGTCAAACTCGAAGAAGGATCTGCTTAGAAAAAGGCGAAATTCGTGAGTTTTTATCAGTCCAAACTTAAAACAACATCTATTTTTAGCATTCTGTTCCTACTCTGCTCTCGGCAATTTCAAGACTACTTCTGCATGTTTATGTGATTATTAGACGAAAACGATCCGGTCAAATGGATGTTTCCATTCTGGTTGACGCGAGAATAACTTGAAAACTAGCTATCGTCTTGGTTTCAATGTAGAGTTTCCTGCGCACAGAAATTTGATGTCATTTTTCATTCTGACTTCAGAATATGATCTGACGTTATCCAAGTAGCTCATTCCCAGTCAGCATACAAACGACACTCCAAAACCCCTCTACGAGCCATTTAGTGCATATCAAAAAACGCGCCAACAAAATGGAAAGAAGAATTTCGGACTTATAAAAGGTTTTTTCCTCTGTTTTTCTCATTTAATATCTACTTAGAGTGCTAATCAATTTATATATCGAAAAATTGGTTGAAACTTTCTTCTTTTAGAGCGCTGGTGGCTATTTTTATAAATCTACACAGTTGTGCGTCAACAGTAATATTGCTTGCGTCTTTTTCGTGACTCGTTGGAAAAAATAGTTAGCGAATATCTTCTGAATAGAAAAATCATTGTATTATCCCATATATACTTCATTCAGAACATGGAAACCAATATTTTGGTGAAAAGCTACAAAGTGAGAGAAGCACTAACCATAGAGAGCTAGGAATGTGTCCTGATTACAAAAAAATGACAAAGGAATGGATGACAACCAAAAATATAAGAATAAATTATATAGAAATGGAGGTCCGAATATCAAAAAAAGCCAGAGAAATGATGCTATTAAAAAAATTGTGCCGGGATTCATAAGTTGAGAAAACGGGGATGAGGAGAACGGGGAATTATGATAAAAAGTGTTGACTGCTTGAAGGAATAGCAGTTTGTGACCACCCAATGAGATAAATGATGATTATGGCGAGCTGAAAGGATTTTATCAGAATAATGTTTTTCTAATTCTTCCCATTACCTTAATATTTGTTGTCTAGAATGACCCTGTTCCCATGCCGCCACCTAGGAAACCATTTCTTGACGCCGCCTTTCTGATACGATCATGCGTTTTGTACGGGTAGCAGTTCTTCGCGTTCTTAGGCGATTTCTCATACTTGCCAACTTGCCATCTGAAATTAAATCAGGGATTCAGATCAAGAAAAAATGTGTCTTACTGCTCCTCGCGAGTTTTCTTGATAGATCCACAATGAGCAATGGTGATGTCCGGTATGAAGAAACCGTCGTCGTCACATGGAAGACGTGCGAGTGCATCAATCACATCGGTTCCGGAGACCACCTGAACTTCGTTTCATAAAAATCAGGGATCAAAATCAATTGACTCACGCATCCAATAGGAATATGATCCTCATCGTAGTGCTTCACGGTAGCCGTGGTTGTGAAAAGGAAACGTGCACCGTTGTAGTCATCGTCCACCTGCATTTAACCTTGAACTGTATGTAAACCCGTCTTTGACTTACGTTCTTGCTAGCGACCATAATGTAACTGTCGTAACACTCGTTCTCCAAAACCGGTTTCTCATCGTACAACGACTCGGCTCTCCTTGGACGCAATGGCTTGAGAACACCGCCCTGAACATTCACTATCAGTAGGTAATTAATCTGACCGGATAAACTACCTCCAAGAATTTACCGTCGACCATTCTATGAATGCTTGTTCCAGTAAAATGCATTTTCAGATTGTTCCGACGAGCCAGGGTTCCTTTGCATAGCTTGTCGATGTTATTTCTGCATCTCGGTTCCTCGTTGGATAGATGGATGATGATTCGACCCAAGAAGTCTCTGTCGACTTCGATGTCGAAGAAGATGCGATACGGACCGTAGTTGATCGAAGAAAGCGGGCGCCTGGAAAGAGATTCGGATTGAAGATTCAGAGGTCTCCTTTGCTTTCCAAAAATCTAAAAATGTTACTTACATGCATTTCTGAACTCTGTGAAGCTCTTCCATTGTGAGACGACGTGGCGGATCAGCTGCCACCTTCTCCTCTTCCTGTGGAGCTGCTCTGGGAGCACACACTGTACAGTTCTCGTCAGTACACTCATCTTCAGAATCCAATTCCGAGTCAGTGTAATGAACAGAGTCCGACATGCTGAATACGGACTCTTCACTCTCCGAACTGTATCCTTGAGCTTCCTCCACAGCTGCTCCAACAGCTTCCTTCACTCCAACAGCTCCATCGGTCCTACCCGGTTCCTCTTGCTCCATACTGAAAATAGTTAGGGGTTTTTCGTATAGTTGCGAACGGAAAAGAGAAGAAAATGGTGAAAGTGAAAACAGAAATATAGAACGGTCTCGAGAACCCCATCGTTAAAAAACGGAGAACAATAAAAATGGGAAGGAAAGGAAGGCAATGTTTTATTTCTTATTCGAGAAGATGGATGGGGGTAGAGAGAGAGAGAGGGGAACTCATTGCAATAAAAAACGATAGATTTTTTTGGAATATTTTGCACGAATACAATCTGGTACAGGAAATAAATGTTCAAATTGGAATCCCTCATCAAATAAAAGAAGAGCCTCATTTGTATCGAATCCCAATCGCCAAAAACCAAAAAGGGTAGAACCAAATTCCTGCTTTTAAAATCTGTAAATGAGGGGAAAGAAACAAAAGACCAACACAAATCCACATCACGATATATCTTTATATAGAAAAAGCAGAAAAAAGAGATATATAAATCAGTTGAATAGGGGGGGAAAGTGATAAATTAACTTAATAAATTAATTCTGGATAATAAACATGCTCAAAATCGTAGTGACTAGGAAAACATGCTGGAATTGATCATAATGAGGCACAATATATAAAAGTGTAGATAACATGACATAACAAAAAATTTAAAATGACATTTTAACGAAGCATGCAACTAGCAACGTTTCAGGCACCAGATAACAAAAAATAAAACAAAAAACCAATAGCTTAATCAGATTCAGATCCAGATTCGGATCTAGATGATCTGGATGATGAAGAGGAGGAGGATCTGGAAGTCGATCTTCTCCTATTCTCCTCAGCTGGAGACTCCGATCTCCTCTCGGTGAACCGCCGTCGCGGTGATTCCTCTTCTTTTTTCAGTCTTTTTTGACGCTCCAGCTCTTTTCTTGTTTCTTCCTTCTGTCGTTCCAGCTCCCGTTGATACTCGCGCTCCTGGCGCTCCGTTTGCTCTCGGGCCGCCTGCTCGGCGTCTTTCTTCGCGCGAATTGCTGCCTGCAGCTTGCGCTCTTCCTCTCTTTCCTTCTTCTTTTGATGTGATTCAAGAGTTTCTTTTCTTATCTGAAAAGAAATTCATTTGAAGCAAAAATCAGCTAAATTAATACTCACCTCTTCCTTTTTCCAATGTGGTGGGGTCCGCGAGCGGGTGCGTGCTCCGAGGAAAGTCAGCTTTCCTCTTCCCTTCACCTTGACGCCATCTTTCGACACAACCTGAAATTATGACGTTTCTTATAAGAAAAGCAATTATTCATTTTCCGACACAAGTTGTTAGCCCTTGAAATAAAGATTGCTGTCTTGAGCAGACAAAAAAATGAAGGATATATGACCGCGATGAAAAACGAGACAAATTTATGGAGGGAGAGCTGTCTCTCCTCTTTCTTTTGTCATATTAATCTTATGAAATTGTTATACACTCCTTCAAGGGTGACTAGTTTCATGGGGGGAGGATTAGAGAGACTAAAAAACGTGGGCTCAAAATAGAAGTGCGCGTCATGTGGGAAGAGTTGTCATGGTTTTCGTTGGAATTCGAAACTAGGCAACTCCTTTTCAGGCAGATTATCTGGGGTTTATGTAGTGACGGGGAAATCTGGAGGGGAGGCGTACTTTAAGCAAAAAGCTATTTTATGGCCGCCCATTCTCGAGTCATAAAAGGAGAAGTTCAATCGGGTAATGGATACACTCAGGAAATGAATGGGTCCGCAAGACTTTTTTCAGCGAGAGAGAAGCTACCGTATACCCGAATAATGGCTTTTATGAGCACTTACAGAGTTCGAAAGTGTATAGAAAAAGGGTTTAGTGGGTTTTTTTGTTCGCCATTTTATTTGGGCCTGTTTTGAGCTCGTTCAAAATGGTTGGATACTTGCAATCAGAGCACAGGACCCTTCAAAATGAGCTGAAAAAACATACCGGTCGTCTCTCGTCTCTCCGTTCAATGCGACGGCTGAGGTCTCTGTTGTTGCTGCGCGATCGGGATCGCCGGTCTCTTCCAGAGCGCTCCCGACTGTTCCGACGACGTCTCTCCGGAGTTCTATCCCGATTCCTCTTGCTTTTCTTCTTGTCGTCATCTGTTCTTTCCCGGGACGGCGATCTTGATCGTCTCATGAGCCAGTTGATGGTGCGTGGCTCGTCTTCCATTTTACATCCGACGACCTCTCTGAAATAATTTTATGAATGTTTACAAGCTAAAAATAATAAACTCACGGTTCGGCGGCTCCCTGGGCAGCATTCGCATCTCCTTTTTTGATCATCTCACCGGAGTGGACTACTTGAACCTTCTGGGTTGGCACGTCAGCCTCTCCAGTTTCCAGATTCTCGATTCTCTGGATGATATCAAATCCCTTTATCACCTCTCCAAAAACACAATGTTTACCATCCAAATGAGGCACTTCTTCAGTTGTTATGAAGAACTGAGATCCATTAGTATCTGGACCTCGGTTAGCCATAGACAATAAATATGGCTTATTATGTTTTAAAGCCAGGTTTTCATCATCAAAGGTGGCTCCATAGATGGAGAAACCTCCTTGTCCATTCTTCTTGGTGATATCCCCACCTTGAATCATGAACCCTTTGATAACTCGATGGAATATCGAGCCTTCATAGGTGGCACTATGGCCGAAAAGCTTGCCAAGCTCTCCTGTGCACAATGCGCGGAAATTTTCCACGGTTCGCGGACCTGTAAGAAGAAACTACGTCATCGACATCTGTCTTCTCGGATGGCTATCTCAACCCTTAATGAGGGTAGGTATGCAAGGTCTCCCTATGCCACCTCATCTTTTTTCTCTAACTCTCTTCACTCTCATTTTTTCGAAAAATCGATCGGTCATGGAAAAACGCAACATTTGTTATCGGACTTGACATAGAATTTTGATTTGATAAATGAATGGAGATTAGAGAAAAAGACGCTATAGATAAAATTAGCGTTTCAAAAAATTAATTAAGGGTAATTTTCTAGATAAATTAATTTCAAAAAGGAATTTTTAAAGACTTACATGTAAAATTCCACAGAGCAAAAACAATTCTTCCAGCGGGCTCTCCGTTAATATTAATATCGAAAAATGTTCGTTTGTCGCCTCTATTGGGGATGGGGGCCATATTTGTGTTATTGGAAAAACTGAAAGAAGACGGGAGTAAGGATGAGTACTGACGAGGACGACAAAAACAGAAGAATGGGGGGAAGAGAAGGGAGAGATGCGCACAAAATGACGAGAGGTCACACAACGGGATGGACGCTTTGTGCGTTACACATTTTTTCTCTCTATTGCGATAGAGCACGTTTGCTCATGGGGGGGGGTCTCTTTGCAGGCTCTCTCGGTGTATGACAGGTGCAGAGACCAATATAAACAAAAGAAGGACCATAATGTATTGATCGAAAGGTCAATGAACAATAGGCAGAAAATCAGAAAATCAATTTTATGTAAAAAAAGAGAAGAAAAAAATTTTGCATAATGTGGGGGAAGAGAAGAAATTTAAAACTTTCGGTAGAGATTTTTGAATGACTCGTTTCAAAACAAGGTTTGGTTTTTGTGATGAATAAATGAAATAAATGCGAGAAAATGAGTGGGCTAGACAGTCTAAGCAGTCCCGAGTTGGGGGGCTGAGTGAATGGACACTAGAAATGTTAGGGGGGATTAGAAGGGCAGGGCTATTCGACCAAAGAAAAAAAGCCAGGTACATAAAAAAGAAAGATGTCAATAATGGAAACTAATATCACTGAAGCGTTGAATTCTTAAAGCCCGAATGACTCGATGTCAGGTTTTAGGAGCATTTTTGATTTTCTGACATGGATGATGTAAGGGAAGCCGTTGAACGTCTCCTTCTCGAAAGCCCACACGAAATACCGCTTGGCGTTCTGGTTACGGTCGTGAACGTCATACTTCTCGGCGGTGGTTTGATGATAACCGTTCAATCCGACGTCAGAGCATGCTTTTGGATGCCACCATGGCCTGGAAAACAGGAAATTAATTTTTTTAAAGAGAATTATTTCAGGAAACTTACCCAACCATTCTGAATTGAGCACAATTCATGAAAAGGTTCTCATCCAAGTCTCCATCCACTGTAGTGAATCTTTTCCCATTGCCACTCGCAAAAGGATCAAGGCCATCGAAGGTAAGGTTTCCAACTCCTTTTCCAGTCACTATCAACTTGTACCCATCTTCTTTTGGACCGATGTTCACTTTCCATTCGCCAACCCAAGTGTTCGCGAATCTTTTGGAGCAGGTAAGATCACAAGTCTCTCCTTGAATCTCGATTCGAAGGATAGCTGGGGGAGATCCAGTGGGCGCTAAGTGATAGAGTTGGTTTAGTCCCAGCCAGTGGCTTCCTTGAAGGTCTCCGAACCCTTCTTCGTAGTCTTTCATAGTTCCTCTATGGAAACTTCCCTCCCCGTCGATTCTTCTATAAAAATAGGCTATTTGAAATAGTTTAATTATTTTGTTTACCTCTGAATCACAGTCCAGCCTCCTGTAGTTGTTTCCATGTCACAAAATGCGCGGAATCCTAACTCACTGTTAGTACGGTAGATACCGGATGGCGAACCGAGAAGGTGTCTTTCAAAGCAATTCTGAAATCATATACCAATTGCTGATTTTTTAATACAGGAAACATACCTCATTTTCAATTCCATCTGGCGAGTCATGAAATTGCAGAGAGGTTGATGTCAGGGTTTTGAATGAAGTAGTAGTCTCGTCCTGAGCCGGTTCATTAGTGGCATGAAATTCAACCGAATCGCTTTCATCCTTCTCTTTCACTTCAACTTCCTCCACCAAGTTTTCAGTGATCTCCTGAGTTGGCGCTTCCGTTGACGGTTCCTCCTCTTTTTCAAGAACTTCCGGGAAAATCACACTGGCCAAAACTGCTTTTCGGTTCTCCTCTTTGTAATCGACTGTTGGCAGAGTGTAAGTAATCGGTTCTGGTTGGGTACGGGCGGTGGGAGTGGTGGAGTTCTGAAAATAGGTTTTTTAAAATAGCGTTAACGACTTGAAGGATACCAGGTGACGAATTGTACCAAAGAGAACCGCGAAAAGAACAATGGCAAGAAGAGCAATGAAGATGAGGACAAAAAAGAAACGGGGCATTCTGGAATAATTTTTTTTATGAAAAAAAAAAATAAAAATTCTTTTTGCACTTTTAACTAAAAGGTTACACCTCTTTTTTTCACAGATGACTAAATTTCGCATTGCTTTGCTTTTTGAAAAATGTCTCTTTCGAACCCACTTCTCATTGTGTTTTCCTTTTGTCCACGGCCATTTCGCCTCTTCGACGTTGGCTTTCTCTACTTGGTCCGGACGAGTAAATTGGAGCTGAGATTCGACAAGTGCATCTTTTTCCACACTTTTCGTCGGATTCTCCGCGAAAGACTGAAATTAATTTTTTTTTATTTTTCAATTTCTAATCAAATTATTTACAGTGAGTGGCTCATCCTTGGGATCCTGCATGGCAACCAAGTCGGCTACAGTAGGAATGTAGTAGTGTCTGGAATAGTTTTTTGAAAAAATGGAGATGATATTCATAAAAACGGAAGAAGAGAAGTCAATTGATGTTAGGGAATTGAATTGCCTAAACAGCGGAACACAACAATTTGGTTTTCGCCCCCCGGAAATTCATTGAAGGCATTTCGGAATGAACTAGTTCTACTCGGGACCATAATTGGTTCACGCTTACGGTTTAGTATAGAAAACTGTTGCGAAAGAGAGAGATATTGTCAAAAACAAATTGTCTTCTGACTAATTTTGAACGATTAAAAACAACGTCTTCTTTCTCATAACTGATAAAGAGAAGAAGAATTGCCCAATATAGTTGTCTTTCTTCTATTCCATAACGTCAACAAAGACAAAAGAAACAACTGTGTATTCACACACTATCCAAGTTTCATCGAACACCAGGTAAAGAGAGTCAAGACAAAAAAGAGAGAGGGGGTAACTTGTAATGCGCGAACAATCGGAACAGATTTCTTCTCACTTTTCGATTTCCAACCCACAAAAGTCGTTTCATGGCTAAAAGTCTCTCTTGAGGGTTTTCAGGAAATCATAAAAACACAACGGTTCGAAAATGTCTCTCTGATGACAGTGAGAGAAGAAAAGAGAAAGAAGATGAAAAGGTTTTGATGATAGGTTCGATTAGAAACCTGTCAAATCGGAATGGGTGACAAAACAACAAAATGTATGCGAGAATAGGTGAATGATAGGCGCAAATCTGTTTCTTTCAAGAAACAAAAACGGTTGGGGGGGTGGTGGTTGACTGTGTAAAACTAAAATTCCAAAACCAATACCATTTTTCTTTCTACCACCACCGCTAACCCCTAGAAAACCCAGAGGGAGAGGTCAGAGAGAAGAAGTCAGACCAAAACTATCAAGTTACATTAACACTGCCGCTTATTGACTGCATACCAACAGAAAGATAAGAAGAGAAAGTGAAGGGGGCGACTGGGAGAAGACGTGAGGAGGGGGTCTACGCCACCATCGCTTATTTATGACTTTTTGGAATGCAACAACTTTTTGGGGGGTGATGAGACGATATATAGCTGATTGTTATCAGTTGGGTCGACGCTGATTTGGGAGTGGTATCAATGAATCATGGAGATGAACACCGAATTTAGAAATTACAAGTTCACCGGAATATCAGCTGATTTCCCGACTATTCATTATTTTTGGCTGGTATTGGCCGGATTTCCTGGTTTTTGAATGTAACAGGGAGCTTTATATACCTGTTACAGTATTCCTTATCCTTTAATCACTTCACTAGTTACGAAAACTTGACCTTTCAAGACGCTTACAATATCTTTCATGCTACATTCATCATGCACCGTAACCGCATGCTTTCTCGCTTACCGGCAGACATGTTTTTGGAACGCTCCGTATTTAGAGACTCTAACCATAGGTGGCTTGTCAGGTTCACTATAAGAAGTAGAGAATAGGAGAGTTTTCAACTTTTTCCAACTTTTTCTCACTCATCCATAAAAATTATTTTTCTAGCTTAATAAGTTTTCTAGAGTATCAGAGAACCTATATTCTGTTACTTTATACCCTTTACAACCCCCTACTAACCTCGAAAAGAGCGATTGATGCATCCCGGGAAAGAAATCAGATTCAGAGCTACGAATTAGCGCAAATAAGGAGTATGCGAGAACAAATGTTTTCGTTACGCTGCCCGGTAAAAAGGGGCGGAGTCTCAAGTGGCGCCAAAAGGAGCCTCTCTTTTGTGTACAGTCTTTTTTGCCACCTGGGAACACTTCAAAAACAGGACCGCCCACTTGGAAAACTGAACACTCTGTGTGTTGCATGCAAATGACTTATGCCGAGAAGGAGAAAATTAGTTGTTATAAAAAAGGGTTAGAAGAAAAACGTCTGCTCATCCATAAAAAGAAGTTCATCATGTGTCAAAGGCTACTTGATTATTCATAAACTTTTGAGCATCCACTATTTTTGTCTGCCTGAACGCAGATTATGGTACTGAGCGAATTCCGAAGGAAAAAATTGAAATCTAACTTCTAGAGGCAAAAAAATAGATTGACAAATGATAAATATGGGTAGATTGAGAAGATTGGATGAGGGGGGAGAGGGGGGATATGTCACTAGAACCCGAAACTTGATATGTTTTTGTCGTAAATCTTCAGCAATATGCGCTTTTTGATTAACTTGACGCGGTTTCAATTCAGAAATAACAACAAAATAGTTGGGAATAAGGAGGACTTGGGCCCCTTGAGATATGTGAAGAATGGAAAACAAAAGATAAGTACTCTTTCTTTCTTTTTTTGGGATTTCCTTCAAATTAAAACATTTTGAATCGTGTTAATTTCTACCGTACCCTTTATTTGTTCTCATTTCACTTTTGACCGGTAGACAAAGGAAACTTATTTTCACCAGACCACCACACGCGGAAAAAACACATAAAACGTGAGAAAAAGGTAAAAGGACAAGAAGGGCACCACCAGGTACCGGAAAATGAGAAAAAAAGGAGAAGAGAAAAAGGAGAGAGAAGAATCAACACGAGTTAAAAAGTGAAATATTGGAGAAAGTTCAGGAGGAGAGGTAGAAATCTGCATTTCTCATCTTTCACGTGATTGAGAAAATTGATAAAGGGATATCAACAAGTAATATCTTTCTTACTGGAATTCAAAAAAGCTTCTAAACCTCAAAAATAGATGAATATCCAGCTTCCGCTGCCTCTTATAAACCGTAGAACCCATAAAATAAGTTAATAGCTAATCTATACAAGATCCTTCACATTATCAGATTAGCAGGGGAAGCAATTAAAAATGATATTCAAATAGTGGCCGAGGGAATAATATGGCTTATCGGATATCTATCAAAATCAGAAATCGTATCGAATATCGCGAATCTCGCTTTCAAGTCCCGAATATCTCACCTCCTTCCCCCTATCTTATATCAATACACCGTTCAAAATTAGAAGAAAGAAGAAGAGGAGAAGCCCGGGGGGCGAAAGGTGAGAAATATGACACTATGCGTTGGTGAACCACACAAAAGTGCTCCGCTCAGTGAGTCCTCACCGGGGGGACCCATTAAGCTCATCTCGACAAAATTTACCCCATTTTGTTGTCAATGTTATTGTCTGTGTGCGACAACTGTTTTAATGTGGAACAACCCCCACTATGAGACGATTTACGTGCCTAATTAAAATCGCAACATCGTTTAATCTACGAGCCGCCGTCAGCCCGCGACAATGATCTACGATGCCGCTTTGAGTATCTAAATAACAGCGAGAAGAAGAAGCAAGAGGGACAGATGGTTTACGGTAGGAGGGGAAAGAGGCAAAGGATGAGCGTCACGTGTTCGCTGATTTTTTTTTTCGATGATTATTTTTAAAAATGGTTTTATGGCGTTTTTTTTGGGTGGCCTTCAAAAAAATCGGGGATATGGTATACTGTAAATTTTCACATGCAAGGTGATAAATAAAATAAACTTGAAAAAAACACGATATTGATGTAAAACAACCTGCTAGGTAACATTTTCAATATCGGAAGAACGAAAATTGACTGAACATGTTTTGAATCAGGGGGAAAACTAATTTAAAAATTAATTTCAAAAAGTTGCCTCGAAAATAATCGACTACTTGTTCACACAAAAGTTGCGAAAATGTGTTCGCTCCTTTTTTCATGATCAGTACACACAGCCGTTTCTCAGTGTCTCTGTGTTCCCATATGTTAGTTTAATAATTCAAGAAACAATATTTTTGAGAGACGATAGATCAATTATGAGTTTAACAAAATCATTGATCAACATTACTATGAGTAAGTTGGATTGAAAGGTCATCAAGTTTGAATAACATTTGGACGATTTGCACATGATTGTATAGTGCGCAAATACTTGAGCAGAACAGTAGATGGGTATGATAGAAGGAGAAAAATTGATTTTGAAAAAGAAAAAGAAATGGTTGATTTTTCACCGGAAAACTCAAAAGAGATACCGTACGCCAACAGAAATAAATTGAAAAATCAAGTGGTTTTTATTTTTATTTCCTACATTTTGATAGGAATTTCAATTACAAATTTTTGCCTCGAATCAAAAGTCTCTTTTCTTTCTCTCTTCTAAAAGCCAACCCTTTGGTTCCACCCCCTATTTCCAAGGGATTCAACCCCCAATTGTTTATTTATTTATGTATGTACAAGGACATTTTTAAGAAAGAGAACGCCGCATTTACGACAAGAAGGGAAAAAGCAACAAATGAGCGCGTTGCAAATTGAGTATGCGGATGAGCAAGTCATTCGCAAAATCAAACAAATGCCGCGAGAATAGGTAACCTGATAGAGGGAGGCCTTTTCGGAAAAAATGAATCATTTACCTGAATAATTCCATTGGCGGCGGCAATTCGTCCCATTCCAGGTCGTAGCAATACTCGAAATCACTCTCAATTGCAGAGTCAGCTAACGATAGACAGATACTCATCAGAGCTTTCTGATTATAACTGATCATTTCCAACTGGCAACAGTTAATCAATGCAAATTATTCAAAACACGTCGTGCAAGCACACATAGTTATCTTTGACCTATTTGGAACAAAAACTAAATGAGAAAGAAACGGGTTTTCCGAGAAAATTAGCAATTTTTAATTAGAATAGTGGTAAAACATGAAAACCAAACCGAAAAAAATTATTTCTCGGTTTTTCTTGTACAAAAAACTCATTTCCCAAGTATCAAAACCAATTCTGAAAAATAACAAATGTCGTCTTCAATTGTGTTTCCAAACACTTCTCGCTAACGGAAATCTTCCTTCACACTGTTTTTTCTCTTCTTTTCATGTTTCTTATTCGGTCAGGTGAATGAATATGCAAATATATACAGTAGTGTGAGAAGACATCGGGTTTTGTACATACTGGTTCGAAGCGTTTTTTGGGTTTTTTCTTCCCGAAGTTTACTTTTCTCATGGCAATTTTTCTTCGCTTTGAAATTCTGTTTTTGAGTTTTTTTTTCAATGGTCTTCTTTGATTTCAGGAAATGTTTTTCACAAGTTTTAAAAATAATATTTATTGTGGATCAAAGAAAACATGAAGAATGTAAAGAAGGACTTATTTGTGGTGGAGAGAATTGTGAATGGAATCCTCCTCCATCTGTTGAATCAAACTGTCCAGGGCCGTGTCAAACAGCAAATCAACCTGAAAAATATAATTCAAAAACTTAAAAAATATCCCGATTTCTCGCCTAACAAGGAACATCGAAAAACTCACCAAATGTTTCTCGGTCTTCGCCTTCTGGTCGGCTGCTCCTTTGGAGAGTTCTTCAATCAACGTCTGGTGGCTCAATCCGTCGTTCTTGTAGTAAGTCCGTGTTGGCAACTGCAAAAAGATCAGTTAAAAAAAAGTTAGCGAATTCTTTTTGAATCAGTTTCAAATAGCGGAAAACTTTCTCATTTTTTTCTATGATCCTAAAAACGGAAATGAAAACAAACTTACGTATACGACGTCCGACATGAACTCTTTTTTGGAGATTGCTTTGCGTGGCGACGACATACTATGGTTACCTAAAGAAAATAAATTTAATGCTAAAAATACTTCAATCTAAAGAAAAAATAACTGAAAAAGTAAATTTCAATGGAAGAAAATAAAGAAATTTTTCAGAAACGAAAACGGGACCCAATAGACAAAAATCAATAGGGCCTTGGGCGTACCATACACACCATGGGACCAACTAGTATGGGCAGAGGAGACACCGTGAAGAGACGAGCGAGGAGGAGACACACAATGTTCTTCTGGGAAACACCCGCGGTTCTGAACACTGGACAGTTTTCTAGGAGAAAAAAGAAACTTTATGAAGATCTTCTACAAAAATAGTATGTTCACATGAACGTGGGAATGATTGCACAAAAATAAAATTGTACATTTATGGTTTGAACTCCTATTATTAACCATCAAAGTGACTAGAAATACACAATCAAGCGCAATTAACTCTAATCAGATTTATCTTCAGCATCATGACAAGTCTTAGTAATTATGAAACCAGCTTGTGACCGCATTTTGCGACACAACAAATGAAGTTTCTCGGCAATCTCCTCTCCCTCTTCTGAGAAATGTTCTCCTCGGTAAGCTGCCACCATATACACATCTTTCTCGATGGCTTCACCGAAGAACATCTGAAAATCATTGGTCAACGGGATGCTTTATCGAATTCGTTATACCAAATCTTGTTGTTCATTGTACCCTAGATCTCTATTTGTCTTTCCGACATTCTCTTTGTCGATGCGACAATCTCGTCTCCAAGAATTGTGTTTCTCTCGCACGAAATCTGTAGTTGCCTCGTGAACACGTTCAAGGTCCTCTGGCTCCTAAAATACTTTTTTTTGTAGAATATCGCAAACCGAAATCCCTACCATCATATAATCCGCTCTATTTTCATCATTATTCCTAGAGGGTAACTGGAAAAGCATTGGCACTGACTGTATCAATGGCCCATTATATTTTGGTTCCGTCCTAGTTTTCTGCTTTGTATATCCATACCGAGTGACTTGTTTCACCCATTCCCTGGTTGAAGGGGATAGTCCTGGGAAGTCATCTATATGTTTGGCAGCTCTGGCAGAATCCATAGAGTCGATTCTGTCAACTAAAGTATGATCTATCATGCAAAGAAGACCCTGGAAAAATAGATTTCGATTCTGGTTCTTGTAAAATCATTTACCGTCACAATTGGCATACACTCGGTTCTCCAAAAACTGTACAGATGATTATTCTTGTTAATTTGATCTAATCCGAAGAAGAATTCATGCTGCTGTTCAATCTCCGTTCTATCCAACTCCTTCATACTGGGTGTCCCAGGTTTATGCTCAACCGCTTTTCCTCGAAGGCAAATGCAGAAAAAGTATGCGCGTGTCTCCTGAACGAAAATTTCACACAGCGCGTTGAAATCCTCGGTTTCCTCGTCAAGAAGGGTCTGAAATAGCTAGAAAATTTTCCTTATACCGGAAATTGTCCTACCGATTCTTCTGCTGGCGTTGTGCAGCTTAGCCCAAAAATATCTGTACTATAGAGACGGAATTTTGAGAGAAGTTTCTTATGAAGCTGTGTTAGATACGGATAGAAATTGTTGTTTTGTATCGGCGAAAACTCGGCGTTCTCGTGGAAAACGGCAAGTTTGTACTCGATTAGCATAATATAAGCTAAACAGCGAATAACCTGAAATTAAGAATTTCAGAAATGTTTTTATACAGTAAGTACTCACATTTCCATCTTGCAACATCTGCTGACCCTTGATAATCATCAAAAGGAGCAGAAACTCATCTATACATTTTCTTCTCATATTCTGCAAAAGAAGAGAGTTCAACCCAATAGTTTGTGGTGTTCTCTTCACTCGGCAATCTTTAAATGGGTCAGATGCTGGCTGTAAAAAGATCTAAATTGTTTTTTCTTGACCTTGCTTCCCTACCACTGTTAACAACTGCCCGTCATCCAGGTCAGATTCCCTTTTGATATCGAAAGGTCGCGTTTTAGGTACCCGTCTTGATTCCATCATTCTGTCCCGTACTTTCTCTCCGTTCTCCGGTTTTCCCATATATTCCTCGAATTTTCCAAACGGTTCACTGCTTTCACCGGTTACCTTGACGCAATGATTCTCGATTGCCCGAATAGTTAGTAGCTCGTCTCTTGCGTTCTCCCACCATAGCACATGTTTAGCATCGCTCTCCGGATTAAGTGATCCAAATTTTTTCAGCCTTCTTCTCCGTACTGTTTCCAAAGTTTCCGTTCTGCGGAATGGATGTGGAGCAATTTCCTCGTCACTGCACTCATCGTCAGTGACTGGAAATGCCCTGTTAAGATAATCATCGTCAACAACCGTCATTGCTTGAATTTCTCTTCCTTCTGACATCATTTTCCTCAGAATCAACCTTATTTTCTTTCTCACTCCATCCGGCAATCGTTTTCTACAGTCTGATGGTCCTCCTATATTGAACCTCTTCTCCTTTTCTTTCCGTTTAGCTGACTTTTCCTCTAGCACATCTTCATTCCAATCGCTGAACGATTTACAGTCGTCGAACAGAGAAGCACAGTATTTTAAGTCACTAGTGTCCGTGACATACAGCTTCTCTGCGATATTTTTCTTCCGTCGCCTCAGTGTGTTTGAGTTTTTCCTAAGAATCACCATGTTTGCATCAGCAAGCACTCCAGAGTCTTCTCCAAAAGAAACTCGCTTTGGTTTTTCATCCAATTCCGGATTCCGCGGCTGAAGACGCCGTCGATGCTTCCTTGCTAGCTCATTCTTAGCGTCTCTTGCCATCTGCCTCTTTTCAAATGTTTTAAATGCTTGGTCTGATTTCAAAATTTCGATTGCAGCTCTGGACCTAACACAGATTTCCCGGAGATGAAGGTGATCAAACCAGGAGTAACAGTACTGATCATTTGTTAGGAGAGCACTAGCCTCTATTTTGTAAAGATTCTGTTGGAACTCTCTTTTTTCCTTGTCCGTATCACAAAGACGGGCACCGACGTCGCTATCTAAAAAAAATCTTCTCTACTTGGTTTTCCAGCTATCCCTACCATTAATCAATGCCAAAATATTAGAATCTATCACTTTGACTATATCAAACCAGTCAACACTGTCATCTTCTTTAAGTTCCGCTAGATGCTTCAATAGATTGACGTGGCACTGACGGAAACAAGAAAAATGTGCGAACTCTTCGGATATGGTCAGCAAATCGGTTATTTTAAAGATAGAGGGTTCCCAGTCTGCGAATCCAGCAGAGGCTTGTCTAAAAGGTATTTCTGCATAGGGAAAAAAAAATTAAATTCTTACTGGCAAAATGAATAGCGACGTTTTAATGACAAGCCTTGTGAAGTCAAAGGGTGAAAGTTCAATTCATACAGCTTCGTTTCGCAGTCAGCCACCTGAATTTATTTTTTTTTGTTACAGTATAGCCGCTATGTGTAAAGTCATTATTAAACCAAGGCTACGAAACAGCTGTGGTCGTTGATCACTTACCATAGCAAACGATAAAAACATTAGTCGATACGGGTTCTCAGGATTGTCATCGAAACATTTTTCAGCTATTGACCGGCAGAAATTTGCTGCCATTTCCGGCTGAAAGTTTCAAAATGAGTAAATATCACCCGAAACATGTAGACTGACCTTTCCCGTTGCCAACAATGTTGATAGAATATGAAGGATATTGTAGAGGTTAGTGGAATCAAGCTCGCATTTTGTCCAAGTTGCATTGCTGCTCTTTTTGACCAGCTCAACTAGCTCGGTCTCCGGGTTGGCGTATATCCGTAACAATCTCTTTCCCACCGGTTTCACCCGCTTGAACCACCCGAGCAACTCCATATGCAGCAGGCTGGGGGACCACAAGCTGCAGGAACATGTTTTTTTTTAAATGATTAGGTTTTGGAAATATTAAATTTTATATTCCAGAACAATAAAGATAGATTAACAGATCATAATAGTTTTAAAAATGCTAAACCAGCAGAAAACGAAAAAAGTTCCTAGGTAGAGGTTGAAACAGAGAAAGCTTCTTGTTCTTACAGAAATTCGATACTGGGGGATGTAACAAATGAGTTTTGATGATCTTGAGCCACAGAAAAGATGTGTTTCGATCGACCAAGCAGACAAAAAACCAAAACAATATTGGGAAACTAACGGTGGGTTGTTATTCACTCTTAATGAACTATGCCTGACCTTTTGACACGAATTGACGAATCCAGAGAGAGATAATTGTTCCGTCCAGCCTTGGGCCGCCACGAATGTTCAAAAAGAAGAAGAGGGCGAAAGAAAACAGACGGCAGATGGTAATAGCACTTAAAAAAAGATACCAATTGGTCTGCTGGTCTCTAAGAAAACTGCTGGGGAGGAAATGAGAAGCTGGCGGCAGATGTTCTGCCATCGTTTCGAACTTTTTTTGCTCGTTTGTGTCAGAATTTTATATTAGAAAAAGAGAAAAGAGTCTAGGCAGCGAGTTTGAGAATGTTTCATGATGATACGAACAAAATTAAGAGGGTTTTTCCTAGAAAAAATTATTTTTTGGATTTTGAAAAAGTTTTTTCATTTCATTGCTCCTGAATAGCTAATAATGATGGATTAACATGTTGAATTATGAATAGGGCTCAATTTTCCTGCAAGAAGTACATAAAATGCACTAAACAAGAGAGAATATCAACCCCATAAGGCGAGGTGTGTTGGAAAACATCGGGTATGATAAACAAAAGGCGGCGGTTATCAGTAATAAGAAATCATTATTTCTCCAAGTGTGATAGGTTGAATAAGAGAAGTTTAGTTTGGAATTTGGGCCTATTTTTCATTTTCAGGGGTTTTCTGGCAACCGGGGTCTCCAAAAATATGGAAAAATTTGTTGACATACTTTTCGGGTCCCTTTGTTACATAAAATGTAGAGATCAAAAACGACGTTGAACAGTGGAAAAAGAAAAAAGGACACCAATCATCAATAAGTATTTTCTCTTTCAAAATCGCAATTTCACGTAAGTTCGAAGCAAACACGAAAAACTGGTTTAATTAACCAAAAAAAGAAAGATGCGTGATTTTCTTCCGGAACGTTTCATGAGCGATGTTTTGACGAATCGAAAGCAGCGGAATGAAACGTATGCTGAGAAAGTGGAAGAGAAAAAGTGGACAACAACTCCCCAGGCCCAAGATTTATACCTTTGTTGTTGTGAAGAGAAGTGGAATAGAGAAGAGTAGTTGGAAACTGGTGTGCGAAATTTGAAAATTGAGATGGTGAGAAAATTGACTTCGAACCGCTTGGAAATGGAATAAAAAAGTTAGGAAATGCGTTTCAAACAGTTCCTACTTCGAAAAGTACATGAAAAATATTTTTCAAAGGTCTTTGCTATTTTAGCTCAATTTAGGGGTATCTGAAATTTTCTAGAGGCTTAGAACAGACCTGAATAATCTAAGCTTGACTATCTACACTAGATTTGCAAACTCATAGCTTTCAAATTTCGAAATACACTGAATTCTAAAAATATGACAAGTAAAAGAAACGAAACATATTTCCGACACCAAAATGAAAATGTGTTGTGCATGTCTGGATAAGTACATGTACATATTGAAATAAGAATAGGCAAGAAGACAAAGACTCTTTTCCGCATCCTCCTTCTTTTTGCCTTTGGATGTGGCTGTTTTCTGGGGAGGAAGGAGGCAACTCGTGTGTATTAGTAAACATTTTGTTGATATCTCCCAGACACTAATGCTCCGACCCCCCTTGCAGTCTAGTCTGACCAAGAGACCCCCCTTAGAGTGACAGCTGGGATGGAAGAGTTGATGGTGGCTTCTGGCGGCACAAATTATTACAGCGGCAAAGGTTTTCACCCAAAAGTGCAATAAATCAGTTATTATTTCAAGGAAGCAGCTAGTTAAGCTCCTTCTGAGCGATCAAAACACAACGGATACATTTTTTGAGAAAGTAGGTGAACAGGGCAAACAAGGTTGCAAGAAATGTACGTAGATCGTAGTATAATCCAAATACTGTTTGCCGATAGCCAGTGAGAGCAAAAGAACCGTGAGCAACAATATACTTGCAAATAGTATACTTGGTATAACAATATCTTTTGTTTTCTTGCTCATTCTGATCATATAATACTGCCCAGACACACTCAAAACTACATTTCATCCTCTTTCATCCCCATTACTCTTCTTCGTCTATCCATTTTAATTCTATAGTGCGACGGAGACAAAAACAAGAAAATTGATAGTTGAAGTCCTCAATCCGACTAAATACTACATTCGAAAATGTGTTTTTGAAAACAAAGTTTGAAGCAGCAAATGTCAGAAAGTGATCAGGATATGAAAATCTTCTGATTTTCAATAAAAAAAACAAGAAAGTAGAAATTAATCTGTATATATTTTCAGTAACAAGCCATTTCAAAAACTACCGTACTCAATGAAAGAAAAGAAATATAATATTGGGTCTCATCTCCTACAGTAATTTACGACTGTGCGTGGTGGCAATGATAACGCAAATTGCACTTTATTGCCCTACCGCTATCATTAGTCTGATAGAGTTCAAAGAAATTGAAAATCAAAAGTCTGTACTCTGTGAAAAGCTAGCCATAATTAAGATGTTAATTGACCATTGCTCAGGGAGCGCTGCGCATATCCTTAATCAGAGTGCAATAAAGTAGATCGTGAGAAAATGTGCTCCCTGATTCTTATTTAGATTTTTTATACATACTATCCTCCAGCGGCCCTAAAGACATGCCCTGCTTAGCAACGAGTCTATTTTAGTCCCTTTCCGACTATTTCCATAGTTTCAATGGCTCAAAAGAACAACAATATCTTCTCACGAGCCCCCTTTCCCTCCCAAAAGCGCTAAATGAAGAATGAGAAGAGTGTTTTATGGTGGTTGGCTCTTTCCAATGAAGCAACCGAAACTAATTCTCCAACAACACAAAAACCGCCGGGGAGGAAATGAAAGAATGCCTATTGTGAATGTATTATGTTATTTCGTTGTGCCCCCTGTCTGAAAATAGATGATATAATGTGAACCGAACACACAACTTCCCTCCCGTCGACACGAGGTTCATAAACGAGATAAGAATCTCAAATTAAGTGGAGAAGAGAAGGGAGAAACAAAAAACGCGATGGAGGCAGAGAGAAAGTTGCACGTACGTAAGACGATGGCTGGCCACTGAAAAACGAAGAAACCAAAGAAACCGTCGCTCCATAAAAATCAGGACTGTCATAATGGTTTACGATGGGGGGAGAAGAGGGAGAGAAGAAAAATAGATAAGACGAGAGAAAGAAAAGTCGCTATGGCTGAGTAGCTGTCGAATTGACGTCTAATCTAACAAGAGGCGAAATGAAAAATTGGTTCGAGAAATTGAGTTTCACATTTATCAAAACCATATTTATAGCGACGTTTATGAGCGGTTTTTTTCTCTCTCTCTGGAACTTTTATCACAAGGATCTACCAATCATATGATAATTTTTATCGTTTCAATGACTCTCACCTGGTGTCAAACGGTCAAACGCTGGAAGTTCCTGGTGTGCTTTAGAGGAGAATGTGTTGAAGGGAGGAAGAACGCAGGGAAATGGGGAGAAAGGGGGCGTGTCGGTGAACGCTTGGCAGGAGAGGTGGAGGAGTGCCGTTTGACTATTTTTGTAGTTTGAAATCTGAAATCAAAGCGAGCAGTCACGAGGAATAAGGAATCGTCGATTACTAAATACTTGGAAGACGAATGGGGGTTGGATAGCCTTAGTCAAAAGTGGAATTTTCGAAAATTATTATGAAATCTTTGGGTTAAGATGATTTCGAAATCCGGGAATTTTCTATTAGGATTTCTAGAAACATCTGAATACCACGAATTCCATCAAAGAGACCTTAAAAACCTTTTTTAAATAAAAAAAAAACTTTCGATTTCAAATTTTCGAATCGTTTTACCTAATTAAATCTATACGAATCAACCAAAAAACATCAAAAATCTTGATCACAAAGTGGTAGCAATGACAAACGCAGCGGTAGCGGGCAGAAAACTCATAGGCCAAATGGATTGGCCCGGAGGAGATTTATTGGTCGTAAAACTTTTTCTCTTTCCCCCCTATCCCCTTTCAAGCTCGGTTTCTTCATGTTAAAATGGATTTTTGGATATGTTCTTTGGACCGAAAATGGGAAACTATCGTGTTGGGAGGTATATTAAAATATGGAGAATGCAGATATGACCATTGTAACAAAGGAAAAGGGAAATGATGAAAGTATAGTGGTGGTCTGAAAATATAAAGAGGAAATGAGAGTTTTAGAAGAGGTTTTCAATTAAGTCCTATCCTCTTAGCCCTTTTCTTGACGTCACAATAATCCTTTAAACCTTTGCATATATTTTCACAGGATTTTTTTCTTGACTTACAGATGAAAAGAACGCCGGGGGAAAAGACTGAAAATAATGCGCTGAATTCTATAATACGTGACAGCGCGAACGCCTTTTAAACAGATATTTTTAAATGTCCGCAGAGAGAAGAAAAAAATTCGAATTTCAAATATAAAACCCGCCTAGTTTAGTGGGGCAACGTTTTGCATAATCGCTTCAAAAACCAATCTTTTCGCGGTCGATATCACAACCACGCCATCGGGTTTTCTACCAGTTCAGTATAATCGTTTACCATCTGAACAAATTGGTTGGAACACGACGTTTCTCAGATTCTTTATTTGAAAATCGTTGAGAAAATCAAATTAGTAAAGAATTAACCTGAAGAGGACGGAAAATACCGAATAAATAGTTAGAGAGTGACCACCATGATTGCTGCCTGTTTTCACTCTCTTCAACCTTCACCGAACGCGGAACGACCCTACCGAGATGAATGGTCGACCAGAAATTGGAGACACACTGGTTTTTTGTGATTTGAAAATTAACAGGAAATTTTTCCCTGCTCAAATAAGATTAAAAACGCGGATGATAGGGACTAAAACAAAAAGAAAGTCCAAAAATTGTTTCCTTAGTTTTCTGTGTGTGTTCAAAACATATCCCCCAAAAAATCCTTGAGCGTCGTCTCTCACCGAAAGAGGAAATGAGAGGAGGGGAAAAGAACGCACGCCACGTCGTCAGAGACATTATGCGTGTCTACACACACTGAAACGAGACGGCGGAGAATCGAGGGTATGTGGAAAAAAAACGGAACGGATGAAAAGAGAGAAAGGCAATTTTGAAAATGTGCCGTTGGAAAAAGAGAGTGAATCCTTACCCACAAACACATGTCTTTGTGTGTGCTTCTTCCTACTTTTGTTTCCTATACCATAAACACCTCCTTTTTCATTCAAATAGAAATTGGATCCGATTTGGGCGTTAGGTGAACAAAAACCGCAAAGGTTTAGATTACCGTCGTGCAGAATTTTTATATTTTCTGAGCCCTAAATAATATTATTAAATAAAAGGAATCATTTTTATTAGAAACTTTATAAACAGAAAAATTGAGGGCAGTGCATGAACCAAATGAATGTAAATGTAATTGCGTCCTATGAAAAATGAGTGAGGTTTAATAAGATGGAACATTATCGAATCCTGGTCTTTTGTACATACGCTCCGAGCTGCGGTCCTTTGGCTTTTCAATGGTCCTAATAAAACATTCATCACAAAATCAACCGATTAAAAACTCACTTAATAGTTCCAAACTGGCTATGCGTGAGCTCATTCACCGAATGATACGAAATCGAACCGCGAAGTGGTGCCGGCATATCTCTGTCATCGACTTCGTCCGCCACAAATGGTCTGGAACATTGTCCAATTATTTTTTTGTTCGATGTGTGTTCCTCCTTTTAAGTTGTGACAATAACGATTTATTCGAAAATGTTACAACCAAAAAGGGTGAACATTAGAGAGAAAAATAAGAATTCGAGAAGAAAAAATAGAATTGTGGCTGAATTCGAATAACTGAGTCGAAATGAGTGATGATAACTAGAGGCAGTGTTTTTGAGAAAGGTATTTGTGACAGGAAAGGACTTTTGCTGGTCCCGAGTCAGCTTTTCATAATTGAAAAAAATGTTTTTCTGAGGTTAGGAAGGAAATTTAATTTTTCTGAGCTACTTTTTTGTGTTCTACTACCAAATTTACACACTACTCAGTTATCATCAGTCATCGACCGGGTTGTAACTAGCAATCTGTTCAGTGGTAGACCTGTAGAATGCGTTGTGGGCTCTTTGCGGTGAAAGTGGCGGCTGTTCGAGGTGCTGAGCAACCGACGCTCGACTGATCTCGTCCTCGCTTCTCTGCGTGATTTGAACCGGCTTTGGCATCATCATCGTCGTCTCTTGCATTGGAGACGGAATGAATTTTTCTGAATAGCAGTTCATATTTTGATAATTGATTCATTACAAGTAAAAAAAACACTGGTTTCAATAAGGAGGAAAATTAAACGGATAGAAGTGGAATGACAAGAAAATGTACAACATGCGAGATATGTAAGTACACAAAATACTGTATTATCTGTTGAAAATTTAAAAAAATAGAGTTTGGCAGTGGTTGAATATTGCTTTTTCAACAGAGAACACTAAGAAAAAACACTTCACAACATTTCTCGGGAGTCAGTGGAAACGGAGCGTTCATATGTTATCTCTTGCTTGAAACTCTCTTCAACCGTCTCATGCACTCCATGACGGACCACTGATCCGTTGTCACTGTCATACACATTGTTAGAAGGTCTTCTAAGGTAGTTTTGAGTCACAGCGTATTCTCTTCTTCTGTATCCATCATCTGGCGCTACTCTTTCAATATCCAGGTTTCTTCCATTTCCATATCCATTTCTGTATCCTCCGTTTCTTGATCCTGTCTCATATTTTCTACCGTAAGCACTATAGATGTCATCCGGGGTGCTGTATTTTTGCTCATGGTATCCATATTCATCAACCAAGTCACCGTTGTTACGAAGGGCGGAATACTTGTTACCGGCAGAAGAGGAATTAACATTCTCGTCTGGAAAGGAGAGGGGATGCATTTCAAGAAGGGGGATTCATGCTATGTTAATTCAACGCTCACCTTTCTTTGGACGAGACTTCAACCATTTAGCCAATAACCAAGCGAGCAGAGCGGCGAGTGCAAGAAGAGCAAGGATGACAGCAAAGATACACAGAATCATGAGCCTGAAATGGATATGATTGGAGGTTCTGGAAAATAATTATACCATAATGGGATAGTAGCTGGCTCCGGAATGCAGCATGTGCGGCCGCAACACTCGAGATCATAGTCACAGCTGGAAATTTTGTTTTTTAGAATTTGTATTGCTTTTAAAAAACCCACCGAAATTCATATCGTTCGTTCTTTCCCTCCACATCACCTTCTTCGAAAATGCACTGTTTGAAGGCTTTGGTGTAGCCTTCGTAGAGTATACCCTTGCTATCGCCTTGCAGTGCTATCTCCATAGCTGCAATTGTTATATTTTCAATAGACAAAGTAACAAAACAACGGATGGAAACAAAACGGTTATAATGAGGAGTGGAAGAGAGAAGAGAATTTAAGGGAGTGGTTGTTTCCTTCAAACATTTTTCTACTTTTTTTACCCTTACCAATCTTTTTCTCGTTTCTCTCTTCTCTTCGTATGTTAAGAAAAACGACGAGAAGAACAATGATTTCCAAAATGTGTTTGTTGTGTAATGGGCAGGCGTGGCAATACTTGGCTTTCTCTTTTTCGCCTTCAAACTCTGGTTAATCAACCATATCACCTCTTCATACAATCATCAATTATGTCTATGCCCCCTTCCAAACAATAACTATATGAATAACTGGTGAAGTTGGCGGGTTTTGAACAAAGTCATAAGACTAACAAAGAAGTAAAGTGTAATATTGATTTCGTTTCCGGTCAGAAACGACGACGACATGTACAAATCAGTATTGACAAATACGGTTCGATAATTGAACACTGACCGCGTCATGGAAATGTTGATTGAAAATAGGCAAAGACGATATTCAAGATACCAAAAGTCTCCAGAATAACCAAGAGTAGTTCAGAAAGTGACTAGGCGTGGTTCCCTTTTACCAGGAACACACCCCTATTTAGGTTACCCCACAAAAGGGACTGAATGAGTCAGAAGACTCTACTGACGATCAGAAATCAGATTACCTTATTTTATAGGGGTTTAAGGTATTTGATCTTGGAACGATTGACAATGATGAATTGGCGCGAGTGTTATTCTAACGCTGATTTATAGGTCTGGCAGGCTGTCTACTGATATCTGTGGAATTTATAAATGCTGACCTCCTTAGCTGGCAAAGATGATAATTTAAGAATGCATAGTAATTTCGGCGGAAAGGATTAGGGGCGAAATTCTTCTTAGTCTTTATGAAAACAGTATATAAACTAAATTCACAAGGATTGAGCGGAAACCTTGATAAGATAGAAACACAGTACGATTTGATTATTAAAAAAACCTTCACGCCTGCATAGTTTAGTGCAAAAAGGCCCAGAAAAAAAGAGACCAAGGCAAAACTTGAGAAAAATGAAAGCAGGAAGAAGTAGAAGTGTAAGGACAAACAAATCAGTAGGAGGCAACCAAAGAATTAGAGGTGGAGAAGAAAAATGTTTTATTTAGGAGGCAGCAGCGGACTGTATGCGCACACGGTGGAGAAAGCCGCCATAAGTGCGTAGGAGCATTCCGAGTGAGGGCAAACATGAAACAACTTTTGTCTCTTTCTGTATTTTCTTTATTTCTCTTCTTACCTCTTTTTACAGGTATTCAACTTTCTTTTTCGCCTGGCACACTGCGCAAGTCTTGTGAGCCAATCAACTCCAATTCACTAAAGAGCACGGAGCAGGATTATCTTTTCCAACATGCACAGTTGTTTGTGTTGTCTTTTTGAAAAACCAACTAACTATAAGGGGTCTATACAGTCAGTTTACTATGTCGGAGTGGAAAAAATGAAAAAAAAAACCAAATCATTGGAGAAAATGAACATTTTAGAATGAATGAACAGCAAACAAGATCTGAAACGAGGAACAAATTGTATAAATGTGATTTGATTTGATTCCAAATTCGAGGTCGATGGTTAATAGTTTTGCATCCTCCTCCTTCTCCTCTTCTCGTTCTCCACCCATCGCTCACCACAATCTGTCGAGGACACGTTGAGTTAATGACAAACCCCGAGAGAGAGGAAGAACCAGTCTTGATGGGCGCCCCGTGAAAAAAAAACAAAAGCGATTTGTAAATTCTGATGATCGAAGGGGGAAGGCGGTGAAATCAAAACTTCTTTTTGTGTCTTTCGTTCTGTGGACATGGCTGACGCCGTAAATAATTAATGTTTTGTTTGTCGGGATTGATAAGCCGATTGTGATATATTCGGATCACGGAGAAGCTATTTATTGATGTAGATTACCAAACAGAAATTTTATTTATTCATAGAAACGTGGCTTATGGGAAGAACAATTAGGAGCTTAATTTTTGGTAGATACCGATTTTGAAAACTTCACTGATTTTTTAAATAAAAGCCAATGATAACGAATTCCTACTATAATTATTCCAATAAAGAAGGATCGAAGTTCAGAAAAATAAGGAAGATGTGAAAACCTGAAAAAAAATTCAATAAATACTTGGAATGTTTTTTTGACATATCTACCGGTAATTCTCCATTATTTTCATATACAGTTTCCTCAAAAAAATTTTCTGTCATACATGACAATAACTGAACGCATTACAACAAGGAAAACAATTTTAAAACCCGAAAAAAAATAAATCAGGAATTATTTATTTGAATGATTATCACAGAAGTGAAGAATGAGCAAGTGAATACCAACAATTCAATAAATTAAAAGCTACTTAAACCAAAAAAGAGAAGCGTTAGAAAACCCGTTACAACCGTCCTGTTTTCTTTTAAATCAAAGTAATCTAACCAAAAAACAATTGGAAAAAAAGAAGATCATGATACATAAATACTATAGAAATCCCATTTAGAACAAAAGCATGGCAGCAATGATAAGAACAGCAGTCAAAGAATAAGCTGGTGCCGAGTTGCAGAAGTCCCTCTCATTGCAAACACACATCAGTTCGGATTCTCCTTCTTCTAACGGTCGTCGAGTACATTTTCCTACTTCGGTTTGTGCATCGGCAGCATTCATACATCCTTTCTTAACAATTCCGCCGTCAGTGGTGTCATCTGAAACTAAAATAGGGTTGTTACATTGATTTTTTTGCTTTAATTACCTGGTGTGCGCATTTTATAACAGTATTTTCCTTCGCAAGTGCTTACTGATGATCCAACTTCTTTATGACATCGTACTAGTCCACCTGCAAATAACTTATTCTGATTTGGTTTTAGAATGACTGCTAAAGTAATTTTTTGTTAATTCAAATGGTTTTTCAAAGGAAGTTTTTGTGTAAAAACTGAGTTTTGCCTTTTTTCAACTTTAAAACCCATAAGAACTCTTATTTTAAAATTTCTTATCTAGTTTTTCCCCTCCCTAAAAATTCTTTTCTTGAAAATCAACCGGTTTATTTTCGAAAACACTGCTTGGCACTACCAAGCACTGTAATTACGAAATAAGATATTGTATCACATTCCTCAAGAAATCTCAGTGGGTGGTATTTGTAAATATTTCGTAATTATGTACTGTACGGGCTTGTTTTGAACAAAAACTCACTGTTCCGCTGACGAGACGACTGGGCGGCGGCAATATAATTGACAATCGTGAGCACCAAAATGCATTTCAATAAAAAACTCATTGTGTTTCTGCAAAGTATTGAATTTCTTGGAATTTTGAGTTTCTTAAAAATAAGAATTACGAGCACTGATAAAAAAGACGAATTAAAAAGAGCGGGAAAAATTTAAACCCATTGCAACAAAATGATGGGGTGGAAGGGTTTATCAAGAGAAGGAGAAGAGAAAAGTAATACTTGGAGGTTTAGAGAAACATGAAAACCTTTTCTCACTCTCCCCATTTGATTTAATTATTGGTATAAAAGAGAGAATAATTGAAAATAGAAAATAGAAAATTAATTTTCCATCGGGACATGACTTTGCTATGATAAAAACCAACTATGATAAAAATGAAAGGAATTTTCAAGAAAAGGAGGTTGACCCAGTTTGAAGAAAGAAAATCGAAAAAAAGAGGGGAAGCACTAGAAAATGAAGCATGGGACAAAAAGGGGAAGTCTTATTTATGTCATCTTTTTCTTCTTGCTCATTGTAAACTTTGCTCATTGTAAGAAATACGGTTAGGAAAACGATGAGTCACCGATTTGATCGCCTATAAAAAATTTATAAAACAAATATTTAATTTTGAAAAATATAAGGCAAAGGTTTCCAAATATAAAAAAAACCTAAGAAATCTGACCAGTGGCCTCTCCAAATACGAAAAGATTCGAGAAAAAGCGAACATAGGTTGACCCTGTACCTTTCCTTTTACAGTCTAAGTCTCCATATTCTGCTTATTAGATTGACTGCGCGCAGGCGGACGGGAGTCTTAATGTTTGTTCAAAGAGTCACTTAAGGAAAGTAAGAAAGGAAAACGATGGGAAACCGAGACACCTGAATGAGCAAAGCTTCAGGTGACCATTTTTTTAGATTAACCTTTTTCCGATGAAAAAAACCTTATCTAATTTTTTGGAGTTCTAAAAAAACTATTTTCCTATTAGTTCACGAATAAATAAGGACGTCTTCTATAGAAAATGGTTTTTTTCTGCCTGAATTAAAAATCGGGGCATTCAATTTGAAAAGTGAAGAATTGAAAAAGGAAAGTATCGCGCAGAGATGACTCATCATATTAATATGTTTGTCCATAATGCCAGAAGTGACCTGTCTCTCCTGTCAAAAGAGAGATTTCAAAGCGTGCGGACACTTGGTATAGAAATTGAATTTTCCTTTTTCCAGTTGTCTGTCTCTCATGACAATTCGATACCTTGACAACGCTTGTCAAACATTACATCTACATTCGTCACTTCTATGCGAAAGTTTTTTTACGCGAAGGGAAAGAGCAGCGAGAAGCACAAAAGATAGGAAGAGAAAGTTTGGTTCAAAGTTGCAGACCGCCGCGGGAAACAAGAGGAGGAGGAGGAGAGAGGAGAAAAAACGGATACTTTGATGAATCGAAAGGCCAGGCTTGTTTTGCGGGGTGGCAGCCAACTAGTACTATGTCATCGGCGCGTGGAAAAACGAGTTCCAAAGTTTTCGTGACGCAACAAAGCCTTGCAATTATCCGGTGTTCAGTGAAAAATGAATATTTGTGTGTTATAACCAGAGGCTTTATATGGGTAGATGAACTGTGGTCTATGCAGATAAGTAGAATATGTAAATCAGATTTTGCATAATGAATTTTGGTTTTTTGGTAAATAGATCAACCATCAAGAATATAAAAAACACAACAATCTAAGCATTGAGTCCGGTATCCGGTTGGTTATCAGGGTGAGCGGCAATAAAAGCGGGAATCTCGGCAAGAGTTGCGTTGATACGATTAACAGTCGGGTACGCAGACAGATCGAGGTTGAATCTGGAAAGGATTCTAATCGGAAGGGAGGTTATTCTGATGTTTATCTCGTTTTTCTCTCTCATGTTTGGGGAATGACTAATACTTTTTGAATAGGAGAAGTGGAAACACAAGTGGTTGTTTTCGATGGGTTACTGTTTTAGAATTCCTGGTGATTCAGTTTTTTGGAAACTTTTTTCTTCATTTGATTTCACCCAAGAATTTAATTAGCATATGCTTCCGATTCAGAAATCTTGAAAACGATTTTTTCGAAATACTAGACCCCCAAAAATTACCTGTTAGCCGAGTATACAAGTGGCGGGATGTTGAGATCAGCAATAGTAACCACATCCCCAACCGCGTACTTTCCAGAGTGTTCTTTCAAAAGAACTTCAAGAGCCGTGAGACCTTCCACCACAAATTGCTTGGCAAACTGCAAATCAAAAGGCCCAGAAGATCAAAACCTTTATGAATCACCTGTCCACCAAACCCGGCTTCTTTCTTGTTCAAAATCTGAAGTACTTTCAAATTGTGTAGTGGTTGGATTCCGGAGGCGACCTTAATAAGAGTGTTCAAACTTCGATTCACATATTACTCACCAGAAGAGCAATTTGTCTTGCAAGAGCTCTTTTGATGGGGTCTTTTGGGAGAAGTGGGACTTCTGGATGGGTTTCTTCCAAATACTCGATAATTGCTAGACTTTCCCCGAGAACTTGACCGTTTACAACAAATGCGGGAACTTTGGCAGTTGGATTGATAGCTTTCAAGTCGCTCTTTGCTTGTTCGGATAGCAAATCGACGGTTTTATATTCATAGTCTATGTTTTTTAGTGCCAATGCTAAAAAAAAAGCCGTTTCAAATATAATTTCAGTTAACCTTACCAATACGAACTCTCCATGAGCAAGAAGATCTCCAATACGAATAAAGAACTGGTTTCTGTTCAGACGCCATCACTGAAATGATTGGAAATTGAGAGAAAATGAAGAAAACAAATGGTAAATGATGATATCAAGAAATGGAAGGGTCAAAGATGGAATGATAAGATTGGATTGATACGACGACGAAATGTTGTGTTCTGATACAGACGCAGACAAAAGAGACAGTAGTTGTTTACGCACACGTGTCCTTCAACTAGACATTTGGAAATAAAAATGTTTATCGGTAGGAGAAACTGAAAGTATGGACAGGAATTTTTGCAAAGAAAGGATACAGTTCAGAACAATATCCGATGAAAGCCTAAGATTGTATATGAGGAAACGATTTTCAAAAAAATTTTTCGAAGCTTATATTCTACGATCCATGACCCCATATTCCGAATAAGTACTGTTTCCTTGTGTTTTTTGGATTTCTTCCGTATCTGAACTTTATGTGATATGAAAATCGAACTCGTGGGAAGAATCATCAGAAGTAGTTCATTCCCATTGTTTAAAAATAAACTCCAGCTTCACGAAATATTGCCATTTTTTTCCTTCGATTCACGTTCCAGTGAAGGATTTGATTGGTTGCTATAGAGATTTTCATGGGAAAAGCACAGATTTTGTTTGTTTTTGCTTTATTTCTTGTTGAATGATAAACTTTCCCGATATTGTGTCATTTCAACCATTTAGTGTGTAGAAAACTATATTTGTTCTTTAATATGTGTTCTCTTATTGAACGATGTCGATGTCGGGGGATGACCTGTATATAAAGAAATAATGAATGCTTGTTGAATTTTTGCATGTGATTCGATTTATGAAGATCTTTCTCATTTTCCAGCATTATTGGTATTTCTGCTGACGACGGCTTGAAATCCAAGAAATGTTGTGAAGTGTTCTTGAATGAATCAACTTTTTTAAAATCTACGCGTAGAACACAAAATTGATGGAAATAGTTCACAAACATCAACTTGATTCTAATCAATAAATGATAAACACTCAATTATTGGAATGATTACATCTATTCAGAGTACGCTGTCTGCAGACACCGTCACGTCAATCCGCAGACTGAGCACGTGGTGCAACTTGAGCCCTGAATTGTATTACTCTTTTTTTTAATGAAAACTTTTCTCTTTAACGATAACAGGTGTTATTGTCTTTTCACTTTTTTATCTCATTAGTTTCGGAGATGTGAATCTATTCAAACTATATAATTATGTTTCAACATCTTTATTTATCTCGGTTCTGAGGAGGAGAGAGGACTCGGGGGTCTCAGAGGGGCCGCTCTTCTATATCATGGATTCGAATAGAATGGATCAATATAGGGTACACAGTAGTCTTGCAGATTGTATAACATCGGTCTTGAACAGCTGGCCATCAATATTCTAATATGAGAAAGACCACTAAGAACACAATACATAAGATAGGCCAACTAGACTGAGTCAATTTCCTTGAATCAATTTCCATCTGAAAATCCTCACGCTTTTACGTTATCCTCTCTTTTCATTTAAAATAATTTCTGTTGTATATCTTATTTAAAACTGCATTATTTTCCAGCAATGTCCAGTCACATAGAGTTGTTTCGCTTCCCTCAACTTGTTCAAGAAGAAATTGTAAAAGAAATGGATGGTCGGGAATTGATGAATCTTTACTTCTTGTCCGCCCGAGCACAGCGCTTAGTCAAAAACTGTCGATTCAGAAACATTAAAACTATTGTCAATTGTGTAGATCTCAAATGCACGACACTAATTCAATGTCAACCGAGGCGCCATCCCGATAAAAAAATAATCATAACAATGGAAATGCTGGATTTGCCACAACGAAAAAAACAATCGGTTTTCAAATTCAACGGCTCCGTTTCAATTCCTGCTGGGTTTGAACTCTGCAAATTAAACTCCTAATTTCAAATTTTCAGTCGATTAGACGATTTAGCTGACATACAATCAGAAGGATGTGAGGAACCCTTTCGACGGAGAAAATTCGGAGAAACATGCAATCAGTATCTCGATAAAATGTTTGGTACGATTGAAACTTTGAGCGTTTGGGTTGACTGCAAAAGAAAATTCGAAAGTTTTGGAGAACAAACGCTTGAGGCCAATTTCGTACGCCGAAATTTTGTTTACCCCACTTACTTGGAATCTCTATGGGAATCTTACGTGCATTATTTCGACAGAAAGTACCGGAAGTCAGATGGGCTACTTCCAGCCAACGTGTATCTGAACAACACTAGGAAAATCGCAATCGACGCCTGCCAGGAAGTAAAAGTCGATTCATTACTGCAATTCAACAGAACCTATGCTTTTTTATTTGAAACTAGACTCATCGACAACGATTTTAATCGTCTGATAAGAAACTGGCTAGACGGTGGCCAACCGAATCTCAAAGCGCTGATTTTATGGCAAGAATCCAATCTTTCAATCGACCCGGCTACAGTTTTGCAAGGTTTCGAAACTCATCCATACGACGAGCAACAACGAGCGAGACACTATTTCTTGATACCACAGTAAGTAGTATCCGAAGTTCTTATATTGAATTATTTTTTCAGATTCGAAAAAAAATTTGAAGATTTCAAAAGTTTTCTAGACTGTAGGAAAGGCTCTGATATCTTACGACAGGACGGAAAACGTTGCACAGTCAGAATCTGGGAGAGGAGTGTGTTTTGCTTCTATTTTTGGCACGAAAGCTTTCCGTCTACATAGAATTCTTCTCTCTGATGACCAATTTTACTCCTTTCTTTTGACCTATTGAGAATTGCTGGTCATTTGGTCATTTTTATTTGTATTCTTAATTTTACCAGTGTTCCCTTCTCTCTGTACTATTCAGTGGTCTCCTTTTTTGAAAATGCTCATATGATTTATAACTATTTTATTGTGTTTTTTCCATTGCTGAGGATTTTTTATTGAATAAATAAGACAAGAAACTCCTTATGAATTCCTTGTTTTTCTCGATATCAAGGAGAAATCTGTGAATAAAGAATTAATGAATGCTTGCTCAATGTTTACTTGTCTAATTTGTCATATGAAAAATGTTTCAGAATAGTTATTACTACCCCTCTTTAAATATCAAATTCATTCAAAAATCGCCAAAAAATGCGAGAAAACAGAGAAAAAACACTGATTTCTTGGCATTATTATGAAATATCTAGTCAAAGTTTGCTGTCTGCAGACACCCTCACGCCAATGCACATACCGACCACGGTGCAGAATGCTCTCACTATGCACTCAATAATGCCAAGTCATACTCGATTTTTTTAATTTTTGTCTTTCTTTTTACATTGAAAACCTACCTATTGTATATCTCAAATGAAGATGCATTTTTTTTCCAGCTATGTCAAGTAACATCAAATTGTTTCGTTTCCCATATCTCGTCCAAGAAGAGATCGTCAGAGAAATGGATGGTCGGGAATTAATAAATCTTTATTCCTTGTCCGCCCGAGCAAAACTCTTGATTAGCGGCTGTCGATTCAGGAACGTTCACACCGTTATCGAATGTGAACGCTTGAAATGCACGTCCAAGATTCAATGTCGACCAAGGCTCCACCCCGATAAGGAAATTATCATAGAAATGGTGACAATGGACTCCCCAGAAGGAACAAAATCGGCTATGAAGTTCAATGGCTCAGTTACAATTGACGCTAGGTTTGGAATATGCGAATGACCCTTCTAATTTCAAATTTTCAGTGTAATAGACCGAGAAGCTGAAAGGCAACCGGAAGAAATGAGGAAACTGTTTCGACAGAAGAAGTTTGGAGAAACATGTAATCTGTTTCTCAAAAACATGTTTCGTTCTTCAATTGAAAACTTTGCCGTTCACGTTTCGTGCAAAAGAAATTTCGACATTTTTGGAGAACGCCAGCTTAAAGCCGCTTTCGAGCAGCATAACTTTGTTTGCGACGATCTCGCAGATTTGGAGGAAATGTGGGATCATTACGCGTTTTACTACTCAAAAAAGTTTCCGATAGAAAATGGCTCATTTCCAGCTAGCATTTTTCTGAACAAGGTCAGGCTCATCTTGACCGGAGCCTGTCAGGGAGTGACAACCGAGTTGTTACTGCAATTCAACCAAACCACTGCCTTTCTAAGAGATACTAATCTCAACGGAAACGATTTTCATCTTCTGATAAGAAACTGGTATGAAGGTGGCCAACCGAATCTCAATGCGCTAATTTTATGGCAAGAGACTCCAGATTCTATTGACCCGGCTACAGTATTGCAAGATTTCGAAATCCATTCATACGACGAGCAACAACGAGCAAGACACTATTTTTTGGCTCCTGAGTAAGTCTCGTATCCGGAGTTTTTATATTCAATTATTTTTTCAGAATCGAAAAATGTTGCACAAGCTCTGAACGCATTCTAGACTGTAAGAATGGTTTTGATATCTTACGACAAGACGGAAAACGTTGCACAGTCAGAATCTGGAGAGAGACTGTATTTTGTTTCTACGTTTGGCACCAAAACTTTCCGTCTGCATAGAATTCGGCTCTCTGATAATTGATCTGCCGTTCTATGCCGTTTCTTACTTTCGTTTCATCATTTCTTGCGTTTATTTATTATTGAAGTCCAGTCAATTCTTTCATTTTTCGTTTGAATTTATACAGTTCATTTTATGAGAGACTCAGTAGTCCTTGTATTCCCCCCATCCACTGATAAACTTTCCAAAAAACTAGAGGCCTCACTGAGATTATTTACTCGCAGAGTATTTCAAAGATGTAACATATTCTCATCTTCCTAAATTTATTGTCTCTCTCACTTTAATCTTTAGTCTATCCTCCACAGACGCGGATTCTCCGCATAATAAAAACTTTCTTCAAAATTTTAACCAACAGGCGTTACATCCCATCTCTTGCAACTCTTTTCAAACCCGACCATAGCCCTAGGTACCTGTATTTTGTCTCTGCGTATCGCGACCCTCCATTCTACACACGTATCTTGCGCAATGAGCTCATTTTGCAATGAATATGCTTAGTAGGATGTCCACTTTACTCCACTTACTAAGTCATCACTATTTCTTATAATTGTGTGTAGTTTTTGATGATTTCTCTTCTTATTTTTCTTCTTGGCCGTTTGGTATTTCTGGTGATATTTCTTCTTATTTTCAAAGTTCCTCGTGTTTCTTTCTCTTTGTACTATCCGATGGTCTAATCTTCTGGCGTGCCTATAGGATTTATACATACTTTATTGTGTTTTTCAATCGCTGAAAATTTGTTAATGAATAAAGAACCAAACAGAGTAACTCCTTGTGAATTTTTTGTCCTAGTCAATGTGGGATTGCAGAAAAACAGAGAAAAACACTGTTTTCTTGGAATTATTACGAAACATCTATTTGAAATGAACTGTCTGCGGACACCGTTACGTCAATGCACATACCGGCCACGGTATACAATGTCCTGACTATGCCCCCAACAATGCCAAGTCATATTTGTTTTTTTGAATCCTTGTCTTTCTTTTCACAATGAAAACCTATCTTGAAATCTTATGTTTATTGGATATCTCATCTAAAAATGTATTATTTTCCAGCTATGTCAAATAACTTCGAATTGTTCCGTTTCCCATATCTCGCTCAAGAAGAGATCATCAAAGAAATGGATTGTCCGGAATTGATACCTGTGTTTTACTTGTCCGCCCGAGCAAAGCTCTTGGTCAAAAACTGTAGGTTCCAAAACTTTGAAACCGTCATTGACTGTGAAAGCCTCACGTGCACGTCGAAGATTCACTGTTAACCGAGGCGCCATCCGGATAAAGAAATCATCGTATCAATGAAAACAGTGGATTCACAAGAAGGAATAAAATGGGTTATGGAATACAACGGCTCCTTTACAATTGATGCTAGGTTTGGTTTCTGCAAATAAAACTTATAATTTCAAGTTTTCAGTGATATAGAGCAGGAAGTTGAAAGGCAACGGGAAGATATGCGGAAACTGTTTCGACAGAAAAGATTTGGAGAAATATGTAATATTTTCCTCAAACATCTGTTCGGCTCAATTGAAAATTTTGCCGTCCGGGTTTCGTGCAAAAGAAAATTCGAAATTTTCGGAGAACGTACGCTTGCTGCCAACTTTGAACACCGAAATTTCCTTCCCGACAGTTTCACATCTTTGAAACAATTCTGGGATTCTCACGTTCTTTACTACCCAAGAGAGTTTCCGATGATAGCTCCCTTACTTCCAGCCATGAAGTATTTAAACGTGTCCCCGGAAATCGTAGCCAAGGACTGCCAGGAAGTGACAATCGGGTTGCTACTGCAGTTCAAGAGAACCACTGCTTTTTTAATAAATACTAATCTCAACGGAAACGATTTTCATCTTGTAATAAGAAGCTGGCTAATGGGTCGCCACCCGAATCTCAATGCCTTAATTTTATGGCAAGAGACCCCATACACTATTGACCCGGTTACAGTTCTCGGAATGTTGGAAATTCATCCATTCGACGAGCAACAAAGAGCGAGACACTACTTTTTGGCTCCGGAGTAAGTCTAGCATTCAAAGTTCTCATATTTGATTTTTTTCCAGAATCGGAAAATATACCAATTATCAAGAACTTCTCCTAGACTGTAAGTACGGTTTTGATATCTTACGAGAAGACGGAAAACGTTGCACTGTCAGAATCTGTAGAGAGACTGTATTTTGTTTCTATGTTTGGCACCAGAACTTCCAGTCTGCATAGCGGTATACTTTCTGATCAATTTGCTGTTCTATGTCGTTTTTTTTTGCTTTCATTCCATCATTTTCTACGTTCATCTATTGTTGGAGACTTCAGTCTATTCTAACCCATCTATGCATTGTATCATTGTGAACTAACCCGGTATTTTGGAATTAAGTTGTATTCTGTCACTTTTCCTTCGAATTCATATGCAAAGGCATTTTCCATCGTGAAACAGGTCATAGTAATTTGTTATTCAGTCTGCAAAGGGGTTAGCCCATTCATGGTAACAGAAATAATTAAAATTGACGTCTCATAATATTTCCGAACTGTTTTAAATATCTGTGAACTCCGAATACGGCGGGATTTTGAACTTCACAATCACATCTTAGACAGATCACCCGAAACTGCTCCTGACACAACTCGGAAAACCGAAATGAGCACCTCATTCAAAACTCAATCAGCACGGAAATAATCAGTTTAAGCGATTCTATCTTGTTTTCTTCATTTTTCCAACGAACTCCATTTTCTAGCACTATGCTTGTGTACTATGAAAAGTAGAGCACGTCTTTTCATAATTTAGGAGTTCCTTCTTTATTTGTATGTACCCTGACTTGCTATGACACCATCATCCCAAGAGGTAACTTTGGAGAGAGAGGGAAAGACAACCATTTTTCCAAGGTGACCTTTCTTCTGGGAAGAAAGACCCCTGTTTTTTAGCGCTATGCGTGTGTGCCCCTCTGCACTGTGTGTGCCGTTATTGGTCTTCCCGCATTTATACCGACTGTCACCAACAGTCAGTCCTCCTAATTGAGTCGTCATTGCTCATTCTTAATTTGTGACTCTTTTTCATTTCCTTATGATGAAAACCCATTTCAAAGTTTTTCTTCCTTTTTTCCAAACAAAGACGCCTAAACGGTTAAAAATGTCCGTTCACTTACCGTTTTACAATTGCGCAGGTATTACGTTTCTCTATATTTTTGATTGAAATCATTTCTGTCGTATATCTCGAACCGAAATTCATTTTTTCCAGCTATCACTAAAAATGGAGTTTCTTCGGTTCCCGCAACTTATTCAAATAGAAATCGTACAACAAATGGATGGTCGGGAATTGATAAATCTTTGCTCATTGTCCGCCCGAGCGAGAAATGTAGTCAAAAGCTTTCGACTCAGGAACGTTCACACCGTCGTCGATTGTGGAAACCTCAGATGCACGTCTTGGATTCAATGTCGACCAAGCAGCTATCCCGATAAAATGATAACCATGAGAATGAGAACATTGAATTGGCCAGAAGGAAGAGTATATATTCTTGAATGCAACGGCATCGTTCAACTCAATGCTAGGTTTGGATTCTGCAGATTTGGCTCCTAATATCAAGCTTTCAGTGTGATAGACCGAGAAGCTGAAGCCCTACCGGAAATCGCGCGAGAATTGCGTCGACAGAAAGCATTTGGAATATTATGCACTTTGTATCTACATGGCATGTTCACCGAGATTGAAGTATTTACCATTCGAGTTTCGTGCAGAAGAAGATTTGACGTTTTTGGAGAACAGAATATTTTTTGCTTCTTTCAAGGTCAAAAGTACCGTTACAACGGCGATTTCGCATCTTTGAATCAATTATGGAATGTTCACGTGGACTACCTCCCAACAAGATTCCCGACATTGGGTGGCACAGTTCCAGCCAACACGCTTCTAACGAACGTTTCAACAATAAGAATCGGTGCCTGCCACGGAGAGACAGCCGCGTTGTTACAGCAGTTCAATGGAACCTCTGTTGTTTTAGAGAATACTAATCTCACCGACAACGATTTCAATCTTCTGATAAACAACTGGTATGAAGGTGGCCAACCGAATCTCAAAGCGCTGATTTTTTGGCGAGTGAACGATGAAAATGTTGATCTAGACGATGAAAATATTGATCAGGACGCAGTCTTGCAAGGTTTTGAAGCCCATCCATACGACGAGCAACAACGAGCGAGACGCTATTTCTTGACTCCGGAGTAAGTCTAGTAACCGAAGTTTTTATATTTATTCATTTTTCAGAATTGAAGCATATTCTGCCGACTACGAAATTTTACTGGACTGCGTGGATGGCTTGGATATCATACGACCACGAGACGGAATGCGGTGCACAGTCAGAATCTGGGAACAGACAGTATTTTGCTTCTATGTTTGGCACCAGAACTTCCCGCATGCATAGAATTTCGCTTTCTGATAATTCATTTCTAGTTCCATGCCGTTTTTCTAGCTTTCAACCAATGATTTCTCGCGTTTATGTATTATTTGAGACTTCAGTCTATTTTAACTGGTGTATTCATTGTACCATTGTGAACTAACTCGATATTTTTGAATTAAGTTTTATTCTGTTGCTTTTTGTTGAAATTCATAGGATTCAATTTTGCAGAATGTTTCAGAACTGTCTTAAGCAAGCTGTAAACCCTAATTTTAACACAACAATCAAAATGAGTAACTTCATTCAAATCTCTGTCAGCATGAAAATGATCAGTTAAAGCAAATCTATCGAAACAATCCAATATGATCATTTTGTTACAAGTTCACTGGAAATAATATTGAAAACCGAGGAAACATTATCCAATGAAATTAAAATTTCACAGAAATGACAGATATGAGAATTGTAATTCTCATACTCGAGATCATTGAAATTATCGCCCTTTGAGCTTTTTACATCACAATACACACTTTCGAGTCCTCCATTTTTCCATTTTTCTTCCCACTTTTCTTCTCATTTACAGCCTCGAATATCATGTTCTCCCCGGACTTGTCCGACGATTTCGAACGGAGTATGCTGGAAAAAGGGGATTCGCGGAAGTTCTTTCCTCGACAACTTGTTTGTTTTTACTTATTCTGTCAACAATGTCCTCTCGGGAAAGGTCTCTAAGTCTGGGGAATTTCAAGTGTCAATAAAACCCTCTATATGATATCATACCTGGCAATTTTGGACATTCTTCGGTTTCTAGTCGGATTCGATTTGTGAAGTGAAGCCACCATTTGGCTCAAGACTTTCTTGGCATCAGAAGAGTTGCTGGAGCTGATTTCAAGATAGGTACATCGGGTTCCAAACTCCTGGACAAGTTTTTCGCCCTGTGATGATAACAAAAAATAATTGTTGAATGAAAAACTACAATGTACCTGATCGAGTCCCCCAGAAGAGGCATTATCATCAAGGTTTTTTCGAATTTGTTCCATTGAATAGTGCCTTTTCATACCATCCCTATCGTCTGATTCATACCCTAAAAATAGAAAATGTTCATGTGGAACGCCACATTTCTGACCTTCTGATGTAGAACTTGTATGTGCGGATGCAGTTTCCTCCGGTATAACTTCATCCGAATCACAAACCAGCAGAATTGGAAGCTGAAAAATTTCTGTGTCCTTTTTACCTTATTGGGTTACCAGAAGTTTCATGTTTCATATTTTCTTGAGTAAATATCATGTTACAGAAAAAAAGACTCTAGAAAAATGTGTTTCAAATTGTGTTTGACACTCATGATCCATCAGCTGTCCGATACAGACAAAAAGTTTTGGAGAAGAATTGAGAAATCAACTTTTCTTTAGCAGCGGCATTGTATTTACTCAAAGAGCAACCCGTTCAATACTCGCAAGTCGTCTTGTTAGGCAAATAATCCAAGTGGCACTGGGAGGGGGTTTTTTACAGCCTTTACTGTTACTATTCTTGTGACATTCGAGATTTTTTCACATCTGACGGGCTTTTTTCAATTTCCTCAGAGAATATCAATTTATTTTTGTGTCTGGTGATCATATGCGGGAAAAGTGATAAAGGGAAGTCATACACCTAATCCATGTAATTTCCGTTGTCCGGGGCTCAGAAGCCCTAGTCCACCATAAAAAAAGAGATGCTCACGTTTTTTCGATTCTGAAGTGGTTGGATCAAAGGTTGAAGAGCTTGCAAAGAATCAATGTTAGCCGACGAGTAGTAGAGAATCGCAAAGTCCGCATCGGTTAGAGCCATCTCACGATTTCCTGTCCGAGCCTGGAAGTTTTTAGTTTTCAGAATAACATTCTGACCTAACTATATAAAGGAACCGTGGGAACGTATCAACTGACAGATACGAAATAACGTGGGAATTAACAATTCCTTATTTTTACATAGGTCTAGTTGAGTTCATGTGAACAAACTAATTAGTTGCCTTGTTCCCACTTGAGAATTCTTCAACTGATCATTCATTAGTAACCGGAAAGTGTTCGTTGTCTTTGCGGCAGCACAAGTGTTTCTCACATTACCTCGTTGTGTACCAGACAACCGGCTGACTCTTCCAGAGACCCATCAAATAAACATTCTAAGAGTTGTGTGAAAACGATATTTTTGTTGAATGAAAAAAGAATGATGCGAGGGAAAAAAACAACTGGAAAACAGTAAAACACCACTAACCAATCCTGGATCGGTGATTTCGACCACATTCTCGGTGCCCATGTGATCGATGGTAAGATAGTGTACATCTGGATAGTGAACATGTCTCTCGTACTTATTCGCCGCATCGCAAAGTTGTTTGAACTGAAATAATGTATTCATTATGACAAATGTGTGGGTGAATCGATTTGCATCAATGAGGCATCAATGAACAGTTTTCAAAACCTTTTTTGGGGTTTCTGACTACTGTATGCTTATTTTCAAAAACTCACAAAGAACGCTTTATGTCCTGTGCCAAGAATCACTGCTTTCCTCTCATTTCGAGATTCCTCCTTTTGATTTGTCATATCACCAACCTATAAACTTCAACATTAACAAAAAGGCAACAGGAAGAATACGTGAATCCGTGAGTGCAACTACGACCACACAAAAAATGGAGGCTCTCTCTCTCCCCTCTTTCGCGTTTTTGCCGCGGGGTCGCCAGGAAAACGCGAGAGATCTGACCCCGCCCACTTTTCGCTTTGTGTCTTTTTTATGGACATTTTCTAGCTCATCACTCGGTACAGTAAATATTGTGGAGGGAAAAATGCTGAATTTCAAAAATCAAAACAACAAAGAGGGTTTAAGCGAACTGTCCGCCGAAAAAAAAACTGGTTACATGCTACTTTATACCGATCAGTGTTCAAAATTTGTTTCGATTTCGCGAAATCTGACCAACTAAAATTTAGTATCAACTCTTCTAGATAAGAGAGGTCATTAAAAGTTTGCAATGTTTTTTCAGTGATGTCACATTCCAAAAAGTCACCGATGTTTGCCTAATCGTCCTTGATATAGAAATAAAGGTGTTGAAAAAGAAATTCCAGAAAAACTGTATTTCAAAAAAATGTTCGTGTCAAAAACCTTGCGTAGACTTCAATCCGATTACATTTGAATGGGAATTGTATCTTTTTGTGAATGATCAGTGAACTTGAACCAATTCTTTATGCAGGAAAAGTGAGGAGGGCAATACATGCAAACAAAAACAACCCCCGCAAACTGATAAACACAATTATTTCTAAAAAACCGTGAAAAGCTTAGTTCTTGAAAAAATATGGTGACGGAAAAGTTGTGAATGACGAAAAACGTGTGATGCGCGCCCTTTTTACGATCTATGTCCAAATAGTGCCCGGATGAGTGTTTTTAATGTGACAGTTTCCAGGTTTTTCAGCTGATAAAAAACATATTGTCTGCTGCGCTGAGTGAGTGTGCAGATCAAATACACAAGAATCGAGTCACAAAACACGCTTCAAAAACGTTTTGAGATGTGTAGGTCACAACGTTTGTTGACCCAAGACGAATAGTGAGTGTCAGGTAGCGAAACGTGAAGGATTAAGGTTTTTTTTGGGAAAGTCTCACCTCGGTTCCATCGCTTGATTCTTCTCCATCACTGTGTGACACTCTCATTTTCCCTATTTTTTATTTTCGTTCTCTGAAATTTAATTTTTTTCCTTGTTTCTATTTAAAAAAAAATTAATTCAAAGGAATCTATGAATCGAGGAAAAAAACTGTACATGATGATGAATTATTGTTTCTTTGTGTTCTTCTTCGTGTTTTTGTGACCGCCATGTCAAAAAAAAACGGCTGAAGCACAAAAAACCACATTAGAAACGTCTGACGTCTCCATAGTGAAGGATGACAAAAGGGACAAAATTTCAAAAACGTTTATGCATGCTTTTTTGAAATGGCTTCGGGGAATTTGATGGAAATTTAGAACTATGGGAGAATCATGAGAGAAAATAGTACGAATAACTAGGTTTTCTAAGCTATCAGAAAACAAGTGTTGAAAAATAGAGACGTAAATGCATTGAAGGTAATAACAAGGCGCAGAAATTCTGACTCTCAGGCTTGAAAAACAAAAGCTGCCGTCCTTAATCAATGAATTCAAGCATGGAGAATTGAACAAAACTAAAATTAGCTTCAAAAATGATTCAAAGATGATAAAAAAGTTATAATAAGTATACATGAGTGGGCTGAGTGTGCACACGACCACCTGCACAGGAAGGAATAGCGACTCAGGCGGAAACGGACTTTATCAAAAGAATGGGTCGGGTGGAGGAAGAAGAAAATAAAGTATGAGTAATTTATAATCAGTGTGATTTATAATATTTCTCTCAAGAAATGTCTCAAATTTCGAGTCGCAGAGATCAAAAGTAAAGAAATAAGTGTGAAAGTGTGGAAAGCAGTTAGTATTGACACGGCGACTGATAATTGCAAACACAAACACACATTTGCACGTGCTCTAACCCCCCTGAATTGAAAATGACCTGATTTTTTCCTTATCTATAATTACATAAGTTTATTTTTCAATGGAAGGAAAATGGAAATGATGATGATTAGGGAGGAGTAAATGATGAGAATCAAAAACCAAACGTTTAAAAATTATTTTTTCAAATTCAAAATTAATAATGACAACTTTTTACTATTGAACGTAGCTTAAAAAACAATAATTAATAGAATATTTTTCAAAATATCGCAACTTTGAGAAAAAAATCAGTTTCCCTGTTCTCAAGTTCTGTAAAGTTATATTTGTCACTTTTCTTTCTTAGAATTCCTTTTTATTCCAAAAAAAGAATGGGAGGGGACAGGAGAAAAAAATTCTGAAAAAAAACAGTCGTGAATAGAAGAATAGCGTACCACGCGGTGAAGTGTTCAAGGTACAAACGATTTATTTCAAGAAAATATAACAAATGGTTGATCGCACCGTTTGAAATTCGTGGAAATTGGGTATGAAAAGAAATTGACGATCAGAGAATGTCAACTGACAAAGAACAGGAATCCAGAAGATCAGGTTATAACTGAGTTCTGAAAATGCTTAAATTGTGAAGAGTTTTTATTCAGAACTTTGTTCATAGTGATGGCCAATCAAATATGATACCAGAATTGAATTCCTCACAGTCTATTTTAGTCCAGAAGTAATGTTCCAATGATGTTTGGAGAAGAGCTTATTAAGACAAGGTCAATTTTTCATTTCCACCAGCACTTGGTTAATTATGCACTCTTTTTGATGATAATACAATTATACTTCACTTCAGCATGACAGTTTAATCATCTGAGCTAGCGGAACTTCAGAGAACCCAATACTTTCTTCTGAAGCCTATTTAAAACATGGGCTAATTCCTTGGTGAAAAATTCAATCCCCAACCAAACGTTGCCCTTTAGAGGAAGCTCTTTGAATGTCTCTAAATAAATCTGTGATTCCAGCATTCTTCAATGTTCACTCATCCGTAGCTTCATTTGTGTTTCTGTAGAATGGCTCAATTAGGGTCATGAGAAGGACAAAACATGTTTTGAAACACATACTCTGAGAAGAAGAAAGAAGAAGAAGACATTTCCCTTCATCATCTTTTTCTTCAATCGACTCCTACGGTTCCTGTGTCCCTCTATGCTTTATTGAAGGACGTCTCGGGGCCCAAAAGTGCTTCTATGTGTCCCGTTTCCTTCTCATCTTCATGTTTTTGGGAGGGAGAGGAGGAGGAGGGAGAAGTATGGAAGGCCCTGGTGGGGAACTACAAAAAATGGGATTATGATGAGAGTAGTGTCGATTTCCTCCTTGTCCATCAATTCTTTCCTTATGTCTTGTTCTCCCGGGCTATACATTTATGTTCCTCCTACTCCCTACTCATTCCCTTCTAAACCGTAACCTGTCAAGCACGCCCACCATAAAAATAAAAAATGCAGAAAAAAAGAGCGTAGAGGACAAAGGACACCAACTCATAGCCGTATCAGTATTTATCGGTCCCAAGAGACATATTCCGTCCAGGAGATGTCACATAGACCAAATAGCCGGCAGAAAGATACCTAAGCATATGCGTTTTCCTAATTTTATGGCAAAGTTTTAATTCTTTGTTTTTGTTTATCAAAACCTACCGTATCCCATCGCAAAATGTTCCATCATTCCCCTCTTATTCACCCATAATCTGATTTCTCGTAATCTGATATCCTTTATTACATTTTTCCGGTTTCTGATCCTCCTCTCTGTTCCATTTTCTTCAAAAAAACGCTTCCCAAGTTTTTTCGTGAAAATAGAGTGGTTAAAAATACTCATCTTACTTTTCGTTGTTCCTCATGTTCGACTCATAATTACTTTGCTCCCTAATTTCTGTTGACTTCTTCTATTCCTCTAAAACAGAGCGTTTTTCCAGAATAACAAAAAAAAACTAGAAAACAAAGAGACAATTATCTGGAAAACCCTCACAGATCTCATTCAACATGTCGTTCACCTTTTCTTGAAGGTTTATTGTCCGTTATTTAAATGACAAGTCTGTCTTGCAATCAGAAATAATTAGCTCTGTGAGAATTTTCGGGTGGGAACTTATTTTTATAACTTTAGTAGTTAGCTTGTGACCAGCGGGATCTCGCGGCTTCCGCCGCGGATCCCCGCTGGTCTGAGGTTTGGTATACGAAGGCTCAGAAGCGTTCTTTCAGTCTCTCTCTCTCTCTCTCTCTAACTTTTTTCCGGAACTTTCCGGAACCTTCTGGAACATTCCCGAACCTTCTGGAACTTTCTAGAACCTTCTGGAACTTTCTAGAACCTTCTGGAACTTTTTGGAACCTTCTAGAACATTCCCTTCTGGAACATTCGCAAACCTTCTGGAACTTTCTAGAACCTTCTGGAACATTCCGGAACCTTCTGGAATGTTCTGGAACCTTCTGGAACCTTCTAGAACATTCCCTTCTGGAACCTTCTAGAACATTCCCTTCCGGAACCTTCTGGAACATACCCTAACCTTCTGGAACCTTCTAGAACCTTCTAGAACCTTCTAGAACATTCCCTTCCGGAACCTTCTGGAACTTTCTAGAACCTTCTGGAACATTCCCTAACCTTCTGGAACCTTCTAGAACCTTCTAGAACCTTCTAGAACATTCTAGAACATTCTGGAAAGTCAGCTTCGATGACAACTCCCAGATCTTCGAATTACCGTAACTACCGTAATCGTCTACAGAAATTTTTGATTTTTTGCATGGGTACTGTAGATGTCCAAAGAGTACTCCCACAAAAAAAAATGAACCCTTTCCGCCGTCAACCGGCCGTTTTAGAATTTTTCGGTTACTGTAGCTACCGTAATCCTACAGTAATCCTGGAATGTAAAGTTACGGTAATGAAGCGCTCGGTGGTTCATGACCACTTGCCAAATACCGGCCCTATCCACCATGCCCTTCTGGAGTTATTCTGGGGAAAGCGCTGCACACACACACACACAGACAGAACTATTACTTTAGCTTTAAGTAGATAATGAAAAATTTTTTTTTAATAAAAGGAAGCCTATTTTCGATCAAATGATTCCCTTCTCTTTTAGAATCTTTGTTTTTATAAGCAACCAAAGGTTCACTACGTAGTAAGGACGGAAATGACCGATTATTATGTCATAAGAATATTGCAACACAATTTTCAAATCTACCCCTTCTCACTTTTCTCTTCGGTTAAGATTAGCTTCATTTTTTTTACGAAAGAAAAAAAATGTTCAGAAAGTACATCATTCTCATAAATCCGTTTGATTTACGGGTAGTCCTTCAATCGACACGCTGTCGAACACACATTTGAACGACACCTCTCTCTTTCAAATCTGTTCGGTGAAGTGGCACTACGAATGGCTTCATGTCCTGGACACAATTTTTTACACATGACGAATTTGAATTTCGAATCCGATTCTCTCTTTGTTTTTCCTTTTCTCTATTTTTAAAAATAAAAGTTCAAGTTGGAGACAATTAGTAGAGTGATATCATGGTAAGAGCCACCCTAAACTCGATTATTTAATCAAATCCAATCCCTTCGGCGTCTTCTTTTTTGCTTAAATGCAATTTTCGGAAGTCCTTTTAATCTAGTACGTTTCTTCTTCTCTTTTTTGTTACTCATTAGGTTCATTTTCTTCTTTTCGAAGGTTTTTCTTGTTTGTTCTAGAAGTTTTTTCATTCAAACTTCAGGAAGAAACTAAAAATAAACTGAAGACCCATTTTTTTGCTGAAACCTGGTTAGTCTAGGTTCTAGCCATCGTCTCTCAAAAAATAAGTCGGATTTTTTCCAAGAAAAAAGTTTCCATTTCCAAAAGTGCCTTTAAATCGGATGTGCAAGCAGGATTTAATATCCAAGCCCAGGGAAAAGATTAATTTCGAACCGAGCCATATTTCACCATTTCACACGCCTTCTCCCCCCGTCTATCTTTGCCTTCCTGTTCAATGGGCACCCGCCAGCTTCCAGCCGCCAAAAATTCCTCTCGTTTACACATGTGTCCACGGCTCCTTTGTCTTTTGTTCTTCCCCTCCCACCCAGAAAACTAGGACCAGCCCAACTACTACTAATCTCATAAGCAAGGGGAACTTGGCCCCGCCAAATGAAAATTTTGTTTGTATTCCATTCCAGTCTAAATGAATTTGTCAATTTCTGGGGGGAGGATGTTTATGTGAAGTCAACTTGTAGCATCAGTAATACAGAAGTTTTTGAAGATCCTGTTTTGCAGAACCAGGTACACTTTTTGGTAGAAAATCCGGAAAATATGGATAATTCAAGAAAACCCCTATGTTTTCGATAGAAAGTTATATCCTAGGTTCTTATGCCTTCATGTTAAGTTCCTAAAAATCTAAAATAGGCATTTCCCAATGAAATCCTTATGGTTTAGACTGTTAACCAATTTGTGTTACCTAATCCAAAGAACCCACTCGAAAAAACCCGATGTTTGATTTTCTTTTGCACCTTCATCCTGAATTCCGCACCCCTTTCTTAATTACTCCCCATGTTTTCTTTATTTCCTTTTCTTCCATTAATTAAAGAGATATTCTGGTAGCCTTTGCCTCCAAAATCTAAAATTCTGATTATCCGACCTCTAGTCGTTCCGTTTTTGGTGTCACAACTGTTCTGAACGATGTTGTTGTTTTTTTTTGTCACAATATACTACTACATATTTTTTATATCCTTTTTTATAGCTTTTTTCATAGTATCTTTGCTCATCGAAAACTTTCGAAAAAGAACTCAGTTATTTTCTTTTATATCAAGAATTCACAAAATATATACTGAATAAATTATCTTATAAGACACCGACAAAAGCGTTCTTCGTGTCATCTTATTTGTCAAAAGAAGAAAAAAAGAAACATTTGTAGTACACTCTTATGTCTTTTGTTATTCCGTTGTTTCGAAGATTGAATGTATGCTGGGAGGTACTTGAAATAATAAATTTCGAAATAATTGAGTCCTATTCTTCCTTTCCCCCCGTCACCAGTCCGCATCTCGTTGTACTCTTAATCCTTCATTAAATTTTATGACGGAATTAGATTCTAGTTCCTCCTTTTCAGGTTTTCAACGTTGTTTCATCTAGAATGCAATCATGGCGATTACAGTGAGCGAATTGTTGAATGGAGTGGCGTCCAGGCTTATTTACGGTAATTTTTATTCTATTTATCTGAAACGGAGACCATAAGAGCTTTCAGAGGGTTCCCCTTGTGATAGTCATCCGTGTTGGAACGAAGGAAAGTGTGTTTTGAACGGGTCATCGAATTATTTCTGCGAGTGTCCACCAGCATTCATAGGGATACAATGTGAATATCGGGTTAGTCAATTTTCGAAAAAAACGTTTCCAACCTTTTTTTCAGCTATTTGAAATCTGCCGTTCCCTGCGATGCCGAACGTCCTCCTCTCCGATTTGCAAAACTGGAAATTTCTTGGCCAACTGCTCGTTTGTCAATCAACAAGGTACATACAAGGAACCAAAACTCACATTAACTGCGTACCCATTGTACCAAATGACTGACAATAGAGTTTCGAGCCACCGAATACTTGATGAACCCCCTTTCTCTTTTACAACTTCCGTTTTTTCTCTTCATTCCATTTTCTTGCAAATAGTGCAGACAGCAGATAACTCAATCCCTAACACCATGTTGCGGTTTTTTGTTTCGCATCTTTCAACCCTTGTTCCTTTTTCTCTAAATCATGTCAAAAAAAGGAGAAGTGCGACTTTTTAAGTGGATAGCAAGAAAAATAAGACGAAAACCCTTGAAGGAAAATGTTTTGCATGTGAGTTCGTCGAAGTTTTGAATACAAATGTGCTCAAAGATAGCTTACAAGGTCAGAAATGAGTGTTCTATTGGTTTTTTCCAAGATACAACACGTTTTACTGACTAGTTCATGTGCTCTGACCTCCAAAATCAACTCTAACGATTCAAAACCTTTTTATCACCTAAAATTCGATTTTCAACGATCTGTTATTCTCTGAAAACCAGCCTAATTCACAGAAAATATGAATTCCCATGTTTCACATTCAAATGAAGCCAACAGAGTCAGATCAAATAGTGTTCCTGATTATTAATTTTTTTTTCTTATTACGTATCATCTTATTCATCTTCATTACGCAATCTAAAATCCTTTCATCCTACTTTGCATAGATTAAATATGACCCCCATCTCATTTTATCTCTTGTTTCACTCATTCCGAACGAATATTCATTTTTCCCAGATTTTCTGTTTCCACTATTTTTGTTATTTTCCCATTGCTTTGTCATAGTTCGTCACCACTGGGTGGAAAACAGCCCAATTATCTTTCTTCTTCCTTTTCCTCCAACTTCCTGTAGTTCACATCACTTTGATATCCCACCGTAATACTTGTACTAATTGGGAGTGCTCTCTCGAGTAGTGTGCCCACTCATAAGTAATGAACACAATAGGAGAAATATGGAAACTCTACTCTCTTTCTCTCTCAAAACTCCGCCCCAGTTTCGGGGATTTCTGGAAAACACAAGTTCAAGGAAAATTGGAGTAGAAGAATAAAGCCCCCCTCTCTCTCCCCAACACAGCTACATTTTTTGAACACAAAAGGTGCTCCTCCGTTTTTCATCGTTCTATTCAAGCGAAAACAAAACATCACATCCATTAGTGAAATCTTAAAAAAAAGAAGAAAAAGAAGAAGAAAAAAAGGAAATCCTGGTTAATCGAATACTTTTATTTCCAACAATGGCATTCGCTTATACTCCCTACCATCTATTTTTCAATCTTCCGCCCAGACGATGTAAGTTCTCTTTTATTCATGACAAGGAACGTTTTCCGAGAATTATTAAATTGAACAGCGCTGATCTTTATCCTAAGGAGCATTTATGTGGAATATTCCATTCACAAAATCAAAAAAATCATTTTTCTGACTCTGAAACCTAGTGATTAAAGTCATGCTTCTGATTCCAGCTTTCCACTTTTCCTAACCCCAAATGCTCTATTCGCGCCCTTTCTTTCTGCCATGTCGAAAAGATTGACTTCCTGCACCGTTTTTTTGATAAGAACACTCTTGAGACCTACCAGTCACACACTCCAATATTCTGAGTGCATGACGTTTGCTTCCTGATTGGGTTAGAGGTTTTTGGATCATATAATTTTTTAAGGAAATATTTGGTTCCTGTTTGATTAACTTATTCGTCTGACATTTGATATCCGAGTGCCCTATAAAAATATTCTAGCTACAGTATCCCATGACTAAGATATAAACTTGTCTGAAAGTAGATTAACCAAAAAAAAACCATAAATTCAATTATTCTGAAATCCAATCAGGAAATATGCATTTTCTTCAAATCTAACATGTTCTTTCTGCTTGTTAGTTCTCCAATTAATTTTTTGAAAAGTTCATATCACGCTATTGACATATTGTTTTATTGTTAAAAACTTGTTTTTCTGAGTTCTCCTTTCAAATACTGATTAGAATTGAGCAAGTTCGGGGCTAGACCAATTTCTTTTGGCTTTCCTTTGAGTCAAAGGTTTTCAAGCTACGTTTAGCTATAAGAAAACGTATTGAGGAACCATGACACATCTACCATTTTTCCATTTTTTTCCGAGGAAGTGATTGCTTGAAAAATAGAAAAAAATATGACTATAAAGGTTGTTTTTGTGTTTTTTTCCGTAGTTTTTTTCCTGGTACAATATCTAAAAGTTTTGTATTTTCATAATGAATTACGTAATCCAGGAAGCTAATGACAAACCTGATTTTGATAAGTTCCGTGAAAAGTCACCTGAAAATTATTTTAAGTATCAGTTACTTTCTCAAAATCAAATTTCCTTGGTATAAACAAAAACTCCTTCTCAGAAACTTCATATTCCTTTTCCTTTCTGTCCATAATTATACCCTATACCTTGCAAAACTTAGAGTGGGTGTTTCGTTGGAATTCATGGTTTCCGAGAAAATATGAGATTCTGAACTCTTGAGTTTTTGAATTTCCATATCTCCCGTTTTCTCTTTCTTCTTTGTCTTCCAGGTTCCCAAGAGATTTCAAAAAGCAAAAAAAAATAGTTAAAAGGCAAAGGGTAGAAAAGAATTTCAGTTGATGTCTAGAATATCTTGAAAGTTGTTTCCCCCGTAATCCCATTCTGAGTCCTGCACCCATCTTCTACCATCAGAAGAACCAAACAAATTGGAATTTCGGTTTTTCTTCCCCCTTCCTCCCAATATCTTTTCGTCTGTGGCAGCCCATAATGGGTTCATTTGGTGTCTTGTCTTCATTTGCAAGTCGTTGACTTTTCAAGATGGAAAGATTCTGAACATAGCTCTGCCCTTTGTATTCTCATGTATTTGCTAGCTAAATGTAAGTTATTTTTCAGAATATGATGGTTGTGCATGCACGGGGGCGTCTAGAATGGCTTCAACACCATGGAAGCACTTTAAAAGGTCCCCTCTAAAGAAAAAAAGAAACAATTGAATTTGCATTCAATCAGTGTGAATTGGGAGTAAACGGAAAAGTTTTGTGGTCAGGAGACAACGTTGTTTAGGGTTGAGATGATTCAGAGTTTCATACCATGACACATTAACATTAATTAACATAGTTGTGTTCGTTTCTAGCCATCTCATTAGAAGAAACTAACATTTTCTGTGATATCATGTTCAATGTTTGTGAATAACATACCTGACACCTCAAACTGATGAATTCGTGAGTAATTTTAAGAAAAAGAACTATTAGTACTCGAAGATCTTTAATAATCTGTGAAAGACTTCATTGAGCCAGTCTGAGTCGTTTTTAATATTTCCTGACTTGTAGGCTTCCCCCAGAACTTCCTTGTCATAGCCCCAGTTCCCTCACAGCCAAAATTGAACTCTTTCGTGAGACGTGAAATTTCTGAAATCTTTTCTAGAGCTTTATACACCGGAAATCGATAATTACCCTTCTTCCCACGTATATCTCATAAATTTCAGATTTTGATGATTTCTAAAGATTTTTAATTGTAGTTTCATGGTATGAGCAATCTTACTCATGGTTTGCTGAGCTTCGTTACATCAATTTTTGTGTGCCAACTCGAAAAAAAAACTTTTTCTTACTCAGTTTTTCTTTCTAAAATTCAATGATCTCAAAGGATGTGTGAACTTTTCACGTCATGAGCCCCTCCCTGTCACTCTTAATTCTTTAATGAATTCTTTTCCGAACAAGATTCTCGGGATGACAGTGTGAAAATAAACGGAAGTGTGTGTTATGGTCTCAAATTTGAGATTCTGTTTTTACTCGGTTTTTTGTTTTCGAGGGTCTTGGGGGGAAGAGACACTGTGTCTAGACATTACGGAATATTTCATTAGAACATATTTTTCGGGAAAGTATACTGTAGGTACTAATTTTGAAAAAATATATGATGCAAGGCTCCTTGAAGACTAAATTATTTATCTCGAAAAACTTTTTCGGAAATAGATTTTTCCTCCTGAAACATATTTTAGAGACTTCTAGAACTTGGATGAAGCTAAAGGTTCACAATCATCTTTAATTTTTGCTTCGTGCTCTTTTCCGTTATAAATTCCACATCTTTTTCCCATTATCTCATTTCCGGCCGCCCCAAAACTAATCGGATGAAAAGCAGATGTGGAGATTTGACTCTTCCTCCACTCTTTACACCTTATTCTGCTCCAATTTTTGGTTTTCTTGATGTTCTTCTTATTTTTTGTGTTCTTTCGAATTTTGGATTTGGTAGAAAAACAAAAAAATTGGATTTTTTCCAGGTTTTCAAATTTTTTGAATTTTGGAATTCGGAAAAAATGAATTCAGATAAAATGCCGAAAAAAGGAATCAAGATGAACCCTAGAAATATTTCATGTGTGTATGAATGTGAGCACTTTCTCGAAAACCTGCCCCCTGGGAGTTCAAAGACGTTTTTCACCCCGTTTTTCGCCTACTCTTCTCCCCCATTTGCCTTTGTTTTCCTCACCAGATTTGTTGAGCTTTTCACTTTTTTTTTGCTGATTTTTTTCTTTCGAGAGAAAAATGAGTAATAGGCAAAGGGGAATTATGTTTTCCAAGATTTTCTCGGAATGAATTTTGGGTTTAAAAACAGAGACTTAGTTCTCGATAGCTCAAGAAACACCTACAATATCCATATTCCATGAATTTCGCACTCCTGAATTTCAAATTTGCTTCTTCTTCTCGCACATATGTCTTTTTGTATGTGGTGCGAGAGCAGAGCCAAAAAACCTTCGTTTCGAATTCCCCAAGAACAAAAAACGTGTCGGCCTCTGTTTCAATAAACAAATTCTTCCAGTTAGTGATCTTTCTCCTCCTTTTTTCAATCCCCTTCGCCTTTTCTTTTTCTTTTTGGTTCCGCTTTCCATCTGATTTTCACCACCACCAATTTCCGTAATTAATTCTATCCTCCCTATTCTGCATGATGAATTGGTTCACCAGACCACCCACGCAATCTCTCATTTTTTCACTTTCCCCCAAATTTCTCGGACACCTACCTCTTGGGACCTTCTTTGATTCTCGTTCACGTCATTTTTTCTTCTTTTATCTAAAATGTATCCAGGAGTGTAAAAGTGTGAGAAAAAGCTGGAATGATCAACGATGTACGCCTTATCTCGTATGTATTTCATTAACTCATTTGGTAAGATTTGAATCTCGACGTCTTTGAAAGGTTAACGCGCAAAGAACGAGTTAAAATAAATTGATGGACACTAACTTTGTGTTATGATGTGTTACTCATCCTGGAAAAATTATTTTGGACAATTAGGGGGGTTCTGGTCATCGAAAACTTATTTTCTGCAATTTTAATAAAAATAAAATGATTCCAGATTTCCTGAGCTCTTGCATCTCAACGCACTGCCTGAACAACGGCACGTGCTCCAACACAACTGGATCCTATCGTTGCATATGCCCCCCAACATTCCACGGCCCATTCTGCCAATGTAAGTCTTCAAAGCACTTGAGAAAAGGGAATTTAAATGGATGGGCAAAGAGGGAGGGGTTTAACACAAGTGTTTTGGGACCGGCGGCCGGCTTCTTTGTAGAAGAGGTGCCCTCTCCGGAAATGCCGGCGTTCAATGTCGGTGAACGAATTCAATCGGTTATTCCAGTTGATGTCAATGCGACCAACTACAGCTGGAGTGCTCTAGAAATTGCTCTCTTGTTCTTCGTCGTCTTCATGATTGCCTTCGCTATCTTCATCGTTTGCTGCGCGTAAGTTGCTAGATTTAGAGGCTCTAGCTATCAATTATAATTATTACAGATCATCCAACCGAATGGGATTCTACATCAGTGTTCCAAACAAGCACTACAACAGGTTAGTGACCCGGAAAAAACTCTCGTGACTTCCGGAAACATCAAAAATCATCTAGAATCACCAAGGGATATATTTGATGTCATAACTCTTACAGATGGGCCGAGGAAGACGATATGTTTGACGACCTCCCAACGGAAAACGGCGAGCAACTTATGGCAATGGCTGACATAAGAAAGTAGGCTTTTTATTGTTTTTTCTATCATAATTTATTCGTTTTTTAGGGGTATCGTTGTATCAAGAACTCGGGAAACTGTGCTGGAGGACCTTGAAGATTCATCTATATTACAGCTATAACCGTCTTTCTTTTTTCCCGTTTTTTCCGATTCCCTGTGATTTGATCTCGCCATTCTGCAATATTTTGTCCCCTGTCTCCCAAATTCTGTCCATTTAGTCATGAAACAACTTCGAAATAGCATGTCCAATTATCTTGATACCGGATTTTCGTCTCAATATTTTCTTCACGTCATAAATAAAAAGTAAACATTTCTTCCATGAAAAAAGTTACAAGGATACAAATATATGAATCATTTCAAAGAAATCTGATACCCACACCTACTGTGATGACCGTATGATGGTCGCACCGCGATTTCCCTATGTTTTTTTTTCTGTTCATGGTTTCTCTTCCCTGTTTGCTTGCCGATCGTTCAATGAGCCGCCGACAAAATAAACATCTGAGAAATCTAGGCGTTTTTTTCTGCTGGAGAAAAGTGGGCAGGAGTGTCTACAAAAAAGTGTTAGTTTGATACACTCAAAACGAAAAGGTGCACTTTTGCGTAAGAGCTGTCAAATGGAAAAAAATTTACGTGTGTATCATACCGATCAGAATGGTTGACACAGTTTTTCAAACAGAAACGTCATGGTGAAATCGAAGCTTTGGGTACTAAAAAACTGCTATATACGGTTTAAAGAATGTTAAAACAACAAAAAAAAATAAATTTTTTTCTAAAGGATAAATAAAACTAGCACGAGTGGATTCAAATCTAATCGTTGCCTTGGAACTCCATCATAGTCTCTTAACTACGAGGCTACGGTGCTTCTAAATTACAAAAATAATGAAAAATCATAGAAGCAAAAAAGAAAAAAAGGTCTAGCACGAGTGGGGTTCGAACCCACGCGGTGTTATCCACCATTGGAACTTAAGTCCAACGCCTTAACCACTCGGCCATCGTGCTGCCGGCAGTAACTGGTCACGACGGCGACCAAGTAACAGGCGCGTTTTCTCTCTCCTCTCTTCCCATGCTACTCTATATAGAGGGGAGGAGGAAGAAGACGGAGAAGAAGGAAAAGGGGAAGATGATTGAGAATAGGAAAAGATCAGATTGTAATTAGTACATAAGACAGGTGCAAATGGGCAGAGGTAATTGAGAAGAGATACACTGAGAGAAAATTGAGAAGATATGGTTTGCGGAGAGGGTTTTTTTATTGGTTAGCAATGGTTTCTAGATTCTGAAAGAAAGAAAAAAAATTAAAGAGAGGGTTCTTCCTTATAAAAAGCTCAGTTTTTAGAGATCAATCACCGCACAAAAAAATAAAAAAAGTTCAAAAAATCGTCTTCTCACCTGCCCCCCCCCCCCCCTCCTCATTGTCCTTCTTGCCTCCTTCTACCTATCCTCCTTATTCTGTTTCTCTTCAATGTCTGTTTGGTAGAGGTCTCTTCTATGTTTTGTCATGTTTGTTTGCGATTTACGTGTGTTGCCGTGCTCGAGCCCGTCCGCGTCCGCCTACCGTACGGCGGCGGGTGCGGTCTTTGGCATAAAGACGGCGCGGCGCGGCTCAACGTGTGTTGCTTTGGCTTCCCTCGGCCATTTCGGTTTCTACTAGAATGCGGCTGCTGCTCACGCCGTTATCACCAACGATAGGAGTGCTCATTTTCTCGGTTTTGACTATCCAGGTTATCTTTTCTCACCATTTTTTGTATAGCCAAACTCATTTCTGTAGTTTTTCATCAGTTTATGATAGTTCTACAATTTTCTAAGCCCTCTAACCCCTTCTTTTCAGACAAGCTCTGGAGAACAGTTAGATTTGAACTCCCACTTCCACGGTTTCACCAGTGGCAAACGAATCAATGCGTATGTCCCACCTATCTCTAATTTTTCTATAATAACGTCACAGGTATCCATACACAGCCCCCGAACGAGTAGTTGATAAAGCTCTAGCACGAAAACACAAGAAACCCCAAGCCACTGAACCAGATGGAGCAGCCGCAGCTCTAGTTGACCCTTCAGCAGACTGTAAGTCCCCCTCAAAACCTTCTTTCTTCAATTTCATTTCAGTTGGAATGCAAGGAGGCCCCGGAATGCCTGGAGGAATGTCTAATCGGCTTCCCCCCTTACAAACAGTTCATCCACCTGCCCCAAATGAGAAAGATTGGGTGTTAACCGCTGGAAATGAGAGTTTGGTGGATAACGTTTTAGCAATCTCTCTACAATATGGTGGAAGATTAGTTTCAATGGGATACTATCTTCGTGGCCAGGATGTTAATTACTATGCTATTATGCACAAGTACACCGGACCAGTGTTCATTAAACCAGCCCCAATGACATTCGATGAGCTCATCAAAGCTGTTAGAGAAAACGAAGCAAGAGACCTTGCCCTAACTCAAGTCTGTGGACAGGAAGGGAAACCTGGAGAGATTACGTTCACAACTTACTGGGAACGTATCCCTGGCGTTGAATTTCACGTGAGTTATCTAATTTGGAACTTCTCCTACTAATAAGATTAAGATCTGGTTCCCGGGACAGCCTCACGCGGATGAACAGAAACAGCATTTTGAAAATAACGGATACCGTCTGACCTATCTCTGTGGGTACACTGAAGCCGGGAAAGGAAAATACGTGGGTGTCTGGCAGAAACCGACCAAATCAGAAGCCCAATATGAAGCTCATTATGGCTTGACAATGGAAGCCTGTATGCAAAAAGATCGACTTTTGGTGCAAAAGGGATTTGTGGCGACTTCTCTGAGAGTATTCAATAATAAAAATCAAGTGCTATGTACTGGAATCTGGGAGAATAGAAACGGAAGAAGTAATGTGCAAGTTGGCCAGAATCTTGAGGTCATGTACAGGTTAGTTCTGAGCTAAAGGTAAATCTATAAAATTGTTTTCAGAAATATGCAACGTAACCCGAACATGATTCCTCGACAAATCTCCCATTACTTTGATAATTATCAAAATGTGAGTTTTATCTGGAAATCATCAAAAATGAGGTTTTTAGATTGTCTATGTTGTTTTATGGAGTGATGTTGATGTTAATCGGTACCCCAACCCTCCTCCACTTTGGGATGAAGCGTATGTTACTATCCAGATAACCGTTACCAATTTCTTTTAGCCCAATCCCGGTCCGGTTCCTTAAAGGCTCCCCCGAACTATTATCCGATGACCAAATGGAGTTTCTGATCAAACGAGTTGAGCACTTTATGAAAGATCTCAATATTCCCGGTTTGTCGATAGCGATCGCCAAAAAAGAGCAACTCAAATTTGCGGCAGGTTTGTTTGTTCATTGTATCAAAAACTCTTTCCTCCCGTTTGTTCTGCGGGGAGAGGTGCTAAACTGGCTTTTTCTGGGTTTTGGTGGTTCTTATTGTCGAACAATTGGATTAGTTATATGTGAGAATGTGTTACAAGCCATTTTTTTTTGGTGGGCACAGAGAGAATTTTGAAAAAGAACCTATATTCCATGATCAACATCAAAAATGCTCGAATGCAACCCGATACATTTCGAATAGTCAGATCGTCACGTAGATAAACAAGTGCCTATTCATCAATTGGCCGTTCGCCGTTGCCAATGTATCAATTTTCCAGGTTTCGGCTACACCGACATTCGACAACAAGAGCCCGTCACTCCGAATCATCAATTCCGGTTTGCATCTTGATAAAAACAAAAAATTAATTATTTTTTCTCTCTGAAAAAAAACTTTTTATAGAGTGGGATCTGTATCGAAGCCAGTTACCGCCGCGGCAATCATGCTGCTCATTGATAAAGGCCACTTCACACTCGAATCAAAACTGTTCGGCAAGGACTCGATATTCGGCAGCGAGTTTAGCAAAAAGTATCAGTATCCCAGATATGTGACCGAAATCACCGTTCGCAACTTGTTGGAACACACTTCAGGTTGGCTCATATTATAATAGCACTCATTACTTGACTTGATGCAGGTGGCTGGGATAATCTACAATCTGACGCCGCATGGGTGCAACCTGACATGACAACTAAAGAGCTTATCGAGTACGTCCTCACCAATGTGCCACTTGAATACAAGCCCGGGTCAATGTGGATTTATTCTAATTTCGGATATCAGTTGTTGGGTAAGCATTATCCCTCATTGTAAGAATCACAACATAAAGTTTCCAGGATATCTCATCGAAACTACCACCGGCATGTCTTACGAGGCGTTTGTCAAGAAGAACATTTTCGCACCATCTGGCGTTTACGATATTCAAGTGGCAAGACCGAGCATTAGCGAGAGAGCACCGTAAGATTTCTCTTCACCTTGGTCTTAGTCTCTTCCCGTTTTATTACTCAAGTTTATGACCTTAGCGCAATGAATTTAAAATTTTTACAGACGAGAAGTGGTTTACTACATGTCTGGAAATGGCTTGGGCTTCAACCCATATGAGATGCTACCACCTGAGAGAATTGGTCCATGGGGTGGTTGGATAGCTAGTCCTATTCAATTGCTTATGTTTATGAGCCGTATAGATGGGTTTACGAATCGAGAAGATATTCTCAGTGAGGAAGCGATTTCTGAACTGGCAACCCCATCCCCTGCATCGAATGATACTTATGGTCTGTTAATACACAAGGTTCAAAAAATAATTCAAAGTTTATAGGATTGGGGTGGTCTTTGAACATTATGGGATTCAACGGTTGGCAGCATGACGGTCGAATGCCGGGTAGCGCGGCAATGCTGGTCAGGTTGGACAATGGATTAGAGATGGCGGTGACTGTTAACAAAGAGTACTCGGAACGTGATTTCTTCCACGAACTTGGCTATGTGCTTCATCATATCGGAAATAACTGTGATTGGTGGAACGATGACTACGATCTATTCCAAAAATCAAGACGATCGTCTAGAAGTGCTAAACGACACCGTGAAGCGGTGCAAACAACTAACACAACAAATCCACACGTTATTCGCTTTGTTTAGACTACTAACTCTTTTTTTCTATTTTTCTCACTGTGAAAGTATTAAAAACGCGTTGCTGAACAGTATTTTTAACTTATTTCTCCATGTATTATTTATTTTTCGCTTGTTTTATTGTATCTTGCGGGTATTTTGTGATAAAGAGCTGACAATATATATGTATTAAAAATAAATGATTTTTTTTGGTTTTTGAGGAGAAGAGTCGAGAAATATGGCAAAGTCGGTTCAAAAATACCAATTTGAAAGAATGAGAGATCAAATATTGAACTGTACAAAAAAGGGTGCTAATCTATAGATGTGTGTAATTATTCGGGGAATAAATTTCGTTGGGTAGAGGAGGTGTATTTAGTTGATAGCCATCCGTTGAATGTCCAGATGATGATGATGACAGCGGTTGTAGCTGATAATAGTCTTGTTTTGCAGAGATATATAACCAATAAACAAAATAGGGGGGCGGTCAAGGATAAAACCTCACCGGGTTCAAGTCCATAGCCGAGAGAGGGGCAGACACACAGAGTGGGCTGCCCCGACCGCCATCTTGCAGTCCGCGACGGTACTTAGCGCGAGCGTTTTGGAACCAAACCTGGAAAAAAGGTTCCTGTAATTGATATTCCGGTAAAAACCCACTTGTAAAACTCTCTTGGTAAGGTTTGTCTTAGCGGCAAGCTGTTTCAAGTCCTTGGCATCTGGATTATGGTTTAAAGCAAAATATTGCTTCATTGCACGTAGTTGGTGATGTTTGAAAGAGGTTCTCAGTCTTTTTGAGCGCTGGTTCCCGTGATTAGAACCATCTTCATCCGTGGAACCTAAAAAAATAATTTTTTGAATCGGGAAAGAAAAATTAAAACCCCTTAGCTAGGTCTCTCCCCTAGTTCATTCCGTTCATTTGTGAAATTTTTTGCAACACAACTAAATAAGGGATTAGCGCGGTAAGCATACTACTACATTTCATGTTTGAAATTTGATTCCTCATAGGTATCACGTCCCCCTTCCTCTTTCTTCGCCACCTGTGGCCATGTTTCTTTTATGCCCCACCGACCAATTATTTACTTATCATTTTGAATGCACCACACGGAAAGAGGATTATATATCGTTCCGAAGGGCTGGCAGTGAATTTCGATGAAACCATGATTAGAAATGCACCTCCGAAGAACTGTGATGTTTTTCGATCATCTTTTGTTTCTACACCGCCTTCCGGAATATAATTATTCTAGTATGTGCATCTAAACATGCATCCTCTTGTTATAATAATTAGTGAGAACCCTTCCCCCATCTCTTAAGACTCCTTGTATAGTGTCAAGTGTATGCCCCTACCTTCCGCTTCTGTCGACGGTTCTCTTGTCGATTTATCTGGCTTCGCCGGTTTTGGAGACGCCCTTGGCGGCGACACTGAAGCCGCCGGCGCTGTTGTTGTTATTATGACCGGTGTCGGTGTCGAAACTGCGGCAACTACCGTAGCCACCGCAGCTGGCTCTTCGCATAACACCGTGCTTCGAACTACGTTGTAATGAGCTGAAAAACATGACGTAGCTTGTTTTTCAAAAAAGAAATGAAGGGGAAGAGAAAAAGTAACCATGACAATAGAGATGACCAAGAGGCGACATTGTGTAGTAATCTCCCGGGTTTAGCTTTGTTCCACATATCTAAAAAATGGCTGGTGTATCGGAAAACAAGTGGAATTGAACTTACAAAACATAAGAAACAGTCGTGATGGTAAATCATCTCCTTGGCTTTCATTACCATATCCTCTCGATTGAGCGGGAGCTCGCATTTTCGACAGAATTTTTGATATCTTCTGAAAAATCAAACTATAAGGTTTTGGGTTCAGGAAAACCCACTTTGCGTGGTCCGAGCGGCACAACAGTAACCCATCTCGAACGTAGACTTTTTCATCGAAGTCGAAAGAATTCTGAAATCAAAAAAATTATTCAAAATTGAAAAAAAGGGAACTCACATCGCACATTGCACAGCGAATGCAACTATGATGATAAAGTTTGCCGTCGACAACACTGATTTCTTTATCGAAAATCGAGAAATTGCAAAGAGCACACTGATCTATAAGTTTACAGAATTAACCACGCCTCTGAAGTCGCTAGAAAATTGGCTTTGTTATTAGCTTCGTCAATTTTAATAGAAGCCGAAAACAAGGAGTTATTCATACTTCACGCAGAAAAACTTACTCGGTGCCCTTAGTTCTATTTTGGGTATTTGTATCGGCTTCAGAATCAAGTTGTTTGAATCTGAAGAGGATGAGGATGGCGAAGTGGCTGATAGATTAATGTAATGCGGAGAGCTGATTTTGTCGGAACCTTCGAAATCGTCTTTGAACTTGATACCCCAACTATAGTGATATGCGGATGGGTCTACAGAACTTTCTGTGTTTTCACTGTTCGTCTCTTTTGACGCCGAATTAGTCAGCATGTGAAACAACTGTCTGCAAATTGAAATTTGAGGGAAGTATGGGGTTTAAATGATAAAAATAAAAAAGGGGATGTGCAATAACATAAAGCAGCGTTCAGGGAATTGGGTAATATTGGTAATGCACATCTATAAATATATTGTTTTTCAAAAATACGTATAAAACATGAAAAAAATAGTTATTGAAAGCCAAGCTAAATTTCGTAATCAGAACCTTCTAGAAAACGAGAATTCCTAGAAACAGTGAGAGTGTTGGTAAATCGGATAGTATCGAGGCGAAAGAAACAGTTTCAGATTAAAATATGTGGTCTTTTGCAAACCTCGTCTCTTCTACACCGAGTCTTTCCACATATCCCATTTGTTTTTTTTTTCTCTACCTATCTACAGTAATCCGGCTTTGGTGTCGACGCCGCTCAACACAAAAACAAAACATTGATTTTTCTGCGCATTATTCTAGCGGTATATAAAAAAATGCGTGAAGACCGAAGAAGCGAAAAAACGTTGGCGGGTGTCAAAACAATGTTTTCGCGGTTTTTTTCGCGATACGAACGTGTTTTCCGTGTGTGTGCTGCATAACTTCTTATATCTGGTCTGATGAACCGAGAGAAAAGTTATGACTGGTCCTGGAGAGTTGTGTACCTATTGGACTGATACGAATGATCATTTTGGTCGATGCGTGACTAGAATTATACTTTTTTCCTTCATCCGAAAACATTGTGATTAATTTTATATATTCCATGACTTACGGGCAATCTTTAGCGATTTGTTGTATCCAATGACTCGTGTCAGGTATACAAATTTGGTTTGGACTCGAATCAGAATATTTAGAGGGATATGAAGCTTTGAGATGACAAATGGTATTCTGTGAATTGTTAAAATAGACTGAACACGCTTGTTTAGTAGGAACACTCGAAGATAGCATTGTTAGAGAATAATGAGTTCAGAATGAAACAAGTATCACAATATTTTATTCTGATACTAATGGTAACTTGGGAATCGTATCTATGTGTTATTGTTGATTAAGAACTGAGGACTAAATGATCAAATCCCCAGTTGCTATGGATTCGCTTAACTCTGAGCACCTTTGAGACCTCGTGATTACTAATCTTTTATCCGAAATGCGCTAATTGAGAGTCTCAGAAATTAGAGGACTTGGTAAACAGATACTAAAGTCATAAAATCAAAACCAAAAACCAAATTTGGAAAAGAGAAAAGAGATGCGAGATATAAGCACCTTTATATACAACCTACTATCATTTCATTTCCCGCGGCCACCTCCTTTTTTGTTCGTTTTTTATTGTCACGCTATAGTTGTAACGAGAAAATTAAAAAGTTGGATAAAAAAAGGTTTCCGAGAAAGTTAAAGCGAAAAGGAGAAGTATGATTGAAGGAGAAAACAAATTTGACACTAAGAGGAGATGAGCACATCTTCAAGAGGATATGACACCTGCTTATTGTCAGCGGGGTGCATGGTATAGAAGCGCACGTGTTATGTAATTGTTTGAATACAAAAGACACACTAATTATATTATTTTCTATCAAAAAAAAACTTGAATTCGAAAAAAATGTTGTTTCTAAATCAAGTTATGTGTAAGAAAAAAGTTTGCTAAATTCCAGCGTCACTCTCCACTGATTCTTCAATTTCGAATTTTCCAAACCAATGAGTTTGCCTACTAGAAACCTTGGATGCTATTGTTTTCTAATCTCTGTTGACTTTTTTACGCTTAAATTGAGCTTGATACAAAAATGTAGTCAAAAAACTGGATCCGAACATTTGAACGGTAATTAATGAGAAGCGAAAAGCGGGTAAATGACTTCTCTAAAGAAAACCGCTAGAAGGAAATGCAAAGGATTACAGTAGGATCATAAGGATGAACAAGAGAGGCGGAGCATGTGCAGCCGGATGGTTGGAGGAAGCGGGTTGAAATAGGAGCATAAGAAAACGGGAAGGAGACGCAGATCTTGTAAACAACATATGAAAGAAATGAAAGATTTTCGAGAAGCAAAAGTTATGGGTGGTCCGGGGGGCCATTCTAAGAAATGTCATCTGATGTTGAAGCAATCTGAAACTTGTTTCTGGATGAATTTGAGATTCCTCGCTTCTAATATTTCAACGCATTGTCAACTTTTTTTATGTTTCTTTGATGAGGACATCTTTGTAGGGGAATTTCTTATTCTGCATTTGCCTTTCTTCAACTCTCTGATTAGCTAGCTTTTTGTTATTTTGTCTTCTTTTTGATAACAAAGTTTCTAGTCTGTCTTCTTTCAAAAATCTTTTTTCTTTTCATTAAAAAAACAAAAAAAGACATTTTTGTCTGCGTCGCTTTTTATTGAAATCAATGCTTTAAATAATATACATATAAAACACCATCGAATATAATTCTGGGGAAGCATGATTGCGGGAAAGAGCATGGATCCGTGTCATTTTGATATGCGCGACGATTTCGAAACAATCAAATCGCGAAACTTCACTGTTTTCGAATATTCACATCAAAATGAAACGGAACCAGGGTAGATAGGATGTGAGTTCATAAGTAATTGCCAAAGGGGGGAGGGGGATGAAATAAAGGAGGATAAGATAGAAATTTAGAATTATGCCTAGTTGGGGAAGGAATGAACAGGTTTTTTCAATCGCAACGTTCTCTACTGATTAGCTGGGAAAAGGTCTCAGCAAATTCTACACGAAAATATTCAGGCAGATTTTTCACGCGTCTTCACTTAGAGACATGTTATGAAGTAAGACTTTGAGCAGCTAAGAGGCCTGTGTCACAGTGAAACCACAAAACTTTTGATCAAACTAAATGTGTAGAACTAGCAGGAACCTATTCACTAATCAGTTGCTAGAGAATTTCGAGATTGAAGGATGTACAATATATGGTTGTCATATGGCAGCAAATGAACTTTCATAGTTTTCATCAAACTCAAAGGTTATAACGGATTAAGAAAAAGCTGGATCTCTCTTCATTTTATACATCAACCAGTTTTGTGAAATTTACTAGCGAAAATGCTTGAGGGTCCAAATTCAGAGCCCGGAAACCTTTTTCTTAGTGAAATTAAGAAACTTTTGCTAGTTTCAGATGCTCAAAATTTTTAAAGAAATTTTTACTAATCAGTTGTTGAATAACTTTGAGTTCGAGCAAAAGTATGGCAAGTCTTAGGTGGGCAGTGGAATGGGGGCATACCGGAACATTGACCATGGCATCGGAATAGAAGAATTGACAAGAAAAGTGATGAAGGGGTCAAAACGAGAGGCAACAGACGGTTGATGGCAGCGGAGAATCCTGGAAATAAAGAGATATATAAAAATAAAAGTTTTCTAGAATTTCAAATTTCTCTTTATTCTATCTTTTCTCTTCAATTTCAAATCATTTTTCTTTTTGGTGAACTCACAGTTGTAAAGCATGAATTGATTGAATGCTTGTTCCGCATTGCGAATGATCAACTTGAGCTCCGCGAGTCCCATGACCTGAGTTTGAAGAACTTCGAGTTGCGGAAGGAGATTCAGCTGAAAATCTATTATTTTTGAAGACAATCATTTCAAAAAGCTTACCATAAGACCGATAAGGTCATCGTGGAGGCGGTAGAGGCGGTTTCCAGCAGCGAGGAATCTGACCAAATCTCTGCACTCGAGGGCCTCGAAGTCCTGAAACGTATCGTTTTAGAAAATTTAAAAAGAAAAAAAGTTGAACTCACGCCTGGGTTCTCTCTGGTGAAGTTGTGCATGATCTCATGGAGCGTGCGGCAAAGGGTGTCGAGACGAATGCGATCGGCCATTCTTGTCTAAAACAGTTCCAAGATGGATGGATTAGTGTTAGTGAGAAACAAAGAAAAGCGAGTGCATGGCTTGAAAACCAATCAAGGAGAAACAAAATGAGTTAAAATTATTGAAGCATTATTTATAAAAAAAAGAAAACGAAGGTTAGAATAAAATAAAATGCAGTAACCAGTCCCGAAGATACCTGAAAAATATAATTTGAACGTTATGAAGAAACATTGTCAAGCCTAAAACTCAAATTCGGATAGTTTAAAAACGTCTCCTCGTAGCCATAATGACTCTTATTGATTTCATCTCTAGCATAAACTACTGGATTTTTCTAATTTATGGTTGTTCACCTCCAAAACTACCTAAATACTTGTTTCAGAAGTTGTTTTGGTTTCTTATCAATTTTTTAAATTTTATGTGGAACTTACCCTAGTGGTATCTTAGAAACTGGTAGTAGCTCTGTTCGGATCTTTGAACATAGATCTTCAGATCGACCAAGCTAATATTGGCCTGCATCAAAAACTCCATTGGTGGCAGTCTGAACAGCTGAAAGTCCTGTTATTTTCAAGAGAAATTTATATCGAAAATCTTACCAGGAGTTCCACGAGGTGCTCATCGATCCTTGATTGACGGTTCTCCTCATCGAGGAATCTGATAAACTCCTCGAGTGATCGTAGTTCGGCGTCCTGAAACGTTATAATTCAAAAAAATTTTTACAGATGACAACTTACTCCGGGATACATTTGGAGATGACCGCCCATTAAATAGGTGAGACGGGCGCAGATGGCCTCCAACTGGACGCGATTTGACATGGATTCTTGAAGCAGTTCCGGGTTGGAAGGGTTAGTATTGAAACAAAAAGAGAAGCGACGGCATGGCTTGAAAACCAATCAAAGGAAAACAATCAATACTAAAACGTTATTAATTAAGCAATATTTATAGTGAGGATCAATTTGGCAAGGGGCTCTGGTTACGGTTATCAGGTAAAAAATAGGTTAGTGTAAATAAAGCAATCGATTAGAATAAAATCATGGAATATCTCAAGCCGCCCACTCCAATTCCTCTAGCCAGACGGGAGTCAGTTTCTCAGCCTCTCTGTGCGATATTATCAATGTTTTGGACTGCTCCAGAAGACTGTCCACAGCTCCAATCGTGTTCCGGAAGTGCTGGATTCTCTTCTATAAAATTATAGACTACATAATTGCATTCAAGAGCACGCAGCATACCTCGAACTCAACGGCGTTGGTTATCCAGCACAGCTCCTCCCTCATTCTCGGTAGTTCGGCTTTGAAGTACTCGATCATACTCTTTTGAGCGGTTCCATCCGGGCAGTGGAGATGGTGAGCATCCTGGAACGAGAAATTTGAGATATGTAGTCTAGAATTGAATCATACTAGTTTCTGGGTGACCCATCCAAATCCGAAATCGAGCAAAAGTTGCTCCGATTTTTGAGTGCGGGTCAACGAGTTCATCTATAACAATCAACTAGTAGTTAACCGACGTGCAGGGGAAACGACAAGTAAAAGGAGAGTAAAGTGAGCGAGAAAGGGGGAAAATGCTCATATCTGCAAGGCTTTTGATTGCGTGACTTGAAAAAAGGGGAGTGGAGTTTTTTGTAATTAGTCAAGAAACCAAAAAAGGTGAAGTAATGGGTTAGCAAAGGGAAATTGAGTCGTTAAAATCCCAGCATGTTCTGATTACTCAAAGTCCTGTAGTTGTACCAATGAAGCAAGCAGTTAGTTTTTTCTCTCTCTCTCTCTATCCCTCTCTCTCTCTCTCTCTCTCTCTCTCTCTCTCTTTCTTTCTTTCTTTCTCTCTCTCTCTCTCTCTCTCTATCTCGTTTAAATGGAGCAAGCAGTCAGTTATCTGTAAATGACCTGAAATACTGTTTCAAGAACCGAGTCAGTGTGAAAAGCATGCCTTCTTCGAAAGGACAACGGAATTTTTTGAACTGAGGACGCCTATACATTAAATAACATAAATTTATTGACATTCTGTGTACTGCATAACAAACAAAGGATATTGAAAGAAGGATAGTGAAAATTGCAGGCATTGATAGAAAGATATAGATTGAAAGAAAGACAGGAGTAAAGACGAGGACAATCGGATGCGGTGAGTTGCAAAATATTGAGTTTTGTCTTGTTGGGTGAACTCCCAACCGTGGACCATGAGTGTCTGAAAAATTAACCACATGCTACGTAAAATGCTCAATATCCGGTTCACTGTATGACATATCAGATGAGAAAAAGGGCCCGTCATAAATTTCGCCAAAGCTTTACATGACTGATTCGAAAAATTGAACCCGTAATTACATGAGCCGTGACGTAAGTTTAAAACTGACCTGTTTAATATGATGTGGAGCAGGTAGAAGTGTGCATAATATCAAATGGCGTTGTTTTCTGAAAAGCTTCACAAAAACTACTTCAAGAATAATATCTGTCAGACTCATCTTTTTCAGTGATTTGAGCAGTTTGACGAAAAAGTTGCAAAACAGGAGCTCTGGCTTGATATGTCGGATTTTTGAACCGTTGCAGTGGAAACCTGTAAAAAGAAGAACACCGGCCACGTCAGCTCAATTTCAGGCTTTGGTATGACAAATTCGGCATGTGAAATGGAGAAATACCCGTATTAAATTTCACTGTAGCTTCAAATTACTCAGCTTATGAAAACCCGTAACAAAATGAGCTGAACGTGGTGTCAGTTAAAACCTGACCTTCATAGAATTTTCCAAAGTGTTGTTCCCACTCGATTTGTCCTGAACCAACAGCAGTATGATTGATGAACCAGTGTGAAGCTGCAGGAGATATCTAAAAATAGAAAATTACGTGCCACATCAAGATGAAACTGGCTGAATATCGAATATGCAGGTAATATCGGATTTAAAAGACCCGTTGCTACGATAAATTGCGGTTGAAACCCGTAACCAGTATGCATCAAGACAGGGCGTCAAACTGACCTTTTTCACTCAAAGATGCAATGGATCCATGGAGAGGAGTAGATTTCGAAGCTGCCCCTGAAACTTAAAAAAAGAAGGCCACGGCGTCATGGGGTCAGAATCAAGAGCTGAGGGTCATCAAGAGTGTCACAGGAAAAATAGATTTGAAGCAGGTTTTGAAGCAAAGAATAATTTTGAAGAATAGAATAGTTTGACGCTTGGAGAAGGGAGTGTTGAATATGCATTCTTGAGCGTTGATATGGAATGTCGAGAAAGGGAGATGTGGATGGGGCGAGAAGGTGTGGTGTCAGTGTAAAACTGACCTTATATAATGAGATTTTGGCCGGGAAGCAGATTGATTCCTATGAGGCGGCGTTTTTTGTTTGGAACTGTACCGTATTCTGAAAAAGCAGAAACACTTGCCACGTGATGTGATAGATTTTTGCAACCGGATTAAGGCACTTGAGCAAAATAGACCCGTTAAAATGGGGGGAGGGGGAGGGGAGGAGAAACGGGTTCTGTACACGCAATCCTGGAAGTGTTATCTGCAGTTACTACGATACAATTCGTTTTATAAAAATGGAACCCGGGACCCGCGGTTGCAATCTATCACAGTGGCGTCAGTTTAAAACTGACCTTGTATGACGGAAGGATGAGCATCGGCTCTTCCAGTTCAAATTGCCAGAATTGCTTTGAGAAAAGATGATGTACAATTTTTTGAAACCGTTGCATTTGATACCTGAAAAAAGTTAACCACATGCCACTTTAATGCTCATAATCAGGCTTGTTGTATGACAAATTTGGCAGATATGTACAAGTTTGGCAGATAGGTACCCGTATTGAAGTTTGCCGAAGCTTTCCTCGACTGACTGAGAAAAGTGAACCCGTATCTAGATGAGCAGTGGCGTCAGTTTAAAACTGACCTTTTTCACTTGATGGCACATCGGTTGATACCACATCGGATCCATGGGAATCAGCATGACTTGAAACCGCTTCTGAAACTAAAAAAAAGAGAAGCCACGTCAGAATAATCAAGAGTGTAGGGATCGGAGGTGGGGTGTCAAGAGTTGTGGGATGTCAAGAGTTGTCGCCGGAGAATAACAATTTGAAGAAGCTGATTGTAATTTGAAGCACAGAACAGTTTTGAAGAATAGAATACTTTGAAGCATGGTAAGGGAGTGAGGGCGAAGTGGATGGGGAGGAGGGAGGGGAAGTGTGGCGTCAGTGTAAAACTGACCTTATATGATGAGATGTGGCCGGGAAGCAGCGTGAGTCGTAGCAGGTGACGTTGTTTATTCTAACTGCACCGTATTCCGCTTCGCAGATCTGAAAAAATCAGAAACACATGCCACTTGATGTGATAGATTTTTTTTAACCGGGTTAGGGGTAGTTGAGCAAATTGACAGTGTGCAAGATGTGGCTGGGGGTGGGGTTTATATACATTTTTCCTAGAAATTGGAACCCTTCAGTTGCTACGATACTATTCGTTTCCTAAGTGGGGGACCCGTGGTTACAATCTATCACAGTGGCGTCAGTTTAAAACTGACCTTTTCACTTGATGGCACATCGGATCCTGGAAGATGAGCATGGAGCCGCACCTGCAACTAAAAAAAGAAAGGCCACGGCGTCATGGGGTCAGAATCAAGAGTTGAGGATGTCGTCAAGAGTGTCACAGGAAAAATAGATTTGTAGCGAATACCGGTTTTGAAGATTAGAATACTTTGAAGCTTGATATGGGGAATGATAGAGAAGTAGAAAGGGGGGGAGGGGGAATTGAAGCCTTTATAATAATTTGAAGCCAATAGAATAGTTTGAAGCGAATAGGGAGGGGGGATGTGGTGTCAGTGTAAAACTGACCTGTTTAGAATGTGACGACCTTTTATTCCAATGCAGTTTCTGTCCGACGTTGTTTCAGTGTATTTGTGCTGCCAACACGATTTCACGAGAGACTCCTTTAGACGACACGTTGCATTGATTGACATAACACAGATCCATTTACCTGAAAAATCAGAAATACGTGCCACATCAAGATGGAACCGGCAAAATAACGGTGTTGATAGACCCGTTGCTACGATATAATTCTGTTATAACCAGCAGCCGGTTCTCATCGTGGCGTCAGAACTGACCTTTTTACTTGATGGTACATCAGGTCCAGGAAGATGAGCGTGATTTGGAGCCGCACCTGAAACTAAAAAAGGAAGGCCACGGCGTCATGGGGTCAGAATCAAGAGCTGGGGGTGTCAAGAGTGTCGCGGAAGAATTTGAAGCAGATAGTAGTTTTGAAGAAAGATGTAGAATGTCATGGATAGGTTTTGAAGAAAGAAATATCTTTGAAGTTTCAGATAGTTTGAAGCCAATAGAATAGTTTGAAGCCAATAGGGAGGGAGGCAGGTACGGATCGTGGGGGGGAATGTGGTGTCAGTGTAAAACTGACCTTTTTGGAATGTAAGTAAGACGATTTTCATTCAAATCTAAGAGCAAGACAAGTTCCGATCCTTTGAGCCAACAGGAGGTAGTCACATCCTGAAAATTGAAAAACCACAGGTCACAAATAAAAAAGGTGTTGATTGGTTGAGTGGGGGTCTGCGGTTAAAACTGGCTTCAACTGAGACAGGCAGAACAGCACTGGAACTAGCAAGACATGTATATACAGATATTTCCAGTATGCTTCAACAAAAGGGGTGAGGAGGGGGACGTGGGTCAGTTTAAAATTGACCTTGAGATGAATGTTCGACACATCGCTGCAGTTTCTGATCCTATTTGTTCCAGTGGTTAACAAAATCGATTGTGCTGCGGTGATCATCTTCTGACGTTGGATGATAAAGACTGTTTCCAGAAGACACTTTTCCAAATCCATGAAGATTAACATTACTTGAAACCGCTCCTGAAACTAAAAAAAGAAAGGCCACGTCAGAATAATCACAGAATTATCAAGAGTTTGGAACCCGGAGGTGGGATGTCAAGAGTTGTCGCCGGAAAATAACAATTTGAAGAATGTAGTTTTTGAAGCACAGAAAAGTAATGAGGCCGAAGTGGGAGGAAAAGGGGAGGGGAAATGTGGCGTCAGTAAAAACTGACCTTGTTCAAGACAATGATGATCAGGAAACGGCGTGGATCAGTCGACTTTGTTCTGTTGTAACTGCATCATATTCAGCTTCGCAAATCTGAAAAATCAGAATCTTATGCCACGTAATAGACTGTTTAGAACCGGGTTGAAGGCAAAAATTAGACTAATTTTCACTGAGAAAGATACGTTATGGGCTAGAACTAACCATTTAAGTCCTGGAAATAGTCTCCCCTATACAATTTGGTTCAACATAAGATAATTAAACCCCTGTAGCGTTTGTCTATCATAAGGCGCCACTAAAACTAACCTCTTCAAACTTGATTGATTCCATGAAGAACAAGCAACATATTCTGGAGCCGCAACTAAAAATAAAAAACCACAGGCCACAACAAAAACCATCAGAATTGAGGTTTGAGAGGTAAAGGAGGCATGCTGTGAATTGGTAGCTGAGGGGTTGTCGGACCGTTCGAAATGATAAACTTTCGAAAAATAGGCTGACAAAGGGAGAAGCGATAGAATTGGCATGCAGGAAAAGGATGAGGAAAGTACGAGTGTGGGAGTAGATCACTAGTCTACATGGTTGTGAATGGGGGAGGTGCTTGTGGCATCAGTAAAAACTGACCTGTGTGATATGATATGGAGTAGGTAGCAGTATTCATGATATCAATCTGGTCACAGTCTGAAAATAAAAAACCACACTCCACGAATTAAAAAGCGTCACGTACAGGGCTGTGGGGGTGTATTCTCTCTCTCACACACCACACACATCCTCCGTGAGTGACAATATGGCATTCTTAGTTGAGGTGAATTAAGAAAGGAAATGAAATCCGGTACACAAATATATACAGACATCCGGAAGACATCAGAACTTCTCTAAGAAGAAATTCACCGGGATTTGTTTTCACGCATTCAGTTGCACCGGGACCTAGGGGTGTGGGTCAGTTTAAAACTGACCTTGTGATATACATATGACATGCTCGCAGATTCCATCGCTGCAGCTTTTGAACCTTGTTGTTCCAGTGCATAACAAAGATGTATTGACTGTGCTGCCGTAATTGTCTCCAGACGTTGGATGATCGATATTGTTCCCAGAAGACACTTCTGAAAATAAAAAACCACACTCCACAAATGAAAAAATGTCGCGTATGGGGCTGAATGAGCGTCTGAGAGACAAACATGGTCGGCTTGCAAGTAGGTAATGAAATCCGGATCACAAATATGTACAGACAAATCCGGATTTCATAAGAACCTTTGGTGAAAGAACCACAAAAAATCACCGGTTTTGCTTTTGGCCTGACTTGATTAGCACCGGGACCTAGGGGCGTGGGTCAGTTTTCTTGTCAAGACGTCGTTCCTTAGCACTGTATCGACTCTCGCCTATCTGAAAAAATCAGAAACACATGCCACTTGGTGTGATAGATTTTTTTTAACCGGGTTAGGGGTAGTTGAGCAAATTAACCGGTGGGCAAGGGGGGAGAGGGGGGAGAATAGGGTCTATGTACACTTTCACTGGAAATTGTTAGCCTTCAGTTACTACGATACGATTCTTTTCCTAAAAAGGGAACCCGTAATAGAAAACTATCACATGGCGTCAGTTTAAAACTGACCTAGTATGACTGCATGGTGAGCTGGAAGCAATTTGAGCAAGTGAGCATTGAAGTTGGTAGAGTTCATTGCAATGTGACCTGGATGGTGGGACAGCGTGAAAACGAGACAAAAACAGTTATACGTGTGCAAATTGGGATTCATTCATGTACAAATATTATAATCATGTGGAGAATGTTCAACAGAGTTGTCCAAAAAACGTGTTTGGAATGCATATTAGAAAACCGAGATATGGAGTGAGAAAACTGGAATGTAGAAAAGAAAATTAAATAACTGAATTCCAGACAACTCTGTTGATAACAGATTCACAGATTATAACGAAGATTGTGCTCCCACACATTGATTGATGCTCTGATGTGAGCCACTTCAGCCTAAATAATTTTCAGTCAGCAACGACAAAATTTGTTAATGGTATTACATCGGTGATCTCATTGGTCATCAAATCATGGATCCGTTGAATGATTTTTCTGATCTCATCGTTCCGACGAACAATCTCATAATACGACGGTGTGGCATGATGTGGCAACGGATTGATGGAGTTAGTCTATAAGATCCCACTATACCGACATGCAAATGGAACGGATTAACACAAGGAAGTGAAAAACTAACGCAACGCTCCTGGAGCTGTTCCAAATCGCGCAGAACACGGAAGACGGCGTTCGTTTTCTCCGACATTGGCAAGTCTACAAAAGGGAATGAATGAGCCGAGGTTTTTGGCGAAAGCTTGATAACGGAGAAAGCGGAGAACGAATGAAGTGAAGAAGGTGAGAAGCGAAAAAATCACAGTAGTAAGAAAACAAAGGTGTTCAAAAAAGGAAATCTATCAGAAGATGAGTTTAGAACGAAGAGAAGCCTCGTTAGAAAAAGCAAGGTAGACGTTTCAAACTGAAAATGTGTGGTAATGAAAAAGTGCTTGCTGCAAAACATAAAGAGGTGTGTGGTAACAGCGAAGCTTACTGGAAACAGCTGCGTGAAAAATGAGTAGACGTTGAACAGTGTGAGATGAAGTGCATGCAATTAATTTCAAAATCCGGAGATCAGCCGGACACCGACCAAACGGGCCGTACCGACAAAAAAAATCAGTTACCCCCATAATCTTACCCTCAAAATGTATTTTTCTATTTGGATCTCTCTCTCTCTCTCTCTCTCTCTCTCTATCTCTCTCTCTCTCTTTCTCTCTCCTAACTCATTACTTCTAGCTGCATCCTATCATGGTACTTCCTATCATTGTTCTTTTACAAATAACATTTTCATTACTCTAACCCCTAACCAATCTCTTTTACCCACAACTCACCTTTTCAACCTCCCAACTTACCTCTTTATCCCTAACCTTACCCTTCACTCTCCTAATAATATTCTCTTAACAATATTCCCATTCAACCCAATAACAAAAATGATAGCGTACTGTTCTGTGACGCACTGTGTCACAGCCTCTTTCCGTCATTGTTGATTGCATGTAGAATCTGAAAAAAAGTAGGTAATTTATGAGTTCGGCGGTTTAATGTGAATGAAGTGCAAACAGCAAGTGATGTATAATATGTTTTCAAATACATTGTAGACATTAAAATTTTTACTATTTCGAAAAACTACCGTAATCTGTTATTACCTATCTCTCCACAACCCCACGTGAGGTAACTGGCAATAGCATTTGAAAAGCAAACAAAAAATAGACGCAGTCCTAACACCCATTTGGAGGTAGACAAGAGCAAGGTCACAGGCTGAACTCATTGGTGGGCATAAAAATGTCAAAAACCAGGTCATTCCAGGGCTACGGTAGGGTTCAATAAAGAGTTCAAAAACTAGAACGCGCTTCAGATTGTTTTGAGATAAAAAACAGGTGAGTGTCATGAGCTGAGGAAATGAGAGGCGGAGTCTGCGATAATGGGATAAGAGAATATGAGTGAGTGAGCAAGCAGTCTGGTAACATAGATAAAAATAAGAGATAAATCAGACAAAGGAACTGGAAGTTATGTTCAGATTTAATTAAAAGATATGAAATGATAAGAAACATGAATAAGAATGGAATCAAATTACAAAGGATACAACTGTAGAGATTAGAATCTATACTTACTACAAACAATGTTGGGCCAGCTGTCTAATTCAGAATCTTGTCTAGCATAGAATTGAAAGAAAAACAGAGAATAGTTCGTTTTCAAAAAGAAGACAACATATGTACGCAATCTGGCTGCCTGGACGCGCAGCGCAAAAAGGGGCGTAGCTTCTTCCTGTATGGTGGAAGGATTTTGAAATCGGATAAATCGATGAGTATAAAATTTGCAAAATTTAATTTGGAGAAAAGAAACGGAAGCTCTAGTTTGCAATCGCGCTCTACTGAACTAATATTAAGTTTGAGATTATCTCGAACCAAATTCGAAAACTGAAAACTTCAAAATCTAATGCAAGCATTTGCAGAGCTCATTGAACCTAGAGCTGCGCTGTCATTCACACAAGAAAACTATCGAAACTATGGAAACAGCTATTGTACTACTCAAAAACAATAAAAATATAGACGTTGCTACAAGTGGCGAGAGATACTGATGCATTCAAAAGAGGTGTGCGTGGTGATGTAAGTTATGACCACTACGAGAAGAGAAAGAGAGGAATAGCACAATCAGACAAAAAATGGTTGGCGCTGAGGCAACAAGAGAAGACACGAACATTCAAATGGGTGGGAAAAAGAGTCGGATAGTGGAGAGTGTGTGGTTTTGATGGGCACCTCTTTGTACGGAAAGGTTAGAGAATGCAGAGAGAGAGAGAGAGAGAGAGAGAGAGAGAACAATACAGAGAGATTGAATAAAGTTGTGAAAATAATGAAAAACATGGAGAAAGAAAAAATTAGTGGAATAAGAAAAATCTCGGATGAGTCATAGTATTGCTAGGAGATAGAAGAATGAATGGAATGTACCTTCAGATATAAAACGTTGACCTTGAGTTCCGTGATTTCCAAGTTTACTGCTTCAATTGGCACCGATCCTGAACAGATTCGTGAGATCCAGAGACGCCGCAGCACCTCTACCATCCAGAATCCGTTACTCCGTAAGATCACTTCCCTAGAAATAGGAAGATCTCAATCGGTATCCGAAAAACGATGATAACAAGGAGGAGAAGAGGCAAAGAAAGTATGCATATGCAGAGAGGGAGCAGAGTGGTCGCGAACAGAGGGCGCATCGATTGTCACAGGAGGGACTGTGGACGCGAGCGCCCTAGAGGGGAAGAAGTCTTGTTGCCCCCCTCCTTCCCAACCATTTAGCACACAGAAAATTCAGTTTCGAAATGTGTCAAAAACAATAACAAGTGAAGGGGAGGAGCGATGGGCCAAAAGTCAAGGTCTGAATCATCAGTGATTCATCTCATGAGTAGTTTTGGATTTCATCGGCAGCTCAGCTTTTCCACATGCAAAAAAAGGATTTTAATGAAATGCCATCGTAAGCGTGCACGTGGTCCAAACGCAGCCGTGGGGCGCGCAATCTGAGTTCGAGGGGGCGGAGTCTCAATGGGGCAACTGTGCAGGGCCAGGCAGGAGATAAACAGAGATGTGGGCGCAACAAGAAGAAGATGGAGTAACAGTCACATCCACAACGAGAGCAGGTTGGTTGTCCTATCGATTGTCACTGATGGGACTGTGGCAGGTGCGCGCCCTAGAAAGAAGGGTGGAGGGCCACGCAGAAGAGATAAGAGTATCAGAGAAAATCCAGCGCTGTCGACGCGCGCGCCAGCCAACGTGAGGGTGTCTGGCCGTCTCTCAAACCGTTTAGCAGGCAGAAAACTTAGTTGAAAAACTTGTATAAACAACTACAGAAGAGGGGTCAAAGTCATCTTGAACACATGCGTATAGAGGATCTAGAGAGCCTGTTGGTGTAGAATGGATAACCGTCGTTGACAGGATTCAAACTCATAAATGGGGGCGTGATCTGAAGTTTGGGGGCGAAGTCCCGATAGGGTGACTGTGCACCGCCAAGCAGGAAGGAGAGAAAAGAGCCAGATGATTCATGAGAACATACCTTCAGATTTGAGACGTTGCCAAAATTCGCCTGTTCTCCAAGTTTATCTTATCAATTGGTAAAATCCAGAACAGCTCAATAAAAACCATCGCGAGAACCTTGACCATCCACATTCCGTTATTCCAGGAGATCTCTTCTCTGAAAGAGAATGCCTCTGGATCAAGAAAATGATGTCGATAAGAAGGAGAGAGGGCAGAGAAAAGATGCATTCCGAAAAAAGGAGCAGAGTGGCGGACACATTTGATTGTCACCGGAGGGACTGTGGACGCGAGCGCCAGCGAGAGGAAGGAGTCTCGTCCCCCCCCCCCCCCTCAAACCATTATTCAGCACGCAGAAAAATCAGTTACGAAATGTGTCAAAAACAACAAGTAGAGGGAGAGGAGCGAAGGGCCAAAAGTCAAAGTCTGAGTCATCAGTGATGAGAGTATCAGAGAAGCGAGAACGACAAGAATGAAATCCAGCGTAGTGTGGAAGCGGAATATCGATCGTCACCGATGGGACTGTGGCAGGCGCGCGCCCTCGGAAGAAGGGTGGTGGGCCAGACAGAAGAGATAAGAGTATCAGAGAAAATCCAGCGCTAGACGCGCGCGCCCGCGAACGCAAGGGTGTCTTGCCGCATCCCAAACCGTTTGGCACGTAGAAAGCTCAGTTACAAAACTAATAAAAAATAGCTACAGGGATAGGGGGGCTATGGGCCGAAAGTCTGCTTGAACACATGCGGATGGAGGATCTAGGGAACCCGTTGCTGTAGAATGAACAGATGTCGTATGCAGGCACGCGGTTCGAACGCAGAAATGGCATGTGATCTGAAGTTAGGGGGCGGAGTCTTCTCGAAAGTGCAATACAAAGCAGGAGAGCTATGAGTATAAGAGAAACGGATGCGACAAAAAGATGATGAAACAAGTAACAGTCACATCTACAGAAAGAAAGAGAGAGAATAGGATGAATGTGGCGCAAAACGTACTGATTGTCAGTGGTGGGACTGTAAATGGCGCGCGCCTTCTCACGAGAAACTGGCTGCACCTAGAAGAGACCGGAGTTACAGAGAAGTGAATGCGACAGCAAACCATGTCAGAGCTCAGATCCACTATCAAGAATCGGTTTATGAAGAGTTGTATGCGGGACTGTTTGTCTAGTTGGATGAATTGGACGTACCTTCAGATCACTTTGTTGTTCTGATATCCAGATATGTCACTTCGATTGTTCCCAGGTGAAAATTGAATCAAGCCGAGGTATCCTTGAATTGTGTACCTTCGCTATTTATTGCTGCCGACCATTCCCTGGAAGAGGATGTTTTGACTTAGTAACTAAGCAACGATGATTATGAATAAGCAAAAATGATCGCTATGGAATATCGATCAGCACGGATGGGACTGTGCACGGCGCGCAGAGGAGGAGGGAGCTTGGCCCTCTCCGCCGAGAGAAAGCGCGGGAGGGTGTAGAATGAATTGCTGCCGTGAGCGGGACACAAGAGTGGCGCGCGATCTGGGGATAGGGAGCGGAGTCTTAATGGGGCGACAGTGCAGCGCCATTCAGAAGAGATTGGAGTGTTAGAGAAGTGGGAGCGACAAGAAACGAATCCAGCGCCTGCATCGTCTATCAAGACTGAATCAATGTATGATAGAATGTGGACGTAGCTTCATTGAGGGAAGCGGAGGACGCGACAGATGATCGGATCCCCCTAGCCATATAAAATGTAACTCCACATTACAGAAGTGTTCTGATTTCAAGAATTCCGGACGCGACAAGTCTCAGTGTCACGTGGAAACAAATTGACAGAAACAAGAACATAAGTGAATCAGAGGTTGCTTCTTCCACCAGGTTGATGGTCAGGAGCATGTCAATCAGAAGAGACGGTGAACAAGGCCAGCCAGTACTTGGTGGTTCTTGAACGCAATCTGAGAATATAAAGCGGAGTCTCAATGGGGCGACTGTGCAGCATGGATGAGGCTGTGGACGGCGCACAGAGGAGGAAGAAACTTGGCCCTCCGCCGAGAGGCAGTCAGGGAGCGGGGGGAAGGTGAAGAAGGAACTGCTGCCGCGAGCGGGACGCAAGAATGGCGCGCGATCTGAGAGTAGGGGGCGGAGCCTCATTGGGGCGACTGTGCAGCGCCACGGAAAGAGTAAGGAGTGTTCGAAAAAGGAGGGCGACAGGAAGAATATGAGGCAATTTACAGCCACATCTACAAAGAGAAAGATAGAATGCTGTTAACTCTGGCGAAGCCTATAGATTGTCACTGATGGGACTTGAAAGGCGCGCGCCAGCACGCGGAAAAGGAAGAGGACACGCAGAAAAGAGAGGCAGAAAAGAAAGGTCCATCGTATCACAAGATTTCTGAAAAACAAAAACAAGGGGGCGTGTCCAGGCCTAAAGTCAGTATCTGAATCATCGATGATTCATTGGGTTTTGACAATTCTGAATAAGTCTGAAAAGAAGCGTCAAACAGACCTGGCGAAGCACCATCCGATCTGAGTTTATGGGGCAGAGTTCCACTGAAGCGACTGTGCATGGTCACGCAGTGAAAAAATAGCTGTCGAGAGATATTCAGGGCGAGGGAAGGCATAGAATGAACTGCTGCCGTGAAGGGGGCGCAAGAATGGCACGCAATCTGAGGATTGGGGGCGGAGTCTCAATAGGGCGACAGTGCTGCGCAACGCAGGAGAGACTGGAGTGTTAGAGAAGTGGGAGCCACCAGAGAGGAGTATCAGAGAAATTGGTTAACAGTCACATTCACATTGAGAGAGAGAGAGAGCGAAAGAGAGAGAGAGAGAGAGATCAGTCAATGAAGTATGGTAGGGTAGGCTTGTAAAGGATATTGCTAGTTTTGTTGGATGGATTGAACGTACCTCCAGATCACAATATTGTTCTGATGTCCATGTATGTGACTTCGGTTGGTCCCAGTTGGAAGTTGAATCAAGCCGTCGTATCCTTGAATCGTGCCCCTTTGCTATTCATTGCGGCCGATCCTTTCCTGAAAGAATATGTTTTCACTCAGTTACTAGGAAATGATGATAAGGAAGAAACGAAATGATTGCTATGGAATTACGATCAGTATGGACGAGGCTGTCGACGGCGCGCTGAGGAAGAGTAAGCTTGGCCCTCCGCCAAGAGAAAATCAGGGAGCGAGAAAGAAAGGTGTTCCCTGGCGCATGGTTTATCGATCAGCACGGATGGGACTGTGGACGACGCGCGCGCGGTACGGGACCTCCGCCGAGGGAAGTTCAGGAAGGGAGAGAGGATGTGGAATAGACTGCCCTCGTGAGTGCGGAGTAGCGCGCGATCTGAGGATAGGGGGCGGAGTCTCAAACTGTGTAGGGCCACAGAGGAGAGATAATGAGAAATTTGAGGGCGACAAGAAGAAGACGAGGAAAGTAACAGTCACACATACAGAGTGAGAGAGAGAAAGGAGGGTGGTAGCTGGGCCTATCGATTGTTGCTGATGGGATTGTGGAGGGCGCGCGCCCACCCGCGGAAGACGGGGAAGGGACTGGCCGAGAACAAGGAGCGTGTCCGAGCCATCGATGAATCATCGGGCTTCGACAGTTCTCGAAAAGTCTGTGACATCTACAGAGAGAGAGAGCAGGGTGGTTGTCATATCGATCGTCACCGATGAGACTGTGGAGGGCGCGCGCCCCTAGGAAGAAGGGTGGAGGGCCACGCAGAAGAGATAAGAGTATCAGAGAAAATTCAGCGCTGTAGACGCGCGCGCCTGCTAGCGTCAGGGTGTCTGGCCGTCACTCAAACCGTTTGGCATACAGAAAGTTGAGTTACGAAACGCGGTGAAAACAACTATAAGAGAGGGGACCAAAAGTCAACTTGAACACATGCGGAAAAAGGATTTAGCGAGTCCGTCAGTGTAGAATGAATAGGCCTCATATGTCGGCATCAAGCCCAGAGTTGGCGCGCGATTTGAAGTTAGGGGCGGAGTCTCAGTGGGGCGACTATGCACTGTCAAGCGCAAAAAAGGTAGAGAAATCTAATTGGATGAATTGAACGTACCTCTCGAACACGAAGTTATTCCGATCCCCGGGTATGCGTCGATATTATTACCAGTGACAACTGGCTCACGAAAACAAAAGCAGCATCCAATGAAGCCGTGATATCCTTGAATTTTGTTTCTCCTTCTCTATCATAGTGTCAGATCCCATTCCTGAAACAAGTGTCTGTTCTGAAGAAATGGTGATAACGAGAACATAAAAAGGAGAAGAAGGGAGAGAAGTCGCATCTGAAGGGGAGAAACAGGAAGGCCGTGGACACCGGCCGAACCGACCAGCGCAGATGGGACTGTGGACGGAGGGGGGAGGGGAGCTAGGAGTCTCTGCCGGCAGAAGTTCAGAGAGTGCGTGATGGTGTAGGATGCACTGTCGTCGTGAGCGGAACGCAAGACTGGCGCGCAATCTGAGGATAGGGGGCGGAGTCTCAATGGGGCGACTGTGCAGGGACACACAGGAGAGATAAGAGAATCAGAGAAATGGAGGCGACAGGATGAAGATGAGGCAACTAGCACATCTACATAGAGAGAGAGCAAGGTGGTTGTCGGATTGATCATTACTGGTGGGACTGTGGAAGGCGAGCGCCCGTACGCAAAAAAAGGGGAATAAGCAGGACGCAAGACTGGCGCGCAATCTGAGGATAGGGGGCGGAGTCTCCATGGGGCGACAGTGCAGGGCCACACAGAAGAGAGTTAAGTATCAGGGAAGTAGCGACGACCAGACGTGAATTCCGTGGACTGTGGACGGCGAGTCTCAATAGAGCGACTTTGCAGGGCCAAGCAGAAAAAGTAAGAGTATCAGAAAAGTGGTGGCGAATAAAATGTTCAAACTACCGTAATCTGTTTTCACCTATCCTTACCTAGCAGTTTGTGACAATAACATTGGGAAAGCAAACAAAAAAGAGGTTTTGTGGTGGAAAACCTTCATTTAGAGGTAGAAAAAAGCGAGGTCAAACTTATTCGTGAAAAACAAAACGACATTTTGAATGTCAAAACAAAGTCAGTCCAGGGTTACGGTAGAATTCAAGGGTTCCCTTAAGAGAAAAACCATTGATGCTTTTCACAGGTAGTCAAAGAAATACCGCCAATTAAACTGGCGATGCAACATGGTGGGTTTTTCAAAAAACAAAATTTCGGCGGTGTTCTCTGACATTTATGACATAATCTAGGGAAGCAGTGGGAAACGGAGTGTTTAAATCATACTGTAGAATAGAAATGAGAAAATGGAAAATGAGAACGAAGTATAGATTGAAAGAAAAAAGTGGAGAAAAAAAGGGGGGCTGGTTAGCTTTTTTTTGCAAGGTTAGAATCGTTAGGAATGGAAACAGAAAAGGGTTCCCTGCCATCGAATCTGTCTCCTTGACCAATTCATTATAAACAAATGGTTTATGATACAGTATGTAACTTGAGAACCTGAGAATGAGCTGTCATAAACTATAAAGATCTTCTGCTTTGATGTGAGCACCGCTCCAGCTGGTTTATTGCGCGGGGTGCACAGTGTAGAGACTATAAACAAATTAGTGAGAGAAGATGAGAAGATAATGGGTTAGCTAAAGGGTGAAGGATAGGAGTAAAGTTTTCTAAGACTGTTGTATGGGCAAAACATCTTTAAAAATGATAATTAATTTTGATTTCATTTTTTATATCACAAATTTTTTAAATAACCTGTCTATTTTTTTCAAATTCAAAAAAAATCTTGTATAGCGCAAAAAAAATTCATAATCCTCGTTTCTCTGGATGAAGATCGAACACACCGATATGAGTACTCACATGGAAAGGAGGCCCCCACCAATTTTTCTATCCTGAGACGAGAAACGAAAAAGAGAAATTGTACACGAGCACTGCTTGCGCGTCATCTCGAGGTTTTCGAAATTGATGTCAAATGCTAATTTTTGGACTGACGGAGGAAAAATGAGAGATGAACGACGAGGTGTGTGTCAATCTGTTTTTATGGAAAAGGTGGGACGAAAAAAAGTGGAAGGCTTGTCAAGAACGTGAATAGTGATGAAAAACACGTCATGGTTTATATTGGGTGAGGATAGGGATTTTTTTTTAATTTTTTGAATAGGGATTTTGAGGTTTGTTGAATTATGTAGTTCTGAAAATCACAAAATAAAAAAAAATTATTTTCAAAAAAAAAAACCGTTAATTTTTATTCTCAGAAACCCACTTTTCTGTGGGCGAAATCAAACAACTTTTCGAAATGAGCTTCACTTCCGGCTGCACAAGAACATCTCCAAAAGTGCCTCGAAACTGGCAATTTCATTGCCTACGATACTATTTTGTAGCCCACTCGAATTTCTCTTTTTCTGCAAATGTTGGATTGCATAAGATGAGTTCAAGAATCACTTTTAAATATTGGTTATCCGAATTTCTGACTGAAAAGCTTTATTCGACGAGATCAATTATCTAGGTGGAAGTTGATAGCAAACTATGAGAAGCATATAAAAAATGGCGAAGGAATGAATCGAGACATCGTAAAAAACGGCAATTGAAGGTTGGAGAGCAAACTATGGAATTTCGAAAAGCATTAATATGATTTACAATAAAACGGAGACGTAATTATTTGAAAATGGAAGTTGGTGAAAAGTTCCTTTCTGAAAAAGATGCATTAATTGTGGAAATGATGCACAGATGACAAGCAAACTCAAAAAATCTATCTAGCAACTATATAATCTACTCTATCTATCTACAAACCATCCTAACTATCATTTTTCTTCTGAATCTCCCCACGACCGTTTGAATAGCTTTTTAAACTCTCAACACGTTGCAAATAAACCAGATAATTTTTCGCGTACTTCTCCATTTGTTCTTTGTCCACTTAAATACGTTTTCTGAATAGGACTAGAATTTTGCTCACAGTTTGCAGGGAATTGTATGACGTGAGATGGAATGAAGTGATGATACTCGAAGCTAGCAAAGCGGCGTGTGTGGAGCGGTGCGTTGAGATCGTCGTAGAGCCATTTGGCAATACAGTTGTCCTTGACACCCATTGATTCCCATCCGCGGATGTACTGAAGCAATGTGGATTCATAAAACTATTCTTCCGACGTATCGAGTTATTCATACTTACATGCTGAATGAGCAGAAGTCTCTGACGAATTTTAATCTCAACCAAAGTTGCTTTGTCCTCATTGGTGATACGACCCCACTCACTTGCTTTTAGAAGTTTTTCTGAATTACCAAACTCGTCTTGCTATATTTTTCCAAGGCCTCACCATGCTTTCTACGTTTTGCAATTGATCTTTTATGTGCCTCACTTTGTTTGAGGATTGGAGTATCTACAGTACCATTCTTGCGCACCGGCCTGAAAGTCCTTTTTTTTAATCATCTTTATTTTTTCTACCGTACCCATCAGGATTCTGAGCTTTTGGCTTGTCTCCGGTGACAATTGAGGGAACGGCTGTCTTTGGAGCAGCATTTAAATTCGAAAAAGACGCTGATTTTTCACACTTTGAAAGATCACTGATAACACTTTCCGATTCTTTCACACAGTGTTGTTCCAAGAGGTCAGAGACGGGGAACAATAGAGCGGATGCAGAACGACGAAGCGGTAGACCAATGACAGATGTGAGCAGTTTGTTCTGGACTTGCTGGCTTGGTTGATTTGTGCTAAAAAGAATTATAAAATAGAGAATAAAAAATAGGTAAAGGTACCATGAAAGCGAGGCGTCGGCCATTTCCAGAGTGTTCATTCCCAATTTATGGGCGGCTTTCACACTTATTGGTTGAATAGAAGGAGACGACGGTGCTGGTGATCTAAAATCTAATTTTAAGAACAGTTTTGAAATCTCTACTCACTCTTTCTTAGTTTCCATTTTCTTGAGTGCCATCAAGCTCAAAAACTCCTTCTCCTCTTCGGTTTTGCATCCAAGGCAGTAGATTTTCTGTGGGGATTTCCCCATTCTACGGAGAGCGTTACGGTCCTTCTCTGGTTTGTTGAACCAGTTCATGATATCTGCCATGGAAGCGCACTTGGTGTGGTCCTCTTTGTTATCGATGTGAATACGCATTGGGAACTGAAAAGGGATTAGTTATATCGTTTGTTTTGAAAACATACATCATGATAAACGTCATAGAAGTTGTGCCATTCAAAAACCTGGACATCTTGATCGCTGGGAGCCATGTAGAAGATACGGTAGAGCCAGTGGACCATTTTAGTGTCCTCCAAAGATTGGGATGTCCATCCGGCCTTTATCTAAAGAGACAAAATAAAAAAAGAATCCCTAATAACCCACCTTATCATAGAAGGAGACTCTGTACTTGGCGGCTTCCTCGCACTTCTTCTTGACTTCCATTTCTGGATCAACTGGCTGAGCAGCCGGCTTTTTCCACGGCAAAGAAGTATTCGAACCCAGCTTGATTAACTTTTGGCTAAACTGCTGAAAACTAGGCGCACTAGGTTTTTTATGAAAGAAAAAACGTTTCCAAGTAAGTATTTAATAATGAGAAAACATGTTCTTGGAATACTGTGAGCTGGGGTTTGACGAGAAAGAATTCCCATAGGTATGAAAGAAGAATAGAACACCCCATCTCGTTTTCCAATACGGGAAACCTATAATCATAAGGAAAACATTTTTGAAAGGAAGAAGGTAATTGCAGATGTGAGCAAATCCCAAAATGTGGTTATGTGTATGTGTGTGAGCAAGAAACAGAGATGTTCTTGGGTAGAAACCAAAACACGTGACATCACAAGAAGGGATCCATCAATTGTATCTCCCCTTTCAAGTGGCAGGTAGTCCAATTTAAATGTTAATAAAATGAGATGTGTTTTCAATTGGGTTTTGGCTTGTGACGTGAGATAGAAAAATCGGGTATAAGGAACCAAATTTAGGTATAAAGCCTGAACCGATGTAAGCTACTATATAATAAAAATGGAAGTGAGAAGAATGAAAACTAGATGTGAAGATACTAACTGATAAACAATGATATAGTAATTAGCTGTGTGCATTCCCAATGGATTTCTGTAGACTAATACTATTCCTCTGTATGTATCAAACTTCCAGATTTTGTAGTCTTTATGTTTTAACAGTTCCAATTATTTTATTTCCTTTTTTTACACCTTTTAAAGTTCATTGTCAAACTATTTATGTAAATCCTTCGTTCTATTTCCCTGCCTATCTAAATGACGTCATCCATGTGTGGCCGTGTTGGTGTCTATTTGAACAGTTCATGTATGTTTCTCTGCAAATAACTTTTTTTCCAGTTTTCGGGATGATTCATGTTCCGAATTCGGAGAGGCAATAAACGATGCAAAAAAGAATTAATTCCTAGTTTTTCAAAATTTCAAAATAATCTTTTAACACTGATATCTTTTAACACTGATATCAATCATGTGTTCAACCTCCTCCGGCTCGTCATTTTTATTGACTCATGATTTTTTTTTCTTCTCCTGCCTCTCATCTTCCTTCCCATGACATCATTGTGTCCTCTTACCTGTTTGCAAGTGTGTCTATGACTGGGCGCGGTCAAGAACAATGTTCATCATGAGGAAGGTTGACCGTGAATTTAGCTTGAAACACTTTTCCCTCATCGTGGTATTGTTTGGTTTCAAATGATGTGTTTTCGAGTTAGAATTGTATGGGCCTACACATCTGAATATTTCATTGAGGACTACATGTTATGAAATAGAAGTGCTCGATTCCAAGAAAACGAGCCCTCAGACAACCGCCCTTATAGAATAATATACCAGAGACTTGTTATTCTCGATTGGTGAAAGATCTCTTCAAAGTATAGACATTAATTGCCATTATTGCACCTCACGAGAGTCCTGGACCAACTTTGATGGGTCAGTACCCTTGTGCAGTACAAAAATTGCAAAACGTCTCATAAATAGCAGCAATAGAATAATAGTTCTCTTGAAAGAAGAGAAGAAGGAATAGGAAAAGAGCGGGCGGAATGGTTAAAACTGCGAAGACTCTCGCCTTTTATACGCTTTCTGCAGCAGGTGTGTGTGTGTGTTGAAATATTGAAGTATCGAAACGCCATGAAGGCGGTGATACATTGTTTTTTCTTTGTGTCTCTTGAAGAGATTTCATCATCGATTTCTGTCTTCAACTTCTTCCAGTTGCTTTCTAAGCAATTTTACAGCATTGTGACTTGTGAGTCATTGGAAAAGGGGGGCCCCCGGTCGGGTGACGACTTTCGAAACAAATTCTGGCGTCTCTTAATCTGATACGTTCTTCTATGCCGGACCGGAACAACAGATAGTGTGAATGTGTGTGTATGTGTACTGATAACCCGAATACACAACGCCCTCACTTTGCTGACTGAATTTATGAAAGAGGTGGAGGGAGAGGTGAATCAAAATCAACCAATTCGGAAAGTTGAAACTCTCTCCCGGCTCTACTGAATGACTTTCTACCCCGGGAAGAGAGAGCGAAAAGAAATTGCTAGTGAAATAGTGGGTAGGACAAAGAGGCACAGACACGAAAATAGCAAAAATGCTATGGGGGGTGGGCGGGGCGAAAACTGAGTCATGTAGAGGGCAGTATAAAAGAGTGGCAGAGCGAAGGGGCAGCGAACGTTCCCCCCCCCCCTTACTTCTTGAGTGAAGATTTCGAAAAGTTGCGAAATCCGACTTTCAGCCGACTACTCTCTCATATTTCATGATGAGAAATTCTCGGGTTACATTATTTCTAGTAGGTTCTATAGAAGCTTCCAGTAAACACATTTCTTATCATTCTTATAGCAATGAAAAATGATTATTTTCATTGCTGGCTAATATGATAACACATCACCCATTTATTGGAGTCTACTATTCCCGGTACTACTATTCTACTATTCAACTGAAATCCTAAAATGCGATTTTTGTACTACACATAGGTACTGGACAGCTTTGAGTACTGTATCCAGTGTCTATCTTAGTGCAACAATTGCTAAAAAGGATCTTGTTTTCGAATATTTTCGAAACTATTTCGTAATATGCATAATAAATATACTATTTTTCTCTTCTTCACACTGTTACAAAAAAGCACGAATTTGTTATTGCCACTAGCCAGACAGTACTTGTTGTTGAACTATGGTCAGAACATAGGGGAGTGCGACACAAATATATAGTCGTTCTCACTACATGCTTTGTGTTCGGCTAGAAGTGGTTGTTATTCGGGGAGGGGAATGATCAATCAGAATATCATGAGATGGTCAATCAGGAATTACTTGATGAAGTGTCAGCTGACTGGACAAGAAGAGAATGATGTCATTTTCAGGAAATGGACTGTTTGATTTTATCTGTGACCGGAATTTCATTAAATCGACGTCACACTAACACCACATGCCATTTGAATAGCTCATAACTTTCCATTCAATCTCATTTTTAATAAAATTTACATGTTGGTAATATTAAAACTTTCCATTGTGCCATTGACCAAACTCCTACTGCGTGGGTCACAAAAAAGCATAAGACACAATTATTGAAATGCAAAAAGCATGAAGCGAAAGCTGATCGATTAGACAGATCAGCGGTGTTGTTGTTGTAGTTGCCCACACATACCTATTCTCAATAACCTTTAGGCTAGAGACGACGACAAATCAAAACACTTCATTCGCCGAATGATTTGACCAAACGGAAAGGGCAACAGACCATCATTAGCTAAGCTTCTTTAGAGGATATAGTAAATCACAGTTTCTGTGTTTCGGGAACTTCAATAGGTCATCCTTTGGTAGTTTGGTTCCGAAATTCCTCATAAACCACACACTCGCGAACATTCATGATCATTATACCGCACAAAAGTAAACCCGAAATGGTTGGATGAACTTGATATAGCACAGTGCAAAAATGATCGCGGTCACAAAACTGTTGAAGATCTATTCTGACACAAAATGCGACAAATTGGGATTGAATACTTTTATTATCAAGTACAATGACACATTTAGATTGGGTAACCAAACATCGCAGTGGATAGTAATTTCAAGGGGTGAAAATTAAGAATTCCAATAATACGTGCTGATTTGAATTTTTTTTCAATTTTCAAATTCGCGCGCAAATATCCGAAGAAAATCTCTGGGGGGATTAACACTCTGCTTCGCATCACTGAGATATTCCTGGAAAAGATGGCAAATATTAATCTCGAATTAATCCCGTTTTTCCGGATTACAGCTTGATCTCACATTTAGAAGAAATCTGTAGTTTGGAATTAAGTAAAAATGCATTGAACCTTACATAATTCAGGTTTCCAACAAATTTCAAGTCATTTTCAAGTTCCAACGGAATATTTTCAGGTTCCAAATGAGTATTTTCACATTCGAAAGAGTATTTTCAGGTTCCAACGGAATATTTTCAGGTTCCGAAGAGATATGATTTGCAAAAGAACAAACCCCTACTTATATCTCTCCATCTATTAAATTTATTTCCACCAAAAAGCGAAAATCGTCATTTGTATCTTTGAATACAAGCCAATTCTTGTTATTATTTTTGGTTTTGATATCAGAGTTATTCGGGAAGAATATTGATGACGTTAGTTGTCACTTTGTTCTTCTTCAACCCATGAATACATACAAACTCGCTTCATTTGAGAAAACTCATGTATTGTGTTTTGAATGAATGAGTTCCGTCAAATCAGAAAGTTTCTGAGAGGAATTTAGAAATTAGGGTGTCTATTTATTTGCTTTATCCCCAATATATTATATTCTCCAATATTTAATTTTTTGGAATCTAGATAGGCTTGTAACATCATTAAAATTTAACATTTTCCCCCAAAACCAAAGCTTCGCCGCCAAAAAACCCCTGCAAGTCCCTGAGGGCACTCTTCCCTCAAATCGCGTTGGCAATGTCTGCGTCTCTACCAATATCTCTGTTTCTCTCTAGTCCGCAGAAGTCTTTGCCGCCCTCTGTCGTCACACACTCTCGGCGATCAACCGCGCCGGTTTATATTATTCAATATGTACATAGAAATGCACTCCTCTCTTTCTCTATTTCTCCTCAATACTCCGTTGTTCTCGCCTTTCTGTCGTCTCCTCTCTCTCTTTTCCGCAACCGAACGCCTGATGCCACTGGGGGGAGGAGGGTGCGACGTTGCAATTATTGATTCCTGTGCGACAGTGAGGTACTGTTTCTCTTTTCTGTTGTTACCAACAAAGAAACGATGAAAAGAAACACTCTCTACCCAATTGCCCCTTCATTCTTTTTCTTTTTCTCTCTCGCAATGATCGATTTACTGTTTCTTCCGTTGTCGCTCCCTTTTCTTGATTATTTAATAAGAAAAACATATTTTTCAGCTTGCTCGGCGGGTCAATAAAAAATGTCGGATTTGTTGGCCGGATTAACAACAACGATAAAGAGCACGGCCAACGCCATCTCGCGAAATGAATATGTGCGCAAAGTCACCGAATCCATGTAAGATTTTTTATATGAAAGATTAGGGGATATCGGCAGTGAATTGAGAATATGCGGTTGCTTCTGAGCAGAAAGGATTAATCCCCGAGGAGAAAAATGATCCGGCGTTTTGTGATAACCGGAATTGGGCAGCCGCCTCGGAGCAACTGAGTTTCACCAATAACTCCTGAAAAAATATATATGAGATGGTTAAAACCCGGATTTTGTCGGCTGCTTCAAATATGCCAATTTTTTCGAAAGTACAATCTCGCGAAAATCAAAATTCAGCCAATAAAAGAGCAATTGTCGGGAAAAAAGCGTCGAGCAAATTGGTTGCCATTTCTCGCCATTCGTAACCCATAATTAGATGAATTCTGAGAATAGAGCCATTGGGAAACGTCTTGAGATTGAAGGGAAACAAAGAATGAGAAATTCAGGAACGATGCTGTCATGAACTACCCGAAGACAATAATGGATGTGCGAGAAGCCACCAACGAGGATCCGTGGGGACCAACTGGACCTCAAATGAAAAAGATTGCAGAGTACACAAGATCGTACGTGGATTTCTCGCTCACAGAGACTAATCAGTACTTTTCAGCCGTTACATGGAGGATTTCTACAACGTCTACACTCCGCTCTTCTCTCGGATGCTCGAGAACAACAAAGATGCGTGGAGAAGAGTCTACAAGGTTCATTTGCCGGGATAGTAGCATGAATATCAGTGTTTTTATAGAGTCTCGTGCTTCTGGACTACTTGTTGAAGAACGGAAGCGAGCGATTTGTTCAAGAGGCCAGAGAGAAGACCTACGAGCTGCGAAGACTTGAAAGCTACAAGTATATTGATGACAAAGGAAAAGATCAAGGGATCAATAGTAAGTAATTAAAACCAGGAACAATGCCACAAAAAACAGAACAATTTTAGTCCGTCATCGAGTAAAGCAGATTCTGGAGATGATGAACGACGACGAGTTGCTCCAAGCGGAGCGTAAGAAGGCAAACTCTGACGACAAATCAAAGTATCGAGGATACGACCAATATGACATCAAAATGGGAGCGTCCTCCTTCAAATCATCATCTTCATCGTCGAAATTCGACGACTCTTGGGATCGTGGAGGTTCATCGTCAAATACAACATCGAAACGTTATGATGATGACTACAAGAACAAGGAAGTGAGCAACTTCTCGTTCTCGTCCACGACTAACAGATCACCATCGCCGGAACTCGGATTTGTGGATGATGTGAGTGATTTTAAATTTACAAACAGACAACTGAGACTGCTAAGGCTTCCATAGCTACATTATTTCGACTGTGCAGCCTCTTCGCTAGTCCTTAAGCTACCAGTCCACGCGTTTTGCGCTGACAAACTCAAAGCAGACCTGAACTGACTAAAATCAAAGCCCTTCACGAATACAAAATAATTCCAGACCAGCAAGAAAGATGACGATGACGGATTCGGAGATTTCGTCAGCTCCCGTTCATCTCAACCAGCCGCTAAGGCCAAGTCGACTCCAAATGCATCAAAATCGTTCTTTGATGACGCAGTTCCAGCTATACCACCGCCATCCGGCGCTCAAGGCTACGTAGCTCCACCGCTCTCACCAGGTAAACCTTTGGTTTGATGAGATGGAGCTCATAGCAGCGTGATTTTGCGAAAAACATGATTTTAAGGAATAAAAACAGAGGTTTTATTGACGGGTTGCTGTTTTGATGCCAACAATGATCACACTATTTTAGTATTGATCAAGGGGGTGACGCTAGAGCTTGGACTACCTCGAAACCTCAAATTCAAGCATTAATTAATCATTTCCAGTCGCAAAATCCGGATCAAGCAACGTGGATCTCCTCTTCGACGTCTCGTCTCCAGCTCCAGCCGCCGCCGCTCCTCAATCACAAATCGACCTGTTCGCTGTAAGTCAATCGAAACCAAATCTTTTTAACGTTATTTTTTACAGCAACTTGCTCCGGCTCCGGCTCCAACCACTGCGCCATCAGCTGGAGGCATGGATCTTTTTGATTTCGGAGCTGCGCCGGTGGTAAGCAGTGTTATTTGAATTAAAAGGAACGAAAGTTCATTCAGGCTCAACCGACAATGGTTTCTCCGGTGGCTAGCCAGCAGCCAGCTTCGAATGGCGCTTTTAATGGATTCGATTTCGGATCATCATTTGGTTCTGGAGGCGCTCCACTCCAACCAATGTGCAACAAGCCACAACAGCCAGCTCCACAAGTCAATTTGGGAGGTCCTTCCCCAAAAGTAAGGGTTTCTTAAATAAATCTTAACTGGCAGATAGTTGAAATCATATTCGAAAAATTAATTTCCACGAGATAAATTGAAATTTGATGAATAATTATCAAAAACAATTCGCTTCCAGGTCGGAAACTCGTTCGCCGGCTTGGATCAATTCATGTCACTTTCACTGGGATCGACTGGCTCAAATGCTCCAAAAGCCAAGACACTCAACCAAATGAAAAGAAACCAGTGATGACCTTTGACGACTTATCCACCCACATCATTCCCTGTTTTTTTAAGAAAAACCTCGTTTCTCCAGTAACTTTTTCATTTTCTAACTTAACAACATTTAGCCGGAGTGCCTTACCTTCTATCCCGTCTGTGTTCCCTATCATCTTCTCAACTATCTTCTAATTTGGTGTCTTTTATTGTGATACAGCCCCACCCCTTTTTCATTGAAACGTAGTTCATTTTCTCGTCGGTACAGTTTTTCTTTCTTCTTCTTTGTCATCGAAATTTTCTTCTTTTGGTATGTCAATGCACTTCAAACTGTGATTTATAATAAGAAATTTTTGGGTTTAATGGGGTGGGTATTATTTAATGTCTGTGGATATTCAGAGCAGTGCCGTCATCAGGTTTTTTAGCCAAATGGATGCTTTTATCTGCAATCTACCAGAAGGAATTGATTAGAGATTTCCGAAAAGCGGTTAAAAATGATTAGAAAATCACATTTCAAAGTGTTCTGACGGGTGAATCAAGTTGGAAACTATAATTTTAAGACTGCTATGCACCACAAAAACTGTATCTTCTCGGCTAGCCAGCCATATTTAATGAGTGTCTAGGCAGTTTCTCATATTTTGACAGCGATTGAGCTGTTTCGTTGCCACGTAGCTCGATTTTTATATTTCACAGACAGTTCGCTTTCTTCGGACACCGGGTACTATCGATAGTTTCAAGAAAATCCATGCTTATCGATTTTCGTTCATCCCAGGGACTTGCGCTTGGTGGATTGGTACTACACGCAAGAGTCGGTGGAACAAAATTTTCCGACAATTGCTCCATTGACCAGAGATATTGGTGATTTGGAAGAATATGATTTTGTTGGGATGATCAGCGAAGGATCTTTTGGGTGAGAATCTTCGAAATTGAAAATCTCACGTTTTTTGCTATACAGAAAGGTGTTTTGCGTCTTAAACAAACCGTCCAAACAGTACTCAGCCTTGAAAACGTTTTATCGACTGGGCAAAGACGATCTGAAACCTCAAAGCTTCCTTCAAGAACTGCTGGTGCTCAATGAATTAAAACATAAACATATCGTCAGATTCATCAAGTGCTGCTCTTCGAAAAGTGAGTTTTACCAGTTAATTCCAAATAACGTAGATTTTTCAGATGACGAGGACTACGATGTATTCCATCTTCTATTCGAGCTTTGTCGTTTCGACTTGCAGAAGGCGATTTACAATAAAAACATCTTGTGGCCACTTATCACTATCAAAACGACTGCGTTACAAATACTGAAGGGACTCGAGTACATTCATCGGAAATCCATTATGCACCGAGACATAAAACCAGCCAACATTTTGATTTCGAATCATGGAATGGTGAAAATCGCGGATTTCGGCATGGCAACTTTCTACGGAAAACGTGAGGTGGACACTTCAGACGCTGTCAATGCTTGATTTTTCAGCTAACATCAGATTGGATTCTGAAATCTGCACGTTGCATTATCGCGCCCCGGAACTACTTCTCGGATGCAGCCCATACGACTGGAGAGTCGACGTTTGGAGTGCCGGGGTTCTAATCACTGAATTATACCGTCGAGTCCCTTTGCTTGGTGGATCCACAGTTGACGAGCAACTAACCAACATATCTAGAATGTTTGGAAATATCAATGAACTGGTAGGAAACAACAAAATTGGGATTTTTTATAGTTTGTTTCACAGGTTTACCCTTGTTGCAAACAACTCCCAAGATGGGCTAGCTACGAGAAAAAGAATGGAGCCCCATGCGAAAAAACTTTCAAATCCGTAATCAAACCATATGCAATGCGTGTTGGAAAACACAAATTGTCACAGAAAGATTTTTTGGGTACGGATTCGATGAGAGTGTTCTATGTAAGTTGAAAACCACTACAGTCCAGGATTCAAAGTGGAATTTCAGGATGAGCATGGCGTCAATCTTCTCGAGCTGCTGTTATCACTAGACCCTTCGAATCGACCATCTCTTACTGATGCTTTGAAGCACAATTGGTTCAAGACAGAGCCTCTTCCCCGGAAAAATCTGCACGATCTCGTGAATGCATTCAACCTTAGCCAAAACCACAACATTGCCAAAAACAATGAACTCAACGGTGAAGCACCAAAACCATGATTTCCACAAATTGTTAAATTTCCTACTTGTCGGAATAAATTGTTATTTTAAAACATGCTTAATTTTTTTTTGATTAAGGGACAGTTCAATTTTTTTCAATTTTCTGGACTGTGGCTCCTCCCCCTTTTTGTTATTTACAGGACACGACCTTCTTCTTTCTGGCTCCACATCTCTTATTCGATTCGGAGACCTAAATTTGCCGTTTCTGATGTAAGCAATCACCATTCTGGCTATGATTCATCCAAATCTTCTCGTCAACATTAGACTGTAGCTCCTCCGTTTAACCTTGGCTCCTCCCTCTATTCTTTTGTTCTCCGGACATCACAAGACCTTCTCTCTTCCCTCGCTCCACTCGGAGAAAGAATGTCTCTCGCTTCTATGGCCCTATGGTACGGTGTGAAGCCCAAACTCCGCCCACAAAGTCCGAAGTCCACTCTGCCCTCTCTCTTTTCGACATATGTCTCTTGTTTTTCACCGAACGTTGTTTTTCCATTTCCCATATTCCTCATCCCATGATGTTGCCTCTTTGGGCCCGGACAAAGGTCACATAAAACGTGAGATTCTGTGCAACCATTCTCTTTGTCCTTCCATTTTTGCCGCTTCTCACTCACATGAGAGAGAAACATAACATTTCCCCTTTTCATTCTTTCAAATTTCTCTTTTTTCGTTTTTTTCCCTTAATTCTTCCAGTTTTTCAGGTAATATGTCGAGATTCATCTCATTCCTCTTCGGAAAGAAGAAATCCAAGCCGTAAGTTATCTAGAGGAAGCGATCCCTAATTGATCCATGTTTCAGAGTTCCGCCATCGCAATCTCCACCGCCAACCGTTTATCCGAAGGAAGAGGACTTTTATCATCGCTACGGTCTTCACAACCACAACGGAAAAGTAACATGAAATTTTCTGACAGTATTTTAATCGCTTTTTCCAGTTCTCGATGGTTCATCACCTTGTGACGAACCAGTCTGTCCTCATGAAAATCATCAGCAAAGAGCGCACCATCATCGAAAACAGAGTGGAAAAGGTCGTTAGCGAGTTGGAAGTCATGAAGAAATTGGATTCCCCATTCGTTGCTCGCCTCCTGAGCGGTTTTCAATCCGCCAACGGGCTATATCTTCAAATGGATGTCCATGAGGCTCAAACGTTCCAAGAATTTATATTCTTTAACGGACGTCTCAAGAACGACCATGCAACATTTTATATGGCCGAGCTTCTCTTGGGAGTACAGTATCTTCACCAAAGAGATATTGTCCACCGAAACCTCTCACTCGATACCCTCCTTATCGATGAGCAGGGCCATTTGAAGATCTTCGATTTCGGAACAGCGAAGGCCAGAATCGCTATACGCACTCGCTGCTACACTTTGTGCTCAAGACCGGAGCTCTTGCCACCCGAGGCGCATCTCACTGGATGCTACACCAGATCCATCGATTGGTGGGGATACGGACTCGTCATGCTTGAAATGCTTGGCCATCCGAACATCTTCGACGATGTCACTGTGGAGAAGGTCAAGAAACGGATTCTAGCAACGAACAAGGAAGATCTTCAGCCATTCGACAACGTATCCCATGTTGCTCACGACTTGCTCAGCAATCTTCTCACTTACGACGAGACTCGATTCTCCGGAGTGGATATCTTGAGACATGCGTTCTTCGAAGCCATCGAGTGGGAGAAAATCGAATCTCAAAGTCTCGAAGTTCCGATTGATGACTTCTATGTCGACGATGACACCACTCTTCCATTGGGAAAAGATCTCCATTCGAAGCAATCGATGGAGAAGACCCATTCAAAGCATTTTGGTATCTCCGCGAATGAACTAAGGTGAGGGTGCCCGGGACCAGCTGAAAATCATAGTTTTCTTTTCAGAATCATCTCAGATCATCACTTGACGTGCAATTCAATCATCGTATCTCGATTCTCGTTCACAATCTCAATTTTCCAAGGCCTTGATGCTTTTTGAAGTTAATTTTCTTTTTTTTCTTTTCTCCTAATAAATTCTTGTAATAATCCCTCGGATGTTCATTTTTTTGAAGCTCGAACCTGCAAAAATCGAACGAAAAGTTACCGAAAACCGCGATTATAAGGAAAATGACAGGCCTAAAAATGATGACAATAGGGTGGCCGAACAGCTGGCGGCCGAGTTTTCTCCGCAGGTGTACTCCTCTCGGACAACCGTCATTATTTTTCCGCTAGTTTCCACTGGGGTTCAGCCCTTTTTTTACTGGAAATGATCTTTTTTCTCAGATTTGCAAAGAATGGACAAAAATAATGATGTCCAAAAGGAAAAATCGGTATTGAACAGAAAATGCTGGGTTTGTGATATCGGGAAACGCGCGAATGGATTTTTCAGATGACTGTGAAGCGATTCCTGGTTAAAATACTTTTATTTCCAGATTTTTATCAAGAATACTATCTATTTACTTGTTTAATCAAAGAACCAGCAGGATAAATTGTTTTTACAATACGTGGGACCCCTGAAGAAAAATCAGAATTATTGAATAATTCTGCGTCTGTGAATCGCTTGCGTTTTCGCGAAACGCCGAAAAAAATTGAGGAATGTTCTGAATGTGGAACATGGAATTTCTGGAGAGATCCTTCACTTAGTGTGTCAACTTTCTATCAAAACAACAAGTTGATTAGAATACTCCACATGGTACTCTCGGTTCAAAACTTCAGGTAAAATCTCAGGAAGGGGGCTCAAATCATTCATTTTCGAGATGGAAACTGAAACTAGATTTCAATTTGTTTTTCATATATTTCTTGAGGAATTTCTCTTAAATTTCTTGAGGATTTTCGTGGATTTCCTGAGTCGGCGGAGAAGTTCCATATTGATGTCCTGGACAGCGTGAGGGATCAAGTTAACTTGGGTTTGGACTTCATTCACAAGTGCGTTGCTTCCAGAGTCTCTAGATTTCCGGTTGCAAAGGAGGTAGAAACAAAGAAAAGAAGAGGAATGAGAGAGCGCATCTTCGAAACGGAAGAACAATGGGGAAAGGGAGAAAGGAGGGGGTTTTTATAGGGAGGCGTTAATTCGATTCTTTAGATGGGGGTACGGTAGCTCCCGAGTTTCCCAGGGCATCCGCTAAATCGAATTAGGGTCTTTTATAAATGTCCCCCCTTTTTCCTCCTTTCAGCATCATTCTGGTCGAGAATGCGCCTTCTTCTCCTCTTCCTCCTTGTGGTCACCACAGCCTCTTCGCTTACCATATGGGCAACTCAGGAACTGGAAATTATTCTGAGCCAAGTTTCCTTGATGCGGAAAGCCATCAAAGACAACAACATCAATCTTCTCCACCAACTGATTCAATTCGAAAAAGGTATGTCCAAGATTCTATAACAGTAACCCACAGTACTCTTCCAGACTTTGTTTCATTCCTCGAAAGCCATGAAGTCTCAAACATAACTCTTGAAAAACAGGAAACAATGCCCAACGGTGAGATTCGCGGAATTGCTAAGATCTGGGCAGCTTCTCCACATCAAGAGCCGAAGACGTCTTCCTGGGTTTTCGTTCTGACTCCGAGCGCTAGCAGTCCGACAGGATTGGTCTTCACCAAAATCATGTTATGCGATGCCGGATGTGTTATGATTTGAAAGTCTAATTGATAAAGTTATTGAGCATTCCAGCTATTTTGAACATACAGACTATTGAATCTATGTAGAACATTGTTCCATGAAAATCGGGGACCAAAATGATTTGACTCACGCATCCAAAAAGAATATACTCCGCGTCGTAATGCTTCATGTTAGTTGTGGTTGTAAAAAGAAAACGTGCACCATTGTGGTTATTATCGACCTGCATTGAACCTTGAAAGTCAAAATCTAGTATATTTCCTCAATCGGGGAAACTTAATTCTATCTTGACTCTGAAATGCTTTTTGCTCTAACAATAGTTAAGAATCGAAATATAAAATAGTCGTGGATTTCTTGAGAAATTTCTCTTATATTTCCGAGGAAGGAAATGACACCTGAATGAATTCATGGACTGTAAGAGCCCAATTCCTATGGAGAAGGTAAAGCATTTCAGAGTCAAGATAGAATTAAGTTCCCCGATTGAGGAAATATACTAGATTTTGACTTTCAAGGTTCAATGCAGGTCGATAATAACCACAATGGTGCACGTTTTCTTTTTACAACCACAACTAACATGAAGCATTACGACGCGGAGTATATTCTTTTTGGATGCGTCAGTCAAATCATTTTGGTCCCCGATTTTCATGGAACAATGTTCTACATAGATTCAATAGTCTGTATGTTCAAAATAGCTGGAATGCTCAATAACTTTATCAATTAGACTTTCAAATCATAACACATCCGGCCTCGCATAACATGATTTTGGTGAAGACCAATCCTGTCGGACTGCTAGCGCTCGGAGACAGAACGAAAATCCAGGAAGACGTCTTCGGCTCTTGATGTGGAGAAGCTGCCCAGATCTTAGCAATTCCGCGAATCTCACCGTTGGGCATTGTTTCCTCTTTTTCGAGTAATACATCCGAGACTTTATGGTTTTGAGGAATGAAACAAAGTCTGGAAGAGTACTGTGGGTTACTGTTTCAGAATCTTGGACATACCTTGTTCGAATGAAACCAGTTGGAAGAGAAGATTGGTGTCGTTGTTTTTGATGGCTTTCTCCATCAAGGAAACTTGGTTCAGAATAATTTCCAGTTCCTGACTTGGCCATATGAGGTGCGAAGAGGCCGTGGAGACCGCAAGAAGAAAAATGAGAAGAAGGCGCATTCTCGAACAGAATGATGCTGAAAGGAGGAAAAGGGGGACATTTATAAAAGACCCTAATTCGATTTAGCGGATGCCCTGGGAAACTCGGGAGCTACCGTACCCCCATCCAAAGAATCGAGTTAACGCCTCCCTATAAAAACCCCCTCCTTTCTCCCTTTCCCCATTGTTCTTCCGTTTCGAAGATGCGCTCTCTCATTCCTCTTCTTTTCTTTGTTTTTACCTCCTTTGCAACCGGAAATCTAGAGACTCTGGAAGCGACGCCCTTGTGAATGAAGTCCAAACCCAATTCAACTTGATCCTTCACGCCGTCCAGGACATCAATATGAAACTTCTCCGCCGACTCAGGAAATCCACGAAAATTTCAGGGAAATTTAAGAGAAATTCCTCAAGAAAGATCCTTCACTTGGTGTGTCAACTTTCTATTAAAACAACAAGTTGATTAGAATACTCCACATGGTACTCTCGGTTCAAAACTTCAGGTAAGATCTCAGGAAGGGGGCTCAAATCATTCATTTTCGAGATGGAAAAGAAACTATATTTCAATACGTTTTTCGTATATTTCTTGAGGAATTTCTCTTAAATTTCTTGAGGATTTTCTCTTAAATTTCCCTGAAATTTTCGTGGATTTCCTGAGTCGGCGGAGAAGTTTCATATTGATGTCCTGGACGGCGTGAAGAATCAAGTTAACTTGGGTTTGGACTTCATTCACAAGGGCGTTGCTTCCAGAGTCTCTAGATTTCCGGTTGCAAAGGACGTAGAAACCAAGAGAAGGAGAGGAATGAGAGAGCGCATCTTCGAAACGGAAGAACAATGGAGAAAGGGAGAAAGGAGGGGTTTTTATAGGGAGGCGTCAATTCGATTCTTTGGATGGGGGTACGGTAGCTCCCGAGGTTCTCAGGGCATCCGGTTAATCGAATTAGGGTCTTTTATAAATGTCCCCCTTTTTCCTCCTTTCAGCATCATTCTGTTCGAGAATGCGCCTTCTTCTCATTTTTCTTCTTGCGGTCTCCACGGCCTCTTCGCACCTCATATGGCCAAGTCAGGAACTGGAAATTATTCTGAACCAAGTTTCCTTGATGGAGAAAGCCATCAAAAACAACGACACCAATCTTCTCTTCCAACTGGTTTCATTCGAACAAGGTATGTCCAAGATTCTGAAACAGTAACCCACAGTACTCTTCCAGACTTCGTTTCATTCCTCAAAAACCATAAAGTCTCGGATATATTACTCGAAAAAGAGGAAACAATGCCGAACGGTGAGATTCACGGAATTGCTAAGATCTGGGCAGCTTTCCCACATCAAGAGCCGAAGACGTCTTCCTGGGTTTTCGTTCTGACTCCGAGCGCTAGCAGTCCGACAGGATTGGTCTTCACCAAAATCATGTTATGCGAGGCCGGATGTGTTATGATTTGAAAGTCTAATTTATAAAGTTATTGAGCATTCCAACTATTTTGAACATACAGACTATTGAATCTATGTAGAACATTGTTCCATGAAAATCGGGGACCAAAATGATTTGACTCACGCATCCAAAAAGAATATACTCCGCGTCGTAATGCTTCATGTTAGTTGTGGTTGTAAAAAGGAAACGTGCACCATTGTGGTTATTATCGACCTGCATTGAACCTTGAAAGTCAAAATCTAGTATATTTCCTCAATCGGGGAAACTTAATTCTATCTTGACTCTGAAATGCTTTTTGCTCTAAGACAATAGTTAAGAATCAAAATATAAAATAGTCGTGAAATTCTCGAGAAATTTCTCTTTTATTTTCGAGGAAGGAAATGACACCTGAATGAATTCATGGACTGTAAGAGCCCAATTCCTATGGAGAAGGTAATATTCTACTGGAGGAATGATACCTGAATGAATTCATGGACTGTAAGAGCCCAATTCCTATGGAGAAGGTAATATTCTACTGGAGGAATGACACCTGAATGAATTCATGGACTGTAAGAGCCCAATTCCTATGGAGAAGGTAATATTCTACTGGAGGAATGACACCTGAATGAATTCATGGACTGTAAGAGCCCAATTCCTATGGAGAAGGTAATATTCTACTGGAGGAATGATACCTGAATGGATTCATGGACTGTAAGAGCCCAATTCCTATGGAGAAGGTAATATTCTACTGGAGGAATGATACCTGAATGAATTCATGGACTGTAAGAGCCCAATTCCTATGGAGAAGGTAATATTCTACTGGAGGAATGACACCTGAATGAATTCATGGACTGTAAGAGCCCAATTCCTATGGAGAAGGTAATATTCTACTGGAGGAATGATACCTGAATGGATTCATGGACTGTAAGAGCCCAATTCCTATGGAGAAGGTAATATTCTACTGGAGGAATGATACCTGAATGAATTCATGGACTGTAAGAGCCCAATTCCTATGGAGAAGGTAATATTCTACTGGAGGAATGATACCTGAATGAATTCATGGACTGTAAGAGCCCAATTCCTATGGAGAAGGTGATATTCTACTGGAGGAATGACACCTGAATGAATTCATGGACTGTAAGAGCCCAATTCCTATGGAGAAGGTAACATTCTTCTGGAGGAATGATACCTGAATGAATTCATGGATTATAAGAGCCCATTTGTTCTGGAGGCAATGATATTTCATTAAAGACAAAGGATCTGAAATAACTCGGAAGCAAAAAAGTGTAAAAATCAAAATCGAGAAATCGAGAAATGAATTTTTCCCCCGTTTTCCTCTATCTTATCATCAAATCTGATCGCCCCACTTGGTTTTGCATATAAGGGGGAGGGTTTCCCAGCAAAAATTCATTCTGGAAATTTTTCCAATTCTGCAACTCTCCAATCTTCCGAAGATGTTCCGCCGCTCTTCCCGTCACTACAACCCCGTTCTCTTCTGTGCTGCTCCATATGGACCTTGTTCTTGCAATGGTGATCCCAACTGCCAAAGTTCCAAGCAATAACCCCAGTTTTCAGTCGACGAGCCACCGACCATCTTATCGGTTTCTTCTAGTTCGTCGATCCTTACCGCCCAGAACTCGCCCGTGCTCCCGAAGTTGATTCTGTTCCCTCTCCCACGATGTGGAGCTGTCACTCCTGCTCAAAAGGTGCTCCTTGGGAAGACTTACCAGAAACTGGAAGAACTCTTGGGCTCGAACTTCGAATTTGGAAAGGAATTTCCGGCGGATAAGGTGGAAGAGGCAAAACAATGGCTCCAGTCTATCAAGAAGGTTTACCGCCGCTCGAAGAAAGTGAAATTGGATAAGGAGTTGGCTGCCGCTATCAAGCAGATTCGCAATGAAGGAGGCGAAGCCTTCTATCAACTCTTGAAGGTCTACTACAAGGATCTTGGTGCCTACCTCGACAAGAAACTGTACTCCAAGTGATCTATTGACTGATTTTTCATATGCATGAATCTGTAGTCTTCGAGTTTTTCATACCTGACAGGAAAAAAATTTGGGAGCAGCGGTAGAAAACATAGCAGCTACTTGCTCCATCCACAGCAGCTAACAATTGATGGGTGAAAAAGTAGATCCACCATAGGAATTGAGCTCTTAGAGTCCATAAATTCATTCAGGTATCATTCCTCCAGTAGAATATTACCTTCTCCATAGGAATTAGGCTCTTACAGTCCATGAATTCACTCAGGTATCATTCCTCCAGTAGAATATTACCTTCTCCATAGGAATTAGGCTCTTACAGTCCATGAATTCATTCAGGTATCATTCCTCCAGTAGAATATTACCTTCTCCATAGGAATTGGGCTCTTACAGTCCATGAATTCATTCAGGTATCATTCCTCCAGTAGAATATTACCTTCTCCATAGGAATTGGGCTCTTACAGTCCATGAATTCATTCAGGTATCATTCCTCCAGTAGAATATTACCTTCTCCATAGGAATTAGGCTCTTATAATCCATGAATTCATTCAGGTATCATTCCTCCAGTAGAATGTTACCTTCTCCATAGGAATTAGGCTCTTACAGTCCATAAATTCATTCAGGTATCATTCCTCCAGTAGAATATTACCTTCTCCATAGGAATTAGGCTCTTACAGTCCATGAATTCATTCAGGTATCATTCCTCCAGTAGAATATTACCTTCTCCATAGGAATTGGGCTCTTATAATCCATGAATTCATTCAGGTATCATTCCTCCAGTAGAATGTTACCTTCTCCATAGGAATTGGGCTCTTATAATCCATGAATTCATTCAGGTATCATTCCTCCAGTAGAATGTTACCTTCTCCATAGGAATTGGGCTCTTATAATCCATGAATTCATTCAGGTATCATTCCTCCAGTAGAATGTTACCTTCTCCATAGGAATTGGGCTCTTATAATCCATGAATTCATTCAGGTATCATTCCTCCAGTAGAATGTTACCTTCTCCATAGGAATTGGGCTCTTATAATCCATGAATTCATTCAGGTATCATTCCTCCAGTAGAATGTTACCTTCTCCATAGGAATTGGGCTCTTACAGTCCATGAATTCATTCAGGTATCATTCCTCCAGTAGAATATTACCTTCTCCATAGGAATTGGGCTCTTACAGTCCATGAATTCATTCAGGTATCATTTCCTTCCTCGAAAATAAAAGAGAAATTTCTCGAGAATTTCACGACTATTTTATATTTCGATTCTTAACTATTGCTAGAGCAAAAAGCATTTCAGAGTCAAGATAGAATTAAGTTCCCCCGATTGAGGAAATATACTAGATTTTGACTTTCAAGGTTCAATGCAGGTCGATAATAACCACAATGGTGCACGTTTTCTTTTTACAACCACAACTAACATGAAGCATTACGACGCGGAGTATATTCTTTTTGGATGCGTCAGTCAAATCATTTTGGTCCCCGATTTTCATGGAACAATGTTCTACATAGATTCAATAGTCTGTATGTTCAAAATAGCTGGAATGCTCAATAACTTTATCAATTAGACTTTCAAATCATAACACATCCGGCCTCGCATAACATGATTTTGGTGAAGACCAATCCTGTCGGACTGCTAGCGCTCGGAGTCAGAACGAAAATCCAGGAAGACGTCTTCGGCTCTTGATGTGGGAAAGCTGCCCAGATCTTAGCAATTCCGTGAATCTCACCGTTCGGCATTGTTTCCTCTTTTTCGAGTAATATATCCGAGACTTTATGGTTTTTGAGGAATGAAACGAAGTCTGGAAGAGTACTGTGGGTTACTGTTTCAGAATCTTGGACATACCTTGTTCGAATGAAACCAGTTGGAAGAGAAGATTGGTGTCGTTGTTTTTGATGGCTTTCTCCATCAAGGAAACTTGGTTCAGAATAATTTCCAGTTCCTGACTTGGCCATATGAGGTGCGAAGAGGCCGTGGAGACCGCAAGAAGAAAAATGAGAAGAAGGCGCATTCTCGAACAGAATGATGCTGAAAGGAGGAAAAAGGGGGGACATTTATAAAAGACCCTAATTCGATTAACCGGATGCCCTGAGAACCTCGGGAGCTACCGTACCCCCATCCAAAGAATCGAATTGACGCCTCCCTATAAAAACCCCTCCTTTCTCCCTTTCTCCATTGTTCTTCCGTTTCGAAGATGCGCTCTCTCATTCCTCTCCTTCTCTTGGTTTCTACGTCCTTTGCAACCGGAAATCTAGAGACTCTGGAAGCAACGCCCTTGTGAATGAAGTCCAAACCCAAGTTAACTTGATTCTTCACGCCGTCCAGGACATCAATATGAAACTTCTCCGCCGACTCAGGAAATCCACGAAAATTTCAGGGAAATTTAAGAGAAATTCCTCAAGAAATTTAAGAGAAATTCCTCAAGAAATATACGAAAAACGTATTGAAATATAGTTTCTTTTCCATCTCGAAAATGAATGATTTGAGCCCCCTTCCTGAGATCTTACCTGAAGTTTTGAACCGAGAGTACCATGTGGAGTATTCTAATCAACTTGTTGTTTTAATAGAAAGTTGACACACCAAGTGAAGGATCTTTCTTGAGGAATTTCTCTTAAATTTCCCTGAAATTTTCGTGGATTTCCTGAGTCGGCGGAGAAGTTTCATATTGATGTCCTGGACGGCGTGAAGGATCAAGTTGAATTGGGTTTGGACTTCATTCACAAGGGCGTCGCTTCCAGAGTCTCTAGATTTCCGGTTGCAAAGGAGGTAGAAACAAAGAAAAGAAGAGGAATGAGAGAGCGCATCTTCGAAACGGAAGAACAATGGGGAAAGGGAGAAAGGAGGGGGTTTTTATAGGGAGGCGTTAACTCGATTCTTTGGATGGGGGTACGGTAGCTCCCGAGTTTCCCAGGGCATCCGCTAAATCGAATTAGGGTCTTTTATAAATGTCCCCCCTTTTTCCTCCTTTCAGCATCATTCTGTTCGAGAATGCGCCTTCTTCTCATTTTTCTTCTTGCGGTCTCCACGGCCTCTTCGCACCTCATATGGCCAAGTCAGGAACTGGAAATTATTCTGAACCAAGTTTCCTTGATGGAGAAAGCCATCAAAAACAACGACACCAATCTTCTCTTCCAACTGGTTTCATTCGAACAAGGTATGTCCAAGATTCTGAAACAGTAACCCACAGTACTCTTCCAGACTTTGTTTCATTCCTCAAAACCATAAAGTCTCGGATGTATTACTCGAAAAAGAGGAAACAATGCCCAACGGTGAGATTCGCGGAATTGCTAAGATCTGGGCAGCTTCTCCACATCAAGAGCCGAAGACGTCTTCCTGGATTTTCGTTCTGTCTCCGAGCGCTAGCAGTCCGACAGGATTGGTCTTCACCAAAATCATGTTATGCGAGGCCGGATGTGTTATGATTTGAAAGTCTAATTGATAAAGTTATTGAGCATTCCAGCTATTTTGAACATACAGACTATTGAATCTATGTAGAACATTGTTCCATGAAAATCGGGGACCAAAATGATTTGACTGACGCATCCAAAAAGAATATACTCCGCGTCGTAATGCTTCATGTTAGTTGTGGTTGTAAAAAGAAAACGTGCACCATTGTGGTTATTATCGACCTGCATTGAACCTTGAAAGTCAAAATCTAGTATATTTCCTCAATCGGGGAAACTTAATTCTATCTTGACTCTGAAATGCTTTACCTTCTCCATAGGAATTGGGCTCTTACAGTCCATGAATTCATTCAGGTGTCATTCCTCCAGTAGAATATTACCTTCTCCATAGGAATTAGGCTCTTACTGTACATGAATTCATTCAGGTATCATTCCTCCAGTAGAATATTACCTTCTCCATAGGAATTGGGCTCTTACAGTCCATGAATTCATTCAGGTATCATTTCCTTCCTCGGAAATAAAAGAGAAATTTCTCGAGAATTTCACGACTATCTTATATTTTGATTCCTAACTATTGTCTTAGAGCGAAAAGCATTTCAGAGTCAAGATAGAATTAAGTTCCCCGATTGAGGAAATATACTAGATTTTGACTTTCAAGGTTCAATGCAGGTCGATAATAACCACAATGGTGCACGTTTTCTTTTTACAACCACAACTAACATGAAGCATTACGACGCGGAGTATATTCTTTTTGGATGCGTCAGTCAAATCATTTTGGTCCCCGATTTTCATGGAACAATGTTCTACATAGATTCAATAGTCTGTATGTTCAAAATAGCTGGAATGCTCAATAACTTTATCAATTAGACTTTCAAATCATAACACATCCGGCCTCGCATAACATGATTTTGGTGAAGACCAATCCTGTCGGACTGCTAGCGCTCGGAGACAGAACGAAAATCCAGGAAGACGTCTTCGGCTCTTGATGTGGAGAAGCTGCCCAGATCTTACCAATTCCGCGAATCTCACCGTTGGGCATTGTTTCCTCTTTTTCGAGTAATACATCCGAGACTTTATGGTTTTTGAGGAATGAAACAAAGTCTGGAAGAGTACTGTGGGTTACTGTTTCAGAATCTTGGACATACCTTGTTCGAATGAAACCAGTTGGAAGAGAAGATTGGTGTCGTTGTTTTTGATGGCTTTCTCCATCAAGGAAACTTGGTTCAGAATAATTTCCAGTTCCTGACTTGGCCATATGAGGTGCGAAGAGGCCGTGGAGACCGCAAGAAGAAAAATGAGAAGAAGGCGCATTCTCGAACAGAATGATGCTGAAAGGAGGAAAAAGGGGGGACATTTATAAAAGACCCTAATTCGATTTAGCGGATGCCCTGGGAAACTCGGGAGCTACCGTACCCCCATCTAAAGAATCGAATTAACGCCTCCCTATAAAAACCCCCTCCTTTCTCCCTTTCCCCATTGTTCTTCCGTTTCGAAGATGCGCTCTCTCATTCCTCTTCTTTTCTTTGTTTCTACCTCCTTTGCAACCGGAAATCTAGAGACTCTGGAAGCAACGCACTTGTGAATGAAGTCCAAACCCAATTCAACTTGATCCTTCACGCCGTCCAGGACATCAATATGAAACTTCTCCGCCGACTCAGGAAATCCACGAAAGCTCTCAAGAAATTTAAGAGAAATTCCTCAAGAAATATATGAAAAACAAATTGAAATCTAGTTTCTTTTCCATCTCGAAAATGAATGATTTGAGCCCCCTTCCTGAGATCTTACCTGAAGTTTTGAACCGAGAGTACCATGTGGAGTATTCTAATCAACTTGTTGACACACTGTTGACACACTAAGTGAAGGATCTTTCCAGAAATTCCATGTTCCAAATTCAGAACATTCCTCAATTTTTTTCGGCGTTTTGCGAAAACGCAAGCGATTCACAGACGCAGAATTTTTCAATAATTCTGATTTTTCTCCAGGGGTCCCACGTATTGTAAAAACAATTTATCCTGCTGGTTCTTTGATAAAACAAGAAAATAGATAGTATTCTTGATAAAACAGTCAATGAATTCATTCAGGTATCATTCCTCCAGTAGAATATTACCTTCTCCATAGGAATTAGGCTCTTACAGTCCATGAATTCATTCAGGTGTCATTCCTCCAGTAGAATGTTACCTTCTCCATAGGAATTGGGCTCTTACAGTCCATAAATTCATTCAGGTATCATTCCTCCAGTAGAATATTACCTTCTCCATAGGAATTAGGCTCTTACAGTCCATGAATTCATTCAGGTATCATTCCTCCAGTAGAATATTACCTTCTCCATAGGAATTGGGCTCTTACAGTCCATAAATTCATTCAGGTATCATTCCTCCAGTAGAATATTACCTTCTCCATAGGAATTAGGCTCTTACAGTCCATGAATCCATTCAGGTATCATTCCTCTAATAAGCAAGAAGCGGATTCTTGCAAAAAATGAAAAGTAGCTCCTGCCATTCGAGAATCTGACTGATGTTGCTCACGACTTGCTCACGACAATAGACTGGGAGAAAATCCAAAAAATGAGCGTCGTTGTCCCGATTGATGACTTTTGTGTGGATGATGATACTACTATTCTATTGGGTTCGGGGCTCCCACTGTTTGAGGAAGTGAATGGAGTTGATCCTTGCAAAGAGTTTCGGAATCTCCTCAAATGATTCAGGTAGGGGAAACGAATAACCAGCTTAAAAATCAATGTTTCGTTTCAGAATTGTACTCATCGTTCGGTATCTCTCATCACCAAATCAAATACTCCACTATCCTTCTCTTTTCAATTTCCAAAACGTTCGAAGCAAATTTTTGAATGTTTCTCAATGCTTCTCAATCCATGTCCAATTGCGCTAAATTTCTTGTTTTTGTTTTATAAATTCCATCATTTTCTATTTTTTTCTCTCGTTTTCTCCTTTACGCATCTAATTTTATTGATTATCTCTCAATTTTCGATTTTCAAAAGATAAATTCTGTATGAATCGCACAAGAAGCTACCGGAAACCATGGTTGCAAAAAAAATACCACGGCTAGAAAACATGAGATTAGGGTGGCCGAACAGCTGGTGGCCGAACTTTTTTCCAAAGGTGTACTCCTCTCGGACAACCTCCATTATTTCTTGTCCCCTTTTTCTGCTGCGTTTTAGCCTGTTTTCTTCTGTAGACTAAAAATTTTTACAGAAATATGCTGAAAATGGACAAATATAATGGTGTGTTTAAAGGAAATCAATATTTAACACAAAACATTGCTGATATGGCAATGGAAAACGCGACAAGGAATTTATAAAGGTAATTTTGAACCGATTTCCGACTAAAATACATTTTCTTTCAGATTTTTACCAAGAACAGATTCAATTATTATAGTATATTGAAAAATCAAGCTGATGCGTCGTTTTCTGAACACCTGGGACCACTGAAGAAGAAAATATAAATTTACTGAACTGTTGGGTGTTGTGCGCGTCAGCCAAATCGGTTATGCGTTTCTCGATGCACTTACCTTCGAGGAAACATTGAGGACTGTTTTGCTTTTGAAAAACGCAGTCTCAGATGACTTTTCTCTCCTCTTCAGGTTTTTTTTATGTTTCCGGAGCCCTTTATCGCCTTTCTTACTACTATTTATGCCTCTACATTCTATTCTAAAAAAGAATTCACGGGTTTATTGAATATTCGCGTGCACAACGAGGACATTTTATACTGTAAAATGCACAACAAAACCCCTATTTTTGGCACTTTGAGCCTATATATCTCGGCTCACAGACATTTTTGTGAAAAATGAAGTACTAGAGTTCGATTAGGCTGGGCGAGCTGCATCGATACATGTAAAATTTGATGAAATTCGTGCTACTTTTGAATTAGCGTTATACCCCTTTAAAAGAAATGCCGTTCAATGACCCATTCAAACAGAAAATTGCTGGTATTTGTCAAAAATACTGAATGCTCAACAATTACCGATGATGAAGTAAGTCATATTACTACTCATCTCTAAAGAAATATCAATTCTGTCTTTCAGAACTATCAATTCGACCCACTTCTGTCTCTGCTAGACGTTTATGTTGAAACATTCACTGGCACTCATATGTTCATCGGCTGTCGGATGATAAAGATTTATATTCCGCGCTTCAATGTAATTCGAAAACTGGCCAACTTCTTGAAGGAACAAATGCTCCCAGCTCTCTTCGACATTCAAAACATTGCTCAATGTCTGGACATCAATACAGTGTGAGCGCCAGAAAATACGATCAAAACGGGAGCAATATCATCAAAAACATGTCAATAAGAGCCCTGACTGCAGGAAATTGTGTTCAACGCCAGAATAGTTGCCTTCCAAAGCATTCTCCATGGAAAAATGTGTTGTTCGTCATTTGCAAAGAGAAGCTGGATTATTAGATGGACGGTTAGTTGATTAGAAAATTCAATATGGTACTCTCTGCTACAAATTTCAGGAAAAATCTCGAGGAGCAAAAATCAATCTTTCGGATGGGAAACAATGAGATTTCAATTCAAAGGACCATACAGGACTGTGTAGTAAGTTTTTGATTCAAATTGGCGAATCCACACAAAAAATGTTTCAAAATTGAATCATATTCCACTTACCAAGGGAATTTTACCACTTGAAAAAAGGCATTTGGTTCAAAATTTTATCGAAATGCGGTTTTCTGTGGATAGAATCGTTTTCTAACCAAAACTTGAAAATTTAGAGAAAAAGATCCTTTCAGCGAAGTTTTTGAAATGTAATGAAACGCACGTGAAGAAATAATTGTAAACCATTATGGAGTACTCCGGAACGCATCATTCGGTTTACCCGTCGTGAGATTAAATCTTCATGTATTGTGCCTCAATCGAAGACGTCCACTCTTTCTACCAATACTCTTAATATTGATTTTCGACATTCTAGAGACATATCTTTGCGGATTTTATTTGCCTTTTTGTATTTGATCCCGGGTATTAGTCCTCATTTTCGTCTTCTTCAATATTTTTTGACAGAATTATCATTTTTAACTTTCAGAATGAAAATTGATATTAGAATTAACGGGAAAAAACCCAATGAAGTCAAAATGACGGAGGAGGATTATAAAATATTGTCGGAAAATATACAAAGGTCCAAAATGTATCTTGATGAGGATAGAAAAGCCCTTGTGAGTTTATTCTTACTAAACTCAATTTTTGATATAGCTCGTTCAACCGGAGCCAGTCCAGAGACAGAAAAAATCGAAGTTAGAAGCAAAAGAGTGCAGAAAAGCTAGAGAAATTCAATTTTGCAGAGAGAAGCTCCGACCCATTTGACAATTGCATTTTTCACCGTTTCTACTGTTTTCAACATCGTTTGTCATACCATGTTTAACAAAGTTCCACCGGCACTACCAGTTTGGACAATGTATCTAATATGTTGTGTCCTACTCATGATTTACCCACATTTTTGGAGCCAGCCAACGAATAGTCTTTACTATGATTACCGAGTTTTAGAGTGAGTTAAACCTATATTCCGCTTCAAAGGAAACAATAAATTCAACTTTTTCTCTCAGAAAACTTCAAATTCGTGCATACTTATCAGGATACACAAAAGTTAACTGGAAACAAAACAGTTCGGTTCACGGACATCGCGAGTGTGTCATGGTATGTTCAAAAAATTCTTTTCAATATAAAATATAAAAGTTTTTTACCGAATTCAAAGCTTTGTTAAAGCGTCTTCAATTTTCTATTGAACATATGATAAAAACAAAAAAAAACATTTTTTTTCAAAACTTGAACGCTTTTTATTTCAGGACGTGTGCTACGTAGGAAAGCACGTACTGTTCTTCATCGGAGACACCATCATCTCCATTTTCTGTTTTTTCAAATTCCAATCCGATTCTTTTCTGTTCCATGTCATCTTGTCACCAATCTGTTTCCTCCTGTGTTCTTTCTTCTTTTGGTTGGTTTGTAAAAACTTTTTCCAGTTGAGAAGAGTTAATCAAAGAATACAAACATGTATTCCACTTTTCTAATCAATTTTAATCTTGCTCGCTTTTTTTAAATAAATGTTTTTCGTCAACACGCCCCTCTCTCCCTGTACAACCTTTCTCTTGGGCTTGTATAGGATATGAATACTGTCAAGATTATGGTACTCTACGCTACAAATTTTGGACCAGGACTCAACATTTCTATCAGCTCTTTGAAATTTCAATGAGGAAGAACCAAAATCCAATTCAAACCGGTTTTCTACTGACAACATAGAGTGAATTTTTACCTGAATTCAATTTTCTTGAGATACATGAAACTAATTTGAACATTTTTCAATTCAAAAACTGATGAGTCAAAGTACCGGCAAACATTTTCCTTCCAATTAAAAATTCTCTTTCCTTCGAAAAATCATTATAAATTGTGTTGCCGTTATCAATGCATCAACCCTGTACACTCTCCTAAAAAATTGATAATTTTTTCTCTAAAGTTCATAATAAAACGCAAGGAAGAAACGTTGTGGCGTTTTTATCATAATCATGTTTCGATTCCATCTGTGTTTTTGCATTCTACTTTCGGTTTCTGTTTCGATTCCAATTTATTCGGATAGAATCGTTCGGAAGCAATTGGCAGTTATTAAGGAGGTTGCACAGGAACCCAATTACGCAGAACTGTTGAAATTGATTTCGCAGTCGTTATTTGGTATGTTGAAACATTTAATTTGTCAAAAAAACCCCGATTTTCAGTGTTTGAAGACGCTCTGGAGGTGCGGACAGCTTTGAAAAATGCGGATCTTGTGGTTCTCGAGGCTAAGTTCAAGTACCCTGGTATTCATGCAATAGTCATGGAGGGACACCTTCATGTGTCAAGTTTAACCATGGAAAGAGTGAGTTTTATCACTAAAAATCAATAAAATGAAGGATTTTCAGTCAAAAGACAGTGAAACTGGATGGATTATTGTGAGTGCTGGCTTTCTGGAGTGTCTTTTAAACAAGGATAGTGATAGTTTTTGTATTGAAGACGAAATAATAAATTTGTATTGAACTAGACCCCGAAAAACGTGTTTTTTTGTGGAAAAAACACCTTTTGAAAAGAGAAAAAAAGATACCTATAAGTTTTCTAAGTACTCCAGTGGCATTTCAGAAGGAATGCTGTACAACATTTACAATGTTACAAATATTTTCAATTCGTTCGGTCCTTTTTTGACTATTAGTTTTGAAACCGAAGTTTTTTTGCGAAAAAGCACTTGTTTATTTTCATAGTACAGAGAAAAAAGAGACTACAAAAAGTTCTACCGGATCACAAAATGATAAAGAGCGAAGAGCATGAGAGAAAGTACACATATGACAGTTGTACGCGGATGACAAAAGGATAAATGTAGAGAAAATAGTGGTTAAGTAATACAGTGGTAGAAAGAAGGGGTTGAGCAAAATAAAATTGATCAATAATTAAGATATCATTAATAATGTTACAGATTAAGAAAAATTAAATAAAATACAAGAAATATTGAAAATTAATTTCAGTATTTACAAATAGCCAAAAAAATAAATTTAGGTTTGATAAGAGAAGACAAACCTAGTGCGAGCGTACACTATATTGTGCAAGAGATGAAGTGCGTCTACTCACTGTATAGGTTGTTCAGTTGGTTTTTTACTCAGTAGATATGTTGTTATGCCGGTGGATGTGTGAAGTTTTAGGTCAGTTGAAGTTTGATTACATGTGGGTTCGTCTCATGTGCTGGTATTGTCCCCAGGGCAGTGATCCCGTGCGGTTGACTCGGACTGCTGCTGATGCTGGTTCGCGACACTGAAAAATGGGAAGAAAATTATTTAAAACCCAAAAAAAATGTTACCAGAGTAGACTGGCCGTAGTTGTAGGGTGGAAGGCGCTGTGTTGACTGTGGTGACGGCTGCTGGTCTCGTAGTTGCTGCTGGAACTGCTGATTGGGTGTTCTCCGGAGCCCTCGTGGCACTTGGTGCGAAGAAGACGCGACGAGCTGTGAAACTCTTTCCGGAGTGTTGCGTCCGCTGCTGCAGTTGCTGTTGACGTTGCTGTACGGTTGGGTAACAGAGTGGTGGTGTTGGCGAGCGTTGGCGAATTGTCGCAAGTTGGGATGAACTGCGGCTGGTTGAGAGTGGTTGCGCGCAATCCGCAAACCGCTCGTTCGTTGTTCGAGCACCTGGAAAACCACACGTGACATTTAGAGACTAGCGTTAAACGATGATATTCCTATAGAGTACGAACCTGACGGAGTTCGCTGACGAACGGGTTTGATCGGTTGCGTGGAGGATCGGACTGGACCGGGGTTCGGCCGAAGTAAACTTCCATCTCTTCGCTGCGGCGCGGGTGAAGCTCCCTCTGAAAGATTGTCCTTGCCAAGCCCCAGGTTAAGTGTCTGATTTTATCAGACAGGCACGCAACAAAATCATCCCAAACAAAAATAGGCACTCAAAAAAATAAAATTGATCCACTCAAAAAGGAATTAGGCGTTGGCTTGAAGGGAAATATCAGTGAGATTTGAAAAGCAACACAAAAAACTGAAAACCAGCGACACACAAGTTACCATTTCATGATGGCGGTCATAAAACGCGGGGTTGGAATTGAAGCTGAAGCGAGAATCATAAATAAAAACAGAAAATGAAGCATAGAGAAGAAAGCTTTAGCTATAGATGAGTGGTTAATCGACTTACGCGTTGTTATTGTGATTATATGGCAGCGAAGCGTTGGGTAGACCTGAAATATGGGTGTGATCAAGGATAAAGCGATTGATTAGAGCGTTTTGTGTTATTTTCTTTTTGTTGAAGATATTTTTTTACTAAAAAAAGCTTTACTAATAACTAAAGGATATATAAAATAGGCTGTATATTTATATTACGATTTCCAATGTCTCCATTTTGCAGCCAAAACTTTTCCTGTAACTTTTATTACAGAAATTTTATATTCAGGTATTAATAAGGGACATTGGACTTACCCATATACGACGGGAACCACTTGAAATTCATATTTTGGAACATATTCGAGCCTAGAGGGTTTGTGTGGTTTTGTATGGACTAGTTTTCACGAGCAAAACTAAAAATTATAAAAGCATACCATTACTAGGTTGCGGTGTTTTGGGGAGTGGTGGCGGTGGCGAGGATATCGAGGAGGGTTCAGGAGGCTCAGCAATGGTTCTTGGCTTCCAAACTGGGGCCCCTTCTAGAGTGGGCACAAATTGCTCGGCCGGGGTGGCTGTGCGTGTAATGATAACGTGCTCGGGTGTTGGTGATAAGTTATAGTCTTTGCGTGGCAGTGTTGGAACGTTTGCTGTCGGCGGTGCAGGTGATGGTGGGTTAGTTGGTGGCTCGTCATCTGAATTGCGATGTTTAAAGGGGTGCAGGTGCATATAACTTAATGGATGCAAATTCTCAAAATAGTGCCGGAAAAAATTAAAAGATTACCTTCGCTAACAGCATTCGCCTCTTTTATCTCGCTAGTCTCTTTCAGCTCGTCTCGAGCCAAAGCAGCAAGCTCATGTTCAGAAACAACTGAAGACGATGTTGATCGACCACCCTAAACATAAATTCAATACCTGATTTCAATAAAATTGCTTACTTTGTATCTAGATTGCGTTGAACTCCAGCTTCCCGAGTCGAAATGCTCCTTGTTGCTATCATAATCACTGGTTATCGAATGGCTTCTAGTAAAGATCACATCTTGGAGGGACGGTCGATGGGCCCGGCCTCCAACTCGGGGTTTCTAAAACTGAATTAATTATTCAATTTTTGTGTGGTATTCTACCTCTAGAAGTTTGATATCCGGGCTTTCTGTGTACTTTTCCCTCTCGTTGATCTTTTGAACCTGCTCCCATCGCTTAGCTCGAGATTTGATGGCGATTGATGCTTCGGAACGACGACCGGAAGAATCTTCACCAGAGGAATCCAAAGATGAAGTTGAACAGTGGTATGGTTTCCTGAAACCATTAAAATAGTTTGATTTCATGATTCTAACTCACTTTGGGCGTTCCTTCTTCACCAAGTCAGCTGTTCTAAGTGTGTTGGTCTGCGCAATACTGATAGTCGACGCAATCTGAGCAAGTTGCTCTGGCGAAATCGTCAGGTTCTGGTTATTATTATTCGTTGGAGTAGGTGCCCCTTTATTAGCTTGAGTGACAGCTGCAGCAATAATTTGGGTTAGAGTCTGAGCATCTATCCCGGATGGATCATTGGCAATAGTTGGGGGTGGAGAGTGCATGATTGGCAATGTGTTCCCGTTAACTACAAAAAAGATTGGGTGATGAAATATACAGAAAACATACTTAGGGATCGGATAAGAGGTATTTTCTCTTTGATCATATCCAGAGCCACCAGATTAACAATTGCAAACCAACACGGCGTTCGATTCATGTCCGCGCCATCCTAAAATCATTCATATATAATTTTAAAAATCAGATCACGCTTACTTTAACAAGAGCAATTCTCATACAGGTCTTCAACAAGAGAGTTCTAGCGTCAGGGGTTCCATCGTGAATTTCTCGTTCCAAAGAATGCTTGAACTTTCTCATATCGAAAACTTTATAAGCTTTTTCGTCTTCGGTGGTTCCATGATTCAGTTTTCCATGTAATCGAACCAATCTATCTGATATGCAGTTGTTTCTAGGCTCTTTCCAGCCCTGGCAGACAATTGGGGAGGCTCCGCGAGCCATTCCTTTTATATTTCCTTGATAATCCATTTTCAAAATGACACCCTAAAATTAATTTCTTAATTTTCTGATTAGTTTTTCCACCTACATCTGCAATTTTAGCCCGGATCTCTTTCGTATGATCATCTCGAGTTGGGTTGTCAAAGTGATTGAAACCAAGAGTTTTCCCATCAAACTCATCTTCAGACCCATCAATTATTACTGTGGTTTTTCTTAGATACGCTTTTGCAACCCGTTTGCATCTCTCCATTATCACTATCTTTCCCCATATTTCATCGTCGATTGAGCCTTCGCTAAGCTTGTTGAGCACTTCTTTCACTTGGTCCTAAAGATGTTTGATCCTTAAAAGGGCAGTTTGGAAAAGGGGGGGGGGGGGAAGTTTTCAAGTGGGTGTTCTCAAGATGCTTCACATTCCATCGTGAGTGTAGGAAACTTGGTTTTTTGTGTTTTGATAAGGTAAACTTTTTGAAAACTAGGTGTTGGTTGTTGGTGTTGCGTTTTTTTTTCGTGATTCAAAAATTTTCGGGAGACAAAAAAAGAGTCAGAAATTATGATCCAGTCATATTGTGTAAACAAGAAACAATGAAAAACTCTTCAGCGCAACAACAAGTGTCAATATCTATTGAGAACAGAAGCTCAAATCCTAACGGATCATGCGGCAACTTTTCCCTTCTGTTTCTTAATAAATATAGTGTAGGATACCTTCATCAAAATTTTTTCAGTCTTATGAAAACGTGGCCTATGCATACACACGCACTTGACGCGAGCCGCGAAAAACCGTTTTCTTCTCGTTTTTGCGTGAAAGAAGCTGGTTCAGAACTATTGAGCAAATAAGAAACAGAATATGCTCGTGTGTGGTCAATGGAGAAAGAAGGCATGTTAAATGAGCCGATAATCGGATGGAGACGAGAGCATTAATTAATTCGGAAGACAAATGAACGGGAGGAGGAACGGCGGCAAAGATTGGAGATCAGTGTCTTGATAATATGAACTTTGGTAGAAAATAAAATATGTGAGTTATAAGTTGCAAATGTTCAAAAAATCGAAAACTCAAAAAAAAAGTTTTTCGACTTTTATTCGTTACAAGAGACTCCTATTAACATTTTTGAATCTACACCCCTTCAAAACTTTAGTGACATCATAAAACCGTACACGAAATTTCCAAATTACGAAATAATCCAGTTCCTAGAGCATTTTCATCAAATTACGCAACCCGCATAGTTCACTAGATCAAGATCACGTGCCCGTCACCTATTGTCTACTCATTTTTCATCAATTAGCCGCCCCGCAGCGGTTTTTTGTTGTTCTGATGATTCGGTAAACAGGAAGAACAAATGATTCCACCCAAAATTACGGTTACTTGAAGCATGCTGGTGCTTCTGGTCATCCACTTGATCAAACTTCATGAAATCTCGCGCGGGAGCAGTGTGAAGTGTTAGGAGACGCTGGGATACTCAAAATACAAATGAATTTGATATCTCGAGAACGATTTGCGCCTTGGAAGAAAAGAAAAGAAATGGAAACTCTTGAGAAATTGATATGGAGAGGAGGAGAGGGAAGGGGGGTCACGAATGTGTGAACACTTACCAACAGAAAAGCGTCGGTATCGTACCAAGTGTCGGAATTGGGATTTGTTTGGGTACCATGGACAAGAGAGGATCGAGAAACACCATTCTCCATCTCCCTAAAAATTGAAAATTGTAAAACAGGAAGGAAAATGAAAGGATTTTCTAGATATTGCTCAATTCAATGATAAAGAAAATGGAAAATAAAAGAAAAGGGAAGAAAATCAAACCTTTTGGAATCATTAATGAACCGCTCGATATTATGCTTAGCAACCGAGTTCAGACCTTTTTCGCGTATCGTCTCTCCCGGGTCATAGGCCCTATGCATGAATGGCTTATGGAAGTTAATTCAAATGAAACGAAAAGCAATGGTTGGACCGTGTGGAGGGGAAAGAAAAGGGGGATGGTTGCGGGAAAAGACGAGTCAGTGACGAAAATGAAGGAGTTTCGGGTGCGGCGAGGGGACTTTCCGTATAATTCACTGCGCTTCCATTTCTCTCTGTCTTCTTCATTCAGTTTTTTTTCCGCTCTCGCGCGCGCGGCAGCTGGAGCCTTCCTGCGCGCTGCGCCGCCGCCTAGCTTCCGGTGATTGCCAACGCCCCAGAAAACGTCAAGTTAATCTCGAGACGCCACACTATCTCGTTTCACGCGCCCGGCTGTGTTTTACGCTTTTTTCGCGCTTACAGTGCCTCCTACTGCACTCACACACACACTGAATTTCTAGCGATTAGCAGCATACTAACACACTGACGGGGGGACAATTGGGGCGTCGAGCAGCCAGCAGCAGCAGCAGTCAAAAACTATCGAAGGGGACCAGATACCTGTCAGTGTTTGTGAAGGGGGGCAACAGCAGAGGCCACGCTTGTCAAGCCACTTGTTCTAGAAGAGAACGGGGTAAAGTATGGGAACGGTAGACGAAAAGAAAAAATGAACGTTTGGATTAGTCAGCTGTCTAAGGGGCGACGAGTGTGTATGCGGTCGTTTTGACTGCGAGAGCAACAAAAACCGACATAAGAGGCGTATAAGGGAAGTGAAAAGGGAACACGCCACGACGGAAAGATGATATGTCCCTCTTGACAGTGCTCAACGCAAAACATAGTTTTGACGAAAAATCTCCAGGTTTTCAATTTAGATGAAAATTCAAATTCTCTGGAATCCATTGGTCACATTTATTTCCATTTTGGGATAAAGCTATGAAAAATTATTGGAAACTCAAAAATTACCATAATCCTTTTACTCTATCTAATTCAACAGTGACTGTTCTTCTGTATTGTTTCTGCCCCCACAGAGGTGCGCAAAGTTTACAAACACAGGTAGAGCCGCGTAAATTCTTTGTCCGTTTTTTTGTATTGTCTCTTGCTCATGCTCTTCCACATTCCACTAGCAACAAATTTCATAATTTTTGCTCATTGTGAGTATGTGTGTGTGAAACGTGTGAGTGACACGCCAACAAGAAGCTGGTTCTAGTGCCTGTTGACATTGGGTCAATATACAAATACATTTTCTCGCCATGCTTCAGTTTTATGAAGAGGAGGAGGAGGGAGGGAAGTTTTTCTGGGCAAATCTGTGAGGGAGATGGTGGATTTCACATGGTACAAAGAACAAAAGTTCAAGGATTTCGGAATGTCAGGCAGAAAATGGATGGAACTTGTTTCACTGAGGAATCTTTGATTTGAAAGGATTACTGTAATAGGTTTCAAAACAGGATATGATTCAAATTGTGAAAACTGAACCCAAAATTAATCGGCTGGGTTTTAGATAGAATATAATTTCTAATCCATAGAATAATCTGCTCCGATGTCAAATCAATCTTGAAACGTAACTTCATTACAGTTTCAGAACTTCCCAGATTATTTCAGCTTGGTTTCTGAAAAAAAAAATCATTTTTAGCCTAGTCTAGTCATTCAGAACTTCACTCAAAGTAGTCATTTGAAAAAAATCGGTAGGCTTCAATTAACTAGACACTTAATAACAAACTGGCATATTCCAATGATACAAAAAACCAATTTCTTACTGATTCTGAACTTTCTCAGGCTCATTTGATAATTTTCAGAGAAGACCATTTTTTGAAAATCCAGATTTGAACAATGTACTATTCAAACAAAAATCAACGAATAAAATTGCATTCGATTTAAATAGATACAGTATGACAACATCAATAGTGTTAAAAACATGAAAATAGATTTCTTCTCGAAAAAAGGTAGTCCTTGAATTAAACTCTAACATAAAAAGATAATAAACACTACAATTTTCTGACCAAAATTCATTTTTTTTTGTTTTTGATATCTTATCGGCTCACGAAAATATTATTCAAAACCATCCATTCTTGTTATTCACTGACGGCTTCGCACAAAAAACTAATTGGTAAAACATATCGAACAAGTTCTCCTCATGGGAGAAGAAGAATTAAGCCCCAAAACTCATAGCAATCTGATATGTATGCTTCTGTTTGTGCATATGTGTCTACTTCTTTTTATTTCTTCCAACACTCAATATTCGCACATTTGACTAGGTAGTCAATCAGTAGCCCCTCGCCTCATTTTTGCATCTGCGTGACCGCCGCCGTTTTTCCGCTTTCTGTGTGACGCAAATTTGTTTCATTCATACCTAGGGCGTGTGAAAACCCGGGTGGCGCGGTGAGAACATCTTAAAAAATGCAAAAGCAAATGTTTCGAAAATCGTGTTGAATATCTGATAGACCTTAGGAAAAGAGCACCACAAGGACGGATGCTCTTTTTTCTGGCCCCTCTGAGAGGCCCCCATGCCGTTTTGCTTATGCTTCACATAATTTGGAAGCGTTTCAAGAGAGGAGCATATGATGAGGATGGTGTCCTCTCCGACACGACGACAAACTTGTTCATTCTTTTTTCCCTATCTTCATTTCTTCTCCCACATTCATCCTACTCGAATTCTAGATTTTTTAGAATTTCTTTCCGAAAATGTTTTTGTCTTCTTGAGTAGAGAGCTTATTTTTCAGTGGTCGTTGATGAAGTAAACTCAGAGACATTCAATCTTAAGAGAGGAACAATGATGATGCTCACTTCAGTCCAACCAGCCATTTATTTATATGAAGATGAAATGATGGAGCATCGCAAGTAAGTTCTTCTTTTTGATCACAGTACCCTAGGCTCCATAAAACCCGGATGACGACATTGTTCTGAAAAAAACCTTGTTCAAAAATGCATTAACTCAGTTTATGACACTTTTAAAGTTACAATTCAAAACCTGACGTCAAGAGTGTCGATCATAAGTAATCCGAAAGGGTTTTGCTAGTCACAGCTTGTATCTCTTGTCATTCCTGAATGAAAATCGAAAAATCAAAAAAAATAGAACAGAAATGTTTTACAAGCGAATTTTGAAGACGCGAAAAATGGAATTGAGAAGTACCTGTTCAGCATAAACGTTACGTCACTTCAAAATTGACGGAAAGAGGGGCTAGCTGGTCCCTATCTTCATTTCTTCAACATTCTTCTTCATTTTTTCGGAAAAGATAGAACAAGTGGTCACTTTTTTCATCTTTTTTCATTTCTACCTCATTTCGTTTCTATTTCGAAGAAGAGAAAGCTTCGTGGAAAGTGATTAATCAATTTGGGAATGTCCCTATTATCAGTTTGCTTCGTAGAACACAACTCATAAACTCGAGTGTAGGTCTGTGTTGTAATAGGGATAGGGGGGAGGGGTATTCAAAGAGACATCTAACACATCTCAAAGTTTTAAAGTTTGAACTCGGGTGGTAGGAATAATTTTCTCGTGTTACAATGTCATTTGTTTCGATGACAAGGGGGATTATTAGAAGAGTAATGGGGGAAATACATTTTGAAACATAAGAATAGCTAGAAGAAAGTTAACTAATGATGTTTTCAAAAATTTCAGGGTTTTTTTAAAGTTTTTATTTACTTTTTCAATTTCTGATTTACCCTTTTCCATCCTTCCCGCATCTTTCATCATCCCGCTCTCTCTGTGAACTTTTATTGGCTTTGTTTCCTTATGAATCATCAAAAAATCCAATGAAATTCCAAACTTTCTAATAATGCCACTAAACAGTTGTGTTACAATGCACTATTGCCGCTTCTCAGTGTCTCTTAACGCACACACACACAATTTTATAAATGTGCTTTGATGCTGAGCCGGCTGCTGCAAATTAACCTAGTTTTGTTATTACTCATCTTAAAGCATCTCGCCGTCTTTTTCAACACTTTCAAATCCTACTTTCATTTCTTTAGTTGTTGGATATATTAGAATATTCAAGTGGTTTCGGATTCTTCATTATGATAGTGTTTCGGAGAATATGTCTACTTTTTCTTATTTTTCGAGGTTTTGAATCTAAGAGTGCCGATTCTAGAAAGCAAAGGCATCGTTTTATTGTTTTTTGCTGTCATGAAGTGTGCCACATGGAAGTCTCAAGTCTAGAAGGGTTTTGCATTCACAAATACTTCTTTATTTTATTTTATTCGAAATCTTTTCTCTTTGTGTGTGTGTGAAATCATATGTTGACAACTTTTCTGCCGCTTCTTCGCTGGGAGGACCTCAGCTATTTTTTTTCTAGCTTCTACCAGCGTCTTCGTGCTCCGATAAATATAATAAACAGTTGGTTTTGGTGGGAGAAGAAGAAAAAAGTGGATTCAACACACTCCACGCCTTCTGTTTATTTTCCTAGTTTTTTTTCCTGAATCAAATACCACACATTGTTTTTTGGATTTTCTATAAAGAAAACTGTTTCGAAGGGGCCTATAGCACGTAATGAAATTCTGTGAGTCTCACTCAAAAGACGAACAGACGAGTCGCAACAAGTTTTGAGATGGAGACCAACCCTGATCGAATTACATATGCACTTTCCTCCCTTGACCCCCCTATTTTTGCGTTAGTCAGCAATTTTTGAGGTTTTCTTGGTGAAAACAAGAGGTTCTTGTTGTTTTGAAAGTAAATAACTATTTTTGTTAGCATTTCTCACTCATCATAACCAATTGTAACTTTAATTTTGATTCCAGAAACCTTTTTTGCTGGAAAAGAGTTGTTTCACTGACTCCTGACAGATTCTGTTAACAAAGTTCAAATTCATTCATCTTGTCATCTTTACATCCTCCCTCTCTTCCCCAGATTTCAATCGGTAACATGGGAGTGAAAATCCCGTGTCAATTGACCCCTGTGGCCCTCCCGAAGAGCCTTGAAAACGAGTCATTAGGAGGCAAGTAAGCGGCGATGGATAAAGTGTTCAGGAAAGAGAGAGGATCTGTCTCGAGAATCCCTCTCTGTGCGCCCGGGAGGAAACTTTACACTTTTCTTCCTCCACTCACGCCTCACTCTTTCTTTCATTCCGTTTCGATTCCCGGCTCCTCTCTTATCCATTGCTCCACGATATCTCGTTCCGATTTGTGAGAGAGTAACACGTTCTCAACAACATTTTTCGATACCACTTTCGACCACCTTGATCCGATTCTATTTTTGTTCATGTCATTTTGAGATCCTATAAAATGTGGCTTTTTTCATAATGATCAGAAACTAGACTAGTTTATCACCTAGACAGTCAAAATTGGAGTTTCTAATAATTGAAAACAGAATTTGTTATTCTCCCATTACCAAATGCCTACAAATTATCATTTTCAAGACAAACCTACAAAGAATTCTTGATTTCCTTAATTTTGAAGATTTCAATGTAAAAAAGAAACAAAGAAATCCGAACTTTATGCATGCGGAAATCAAGGGCGGGCAAATAACAAACAGAAAGAAATGAAAATTGAAACTAAACCCTCCCCATGTGATTTCCTTCCACTTTTGGTTCAACAAACTTTTCTAGCCACTTTTATTCAAATCTCAAAGTATCAATGATAAAATCACCGAGGTAATCATTTTAAAACCCAAAAAAAACACTGTTTTGAATCGAGTCCCAGCTATTTGCGCACTTGTGTCTTTCTATCTGCTCCGTTGCTCGGCTGTGAGCCCTAGGCGAAGCAAATACAGAGTCTTTCGGTTTGCAACAGTCTCATGAAAGCAGATATTTTCTTCTCTTTTTCTCTATAGGTATTTACGTCGGCCGGTTTTTTGTACTACCACGCTTTACTTAGCGCACAGCTTTTTGACATTCCACACAGTTGATCTACTGATCCAACTCATTAAATTTTGATTTTTTTGATTTCTACAAAGCTCTTAGAATCTGCCTTATGATTATCGAAACTCATCAACACGTGTGACCACTTGAAAAATATCAAATAGTTCAAACAAACACCGGCATTTCCCCCATTTTTATCATTCCCATAAGGTTTTCTTGGCGTCCCTTGTTCCCTGTTCAAAAAAAGAACAGATCAAAAATTACCAGGAAATGTACGTCGTATGTTTGCTCCTTCAACCAGATATACGGAAACAAAAAAAGAAGAAAAGAGGGTAGAAAATAATAATAAAACGCTTCTTTCTTGCCACTTGTCATCCCTCCTCCTCCTCTTTTGCCGTTTTACAATAACATGTGCCCAATCCTTCACATTTCCCTTTGTCCTTCATTCGATTCTTGTCATTTCCTCTTGATCTGTGTTCATATTCTCATCAGCCATGAGAAGCACGAACTGGTAATGGTTAGGGACCCTTAGAAGCTTAGATTATGTCTTAATTCAAAGTAAAACCCAATTTGATTTCAGATTTCGCTCAATGAGTGACCTTTGCAACGGTTTTGAACCACAAAACTATTTAAAAGAGAGGTGTAAGAAATGCTTTCGTCCAAAGGTACTTTCTTACTGAAATTCGACCTCTACTGATCAAACATTTCAGGATAAACACGCCGATGAAGCTTCGTTATCTACACTTAAAAAAGAACGGCGAAGGAGCTGGAAGACTTCTAGTAATTTAGACAATGGTGGACCAGATGATGGTGAGTAATCAAGTAAATTGCTTTGAGAAGGGATCTAGAAGGGACAAAAAAGGGGTTGGAGTTATCAAAAAGTGCTATCTTCAAAGCCAAAGGTCATAAGTGATGGGGTTTTTAGATAAGAAACTTTTCCTGGTTGCTCCTATGTGAAGTTAGAAATCATTCCCACGTTAGAAACTAATTTTCATTCAATTTAATGTCTAGTTTTTTTCCTTGGCAACTAGAAAATTGAATTGTGTGATGAATAATACCTGAATTTTATTTTAAAAATTCAGAAAATTCAGTTTTTGAAGTCTTTTCGTATAAATTGCCTTCCAAAGTCATTTTCCGGTTTGAATACATTTTCCTCCAATGAAAACCCATTCAAAAACACCCGAAAAAACATGAGACACGTGATTCCGAGTACAAATCATTTTTACATCCGTTACTCGTATGATGTCACCTTTTCCCGTTTTTTTTTCACATTATGCAATCATATTTCGTATAGATCCTTAACCTTTCCTGCTAAATCTTGGCGTAGGCGTCTTTGCCTATGGTCTAGTTCTTCTCTCGGAGTATTAAAATACAAATCTACTTACCACAATTTCCCTGTGCTCTCAAAAACGGAGAGAAAAGAGCGTCTTCTCAAGCCAACTCTTCTATTCATCTTAGGCACTCACTTTTCGTTTCCCATCGTGATTTTCGTCAAATTCTTTTTCATTCGCCTCGGTTTTTGCGCATCCTCAACTGAGAAATTTTTTACACGGACTAGTAGATTTCTAGAAATAATGGGTAATCAAGCTATGTGTGCACCACCAAAAGACCGGGATACTTCCTCCATATCCTCTTATTTTTCTATCACTTCTGGAGGTGGTCAGACGGATAGATCGTTTCGTGGTGTTGAAAACGGGAAAACTGTTAAGATATGTAAGTCTAGGCAAAAATTAAGAAAATAATTTTTTTTGATTTCAAAAAATAAAATTCCAGATGACACAGAAGCTCTATCGGTATCCTCTTACCTTTCGGCCACTTCAAAAGGCATGTCATCAACAAAATCATGCGAAAGCGTAAACGACACTAAAAGCATGGTGACAGCGTTCAGTGGTAGCATTTGCGAAGAAGAACGGGCCATTACACCGACAGAAAACGAGGTAAGTGCAGGATACGCCGTTTATATACATCTTTACAAACTACTATAGTCCTTTTTCTTTTAGTCAGAATACATCCAGACACTTAAAGAAGAGATCTCTCAGTTGCGGGATATCAATCACAGCTTGAAGGTCAGTGCTCTTTTCTAAGATCAAATTATTGTGTCTATTCAGGAAGAAAAGGCTCAGTGGGCGTTGCGACAACGACTGCAGAACGCCGAACAAAGCGAGTCATCTTTGATTAACATGCTTGAAGATCGGCTAAACCAAGCTGAGAATCAGATACAAGACTATCGAGATGAGAATACGGTGCTCAAATGTGAATTGAGAGAGTTGCAGGTTCGAAAGTTCAAAAGTTTCCTGGAATATTTGCATTTTGCAGGAAACCACATTCGCCACATCCGATGAGAAGCTACGTGAGAAAATCAGAACCACAGAGGGATTGTGCGACGAGTTGATGGAGGAAAATGAGCAGTTGAAAGCTGAAGTCAAAGATTTGCAACAGGAAATTGAAGAGATGCAGGTATGACTAGAAACCCTTACAAGATAAGAGGTCCTATTTAAGGATCAATATCGAGAAGAGGAGATAGAAGAGTTCCGAGAGCTTCAAAGAGAGCTAGAATTGAATGCGAAGAACTGCAGAGTGCTTCAGTTTAAGCTAAGGAAAACAGAAAGAAGTAAAGATCAAGCAGAGGCAGAAAAAATGCATTCGGAGAAGAAGCTTGAAGAATACATGAATAGCTGTCCAGAAGCAGTTGCAGCCTCTATCAAGTCAGATAGTGCTAAAGTAAAAGAGCTGGAATATGAAATCAGAGTGGCTAAGGAAGTATCAGTTAGGCTGCACAATGAGCTAGAGCAGACAGAAGAGAAGCGTTGCAAACTCGAAGATGAGGTGTTCTATCTGAAAGAGAAAGTTCGAGAGATCCAGACCCAGAATAAGTGGAGAGAGGCCAGAAATAAAACTGATATTGCTGTGGTAAGCTTTAATTGGCTTTGAAAAACAAGTAAACAAGTCTAATTATTTTGCAGAAGCGCCTTTCCGCTGAAATCGCGACCAGTGTGCCAAACATCCCAGAAAATGAGATGTCAAAGGAGCTTCGAGATGCTCTTGAGCGAGAAATAGACCTACGCGAGCAAATGCGATTCTCGGAGGAGGATTTGAAGAGGACTCAGATTCGGTTGCAGGTTTTCTATCAATCATTTTTTCTCTTCTCCATTTTTATTTTCTAGGATGTGGAAAACGAGAACGAGGAACTCCTGAAGAAACTGTCCAAGGCAAGCAAGCTACGTCCACCGATGATTCGATCGGCTAGGTTGGTCACCGCGTGTACTTGTCAAGTGCGTAGTCTTTGTCCTGTTTTCCATTTTTTTTTGGAGTATATATAGATTTATGGAAGCACAAACTAACCACGCACAATATTCAGATCGTTTTCTCTGTTGTCATATAAATAATAACATGTTTCAGAGGGTTAGTATCTTATGGAAATTGGTTTGTTTGCGTGTTTTACGTATTTTACAATTTCTGCTTCTGCTACTGTGTGCCAGGGTTTCTATCCATTTTAGTTTATGACTTTTATTCCTATTTCATTTTTAAGTTGGGCTATTTTTGTTTGTGTGCTCATCATTGTTTTTGGGGAGTCGGGGAATGTAAGTCTTGGTTAATTTTGGGATTTTAGCGACGGAAATGCTCATTTACAATTGGAATTGGCCGAGAGTCAGGTGCAACATTTGAATACCAAGGTAGAAAGGCTGGAAAAGACCAACGATCATTTGAACAAGAAGTAAGCTATCCTAAAACCCTTAAATTCTAATTTTTTGGTTTAGAATAGTAGAGTTGGAGACCGATTGCAAGCGTGGCAATGGGACATCAGCCCACTCGAAAGCTGGCGAGTTCAAGTTAACGCCCGAAATGGAAAAGGACATGTCAAAAATGATCGTAACAATCAGCGAGCTTGAGCGCAAGAATCTCGAGCTCACCACTCAAGTCAAACAGTTGGAGAGCAAATCGACTCCTAAACCTAATTTTGTTGGTAAGACTAATTATTTAATGGCTTTGAAGTAGCTTCAAATAATTACAGTACCTTCTGGAACCACGACGACCGAGTTACGGAAAGAGCAAGAGAAGAGAAAAGCGTTAGAAGCCCAAGTAAACGAGTTGAAAACAACAGTATTCAAATCAGATAATCAAAAAGTGATTTCCCTTGCCACTAAGGTTCAGAATCCTTTTTTTTTCTTATTTAAAAAATACAACATTTTTCAGATTGAGCAGCTGAACAAAGAGCTCCAAATGGTAAATGAAAGATGTACCACACTTCACAAAAAACAAGTCAAAGACGGGGATATGCAATATTGCGATGAACTGAAAAAGAAAATCGAAGAACTGGAGAAACAGTTGAGCGAGAAACTGGCTATTGACTCTGTCAGTGAACTTCAAGGAAAGGTTCCGACTATTGATGAGATTGAACAATGTTGTGAGGTTCTGGCTGCAGTTGAGACACAAACTGGACGATTGTGCAAGCAATTTGAGAAGATTGATCATGCTCAGAAGGATGAACGTCGTCGGTCACTTTCTAAAGACAGCGGAGCGGCGATCATTGCGGAGCTAGCTAACGTTATGCAAGAAATGAAGAATGTTCATCAGAAGCTCGACAATATCAAAAACGTGACTCCAAACTCTGGTTTATCAGTGAAACGAGTGCCAAGCAGAGAAAATCTTCTCGAAGCAAAATGTGCTAAATGTGACCAATTACAAACTACCATTGAGGAACAGACAAATGAGATAGTGTTCTACAAAAAGAAGAATAAGGATTTGACAAATCAAGTCCTTCAAACTGAAGATCGTTGGACAATTGAGATAGAAAAGCAACGACAGATATTCGAGAAGGAGATCAAAACTCTTGGAATCAGGATTGCTGACGCAAAGAGGCAGAATGATGAGCTTTCGGAACTTCTCGAGTCGAAGTCTACTACTCTGATAGAAAAGACACGGTCACTGGAGGAACAGGAAGAGAGGAATAAGAAATTGAGAACGGAAGCAGATCTTTTGAGAAAGGATATGCAGGAAATGGAAACTGATAAGAAGACTGTCAAGGAGTTCGAGATCAAGTATAAAAAGTTGGAGAGTATCTTTGAAGCAGAGCGAGAGAAAATGAATGGTGAGAGGAATAGATCAAAGAACGAGTTGGCGGCGATGAAGAAGATGAAGGATGACGCTGAAGAGCATTTGAGTGAGTTTCCTACCAAAAAATGGTTTTAAATCCTGTTTTTCTTATAGAAAAGCTGTCGGAAGACCAGAAAAAGAGCGATGCTGCATGGAAAATTGAAAAGATAAAGTTAGAGAAAGAGATCTCATTGTTAAAGAAGCAGCTACCTGATGAGCATGAAATGAAGGCTTCTAGCTGTAAGAATTATCTTCTTTTGTTATTTACAAATTATAAATTTTAGCGACCCCCCAAAACTCGATTTCCGGAGAGCCATCCCCTCTCCGCCGGCAGGATAGTGAAAAGATGCTAGTTTTGGAGTTGAAAAAACAGATTTCCATTTTGGAAAAGAGAATTGCTGATGCTGACTCTTCCCTAGAAGACAGCAAAATTCAAAACGCAGAGCTCAAGGATCAACTCTCCAAGGTCCAATTTAGTTGGGAGAAGGACAAAGAAGCGTTCCAACACAAAACAAGAAAGAGTGAGAAGCTGCGAACCGTGGAGATTGACGCGATGCAGCAGAAGTTCAGCAGTAGAATGAGAATCATGGAGGACACCAACAAAGCTCTTCATTCTCAGGTACCCTAGAACCCTCGACAACTTTGAATCTTTATATTTCAGCTTGTTCTTGCGCGTCGTGAGCGTGACACAAACAAGGATGCTCTTGCCAACTTTGAAAAGCAGGTTGCTGATGAAAGAAACAATTTGAAGGTTAAAGAAAAGACAGCAAGTGAATCGACAGAAAGAGTCAAGGAACTTGTAAGTAGTTCTTTTATCCCCGTTTTTCTAATTACTAACATTTTTCAATTTTTTAACAGAAAACTCACATTTACCACGTTTGATCTTAACATTATTGTGGCTTGATCTACTTATTATCACAATTTACACGGGTGAACCCTTATTAACAACTTACATGTAGTGAAAGGTACTTTCTACACTCATTTCGTATCCGGAATCTGTTGTTTTCAGCAAAATAAATTAAACGCCAAAGAAGAGGAACTAGAACGTTTGAACACAGATTTACGGTTAACCAAAGAGGCTCGGAAAGCGGATCAAATACTATGGAATATCGATAGAGCTAGAGGTCGAAATGAAAAGATTGATAATACTGATTCAGTGGAAACTATTCGGAAACAATATCGTGACTGTGAAGCGTTCTACTCAAAGGAGATGGATAGGTTGAATGATAAGATCACTGAGATAACTGCAGAGAAGAATCGGCAGAAGAATGAAGCGCAGAAGACAATTAGAGTGCTTGGCGAGCAGATAAAGGTGTTGGAGATAGAGCAGAAGAATCTGTCGCAGAATAAGGATAGCCAGCAAGTTGTGAAGGAAATGATCGAGTCTGAAAGAGAACGTCTTCAGCAGATAGTTCATCTTAATGAGCTTCAAAAGCTCACTAGAAAATATCGTTTGAGCAGTATCATTGACCAGTTGGCCTATGTTAGCGAGGCAACTCGCAAGACATCACGGGAGAATGAGCCAGATGGAATACGGTATATTATTAATCAACTCACAGTTCTAAGAGACGATGAAGCTGCCAACAATTTGAATCCGTATGTTGTCAAAGTTGATATAGCTAGAAAAGAGGGTTTCAGAGATGAGAGAGCAGGTTCTGTGCTCGGTGAAAAGGCTTCAAATGGGTATGCACCGTCGATCTCAGAGTGTGGAGAGGGAACGTATGATAATATCAGTCAATCCTCATTTTCCATTCGATCAGTTAATAGTGCACCATTAAGACATGCTTATAGGTAAGTTACTGCTCGATTTCTACAACTTCTATTTGTTTTACGTCACATTTTTCATCTTCTTTTCACTTCCGATTCCTTAGTTCAGTCGTTTTCTCTAATTCCTAGCGACAAAAACAACTTCTCTGCATGTGTTCTTCTTTCACTATCGATTCCAGACACGCTAACCTTCCTATTCCAACTACCACCGCTTCTGTTTCAACAACCATCAGTGAGACTGAGCCGTATTATAGTAAACCGGAAAAACTAAACATCGTCCATCAGTACACCACGAAACGATCGTTCAGGTAACCTCTTTTGCTTTTTCTTTATGTTTCTGTGATATTTTGTGATTCTTTTGTTCGGGTTTCTTTACGGATAACTTTTTTCGGGTTTTGGGGTACTTTTTTCAATTTAGGAATAATCTAGATATCAAAAACTATTTTATTCCCTATTAATTACAGCACTGAAAGCTCAAATGGGTTTGATAAGTACGGTCGACCATCCAGACGTGGTTTGTATCACGAGCCATCATCAAGCAATAATCTTAGTAAGTCCCAGCACCCCTCAAGTCAATAAAATTCAATCAACAGATGTACCGGGTAGAAAGACTTCTAATGATGAGTATTCAATAAGCCGAGCTGCTTCATTCGACAACCGTAGTCAGTACAGTGAAGATGACATTACTGAAGATGGAAGAGGGTCGCGGCCTAATAGCACCGGAGCTAATATTCTGTATCGAGTGAGACGAGAAGAGTTAGCAAGAGGCGGGCAGCCATCGGTTAAGCTTATGGCAAAGGCTTTTGAAGCAATTGATGAGCCGAGAACTGACAAACGGGGATTCTTTGGTATCAGAAAATCGAGATCCGTGGAGACCACTCAAAATGGGAAGCATAGCAAATTTGTGAGTCTCCCTCCACTCTTCAAGCTCAAATAACTATTTTTGTTCAGGAAGAAGCTGCTAACACAGCGTTGATGCACAGTCTAGGACAAGTTGAAGAAGGTGTCAGCAGTAACTACGCTACGCTACCCAGAGGTGGTAGAAACCCATTCAAAAACATGGGATCTCGCCTGGTGGAACGTGTTCGACGAAGTCTATCGCGTTCCAGTAGACAGTCTCGGGATTCTGACAGAGAAGATGAGATTGAGGTGCAGGTTTATAAAAAAGTAAGTTCCCCAGCTAAAGTAGCCGTTAAATAAGTTTTTTAGCCTGAAAAGCCAATATCGTCCCCTAAAAAGACAAAGAAAAAGTCAGCCGAATCAAAAGCTCGTAAAAATTCCAGCAACATCTTGTCATAATCGTTATTTTTGTTCATTGACAATGCTCATAGTTATTCCTTATTGTCCATTGCCAATTTTGATTTATCAGATTTCAGAAAAGTGTGTTCCCTTATTTAAAAAACTTTACATTATTAGAAAATTTATTGGAGTTCATTTGTTTGTTTATTTCTGGCCAAAAATAATAAAGTATTACCATTTGTTGCTTTACAACGTCTCCTCGTCCTCACTCAAGTCTTTGTCGTCCTCCTTTTCCAAATCGCTGCCGTCGTCGGGCTCATAAACCTCTTCTTGTTCATCGTCTTGTGGATTCTGAAAAACAATTATTTTAGATGAACTTTTTTCTAGAACCAACTACTCACCGTCCCATCATCATCCACAATTTCCCATCTGACTGATTGGGCTTCCAAATCGGAGCGGAGCAATCTCTTCAACTCTCTTTCAATCTGCAAAAGTCTTATAATGACAAATCTCCACGTGTTATGTACCTCTTCAACAGCCATTGTCTTTTTCTGCTTCTTCTTCCGGAAGCGCCTTTTTTTGGCATTTTTCATCGGCGGAGTAATCCCGTGGGGAAAGTGGTACTCTTTCACTTTCTGGAAATTACTGGTTTTTGGTTATCGAACACTGTTTTAGTACCTCTTTAGCAAGTTGCTTAGCAGTTTTCACTTTGACGACGGCTTCTTGAGGCTCAGCGGGCTCTTCTTCCTTTGGCTCTCGGTTTTCAATGCCGTCAGATTTAATTTTCTTCTTGTCTTTTTTCGAAACGGGCATCGCCTCGTCACACATGATGATTTGAGAGATGTTGGTCACTTTGTATAGGGTACTGTTGTCTAGTGTTTTGTGAACCTGAAAAAATTATTATTTAAAAAAAAGCTCCTCGAAAACTGAAATACCTCGTTGATAGTGGGTAGATCTAGAATCTTGGCTGGTAGAATTTGCTGTCCCAGCTGTATTTGAACCGTTCTATTGTCATCCTGAATGTTAATTCCAAGCTCTTCGCCTTCCGGATCTCCATTCACCGCTTTCTCCATTCGATTAGCCACATTTGCAGGCACACGAAGCACCAAATGGTCTTCCCAGTCATCTGTATCGTCGTGATGCTAAAATATTTGTTAAAATTTGAAGAAAAATAATTTTAAACTCACTTTGGAAATTCTTAAATTCACGGAAATCGGCGTAGTAGACATTTTTTGAATCTAAAAAATAAAATTCTCGGAAGGGAAGAAGGTATCATCACTCCGAAAAGTCAATGTAATACATATTCTCGCCCCCCCCCCCTTTTCACTCCGAGTGAACAAATAGAAAAAGAAGAGAACGTTGTCGAAAGAGTGTATATATTGTTTTTGAAAAAAAAGAGACTTGCACATTTTTCTTCTCCTATCTCTCAATTTTTTTTTGGGCGGAGGGGAAAGGAAAACGCAACGCATTCAAACTTGCATAGATTGCGAAGGGAGAAGAGGAAGAGAAGTTAATGTGGTTTCCATAATGCCGGGGGTAAAAAACTTTTGACCTATTAACATGGAAATGGCATAACCTATAGGGTTGTTCAAAAACCCATTTGAAAATAAAATAAGGAGTCTTTTTTTTCTGGTTAACGGTGGAAAACTAAAGTAGCTATCATAAAATGAAAAAGAAAAGTGCTTCCCGAAAAAAAAAACCAACAGGTCAAAAATCAATACGCAGATTGTCGAAAAGGGGCCTCCTAGATGAGACGTGTGCAGGATATCCCCCCTCTAACGTCTTCACAACAGCCGTTCCATATCTCTTCATCCTCCGTACTATCTCGCCCTCCTTCCAAAGGTGGCCTTCTTTTTTCGTGTCCTTTCTGCCTGGGCGAAAGGTGTTAGATTGATTTACGGGATTGCCAGCAATTAATGGGTCTACAGTTGGAGTTCAAAAATCACGTTTCTGACCGGAAATGACAATTGGATTTAGATCAAGTGTTCAGATTCGTCATCGACAGTCTACAGAGCAAAACACACTGGTTTCTTGAACTCCCCGGATGAAATAGTTTATTGAATTTTACAGTATAAGAAGAACTCATCGAATGGAATTAAAAAATCAAATTTTTCTGGGAAAATGACAATGATCATTCGAAATTTGGGAAAAACATTGATTCATCTAATCTAACACAACATGAGATTTTTACAGTTTGATCAACAGAACAGTACCAGCCTACATATATTGCAATATTTCCTGTCTGGAACGTGTCATATAAAAAGCGTCATCCGGAACTTGAGCCATTTCCTTTCTCTCTAGAAATAATCTCTTTTCTATTTCCATTCAGCTCTCGCAACATTTTTCCCATGTTTTCTGCAAGAGTTTCCGCTAACTCAGTTATACGCCAGGTGAAATCAAATTCAGGTCAATTTTACTAGACAATAGTAAGTTCTCCTTACTGATCTAGTTCAATATCCCGTTTAAACACTGAATTATAGGATGAGGTGTAGTGAAAGTGGCACTTGTCAAAGTGTCTGGCTTTGATTTACGACTTCATCAACGATTTTCGAGCTCCCTAAACCCTGAAACTCCTAGCTGAAGCTTTTTTCATACCCATTTAGAAACAATTTCTCTTTTTTGCGCTTTCTAAACCCTGTATCCCATTACCAGCTAAACGGAAATTACAAAAAACTACTTCTGAATCCGAAAGCCTCGTGAGCTGCTAACAATGGGAAGACGGAAAGAAATAAATGAAGTAAAAGCAAAAAAGAGCAGCCTTTCGCTCAATTTGGAATTGAATTGAGAGCTTAGAAGAGATATTTTCCTCCCAGTCACCTGCTTTCTGGTCTTGGGTGTTCTACTATTGTCTGATGTCATGTTTAATAAGGTTTTAGTTTTTATAAAAATTTCTTTTTTTATGTTTTCAAAAAAAAATTGGAAGAAGGTTCAGTTGTAACCAACTATTCAAGAAAAAAGCAAGGTTTTTTCCCGGTTTCATTCTAGCGGAAAAAGTTCATTACCATGTTATCAGTGAATTTTGCAATCATGTAGAACACAGTACACTCATTTTTCTGACCTCTTGGTTCAAGAATCCATATTTCCCCCCCCCCCCCCCCATTGTTTATCAATTTCTTCGATTACCCTTTTGCCAAATGGGACTTCCCCGCGTGTTCCAAACATTATATCTTTTTTGCACTCTTTTCTTTCATTTCCTTCTCCCTTTTCCGTTTTTTATTCATCTTGTTACCCCCTTTCTCGCCGACCCCCGTCCCTTCAACCCGCTTAGAGCCATAAACCTCATCTCAAAAGAATGAATTTGCAAGATAGTCTTTCGGTTTCACTTATCGAAATTAAATTTCTGTTGCTGGGAAGGTTTTGTACTTTTTGCCTCCCACAAACTATAGTCATGGGCCTATCATACTAGTTTTAAAACTGATTTTTATGTTGCAATAAAAGTTTCCGCCCTTTTCGACCTTCAAGATATTTTATTTCAAGACCCACCATATCCTAAGCTGCTTTCTAATCTTTTGAGTAGTTTATCAACTAAAGATTAATCTAATCGGTTTGAAAGGAAAAAAAGATATATTCAAAAAACTGAAAAAAAAACAAATGTGCAGCTTCTCCACCAAAATAACTAATCCTAAGAAAAGTCATTCGTTCCAAATCAATTCCGTTCTAAATTTGTCTTCATATGAAATTTGTATCTCGGAAATGTGATATATTATTGTTTACCAGTAACACTTTTTTGCCCGTTTTTATTTCTCTATCACTTAGAGGGTATAATTGATATGTTAGATAGGGCATGTTTTCTTTTAAAATTGTGTTTTATGCTTTTTTTTTCTTATTATCAAGAAAAGAATGTTTCAGATGCGTCTTGTTTGCTTGCTGATCTGTTTATTGATCAATCCCATTTCCACAAGCTATATAGAAGAGCCATATCATACCCTCGAGGTCCCATTTGAAGTTATCAATGGAACAGAGACAACGGAAGAGGTTTTCCTGGAGTTTTATTGTCATACTGGTCAGTTTTTGTTTCTTTATTCTTAGCAATTCCTATTTTTAGTTACTTACACTAAAGAATTGGCAATAAAGATGCGCGTGGAGGCAGACACAGACCTATCTTTTGCCGCGGACAAATGTGGAAAGCGACTTTTCGAGACTTCTACTGATATCCAAAACGCTACATATTATTTCAACAGAGAGTGGGTTCAAACAATGCTAACTGGAATACGCAAGACGTGCACTGTTCAGAATGAATACTGGTAAGTCTACAGTAACCGTGACATCCTAGATTAAGGTTTCTAGGATCAACTTTACCATGGCATGCTCCGAATCTTGTAAAGGAACTATATATTTTTCGTTTATCGAGTTGAAACAAGAAGAGCTGATTGGAATAGCAGACAAAACCAATCCTATGGAGGGCACTATCCCATTTAGAACAGCAGGTGATGGAGAACCAACTACAATCTCGTCTGATATTGGGAACATCATTGATGCTGGTAAGAAAGGGTTAGAAACAAGGTTAAGCTAGTTTTTACAGTCTACATGAACTCACGTCTTCGCTTTGTGCTCCATATGCAGTATTCCACAGCTTTTACTTTGGAAATCGGGAAATGTGGACTTGTTGTTATGCGTCTAGAGGGAACTGATCGAATGTTTTCATATAATTTTATTTGGGAAGAGTCTAAACTTCTTCGTATGGCAAAAGCTACTCAGTGTCCGGATAATTATCAGCTAGATGTGTAAGCTACAGAAAATCTTCGGCTAAGATAAATTTTTTGTTCAGAATTGACTACACCATGACTTCGGAGGTAGCTGGCAGTGGAGCTGTCACATTTTTGATGACCAGAACAAAAAAGAAAATGGAAAACCACCCGGAGAATGAATATGGACTGATGGAATTGGCCCTTGGAATCCCGAAACATCATATACCACCAACTCAGAGTAGTAGGTGTATCAGTTTTCTTATTATCAGCCTTTTTCTAGTTATGATGGCAATGTAAGAGTGTTTTGTCAATAGTGAACATGAATAGGTATCGAGATTCTGCTTTCTCTTCAGATTAAAGTTCCTGTCCACCAGCTTCCCTTTATTTTTTCCTAAAAATGATCTGATCGGTTCCAAACTTATTTTTTTCTCATAATAAAAACTATTTTTCATCCCCTTGGTTTCTTAATCTGCTGTTTCCTCCCTTTTGCAAAAACCCGGAACTAAAGAGCATCTTAAAAACAAAGTGCCGGAAGAAAATAAAAATAAATCATTTATAAATCCCATTGCTTGAAGAACAAAATGATAGAAGCAAGTTCCTCAGAACTTAAGTCTTGTTCGGAAGCTCCAACAGCAGCGAGAAGATTAGCTGGATGGAAGAAAGCGTTAGCCAAATTAAAATATAAGTCCGCGGCCGTTAGCAATACACTTATTTCGTTGTCTGGACAGTCTAATTTAGCAGCAACACAGAGACTAATTCGTTTGATATAAGATTCAGTGTTGATTTCTTCTTGATTCTCAGATACCAACCATTCTTGGTGGCATTTATCGAACTTCTTAAGAATTGCATTTCTTTCCTGAAAAGAAAAGGTTAAACGGAGCTGTAACTTCTCCAAGCTTACTTTGGATAAACAGTTATAACCAGGACCGTAAATAATGTCTCCAACTTCCAAAAAAGTGAGATGAATGTACTCTACAAGCTTCACGTTAGTGCAATTTGTGTCATGAAAACAAGAAGTGTTTTTGAATTTTTCTATCAGCGCCAGCATATAATCTTTGTCATCAAATCGGTCTGTATTTAATAATATGTCGCTGTATTTTCCCTGAAATCCCAAAATTCAATTTTTCTATCTTCAAAACGAAATAACTGACCCCAACAGAGTTCAAACAAACTTCCGCATTGTTCAGTTCATCATTGCAATTTTCGAGATCCGTTTCATTTGAGGTACCGTTGACTTGGTTCTCCTCGAAGGTCTCGGCCAGCCACTTTTCAATCAGCTCTTCATCAGTCTCTGCTCTAATAAAACCGAAGAATAAAGCAGAAAAAACTAGAAGTTTGATCATTTTGTGAGCTATGAAACAGGAAGCGTTGCTCTTTTATGTCGAATGGTTACTAAACATAAGCCGAGATGACGAATTGTTTTCAAAATATAAGTAACGCTAGGAATAGAAACGGTGTGTCATATCATGGTACTGTAATGCTATGAACATTGGTTATCAAAAACGAACCGGTCAAACACAAGTGGATAAGGGAAGATAAATTTCCAGAATTTTCAGAATTTTTTTTACGGTTCAGAACAGTATATATTTACTGAAAATATTTTATTTGAATAAAAAAAGAGCTAATAATCAGTTACTCATATTCAAAGAAAAATACAAGTAAAGCAATAGTACAAATGAAATAAGATAGATTAAATGATCCACAAAGGTTGGATTTTGTCAACGTGTTCCTCTCTCGGAAAAAACTCCGCAATGGTCAAACTTTTATTAACTGCTTCGTTAAGTGCCTCGATTTCAGATGTTCTGCAATCAAGCTCTTAGATAATAGGCCTCGTGCAGTTTTCAAGCAGATCAGAATAGGAATTGAGATGAATTCTTTGATTGCATTCCTCTATTTTTTGCATAATTAGTTTATTATTCTGAAACGAAAAGTTTGGAATCGTTGAATCAAATAGAAACTTACATTCTCGAAACAACTGCTTGCTTTCTCAAAAACGTTATTCAGAATATCCGAACCATCGCTGTACAAATCAATAATTGTCGCAACGTTTTTACAGGGTGAAATATGGAAACATCGCGATTCGCGAAATTTTTCCTGGTAAGTCATTATCTGATCTATTGACCACTCATATACATTGTCGGGAAAATTGTGAACCTTCTGAAATCTGTTCTTAAATTTGTTGAATACAATTCACAACAAACATTCAATTGAGACAGGCATTCATCAGCAATTAACATTTCTCGTTTACAGTCTACATTTGGGAAATAGTCTCCTAGTGGATCATGCGAAGGCATTGAAGTATGATTCCAGGGATACATATTTGGAAGATTCGGGAAAATAGCAATGATGGCTAGAGGAAACATGATGTCAACTATCACAATATAAGGGTTTTCGCCTTTATATTTGATATTTCAGAGAAAAGAAGATTCTGGGAGGAGAAAATGAATCATATTTCCTGAAGTTGATCAAAACTTTTAGCTGGTGATGAATATAAACATTAAAAGAAAGGTTTTTTGTTTAACAATATTTTTTCCGTCAAATGCGAGAAAAAGTTTATTCAAAGATGTGCAACAAATGAAAATAGGAGTACTCCAATGACCGATGCAATTATATTTTTCTCTGTAGTCTGGTTACGGTCCTTCATGTAATCTCCCAATTTTTCATCTATTTCGATAACTGAAGTTGTCAGGTCACTGAGACACTTTGTCTTATCGTCAGAACACTGAATTCCTTCAATCACCGGTTTCGAACATGTTTCCATATGCGTTTTGAGAGGAAGGGGATTCTTTGCACATACATCAATTTTCTTTGCCGAAGGCCCCTCCTAAACAATACAACATTTGCAGAATCATTGATTTAACTCACATTTTGAATGCATCTGTATGGTTCACCAAAAATGCATTTCAAAACTTGTGTAGATTGATTGTAAAAGTTGGCGATGTCCACAATCTCTTGACATTGAGCATTCTTGAAGCATTTTGAGTTTTCAATGGCTTTAGCGTAATTGTTGATGTTATCAGCTTGCCAGAAATATAACTGCGAAGGCTGAGACTTGAGAAATTGCTCCTGCAAAAGAGGTTTCAAACACTTGGCAGTAAAACTGAACTCACGTTAATGTTTTCGATACAACTGAAAGCAGCATCATATTCTTTTTCACATTCGGCCCTTGCACCATGTTCGTAGAAATCAAAAACTTTCTGTAGACTTGTAGGGTGATAATTCTGCAAGTTTGGGAACAGAGCTAGGAATATCATGGAAATCATGATGATAGTTGTATTTTATGTACAGATGTAGGCTTTTATGATGGAGTATATTGTGAAAAAAAACGGAGATGATATTCCAAAAACATTGTATACGTATACAATTGCCTTTTCAGAACAAGGAAACGTAGGATACACACATCCAAGACTTTTCATACTGTATACAACATCTGAAAATTGTTTATAATAGAAATAAAAAATTTAAATCTGTAAAATATACAGAACAAAGTAGGTTGGACAATAAAGGTGATGAAAAATTTACCCATATCGTATATAAACCTTCGCAACAATAAGTTAGTCTGGAAAAGCTCTTAGCTGTGATGCAAATCTGCTTTCGTAGCATAGTTTTTTTGTGAATAAAAAATTATAACGTTACTAACAGCCTATGCACATAGCATATTACTGTTCCCTAAACCAGGAACTGTTATTCACATAAATCCAAGAGCATATACAAACATCAAAAAAACTGTTTATGTAACATATTAAAAATTCATTGTGCATTTTTCTAATTAAAAGAAAACAAAGAACAATGCAGGAAGAGCAAAAGCAGTAATGAAAGATGCACGATGGTCGCCATTGTAAAGGATTTCGATCTTTTTACCGAGGCCAGGAGAAGCTTCTGGAAATATCAAAGTTGAAAATAAATATACTGTTGCTCAATGCTTGTTTCCCTTGATAAAAGCTCACCTGTTACGTTTTCCCCTTCTTCTGCTACATCAGATACGATAGGTGTTTCTTCAATGATGTCTTTCCATTCTCCTTCTGTCATTATTTCTTCGTCTTTCTTCAAAATGTTTCCAGGAGAAAAGAAATGCTTGTCATCTCTTTTTTCGGTTTCATGAAATCCATTTATCTGGCTAGGAATCTCACCGAAAATCATTAAATCATCGTCATCTAATGGTTCAGGTGTACCTGTCGATTCTTCTTCAGGTTCAATTGTTTGACTGTCTTCTCCTAGAATATGCAAGAAAGAATATTTTCCTGATTCAGTGGTAGTTTTCTCCGTTGATTCGGTAATATCAGTTTCTGAAAAGTTTAAACATTATATTTCTATAAATGGAACGAATACTCTGATACTCGTCATCAGAAGTACCTGTTGATTTTTCCGTGTCTTCGATGGATGAACTGTCCTTCACTGGAATAGGCCAAAGAGGCCATTTATTTAACTCGGTGGTAGTTGGCTGCGGTGATTCGGCAACATGAGCATCTAAATAATTAAATCACTATATTCCTATAAATGGCTTTCTTACCATTTCTTATTCTCCAATCCAATCGCACACACAACACACGAAGTGCCAAACGAAGAGCTTCGAATTCTAGGAGCATGTCTGGATTACTGCGGTTGGTCACAACAAGATGAATCTGGTTGATTGTCTCCCGAACTTGGTCATATAAATAGACATCTCTCTGTAAAGCTTGACATGTTGCTTCACAATGCAAGTTGTTTATCTCATCCCGAATCTGCTCGACCTTTGCGAGATAAGCCACCGTAACTTCATGAATAATGGAGAAGTTTGATAAATGACTCTGAAATAATGAAAATTGCTATGAACAGCTAAAACCACTCACATGGAATGAACTCGTGCACTTTCTGTACTCTCTCACTTGCTCAGCACATGTTGCCGGATCCTCCACCGTGGTTTCTTCCGAACTTTGAGACGATGATGCTGTCACAGAAGAGATTAGCACCAGGAACAAGAAAAATGATTTCATTTTGATAAAATAAAAGATCGGTTGATCCTTTCCCTTTTATTCCAACTCTAAAGTAAACATCAGTGTATCAGGGAGATTGAATTTTACTGAATCCAAACAAAAACACATACAAAAAAGCAAAACTACAAGTTTACATCACGTCATCTCCTTTTTTTGTGATGGACTACTGTGGAATGCCTTTTTTTGATGGGAACTTTCAAGTAGTATACAGGCATGTAACTTGAAAATAAAAGATCACTGATTTTTATACTTCTCGATTGTTATTTGTCCATTTTCCTTTTCCCCATGTTTCCACCTTTCAAATTAATTCATTTATCAAACTTTTTTCCAGCAATTTTTATTATTTGTATTGTCCCAAAGAAGAAATCGCTTTCTGAATAGGTATGATTCATTTTGTTGTTCCGTTCGACGAAGATTCATATTCTATCAGTTTGGTATTTTCTTGGCAAATGTTTCTTTCTATTTTATTTTTCTTCCTACCCACTAATGCCTTCCCTGTTGAAACAAACCTTGATGATCCATTGTGAGTGAAGATTTTGGGAGAATATATAATTTATATTTTGTTTAGAAACTCGACTCATAACAGTCGAATCATTCATCGAAAGATCTCCCATCAACAGCAAACTGCTCACACTTGGATGGCATTCAACGCATTTTTCACTTATACTCTTGTCGTTGTTGCTTTATGCATTTTCATTTTCACAGTGGCAATGAGTGGGTGTTTGGAATCAGTCGCCACATTTTTCGCTAGTAGAATTGAGAGAAGGTTTTTGCAATTCAGGAGTTATTTTAGAAAAACTGATAAATAAATGTTATTGGCTTTTTGAAAACATATTGATAAAGCAAGACAACTATCAATTACTTTTGATTTTTTCAAGGAAGATCATAAGTGAGATACATGAATTAGATCATAAGGAAAACTCATCGTGACTCTTTTTCTGACTTCTCTGCTTCCTTCCGAAGGGCTTCTCCAAGTAATTCGTATGGGCGGTAGGGAGAACTAAAATTTTATATATGTTTCTTGCTGAAAAATTATAAAACCTTACTTTCTACGATCACTTGTGTATTTCTCCTTGTAGGATTGTGATTGAACGCTGGGATTTCGTTGCCTTGGTCTTCTCACCTAAAATAAAAAAACATAGCTTTAATATCTCCGGTTACCTCTTACATTTTCAGTTCTATCTCTGGATGTTTGATATGGGTGAGCTCGTAAAGATGGTGGTGTTGGAATCCTGAGCGACATCAAGGGAACAGGGGTCTTCCGAACTGGCATAAGTTGCATTGGTGCTATTCCAAGAGGTAGTAACGGGTTGACTGGTTGGGCTAGTAGCTGAGCATTGACTATATCCATGAAAGGAAGACTCATTGGAACAGTAGGTTGAGTGGAGGGAACCACAAATGGCATGTTAAGCACTTGATCGAATGGAGATGACACAAACTGCTGATGGGATACTTGGGCGAAATGAGTTAGAGAAGAAAGGGGAGATGGATCGGGGTTAGATGGGATATGTGGTGGTAGTTGGAGGAGTGGTGGAAGCTGGGGATTGTTGATTTGAGGCAAAAATAAATACGGGTGTCCATTGGGAAACAAGCGAACGTCTAGGTTGTTGGACATTCTGAAAAAAAATTTTTGAAATAAAATGACGGAACTGTTACGAAATTATAGATAACGAATACCAGCAATGATTATTTCATCTTACGATTTACTAAAAATCTAGGAAAAATCCTGGAGTCTAAAGAGAAAAAAATGGATACTAGATCCATAAAAGCTCTTATACCCTTTTCTATAATCGAATGCTTGTTTGATGGCGTCGTTAAAACAAGTACGAAAAAAAATGGAAGGAAAGATGAAATGTAAGGCAATTTTCGGCTCGGACGTATTTTTATTAGCTAGCAGAAACTGATAAGAGACCTCGGCGGTGGCTGAATGTGATTGATATTTGGTAGAGAGGTCAATTTCGTAAACAAATACACCCTCTAAGGGGAAGCTATGGGGCAATAAAACATATGTACAACTGACTCATTTTGTGATACATTGAACAGATTTCTACATATGATCGTAATTTTTTTCAAAAGATGCAAATGTGTTGCTTCTGGTCGTATTCTAAAATTTTCGAAAAGAGGAGGAGGAGGAATCAAGGACGGATAGAAGGTAGAAACTTTTGTTTACTTTTCTCTGGGTCCAATGCGTTGTCCTGTATGTGTAAAAGACCTTTGTAGCGAGAAGAAGATAGGAACAACTTTTGAACTTTTTCGTAAAATTGGAAAGTGGATTGGAATTCACCAATCACACTGAGTGCAGTGAATAAAAGGAGAACAAAGAAAAGGCGAAGAAATCCGGGATTGGCAGTGAGTGACGAGAAAAAAACGGAGCTTCCAACCTATATGAAGAAGCTGAAGACGAATCTGAGGGCTATATTTCAACACGCGTCTCGATGGGACGTCGTTTGCGGCGACGTTGAAGAAGAAGACGTATCCATCCGCCACGTAGGGTTTGCATAAATCAAATTGAAACGGATTCGGTTGACACCCTCCTTTGTCCCCACAAAAAATGATGGAAAGGAAGAATGAGGAGAAAACGAGATGGGGCTCGGAGACCGCTCGCTCTATCTGTTTTCTCATCTCCATGACAACTTTTTGACGAGTTTAATGGTGTTTTTTGATTTTCTAATGGGTATGACATTGTTGAAAGTGAACAAGGAGCATTGCGAAATTAGAATATACGCAGAGGAACAAAATCAAGACTTTGCCAGGATGAAAGAGCGGCAAACGGAGAACTGGCTCGAGAACCCCCATGTGAATTTATTGTTTTCATTGATGTCCTTAATATTTTGCTCAGCTTTGGTACTTTGATTGAAAAACAACTGTATTTCTAGGAATTTTTCAAGTTTCAAAGACATCTTTTGTTGTTCGCCGATAAAAAACTGAGATGTACTTTTAGTATCATTGTTCAAGAAGTACAAATGACTCCAAAAGGTTTCCAGTCAGTCCTAGCTTACGAGAACTGTTGTTCATCCCATTATGACTGGGAAACAAGACAATGAAGACCCCCGAGTACCCTGAAACTGGAATTGAAGACTATTAGATCTAAAATTTTAACACTGATTATCTCTAACTATCCGTATTTCTAAAACTTCAGTTGGGTAATTTTCATTCAATTTGTAATGGAAGCATTACCAAGTCTTTTTTATAATTATAAAAAAACGATGTCTTCAACGTAGTAAGTGAAGAAAGCGTCGTATTCATGAACATACTCGTCTCCTCATTGGTCCTGAGGTGAATCGTTCACCGCTTCTACTTCATTACCAGGTTCCTCGTTTTAGAAATTGACACTGACAAGAACATTTTCATTTTCCGATTTGTTTTGAGGAGATTCCTGTTCTGGAAATACAAGAGTTCAATATTATACGTATTTTATTGTTTCCACCTGATTTCTTGGTTTTTTCAAGTTCCATTTCGAGTTTGATCTGCTCGTGATTACTTCTCATGCACAAAATCATGAATGCGATTTTCTTGAATTCAGAAACAGATGGAACTTTCTGAAAACCGTTTTTTAGAGAGTGCATAATACAGTGATCAACTAACCGAGTCCTCTCTCAGGTTGTTCTCCAAATATTTGATATATTCAATTGCAAGAAGAAGACTTTGAAGTTTTGTCATTTCCTTTTTCCGCGATAAAGGAACTCCCGGGATTAGCCTGAAAATTCCTTTCTGATGAAATATTCTCAAATAAAAATAAACTTACGATTTGAGAGTATCAAACATGTCGTTGATATCAGTATGTCGCTTTTTGTCTCTCATTTTTCTTCGAATTCTTCTTTTCTCTTTCTGCTGGGAATCAAAAAATCCTGCTCGTTTTGTTTTTTTCGCCATTTGGATTGCGCCAAGAATATTAACAGTAATCAAGAGCAGTTATGGTATATATAAGTGATAATGGGTGGAACCTGAGCTCACTGGTCACACTCCTTAACAGATCAAAACTTTTTATTAGTGACAGATGGTTTTGTGTCAACTAATAAATACGGTTGATACCATCTAGCATATCAGGTTACAAAAAGATATTTGGTCACGGGATGAAAAGATGATGGTGTTAGCTGATTGACATCTTGATAAAATAAGCCGATAAAGGCTTTGGAAAGAAACTTCAAGTTTCTTAAGGGTCTTTAAGGTCCATCACATGAACCAAATTGAGCTGGATAACGTTCTATTAGGATTTTGAATGTTCTTCCAATCCCTCATGATCCAATTGAATTGAGAAGATATCTGAATCAAAACTGCATATGTCAAGATTTAGAAAATCTTGTTATCTATCAGTCAAAACATTGCACGAGCTCTCCCAGATAATTCATTTTCCCAATCAAGAATAACTACAAAGTTGAATGTTCAGAAGATATCAATAAGACGATATAAGACAATATAAGACAATATAATAATAAGATGTAATAATAATAAGACAATACAAGACAAAATCCCCTTCCCCCCTTTTCAGATTTAGATTGGACTCATTCGGTTCAATTCGGTTTTGGCATTCTTTGGCAATCTTGCTCTGAAGTTGTAGTTGCCAAAGTCAGGAATCTCCTTTTCTTCAGAATCGCTTGGAATGTCATGCTGGGCACCTGAAAAAACAGTTTTAATTACAATAGATCTTTTGATTTCGTTCAACTCACCAACTGGATCATCGATATCCTCGGCATAACACCCGCAGCCGCATCCAGAACAGACCTTTCTTTTCATTTGGGAACGAATCTTCTCATTCTTTTCTTTTTCAATACTGTGCTCCTCTCTGCTTTCGATCAACTCACTGGTTGCAATTCTCTGCTCTTGGTACTTCCGATCGACTTGTGGTTGCAATTCTTCGATTTCTTTATCATACTTTGCCTGGATGCCAATGTTCGCTTTTATTTGTTCCTGTTTACTGTTGATTCTGTTATTAAAATCGTTCGTCAAATCCCTTTTGAGATTACGAGCTCCTCTAATGACCTCTTCAACGCTTTCCGCCCGCATTTCATCCATCCATATTGGGAACCTTGCTGCGTTGTCCTGCACGATTCTTTCGGCGTCCTCTAATTTTCTTTGGAGTCTGTCCCGCTCAGCGGTCAGTATTTCTTTATTGTTTTCCAAGGCGTCGTTTTTTGAGTTCAGCATAGCATAATCTTCATTCAAATCCCGAATACAACCCTCCATTTGAGCGATTTCCAGGCCGTTTTGTTGTACGCTATCCGCAAGCTTGGCTTCTCTTTCTGCTTGGTAGGGGTAGATCTGTGGGTACATGGGAAAGATGGGATTATCCATTTCTCTGAAAATAACTAAATGGAAAATAAGAATGAAAAGAAAGAAGAACTGCTTATATAAGAAATCGATATCAGACACGCACGCACAATCAAAAAACGCCTCGCGAATGAATTTTCTCTCTGCCCTCGCATAGATTTGAATACGAAAACAGAGAAAAAAAGAGAGCGAGAAAAGGAGTGCGGCGTTGGAGGCCCTGAAGGAGCAAAGAAGAGAAGATGGAAGCTAGAGAGACATGGAAAGAGAAACAGAGGTAGAGATATGCTATGAATTGAAAATGGGTGACTTTTCTTCTTTCACAAAAAAGGAATAACTGAACTTTTTGTAAAACAAACGAGAGGGTTGTAATAAAAGAGAATGTGCTCCCCTTTTTTGGCCAACACGTGTTCGTCGCGCTCTCCAGTGTATCTTCTTCTTTTCCTCTATTCTCCTTCTCTCGCCAAGCAGGGACCTGACGCCGCGAGTATGACAAAACGAAGAGGATACATTAAAAGGCATTGTTAGCAGAGAGTAAAGGAAGAGGGCCAATGAAATGGCGTTCTGCCAACCCCCCAACCAAAAAAGATGGTGGCACCTAATTGAGATAAGTGAATTAGTAGAGATTAAAAAAGCATAGCACTTTGTTGAGAACGTGTTCCTAGAAAAGTCGATGTGATTTCCAAGATTGCGCGTGGTCAATAACTTCGCTTCACGATTCCGCTACATTTGCAAGAACAGCGAATCTTACATATAAAATATGATTTTTGACGCTCTGAAAGGAAAGAAACCAAAAGGAGAACTCGCGCGTCGATTCAAACACAAAAAAGACAAAAAGAGTGTGTTGTTGGATGTAAGAGAACACATGGAAAACAGAGAGACGATGAAACCGAAAAGAAATATCAAGCAGAGGTATAATTAGAGTCAGAGACGGGGCTTTAGCCAGTGTTGAGGGAAATGAAGTACAAAAAGGAGAGATATCATTTTTCAAAGTTTCCAAGTAAAAGTTTCTTTTAGATGATTAGTGTACGGGTGCTTTTATCAAAAATCTATTTCAGTTATTTAGGTTTATTTTTTTCATAAATAAAGTTAAATACATAGAAAATCATAAGCAAATCGTTCAATACAAGTATAAATTTATAAACAAGAATAAAATACAATAAAAATAAAAATACAATAAAATCAGACAAACTTAGTTAAATAAATCATAAAACAAATAGAAAAATTTGTATAATTATACAACATTCTACAACGATCGCATCCTTCAAAAAACCAATCCATTTTCCGGATCCATGATTCGTAAAACCAATTTTATTTGACGAAACTTGGAAATTAGCTGATTGAGGCGATCGCTGAAAGTGACCCTTTTTCATAAACAGATAAAAAAATCTCTCACCCTCGATTGGGCCAGACTCGGTCAGTTCAATGTGCTCCAAGACTATCCAGATGTGATCCAAGACTTTCCAGATCTCAATGGGGTCCAATATTATGGTCAGATCATTCCCATGGTTTTTCTTCCAGCCCGGCGGCTCTGCGATGACCTTTATCTCCCAGAATAGCGTGTTGGTCGACGCGGAGTAGGCTAGAACAAAAAGGTTACAGTAGGGACCAAAAGGAATAGAAAATACCGGTGGACTCGGCGAAGAATCAGAAGACGCGGAGAGTACCACCACTAGTCTCTCACACTCGATGGGGTCCCACATCATCACTTTTCCAAGCAAAGTCTGAAAACAAATATATGAGTTTAAAGATCGTTCGATGATAAACATGCCGTGAAGTTTTTCAAAATATCCAAAAACTTGGCCAGATCATCAAGGCATCTTGTACCACTAGAAAAGTGGCGCACATTTCAAAATCCCACCATTGTCCTCGTGGCCCGGAGGCTCTGCGATGGTCTTTTCTCCTACAAGTGCGTGTCGAGCGACGGGGAGTAGGCTAAAACAAGTAGGTTACGGCAGGAACCAAAAGGAAAAGGAAATACCTCTAGGTTGAGAGGAGTCGGAGCTTTGGGAGTCCGAGTACCAGAAGAAGTACTCGGACCAGATCATGCACGCCTCCTTTTTTTCCAATTCATTCTCCTGCTACATGATTTGTATTACCCATTTTATTTGGCGGGCTTGGAAATGAGCTGATGGAAACGATAGCTGAAAGGAACCCTTTTTCGTAAACAGATAAAAAAATCTCTCACCCTCGATTGGGCCGGTGAAGTCAATGTGCTCTAAGACTTTCCAGATGTCCTATTCATTGTAGTAGTTTCCGGAGATGAGGTCCACTGTAAGTATGGTTTAAGATGAAAAGTAATTGGTCAGTCTTACCATCATTCGTCTCTCGCACTCAATTGGGCCCGACATCAACAACTGTTTGAGCAGGATCTGAAAACAAATACATAAGTTCGAAGCTCCTTTGATGATAAACATACCTTTCATTAAAAGATCCAACGCTTCGGCCAGATCATAGAGGCCTCTTTCACCACTAAAGTGGCCCATTTTTTTTGTTCCCATGGTTGTCCTCGTGGCCTGGAGGCTTTACGATGGCCTTTGTTTCCTAGCAGTGTGGGCAGAGCGGCACTGAGTGGGCTAAAACAAAAAGGTTACGATAGGGGCCATAATAAATAGGACATACCGTTGGGCTTGAGGATTTAGAACTTTAGGAGTCGGAGGACCAGAAGTAGTACTTGGAGAAGAGGAGAGGTCATGCATGCCTCTCCTTGTACAGGGGAAAAAGGTGCGTTTGTGTGTGTGTGTGTGTCCGCACAAGGGGGGCCATGAATCTGTGTCAGAAAGTGTGCCAACGCTACCATGACAAAGGGAATGGTAGGCTGTCTGTAGTTTGAGACCTAATGTCTTTAGATAAGCCGTACTGAGTATATTTTTCTTGGTTTTTGAACAATGACATAACGATCAATTTCTATAATAGGTTTATTTTTCGAAATTAATTTTTTAAAAAACAATGATAGTAAAATGTTGGAAAGAATTCGCTTAGAATTGAATAAATAATCAGCATCCCCTTCTTTTGTATTGCAATTACTCTGCTCTGTCTATCCTCGGCTTTTTCCGTTGAACACGGTATTGCCCGAAACCAGGTACTTCGAGGTCGTCCTCGTCTTCTTCAGTGACGGAGTCGTCTGATGTGCCTTGAACTGAAAATTAGTTTTTAAAATCTTCTTTTTAGTGCTTTATCGCAGAACTTACCATTTGGTGCGTCCTTCGACTCAAGAAATCCGCATTGGCAACATGAAGTTCTTTTCAATTGATCCCGCAGTTCCCGAAACTTGATTTTTGCTTGATGGAGAGCTTCCTCGCTTTTTTTCTTCTCATTGACTGCTTTTTGTTTTTCTTTTTTCTTATCTTCAATTAATAATCTCAGTTTGTGAATGTAGGAATTAAGATTTTTGATTTTGTTGCCCATAGAGATTGTTTCTCTGTTCATCTCATTACGTTTCCGCTCGAAGGGCTTTTCGAAATCTTTTACATAGTCATCCAAATCCTTAGTGGTTTCTTCGCTCATTAAGACCGTCCGTTTGTAGAAATCCTTTTCTTGCTGCAACCCCGTTAGGCAGGCTTCTAGGTGTTCTATCTTAAGTTCATCGATCTCCTCTAGCAGTTTTTTGTTTTCCTCGTCCATTGCTTTGATTGCAGTCTCATTAATCTTTCTTTCTTTGGCCAGATCGTAAATTTGAGTTGCCAATATCCCAACCTCTCCGGGCCATCTTCTCATGTTAGCTTCCAATTGTTCGTCTGTCACACTAGACATGTTTTCTGGAAAATAAATGAGTTTAAAAGCTGAAAAAGAAGAAAACAAAGAAATGAGACGCAAAAAAACTAGTTAATCTGATAATTCATCAATTATATAAAACCACTGCTTGTCGGAAATCAATACGCACAAAAAAGTCGTCGAAGAATGAATATTCTCGTTGTTTTTGCGCGCGTTGAAATACGGAAATAGAGAAGGAAAAAGAGAGGGAAGAGAAGGCGTATGATGTTCTGATAGAGCACATGGAGAAGTGAGACAAAGCGAAGGGCAACGAGAAAGGGTTGGATGCACTAATTTTGAGAAAAAATATTTTATTGGGGAATTCATGAGTGAAACACATTTTTTCAATGTTTGGACATTGTTTATTGAATGAAACAAGAAACAAAAAACAAGAACTCTTAATTATAAAAAATCAAGAGTTATCAAAGCAGCTTGCGTATTTTCTGGAACAGTAAAGCGTTCATTGTCTTTTTATGAAGCATTACATTTGGCCGAGTCTCGCTCACACATGCATCACTAATTTTCTCCCACTTATCGTTTTTGATCCAGGTCTGGTATTGCCCCGATGATAAACTCATTGGGTTGTGTTCGAAAAACGCTATCAATCCCCATTCAAATCCGAAAAACCGTTGGGGCGTGTTTGCATTAAAAAACTTGAAGTTAACGTAATCGAGTTTTTTGGTTTTTTTTTTGAGGTGAGGGTCGTTAAATACCTTTCCCCTGTAATATTTGTTAATTTTTTTTGTCTTTCTGATTTTTTCCCACTGTTATCCCAGGACGTTTCTTCTATTGCACACCTTCAATAGACCGTGGAGTGGACGGTTTTGTCGATCCCTTTTTTTTAATTTTCAGATGGCATAATTGTATCCAAAAAATTGTTCATCATCTGGCACTCATGGATGATAGGAATAACATTTCCAGCAGGATATCCTGGCTCGAAAATCTAAAAAACCAATCGAACCTGAAAAACTAGGTGATATCAACGGAAAAAGTCCAGAAACCCATGAAATTTAGATTCAATTCACTCCAAATATTTTTTTTCATTTTTTTTCAACAATTCCCAACTTGAAATAAAGCTAAAACCTGGAAAAAAGACTAGAAAAAGTCCAAAAACCAGAAATGCGCAAGCTTCCTCCGCAAATGTGTCAATAAAATCTTTGACGCGCTATGCATCACTTTATTCCGTTTACCTGCAACGTGTAAAATCGAGCAACAAGAGGAACAAGGGTAAGATTTGATTTGAAAAAATATCTAGATATGAAAAATAGAAATATTGAAGTGAAAAGACTCTAAAAAAAAAGAAAAAGTATGAATATAATATCAGAATACCTAAAAATAGCGATATGAATGAACTCATTCAGTAAGAGAGACAATGTGAATACTCTATTGAGCCCCGGAAATTAATTTCCTACTGAAAAACAGCTCAGTTTCAACCTTTTTTCGATGAGAAGCGTTATTTTTCCATTTCTCTAGCTTTCAGTTATTTTCTCCCGTTGAAAACAAGTCATATGCACAAGCCTCCATTAGTTCCCAGTGCCAGGAAACGCTTCTGTTTTTGCTCATATCCAATATTCTCAAGATCTCAGTTTATCGATATTCCTTGAGAAAACCGGATAACATAGCCAGGAGAAAATTCCCACCAAAGAGAAACTAGCCACTGCCCCTATTTCAATCAAGAATATTTTCTCCCGCGCGATTTCCCGACGAAACAGGTTCTAAAACATCTCTTCTCGATCATTTAGACGATGTAGTCTCCGCTATAAAGGAAGCCATTTTGAGCTGAGTGCCTCGATAAGTGAGCCAATATTTTCTGCCTTTTAAGTAGGCACGATTACCAGAAAAGCGCTTTTTTCAGTAGCCTTTTCTTTATTTTCCTCTCTTTCTTTATAAAAAACGAGAAAACATGGATTAAGGCGAGAAAAGAGGTGTCTGGGTTAATCGTCGTTCTTTTCAACATGTTTTCTTCTATTCCGAAGACTCATTCCTCTCGCCTCTAAAATAATGTATTCCGATTTCCGCCGCCTCAATATGCAAAGCCGATACTTAATGAGCTCTTTTTCTTAGTTCCCTCTTAGAAAACAGTGTTCACATTGTCTCCGCCCAGTTGTTTTCGCTTTTGTGTTTTTCACAAAGCACCGCGCGTTACTATGGTTTCTTGTCGGCTTCCCCCAAAAACACATTAATATTTTTCATTATTTCAGCCAAGATGTCGGCTGGAAGTAGTAGCGGAGAAGGAACCACTACTGATCAATTCACCAAATTGAAACTGATCGAAGAGGAAAAAGAAGGCGAGAAGAAAGAAGAGCAAGAAGACTCCCAAGAAGGTTAGTTTCTCATCATTATCTATAGAATTTAAAACTTTTTGTTACAGGCTCTTCTTCCACAGAGCCGGTAAAATATCCAGGAGTAACCGGAGAGAATTCAGTTTACGTGAAACTTGTCAGCAGTGACGACCACGAGTACTACATCCGTCGGGAGCTGGCCGAGAAGTCGAGTGTCATCCGTGATATGCTCCGCACTCCAAGTGGGAACGAAGAGAACACCGTTCATCTCCATATGGTCGACTCCAGAATTCTCCGCACGATGTGCAGATATCTGACCTATCAGAAAGATTATATCAAGAAGCAAGGAGAAATCGAGCAGTTCAAAATTCCATCCGATGATGCATATGAACTTTTGCTGGTTGCTGGATTCTTTGGAATTTGATTTCTTCTATTGTAAAAACAAACTCTAATTTTTCAAAAATTGCCCCTTTTCCCGATGCCCAGAATGATATTGAAGTATTTATTTCAACTATTCAGTCATAAACAGTCTCTAATAAAGGTTTCAAAGTGTTAAAGTGATTTCAGTTTATATGAGAATGGAGCTTTGAACTTGAGTAGTTTAACTATTCATCTTTTCATAACAGGATAGACGCATGCTCAGTTTTCTATGACAGATTTAAAGACGAAAGGCGACAAGAAGAGAGGAAACAACAAGAAGACAGAGGAACTGTTTTATCTTTCTTGAGAAAATCTGTCAGGGATGATGATATAAATTGAGGCGCTTTTCCAGATATTTTTAACTGTCAACTAGCCTGACCGCCATCACTCGCTACGCTCGTTCCGGCGGCCAGGCCAGACGCGTTCCGCGTGTTGAGCTTTTTGTATTCGATTCAGTTTAATCATAAACAATTCTCCTCAAAATATCTAACTAAACCGTTTTTAACAACCCAGAAGCCCCTTGTTCATTTTCGGTTACGCCCTCGCGCGCGCGAGCTGAGGCGGGGAGTTATAGAAATGCAGCAGCCGACGCCTCACGGGTTACGCCGCCGACTATATTTTGCGTTAGAGACGCCCCGCCCCCTTTTAGGGAGAGAAATTGGCCTAAAAAACCACTAAAATGACCGTAGAAAATTTCAAAATTGATATTTTTGAAATCTGAAAAAACGGGCATCATGCGGCCAACTTTTCCGTTCTTTTGGTGAAAAAATTATAAAAATCGGTCAGGTAGGAGCTGGGGAACGGCTGCCGACGTGCACACGCACACACACACGCACGCACACACAAAAAATGTCACCCCCCATACTTTCGTAGTTTAAGAGAGGGGGCAGACTAGCTTTTGATCCCTAACGGGATCAAAAGCCAGTCCAGGGCATTAAGTTCTGCTTCTATAACCTAAGCTTCTACGAGATCCCGAAGAGTTTCCCGCGCCTGCGGCGCGGGATGGGAGTACGGCCTGCGGCCTTGTTAGTGGGTCCAGGAGTGCCAGCCTATTCGCCCCTCACTCGCTCCGCTCGTTCGGGTCGAATAGGCCTCGTAAGAGAGCTTGTATGTACTCTGGACTTCAATGTCATCATCGTCCCAGGAGGTCAATTGGGGGAGACAGAGAGAGACGACCACCTTCCCAGAGGGACCATTCTCCTGGGAAGGTGCTTAAAAAGCACTATAAAAAGCTTTTACGTTAAAATTTACAAAATCTAAAAAGTCGTGCATCATGCCTCCAACATTCCCCATCTGAAAACACGGTCAAAATCGGTCGAGTAGGAGCTGAGAAAACGCTGCGGACACATTTTTATTACACTTTTTTCGGACATTTTTTGGGGGACTTAAGCCCCGCCCTAATTGACATCCCCCATACTTTCCATATTTAAGAAGAAGAGGTTGCAGAATAGGAAGAAGTGCTCCTTATGTTTTTTTATTTGGGTCTTTTTGGGAAAAGTTGGTCAAGTTTTTAAAAGACAAATCTATTTATTCAGAAAGAAAAGTCATGATTAATGAAATAATGGTGTTTTATTGGAATACAAATAGAAGAACGCCGATGGGAAGTGATGGTGGAACACAGTTGGAAGATGAGTCGCGGTTTGCCGAGTGGAATCACTGAAAAGAAAGAGCATTAATAATCTGTCGCAAAGTCAGCCTATTTAGAATAAAGATTTTCAATTTTTGAATCTAAGTTAGATTTATCAGGGCGAACTTTCATTGTTTGAAAAATAAATTATCTAACTCAGTGTTTTTAAATTCAAATGTATTTTTTAAAATGTAAAACTCACCTTCTTATTTGGAGTAGCCTCCTTCGACAGAAGACGTGCTGAGCGGCGAGGATGGGCTGCCGCCAGTCTCAATGAACGACGCGGAGTGGTAGTCGTCTCCTAAAGAAAAAATACCGTGAAAGTTTTGAAGCTTCAACTTTACCTTTCTTGGGGTCTTCTTTTGAGGCGTGGCTGCTTGGATAGCCAGAATAGGCTGCTGAAGTGGCGGGAAGTCGAACACCTCCACTGGTGGAGGTGGATAGATCACCTCGATGGAGGATGACGACGAGACCGGCGACACGGGAAAGGTGATTATTGGAGAAGTCGGCTCTGCAGTTGCTTCTCTTCCAGTCGCAGTGTTTCCTGCCAGATTGGGGAACTGCTGGAAAAATTTTGATGAGTTTTAATGTTAGTGGTTGTATTCCAGACTTACGAAGGCAGGAGGGACAAAGGCCGGAGGAACGGGAAAAACGAATCCCACAGGGAGGGAGGGGATCCCAAACGGTCCAGTCGGGGCCAACGGGAAGAAGATTCCATGCGGTGGATTAGGAAGATTGGAACCGGATGTCGATGGCTGCTGATGGCCGTTGTTGTTGTTCGGTGGGGATGGTTGTTTCGGCATGGTTTACTTTCTGGTAGCTTTAAGAAAAATGAATTTAAGAATGGAAACGTATATAAAAATTAGAAGAATTCCAGAAGAGAGGAAAATAGAGGCAGATAAAAAAGAAGTTTCTATCAAAAAGGCGATTACAGGTAAATCGATAATGACTAGAAATGGGTCAGCCTAGAGAACGACCCACACAGAAATGGGGAGGAGTGAGGGACCATACGCACCAAGACGTACAGGTAAACAGGCACCCTAAATGGGTCAGCAAGAGATGACGAGAAATGGGTCAGCAAAAAAGAGTACCTTTGACAGAAATGGGGAGGAGTGAGGGTCCACACAAAAAGGGGAAGACTGGACCACATAGGGGGTTGACACGATCTGCCGGTGAAGAGGAAACCTAATGGGGCTATTCACGCCTTGGGAAAAAAAAAAAAAGGAAAAAATACCGAAAAATAGGATTTTTCCCATTTTTATAGGAATTTTTCCCATTTTTTTAGGATTTTTTCCTATTTTTCGGTATTTTTTTCCTTTTTTTTCCTTTTTTTCAAGGCATGAATAGCCTCATAAATGGGACATCAGAATGAGAAGGGTATCCAAAGATGATGCGGTGGAAATTTACTTCCATAAATGATAAAGGGAGTTGTTATTTTTGTTTTTCTCAGGTCAAAAATACTGTCATTTGAAATTTATCAATACGGTGACATCTCATTTAGACTCTGATTCTATCGTTTTTCTACATTTCGAGAATTATAGTTTCTGAAAAAGGTGTTTATTTCCTCTAAAAATCAACGATCAAAGCTCAGTTCTTACTTAAAAATGATTCATATTTTTTGGTTTTTTCGTTTCTTTTGTATTTTCCGAGAACAAGGCGTTCCCACGAACCTATAAAATGACAAACTAGAGCGTAATTTATCATTCTCCAATTTTTTTCTCCATTTTTCCACTTCTATCCTTGCTTCTAGATTTGATTTCAGATTCTTAAACTATTTTTGAAGATTTCTACCATACTTTTTATTGTTCTCGATACTAAATCCGAGCAAAGATCACCCATTTTTTTATTGTTTCATATTGTTCCAGTTCCAGTTTTATTGAGTCATTTCGCTTTTATTAATCATAAAGTATTTTATTGAACAGGTATAAAAGGAGAGTGGTACCTGTTGAATCTTCACTTTTTCGAATCATCTCACTCATGGACTCGATTCGCGCTCCTCACAACTCATACATACATTCAATTTTTCAGATGAAAATGGTGAACCCGATAACTGTCATCTTACTCTTCTTCTTCGCGGCTCGCGTCAATGCTGTTCCCGAACAACCGCCCTCCGGAGCAGATCCGATAGTCAATTCTTTCCTGGCTCAGTTCGATAAGAAAATTTCATCCGGTAATCTTACCGAAATCGCTAGCCTCTTCGCCGACGAATTCATCATTGACATATGTGGCCCCAAAACCAACAAGGGTATATTTCAATCTCCGAGTTTTATGTAATCTTTCTCTTCCAGAAGTATTTGTTTCGACAATTCTATCTTATCTGAATGACGGACAACAATTGTATTTGATTCCAATCAAGTCTGAAATGATCGACGAAGTAACTGTTGAATTTGATGCCAAATATGGATTCGTTCGATCCAAAGCTGAAGTAGAATATCATGGATTGAACGCAAAATGGACCCTGCTTTTGGTGAAAATGCAATTCCTCTCAGCAAAAACGTCTTGCGGCTATGAACCGACACTCACAACGAGAAAGCCAGTATTCACTGAAGGCCCACTGGTCACGGAAGCTCCACCAAGAACTGAAAGCCCATCAGAACCATTCACTCCCAAAATGACAGTATTCAATGAAATAACGGCACATCAGAGTGATTCAGCCGATGCAATTATGTGGGGACAATTGATAGCTTTGATGGAGGCAAGAAAGACCAACGACCAAGCCATGTTGACAAGATTGACAGACAGACATACAGGTTAGAAATTTATTAATTTGAAAAAATTGAAATTAATCAGAATACTTATAGATCTTGAAAAGTACTACTTCGAGAACCCCAACAAAGACATTATGGCCATCCCACACCTATTATCAGAATTTATGAAATCAAGTACAGGATTAAGATACTTTCTCAGTTACGTGCATTTCGATGAATATATCAACCACAACCGTAAAACTGTCGTCATGCTAATCTATATGGTGGAAATCGAAGCTACAAGCCCAACGGGATGGCAAATCCGTCAAGCCAAGTTCTGTCATGACCCGAAGAATTGTCCCCCTCACCCATTATGATTTTGAGTTGAAATAAAGAGTTTGAACATTAAACGGTCTTCTGGATACTTTTTAATGAATAAACCTGGCCGAATTTGTTCCATGGCTTATGATCTTGATCGGAAAGTGGCAAATGTTCCCTCATAAGCTAACAGGAGCTCTTTTTTGGCACACAAGTTGCAGGCAACAGTCGAGTAACTGCTAAACTCTTCTAGACATTGTTTTTTCATCAAATTAATTTTTACATGGTTGATTTCCAACTTTCTAAATTGGGAATTCGAGAAAAAGTATTCACGCCTCATATGAACACCCGCTAATTCTGAAAACGCTCAGAATTCTCTCAGTTCTTCTCAGTTTCACAACTAGAAATAGGTTTAAGTTGTTATTTTCCTCATTCCGGAATCATTTCTTGACATAATTCATTTCTCCACTCTGCTATTTATGGGTAATTCTATTCTTTTGGTTGGAAATTATTTTATTATATTCAATTTGTAAAGTTTATGTGTTTGACATATTTCTTTATAGTTTGAATTCAAAGCTCCAAACGATCAGAATCACGCGTGTTCGAGCTCAATTCATAATTGCCCGCTTCTCAAAATCACATCACACTTCTCGACCAAGTCTTTCGAAATCTTGTGATACCAAAAAATTAATGTGTTATGGTGTGATCGAGAAGAAAATGATTTGCAGTAGTACAAGCCCGCCTCCAGTTTTGTGGTCTGTTGAGATAATTTAAAGGGCAGTGTCATGTGTTCTAGTTTCCTCGAACAGATTCGAGCCCCCAGACAGTCTCTTGGGGGGCCACCTTAGTTTTGTTATTAGTTCTTGGTACTCTCTAATTCATAGTATTCAAAGAGTATCCAGGGAATTGTTTCTTTGATAACAGAGTAGCCAGTTCTGTTTATGTTTTCATTCATAATCGAGTTTTCAATTTTTAGCAACATTTTTTAATCTTTTCTTGAAAACCTTTAGCCTGCCACCAGGTGAAATTGACATTAATCAAATAACTATTATAAAAAATGTGTTAAATGACGCTTGGTTTTTGTTCAACCTTTTTTTCTTAGAAATGTTGTTTTGTTGAGAAAGATCATTACAGAATCTTTTGAAAATCGACAGCTGAGAAGAGAAGAAGTTAAGAAACCGGTGATTAACGCGGAAAGGTTGTTTTTTGAATTTTCTCTCTTCGAATATTCATTTTCTTCGTTTTAGAGATCAAGAAAATTTTTCTTTATACTATCTGGGAAATATGTCTTCTAATATTGAGCTAGCCGGATTTTATGATTCAATTAAAGCCCAAGAACCATATTTTGGGTGGCTAAGAGTGAGTTTCACCGTAAATCAGTTATGTGAGATATAAATTCAGAGATACATGGAGATCACATCCGTGTTGAACATCGCGGTTGTCATTTTGACTCTATATCTAATCAGGAAAGAAGGAAAAAACTTGAAACCGGAGTATAAACAAGTTCTACTCTGTAACTTATTTCTCCCAGCTGTCTTCAGTCTCTATATGGGCTTCATCTACCAGCCATATATAGTTTTCCCGTATCACCTCCTTCTAACTGTTGGCTTCTTCCGTTTCGGACCATTTGTAACTGCCCACCTGTTTAACATCTGTTGCACTCTTGCTATTCTATGCTCCATGGGATTCATCTACTCCTTCTGGTTCAATTATATCACCATATGTTTCCGCATCTCACAACAAAGTTCAACAAAGTCAAACTTAATTGGTCTATGTGTCGGACTGGTTTTCACTATTGTTAATTTTGTTCTAATGACAATCGGAGTTGACGAGCATCAATATGAAGATAGAGATGCTCTTTATAAGGGAGATGGGAGACTCCGCTATTTCTTTGATGAATACTCTATTGCAATAGTTAGAGTTGGAGATAAATGGTCTTTAAAGGTAAACAATAATCCTATAACATTAATCAAATAACATTTGCAGGTTCTAAGTGTTGAGGCATTTATTGGAATAGCAATTGTTGTCATTGTTATTCCTATAATAACATTCAAATCCCATAGAACATTAAACAGGATTCATAACATGATCTCTAAAACAACACTGATACAATTAAAGAATGCATTATCTATCAGCCTATGGTACCTCCTACAGTTTGGAGTGCTAGTTGGCATTCCAGCAGCGACAGCTATGGCGCTTTTGCTTTTACGTTATTCACCCTCGGAAAGGTAAATTGAGAAGAATAGACTCTTCAAAATGAATGTTGCCTTTTAGTTTCCCATTTGCTCTAGTCGTCCTGGCACCCACCCAATTAACGTGCCCAGTTATATGTGCACTTTACCTATCTGTCATCAAGCCTCTCCGGTTCGGGTTCCTGAGGCTTATCGGACTCCATAAATATGTTCCCAAAGCGGTTTCCAAAGTCTCCACTCAATCGCGTATGTTCATTGACTAAAAATGCAATAACAAGGCCTTTATTCCAGAATTATCAACGTTCACGTCATCCCATGCACCTGTTCGACATATCACAAGGAATGCATATGGTGCGATTCGACTCAACTGACTATGGTAGAACTCTAAAACCCACTAGCTTGAAGATCATATGGTTTTTTCTTCTCTAATAACACAAAATTACAGTGATTAGTCATAGCACGCGGTATTTATTAAAAATTTGAAAATAAATGGTGATTTGAATAAAAAAGAATTTTTCAAAGGAAAGATAATTACAGTAGAGCAGGGATACGGTAGAAAAAATTAGCCAGGTTTTTTGAAAGCCATTTCCAGATAAGTTAGTTGGAGGGCTCTCATAAAGTTCTGGGCATCGACTTCTCTCTTCTTCAAATCCAGTTCCTTCATGTCTCGAAGCTGTTTCAGAAATCCAGACTTGAAATTTGTGTCTTCGAAGGCAACCATAGCTTTTCCAATAAAGCTTTCTTCATCCAGACTTCGGATTTTCCTTAGAAGAATAAGAATATGGTGTTTCTCTGGGCACGGAGTATAAGCATCCACTATAGCTGATATTTCTTGACGACGAGTGTAAACCCTAGCTGATTCTGAATTGGCACGATGTGGAAACTAAAAGCCTAGATAAAAGCTCACCTGATATTGCGTGTAAAAGTTTCTGCTCTTCACTGGTGCCCTCCAGAAGGATACTGTCGAGCGTTTTGATTTTCTCGATTGTTCCCTCACATTCCATTTTCAAGAAGCTCCAGTTCTTGGGTTCTGTTGTACATGGCTCTGTTGCTTTGACTATTCTTGGATCCCGGACATGTTCATTGCTATCTTCCATTTGGCGAGCCTTCTTGAGAGCTCAGATGAATGGAAATTGTAAGCAGAGCTCAAAGGATCTCTGTAATCAGACATACTTGGAAGTTAAGTTGTTTTGAAACAGCGGGAAAAAATATTTAAATAAACAGAACTTCCTATGGACTAAGAGCCCTTTGAAGTTTGGAATAATAATACTGGGAACGTTTCAAGCGATTGCACTCTTATTCCAAAACTCTCCGTGGAATATATAACGATCAGAGAAATAGTTCTATAGTCGTTTGCTATTGCACTTTTATATGAAACTGAAAAATATAGAAGTGCTCTGAACTGAAAACAATTTTATAAAGTTTAGAAACAAGGACAGCTGTTGAACTTACTGTATAACAACATACTGTATAACAACAGCTGGGTCCTAGGAATTCAAAAAAGGTCAAGTGGAACAAAGAACATTTTTAAATACAATAGTTCATTACAAAAATTATATACTACAGAAAAATTAATGTTGAACGAAAGATTGAGTGGCCCCATGAACACATCCAACTTGACGGAACTTGTGTAGTTTATCATTTTTGAACTCGCGACCTTCCCATTTATTACGGCGATCATTGTATTTGGCAGTGTATCGAACATTAAGACCTCCAGCTAGAACCACTGTTCCAGGAATGCTGAATGAAGGAGATGTGTGCTTCGAATTAGCTACGATCCAAGTATAGGCTCCTTGTGTTGGGTTTGATGGACAGGAAATGATAGCAAACTCGTTTTTCTTATGAGTGTAGTACCTGAAAGGGAAAATGAAAACTTGAGATTGAAAATTTGGCCTCACTTGATTTTAGCCTTGACCACTTTGTTATCCTTGAGATTTTTCAGCTTGTGTTTCTCTGAAATATTAGGAAAGTTGAGGCTAAAAGGTGTGAACCTACTCTCTTCTTTTCCTGATGGATAGTTCTCGCGTTCTGATGGGTACTGATCAGATGGATATGACCCTAGTTGTGCTTGATATGGGTCTCTTGGTTCCAGTGGATATGTGTTTTGTGGAGGTCCAATGGGATACGGTGGTAGTTGATATGTTGGATTCCATGCAGGTGGTTGGGGTTCAGGAATACCAGGCCATGCGGGTTGTGCGGGTGGTCCAGGAAATCCGGGTTGTGCGGGTGGTCCAGGAAATCCGGGTGGTTCGGGTTGTGCAGGAATTGCGGGAACCGGACCTGATGGTGCTGGAGGATATGGTCCATTACTTGATGAGTATGGAGCTGTAAAAAAAAGGTTCATCATAGTATTAGCTTTGAACCACCTGAATCAGAAGTTGTTGAATGTATCTTGGTGCTAACGATAGGGTTTTTTGAAGAGGATACTGTACCAAAGACTCCTATTACCTTCTGCCCAGCAGCACTGAGCGCTGCACAAGCTATAAACAGAATAAGAGATTTCATTGTTGTATGTTTTTGACATGTCCTATGATCCTTTTATTCCTATCCAAATCAAAACATTAATCATAAAATCTCAAAATAAATGATGTGATCTGTCATGTTCAAAAGATTAAGCTTCTCCGTTTTCAAACAAAAAGTTGTATAAAAAGTCGTTCATGAATCACTTCCACATCAAATACAATGTTTATTCTTCTCGTTTCTGCTCTCGTTGGTATTGCTACTTCTTCCTATGGAGATGTATCTAACGAGTATTATCAGAGACCCGTAGATCCTATGCCAATCTATAAAACCCCGGAAGATCGTTATGGAGTGCCAAGTTATGAAACTCCGAGAGGTGACAATGACAATTACGGTGTGCCACATTATGAAACCCAGGGAAATGATAATGACAATTATGGTGTGCCAGGATACCCGAACAAAGGATACGAGTCTCCTCAAAAAGGAAAATGCAGACAAATCAAACATTTTTCGGTTCGCGGACAAAGAACTGCTCATGCCAAATTTTTGTAAGTTATTAGAGTGCTACTTCCATCTACAATAATTTTTTTAAGCCATGTGAACAGAAAACATGCTAATTACACTGTGATCGGCTGCCCAAACAGTGGAAAACCGTATGCATTGGTCGCCGCCCAAGAAGGAGCCGACACAAGTTTCGCCTTTGGACCTGGCGTGCAAATCCAAGATGCTATCCTTCTTGCTTCAGGATTCAATTTTGATTTCTTGGCTAAATGTCATAAGGACAGGTAATGGCTTATCTAAATCCGCAGTCATGAAGAGAGAGTTTCAGAATCGAGGCAAAGGCGTTCAACAATAGAAAAGTGTCAATCAAGAGAGTTGCCTGCGTCGAACTTGCTCAACCAAATCCAGTTACCGTACTTTAAATATTTTCTTGTATTAAAAACGTCTTGTTTTGGTTTTTATGATTAATTATACTATTTTCATTAATGAAAAGCTTTTTTTGTAATTTCTAAAACTTCAGGTTCAAAAATAAAAAAACAGCAGACCAGACCAGGCTACCCTTTCTGTCTGATAAGAGACCATGTTTTTTTTCCGACTATTCTGAAATTTTGAACGAATAAAAGACGGACTAGAATTACTATAATATACTTTGAAAGAAAAAACATTCAAAAAACCAAATCCGAATCTGTTCTAAATAAGTAAACCAGGAAATCTATGATGCATGTTACGTTTTTGGAAAAATTTATAATTTTTTTAAATTAAATTTTGCTATGTTTCGGTTGACTGGAAACCTTTGAATTTTCGATTTTTTCTAAATAATTAGTTGTTTGTTTGTTTCTCACCACTTTTTTGAAATTTCATAAATGTTGATGATATTTTTGAAATTCAGAATTTAAATTTCTGACGACACCAAAACCTTATTTGAGTTATGTCATTTAGCCAACACAAAACTAAGCTTCACGAAAAACGTTTATTAGTAAAAGAAAATAAGATAAAAATGAAGAATTTAGACATCCATAATGGTAGTATGATCTCCAGACAAACATCCAACACGACGGAACTTATGCTTGTCGTCTTTTGAGAAGTCACGTCCGATCCATTTTCCGTTGCGGCTGTATTTGGCCACATATTGGACGTTGATACCTCCAGCAAGAATGACAGTTCCTGGTACTGTATTGAAGGTTGGAGATGTTTCATCAGCATCAGCAAGAATCCAGGTGAACTCCTTTGCGTCGTTCTTCTTACTGCAGCTGATCTCGGCATAGTAGTCTCCTCGGTTCTTGTAGTATCTGGAATAGAATTTCAGATTTTTGTAACTTCTTTTGGGGCTTACTTAACATCAGCATCATAAACGCCTGATTTGTCAAGATCCTTCAGCTTGCGGAAATCTGAAGAAGTTTGATTAGATAGAATTTAAAAAACTATTCATACTTTTCTTGTGTTCATGACTATGGCTATCAGATTCGTCTGGATACGGGTAGGCGACGCCACCTCCATTTCCATATCCACCATTTCCAGTTCCATAAGTTGCTGGAGGATCGGCAGCTGCAGCTCCGTAAGTGTTGTCAGCGGCGGCGGCAGGCTAAACGAAAGTTCAGATAGTTTTTTGTTTCGAAATGTGACTTACCGCATAAGAGTTAGCGGCTACCATTGCCAAGCAAGCAACAGATAAAATAAGGAAGGCCATGATGTTGAATTCAAGGTGATGGAAATGTGTATCCCACACCCTTATATAGAACCATGATTGTTTTGCTTCAATTTTCGATTTTCTTCTCTCAAAACATAACGCGTGACGAAGCGGAAGTCACGTCACCAAAAAATGTTTTATCTCAGGCTTCTGACTCACTTTTCTGCCTTTTCCCGACAAGATTAAATTTTGGAGAAGACTAAAAACAAAACGATCTATAAAAGAAGGGGAAACAATTCCAGATTATTGTCATCGTTCAATCTTTCCCTCGAAGATGTTCGTGTACTTGTGTCTTGTTCTCGTCTGTACAGCAGTCGCTTCATCCGGCTACGGAGCCCCGTCCTATCAAGCTCCGAGCTATTCTGGACCACAATATGGAGGTCATCATGGCGGACATCACGGTGGTTATCATGATCACTCTGATTCTTCGGATAGCAGCAGCGAAGAGAAACACCATCACCACCACAAGAAGTGTAGAAAGCTCGGAGAACTCAACGTGAACCCATATAAAGGAAACAAAGCTCAATTCTCGTGAGTTTTTACTTCAAAGCTAGCTTAATCTATTTTTTTTTACAGCTCTTTGGAAACAAAAGGAAAGAACTACGTCAAAATTAGCTGCCCAAATGACGGAAAAGACTATGCTCTTCTTGCCGATCAACAAGGAAAGACTGCTTCTGCTAACAGTGGAGCCAATTTCGTTAATAACACTATCTTGCTGGCTACTGGAGTCAATCTTGATTTTGTCGCTCGTTGCAGTGGAAGAAGGTGATCCTTTTAGAACTTATCTCCTTTTCCTTTCTAAAACTGAATTTTTGCAGAACTACCGCTATTGCTAACAATGGGGATAAAGTCAGAATCAGGGATGTCTCATGCGTTGATTTGGAAACAGCCCCACCTACTGCTTTTTAAATAATTTTTCTGAAATTATAATGAATTATTTTAACTTGTTCAAAGTGTAATAACAGTAATCATTCATGATTCAAAATTAGAACTAATTCTGAGTAGAACCGGTTGTCGCCTCAGGCTCCTTTCGCCCTACGAGAGATAAGATGTCGATTTGCTGGTTGAGTTGGTTGACTTCATCCCAATTATCGAAACAAGTCTTGCATGGCTTGATGTCGAGAGCAGCGTCGATTGCATCCAACTGAAGAAAAATGGGTTAATCAAGGGTGGGAACCGTGTAGTTTACCCTTTCCATAGACTCCAATGTTTGCGTAAGGAATTCTCCCTTGTCGTAATTTTTCTCGCGATCTAAAAGAACAAGACGGTTTTTCCAACTTTCTGTTCTCTTAGATATTACATGGAGCAGAGTCGAGAAGCTTGACCAGCTGGCTGCACTGCTCAACAACAGTGCATTGATGATTGATCCTGTTGTGGTACATCAAACCTCCCATTCTCTCTGTAAGGTCTTTATAGGGTTTAAAATAAGGGAGTTCTTACTTGGATCCAAGTCAGCGGGAAGGTATGAGTTGATAAACGCATGGTTAGCAGTTGGTCTCAGAGCCTCAGCTTGACGGCAGGTTACTTCCCTCGATTGGAATTGAAACATTCTGAAAATTGGAAAAAAGGCTGCAACAAGAAGAAGAGAAGAGAAATCAATTATAAAGGTTTGCTTGAAAAAGGGAGAGAAAAGAAAGAAAAGAAGAGCAACGTGTCAAAAAGAAAAAATATGAATAAATTTCTCTCCATGCAAACATCCCGACACACAAGGGTAGGCAATCGATTTGCAAAAAAGGGGAAAAAGAGAGAAGAGGAGGCGATCAGCGCCCAACCCAGCAATATAGTATTTGAAATGAGCGCGGTCTCTTTTTAACGACCCACCCATTAAAGACAATTCCAGAAAGGTTAACGTTTATTGAATAGAACAAAAAGGTCAAAGTATTCTTCAGTAGTTATTAGTTCTGAAAAAAAAAGAATGCCTTAGTTCTCTCTGCGTCTTTTGCGTGCGATTCGAAGTTCACTCAATGATGATGGAACGACTCCGGTAATGATGACATCATCGTTCTGGTTCTGCTGATTGTAGTTGGCATGGGTAACAGAGAAAACTGGAAGCTCCCCACTGTTCGGATCATATGGGTTGAGAATGAAGTTGTCCAAGTTGAGAACCTCGTCATTAGTTGCGTTTTGATGATGAGTCAGACGCATGAGGCTGACTGGCTTCATTTGGAGACGCTCAGCTGCCTTTCTCTGGAATATTGGACAGTTTTGGACTTGCTTCTGAGTTCTGAGAGCCTTTTCTCCTTCAGCTGCCTGGTTTTGGATCTGAAAACCAGTTGATTTAAAAGCCCAGTGTTCCTCTGGCTTACCGCGACCAATGCGTTACGAACCAAGATGATCAATTGTCTCTTATCAATCTGATAACCGTATTCTGAAGTATCTTTTATTAGGAAACGGGTAGTTTTGCCAGGAAACTAACGAGTTTTCTCATTAACGATTTCACAGAGCTTCGCCATTTGATCTGCAGTCTTTCCCTTGTGGAACAAGTTGTTGTGGTTGATCATTTTGGCCACCGCCACTGAAATTAATTTCTTTTATTATAATTGAAAATGCTAGATTTTCTAAAACAAGAAAAAACTCACTTGGTTCAACGGATCCCAGGAGATATTGATTCATATAATCACTGTTAGTACCCTCGAGCAGAGCACGTGCGAAGCAGCAATGAAACTCCTCCTCTTCCCAACTTCTCACCAGTCTCGCCATATTACCTGGAATTAGAAAGATTTTAGAAGGAGTCGAATGGTATCGTATCAAGAAAAACTGTCAGAATGAAAGAAGAAAGAGGGGCATCCACATTATGCATCATTTTTTATGTTTTATGATGGTGCATCTAAGACAAAAAATCATGAAAATTTCCATTTTATTGTCATATTCTTTTTCCGTCTTGATCCCTGAAAAACCATTAAAGTGGGGAGAAGGAAGAGAACAAATCCAATGTGTACAGCAGATAAAAGGCCCAAATTGGAAATACAATATGTGCTCGTGAACACTTTTTTCTTATTTTCTCATTACAAGAACTTGGCATTTATTACGTAGTTTATTACATTCCAGGAAAAAGAAAAGAAAGGGGAGAGAAGGAGAAGAAAAAAAGCCAAATCACGAAAAGAAATAATTGGAATGTATTTCAGAGTCAAAATTAATAGCCTAAAAATGTTCCGGATCATCTGGAATACAGTCTTCCGGATTCTCAACTGGTTCAGGAACTGGTGGAGCAACTGGTTGAACAACCGGCACACGGTTCATGTACACTGGACGAACCAAGTTGACGCTAGCGTTTATGGCTCTGACACGCTTCTCATATTTCGCGTAGTTGTACTGAAATCAAAAAATGATTCAAAATAAAACTAATTCACTACCTCATCGACGAGAGCCTCGGTTCTTTTGATGAGATCCTTTTCAAATGTGTGACCGAGTGCTGAAAAATGGGAAATGAGATGTTTAGGGAAAAAAGAGATCACTAATAGTACGAGCTTCCATGATTCTAATGGCATGTCCAAGTTGCGCGTAAGTGCATCCTTTGTGGTGCTCATTGTTGTGGATGATGATAGAAGCCTTCCTCCCTAAAGTATTACTCTTTTAAAGCCCTATTCCCTAGATTACCTGGAGTCAAATCCCCGCACAAGTAGAGATCCAAGCCATCTTCGCCAATCGCAGTGCGAAGCGCAAATGA